>CM070576.1:61771902-71771902 GCA_036346355.1 Rhipidocladum racemiflorum | reverse complement strand
AAGATATTTTTAGACCAGCATTATTAGACCCGGCTCAGCCATTGACTCGATCAAGGTCTCGGGCCACTGGGTCACAGGTCGAACTTGTGTGGTTCGTACCACATGTTTTATTTTAAATATAAAAAACATATATAGGTGTTTTATTAACAACCATGTATTACTTGCTAAGGTCTTGTACTGCTAAGATTTTTTCGATCGGACGCTGGGTGGGGCTGATAACTATGTTTCAAACTACCTCTATTTTGTACCAATTTCGGGGAGCTCTACTTCCATGGTGTAGGATGACACCTCACCCAGGACTTGGTGGGCCCAACCTCTGATGCCATTCAACATTCAAAAGAAAAAATTTTAGCATCAATGTTAAGAAGTCATATGTCATGCTATTGATTAGGTGATTGGGTTTTGTAGTTTGAGTTCGAAGCTGATGATTGGCTACAAACACAATAGAGATAAATGTTCAAATGGTAAGGGTGTCATTGACCTGTAATTCATATGATAAGAGGAATATACCACATCATAGTTTTTAAAACATGGTCGGAGATTGAACTATTCGACGTTACTACCCACCACTAACACCTAATCCTAACTTGGCTAAGTCCAAAACATGGAGTTTCGAGATCCTGGAGGCCACTACAACATGGAAGAGACAAGAAGACTGCACAAGTTGGCCAGTGGCGGTTTCTCCCATCAAACTATGAACAACCCTAGAATCCCTCCTTTTGTTTCCTTTTCACTATCGCCCTTGAGTGTGAACTATAGCAAAGGTTATAGACATATTTTGACCCTTCAAGCAAAAAACTATTTAGTTCATGCAAACAGTTGGTTTTCTCCGGTTCGCTAAAATAGGCAATTTTACCATTCTTCCCTTCCAATTGTGGATACGGTCTTTGGAGGAAACCAAGCCACTAAACCCATCAATCCAGGCTTTTTTGGTTGAACCGATTGGCCAATCTGCCTTTTAAAACTATGTAGCACATAGTTTTCTACATTTTTGTGCTACTTAGGTCATACATCAAATCATTTGGCAAAATCTTAGTTGTAATAATAAGATATGTTGATGTTCCTCCTTGTATATACTGGTGTAGTGCTTCAACTCTATGTCACATTAATCAGTAATATTGTAAAGAATGGGTGAAACAAGAAAACTTACATGAAGATCAACACTAAGAGATGAATCATGGAGAAGGCCATATGAAAATTTCTTCTTCTTTTACGCTGTTAATTCTATGTAGAAAACTAGACGTATGTTTGCAAACCTTTATTGGGGAAGGTGGGTGTGGCCATGCCTATTTCTTTCCTTCAACCCTTAATTCTACAACATCTTTTGTTTGATTGCCATTAGCAACCAATAAAATGATGAAAACACTAGGTGTTGTGGTTACATTTTTATTTCTTGATGCTTTTGTTATTAGCAGTAGAAGTTTAATATATACGCATTGCATGTAGAAACATTGTTGTAAATGTCAGCAGCTTACAATTGATGGTTAGCTGAATTTATGGCAAAGCATGTTATAAGTTTTACATGTGTTGCATCTAGGATGATAATATTAATTTGCCATGTGGATGGCACATCTACTCAGATTTTCAATTTGATCCTAAAGAAAAGAAGATTGAAATGGTGAAGGCTACAAGTAAAGAAGCAATCACTTCAGAGACTATCAAACGACCAAGACGGAGACCATGAAAAACTGTGCATGTCATAATTAAAGATGACATTTCTACTAGCTTACATCCACAATTCGAGCAAAAAGATGAGATATTTCAAACCAAGAAGGCTATAAGTAAAGAAATCACCCTAGATACTATTAAGCGAGCAAGGGAGAGACCATGGAAAATAAAGAAATCACACTAGAAACTATTAAGCGAGTAAAAGAGAGACCACGGAAAATCATGAAGCAAATAATAGAAGTAGTGACAGAAATTACAGTGAAATAGTACCGTCACTAATATTGCATTTTTTTTTCCATTTTCTAGCGCAATTGCTACTACCGGCAATAACTAACATTTTAAATAGTATGTAATGAAATTGTAGCACTGAAGTGTTTTTTTAACTATGGATAGAATGTAGCTACAATACAGTGGACAACACATGTTTGGCTACATATCTAAAAATATTAAGCTACTTGATCTCAATCTTGAGAGTTAAACATCTAGAGCATGAAAAGCTAATAAGGCAATGTCAAAGATCTATTAATGGCATGTTTTGCCAAGCAACAGCTCCTAGTTTCTAGGGAGAAGCTGGAATCGGGCCAAACACTTAGGATCCAACTCTCTTCAAAGTCGAAGCTAAGAAAACCTGAGGCCTATTTTGTACTAGTATATTGGAGCTACCGCATGTCTACTCCAAGAGCCACGATTTGAACAATTACAAAACTACACTGAAGATCAACTCAACACACATTGTTAATCTCCATTACTAGCCGTGTATACCGAAGATATTGGCATTTGTTGGTGTGCCTCTTCATGAGAACATCGTTATCTCTTGAACCTCATTGTCTTTTCCTCAAAGCCAGAGCACCGCCTACCATAGCTTCTTCGGTCATCGCTATGATGTTGCCTAATCTCGTTGTGTCAAGCTTGATCTACGTCGCTGCCACCAGTGGCGTTTGCTGTAAACCCCCATGAATTACAAACTAGATTCGTCGTACCCGAACTGGTTTATGATATGGGGTTCGTGTTTGCGGTGAAAATTGAAAGAAAAGGTGGCGAACTGCGAACACAAATCCTATACTGCGACTCGAACAAAACACATTTATGATAACTAACTATGGTTCCCTTTTCTCCTTTGTTAGCACAAGTTACGAACAATATTTTTACGATGATACTTTCTAAAAATGCAAACAAAATTAGATAAATAACATCACAAAGGAACTCAAGTGCTAAGTGGCATCACAATCACCATTTTTATGGAATATATTAATAATACAAAATATTGTGTTAAAATTGTTTGAAAATGGCATAATTGAATATTATCGTCTCTTTGCAATGTAGCTACATTAATAATCACTAGCCCAACATCAATCAATGCCACCACATGTTGGAAGAATAATTAACACCTCCCCAAATATAGCTCATGAAGTCCGCCTATGGGCCGTCATGCCTCGATCCTACGGAAGAAGGTATGGGGGCTCTTGTCGAAGCATCCTCTCTCGAAGGCGACTCTATGCCTCCTGCAACCTTTTGCAGGCATTAGGGGGCTTGTCATCAAGGATCAAAGCTAACAGAGGGTGCATCCATCCACAATGGGTCCCTCAAGGCGAGTGGCCCCCGCAGGTCTAAGAATATGCCCCAAGGCATGGGGTGCACTCGTTATGTGGCCGCCTGTACGATGCAACCAGCGATTGATTAGATGATATGCAGATCAAAGAACTATTGTTGTACTAAAAAAATAATAATGCCCCTCGCTTGTACTTATAGATTAGCTATCGTTATGAGGGTTATTTTGGTCATTTGTACATGCCCAACAACCCATAAATACCCTATGTATCTCTCATTTCGAACTTGAGCTCTCTTGAGCAATAAAATAGCACATTCAAACTAGTAAGCCCCAGGGACCTGCTCCTTAGAGGCAACCCCCCTTGGCCCGTCAATAAGAGTAGGGTGGTTCTCTCGAACCCCGAACCTGTATAAATATCCGTTTCATTTTTACTCTCATGGACGATGGTTTGTTAGACAGCTAATGTTCACCCCCTCACTCGTGTTTGGTTTTCACACCTACAACATTGGCATCATCTGTGGGGACACCGGCTACAGTTTACAAGCCATGTCTCATCCGAGAATATTTGAAGGCTCTCCATCACCAAGAAGGCAGGGCCTCCCACTCCCCTAAAGAGTATCCGCAAGTGATGATAATGACCTCCTAACTAGGACGCCACCTAGTTGATCTAGGGGATCCCTTGGGCAAGTGTCAAGGGTCTACCCCCTTGGTGCCTCACATAAGTTGATCTAGGGGATCCCATGGACGAGTGTCAAGGGTTGACCCCCTTGGTGCCTCAACCACCGAGGGGACTCTTCTCCATTGCTTGAGGGATCTCTTGGAACCTTCATGAGGGTGATCTAGGGGACTCCTCAAGCGCCCCACGAGGGACGATCCCTCAGTGGTGAAGGACCCCTCAAGCACCCCGTGATGGTCCACCCCTCGGTGAATCTATCATCGAGGGATCCCTTGTCGTTGTTGCCCAATGATCCTCTATGAATTCTTGTGGGGATACCCAAAACACTCGTAACATGGATATTTGATATGCTCCTTCTAGAACATAAAATTTGGCAAACAATGCCAAATTTGGCAAACAATGCCCTATTAGAGAGCAACTTGCATGTGTAACTATCATGTACTTCAAACTGCTGACTTGACGCGGATGCCACCGGATTATGCTGCCCTTGATGCCTTGATGACGCCGCGCAGACAGCCACCCCGGGGGCTGCGGCTTGATCTGAAACCTAGAGCTATGATACCATTTGTTACAAAAAAGCACTCAAAAATATAGGATCAAAGGAACGAGAGACAAGGATTTAATGTGAAAAACCCTTTTAGGGAAACAACAGACGCACGAAGGAAAATATAAATACACGAGGAGATGTTTACAACGAGGCTATCTTTCCTATTCTCTTGTTTTGCCTGTCTTGCTTTATTATATGGAGTACATGTACATATTTATGGTGGAACATAAAGGACTTCGTACATGAGTAGATCTCTAAATTAGAGGAACATAAGGGACTTCGTACAGGAGTAGAACTCTAAATTAGAGTATAAAATGAAATCGATAAGAATTTGGACCATACTTTTACACAATGCTACTGAGCTAATTCTAGTTTTAGAAATGGGCCCAAACAAAATTGCCATAAGGACTAGCGTTAGATTGAAACTTTGTAATACCACAAAATGTGATTAATGATGTTAGGCTTCTAAAACCTTCCTGGTAGGATTACAATGTAAAAAAATCATTATTGAATCAGTATGACGTGGTATTAGTTAGATCATTCATCGTACATTCAAGTATCAACCGCTGTACATTTGAAATTTTCAAAGTTACATTTAGAAACACAAATAGGACAA
The DNA here is from genome assembly GCA_036346355.1 of Rhipidocladum racemiflorum. NCBI lineage: Eukaryota > Viridiplantae > Streptophyta > Magnoliopsida > Poales > Poaceae > Rhipidocladum > Rhipidocladum racemiflorum. Next base: position 71,766,846 of record CM070576.1, on the reverse strand, counting down.
ATGTTTGGATCATAAAAGCAAGCACCTAGCAATTTGGTGTAGATGTGCTCACTTCAACAACAAAACAATCATGGGTATATCGCTCTTCATGTCCTCTTCTTGCCATTTCCCCTTTCTATAGCCAATCACAGCTCTCTACCATGATATTTTCAGATAAGAGTTATCAACCCCGGCTCAGCCATCACTCTATCAAGGTCTTGGGCCACCGGGCCAGTGTGTTATTAACAGCCATATAGTAGTACTTGCTAAGGTTTTTTCTAGTCGGACCACCAGGTGGGGCTGATAACTATGTTTCAAACTACTACTCAGCTCTACTTCCATGGTGTAGGATGATATCTCACCCAAGACTTGGTGGGCCCAACCTCCGATGCCATTCAACATTCAATAGAAATTTTTTAGCATCAATGGCAAGAAGTCATATGTCATCCTAGCGATTAGGTTGTTGGGTTTTGTAGTTTGAGTTGTTGAGTTCGAAGCTGATGGTTACCTTTTCTGGGTTCAAACGCCATTCTGATGGTTACCTTTTCTGGGTTCAAACGCCATCATTGTGGGTCAATAATCTTGTTCATCTCATACATTCTTCCTCTTGGATACCCTTCACCTAGGTAGACTGGAAAAGGATGATGTTGCAATCGTTGATCTTGATGAGGATGTTGTAGGAGAGCAGCATGGTAGGGGTAGATGGGGACACCAAAGATGATAGAGCCGGTGTGGGATTTGAAGTCATAGAAGGGCCAACGACCATCAGAATGGAAGCTAAGAGGTTCTATGGAGTCTTTTGGACATTGATTTTCTTTTTCTTGAATTTCTCTAAAGCGTGGTACTGTGATTTCTTTAAATTTTCTTGATTTTTTTCATCAGATCTGACAAACCAGGTTACCTGGTAGCAAAGTTAAAGAGGCTGGACATCTTAAATATATTTACCTAGACCTAATAGCGTTTATCACCTTGCAGGCCAACTTGACACAAAATTTCCCTTTGCAATCATGCTTTCACACTATTTCTTCCTTTTCTTGATTCAACATCACATGGCTTCTTTGATAAGACTAGATTTTTGATGTCCCAAGCCGATGATCTTCCTAAAACCTTATTTGTCCACAACATTTCACACCCATTTACATAGTCAAGTTTTGGTATCAGTTTATGCAACAAATTTGGTTAAATGCATGCACACACACAACTTGTCTTTATTATTTTCATTTATTTGTGGAAATTTCAATATAATATTGCTCTTCCATCTTGCCTAATGACTTTATTTTTTTCATGTTGCAGCTGAAAGAGGTGGCACCTCTGCTAACCTAGATCCTCAATCTAAACCGAAAGGAAAGAAGTCTACAACTGCGAAGACTACAGGCAAAGAAGCAGTAGCTTCAGAGGCTAATAAGAAACCAAGACCAAGAGGGAGGCCGAAAAAAATCTTGAAGTAAACATAATAATGTAATAGACAGTATATCATCGATGCATTTGTGAACCTATTCAGCCTTGCCATGATACAAAAAAGAAGTGGTGAATTTCTTTAGTAGTTATATTTCTCCTATTTTTACTCATTTGTGAATGGTTATCACCAACATGGAGGGTATTTAGCACTAGCAAGGGCAGATATCACCTATTACATTCTTATATTTATGGGACTAATCTTGCTTCTGACAACTGGCTTGCAAGAAAAGATGGCATAAACATCAAGGAGATTTGTTAAAATTAGTTCTCCATTGAAGCTGAGGCAATCATTTCTATTAGTATATCGGATTGGCCATTATAGAGCTATTCGGTCTTGTCACAAAAGAAAGTAAGTGATGAACTAGAAGTACCTATAACACTTTATTTTGAATGATGAACAAATCTGGAGGGGTTGCTCCACACTCCACAGGATGCAGAAATTAACATATTTAAGCAGCCCAAGTCAATGATTTGGGATACATATAAATGGTTATTTCAGCTCTCAGGACATGACAATACAAAATGAGGTTGCCTAGCATATTAGTCCTTGAACACAATCCCTTCTTGTTGATGCACACTTTCCAGGTAGATCCATTCCAGCTGTTGTAACCCTCGTCATCGTTGTTGGGATGGTGATTTTCCTGGATGTAACATCTCTAGCAGATTAGCATCACATTATATTTCTAACACAAGGTCATAGCACAATAATGACGCTAGAGATGTTTCAACGACAGAAGCTATCGCTACTGGAGTGAAGGTGAATGCAAGCTTGATCTCCGCACAATACTTCTCCTCTTGTACGACCCGGTGGACGGCAGGAGGAAGACTTCCTTCCAGAAAAAATGGCTCCAGGGGAATGCTAAAATTTTATATGCCAGTCAAACATAGACTCGAAAATGGGTACTCCGTTTGAACTTTTGCTGGAGCACATAGTATTCAGATTTTGCTGTATATAACCGAGGTCTTGCTGGTGGATATGAGGTACTATTTCTCATATTTTCCGTGTGTAGAAATAAATCAGCACAAGTCACAAGTGGGTTACTGCCAATGTGATCTCTACATGAGCTATTGGTGTTTGTTCCCTCTACTATCATCATGTGAGTGCACCACCTTTGCTCCTCAGAAATGAAGTTGGGATGCCTCCGTGGCCTAATGGACAAAGGGATCAAAGCAGCGGATGCGTGGTCATGATGGTTCATCTGCGACCATCTTTGAGGTGCAATAGCTTGCGATCAGCAACGAGCTTATTTTTAGCCTGAACCTAATAATGCTGAGTGTCTTGTGACACCACACATTACAAGTGGAGTATGCTATTGGAAGAAAATACTATCCTTGGGGGTGATTGGGGACGAAAGACACTTAAGCACTGGAAAGCACAGGAATGAAGTTGGGATGCCTCCGTGGCCTAATGTACAAAGGGATCAAAGCAGCGGATGCGTGGTCATGATGGTTCAGCTGCGACCATCTTTGAGGTGCTATAGCTTGCGATCAGCAACGAGCTTATTTTTAGCCTGAACCTAATAATGCTGAGTGTCTTGTGACACCACACACTACAAGTGGAGTATGCTATTGGAAGAAAATACTATCCTTGGGGGTGATTGGGGACGAAAGACACTTAAGCACTGGAAAGCATTGTACATTTCATAAGGCTACATTCTCACAGAAGCAAGAGATGCATTGGAATTCCTGGGCTGGGATGCTACTAGTGGAGTTCCAAGGAGCTGAAACCGGCACTTGAGAATTGAGATGAGATGAGAAGATGTGCATGCTCGGATGCATCCACCTAAACAATGCAATACATATTTCCCTAATCTCCAAGTAATCTGCGGGGGTAATGCGAGGTTTGATTAGTAGCATTTGCTTAAGGGTTCGTTCATCCACTCTTGCATCTCATGTGGTACGGTAAGTAATGTTGCGCTTGCGCACAACGTGTGATTGGTGCAATGCAATTAATTGTAGAGCCCAATTAGCAAGCTTGGACTCCCCATATCATTTGCAGCCCAATCCCATGTTGTATGCCAAGGTTCATTACTAGGCCAATGGCATGTTTTTCAACATGAGATCCAATTTCCAATTTGTGGAGTGACTAATATCCAATTGGCCCTTCATTATTTGGTTTGTATGTACCTTGTCTGAATTCTCAAGAAAGGATGGGAATCGTCTCCACTGCTCGACCTGAACTATTAAAGGTGTATTTGGTCTATGGAAAGGAATGATCTGTACCGTTTAGTTTCATTATTTTAGGTGAATGGAATGGTACAACATCTAGAGGGAATATTCCTCAAATTTGTATCACTTGGTCCAAAATGGGATGGTTTCATTCAAACAACTAAACATATAGATGACTTTTTTCTTGAACCATCTCATACATGTACCACTTGGCACAGGCAACCAAACACACCATAAGATCAGCAGCTGAATCGACAAAAGATGTACCTACGAACTGATAAATAAGTATCGTCTATATAAGGGCATGTACAAGGATACATGTCAGCTGTCTATAAAGGTATGCCACATCAAATTTTGGATGATGTGGAGGAGAGAAAGGGAAGAAAGAGAAATATATTGTCTACTATTTAATAGACAACCTTATAGACAGCTTTATACTGTGTATACCATTATACAGACAGTCTATTAATCATATGAGAGATCATTACCGACAGCCTATTGTATATGTTGTCTTTAGTATTGTCTATATATGATATGGAGCTATATTATAACAACTATCGTCTATACCACTGTACATGCTTTAAAAGATGTTTTTACGTATTACTATTTACTACTATTTAAAAATTACGCGAATAATACTGGACCAATTTGCTTTAAAAGATATTTTTACGTATTACTATTTACTACTATTTAAAAATTACGCGAATAATACTGGACCAATTGTCTAAAGCATCAGTATCGTCTGCGGACGCAAGGCACCACCAAACCAATACTCCACCACGTTGTGTGTGGCTGACATGTGGCGCCAAGGCCCAGCCAAACGCACCTACCCTTTCTTTCCTCCCCGGCCCAGACTGCGTTCGCCATCTCCATCTCTCCCTCTCTTCGCCGCCTCCGCCACGCCACCTCTCCCATCTCCCTCGCCGCCCGTTGCCCCGCCATCGCCTCTCCTGCAGACGTCGGCCTCCAACCGACGCCTTCCCCTCTCGGATCGCTGGCGTGTAAGCCAACCCCTCTCTCCCCCATGACCCGATTCTTCTTCTTCATCACCATCCAAGGCATCCAAGAATCGCCCACCGTGTCATGGCCCAACTCCCTGCTGTTCTTAGCGTGTAAATTATGCCTGTTTGCCAGCGTACCGTGATCCGAGCTTCTCACCGTGATGCGTGTTGGTGTTAATCCGCACCCCGTGTGATTTTTTGCTCGCTCTGCTCTATCCAAATTCGAAGAGATAGATCACAATTTTGGGACCTGATTGATTGCTTTACTAGGACATTGCGGGTGCCGTACGCACACATGCCGCGTTAGGTAATGACGAGCCGGCCTGAGAGGGGCGCAGCACCGCCATCCGACTCATCGTGCGAGGGAGGCGCTGAAGAAGCTGCTGCTTCTTCTTCTTCTTCTACCTCGGATCAGAAGAAGGATAGCAGCTCGAAACAGTCGATCCTTGCGGGCGTTTTGGCGTCCCCTTTCACCATCTTTGAGGCGCACCAGGGTTCGTTGCTGACGTCTGGGAAGAAGCCACCGAATTCCTCCTCTGGATCCTATGGTTGGTCGAGGGTTTTGAGGAGGATCGTGGTTAGTGGCTCGATGTGGCGTTTACTGGGATGCACAAAGGTTCTGACATCCAGCGATGTTTGGTTCCTTGGCAAATGCTACAAGATGTCATCTGCGGAGTTGTCCAGCGACTCGGGCTCTGACAGTGGGTATGCTGCGTTTTTGGAAGATTTTTCGTCGAGGATATGGATCACTTACCGAAAAGGTTGGTACTTGTTTGTATGTTTGGTAAAACAATTAATGTGGTTGACATCAGTGATCGAGTTGTTGGTATGGTCCTTTTGTCACAGGCTTCGATGCCATATCTGATTCCAAGTTCACTAGTGATGTAAACTGGGGCTGCATGGTTAGAAGCAGTCAGATGCTGGTTGCTCAGGTGCTTATTGACTTTTATTTATTTGATACCATTGTCTTGTTGACTACTAAAGCTGTAACAAATCTGGCCTTTGAACAAATTTTTGCAGGCACTGATTTTCCACCATCTGGGAAGGTCTTGGAGAAAGCCCTCACAGAAGGTGATAACATGGCTTGCCTATTCTGATCTCTTTGAGTTGTCCCCTACATTGAGATAGATGACGGTTTCCTGTTCAGTTATAGTAGGTGATGGACCTCTGTTAGTTCTTAATGTAGGGTTGCTTATAATGGTCAAATGTTCATATGCAGCCATATAACCCAGAATATATGTGGATCTTACACCTGTTTGGTGATTCTGAAGTTTGTGCTTTCTCGATTCACAATTTACTTCAAGCTGGAAAGACTTATGGTCTGGCTGCTGGATCATGGGTGGGTCCATACGCTATGTGCCGGGCTTGGCAAACCCTTATCCGCACAAATAGAGAGCAGCCTGAAGTTGTAAACGGGAATGAGAGTTTTCCTATGGCTCTTTATGTCGTTTCGGGTGACGAAGATGGTGAAAGAGGTGGTGCTCCAGTTGTTTGTATTGATGTTGCTGCTCAGCTTTGCTGTGATGTCAACAAATGTCAATCAGCATGGTCACCTATTCTTTTGTTGGTTCCTCTGGTTCTTGGCCTTGACAAAATTAATCCAAGGTAATCAGCAAGCTACTACTTTTCGTGCTTTGGGGGCTTCATATGGATCTATGTTTGGTTATCTGATTTAAGAGTCATCCTAAGTTATTTTTTTATATTCCTGTGCTGTATACCTGTAGCCTGTAGGATAGTAAAAGGGCTTGGGACCTACTTAATTCATATTCTGAAGATCCATTGTGCTATTTGACCCCCAACCGGGTGGGTAGTTTTACTGATATTTTTCAGAAAGATCTTAAGTCGATGGTAGCCATCAATTTGGCTAATAGGGATGTCCTTGAATAATTGATGTTTGTGCTAATGGATTGATGTGTCCTACATTGCTCTTGAAAGTAATCTAGGACTATTCGAAGTTTCTAACAATTCCTGGCGTTGGACTTACTATCAGGTACATCCCACTACTAAAGGAGACATTCACATTTCCTCAAAGCTTGGGCATTTTAGGTGGAAAACCTGGAACATCAACGTACATCGTTGGGGTACAGGATGATAGGGCACTCTACCTAAATCCCCATGATGTTCAGATGGTGAGACTCCATTCTTACTTTTATTTTGTAGTGTACACAAACATCTTTTCTGCTGTATACAGACATCTTTTCTGCAAGTGTTTTAGTTTTCTAGCTTCAGCAAGTTAAGCAATCGCCAATCTGTTCCATATGCTGTAGTGAGTGCATGATATGACCTCTCACATATGTTGATGTAATTAGATTATTCAATTATCACTCACTGATAGAATTAGTACCTTCCAGCTAAGCTCTATAATGCCATTCGAAGAAAAATAATTGTGTCTGTTATGCAGCCAGTCAGCAATCACTTGCATTTGTGTCTCTTGTGGTTTACATTACAGACTAGATTAAATACCCTTATTGGTAGGCGTCATGGCTGGTTACGTTGTGTGTCTGTGAACCTGCTGCAAGAGCCATTTGTTGATTTTATTTTGTCATGGTCCAGAATTACTTGCGTTGCGTTATAACTCTTAACTGTACACCAGTACCTGTTTTATGTTCAAAATGTCCCAATAATTCTGCAGGCACAAACTATGGTTGTTATCCGTACGAAAGATTAACTTAATGACCACTTCTTTCTCTTGTTGGAAAACAGTAAGGCACGTGCCAAAAAAAGAAGGAAAAAAACGAAATGGGTACGCCGGGATGTTATTCTCGTTTTCTTCGAAATTGTAGATGCCATTTTGGTCTATCAGTCATATCGAAGTACATAGATAGTGTATTTATCAGTGCATTGACGGGGAAACATTTGGTTTTTGAACTATGATGGTAATATTGGGGTGCTCTCTAAATGTCAGGCAGTTAACATAGAATCGGATAACTTGGAGGCAGACACGTCCTCGTACCACTGCAGGTATGTGCACATTGTGATTACAGCCTGGTGAATAGAACAAAATATTCTTTCTCCTTTTCATGTTCAAATGATGAAACCCCTATTCATGTATCTGCACTTGGACAGCACTGTCCGAGATTTGGCTCTGGACCTGATAGATCCATCCCTGGCTATTGGTTTTTACTGCCGTGACAAAGGTGAACTGTTGTTTCTGAGACGAATATTGGGTTATCATTTAAGTTTACTCTAACCTTGATGTTCTTTTTTTTGTACTTCTTGTATGTAGATGACTTCGATGATTTCTGTTCTCGGGCCTCTGAGTTGGTAGAAAGGGCGAATGGAGCGCCACTCTTTACTGTTGTGCAGTCAGTTCAACCATTGAGACAAACGTATAACCAAGACGATGGATTGGGGAGTTCCGGCGATAACATGGCTGACAACATCAACGTGGAGGACCTTGATGGCTCAGGTGAAACAGGAGAAGAGGAGTGGCAGATTCTTTAAATGAAGGGAAAATTAACTTCATGTTGAGTTGAAAATGTGACATCCAAACATTGTGTTGATTTCCTTTTATTTGTGTGTGAAGACTAGAAATTCCTTTTGTGAATTTGGGGTTTCTGTGGAACAAGCTGGAATGCTGATATCCCAAAAACCAGCAAGTTAGGAGCTGTCCAATGTGATCAGTACAAGTTCATTCGATGGGAATCCCTTTGTACCATACATACTCTTCTGGTTGACTATAAATGTATTTATTTATTTATTCTACTGCGTTGCAAGTTAAGATGCCTTTTCATAACATCGTGCTTACTAGCGATTTCCTTCATCGATCTCGATCTTTCTCGGAGGGCTCCCAACCACATAAGTGCATGACCATAATAGCAGCAGGTTATGTATATACTAATAATGTACGCATATATAGAGTAATATATGTTGAACCAAACCACATAAATGCATGACCATAATAGCAGGTTATGTATCAGCAAAATCACATTCCACACTAATAATCAATAAGTTATATTTTCTAGGGCGTAAAATGTTATGGCATGTAATGGCATGTATTTAAAAAGGATGAGTACCAGGTCAACAGAGACATTGACAATTTTAAGCCCTTGATGCGAGGTTTAATCAGAATGATGTTTTGTATCTTTCTATCACTAAAAAGGCAAACACCTCACTAAAAATAGTTCTTTCGTATCAATTATCATCACCTATCCAAGATGAAATGGTATCACATTCACAAAACAAGAAACTAAAACATAATAAAGTGAGTATCATTTAAGTCACGTTTTTCAGCAGTGACACTCGGGGACAGATTGGACCGTATCATATCGGTCAAATATAGATCGTTAGGAGAAGTTGGCTTCGAATTATTGATGGTAGAACAGAAATTCTAATCCATTCTAGTTTTGAAATAAATTAGACAAGGGTATAAGAAAAGGCAAATTTATCTTCTGCCAATAGTTTTCACTAGTAATCCCAGTGAAAGTTCGTTGCAAGCTTGTCACGCCATTTGCGACTATGAATCGTTAGGAGAAGTTCCCGTCGGGTTTAGGCAAAAGCTGGACAGTTACATGAAGTGAGAATTGAGAGCGATGCTTGTGTTCATCCGAATTCGATCTTGGAGCCTTTCGTATAACATGGGCTCGTTGTGTGGCCAGCCAGAGCCAGGACTCAGTCCTCCGTCCCTTGGCTGGGCGATCGCTGACCTTTTACCGTGCTGTTCTGCACTGAGCAGGTTTTAAATTTCGTTTTCGGATTAAATCTCGTCACCTACCGAAATTCGAAATTTTACCGAGATCTCATTTTCGGAAGAAATCCGAACGAAATACAAAAACCAAAATTTGAATCTGGTGAAATCCGGTCAAGTTGTAGTCAAATCTCGGTCAAATTTGCCGAGATTTTGACGAGATCTCGTTGAGATTTTACGCACCGTCACACTTTGAATTTTTTAGGGTTATTTTAATTTCGCCAGAATTATGATCTACCGACTGTCCCACATGGGAAATGACGCAAAGAATCCAATCCGGTTAAATTTAGTCAAATTTCGGTCAAATTCACCGAGATCTCGACGAGATTATAGGGTACCGTAGTACTTCGAATATTTTTAGGGTTTTCTTAACTTCGCCGGAATTATAAAACACGAAAAAGTTACTTTTAAAAAAAAACTACGGCTACGAGGCCAAATCCGCACGGGCAGCATACGTTGTTTAACTCCAAACTGTTTTACAAACATACCCCTACTTTTGTTCCAAATTAAATCACTTTCTTCTTTCAAGGGAACCTCCTACTCTTCTTCCCTTCTCTCGGCGCCCCCAACCCCCGCGTCTAGAAGTTACGACCTCGTCGGCGTCGACCATGGCCGGAGACTGGCAGGAGCTGACACAGGCGGCGGTCATCGGCCTCCTCTTCGCCTTCCTCGTTGCCAAGCTCATCTCCATCGTCATCGCCTTCCACGAGGACAACCTCCGCATCACCCGCTCCCCTCCTACTTCCCCGACCCCCTCCCGTTCCTCCACTGCCCCTCCGGTCACCCCCACCCCCGCTGTCCCATTACCTACCTCCCGCGACGGCCACGGCGACACCAGCGACGGCCACGGCGACACCAGCGACGGCAGTGACAGCGACTGGGAGGGAGTGGAGAGCACGGAGCTGGACGAGGAGTTCAGCGCCGCCTCTGCCTTTGTCGCGGCCTCCGCCGCCTCAGGCACCAGTGTCCCCGATGAGGCGCAGCTGAGGCTCTACGGCCTCTACAAGATCGCCACCGAGGGGCCCTGCACCGCGCCGCAGCCGTCCGCCCTCAAGCTCAAGTCCCGTGCCAAGTGGTAGATTCCACCCCTTGTCTTGGTAAATTTGTGGGGATTTGGTTCGATCTTCTGTTAGAGTTGGGTTTAGCCTTGTTTTGGGACTAGGGTTTAGGAAACGGATTGGATTTGATCGATATCTAAATTTAGCCTCTATTACTGCGGGAATTGCAGATGTAGATTCTGGTGTTATTTGTGTTTTGCACTGACCAGTAGAGGTTGTTCATAACTTCATATCACCACGTGTATTGCTTTGTGCTAACATGTTAGCTACAATTCTTGTTAGAAACTTGGACTTGGTGATATTGTCACTAGGTTTCTAAGTGGTGCATAGGAAGTGATCTCATATGATAGACTGATATTTGGACGATTGGATTGGATCTCATGCGTTATTTAGTCTAGTTTGTCACGGGAGCTGCGAATCGATTGTATTTTTGCAATGTTTGTTTGTGCTACTGTTGCCCGAGATCTAAGTACTTTGATTCAATGTTCATGCTCTAATCTATATCCATGAATGTCTTTGGTGATCATGCTGCATAGCTGTGTAGGCCTTGGAGTTTTTCATTTTGAGGATGCCCTTTGGTGCTCTTGATTTTCAAATATGGCACTGGAACTCACGTATCTACTAATTGCAGTGATCTTATATTAGCAGTAGACTTTTTTCGCATTTGCTATGTATGTTTTTGTCAATTTGGAAAAGCAATCCAGGTTACCAAGTATACTCATCGGTTGAGCTCTTCTGTATTGTGAATGTGCATGCAAGGAATGCTTGGCATAAGTTGGGTGTTATGCCTACAGAAGAAGCTATGCAGGAGTACATTACAATTGTGGATGATCTATTCCCTAACTGGGCTGTTAATTTGAGCGCAGTAAGTTTCTGTGTCCTCATTAACCACACATTTGCTACCATTTGTACAGGAATCCCCATCACTGTGTTGGCTCTATTTGATAACCTGTTTGACATGATTGCAGAAAAAGAAAGATGAAGATACCACAATGTCTGCTTCAGGTTCGAAGGGACCAATGGGACCTGTATTTAGCAGTTTAATGTACGAGGAAGATCAAGGAAATGAATCGTGAGTTTTTAACGTCAAGGATATCTTTTACCTTTGTTCTTTTGCGTTAATTTTGCTGTGATGATGTGGAATCAAGTTCACCTAGTGATGTACTGTATTTCTTTTGTTGTCTATAGATCAGAGCAAATAAAAAAATGGCATGATTCTTTGTTTAGTACGCAACTAGTTATCTCCATGTTGGTGCTATTAGGCCTTATTTATCCAGCCATCTAGTACTTTACCTGTATTATTGTTTCCATTATTACAATGAACTTATCTGTACCTGCAGAGAACTTGGTGACATCCATGTTTCAGCAAGGGAAGGAGCAATTGATGACGTAGAGAAGCATCTGGCTGCTGGTACAGAAGTCAATTTGAGAGGTTTGTGTTTGTAAACTATCCACGCTTATGTTTTCTTTGTAGCGCAAGTCAATTAAACATAGTTTTGTTTATGATGCTTTCAGATAGTGAAGGTAGAACTCCATTGCATTGGGCTGTTGACCGTGGTCACCTAAATACCGTTGAGATTCTTGTCAATGCAAATGCGGACGTGAATGCTCAGGTATCTATTTTTTGTGGGTGCGTGTCTTTTTTGAGAGAATCAAAATGTTGAGAGATCGGGTGACTGTAAGGAGAAGCTGGTGATATACTATCTGACTAAACTACACTAAATAGACAAAACGTTGGGTATATTCATTTCGACCTTAGAATACCGTCGGCAAATTATCAGCTTGCCAGGCTGGTGTAATTGACATACCAGCTAACTAGTCAAGTAGTCTGTGAATATACGTTAGCTTCGTTAGATATCATAGACCTGCAGGTTGCAGATGCGACCTTTTAGAGACATTTAGGCATTATTAGGAGCCCAATGAACTGAACTTTATTTTTGTCTCGTCCATATTCAGGACAATGAAGGACAAACGGCACTTCACTATGCTGTTGTTTGCGAGAGAGAAGATATTGCTGAATTGCTTGTCAAGCATCACGCTGGTCTTCAAATCAAGGATGAGGATGGGAACACAGCACGGGACTTATGCTCTTCGACCTGGTCTTTTATGAAGCTGGCAAACTGACAAGACGATGCACTGGACATCTGTTGACGTCTACCGCCAAGAAACACACTGTCCTTCATTAGCTGAATCAGATGAGTTGTTTTATCAACTTCATCAAATAGGTGGTTGTCAAAACTCAAGATATTGCAGTATTAGCGCAGGGAGATATTTTGTTGTATTGCTTTATGCAGTTTACACTGCATTCGTGTATCTGTGTTGTACACCAACGGTTGGCCAGAAAAAGGTATTCCATAGGATACATGGTTAATCGAGTCTTTTGGCCTCCTGTATCTCTGAATGAGCCGTCAATTTTCTTTGCTGCACATCAATCCTATTACTATTGAACATGCATGCTATTCCCTAACTATTGAATATGCAATTCCCTTGTAAAGTCCTTGTAAGAGAGGATATCCTACCAGAACTATCTTGTCCGGAAGAAAAAGAAATACAAGTTCCAGATCTACGATCTATCTTGCCAAAGCATGCTATAGTAATCCACTGGTCAAACGCTGAACTGGATAAGATAAAAACGAAGAAGAAGAATAAACAATAACAGGTAATAAGTACGTAGGGCATGCTATAGTAATCAACTGGTCAAACACCGAAGCTGAATAAGATTAAAAAAAAAAGAAAAACAATAGCAATTAGTAAGTACGTAGTAAAGCCTAGTGTTACTAAGCTAAGAACAAAAACTGAAGCCTAAAGAGTACGTCGTGGTCGTCGTCATCGATGTCATCCTCACCACCAGACCTCTGGTAAACCGCCGAGAAGGCTCCTCCTACTCCTGGAGCGTCTCCATGGCATGTAGATGTAGTCCTCCTCCTCGGCGTCCGGGTTGCCGTCCAGCCACTCGTTTGCCTCCCTCACCGCCTCCTCGACCCTCTCCTTTCTGATCTTCACCGTCCATCTTGTCGTCAACCGTGCTCCTGACATTGTAGATGTACGTCTCCAGCTCGAAGGTGACCGTGATCTGCGGTGTGCCCCTGTTCCATTGCTTTGCATGACATCATGTCAACGTTCCGGCCGAGACGCTATTTCAGCGAAGCGTTTTTTTTCATCCGTGAATTGTTCAGAACAGATGCCAACGTTTTTCAGAGCAGAACCAGAGAGCTTGTCGCCGAAGGAGATTACATCGATGGCAGCAACAAGGAAGATCTATCGGCCTTTACTGTCGGCAACGAAGCAGCGAGTTCATCAATGAAAGGCACAGCTGTCAGGACGACGGCAAGGAGTGCCACGATACCGATTCAATACCCCATATTGAACAAAATAAACTACGGCATATGAGCCGTCAAGATAAAGATCATATTGCATTCTCTAGGGGTATGGTCAGCGATTGAAGATGGAAACATAGACGACGACAAGGATCAAGACGCTATGGTTGCTATCTCCAGTTTGTGCCAGATCAAGTGATGATGGCAATCGAGAAGCAAACAGCGAAAGAAGCATGGGATGCACTAAGGGAGATGCGAATTGGCGAAGACCGCGTCAAGAAGGCTCGTACACAAGTGCTTAAATGGCAATTGAATCAATTGCATATGAAGAACTCAGAGAACATCAGTGAGTTCTCCATGAAGCTCACCTCGTTGGTGGGCGAGATCCGCTCGCTCGCCACAAAGCTTGAAGATTATGAAGTTGTCAAGAAATTTTTCGTGCCTGTTCCAGATCGGTTCCATACGATTGTTGGAACAATCGAGCAATTTGGTGATGTCTCAACAATGTTGGTTTTAGAGGCGATCGGTCGCCTCATAACTTTTGAGGAAGGATTAAAGGGCTGACGGCAAACAAAAGAGGGAGGAGGTCAACTCCTTCTCACCCAAGCCAAGTGGGAGGCAAGGAATATGAAGGCAAAGAGAGAGGATTCAAGTAGTTCCAAGAGAGGAAGATGTCACGGGAGAGGCTGTGGATGCGGTCATGGACAAGGCGGAGGGCGAGGTGATGGCGAATGCACTGTCGACGAACGAAAGCTGCGAAACTTCGACAAAAGCAAAGTTAAGTGTTTCAACTGTAATAACTATGTGCACTTTACTAAAGAGTGTTGAAAGCTGATCGTAGAGAAAAGTCCAATCTTATTGTCAAATAGAATGACGAAAAACCTGCACTATTGTTGGCTGAAGTCTGTGAGCTCACCCACACATGTAGTCAAGCTCCCAAATCTCCTCTATGAATCCATAGTAGGAGCGCCTCGTCAACCCAGCGGTATTGAATGCATCTATGCGGACACCATTATTCTAGTTTGTGCTCTTCAAATACTAATCTCTCGTGTAAAATGTATACCTATTTAAGTCATATCCTTTCCAGATGACAACTGTAAAAGTTGGTTCTTTTGCCAACTATGTTAGCGTGTTATCTGACGAGCTCACATACCGTTGTAATGTAAAACCGTCTGTGATGTCCTCTCAAAAGCCGCAGTGAAGAGCCGTATCTTCATCCTCCCGCCTATTAAACCGATTAGTTACAATCAGAACTTCTTCGTCTCTTCGTCTTCGTCTCATCGTGTCTTCCCACCTATTAAACCGACCAGTTGTGTTCGCTGTCTCCTTCATGGTAGCGCCTCCTCCTTCTCCCGCGTGCTCTACCTCCTTCGCTGAGTCACCACCATCACCGCCCCCAGCGCCGCTCTGCAACTACGTTCCGTTTGTTCCCAAAACCTCTGGTGCCGGCATGTGTGCGCTCCTCTGGGCTCTCGCGCGTCGGCTTCAGGCGCAGGGATTGCCGCTGCAAATGCCCAACATGCCACGTCGACCCTACTGCTGCCTCAGCCCCGGGTGCCTCCGCCGTCACCGCAGCCCCTGGCGCCGCCACTAGCGGAATGAAGCGTGCACGAGAGGATCCCGATAGGGAGGAGGATGAGATGGGGCCACCGTGATTGATGGGGGAGCACTCCTCTGACATCGGAGGACAGTGGCCATGATCTATGTGCCGCCTCTAGCGTCGACACCATCGACGACGACCCATCTCCGACCCCTCGGGCAGCAGCGGCGAGTGGTGATCGTGCACGCCACTATTGTAATTAATGTTTATGTTAATTATATTATGTTAACCGTTATGTATAGCTGAATGTTATAATGTTCTCCATAATGACTGATCAACAGTGTAAAAATGCTGGATCAATTAGAACCCATCAATAACCTTAGATCACCAAAATCAAATGAATCTACTAACCCTTCAAAATCAATGGTCTTCTCTCACACAATCGCCTCACAGCCGACAGTGGGGGCTCTATATGAGATATCACAGACGGTTCTATTCATAAACCGACTACTGTAGTTATCACAGACGGTTCTATTCATAAACCGACTACTGTAGTTATCACAGACGGTTTTAAATTACAATCGTCTGTGATGTAAATGAATATCACAGACAGTTTTATATTAAAACTGTCTGTGATAACTACAGGAGTCATCACAGACGGTTTGTAATAAAACTGTGTGTGATATTGGTTTACATCACATACGGTTGTAATGTAAAACTGCCTGTGATATAGTCACTAACGATTGTACTGTAATTTATTACAGATGGTTTTTTAAAATCATCTGTGAGGGGTTTAATATAAATTTTTGTGTAGCAGTCACCGTCGCTGATGTTCTTGTTGTGCTTCCGCTTGATGAGCTTGATGAAGTGGTCCATGACACGCTGATCGAAGTCCTCGCCGCAAGGTGAGTGTCGCCGCTGGTGGCGAGGACCTCAAAGACGCCGTTGTCGATGGTGAGCACGCTAACGTCGAAGGTGCCGCCAACGAGGTCGAAGACGAGGATGTTCTTCTCCTCGCCCTTCTTGTCGAGGCCACAGGCGATAATAGCAGCGGTGGGCTCGTTGATGATCCGCAGGACGTTGAGGCCAGCGATGACGCCGGCGTCCCCGGTGGCCTGGCCCTGCGCGTCGTTGAAGTAGTCCGGGATGGTGATGACGGCGTCCTTGATCTTCTTGCCGATCGAGGTAACTCCTTCATCTTGGTGAGCACCATGGCGCTGATCTCCTCGGGGCTGAACACCCTCAGGTCACCTTCCTTCACCTGCACCTGGACGTGCGGCTTGCCGTTCTTGTGTTATCTGTAATCCTAACTTGAATAGCCTTAGATTCAGATAAGAATTCAGTTCACAATTCGCTAAGAAAGTCATCCTGGATTGTGAACAGAGACCGTGTCGTAAACTAGTTAGTAGCAGAGTCAGTTTCGGACTCAGAAGTCGTTTTAGTTTCTACTTGTAAACTAGCCTCTATTTAAGCAATGAAATACTACAGAAAAGCTGCGATGATAGTTATGCAGCGCCAATACTAGTTGTTTTCCTGAAATTACGTTTTGTCGAATTGTCTGTCTTCCTCTGTATTCTGAACTTCAGGGAAGCTGCAAGGTTCAGTACACCAGGAGCGTTCGACTCTGGGAAAGTTCCTGCCAACACTTGGTATCAGAGCTTCTAGGATCAAACGCTCAACCATGGCGGGTACCTCCCAGCAAGGAGCAAAGGAGAACGGCGGGGTGTCGTTCCAAGCTCCAATGCTGACGACGTCCAACTATACAACTTGGGCGATCAAGATGGAGGCCATCATGGATGCGCAAGGGATCTGGGAGGCTGTTGAACCAAAGGCCGGAGTGGCTGCAGATGAGAAGAAGGACAAGTCGGCAAAGGCGTTCATATTCCAAGCAATCCCGGAGGATGTTTTGTTGCAGGTTGCAAAGAAGAAAACATCCAAGGAAATCTGGGAGGCATTGAAGACTCGATACTTGGGGGCAGATCGAGTACAAAAGGCTCGTCTTCAGACATTGAAGAGCGAGTTTGAGGCAATGCGCATGAAGGAGGATGAATCTGTAGATGACTTTGCAGGGAGATTGAGTAGTATGTCTGCAAAATACAGTAACCTCGGCGCTACCTTGGAAGATGCAATGTTGGTGAAGAAACTTCTCGACTAAGTACCGGAGAAGTTCTTCCAACTGGTGGCATCTATTGAGCAGTATTCCGACTTGGATACGATGTCGTTCGAAGAAGCAATTGGGAGGCTGAAGGCATATGAGGAACGTCTGCGTCTTCGCACCGCCAACACCAACACCAGGAGTGACGGACAACTGTTGCTAACTCATGCTGAGTGGCAAGCTCGCCAGAAGACTTCCGGCAGCAAGGAATCCTCATCCACTCCAAATAAGATGTTCAGCAGGTCTGAAGGACAGAGCCGAGGCAGTTGGCGAGGGCGTGGCCGAGGACGTGGAAGAGGCGACCGAGGAAGCTTCAGTTCATCACGACAAGAGATGAACGGCACAACTAGAGACAAAAAACACATCAAGTGCTTTAATTGCGACAAATATGGACACTATGCCTCAGAATGTCGCAATCCCAAGCGCAAGGAAGAAGAGGTGCATCTGACCAAGACTCAGGAGGAAGGAAAGGCCCTCATGCTGTCCATATGTGAGCAACAGGTTACGAGTATGGTTCTACTCAATGAAGACAAGATTGTACCAGGGCAGTATACCTCAGAACACAAGGAAGAAGAAGGTATGTGGTACCTTGACAACGGAGCTAGTAACCACATGACAGGGCAACGCTCTTCCTTTGCTGAATTGGATGAGAGCATAAAAGGACTTGTCAGATTTGGAGACGGATCCACGGTACAAATATTTGGAAAGGGGTCAATTCTGTTCGAGTGCAAGAATGGCGAGCAATGTCTGTTCACGGGAGTATATTATATTCCAAGCCTACGAAGTAATATACTAAGTCTCGGACAGCTCACAGAAGAAGGTCACAGAGTAGTGCTCAATGAAGAATCATTGTGGATTCATGTCGGGACCCCGAATTTGCAAATCCGGACCCTCTGTGTATTCAGCACTAGTCCAGGAACGCGCTAGTGCACACAGTCTTAACATCGGTGAATATCACAATCATACCACTCGATACTAATATAGTACTTTAATTAAATAGTCAAACTGGTTACTCGACCTTATGGTCAAGTTACAATTATACGCCTCGCAGGGCGAAACTTATTAAGAGAGAAATAGTAGCAGCGGAAAATCAAATAACTTCGTGGCGCCATCCAAGATACCACGAGGCAACCGATCGGGCTCGCTCCTAGGTAGACGGTTCCTCTTGGAGCTCCTCCTCCAAAGCCGTGTAGTCTCCTCTTCAACTGGTGTTGTATTGTGGCAAGGGTGAGTACTTGGTACTCGGCAAGTCATGCAATGTAATGCAAGCTAATATACTATATGCATGGCTTGGTACAAAGGAATAGCTCAAGGTATATTTGCGATGAAACATTTGATAAGTAGTATAAGTAGATTCGAAAGCAGTAGAAACAAGTAAAGCATAAATAACTTTTCAAGGACTTTAATAAACATCTTTCCCATCCTAATCCACATTTCCATCAACATCATTATTAATCCAACCCAACCTTTCCAAACCAAGTTATTTTTGAGAAAATCTAACCCTTGACTGTAATTCCCGAGCGATATCCAATACCGCGGACACGGCTATTCGAATAGATTCTACACTCTGCAGAGGTTATGCACTTTACCCACAAGATACAGTCAAACACCACAAAGGCGAAGTTCAGTAACAAAGTCTTTCTAAACCTCTAACAATACAAGTGGTCCTCCCTGCTATTGCACACTAACCCTTCCCTTAGCTAAGGCGAAGTTTAGGCCAATCAACCGTTAGATGGGTACTGCCTCTCGGCCGACGCTCCCGCACAACTTACACAAAGGGTGTAGTTGACCTCCCGAGGTCCCACTGCACGTTATTAGCAACTTAGTCAACTAGGTCCGTCCCATTACGTACATGTGGTTGCACGTTAGACCCAGTTCAAAGGCTTGCAAGGTTAAGTCCTTAGGGTGACCAGGGCAAGACTACCCGAAGAACCAAATCAACATCCCCAATGCCACAACCGGCCCACCTGATTATTCTTGCCACATGCCCCTGGCCGAAAAACTATTTATCAAACCCCGCTTG
The DNA here is from genome assembly GCA_036346355.1 of Rhipidocladum racemiflorum. Classification (NCBI taxonomy): domain Eukaryota; kingdom Viridiplantae; phylum Streptophyta; class Magnoliopsida; order Poales; family Poaceae; genus Rhipidocladum; species Rhipidocladum racemiflorum. The sequence continues at coordinate 71,747,459 of CM070576.1, read as the reverse complement.
ATTACCATGCACCACGTGCCATCAACATCACATGATACCTTTCCAAAACAGGTTCAATATATCATTAAGTCAATATTAACATTTGTTTGTCCAAAATCATGTCATGAGCACGAAAGGTGCTCTAAGCGAGATACTACAACGATCTAAACCCATGTTGGCAATTTTAGTAATGTCCAACTAGTAATCCACAACTAGGGTGACAAGGGGTCATGGCACATATTTAAGTAATCAAGGTGTCATACAGCAAATTGGTATTTATCTAATTCCCCAAATTTAAATAAAGTATTTTCTAATTGAACTAGCATGCAATAGGTTAAATCAAAATAATTTTCAAAATAGGATCAACATGGTCAAAGCACAACTTGCCTTCAAAAAGTACTTGCTCTTGGTCTTGAGTTGGATCATGAGTCAATACTTCTCCTTCAAATCCTTCCGGCACTTCAACGTCTACTTGTAAAGCGTGCAAATAGCAATACACAAATAAACAATAGGCAAAAAGTGTCCAAACATCCAAATAAAATCCATAAACAGAGAGAACATAATTTTATGAATTTTTAGAAATTGGAATCGTCAAATTTGGAGTTAAAATGCAAAAGTTATGATTATTTAAAGTTTAAATAATCAATTAAATAATTTTACAGAGAAAAACTTTAGTCCAAAAATTAAATAAAATTCATATTTAGGTAGGTCTCAATTTTATACAAATTTAGAAATTTGAATCACTCAAATCGGAGTTGAAACGCAAAAGTTATAAGCGTTTGAAGTTTTGAAATTCAAATCAATTATTAAACCGAATTATTAAATCATTTTTTTTTCAGAAAATTATTTATTGCGCCACCGACACGTGGCGATCTCGATTGGTTGGTCGACGTCACCGGCCCATGGACTCGGTCACGCCGGTTTGGGTCTACCGTGGACCGGCCCACGGCTCACGTGAGATCGACAGTGGGTCCCCTCGGGTGACGTCATCGATGACGTCGGCGAGGCTCACCACGCCGCTAACAGTGGGGCCAGCTGTGACGTCATTCTTGACGTCGGCCTTACCGAGACGGCCGTGACATCTTGACCGCCATGACGTCGGCGTGGCGTCATGGTGCGATTTGGCCGGCCGGCCGACATGCGGGCCCGCGTGTCGGCGTCACACGCGCAGCGTGCGTGGGCCAGCGGCCGCGACGGTCGCCTCCAGGCAGCGTGGCGCAATCTCGGCCGTTGATTTGAAATTCAACGGCCCAGATTAGATCTGAGTCTCACGCGTTTGGGTTAACGCGTTTGATCTGGACCGTTGGATCTAGATCTAACGGCTGAGATTGGATCTAGGATTTTCAACGTGGAAACTCACCGGGGTGACGTGGCGCGATCTGGACCGTTGGATGGCGATCGGACGGCTGGTGGAGCTCGAACGACGGCGATGGCTTGCGCGGCCGGCCTCACCGAGTCGAGGACGGCGACCACGGCAACGGCGTTGCGGGGGCCCTCCGGCGAAGTGAGAGGTAGCTCCGGGTGCGCCTCGACGCGAGGAGTCCGGATCTGGGCACAACGGTGGCGGAGGACGACGGAGATGGCCGCACCGGCAAAGAACCACTACGAGGAAAGAGGCAACTCCGCGAGCGACATGCTCAACGGCTGGCGGCCCGGCGACGTTGTCTAGGGCTACGGGTGCGCAATGAAGCGGCGATCCCGACACGGGTGGCGGCGCAATAAATAGGGCCCTCGGCGTCCGTGAAACGCGCGGAATCAGAGGTCCTCCGTTCTTGGCGAGTCCGTGGCGACACGGTAGGGTGGCGTGGCACGCCGCGGCCGTTGGATCGAGATCCAACGGTCGCGAGTTTGGGTCCGGTCGGACTCGGCGAGCCGGCCGCCTCGGTCGGGCTCGGGCTCGGTGGCGTGGCTCAATCGTGGCCGCTGGATCAAGATCCAACTGGCCACGCTTAAGGCTCGGCCGAGTGGGTTCTGGCCGAGTCACGTGACTCGGTCGGACTCGAACTCGAGTCGACTCGGCTTCGATCGGATGAACAAGAATGTACTCGGTTTGATTTTCCAGCGATTTATTATTTAAAATAATTTCCAAGAATTCATTTAATTCATTAAAAATAGCAAAATACTGTAAAAATTCCAAAAATTCTGGAAAATATTTTAGGGTATTTGGGACTCAAATAAAATATTTCCAACAAAATTTTATTTGCAAAATTAAATTCTTTAATTATTTCAAAATGGAATAAATTCAAATAAATTCCAAATAAATCCAAATAAATTCTAGAAAATTCCAAAAATTCACCAAAGTGCCAAATCACACATGAATTTAAGAAAAGCAAAATTTTGGGGTGTTACAATTCATGACAGGGAAGGAAAACTACTCATGGAAGTGCAGAGATCAAGTAATAGATTGTACAAGATTCAGTTGCACATTGCCACACCCATATGTCTTGCAATTAGTATGGATGAACCGGCTTGGTTATGGCATGCAAGATTGGGACATTTAAACTTTCAATCAATGAAGGATATGGTGACAAAGGATATGGTACGAGGGGTACCAAAAATTGATCACCACACACAAATCTGCGAAGGATGTCTAGTGGCAAAGCAGTGCCGACAACCCTTCCCCTTCCAGTCTCAGTACCGAGCAAAAGTTCCATTAGAACTTGTTCATGCAGACTTGTGTGGCCCAATCACACCTCAAACCCCAGCAGGAAATAAGTACTTCTTCCTCTTGGTAGATGATTGCAGCCGCTTCATGTGGGTGTACATGCTCAAGACAAAAGATCAAGCTTTGACTGCATTCAAAGAATTCAAAGCACAAGTGGAAAATATAAGCAAACACAAGCTTAAAGTCCTAAGAACAGATCGAGGAGGAGAATTCACCTCACATTCCTTCTCAGGTTTCTGTGCTGAAGAAGGAATACAACGTCATCTTACGGCACCCTACACACCACAACAAAACGGTATAGTGGAACGTCGTAATCGATCAGTACTTGAGACCGCTAGAAGTCTACTGAAGACCATGGCAGTCCCCGGTGAATTGTGGGGAGAAGCGGTCAGACATGCAGTTTATCTGCTGAACCGAGTACCAACCAAGGCATTGCAGGGAGCCACGCCTTATGAGATTTGGAAGGAAAGAAAACCAAATCTAGAACACCTCAGAGTCTTCGGTTGTGTTGCACATGTCAAAGTACCGGCAGTACACACGAAAAAGCTGGACGATAGAAGCAAACAGATGGTACATCTGGGAATTGAGGAGGGAAGTAAGGCTTATCGACTCCTTGATCCAGCAGCAAAGAGAATTTGTGTGAGCCGTGACGTGGTATTTGATGAGAAAAAGGGGTGGGAGTGGGATCAGTCAGATGAAGACAGAATAGAGGCATCGGTCTTCACAGTTCAAAATCCGACAATACAAAGAGACTTTGGACTGTCGCAAGAAGTTCCCACAGGAAGCGCAGCCGAGATACCTCAATATAATCCTAACTCAGAAGCAACTGACTTGGGAGAATCAATAGCACAAACTCCAGAGCATACCGACTCTGATGAAGAGTCGTCACCCACCTCAGTCCCGAATTCGTTCAGCCCAACTTCATCCACCTCTGAAGAAACACCCCAAAGGTTCAGGTCGCTCGCCGAGATCTACGAAGAAACCGAAGGATCTTACTCCTATGGGAACTCAGACTGATGACTTTGGAAGAACCAACAAAGTTCGATGAAGCTACTGAAAGCAAGAATGGACCGAAGCAATGGAGAAGGAGTTTGAGTCAATAGAGAAAAACAAGACCTGGACATTGACAGAACTCCCAGAAGATGCCAATCCAATAGGTCTCAAGTGGGTGTTTAAACTGAAGAAGAATGCAGCCGGAGAGGTAGTCAAGCACAAAGCCAGACTGGTGGCTAAAGGATATGTTCAACAAAAAGGAGTGGACTTTGAAGAAGTATATGCACCGGTTGCCAGAATGGAAACAGTGAGACTTCTTCTTGCACTGTCAGCCCAAGAAGGATGGAGAGTCCATCACCTTGATGTCAAGTCAGCTTTCTTGAATGGAGAATTACAAGAAGAAGTTTACGTATCACAACCGGAGGGATTCATTGTCCCTGGCAAGGAAAACATGGTCTACAAGCTATCCAAAGCCCTATATGGCTTAAAGCAAGCCCCTAGAGCTTGGAACACCAAACTAGACCAAGCGTTAAAGGAACTCAATTTCCAGAAGTGTCCTCATGAGCCGGCTGTGTACAAGCGTAGCACTAAAGACACACTCTTGATTGTCGGAGTTTATGTAGACGATCTGATCGTCACAGGAACCAGCGAAAAGGAAATCCAGTTTTTCAAAGATCAAATGCAGAGGCAATTTGACATGAGTGACCTGGGAACACTGTCTTACTACCTTGGGATAGAGGTACAACAGACAGGAGAAGAAATCACGTTGAAGCAATCAGGATATGCCAGAAAGATCCTGGAACAAGCTGGCATGGCAGAATGTAACCCATCAAAATACCCGATGGAGCCCAAACTCTATCTGAAGAAAGACGAAGAAAGCAATCCAGTGAATCCTACTGAGTACCGACAACTGATTGGGTGTCTGCGGTATTTGACACATACCCGGCCAGATCTAAGCTACTCTGTCGGGATAGTCAGTAGATACATGGAGTCTCCAAGACAAAGCCATCTCCAAGCTGTAAAACATATTCTGAGATATGTTAAAGGGACGGTGGATTATGGGATTGTATACAGGAGAGGAGGAGATGGAAATCTGGTTGGATATAGTGACAGTAATCTCGCCAGCGATCTTGATGATCGGAGAAGCACTACCGGGATGGTATTCTACTTCTCAGGAAGCCCCATCACCTGGAGCTCACAAAAGCAGAAGACTGTTGCACTTTCCTCTTGTGAAGCAGAGTTTATGGCAGCCACAGCAGCAGCATGCCAGGCGATTTGGTTGCGAAGCTTGCTCAGTGAACTGACCAACTGTGCACCAAAGGAAGTGAAGATGAAAGTTGACAACAAGTCTGCTATAGCACTTATGAAGAATCCTGTTTTCCATGGGAGAAGCAAGCATATTGACACTAAATACCATTTCATAAGGGAGTGTGTGGATAACACATTGATCTCAGTAGAGCATGTTAGCAGTGAAGAACAGAGAGCTGATATCTTGACCAAAGCGCTCGCCAGGATGAAATTTGCCGAGATGAGAGATCTAATAGGTGTCAGGGATCTCTCAAATTCAAGTCAGGTTTAAGGGGGAGAATGTTATCTGTAATCCTAACTTGAATAGCCTTAGATTCAGATAAGAATTCAGTTCACAATTCGCTAAGAAAGTCATCCTGGATTGTGAACAGAGACCGTGTCGTAAACTAGTTAGTAGCAGAGTCAGTTTCGGACTCAGAAGTCGTTTTAGTTTCTACTTGTAAACTAGCCTCTATTTAAGCAATGAAATACTACAGAAAAGCTGCGATGATAGTTATGCAGCGCCAATACTAGTTGTTTTCCTGAAATTACGTTTTGTCGAATTGTCTGTCTTCCTCTGTATTCTGAACTTCAGGGAAGCTGCAAGGTTTAGTACACCAGGAGCGTTCGACTCTGGGAAAGTTCCTGCCAACATCTTGTTCACGATCTTGTGCGCAGAAGCTTCATGTCATTCTGCAAGCAAGAGCTAGCTCGTTAAAATGTTTTTAAACATTTTAACGATATTGATCACAACGACACGATGAGCATCAATTGAACAGGGTTAAACAGTAATGAGATTATGAGAGTGCAGGCTTGATCGATCAAAGCGAGTTTGTATCTGTGTTCCCATTCCCTGATCCAAACGAATGAAAGATGTTCCTTTTTCACCTGATAGGCACAAGGCTGTGCTAGTTGAGGTCATGAGTTCAAGTTTCAATTAACTTCCCTACTAAAAAAAATCGAAGATAAATAGTTTGACTCCAATGGCTGGATGGATTGATTCTCTTCACATAGATTGGTACCACTCGTCACTCAATGTGACAAACCCGCTAGCTTATTGGATATATATATATATATATATATATATATATATATACAGAAAAAAAAGCTAGAAAATAGAATTGCCTATCGACAGCATATGATCTATTCCGATAGAAATATATTAGCATACAAATGCTAGAATGTAATTGATATCTGCCGTTAATTAGCTACTTGCTTTGCATTTTCATATTTTTTGCCCGTACGTAATTTACAGTTTTCGCTAGGGTCCTATCAGATCGTAACGAATTGCAAACAACGATATGGCTTAATTTGTCACCGAAGCTCATCGTGGAACTCGCCGTCAACATCGTCGTAGTCGAAGTGATCATCCGTGTAAACAATATTGTAGAAGGACATGTAATGGTTCAGCATCTCCTCCAGTGATAGTTTGCCGTCTCTGTTGTCATCAGCCTGCGCCATTTGCAGTTTCAGAAATCGTGGACTGGAGACTAGTTGATCGTTTAATACCTTCAATTTGCCACGGTCACCTTCATCATAAGCTAGATTTGCATGTGATGTAGCATACGAAAACTTCTTCTTCCACTATCAAATAACTGAACAAATGGGAAAAGAAGAGGAGAGTAATTAAGCATCTTCAGACATTTGTAACAGCTAGATTAAGATAAGGGACTATTGGTCAGTTCAGTGTTATCCATGCGTGCATCAATCTCACAGTTATCCATGCGTGCATGCCAACCAAAAAAAAAAGATGAATCAGGCATCTCGATTAATTTGTCACATGGACTACAATTAAGAAACAAGCTAGTTGCATGGAATCTCAAGGTGTTCAACCACGCAAACCGCACTGACCTCAGCTAGCTTATCCTTCAATATCGATCGATCCAGAGGTGCACTTTCACCTGGCTGCTATCGTCAGGATGCAAGAAGCTACAGTACACACATTGACCCAGCGCTGGACTACATTGCGACCTGATGCATTGAACAATTAATGGATTACAAAGGAAAACTATTCCAAATCCATGTGCATGCAGATGCGCGCAGTACTCGTTGACCTCGACAGTGTCAAGGGTGCTGCCGCGCGCTCTCATCTATCCGCGCGCGCTGGCAAACTTGTGCTGCCACCATTCACCAACCCGGTTTGCCTTGCTCCGCGCGCGTTACCCCGATCTCGCAAACCAGAAGATTAGTAGCAAGCTAGCACACAAGGCCATCATCGATCAATCCGGCATTACGCAGTAATTAATCAAACTCGCTGGTGCAAACATGCATGGCACAGACGAACACAAACCTAGCTATGTCCGTCGTCCTGATCGGGATCGACGTACGCCCAGGTACTCGATCGAGCAGCTTGACGCCGCCGTCCCCGTCCTTGTCGTGCTTCTCCATCTCCCGCCGCGTGAGGGCCGCGAGACGTTCCGCCGCCTGCCGGTGTAGCCACGCCTCCAGCTCGGCGTGGCTGATGCCGCCGTCCTTGGGCGACCGGTCCAGCATCGCGAACAGGTACACGAGCCGCTCCCTCACGCTCAGCGCCCCGTCCGACCCGAAGTAACTGGTACACATTTGACACTGTTGGAACTAATCTTGTATACGAAGTTTGAGTCCGAGTAGATTAGAGAGTCATTTACGAGTTATTGTGTTGAGTCTGTGCTTTATAAGCACAGCTTGTAATATGTTGAACCACAAGGAAAAAAAGCAACGCAATAAAGAAGTAGGAAGAAGAGAGTTGTGGCAAAACAAAAGATTGTACGATCTTGTTTTAATAACTGATATCAGAGTTTAAGGTTTCAGATTAACTCGTTGCCCCCGGGAGGAGGAGACTCCCGAGGGGCGGCACCCAATGGAGTAGGTGGCCAACTGGGCGGCCAATCCGAATCTTTGTGCCATCAAAGTTACGTCACAAACAGAAGAGGCAACAAGAAGATGTGGCGGCGAGAGGGTGGAGGAGGTATGTCTCCCTGATACGCGCTATCGACGAGCGTCGTCGATAACCAATGTAACAAGATAGCAATGGTGATCATCTACGTGTGTAGTGCAAGTCAAAGTTGAGTCTGTTTATAACATTATGTTGACTCTAGGACGTTGAGAAGATGCGTTTGCCGTCCAAAGTCGAGTCCGTCAAAGTTGAGTCCGGGCGTTGAAGAGGTGTGTTTGCGGTCCAAACTCATGTCCGTCGAAAAAGAGTCCAAGACGTAGAAGAGATGTGTTCGCTGTCTTGAATTAAGTAAGTTGAGTACGGGGTGTTGAGAAGATGTGTTCTCCATCCTGTGTCAAATAAAAGAGTTGAGAAAATCGTAGGTGAGATCGATTGTCTCAACAAAGTTAGAGTTGTGTTAGAAATTAGATGTTACAAGATTAGGGGGTGAATACTGGTATATGGAGTTTGAGTCCGAGTAGACTAGAGAGTCCTTTACCGAGTCATTGTGTTGAGTTTGTGCTTTATAAGCACGGTCTTGTAATCTGTTGAACCACAAGGGGGAAAAGCAACGCAACAAAGAAACAGGAAGAAGAGAGTTGCAGCAAACAAAAGATTGTGCGATCCTGTTCTAACAGACACGCGAAACAGCGAGAAATCAAGCGTACGTTCGGCACATGAAAACTACTAGCACTCTTTGTACACACAGCTCGTGCATGCGTGCATACCGGTCCACGGGGCCGAGCTCGCGTCGAAGTGGGCCCAGCCGGGGAGCCGGTCGAGCATGTCGTGGAAGGTCTTGAGGTCCGAAAGGGCGTGCTCGGTTGCGAACGGGGGGACGTGGTGGAACGACATGCAATGGCGGTCGGAGTGGCGGTTGGGGTGCGCGGCGGCATGGACGGGGGTCGGCAGGGTGTTCGTGTCGGGGAGGACGAGGAGGTAGATGCAGGGCAGCGTATTGGCTGAGATGAGCACGGCCACCGCCATATCCCGGCACGGGACGTGGTGCTGGTGCTCACCCCCGTGCAAGGGCGGTGGCACTGCACGGTGGAAATGTGGTGATTCGGCTGGTTCGAGCGGCGACAATGCATCCCTTGTTCTATTTTGCAGTGCCCAGCAGTTTGTGGGTTGCGGTCTTGGAAGCTAGAAAACCGCACGTCCAGGTCCAGAATTGCTGTGTCTAGGGTTACTAATACAGTTTTAAACATTGATTTCGATGACTCAGCGGTATCGAAAATCACAAAAAATCGCTTGAAATTTGCTTAAAACCAAACGAATTCTGAACCATTAAAGGCCCCAAAATTTGATCAAACCAGCGAACTATTTTCGAACGAAATGGACGAAAATCGTTCGAAAAAGTTTAAATTTTGAGCGATTTTTGGGCGAAAATTGGTGATAGCTAAAAAAGGGGAAATATATATAAAAAAATCAGGAAAATTGCAAAAAAAAATATGTTGTAAAATTTATAAAAAGCCATTAAAGGCACCCCCAAAAAAAAACACGAAAAAAATTTCCAGCATAATCTTTCCTAAATATGAAAAAAAATTTGATATGACTTTTGCTATATTTTAGACAACTGTAAGTTGTAAAGTGGGCATTTAGCAATAATATGCAAATAATCTTCCATTAATTCCATTCACATATCAACACCATTTACATAATAACATACCAATACCATTCACATATCAATACCGTTCACGTATCAACACCATTTACATTTTAATACATTTTGTTTGAAGTTGTGAAGTAGGCATAGCTCTGTCATTCTTCTATTGTCATACATACGCCATATTCGACCTACATGAACCGAATGTTAGTAAAAAAAATTGAGTTGCAATGAAATAAAACATACAAATGAAACAAATTTTCGGTATAACCTTTGCTATATTTTAGACAATATGAAGTTGTAAAGTAGGCATTTCGCAATAGCATATCAACAAATAACCTTTCATTTCAATACATTCACATATCAATCTAATAAGTGCAAAAAATAGGCATTCACGTATCAATACTATTCACATTTCGATACCTTTCATTTGAAATCGTAAAGTAGGTATATTTTCGTCGTCCTTCCCACATAAATGAAGTTGAACCTGCATGGACGATGTGTTAGCAAAAAAGTCAAGTTGCAATGAAATGAAATATACAAATAAAATATTACCTTGAGGGCTATGAGTAGTATTGTTGCATGCACACTTGGTTGGCCATGTTGTATTCCTCAGTGGACATCAAGATCAATCGTCATGTAGCGACTAGCGAGCAACTCCGCCTTGTAATTGTGCCAACTTTGCCCCGTCCATGTACTTATCGTTTGCCATTGTTGGTACAACATGGTATAAAACTCAGCGTCATGCTACTCGTAGACCCATTAGGTGAGAGGTTGTGCAAGAGCATCGGAGATGGCATAATCATAGCTGCCATATGAGCCATAACTCCCTTGCGTCTTGATGACGCCATAAGAGCTAGAGCTATCGTGTGGTGAGTCCTTTCTCTTTCATCCAGTAGTCGTCATCTGTGATTGGGGAGCCCCATGTCTCTGTCCTATGTTGTACGAGTGAACTGCGACTCCACTATAAATTCGATGGCACGCCGCTCTTCTGATTGGTGTGTGAGAGGTATGGATGCATCACCATCGGACTCACCGCCATCAGTGTCCGTCTTGGAGTTGCTATCATTGGACTCTTGGTATGGCGTGCTCCGACGGCCCCCGCTTTTAGTGGAGTTTTCACTCCCTACATAATATGTCGGTTCGAGCCTCCTGACTGGTCACCAGGTCATGGCTGTTGCCTGTTGGGATGGGCCGGAGGCCCAGAGACGGCTTGGCTTGTGCCCTACGGGCTGAAAGCTGTAGGCCAGGCTTTTTGCTTTTCTATAATCTACATTTTGAATGGATAAAAAACGTCTCTAAATTTTTTTTTCAAAAAAAATATTCACACGAGAGGTCATAACGCTATTAATACTAATTTTAGAGAATTTTTGGATAATTTTTTTTCAATTTTTTTGAATTCATTTGAATTTCACCGGTAAACTGAGCGGTTTCATTTTTCGTACAAGCGAGATGCAGATGATTTTTACAATTTTCAAGCGTTTTTTTTTTTATGGTTTTTGGAAGCCTGGGTACGCCTCCCAGTCCTCTTTCCTCCTGTGGTAGGACGAACGCCGCCGTGTGTTTTGTGCTGCAGAAAACGTGCATCCACTGTGTTTTCCTCTACAAGTGACGCGGCAAATGATTGCGGAGAATGCTGAAGGAATAATGTCCAGAGCTATCAAAAACAAAAACAGGTCCGTCCTTTTTATGTGTGGTGCTAGGCCCATTTCGACCAAATTCCAGAAAATGACATTTGGATGTCGTCTTTTTAGCTTAATTAGATTAAAAACAGTCGGTTTTTATACATTATAAAGATGATTAATTTTTATCTTAGCTTCAGTAATATTGGTCTAAACCATTCATTGATAATAAAAAAAAACCAATCCGATGGTTTTTGTCTTTAGTTATATAGAAACTTATGACTTTTAAAAAGATTCAGCTAAAGAAAACCATATATGTATGTAGATTTTGGTTTTTTAGCTTTTAAGATAGAGGAAAAGCCCAAATAAATCAGGGGCAATACTTCTATGTTTTTTTCTCTCAATATAAATTGTATAAATCTTAAAACAAACGTTTTAAACGAATGGGTAAGTAATCACTATCCACATTTTATTTATACTTTAATATTTAAATACTTCAAAGAAAAGCATCTAAGCACCTCTCGTGAACCTGACCAAAGTAACGTAGATCTGCACTGCACCTAATAAGTACGTAGTTACGTAGTACATGATAAGGATCTATCTATACCTAACACGCTAATACATGCTCGTCTCAAGTCATTGTGGACACTCGCGGGGAGGCTTCTCTGTCCAGTCACTAACTGGTTGGCTTGATTAGCTCCGGAGAAAGGCAACGAAGCGTTTTGAAAAAGAGATGCCACAACAACAACAAGAATGATGCTTCCTTGTCTCTTATGTGTTGAAAAAGTATTAGGGCAGAAATCTTCTTATGTAACGTTGCCACCCACTCCCGTGCCGAGTCAAGTCAAAACAATTCTTCCAGTTTATTAAAGGTGAAAGACCATATGAGTCTATTTTTATTGGTGATAAGTAATTGATTATGTTTGAGTATGTGGTGTTCAGATTTGAGTTTGATTTAAATTAAATTTGAATATTAAGTTTTTAGAATAATTATTGTATATTATTTTAGACATTGCTATGTGATGTGTTTTCTTATCTTTTTGATGGTTGTAGTTGTCGGTACGAGATCATGATGAGATGGAGGATGATCGGGACTAGACGAGATGCGCTGAAAGTCCAGACGGTCGGGCATCGTCGGAGGATGATTACAAACGGAGTCATTGCATGACGAGAAGACAAGGAAACAATTGAGATACTAACTTGGAGCTATTTGAATCAGGGAGGGTCCTTGGATCGTGATTTAGAGAACGGAGTAGCGGTCAAATTAACTTAGTGGATAAAACCTACTTGTTGGTAAGATTGCTCCTAGTGCTTGAATCAATTCTAGTCCTTAGAGAGGTTGCTTAGGCTTGAAACAACTCATCCAAGGATGTAGGATGATTCATAAAAACTATAAAATAGAGGGGAGAGGGTGTCTCTCTCTTAAAGGTTTGGGTGCTTCTTTGAGCTTTTATTCACCTTGTTGTGAAGCCTCGTAAACATTTATCGAAAGAAATAAAATTTTATTTTCTTACTTCTAAATTTAAATTCCACATTTACATTACATCTTTACATTTCGCAAGTTAAATTCAGTATTTACTTTTTTGCAATTTAAATTCCGTACATTTGGATTTGCTTCCCATTCTTCTAAATGCTTGTGGATTTTGTGCCAAGGATGAGCGATTGACGGATGAATCTTTCTTAGATCATATTCCGATCACCGAGACACCACCTTTCTTATTTTTCTATCTAGAATCGATCTTTTGTTGCATTTTGAGAAATCTTTGTAGATTTGTGTTGTTGGAGTTCTTCTCTTGAGTTATTGCTTGCTTTGACATGTGGGAGGTAGCCCAAGATTATTTTGATCATCAAAACCCCACGAGCAAGATCAAGATTTTGATTTTTAGTGCACTCTTCCTTCAATCGAGAAAAGATCAGAATTTTGATGTCAATCCCATGGATTGAAGGTTAGAATAAATTCTTGGCCTCCATAAGAAGGTGCATGTCAAATTTCGTGGATTTTAGACCAGTCGACCAAGAGATCCTCTAGCTTTGCTATTGTGGTCGTTTTGTTTCTGCCTTCTGTTCTTGAAGCTGGCACTACCGCCCAGAATCAACCAGTAGTACCGACCTCCGGTACTACCGCTCCTTGTACCGCAGTAGCATCGGTCAGAACAACACTTTGATTTTTGATCTTCTATGCTTCATTGTTTAAAGTGAAGCCTTTGTTTTGATTTTTTTTATTGAAAAAATTTTAATTTGTAATTATTCATGCTCTCTAATCGTCCTTTTGATCTTTCAAAAAAAGCAAAAAGAAAAGGATAGCATGCCTTCCTTCCTTCTTTATCCGGCGGAAACCTTTAGGGCCTTGGCTGCGACCGCGACCCCTTAACGTGCTCCGAACCGGACAGTAACAATGGCACGTCAAGTCCGTACGTAACATGCTCAAAGCACTCCACCGAATAAATCAATAAAGCGACCCGTATGTTCGTGGAAACAGAGTAAAATTCAGACATAGACAGATGGAAGTTGTGCGGTTCTACTCGAAATGACATAGCTTTGTTGGTGTACCTACTTCTTGCCGTACATCTTGAGCGTGTACTGTGTACATCACTAGTCATTACTCGTACACCGTTGACCGTGGTTAATGAGTGGATTACCCCCACGTAACTGTACACGGCCAGGAGACTTTTTACGTACACTCGGTAAGATTGACATTAAACGGTTCTTCTTTCCCGTTCATTTTTTGTAGGACGTATTTTAATTTTATATATAGATTAATGTTACGTTAGAATTGAAAAAATATGAGAAAAAATAATTTAGATGCCATCACTTAATTGTTTTTGAAGAGAAATGTATACTTTGTGCAGTTGATAATAAATAAATGCATATGGTTGAAAGCAAATAAATAGGGATATAGAGGAAAAGATCTCGTTAAATCTATATGTAAACTTTACATTTATAAATAAAATTATTTAAGAAAAATAAATCGGTATTGCTAGGGATCAGACGGCAAATTTTTTCGCAACATTTTTTTCCACGCGTGAAACATTTTTTTCTACGTAGTGAAACATTTTTTTTCTACGTATTGAAATATTTTTCTTCGACAAACAGTAAAAAAAATATTTCATACGTTAAAAAAAATGTTTCATACGTTCAAAAAAAATGTTCCGTACGTTAAAAAAATATGTTGCACGGCGTCCCGGTGGAAGTTTCTCCCAAAATAAATCTTATAAAGATGAACGAGAGAGCAAGATACCGATTTTGGATATATCTTGACGCCAGCTCAAGCTAAATTTTCATGACGGTAAAGAAGGCCGGCACCAACACCACCAGTTAGCACTTACCAGTTACCAGTCAGTTTTGCACCAGTCACCACTCACCACGGTAAAAATGACGGTAAAATAGGCACGGAGCAGCAGACCAAAAGGTTTTACTCCTGTTCTCTCTCACCACTCCGCTTCTCACGAGCAGAGCAGCGCAGGGCAGCAGGAAAAGCCAAATCTACTCGCACACCCATCACTCCCCTCCCCACTGCTTCCACTCTCCCCACCTCCGCCCCCAGATCACTCGCCCGCTAGCACTGCACTCTAGGAGGAGGGGAGGAGGCAAGATGGGAGGCCCCCTCGGCGCGATTATCGGGCGGTACCCGTCGGCGGCCGGCGGCGGCGGAGAAGATGAGCAGGGAGGCGGCGGCGGCGGCGGCATTATAAGGCACAACCGCAGGTGCCGCGATTTGGTGTTTCTGGTGCTCTTCGTCGCCTTCTGGGTCGCCATGATCGTCAACTCCAGCTTCGGATTCAACCAGGGCAACCCGCTCAGGTGAGGTGACCCTGACCCACCCAACCACTTCGGCATGTTAAGATTCGTCCGTCTGTGCTGCGCGTGTTGCTTAATCGTGGTTTCTTGCGTCTGGGTTTGGGCGCCCAATGCGGTGAGATGCCTCAGCAAAGATCTTTGCTGTACATTTTTATCTGTTTTGGGGGGTACTCATCTCTCAAGAACGGCGTTTTCCAAGTGTTTCTTTTGGGATTGCTTGGGCACCTAACGCATACTCTTCGCATTTTCGTTGGCTACTTTTTCGCCTGGATCTTGTTCAACTCTACATCTTTTTTGTGTTTTCATCCTCACCGCCTTCTATCTCCAAATGAACCGAAATACTTGGGGGGAAATGCTTGTTTCTGTTGCTCGTATGGCTCAATCATTGAGCTTAGCTTCTATTAAGGATTATTACATGGATCTTGCTTATTATGGAGTAGTATAACCTCTACCTCTCAGCTATGTTATTTGTAATGCGAAGCGAATCTTATTCTTGCTTCGGTCTTCCAATCGATTAGGTAAAGAAAGGAGGCCCCTTTTGCTTTCCAGAGGGTGAAATGAGCCTTCAGTAGTTATAATAGAGTTGTGTGGCCCTCGGAATTGTATTCCATACCTAAAACCCTTGCAACACCACTAAAGGGGTTGTGCTCTCTGGGCTAAAAGCAGATGACTCTCTGTGGCTATAAGCTCTTAGAGCCACAATGTATTCCTGAAATTAATTAATAAATAAATTGTCTTTAGGGGTAAAACTCAGTCTTGCGGATCTTCTTGAGTATTCTTGCAACTCGTATATAGCTATGATTTTACCATCGCTCTACAATTTTGATCAACCTGCTACATCTGAGGTCCAGGGATGGAATTTTGTGGGTCATCTTAGTGACTTAGTGTTTTAAGTTGTCCACAGTTATTTTACTTTCTCTGTGGAACCGATTGTTGATTGATGTTGATATCTCTTTTGTTGCTCTTGAGCTCCAACTAGATTAATTTAGAAGACTTGGCCAAAAGTACAATGGTCTGTTAGGTAGTGTTTGGTCAACCTGCCCTTATTAGGAATGATCTTACTATCAGCAAATTCTGCATTTAGATTAAATGAGAAAAAATGACATCATGTTCTTAATCATGCAGGCTGACCTACGCACTGGACTACAAAGGGAACATCTGTGGCGACAGGCACAGTGACCTGGATTTGCATGAGCTCGATGTTAGATACTGGATGAACCCGAACCAGGTCTACCAAAGTGGACTTAAGAGCAGCAAGGTTAACTTGGCCGATGCCAAAGCCATCTGCCTGATGGAATGCCCCACTCCAGCAGTAGATGGATTGAACTTTGTTTGTGATTATCCGGAAGGGGACATACGCCTCTCCATTGATGATTGGATCAACAGGGACTATGATTATTTTGAGTTTCTCACGCCAGATATGAGAAACAGTTCTCTTCAGCTGCAGGGTCCATGCTACCCTGTCATATTTCCAAGTGTAAATGGTAAGCCGTAAATCTTCATTCTGAGCCATTTCATTTCATGACACTTTTATGCGAGCATGGAGTAACAGAATGGCTTTGCTTATTCATGTAGTAAAATTTTGCAATGAGTTGACTAATTCAAAATCTTCTTTCCAGTCTATTGGAGCTGCCAATTTATTGCCCGGGCATCTAATGTCTCTTTGAAGCATTGGCAGCAGATGGGCGGTGTCAGCATTGACGAAAATATTCTTATAGATAAAACAATCCATAAGGCCATTGATTATAGGTCTTCGGTCTTGAAGGTTTGTAAACTTCCTGGCACCGTTCTATTGACTTAACTGCCACAAAAACTTCTGATTTATACTGAAATTAAGTGACAAATGGCTCTGGTTACTCCAACAGTTAATTCTGAATGTTCATTAAAGTGCATTTTGTAATATTATTCTTCCTTAAAAAAATATTCCCGAACTTATGATTGTTCTGAAAGAGGCTGCTACTCGGTAGCGGCGGCTATGTAGGCTGAACCTCCACAACATTCATAATTATTCCGTTGTATTTAAAGAAATTCATGATGCAGCTAATCTATATAGCTTCTGAGACACATTATGTATTTTAAGATATTAATTTCCTTTTCTTCTGTTTGCAGAGATATGTTGCAGACATTGGGAAGTCCTGGCCTGTGTTAATTGTTTGTGGTGGAATCGTCCCTCTTTTCTTGTCAGTGATCTGGTTGCTTATGATTCGTTATTTTGTTGCTGCTATGACATGGATAACAGTAGTGCTCTTCAATGCCCTTGTAATATCTGTTACTATGTTTTGTTACATTAAAGGTACAGTTTACTATTCCAACTCCTAACTCGTAATTATCTATTGACAAAGAAAACTCCATTGTATGCCATTTGACATGTTACATATCCAATGCATGTGACATTACACCTAACCGGCTACATCATACATTCAGCTGGCTGGATAGGCAATGATCCCTTGACGGTTGTTATTGGTGAAAGTGATCCATATGTCCACGTAAGCGGGCGGGTAAGTGCCTCCAATTGGTTAAGTTTTTTACAAGATCCAGGTGCTTGTTGTCTGATCATTCATCCTCTTACCAGGAAATTAGCCACCTTCGTGCTGCTTCAGTGCTGATGACAGCAATAATGATCATTGCTTTTCTGTCCTCAATAGCCATTATCCGGCGTATACTGATAGCCACATCTGTCCTGAAGGTAAGCATATCATTGGATGGACAAGCTTGACTAGCTCACTATTTTATACATTAGATAAGCGGTGGCTTGGTTACAAAAGCATGTGGCATCAATGCTACCTGTATTGTGATAGTAGCTAATAGTTTCTAAGCATTAACCACGATAATTTTTTTCCAGGTTGCTGCAAAGGTCATTGGTGAAGTTCAGGCACTAATAATTTTCCCGGTTGTGCCATACTTTTGCCTTGCTATCTTTTATATGTTCTGGTTTTCTGCTACACTCCATCTCTTCAGTTCTGGTCAAGTTATCCGAAATGATTGCAATACAGATTGTTGTTCATATGATCTGAAGTTGGGCAAAGTAAACTGTGACAATTGTTGTGGGTACAGCATCCATTACACCCCTCATATTGGCATTGCCATTCTTTTCCACTTATTCGGCTGTTATTGGGCAACTCAATTCTTTATCGCATGCTCTTCAACTGTGATTGCCGGATCAGTTGCTTCATACTACTGGGCACGTGGTGAAATATCAGTAAGCACTTAAGCGTCAGAAGTTTAACTATAGCGAAACATGACTTAGAATTTAATCTGTATTTAATTATGAGTTTATTCCCCCTTCCACTGACAATTCAAGCTATTATGATGTAGCATGAGATACCATTTGTTACTGTGGTCTCTTCGATGAAGCGGCTGCTGCGTTACAGCCTTGGATCTGTTGCTCTAGGTTCACTTATTGTATCTGTTGTTGAGTGGGTGCGGTTTATATTAGAATGCCTCCGCCGCAAGTTGAAGTTAGTTGACTCTGCTCGGGAAAGCTGCTTTGGGAAAATGACATCGTCCTCATCTCAATGCTGCCTGGGCTGCATAGACTGGACCCTCAAGTCAGTAAATCGAAATGCCTACATAATGGTAAGTATAAAGATCTGTTGTTCATACTGATTTTTCCCGTCCTGGAATCAATCATTTTGTCCACTTTGTGTTTGTGGTGGGGACACAATGTTATCTGGATTGTGAGGTCCTTATTGTGTACCACTTGGAGTTGATTCAATCACCACACTTGACCTGATAGTTCTGAATTTAATTGCCTTTGTTTCTCATGTACTTGATCAATAATTATTATTTTTTTTTTTTAAAAAAAAGGGCAGTTGTAGAAACCCATTTGATAGAACATTCTTCTAATGCGGTATCATTTGTAAGTCGCTATTTTTGAGCAGCAGTTCTATTTAGGCTTGGCATTTCTGGCGTGTGAAAACCTATGCTATACATGTAACCATGTTGCATTGTTCTCCTGTAGTCCACTTAAATTGATAAGGCTTTCTTATATCTTTCTTTTGCTGTTTCAGATTGCCATTACCGGGAAAGGGTTCTTCAAAGCTTCTGTTCTCGCAACTGGTTTAATAATGAATAACATACTGCGCATTGGAAAAGTTAACGTCATTGGAGATGTCATCCTCTTCCTGGGGAAACTGTGTGTGAGCTTATTCTGTGCGCTTTTTGCATTTCTTATGTTAGACACTCACAAGTACAAGTCTGCACACAACAAAATATCATCTCCGCTGGTTCCTGTTTTGGTGAGCATTTCATCACTTTGTCATTGTAGTTCTGATACTGACAAAATTCCTTTCCATTGGTAAGGCCAAAATTGACTGCGTTATGATGATGCTG
Source organism: Rhipidocladum racemiflorum (assembly GCA_036346355.1). Lineage (NCBI taxonomy): Eukaryota > Viridiplantae > Streptophyta > Magnoliopsida > Poales > Poaceae > Rhipidocladum > Rhipidocladum racemiflorum. Next base: position 71,728,263 of record CM070576.1, on the reverse strand, counting down.
TAGGTATCATGGGGCCTTGGATATGTAATTGCCAAGCTTTTCTTTGCAGTTGTTGAGATGTCAATCGACACCATAATCCTTTCGTTCTGTCAGGATGCTGAGGAGCATCAGGGGAGTGCGCAATATGCGCCCCCTCTTCTCATGGAAACACTGGATGAGCAGAGTGAACTGCAAAGACTAACTCAAGGACCTTGATTTTTTTTTCTTGGGTTTTTTCTTCTCAGAACTAGAGCTAAAATGGTCTTGTAGTCGCCTGATCTTTATTTTTTTCCCTTCTCGTGTTCTTGGTTGTTGGGGGTTTCATCACCCTGCTAGTCTACTGTCTTCCTCAAGTATGATTCTGACCGATCCTCCAGGCCTAATACAATGTTAGTGAAGAAGGTTGTAATCTATGTTATGTGAGCTTGTCTACTCATTCTCTCAGTTGTATCACAAGCCATGAGGTAACTAAGATGTTTGTCGAATTATCCATGTCAAGCAAGGGAAAATCATGAACTGGCGCGTCAGAGGTGTTTCTATCCATCTTTTTCTTAAAAGTTGTACAAATATTAAAATATAAATGATTAAAAGTTGTACAAATATTAAAATATAAATGAAGACATCTTTTTCTTAAAAGTTGTACAAATATTAAAATATAAATGATTAAAAGTTGTACAAATATTAAAATATAAATGAAGAGTAATTGTGCGTGGATGGGATAGAGAACCGAGCGTGCCATGCTGCCGACCGCGCGTGCTAAGCCGAGATGTTTGATGGCGCGCGTTGGGCTCCGCTCACGGAGTTGAGTGAGCACGCCGAGTTGGATAGCGTCGTAAACCAGCCGCGGTGGTTTTTTTTCTGACACAGCGCCGCGGCGGAGACGCAATCGAGCGCCGCGGTGGAGACGTAATGGAGCGCCGCCCCTGGCTCATGGAGTTAGTCACCATGTGCCACCCCGTCTCAGCAGCAGAATGAGCCACTAGTGGGGGGCGTTGTGCCGAGCTGAATCGGTCTGATACGGGTTTTTCATGTTTTTTATCTAAATCGTGCCAAACCATGACGGCCTATCGAATCTGCCGTGCCGGTCTGGCTCATCTTCGGAGAGCCCAGGCTCAGCCCATTTGTGTTTCGTGCCATGCTGACCCAAACCTGATCCATTTATGCTATTACGACGAGAGAAAAGAAGCCAGAGGCATACGAGACTAAGACAATGAACACAAATATCAGGTGAAAAGAGGCTAAATTTTGTTTATTCTTAAATCTCTCTTGTCCTTTTCTCTCAATCTTTCTCCCCTCTCACACCCGTATATTTCAATCTCTCACCTCTCTCTCACACACACCTCTCTCAATCTCTCTCGCCTGTCTCTCTCTCTCTATTACCACCGGAGCTGCCTAAAAGGCCGGCCCATAGAAAGAGCAAAGCAAAGCAGCTGAGTTTAACCCGCTACATCACATTGCTGCCTCGCCGCCATTACTCCAGATTTGCTCCACTCGAAGATGGATGCTTAGCAGAGTTTGCAGGAGAGGATTTGCATTCATTCATTCATTCAGACGGGTATAGCATCGTAGATATGTTGTGTCTCAGGATGAGGCATCTAGTATATATATTAGAGCATACCTTCTCCTCCTGGAGTACGCACACAATGCATGCACCGGCACCTCATGCGCAGCCTTCGCTCATGCGCGTAGGAGTGCCCGTGCCTGTCCTCAGGGACGCTATCCCTGGCATTGACGCCGACCTCGTGACGCCGCCGCCTCGGCTCGACGGCGACGACGGCACCGAGGACGAGGCCTGCCGCAGGAGCAGCGCGTGCGAGCTGCTGCCCTGCGTCGAGATGCTGTCCGGCATGACGGGATGATGATGGCACCGCGTGTCGGGTCTCGGGCTTGGACCGCCGCTGTGCGGCTGCAGCTCCACCTTCAGGTATGGCCTGCCTGGCGTGGCCCCCCCGAACGGGTCCTGGTCCTCGTCGTCGTCGTCGTCGTCGTCCAGGGAGCACACGGTGCTCGTCTCCGTTCGGATGGTGGAGTCGTCACGGCGCCGCTTCCTCCTCTTCCTCGCGGCCTTCCCCCAGCCGTGCATGGTTTCTCTGATCCTCCGCGGGATCAAAGCAGCCTTGTACTTTGACCCCATCTGTTGTCGTAGCGGCGTATTAATTGTATTAGTTCTATGTGGACAAAATAGCATCTACAAGACTAGAACATGCATCTAGGCAGGCAGATCTTGCTAGCTCGAACAAAAGTTTAGCCGTTAGTTCCATGGAATGCATAAATTGCTGGTTACATAAATTCATCAGCATGTAATGATCAGAAAGATTGCTATGTAATCTCTAAAGCTTTTGGCATTTTTTGTTAGGTTACCTGAGTGACAAGTGCATAAACAGGCAGTGTACTGTAACTGCACAGGAACTGTCCGGCAAACCTGAAATTGTATATCGGGAGGGTTCTTATTACGGATGAAACAAGGAAGGACAGCAGTTCGATTTAATTATTCAAACAAGGAGAAACTAAATAGTTTTCAGAATTGCGTACCCCAATATAAGGCGGCAATACACTAGTAGGTGGTTTTTGATGAAGCATGAATTGTAGCCAAATTGCCACTGCGGCACAATGATACAGCATGTTAATACCACTTTACAAACGAATATTAAGTCATGGGCTCTTACTATGTCACATGAATTTAACATGAACGTTCTTGTTAATGGAAGCTGAGACAGAATTGATACCCAGAACCAGAAGAAAGAAGCCAACTCAAATGCATTCTGCAGCAATTAGCAAACCGATGTATGCATTAGTTTAGGCTCACCAGTAGTCTTTTTTACAGATTAACTAGCAACAAAGATGTACCTGGAAGAGAATGAAATGAATCAGCCACAAGAGGAACTCTGGTTTCTTGAACCAAAAGAGATCATCCCGTGGCGTTATCTTTGGTCCATATGCATTCAATCTTGCACCCTCTGATGTTAAAATTGCTATGACATGCTGAAGCTTGGCACCAACTAGAAGAACAAGCTACAGAGCATTCGGATCTCAGTTGAAACCATAAAAATTTTGGGGAGAAAATACCTACGTTGTACAGGATGCGGGCTACAACTAACCGTAACAGGAAGAATGGCTATCCAAAAGTACAGGTTAGATCCTGCAACAAAGTAACCATGTATGACACCGGATAATGAGGAAACAAAATATATTGCAGTAGGACACAAAGTAGTTCAAAAATTACCATCAATATTAAACAACATGAAAGCAACAACAAAGCCCCACAGCACTCCACTGCATAAACATAGCAAGTTAGCTGATCGGATTTCTCCGATATGAAAAAATAGAAGAGTTAAGATCCATAAGCAAGCAAGCAAGCATGGAGACACACACAGCAGGCCATACTACTACACTAACCTCACTCCAACAATCTTCTCAAACTCCTCTTCCATTGAGCGTATCATGTAATTGTGGAAATCATATGTTGGTGAAAGATTGTGGTTCTGCAAGTCAAACAAAAGTGTGCAACTAATAAATAGCAAGGTCAATGTAACTTGGGTATTTCTTTCTCATGAGGTACAAATTTCAACACTAAACAAACCAGCACAGAGTATTAGCCTATCAGGTAAGGTCCAACAAAGATCTATGAGAATAAGCATATTCAAAGACAAGTAAAAGAACATTTGTGCTCAAGATAGCCCAGGAAAGAACTGACTTACCATTATGAAACCCTTGCGGAGGATAAGGTAGTCGGCTCGAACAACAGATTGACCAAATTGTGCAAGAAAGCAAAACTGTATGGAAACGCAACAAAAATTTTAAGCGGTGGCTGTAAAAGTTAAATAACAGTAATATCTCTAGGACCTATACACGAAGAACTTTATGCCTCAGATGAGCAATAAGAATTATTTCCCTCAACATACCACCCACATGACCGCATTGTTTTGGCTCCAAAAGCGGAATGAATAGGATTTGGTAAGTGCTGGTTGCCTTCTAGTTGCTGATACATAGGCAATCTCTGTTAATGTAAATCAGAAGGGAATGATCAGATGCGGTTTAACAACACACGCACGCGCGCACACACGCGCGCGCAGAGATATATATATGAAAATGGTTCCATAACCCAGGGAGTATGTACACCCATTTTTAATATACCACTTAAATGATCTCTATCATTTTGAATATACTCTAATAGTGATTATAAGATACTTCAAAGTGAGTTTCATGAAAAATTTTATCAAAGTCCACCCTTTATAGCATAAATTTTTTATATACTCCTTTTACATATGGAAAAGGGTATGTAGCAAAAAAATATAGGGCTGCGATGATTTTTTTCAACAATATATCGTATTATAGTATCTTAGAATTATTATTGGAGTATACTGAAAGTAATAAAGGAGTATAACACATTTATTTAAGTGGTGTGTGTGTGTATTCGTACTCTCATGAGTACATACTCACACCTCCAATATACTTTTTAGGATTTTCGATATACTCTAATAATAATTCTAAAATACTCCAATGCGGTTTGGTTGAAAAAACTTTATCGGAGCCCTTTATTTTTTGCTATATACCCTTTTTCATATGTAAAATGAGTATATAAACAAATTATGCTATAAAGAGTGAACTTTGATGAATTTTTTCATGGAGCTCACTTTGAAGTATCTTATAATCAGTATTAGAGTATACTCAAAAGGATAAAGAGGTATAACAACATTATTTAAGAGGTATACTAAAGGTGAGAGTACATACTTCATTTTAGGAAAAGAGGAATAAAATGATAGTAAAATCACATTTAGGAAAAGATATTAAAATGATTGCAAAAGTCAATTAACAGGAACTGCTAATGCAAGCGTAAACAACGAGGTTACAATCTTTCTGACCAAAATATATTATCCCGGGATGTGTTTTTCGACAAACACGCACATCCTGGCACGTGTTATGTCATTAGGAACATGTGGAGGCTAATTCCGATTTCCTCATTCTCAATTACTTATCTTGAAGTGCTGAATTTTTCTCAAGTTTAAAAGCTCTCAGCTCTATATCACAGCAACTATGTAGCCTATCCTTTCTTGTGAAATATGAAAGGGTTCAAAAAATTACACTTACCAGAAAAAGATTCATGATTATCCCTTAATGCTTCATCTTCCCATTTTCTCCATGTATGGATCTATCACCATCGAAAGATTAGGCACCATATTTACCAATTCAAGATTATAGGATGCAAAAAAGGGAGCATCGGTTTGACATTCATGCCAGCCAAAATACGAGCACACCCTAAATAATAGAATACAGCTTGTGCAAAAGTAACTGTTCTGTGAACTAGTAAAATGTATCGGTGCTGTGTGCATCTATGTACATTATCAGACGTTTTTTCTATCACATATTCACATATCCTAAATATGTTTCTTCATGGTATGCCATAACTTGTAGTACAGCATGTGTACAAATCAATAGACTGAGACAAGCAGCTTAACTGACACACTGTTGTATAAAGCTGAGAATACACATAATTCAGGAATGTAGCCAGCATGTACAGCAGCTCTTCTGACCCTCCATGGAATTCATGCGTCAATTTGTCATATAAATTATATATAGAACTAGCAAATTTACATGCGCAATTGCACGGCTAGATATTATGATATGATTATCTTTCATATATAACTATATTTTCTATAATTATGTATTTTTTATATAATCTGGACTTACTACGATCAATGTGTAGATCTTTCTTTTTTCCTCCGATTAATGTGGGAATTTCTAGCCTTAAGAGCGAACGTGGTGGCTTTTTTTGCCTCTACTTTAATATTATAAAGATGTATTTTAAGAGAATAATTAACTGTGCTTCAAATAGAAGTGTATGAGAAACAAAGATAGAAATATTAATCCACATGGTGAAGGCGAAAACCTTGAGTATAGCTAGCAACATCGTCAAGCAGCTATATGTCACATGGGTTACAGCCATGACAAAAACAAAGCGGTGCAGCTGCTCCAAACCTTCATGTGAGACAAATGACTCGTAGCCCTGCACATGAAATGAACTTTCCAAAATACTGAAAGACGCAAAATAATGGTACATATATACTAGCAGGATGCTGGCTTGTAGCCATCCTTCGATTCGTCAAGTAATTTCAAGCAACTTTAGAAACACACCTCAGGGCAACCTTGACGTTGATGGTAACGACCATTAAGGTTCCTCCTGAGTGAATGGTGCAGAGTGAACTCCATCAGGTGCTTGCCCTCACGAGCTAGGGCATGCTTGGCATTTACAGATTCTTCAACCTCTTCTTTGGTGCATGGGGAGAACTTACCATTGTAGAACTTGGAATCGATGCAGACACCTGAGATAATTCTCGATGTAGCTGCCAGGAGCAGAGATATGAAGCCAAGCAACATCATTTCTACAGCAAAACGTAGCAAAGCAATTAGCGCACGATGCACAGCAGTCCGAGAAGATAACCTAGATAAAAGGACAGACGACGGACGGATACCTTCTTTCATCTTCTCCATTGCTTTGTGAAGTGGATTCCGGTGGGTTTTCTTCAACCACTGAGCAAGTACAAGATTACCATGACTTTGTTCATCCATTATAACAAGCACATTTCAACATGTTGTGTTCTTTGTAACGGACTGAAATTTCTTTGTAATGGAGTGAATGATAATAATAGCAACATATTGAGAGCTCAGCACCGCACTCAGTTAGTAGTTACCAAGTCTTTCTTTGGCTACTGGGGCCAAGGCAACAAATGGGTTGAAACCAAGGTTACTGTCACTTCACTCATCTGTTGAGACTATCTACTGTATTTGAACCTCTTCCATTCCTCATTGCAATGCTGCGGGGGACAACAGAGCTATCCAGGAAAAGATTATGAACGGTGCATCATGTGAAATCGTGCACATTTTTCTTGACCCATTTCTGTTTGAAATTCAGAGCGCGTACAATACAAGACTAGGAATTATTTTGTTTTTTTAGAAGAAAGTAAAGGCAGAATTTCGTAACAATCTCCATATCTGGCCTTGTTTACCGCAAAGCAATAGTACGAGATTGAGAAAATTTTCTGCCGAGATAAGTTTATTCGGTTCAGTGAAATGATATGTTCCATCGTTTGTTACAAAACTCCAACATATCACTTTAAAACAAAAAGAAATGCACATAAACAAACACGCCATTGAACCCCCGCATTAAGCCATTGAACCCCCGCATTAAACAAGTAATGATCAGAAACACACACTGTTAAATAGTTATGGATTAGTAAATTACTCACATTGCTGAGGAGGTGGATAGAACGCTCGATGAGCAGCGAGCCGGCGACGAGGAGGGTGAGCACGGTGGCCACCGACCACGTTGGTGTTAGTGCCAGCGAGCGCATCTCCCCCTCCCCCGCGACCGCGCCAGCGGCAGCGCCTGCCCCCTCGCCGCCCGCCATCCTTCTCTCCCTGAACGAGGCGCACACAAAGGAGACAGCTTTTGATGTTCTCCTCCCTGAGCACCTCCTCCTATTCCTCTCCAATAACCGCCTCTCTAATGCACGCAGCACATTGCATTCATTGCCATGAGAGGTGATGCCGGGGAGCTCAGCTCAAGGATCAAGAAGAGACCAACAAGAAACAGTGGAAATGTGCAGGATTTGGGATTCAAAATGCCCTTTTCCCCTGGTTTCTTGACCTGGGACGAAGCTGCGTGTCACATTACATCGCCATTAGCACCAGTCAGGAAGAACTCTGGGAATGAGAAATGAAATAGGGATCTTGGGGGAGGAGAAACGGAGCACCAATATTTTCTCTCCAGTTCGATTAGTTTATGGTGCCTTTTGCTATATTTAGGCCCCTGCTTTTGGAGCATGTGGGGAGAGGATGGACTGGTGAATGCAGGACCTTGTCGCGAACACTCCTGTTCACATCAAGATCTTGAACCACATAACCGCATTGGCTTTGCTACTGGAAACAATCCAAAAGAGCCAAAGTTTCTATCTTGGCAATGGGCAGAAAGGATCAAAGGAAGAGAAAAAGAGAAAGGTGGACTCTTCCTATTTTCTTGGATGGATTTCCAAGAACCTGGACTCTTCCTATTTTCTTGGATGGATTTCCAAGAACCTGGACTCTTCCTATTTTCTTGGATGGATTTCCCCTTTGGTAGCTTGTGGCCTAGGGGATCAAGGGATGCAGGAGAAGGACGATTTTTCAACAATAATCTGCACTAGCGCATGGCCGGCGCAAGAAGAAGAAGAAGAAGATTGGTGGGAAAATGCCACGGGAAGAGATCACTAGAGACGGGCCAAACTGCCAACCAAAGGGGATCTTGGAAACACAGACCACTTGTACCGCACAGCTAGAACTGCCATTTGTATTTTTCCCCTGCGATGCCATGGCTTTCTGCCCATGCGTAAACAAATAATATGAGCTCGCAGCAAGAAGATTCGAGGGTGTCACCTCGCTGCTGCGCCCAGCAAGTACAGGGGACAGTGGCACCAGCCACGAGGGGGCGACCGGCACATGAGGTAGACGCCGACGTCCCATGAAGATTTCGCTTGCGTGCCTGGCGCACCTTTTTTTTTATTTGATCTTCGTACAAACGAATTCATAAAATTAATCCTAATCTTAACCATAGAAGTAGGCAAAGGATTGATGAGGTAAATTGGTTGAGTGATTAGTTAAATAAAGTGATTAATTAACTAATCGCTTTAACAGGAAGGAGGTGGGCCCAGCGAGTCAGTATCGCTGCCATGTGCTGATAAGTGCACGTAGTGCGCGAACGGTCCGGTTTGGCAGTTGGATGCGCGCCTTAATTAAGACCCTTTTTTCCCCTTCCACCTGTCGAGTGCAAGCAAAGGCTTTTAATTTAATGCAATCACCCCCCCTCTCCCCACACACCACGACTCGCTGCGGTACGTGCTCCTGGAATTTTTTTTCGGACGCTCACGAAATATTTTTTTAACGCATGAAACATTTTATTTAACATTATGAAATATTTTTTTAACGTATGAAACATTTTTTTTACTACTGTCAAAAAAAAAATTCACACGTAGAAAAAAATGTTTCATACATGGAAAAAAATGTTGCGAAAAAATCTACTGTCCGATCCCTAGCAATACCGTTTTTAATTTTACTGTATAGGTATTGGTCTCTCATGTAGTAGCATCTCAGGTAATTGATTTCGTAGTGAAGTGTCAAATGTACGCACTGTCGTGATTTTATCGCTTTGGTCATACTAGCTTTCTTTATTGAATGGTGCCAAGTAGATATAGTTGGGAGCCATTTTTGGTAAAAAAAAAAAAAAATATAGGGGATTGAAGGTCTGAGTCTGACCGTCTGAGGTCGAGGGAGCCATTGCATCGTGTAGTTGCCGTACCAGACCTCACCATAGAAAATCCCGATACCCATTGCTCCAAAAAGCGTGCATGTGCGTGCATTAAGCGTCTCCCATGCGATTTTGTAGGACGCAGGTACCGATCACGTTTGCCGCGGTCAATTATCTCTACTATTCTAAAGCAGCACTTGGTGGCAGTGGTCCATTCTTCCCACGCTATTAATTAATTGCCCTGTTTAATTGCCCTACTTAATTGCCCTGCTTAATTACCCTACGCAAGAAACGAAGCGTTGCTTTAATTAGCCAGCTTTCGCAAGAAACGAAGCGTTAAAGATAGATATTTGATTTTGTGAAATAATTTTTTTATTTTTTAATCTTTATTTTTCATTATCAATTTTGTTTTTCGTAGCAACGCACGGGCATGTAACTATCCGATCCCAATCAGCTGTTACCTCCCAGCAGTATCACAACATCATCATTTAAGAACGTCTCACCAATCTTCACTCCATCCACAGTTGCTCCCTTCAAAGAAGGTTGATATATATGGACATTAATAACATGATCCTAAAACACATCTTGAATCACTAATTTCTATTTTAATATATTTATACAACGTAATAAATATAATGTTACGGATTCTCTCGTGTTCAACTAAGGCTCCGTTTGGCAACTTGAAACCGGGCCGTTTCTACTAAAATCTGGGAGAAACCCAACCAAATGGGTTAAAACTTAGAACGATTCTTCTTTTTCTATGCCGGGGCCGAATCACTCTCAACCCCGTTCCACCCCAATTCACAGAATCTAGACAGCTAGCCAAACGGTTTCCAAACAGTGATTATGATTTTACCTGAAACGTTTCTACCAAGAATCTGGAACCGTACCAAACAATGCCTAAATATCGACAAAGATACCAATAGCCACAAAATTTAGAAAGTTTATGAAACACCCCAGAATATTAGTAAATAATTAAGGGTATTGAAGCAGCTAATTAGTAGTAATCAAAGTATTTTGCGTAAAGAAAAAAATTGAAAATGCAAGTAGAACGAATAGAATTAAGTAGGGGATTGCCGTCAGCAGTGGCGGAGGACAAACTAAAATTTTGATATGGCACATTTTATAGTATATATATAATAATAGTGGTACACAAAATTAAAGTTATCCATACGCTAATATTATAAAGCATATTATAATATGAGTGTATGACACTTAATGGAATAAAAACCATATTATAAAGCATAATGGACAAGGAAGAAGATAAAATGTGTACCAGTAAATTAATTGCGTCTAGGAGACCTTGGCAGCTGTATTTAGCGAGTTTTCATCTTTTGAAAATACTTCTGCGCAGGCGAAAGCCACGAAACGCGAACGCACTACGCACCAGTATATACTGTATATATGCAGGGATATTCGGTATATACTAGGTATGGCGGAGGCCATACCTTGCCATATTGGAAGCTACGCCCCTGGCCGTCAGACCCGCGGCGAGGTATCGATCACCGAGATACCAGACTCGTCAGGATCGGGTCGGCAGCTCTCGCTAGACCGGGTTCATCAATCGGCATCTATAATTACCTATTCGGATTGCAGGTATCCGTAGCATTTTGAAGCCAAATAGTATAGACCATTTAGTAATTCAGTAAATGGAGCAAGAGTAGAGGCTTGGTAACTTTGACCAGCCCAAAAGCCACAAGCCAGCACAGGAAGTGCAGCCCCCTTGGTGCTCTTTGGCCACAACAGAGGACAAGAGAGCCATGCCTCCATTTATAGCTGAGACCACCCAATGCAACAAGCCCACAGTCATTCCCTCAGTTGAACCGAAGCAGCCAAGGCACCCCCATTCCTCAATCTAGAGCCAAAGAGAGCAGCCAACCTCTCCACCCCATTCCTCAACCGAAGGAAACCAACGAGCTAGAAGACATCAACAAGCAATGAGGAGGAGGACATCCCCAAGAGCAAGCCAGAGTAAGGAGATCCCCAAGAGCAAGCTGAAGCTCAAGAGGCCAGAAGGGGAGGCCAGACGAGCAGAAGAAAGAAGACTGAAGGAGGAGCCTAGCACCGAGCCGTACCTCGACCACCTCGTCTTCTTCCTTCTTGGCAACCACACGACACCAGCACCTCCACCTCCAAACCACGGCCATCAGGTGCACGATAGCAGTAGAAGTACTACTTGGTAACGTGCGTGATGGGTAGAACAGGTAGAGTAGCTAGTAGTTCGGGAGAGTACTGTAGGGGTCTCAGTAGAGGAGGAACCCTAGGAGCCGCATGGTGTGTCATAGCCATCTCCGCACCTTCCTCGATGAGTGGGTGTCACCAATCTCATCACCTCACTCCCCAATCTAGAATCCCACCCCTGGAATCATCATAGATCCAAACCCTTGACAAAATCTAAAGTTTGAGCAAAACAAAAGGCTTTCAAAATCATCCGGAGGACCCTTTAGAGCAGATCAGTTCTTAGGAACCTTTTTGCCAAAAAAAACGGTGTGGGGTCTACCAATAGAGGGGAGGAGTAAGGAAGGATTAGAGAAGAGGAGAGGGAGAGAGAGACCGCGGCGGAGCTCAGCCAATAGAGAGGAGGGAATCGGCGGCCGGGTAGCAGCCAGCAGTAGAGGGAGAGTAGGGACGAGAGGAGTAGAAGAGAGAGAGAGAGGGGAGTAGTGGGAAGAGAAGGGGGGAGAGGAATCAGTGGCGGCAGCGGTGCTAGTTGCGAGGAGTCATCAGGGGAGAGGCCACAGGGTAGGGTTGACCAGAGGAGAGACCGGCGTGAGGGGAGGTCAAGGAGAGCTAGCCAGAGTATCAGAGGGAGGAGGAAGACGGCGGCCGGGCCATCGATCGATGGAGGAATGGTTGGGGGCAAATCAACCGGGGTAGAGGAAGAATTGAGGGAGAGGAAGCCGAAGTGCTAGGGGACTGGGGAGGCTTTGGCCAGAAGAGGAAAAATAAAAGAGAAAGAGAAAAGAGAAAAGAGAAGAAAAGAAAGAAAAAAGAAGAGAACGAAAGAAAAGAGGAGAAAAGAAAGAAAAAGTTTAAAAAAAAGAGAGAAGGAAAAGTAGGAAAAATTGTCTCCCGTGCGATCCACGTAGGTTAAATCACCATATTTTGATCGTAGGAAAATTTTCTTTTCTTTTCTAAAAGTCACGATTAAATAGGAAGCAATGATATAAATTTTGCATTTAGTATCATTTAATTGATGTAATTGTTGCTGTTACAATAATGATTGTGGGGTCAATTAGATGGTTTAGCTAAGGGGACGACACCCCTTTTTTTGCCCTTAGTCATCCGTAAAAGATTAGAGACCGTAAAGTAATTATAGATTAATGTCGGTAGATTTAATATTTTATATTTGTCAGGGTCTGAGTTGAATCCCTCAAGAGACCACCTTCAGAATCCGGGTGAGGTTGAGTATTATAATCCTAATTCAGGCAAGTTTCCTTTTGGTCATATTATGAAATCATTTTTGAATGTTTTCGGAAATTATCACTGCATGGAAAAAATAATTTTTAAAGTAAAACTCTAAATCATAAGTTGTTGGAAAGATGGATAACTTTGAGTTGTTGCGGCATAAATTTTGGTTATTGATAAATTGGTGTGTGGGTGCACTGTTGCGGCGGTGGTTGAATATTATTATATTGAAATGGGTCATCCAACGAATGGAGCCGGGTGGTATATATATGAGGTGGGTAGAGGGTACCATGGATTGAGAATTTGCCGGAGGGGCCCTCTACATAAGATATGATATAAGGATAAAACAAACTACACTTGGGTAATGAGCCGTACTAAATCGTATCAACCATAGTGTATGGAAACGACCAGAAAAAGTTATCCTATGAAGGTGTTGATCTCCACATTAGGTAAGTGTAGATAAATAAGGGTGTGAAGTTGGGTATGTCGGAGGCCCAGTGATGGACACGAAATCAGCTGTGGATGACCTGGCGCTATATTAAATGCCATGAGATGAGTATTCTGTGGTTAGTCGGAATACAGTACTGCGTTGTTAGTAGGAGTGCTATACTTTGTAAACAGACATAATACAATTCTGTGTTGTTAGTCAGAATATTGTACTACGTGTTAGTTGGAGTACTGCGTTATACTCGGAGTATTGTATTGCGTAATAGTCGGAGTATAGTACTACGTTTTTAGTCGGAGTATATACTGCGTAATTTGTCGGAATACAATTGGTATGCTGAGAGTGGGTGGAAAACAGTTGAAGATACCACTACTTATTGGCTATCAGGGTTGGAGATATAATACCTGATTAGTGATAAACATTTCAGGTTCCCAGCTGCGGTTGGGTTCGCAATGGGTAAAGTACAAACCTACGCAGGGTCAAATTATGAATTCATGCCTATCTCCTGGATTGAAGGCTACGGAAGGCGGAAGCTAAGTTTGTCTTATATACGAGTAATAGTAGCATTTTTGGATAATTAAAATCAACATAACTTTCCTATTAAAATTCTAATTTCGGAAAATGGTTTTGAGGAATGGTTATATCAGATGGTTATGGAAAGGACTCGGGATGGATATGGGAGGAAAAATTCATATATTGCATTTTGTTAATAACGCTCACCGAGTACTTCTGTACTCACTCTCGTATAACTCCCCTTTGCTTAGAAAATAACTTCGATGATCAAGCGTTCGGTTGGGTCGCGGATACCGGTGGACTCGTCTACGAGGCTTGGGGTCAAGGTCATCCGCAGAACCAGACCTAAAAGGAAAACTACCAAGAGGGATAAAGTGTTGGGTAGCCGTGCTTCGACTTCGTCTCTCTTTTGTGTAATTAGTATCTATGTATTATCTTTTTATTGTACTTGGATCTTATATATAATTATTTTCTGGATATGTAGCCTATGTGATATGATTTGTAATAAGTAAATTCAGTCTCTAATTATTGTTCTGTTGTAATATTCTGAATACGGTGTACTAATTGATAAAATATCAGGTGCACGCAGTGTTTTGATTGGTTAGTATGCCAAGATACATGTAATTATCGTAGTGTAATGATAGTGATCACTGTTGTTACCTAGGCTAATTATACGTGTCGCCATAGTTTAATTGCACATGCATTAACATTGACCGGAGGGAGTACTACATACACATGATCTGGACAAACCGGACACTCCTTTACAACCTGCAGCAGAACGAGTTGAGAGTTTTTATGCATATATGCACGGACATCTGTACTGCCGATTTTCACCGCTGCACGACTGTCTGTTATGGATTGGACACTCAAAGCAAGTCAAAGCTAATTAAGACATGCATGAATCCGTGCTCACATGCAAACTTGAATGCCACAGTCGTATGTCCTGATGAAGATCAGCTCCAGGCTCCAAGGCACGATCAATTCCTGGGCCATCCTTGTTCATCTGACCTGCCAGATCATGGCTTCAGATTTCCAATTGCACTTCCGCTAGAGTATGCCATACTATATGGATACAGATCTTTCAGGTATGTATGATGATCTGTATAAGTTGTTGACGTATGTAGTATTTTGTAGTGAGCAGTATAATAATCTGTCTATTCAATGTAGGCGATGGTGCAGCCATAGTTCAGAGGGCTCTCGTCTTCGAACTTGGCAACTCGAGGATGGTTCCGAAGTACATCAAGGGCGCAATCCTTCACAGCTCCGGTGCCCATGCCATGGACGACAAAGAGGACTTGATGAGTTCTGCACCCGTCAATTGCCATCTGAAGCTGGTAGGATGCCTCGCTGACCCGCATTCCACGCAGATCCACCGTGTTCTTTGATGTCTGCACAACTGGGCCAAAAGAGAATTTGGCATCTTGGTTAGTCTCTGATGATGACGATGATCGCTTCAGCGTTCGTCCCTGACACCAGAGAATGCAAGACTGGTAAGAACAAGGCCTGGTGCTCAGGTGCTGTCAAAACAAGATTAAAACCAAACCACAACAATCAACAATATTAGGTATGATAGTAGAGTTAATTAAGGTGCATGCACCAGCCTTGCATTTGCATGGATCAATCTCTGTCCGGCTAGCTTGTTCCAGACTGCTGCATCTACCCGAACTAAAGTCGAGATCATCAATACTAGCAAGTCAGATTCAATGCATCCTGTACGGCTCAAGCTAACTTGATTTCCCTGGCTTGCCATATTAATATGCCACGTGTAGGACAGAGAGAATACCGACAAAACTGGGCCAGTAGGACAGTAGATATGCCACCAGCACATGATTATAACGATAATGACCAATTTAGTTGGATTACATTAGATAAACACATGATATCAGTCTAAGGCGGAATGGAGCCCCAACTCAGGGGCTGTTTGGGGGAGGCTGGGCTGCGGCTGTGAGCCGGAAGTCCCCCCAAAAGACCCCAGCTTGGAAGCGGCTTGAAAGCCAAGCCCGGGCAAAAGCCAAGAGCAAAGCCCAAGCCAGCCAACCCCATCTTCGAGGCGGCTTCGAGCGGTCTCCGCCTCCGCTTCGCCCTCGGTCTCCGCCTGTTCGCCGCCAGTCCGGTCTCTGCCCATTTGCCGCTTCTCTGGTCTCCACCTGTTCTCCTCCGCTTTGCCTCCCCAGTCCCAGTCCGGGAGCTGCCGCCTCTCCTCGATCTCCGCCGCCTCCTCGGTCCCTGCAGCCCGATGGCCGCCTCCTCCCCGCCCGCTCGACCTCCTCTCCGTCACTCGGTCGCCAGCCTCATCCTCCCCACCCCGCTACCTCCTCCCGGCCGTCGTGCACCTCCTCCCTGGTTGCCCGCCTGGTGAAATCTCGGTGTTTTTTTTATCGAATTTTGAATATTGGCTGGATTCGATTCGATTTAGGGTCAAGATCATCCACAAAAAATTTCAAATTTTTTTTGACGTGTTCACCATTTTTCAATCGGTTCAAAGTGTACCGAAATCTCGGTGATTTCGGCTGAAATTTTGGATTTCTCGGTTGAAAAAAGACCGGATTTGAAATTTGAATTTTGGATTTCGACCGGATTTTATTTGGAATATTTCGGCCACCTCCGAGATTTATACGAAAACAAAATTTGAAACCCTGGCCCTGTCATCTCATCCTCCCCGGCTGGCCTCCGGCCCGCTCGACCAACTCTCAGCTCGGCATCTCAAGAAAACCCAGCAAGAAGCCAGTTTGCCAAACGATATCTTAAGAAAAGCCACAACCACCAGCTACAAATAGCTTTTCAGCCCAGCAAGCTAAAAGCAGCTTTTCAGCCCAGTCGCGCCCCCCAAATAGGCCCTCAATCAAGTCACTTATACCTACCTAGTGTTAGAGTGCCTATGTCAGTGAAACTGGATGCACTAGCCTAACACCCACGGCCTGGGGCAATTAGAAGGAACCATCAGCCAAGAATACACCGATGTCCATGCTGCACATTTGGGATAACTGATTCAGCCTATACACTTGCTGGAATAGGCTCTGAGAAGGACATGCATACGAGTGAGTGCCTTAGCAAAAGATCAGTTGATGTATTATAACAATTACAACAGCAGTCAAAAGACATCAAAATTCTTTCTATCACAGTTATATTGGAATAAAATTTATCATACTAATAACGTCAGAGGCTACATTGAAAGGGGTTTCTAACATTCCAAACAGATTTGCTCTTCTTATGTTGCATGCTAGAAGATACATAAAAAAAAACTAAATGTAATTAGATAATCTTATGGAGAAAAAGATGCAAAGCACACCTTTCCTTTTGCAGAAGAGGAAGCTGCTGTTTCCGTTGTGCGTCTTTCAACCAATTTCATCTTGTTACTCTTGACCTGGACCTTTATTTTTCCATATTGAACCATACAGCTCCCATCTTCGCCAAGTGTCTCAACAACTGTAGCCATACTTCCTCCTCCCAGCCCTTTAACATACACTTTATCTCCTATTTGTGGAACATATGAGGTCTGGTTTTCTTCGTCATTGGAAGTAATATCAGTTGGCTGATGCGCAGCAGCCAATGAAGCAGTGGCAGCTTCTGCTTTCCTCATTAGTGAATTGTACTGTTCAAGTTTTGAATTCTTGAGTTGAACTTCGAAGTTCTTGATTATCAGGTCCATCTGAGACTTCACAAACTTCAACTCTTGTTGTACCTTTTGAGACTCTCTTGACCTCAAAGCAGCTACTCGACTATCAAGTTCATCAGCTTCTAGGCAAATCTTCCAAATCAAATTATAATCAAGTAAGATTTCAAGTGTGAATACAAAGAGAATCCTTTTACATCAGTACTATAGAAATGTCAGAACAGATAATCAGAATAAAATTATAAAATAGATGTACCTCATTGTGCAGCCCCTCAGCTTCTGAAAGAACAGATGCTGCTTCATTTGCCTGAGACTCCAGAAGGTTTCTTTCATCTAGCAGAGAGTCATAAAGTAAGCCTTGGCGTTTCTTTTGTTTGTCAGGCAATAGTTTCTCAACCCATTCTTGTGCACCATCAAGCACTTCCTGATCAAAACCAATTGAGTTTGCAATACTCAATGCATTTGAATTACCAGTGCTGCCCCATAAGACTCGATATGTTGGTTGCAGAGTTTCCAAACAAAATTCCATTGCAGCATTCTCAAATCGATCATCAACAGCTTTCAGACGACTTAGATCAGCGTAATGAGTTGTCACGATGGCCAAGTTAACACTACTAGCAAGATACTTCAAAATGCTGGTTGAAAGGGCTACACCTTCTGATGGGTCAGTACCACTGCCAATTTCATCAATAAGAACCAGAGAATCTTTTGATACAACTTGTACAATCTTGCGGAGACGTGATATGTGCCCACTGAAGGTAGAGAGGCTACGCTCCAGCGACTTCAATCCAGAAAACAGTTTGCATCAATAAGCATATTGTCCAGCAAGTCGATAGAGAAACTATCTTCAAAAGACAGAGACTACCTGGTGGTCACCAATATCTGCAAGAACTTGATCAAACCATGGAAGCCTAGGGCTTCCTTTGGCCGGGAAGAACAGTCCAGCCTTTGACATCAGAGAGGCCAACCCCAAGGTCTTCATAGTGGCAGTTTTGCCTCCAGTGTTGGGTCCGGAGATCACAATTATCCTAGTACCGTTCCTCACCCACATATCCAATGGAACAGGGATTGCAAAGACAGGGTGTTCTTCAGAATGATGTCCTCTTTTCCCAGCTTTAGTTGCTTCTGCAGTTGATTCTTTTGCCCCACCAAGAAACTGTTCAAGCAACAAAGGATGCTGAATGCCCTTAATATAAACTGAACATTCGCTGCTTGGATCCGATTGACTGCCGCTACTCCTGTCACTGAAGGCTGGTCTCACGCCATTTGTCCATAGGGCATACGATCCTCTAGCACAAGCCAGGTCCAATTCTAAAATCTTCTCCATCAAATGCCTGATCGTCGTTCGGGAGTCTGCTATTCTTGAAGTAAGTAGGCCCAATATCGCCAATTCCTCAGCCCTCTCATCGCCTGAGAGCTTTACTTCCATGTTGTTCAGCTTGACAGCATCCCTTGGCTCCATAAAGTACGTCGCGCCAGAGCCACTGGAACTCAGGACAATTCCACCAGGAAGCAAATGCTTGTGCGAAGCTTTAACACCAACACACATCCTAGAGCGGCGCTTAGTGACCAAAGGGCTATCAATCCCACCAGCCTGGAAGATCTTTGCGGATGTATCTCTCAACAGAGATTCTAACATCTGGATGTTCCTCCTCCGTTCCTTACAGATTGTTTCCAGTTTCTTGCTGGCCTGATCAAGGACAACAGAAAGAGCGGAATCAAGGCAAAACTCTATCATTTGCACAAGATCTGTCAAGAAGTCGCAATCTTGCAATATATCCAGGAGCGGAGAGTACCTGCAGGAGCATGAATCAACAAAATATCTTTTTAGTTTATCTTTTTTTTAGATAATGGAAGATTATATCTTTTTAGTTTATCTCACATTTAAAAATATACAAATGCTAGCTGATTTGAAAAATCGGATAGTGGTCCTTACTCCTTAGGGCGCATCACATTTGAAATATTAGCCGAAAATTGCGGCTTACTTGCACAAAAGAATCTTACAACTGTGTTTTATCAATGTTGCATTTATACCAAAGCGCTATGTTTTAGCTAAATGCCATCCAACTAATTTGAATCAACTCCCTTACCTCCCATCTGGCATCTCCTCTGTGAGCCTCTTTACTTGGTCGAACACCGCCCGAGCGGCCCGGGTGCTGCGCCCGACTGCGCATATCTCCCTCACCGCAAGCAGCCGGCCACCGGCCGCCGCGTCGACGACCGCAGACACGTCGTCCACGCCGCCAAAATCAAGCGGTGCCGACAACAACACCGCCGCGGACGTCTGTTCAAGCAACCGCTCGCTCTCCTCCCGGCTCCGCCCGACGGGGATCCGCCCGTCCCCACAGGCAGCGCGGCCGGCGGCGGTGGCGACGAAGTCGGCCAGTCGAGCGCAAACGCTGCTCCATTCAAGGGCGGCCTCCGTCTCCAACCGAATATGCTTGACCTCCGGAGTTTCCGACGACAGGGGCGATGTTAGGGTTTGGGAAGAGGAGGCGGCGGTGGCGGCGGCTCTCAGGCGTTGCGTCGGAGGGTGTGGTTTGTGTAAGAGGCGGGTGGAGAAGAAAACCATAGAGGGCAGTGTTATTGGGAGGAGAAGGGTAAGGTTCAAAGCGGCGGCCATGGCCGCGGGGGTGTACGTAGAAGCTCTCCGCTTCCCGCCGGAGACGAGGGTGGAACTTGGAAGTAAGAAAACACGGACGCTTAGCTTTGCCTTATCGCGACCAATGCCGCTTCTGGGATGGCCTAACGTACAGCCAGAATACGCTTCCGTGTTCGGTTTGACAGAAATTAAAAATGTAGACCCCGGGTAACCTGTTCATGTAGACCCCGGGTCGACTTTTCCAGGCTTCGATCGTGCCAGACCTGATCTAGGGCCGCGTTCGGGCCTAAGTTTTGAGCCCATCGAACCTAGGCCCGGCCTGTCCAGACATGAAGGCGTAGACTATGCTCTTTTTGTATAACTAGTTAGAGTGGCGCGCTATGCCGCGCTGTGTGAAATTTGCTTCGGGTTGTTTTTTTTTCCAAAAAGCCATGAATTTATGGAACTACGAGATCCTTTTTGCAAATAACCGATAGAAGGATCTAAATGTAAATTTAGTTTTTCCAGAGGGCCCAGCCAACAAAATGAACAAAAACAGTGCAGGATCCTTTCGTGAATCTACGGAACTACAAGGACCTTTTCGCAAAATAATAAGTGGAAGAACTTAGACGTAAATTCACAATTTCTAGAGGGCCTTTTGGCAAAAGTGCTGAGGTGGCGCTCTCTTTGGGCTCTAATTCTTCCCCTTTAATATATTGTGCATATGTTCCATTCGACAAACAAATATTTTACTTGAAAATAAATAAATTATTAATCCTTTTAGATTTTTGGGCCTTTGGGCCTATCCATGTCGGTCCGGCCCAAGCCAGCTTCCAAGATTGGACCTAAGCAAGGGCTGGCACGCGTTTGAACAGGCCCAATGAACAACAATGCTTGTGCCTTGTGCCATGTCATGTCTTTTTCTTTCACTTATTTTTGCTAGTTCATAAAAATAAATGGTCCGAGAAAAACAGATAAATTACTCCCTCCGTTTCTTTTTATAAGGCGTATTTAGTTTCGTTAGGACAAGACTTTGACCAACGATTACTTTATTAATATATTATTTATACAAATACAAAATCATAATTATATATAAGTACTTTTGAATACAAATCTGCTAATATCAATTTTGTGTCATAAAAATTATATGCTAATAGAGTAACGGTTGGTCAAAGCCTTGTCCTAACGAAACCAAATACGCCTTATAAAAAGAAACGGGGGGAGTATTCTTCAACGTCAATTGAGGGTGTATTTGAATAAGGCCCTGTTTGACAGAGCTCCAGCTCCCAACTCCACCCCGGATTTGGGTGGAGCCCTGCCAAACACCCCAACTCCACAAACCAATGGAGCAGACAACTCCGTGGAGCAGCCAGAGTTTCAGTACATTTTTTTGGAGCAAGAAAAAGGGTGCTCCACGGATGGGTTTTTTCAAAGTAGACGTGGAGTTGGGGCAAAATTACCCACCTTTGCCACAGGTGTAATACCCCTTCCAATTCCCCACCCCCCTCCCGATCCACCCGATGACCCGACTCCACTTCTCCTCAAGACGAGCCCTAGCGGCGCCCCTCCATCCCCTGCGCACGGCCCCGCCCCTCCTCCCAGCGTCTGCGCTGGCCCGCCGCCCTTCTCCCAGCGAGGCCGCCAGCGACCCTCCTGGTAGACATGAACTTGCATGCCAATTCTTTGCCAACGATAGAGGAGAGTGTTGAACTCTTGATAGACATGAAGGGCTGAACTGAACCAAGTTTTTGCGCCGATGAATTGGTGAGTCGATTCGTATCTCGTGCTTATTGAAGTTTATTACGTCGACGCATAACCTAGTTCAGAAAAATCTTCAGAAGCTCCCAAGATTTTACTCATTCAAACAAGATACACACCAAGTTCATGTACGACATCTGCGTTTGTGGTGAATGAGAAGCCTGATGAACCAATGGACGCTCTCTTTTGCAGGTCACCATCCAAAGGTTAACAAACTTAGAGATTGCAGTGTAGCAGTAGAGAGCTGTTCCAATCGACTCCATAACAGAAAAAGAAAACAAAAATTACATGACTAACATCAAGAGCATTGCTCATATGATGAGCAAATAGTCTTGGCCGCTCAATCAAGCCCAGGTGACTTTGGCCAAAGCGAGTAGATATGCATGCTGCATAACAAAGAAGAAGCGTGCGCAAGTCTCTTCCCCTGTACATTGTAGGGCAATTTCTTTCATTCTTTCTCTTTCTCTCCTTTGAGACAGTAAACGAAAACGACAAGCGTCGGTTTGCACAATCCTTGTTTTTCTTGGTTTTTGAGAGTTGTAAAAAGGGTCATGAATGCCTGCAATATCCATACTCATTTCCCTGGATGGAAAAGAAGCAAATGTAAGTCATGATCACCATGTGTTGCTGTAGGAGCATCGTGAAGGGTTTCGAAGCATGGAAAACAAAAAATTTTCCTACGATTGCAACCAAACACCAAGATCATATCTAGGAGATGCAAGTAAACGGTTTCAGAAGGACTCACCCTCGTAGACCGAAAGCGGGAATAACGTTCCCGCAAACAAACGTGGTTGATGTAGAGGTACACTCCCGACTTCGAAGTCGCGAAGATGAGCGCCACAAACGGCAGCCCGCATTTGGTCACACGACGGATCAACGATGACCTCCAATCCCTCGTTCAGTAGGCATGGAAGTAGAGGATCCCCGGAAAACTCCAACAACACTACAGCTTAGTGGTGGTGGTGGTGGAGAAATAATTTCAGCAGCGCTTCGCATAAGCCACAGCTTGGAAAACGGATCAGCAGGAGGAGGGAGAATGGACCAACCAAAGGGTCAAATGGATGATCACTAAAGAGAGGAGCTCCTCCCTCCCTTTTATAGGAGGAGGAGGAGGCAAGGCCAAGGGGTGGCCGGCGCATGGGGTTGCCCCTTGCCCTCCCTCTCTTCATGTGAGTGATCTCTCCACTCACTTTAAAACAACCCACTTTGGTTTCCATTAAAACCCCACTCAAGAAATGAAAGGGTTTTCTCCCATAAATAAATAAACATTTTTATTTCAGATATTTTAATATTTGTTAATTCTTTTAATTAACAAACATTAACATATACCCCCTTTAACTATTCCGATATCCCGAAACTATTCCGGCGATACTCAAATAAATTCCTCAGATCGGCCCATATTTTTCTCCTGTTTCGTATCCACTCAAATGCATCGATGAACCTTAAGTGTGTCACCCTACGGTTCGTGAATAAAATGGACATGATTGAGACACCTCTCGCATCAATAATCATCACGGGATCCGAGATCCATAATGACTCCCATTCACTCAACGATGAACTAGTGATCGCGTAAACCGTAAACGACATAACCAATTCCTTTTGTCTCACGATATTTTACTTGTCCGGATCCGATCATCGATTATCAACTATACCTAGTTCGATCCTGCTATCGACAAGTACTCTTTACTCGCTCCGTGATATGACATTCTTGTGACCTAGTCACATGCTTGCAAGCGATGTCTATGTAATATCACCGAGAGGGCCCAGAGTATATCTCTCTCATCATCCGATGGACAAATCCCACTCTTGATTCATGAGCCTCAACTAATACTTTCATAGTACCTAAATCCATCTTTATAGTCACCTTGTTACGGAGTGACGTTTGATGTCATCAAAGTACTCTTCCGGAGTTAGTGATTGACATGATCTCATGGTCTAAGGAAAAGAGCTATTTCGTATGTGTTTGATACAGCAACAAACTAAATGACTTGATCGTATTTGCTATACCAACTTGGGTGAATGTTCATCACATCATTCTTCTAATGACATGACCCCGTTATTAACAACATCCAATGTTCATGATCAGGAAACCTTGATCATCAGTTAATCAACGAGCTAGTTTAAAAAGAGGCTTTACTAGGAACCCTTTTGTTTATTAAACACACATGTATTAACGTTTCCGATTAATACAATTTTAACATGAGAAATAAACATCTATTATAAACATGGAATATGATAATAAATAATTTATTATTGCCTCTCGGGCATATTCCCTTCACATCGCCTGATCAGTGAGCTAACAAAAAAAAGGCTACTAGTCACACTTCAGCCTTCACTCTGCAGGAAAATGTGTTTTACTGGTCACACTTCAGCCTTCACTCTGCAGGAAAACGTGTTCTACCCTTGCTTCCGTTCCTTCCTTTTGCTGTTCTTCTCAGGAGGCAGCAACTGTGAATCAAAGCCACAAAAGGTTCTGTGCTACTGGAATCTGCAGGACCGTTTTAAATTCGTGTTTCCTGTGTATGAGCTTCTCACGGATTTGTGCCTATAAGAATATATACAGAACCCGGTTGATCTAATTAACAACGTAAATCCTATGTTTAATAAATAATTATTTTCGGTATTTTTGAAAATGGCACATACACATGTTTTATGATTATGCATTGCCTAATTCTCCACCACATAATTCGAAGTTCAATACGTACACCACCCGACCCAATGTAGCAGTTTCCAGTTGCAAAGTTGGAATAAGTGCGTATCTTCAACATGGCCACGTACACGCCTTAATACATACGCAATCTAAGCATCTAACACGCGCAAAAATACAGCATGACGTGCAAGGGTACTGTTGACCATTCACTATCATTACCGAATCTGGAGCTAACTTGATGGCCAAACACCACAACTCCAGCTCTAGTTCTGCAGTGGAGCTGCTCTACAGTGGAGTTGTGGAGCAGAACTGAAAAAATAGAGCTGGAGCTCTGCCAAACAGGGCCTAAATACAATAAAAGTACACAATCCAATTGAGTTCAAATGTGAACGGTGGTGTACAACAATAATTATACACTTGGACACACTACAATTCCACAAATCAAATTAGTGCACACGATGATATACACTACCAATCGACAACGGTTGCTCCGCTTCGACCTGAGACACAAGAAAACAAACAAGGTATATGAATTACTAGTTTGTCATGTCATTGACTCATTGATGGCAAAATTTTTTTTGTTATTTATATGCAATGAGCTGATGATCTAAAAAAGTACATATCACAACACCTGCATTTTATTTGGCGAGGATTGTCACGCCACAAGCAACCTTTGCATGTTTGTCTTCAGCGAACACAAGATGCCCTCTCACAAAAGTCGATAGGACCTTACCGAAAACTTGTTTCCCTAAATACGCAGAAATGTTCTGCATAATATGAAGGAAATTTGGTCAACAAGTCAAAATCACATAAGCAAGAACCTTTACAAAAGCACAATCTACATTCCATACCAGAATACGACAATTCAAATGGTAAAGGGTTAAAATTCAAGTTAGAAAGCAAACCGGATGCTTATGGTATATAGCATGGTTGTCATCGAGATGGAATTGTGCTTCAGGTTTCCATACTACAATATCAGCATGGTATCCCGGTAGAATAGCTCCCTGCACAAAATACGAACTTGTATATGTAAAATTTAAGCAAATTTAAAGGGAAACAATATCTTGTTTCAAGAAAAGAAGATGAATACATTATGATTGTTTCATGATATACTTCCACATATTGTCTATATTTTTGTATGTGCAATGTTCCCAATGTATGAATATTAGTATTAGTAACATAGATACTGGAATATAAAAGTAAAATATTCGCTTCTCGCCTAACTTTGTCAGTACTATTATACAAAAATTGAGTACATTTTTTGATGAAAAGGAAAATTCATTCGTGTCCATGGGAACCCGTGTTTGCGATTTCACCATGATGCAATGTTTGGAAAATACCGAAAAAATCATGAATGTAGTACACATAAAGTTATATGAACCTACAAAATTTATTTTCAAGTTCGTCCTTGGTACCAAGAAATAAAAAAGACAAGCAATATTTCTAGTGTATATGGGCAGTGCATGATTGACTACTGCTTGTCTTTTTTGGTTATTGATGCCAGAGATGAGTTTGAAATTGAAATTTTGCAGGTTCACATAACTCTATGTGAAAACTACATCCATGAATTTTTGTTGGATTTTTGAAACATTGCATCATATTGAAATGGGTAATGGGGAGGCCGGTTCCCCTGGACACCAAATTCATGTTACTGATGAAACTTAGTAGCTTTGCCGCCAAGAATTTTAATCAGCAACTGAGCTTTGAATAATAGCTCAACAACTCGAAAAAATTGTGAACAGAACCACAAGTGAATTACACTTCAGCAAATAATACCAGATTTCTCTTGCGCACAGACGGCACAGTTCAACTCGTTAGTTTTTCTAGTTCAGAAATAGAATAACACAACCATTAATTACCTTGTTCTTCTGCCCTGCAAGCTTTGCTGGGTTTTCACTCCACCATGTGGCTAGTTGATTTAAACTAATGCCGTACTTTTGTCCATAGGACCACGTTACAGGGAGAACGAACTGCCAGGATTTATAACAAACTGATTATCATATAGGAACTTTTGCAGAAAGTTAGCAGTGTGCTTTTACAAATTGTTGAGCAAACTGACCTGCAAAGATGATATACCTCCCCATGCCCTTAAGAAGTTGCCTTCCTCCATTAGTTTGAGATCAGGAGCTGATGGTGAATGGTCTGAGCTCAACATGTCTATGTGCCCATCCTAACATCAGTTATGCAATAGTTAGCCTAGAACAGTTGATTAGAAGGTTGCAACAAGTCAGGATCGGTAAGAAAAGGATATAGCATACAAGCAGAGCTTCCCAGAGATTTCCCCTGTTCGTGGCATCACGTATAGGAGGAGCACACTTAAAGCGGGTATCCCCATCTGGAACTTCCTCAGCCGAAAATGCGAGGTAGTGAGGACATGTTTCTATACTAACTCTTGCACCGCCGTGCTTTGCATCCTGCAAGCGCAAAGATCTACCACTAAGAAACTGACAAAGAAAACCATGAAAGCAAAAGTTATTTCAAATAAAGAACTTCCGCACAGAAACAAGTGCTTGTTTTAGAAAAGCAGTTTCAAGTTCTCATCGGTGATGGATATTAGCATTTCCTTCCATTTGGTCGAAATGCCTGCAGCTTCCTTTCTGAACTTATTTCTAGTAAAAAAAGAGAGCAGATAAATCATGTAAAAGTGGCACAATGTTCATTTGATAATGTCATAATACCTTAATAAGCTCAAGAGTAGTTTTCGCATCTGAGAGATGAACAATGTGAATCTGAGCTCCTTCTGACCGGCCCCCCACCTCCGTGTCCTTCATGGCACGTCGCAAATCTCTAATAGCTGCTTCCTCCCTAAGTATAAGAGTTAAGCGATCATAAAGTTAATGCCTTAATGGGGTGAGCACATACGGTTAAGCTTATCTTATAATTCTGAACTGTA
This sequence comes from Rhipidocladum racemiflorum, assembly GCA_036346355.1. Lineage (NCBI taxonomy): Eukaryota > Viridiplantae > Streptophyta > Magnoliopsida > Poales > Poaceae > Rhipidocladum > Rhipidocladum racemiflorum. The sequence continues at coordinate 71,701,146 of CM070576.1, read as the reverse complement.
CACTTAATAACAGATATGGCATCACTACTTCTCATCAACTTACTGCACCTACAGCTCTCTCTTTTTTAAAAAGAAAAAAAGAAAAAAGAAAAAAGAAACTTACTGTACCTATGCTTTCCAGATAGTCGTGATTAATAATTCAGAAATTTGTACTCCAAATTAGAAGAAGAAGAAGAAGAAGAAGAAGAAGAAGAAGAAGAAGAAGAAGTGTATAATTTAAATTACCATGTTGGTGGTCTAGACTTCAGATATGTTGTGTAAGATCGAGGATCTAGTTCACCATCGAGCCCCTCTTCATTGTCAACGTCGGGTATGCGTTCTGCATGGATAAGTAAGGGCCTTTTGTACTTTGCCAATGTAACTAAGCCCTCCTACATTGTAAAACGGGAAAAGAAACTCTTCAGGGAGTCCATAAGCAGAATTAAATTATGAAAATCTTGTGAATGCAAATTAAAACATAATAGAATTGACAAAGCAGCGCACCTCAATATGAGTTGAATTTGTCATGGGAAAGTCGTTGATACCAGAGGGGCACATAAAAGACTAGAATCAAGAAAAAATGAGAGCAGTCATTTAATTTCTCCTTCCAGTGTCCACTTGTTTAGAGAAGAAAATGAGACAGGAGGACGAGACAGCAACACAAACCAGAAGTGATGAAACCAGTGGGGTCCTAATACTAAAGAATCCTAGCAAGAACGTCCAAACCAGAAAGCAGAATCGAATACTTGGTATCTGATACTGTTAACCCAGATTTGGTGCTGTGCATGCCAGCAATGAAACCAACCTTAAGCCCTAAAACGCCTGCCTTTAGTAGGCTCTCTAATGCACTTGGGTTGAAGGCGTTCTCCGGCACGAGGCCTCCCCAGAACCCTGTATGAGAATAGCAGACAAGTCAGATGTGCTGACAACTGGAAATGCCTGAATTTACTAAAAAAAATGTCGTACCATGAAACAAGTTCAGATGCAGTATTACTGTTTGGAATGAATTTACTGTCCTGGCTGTCTACTTTGCTAGTTTGTCATGATAGTGAATCGTGTGACTTACCTACATCAACATATAGTTTGTCCTGAGCTGCTTCCAGCTGATAATCAAGCACGTAATGTCAGTGTTAATTACAGAGAAAGCTGGTAGAAATGGTGCATGCGTGATGTAATGATACTCCCAAGAAACTTTGACCTTCAGTTTGAGAGTTTCTTCAGAAATTGTTGAAGGAAAGCTATTGAGAGGCATGTCCACTAACGTTGTTATGCCACCTGAAATGAAGGAATTTGCACGTAAGAGGGATGAGAAGCGTGCTATGTTTAGACTGCACGTACACCAAGCCATTCTAACTAGACGAATGACTGGACTGAGGTTGCACCTGCAGCAGCCGCTCTTGTACCAGTGGAGAATCCCTCCCATTCGACCCGTCCAGGCTCATCAAGATGCGCGTGCCTGAAGGGGGAGTTAAGAGCATGCATGGAAGAGTGAATAAATCCGAGCCAATTATCACATCAGTAATTATCTGCAGAGCAAGCCTCAGGAGCTGCGACACCATTGATTCATGGAGCCACTCCTTCCTGCTAGTACATGAGGCAGGCGGGTTATAAGAGAGGCGCTTACACATCGATCAGTCCGGGCATGACAACGGCGTCCCCGTAATCCACGAGCGGCCCCCGGAGCACGAAGCTCCGGTAATCCCCTACGGCGATCGCATTGATCAGTCCTCCCTTCACCTCCACTGCACACATCGAATAACAGCACAAGAACCAGCAGCAGCATCAGGGACTCTGGAATTAAACCAGCAGCATCAGGGAGGTCAACGCGACGAGGTGAAATGGTGATGAACCTGCGGCGGGGCCGACTCGGCCGAGCGTGACGACGCGCTCGCTGGCGATCCAGAAGTGGTCGTGGGGGAGAAGGCTGCACCCCTCGCCACCCAAACTCTGCAGAAAGAAAAGAAGAAAAAAACGGCACGAGATGATACTCTTTCCATAACCACCACAGATTCGATACCGAGCAGGACTGGAGAGAAGTGGCATCGCTGTCCCCGGGACCTTGGAGAAAGGCGCGCGGTAGAGGAGGACGGCCGCCAGCGCCGCCGCCATCGCGAGCAGCGGCAGCGGCAGGAGCCGAGCCTTCGCCGCCGCAGCCATCGTTGCCTCCTGCCCTCGCCCACGTGACGACCCTTGTCCCTTTCTGCTGCTCTGTATCTGCCTCCCGTGGTGCGTATTGGCCTGGCGGCTGGCGCTCTGCTGAACTGGATGCGGGGTATCTCGTCCTCGTCTGCGGAGGGAGAGGCTGCGTGGGCGCGGTGCGGTGAACCCGTGAGGTGGAGATTCAGGTGGGGTCGGCGTGTCGGCGAGGTGAGGTCCACCGGACCGGTCTCTGGGAGATGGTGCCGTGGTCCACGCTGGTTTCGCTACGACGTGGGCGATGATCCAACTGGCTCGGACCTTTCGGAATCTTTAGCCTTTCTTTTCGTTTTCGGAGAAGTCCGGATTCCGTTTCGTTTTTTGTTTCCGGGAAATAAATTGGAGATTCTCGTTTTATTAGTCGTACCACTTGCTGGTTGGGTGTGGTGTGACGCGGCTGGGGAGCCTGCCGATTGGCTGCTCGGGATTTGAAACGGCGCTCGACAAGGACTCCACTTGGCTTGATAATGGGATTTATCACCATTAATTTTCTTTCATTCCATTCCTCCTTATTTCCTTCCTCGTATTCATTTCTTTTATTTTCTACCATCTCTAACAGCATCCCGTCAAGGGAGTTTGTGAAGGGATTGGAGAGAGAATCCCTTTCTATCCAGATTCTCTCTTCAAATCCCGTCTAAAGAGAATCGTAAAGGGAATCCGTTGGAGCACTTGGGATCTGTTCGTGAAGGGATTTGGAGGCTGAAGAGAATCCGCTGGGGTTAAATGTGATGGATGATTTTTTACCATTTGGATCTATTATTTTGAGTGAATGGGATGATTCGGTATCCGGAGGGAATATTCATCAAATTTGTATCGCTTGGTTTATGATGTGATAGTTTCATTTAAATAACCAAACATATGGATGATTTTTTTTCCTTGAATCATCTCATACGTGTACCATTTGATACAGACAAACAAACACACCTTTACTAAACCAAACTGCTAACGACACCTATGATGTTGATGCGGGACGACTGAAACGTTATTGTTCTCCAAATTCAGAGAGACAATCTATGGGAAGCTTCATACGTAGAGGAAACCTTCCAGGAATTTGACAAATGCTTGTGGCCTACCATGCCATGTCAGGGGTTTTTTTAAATCGGATGGAAATAGAAATTTATTGTAACATTTCTTGAACAATTTACACCACGACGGCACTTCCATACTATAATCTGTACCAGTGGCGGAGCCAGGATTCTACCAAACCTCGGACCGAAAACTAAGCGGCAATAACTAACGCAAAATACTACCCACACCGAGGTACAACAAAAACACTACACAAATGCACAATTAAAATAAATTTCAACTTCATACTTAATGATACAACAAAATAGATAAAACATACCAAAAACAACATAACTTAGTAGAGCAGTATAAAAATTAATACCTAATCGATGAAGGTTTGGTGCATCCAAGTCAAAACATATCGTCATCAACAATAGTACAAGAACTAAACATGTAAAAATGAAATTGTATATGTAATTAGGGCTTCATGTTAGTTGCTGCATATCGGAATTTCATTCTGTTCTTTGATTTTCACAGAAACATTAGGAGAAGCACGCTGACCAAATTAAGCTATGCAATTTCATCTGTTCTGCCTGGACATTTCGATAATGTGGAGGTTCAATCCTTTTGAGGGGAAAGTACAGAATGGATTGGAAGGCGCAACACAGTAAAATATTTTCGTTTGAGCAATATTTACAGTCAGATAATTTAATTTGTCCGAAGTTGTCAAGGCCCCAAACTTCAAGAACTCCTGGGACATCCGGAGTATCCGGATAAACATCCGGAGTGTCCGGATCCAACCCGGAATGTCCGGATAAAAGTCCGGAGTATCCGGATTGGGCTGACCGAACACCCCAACCCGGAGTGTCCGGACTGAATGTCCGGAGTGTCCGGGTTGATTCCACCGAAGACCCCAACCCGGAGTCTCCGGGTTAGAGGCCGGAGTGTCCGGTATGTGCGGGGGGGGGTCTTGTATAAAAGTCCCATTTCGTGGGTTCACTCCCTTCTTTCTTCTCCACTTGTCCTCTACCCATCCCGTCGTCTCCTCACTTTAACCTTGTCTCAGGAGAGCTCTCTCCACTCCTGACCCTCCGTGGCTCCTCTCCCGACTCCTCCATCCCCTGAACTCCTCCTCAAGCTTCATCCTCCATCCTCCACCCGGCGTTGCCTATCCTCCGTCCCACTTGGAGGTAGGTCCTCTTCTTAGGGGTTGATTCGTGGGATTCTTGGGTTCTAGGGTCATCAATGGTGGGAGTTAGAGCTTAGGTTTAGAATTGAAGTTTCGGAGTTGAATCTTGAGCTCTAGGGTTTTGGGTGTAGTGGTTCTAGGGTTGGTTGGGGCTTGGATTGGTGAATGTGGGTTCTAGGGAGGTAGATCGGGTAGTAGTGATGCCGATCCAAGGGTTGATTAGTGGTTTCATGGGCTAGTGTCGTTCCTCATGGAGTTGGGTTAGCTGTAAGCTTCCTCGGCCTTGCCACGTGTAGGAAAGTCATAGATCGGGTCCCCGTGATGCCGTTGGACTTGGCGGCACCTCGATCCGTCGAGTTATTGGGTAAAACTCGCCAGGTCCGGAGTGTCCGGACACCCCGTCCGGAGTGTCCGCCCTGTCCGGAGTATCCGGACCGAATGGGCCGGAGAGTCCGGATTGTCCGGAGAGTCCGGATCAAATACCCGGACTGTCCGGGTTAGGCTGGTCTGGCCCAAAGGAGTCGAGTTGTCCGGTTGCGTTATTTCTTCGGGGTTTTTCAGTTGTACTTCATTCATATGCATTGCATGCATTTTAATTATGCATTGTATCCGTGTAGAGAACGATCCCGCGGCGACTGACGTGGCCGTGGTTGAGGGAGTTGCCGAGGGGCAATTCGCTGTCGATCCGCAAGCAGAAGAGCAAGGCAAGCCCCTAAGCATATCTGATCCTCTATATTAATTTATTTTCGTGAATAAATTGCTTATTTGTTGGTTAAGTATTTGCATTAGGAGTTGAACTGTGGGTTAGGTTAGATCCCAATTGCTGCATTTACTCCTTGATGTTGTTAATTCTGTCCTTGAAGCTAGCTTATGGGTAATATATCGAAACACGCTTAGAAATGCTTAGATGTCGGGTTCGAGGCCAAGTGACGGAGGGTTCTGTCACTTGCGATTGTTACTATCACGCATACTACGATGTTGGACTTGGATTTGGGAAAGGTTTTGAAAGAAAATGAATTGTGGACCGGGCGGGGAGTTGGTTCATTTGGGTATGGAGACTCGAGTGTGTAGCCCCGTCTGTGTCAGTTAAGGACCGAATCGTAAGTGGAATCAGTTTGAGCACACCCGGTTGGTCGCATGCCCGATTATGGTACTGCGGTAAGCCACTCTTTCTCTCATATGGAATCGATGGACCGTAACTTCCTGTGGTTGGACGTGGTTGAGGCGAGGCTTGTCGACTCTCGGCGCCAAGCCGGGCTTAGAGGCGGCTTCGAGGGGGTGCTAGGTTTTCGGGCCACAGGAGGACGCTTCAATGATTGGGTATGATTGGGAGGGGTTGACACTAGGCCCTTGTGGTAAGTGTCGTCGCGATCAATGCTTCCTGCAGGTTAATTAAGCGATTCGAATTGCCGTGCTCTCGGATATGAGCAAGCTTGATCTGAACTTCTTCTGCGTAGTAAATAACTTGAACATGTGGTTCGCCGTTGGGCTTGAGCCTTGATTTGGAAGGTGGAGTTTGCTTTAATTAATGTTAATTGCAATTCATGCTAGAAGTAGGTGCAGTAACAACCGCTTAAGACTTGGGTGAATTGAGTAGTTAAGCAACTAAACCACAAAATATGAGCATTTCTGCAAGTTTACCTTCAGCTTGTTTCTTGCTACATCCAAATGCATATCCTTTGGAGTCGGTCGTATATGGACCATGGGTAAGACTTGCGAGTACCTTTTGTACTCAGGCTTCTGCTTTGTGGTTTTGCAGGTGAGGGTCCCGAGGGGTGTGAGTTCTGCCTCATCGCCTATCGGTGGCCAAGCGGGGCACCGAGTAGAGGTCGGCCGACGTCGTGCGCCCGGGAGTGTTCAGGGCATGACACTTCCGGGGTGTTTTACTTTTGTTGTATAGGATAGTTGGCTTTACTTTTGTAAACTGTCGCACTTTTATCTCTGCAATGGTTTTTGTCTACCTTTCGCTTGGTTGTTTCGTTGGTTGTTTTTGTTGGGCTTCCGTGTGCCGTGTGTTTTTTGTTGCTTCCGCGTTCGTGCGTCTCTGGTAGTAGGTTTGGGGCTCGATGCCCCTTTGTGCGAATTGAATGTTGATACGGCATTGGGAACCGGTATGTGGGGATCCTGGGCGAGTTTCGGATCGCATACCGGGGGAATACCGGGGTTGTTGTCGAGTCGTTTGGATGTTTGTCGAGTTGGCTCGCTTGGGCTTGGGTATTAGCATCGGGATCACCTCCGGTGGTCTGTTGCTAGAATCCAAATCCGACGGGAGCGATCGCTCATCCAAAGCAACTCGAGGACGATCTGGGCGCTCCTCTCGGGGTTGGTATCGAGCAAGGCGCACAAAGACGGACCCCAACTCGGCGACCGCTAGGAGATTGCTTTGGATTGTCATTAATGCATTAGATAGAAAGTGATATTTATCCCCGCCCTAGATTGTAGCGGTGGGAGTGAGTTGCGTTGGAAGTCGTACATGTCATCTCATCTCATGCCGTGCATGTGTCATGCTGCCTTGCATCGAAGTTGTGTTCTAGGTGTGGCAGACTTGTGGGACCCCAGTGCGGGGTGCTGCAGTCTGAGTGGGAGTAAGTTGAGGTTGTTAGGTTAGTGTGGTGTGTCGTTTCCGTTTGGAGTCTAACTCTTGTCGTCGGTCTTGATTAACGACAGAATGCGGACCCGCGGGGCTTCCACTTCTGGGGGTGATGGAGGTGCGGAGCGACAGCAGCGAGAGGGTGCTATTCCGCCGCCTCCTCCCAATGTCTTTGGATATTCTGCAATGACCGAGCAAAGCACCAGGAGACGACAAATCGGATCCTAGAGATGCCGGTCCAGGATCGGGTCCAGCAGGTGGCGCGGTGATGGGCGGGTCGGCCCACGGCTATCTCGACTTCTGCACACGCAGCCCACCGGTCTTCTCACGGCTGCCGATCCGTTGGAGGCCGACGATTGGCTGCGCCGCGATAGAGCGGTTGCTCTTATCGATCGTGGGAGCTTGAAGGCCCACCGCGGCACAGCGGCTCCGAGGGCCACTGCCCGGTGCTTGGTGGGCCAATTTGAGGTGATGCGACTGCCGGGCACCGGATTTACCTGGCTGAGTTCCGTGAGGCGTTAAGGCGTACCACATCCCGAAGGGCCTCATGGACATGAAGAAGCGGCGATTTCTTGCCCTCGACAGCGGCAAGTCGGTGGTTGACTACTCGCAGGAGTTCAACTACCTGGCGCGATGCGCCGGAGGAGGTCGACACCGACCGAAGAAGCGGTCGGTTCGTGAGTGGGTTGGCAGCGAAGATGCAGGACAAGTCGTCTGCGACTTCGCCGACTACAACGACGACCTGGTGAGCGCGATCACCGTTGAGCTCAAGATGCGGGCTCATCGAGGAGAAGAAGAGGAAGCGGGCGACGCCGTACTCGTGGCGGCTCGCCGGCGGAGCTCGTCGCGATCTCGTATCGGCCGTCGAGGCCGTCTGCTCAGCCCCGTCTCGATCGATCGCGGCAGGTCGTCGATTCTGCTACCGACCCACGACCACCACTACCGTCGCCGTGACGAGCGGCGGCGGGTCGGTCCGTGCTACAATTGCGGACGTCACGGGCCACTTCATCCGGATCGCCCATTCCCACGCCAGCGGCAGCATCTGCCGGCGCTCCACGGCCAGTGGCGCGACGGCACCACCGCCGCTGTTTCACGTCGGCCGAGGCGTCACCTTCGTCGGCCGAGGCGGTTCCTTAGGCTCCGCCGTGCTAGCCGGGCACGTTCCTTGTTGAGGGCATGAGGCTAGGGTATTGTTTGATTCGAGGCTTCCCATTCCTTTGTTCGCACGCGGGGTTTGCGGGCGGCATCGGATGAGGGTCGATGGCAGTGTCACCTCTTTCCGATTGAGGCACCAGGGTCGAAGCTCACGGTTTAGGCAGATGGTTCAGAAGGCCGTAGTTCAAATTTCAGGATTTCGTTCACACTGTTAGCTTGCTGCTCCTAGACCTTCGGGGAATAGATGTCATCCTGGGGATGAGTTATCGTCACGACAAAGCAGTACATTTTAGATTGTCGTAGTCGTACCTGTCACTCAGAAATCAGAAGAGCGGCCGACTCACCCTACTTCTTAACGAGAACACGGCCACCTTGTGTTCGCTAAATGGGACAGAAGTTGAAGAGCTGGACTCGATTCCTGTGGTGTCTGAGTTTCCCGATGTGTTCCCAGCGGAACTACCGGGGATGCCACCTAATCGGGATATCGAGTTTGTCGTTGAGCTTCACCAGGATCGCCTCCAGTGTCCAAGCGACCGTCTGAATGCCACCCAATGAGCCGGGCCGAGCTAAAGACCCACTGAAAGGATTGATGGACAAGGGGTTCATCCGACCGAGCTCCTCGCCTTGGGGTCGTTTCGGCTCTATTTGTGACCAAGAAGGATGGTTCTCTCGCCTCTGCGTGGATTACCGCCCTTGAATGCGGTTACTATCAAGAACAAGTACCCTCCGCCTCGGATTGATATCCTGTTCGATCGACTTGTCTTGTGCGCGTATTCTCTAAGATTGACTTGAGGCTTGGGTACCATCGATTAAGATCCGGCCGAAGACATCCCGAAGACAGACCTTCTCCACTCGGTATGGGCTGTATGAGTACACCGTCATGTCGTTTCGGTCGACAAACGCCGCCGGCATACTTCATGTACCTCATGAACTCCATCTTCATGGAGGAGCTGGATTCCTTTGTCGTCATCTTCATTGATGACATCCTCATTTATTCGGCCGAGGAAGATCATGCCAGGCACCTTCGTGTTGTTCTCGGAAGACTTCGAGCATCGCTGTATGCAAAGTTCACGCAAATGCGAGTTCGGGTGAAGGAAGTGTCATTCTTGGGACACGTCCTTTACGGCGGCGTGGCGATTGACTCCGAGCAAGGTACAGGATGTACCGAAATGGGAGCAGCCGGATCGCCACGGACATCCGCGATTTTCTTGGATTGGTGGGTATTACGCCGTTTCATCCAGGACTTCTCAAAGATTGCGGCCGGCGATGACCGAGCTACTCAAGAAGGGAGTTGAGTTCGGATGGTCGTGGCTGAGAGCGCCTTTCGACACCGAAGCAACGTCGACTACGGCTCTGTCCTTACGCCGGATATACACGAGCCTTTTGATGTATATTGCGTCGTCGGGCATCGGGCTTGGTTGTGTGCTTATGCAAGAAGGCCGAGTCGTTGCCCTCGCATCTCGGCGGTTGAAGCATCATGAGGAGCACTACCCCACCCACGATTTGGAGCTTGCGGCGATGGTGCATGCCTTGAAGATCTGGCGCCACTATCTCTTGGGAACAAGTGCAATATTTATACCGATCATAAAAGTCTCAAGTACATCTTCACTCAGCGGATCTGAATATGAGGCAATGAGATGGCTTGAGCTGATCAAAGATTACAATCTGGAGGTCCATTACCACCCACTGGGAGGGCTAATGTGGTGGCGGATGCTTTGAGCCGCAAGGTACAATGCCATTGCCTCACTCTTCCACCACAGTGCCACCCTTTGTGCCGAAGTTTGAAGCTCAACCTGGAAATGGTAGGAGAAGGTTTCTGACTAATGTGGAGTTGAAGTCCACGTTGCTTGATCGGTCGAGAAGCACAAGTCGGCGATGCGGTGTCACCAACATTCGCAATAGTTTGAGTTCGTCGGGCCCCTGGTTTCGCCTGGATGAGCAAGGAACCTTGTGGTTCGCCAAGCATAGTTGTTCCGGATACCCAAGGGTTGAAGCGGGCAATCCTTGATGAAGCCCATAACTCGTTGCTCACAATCCATCAGGCGGCAACAAAATGTATCAAGACACAGGCGGCAATTACGGTGGACTCGCATGAAACGCGAGATTGCTCGTTACGTGGTGAGTGCGATGTCTCAGAACGCGTGTGAAGGCCGAACACTTCAAGCCACCGGTACTCTTCACCTCTACCCATACCCACCGAAATGGGAAGACATCAACATGGACTTTATTACCGGCTTGCCTCGACCTCTTCGAGCCACGACTCGTCTGGGTGATTGTCGATCGGTTGACCAAGTCCGCACACTTCCTAGCCGTTCGCACCACCTATAAATCCGTAAAGTATGCGGAGTTGTATATTTCCGGATTACATTGCCTCCATGGAGTGCCAAAGCGGATAGTTTCAGCCAGGGCTCACAATTTGTCTCCTGGCCTGAAGAGTGCACGCGGCGTTGGGCACCAAGCTACTTCACGATTCGACATATCACCCCCAGGCCGATGGATGCAGGCCAGAGGGTCAATCAGATCCTCGAGGACATGTTGAGGGCATGTGTCCTAGTCTATGGGAAAAAGTGGGAAGAGTGCCTCTCGTATGCCGAAGTTTGCATACAATAATAGCTACCAAACCAGATCCAGATGTCTCCTTTTGAGGCCTTGTATGGTCGTAGGCTGCCGGGCACCTCTTAATTGGTCGGAAGCGGAGAACGATCATTTCTTGGGCCGAATCGGTCATGGAGGCCAAGAGAAAGTGAGGACCATTCAAGAAAATCTGAGGATAGCACAAACACGGCAAAAGAGCTATGCCGATTGTCGTAGGAGACCCCTCTCCTTCGATATTGGTGACTCTGTCTATCTTAAGGTGTCCCCTCTTCGTGGCACCCGCCGTTTTGGAGTTAAGGGAAAACTGGCGCCTCGATATGTGGGGCCATTCCGATCCTTGCAAAGCGAGGCCAAGTGGCGTATCAGTGCGGCTACCTCCTCGCTCGAGATGGTCCACAACGTCTTTCATGTCTCCCGATTAAAGAAGTGTCTCCGTACTCCTTCGAGTCACTTGAAGTGGATGATCTCGGGGTTGCGCCTGAACCGGATCTTTCCTATCAAGAGCGTCCGATTCGGGTTCTGGAAGAAGCGGAACGCAAGACTCGGAGAAGGACGCTTAAGTTCTACAAAGTTCAGTGGAGTAATCATACTGAGGATGAGGCTACTTGGGAACCCAAGGTCGCCTCAAGACCGAGTATCCTGAATTCTTCGGTACCATGTAAGTACGCGTGTGTTGTTTGTCACCAGTTGAAACGTGTCGATCAAGATCGCGGTTGTACCATCTCCCAACGTTTCTCTTCGATCGTGCGTTGTTCTCAATCTCGGCGAGATTCCCTTAAGGAGGGTTTGTCAAGGCCCCAAACTTCAAGAACTCCTGGGACATCCGAGTATCCGGATAAACATCCTGAGTGTCCGGATCCAACCCGAATGTCCGGATAAAAGTCCGAGTATCCGGATTGGGCTGACTGAACACCCCAACCCGAGTGTCCGGATGAATGTCCGGAGTGTCCGGTTGATTCCACCGAAGACCCCAACCCGAGTCTCGGGTTAGAGGCCGAGTGTCCGGTATGTCTTGAGGGGTCTTGTATAAAAGTCCCATTTCGTGGGTTCACTCCCTTCTTTCTTCTCCACTTGTCCTCTACCCATCCCGTGCGTCTCCCTCACCCCAACCTTGTCTCCGGAGAGCTCTCCACTCCGGTGACCCTCCGTGGCTCCTCTCCGGCGACTCCTCCATCCCCGGGAACTCCTCCTCAAGCCGGCATCCTCCATCCTCCACCCGGCGTTGCCTATCCTCCGTCCCACTTGGAGGTAGGTCCTCTTCTTAGGGGTTGATTCGTGGGATTCTTGGGTTCTAGGGTCATCAATGGTGGGAGTTAGAGCTTAGGTTTAGAATTGAAGTTTCGGAGTTGAATCTTGAGCTCTAGGGTTTTGGGTGTAGTGGTTCTAGGGTTGGTTGGGGCTTGGATTGGTGAATGTGGGTTCTAGGGAGGTAGATCGGGTAGTAGTGATGCCGATCCAAGGGTTGATTAGTGGTTTCATGGGCTAGTGTCGTTCCTCATGGAGTTGGGTTAGCTGTAAGCTTCCTCGGCCTTGCCACGTGTAGGAAAGTCATAGATCGGGTCCCCGTGATGCCGTTGGACTTGGCGGCACCTCGATCCGTCGAGTTATTGGGTAAAACTCGCCAGGTCCGGAGTGTCCGGACACCCCGTCCGGAGTGTCCGCCCTGTCCGGAGTATCCGGACCGAATGGGCCGGAGAGTCCGGATTGTCGGAGAGTCCGGATCAAATACCCGATCGTCGGGTTAGGCCGGGTCTGTCCAAAGGAGTCGAGTTGTCCGATTGCGTTATTTCTTGAGGTTTTTCGCTTGTACTTCATTCATATGCATTGCATGCATTTTAATTATGCATTGTATCCGTGTAGAGAACGATCCGCGCGACGGGCGTGGCGTGGTTGAGGAGTTGCCGAGGGCAATTACCGTCGATCCATAAGCGTAAGAGCAAGGCAAGCCCCTAAGCATATCGATCCTCTATATTAATTTATTTTCGTGAATAAATTGCTTATTTGTTGGTTAAGTATTTGCATTAGGAGTTGAAGCGTAGGTTAGGTTAGATCCCAATTCTTTGCATTTACTCCTTGATGTTGTTAATTACGTCCTTGAAGCTAGCTTATGGGTAATATATCGAAACACGCTTAGAAATGCTTAGATGTCGGGTTCGAGGCCAAGTGACGGAGGGTTACATCACTTGCGATTGTTACTATCACGCATACTACGTATGTTGGACTTGGATTTGGGAAAGGTTTTGAAAGAAAATGAATTGTGGACCGGGCGGGAGTTGGTTCATTTGGGTATGGAGACTTCGAGTGTGTAGCCCCGTCAGGTCGATTAAGGACCGAATCGTAAGTGGAATCAGTTTGAGCACACCGGTTGGTCGCATGCCCGATTATGGTACGGTAAGCCACTCTTTCTCTCATATGGAATCGATGGACCGTAACTTCCTGTGGTTGGGCGTGGTTGAGGCGAGGCTTGGGCGACTCTCGAGCGCCAAGCCGGGCTTGAGGCGGCTCGAGGGTGCTAGGTTTTCGCCACGAGGAGGGCGCTTGATTGGGTATGATTGGGAGGGGTTGACACTAGGCCCTTGTGGTAAGTGTCGTGCGATCAATGCTTCCTGCAGGTTAATTAAGCGATTCGAATTGCCGTGCTCTCGGATATGAGCAAGCTTGATCTGAACTTCTTCTGCGTAGTAAATAACTTGAACATGTGGTTCGGCCGTTGGGCTTGAGCCTTGATTTGGAAGGTGGAGTTTGCTTTAATTAATGTTAATTGCAATTCATGCTAGAAGTAGGTGCAAGAACAACCGCTTAAGACTTGGGTGAATTGAGTAGTTAAGCAACTAAACCACAAAATATGAGCATTTCTGCAAGTTTACCTTCACTTGTTTCTTGCTACATCCAAATGCATATCCTTTGGAGTCGGTCGTATATGGACCATGGGTAAGACTTGCAGTACCTTTTGTACTCAGGCTTACGCTTTGTGGTTTTGCAGTGAGGTCCCGAGGGTGTGAGTTACGCCTCTCACTATCGGTGGCCAGGCGAGGGCAGAGTAAATTTGTCGGCGCTCGTGCGCCGGGAGTGTTCGAGGCATGACACTTCCGGTGTTTTACTTTTGTTGTATAGGATAGTTGGCTTTACTTTTGTAAACTCGCCGCACTTTTATCTCTGCAATGGTTTTGTCTACCTTTCGCTTGGTTGTTTCGTTGGTTGTTTTTGTTGGGCTTCCGTGTGCCGTGTGTTTTTGTTGCTTCCGTTCGTGCGTCTCTGGTAGTAGGTTTGGGGCTCGATGCCCCTTTGTGCGAATTGAATGTTGATACGGCATTGGGAACCGGTATGTGGGGATCCTGGGCGAGTTTCGGATCGCATACCGGGGGAATACCGGGGTTGTTGTCGAGTCGTTTGGATGTTTGTCGAGTTGGCTCGCTTGGGCTTGGGTATTAGCATCGGGATCACCTCCGGTGGTCTGTTGCTAGAATCCAAATCCGACGGGAGCGACTGTTCATCCAGCAACTCGAGGACGATCTGGGCGGCTCCTCTCAGAAGTGCATTTTGGAATTAGTAGCAACTGGTCTTACTTGTTGCCCCTGATCTTGAAGACTTGAACTAGGTCTCGGCCGCCCGACAGGCGGCGGGTGGGCCCGAACTCGAGAGGCAGGCGAGGCGGAGTGGCGGCCAGTAGCGAGGGCAGGCGGCCAAGCAGGAGTTGGGAAATTCTGTGGCCGGCGCCCAGCCGTCCTCCTTGCGGCAAGCAGTGTATGCCTCCGAGCCGTGTAGGGTAATCGGGAAGAGGCCGGCGAAGCGGGGGCGAGGCCGGCGGCGGGTAGAAGCGAGGCCACGGCCGATAAGCGAGGACAAGAGCAGCGGCCAGTCAGCCGGCGAGCCGGACCTCAAAGCGAGGGCGAAGCAAAGCGGCAGCGCGGCGGGAAGTCGGCGGCCGACGGTGGGAGCGGGGATCGGTCGGCGGCGGCGGGAGCAGGGCTCAGTCATCGGTGGAGCTAGGGCTTGCGTGACTGCGCTGCTCTTTTAATGGCTAGGCGCTTGAGCGGATTGGGCGAAATGTGAGCCTCGGGCCCAAATCAAATTAAACGATATATGTGCATTGTTATTTGGTGGGCCTCGGGCCGAGCGTGGCGAGGCCCAGCTCCGCCCACGATCGTACTCTGATTTAGAATAAAAAAAGAAGCAAAATACTTGATTGCGAAGCAATTGCCATCAGTCACAGTCACAGTATAATCTCTACTATTCTAAAGCACCACTTGGTGGCAGTGGTCCATTCTACACGTCATTAATTGCCCTGTTTAATTGCTCTACTTAATTGCCCTGCTTAATTGCCCTACTCAAGAAACGAAACGTTGCTTTAATTAGCCAGCTTTCACAAGAAACGAAGCGTTAAAGATAGATGTTTGATCTTGTAAAATAATTTTTTTTATTTTTTAATCTTTATTTTTCGTTATCAATTTTGTTTTTCGTAGCAACGCACGGGCATGTAGCTAGTAATGTTATAATCTACACTATTACGAAGCAAGTCAATGTAAAAAATATATTGTTATCCGTCACGGTGTAATAATAATTGTATAATACGTGAAGGCACCTTGAAAAGGGAGAGCAATACAGATAAAGTGCGATCGGCATGTGCAATCTTGTCTTGTTACCTAGGCTTTCTCCAGATTGGCTCCTTTTAGAGCCTCAAGACCGAGAAGTCAATACGTGCATAGGAAGGTTTTTAACAATACAACAAGGGAAACATAATATACAAGCAGTGGCGAAGCCACAAAGATTCAACGAGTGGGGCTAAAAAAAAGAGACATCCAAAATCAACGAGGTGCGCGCGAGGCTGAGCCGCCGAGGCACTAGGGCGAGACAGAGCGGCGAGTCACCAGGAAGACGTGCGTGCGCTGCGCGAGGCTGAGGCACTAGGCAGAGCGGCGCCTTGCCTTGCCGTTGTTGCCGTGAAGACGAACTGACGCGTGCGAGTCATGGAGACGCTACGCGGTTTGCTAATTTGCTACTAATGCAATGCATTCAGAATTTCAGATGGCTAATTGCATGTCTAATCGCTAACACCGATGGGCAGGGAGGGTTTTGGGGGCTGGCGTGGGGTGGGCTTCAACCCCACCCAGCCCCACGAGCAGCTCCGCCTATGTATACAGGTGTAATGTATTTTGTTTATTTATCTTTTTTCCCAATAGATTTTTAGGATGAGTTTTTTTTGTAAGGCATATACATTACGCGGTATTTATTCAAGGAGAAATGTTGAGGTATAATCAGACTCTTGGTTCTGGTTGCTGCGATATAAATTCGACTCTTTCTCTTTATGGGCAAATCCAAATATATCTCTAATGGGTTTTTCACCGTAAATATAGCATATTATTGTACAAGAGTGTTAATCTAATAAAAAATAGAGTTTTGCCTCTCTATATCATGTATGTTCTCGTATATTATCGATCATTATATTATGATTGATCTGCGACGATGGGGTAGAAGTTGGACGGTGCTGCTTGCTAAGGTTGTTGCATGTGATGGGAGCGCCAAGGCAGCAGCACCATGGTTAAGTACTGAACATCTTCGTCGAGATGTTTCATCAAGGTGCTGAACATCTTGTCGAGTGGTGGCAAAAGTGTTTTCGAAAATGCAAGGTTGAGTGCCTCTGATGAGAAGATTAGAATGGTTGCTTCTAGTTATTAGGTCGTATGGTTTGCAAATGGTCATGTTTTGATGGTGACAATGTAGGCTAGTTGGGCCTTGTTGGATAATACTTAACTGGCGACTGACTGTGCAATATACAGATCAAAGTATTGCAGTTATGCCCAGAAAGACAATATCACCCCTCGTTTGTACTTATAGACTAACTATCTCTATAAGGAATATTTCGGTCATTTGTATAGGGCCAAGAGTGTATAAATACTCCCATGTATCTCTCATTTGTAAGTGGAGTTCTCTTCAGCAACAAAAGAGCATATTCAAATTGGTGAGCCCTCAGGAACCAACTCCTCAGAGGCACCCCCTGCGGGGCCACCGACAGGAGTAGGGTGGTTCTCTCGAACCCCTGAACCTGTGTAAATCTTGTGTCATTTTTACTCTCGTGGACGTCGGCTTGTAAAATGACCTACGTCTAGCCTCTCACTTGTGTTTGGGTTTCACACCTACAACAAGTCTATGTTTTTTACTTTATGTAATTGGTCTAAGTTCGGGCAGGTTTTGTGAAGGTTTTGTTATTCTGAGTAGTTGCAGAAACATCTGAATATTTAACTTTTTATTCTGAATTAACTCGTGACCTAAGCCACGATGTGTTCTTGGACTGGATTTAAGAGTATCTAGAAATGGGTTCTAAAATGGTTGAGCCCATATCATGGAAGTTGGCTGGGTTGGTTTGAGTTTATATACCATTTGGGTTGGGTTGGATTAGGATTTGAGGAATTCTAGTTGGGTTGGATTGTGTGGAAAAATGGGTTTTATTATCAGGGAAGCTCTATCTTTCGATTATTCGTAACAAAGATTTGTTACGGTTGTTCCTAAGCATGACATGTGGAGCTTTGGTGGTGCAACAGGAGTCACATGCAAGCGCTAGAATTCTCCGCTTCACTAGTTGATACAATACAGCGGGGGGCACATGGTTCAATGTTTAGATTTTATGTGGCATCTTACATCCAACTTTTGAATTGAAATTTATGTAAGTTAAAAAAAATTCGATCTGAAACTTTTTATTCAAAACTTTTGAGTTAAAATTTTATAATTTGATTTTTTTTAAATTTTTGAATTGAAAGTTTTCTGAGTTAAAACTTTTTTATTCAAAAATTTTTCGATTTGAAATTTTCCGAGTTAAAACTTTCTGATTTGAAAAAATATTATTTAATTTTTTAGTTTTAAATTAAATCAAAACTTTTTGAACTAAAAGTTTTTTAATCAAAACTTTTCGAGTTGAAACTTTCTAATTTAAAACTTTCCGAATTAAAACTTTCTGATTTAATATTTCTCAATAACGCGTAGAAGATCCCACCAGAGCATGCATCAACAGTCTACAGGTTTTGAAAAAAGATTATTTGATCTGCGTTTATTTCCACGTGTCCTTTTTACACGCTACAGCCTTCGGTGTCAGGACTGTAGCTTGAGCGCAAGGAGAAATCTCTACAGGCGAGCGTAAAATAGTATTTCCATTATTATTTTGAGTTGAATTGGATTTACGCTGGTTTTGAAACCATTGGCACGCCTAATTGATGAATTGGCAATGGCTCAAATTAATATTCGTCCTCTTGTAACAAAAAAAAGTAGGTCCTTGTCCATTAGTTGGAGTAAATTTAGGTCTTTTAAAATAAACTGCCACTGAGTGAAAATCTCACACGGCACTAATTTCATTGCTTTAGTTGTGGCATGGTAATTCTTAGCCAAGTACCCCTTTTTACACGCCATAGCACGTCATTGCTAAAGTATCATGTAGATGTTTCCACACTAAAAAAAGAAAAAAAGAAGAAGAAGCATTACAAGAAATCCCAACCAAAAGAAGTCTCACCAAAAGCAAATTCTCAATACCAATCTATCACCCAAAAAGAAAATAAAAAAAGAAAGAAAAGGGAGGAAGACCCACATCCATCGAACACACCATCTAGAATCCAGGCAAATCTACTAGCCTGGGTTACTCTTTTATCATCACATTTTCAACAAAGAAAAGCACACAGAAAAACCATGCCCAATAAAAAACCACCAATCCATGGAGAAACAAACGGGCCTGATAGCTAGGATGAAAACAGGTTCAATACGGGCGGTAATTGCTTTTTTTTTATACTAATTCATATTTTACCCTGATTTAGAATCAAATACGGATATCGTGAGCACTTTTTTTTTTTGGGTTTCGATTGCATCTTTTAAATGATGAGTGCTAGGATTTTTGGATGTGCACAACTCTTAAGTTTTGCCAACTTCTCGTATATCTGTGGATACATCCGTTCAACACCACATATACATGTTTTTTTTAGTGGGAATTTATAGCTTTTTTTAGTTAACGTGGGAATTTTATATTATTCACCAATGCAATAATATAGAGAAAAGATAAATTCGTGGGTCGTGGTAACATAGTACTTCATCCTAATACTTTAATACATCTTGTCCTTGAACATTGTGTAATTAATAAGCATTCTCTAATGGCTTAGTTAATTAGTTAAAGATCGAGCTTGCTGTATGCATTACATTAAACATATACACAGATTCAGCTATGTGAATTACATGATACTGATGAGGACTTTGACAGACTATATTTTGTAATTTGCATACAACCTTTTACTTAATTTTTGCACGAGTTATAATTTAAGCATATATGTTTTATTATTATTATTATGGGAATTTTTAGTTTTTTTTTTAATTTTTCTCTGATTAATTAATATGGAAATTTCTAGTTTTTTATATTCTAGATTAACGTGAAGGCTTCTAATTAGCATAGATATTGATAAATAGATTCATCTTGCTTAACAACACAGACATATTAAATGTAAGTGCGCATTATAAATTAGCCAATGACTAGAAAACTATAGAAAATATTAAAGGATATTATTATTTTATCGGATAGCTATTTTGTTGATTTATCGGATATCTTTCGAACAATATCCTATTAAATACGGATACAAAACAAATATTGCTCTTCACATATCTTACCCGTATTTTTGGGGTTCGGATACCTGTAATATCGGATGCCCAATCCGTGACGCATCATCCATTTCCATTTCCCAGTGACTAGTCGCCTCCCTGGGCGTTGGGCCAGGCACGGCGGGCTTCGGGCCATTGAGAGCCGGGCCAGGCTTTACAGGGCCAGGCCGGCACGAGAAAGGTTTTACTGCCCTGCCCACACGAGCCAGTGCGCCACACGCCTACCCCCACGCGCGCCTACCCGCGGGCCACCTCGCTTGCCCAGCGCTCCAGCCCGACGCCGCACGCTCGCCGTCGGGCTCCCACGCTACCACGTCGCTTGCCAGCCGCCACCGGACAACGCCACGCCCACCGCCGCCGGCCCAGCGCCACGGTATGCGGGTCTCGCGCGCACTCACGCCCCCAGGCCTTCGTGCCATCGCTCGGGCCTTCGTTCTGGGCCGGCTTGAACATGGCCCATGTAGTTGGGCCGAGCCACATGATGGATCCTATTCCTAGACCCAGTCCGGTCCAGTTGTTTGTGCCGTGCCGGGCCGATCCGAATCCACTCAATTCTATCCATACTTGGATCATGCCGCGCCGATCCGCCCGTGAAAAGTTCGACCCATCGCCCAGGTCTACTCCCCAGTCTCCGCCCAACTTCCACGCAATTGTTTCCCTCCCATCCTCCCCCGCTCAGTCCACCGTTTGTTTGCCCCGGAATCACACGCCACCGTCACCAAACTCAGCCGCGGAAGCGAAGCAACAGTCGTCTCCCATTCTCCCACACAACCCACTGCTACTTCGCAAAATACAAGTATACCAAACCAGCCGAAGAAGAGCGGCGAGCGCACAAGAAGCGAGGAGACGAAGACGCGGCGCGCGGCGAGTCGTCGGAGTTGGTCTTGGCGGGCATGGCGGGGCGTGTGGCGCGGAGCTGCGTGCAGACGGCGCTCAAGACGGCGAACTCCGTCCTGGGGCTCGCCGGCATGGCCGTCATCCTCTACGCCCTCTGGATGCTCCGGGCCTGGTCCAGGCAGGTCGCCGAGCTCCACCGGCACCTCCCGGTCCCCTGGTCGGTACACCTTCCCCCTCCTCCTCCTTGAACAGATCTCGTCTAGTGTCTCGCAAGCCGCAATCTTTGCTTTGTTTTGGTGCGGGCGCTAGAAGTTACTAGTAGATTTGCAGTTTTCTCTTCTTGATTTCTGCTGCTAATCCGTTCTTTGCCCGGCTAAATGCATCTAGCTAGTTCCAAGCGAATTTGTTAGGAAATGTATCCAATGTCCCGTTTCATTGGAACATTTTTCTTTAGAGGTAGTAATTGAGGATTCCGTGCAAGAATGCGAGATTACGGAACGGCGTACAAACCGAAGTACCCATCTCTCCAAAAGCGCCTTTTTTTTTTCTTCTGTGGCGGTTAAAGGTTAGCCTTTTTTTTGAGTGGTGATGGGCAGGAGGATACTTGGCTGAGGATACTTGCTGAGCATATCACTGCACGCGTTGTGTAACGTCCAAAAATTTTGCTTTTAAAATAGAGGTTAGAATAAAAAAATGTTTTATTTGCTACCGTGAATTTTCAGAGAATAATTCAATTCTTGTGTTTTATCGGAATTTCCTGAATTTTGAAAGTGTTTTTCCTATTTTCAAAAAATAAAAGGTAATTCCTGTATAAAAATAAAAACCATCTTTAAGTTGGAAATAATTTTATTAAGTTAAAAATGGTTTTGGAAATTCCTGTGAATTTATCCAAGTTTTGAACTCTATTTAGTATTTTATTCAAAGCCCTTTGTATTTTTAGCATTACTTAAAATAAAAAAACGAGTTTAAAATTCCCTCTCTCCTTTTTGGGCTGAGCCCATTCGTCCAATCCAAGCTGATCCGAGCCGCTCCTATTTCTTGGGCCCCCGGCCTGAGCCACCTTCCCCCCTTTCGCTTGTGCTGGCCAGGCCAACCCGCCACCCCTCCTCACCGACAGGTGGGCCGCTGGCCCCACTTGTCAGAGGCATCAATGTAATGGATGGCCCAACTAGAAAGGAGATGCACAGTTGATTGGTGGGACGAGAGCACTTTTCGAGGATAAAGAAAGAAGAGAATAGTCCTTATGCTAAACAATCGCTTTCCTCAACTTAACACTGTAGTAATAATAATTAAATTGGGCTCTTGCTGATGCTTTTCTTGCTGTTAGGAAGTCAGAGGTGGCGTGTGCTGGATGATTTAAACAAGATTTGATGTTAAATCCGACTAATGAAGAATACTTGTATGTACCATGTCCAAACTTGTCTAGCCATTTTAAGTGCCTTGCATCTGGGGTTGTAGAAAAGCTCGACTCTCGCGAGCTGTGAATAGCTTGATCCTGAGCTCCCGAGTTTCAACGAGCCGAGCTCGAATAGCTTGCAAGCATTGATAAATTTACCGATCACTTGTTAAATATTACTACATGTTACTTCTTACCAAGTTTACTCGAGCTTTAGCTCAAGCTTTTCTTGTTATTAAAAATTAGTGCATGTTGAATTGTTAATTGTTACCAAACTTACTCAAACCAAGCTCGAGACTACTCAAGCTTGGGCCGACTCAAGCTCAAGCTCAGGTCTAAGCTCGAGCCCTAACCCAGGCTCACCCGAGCTCGAGCTTGCGAGGCCAGGCTCACTCTAGTTCGGCTCGCTTACAGCCCAACTTGCATCTGTGTAAAATGGATTGGTTGTTTTACTAAAAAATTCACTTGCTGTGCAGGTTTATTTACACTTTTCTTGCCCTGGGAATCTTTCTGTGCTTGCTGACTTGCTCCGGTCATGTTGCCGCTGAAACTGCAAATGGTCACTGTCTCTATTGTGTATCCTTGAAATTGCTTGATATATGGAGTTGCATTTGATGCGTGACTTTAGAATTTGATGTTCTTAATTTGATTTGTTGCTTGTCCATGGCTAGATTTGTTCTCTCTCCCAACAACACATGCTTTTCACTTGCTGACCACATGTAGTGTATCACTGTGTTAAATTATGCTGACATGGCAGTTGCTGCTGGTTTATCAAATTCTCTCACAGCCACGCATAGGGGCAGAAGCAGCATTCTTCTGGATATTTCCAGTTTTTAAAAATAAAATAAAATGAGATGTCACCAAAAAATGCTATATTCTATCTCTAGCAAAGAAGTTCTGAAATGAAAGTCCAGGCTTCTACTAGTTAATCACTGAAGCCTCCAAATTGCAGTTGTGTTCTTTGAGTTCTCTAACCTTGAATGCACTGCAACCTGGTGATGAATGGACTGTTTTACCTTAACCTGACATGTAGTACATGATCTTCATATTTGTGCTTGTTATACTGGAAGGTGCAATCACCACTGATGTATTTCTGAATAGCAACTGGGAGGAGGTAAGGAGCACTTTAGCTGTGCCACTTTATGTTATTTCCCATATATCTGCTATTGTTATTTGATTGGTGATGGTTTGATAATTTCCAAACTTTTAGGATTTTCCGGATGACCCATCTGGGAAGTTAGAGGAATTCAAGGATTTTGTGAGATCAAATTTTGAGATATGTGAATGGGTAGGCCTGTCAGTGGTGGCTGCGCAGGTGAGAGATTCTCTGTACCTTTGATGCACTGAAACTTAAGTCTTCAAAAAAACCTTCTTACACTCGTAAGTTGTAACCAAACAACTATGTAATTGTACATTAGCAGAGTTGCGATCTTTCAATATGCTTTAAAATAGATACTGGCCTAATGAGCATTGGCTGAAAAATCTACCTTATATAACAACAATACAGAAAAATAAAACCGACGGCCGTTGGATTTGCTTTGAGATTGATGCACAATCCATCATTAATACGGCCCAAAAAAAACTCTTGTATTTGGTGAGCCAAATGCATACTACTCTCTCCTCACATGGATGATTGGTGCACAGAGGGGAGTTTTTGGATTGCATCTTCAAGAATTCACGAGCCAATTAAAAAAAGAAATTGGATGTTCATGTTGGAGGGAATGGGATATCAGTGCGATTTTTTGTTTAATTTTTTTATTTTTGTTGCACAGTCTGGAATCTGATATGCGAAAAATCTCGGTTCATTGTAAAAACTGTCGGCACAATTTTCTTTTTTTCACATTTTTTCATTCGTTTCCCATGTACTTGCTCCCATTACAAATAACTATCATATCAACATCTGAACCGATACAAAGTTTCACACCTTAAATAGAGGTAAAATTTCAACCATTCAAGTTAAATCTAACGCCTCTGTTGCCTCCCTGGTAGCCGCGTCGTAGGAGAGACGTGAGGACAGAGGAGGGAGTGAGACAGAGAGAGATGAGGGGATAATACGATCTATTTCCAAGGGGTACACAATACAATTCATTTCTACCCACTTCCTAGCACGAATCTTTAAGCACAATCTATGGTACATAATGTACATGTAGCTCCATATGTATTTTGCAAAGCCACTCTCAACAACAATACAACTTTGTCGAAGCTCTGCAAAACTGAAATTTGAGGCTCAATTATCTGCCTAGTTAAGTATGGTAGCAACCTATAGTAGATACTGGCTCAAAATGAGATCCAGACTGCTTTGCAAAACAACACAACAGGGAACTTGACAGCGATCTTATAGTCATCTGTTAACGCCACCAGCTTTACTGGATTTGACTGGCTGCTTCTGAACTTTTTAGAGAGAAATAACTCTTGGGCATCACTGATTTCCTCTATAAACATAAGTTAGTCCATTATGTGCAGGTGCTATCGATCATTCTTGCAATGGTACTTAGGGCTCTCGGGCCTGACCGTGAAGGTGACTGTGATAGCGACGATGACACTGACACCACCGTGCCTGCGAGGCTGCCTCTCCTAAGAAACCAAGCCCAGCATGCTCCAAGTTATTTTAAACCTAACTTACCCCGTAGGAGTGATTCATGGAGTGTGGGAATATCAGACAAGGTGAAATGTTTCCCAAGTACTTTCTTCTGCACATTGGTTCGTTCTCAATTTGATCACCTTTAGTGAAGCCTTGCTATTGTTTCCTTTCAGGCTAACAAATAAGATTTTTTTTCCTGACCTTACATGACGAACCCTTTGGAAGGAAGCACCGACATGTGTTTCCTCCTCTTTTTTTCGGTTAAGTAGAGATGATTCATACGACGTAGTACTGAATGGCTAATTTTGATTGCCTGTCAGCATGCACAAATATTTGAGCACAATGTAACTAAGCCTTACAGCTCCTTGATGTATGGGAAGAATGATCTACAATGTTTCACAAATAGATAATGGCGTGATGCCCTAGCTGAAAAAGAAACCCTGATTGTTTCGTTGTCATGTATTCTCTGTGTTCTGTTGCTCCAAAGGATGAGGTACTGGAAGGTGAGGTGAGCTCTACATAATACAGCTTCCATTACTGTACTGATTGGCATCCTGTTATCTGGATCTGATGGTACGGCCGTACGGTGTGGCTAATTTATAGCCCACCCATTGCACTGACCTGCCATGTTTGGTCCACAAATGTATATGTTGTTAATACACTGTACTGTAAAACCTGTAGCAAACGTCGGCAGGGACGGGTCCAGTAGTTGCTAGTCGCTACGCTTTATTGATGTCATGGAATTGGCGTGAAAATGGACAGAACAGTTTATGATTAATCAGGATAATTTTTTAATACAGATTTTGTTGACTCGGGTATTTATCGAATAGTATAAAGTTAGAGGATAATTTTTTAATATGGATTTTGTCGACTCGGATATTTATCGAATAGTATAAAATTAGAAACAAATATAGATTTTCTCTGTCAAATACGAACACAAATTCAATAGCTAATTATTTGTCGAATACGAATACAAATATGAATTATCCAGATACAGATAAATGCAGCCTACGTCTTCCATTTCAGGACAGCCCATTTACATGATACATTATTAGCCTACCATACATTGACATATACATCAATACATGGAATTTGGAGAAGGAATCTTAGCCTACATGAAGAATTCATGAATGTTTGGATCAAATAAACTAGTTATATTTTTTATTTATTTTGTACGTACAATTTAAAAGAGTTACAAGAAACATTCCTGACCGTATTCGGAGCTTTAGGGCTGTAATAAACCTCATATGCGCATGGATTCAATTCGTATTTGTATTTGATATTATGCATATTCATATCCAAGATATCCGTATTCGTATCTACATCCAGGGTAAAATACGAAAACAATTTCGAATTTTTTTTTAAAATAAACATTTTTTAATCGAAAAATTCAAGAATATACCCGAAAGAAAAAAAAATTACAAAAGTGTCCTCCAGTCGCGCCACGGTGGCGAGACTGAGCCCAGTCGCGCCACGTGGCAGCGACTGGCATGGATGACGTGGCATTTTCCATTTAATTCATTCTATTTAATTCAAATAATTCATATCGGATGCTAGGAACCTCGAAAAATTATGAAAAAAATTTCTAAATTTTTATTAAGCCATAAGGATTCATAATATCTCACAAAAAATACTATGTTCCATTAAAATTTAAATATTTAAAATCAAGTTTAGTTAAATACCCTTTTATGTATTATGAAGAAACTAAATAAACCCTGCGTCCAAAATTCATGAAATAAATTTCACCTGTTCATCTAGACCCTAAGAACAGGTGAAATTTATTTCATGATTTTTGGACGCATGGTTTATATAGTTTCTTCATAATACATAAAAGGGTATTTAACTAAACTTGATTTTAACTATTTAAATTTCCATGGAACATAGTATTTTTTGTGAGATATTATGAATCCTTATGGCTTAATAAAAATTTAGAAATTTTTTCCAAGATTTTTGGAGCCATGGTTTATATAGTTTCTTCATAATACCTAAAATGGTCTTTTAGTAAACCTGATTTTATAATTTTAAATTTACATGAAACATGCTACTTTTTTTAATATATTGTGAATGCTTATAGCGTAATAAAAATCTAGAAATTTTTTTCATAATTTTTTGAGGTTCCTAGCATCCGATATGAATTATTTGAATTAAATAGAATGAATTAAATGGAAAATGCCACGTCATCCATGCCAGTCGCTGCCACGTGGCGTGACTGGAGGACACTTTTGTAATTTTTTTTCTTTCGAGTATATTCTTGAATTTTTCGATTAAAAAATGTTTATTTAAAAAAAAAATTCAAACAATTTCACCCCTAATTGAGTCGCCACCAGTCAAGCTATGTACTACTGCAGAGCCTTTTTTTTTTTTAAAAAAAAAACGGCCGTTAAGTTTACTTGTTTTCATCAGTAATTATTTAGGCAATCCTTTTAATTGAGGTCCACAGCAATGCACATCTTGCATCATAGCTTTGCACCAACAGAAAGACTAGAATATGCTAAAACATGTTCTATAGAAATCCCACACAAAAAAGAAAAAAAAAGGGGGGAGGGGGAGCTAAAATGCTAATGTATTCAGTTGAAACTACAAATCATATAAGCATTAAAATGAACCCATGAATAATACATGCACTAAGTATCTCTTCAGAGCTTGCATACTGTAGAACATAAGGTTCTTCTTCCCCTAAACTTTTCCATGGAAATTATAAATCTGTACAAGCATTTACATCACCCCAGCACACACTACACCTTAGTCAGAGAGCTCACAAGGTCTCTTGTCAAAGTTCACAAGCTGCTCCATTGTCAGCCACATCCTAGGACAAGGAACATCCTCTGCATGAATCAATAAGCCACGCGTCACTCTCAGAAAACAATTGTGAGCAAGTCATTATCAACAGCTCAAGTTATTTTACATGAGAATCATAGGCATAGAAGATGTTATCCGGTGTAACGAGAGGCAGCTTCTCAATGTACATAAACAGGCGCCTGAGGTTCTCTCTAGTTACTGTTGCCATGTCAACTACATCTCGGTAATCAGTGAACATCCACAGATCACCAGAATTTACTCTTTTGAGGCTGTCACGGCAGAAGGGGCAGGATTGAGATCTTGAGCGCCTGCAATCAGGATAACGCATGGTTAAATGAATGCAACAATATCTTTGCAGCAGGTAGTTTAATGAACAGAGTATCCTTGCAGCAGCCAGTTTTAGTGGGCAGATCATCATTCATATAGCAGAGAAAGGAAAGAAAGCATTTTTGAAGTTCATGAAATGATAAGTAATTTTGTGCATTCCTGCTCATGTAATGGTGTTTTGTGCTTTCATTCTGTTCATGTAGACATGTAAAGATACTCCGTGCTTAACAGCAGAGTTTTAGAGAAATGTTACCGCTACCGTTGAGATAGCCAAATACTCCTGTTATCCTGAGACTTGGAACCAAAGTAAAATTGAATGTAGCTTTTCAGGGTTGTCTCTCTTATCAGGATTTGGGACCAACTCCGTGGTTGTGTCATAAGAAGACTAAACATAATTATCTTCAACTAATTGATACACTATTATATTACACTTTTATATATTTGATCAATGGTCACAAGGAAACTTTGTGCTTCCGGGAAGAAGCTAAATGGATCTTATTTTACACATCAAAATCTCATGAAGACAAGTGATCTCAAGGTTCAGTCCTAGTGAGAAACATGCACAAAATTGGCACACAAATGCAGAGGCTGTTGCAAATTTGTAGTGCTTTGCTGTAATCATCAGGTAGAGAGCTATAAAGGAGATTACACCTAGGTAGAGGGTCCACTGGTGAACACTACATGAAAGAAACCAAAGTGTAGCACTATTTTTTTTTTACCAAACTTCTACTAACGGGTCTTGACAAAAGTAACTCTGAGTTAAACGGCTAAACCAAAACACCTTCCAATTTGTTACCAATCACCAGTACATTAATCACTATCGTTGAACATGACAGAAAAAAAATTACGATGGCAGGATTGGGTTCTTACCATTGACGGTAGCACTTGATGCACATAGCATGGCTGCAGTTGGGCAGCACAACCTTGCTATTCATCTCCATGCAAATCCCACATTCTTCCTCTCTTTCAACATCAATCTCAGAAACCTGCTTCCTGTCCTCATCCTCGTCTCTCCTTCTGTACCTCTCTGTACAAACCGCCTTCTGCCTACGGTCATCGACATCGCTGATCCCCTTGTGCAGTTGCATGAGGGAGGGAAATATAACAGCTGTAAACAATGCGCATCGATATTACAAGTCCAAACAGCAAGCAATTGCCAGCGAAAAAAAAAAAATCTCGGCTCTTGTTTGCTTTACATGAACATTTACCATAGAATTCCCTAATGCTCGCTTTCCTTTCATGAGTAGACATGGTGGTAGTTCCATCTACATAAACCTGCAAAGCCAATTAATTTAGCCTGGATTAATACCCTCGAAGCATAGCAAAATCGCAACAAGAAGCCAACCGCTCTGAAACCACACCGCAAACACAACCTTATAAATTAGAATCCTCAGCAGCCCAAGCGCGCCCGCAAGGCTACAATCCGTCCACTGCACGAGGAAGAGGAAGAACTGCGCCGCCGGGCTGTACGACATCCGCATCTGGAGGCAAGCCCCATCATAATCCCTCGAGAAATCCGATGCCCTGTCGAATTCAGTCAAAATTCTGTCGTAAATGTCATGTATCCAACCACGACCGGATCAGTGGTAAGTAACTACCCACATCATTCATACGCACAGCATCAGCTCCTAATTGACCGTCGCCACTGCATTCAGCTAATTTACCCTGGTTTCCGCGATAGCTAGAGCAGCTTGAACACACGGTACAAGGCTGCAACCAAACCGAACAGCGAGCGGCGCAGCACCAACTTGAAGCGCGAAATTTCGGCAATTTGCGATGGAAATAGCCCCAAAAGGAGAGGAATCTGGGGGGGTGGCCGCACTCACAGGGTGTTGGCGTGCTGGATGTCGGCCTCGAGCACCTTGAGCGAGTCCTTGAACGACTTGCGCATGGAGTACAGGACCATCTCCTCCCCCTCCTCACCCGCTGCTCCCCCCACCAGGGCCGCCGCTTAGTCAGCTCGCCACCATGGAACCGAGCCAAACCCCGCGCGCGAGAACCCTCGATTGCGACGGCTCGAGAAGAAGCCTCCGCTCTTCCACTTCGTCTTCTTCCACTTGGTGCCTGCCTTCTCCTTTTGCTTTTGGGCGCTGCTGCTTCTGTTTTCTTCTATTCGTTGCGTGGGTGGAGGGCACGCGTCCCTGCGAGGGGAGGGAAGCCAAGCCAGGAAGCTACTACTCCCGGTAACAGCAGCAGCACGAGCAGCCCAACTGACAGGTGGGCCCAGGAGAGGATGGCGCCGTTGGTGTTCCCTACGCTTCGCGGTTGACATGTGGGGCCGGATTGTCGGTGGGTGTGCGTTGGGAGGGACATGGGAGTCGAGGCCCCGGGGTCCCGCGGCGGGAACGCCCGAGGCGGCCACGTAAGCCCGGTCTATACACCGGCGACGACCGGGGTAGCGAAGCGGAGCAGCCGTCCAGAGATGGGAAAAAAGTGGAAGAAGCATTGACGAATGTGCACCGCGGATTGAATGAATTCGAAAAGGTCGCGTCGGATCTTTTTTTTTTCTTTTTTCAAATGAAACCGGTGACGATAATAAATAAATCGGGAGCCCTAATAAATGCTTCTAGTGCAGAAACTAAACTGGAAACCAGCTATGGAACGATTGGCAATGACGTTACAGCTCGACTCCATTAATCTTACGCATATTCGAGTGTATTTCATTGGGAGAAGAAGTGTCTTTGTGCTCCACGGGACAGCGGCCGCAGTGCTAGACACGTAATAGTGGACGATATATAATTTGGAAAGGAATAGGCCTAATTTGTAACACTGAACTCTAGCTTTAATTCGATTTTCAATAATAAACTTGGAAACCGTTCAGATCGAGATCTTAAACTAACACTAGGATCCATATGTGATTGTCTGTTATTCTCGTATAGGGCATGTTTGGAGGGTGTTTGGATCCACCAGCTAATATGTGGCTAATAGATGCTATTGTCCAGAATACCCATGCTATTAAATGCTATTGGTGGTAGACGCGAAGAGTATTTCGGTTAAATGCCACATATTAGCTAATATTAGCTGGGTTTGGCTAGTTAATGAGATAACCATTAGCTGGGTGCCCAGTTAATAGTTAGCTGATCTATTAGTTGCATGGATCCAAACAGGCCCGTAGACACACACACACACACACACATAGAGAGAGACAGAGAGAGAAGGGCTCGCTACTCCTTTGCTTTAGAATACAGGAGCATCAACAGCCATGACGAGACTTGGTACCGATGGAGAAGGTGATGGCGACAATGGTCCAAGGCAAAAATGGATTAGGGGCTTTGACGCGAGCTCGTGGATGTCAACACGGCAGCTAGACAGGCACAAACACAGATGAGCAGTAACGCACGGTGGTTGGCTACAGGCAAGACAAGGGGGCGGTGGTGCCGGAGAGGGAGTAGTTGAGAAATATAGGGCGCGTCAGCATCAGAGAGGAGCTCACCATAGTAGTTGGTGAAGATGGAGAAGAGCGAAGGCGGGTTGGTGACGACGACCAAGGGTGCCGCAGTGAGGTCCACATGGCAACGAGCACAAACCATCTTCGGAGTCCTCTCATTGCTCTAGCTTCGGATCTGTCATCCCTGCTTCCAATCCATTGCCAGCTTTCGGTCTCCTCGTGCAGCAACCTACTCCATCTCGACCCATGCCAGCACCACTACATCCATATCTAGAGGAGTACATGTCGCAGTCGGAGAATAAGGATGTAATGGCTATTGGGGACGTGATCGGTGCAATCCAAAAAAATCGGATTCGACGGTTATGTGACTAGGGGCCGCCAAATCTGGAGTTGGTTTGGGCGAGAACAGTGAGTTGAGGTAGCTCTTGTGCCAAGGAAGAAGCACCCAAGGTGGTTGGGGGTGGTGGCGGATGGACCGAACAGGCTGGATCCGACGATGCCTTGGCCAAGGACAGTCGGATCCGACGCCGGCATAGTCATGGGTTGGTGACATGCAGCGGTGGCGGCCTTGGGGAAGAAGCATGTAGGGCAGTTTATCGACGGTGTTGGTGCAGTGCGAGAAGGCTAGATCCGGCGGAGGCATGGCAGGGGACCATCAAATCCACTCTTCCATTCGTCGTAGCTCGTCGTGGCTCCATTCGGTGGAGAGGAGAGAGTGGCATGTAAGCGTTTTATAAGTCACGGGTGATGTGGCATATAAGTGGCATCCATATCAGCAAAACCACCCCTGATTTGGGTTAAGGAGGGTAAAACGATCAGTTTCAGTAATTTGATGTTCCAATTTGAACGGTTTTTGAGTTCAAGGTTGAAAATCAAACTAAAGCCAAAGTTCAGGGTAAATTTAAAAGTTACCCTGAACTTTATAGAAGTTAAACATAAAAGTTTTATGATAATTTATACGATAAATTTATAGTTTGTAATCTGCCCGATGGCTTCTTCCCAATCTATGGACCGTGTGCACAGAGAGGATGGACGGTGAGAGAATGGTTGGTGCGATGTTACCGTCAGTTCGTCACGCGTAGCCGGTGGTTATGAGCTTGTTTGGGACTGCAGGCGACTGGATTAAATATCTTGTTAACTAGGCGAGCGCCTGTTCTTCCTTCTGTCATCCATCCATGCCGCTACTCTAACGGAGAAGATTTCTTCTTACTTTTTCTTTCGAATGATTAGATCGATGACCTATCTGGAAACATGCAACGCGCCATCCGCTCCTTTGCCTTTCACTCTTCCTGTAAACCCGTGCCTTTTTACCTGTCCCGGGATTCCGTGGAAGCTATACTCCACATAATATAATCATACGAGTTTTTTTTACCATAGTTTAAGTTGAATGCAAATAGCCTGCAGTGTATTGTTTGGCAGCTTCGAGTTTCTTTCGGTTGAGAGCTGAAGCTGGGCCAAACAGTAGGTTTCTGCAGTGATTTTTGTCAAGAGTTGAAATCTCCCTTGGAAAGAGGCTAGCAATATTTTTACCAAACGGCTTCCATGACTTGTATGAAAAGTTAGCTTCTTTTTGTGTCACTTTTCCATGACAAGCAGAAAAGGCTTCTTCTTCTTTTTTCACTTTTCCATGACAAGCAGAAAAGGGGCCAAGTTAGTGGCGAATTAAGGTAAAGCAGACGCGTAAAACAGGGAGAAAAGAGAGGAGAAGAGACCGAAGCGAAATCCTCTGATCGGGGCGGCCAGCCGCGGCGGCCGTCTCAGCTCCGCCGCCGAAATCCAACTCCGTCGCTCAGCCGATCGAATTGGGACGCGCGCGACGTGAAATTGCCAGTTCAGAGTTTTGTACTGCTCCTAGTGCGCTGCTGCTGAAATTTGGGTATTTAGGCGACAAGGTTAATCTGCCGTAGTTACGATCGGCTGCAGCTTGCCTGTTCGATCAGGTCTCAAGAGAAATCAGCTTGATTCGACTTGAGATTCTCGTATCAATATCCTTTCAAATTTGCCCTCGTTTAACAGTGCTGTATGATTCCCTAAAAAAAAGTGGATTACGATGCTTTCAGGTTTCTGATCCCAGTCGAAGGTTTTCCTTTTGCAGCTGAATCAAGAGATGGCACCTCAATTTGCAATTTGCAAAGCTACATGAGTCCTCCGCTCCCGCTGAACAGGGTATGTCTGTATATCTGTCTTAGTGTAGATCCATGTCTTCTGTTCAATAAATTAATGGATTATACTAATGGATATCACTCATTTCATATCCTAATCTATTTTTTTCTCTAATCGGAGTCGGACACGGATAATACTGGACAAGAATATGAATACGGAGCGAATACATATTGAGCCTAATACGAATACTCTCGATCACCGATATTTAGTTGGGTATTGTGGAAAATTTTAACTCATATGTGCCACACGTAAAATAACCAATCAATCGTATTATATCTCCAAAATGCAACTCATTAGAAGTTCAACAAGTAAATTTGACTACAATAATTCTATTCAAAAGTATTTTTTTTTAAATTATTGTGTTCAAACATATTTTTCTAAATTGTTTGGAATTATTCTGAATTCATTTGCCATTTTTCTTGGCTTGTTTGGATCTCCTGTAATTTCTAAAAAAAAAAACTAATTTTAATATTGGTAAAGGTTTGTGAGCCGATTTCCTTCTTTGGTCTTCTCTGGGTAAGTGAGAGGTTAGTCATGTATTCATGGGCCCATAACCTCATAGGCTTTGTCTATTGGCCCGATGGGCTAAATCACGACTCGTGGATGTGGGCGTAGAGTTTATCGAATATCTGAGATATGTTTACTGGATACTAGCTGATTAAATTCGAATCCGATATGAAAAAAAAAACTAGCCGGTTCCGATTTCCGAATCCGACAAAACCTAAATTTGCATCCCCAAGTTGGATGCATTGGAGCCTGTTGCTTAGTTAGTGATGGTCTATGTCAAAAATTTGAATCCACTAATTGTCTTGTGCTGGCGGAGATTCTCGATCGATCTACATGTTTCTATTTTCGATCTAGTGGCAATGAAGCAGCAGATCAAGCTCTGGAACAATGCCCATCCTTATCACTCGATTCTAGCGATTCGTGTGTTGGGCATGGGGCGTGTGATCACTGGATCAGCACCCCTTTCTCTTGACAAGCGAAGAAGAAGGTAGCTGGCCGGCACAAGTGGAAGCACCATGTATCATGTATGTCTATGCTCTCAAGCTCGAATCCCACGTGCTAAAATTGAAGGGCTGCGTGCATGCACGGCAAATGTATGACCTAAATGTGGGCGATCTCCTGGAAGCACGCAAGTACCGGTACGTGCGGTGGAAGCAAATGATTTTTAAGTACTGCTCCCTCGCTCTCACAAAGTGTCCTTCCATAATACGCCCTCCGTTTCTTTTTATAAGGCGTATTTGGTTTCGTTAGGACAAAGCTTTGACCAACAATTACTCTATTAGCATATAATTTTTATGACACAAAATTGATATTAGCAGATTTGTATTCAAAAGTACTTATATATAATTATGATTTTGTATTGCATAAATGATATATTAATGAAGTAATCGTTGGTCAAAGTCTTGTCCTAACGAAACCAAATACGCCTTATAAAAAGAAATGGAGGGAGTATAAAACAAGGTAGAGTTTACGTATCCACGTCGTAAGAAATTTGGTTCGATGTTCTTTTTTTAAAAAACGTAATTTTTATTTTCTCAGTGCTATTTAAAAAAAAAAATTAGGTTAGCTAGGAGCTATCGACGAATTTACGTATCCACGGTGTCCTCTGTGCAAAAAAAAAATAATAATAATTGGTCCTCGATATTCATTTTGAAAAAAAAAATGTAATCTCGATTTCCTCAGTAGTGTCTTTTTTTTAAAAAAAAAAAGGTTAGTTAGGAGCCGTCGGCGAATTTACATAACCACGGGGTCCTTTGTGCAAAGAAATTGGCGCCCAATGTTCTTTTTGAAAAAAAAATATATAATTTTGGTTTTCTTGGTGGTGTTTTTTTTTTAAAAAAAATAGGCTCGCTAGATGATCCTTTTTAAAAAATAGGCTGACTAGAAGCCGTCGGTGAATTTGTACAAAAAAATCGGTGGATGACC
Organism: Rhipidocladum racemiflorum; assembly: GCA_036346355.1. NCBI lineage: Eukaryota > Viridiplantae > Streptophyta > Magnoliopsida > Poales > Poaceae > Rhipidocladum > Rhipidocladum racemiflorum. Next base: position 71,666,389 of record CM070576.1, on the reverse strand, counting down.
TATTAGCAAATTTGCGAAACAGCGGGTTCGTTTTGTAACAAAAAAAAGGTGGAAAGGCCTCCGCGGTTGCAAAAAAAATCGGTGCATGACCCTTTCACAAATATACGGAACCACGGACTTTTTTTGCAAAAAAACTGTGAAAGGATCTATCTACAATTTTGGTTTTTTCGAAGGGCTTTTCCACGAAATGCTGACGTGGCGCTTCGCCGCGTAAGTACAGTAATATTTATTATGGAGGTTAAATATATAGTTTTTGTAATATTGTCACTGTACACCTCTCATTTTTAATGCCAAAAAATGTGAAAGAGAGTTGTAGTGTACCATTTAATAAGGACATGTATGGTTCAATAGCATTAATTTTTTTCTTAGGTTTAATGACTCTTCGTTGTATACTTGTGGTGAACTATGGACTTATATACCATGAGTAGGGGTGAAAACGGAACGGAAAGTTCCCGACCATTCCGAAGAAAAACGGAAACGGAAAATATCGATGCGAAACTAAACGAATTTTTTGTCGGAAACTAAACTAAACGGAGAGCCAATTCCGTGAAGCGAAGCGGAACGGAAATTCCGTATAAGTGAAACCGGAAACTAAAAACGGAAACGGGCCGGAAAGGGAAATGGGTTTGGCCCAAAAATGAGAAGAGAGTTTATATTTATTTTCGAATTAAAATAATTTCATAAATACAAATGGTTTTATATAAAATACTAAATAGAGTTCAAAAATTCCACAAAAATTCTAAAAAATACTTTGGAATATTTTGAACCTAGAAAAATTATTTTCAGCATAAATTTTTTTATAAATAAATAAATTTTATAAATCTAGAAAATGCAAAATAGTATTTATAAACTCCAGAAAATCCAAGATAAATCTCAAAAAAATCATAAATGAACATCGAATAATAATATACAAATTTTAGGGTGCTAAACCTTTGTAGTTGGTGGAGCAATAGGATATCAATGATAATTATATGGATGAGGACATGATGATCTGATATGGGAGACAAATAATGTGCCATTAGCTGACAAACTTGAGAAAAATTTTCTAGTGATATCAGTGAACATAGCACTATTCTTGTGTCCACCTTAGAGGTGGAATGGGCTATATTGTTCTTGTGGTCATGTATATTGTAATTCTCTACTATGTTCTTGTGGAATTTTTCGCTTTCGTTTCCGTATCCGTTCCGTTCCGATTTCGTTTCCGTCACTATCCGTGTCCGTATCCGTTTCCGGGGTTTTCGATTTCGTTTCCGTTACCGGTAAAAAATGTGGAAACGGAAACGGAACAGTCATTTACCGACCGTTTCCGTACCGTTTTCATCCCTAACCATGAGAGGGAGGAAGTAGTATGCATGTATACTACTCCATCCGTTTACTGCTCATTTACTGCTCTCGGATGGTGTGTGTTGTTCTAATCCATATTAATAAATAGCTTTGGGAATAATGAATGGAAGAGATATGTGAAGGAGAAAACAGTTAAAACTTATCTTGAAATTGTATAATGATACAAATTTTGAAAGCTGAAATTACGTATTCAGGAGCGAAAGAGAGTACATAGTTCATTCGCCGTGCCGGTTCAAGCTGTTGAAGCTAGTAGCCAGTTCAACGAATGCTTGAATGGATTCGGCGGTGCCAGTCTAATGTCAATGCTGGGATTGGGAGTGTCGGTCTGGGGGAGCAAATCGAATCCATTGAAGCATTCGTCACAATTAAACAACCCGAGTCTGTAGCCGTAGGTCATGGAGCTAGTAGTGCACACTCTTCAACTTGCATTCATGGCATCCTCCATCACATTGATCCACATTGTCTGGAACGTTTGCGATGCGATTAGATTTCTACTAGTTTGTAACAGATCGAGCATAACGGCAGACGAAAGAATGACGATGAATAGGTTGATGAACAGATGCCCTTGGAGATGACAATTTTTTTTCTGAGACCGTACACGAGTCCATTCGCTGTGTTTCTCCCGGCACCAGAGATCATATATTCTCGTTTCCAATTGGGTCCAACATTGCCCATAGATCGAAGAAACGCTTGAAATCCTGTCAAGAACAGTGCTGCAAAAGGAAACACTAGAGATCCAACTTGTTTTGAGCAGACGGAGAACATAAAATGAATACTAATTGCATGCCCAGAGAATAAACATCCAGATCGATCGTCTGCATTACCTCCCAGCCAGGATTCCTGGCACTTAATTTTCAAAGCAGACTTCAGTACTAGTTGCTGCTTAATGGCAGTCATCGTCGACGACGGAGGCCATGCGCCTGCAACGTAATTGGAGGGACACCGATCGTCGATCTCACCACTAAACTTGCAGATGCGGTAAAGCCACTCACTCGTCGTACATTAGCAGACCCACCAAGCTCACGCGTGCGCCAGTTGAACTCCCAACGCCGAGTCATTTTAGGTTTTTTTACTATCAACAAAGCACATTAATTTACCAAAGACTACATTGTACTCTGTATTAATTAATCTAGTTCATAGTAGTGAATTAGATTGAAAATAGCTAAAAGGGAAGGGTATAGAAAGGAAAAAATTGTAAAATATTATCTTGAAATTTTAGAATAATATGTATTTAGAAACAAAATTTGAAAAATAAAATAACGTATGTTCGATTAGCACACGCGGTGGAGTACTCCAGTTGAAAGTGATGTTTCACGTTGTCCACTCGTCGCCCGTACTGAACACCGATCGATTCAGCCACTGAATTCCCTGAATGCAGCTAGAGATCGATTCCCATCTATGTTTAGTGGAGTATATTATTACAGTAATCACTCCGTCCGCAAATGAAACCAGATTAGGATGTTATTTGAACCAGATTGTAAATTTTGTGAGTTAAATATCTGATTTTATAGCTCAAGATGTTGGATGAACTTTTTAATAAAGTTTAAAATGTTGTATGAGCATTTCCTTCACAAGTAATATAGCTGGTAGTCAGGAATTGGTTATTTCAGAACATTGCCCAAAGCCAACTGTCTAATAAATAGTAAGAACTAACTCACCGATCGAATGCCAGCTGTGCGCACAAACAACTAATATATATATATACACATTTTTCGTACTCTTAGGAGTATGTACTCCCACCTACAGTATACCACTTAAACAAATGCGTTATACTCCTTTATCACTTTCAGTATATTCCAATAATAATTCTAAGATACTACAATACGACTTTGTTGAAAAAAAATCAACAGAGCTATTTATTTTTTGCTATATATCCTTTTCCATATGTAAAAAGAGTATATAAACAAATTATGCTATAAAGGGTGGACTTTGATGAAATTTTTCGTAGAACTCACTTTAGGGTATCTTATAATCAGTATTAGAGTATATTCAAAAGGATAAAGAGGTATAGCAACATCATTTAAGCGGTATACTCATAGTGGGAGTACGTACTCCCAGGGGTATGGAACCATTTTTTATATATATGGTCTCCAAAAAAAGATTTTAATTATTAATCTCTATTATTATGTATTTATAAAACCCAGTAAAATTACAATTATTATGAAAGTACTTTTTCAGACAAATCTACCAATATATTTTTTATATATTTAAATTAAATATTTAAAAAGATATTAACAGTTAAAATTTTAAAAATTAATTACGTTAGTATTCAAGATGATAACTATTTATGATGGGACTAAGTAGATACGAATGGTCGTGCATCGCATGGGCGACCATCTGAAATATAGTTGGCAATCTTGCACTCGTCGCATGCATATCAAATTCGAGTATTTGACCTCTCCTTGTGCTCTAGAATTAGGTGCTATAAGCTTGCTTGACTAACGCGGCACACTTAACTTGATCGATCATATCAACGCAAAATGAACTTAAGTTTTGTTGTAAACTAGTTACATGCCCGTGCGTTGCTACGAAAAACAAAATTGATAACGGAAAATAAAGATTAAAAAATAAAAAAAAAATATTTCAAAAGATCAAACATCTATCTTTAATGCTTCGTTTCTTGCGAAAGCTGACTAATTAAAGCAACGCTTCATTTCTTGCGTAGGGCAATTAAGCAGAGCAATTAAGCGGCAATTAATGACGTGGGAAGAACGGACCACTGCCACCAAGTACTGCTTTAGAATAGTAGAGATAACAAAATGATCATGACTTGTGGATCGATTTCGGGCTAGCACGTTACTGTTCTACCCCATATAGGACACAAAAAAAACAGCCCCGTACGTGTTTTCTATGCCACGTACGACTACTACTTGAACCAACGCGTCAAACGTGTCCAGAAACGATAAAAGACATATCAGCAAATTAAGCTAGCATAGCCGTCGCGAGCGAGATTTGGTCGATCCAACACATTGAGCTCGACTCGAGCTCCATCTCCACTGAACAACCACTACTACAGATTTGGCTTTCCATATCGGCTCATCAGTACCGATTGGATTTGAACCGGTACTGATAGTAACATCAATACCGGTTCATTAGCTACAGGGCTATAGTGGGCTTTCAGTACCGGTTGGTAACACGAACCGGTACTGAAGGCACGGGGCATCAGTACCGGTTGGTAACACGAACCGGTACTGATGCACTCGTTTTAGGAAAGTTTAAAAGGAATGCATATTCTATGTATATCAGTACGCGATGGTGGGTGGGTTCGTTAGAAGGGTGAAGCTGGAATCATGAGGGTGGAACCGGTACTGATGTCCAATGGTACCGGTTCAAAAACCGATACTGATGGCAGTTGTCATCCGGGACTAATAGTCAGTTTTGTAGTAGTGAGCAAGTAAGCCATCCAAGGATGAAACAGCATGTATGCAGCGCCGTTATCTTCTTTGCCCTCAATCCATGGACTGCCCTTCTACTTCTTCTCGCCAGAGATAGAGTGTGTCTTAGCCCCTTTAACCCATGGTAGATTGGCCACTGCATGCATGCATGGTCATACAGTTGATGCCATCGTGGAGCTCCTTAAAGATGGCCCGTTGTTCATGGATAACAGTCAAATTACCAAAAGCTTGATTGTACATCTCTACTATTATAAAGCAGCAGTCGGTGGCAGTGGTGAGTTCTACCCACGTCATTAATTGCCCTGCTTAATTGCCCTATTTAATTGCCCTGCTTAATTGCCCTGCTTAATTGCCCTACGCAAAAAACGAAACGTTGCTTTAATTAGCCAGCTTTCGCAAGAAACGAAGCGTTAAAGATAGATGTTTGATCTTGTGAAATATTTTTTTTATTTTTATTTTTCGTTATCAATTTTGTTTTTCGTAGCAACGCACGGGCATGTAACTAGTATATCCAAAACACAACTATTTGTGATCGGAGAGAGTAACTAGTTAAACCAAAGTATTCTCTCGAAACAAAATGGATGATTAAACCCTGTTTATTCAGACTTAGTTTTTGGACTTATAGTTGAAAGTTATCAATTTGGCTTTATACATGGTAGAGTAGAGTAACGTTATCCTAATTTTAGTTATATTGGTCTAAAACCAACCCTCAATAAACAAATTAAAACACACACATCTCTGGTATTTTTTTTCTTTAATTATACGGAGACTTGTAGCAGCTTAAAAATTCGCTAAAAAACCACTCTTTGTTTAGGCTGCCTTTTTTGTTTTTAAAATAGAGAAAATGTTAGGAATTTGGATGATGGTTGCTAAAAAAATAGATATGACCTTAGTTAATCGAAACAAGGGGCCACATTAATTAAATTAATGAAGCTTCAAAAAAAAGAAGCAATAGGAAAAAAGCCTCTAAAGGATGGTGGTCGATGCCTACCTACATAATTAAGCGTGTGGGTGTGCATCCAAGTCATCATCATGTTGCCTTGTCACGTGAGTTACTTGTGCCGGTCACTCTCGCCCACGGCGCGCGCACACACACATCCTGTGTATATTTAGCCTAGCTTGCCTTTCTCACCATTAGCACGAGTGAGCAACGCTTTTACCCCCTTCCTTTTCCCATCACCTTTGGCTGCCGCCGCTGCGGTGGTGTGCTTCGATCGGCCTCGTCGTGTGCTGTTGCATGGCAGTGAGGTTGCTCCAAACGCATGACGTGTCGGACCTCTGCATCGGCAAACCGGCGTTGAGGTGGCTGCCGCCGTCCTCCACCATCGCCGACTCCATCGCCGAGCTCAAGGCTGGCGGCGGCCGTGGACCGGACGCCGCCGTCGCGGTGTGGGACCGCAGGGGCGCCGTGGCCGGTAGGGTGTGCATGGCCGACGTGCTCCTCTTCCTCTGCGACGACGGCAATTTAGCCTCCCCGGCCGCCGCGCTCCAGGCCACGCTCTCCGACCTACTCGCCGCCGGCGCTCCGCCCGTCCGCCACATCGAGCCCGACGCAAGGTCGCACTTGTACCTTTTCGGACCGCCACGTGTAATATATCTGATTAAATTATATTGATCCAGCCGTTTCTTAGTTTCATTAATTCATGTGGGCAGTGTGCTGGAAGCGGTGGATGCCTTCTTGGACGGGGCGAGCAGCCTCGTCGTGCCAATTCGGGAGCGGTGGCGCGCGGCGGCCGGCGAGCTGTGCTGGCTCACGGTGGAGGACCTTGTGCACTTCTTCCTGGGATCCATCGCGCTCTTCTCCCCGACCGCCTCCCTCTCTGTCTCTGATCTCGGCGTCATCCGCCCGGCAACCCTCGCCGTCGCCGTAGGCGAGAACGCTCTCTCCGCCGTGCCGCTCCTTCGCACAGCTCTAGCGTCTCACGCCTCCGTTGCTGTCGTCCCCGACGCCGGATTCCCACGCCACCTCGCTGGCGAGATTTCTCCATCGACTCTCTGCTCCTGCGACGTGGCCGTCGCGGCGGCCATCGCCGCACTCTCGGCCGGCGACCTCATGGCCTTCGTTGACTGGGGCGGCGACCCACCAGAGGCGACCCTCCACGCCGTCCGGTCCCGCCTCCGCCACCGCAACCTCCTCGGCATGCTGGACCTCCTCGACGGCGGCGACCCCTCGGCCCCCTCCTCGTCGTCATCCTCCTCCTCCTCCTCCTCCTCTTCATCCGAGGACGAGGAGGAGGAAGACGGCAAGAACTACACGTCAGCATCCTGCACGAGGCGAGGCAAGCACAGCTTAATGATGGGGAAGCGGCCGTCGGAGGAGGCGATCGTGTGCCACTGCCACCGGGGCAGCTCGCTGGTTGCGGTGATGCTGCAGGCGATCGCGCACCGCGTGACGCAGGTGTGGGTGGTGGACGAGGAGCACGAGCTGGTGGGCATCGTCGGCTTCCTGGACGTGCTCCGGGTGCTCCGACCAGCCTCCGGCCATCTAGCGTGAATTTGCAACTTTCGTTGGTTCCAGGATGGGTTGCATTTGCAACGTCTCTGGATGCATGCATACGGCATACCACTACCACTACCACTACCACTACCACTACCACTACCAGCGCAGATGTTACCATACCAGTGATGGATGTCCGAGCGAGCGCGTGCATGAACCTGAACGTTTTGTGGCAGTAGCTAGCCTCGATCGGTTCCATCTTTCTGTTCTTCCGCAGGGATTTAATTGCTTATATGGGCCAGCGGAGCGGATGGCGCTCTGGATCCAATAATTATCATGGTTTGCCGGCATAAATATAATTATATGAATTCAATTAGGCATCGACTTTGCCATGGCTAAGGCTAACAAATACCGGCCCATCTTAAGTACAGAGTCCACCCAACTTGGTGAACCCTTATCCCCATCCCACCCATCTTCTCCCCCACTCCTCACACGCTCTGTCTATCTCTCTTTACACTAAGGGAGAAAATGGCGGCGGGGAGATCCGGTGGTGGTGGCAAACGGGCGGTTAACCAAACATGTGAGAATAATATATAAGACTTAATTCCACGAAGACAAAAACAAAAAACCCAACAAATAAAAACACTAGCCAACAGAGTGAAAAAAGTTCAACCTAGCTAACATCAAAAAATTCATAAAGTGAGCCATCTTGGAGACAGTGGATGAAGAGTGTCTTTACATCGGTACACAAGTAATTAAGTATTGATCGAGTTATCATACCAGTTAGATAGTTACCACACAAGTACTACGTATTGACGTATACATTACGCAAGTATTGACCACTGACCTTATATATGTACCAATATAACATCAACCAAACTGTGTTGTATCACAATAACCAAGAGATCGATTCCCATCTCCTACGTGTTACTACCAGATCGATCATTAATTGAGCTCAAACTAGCCATTTCTTACGCAAAGAAAAACTGGAATTAACGACGAAAGGGCAACGGAGGGCTCCAAATCTCGTCCGGATAATTTTTTTTTTAAAAAAAATTCAAATCTCGGCGAGATCTCGATGATTTCGGTCGAAATCTCGGTGATATTGATCAAATTTCAATTTTTGTTGGCGGAATTTGATTGGATTTATGGTTAGACCATCTACACAAAATTTCAAAAAATATTGAGATGTTTTTTACCATTTTTTGATCGGTTCAATTTGAGGTGCATATGTTGCATGAAAATCTCGACATTAGAAACAATTTGAGTATTGTTCAATTTGAGGTGATATTGTTTTGACATTAAAATTGTTTAGACTTTTATACTAGTATAGATGTAAATGGTATTTTATAAAGTTAAATTATTATAATAACATAACCTGAAAGTAGCAGCGGTCCAATATTGTACTATTCTTCTTTCTTTTCAGGAGTAATCCAATATTTTCTGCTAGACCTACTTTGTTTTGTCTGGTTCAAAAAATCGTGTTTGTAGCGCAATTCTACTTGAGTTTCCTTTATCTAAATAGGTGAATTTTGAATCATTCTGTTTGTTTGTTTGACTAAGCCAATAAATCTTCTAGGTATTATCTTGCTTATAAATTCTAAGCCAATTCAGCTCTGGATAATTTTTGTTTGTATGGTCATACTGGGTAGACTGACAAAGAATATATGCAATGTTACAACTTAGAACTATAAATTTAAACTAATCCAAACATATATCTTGTATGTGCGCGTTGTAGCTTAGTCTAGGGGAGCATTAGGAGTTTTTTTTTGTTTAATGAAACTTAAATTTTGGATTACGTTTAGATTTTGTCCGAAATTTCTGAATCTCGCCGAAATTTCGGATTTCGGTCCCTTCCGAGATTTAGTCAAAAATGAAATTTGAAACCTTGCCGGACACTTGAGATTTTCAAATCTCACACGCTATTGCACACCATCCAAGTATCCAACACCAAACCAATCCATGAACCTAATTAAGTACTCTCCATATGAACTTATGCAATAATACAGTTGCTAAATAACAACACGAGCTACGGCTGCATGCGGATTTAATTCATAAACAACACAGAAGTTGGCACACAAAACTCACTTTCATGGGCGTCTCCGGCGAGCACCCATTCCCCGTCATGTCCTTGTACGTCGGCACAAACTCCGTTGTGCTCACCGCGTCCACAAGCTCCATATCATCGTTCCCAACCTTCTCTCTATGGCTCTGAGACGAGCTAAATCTGGTCACAAGGCACGTACGGTCAACAGTAAAGGGAAGATTAAGTTTCAAAATAGAAGATCAACCTGAATTGAAGATTAGATCAGTTCTAGCGACTGAGGTAGAGGTGGGCACTTGGGCCGGGCTTTTTTGGGCCGGCTCGAAGCACAACGGGATGGCCCGGAGCAAAGCCCCGACGCACGGTTCGTCTTGCCGGGCCGACACGCAATCAGAGACGACGCGGCCGAGCCTGAGAACTGGGCACGATGGGCGGCACGATCGTTTGGGTCGGGTCCGTGCCGGCACGGCACGAACGGGCACGAAATCACGGATTAAGACCTAAAAGTTGGCAGATATTGTTGATTCATGGCATCTTCAAGCATTGCATTTATGTTTGCCATTTTGTTGATGTGATTAGTCTCTTATGTAATTAAAATAGGTAGTTTAGTAGTAGTGATGTGTTTTATTTCTTTGCTCGTCACAATAGTGAAAATAGATCGGATCTAGGCCGATACGGTACGAAGCGTAATTGGTTCGGGCTTGGGCTCACCAAAGACGAGTCTGACCGGCAGACGGGCACGATGGATCAGAATAAGACGGGCACTGCTCCGACCAAGACGATGCATCGAGCCGCCGGTACAAAGACGGCACGACGCCCACCTCTAGACTGAGGTCCCGATGTGTATCCCGAGGGGAGTAGAGAAGAATCGATGTGCCACCTGTTCACGCTTAATTCACGGATGGACAAGTCTCAGCTTTCACCGTCTCTGATCCGGACGCTACGCCTCCAACATAGGTGAGGGTGACACCATGAGCTCGATCGGATTAGATTACAAAGACTCAGCGCGCGGACGGTGCTCTCGCTCTAGAATCCAGATCACTTCTCACCATTTCATACTGTGATTAGAAGAGGATAACGTGCTGACTCGTCTCTCCGTCGACCCGGATCTTCTGAGTCGGCACCACGTCAATGTCACCATCAATAAAACGCCACCTACTTACTATCGCTGCTTCCTCGGTACACGCTTGCATGCCAAGAATTTTTTAAGGTGTGTTTGGTTGTATGAGATATTTTCTATAGATACTGGCTTATTCTATTTATTCGTAACAAAATAATACAGAATTATCATACCCTATTTAAACTCATCCCACCAACCAAATACACTCTTAGTTTGTCTCACTAGGTCGATCACCATGCATACGATTGTAGAAAAAAACTAACGCTGCTCCGTTTAACGTTAATTCAATCCCTTGTACTCCTCCGGTCACATATAGTTATTTTTTTACGTAGAGATAGTCAGACTTTCAAAGTTTTATTATCAATATCTTTTTAAATATTTAAATTAGATACATAAAAATCATACGCATACATATATCTTGAAAAATACTTTCATAATATTATACTTTCATTGTGTTTTATAAATAAATTGCAATAAAAATTAGTGGTTAAACCTATATTTTATAGATCGTGTTCGTGTCTAAAATGATAATTATTTCTAACAAAGAGAGTATACTATCATGATAACCTTGAATATGATGACAAATCTCCCAGTGAACGTGTTCCAAATGGCCAAATCTAAATGAATCAAACCAGCAGAATGACTAAATCTGGAATTCATGACAAACCTTCTGAAACCAGAAAGCGACCACGGTGGCTTGATGCAAAGAATTCAAGCTGTGTTCTCGCTTTCTCCTGTTTGACAGGATGGGTACCTCCTCCAAACAAAAAAAAAGTGACGTGCGTGTGGGAACCGAATATATGTATGAAAATTATACCAGATGATTAGTAGATGACAACCGACAAAGTTGTTTAGTAAGATCTCTCTATATTATATATATATTTATTTCGTACTTGGGAAGAAATATATACCACTTATATGTATGTCGCGTTAGTTGGCAATCAAGGTGGCGAAAATACTTAAGCCATACGAACGGTTGCACAAACTAGCGTTGTGGCCTTGCAAACATGACAGCACGAAATGACGTGGACGTCGTCAGCTATGCGGAACTCTATGGGATATAATATATGTAGTATTCTAAAATACTTCAATACGATTTGGTTGAATTTTTTTCATTGAAGTCCTTTATTTTTGTTTTATATCATTTTTCATATACAAATGAAGTGTGTGTGTGTGTGTGTATTATAAATTATACTATAAAAAGTAGAAGTTGATAAAATTTTTCATGAAAATGAGTTTGAGTATCTTATAATGTTACGAAACAGCTGTGCCAATTGTCATATATATTGAAAATGAAATTTGAAACCTTGCACACACACAATTGTAGAAAAGACTAACATCAATCCGTTTAACGTTAATTCAATCCCTTATACTTTATGGTCTTGTTATATATTTAGAAAGAATAAAGAGATAAAATAGTCTAATTTTTTGATATTTTGTGTTCATCGCGATTGTTTTGTGGTATTATCAATATTGAATAATTGTTATTGGATTAATCTGTGCTGATTGTTAATATTTTTTTGAATAATGTTCACTTTGTCTAAATTTATGCTTAATACATACATGTAGAGAATATGAAGTAAATATAAAAATTTAAAGAGATATGGAGAGAATATTATACTAATTTTATATTAGAATATAAAATACATTTTATATTTATGAATATGATTATTAAAAAGTAAATCTTATAAATTCAACCGTTGAGGGGGTAACAGCTTCACGCAACCACGCAATGAGAGCAGGGTTAAAAATTTCGTTTTAGGGCAAATCTCGTCAACGTTCGAAATCCGATTTTTCGCCGAGATCTCGTTATTTCGGATGAAATCCGAACGAAATTCAAAAAGCAAAATTTGAATCCATTTTTTTTTAACTGAAATTACCGAAATTTCGGTCCATTTAGCCGAGATTTCGGCCAAATTAAAATGATCTAAAAAGTGTGCAAAATTCGTTGTTATTTTTTAAATTTTTTATGTATGTTTCTGACATAATAACATTAATATTGCTATGAAATTTGTAGATAATGATCAAGCTTGAGGAATTTATAAAAATTCATATAGTAAAAAGTACTATAAAATTAATGGTATCCCGGGGCTAGAAAAAAATAGGGAAATTTTTGAAAATAACCATGAAAGAATTTATGTGATGTTTCTATCTGTTTGAATGAAATTTACTTAGTTTTTGCACATAAAATACCGTACACAACCAAATTTGACAGCATTTCGCCTGATTTTTGGATTTAAACACTTTAACTAGGCAACATAATAAAATCATTACAAAAGTAGATGTATAGTTCCCAGACTTGGTGTAGAGCACACGATGATGGTAGTCATGGAAGTCAGAGTTGTTCACAAGGAAAATCCAGAACAATGTTAAATGTATCTCATCGGATGGAATCATTCTGTGAATTCTAGCTAGCTTACCCTCCATATAGTGGTAGGAAATTGGATGGGCTCCATAGGAAATGGTATCCATTTGGTATGCAGAGCCCTGTGCTCATCAAATAGAATATGAAATCCTCGAGTACAAAGTAGAAAAGAACTTGAGATACAATGACCATCCTGCATAAACATAGACAGCAAGTTTAACCATTTCCATTTCCATTTGAATCTTGGTATTCCCGGTGCTTTCATGTTTACATTCTTAGATGAGAAGGATACTGGTAATGCATTAAAGGAGGTGAGCTACTTCAGTTGGAAGAAAGAAGTAACGGAAACTAAGAACTTCCAAGTTCCAACTATCCAACTATGGTAAGACAACAAACTTCACGCAAGAAACATTGCTCGTTGTAAAATTCAAAATAAGAATTTAGCAATTTTAATTTTATGGTAATAAAAAATCATCAATTTTTTTTTGAAAATTTGGTCAGACATGGAAAACGATTTGAAGAATCCAATCCGGTCAAACTTCGATCAATTTTTGGTCAAAAAACCGAGATTTCGATCTATTTAGCCGAAATTTCGGCGAAATTATAGTGTACTGTAGCATTTTTAAATTTTTTAAGAGTTTTTAAAATTTCGCCGAATTTCAGCGAAATTTCGCGGGATTAATTCGGCGAAATTTCGCGAGATTTCGACGAGTATTTGAACCTGAATGAGAGTAAGGGGATTCGTATCTGGCAGCAGTGGTCCAGCGTGTAATAATACTATAATAAACCGCTCTACGAAACTAACGGCGGATGCCCACGGACAAGTCCCTTCTTGGCAGCTGTTTCTTCCGCTATGGCTCACCACAGGTGACGCTACTCCCTAGATCTTATTTACCTCATCTCATCCATCTCTCCATCTCCGTAGGACAAAAACTAGATTTTAATTCATGATCTTTCGATGGAGTAACACGATCTCTCTCTCTTTCTCTCTCTCAAAAAAAAAAAAGGAAAACGTTGAGAAAAGCTCTGCTAAGTTTTCCTACTGCTCTAGCAACCAGGGTGTGAATGGTAAATCATGTGAACTGAAAAGGTCAAAAGAAAAAATTTTTTGACAACCATCGCGAAACAAAAACAAGCAAGGACACAAATTCCCAAACAAGAGAGCCAAGGCACAGCTAGTTCCAGATATATTTCAATAAAACACCGAGATCGATGAGTTACGGTTAACAAACAGCTAAACAGTCGGGTGAAACTTACCGGCAGGTGAGGCCACCCCCACTGGATGTCACGTTTAGAAGGAGCCGCTCAGTAGTGGCGTCGCGTCAGCATCAGCAGCGGCTACTGGTAGAGTAGTATGCTCACTCTCTTTATAAATAGTTATCATTTTAAATACAATTAAACTTAAGATTTTAATTATAAATATTTTTAAAAATATCTATAATCATATAAGTAAAAATCAGAAAAATAATTAAAAGTACTATAATTTATTTGAGTTTTGTAAATATATTATATTAAAAGTTGATCACCAAAATTATATTTTTACATTGTGGTAATATTTAAAACAATAATTATTTACGGCCCGAGGGGGCATTACGTGATGATCTTATCCTCCTTTGTCCTTATCCAACCCCCATCCCTCGCCATCAGCACGATTCAGATCCGCGGAATGGTATTTGGTTTCGCTTCCATCACGCCATCCGAAACTCCGTATAAAACCGCGGCCATCTCCATCGGGGAAGCTCCATTCCAATCCGACACCGGCGACACGCATCTCCTCCTCTGCACAGTAGTAGCCGCTCGAGCTGCGTAGCTGCGGGCTTCACCTTCTTCCATCCAGCGCGTGAGTGCGCGAGAAGGAACTCAAGCTGTAGCACGATTCATCCGTAGTAGGATTTTGATTGTTCGACCGAGGATGTTGGCCATCTTCCAGAAGCAGGTCGCCCACGCTCCGCAGGAGCTCCACAGCCCCCGGAGCAGCGCGGCCAAGCCCAAGAACCCCGACGAGGTCCTCAGGGACTTCCACGCCGCGCACCCCACCGACGCCTTCTCCACGTCCTTCGGCGGTGGCGCCGCGCTCGCCTGCGTCGGAGCGAGCGCTCGCGGCCTCTCCGGGTACCAGAGGTAATTAAGCTACCTCATATTCCAATTGCAATTTGCAAGGACTGGTGTGCTGAGTGGTGGATGCAAGGAAATCTGGAGGTAATAAGGTTCTAGCTAATAACGGAAATGGAATTCTTGACGAAAAATCAATTCCTGCAGGATGTTCTGTGGGCTTGACGACATCTACTGCGTGTTCATGGGGAGCCTGGACAACCTGAGCAGCCTGATCCGGCAGTACGGCCTCTGTAGCAGGTCGACCAACGAGGCGCTGCTCGTCATCGAGGCGTACCGCACCCTGCGCGACCGCGGCCCCTACCCCGCCGACCAGGTCGTCAAGGACCTCTCCGGCTCCTTCGCCTTCGTCGTCTTCGACAGCAAGTCCGGCGCGGTCTTCGCAGCGCTGGTAGGTACCCGTACCTATAGATAGATCCGTTGCCTCTCTCGTGGCTTAATTGGTCGATCCAGCCTTCACGTTTGCTGTTGCTTATGCCGCAGAGCACGGACGGCGAGGTGCCGCTGTACTGGGGCATCGCGGCGGGCGGGTCGGTGGTGATCTGCGACGACCGGGCCATCGTGAAGGCCGGCTGCGGCAAGTCGTACGCGCCCTTCCCCGTGGGCTGCATGTTCCACAGCGAGGGCGGGCTCAAGAGCTTCGAGCACCCGATGAACCGGCTCAAGCCCATGCCGCGGGTGGACAGCGAGGGCGTCATGTGCGGCGCCACTTTCAAGGTCGACACCTTCACCAAGATCAACTCCATGCCCCGCGTCGGCAGCGCCACCAACTGGGCCGCATGGGACGACGCCATCTAAGGCGCGATGCTACGTACTCGCCTAGCCACCATGTCCGGACTGACCATGGCCGTTCTAATTTCTAAAGCAGGACTCCAAAGCAGATTTGCTAGAGCGATGAATGAAGCACGCACTCCTTTTTCTTTATTTCTTTCTCCTCTTTTTCTCCTCCCTCGATTTGGACTTGTTGCTTTTCCGTCTGCTCTTGGCAGTAATGTACATTATCCGGTGCCTGTGGCTTGTAGACTTGGTTGTCTGATACATGAATGAATAAGACAAGAGTTCGCTTCCAGCTTGCCAGCATTTGGTTAACTAGCAACATAAGCGCGCTTGGCTGCGCCGTTAAGAATACGATTGAGTTATTACAGCTAGGAAAAAAATAGTTTAGTGAGCTTGTTTGTTATAAATGAGGAAAAGGATATTGTAAGTGCTTGAAAAAAGTATATATAATTATATTAGTTTGGATAAATTTTTTTCCTCGTTTCACGTTTAAATCCCTCGTTCGCCGTTTTACATAAAGAATCTCCTGTTAAATACGAATCGTAAACGATCCTTTTATAGTTTTTCAAAATAGCGAACAGGTCTAAAATCATAACAAATAGGTCCGTAGACTTTTCGTTCAGGTCCTTTCTCCGTTTTGCCTGAAAAAAATGTTTTTGTGGTCCGTCTTTTCCTCCGGAGCATGGAAAAAATATTTTCGTTTCTCCGTTTTTCTCGGAAAAAATATTTTTGTGGTCCGTTTTCCCTCCGGAGCATAGAAAAAATGTTTTCGTTGGCCGTTTTTCCTAAAAAATCCGAAAAAATATTTTGTGGTCCGTTTTTCCTCCGGAGCATGGAAAAAATGTTTCCGTTTCTCCGTTTTTCCTAAAAAAACGAAAAATGTTTTGGTGGTCCGTTTTTCTTCCGGAGCATGGAAAAAATGTTTTCGTTTCTCCGTTTTGCCCGAAAAAATGTTTTTGTTGTCTATTTTTACTTCAGAGCATGGAAAAAATGTTTTAAAGTGTTCTCGTGGTCCGTTTTTTCTACGAAAACATTTTTTCAGTTTTTTCGTATTAAAAATATTTTTTTCGTTTACGTGCGCGGCGTGCCGCCGCGCTCAATTTCCTAGTTTTTATAAAGCTTATTGTTCGGTTGGTTTCGTTCATAAATATAAGATTTGTACATAGATTTAATGAGATCTTTCCCTCTATATTTCTATTTATTCTTTCTCAACTATATGTATTTATTCATTATCATCCACACAAAGTATATATTTTATCTTTCAAGACAATTAATTGAAGGCATCTAAGTCATTTCTCTTATATATATATATATATATATATATATATATATATATTTAATTTTAACGTAGTCTTAATCTTTATGTAGAATTAAAATACATCTTATAAAAATGAATGAAATGGAAGGAGTAGTAAAAAAAGGGCCAACAGGGCCGTGTGATTTGGGCCGGTGGATCGAAGTCTTAGTATTGCAAATCCACTCACCCTTCCGGACTCTTTCCGTGAGGCAGCCAGTACCACGGGCCGATCAGGAGAGAAGGCTGCCGGAGTCATTACGAAGAACGGTGACACTATTCTTAAATACTGATGAGGTTGTATAAGCTAATTAAGCGACCTAAACATCATTGTTCTTTTACCAAACAGATCAAATCACATCTTGTATTAACAAGAAGAAATCTTTCGGGTATCGATCGCTTGCCCCTCATTCTCCGAGAATAAGAAGGATCCTTTCATTCCTTCATTTGGAATCTAGGTTTCTCTATCTTTGACCTTATTCTTTATTTATTTCATTTCGATCTCCCCTGTTCCTCTATCTCTATCCTCTCAACTTTTTTCCTCGGTGTGAATCGATGTTATTCTACTCCAATTTCTTTTCAAAATTTCTCAAGAAAAATCTTGAATTGGATTTGACATTGACGCGGTTAGTCACTCTTCTTCAAGTAGTACAGGAATCCATTTTGTGGCTCCGGCCCTGCCAACCCCTGTGCGTGGCGGAATGGAACTGCCGGCCGACGACTCGAGAACCCAGCAGCAAGCCCGCTTCCCGCTCCACAAACTGGACGTGGGCGCCGTTGCGGAGCCTTTCAGGTGCCCACCTAGCCCGTTAGACTTGGACAACACAGCATATGGGCTGGCCCATTATTCGACCCGTCACTACGCTGGGCCATCAAGGATATGAATGCCTCCGCTGGGCTCGGCGTGCCAGCCCGCCTAATCTTTCCATCCCTTACCAAGTACTTGCTCACATTCACGAACAGAAATAGTTATTGTTTTTAATATAGCTACAGTCAAACATTCGAAATTTTGATGATTAATATCTTTTTAAATATTTAAATTAGATACATAAAAATCATACATGTAGGTTTTTTCTCAAAAAATATATTATAATTTTATTATATTTTATAATAGCCATTAGTGATCTAATTCGTGTTTTTGACACCATATCGATATCCAAAATGGCAACTATTTCTTATTGGAGGGAGTAGCACCTGGAGGACTTCACGAGACGGTGTTGGTTGCTTGCTCGGCTGCTCCTGTTAAAATCAATCAAAATGATCTTCTCAAAGGCGTTCCATTGCAAAGTCGAAAGAAGAAGAAGAAACCCGGCACAACAGGAGCTCTAGATTGCTTCGAAACTCTTCAGCCAAACCATCGCCGGCTTTCCCATATTTATAGAGGTGGACACTTGGGCTGGCCCAAAGCACGGCGGGCACAGCACAGTTCAAGCCTAGCCCGGCACGTAAGAGGGCCGTGTTGCGCCGGTCCGACACTGTAGCTCGGGCCATGCCGGTCCCGGGAATTGGGCATGACAGGCGACATGGCACGTCGGCGACACGTGGCCCGCCGCCACTGCCCCTCTTAATTATGCATTCCTTGAAAATTCAAACTTAAAGTTACGGTTTGTTGGACTCATAAACTGTATTTTCAAACCTTTTGTGTTTACAGGAGCAACAGGCGGTAGAGAGAGCTGAGAGAGACGGGCGAGAGAGATGAGAGGGAGAGGGAGAGAGATGGGTGAGAGAGAGGGAGAGAGAATGAGAAAGACGTGCGAGAGAGAGGAGAGAGCCGAGAGAAATTGAAAGTAATGGGTGAGAAGAGCGATTTTTTGCAACGTACAACGGTACAAGTCTTTATACTAACTACTAAAGACTATCATGTGTATCCGGGTCCTTTTCGTCTTGTCACAATAATGATCGAACCGGCCTGGCACGACGCCCACCTTATTATCCCAACCATTGGACCCGAGACTTGTTCAGAGCATCCCCCCAGCAGTGGCGCTGCAGGGCCACAAAAAGGAGATGGATATTTCAAACTACGGCGATTTCAAAAGTCGGGGGGGTGCAATCAGATGGCCAGATGCCAAGATAGTAATCAAAATTTGCGTGCTTAGTAGTCTCATGGCTTAGCCGGCTGGCACAGAAACCATCCCAGACTGTCTCCATATACACTAGAAACGGTCGTTCGGCATGGAGCGACCTACGGACAAAATAATCTTCGCAAGTACTTGTGGTAGTATTTCTTTTCCTAGCTACATCGCAAGAAGCCAAGAAGCTTCTTTTTCGCACTTATCAGTATTAGCAAGAGGCTATTATCAATGTATCATGCGTGTGTAATTAAGCTAGTCTCACCTACAACGCGAAGACTTGAATCTTCAAAGGTGACGTACCATGTGTCTGGATTGATGCTTATGGAGTAGCAACTCCCTAATACTAATACCATCTGTTGACCCGTCCAACCAGTCCAATTAATAGACCTTTTGCATTGCATTGCAGGTGCTTCTCACTTGTTTCTGCTGTAATTTGTAAACGACGCAGGCTTGACAAGATAATTATCCGGCTGCCTTGTTATGACCAAGTAAAATGGCGTCAGTTCTGTCTTGTGTTATGACCAGGTAAGAGAGAGATGGGCAATGGCACCTGCGATTTTCCAAGTTCAGTTAACAGGCAGCTTCCATGGCCTGGGTGTCATGGTATCTCTCGTTAGCTTTCCATGGATTCCTGTGGGCTATAGCTGTTTTCGGTAGAGGTCCGGACTACGTCGCAAACCAGATGGGTTTGTTTGATTAACGCTTTCCTGCTTGGATTAGACCGGGGTTTGTTGCCATGGCCGGTGTCC
Organism: Rhipidocladum racemiflorum; assembly: GCA_036346355.1. Classification (NCBI taxonomy): domain Eukaryota; kingdom Viridiplantae; phylum Streptophyta; class Magnoliopsida; order Poales; family Poaceae; genus Rhipidocladum; species Rhipidocladum racemiflorum. Next base: position 71,646,680 of record CM070576.1, on the reverse strand, counting down.
ATGGATTGAAAAGAGGAAACCGAGCAGGGCTGCACCTAATCTGCGTCACATTTTGACATGGTTTGCAGGTCAACCGCATCTGACATGACAAGACAATATGCTCGGAAATAAATATCCCAACTCTGGTCGTAGGCTCGATATTTAGAGAATCAGAACAGTTGAATAGCAACAGCAACATCCTGCTCGTCCAATTATATTCGATGGTGTAGTCAACTAGTCATAACCTGGTGAACATGTACCGATCGGTGTACAATTCGTGGAACGCATGAACAGTACTAATAGATAGTGATGCCTTCGTTTTTCTAGCCCGGCACACTTTTTTTTTAAAAAAAAAAAAATTGACCCCTGTAAACGAATTTGCAAAACTAGCTTCATCCCTAACTATGAAAGCAGTGAAAAACGATATGTGTCACTTGCTACACTTTTGTACAGCAACACCTCACCGACATAGCTGCTGTGTAGCCGAAGCTCGGCAATGCAGCTGTTGCGGCCTAATGGCTTAGCAGGTCCCTGTTGAGCATCACCACATCGGTAGACTAGTCCCCAAGTATTAATTAAGTGAGTTAATTAAGCAAAAGTGTGAATTAAGTGATTAATTGATCAATTTGATTGACTGGTTCATGCCGAGGAAGGGAAGCTCTACAGGCCCCACGTCGCGGTAGACCAGTGGGCCTCGCCTTGCCGTGCTGTCAGTGCTTTGCCGTGGTACGGGAGTACGGCGAGTGATATGTGTTATCTATCTCGTCTTCCGTGGAGATAGGACCATTTTTGCAAATTTATTTGGAAGGGAGCCATATTTGCAAATAAAAATATACCAGAAATAAAAAGGTGAAGGTTTCATAAATAGTTATCCTGGTTTGCTTGTGCTCTCTATACTTGTGTGTAGCTCCTGTAGCTTGGTACCTACGGTGGCTTGCTGAGCTATAGAAGCTTGTTAGCTTCTTTCACAGACAACACGGTAGGTGTGACATGTTTAGATAAACTATTTTTACCATTATATTTAAAAGAAAACTACATTTGTAAAATAAAATTTATCACGAAATTAGAAAAAGCGGTGATTTCCGCATGTGCCAGCTATCCGGGAAGTAGTACTACCATCATCGTCCGTGCATGTAGGCAAACCAAACTGTGTCTGCACGTCGAGAGGAATAATAGTTGCGTGATTTATCCTAACAAGACTGTAGTTACTGAATGAGTAGCCGTCGATCTAACCTTATTTTTGGAGTCTAGTTGTTGTTGTTGTTGTTGTTGTTATTATTGCTGTGGCGGCGGCGACGGCTGCTGCGAGGAATGAAGCTGCGCTGATTTTGATAGTAAATAACAAATCGGGCGTCGTCGCATCCGAATGCCTAACTTCTTTCTTAGACGAATGAATGCTAGAGCTGTTGACCAAATTTCACTGAACAAATTAACCTAACAAATAGCTTCCATGTATCTATGTTATAAAGACATTGGAAGCTTCGTATCTCCCAAACAAAGTGCAGCTTCGCGGGAGTTTTCAGAGAAGTTTACGCCCACTCCGTAGTTTGTACTTACAAGCTAGGTAAAACCCCTCTCCGTTAATTAGTTTCTAGTAGTGGTCAAGTTTTGAGTTAGCTAAGAGCCCGAGAGGCCCAGTCAAGGCGGATACTATTCCAGAAACTGTATCGTAACATCATTCCCAGCAAAAGTCATCCTTAAGAAAGAGATTATGCTATGGACCTGTTTGGATCCATGCAGCTAATAGTTAGATGAAGTGGATTCAAACACCCCCAGCTAATGGTTATTTCATTAGCTAGCCAAACCCAACTAATAACAGCTAATAGGTGGCATTTAACCAAAATACCCTTCGCGTCTACTACCAATAGCATTTAATAGTATGGGTATTCTGGACAATAGCATCTATTAGCCACATATTAGCTGTTGAAACTATTAGCTAGCTAATTATTAGCTGCTAATGGATCCAAACACACCCTATGGGCCTGTTTAGATCCATGCAGCTAATAGTTAACTGTTAAAAATTAGCTGGAGTGGATCCAAACACCCCCAGCTAATAGATCAGCTAACTATTAGCTGGACATCCAGCTAATGGTTATCTCATTAGCTAGCCAAACTCAGCTAATAGCAGCTAATATGTGGCATTTAACCAAAATACCCTTCGCGTCTACCACCAATAGCATGGGTATTATAGACAATAGCATCTATTAGCCACATATTAGCTGATGGATCCAAACATCCTCCAACTAATAGCTGGAGAATATTAATTACGTACACAACTACACATGTTGCAATTTCTGAGGGGAATACTAGTATGCAGATATTTCTCACTCATTCTAGTACATCCCTGTGAATTGTCACCATCAAAATATATCAGCTAGTGGAAGCGCACACACCAATTCCCGTTCTTGGAACCACATGGACTATTTGGGATCACACAATAATGCTAAAAGTCATTGATCACACCGTAAGAGCAAGTACAATATTTTGGGATCACACAATAATGGCTACAAGCCATTGATCACACGATAAAACTCACTACAGATTAATAGTAAGTTAAAATCCAATTTGCACAATAACTATCTCTAAAATTTGTCTCTAGATATTGTGCAATAATTATCTCTTCTCTTTTATACATAAATAATCTACATATGCTCGTGTGCAAAGCTGGCTACTAAATAATAGCCAATTCTCTTCTCTCTTCTCTCTCCTCTTTACGCACTCTTCCACATAGACCAAAACTGATGTGCGCAGACTGAGTCGGCTGAGGTGACCTTATTGTACACACCCTAATGAACTAGTTCAAAAATGACAGCAAATAATTAGCAACATACCAATATTACTCTGTGAGTAGTGGTTGACCATCCAGGATGCGATAGTGTGTACTAATAAAAGCAAAATGTATCCTTATAAGGTAGGAGTGACTTAATCATCAAGTAAGTAGAGTTCCATCTAACTGGTATATCCAAACCAAACTTACGTGGACATACATCCATCACAACACAATAGTTTCTATATGCTGCTACTCGTTGATTATAATTATTTAAGAAAGATATTGCAGTGCGGAATGGTTTAACATACGAGTTTAACCTCTTCACACCAGATTTAACTATAAGATTAATAATACAGCAAGCACAACGCTGATGTAACAAGAAAGATATGGCTTATGTATTAAAAGGGGGAGTCAAAACGTTCATTGCAAAAGTGTTTGTTGCAGTATTATCTAATGTTATTGCAAAAATTTTGTTTGTGAGTATAAAATCTTCCACAACTTGTACAAACAATCATCAATATTCTCACCAGTGTGTGCTACATCAGTTAATTTGAATCCTACAATTCTCTGTAGCCCTACCACTCCATATGTCTAATGTTAAAGACAAAGAAAAAGTATAGGTATTAAAGAGCTCTTTTAGCATACCATGATAGTTATTATAGTATTTAATTAGATATCTAACTGTTGTCTATCTAGAAACTGCAGAAAACCTAGAATTATGAGCGGCCCAAACAAAGTTTTCAAATGTTGGTGACTCACCAAAGTTCAAAAGAAGATCTTGAGAAGTGATTAAACAACAAAGAAATTCATGAGTTACCTCGGGATTATAGTCCCAGTGACGTACCGTACCGTCGGGGTTGGACTGTAGTTGCGTTTGTCTCATAGCGACTCCCGCTATTTTCTACAGCTCTCAGCATGTCTCTTAAAGCGTCCTGTTCCACCTAAAGACTTCACAGTTAATTTATGCTTACAATACTTACAAATAGCATACCTGCTATGAAAGCCTTCTAATGTCTCAAAAAATTTCTTGAAATCTTCTTAGACTCCTGATGTACTGCGTCTTAATCTTTTTGCCCTGGTGCTTACCAACGTAGTAGCACTTATAGATCTTGAGGATGGTATAGGTACTGCAACTTCTTTAGCTTGATAGGATGCAAAAAGCACCTCGGGTGAAATCCCGAAATCAAAAGATGGAAGGACGCAAAATCCTACTTCTCCATGAAGAAAACTGAAATAAATAATTACGCTATTATTAATTTCATCTCATTGAAAATAATAAGAGAACTAAAAAATTAAATCACTATTCTTACCTTGATTTCTTGATAGAAGCTCGAATCCAAATTTTGAATTTTTGGCAAAACTATTTTGAATTTTGCCAAATTATCACCAAGAGCAAGAGAATTTTCTCAAGAGAATATAGAGAAAAAAAAGATTGCAAGTTTACTAGTGGGGAAATGAGGGGGTGCTACCTATTTACAGGGGGAAATTGGGATTTTTTTTTTGGAATTTTTAAACCTCCAATAGCCGTAAATGGCTATATTTTTTAATAAACAGGCTGAACGAGCCGTAATCCTATCGGGTCATGCCGTGTTGTACCGTTAACGGGCCGTGCCTACTGTGCTGAGCCTTGGACCAGCCTGTTTAACCATCTCTAAGTTGATTGATGACCAGTACTCTCTTCGGGTTTGAATAGTTATGGTTTTCAACTTATGTGTAATCAAACTTTTAAAATTTTAAATATTAATATCTTTTTAAATTGGATACATAAAAAATTATATGCGTAAATTTGTCTTGAAAAGTATTTTTATAGTATTATAGTTTTATTAGGTTTTAGAAATATATTATAATATAAATTGGTGTTTAAAATTGTGTGTTAAAGACCGATGACAACAATTTATGACACTGTAGAGTACTAGTTTGCCCTGCCAAACCATACAAGCATAGCAAAAACAAGCTGTTACGCTAAGTGTGTGATCGCTACTACTGCTACCATGAAAAAAGGACCGTTTAAAACCTTCTTTTTTCGTCGAAGTTGCATCAGAGCAAGTACATTAAGGCCACATCAATTTATTATAAATATGCACATATCATATTTGTCCTATCTAAAAGAGTGAGAAAAGAAGAGAGAGAATGTAACCGGGTCTCATGCAGTAACCAACATAGCAGAGGGCATAAGATATAATAGTTATGTACGAGAGAGAAGAGATAGTTATTGTACAGAATCTAGAGATAATCTTTAGAGATAATTATTGTATAAGCTGGCTTTAGTGCTTACTCTAGATGACATGGATGGGAGATGGTGTAAGTAAGTAGATTTTGTTATTGTACTTGCTCTTAGAGTTAGAGCACCTATTGACTACTGAGCATAGTCATTATTAACGAGTATTCACAAGAGAAAACACACACACATGTATACATACATACATACATACATACATACATACATACATTCGGCATCATAGTGTCTGGTCGCCACGATCTAAAATGGGTATTTTTCCTTTGTATCGCGCGCGAAAAAGTTTAGAATCTTTTTGATGTCGAGTTTAATTAGTTTACTCAGTAGTTCAAACAATTTTAAACTAAAATTCAAACTATAGTTGCCTTTTTAAGTTGTTTGATTATAGATATGTGCTGATTATATATATCAACAAAGCATATGATCTAAATTCGTTCAAAATATGTGAATTCGAGTATGTTTATTCAAAAGCGCGTGTTTCATGTGGATTGTTATAGATGGGTATATACTCTAAAACTGAAATTTTGATAAATATACCTAAATTTGGCTTGAATATGAACCATGCCGCGCATTCCAGCGTGTGTGTACATGTAAGTATATATATGTGTATATATATTACATATAGGAAAATAGTTCCATACTCCTGGGAGTATATACTACCATTTTCAATATATTGCTTAAATGATGTTATTATACATCTTTATCCCTTCAAATATACTCTAATAATGATTATAAGATACTCCAAAGTGACTTTAATGAAAAATTTCATCAAAGTCCACTCTTTACAGCGTAATTTGTGTATATACTCCTTTTATATGTAGAAAATGGTATATACAGAAAATAAAGAGCTCTTATAAATTTTTAAACCTTGTCGCCTTATAGAATGTTAGAATTAGTATTTAAATATAACAAAAATGATAAAGAGGTATAACCATTCGTTTAATTGGTATATTTAAAACGTACGAGAATATACTCCTGAAATACGAAAAAAGCTTCCATATATGTATGCACGTTTCTCTGTATGTATGTATGTATGTATGAAACATGTGTCCCAATCATGCAATGATCGATCTGCACGCTATGTTAATGCAGTCCATTGACGGTAAGCTTTGTATAGGATTTCTTTTGTTTAAACAAGACCAGCCACCAGGTGTGCTGTAGAGTATTGTTTGTTGATTGTATTTTGGACTAGTTAGTACCAAGGCTGGAAATTTCCACAGGGGGACTCGAACTCGACTGGTTTGAATGGATCCGAAGCAAATCTCTTCCGCGAGCTAGTTAGTATCAAATGCCGCGTGGCCGGCCGCGTGCTGGTTCACGAACGGCGAGCTAGCGACTCGACGGGGTAGAATCCGGCCGGGATTCCGTCCGTCTGCGCGCGTGCGTGACAAGCGTATCCTCTCGTTGATTCGTCGCGCGGGCGCGGCTCGAAGCAAAATTTTCTTTCAGGTTACTTAGCTCAATTCTTTTCCCCGGCGTGCTTTCTAATCACATTAGGGGAATTCACCCTACTTCCATACGGATCTGCTACGACTCTATACGGCCGTAGGTAATACGTGTCGATCTTTTCGTGATTTGACTTGTGATTTTATTTTGGATGGAAGCTAAAGTAGAAAGAAAAAATAAAACAAAAACTCGCGCGGCTCATCCATCGTCAGCGTGACGAAATCGAGTGTTTGCTGCTGGAAATGTTATGCTAGTGGCGGCAGCAAATTAGCTTCTTCCAGTAATAATCAACTAACTAAGCCCAAAACCACCCCTCCATACTCCATTCGGGCTGCGTGAATCCAATCTCCACGACAGGCAGGCAGGCAGCACAAGGAGACCATTTCTTCCCGGCTGCTGTCTCTCAGCCTCAGGCAGGCAGCAGTCAGGTACTCAGGAGGTCTGCTCTGCCCCAATATTTCTTTATTTTTTTCGAAGAAGAAAGATTTTCTGGCGTGCTGATCTACTTTTTTCTTCTTCTTTTGCTGTTTGATCTTTATGATTGCTGCTGCGAGCGAGCAGCGCCGGAGGGAGCCAGTTTGCTAGCTCAACCAGATTGCCAACCACAGAAATCTACTTATAATTGAGCCCCAACCACCTTCTTCGGTTCTTCCCTCCCCTTAAGCTCCACTGTCCACCTCTTCTCGTGTACTACTGCTCGCCATCGGTCTGATCCGGCAAGAGCAGAGAGCAGGCGCCGGTTGTTGCCTCGTCAGGTTTCCCTTTTTGCCAGTTTTCTCCGAGCATTTCTTGGCTCGTCTCTGTTCCTCCTCCTCCTCCTCCTTCTTTCCCATGCGTCGTGTGTGGACAAGTCGTTGCTGCCCTTTTCTTGCTATTGATGTCTGCATCTCTTCTGTCTGCACGGTGTGTTAGTTCCTTAGATTTTGCGCTTCGGGGTAGACGATTGTAAAGTTTCTTCCTTGATTTCTGATGCCGACTTGTTGATGGATTTGGGTGCCGTGTTACCGGATTCGATGCCGTGTGAATCCAAACTTCGGTTTTACCAATAGCTCAACAGCATACTGGTGGTGGAGATCCTCAAGATGATTAAGGCTGAATTTCCGTGTTACTGGGAGCAAAGTTTCTTGGAATTGTGGTCTGAATACAAAAGTTACTTTTATTGAGTGTGCAGTTCTAATGATAGGTTTGATTGGGGTGGGAAACCAAGGTGGAAATTTCGATTAGAAGGTGTTGATGTTGGCATGAGGACGTACATACACACATACAGATACAGGTGAGTGGAGGATTGTCTAGGAACAAATCCACCACAGCTTCAGTGAGTGTTTTGCTGCTTGTTGCTCCTTGTTGGCAACAATAACATTTGCTGGTTTGGGGTGCAAGACATGTTTCTTCACAAGGCTATGTGTTCATGCTCATGCTGCAATTAAGGCATTAACCAAGTAGTATGTACCATTCAAAAGTATTGGCTTCAGTTCAATGTTTTGTACATTCACCTTAGGTTGATGTGGTAGGAGAGTGACCCTGTGTTATGTGGTCCTCATGCACCTGGCGCCCCCCAAATTTTGGGTCATATGTTTGGTTTCATCATAGGAATCGCCATCATGCTAAGCTTGCCCGCATAAGGTTCTTTTATGCATTATATCGACGAATCATGAGGTTCCATGATAGATTTAAGATTTGATGGTGGTCTCTGACCTGCTCAAATTTGGTGTCTAATGAACCGCCATGTCCTACTACTATCATTTTCATTGCTATCTCAAGATTTAAGATGCTTGAATGAGTTACGTTTCCAACTCGCTAAGCAGTTGTCTTGCAATGAATTCGTGCAGAGTACAGTGTTCCTGAAGATTCCCATGCTGCATGAGAATTTTACAAGGCTATATATATAAAGCGAAGATATGAGTTGGTGTTGCCTTCGAAAATCCAAGAAAGAAGAGAATCCTTACTCTCATACCGTAGGCGGTAAGAGTTGTATTTGCACTGCAAGATTTACTGCATTGGCATGCCAGCCAAGAAAGTCCCTGGTTATGAATTATGATGCCTTTAGCCAACATGTATTAGTCTACCATCAACATTAGTTTTTTCTTACCAATGCTCCCAAGCAATAATCCAACTTGAAATTCCCTCAAAAAAAATATCCAATTTGTAACAGAATCGTATTGCCCCTAGGCCCTAGCAGAAGTAAACCAGAATTGCCTGTATACCAGAGTGAAGGCTTAAATACACTTCTGGAGTATGCTAGAACTAAAAGACCATTTTGACATTTCATGTTTCATTCTTATCAAATGTTACTGCTTTCAGGTATTTCATCTGAGAAGAACATAAGGCTCTTCTCTTATTCTGAGTTGAGATCAGCAACAGACAACTTCAACCGCAACAATAAAGTTGGCAGAGGTGGCTTTGGGACAGTATATAAGGTAATGTTTCCATTTCTTAATGTGTGGGAATTGAGTGGAGGAGTCGTGGACGGCTATGATCTCTCAATGTTTGCTCTAAGCTGTCAGTCCTTGCATGGCTTACCAGTATTTTTATGTTTCAGGGAACAATTAGAAACGGGCGAAAGGTTGCGGTGAAAGCTCTCTCTGCTGAATCCAGGCAGGGCATTAGAGAATTTTTGACAGAAATTGATGTTATTAGCAATGTGAAGCATCCCAACCTTGTTGAATTAATTGGCTGTTGTGTTGAAGCAAATAACCGAATTTTGGTGTATGAGTATCTAGATAACAACAGTCTTGACCGTGCACTGTTGGGTATGAATATATATCATTACATTAAAATGATTACTTTATATACGATTGCATTCAAATATCTTTTTGTGTTGCTGCTTAACACTACCGTGTGCTTCTCTAGGTTCTAACAGTGAACCTGCTAATTTTACTTGGAGCATAAGATCTGCTATATGCATGGGTATTGCTAGAGGTCTAGCATACCTGCATGAAGAGATTGCATCGCCGATTGTACACAGAGATATCAAGGCTAGCAATATACTTCTTGACATAAATTACGTCCCCAAGATTGGGGACTTCGGCCTGGCCAAGTTATTTCCTGATAATATCACCCACATCAGTACCCGTGTAGCTGGAACAACGTGAGTATTGAGCGTTTAGCAGTTCAGTTAACCAGAAAGTTAGTTTCTGACTTACAATTTGCTTCCATTGTCAGCTTCATTTTTGTCTATCCTGCTCTCTGTTTGCTCCTTAATTCTATTTATTCTCGTATTACCTTACCTTGGAGTAACTTTGATTGTTGGTTGCATGCAGAGGTTACCTTGCACCTGAGTATGCATGGCATGGTCAATTAACTAAGAAGGCAGATATATACAGCTTTGGGGTCCTTGTGCTCGAGATAGTAAGTGGTAAGAGCAGTTCAAGGAGTCTACTGGCTGATGATAAGCTTCTTGTAGAGCAGGTCAGTCTTACTATCATGTTCATGTGCTTTTTATCTGCCTATCTGCCTTCCGCGAATGATTTGTCATCCACAAAGAAATGTAACGCAACTTCAGAACAACAGTGTCTAGTAAAAAGATTTACTACAGTTCTATAGTAAACTGAGCTTGCAGCGTCTCTATGGCTCTATGGTAGCAAAAAGATCACAAGCACCTGTCACACTCCATCCTAGTCTAACTCTGAACATTCACGACAGACATGGGAGCTATATGAAGCAGGCAAGCTCAAGGAGCTGGTTGATACAGACCTTGGAGATTACCCTGAAGAGGAGGCCCTCCGGTACATCAAGGTAGCCCTCTTCTGCACACAAGCAGCAGCGGCGCGGCGCCCGTCAATGCTTCAGGTGGTGACTATGCTGTCCAAGCCCATCCGGATCAACGATAGTGAGCTGACTGCCCCAGGATACATCCACGACTACAAGAGCACGGTCTCCAAGGCGACGACCTCCAGCAATTCAAGGTTCAAGAACTCAGCATCAGAGGCTTCCGGCATGTTCAGCACGGTTGTGCCACCGACGGAGTCTGAGATGAGCCCAAGGTGAAACAGCACCGGGCAGGTCTATGTAGAGTGAATGAGTACATAGAGGGCACACATTTGGATGTCCATCGTCTTTCCTCTCGAGTGTGTTATTGTTTCCTTCCTTTCGCAAATGCGGCGACTAGATCTTGTGAATAATAGGTTAGAGATTCAAGCCAGAGTCCACGTACCGGAACCATGAACTAAAATTGAAAGTTTAGATACTTTATTCACTTTGATTAGATTTCATTCCTATCCTACTTCCAATTGTTTAGGGCATGGTTGTTGTTGCTGTAGAGATACATGCCAGAGCACAGCAAGATTGCTACTTGTTTGGACGGTCTGAGGCAATTCGATAGCTTTTGCAGGCATCGTACAAGAGCAGCAGTGTATCATATCATCATTCGGTTATGAACTTGAGATCACAAAGTATCCAGAGAAAAACAGTAGAGAGTACACATTCTGTGATACTAAGCTGAATGTTCTGAGCTGATACATACCTATCCTGATGCAAATCTCTACAAAAGATCACTACAGGATAGACGTCTCCAGAAATTAGAAATAAAGGCGTTTAGTCATCTAAGCATAGTCAAGGTTCTGGTGTCTCTGTAAAGCTACCCTTCAAGTTACTCCGATGCTGCAGGTTGCTCCTTCTCTGCTTCTGCAGGGCCATTGGCGGGGGTTTCTTTGCTCTCTGCAGGCTGCTTGGTTTCATTTGCTGGGGCTGGTGCGGCATCTTTGGTGCCATCCTTCGCACCTTCTTTAGCTGCAGGTGCTGGTGGAGGTTGCATCATGTGAGGTGGTGGAGCATGCTTCAGCTTCACTAATATCTGGCGCATCCGAGAGAGGTCGGTGGGCTTGCCAGGCTTAGGGCCTTGAATGACTGTGATGCCTGGCTTCTTGTCCTTGTCTTTTTTGCCTCGCTTCTCAATGGCAGCTATTTCATGTGGGATGAGCTCCGATATCGATTTCCAGTACTTCTTGTCTGCGTTAGCATGGAAATTCTCCTGATTGGCTACGAAAATCTGCAACACACCATAAGCCTTCAGTGCTCAATGTAGATTTGCTTACATAGAACATACACTAAAAACTCATAAGCGCGACCTCGCGTACCTCCTCCCTTTCTCTGCTATGGATCTTATTCGTCTCACAGTTCTGTATCCTCTTCTCATAGAAAGCTATCTTAAATTCTTCAGCTTCAGCAATTATTTCGGCACGTAGCTCCTTTTCTTTCCGTTCCTTTTCCTCAAGAACTAAAGCATTTTGCCTGAAACCACGGTGATGCTGTTCAATCTGTAGCTCATGGACAGAGCAGAATTTCACATAATACAAGGGAAACAAGCAAAAGATAATTAAAGAAAAATAAAATAGCAACATCTTCAATTTTTTGGGCCAACAAAAATAACAGCCAACTATCAGGGTTCAGGACACGTCACATGACCATTATCTAAACGCCTTGTAAAATGTTTACAAGCTCGTTGTAAAATTAGTTTATTGGGATTTCCGTAATACAATCAGCATAGCCAAAACACGGCCAGTCGGCCACTCCAGATACAGACAAAACACACTACTGTTATCACAATATCCAGATCATACCAAGTGCACCAAAAATTAGAGCAGAATGCCAGAATCAGACAGCACAATTCCAGTTATTCTGGAACCGTAAACAAGCAATGCAAGCACAAAATATAGGCAAAAGCCACATTTCAGAAGGGCAAATCTCGCAAGGTCGCAAATAAGCAGCCTAGTTTTGCTCCTACTAACACATACCTTTACCAAACACGTTCCATGACCGTTTGCCATGGAGTTTATTTGGTGATTTGTGTTCTGTCACATCAAACTAATTTTTTCGGCAAGTAAAGCATCAGATATACTAGTTATATGCCCGTGCGTTACTACGAAAAAAAAAATTGATAACGAAAAATAAAGATTAAAAAATAAAAAAAATACTATTTTATAAGATCAAACATCTATCTTTAACGCTTCGTTTCTTGCAAAAGCTGGCTAATTAAAGCAACGCTTCGTTTCTTGCGTAGGGCAATTAAGCAGGGCAATTAAATAGAGCAATTAAGCAGAGCAATTAATGTGACGTGGGAAGAAACTCTCACTTTATATAGTAGAGATTACAGCAGTAACAGGGCATAAGCATCCAAACAAAGTAATGATATGTACACCTCATCCTCATGAGGGACCGGGGAGTACCACATCGGGTAACTCTAGATGGGACTAGCTTCACAAGCCTACCATATTCATGATTATGTGCAGATAGTTCACTTGCATCTTTGCCCAACCAAAAGTTAATCCACGAGTTGCTCCAAGGAACTGAACAAGTGACCATACAAAAAGATAGAAGGCACAGGCAGCAGTTTGTTACGGAACTTAATACAACCAATGAGGTCATTTAATCAGCAGACTGTTGGTCTACTACTTAAGGTTAACTTAAACATGTAACGGATGGCAAATAAATTGCAAATGAGATTGGCCCTTATAGTTTTCACCTGAGAGTTCAGACACGATAACCACCAACCTTTCCTGAGAAGCAAAGTTACCAGCAAGGCAGCAAGTATACTTGGGACATTCTTAAGGTCCTATTTTACGAAGGTACTATCTCCAATCTTTCCATCCTCCCATCAACTGTACCATCGTATATATAGCCTCCAAACCATACACAGATGGCTGATTACAGTATTATATATGGCAAAATATTCAGTGCGATTAAAGTTTTCGTGCAACCACCGTGCAACCCTACTAAAAAAAGTTTCAAAAAATTTGTTTTTTTTAACTTCTAGCATAGTACATATTTGATCATGAAATTTTATATGTAGATGGGATACGTTGAGATGTATATCCATGATTTTTTTTCAGAATTTTTTAAAACTTTTTTAGTAGGATTGCACGGTGGTTGCACGAAAACTTTAATTGCACTGAATATGTTGCCATTATATATACCCTACAAGTAACAGCTACATCCTGGCAAAGCCTGAGCTAACTATTGCAGAGCAGTACTGTAGATGGCCTATAACAATCAGATTAAGTTCTAAAAAACTAGTAAGTGAGAAATCCGCATGCTGGGCATCCGATCAAAATCACTACTCGCCATTCCCTTGACGATAATTTCTAGTTTCATCCTAATCAAATCGAGCTGATAGAAAATACAGGTTTCCATAGAGAAAAAAAAATGTTCCTTAGTTTACCACCTCTGTTGCTAAAATAACCGGAATTTAGGCTTACATAGCAGAACAAAGCGTTAGATCTAAGCTCCAAGCGCCGGAACCCTAGCATCCGCAGAAGCAAACAGGTGGGAGCCGAGACGGCATAATCCCAAACAGATAAGAGGCGGTGCTCACCTGCGCCACTCGCGGAGGAGGACCCCCTCCTCCGGCCCCATCTCGGTCGGCGGCGGCAGGACGGGGCCGTTGGACTCCAACTCGGGGGAGAAGGGCGAGGGCGAGGGCGAGTACCCTCCGGAGACGTGGCGGATCGGGACCCACTCGACGGCGATCTCCTCCTCGACGCCGGCGTCGGCGCCGGCCTCGGCGGCGGTGGTGTCGTCGTCCTCAGCGTCGAAGGGGTGGGAGGTGGTGCGCGGGAGCTCGTCGGCGCCGTCATCGGCGAAGAAGGAGGCCATGGTGGTGGTGGTGGGGGGAAAGGCGGAGGTTTTGGTCGGCGCGTGTGGACTGTTGTTTGTGTGGTGGTGGTGGATGGTGCGCTTGCTCCGCCACGCTGCTTAATGGCATGCTTATCAATGCGTTTTTAATTTGCTTGGTCGGTCATGGCCCTCAAATTGGCCGCCAAAGCATCGGCTTATGTCATGCTTTATATCGTTTGTATTCTTTTATCTTTTCAATGAATTACACAAAAACCCTGTATTTTTTGTCCATATGTGTTGGATAAGCCCTTTTGGGATATATCTAGATTTTGATCTTGATTATTGAGATATGATGAGATTCTATTCAACGAATCCGAATATATCTCTAATATATTTTTTACTATAAATATAGCACTCTATTGTTTCTACCCTGCCATCGAGTTGCTCGATTGACGCGCGGCGCTGCATCACCTAGCAAGCAGTAATGTGAGGTGTGCGTGGTCATAACTGCCCGACATCGCACCATAGCGCATTGGCACTCAGTGCATATTCGATTAGCAATTTCATCTCCTCGACGGCGAATCAACCAACAGAGATTGCATCACTGGGCTCAAAACTACAAAGAAAAAAAATCACGTGACGCTGGCCAGGTGCCCAGATAGGCAATGAGATCATGAATGCATGCACCGTCGAGATCATGAATGCACGCACATCTCCGCTTACACACAAAGCATACAAACTAGGAGTGAAAACGGATCACATACGGATGGATGATAGCTCTACCATATTTTTTTTTTCTCTCGGATACAAATATAGATAGTCCGAATACTGAAGCATCTAGGCCCCCAAAATGTAATTGATTTTGGTAATTAATGACAATCATATTGAAGGACTAACAGTTTCTCTTGAAGCTTTGTGAGGATAGGTTGGTCCACTCAAAGGCGTGAGAACAAAGAAAAGGAATCAATAAAGGAAGCTCAAAACCCAAGATTAAGGTACAAGAATAGATAGGTTCCCTTTGGTTTTACCGATCTTGGTGTCAGAAGAATAGATTGAATTAATAGATTACATGCTGTACTATAAAGAGGGAGAAAAGACTAGTAGCTTGATGTTGTCGAATGTTTAAAATTGGCTTAAATCTTTTCAAAATCGTAATAGAAGCATCTAGTCATAGTTTGAATTACAATTTCTTGAATCTTCAGAGTTTCAGGTACTACCGCTATTCATTTAGCGGTAATACCGCAAGGCGGTACTACCGTATTTTATATAGCGGCAGTTTTATTCTAGAGATGGCAGTTTTTCTAAGTTTTTCATTTTTCTCTAGGCCGAAGCTACCGCTAGTAGTACCAATATTTTTAAGCGGGAGCTAAATAACAGAGAGACACATTTTCTGATTTTTCTGAAAATGGTACTACCGCAATACAAAATGCGGTACTACCAAAATTCAGTAGTACCGGAGTCTTAAAGCGGTAGTTATTTTACAGAAGAGGTGTTTTTGAGTACTTTTGCTCTGTTTTTGGGTATCGTCACTACCGCAATGTACAACGTTTAATACACCAGTAGTTATTAAACTAGTTTCTAAAGATGTATTCGTGGTATTGGAATAAAATGACTTAGGGAGATGCAGAGTTCTGGGGGAGTAAATCCATGAACCATGGCCCTTAGCATGATCCTGAAGATCTTATTTTAAATCCAGAAGATTAGTGAGTTTTTCTGAAGTTTTCTCACACGAAGGTTTTTAATGATGCAATGAGTATAACACAGTTTGTGAGTGTAATGTACTCTTTTCTTCATCTTTTTTCTATTAGGTTTTTGGGAGGAGTTTTTATGAGATGTGCATTACATAGTATTCGCCTAAGGGGAGCGTTGAGATATAGTTGGGCTCCGAGTCATAGTATGGCTGGACTCTATCTCGTTGTGGGCGAATTTGAATCTATCTCGCGTTGATTTCTACTGTAAATATGGCGCTCTTTTGTACAAAAGAATCAGTACAATAAAGAGAGAACAATTTTGCCTCCCTATATTGTGTGTGCTCTATGTTTTATGTTTGTTATTCTATTGGTGCATCGTAGTTGATCCAAGGTGGACGTCACCGTTTTACAACAATAAGATGGAGTTCTTGATATTATTTGAAATAATATGACATATTGCATGGAGATAGTATAAGGTGGACTTTGGCTAAACACACACATGCATGTACGCATGCGCGTGTATTAGCGTGAAAAATCACGCCTGTTGTGGATCATCGCCTGGCACATTGAATCCATCTTTTTTTTGTTGAATCATGCAAGTATAATTCTATTCATTCTGTTTAAATATGATCTAAAGGCATGTTTCAATTCGGTTTATTGAGATAATGTTGTCAGTTACTAGTGAGTAATTAGTGTGTGTCCATATAAAGACTAAGACGTCCCAGCCAGAAAGTATCAAATATCTCCTCCATTCTTCTTCCTCCTCTCTGGATACTTCTACTATGGTGTTAAGCAGCTGAACCGCATCGACCATGTTCCTCGGCATGCACCGGAAAAGGATGGTGAGCGGTATCTCCGAACCATTAGCGTAGAGATAACCTACATGTGGCGACAATAAGTTTTCTCGGTAACACATCCACGCGACCACTCGGCTTCTTCCTTGGTGTCGACTACTTCCACGACCACATCTGCACTGCTTCCTTTTCTTCATCAAGCATAACTGCAAGTAGTTCGTGTGATCGATCGACTATATTATTTTCAATTCTTAAGCATATTTCGAAGTGCAATTGTGTTGCTTGTTAATTCTTGCATATCTAGTCTCTTATAATATTTGCCTCAAAATAAAATCTAGAATTAAAATATTACGCATATTTCTAACAAGCTCTCAAGAAGGATGAATTTAGAAATACACCGTCTAAAAAAATAAACTGCACAAATCCTCAAGTTTTGTCTTTTATGACACAAACTACAGAAAACCACAAGTAAAATGGTTAGTAGTGGCAAACAACTACAAATAATAACCCTCTTATGCGTCGAAGGATTGCCGCTCGGCCAGCCACTCCACGTGGCGCTTGCCTATTTTGCAAAAAAACCTTCCACTTTTTTAAAATTGTAGATAGGTTCCTATAAAATTACAAAAATGTCCTTTGCGTTTTTTAGTGTAAGAAAAATGATTCCAAAAAGCGTTTAGATCCCTCGATTCGTTACTTTACGGAAAAAAAACCCCATTAAATACAAATCTTGAACGAGCCCTTTTCTAATTTTTCAGGGTAGCGGTCAGGTCTAAAAAATAACAAATAGGTTCCCATCCCTTACATCCAGGTCCTTTCTCTGTTTTTCCCAAAAAATATTTTCGTCAACAGAAATATGTGTACAGCTCTATCTCTAGACTCTTTTTTCAGCTCGATCTCTAATCTCTGGACTTTTTGTCCCAACTCGATCTCTAATATTTTTTGAAACATGTATTATTACTCGGTGAACGCATAGAGCGTTAAACTCGACAACAGAAAGTTGGCATCTCTAATATTTTTCGGAACATGTATTATTACCCGGTTAACACATATAGTGTTAAACTCGCCAAAATAAGATTGACCGGGTAATAAGGAAGTGTTAACCAAATTTGTCAAAAGAAAATATGTGTGCAACTCTATCTCTCTATTTTTTTGTAACTTGATTTTTAATATTTTCCGGAATAAGAGATATATGTGTACAACTGTATCTCTATAGTTTTTTTGCAACTCGGTCTGTAGTATTTTTTGAAACATATATTACTCACCGGTGAACGTGCATATTGCTAAACTCGGCAAAAAAAATATCCTTTCTCCGTTTTTTCCGAGAAAATATATATATTCCCGGAAGATTTACAGAGCAGCCAGCCGGCCACGTCGCCCTTTTTCACAGAATGTTCCTCCGAAAAAATTAAATTGCGTTTAGTTCCTTCCGCCGGTTATTTTTTTAAAAAAATACAGGTCCTCCGAAAATTACGTTTAGGTAAATTAAATTGCGTTTAGTTCCTTACGCCGGTTATTTTTCAAAAAAAATGTAGGTCCTCCGAAAATTACGGTTAGGTTATTTTTTGCAGAAAAAATGAACTCGTGATTGTGCAAATTCGTAGACGACTCCTACCCATCCCATTTTTTAGTGATCACTTCGAAAAAAATGAACCCATGGTTACGTTCGTAAACGGCTTCTGTCGGGGGGTCGGGTAATTTCCATAAATTACCTCGGATGCCACCAACGACCAAGCTCGCTCCCGCCCGAGCCACCAGGAGGTCGTTACCCTGGGTTATCTAATCGGAACTTGGAAGGCTACGCATTCCAGTCAATTCCGAGCTCGGGCTCGGGTGGGACCGAGAATGCCACGTATCGATCGATTCGAGCTCGAGCTCGGGTAAGATGTCCAAGCTCGGTGCGTCGTCGGCCGACCTTACGCTGATCTCGGGGTCGGTGGGAATAACCACCCGGCGTAACTTCCGCTGGGTTCGTTTCCCGTGGAGCGCGTGGCGGATAGATAGGATCCACCGGTTGCCACGCGTTTGGGCGAGGTCCAAACGCGTGCGGGTAGCGGGTCATGGAGTTCGATCCTCAGAAGCTATAAAGGGGTCCCCATCGTGAGGGGACACACAACGACAACAAAGAACATACCACGCCTGGTGTAAGACTCGGACACATTGCAAGAGTAAGCGAGGCTGGAGTAGGGCTATTATCTCTTTCTGAGAGGCCCGAACCAGGGTAAAGCTAACGTGTCCACGCTCGTTGGAATCTGGTGAGTCGTTCCTCGAGTAATCCCTCACGTAAGAAGGGGTCACAGTTGGTCCCTCCACCAACAAGTAAGCTCGGCGGGGGCCTGTTCCCCAATCGTCGGCAATGGCGCCGTCGTGGGGACCGACTTTTCCTTTCGTGAGGAATCAGAAGAATGTCAGAATCCCAGAACCACCAGGGGCTCTACGCCCCCGAGATCGGGGAAGAGGACAAGCAGTTCTTCGACAATGGGGCCGGCGACATCGCCGGCATTAAGAATCAAGACGGTTCCAGGAGCTTTTCCCTGGAAGCGGCTTTGCCGGGCGATTCTTTCGCTCGGCTCGGCGCCCTCTCGGACGGCGAAATGCACGAGCTCTACGATGGTCTGGACATCCCCGACCTCTACGAAGCTCGACCAGGGGACCGCTTCACGGGGAGACACCGTGATGTCCCCTCGCGATCCGGCCCAATCCCGTAACGCCTTCGCGGAAGAGGATGGAAATGCCGAGCAAATCCCCTGACAGCGTCTTCACCGCTACGACGCGGCCAAAGAGCACCTGCAGGCATCCCTGAATCGGACGCTGACCAGCTTACGCCGGCAAGTCCGAGGTGGCCTGACTGATAAGACCAGGGCCGAAGTTCGCGAGAATTTCCACGCATACGGGACTCCGGAGCCCGTCGACGGCAGCGAGCTCGTCACCCGCGTTCCCAGGCGGGGAAACGCCTTCAAGCCCTCGCCGCGGTGGTGCGCAACCTCGTAGAGTTCCCTGGCGAGTCGACCTAGAAGCCATGGGCGCGCCGTGGCCGACGACCTCGAGGAAATCGCCACAGACATAAGCGGCGGAGGCCTCCCGAAAGGGGCGCCAGAGCAATTCACTCGAACGCCGCCACGGGCGTCGAGCGCCACCACCGATGACTCACGCAGCCGCACTCAGAGTGATCGGGCGCGAAGGCCGAGGCTCGGGAGGGCACCGGAGCAATTCCCGGGGCTCCTCGGGACCCGGCGGAATCTGAGCCACGCAGGCGAACCAGGCCGAACATTCCTCATCAGACCACTCCCCATCCTCTGAGCGTAGGGAGACTCTCTCGCTGGGCCCACTAACCTCGGGCTCGGTGGTGGGGATCGCCCGACCGCCCGCTCGTGGTGATCGCCCCGGCCGCGCGCTCGTGGTGATCGCCAGCGATCCGTGTTCGGGTGCGGGCGTTCGCGACGTCGGCTGCGAGTGACTGGCCGACAAGGTTTAAGCCAGGGCCACATCGAGATTCGACGGGACTCATAACCCCGACGAGTTTCTCTCGATCTACACCACGGCCATTTTAGCTGCCGGGGGTGATGAAAGGGTGATGGCCAACTTTTACGCCTGATCCTGGGCCAGGCGGCTCGGACGTGGCTATTCAACCGAAGGAGAACTCGATCCGGTCCCCCGGTGGCCGGCACTTCTCCGAGCCAACTTCCGGAGTCGCTACGCCCGCCGGGAAGGAGCGCGACCTTGAGCGTCGTCTGACATGCACGGAGGGCGAACCTGCGCCCGTCCAGCGCTTCATGCAAGTGCGCAATTCCATACCGAGCATCTCGGATGAGGCGGTCGTCGGGCTTTCAAGTTCGGGTCCGAGGCGTCGCTTTACTCAGGACCTCGAAATCCACCGGACATCACGACCAACGAGCCGTTCGCATGGCTGACCGTTACGCCAACGCGACGAGGCCGCCCAATGGAAGAAGCCGCTAGACGAGGAAAGCTGCCCCTCGGCCGGGCTCGAAGGGGCATCAAGCGAAAGAGCGTAAGCTCGATCGAGAAAAAATCAAAAGAAGAAAAATCCTCCGTCTCGGCGTGGTGGCGACCATCGAAAGACAACGGCCGACCTCGCGATCGTATAGGGGCCCGAAGGAAAGGGTCGACCGGTTCGTGGAACAACGAGCGAATCGGGGACGACCAAGAGCGCGCGACCAACGCGGCGGGCTAGTGCCTATACGCGCTCCACCAGGCGCATGGGCACGACCTTCGAATTGCGAGCGTGGGCCTCCCGCCTGGGCAGCTTCTACAATGGTAAGGGTCCCATGCCCACGCTCCCGAGATGGAAGGAGACGTCAAGGGCAAGAAGCCCGCCGAGGAGCAAGACACCGACATGGAGTACCAAGAGCCGAGAAACCACATCGCCGTGATATTCGGGGCTCGCCGCCTATGGGTCGCGTCGGGAGTTAAAGGAGGCGCGGCGAGGTACTCCGTGTCACTCGAGGAAGCCTCTGTTCGGCGACTCAAGTGGTCCGAGCCGCCGATCACCTTCTCCAAGGGCAGCGCCCTCCTGGGGATGACGAAACCCCAAAGGCTTCCGATGGTCGTTAGCCCAACGATGCAACACCGCGATGAGGTCGGGTCCTTGTGGATTGCGGGAGCTCCCTCGACTGATATCCGCCAAGGTTTTGGGCGAGATGCGGATCCTCGCTCCAAGATCAAAAGCCTGGTGGTCCGTTCTACGGGATAGTACCGAGCGTCGGTCAGGCCACTCGGCCAGATCGTCTGCCCGATAACGTTCGGCCATCCGAGCAACTTCCGAGCGGAGCTAATCACGTTCGAAGTGGTCGATTTCGAATCGGCCATAACGCCATCTGGGCCGACCGGCGCCGCCAAATTCATGGCCGCCACTCATCACGGGTACCAATGCTTGAAGGTCCGGCCCGGCGGCGTGATCCACGATCAAGGAAGCCCGGCGGCTGAATCTGCGACGAGAGGCGTTGGACATGGTCGGTCAATCGCCCAACGCGGGCCCGAGCAAGAGCCGAGAGTTCCGGCCCAAGGCTAGCCTCAAGGCCGGGAGAAACCAAGGCCATCCGGTTGTGCGACGCAAAGCCAGACAAGGTCGTACACGTGGGGGCTTCCCTAGATCCTAAATAGGAACTCGAGCTCGTGACCTTCCTCCGGAGGAGCGCGGACACGTTCGCCTGGGAACCATCCGAGCATGCCCGAGTCCCAAGGGAGGTCGTCGAGCACGAGGCTAAGTAGTTCGGCGACAAAAGCTTTGTGCGGCAGAAGCTCGAGCGCTTCTCCGGAGAAGCAAGCCATCATCGAGAGGAACCGGACAAGCTCCTCAAAGCCGGTTTCATTCGGGAGGTCGACCAATCCGATTGGTAGGCCAACCCAGTCATCGTGATGAAGAAAGTAGGCAAGTGGCGCATGTGTGTCGATCTCACGGTGCTGAATGCCTCATGCCCGAAGGACTATTTCCCGCTACCTCGGATAGACCAGTTGGTCGACGCGACGGCCGGCTCCGAGGAGAGGAGCTTTACGGGCGCCTACTCGAGGCTATCACCAGATCGGCATATCGCCGGAGCAACGAGGAGAAAACTTCCTTCATCACGCCGTTTGGCACATTACGCTACGACCATGTCCTTCGGTCTAAGGAACGCTGGAGGCGACCTTCCAGCGCCTTATGCGTAAAACCTTCTCGGACCAAATAGGTCGAAACACGGAAGTGTATGTAGACGACATAATCGTCAAGAGCAAAATGGCCTCCGACCATGTATCCGATCTAGAGGAGACTTTTCATAACCTCAACAAGCATCGAATAAAGTTAAACCGGAAAAATGTGTGTTCGGGTCAAAGGCCGCAAGGTGCTCGGATACATGATCGGCCCACAAGGAATCGGGGCCAACCCAGAGAAGATAGAAGCCATCTAGAACATCGACCACCGACTTGCACTCGGGAGGTCCAGTCCACTGGCCCAGGAGGATGGCGGCCTTAAGTCGTTTCATCTCGCGGCTCGGGGAACGCGGCCTACCTTTCTTCAAGGCGCTCCGGAAGCACGACGGTTTCACTTGGACAGATGAAGCAGACCGCTCTTTCAAAGAGCTTAAACTATATTTGTCAAGACCCCCGGTCTTGACCACGCCCAGAGTAGGAGAGGTCCTCTTGCTTTACCTGGCCGCCACACCCCATGCAGTAAGCGCCGTCATCACAGTAGAACGGGACGGGGTGCAGCGCCCGATCTACTACCTCAGCGAAGTCTTACACGGACCAAAGGAGCGTTACCCCGAGGTCCAGAAACTCCTTTATACGCTCCTCGTGGCCTCGAAGAAATTAAGACACTACTTCCAGGCACACAAAATCCAAGTCCCGACCAACTTCCCGCTGAGAGAAATTCTGAATCGGGGCAAGCGGGCGGATCGCGAAATGGGCCATGGAGCTCGCCGAATTCGAGATCGAATTCTCGGCCAGAACCGCGATCAAATCTCAGGTCCTAACGGACTTCCTAGCCGAATGGACAAACCCCGCCCCGCCCGAACCCGAACCCAACCAGGCCAAGCACGGTCGCTGGGTCATGCACTTCGACGGATCCCGAGCTTACGATTGCTCGGGGTGAGTGGTCTCGAATCCCCTCGGGGAGCGGATCCAAGATCGCCCTCCAACGCACTTCGCGCAACAAACAACGCGAATCGAAGGTTACGCTGGCTAGCCGGCCGGGCATGCAAAGCGCTCGGAGTCCAACGACTAATCGCGAAGGGCGACTTCGCACCGGTCGTCAACCAGGTTAACAAGGAGTATCGGTGTTAGATGACTCAATGGCGCTTTACCTGGCTGAAGTAAGGAAGATGGAAAAGTACTTCAGAAACTTCGAAGTACTATACATCCCCAGGAAGGACAATGCCCTGGCCGACCATCTATCAAAGGTCGGTTCCGCCCAGTTTCCCGCTCCAGCGGGGGTGCTCATCGAGCACCTCTATAAGCCCTCCATACCCCCCGGGGAAGAGGCAACCGAGACGGGTGGTACCGTCTCCTTCCTCGGCGGGGCCTTGGTGGATGACGCCATTCATCCAATACTTCGTGCACGGACACCTTTGCCCGAGGAGGAAGCCGAGAAATCCCGGCTAATGAGGCGCTCCTCGACCTATAAAATGGTCGAAGGTCTCTTATACCGCAAAGGCGCGCTTGGCGTCCTCTCCAAGTGCATCACCCAAGAGGAAGGCAAATATCTCCTCAAGGATATCCACGACGGGATGTGTGGAGCTCACTCGTCCTGTAGGACCTTGGTGAGCAAAGCCTTCCGATTGGGTTACTATTGGCCGACGGCCTGGCCGACGCAGCGCTCAATAGTAACCTCCCGCCGATCTTGCCGATTCCATGCTCGGAAGGTCCATCACCAAGATACATCGCTCTGAGACCATACCGCTAACCTGGCCGTTCTCGGTTTGGGGCATCGACATACTCGGTCCATTTCCAGGAAGGAGGGGTTGTAAATACCATTGTCGTAATCGACACCTTCACTAAATGGATCGAGGCCGAGCCTATATCAACCATCTCGACAAAGCGGCTAAAAGGTTCTTCCGCAATAATGTAGTAACCCGCTTTGGCGTTAAGTCGCCTCATTACCGACAACGGCACTCGATTCACGAGCGAGGCGTTTCGTGCTTATTGCGAGGAGGTCGGGACCAAGATATGCCGCATCTGCGGGCCCACCCACAGAGCAATGGGGCGGCCGAGCGCGTGCGAGCAGGCAGATCGTCAAGGAATCAAGAAGAGAGTTTTCAAGAGCCTCGTCGGCATGGTCGTGCCTGGGTGGACGAGCTACCCCGATCCTCTGGTCGGTCAGCACCACGACGAGCCGAGCCACAGAGACCCCTTCGGCTCGTATATGGCGCGAAGCCGCCCTACCCGCCGAGGTTGTCCTAGGATCCCCGAGGGTGAACCTGGCCGATAACATCGACGCAGAAGGCGACGCCTTCTTGACCTCGACCTTGCGGAGGCAACTTCGTGAACGGGCTCTGTTGCGATCCGCGGTTTACGCAAGCTCTTCGCGAGCACGCCGCTAAATCGGTGCGACCAAGGACCTTACACGTCGGCGACCTGCTCGCGACGGGTCCAAGACTCACAAAGCCAACAAGCTAACGCCAAGATGGGAAGGTCCTTACACGGCCGTCTCAACAAAGACGCCCGGGGGTCCGCCTTGCAATGGAAGATGGTCGAGAACTAGCTAGTACTTGGAACATCGACCAACTGCGTAAGTTCCATGTCTAACCTCACCCGCTTTTACCTTTTTAATAAACTTTGTCACCTTACCCTCCCATTCTCTCTCTCTCTCTTTCCCCATTCTACGATTAAGCTCGACCCAGACAAAGTGTCGTGCGAGTCGATCGTTAGGCGGCGAAACACCGTACGACAAAAGCTCGACCTCGAGGGCTTCCTTCCTCGTAAGACGACCATCTTTTTTCGCGGTAGACCTCCGCCGCAAGTAAAGATTCGCACAGGACACCCTTCTACCCCGCCAATGAGAATGGAGTTGGGATGGAGGTGAGCGATCTCGCACTCGCAGGAGGCGAGTACGGCCTCGACAAACTCACTTTCGGGCGTCCGGAGCCCGTTCGTGGCGTAGAGCTCGGTGGAGACGATCTCCCCCTCCTCCGGCTGCGGGCTCTCTTCGTCGCCAGGGGCTCTCCATGTACCGGCGTCGAGGTACTTCGCCCGCTCGAGGGTCTCCAGCCTGCGCCTGTCGAGCTTGCTGACGCCGAACTTCGCCATGAGGATGAGGAAGATGATCAAGGAGAAGGATGAGCGCCGAAGCAGAGGAGTGTGAGACGCAGCGATCGCAATACGGCCAAGTGAGTCTAAGGGTTTTCTCTTCGAGTGTTTAAAAACTCCTCCAGGAGATGGGGAAGCGAAAGGACTTCCCGCCGTTATGGTCGAGGAAGCCCTAGAGGCACAGAGGGCAGTTGAGGCGTTCGCCATCCGGGAAACGACACGTGGGCACGCAAATCGAAACCGTCCTGCCAGAAAGGACGGTTCCCCAGGAAGGACAGTTCAGGCTTCTAGGAGAAGGAACCGCTGAAGAAGGGCCCACTTCTGTTCGCTCGAAGCACGACGAGCTGGAACAACAAGCTCGTTCCCGGAGAAGGTTAATAGCTCGTTGGTCGCGGCAGTTGTCCGCTGCAGAACCGACATGCTCGTAGAACGGTAGGCCCAAGGGGAAGGCCTTCCTTAGACCTTTTCCCACTTGAACCTCGGGGGCTAGCTGTCGGGGGGTCGGGTAATTTCCATAAATTACCTCGGATGCCACCAACGACCAAGCTCGCTCCCGCCCGAGCCACCAGGAGGTCGTTACCCTGGGTTATCTAATCGAACTTGAAGGCTACGCATTCCGGTCAATTCGAGCTCGGGCTCGGTGGGACCGAGAATGCCACGTATCGATCGATTAGAGCTCGAGCTCGGTAAGATGTCCAAGCTCGGTGCGGTCGTCGGCGACCTTACGCGGTCTCGGTCGGTGGGAATAACCACCCGAGCGTAACTTCCGCTGGCGAATTCGTTTCCGTGGGGCGTGGCGGATAGATAGGATCCACCGGTTGCCACGCTTGGGCGAGGTCCAAACGTGCGGGTAGTGGGGTCATGGAGTTCGATCCTCTGTAAGCTATAAAGGGGTCCCCATCGTGAGGGGGACACACAACGACAACAGCAACATACCACGCACAGACTGTAAGACTCAGACACATTGCAAGAGTAAACGAGAGCTGGAGTAGGGCTATTATCTCTTTCCTGAGAGGCCCGAACCAGGGTAAACTGCTGTGTCCACGCTCGTTGGAATCTGGTGAGTCGTTCCTCGAGTAATCCCTCACGTAAGAAGGGGTCACAGTTGGTCCCTCCACCAACAAGTAAGCTCGGCGGGGGCCTGTTCCCCAATCGTCGACAGCTTCTACCCATCCAATTTGTTTGAGATCACTCCGAAAAAAATGTTAAAATCCTCCTGCAGTCTTTTTTTTTAAAAAAAAAAGAGGGCAAATTTTATACGGTACGGCCAGCACTGCACATTAAAAAAAAGATAGCAAATTTTATACGGTACGGCCAGCACCGCACATTCTACCTAGTTATTATGATCGGTCGTCAATCATCATTACACATCTCATCCAGCAGGGTAACAATTAATCAGCTGATTGATGGCCCTCTTGCCTCTCTTGGTCTAAGTTTATAAACCGTATTTTTCTATTGGTATATGAACCAAAAAGATATTGAAAATAACTAGATTACCCTATTATCACCAATCAACTGTACTCAATGCATGCGTGTATAAAATATAAAGTAAAGATGAATATTTATTAAGAGCATAAAGGGAACATCACACTAATTTTGCATTACAATACAAAATAAATCATATATTTACAGATAAGATCATTCAAAAAATAATCTTTATAAACTTGTATGGAGCGAGGACTCCACTAACTTTGCCAAGTGTTTGCTTGCACCAATTGACGACTAGGCAATTTGTCTATTGGATGTATAATTCGTCAAGTAAGCTTAGCATTTATACTCACTATAGCGTTGCTGAAGATCAAGAATTAACTCACAATAATAATAATAATAATAATAAATAGAAGACATAGGTTATGGTTGAAGCTTCTCTCTTAAATTTTATTGCTCTTTTATCTCTAAGGTTAGCATGTACAATATGCAGCCTGTACCGCATTTAATAAGCCTCGGTAGGTGGGCTACCCTAGTACTTATATTATGGACTAAATGTTTTGTGAAAACCACAATTAAACCAATTCCCTATAAAAAAATCCAGCATAAACTTCATAATATAATACTCCGTGGTCTAAACGAGCAAGTTTGGGTTTCGATTGGTGGGCAGATTGTTCCTTGATGCCGCCAAGACCGTTCGTTCTCCCGTAGCCACCTCCTCAGATTGTTCCTTGATGCCGCCAAGCAAAGCAATATCTATCCTCTTTCCCTGCATTTCTTTTCTGGGCTCGGCGATGGTGATTACGACGGCTCGCGTTTGCATGCGTGGTGGAAGTGGGACTGACGAGTGACGACGACGTGCCCTCATCCCTTCTGCACCAAGTGCTCCACGTCGCCGAGCTCCACCTCTCCCTGCCTCTCGTCGTCGCCGCCGAACAGCAGCTCGATCTGCTCCAGTGTCTTGCCGCTCGTCTCCGGAACGAACCTGTGCACGAACGCCACGGACAGGGCGGATATGACCGCGAAGGCGGAGAATGCACCGGCCACCGAGATGGCGCGGCAGACGGACAGGAAAGACATGGCCACGGCGCCGCTGGTCAGCCGGTTCACCACCGCGCCAAGCGCCACCGCCTGCGCGCGCAGCCGTAGCGGGAAGATCTCCGAGCTCATCACCCAGCAGACGGGCCCTATCCCAACCGAGAAGAACGCGACGTCGCCGCATACCGTCAGGATGGCAACGCCGACACCGACGCCCTTGGACACCGATCCGTGCGCGAGCAGGGAGAGAGTGGCCGCCAGGACGACCAGGCAGACGGTCATGCCGACCGTGCTGACATACAACAGCGGCTTCCTGCCGATGCGGTCGATCAGCACGATGGCGAGCGCTATGAACGCCGTCTTAAAGAACCCAACA
The DNA here is from genome assembly GCA_036346355.1 of Rhipidocladum racemiflorum. Lineage (NCBI taxonomy): Eukaryota > Viridiplantae > Streptophyta > Magnoliopsida > Poales > Poaceae > Rhipidocladum > Rhipidocladum racemiflorum. Next base: position 71,618,635 of record CM070576.1, on the reverse strand, counting down.
GCGACCGTGGCGACGAGGAGCTGGCTTTCGGTGGTGATCCCGGCGTCCCGGAATATCGTCGGGCTGTAGTAGACCAGCGCGTCGATGCCGGTGATCTGCTGGAAAAACTGGATGCCTAGTCCGGTTACGAGCATCCGGTGGATCACCGGCGATGGCCTCGTGAGTTCCTGCCACACTGTCCTACCGTCGTACTTGCCGGCGTTCGTGCCACTGGCGGCAGCCTCTATCTCGGCAAGCCTCTCTTTAGCCTCGTCCTCGCTGTCGGTGACTTTGAGGAGCACTGCACGCGCCTCGTCGGTCCTATTCTGCATGACCAGCCACCGCGGCGACTCTGGGATCACGAGGAGCGCAAAGGCGATGGACACGGACGGGAGGATACCGACGGCGAGCATGACACGCCAGTTGATGTGGTCGGGCAACCCTGAGAAGGCGTAGTTGGAGATGTAGCCGAGGAGGATCCCAATGTTGATGAAGATCTCCGGGAAGGAGGTGAAGGAACCCCGGGATGCGGCGGGGGAGATCTCGGCAATGTACACCGGCGCGATCATCACGCCAAACCCAATGCCGACACCGGCCAGCAGCCTGCCGATCATGAGGACCTGGAAGGATGGAGCGAACGTCATGACAACCGCGCCGGCCTGGAAGACGATGGCGGCGAGGCCGATGGTCCATTTCCGGCCAATGGCGTCCGATGTTCTCCCACCGGCGAGGCTGCCGAGGAGGGAGATGAAGCTGAGGCACCCGACAAGAACTTCTTGCTGCACTTCGGTGATGTGGAGGTCTTTCTGGATGAATAATATGCAGCCGCTCATTACGCCGACATCTGGGATCAAGAGGAGGATATCGAACTCTATTAGCACATGATCACGGTACATCTGCATTTTGTGCATAATTCTATTGCACACTGCAAAATTACCTACTTAATTCACACTCGAATTTGATGTTTTCTGGTAGTGATATTGCAATCAGGCAATGTGTTACCATTTAATGAGTAGCAGTTGATTGAATAAAGGAACTAGCTTTTCAAAGTCAAAATGCGGCGAGAACTGGAGCTTGACCAATCTGAACTGGTAAATGGGATTTCATCTGAATCAGACATGATAATCGTGGTGTTTCTGAAGTAAAAACATTGCCAATCCACTAAAGCAAGGTTTGGAATAGTGTTCCCAAGTCCTAACAAGCACCAGCAGTAACCGACACGGGAGTAGCTGAAGACGCTCAGTCACAATCAAAGGCTAACGAACCGTTCCAAGAAAGAGGTCCTAGTGGCCATAGGGGTGAAAATGGTACGGATAATTTCCGACCGACCGACTGACCGAAGTGTCTCGGATAGCAATTCGGATAATTTTTCGGATATCCGAATATTTTTTACGGATATGGATCGGATATGGATAAAATGTCCCGGATACGGATACGGATACGGATATCACGGATAATTATCCGTCGGATATTATCCGACAATTTTTACGGATATAATCCGCGGATAATATCCGAATTCTCACATTATAGCTTAGCTCGGCTGGCCGGCTTGACCCAATGGCTCGTATGGCCGTATGTCACCACTCAAGTCACCAAATAGGGGCAAATGGGCTTCACCACTTCAGCCTTAGGCCCTTAACCCTTGACATGAGTTTGGCCAGCCCAGCATTCATCAAACCCTAGCCTGTAGCCTCCCTCACTTCCTGTCCCTGCAGAGTTTGCCGCCGCCCCACCATCCCAAGCTCCCAGCCTCACCGCCGCCCCAGCCTCCAAGACTCCACCGCCGCCTCCCCTACTCCCCGGCGCCTGCCGCTCGCCTCCCGCCGCATTGTGTGGCTTGCTCACCACTCCTGGAGCTCACCGTCGTGGGGGTGTCGTCCGCCCACCGCCACGGAGACTGGCTCTCTCCTGCTCCCGCTTTCGCTGCCAATGCTCCTCTCGTGAGTCGTGACTCCCTGACCGCTTCCGCTCCGACGTCCTTCGGCCCAGCGTCCTTCGGCTTCTGATCCGACATCCTTAAGCCCCTTGCTTCTCGTCCGACATCCTTCAGCCCCTTGCTTCTCGTCCGCCGCCGCCGCCATCTATCGCTCGCCATTCTCTCCGACGCCTGCCGCCATTCGCCGGCCGAAGGACACCGAGCACCGTAGTTGTTCAGTTAAATCTGGAACTTCTTTGTGCTATCTCATCTTTCAATGATAAGCATATTAATGTGTTGGTTCTCATCCTATTTGCAATCCAGATTCTCAATAATAAATCTCTGTATTATGGATGCTTAGTGCTATGCATGTGCTTTGTTACTTTTGTTTACCTCTATGAATGGTGTGCAATTTCTATGGATGATGTATGTGCAATTCTGAGATGTGACTCAGTATATTGCTATAAACTGTAAGGTTTTAACGGTCTTGATGTCTCAATGTCCTATACAATTTATGTTGGTTTTTTATCGATAATATTCATTGTAGCCCATCACTCCATTTGTATTTAGTGTTTACGCGTATTATTCGAAAAATATCCGTTCCGATGATTATCCGAACTTATTTTATCCGTATTCGTTCGAATATTATCTATATCCGTATCCGGCACTATCCGTATCCGGTATTATCCGTGTCCGAATCCGATCCGATAAAATTATATGGATCAAATACAATATAAGTGGTTTCCGATCCATATCCGATCCGTTTCACCCCTATGGCCACCCCCTTGCCAAAAAAAGTCAACGCGACATCTCCAAATCCCCTATACACAATCACCAAGAAGCTCGTATGCAAAACCAAATCTGCATCTCAAATTCTCAACGATCCAATCGAAGAAGAAGAAAAAAAGCACACAGTAAAGCTGCCGTGCCGGAGATTTGAAACGGAGCTAGTTACCGTAGCCGAGCAGCACGGAGTTGAGGGAGGCGAAGACAGAGCAGGCGAAGACGTATCTCCTGCTGCTCCGGCTCCGGCGAACACGGACGCCACCGCCTTCTTCCTCGTGCTCTTGCGGGAGCACGTCGTCCATGCGTACGTACTTGCTCTTCCTCCCCAAGAACCCCGGCAGGCTCGGTATGTTGCTTCCGCCTGCGCCGCCGCCGTTGGGCGCCGCCAACTCGGCGCCCGGAAGCCCCATGCTGCCTTCTCCCCCCTCTTACAAGAAGAGGGTGAATCTTGAATGGTAGTGCTAGTCTAGAAGCAGTGTTGGATCTGAGGGTACTTGGATCTGAGGGAGGAAGAAGAGGCGCGAGGGAGGCAGCGTCTTTATATGTTTTTTTTTTTTTTTCTCTACTCTTCGCGACCCGCGATTTGGTCGCCGTTCAACGCAAAGGCGTCGGCGCCGTCGGGCGTCACATTTTCAAATGGAACATCTTCCGTTTAAGCCCCTCAACTTATGGTAATTTGTACTCTATTACAGTGGGGCCACGCGTTGGACTGGGCCTTGTTTTTTTTTCACGGCCCAGTCGAACAAGGAGATAACGAGCATAGAGAGATGGAGTACTGTAAAAAAATGGGGATCTCAAACAAGACGATGGATAAAAAAAAATAGCCTGCACTAGTGCACTGGAGTAACACTTCCAAGCAAGAGCTGTCAGTTGAGGATCAAATAGTATTGGTAATTGGTATCACTCTATGAGCACGATGGATTGTCCACAACAAACTCAATTACTACATGTAATGAAGGATATAATAACACAAGGGTTCCTAAATTGCTGCACTTCATCATCATAACAGCTGTGTATCCTTGAAGCCCCTAATCCAACGGCAGCACCGTTGTCCTGTTCTTCAAAGGAAGCTTCTTGCTTACATAGTGTGCAGTAAGGCGCACATTTCAATCTGGCTCAAAAGGTGCCTGTCTCACTGTCTGAGCCTTTGATAAGAGATCAAATACTAAATTTTCTGGAGCATATTTATGTACGTGTAACTTGAGAACAGGACAAACAGTCTCCTGAACCTACAGGAACACGATGAATATGTTGATTTTCATTAACATAATTTAGCACAATCAACAGCTTTTGAGAATTTTGAGATTTGACAAATGGAGCTATTTACTTAAATAATCTTATCACAATGGGCCTCCTTAACTGCTGAGGTGTCACATAATTTCCTATTCTCTCCCATTATGAGTACTGCAGGATGCACCAGCTTATACTATGCCAACAGCCAGTTTGACAATGTGTTGTCGGAAAAAAAAAGAAGAACCAGTCTAACAATAATCTTAGCGAAATAATTTAGTATATGTTGGCCACGCTACTTTTTGAGGAAAGGACTTTTTTATGAGGTATAAATCACCACACATTGATACGGTACGGTCAGAAATGCCTTTCAAAAACTTAATAAAGGCTATGAATTGATCTCTACTATTCTGTTGAAGTGGGTTTTCTAAACCAGACAACAGAGATGATGCTTTGTCAATGTATATAATAATGAATATAGAAACTTGCTACTTACCAAACCCACTGGCTTCTGTGTGCAGCCATTGCCTGAAAGCTTCTGGATGGGCTACTGTTAACTAAACTATAGATTGGTTGCTTTGAGCTTGAGAATGAGATCAAAGAAGATAGCCAAATGTCAACTGGACCACAGTACTTGCGAAAAATGTTCAGGCTTACCTACATTTGAAAAGAAACCAGTATAAATCATGTCAACTCGTACACACTAGTTTTTCTCCAAGAAAAAAAAAGGCTATGGACTATAATACAACCCAGATAAAAAAGAGAGAGAGAGGCTATAGTAAAAAGCAAGACAGTGAATTTTAACATTACCTTTTTTTTAACCTGTGAAGTACAGAAATAGCCTTCATTTTTCACATATCAAAGGTACTGGTTTTGTCCCAAATCCGTACAGCATAAGAAAACAAGTAATTTATTTTCCCCTGTGTCAAATGCTATTTGGAAGTTAATTGGCCTAGTACCAATAACATGTCAAAATTAATCACCAAATGAGCCAATACAATACTATTCACTTTTCAGAGAAGGTGTGCCATTTCTGCCTTTTTGGTCCTACGAAAGTAATGGCTGACGAGATCAATGCCTATGCCTTTAAGCGTACCGTACAGAAAATAAAAGTGTAATGCATATGCCCTTTCAGACTCTAAAATGAAAAGGAGGGTATATGGATCTTGTAAATAAACATGAAAAAGGTAGTCTAAGGATCTTGGGGAAGAACCTTACAAGTTCCCATGCTTCAATGTTTCCTTGCTGATTCTCATGCAGAAGCTTGCTGTTCATATAAAAACAAACCTGTTTAGACTCTAGAAAAACAGACTACCAATATACCACATAAATATGATAACATATATATGCAATCCAAACTGCCACAAGTGAAAGAAATGTAAACAACTAGTTCACTGTAGAGACACAGTGAATGCAGCTCACTACAACCATAGACAATCAGAGCTCTGATCTCACCCGTATGGGTATCCAAATCGTAACAGCATTGACTAAACAGCTATTCCAAAACCAAAAGTGTAACCAAATGCTATACACCACATTCATGGCAACAGAAGAATTAGTCTAACTATTTTATTACACCCTCACAAAAATCCACTTATATATGCCATGTCGGGATGCAGTCATGGAGTAAAAGGCCCCTTATAGGTATGCAGGGGATGCAGTAATGGGAAAGGGAAGGGGCTAGCACTTATGATGTTACTAGCATTTACAATTACGCAGAAGTTGAAATAATACACCTTCTGCCATGGTTATCAAGGCGACAAGGCGAGGCGAGGCGCTAGCCGAGCGCCTGGACACCTAGGCGAGGATTAGGCGACCAAAAATAATATAGCAATATTAGCATATAAGCAATATTAGTATATCACCAATATCAGTATATCTCCAAAAAAAGATCTTACTCCACCCATTCTCTCTTTTCCTCCTTTCTTTCCTTTTCTCTCCTTTTTCCTTTTTTCTTTCCATTTTTCTTTCTTTTCCTTCCCTTTTTCTTCTTTCCTTTTTTTTCCCTTTCCTTCCTTCCTACCCATTACTTCCCCTGTTTGCTCTGTTTCTTCCTAGCAGGTCGACTCCTGTCTCCCCCGCGCCCAGCACCTCCGTGCCTCCTCCCCCGTCGCCCCCACGCCTCCTCCCCCGTCGCCCCCCCTCGCCGGTCACCCCCCCCCCTCGCTCGTCGCCCCCGCGCCCGTTGCCACCGCGCCTCCTCCGTGCGCAAGACAGAGCGGCGACGGCGGGAGCAGACCTCGCGCGACCGTCGAAGGTGGAGACGCGGCAGCGGATCGGCTTCTCCGGTTCTCCCTCTCCCTCTCCTGATCTGCTCGGCTTCTCCGGTTCTGCGCCGCCAAACGCCCAAACCCTAATCCTATTAGACCCCACAGCCCCCACACAGAGCCCCACGCCAGTCGCGCCGCCTGGCTCGCTCGGCGACGCCTGGAACGTCCAGGCAACCGACTTGCTGTCTCCAGGTGAGGCAAAGCCTCACGGCGGCTCTCCTCCGGCGACCGGACGCATAGGCGGCGCCTAGGCGCCGCCTTAAGCATGCCTTCTTCAAAATAAGCTGTGCCCCGATATTCAGGGAGAAGGGAAAGCTTTTGCAAGATGGATGATTTGACAAGAATGTTGATGTTGTAGCAGCTTGTGCTGACAATGTGACTATACCAGAAATAAATTCAAAACTTCATATTTATCATATGGTGGCTACTCTTAAGGTGTTAAACAAAAAGTTGCACTAACCATATGCCATGATGAACATCTCGGTGATTTGGATGGCCTGATACTCCACAGGAATCAAAGGTCACAATCTAAAATGTCATCAAATATTGCAAGAGTAAGCAGGGATATTGGAACGAAAATAAAATACAAAAAAATAGTTTTAGAGGTACAGAAAGAATGGAGATAAGAGCATTTGAATTGCACAATCATATGATGTACAGTCACTACTTAGTAACTGTTTGAAGCAAAATCACTTTGAGATTTGGAAGTGGATGGTAACTAATATAGAGTATCAGATAACAACAAGCATATCCAACCGAATATAGCATTCAATTATTCAGCAACTAGCGATTTGGCGACAATGATTTCTCAAACATTTCTTATATTACATATAGTACAGATCAGCCCAGTTGCATATTCCTGTTCCTTCAGTGTGATGATTCCAAATATGGCCAGAACCGGAAAAATCAAGGTATAACACTACAAATAAGCTGGTAACAATAATGGGAAAAAAAGTACATTATGATTGAGAGTTTATACGAGGAATGGGATGAAGTCATTACCGTGTCAATATCCCACAGTTGGATCTGCTCCATGGTAAGTTCTGCTAATAGTCCATGATCCCATTTCTCATGAAATCCGTCCTACAATATACATTGGGTAAGCTTAACTCTGTGTTTGGAATAGTACCTAGAGGTATGAAAAATGAGCTCAAAATAAAGTACCTGCAATTTTTTATGGTCCAAGACTGCAATTTGCTCAGCTGGAATCTGTAATTATGGGAGCCATTTCAGGAATTGAACAAAAACTTGCTTTCCAAAGGGCACAATGGAGCAGTGTAGGACCTGAGTACCTTAAGAGTGGCACAGGCATTGTATAGTTCTTCTTTGCGAATATTTCCAAGACCATCAGCATTACCTGTAAAAGCGGTAGTAACCACTCAGAAAGATTAATTCAGCACGGGTTTCTTATCCATAAGCTTAGGGCACAATGATTTATTATGCCAACAAGTACTTCCGTATTTGCACTATAAGCTAGAAAATTCGATTTCTAGTGGTAAAACATGCAGCATATGATTTATCATTTTAGCGAGTCAAGCAGAACATTAACTATTTGATAACAAAACATAGCATAACCTGGCGAATTGCATTCGTGAAGCCTTCCTTTAGCCGTTTTGAGATATGTCATTTGTAATTTTCCAATTATCACCATTGGTAATCAGCAATCATCATGTCTAATGGAGTGCCGTCCATGCATAACAGATGTATATTACTTTGGACATGTGATGCAGGTGATGCAAGCGTATTCCTTCTCTAAGTGTTGCAGCATACAGAGAATGGATCATTGTTTCCTATATACTCTTGGATGATAACAAAAATGGATGCTGTGTTCTTGCAGACAGTAACAATGCCAGTAATGGATCAAAGCATATTTGCATAGAAAGTGGTCCTTGGATGCGCATGCTGTATTGTGGTTGGAAATGGAGACATGATTGCTCCTAGACAAACAGAAAGATTCATACAGCATCCGAGGATAGACATACAGTACCATAGGGTAGCCATCTTACCTGAAGACATGCACAAAATGTGGATGTTGTGACCTTTCGAATTGAGGAAAAGAATAGTCGGAGCAAAGAACCTGCATTGGTAACACCATGACATCCAATAAGAAGAAATCAACCTAAGCAGCAAACTAGAACTAAGACAAACACTATGCCACAAAGAAGTCCAGTCAGCACATGGATTGGATTGGCGTCGCTTTTTCTTTGTCCAAATCCAACAATAGGACACCGACACAGGATGATTATTTTCCTCGAGTTACTCAACTTCAGCCAATGCGTACTGTTTAATAGGATCTAGGCAAATGCCAGACCATGGTCTGTCCTATGAATTTTATCAAGCACGTGGCATGCAGAACATACGCGAAGGCGCCCTCGCAGGGGGTGTTGCGGGGAGGGGGGAGGGAGCTACAGGTACATACATGGACTCGTCGTCGGGGTGGGCTAGAACCAGAAGCAGGTTCCTGCTCCTCCTGTCGCCGTGAAGAGGGGGGAGGAAGTGAGGGCGCGGAGGCAGGCAGGAAGGCGTGGGAGATGAGAGGATCCGCCCCAGCGAAATCGCCCATAGGAGGACGGCTCCAGCCGCGGAGACCATCCAGATCCACGCCATGGACTCCGGCGGCCTGCCGGAGGATCACCCCAATGACCGGCACCTCAGTTGGGGAGGCGAGGCTGGGGGAAGGCGAAGCAGAGCAATAGCAACGCGGTGCGGGGTCGGGGACTGGGCGTACGGGTCTCGCTGCCGAACGGCAGGGGGCGGCACGGGGCAGGGCAGGTGGCCGCCGGCGATCTGTGGACGACCGGCGGCTATAGATTCCACACCGACGGGGCTCTAGTGCACCCCACAGTGGAACTAGAGATGTTTTTGGCCTGGCCTAGCGGAACCTATTCACGACGTAAATTCCAATGGGCCAAACTGGATAGCAAATTCTATCCGCGATCCAAATGATGATGGGCCGAGTTAGGCCCTACGTTCGCCCGTGAGGGCATCAGCGAAGAATCCTTTGTAAATACGGCCCACCAGGCCCAATAAATGGGTCTAGCCATCATTTACTGGCCCAAGTTGCTCTTCCTCTGTCTCACTCGATAAGGCTCTCGCCGGTCCTGCGTCGACAAGTTTTTGCAGCTGGGCAGATGAAAACAAATCAGGACCTGCTCCTGTAGCATTCATAAATTTCAGTCACCAAGACAATCTGCTGGGCGAGTTAAAAAAGAAAGAAAGATAATCTGCTAGATTTCAGGATTTGCTGTGGATTAGGACTAGTTGATTGAACACTTTATAATAAAATTCAGAATGAGAACAGCAACGCCAGGATCATCCTCAATTAAGCCTGCTGTGTTCGTCTATCTGTTCTTGGATTAGTACCACTGGAGTATTACATGCTGTGTTCTTGTATATGTTGTTTTTCTGTTAGTAGCAGTAAGCACTTAGCAGCTGTCGAGTTCGTGCTAATCTCCACTAGTTTCTTCCGTTTAAAGGCCTTCGTATTTTCCTTTGTCTGGGAATGGAGGAGCTCTGTACCTAGTGCGTGTGCGCGTAGGCGTAGCTATTCTCGTCACGCGCACTGTTGGATGGATGGTGAGCCGCCGCCCTCTGCAGCGCGCGTGAAAACGTGAAATTCGGTCTTTTGGGGTCCTTTCGCGGAAAAAAGATATAGATGTAATTTCCGGGGTTTTTGTAAGAAAAGGTGAAATTCGGTCTTTTGGGGTCCTTTCACGGGAAAAAAGGATATAGATGTAATTTTTGTGCCTTTTCAGAAAAAAAAAACAACGAATTTCGGATTTTTTGGGGTCTTTTTTGCAATTTTTAGAATTTACGTGGCCTTTTTTAAAAATGGTGGAATCCAATTTTTGGGTGCCTTTCGCAGTTTTTAGAATTTTTGGTGGGGTCTTTTTAAAAAAAAGCGATGAAATTGGTATTTTTGGGGTCTTTTCGTCAAAAAAAGAGACCCAGATGTACCTTTTGGAATTCCCGAGGGCCAAAGAATTTCAGAATATTTGGGGTCTTTTCACAGTTTTAGAATTTCCATGGCCTTTTTTTAAGAAAATGGTGAAATCCAATATTTTTTGGGGTCTTTTTGCAATTTTTAGAAGTTTCGGGGGGTCATCAAAAAAGGCAAAATCGGTAATTTTTTTTGGGTCTTTTCGCAAAAAAGAGACCAGACGTATTTTTTGGAATTCCAGGTGGCCTTTTCGCAAAAAAAACACGTTCACTGGCAACGCATCGCATGGCAAAAAAGCGCGCAGGAATGGGCATGACTCGTAGCCATGTCGGCTGCTTGACAACAAAGAGCGTTACGGTTGCATCGAGCGAGGTTTGCTTTCTATGGAGGTGGAAAAACTACTTAAGCTGTATGCTCGGGTTGAGAAAGCGCGCGACGCGCAAAAAGGCACGCGTCAGCCGACCGATGGCGCTACGTGGATAGGCATGGGAGCTGGGAAACATTCGGAATGTAATATAGGGAGGATATTGTAATCAGAAAAATATACCGCGACCTGTCCATGTCATCTGCAGCATTCATAAATTACAGTATTTTCTGTGCATTAGTTACTAGTTGATTTGAACACTTTATTATTACTACCCTCACTCACAAAAGAATATCGTTTTGGGTATGTGCGGTCAAAATTTATAAACTTTAGCTATCGATATTTTTTTCAATATTTAAATTGTACACATGAAAATAGTATATAGATTCATCTTGAAAAAACTTTAATAAAAGATATAATTTTATTAGATTTTTATAAATATATTATAATAAAAATTAGTCGTCAAATTTACATTTCAGGACGTTCCACTCTGAAGGGAGGAATAACAGGCAAAAAAGAGAGCACCAACTCCAGAACTAACCTCAAACTCCAGAACTAACCTCAATTAAGCCTGCGGTTTTCTTCCATGGTTTGTCGAAAATTGTACAACTATCACGCAAGATCTTCTCCTACTCGAGGACATTGACAGGCCTCTCGTAGGTTCCTTATTAAGGCGTAAAAATGGTAATTACTGGTACACAACGAACAACAAAATGCCCACCATGCATGCATGCGTGGAAGAAGTATCAGGCGAGGCCGACGAGCTTCTCGCTGATGTCCCAGAGCTTCCTCGCCTTCTCCGGGTCGCTGGCCTCCTGCGAGAGCTGGTTCTCGAAGGACGCCGAGTCCTTGTTCCAGCTCCAGTAGACGCCCGACTTGGTCAGGCTCGGGTCGCTGACCACCTGCGCCAGCCTCTCGCCGGACTCCTCCTCCGACACGAACCCCTTGGTCACGAACCTCTGGAACGGCGGGAACAGCAGGCGGAACAGCGGGATGTGCTCGCGGAACAGCCCCGTGGTGGCGATGCACCCCGGGTAGAGCGACGCGAAGGTGATGCCCGTCTCCTCGTGCAACCGCCGGTGGAACTCCTGCATCGTCAGCATGTTGCAGATCTTGCTGTCCTTGTACGCCTTGGCGCCATCGAAGCTCTCCGCGCCGTCGATCATCGCCGACCCGTTCTGCCCGCGCAGCCCGCCGGACAGCCCCCGCAGGTCGCCCAGCCCGGCCTTGGGCGGCACGTTCCCCGCCAGCGTGTTGGTGTTGCCGGTGATGGACCCCAGGATGATGAGGCGCCGGGACGGGTAGTCCGACTTCTCGAGGTCCTCCATCAGGAGGCGCGCCAGGAGGAAGTGGCCGAGGTGGTTCACTCCGACGCTCATCTCGTAGCCGTCGGCGGTGAAGGTGGGCTGCCGCGCGGTGGGGCGGTAGACGGCGGCGTTGCAGACGAGCACGTCGAGCGGCATCTCGGCGCGGCGGAGGCTGTCGACGAACTGGCGGACGCTGTCGAGGGAGGCGAGGTCGAGGTGCATGATGGTGTAGCTGCCCTCCGCCATCGCCGCCGACTTGGCCGCCTTGGCCGCCTTCAGAAAGTCGCGGCACGCCATCACCACGTGCCACATGCCCGTCTCCGCCAGCGCCTTCGCCGCCGCCAGGCCCAGCCCGGAGGACGCGCCCGTGATCACCACCACGCCCTTGCGCAGCGTCTTCTTGCCGTCCGTCGTCGACATGCTGGCGCCGGGGGTGGCCACCGGCGCCATCGCCACCTGGGTTCTCACCGCAATCGACGCCGGCTTCTTGGCCTTCTGGCTAACGCTAAGGAACGCCGACTCCTTGACCACCGCGCCCATTCTTCCCTGCTGAGTTGATCAATGCATCCATATATATATAAAGAGAAGCATTAGTTAGTTATTTAAACAAACAAGGATATATCATGAAACAAATGGCAAATACAACAACGACGTAGTGTCCTAGCGTTCATGATCTTGAGTTTGCATGCACCTTGGGATTAATTAATTAATTAATTAATTAATAATCTTGTGGTTACCTTCTTGGGGACCGAGAGAGTAGAAGGGAGGAGTGTAGCCTGAAGAGCCATGGATGAATCTGGAGTTTAGCTAGCAAGATAGATAGTTTCCTCGTCGCGGATGAGTTGGTGTACTTTTCGAGTCGCTGACTGAGTGGGGAGTGAGTGACCTCGAGGGAGGGTATATTTATACACGGGAGGAGCGCCACGTACTAAGGATAAGGGGGTGGGGCCTCCTGCCACGCTGGCTCCTCCCCAGCCAATGACAGCTCGTGGCCCGGATTTTCTGTGACGGTTTTTTCTTAATTGTTTTGGGTGAGCTGACTGTGGGGGTGGGGGATATTTTTGTTGCTTCTAACAAATCCGCGACGGCGACGGCAAGGGATCTTAGGTGGCGCTGCAGTGCGGCTCCTATACGATTTTGCTTGCGTGGTGATGTTTGATTGGTTTGGTGAGGCTTACGATTGGCGCACGGTGTTTGGGTGTGGAGCACGGGATGGAAAATCTCAAATAATGCAGCATGGGAGAAGGAACATTATTTGGGAGTTGGGACAAGCAAAGGTAGGTGATGATTTTGAAGTTATGGCCAACTTGGCTGGATCACAATGGTGTAATTAATTGAGCTTGGTTTTAGAGAAGCGGTAATACCTGACTGTCACACCTCTATGGACCCACATGTAAGAGGGATAGAAAAGAACTATTAAAGAGAGAAGATGCCGAATGTATAAGGGACGGAAATGAATTGAATCAGAAGTTTCCTTCTCCTGTTCCTTCTTCTTCTTCTTCTTCCTCAAGTCTCCCCTTCCTCTGTGTTCTTACTTTCTGCTCTACTACATATTCTTCCTTCAGTTCCTTTACCAGTTCCTCTACCAGATCGCTTTGATCTCACGCCCTGATTCGTTCGATGGCCAAGGGATGTGACAATTGGTATCAGAGTTCGGCGATTCGGTTGGGGATCGATTGATCGCTCCCTGTTACCGCCGACGCGAAGCCGCTCTTCGAACCACAGCTCAAAATCCAGCGCCTCAAGGACGCCATCTTCGTGCAGAACAAGCTGCTCACGCGTGCAAAGAAGTGCGGCGCCTCCGCCTCCTCACCTCGCTCCACCGCAACCTCACCGCCACGCTCTGGGACCTCGGCGCCGCCTCAACGTCCGAGCCCGCGTCCCCGAGCGACGAGGTGCGCCGGCTCGACCTCCAGGGCAAGGACCTAATCCGCTTCGCGCGCGCCGCCCACACATCCTCTCCGGCCACTCCCATGGCGACGTTGGAGGTGCAAGATGCGCGGGAGCAGAGGGTGCTGCAGTCGCTCCTCGCCAGGATGGAGGCCGTCTCGAGGAGGCTGGACAACCTCCTGTCACACCGACCGTTGATGCCCATCGGGTGTTCGACGAAAGGTCGGGCCACCTGGAGGCCAACAACTGCCACCAGCTTCGTATCACGGTGCACCATGTGCTCTATCTAGTGACCGAGGAGGTGCTTCACCAAGTCTTCGATGTATTTGGCGCTGAGAAGGTGTACGTGTACGGGGTGGTTGCTGGTGTGGAGGCTCTCATCCGGTTTCGGTCATGCCGTGAGGCAGTGCGAGCTCGAGAAGCCCTTCACGACAGGTGCATCTACGACAACTGCTGCAGGATGGACATCCAGTTCATCCAGCACGTGATGTGGCCTCCCACCGACAGCATCGGAATGACACCCGCATGGTGTTCGGCGGAGGGCCTTGAACATGACGGTATGGTGGAAATGAACACAACAGATAGGGTTCAAACACAGGAGCTCAGACTGTTGCTGAAAAGAAGAGTATACCACCACATGTAAATTTCTCCGGCAAAGTTGAGGAAAAGGAGTTAAACAGACCACCTTACCTTGAGGAGGTAAATTTAGTTCAGAGTGATGTTTCTTCGATACAGACTGGAAAACATGGGCATTTAGAAGCACCTTGTGTTGGTCTAGCTGATAAAAGTGACCATGGTGTAGTAGAGGCAGAGCCAAGGAAAGAAACTTGACGGGTACCCAGGCCATGGGTACCCCCAGCGGCCCAAAAAAGCGCATGGGCCGAACCAAGCGGCCAGGCCCAAAGCCACTACCAAGCGAGGAATGACCAAGTCGAGAAAATCCTCAAGAAGCGGCGGCCTTTATTGCGTATCGATCGCATTAAATGCTGGCCGTAATGATGACGCAGCGGCACAAGTCCCCAACTCTCGTGATTTACTACGAGCGACGCGAAGAACTACGCCGACCACGGCAGGCAAGGAGCCGGCCAAGCCCCATCACCGCCACTTGCGGGCGACTAAGAGCACAGCTTTTTCTCTTTTTCAAGCAACAGTGTAACCTCCTCCTCGCCTATATAAAGGGGGCGAGCATGTAGGACAACGGACAACTAAGGCATCAATACAATCACACCCACACGAACTGGAGTAGGGACGTTCAGCCCGAACCAGTATCCATCTTGTGCTCACCCTAGTAAGCCGTCGAGGAGAGGGAGCGTGCACCCCTTCTTACCTATACAAATTCATTGGCCGGTGCTCGAAACACCGGCTAGCTTGGCGCGCTGTAGGGGCTCGTGCACGACGTTGCCGCCATCTTCCCGCTTAGCTTCCTCGACGGTTCCCTTTCTTTCTCCGACATCGCCATGCCGAGAAGCGTCGATCCGCTTTCGGCTCCTCGACTTCGTCACCACCACGGCGGGACGAGATAGTGATCGCCCTCGCCATACTCCGGCCAAGTGTCCACCGAGGACCCCGACGCCCTCACTGGCGCCGAGACCTCCGGCCGAGGTCCCCGTGACGGACCCCAACGCCGCGCGCCAGAGGCCCCATCACCCCAAGCGATGCGCGGAGGCATCGGCGATGGCGGTCGCACCCGCCGCGACCTCGCGCCGTGGCAATGGTCGGCCACGCACCGGCGACCACCACTCGGACAACTCCTCCGACCACGGCTCTAGCGGAGGAAGAGACAAGAATGCACCACGCTATCGCGACCCGACACCGCGGCAGCGCCGCTACCCCGCCACGCCAAGACTCTCCGCCAACACACCGAGGAGGATCACCGTGCTCGCCGCGCCGACCTTCGCCAGCGGCGCGGCGAGCCGAGGCTCAAAAGGCCGAGCTCGACAAGCTCCAGGCCGACCTGGAGCAATCCTCGCCCGCTGCTCCACCTGCGCCTGGCGGCGCGCGCGCTCGCGCACGCCAGGTCCACCACCAGCTGGCTAGGGGGACGGACGATTCATCGTTCTTTCCCCACGCTGGCCAAAACATCGCCAAGAAGAAGAATGCCGCCCGCGCATTCCCGAGCCAGGCGATCCTGCAGCCAAGGCTACCCACCGTAACCTCCGGCCTGGTGGAGCGAGCGGCCGCAAGAAGACGCCAGCGTATGGCCACGGATCGCAGCGTTCGGGCACCTCTTCTGATGGCTCAGCGCAACGCCACCGAGGCCGTCGAGCGAAACAAGGGCAGCGTCACCTTCCGACAACCCCAGGCATCGCGCACCCGTGCACCAACGTTTGGGGACGAACGCGACGCCGCACCACCCTCCAAACGCGAAGAACAAGGAACGACCCGACCCGGCCGCGACGTCGCCGCCGACAATAGCTCGCGGGCGTGATCGCGCCCGAGCCCCGATGGCCGGGCCACGGGCGTTCTGTCGAGAATTCGCAGCCAAGTTCCTGCCCGGTCCGGCGCCGGCCAACATAGCCAAGTACAGGGCTACAAACCCCGCAGGTGGTGGAAGATTACCGGCCAGATGCCGCGGGGAGCGACGGACGACCTCTTTGTCATCCAATACCTCCCCATCTACTTGGCGGACTCGGCCGGGCATGGCTCGAATATCCGCCCGCCAACATCATCCGGATCGGGCCGACCTCAAGCACCACTTCGTTGGCAACTTCCAGGGCACCTACAAGCGACCAGGGAATTCTGGGACTGAAAAGTCGCAGCAAGACCTGGGAAAACCTCCGGACTACATCCGACGCGTTTTCCCAGAAGGTAACGAAGCTCCACGACATCCGCGACGCCGATGTCGTGGGGGCATTCATCTACGGCACCACTTCCAAGACCCTGGTCCATAAAACTGGTGTCTGAAGCCCAGGACCACCAAAGAACTCCTGGACATTGCCACCAACCACGCCTCGGGCGAGGAGGCCGTAGATGTCATCTTCGACAAAGGGAGGTCGAAGCGAGGAACTGGCGCCGAGCCCAGCCCCTCCTCCGACCGCCCCGACAAGCGAAAGCGCCACGGCAACAAAGTCCGCGAGGACCGCCTGGTTGCGGCCGACCGATCCGGGAAAGCCGCAAGGCCGGCAACCCCCGACCACTTCGAAATCGATGGAGAGTACGTGTCCGAACCACGGATACCGTCGAGCACAAGTATCGGATCGCGAAGTCCTGAAGCGTTTCCTTTCCGGAACCCCCACGACGCCACGGGGCAAAGGAAAGAGGCAAGACTCGGCACCGACCACCGAGATCAGAGAGGCAGACGCCGGCTTCCCCGAGACCGACGGATGCCTCATGATCTTCGGCGGACCGGCAAGCTACGCCGACCGGAGGCAGCTCAAGCTCGCCTGCCGAGAGGTGTTCGCGGCAAGCCCAGCCGTACCCAAATACCTTCGGTGGTCGGAGTCCCCGATCACCTTTGACCGGGCCGACCACCCCGACCACGTCCCGCAACCGGGACGCTATCCGCTCGTCATTGATCCCATCGTGGGAACGGTTACCGACTAAGGTGCTCATGGATTCGGCGGCGGCGATCTCAACATCCTTTACGTTGAGACCCTCGACGCCATGGGGATCCCCGCCGAGCCTTCGACCAAGCAGAGCGCCCTTTCACGGCGTCGTTCCTGGCCAGGCCCACCCGCCGGCAGTCGACCTGCCCGTCACGTTCGGGAGCCCGGTTAACTTCCGCGACCGAGACCCTCACCTTCGAGGTCGTGGATTTTCCGGCTCCTACCACGCCATCCTGGGAGACCATGCTACGCTGAAGTTCATGGCGATCCCCAACTACACCTACCTGGTCAAGATGCCCGGCCGCATGGGGTGATCACCGTAATCGCGTCTTTCCAGCTCGCCCACAAGTGCGAGAAGAGCGATTGCGAAGTTGGCCTCGGCGGTCGTCGCATCCACCGAGCTCGCCGGCCTCGAGCAAGATTTTCCGAGTCCGCTCCGACTCTAGCAAGTCCGGACGGGCTCCTTCAAGTCCGCCGAGGACACGAAGACGATCGGTCGACCAGGAAGGACCCGACTAAAACCGCTCGGATCGGGACCACGCTTCTCGCCAAATAGGAAAGCGCGCTCGTCGACTTCCTTCGCGCCAACCGACGCCGCATGGAAGCCCTCCGACATGCCGGATCCCGAGGAAGTCGCCGAGCACTCCCTGAACATCCGGCCTGGGTCTAGACCAGTCGCCAGCCGTCTGCGCCGCCGACGAAGGAAAGCGCGTAGCCATAGGGAAGAAATAGCCAAGCTCTTGGCCGCAGTGGTTCATCAAAGAAGTTCGCCACCCCGAGTGGCTAGCAAACCCCGTGCTTGTAAAAGAAGACTGTGATATGGAGAATGTGTTTCGACTACACAAGCCTCAACAAGGCATGTCAGAAAGATCCATTCCCTCTGCCTCGCATCGATCAATTGGTGGACTCCACCGCAGGTGCGAATCCTCGCCCTTTCTCGGATGCCTACTCGAGTACCACCAGATCGCGATGAAAGAAGACGACCAGCTCGCGACTTCCTTCATCACTCCGTGCAGTTCGTTACGCTCGTGACAATGCCGTTTGGCCTGAAGAACGCGGGGCTACATACCAGAGATGCATGCAGACCGCCTTCCGACCGGATCGGCCGCAATGTCGAGGCGTCGTCGGCGACATCGTTGTCAAGACCAGGAAGACCAGCGACATCATCGCCGACCGAGGAGACTTTCGCGAACCTTCGACTTCCGCTCAAGATCAAGCTCAACCCCGAAGTGCGCCGGGTACCCAAGGGGAAGCTACTCGGCTTCATCATCTCCGGCGGCATCGGCCGGTACCGAGATAAGATCTCTGCGATCTTAAGGATGGGGCCGATCGGCAACCTCAAAGGGGCCCAAAGGTCGACGGGATGCCTAGCGGCCCTAAGTCGCTTCACGCCCCGCCTCGTGACGCGGCTTGCCCCTATACAAGCTCCCGAGGAAATCCGACCACTTCATTTGGGCGAAGGAGGCTCAGGGCGCCTTCGACGCGCTAAAGGTTTTCCCGACCACCCCTCGATCTTTGGTCGCCGGCGCCAGAAGAGCCTCTGCTACTCTACATTGCCGCCACGACCAGTGTCGCCAAGACGGCACTTGTAGCGGAGCGAGCGTAAGAAGGGCGAGTCCTTAAGGTCCAGGCCGGTCTACTTCATTAGCGAAGTACTCTCGAGTCCAAGGCACGGTACCCGCAGATTCGTAAGATGCTCTACGCAGCTTCGATCACGAAAAGGAAGCTGGTACACTACTTCAACCAAAGACCACGTTTCCGTGGTAACTTCCCTACCACTCGGCGAGGTCATCCACAACCGCGACGCCTCGGAAGAATTGCCAAGTGGGCACTCGAGCTCAACGGGCATGACATATCCTATGTCCCTGACCGCCATAAAATCTCAAGTTCTAGCCGACTTCGCCGCCGAGTGGACCGAAGCCAGCCCCACCTCCGCTCGAAGACCCTGAGCATCGGGCGATGTACTTCGACGGGTCCTTCACCAAAAACGGAGCCGGGGCCGGGGTCGTCATTCTTTCGCCACTCGGGAACAAGCTTCGGTACGTCATCCGGCTACTTTTCGACGCAACCAACAACGTCGCCGAGTATGAGGCCCTCGTTACTGGTCTCCGCATCGCCGCCGACCTCGGAGCTCTGCGGTTATGCGTGCATGGCGACTCAAAACTGGTCGTCGATCAAGTCATGAAGGCTGCAGAACCTCGCGACGATCGGATGGCGGCCTACTGTCGAGAGGTACGCAAATTGGAGCAAAAGTTCAAAGGATTTGAGCTCCATCATAGCTACAGACGGAACAACGGAGAGGCCGATCACCTGGCTGGCCTCGCCTCCGGCAGAGGGCCGGTCCCGCCAGGAATTTTCGTCCTCGACCTACACCAAGCATCCATCCGGACCGATCGCCCGGACGATCGGCCAAGCGACCCGACAAAGGCTGAGCTGGTCGAGCCGGGTTGCAACGTCCTGATGACCAGCACCGATTGGAGGAATCCCTTCATCGATCGGCTGACTGACGGTTCCCTCCCCGACGACCCAACCGAGGCCCGCCGCCTCGCTCGTCGGGCAAAATCCTTCGTACTGATCGGCGACGACCTCTACAGAAGGAGCCCCTCCGGGATCCTCCAGAAGTGTATCCCGGCCGACCAAGGAAGAGAGCTACTCCGCGACATCCACGGCGGGGTTTGCGGACACCACGCCGGGTCACGGAGCCTGGTCGGGAAAGCCTTCCGACAGGGTTTCTACTGGCCGACCGCCGTGGCCGACTCCGAGCAAATCATCCGGACGTGCGAAGGGTGCCAATTCTTCGCTCGGCAAACTCACCTCCCGGCGCAAGCCCTCCAAACGATCCCTATCACCTGGCCCTTCGCCGTCTGGGGACTCGATCTGGTCGGGCCCTTCAAGAAAGCGCCCGGGCTTCACCCACCTGTTGGTTGCGATCGACAAGTTCACCAAGTGGATAGAAGCCAAGCCGATCACAACAATCACTTCCAGCGCGAGCCGGACTTCATCCGCAACATCGCTTCACCGGCTTGGAGTCCCGAACTCCATCATCACCGACAACGGACGCAGCTTCACGGAAAGGAGTTTCTCGAGCTCTGCGACAGCCTTCAAAGATCCGCGTGGATTGGGCGCCGCCGCCACCCACGAGCAACGGCCAAGTCGAGCAGCGAACGGCATGATCCTCCAAGGGCTCAAGCCACGAATCTTCGATCGATCAAGAAGTACGCGGGACGTTGGGCACCGAGGTACCTCCGTGCTTTGGAGCTTGCGGACCACCCGACCCGGCCGACCGGTTCACGCCGTTCTTCCTGGCATTCGGGCGTAAGCCATCCTACCAACCGACTTGGACTACGGCGCCCCAAAGGTTCAGGCCTTCAACGAGACCCGGCTCGAGTCCCAAACAAGACGCCGCCGACCGGCTCGATGAAGCGCGAGATGTCGCCGTCGTTCGCTCGACCAAATACCAGCAGGCCACTGCGACGCTACCACGACCGCAAGGTTAGAGGGCGGCGTTCAACGCAGCGACTGGTTCTCGCGCCAGTCCACCCAACAAAGGCAAGCACAAGCTCTCCTCCTTGGGAGGGCCCTTTCATCGTAGTAGAGGTCCTTCGACCTGGCACTTACCGGCTCAAGGATCCCGATGGCAACATCTTGTCAAACGCTCGAACATTGAAAAGCTAAGACGATTCTACCCTTAGCCCTTTTCTCTACCTCGTTCATTACCATGTTCACCTTTTACCGGGCGTGCGCGTAGCATTTTTTCCACTCGGGTCGACATCCCATTCAACCGCTGTCATTCACCCGATCGTTCGGTCTTCTTTTTCCCGACCGAACACCACGGCCCTCGCCCGGCTACGGTTGCGAAGTGGTATCTCGCTAAGGAAAAAAGAGACAGAACAGGATGATGTACGGTTGCCCGGGGGAACTAACGCTCGCGCTAAAACCTGTTTTTTCCTACTTTTTTCGGAAAACGCTGGAACATGTCGATCACTGGTCGGTTGGTCCCCGCAGACCCAAGAACCATGACCCCGGCATTTCTTACCAGCAACAAACCGAAAAAATAGCGAAAAATACATATAAAACTCGAACACCTTTATTTTCTTCCAATTCAACGGCATTTACATTCTTTGGAAACAAGAAAATCTAAAACCTAGAAAACTTCTCCTCGTCTAAGGGTCTTCCGCGCCGACAGTTGATCTCCGGACTTATCGTCCCTCTCCAAACACAGCTTCAGCTTCCCGCACAATTTTTGCCGCGACGCACGGCAAAAAATAGCTGGGTCGCCGAAATCCGCAGCAGGAGAGCCCCGATCCGCCCGGACGCACCTTCAAGAAGCGGCAGCCCCTGCGCCCCCCCTGTGTGACCTCTATGGTTCCCGGGGGAGCTCGGAGTCCGACACGTGGGGACCGCCCGTCGAGAAGAGTACGGCAAAGACGATCGGGCGATCGGCAAAGACGGTCGCTTACAAGCAGCCTAGATGTCGCGGTCGACTCCAGGCTCCGGAAGGAGAAGGAGCGCGGGAGGACGGCGCCCGCTCCCCAATTGCTCAGCGCGCGGCGGCGGTTCCCTCAGCCCGACGACCGCGGCTTGTCGCGCCCGCTCTCGCTCCTCCTCCTCCGCCTCCCGTTCCAGCAGCTCCCAGTCGACCCCGTCGTCCGACGGGGCCGCCGCTACAAGACGGCCAGCTCGTCGCCCCAACTCCTCCTCATCCTCTGCCTCTCGTTGAAGGGAGTCCCAGTCGATCTCATCGATCGGTGGGCTCTCATCCTTAGAGCGGGAATGAGAGAGCGAGGCAGCCATAAAAGCAAGTCGACAGTTCGTCTCAACGTTGCTGAATGAAGTCCCAGCGCCCACCTTCCGCCTATTTATAGGCGATCCGAAGCCAAACGAAGCGACGCGCCGGGATACCCGCCAGCATTCATGACGACCGCACCTTCTCGAAACTGATGGCGTAGAAGCCGAAGCGCCGAAGCAAGCGACGCGGGAACCAAAGCACCGCCAATTCCCCGCGTTAAACAAAAACCTCGCCAGTCATAAAGAAAGATAAGTGAGTACCTTCTTCTTGCACACTCGTTATTACTCCTTCAAGTGGCGCGCGGCGGTAACGAACAAACCGCCCCGCCCCACTCGGGGGCTACAAGAGTCCCGCGGGTCGGGTTGTCACAACCAATCGTCGGGTCCTCCCAAGACGGCCAAACTTTCGACCAAAAAGTACTACGGCCTACGCCCCGGCGGCTACGGTTACGAAGTAGTGCTTGGCGAAGAAAGGAAGTGCCCAAGCGGGTCGACCCACGATCGGTCCGAATGACCTCCCACGGTTGAGCGTTCTCTCGATTTCCCAACTCTCTAACTTTTGTGATACACACACCGACCAATGCCCGACCCTGTGGTCCCTAAGGCAAGAGACGGCGGCGATATCCACCACAAAGAAAAATGGGCAAGAGGTGAGGACAAGGCGAGCCTCAGGGCCCCTAGTTGGGTCGGCGGACGACCCAATCGCCTTAACTCACGTCCGGGATCACACCTCACGCTCTCCGCGAACCTGCCGACGGGTGGCGGCCACCGCGCTTTGGATCAACGAACGATCCAAGGTCCGATACGGATCGAGTAAGGAAAGATTCTTTATGGATCGCCCCAGTGGGTCGGACGCCCGCCGGATTGTCCGCTAGGGGACCCCTCGCGAGGGGCCTCGAGTTCCACCGGATCACTCGCTTGTAGCCCCACGAGAGCGGCGCTCGAGCCAACGAAGGCAAGCGCGCGTTTCTCACCCCCTCCTGGTCCCCCACCAGCGGACGGGGCGTAAAAAAGGGACGAGACCCGGGCGCCACGTGTCCGCCAGGGCGACCAGCCCCCTGCGCGCCCGAAGGCACGACCCGGGCGCCACGTGTCCGCCAGCGGCGACCAGCCACAAGCGCCGGCGGCTCGACCGGGCGCCACGTGTCCGCCAGGGCGACCCGGCTGCGCGCCGGCGGCTCGACCGGGCGCCACGTGTCCGCCAGGCGACCAGCTACTGCGCGCCGGCTCGACCGGCGCCACGTGTCCGCCGAGCGACCACCACTGCGCGCCAACCGGCGCCACGTGCTCGCCAGGCGGTCGACCATCACGCGCTTAACCCGGGCGCCACGTGTTCGCCAGGCGACCAGCCCTGCGCGCCGAAGGCACGACCGGCGCCACGTGTCCGCGAAGCGACCGGCCGGCTGCGCGCCGGCGGCTCGACACGGGCGCCACGCTCGCCAGAAGCGATCACCATCATGCGCCGGCGCTCGACCGGGCGCCACGTGTCCGCCAGGCGACCGGCCATGCGCTTAACCCGGCGCCACGTGCTCGCCAGGCGGTCGACCATCGCGCCCAACCCGGGCGCCACGTGCTCGCCCGGGCGCTCAGCCCACCGCGCGCCCGCCGGCTCGACCCGGGCGCCACGTGTCCCCCAGGGCGACCAGCCCGCTACGCCACGTGCTCGCCAGGGCGATCGGCCATCTTGGCGCTGGCGGCACGACCGAGCACAGATATATACTGCGATCGGACCTCCCGATACCGCAAAGCAACGACCAAGCAAGCGAAACCCCGACCGCTCTCCGACCACGGCTCGGGGGCTCACTACACCCAGCGGGTCTTCAAGCGCCCGGTCGAAGACTCTTCCCGACCAAACCCGTGAAAACCCCGACCTGCTCTCCAACCAGCTCGGGGCTCGGGGCTACACCCAGGTGCGCTCGCCACAAGACCCTGGCCGGAGACTCGATCGAGGCCAAGCGAATCACGGCATCACGGCACGGAAACAAGACCCCGGGCACCTCTCCGACCTGCACGGGGCTCGGGGCTCTTGGCGGTACCAGTGCCATGGGTACCCCTGCCCAAAAGCGCGCATGGGCCGAACCAAGCCGGTCGGGGCCCAAAGCCACGGCTGGCGAGGAATGACCAAGTCAGCAAAATCCCTGAAGAAGCGACAGCCTTTATTGCGTATCGATCGCATTAAATGCTGGCCGTAATGATGACGCAGCGGCACAAGTCCCCAACTCTCGCATTTACTACGAGCGACGCGAAGAACTACGCCCGACCCGGGCAGGCAAGAGGGAGCCAGTCCCATCAGCCCGCCACTTGCGGGCGACTAAGAGCA
Source organism: Rhipidocladum racemiflorum (assembly GCA_036346355.1). NCBI lineage: Eukaryota > Viridiplantae > Streptophyta > Magnoliopsida > Poales > Poaceae > Rhipidocladum > Rhipidocladum racemiflorum. The sequence continues at coordinate 71,594,301 of CM070576.1, read as the reverse complement.
CAGTCTTTTTCTCTTTTTCAAGCAACAGTGTAACCTCCCTCCTCGCCTATATAAAGGGGGGGGGCGAGCATGTAGGACAACGGACAACTAAGGAATCAATACAATCAAACCCACACGAACTGGAGTAGGGACGTTCAGCCCGAACCAGTATACATCTTGTGCTCACCCGAGTAAGCCGTCGAGGAGAGGGAGCGTGCACCCCCTTCTTACCTATACAAATTCATTGGCCGGTGCTCGAAACACCGACAAAACTGAGATGGAGGCTGTTGATGCTGCAGCTTCTTCCTTTTATAATTAGCCGAGTTTTGAAATAGGAGATGAATCCCCTAAGAACAAGTTGTTCGGGAAGATACCTCCGCACACTGAGGTCAATTTTGACGTTTGGTCACGGCCAAGTGCTGGGCCAACATTGACTTACACGGTGACTGTTCAACCTTGGCCACTACCTCCTGGTGCAAGTTTCAGAGCCTTAATGCAGATTATTGAGCTTAAGCCTAAGCCATGGGACCCTGGTGTGTTTAGGTTCACCTTCTTAACAAGACCACAGGATTCCTTATACTTTGATCAGGTTCTTGACCTTTTCCTTCAGTTTCCATTGTGCACTGTTGTAATTGAGCAAAGCTTTGGTGCTCCTAAAGTTACGAAGGAAGGAGTGACAGTTACGAAGAGCATTGAATTCAGTGACAGAGTTAAGAATGTAGGTGCAAGCCTTGTGAAGCAGGTTGCAAATGTAACTAATGATATTGTTGGGGATGGTACAACTTGTGCTATTGTTCTGACAAAGGCTATATTCACTGGGGGTTGCAAATATGTAGCAGCTGGGATGAATGCAATGGATCTGAGACATGGTATCTCAATGGTTGTTGATGCTGTGGTGACAAACCTGAAGGGTCGGGCCAGAATAATTAGCACATCAGAGGAAATAGCACAGGTGGGTACTATATCAGCTAATGGGGAAAGGGAAATTGGTGAGCTCATTGCAAAGGCTATGGAGAAGGTTACAGTATCTAATGATGACACATTTATTCTTGATGGAGCTATAGATAAGAAAACCACTAAAGAGAGAGCTGACCAACTGAGATCTGCAATTGAGCAAAGCACATCTGACTATGACAAGGAAAATCTACATGAGAGATTGGCAAAGCTCTCCGGTGGTGTTGCCCTTCTGTATGCGTCAAAAGACCTAGATAAATTGCAGACCGCAAACTTTGACCAAAAGATTGGTGTTCAGATCATTCAAAATGCTTTGAAGACCCCAGTACACACAATTGCTTCAAATACGGGTGTATTATCTGCAAAATGGTCTTCTAATATTAAGGATGTGCGTTCCAACCTTGACCCTATGTTGGTTGCCAATTATGTGAGGAGAACTAATGAGCTGAAGTCTGATATGGACGTCCCTGATGACATTATCAAGGAGTTCGATCAATATTGGGTAGAGTTAAGAGCTATTCCACTAAAAGGAAGAAATACTATCTTGAAAGGCATTTGCCCTCAAATATTTGGGCTATTCACGGTAAAGCTTGCAGTTGCTCTTACATTGATTGGTGGAGTGCAGCATGTTGATGCTTCTGGAACAGAGATTCGTGGAGAACCACATATGCTTCTTGTTGGTGATCCAGGTACCGATAAATCCCAGTTTTTGAAGTTTGCTGCTAAATTGAGCAACCGTTCTGTGATCACAACTGGTCTTGGAAGCACCAGTGCTGGTTTGATTGTCACAGCTGTCAAGGATGGCAAGTTAACAATACTAGAAGTTGAGCTTCTTGTGCCATGGGACCTTGGGATTATGTGAATTTAAGGTCAGGCTGATATGTTGCTTGGGGACAAGCAACTTCTCATGGGGACGGTAATGTCACACCTCTATGGATCCACATGTAAGAGGGATAGAGGAGAACTATTAAAGAGAGAAGATGCCGATTGTATAGGGGACGGGAATGAATTGAATCAGAAGTTTCCTTCTCCTGTTCCTTCTTATTCTTCTTCCTCAAGTCTCCCCTTCCTCTGTGTTCTTACTTTATGCTCTACTACCTATTCTTCCTTCAGTTCCATTACCAGTTCCTCTATCGCTTTGATCTCACGCCCCGATTCGTTCGGTAGCTAAGGGATGTGACACTGATGTAGAAATTCTAAAGTTTCAAACATTCTCTTTTGGTGTGCATGAACTAGCATGCGGTGCCTAGCTAGGAGGAAGCATCAAGCATGTCTGCATGTGTGGCTGCTACGTAAATCTTCGCTCATATTCTTGTGAGGGCGATGGAGTTGAGAATTGGAACGTTCCACGGCTCTTAGGTCGTGAAGGCGCGGGTAGGACTAGGAGTAGATGGCAGTCGTCGGCAGCCGGAGTACTTAGCCGAAGGTGCCATTTCTCTATTGATCAGTCCTACACTCCTAGTTGCAGTCGTCTTCCAGCAGCAATGCACTTAACTAGTAAGAATAGCGCAGCGTACGCTGCGCCGGTCAGAAGGACAATAAAAGTTATGATCTTTATATAAGAGGAAGCAGAATAATTCACACGTAATTTCATAATAAAGTATATTGTAGAAATTAATTGCCTATGTTTTTACCAATGCACAAACTACGTCTCTCAAAACAACAACAATAATAATTCAATCTGCTTGTGATGGAGACAGTTATACTTTGATTACTCTATGTACTACTAATGCATGGTAACCTCTTGTCTTGTCCAGATTCCTATCTCATGCCTTTCAAGTCACCAGGTCAAAATGAACCTTATAACCACTAAAACTTGATCGAGAGATTTTAGACTTAAAAGGTTACAGGTAAAATTAAACTTGAACAAAAAAAAATGTATCATGGTCAACAGCATGAACTGCTAAGTGCTAATACAGTTTCTTTGCCGATGGGAGCTGTCATTGCATGATTCAATGTTATATCACATTCACATAACAGCACAGAGAAGCTTTTTACCTGTGCTATGGATAGCTCAAGACGAAACTTTGGACCATCATAATGGTGCAATACTGGCCTAAATGCATCCTCTTCCAAAGGCTTTTAAAGCTTTCTAATGCGAATCCTCACCTGCTAGGATGAAGATATCAGGGCATGAAACCAAAAGCAAATCATAAATAGACATGTGCCAATTGTAGTCATTACCTGTGCTGGGAATCTAGATTCACCTTTACACTTCTTATCTTCCCATGCAGTGGGATCAATATTAGATCTTTCAAAACCAGCAGCCTGACACAAAGCAAATTTAGTTAGAACACCAAAAGACAATAAGCACGAAACCCTGCTAGATTTCGATTGAGCCACAGTGTGCGTTCCTAATAGAACTTCAAGAGCAAAATACAAATTATGGTAATTAAAATAAGACATTTATTTGTTATTTCCTATTAAGATCTGGATTCAACAAGAAATAAAAAGGGCAAGCAACAAAGATTTAAGTGAGGTACTGCCAACTTGATGAAGCCTAGCTACTTGCAACTATAAAGTCAGACTATAATTTTTAAATGGGCTAGAAAAACACTATGGAAGCAAAAAAAAAAAGGGCAGGAGAACACTGGCTAAAAGCCCCATAACAGAACAATGGTGCTAAATATGATTGCCAGCCAATATAGAAAGGACCACAAAAGCATCAGATGGGCATAAACATCAGGAAAATGTTGTCTAAGAATAACCCCAGAACAAAAGAATAAAGTTGGTTGCCAACCATGTTCAATTATAGCTTGCAATCTGAACCCTTGGATTGCAATTTCCAACTTCGTAAAAACATTGGAACAGCAACAGAGCAACTAATAGAAGCATTGCAACTTAACAGGAAAATCCAAGAAATACAAAAAGAAACATACAATAGCACATGCTAATAAGTTAGTTCATGTAAATAGAGATGAATGAATGTTTCATGTATGTGTATTGATCGCAGATACTTCTATCACAAGGGTCACGAAAATTATTAGGCTGCGTAAAAACTCTAAATTTTTTCTTAAAAGGCAAACCACTTCATGATAATTGGGAAAAACAATTTCAAGCAGGAACATGCGCTAGAGCAGCATAAAAATCAGATCCTGGCTAGTTGCTAAGAATAGCTTTGTACAGAACAATGATGCACACATGCCTCGTCAATATTGCACAAAAAGATACAAGATGAATAGGAGAATGATAAAACTAACTCCAGACTGGAACATGTACAATAATACATACATATCTAGTAAGGTGGGAACAAAAATAGTAACTACAGTGCCCATTTAAAGAGTGATACATGAATGCAGAGTGGTCCATCTAAAAATGTGAGATATGAGAATGCTATATTCATGCTTCTTGGTTGCATAAGCAGGAGCATCTGAACCACCAGAATGGTATTTCCTATTTCAGTCATTCAGTGTTTTGCAGAATAACAAATCTCAGAGAGAAAAAATGATCCAACAAAGAACACATGTAGGCACAAGAAAAATTAAGGGAGACACCAACTAAAATAGCACATCCAAAAAGGAACAAATGCATGGTATAAAAAAGGAAGGGCATGAAAGCCCCGTATTTTCTTTCTTTGTTGAATATGGATCTATAAGTTGCATAAATTTATACCAAAACCATTGCACGACATCTTTCTATAAGACACAACACACAGGGAGGGGTGGCAGAATATTCTATGCAAAAGAAATATGGATTAGCAATGCAGTAGCAAAAGAAACTATGATTCTTTAGATGTTGTTAGGAGGCCATTCCTGATAAACATGACTGAAGAGACTCCTCTCTGCATAATTAAGCCAAATGCGTATTAGTAAACCTCGCAAAAATATTACTAAAATAATCTAAAAAAACATTATGATTCCAAAGGCATTACACACACATATATATCCTTTAATACATCTAGACATGACTGAAGAGCCAATCTTCTCATTCTCTGCTATATATTGAAGCTTTAAAACCTTTTTTTAGGACATAAACAATATTAACTGAAAAAAGTGTAGAGGCCTGATCGCGGTAATAATAAAGAATTGAGTTAAGTAAGCAGAAAAACCTGTTTTGTAGAGTAGCAACCTCTGGTAACGCAGCATTATATACCATCTGCGGATAGTGCTTCCTTGGAGAGATAGGCAATCTAGAAATGGGAAACGAAGAATGCGCGTTGAGAAGTGACAGTCTAGTTTTTTTTCTTTTTCAAGACAGAAGCGTCTTCCATCTAAAAGCGTATCATCTGGGAGGTGCGAGGAGCAACTTACGTGTGAGCTTTGACACTCTCCTCGAGCTTGAGATTACTCATAATATCTCTATCATTGAGAGGGACATCTGCAATAGACAAGATATGGTTTAAGAATCTTGAAAAACACCATTGATTAACAACTGAATTTTTATGAAATCAGTACCAACTGCCAAGAGAGAGCTTACCATATAGCTTGAGGACCTTAACTGCCAGTGCACTGAACCCACACCTGGGAGCATCAGGACAACCCTTCATGTAGATCAAAACTGGATCCTCCTTGATATCCTGCCCAAAGATTCACCGAGGCCATAAATAAATGGCACAATAATATGGTGCAATTTGTAGCCTCAAAATTTTAATGCCATGCCTATTTTTGTTACAATCCAAGTGCTTCGATCTAAACGTTCTGAAAGCTCATTTGTGTACATATAAATACCATAGCAACCATGTCATGATATGACATGCCAGATCCTTTGCCTGTAGGTTGGAAATCTTGATGTGTATCAGGATCAGCAGCTACTCGTGATGTATTGGAGTCCCCATTTGCGTTAGAATCACCACCGAGTCCTGATGAGTAGGTCATAAACTGTTGGAAAGCTGGTCGTGACACAGCCAATGCAAGCTACCCTTATACTAAGCTACCATAGCACCATGAAGTGGAAGATTGTAAGAATACCTCCTCATGTTTCCAAGCTGGACCTTTTCATACTTTGATTTAAGTTTCTCTAAGTAGTCTACAAAATGCAGTTTAGATGAAGTAATGTTACACAAAGAGTAAATCTTGGCAAGTGGAAAGAAATGGGACATGGATTTGAGGTGTTGCGGATGCGGGTGGCAATAGGTCTGAACAGAACATACCACAGCGAGACAAAAATCGTGAAATCAATCGTCCTAACCATAGCCTTCACCGGAGAAAGATCAAGCATGTCACCCATCGAAACATACCTGAAAGTTAAATAGATGAACAACAGCAATCAGTATTTTGATTATCATGTCAACACTGAAACCTATGATATATAGTGGGGAAAACAGAAAAATCCTATTACTATAGCCAAATAAAGCGAGTACAACTGTAACAACTATCAATTTGTCTCTAACTTTTTATTCCTTTTGGCAACAATCTCACCATATCTCCATCAATTAAGACAATTAAGCAAATGCAGTGTGATCTGCAATCTTGAAAATAGCCGAGAATTCCTACAGAAGATGCAAATATGCATTGCTAACCTTCTAAGTTCTAACGAAGGCCTAATACAGAGCAAGCAACATGATTGAAGATCTTCACGGTATTCCAAACAATTACAACCAGTATCATTTCATCAGACGCAAGCAGCAAGCAGAAGGTGCAGAACACATCCAAATCCGACCAATCTCTACTGCACGAAACCACTCGGTCAAACTGAACAGATAAGGCGTGTAATCTTTACCTCTGCTTCCGGAGGAGCTGCATGGCGTGGCCCCAGACGGCGGCGCGGAGGTCGGCAGGGTCGGAGACACCGATACCTGCGATACGGACCCGCGAAAGCAAGCCGACGAGGACGGGCGGCGAACAGGCGACATCCACCGCAACAGGCAACCGGAGCAGCCGTATACATTTTCCAAGCCAAGCGAGGGGAAAGCCGGCGACACCATGGAAACGGCACAAAGAAGAAGGTTAATAAATAGCAGAAACGGGAGCACATGCAGGGACAAACAAAGAACCGAGGATAGGTCAAATACGAGCAGAGCAGGGGAGGTAAAGAGACGGCATGACAGTACCTAGCAAGAACCGACGACGGCTGACGAAAAAGGAACAATGCCCAGACAACGGCGGCGGCGGAGCGGACACTGGGGAACGAATGCGACCGCACACGGCAGAGGCGGAGCCAACGATGGGGAACGAATGCAACCGCAGGCCTCGGCCAAAGCCACCAGAGGCCAAAAACATGACCCTTTATCGGGCAGGTTAGCTCCGGGTCGAAGCAAACGCCGGCGCCGCCGCAGACCTAACGATGACCAGACGGCAGGCGGCCACGTGCCTGGCGCCGATTGACGCGGAGCAGGCGGAGACACCGAAGAGGGGGACGGCGTGAACGGGCGGAACACGGTGCGGGCGAACGAACGGGCAGCGGGCAGAGGGCCTACCGAGGCGCCTGGGCTGAGCCGCGCGGACGGCGTGGGCCCAGACGTGAGCTTCCCCGCGATAGGAGAACTGCGCAGGAGGGAAGGAGGCCTCCACAGTGCAAAAGGTGGCATATGCCGAGGCCCGGAATTCCTTCAGTTATAAGAAGAGTTAGTATTAGTATTAGTATTAGTATTAGTATTAATATTAGTTCATGGGGGGGGTGCAGACACTCTTAAAACTTGCACGTACGAATCAAGACATATATAGTCGATTGTCACCTGCTTGCCGCCTTGTAACGTGGTCCAGGATCGATCGCCGGTGACCCGTACTTCCTACGTGTTTCAGGCTTTCAGCACATGTAAAACGTAGTTACGTTCATATCTGAACCCATACGCGTTGGCAAAGCTTGGAAGGGTTTTGTTACTGCCGGTAACCAGTCAGAAACCTTCGCGGTCAACAGGACTTGAGAATTCGGACTCTGGCATGTAATGTCTAGTACGAGTACATGTACAGCACAATGCAGAGGTGCAGACGCGCAGCTATGAGGAGGCACGTGGACGATGGAGTTGTGCCCTTTGCGCCTTGCGGTGGCCAGGCCGACGCAGCATCCACAAGTGGACGAAAACTTAGCCGAGATGACAATAAACCGACGGCGACAGCGCTATGGCGCTCGCACAGCACCCTGTGCTTATTCGATTCGTTTTCACCTCTACCTACGCCGTAGAAAAACGCTACCGACCAGGCCCTTATCTTTTCTGCTACCTCCGTCTCGTGACACTAGCTTGCCAATTTTTTAGAGGACTTAATATGAAACTTTGAACGATAATTTTACGCTAACCATTTATAAAATATCAAGAAAGTATTTTCTTATGATAAATCTAACAATACCATTTTAATAATTCAATCTAAATATTAAAAAAATAATTATTGATTGAAGATTACAAAAGATTGATTGATCTAATTAAATCAACAATGACATCACATATTCTAAAACAAAGGATGTAGCCTTCTTCCTCCACCGGCGAGACCCATGGCGAGTCACCCTAACCCTCGCCTATCTCCGTCCATCCCCATTAGCGCCGACGCAATCCCAGTCCACATCGACTAGAAGAAGAGTCACTTATGCCGCCACGCAAACACATCACTGCATACGGCAATGCCCTGGCACATTCAGGCCCGCCACTGTGCAGCCAGTGCTCTTGCTGTCACCGTGGCTGCGAGCGGCCGCTGTTGTGCGAGCTGGCGGTGGCCGCTAGACGCCAGCGTAGAATAACTACACTATAATGCATTGCGTGCGTCACCAGTAGCTAGGAGGCGCATGGGTTAATTGGGCGGCGTCGTAAGATTCCACCATCCAATCCACTAGGAGGCTTGCGAGCTCTCCAGGCAAGGCAAGGCAAGCCGTTCACCCACGCCAATAAACTTAACTAAATTGATATTTTATATAATGCTAGGGATAAATAGATGTTGTGAAAAAAGATCGTTCACTCACACCAATCCGCGGCACGCCAAGCAATCACACAAACAGAAGAAAAAGAACGCACACAATATAGGAAAAAACATCTCTCTTTATTAGCTTGATCTCTCTGTACAAGGCAATACCCCTATATATATATAGTGGAGGTCCCCTGGAGGTTAATTCGAATTCGCCCACCAATGGACAGAGTCCTTCCATACAGAAACACGGACTCTAACCATACCATAACAATAGAAAGCTATTGTAGGTACGACCAACAAGCTGTTACTCTAAGTCTCTAACCGCTCTGCACCACCGTGGTAGATCCGTTGTGAAATAAGATTGTTCACCCACACCAATCTGCGGCACGCTAAGCAATCACACGAACAGAAGAAAAAGAACGCACACAATATAGGGCAAAACCTCTCTTTTTATTAGATTGATCTCTCTGTACAAGACAATATATATTTATATATATATAGTACAATTACCTGGGACACCCTGGTGCCTGGGCACCATGATCCAAAACGGCTATTTTCCATATGTATTTGCATGCGAAATTTTTTGAAATTTTTAGGATGTTGAGTTCAACCAATTTACTAACTAGTTCAAACAAGTTTGAACTGAAATTCAAACTAAAGTTTCCTTTTTTGATGGTAGTTTGATTGTAGGTATGTGTTGATTATATATATAAATCAGCAAAGTATGTAATTTAAATCCGTTCAAATCTTCAGATTCGAGTATATTTTTTCAAAGTTATGTATTTCATTTGAATTCTTATAGATGGGTATATACCCTAAAACTAAAAATTTTGAAAAATATATTCGAATTTGACTTCAATTAACGCATTTAAAATCATGGTGCCCAGGCACCATGGTGTCCCATTCCGCCATCATACACACACATATATATATATATATATATATATATATATATATATATATATATTAGAGGTCCCCTAGAGGTTAATCCGGATTCACCCACCAATGGACAGGGTCCTTCTATACAGAAACACGGACTTTAACCATACCATAACAATAGAAAGCTATTGTAGGTACGACCAACAAGCCGTTACTCTAGCCGCTCTGCACCACCGTGGTAGATCCGTCACATATATAGGAGAGCCCAAGACCAACTGGGGCGCACGAGCTAGCGGAGTCCTTGACGAAACCAACCTATCTGAATCAGGGTTCAACTTTTCAAACGAAATTACGGCTCGCAAGCGAAAAAGAAAACCGTTTCGAATTTCACTCAAATTCAAATTCAAATTTAAAAAATTTAAAAAATTTATCCAAAATTTCTACATAATTAGTATTAATAGTCTTATGACCTCTGATGTGAATATTATTTAAAAAAAATCAAAGTTTGAAGATGTTTTTGAGCCATTCAATTTATTTAGCAGCAATATTTGTTGAATTATATGTATTTAGGGCTTGTTTGGCAGAGCTCCAGCTCCCAACTCCACCTCGGATCTGGGTGGAGCCCCGCCAAACACCCCAACTCCAGAAAACCACGGAGCAGGCAACTCTGTGGAGCAGGCAGAGTTTTAGTACATTTTTTTGGAGCAAGAGAAAAGGTGCTCCACGAATGGGTTTTTTCAGAGCAGACGTGGAGTTGGAAGGAAATTACCCACCTTTGCCACTGGGGTAATACCTAGTTCTGCAGTGGAGCTGCTTTACAATGGAGTTGTGGAGCAGAGCTGAAAAAATGGAACTGGAGCTCTGCCAAACAGGCCCTTAGTAGCAATATTTATTGAAGTATATTTAGTATAAATATTTGTTGAAGTATATTTAGTAATCATATTTATTGAAGTATATTTAGTACCAATATTTCCTTGTAAAAACCAGCAGCATGAGGCAAGAAGGGTACTATCCATAAAATCATGACCTGTATTTAGAAAGTACATATGATTTTTTTCTTAAAATTACATGTAAACTGGTAAGAGATCATTAGACTAAATCAAAATCTCCGGTTTAACTTACCAACAATCAATATAGAATTATATGAGACATCTAGTGATAAACCGTCTATCATTTTTTTCCTATTATTTTGAGAGAGAGCCATATCATAACTAAATATTCAACACGAATGCAGGTATTAAACAGTCAACTGTAGTACATAAAAAATAAATGGAAATACAATGTTACAAGATCTGCTATAGCCTACAAAAATCATAATTGATCATATAAGTGCAACATTTGAATCAGAATTTTAGACTACACCTCCACAACACACTGCATGTTTCAATATTTATTCAATTATATTTAGTAGTAATATTTGTTGAAGTAATTCTTCAAATATCATTTTTGGTTTTTAATGGCTTTTTTCAAATTTTACAGTAATTTTTTACAATTTTCCCCTAATTTTTCTACATTTCCCTCATTTTTTCAACTACATCGGTTTTTCGAGCTTTTCGAGCGAATTTCAAGCCTTTTCGAACGAAAACCGCAAATTTCGCTCGGAGGTTTCGAGCTTTTTTGACTAGATTTTAAATTCATTTGGCTTTCCAACCGAGCGGTTTTGAGCGAAATTTCGCGAATTTCGATACCGCTGAGGTATTGAAATTTGTATTCAAACCTGATCTGAATTATTGCCGCCCATCACCAGTCCAGATCAGACTGACTGCTACGTCTCGCTACTACTAGTAGCATCCTAGCTAGCTACGAATAGCTTGGCCGGCGGCTACCTCTTTCCATTCCTCCTTCCGAGGTAGAGAAACAATACCACGCGCCGTCAGGTTTGTACTAGCTACAGCAGTCGCAGCAGATTTTAAGCCGACGGATCGACCTCGGCACGCGCTGCTCTGCTCGCCCGGCAGATGGCTCCCGCAGCTTCGCTCCTCTCCGCCACCTCCGTCGCCGCTGCTTCCAAGCGCCCGGCCGCTTCCGACGCTGAGCCGCTCAACTCCTCCTCCACCCCACAGGTCACTAATATAGTCTCCACTAAGCATGGCGTGTACATGCATATGGACATAGCTGTGAGGAAGTGGCCACTGACACGAGCGGTTGGTTGATCAGGAGGCCGCGCGCAAGAACCAGCCGCAGCAGATCGAGTGCCCGCGGTGCGGATCCACCAACGATCCGGCGAGCCATCGTCCGCGTCGCCGCCGCCGACGTCGGCGCGCGCGGAGGACGCCTACCCGGACCTCTCAACCTTCCCGTTCCTCGGTGAAGGCATCTTCTCACCGCAGTTCGATCTCGGCGTTGCGCCGGCGGCGTTTTCATGGCCGTCGGCGGTCCCAGACTTCTACGATGGGCTCGCGCCGTGGGACGATGGAAGTGGAGCAAGTGACATTGGTGTGACCGGCGTGTGGGACAGCTTCACCGACATCGTCGGCCACGGTTCGCCAATCGCCGGCCGGCAAGTGATGTCAGCCGGTCGCAGGTGTTTTTGCGGCTCCGGTTTTAGCATTGCAGCCTCAGGCAGTGTTGCCCAGTTTGCGGTATGTGTTTGTGCAGCGACAATGCCAATAAAAGTAGCTGGACTGTTGGAGGATGTAGTGTCTGTGCAGCGACAATGCCAATAAAAGTTGGGAATTGCTAGAGGGCACTTATTGTTTTTTTTTCTCCTATAAGCTGTGTTTTTTTTTTCTCGTCTAACCACTCAATTTTTTTTTTTTTTTTGTCTATAGAGTACTCAAACGAGAGAAAAGAAGACATTGATTTCATCAATTGAATCTAAATGTAAAGGCTCAAAATTTAAGTGTTATTTAGTAAGAAAACGCTTGAATTCTCTCGAGACACCATTGAAGTTTGTTTCAAGAATGCATTCCCACACCCAAACTAGACAAGGTTGTAAAATGCTGAGGACCATCATTGACAGGGAAGAATAGAAGAAAACGACACAATACATAATCATGATTCATGAAGGTAGAAAACATCTTCGTATATCAGTGTATAAGGAGAAAAACAAAATATGAAAAAATAAAGGTATTGGCTGTTAACCATACAATTACACAAAGCCTTGCATTAACAGTGGAAAAATATATTGTGGTACTTGGAAAGAGCTCTTGAGGCCCCCAACCAGAGAAAACTTTTAGCTAATAAAAACCCTAGTGAACTGGTGAACTAACGATATCTATACAGTAAAGAAACCAACACCTATGCGCATGCATTCCCACGCTAGCTTTACACTTGAACTGGGAAGCCAAAATTCTGGAACACCCTAAGTTCGCCTCCCCGTCCAGCCGTGACGATCACCAAACCCCACGCGGACCGGCGCTTTACATCCATAGCTCCGATGCAAAGATCGGATGAGCAGTGACCAGGACTGCTCTTGGCAGACGGTAGTTTCTCGTCAGCCAAAGATGTGGTTACTCCAACTGGATGATTGCTGGTGCTTGCAGCACCTTGGCAAACTGGGCTCTCGGTGCATCTGTTGTTTTCTACAGTGACTCCTCGGCCAGAGCTCACTGCACCATCCGATTCACTGTGTCTGCTGCCAGGAGACCCGAACGAGCCACGGGCTTCAGCACCGGGCCATGTGATAGCCACAGTGACATCATGGCAGTGGAAATGTTCATATGAGTTGGTTACATCAACTGCACTCCTGCTTCTGCTCGGATGGGAACTGTTGTCATGTCTCCAGACATAGACTTGGGAGTCCTCACTGGCACAGACTACATATATCCCGTTTGGAGCTACAGAAGCTGAGATTTGGCTACTTGTGTTGCGGAACCCTGGTGAAACGATTAAACACAGTAAATGCAAAACCTCAAGACTAACACACTAGTATATTGCAGATCACATAGGCAAGGATTATATTCCTGCCAAAGGAAACCGGTCAGCACAGGCACAAATCAACTCCACAGAATTACATGGATCCTGTGCTCTCGATTTGGGCAAAACAAAACTGTAGTTTGATCGGCGAACACGTTCGTCATACACAATTTACAGCGATAGGAAAGTGAAGAATTACCTTTAAATTTGTGAACAAGTTCGTCGCCGTTAATAACACGGATTCTTGAATCTGCAGAAGTAACCAGAACTTCAGAGGAGCTGCCTGGAGCAAACTGTTTGAAAAACAGATGATTAGAAAGTGTCGGAGGCATCAGATTAACATGACTTTTAGAGCCCAAATCTCAAAAATGCCAAGCACTGCGCATGCACTGCAGCATGCAGTGACACTTCACAAATATTAGTTCGCATGCACTGCGCATGTACCTGGAAGCCAGTTATCTTCTTCTGACCAGACTTTTTTTTCCTGATTCTTAAATCTATCTTACTTTTGTACTGAAGCTTCTCTGAAATCATCAACGAAATGCACATAAGAAAATAACCACACATATTTGTATCTAACATAAACAGAAGCATCTAGATACAATAAGAAAAGAACTACACCACATCACTGTGTGTGCGTTTGTGTACGTGTGCGTGGTGTGTGCGTGGTGGCGTGGGTGTTACAGAGAAAGAGAGAGTCATACCAGTAGTATCAAATAAATGGCAACTCCCCTTGTGAGATCCCACCAGTGCAACCTTCAAAGGTATCAGAGAAATATAACATAAGCTCATCTAGTTTTATGGTCAATACATATTACTAATATCAAGAAACTAGCTCAACCTGTCCGTCAGGGGAATAACATGCAGCAGTAACCATCTCATGAAGATCATTCCAATCCTCAATCTTACGATCATGGACATTCCAAATACGAACTTTCTCATCCAGTGATCCACTAATGAAGAAGTTGTCATCTACAGGATTGAACTGGATGCAAGTCACTGCAACAAAATTGAGTGAACAGAAGTAAATCAATTGTCGGGCTGCTCCAAACATATATAGTTACTGGCAAAAATGGGACTACCCCATTGCTCTAAATGAAAGGAATTAAGGAAGAGACTGCAAAAAATGCATATAAAATGATACTGCAACTAGTCTCACCATAGTCCGTGTGTGAGAATGTTTTCAAACAGGTACTGGCAGTGATGTCCCATAGCCTAACAGTTTTGTCCATTGAGGATGAAAGCAAGTACTGAATAAGAACCAAACAACCAGTTAGTGCCTTTATATAGTTGTTTTCAGCTTAAAATGGGGATTTCCCCCACAAATATCAGTCTACACTGGGGTTTGTTTCACAAACTTCAGTTTGAACATAAAATGTACATGTTTTCCCTTTCGCTTAGCAAGTAATTATGTGCATTATTGGAATGATTCTAGTATATTAGTTATATATTCAACACCATGGAATAGATTCAAGTATGACGTAATTCTGTCCATTGCATAGCGAAATGGTAAACAAGTCTGAACAAAACTCTTAACGAACAAACTGCATCATTTAAAGCCAATTATAAAGCAGAGGCCAAGATAAATATGCATATGGTGCACACATTAAAACTAGGGTACTTTAGAACTACATGTGTGGTTGTGTACATGAGATGATCGAAAAAGAGAGAGCTCGCAAAACAGGGTGCAAAAGTACAGCATGAATGTCAAAGAAAGCTCACAGTGGACACAGAAGGTTGATTTGCTGCTCATGCATATGAACACTACATGGACACAGCAGATGAAGTGTTACCGGTGATACTGTGCAAATAAGTAAGGTGCCAATACAATTATATTCGATATTATCAGATGCAAAGAGGAGCAATTACTTTCCACGGGAATGATAAGTGTATAGTAAGAGCAGCAAGGCTATCATTTATTACTGCCTTCTGCCTTGTGTGTCAAATTGTGAATTACAATCACATGTTGTACACGGCATTTGGGATTTGTGTTATAAGGCATATACATATTGCCATATTGCCTTATATATGTTTTCCTTTTGTAAGACATGTATTCCCTTATATAGATTTTGCCTTATATAGACTGTTCTTTTGTACTATCATGTACATCTATAAATTCTGCTCTATTGGTCTCAATATTGAATACAAGTGTTATTCATAATATGGTATCAGAGCAAGGTTTTTAGGGTTAGGGTTTTACTAGCGCTGTATTTGCGTCATCCAACCATCCTTGTTGGCTGGCTGGCTCTTCTCATCAGCCGCTTCCCAATGCCGCGTTGTCCGCCGGTCTCCTCTGTTTTGGCCTCCTTTACTCCACTGCCGACACCACATCTCCGCGTTGACTGGCTTGATCTTCCTTCCGCTGCCCATGCCCGTTTGCATCCTCCAACCATGGCTGTCATATAGATATTGCCTTATTATAGGCTTTCCTTTTGTAAGGCATGTATTGCCTTAGATATACTTTCCTTTTGTACCCTCGTGTACATCTATATATTTTGGCATATTGGCCTTATAGTGAATACAAGTGCTATTCATAACATTGCGAACCATATATAATGGTAAGCATATTTTTTTTCAGAACAGACATTAACTTATGGAATATGCACAGACCATTTTCAAACCATATGCAACTTTTGTTGACAATACCACACTTAAGTTAGGCATCAAAATTCCATTAGATATCTTCCAACCCATCAAGACAATGACAAATGGATTGTGATGACTATTTTCATGTGTCTGTGTATTGACAAGACCTAGAGTTTCAGAAAGAGGCAGAATTAAAAGAGCACAGCAACGACCTACTTATGGCATCAAACTAGCTTAATGTTACGTGTACAATAGCATCAGAATGACAGAATGAAAAATCAGCCAATACATCATTTGAACTATATTAGTATATCCATGCAAATCTTCCAGTTAAATCACTGTAGCAATGTTACAAAGAACAATACACAGAAACTATTGTAAGTCGTAACCATAGTTAATTACGCAAAACTATGTGGCAGATCTTTCGAAATGCAGTCTAAAATACGAGGATTAACTAATATTGTTCTTTACCAGTTTAGCAACCTGAAAATGATATCAGATTTCATAGATAAGCAAATGAAGACAATGGACAGATCAAATTGCAACTTGGAACAAATCCACTACTGGTACAAAAGAAGTGAATCTTTTGGCAGTAAAAAAACTGTAGTGGTCAACAACCAGGCCTTCTGCTCTATCAGAAAGATGTAGTGTAATGTTGCATGCTAAAGCCCATGCTCAATTATGGTGACACAATGACAGAAGTGTCACGTTTTCCAAATTGTACATTGATTTGGTTTTTAGTCCTTTTGACAATCACAGTCCTTACAACCGTACTAGGCATCATCAAAACCAAACATGACTCTTTCCTTTCTTTCCTGAAGAACACGACAGTGCAATCGTTGAATTAGATGTTTCAGAATGCATGCCAAAAAGCAAACATTATGCTTGAGCAGTTGACAATGCAAACAAAGAACACAAAGTTCGCACCTGAGATTTGGACCATGATAGATCAAGAACATCAGCAGCGTGCCCCAGGAGTGAGCAAACTGGCTTATCTCTGAACCCAAACACACACTCAGGCACAACTAGATGATCGGAGCCCACAGACTTCCGGCTGCTCTGCATCCTTGGCCTCCTCTTCTTCTCCACATATCCCCTGTCTGCACAGCTCAGCAACAATGTTGCCACCTCCGGTGACCCATTTTCAACAACTGCAAGAAAAGGGCTGCAGCCGCCACCATTCTCCCTTGTCACTGTACCTTCCCCGAGCAACTCTCCCTTCCTCTCTCCCTCTGATACCTCCCACACATGGATTAAACGGTCCTCCCCGGCGCTTGCAAGGTATCTTCCATCCAAGCTGAAGTTGATGCACCACACACAGCCCGAGTGGGCAGCCAACTCCTGTGTCATGAACAGCCCGGTGAGCTCCTTGCATGCCTTGCCATACTGCCGCACCCTGACCCTCCCTGCATTGCGCGAGCCGGTGCCATCAACGCTGTCATCGGTGGCAGAGCTCAGGCGCCGCGTTTCCCTCTCCTTCTTCTCCTTCTCCTTCTCCTTACCCCTCTCCATGCTGCGGCGCCCGTAGGCGACACTGCCCGCCAGGTGCCTGATGCCGCGGAGCAAGCCTCCAGGCTTCCTGCGGGGCTTGGACGCGGGGACGGCGTGGTCGGAGGTGGAGGAGGATGCGGTGGTGGTTGTCCGGCGCATGAGCTCGTGAACGATTGGGGAGCGGCCAATGCAGAGCTCGAACTCCTCGAGGGTGAGCTGCCGGCCGGTGCCGACCTCCCGGACCACCTCCTCGTGCACCTCCCCGACCTCGAACTCCGTGCCGTCATCCAAGTTCCGGATCCGGCATTGCTCCCCGCCGCTTCCGCCGCCGCCGCCGCTCGGGTTCCGCGCCAGCGGCGGCTTTCCATGCCCACCGGATCTGGGCTCCTCCGCGGCCTCCACCACCGCAGGCCGGGGCAGAGGCGAGGAGGGGGGAGAAGGGGAATGGGACGGTGAACGAGGGGAGTGGCGGGGAGAGGGAGGCGGCAGGGGCTCGGAGGAGAGGCCGAGGCGGTGGAGCAGGTGGCGGCGGCGCTCCTCGACGGAGGTGGGCTCGGAGATCCAGACGTCGTAGGCGGAGGCGGAGGGCGAGGCGTGCGGCGGGTGATGGTGGTGGCGGCGGCGGCGGCGGTGGTGGTGGTCGGCGTCGTCGTCGGAGGCGGAGGTGGAGGAGCAGGAGGACGAGAGGATCCGATCCAGCGACTCGTAGAACTCCTCGTCCTCATCCGCCGCCGGATCCAGGTCTGGCGCCCGCGTCGCTGCCGCCTCCGGCATTACGGGTGGGGAACCCCTCCGACGCGGCCAACGAGGCGGGGCGGCGATGAGCTGCGGAGCCGGAGGTGGAGGCGCCCGCCCAAATGGCAATTTATATGGCAGGTTTTCGGTTCGGTTTGCGTTTATTGGGTTCCCTTGTCATTGCGTGCGGGGGCGTCGTCCAGTTGGAGTTGGGATTTGGAATGGGGAGCAGTTCATGTACTAGCCAGCCCCCATGCTATCTCTTTTTTCAAAACTAGTTCTCATACAAACAATTTTATAAAAACAATCTCTTCTTCTACTGCAGAAAATCTGTAGTTCTATAGCGCAAGAGAAGGTTGGTTCCGCAGCAACACGAACGAGCGTGGATGCCAGCTTCCTCGTGCGCTCCTGCGCTCGCCCATGTTGCCCGTTTGGCTCCTGTGCTCACCCACAGGGTTCACAAAACCGCCGAAAACCGCTCGGAAACCGCAATTTTCGAGCGTACCGCTCTGGTTCGAGATGCAAAACCACTCGGTAAATCGGTCTAATTAAAAAAATTAAAAATTTTTTTTGAAAATTTTGGAAAAATTTGTATGTTCGGTTTTTCGCGTAAAACCGCTGAAAACCGTTTTCGAAGAGGTCGGGTTAGTTTTTCGTGAAACCCTAGCGGTTTTTCGTAAAAATCGAGCGGTTTACCGTGAAAAAACGAATGGATTTCAAATTTTTTGGATTTTCCAACTCTTCGGTTTTTGGCGGTTTTTCGCGCGGTTTTTGCGAAAACCGTACCGCGAAAACCGAACCAGTTTTGGCGGTACGGTTTTGTGAACCCTACTCACCTGTGTTGCCACAATGTCAGTCTCCTCCTACGCTACCAGACTTCGGCGGTGACGTGATTTCTCACAATAAAAAAGAGAACTAATTAAAAAAAATATTTTACATGAAAATTAATTTGGAAGAAAAATCGTCCCGAGATACTAAAGTAAAAAAATTCTGGAATGGGAAGCCGACAAGGACAACCAGAGTTTTGCGCCTGCGCCCTCCGGAGTCGAGTCGTGGGCCCTCTCCTCTCCCGTCAGATTGGAATGGAGAGGCCTCCAACGCTCTAATTGTTAGACAACCTCGCTATCGAATAGTCCGGGGTTGCCTAATAGATCTCAAGTGGAGAATAGACAGGGAGAAAGAGAGACACAATATGAGGAGGAACGGGCCTGCTTTATTATTCTGTATGCTTGTCTGTACAATGGGGTGACCCCCTGCCTCCTATATATAGCGGTTCTGCTTAGAGATAAGGAAGAGTCCATATCGGATACTTAATCCGCTTCCTAACAGATACGAATCTGCTTCCTAACACTCCCTTGGACTCTTCAACATGCGAGATGCATATGCCTCATTAAAACTCCATAAAAACCCGATTGGGAAAAATAATTGGAGAAAGAGTGCATAGCACACGCTGTCGTGTTGCACGGATTGCCTCATCAAAACCTTATGTAAGAAAACTTCAATGAAAAACTTACTTAAGGAAAAGAGTACAATCCACCCAAACTTCAATGTTAATCTTCAAGATTTACGTTGGGTACTCAAACTTCATGTTTGAGATTTATGTAGGAGTATGTGAAAATTCTCCCCCTGAAATCTGCACTTCTCTAAGCCTCAACATCCCGATTCCTCTAACACATCTTTCAAAGGAAGATGCCGGAGTGACTTAGTGAATAAATCTGCGAGATTTTCACACGACTTAGTATGCAGTATCTTTATCTCGTTCATCTTATGCATTTCATGAGCATAAAAGAACTTGGGGTTGATATGCTTTGTAAGGTTACTCTTCACATATCCCATTTGTACTTGTGCAACACAAGCCGCATTATCTTCATAGATAATAGTGGGGGTTTGTTCCATGTTCGCACCACATGACTTCGGATGTGGTGAACCATTCTTCAAGCCATGCACATTCCCGAGAGGCTTCATACAATGCAATGATTTACGAGTGGTTAGTCGACGCCGAGACAAGAGTCCGCTTAGACGACTTCCAAGAAATTGCCGTTCCACCGCAAAGGAAAACATACCCGGTTGTGACTTGCCAAGATGCGGTCCGATAGGTACCCAAAGATCGGCGTAGCCAACTAAATTCAATTCATTGTTTCTTCAGTAAAACAAGCCGAGGTCTTTGCTTCCTTGAAGGTAACGGAAGATGTCCTTCACCCCTTTCCAATGCCTTTTGGTGGGTTACGCCTTTGCAGTGCTAGCAAATTCACAGCGAACGCAATGTTCGGTCTAGTGCTATTCGCAAGGTACATGAGAGCTCCAATTGCACTCAAGTATGGGAATTCCGCTCCGTGACTTCCTCCCCTCTTCTTTAGGCCTGCACGGGTCTAGGTCCGCTTGGAGTGACCTTCCGACCATTGGGGTCTTTGCGGGGTATGCCTTTTCAAAGCCAAATCTCTCCAACACTTTCTGCGTGTAGGATGCTTGGTGTACCAAGATTCCGCCTTGGACATGTTCAAGGCGCAAGCCTAAACAGAACTTGGTTTTACCCAAGTCTTTCATTTCAAACTCAGATTTCAAGTATGTGCATGCTTCTTCAATTTCCTCATCCGTCCCAATGATGTTCAAGTCATCTACATAGACGGAGATTATACAAAATCCATTCGTGGATCGTTGTATAAATACACATGGACAATCTTCATTTGTTCGTGTAGCCTTTCTTGCAGAGAAAGTCACTCAAACGATTGTACCACATTCTTCCTGACTGTTTTAGCCCATATAGTGATTTCTCCAATTTCACACTGTATAGGTTTCTGTTTGCTCTGTCTTGGTTCGGGATAGGGATACCTTCCGGTACTTTCATGTATATCTCCGAATCCAAGTTTCCATACAAGTATGCTGTGACAACATCCATTAGCTTCATTTTCAACTTCAAGTTGACTGCCATTGAGATCAAGTATCTAAAGGTAATTCCACCCATGACCGGAGAATAGGTTTCTTCATAATCAACCCTAGGACGTTGAGTGAAACCTTGAACAACAAACCTTGCAATGGTTGTTGCTCTTTTCATAGATTCTCCTATTATTACAAAATTTATGGCCATTTCGTCATGGTGTGCTTCATGCACTTCTACTTGCTCTTCATTGCTATTTCCCATTCCAGGAGCAAGTTCCTTTAGTTTTTCTCCACCAATGTGTGCGCACACATTATTTCCGTGGCTTCTTCCAATGGAAGATTCAAATATGGAATTGCCTTTTCCACGAGCTTCTTTCCAAAGGCTGTGTCTCAACTGGCTCCCCTTCTTGCTTTGGGGCACTTTTGTGATTGGCTGTGGTAAGTCCTCTCGCCCAGTTTTCCCCAGACGTCTCCGGGTACTTTGGGTTTGAGAAGCCAGATCTCCTGTTCTTTTCCTTTGAGGCCTCTGAACAGGATGAGGGATACCTTCTGCTTTCTTTGGTATTTCCACCCTCTCTGGTGCATTTCTTGCTGGTACATGCGACTTAACCACGCTCTTCAGATCACAAAAATGATCAGGCAGTTCATTTGCTAAATTCTGCAAATCGATTGTCTTCTTGACTTCATGATTTGCTTCATTAGTGCGAGGATCATGCGCGGGGATCCCAGTGGAATGCCATACTATTTCCCGGCATTTTTCATCCAATGGTTGATTCTCTCCCCCTAATGACGGGAAATGGTCCTCGTCAAAGATGCAATCGGCCGAATCGGTGTGCAAGTCTCGATCATGGGTTCCAAATACCGATTATGGATGCACTCTCATAACCAACGATATCCTGCACTTGCGGAGAGGGCCCATTGCGATCATTGTGGGGTGGTATAGGTACATATACCATACAACCAAATTTTCTAAGATGGGAAATCTTCGATGACCCCTTGCACTAATTGCATTGGTGAATGGATGTTGTAGGCCGATGGTCTATAATTGATGAGTCTTCTTGCGTGCAAAGATCGCGTGTCCCCAACAAGTGTTGGGCAAGTTACAACTCTGCAAGAGCGGTCTGGCAATGAACTTAATCCTCTTTATTAGTGCTTCACTAGCCCATTTTGCGTATGGACGCGTGCGATGCAGTGCTCAACAGCTTATTCCCGTTCTTTGTACAATAATCATCAAATGCCTTGAAGTAAATTCGCCGGCATTGTCCAATCGAATGGACTTCACGCGATGATCGTGAAAAGCATTCTTAATTCTCGATGATCTGCGAGATCAACTTTGCGAATGCATGATTCCTTGTTGACAAAGAAACATGTATGCGACCATTTCGAGGAAGCATCAATGAGCACCATAAAGTATCGAACCGGCCCTGACAAGGGCTGAATCGGTCCGCAAATCTCCCCTTGAATGCGTTCCAAGAATGCAGGGATTTCATGTTGCACTTTCATAACAGAGGGTCTAGTTATTAATTTCCCGGTGGCACATGCATGGCACACAAAATCTTCGTGATTCGGGAAATTCTTAACATTAATGCCATGACCTTGTGAGTTGTTAACTATATTTCTCATCAATCTAAGACCAGGATGACCTAATCTACAATGCCATAAAGCAAATAATTCAGAGCTTCTAAAGACAGTCTTCAAAGAAGTATACACTGCGTGTGCATTGATTTTCGTGTAGTACAACCCAGATTCATATGAGGGACATTTTTCTAGTACCATCTTTCCATATTCCGCGTGCTTCACAATGCACAAGTGTTCTTTGCCATTTTCTTCATTGGTTTCTACGTGAAACCCATTGGCGCGGATATCTTTGAAACTTAAGAGAGTGCGGGTTGATTCAGGGTACAAGAGGGCTTCTTCAATTACCAAAGTTGTACCCATTGGCAATATAATTGTGGCTCTTCCTGAGCCTATTATATGCGTATCGCTTCCTGCGATAGTCGTAATCCTTCCAGCGTTCTTCGTGATCGTCTGGAAGTATTTCGACTCTCTTAAGATGGTATTTGTTGTGCCACTATCAACAATGCATATTTCCTCCATTGGGCGCTACACGATTTCTTTTTCAATCTGCTTTCCGGTAGACTATCGCGTAGGATAGAGTCGCGTAGGACTTTTATTTCGGCAATCCGAGTGGATGCCGGCTTGATGGCGAGTTGATTGCAGATCGGATCGGGCGATCAATCGCCGGTAGTAGACGTTCGTCGTCGTCGATGATCCTTCGCTTCTTGTCTTTTCTCACCTTTCAATCTTTCTCCGGTAGAGCTTCGTGCTGATAACGTGTTAGACAACCTCGCTATCGAATAGTCCGGGGTTGCCTAATAGATCTCAAGTGGAGAATAGACAGGGAGAAAGAGAGACACAATATGAGGAGGAACGGGCCTGCTTTATTATTCTGTATGCTTGTCTGTACAATGGGGTGACCCCCTGCCTCCTATATATAGCGGTTCTGCTTAGAGATAAGGAAGAGTCCATATCGGATACGAATCCGTTTCCTAACAGGATACGAATCTGTTTCCTAACACTAATAACTCGACTGCTGCTGATCCTGATCTCTAGTATCCGGGAGGGTATATCCTGACTCGGACAATGACAGGTGGGGCCCAGGGAAGATATCATGCCAGAATTAGCGGGTTTGTCTCGGTTAGTCGGAGAAAATCGGAATGAGTTGGATAGGAGGAGTGTGTCTCAGTTCTTTCCGCAGACTTACCCTAACCCCTGCCGGCAAGCGACAATGCGAAATGTGCCTCGTTTTAATCCATGAAACATTGAACACATTCTATCCTCTGGTTTTGTCATTTCGATTGTTAAGCTGCATCATTGCAAACAAGCATCAATATTACGTAGCTAGGGATTGCTGCTCTCTCTCACAACCTCTCAGACCTTTTGAAACACTAAGATCCAAGAATATAGTGCTAACCTTTTGAATCGGATCAGAGTTTTATGAGATATAACGCGAGCGTACATAGGCTCAAGAACAAAAGAAGATGAATCCCGCAGATATAACCAAAAAATAACGACATTGAAATAATCACGATGAAAGAGAAAGATTCGGTGACGCCGACCGCGAATTATTTAATAACAGCCTCAAAAGAGTACAAGGGATTGCTGCTCTCTCTCACAACCTCTCAGACCTTTTGAAACACTAAGATCCAAGAATATAGTGCTAGCCTCTAATCCTCTCGTGCATATGTTGTTTCAGATAAGTGGTTTATGATTTTTTAGTTGCTTGGGTTTATATAGCCACTCAGGGCTTGTTGGGCTAGGATTTTAGGCTTTCCAAACAAGATTTTATCATTTTCTAAAATAAGTAGGAATCATAATTCTATTAAGATTTATCTACCATATATTTTCAAGTTTTAAAAGACTAGATAGGAATAACCTTATGTAATAGAAATAAACAAAAAAAAAGATAATGAAAACTGCGAGAAATAATGTTGACGTGTGTCTCTGGTTATTTGTACAGTAAAGAATTTATGGGAGCAAAATAACTAAAATTAGATATGTGGGGATTTTTTTTAGACATTTCATTAATAGAAGATGAAAGAGTACGGCCAATCGCCTAACCAAAATAGCCAGGTGAGATATGTGGGGATTGAAAAATCAAGTGACATGTAGGGGTGTTTATGGATTTTTTCCCATTGCTTCTTAGCAGGTTTCTTGCACTGGTAGCTATTTTTAGAGGGAGCTAGCAAAGTGTAGAACGTATGTAGGGCTGTAAATGAGCTGAGCTCGAGTGAGTTTAGGCTCTTAGGCTCAAGCTCGGTAAAATTTGAGCTGAACTTGAGTTAGGGTCCAAGTCTTGATTCATGTTTGAACTCGGCTCGAGTAAGCTTGATAAGCTCGGTTCAGGAAAGCTTGATCCAAACTGGAGTATGCTCGCGAACTATTCAAGCTTAGCTTGATGAAACTCGCGAGCTCGAGATCAAATTTAAGTTCAGTTCGTTTGGAGCTCAAATCGAGCTTGAATCGAATATAGACTGAATCGAAATCAAGCTTTTTTACAGCCCTAAACATATTTGCGTACATCAAATTGCAGTTCTTACTTTGTTTGGTGTTCTCTTAATGAAAGCGATCGAAACTGTTGTAATTGGCGTGAGCTTTGAGTTCGGGGGGCTTACACCGGGGGATAAGGGTGCACCCTGAACTTGTAGTGCGAAGTGATTAGGCTAACTAATGAGAGGATTAAGTGTGGATTAGGCAGCATCGCAAGTAGCAAAACGCCGCCAATCTATATCTATATCTCTACTATTATAAAGCAGCAGTTGGTGGTAGTGGTGAGTTCTACCCACGTTATTAATTACCCTGCTTAATTGCCCTACTTAGGCTGTGTTTGTTTAGGTCTTTGGAGGAGAAGTCTTTGGAGCTGGAAGAAGCTAGGTGGCTCTTTGGAGTGGAGGTCAAGTGGAAGAGACTTGATGAAGGGGATGGCAATTTTTGTAAATAAGATCAAGTTGCAAGGGTACCAGGGAAGTGGGATTTTCGTAAGCTCAGCCCGGCCCAGAAGCATCGTTTTCCTTGCTTCTCTCGTGTAGTGCAAATTGGGTGGAGCTTCTCCTCTCATAATTTGAAAAATTACTGTTTGTTTTGGCTTGTGACTTATGAAGACCTAGAAGCCAAATAAGCCTAAGCAGAAACCTAAACAAACACAGCCTTAATTGCCCTGCTTAATTGCCCTACGCAAAAACGAAGCGTTGCTTTAATTAGCCAGCTTTCGTAAGAAACGAAGCGTTAAAGATAGATGTTTGATCTTGTGAAATAATTTTTTTATTTTTTAATCTTTATTTTTCGTTATCAATTTTGTTTTTCGTAGCAACGCACGGGCATGTAACTAGTAATCTATCATATAAAACCTACTGTTGTTGAAGAGGTAAGCCACTCGCCCCATCACGTCAGTTTTTCCTTGTAGTTTATACAGTGAAGTGCTATATATACTCATATATAGCATGCATCACATTTCACAAAAGGCGCATGGCTCAACTGACAGGGGGCTTTTGGCGCATCAACTTCGCTGGTTTAATTGAGCTACTAAATTATGTTGTAATTTTTTGAAAATTTTTTAGAACGGTTCTCAGAACATGCCTAATGTACCATAAAGAATTACAATCATGATCAAACATGTGCAATTTTTTAAAATTTTTGGCAACACTATTAATGCATTTAAAACAACTTTACTGATTTAATTGAGCTACTAAATTTGTAAATTCTTGAAAAAAAATAGAAGGGTCTTGAGAACGTTCCTACGCTACCATCAAAAATTCAGATCATGATTAAACTTTTGTGATTTTTAAAAATTCTAACAATGCTATTAATGCACTTAAAACAACTTCACTGATTTAATTGAGCTACTAAATTTATAAATTCTTTAAAATTGGTGATAAGAGTCCTGAGAGCATGCTTAAGATACCATAAAAATTTTATATCATGAACAAAGTTTAGCAATTTTAAAAATTCTGATGATGATTCTAATGCATTTTAAGCAACTTCACTGATTTAATTGAGCTACTAAATTTGTAACTTTTTAAAAAAATTGTGAGAGGGTCCTAAGAACATGCCTAAACTACCATAAAAATTTAGATTATGATCAAGTTTTTGTGAATTTTAAAATTTTTGATAATTTTGCTAATATATTTCAAGCAACTTCACTGACTTAATTGAGATACCGAATCATATTGAAAATTTTTTAATTCTATTTTTATTTTTTTAACAGATTTCCTCTGTCTAAACATTTCACGGCAATGCGTGGTATTTAACTAGTATCACTTATGATTCTCGATAAGACGCACGGGCCCGACACGTGGAACTGTGGTTTCAACGGTGGCGAAACTATAGTGCCACAGTACCTTTTTTATTAACTTTTACTTTTAAAGATAATAAATAATTTTTGTTCCTTTTTTGAGGTTTCCCAAAAAGATTTCGTCTCCCTGTTAAAATCGCGGCTATCTCGGCGCTTCGTTCTGTCTGTAGAAGAGTGATGGGGAAGCCTTGCATGGAGCAGAGGGAATGTTGCATACTGCCTCGCTGGACTTTAATTGTTAAGAACAACATCGATGTAATTTTTCAGAACCACAAGGTTTTTTATTGCAAAAGTTCTTAGTCTGGACTCATGTACAGAGGCAATTTTCCGAAAACGCAAGGATTGTTTGCAAAAGGGCTCGGGCTAGATTTGGTTGCAAATTTGCATAACCACAAGGTCATTTTGGCAAAAGAACCGGCAAGAGGACTTAAACGTAATTTTGGATTTCTGGATGCCCTCCTGGCAAGACATGGCATGGGTGAGAGGCTCTAGATTCCTTCCCCTTTAAAGAGAGTAGTTATTTCGTAGTTTCATGTCCAGGTTCCTGCTAGTGGTCATGACATAGATAACAAATGCAAATAACACAAGCGAAACCATATATATTTACACATATATGCATCGATTTAATTATAGTTGTGCCTATATAGCTTTTACGAGAAACCCATGGTTAGCAAAATAATATTACATGTTTCATTTTCACTAACCAAGGCAAAGCCATGCATAACAAAATTGTCACACTTTGACACCCCTTCTTATGCGCATCAACCATTGGATTGGGTCAAAGTTTTATGATATAAGACACGAGTGTGCACGGTCTCAAAAACAAAAAGAATGAACATCATAAAGAGAACAAAAATAATGACGTTGAAGCAACCATGACGAGAGAACCGATTTAGAAAAGCCGACTGCAAATTCTTTAAGCACAACATCAAGATAGTACAAGGGATTATCGTTCTCTCACAACCCTCTCGAACCTTTTAGGACCTTTCGATCCTTGCCCTATACAAAAAATTGGTGCTTAAGAATAAACTAGCCTCTAATTCTCTAGTGCACCTCTTACTTTAGATGAGTTGGCTTGTGACTTATCTATTGATTGGGTTCTCCATGACCACACCCTATGTTTATATAGCCTCCCTAGTTATCCTCCAAAGCAAATAGGAATACTACTTGTATTAGGATTATGAATCCTTTGATATTAGAATTCATTTAACACACATTTCTAAATTCTAAAATGCTAAATATGAGTCACCACATTTAACATTCTTCACCTTGACTCTTATCTGTTGAAGTCGTTGTGCTTCTCAAAGAAATCGCTCCAAATCGGCTTCGTATTTTCTTTCTCCTACCATGTTTGGGAGTGTGACCCCATCACATGGGCTTATGCACATCATCGTAGTATCCGTGTTGGTGTTCGGCTTGGTTGTTTGAACCTTCCACCTGAGGGCACATTCTTTGTGAAGTTTGGTTAACCACACATTCTGTTTCTATAGTCATTCATGATATAGGTTTGTACCGCCTTTGAGCTCCACTTGCTCGATGGTGCTTCGTGGATGGTCCCTCCACGTCTTTATTCTTTCAACATCTCGCATCTTCTTCTTTGCGTCTGTTAAATTTTACAACCGTCTTTGATATTTGAGTACCTACCGTTGAAGACACGGTTCCATTCTTCTAATCAGTATTTTTTTAGACCTCCTATTGGTTTCCCTTTAGGTTTACCCATTAATCGACATCCTCTATTGCTCCGATACTTTTCATAATTACCTGCTATTTGCAAATAATTTACATGACTCCACCTCGAAGCGTTACCTCCAAACAGTCAAGTTCATGCGACGACAAGTTCGTCTAAATCATTATGTGTTATCGCCATTGAGCATGCATCCTTCTTTTGCTTCAAACTCGGATTATCCTTTATTATATGACATTCCTCATCACATAGATAGCATGTACGTGTGTCATTGCTTTTGTCCTTCTTCTTCCTACAACTTTTGCTTTTGCCTGCAACACGTAAATGCTTGACACCCAAAAATAAAAGATCCTGATGCCTTTTTCAAGTACACTGCTTTCAATAGATATGTAATTATTTCGTTGAAGTTGAGAACACTTTTTTCGACAAGACTATTCATCATCAATTGCTTCCATGATGATGGTAGAAATGATGCCAATATGACGACTTTATTGTTCTATTCAATTTTCACATCCACGCTAGTTAGCTGCATGACAAGCTTGTTGAAGATATTGAAATGGTCAACAAACCGTGTACTTTTTTTTTCTATGCGCAACATGTATAGTTGTCGCTTCAACATCCATTAGTTTGTCAGCAACTTTGCCATATAAAATTCTTCTTACTCCTCCTAAAATTTCTTCGGCAAATTCTTCTTGATCACATAGTACTTTACCTCGTCGGAAAGACACAGACAAATTATACTGACAGCTTCTGTTCCATGAACTTCCAATCTTCAACATACATCTTTTTGGGTTTGTTCCCTTCAGGAGCAACAATTAATCCTTACTGAACAAGGACATCCTTTGCCACGTGCTAAAACTTATACCGCCATTAAATTTCTCTACTTAATTTCAGATCATCGACATCAATGTTGATTTTGTGCCACCTAACGCTTTACCGACCTTTTCACAAATCTGGTTAATCCGGCCTTGGCTCTGATACAACTTTGTTACACTCTTATATCACTTCTTATATGCAGTAGCCCTCAGATCGAATAAGAGTTTTATGAGATAAGGCAGGAGCGTGCATGGTCTCAAGAACGAAGAAGATGAATTTCGTAGAGAGAACCAAAATAACGACGTTGAAACAACCATGACGAGAGAGAAAAGTTTTAACGAAACCGATCATAAATTCTTTAAGTACAACATCAATAGAGTACCAGGGATTATCACTCTCTCATAAACCCTCAAATTTTTTAGGATCATTCAATTCTTGTTTTGTAAAAGAATCTAGTGCTAAATAATAACCTAGCATCTAACCATCTCGTGCACCTTTTGCTTTGGATGAGTTGACTCATGGCTTCTTGTTTGGTTAGATTCTCCACAAAAACTACTTAGGTTTATATAGCCTCTCTAGTTTTCCTCTAAAGCAAATAGGAATCTTACTCTTATTATGATTAAAAATCCTACTCCTATTAGGATTCATCTAGTATATATTTTTAAATTCTAAAAGACTAAATATGAGTCACCATATTTAACAAAATTTGTTTTGAACACAGATGACAGCTGCTTGATAAGCAAGGAGTAGTGTTCTTGGGTGGTTGGTCGACCTCAACTCCTCAGCGGTAGAGAAGGAGAGGGAGGCTGTTTGTGGGGCTGGTGCAGTTGGTGGGCACTAGGCAGGTGGTGGGAAATGGCGATGGAAATGAGCGGAGCTGATCGATCGAATCGAAGCTAGCGTGCAATAATGGAGGAGTCGGAGGCACGTTGCGATGCTTCCTATCGAGCAAGTCAAAGGCTGCCTGGCTCTGTGCCCCTGGATCCCATGCCAATGGGGCTCATGCATCTCAACCCACAGAGAGAAGAAGAAGAAGAAGAAGAAGAAGAAGAAGAAGAAGAAGAAGAAGAAGAAGAAGAAGAAGAAGAAGAAGAAGAAGAAGAACTAAAGAGGCCCGGCCAGCTTTAATTAATTAATCAATTGCATGCCCACCAGCCACGCACGGGGCCGTTTAAAAGTTCTAGGACTCATTTGCCTGGGTTGTTTATCCTTGAAGAAGAAGACTTGATTATATTCCAGCCTAGATCGTTAGCATGCATGCAAGAGGTTTCAATTCATTCTTGCTTGTGTGGAGGTGATTAGTTTGCACCGGTTGCTGAAGAGGGAGGAATCCAAAAGGATCGATTCGATAGTGCACGGCCGGGTTAGCTCTTATAGCTGTATACTAGTTTGGCTATCTTTTTTTTTGACACGGTGTGTGTATATGTCGATTCTATTATTTGGCTCATATGCCGCGGACGGGGAGCACGGCAATGCCACGACGTGACATGTGGCTATTGCCGTGTCTCCACTAAGTGAGATTCGAAAAAAAGCAATGCAATGGTACTATAGCGCCGCATTGCTACAGTGCCACTGTATGGTACTGTGGTATGGTGTGTGTTTTTATCCGCTGAGTAGAGGCTAGTTCTGAAAAAAAAAATACATTATAATTTTATTAGGTTTTATAAATACATTATAATAGAAAATAATCGCACAACGGCCAGTTCTAAAAAATAATATTTGGGGCTACAACACTGAAGAGTTCTACCATATATAGACATGCATGAAATGACCTCATAAAATAAAAACCAAAAAATAGCTTTGACCATTAATTTTTATTACAATGCATTTGTAAAATCTAATAAATTATAATATTAGAAAGTACATTTCAAGATAAAGCTATATATATGTGTATATATGTGTATATATATGTATATATATGTATACATATATATGATTGTTATGTATCTAATTTAAATATTTAAAAGATATTGACAATCAAAGTTTTAAAAGTTTGATTACACCTATATCTAAAACGATAACTATTTGTGACCAGAAGGAATATATTCTATGCTATTTGATATGATATCATGTTTTAGGTTTAGCCGTTCGCTTCTTGCCTTGTACAATTCTTCCTAGTTTCTAGTTCTATAATCTATACTCCAATGAAAGAACTCTTCAATGTTGTAGCCCCCAAAAATTATTCTTTTTTATGATTAGCCCGTGCGATTTTTTTAAATATGGCCCCCTAGCCCGCAAATCCCGCGCACAGTAGCTCAGAAAATACAAATACCAGCAATAAATACCGCTTCTCCACTCAGCATATCAACAAAAAACACCGTGCTATAGTACCATGCAGTGGTACTGTAGCGATGGAGTGATACAGTACCATGCATTGTTTTTTTCGAATCTCACTGAGTGGAGGCGCGACAATAGCCACGTGTAGTATCGTGGCATTGTCGCGCTCTTCGTCTGCTACATATGGGATCAAATTTGCAAAAAAAATGATGAGAACTATTTTATTTTATTTTATTTTTTTTGGGGGGGGGGGGGGGGTTAAAAGACTACAACAGTAAAAAATTCTTCCTTGCAGCTTCTCCAGCTTTCTGCCACTCTTTATAATATGCCATGATCCATACTGTATGTTAGCGTCCAAGTTAAGCAAAAGACGCCCACTGATTTGCTAGCTGACATGCGGGCATGTATGTACGTATGGTGTGCATAACTACTTATATCTGGATACGGCTACATAGCAAACAGCCATGCCGTCGCTGTATCATTTTGGTGAGATATTCTTGTTGGATATCCAGGATAGGAGCACATGCATGAAACGCAGATGGCATGGTTACTGTACATGTAAGAGTGACGAGTCCTTAATTGCAGATTAACATAGTAGTGGACCACTACTAGTGGTGAGATTAATTATGGTAGTTAAGGGCATGTACAGTAATGTTATCTCAGTTGGCTCTTAATCTATGCATATCAACTTTGGCCTGTGTAAAAGAGTAAGAAAAGAGGACAGAGCCGACTCTTATTTAGTAGCTAGATTTGCACGGGAACATAGGTAGATTAGTTATATACTCCCTCCGTTTCTTTTTATAAGGCGTATTAGGTTTTGTTAGGACAAGACTTTGACCAACGATTACTTTATTAATATACCATTTATGTAATACAAAATCATAATTATATATAAGTACTTTTGAATACAAATCTGCTAATATCAATTTTGTGTCATAAAAATTATATGCTAATAGAGTAATTGTTGGTCAAAGCTTTGTCCTAACGAAACCAAATACGACTTATAAAAAGAAACGAAGGGAGTACAAAAGAGAATATATAGTTATTGCACAACATCTAGAGCCAATATTTAGATATAGCTAGTATTATACAAGCTGATTTCAGTGATTACTCTAAATGATATAGATAAGAGATAAAATTAAATAGTGAACTTTGTTATTATACTTAGGCTATTCCCAGTGCAAAGTATCATACTCCAATATCCAAAAATGCCCATAGGATGAAAAATATAATACTCATTCAAGAAACGCTCTCTACAATACATAGTATCATACTTATATGGTTAAAATAATTAATTGGTGTGATGTTGTGTCTATGAAAGTGGGTCCAATGCGTTAGATTCTGTGCCACAGCCTAAGATATCGTGCCAAAGCAGTATCTTGCTCAAGATACAGCTTTCTTCTCCCTCCTATTTAATGATTTGCCACATCAGCAAAAAATCCTATGTGGCATCTATTTAATGAGTATGATACTACCCATTGGGAATAGCCTTACTCTAAGTAGGCATGGGTTAATTAGGTTGCTCCCTAGGACTAGGAGTAGTACAGGTCCAAAAGATCTTTCAGTTGTTGCCCAGAGCTAGCTATCTACCGCTAGTACTAGACCAGGTGGTTAGCCGGTTAGCCCAAGCCCTACCACCGTTTCACCATTTCATGCATGTATAAATCGTCAACATTTGGTCGATCAGTGAGTGGTCACTGGTCACTCACGCAAGCATGTTGCTTGCCTTGTTTTTGGACCTATGTTCACCTACACTCCTCGAGCCCTGTCATTTCGAGCAGAAAATCGTGTGCAGCTAGAGCTAGCCAGCTAGCCGCAACAGGGCAAGGCGAGCGAGCACTAGCAGCAATCCATGATCATCCCTGATTGAGGAGCAGCTAGCATTTAAATTTCAAAAGAATGGCGAGACCAATTTCCTAGCATTGCTCTTGAGTCTTGACCATGACTGAGATCCAAACCAAGCATGCATGATTGGGCAGAACGCACGGCGACCGAACGTAACGCAGGACGGCAGAACGAAGCCATCCATCCTCCACAATTTTTTACCTTTCACCAATCTAGATCTAGAGAAGAGAAATGCTCGTGTTCTTCTAACAAACATCACTACGCAGATCGATCCCCCAGTCACATCAGATGACTATCTCCAGCAGATTCCCTTTAACCTCCAATCCCTTCACGAATAGATCCCAAGTGCTCCAGCGGATTCCCTTCAGCCTTCCCTTCAGAAGGGATTCGAAGAGAGAATCCCTTTAGAAATAGATTCTCTCTCCAATCTCAGAGAGAAATCCCTTCAAGGGGAAGCTGTTGGAGATGGTAGAAAATAAAAAGAATGAATATAGGGAAGTAAACAGGGAATGGAATGAAAATGAAGGGAAACTACTGAAGATAGTCAAAAACTGAAAGCCGGAAGTGGCGCCAGGAAAGAACACCCCGCCGACGGATGAGCGCGCGTGAGCGGACACGACAGTAGTGGTAATGCGCACATAGACCGCCCCCATCAGTTAGCGCAACTGCCGCAGCTGTCGCCGGCAGACACACTGTAGGCGAGGGCAATGGGCCAATGGTATAACAGCCAGCCTATGTAGTACATAGGTAGCTCGCTACCTCCTCCTCCTACCTGATGCTATTTACCAGAGAGGAAAGAGACACCGACGCGGCCTTGCCGGATTGTACAGCGACAGGCAAAGATGCGCCCTTGCGCCGCAGGGACAGGCATGGATAAGTCATAAGAGCCTGTTAAAAAAACAAGAGATTCATGCTCCGGAGCAGTGCGAAAACGAAAGCTTTTTACGCGGTGGTGGCGACCGGCGCCACCGACCGCATCCCTGTCCCCAAACCCCCAAACCGCCCGCACAGAATCGCCTCCTGTGTGCTAAGCGAGCAGAAACACGGCAAAACGCAAAGGTCAGTCTTTGTAAGCGTGCGGACAGTGGACAGTGCTGGACACGTTTCGGCTTCACAATAAACAAGACACTGCAGCTCGCCGGCGGCAATGAGCCAGTGAAAGTGTCAAGCCTTATATTTAAACAATTAGAGGTGCTATATGTTATTCCTTTTTAAATTTGCACAGATATTAAAGCATGAGTGAAGGGTAGATGAGGATTGCTTACCCCCTTCGTTTGCTTCAAGATTTGTGCAACTTGTATTAGGAGAGAAAGCATAGAAGCACCTCTCTTAAATAATAGCCCCAGACAAAAAATAATAATTTTACGATGCATTATACTGGTAGTACATAGGCCCTGTTTGTTTCGGCTTTTTCATCGGCTTAAAAGCCAAAAAACCTAAGCCGAAACAAACGACTTGCTTTTAAGCCGGGCTTTAAAAAAGCCAAAAGCCCCTGTATAACTATAAGCCAAAAGCCAGACAAGAGGAGCTTTTTTGGGCCTTTTTGAATGAAATAACCCTTTGCCACTAAAAGTCTCCAAAATTACCCACCAAATGTCATCATATATAAATTGAGAATTCATCCACCATCTCATTTAGGGTATTTTAGACTTTTCATCTATAAGATGTACCATCTAACCCATTAATAAACCAGGATACCAAACAACATATCTTGGCTTAAAAGCTTATTAAACCAAAAAGCTAGCTTTAAGCCAAAAGCCAAAAAGTGTAAGCCGAAACAAACAGGGCCTAATGTGTAGTAGAAATCACATCTAACCGTTGATTTGTTAAGGATATTTCTACTACTCTACTAACAGATGAAGTATAAGTAAACTCTAGTTAATTTGATCCATTGGATCGAAAAGAATAAACGGTACATATTACTGTAAATGTTAGGGGAAAAAAATAGTCTAACACACTTACTTTCAAATAAATTTATAAAAATAACTTTCTTGTTAACCGCAAAAGACACAACAGATAACATATATCACTTACTACACTTCTTTACCGCGGCAAGGCTATAGAGGTTCCAGCCGAGTTTCCCTTGTGCTAATTAATTAATCACTTAATTATAGGAGACATGGCTAATTTTACAAAGGAAGTGTATAGGTATCATCTGGATGTTTTTGTTTTAACTAACATCCAAATTTTGGACCGTTGGATACTTCACCTGGATATCACTGGGCTGTTAGATCAAATCATAGGATCGGATGTAATCGATACTCTCGAATCTCAACAATAATCTGATAGTTCTAGATTTGGGTGATTTCAGCAATAAAAACATCCAGATAGAGTTTATCAAATCCCTTTTACAAATTCGTTCGTATTGAGCTCAATTAAAGAAAAAGTTTGTCAAGTACAAAAATAAAAGCGAAAAACTAGCTACTATTTATTTCCCGTGGGGTTCGAGATTACTGAAAGGTCATCTTGCCGGTAGTTACGATGGTAGGAGAATTATTGTGGATCTTGTCTCGCGTATACATGCATGCATCAGACAAGCGCAAAAACGGGGCCGATCTCCAGCTCAAGTTTTTGACCCACATGATACCTTCTGAATCTGTATTTGCGGGGAAAAATCCATTCAGCCGACTAATGTAATGTATCTTGTGTTCTCGACAGAATTACGGATGAGATTTGCACAACGGTAGCACTAAGTGACACAATTAACACAGCACAGTCACACACGCACACACAACGTGCTGCAGGTCAAGGAGGTCATCAAGGACTCGTAGAATGCACACTACTGGGCAAGGACAGTTGCAAGCAGAGAACGGATCACGCGCCGTCTCCATCCCTACATGCGGGTCATGCCGATGCCGCTGTTGTTGACGATGGGCGGTGGCACGGCGGCGACGTGGCGGGCCTTGGCGTAGAAGAGGTAGTGCAGCTCGGTGAGAAGCGCGGTGAGGAAGGTGAAGGCGGCGCCGGCGGCGAAGACGCCCTTACGCAGCATCGCGCAGCGGGTCGGGCCGTTGGCGAAGAGGTACTTGGTGTGGTACGCGTTCCGGACCGACCCGGCCAGCAGGCACAGCTCCGCGATCACGAACGTGAACCTCCATTCGTCCATCACATATTCAGATCAGAGCAAACAATTAGCAGAGTCGCGCTGCAAAAATTAAAGAGGGAGACTAGGGAACGGTATACCGTTCCAACGGTATAGCCGTGAAACTTATCAGCTTCAGTGCTGGTTTTATGAGTTTCAGTTTTAATTTCATCAGTTTCATGTTTCATCAGTTTTTAGTGCTAAGTTTCGTGAGTTTCAGTGTAAAAATTCATAAGTTTTATGAGTTTCAGATGTATACCGTTTAGTTTTTCCGAAAATAAAAGCGAAGCAGCCTAGCTGACGCATGGATCGATTCTGCAGTACGTGATGAACACTGAACTTACAGTTACAGCCCATGATGCATAGCCCGTTACCAGCTGGATGGTACTCAAATCAGTACCACGAAAGTCAGTCAGCTAGCTCGATTTTGAGCACGTGGTACTCTACCAAATTAGAGTTTTCACCATCTTTAGAGGACACCACGAGAGACCATCGAGTTACCTTTAAATTACTGTATCTTTGGTATCTTCATGCTTTAAACTTTTGGTATTAGCTTAATGTAAATTTTAGTACGTTCCACGAATGGCAAAAAGTACAATACATGCTACTACGTGACGGTATCTATGCTTGTAATTCTGTGCAGCGCAAGGCCTCTCTGTACGGCCGTGCAGTGGTTGGGTTGTAGTGTCGGAGAGTACGACATAAGCTGGTCTGTTGATTTAGATTAACCCAGACCACCCTGCATATGTTCGTACTGTCCGGAGTGGGGAACTCCGAATAACCCCAACTCCTGTTGCCAATTTGTTCTTATGGTTCAGCTAAGGTTCTGTCAGATTACAAAATAGTATTTCCCTTGTTTTAGAGGCACAAATTAAGCCTGTCATATCGGAGGAGGTATGCAAGAATTCCTGAAACCTATCAGCATCATCAGGGACACAAAACTGTAAACAGCGGCCGGCACAGGCCAAGGTATACAACTTATCATGGAAGCAAAGCTTATCACGAGCCGCGACACAAACTTGTACTAGTAACGAACTGACCGATCAGTTCAGCGCATGGTACACGACCGCAAAAAACCTAAAATTCCAGCGGTGTGATTGCACAGCGAACAATTAATTGCCAGATTCGGGGAACCAACGAACAACCAGTACTTGCTAACAAGTATCTCAAAGGGAGGGAAGCACGGGATCGGGTTGGGATCGAATTGTTACCAGCACGCGATGAAGCAGACGCCGGAGTACGCGCGCCACCGGCCCGGCGGGAGCGCGCGGCCGCAGCAGAAGCACCTGGTGGCCGCCATCGCCACCGCCTGGCTGGCGAGCAGCAGCAGCAGCGCGCCGATGCCGTACCCCGTGGCCGCATCGGAGCCGTACACGCAGTACGCCCGATCGTTGCCGTCGCTGTTCACGTGAGCCTGCGCTTCGGCCAAACCGGTCGATCGATCAGCGCCGACTAGTACGTGCGACGGATGCTTCTTTACTAATTAGACGGGCGGAATCGAGCTTTTCGTATGGTGAGCTCACCGTGCTCCGGCGGTGCTCGGCGCCGATGGCGAGGACGAAGGCGAGGACGTCGAGGACGAACAGGACGGCGATCACGAGTATGGAGGCCATGGAGCGGATCGAGATCGATTAGCTCTGGATGGGAGAGGAGGAAGGATACGGGGAGCAAGCGAGCTAGGAGGAGCTAGCTCCCTTTCCCCCTGTCGCTGTTGCGGCGTAGAAGAGGATTAGGACGAACGGGGCACGGACAACAGAGGAAAGCAGGGCGACGGGGGGGGAGGGAGTGAAGGTGATGGATGGTGCGCCACACCAGAACACCACTACCGCTCTGACGTTGACGTGTTTCGTTTCACCCTGCGCTGCACGCTCGCGCGGCCTGGCTTTGGGTGTACCACCTGACTCCCTGCGGCTGACGCGTGGGTCCCGCCGTGATGGTCGTGTGCGATTCATACTTGCCGGGGTACGAAGTTAGCCAGTGCTTGCGTGCAGCGGCTGCAACTAGCAGCTCGTTGACAGAGCAGCATAGGGACAGCTGACCGGAACGGGCCATGAGAATATTCACATAATTTCTCTCTTTCGCGGAGAGGAAATCTCAAAGCTGGCTTGTCGTCTTGTGTAGGGATGCAAATGGGCCGACCCTAGGGTCTTCTTTGACCCACTTTAGTTCATTTGTTTGCACTAAAAACTTAATTTTTACTCCACCTTTTATGTTTTAGTGCAAACAACGAATGAGTCCAAAGATAATTTACGCCCATTTGCATCCCTAGTCTTGTGCTACGGCTCGCAGGTTACTCGTCTTTTTTCTCTTCTTTTCTTTCTGAAACCTGGGTTGCTTTTATATATATATACATGTCTTCTTTTTCTTAATACTGGGGTTATTCGTCTTTTAGTTCGATCAAACAATGTACTAAACGAATTTCCGACAAAAGAAATATCAAACAAATCAGCTTTTTCGATGGTATGAATTTGCTGTGCTAACTTTTGCTTGAAATCCACACTAAATGGGCTGAGGGAGTCCACTCCAAAGCCCAATTGTCTAAGGTCTAACGAACGACACGGTGGGCTACCGGGCTGGGCCGTAGCCACTAACAGATGCACAAAAAGGAGATCGGACGAAGCATCGCGCAAACCAATCGATCGGCTGCTTCTTCCTTCTCTGGCATCGCCCCCTTCTTCCCCACTCACCTCTGCTCTCGCTGCAAGCGTTCGAGCAATTCCCCGCGACCAACTGGGGAATTCGTGGCGCGCGATTCAGCGCTCTGCTCTGGCGGATCCTGCTCGGTTTGAATCGGTAAGCGCGCTGATCTCTTCTGTGTTGCTGCTCCTTTGGGCAATCGACCAATCGTACGCGAAATCTGGGGCTGTGATTGTTGAGGCATGCGATGTGATGTGAAGAAATTGCAAGTTCCGCTGATTCGGGTTCACAATATTATGCAAACGTGTGATTAGGATTGTTTATGGTGTGATTAGGATTGTTTATGTAGTTCGAGGGTGTCATGATTAGCTGCGAATTAGGTTCTGCCTTCGTATTGAGCTCCAAGACATGGGCGAATGTGTTTGAAGCAGCTTGTAAACCTTTTAGGAGTCTGCTTGGTTGTGACTAGGGGAATTTACCGCTCGCTAAGTGTGTGTGCCCCCTTTGCTCTATTTTGTCGGTTTTACACACGCATTTGATGGTGCCCGCTGCCCAATAGTGTTCAGTTCTGGATATCAGTAGTAGTTCCTACCCCTTTAGCAGATCTGTTTGGACTGTTAGAGATTGGCGCTTTTGCATATTATTTGATGTAAAAGTGCAATTGTTTTCTGTATCGCATATCCTTTCCGTAGTACCGATCCCGCTCCTGGAGGAAATTATCAGCCTACTGTTTATATTTCATCATTTATCACATTAATTTATGCATTTATCGACTATGTTAGGGCTTTTGTTTCATGCTTTTTCCCGATCAGGCCCACGCCTCACATGGTTGATATGAACCCAGACTCTGATGATACACATGACCTGGGTGGAAATAACAGAGGCAGTAAATTTGACGGTCTGGACATAAGAGATGGTAAGTTACTAGTGTACTGTTGCCACATTTGCCTGATTGGGTTGATGGAAATTACACGGTGGCTCACAGTTTTTCGGAACCACAACAAGTATTCATGTAAACATCTAGACAGGGGATTGCTAGCTACTCACAAACTCCTCTTTAGTTTGTTCCTAAAATAGATAACCAATCTGATCTCGAGGAGCCATGGAGAAATCCTGGGGTGTGGCAATGCTCCATTTGCGCACATGAAAATGATACGAGCTATTTATCCTGTGATCTATGTGGCGTTCTTCGGGATTTATCACTGTATTTCAATAATGCCATTGAAGCTGAAGGTGGAGGTATATAATATATTTCTTTTTGTTGCAGTCCCTGATCTAATGTTTCTGTTTTTGTGATACAACATAATTGCTGTTTTTTAGCCTGTTAATTTAGTTAATTTTCTCTCCTGAAATCTAGCTAAACGCAGAAACAAGCATTATGGAGTATCTGTACTGGCAAGATCTCTTTTCACACCATCCAGTACAAAGTCAAAAACTGTTGTTTTCTCTGATGGCTTCCAAGCCAACGGAAATGCAACAGGAAATATGCAAGCTACCTTGAGTGCTCTGCATAAGACATACATGACACGTAAACAGCGCCGTATTATAGGTACACTACATCTCTACACCAAGCAAGTTCTTTACTTTGTAACTTACTTTTTTCCGTGAACGACATCATCCAATTCTTTTAGCTATATGTTCCTTCTGTTAGGTCAGAAATCAATGTGTCCTTCATTCTGTCTATCTCAGTCATTTGCACATAGCCAGATATGTGGTTAGCTAATTGTAAATCTTCAATGTAGGCAATATCAGCCTCTGTTGAGTAAAGCCATAACGGTGGTAACTATGGGGTGAATGTGTTGATTATGCATTTTGGACCTATACTGGCACTGTTTGTTTAACTTAAACTTTGATCTATCATTGTAAGAAATAAGAAACAGTTAAAGCGAACTATCTGTTTTGTGCTCTGGCCTATAAGCTTAAGCCAGATCTGTTCTTCTACAGAGAAGCTGTAGCAAGAAAGTGGGTGGTGGCTTATGGGTCTAAGAAGTTTACAAGGGTTTATAGTTTATATTTACCTAAACTTCTCTGGAGGCTATACAGTAAGTTTAGCAGATTGAACATATGAGCTTTATGTCCAATATGCAGCTAACAAATTATGTTTCTTCTAGGCCCTTAAGAATGTAAAATTTCAACCTCGATATGAATGTTCAGTTCCGCCCTTGGAATTTGGGTAAACATTTGATAAATTGACTCGTTTCTTTCAAAGGAGATGCATATGCTGTAGTTCTATAACATGTATTAGGACACTTCATCCTATTTCTTGTTTGCTTGATATTTGTTTCATTTGCTGGTTAGATTT
Organism: Rhipidocladum racemiflorum; assembly: GCA_036346355.1. Taxonomy (NCBI): domain Eukaryota; kingdom Viridiplantae; phylum Streptophyta; class Magnoliopsida; order Poales; family Poaceae; genus Rhipidocladum; species Rhipidocladum racemiflorum. Next base: position 71,552,676 of record CM070576.1, on the reverse strand, counting down.
CAGAGTGGAGATATCTGGAACATGACTGTATTATGTTGATGTTGACAGTGCCTTTCAAGTTTGATACGCCATCTCCCGATGACATGGTCACTACAGGCTTAAAATCATCCAAAATTTTTAGAAAAGGTACTCTTTGTACTGCCGTTTCCCCTGATTTAATTAAGACTACTGAAAAAAATGCATGTGAACATTTAATTTAAATGGAACTTTTTTGTTCTTTCCTTTTTTGTTTGCAAGTTCATGTGGAACTTTTTTCAGTTAATTAGGATCTGGTTAATTCTACATGTTTAGGCTGAACCAGTGAGCCTGGTCAAATAGAGGATAACTGTGTGCCAATTTGACTATAGAACCTTGGACTGGTTGTTGGTATATATATCTTTTTGTTAACTATTTGCTATGGGTGGTACCAAGGAAAGGTTAAAATGAAGTTACTTTCCACATTCCAAAAATTTTGGTTATCTATTGCTTGCCATCGTTGCATGCTGACTCGATTCATACCAGTTGACACAAAGGCTCCATCTAAAGATTTTGTTGATATCACCGGAAAGAAGGCCATGTATAATGATGATCTTTCAACTGAGAAGGACACAAGTACAGATTCAAGTTCATCAGTGAAGTTGGATGAACCTGGCGGAAGTAGTAGCACTGTTGCTGCTGATACTCAAAATAAAACTCTTGTTTTGGACCATGAGCTACAACGTTTGAGTTTGGAGAAGAAGCCAAAAAACAGTAAAGCTAAAATTAAGAGGCCAGTTTATGTTTCACAGTACAAGCCAGAACCATGGATGCTCCAGGGTGAAGATCCAGAAACGCCGAGACAACTAAATCTTGCTATTGTAAGCAACCAGCTATACATTACTTAAATTGGTTTTTGGCATTTCTTTGCTTTTGCTATTGTAAGCACCCAGCTATCTTTACGAAAAAGTTAAATTGGAATCTTATGCTAGGTTGGTCATGTCGATTCTGGGAAATCAACGTTATGTGGTCGATTGCTACATGCCCTGGGGAGGATTTCAAAAAAGCAAATGCATAAATATGAGAAAGAAGCCAAAGAAAAGGTCAGTTTAATTATTAATATTGTTGGCACATCTCATTCTTCTGCTTTTTATGCATCTTGACAGCTGTTTATATTTTACAACTTTTCTTCCCACAGGGGAAAGGATCATTTGCATATGCTTGGGCTATGGATGAGAGTGCTGATGAAAGGGAGCGTGGCATTACAATGACTGTGGGTGTTGCATACTTTGACACCAAAAATTACCATGTTGTTTTGCTTGACTCCCCTGGCCACAAAGATTTTGTTCCTAATATGATATCTGGAGCGACACAGTCTGACGCAGCTGTCCTAGTTGTTGATGCCTCTATAGGCTCATTTGAGGCTGGTATGGGTGTCAATAGTATTGGACAGACAAAGGAGCACTCACAGCTTATTAGAAGCTTTGGTGTTGAGAACTTGGTAGTTGCTGTTAATAAGATGGATTTGGTGGAATATTCGAAAGAGCGGTTTAATTTTGTTAAATCACAACTCGGTATTTTTCTCCGGTCATGTGGTTATAAAGACTCAGCAGTTGCATGGGTCCCTTTGAGTGCAATGGAAAATGAAAATTTGGTAACAACAGCTTCAGATACTCGGTTATCATCATGGTAATAAGATATTCCCTAATGTAGACCTCCGTGCATATCATTCCCCCCCCCCCCCAACTGGGTAGTTGATATCATCAATCTTATCGATGTATGGTGTCAGGTATGATGGAAATTGTCTGCTGAAAGCCATTGACTGGTTACCACCTCCTCATCGTGATGTTTCAAAGCCACTATGCCTTCCAATCTGCGATGTTATTTCATCCCACATGCTGGGGCAAGTGGCAGTTTGTGGTAAAATAGAGGCTGGAGCAATCCGAAGTGGCTCCAAGGTATCACTCTAACGTTATGGTAGGCACACTATAATGCATTGGTTTTGTAACATTGCCTCTTATGGTGTGGGAGTTGTCCTGACGATCGTACATCACTTGTTGCTTTCTAACTATGCATTCCATTGCTTTCACTTCCTACCAGATTACCTGCTAATTTGGTAAACGATACCTATATTGTTAAGCATGGTCAAACCAACTACCGTGCAGTTACCTTGCTTTGTTTACATGCTGCTCGAGCTGTCGTCTGATCTTGAAGTGCTCTTGTTTCAGGTTGTTGTCATGCCTTCCGGAGAGTTAGCGACGGTGAGAATTATTGAGCGTGATTCCTCTAGTTGTAACTTGGCAAGAGCTGGGGACAATGTTGCTATCGGTTTGCAAGGGATTGACCCTAGTAATGTTATGTCTGGTGGAATTCTTTGCCATCCGGATTACCCTGTGGCCGTGGCGTCTTGCTTGGAGCTGAAAATATTGGTTCTAGATATCATTGTACCAATACTGGTTGGCCTTCAGGTGAGTAAGCGAGGGCCACGAATAGCATCTCTTTCAAACGTGCAAGCTTTAGTACCCTTTTTTGTAAGAGAACTTGAAGCTTTAAAATCATCGCCTTACATATGGTTGTTATCCAAAATTTGTAGTTTGAGCTCCACATACATCATGCGAAGGTGTCTGCAAGCTTGGTCAAAATACTATCATTGTTGGACCAGAAGACTGGCAAGGCCATAAAGAAAATACCACGGTTACTCACCGCGAGACAGGCCGCTATCATCGATGTAAGCTTACGTCAGATGAGATTGAATGCTGCCTTTTGCTAATCAAGCAAAAGTTTTTGTTTTAGTAACCTTTGTTCTCTTCATTCAGGTGAAGCTGGACAAAGAAGTATGTGTGGAGGAATTCTCAACTCTGAAGACCCTTGGCCGAGTTTTCCTAAGATCGCAGGGAAACACCATTGCAGTGGGCATTGTGACTAGTGCGAGAGCAGGCTTAGGTCCATTGGTTAAACAAATATGTAATTAACACGGTGTATCTGGTAGATCAGTAGTCCGGTAGAAGAGTTTTTTTTTGGTAAAAAAGATCTGGTCACGAAACAGCAACAGGCGTATTTAGCGTGTGTTTGGTTGGAGAGTGAGGTGGAATGGAATGGTTCCATTTCAGATTTCAGGGATGGAATGGCTTTATTCCAGATTTCAGGGATGGAATGGTTCCATCCCAGATTCTCAGACGGGGCCCACTGTCACTCTCACATTCCAAGTGGGATGGCTGCGTTCCAGGAAATTTTTAGAACCTGACCGTCCCGAATCTAGAGAGAATATTCTCTTTTCTGGAACCGAGTCATCCTTAGCTCTCCAACCAAACACTAGACTTGGTGGGATGGGATGGTTCCATTCCACCTCACTCTCCAACCAAACACACGCTTAATTGTCGCCTGGGGCGGGGCGGGGGGTAAGCGAAATTATGAACGCCACGCGCGGGAGGTGACCCGCGCCAGATACCCGGACGGCGCCACCCGGCCCGGGGCGGGGACCGTGCGTTTCCTTTCGGCTTTCTCTTCCCCTCCGGACCAATCCAATCCAGAATCCTAGGGTTTTTTCGTCACCTTATTTTTTTTAAAAAATATGGTTCTTTAAGAATAAATCTATTATATATTAAAAGATCATAAAAAATAGAGAAATAGACTAAAAATTCTCATAAAAAAAGCAAAACATCTGATTTTTAATCTAGTGGACTCTAATTACAACTGTTATGGGATCTTTTGTTTAAAATAGGAATATACTAGAAATTCTCATAAAAAAAGCAAAACATCTAACCGCTTTAGAGTGGGTGGTACTGCCACTGAAGGCCGGCAATACCGTTCCATACTGCTAGTAGTGCTGGCCAGAGGGTCCAGAAAAACAACCTTACTGTTAAATAGCAACCGCCGTTAAATGGGCATTCTTTGCTTTCGGTGCATGTATCAATGTGTTCAGATATTGTCGCCCGCTGTTATACGTAGACGGGATATTTCTAACTAGGAAGTACAGAGATTAGATATTGACTGCTATAGGAATAGATGGTAACAATCAGGTTCTTCCCGTAACGCTCACATTCATGGAGGGTGAGAACACTGATAGCTGGCTCTGGTTCGTAAGGAACGTGAAAGCCGACGTCATGGATCAACGGCATGGAGTGTGTCATACATGATCGGCATCCCGTGCTGTTAAAGATGATCCTGCAGTTGCAGCAAGGTGAAGATGAGACACATCCATGCCTGATTTGCGAAGTAAGTGGTGCAAGTGGCACATGGGTGCCAACTTCTACAAGCAGGTCCGGAATAAGTAGTTGACAAAGCTTTTTAAGAGGCTGTAAGACCAGAACCATCAGAGAAAGTTTGAAGCATTGTGAAAGAAGTTGGACGAGCTGACGTCAAGGCATACAATGGAGGCAGTGAAGAGGTGTAGGGTCGATGATGCGCCTAGAGGGGGTGAATATGCAATTAAAAATATTCTATTCGAGGATTATGCTCTGACTACCCCTATCTCAAAACCTAAAAAAATTGCAGAAGCGTAAACTACGGTTTTGACAATCTAAAGCCTAAATCAACTAGGCTCATTAGTGCACTAGCTAATTAGAATTGCATATACTAATTAAATTAGCAAGACTAAGCAATTATTTTTCATCTAAATAGGGAATTATTAGTGGTTAATTGGTTTGTCATCAATCACCAAAAAGGGGGAGATTGTAAGTTCAAGCTCTATTGTTTTTAGTGATTGGTGTTATATTAATGCCTAATCTTGTTTAATGACAAATTTAATCTTTAATGAGACTAACATGTTTATTGAGCTTATTGTTAGTAGTTTCATATTTGGATGGAAAATAAAAAACCCAAGGTATGTTTGCGTATTCACTCTATTATTCATGGCATACTTTGGATTCAAGTTAAAGAATGAATTTCTCCATAGCTTTAACCACAAGGTGTGAATTATGTTTCCTAATCCATATATCACATGGATGCACATATTTAAGGGAAGTTCACACTCTAACTTGAAGTTTCATTGGTATTGATCTATTGTTCACTCCATATACAAATGATCAATATATCCTTGAGTATATATTCTAAATGCCTAGTTCTAGTATACTCATGGTAATATAGGATGAACTCCAATACAATCAATTTGAATATGTGCATATTGATTCAAAGTCAATAATATTTATGCACATATACTTGTGGGGTTTATTCTATAGTTAATGGCTAAGAGTAATGATTATATTCATACATTTCACATATTATGGATTATTACTTATCATCAACATTAGTATATGAAAACTTGTGTAGTTAGTATATACTCATATCAATTTAAATGAAAATTTAAATTGAGTTCATTTGTCTTATTAATCATTAGAAAATAACTCATCATGTGTTGATGGTGTTTTTTTTATTAATTAAGGACAAATGGATAGTTCTTAAGTGTAATGAAGCGTGTGTTGCATTATTGTGCTTAAGACACATTTAATTCATTAAATTGATTTAGGTTATGCTCAATCCATATAAGTGGTATTCATTATGTGTTAATAGAGTGCAAAGACTATTGATACAACCATGTTTGTTGGACTAACCATTTACTACGAGTTGTGATGAAATAGGGTTAGTTTCAAAGGTTGAAAAGAAGAAGAAAGTTCATCAAGAGGAGATGAACAAGTTTATAGAGCCGGGTGTCGATCTTGAAGTGAAGATTAACTGATTTGTGTGTGTGTGTATGAATCGTTAACTATTATGTAATAAAAGTCTATAAATATATTTTACAATCGCTAAGGAAACATAGAATAAGCTAAAAATTCTAAAAAAAACATTCTAATGTTTTATTTGGTGGGCCTCCATGGAATAAAAGAGATTAAAAGATTGATACATCGACAGTTGTTTACTTGGCTATACTGATATATGCAATGTAATGTGCACTAAAAAAGTACTGAGAGAAAGAGACAAATATTGTAATAATGAAATTAAGAGATGATGACGTAAATGGAAAATGTTATGTTAAGCTATATTTACTATTTTGCTATGCCAGTATTTGGGGAAGAAAGTTTAGATGACAAATATTGCGAAACGGAGAGTATATTTTCTCCTATAATATATAATATCAAAATATCACAAATAGAGTTATGCAATAGTCTATTTTTCAAAAAGCGAAATCATATATGTATTGCCAAGTCATTTAAACATGTTTTAAGGATAGTGCACACGCAAGTACGCGGGCCACCTTGCTAGTTTGTAAAAATGATCTATCCTGATGTACCTGATCACGGAAGGCGTGGCACGTGCCATGTCTGTAGAGCTCGATAGCTTTTCAGACCTGCGGTAGGCCGATTGACCGCGTTGATAGTGCCGAATCCATCTCAATGGTGCTCTTCCTCATCTCGGAAGGAGCTCCAGCACTTGTCCTGCACACGACAGGTCTCTTACTAAGATTCTTATGCTCGGTAGTAGTCCTACCTGGTTTTCTATACTTGGTAGCTGCTTGGGAAGTTATCAAGCTCCACGAGTCTGTAACGTCTTTTGCGATCAAAGAGAAGATTATTTTTATAAATTTATTCAAGCTAGATTTTCAAAATAAAACTACGAAAAGACTAAAAAGGGAAAGACTCAACCAATCCAACAACCCCCGGCTGCTCTTCAAACCGCAGCGAGAGCCGGCCAGAGCATGTATTCCAGGACCCAACCGTCCTTGCAGTCTGTAGCCTGTAGCATAGGATGACACGCTTGCATTTGCTAAACGGGAAAGGAGCTATTGCAATGCACCACAGTACTACACTACTGCTACGGGGCAAACACTGCGGGTTGTTGACAAACAAGATGGGAATCAAATATTATTCGAGCAATGTTTTTATGCTTTTTTTTCTAGTACAAGTTGTACAAATCTTGAAGCAAGCGAAGGGGTAAGTAATCATCATCTACTATTCATTCATGATTTAATAGTTGTACAACTTTTAAAAGGAAGAGCATAGAAGCACCTCTCATATTCTTCTCTTGTTTCTTTTTTTTGGGTTAAGACTGGAATCGAATCATGGTTGCTTCTCGCTTCGCGATCGATGGACCGAGGCGGTTGATGCGCCAATTAAGGAATCCGATGCGCCGAAAACCCGGCCGGTAAGGCTAGAAGCGTCCCTGTTCTGGGTCAGGTTGCTTGTACGCCGGTCGTTCGCTTGTTGCAATCCTGCGTTACTCATTTGGATTGCAACTTTGCAAGTACGCACCGACACATGCATGCTACCGCCAGTACAGGACAGTACACTAGGAACTACTCCACTACACCTTAATTGGTGCATGCAAATGCTAGCTGCGCTACACTAATTCCAACGACCGTAACGACCGCGCATGCAGGAGATCAAATCAAGCTCACAACTAGTGGTAAATCCTCTGCTTTGCCAGCGCTATCTTGCGACCACTACTACATAACGAAACAACACTATCGTTTCATCTGTGTCGATCTTCAAATTTATGATATATTTATATAATCTGTAAGTTTTGGAAACAGAGTCATCACAATCGGTTCTTATCTAGAATCGATTGTGATGACACCCCCCATCACAATCGGTTCTAGCTAAGAACCGACTATGACGACTGATTACCACTGTCGTGCGAGAATCGACTGTGATAGTCTCCTTTTCACTATTCTAAACACTTTGTGTCGTCACTAAAACCGACTGTGATGATGAAAAGGATCCGATTACGATGTATATTTATGTAGCAGTGAGTGAGTTCCGAGTTGTGATACACATACGGTGGATTAGCCAGATGCGTAGCGTTTTCTAATTGGAAGAATAGTTTTGGTGAGAGCTTAATTAGCTGGCTACCTCCACATGGGATGGGTCACGCGCGCACAATCATATACCATCATCGGTCGCCGTCGTGGCTAAGCCTAAGCGCATGTGGTGCAGCATTATGCAGCTGCATCTATTGAAGGGTGAGACCTGGGAGAGCATACATAATTGATCCATCCGTACGTGCATGCATGGGGCATATTATTTTACTTGCAGTTGCAGCTTATATCTTTTCAAGGCCTCGCTCATTGCTTCGTGCTGACCACTGCTAGCTGCACTGAAAAGCTTTACGTACCTTTCCGGCTGTCTGTTGAGGTCGTTTTTTGTCCTGCCGGCCGGTCGCTTTGCCGTATCAGCAGCTACCACAGCTGCCTGAAAATCCAAGTTAGATACTAGAGCGTGGAGGACGGAGGCGTATGCTTAGGGTGCATTTGGTTGTCTGTATCAAGTGGTATATGTATGAGATGATTCAAGAAAAAAAATCATCAATACGTTTGGTTGCTTGAATGAAACCATCACATCCTGGATCAAGCGATACGAATTTAAGAAATATTCCCACTAGATGCTAAACCATCTTGTTTACCCAAAATGATAGAACTAAATGGTGTACAGAATCATCCCATCCCATTCAACATCATCTGTTAACCAAACGCAATTTGTCCATGCATTATGCTCGCAGCAGCGGGTGATAGGGTTAGGTCACCAAACATCGTTTCAACGGCACGCCATAATAAGATCGATTAAGCCAAACCCACATGCTAATACCACTCGTTAGTTTTGGCAAATATAGGCTAACTCGGTCTGCCGTGTGCGTGTGTGGAGTTTAAACTTCAATGCAACAGAGGCTCGTGCACTAGTATTAATCAAACATCCATGTAGCGTATATCGGTTACGAGTGCTCATCAACAATGAGTTGAACCGATCATGTACACATCGAGATCTCACTTTGCATGGCGAATTATATAAGCAAGGTAAACAACTACCGGTACGTAGCTATTAGGCCAAAGAATTTTTTTAGTGTACTATACTAGCTAGTAGTATATAATGGCAATCGAAATCGAATTTAACTTCTGATTTGTTGACTTTATTCCTACTACTCTACTACCGGAGAAAAATCTAATTTATTAGATCGAAAAAAATACAGAAAAACTAAAAAACGGTATACCGTTGCAACGGTATACCTCTGAAACTCATGAAACTTATGATTTTTTGCACTGAAACTCATGAAACTTATCACTAAAAACTAATAAAACATGAAACTGATGAAACTAAACACTGAAACTGATAAGTTTAAAGCCAAGTTTAAATGGTATCTGGTTCTGACGGTATACCGGTTTTAGTCACTCTCAAAAAAATAAACAGTTAATACTGAATTTAGTGTAACTTCGAAGAGCTCGCGGCGCTGTCGTGGCAGCTAATGGTAGAGTCTGGAATATGGATAGATGCGGCTGAAAGGATGGTTGCGACGACGTCGAAAAGGTCGTTGGTTCGCCGCAGTTGGACCCGGTGGGCGGAGGGGCAGTCCGTCGATTTGGACGACTCAACCGTAGCCTGAAAAGAAAAACGGAGAGGCGTTCGCGCGATGGACCATCCCAACGCACTCACCATCCCGACCTCCGACGATCCTTCACATTCCGCATGGTTACGGTTTGACCACTCCCTCCGTATGTACGCTTTTTATATGAAAGAATGTGCATGATGCCGCACACTGCGTAGTTGATCCGTTACTTTAGCTCAGAAATTTTTGTACTTGATACAATATATGACTCGTATTCACCAAATGATATAATATTTTTGCTTATTTATAGAAAACACAATCATACCTCGTTATTGATATATCATTTTTGAATACACGGAATTTCAAAATTCGGTTTACGTTGGATACATGTATGTATGTGTTGGAGGCTTTTGCCTTCTCTCTTGTTAACGATGAACTTCATCGGTTTATTGTGACTAGTATAGGCTTTGCAGGTTGCACACACTAGAAATTGCACGAACTATTGGCTGCATGTAAATGCCATAAGCGGATTTTGAAATTCCGGTTATGGCATAATCGGATTTTGAAAATCCAAATACGCAAAAAACGAGTTTTCAAATTCTGGGTATGGCTAACCGGATTTTAAAATTCCGGGTATTAAAAAACGAGATGTCAAAAACCGGGTATGACGCAAAAGTATTGTATCATTCTATAAATATAATTCATATATTGTATAAAATACAAAAATTCCCCTTTACACTCACTCCTGTACGACTGTACGTACGTAGTGTTTCCCGGGTCTTATAACGGCTGGTCGACATGGCAATCGCCTAGATTAGGCCACTTGAGAGCGAACGAATTATGAAAGCACTGCTCCAGATTCTTCACTCTAGCTAGTTGTATATATCATGGTTTGTTTTCGCATGATTAGTGAGGTGATTACATTAATTGATTCGATCAGCAGGACCTCTATGTTTGGCGACGAGGAGAATTGCTACCAGACAGTGTTGTCCTATCGCTCCACCTATTCCAATTTTTGTTTTCGATATGCCAACTTAACCACTGCTAATTAATCATGAACCCACCAAGAAGAAAAAGTATAAAAAGAAAAGATTATAGAATGATATGTATTTATGCATAAAATTTGCAAGCTAGGAGACATTCATTCGGGAGGTTTATACGTCATCGTTGTACGTGAGAATTGTATTGGGATGTGAGTGTTTTTATTCTCCATCGCTTCACTCAACAGCACAAGTGTATGCGTCTCATCACAAAATAAGCTACTTGTCGAGCACAGGAAACGACAGGTGATTAAAGCGACAAGAAAGCTAAAGCCTACCATAAACAACAAAACCGCATAGCAAGTTAGAGCAACATTGTGCTCAACAAGTGCAAGATAAGTCAAAGGAAAATTTACAAGTGTAAGATATTTGTCAGCCAATTCAAACGCGCCAGTCTAATTTGTTGAGCATTCGGTTGTCGAGCTCAGTGTCTACTGTTAGTAAGAACTCAAGAAACAAGGACCCCTTACAAATGTTTTTACAAGTATTAATTACTCAGATTTACCCTTACAAAAATGTTCTTGGTGAAAAGAGAGAAACATCAGCAGAATTTAAAAAGCAAATTAAAAAAATTGACCATCTCCATCCCCATTGGCCAGGGCTTTTCAGAAGCCAGGGCTTGCATATATAATTGTAAAATAGCATTTTTTTTCTCGATTGCGGAAGCGTCGACAGATGCTATATGTCATTTATCATGTCTACATACCGCAGTATAGTTCTAAACCTGTGAAAGACAGATCGACTGTGGCAGCAAACAGATCATGCATCGTAGTAGGCTTGCTGCCACACCACTCTTGCTTGGCAGCAAGGTGCCGAGCACCCAAAATGTGACAACAGACAGTGAAGCGGCTCTGCTGTTATGCCTTAGCTTTGCAGCACCTTATCTGTCTTTCACTTTTTTTTGTAAAAAAAGAAATTAAGAACTCGATTTGCAAAAATTTACGGTAGAGGACAAAAGAAAGGCTTCGCCTCCGCTTTTCACTCCATTTTTAATCAGCCCTCCAACCCAACCTTTTTTAATTCAAAATTTTCGAACCAAACCATCTGCCTCCTCCTCCTTCCCCACCCCACCCGGCCCCAACCAGACAGCTCCATTCCCCCTCCTCCATCTCCTCCACCTCCACCTCAACAGCATACCAAGCCCGAAATCACCACCGCATTTCCTCCACCTCCCACTCGCCCCGCATCTCTCGGAGCGGCGGCGGCGCCTCGCGCTGACGGGGCAGGCTGTGGCCCGGTGGTGGGCCCACCGGACTGTTGCTGCCGCTGCGGCGGCGGTGTTTCTCCCCCCGGGCATGGAGATACTGAGGTGTGCGTGTGGATGGTAGAGTCGAGTTGGGGACAGGCGGCGACGCGTGATCTGGGGGTGGGGGACGGGGGTTGCGGGGTGGCGCCGTGGCGGCGGTGTGATCTGAGATGAGATTAGCGCTGGCGGCACGGTATTGTGAGCGGAGGTGCCGGCGATGACGACCAACACCAAGCGCGCCTACAAGCTCCGTATCCTCGTGAATTTGTTTCGATTGTCTCGCTAACTTTTTTTTTTTTTTTTTTTTTTTTTTTGAGGTAAATTGTGTCTGTTTGACCGATCCGTCACTTCTGTCGCGTTCGTTCTGCTAGCTGGGCAATTTTGTTCTGCAAATGTCAAGGGGAGGGAGCTTCCGACTCTCATTTTTTTGTTGCTTTTATCTCGCTTGTCCCTCGTTGAGATAATTGGGGATTTATTGGTTAGTCGTTAGTGAGTTTTGTTTATTTGTCTGAGAAGCTCAATTGCTGCTACTCTGCGCTTATGAAATGTTCAAGTGGCTCACTGGTGTAATGTGATTTTTGGGGTTATTTGGTTGCTAAAGTTGCGACATTGGAATGCCTTGACTTGCATTTGGCGTAGAGGAGTTTGTGGCGCACTCATCCAATGTCAACTGTCTCAAGATTGGGAGGAAGACTTCACGGGTTCTCGTCACAGGAGGAGAGGATCATAAGGTTAATCTTTGGGCTATCGGGAAGCCCAATTCAATACTGGTAAGATTTATTTGTCTAATTGTCTTGTGCTGATTGCTGAACCTAAGTATGGCCTGGTATGTCAAATATTGTTCTACAGTTGAGTAGGCAAACAAATCACTGAACTCAACCCAACACAACTCTTGCCTGAACCTTGATCAATTACTAGATGAAAATCTCACCATTTTAGCTGTTGATGGCCTCTCCAGCATAGTTCTCTTTATGTTGGTCTTCAGTTAATATGGAGATACTTCTATGTCAACTCAACATAGTACAATTATGTGTTTGATCATGGTGGTTACAGTTATCAGAGGTGTTATACGTGATGTTTTTAGTTGATGGAATAATATTTGATTCACAATTTTATTTTTGTCTTGTGGTGGCTATACAGAGTCTATCAGGGCATACAAGTGCTGTGGAGTCGGTTGGTTTTGATTCCACAGAAGTCTTTGTGGCAGCAGGAGCAGCCAGTGGCACAATAAAACTATGGGATTTAGAGGAGGCGAAGAGTACGTAAATAATGGATGCTTGACTTACCATTATATGTATTTATGAACACTCATGCTGTGCCACTGTATTTTATTAATTGCATCACTTTGCTTGTCATATGCAGTTGTCCGCACTCTTACTGGACATAGGTCAAACTGTATGTCAGTTGATTTCCATCCTTTTGGGGAATTCTTCGCTTCTGGGTCGTTGGACACTAATCTGAAGATATGGGATATAAGAAGGAAGGGGTGTATCCACACGTACAAGAGTCACACACGAGGGGTGAATGCTATTAGATTCACACCTGATGGCCGGTGGGTTGTGTCTGGCGGTGAAGATAATGTAGTAAAGGTATCATATGCCAACGAGTCAATGCTGTGTATACTTCATTTTCAATTGCTAATCTGGTCATGTAGTTTCATTTTTTTTCATAATCCTTCTTAGCTTTAAGGCTTTAGAAAACAGCCCGTTGATTATTTTCATTTTAGTGAAACTCGACATGATAATTATATCTCCTACTTATTGAACTTATAATCAGTGTTGCTTTGGCAGCTTTGGGATCTTACAGCTGGAAAATTATTACATGATTTCAAGTGCCACGAGGGTCACATTCAGTGCATAGATTTCCATCCCCATGAGTTTCTTCTGGCAACAGGTTAGGTTCAGATGTTATAATGCTGATCTGTCACTTAATTATTAACTTTTCTTTGTCCCTTTTGGTTGCACTCTGTATTTGTTTATGCTTAACTCTTGGACTTATGTCTTCTCATTTGGTTGCACTTTGGAGAAAAGACTCATTTGTTATTGAGTGGCCAAATTAATATAAGCATGCACATGCTATTTAAAAATAAGAATATGCTTTAAATGGTATGCCATATTATGGCCGTAAATGATATTTAGTGGTCCATCCATATTATAAAAGTCCTGGCAATTCAATAAACTGCCCTTTGCCTTGCTGTCTACCAACGCAAAATGTCAAATTGTCTTATTCTGGCATATTTTTTCTTGTCGTATGTAAGTTAATCAGTCATTCATTTCAATCTTAATTTCGTTGCGGGATGTCTTGCTTGTTTCCACAATAATTTGCTTACTGTTCATTACTTCATTCGGTGACATTACTTCATTCGGTGACATGTCTGTTCTAACTAGTGTTACTTGGACACGGATACGGGAGTCGGAATCCAACTTGGATTTGGGGTGTCCGATTTGGTAAACAAATTTGCACACGAGAAATGCTACTTGGAATCCGACTTGGATTCGAGATGTCTAATTCGGCAAAATGTTTTGGACACGGGTGTGCGAGTAACACTGTTTCTAACCCTTTGTTGAAATTCTGTAGAATATGATTAATAGAAGAGAGGTGCTTCTATGCTTTTCATTTTAAAAGTTGCATAAATATTAAATCATAAATGAAGGGTAGATAGTGATTAGTTACCCCTTTGCTTGCTTTAAGATTTGTGTAACTTGTATTGAAAGTGGCATAGAATAAGAATTCCATTTCGGTTCTAGCGGGCGGACATGCATATTGTTTTCTTCCAGGTTGCAAACACTATTTCGAATAAAACCGTTTCTGTCAGAAGTTGTCTTTGCCTATTTTCTGTTTGCTTTGCAACTAAAGATTCGTTACATGACATCGTTGCCTCACTCAGGTTCAGCTGACAAAACTGTCAAGTTCTGGGATCTGGAGACCTTTGAGTTGATTGGTTCAACTGGACCTGAGGTACATTGATTTCTTGGATTTTGTTGTGAAGATTATCCACCCTATCCAGATTAAGCTTTGTCATGCGTTTTATTCTAATGGGGATTATGTACTTCAAATTTGATGGCATTGACTTGTAAACCACAATGTAGGATGATGAGTCCTGGAATTTGATTGTTTAGTGCAACTAGTAATATCTGAAAGAACAAACATTGGGAAAAAACATTTGGAGGCCTCTTTCAGTGTTCAAAGAAAAATAGAACTAAGCAGCACAACACATGGTGCTCATCTCATGACATCATTCATAATCTTTTAACTTTTATGATATTTGATGCACCCAATCGCATTGCCATATGTTGTGGTCAGCAGCATGTATTTATCTTATTAGCTCTCGAAAATACTTTTGAGGCTCGCAGTTAGATATCTGTAGATGGAAAACTGTATTAACCTTAATTCTATGTTATAATTGGTTATAGCACAACAAGGATTTTGACAACAGTCGAGGCCCAAGCAGTGCTTTATGTGCTATCTCGGTGACAAGTGCCGTATATGGATGATAATGGTTAGCGCAGGCTGCCAGAAGAAGTTGATATAAAATTAAGCATATAACTACGTAGATATCTGTAGCATATGCTTTCTTTTGTTTTCTGTAGTTTATTTTCTTCACCTTTTGTAATGTAACAGTATGTAAACATTATTTCCTCAATGAGTGACATTAGTAGGGACGCCCCTCCAGTCTCATCAAAATAAAAAAGGCCTGAGAGAAACTCACATTGGTTGATGCTACATTTTCTTCACTTATTACTTAAAGGGGGTCAATCAATATAGAAGCTAACTACGAAGGCTCGTATATGAAAGTACAGTTCAGTTCAATATAATCATTTATTACGTTCATTTTAATTAGTTGCTGAAGTTCCTTTTTGAATACCAGACAACAGGTGTTCGATCCATGACATTTAATCCTGATGGAAGATCTCTGTTATGTGGGTTGCACGAAAATTTGAAGGTAGTGCTATTAATTTCTCATGTGACCACATTACAACAGACCTCTTGTTCTCCATGTCTTCCAGAATTAAACTTCTCTTAAATTAAGCAGGTTTTCTCTTGGGAACCAATAAGATGCCATGATACAGTTGACGTGGGATGGTCTAGACTGTCTGATCTAAATGACCATGAGGGAAAACTTCTTGGCTGTTCTTTTAATCAAAGTTGTGTTGGAATATGGGTCGTTGATCTAGCGGTATGTTATTGGCTTATCTGTTACATTTCGAACCCTAATCTGTTATTCTCAACTGGTGTCTTCCTTTTGTTGTTAGTTGAATGTACTAACCGAGCAATCAATTGGCAGCGTCTTGAACCATATGCAACAGCTACCTCGTCAAAACTAAATGCTCATTCTGAATTGAAGACTTCGTCAAGTAGCACTATGCCATTACAAAACGACAGTGGTTCACGGGCTAACATAGGGCGATCATCAGTCCTACAAAATTCAGAGAATAGCTTAAAGGCTTCTGCAGGAAGACTCTCAGTTTCTCAAATTTCAGATTCTGCACCCAAAGAGACAAAATCAACAGCTTGTATGTCACCGATCTTCTATATCTGTACTTTTTTTATACTTAACAATGGAACCCTTCATATACCTAATCTGTCCTTTATCTGTTCGTCTTACCATATTGAAGCAGATGGGTTGGTCCCAACCACACCTCAAAGGGCTGTGGCTGGCTCCAGCACTAAAACAGTTGGAAATTCAACATTTGCATCCGGTGGCACCACCTTGAAGAGAGGTCCACTGAAGAGCAACAATGCTTCTAATCTTCAGAATTTCAGTAAAGCTGATGTGGTGCCTGTAATCATCCCAAGAACTAGCTCAGGGGCAGAGCTGGCTACTGACACTAGAAGTGATGCTGCTTATGCACCTGTTCTGCTTTCTAAGGCAAGCAGAAGGGTAGAGCCTGCTACTGATTCTAGGAAAGAAAGTACTGATGTGGCACCTATTGTTGTTCCCAGAACAAGCACAAGAATGGAAATAGCCTCTGATTCTGCACCTGTTGTTTCTAAGGCAGGCAGAAGGTTGGAGTCTGCTGCTGATTCTAGGAAACAAAGTGCTGATGTAGCACCTGCTGTTGTTGTTCCCAGGACAACTTCAAGAATGGAAATGGTCTCTGATTCTGCACCTGTTCTTTCTAAGGCAAGCAGAAGGGTAGAGCCTGTTACTGATTCAAGGAAAGAAAGTGCTGATGCGGCACCTGTCATTGTTCCCAGAACAACTTCAAGAATGGAAATGGCCTCTGATTCTAGGAGAGAACCTTCTGCTGGAAGGGTGTTGTCGCCATTCAGAGTCCAATCAAGATATACTGAACTACGGAAGCTAACCAATAGCAAAGTTGATACAGATAAAGCTGATACGGGAAGCAAAAATACTGAAACAAATGACTTTACTTGCCAAGTATTTCTTACTCGGAGGGATGGTGTTATTCAAACAGAAAATTCTGAAGAAACCCATGAAGACGTAAAACACGGCACAGTTAACAGGCTGGGATTCTCAAATTCAGCAGAACCAAATATAAATCACCGCAGTGAGAACTGTATGACCTGTACCCCTAACTTATCCGTTTTATGTTCTGCTTCTACATTTTGATTTAAATGCTTTTTCACGACTATTCCTTGTGCTTGATTTCCTTCGTCATGTTTCTAATAGACATGTACTCTCACAAGTCACAACTCCTGTAATTGTGGATTTCTAAACTCACATAAAAGCAGTGATTCTTATATGATTTTAATGAAATTTCCATTTTCCTACACTGAATCAAGAATTTTATGAGCAACTAAATTTATTTGTCCGAGGTGTTCAATTATTTCTACAGCTAGATATTTTGCATGTTGTAGTTGTCTGCCGAATTTGATTAATTAATGCCATCTTTGTTCAGTATTAACTGGACCAAGCATGGTTTGCCAGACTTACGTTCTGAATCTTTTGAGAACATCTCTCTTCTCTTGTCGAGTTATTAGTTATCCCAGTCTTTTGGCAGAAGAGTTTTCCTTTGGGTAATCATGTGTCACCATTTTAAAATTCCTGTCAAATTTCATTTATTGTAACTAAGTCGTAATTGTTTTAAGCATTTGTTACTCTTTCACAGATGTTTCTAGAATACGTAAGCCAGGAGATAACTGCTATATTGAAGTTTCAAGAGCAGGTATATATTTTAATGTCCTTTGGTGCTTGCTATAATATGTTCTGGGGTTTGAATCGTAAAGTATCATGTAGGAAGAGCAAGTTCAGTTGTTTGTAATTGGGAAGGCAGAGATCAGTCCCCTAGCCATGAAGAACCAACAACAAACAATTCTGCTTCAGTGGCTACTCGAGGCCGGTTGTATTCATCTGTATGTTTGAGACAGCCCATAAGTTTTTATAGCATTCTGCTCCTTTCCTGTTCTTTCTGTTAAATTCATTATCCACACCACTTCTGTTTTGTAGTTGTTACTTGATGGTGTTGTTGTATCGTTTTTAACCAATATGGAATTTGGATATGTTATATAAATAAAATAAGGAAAATGATGCTGTAAGGTTGTAACTTGTAACGTGTAGTTAATTTAAGAGATGCCCTGTTACTTGAGTGGTTGCCCTGTTACTTGAGTGATTATGTCAGCGTTCATCATATGGATAGATGGTTCTTTTTTTTTCTTGGTTCCAAGTATTTGAATTGGCACATACTGTGCCTGTTCTGTAGTAATCTGATACCATCTTTCCTGAAGACTTCTGTTAACCAATTCATGTCCAAGGAAGTCATGGACCAGAGATAGAGCCTGACTTAACCCATGCTATCCCTTGAAAATTAAACCAAAGATAAACTCAATGGATCATCATTCATCAATGTTACTCTTACCCCTTTGCTGGACCAATACCAGTTGAAATGAAGATCGTTGAGGAATGAGGACCTTACCTTGTTTTGGCAGCGCAGCTTATTTCTGGAAAGTTATAGTAGAATTCACTCAATTGAATGTTTGGATATCTCTTCATTTCACATGGATAATTAATTTCCTAAACCTCTTTTATTACTATTTTTTTTGGCAGAGAGGAAGCAATCAAGCTGCTGAAACTCCAACCATAGTGAGTGATGAGGATGTTCTATCCGTTCTAATGGAACAGCATGACTTATTTCTAAGCTCAACACGATCTCGGCTGACAAAATTGCAGGTCTGTAGAGTGCTTGGCATTTTTTTGGTTGTGTGACTTGTGTAATTGTAATATTGCCAAAGAATAAAAAATTGTAATGTCGACTATTCTCCAACCGTCTGTGTTACATTATGTTGACTAATCAGATATATGTTCCAAGTATTGATTAAAGGGAAACAAGATATATAAATGTGCTATGTCCTATGTTGTGGTGTTCCAAATTGTAATAGGTTTCATTTGATATTTCATATTGAAATATGGTTGGTTGAATTAGCTACATAGCTGCCTATTGCAATCGCTGACTTCTCAGTCCCTGTGTTGCTCAGTAAACTGTTGACTGATAGTTTTTCAAAGTGCGATTGCTCAAAGCTCAAATGATGTATCTTACTGTTTTAAGTAACTTGCAGATTGTTCATCAAATGTGGGAAAGAAATGACATCAGGGGTGTTATCGCAGCGATGGAGAAGATGTCTGATCATGCTGTCAGTACTTTGCAACTTTTGTCTTCTGCATGCCATAATCAGCATATTGATTATTAATAATTTCTGGTAACTGCAGGTGTCGGCTGATATGGCAAGCGTTCTGATTGAGAAAAGTGAAACAATCACACTAGATTTATGTACCTCTACCCTGCCTGTCCTCACCGACCTTCTGGAGAGTAAAACTGATAGGTAACTTATTACTGCTGCTTTTGTGAGTGATTATGATTGCGTTATGAGATTATGTGGAAATGGTCGTTATTAGCACCAAAGTTTTTATTTATTTATTGCATCGCAATTCATATTATTTACCATGAATTAATCTATACAGGCATTTAGGCGTTTCATTGGAATTGTTGGTGAAGCTTGTCAGAACTTTTGGGCCAGTAATACATTCAACGGTATCAGCTGGTCCATCTTCTGTTGGTGTAGATCTTCAAGCAGAGCAAAGGTATTGTTTCAGTGTACTGCTATCCCAACATGCAATTACTAGATTATGTAATGTGATTTTACTTGTTTGTTCATCTTAGGCGGGAGCGGTGCAACCTATGCTTCATTGAATTGGAGAAAGTAAAAAACAAGCTTCCGTTTTTTACAAGGTATTGGATAGTCTATGATACATTATTGAAATTGTACTTCTCACCTGCACTAGCTATGTAACTTGACTGCAATTGTAACCTGCATTTAGCCATTTACTGCTTGAGTTGTTCATTTCAAGAGTCTCGTGATTGCTCAATAAAACCAACCGTGCAAAAGAAGGCACAATCCGTGTACCAGACCTTATTGATTCTCACTATCTTGCTCCTTTTTATTTAATAGAAGAAAAGGCGCAGTTGCAAACACAGCACAGGAGCTCAGTCTTGCCTTCCAGGAAGTTATGTAGTTGCCTGACCCACACATTGTCATACGTATGGTCTATTAAATGGGATTTGCTTTCCCTCTGGTGTCTCCAAGATTGGAAATCAGTTGCCATGGAGCGCTGCTCGTTTATTGCGCTATCATCAAGCTCCAAGGTCACGCCAGCAGTACATAACATTTCGTTGCTACTGTTCGTGCCTTTTGTACACATACTAACCTCAATTGATTGGCGTCCCCGTCATCTGGGAATAGAAGCTGCCAGAACAATGACTTCAGCTGCAGTGTTCCTCGCGTTATTGCTTGGCCTCGATGACCGTGAGATCGAGGAGGCCTTGTAGTGCTTTGCTGGCTGTAGACTCCATGTGCAATTGTATCACTATTATGTGCATGTGTGATGGTTCAACAGCTTGAATCTGATAGTTTCGTGTTGGGTTGTATTGTGTGGTCGAGATACAATGACAAGATTGACGAGTGAATCAACTCCATGTGCAATTGTACATCATATTTGAAGAACTGAGATCTACAGTCTTGATTCACACCGTCTGTCGCCTGGACAAAAGTGTGGAATGACATCACTCTGTGTTGATGTAAAGAAAGTTTGCGATGAACTAGCATTTTATTTTGTTCAATTTGCTAGACAGCCTGTTGGCCCGTCAGTCGTCACGTCCTACAACAATCGCTGTTTGAGTTTCAGTAAAAAATATTGCCCTACTTGTCCACTAATTTGGACGCACGGTAATACACATCATCGAATGCTTTTCTTTTTGAAAGTACGTGCATTTGGACGACACGAGACGGGAGGCGCGTGCGAACGCTTGCAGCTGCAGCAGGTACGTGCCCCTCTTTACTCCCTTTTTTTCTACTCGGAGTTTCAAATTCTGGTTTATATTTTTCTGAAATTTCAAATCCCGATTTTGACGTATTTCTAGGTATGAGTGGGTTTTCTGTAAGTAAGCAAATATATTTGTATCGTTTTGTGAATACAGGTTGAGGCTCTGTTTGGTACAGTTCCAGATTCTAGTAGAAACGGAAACGGTTCCAGATTCTTGATAGGAACGTTTCAGGTAGAATCAGAATTACTTTCTGCAAACCGTTTGGTATGGTTCCAGATTCTAGTAGAAACTGGTGAAACGGGGTTGAGGGTGATTCAACCACAGTGTAAAAAAAGAAGAAACGTTTCGAGGAGAATCGTTCTGAGTTTTAGCCGTTTGGTTGGGTTTTTCTCATATTCTAGTAGAAACAGCTCGATTCTAAGTTGCCAAACGGGGCCTGAATCTTATATCAAATACAAAAAATTCCGACACAAGACGAGAGGCGCGTACGAACGCATGCAGCTGCAGCAGGTACGTGCCCCTCTTTATTCCCTCGAGCAAACAACGTAATCGAAGACTTGGAGTGCAAAGACAAGTGATAGAACTGAAGGAGTCGATCCACCGTGAGTTGCCGCGCGCTGCACTGCACGGTTAAGGCAGGCTCCTAGCTAGCAGGTGGGGACGCATGACTTGGAGCACTTGGCGGCGCACTTGGTGTGCGCCGAGAGCGTGCAGCCCTTGCCGCAGAGCAGCCGCTTCTTGTGGCACTCCTCCTTGCTCAGGCAGCTCTTCGCCTGCTTCTCGCCCTTCTTGCTGTCCCCCTCCTCCTTCCCGTGCTCGCCGCCGCCGCCCGACTTTGAGCTCTGGCCGCCGCCGCCGTCCTTCTTCTCGGCCTCCCGGGCGGAGGCCAGCTTCACGCCCGCCGCGGCGAGGCGCGTGGTGGCCTCCTCCTGCAGGTGGGCGTCGACGGCCATGAGCATGTGCTTGTCCTGCGGCTCCTCATCTGTGGGCGCGATGGCGCTCGCCGTGACGGCGAGCACGAGGAGCACCGACACCACGAAGCCGGAGCGAGACATGGCTGGCTGCTTAATTTGCTTAATTTCTTGATGTCTAGCTCTGCATGCAACTTCGGCTGGTGTGAATTGCGAGATGGTTTGCTCTTGCGCGCGCGTATTTATAGTGTGCGTTGGTGAGTTAGACCAGCGGCTAAGGCGTGGAGCAACTAACTACTTCGGTAAGAAGTGCGAGATGCATGCGTGCTCGTGATCCAGTGGGCACGAAAAGCATGAACTGCTACATAAACTCACTGCAGGAAATCAAATTACTAATTTTTTAGTAGATTGCTAATTATTATTTGATTTTTATTCCAAATTGCATGTTATTGGATCATACATGACATAGAGTTTTTTTATATATAGTTAGGGTTGTTATCGTATATAAACTCAACTGGTATTTTTATTCTAAATTTAATCTATTTATGGATTTTACATTGGAGTTCGTATGGAATTCAAACTGCTAAATTTTGTTTATTCCAAATTTTAGTTTTAGGTCATAATTTGTATACAAACTTAATTGCTAATTTTTAATTAGTTTTTTTTCCTAATTTCATTTTTATTTTGATGTTCGTATTGAAATCAAATTACTAATTTTCTTTTATTTTATTAATTTGAATTTTATTTTTTTATTGTACTGCGCTCTTTCTTTTAATATCATATGGAACTCAAATCTTTGTTTTTTTTTTATTTCGTATTTCATTTTTTTGTTGGAATTCATATACAAATCAAACTACTGATTTTCATTTAATTTTTATTTTAAATTTAAGTTTTCTTTCGTTGTTCATATGGAAATTGTATTACTGATTATCCAAACCGAACTTCGAATTCAAATTCGAAACCGAAATCATTTTCTGAATTTCTTTTGAAAATTTTGGGGTTATTTCAACCTTCTTCTTTGGAAGGAAGGAAAACAAGAGAGAAAGCTCCACATATATGTACACTGTTGGTCGTTGTTCTGTCGTATGCACGGAAAACCATCGGTGCTATAAGTTGGCCGCCTAGCTAGGATGGATGATGGGCAAGTCGGGCATATATATATATATATATATATATATATATATATATTGTTAGGAAACTGATTCCGTATCCTATATGGACTCTTCCTTATCTCTAGCAGAACCGCTATATATAGGAGGCAGGGGCTACCCCTTTGTATGCAGAAGCATACAATAATAAAGCGGGCCCTGGTTCCTCCTCATATTGTGTCTCTCTTTCTCCCTGTCTATTCTCCACTTGAGATCTATTAGGCAACCCCGGACTATTCGATAGCGAGGTTGTCTAACACGTTATCAGCACGAAGCTCTACCGGAGAATAAATTGAAAGGTGAGAAAAGACAAGAAGCGAAGGATCATCGACGACGACGAACGTCTACTACCGGCGATTGATCGCCCGATCCGATCTGCAATCAACTCGCCATCAAGCCGGCATCCACTCGGATTGCCGAAATAAAAGTCCTACGCGACTCTATCCTACGCGATAGTCTACCGGAAAGCAGATTGAAAAAGTGAAAAAGGTGAGATTCGCGGGATTAATCTAATCTCGAATGATTTTATGCATGTATCTATTCTACGTGGCATGAAGCGATGACACACAGAGATTTGATGATTCGTGGCACGAAGCCATCCATTGCCGCTCATCAAATTGCCGCTCGTCAGTTCACCGGCTGGTCCTCGTCGCCCGCGACACGTAGTCGCCCGACCGATTCCGTCGGCGAGGCACGCAGCCGCCGGCCGACGAGTGCACCTCAGCTCCTCGCATGCATGTGAAGCGTGCGGCAAAACGGCCGGTTGGATGCATACAGAGGTGAAGTCGGCGGCATGCACACCACATGCATACATCAGAAGAAGTGCATGTAAGAAGAAGTGCATGTGGATCAATTGACTAGAAGCTATGACGCAAAGAATTCAAACCATATGCATATGGATTCGTCCATCCGCGTTCGCCCACGGATGTGATCGAAAGTGCCGCCACGGCCGTGGCTTGCCGCGCTAAAACCGCGTGCCGCGCCATCACGAATCATGCCGCCGGCCACGGTGTTCGCCTAGCTTGGTTACAAGCGCCGCTGCCGCCATCGAAGCGCCGCCGCTGAAGCGCCGCCATTGGTGCACGCAGACTCGATCGCTTCCAGACGTGCGCCGCCGCCATACACGCCGGCCGAAAGCGCTGCCGCTGCTCGCCTCGCCGGCTCGATCGCCGCTTAGTCGGCTTCGATCGCCGCGCGGCCGACGATTTCGCTGCGGATACCGGAGCCATCGCGCTGCCGCGCCGGATGTTGCCGCTGTGGCGCCTGTCGCGTTGGGCGCCCGTGCGGTATCCACCGCGCCCGCTTTGCACCCCGCCGCCCCTCGCCCGAACGGCCGCCGGCGCCTTAGCCGCCTGGCCGCCTCGCACTCCGAGAGCCATGGTGAAGGCCCGATCGGATGGACATGAAACGATTCAATCTGGTAAAAGAAGTAGATGATGCGCAGGGGCAAGGGGAAATTACCCCTTTGCCCCCCATTATTTCATGAATTTTATAATTATTCTTTTTCTGAATATTAATTAAAAACTCAGAAAATCAATTAAAATAGTCAGAAGCTCAGAAAATTCCAGGAAATTCTGAAAAATAGCTAGAAAAATTCGGAAAAATTTTGGATTTGGTTTTAATTTCCTAGCAATATCTTGCAAAGATTTATGAATAATTTATGAATTTTTGCATGTATTTTTGCAATAATTGCTCTGCTTAGAATATCGGAAATTCCTGAGAATTTATTTTCCGAATTTATGAATTTATGAATTATGTCATGTTGATATTTGCTGAAATTCAAATTCCTGTTGTACAGTAATTCTGAAAATTGCTTGGAAATTAGCAGAAATTATGAAAAGTGTTAGGAAAATTCCAGAATTTCCCATACTGAGCTTATGAGAACATGAGTGGTTGGGATTTGATTTTGGTAATGAATAAACAGATATGAGACAATTGGTGTCTAGGAAAACACACATGAGGCTTGGTTCTTTAATTGGCACCGGAAGCGGAAGTGCTCCCTCCTCATGTGAGCCCTAGGGGCGAGTTGACCTGGCCAAGAGTCAAATTGACAGAGATATTCATTACTGCTTTCGTTTCGACCAACAAGAATTATATAAGTTGTAATTAGACTTATGCCATGTTTAATTCATGTTGCAATTTATTTTCTGTTATCAAGTGATGCCGGAAAATTGTCAGTATAATTAACGAGAAAATTGCCAAATACTAAGAAAAATTCGGAAATTTCGAGAATTTATTTCCGCATTTATGAATTTATGAATTGTGCAATTATTGTTAATTCAATTTATGAATTGTGCAATTATTGTTCGTTCCATGCATTGTATTTATTGCTTTAATATAATTTATTATGAAATTCAAGCACGCCGCGACGAAGCGCCACCGTCAGCGCCAGAAGGCCGACGCGCATGGAATCGAATGCACCACGCCGCATGAAGCCGTTAAAATCGATCGCCTGAAGCCGATCGTGCATATGAATCTGATCGTTTGCACGAAGCCGATCACCTACATGCACGTAGTTGTATTTCTGAATATTTATGAATCTGTGTATATATGAATTTTGCACTTATGAATACTGTATTTATGAATCCTGCATTTATGAATCTCGCACTTATGAATTTTGCATTTATGAATTCCGTACTTATGAATCTTGTACTTATGAATTTTGCATTCATCTTTGAATATATGAATCTTGATATTATTGCTTTCTTTTAGTTTGATGGAAACTCATGAGAATTCAATTATGCATTATATTTAATCTAGCGACCATTTCCTATTAGATTACACGTAGTAATCTAATGGAAGAACCTTATGAATGTGCAAAGGTGTGGCATTATCTAACGTGAGTTTTTGAAGAACTGACATGAATTGTCAGAATTATCTCACATAGACATCAGATTGCATAATGAATAGTAAGCTCTCGAAGAGCATACTTTTTCTCATGAATAGAATTACAATTTATTCTTTATTCCAGTATTCTTTATTTACAAGCAATTTTTGAATTACTCAGCCACTGTATGATTAGAATTATTTTTCTTTTCATCTAGAAATCGTAGCGCCCAATGGAGGAAATATGCATTGTTGATAGTGGCACAACAAATACCATCTTAAGAGAGTCGAAATACTTCCGCATTTCGATCACGAAGAACGCCGAAGGATTACAACTATCGCAGGAAGCGATACGCATATAATAGGCTCAGGAAGAGCCACAATTATATTGCCAATGGGTACAACTTTGGTAATTGAAGAAGCCCTCTTGTACCCTGAATCAACTCGCACTCTCTTAAGTTTCAAAGATATCCGCGCCAATGGGTTTCACGTAGAAACCAATGAAGAAAATGGCAAAGAACACTTGTGCATTGTGAAGCACGCGAAATATGGAAAAATGGTATTAAAAAATGTCCCTCATATGAATGCAGGTTGTACTACACGAAAATCAATGCACACGCAGGTATACTTCTTTGAAGACCTGTCTTTAGAAGCTCTGAATTATTTGCTTTATGGCATTGTAGATTAGGTCATCCTGGTCTTAGATTGATGAGAAATATAGTTAACAACTCACAAGGTCATGGCATTAATGTTAAGAATTTCCGAATCACGAAGATTTTGTGTGCCATGCATGTGCCACCGGAAATTAATAACTAGACCTCTGTTATGAAAGTGCAACATGAAATCCCTGCATTCCTGGAACGCATTCAGGGGATATTTGCGGTCGATTCAGCCCTTGTCGGGCCGTTCGATACTTTATGGTGCTCATTGATGCTTCCTCGAAATGGTCGCATACATGTTTGTTGTCAACAAGGAATCATGCATTCGCAAAACCGATCTCGCAGATCATCGTAATTAAGAATGCTTTTCACGATCATCGCGTGAAGTCCATTCGAATGGACAATGCCGTGAATTCACTTCCAAGGCATTTGATGATTATTGCACAAAGAACGGGAATAATCGTGAGCACTCTGCACCGCACGTCCATACGCAAAATGGGTTAGTCAAGCACTAATAAAAAGGATTAAGTTCATTGCCGCATCAGCTCTTGCAGAGTTGTAACTTGCCCAACACTTGTTGGGGACACGCATCTGCCTTGGCAAAGAAGACTCATCAATTTTAGACCATCGGCCTACAACATCCATTCACCTATGCAACTAGTGCAAGGGGTCATCCTAAAGATTTCCCATCTTAGAAAGTTTGGTTGTATGGTATATGTATCTATACCACCCCCACAGTGGACTGCAATGGGCCCTATCCGCAAGTCTGGGATATACGTTGGTTACGAGAGTGCATCCATAATCAGGTATTTGGATCCCATGACTGGAGACTTGTATACAGCCTGATTCGCTGATTGCATCTTTGACAGGACCATTTCCGTCATTAGGGAGAGAATCAACCATTGGATGAAAAATGCCGGAAATAGTATGGCATTCCACTCGATCCCCGCGCATGACCCTCGCACTAATGAAGCAAATCAAGAAGTCCGTAAGATAATTGATTTGCGTAATTTAGCAAATGAACCGCTGATCATTTTTGTGATCTCAAGAGCGTGGTTAAGTCGCATGTACCAGCAAGAAATGCACCGTAGAGGGTGGAAATACCAAAGAAAGCGAAGGTATCCCTCATCCTGTTCAGAGGCCTCAAAGAAAAAGAACAGGAGATCCGCTTCTCAAACCCAAAGTACCCGGAGACGCCTGGGAAAATCAAGCGAGAGGATTTACCACACCAATCACAAAAGTGCCCCAAAGCAAGAAGGGGAGCCATTGAGACCTGGCACTGAAAGAAGCCTGTGGAAAAGGCAATTCCAGATCTGAACCTTCCATTGGAAGAAGCGCCGAAAATAATGTGTGCGCACACATTGGCGGAGAAAAACTAAAGGAACTTGCTCTGGAATGGGAAATAGCAATGAAGAGCAAGTAGAAGTGCACGAAGCACCCCATGATGAAATGGCCATAAACTTTGTAATAACGGAGAATCAATGAATAGAGCAACAACCAATGTCGATGCATACTTTGCAAAGAAGATTGCCACGATCATTAATCATGATCCCGAGCCCGCATCTCTCGCAGAGTGCAAGAAAAGGCTCGATTGGGAAGATTGGAAGAAGGCAATCACCGCAGAGTTAGTCTCTCTGAACAAAAGAGAGGTGTTTGGGCCTGTGTGCCGCACGCCTCCCCATATAAACCCCGTAGGTCACAAATGGGTTTTGTTCGCAAGAGAAACGAAAACAATGAAGTTGTAAGGTACAAGGCAAGGCTTGTCGCTCAAGGTTTCACTCAACGTCTGGGGTTGATTATGAAGAAACCTATTCTCCGGTCATGGGTGGAATTACCTTTAGATACTTGATCTCAATGGCAGTCAACTTGAAGTTGAAAATGAAGCTAATGGATGTTGTCACAGCATATTTGTATGGAAACTTGGATTCGGAGATATACATGAAAGTACCGGAAGGTATCCCTATCCCGAACCAAGACAGAGCAAACGAAACCTATACAGTGTGAAATTGGAGAAATCACTGTATGGGCTAAAACAGTCAGGAAGAATGTGGTACAATCGTTTGAGTGACTTTCTCTGCAAGAAAGGCTACACTAACAAATGAAGATTGTCCATGTGTATTTATACAACGATCCACGAATGGATTTTGTATAATCTCCGTCTATGTAGATGACTTGAACATCATTGGGACGGATGAAGAAATTAAAGAAGCATGCACATACTTGAAATCTGAATTTGAAATGAAAGACTTGGGTAAAACCAAGTTCTGTTTAGGCTTGCAGCTTGAACATGTCCAAGGCGGAATCTTGGTACACCAAGCATCCTACACGCAGAAAGTGTTGGAGAGATTTGGCTTTGAAAAGGCATACCCCGCAAAGACCCCAATGGTCGAAGGTCACTCCAAGCGCAGACCTAGACCCGCAGGCCTAAAGAAGAGGAGGAAGTCCTGGGAGCGGAATTCCCATACTTGAGTGCAATTGGAGCGCTCATGTACCTTTGCGAATAGCACTAGGCCTGACATTGCGTTCGCCGTGAATTTGCTAGCACTAAGATAAAGGCGTAACCCACCAAAAGGCATTGGAAAGGGGTGAAGGACATCTTCCGTTACCTTCAAGGAAGCAAAGACCTCGGCTTGTTTTACAAAAGAAACAATGAATTGAATTTAGTTGGCTACGCCGATGCTGGGTACCTATCGGACCCGCATACTGGCAAGTCACAAACTGGGTATGTTTTCCTTTGCGGAGGAACGGCAATTTCTTGGAAGTCGTCTAAGCAGACTCTTGTCTCGACGCCGACAAACCACTCGTAAATAATTGCCTTATATGAAGCATCTCGAATGTGCATGGCTTCAAGAATGGTTCACCACATCCGTAAGTCATGTGGTTTGAACATGGAACAAACCCCACTATTATCTATGAAGATAATGCGGCTTGTGTTGCTCAAGTGCAAATGGGATATGTGAAAAGCAATCTTACGAAGCATATCAACCCCAAGTTCTTTTATGCCCATGAAATGCATAAGATGAACGAGATAAAGATACTGCATACTAAGTCGTGTGAAAATCTCGCAGATTTATTCACTAAGTCACTCCGGCATCTTCCTTTGAAAGATGTATTAGAGGAATCGGGATGATGAGACTTAGAGAAGTGCAGATTTGTGGGGAGAATTGTCACATACTCCTACATAAATCTCGAACATGAAGTTTGAGTACCCAACGTGAATCTAGAAGATTAACATTGAAGTTTGGGTGGATTGTACTCTTTTCCTTAAGTAAGTTTTTCATTGAAGTTTTCTTACATAAGGTTTTTGATGAGGCAATCCGTGCAACACAGCAAGCGTGTGCTATGTACTCTTTCTCCAATTATTTTTCCCACTGGGTTTTTATGGAGTTTTAATGAGGCATATGCATCTCGCGGTGAAGAGTCCAAGGGGGAGTGTTAGGAAACTGATTCCGTATCCTATATGGACTCTTCCTTATCTCTAGCAGAACCGCTATATATAGGAGGCAGGGGCTACCCCTTTGTACAGAAGCATCTGAGAATAATAAAGCAGGCCTGGTTCCTCCTCATATTGTGTCTCTCTTTCTCCCTGTCTATTCTCCACTTGAGATCTATTAGGCAACCCCGGACTATTCGATAGCGAGGTTGTCTAACATATATATATATATATGTACACTGTTGGTCGTGTTAGTCGGTCGTCGCAGGAAAGGACAAGGCGACAAAGGAAAACGGCCGTCGAGCGGCCGATTGATGGAATTGACCGGTGAAACAGGGACTCAGGTAGTGGTTTCTAACGTACGTCGCCAGTTTTGCATCTGAAGCACATGCTTCACCAATTAACCAACGATAGCACCTCTTCGCTGCGGAACACGCATAGGCGGAGCTGCTCGTGGGGCTGGGTGGGGCTGAAGCCCATCCCACGCCAGCCCCCAAAACCCTTCCTGCCCATCGGTATTAGCGATTAGCCATGCAATTAGCCATCTGAAATTCTGAATGCATTGCATTAGTAGCAAATTAGCAAACCGCGTAGCATCTCCATGACTCGCATCGCGTCAGTTCGTCTTCATGGCAACAACGGCAAGGCGAGGCGCTGCTCTGCCTAGTGCCTCGGCCTCGTGCAGTGCACACACGTCTTCCCGGTGACTTGCCGCTCTGTCTCGGCCTAGTGCCTCGACGGCTCAGCCTCACGCGCACCTCGTTGATTTTGGATCTCTTTTTTTAGCCCCCCTCTTTGAATCTTTCTTACTCCGCCACTGGGAACACGCCCTGTCCAGCACCAATTGGTGAACCACAAGATCTATTTGAAAATACATAAATTTTGCATAGATTCGATAGAAATTCCAAAATAATCGACTTGGTTTTTTCTATGGGTATAAGGAACGTATTACTGTGTTCGAGACATGGGTCTAAAACTTGTTCCCCGAGAAGACGATGGAATAGACCCTCACCACAACTAAAACGGAACGGTAACGGAAGGCAGGCAGTGACGGGGGGCCGCGTGTGTCTGGGGGTGGGGCCTCCACTTGCAGTCTCAGGGCAAAGCTGTGAGCGGTCCCAGAATTGGGTGGTGACCACGTGTCCTCCATCTCATTCTCATCTTCTTCCTTCTCCGTCCGCCTTCCTCGCCCACCGAATCGCGAAAAATCTCCACTCTATAAAGATCCGCGACCAAATCTACATCTCATTATTAACACAGCACGAGCAGACCCCTCCCTCTCTTTCTCTCTCTCTAAATCTCCGTTTCGGATCGCGGCGACCACCGGAAGCTATGGCGAACATCAACATGGCGGCGATCCTGGCCGACCTGGAGCGCGGCGCCGTCGACGAGAGGGTGCCCAAGACCAAGCTGGTGTGCACGCTCGGCCCCGCCTCCCGCTCCGTGCCCATGCTCGAGAAGCTTCTCCGCGCAGGCATGAACGTCGCGCGCTTCAACTTCTCCCACGGCACGCACGAGTACCACCAGGAGACCCTCGACAACCTCCGCCAGGCCATGCACAACACCGGCATCCTCAGCGCCGTCATGCTCGACACCAAGGTCTAGTCTCTAAACTCTCTCTCCGCTCTACCTGCTTTATGCTGTGCGGCTTAGTTGGTTGGATTAGGCCATGTGGTGGTGGTGATTTGGTTTTGGGGGAGAAGCTTTGGTTGGTTTAGGTCCGAGGGGGGAGGATTTGCTCTCGGATCTACTGATCTGTTGATCGGGAGTTGCTTGGTGGGATTTGGAGGTAGCATGGTTGAATTAGGATTCGAGCTTTAGTGGTTTTGACTTTTGAGGGCTCGACAAAACTGTACCAGTGTTAGATTCGCTTGTGCCTGCCTTGTTGCAGAAGGCCGGATCTTCGATTGGGCTCACGCTTGTGTCCCCATGTAGGTAATTTTGGATCTTATGAGGGTTATGGATTCTGAGGTTGTCTGGTTTGCCGTGTCTGCCGGTTAAGATGTTGGTGAAATGGAAGCAGTACATCTTGTTCGTTAAAGTTAGTTTAGATTTTGTCTGTATGTTGTTCAAGTTACTTTGTCCATTTGTAGTTTTGGTCGTGTGTTTAGTTGGCCAGAGACTACTTGAATGTTGGTCTATTTGAAGGATGTATTGGCTGCTTCTTAGGTTGCAATATCGAATTATTCTGTCTCTCCAGATCGTTTGGATTGGTGGGTTGTAAACGTTCAAGCCATGGAGGCCGGTGTTACGATATTGATGGTTTTGGCAGGAGCTTTTAGATCTTCTTAATTTGCATGAAGTATTGGAGGATATATGATTTAACACAAAAGGTCTTATTTGGCATACCAGTCACCAGTGCATGCTCAGAATGGTTGTTTATTATATAATGGCTTTCATGTTTCACCACATACATGACTAGTTCTTCATTTTGCGGTGCTTATCTTAACGGTTCACACGGTCATATTTGATGGTTTGTTTTGTTATTCAAATAGGCTACAAATACACTGGTCCTGCACTCATTTGCTTTTACTTCAGCGGTTTCTCTTGTTGATCATTACATTATGTGTAGTCTGTAGTGCGTGTTCTGCTTGGATTCTTGTTAGTAGGATATCTAAGGTCACTACATGATGACTATTCTGAATATTTCTTTCATTGCTGCAGGGTCCTGAGATTCGTACTGGATTTTTGAAGGATGGTAAACCAATTAAGTTAACAAAGGGTCAAGAACTCACTGTTACCACTGATTATGATATCAAGGGCGATGAGAATATGATTGCCATGAGTTACAAGAAACTACCTGTAGATGTGAAGCCTGGAAATGTCATACTATGTGCAGATGGTACCATCTCCTTGACTGTTCTGTCTTGTGATCCAGATGCTGGAACTGTGAGATGTAGATGTGAGAACACTGCAATGCTTGGTGAGAGAAAGAATTGCAATTTGCCAGGAATTGTCGTGGATCTTCCTACACTGACTGAGAAGGATAAAGAAGATATTTTGGGATGGGGTGTGCCAAATGACATTGACATGATTGCTCTGTCCTTTGTCCGTAAAGGATCAGATTTAGTGACCGTCAGACAGGTCCTTGGACAGCATGCAAAGCGCATAAAGTTAATGTCAAAGGTTTGTATGATGTTACTGTCAGCTATTCTAAAGGTTCTATTAGTTAGTTTTTCTGTCTATAACTCATTCAAATCTTTCATATTCTACAGGTTTGTATGTTGTATGTTGTTTCTGCATGTTTTAGTTAAGTACCAGGGCAACTGAGAGATAATTCTTCTTTTAGTGAGCTGCTTTAGTGCTTTACACTTCAGTCATTTGTTGATACTCGATATACATTGGAACCCATGAGTTCTTTGGCTTTCTCCTATGACCCATTTCACAACTGTTCCTAGTTGTAAACAACATTTATACCCCCAATTTTGTGCTATTTTAGGGAAAATGCAAAATTGGTTCTCTTCTATGTGCTTTTCGCTAGAATAATACTTGCTTGACCTACAGTGTTTGTTCACTAGAACCTTTTGCACAATTGGTTGAGCAAACGCTTTGCCTCTTTTTCCTTGCACTTCCTCCTGATAGGGTTTATTCTATTTCCTTGTACTCATAAAATTAATTCAGATATATTGATCTTCTTTGCTGCTATGTAACTGGAATTCTGGACCTAGATGGTTTCATGCTATTACTCTTGGAACATTCAGGAAATCATCGCTATAAATGGTTAGCTTTGTCTAACTGCCATGATGATAAAATCGACTTGGTTGATGATGATATAAATATGTGCTTGCTTTTGACCATGTTGGTTATGGTTTCGGGGATCTGATATCTTTCTTAATCTATCCTTGCTGTGTAGGTTGAAAACCAAGAGGGTGTTGTGAACTTCGATGAGATCTTGAGGGAAACTGACGCCTTTATGGTTGCTAGAGGTGATCTTGGAATGGAGATTCCAGTTGAGAAGATATTCCTTGCACAGAAGATGATGATTTACAAGTGCAACCTTGCCGGCAAGCCTGTTGTTACTGCTACTCAGATGCTTGAATCGATGATCAAATCCCCCAGGCCAACTCGTGCTGAGGCCACTGACGTTGCAAATGCTGTTCTTGATGGAACTGACTGCGTCATGCTTAGCGGTGAGAGCGCTGCTGGAGCATACCCTGAGTTGGCTGTGAAGATCATGGCTCGTATCTGCATTGAAGCAGAGTCTTCCCTGGACTACGAGGCTGTCTTCAAGGAGATGATCAGGTCTGCACCCCTTCCGATGAGCCCATTGGAGTCTCTTGCATCTTCTGCTGTAGGAACTGCCAACAAGGCCAAGGCTACACTGATTGTCGTCTTAACTCGGGGTGGCACCACGGCCAAGCTGGTCGCGAAGTACCGGCCCAGGGTTCCAATCCTCTCCGTGGTTGTCCCAGTGCTAACAACCGACTCGTTCGACTGGACCATCAGCTCCGAGGGCCCAGCGAGGTACAGTCTAATCTACAGAGGTCTCATTCCCCTCCTTGCCGAGGGCT
Source organism: Rhipidocladum racemiflorum (assembly GCA_036346355.1). Classification (NCBI taxonomy): domain Eukaryota; kingdom Viridiplantae; phylum Streptophyta; class Magnoliopsida; order Poales; family Poaceae; genus Rhipidocladum; species Rhipidocladum racemiflorum. Next base: position 71,518,417 of record CM070576.1, on the reverse strand, counting down.
CTGCTAAGGCCACCGATTCAGAGTCAACAGAGGTGATACTGGAGGCTGCGCTGAAGTCGGCTGTACAGAAGCAGTTGTGCAAGCCTGGTGATGCCGTTGTTGCTCTGCACCGTATCGGCGTCGCTTCTGTCATCAAGATCTGCATTGTGAAGTGATCATCAAATACCGTGACTCGAGTGCCATGGTCCATCTTGCTGGGTTCTTGTAGCAAAATTCCTTTGCTTGCTTTACTCCATCTTTCGGAGACAATTAATTGCCCTTATCATCCTTGCAGTTTGCAGGGTCCCTTTCGTTGCATAGATTTGAGCTGGTTAATCAGGAGAGAGAGGACTCCATTACGCAGAGCTCTGTTACTGCCCATGCCCTTTAGTATTTTTGGCAGGAGGTCTCTATTTCATGCCTGCACAATTTTCTCGTAGCTGTTGCCTGTTGTATTGTGGAGTCTTCTTTTTTTGGTGGTGAAGTCTATACGTATGGTAATAAGATTGGCACCTACCGAGTTGAAGTTGAATGGAAGGCGCTTCCAGGATCTCATGGAACGGTTCAAGGACTCATGTTTGTATTTGGCATTGAGGTATGTTTGGATTTGTTACGCCCTACAGGGAACATCCTGAGCATGTGTCATGAACTCATCATGATCGAGCTCCGGTTGGTTTTCTAGGTCTTGCAGGAGGCTGTGCAAACGAAAGGCAAGCAAAGTGATAGCTCCGGTTGGTTTTCCAGGCCACGTTTTGCACGGCTCCTATATGGATCACGATGTTCAGACGAGGAGCTGATGAGCGTGCATTGCGTTACGTTGGAACCGCGCGTTACGGCCTAATTTGGACCTGCCTGCTCAGCGATGGAGATGGAGGATGAAGAGGACCGCATCAGCCTCCTCCCGGCCGGACCGCCTCCTGGGCCACCGTGACCCCTCCGACACGGATGCCCACTTCCTGGACGCCAAGTCAATCTCGTGCATCCTTTCCCCCCACCGCGGCCCTGTGATCCGCCGCGCTTCTGTGTAAACACATTCGCCGGCGGCGTCACCACCCGCGCCCGGCTCGAGGCCCTAGCGCCGAGGCGCAGTGAGGACAACCTCGTCTTAGTGTTCGAGTGCGAGAACAGTGCCCGGTCACGGTGCTGCCCGACGACCTGCAGGCGAGCGCCGGCGTCGCTCTCCGCTACCTCGGGCTCCACTCCTGCTGCCTAGGGCCCCCGTCGCCCGCCTAGAGTACCTACACCTCTCCAACGTGGAGATCTCCGAGACCGCATGCTCGACGGCGGCCCGGCCCTACGTGCGGGAGCTGAACCTCTACAGGGTCCATGGCCTCCCCCGCATTGTCCTCCGCTCCCGCACCGTCACCGACGTGACCGCTCGGCGAGATCTCCGTCCGGGACACCCCCAATCTTGGCAGCATCTTCTTCTACTACGTCGACCTGTGGAGGATACCGGCCTTCACAGCCGACGTTTACCGAGAGCTTGGCCTCGCGCTACCCGTGGTAGGCTGGCCGAGCCTTAATGCTTATTTAATTAATTTTTACAACTCAATTAGCTTTTCGATCTTACACGATCTGACATATGTTTGTAACGTAACGTCGCTTGTTTTCAGCTTGAAGTTTGGTAATGTCGAGGACCTGTGGAAGGCTGCCCCAACTGTTTGGCTTGTTCCCGCCCTTGCAACCTCTGCAGCTTCGGGTAAGCGTGACGTATCAATTTACTGCTGCCTCGCCTCTGTCTTTCCTTTTCTATTTTATTCATTTATTTATTTAGAGACTGTATTGATATTCAAAGTAACACTCTTTTTTGGGTATTAGAGGGAGTCATTGTGAGCTTTGCTTCTATATTTTGGCTAAATATCTGGTGCAACCACCGTTTTCGTGCAACCACCGTGCAACCCTACTAAAAAAGTTTCAAAAAATTCTGAAAAAAATCATGGATGTACATCTCAACTTACCCCATCTACGTATAAAATTTCATGATCAAATACGTTTTATGCTAGAAGTTACAAAAAAGACAAATTTTCGCTTGGAATCTTGCTACAGTAGACAGCACAAAATTTGTTTTTTTTTGTAACTTCTAGCATAAGACGTATTTGATCATGAAATTTTATACGTAGATGGGGTAAGTCGAGATGTACATCCATGATTTTTTTCAGAATTTTTTGGAACTTTTTTTAGTAGGGTTGCACGGTGGTTGCACGAAAACGGTGGTTGCACCGGATATTTTGCCCTATATTTTTCCTCCCAATACAAACTATATAAATCTTAAAACAAACGAATGGTTAATTAATCATCATCTACTATTCATTCATACTTTAATATGTGTAACTGAAAAAAGGCATAGAAACACTATCATTGTAACGTCAGTGGTCACTGTCAACTTAATTGTGTTGATCACGTACGTCCATCGACATCAACCAAAGCCTTAGAGGTATATGTTGGTTGTGATTTCGGTTATAACTGAAGAACTAAAAATTAAGGGGGCTAGACCCACCACCGCTAGCGCACCAACAAATTTGGTGTTGGTCCTGTTAGCCAGCGCTATATATAAAGAAATGGTGAGAGGCTAGCACTCATTCTTGATGAACACACTCGAGTTTTGCTACCCCAAACAATCCTATTCGATCTGGTTCTTTGGCGTTAAGGCTAACGAAGACTTCTACCTGCACCGACCCATCTCGGTGCCCTATTCTTCACCGCCGTCCTTCAAAGGCACTCAAGAACACTCATCAACCAAATTAATTGCGTCAACTTACTCTCCAGGTCGGTTTAATCCAAGTTTTGAGTTCCACATTTTCTTTTCTTTTTTTGGTGATCATGTTTTAGACTAGTTAATGACTTAGATTTAGTTCATATTTATTCTAACATCTGGTATCAGGGTTGATCTAGTCTAAACTTGATCCCTTTTAACCTGGTTTGGATCTTGTTTCCATAGGTTTAAGGTTGATCTAGGGTTCTTATTGGCTTGATTAGCACTTAGAAGGAGGGGATCCGAACCCCAATTCCCAAAATTTTGAACCCTAATCCCCAAATTTCCTCAAATCCTAAATCAATCTAGAAAACCTTAAAGCTTAAGATGGGTTTTTCAGGGCTTACCTCGCTCGGTGCTCGTGGTCGCCGTCTTCACCATCGCTCTGAGCACCTCGCCTCGAAGTGTGTGCCGTGGCCTGAGCCCCGTCTCACCGGAGCCGTGCATGGCATCATCTCGCCGCGCGCCTAGCCACTCGCCTCCCGCTCGCTGCGCTGCCACAAGATCCCTCACTTCGCTCACCTGGTCACTATGCAGAGATTTTTTTGAGAGGGGAGGCCAAATGGCATTAGGGTTAGGGTTTTCCCGTCGCGCCATTTTGTTCCGGTCCGGCGGGATATCGGTCGTCCGTTCGAATCGATGACTGCGCTTTGCCCGCGCGGCTGGACCGCCGGAGGCGCAGTGGCTGGGTCGAGCTCTCTTTTTTGGGCCGCGCGTACGTTTTGGGCCGCCCAGCCATTTCATTTGATTTTAAGCCTTTTCTGGTATTTTGAGGTAAATAATTTTTAGCCCATTTAAATTTTGTTTTCATTCTGTCTCATTTAAATTCAGTAATAATTATTGTTCAATTATTATTTCCTGGACATTAATATTTTGATTGATTCTTTGGAAAAGCTAATTAATGTGATAATTAATTTTATTTTATAGTTATTTCTAAATATTATCTCTAATTAAAATGGAATCAATGGGAAGTTTTGGTTAGTGATTATTTAATATTTAAAATTGGGATTATGCCATGGCCATGATAATATACTGACAAACGTTGTTTATGAACATGTGTCACCCGTAAGATAATTTTAGTTCTTTTTCGTTTCTGCTCAACGGTGATGCGAGTTAGAACTGTTAAATTTTCTGCCATTAGCATGTTATTAATCAGACCAACGTAGGATTAATTTTCATGCAAGACATTTATTTTCTCTAATGTTTACTGATTATATTTTATTTTAATTTAGTCATGAACAACACTAATGTTGCCGCTTACTTGAACGGCATTTAGCAGTTGACTGGGACAAACTTTCCCTCTTGGAAAGAATGAATTTTGATTGTCCTTGGAGTCATGGATTTAGACTATGCCTTACGTGAGGACGCTCTCATAGCTCCTACTGTTAATTATGAGAGTTTTATTGAGAAAAAAAGAAACTCTATGACTTAATAGCGGAGAAGTGAGAGTGGTCCAACCACATGTCCCTAACGATCATGAAGAGCACAATATTTGTTAGGATAAGGGAAGCAATCCTCGAGTCAGACAACGTTAAGCGGTACTTGGCCCCAATCGAGGAGCAATTTAAGGGCTCCTGAAAAGTATATGCAGTACATTTATTATGAAAAAACTCACAACTAAGTATAATGGATCCAGCAACGTTTGTAAACATATCATGATGATGCCAGATATGCCTGCTAAGCTTAAAGGCATGTACATGACTATTTCTGATGGCTTCTAGATCCATTTCATTATGACCTCCCCCCCTTCTGAGTATAATGCATTTAAGATTAATTATGACACTAAAAAAGAACAGTGAACTATGAGTGAGTTGATCGCTATGTGTGTCCAAGAGGAGGAGAGAATAAAGTCCTAGAAGAAAGAACATGTTTACCATGTTGGTCATAGCATAAGAAAATTTTAAGACGATTTTAAGTCTAAGAAGAAACTGCACTTCTCTTCCAAGGCTGAATCAAGCAAATCAAAGTCAAAGGAGAAGGCTCATGCTGTACCTAACTCTGCTCCTTCTGATGGGTGTATCTGTCACTTTTGCAAAAATAGTGGGCACATTCAGAAGGATTGTGTAGGCTTCGTAAAGTGGCTCGCTAAGAAAGGTAATGACATATTTAGAAATGCTGCAAAAGAATGCTAGAGAAATTAAAACCAGAGCCGAAAATTTTCTGGAATTTTCTAGCTATTTTTCAGAATTTTCTTATAAATTTTCATAATTTTTTGAATTACTATTCAATTTTCTGAATTTTAATTGATTTTTGGAAAAGAAAACAATTAAAACAAATAAAATTCGGGGGGGGGGGGGGGGGCAAAAGGGTAAAAACCCCTCCTCGTGCCAGAATCGGTTTCTTAACCGGATTTGAATCCGGTTTGCTGCGTCTTCGGGCCCGATCGGAAAAGGGGCAAGCCGGCCGAGCGCAAGGGGCGAGAGCGGTGGCACCACCGGCGTCGGCGGCCTGGCGCTGCAGGGCATCGGCGAGGAGAAGAGGGGAGCGGCGTCGGCGATGGGGCAACGCGCGATGACCTGGCTTCGAGCTGGCATCATGTGGCGAAACGGCGCGGCTGGTCGTCGGTGGAGCGGCGGCGGGCTGCGGGCCGCGCGCGGTGACGGCGAGGCGCGGCGTGGGCGGTTCAGCTGCAGCGAGGGGGCGCGCTCCAAGCGGCGGCCAGTTCGGCTGGCCGGGATCGCTTTCTTCATGCTGGGCCGCACAGGACGACTCCGCCGGGCGCGATGCGTGAGGCCGGGCCGAACGGCTGCAAGCACGAACCGGTGGCCGAGCGGTGGTGCTACGGGTTCGGAGGTGGCTGAGGCGACTTCGAGCGCCGTTCTTGTCATGCGGCCGACCGACGGCTTCAAGCGCGGTCGGCGCACTGAGTGCGTGGGGAGACCAAGCTGGCGGTGACGACGGCGCTTCAAGCGCATGCAACCAAGGTCGGCTTCGGGCCAGAGTGCTGAACACGGTTGATCGGCTGCGGCTGCATGCCGCTTCAGGGCTGACGCCGGTCAACAGTGCTTCTGTCCTGTTGCACTTCTATTGCAACAGATTCAATCTACTAGATGCAATCCGAAAATTCTATCAGATTCAATCTAAAATTGCTAACAGATTGTTTAGCAGATTGATTCCGAGAACTGTTGCACAATTTAAAATTCATAATAGATGCTACTACAATTCATTGATTCGGTTCAATACCTTTACTTGATTCTTGATTGCAATCCCGTCGACAGTCGCGTAGGACTGTTTGGCTATGCCAGATGATAGCATGCGTGATGGTGAGTCAGTGCCGAAAATTTGATGCAGTGATGCCCGTTCGTCTAGCTCCTCGTGTGCAATCTCTTTTCAATCTGTTCGTCAGTAGAACTTCGTGCTGATAACGTGTTAGACAACCTCGCTATCGAATAGTCCGGGGTTGCCTAATAGATCTAAAGTGGAGAACACACACACACACACACACACAGAGAGAGAGAGAGAGAGAGACACCAATATGAGGAGGAACGGATCTGCTATTCTTTATTGCTTGTTTTTGTGTACAATAGGGTGACCCCCTGCCTCCTATTTATAATCTACAACTAGGGTTCTGGTAAGAGTCCATATGGGCCTTTATGGGCCGAGTTTCCTAACAGTTTTGACGACATCATCTTCCTTGCACACGTCCTTTTCTATACCCGGAATTACTACAGAACGTTGTGTGGCTAGACCAGGTTCAAATTTATAGGACGTATTTTCTCTTGATGTATAAAGCAAGAAGATATTATAAATAAGTAGACTACTACTGATTAATGTATTTAAGCACTATATTTAATACATGCATATAGAGAATATCAAGTAAACTTAGATATTTATTAGGTTAAATAAAATATACAATACACTCTATAGTTATAAATAAGATAATTAAAAAATACATCCGATAAACTTGGTTTTAAGGTCTTAGTGTTTCGCTCAAACCTGCTTGTACGGTGTTTTGATTGTAATCTAATTTGGCCCAGCTGTGCCTCCTTTTGTAAAAAAACTTGAATGTTAGGCCTTATATTCTATAAATATAGTCGAATTCGTCCTTTGTCTAGCGATGTGCACTTGGTTTCCGATAACTAATCATCCTAGGTAGTTGTTGGGGGTATTTAAATGTACCACCTAAAAAGACGGTCCGTCACAAAGCTCAAGCTTCCTATGAGGAAAAGATTTGGAAAGATCTAGCTCGCCTATAAACTTAAATTTGGCAAGTGCTAGTGTGCTGCATCTACATAGCTCTTTAGCATGACCGCAATTACTATAGACAGTCTATATATACTTTTCAATCCAACAGCCAATTCAGGGATGTTTTGACGACATCATCTTCCTTGCACACGTTGTTTTCCATACCCGGAATTACTATAGAATGTTGTGTGTCTAGACCAGGTTCAAATTTATAGGACGTATTTTCTCTTGATGTATAAAGCAAGAAGATATTATAAATGAGTAGACTACTACTAATTAATGTATTTAAGCACTATATTTAATACATGCATACAGAGAATATCAAGTAAACTTAGATATTTATTAGGTTAATTAAAACATACAATACACTCTAGTTATAAATAAGATAATTAAAAAATACATCCGGTAAACTTGGACTAGAAGGAAGAGCATAGAACCACCTCTTATAAGAGTATTATTTTGCCAGGTTGATTTTGGACTGACGAGCCGAGACCAGATGTCCAGATCCAGTCGTCGTTGTTTAGGCCGGGGCTGGCAATGCCCGAACGCAACATAAAAAGTAAAGAAACAAAACACAGCATCAAAACCTACCACGCGTATCAACTTCCTCTAAGAAAAGTATATCAACCAATCAATCGTTGATGACTTGGGGATCCAACAGGGATCAACCAAACATGATCTTACTCTGTTTTCTGAAGCGACCGCAACCTCGTACTTGCATTGGAGGCTAAGTATGCATGTGGATAAGTTTGCGATCCATGCGCTGGCTCACTGGACGGCCGAGTCCGGCGGAGCTGAAAAAGGGAACTCGCCCAAACCAGCCGTCCATGAGAAAAGGGCAAGAAAGGCAAGCATCCGGCAAAAGCACGGCACGCAATGCCTTCCTTTGCCTTAACCGGGCGCCCGTGAAGTAGCAAGGCACGTACGGACAGTGCATGCGGCCTTCCTCCTGTCCGGCCGCCACAGATGGGTCTCTTTGAGGGCCTCTTCGGCCGGTACATCGACGGCGACGACAGCAGCATGAAGGACAACAAGGAGGCCATGGCGGCGACCCAAGCCATCCCTCCCCTCTCTCTCACCGCCGCCTCTGTCGTCCACCGATGCGCTCGGTCCGTGCATCTCGTCATCACCCGACGCGCGCTTAACGTCTCTCAGGGATCTTTGTCTTGGAATCTTGACTCCAACTAAATGAATGGCTTGGCAGGATCGCTGGCGTGCCGGTGGAGCAGCTGCTGCGGCGGTTCGAGCCGGAGCGGGCGGAGCAGCCGCTCATCTACGGCAGGAGCCTCGTGGAGTACTGCTCCTATATTGCTCTGCGCGTCGAGACCAAGCGCCACGGTCACCTTGGCGACAGGGAGTTCCACTCGCTCACCTATGATATGATGCTCGCTTGGGAGGCGCCCGATGAGGAAACCGACGCTGAGTTTCAGGTAGGTGAGAATAAGATCGGTTTTTTTTCCCCCATCCTTAAAACAATCGGTGAAAAACGAACTGATCAGCACTCGCGGATGCTTTATTTATGATAGAAAACAGCATTTAGCATCATCCATGACGACACGGATGACGATGGTGGATCCATATTCTACTCGAGCCCCACGCAAATGGCCATTCAGGTTATATATGTTCTTGTTCAAGCAATTCGATCGTATGCTTGCTTTGCATTTGATTTGTTGATGTGTCTGAAATGAATGACTACTAGGTCGATGGTAGGAGGACAGTTGGACTCGAGGCATTCGCCAAGATTGCTCCTGCCTGCCCTGCTGTGGCACACCCGATCACCGTTCATAACCTGTTCGACGCGATCACCAATTCTACCGGAGGCCGGCTGCATTTTCTTATCTACCACAAATACCTCAAAAGTTTAGACAAGTGCGTGAAGTCGTCGACCTATCTTTATCTTGTCCCGTTGTTCTAGTGTGTGAGGTTCTTTGAACTAGGAGGGTTAGAATGACACGCCTTGGATATGTAAGCAATTCAGTCACTTAATTCCATCGTATTTACGTTCTCTGATGTCAGGGTGCTCGGATCTGCGAAACGTATATCAGATGGACACAAAGCTCCTGCCCTTCAGCTCTCCGACGAAGAAGTTATCCTCGACATCCATGGTGCCGCGACGACCAAGCCAGTTCTTCAGCACATTGGGACTTCCACATGGCCTGGTTAAGCATCTTCCTTATGGTAATTTTGGTCGGTGCTGCTGAGTTGCGCTTCTTCACAAGGTGTCTTAAGGTGTATGAGCTGCACATTTTGCAGGGAGGCTCACACTGACCAACCACGCATTGTACTTCGAGGCTATCGGTGTCGATTTCTCGTACAGCGAGAGCGAGGCTACCATGTATGATTTGGCAAGGGACTTGAGGCAGTCGGTAAAACGTGAGTCAACTGGGCCATGGGGTGCTCACCTCTTTGACAAAGCCGTCATGTATAAGTCTAGCTCGACGTGAGTACTTGATTCCTGAAGAACAAAAAACTTCTTTTCTACCCATCTTCATAATGCATTTGAATTTGTATGTTTAGCCTAGCTTCTAGACTTTCAATTTAGAGTTGTTTTCTTAGCGTTTCTCTCTCGGTGGTTGGGAGTCTTGCTCCTTTAGCTTGGATCCTCCTTGCCTTTTGCCGTGTTGGATGTTTTTCTACCCCTAGCTTTGTCCTTTTTCCTTTGCCTTCTTGTACAGACTTTCCCCCTTCTTAATGCATCGGCAGAGCGCCTGCCTTTTCTTCAAAAAAAAATAAAATAATGCATTTGAATTTGTAAATGTTAAGTGCGATTGCTAACATATGTTTATTGATTACTACTGGCAGAAGCGGACCAGTGTTCTTTGAATTCCCTCAATTCAAAGGCCACACTCGCCGAGACTACTGGTTTGCAGTCATCAAAGAGGTGCTGCACGCTCACAAGTTTATCAGGAAGTACAAGCTTGTAAATTTTCAGAAGGCGGAGGCGCTTTCGGTTGCGACATTAGGGATTCTCCGGTACCGCACCGTGAAAGAGGGCTTTCATGTTCTTCCAGCACATTTCAAGACCACCCTTGCCTTCAACTTAGCAGAGAAACTTCCCAAAGGGGACAAGATATTGGAGGCACTGTACATGCAGATGCAGGAGCATCGCTCGAGATTCAGAGGAAACGAGGATTTTGTTCAGAGTAGCTCGGATGACTTGATGCTTGCTGATCCGTTCCCGCTGTCCTCGTATACTCTGGTGAGGATGGGTTTGCTGACACTGAAGGAGGAGGACAATCCTGAAGAAAGGGAGTTTACTGTCAGAGATGTGCAGATAGGAGGAACTAGCTCGGTGCAAATGGCTCTAGAGCGATCTGTAGGTTATTCTGGCAGAGTGGAGGCAGCACGGGCGACGCTCGATCAGGTCAAGGTGGAAGACATAGATACAAATGTAGCTGTTTTGAAGGTACAGTCATTTGTGAGAACTGCGAAATTTTAGACAATATCTGAATTCAGATAATCAAACGACAACTAAAGCTCTAAGTACCCATCTAAACTAAATTTTCATCCATGACTGCAAGTTGCAGCACATGTTTTGATCAGGCTTGGTATGTGCCATATATATGGTCGTAATATTCGAGTTGTTGTTGTTAAGGAAAATATTCCTTAACAGTTGTTAACATTACTAATGTTGGTTTACTGGTGTGTTCCCTCTTAATACGCAGGAGCTGCTGTTTCCTTTGATTGAAATAGGCAAAAGGCTTCTCTCTTTGGCCGAGTGGGAAGATCCACTTAAATCATACGTCTTCTTATTCGGTTTCCTCTACATAGTTTACAGGTAATATTCATGGTCTATGATCATATCATAGCAGAAAGCTGAAAAACATTGTTGCCAGTAGTTACTGTAGGATCAAGCAGTTACAAAATTTCATCCTTTGTTCCGAGGAAATTGTTACGATCTTTTTCATGCTGAAACACGCAGAGGCTGCATCTGGTACATATTTCCTGGCTTTTTGCTCGGCTCTACTCTCTTCATGCTATGGCAAAAGTATAACGGGAACGGACAGTTGATAGGTGCATTTGAAGTCACAACTCCTCCTCGGAGACGAACTGTCGAACAGCTCCTAGCTCTGCAAGAAGCCATCTCGCAGCTGGAGGCACACGTGCAAGCTGGAAACATACTCCTTCTCAAGCTTCGGTCCCTCATGCTTGCAGCATCCCCTCAGGTCTTGTCCCTTTTATCAGTCCTAAACACGACGTTAAACTTCCTACTCATCGTGTATAAACTTGCAACTTTGCCATTTTGACAATTCATTACTTGGTCTTAGAGCACGAACAAAGTTGCAGCGGCGATGCTCGTCGTGGCTGCAGCATTTGCGTTCCTGCCTTTGAGAAGCATAGTTGTGGTGATTCTGTTGGAGGTGTACACGAGGCACATGCCGGTGAGGAAGAAGAGCAGTGAGAAACTGGTGAGGAGGTTAAGGGAGTGGTGGCTCCGGATTCCGGCTGCTCCTGTACAGCTCTTGAGGCCTCAGGGCACGAGGAGATGGAGAACCGGGTTGAGATCGAGATGAGCAGATGGGGGATGTTGATATTTTACACGTGCATGGTATACCTGTAAATTCTTCCGAGTGGTGGAGATATTGATATCATACAGACACTCTGACAATTCAGAGGAAAGAGAGAACTGAGGAGGCCTGATCTTGATCACTAGTTTGGCAAAAGGACTCTTTATTTCTCGAGATGTGCTTTTATGTTTTTATTTTTGAAAGTTATATAAATATTAAAATATGAATAAATATAGATAGTGATTACTTACTTTTTCATTTATTTTAAAATTTGCAACTTGTATTAGAAGGAAAAGATTAGAACACCGCTCATTTCTCTCTTCACTGTTCTAAACAGTTCTTGAGTTCGACAGAAGAATTGGTGGGGAATCATATGTTGTACTAATATTTTTTTTCTTGCCCAAAGCTGTTGTAAGGAATCGAGATCTAACGGTCAAAATGAGACCAAAATTGAATCGCGGATGGCATTCGCTATATTAATGAAGCGCGGGACCTTCCTGCAAAATTACCCTCTTGACTTGTTCGCCGCCCTTGTTGGAGATAACTCAAATATCTTTAATTACCATATCTGTTGGTTTTATTCCTAGTTTGTTAGGAATTATATCTTTTACAACTTGGACTCTTTTATTATATAAGCCAGTCCCTTGTACATGTAATCTTAAAACCAAAATAGTGTATCTTTACCTCCTATAGTTTTTTTCCTGCATGGATTTTTTTTTATGTTAAACCTATGTCTCTGTTGTTCCTCATCGTTATTCATCATGCTCTTAATCTTGGCCGGGGAGCTAGGTTCTACCGTTCTAGATCGATCCGTTGCCCCGAGAGGAGGAGCCTTCGGGGGCGGCCATCGCACGGCACCACGCCTGTCCACCTCCTGCGACAACTTGGGCGCACACCTTGGCCGGCCCGACTCCACCTCCATCGTCGTCCCATCTGCCGCTTCGCGCTTCAACCGAAGGACGCCTTCGCGCACCGGCCGCGCTTCAACCGAAGTTTTTTTTCTGCATGGATACTACAACGTTGTTTTGTTGTCTTTGCTCGATATGAGGGGTCTACTGTAATTTATATTGCATTAATGGCACGAGAGTTTTTTCTTCACACTGACATTTTTTTAGCAGTTTCAACCATATCATAGAATTTTAGTAGGCAGTTTGTCGTATGTGATGACTACACGTGCAAGTTACTCTTTCAATGAGCGTTGTATGCCGAATTTATTGTTCCAGATGGAGCATGTCAATTCCATGATATGAGTTCTTCGCTATTTATCAAGCACCACATGTGATGTCTTGGCTTATACCATTTGATGATTGAGTATTTATTCAGGAGGTCAGTTGCATAGACTCAGACTTTACTAGGGTTATGAGTTAAAGACCTAGATTATTCGTCAGCTTTGTTATAGCTATGTTGGTTTGACTATTCCAGTCGTTCTCTCGGCCTACTAGTGGTTTGCTCAAATTTTGCTTCGCAAGACGTGTTTAGATTGATTGTTCTAATCTTTCATATCTGCACTGTTATTTGGACTTTCAGTACTCAATTACCCTTTGAGGTTTTCCGGGGACAATTTTAGTATGGATTTTGAGTTAAGGGGGGGTTGTTGGAGATAACTCAAATATCTCTAATTACCATATCTGTTCGTTTTATTCCTAGTTTGTTAGGAGTTATATCTTCTACAACTTAAACTCTTTGGCTATATAAGCCAGTTCCTTGTACATGTGATCTTAGAATTAAAATAGTATATCTTTGTCTCCCGTGATTTTTTTTTTGCAAGGATTTTTTTCACGTTAAACTTGTGTCTCGGCTATTTGTCGTGCTCCACCCTAACAGCCCCTATTTGGACCGGACCGCGGATTTGCCGTCACCTCGGCCGCAGCGGCGGCGCTCCCCATCGGCATGAGCACGAACTCCCTCTCTGCTCGGGACAGGAAATGGCCACCCTGACGAGCGTGGTCTCCATGTCGTGGCAGCTGAGCCTCTGAAGAGCAGCCCCACGCGGCCGTCATGCCGCCGGTCCGCGTGGCACGAGCAGATGACGCCGGAGATGCAGTGGAGGAAGCCAGGTATTTCTGATTAAAGACTAACTACGACTAAAAACTTATCAAAAAAAACAGTTTTTATAGAAGCCGATAACAATCCAACTACACTGAAGTTTCAGTGTTTATCACCGATAAATTCAACAATCGCCTACCTATCCCCTGAGGGAAGCTGGCTCAGTTTGTTTACGCGTCCTAAATCCGCACAAGTTCATATATATTCTGTTTGATTTTTTTAACACGGAATTAGTTGAACTAATAGAGCGGGGGGAGGAAGATACATCATATCATACGTGCCATGCGAATGTGAATCGGGAAAGATTGTCGGCAACCATTGATGACGTCACGCCTGAAGCTTTCCCAATGCAGCTCTCTCTGAAAGTTCAACACATAACCAACCGGTCAATGGAAGCACGCTTACCTGCAGGCTGCAGCGATTAGAGGCATCTTCCGGGCAATTATTCAACTAGCCCTTCCCCGATGGCCAATACATACACTATTCAATTCTGGAAATTTTCCGATCCACGACAGGGCTGAGCTAGGCATGACATGATCGAGTTCGTTCAAGATCTGTTGCATGCGAACCGTACATGCGTGCCCCTGATCTCGTCAGTAACACCATGCATACTCGGTTGCAACCTGAGCTAGCACATGATTAAATGATTAATCTTTTTAGGGGTATCCAATGAGTGAAGATCTCCTTTACAATAAACTAATTAAATTCACTATATATAAACTGTTTATTCTTTTTAGGGGTATCCAATGAATCAGATTAACTAGAATTTATTTATACTTTATCTGGTAGTAGAGTAGTAGAAATATCTTTAACAAATCATTTAATTTCTATTACCAATTATATACTATAATGACATAACGCGTAGTGCTTCATGGAGTAAAAAACTTAACCCATGAAGATCAGGAAAGGGACATGAGCATTCCATGCGAACACAGAACACATGTGATGGTTAAGTCAATGAAATCACGCCGCCATTGGCAACCAAGTCAGGTTCATCGTCTAGAAGCCAAGCACAACCAACCAACGTGACATGAGACGTCACATATAATTATATAAACTGGACCGAGTTAGTACCAAAACGATATATTTATATAGCTTTCACCAAACCAAAGTCTTCCGTTGTGTTGTACGCGCCCACTTCTCTTCCCAGCTTGGTGCAAGCGACTCGATCTTGAATAGACGGGCAAACATGGCAGACTACCACAGGATCCACCCGGTCACCGTCGGCCCGCGGCCAACGTCCGAACCGCCGGACCAGGCCAAGGGCAGGAAACCCAGCCATGACCAGCAGCAGCTGCCGATCACCGCCACGCCGCCGCGTCGCAAGCGGCACGGCCGGTGCTGCCGGTGCGTGTGCTGCACCCTGCTCGCCGTCCTCGTCCTCGTCGTCGCGCTGGGCGCCACGGCGGCGATCCTGTACCTCGTGTTCAAGCCCAAGATCCCCAAGTTCCACGTGGACCGGCTCACAGTCACCCGGTTCGACGTGAACACCACGGCGATGACGTTGACGGACGCGTTCGAGGTGGAGGTGACGGCGGACAACCCGAACAAGCGCATCGGCGTCTACTACGACGTCGGCGAGGTGACGGCGTCGTTCAACGGCACGGAGCTGTGCCGTGGCGCGTTCCCGGCGCTGTACCAGGGCCACCGGAGCACTGTGCGGCCCCGGATCTCGCTCGCGGGGGAGACGCGGCTGGACAGCGCCGTGGCCGCGCAGTTGGTGCAGCAGCAGCAGGCCGGGTTTGTGCCGCTCACGGTGCGGGCGCGCGTGCCGATCCGCATAAAGTTCGGCGCCATCAAGCTGTGGAAGATGACGGGGAAGGCGCGGTGCAGCCTCGTCGTGGACAGCCTCCAGGCGGGCACGCAGCTTCGCATCCGGTCCAACAGCTGCAACTTTAAGCTCAAGCTCTAGAGATTTTTCATCTGGCTTCAGCTTAAAAACGGTCTTGAGAGGCGGACGCACGCACGCACGCACCGATCTACTGTGCGTGTGCTATGTATTTTTACTGTGTAATAAGGTCCATCTCCATTTCTGTGAATCCATTGGTTGAGACCAGCGGGTGGTAGCTAGAGATGCGTATTATATATATATATTACTACTGTAAATCCATTCTTTTTTGGCATGTAGAGTATATTCATTAGTGTCAGGGTAATAAATGTGAAATCGTGTGCTGAAAAATTAGGTTAGAATTGAATTTGCAAAATGTGTCGTTTCAAATAATTAATTGGTATGTTTGTGGTAGCATGGTAATTATTTTGCTTGATGCAATGCGCTTGTGTGAGTGGTTGCATGGACTGATCTTGAGTCAAGTCATGGACTTGTGCTCGGAATATTTTTTTGTGGATTGTTCATGTGCAGGTGTTGCTCGAGGGCGAACGTGATCGATGACGGGATCGGAACTAGGTTCAAGGAGGAACTGAGGTTCGGGACTAGGTTCAGGGAGGAACCGAGGTCCTAGTGGTCAAGGATGTCATACGCGACGTTCGGACTAGAGAACGGTGCACGTGAAGGCGAGTTAGTCACGCGGTAGCGGCAGGTGGGCCGTATGAGTTGTATGTGCATGTATTAGGCCATGTGTATTTGGGCCAAGTGGATATACCTGGATTACTAAATTAGAGATAAGAAGTTTTTTTTTATACGAGTTTGAATCTCGTCCGGCAATGAAGTCGAGTAGGATTTTGAGTCTCGTACGGCCATAACGTGCGTGCGTGATGGCTATATAAGGGCCATGGTATTGCCCATGTAAAGTACTCGAGGCTTTTGGGATTGAATTGTATCCGTGACTTGAAACTAGAAAAAGCTGAGCCCTTTCATGTTCACATTTAGTGCTGTCGCCCACCAACTTTGTTGTTGATTAAGCTGCACAAGCTGAAGAGCAAAGAAGTGGATACGGCGCCATCAAAGCGACTCTCCCGTTGCTTGATTCACTTGGAGTCCAGAGGCAACGATTGAAGGCTGGAGCGTTAATTATCTTCGGAAGATATTGCATGTGTTTGGCGTTGCCGTGAGAAGCGACGTATTGGATCATCAAGTAACAAATCGCTCCCACCCGAAGGTTTCTCGGCTGCTACAGTAACCCCACGTGAACAGTACCCGAGAAAGTTGCTACAGTGATTTGCCGGTAATCTACATTCTTGTTTTGTCGCTGTCTTGATCCTAGATTGATTCATTAGTTCATCATGATAGTTTTGATTTGATCTATTCCAAACCTTTCTAGGGCATTAAGTTAGTGATCTAAAAAGTTTGATTGATTAATTCCTCGTAAATTTTATTTAATCACGAAATTAGGTTTAATCTATTTTCGGTCTTATTGAAACAGTCAACTTGCGAAGTTTATAACTTTTGATCCGTAGATCCGATTGAGCTGATTCTTGTCGGGTTAGTTTCTAGATTGAGTCTAGTTTCTACAGTAAAAATTTATCATCAATCCGACAGCTAGATCTACGGGAATTCGTGTTTTAGTGAATGACTATCAATCTGTTTTTTCGCTAAACCTAAGCAATTTTTTGTTTCCGAATTGGGGTGAATTTTTAGTAGAAAAAGAATTTGATTTTAGCTTCCGCGCAATCATTCACCCCCCTCTGATTGCTATACTAGTATATTTCGATCCTACAATAAACTCCGGAATGTATTTCATTTGCCATGAATTTCTTTGGAGAACAGAATAAAGATGCCTAATTTGCTCTCTCTCTTTTGTATTATTCCATGGTGACAGATTGGATGCCAGCACAAAATGCGACTCCCTAGTACAAAATTCGAATTAAGATTGGACCCATTGGATTCCACCGCATACGCAATCATTTTTTTTTACACTCAAACTAAGCAATAACATTTTTTGTCACCCAGTTAACTCAAAATAAGCAATCACATTTTTTGTCACCCAGTTAACTACTACGTACAATACTCATAGACCGAACAAACCACAATACATAACAGCCACTTTGCAATAGCAACCTACACTTTTTGCCACTTAATTTGTACTTGTACGTACATATCGTATCTTATTACACTGAATCTAATGAATATACGTGCCATTTTACAGTTGTAATATTACGCATCTCTCAGTGGCGTAGCCAGGATTTTAGTTAAGGTTGATCTAATTTTTTTAAAAAATTATCTAGATTACAGTTAACGCAAATTAAGCATAAAAATGCAAAAGTGCATACATGAATTATGTTGTATTCTGTATCTAGAAACTGAAGCTCTGAAACTTGTCACCTCTCTGTTTCAAAGCACCTCTACCGAAGCTCTCTGTCTTCTATTGTCGCAGTAACCAAGTTATCCCTCTTGTTGTAATCTTCAGAACATGTATTGTTCAGGAAGTAACTTCTGAAGTTTAGAAGCAGCGACAAAAACACAATAGAATACGAAGACTCCAATTCAAAAACACAATTGAAGGGATTTTTTTTGTGGTGCTCAACTATTGCCTCTTTTCTGGTTTTATTCCACATATTTAAAGGCTCAAACTTACAATGATCCGATTCTGTTTACAACAAGAAACTCTTATTCTATTTCCAACTCTGAATCCAAACCGGACTCAGCTACTGTAACACAAACGACACAGACAGAAGCGAACTAAACTTTGAAAACGCCAGGACAACACGTAAATGTGCATCTTGAATGAAAATTATATATTTTTGGCATGAGAAATGGCTACCTATTACTGTTTGCCTTGTGCAATTAAGGTGGGTTTGAAAGCTGGTCAAAGCGGAAAAAAGCAACTATACGTGATAGCCCACTTCATTGGTAATTAACTGTTCGGTGGAATCAATCGCTTTCCATTTGTTTTGCCAATTAGCAGACTAATTAATTAACCAAATTAAGGCTCATACCTTCGTGCAATTTTGATCTAACGACGATTGTTCTCATCAAGGAGTGATGACGGATCCCTACCAGCCACTGGCGGACGCCGTCACGCCGGACAGGCGAAGCCGCGGAGCGTCTCTTCTCTTTGAGTCGTGGCGTCTGTGTCCTGGCGACTGCGTTCTGGTCTCCTCGAGTCCGCGTCCTGGTCTCTTCGAGTAATCGCAGGCAGGTAGTAATCGAGTCACTGTGTGGGCCGGCCGGCCAGACATTGGTTGGTCCACGGCCCAACCATGACAACGTGTGGTTCCGCCACTAGCATCTCTACCACTAGCATCTCTACCACTTGCTGATCTCAACCAATATGGATGGCTTTTGATAAGTTTCATCCGGATATTTTCTTTAGCAACCATCATCCAAATTCCTGTTCATTGGATTTGCTTTCAGATCGATGCATGCCCCCCTGAATTCGAGGTGGGTTGATCCTACGGATGTGTGTTTTGATCGTACGGTCCAAAGTTTGGATGATTTTTGAGACAAAAACATCCGGATGATGCCTATACACTCCCATATGGATTCACAGAAATGGAGCCCAACCAAACATGCATAACATAACATGTACTTGGAACCACAAAAAGATGCAAAAATAAGCTGTAATGCAACAAGACCACAACATGAATTTTGAATAGTCTCAGGCTCTCCGCACAAGATGCGAGAACCGACAAGCAGCCAAGGACTTGTTTGGTAGGAGTATAAGGGTGCGTTTGGTTGTCTGTACAAAATGGTACATGTATGAAATGGTTTAAAAAAATTTATCCATGCGTTTAGTTGCTTGAATGGAACCATCTCATCCTGGATCAAGTGATACAAATTTAAAGAATATTCCTTTTAGATGCTGAACCATCTCATTCACCCAAAATAATGAAACCAAATGGTATAGAACCATCCTATCCCATTCAACCTTATCCCATCAACCGAACAAACCTTAAGCTCTGAATCGCAAAGGGACAGTTTGCTGAAAAATGACAACGCGGTCCTATACTCCTATTTCAGATTTTCTCTGAACATTCGGAAGATTAGTTCTCTATCCTGCAATACAAGCCACCCAACAAAAGCTGAATGGTAATTACAAGGACTTGAACGAAAAGTTCTGACCAGACTGATCAGTATTGCAAAAAAATATACACACTGTCTTACTGACAAGATGATGGGAGCAGACAGTGTTCCCTAAAGTACAGATAAGAATTATGGAATGGAAATGCTATAGAAATTATTTCATGCCGCTAGGGGCCTGAGAAATGAATACATCATCCTATTGGCGTCAAGACCTCCACGACCGTACAGCAGGCACATCAATCCCTCCTTAGGGTGCCCCATAAGTATATAGCTCTTTTCCGGTACATTAAATTTAATATAGGCTATTCATTCTTTTTAATTTAATGGATCAAATTAATTAGTACTTATTTATATTTTCTCTAGTAGTATAGTAGTAAAAATACATTTAATAAATAAACAACTAGACTTAATTTATACTACACATTATATACTACCACTCTTCCGTAAAATTTGTCTAAGTATAATCCCTTTCTTTTCACTTAGAAAGTAAATGCATCCTCGATCGAGACCAAACTGGCTGGCGGAGCATGATGCCCACCAGGCAATCCTGTCCAAGAAAAATACCCTGTCGCCAAATTCAGTGACCCTCATCCAGGATTCCAGGTCTTCTCCAAGAAATCCATCTTCTAAACATAAATTCAGTGACACACGCTGACATGATGATTGTCCAGCCAGTCTCCGAGTGCAACCGCTTCTGTGGCAAATGTTGGTGACGGACAGAACTGGAGGGTCACAATTGAATGTTGCAAATCGATGTAGAACATGCCATTGATAGCAGCAATCCGACTGATCTGCATTCCCTCATGTCTGTAATCATGTTTCACCCATTGGCTCTCTCCAGGTCGGCAAAACCAAAAGACCGTGTCTTCTTCAAGATGAACCAACAGCACAATGGAGTCCACATCAATTGGTTTGTGGGGCAATAAGCACACGCTTTGACGAGATACCGCCGAACTAGACGATCTTCCTCCATGGTTGGTGGCTCAATCCTTTGTTTGGTCATGGGAGTCCATAGAAAAGCGTCGTATGCCTTGAGATCACTGACCAGTAACCAGCCAGTAGAGATTTCTGCGTACGTTGACATCATCTATTCTCTCCATGAAGGCCTTGTCCTGAGATATGCTGTAGAAAGCTTCCGTGTCGGCCTTACTCTTGTTTTTCCTACGCTTCTTAGAAAGGAATAACACAAGCGGAGCGGAGCTGCTTCTGGATCCATTGGAGGAAACTTCGCACCAGCCGTGTTCTCCATCTGAGAATTTGCACTCGATGTGGCTTCCGTCTGAGAATTTACACTCGATGTGGCCTCCATCTGAGGGTTCGCACTTCACGTGGTCTCTATCTGCGCACACCAATCAACTTTGTGTAGGCCATTACAGAAATTATAGCACATCAGAACACTGCAGGTGGACTCCGGATTAGTAGTAGTATAGGTGCAAATACAAGTTTCACCAATGAAACCTTGTAGATGTGCTGATAAAATGAACAACTTACAGAACTAGCACAATCTGCAATATTACTTGCTGAGAGCACAAATCAATGCGTATAACATACAAATGTATTATAATTTGTCGAAGTGAAATATAATAGTTTGTTACAAAATGACCAAACAAAATCCATTAAACTCAGTCAGTCTTAGTGGTCAGGGCTGTTAGATAATACTCTCCGCAACAACCGGATATGGATAGTCTAAAGATAGCTATCGTAGTTAGCCAGGACTAGGTTTGTTGTATTTAGTTGTCAAGCTATTTACGGCTGTTATATCCGGTTGTTACGTATTGTAATCGGATAGCGAGTTTCATCGCCCATATAAACATGCAGGCAGTGCACGGACGATGTGCACAGCTTCCACCAAATCTTCCGCACCTCTGATAAGTTTTCATGGTATCAGAGCCATCAAGCAGGTTCTTGGCGTTGTCCGGCGGCTCTTCTTCCTCAGGATCCATCATGAACTCCCTGATCACCCACCCTGTTTCAGAGAAGCTCGCCAAGCAAAATCATGCAACATGGAAGGCCCAGATAGTTGCCACAGTGCGTGGCGCTCGTCTCGAAAGATATCTCACCGGCAAGGCTAAAGCGCCTGTTGCTGAGATCGATGGCAAGGATGGCGACACCGTCATCAAGATCACCAACCCTGCCTATGAAGATTGGCTAGCTTCGGATCAACAAGTCCTTAGCTTCCTCTTCTCCTCCGTATCCAAGGAGGTCTTGTCCCAGATCGCGGCTAAACAAACCGCGGCAGAGGCCTGGCGAGCAATCGAAGCCATGTTTACGTCACAAACAAGAGCACGCGCAGTGAACACACGGCTGGCTCTATCCACTGCCCAAAAAGGGAACATGATGGTGGCTGAATACGTTGGAAAGATGAGATCTCTCGGCGATGAGATGGCCGCAGCAGGACGGCCTCTCGACGACGAGGAACTGGTGGAGTACATCCTCACCGGGCTTGATCATGACTACGACTCACTGGTGTCCGCAGTTCTTGCCCGGTCTGATCCAATCTCGGTGAGCGAACTGTACTCTCAAATGCTTGCCTTCGAGACTCGGGTTGATCTACGGAACAACAACAACCCGTCAGGTTTCTCGGCCAACGTCGCGAACCGACGAGGACGTGGTGGCACCGGGCGGTTCGGGCGTGGCGGCCGTGGAGGAAGGGCCGGCAACATCCCAGCACAGCAAGGTGGTCGTGGAAACAACTCCAGCGGCAACACCCTTCGTCAAGGAAGCAATGGCCCACGAAGCAACTACAAAACAGCTCTTCAGAACGGCCGGTTTGTCAAGTCTGCTTCAAGACTGGGCACACTGCAGATCGCTGCTGGCATAGGTATGATGAGAACTTTGTTCCTGATCAAAGACATATTGCTGCTGCTGCTACAAGCTCCTATACTGTGGATACAAATTGGTACACGGATACTGGAGCAACTGATCACATAACAGGAGAGCTAGAAAAGTTGTCTTTCAGAGACAAGTACAATGGCAGTGATCAGATTCACACGGCAAATGGAGCAGGTATGGCCATTAGTCACATTGGTAAAACTACTATTCATACCCAGAATCGTAATCTTGATCTAAATCATGTCTTACATGTCCCACAAGCTACAAAGAATCTCATGTCCGTTCATCGCCTTGCTACAGATAATAATATCTTCCTTGAATTTCACCCTAATTTCTTCTTAATAAAGGATCGGGACACGAGGAGCACACTTCTTAGAGGGAGATGTCACAACGGGCTATATCCTCTGCCATCAGCACCACCATTCACAAAGCAAGCCTTTGGAGTTAGCAAACCATCCTTTGAAAGGTGGCATAACCGCCTTGGTCATCCTGCTGCCCCCATTGTTCAAAAGATTATCACTAGTTTTAATCTACCATGCCATGATAAGTCCAATAAAGAGTCCGTGTGCAATGCTTGTCAACAAGCAAAGAGTCATCAATTACCTTACCCAAAGTCGTCTAGTGTTTCGAGTCATCCTCTGAAACTTGTTTTTTCAGATGTTTGGGGGCCTGCACCTGAGTCTGTTGGCAGATATAAGTATTATGTGAGTTTTATTGATGATTTCGGTAAATTTACTTGGATTTATCTTCTTAAGTTCAAGTCTGAAGTCTTTCAGAAGTTCCATGAGTTTCAGAATCTTGTTGAACGACTTTTTGATCGGAAAATCATTACTATGCAAACTGATTGGGGTGGTGAATATGAGAAACTCCATTCTTTCTTTAATAAGATAGGCATATCCCATCATGTATCTTGCCCTCATGCACATCAACAAAATGGATCCGCTGAGCGCAAACACAGGCACATTGTAGAAGTTGGCTTGTCTCTTCTAGCTCAAGCTTCCATGCCACTTAAGTTTTGGGATGAAGCTTTTCTTGGTGCCACTTTTCTCATCAATTGCACTCCTAGCAAAATTATTTCCTATGCTACACCTCTAGAACGTCTCTTCAATGTCACACCTGAATATTCTTCTTTACGCATCTTTGGCTGCGCCTGTTGGCCTAATCTAAGACCCTACAATCAACATAAACTCCAGTTCCGTTCCAAAGAATGTGTTTTTCTTGGTTATAGTAACTTGCATAAGGGGTTCAAATGTCTTGACGTTGCTACTGGACGTATATACATCTCTCGCGATGTCGTTTTTGATGAAGGAGTTTTTCCTTTCTCTAAACTTCATCCTCATGCTGGTGCAAGGCTGAAATCTGAAATTCTTCTTCCTTTAACTCTACTGAATTCCAGTCCGGTGTCCTCTGGGGATGAATGTGTAGATGATCCATTGACTAATGTGCCAGTTGCTAATGTTTTTCCTGTAGACACTAATGCTTCACAGGGTATCTCTGGTTCTCCTTCCGCTCCTGGCATCTCTGCTCAAATGTCGCCAGGACAATTGTCTGCGCCACCTTTTGACTCTCAGGCCACTGAGCCCGAGTTGGAGCATGCTGGAACACACCAGCCAACTCTTGTGCCTTCTCCTCACCAGCAGAACGGTGACTTTAGTCCAGGTGCATCCACACCTGTCGTAGCCAGGGGAAGCAGCCCTGCTGCTGAGGCTGGCGGGACCGATTCCCATACTGCACTGTCTGACGATGTGATTGGAGATCCTCCTGCATACACAGCCGAGCCACAGCGACCACACACCAGGCTTCAGGCTGGCATCAGAAAACCAAAGGTATATCATGATGGTACTGTTTGTTATGGATGTTTTACTTCATCTGGTGAACCACAGTGCTTAGAAGAAGCTCTAGGGGATAAAAATTGGAAAGATGCAATGGATACTGAATATGATGCTTTGATAAAGAATAAAACATGGCATTTAGTTCCATCCCAGAAAGGCAAAAACATAATAGATTGCAAATGGGTTTATAAGATCAAACGCAAAGCTGATGGGAGTCTAGACAGGTATAAAGCTAGACTGGTTGCAAAGGGTTTTAAACAGAGATATGGTATAGATTACGAAGACACTTTTAGCCCAGTTGTCAAATCAGTCACCATCAGAATAGTGCTTTCTGTAGCTGTATCTAGAGGATGGAGTCTTCGTCAACTAGATGTCCAAAACGCCTTTTTACATGGTTATCTAGAAGAAGAGGTATACATGAAACAACCTCCAGGCTATGAGGATAAAACCAAGTTTAATTATGTATGTAAGTTGGATAAGGCTCTATATGGCTTGAAACAGGCACCACGAGCTTGGTACTCTCGACTGAGTGTTAAATTGCAAAGTCTTGGGTTTTATCCTTCAAAAGCAGACACATCCTTGTTCTTTTTCAATAAAGGAGGTGTTGTTATATTTGTGTTGATATATGTAGATGATATAATAGTTGCAAGTTCAACACATGATGCTACTCAAGCTTTGTTGCATCAGCTTGGTCAAGAATTTGCTCTTAAAGATTTAGGCAAACTTAGCTACTTCTTGGGAATAGAAGTGAATCAGATACGATATGGCATATTATTGACTCAAGAAAAATATGCTTCTGATTTATTAAAGAGGGTGGGAATGACAGATTGTAAGGCAGTAACCACACCTCTTGCAGTCAATGAGAAGCTTTCAGCATCTGAAGGAACATCTCTAGAACCGAATGATGCAACTCAATATAGAAGCATAGTTGGTGCTCTCCAGTACTTGACTCTCACAAGACCTGATCTTGCTTTTCCTGTTAATAAAGTGTGTTAGTTCTTGCACAATCCTACAGTAGTGCATTGGGCAGCCGTGAAAAGAATTCTAAGATATCTAAAACAGTCAATCAAGATTGGGCTAAAGATTGGCAAATCCAGCTCTTTTCTGGTCAGTGGTTTCTCAGATGCAGATTGGGCTGGCTGTCTTGATGATAGAAGATCTACAGGAGGTTTTGCTGTGTTCTTGGGTTCTAACCTAGTGTCATGGAGTGCACGCAAACAACCTACTGTGTCAAGGTCAAGTACAGAAGCTGAATACAAAGCTGCAGCCAATGCAACAGCAGAGATTATGTGGATCCAAACACTCCTACAAGAACTTGGCATTGATTCTCCACGTGCTGCCAAACTGTGGTGTGATAATATTGGAGCTAAGTATCTTTCTGCAAATCCTGTTTTTCATGCACGAACTAAACATATTGAGGTTGACTATCATTTCGTACGAGAACGGGTCTCAAGAAAATTGTTAGAGATTGATTTTGTTCCTTCAGAAGATCAAATTGCAGATGGCTTCACCAAGGCACTTCCTACACGACAGCTGGAGAATTTTAAACACAATCTCAACCTAGCACGGTTGTGATTGAGGGAGGCTGTTAGATAAACATGTTTTCCATCTGTACTCTCCGCAACAACCGGATATGGATAGTCTAAAGATAGCTATCGTAGTTAGCCAGGACTAGGTTTGTTGTATTTAGTTGTCAAGCTATTTACGGCTGTTATATCCGGTTGTTACGTATTGTAATCGGATAGCGAGTTTCATCGCCCATATAAACATGCAGGCAGTGCACGGACGATGTGCACAGCTTCCACCAAATCTTCCGCACCTCTGATAAGTTTTCAAGGGCAGTACGGATGCATGTTAACCACAACTCAGAACATCAAAATTAAATAACCAATAAGTATATCTGCAATGACTAATCCCCTGCAGGAAGCCAGGAAGTCTCCTTGTTTACATTGTCCTGCTGACGATGAAAAATGTTCATCGTCTGTTTGCTACTTGTTAGTTTGGCATCTAACTCTGTTTTCAATCTTGTACAAACAATACATTGTTGAGAGATGCTTCTATGCTCTTCCTTTTAAAAGTTGCACAACTATTAAAGCATGAATGAAGGGTAGATGGTGATTACTTACCCCTTCGCTTGCTTCAAGATTTGTGCAAATGGTGACCAGTGATCATACAAATTTGAGTTGCATTCATATTGTGGTGAACTCGGTAAACTGAACTCACATTAGGATCTTCTTTTTCATGGGTGGTTGACTTGATCATGAGTTCTTTATTTTTCCTATGTTAAGTAGCATATTTGCCCCCAATGGACATAAATATCTGGTTTTTATTGCCTCAGTAAAGGCTGTTCTGTCCCTACCTCTTAGCTCAGTTAAGCTGGCTAGAAGAAAAAATAGTCTGTCTGACTACAACATATAAAAAACCCAGCTCTATCGTAAGTAAAGTATATTGTGTTGTGAACTTGTGATAATTTTTTTTTATCAGAAATGTATATTCAGACATTTTTTGCCACATGCAAAGGTTTATTTATCAGCTTACCTGTAATATACTTTTTAAAACTATCTTATCTGTAATATTGCGTTATCAGAGACGTAATATTGCTATCAATATACATAGTTATCACAAGTTGTATACTGGTTTATGACCTTATGCAGCTATGCTTGCTGTGAACTGAATGAACGTGAAATAAATCAGTGAATGTCGAAGCTTGAATCAATGAATTGTGTGTCAAAGCTTGAACCCTGGTTCCTGTTCGAGACATTCATCATTTCAATAAGTAAATGAACCCTGTTTGAGTTTGTGTGCACCTGATGTATTTTCCCATGTGAGCCCGGCAGACAAGGGCAACGAGCAGCACAACATCTAGCAATGAGCAAGTATTTTGCATGCTTACAGCATCCTACAAACCAATCGAGACAACAATAACCAGATAGCTTGAATCGTCACCTGGGAGTCACCAAATCAAGAATTTCTCACAATCAGAACCACTCAGATTTCAGACGCTCAATTTTCTAATTTATATGCACAACCCAGAAACAAAAACTTGCACAAATTCACAAACTGACACACCTTCACGGCTGAAGCACGAACCCTGAAACTTTGATTCAACTCACAATTCAAGCTCACTCTGAATTTTTACATGCTTACAAGTTACAACTCTAACCTCACACGGTCTCTACATCAGTGAATCTTTCACATTTCCTGAAAGACTGAAACACACACACACTAAGCACCAATCACAATGAACCTCCAGGGAGATGGCTGCTCAGACGGATGGGGCATGCTCCAGGCAAATCCTAGCTTCAAGCCTCGGGGGCGGATGGTACCGCAGGGAGTCAATCCTGCTGGGTGACGCCAGGCGTGTTAGAATAGTCTCACATTGGTTGTGGGGAGAACTTGAGCATGATTTATAAGGGTGAGGGAGTACCTCCTCATTAAGCTAGCTTTTGGGGTTGAGAAGACTCTTACGATCCAACAATTGGTATCAGAGCCCGGTTCTAACATCTTTGGCCCGATGGACACTAGAGTGTGAAGGTCCGATGGACCGTGGCTCTAAGAGACCGTCGGTGTACGAGGAAGAAGCGGTGAACGGCTGAGAGACACCAATATGTGAAGGGGGGATTGCTAGAATAGTCCTATATTGGTTGTGGAAGGACAAAAGACCTAACTTATAAGTAAGCATCTCTCAAGCTAGCTTTTTGGAGGGGGAGATGGCCCAAAAGATCTTGGTCCGCTGCTCGGGTTGTGCCTGACCTATGGAAATGGTGATTGAGCAGGAGGCATAGCTGCGCGGACAGGAAGGGGATTGGATTACGGCGTGGCGCGCAGAGGAGGAGAGAGGAAGGAGGCGGCGACTCGTGGCCTCGCGGGTGGCGGCGTCCTAATGGCCCGCGTCCTCAAGCCCAGGCCGCGCGGGGGAAAAACGCTCATGGGATGCCTCGATCTGAGCCACCCGAGTGGGATCGAACGGCCCTCGTTTCCATTTGCACATCAAGTACCCATTTGTATACCGTAGGTAGTTTATATGGTGATACTTTTTTTTGACTTTGTAACTTCCTACCAAAATTTACAGGTATTAAAAGTTTAAAAGTTGTAGGTTCAAAGAGTACAAGAATTTAAAGGTGATTTGATGGTACCTTCTAATAATAGTAAAAAGGTATCAAAATATACATCAAACTAGTATCAAGAGGTACTAAAAGTTTAAACCATAAATGTTCCAAGAGAAACAAGAGTTTAATAATAATAATATGATGGTAGGTCTAACTCTGAGCGCGGTAGAAACTCTCTTTTAACACAAGTACGCCCAACTCTGAGCGCTAATTAGATATGGTAAGGCTTTCGATACACAAGGAGATACTTTGAAATCCTACCGCTGTAGTGAGAACAGAAAAGTAATCAGTCAGCAAGTTGCTGTCTCTCCAGCCGGAACCCTAATTAATCCACCTCCGATACCGATCCAATCTTCCTGCACGGCGGCAGCGGCTTGCCGCACAGGCACAGGTTGTGCGCGTACGCTGCCACGGGGAACCGATCAAACGGCCTGGCCTGCGGTATCTTCCCGCACAGCTTGTTGCTCCTGAAGCTCGCGTGCCGGACGCCGGCGAGCCTGGTGAAGTTGTCCGGTATCCTCCCGATGAGCGCGTTGCTCGAGAGGTCCAGCCAATCCAAGCTCGCCATCTCCGCCATGCTCGCAGGGATGGCGCCCCTGACTTGGTTCCTGGAGATGTCCAGCCTCTCCAGGCCGCTCAGCTTCGACACCGAGCTCGGTATCTGACCGCCAATGGCGTTCTTCGAAACGTCGAGCCACTTCAGGCTCGAGCCATAGGCGAAGTCAGGCAGCACGCCGGTGATCCTGTTCTTCGACAGGTCCAAGCGCTGTAGTGTCTGAGGAAAAACAATCGGTGAGACGTCTGAGCTTACATTGCTCTTGTTGGAATTCTTGCCTCGCCCTGTTGCTGATAAGCTTTTGAAGAATTGATCGATGCCGCCGGTGAGATAGTTGTGGGAGAGGTCCATGGATACCAAAGACGGCAGCCCGTTGAGAGTTCCGGAAGGAAGTGAGCCCGAGAGCCCGTTTCTTGACAGGTTCAAGTACCACAGCTTCTGTAAGCCGAGCAGAGACTCTGGAATGGAGCCTACAAGCAGGTTGTTGTCAATGGCAAGAGAATTTAGAGACTGAAGGCTGCCGATTTGTGATGGAATTTGGCCGCTGAGCTTGTTATGGCTCAGTAACAAATCTGTGACGTTGCGCAAGGCGCAAAGCGACGCCGGAATCTCCCCGGAGAAGGTGTTGTTGCTGAGGTCAAGAAGGGTCAGGCTCTTGATCTGCCCGAGAAACCCGGGGACAGCACCAGACAAGAGGTTGCTGCTCAGATCAAGGTAGACCAATCTGGACAGATTCTCGTAGCTCAATGGCACGCCGCCGGCGAGCCGGTTCCGAGCGAGGTTGATCTGTTTCAGGCCGGGAACAGCCCCGAGCTCCAGTGGCAACTGTCCCTCCAGCCGGTTGTCGGCGAGCGACAGGAACCGGAGGGAGCTCATCTTGCCGAGGCTCCCGGGGATGCCGCCGGCGAGCATGTTGCCCTCGAGGTAGAGCTGCTCGAGGCGCGTCAGCCGCGAGAGGCTCTCCGGGATGGCGCCCCCGATCCTCCCCATGTCGCGGATCACCATGGCCTCCAGGAACTCGAGGCCGCCCAGGGAAGGGGACAGCGTGCCCTCCATGTAGTGCTGCTGCCGCGGCGGCGGCGCCTCCAGCTGCACAGCGACGACCCTCCCCGTGGCGGCGTCGCAGGCCACGCCCTCCCACGCGCCGCAGCAGTCGTCGCCGGTCCACGTGGCAAGGATGCCCGTGGTGTCCGCGCTTACTCCGGCCTTGAAGCCGAGCAGCGCGGCCCGGTCGGCGTGCGAGCACGGCGGGGACGGCCTGTCGTCGTCGTGGTGGTGGTCCGTGCTGACGACTGCATGGCCCGCCGATCGCGACAGCAGAGTGGCAACCAAGAGAAGAAGCAGAGCACGAAGCACCAAACGCTCCGCAGAAAGCTGCATCGCTCGAGTACTACACTTGTACCGGCGATATGATGTGTGCGTATGCATGGATCAGAGTTCGGACGAAAAGTAGAAGAGGAAAGGCGACCGTTCCTGTGGTGCAGTGGCTTACTGTGGTGCCGTCGTCTTCTGTGGCTTAGCGTAGGGGACAAGAGCTCATGATGGCGACCGCGGAAATGCGAGTGCGATCTGCGACGAGTATTTGTAGCGCAAACTTTGCGCTTCGAAGCTGTGCATCCGTCGGGGCGGGGGAGCCTCGCATGCATTTACTATCTTCATATGTTTGAGCCTCTCCAGTCTCCACTCTCCAGGAGGGGCCTAAGGAAGTTACTGCAGTACACGAGCTTTTGAATTGGAGCGCTTTCATTGGGTTTCCACGGGAAATTCACCGTCGGAGGCGCGGGCAACCGCAAGGACTCCAAGGACGTTAGTTGTATTCAGAGGAAATGATTTTATTGGAGGAAATGATTTTGAGAGTGGTAGGAGCAGGTATCTGTTGCAGATAATGCGTGGAAACTTATGAAACTTATCGATTTCGATCTTTGGTTTCATCGATTTGATGTTTAAACGCATTCATGTTTTATCAGTTTTTAGTGCTAAGTTTCATGAGTTTCAGTGCAAAAAATCACAAGTTTCATGAGTTTCAGAGGTATACCGTTGCAACGGTATACCGTTTTTTAGTTTTTCTGAATGATTTTTTACATAGGTGCTTGATGATATGGCTATTAGGCTATATTCTCTCCCTTTAAGTATTTATATATAAGTATCTTGCATCGTACGTGTCCTGACAGAGGTAAGAAGCGAAAAAGGCTTTAGATGATGGCTACGAAGAGGCGGTGGTGGTCGTAGTACTCGATGTGTAATCGGTTACTGGCCGTTGCTAGGATCAGTTGACTGGTGCCAGACATCAGTGACGAATCCTTCAGTTTCGAAGGCTTTACAGCTCCGGACTACGGGAGCTTCGTAGCGGAGCATACGAGCGCAGCAATTATCACATCTCGTCACAGCTTTTCAACTGGTGCTGTAGTAAATCAATCCTTGTGGGAGTGTACAGGTATCATCCGGATGTTTTTGTTTAATCTAACATCCAAATTTTGAACCGTTGAATATCTCATCCGGATATCATCGGGCCGTTAGATCAAATCATAGGATCGGATGTAATCGATACTCCTGAATCTCAACAATGATCTGATGGTTCTAGATTTAGGTGATTTCAGCAATAAAAATATCCGGATAAAGTTTTATGAAATCCCTTGTGGTTTATGTGCTACTTACAAGTCTAGAACCAGCAAGAGAGTTAACTAACGGTTGTATTCTAAGCCTCTTGTCTGATGAAGCATGCCTCTAGACTCACTCATGCTCTCTCTTAACTTTCAATTCGGAAAAAAAAACCTTTCCTCCCTCATCGTTTGACTACTGGGAAGTTGTTTCGAGTTAAAAGGAGTACATGGAATCATGCTGAGGGGGACGAATTGCTTTCCGAAAGGGCTTGACAGACCATCAAGAGGGTATAAGCCCGTGCAGCTTTGCGAAACAGAGTGGTCCTAGAAGTGAACCGGAATGGCCATTGGGGGGCCCCTCTTCTCCAATCAGGTTGCCCTCTGCGTTTCCAACCTCGATCCCTTCTCTTTATGCTCCTCTCGCTAATTTTAATCTTCTTTCTTGCTGATTCTCCGTCTTTTTCATGCCTGCGAGTCGAAAAGGGGTGCTGAAATTCTGGCCGGCCTTTGGTCGACTTTAGCAGATCAGAAAAGCTGTCGGTTAACTTTGATACATGATGATGCGCTAATCTAATGCCCTGCTAGGCTATGCATCTGTGCTGCCGCACTCGTTTGCAAGAGTTGTAACTAGTAGTGACCAAGGACACCTGAGATCAAAGGCTGTTTCAGTACTGAGTCAATCTGCGTATTCTTCACAGGTATATATATATTTTCGAATCATACGATTCGACCTACACGCTTTCATAACACCTTTGTCCAAATTTCGCTCAATATCCTAACCCACCACCTTGGGATAGATCCACACACGCATAGCACTCAACTTTTATACTTTGGTCCTCGTGTAAAAGAGTTAACACAGAGATGTTTTGTTTAGACTCACATGTATTATATACTAACTATGGCCCTGTTTGGCAATGCTCCAGATCCTAGCTCCACCTCAGAGCTGAAACTTGTAGACTGAAATAAAGTGCCTTAAGTTTATAATTTTATTCTAAAATTTAAACAAGATGATCCACCTAAACACTCTTAATATACCTACAGCTCCAGCTCCACGAATATGGTGAAGCTAGGAATAACCAGCTCCACCAGCTCCACGAATTTGATGGAGCTGAAGCTCTGCCAAATACCCTCTATAACTCACTTTATATAAGTAATATGAGACTAATACCATTATCACTCTGTATAGGACTCCATATTAACAGATGGAAGTATTACAAACCTGTAAACACAAAGTAGAGGAAACTTAGCTTCGGTGCCCCCGGAGGCCCAGCCTGAGTGCGCTCTAGAGCCTGCCTCGCCTTGTAAATGGACTTCCCCCCGGGCCGTGGTGC
Source organism: Rhipidocladum racemiflorum (assembly GCA_036346355.1). Lineage (NCBI taxonomy): Eukaryota > Viridiplantae > Streptophyta > Magnoliopsida > Poales > Poaceae > Rhipidocladum > Rhipidocladum racemiflorum. The sequence goes on along the minus strand of CM070576.1, from coordinate 71,485,767 downwards.
AGCGGCAGCCACCTGTCATGCAAACACCCCGCTTCCCAGTTGCCCAAGGCCCATGAACTTGTTGGCCTGCCGCTCCACTGGCCAGCCACGCAACTGGTTGACTGTGAGCTCAACGGCGAGCGCTCCATCCTATCGGCGCTCCGCACAACACTAAGAAGCAAATAAGACGGCACGCGCAGACGCTAATTTTTTTTTTTTTAAATAATATTATTTTAATCAAAATTTACAGAAATAATATGCCGAAAAAGAAAATAGCAAAACTACCCCACATCGCGATTCAAATGGCGACGAAGGGCAAACCGAATTTCCTCCGTCCTGTCGCCAAATGGAATGGCGGCGAGGGCATTCGACCTCAGTGCGTGAAGCGGCGATGGAAATGTCGAAGTTTGCCCTGCCGCCATTTGAAATGGCGACACCCTGTCGCCAATTGAAATGGACATAGGAGGGCAAGCTCAATAAATTAAGGAAAAAACATATTTAGCCGTGATAATTCTTTGTTATCTTGTATAAAATTACAATTATGAAGGAAAAGTAATGTGAAAAATTTGAAAAATATTATTGAATCGTATATACTTTAATATATATATATGCAGCACATGTATAAGCAAATTTTGGAATTCTATACACAATATTTCTTGTATTTTAAAATCTGTACAACATTTTTGTGTAAGAGCGAAAAAACCAACCGTATTCGCTCTGCCTTTCTGAAAACACAAATTGCATCTCGGTATATGCAAAACCAGACATGTTTTATTCGGTCAACGCTAAACCGAAAATCGGTGTATTTGTCACACCGAAATGACAATAGTGAACAGTACCTTGTCGGGTTCACCCGGAACAAGGCCAGGCAATCTATTTTTTTTGTTTATTTCGGATTTTTGAAACCGAATTCAAAAAAATGTTGATAAACCGAGTTGAAACCGAGAATTCTGAGCTCCTCACGAAGGTGTTACATTTTACGTATATGTCAAGAAAACCAATGTCAAGAACCAAAAATTGCAAATCCAGAGGGTTGTACAACTTGTACATGCATGGATAATTGCAGTCTAATAGGCTGGCTTTCATGGCTCAACAGGAAAGGAAAGGAATCAATCAAAGAAGGCTACCAATTGATGACTGATTTTACGATCATTGTGCAAAGCACGTATATGCAGGTAGTAACCTTAGGAACAAAACTCAACGTTAGTAGTGCACATGTAACGAAAGTTTAGATGATGAAAGGAGCAACAGTTTATATTACAATGACATTACAAAGCGGTGTGATATTTCTAAGAGAAGTGACGATAACACTGGTTGTCATGGTGGAACAAGTGATCGTTCCGTCTATGTTCGTAGAGTGGGAACGATGCCATACATTTTCTACATATTACATCACCCGTCATTCTTTTGCGATTTGTTCTCGGACACCGCTCAATCTCTCTTATGAAAGAGCTCCATGGCCGTGCGCAGTGCTCCCAGCTGTCGCCGAATGGGTAGCCTATGCCATACGTCTCTGGGGTGTAAGAAGTAACTTGTTTGTGTGCATTCTGTGGAGTCCTGCCCTCCCATATGGGCATGCCTTCCCGATTTCCGGCGCCCCCTATGTTAATACCGCTCGGGTTCCCTGATGGTCTCTGTAACCCGGCAAGGATTTCTTCCGTTGTGCGCATCTCGGCCGGTTGCTTCCCCTTGTCCCTACTTAGAGTGGAGGAACCCTCTTCCACTTCCGGTTCCTTGCGGAGACGTCTTCTTTGTTTCGGCTCGCACTCCACTATATGGTGCAGGAGGTGCGTGTTGGGCTTGTCCTTGTATAATCGGAAGCGTGCCTGCAGTCCATACAAGATGTATCTTTGTGGTCGCTGCAAAATACCTTGGGCGTGCTCGGTCCTGGCTTTTCGCGGAAGTAGCACCACGGAGAGGGTTGCTCCCCAGTTATCCCATATGGGAAGTTTGAGATGTGGGTGGTACTTCTCCTGATCCACCCGATTGAAGTAGGCGCACCATTCATCCTCGGCCAAGGGGCACCGGTAGAATCTCGGTCCGCTAGATCCCCTTGGCAGGTATCAACGACTGCTTCCAGGTCGTGATCGCACAATTCGGGGCTTTCGGGTGCGGGCCCTTGAGGAGGTTTCTCCTTTGACTTTATCCATTTTGCAAGTTTCTGCTTGGAGTCCTGTATGCGAGGAAGCGATTTAGAATTACTACTTTGTGATCACAGAATCTGCGTAACATTAGCATGTTGCATGGAACTCACCGATTGGTTGCTCTCTTGCCCACCGGCCCTAAACTCCTGGCCGATCTAGAAGGGGACATATCCCGGCCTCTCCCACCGGGTGAAGTTCTCGGCGAAGTGGGGTAGGCGTCGTGGCGCTTGTTGAGAAATTCGTGAGTCACGCTGCTCCTACTGGCCGATCCATTGGAAGAAGCAACACCGGTCCATGCGCTACAAAAGAAAAGCAGCGCATGAAATGGTAGTGGTACCCTTAATCGTAATGACACCAAGAGGTTTACCTCATAGCCGTGTACAACAAGAATGAGCGCGGGTGGCCGTAGCTCCGTGCTTAGACTGTGTGATCTTCGCCGGAAGGTTGCAGGCGCAATTAGGTCAGGGCAACTCCGGAAGAACTGAGCGTAAACACAACTCGCATCCGAGTATTCGGGGGGGTTTAAGTTTCGCTTGCTGAAGAGGCGACGGTAGAACGACATCGTAGCCTAATTCGTGTGAAGTGTGCGAAGTTGATTGTCGATCTGTTGGTAATGGAAGTGCATCCCTCCACGGTTTTATAGTGGTGGCGAGCTAGATAGCTTTGTCATCCACTTGGCAAAGATGCATGAATCGTCTCCTCTCCGAAAGCCGCACAACTGTCACATCATTAGCAAAGCTGAACGACATGGCACGCCTTTCGCAAAGCTGCATCACTTGTCACGCTTCGTGAAAGCTGCACGACGTCGTGGTCCAATAAGTCTGAGAAAGTTGATAGTAGCGTGTTGTCAAGTCGCATTGAGGGTGACCGGTCGTGGCAGCTTTTATTGAGGGTGGCGGTCGTCTGACTTTTATTGAGGGTGGCAGGTCATGCAAACTTACATTGAGGGTGACTGGTCGTGCGCTTTGATTGACGGTGGTAGGTCGTGGCACCGAGGGTGATAGGTCGCGCAGCTTTGTGTTGTCTCGTGGTCCAATGCATGTTGGAAGTTATTTTTTGGGCCGGATGTACCAGATGTGCTATTTGGTATACGGACTACCATATTCCTTAAAAATATCTCAGTTACAACTCTCTTCGCATATAAATTCTCAACGCCCAATAACCCTAAGTATTACATTCGCGCACGAACCCTAACGATGAAGGATTTTCGGCGGCCCGTAGAAATGCATCTTGGAAGTTATTTTTGGACCGGATGTACCAGATGTGCTATTTGGTATACGGACTACCATATTCGTAAAAATATCTCAGTTACAACTCTCTTCGCATATAAATTCTCAACGCCCAATAACCCTAAGTATTACATTCGCGCACGAACCCTAACGATGAAGGATTTTCGGCGGCCCGTAGAAATGCATCTTGGAAGTTATTTTTTGGACCGGATGTACCAGATGTGCTATTTGGTATACGGACTACCATATTCCGTAAAAATATCTCAGTTACAACTCTCTTTGCATATAAATTCTCAACGCCCAATAACCCTAAGTATTACATTCGGCGCCTGAACCCTAACGATGAAGGATTTTCTAGCCCGTAGAAATGCATGTTGGAAGTTATTTTTGGACCGGATGTACCAGATGTGCTATTTGGTATACGGACTACCATATTCGTAAAAATATCTCAGTTACAACTCTCTTCGCATATAAATTCTCAACGCCCAATAACCCTAAGTATTACATTCGCGCCACGAACCCTAACGATGAAGGATTTTCATGCCCGTAGAAATGCATCTTGGAAGTTATTTTTTGGGCCGGATGTACCAGATCTGCTATTTGGTATACGGACTACCATATTCAGTAAAAATATCTCAGTTACAACTCTCTTCGCATATAAATTCCCAACGCCCAATAACCCTAAGTATTACATTCGCGCACGAACCCTAACGATGAAGGATTTTCGGCGGCCCGTAGAAATGCATGTTGGAAGTTATTTTTTGGACCGGATGTACCAGATCTGCTATTTGGTATACGGACTACCATATTCCGTAAAAATATCTCGATTACAACTCTCTTCGCATATAAATTCTCAACGCCCAAGAACCCTAAGTATTACATTCGCGCATCGAACCCTAACGATGAAGGATTTTCTACGCCCGTAGAAATGCATCTTGGAAGTTATTTTTGGACCGGATGTACCAGATGTGCTATTTGGTATACGGACTACCATATTCCGTAAAAATATCTCAATTACAACTCTCTTCGCATATAAATTCTCAACGCCCAATAACCCTAAGTATTACATTCGCGCATCTAACCCTAACGATGAAGGATTTTCGGCCCGTAGAAATGCATCTTGGAAGTTATTTTTGGGCCGAGGAAGTCACAAACCATGAAAGGCGGATTCATTGAGATAAAACATACGAAAAGATAAACCAATGAACAAAGTCACTGTTCCACGTAATGAACCGATAGTACTAAAAGATAAAACTAAAGCAAAAACTAGCTACGGCCCTGCGAGGTAAGACGCCACGTGTGGCCCTGGCCTCCTCCGACGAACATGCCCACTGAATATGTCAACGGGTCGGCGGGAACTCCGCGAGAACTCCTAGTAGTGCGACGTGGTGGAGTCGGAGTAGTGAAGGGTCTGCGTCGGCCGATCGAGTCCGGGCGCGGGTCGACCTGCGTCGGTGGCCCGGGTCGGGCGCGAGGCGAGCCGCGAAGGACCAAGGATATCCTCCATCGTCGCTTTCTTTGGGGGTAGCCAATCGTGAAGAACATCGGTGTAAATCAGCGGGGCTCGAGCCGCCAGAGTGGGTCGCGCTACGGCCATCGGCAGTGTTGAAAAATGTTTCACGTTAGCACACGTAATGTAAAAATGTAGTTGATAAGGGCGGAAGCGTAAAGGTGTACTGTAGTGGGCTCTGCCACACTGGAGCTCCCGTACATCGGGAGGAGGGGCTAGTGGCGCAGTTGCTAGTGGCGGTGGCGAACCCCGTCGCCCACGCATACGGACGAACGGCCGGGACTGTGCCGCCACATCGTCCCTCAATCTCGTGCCCGACGTAAGGTGGGACGATGCGACGGTCTTGTCGACAACACCTCGCAACATCGCTCTCACCGATCCATGGTCGCGTTGCGTGTCGATAGTCGCCACCATCGAGGCCGCGTCGTCGTGCACCTCCCGAGCAATGTCACACCGTGAAAATGGCTTGTTAGTTCTATGCGTGCAGGGTATACAACTTGTGGGAGCAAGTACTAACCACGCGTGAAAAGCGAGTCCTACGTGTAGGGTAGGTGTCCGCCGTGGAGGAACGTGCCTCGGAGGTGACTCCACCACACGCACAACTCGAACGCGTGTGCGCGCGCCTGTACCACGGATGTAGTCGCCGTGACGTGGCGTGGTCGTAGAAGCGATCTCCTCGTGCACGTCTGCCCAAAGCCTGGCGCCTTGCTCAATATGAGGAATCATGCGTGTCGCCCAGCTCGTACCAGGGCCTAAGCCCTTGCGTGTCAGTCTGCATTAGTCGATTTGCAAAGAAAACTTCATTAGTTAAATATGCAATTAAATAAGATATTAAATAATTGTAATGTAGATGGAAAGCAATACTAACGAGTGGACGCTAGCCGGACGATGGCACTGCAGCGGGGAACTTCCCGACGGAGGCCAAATCGCCGCATGACGCGGTGGGCGCGTCGCCTCAACGCACACGTCGAAAACCAAGTGACGCCCGTGTGAGCCAAGATATCTTGGCGTCATCGCTGCACTGCAGCGAAAGTCCCTGAGGAGCTCGCGGCGTCGACAAGCTCGAAGGTAGGGCCGCCAAATGACGCGGTCATCTCGGTCACCGGTCAAACATCGCTACGCACTCGAGTGCAGCGTCTTGCGGCGAATCTTGGGGCGAAAGTGGGCTGCAAAAACAAGGAATACACCAACGTTAGTACAGAATAGTATTGATAAAAATTATTTCACAAACAAGGCAATATATTATGTGGTACTAACCCGTCGGCGACACCACAAAGACCCCATGGTAGGGCGGTCGACCTCATCTCCAACTGCCCGGTAGAAATCGTCGCCATACGGCTCCAGGTCTATATGTGGACGTCCGATCTGGAACCTCTCGAACGACCACAATCGAAGCGATGAGCGGACACCCAGCGAGAACGGATGAGTCCGAGGTGCGACGGCACCCATCGCAAAGAGCACGGTAGGTGGCCGCCAGTACTGCCGGTCCCCAAGCCAGCTGTGGGATATGATCCATGTCGTTCTCCGCGATCGACCTGGCGAACTGGATCAAGTGCTTGTCGACGGAGTCTCCGTGGCTCGAGCTGAACATGACCCAGCCGAATAGCCAGATCAGTGCACGCCGAAGTGGCGGGTGACGACGTAGTCCTCCGCTCGGCCGCCATCCTCTCGGCCGCAAAAGGCTATGGTTAGCGGCGGAATCGAAGCGGATAAAAAACTACAAAATAAAGCGCAACTTACATAGAATCGAACCAAATACTTCGCGTAGGGCCGTGCGTAGAAGTGAAAGTGTTGTCTGATTCTGCGGTATCACACTGCGAACCGGCAGGAGGTCCGTCCGCCGCCAGGGTCGACGCGTCGGCCGGCACCATCAAGGCTCCCCCGAGCAAGGTAGGCCCGATGGGTAACTCACGTCCTCAAGTGTGGGCGCCATCTCGCCGCACGGAAGGTGGAACGTGTGCGTCTCAGGGCGCCAACGGTCCACCAAAGCGGCCGATGGGACCGGTCGACGGAACCTCCTGGAGGAACCTCGCTGGTCTGGCGTCGTGACGGTAGCCTCCACCATCCTGGCTAATGGAAGCAACCCCGCTGCCCTCAACCTACATGAAAATATTGTAAGTACGCCGACAAAGGCATTGAACTTATATAACCTCGTGATTAGTGTACTAACCTCGGAAGCCATCGCGGGTCAATCCTCCATGCTCTCATGGGGGTGCGCAAGCGTAGGGCGCCAAGCTCAAGAGGTAGATGCCCCGGCTGCGGCGGCGCCGTGGCCAAGTGGCTCCGGTGAGTCGCATCTATCACCGGGTCAAGCAACTCGTACGCCATACCTGCAATGTGTAACCCGACAATAGGAAAATAGAAGAACATATCGTTACAAATTGAACACAACAATTACATAAAGAAAGTGCAAACAATCATTCCATAATAAATTTGAAGTACAACAATTTAATAGTAAGTACATACATAAACGACGAACAACAATTCAATTGGAAAGTCCATACATTAATAACGTACAACAATTTAATTGTAAAGTTCATACATAAACGACGTACAACAATTTAATTGGAAACTCCATACATAAACGACGTACAACAATTTTATCGCCTCAACCGTGGGACAATACTTGAAAGTGTGGCCCGTCTCCTTGCAAATCGAACATTTCTTCACACGACGTCCACTTTCCTTGCATCCATATCGCTCCTTATACGCCTTGTCTGGCCGCCCAACACCCTTCAAACCTACTTAAATCCGAACCCACCGTGTCGCCTCCAGGTATGATGCTCCGTGAATAAATCCACCACTCAAAAACCGTACATTTCCCCACTCCAGTTGCCATCACTTCTTCCTTGTTGAAGAAATGAGACAAGAATATACCCGATCCATTCGGATCGTTGAGCGTGCCGCCATGACATGTGCGCATGGCCTCGTGTAATGCATTTAGGCTTGTTGCAGTGCATGCACATGTTTGTCTATGCATGGTGCATTCATGTGTAACTCTCCGCCGGTTTGTCCCACGCCCGATTTATCTTTACATAGTACCTCAAATCGGAGCTCCCTCGTGCCCATCTTCAATGCTCTATGCATCTCCCCTTCTTGCCCTTTTCCTCCATGTACGTACAAATCATCTCGGAGTACTTCACATCGTGGCATTCATGCGCGACGGCCCTAGCATAGCGATCCACAAAGTACTTCGTTATGCCACGAAGAACACCCTCCACTATAGCAACCAGGGAAGTGGCCTCAACCCCGCATGACCCAATTGTAAACCTCACCTAAGTTTGTCGTCATGACCCCATACCGCGCCATCGGTGTCATAAAGTGAGCCCATTTCTCCTTAGGCTCATGCTCTATCCATTCGGAGAAGGATTTCATAGCCCTTCCATTCCTCCGAACCAGGTGTGGAGGGTCTCATTGGTAACTCTGCAAGCGCCATGGGGCCTCCCCTGCGGAAGTCGTTGGCTTCTTCATTGCCTCATTTGTATGCCTTGACGTTAGCTCGTCCAACTTCTTCCATAGTCTCTCAAATTTTCTTTCCTGATTCTGGTCGCAACCTCTTAAAAAGCTTTGTCGGCTCTTTGTTCTGAATCGCTTGTAAAATTGGCGCCCATGTGCCGCTTACACCACCTACTACGCCAAATCAGGCCATGGATGTGTCTCATCTTCACCTTGCTGCAATTGCACGATCGCCTTTAGCAACCCGGATGCCGATCATGTATGACACACACACCAGGCATTGTTCCACGACCCCAGCCTTTCACGTTCCTTAGAAACCATAGCCAACTATCGGTGTTCTCACCCTCTACGAATGCGAGCGCAACGGAAGAACTCGATTATTGCCATCGACCCTATGGCGGTCAATATCCGGCCTTTGTACTTCCCGGTCGGAAAAGTCCCATCCACGCATAACAACGGACGGCAATGCGAATGCGTTGATACACGCACCGAAGCAAAGAATGCCCGCTTGAGCAACATCTTCCCAGGGAAACGCCGTGAAGGTTGCTCGAAAATATCGACATAAGTCCCAAAGATTCCTTTCCTTGATCACCTGAAGCAACCCTGGCGGATTCTCGATAGGAGTCTTCGTGACGTGCCAAACCTTGCTTCCAATGCCTTCGCCGCTCTCCATGCCTTCGCATAGCTTATCGTGTATCGATACCTCTGCTCTATTGCAAGTATGATGGCACGTGGCTCTAAATCCAGGTTGCCCACAATCTCCCGTACATTACATTGGCAACAAAGCCTAAGATATATTTCTATGCGATTGTGTAGACTCACAAGACACATGCATGCGGCACTACTCTAGAACACTTCCAAATTGTGTCCCATTTAGGTTGGTAAGCATGGACACGCCATGGGCAACCTTCCATCTTGCATCTGACATCATACACCCGCTGATCTGACTTAGCAACCCAGAAGGGTCTCACGCAGTGACACTTTGCCCATCTTTGTATTTGCTTCAGCACCTCACCTTTATCCTTGTAAATTGCATCTTGCCGCACCTCATTCCGATCGTACCCCCATTGGACATCTTCACCCTCGTTGACCATCAGTCTGTCGAACCGACACTCATCCCACTCCGCGGGGAAAGGTTCTTCATCCTCTTCATCGTTACTTAAATCCTCGTAGTCCCGGCTCTCTGCGTCCATTGATATCACCAGCGATTCAATATGTTCTCCCTCGTCTGCCACACCCATTGGTTCCTGCACGTCTGCCACACCCATTGGTTCCTGCACATCTTCCATTGGAACACCAACTTCCTCACCTTGCACTGCCTCCTGAGCCGAACTAACATCATGCCTCACTGAGTATTCTCTTGCTTGGCTGCTCTCCCCAACTTCCTCCTCTTCGTCACCAACAACCTCCTGCTGTTCCTCACGGATGCCCTCTGCTTTCTCAAATGCTTGCGCCAACAACACTAATGGCCATCCTCTCTCAATCGCTGCTCTGACATACGAACTCCATGATTTCGAACCTGTAATTTCAACTAACTCCCAAGACGCATAGCCTGCCTCCGACACCCTACTCCGTGCGCCTTCACACCATGCAACTCACGGTCCAACGAGAATATTTGGTATAACCATCTTCTAATCATGCTCCATGAACGCTCCATTTGGGCGTGATGCACCAACTACGACACTTGGGAAATGACTTAGTTCCACCCCTTCCACACCCATGTTCGGAATTCCCTCTCCGTAATATATTGTAAAAGCTGCACTCGTTCATCCATACCGCCAAACATTTCATGAAATTCTTAATGTACGACACAAACCTTTTAGACAATGTACTTATGCTACGTATAGACTTTCGATATGTGAAAAAACTATTTTTCAGTCTTTAATACCAATTTTCTGAATTTATTTACTGATTTCTAAAATTTAGGAAAGAAGGAAAGGCAAAATCATAATTTTTACCTATTTTTTAGGAAATTGTTCATGGCATTTTCCTACCATGCAATCATCGCCGTGCAAAGCGTCGAGGCAAGCTCGTGCGGCCGGCCGGTGAGCCAAGACAAGTGTGATACAGCCGACGGGGCTGAGGCGAGCAAGGCCGAGGCAAGCGCGGCAAACACGGCCAACGGGGCCAAAGGCGGTCGTGGCCGAGGTGAGCACAGCGAGCAGGGCCGGCGCGGCGGGAGGTTTGTTCCTATATCGCGAAAACATCGCGAAGTCGCTAAACTAGGCGAGCAAGGCCAAGGCAAGCGCGGCAAACACGGCCAACGGGGCCAAAGGCGGTCGTGGCCGAGGTGAGCACGGCGAGCAGGGCCGGCGTGGGAGGTTTGTTCCTATATCGCGAAAACATCGCGAAGTCGCTAAACTAGGCGAGCAAGGCCAAGGCAAGCGCGGCAAACACGGCCAACGGGGCCAAAGGCGGTCGTGGCCGAGGTGAGCGAAGCGAGCAGGGCCGGCGCGGCGGGAGGTTTGTTCCTATATCGCGAAAACATCGCTAAGTCGCTAAACTAACGCTAAGTAGCATGGACATTTCTTCCTATATCGCGAAAACAACGCTAAGTCGCTAATTCGAAAACAACGCTAATCGCTAAATTTTTGCTAAGTCACTAAGTCGCGAAAACATGACAATACTACTCGCTAAATCAATAATTAATCAATCTAGTCACTAAATTAAACGAAACATACAAGAAAGAAAAAAAATTTACCTGCAGACGCGATCTTCTTCTTCCTCCTCTCCCTCTCCTTCCTCCCTCTCCTCCCTCTCCTCCTCTTTCTCTTCTTCCTCTCCCTCTCTTTCTTTTCTCTTCTTCTTCTCCCTCTCCCTCTCTCTTTTTCTCTCGCTCTCCCTCTCTGCGCGTGCAAATGGCGAGTTAGGCGTCGCCGAGCAGGGTAAATGGCTCTGTCGCCATTCCATTTGGCGGCAGGAGCCTCGCGCATGAGGTATTGAATGCCGCCGCCATTCCATTTGGCGACAGGACGGAGGAAATTCCGGTTTGCCCGTCGCCATTTGAATCGGCGACAGATTCTGTCGCCAATTGAAATGGCGGCGGGACCTGTCGCCAATTCAAATGGACACAGGGGGGTAGTTTTGCTATTTTCTTTTTCGGTATATTATTTCTGTAAATTTTGATTAAAATAATATTATTTAAAAAAATTCAGACGCGCTACTTCAGATCAAGTTGCTCATACCACCGGCTCGTTCAATCCCGAGTCACGCAGACGCACCGAGGTTTAAAATCCTCTGAAATTTCAGCCAGGAACGAGATTTTAAATCCCCGCCGGGTAAAAAGAAATTAAATTACTATAGTGATTTAAAAAATTCACCAAAATTCTGTGAATTTTGATCAGATTCTTATGTTTTTGAACCAGATTTCATTGTTTTTGAACCGGATTAGGCGAAAGCTGGAATTCTAATGCCATGTATAAGTAATATGTCAAAAAACTTTGCAATAAACGGATTTGGCTCAGTTAGTCACGGTCGGCTCAGTCTCATCTCAATCACTCGACTTCGAATCCCATCTCGGCTTGAATTTTTTTTTCTAGCTTTGGTAGCAGGCACACTCGACCACCTCAACCTCTTGCTGTTATTGAACTCTGCTTTCATGAAATTAGGTATAAGAGACAACTAACTCAACCCTTGGCAACTAACTGAAAAGACCCAACTAATTGGCATCTTGCAAAGTAGGGATTTGAGTAAAATAATCTAGGTTGCAAAATAAAATTTTTGTGATTATAGTTAATAAAAAATAAACCTAGTCAATTCATCAACCAACTTGCAACGAACATACACTCATATATTGAATCTTTACATATCTTAAATCAATTTAGTACTCGGGGGAAATTAAAAATTTTAAACAAAAATGAAGTCACAAATAAAACCAAACTAAATTCTTTGCCTAATCAAAAGCCTTAATTAATAAAGCTAATTATACAATTTAATTATTATAGATTAAATACAATGGAATAAATTGTAAAATCCATTAATTCGTTACATTTCAGATCATGAATTTACTAAACAATTAATTGTAAATAAGGTCATTAAAATAAAATAAATCATATAATTAAATCAAACTAATCAGTAAAGAAGTAATAATACAACATAACTATTACAAATGGAGTGCTATAAATTAAATTATAACACATGAATATTAATTACAATTCTGATCGCAAATTACAGAAATGAACAATTACATTTCAAAAATAGAAATTACAAGAATTCGAATCCAATCATTCGTGTCCTCTGATTGTCATTTGTAAGCCCTGCATATTAGTTGCATGCATATAAAGTTAAATTAACAGAATTAATTAAGCAAAAGAAAATTAAAGTTCGAATTGCTGTCAGGCCCGTATGATATCGTACACTGATATACCAGATTCATCCAGGGCCGATCGGCACCTCTCACGAAATTTAGGGTTCATCATTCGACAAAGTGGTGGTTTTGCTTGTGTGGTACTAGTTTAGAGCGGTTTTGCCACATGGGAGAGTGAGGTGGCAAGGTGAGGTGTGACCTACTGTGTTGAACTGGTGAGATGAGGTAATGAACTAGCCTACTTCTTACTGAAGCGGCCGAATTAGATTAAATCAGGTGGTTCGACCTGTACCAGAGCAGCATAACAACTTGGTGGCACCGTTTCGGTTGTGGTGGCTGGTTCGTAGAGTGTGGATGGTATGGAGGGGGTTCTCTAGACTCTGGAACACATGTTAGACATGTCTCCTTGCTGTGGTGGCCGGCGATGAGGGCACATGACCACACACTATAAGTTCAAAGCTCCATTTGGTTTTGGTGATTAATGTTTAATTATTAATTAATGGCAAATCTAATTGAGAGACTAACATTTCTATTGACTATGTTTTTGTTTAGTCTAAATTGGATGAAAAATGGAAAATCTCAAATGTCTGTTTCCAATGCAAAATTGTTATATATAGTTACATACTTTGATTAATAAATGACAAATCTACATGTGAGACTAACTATCTTGTTGAGCTTAATTCTTATTAGTCTCATTTCAATGAAAAACAAAAATTTCAAAGGTATGCATCCAATTCTATCTTATTATTTCTAGATGCATGCTTTGAATTCAAGATAAAGGGTGAACTTCACCATAGGTTAAATTTAAAGATGTGCATTTTGTTTTCAAGTCCATATATACATGAATGCATGCATTTAGGGGAGTTCATGATTTATCTTGAAGTTTCAATAACAATGATTCCTTTTGTCTTACTGACTGGGGAACAGGTCCCCGCCGAGCTTACTTAGTTGATTAGGGGATCAACTCAGTCCCCTTTTTATGTGAAGGGGTGCTTCCGGAGGATACTTGGTTTCACGGGACAGAGAACACTCAGAGAATGACACGGTGGTTTTATCCTAGTTCGGGCCTCTCACTGGGGAGATAATAACCCTACTCCAACACGGTGAGTTTATATTATGTGTATTGCCTATATTCCTCTCCTCAGTCTCCTCTCTCTCGTACATGCACGAGAGGTATTTATAGGTTACAGGGATATTCTCTTAATTGCAGTCCAAGTAACGAGTTGTTTGACTTTGGCTAACGTTTGTTGTAACCGAACCTTAATTTACGCCACGTTCTCATCGTGGGCGTAACGGCTCCACATCGTGGCGCGATTATCGCTACTCGAGCGTAACCGTTGATCATGACCATCCGATCATGCGCCTTGCGGACGAGCTGAGACTGAGCAAGTATGCTCGAACCCCGTACCCGGGCGCTAAAATTGAGAATCGGGCCTGTCGGTGTTTCGTGCACCGGCAATACGAATTTATGGTCGGATGGGGTCGCGCGCTCCCTCTCCCCGAATGGTCGACTCAAGGAGTCAGAAGATGTATACTGGTTCGGGCCGAATGTCCCTACTCCAGTTCGTGCGGTGTGGATGTATTGATCTTTGGGAGATGGACAAGGGGTGTACAAGCGAGGCGGACGGTCATTGTCCGATCCCCTTGATGTTTTCGCTAGGAGTCGAGGCTACCTAGAAGACTGCTTTTTCTCCGCCCCTCTCGGGCCTGCCCCTCCTTATATAGACGGAGGGGGCAAAGTTACACGGAGTTGGGGAAACTACGAGAAAAGGGGCCTGCACGCCTTGAAATCGTTTCTGTCTTGTCTGTCAGGCCCTGCCGTCGGCGAGGCAGGTTGGTGGTTCTGTGATAGCGATCTTGCGTAGTCTTTATGCAGGTGGCGTGTTTCGTGGTGCTCCTGTCAGCCTCGGTGGCTTTAATGGCGCTTGACATTGCCTTGGCCTCGGGAGCGGGCGTAATCTTCTGCGGCGTGCCAGGCGACGGGACGGGGGGCTTGACTTCTTCGGTGGCTCTTCTGACAGTCTTGGGAAGGAGCCACCTACCCTGGTACGGATGTCAGGGGACGCCGTGCACACGGCAGCCTCCACGACACCGGTATGCGGCCCACCGGTTCGTGCGTCGGTGGAGTTTGTTGTTCGTGCGCTTTATCCCTTGGCGGTCGGGTCCCGCCGACCTCCCGAGGTCGGAGGGCGCCGACCGTCCAGGGTCGGCCCTGCGCAGGTCGGGGTCTTTTCTGCGTGGCCCAAGCGCTGGGCCTCCGCCGCGGATTGTCAGCCCGTTCGTGTTTCCGGGCTGATGGGGGTACCCATGGCATGGGTACTCGTCAGGGCCCGTCCCAGCCGGTCGAACCGAACAACAGAGCTAGATGCCCATGGGTCATCCTCGGGAACGTCCTCCAAGGGTACGTATGGTCCGGTCGGGGACTAACTGCCGGGGTACTATGGTAATAATGAAAACTATCCAATCCCTGACACCTTTCATCTTTCCAAATATTTTGAGGATCTTTACTTTGAATAAAGTTGAAATATACTCATACAAATTTAAATTGGTTTTTAGCTTATCGTTCAATTATCAAAGAATAGATCATTGAATCTAGCCTCTCCATCATGTCCATATGATATCTGATAGTTTCAACAGTGTGAAAAGAATCAACTCACTGGGCAAAGAGTTTGCCAAAGAAGGGGCGCTGGTAGAAGAAGCTAAGAGGGTGTTGGCTCTTTCAGGAACATCATGGGTTTAAATAGCCGGTTTTTTAGTTAGGAGGTTAAGTGACCTGTGACCACACTAACATACTTCAGGGTTCATATGGACTTCTTCTTTTATATGCTTAGTGGGCGGGGCTATCATTGTAACAGTTTTTTTGGGCTTGGGGCTGGGTGGGGTTAGAGCATCTCCAACAGTTTCCTATAATTTGACTCCCAATAACCCTGGATTGGGAGCTTCCTAAAGTTTTTGGGTCTTAAAAAAAAGGTCATTGTGGGTGTTTCGTGCACCGGCAATACGAATTTCTTGGTTAGTGAGGGTCGCACGCTCCCTCTCCCCGAATGGTCGACTCAAGAAGCCAGGGGTTTATACTGGTTCGGGCTGAACGTCCCTACTCCAGTTCGTGTTGTTGGTGTGTATTGTCTCTCGAGGCGAACGGTCGCCAAGGTGTTACAGATGAGGGAGGGTTCCCTCTGGCGTTGGGTTGGTTTTTCGTTATTTTTTGGATCGATCTCCCCCGCCCCTGGCGTCCTGCCTCTCCTTATATACTTGGAGGTGGCAGGTTACATGGGAGTTTGGAGAGAAAAAAGAAGGGGTACTATACACCTTGGAGTCTGGTCTTCTGTCTTGTCGTCCGACTGGCCTCCGTCCACCCCCACGCCGAGTCGGTAGTCTCGCGGCGGGGGTTCTCGGCCGGGTTGGAGAAGTGACGCACTGCTTTGTACGATCGTCAGGCGCCGGCATTAATAGTATTTGACCTCAGCGTGGCCTCGGGAGGGGGCGCTCCCCTCTGTTGTGTGTCAGGATGACGGGACCGGAGCTTGACTTTTTAGGAGGCCTCCCTGACACCTTGGGAAGGAGCCACCTACGCTGATGCGTACGTCTTGGGACGTCACGGCGGTAGGGCAGGTGTCCAAATGCTTCGAAGGAGCCGCTACCTGCTCGACCCGAGGGCCTGGGCGAGCTCAGCACCGACCCTCGGGCCTGAGTGCGTCTCCATTTGGGCTTGGTCGGGGACAAGATCCCTTCGTGGCCCACGGGCCCTTGGTCGGAACTGGGCCTCAAAGGCAGCCCGTTCACTGTCCCAGGCTGCTGGGGGTACCCATGGTACGTGTACTCGTCAGTCATTCTCCAACAGTTCCTATTTTCCCAAAAAAATAGTGATTGGGAAAACACACGAGCGTCCAATATCTGGCCACTTCGGCCGGAGTTTTTGGTAGTGCAGAGAGATTGGGATTCCGATAGGGTAACTGTTGGAGCGGTAATTTTTTCATTTGTTCCTAAAAAATGGTTTTGGGAATAAGTTTTGGGAACTATTAGAGATGCTCTTATGTCTGGACCTTAGAGCATCTCCAAGAGAGATTCCTAAAAAGGAGCCCTAAACTTCAATATATGGTCCCAACTAACTAGATTTAAGGCTCCAAAGAAATGTTCACTCCAGCTACCATCTAATTAGATAGGGCCGAATCACAGAGTTGCTAAATATAGCTACTCGCCCAGGGATCCTAAAACAATTTGCTAAATTTTAACAATTTAGGATCCTTGCTGGAGTTGATCTTTTCCCCTAAAAGCGCTCTAATTCAAGTTAAGGCTATATTTAGGGCCCCTCTTGGAGATGCTCTTAGTCTATTACCAGACCTAAATTAAAAGTGGAGAAAACCTGCTGTGGTGCCTATTACCAGGCCAAAATTAAAAGCGGAGAAAACTTGTTATAGTGCCTGCAGGCCTAGCTAGCCTTCATGCTCGGCATTTCCTGCCCCCTGCCCCTCGCGCTAACTCAGTCAGGCCCGCTCGGCCTTGGGCCGCACTGGTGCTCGAGTCCGGTCCATACGCGCAGGGACGGAACCAGCGCACGGGGGGCACCGCCGCACGGCGCAGCTGCTCACATAGGCGATCGGCGTTCCTTCCATGCGCCGGCAATTGGCTCAGAACGTAGGCCTTAATTACTATCGTATTCGTACCGTACCATACCATGGCAATGCCAAGTCAAGCATCGCACGAATTGAAGCCACATCAACACCGCACCCGATCAGTGCTGTACGTAGAAGAAGAGCCTATCTATCCCCTGCGAGCTGTAGTCAAGTTTCTGGTGAACAGCACAGGCCGGGGATCGATATATGTGGATCATATATATGATCAAGGAAAGCACAACAACTGGATTGATCTCTCTATATATATTTTTCCCCCACTTTCTGATTGGCCATTTTTATTACTGTTTTCTTATAGTTCCCCCCGGTTTGGCATTGTCTCCAATAATTCAAAAGGTGGCTCCGTGTTTGTGTGTGCCTCCCACCACGAAAACCCACCCCATTAGGCCATTAGTTGGTTTCGATCTTGCTTTCCTCCTTCTCTTTCACTAGCTTGCGTGCTGTTGGTGACATCTCCACTACTAAGCCAGATCGAATTAGTCCCTTGTCGCGTTCCCCTCTATTATTTCACCACTCCCTGCATGCCTAAGCATCCCTTGTAAGCATGCATACATGCCCCCATCTTTTAATTTGTTTAACCAATCCTATATCCCCCGGCCCGGCCAACCAGATTTTGCCATAATCTTCCTAGCTAAACCTCTGTGCATGCTCTTCATTGAGCACCTTCGTGTACATAATATCATAAAGAGCGTACTATCGATCGAGGAGAAATCGAATATGAACCGTTCATTCTTTTCGATCCAATGGATCAGATTGACTAGAGTTTTCTTATATTACATCTGGTAGTAGAGTAGTAGAAACACTCTTAACAAATCAACGGTTAAATGTGATTTCTACTACACATTATATACTACCAGTATAATTGCACCGTAAAATTTCTCATATGTTAACTAGCTAAAGAAAAATTGTGTGCTACTGGCTCCCTCCTGGTCTTCTAGAGTTAGGTAAGCTTGTTAGTGATTTTTTTTAGAATGGGTTTTAATAACTTGTTAGCGAGGTTGCGCAACGATTAACTGCATGTGACTTGAGATGACATGTTGTACACACGATTAGAGTTCATACAATACATAAGAAAATATATATAACGTTCAATATACACAGTATATATACCTTTCGGAAGCTAGGAAAGTTCATGTAGCTGTACTACCTGTAAACAGATGATCGATCATATAATTAAGAGTACACGGCGACGAAAGAGCTTTCATTTTCGGTCGTACAAGTTAACAAAACTGACCAATGAGTTACTTTTATTAGTCGGCCTTTGATAAGCACGCATGCAAGAGATTACAATATGGATAAATTAAGAATTGCAGCGCACTAGTGACGAGCAAATCATACGCTAATCTTTCAAGAATGGGACGGCATGCCAACTTTGCGTTCAACTAACTCTCTAGCTACTATATATTTAATCGTTTATATGGTGGCCGGGGCCGGTGAGCACACCATTGCGAGCGCTTCACCACGGCAAAAGGCGCTCAAAAGGATTTTAAAGGGCAAAAGGACGGCCGACTCAGATGTCATGTTTTAAACAGTGACGTGTGTTTGAATATATTGCATGGTATGTACCCCTACATACTATGCTATGCATAATCCCTCTCCACGGCCTACAAAGTAACCAAAAGAAACCAAACTTTCTAACTCATCCCACTATCATAGGCACATCATAATTTGTTGGAAAAGATAACAATGATAGTAACTTTCTTCTTGTAATCAACTTGTGTTTAAGCACTGCATGCAAACGTCTTGTTTCTAGATTGTAGACTCTGCTTTTTTTTTCTTTTTTTTTGGCATCTGAAAGTTCTAGATAAGAACATTGCAATTGCATTGGTGGATTCTGTTTGTAGAGTGTACATCATCTACGCCTAAATGGAAGTGCGAGTTAGACTACTAATTAGTATGTTCCTTGTCAGCACGTGCATAGATATCGCTGCATTCCAAGTTGGAGTTTCAGGCTTTCAGCAGCAAAAACCTCTCAAATCTGTACTCTTTGGAGATTCAGGCCAACCAAAATAAAGACTGATCCGGCCTTACGTGTGAGGAGATCTCTGCGGTTACTGCATTTTTTTTACAAGATTTACCTACATAACTGGTACACATCGCACTTATATCCCACATGTGCATGTACACACGCTAAGGAATTAATATAGCACAGGTAGTGCAATCCTATTTAATGTTATACGTGTGTATATATCTATTTTTTACTTGATGAACACCGATGCCAAATCGAAATTTGAACCCCGATGGACTGAGAGCGGCCCCCCAGTCTTAGCCAACTAAGCGTATTTCTGTATTTTTTTAAGGGTACAAGAATGCATATAATGCATACCTCGCACACACCATGCGTCCACTACACACGTCAAAAAAAAATTAGAGGCACCAAGACCTCTTAGCGTGAAAAAACTGGGCAAACCGATTAATCGGGATTAGTCATACGCAATTCTGTTTTGATTATTTGGACTTCTCACTAAAACAGTTTGATACTTTGATTATTTCTTACAATATTTCTAATTGAAGGCTTGAAGCACACTCATGGATTTGTTTTAATTTACAGGTTATGTGGTTGTGAATGTTTCTTTCAATCAAGCAAGCTACAACCTACATCAATATTACAGGCCAAGCCATCAAGACACCACTTTTTAGTATTTTAGTAATTACATCAATATATTGCCTTTGCTGACCAACCGATTAATGGTTGACCGATTAGTTCAGTTAATCCTCCAACTAGACGATTAATCTCTAATTCTAGGCCGACCGATCAGCTACCGATTAACGATTTCTTGAACACATTGCTTCTGATTAGGGAGTTGTTTTTAACCAAATAAAGGTGGGGAGTACATATATATATATATATATATATATATATATATATATATATATATATATATATATATATATATATATATATATGAAAATGGTTTAAATGCCCACAGAATGCATTCTCCCACTCTCAGTATACCGCTTAAATGGTATTGTTATACATTTTTATCATTTTGAGTATACTCTAATACTAATCATAAGATACTCCAAAGTGAGTTTCACAAAAAATTTCATCAAAGTTCACCCTTTATAACATAATTTGTTTATATACTTTTTTTACATATGAAAAGGTGTATATAGCCAAAAAAAAAAAAAAAAAAAAAAAAAAAAAAAAAAAGCAGCTCATGAACCAACCTAGTTACGGCTCGTCCTCGTATTCCTGCATGCTTTTTGATACAAGGCCATCGGTACATTTTGAAAGCTACCACACATCAATACACGTGGTCGTTATCGTACCAATCCTCAATCGGCGAGATGAAGATTCCTTAACGTACTCATATATATACCTGTACGTCCTTGGTGTCTAGGTTCAATGCACTATACTCCAATAGTCCAATTATCCAACATTGCGCATGCACTGCTTAATTTGATAGAGAGATGGAAATCATGGAATCGATCGCGTGAAAATTTTTAGCAGCGTTATACTTGCGTACTATGCCTCCAGATATATCTTCATTGAAAATACTATCAACGATATAGCAAAATTCTATAGAGTTTGAACAATATGGTAAGTTTCATGTAAGTTTCAACGATACAATAAGTTTCTTAGAAGTTTTGGATTTTAAAGTTTCATGCTAGTTTAAAGTTTCAAAAAGATGACTTTTGAGTAGATTTCAACAAGTTTCATAAATTCGAAAAGTTCCGAAAGTTTTTGAGGAAGTTTATCAAGGTTTCAAGTTTCAAAGAAGGTTTCAACATGTTTCGTGAATAAGTTTTTAAAATTTATTAGGTTTAGAGTTTGATGTTTTAAGCGGGTTTCGTGAAAAGGTTTGTTTTAAGCAATTTTCAACTTGTTTCGTGAAAGTTTCATTTAAGTTTCAACGCATTTTGATAAATTTCAAAATTAGTTTCAAGTAAGTTTCATATGTGTACAGATTAGACTTTGAGTTTCATATTTGTTTCAAATTCCAGAGCTGCAAATTTGAGCATAAAAAACGGAAACTTCAAATTTCAAGTACGAGTTTCAGGTATCAAAAAATTGAACTTAAGCTTCAAGCAAGTTTCAAATTTGAAACTTAAGTTTCAATGAGTTTAAAATATGAAACTTAATGTTCCTCCTGGTTTCAGATATAAGATATGCTGTTCAACAAGATTTCAATGTGCTAGTTAAAAATGAATTCTTGAAAAAGTTTCAAAGATTGCAAATAGAGTTTGAAAAACAAAATCAGAAATTTGACAAAGATTCGAAATTCAACCAAGCTTTTGTTTTTTTAAAAAAAATACAAACAAGCCCTGCTTTCAATCTACGGCCACACTCGACGTCGGACCTCCATGCCTTTGTGGCCGCAAAGCTCGCCACGCACACGAGCCACCCACTCGCGCATGCTCTTAGCTTCCCCGTCGATGATTCATGCGGGGGGCGGCGGGCTGCATCGTCACTCTGGCGTGCAACGTCACCTCGCCTACTCGCTCGCTGGCTCCTTGCGGCCTTGCATGCTTGCGTGCTACTGCTTGCTCATCTGCCCTCCCACTGCTTGCGGCCTTTCATGACAGAGACTACGGGAGGAGGAAGAAGATGAAAGTGTGCAGAGTAAATAGAAAAACTGGGAAAACATGCTTCGAATTGTTGGGTGCACGTGGATGCATGAAATCAAATGGTTGGGCAAATTCGATCTAATGGCATCGAGCTAGCCCGTTAAGAGAGACATAAACGGTATACCGTTACGCAGTTTTTCCGTTTTCTTATATACGGATCAGCATCTGTTATACGTGCGAAACAATTAGTAACTAAATCTAAATTGGTAGTGATTCCGAGTAGCAGAAAAGATAAAAAGGGCCAGAACGAATCTACAGGGAGAAGGTCTTTTTATTCAGGCAGAAAGGAGGGAAAGGCGGCATTTTAAAAGACTCGAAGAGAGCACCAAAAAGGGCCAAAACTGAATCACGCTCCGTCGCTATCGAACTGACTGTAATCCAGCTACCCTTCTCCATGCACGCATGGAATGGGGATGCTCCACGTTAGTACGTTACTCACTGCAGGGATGCGCGGCCGTCAACTGTTCCTTCAATTTTGTAAGCGATGCGATGGTGAAGTGGTGAAGTGCAACGGTAGCGGTAGCGCTCGAGATGTAGTGATACACACGGGAGTGTATAGTCATTATTCGGATATTTTTGTTCCAAAAAACATCCAAACTTTAGATCGACGATCAAAACACACATCCGTAGGATCAACCCACCTCGAATTCAGAGGGGCGTGCATTGATCTGAAATTAAGCAAATCCAATGGTTAGGAATTTGAATGATGGTTGCTAAAGAAAACATCCGGATAAAACTTATCAAAACCCGATACACACACAGGGCAGCACAGATAAATCCACCCTCCCTCGCACTCACGCACGCTTCCTCAACAGCCAAAACACTTGCAAAAGAGTTCGGTTATCACTTGAGGCAGCCAAACCAAACGAAACCGAACAGAAAGGCGCGCGCCTACGCACTCAGGAAGAACCATGCAGCGCACCACAAGCAACGAGCCCCTCCTCCTCCTCCTCCTCGTCCTCTTCGTCCCCGCATCCGTGCTGGTCATCTCCCACGCTTCATCCCTGCAGTTCCACTACATCAACCCTAGAAACTTCACGACGGCCGCGGCCACCACGCCGTTGCCTTCCTCCTCCGCTCGCCGCAGCCGGAACCCTTCCCTCGCCATACTGCACCGTGACGCCATCTCCGGCGCGACGTACCCCTCGCGCCGCCAGACCGTGCTCGGCCTCGTGGCGCGCGACAATGCCCGGGCAGAGTACCTCGTGCGGCGCCTGTCGTCGACGTACCTTCCGACGGACTTGGGCTCCGAGGTGGTGTCCGGCTTCGATGAGGGCAGCGGTGAGTACTTCGTCCGCGTCGGCGTCGGCTCGCCGCCGACGGAGCAGTACCTCGTCATGGACTCCGGGAGCGACGTCATCTGGGTGCAGTGCCGCCCGTGCACGGAGTGCTACGCGCAGACCGACCCGCTCTTCGACCCCGCCGCGTCGGCGTCCTTCTCCGGCGTGTCGTGCGGCTCGGCCATCTGCCGGTTGCAGCCAGCCTCCGGCTGCGTCGACTCGGAGTGCCAGTACGAGGTGGACTACGGGGACGGGTCGTACACCAAGGGTGTGCTCGCGCTCGAGACGCTCACATTCGGTGGCACGGCGGTGCAGGGCGTCGCCATCGGCTGCGGCCACCGCAACCGCGGCCTGTT
Source organism: Rhipidocladum racemiflorum (assembly GCA_036346355.1). Lineage (NCBI taxonomy): Eukaryota > Viridiplantae > Streptophyta > Magnoliopsida > Poales > Poaceae > Rhipidocladum > Rhipidocladum racemiflorum. The sequence goes on along the minus strand of CM070576.1, from coordinate 71,462,304 downwards.
CGTCGGAGCGGCCGGGTTGCTCGGCCTCGGCTGGGGCTCCATGTCCCTCGTAGGACAGCTCGGTGGCGCGGCCGGTGGCGCGTTCAGCTACTGCCTCGCGAGCCGCGGACCCGACTCCAACGTCGGCGCCGGGTCGCTTGTTCTCGGCCGGACCGAGGCCGTCCCGGTGGGCGCCGTGTGGGTGCCGCTGGTGCGCAACGCACAGGCGCCGAGCTTCTACTACGTCGGCCTCACGGGTATCGGCGTCGGGGGCGCGAAGCTGCCGCTGCAGGACGGCCTGTTCCAGCTCACGGAGGACGGCGACGGCGGCGTCGTGATGGACACCGGCACGGCCGTGACGCGGCTGCCGCAGGAGGCGTACGCGGCGCTGCGCGACGCGTTCGCGGGCTCGGTGGGCGGCCTCCCGGGCGCGCCTTCCATGTCGCTGTTCGACACGTGCTACGACCTGAGCGGCTACGCGAGCGTGCGGGTTCCGACTGTGTCGTTCTACTTCGACGAAGGCGCCATCCTGACGCTGCCGGCGAGGAACCTGCTGGTCGAGGTGGGCGGCGGCGTGTACTGCCTGGCGTTCGCGCCGTCGTCGTCGGGCCTGTCCATCCTGGGGAACATACAGCAGGAAGGGATCCAGATCACCGTCGACTCGGCAAATGGCTTCATTGGGTTCGGACCCAATACGTGCTAGAACTAGAAGAATAGATAGTGCCGTCCAGCTGCTATGTACCAACAACTTTACTACATACTCGTCTTGTGGCGTACGTGTGCTTGCCAAATGTAGGCATATACGGAATGGAACTGTATCGTATACCGTACATATGCGTATGCTTCCCGGCCGGGATCCATACGAATATACCGAGATTTTAGACTAAAATCTCGACTCATCTACATATATCTTGGTCGAGAATAAGCATCCCAAACAAAGCCAATGAGTCTAGCGGATAGTGTGAAAATAGCAAATGTGACTTTCCTGGACGTCAAGAATTTCCTAAAGTTTGGAGCTACTATTATAGATGTCTCTTCACCCTGAAATCAACAGAGTGGAAGAGCATGAACATGCAATTAATGTAGCAATAGTTGCATGCGAGATCAAAGCTAGATAATGCCATTCCATCAAACACCCTGTGTTAGCATGTGTAATGAGCTAATGACTCGAAAAGCACAAGTAGCTCAGGACTTGCCTCATAGTCTAGTCCCTCAGGCGAAGCTGCCATGGCCAGCCAGCCCTGCAGTCGAAAAAAACAGCTACACGTTTGGGTTTGCAGTCTATGCATGATGGAAGAGACTGCAGATCACGTTCCCTTTGCTTGTATAAGGGATGATGTCCCGGACCAATAATGTAGCACCTCAGCTTTCGCCCTTCAACTTGCCTGCGCAGATGTGGAGACAAGCGAGGAACCATTCGCTACAGGAAACGACCACACAAAGCTCACCCCTAATACTATCTGGAAATATCAACAGCAGTGTTAGGGAAAAGTTCAATAAAGTAAGACCGGTTTCAATCACATCCGCATGGACATATGCATATTGAAAGCACCTGCTTTATCAGCGCTGCTGGCATGTAAGAACTCTAGAGCTACAAGTCTAAAATAGCAACAGCGACAGGAAAACACGATGTTCATAAATTGCACTTTGCTTTAATCTGAAGACACTTTATGTATAATTCACCGCATCAAGGGTGTTCACAAGCTTCATCCAAGTGAAAATCTATTTGACAGAGAAACTTGAGGTTGCAGACCCGTTCACGATTGGATTGAAACAAAAAGGAGGTTCAAAGCGACCGCATTGGTCGCTTTGCGCTGAACACCACCATGAAAGCTTCACTTTATGCAGGCTTTGTCACGATGACTAAAGTACAACCCTCACCAAAGTAAAAGGTCAATGTCAAAGCAGGTAAAAGGTAAGTCGTATCCTTTAGGTTGAAGAGAAGAAACAGCTTATCTCAATTTATCCATCTTTTCTCGCCTTATCCTTGTGAGGCTTAATCGTATCAAAGTCAGAAAAGATACCGACGAAAAAATATTTACCAATCTAAAGCACTTGACAAATTGAAATCCTGCAACCCTATCTTCACCACACTTGACGCAAAATTTGAATAATCAGTACTCAGTACAGATTATTTATCTCCAGTAAAAAAAACTACAAAAGAATGAAGAAAGGGTCAAAAGAAACGAGGTGGGAAATAAGGGGAGGAATCCTCAGTTGCTTTTGTTACTATTACTGGTACATGCAAGAAGCTCAACATCAATGACTGATGACTTAAATGACTTAAATTCGTGGTTGCTGAAAGAGACCCTCTTGCAAGGTTGGGGAATCCAGCCCAGCTAACTACAAAAACCAATTCATCGCATGGCACAATCTTTCACCAAGGTTTGACCTCCAGTGCTGTTGTATACAAACAAAATGGAAAGCATGAGGGAGACAGAGAGAGGGAACCATGCTACTTTCATTTATAAACATAATATAAAAGATTGTGAAGTTATAGAATATTCATATACCAGGACGGCTGACCAATACAAAACTAGTGTCAAAATACATTATATTAAGCTACAGTGCTACACAAATGTGAATTCAAGGTTGATAAAAAGCTCATATTCTTTATACCACAGAACGGTTCGCAACTTTCCAGAGGTGCATAACTAGTTCAGATTAAATCATGGTTCATTACAAGACATGGGTTAACCTGTTCCTAATTTGCGCCATACAAGTTTTAATCCAACAGCTGGGAGGGCATGCCTCCAAAGCATAGGAAGTTTCCTATTAAATTTGCATCCAACAAATGCACCATATATGAGATTTATGACACAAGTAGGCAGCACATGCAATTGTTCATCCTTGCAACTCTGAATTTGCCTATATGGACAGCTAAACTTATACTTCCAAACAGCATAACACAAACTACAAACAGTATAGCAGGCTAAGGAATTTAGTTACCCTAATCCTATATGGCTGGCCAAATTTGAATCCATGAAAAATCAGATGATACCAAGATATCAATTTAGCAACTGCGTGTCTCTTTGGCCAACATAATAGAATTAGCATCTGCTAGGATTAAACTATAGAAGTACAGACACATGATTACAGGAACTTACGAGCACTCTAGGTGAATATTAAGAAAACGTGGGTTCTCCTCGCTCTGGGACACTGTTACAGAGCCTTCTATAATTTGGTCCTGCTTCACCTCTACAGGATCAGGGAAGTACAAAATAGTCTGCAGAAGATGACAAGATCATATTACACCACAAAGAGAAGGAATAACTGAATAAGTGAAGTGTTTCGTTAAGTAAAAGAACATTTTAAGAAAGCAGAACCTGTTGCCAATGGGTTGGCTCATCCTCTGGGGCTGTGGACAGCAGAACTGTGTCCAATCCTCGGCGCCTTTTCTTCTGAATAATATCAAGTGGATTCGAATTGAAAGGAAAATTGTGAGAAGACTCTGCAGGACTGTTGAACTCCACCTCAAACCAAAAACCAAAACCATGAATGGGAGCTTCACATGGGAGGAAAGAAAATCGTCAGATTTCTTATCAAGGAAGGAACTAAGATATGTCATTGGGTATGTGTAAATTGATAAGACCAAGCATTATTTTCACAACAGAGATTAAATAATGAAAAATGCAGCTAAGCACTTATACAGATTAAACTGTGAGAGAACGTATAATTAATGCTCATAAAGGATTAATGGTGACTGTCATCTCTATTTCCTGCACAAATCGAATATAGTCCTTTGTTTATGGCTGACAATCAGTTAAAACCAAATTTACCAGACACACGGTTCGTCCGAGTCGCGGTACTGATCGCCATTTTTTCTTCCAATTTCTATTGCGAACACGAACCCCGTACCCTAAACCGGTTCGGGTTCGACGAGGGTCTACGGTGAATCCGGTAACTATGGTTAAAACAACTACAAATTTAGAGATTCTAAAAATGTACACATAAATAAATGCAAAAGTACCAGGTTGCTGCCATCTCCTATATTTTGAGATTTCAAACGTTAGATTAAGAGCATCAAAATAAATGATTGACACAATGATGTGAAAATTAATCTGCTTGGCAGATTATAGAAAGATTATTGATGATAAGGGGCAAAGCAACATAAGAAAAGGGCATCCAGAAAGTAAGTTGTACTTGGAATGGACGACATGAGGAGATACACTGCCAGACAATGACACCTATTGTAGTATGACTAAAGAGCAAACAGCAACGGCTGCAGTTGTTATCTAGTGATGACTTGTTGGCTCAAGTGATAGCAAAATATCATTGTCAATATGAACAAAACTAAGAGTCAGACAACATGAGATATACTGCCTGGTAATGATCACCTACTGTAACTAACAATTACCCAGCAATCAGCAATTGGTGCTTGTTGGCTCAAATGATGGCAAAATGTCATTGCCAACATGGATGAAACTAATGTAGCTAAAAAGTTGCAAGTACCCATTGTTTAATTGGTATTCCATATCATCAGAAAGCTGTTTACATAGAAATAGCCACAGAATGTTGCACATAGATCTGATAAATCACCTGTTCAAAAATTTACTACAAATGTAGTAGTCAGAAAAACAAAAGAATGAGCGTGACAACATCAAACACATCGAGGAAATAGTGCATCTATTAGCATGCCTACAAATAATGTATCTAGCATTGAACCTAAATAACCCCTAACTCCATTACGGCTTATGTAGCAAATGTGATATTTAGCTCCATACTTGACACACTTTAATTGGAATTGGAATTACCCACCATCAGGTGACACATCATACTATTATATTCCTTATATCAACTATGGTACCTCAAGTTATAAATGATATCACAATACAAGATAATAGAATTAAATTAGCAGATTCAGCACACAGGAAGTGGATTATATATGGATGAAGTCACATAAATTACCTAACATCATGGATGAAACTTTGTATTTTTTGGTGATAGTTTTGAATTCTTCAACCGTAAAAGTGTAGCAATCGATGTGCTTGACCTGGCCACAATGTGCATGTAAACATGGGCCCCAAGACAGCAAAAAAGTTAGAAAATGTAATTACAATTCAATCACAATAAGTCTCAAAAGATAAACATGGTTATTTATTTGACAATTCTGTGATCAACAGCAGCCATGTTAAGACTCACCACAAACGGCCAACTTAAAACATTCTCTCCGCCAATTGTTTCAATGGAGGGCTCCTCAGATGTAAGTTTTTTGGCAAGTGGCACTAGAGCGGACACTGCAGCAACAAAGTTCAAAATCAAATTATATTGTGCAGAAGTCACCATCTGACACGAGGAGGTGACTGCGTTGTATAATGAAACTCTGAAAATAAAACAATAACTTACTGTCTATGCCATAGACATCACACCAGAAATCAACACTGCCTTCATATCTATCAGAATTTGTTATGGGCGCCATGAAGAGCTATGGAAAGAAGGATCCATAAGTATTCAGGTTTGGGCAATAACACACCATAACATTGTTGGTGTCTTATCCTGAAAGTGGTAAATCAAGGTTCATTTGGGTAGGAAAGAATATTCCCTATCTTATATGATGGCCCCTTTAAATTTGAAATATTTAAATACTTCTGCTATGTCACGTGTTGGGCAAGGACAGAAGCAGCAAGGGATACGGCCAGCCGACCATATGGGCTCAAGGAATCCACGGCTTAGCTAGCAGCAGATGTTGGAGAAGAGTCCGATTAGGAATCACGAGCTAGTATTAGGGATAAGTTAGTAGTTTGGGTCCTGAATAAAGTTAAGAGTCCAGTTTGTATTTGAGATGGATTGTTAGGAAGTCTCTCTATATATAAGAGAGCAGTCGTATGATGAATTAATCAAGCAAGAAGAATCAATCTATTCTCTTTAAATTATCCTATCATCCCAACCTATGTCTAGCCCTCTCCTCTAGAAACCCTAATACCCTTCAGCTGTGCCGTCCCGGCCCTCTTCAGTCGGTAGTTAACCCCCATCATGAACTGTGTTCGTGACGACTTCAGAGTCATCAGAGTTATTACTTCTGCCTACTCAAACTAAAAAATATATATTACTAAATGGCTTCAACAAAGTAGCAAATAGGTAAGGTATTTATGGCAAAAGTAGTGAACCATTTTTGTGTGCAAGCATTTGTGCTATTGTGTGTGTGTGGGTGTGTGACAAATTAAATGCAATATGGTAATTATACCGTAGCATGAGAAGGAAGGATAAGACCCCCAGGCTTAAGCCATTTATCCCTTGCAAATAGGACGCTCGGCAGCATGCTCTACAGGAAAAATCAGAAGACATTAGAACAAACAAAAGAAAGACTGTAAGGGCACATCAAAAATCAATGCAAAAACAATCAACAAGGACCATATAGAAAAAGGCACCTCATAGAGAAGCATATAACCCATCCATTCTGATATTATTACATCAACCTTCTCCTCGACATCAACATCCTACACTGCCCATTCAAAACTAATTAAAAAAGTAACGCAGATAAAAAGGAAATAATGTAACTTGTAAGAAATAAAAATGTAAATGCATCCTCAAAACAATAATGAACTAGAGATTGCCTCGTACCACAATGTAAAAGGAAACACACACATTATATTCTGATCATGCTAACATTGTGCTCACTCTAACAAACCCAACTCTCTAAGGGTGCGTTTGGTATGTATAATCTCATATTCCCTTGCAATCTAATATTTCCCCCAATCTGATTACCAGTAAACACATTACCAGTAATATAAGATACCAATGTTTGGTTGGTTTGAAAGAAACTACCAAATAGTCTTTACAATAGTTCAAACATTTCATAACTCGAACCAAGTCCACAAATATAAATTTCTGGATTTGAAATTTTAAACCTCAAAGGTTAACATTTATAAACTTTAAATTAAGAACTAAAATTTTACAATTTAAAATTGCAACATTTAAATTTTCAATCTTTTAATGCAAAATTTCAAAAAAAAAAATGGATTTTCCAAATTTGAAATTTTAAAATTTGAGTTTTAGAATTTAAGTTTTCGGGATTTGAAATTCTCAAATTCAAATTTATAAAATTTTAATTCCCAGAATTTGATTATCTAGAATCCAGAATTCAAAATTCCAAACTTTATGATTCAAAATATCATAAAATGGATTTCGAAATCCAAAAATTTTAAATGTCTGAATTTAAGATTCTGAAATTCGGGATTCAAATTTTGATATTTGGGTTTTGAAATTCATATTTTGGCAAAAAATTAATTCCATAGTTATAAGTCTCATATATTCAAATATTAAACTAAATCATAATTTGGATTTTGGATTTTGAAAGTTTAAAATTTGACCGTGACAAATTAAAGCAAATAATAAAAAACGCAACAGCAAAGATTCCTTTCCCCTAGTAATCTAGGGTGGACACTCTTTTCTATGGGAAACACGTTCCTGGAATTGATAGTACTATGATTCCCAAGGTAATCTCGGATTACTGTTTCAGATTCTTGGTTATTTTACCAACAAGATAATCTCAAAAGATTACTAAAGGATTCTTGGTAATCCTTAGAGGATTCCTCCAACCAAACGCACCCTAAAGGAATTGCAGACCAATGGCAAATGCAGATCTTCCATAGAGAAAATAGTACCAAACTTTTTCAAGACACGAAAATCAATAATGCCAACACATAATGAAGGAATGCTTATAACCAAGAAGAAAAATGTAAAGTTAGAATCTCACCTCAACACGTCCATGAACAACCACAACTTTATCAGTTAGATTGTTCGCTTTTACAATTTCACGAGCCTACGGAAAAAGAAAGACATGTATTAGAACAACCTTCCTACGATTGGAGCGTTTTGGATATATTAAAAACAGAAATGTGAACAGTTCAAACTCCCGATTTAAATAAAATCTGTAAAATCACTTGCCTGTAGCAAACCCATAAACAGAATTGTTTGCGGAAAATTAACTGAAAGCCACTATAAAGATGGCACTACGATTCAATATATGCAATGATCAAGACGCTGCTGTAATATGCTTTCATATACCTACTTGTGCCTTATGGTATTAACAGGTAAATATTATTTATGTTCACATATGGAAAGCAAGGTTCAATGTCAAACTTTATTATGAACGCTAAGGACCTCTAGTGAAATTCAGCTGCAAACTACTGGATTATCTTTCACCATGGGAACTCAGTGCACTAAGTAGTCACTTTGCAAACATGTGTTTGTAATATGGAACTATGGCCTCGTTAGTTTCAGCTTTTGCATAGCTTCTGCTTTTAAAAAAAGCAGATTATTTGCCGAACATGAGGATTCTGGACTGCTTCTCTGAGAACCAGAAGCTGCCCTCTGCATAAGAATCAGGCTAGAACCTGATTCTCACTGATTCTTGCTAATTATGTCCGGCCCAATCCGGAACCTAAAAGTCGCAGCCGAGTCGATCCGATTCTCCTATAATCAGAAGCAGCTTCTCCCATAATTCAGAATCTATAATACAGAAGCTAAAACGAACTGGGCCTACGTTCTTATATTGTATGCCTAGTCTAATTGGACTATTTAACTAGAAAATGATTCAAACATACATTTAGACATGCCACAGAAAAATAACAAACAAAAGAAGGAAAACATACAGGTTGATATTAGAGCATATCCTCAGAAGAAACGTGTTACCTGGGTAGCGATTTCACTAGCTTCCACAGCATACACCTGTAAGAGTATTTGAAGAGACAGAGAGAAATGTTTACTGTTAGAAGGCAGAACAAACAGATCGGTGAAAACATATCATTACAAACAGATCGGTGAAAGCAGATCATTATTGTTAGAGTTGCATATACTACAGCAATTCCACTCAAATTCAAATCTGGCAAAAACACAACTCTTATTAGTTATCCCAGATGCATTACTTTTGTAAGGATAAATTCAAGCTGGTTTTTACTTTTCTGATAGCATAAATAATATTAAGCCTTTGAAATTCCATCTTACAACTGTTGCTGCACATGGGGACAGCCATTGATTTAAGCTGCTAATTTGCAAGCAAAACTGTAGAACTGCAAAACCACCTTTGGATTCCAGCACATGGTATACTACAGTACACTAGAGCAGAATTTCACTGAAAAAATGACTGTAAAATTAGTTTTACATCATCTAAAAGACTAAAACTAACCTAGGCGATAGTGACATAATCCAGTGCAAAAGCTATGCATCTAAAATGACAAGTCATCTCAGCAAAAGTATGTCATAGCTTACCCGTTTTGCACCAGCACGAGCACAGAACACGGAGAGTATTCCAGTTCCACAGCCCACATCCATCACAACCTGCACGAACCCATCACCGAAAGTTAGAAATCCAACAGCATGTCAAAACGCTTAAACCATCCCCGATTCAGCGAGCATTTCTACCTTCCCCTCAATATATTTCTGGTGGTGCATGATCGCTGTGCGGTATGCATCGGTCCTGACCCGGTCCTGCGAAATCAAAACGTAACACACGTCATTTCACCAAATGGCAACTCCGACTCGCAACACGTCGCCCGTGAAGGCGATTCCGCGCGCTGCTTATAGCGTTTAGGGGTTTTAGGGTTTGCACGGAGAGAGCGATTGAACCGGGTGCGGATGCGGGTGCGGGTGTGGGTGTGGGCGTAGGCGTGGCAGCTTACCTTGATCATGGCCTCGTGGATGCCGATGTGGGAGTAGGACTGGAAGTAGATGCGGTCGTGCTCCTCCAGTGGAGCCGCCCCCGCCGCCGCAGGGGACTCGTTGGTAGCGGGCGGCGAGGCGGCGGAGAGGCGCGGGCGGCGGCGGGCGAGGGGGGAGTGGCCGTTGAGGTGCGACGGGAGCATCGTGAGAGAGGAAGGGATCGACGAGAGACGAGATAGATTCGAACGGAGATTGCTGTGCGAAACGCGCTCCTCTCAACTCGCCTGGCTCGTCGCTTCGATTTCGATTTTGATGGTGCCTTTGCTCGGGTTGTTTTGGGGGCTAACTTTAGAGACAGTTCGGTCCTTTGCTTTGCGGCCAAATCTTTACAAAGCCTCTAGGGTAATAGCACACGAAGAAGTTATTTAAATTTGTTGAATTTTTCGTAGTACGATAGATTAAATGTGTTACAATATAGCATGGTATTTCTGCGCAAGATAATGACGCGATAAATTGATGCTATTATTTATTGCTATTTTTTCTATAAAAAATTTAATTATGTACCATAAGGATTAAGGAAGTCTAAATATCAATAAAACATAGCGGGATAAATCAGAAATATACACTAATTTTGTGATAAATAATTAATTTTTTTCTATTTACGCTTAAAGTCAATGTGCCTATTTTTTCCCCTATTTACGCTTAAAAAAAATAGATGTACGATGGTCTCGCCGCTAGTTTGGACAATGATTGGAGGGAGGCTCATGATGAGCAGCTGGTCGATGAAGGCGAGTATAACCGGCCATAAGAAAACAACAGGAAAAAAAATATTATAAAAAAAACAGGGGGATACGGCCGGCGCCCATGTCCGCGTCTGCTGTCTCCTTCCTCCCAGCCCCAGAGAGGAGGCCTGACACTCTCGCAGCCGCACAAAATATCTCCGCCTCCCCGGCGCGGCGGTAGATCTCCCCTTCTCCCTTCTGGAAAGCTCCAATTGATTCCCCCCAAATCCGCAGCCTTCCCAAAACCAAATCATTTCTCCTTACCTCGCCGCCCCAATCCCCCAGACCCCTACTCGCGAATTCGGCGGAGGAGCTCGGTAGCTAGGGTTTTCTCGGGCTCTGGCGGCCAGCCATGGCCGTGGAGGAGGCGAGCAGCAGCAGCGGCGAGGAGGGGTCCGGGGGGTGGACCCGCGAGCAGGAGAAGGCGTTCGAGAACGCGCTGGCGACGACGGGGGAGGAGGAAGGGGATGCGATGTGGGAGAAGGTAGCGGAGGCCGTCGATGGGAAGACGGCCGAGGAGGTCAGGCAGCACTACGAGCTGCTCGTGGAGGACGTCGACGGCATCGAGTCCGGGCGGGTGCCGCTGCCGGTGTACGCCGGCGATGGGGGCGCCGAGGAAGGCTCTGGTGGGGGTGGGAAGAAGGGCGGGGGAGGAGGGGGCCATGGAGAGAAGGGGTCGGCTAAGTCTGCGGAGCAGGAGCGCAGGAAGGGGATAGCTTGGACCGAGGATGAGCACAGGTTGGTGGCTTAAGCTTCGTTTCTGTTGAGCAAAATTGCTGTGCTGCTCTGGATGCTTGATCGATTACTGAATTCGCTGGGCTAGGAGGTGGTAGAACGTTACTGTTTTATCGGGGATTTTAATGATTACTCCATATAGTTGTCGTGACTCGTAACATGTTGGGGATTCTGGAAATTTGTTGTTTAGATAGTTTAGCTGCTGCTCTTGGTGGGAAAACTGGGTGCGAGTAGACTTTGGGTGTGCTAGGGAATTAGGCTATGTCCTGCATGAATTTTTGTTGCATGGACAGGGGACGAGCACATGTTGGCTCCATTTTTATGCCATTCATTGAGCAATTCGCAGTTCTACTTTAGATATGTGATTGATTTGTGAATTGGGTGGGCTAGGAGCTAGAACGTCACTACTGTTTTATTGGGGATTCTGTTCATTCATTTGTATAGTTGTTGTAATGTGCTGAGGGTTTTGGAAATTTATTGTTCATATTGCTTAGCTGCTGTTTGTTCATTGGAATACGGGTCCGAGTAGGCTTGTCGGTTTGCACGTATTGGCGGATTAGGTTTTGTCCTGCATGATTCTTCTCAGATGGAGTTCACCTATTGGGGGATTAGATAAAGTGCTGCATGTTTGTATTCAACTGGAATCGATGCATTGGAGCGGTTGTTGTTTTGCTAGTTTGGCTAAGTCTTCTAACTATTCTAATTTCTACGCATCCATTTATGAATTATAAATGCTTTCTAACAGTCACTCACATGCTATGAGATGGTCTGATGGTGAAATGGGTGGATCGTTGGATGCAGGGTGTCAAGCTGTACTGGGTGTAGGTGTGAGTACTTATGTGATGTGGGACTACGGCTATTTTACTTGGTTTAGCATAGCACATGTTACCTTCTGCATGAAAATCCTTCCTCAGAACAGTGGTCACTTATGATGAATTTTTAGTAGTTCTAAATGTATTTTAGATAAGATAAACAATCATGGTTTCAGCAAAAGGAACACTGTGAATGTGTTTTTTCACGTTCCAATGTTCCATGTTGTGTTCTCCCTTTGTGATAGACTAGTTTTAGTAGTTTTTTCCCTGCTAGCTCTTTCATTCCAAAATTGCTAAAACGTGTATCTCTTAATAACTTAACCACCTGTATGATAGCTTATAATGCCAGCGGAAGGACAACTCAAATTCCCTGTAGTTGAGTGAATATATTTCGAATGTGAAAAGCTTGTGTGCTTTCTTACTAAGGGCCTGTTTGGCAGAGCTCCAGCTCTATTTTTTCTGCTCTGCTCCACAACTCTACTGTAGAGCAGCTTTACTGCAGAACTAGGTATTACCCCAGTGGCAAAGGTGGGTAATCTTTTTCCCAACTCCACGTCTGCTCTGAAAAAACCTATCCGCGGAGCACCTTTTCTCTTGCTCCAAAAAAATGTAGTAGAACTCTGCCTGCTCCACAGAGTTGCCTGCTCCGTGGTTTTGTGGAGTTGGGGTGTTTGGCAGGGTTCCACCCAGATCCGGGGTGGAGTTGGGAGTTGGAGCTCTGCCAAACAGGCCCTAAATCCAACTTCAAGTATATAATTAATATTTTCTCAATCTCTTTAGCACTACATAATAGATATTTCTATTATATATAACTTTATGCTTGTTGGTGCACCCTCTCTGTCCCTTTTTTTCATTGGTTGTACATCTCATCATTTGGTGTATGGCACCTTTTGGGCAATGCATTAACCATTGATGTGCGTTAAAGTATTCAATCCTGAACATGTTAGCATATGTTTGTATGTGCATGTAGGACATATACCTTTTAGAAGTAGTCCTCTTTTCACTTGCAACTTATTCTGCCAGTGCCATGTCAGGTGTTCTTTTGCACTTTGTTTCTAGTAAAAGGTGATAAATTTGCAATATCTTATTAGACAAGTAGTCGTCTTTTCATATGCAACTTACTTCTGCCATGTTAAGCAATTCTGTGCGTATTATTTCTAGTAAAAGGTCATAAATTGCAATATCATATCAGCACATTTGTAAATTTTGAATGAGTTTTGTGTGATAGATAAGATGGCATACTTGTGAGCTTACAAGAAAAATCATAATTAACTTGCCAAGTCAACATCAGAAAATCATAATAAATATACATATTTAAGGCGAAGTAATTGGAAGCAAGAAGTGACGGATGCTTGCTAGAATAATTTGAGAGTGGCCCGTCTAAGTGACATTCATTTGATATATGCCTAAAGGACAGCACTTATAATTGCCACGAGTGCACACGAATGGGCTAATTCAGTACGATTAAGGATGACTCAAGTGGAACATGACAGTAGAAATGATGCAATCAGCCTTCTTTTTGCCTCTGAAAATATTTGTAATATGGAACAGTAACTCTCATACACCAAATCCAACTACCCATTTTAATCATTGCTCCTTTCTTCGGGATGCTATATAATCAAATTAATGTACTACTGATATTCATGCAGGTTATCTTTACTGGTTACTGATGTGCCCTGCCACTTGATTTTGAATTTGCAGATTGTTCCTTCTTGGACTTGAGAAGTATGGCAAAGGTGACTGGAGGAGCATCTCAAGAAACTTTGTGATCTCCAGGACACCCACTCAAGTAGCTAGTCATGCACAGAAGTATTTTATCCGCCTGAACTCAATGAACAGAGAGAGGCGGCGGTCAAGTATACATGACATTACAAGTGTGAACAACGGAGATGCATCAGCTGCTCAGGGGCCGATCACAGGTCAAACAAATGGCCAGGCTGCCAATCCTGGGAAATCCCCTAAGCAATCTACACAGCCAGCAAATACACCCCCAGGCGTCGATGCATTTGGTACCACAATCGGACAGCCAGTTGGTGGTCCCCTTGTGTCTGCGGTTGGCACTCCCGTCACGCTTCCTGTTCCTGCTGCACCTCATATGGCCTATGGCTTGCATGCCCCAGTCCCAGGAGCTGTAGTACCTGGTGCCCCAATAAACATGCCGCCGATACCCTACCCAATGCCGCCCCCATCATCTCATGGATGAGGGCCTGCTGCTGAATAGACATGTTGAGTGCTACTGGGCCTTTAGACAAACTCATAATCTCTATGTTATTCAGCCTTTCAATGAATGCTCTCAATAAAGCCATATCAATAAACTCTTGTACATTACAGATGTTTATTAAATGTAGCATTTTGTGGACATTTTAGATTGTTTATTTATCATGTGTGTTCCATCATTCAGACGTACACCTGCTCCAAGTGTTTCAGGATGGGCGCTGCTTCTCAGTATGGCAGCCTTCAATCCAGATCTTGTGGTTCATTCAGTATCTGTGATTTATAGCTATATACCTGCTGCAGGTACAAGAGCTGGAAACCTTGCCTGTTGCTCAAGTTCATATTGCCTCTCTGCCCTGTTGGCTGTTGCCCAAGTCCATTTTGCCGAATTGCTTGCCTAGTTAACTGGCAGTGGACATATAATGAGACTTTTTTCGCAACCTTAGAGATTTCGGTTATCATGTTAGCTGTGAAGTTTCTGAATCTGTTCATTCTTCATTTCTGTTAGGAGTAACACAGCCCACTGCTATCGTGGTTGGAACATGGTGATCTTTTCCCTTTTTTTCCTCTTGCAAGTTGCAACCAGACATGTGTTGCGGACCAGAAGTTACCGGGAAGGATCTTGCGTTCGATCGATCCATCAGTACTAGGTTTGTACGATGGGTTATGTGTAGTTTGACCTAGTAAATTATTTTAAAGAACGTGGCAGTTCAAACTGGGAATGAATCTGAAAGATACACGACGATACGGTACTTAAACTATTGTGAACCAGAAAATTTTTTTGGAATCCTATGTGTATCATATACTAGTCCAAAAAAATCAGCAAAATTTTTATTTATTTCATTATCAGAGTTTTACAATATAAATAGCGTGCAAGCTAACATAAAATAACACAGCGGAAGCAAAATAAAACCGTAGTAGAATCCAGCAAATCTGTCACAGGCAATCGATTGCAGTAGCGACCTAGTCATCGAGATCCTCACTGACGTAAAATTCCTCTTCTAAATCAGCAGAGTAAGCAATGGTAAGTACAAAAGTACTCCGCAAATCACACCGAAAAATACAGTATTAATGGGATGACAAGAAAATGATATAATACGGTTAGTTTGAGCAATAAGCAACATTTTGAATACAATAAATAATTTTGAAGGCCAAGTTGATTTATAAAACTGAGTTTTAAAAAGTTCTCAACATGTGATGAAACCTGAAGCTTAATCCCAAATTTTCTTCCAGATGGAACTCCCTTTCATCTATAAATTATCTTCTTTCTGAAATCACTTTTGGAAAACCAAAGTATAATCTGTGAATGGCTTGCTCGGCATGCTCATAACTGCAGGTACGGCTAATCGATTAGTTTTACATTCTGCAGAGGTTGTACAACTTTACCCACAAGATATGGTCGTCTCTTTGCACCAACACACTTCCTTTGGTATGTGGCAAAGAAAATTACGACAAGGCCTCTATAAAAACCCATCTATATAGTCATGTCCGCTAAAGTTTCACCGCTGAAAGAATCCCTCTAGTTATAAGCCCCTCTTGCGTCTGAGTGGCAGACTCACGCTTTTCACCACACCACTTTCACCTAACAGCGTGACTGTCAATGGTATGTGTTAATACGACTAGCCAGGTATGTTTCATTCCAGACTTGTGATAGTACGGTTAGGCTTTACATTTAACGAAACTCAGACTAGTTCTTTATTGACTAGGCGTGACTTTCCACAAACTCAGAACCATGACCAAACAATGACAGTGGGGACCGAAGGGGAGCGGGGGCAGCAAGGAGACGCCGACGATGGGCGCGGTCGAAGAGGGAGGAGAAGGCCACGGCCCGGGCGGGGGGGGGAAGAGAGAAAAAGGAAGGGAGGGAGGAGAAAGGAGGAGGGGAGCTGGGTGGGCCGGGTTGGGCTAGGGGAGAAGTGGGTCGGAGGCCGCGCGGGAGAGGAGGCGGGCCGGGCAAGCTGGGCTCGACCCAAAAGTAAGGGTGAGAGTTTTTTTAAAAAATAATACGAGTGTTACAACTATCTCCGAGCACGAGAAGGATTACAACTTGAAACAGTAATATTTTAACTATTTAAAAGTTAAAGTGGACGATTAACCGCCAACTCTTAGAATTGATGTTTTTTGTACACCATCAACTTCCACCCATTAACTTGTATAAATATGTAAACACATGTGCAACAAAAAAATTATTCTCTGTTCTATTCTCGAGTTAAATTTCTACTCTACTTTCAACACTAACATTCTGCATCATCATATCCAGCCGCCGCTGTCATGCTAAATTCCTAAGCACATTTACATTCAAATGTCGTATCATCAATCATGTGCAACCAATCGTAAAAACTGGCATGGTAAGCGGTAAGCATGGAGCCAAATTCTGTTGATCTTGTGACCAATGCTATGCAAAGCCCTTGTGCCCAAAACCGTGTGCCGCTACGATCTTTTCTTTCCATTTTTATCTCTAGAAAACTACTGATTCTGCAAAGCCGAATTCGTGAATCTCACGTTGAGAGGCACGCTCGAGCCAAAAAGGAAACAAAACAAAACAAAAAAGAACGTCATGACTCATCAGTACTATCCCGGTGATTTTAGTAGCGTGTTTGCTGGCATGACACGTGGAGTCGCCACAGATCATACTTCAAGCAACTTAATTTTCCTAGGAGAACTAAGGGCCTGTTTGTTTCAGCTTTAGATTGTAGAAAGCTGCTTTTAAAAGTTGGAAGGTCAACAAACAGGAAGCTTTCAATCTGGGTTGTAATAATCTGGAGGCCAGATTGTAGCAATCCCACAATCCATTTTGAAGGAGCTTTTCTCAGCTTTTTTTTTTTTTTGCAAAAGACCACAATACCCATCCAACTTCAGTGAAAATTACCCACCATTGCCCCCTCACTGTTCACACAGACTTTTCAACATATAATTGAGGGTACCACAGACTTTTGCCAAATAGAAATAGCAATCCAAACATACTATAATCTGGATTGCCAAACAACCATCAGCTTTTCAACCTCCAGCTTTTAACAATCCAGGTTTTACAATCTAGATTTTAAAAGTCGCTTACAATCCCAGTGAAACAAACAGACCTAAAGATTGAGCGATTCCCTCCCCCATCGAAGCATCGAATATTTCTTGTAAAAGTAGAACTAAATTTTTTTTATGGTTATTTTGAGATATTGTAGCACAAACAGTGTTGTATGGGCCAAGGATGATTTTTTTTTTCAAATCCTTAGTTGGCCCGAGGATGGAGCCGGGTAGTGGCTTTATATTGCGATATTGATACATAACTACATTAGTTTTCCATACGAACTAAGGCGCGCAACGGCGCAAGAAAGAATTCATTAGTCGGACATCCAATCGGCAGTTGCCTCCTCATAACGAAGAATTCCATTGCGATATTGATACATAATTACATTAGTCTGAGATGAATGCAGATAAGTTTTTTGGGATCATAAGACCTCACTAGTTAAAATTCCATACGCTGTCGCGAGCGGCATGTTTCTCTACTATTCTAAAGCAGCATTTGGTGGCAGCGGTCCTTTCTTCTCACGTCATTAATTGCCATGCTTAATTGCTATACTTAATTGCCCTACTTAATTGTCCTGCTTAATTGCCCTACGCAAGAAACGAAGCGTTGCTTTAATTAGCTAGCTTTTGCAATAAACGAAGCGTTAAAGATAGATGTTTCATCTTGTGAAATAATTTTTTTATTTTTTAAGCTTTATTTTTCGTTATCAATTTTGTTTTTCGTAGCAACGCACGGGCATGTAACTAGTTGATACATAATTACATTAGTCTGAGATGAATGCAGATAAGTTTTTTGGGATCGTAAGACCTCACTAGTTAAAATTCCATACGATGTCACGAGCGGCATGTTAATTTTATTAGAGAATTTTTTTAAAAAAAAAATAGAAAGAAAATTTATTTTCTTATAAAAAACCAAAATAATATTGTAGTATTTTTTCTCTCAAAAAAAAAAAGATTGTAGCTCGTACTTACCCAGTTTTTACGGTGCCTAAGCACCATGTGTGAAAGGCCCGATCGACTTCACGAACAATAATAAGAATATATATATATACACACACACGCGTGTGTGTGTGAAAAACAAGAGGTATTTTTCTCGAGTAGAGTTACGACTAATTTGTGGACTAACCCATAATAAATAAAATTTCTACGTCTGTCACTATATCAATATCAGCCTTATCTTTAGAAATGATCTTAAGACCTGCGTTTTCTTTTTCTTTTTTTCGTCTCCCATTTTTTACAGCGCAGCCCAGCTCCCCTTCCCACAGATTTTTTGGCCTCTCCTCCCCTACAAAAATCCCCCAAAACAAGAGGTATTTTTTACAGTGAGGCACCCCCTTCAAGCGGCCACCACGTACCCTCCTCCTCTCTCTCTCTCTCTCTCTCTCTCTCTCTCTCTCTCTCTCTGCCATACACAACACACACAGACGAAGCTGCTCCACATGGCCGACGCGAAGGGCTCTGTCACATCCCCTTGCCACCGATGAGGTTGGAGGCGTGAGATCACAGACTCGGACTGGATTGGAACTTGCCAAAGAAGAAGGAGGAAGACAGTAGGGAGGAAGAAGACGCAGAAGGAAGAAGGCAAATGGGGATCGATTTCAATTCATTTCTGTTCTTTTCTCTTCTGTGGTACTCCCTCCGTTTCTTTTTATAAGGCGTATTTGGTTTCGTTAGGACAAGGCTTTGACCAACAATTACTCTATTAGCATATAATTTTTATGACACAAAATTGATATTAGCAGATTTGTATTCAAAAGTACTTATATATAATTATGATTTTGTATTACATAAATGGTATATTAATAAAGTAATCGTTGGTCAAAGTCTTGTCCTAACAAAACCTAATACGCCTTATAAAAAGAAACGGAGGGAGTACATGACTACTCTTATACCTTCTCACACACTTGCTAGTGGGACCCACAACACGGGTGAGATATTACATTACCGCCCCCCTTGAAATTTTGCTTGTCCCCAAGCAAAAGCATAGCCTAATACTGAATCCACCTGATTCTAGGGTCCCATGGCACATAAAGCTCAATTGCAAGTATTATTAACTTGCCATCAGGATCAACTTGTGCCTTTTTCATCTTCTTGAACATTTCAACAGCATTTTGACTAGGACTATTGAATGCATATCCATGAATGATTGTATTCCATGTCACCAAATGTCTCTCATGTACAATCAATGTTGGAAGATCAGGTTCTTCAGTTAGTGACTCCACGCTCTTTTATATTTGCTTCAGCCTGTACTTTATGACTTCAAAAGAACCTGAATACGGAATAGCAATCCGTTGGGTAATGTTAGCTGTAGATAACTGCGTGTACACACGGAGATCCTTTGGAGCCATAATCTGATACGTGAATCCCTTCTTTACAAGTAAGCCATTAACTGATTCTCCAACTTCTGGAACCTTTTCTGCCAACCTGCCAATTGTCTTGGCCATTTTCTCAGAACTGAAATACATCTCCACTGATTGGCAGTTCTTGGGATTAACAACTTTTATATTTGTTCTGTCAAACTGCAAATGAAGAGGAGCAGTGAGCCCATTCGCTAGTGTCACTTCTCTTGGTTCATTCATAGTGGTCTTTGCAAGGGTGCCTTCCACAACATAACCTGGAATATCACAGATATTCTTCTTATCTGTGCACCACTTGTCAAAGAGCTGCCTGGACACAATCATATCTTGAGCTACAAAACACACCTCAACATAGTCATGAAGGTCCCGGCTGGCACAAGCATTCCCCACCAAGATAACAGGACCATCATCCCACTTGGTAAGAAATATTTGGTAAGTAAAGTCATTTGCTTCAGTATTTTTGCTTCCCGTATCATCTGTATCAACTTTGCCATTGGTTAACCTCCGTAGTTCAGTATATCTTGATTGGACTCTGAATGGCGACAGCACCCTTCCAGCAGAAGGTTCTTTCATAGAATCAGAGGCCACTTCCATTCTTGAAGTTGTTCTGGGAATACCAATAGTAGGTGCTACATCAGCACTTTGTTTCCTAGAATCAGCAGCAGACTCCAACCTTCTGTCCGCCTTAGCAACAACAGGTGCAGAATCAGCAATTTGAGAAACTGAGAGTCTTCCTTGAGCAATACCAACTTCTTTAGAAGTGTCTTCCAACTCACTTCTGCCAATACCCCCCATTTGAGCACCATCAGTTTCTTGAGCCGTATCAGTTTCTTCAGAAACATCTTCAAACTTGCATGTGGTAATATCCGGTTCCATTTCAACACCATCTCCAACATATGCAAAATTATCATTTTGGCTACTTTCTTGAGCAACACCAGTTTCTTCTGAGGGAAGTTCAAATTTGTTCATTCTGATATCCAATTCCTTTTCAGTTGCTTCCACTTGCATGGTTTGGATTTCCTCCATGTATTTTGGCTCAGACCATGTAATCTGTCTCTCAAGTTTTGAGATATACAACCCCTTTTCTGACTTGTCTACATTCATTTGCTCCTCCAACTTGGCTATTGCTTCCTCGTGCTCCTTTTTGCGGTTTCATCTTTCTTGAATTGCTCCTCACAAAGAAAAAGATTTTGAGATTGATTACTTGAATTGAAAATATCCTAAGCACGGATGCACCGCTAGCCTTGTTTTCTCTCGACCAAAGATCCCGTGAATGCAACTGGTATTGTCAAGGCCGAGGTTTTGCACCAAGAATGCCCTTCCGCTTATCCTCGACATGAAAGAACCATCACGCAGCGATCCATGCCGCCCAAAGCTTTCATGAAACCCCTTGTTGTCCGATGCATCCCCTTGACTCGTCTCTGATGCCCAAATTGGCACACATAGTCCTCACTGCTGCCGCTGTTTTCTCCATTTGCTTCGCCAAATGCTGCTGGGAAACTACCACCCGTGCCAGGAGCAAATCCGTATGCGCCAGTGACAAGGCGGCGGTTGTGGCAACGGTGGTGCCGAAACCGATGCTGGATGTGGATGAACCAACGCCTATGCCCGTGGCGGCGCCATAGAAGAGGCTTGGCGTGGACGCTTCAGAGGAGACGACGCCGATGAGACTTGGGTTGGCCACCGCAGGGAAGGTTGTTGATGCGCTGAAGAGGATTGGAGCGGAGGCGGCGACGAGGGAGAATGCAGACTCGCGCGCGGGGAAATCGCGTGGTAGCGACGGCTGCGGAGAGGATGACCCCAGGGTGGTCGGCGGCGGCGCCATCGCCGAGGGCGTGAGGTCCAGCGAGGTGGGCGACGACGGTGACGACGCGGAGACGCGGAAGCAGCTCGAGTCGGGGCTGGAGTGCGGCGGAGGGTGTGCTGGTGGTGGACGCAGTGGATCCGAAGATGGCGGCACCGGAACCCGGGTAGATGGCGCGGTAGACGGAGGTGCGTGAAGGCGGCGGTGTAGGCGAGGATGTGACGGTGCTGCGAAGCGGCGGAGTGGCCTGTGATGTAGAGATCGGGCTGCTCGAGCAGCGGCGCGACGTTGCGGATGGCGGTGCAGAGTGCAGACGAACCAGCGACGGCACCAACGATGCTGCGAAAACAGCACCGGACGAAGATAGCTCTGCTGGAGGTGGCGATCCGCGACGAGATCGAGAGGATGCCGAGGATCGCAAGCTCTGATACCAATTGTCACATCCCCTTGCCACCGATGAGGTTGGAGGCGTGAGATCACAGACTCGGACTGGATTGGAACTTGCCAAAGAAGAAGGAGGAAGACAGTAGGGAGGAAGAAGACGCAGAAGGAAGAAGGCAAATGGGGATCGATTTCAATTCATTTCTGTTCTTTTCTCTTCTGTGGTACATGACTACTCTTATACCTTCTCACACACTTGCTAGTGGGACCCACAACACGGGTGAGATATTACAGGCTCCTCCTCCGGCGGTGGAGGCGGCGTCGGCCCCGGCGACTTCGTGGGGGGCGCCCCGCGCGGGTACCAGGCGCTCCTTGCGGCCGTGCACACGCCCGCCCCCGGCGCCCCGAACGTACACCAGTACCGCGCCGGCCTGATGCACCAGCCCGTGGCAATGCCGGTGCCCGTTCCGCCGCCGTACCTGCCGCCCCAGCTCGCCGCGCCCCCGCCGCTCTTGCCCTCGCCGCAGCACATTGTATTGAAAAAGCTATTGTATTGATTGTTAAGAGTAATGGCAAAACATTCCATTAATTTTCTAACACTGATGGCAGTTATTCCACCATGTTTCAACTAATTGATTCTACCTTTAACCTCTTATTGTGCAAACAACAGAAACCCCGATGGTCATTGGTCAAGGAGTAGCAAAACAGTGCCCTTTTAGTATTTTTTTTAGGTATATTCAATCCCAAAAATGAAGAAGGTAGTCAGGTACCACTCTCTAGTAGGTCAAACTAGTATTCTAACATGCATAGCTGAACAACATAGACGATCATCAGTTGTTGCAGTTCACTGTCTTCCCTCTGAACTAACTCTGAATTTCTTCCTGCAAATCTGTTTTAACAGAGGTTCAACTATCGAGAATACCGTCTTATTTTGCGCAAGGATTTGACAAACAGTGATGTTGGAAGTATTGGAAGAATTGTGCTACCAAAGGTAGAGCCTAGTATATTCTCTTCTTGAGTTTTTACATATGTTGATGAGTTGCACATTCTTATTCTCCTCAGGAGAATTTGTGAAGTCTCATGGTCTGCAGACAGGGGACATCCTCACCATCTACAAAAGCTCAGAGTCTGGCAGATTGGTACTTCAAAATTCTAATCTACACTTCCTTTTGTCAGTAACAATCTACTCATCATCCAATTACCGCAGTACGCAACTCTATGGATACTATTAGTCGAGAGCCAATAGCTATCCTAAAGTTGCACTTTTTTTTAAGTTACTTTCGTGGTAATAATCTGTTGCCATATGCCACTACTCACTCTCTTGAAGGTTGTTCGCCGGGAGAAGGCCATTCAGCAGAGTGCTCCCGTGCCTTATCTGGAATGCAACTGCAAGAAGGAAGGCAACAGCAGCGAGGGATACAGGTTCGCCTTGAGCTTGCAGACCAAGAGAACCTGATCGATGACAGTACGGTTATAGGATGTCATGATTTTTCATCTCTGAAGTTGCTGGAGTTTTCTGAAGAAGGAAAAATTTTCAGCTGAATTGCCTCTGTAAAACAAGCAGGCAAGAACACAGTTGGGTGAAGGCAATTATAAGACACCAAAGTCAGCTCGCTATTCCAATCAGCTAATGTTGCGGTCGTCGGATTTCGCTGTAGTATGTTAGATCTTTCTGTTCAACAGGAAGGGTTAGGGTTTTAGTGAGATAGAGTTGGTCTAAAAGCACCCTATTTGAGCACGAACCACATAGGTGTGGTTGCATAGAATCTAAAGTAATCACCACAAAAAAAAAAACATAGCGAAACATGTAGATCTTCAGTCCTGTAAGGCTGCAACATCTATGAGCATAGAACCTAGGGGCTGGCTATGATGGAATCCTACTCAATTTTACAGCCATCTTTCTAAGAACGGAAACATGGACATATTTTCAAGTCTGCTTCAATTTCTGTAAAAATTTCGACCCGATTGATCCGATCATACCTGTCTTCTCGCTGTCTCTTTTTTAAAAGGCACCTTCTTTTCCTGCTTTATTGATATGCTAATTTGACAATGAGGAACTGGTGGAGTGACATTCAGCTTGGCAAACGGCAATTCCATGCTCTACAGATAACAGAGCCAACACAGATAGAGGCGTCGAGGCAGCAAGATGGGGTCCTGAAGTGTGAAGTCCCAATCAAAGTTCACCTAAAACATTGGCCTTTTACTGTATATACTAGCATCTAATACCAGCTAGCTCCCCACCTGAACAAGGACACCGAAACACTAGCTGCGACTTGCCCTTGGACCAGGGCGCCTCAACAGCTGTTCAATAGGGCTGAAAAGAAGAACCTGATGCGTGATCATCCAATCCACCCATCTGATTCATTTAATCATCATGACAAGCAAGCAATCATGTGGGCTACTCGTATTACACAAGCCTGGCCTGACAACGACTATGCCTAGCGAACGTACGACACTGTCGCCCTCCAATCTTGACAGTGTCTTGTACTCTTGTGTCTACCTGCAAGAACCGCCCAGCAATCGGCGCCGCGCGCTCCTATCTATCTATCTGTTCGCGCTAAAAACGTGAGGCAGGATTCTTAGCTTCGAACACACGAGACAAACGTCGGGTTTGGAGCGTGCCAGTCAATTTGACCTGTAATTGATTAGGTAGAAACCGTAAATCAAACAAAGCCGATAAACAAAAGATTATCGGCTTGACACCGGTCAGCCAAAAGCCGATCAGGAGATAACTAGATCAGCCAATTACGGCTAATCAGAGGGTAAAGAAAGATGACTTTGAGAGGTGATGCGCAACAACATAAAGCAAATCGAACCTGGGTGAAATCGGCGGAATCAACAAATCGGCGATGCGCAACTCTTTATTGATCTCGTCGACTTACAGAGGAAAGATTACAAGACTAGAAAAACAATGAAAAAGAACTGTAAAAGTATATGTGTATTGGATTGGATTGGTTCGTGTGTTTCGCTTTCCGATCCGCCCCCTTTTATACGTCTCGGCCGATCCGAGTCCTGCGTGGATACGGCAACAGGATCCACATCGGTTTTGATTCGATCTCTTTCTGGTTTGGCAACGGATTCCTTGTTGGTCACGGCGTATCTTTTCCATCACATATGCATCAAACATTCCATAATTCAAATTGGACCGATATTTTCTGTTCGCGCCAAATTTTGGTGCAAACACTATCTATATCTATCCATCTATCTATCTATATATACTAGTAAAGTGCCCGTGCGTTGCAACGGATCCCAAATAGATGATGACATCACAAATTCTAAACTCTTAAAAACAAAAAAAGAGAATTTAAATCTTGAGCTTTCACTTATTTGAGATCCGTTACTGAAGAATCACTGAACAAGGGAATACAATGAAATGCAAATAAGGCTAGACAAACAGCAAATAGCTACATAATTTCTCATCTACTGGGCTTTGGGCCCCTATTGTTTTGGCCCAAAAACAGCCTGGCAGACTCACCATCACCACCAACTCATTCTTATAATCTATATATATATGACGCCAAGTTTCCCTAAACCAAGGTACAGATTTAGGATGTCATGCTGGGTCATTTTAACAGTTCTTCTGTCTCTGACAGCTGAGTGATGAAGTCTTCTCACATCACACGAACACGGGGCTCATGAGGAGCTCTGCCTGCCACAGACCCGTCTAAGGCCCAGCGCAAGTGGGCCGACCGTGCAGGGCCCCTAAATTTTTAGGGCCCCCAGCATATGCTGCACTACTATCATCTCTTGTGTAAATGGCCTGCTAAGATTTCCAAGTTCTACAATTTTAAAGTTGGTAAAGTCCTACATACGCAGTACTATGCACAAGAAAGACTCAATGGATTGGCAACAATTGCACTTGAAAATGATGTTCTGGAGAAGATTAAATATGAAGATATAATTAAAGATTTCATTTCGAAGAACACTAGGCGCATGCTGCTTTTTACTAGAAGTTAAAAAGATATCGGTAAGAAAGATTCACCCTTTACTCTTTTAACATTAATGCCTATTGTAGTTCTAAATATTGGAGAAAAAACATATATTTATATAATGGAATCACATTTTGGTTATTTGTATTTTTCTAGTAAATGGTCCCGTTTTGAGTTTCGTACCAGGGCCTCAAAAACTTAGGTACGGCCTTGTTGCCGAAGACACCAAGCCCTTGATGGCTACGGACCACCGTAACTCTTTCCCCAGGACGGCGGCAAGCCTAGCTAGGCCAGCGGTTGTGGGGACGACGACGACGCTTTAACTGATGCTTCTCAGCAGCCTCGCATCAGTGCCAATCCCCTGTGTGATGAACTACGCCGAGGCCTGTGACGGACCGCCTTTTTAGGGGCAGATCCGAGACTCGCAACCGTTACCCAGGACGATTAACGGTTGGAAAAGACAAGAGTATAATTGCCAGGCAAAAGCAAATCCAACACTTTTATTCAATGTAGGGCCTAACGGCCAGGTTTTTTTTTACAAAAGAGGGCGCAGCAGGGCCCGAAGTACATTACCAAAACACCGCACAGGAAGGCCTAAGCAAAAGACCAAGACCTAAAACCAAACAAGATCGCCATCTACGACCTCCTGGAACGCTCCAGCTTCTTCAAACTCTGAAAGGGGCGGGGGTTGCAAGGGTGAGTACGGGAGTACTCAACAAGTCGTACGGAACCGCTGAATACTATATGCAGGGGATTATCCAAAGGATGGCAGTAGGGTTAAGTATATGGATGCAGTTTTATTTTCAACTCATTTTACATTTGAAGCACAGACCACAAATAATAGTAAGGGGGTTTCACAATTTCACAACACTTTACCACATTATCCAAATTCCGAAAACAGTAGCTTGAGCTTGGTTACGGGCATCACCCCAGTTCAAACTTAACTTCATTAACCGGAAGTACGGCGTATTCGAATACCATCAATAACTCTGCAGAGGTGCTCAACTTTACCCACAAGATATCAACGACCGTTAATGCCAAGCGCTAACAAACATGCAGCTTAAATGCATGCGGCCGGGTCGAGATTATCACAGCATTTCGTTTAATCATTCCTGTACTTTAGTTGTTAACCGATAGGTATAAAGCTATCGTGGACCCACATAGTCCCCATTAGCACCTACCGTTGTGAGAACCAGGGATGTCACTATTCCCGTTCCACCTCTCCCCCGGTATACTTCCCTGCCGGGAAGGCCGGTCCCTATTCTCCCACGAGAATAGTTACTACCAGAAAATTATTAAATCAGGAATGACTAACCTACTGAGCTATGTCGGATGCGGGTCCACCGACCAGTCCGACCTGTGGTTGAACGGAAACTAAGTTCTTTACTTTGCTCAAGTGGTTCATTAACCTTACATTGCCAAAGATCAAGCCTTCATTCACCGCTTATCCCGGCATCCCACTCAGCCAGTCATCAGTCAAACCAAAGCATCAATCATCAGCCGGGGATCGGAGTTACATCCACTCCGGGATTTATCCGATTCTGTCCCCCAAACTGTAGCACTTTTCACAAACACCCGAATCCGAGATTCGGCAGCACTTTATTTCCATTTTCAAAGCATTTGAACTAACTACAGGAATAACCGTAATTTATTTAATAATATCAACATCTAGGGCTACCAAAAGGATATAATAAGGTTCAATATATTCAAGGAGGTTTCATAAGCAATTTCGGCATTACCTAGGTATCATGTCATTCTAAAATACCGTTTTCAATAATTCAACATACAGTAAAATAATGCGGTATAAAATACTTAATACTATAGCATGGCATGATTGGGATCAATATGATCAAAGGGGTACAGCTTGCCTTGCTCGGCGATCGGATCGGCTGAACTGTCGTTGATGTAGTCGTTCGGGGCTCCTGTCGGGTCCAACGTCTGCTCCGAGATCTGCGTCTGCTCCTGGAACTGTCCAACGTCCGGATCTAGCGCGACAAGAACGAACGACAATAAAGAAACGAAAAACAAAAAGAAATCGAAACAGCGGAAACCGAAACCTAACCTGCCGAGAGAGAGAACGAAGGGCGAATTGGGAAATTCGGAATTTTGGGAACTCCGGATTGAGGAACGGAGGGCATTTTTGGACTCAGGGGATCGAAACGGTTCGGGTAGTGTATTTGGTGGGTTTCTGGGGCTCACGGAATTTTTCGGGAATTTTTGGGGGTTTTCTGGAATTAAAAACGATTTTTTCGGAATTAATAAAATGATTTATTAAATCCAAAAATCGAAAACACTGTTGAAACAGTGTTGGGCTGGCTTTGGCTGGGGAGTTGGGCCACGGCCCACGAGCGCGGCGAGGCCGTTGGGCCCACGGCCGGGCTCGGCCTGGCGCAGCTGGCCTAGGCTAGGGTTAGGTTTGCACGGTGGCGCGGCCGGGCTCGGCGGCGGCGACGGCGGCCCGGAGACGCAGCGAGGAGGAGCTCACCGGAGAAGGGCGAGGCGGGAGCGGGCGAGGAGAGGAGGAGCCCGGCTCGCTTTATAGCCGCGCGAGGAGAGAGAGGCGGGCGTGGAAGCGAGCTCATGGCGGCGGCGGAAGCAGCGCAGCTGCGGCGCGACGCGGGCCTCGGCTGATGCCAAGGCGAGCGACGGCGGCGCGGTCGAGGCGACCAGGACTGCGGAGGCGGCGCCGCCGGGACCGGAGGCGGGGGAGACGGTCCCGGTCGGCGGAGCTGAGCTGGGGAGGCCGAAGGCCAGGAGGCCAAACGGGCCGGCGAAAATGGACCGGAGGCCCAAGAACGCAAGGAAATTGGCCCGAAACCAAAACGAAAAAAAAACCAAAAGCAAATTCAAACTTCCAAATTCAAAACTTGAACCGGAAATTCGAATTAAACTCCAAATAAATTCATTTTGAATTTTTGGGTTATTTCAAGGCCTTTGCGGATCTACATGTCTTGCGCCCTGCGTTATTCGCTGCACTTCTCTCCCGGCATCGCTTTCAACTGGATAGGATACACAGCAGCGGCAAGTGCACAGCAACCACTGCAGATAACATTGCATTGCATCACATATCAGCATTGCATTGCACAACAAAACAAGGTGGTGAGCATATATACTTACACTTGTGGTGGTGAGTAGCACGAGGACCACAGGTACAAAAGCTAATCGTCCAGAACAATGTAGTGTGTTTCTGGAAAGATGAAGGTGGTTGTGTTGTCACCATAACAGTGGTCTAATGTAGTTGCAGGGTTAGTGAAGTGCTAAGCCCTGTTCTTGCATGGTTTTAGTGGGGCCATAATTGAAGTCTTAAGGCAGGTCCCTATCAGCCTCGAACAAAGAACAGCCACAAACAAAGACTACTTCCTCCATGGCACATCCGCAGATATTGCTACCAGTGAGGATGTCTGAAGTTGCATAGCCATTAGGATCAATGGCATCTTGTCTAGGGTAGTAGGAACAATGGGGGTGGTAGCCTTACAAGTTCAAGTGCATGTTTTCAGTCCTTCTCATGTTGGGATAAATGCAGGTCTGATAGGTAAGCTAATTGTGGATGACAATGACAAATGCGCAATGCGCTTTCGAAGCGACGGTAAAGGGAGATTTGGAACGTGTTGCCGCTGCCTTCCACGCAAAGCAATATAATGTTCTGCTTCACCAAATCACAATAATGCAGTTGTGCTTGTAGAAGGGATGGTTCAGTTCGTGGCCTTTGTGGCAGTGCGATGCGATGCGAGTAGCCATGCCATGCCGATGAAGCGGTTCAGGTGGCACTTTCAGTAGCCACTAGGGATCACAGTCCTCTCAGCCTCATCTCAAGAAAAAGTAGTAATACATCAGCTGATGAGAAGCATCATATACAAATGCATATACTCCTATAACCTTCAAGGAAATTGTCAACGTGCAAGTAACTTAATGCCTTGTCAAGTTATCATCATGACCCTTCATAGGGTAATCAGGTGATAGAGTGATGCTTGAAGATAACTAAACCTCTATTCATCCGAATTGATTCTGCTTTTACAAATACTAGCTAATTCGCTCCTCTTTCCCGGCAGGTGTCGCGCTCGGTGATAGCTGGATCTCGCCGGAGGATTTCGCGGTGAGCAAATGGCCTTGTAGTATTGATCAATCACTTCTTGGATCTTTCTGTGCACAATCCAACGGTTAAAATGAGTACTGCATGCTTTGGATCGATGCAGCTCTGTTACGCGCCGCTGCTCCTGAGCGTGTCGAGGCGAGACGACAACGCCGGCAACGACGCAAATAAGTACTGTGCCGCCCTGCAGGCTCCGTACTGTGCCTACCTCTTTATTCTTCCTTAAAACAAAAGAATTCTCCGATCACATGCGCGCGCAAATTCTGGTATCAGGATGGCGGAGACGGTGAAGGGGCAGCTCGCCGCCGCAGAGAAGACATGGACGGACCTACTGGATTTGAATATTTGATCGACTCCAAGGGCGCCAGCGTAGTAAGTGTTTCCAGTGTTGTTGACCATGTTTCGATTTTTTTTTTTTTTTTGAAGAAAAGGGCAGGAGCTCTGCCAATTCATTTCAGAGGGATGGAAGTACGTACAATCGAAACCAGGTTTCGAATTTCGTTTTATTTTGTTGGGTACCCACCGGAATCACTGAAATCCGGTAATTTCGGAAATTTTGTTTAAAGTTTTTTGGATAAAATTTGAATGGTTGATAAATCTATTTCGTGTCCAGCCGAATCGAAACCCTGTTGTCGACTCCAACACTTGGCTTCTCATTTTCTTTGCATCACGAGAAAAGTGCTGCCGTTGCTGTAAAAATATAATTAACTAGAGGTTTTTTCGCGAAAAAAAATCAAAGAGGATTTTACACGGGAAATGCAAACGTGGCGCGGCCTGCTCCCATGAAGCAAACCCATGCCCTTTAAGAAGTAAGTATATTGAAAGCAATACTGCTGAGTTTTCAGAGCAAAGTACGCATTTACTAGTACTAGTACTGGAGGCAACAGTATATCTGCATAGGAAGCTGAAAATGTTCTCTGGGCATCATGTCAGAACCAATATAGATGCTCCATTGGTCTCATCTGATAGCTGCGGCCTTTACATTGCGAGATAAAGTCTCTGGTTATCTGCGGTTCAATGATTTTTCACTACTGAGGATTTCTTTGTCATTACATATGGGAGGGCAGAAATGGAATAGTGTGTGAGAGAGAAAGAGAAACAGCAGGGCAATATCAATCCTTTCCCGACCAACATGACCTGTCTATATGCAAACAGTGGACCATTTATTTGTGATATTTTCCCTCGTTAGTGCTCGACGCATCTATGGTTTGTTACTCAAATGAATTGTTGATTGTTCACTTCAAGCAGTGGCTAAATACATGAAACAGAGAACATACCATGGCAACAACAAAAGAAACATGAAACAAGATGGGAAACTTTTCTGTAGTAGCCCTCATTCTGTTTTTTCCCCTTAAAATTAACACCCGTGTGACAAAATTTGCGAAAATAGCCTACTTTCCCACCGCGGAAGATTCGGTATGTGTCATCTACCGTAGTCTGGTATCGCAGAAGATATGTGGCTCCACGGCACGCGCGGACATGCGGGGCGGGCAGTGCGGGCGTGGCGCGACGTTGCTTGTGCATGGGCCCGGGCGCTCTGCCGCGTGGGCCCGAACGCGACATCGCGCGTGCGTTGCCTCTTGTGCTCCCCATGTGCGGGAGCTTGGTGGGTCCGATCGGCTCCCGCGCTGGCCAAGTTCTTCTGCGCGATCAGACCACGGCAGGTGGTGTCACATGCCGGGTCTTCTGCGGTGAGGAAAGCGGCTATTTTGCAAATTTTGTTGCACGGGAGCTAGTTTTTTTTTTTTTTTTTTTGTGGTAGTGAGGAATGAGAAGAGGTTACTACAGTAAAAGCTTCCCAAGAGGGTGGCGTGGTCATTTATCTGTGGCTGGAATTTAGACAACACCCGCGCACCATGTGGCACCAACAGTTTATAATCACAAGCACATCCACTACCCAGCAGTATTAACACCATAGGAGCTTTGGACAATTAGCACTGTTATAATCAGTGAAAGAGCTGTAGGAAAAGAAAAGGAAAAGAGAGGGAAAGCTAAGAACCAATTGCAGGCCACCAAGAGGAAAAACTAAAAGGGAGAACCTAACAACGAATTACCAACTCAAACCATCATTTCAGCACATTAAGGTCATCTCTAACTACTAGCATAGCATTCTCAAAAAAAAAAAAAGCTACTCCCATAGCACCACCATCCATCCAGAACCTTCACAACCTGCAAATTCCAAAAAGGATGGAAATAAATTCGTCAGTCTGTGGTTCTTGCCCACTTGTCAATGATAAATTTCACTATATATACACATCTTATTTTAGTAAGAAAAAGGCACCTTTTACACACACCACTGAAATGTAAATTGTAACTAGTCTACATCATATGGCCATCAGTAACTACATGTGGCTTATGATCTGATCAGTACAATTTTCTACTGGTAAATCAAAGAAGTGCCTATAAGAATGCACTGAAGATTCAGAAACACAATTTACCAGCGATTTGACCTGAGTTCTTTTCAATAGAGGAAAAAGGAAGACATCACACGTAGAAATATCCAAGTTAAGAAGTAAGCATGCATCTGCTGGATCCTAATGGCACCGAAAGGGAGAGAAGTGGACCGGACTGCGAGCGCAGAGGCCGACCAATTTTTTTGCTTTCTTACGGAAAGTACCACGCGAACAGCTTAAGCGGCGACCTAGCTCCCGACACGCGCAAACGACAACTCATTCCGGCTAAGCAGCAACAGCAAGCAAGGATCAATTAATTACTAGTACCGTTTTACTTTTACCTGGCACGGCAGCACAAAATCGTACTGGTGATTAGTCGCAGTATAAACTAGAAGCAGAGCCCGTGCAATGAGATTTATTTACCTGAATACGATGATTTGATTAACCCGCCTCCGCACAGACGATCGACCTCTTCGGCACACCAAGAAAAACCAAAGATGTATTCTTACTATGTATGATACGGTTGCGATGCGAGATGAGTTTACATTGGATTGAATTGAATCGGAGGGAGCTTATTGCCCCCGGAAAGAGTGGCGGCTCTTCTTGATAAAGTCGTCGAACCGCTTGTTCATCTCCTCCGCGCCAACCGACGGGTCGCGCGCTCTCCCCGGCGGCGGTGGCTGCGCCGGTGGGACGGCAGGTGCTGCCGTGGCCTCCGGACGTTTCTTCTGCATGATGGCCTTCCACGTGGCGTCCAAGTCATCGTCGTCGTCCACGACGCAGTCCACTGCCGCGGATGGGAGCGGTGGCAAGAGTTTCCGCTCAAGAACCGCGTGTTCCTGCGCCGGCGCCAGGCTCCGCCTCGCGTCGGCGAGGTAGGACGCGTCGCAGGAGGCGTCCTCGTCGGACTCCGTCGTGACGCAGGAATCGCCGCCGCCTGAGTCATGGGAGATGCCCGGGGAGCCTTCCGGCTCCAGCGGCTCGCCGTACCCGGCTGCGGCGACGAACTCCTCCTTGGGCTTGATGGGGGAGGCGGCCTCCTCGGCGGCGGGGACCGCGACCGGGGGCGTGTGAGAAGGTTGGTGATGCCACGAGTCCTTGTGCTGCTGCGCCTGGACGTGCTTGTGGTCGGAGAGCTTCCAGATGACGAGGATGATGAGGTGTACGGTGACGAAGAGATAGGGCGGGACGAGCCAGATACGCGCGGCGGCCCAGGCGCGCGGGAAGAAGGCGCCGGCGACGGACACGAGCTGCGGCACTGCGAGGCGCGCGAAGGAGGCGGCCGCGGCGAGCGCGGCGGACGCGAAGGCCACCTTGGCCGCGAGCAACGTCTTGTCCAGGCCGCCGCCTCCTCCAGGCCGCCGCGAGGCGTAGCTGTATGACATGGCGCGCGCGCGCGGGTGGATCAGTGGATGGCTGCTGGGTAGGGATGTGGCGAGAGAGAGCCAGAGAGGTGTCGGCGTCGCGGCGTGGAGTAATGGCCGGAGGAGGTGGTGCGCAGAGAGAGGCAGGGGGGAGCGGGTGCGCTGCTATTTATGGGGGAGAGGTAAGCGGGTTTGCTCGGGTTCTTTTTTGTGTTTAAAATTTTGGAACATTTTGCTACGAATAATCTTGTTTTGGAAAGAAAAGATAAAAATTGATAGTTTCTGGGTTTGTGCATTCCATGTATTAGAGAAAACTTTCTTTCGAATAGTTGGGTCTATTTCCTTATGGACATGTATATTTCACGTATCAGAGATAACTTCCCTTACAAATAGAGGCCGTTTATTACGAGTCACATATCATCTTTATAGAAAGAACGGATTACATATTATCCATTGTAAGTGTAGCGATTCGAAGAGCAGCAAAGACACTCGTGAGTTACGGCGTCGCAAAAGTTCACAAGACCTCTATCCAGAGAAAGAAAACGATGTGTCAGTTTTCTTTAAGAAATTTTACTGATTTGAAGTTTCGATGGACACGGCCGGGATTGTAGTTTGTACCTTCTGAACCTGGAAATGGCACGGTAGTAAGCGGTAGGGTATGACTGCTACGTACTTTGACACATTTCAGTACTGGCAAACACCACCATATTTATGGTTGTTTTAAGTAGGGTCGCCTCCTGCGATGGTGAAGTGAAGGAAAGGGATCCATGGGGCCGGCCGGTGGCGAGTGCATGGCTGTGCGCCGTACTACGTCAGCGTCGTCGTTGGACTTCAATAAATCGTTTTTGGTTTCTGCTTTCATGATAATCTGTTTGGATTGCAGGATGCCTGATGTGGTGTTAAAAATCAGGTAACAACGCACGGCAAGAAACTCTGGTGCTGTCTTAATTAGGAGAAACAAGTAATTGACGGGCACTGAACATTTGAACCTGGAAATTTCAAAAATGAATGAATCAGAATTCAGAAGTAGCAAACATATTGGAACGCCAAACGCCGGCACTGGCACTGTTCTCCTTTGACAGCGTGGCAATCTGGAGTAATTCGGTTTCGATGCTTGAGGAATCAGATATTTATCTAATTAAACCTGACGGCACAGAAGTATCAGTCCCCCGGTTTGACTACAGGAGGATGGGGAGAGTGCAGTGTACATACCGCTCAGGCTCAGGCAAGTCAACTTCTGCACCAAACAATGCTTATCTTGGATCGCCGCATTGATAATGATCGATCCACCAGAATAGCTCTGCAAGTCGTCCACCAGGACACATTGGCAGATCAACACCATCTCACAGGACTCGAGTTCACAACCTAGCTGCTTGTTGGCCGGCATGTTGTTTTCTTTGTTCCACAGCTTTTGTTCTACATCTTTTATCGCTGGACTCCTTACTTAATGAACAGTAGAGCTCCTGCCATCCTTTTCGGGGGAAAAAATAATAATAATGATCGATCCAGATCAGCCCAGCCTGTGTGGTCAAAGTCCAGAACAAGCAGAGCAGTTGGAAAAAGCACCCTTGTCTTTAACCTAACCGTCAGGATTTTACTACTAATTAGGATTACCAACTCAACCACCAAACTTCGTACAAAATTTTATCTACTTGGAGTAAGTCGAGTACAAGAAATGAAGTCATTTAGCAGTAGCAATTGGCAATATACTTGCATCAAAATATCAAATGGATGGATGGTGGATAGAGTAGACTTTTCTCTTTTGCTTTTTTTTTAAGAGAAGGGCAGTGCAGGAGAGATTTGTTGGGTAGCAGCGGCAGGCGTTCTAGATGCTTCCTGCCTCCCTTGAATCCTTTATGCCTTTCTTGCCTTGCCGCTACCCACCGAATGATCGAACGTGACCTCACTTGCATCGCACGAATCGATCGATCCAACGACGAAGGGATCGATCGATCGGTCCAGCGAGATATCACCGCCTTTAATTAAATCCTTGCGTTCGTCGTCGCCTTCGCCGTTGGAGCAGTGGACTGCATCTTTTGTCGCGGCGGATCAGGATCACGTACGTCTCCGCTTTGGACGAAGCCTACGGCTTAGGGGGCATGCAGATATATTTCAAATGTAACTGATTTTGATATTTAAATTTTAGATTGTAGAAGCACTCCTACGTATGGCAATTTTTTTGAGATTTTTTAAAAACCTATACATATATTTTTTCATGAAGTTTACACGATAAAAATGATTTATACTGGATATGTGTATATATACAGCCTTTTTCATATAATAAAGGAGGATGCACACAAATTATACTATAAAGAGTGGATTCTGATGACATTTATCGTAAAAATCACTTTGAAGTATCTTATAATCAATATAAAAACTATACTCAAAATGCTAAAGATGTATAATAACATCATTTAAATAGTATATTAAAAATGGAAGTACATACATATATATATATATATATATATATATATATATATATACATATATATACATATACATACATATATATACATACACACATATATGTGTATATATGTGTGTGTATGTGTGTGTGTGATCTAAAGATAAAACTAAAAAAGTGTCTATGATAGATGATATATTAAGGAGATTGTCTCTATGGATCCTATAATCTTTTAAATATGCATGAAAAATACGTTTGTTATATGTAATAACTCACATAATGATGTTATGTAATGTCTATTTAGCTGTCACTTAAAAAAAATGCTACCCTTTTTTCTCTCCTCTATGTAAGCAAAACTCTCACGTAACGAAGTTTATAATCGGTTAACATTGTACATGGCCTCGACGAATGAGCGGCTTTATGTACGTCATTTCGACGCTAGCTGCCTGCATGCGCCTGAAGGCAAGGCAGCACGTCACACGAGGACAACCTCGTCAGACGACGAGATGCACCGCTCTGCCGACGAGGATCGATCTCCTGCAGGCCTACTTTGTCAGCGACTCGTTTAATGAGGAATCCCACAGACCACCCCCCCACCCCCCCCACACACACACATACATATATATATATATATATATATATATATATATATATATATATATATATATATATATATATATATAGATATAGATAGATAGATACACACAAAAAATATACGCCGCTGCTGCTGTAGAGTGAGCTACCGTGTACGTATACTTCGTTCACTAAAAGCCCATGCCCCGTATATACGTCGATGGACGTTGTTGATCCGTAGCTTTCTCCGTGCACTGTCGACGGAAATATCACCGGTTGTGATCGCGGAACAGCTCCACGTACGGGCGAAGGTGGCAAGGCAACGTAGATTGATCACGACCTAGCTAGCTGGCTGCTTGCCCGTCTCTGCCTGAATTCACTGCCGGAAAACGAGACCTGTCTGTCTCTCTGTCGAGGGTGGCTTCCGTTTCTGTTCTGACGCGAGGAATTAATTATGCATTACGTTGCGCACAGTCCAAATCGATCGCATGAGATTAGGGGGACCTCGATCGGCATCAACCTCCTCGACCAAGCCAGATCGATCGATGCCTTGAAGAAAAAGAAAGCGACGACCGGATATTATTCAGATGTGAGTCGAAATTAGCAGCGTAATTTCACACCAACCAACGGTTCGTTCGTTGCCGTGGACGCTAGCTAAGCTAGTACAAGCTTGCTCGGGAAGCGCCAATACAAATTTTGAGTTAGCCTTTTTCTTCTCTCTCTCTCTCTTTCGCTTTACCAAAGCCATTCATTCAGCCGCTGGCCCGGTCATGTCGTCAAAAAGGGCGTTGAGAAATCAACAAGCGACGAACAATGCCCGGTCGTTTTTATTCCTCCATCCCCCTGCTTGATGAATAACTCGCGCCAGGGAACATTTCTCATTTCTGTTCGCCCTTCGCAACCATATATATGTATGCCCCAGATTCCATAATATTATCCTTTAATGATGCTGTGGTCTGTTTAAATTAATGATTGCGTCTTACTTAATTTTTCTCTGGTAACACACTGATAGCACAAATTTAAAACAAGTACGATTAATTATCCCACAGTGAGATAAAGTACTGCTGATGATGGTATGGTAATGAAAAAGAAGCAAGTGCATATGTACAATTAATGTGTGCTTGCCACATTTTTGAGGGGAGAAGAAAAGGTAGTACTGTGTTTATGCATTTGTTAAACTAGAGCACTATTGGTAAGAGGTTTGTTTAGCTTAAACAATGATTAGCTCCAAAGTTGAAACGCGAACCCTAACCACCCAGGTTTGGTTCCCTTCCGTACATTCCAGTTCAACAGGGGTGGCTTTCTTCAATTTGATGCTCTCTTTAGTCTGGGCGTAGCTTTATTCCTTGCTTGTCCTAAAACAAATACTATCCGATGCAACTACAAACAAAGATCATACTGGCTGTCCATGCATGCTAGGTGTTGGAGCAGTGAATATAATTTAGTTGGAACCAACCGAGATTAAGATTGAATGTTTCAGGAAATTGTGATGCTTGATTAATAAGCACTTACATATGCAGGAGGCGTTTCATATCATGTCTCAATGTCATGGAATTAACCCATCTTTTACTTCTTTATCAGAACACGTTGTGGAGTCTCGTAGGTTAGAACCTGAAATTAAATCGATGTGACTATTCTTGTCCACTTGTAGCATCAGCCTTCAGGCTGGGAGTTGCCACCCATGACAGCTTGGGAGGATTTAGGTTTAAGCCAGCCATGCCAGACAGGGTGATGCTGTAATAGCTTTGCAGACAAGTTTTAAGTCCCTTTCGAGTGACACGATTGAGCCTGCCTTCCTGGGTTTTATGCCCAAAAAAAAAAAACTTTCTAGTAAGCTACAGTGTTGTATGCATCCAAAACAATAATCAACTTAATTAATGGTAAGTATATCACTTGACCTGATCTTTAGGCCATCCGCGATGTTGCGTATTAGCCGATTCAAAGACGGATAGAGAAGACATTGGATCGATCGTTTCAATTCGATTGAAGCCATCGATTCCAACCAAAAAAGATTCTGGAACCGAACCCAAATCTTGCATCGATCCAAAGCATTAAACAAATCACGGTCAGATCAGCACCTGGGTTCGTCATTGCCGTCACCAGGGCTGCTGCAGGAAGCACGAAGGGGTCGCTGCGGCGGGTCGCACGAGACGTATGGACGGGTCGCCGTCGCCTCCATATCCAACACCTGTTGAAGCCGTTACGTTCGCTGCAGGTCACCGAACTTGTCTGTGGTCGCCGGGCCTACTACAAATCCACCGGCCGCTGGTCAGCGAAGCTGTGAACTCCACCTTCGACCACCAGAGTTATCACCTCCGTCTCGATTTCGCAACGAATCCTCGCCGCCTCTTGATACGGGTTTGTTTGATCTTTACGTGTAGGATTTAGATACTCACATACGTTTTTTATGAACACTAGTTGATCTATCGCTGTCAGATGCAATAGGTTTGTAACACCCCGATTCGTAAAAAGCATACACATGTTGAATTTCATGTCCACCGAGTGAAGTATATCGATTTCCTAATTCTCAATGGAAAGACAGAACGATCTTTGAAAGAAGTCGCCGAATCCCCCACTCTATACGTATGCAATGAGGAAGAACAAGTGAAGAACGCTTAATATATACAAAAATAGCTATCTTATTAATTTGGTGTATTTACAATAGAATAGATGTAGACACAAGGGGGAAGAAAGAGTTGACTTCAATTGATTCGGAATTGGGCTGTAGTGCTGTGGCGTAGCCGATTTGGTATTATAGCCTTAAGTGTAGCCCCGTTTTTCTCGCACCGTTGGTTACTATTCGGAGTTGGGTACTATTGGGGTCCTTTTAGCACGTGGTACTATTGGTCCTATAACACATGGCACTGTAGAACCTATGTCATGTATTGTAGCACAAGTGTACCCGCGTGGCTCATTCGAAATCTCTTCGACACCTTCATACCTAACAAAAAGTAAACACTCACTATTAGTTATTATATAATTCTCATGTAGAAAAGAAAAGTGACAATGTGGAAGATTCATCAGTTGTTGTATAGCTTTTGTTCTAGTGCTAGGGATGCCCTCGTCACCTTCTTTACTGGATGGTGACATAGGGTGAAAAAGGGTGGTGCCGCTTACAGGGTGGGGCGGTGGGCTATGTTGCCGGTGTGGGCAAGGGTGGCGGGGAGTGTGGAGAAAGGAGGAGATTGGGGTAAAGGGGACTAGATGAGGCGAATGGGAGGAGAGAGCATTGAGAGGGGGATTTTTTTAAATAATATATTTTAAAATAATTTTACAAGAATAATATGTTGAAAAGAAAAAAATACAAAAATACAACTCTGTCGATATTTCAATTGATGACAGAGTCAATTGGCTACAGAGACTGGCGCCAATTGAAATGGCAACAAAGACTGTTTTGTCGCGGATTGAATTTGATTGACGGATTATTTTGTCGTAGATTCATTTAGCCGACAAGATTGAGGTATCTGTCGCTATTTGAATTGGCGACATACCCTGTTACCATTTCAAATGGCACATGTCGACAATTCTAATGGCGACAGATGTGTATTTTTGTAATATTTCTTTTTAGCATATTATTTTTGTAAAATTATTTAAAAAATATATATGTCGACGATTGGGGAGCAGGCCCCCGCCGAGCCTACTTGTTGAATGAGGGATCAAACAAAGCCCCTTTCTGCCACAGGTTGTAGCATCGAAGGCGTGGGAGATGGTCCATTAGAAGACACAGAAACACAAGGATTTTCTCCTGGTTCAGACCTCTCATGATCGAGATAATAGCCCTACGTCCAGTCGCCTAGTGGCCTTTTTTGTATTGGAATGATGGATTCAAGTACATGGATCTTACGCCCGGGCCCTCCTCTCCCCCAATGTCTGGGAGGTATTTATAGTTTACAAGGGTATCGCGTCAGTTACGGCCCCCGCCATGCACGCGTCGACCGTGCGACGTGGTCGTGAATCGAATCCTACATTTACGCCACGCGTTAAGTCATGAGCGCAACAGTCCTTCGGGGTGGCACGATTATCGCCGTAACCGTTAGTTGCTACCCCCGACCACGCAGCCAGAGCTCGAGCTTGGGCCGAGCTCATTTGACTCCGATCCGAGCAAGTTCGTCCGAGCAACGTGCTCGAACATTAACCGAGCGACGAGCTCGCACCGAACGGGCAAGCCAGGCAGCGGTGCTCGACCATCCTTGGGTCATCCTCGGGAACGACCTTCGAGGTGCCCGAGGTCGGGACGAGCTCACCGAACGGGCAAGGAGCTCGCACCGAACGGGCAAGCCAGGCAGCGGTGCTCGACCATCCTTGGGCCATCCTCGGGAACGACCTCCGAGGTGCTCGAGGTCGGGACGAGCTCGGCCGTCGTGGCATTATGGTAATTAGGGGAATTAACCAGTCCCCGACAATATATTATTTTAAAATAAAATTCATTGAGAGGGAGTGTCGGGGATTGGCTATCTGGCAAAAGACCACGGTACCCCCGTGAAAAGCTAAACCCATCGACCAAGCGGCACTAAGGGAAGATGCTCGGGAGAACGAAACGAGCGTCCCTCCTTCTCCTCCGAGCATACGCGTTTGCGCCTCCGTTCGCAGAAGCACCAAACACACCCCCCACGAGCAAGCATGCTCGTGGAGGCCACGACCTGCTCGGGTGTCTTGGTCGGAGGGGCTCAAATGAGCGCCGCGAGGAAGGAAGGAGGCAACCAATCAGCCGGAGATCAAGGGAAATCATACCCAAATTCAAATAACGCGGGAATCAAGGGCAAAGATCACGGATATGGATACATAGCGTGATCCCCTGAGGCGATTACTTTTTCGCATCTCTAGTCATAGTATTTAAACCCCCCTCAAGATCTCAGAATGTGGGGAGGGGCACACGAAAGATAGAACACAATACACTGGAGTAGGGTCATTATCTCGGCGGTGAGAGGCCCGAACCAGGATAAAAAACACCGCGTCCCCCCTTTGCTTTTTCCGGCCTCCTTCTCCCGACCTCGCGTCGCTCGAACGCCTCTTCGATCCGTGCGACGGGCTCATGATCCCCATTCAACAAATAAGCTCGACGGAGCCCGTTCTCCAATCGCCGATACCGGGCGCCGTCCGTGGGGAAGACAGTTTGATTCCCGTGCGGATCAAGATCCTCGAGGATGCCAAACTCGGGAGACACTCGGGACCTTTGTGTCTTTGACCACGTTGAGGATGACGACGTGTACTACGCCGCCGACAACGTGCCCAGGGTGACCGATCCTATCGATCACACCGAGTCCGGGAGCCTTTCCTCGGACACGGAATGCGAGGGCAGATCCTCCATTCCCCAGACGTTACCCTCGGAGACCCCGAGGATGGCGCAACGAGCTCTACGATGGCCTGGACATACCAGACGACCTAGAGCTCGGCCAGAGATCAGCGTCCCAAGGGACACAATGATGTCCCGATCGCTTTGGTCTCGCTCTCGTCGAGTCAACATGGCTGGGAGCCACGCGGAGCCCGGAGAGGGATCCTCGGACGCCGCCAGGCACGACCACTATGAGGCGGCCAGACGCCACTTGGAGGCGTCTTTGGGAAAGACGCTTGCGAGCATTCGCCGCCAGGCAAAGGAGGTGCGCCTCCACGGAAAGGAACTCGCGGTACCGAACTCCCGATCGCACTCGGGCGCCGTCAAAGCTCGCCGCCGCTTGATTCACGTAAGCGAGAACGGCTGAGGCCTTGGCGGCGGTCGTCGCGTGACTCGCGCATTTCCACGAGCAAGTAGACTTAGAGGCCATGGGCGGGGTCGTGGCCGAAGATTTGGAGAGGCTTGCCGCCGAGCTAAAAGTCTCGGATCCTCCCCATGGCCGGATGCCCGAGTGTGTCCCGGACCATCACAAACACTCCCCGTGCGTTCGCACAGAGATGAATCTCGGAGCCATGCTCGGAGATCGCCCCTAAGTCGCCGAATTCGATCCGGAAAGGCCCCGATCCACAGAGCAACCTCGGGCGATATCTCAGCCTGTCGCCAGACATTTAGCGCCCGAAAGCACTCCGCAACCATGCGGTCATCGGCACGACCGACGCATGAGGTTTTCTCCGACTTCGGCCAAGGCGCGGGCGTTGGGTGGAAGATCCGCGTGGAGGCCGCCGTGACCGAGGTTTTCGTCGCGAAACCCCGAAGCCGTGCCGGGCCTTCACGAGCTCCCTCGGGACGTCGCATGGCCAAACAGTTCAAGCCCGCCACGCCGAGAGATTCAACGGGACCCAGAACCGGATGAATTCCTCTCGATATACACTCACCGCCATCCTCGCCACGGAGGTGATGAGGGGTAATGGCAAATTACCTTCCGACGGTCCTGGGCCGGAGCTGCTCGTCGTGGCTTTTCAATCAAAAGGAAGGATCCATACGGTCCTGAGGCAGCTCAACGCCGCACTCCGGCGAATTTCCGTAGCTGCTACATCCGCCGGGAAAAGAGCGCGACCTGGAGCGCTTTGATACCAGACGGGGAAACCTCGCGACAATTCGCCCGCAGGTTCATCCAGTCCGAACTCGATCCCGAACATATCGGACGAGGCTGTCGTCCGAGCTTTCAAGTTCGGGTACGAGACGCGGCGCTTCACACAGACCTGGAGATCCACCCGGATCTAACGGAACGAGCTCTTCCGAATGGCCGATCGATACGCCAACGCAGATGAAGCCGCCCAATGGAAGAAAATGCTGGATGAAGGGAAGTCGCCGCCTCACCGCCTGGAGACCTCGGCTAGCAAAAAGGGTTCGACTCAGAGACAAGAAGATCAAGAAGAAGAAGAAAAAGCAACCCTCGCCGGCCATGGTAGCCGCAGTGGAACAACAACCCGGCAACTCACCCACAATACCAGAGGGCCTAATGCTCGGGAAGAGGACAACCACCCAGGCCTCGAGGACGAGGCGACCAAGCGGACCGACGAGGCGACCAAGCGGACCGACGGGCGACCTCTATCGCCCACTTCACCAGCGCACGGCACGACTCCACGGAATTGCCGAACGTGGACCTACCGCCTGGAAGCTTTTACAAATGGCGCAGGGTCCCATGCCGACGCTTCGAGCAGGTGAAAGCGACAAAGGAAAACAGCCCGCCGAGGAAAGTGAGGATGAAATGGAATATCAAGAACCAAGGGATCACATAGCGGTCATCTTCGGGGCTCCTCGCCTACAAGTCCCGCCGACTTAAAGGAGGCTGCAAGGAAGTGCACCATGTTACCCAGGGTAAGCCTCCTGCAAGAAATTAAATGGCCTGAGGTATCCTCACATTCTCCAGAGACGATTGTCCCTTGGGGATGACCAAACCCAGAGGCTTCCGATGGTCGTGAACCCCACCATCGGCAATCTTGGCCGGTCGGGTCCTCATAGACTCAGGAGCTCTTTGGACCTTATTGCAGCCAAGGTATTGGACGAGATGCAGATTCCTCGTTCCAAAATCAAGAGTGTGGCCGTGCCCTTCTTCGGATAATCCCGGCACCTCGATCAAACCTCCGGGGCAGGTCGTCTTGCCCGTAAGTTTCGCGCCCAAGTAACTTCGAACGGAGCTAATCACCTTCGAGGTGGTAGACTTGAGTCGGCCTACAACGCCATCCTCGGCAGGCGGCCTTGGCCAAGTTCATGGCCGCCTCGCATCACGCGTGACGATTGCCTAAAGATTCCCGGGCCAAACGGAGTCATAACCGTCAAAGGAACCACAAGTCCGCACTCAATTGCGACGAAAAGAGCTGGATATGGTCGGTCGATTGCCGCTCGCGCCACGACCAAGAGCCGAAGCATTCGGCCTAAACTTGCCCTCCAACCTGGAGGAGAGACCAAGGTCGTTCCGCCAACGAAGTCGGAACCGGCCAAAATCGCTCATTTGGGATCTTCCCTAGATCCCAAATAGGAACTCGAGCTCGTCACTTTCCTCCGAGCAAGGTCGGATGTGTTCGCAGGAACCATCCGACATGCCCGGGTCCCAAGGGAGGTGGTCGAGCACAAAGGCTAGCGGTTCACCGACAAAACCAAAGGAGACGAAACTTAGACGCTTTTCCCCGGAAAAACAAGCAATCATCCCGGAGGAACTTGATAAACTCCTAAAAGTCGCTTCATCGAGAGATTGAGCACTCCGAGTGGCTAGCCAATCCAGTCTGGTCGTGA
The DNA here is from genome assembly GCA_036346355.1 of Rhipidocladum racemiflorum. Taxonomy (NCBI): domain Eukaryota; kingdom Viridiplantae; phylum Streptophyta; class Magnoliopsida; order Poales; family Poaceae; genus Rhipidocladum; species Rhipidocladum racemiflorum. The sequence goes on along the minus strand of CM070576.1, from coordinate 71,417,741 downwards.
AGAAAGGAGGCAAGTGGCGCATGTGCGCCGACCACACGGGTTTGAACGCGGCGTGCCCAAAAGACAACTATCCGTTGCCTCGCATAGACCAATTGGTGGACGCGACGGCGGGTCCATGCACCATGAGCTTCCTAGACGCCTATTCAGGCTATCATCGAGATCGACTGTCGCGAAGACGAGGAAAGACTTCCTTCATCACCCCGTTCGGTACCTTTCTCGCTATACGACCATGTCTTTCGGTCTGAGAAATGCGGGAGCAACCTTTCAACGCCTCATGCGTAAGACTTTCACAGACCAAATAGGTCGAAATTTGGAGGTATATGTCGATTTACATAGTTGTCAAGAGCAAGAGTACTTCAGGTCACGTTCTTGACTTAGAAGAAACTTTCTGTAACCTCAATAAGCATCGAATAAAGCTAAATCCGAAAAATGCGTATTCGGCGTGAAGGCCGGCAAGGTGCTCGGCTACATGGTCGGGCCACATGGCGTTGGGGCTAACCAGAGAAGATCGAAGCCATTGAGAACATGAGGTCGCCCACATGCGTAAAGGAAGTACAAGCTCGACCGGGAGGATGGCCGCTTTAAGCCGGTTCGTCTCCGATCGGGGAGCGAGGACTACCTTTCTTTAAAGCCCTCCGCAAACATGATGGCTTCACATGGACGGAGGAAGCCGATCGCGCGTTCAAAGAGCTAAAGCAGTACCTCTCCAAGCCGCCGTCCTCGTCACACCCACGGCAGGGGAAGAATTGCTATTATACTGGCGGCAACCCACGCGCGTGAGCTCGGTGTTGGCGAGAAAGAGATGGTACCAGCGACCTATCTATTACGCCGGTCAGTACTTCATGGACCAAAGGAGCGTTACCCGAGGTCCGTAAACTTCAGACTCATTCATTGATGGCCTCCGGAAGTTGCGTCACTACTTTCAAGCACACAAGATCGTGGTGCCGACCGGCTTCCCACTCAGGGAAATCCTGAAAATCAGACGCCCGGTGGTCGACAGCCAAGTGGGCAATGGAACTCGCCGAGTTCGAGCCGGTATTCTCAGCCCGCACGGCGATAAAATCACAAGTCCTGGCTGATTTCGTGGCGTAATGGTCGGCTCCGCACCACCACCAGCGGGACCAATGATTCGAGGGGAAACTCCTGGACCTTGTATTTTGACGGATCCCGAGCAAACGAGCGCCGGGGTCAAGGCGTCATCTTGGTCTCCCGGACGGAGAGCAGCTACAAGATCGCCATCCAACTACATTTCGCCGCGACTAACAACGCGGCGGAGTACGAAGGCCTTTGGCCGACTTGAGCATGCAAATCGCTAGGAGTCCAACGGCTCACCGTGAAGGGCGATTCACGCTTGGTCGTGAACTGTGTCAACAAGGAGTATCGTTGTTCGATACCTCAATGGCGCCAGACCTGGCCGGCGTAAGGAAGATGGAGAAATACTTCAAGAATTTCAAGTAATCTACATCCCCGTGAAGGATAATTCCCTGGCCGACCAAATGTCTAAGGTCGGTTCCTCCCAAACCGCCGCTCGTGGGTGCTCGTCGAGCACCTACATAAGCCCTCCATTCCTCTCGAAGAGGAGGCACCAGAGACCGGCGGTAGGGTCTCATTCCTCGAGCAAAGCGCAAATTGGATGACGCCATTCATCCAATACCTTGCGCATGGGACATTGCCCGAGGAAGAAGCCGAGCGTTCCGGCTAACAAGGCGATCTTCTCAAGACAGATCGATCGGCGACCTATATCGAAAGGCGCATTAGGAATCCTTTCCAAATGCGCCTCCCAGAGGAAGGCTGATACCTTCTTCGTGATATCCACGAAGGAATGTGCGGAGCTCATTCGCCTTTCGTAACGCTTGTGAGCAAAGCCTTCCGATTGGGTTACTCTTGGCCGACGGCCTTGACGGACGCTGCGGTCAATCGTAACGACTGCCGAGCATGCCGATTCCATGCTCGCAAAACCCGCCAAAAGAGAGTCTTTAAGACCCTCAACCAAAGACAAGCAAAGATGGGTGGAGGAGCTTCCCGCCGTTCTTTGGTCTATCCGCACCACGACAAGTCGGGCCACAAAGTAGACGCCTTTCCAACTCGTCTACGGTGCGGAGGCCATTCGCTCGCCGAAATCGTCTTTGGTTCCCCAAGGGTGCAATCGATCGATTCCATCGATCAAGAGGTTGAGCGCCTCGTCGACCTGGACCTCGCCGGCGACACGCGAACGGGCGTTGTTCGGCCTGCAATTTACCTACAAGCTCTTCGTAGGCATGCAGCCAAGGCGATCCGACCTAGGGCCTTACAAGTCGGCGACATGGTCTTACGAAGAGTTCAAGACCTGTCGAAGGCCAACAAGCCGACCCCAAGGTGGGAAGGACCCTACACGGTCATGTCTACAGCGCTACCGGGGCTGTTCGCCTCGCGATGCCGGATGGTCGGGAGCTCACCAAAGACTGAACATCGATCAATCTGCGTAAATTCTACGTTTAGACGAGTACTCCTATCTCGCGCCCCTTGCGTTCTTTTCCAATAAATCATTTTCCCTCTTTCTCGAAGTTTCGTCCTCGCTTTGTCGAACGAGCATCGCCGCTCTACCAAAGACTACGCATTTAACTTATCCAACAAGTATGTGCGCCATCTCCCTTGGCCCCGTACGATGCTCGCCAATCGCCCACTTTCCACAAGAGCTCTTCGCCGTATGCATGGTCGGGCGCGAGCATCCACTCTAAGCCTGGTTCGGTGACCACTCGGGTATGGTGGCTCTACGTATTGTTGGTTTAAAGCTCGCCTGCTTCAGGCTCACAGCTCACTCAAACACAACCGATCTATTCGAGTAATTCAAAAATCGTTACGACCAAAGCGACCCTTAAAAACTCCCATGAACAAACTCGTGCTCATAGCGGTGAGGACACGACCTTTGTCCATGGCGAGGGGGCTACGTATGATAGGAACGTTCCGTCCCTCCTTACCAAGGATCCTTTGCTCGTGTCTATGATATTTGATCTACGCAGAACTTATTTTCTTTGCTCGTATCTACGCCTCCATGCAGAACTTGCTTTCTTTTCGCAGAACCGGATCATACGGGCATATGCCGAAGCGAGTTCAAGCAAAGAAAAACAGGCAAGGACCAAACTCCCGCGAATATGCTCATTTAATCCAAAACGTTGTTTTTTTACAGGGTTTTACACAAGATAAAAATAAAAAGAAAGAGCTAAGTCCTACGACCGCCTGGAGGGCAGCGAGCTCGCCCTTAAGGGAGTCGACCTCCGCCTCTAGGTCCAGACCTTCCGCCAGCGCGACCTTCGGCCGCGCTTTCCCGGAGGCGCTGCGCCTCCTTGAGCTGGCTTCCTCGCGCTCCCGAGCTCGGCGAAGGTCTGCCGAAGCTTCACTCTTCGTCAAGCTCGGCGCACTACGCTCTGAAGTGCTCTTCGGCCGTCTCGCTCTGGAAGAGCTGGTCCCGAGCCGGCGATGAGGCTCCTCGCCGATTCCAATTGCCAGTCGGCCTCGCGCACTCGGAGATCCGGCGCTCAAGATCGGCGATCTTGGCGTCTTGCTCGCGGTGAATACGACCCGATTACTCTTCTGCCGAGACCGAGGTGGCATCGATATCCTCCATAGCCTTCGCGGCAAACTTGAGCGTAAAGAGAAAGGAGAAGGGAAAGAGCCGAGCGGACTCCCGGAAGATCGCTCGCAGCAGTAAAAGAAGAAACATGGAAACTTACCGTAAGAGCCCTACCGACCACTTGTCCTGGCCGGCGGTCGGTCGCGCCGGCGAAAGAAGGGATTGACCAAGTCATCCGGGCGGCGCGTCAAGGTCTTGCTCCTCTGAGCACCGGTGCTCCCAGAGAGCAACGGCGTCACCACCTTCGATCAACCCGGTCGCCTGCCGATCCTCGCCCACAAAGAAGCGGCTCGTGGTCGCTTTCCCCATGAGTCGCCATCACCGCCGGGTCAGACGCCAACCACGAAGCGCCGCCACTCCATGCTCGCGGTGGAGGCGCTTGGTCGTTAACAACCACCTCCGCCTCCTGTTCCTCTTCACCGAGGCGACCAATGCTCTCCGACCAAGGCATTGGATCGAGGGCGATCACCTCCGCCTTGCACCTCCGTGGTCGGGGCGCTGGTGCCCGGGACCAAGGGGTTAGGCCGGGACGACCTCCTCCTCCTCCTCTCCTTGGCTCATGGCCAGGGTCGTTGGTCGGAGCGACCAAGCTCCCTTCCCGGGGCTCGGCGCTTGAGCCTCGCCTCAGATCATCTCTTCGCAAGGGGCCAAGGCCAAGGCGTCTTGGTCCTCGATCCCCTGCGGCTCCTGCTCCTCCGGTGGGATAGGCTCCACGGCCGCCGAAGGGAGCGCTGGTCCCGCCGAAGGAAGCTCGGGCTCCACCGAGTCCGGTTAGCACCGCCTCCCCTGCCTCGGCCATCACCCTCGGCCGACGACGCGGTCGAGCTTCGGCGTCCATCGCGGAGTTGATAATCTCCTCACCATCTGGCGGAAGTCCAAACGACATCCGGCTATCACGCCACGCCAAACAGGTGGGGTTAGCGAAGAAAGTCGCAAGACAAGAGCGGAATAAGAGAATGAAGAACGTACCTTCGCCGTGGCGGCGCCATCCTCCTCGGCCTCCTCGCCGGGCCACACGGCGACCTGCTCGCGGCGGCCTCGTAGGCCTCGGCCACGACCACGGCGCTCCTTCATGCGGCGTCGGTGGCGCGTGCCATCGCCGGTCGACATCGTCCATGTCGACCTCTTCCAAATGCCGAGGCGGTTTGAGAGGTCGACCTCCCGCTCCTTCTAACCAGCAGCATAGGCGGCCTCCTCCTCTTCTTCCTCCTCCTGGGGCATCAACCACCCGAGTGAGCCGGTCCTGGAGGGCCTTGATCTGCCTCTCCACCGCCTCCTTGGTCGGGAGAGACCTGGCATCCTCCTCGGCCTTCCTCGCCGCTTTCGGCGAGCTGTTCCATCGGCTCATCAGCTCCGGCTTCCTCCGTTTGAAGTCATCGAACCAAATGCGGAGTTCGCACCTCCTGGCGGTCGGCGTACTCAAGGTGCGGGGTAGGGGTCCTGGTCGGGCTCGGCGCCTCGGACCGCTGGCGGGAGGCGAGGCGGATGCTCGGCGACCTCGGCCCGCCGCCCTCTTACGGGAACCCCTGGCCGGGGTGCTGGCTTGCGGCGGCGCTGCAGCGCTCGATACCGCAAGCTCAAGGGCGACCTTCTCCTGCCAACAGAAATCGGGAGGAATGAGCTCGGAAAACATGCCCTCGAACGGAAGTGGGAAAATGTGCTTACCGCGTCGCCGCGGTCAAAAATATTCTTGGGGACCTGACGGTTGGGCGTCAGCTCCTTCTCTGGCGCCGAACATCTCGGCGACCCTATCGTCAACTCCATTGCCCCTGAGCTGCGCCACAACCGAAGACTAAGACAAAAGGCATATACGGATGCATAGCGCCGATCACCGTAGCAGCGATGCTCGGGAAAGAGGTCCAGGAACATACTGCGTTGTCCTCGCGGGTGAAGTCGTGCCACCGGTCACCTCGAAGAAGGGATGCTCGCGGCGCCTCGTGGGGACACCGGTTGAAGGTAAAGTCCTGGCGATATCCCGACCGGTGAGCCCCATCTGGGCAAGCTCACCGATCGCCCCGAGCACCCGCTCTTCCTCGGGTTGCACGCAGGCGGGCGCGCGCCTCGAGGGCGGAGCGCCCTCCCCTGTAGACCAATCGGGACCCCTCCGCCTTCTTCCGGTAGAACAGAGGTCGGCCCAACCCGACACCGAGTCCTTCAGAGCAACGAGGGGTACTGTGATGGTCGGTTGGGCCGGCGAAGATAAACGCAGCTCGGCGGAACCATCCCGGCCGGCATGAAGGGGGAATAGAAGTGAAAGAAGAGGCTAGCCGTGGGCATTACACTCCACGTAAGCCTCGCAAAGGTGGGAGAAGATTGCGAGGAAAGGATGGAGTTGGGGTGGAGATGAGAGATCTCGCACCCGCAGAAGGCAAGCACGGAGGCGAGGAAGTCGCTCTCGGCGCACGAAGCCCGTTGATGGCGTACAACTCGCAGGAGACGATCTCCGTCTCGCGGTGCCGGGCGCCGCATCATCCCGGGCACTCGACCCGAGCTTGGGTCGACGTACCCCTCGTCCGTGAGCACTGGAGCCTCCTTCGGTCATCCGCTAACCTTGAACGCGCCATGGCCGAAGAAGGAAGGAGAGCGAAAAGGGCTCTTGGGCGCTAGGGCTCTTGGAAGATTTTTTCGAAGACGAGCAAAGAGACGCAATGGGACTCCGACCTCTCCCTAGAAAGGGTTAAAAGGATAGTGAAGAGGCGGGATAAAAATCGCCGCCTATCGCGCAAAGAACACCTGGCCGGAAAGCGCCGCTTCCGAGAAACTACCGTATCTGCTACAAGGAGGCTTCTGAGAAGGAACCGCAGAACAACCAACGACGCGCCCAAGCAGAGCAAGCACGCCGGGGTAAAGAAGCTCGCCTCCCGACGTAAAATGGTCGTGAGCCACGACCAAAGGAAATTCAATCCCCTCAAGTCTTCTTAGGCTCAAGGGGAAGCCCGAGGGTTCCCCACTTGAACCTCGGGGCTAGCCGTCAGGATTGTCTATCTGGCAAAACACCACGGTACCCCCGTTAAAAGCAAAACCCACCGACCAAGCGGCAATAAGGGAAGATGCTCGAGAACGAACGAAGCGTCCCTCCTTCTCCTCCGAAAGCATACGCGTTTGCGCCTCCGTCGCGAAGCACCAAACACACCCCCACGAGCAAGCATGCTCGTGGAGGCCACGACCTCGGGTGTCTTGGTCGGAGGGCTCAAATGAAAGCGCTGCGAGGAAGGAAGGAGGCAACCAATCAGCCGGAGATCAAGGGAAATCATACCCGAAATTCAAATAACGCGGGAATCAAGGGCAGCATCACGGATATGGATACATAGCGTGATCCCCGGAGGCAGTTACTTTTTTCGCATCTCTAGTCATAGTATTTAAACCCCCCTGAAGATCTGTAACAGGGGGAGGGGCACACGAAAGATAGAACACAATACACTGGAGTAGGGTCATTATCTCGGCGGTGAGAGGCCCGAACCAGGATAAAAGACACCGCGTCCCCCCTTTTTTCCGGCCTCCTTCTCCCGACCTCGCGTCGCTCGAACGCCCTCTTCGATCCGTGCGACGGGGCTCTGTTGATCCCCCATTCAACAAATAAGCTCGACGGGAGCCCGTTCTCCAATCGTCGACAGGGAGTATTTTATTTCTTTCCATTTTTAATACAAAGTGGGTCCCACATAAGAGTATGGAATCGATTCGTACACTTCAGAGAAAGATGATGTATTCCATGCATACTGACGTGACATGTCTTTGAACCTGAACAGATGCCTTAAGCCGACCCTTCAATTCATTTTTTTTTATGAGGAAGGAGTCACTTCAATTTCGAGCTAGCACACACCATTTCCCAATTCAAAATTTGAAAGGGTTTTGGAGGATGCTCGTGAGGCTTGAGATGGGTCCCTGGCAGGCATCCCCATCACCCAAGGCAGTCAGGGCAGCAACCAAAACCAATTGTAAAGTGGGTGCATGGTGATGGTGGGGTTCTTATCTTTCCATGGGCGGTGCAATCGTGCTTGGCCTGGCCCTTCTCTTTCCATCTCCTCCTGCTTCTTTAGACCATTATCGCCACCACCATCATTCATATATTAATCCACATCCACATTGCCTATGATCAAATGAATGCCATCTCCCGATCTTATTGCCTTTGAGAAAGAGAGGGTGAAGGAAACCAAAGGAATAGGAAGCTTGTAAAGTGGCTCCGTGGAAGTCTGGGTGAAGGAAGTCAAGGAATAAGCTTATTGCCTTTTCGTTTGTCGCTGTGAATGCGCCTAATTTTTTTTTTTAAGGGAGCTGCTGTGACGATGGAAATCTTCAGTGAAAGTGATCGGGCACACGAATAGATTTCTCCGAATCGAAGTCTCACGATAAGCACGGCGCTGAGTGCGGAAAAATTAAGTGGCAAGCAATTCACCGGTGCATGCTACGAAATTTCTCTGAACTGGACTGCTGCCTTCCATGGTCAAAAGTCTTGCAATTGCGAATATATATGAGCCAGGCCCTTCGAGATTTGCAGGGATTTTTTTTTTTTTGAGAGAGAGAGAGACATTTGCCACAGTCGGTATCCCAGCTTGCTGTTCTCTGTCGTTCTTCCATGACCGAATCTGATTCTGCAGAAGGATGGTATAATTAGGAGTAAAATTTGGAAGGCTTAGATGTCAAGAAATTGCAATGCTAGTGGCATGGTCTCTTTGGGTGGATGGATGGAATAGAGACCCCTTTGCTTTGCCATCATGTGTGTTTGATTCCTTGCCCCGAGGCGCACATTGGCACCTGCATTTGCATGTGGGGTTGCCTTTGGCTAAGCTAATCATTCACTCCCCACCTTTGCTACTACGCTAGTAGAAGCATCTACTGCAATGCCGTTGGATTGTGAGCATTAGCTAGTTTATGGTAATGCTTAGTAGAGTTTGCGTGAAGCAAATCTTTAGAGAACCAGAGGCTGCAGGCCGCTCTAGAAATGATACTCCGAAAAAAAAAACAACTTTTCTAACAAAGCAGCAGTCCTAGTGAAATCTCAAACGGTGGCCCATCCTATCGACCAATGCCGTTTATCACTAAGTTGGCTACAGTGCCTGCTACAGGATCGATCTGCCGCAGTTATAAGTCAAGCCATATGATATGACCCATCCAATTACAGTACAAGGCTGTACTGAACAGTGGCACGTGTTCCAGGTACCTGATGATCAGCCAGCCAACAGTTTTGCTGCCGGAGAAAGAATATAATCAGCACCCCGTCCGTCAAAGTTTACAGGATATATTTCTTTCTGATATATAGATCAAGAATATATTAAAAATGACTATATTATCTCCAATTATTATCGCTAAACGCTATATTCAATACTTACATACAGAGAATATAAAGTAAAGTTAGATGTTTATTAGATATACAGCGGGAACATCACACTAATTTCCATTATGACTGCCGGTTCCAGAGCGAGCTGGCAGAGATATCTATCATTAATGTCGGTTCCAGAGCCGGCAATGATAATCCCGAGTATAACTGCCGACTCCCATAACCGGCAGTGATGGTGTTTCGGATCCGGTAGTGATGCACTGTTCTGTAGTAGTATGATTTTACATTAAAATATAAAATACGTAAGATATTTATGAACCTAACCTTTTTTTATAAAAAAAAGATACCCTATAACCTTGGACGGAAGGAGTATTAAATCGGAAGCACGGCTCACTAAGCATGTGTGGTGTGCCGTCACACAGCGGCTGGTGGAGTCTGTTAGGAAACGGATTCGTATCCGATATGGACTCTTCCTTATCTCTAAGCAGAACCGCTATATATAGGAGGCAGGGGGTCACCCCATTGTACAGAGAAGCATACAGAATAATAAAGCAGACCCGTTCCTCCTCATATTGTGTCTCTCGCCCTCTCTTTCTGTTCTTCAGTTTAGATCTATTAGGCAACCCCGGACTATTCGATAGCGAGGTTGTCTAACACGTTATCAGCACGAAGCTCTACCGGAGAAAGATTGAAAGGTGAGAAAAGACAAGAAGCGAAGGATCATCGACGACGATTTAACGCCTACTACCGGCGATTGATCGCCCGATCCGATCTGCAATCAACTCGCCATCAAGCCGGCATCCACTCGGATTGCCGAAATAAAAGTCCTACGCGACTCTATCCTACGCGATAGTCTACCGGAAAGCAGATTGAAAAACAGGCACGCATCGCAGAGCTCGGCGGCCAAAGCATCCCAACCAGGCCCGTAGCCCCGCCGCGCGACGCGCGCCCGTGCACGCGCTGGCCATGAAGTGCCGCAGCCGTAGCCGCCGCCCGCTGCGCGCCGCTTTCTTGAGCAAGAACATGCCGACACCTCGGTTCTCTCGCCACGCATTGATCGCTCGAAGCCACCGCCGACGCTGTTGCCGCCGGACCGCCGCCTGGCCACACGCCAAAAGCATCGCTCGAACCTCGCAGTCGCGCGCTTAGCCTCCGCTACCAAACCGCTGCCGGCGGTGCCGGCCGCCGCCGCTGGCGGGCTACTCTGTTGCCGCTGGCAGACCGCAAGCCGCCTCGCCAGTCGCCGCTGTCATACCGATTGCTCGCCGCAAGCCGCCGCTGCCGCCGGCACGCTGCCGCCGCAGCACAAGGCTACCGACAGTTCTACCGCAAGCCGCCGCGCATTACTTTACTCGATGGACATGAAGTCCTCGCAAAGACTTGAAGTCCAAGAAGGACAAATCCTCTCCCGTGTGCATACTGCATAGGAGTATAGGACTTGAAGCCCAAATATCCAGCCATCCTTGAAGTCCAAGAAGGACAAACCGTACGCCTTGGGAGTGTTTTCCTCATGATGCCCAGAAGGCCATCTTGTTGACTCGATCGGATTCAATGAAGAGCAAGCCTGGACTTAACTGCGATTGAATTGCGGCATCGGGCATGGGGTAAAAGAGGAAATTACCTTTTTAGCCCGACAGTATTTGATGATTTACGTTTTTTTTTCCTTTTTTTGTTTTCTTTTACAGAAAACGACTAGAAGCTCATAAAATTATTTAGAAAATCCAGAAAATGCTAGAAAATTGCAGGGAAATTATTTGGCTCTGTTTTAAGTTTTCGTAGCCTTCTTTTCTGCATTTATGAATATTTGCATGAATTTTTGCAATAATTGCTCTATTTAGAATATCGGAAATTCCTGAGAATTTATTTTCCGAATTTATAAATTTATGAGTTATGTCATGTTGATATTTGATGAAATTCAATTTCCTGTTGTAAAGTAATTCTGAAAATTGCTTGGAAATTAGCAGAAATTATGAAAAGTGTTAGGAAAATTCCAGCATTTCTCATACAACAGTTTATGAGAACATGAGTGGTTGGGATTTGATTTTGGTAATGAATAAACAGATATGAGACAATTGGTGTCTAGGAAAACACACATGAGGCTTGGTTCTTTAATTGGCACCCGGAAACGGGAAGTGCTCCCTCCCTCATGTGAGCCCTAGGGGCAGGTTGACCTGGCCAAGAGTCAAATTGACAGAGATATTCATTACCTGCTGCTCCTGTACCAACAAGAATTATATAAGTTGTAATTAGACTTATGACATGTTTAATTCATGTTGCAATTTATTTTCTGCTATCAAGGGATGCCGGAAAATTGTCAGATAATTAATGTAAAATTGCCAAATACTAAGAAAAATTCGGAAATTTCTGAGAATTTATTTCCGCATTTATGATTTTATGAATTGTGCAATTATTGTTTATTCTGAATATTTATGAATCTGTGTATATATGAATTTTGCAGTTATGAATACTGTATTGATGAATCCTGCATTTATGAATCTTGTACTTATGAATTTTGCATTTATGAATTCCGTACTTATGAATTTTGCATTCATCTTTGAATATATGAATCTTGATATTATTGCTTTCTTTTAGTTTGCTGGAAACTCATGAGAATTCAATTATGCATTTTATTAAATCTAGCAGCCATTTCCTATTAGATTACACGTAGTAATCTAATGGAAGAACCTTATGAATGTGCAAAGGTGTGGCATTATCTAACGTGAGTTTTTGAAGAACTGACATGAATTGTCAGAATTATCTCACATAGACATCAGATTGCATAATGAATAGTAAGCTCTCGAAGAGCATACTTTTTCTCATGAATAGAATTACAATTTATTCTTTATTCCAGTATTCTTTCAAGCAATCTTTTTGAATTACTTAGCCACTTTATGATTAGAATTATTTTTCTTTTCATCTAGAAATCGTGTAGCGCCCAATGGAGGAAATATGCATTGTTGATAGTGGCACAACAAATACCATCTTAAGAGAGTCGAAATACTTCCGCACGATCACGAAGAACGCCGAAGGATTACGACTATCGCAGAAGCGATCAGATATAATAGGCTCAGGAAGAGCCACAATTATATTGCCAATGGGTACAACTTTGGTAATTGAAGAAGCCCTCTTGTACCCTGAATCAACCCGCACTCTCTTAAGTTTCAAAGATATCCGCGCCAATGGGTTTCACGTAGAAACCAATGAAGAAAATGGCAAAGAACACTTGTGCATTGTGAAGCACGCGAATATGGAAAGATGGTACTAGAAAATGTCCCTCATATGAATCAAGTTGTACTACACGAAAATCAATGCACACGCAGGTATACTTCTTTGAAGACTGCCTTTAGAAGCTCAATTATTTGCTTTATGGCATTGTAGATTAGGTCATCCTGGTCTTAGATTGATGAGAAATATAGTTAACAACTCACAAGGTCATGGCATTAATGTTAAGAATTTCCGAATCACGAAGATTTTGTGTGCCATGCATGTGCCACCGAAATTAATAACTAGACCCTCTGTTATGAAAGTGCAACATGAAATCCCTGCATTCCTGGAACGCATTCAGGGGATATTTGCGGCCGATTCAGCCCTTGTCGTGGCCGCTTCGATACTTTATGGTGCTCATTGATGCTTCCTCGAAATGGTCGATACATGTTTGCCGTCAACAAGGAATCATGCATTCGCAAAACCGATCTCGCAGATCATCGTAATTAAGAATGCTTTTCCGATCATCGCGTGAAGTCCATTCGAATGGACAATGCCGCGAATTTACTTCCAAGGCATTTGATGATTATTGCACAAAGAACGGAATAATCATGGAGCACTGCACCGCACGCCCATACGCAAAATGGGCTAGTCAAGCACTAATAAAGAGGATTAAGTTCATTGCCGCATCAGCTCTTGCAGAGTTGTAACTTGCCCAACACTTGTTGGGGACACGCAGCCTCCGCACGCAAAGAAGACTCATCAATTATAGACCGTCGGCCTACAACATCCATTCAACTATGCAACTAGTGCAATGGGTCATCCTCAAGATTTGAATGAATGGTATATGTACCTATACCACCCCCACAAATAATCGCAATGGGCCCTCTCCGCAAGTCTCGATATACGTTGGTTATGAGAGTGCATCCATAATCGTATTTGGAACCCATGATCGAGACTTACACACACCGATTCGCCGATTGCATCTTTGACGAGGACCATTTCCCGTCATTAGGGGAGAGAATCAACCATTGGATGAAAAATGCCGAGAAATAGTATGGCATTCCACTCGATCCCCGCACATGACCCTCGCACTAATGAAGCAAATCAAGAAGTCCGTAAGATAATTGATTTGCAGATTTAGCAAATGAACTGCTCGATCATTTTTGTGATCTCAAGAGCATGGTTAAGTCGCATATACCAGCAAGAAATGCACCGAGAGGGTGGAAATACCAAAGAAAGCAGAAGGTATCCTCATCCTGCTCAGAGGCCTCAAAGAAAAGAACAGAAATCGCTTCTCAAACCCAAAGTACCCTGAGACGTCTGGGAAAAATGGGCAAGAGGACTTACCATAGCCAATCACAAAATGCCCCAAAGCAAGAAGGGGAGCCAGTTGAGACCTGCACCGAAAGAAGCCTGGAAAAGGCAATTCCAGATCTGAACCTTCCATTGGAAGAAACCGCTAAATAATGTGTGCGCACACATTGGCGGAGAAAAACTAAAGGAACTTGCTCTGGAATGGGAAATAGCAATGAAGAGCAAGTAGAAGTGCATGAAGCACACCATGACGAAATGGCCATAAATTTTGTAATAATAGGAGAATCTATGAAAAGAGCAACAACCATTGCAAGGCTTGTTGTTCAAGGTTTCACTCAACGCCCTAGGGTTGATTATGAAGAAACCTATTCTCCTGGTCATGGGTGGAATTACCTTTAGATACTTAATCTCAATGGTAGTCAACTTGAAGTTGAGAAGCTAATGGATGTTGTCACAAAGATATTTGTATGGAAACTTGGATTCGAGATATACATGAAAGTACCTAAGGTATCCCTATCCCGAACCAAGACAGAGCAAACAGAAACCTATACAAAGGTGAAATTGGAGAAATCAACCGTATGGGCTGAAACGATCAGAAGAATGTGGTACAATCGCTAAGTGACTTTCTTTGCAAGAAAGGCTACACGAACAAATGAAGATTGTCCATGTGTGTTTATACAACGATCCTCGAATGGATTTTGTATAATCTCCGTCTATGTAGATGACTTGAACATCATTGGGACGGATGAGGAAATTGAAGAAGCATGCACATACTTGAAGTCTGAATTTGAAATGAAAGACTTGGGTAAAACCAAGTTCTCGTTTAGGCTTGCGGCTTGAACATGTCCAAGGCGGAATCTTGGTACACCAAGCATCCTACACGCAGAAAGTGTTGGAAAGATTTGGCTTTGAAAAGGCATACCCGCAAAGACCCCAATGGCTCAAGGTCACTCCAAGCGCACCTAGACCCATACAGCCTAAAGAAGAGGGGAGGAAGTCCTGGGAGCGGAATTCCCATACTTGAGTGCAATTGGAGCGCTCATGTACCTTGCGAATAGCACTAGGCCTGACATTACGTTCGCCGTGAATTTGCTAGCACTAAGATAAAGGCGTAACCCACCAAAAGGCATTGGAAAGGGGTTAAGGACGTCTTCCGTTACCTCCAAGGAAGCAAAGAACTCGGTTTGTTCTATAGAAGGAACAATGAATTGAATTTGGTTGGCTATGCCAATCTTTGGTACCTATCGGACCCGCATACTTGGTAAGTCACAAACCGGGTATGTTTTCCTTTGCGGTGGAACAACAATTTCGTGGAAGTCATCTAAGCGGACTCTTGTCTCGACGCCGACAAACCACTCGTAAATAATTGCCTGGTATGAAGCCTCTCGAATGTGCATGGCTTCAAGAATGGTTCACCACATCCGTAAGTCATGTGGTCCGAACATGGAACAAACCCCACTATTATCTATGAAGATAATGCAGCTTGTGTTGCACAAGTACAAATGGGATATGTGAAGAGTAACCTTACAAAGCATATCAACCCCAAGTTCTTTTATGCTCATGAAATGCATAAGATGAACGAGATAAAGATCCTGCATACTAAGTCGTGTGAAAATCTCGCAGATTTATTCACTAAGTCACTCCGGCATCTTCCTTTGAAAGATGTATTAGAGGAATCGGATGATGAGGCTTAGAGAAGTGCAGATTTCGTGAGATTTTTCACATACTCCTACATAACTCTCAAACATGAAGTTTGAGTACCCAACGTAAATCTTGAAGATTAACATTGAAGTTTGGGTGGATTGTACTCTTTTCCTTAAGTAAGTTTTTCATTGAAGTTTTCTTACAGAAGGTTTTGATGAGGCAATCCGTGCAACACAAAGCCAGCGTGTGCTATGTACTCTTTCTCCAATTATTTTTCCCACCGGGTTTTATGGAGTTTTAATGAGGCATATGCATCTCGCAGTTGAAGAGTCCAAGGGGAGTGTTAGGAAACGGATTCGTATCCGATATGGACTCTTCCTTATCTCTAAGCAGAACCGCTTATATATAGGAGGCAGGTCACCCCATCAGATTGCAGAGAAGCATACACAATAAAAGCAGATTCGCTCCTCCTCATATCGCTGTCTCTCGCCTCTCTTCGTTTCTTCGCTTAGATCTATTGCGCAACCCCGACTATTCGAGCAATGGCGCTTGTCTAACAGAGTCTACGTAAGATCCCAACAAGCTCGCCGATGCAATCGAACGGCGCAGCAAATGGACCCGGCCGGCCGGCGATCCGCAGCAGCGAAGTCGACACAAATCCGGAGCGACCGCTCGATGTGGCGACGACCGCGCGTAAACCGAGGCCGTTTTACGCGCAAGCAGGGTCGGATTCCGCACGCCTCAAACGGCTGCGGAGCAGCGCGTGCCGCCTTGGGCCAGCCTCAGAGGCGTCGACGGCGACTCGCGTTGCGGACGGGGAGGCAGCGCTATCATCGTGGCAGGGGAACCGGCCCGCGACACGGCGTCCAGTCCGACGCCAGGCAGCCAGGCATATCGATCCAACATCACACGGCACTTTCGCAGCAACATCTACATCAATTTTCGTACAATTATATATAATTAAACGACAGAAATAATCTCGATCTATACAGGTGTTGGGATTCATTTTTAAAATATAACTTTTACCAACTAGTTGGTCACTTACTCATGGAATCGCCCCGGGGCTAAGTGAGGTCTCTAGGCCAATAAGAAAAGGTTGCAACAACAAATTAAGCACACCACGACCCGAGTAGTCGAGCGTGTGTGCGTCTAGGTGGGTTGCTCTCATGAGCTCGACTCGACTGTTCGACCCCGTGCCGTGCGGTTTGGGCGTGCGCGCGCGTGTTGGGCAATCGCTTTCCGCGGCGGCGACCAAATGCGACCTTATCCGGGCTAGCTTGTCCGTCCTCGCCGCAAGCACAGCTGTTGTGCACAATCCGTGTCGCCATTAGCGACCGACAGTCCGACCGACCTGCGACGGCGCCATCAGGTCAAGTCCAAGTGCATGCTTGCTGTCTCGTCGGCTCATGCTGGCAATCTGCAGACTGTGTCACAGCAAGATGGCTTTGCCTCGTAGCAGTTGACATATTTTTGGTGCCAGGCAAGGAATTGCTGATTCCCTCCAATTTTTTACTAGAATGCAGCTTGCTGCTGCTGCTGCTGCTGGAAAGAAGGTTTGTTGCTTGCTGTTCAACAAATTCTGAATTCGGGTTGACAATTGCCTCTCACCAAGTACAATGACTAATGAATGGAAGAAAAGGCTTACGTGAAGTGAGACTCCCATTAGGTCACAATGCTGTCTCGAAGAATCTTGTGCTGCTGCTTTCCACGGCCTCTAAAATTCGACTTATTTATGGTTTGTCTGGTTAAAAGTAATACTACTACTACTGCCACTACTAGAGCGATGTACGAGTGCTACAACAGATGCCTTTTAGAACAGCAAGGCCTGCACCAACGCGTCGCATCGCAACAAGTGGCGATTAACAGGCGAAAGGTTGGCATTTGAGAAAGCAGAATGGTCCAAATCAAGCAATGGAAAGTCGTTAACAAAACGAGAGGAGCAGGTACTCCATTCCTTACTCCGTCTCGTACAAAAAGATGGCATTATATTACTCTAGGTAAAATACTGGGTGAGTTACATAAAACTGGATAGATCGTGGCACCGAGTTGCATTACGTTGTCAGCCTGGAGGATCGCAGCTGCAAAATTGCTAAATGACCCGAATAATTAACAATCGTTGTTGACGCTGATGCGCACCAGCTTCAAATTAACAAGCAGCATCAATCATGAGACTAAAGTTCAAGCCCATTCTTGTGGGGCTCGAGGACGCATTTAGTAAACTATAACAAGAGTAGATGACAAATGCTCAACGATAACAAACTTAATCAAGCGCCACAGACTAGACGACCTCACAATAATTAATCATCGTGCATGAGAAGTAGGCATAAACAACCACGAGTCCATGACATCTCACCAACTCTGTAGATGGAATTCAGGATTCGATTCATGCACTTGCATCAGGGGCGGTCAGTTCAAACTGGAAGAAGATGCACAGGAAAGTTCATGATGGTTTGTTTGACTTGCAAGCAGAGACATTTCGAGTGAGTGAACTGGGAAAGTGCAGGCACCCGCACGGCTGCGCAATCATGATGTTCAGATACTTCATGGCAATCCATAGGACTATGAGGAGAGCTCAAATATGATTTGTCTGGAGTCTGATTCATTTGAAACTCGAGATAACAAACCTGAGGCTTCAGCAGATCAATAACCGAAGTGTCAAATTATAATTCAATCTGCTTTCAACTAATTTGTGCTGATCTAAGATAATAAGCTCACGAGCTTGGTCTTACTTCACCTCTGGAATTCCAAGTTTTTCAGATAAATTTCGACTGAGTTATAACTGGAACAGACAGGAAATTTCAACGGACAAGCAAGGAATTCACTTTAGCATTAAACCAGTAAACAGGGCAGCTTGTTAAGGCAGTCCATTTCATTATCCAGTCATAATATGGGGTCAACAAGAGAGCCACAATGCAGTTTCAGATATCATAGAACTTTTAAACCGTCTTCCGTGTGGAAGCCTAGAAATATACATATAAGTTAACCAAAATTTCTTGTACAACTTGCTTAGAAGCACACAAGGACTAAATATGATGTATACGCACGTGGCACACGTACAATCAATCATTACTAAAAGGTTATAATGAGTACCACATCCTCAAAGTTGCTTTGAGTTGGTTTTTCTTTTTAAATAACATCCAAATGGTTTAGAAAAAGCATGCTTATGGAAAAGTTGCTAGCTTCTCGAGGAAATCAAATGATTTTGATGGTTATTCAGGCCTTCTCAGAAATCTCCAGAGCTCATCTGAAATCAGCTCCGACTGCTTCTTGGACAGACTTGAAACCATCCCTTTCCAAACATTCTGCTAGCTCAGCCTGAAAGTGCCAAACAATCCATCAGTATCAGAATTTTGAAGTTATTCTTTAAGTACATAGAATGGAACAGAAGAAAATATTTTGGTCAGGATGGTTGGGTTTGTTTCCAGTGAACAGTTATTTATATAAGTGTATTTTGACCAAAACTTGCAAGCTTCATAATATGTAACAAATTTGTTTAACTCATAACCTTTATTTTGGGGATAAGAGCTGGACCACCATAGGCAAGGGCAGTGTAAACTTGAACAAGTGTAGCTCCAGAACGAATCTTCTTGTATGCATCCTCGCCACTGTAATTACATAAATAAATTTGATTAAATATTTGTGTTAGAAGTGCAAAACATCATTGAAGAAAATACAGAAATTACATTACCTACTTACGCCACCACAGCCTATAAGGGGAATCTTGCCCTGCAAGAGATATGCAAGAGTTGTTCATGATCAAGGCTCCAATACAGAAACAATGGAAGTTAAAACATGCTAAAGTAAATAGAAAAAAAAACAGGGATAAAAAACACACCCGTGTAAGTATATACATCTCCCTGAGAATGTTAGTAGATAAGTCAAATAAAGGCTTCCCACTTAATCCACCAGCTTCCTGAGCTAATGGATGTGTGTCTGCAGGAGGAGGTCTTGAAACAGTTGTGTTCGATATAATCTGTGTATTACCAATGTCAACAAAAGAATAAGCAACATTAGTAAAAGCAAATGGACGGGAGAAATACAAATGGGCATAAAAGTTAAATAGGATTATGCTAGTCCGTGAAGTGTCACAGCAAATCGGTCTTGGAAGAATTTTCCACCTACCAGGCCATCCAACCTAAGAGCAAGAGCAACCTGGAAAACAATAAGAAAAGGCATAATAACATTCTCAACTCAACGACGGAAGAGCATACAGAACAAGGCTAAGTTCAGTATGTTACCGCAGCAATGTCCTCCAGATCCTGCTTAGACAAGTCTGGCGCGATCTTCACAAGCAATGGTGGAGGACCATCTTCAGCCCACTGCATCTCATCTCGTGCAGCTTGCACCTGCGCATCCAGTGTAGGTCATACGAATTCCATGCAAATGAACAGATGCACTTCAGTTAAAGCGACTACAGACCTTCTTCACAAGATCTTTCAGTTGTTTTCTACTTTGCAATTTGCGAAGACCAGGCGTATTTGGGGAAGAAATATTTATGACCTGCATTAAGAGTAAGAAAGAGTAATGACATATCTTAGCAGGTGCTAACAGGTATAAAAAAAGAAGCCCTTCTCTTCTCCATCACACATTGATGAAAAGCCATTCAACAAATGGACAAAACCAAAGAGTCCAAAACAACAACAAAGAATTGAAGGAGACGGTTCTCCAGTCCAGTTGTTCTATTCTTCTTGCTTTGACAAGCCACGCTAAATGAGAATGGATTAACATGAACACATGCAAAGTTTCTGATTCTAAGAACAATATGGTGCATATGAAACTGAAGGTACCAAAGGTATAATGTGAAGTTATCTTGCAAGACCAAAGGATGGATACCAAGTAATCAGCATATTGTGACAACGTATGAACTCCTTGCACGTAATCAGCAGCAGCATCTTCACTAGTCTTGTTCTTGCCGAGATTGACTCCCAGGATTCCAGGCCCCGCTTTTCCTCCTTGCTTTACATCATTGGTTGAGGGAGACGTGGAGGTCGAAGTTTCTTCCATCTTCCGCTTACCATGTTGTGCCCCAAGACGCTTAGCAACTACTACGATTCCTTCACTGTTGAACCCGCAGCGATTGATTACAGCACTGAAGAGAAAACCAGAAAACAGCAGTATCAGAAACCATTAAGTAGCATTTTGTTTTTTTTCAGAAACTTGATTGACATGGAACAGTCTGAATACCGATAACAACATAAATACTTACCCATGCTCTCGTAATCTGAATATTCGAGGCTTGGGATTTCCCTCTTGAGGAAGAGGTGTCACAGAGCCAACTTCCACAAAGCCAAATCCCATACCTAACAGACCTTCAACTGCCTCAGCATTTTTATCAAAACCAGCAGCAAGGCCAATTGGATTTGTAAACTTCCTACACCAAACCTCTAGCCCAAGAACTGGTGGATCAGGTCTCTTTTCTCTTGGAACAAATCCATGAGCAGCAGCAGAAACAGCCAAACGATGAGCAAACTCTGCATCTAGCAGTGCAAAAAATGGATTCACGAGTTGTGTTGACTTGAATAACCAGCCACTGCAGGATCAGAAAGGGCATAGCTGTGAATAAGCAAAGCCTAATGAATTCCCAGAATCCCAACTAGTTCAAATTTCAAGCACATAAAGGGGCGCTTCCATGTTATTTCAAACAAATAAGAACTAGTATTGGAGAAATTTGGTTCAAGAACATAATATCATGTACCAAAACTTGGCTTCATCGGCGGTACTCACGTAAGCACCTCCGGCAATGGCCAGCCCTATCATGGCCCCAGTCAAAAGCCTTCCCTGCCAAATTCATAAGAAACAACAAGAACAAATTAATGAACTAAAAGGCAGTGAAAGGCACAGGTAATCATTCTATGATTGGTTTAGTCCTTCTCAATCCTTCACAAGCAACTAATTAGTAAAAAAAAATTAAAAAAAATGTGCATTGTTGTCATTGCCGAAGATTTAAATAATAGTTCCCTCTGTCCATTTTTCATCTACACAGATATTAGGAACCAGAGCTTGTCTTCGTATTTACATCCTGTCGAGACAATGTAGATGACTGTGCTAGAAAAGCTTACCAAAAAAAAAGATATCTTTCGTGTTAAGATGGCATGAGAACATGGAAGTAATCAACGACAGAGTGCTAGCACTGGCAGTAAGCACAGTATGTAAAAGACGCTAAAGGTAGTACGCAGCAAATACGCAGAACGCCGCTTACTAAATCACAAGCCACTGATCCACATGCTACGTTTTGCAACCTTTTTTTGTGAAAAGCAACGCACGGAGCTCAGCAAGAGTAGCGCACGTGAGGTGTATGCCCAAATGCCGAGGGGAGGGTGGCGGCGGGCGCGGGCGCGTTACCTTGCGGGGAGGCGGGGGCACCTTCTTCGGCGCGGCTGCGGTTTCTCCCGGCGCGCCGGACGCGGAGGCCGTGCTGGCCGGCCGCGCGGCAGAGGCGGCTCCGCGCCACGGGGAGCCGCGCAGGAGGGCGTCGCGGAGGGAGCGCCGCCACGTCCGCGCCGCGGCCGACGACGACATGTGGAGGGCGTGAGATCCGGCGCGGAAGGGCGGGATGCAAAGGAGGGGCGGCGGCGGGTGGCGGTGGCGGCGAGGTGGGAGTCCGGTCGGCGTGGGGAGCAAGCAGCAGGAGGACTTAAAACGGGGAAGGAATTGGCTGCGGAGGGGGCTGGGTTAGCCCAGTATTATGGTTTCGTGCCTCTTGGCCCAGTTTGGCACGTCGGCCTTTTCGTTTAACTTAGCCCACTCTTGATTGTTGATACGATTAAGATGCTTGATAATTCGCCAGAAGTCCAAACCTTTTTCGATCAGAATATTAGATGATAGAATTAATAGTGGGCTTGTTAAGCAATAAATATACAAACCGATAGGCTTATGTATGACTAGGTTGATACTACTCTCTCCAGTCACAAATATTTTCGTTTTAGATATAGGTGCAATCAAACTTTTAAAACTTTGATTTTTTTTTAATGTTTTTTAAATATTTAAATTGGTTATATGAAAATTATATGTGTAGATTTTTCTTGAAAAGTATTTTCATAATATTATAATTTATTGGGTTTTATAAATATATTATAATAGAAATTAATGGTCAAAGCTGTGTTTTGAAGACCATATCGATGTCCAAAACGATAACTATTTGTGATCAAAGGGAGTAGCAAATCAAACTTTTTGAGATTATACAGGGAATTAATCCCTGTAGATTTGCGGTCATTTGGATTCTTCTGTTAACTCTACGCAAATTACTATTAGGACACCGAACTATTCACATTTTGAATTTTGATGCAGTTGATTCAAGTATCATGTTCTCTGTTAGTCCCGCACTCCCGCGCAGGGTTCCAAATTTCGTTTAGAGTTCAAATCTCCGAAATCTGAAATCTCGGTGAAATCTCATTATTTCGAACAAAATGTGAATGAAATTCAAAAGACAGAATTTTTTGAACAGAGATTCCCGAGATTTTGGTCAAAAAAACGAAATTTCGTTTGAAATTGTCGAAATCTCGGTAAATTTCAACTGAACAAAAAATAGTTCAAACGATGTCAAAAAAATTTGAAATGTTTTTTGGATGATCCTGACACAAAACTAATATTCCCATAAAAACTTTAGATGATGATAAAGCCTGAGGATTTTTTTTAAAAAAATCTAACAATACTATTGTCCTCATAAAAGGCTGACCGAAAAATTTCAACCAAATGGAAAATGGTGCAAACAATGTTACCAACTTTTGAAAGAAAAAAATATATAGTCCTAACACATCCGTCATATTACAATAAATTTTTTGGATGATTATCAATCTTGAGGAATTTTCAAAAATTCAAACAGTGCTCACGAAGACTGATCGATAAATTTCAATTGAATCAAAAATAGTTCAAAACATGTTACGAAGTTTTGAAGAAAAAAAATTGATGGTCCTGGTGCATCACTAATATTCTCATAAAATTTTTAGATGATGATCAAGCTTGAGAAAGTTTTAAAAATTCTGACAACCGAGGTACTTAATTAATGATCGCACTAATTAATGTGCATAGGCTAACTGAATGATCTACTGACTGTCCTACATAGAAAATGATGTGAAGAATTCAATCCGATTAACATTTGGTCAAATTTCGATCAATTTCATTGAGATTTCGATCAAATATACCGAGATCTCGGTGAGATTATAGGGTACTATAGCATTTTGATTTTTTTTTAAAAAAATAATTTCACCATGATTATGAAACTCGGGGCCCGAAATCCGAGATTTCACAGGATTTCGACGAGATTTTGATCCTTGTTACTCCCACGCAACCGATACAATTGTACGAGTTTGGCAAACCATTCAGCTAAAAGATCTAGCACATGCCACATTGAAATTTTATTTTTGGGCTCCATCTCGGAGGTGGTCGAAATCCAAAATTTTGGTATTTTGGATGAAATTCGAATGTTCAAAAATCAAATTTAAAATCCAGAATTTTTGAGTGAAGAAAACTGAAATTTCGGTCCTTTTCAAACCCATGTGAAATGGTCCCCGGAGGCTAGAAAAAATATGAAAAAAATCATGTAAACATTTATCTAAATTTTCTGTCTGTTTGAATGCAAAACATGAAGGTGCCTTGCTGTCAGATCCAAGAAATATAAGTCTGAAGAATCGAATGAAAACTCTGAAGAAAGAAGGTTTAGATGGAAGTTGGCGGCAACTGTAACGTTTCGACGTATTCAGCTTTAGACTACGATGGATGGCTATGATGAAAGGAGAGAGCGGTTAGTAACATCTTGCGGCTGGAATTGATTTCAGTATCCAATGTGTAAGTCAGTTGTGTTGTCGTTGTTCGGTTAAACTCTGAAGGTTCCCCTTTTACTGTTTACTTCTTTCGGTAATGTAACTCAAGCGCTGTAATGCTAACCAGTGTTTTCTACTTTATGGGACATTGTTTTTTTTTCGAAATTAGCGGCAGGAGCTCTGCCAATACATTAAAGGAAGGTAGAAGATAATTTTGGTACAACAGGAACAGCAGGAAGTCCACGCGGCGGTGTAAGCACACCGCGAGATAAGGAACCTAAGATGGGACATTGTTTTGCCTCTTGCAATTTGTTTGTACATACAGCTAGATGGAATGTTGGAGTATGAAGCTCTGACTTAGCACCGTTCCGACTACGTTGCACTTGCAGCTGCAGTAGAAATAGCGATTCAGTGTTATTGAGAACTCCTGCTAAAAAAGGATGGGGTTCATGCTTTCAGTGAGCCATATTTTTTTAAAAAAACAAAATGATATGAAACTACAGCATTAGCAACCCTGTAGTAAGTTGTTTATAGCCCTTCTTCTTTCTCTTAGTCTGGCTGTTGCTCCTACTCCATTAATTGATATGAATATTTTCATGTTTTCATGATGTTCCAAAATCATTGGGCAGCGACCAGGAAGACTTGTCATCATTTGCTAGTGTCAATGGAAAATTGAACCATGTTCTAACTACAGATCATGTTGGAATTCATGAGTACAGAGGAAAAAGTGTGAAGGCCTTCACTCATTCTCCTTCCGACAATGCAATTTGTATATGTATTTTTTGAAAAAATTTCACATGTATTCCTCACGAAAGTCATTACAATTCTTCCAAAAAAAATTTGGGGGTGAAATATGAAATAACCCGACTATTTATAAATCAAATGAAGTGGCAAAAACAATTAGTTGATCAATAAAAAATGATTAAAAACAGTAATAGCACATAAACCAGGAAATTAAATTAAAATGGATCATCACTAAATTTATAATGCTGATCAATCAATACAAAGTATATGTAGAGAATTAAATTTCAACATCAAATAATTCCAATTACAACTCAAATTACAGTTACATTAATGAAAATTTCATTTCAAACATAAAAAGAATAGAAGAATGAATTGTAAAGCTTCATTGTTCTCCTAAATCCTCAAGTTCAAAGTCTTGCATTAGAAAATGTACACATGCATTAGATTGAAGCCAAAGCAATAGATGAAATAAATTAGATTAAAGTGGAGTTTGTCGTCAGCCCGAAAAAGTTTATATCGCGCATTGAGATACGACAGATTATCTGGGGGCCAATTCAGCACCTCTCACGAATTATTAACATCATTCGACAAATTACAAACCTATTTTATCTTCAGTAAAATAGTAAATAGACACAGTAACTTAGGATAAGACCAAACAACTGTGCCTTGAGGACATCACACCTCTTTCCAGAAGCCATCGAGCATTCATATGGCTCCAAGCCCCAAAGCAAAGCCAAACCGAAAAAGAACCGAGCTTCAGATAAGCCACCAACCAACATCCAAGCATCCAAACACAAGTCAACGAAAGCCTAGAGATCCAGGAAGCAAGAAACTCAAGCAGGCAAGGGCCAACTCCAGGAGCAATGGAGTAGAACAACCAAACCCAGGAACAAGGAGGAGGCCAAGGCAACCACCTCAATATCACTGATCATAGCCAACACATCTCCGCAATTCCCAACATTCCGTTTTCATTTACTACATCCAGGTATCTCCCTTTAATCCGGTTACCAATAGAATAGGCATAGAAAAGCAATAACAAAAATGAAATAGAACTGAAAATGTTAGTCTCAGTAGAAATAATCACAAGGGTTGCATTATACGTCCCCTTAGCCCACATATGCTTCCTAGGCGTATTGCAAGCTAAGGTCGTCGCCACAACGCCATCCAACTTGAAGTCGCAAAAAACTAAACATCATAGACTAACTGCTCTACCTGGCATAAACTCATCATCTACCATGCAAATTAATTCATAAAGAAGGCACTATAAATCATGTTGCAACTAAATATTCAAGCACCCCACAGAGCATAATATCCAAGCTCTTAGTATCAGCACATCTATCTTAGTTTGCAAATTGTAAATCCATCAATGTGTAATCACAAACCATAAAGAATCAATGACCAAGATCAATAAGCAAAAGAGAAACCGAGGATTAGGGTACCAAACCCTAGCCGGAGCTAGGGGAAATTGAGGGTGGCGTGGTGTCGAGTAGAGGAGCAGAGAGGGGAGGGGCAAGCCAGCGGAACCACCGGCGACACGGCGGCGATGCAGGTGCACAGGCTGGCATGGGCCGCAGGGCGCGCGGGTGTGAGGAGGAGACCGGAGCCGTGAGCACGGCGAGGAGAAGATGTTGGACAGGGGATTGGCAGCAGGTTGGCCGACGCGAGAAGATGATGGGCAGGGGAAAGCCGGATCGACCATAAAAGGGAGAAGGAGAGGAGATCGGAAGAAGGGAGGAGAGAAGAAATAAGAGAAGAGTGGATAAGGCTCAGCCAGGTGGGGAAAAGAAAAGAAGAAAAATAAAAATAGAAATAAAAGGAGTAATAGAGAAAGAATAGAAAGAAAAAGAAAAGAAAAAAATACAAAGAAAAGAGAAAAACAAGAAAAACATTTAATTCTGGTAGGTCATTCGAAATTATGAATTTTAATCTCTGTCAAACTTCCAGAATCAATCAAGATAATTCAAATAAATTAAAAACGTGAAGTGCAATCGGTCGATCAATTTAATAAAGCGCGACCATATAAAATCGAATGAAACCCTAAAAATCACAAAGTAAAATGTATCAACCCTGAAATATTGTGTTAAGCACGTCGGTCACTTTAAAATATATAAAAACTTATTTGCCACTAAATACGGTATTTCTGTAATTTCAGGAAATAAATTAAATTAGTTCATAAATCAGCAAACGAGTGAAGACGAGTATTTCGAGCAAAATCCAGGCAAGTTCCCTTGTCCATGTTGTAAAATGATTTCATAAAAGTTTGTGAAATCCACTGATGTATGGTAAAACCTTATTTATGTATTAAAAATTTAAATCGATGGTTGGATAAACTGCGAGTGCAGTTGGAATTGATATTTTGACTCATCCGACAGGTGAAGTCGGGGTGAGTTGTTAAATGGTGGGTAGAGGCTGCCATGATTGTTGTTGCCAGTGGGGCCCTCTACATAGGGATATAATATAAGGCTAAAACTACTATACTTGGGCAATGAACCGTATTAAATTGTATCAACCATGGTGTGTGAAAAACAACCAGAAAATGTTGTCCTATGATGGTGTTTAAATCTTCACATTGGGTAAGTAAGATGTGTTAAACTAGGATTGCAGGATGCCCAGTGAAGTACACATTCGATAACCAGTTTTGATTATTGGTGCTATATTTAAAGCCATTGGATGAGTCTCTGATTTTCGTGGAAGAGATCAACTGGCTACCCCAATATCTTAGTACCACTGATTCGCGTTGTAGCACAACTGGTAGTTGTCAAGGGATATGCATACCTCTGATGTTGTGACAAGGTACAACTAACTAACCCTGATCATAGTGCCGTCGAATCAGTATAGCGTACAACTGGAAGGGGCCAGGGTTGGAGATTAAATGCTAGAGTAGTGATAAACGTTCTGGGTTCTCGATTGCGGTCGAATTCGCTATGGGTAAAGCGATACAAAACTTGCGCAGGGTATAAAATCATCAATTCATGCTTGTCTCCTGGACTGGAGGCTACGAAAGTTAATTATGCCTCATATACGAGTGCCAGTAGAAATTTTATAAATTAAAAATTGAACACCAGATTTTACTAATAATAAACCTAGTTTGAGTAAATGGATTTGAGGTATGAATTGAAGAATGGAACCAGTGAGGGTTCTGGATGATAAAATTCATGAATACCTATTTGCTACTAATGCTTGCCGAATACATCTTGTACCTGTTCTTCTATAAATCCCTCTTTGCTTAGATTCTGAGTGCTATGGAGGCTCCGATGCGGAGTGGATGGGGAATCACCCGCAGAACCAGGGTGATGAGGAGGCAAAGGATGACCCAGAGGAGTGGGTGGAATAGTGGCCCTTATACAGAGGCCCTCGCTCCCTAGGGTAATTAGTACAATAAATGTAATCTTGAGCTTTTGTTGTAAATTATGTGTTAAGCCAGGTGAAGAATTGTAAGATGGTACTGCGTATGGATTGTAATGGGTATCCTTTGAAGTCTCTAATTAGTGGTCCTTTGAACACTCTGAAATGACGTATTAATTAATAAAACGTCGGGCTTACTCGATGATTTATTAATTAAATATGCCCAGATCAGTATAATTAACTCGGAATTAATGGCAACACTCAGTCATTATCTGGGGTTAATTATGCGGGTCGCCACAAAACCCAGTCGTAAAACATCAAAACCTGTCCAATTTGTGGTAATTTCGGTCCAAAAAGGCGAAATTGATCAAAATCTCATCGAGATTTCCTGAAATTAATGTAGCATTTTGAAAATTTCAAAAAAAATCCTATCGATATTTGGTATCTCGGCCCGGCCCCGGCTGGAGACCGAAATTTTGGCCAAGATGACCGAAATCTCGGCGAGATTTTGAACCATGCCGCTGATTGAGACGAGATGTTCTCAACTTGTTGCTCACTTTTATCTCAACGGCACAGTATTTGATCATTTTTGCCGAATTATTACACAGTTGACTAAAATTTTTCTTAACTTTTAGTCAAATTCTAAGCCATTTAATTTAGATCCAACCATCCATATCACTTCCCCCACTCCATATAGAACTCCGCCCTAACCGTAACCTCACTCCAATCTACTCTAAGTCTCTAACCCCACCCCAACACTAGCCGCCACCCCCATCCCTCCCCATGCGCCACCTCCCACTGCCTCGACGGCTCCGTGAGGCTCACCGACCACCTCCACCTGCTACCGCTTAAATTGCCCGACATAGCTACCAGCGATATTGGTGCCGCCTGCCACCTTGTCCTCCACCTTGTCTACACCTCCCATACCGCTTCCTTCCTCGTCTCTGGCCTGCCTACACATCCCACCGCCCCTATCGTCTCTCTTCCCTCCTCGTCATCGACCTTCCCGCCAACACCGCCCACCGCCCTCCTCCGTCCTGTGGCCAAGGCAGTGCCATTGTGCTCTCGCCATCGCCATAGCACCACCACTGCTATTCTTCCGTCGCCTCTCCCTCCCTCTAAGCTTAGGGATCCGGTGAATTCAAACCCTAACCGGTGAAATTGAGCCCTAACCTGACGACGTCGAAGAGGCAGGAGATGAGTTCGTCAGAACACGAATCTCCATGCGATTTAAATGTGAGAAAAATCGATTAAAACTTAAGGATTTTTTCAGTTGCGAGTGCATTAGCAAATCTGTTGATCATTTGGCTCCGAAGTCCGAACGCACGCAACAACCTGACGATACACAGGTATACAACGTTTGAAACATCAATAATGCAGACGATATACTTGAGTCATCACCCGAACGCTTTTGAAAGTTCACTACGAAGGTGTTTGGTTAATAGGTGAAGGATCATCTAGGACAGAACTGTGCCTGAGATGGAATGGTGATAGATGGATCAATCCTTGGTACCATGTTTGGTTTAATTTGCACATCCTGGATTAGTTAGTCCTGGACGGAACTGTACCATGTTTGGTTGAGCGTCCGACATGCATAGTCGCTAGAGCCATACACTAATGCCAGAGCCATACATAGCTGCAGCTGGTGGCGACGTCCAAATGCAAGCATCGGTAAATGCAAATCCTCAAATCTGATCATACAGTTCAGCAGCAAAAAACAACATTGTTTAGAACACAAATTCAGTTCAGCAGCCAAGCACCGGCCAAATGAAAATTAGCATGACTGAAAATTGGAACACAAAATTAAATCTGATCATGACAGCAACCAAAAATAACATTGTTCAGCAGCCAAAACAACATTGTTCAAATTCAATCTCCACACCACAAGACAACAGCAAAAAACAACATTGTTTCCTGAAGCAACATGACCATCATTGAAGCAACACAACAGTTTTAAGCATCACAGTTCAGAAAAAACAAAAGCACAGTTTGGCCTCTGGTTTAGGTCCTAAGCACACTCAACTTTTTGCATCAAAACAACCTTAAGTGGTCTATGGATTATCTTGGAAAAACTTAGCAGCCATCACCATTTGGCTGGACATTGGCACCATCATAAAAGCTCTTGCTTTACTGGGATTATCACAAAGGTAGGTCAAATAGTTGAGCAAATCAACCTCAAGAAAACCTGGCAAAGCAAACACATGAGCCCATAAATCATCTGGCACTTCTGAACTTTTGCTTGTCTTCTCAATGGCCTCAGCAAGCTTTGCAAGGCTACCAGTTATTGTTTGCAGAAATTGGTCCTCCTCCACGCATGGTCTCTTGCGGTGCTTAGATGGCTTAGTGCGTGAGGATTCACCAGTACCTAAATTTGACAAGATAATATAGCATAGTTAGTAAATAAAATTTGACATATGTAGCAATATTTGTAGCAATTATATTTAGTAGCAATTTCAGATACCATAAAGAATTAGTGCAAGGGCAAGAACACATGTTATATGTACTGTTAGTAAGTTAACTTCCACGTTTTTTCTACAAACATTCTGAAGTTCTAAAGCAGACAGTGGAAGTAAAGGTTAAATGGTGTCATTAACCTTGACAACTTTTAACTTTGTAGGTTACTACTTAAACAGCGTGTCTGCTCGAGCGTGAGTATGAAAACAGTGTGTCATATCACATGATTCCAAATTAATAACTTATACATTAACAGATAGGAGTAAATGTTTATATGAAGTAAAAATAAATAAACAGATAGGAGTGCTACATAAACAGTAAAAAATAAAACGCAGTATGACATATACACTAACACCAGTTTTCAACCAAATGCAGGGACAAAAATAAACAGATAGGAGTGCTACATAAACAGATAGGAGCATTAGTAAATTATCACCTGAAGTTGCATTACGATCATTGTTTGTGGTGTTATCTTCGCTCAAATTTTCTGGTTCTTGAATGTTTTGATCAGAAATTTCAACATTTTGGTCTGCCTCACTTTCTGCACTGATCAGGGAGGAGAAGAGGGGAGGAGAAGAGGGTGGAGCCGGTGCCAGGGAAGAATTGGAGGAGACAGATCAGGGAGAGGGAGAGGTGAGGACTCGGCCGGCTGTGTGAGGAGAGGGAGAGGAGGCACGCCAGTGGGGAGAGGGGAAGGAGGCGGCGGCGCTAGGGCATGGAGATGGGCTGTGCTAGGAGAAGCGAAGGAGACGAGCACGTGAGGAAAGGGGGGGGGGGAGCGGCGCGCCCCGCGGGGAGAGGGGGAGGAGGCGGCGTTAGGGCATGGAGATGGGCGAAGCGAAGGAGAAGCGAACGGGTTTCATCTCTTCGCGATGGACGAACGGGTTTCTTGTATTCGCGATGGACGGAGAGAGCTATCCTGTTTTGCTACGGTGGGATGGATCAAACTGGGACGGCTCTATCCCGCTCGATACAACCAAACAAAAAACATACCTATCCTCGATGGATCCAAGACGCACCAACCAAACACCTCCTACATCGATCACCTGCCGCCATCACCACGCCACCGCCGCAACTAGCCTCTCCCGGCTCGGGCGGAGCACCGTCTGCCCATCGATTCCCACCCAAGCGCTGGAGTGCGCTTGCTCCGGCGACGTCGCGCACCCGGTTCGCCGTTCAGCTGACACCACCGGCAACAAGGCAGCGCCTGATCATCTGCACAGCACGGACACTCAATTGGCAAACGTTGCGGATGCACTGCGCGGTGCGCGTCGCCTGTCG
Organism: Rhipidocladum racemiflorum; assembly: GCA_036346355.1. Classification (NCBI taxonomy): domain Eukaryota; kingdom Viridiplantae; phylum Streptophyta; class Magnoliopsida; order Poales; family Poaceae; genus Rhipidocladum; species Rhipidocladum racemiflorum. Next base: position 71,386,108 of record CM070576.1, on the reverse strand, counting down.
ATGTGCTAGCTAGCACCGCGCGTCCGCGCCCGCCGCTGTCTGTCGCAAGTCTTCACGGGCACGGCCGTGGTGCATTCTTCCCGCCGACGCTTCACCACAAGCGCTCGCTCGTCCGCCAAGACACCGCCCGCGACGACTCACTTGCACGACGCTGCCGCCCTTCCCTTGCCGCGCGGCCAAGCGCCACCAACCCTGGCTAACCACGGCGGCACAGGCTCATCAAACCTCGAAAAGGCAAGGAAACCCGAAGAAACGCGCGTGCCATGCCACCTCCCGTGCGGCCGCCACGACCTCTTCACCCCGCCACCGCCGTAAAATCCCTCCTCTTCCACACCGCCATCGCCACGCACCAGCAGGAAGACCCCATCCCGTCCCGCTCCTACGCGGCACTCCTCCAGCGCAGCGCCGCCACATCTGACCCCCGCCTCGCCGCCTCCCTCCACGCGGCCCTCCTCAAGCCTGGCCTCCTCGCCTCCCACCAGTTGCTATGTAACCACCTCATCATCGCCTACTTTAAGTCCCGTCTCCACCGCCACGGCCTCCGCCTGCTTGACGAAATGCCCCGCCGGAACACCGTCTCCTGGTCCGCCGCCATCGCGGGGCTCACGCAGGGGGACCGCCCCCGCGAGGCGCTCGCGCTGTTCCGCCGGATGCGCCGCTCCGGGTTCCCTCCCAACGAGTTCGCGCTCGTCAGCGCGCTCAATGCAAGCTCGTTCGTTGGCGGCGCTGGCTTTGGCCGCGCGCGGCAGCTATATGCCCTCGCAGTCCGCCTTGGGTTCGACTCCAATGTCTTCCTGATGAACGCGTTTCTCGCCGCGATGGTCCGTCACGGGCAGCTCGCCGACGCGGTGCAGTTGTTCGACAAGGCCTGTGTCCGCGACACCGTCTCGTGGAACACGCTGCTTGCGGGGTTCGCGCACCATTCGTGCGTGCACGCGTGGAGTCTCTGGCGAAGGATGGCCGTGGAAGGTGTTGGGGCAGACGGGTTCTCGTTCAGCACCGTGTTGTCAGGGTTGGCGGCAAGCGCGAGCTTGGCGAGCGGCATGCAGGTTCATGCGCAGCTTGTCAAGAGTGGCTTTGGTGATGATGTCTGTGTGGGGAACTCCTTGCTGGAGATGTACATGAAGAACAAAGTCCTGGAATCTGGCACCGGAGCATTCACTGAGATGCGTCGGAGAGATGTTGTGTCGTGGACAGAGATGGCCGCCGGTTGCCTGCATTGTGGTGAGCCTGCCAGGGCCCTTGGAATTCTCAGCGACATGATGCTGGACGGGATTAGGCCTAACAACTACACATTTGCAACGACAGCCAATGCTTGTGCAATCCTCGCCAGTCTGAACGAAGGACGGAAGGTTCATGGATATGTGATCAAACTAGGAGAGGACGGCGATGTGGGTGTCAATAATGCGTTCATCGACATGTACGCTAAGTGTGGGTCGGTGAACTGCGCATACCAGATATTCCAGTCGATGCTGCGGCGACCGGTAATATCCTGGACGGCGATGATCATGGGATTTGCGCAGAATGGGCAAGCTCGGGAAGCCGTGAAGGTGTTTGACAACATGCTGTTGGAAGGTACTACTGCACCGAACTACGTCACATTTATCTGTGTTCTCTACGCTTGCAGCCAAGGTGGGTTTGTGGATGAAGGCTGGATATACTTCAACGCCATGGCAGACAAGTTTGGTGTTGAGCCTGGCGAGGATCACTACGCCTGCATGGTCGATCTCCTTGGGAAAGCGGGTCATATCGAAGAGGCTGAAGAGCTGATATCACGGATGCCATTCCGCCCTGGAGTTCTTGTCTGGCAAGGATTGCTCAGTGCCTGTCAACTCCACGGCAATGAGGCTGCAGGCAGGCGAGCTGCAGAGCGCGCACTTGCGCTCGAAAAGGAGGATCCATCCACGTACCTGTTGCTGTCCAGCATGCTCGCCGGCAGGCACAATTGGGACGATGCAGGAAGGGTGAGAGGCCTCATGGGGGATAGAGGAGTCATGAAGGTGCCTGGGTCTACAGTCTTCCAGTCCTTGCCTGAGATAAACCAAGCTTGTATAACGTGAACTGTAATGCACTTTTCCCCTGTGGAAGCACCTGCATCATTTTTTTTGCCAGAAAAGGCATCGACCTACAGAAGGAAGCAGATGCTTCTATTATCCAAGTGAATGGCATCTTGGCTGGATGGGTTTCTACATAATCTCAAAAGGTCAGAAGTAATACTTACCTATAATACAACTTTGAAGGTATCATCATTGAATTTCGCAAGTTGGTCATTTGTAACATTCATCTAATTTGATAAACAACAATACACTATGTGCACAATGAAAAATAATATTAATTGAACTTGATTAACGATTAGATGAGTATGGGCACATCCTAGTAAATCATGATCGTGCAGGTAATTACAAACTAGAAACAAGGAGCTCATGGAGGAAAAAATTCTTCAACATGCAAGATTTGCAGTGCACGCCAGTGCCATTGGCATCCTCTGAATCATATGCGATTCAGCGCTGCAGACTGCTGGCGATGATATTACGCGACAGTTGAGGTCGCTAAGAGAGGTTCGACATATTCCTTGAACTTTTCTTTTGTAATTGCACCTTCTCTTCGGCTCCCTGGCACCTCCTGCCCATTCTTGAAGAGAATCAGAGCTGGGAGACCATAAACCTTATACTCTTCAATCAGTTGAGGATTTGCATCATGATCGATTTTGACAATCTTTAATCTCCCCTCGTATTCCTGTTTCACCAAAATTAAACTATCAGAGCTGGCAATTCCAATTAAAACAACATAATTTCCTGTGACAACCTGTTTGGCTCCCATGAATTGACCAAAGAATCATGGAATTGAAATTCGATTCTAAAGATGAAGCTGTTTGGCTGCCACTAGGAATTGGAATTTACGATTCTACACCTAATTACAAGGGGTAACATACAACTAAACCAATTTTTTTTTTCCACCAGTCATTTGTGTGGAAGGGCTCCCGTCGAGTCCTCCTGCAACAACACCTGCCTCTGCCAGTTAACCACCTCTCCCACCCGACGGGAGCCCTTCCAGTGGCGTAATATCTACGGCGGTGGTGGCGTGGAGCTCAGTGATGGCACGTTGATAGGACGTGGCGACGATGGCAGTGAGGTAGCGGTGGCTTGGGGTAAACCTTGCAGGCATGCAGGTTGAGAAGCCCTGCGAGGAAGCTCTACCATGTCTCCTCTCACTCGGATCTCTGGATGACTTGCTTCCCTTGAGCTGAATATGGATGTTAGCAGTATGCTAGAACAGATCGGTTGCTTCCAAGTGAGTAATTTGATTTTTCGAGGTTAATTTTGTGCTTGATTCGATGATCTCTGCCTGTACGTAGTTGGTTTCTTGATGGGGCTCTATGCCACAGGAATAACAAAGGGAGCGGCAAGGAGCTGCAGTCATCACCGGCGTGTTAATGGCCTCTTGTATTTGACATGCAGAAGCAAGACAAGGAACCATCGGAAGAGATGGCCATGCATTGCCGGCAATGGCGGCTCATACATCGCTTCCACCCTTTGTTGATTAATTTGTGATTTGGCGGTTGCATGTTTCGTGCCTGACAGGGAACTTCACGAATTGGAGTGTCAGAGAAGTTCTGAAGTTGATGTCAAAGAAAAAGAGAAATTTCTGATTCCAGTGGACAGCCAAACGCGAAAAATGAAATTGTAATCGACGTAAACCAAATTCCAATTCAGTTGGAATAGACATTGGAATACAAATGCATGAATCAATTCAAATCCTGGGAGCCAATCAGCCAAACGGGGTGTGAATGACTTTGAAATATCAGTGTCTGTTGAACCATAAAAAAAATCCTACAGCGAAACTCATATGCACGACTAGTTATGCTTACACCGCTAATGCTTTGGACTGTTGTTTTTAAAAAAGGAGGAACCAATGCACAATATCTATTTAATTCTTCATATACATGGATATCTTTACACATTTTTCGTGGTTCGGTATTTTTGCAATTCTCAACTATTCGAACATGGCATAACACACTAGGCCGAAAGAAAAAAACATATAGACATTTCTATCAAGCAGCAGCAGACCACCTCGGAGGCCCAATCGACGACGGGCGCGATGAGGCGGCACGGCCCGCACCAGTCGGCGACGAAGTCGACGAGCACGGGCAGCTCCGACTGCAGCACCTCCGCCTCGAACTCGCTCTGCCCGATGAACTTCACCGCCGCGCCGCACCGAACGCGCGCGCGCGAGCCGGGCTGGCGCGGGCGCCACGCGCCAGCCGGGCGGCGCAGGCTGAGGGGGCGGGAGGAGGCGGGTGGTGGGGAGGCGGGGGCCGCGGGCCGAGGAGAAGGGCGAGCGGAGAGGGGGCGCGAGGGCGGACGCGGTGGTGCTTGGTGCCAATGGTGCGGACGCCATGAGGGCAGCAGGAGCAGGACGATGTCGATGAGTGGGGAGGAGGAGGAATCTTACCAGTTTCGTTCCCCGGACGAGATTTGTTTGCGAAGAGCGGATTTTTTCCCCCTCGTCTCCTGAGGCGTGGAATCCAGCCCAGCCCAGCCGAGATGAGCCCAACAAACAAAATTGTTTCCTGCCGGCCCATATGGAACATCGCATTCCGTACAAGAGCGACGTGTCAGCACCTGGAACGGTGAGCGCATGAACCGAGTCCACAGAAGAAGCGCGATCCATCATCCACGCCCCCTACCCTCCTCCGGCCTCCGGCTGCTTCGCCTTCACGACGCCTCTCCCTTCCCCGCTGACACTTTCACCCTTTATTCCCTACCCCACCTCCCCAAAACCCCCCAAACGCCCTAAAGCTACCCTTCACACATGGAGGCGTCCGCTTCGGAGAGGGCCGCCTAGGGTTCGGTCTCCGGCCATGGCGATGCCGAGGGTGGCCGCTGCGGCGGCGCTTCACCCCGCGGTCGCCTCCCCGTCCTCGACGCGCCGTGTCGGCGGTGGAAACGGCAATGCCTCCGCCGCCGCGGGGGCTGGATCCCTGGCCCGCGGCTGGCGAGGGGCGTTACGTGCGAGGGTGGCGGAGGCGGCGCCGGTGGCGGCCGAGGGTAGCAGGCAGGAGGCTCCCTCCGCATCCATGGTGGAGATCCCAGTCACTTGCTATCAGGTGAATTTGTTTCGCCTGTTATTCTGTTTATGAATTGGAATTTTGGAAATGCGGCTCCCCTTTTGTTGCATTTCTTCGTCGCTTGATCTAGTTTAGTTCAGTCCGTCCCCGTTCAACTGATGCAATTGTGGATTAAATAGGATTTTTTCCTCTCATTATAATTCAAATTCAATGTTACCATCACGACGCCCTTGAAAATTTGCACCAGTAATTTCATATGCATACCGTAATTCGGAGTGAAATGTCGCGAAGTGGTTCTGAGATTTCATTTTTTCCAGTTTAAAAGTGATTGAACCATATGTCTTCTTTTTATGACATCTGTCCAAATGACCATGCAGATTCTAGGTGTTACAGAGAAGGCTGAGAAAGATGAGATTGTCAAAGCAGCAATGGAGCTGAAAAATGCAGAGATCGAAGATGGGTACACAGCTGAGGTGTCCACTCGCAGACAGGTTCCTCATCGAATTCTGGAACTATGTGGATATAGTTATGCTTTGTTTGATAGAAGGAACGTTTGCGTCCTGGTGTTCAATGTTTGCTTTATTGCTTTGTTTGTCAGGCTCTGCTGGTAGATGTAAGAGATAAACTTCTCTTTGAACAAGAGTATGCAGGAAACATAAAAGAAAAGGTTCCACCCAGATCCTCTCTTCATATACCTTGGAGTTGGTTGCCTGCTGCCCTGTGTGTCTTGCAGGAGGTAATGTGTGCCACTAACACAAACACCCTTCAATCAAAGTTTCATGCAGACCAACAAATGACAGTTATGAAGTTTGTTTCATTTTAATTCGGTTTAAGCTTTTCATCATCAGTGGGTATGTTGCATGAGATAGATGTTAATTGTTATCATGAACATGCTGTGTTCACCAAAATCCACCAAAACTGTATGTCTTTTATTCGTGTTTGTCAAAATACTATTTACAATTCTGTGAAGTGATTTGAAAGGCTCCAGAGGGTTTAAGATTTATTCTGTGTAATGTTGAAGATTAATAAAATAAAACTTGTATGACAATCTATCTTTATGATTATGGTGAAAAGCATGTAGATAATGAACTCTGTCCTTTCTTCAGACCAGGTAGTGTAAAACGTTGAAAATGCCACATATGACCAATTTGATGTCTTAGCAGCCCCAATTCATCAGAGTTGAATGTGCCTTTTTTACCATCATGTTCTGGTCTATTTGTTTGTTTTCAGTGTAAGATGCTGTAGCATTGTTTGCAGGTTGGAGAAGGGAAGCTAGTTTTGGAAATTGGTCAGGCCGCTTTACGACGCACTGATTCTAAACCGTATGTTCACGATGTGCTTCTTGCAATGGCATTAGCCGAAGTAAGAACAACACAAGAAATTAAAGAAAAATAGCTGCATGGTAGAATGTTCATGCATCTCTTTGGTATATTTGCAATGATTCCATCCATTTTCTTGCAGTGCTCTATTGCAAAAGCTAGCTTTGAGAAAAGTAAAGTATCTCTTGGCTTCGAGGCTCTAGCACGTGCCCAATATCTTTTGAGGAGAAAACCATCTTTGGAGAAGATGCCCCTTCTTGAACAGGTAAAATGTTATTACTTTCACTGTATGGATTCTTCTACATATGAAATCATGCCATAACTTATTTCGTTGGGTGAACTAGATTGAGGAATCACTTGAAGAGCTTGCACCTGCTTGCACTCTAGAGCTTCTAAGCTTGCCTCAGACACCTGAAAATTCTGAACGCAGGCGAGGTGCTATTGCAGCTCTCTGTGAATTGCTTAGACAAGGCCTTGATGTTGAATCCTCTTGTAGAGTTCATGATTGGCCTTGTTTCTTGGGCCAAGCAATAAACAAATTATTAGCCACTGAAATAGTGGATCTACTTTCTTGGGACACTTTGGCTACAACTCGTAAAAACAAAAAATCATTGGAGTCTCAGAGCCAGCGGGTGGTAGTTGACTTCAACTGCTTCTACATGGCGATGCTTGCTCACCTTGCATTTGGATTTTCAACCCGGCAGACTGAGTTGGTACCTACTTTTTTTCTACTCATAGCCTATAGAAGCCATCCCGTTTGCTACTTTTGCATTCTTTTATTTACATTACCTCTATGCAGATCAGTAAAGCTAAAACCATCTGCGAGTGTCTAGTTGCAGCTGAGAACACAGACCTGAGAATTGAGGAATCTTTCTGCTCCTATCTTCTTGGAGAGGTGATAAGCTAATCTCAACTGCTATAATTGTACTAGCATACATTACTAGGACTAAAGGTTCGCTCTCAGGAATCTGGCACCACAGTTTTTGATAAGCTTCAGCAGCTTCAAAGTAACGGAAGTTCCAATTCAAGGAATTATGGGTTAGCTAAACAGAAAGACAGCAGTGACAAGGTTACTGTCAACCAATCACTGGTATGTAACATTCCGCGATGCTACGTGTCAGAGAAATAAGATAAATTATTCTAGATTAAGCTTCCTCATGCCAGATAACTTGTCTTTGCCAGGAACTGTGGCTGAAGGATGTGGTACTTTCTCGTTTTGCAGATACAAGAGATTGTTCACCATCTTTGGTTTGTATCATACTGTTTTTAGTAATAAAGTCCATAATGGCATTATTTAATTTAAATATCATCTTCCTCTTTTGACAGGCCAACTTCTTTGGGGCTCCTAAGCGCATCCTTAGCACTTCCAAGCAGAAATTAGGAGCCACAAGAATGGTCCTTTTGAGCTCTCAGCCATCTTCTAGTGTCTCACCATGCAACACAACTTCAGCGAAGCAGACCCCAATATTAAATTCTACCAGCCATTTGGGGGAAGCTGTAAAGCAACTTTCACCAACCAACCTGGGGTGCCATTCATCAATGGATAAGCCAGCAAATGGTTCAAGCACAACATCTGTACCCCTGAAGCGCAATCCTGGATCCCATCCTGCAAGAACCTTGGAATCATGGGGCCTAACTGGAGATATTATAGGAAAACTTGCCTATACCGCACTCCTGGGGTTTGCCCTGTTTAGTGCATTAAAACTGCTCAAAATTCAGTTTGGGCACACAAAATCTGCTCCCACAACTAGGGAATCTGCAGCCACATTGTCTCTGAATGAAGCATCTACATCAGAAGGTTCTTTTATCACCAGTAGTGTCAGGAAACATTTTGAAAAACTGTCAAAAATGCTCTGGTTACGCAATAGGCTTCATTCGAGAAGTGAAGAAAGTGATCTATCTGCTGTAGCTAATGCTGTGGCTGCTACAATGTGCAAGCAAAGGATGGATCTTCAAGCAGCAGAAACACTTGTGAAGCAGTGGCAAGATATCAAATCTGAAGCTCTTGGCCCTGACTATCAAATTGAAATGCTCCCTGAGATTCTTGATGGTTCAATGCTCTCAAAGGTAAGCTCCTTTATTGATCTTCATGTAGTTGCATATGGAGTACATGTTTAATTATTTATGTTGTGCTTAATTAAAGTCCCTCTTGTTGAGCAGTGGCAAGATTTAGCATTATCGGCAAAGGATCAGTCCTGCTATTGGAGATTTGTTTTGTTAAGTCTCTCTGTTGTTCGAGCTGAGATACTGTTGGATGAGGTTAGTGCTGGTGAAGTGGCAGAAATTGACGCTGTGCTTGAGGAAGCAGCTGAGCTTGTTGATGACTCCCAGCCCAAGAAACCCAGTTATTACAGGTATTTCAGAGGATATTGTTACTATTGATCATTATTTCCCATTCTTCTCCAAAATAAACATGGTGCTGATGATTTATACGGTTATAATTGCAGTACATACGAGGTTCAGTACATACTGAGGAGGCAGAATGATGGATCATGGAAAATCTGTGAGGCTTTGGTCCGGGACCTGACATGATTCTGCCAAAAAAGACAATTTATTCGTCGGTTGATATGTCGCGGGGAAGTGTTAATTTTATGAAGTTGCAAGATGGCGAGCTTAACATATTAGAAATGTGTAGTGTCACCGTTAGGTTACCCTTGAATCAACTTGAGTATCGTGTGATAGTTTTCTGAGTTCCGGTGGGATGCTCGAGCTGCTCACGTAACTTCTGGAGACTTTGCACCAGGGTCTGACACAATAGCTGCTGATATGCTCTACATTAGTACAGATGCTAACGGCTGCTGATATATCACGCATGCCTTCACTTGTTTGTGTGAATTTGTGAGATTTTTGTTTGAGTGCGTACTGAATTGGGGCGGCCACTGTTCAAAGAACAATGCCACCTCTTGTTAGCCTGCCCCTGTGTTCAACTGAAACCTTCAATCCTCCTTGTTATAGCGCATACACTTCCAACTTGTTTTACTTGTATCTCTTAGATGTATGATCCTATGATGTTTCAGGCTTTACTGAGCATCCGGTAGGCTCTAGTTTTCCGGTCATCCGGTTGCCACCGGCGAGATCAGCGTAACACCAGTTCTCGAACCTGCCGATGTCACAATGACAATTGGGATTTGATAAACATCATCTGGATTTTGTTTTTGCTGAAATCACCCAAATCTAAGACCATTGGATCATTATTGAGATTCGAGAGTATCGATTACATCTAATTCTATGATTTGATCTAATAGCCCGGTGATATCCGGATGAGGTATCTAACGGTCTAAAATTTGGATGTTAGCTAAATATAAAAACATCCGGATGATACCTATACACTCCATGACAATTTGCGAGGTAGTTGAGTGAGGCGACGTCTTGCATTTGTGAGTTCGGACTGGCATTATGGCAGCTGCATTCGTGCTTGTAAAACCGCAAGGTCGCAACTGTATGAGCCGGGCCTCGTTATCGGGCCTGGGCCCGAGGCCCAGTCTAAACAGTAATGCAAAAATTAGGGTATCTTTAATCGGGCCCGAGGCCTGAGGCCTGAGGCCCATTACTCCATGGCTCCATCCAAAACTAGCTGACTGCAAGGCAACCTAAGCGATCTTCTTGCCGCCATCGCCCTCGCCACGCCGCTGCCGCGCCGCCCGCCGCCGCTTGCGCCGCCGCCGCCGCCTCACGATCGCGCCACCACGCTGCGCTTCGGCGCCCGCCGCTTGCACGCTGGCCGCCCCGCTCGAGCCCCGCGGCGCGCGGCCCAGACGGCGCCCGCCCGCGCTCTCGCGCCCGCTTTCAGCGCGCCAACGCCGTTGCCGTCGGCCGATCGACCGCCGCCAGCGACCTCGCCCAGGATTCCGCCCTCGCCGGCTCACCCAACGCCCCAGCGGCCCGGCCCGGCCGTCGCTTACTCGCTTTGCTTCAGACTTCAGAGGAAGTGAGGAATAGAACAGATCAACAGAGGATCAGAGTATCAGACACTTTGCTTCAGTCATTCAGTGGAACAACCGACAGCAAGGTAGCTTCTCCATTTAATGCAATCATGCAACTGTGATGTACTGATGTGTGAAATGTGAATCATCTAATATGTATTAGTTGCTAGATATAGATTTGAATATACTGATTAATCAATTGGATTCAATTTGATGTAATAAAAATGCAGGATGAAGAGGTCAAAACTATTGTCATCTTATTTTCCATCACAGTCACAGTCGAATCAATCCCCTCCGGAAACAATAGCAACTGGAGCTAGTAATAATCAACAAAACGATCCTCCTATGTTTAATTTGGAAGATATTGTTGCTGATCCTGGACTTCGAAAACCTATTGAGGAATTTCATGTAAACATTAGGGATGCTGCTAGAAGGGAGTATTTGCTACGGGGACCATGCCAACCAAAAGGTCATAAGTTTCCACGAAAATCTATAGGAAATCATAAAAGAAGCTTTCAAGAAGACTGGTTCAAAAGACATGATTGGCTGGAATATAGTGTTGCTAAAGATGCTGCCTTTTGCTTTTATTGTTTTCTGTTTAAGCAATACAAAAGCAACGAAAATTTTGGTACTGATGCATATACAAAGGCGGGGTTTAGTTATTGGAAGAATGCAATTCAATCTTTTGATGAACATGTTGGTAAAATTGATAGTGCTCATAATAAAGCTAGAAAATATTGTGAGGATTTTAAAAATCAAAGGCAGAGTGTCACACATGTGTGGGCTGATACAAGCAACAAGAAGGAGGAAGAATATTTGGGTCGTATTACTGCTATTTTAGGTGTTGTAAGGTTTCTTTTATTGCAAGCTCTTGCTTTCCGTGGGCATGATGAGTCTTCTGGATCAAACAATAGAGGGAATTTTTTTAGAGATGCTGCAATGGTATAAAGAGAAGGATAAAAATGCTGCAAAACTGTTAGATAATGCTCTCGGGAATCATTTAATGACTTCACCAGAAATACAAAAGCAGTTGTGCAAAGCTTGTACAGAAGAGACTACTAAAGCCATTATGGATGATATTGGGGATAGACGATTTGCCATCCTTGTTGATGAGTCTCGAGATGCATCTATCAAGGAACAAATGGTTGTGATTTTGAGGTTAGTATCTGCTATTTCGATTTTTTGAATAGCTTCTTTCTTTATGTAGGTATCTTGCCCTCTAAAAAAACTATGCTTCTTTCTTTATGTAGGTATGTCAACAAACAAGGGCAGGTGATTGAGAGATTTCTTGGAATTCAACACGTTAATGACACGACATCAGCTTCGTTGAAGATAGCTTTGGATGCTATACTGGTTCATCATGGTTTATCTATCCATAGATTGCGAGGGCAAGGATATGATGGCGCATCAAACATGAGAGGGGAGTTCCACGGGCTACAAAGACGGGTATTGGATGAAAATCCATATGCATTTTATATACATTGCTTTGCTCATCAGCTGCAATTAGTGGTTGTTTTCGTTGCCAAGTGTTGTTCTTCTGTCTTGGATTTCTTTAACTACACCACTTTGATTGTCAACACTGTTAATGCTTCTTGTAAGAGACATGATCAATTGGCCCAACAACATCATGATAATCTTGTAAGTAGATTGGAGAGTGGTGAAATTTTCACAGGAAGAGGGAAAAACCAACAAACTAACCTTGCAAGACCTGGGGATACTCGGTGGGGTTCACATCACAAAACCTTGTGTCGTCTTCTCCTGATGTGGGATGCAGTCCTTGAGATATTAGAGAATGTATGTGATGATGCAACAAATACAACACAAAAACAACAAATTTGTTTGTTGCGACAAATGGAAAGCTTTGAATTTGTGCTTGTATTGCATTTTATGATCAGAATATTGGGCAAAACTAATGATCTATCACATTGCTTGCAAAAGAAAGATCAGAACATAGTTCGTGCTGTAGGACTGGTTGGGGCCACATTGCAAAAAATTAATGACATAAGGCAGCAAGGCAGCATGGTTGGGATGAGCTCTTTTAGGAGGTAAAGATATTTTGTCTCCAGCATAACATCATTGTGCCAAATATGTCAGATACAATAATGACCAGGGTCGCTCGAGGGGTCGTGGCAGCCAATTGGTAACTTACTATCATCATTTCAATAATGAAATATTTAATGTGGTGCTGGATCAAATTATTGTTGAGTTAAATAATCGCTTTGCTGAAAGATCTACTCAGTTATTGAGATGTATTGCTTGTCTTGACCCAAAGAATTCTTTTGCCAACTTTGATGAAGACAAACTAATTGAACTTGCTAAGATGTATGCCGCCGACTTCTCTCAATATGATTGTATAGTACTTAAGGACCAAATTGAGACATTCATTTCTGATATGAGAGCTGATCCAGATTTTTTTAAGTTGTAATGACCTTGGTAATCTTGCTGTGAAGATGGTTCAGACTGATAGACACACAGTTTTTCCATTGGTATATAGCCTCATTGAATTGGCTTTTATTTTGCCCGTTGCAACTGCAACATTAGAGAGAGCTTTCTCAGCTATGAACATTGTCAAAACTGAGTTGCGCAATAAGATGAATGATGAATGGATGAATGATAGTATGGTATGCTACATTGAGCGAGATGTATTTGCAAGCATTGAAGATAACAAAATTTTACAACGTTTTCAAAGTATGAGGTCTCGTAAGCAACAATTACCTCGTAGTCTTCGTGCTAGTGGTATGTTACATTCTTCTAATGCAATTTGGTTTAATAGTTTCCTTCGTACTTTTGTGTATCTAATTTACATGTGCAATTTCTTCTTTTACAGGTTCAGGTTCTTGTTCTATTGCTGATGAAAATATGTTGGTCTCAAATTCAACAAACATCCGTTGATTAGGTATTAACTTTTCTGCTGCTCCACTATGTTATATTATTTTGACATATTTTATCTATTTTATTGAAATGTTAAGCATGTAAGTTAAAATTATCTTTAACTAGTTACATGCCCGTGCATTGCTACGAAAAACAAAATTGATAACGAAAAATAAAGATTAAAAAATAAAAAAAAATATTTCACAAGATCAAACATCTATCTTTAACGCTTCGTTTCTTGCGAAAGCTGGCTAATTAAAGCAAGGCTTCGTTTTTTGCGTAGGGCAATTAAGCAGGGCAATTAAGTAGGACAATTAAGCAGGGCAATTAATGATATGGGTAGAACTCACCACTGCCACCAACTGTTGCTTTATGATAGTAGAGATTCTCTATTTGCGTTGTACTTTGTTATACCTAAATGTCCATAATTTTTTACGACAGTAATAGTCGCTTATTTTCGGCCTGAGGCTTATAAAAATCCTGGCTCCGCCACTAGCTGCAACTACACGCATGTAACATTGGATCTCCGTGCATAACATTGGATCTCACTGTCTCGTAGGGATGGCAATCGGACGGGTTCGGGCGGGTAGACCTCCCGCAAACCCGAACCCGAAACCCGAAATTCATACCCGAACCCGAACCCGAAATCTCTCACGGGTATATACCCACGCCCATACCCGAATCCGATGGGTACCCGAACCCGAAATTAAATTCACCTCGCAATCAAATTTTCAACCATCAATTGTTAATCAATTCATTTGTAATTTATATGTTTATTGTAATTTCTATGTTTAAAGGAAAAATATATGGTGTATATAATCATGAAAGTTACCGCATCTTACATCTCGAACGATGCTTGAAAATCTTGAATTAACTTTCCATTATTTTTAATTTATATTAATTAATTCGGGTACCCATGGGTACCCACGGGTGCAGAACTGAACCCGAACCCGAAATTTGAAACCTGCGGGTCTGAAAGCAAACCCATACCCGAACCCATCGAGTCGGGTACCCACGGATACTCGAACCCATCGGGTCGGGTACCGACGGATACCCGAACCCAGGGGTAATTTTGCCATCCCTACTGTCTCGCACCTCGTAGCAAAAGTCGCTGTCGTTTGCAGCTTCGCACCGCCGCCGCCATCGCAGCTCGCAGGTACCCATCGCCACACAAATTTGCTTCCTCTTTTGCTTTTGCATCACCCCGACTCCGCATCCTCTATGACAGCCGGTGCATGGCCGGCCGCAGCCACCTCCGCCCCGCTGTCCGCCGCTGTGCGTGCGGACATGCGCACGCTCGGCCGCCTCCTACCCTGCCTCCACTCCACCACCACCACTACAGCCGCCTTCTCTTCCTCGCCGTACACCTTCCACGACTACAACCACCTCCTGGCCACCTTGGCCCGTGACGGCGACACGGCCTCTGCGTGCTCTTAGGGTTCCTGACACGTGCGCCACTACTCGCCCGCCTGCGCGCCCGCCGCCGCCTCTACACCTCTGCCATGTCCGCGCTCGCCAAGGTCGGTCACCCCGCCGACGCCGCTGCTCTCTTCTACGACATGCTTGCCCACGGCGTCGCCCCCGACCGCGCCGCCGCCTTCTCCCTCCTCCGCATCTGCTCCTCCCACCTCGACCTCCACCTCCCCTCCGCTGCGAACTCCGTCCTGCTTTGGATGTCCCGTCTCGGCCTCCCACTGAACCCATCGACTACGCGGACCTCGTCTCCTCCTTCGGCCGCTCTGGCCGCCTCCCCGAAGCCCTCCAGCTACTCGACGAAATGCGCGCCCTCAACTTCCCGCATACCTCCACCCCGATCCTCCAGGCCTACGGCGCCAATGGTGATATCCAAGCGGCGGGTGCGCTGATCAGCTCCATGCGCTGCTCCGGGTGCCACCTAGATGTTGTCGTTTACAAGATCTATATCCACGGGCTACTGCATGCATAAGGGCATGTACAGTGGTTTAGACGACAGCTGTCTATAATGTACTTTCATGTCATTTACAGACAATACTAAAGATAACTTATACAACAGACTGTCTATATAGCGGTCTATAATGATTTCTCATATGAATAATAGACTATCTGTACAATGGTATATACACTATAAAGCTGTCTATAAGGCTGTCTGTTAAATAGTAGACGGCATATTTCTCTCTCTTCCCTCTCTCTCCTCCACATCATCCAAAATCTGATGTGGTATACCCTTATAGACAGCTTACATGTACCATTGTACATGCCCTAATAGTAATAATAATAATAATAATAATAATAATAATAATAATAATAATAATAATAATAATAATAATACATGCAACATATATATTGCATGATGCAACACATACTGCATGCATAAAAAAAAACTCCTCGCGTGACTGCATGAGCGCTCGCTTGCCGGCTCGTGTCGTGTCTTCGTCCAACGCCAGGCGTGAGTGCGGCACGAGTGCAGTGGGGCCAGCGCGAGGGTGACGTCGGCCGTGTCGTCGCTGCTTGGCTTCGATTGCTCTCTCTCCTCTACGTTTATGGCTCTCTCTCCTCTCTCGTTGCCTTCGCGCCGGGCGTTGGAGACAGCCTAGGGGTTTTTTGGTGCTGTGGAGAGGGTTATCGATGAATGGGTGGGTTCCAGATGCAGTGACACAGCACCTACATTGTTGCTTGTCGGACTATATAGTCTCTAACACATAGTTACATTAATGTTCCCATGGACTCACTTGTCACAGACCATGCAATTACTGATGTTGTTCACAAGATATGATTTGGTCATAACAAATTCAATGTCAATAATTCAGTGTGTGCTTATGGCTAACGGAGAAAGAACATAAAAACTTAAATCCAAAAATCTAACTTGTACAGAGTTCAACAATGAAGAGATGCTATTATGAAGCATGCTTCTTGGTGATCTTGCCAATGCCATCCTTTGCAGCAATGGCTTTCTTTATATATCCCACCATGCGAATGATTGGTCAGAATGTTCGTCTTCCCTAGAGGTGGGCGTCGTGCCGTGCCGTGCCGGCCCGGCCCGGGCCCATCGTGCTTCGGGCCAAAACCGTGCCGTGCCACGACGGCCCATCGTGCCCACCGTGCCGGCCCGACTCACTTTTGGCGAGCCCAAGCCTGGCCCATTTGCGCTTCGTGCCGTGCCGGCCCAAGCCCGACCCATTTTTACTATTGTGACGAACAAAGAAATAAAACAAATCACTACTACTAAACTACCTATTTTAATTACATAAGAGACTAATCACATCAATAAAATATCAAACATAAATGCAATGCTTGAAGATGCCCTGAATCAACAATATCTGCCAACTTTTAAGCCTTAATCCGTGATTTCGTGCCCGTTCGTGCCGTCTTCGGCCGAGCCCAAAGCTGTCGTCTTGTGCCGTGCCGCCGTCGTGCACTGGTTCCGGGCCGACGCGCCCGTGCTCTGATTGCGTCTTGCCGGCCGACCGGCCGGAACCGTGCCGTGCCGTGCTTTGCACCGTGCCATACCATCGTGCTTCGGGCCGGCCCAAAAAAACCCGGCCCAATGCCCACCTCTAGTCTTCCCCCAAAACACCTTGCGAATTAGCAGATCCTTCAGCAAAACACACACAGTACACAGAAGTTTTCTATACTAGTCATCTTAATAGGAAGAACATAAGTACGAAATTGTCATTACAAAAAAAAAAGTAGACGACTCACTGTGTGTTAAAAAGCACCAAGTAATTTGGCGTCCGCACTAATTTGGCTATCATTGTTCTACTATGTACTCCAAGAAAAGAGATTTCTACCTTATCTTCTGATTACATAGTATCAACAAAAGTAAACAACCTTCATCACTCAGGAACACCAAGAAAAGAGATTTCTACCTTATCTTCTGATTTCAAGCTAAAAGACCGGTCGTTATTCTAGAGACCAAGTAATGATACAGAAATTGGTGTAACCATAAAAGAGAACAGATAAGGAATACCTGCTATAGAAATGATTAACAACCAGACTTCATTTGACAAAATAAACCAGTTGTTACATAGGTGATCCATGCATTGCAACTGATTTCTGAATTCAGTCATAAACCATAATCAATTGCTCACGTCATCGAGAGAATGAAAATAGCATGAGCCAATTATATATACAAATGAGCAGCATTAGTCAATTCGGCCACAAAAAGAAAAGAGAATGGACAATTGCTGCTTTTATGTTAATCCATTAGAAGAAGATGCATGAATCCCAGTCTGTATGCGATTACATTATATTACCAATGGATTGGTTTGATTAGACTTTTAATTAACTACATGTTTGAATTTGAATATGAATTTTCCTTTCTGAAGCTCAGTAGCACTTACCATGAGACCAACGGTTGCAATCAATTCATGGTGACATTTGGTGAAACTGAATATTCCTTACTAATTTCTATCGATGGCGCCAATCTACACTTCCATCGATGGCGCCCACCATATCTGGCCCCCTCATCACTTCCAGTCATATCCGGTCTGTGCTAGTGTGCACCTCCGCCTCCGGCGCCGATGCGCACTGTCGCGGCGGATCGTAGAGGCGGTGGCGGCCTGCTAGGTGAGAGGCGTGTTTTTAAGTACTAAAGATGCTTGTGCTGTGCCGGCAAGTTTCAGATTGTCAAGTTCACGTTCAGCTACAAGGGATTCATGGCGGACACTGTAAATGTAACATTCTAATCTATGAGCTTTATGAGATCAGAGAGGAGGGTGAGATTGGTTTTTTGTTTGATGATGTGAATGCAGGAAGATTACTCTCGACACGATAACATACAATGCATTGGCCGATTGCCTATTTAGGTCTGGGAGGAGGTTAGTTGCTGCCAATTTGGTCAAGCACATTGATGATGGCTGCCCTGCAAATCCCGGTGCACGTTTGACATATTGGTTGATTGTAAGTGGAAATATATATTCGAGAGGCGTTGATGAGGCTGTTTGATGGTATACTAATAAAAAGGATTAGTTTTAGATACTAGGGTTTTTGCTAATGTGATCAAGGCATTCCGTATAAACGGGGTACAGGGGAACGCACGGAATTGTCTCAAATTGTGTTCTGTATTGGATAGGAGGATGCTTGGAATTGGATCGTCTTTCTCTCGAATGTGTTTGTAGCTTGGGAGCTTTATATGATAGTGGCCTCATTTTCAACGTGTGCCAGTAGCGAGTAGCTATTAAAGATAAAACACTTCGTTGTCATTACATATACCAGTATATTACAGTATATATGTCATCCTAAAACTAATTATGTTTAGCCTATGAAATTTGGCTTACATGTAATGTTCCATTCTTCAGATTTGGAAATTATGTCTCCAAAAATTTGTATGTTCAAATGCTTTATTTGACCAAAGTAACGTCCTCTGTGTGGCTAAGGATTTCTTATGTTGGTATTGTGCCGGTGTGTGTCAAAGTCCTGATCATTTAATTTGTTGATAACAAATTGCAAGGACACTTTCTCTCCTATCTGGAGTAAAAATACTACTTATTACGGCAAAACATGAAACCAAAAAGTAATACAATTCTATTTCTTGTTCATGTAAGCTGTTTTATGCTGTTACTCTGACAATCTCCAGAGTTGTGGGAGTAGATCAAATTGCTTGTTTGCTCCAAGAAATTCCTATGGAGAAATCCAGCTAGCATTGGTTTTTCTTGATGTTCACTTGTATATGTTCTAGCCATGCAATTGTTGTCATCCAAAGGAAAATTGGTTGTGTGAAACGTTTGGGTGCATTTTTCAAGTTTCATTAGTTATTTGAGGAACCGTTTGCCATAGAACATGCTTGTAACCATGGCTTGTTACATTTTCAATATATTTTGTGCATGATTATTATGACCAAGGTTGTCAAGGTGACAAGGCGAGGCGAGGCGCCAGCCCATTGCCTGGACGCCTAGACGAGGATTAGGCGAAGGTGAGCAATCAGTATAAATCCAGCAGCAGCCAGCAGCCTAGCCTATTCTTTTTTCTCTCCTCAGCCCAGTCTTCTGGCTCGGGCCCAGCCCATCCCGGGTGCCCTTCCCCTCAAACCCTAACCCTCCCCTCCTCTCTCCATTCACTCTCCTCAGCCGCCGCACTCTCCACCTCCCCCTCCACGCCGAGCTCCTCCTCGCAACCGGGCCCTCTCCACAGCCTCTCGCTTGCGGACTCGGAGCTGCTCCTCGCGTTGGTCTCCTTCGCGCTTGGCTCCGGCAGCGCCAAGCTCGTTGAGGCCGCGCTCGAGCTCCTCCACAGGCTGATCGCGCACTCCTACATCCATGGCGAGGCCGACGCATCCGCCGACCCCTCAGCGCAGCTCGTTGCGTCCCTCCTTGAGGCCGCGGAGGGGGGCCACGACGCGGAGGAGGTCGGCGCGGCGGGGAGCCTCATCACCTCGGCCGCTCGGCGCACGAAGGAGGACGGTGCGGAGAGGGGCGAAGGAGAGGGAGGAGAAGGAGGACTTACGGATCTGGCGATCTGCAGTCGACGGCGTCCTCCTCCCAACCCTAGGCGGCCTCCCGACTTCGCCTGGAGACGCCGAGACGGTCCAGGTGGACGCCTTGCTCCGGCCAGGCGAGGCGACAGCGTCCGACGAGCTCCCTTCGGCGCCGCGGCGCCTAGGCGTCGCCTTGACATCCATGATTATGACAGCGATTCCATTTGAGCATTCTCTTGTTTACTGAAATTTTCACCTTATAAAGAAAGTAAAATGACTGAAAAATACAAATTGCCAATTTTTTTTTTGTGATTGACGTTCGTAAGTCATAACCCCGCACCGTAGGTCCGGTCATTCATTCACTCTACTTCCATTATACATATTTATCAATATTAGATTTTTTTAAAGATCCTGTTGATGCTACATAACCCTGCATTAATCTTGTACTGTGAAATGTTGCACAGAACTGCAGAAGTCATAATAGGAATATAGCTACTAGCAACCCCAGTCATTTGGAGAGTTTCAAGATGGCATATAACTAATCTTTTGGAGTACTTGACTAAGGCTAACTGCAGCTTTGCTCTGTGCTTTGTTTTCTTTTGGTACCAGTCTAATTGTCTAAATGACCAGTGCTTGATGTGTTTTCAAATTGCAGATGCTAAAGGTCTTTCAGTTTAAAAAATGACAAGGTTGATTCTTTTGCTACTATCTCACTTGATCATGTATGTTATTCCGTAGAGTTCACTGATCAGAGTAGGGGTGGATAACGAGTTGACTCAGCTCAACTTGGTCAAACTCGGTAAAATAACGAGTAAGCTCGATTCGACTCGTTATCTTAACAAACTCAAACCTCAGTTCGGCTCGACTCGTTAAACTCACGAGTTGGCTCGTTAAACTCGATATTGTCATCTGAGAAGAGGATTGCTGTTGAGATTATATAGTATGCTATGTGTTATCATCCTCGCCTCACACATATACAGCTATACTTGCCGACTTAGAGAACTCGTTAAACTCGCGAGTTGGCTCATTTAACTCACGAGTTGACCCGTTTAACTCGTTATCTAAATGAGTTCAAATCATGACTCGATTTGACTCGTTAAGGAACGAGCTCGAGCTTGCAAATACTCGTTTAACTCGTGAGTTTTGAGTTTTTTTTTTCACCATTAGGTCAGAGCCACATCTTGATAACCCAAAACCATATATATATATACTGAAATTTTAGATATACTCTGTAAGATCAGCGTATATACATTTCCTGTCTTCCATATACTGCAAGTTTACTCTGGTACTCATCGCAAAAAAAAAAGAGTTTACTCTAGTACTGTGATCTGCGGGACCAACCCCACATGCATTTGGCTCACCAGATGGTCCAGACTAGGGCTGAAAAAAAACTCGTTTGTGGGGCTCATTGGCTCGGTTCAAAATTGCTCCAATTACACTCGTTTTTTGATTAATCATTAAATGGGTTAATTTTAAATGAAATTGGTTTTTTGCTCTAGCTCGGCTCGTTGGCTCGACTCTAAAAATACTTTCAAATTGTAAATAAAATTATATTAAATTAAACTATATTAATTTAAAAAAAAACTGATTTGGCTCGATTTCCACCCCTACTCCAATCTAGCCATCATTTACTCAGCGCACGCCGTCCGTCCCTCCGGAACGGAAAATCCACCTGTCTACAGATCCTCCGATGCATGTGGGGCCCAGATTCCAGGGACACAGAAGCGCCTGTATGCGACCATCCACGTCAGTAGCTGCTCGCCTGCTGGCATGGCCTACCTGTCAGTGTAAGGAACCCTCTCTTTCTCTATCTTCTTCTTCCCCAAGTGGATATGTCCATTAATCCCCGACCCGAAGCACGTTGGCCATCGCCTCCACTTGGAGTTGGACTGCCTGCACGCTCCACACTAAAACCCTCCCACTCCACGCACGCATGAAACCCTAGATCTCCGCATCAGGATCGCCGCGCCGCCATGGCCAACTCCGTTCTGGATTCCCTCCCGCTCCCTCTCCCGCTCCGGTCGCTCCGGCTCAAGACGAAGCAGCAGGAGCTCCTCCTCCGCGTCTCGGCGCTCGCCCTCATATACGTGCTCGCCTTCGCCGTACGCTTATTCTCCGTCCTCCGCTACGAGTCCATGATCCACGAGTTCGACCCCTACTTCAACTACCGTACCACCCTCTTCCTCTCCGAGCACGGCTTCAGCGAGTTCTGGAACTGGTTCGACTCCGAAAGCTGGTACCCGCTCGGCCGCGTCGTCGGGGGCACCCTCTTCCCCGGACTCATGGTCACCGCCGCTCTCCTCCACCGCCTCCTCCGCGCCCTCTCCCTCGCCGTCCACATCCGCGAGGTCTGCGTCCTCACAGCGCCCTTCTTCGCTGCCAACACCACGCTCGTCGCATACGCCTTCGGCCGCGAGATCTGGGACTCGGGGGCCGGGCTTGTTGCCGCGGCACTCATCGCCGTCTGCCCTGGGTACATTTCCCGCTCCGTCGCGGGGTCCTACGACAACGAGGGCGTCGCTATCTTCGCGCTGCTGCTCACCTTCTACCTCTTCGTGCGCGCCGTCAACACAGGATCTCTCGCCTGGGCGCTGGCCTCCGCGTTCGGGTACTTCTACATGGTCTCTGCATGGGGAGGCTACGTGTTCATCATCAACCTCGTGCCGCTCTACGTGTTCGTGCTTCTCGTCACCGGGAGATACTCGCAGAGGCTCTACGTGGCCTACAACTGCATGTATGTGCTCGGGATGCTGCTCGCAATGCAGATTCGGTTTGTTGGTTTCCAGCATGTACAGTCTGGGGAGCATATGGCCGCCATGGGAGTCTTCTTCCTGTTGCAGGTGTCTTTTTTCGAACATTTTAATGGTATGACCTGAAGCAATTAGTGAGTTGGGATGAAAAAGATGCCTTTCTTTGAAGACAATCTGATCTTAGCAGATAGATAAACCACTAAGTTAGTAGAACTGTAAAACTTGACTTAAAGTTGCTGGTTCTAATTAAATGGTATGTTAGTTGCTTAGGTTGTTTACATTATTGAGCTGACTGTGACATGTATTAGGATTCGCTATTGTGAAAAATGTTTCCAGATTACTGGAGTGTCAACATTATCAGTCTATCAGATACTAGTACCATTTTATGCATCTTTAGATAGCTTGTGCTGCTTAGTGTGCTTGTACATTTACCATGCTTAACCGACGGGCAATATACTCGAGCCTTGATTCTTGAATACATCAAGGGTCAACCTAACTTACTAGTGTTATGAAGTTTTCTGTTCATCTTTATGCAACATGGGGGTGTGTGTGTATCTAATGGTCTGCTATTGTTAATATGAATTTCACCTTGACAATTATCTATTCTAATTTAAGGTCTTCCTGTACTTTCTCAAGTTATAGCATGGATATAGGATATCTATTATAAACCCTTTCCTTTTCCAGGTTTTCTTCTTCCTGGACTGGGTAAAATACCTGCTGAATGATGCCAGATTGTTCAAGTCATTCCTGAGAATTACCCTGACATGTGTGACTACTGTCAGCACCCTGGCTCTTGGAATCGGTACTGCATCGGGTTACATCTCCCCTTGGACAGGACGGTTTTACTCACTTCTTGATCCGACCTATGCGAAGGACCATATACCAATCATCGCTTCTGTTTCTGAGCATCAGCCAACAGCTTGGTCTTCCTTCATGTTTGATTTCCACATCCTTCTTTTCCTGTTCCCAGCAGGCCTCTATTTCTGTTTCAAGCACCTGTCAGATGCCACCATATTTATAGTTATGTATGGCCTCACGAGTATGTACTTTGCTGGTGTTATGGTTCGGTTAATTCTTGTTGCAGCACCTGCTGTTTGCCTTATTAGTGCCATTGCGGCATCAGCTACAATAAAAAATCTGACAACTTTGATCCGTACAAAAAGCAAGAGTCCACAGACTGCTTCTGGGAAAGCAACCGGTTCAAAGGCAGCAGCAAAGGTATTTCTGATTTTTATTTTCACCTTTGGCATGCTCTGAGATAATTTACTTTCTTAATGAGGCGGCAAAACTAAATTAAGTTCGACAAAAGGTTGTAAATAAAAATGCAGACTGTACGTCCTTCACAAAAGAGATGTGGAAACTACAAATTATATTTTGGCATACTGGTAAAACAGGTGGATCTAAAGGGTAACTGAGGAATTTTGATTAGTTCCTTGCCGTTTGTAAGGCCGGGTTGTACTTTTTTTAGGACTCTACCAGATACAAGATTAGGAAGAATATGCTGGTTTGTGAAATGAAATACTGTTTTTTTTATAAAAAAAGTTGTGGGTTTGCTACTATTGGTATGATTCAAATTCCAATTTTAAATGTGAATTGCACAATATTTTCATATTTTTTAGGTTACTTCTGTAAACTGTTTTGAATTTTTGCGTTGACTTCACTCGGTAACTAACTTGGCTTCTTGTGTAAACAGGGAGCTCTTGACCAATCCTTGCATTTCCAACATAATGCAGCTATTGCTTTACTTCTGGGTGCTTTTTACTTGCTTAGCAGATATGCAATACACTGCACTTGGGTGACATCTGAGGCTTACTCTTCTCCTTCTATTGTTTTGGCCGCAAGGGGTCATAATGGAGGCAGAGTTATCTTTGATGATTATCGTGAGGCATACTATTGGCTTCGTCAGAACACTCCACCTGATGCTAAGGTTATGTCATGGTGGGACTATGGATACCAAATTACAGCCATGGGAAACAGAACTGTTATTGTTGATAATAACACATGGAACAATACACACATAGCTACTGTTGGACGTGCAATGTCATCTTACGAAGATGAAGCATATGAGATAATGCAGTCACTGGATGTGAATTATGTGCTTGTTGTATTTGGAGGTGTTACTGGGTATTCTTCAGATGACATCAATAAGTAAGTTCATCAGATTGGCCATGTGCTGTTTTTAAGTAAATCTTGTGATGCCTTTGATTTGATGTGAACTAGTGTGTGCCACTTTTTTTTTTTCTTTTTTTACAGAACTGCAAACATAGTCTCTTAGTTGCTCATTTCCAGGTTCTTATGGATGGTGCGTATTGGTGGTGGAGTTTTTCCTGTAATTAAAGAGCCTGATTACCTTGTTAATGGGGAGTATCGTGTTGATAAGGGGGCAGCACCAAAAATGTTGAACTGTCTAATGTAAGTTTTGGATACTAAATACTTGTTTGTCTGATACCCCTTTTCTTTATTGTTACTTTCATGTATTCAACGACTTTTTTAGCAAGCTAAAAAGAAAATATTATCATGTGAAGCATCTCTCTCTCTCTCTGAAACACCCTAGATTAATAAATAGCCAATTAAGAGTATTAAGCAGTAATTAGGATATTAATCAGCGTACTTTTTTTATTTTGAAGTGCGATTAGAACGAATAGTTTTAGAGTGGGGATTGCTATCAGACCCGTTGGGGCCAGGTTGGCATCTCTCGCTAGATCGGGTTCATCACTCGGCATTCGGCAATCCTAACTTGTTCGGATTGTGGGTATCCGTAGCAAATATGACCCAATTAGCAAGGCCACCTTTCAGTAACTCGGTAAAAAGGAAAAAAGGAGTAACTTGGTAACTTTGACCACCACCTCAACCAGCCAAAGCAAGGACCGGCCAGCCAGCCAAGGTGCACCCCCCTGGGAGCAATCAACCGAAGCAAGGACATGGCTATGAGCCTCATTATAGCCGAGCAATCAAGGCAGCCATCACTCCCATCTCATTTCCTCCAGTTAAGCAACCAAGGAGAGCAAGCAAGCCACTCCCAACTGCTCAGCCCCCTTTCCAGATCCACACCCAGAGCAAGAATCGAAAGCCAGCCATCCTCTCTTCCTCAATCTAGCCAATAACAATAAGCAAGAACAAGAAAGAAGAGCAAGAAGAAGAACCTCAAACAAGGAGGAGGAGGTCCCCCAAGCAAGGAAGAGAACCCCAAGCCAGAGGGACATCTGTCCCCACCGGAGCAAGAAGACCGGAGGATGGAGCCCAGCACCGAGCCAATACCTCAACCACCTCCTCTTCCTCCTCCTTGGCACCTCACAACACAAACACCTCTAATCCCGACCCAACCATCAGGTGCACCACTCTAATAACAACAATAGTAACAATAGCAGTAGTACTACTTGTAGGTTGCTAGATGGGTAGATCGGGAGGGGAATCGTAGTGGCTTCAGTAGGTTGAGCCCTAGATGGTTGCTTAGCTCGTCCCTGGGACATCTATTGCTCCTCGGCAATAGGAACCACGGGTATCGTCACTGCCGTCCAGCCTAGAGCCCATTCATCATCGGCCATTATTGCTAAAATCAAAATTGCGAACTAAAAATGTAAAATCATGCAAACAATCGTTGGGCACCATTGGAGTAGCTCGGCCATTTGGGGGGGGGGGTAGGGTGGGTGGTAGAGAAGAGAGGGAGAGGAGGAAGTAGAGCTCGGTTGGGGCCTGGTAGAGAGAGGAGTAAAGTGGTAGAGTAGGGGGAGAGGGAGGCGGCAGTCGGCCGGCGAGCACAGAGGCGGCGGCTGGCGAGCTGGAGAAAGAGAAGGGGGGAGGAGAGGAGGTGAAAGGCAGCGGCGGTGGCTGGAGAGGGGAGGCAGCAGCGGCGACCGACGAGTAGGGATGTGATCGGATCGGATACGGTCGAATATCGTCCTATTCATATCCGTATCCGTATTTTTTATCGAATACAAAATCGAATACGAATAGTATCGAATCTGAGAATCGAATCTGAATTATACAGATAATATCGATTCTGAATACTGGTCGAATACGGATCGGAATCAACATGGATACGGATAATATTAGTCGGATATTTTAAAATCCAATTTCGCTTTTTCTAAAATCGGTCCAAATTTAAATTCAAAATTCCAAAAGAAATATATTTGTATGTCTTTTTTGCCTTTTATCCCTAGCTTGTCATACATGTGACTCTGTGAGTAACAATGTACCCCATTGCAATAATTGAACCAAATGATTTGCGGTGGCATATCTTCTTTGAATCCTAAGTAGCCCTCTGAAACGCCACTTGCCAATTTACGTACCACCTTTACCCAAATATCTCCAAATTAGCATCTAGCACACATGAACACATTATATCTTGTCATCCAATGCACCCGAGTCTACGAAGCAGTGAAACATTTTAAATTGTTAATGTGTTATTCTGAAACGTGTTATTCGGATAATATCCGTATGTCATATTCGGATATTATCCAAACAAAAACTCGGATATTCCGTATCCATCGGATAATCAGTGTTCCATATCCGTATCCGTATCAATGTAAATTATCTGTATCCATATTCTTATCCGAGAAATCAACTGGATATCTATGAAACTATCCAAATCATCATCCAAATCAATTCGGTCGGTCGGTCGGTCGGAAAATATCCGTACCAGTTCCATCCCTACCGACGAGGGGAAGGATCGGCGGGAGAGGTGGCGGCGAGCCTAGGCGACGGCGAGGTGGGAGCCGAAGGATATCGGTAGGGGGAGAAGCAATTGAGGAGAGAGAGGGAGAGGGAGGCCAGATGAAAGAAAAGAAAAGGAGAGAAGAAAAATGGGAAGAAAAGAAAGGAGAAAAAGAAAGAAAGAAAATGAGGGGAAAAGTTAGAAAATTTTGCCTCCCGTGTGATTCGCGTAGGTTAAAATGCCATATATTGGTCGTAGGGAAATTTTTAATTAGATTATAAAAGCCGTGATTAAATGGATAGTAAGGGTATAAGTTGCAATTATTGTACTAATTAAATTGCTGTTGATATTATTCCGAAAATATTAAAGAGTAGGGGTCAAATTAGCGGTTTTTAGCAAAAGGGGCAACACCCCTGTAATTGCCTGTAGTGTTCCCGAAAAGGTTGGACATCGTAAAAGTTAGCTGTTGATTTATTGTCGTAGTTAAAACATTTTATTGTCAGTACCCAAACCAAATTTGCCAGACCACCTACCCCAAAATTCGAGCGAGGCCGTTACCTTCCAATTTTATACCGGGCAAGTTTCCTTTGATCAATTTTATTAAATGTTTTTAAATGATTTCAGTACAATATCCTGGCATTCATGCATTGAAAAGTATATGTTTAAATTGAAAATGTGAAATTGGACACGATGGAGTATGGTATGGTTATGGAATTGAGGACTGGATAATTGAATGAATGTGAAAGTGATGAGTGGATGGCTTTGTGAAACCGATAAGTTGGTTGAGTTGAGGAAATGGAAGTAAGATACGGCGTATGATTATTATGGTTGGTAGAGGTGTATGATTATTATGGTTGGTAGAGGGTGTTGATGAGAAGGGTCTGTTCGCCGGTGGGGCCCTCTACATAGGCTAGAATATAAGGATAAATAAACTACACTTGAGTAATGAGCCATAATTACAGTATCGACCATAGTGTGCGAAATTGGTCATAAAAGGTTGTCCTATGAGTGTTTTGGATCTCCACATTGGGTAAGATTATTTTAGGGCACCCCTTGGGGATATGTCGGTATGCCCATGGGGTTCGCCAAAAGGTGGTGCTATATTGAAGCCATGAGTCGAGTTACTGCCGTGCAGTTTGCCGGAGTACAACTGCTATCTGCGAGTTTTGATGAGACAGTCTGGGGTAGGTATCTTCGACATCGAGTAGCAGGGTTGGAGAGTCGATACTGGATTAGTGATAAACGTTTTGGGGTCTCTCATGTGGGGGTTACTATGGGTAAAATGATACAAACCTGCGCGGGTTACTATGGGTAAAATGATACAAACCTGCGCGGAGTTAAAATCATGGATTCATGCCTGTCCTGGATTGGGAGGTTGCGGAAGTTAAGTCTGTCTCGTATACAAGTGCTAGTAGTCAAACTTCTTAAATTAAGATAGCCAACCTCTAAAGAAAACCTACTTTTAATAAAAAAAATTATAATTTGAGGGAAAGTGAGTTTCTGCTGAAAATGAGAGGAAAAATTCATGTCATTACATTTGTTATTAATGCTTGCTGAGTACGTATGTACTCTGTCTTGCTTAAATCCCTTTTGCTTAGAAGGTGAGACTTATGGAGCCACCGACGAGGCATGGGTTGAGGGTGATACATAGGAACCAGAGTTTCAGGAGGACGCTTACTACTACTACTACTACAGCTAGGAGGACTAGAGGGTTGGGTAGACAGGTTTCTCATTTTGAACGGTCATCAGGGTGATGAGACCGTTGTAATATATTTTTGTTGTACTTGGATACGATGTAAAGTTCTTGTACTGTACGTATAGCATTGCGTGGCTTTGGAATGTAATATATTTTCTTTTCGCCTCTAATTATTGTTTTGTTGCAACACTCTGAACACGGTATAGTAACATATAAAGTCTTGGGTTGCCTAATATTTTGTTAGCTACATGCTGAGATTCGTGCAATTAACTCGGTGTAATGACAGTGTTACTGTTATTATCCTGGGCTAATTATGCGGGTCGCCAAACTCTCTCTGAAACTGCCATGTGAAACATTTCATACTGTTCAAAATTTATCAGTTGAATTTGACTAGAAATATGAAACTTTATCATGTGAAGCAATCAGCTTGGTCAATTTTACTACATATATCGCTTGCTAACTCCCGTCCAATTAAATTTATGTAATGTTTTTCATGAACACATAGTTTTATAGAGGTGCTTGATTGTTCCTTCACTCACCTCCTGGTATCAAGCTTGTACAGCTGTAGTACCGGCAGGACAGCCAAAACTTGGTGATGGGGATGGTACCATTTCAAGAGTTGAATAAAAGGAATTATGTTTGGCCTGATGTTTGTAGCAGATCTACCATGATTTTGGCTTGTACTTCAAAATGCATGGTAGTTCACCTTCAATCTTTCAAGTGGACCGTTCTAACTTCCAATCCATAGGATATGTTGAAGAACATTTAGTTCTTCAAACTTTTAGCTGCCCCTTTTGTATTTCCAAACCTGTGAAAATTCTCAAGATACTTGTCATGTTGGTTCTAGTTCATGCTAAGCTGTCCGTTCTGTTTTTCTATGCTTTATCTCCTCTTTTGTTTGGCAGGTACAAGCTTTGCTATTACCGATTTGGAGAACTGACCACGGAATATGGAAAACCTCCAGGGTATGGCACATCTTTACCATGGTTATTGATCATGCATGTGCATCTTACTAGTCTCAAATGAAGATGTCTCTACTTTCTTGATTTATTTGAAATAAAAATTGTACACAATTTATTATCCTTTTGGTTATTGGTGATTTTTCTAGATAAGCCAAGTAGGCAAATTTGCTCATTGTAGCTTGCATGATCCTATTTCCCGTAGGCTACATTTTGATGACCAGCCTATGTTCTATACGACTACAGATGCATGGTAGCAACTGATGGATATGATGTGTTCTTCTATTCTGTTTATTCTCTATGCAGATATGATCGTGTACGAGGAGTGGAGATTGGCAACAAAGATGTGAAGCTTGAGTACTTGGAAGAAGCATTCACAACCTCAAACTGGATAGTGCGCATATACAAGGTCAAACCCCCCAAGAACAGGTCTTGAGGTATCGTATCTGGATTAGTGTCTGGAGCTATTACCTTGGACAGGTACATTATTGTCAAAAATCTGAGAGAAACAACAGGAGTTGGGACAATTGTTTTGAAATCTGCAGCAGCTCCCCCCAAACGCGAGCTTTGTTTCGGTGGGACTGACAGTAATAGTCCATGGTGTTAGTTCGAAGTCAGGAACGTCCATCTTTCCCCTCGTCATTCGGTTATATATGATCTGTGTCATTGAGAACAAGCACTTGTGATGGCTGTGAGTATTTTTTTTCATTGTTGATGATGTTATGACTGGACATTAGAATTTTTGTAAGCATAATGGCTTATTTGTGCAGTAACTTTAGATTGTGTTAGTTCAAAGTCAAGAACGTCCATCTTTCCCCTCGTCATTTGGTTAGATATGATCTGCGTCATTGAGAACAAGCACTTGTGATGGCTGTGAGTATTTTTTTTTTATTGTTGATTATGTTATGACTGGACATTAGAATTTTTGTAAGCATAATGGCTTATTTGTGCAGTAACTTTAGATCGTGTTAATCAATATGGCAACTGCAATTTATCAACACTGTAGACAAAAGATGAATAACTGTTGGCTGTTCTGCTGTCCCCTGTACGTTTTTCGGTATCCTGCGGAGGGCGATGCTTGTGTTAATAAGCTTTTCCTTAGTTTGCGTGAGTTGATGCTGAACAATGCATTATCTCAATTGCTAGTCTTTATGCACTAGTTGAAATTCTGAAGGTTGTATATGAATTCACAGTTCTGCAGCCTGCCGTAGTACCACCCGCCAATAATGCCATGTTGCAAGTAGCAACCCATCATTTGCAGACTAAACCGCAAAGAAAACGTCACAAGGTTTTTTAAGCTGAAGATGCTATACTTGTTAGTTGGCTATACATGTGTACCATTCTATACAGCCGACTGTATCGGTCGACAATTCTGTGTATACTCAAAATTACCCTTTTCGTCTAAATCCTATATACCACCCGTGTGGCATGCACCTTCATTTCCTGAAGTTCTCTTCGTTTCTTGCAAGCACCTGAATTAAGCCGGCGACGGCCGCGCCGATGACGAACCAAGTCACGCCGGCCAAGATGACCTTGAGTTCGAAGCTGTTCACCACTCCGAGAGCAACAGCACCACCAACGTGGTCTTGAAGGCCACCTCCGGCCATCTCCTCCCTATTGTAACCCGCGAACCCCGCCGAGAGGATTGCCATCAGCAACGGCGCCGTCAGGTCGATGCTTATACCCCTCCCGTCGCCGGTGGCTGCTTTTTTACCACCGGTCGCTCCTCGCATGCGGCTGTGGGTAGCAGCGCTCTGCCTCTGGTGAGCTTTCGGTGTCGGAGAAGCTGAAGACGGCAGGTTCAACTGGGGAGTCCAGTAATCGTCGCGGCGGTTGTACGCTGCTGTGATCGCGCCTCCCGCTTTGCGTCGAGCGGCTGCTTCTTGAAGCCTGCCTACCACGGGGTCCGCGGTTCTGGAAGGAGGCGGCGGCGGCGGCGGCAGGTGGAGAGAAGGGAGGACGGTGGTGGCCGGAGCTCTGAATGGCCGCCAATGCCACCAGTTCGAGATGAACCTGATGGCCTGGACTGCCGAGGTCCTCGATCGCCGTATTTCCTCTGACTCCTGCATGCAGCAGTGAGATTAGTTAAACTGAGCATAAAGCATCACATACGCAGAATTTGCACGTAATCAAACAAGGGTTCCGATTCGTCGACGAATTCGGTTTGCGATTTGTGAGGGTTTACGGCGAATCCGGTAACTATGGTTGGTTTGGTACTGTTTCTACACTAGGCTACCGGATCGAGTTACCTCGGATTCTCTTGTCGCAGATTTCTGCTTCATCTCCTGGAATCTTCTCTGGAACTTGTTTACCTCGGTGAAGATATTGGGTGCGCGAGCTCCGGCGGCGTTGCCTTCAGAGACCCGGACTCTGCCACGTGGCTGCTTGGACATCAAGAACTCGAGAGCAGCCAGGTCCGACCTCTCAACCATCCTAAATACATACGTAGAGATCAAATCAATCACGGGCATCAGGAAATCACAACTTGAGATTGGATAGGGAGGCCGGGTGTTGGTTCCTACGAGATGCAGTCGACGGGGCATGTCTGGATGGCGTCGAGGATCTTGTCCTCGGCGTCGGCCCACTGCGCGACGACGCGGGCGCGGCCGTAGACGGTCTCGATGGCGAAGGTCTTGTTGGCGTAGAGCGCGCACTTGAGGCAGCCGACGCACCTGACCTCGTCAACGAACACGGCCCGGCGCTCGGCCTCGCCGCCGAACCACGCCGAGTAGAGCGGCCTCCCCGTGTAGCCGAGCAGCTCGGACCGCTTGGCCTGCTCCTGGTCGTAGGCGAGACGCGCGGCGGGGTTGGAGAGGAGGGAGTAGACCTCGTTGAGGATAATGGCCATGTCGTGGCCCCTGGCGCCGGCGACGTCGGGGTGGCACCGCTTCTGCAGCGACCGGTACGCCGCCTTGATCTCCGACTGCGGCGACGAGTGCTCCACGCCCAGAAGCTCGTACAGGTCGTACTCCATGACCCACGAGCCATTGCCGCCGCCGGAAGAACCGGAGGAAGAATCGTTCCCGTAGCTGCTACTCGAAGAAGCTCGGCATCTGCGGCTGTGGCGACTGCATCTCGTTCGTTGTGTAGGAGTGGGTCTGGATAAGGGTAGCTTCGGATTGGTGGGGGAGATGGTGTTTACAAGAAGGGCGGGCATGGCTTCTTGATTGATTTTGCGTCGGTCGTCGCCCGAATGGTGGGAGCTTCAGCTTGCAAGGGAATGGTAATGGGACGAGGACCAAGTCGTCCATGCCAGCCTCCCTCCCTGATATTTCGTGTCGTGTATTCTGCAGCCACACACACACACTGACACGCGCGCGCGCGCGCGCACACAGAGGGAGAGAGAGAGAGAGAGAGAGAGAGAGCAAGCGAGAGAGTTGAGGAGATATTTTTTCGCTGCTTTGCACTTTTCGTTTGTTTTTCACCCTTTTGCCAGCAGCAGCAGGCTGCAGATATTTTGATGCGTTTCGTGGGTACTGTGAGTGGGTTACTGTCCGCTTGTGGCCGGTATGGCTAGGATGGTAATCTTATCAGATTATTTGTGTATCTGTGATTAAAAAATCTAATAAAGATGAGTGTATTTCTCTTTTATTATCTACGGATATGTTTATGAAGCTAAATTTTTTTCGATGGGCAAATGGGTATAGGTATAGAGGAGCTCTACTCGTACCATTCCGCCCGATTACCGGTCACACTCTATTGGCAGTGGGCCACAATAGGCACCTAGTTGGCCCTCTTATTCTCAATTTATGGTACATCATATTAGTAATTTGTGATTGGTGATTCCGTGATGGGCGATTTGTAATGTGTGCGATAAAATAAATTGTATCTATTTTAATTGTTGAACTTGAGCACGTGTGATGACTAATAAACTAATTTTATTTTAATTGTTGAATTTGAGCATTTGTGCGTCATTTGTCTATATGTATTATGTTAATTCTTATTCCTATGATCAATTGAAATTTTAAATCATTGATAATCATTCTTCAATCTACAAAATGTAGTTGATTCCCACAACTTCATCAAAATGATTTTTCAGTACCATTTGGTTAGAAGGATTGTTGATAGTAACGGGTAAACGGGTATACCAACGGGCGACGAGTATGGGCGAGATTCTTCATCCGCTACCCTTCGCGGATATACCCGTGGGGGAGATTTTGGCTAGCAGGTATGGATATGGACAAGCACTACTCGTACCCGCCACACCCAATTGCCATCCCTAGGTATGGCACAGGAAAGCCAAAGCGTAGAAAGACCTTTGTTAGAAGAATTGAAATTTAATTCTCGGCTTCTTTGGAATTTTCTTATCTTTCGGTCTGCTTTGGAATTTTCTTATCTTTTGGTCATGTAAAATTGTACGAGACTAAACATAGAATTGTAGTGCTAAGTAATATGCAATTTTAGTACAATTCTATTGTAATTTTTAGTTTTATTTGTTTTTATATTTGTGGAGTTCACCTAAGATTACTTTATTTTTGTGTAGACTAGGAATTTTTTATTTTCGTATTTTGCTAAAGTTCACATAGGTTTACTTTATTTTTGTCTAGGTTAGGAAATTTTTTATTTTTATTTTTGCATTTGTTTTGTATTTTATAGATGTCAAAGGTAGGTTAAACATAGTAGCAATCAGATACCTATGACTCTAAAAGTAACCGAGATTGAAAAAAAAAATCAAATAACTTATCAATACACAGCTCCTTTCTGAGAATGCCCATTCGCATTTGGTCCTCTATGTACAGATGGACAAATGATGAGAATGCTTATAATCCCAAGCGACCTATGGAGATTGTGCAAGACATACTTCTGGCCCTAGAGTTCTTCAGAGGCACCTACCAGAGTACCAAACCCCTTGGTGTCCTGGCATCCGCCCCCTTCTGGATGGGCCAAGTTAAGAGATTTTACGGTGGATTATACTTGTAGTATAAAATGTGTAGAAGAAATCATTTTTAACCGTTGATTTGTTAAGGGTGTTTCTACTACTCTACTACCAGGTGTAGTATAAGTAAACTCTAGTTAATATGATCCATTGGATCGAAAAGAATGAACGATTCATATTCAATTTCCCAAAGTTACGGGTTCTGGAGACCACCGTGGTGGTTTCCTGACTGCATGTGAGTACTCGGGACTGAACGACATCCTTTTTTCCTTTGACAGAATTTCTTTTCACAGATCAGTTGGTAACTTAATAAGTATTACCATTGCCATATTTCTTACTCTTCGGTTCATATCACATCCATTTCTAACTTATACCTTGAGGGGATATCATAAAGCTACATCACAATCAAATTGTGGGTGATCTCTCCACAATGATACCCAACACTCTGAACAACATCCTGTACTCAAATAGTCAAATTGAAACTATCATGTTCTAGAGCTTTAGCCACAGTAATCTCCTGTTCATAGCAAGCTGCAAACAAAGTTGGATATAGCCCGATTAGATTTTGCTAGACGAGGAATAATGTGGGCGCTCGGGGGCGTGGATCGGATCTTCACGGTGAGTACACATATGTACTCGCAAGACTTTAGTGTATGAAAATAATTATACATGCATGCTATTTCAAAGGGGTTGAGCTTCTATACTAGTTTCAGTTTGAGCATAAGCAAGTTTTATTTTTAATAAAGTAGTACCTTTAAGACAGTTTCCAAATTTTAAAGAACACTTGATAAGAAAGTAACAACAGTACATAAAGTAAGTATATATCATTCCATGATCAATCCAACAAATGTATCGTAGCCAATCCATCATACCATGGATCCAATCCATCTTACCAATGGTCCAGCTCATTATGCCAATAAGCCATTTCATCAAACCGATGAACCAATCCATCATATCAATAAGCCAATCCGTCATACCATTATTTTCCAAAGCGTTTGCAAAAACAAAACCAAATACTATACTTGACATTACGTCCCAAGCTGCTCTTGATCGTGAGCACGACTAATCGATTAGGTTTAATTCTTTGCAGAGAGTGTACACTTTATTCACATAACACATTCTAGCAATCATGTCAACCATGCCACGAGATATACTCACCGTACTTATTTTGCTAGATTGTGACGAAACTCTTCAAGTGATTAAAGCCTACCCTTGCACCAGCCCAGTAATGTTACGCCCTTTGCTATGGCGGCAAGAGTCACTAGCCGTACCCACTGTACTCATGATGGTCTCCCGACACATCGCTCTCGTCTCCCATAGTAATGCATTTACCGTTGTATTGGCATACTCCGGCCCTGATGCCTCGACGAGGGAATACCTAGAATGACATCGTTTCCCCAGAGTGTTCATACTACTCTGGCCTTCCAAAGTGCAATGTTAAACTTCAACTAATTTACTAAGTCAAGGCTTCCCATACTAGCACATGTGGTTGCACAAATTGACTCAGTGGATAGCATCAAGTTCAGTCCTTAACTGACTCAAGCGATATCTCCCTCTGGCTCCATGCAAGTCCATTCCTTGCACCGTACAAGTCCATCCTTTGTACGTTCAATCACAACACATCTCGCTCGTGTCTAAATCATACCTCTTTTTTTTTCATTTTTACCAAAATAATTACCTTTAGTCATGTCGAACACAAACAAAAGTTTTGATCAAGTCGTATTCTCACTCTAACAATTTCTACATCATGGTTAAGCATATGCAACTACTATTCATTTTGTACCCATGTGACCTTTCATAGAAGGTCTAAACTTAGCTTTAGGTTCATCAATGTTCTCATGTCAATGTGAAAATCCCACCAAACTTAGGATATAGCTACCAATTCCCATAAGGTAGCAACTTTACAGAAAGTACACGCACGCATAATAGTTTGACAAATCAAAATAGACAACGTAAAATATAGGATCAATATGATAAGAAGGGTGCTTGCCTGTTTGCTCTTTGATAGGGATGTTATCTGGGTCGAAGTGAGGGTTGTTGTCGACAGACTCCGAAACATCAACGTTTCGCAATAAGGCGACAAGAACCGCCACAAAAGCAATAAACATCCAATTAAAACGGAGCAAAAAGAAATCAAATGCAAAGACAAATTGAAATTTACTAGAAAAGCAATGCGATCACGCGTTAGACTTGGTGACACGATTTTCGGAGGCTAGATTCATGTATCTAGGTATCTTGCAATTTGAATCCAAGAAGCTAAGATTAATTGGATTAAAAGGGACTAAGCTATAGGGTTCCCGGCAGTACCGACTCCCAAGTCGCGGTACTATCGACCTCTGGCAGTACCGCTCCTGAGGTCCGGTAGTGCCGGCGGCTGGGGACCAAAAAGGGGAACACTCTAGAAAATAACTACCAGCGCTGTTCAGGAAATAACTACCCAGAGGCCGAAAGCGGCGCTCACTGGCAAATAACTACCGACGTTCTAATTGCGATACTACCACTCGCGCGGCAGTACCATTCCGAGAACGGCGGTAGCGTTGGCCTTTCAGGTTTTGATTTTGACAAAAGGGGATCTTATACAAACTAAAGCAGAACTTCGATACGACTACGGATTTAGGATCTTTGCGACCTTAGGAACCTATCTAAACTAGTTTTACCGAGTTCTGAGTTCATTTAATATATTTTCTAACTTTTCGATCCTAAAGGCACTAAAGGCTATCTAAAATCATTTCTCGACTCAAATTAAATCCAAACTTAAAGCCTAACTCAAGTCTAGATACTCAATCGACATCGTTTACACTTTCTAGCACAAGATTTACACGAAAGGACTAAAAAGCGCAAAAGGGGAAAATTAGAATAACGGGGATTTGAACTTGAAACCTAAGGAATCAAGCATTAAGCTCTCACCACTAGGCTAGGAGGTCACTTGCGACAAGTTGGCATGGAAAACAACTTGATCTAGCTCTCCTTGCTCCTTTTTGAACGCAGCTCGGCCGGAGAGAAGGAAGGAGGTGGAGCTTCGAACTTCGGGAACTGCAAGAGAAGGGGGGAGGAGATGAGTAGGAGCTCGAGGAAGCTACAATCCTTCACCTCAATGTCGGGGAGCTCGGGATTTCCCTCAAATCTGCACTCACCTGCAGAGAAAGAGGAGGAAGCGGCGTGAGGCGCTCAGCTCGAGAGAGGAGGAGGAAGAGGAAGGGGAAAGGAGGAGGGAGGAGAAAGGAGAAGGGTCTAGGGGCTTTAATGCCGGCGACCAAGCGACGTGGAGGCAGCATGGCGTGTATAGGGCGCGGAGAGGCCGGCAGCATGGCGAAAAACCGTCAGTTGGCAGTATCGCTCCAGGGGGCAGGTACTGCCGCTGGCCCGGTAGTACCAGGCTTACGACTGCGGTACTACCGCTCCTGCCGCAGAAGTCCTCCAATTTTTCCGCAGCCACGCCTCGGGGTTTGAAACCGCTCCTTGGTGGTCCCTAAAGATTTTCCGAGCGTCTAGGCTAAATCCTAGGTATTGGTCGCTTGGGTTCTTTCCAGTTCGCTAATTTAGGGTTTAGGTTTGAGTTGCGGTAGAGTTTAATTAGGCGATCAACTTCGAATGCAATTAACTCCAAAATAAAATCCAAAATGCAACATAATGCATGCTTTGGCATTTTAATTGATTATTATAATTCTCAGTGTGTTACAAATAAGGAACATAACCAATACGGGGAACAAGGGAATACCGGACCATATCTGCTTTTGCGCCATGACAATCTCACTCGAATTAATTACATGAACCTACATATATTAGTACAATATGCCAGGTCCCTGACCCCCTTGTGCCATGGTCTCTTCTATGAGACTCCATCCATGCCCTAGGTGGCAGAGTGTTGATTGTCACATGTCCTTAAGTGAACTTTGTCGACCAATAGTCGAAAGGTTGCAGATTGCAAATTTCGAGTATCCAGGTCATCAAGCATTGAATGGAGTCTATCCAAGGACTCCTCGCCAGTGGCGGTACGTTGATTGTCCAGGGCCCGCGCCCCTCGCCCCATCCAATCGCCACTTGGATGCCGGCTCGTCATCTTCTGGATTATATCAACCTTGACCTTGAATAGGTCTTCAAAGGCCTACTACACCAAAAACGAGAAAAACACCATCCCTTTCCTTTTGACATCCCCATGCTGCCACACCACACGGGGGGATATGGGAACGTCAAAAAGGGGATCCTATCACTATTAACTAATTTGTTCCGATATAAGATAATAAGCTCATGAGCTTGGTCTTACTTCACCTTAAACGAAAGGAGACATCCATATCAAAGTTTAGTTTAAACGTAGCAGCCTTCTTTTTGGGTGTGAAGCAGTATCAAACCAAAATACCCAATAAGCATAAGCATTAGCTCTCCCTGAAAAGGAGGTGATCCAGCCGCACCTAACCTTAGACATCCCCCTTCCTTACGGTTAAAGGTGATGACTTCAAATATGACCAGCTCCTATAGTGTGACGTGCGATGTGTACAAGGCCCGTATGTACATCCTTTATACAAGGGACATGAAAACTTTTATTCTAACTGGACAGAATATGTGGACGATTAACTGTACATTCACTGCAAACGTGTGTTGGTGACATACTGACATGTATATATCGTGATGCCAGGTCCGTTATGACATGATGTCCATCAGTAAACAACGATATTTCAACAGTTCAAAAGGAAAATTGAACACTTTCAGCCAGATAATTCTTCTAAAGGAAAACTCAAATGTCACGCGTCCTGCAGCACTCGGAAGTGACAAAGAGATACGTTTTGGTACAAGGCTCGTTCGTATCGTATCGGAACCTATCACTGCTTGAAGTGACAAAATGATTTTCCAAAAAATCTGCACACTAAAATGCACAGTGGCTGTACAGGGGGTAGAGTTTATATTTACGCACAAGCCCCCAGTTTCCCATTTTAGCAAATTATGGAAATTGAACTGCATTTCTGCAGTGCACAACAATCAGGCCCGCTATCATAACACATTCCTGTGAAGAATGAAATAAAAAAAAATGACAAACAGATGTCCTTTTTCATGGCCTGTATATTTTCATCATTCTGGATACTTGCATCCGGCAAAATGGGCATCGTGAAACTGAACTTGAGCATCGATTACACAGAACATGACCGCACGGTATTATAGTCATGTTGACCTCAGCATTCAGGCAGACACGGCATGACCACGCTGCCTTAGCAACATCAGCTTCTTTAAACGCTGTCTCAGCCTTCTCCTGCAAAGATAGTTCAAACAACTTTCACTGTCAACAATAAGCGGCGTATGCGAATGAATTGTATCCAGTTAGAATTGAGGACAGTGAGTTATAATGCATATTGCTAAAAAATATGTAATAACCTAGAAAATTAACTAAGCAAATAACAGTAGTAATGAATAATTAGAGCAGTAGTTAGCGTAATTGTTTGCGAAAAGTTTTAAAATGCGAGTAGAACGAATAGAGATAGAAGGGGATTGCCGTCAGACCCGCAGGCGAGGTATTGATCACCGAGATACCAGACCCGTAGGGGCCGAGTCGGCACCTCTCGCTAGATCGGGTATCGTCATTCGGCAACCGCGACTTACCTGATTCGGATTGCGGGTATCTGTAGCAGCGTTTTACCTGTTGAATAACCAGTAGCCTTGCTTTACCCAGTAAACCACCTTGGAGCCATTGCAATACCCTTTGGTCATCTCACTGCTTTGACCTTTCCAACTCAGCGCATAACAGCAGCCAGCTCACAGCCAGTAGCTTCAAGCCAGCCAGCTCCCAGCCAACTCAGCAGCCACGTAGAGCAAATCTCGACCAAGCACAACACCCGAGACAGCCAGGTGTGAGGCATGGCTACAGGCCGGCCTCATCACCCCTTCCTCCTTCATAAAGCAAGCAAACACACTTGCCTTCCTTCAGTTCCCAGCCAACCGAGCGCACCAACACTTCCCACTCCCAGTTCAGAGAGAGAGAGAGAGCTCAAGAGATCACAAAGCAAGGAGCTCGAAGCCGGAGATCCTCAAGCCAAACAAGAAGCCAGGAGGGGGAAGGTCCACAAGCCAGAACCAGGAGGATCCACAAGCGCTGAAGCCGGAGGATCCCCAAGATGCAGTGAACCGAGCGAGGAGCAACCCCGAGTAGCACTGAACCAACAGGAGCAAGAAGCAAGAAAGAGCAAGCTGGGAGCCAGAAGAGGAGGAGGAGGTCAAGCCAAGCACAAGGAGATCCCCAAGCACCGAGCCGGCGACATCCTCTACCACTCCTCAGACCGAATCTCCCCGAACCCCAAACCACTCAGGTGCACAACCATTCTCATTAGGTAATAGCAATAGCAAACCACTCTAGTGCACTGAGTAGATCGGGCGTTCATCGTCTCAGTAGAGTTCTAGGGTTGCTAGACCGTAGTCTGCCGTCCCTCTAGAACCCCTTGCATCATCGACTCGTTCAAGCAATCAAAACCGAAACCAATGAGTAGAATGCGAAAAACGAATAGATCAAGTAGCCTCTGTTATTATCATTCACCCAAAATGCGAAACCAAAAGGTAGAGCAAACGTAAAAAGAGGCAATCGAGTAGATCGTGTAATACCTGTTCTCATCCTTAGCCATTAGGGCAAGTAAGGGAGAGAGGGGAGCAGTAGAGAGAGTAGAGGGAAGGGAGAGAGGGGAGCAGTAGAGAGAGTAGAGGGAAGGGAGATCGGCGGCGCCGTCGCCATTAGAGGCCGGCTAGGGTTCGGCCATGAGGGGAGCAGAGAGATGAGGGAGGAGGCAGAAAAGAGAAAGAGCAGGGAGAGAGAGCGAGGAGAAGGCAGGGGAGGAGAGGAGAGGAACCGGGCGTAGAGGAGCGGCGGCAAGATGTTGTGGCCGGCCGGCTGAGATGGAGAGAGCCTCGGGCTCGGGCGGAGGAGGCGAAGCAGAAGTGAAGGCTGGGGCGGCTTCGTCCAGAGGAGAACGGGAGAGCAGAGGCGATGAGACCGAAGGGGCAGGCCAGAAGCGAAAAAAAAAGGGGGAGGGTGGAGAAAAGAAGGAAAAGAAGAAAAGGAGAAAAGAATGAGGGAAAAGAAAAAGAAAAGGAAAGAAGAGAAGAGAAAAGAAAGAAAAAAAGAAGAGAAGAAAAATAGGAAATCTGGTTCTTTCGTGTATTAGCGTAAATTAAAATGATCGTATTTGAATCGTAGGAAAAAGCTTCTGTTTTAATTTCTAAAAGCCGCGGTTAATCAGATAGAAAATTGAGTAAATTGTATTAATTGTGCTAATGTAATTGTTAATTTGAATTGCTGTAAATAAATTGAAATGTGGGTAGTTAATGGGTTCTAGTTAGTTTGACGCTGTCAGTAGAAGAATTAGTTCCCGTAGCATGTTGGGTTGATGTCTGTAGTAATTCCTTGTTATGGTCAGGTCTCGAATCGAACCCGTCAAACCATCCCCCCAGCAGTCCGAGCGAGGTCGAACACTTCAGTTTTACTCCAGGCAAGAGCCCTTTGATTCATGTTTGTTTAAGATCTTTTAAATTGATTTCTGTATACTATGTGTATCACTCTTGCATGGAAAACGTTATATTCAAATTAAAAACCTTAAA
This sequence comes from Rhipidocladum racemiflorum, assembly GCA_036346355.1. NCBI lineage: Eukaryota > Viridiplantae > Streptophyta > Magnoliopsida > Poales > Poaceae > Rhipidocladum > Rhipidocladum racemiflorum. Next base: position 71,344,029 of record CM070576.1, on the reverse strand, counting down.
TCGGATGCGGTTGAAACTTTGTTTGAGAAAATGAAATGGGTTTGGTGTCATGTGACACGGAAAGAAATGGATTTGGTCTGTTCACGGAATGATCCGTGGTCGTATTATTATTATGGTGGGTAGAGGGCGCCGATGAGAAGGATTGTCATGCCGGTGGGGCCCTCTACAGAGGATAGAATATAAGGAATTACAAACTACACTTGGGCATTGAGCCGTAATTGCAGTATCAACCATAGTGTGTGGAAACGGTCAGAAAAGGTTGTCCTATGAAGGATTTAGATCTCCACATTGGGTAAGTGTTATATGGCGTACCCTGGGATATGCCGGGAGGCCCGTGGGGTACAGGTCCACGGAAATGGTAGTATATTTGAAGCCACGGGTAGAGTTACTGCCGACGCATCGATCGTTTGAGTACAATCAGTAGCCGCGAGTCGTTGAGACTGCCTAGGGAAGGAGTTCACGACTCGGGTAACAGGGTTGGAGATCTATTTCTGGATTAGTGATAAACGTTCTGGGGCCTCTCTGAGGAGGGTCACTATGGGTAAAGTGGTACAAACCTGCGCAGGGTTAAAAATCATGAATTCATGCCTGTCTCCTGGATTGGAGGCTACGGAAGATCAGTCTGTCTCATATACAAGTGCTAGTAGTCAATTCTAAAAATAAAATTTGCCAACTTTTAAAGAAAATCTAATTTAAATAAAAACCTAAGTTTGAAGGAGGAAAGATCTGTGGAAAAAGAGAGGAAAATTCATGTCATTATATTGCTATTTAGTGCTTGCTGAGTACATTGTACTCACTCTTGTATAATCCTCCCCCTGCTTAGAAGGCGAGCTTGATGGATCCACCGTTGAGGCGTGGACTGAAGGTGACGAGCAGGATCAGGAGCTTCAGGAAGATGCTTACTACTACTACAATCAAGAGAACTAGATGATCGGGTAGAAAGGATTACTTTTGGGACGGTCGTCATGGGATGAGACCGTTGTAATATAAATTTTGCTGTACTTGGAACCAATGCCTAATTATGTAATGGACATGTAAGCCCTGCGTGGCTGAATGTAATATATTTCAGTTCAGTCTCTAATTATTGTTCTGCTGCAATATTCTGATCACGGTATGGTACCTGACAAAAATCTTTGGACTACCCGGTACTTTGCTAGCTACTATATCGAGATTCGAGTGATTAACATAGGGTAATGCCCAGGTGGAAGTTAATTACTCTAGGTTAATTACCCGGGTCGCTACAAAATAATACGCTATGCACTGCAAGCTATTAAGTTAAGGATTTTTTTCCCTAGAGTATCAGGCAGCTCATTGCCTAGTATGTTGTGCAAATTATGAATGTAGGGAATTTCCCCAGTCAGTGTGTGGATGTGCTTTCACACGCCTATGGAAATATCTAAAAATCCTGGTCAACAGCTTGATCCAACCTCATCTCACTCTCTTAAAAAACATGATCCATCCATGTTGCACAGTCTGCACGACCACATCCATTATGCGCCAGTATTAGTATCTTGTGCAAAAATGCAGCTCATCTCACATCAATAGTCATTAGGTACCACTACAGGTTATGAGAGACATCATCTCTTAATGGAGAATTGACTAACAGATATTCTTGATGCTACCAATAAAAACTGAATTCAAGACAGCACAATAAGATATTGAAGTGGACAAACCTGCTCCACCAAGAGAGCCACTTGAGATTCTTTAAGCTGGTCTTGCAAGGAAAGAGTAGTCTGGAGCAATGTTTCCTTCTCAGCATCCATCCTTACCCCTGCAGCTGAAAGCATATCATGGACTGCTTGCACCAGCTCGGTGGAAGATACTTTGCCATATTCAAGCCCAGCAGCCTGTAAACAGTAAAACTATAAGAAGTAGGGCAACAATCAAGGTTGCAAAAGGTAGAGATTGCACAAAAGCAAAACCAACCACATCGCCCGCAGCTTCAGTTCTAGTGTTGATGGATGAGAGGCCCTGATGTCCACCTTCTGCCACTCTAGCATCATCCAGTTGGAAAGGTGCGGAAGAGAGATCAGCCATTGAAACACTTTTAAACGAGTAAACCTGACTGGAAAGTAACATGCGAGTCTCGCCGGGAGCCGTCTCCACTGGAAATCTGTAAAGTGCTTGGCCAGCTGATGGCCTTACATCTTCAGGAACCCTACCATACCTGAGCTTTTCCCCCTCTTTTCCTGTCTTCCATGCCACAATTTCTCCGCTATAGAATGGTCTCAAAGGAAGGAATTGTACCTGGCGAGCATCTTGAGATAACAACTCTGCTCCCAGGGAACCGTCGTACCTTCCTTCATGTTTTGAAACTCCAACTTCAGTGCCCAGATGGAGTATTTCAAGGACTTTTTTCTCTGAACCATCTGGGCATGCAAATATTGAAGCAATCGGCAAGATTACTGGTGCCCCTAATCTGTGACTAACAACAATTGCAATAACATCATGTATTGTCAAAAAACTTGGGGGCTCTGCAACTAGGATATGGCCTGTAGATTTGTTGGCGAAACAAATGCTTCGGTGCTTTCCATTGCTTGACCATTCAGGAATAGAAGGATACTGAGCAGTTCTTGTAACATCTTGGAACTTGGGAAGTAAGAGAAAGCGAGTATGGACATGTTGAACAAACTGCAGATTCTGTGATATATCCTCAAGTATGCTTCCTATCTGCACTAAATTGAGGGCTTCAAATGAAGGGAAATGATTGGTTAAACCGACCATCACAATCCTTAATGCGTCTTGCAAAGATTTACTAAGCAGCTTCTCTTTTATCCTGTCCAAAGTAACTGAGCAAATGCTATTCACAACCTTAAGTTCTTCTTTTCCATCAAGTTCCTGACAAGGGAAAATTCAAATTTATTTGAAATAGAAAATTAATCAAACTTACATCCATAAGACTATTTAACTAGCAAATAAAGTCAGATCCCATAATAGTAATATACCTCTACAATGACATCGGAGAGCCTTTTTATGCCCAAGGCCTTGCAAATATTCTGAGGAAGATCCGGATGAGCAAATCTTATACTAGATGTATTTATATTACTCAGTAAATGAGAACCATATGGGTCAATATATACACATGATGCAGCTGAGACCAGCCTGCAGCCATCATCTGGTATTACTGAATCAAAAATCCCTTCTGATCCGTCTGAGATAGCCTGGTTGACTCCAGAACACATGAAGTCCAAGATTTCCATCACTGCACGGAGTTCATTTGGGTTTAGGCGTTGGTAACCACACGTCTTTTGGATATCCAAAAGAAGTTCCCTTGCATAAGAGTTTGTAAGGCTTTCCTGCATCCCAATTTCTCTAAGAATGGCGACAAAAGGAAGATACAAACTTGGAAGTTCGAAAGCAAAAGGTGACATGTTGATTGTCAGACGAGCAAAAAGTGATGTCACAGGGACTAAGCGAGTACCATTTGCAACTGGTATAAACGCCAGTTTCTGCAATTCCGTTTTTTCTGGGGAAAAAAGCAATGAAACACATCAGAGTAATGCCAGATCTCTTTTCCCAAAGCAACAAAAACTAACGAGAAGTGCTTCTATGCTTTTCTTTTTAAAAGTTGCACAAATATTAAAACATGAATGAAGGGTAGATGGTGATTACATACCCTTTCGTTTGCTTCAAGATTTGTGCAACTTGTATTGAGAGGGAAAACATAGAAGCACTGCTCCTAACGAGAGATTGCATCTTTCTGTTCTGTGGTTCTCTTTATATAGCAAAAAAAAAAAGCATATATATATGATCAAGGGCATGTCATAGTAAGTTCATTATTAGCACTGTTGGCTTTGTGCTTATGACTTCTTACTGCTGTCATCGAGCAGCATGGATAAGTGTCCTAACAAGATAATACATGTCCATGATATATATGTTCGGTTCTTCACGATACCAACAAGCAATTATTGCTCAACCAATACAATGATTCTTGCTGAATTTTTTTTTGAAGATATAAGCAAATGGATGCATAGAACAAACCACTCCGAATATTTCACCTCATCCTAAATAAGCAAAATAGAGAATTTACAGAGCTGCCCCAAAGTTTCATGTAAAAGATAAATTCAATCAGATTATGTCGCATGCTGGAAAACAGAACATAAAAAAGAGAGATGTCAGCCGTCCGACGGGCCAGCCTCTGGGAGATTATTGGAGACGAGCATTTATAGATGTTCGGGCGCTAATGAAGATGCCCTACTCCTGTCGGTGTGCCCCCGGGCTTGGGGTAGAAGGGGTTGAAAGAGTATGGTTGGGAAAATAGTAGATTGATAATGAGAGGAGCCCAAGGCTCAAGTACATATAGGCAAGGATATCCCTAAGAATAGGAAAGATCTAATCTAGGAGATCCTTGCCAAACATAACCGTACAAATAGGCAAGGATATCCCTAAGAATAGGAAAGATCTAATCTAGGAGATCCTTGCCAAACATAACCAACTACCTGGGCCCATTACCCTATTCATCACGCTAACACGCCCAGATCGGGCGTCGGTGGTTAGCCACGGACATTCAGATCGACCGAAACTCGGAGAACATCAAGAGGCGATCCTTCGTGAAGACATCGGCGAACCGGGATGTCGTGGGAACGTGAAGAACCCGCCACGGCACTCCATGGCGACCTTCTCACGAACGAAGTGAAGATCGATCTCGATGTGCTTCGTCCGTTGATGCCGAACCGGTTGGAGGACATGTAGACCCGCACGACGTTGTCGCAATGAGACAAGGGTAGCACGCGAGCGGAATGTGGAGCTCATGAAGAAGGCTGTCGGAGCCAAGAAGCCTCAAAGCAACACCATTGGCGGCATAGCGGTATTCGGCCTCATTTGGAGCGGGACACGGTGTTACGCCGCTTGAGGACCAGGAGACCAGGTTGTCACCAAGGAAAGCGGCATAGCCCGAGGTGGACTTGCGCGTGACGGACAACCCGGCCAACAAGATCGTAATAAACCACCAAGTCATCCTGGTCGACGGTCGAAGATGAAGACCAGTGTAGAGTACCGAATGTAGCGAAGGATGCGCTTGAGAGCGACAGTGGGGCTCTCGAGGGTCGTGGCATGTGTAGGCAAACTCTTTGCCTGGCGTAAGCGATGTCGGGTCGTGTGAAGGTCGATATCGCAAGGCGCCAGCAAGACTCTGTAGCCGGACGGTCGACAGAATCGGAGCTCCCGATTCGGCAGAGACCTTGGGGCCGTATCCACGGGCGTTGTGCATGGTTTGCACTCGGCCATCCCAAAGACGATCCAAGATGTCACTATGTCTTGTGGCCGAGAGAGTATCATACTGCTTCGATCGCTGGAACTTGCATCCCAAGGAAGTGATGGAGTTCGCCCAAATCCTTCATGGCAAACTCTGTAGGGGCTGAGATGACTCGCCGCAGAGGTGTGTCGAGGAGGCGGTGAGAACGATGTCATCAACGTAGAGGAAGCGTGTATGCCGTGTATACGTGCCCGCAGGTAGACAAACAATGAAGTGTCCGACTTGGCTTCCACAAAACCAAGAGATACGAGATGCGTGGCGGCGGTGTACCAAGCACGAGGAGCCTGCTTGAGACCGTAGAGCGACTTGTTCGGATGATGAGACAAAGTCGGGCCTGGCAGATCCTCGAATCCGAGGGTCGAGCCGCAACACCGTCTCTGTCAAGGTGCCATGGAGAAAGGCGTTCTTGACATCGAGCCGTGAATCGCCACCGCGAGAGAGCCGAGAGAGCATCAGGCGAACTGCGGCGCTTGACGACCGGATCAAGGTCTCGGCAAAGTCGATGCCCGTCGGCCGGTGAAGCCGAAGGACCCAACGTGCCTTGTAGCGCTCGAGAGATCCGTCGGCGTGGAACTTGTGTTTGAAGATCCACTTGCCCGTGACAATGTTGGCACGTCGCGGGCGAGGACCAACTCCCAAGTCTGTTACGGAGAAGGGCGAGATGTTCTTCCTCCATTGCGGCCCGCCAATTAGGGTCGGCAAGGCGCCACGGAAAAGTCGTCGGGCAGGGGCAGTGGTGCGGCATGGTACAAGGGCGGTATCTGAAACCGCCTTGGCCCGAGTCGCCATCGCGGTGGTAGTTCAACGTGGGGGGCACAGCGGCACCGAGGCACGCCCGGCGCCCGGGCGAGCGGCAGTCTTTGTCGGAGGGACCGTAACTGCTTTGGGCGCTGGAGTAGACACGCAAGGTAGGGGCCGTCGTGGTCGCTGCGTCGGAAGGCCAGTGGAGAAGCCGGTGCAGCGGCGTGGCGCAGACCCGCGACGTGGAGCGCGGAGAGCCCGTCGGTGCAGCGGACGGTGCACCACCCGCGACGTGGGAGTGCGGGAAATCTGGTGGTACGGGGCGGCGCAGAAGTGGTCGTCGTCATGGGGGCGACAAAGAATAGTGGTGGCGTCGGGAGGACTGCAGGAGACACAGTTGGCGACCACATGGGAAGGGGCGGCGGGTTAGGAATTCATCTAGGAAGGTGAAGTCCGCGGCGGTGGGAGGTAGGTATGCTCGGCAAGGGAAAGGCGGTCTCGTCAAAGAGAACATGACGGGAGATTATGATTCTATTGGTGGTAGGATCAAGACATCGGTATCCCTTGTGGTGAGCGGAATAACCGAGGAAGATGCAGAGGGCAGAGCGCGGGGCGAGTTTGTGGGGAGCAGTGGCCGAAAGATTGGGGTAACACTTGCAGCCAAAGACACGCAGATTATCGTACGACGGTGCACTGCCGAAGAGAGCAAAGTGCGGGGTCGAAAAATCCAGTGTCTTGGTCGGCAAGATGTTGAGGAGGAGGGTTGCAGTGTGCAACGCCTCAGCCCAATACGAAGGTGGCATGCTTGCCTGAAACAGAAGGGAGCGAATGACATCGTTAGTGGTACGAATAATCCGCTCAGCTCGACCGTTTTGCGAGGACGTGTAGGGACACGACATGCGAAACCGAACGCCATGTGTGAGGAAGAAGGTGCGCGCGCTGGAGTTGTCGAACTCCCGGCCGTTGTCACTCTGGACGGCCTTGACGTGAGCGCTGAACTGGGTAGACACATAGGCGAAAAAGTTAGATAGGGTGGAAAACGTGTCAGATTTAAGCCGTAAAGCGAAAGCGTCCACAGGTGATGTGAGCAGTCATCAAGAACAACTAAGTAATATTTGTAACCAGAGACACTAACAATGGGAGATGTCCATAAGTCACAATGAATAAGATCAAAGTTGTTTGACGCTCGAGATACTGAAGGGCTAAAAGGAAGACGAACATGTCGTCCTAGTTGACACGCATGGCACAAAGGCTCCAAACTTTTATTACAACCAGGAATAGACGAAGTGAGTTTGGAGAGGGCCTCGCGACCAGGGTGGCCGAGACAACGGTGCCACAGGGAGGATGACGTGGAGCCGGGCAACAAGGAGTGAGCCACGGCAGGCGGCAATGTAGAGCGGACCGGAGCTATTGCACTGATGATCACGTTCGCGAGAGAAGATCCTTCACAGAACAACCATACGGGTCAAACTCCACGTAACAATTGTTATCGGTAGTGAATTGGCGAGCAGAAATAAGGTTCTTGATAAGTCGAGGCGAAACAAGAACATTATTTAGAACAAGAGAGCTAAGGTGCGTCGAGCCCGGTGGCGGTGACAGTGTGAGCGAACCATTACCGACAACAATGGAGGTGGGAGAGGGATACCGAGGGGTTGATGAGTGAGAGAGGGTACCATCATGAGAGGTCATGTGGGAAGAGGCACCTGTATCAAGGTACCAATCGTTGTTTGCCGGCGGAGTGAGGGTGATGGTCTTTGAACGTGGAGGCCGGAGAATTCTCGTCCCAGGCGGAGACCCTCCATGGGTGATGCTACTTGGCCAGCTTCTTCAGAGATCTTGTCTTGGCGGGAAGGATTCTTGTTGGAGCGGAGTGCATTTCTTTGAGCGGCCGGCCTTCTTCTTTGGGCTTCTTCTTCTTCTTTGGGGCCGACGCCCACAGGGAAGTTGGGCCGAGGAGAGGCGCCACGGGGCCGGCCACATTTGGATGGATCCGGTCCACGGGTTGAAGAACGACGGCCAGCCGCCGCCAGGCGCAGCAGCCGTGCCGGGCATGGAGGAGGAGCCGGAGGAGGGAGTGCCGCGGCCAGGCGCAGCAGTGCCGCCTGAGGAGTTGCGGTGGTCCATCGGCTTCTTCTTCTTCTTACGCTGAAGCGGTGGGCGAGGAGGACGGCCGCCTGGTCGATCTTGGGCGAGGCGAGGAGAGCGATGGCGATGAAGCGATCGGAGGAGCAAAGGAGTTTGCACCATGTTGATCTCCTCAAGGAGGAGTTCATTGCGATATGGCGAAGGAAGGAAGGGCGGCCATGCGGCGAGGTGTACCCCGATGTCCTTGTACCGCTCGTTGAGCCCGCGAATCACGTTGAGGACGAGTGCGGTCGATCCACGTGTTCGTCGAGGTCGGCCGAGGTCGTCGGCCATCTTCTTGAAGCGTTTGCAATATTCGGTGACGGAGAGGTCACCTTGGGCAAACGCAGCGAAACTTGGCGTCAAGGTGGAGAGCACGTCTCCTCGATTGCCAAGGAAGTGATCCTCGATGGCGATCCAGCGTCGTGGCGGTGGCGCGGTGGTCGATCACGGCGTCGGCAAGGTCGGCGGTGGCCGTCTTTGTCTGACCATGATTTGACGACGGCGTTCATCCGAGCCCAATCGAGGAAGTGCCGAGGTGGCGGGGCGGCGGGCGTGGTCTGCAGCCGAATACTTCGTGGCGGCGAGAGGAATTGTTCGCGCCAACGTGGGTAGTTGCCGAGGTGTCGAGGACGAGGGGACCAGTGCGCGCGTTACGCACGGAGACACCTGGCGTGGAGGTTGAGAACGGCGGCCTCGTGGAGGATCATGGCGCGGGAGATGTCCGTGTCATTCGTGGTCGCCGCCGGCCAGTCGGCGAGATCGGCCAGCAGCGTCGGCGAGCTTTGGCGCCTTGGCGATCTGTGGACGCTCGGCGGCTGCGTCGCGTTCGCAGATGCATAGCGGCCTCTGCTTTCGCCGCTGGGCCAGCGAGGCGGTCTGGCGAGTCTCGGCGAGCTTGCCAGCGGCGTCGGCGTCGCAGCCGAGCTCTGCCAGCAGGTCGACGATGGAGGCGGCGAGGGTCCCGACCATCTTTGGTAGCAGCTAAATGAGAGCGTGGAAGGGCGAGAGGAAGATCCTGCCTCTTGATACCATGAAAGAGTATGGTTGGGAAAATAGTAGATTGATAATGAGAGGAGCCCAAGGCTCAAGTACATATAGGCAAGGATATCCCTAAGAATAGGAAAGATCTAATCTAGGAGATCCTTGCCAAACATAACCGTACAAATAGGCAAGGATATCCCTAAGAATAGGAAAGATCTAATCTAGGAGATCCTTGCCAAACATAACCAACTACCTGGGCCCATTACCCTATTCATCACGCTAACAGGGGTACCTCCTTTCCTCGAAGTGACCGCAAGGGCACAATAATTTGTGTATGTTTGTTTTCTATTAGAGTTCTTCCTTTCCGAGTGAGGGTTACAATGAGCTTTTATAAGTGCTCGGTCTAGTACACAAATACTATCCTACCTCTAGTAGGGTGGCTTAAGCGTGGATATCTTGGTCATTTTCGGGAGGTGATAGTGGATCCTACATCATCGTTCCCTAGGGGTAGGCCTCTGACTCCGAGGACCCATGGGGGGTCTCAAGGCTTGGGCCCTCTTTCAGGGGCCGGACTTGGCGGCCCCACTCGTTTGTCGATACCAAGCGAGGCCAGGGTGCCTCTATGTCTCAATGGGCACTTACGGGGGTGCCCTTAAGGATCGGGAGTTGAGCCTCATGCCCTATGGAAGGGAACGAGATAAATCACCCTAAGGGCTTGGGAACCGCTCCACACCCTCTCTAGAGGGCCAGTGAGGTATGATGGGATCTCCCGCGACACCCTACGCCACACACCCTCTTTCGAGGGCTAGCGGTGTATGATGGGGTCTCCCGCGACACCCCGCGCCACGCACCCACTTTCGAGAGCTGGTGGTGTATGATGGGATCTCTCGCGCACCACGCGCCACTATCCTCCTTTGAGGACTAACAGAGTATGATGGGATCTCCTGTGACGTACCTCCTCCTGGTCACCTAGAGGGGTTGACGAGGCGGTCGGCAAGCTTGCGTCGGTTCTTGACAGCGAAGGGGGCATCGAGGCGGCGTTGCGGATGGCCATGTAGGAGGTGGCGACGCGAACAGAGATGACAACATGGCTGGACCGTCTGTCTGACGCTGTTAACGGCATGTTCCACTCGGTGATGTGCGTCCGCAACGTCGAGTTTGGCAGCTTCATGGTGGGACCTACCGAAAAGGCATGTAAATAGCCGTTACTGTTGTCTGGTTATACTTGTAATATCGTATGTTACAGCATACAGTGTTACAAGTGCCGGGCAACATTGGGTGATGTCTTAGCCAAAAGCAGGTTTATGTTGGGTGAGTTTGGTAGATTGTGTGTGTGTCAAGGAGACCACGTACCATATGAGAATACTTGCATTTTGCTCCCTTTTGGAAAGAAATGTGGAATCCAGTAAGTTATGGGAAAATTGTTGCAAATGTTCGCCTAGCTCTATAATTTTGCGGCATGACAATTTATACTATGAGGAATTTGATCTGGATATCTTCTTTCTTGATGTTGAAACTTGAAAGAAGCATAGGCAACTATTTATGAAATCCTGTTACTTCGATGTTACGCCAATCTGGTCTTTTCATGATAAAGAGATAGATAAATACTCTTTAGGCAAGTAGAAGGCATCCCTTCATGGCGATAGAGGGCCTCCAAACATTCTTGAGCGAGAGGTGGCTTGTTGACTATAGCTAGGGTCCCCACAGACGGTGTCAAATGTCGTATGATGGAAAACAGGATATAAAAGAGAGGTGGACGTCGGCCGTCTAACAGGTTGGCGTCCGCGAGAGTATTGGAGACAATCATTTCTACAAGTTCGGGGGCTAATGAAGACGCCCTACTCCTGTCGGTGTGCCCTCGGGCTCGGGGTAGAGGGGGTGCCCCCTTGTCTAGGAGTGACCACAAAGGCACACCAGTTTGTGTATGTTTGTATTCCATTAAAGTTCTCCCTTTCCGAGTGAGGGTTACAATGAGATTTTATAGGTGCTCGGCCTAATACACAAATACTATCCTTCGAGGGCTGGCGGGTCCAGTTGAGGTCAAGTTTAATCTAAAAATGATGTCTTGAGGGTTTTTCGAAGTTAAATGCCCCTCGAGTACAAAAAGATTAGTGTGGAATGCTTCCTTTTGTCAGATACTTGTTGTAAAGATTGAATAGAACAAGGATTATGGTTTATCTTTGCCCATAGCACTCCAAAAATAATAGTATTAGCATTTGGGGCTATTGCTCTTGCTGCCTCTTATAGTGTACATGCTAAGTACAGCATCTCCATTTCTCAGCATTACAGTCAAAAAGGACTAATGAACTTCAATGCTAGTTAGTGCAATAAGAATCAGTTCAAAACTTCAAATGCTTATTGGATTACATATAGTGCAAACTTATATTTGAGATCAATCATGCAAATTCACATGGATCGTTGGATGAGGGTTTGGTGGATTACATTCATTGGTCTTATGAGGTGGAAGCCCTCACAAGTCACAAATAGTCATCCCTGTGATCCTCAGGTCCATCCAACATTTATCTTACAGCCTGCGCGGGAATTTCACATGAGTATTTAAGAGTTTGCACTATACATGTCCCTCTATATTTACATGTCACTATATACATTAAGGATCGGAGTGAGATGATTCGTTTGTAATATATTTGTTACTCCAAAAGATCTAATAAAAGAAGAAACATCAGCTAGTTTTTTCCCTTACCACTGTGAAACGAGTAGGATTAGGGTTTGGGAGCAATAAAGTGTAAGTATAGCAGCAAGTGTCTCCCAGTAAAAAAGAACGAACTTCACTGATAGTAACGGAAACTAAAGACAACGCAAAGTTGACGGAAGAAGTAAAGCTGTTCTTACCATGGTTATCACGGCGTCCAGGCGGCTGGCCGGGCTCGCCTTGGCTCGGCGCCTCGCCTGAAGCCGGCTAGGCGGCCGCCTGGGCGTCCTGGCGTCGTCCAGGGTTTTTGGGCGGCCGTCCAATCGGTTTTGGTTGGAGGATAAAAGGGACTCGCGGGAGAGCGACTCACGGTCACGGGTGAAGACTCAGCGTGGACCAAATTGGACTCACGGTGAACAAGCCCAGGCCGGACCGGCGGAGGAACCCTAACCAGCGCCGCGCCATCGCCAGCAGCTACTTCGCCCCCGGCGCTTTGTCCACCGGTAATCCCTCCGCCACCCGCTCCTCCTCCGCCTCCCCCTCCTTCGCCTCCAGTCGCTCCTCCGCCTCCCCCTCCTTCGCCTCCAGCCGCTCCTCCGCCTCCCCTTCGCCGTGCGCTCTTTCCTCCTCCGCCTCCCTGGCGCTCCCGTGCGCTCCTTCCTCCTCCGCCTCCCCTTCTCCTCTGCTCCGCTCGGAGGGATTCGGATGAGGATGAGCTGGCAATGCGCTGATGCGCTGAGGGATGAGGATGGGGCTGATGCACTGAGGATTCGGATGAGGATGGGACTGAGGTGATGCGTTGATGCGCTGAGGGCTGAGGCTGCCGAATGGAAGGCGAGACAACCGAGAGCCGATTAAGTAGTGCCGGTAGTGCTAGCTTGACTGAATGGACTCAATCAGTGCATAGTGCTTGACTGATTAAGTGATTATGCAGTAGACTAGTAATAGTACCAACTGAATGGGATGAGAATTGAGTGCTTGAGCTTGACTGTGCCGAATGGGATGAGGATTGAGTATTTGATTGCTTGGCTGTGACGATTAAGTAGTAGATTGATCACATTCGGCATAGTCAAGCTCAAGCTACTAGATATGGATGGATTGATCACACCAAAGATTCATACAAGGTACTACACACATCTTGTTGTGCTATTTATTTGCATTCCTACAAGGTATATATATTATATACATATATGTGATATGGGTTGCAAATGCAATTTTATTACTAGTATTTTTGGTCGCCTAATCGTCGCCTAGGCGTCCAGGCGCCCCGGAGGCGACTCGCCTCGCCGGGGCGCCGTGATAACCATGGTTCTTACATAATGGCAACAAATGCATGGCATATAAAGGAAGGTAACGGTAATTAGTTGTGCATTTGAGCTACCTGAAGAAGATATTGTTCCCCATATTTTTTCCAAGTACCGCAAGATCCGAAGAAAAGCATCTTCTACTGTCATTATCCCTGATGACGTTGGCCAGTGTGCCAGTGTGTCCTCACCATTGCCTCTCCCAACACTCTGTTTTTTTTTTTTTAAAAAAAAAGGTTAAAGAAAGAAATCATTTTGTATGAACATATAATTATTTGATAAGTCACATTGACCTGCAAGTGCTTCAGAACTGTAGGAAAGGCAGGAGGACTCCGAAACCGAAATGCTCCCCAAGAATATTCAGGCGGGACAATTGCTTGTTTGGTAAGAATTGGAGCGGAACTCCATGCTAATGGCCAATCTTTTGATAAGATAGCTTCATTATATGAGGCAAGTACCCTTCTACCCCCTCTCTTACCACCAATACTTGGAAAACCTTTTTCAGCAGGCACAAACGCAATTTTGCCAACCTTTTCGCAAAAAGCATTATCATACAAAGTAGCAAAATTTGCAAAAATCACATTTACAACAGATTCTGCCAAAGACCATATCTCAAAAGGAATTTCATTTTTTCTGTCTGAGAACTCTGCCTCAAAGTCATCGGGGTCTTCTGAAGATGACAAAATATCATTTCCAATGGTTTCTATTTTCACCGCGCACTGTACTATCATATCAGCCTCTGCGGATGTTCGAAGACCTGCTTTTCTGAGTATACCAAGCCAACCATCTGACATGAACCTTTCGGCAGGGAACTTATTTCTCTCCCCTGAGAATACTGACGTCAGCAAAGCATCCGAAGGGTCAAGTAATTCCTTTGGTTTAAACAACTCTGTACAAAACTCATTTGCGTTCATCACAAAATTAGTCTTCTTCAAGGTATCTACTACAGAAGAATCCAGCTGCAGATCTTTCCAGTTAGCATACAAGTAAGCTAAAATGTCTTCCTGCTCTTGATCTGTTTTATTACCAAAGCCAGGCAAAGCAAACCTCACTAATATTTCTTGATCACTTAATTGTTCAACCCCCAAAGCCTGAAGAAACATATTTGCATTAGCTGAGCTAGAAAGACACCGGGAATCATTGGGGTGAAAGAATGCTGTAGGAGAAAGAATGCAATTATCAGACCCTAACAGATTAGTGTATGTTCCTGTAACTGTTTTATACATTGGAAGTTCTCTCAAGACATCCAATTCTTCTCTCTGATACAAGTGGTTGCCAGATAATCTGAACTCTGAGACAAACAATGTGAACAGTCTATCACAATCTTCGCTTGATAGGTCAAGTGGCGAAGGAAAATGGGCATCATTTTTTCTTGCAACCAACATAGAAGCAATCATCTGCCCAATAGTTCGATCACGTGAAGGAAACAAATTGCATATGGCACAACACTCAGGGAAAGAGAAATCGAAAATTGGTATGTTCAACTGGTTAAGCAGAGCAGGTAACCATGGAAACTTCAAGGTCATTGACTCAAATGCAGTATCAAGTACACTCTTCTGTTCAGCTTCTCCAGTACCATCTCCAGGGGGGGCAGATGTGTCAAAATCTCTAGTTACATCATCAACAACCCCACTAACAGTATTTGAATCATCAATTGGTGGTACAAATATTAGATGGCGTTCTTTCACACGACAGAGAACTGGCTTGTCTAGATAAGCAGGAATCAAGGGCCAATCAGACAAAAGTGAAAGGTCACCATTCAAGGAACTAAATATTTTCCAGAAGCTTCTAATCCATTTGGGAGTTGGCCCAGTAGTTGATGAATCAGCATTATTATCCCAAGGAATCCATGGGGACATCGTCTCTACTGCAAGGCATACCCAACGCTCATCAAATGTGTGCTTCAAATGGTTTGATAATAAGTGAGGAGAAAAACTCCTCAACTTCAGAGGCCTATGAATAACCTGAGTGGAGAGCAGCAGTGCCAAGAAGGGCTTTTCTAAGCATTGATGATGGATAAAGTGATCCAACAATGGGCACATCAATAGCTGCTGCTGCTCACTGGCTATCCAAAGTTCAGTACTCCCCAGCCTTGTTAGACATTTTGTTGACGTTGGAAATGGGACACCTCTGATCTCAGTGATAATAGATGACAGCACATTATTTTCAGCAGTTTGGGTCTTATGAGATGCTGGGCCACTGGTCTTGCTGATATCCTCAACAACCCCCCGACCGAAGTCATATAGGGCTTTTCCGAAGTATGTCATAATTTCAATGGCGTCGCCCCCAGAAGTACCCGACCTTTGTGAACTTGTATGGCAAGACAATGAGCTGCTTGAAGATGGCATAGAATGTGATATGGACGAATTCATTGGTTCAACATGTTGACTGTTAACTCGTGATTCATCAGGTATATGAAGATCCGAGAAGTGATATGGGCCCATATCTGAGAAGCAATACTCAAGAACATCTATATATGCTTCAATAGATCGAAGTAAAATGGATGAAGAAGCTTTTAGTAGGTCTCGAACCATCTTAGGCCTGATCTCTCTTACAGTAACTCCAATTGCTTGAATTTCACAAACCAACTCCCATGGTACAGAAAAAACAGGATAGTGTTCTTTAATGAAACTACAAACACTAGCAGATGGCAGGTTATCATCATCTCCACTCCCTGAGTGGGATAAGAACATACCCTCATCCACTTTAACAAGATTCCCCCGGTAAAGTTGCCAAACAGGAAGATCAGCCAAGCGTAAATAGAAAGGTCTTATCACTTGCTCTATCAAGGATTGCCAATCTGCTTTAGATGCTCTAGGTGAATTCAAATTAGTTACAGTAGAACCATGCCCAGTGAGTGAAGCTGGATGCTGTTTCGATCTTGGCCAGAAAGAGTATACCCTATCACCATAAGCCTGTAAAATAATACTCACAGAGTGTGCACACCTTGATTCAATAGCAGAAGATAGAGGGTCCTTCCTAAGCTTTTGAAATTCCAGGACCATCTCAACATATGAATCACGCACGCATAGCATAAGCTCCTTATTCCATTCCTCAACCAATTTGTTTCTGTTCATTTGAAGTTCTGGCAGAGAGTTATCATGTGTGCTGCCAAAGATGTAGCGTCCACCATTGTGCCTCACAAGGAAGTGACCTAGAGCAGTGACTGGCATGCTTATAGACCCAGATAGCGGCAAGGGAGATAGTATACAACTGGATGCATGTATATTGGTCGATACTCCATTTTGAGCTATGTGCGCTGCTACTCCAGCAACAGGCGTTAAGTTATAGGAAAGATACCGTCTGAAACAGGGAAAAAAATCAGCATGCATTAATGGAAGTTTTTTGGGCAATGGTGTGCAAGTAGTTAAAGCAAGTGGGATAAATGAAACTAGAAAAGGTTTTGAACTATAATATGATCTGCAAGAGAGACAAACCTGTCAAGAGCCATATTTCGTGTTTGCCCTGATCCAAGACAAAGGGCAACAAACCATTTGTCAATATAACTGCAGCCACTCTCAATCACATGAACATCTATAGCTTGCATTTTTATAGCTGCACTTGAACTTGTAAATATTCTGGATATTTGAAACTTTCTCCATTTCTTTCCTGAAAATGGGTTCCTCAAAGTAGCTACTGATGGATCAACAAGTACAGAATAGTTCAGGGATGGCTGAGAAGCTCCATCCTCCCATGTTGATAAAGATACCTGATTGAAATCACATTGACAACACTTGAGACATACAGAAGATCCTGTGTGAGTTTAATAAAATTATGCTTTCAAAAGATCCAATAAAGCTTTCCCATCACTGTTTCTGAACAACTGTATGTCCTTTATTGCAAGTATGATTGTTTTGAAGTATTACCCGCATTCCATATTGTACCTCACTACCGTGTGGATGCAATAAAAGTTTTCAACCTTGACTACTATCAGATGAAAAGAATATCTCATCCAGCTCTATAAAATGTTCACATTATACACGGAATAAATCAACTAAAATAAAAAAACAATTTGTGCATTACTGAATATCTTCCTAGGAAACTCAACATATAGGAAAGTCAAATGAACATCCTAATGCAAAGGTAATGTTGTCAGTTTCCAACATATTATCCTGCATTCCTGCTAGAACTAAAGAATTGCAACATGACAAAGAATTAGTCAGTATTCTCCGATTTATCTTCAGTATATGCTCACCCAGTATTAAAAAAAAAATCGTCCCCACATAACCAAGAGAACAAGATAAAATAGAAGAAAAGATAATAGCAAATAACAATAGAACAATATAAAATAAATGAAGTTTTTTATTATAAAAATATGGGGGAAAATGTTGCTTTTGAAATATAAGCCTGGGCGCCTACTCAACTGAATTACAAACAATGTAAACCTTCATATTAAAGGCATGAAGTATAAGTAGAAGTGCCTTAATTGCAATTAAAGTACATCAATGTGGTCTCAGGATATGAAATTCCATGGTAAAGTAACTAATTCTGAGTGTAGCAACATACAAGGGAGTTACACTTTGCAAAGGAAGGACTATACGGAAAAGACAGAAAGTTTACTGCTTTAGAGTGTTTGACAAACAATCCTTACCTGAATGATTGACCTCAGGAACAGGAGAGTACTGGATGGATTCTGCGTAAATCGATCAAAAATCTGCTTTACTCTATTGCAACCGGCTTCAAGTTCTTTCAGACATTTTGATGATAAAGGCATCCGAATAATCGTAGAGTTTGCAGAAGACAATGAAGCATCCTGTGTAACACGCATTGGGAGGAATTGATCATGAAATCTCTCCACCAGGTCATTTCCTGAAAAGCCAATAACATCAGTATACATAATTTCACAATTTCAAATGTTACCAAACAAGGATGCAACAGTTCAATTAATGAACTATTGCGGTAAAATTTAGTGGGTCAATGAGTTTTATTAAGTCTTGACCTTCAACAGAGACTTCTGCGGTGCAGATTGTGAATTTTTGTGTTTCTTTTACATTTTTTTGGCTCGCGTTGTCTAATTTCCAGGAATGTCGAAATAAATCTGTAACACAGCATGATACATCTAATAGAAATTTAAGCTGGTGAGCACTGTTTTAAAGTCGCGTGACTAGTCGACAAGTCGGTGCAGCAGACCTAGTAGATACACCCGACTCGACTAGGTCTGCTAGTCGGTCGACTAGCCGACTAGCCGGCGGCTAGTCGCGCCTAGCCGGAGCATCCAAGTCGCTCGACTGGGCTTAGTCAGTTGGCTTAAAGCCCAGAGCCCCAGACCGAGCCATCCTTTATTGCTCTGTCACATGCGACGCAACCCGTGGAGGAGAACGGCGCCCGACTGGAAGTGGAAACCCTAGTAGATGCCGCCGCCGCCGGAGCTTCGTCGGAGGTACATCTTCATCACCCTACTCCTCTCCTCTCGAGCGGGCCATCTGGTTGAGAACAGAGCGAGTGGAGAGGAGGAGCGGCCGGAGGAGGAGAAGACGGAAGAGGAGCGGCCGGAGGAGCTGGCGGAGAGGAGCAGAGCAGAGCGAGCAGAGAGGAGCAGTGCAGACCGAAGCCAGCGGATAGAGAAGCGCAGAGCGCAGAGCGAGCAGAGAGGAGGTGCTGGCGAGCCTGGCGTGCTGCAGAGTGGAGGAGAAGTGCAGAGCAAGCCATCCTTTACTGCTTTAAGCCATCTTGGAGCATTTGGCGCTACTGCTTTGCTAGCAGAGCAAGCCAAATGCACTAATAGTGAGTACATGCTAATAGCAGACTAGTAGAGCACTAAATTCTCTTTTGCACTCCAGGTTCTTCACTTCTTCTCCACTCCTATGTTCTCTGTTTTTGGTATGCAGTATGTTGGTATATTTATAAAAAAATTATAAAGTATAGTCATCGACTTGTATCGACTAGTCTGACCTAGTCACGACTAGTCTACAAGTCGGTACCCTAGCGACTCGACTCGACTTTGCGACTCACAAACCTTGCTGGTGAGTGGTGATCACCACAACTTATAAGTATTCACAGAACAAATATTGTTCGATCTAAAGATTAATATCCTAATCATACTAGATCTAAGGTAGCTGAAGTTCAAAGCCTTTCAGCAATTTGTGATACAAATTATTCTCCATGCTCGATGTTTCATGAGGCAATGAAACACTTCTTCCTAATCTTTAGCTATCCCTTTACCTTTTCCTTTCTTTAGTAGCCTCTACAACAGGGATATTTGACTTACTGATTCCATACTTTGTAACGTAATATGTTTTGTCAATTATCATGTATAAGGAGCTTCTTCCTCAGTGACAATCCGGTTATGAACTTTAGTCCAATAATCCTGGCCATTTTGGATAAGCGTACTTGCATTTGGTTCAGTAATTCTACTTCCAAAAACCGTAAATAATTTCAACTCAACCAAGTATGTATTGCTTGATATTTATAGCTATCATTAAGTGATTAAGGAGCCTATTAGTTTCTAATGGGAGAAAAGTGTCTCCAAGGCTTCAGTAAGGAATAGATATGCAGGTTTTGTTTGCCATGATTCGGAGCTTACTTTGGACATTTGAGTGCACTGTAACAATCGCTAACCAACCAGAATATGAAAGTTCAACGTGATGGAAGGAAACGATTCCAACTTGAATGATATGCTTTTACAGTGAGAGGCATTTACACCTCATGAATCATTTGCACTTGTGCAGTGTGCACAACATAAGACGAATTATGGTGTATACTATATAAATGAATTGAGCAAACGTAATTGAAGTAACAACTGCACCTATTAAAGAGAAGAATCTGGCTGATGAGGTAGCAGTGGAAGCCGCACCACCAGTCAAGCCCAGGGGATCAAAAACGTAGAAATAGCCACCAGAAAGAATAGTCAAGGTATCACACACAAAATAACTGCTAAGAAGTCCCAGCCCGTAGTTAAGAATGTTTCCCCTAAGTTTCCAGGGAGGAGGAAGTTGGAGACTGCAAATTTCTTCTCGGCTCATTATGGTTCCTTCAAAGACCACTGTCAATGAAGAACCCTGGAGTTCACCTAAAAACAATTTTTGGATAAAGAAAATGCAGTAAGCATACATTAAGAGGGTCAAATCTTTAGGTAAACTATATTTGCAGTTATTAGAAAGCATATAAACATAAATAGATAGCCAGAATAATAACTACTAGCACACTGTTCATTGGGGAAGAAAATAAAATAATTGAATAGAGAGACAGTTTCTATCTTACCTAGACTCTGCTGCAGTAAGGATTGCTTGGGATGTTCTCGTTTATCATAGATAAGGTGCACTTTCTTTGCATTGCAATAGTCAGCTAGCTCTATAAGGTCAAACAAAAGAAAGTCACTTTCACCATACAAAGCTAGCAACTCACTTATTTTAGCATATTCCATGCATGGCAAATCCCTCATTAGCTCATCATCCAACAATGATGATCCGCGAAGAGATCGTACGCCTAGCCTATTAGCCAGATCATTACCAATACTACGATGCACAAAATTCTTTGAAGTGGGATCAGCATTCATCCAGGGTGCATCATTATATACAAGGTTTCTAGAAGGTGTCATAACACCAAATGAATCTGGAATTACCAATGAATTCAGTAACACATCAGGTGCTTGACTGTCAGGGTAACAGTCAACAAATGCTTCCAAGACACAATGAACAAAACTCAGTTGCTCTGTAGACAATGGCTCTCCTTTGGCGTCACCTTGTAAGCGACGAAGTACATTCAAATAATCTACTGCATCAAATGTCTGCTTTACACCCAACTCCAAGAGTAATTTTTTAAATTCTGATAGTTCAGACGGAACTGCATAAAGATAAGGATGATATTTTACAGGTGAGTCAAAAGCAAGTGCCTGTGGAGGCACGAATCTATCCCCTATATAAACCCATGGGAGTTCATCCAGATTCTCATTTAGAATATTGGCATCACCAGTGTCAATCATATCTTGCAATTTTGAGTAGATTAGTTGAATCTCCCTCTGCAGGACAGCATCAATGGCCGTGTCTTCAGAAAACATCTTGATTTCATCATAAGACTTGGAAAGCTCAACTAACTGGGAACATAAAATATTCACATTTGGTGGATCTAACCAACCAAGTTTTCTTTGCAGATACATGGAACAAGAATCAGCACCAAGAATCCGCATTTTTGATGAAACAAGCCACATCTGTGATTTCGGCCTTGTTATGACTGGAGATGCTACATGATCTTCAGATATGAACCATGGAAGTCCTTTAAGCAATGGTGCAACATGGACTGGACACCAAGAAATGTTTTTCAGCTCTGACCAAAACTCTTCTTCTAGTAGGTCATGATCAAAGTTTGAAAACAAAGATATAAAAGTTTGGTCAGAGTCACCATTATCCCCATTATTTTCAGCCTCCAAATTTCCATCAATCTTAGAAGCTTCCAGAATGTCATCCTCATGGAAGGTTTCTTTGTCCTCCATGTTTGAAGTCTTCAATTCAAGAACGTTTAGACAGGTAAGTAGCATTTGCCCATGTGTAAATGCATCATCTTCTTGTCCTGAATTGTGCACCAGTGAAACTGACCTCGCAATGTCAAGCAAAGTACTAAAACCCAATTTTCTTTTCAGTCCAAAACTTGCCAACAATTCAATTATTTCAGTTGTCATGAACTCTTCAGAAGGAAAGAAGGTTTCTTTGTGCAGCAACTTATGTAACTCAGGCACACGAGGATCATAAAGCCTGAAGGAAAACAAGTGTTATTTATTTGTACTGAAGTCTACAGCGTAAAGGCCAAAAGAAATGAAAATGAAAATCCATGTAAAGTGATGGACAGCTGAGAGCAGCATGTTAAGTGCATGTGTATAGAATTATTAGAATATAATCTAGTTTCTTAGCCCACGTAGCCCATGAGGCTCATCAACCTCAAGTGTATATGTCACCCCAACAATCAATAAGATGCAAAGTTGTGAATAGCCATTTTTCTTGTTTTCCTTTTAATAAACATGGCATCATAGCTCTTCTCCCAAAACCCTAGCTATCACTACCGTTGCCGCCACCACTGCTGAGCTTGCCGCCGGCGAGCTCCAGCCATCGTCATTTGTGTCACCTCCAACTCGTGGTTCGTTGCCGCCGGCGAGCTCCGGCCTTATCCTAGCCAGATCCAACATATCTGAATGTCACCGGAACTGCTTGAGCTCGAGCTCTTCCTCGCTGGATCTCATTGCCACCGGCTCTTTCTCAATAGATCTCATTGCCGCCGGGTCTTCCTCGCTGGATCTCGTCGCCACCGGTTGGTGCTGGAGCTTGATGAGCTCTTCCTCCCTAGATCTCGTCGCCGGTGAGCCCTTCCCTGAGCTCGAGCTCTTCCTCGCTGGATCTCATTGCCACCGGCTCTTTCTCAATAGATCTCATTGCCGCCGGCTCTTCCTCGCTGGATCTCGTCGCCGCCGGTTGGTGCTGGAGCTTGATGAGCTCTTCCTCCCTAGATCTCGTCGCCGGTGAGCCCTTCCCTGTCGAACCAAAGCATCTCTGAGCTCACCGATGTGCATTTGTGTGTATTCGCTGGGAGCTCACCATCGTTGTGTTGTGTTGCTGTGCGCCAGGATTTTCTCTTCATCGCTGGTGCTTCAGTTGCACAAGTTGTCGTCGCCCTTCACGTCTTCCTCTATTCCTCTGTGATTCCATTGGTGTGGCTGCTGGTACTACTAGTGTTGTCAGTGTGCAGCTGCTGGTGTTTAGTTGCTGGTGTTTGCTGCTGCTTTTCTGCTTAGCACTGCCAGTGATTGGTGCTCTGATTGAAGCTCTCAGTGCTATCGGTGATTGGTGATTGTTGCTCTTTGTGGCTATGGCATCCTCAACCTCCGGCAGTAGTACCTCTCTTGATCATTGACATGAAGCTCGATGGACATAATTATCAAGGATAGGAATTCTCAGTGAAGACTGTGCTGAGATCAGCCGGCTTGGTCGAGCATCTTACTGATGACCCACCGGATCCAAAGAAGGTTGATGCAAAGGCAGTCAAGACATGGAAGAAAGATGATCACAAGGTAATGGATGGCTTGGTCCTAAGTGTGGAGATCCCATTGAGAGCCAGTCTTGACTAGTATCATGAGTCACCAAGGCTATGTGGCAAGTTGAGAAGCGGTATGTCCAACCCAGTTGTGCTTTTCGGTTCACTCTCTTGAGGATCCTTCATTGGATTCAGCAGCAGGATATGCCTGTGGAGGATTACTAGACCGCTTTCACTAATATCTCAGGGCCTTTCGAATCGATGGTACCCAAGGCCATTACCAGTTGTGCAGTATGTGTGGCCAAAGAGGAGTATGAGCAGCAGACCTCATGTATCTTTTTGTGATGGGACTCCATTCAGAGTTTGAACCTATCCGCACTCCGTTGCTCAACCGTCTGACTCCTTCACTGGTTGAGGCACTCTCTATCTTGATTTCACTGGTTGAGTCTCTCTCTATCTTGATTGCTGAGGAGACACACCTCTGTTCACTTGGTGCTACAGTGTCCTCAGTCTCACCATATGGTCTTTTGGGCCTTCCTAAGTGAGGATCTACTAGAGCCACGACCTCAGGACCGGTCATCTGCTCTCACTGCAAGAAGAGTGGTCATCGTGTTGACAAGTGCTTCATGTTACACCAAAACATGCTTGCTGACTATCGTCCCAGACACTTCTAATTGTCGTCGTAGTGTACCCACTGGAGCGGTCTACTGGCGTAGTCACTCCTGTTATAAATCCTGTGATTTCTGGCTCAGGCTCAATATCAGCTATGATTGGTGTGATATATCATCTACATCTAGTACTAGTCATCCTAGGGTTCTAGACTCGGGTGCTTCTTTTCATGTCACAGCAGATCACACTCAACTCAGTGGTTGTACACATGACACACGGTACATGTGTCCGGACAGCAGACAGTACTTGCTCAATTACTCATCAGGGCACTCTCTACACCTCACTTCTCTGTTCCCAATGTGTCCATTGTTCCTAAGTCATCTATGAACCTTCTTTCTGTTGGTCAACTGACCGACATAAACTGTTTTGTTGCATTTAATGACTCCTCTTGTTTCATTCAGGATCGTCAGAACAGCAGAGTGATTGGTATTGGCCATCGCTGTAGAGGCTCTCCTAATCTCTACGTCTTGGACTCACTGCATCTTCCTTCCACCAGTACCTTGAAGGTCTCAGTGTCATCTGCTGTGTCATCCTTCTTCTACCGGTTCTTCCTTCAGCAATTGGCATCACAGACTTGGTCGTCTATGTGGATCTTGCCTCACTACTTTAATTCGTCAGGGTTATTTAGGTCGTGTAACTATTGAGTCTAGTTTTCGTTGTGCCAGTTGTAAGTTAGGGAAGCAGTTACAACTGCCATATTCTAGTAGTATTTTTTAGTCTTGTTTTTTTTTATTTGGTCTATTCTAATGCATGGGTCCTACTCCATTTGGTTCCAAAGGTGGTCAAATTTGCTTCCAAAGGTGGTCAAAGTTATTATGTCATATTTGTTAATGATCACTCTAGATATACTTGGATCTATTTTATGAAACATCTTTTTCGGGCGATTTATATTTATCAGCTTTTTGCTAAGATGGTTCACACTCAGTTCTCTTCTTCCATCCGTGTTTTTTGTTCCGACTCTGGGGGAAGTATCTTTCATTAGCCTTTCGTCAATTTTGTTCTTCTGAGAGTACTCTTAGCTTTCATGTCCTGGTATTCATGCTCAAATTGATGTTGCTAAGCGCAAGCACCGTTACATTATTAAAACTGCTCGTACTCTTCTCATTTCCTCCTTTGTTCCCTCTCATTTATGGGGGAAGCTGTTTCTATAATAGTCTATCTCATCAACTTTTAGCCTTCCTCCAAACTTCCAAGCAAGTGTCCTAGTGAGGTCCAGTATGGAACACCTCCTCACTATGATCATTCTGTTTTTTTGATGTACCTGCTATGTCCTCCTGGCACCTCATGAGCCTACAAAGTTGAGTGCTCAATCCGTTGAGTATGGCTTTTTGTGGTTATAGTCTTGAACATAAGGGTTATCATTCCTATGATCCTTGGCACGTCGCATTTGCATCTCTCATGATGTGACCTTGCTGAGGATCGACCCTTCTTTTACCATCCTCATCCCTCTTCTTCTTTCACATATTCCACCTTTTTGTGTCTACCTCCCATTCCTTCATCAGACTTGCCTTCTTTAGTTTAGCCTGTAAATCCACCTGCACCAGCTTCACCTTCTTCACCAGCTTCATCTTCTCGACCAACTACACCTTCTAGTGTGTCCTCCACTAGCTCCACCAGTTTCTAACACATCCACTTTTCCCTTTCACTATAGTCGTCGACTGAGAGTTCCTTCTGATCCTCAGTCTACCATTCCTTCTAGATCTTCTGAATTCTCCCCTCCGCTTGATCCTCTGGCCAATACCACCGACTCTGACAATCCTCCTACTGCACCACAGTATGCCCTACATGATTGTTCTTCTATTCAGGCTCTAGAGAGATCAGGTTTTCCTCGTGCAGGTGCAGTATCTAAACCGAGTACTTATCAGTAGGCAGCCAGTGTACCCGAGTGGCAGTTGGCTATGATTGAGGAGCTTACACTATTAGAGCGTATATGCACTTGGGATCTTGTTTTGCTACCACCTGGAGCAGTTCCTCTAACTTGCAAGTGGGTGTACAAAGTAAAGACCCAAGTCAAATGGTTCAGAGAAGCGATACATGGCTCGTCTTGTTGCATGAGGTTTTTAGCAGGCTTATGGTCGAGATTATGATGAGGCTTTCACTCATGTTGTTCATATGACTACAATCCACACTCCTTGCTATTGTAGTGGTACGCTCATAGCCTATATCTCACATAGACAATAAGAATGCATTCCTCTATGGTGATCTACATAAGGAGGCCCATCTGCAGCCACCTCCAAGTATCGATGCTCCTACAGGTTATGTTTGCCATCTTCAATGTTCTAAATAACAGTAAACAGTTAACGAACGGTCACCCCACCTTTTAGTATTTATACGGTAAGCGGCCTTGTAAACAGTTTTACTATTTAAAATTCAGAGAAATGTATGCCTATGTTTGCAGTAACAAAATAAGCATATAATTCATCTTCTTTCATACATAAAGAATGAAACTACCAGGCTAGCAACAATTGTCCACAACGGTGAGATGAAGAAAAAAGATGACATGATATGAATGTAATTAAAGAATCGTAATTGAATGAATGAACAGCTCAAGTGGCAATAAAAAGCAAAACTAGCATTCATCTCATGTATGTCATAATGTTCTCTGTCATATGGCAATCTTGCAACTCTACCCAAATAAATGGCCCGATAAAAAAGGCCTATTAAACGTTAACGGCTGTTAAACCGAATAAACGGTCCAATAAAACGAACTAACTTTAAAATGTCCATAATCGTAACGGGCAGGGAGCCTTTACCGTTTAACGGCCGTTTAGCCTTAATGGGTGTTATTTAGAACACCGGCCCGTCTTTGATGTGCTCTATAATCTATATGGTCTCAAGCAGACTTCTCGTGCTTGATTTGAGCATTTTTGTGATGTGCATAGTTACCGGATTCATAGAAACCCCGCGAATCGCGAACTTGATTCGTCAAACCCGAACCGATTTAAGGTACGGGGGTTGTGTTTGTAATGGAAATTCGAAGGAAAAGTGGCAACGCGCAAACCCAAATCCCATACCGCAACTCAGACAAACCGCGTTTCTGGTAACTATGGTTCTGTGATTCGAGACACTAGTTTCTATCTGAGTGAGCAAGACCCTTCTTTGTTCATTCACACTTCTCAGTAGGGACATACTCTTCTTGTTCTATATGTAGATGATATGCTGATCATAGGAGATGAAATGGACTATGTGGCATTTGTCATGAAGAAATTGTGTGTTGGAGGAAAACTCATGACCCCCTAAGAGGGGGGGGGGTCTTATGTCCCATGAACGGAGAACTTTGTCTCAAGCTTGTGGATAGGTCACATGGAGCACGAGGTGTCATGGGAGATCCCCTCAGGCCCCGACGCCGAGCGCCACAGAAGGTCCCCTTGTACCACGGTGCAGGGCGTCATGGGAGGTCCCCTCAAACCCGATGCGAACCCTCTAAGGTGAATTGAGGGGAGGTCCCCTCCTACTCGCAGTCATACCCCGTGGGCATATCCCGCGGGCCCTCCAAAGGGAGTGTTGAGGGGAGATCCCCTCATAACCTGCGAGCTCTCCCAGGGGAGTGTCACCAACTCCCGAAGGGATCACAGGAGATCCCCTCATACCCCATGGACTATGTGGCGTGGGGTGTCACAGGAGGTCCCCTCGCACCCCCTCAAGGGGTATGCGGTATGGGTCGTCACGGGAGGTCCCCCCGTGCCCCGCGCACTCCCTAAGGGGAGTACTTGGAGTGGTCTCAATCCTCCAAGACGCCTTGCCTCATCCTCCGCCTACTGGGCATATGGTGAAACGCCCTGTCGAAGAGGACGCCCCTCAATGCGCCCATGGGACAGGTGGACACCCCCATCCCACTTGGAACCCACTGCCGAGTGGGGCCACCACCAAGTCCCCTGTGAGACCCCGAAGCCATAGACCTACCACTACGAGAGATGATGTGGGATCCACTACCTCCTCACTGGAATGACCAAGATACCCCTGCTTAAGCTGCTCTAGTAAGGGTAGGATGGTATTTTATGTAATAGGCTGAGCACCTGTAGCCACACTTTAACAAAAACCCTCATTGAATACAAGACTTACAACTGGTGTGTCCCTCGGGGAGCTTGGACAAGGAGACACACCTCTACTCCCCCCGGGGAACACACCGACAGGAGTAGGGCGTTTGCTTAGCGCCCGAACCTGTATAAACCTTCGTGTTACACTCATTCTCTCGTCGACAACGGCCCGTGAAACGGCCGGCGTCCGCGCTCATTCCCGTGTCTCGTTTCCGAACATAGACAGAGTGAACAGTTTATGATGTTGGGTTTGGCACTACTGAGCTACTTTCTGGGGATCAAGGTTCATTTTGATGGTGATGGCTACTCTCTCAGCATCACTACATGGATCGAGGTTCATTATGATGGTGATTACTACTACCTTTCTCAGCATCACTACGTTCAGGATATCCTTGCTTGGTCTGGTATGACTGATACTTGCATTATTGTTACTCCCATGAAGCTCAACTTGCAGCTTCGTCGTATAGACGGTGTGCCACTGGCAGATCCTTCCCGCTATCGTTAGCTTGTTGGGAGCCTTGTTTATCTCACTGTTACCAGGCAAGACATTGCTCATGTTGTTCATGTGCTTAGCCAGTTTGCCAATGCTCCCACCTCAGTTCACTATAGTCACCTTCGTGTACTTGAGGGGCACTGCATCCGAACATTAGTTCTATACCAGTTCGAGTTAACTCTAGCTCCACACTCTGATTCTACTTGGGAAAGTGACCCTGCCGATCGCTGTTCTATCACTGGCTATTGCATCTCTCTTGGTACTTTGTTCATTGCATGGACGTCCAAGAAGCAAACTGCAGTGTGATGCTCTACTGAAGATGCTGAGCTTTGGGGCCTTGCCACTAAAACCTTAGAGATTGTCTAGCTTCGATGGCTTTTGGCTGATCTTGGTGTTCTTTCTGATGGCCCTACACCTCTGTTTTGCGACAACACAAGTGCCATTCACATTACAAGTCATCCATTCAAGCATAAATTGACAAAACATACTGGCGTTGATACATCATTCACAAGGTCTCATTGTCATCACTCAAAACCATCGACCTCCAGTATGTACCCTCAAAGCTTCAAGTTGCATATTTCTTCACCAGGAATCAGACTCAAGCTTGGTTGTTAAGGCGACAAGGCGAGGCAAGGCGCTAGCCCGCCGCCTGGACGCCTAGGCGAGGATTTGGCGAAGGTCAGAAAAGAGAAAAAAAACAAGAAGAAAATGAATAGAATCTGGATTTTTTTCTTTTTTTCGGCCCAGGCCCAGCCGCCGCCTCCCTTCTCTCCCGACTCCCTCCGCTTGTTCCTCTCGCGCACAACAATGCTACCTTCCTTCTCTCCCTCGGGCTCTCCCCGCCGCCGGTTGCCCCCACTCTCCTCTTCTCTTGCGTCGTTCTTGGCCTCCGGCCCTCGCTGCGCCTCCGGTTCTCCTCACGGCACCGCCGCGCCTCTGGCCAGATACGGTTCCCTGGCCCCCCGACTGGCTTGCCCTGATCGGATCTGGCGATTCTTCCCCAGTTCCCCGGATCCGACGCTCTCGACGCTGGTGACCAAGCTAAGTGGCCTCCTTCCTCACTCCCTCTCTCTCTAACTCTCTCCCACCGGGTGGCCTCCTCTCATGACGCGTCGCTGCTCCTCCCGCGCCACGCTGCTGCTCCTCTCGCGTCGCGCCGCCGCCCGGTTCTCCTCCCACGAGCGCCCCCCCCCTACTCCCCGTCCTCTCACGCCGCGCCGTCGCCCGCCGCGCCTCCTTCCCCCGGCCATGTGAGACGAGCGGCCATGGCATGCGGGCTCCGGCGCCTGGACGCCTAGGCGGCGCCTTAACCACAATGGACTCAAGAACAACACCGGCTTCATCTACTCAAACTCAGTGCTTCCGATCATTCTAATGCACCTTGAGTTTGAAGAGGGGTGTTAAGTGTGTATGTGTATAGAATATAATCTAGTGTCTTGGTCCATACAGCCCATGAGGCCCATTAATCACAAGTGTATATATCTTTACTAATATATAAATACGAGTTGGTGGTGGTCGTCCGTTCTCCTCTCCAAGAAAAGCAGCACGCTGACATATAGGCCATGAGATAAAAAGAAATCTAACCACATTACTCTTCCCCCCCCCCCCCCGCGGGGCCAAGTCAAGAGTGCAATTTTATTTTTTCGTAAACAAGTAGCATGAATTGATTATTTGCAACGCACGGCTAACTGACTAGTACCTCCTCAATAGTCAATAAGATGCAAAGCTGTGAACATCCATTTTTCTTGTTTTTCTCTCATTTAACATATCATATGCTAATTATTTAGTGAAAATTAAAATAAAATACAGATTGCATGTAACATGAAATTATCACAGCTTTGCTACTTCGAAGTTCAAACAGACATAATTTAGTATCAGTTCTCTGTTTCAATTACAAATTACTTTATGGCATGCTGTTTCATCATCAGATAGAAACTGAAGGGCTGGCTGGTAGATTAGACAAACAGCAAGATGAATATAAGGGACAACTATATGCCAGATGAGCATTTGGCTACACATGAGAGAGAGGGTAACCTGGAGGGATGTACCCACGCTCCACTGGCTGCCAAGACAAAAGGGATCTTGCACAACACAGCTCTTGTAGAATTATCATTTTCTATCAAAAGTTTCACATCACGAACAATTGCTGAAACAACAGCTGGCTGTGATAGAAACTCTGACATTCGAGGAAGCACATGGTCCTTGTAAAATTCAGCCATTTGAGGTTCTCTGATATCAAAGTATGATACCAAAATCAACTTTTCCTTTGCAGATTCAGTTCTTATAAAACTTTCGTTCAACAGATCCTCATGTACACCTTCAGGTTTAAGCCATTTTCTAGGATTTGTCAAATTAACAAGCTCCCTAGATTTATAAGATTCAAATAGAGGTAGGTTCCTAATTGTATTCATATGGGAAGAGTTGATCTGATTTCCTGAAAACCACTTTGACTGGAAAATAAAACTGCGGAACTCATGTGTTTCTGCCGGTGAAGTACTCACAAACAATTCCTTAATATCCCGGAAATTAGAAGCAACAGACTGCACAGCATTCAAAACACCAGCTGCAGTGGATTCCTGAACAAAATTTGCTAACTGGGGATGTTCTATCTGCAGATCAGGTCTCAGAAAGAAACATCCCAGTTTCTGAAGCAGTGAGTACATATTTTCACTCCAACCATCATCTCTTATTACATTTGAATCATTACCAAGTTGCATAAGCTTGCTATCTACAACCGGTAGTATAGGCCATTTTGCAAATATTGAAAGATCTTCACATGAATGCCGCAAGAAATTCCAGAATGACATCATCCATTCCACACTTGGCTGACCTTGCTGTTCAGGAAACCAAGATAACTGCTTAGCATGCTGCCATTCAGGTGGCAAGATCCTAGGCAAAAGCTCAAGGAGAAAATTGCATGAGAATAAGTACATGTTTGACCGTGCAGAACAAGCTATGTCAAACAACTTCTTTAAAACACCATCTGGTAAAGAGTTGTCAGTAACAAGATGTGGTATGTAATCCTTAAGAAGGTCAAATTCCATCTGTGAAGTAAAGAATACTCTTTCACCCTCCCCTCGGTTATTGAATGTTGTGAATGATCCATTTGCCAAAGGAAGAAGAGCCAATCCTTGCAATTTATCAGAAAAGGAAGGATCACCCATATCACTCAGGCAATACTCTAGAACAAGTATTGCCTCTTCTCTACTTCTGAAGCCACGCTTCCGGCGGATCAACAAATTCCTCAGCAAATGAGGGTTCAGGAGATGAACTGATGGATATGAATTCATGAAACTGTCTACTATTGACTTGGATACAGATACCACAGGCAAACCAGCTAGGGAGAGAACTTCTGCTAGCTCAATTGCCTTTGAGAAACTGAAATCGGGAAAAATAGCTTGCCTTGTTGACACCCAATGGCCCCCTCGAGCTTTTGTATACAAAACATGAAGTCCAAGTTCTGCAATAGATACATAAAGCTTCCTCACCATTGAAGACCATGGTTCTACACCTACAGCAGTAGGCCAAAATGAGAGAAACAGGTCAGAGGGACCGAGCTCTTCTGCAATGGCAGCAAGGAGGTGGCCATAAGCAGGAGCAGCAACATCTTCAAGCAGCGCAAGATTCCATTCTGATCGTACTCTTCCTCCCCCAGCCATGTCATTTCCAATCCAGATATCCCTTCGATTTGAAGATAGTTCAAAATAAGCATTTACATGCACTGGTATGCTAGTATTGATTGGTAGAGGAAGAAAGCAGAAGGCCCGACCCTCACAATTTTTCCTTCCCTGAGAAGATCCAACAGCTAGATGCTTGAGGACCAAATCGTCACAGTTAACTTCAGCTTCACCAGACAGTTCTTTGGTATCGTCTAGACTCACAGAATGCAGATATGCAGCAACAGATGCCCAGGGAACAAAGAAGTGAGATTTACTACCAGAGGAAGTTGACAACCTTCTAGCATGACCCCCACCTATACACTCAGTTAAGATCCAAGAGTGCACCAGGTGGGCAGTAGGGCTTTGCTCAAGAATAGCAACCTTGTGACAACTCCAGGGCAAATCACTGTCTTTAGTTTTATTCAACTTATTAAAAAACTGATTCCTATCCATTCCTGATGATTGATTTCCGTGTATAAATGCAAGCATCGTATTAAGTTCATGAGGTTCTTTGGCCTCCTCACAGCTATTATGCTTCGAGACACGATGAACAAGTTGCATCTCCTGACCGTCGTTCTCCTTGACATACAGAGTTATCTTTTTTACATTGCGGAGAAAAAGTAGAGCCTCAGATACAACTTCGGAGAATGAAGAGAAAAGCATTTCTACATCTTGGGGTGCATATTGTTCTCGTTTTATTTTACTTCTAGAAGCCGCAGCCTCATTCCTAAGAGGAAACCGGAAGAGTGTACCTGGAAATGCCTGTTGCAAGTTGCAACCGAAGTGTAAGAATGGGGTGAATTGATCAGGGAACTGTTCTAAGATCCTCCGTCCGACAAACTTTATCCTTAAACCTGGATGAGAAGGAGATATTCCTGGCAAATAACAGGCATGTGGATCAAACATGACAATATTCTCACCAGAAACAAATCCAGGAATGTCTGTGAAGTGATACACACAATTGAAGCCAAGACCAAACCTTCCTATTGCAAATGGTTTCTCAAGTTTGCTGTCTTGACCAATTCGTGAGATAGCATAAAGGTCTTGTGGACTAAAAACTGAGTCATTAAAGCAGTAGAGAGCAGGCCCCTGCCATTCAGCCATTTCAGGTGAAAGAATGGATGAAGTACCATACTGGGTCTTATCCAGCAAAAACACAACCTCAGAAGCCTTAGCATCTTCTGCATTCTGTACCAGCTCAAAGAGAATCCCAGGACCATCTGCATACATCTCAACGATGTGCTTGAGTCGTGTAGTCAAGTCTTCGTGCTGTCCAAAAGCCTCAGCAACCCCTGACAAACTCAAATTCACTGAATCGGAACTCTCAGCAAGCAAGAGACGGCGAAGAGAGCGAACACCCAACCTTTCTGCCACATCATTAGAAATGTTACCGTGGACAAAATTGTGAACATACTTCTTTGAGCTGAAAGCAATGCTTGATGCATTCCCAGTGATGTCATGAGCAAAATCAAGAAGCCAAGGGGCATCATTAAATACAAGTTCAGAAGATAGACAGAGCCTAGCAGAAGAATCGGGTAAATATATTTGTGTTTGCTGGTCCTGAAACCGGAACTCAGCTAGATGCTGCACTACCAAGATAGCTGTTCTTAGTTCTTCGGCTTCTAGTGAAGCCGAAGCTTTCCTTATGGCCATTCTGATCAGAATACTAGCATAATCCACAGGATTCAGGTGCTCCTTTATGCCAAGCTCCAAGAACAAGTCCTTGAACACTGCTAAATCAATTGGAATGACACGAATGTAAGGCGCCAGGTGAAGGTGACCACTTAGAACAACTTCATCAACTTTCGCGAATCCATCACCCACCCAAATCCATCTGCAGCCCTCTAGAACCACTTTCACAATATCCATTTCATCAGAACCAATCATATTAGTCAGCAATGAATAAATCTTAGGCATCACCAAAGCTAACTCATGCCGAAGGGCTTGATCAGTGATAATTTCATTGTTCTTACCCAGCTCAAGCAGTTGAGCTGCAATTACACTTCCAGAAGGAGGAGACATCCAACCTAGGCTGTACGACAACGCTGACGAAGTGCATTCACCATCGAGTATACGTGAGCTAGCGGAAACAATCCACATATCTTCCTGCATCCTTACTTGCTTAGGTGGAGCAACCATTGATGATACTGAAGGCCATGGCAAAGCTGGGCTTGGCGCAGTAGCCAACACAGGACACCAACAAATCATTCTCAAGTCACTCCAGAACTTTTCGATATCAAATTCCCAAGATGTATCACGTGGCCTGAGCACAGTGGTGACTTTAGCTAGCACATTTACCTTCTTCCGGCCATCAAATAGCTTATTTAAATACCATTTGTGAGCATGAACTTCAAGATATGAAAGAAGCACTTTACCCCTTGAATGAGCCTTCTGCTGATCTTTGTGCACGAGTGAGTCAATTTGCCGAGCACTTTGTATTATGGTATCAGTAGAAACAGAAGTTCTAAGCCCCAAGCAGAGCAACATATCAAGAAATTCTGGATTTTGAAATAAGCCATGGGGAAAGCAGTCCGATTCCTGGAGAAGAGCACAGAGTTCTTCCACCCGAGGATCATAAAGAGATTTAGGACTTTTCAAGATCCCATTAATGGTTGGAACAAATCTAAGGACTTTCAAGGATTCCTTAAAGCTTGGATCCTCCAAGGACAGCTGAGGCAGATCTTGTAAGATGGTTAATAGAACTGAATCACGAAACTCTGTTTGCAGCTCGTCTAACCTGTTCAGAACGTACCTCTGGTAGAAGATTGACTTTGGCATGCGTTCAACACCATAATATCTCATTATGATATCTTCGTCGCTCGGAGATATACAAAATACAAAGTCAGAGTTCAGTAGGTGCTCAGGAACACCAAGAGGTGGCAGATACTTTTTTGAACTGGATAAATCCGAGAAGCCATAAGAACTGGGTGAGCCTCCATCAAATATTCTAAAGATGGGCAACTTTTTGCATAGCTTTATGCTCATGTCAGAAAGGCAGATTCCCAAGTACCATTTTGGATCC
This sequence comes from Rhipidocladum racemiflorum, assembly GCA_036346355.1. Lineage (NCBI taxonomy): Eukaryota > Viridiplantae > Streptophyta > Magnoliopsida > Poales > Poaceae > Rhipidocladum > Rhipidocladum racemiflorum. The sequence continues at coordinate 71,309,135 of CM070576.1, read as the reverse complement.
AGAAGAAACTGGTGTAGTTCGTTTTTCTCACCAGGAGTGATGCGTTGAAACAGCATATGCAAATTGACACCCTCCAGAGAGACAATCCCAAAGATTGAATGAAGAACTCCAGTTGCATCGCCATCATACACATAATGAGACAATTGTTGATACTCACTTAAATACTTGGTATCTAGTATCTTGCAACCTAACTTTGCCAGTAGTTCAATCATCAAATTACTTAGTGATTCTGTTTTTATTAATTTTGAGACCGTAGATGCTCTGTAAAGATGCCCAGAAGTAGAAGGTAGTATAGGCCAGTCACTAAACAAGTCAAGGTCATAAGAGCGTTCCCCAATATATCGCCAAAAAAGTTTAAACCAGGCTGCTGTAGGAGATGAACCACCCCATACCGGATCCCAGGGAACTTGGTTTCTACACTTCCATCCAGGAGGAAATAGCCTAGGGAAGAACTGCAGAAAGATTGGCCCATCAATGAGTGAAATGTTTGCCTGAGAATTGTTGGCTATCTGATACAGCTTGTCTAGTAGTGCAGGGGGGATGCTTCGGTCAATTATTCTGTCACCAACTGCAGAAAGAAGCTCATATTCTATGTTATCACAGACATAATAATGGTTCTCTTGTGAAATCTCAGAAAAAATCCCATACTGCTTATTTGCTAGTGGAATCAGTGGGAAGCCATTCATGCATTTACCAATACCAGCACTGTCCAGATCAATAAGGCAATATTCCAGTAATATTAGCTTATGAGATTTTCCTAATGCATCAAGTTTTTCAAAATCCTTGAGGGCATGCCTCACTGTAGCAGGAGTAACTATTTTGAGCATAGACTTCATATAGAATTTCGAAAACATATCAGCAATGGCACTCGGTAGGCGAACAACAGGCATGCCTAGCAACACAAGAGCCTCACTAAGATCATTGCTTCTTGAGAACCCCTCATCATGAAGAAAAGTCTCAGCCGGTGATATCCAAGTCCCACCTTTGATCTCTGAGTGCAAAACCGGAGAGGTGTAAATAATTTTGTAAATTTGTTCCACAAGAATACTCCATGGCTCCTCGTATAAGCCAGTTGGCCATAAGGAATAATATGATATTGTGGAGTCCGAAAATGTCCGCGACGCCAGCAACAGTTCAATGAACAATGGAGCAACAGCATCTTCCAACAATAGCCTGTTCCAGTCAGAGCGAAGCTTACCACCCCTGTCCATGTCAGCTCCGTACCAAATGTCACGTCGGTTGGATGAAACTTCAAAATAACCATTCACATGCACAGATAGTCCCGTCCTTACTGGCAAAGGAAGAAAACAGAATGCAAGACCTTGTCTGAGAATAGCGTCCTGTAAAATTCAGTAATTACCATAAAGTAAACACAGCAAACGCTAAAAGATGAAAAAATAGAAGACACTGAAACGATGTGTCAAGCCTTGAAAAATGTGCTATACCACAAAGTTCACTCTGCAACATACATCAAACATACATTTTGCAGTTCAAGATATTGTGAGTTACAACTGAAGTTTGGTGGCCTGAGAACTTAAATAGTTAAATGAAACCCAAAAAAAAAAAACAAGTTATACAGAGCCCTATTTTAGACAAAAGGCACCGTTATTGATGTGATTTTTTTAATTAACCAACAGCTCACAACTGGTAGGGCCCAGCTGTTGCCACAGATTAGAGAGAATAACCATGAACAGAATTGCCCACTTATGACCATCACATTAGTCATAGACTCATAGCTTCCTAACCCAAAAATTTACCTGTGACTATGAGTTGGGCCTAGTCACATACCCGTGTTGCTAATTACCTTTTAAGTGCAAAACCTGATGAAAACAAACAAGTTTTACACTTTATATTTGCAAGTTCCATTCCATTAACGACACAACAAAGATAATTGGATGCTGACATGCACGAATAATAGTTACTATAATCACGAATCTATAGAAGAAAACATGCCAAAAGAAAAAACAACTCCAGGGTAGTGACAGGGACACTTATAGTTTAGTAAACTGGAAATGAATCAGGCATTACCTCAGGGCCCACTTTGGAGATGCAAGCAGCAACAGAAGCCCAAGGCAGTAGGCAAAGATCATATTCCTTGGCAGCACCAGTTGCAAAAATACCAATTTTACTTAATGCAGATGCCATTCCCTGTACAATAAAATAGGTATGGCTCTTTTTCTCAAACTTCTTTCCCAAAAATGCCTCTGATACGAAATCCATGGAAAAAGATTCTATCTTTTGCTCCAAAGATTCAGCAGAATTTCCAGAGAACCTGATGATGGCTTGGCGATGCGAGGACAAATTGTCGTCGTGTGATCCTAAGGAGCATGAGTATACTATTTTTGGTTCACTCATACCAGATTCCCATACATACATTTCAAGTGAGAGGACATTTTTAAGGAAAAGCAAGTTATATACAGCTTCTTCGTACAGTTGGGCAAAAAGAGATAATATATCGTCTTCTGTGTATGCTTGCCTTGATAACCGACTAGAAGATGCTTGCTCAGCACTCCTCAAAGGAAAACGAAACAAAGTTCCCTGAAATGGTGCTTTCAAGTCGCAGCCAAATGCACAATACGGTGAAAGCTGATCATTGTACAATGTAATCGCTGAAGAACTGACATAGTCTATGCGCTTTCCAGGATTTGCCGCTGACACATTCGGAAGATAAGCACCCTGGGGATCAAACATGACAACATACTTGCCACTCACGAATGATGGCAAGTCAGTCAAGTGGTACACTGAGTTAAAACCAACCCTGCATATACATAAATCATGGGTTACAACAGGGGTGAACATTAATGACTCAAACATGACTTGCTTCAAAATCCTTCCGGATAACTACTTACTGATCGATTTGGTCAAACCCATGGGAGCTTTACAACTATGAGAATAAAGCATTCTCAGCCCTTCATGCTTCACATGAAAGGCCAATATCACGGCACAAATGAAAGACACAGAACTCAAACTGAACTCAACCAATGAACAAAGGGAGTATCTGAAGGATCATCGTTATTACAACACCACAGGTAATTCATTGATTTGCAGCTGGAACACACTCTCCCCTTACTCAGCATATAACATTCCCTAATAAAACCCAATGATCATCCCCATCAAAATACCTAACACATTGTAAGGGTTGTTGGAGGAAATACCATCACCTACTGGATGGTATTGTTGGGGGAGATCCCATCATATTCCACCAGCTCTCTAAAGAGGGTGCGGGGTGTTAGGGGAGATCTCATCATACTCCGTCGGCCCTCTAAAGTGGGCATGTGGTGTGGCGTGTTGGGAGAGATCTCATCATACTTTGCCGGCCCTCCAGGGCACTTAGCCTCGTACCCGTCCATAGGAGGTGAGGTTCAACTCCCTGTCCGTGAGGGCGCCCCCGTAAGCACCCATTGAGATAGAATGGCACCCTCACCTCGCTCAGTATCAACTAATTAGTGGGGTCACCAAGTCCCATGGCCCCCAGGCCCTAGCGAGGTTGGCCCCCGAAGGAGGGCCCCAAGCCTCGAGGCCCCCTGTTGGACCTTGGAGGCAGACACTTACTCCTTGGGAACAATGACGTGGGATCCACTGCACCTTCTTTGGAATGATGAAGATGACCACGCTCAAGTCACACTACCAGGGATAGGATAGTTTTTATGTATCGTGGGCCAAGCACGTATCTCTACTATTCTAAAGTAGCACTTGGTGACAGTGGTCCATTCTACCCACGTCATTAATTGCCGCTTAATTGCCCTACGCAAGAAACGAAGCGTTGCTTTAATTAGCCAGCTTTCGCAAGAAACGAAGCGTTAAAGATAGATGTTTGATCTTATGAAATAATTTTTTTTATTTTTTAATCTTTATTTTTCGTTATCAATTTTGTTTTTCGTAGCAACGCACGGGCATGTAACTAGTAAAAGCTTAACCCTCACTTGTAAAAAGAAGAACTCTAATAGAATACAAAACATACACAAACTAATATGCCCTTGGGATCACTCCCGGGCAAGGAGATATCCCCTCTACCCCGAGCCCAGGGCCACACCGACAGGAGTAGGTCCTTCATTAGCGTCCGAACCTATATAAATGACTCTCATGGTCGCCGGCCCGTCGGACGGCCTCTCTCTTATATCCTTCCAACATACGACAACGATCATCGCATCAGAAGTTCAGAACACAATAGCAGCATAGAATATTCGAATGCGTCACACCATGAGCAACTGAACACACACCAGTGCAATTTTTTTATTAGTCAGGAAGCTTAGTATTGCAACTTGCAAGTTACAACTCCAAGCAAGCTTGTTAGTGAGAGAGAGAAAGTGAGGAGGAGCGCACCCGAAGCGACCGGTCTTCCAGGTCTGGGTGACCTTCCTACTGTCCCCAATGCGGGAGATGCTGGCGAAGTCTTCGTCGGTGAAGACGGCGTCGTTGTAGGCGAGCAGCGCGGGTCCCTGCCACTGCGCGAGCGCGGGCGCGAGCAGCGAGGCAGACCCGTGCGATCGGCGGTCGAGGCAGAGGCGGACGCGCGCGGCGCCCGCGTCGTCGGCGTTCTGGATGAGCTCCCGCAGCGCCGTGGTGCCCTCCGGGTAGTTGGCGAGCACCTCGCGGATGCGCCGCGTGAGGTCCACGCGCTGGCCGAAGTCCTCGAGGAGCATCCCGCCCGGATCCATAGGTGGCGGCCCGGCGAGGTGCACCGACCGATCGAAGCTACCGGGCCATCCTGCAAGCGAGGGGGGGGGAGAGGAGAGGACAAAGCTAGGGTTTGGGAGGGAGGATTTTGACGAGGGTGGAGGTGGGGATTTGATTTGCCGATTTGGGCGTGTGGATGTTTCCACCGTCCCTCGTGTGGAGGAAGAGGATGGTGGTTGGTCTCCGGGGACTTGCTCTGCCTTTCCTCCGTGCTTTGTTTTCCTGGGAGTGGAGGGGACCCGGCAGCTGCTGCTGGCTGACGGGCGGGCGGGACCCACGAGCCAGGGAGGGGCACGGCCGTACGGGGAAGAGAGAATGTGGCCCTGGGCCCCGCAATGTGGCGATGCTGCTCTTTTGGGCCCTGTTTGTAGTAACCGGGGAGTACTTGTCTGGGCCCACGAGCTTCGCACCGGCCCAGTCGCCCAGATACGGGTACTCTTTTTCCCTTATTCTTTTAGGTGTCAACAATCTGCTCCTTTGTTTTCCAAGCAGCGCTTCTATACTTTCCCTCCTAATACAACTTATACAAATATTAAAACAAATAATCACCATCAGTATTCATTCATGCTTTAATATTTATACAACTTTCAAAAATAAAAGCATAGAAACACACCCTCTCGTTCAGCACACATCATTCTAAAGAATTTCTAACTCTCGTTTTTGTTCTGGAGACGTTCCATTCGACAGTTTGGAGATACATCTGTGACATTCTTTCCCTGCATTTTTCTGGGTGGCTGGCGCGTAAACGCATGCAAGCTTTTGTAGCATGAGTCGTGACGGCCTAGTAGACAGCTGTTGGAGGACAGTGATGTGAGCTGGTTTACAATTTGAGTTGCAGTTAGCGCAACAGCACAAACGACACGGCACAGCCGCACAGGGACAAACGCCATGCGCGCGCCCACACACACACACCCCATATGTGGCTGCTTTGCCCTGCTCCGGTGATCACCTTTGCCTTTTTGCTAGTAGCAGAGAACAGATACACTCTAGGATAACAAGTCGTGGATGATTTGGTAAGCAGACCATGAGTCTTGGGCACTACACGAATTATGCCCCAAAAAAAGAGTACCTGAATCCAGCTATCCAAGTATCCGGCCAACTAGCCAAAGCTTGGTTCTTCTCCCCATTTCAACGTCTTTTTTTCCTTACCTTTCCGGTTTGTAAAACTTGAGCTCTATGCCTGACAAAAAATAGTGCCTGGAGTTAGGCTGTAATTCTGATGATTTTTGCGGCGACGGCGGGTGAGGCGGAGTCGCGGCGATGGTAGCCAGCCGAGGAGGCGGCGGCGGCGCAAGGCGAGCGATGTGGCGGCGGCGGCCAAGAACTCGGGCTCTGTGATTAGCGGCGGCGGCGGTGGGAGCGGGAGGCGGCGGCGGCGGCCAAGAACTTCGAGCTCCGTGATTAGGCTTGTGATTAGTAGAGGAGGGAAACGACGCCTGGGCACCAGGCGGCAGGCGCTCGATTTTGGTCGCATGAGCCATGGGAGCTCACAAGTCAGCAACCAAACAGTCCGGGCTGCATCCCGGCCAGACAGCTCGGCCCCAGGACGCGAAGCAAACACGCCCCTAGTGCGCGGATGATGCGTGTAAAGATGGCCAGCTGGGGGTTGAGCCACAATAATCCCAGAGAAATTCCGTCGCTGCACAGCACCGACCATTGCGTGATCCCTCCCTGATTTGTTTGGCACAGTTCCGTCAAATTCGTAGAGTTAATGAAACTAGGTATTTTTAGCTTCACTAAAGCTATGGGTATATTAAAAGTGTTTAGGTGAATCATATTGTTTATATTTTAGAATAAAATTATAAACTTAAATCATTTTATTTCGGTCTACAAGTTTCAGCTCTAAGATAGAGATGGGATCTGGAGCTCTGCCAAACAGCCTTAGAGTGTGTTTGGTTGATAGGATGAGGTCGAATGGGATGAAATGGTCCTATATTATTTGGTTCCATTATTTTGGATGAATGAAATGGTTCAGTATCTATAGAGAATATTACTCAAATTTGTATTACTTAGTTTAGGATGCGATTATTTCATTTAAACAATCAAACACATGAATATTTTTTTCTTCAACTATTTTATACATATATCACTTGATACATGTACCTACAATCAAACTACCCTTAATTCGGTGCAGGTGAGGCTGCACTGTTCAGAGCGGCTGAACGACATCGGCGCCTCGATGTTTCATAATCCGTCAAAACTGCCGAGAAATTAGTTAAGCAGACGATAATAGCCGTAGTATGCAGATAAACTAGCTAGCAGCTGGAGCTGGAGGTAAAAGCTCGCGATAAGATAGGTGGTACCTTACCACATGTGGTCCGTGGACCGATGGTTGATGCTCAACATCAAGTACAAATGCACGACGACTAAGTGTGCTGCTACTGGGTACCTACTTTTCGAAAGCTGAATATTTTATGTCCTTTCAATTATGCAATATGTAACTTTTGCATGGCAATTGGCAACCAATAACACACTATAAAACTAGTTTATAGTCAGCTCGTTTTAGGTGTGGTTTAGTTGTCGGCATCACCGAAGTAACACCAGAAGGTTAGCTGATGACAAAGTCCATAAACCAAAGCTGTTGGGACCTTGTGAATGAGACCATTTTTTTCTCCTGTTGTTGCATCGCCACCTTACCTTGCGAGTGGTAACCGAGAAGATGGTAAACTAGCTTTCTTCTTAATTTTTGTTTCAAGTAAATTGAACAAGATGGTCAGATTGACTTCAGATTCAAAATCCGACGAGATTTCGATGAAATCTCGGATTTCGTCCCCTCATATTCATAATCTCGGAGGAATAAAAAAAACTGAAAAAAAAAATCAAATTGCAACATTAATTTTGAAAATTTCGGCAAAATTTCGCCAAATCTCACCGAAATCTCAGTTTTTGAACCAGATTTTAGTGCTGTTGGACCAGATTTGATACCAATTTTTTTAGTAATTATAATGCCATTCATAAGGAATACACACAAATATTTTGCAATACTTGCCATAGACTGACACTAGCTCAACTGGTAGAGTGGGAAGGCTGCAATGCATGTGGTGCATGTTTGAATCCTCAGGCCGACCAACATTCATTCATTTTTGGCTTTGGCTATGGTGGATTAAACATCTACCTTTTGACTAAGATTTAGCTTCTCCATTTCAGTTCGTTACATTTTAGTCATAGAAAGGCTATGCAAATCCTACCATGATGAATCCTATTTATTGTTCCTTTCTTAGACAGTCTACAAGATAAAGGATAGCTTGTGGTCTATTTTCTTACTTGACTATCCTGTCTGACTTCACAAATAAAAGAGAACCCCATTTCACCCGGAATTGGACTTGTTTGCTACCTTGGGAAATCTTTCTGCTTACCTACTTGCTGATCGTAGGATAGGAAATGCATATTACCTGAAAGCTAGTTGCTCGACTGGCATGCTATCAAAGCACTTAGGATTGGCTGGAATAGAACCGCTGAGAAACTTTTGAACATTTCGGAGAATACAGAGAGGAGAGATAAAAATGTATATTTTGTATCATTTCTTTGAAACCAGACTTACGTTTAACTTCCCTTCACCAACCTCGGAGTATCGCGGTTGTGGCTTGAAGGCCGCATGCAAGTTCTTCAATGTTTAGAGAGTATGTGTTAGAATGAGATCATGCGATCAACTTATTTAATCTTCTATATAATTAGGACAAAATTGTATCCCTTAGGAACTGTACATGCACCTTTGTTTGGATGGCGATCAAATATTGTGTTGGTTCGTCCATTGATTGTTGCCAATTGTAACTGTTCTAATCTGAAAATCAGTTGAAATGCTGCCCAAATTTCTAAATTTATAGTATTTTATGTTAAAATATTTGGTATGTTTCATTCGAATAGATAGGATCATACAGAAAAATTTTCAAATGACTTGAACTTCATTTGTTACATTTGAAAAATAAAAAACAAAACGAACATAAGGCTTTTATCACGATATTAGCACTATCATAATTTTAAAAATTCCTTATGCTTGATCATCATCTAAAAATTTTACGAGAACATTAGTAATATATCATGACCATCCAAAAAAATCAAAAAAAATTTACGTGTTTTGGACTAATTTTTGTTCGGTTAAAAATCACTAAGATCACGACAAATCTCGGTGGGATCTCGGTAAAAAAAGAATTTGAATTTTGTTTTTTGGATTTCGTTCAAAATAACGAGATTTCGCCGAAATTTTGGATTTCGAAGGATGACAATACGTGAACCAAAAATAAAATTTGGAACCTTGGATTGACTACTACACCTCTTTGAGACAAATTAACAATAGCATCGTTAGATATACTCCTCTGGTCACAAAAGAGTGACATTTTGAACATCGGTACGGTCTTCAAAATACAACTTTGATCACTAAATTCTATTGTAATATATTAATAAAAGCTATTAAAATTAAAATGTTGTGAAGGTACTTTTCGAGATAAATATTCACACATCATTTTCACACATCCAATCTAAATATTCATCAAAAAATCGATAGCTATAGTTTACAAAGTTTAAATACATGTATCCTAAAATATCACTCTTTTGTGACAGGAGTGAATAATTGTTCCAAATCGATTGGACAGGTATTAACACTTCTCCCCCACATACCCATCACCATCCATTAGATCTGCAGATAATGGTGCCACCCTAGATGGGCTTGATTCATGTAATTGTATGGATGATGAGGCAAATCCATGGAACATGAGATCCCATAAATATATTGGTAAAACTCCTATTCATTTTCAAAGATTTGCAAAAATGAACTTTATTTGAGATTGACAACTCCCATAAACTCATTTTGCACATATTATGTTGTTTACTTTTGCTAATTGATTTGTGGAAGTGGTTCTGTGCAAGGATATAAATCTCATTTTGAGCTAAATCTCGGAGATGTCCGAAGTCCGAAATCTCGGTGAGATTTCAGAAATTCAAATAAAATCTGGTCGGAATATAAAATTCAAATTTCAAATCCGGTCTTTTTTCTACCGGGAAATCCGAGATGGCCGAAATCACCAAGATTTCGGTGCAATTTGAACCGACCAAAAAATGGTCAAAACACATCAAAAAAATCTAAATTTTTTTGTGGATGATCTTCAACCTAAATCCGATCATATCCGCCCAAAAAAATTAAAAATCCGGCAAACAAGTTTGAAATTTCGGCTGAAATCACCGAGATTTCGGCCGAAATGGTCGAGATCTCGGCGAGATTTAAACTTACACTATAGCATTTTGATTTTTTTCAAAAAAATTTATCCGACCAAGATTTTGAATCTCGGGGGGGGGGGGTGTCCGAAATCTCGCCGGGAGTTCGCCGAAAACCACCGAGATTTGTATTCCTGGTTCTGTGGTGACCCGCATAATTAACCCAGTATAACGACAGTAACTCTATCATTAACTCTAAGGTAATTACGCTGATATGGGCATATTATCTAATAAACATTGAGCGAACCCGACACTTTATCAGTTAATACATCGAATTCAGAGTATTGCAACAGAACAATAATTAGAGACTAAAATGGAAACTCTATTACATTCTATTGCCATGCAGACTACATATTCAGTATATTAATTATACATACGATCCAAGTATAATAAAAATATAAGACATAAATACTAATTACCCAAAAGCCACCAACAACAATACACTCCACATGGATCCATATCCCGACCAGATGCTTGACAACCGGATCCATTATTTAGCAAAGGGGGAGTTATAAAGGGTGGGTACAAAGATGCACTCAGCAAGCATTAATAACAAAATGCAATATATATGAATCTTTTCCCGAAATCATCTCAACCTTCCTCAATCCATTTCAAATCACCATACACCCTCCTCAAATCAATTTCCAAAAAATAGGTTTTCTTAGGAAGATCTGTTTTTTATTTTTAATTATGAAGATCCTACTAGTACTTGTATATGAGGCGGACTTAGCTTTCGTATCCAAGAGACATACATGAATTCATGATTTAATCATGCGCATGTTTGTACTACTTTACCCATAGCGAACTCAACTGCAGTTGATAACCCATAATGTTTATCACTACTCTGGTATTAGATCTCCAACCCTGGTAGCCAATGATTAGTGGTGCCCTCTAGTTCCCAAACTACTCACAGCATACAGTTGTACTCCGGCTAATATCGGAGATACTCAACCAAAGGCTTTACATATATAACCTGAAGGAATCAACCACAGCGGATTATAAAAATGTGTTTTTCACTGGTGCTCCGGCATACCCAGTTTCACACGGTTGCTGAAGATGACCACTGGCCAAGTTGAATTTAATTCCTGAAATTACAAAGATGCCATATTTTAGTGGCTAATAGATTTCTACATATTTTATGGTGTCCAACCCTTTTCTTTAACTTCTATAAAATTGTTGTATGCTTACTGCGTATTTTATTTTGAGGTACTTTAAATTGACGTATTTCAACTGAGCATAATTTAGTCCAAAATGATTCAACTAATCAAATTTTAACTTGGTGCCCTTTTTAACTTGGTTATGCCTTACCCTAGACGGTTTTTACTGTTTTACTTAGGCCATGTTTGTTTCGGCTTAGGCTTTTCGCTTAAAGCTAGCTTTTTGGCTTAATGAGCTTTTAAGCCGTCTGCTTTTAAGCCAAGACATGTTGTTTAGTATCCTGGTTTATTAATGGGTTAGATGGTACAGCTTATAGATGAAAAGTCTAAAATACCCTAAATGAGATGGTGGATGAATTCTCAATTTATATATGATGGCATTTGGTGGGTAATTTTGGAGACTTTTAGTGGCAAAGGTTTATTTCATTCAAAAAAGCCTAAAAAAGCTCCTCTTGTCTGGCTTTTAGCTTATAGTTATACATGAGCATTTGGCTTTTTTAAAGCCCGGCTTAAAAGCCAATCGTTTGTTTCGGTTTAGGCTTTTTGGCTTTTCAGCCGATGATGGTTGCTAACATCGATTTTTCGTTATTTTTTAATCTGATCGAATTCATTTCCCTCCTCCTTTCTTTATCTTGTTTCCTTAAGTTTTTGGAATATTACAATTTAATTTACTGTTAATTCATTATGTGTTCCACGGTTTCTGACTTTTCTCTATATTAGAATAGGTTCTATGTATTTACCTGACTTAATTTATTTTATCTCGATCACTATGGTTTCGGTCATGCGTTTATTCAATTTATTGAGTTGTCTGCCTATTTTGATTGGAGCGCAGTTGCCAGGACTAATCAATTCTTTATTCATTCTCTCGTCTATTTGCATGCTTACGCCCCTTTTTAATCCTTATTAAACTCTTAACATTACTATTGTGGTTATTGTCTGGATGTCTTGATTTACCTTAATTTTTTAAGTCGTTAACCATATTACTATTATCATTATTATTTTTATTTCTTTATTTATTATTTTTATTATCATCATTTTATTATCTTCTTTTCTTTCTCAACTGGTAAGAAACTAGTCAGTCCTTATCATTTCTCTAATTTGATTTAAATTGATGTAAATGTGTTATTTATTTAAATTTTGAATTTTTGCAGTACTTTAAATCGGCGTATTCTATTTTAGCGTATTAAAATTTGGTGCATTGGCCTAGATATGATTTTCCTATTTTATTTATTACAGAAACTAATGACAATGCTTAAATTTCCATCTAATCATCTGCTTAGCTTAGCCTTTATTTTGATTTATGTTAAACACACACCATATGTGAATTGATCTGCATTGCAATTTTAATTTGGTCATGTTTTTCTTACCCGATTAAAGGATTATTATTTTAAGATTTATAAAATGTACGCTGCACTTTTTAGTGCTTTATACCATTTTTTCGTTGCGCTTTAATTAAAAATTGATCGATTGAAGTTATTGATTTAACATATTTTAATTGATTTAACTTAATTTGGATCATTTACATGAACAAATTTATTCATAAATCTATTAATTTAATTAAAAATATATTTATCTTGTTTTCTCTTATTCTTTTAAGTTATTTAATTCAACCATTTTTTCATGATTACTAATGTCGGCATTATGTTATTATTGTTTTCTTTGATTAATTATATATTTTAACATATTTTAGAAATTTACCTATTTTTTATTTTATTTCCCCCATCCTTATCCTTTAGGTTAGGCACCAGATCTCCTCTGTTCTCCCCCATTCCTCTCCTCTTCTTCTCCCCCTTGCTTCCTCCTGGCTCCTCCCAAATCCCCCTATATTGCCGCCCTGGTCCATCTCCTCTCACTGTCAGCTGCCTCCACTGCCAGTCGCCGGCCAACTCCTGCAGGCTCGACCCAGCGCTACTGAGCTCCCCGGTGCCCTCTGCTCTCTCGCACGCATGAGCGCATGCATGCGCCCCCACCGACCTTCGGCCCTGCGACCCTGGGCCGCCATCCCTTGGCCTCGTCAGCCCCGCCATCTGGCCTCCTCGCGTCTCAGGTCCCTTCTCTCGTTTCCTCGCCCTGGGCTTCTCGCGCGCGTAGGTGCGTGACACCTTGGCCCTCAGGCTGGCGTCCGGTCGCATCCTCCTTGGTCGTCATCGCTCGGTTATGCTCCTCTCCGCTCTCCCTCGCGTGAGCAGGCCCGTGTTGCCCATTCCTCGTGTGCAGCCCCGTAGCCCAAGTCGACTTGAGCGCACCCGCGCGCGCTCACTTGGGTGACCTGGGCTCCTGGACCGGCCATCGCCTCTGCCTCAAACCTCCTAGGTGTGCTCCTTCCCATGGTTCCCCTGCTATGCCTCCACTACGGCTCCCCCCTTCTTCACTCCCTACTCCCTCTGGCCTTACTGATTTACTACGTGAGCTATGCACTAAGGAAATGGAAATTTAAATTTCCTAGTTGATTGCTTGTGCCACGATGTTGTCTAATGGTCCATGATGATTTGCAATTGGTTGGACGGCAATTGGCGATGTCGTGATGATACCTGCGGTTTTGTCGACACCAGGGAGTGAGACAATACGGTGGGGACGTATGATGCCGCTAATTTGCAACCACTAAACTGCGACCACTTTTTAATCTACTGATTTTAGTCTCTACTTTGATTTTGCTATTGTTACTCTATATTGCTGCTACTGCTATGGTTCTACTGGTAAGATTTATGGTGCACCTGCGGTTTGGTACTGAGATGAAAAAGATGAAGAGGGTGTTGGTGGTGTGCTAGCTCTGGATTGGTTTGGGCTTGGGCTTGACCTCCTTGCTTCCTGGTTGTGGCTTGAGCTCCTTGCTCTTAATCTTGGCCAAGCCTTACTCGTCCTTCTGGTGGTCTTCTTGCCTGAGCACTTTCTTGCTCCTATGGCTTGGTGCTGGCCTGGTGATCTCCTCTTACTCCTTTGTGGCTTGGTGCTGTCCTTTGAATGAAGCTGGCTTCTAGGAGCTTTGTGCGGGGGGTTTTGGGTTTTATGGTTTTGGCATGAGTGTGGAGACTACTCTCTGGCTTATTTTCTTGATGACTTTGTTTGGTGTCTTGAGCTCTAAATGTTTGGGCATGACTTAAGGGATAAGGCTCTAAGCTTGAGGTAGCTTCGGTAGAGTTCTATCCCATTGCACGGCCAACACAATACTAAATTATACAGGGCTGACGGCAATTCTAATTCTTTTACTTAATCTAATGCGTTGCTTTTATTCTTTTTCTTACATGCGTGTAACTAAAATGCAGGACTTATAAATGAAGATTATAAGATCATCGGTGTTTTGTAATTTATAGTCTTGTAATTTTTTATTTTTTTGGAATGTAATTATTTAATTCTGTAATTTGCAATCAAAATTGTAATTAAGTATTCACGTTATAATTCATAGCAATCAATTTGTAATAGTCGAGTTGTAATATTAATTCTTTGCTAATTAGTTTGATTTAATTATGTGATTTATTTTTATTTTAATGACATAATTTGTAATTAATTATTTATGAAATGCGCGATCTGAAATGCAATGAATTATTGAATTTTGCAATTTATTCCATTGTATTTAACAATTGAATTTTTGCTATTCAACTTTATTAATTAGTTTAATTAAGCATGTTATTTTAATTTAATTAGCTCTTATGCATGATTAATTACTGGGGTTATTTCAGATTTGTTATGTTCCTCTAAAAGGGTTGGTACTGTATTCGCATGTAGCTGTCATCCACGAATGGTAGTAACATTATTAATTTGTAAATCTTATAAATCCTAGAGAGTCATCTAGAACCTCCGTATGGTATCATCATACTACATACCTTATAAAATATAGAAAAACGGTCCATACATTTGTTGCCAATACTGACTAAAACAAAATCCAAAGATTTCCTGAGAGCGCACCGTGGCCACGTCGCCCCGATTTCTCAGCCGTCCGATCGCTCGCGCGAACGGCTGAGATCGCGCCACGTCGCCCCGCACCAAACCATACCTTAAACCGGACACGCGCCCTCTTCGCTCGCCTCGAAGCGGCCGCTGGCCCGTAACGCCGTCCGCCGTTGTCATATGGCGCTGGTTCGAGCGCCAGATCGCCGCAAGCATTTTTCCTTGCGACGCTGGTGGCCCGCGGCGCCACTCGTGATCGGCGCGTGGCAGCGCGGCTTTTTTGCGGAAAATCTCTGTGGGTTTCAAAAAATTGCGAAAAAACCTCGAAAAAACAGGAAAAACTCTTTTTTTTTTACGAAAAGACCCCTCCTTAGCGAAAACCCGCCGAAAAAACGCGAAAAAACTTTAAAAATCCGAAAAATTGACACCTTAATCTATTTTTACACTCCAATCCATTTTTTTTTAAAAAAACTTTTTTATTAAAAAAACGTAAAGAAAACTCTACAAGAAATAGTTTCGCAGTTATGGTCATCCGAAAAATTGCAAAAAAAAAAAAAAACCTCCAAGAATACGAAAAAATGCACATTGGTCTATTTTATCGTTCCTATCCGTTTTCCTCTAAAAAAAACTTTTCTTATTAAAAAATAACACTCCAAAAAGATCCTCTGAAGATTTAGAAAATACATTTCGATCCGTTTTTTCTACGAAAAAAAACTCAAAAAAGACTTTTCAAAAAATTACGAAGTTACAACCAATCACGTGCGCGCCGTGCGCCGTGCGGACCTTTCTAGTATCTTTACGTATTAACGATCACAATTCATTTGAACGTGTTGGTACAATTGTCCCTTATAAAATGCTACAATATTTACAGACAATTCTGATGTTTTTGGTCAATTCTACCCACAACAAAAAGGGGGAAAAAATACAGCCCCAATCAACACGCTACACACCCTCACCTGACCCCTCATGGTTCATGCTTACACCAAATAGCTTCCAAAATTAGTATCAACCCGAATGCACGACAGCACAGCACAAGTGCACCAGCGGCGGCGGCACAGTTCGCTACCCAACTTTCAAGCTGTACCTGACCCGACCCGATGGAGGTAGAGCGTGGGGATTTTACGGTTTTGCCCCTGCCAATCCCCTCACCAACCCATCGACCCCGGGGCGGTGGGCAGTGAGGAAGCGCGGCCAGAAAACCATCAGAAACGCCCAGTTTAAGACCAAAATCACGACTTCGCGCACCCAAATCGCGTCGCTTTCCTCCGCGGTTCTCTCAGGTATTTCCGCCGAGAAAGCCAGTATATAAATCACCATCCCAAGGTGCCCAGACCAGCACGCACAGGCACGCCTCCCCCCTTTGCGGCCTTGCTCTCGCTGCACACCCAGTCTTTCCCTTTGCCCAACAAATACTCGGAATTCTCTGCGTTGATCTCGCCATCGCATCACAGTTCGCCGCGAAGCGCAGTGGAGCGGATACTTGGTCTCCTTTGGGGGATTTTTTTTCCCGGTGGAGCGGCAATCGCGAGTACGTTCCTCTGCCCTCTCGCTCTGTTTTTTTTTTGGTATTCTCCAGGGATTACGGTTTTCGAGTTTTGGGCCGATTCGGTGACGATCTCGCCGCGATCGGCGGGGGACGCGATTGCTCCACGCTTTTGCCGATTTTTTCTTTCGTGAGAGGAGATTAAATGGGGAATGCGGATTCTATTGGGGTTTTCGGTTTGATCGGAGTGAGGCAATGCGCGGCACGAGGGCGAATTATTGGTTTGCTGTTTAATCGGAGTGAAGCGCCAGGCTGTGCTAAGAACTTGGCCGTGCTTTGAGATGTTATCTTTGTCGTGCTTCTCACACCGTATCTTTTAGTCACAATCATGCTTTTAGTTTTGGGAGATTTGATTATTTGCCATAAATTTGATATGCACTTTATAATTTGCTATATCATATCTCATTAATATGTGATATCTCATTGATATGTGATTTTTGGATCTAAATGTCACTAAGACATGACGTAATAAATTATCAAATTTCGCGATACGTTAAGATAATGTTTATGTTTTGTTTATCTGTCCTTGTGAGTAACATGTGCACCTTTATAATTTTAAAAAGGGCATCTTTACAATATTTTTTAGTCTTAGCTGCATACTATTTTGCAGTGCCTTGATGCTACGGTTGTCATAGTAAGGCGTGGGATGGCTTAAAATTGGTTTATTCACAGTTGCTCGCTGATAAGTAGAGCAAGGTTTGTGATTGGTTGAGATCATTCATCTGTGCTAGACCGCTAGACGCTAGCAATACTGTTTGCACCAAAATTCGATATGTATTGGAATCGGTCTAAGACGGAGAAGATATGGAAAAGAAATCGGTAAGCGAATCGGAGAAGGAAACCGTTTCTAAAAGGGAAGGAAATCAGATAAGAGGCCGATACGGATAAAGGCACCGTATCTATGCACAACTCGGATCGGTCAGGCGTGTTATAAAAGGAGGAGGGCGTCAAGCAAAGAAACCAATCAATTCCAACAACTACTACTTTTACGAGCTCCTTTTACATTGTTTTAGCCTCATAGATCTCTCTGCAAGTCGACGGAATCAACATAGTTGCGCATCGCCGATTGTTGGTTTTAGCCGATTTCACCCAGGTTTGATTTGCTTCGCTTTGTTGCGCATCGCCTTTCCGAAGCCGATTTTACCTTGTATCCGGATCAACTGTAACCGGTTGATCTAGTTATCTCCTAATCGGTTCTTGCCGACTAGCGAAAAGCCGATAGATCCTTGTCCATCGGCTTTAATCAAATTACAAACTCTACCTTGTCAATTTCAGGTCAAATTGACTGGCACGCTCTGCAAACCCGGCGTTTGTCTTGTGTGTTCGAGGCCGAAAACCCTCCTTCACGTTTTTAGCGCGAACAAATACCATTCACATGATGGGTTTCTGATTTAAGAAATAGGTGCATATCCTCTTGAGTTGTTTGTGAAATGACTCCACAAGATGCCAAGATCCACGCAGTTGTGTCAAGACGCATGGATTTGGGTGTAGGATGGGAAGATACACTCAACTATGTCGATTTAGTGTTTGCCACTTTTTTAGCTGAACTGCTGAAGTTCAGGTTTTTCTAAGCCCTGCGCCCCTGCCAGGGGATACTAATGTATGGGTTTGTTTTCTGGTAGTTGTTTGGAGAATATATTCCTTCATAGTATTTTAGTATTGGGGTTTCAAATAATATTAGGACTCTGGGGAATCTTGGGCTGCAAGTTGTTTGGTCAAATATGATTGTGTTGTATGCCATTTATGTTATGGCGGGAGATTTGATGAGGTAGTTAATTGTTCCACATGTTTTTCCTACTAGAATGTTAAACCTTATTCTGTGTTCAACTTCGGCCATCTACAATATTGTTGCTAGGGGTGAAAACGGGTCGGATACGGTCGGGTAGCAAGTCATCCTGTATCCTACCCTAATTATTTTTTCGGATACGGGTACGGATACGGGTAGTGAAAAATCGGGTAGGATACGGATACGGATATAGGGCATTTATGAACGGGTAGAAAACGGATACCGGATATTATACGAACGGGTACAATACGGATAACGGGTACTTAGTCGAATAGTACGCAAACTACCTAGGATCAAAGTATGTGATAAAATAATTTAACTAACACACATGATCCAATTATCACACATAAGGATATAACAATTTCTGTAGTGTATTATGGTGGGTCACTCCAACACCATATTGTCTAACACGTATCCACATTATTGATTTGATATTTCTAGCTATATCTGTGATTCGTGAAACATGATTATCAATCAATACATGTGCTGACCTATAAATCACAATTATATCCAATTATGATATAAAAGTCTAAGATAATTCAGAATAATATCAAAACATAATTAAAGAGTTTCATGGATAAGTCATGTATTTGTTGATCAATACTAATGATATTTATTTAAAGAACAAAATAATTATATTATTCCATAAACATAGATATAATATAATCATCTCCATACTTATCTTAAGGGTATATATATCACTAACAAGTGCTGCACTTGCCCTCATCATCAATAGAAGTAGTAGTAGATTAAGGAACAAAGATGAGTAGCAGCTAGTTTTGTTCCCTCTGCATGCAGTTTGCCGTTTCCTGCTTCACCTACGCATCATGCATTATTTGCATTCTTCTTGTTCAACAACAATAAACTAGCAAGGCACCGGTCAAGGCCGTGCACAGTGGAGAGAGGATGGCTGAGCACGCCTTGGGCACCGTCCACTCTCTCCTGGGCCTCCTCCGCGTCGAGGCGCAACGGCTGAGCCGCGTCCAGAGCGACGTGCAGTTCATCAAGGAGGAGATGGAGAGCATGAACAGCTTCCTCCTGCACCTCAACAGGACAGTACCCCCGATGGCGACCACGATGAGCAGATCTGCACGTGGATGAAGCAGGTCCGGGTCCGGTCCTCGCCGATCGGCAAAGAATCGCATCGACATGCACGTCTTGTGGCGCCAAGGCCCCGATCCGACCCCGAACGGTCGCCGGCCTTCTGAGTCGCTGCGTCTTGGGTGCCCTGGCTCAGGCGGTCATTGGTCGCCAAATAGCTTGACAACATCATCCGGGTACCCAATTTTTAAAATTATCCGGCACTCAGATCCGACTAAAATTCTGTATTTACCGTGTATCACTATCTCAGATCCGACCCGTATCCGAAACAAAAGTATCCGGGTAATTACCCGTATCCGACCCGACAAAAAAATATCCGTATCCGTATTCGAATTTTCGGGTAAAATTTTCGTCGGGTCGGATACGGGTCGGGTATTACCCGACCCATTTTCACCCCTAATCGTTGCTTCTGTGTACGATATTGGTTGGTAGCTGCAATATTTCTTCTTCTGTATTCAGAAACATTTGAAATACTAGCTAAATTTCTGAGAGGTACAATCAATCTTTTGCACAACTAATGAATCAACGCTCTATTTGTTCTCTTCAGGCATTGTGTTGATTCCATGGTTGCTAGGCTGCCCATTTTGCAAGAATTTGTTTTTGAAACATGTCGTTTTCTTCTGAAATTCCATGGGTGGTTACAGAGTTTTATGTTGAAAAAATAGAGTTATTTTACAGTGCACAACAATGAATATGTACCGTTCATTGCCTTTAATCCAAAGGTTAAAAATAGATTAGATCAAGTTATACTACCATGTGTAGTAAAATGTGAGGAGGGGTAGAATGGTAAAAAATTTCAATACAGCGGATGGGTAAAATGGTAAATGAAATTTTTTTCACCCACTCGAAGCCCATTTCTTCATCCCTACCGGAAGCTCTCTCTCCGTCAGTGCATCGCGCGTCGGAGGACCTTGACGACTCGCTAAAATTACGTTAATACCCTTTTAAAATGTAATATTTTATTTATAAAAGTCCATAATACCCCACCAAATCAATGGTTAGATCTAATTTATACTACCATAATATACTATAAGTATAATCCACTGTAAAAGAGCTCAAAAAATAAGAGTTCTCTCATTGTATAGAATATCTCATAGTTGGTTGGTCTTCGCATGCTTAATTGATTTCCCCTACTGTTCTTGCAGGATCTGCACGATATGCTGCCTGGACCTGCAAGTACTTCGGGAAGTGTTGATAGGGCTGGAAACAGGAGGCCTCGCCACATATTCAGGCGCTTAACAGAGAAGAAGGACCCACTTAATATCCAGTTTGTATGAACAATCTTGGAAAAGGATATCTGTTATAGCATACATATGTTTTTGTTTGGAGAATTTATCAATGTTTTCCTGTTTATCGTTTTGCAGGAACGTCGAGTAGCTGCACTTGAATCTAGGCAGCAAGAACAGAGCCAGAGGTACATTGGTGTGTTCTTCATAAGTTAGCATTTTCTTTTGGACAAAACCTAAGTCACCCTGTACAAATATGATAAATATAGTATCTGATGACAAATGGCAAGTGATTTCCCCCCTCCTGTTAGAAATGAGTGGGTCCTTTCTTTTCTTGATTTGGCTATTCTATTATTGTTTTCCAAGTTTAAGTTACATCAGCATCTTTAAACAATGTATGTGTGATCTAACATCAATGTGTGAAGAACACACTTCCTATAGACTATAGTCTGCATAGACCTTTGGTTTGTATTGTATCTGGCAATTCTATAATGCTACCCTTTCTGTACAAGTATGCACCTAATTGATTAGTATTAGTTTCATGCCATTCATTTTGAGGCGTTATGTACTCTTTGTTCAGTAAATTAATTGATGAGTTGCATTTACATACTTGCCAGGTGTGTTATTTTCGGAGCCTCACCTGTTGACCTATTCTTGGCCTTGTCTACTTTATCGCCCCATCATATGGAAAATGGACATAACCAAGTCTTATACAAGTCTACAATGATATTAGATGGCCTTGAGTCACCGTTCTCATCACCATTGATATTTATTCACTTTGATGGTTCGGAGGAGTCTCTAAGAAGATGTTTAATGGATTCATCAAAACCACCGTTAGAAAATTCCCGAAAATCAGATAAAGAGCCTGATTCTGATTTCTTGGTCAACACCTTCACCAAGACAACTGTGGATGCAAACCGGACTACAAGAAGGAAAAGTAAAAAGAAAAACAAGAGGCACAAAAGAGGGCCTTGTAAAAGGGTGTCCGATGCATCTGAAATGCAATGTAGACCGCACAAGAATACTTCTTCTATTGATGTTGCTGGTGGTGAAGCCTTGACACTTTCATCCAACCATGTGGCTGATGTACTGTTCAAGGACAATTCTTCTCCTGGTTCTGAAATGCTATGTAGTCCAGGCAAGAATACCTCCCCTTCTATTGCTGTTGCTGGTGATGAAGCTTTACCTTTGATACTTTCACCCAATCATGTGACTGACAAACTGTTCAAGGGTTCTTCCCCTGGTTCTTCAGTGAGAGAAGTTTCTGTGGAGAGACCTGATAGCGAAATTGATAATGAGCATGGTGGTTCTTTAATTACTTCAATCGCAAGTACATTTTGTAGTGATGAAATGGAATCATCTAGGCCAACAACTTATTTTGAATTCTGCGAACAATCTAGCAGCAATAACTTCACATGTTTGGATAGTGCCTCAAATTCCACTTTTACTGACTCATCTACAGATGGCCATTGCACCGATAGCAGTTGGAACTTCAATGATGATACCGAGAACTTGTTTATTGTGAGAAATGAATATCCATGTGCTCTGTCAAAATTGACAGATTTTGGAGATTTTAAGTGTGGTGGTGACAAAAACGGGGTAAACCAGTTAAATCGTGATAAAAACTTGTGTTTCAAAAACAGTGCTGATGCTTGCAGTGGTACCCAAGAAGGGCAGTTATGCAGTAATGCTGCCGCTGGTGGCGATTTTCATCTAGTAATTTCTAAAAAAAGAGCCCGAAAAAATAGAAAAATGCAACTTTTGGGGAGTTCTAATGCGGAATGTATGTGCAATGTTGAGCATGCTCGAAATGAAAAACATGCCTGTTCTTCTTCTAAAAGGATGCCTGTGGAACTTAACACTTTGGATTGCTCCTGTAGACCAAGTAATGTTTGCATCCAACCTCAGCATGGAGTTGCATCAAAAGATTTCACCGGGGATTTCATCGACAAACCAAGTAAAGTTCGCACATTGATTCCACATAAAGTCACACTACATGATTACATGACAAGAACAAATCTGAATTGCCTCTTGGGTCCAAAAGAACAGCGTAGGGTGGAATCCCAGAAGCACCCTAGTTTGAGTGAAGTGGCAGAAAGTGATTTTATTGAAGAGAAGAATGTTGGTACAACTAAAATGCTGCCTGGAATTGTGCACTCAGATAGTAGTCAGATGGCATCGAGTGCAGCTTATGATCTGGTGGCCCAAAAGGTTGTTGAGCAGACTTGTACTTCAAGTGGTCTTTCTATGCAACAAGGAGAGCTGCATGTTTTGCTTCCAGAAGATGCTGATGCCATTGAGACAGGTTCTAGATTACCATCTTCTAGTATGACTTCCTCTCTAGATGCTTTGAATAACTCTTCTTGTGTTGATCCCAAAGAACAGAAGAAAGCAGAGAACACTGTATCCAACAGACCTTGTAGCCTACAAGGTGATCTACACGCACCAGCTGCTGGTTCTCAACTGCCTTCATACACCACAAATTATTGGAAGACTTCCAGACCTACTAAAAGTGGCTTGAAGTTTGGTTGTTATGGTGAATCAGCTGTTGAAGGGACTTTCAACTTGAACCAGCGAAGATTTGATAGTTCTGCATTGCATTTAGTTGAGATAATTAAGGCTGCTAATGAGGCCTACAAAGTTCAAGTGGCTTCAGATGCCTACCTAATTTCTGGCAATCCAATCGCCAATATTGAGACTTTTATACATTCTGCCACCCCAGTCATTGATCGGATATCTTGCATAAGAAGTGGCAACTGTTTGCACGATTTGCTTGTTGGTAACTCGCCATGTCAATATCAGATATCTAATCTCTCATTGAGGAGTGTGTGGGAATGGTATGAAGAACCTGGGTCATATGGGTTGGAAGTAGAGATCCATAGAAGTCTCAGCTCTACAACATCAACCTGCAGTGGCTCAGAGTTCTGTGCATATTTTTTACCATCTCTATCTGCTATTCAATTGTTTGGACAGTCAAGGAAGAACTTGGATCATAAGTTTAACAGAAAGGATGAAGCTTTCTTGTTGTCCGAACCAAATGGCGCACATTTATTAGAACCTTCTTTCTTTGTACAAGACCATGGAGAACTTCTCTTTGAGTACTTTGAATCGGAGCAGCCTTCTTTACGGCCTCCACTGTTTGAAAAGTGAGTCTTTATCTGACCTTCTATTGTTGAATTTATGTATTTACAGACTGCAGTCATCTACTCTAGGGGGGCTGCACCTCTTGGCTGGCTGACTGGTTGCATGGCTTGGGCAAAGTTACTAAACTACTGTTGCCTTTTACTGAGTTACCAAGCTACTCCTCTTTTCCTTTTTATTGAGTTACTAAATGGAGGCTTGGTAACTAGATTCTATTTGTTACGGATACCCGCAGTCCGAACAGATAAGTTAGGATCGCCGAGTGATGAACCTGTGCCTACTTGACCCCAACGGGTCTAATGTCTCAGTGATCAATACCTCGCTTGTGGGTTTGACAGCAACCTCACTCTAATTCTATTTGTTCAAATTGAAATTTTAAATTTTGAAAAGCAAAATACGCTAATTACTATACTAATTACTAACTAATAGTCTTATCTACTTAATTAATAATCTAGGTTGTTTCAAAAAGCTTAGCCAGGAAGACAATGCCAAAGTAGTATCAGCCTATTAGATAGCAAACGTGACGCCAACGTGCGAAGATTAGAAGCAACCTTCATTATATAAAATGGTTAGAAGGTATCATGCAAAGATTAACTTGTTTATTTGAATCAATAAATGCTAGCATTCCAATGTGATGCATTTAGCTAAGGCAGACATAATAATACCTGAACCATCTTTGTAACATTTATTCTATCCGGTAAATCCATTTTAGACGCCTATGTAACATTACAGAGTGGTCAGCAGGATGAACTGAAGGAACACCTGAAAAGAGTACGCTTTCGGTCATCAGAAATATTGAATGGGCACAGGGGGCAAAACTCCGTGCCCAAATATATTGAACAAATAATGACACCCCTCCAACCTTGTTCTCTGCCCAGATCTATTAGGTGCTATCAGTCGTTCATTACCTACCACATTTGTTGCTGAAATGTTCATGGTGGTACATTGTTCTTATCTCCATGTGCATCCATCTTCTGAGAAGAAAAAAAAGGATCTTAAAGCTTTGTCTTGGAGTTTTTCTTTTTCTTGGTTCTTACTAAGATCTTGTTGCAATGTAATATAGGATCAAACAGCTCATTAGTGGCGTGAATCTCTCGGGTTACCAAATACTTGGGGATCCTAAGAAGTTAGAAAATCTGAAATTATGTGACCTTCATCCTGCTTCCTGGTATGTTCTTGATATTGTCTGTTTCTGCTCACTGACTTGAATTTCTAGCGCTATGTTGTCTCCTTGTATGTGCTAACTATTTGGTTAACTCTTGGTAACAATATTATTGTATTCCATATTCAGGTTCTGTGTTGCCTGGTATCCCATTTTTCGTATACCTCAAGGGAATTGTCGTGCTACATTCCTGACCTACCACTCCCTAGGCAAATTAGTTCCACAAACTTGCTCTCCAGATATGGCTGGTGGGCTTACTGATGTAGTTTCTCCTGTTGTTGGTTTGTGGAGTTACAATGACAAGGTACTAGTTCAACCATACCATAAGCATTCTTGTTTTGATACGGGTGGTAAATTTTTGTAATACAATTCATCTGCAATCTGTTCAGTAGTGATGATGATCATATCCAACATGGCACTGGAAGTTCAACTCAAAATCTCATCTAACAAGAGTTCAACTGAATGAATTTTATTCTCTTTGTAAAATTTTGCTCAATTAATCAGTTTGTCTTCTCCATTATGGCCATGCTTATCTACTTATATCTAATTGTTACGCACTTTCACTTTTAAGTTTAGTCTAGAATTGGTGAGATACAGTGAGCTAACTACAGTACCAATGCTTAGTATCATCTGGTAAAAATTAAACAATAAAATCGTTTTGAGTAAAGCTCGAGAGGAGGTTTGAACAGCAATAAACTCCATTTTAACATGATATCTATGAACTTCCTCAGTAATAACTAATAACCACTCTGCCTAGTCTCCTTGTCCAATCCGATGTTGACAAGTTTACCATCTGGTTATGAACCAGTGATTACTTTTTTTTGTGAACAGATGAACAATCTCAACTGTCAAATACTACATTAGATAATTGACACTTAAGACTGAGTACCAGAAATTTATGTTGTTTATTGATATTTTCTATAAATTTTGATTCTGAATTCAGCCTCACTGGTAGCCCTTTGTTTATAGGATGAGCAGTGGTTTCAACTGAGAGATCCAGAGTTCAAGACAATGTCATTAAACGATGCCCCAAAAACCGATCGTGCTAAAGTCCTAAAAGAGAGGCTGAGAACACTAAGACGTGGTGCATCAGTTATCGCAAGTGCAGTGGTAGCCAATACAAATGGGGAGTCTATGAACCGTCATCCAGATTACGAATTCTTCCGATCCCGGTCTAAATAGGCTGCATGCTATAATGGCATTTCCAAATAAACTGTGTTCCATTCGCTAACTGTAGGCTGTGGCGTATGGTTAGACAACACAAACCAGGCGCTCTGCAGTTAGCATTAGAAAATAGAGGTAACTCGATAATGTCACCCTTTGCAGTTAGCATTCCAAATAAACTGTAGTTTATGAGCATTAGTACTTTCTGGTAGTAGCGCAACACTCGAATGTTTTTTTTTTCGAATGTGTTTTAAGTAACCGTTATGGATATTGCTTCAGGATACCTGGTCGGTTCATGAGCTTTACCGTTATAGTGTGTGTTCTTGCTTGGTACAGGAAATATAGTTCATGCAGGTAGATCCTCTAGGTGTTTTGTATAAGCCAATGAAATCTTTGATGATTATTCATGTGCTTTTGTGAATTCAAGGGTTCTTCTTTTCATGTCCGACATAGGGTTTGTTGTGTATGGACAGGTTACAAATTTCGTTTTTGGAAAAATCTCGGAGATGGCCGAAATCCGAAATATGGGCGAGATTCGGAAATTTCGGGCAAAATACGGATGAAATGCAAAAACCAAATTTCAAATCCGTTTTTTTTTCAACCGGGAAATCCGAGATCTCGGGCGAAATCACCGAGATCTCGGTCCACATTGAACCGTCCGAAAAATGGTCCAAAGCATGTCAAAAAAATTTGAAATTTTTTTTGGATGGTCCTCAGACATCACTAATGTTCCCATAAAAATTTGATATGATGATCAAGCATGAAGAATTTTAAAAAAATCTAACAGTGGTAAAGTCATGATAAAAACCGTATATAAAATCAATCTTTGATTTTTCAAATGTAACAAATGAATTTCAAGTCATTTGAAAAGTTTTATATGTGTTCTTATGTATTAAAAAATTCAATCCTTAACGATTTAAATTGTACACTCTAGAGCTATCATATATAGCAACCCTATATACAAACTTGACTTATAATGCTAAACCAACATATAAGAACATAAGTGCTACGAGAATCATGGGTAACTTCTAACAGCAAACACCAGGACAGATTGCATTTGATCAAATAAATAGATAGAAAAAAACCAAAAGGGATTGGTGCACACACCTCATAGAGGTAGCAAAGCTCTGCTCAGTTGAAGTTAAGAAACAAGGTCTATAGTTATGTATTTATGTGAATAATTAACAAACTATGATGATCAGGCTGCAGTAGTCATAAGTCATAACAATGATAAGCAACCATGTTCAACAGAAATTTAATTGCGCAAATTACAGGCTTCATGGGCTTCTACCAGTTCCAAGCTCATCACAGATCCTTGGACTTACCGGTGGCATACTGACATGTATTGATTTATGTATGGAAATAACTGGATTTCTATTTTTTGTTTCATTAACATGCCATCTAAGGGCTTCATCAAAATAAAGAAAAGGGCCACCTCCATTATAACTTATAAGTCATTTTAGACTTCCACTTTATTTCAGATTATTATTCATAGTTTCATATTGCCTCTCCTGACATAAATTTACGAAAATCTTTCCATCCAATGCCCTTCACTTAAATACAACATTGTGCATGTGATTATGTGAATGGACTAGAAAAGTTCCTATGTATTAAAAAACTTCAAACCACTTTAGAAAATTTTAAAAAAATTTGTGAATGGTCCTAACACATCCATAATATTTCCATAAAATTTTTAGAAGATGATCAATCTTGAAAATTTTTAAAAAATTCGGAAAGTCCTAACCGACAAATTGAACCGACCAAAAAATGGTCAAAAACATGTTAAAATTTTTTGAAATTTTTTGTGGATAATCTTTATCCTAAACCCAATCAAATACAATGCACAAAAATCAAAATCCGGCAAAAAAAACTATCAAATCTCGCCCGAAATCGCCGAGATCTCGCCGAGAAATCCGAAATTTGATTATTATTTTTTTGAATTTTTTGGGATTTTGGATCTCGGAGGGGCCGAGATTTCGGATTTCGGTCCGAAATTTGAATCCCTGGTATGGACTATATACGCAGTAATGCCACCTTATTTGGTTGGTAGAATTACTATATATTCTAACTACCAAATCTTTGGTTGTTCTGGTTGCAATTCCCGTCAACAGCCGCTATAGCATGACAGCCAAACTTCAAATCACTTTCAGTATGTCTAGAAGTAATCCGGTGATCTGCGACATATTCAGGTGACTGAGAACCTGCAGCTTGTGCGTGTTGATCACTTTTGAGTCATACAAGGAATGTTCGATACATCTACTTTCTTCTATACTTTGGGCTGAACACAAAATTACTCAGAATCCAGGCTCCAGAGAGGTCATACTAGGAGATGGTAGTCTGGATTCCGGAATCTTTGTCAATGTCATGATCATCTTCTGTAAGCAAAACCTTCAGCTCTCTTTCTTGTCTAGTAAGACCCCTCTTGAAGTACATTTTGGCTCAATCATCTTTGGACCACAAGATCAGGAGTTGAACTCGATGCCATGCGACTACTGTGTGTCTCTTAAGTGCACCAAAACTGCTAATTTGCCACTTCACTCGAACTCAAGGGTATTTCATATATTTCAATCATCATATACAATTTAGAACAACCATTTAACCTTAAAAAACCAAACTACCAAACATCAGACTTTTTTTAGACAGCAGCTTCTCAAATCAGCTGTTTCTCAGACCAGCCAGCCAAAAAAGAGCTTCTGCACAAACTCTATCTATACCAAAGTGGGCTACATCCCTAAGTTGGCTTTATACACGACACTTATGAATTGACCAACCCCCACAAATGATGCCCTGTACTAGTTGACTTGTCTCAGTTTGTTTCCCTAAACAAAAAAAACAAAACAAAATTGAAAAGCACCATGCCGTGTCCCACATCTTCTGCCTATCTACGGTTTGACCTTGGACGCTCAGATCGATGGCACTGGATAATCATTCGCGTCAGGTCAGCCGACCGACTCGAGATCGATCAAATGACCAATATGCGATGCAAGCAAGTAACCATATATCGCCATATAACAATCCTTCAAACTAACCACCTAATTAAGCATATGGATCAGGCTCAGAGCCGACACAATTTGTTGCTGATGTTAAAGAGCGGGCGATTAACCGTCAACTCTTAGAATGCATGTCTTTTGGATAATGTGTGTTTTTTGGACAATAAGTGTCTTTTGGACACCATCAAACCCATTGGCTTATATAAATATGTGCAATAAGAAAATAAGGATTCATTGTTCGATTCTCGAGTTCAATTTCTACTCTACTTTTAACACGTTATCGACACTGCTCTAATTTACTAGCAGGGTGGACACTGAGCACAGGCAAACAGAGGCCGGTGGCAGACAGAAGGATCATCGGTCACATCCCGGACATAGTAAGTCCAATGGCACAGAATAACGACGATGTCTTAAACGTACTTACCTCGCATCTTGCCTCTACAACACCGCCGGCCGAGACGTCGTCATTGGCGTGCGCGATATGATTGACGCTGACAAGGTTGTGCTCGGCCTTATCGTGGCATGGTCAGTGGACCACCATTGGTCGCAGCGATCGAAGAGATAGTAGTGCTCCTTGGTACAGCGCAGAGCGTAGGGGCTGAGGTGCCCCACATCGTGGTAGGCGCGACCGAGACCATTGCGGTGACCACCTTAGTCGCTCGCAAGAGACACGTGGCGAGGCGGACGCGGCGGCCTGCGCGACGGCGGCACACAAGATAAGGCCAGGGAGGGCATCCTCCCAACGGTGTTGGCCACCCGGCTGTGACCGTACCTCCATGACCCCGCCTGGCACATTGTCGATGCCTGACGAGGTGGCGGCATCACCAGACGCGTCCAAGCCGGCGTGCGACAATATGTCGGCAGCGCCCGACACCATGGCGACGGAGGCATCAGGCGCACTCAAGGGAGTGGCGACGCTCCCCGATGTGCCCCAAGTGGTCGAATCCAATGGTGGATCCGGTGACGCTACAGGAGCGCCCCTTAGGCGACGTCGAGGACTTCGGTTTCACACACGCGGAGGTAGATGGAGAGAGCGCTATGGCCGGCAAGCCTCTCACCGATGTTGGGGCGGCGACGGCGGCGACCTACCACAACCGCCCAAGGCGGCGGCCATGGTGCTAGGTAGGGGTGGAAATCGAGCTAACTCGGCTCGACTCGACTCGGCTCGGTAGAACTCGTTTAGATAACGAGTCAGCTCGACTCGACTCGTTATCTTAACGAACTCAAATGTCAGCTCGGCTCGACTCATTAAACTCGTGAGTTGGCTCGAGTTGGCTCGTTAAGCTTTTTGTATATTTCAGTGGAGGCCTGAGCCGGCAACGGTGGAGCACTGAGTGCCTCGATCTGGATCGGTGGACACCTGAGGGAGTGAGGGCCGGAGCTCAGCCGGGAGGAGAGGCGTCCGCGTCGCGGCAAGGGGGGGGGAGGCGGCGGCCTGGCAGCTGGAGCAAGGGCGAGGTGCGGCAGTGGGAGCCGGGAGGAGAGGCGGCGGCGGCGCGAGCAAGGTGAGGGGAGCCGGCGGTGTCGCGAGGAAGGGGAGGGGTCTAGGCCTCCAGGCTCCAGGGGAGGCGGCGGCGTCGCGACGTCGCTAGCTAGGGGAGGGGAGGCAGCGGCCGGTGGGCCAGCAGCGGGAGGCGGGAGCAAGGGCGAGGTGAGGTGCGGGCGTGCGGCAGCGGGAGGCTGGGGCCTGGGAGCCTGGGAGCCGATCGTGAATTTAGGGATTTTGGGGCTAGCCGTCGCCAGGATGGGGAATTGGGGAGGGTTTTACTGGCTGACTCGATTAACTCGTTAACTCGCTCGTTTAACTCGTTAGTATAACGAGTTCAAAACCTAACTCGACTCGACTCGTTAAGGAACGAGTCCGAGTCGAGTCGAGCCGAGTTTTCGAGTGCTCGCTTAACTCACGAGTTTCGAGTTTTTTTTCCACCCCTAGTGCTAGGGTTGAAAACCCTAACGCGGGTCTAAATGGACCTATTATATAAAGTTTGCAATTTAGTCCTCTAAATTTAGGAAAATCGTAAATTTAGCTGTCGTAGTTAAGTAAAAAGTGCATTTTAGTCCCTGAATTTTTGGGGAAATGCAATTACTATACATTGACCCTAGTGTACTGATTTAAAATAATTTCATGCTATAATTTACTTTGAGAAAGTAAATTAATTACAATTGCATGAAAAACCAATTGTAGGACATGACAGACATCTCCAAAAAGGAGTTTGCAGAGCTGACCTTGGATGGTAGCAATTATCTGGCTTGGGTGATGGATCTAAAAATAAATTTGATGGGTAGAGGTTGTCACTGAACCTCAACAAAATGACCCGTAAATTTCAAAAGCCTCAAAATATGCAGCACTGCATTTTATTCGGCAACACATCCACTCAGACCTAAAAACTAAGTACTTGATGGAAGAAGATCCACTTCAATTGTGGAACTCCTTAAAAGAGAGGTATGACCAACAAATGTCAGTCATGTTACCAAAAGCTCAACGAGAATAGTTACTTATACGTTTGCAAGACTTCAAGTCCATAGTAGCATATAATTGAACAATACATAAAATAAATTTCAAGCTAAAATTTTGTGACCACGGAGTTGGTGAATATTGTGCAATTTTCATCCTTCTATGTGTATACTTCATACTTGCCCTACGGGGGCAATGACAGTACCTGAAGCACATTCTAATATTCAGGGGGCTATCAGTAGCCATGAGCGTAAGAGGCGCCATAAGAAAAAAAAAGGAAAGTGGTAATCCAATTATATGTAGAAATTCAAAGGCAAAAGATATGGTAAGAAAAAATTCAAGAAGAATTTTTCTAAGGAAAAAAAACCAGGCCTTTGCCATAAATGTGGCTGCAAAGGACATTATGCAAAAAAATATCGCAATGCTCCACATTTGATTTAGCTATATCAACAATCTTTGGACAAAGGCTAGAGGCCTAAAGGGGATAATGTTGAAGTTTACTTCACTTCACCTGCAGACAAAGATCTGGAAATGGAAACATAGTATATTGCTCTGAATGTTGAGCACCATCAGATGGTCCAACTGAAGGAAGATGACTTATGAAAACAGATGATATGTTGGTTGAATACACTTCCTAAGATCATTCTGAAGACATCGTGTAGTCTCCTAGTTATCCCCTTATGTAAATATTCAATCGTAATTGTTCTTCACAATATTGTTGTATGTTTTCAGCTAATTAAGTTTTGTAGGAACATGGGTATTGTAATTGTATTGTATAAGCACATATTGTATTTGCAGATATACAATATATATATATATATATATTGATGTACTTATTCTATATTTTAGTTAATAATCATGCTCTTTATTATAGAATTTGGTAGCACAATCCAATGGAGGATGAAATCTATCTTGTTGATAGTGGTACCACAAATATAATATTAAGAAAACAAAATATTTTCATACTTTGACAAAGAAAAGTGGAAATATAATGACTATCACTAGAAGCGATAATCTGATTGTTGGCACTGAGAGAGCCATCATAGTTCTCCCTATTGGAACACAATTGGCGATTGAATATGCTCTATTGTATCCTCAATCAAATCATACCTTACTAAGTTTTAAAGATATCTATTTTAATGGTTTCCATGTAGAAACTACTAGTGAGGGAGATGATGAATATATTCTCCTCACTAAAGTTGATGGATACGGAAAACAAGTGGTTGAAAAACTTCTTTCATATTCATCTGGATGTACTACACGTACATCAAACCTGAACCACATGTTGCGTTCAAAACAATTTTTCAAAATCTTGGCAAGTTTAAGATTTGGCATGATCACCTAGGTCATCCTGGTATGGAGATGATTAGAAAAATTATAAGCTGTTCTGTTGGCTATAATATTAAAACTTCAATTTTCCTGAAATCAAAAGATTTTATGTGCACTACTTATGCTAAAGGAAAACTGATTTTGAGGCCATCATACCTCAAAGTAAAAAATGAGTTGCTGAATTTTCTGGACAGAATTCAGGGTAACATCCGTGGACCTATTCAGCCCTTATGTGGGCCACCTAGATACTTTATGGTTTTAATAGATGTGAAAAGATGTGATAATTGCCTAGAAGGGGGGTGAATAGGCTATTTAAAATTTCAAATGAAATTAATCGCAGTGGAATAGGTATCGGAACCTCCGGTATAATATCGGAACTTCCGGTATTTTATCGGAATGTCCGATCAGTAGTGAAATTTGAGAACAAGTAACACGTCTAGCAATCTACTCTAGTTGAGTGCAAGAATGAGTGAAAGATCTAGAGTAGAGTAGTAACAATAGAGGAGTTCAAATATAAAGGTCACACACAAGTAATTCAAGAGAAATCAAATCAGAGAGACAAGAGTTTGTTTCCCGGAGTTCGGATCTTTGAGGGGATCTTACGTCTCCGTTGAGGAGGCTCACAAAGAGCCGGGGTCTCTTTCAACCATTTCCTCCCAAACCTCGGTCACACTTGATATTCGGTTTCATTCTTGATTTCTTCCCTTTCGGAGGCGAAATCAACATTCACAAACTTCTCACGGCGTCCCACACTCTTCAGGAGCGACGCCTAGCCGTCTAGGAGTCCTTCAACCTCCAAGAGTAACAAATGCAAAGTGGTGTGATCTTGGAGATGCTCTCTAATGCTCAAGATGAATGAATTTCGCTTTTGCTCTAGCACTAGAAATCACTTCTATTCCTCACTCTCTAGATGATCACTAGGATCAAAGAGGAGAACTCAAGAATGCTTTGGAATGTGCTCTACAAGCTCACAAGTTCAGCCCAACAAAGTGTGTAACCCTCAAATGGAGAGGGTGAGGGGTATATATAGTTTTATGCAAAAACTAGCCGTTATACCCGCATTCAGCCACATATCAGAACTTCCGATCCCAACATCGGAACTTTCAATGTGTGTAAACTTCCAGAACTTGACACACTCCAACGGTCGAAAAGACTACACATCGGAACTTCCGATTACACGATCGGAACTTCCAAAGCTCACAGAGAGTTACTTCTAAGAAATTCTCTCAAGAGGGCACCGCCACGGATGGAAGAGGCCATCGAGAAAGCGAGACGAGAATCTGAAGGTGACGGTGATGACACGCGAAGCCCCCTACCTGGCGCGCCAACTGTCGGTGTTTCGAGTACCGGCAAGTACGATTTGTAAATCTAGGGGGTTGCGCGTTCCCTCTCCTCGATGGTTGACTCAGGGAGCCCTGGTTCGGGCCGAATGTCCCTACTCCAGTTCGTGTGGGGTTCTGTATTGCTTTCGGTCGTGAGGTTACAGTGTTCCTTGCCTTGAGAGGAAGGAGAATTCAACGGTCAATCCTTCTAACTCTCCTTGCTCGGATCGATCGATCTCTCTCCCTTCCCTACGAGGGTCCTGCCTCCTTTTATATAGTCAGAGGGGGCAGGCGATATTGGAGTCTTGCAAAATGAAAAGAAGAGGGGGTCCTTCACGCCCGGGAGCTATGGCTTTCGATGAAAAGACCAGTGCCTGCTCTCCATGCGCTGGGTTGGTAGGCACAAAAGACCGCATGGTTGTCTGTCTTGCGTTGGGAAGTAGCGTATCTTCCTTCTGTGCGTGTGTCAGGTGTTAACGCAGGGCTCTTGACTTCGGCGTTGTCTCGGGAGGAGCGCGCCCTTCTGTTTGTACAGGTCAGATCGATGGGACTGGCACCTTGACTTTGGAAACCCAGGGTGGAGATTGCCTTGTGTCGGTCGGGAACGGCGGGAGCGCCCGACTCGCCCCTTGGTCGGAACGTGGCGGGACGTCCGACCAAAGGGGGTCGGCTCGCCACTTGGTCGACCAGTTGAGGCCATGCACCCAATGTGGCCCCGCAAGGCCTTCGTCCGAAGCTGGGCCTGGTGTCTGATCGTGTCGGAACTATGCATCGGAATGTCTGATCATGTCGGAACTCCCGATCCAAGATCGGAATGTCCGACCTAAACTTCAAAGGAAACCATTCCGGTGCAATTGCAGTGACTTCGTGTTTCTCAAATGCAACTAGCTATCATTCATCTGAGCATAGAGACTAATTCTAGATCAACTACAATGCATCCCTCTTAATAGTACGGCATTCCTATGACTCAAAATGTAAAATACATTAAAATAAAGCCGTTTTCAATATCATTTCCTTTTTGAGGGTATCCATCGTCCGTAGATGATCTCACATCGGGACTGTTACCTGTTCACAAACTCATTGAACGCATTAGTCCATTTAATCGTTTGTCATTAATCATCCAAAACTTCTTTAGGGGCCTAGATGCACTTTCAAGATGCTTCTACAAGATGGTCCCACATGTGTTTATTAAGCACATAGAATCATGCCTTTGCTGGATTAATGGCTCAAATAATTAAATTAAGAACCAATTTTTCTAAAAATAGGATCAAATCCATTAGATTGGATAATACCACTGATTTCTCCTTAAGGGCATTTAATGATTATTGTATGGCTCTCGGCATTAATATAGAGTATTCTGTGCCATATGTCTACACAAAATAGCCTAGCAGAATCTTTGATAAAAACGGTCAAACTGATTGCTAGACATCTTTTACAAAATTGTAGGTTGCCAACAAGTTGTTGGGGCCATATGGTTTTGCACGCCGTAGAACTAATCCAAATAAGACCAACTGCATATCATACGGTCACCCTGTTGCAATTAGTATGTGGAAATGAACCAAATATTTTCCATCTGCGAAAATTCGGTTGCATAGTATGTGTATTGATTTCTCCACCACAGCGTACATCAATGGGTCCTCACAGGAAGTTGGGGACCTATGAGGGGTAGAATTCTCTGTCAATAATAAAATACCTTGAGCTATTAACAAGGGATCTCTTTACTCCTCGTTATTCTAATTGTATTTTTGATGAGAACAATTTTCCAACATTAGGGGGAGATAAGTACCACGAAGAATACCAAAAAATAGATTGGAATGCCACTGGCATTCAGTCCTTAAATCCACGTACAAAAGAATCTGAACCGGAGGTTCAGAGAATAATAAATTTGCAACAAATTACAAATAATTTGCCAGATGCATTTACTGATTATAAGGGTGTTATAAAATAATATACGCCCGCAGTCAATGTACCAGAAAGAGT
Source organism: Rhipidocladum racemiflorum (assembly GCA_036346355.1). NCBI lineage: Eukaryota > Viridiplantae > Streptophyta > Magnoliopsida > Poales > Poaceae > Rhipidocladum > Rhipidocladum racemiflorum. The sequence goes on along the minus strand of CM070576.1, from coordinate 71,273,009 downwards.
GAAAATACCTCAAAAAGCTACTTTTGCCCTTAATGTGAAGAAGGAGAGAATTCCAGATAAAAAAGACTTAGTTTCGTAGAGACGTTCGTAAAAACGGAATTCTTCTAAAGGTAAATGTTCAATACTTGAATCAGTAAAAGAAACTTAACGTGAGGTTGAGAATCATAGAAAGAATGGTAAACCCGGTATCAAAGTGCGCACAAATTTAGATGTTGTGACATCGGAACCCATAGACTCCGTTGTTATGGGATATCACAAGAAGTTAGAGAATGTAAATGAATTTTTTTTCCACAAATTATGTCAATTCGGGAGAATTATATAAAAGGGATACTAAAATTATCGACATACATTTTGCCTTAAAGATTGTTGAGAGCCTTCAACTGTATTCAGAACCAAAAACCATAGCAGAGTCCTTGAAGGGGTTAAAATTCTGAATCCTAATGCAAATCGCAACATATATAGCGTCAAGTTGGAAAAGTCTCTATATGGATTAAAGCAGTCGGGAATGATATGGTACAACCGACTACGTGAGTTTCTTTTGAAGAAAAAAAAACTATAATAATAATGATTGTTCATGTGTGTTTATAAAGAAATTCCAAAGTAGCGTGGCGACTCCACCCTCACCGACGGCTTCTCCCAGGGGGTATGTATGCCCGATCCATCTCGATCAGAACCATTGATTTCGATATACGCTAGTATTTATGAGCATTTGCGTGTGCATTTGCGCAGGTGTATTTGGTGGGCGGGTACTACGACTCCGGCGACAACGTGAGGTTTGGGTTCCCGATGGCGTACGCGGTGGCGATGCTGTCATTAGGGCTGTAAACGGGTCGAATTCGAGCGGGCCTGGGGCTGTCAGGCTCGAGCTCGGTAAGGCTCGAGCCGAGCTCGAGTTGGGGTCCGAGCCTAGATCCAGGCTCGAGCTCGGCTCGGTCCAAGCTCGAGTAGGTTCGAGCTCGGCTCGAGTAAGCCTCGGTGGTGATAAGCTCGAATAAGCTCGGTAAGCTCGAGTAAATTCGGTTAATCTGGTAGGCTCGGTAGACTCGGTAACAAGCTCGAGTAAGTTCGGCTCGAGTAAGCTCGATAACAAGCTCGAAAAAGTTCGTTTCACGGAAGCTCGATCCAAACTCGAGTAGGCTCGTGAGCTATTCGAGCTCGGCTCGATCGAGCCTGAAACGAATCGAGCTCAAACAGTTTACGAGGCTCGAGCTTTTTTTACAGCCCTAGCTGTCATGGGGGGTGCTGATCGAGTTCGACAAGGAGATGATCGCCGCCAACAACCTCAACCGCGCCCTCGACGCCATCCGCTGGGGCACCAACTACTTCGTCAAGGCCCACACCGAGCCCAACAGCCTTTGCGTCCTGGTCGCTAAATCCTCCGTACATCTGCTCTCTCCATTCAAGTTTAGGGACATGAAAATAATTAGATTATTTATAATTATTATCTGTAAACACTATATTCAATACATGTATGTAGATAGTATTAAATACATCTAGATATTTATTTAGGGTATAAAGAAAATATCACACTAATTTTTGTATTATAATACGGATTACATCATTTATTTATAGATAAAATCATTCAAAAATAGGTATCATAAAGACGGAGTAATTTGCAAGCCCAACCGGTATCTGGCTCAGAGTCTGTCCTACAACTTTGCAACTTTGGACTTGAAGGTGGGTGATGGGGCAGTGATCGACCACCTGTGCTGGGAGCGCGCCGAGGGCATGACGACGCCGAGGATGTCGGCCTTCAAGATCGACACCAACCACGCGGGATCGGAGCCCGGAGGTCGCCGGCGAGACTGCCGCCGCTGCCAAGGCGTTCAGGCCTTACGACTCCATGTACTCCGACCTTCTCCTCTTGCACGCCAAGCAGGTGCGGCACATACTTCGTACATCGATTGAGCAGTTTGGAGTTGCGAAACATACTTCAGACATCTTTTTTTGTGCGTGCTTTTCAGCTCTCCACATTTGCCGACACATTCAGAGGCAGATGCCGCAGATACGATGACTCCCAGCAGAGCGCCAATAAGTTCTATCCTTCCCGTTCTGGTTACCGGGTGAAAATTTCTAAAAAATTATGCAACTAACTGAAATAATGATCTAGTCTGAATCTAGTTCAGTACACAGTACTGATTTTATACGGGTATATACATACATATACATATATGTGTGTGTGCACGGTACACCTGCTCCGATGTTTGATATATCGCGCGTGCATTTGATCATGCGTTTGATCAGTAACCTGCTTGAAAAATATAGAGCAACTGACGCATACAATTGGTCTTTAGGACGAGCTGTTGTGGGCGGCGGCGTGGCTGTGCGAGGCGACCGGCGACCAGAACTACCTCCACTACGTCTCCCAGAACGCCGAGGCTTTCGGCGGAACCGGCTGGGCCGTCCTCGAGTTCTCCTGGGACAATTAAGTACGCCGGCCTCCAGGTCCTCCTCTCCAAGGTACAGGCACACGCGCACCACTAACTTTAACTGCGTCGATCGACCACTCGACACAATACACGTACGGTACGCTCAACACGTTGCCGCCATGGAACGGCAGGTGCTCTCTTCTAGGGCGGCAGCACCGGCTACGCGGACACGCTGAAGCAGTACCAGGCCAAGGCCGATCGAGTTCTTCCTCTGCGCCTGCCTCCAGAATAACAATGGCCACAACATCAAGATGACACCTGGTACGGTATCAAGATGTTGTTGTTATTGTAGGCGGTATCCTGTACATGGACGACTGGAACAACATGCGCGCAGTACGTGAGCTCGTCCACCTTCCTCCTCACCGTCTACGCTGACTACCTCGCTGTGTCGCTGGGCACCCTAAACTGCCCCAACGGCGCGGTCAAGCCGTCCGAGATCCTCAGCTTCGCCGAGTCCCAGGTGGACTACATCCTGGGCAAGGACACCAAGGCGACGAGCTAGATGGTGGGCTACGGCAGCATGCAGCCTCCCGACGCACATGCACCACCGTGCATGGCGCGTCCATCTCGTCCATCCACGCCAAGAGCTGCACGGTCGGGTGCATGGACGGCTTCGACAAGTACTACAACAGTAAGGGCGCCGACCCCAACGTCCTCCACGGCGCCCTCGTCGGCAGCCCCGACGGCTTCATCGACGACCGCTGCAACTACCAGCACGCCGAGCTCACCCTCGCCGGCAACGCGCCCATCTGCGGCGTCTTCGCCCGCCTCGCCGCCCAACCAATCAACGCCTCCGGTACGTACCATGCAGGGTCATTCACATTCAGATATGCATTAATTTGTGACGCCGTTTATAATTTGTCGCTGAACGCTGACCCGTGTATATATATCGTCGTAACTAATTGCAGATAACAGCCCGGCTTACGCGCTGCCATAAGACTCCTCGCTAATCGCTATCAAAGGGTAATTAAGCTAGCAATAATGCAATAAAAAAAAGCAACATCGCTCTCCATCTCGGGTTGATTCTAGAACAGTGTGTAGAGCTGATCGACCGTATGTATCCTGTTTCTTTCAATGTCATGTGGCTCTCCATTGGAGTTGGTGCACACGGTGAGCAACTCGTGGAACACCGACGGCGTGGACTACTACCGGCACGTCGTGACGGCCAAGAACACGTGTGGGCATATCCCATCACGTGCCTGAAGTTGCACATCAAGGAGCTATCCGGCCCGATATACGGCGTCTCCGGCACGCAGGAGAAGGACATGTACGAGCTCCCCTCGTGGCTCGCGAGGCTCGAAGCCGGCGAGTAGCTCACCATCGTCTACATCCAGGGCGGCCCCGCCGCCAAGATCTCCGCCGTCAACTACAAGACGGCCTGAGAATGCGAATGACACAAACTGCATGCCTACGGGAGTTTAGTTTTCTTAGGCATGCTCCCATTCCATGCCACTTGCAGTAAACTGTTGAAACTAATTTTATATACTTCGCCGTATCCTCGCTGCTACAAATCTAGCCTTCCATACCGACCCATCAGTACTGGTTATGCATGAACCGGGACTGACCTTTACATCAGTCCTGATTCAACGGTCAATAGGTCCGAGGGATCATTAGTACCGGTCAAAAACACCAACCAGTACTGATGTTCTAACATCACTACCGGTTGATTACACCAACCGGTGCTAAGCACCCTCCTCGTCTCCTGTGCTGATTAGTACGGGTTGGTGTAACCAACTGGTATTGATGATTCGATCATCAGTACCGGTTGGTTAAACCAACCGGTGCTAAGCACCCTCCTTGGCTCCTGTGCTGCTTAGTAACCAACCGGTACTGATGTTAGCACATCAGTACCGGTTCGAGGAACCAACCGGTACTAATGGTCTAACATCAGTGCCGGTTGGTACGTTGAATCGGTACTGATGTCAGACCAATTTAAACTTCTTCGTCCTCCCGCTCCCTGTCAAGCAAGAATAGTTTATCGCGCGAGAAGAACAGGAGTTTCGACCAAGAGCTTCAAGGGAGGGGAGGTGCTGCCAAGATTTCAAATTTTTGATCATTTTACTCGCAACCAAGGTAACTAAGGTTAGTAACATCATTCATCACTACATTTGGTCTTAAATGGAACCTCTTCATTGCTTGAATCATGAAGAAAATTTGATCCCCCCCCAATAATCGATGAAAGATTATGAATGTAAATATCTAGCTCGATCTTTTCAAGTAGGATACAAAAACTTATTGTGTAAGCTTAGAATTTGCTTGGATTATAATATAGCTCGCATTTAAGGTGTTAATCTAGCTCAAATTTATGTTTTAGTTTCATCGATCGATGAAGGATGAGGTTTGGTTGCACGTAGTTGGGGAAATTAAGAATGGTGCATAAAAATCATGGAGTTTGGGATCTTCAAACGACAATAGTTATGTGAAAAAGAAGAAATTTAAATTCATTTGCGAATTAAAATAATATCAGAAATATAAATAGCTTTATAGAAAATATAAAATGAGTTAAAAATTTGAGAAAAGTTTTCAAAAATAATATCTAGACTTTGATCTACCAATCCTTACAATATAAATTAGTAGTTAAAGTTTTGTTTTTTGATGTCGATGTAGAAAACAACATGTTTTTGTGATTGGAGGGGCTAATTCTACGTTTAACGACATGAAAATATGAATTTTGAGAAATGTTCAAAAATTCATTATTGGAAAATGAGCTAATAGCTGCCTTGATGTAACATAATGTAGATGGACCGGCGATGGATGTACATGGACCGATGCGCCCCGGAGTTCTTGCAGGGTTTGCAAGCTTTTCTTCGTGCGGCCGATGCATACACGAAGTCAGGTTACATATATGTTGTCCATGCATAGACTGCAAGAATAAGAAGGAGTGGCCAAAATCCAGCCACCTTCACTTTCATTTGCTCTTAAGAGGTTTCATGCCAAACTATACCTGTTGGACCAAGCACGGTGAAGAAGAGACTATACGGGAAGATAGTGAAGAAGAAGAAGAAGAGGGGGACAATAATATACCAGATGTTGTCCAACACCGTTCATTCGAAGATACATTGGGGGAGTTTGGCGATGATGACCTAGACCAGATGCTGCTTGATGGAGAGGGAGAATACAACGATGAAAGACATTACAAAAGTTCCAGCGCCTGCGAGAGGACCACGAAACACTACTGTACCCAAACTGCCAACAGGGCCAAAAAAATTGCGTACCACACTAGAACTGATGCAATGGAAGGCGACCAATGGATTGTCTGATAAGATATTCGACGAGTTATTATGCCTCATAAAAAAGTTGCTTCCAGATGGTAACACGCTGCCTGAAACTCCGTACGACGCCAAACAAGTTGTCTGCCCTTTGGGGTTGGAGGTACAGAAGATATATGCATGCTGTAATGATTGTATCCTTTATCGCAATAAGTACGAGAATTTGAAAGCTTGTCCGATGTGCAAAACTTCACGGTATAAGATCAGGCGTGATGACCCAGGTAAGGAAGATGGGCAGCGTAAGAAGAAGAGACCCCCGGCTAAGATGGTGTGGTATTTCCCTATAATCCCCCGGTTGAAGCGTTTATTTGCGAACAAAGCGCATGCCCAGATGATGCACTGGCACAAAAAGATCGTAAGGACGATGGAAGGCTAAGACACCCCGCTGATGGCTCCCAGTGAAGGAAAGTCGATAGAAAGTACCCGGACTTTGCTGAGGATGCGAGTAACATAAGGTTTGGGTTGAGTACGGATGGGATGAACCCGTTCTGCGAGATGAGCAGCAGTCACAGCACTTGGCCCGTGACTTTATGTATCTACAACCTTCCTACTAGGCTGTGTATGAAGCGGAAGTACATTATGATGACGTTGCTTATCCAAGGGCTAAAGCAACCTAGAAACGACATCGACGTGTACCTCAAACCGTTGGTTGAATATCTGCTAACGCTGTGGAACGATGGTGTACGTGTGTGGGATGAGTACAAAAGAGAGTATTTCACCTTACGTGCATTGCTATTCGTAACCATCAACGACTGGCCTGCACTTGGTAACCTGTCTGGCATGTCTATCAAAGCATATAAAGCCTGCATCCAGTGCTTAGAGGATACGGACAGCAAGTATCTGAAAAACTCATGAAAGGTCATGTACATGGGCCACCGTAGGTTCCTCCATATGAAGCACCCGTTACGGATAGCAAGTATCTGAAAAACTCACGGATTGCTTTATGTTGCTCTCTTTTGGGAATCCATCCAGGGTCACAGACGACATCAATTTAGGCCTTGGATATCAACGAGAGCACCAGTTGTCAGGTACGCATGGTGATGGAGACGGAGCCGAAAACACCGACAGGACATCGTCGTTGTTATTATAAAATAATACTTACTTTTACTTGATATAAAAATTTAATTACAAACAAAGAAAATCTGCAAAAAGAAGTAAAAGAATTATTAAGAATTAAACACTCATCCAACAAATCTGAAATTTTTATTCAAGGTAATATTTTATAAAACCCATTATAAATTTATGAGAAATTTATAAATCAATTTATGTCTTCAAATTAATTAATTACAGTAATATTTTTTTTTAAAAAAAATCCCACTTGTACCGGGTCATAACACCAACCGGTACTGATAAGATATTATCAGTACCGGCTGGAGGCTCCAGCCGGTACTGACAATATCTTATCAGTACCGGTTGGAGGCTCCAACCGGTACTGATAATAGATCATCACTACCGGTTTGAGGATTTAACCGGTACTGATAGGCATATCAATACCGGTTCCAACCGGTACTGATGCCCAATGGGCATCAGTCCCGGATGGCTGGTACCGATTCAAAAACCGGTATTGATGGCGCTTATGAACCGGTAGTGACGACGAGATCTGTAGTAGTGCCTATACAGAGTCTGTATCCGAGTTGTCCAGGACGTTGCCGTGTCCGAGTAGAGTTTGAGGTGCTACATCCGAATTGAATTCAGATTAGTTTGATCCGAGTCGGCTAAGTACTGATGCCTTTATAAGGCCTAGTTAAGTCATGTAAACCAGCACCAGAACAAAAGCAATACAGAACGTGTGCAAAGCAATAAAGCAATATAGTTGCTTGCTATCTTGTGCGCATACATGCATGAAGGATAATTGCTATTGTTGCTAGTCCGTCGTCTGGAGCTTTTCGATCACATGATTCTTTGTTGAGCCGATCCAACAATTGGTATCAGAGCAACCTAGGAGCCGTATTCGCGATGTGAGGTCGCAAGGATCTCGGCCGAAGGCGCGGAGGCCGGTGTTGCGCGGACACCGTGGAGGCTTGGCACGGGAGTCCGAAGAATCCAAGAGGTCGGCGTGACGTGCAGGGGTGAGTGGCCGGCAGAGCGAACTGATCTGTTAGGGCTCGCACGAGAAGGCAAGCGAGAAATAGATCACGGTGCGCTTCGTGTTGTACAGCAGCCGGAGACGTGCAGCGTCACGGGAGCAAGCACTACCCTGCGCAAGCAAGGATGACAAAGTTGATGTGCGCAAGGATCAGATGGCTTTGGCCGCCATTTACGGAGGCATCCCAGAAGAAACGCTCTTCCTACTGGCTGAAAAGGAGACAACCAAAGCTGCGTGGGAGACGTTGAAGATGATGCATCTTGGCGTTGATCGTGTGAAGGAGGCTAAGGTACAGACCCTGAAAGCTGAGTTCGAGGGGCTGCGCATGACAGAGACAGAGTCAGTCGACGACTTCGCCATCCGGCTGACAACGATCGTCAACAAAATCAAAGTGCTTGGCGACAAGATGGAGGAAAGCTACGTGGTAAGAAAATTTCTTCGTGCTGTCCCTGGCAGGTTCCTACAAATCGTCTCCACCATTGAGCAGTTCGGCGACCTCAAGGTGATGACGATCGAGGAGTTGATAGATCGTTTGAAGGCACAAGAGGAATGGATTAAGATATCCAACAGCGGCAAAGAAGAACATCTACTCCTGACGCGCGTCGAGTGGGAGGCCCGATCGTCGAGACATGACGGCGAGGGCTCATTCACTAGCTCAAAAGGAGATGGTCAACAAAGCCGCAAGAATCGGAGATTCGACAAGGCAAAAGTGAGATGCTATAATTGTAATGATTATGGGCATTTTGCTTCAGAGTGCCGCAAGGTAAAGGAGGAGGAAAAAACGCTTCTTGCCGAGGTTCAAAGTAAGAAGGGACCAATATTGGTTTGATGCTCTGTCAAGTAAGAGAGTTGACTCCGGGACGTAGAGGAGATGCGTTCACCGTCCAAAGTCAAGTCTGTCAAAGTTGAGTACGCGGTGTTGAAGAGATGCATTTGCCGTCCAAAACTCATGTCCGTCAGAGTCGAGTCCGAGGCGTTGAAGCGGTGTGTTTGCCGTCCAAACTCAAGTTCGTCGAAGATGCGATCAAGACGTAGAAGAGGTGTGTTCGCCGTCTTGAATTAAGTAAGTTGAGTACGAGGGTGTTAAGGAGATATGTTCTCCATCCAGTGTCGAATAAAAGTTGGGTAAATCGTAGTTGTGACCGATTACCTCAACAAGTTAGAAGTTAGGCGTTACAAAATTAGGGGGGTGAATGTTGGAACTAATATTATATACGTCGTCGTATCCTATACAGAGTCTGTATCCGAGTTGTCCTGGACGCTGCCGTGTCCGAGTAGATTTTGAGGTGATGCATCCGAATTGAATTCAGATTAGTTTGATCCAAGTCGGCTAAGTAATGACGCCTTTATAAGGCCTAGTTGAGTCATGTAAACCAGCACCAAAACAAAAGCAATACAAAACGTGTGCAAAGCAATAAAGCAATAGAGTTGCTTACTATCTTATGCGCATACATGCATGAAGGATAATTGCTATTGTTGCTAGTCCATCGTCTGGAGCTTTTCGATCCTCAAGAAGTTAGAAATTATGTGTTACGAGATTAGAGGGGTGAATGTTGGAACTAATCTTGTAGTAAGAAAGTTTTAGTTTGGAAAGTTTGGATTAAGAAAGTTTAGGATGAAGAGTCTAAGTAGGACATGGAACTGGAATCCTATTCCATTCCTTAAGACTGTAGTTTTGAGTATAAATGGGGGGTAGTCGTGAGTTTTGTAAGACAAGCAAAAAGGAAGAAGCAAGCCAACAGGCGAGAAATAAAGAAGAGAAAATTGTCCCAAGATTTCTGGGTGTCCTATTCCAACATAAACGGGTGAATAATTTTGAGGCGGTGTAGTGAATTTTGATCATACTGCTTTGAAATGTATACTCACTGAAATGTCCAGAAAATTTCAAAAAGAAATTCAAAAACTCTAATCCGGATTTGATTTCAATTTCAGATTTGGTTGGATTTGGGATTTGTGTTGGATTAGGTTTGAGCTAGTACCTGGATTCCTCGCTCGGGCCTCTGGTCCATTGTCGCGCCAGCCGCGGACCAGTCTGCCTCGCCACACCGCATCCTATCGCGTGCCTGCTCCCATTGCCGCGTCATCCTCCGCCTCGTTGGTCGCGCCTGGTCGCCGCGCCCACGCGCCGCTCCGCCTCGCGCCATCCCCTAAGCCCATCGGCCCCCTTCGACTCCTCAAGATGTGGCCGCTTCAACCGCTGGCCGCTTCACGTCGTCAAGTGTATAAATACCCCCCACCCCTGCCTTCTTCCCTCGCCCCGCTCCCTCTCTTCCCCGATGAGTCTCCCCCGCCGCCACCTCCCGTTCTTCTCCCCCTCCGGCCGAAGCCGAGACGCCACTCGCCCCCGCCTAATAGCCGAACACTAACCCTAACCTCACCCCTGCACCTCACTCTGCCCTGCCGTGAGTCCCCGCCCTTACGCCTCCCCCGTTAAGCCCCTTTCTCCCTCGGCGCTGACCACCACCACTGCCCCACTCTTCGGGTTAAACCCGTGCCTCATCGCTCCACCGCGGGGCCACCGGTTAGCGGCTCATCTCCCCACCCGTCGCGTCTACCGCTCTCGCCGGCCCCACTTGTCAGTCGGTTTCGCGTGGAATGGGCTCGCCAGATTCGCCAAGGCTTGAGCCCGTGGGCCTCCCGTCCGGTTTGGACTGGGCCTGATGCGGCCCATTACCGTTTATACGTTTTGAATTTCCTTTTTCTTTTTTTTGGATTAAATAATCCAAAAATCCAGAAAAAATTTCAAAAATCCAAAAATACACCATCTTGACTGTTTCGAGCCACTGAGTCCAAATACGGCCTCCATTTCGCCATTTGAAGTTCCCAAAATTCCAAAAATACCCAAATTGCCCTCAAACATTCTCCGACCCATTTTTCCGTTTTCCGTTTTCGTTCGTTGTTTTCATTTCGTTTTTCGTTTACTTACCATTTTTGGTTTTCGCTTTTCAGCGCTAGATCCGACGTTCACGCGGCAGCTGGAGCCCGAGCAGACCTAGGAACCGAAGCAGGAACCTAGCGGAGACGTGTACGACTACGTCGACTACGACCTAGCCGACCCGCCTCGCAGCAAGGCAAGCCGCACACCTTTGAACATATTGAACCCAATTTGCCATGATAATATTGTAGTATTTAATTTCTATTGCATTATTTTAACTGTATGTTGAAATACTGAAAACCGATAGTTTAAAATGACATGCAACTTAGCTATACCTAGTTTCGTAGTTAGCCTCCTCGACATTGATGAACCTTATCAAACCTTGAATAACCCTAGCTAATGATCTTACATACCCTAGTTAATTAATTGGTCCCTTTAGCTTCACTCAAAACCTTTAAATGAGGAATAAAATATTAGCGAGCAGTTGGCTCAGAATATTTAAATGTGCTACGGTCAGGGGGACAGTATTAGACTAGCCACGAGGTGGATGTGAGTCCGATCCCTGGTTGATGATTAATGCCATGGTTGGTTTGGGTGGCTGGTACGAGTAGGTACCAGGTGAGTTTGTGGATTGTTGATGGCTTAATCTTTGGCAATATAAGGTTAAACCCCCTTGAGATCCCGCTCAACCATAAGTCGGACCGGTCTATTGAACCGTCTCCAACATAGCTCAGTACATTGTTCATATCCTGAAAAATACTTACATGGTGGTACCATTCTCGGAAGGAGAATGGGGAGTAGCATTCCCGGCAGGGGAATGACTGATGGGGTGGAACGGGAATGGGCCTGATAGCGCCATCGCCTATTCTCACAATGGTAGGTACTCGCTCAGGGCAGTGGGTCCTGAGTGGATTGGCCTTGGGCCTACCGGTTAGAGAATATCCAGGAATGTTCAACAAAAGGTTGTGATCATCTCGACCTGGCCGCATGCATTTAAGTTGCATGTAATTTTGCGCATGGCGTTAACGGTCGTAGATATCTTGTGGGTTAGCTGAGCAGCTCTGCAGAGTCAATTAAATGGTATTCGAATACGCCATGCTTCCGGTTAATGAAGTTAAGTTTGAATTGTGGTAACTCCTGTAACCTAGCTCAAGTAGACCTTTGAAAATTTAAGAATGTGGCTTAATGGTGATTACTTTGTGAATATCCCTTTTACTATTAATTATGGTTTGTGTTTTAAATGTAAAATGTACTTGAAAATAAAACATCATCCACAACAAGGATTAAACCTGTGCCAACTATTGTTAATTCCCTACATGTAGTATTCAGAAATTTTCGTGCGACTTGTTGAGTACGATTGTGTACTCACCCTTGTTTAAACCCAACTCTCCCAGAGTTCCAAGACGCTGAGGAATTTCAAGAAGTCGTAGATGGTGATTCTATTTGGTTTTAAGGTCTTGATCTGTGCTCAGATTATGCCTATGCGGTCTTTTGCAATGTAAAATATTTGGGGCTCACTACACCTCCTTTTGTAAAACTCTGGTCGGCCATTAGGCCTTAAGTTATGTAAAAACAGCTAATTCATCCTTTTGTTTGACAATGTGCACTTGGTTTTTGACAGCTAATCTTCCTGTAGCTGTCGAGGCATTTAAACGCGCCACCTGAAAACACGGTTCGTTACACTCACTTCTTGCTTGAAACAACATGAGCTCACATCGTTCTTTCTTACTTCGGAATTGCTAGGGATCAGATGTCTGATTTTTTTTGCAACATTTTTTTCTACGCGTGAAACATTTTTTTTCTACGTATTGAAACATTTTTTCTACATAGTGAAACATTTTTTTTTCGACAAACAGTAAAAAAAAATATTTCATACGTTAAAAAAATGCTTCATACGTTCAAAAAATGTTGCGCGGCGTTCGAAAACAAAAAACAAAAATCAGACGTCCGGCTGCTAGTTTCTCTCTTCTTACTTTTATGGATTCCCCCCTTTTCTGTTTGGGTGTGTCTCGAGTTGAAACTGCGAAGAATTTTCTGGCGTGTTTTCGCTTTTATGTTTGGTTTAAGATGAGCTTCAACTGCGAGTGACAATACTACATCCCGGAGTGCAACTAATTTGAAGATTTTGCAAAGTTTTGATGCTTAAAAAAAGAAGTTGAGGCGATTTGACTGCTTAAGCAATTCTGCAAGTGCTGTGGTCAGGGTCAACAAAATGACCAAAATCGTGCGATTTTCGCGATTTCGCCCGTATCGTCGCGGTCCGATATCAAATACCGATCGATAAACCGGTCCAATTTAAAAAAAAAATTTCAAAAATTCAAAAAATTTACGTGTTACAAACAGGTCGAAAATCGGTGAAAATCGCTCGATTTTTGTCAAAAAATCGACGAAAATCGCATCAAAAAGTCGACTGCAAAAAATCTTCACCAAGTTTATAGATTTTCCACGATAATCGACGATTTTTGATTTTTTTATTTTTTATTTATTTTGAGTTCGCGTGATTTTTAGCGATTTTCGTTCGAAAGTCGACGATTTTCGGTGCCAACGCAGTGGCGAAATTCATGATGTAAACGTTAAAGTGAACGCCGGCTGTGGTCAGTCACTCTCCGCCTGATATATCACCGGTCGATCGTCTTTTACTGGACACAAGATTGAGACTGGAGGTTGGAATGAATACCATAAAAGCTTGCAGATTCTAGAATTAAACGGAAGACGGAAAGAAAAGTCTCATTTGGCATGCTACTGTGTTCGAGCAGGGACAAAAAAATTGCAACAACTGCACTCAACAACCTTCTAGTCTTGCTAACTAGGCTCTTATATACTAGGAAAGTGAGCGCGGCGTGCCGCCGCGCACGCGAACGGGGAAAAAATTGCGCCGTTATTTCGAAGAAAAACGGAGCACGAAAACTTTTTTCGGAAAAAACAAGGAGAAACGAACCACGAAAGTATTTTTTTTGGGGGGAAACGAAAAAGTTTTTTTTTTTGAAGGGAAAACGTAGAACGAAAACATTTTTTCCCGTGGAAAACGAGGAAAAACGGGCTTCGAAAGCATTCTTCGCGGAAAAACGATGGACGCCCAATTTGTTTTTCGAAAAACGGGGGACGAAAACATTTTTCGTATGCTCCGGAGGAAAAATGGATCACGAAAACATTTTTCGCGGGCAAAGCGGAGAAAGAAAACGATTTTCCATTTTTTTTTGGAGAAACGGTCAACGAAAATATTTTCCGCACACTCCGGGGAAAAACGGACCATAAAATTTTTTTTTAGGGAAAACGGGCAACGAAAATATTTTTCCTATGCTCCGGAGAAAAAACGGACCAAAAAAACATTTTTTTCCGAGAAAAACGGGGAAAGGACCTGAACGTAAAGCGCGGGGACCTATTTGTTATGATTTTGGACCTATCCGCTATTTTGAAAAACTATAAAAGGGCTTATTCGCGTTTGGTATTTAACGGTAGTTTTTTTTTTTTGCAAAACGACGAACGAGGGATCTAAACGCGAACCGGGCAAAAAAATTCCCCTCTCACAGAAAATCGCGAAGGACCCCTACGAAAATTGAAAGGATCTATCCGTAATTTTAAGAACTCGAGAGGCTTTTTCGCAAAACAAGGAGAGAGAGGGGGGCGCCACGTGGGGCGGTCCTCCGCCCAGGAAACCTTCCGGCTATAATAGGCTTAAGATGTACTCCCTCCGTTTCTTTTTATAAGGCGTATTTGGTTTCGTTAGGACAAGGCTTTGACCAACAATTACTCTATTAGCATATAATTTTTATGACACAAAATTGATATTAGCAGATTTGTATTCAAAAGCACTTATATATAATTATGATTTTGTATTGCATAAATGATATATTAATGAAGTAATCGTTGATCAAAGTCTTGTCCTAACGAAACCAAATACGCCTTATAAAAAGAAACAGAGGGAGTAGGAAGGAGGATCAATTTCTAAGCTGTCATGTGAAATTTGCGCGTTAAGATGCAGTGTCACGTGACAATGACTAGAAGTTTCTATATTGTTTCGGGGAAGTATTTTTAAAAAATAATTTACAGCATTTTTTGGGGAAAGAATTGTTGAGATAAGATATAGAGATTTTAACAAACAGCGGAAATACTTTTCAGAAATACCTTCAAAAAAACAAACAAAAAACCTCTAAAAAAATTTAAAATCTACAAAACATATAGTTTTCAAAAACCGAAATAACCGAATAGCTTATGTACAATTCCACTTTTATAATGTTTTTCCTAAATCTACCAAACAATTATTATGTTCTAACATCTTTATGCATACGTGTGGTATGTTCACATGTTCTACTATACTTATACTGTAATATTGTGTGGGTTTATGTCTACTCTATGTTGCGATGTGAGAATGATAAAATCTAATCTACCTAGTGTTCATTCATATTTCGGTTAACCGAAAAACCGAATTAGCCGAACCGAAATATTTCGATTAATTCAGTTCGGTTTTTCATTTTTGTCTGAGAAATTCGGTTGTCACTTTTCAAAAACCAAATTATTTTAAAATCGAAAAAACCGAACCGATTAAACCGAAAAAAACCGACTGCGCAGCGCTAGCATTTTATCGTGGCCGTCGATATCCACTCGAGTAGCCAGGTTTGCCGTACAGAGCAGCTGCTTAACACCTGTCCTCCATTCCATTCCCCTATATCATGATCTCAGTGCTGTCCTCCCCAACTACCACGAGAGGTCATCGGCAAAGTAAACGCTGCTCACACAAGTGACAAGCAAAGCCTCCTCGTGCTCCAGCGACGCGACGGCCATGGATAAGATCGGCGCAAACCCGGCCAACTCGTGCCCGCTCACGCCGCTGGGCTTTCTGGAGCGCGCGGCCACCGTGTTCGGCGACTGCCCCTCCGTCGTCTACCACGACACCGTCTTCACCTGGGCCCAGACCTTCCGCCGCTGCCTCCGCCTCGCCTCCGCCCTCGCCTCCCTCGGCATCTCCCGCCGCGATGTCGTAAGCAGACACCACCTTCCTCCAACGCCTCTCGTATCTGTATGTCTTCTTCGCATGCGTGAAGTTAAATCGGCGATCACCCGAATTGAAACAGGTGTCCGTGCTCTTGCCGAACGTGCCGGCCATGTACGAGATGCAATTCGGCGTGCCGATGAGCGGCGCCGTGCTGAACAGCATCAACACGCGCCTCGACGCGCGCACGGTTGCCGTCCTGCTCCGCCACTCCGGTTCCAAGCTCGTCTTCGCAGACCCGGCGTTGCTCCCCATCCTCCTCGACGCACTCCGGCTCCTCCCGCGGGGACACCCTGCCCCGCGCGTCATCCTCGTCGAGGACCCCCACGAAAGGGACTTCCCTCCCGCCCCTGCCACGACTTTGACATACGAGAGGTTTCTAGAGAAGGGCGATCCGGAGTTCGCCTGGGTCCGGCCAGCGAGTGAATGGGACCCGATGATACTGAACTACACCTCCGGCACCACGTCGGCGCCCAAGGGGGTGGTGCACTGCCACCGCGGGATCTTCCTGATCACCGTTGACTCGCTCGTGGACTGGGCGATGCCGCTGCGGCCGAAGTACCTGTGGACACTGCCCATGTTCCACGCTAACGGATGGAGCTTCCCCTGGGGGATGGCCGTTGTGGGTGGCACCAACGTCTGCCTCCGCCGTGTCGACGCCGGCGAGGTCTACGCCACCATCGCGCGCCGTGGGATCACCCACCTCTGCGGCGCGCCCGTCGTGCTCAACATGCTGGCCAACGCTCCCGAGAGCGTGCGGAAGCCACTCCCCGGGAAGGTGCGCATCCTCACGGCGGGCGCGCCGCCGCCGCCTGCCGTGCTTCACCGCACGGAGGCCATCGGCTTTGAGGTCAGCCATGGGTACGGGCTGACTGAGACGGCGGGGCTGGCGGCGTCGTGCGCGTGGAAGGGGGAGTGGGACAAGCTTCCCGCTTCCGAGCGCGCACGGCTCAAGGCTCGTCAGGGCGTGCGCACGCCGGGCATGGCCGAGGTAGACATCGTCGACGGCGAGACCGGCCGCAGCGTTCCCCGTGATGGCTCCACGATGGGCGAGATCGTGCTTCGCGGCGGGTGCGTCATGCTGGGCTACCTGAAGGACGACAAGGCGACCAAGGCGGCGATCCGAGACAACGGGTGGTTCTACACGGGGGACGTCGGGGTGATGCACCCGGATGGCTACCTGGAGATCCGCGACCGTTCAAAGGACGTGATCATCAGCGGCGGGGAGAACATCAGCAGCGTGGAGGTGGAGTCGGTGCTGTACGGGCACCCGGCGGTGAACGAGGCGGCGGTGGTGGCGCGTCCGGACGAGTTCTGGGGGGAGACGCCGTGCGCGTTCGTGAGCCTCAAGGAGGGCGCATCGGGCGCGGTGACCGCGGCCGAGGTCATCGCGTGGAGCCGGGAGCGCATGCCGCACTACATGGTGCCCAAGACCGTCGTCTTCCGCGCCGAGCTGCCCAAGACCTCCACCGGCAAGATCCAGAAGTACGTGCTTCGGAACCTCGCCAAGGAGATGGGGCCCACGCGCATGGGCAGCAGCAGCAGCAAGATGTAGGGTTGTCGTCTTGCTTCGCTTGGGCATTGTTCTTTGCATGATGCTCTTTTCGTAGCATTAATGCTATGCTAGACATCCTTACCGATTCTGGGCGGAAATTTTCTGATCTCTTAAGCTCTCATTATGCGGTAAATCGCAATCTAAGCGGATAAAATAGAAATTGTTCCTCTTCTATCCTCCGACTGAAGCTGACAATGTGAGTCCACCCAAGCATGCTTCTGACCAACTAATAAATGTTGGCTCAACTATGTGCAGAAAGAGAGGACCAAGACGGTTGATGGCTTGGTCGAGACAGAACATCCTCACTTTTATAAATTACTATATCAATAAGCGCGGCGCACGTGAAATTTGCGTTTTTTTCGAGAAAAAAAATAGATCTAGATGTATTTTCAGGGGAGAAAGTACACATATTTCTATTGAAGGAAATATTTTTTTCGGGAAAAACGGATAAAGAGTCTGGATGTAAGAAATGGGGACTTGTTTGTTATATTTTTGGACCTCACCGCTATTTCGAAAAAGTAGAAAATGGCTCGTTCATGATTTGTATTTAACGGGAGGCTTTTACCGTAAAGTAACGAGCGAGGGATCCAAACGTGATTTAGAAAAGTTTTTCTTACCCTCACAAAAAACCACGAAGGACATTTTCGTAATTTGTAGAGACTATCCGTGATTTAAAAGAAGTGGAGGGGTTTTTTCGAAAATTGGTATAGAGGACACGTGGGTAAACTGACTGGTCCTCAAAGCTCCTAGATGTAATTGACGCTATCCGTGATTTAAAAGAAGTGGAGGGGTTTTTTCGAAAATTGGTATAGAGGACACGTGGGTAAACTGACTGGTCCTCAAAGCTCCTAGATGTAATTGACGTATATGATATGATATGATGATGTGTGTTCACTGAAATAGTATGTACCTGTGCTCCGAAAGTCCCAGAGTCTATAAAAAAACTATCCACGCTGTTTGACTTAGAAGAGAATCTGTGCCTTCGTGAAGTGGGCCTCCCTAGGCATTGGATCAAAACAGAGGTTCATGTCTGTGTACTATAACAGTTACAGTAAAAAATTCGTTGTGGCGCTTTTGACATGGTTGCTATTCTACTATAGAAATTGATGTTTTTTTTTTCAAAGATCACTAAAGAAATTGATCTCGCACATCCATTCTTTGATTTATTGGATGAAACGAGGAGAAAGCACAATATTGTACCTGCCTGCCTTTCATCTCTGTTTTGATGAATTTTTGTACGTAAAATTTATTAAATAAAAGAAATAAATAAAATAAAAATCAGTGGCCCATATTTCAGCGAAGTGTACGCGATTTAAGAGCAGTATATGGCATTCAAAATTTTTCTGGATCAATACTACGACATATTCAATGTTAGACTCATTTGTTCGACGAGAGTTTGTGCATATCTTCTAATAAATTTTATAGAAAAGACAAAGACAAGGGCAAATCCTCTAATACTTGTACGTGTGTCATGGAGGCAAGAAATTAAATGAATTTAACATGCATGCAACAATATGAGGCCGCGCACGATGAAACAAGTCACTGGGTGAACCACTCGGTATCTTGTCAGGCATGCATACATGCTCACAAATCGACCCATGCATGCATGTGTGTGTTTTACAAATGACGAAACCAGTGGACAGCAACTGTCTATAATATAGCTCCACATCATTTACAGACAACACTAAAAATAATTCATACAATGGATCGTCTATAGAGTTGTCCGTAGTGGTCTCTCATTCAATTAATAGACTGTCTATACAATGGTACACAAAATGTAAAGCTGTCTATTAAATAGTAGACATCAGTCTTCTCTCTCCTCCTTCTCTCTCCTCCTTCTCTCTCCTCCACATCATTTAAAATCCTACGTGTCATCTCTTATAGACAGCTAAATATAATCATTGTGCATGCCCTCAGGTGGCGTACACAGCGGTTGGCGCGTACACTACTACACTAGATCAGATGCCTTCAGCTCGACGTGCGTGGCCCACAGGCCAAAGGCCATGGCGTGCTATGGTGAGTATATTAGTTTTATGGAGCACCTGAGTGTTTTTTTTGGGTTGTGAGTACTCAAATTTGTAGTTTTTGGATCTAGATCCAAAGACTACAAATTTGCCATCTCTCTACACCACCCTCCTCTTTATAGGTCCCCCCAAGTCGAGTGCTCACAAACCAAAAAAACATTCAAGTGTTACTTAGCCATTCTCTAGTTTTATCTAACCTCTCTTTCCTTCATCAAGCATGCACGAACTATAGCTAGCATGGAGGTGCCCCTGGATGGCTACTACGCGGGAGATGATACCGATCGATGCCCACGTTCACCACCCGGCCAGGTCATCACCGGCTTCTTGCGATCCGATCAGCATTCGCCTTGGTGCTCTGGAACTCATCGCTACGAAGCCCGTGATCGCGTCGTCCAAGTCAATGCGCTCATCCCCATATACGCTGTAGTCGCTCCATCAACACTGGCTCCGTAACCGTAAGATGGCATTCTACTCCAAGGGACGCCGAAATCGTTGCTACTGTTAGATAACCTCGCTATCGAATAGTCCGGGGTTGCCTAATAGATCTAAACTAGATAACAGAGAGACACAAATATGTGGAGGAACGGATCTGCTTTATTATTCTGATTGCTCGTGTACACGGGATGACCCCCTGCCTCCTATTTATAACCTACAGCTAGGGTTTCGGGAAAGTCCACATGGGCCACGAACGGGCCGAGTTTCCTAACACTTCCCCTTCGACTCTTCACCAATGGTTGATTCTCTCCCTCTAATGATGGGAAACGGTCCTCGTCAAAGATACAGTCAGCGAATCGGTCTGTATGCAAATCTACAGTCATGGGTTCCAAATATCTGATTATGGATGCACCCTCATAATCAACGTATATCCTAGACTTGCGGAGAGGACCCATTGCAGTCCGCTGTGGGGGTGGTATAGGTACATATACCATACAACCAAATTTTCTAAGATAGGAAACCTTCAGGATGACCCCTTGCACTAGTTGCATAGGTGAATGGATGTTGTAGGCCGATGGTCTATAATTGATGAGTGCTACTGCGTGCAGGACTGCGTGTCCCCAACAAGTGTTGGACAAGTTACAACTCTGCAAGAGCGGTCAGGCTATGAACTTGATCCAGTTTATTAGTGCTTCATTTAGTCTATTTTGCGTATGGACGTGTGGTACAGAGTGCTCAACAGTTATTGCAGTTGCTGTACAATAATCATCAAATGCCTTAGAAGTAAATTCGCCGGCATTGTCCATTCGAATGGACTTTACGCGATGATCAGGAAAAGCTTTTTTAATTCTGATGATCTACGAGATCAACTTTGCGAATGCATGATTCCTTGTTGATAACAAACATACATGCGACCATTTCGAGGAAACATCGATGAGCACCATGAAGTACCGAAACGGCCCTAACAAGGGCTGAATCGGACCGCAAATATCCCCTTGAATGCATTCGGGAGTCGACCATTCGAGGAGAGGGACATTCAGCCCCACGCAAACTGGAGTAGGGACATTCATCCCGAACCAGTATATACCTTGGGCTCCCTGAGTCGACCATTCGAGGAGAGGGAGCGCGCGACCCCTAAACAAAAAAATCGTATTGCCGGTGCCCGAAACACCGACACCAATCATGATAAAGAACACCTAAAGCCTAAGGATTAGGATTTACGACAAGTATCTCTCCTAAAAGAAGAATAGACCTTTCTTGAATAGAATTGCATGTTTAACATATGTAAAATAGCAGTGTTTAAATGGAATATTTTAAAAGACCAAATTTATTTGTATGAAAAGCTAATAAGTTCATTTCAAGAGCATGATTGTTTGTTATGTACAGGTCATGCACATCAACATCTGGAAAATTCAATAATTCCATTTCATGCTTCATATTGATTTTATTTCATTTGTCAAAGATAAGTATTGTACAGTGTTTACACTGTCAGCAAGTAACGGATAACTCAAGATGAAAACAGAAGCTAGTGCCAAGTTAAACAACCTTTCCCCTTAGAACTGCTTTCGTGCTTTGAAAATCTACAACAATATGGGCACACGTCAATATCATCCCATCTGGATCTATTATAGTTCCCGATCCAATGGTCTCCTCTAGCACCCATCCATGAGTATATGCAAAAATAATTCCACAAGTTTATTACATGTAGCTAGTGAGCTGGTAAAAGGTTTGCCAATTTCCACTAAACAGTTTAGTCCTCACCTTGCGTAGAAGAAATGTTCACAACAGCAGGACCAACTGCAGCTGCAGCCTTGGCAATTGAATTCCTGCCTAGACATCCTGGGCAACATCTTGAATCATTTGAGTTTCCACCTGTTCCTTGGTCGCTCAGGTTAGTGGGTGGAACTGATGTAGATGCGAAGGAATTTAGTATAAGAAATCCTACACAAAAATTTGAACACAGTAAGATGTTTACAAAATTGGGAGATTTGATGGTTTGCCCTGTTTTTCATGGTGCAATTGATCATTTGCCCCATATGTCTCACTGGCATGTGGCCCCAAGACCCGCATGTCAGTGAGATATCATGGGACAAATGATCAATTGCACGTGAAAAACAGGGCAAATCATCAATTAATCCTAAAAAATTAGGCTCTATCTTAGTCAAGAAGAAGAGATGGTGGAAATTATTGATTCAACAAAAAAACAACAAATTCATTGCACCACTTTTTCTTATGTACTGAGGATGTCTTAAACCTACAAATTGTAAATATTCTCTTAACATTTCATTGATCATCACTGAAGCTGTTCAACTGCAATGATCACAAAAGGCCTAGTTATTGGGACTCAAACTATCCCTGCAAGCAAAAGTCACAACTAAACAGCAGTGAAATTTTCCCACCTATCTACGTAGTACGACAAATACAAGTTTATGTGATGCATATGGGCTCGCACACTGTGTTCTCATCTCCATACATAAGCCTCCACCAAATTGGTCTTCAATTGTGTTCTTATCTCCATATACGTAACATAAATGTGTAAATACTGTACAATACTTACCTCAATTACACTAGTATTAGAATGGCAAGGGGCAACAAATGGCGGTAGCGATGAAGAACACCTGCAGGGAGTAATAGGGCCAAGCGATTAGCAGGGGAGAATGATGTAGAGCCTCCAAAGGGAGCACCAGGACGGATGCAATGCATACCTCATAGGGGCAGCTGAGACGCCGGTAGCGCTCGCCCGTCGGAGAGTACCGGCGGGCCATCGTGGCTATGAGATGGCGGGGGCACTACACGGCCATGGAGCCAGGGGGGAGGAGGGGGACGCATCCATACGGCAGGGTGGCCCGGGAGCCTAGGGGAGACGGATCTGGTCAGTTGGTAGAGCCCGGTGAGGCGGAGGTGGAGGCTGAGGCGGTTAGTGAGGCAAAGGTGAGAAGGAGGTGGCGGCGTGTCGAGCAGATTGAAGGTGACCGAGGAGCGGGAGCTAGGGCGAAGGTGGCCGGGGAGCGAGAGCTAGGGCGGTTGGGGAGCGGGAGCTAGGGCGGAGGCGTCCGGGAGGATGAGGTGGGGAGCGAAGCGGGGACACGGCGGAGGGATAGCGTGCTGGAGGAGTGATGCTGCGACGAGGAATTAGGTGCGTTGAACGGACGGAGGCTCGGGGAGAGCGACGTTGTGGCGGCACTGTGAGTGAGAGGAGAGAGGTTTGGGCAAGAAATCAAGGTGCTCAGTTAACATAGCTATGGCGGCCGCGCCGGTTCACGTGAAATTCTTTTCATGCCTGTATTTGCCACTTTCACTGCATACAAGTTTTACCGACAGATGGGCTGACTAAGAAATAGATCATTGTCGACAGGTATTTTATCTCTAAAACTATATATCTGTACTGACACATAGTCTATCTGTAATTACAGTATTATCGATGGATTGACTGTTAGAAATCTTTACCGACAGATGATTAGATGGTAAAGGCTGATTTTTACCTACAGACGTCCGACGAAAATTTTGGGTCGTGATGTAGTGTGTCATCCACGTCTTCATACTTGAGCGACCGTCTTCGGCTCTTCGCCAACACCCTATTGCAGCGCTA
The DNA here is from genome assembly GCA_036346355.1 of Rhipidocladum racemiflorum. Classification (NCBI taxonomy): domain Eukaryota; kingdom Viridiplantae; phylum Streptophyta; class Magnoliopsida; order Poales; family Poaceae; genus Rhipidocladum; species Rhipidocladum racemiflorum. The sequence continues at coordinate 71,249,757 of CM070576.1, read as the reverse complement.
CCTGTACGACCAGCTTGATGCGAGAGACTTGCAATGTCACCAACCGCGCCAAGTCACCAGCACATGCAAGCACCTGTCTCCATCGCACTGGAGTCGTCCCGACAGTCGCTACAGACTACGATAACGCCTTGGCATTCTCCTCCACCAAACTTACTTCGATTTGCAGTATTTTACCTCCCTAATGTTGTCGCCGTACCGTCGGATCAGTCTAGCTTGGCGGGAACTATGCATGCTTTACAACCACCTTACCTTCTATTTACCGTTCGTGACCGACAAGGTAGAACGATAAGGGCAGGCGTAGTCAGTGCAAAGGCTATGCTTCTAATGGCCCTATCGACCAACGGGGCTATAGATCATGCCACGCCCACATCTACACAACTATTCATACATGCATGGAGAATATGAAGTGAAGACCGAAGATGACGGCCAACGCGCAGCTTAATCGGAGCTATCTTATGGATTCACCTTGCGAGAGTAATTAACTAGTAGCCTTTTCGAGGCTCTAAAAATTAGGAGACCACATCGCCTATGTCAGATATGCTAGGTTAAGCAGATCATGGAGCACAACAATCATCTAAGGGAACTTGTAATTCTGTGATTCTCCATAGAATTAATAAAATACATATTTTCCTATTTTTCTATATTTATTTATTTTTGTGTACTTTAGTATACTGATACACCTACACTTAATCACAAGCGTAGAAATTTCGTAGCGATTTCTTGTTTCAAACAGTCTGTGCTTGTAGATCTTTGTCAGCTCACATCAGAATTGACACAATCTCCTTCCGGTCTGTGGAGTTTCCATTGAGTTTCGAGTTTGAGCTAGCTGTGCTTGTAGGTCTTTGTCAGCTCACATCAGAATTGACACAATCTCCTTCCGGTCTGTGGAGTTTCCATTGAGTTCGAGTTTGAGCTAGCTGTGCTTGTAGGTCTTTGTCAGCTCAGATCAGAATCTACCAATCTTGTACTTTTATCCTATGTCTGGCTGGGATGTCTCGTCTTGTTTGTCAATGCCAGTACTTACCCGTGTCTGCGATTTCCTTGGAATCGGATGTGATGCTTAAATCGTCGGTGAGCCCATCCATAGTGGCGCCATCTTATTACGGTTCCAACTTCCAAGAACCATTTCTTTTTACCAAAAATCTAACTTAGACATCATTTGAAACACAGGAACTTTTCAGAAAACAGCTCGATTTCTGCAGGAATAAAAATAAAATTCCGCCAAACATAGGAATAAGAAAACTACAGGAATTAAGGTGACATGCATGGTGAAATCATATGGAAAAAGAACATGCATCAATTTTCCAAATGGCTGTTTGGAAGCTTCATTGAAAAAAAAACATAGGAATTTAGAGAGAGATTGCCCTTATTGAAACACAAAGGAAAATTTCTGTAAGGTTAGGCTTTTTGCTTTGCTCCAAAGTTCCTCTAGAACCAGCCATTCCATACGAATCCTAACGGCTCATTCCTCTTTTCCAAAGAATCACATAGGAAAAGTTCGCATAGGATTCAATTCCTGCAAAATTCTTCCAAAAATCATTTGTTCCAAACACCCCGTGATAACGGGCTTGGATTTTGTCTACGATGTTCTGCATCCTCTGTTCCTTTTTCTTTATTTTGGGTCCGACAAAATTCAGGCCAGGAAAAAAAATCCGGACTAGACTAGACTAGACCCCAAACAGTATGGTGACCCATCAATTATTCAATTGCACATAACAAACGGATTTGCTTGTGATTAGACGTCAGATAAATTTCTTTCGTTACAGCTATAGTTACATTTTGTTGTATACATTGAAAAGAAATATTGCAAAGTTATAATGCATTTATTACGTTTTGTTGCAAACGGTAACTACAAATATTGCAAGTGGTAATTACAAATGTTACACGCATTGTAAAAAATATTACGACGATGTGTCCGATAGAAAGCTTCAGCCCCAGTCCTTTCCCATAACAAAAGTTCAGATACTGGCGAATTATGCAGTTGGTTGGTTCAGAATGGGAGGCGCGCGTATAAGGCTCTGAACCTGCATTGCTTTTGTAGCGCTGTTACTATTTTCGTTGAGACTGGACCGGGACACGGGCAGCCTGACTTGGGCTTTGGGCTTAAGTTGGGACTAGACCGGGGTTCAAGCGTAAATTTGCGACCCGTACAAAATACTCTGCGGCTTGGGCCCCACATTCTAGCGGTGTCGTGATCGGGCTCTACGAGTCCGAACTCGAACAGAACACAGAATCCATCCGTACGATAATCTAACAATAGGATCACCGTGGACACTACCATACTGTTTGGGGCACCAGATACTTCATCGTCAATGGTTAGGGTGCTATGCTAGAATAGCTCCCTGTATTTCTGCTGTATTGTGGAAACATGGCCAGTTACATGTGTTATTGATCGTCAATCTATTCATTCTCGAAGGATTTTTGCGGTATATTTTTTTGGGTGTTGACAAGTTCTGACTGGTTTACTTGGCTCTTGCAGTTGCAGGTGATATCCTTACTACTTGAAGTATTTCTCAGTTAACTCACTTTATCTCAATGAGTTCCGGTTTGTTCGCTTTGCCTTGACATGTAATACTCTGGCTTTTAGCTGCTTTTTTTTTATCCAAAATTAGGAGGCAATTTAGTCATATCACTAAAACTTGGTATTGTACATCCATATTTTATATGAATGCAATTATTTTGACTTGCTCTACTTAGCATAATTGAGACAAGCACACCTCTACCTACTGGTTCTACTGTTCTGCTCAACTTTTGTCGTTCATATCGTATTTGGTGTAAAATGTAAATCTCTTAGAATATTTTTTCTACATGTCAATGACACCTGCAGCCCTAAACATAGCCGGACTGCCTTACTATCTGTTGGCTATATAATACCATACGGCATGCGTAGCGTGCAACTCACCCTAGTTACTGTTACACCCTGAACTTTTGAACTTGGATTTAATTATCTATTTGTGACTTTTTGAGAAATTTTATAATTTTCTGGAAGTTATTTGAATTAATTTGACTATCTTCTACTTAGGCCATTTGTGAAAATTCATTTAGATGTTTGAAAAGTTTAAAAATCTTTTATTTGAGTTCTAAAAGTCTCCAAATATTTTTAGAAATTTTTCTATAAATTTTCTGATGTTTTTACTATTTTATTTGGCTTTATTCAATTTCTAGAATTGTTTTAAATAGAAAAATGTTTGGAAATCCTTTAATAGTCTTTGGGTAGAACTCGTTTGGGTCCAGCCCATTTCTTCGAGCCAGCCCATCCCAAAAGCAAAACCCTAGGATTGAGCCGTGGGGTCAAGATCGCACGTCTGAGGTTTGATCGTGTGGTGTTTGCACCGTATTTATCAGATCGAGGAGGGTCAAGATTGCGCCGCTTCGTCAATACTGTAGCGAAGCTAGACTCCGTCGTTGTGCCGTATCTGTCAAGATTTCCACGTTGTACCCGCCTTCCGAGACCCTTATTTAAGGCGCCCACCATCGCATTGATTTCCCCGGTCAACACCGCCTCGATTCCCTCGCTCTCCGCCCGCCCGAGCTGTCATCATCTTCATGAGTTTAGAGCGCTGCCATGTCAATTTTGCTAGCTCACGTCGTCATTGAGCCACCTCACCGTGTTCAAGACCCGATCTGGGGGTCCTCGCGTCACATCGCACCAGATCAACCAAGGTCCGATGTCATTTCATCGAGGAATCACCATTCTACTTGCCTTCATCTTCATCTCCAGTGAGGCTTTGTCTGTCTTGTGCCGCCAATCTCCTCCATGAACCGCGATCGTTGGATCTGCAGTGAATCACTGGATGCGTGCCACGTGGTTGCCATGTCAGTTTGTCGCGTGTCGGAGTCGCCGTCGTTCCTCAACCGTTGGATCTAGGTTTAGTGAGCTAGATCATGTCGCGTAGATGTCTTGCTTGGATGCCACATGTCCCATCGTCGCCGATGACATGCGCAACTATGGTCGTTGGATCTAGATCGATCGACCGAGCTGCTGCCACGTGTCACGCTTTGCGTCACCCTTGATGACAGCCTCGCCGCTGTCAACCTTCCATGCACCGAGTCCACGGTAGACCTGTGAAGTTTGTGGACCGAGTCCGTAGACCCGTGGTCCCAACTGTCAGAGTAATAGAGATTTTTTAGATTTATTTTTATTCTCAGTAATTATTAGTGCTAACGCTAGCATGATGTCATAAATAGATGATTGAATCCCTTGTGCCATTGCAACCCTAGGACTATGTTTATGGTTATGTAATGATCATCAAAACAGTTAGGACATACGTAGTCTTGTTTAGACCAGAATTTAGGTTGCTTTTGGGTATTTGTGCCAAATAATAATTCTTTTGAAATTGAAAGCTGTGTTTTGAGGATCCATTTCATGTCATGATAAAATTGAAAATTGAATTAGATTGGGCAAGACATGTTAGTTTGGTGGTTTTTTGGGTTGTTGAAATCTCGTCTAGACAATTAAGGACCAGTATGTGAGTTGCTAAATGTAAAGCGTTATCGTACTACCACATATCTGGTATGGGATAGACTTGGTTATCTGTAATGCAACATACCATAGACAATCGTGCTATTAGGTGAGAAGTGGTGTGAGCGTGAGAGTACCACTTGGCGCAAGAGGGGGCTTCTGAATTAGGGCAATCCTTTCAGCGGTTAAATCTTAGCAGGCATGACTACATGGGTGGAACTTCATATGGAGACTTGTCATGATTTTCTTTGCTGCACAGCATGAGAAGTGTGTATTTTGGCACAAGAAGATAATCATATCTTGTGAGTAAAGTTATACAATCTTTGCAGAGTGTAAAAACTAATCGATTAGCCGCACCTGTAGTCATTGGTGTGCCGAGTTGGCTTTTCATATATTAGATCTTATTATTTAAAAAATAGTTTTAAGAAAGTGTTCAGTGGGGATGGAGTGATTTCATCATGGAAAATTTGGATTAGAATCTAAGAGAGATTTTTGAGTTTATTTTAGGAGTGATTCCTGAAACCCAAAATACTGAAAAATAGAATTTTCTAATTAAAAAAATTGTGCATTTGAAAAATTACTTGGAATATTTATGAACTTGCAGCTTTGCGCTAAAATAACCATATAACTATCATTTGTTATTCTTTCATTAACATTGCATTTCATGCGTGACTTGTGGAATACTTTTGTGCTCACCCTTGCTTACTCTGTTGAATCAGAGGAGGAGTTCTATGATGGAGAGGATCAGAATAACTAGGACCACTATCCCAATTGATTGCTAGTGGTAAATATATTGGGTTTTACTTCAATTTATTTTTTTTATTTTCCATTACTTTACCATTATTTGGCCAGCAAGCTAATCTTATTGTAAAAGACTATGTCAGTTAATGAATAAAGGTACGTTTGATATGTTGTATTATCAACTTTGTTTATTGTGTACACTACTTGATCCTGGATCAGTTTGTTTTACACATATGGTTCGAAGGTGTTACTTTCGGGTTCAATTGTTACTCTGATGGGGAAAGAAAAGAAAATGAAATGAGAGTAAGAGTGTTTGCCTGTGAACGAAGCTACAAATAGAGATATGATATGTTAGTTGACCAGTAATTTCCTTGTGTCTACGATTCCACTAGCTGCGTACGCACAGCTGCACGCCGCGCAAGTGCGACACGACGCGCAACACCTCAAAGCAGTGGTTCAGTGAGGCTTTAGGCAATTACATCGCTAGGAAATGAAACTTGAAATATGTGGCAAGCAAAGGGGGGCAAGAGTATTTGCAGAACCACAGGGTCCTTTTTGCAAAAGTAGTATGATCATGTCTGGACGCGATTATCTAGAACGCGAGGATCCATTTGCGAAATGGCTCAGTATGGACACGTTACGAATTTATGGAATTAGGATGTTCTTGTTGCAATAAAAAATGGTGGAATGACCTGAATGCAATTTCTAATTTCTTTGGGGTCTTTTCGCAAAGGAGTTACAAATTTGCGGAACCAGGATGTCCTTCCTGCAAAAAAAAAACTGGTGGAAGGACATTAACATAATTCCAGAATCGCGAAGAGTTGCGAATTTGTGGAACCAGGAGGTCCTTTCTGCAAAAAAATTGGTGGAAGACCTCAATGCAATTCTAGACTTCTTTGGGGGTCTTTCCGCGAAGGGGGGCACGTAGCAACGATGGCTGGGCGGGGTTCCCTCATGGCATAATAAAAGGTAGTACTCGGTAGAGTCGCGTGTAATGCTATACCGGGTGTTTTTTTTTATAAAGTGCAATAGGCTTGGCCCGGAGTTGGATGCGGATACTCGGAAACACGTTTTTTTTTTGCAATAGATCCGATGGGAGGTGATGTGTGTAATTTTAGAATTCGCTGAGAACCTAATCAGAAAGACACTGTACGGAGCCGAGTGCGAATTCACGCAACCAAAAGATCTGGTGGAGGGAGTGGGCGTAATTTCAGAATTTGGTGACATGGCGCACTGAGATCCCGTGAATTTCTTAGGGCTTAAGAGATTAGTTATTTCGTTCTCTATGTAGTAGGAGGAGGAGGAGGAGGAGCAGCAGCAGCAGCAGCAGTAGTAGTAATGGATATCGAAATATTCCCTTCAGTCACAGAAAAGTATCGTTTTAGACACCAATATGGTATCAAAACACAATTTTAACTACTAACTTCTAGTGTAATAGATTTATAAAACATAATAAAATTATAATTATATAAAAGTATTTTAAAGACAAATCTATACATATTATTTTTATTTTTACATGTTTAATGCCCTTGGAGCTTGGTGACCGGTCTAAGGGCATGTATAATAAGACAATATCAGCTGGCTCTTAGTCTGTACATATTAGCTTTGGTTTATGTGGAAGAGTAACAAAAAAGGAGAGAGAAGATAGATATGTCTTATTTAGAGCATCTCCAACAGCACTCTCCAAATCTTACTCTCCAAAAGCCATATTTGGAGAGTTCTCCAAAAATTTGACTCTCTATATCTCCTTCCTCTCCAACAGCACTCTCCATATCACACTCTCTATTTTCTCTCCCCTATATTTTAATCATATTCCATAACCGCCATATGACTATTGTAACCACCACGCTGCAACGGTTTTTTTTCAACGGGTAAATTCGAACGGCTATATTTCAATGCGGGGATTTAAAATTCAGAATTTATTGTAACGACAACGCTGCAACGGCTATTTTTTAACAGGTAAATTCGAACGGCTATATTTCAATGCGGGGATTTAAAATTCAGAATTTATTGTAACGACAACGCTGCAAGGGAATTTTTTAACGGGTAAATTCGAACGGCTATCTTTCAATGCGGGAATTTAAAATTCGGAATTTATTGTAACCATCACTTATAGCGGCTATTTTTCAACGGGTAAATTGGAACGGCTATATTTCAATGCGGGAATTTAAAATTCGGAATATATTGTAACGACAACGCTGCAACGGCTATTTTTTAACGGGTAAATTCGAACGGCTATCTTTCGATGCGGGAATTTAAAATTCGAAATTCCAACGGCTATATTTCAACGGCTATATTTTTCAACGGGTAAATTCCAACGGCTATATTATTCTTGTCTATATATACATACCCATTTGGTCTTCGAAGTATTGCACGTTTCTTGTTGTTCACTACTAACAATACCGAGATGAGTCGTCGAAATTTAGTATCGGAATGTCTCTCGGAAGATGAGGAGTCTGAGAGAAATGATGAGTACGTATTTCTTTTGACAACAGGATACCTAGCACACATGGAAGATCGGGATGTTAATGTTCGACGCCATGGCGGTTCTACTCCTGGCCATCAAGTCGTTCATCGCAATAGACAAGAAGGACATGCTAGACTGTTCGAAGACTATTTTGCTGATCCTCCTATCTATGGCCCAACCTTCTTTCGGCGCAGGTATGGAAGTATTCGTTGTTTATGTGTTCGCATTTTATGCTGATCATCCTGTCTGCGGCTGAACCTTCTTTTTGGCGTAGGTTTCGAATGAATCGTTCTTTATTTCTTCGCATATTGCATGCTGTAGAAGGGCATGATAACTATTTCATTCAGAAGAGGAATTGTGCTGGAATTCTTGGGTTATCTTCTTTGCAAAAGGTTACCGCTGCCTTTCGGATGCTAGCGTATGGAGTAGCGGCAGATGCTATTGATGATTATGTGAGGATTGGAGAAAGTACTGCTATAGAGAGCCTGAGAAGGTTTGTGAAAACTATTATTGAACTCTTCGGAGATGAGTACTTGAGATCTCAAATGATAATGACCTTTGCTAGATTACTTGCAATTGGCGAGGAAAGAGGTTTTCCGGAATGCTAGGGAGCATAGATTGCATGCACCGGAAGTGGAAAAATTGCCTGCGACATGGCAAGGCATGTATACTGGTCATGTGCATGAGCCAACAATCATTCTAGAAGCCGTTGCTTAGCAAGATCTTTGGATATGGCATGCTTTTTTGGTTTACCAGGGTCTCACAATGATATTAATGTTCTTCACCGATCCCTCTCTTCGCAAAGCTAGCCAGAAGGGCAAGCACCGAAGTGAATTATACCGTGAGCGGTCACAATTATACAATGGGATACTATCTTGCAGGCCGGAATATATCCTTCATGGGCAACATTTGTGAAGACAATACCAGCTCCCCAAGGGAATAAGAAAAACATTTACTTGAAGCTCAAGAAGCGGCTAGGAAGGATGTGGAACGAGCATTTGGAGCTTTACAAGCTCGGTTTGCAATTGTTCGTGGACCACTCGTTTTGGTATCAGGAAGCACTAAGAGATATCATGACAGCTTGTATCATCATGCATAACATGATAATTGAAGATGAGCGGGATGAAGGTGCAGTGGACTACAATTACGAAGTAATGGGAGAGAATGTTGCAGTCTCCCATGAAAGAACACCTGAGCTTTCTGAGTTTATTCAAACTCATCAATCCATCAGAAATAGAAAAGCTCACTCTCAGCTCCAAGAAGATCTAGTCGAGCACTTATGGGGCCGTTATGGAGGGATGTAGGCGAGCGCATGATGTAACCATTTTCCCTTCAACTATGATGTACTACTTTTTCCCCTTCAACTATGATGTAGCAGTTCATGCATTTCAACTATGATGTACTAGTTTTTTCCCTTCAACTATGATGTACCAGTTCATGCATTTCAACTCTGATGTATTCAATTCCCAAGCATTGCAAAATAGTTCAAATGCATATTGATCGTAATAAGGATTTTGCACAACTAAACTTCAAGTCCATCACTAACTCAAGTCTAAGCAAAATAAGGAATTCATCTAGTACAGAACCAGACCTATTACATCAATAATTAGTTCATACATCAATCGGACCTATTACATCTGCGAGCGATGATATCATTCTGCAAGGACAGGTAGTATTGTTGTTGTGGCCCACTCAGCGACTAGTGTCAACGCTCATAATTCTCTCTTCTTCAACCATTCTCTTCAATTCAAACTCATTCTTCCTTATCTCAATCTTTTCCTTCTCATGAGCAATCCTCTCTGTTCTTGCGCAAATGCTCGTTCATACCGCTCTTCTTTCTTTTGCTCTTTAATAAGCTCCATTTCCTTCATTTCTTTCCTAAAGTTTTCTAATGCCTCCATGTAGAGTGATCCTGTAGCACCACTCTCAACAGCAAGACTTACATGGCGTATCCGCTCTTTCTCGGCCTTCCTACGGTTGGCCTTCTAAGCACTTCACACTCTTCTGCATTGGCGGCATCTTCATGAAAATGACTTGCATTGGAGCTAATAGGACTGGAACTACCTGGAGACGCATTGGAAGATGTTTTCTGCTTTTTTTGAGATAAATGACTAGTCCACTTTGGATGGTGTTGTAGGATATTCCAGCAATGCAAGTATGCAAATAATCGCCCTTCTTCTTCTTGATACAATGATTTGGCATGAACAATCTACAGAAGGACATATACAATATCACCATGGACATCAAATATATAGCTGTAATGAAAAAAGGGATATGGACCAACCTTGTCCTGCTCTGTTATGCCGCTTTGCCATCTACGCTCAATGCGGTCGTAACAACCGCAAAACTTGTTAACATGCTCTTGAATGGATGGCCATCGGTGCATAAGTGAGTTATGACTACGCTCCGAGTCGAAAGTTTTGTTTTCGTGGAAGTAACCATGTATTCTACTCCAATATGTGGTACGAGTTTGTTGGGTCCCTTGCACTGGATCCAAACTAACATTAAGCCATGCCGATACCAACATATTGTCTTCATTCTCCGAAAAATTCTTTGACCTTTTATTCTGAGCTCTAGTTTGGGGACTGGAATGGTCAACTGGAGAAGGTTGCTCCCCAATTGGGCTTTCATCCCAACGAATTTCACTTCCCCCCTCAGTCAATAGACGAGTATAGAAGTCATCCATACTGTGCAAACTGTAGGCATCAATATTTAATTAAACAATCATGCATAACATTAACTGTAAAAGTACGACACGTCTTAAATAAACAACCATGCATAACATTAAGTGTAAAAGTACGACACGTCTTAACACGCTTAACACGAATAATACTACTGACTGAACTCAAAAAGTAGGTCTCAAAAGAATAATAACACTAGCCACTGGACTCAATACTTTCATCCTCTAGATGTTGGAGATCGTCAATTTTATTGGAATCATCACTATCGTAGTCATATGGGCGCAACTCCTCGCCTCCTTCTTCCTCGTCGAGTGGATCAACACCGCTTGTTCCCACCAAGTCTTCGGATTGTAGGACAAGGTCATCAAGACGGTGAGCAGCGTGTTCGATCTCAAGTAAGAGTCGATTGAGTTCAGTTCCGCTCTCGCATGAGCAAGGAGAAAAATTATCATACACTATGTTCTTAATATCACTTGCGATTTCCTCTATACACTTAATTGTCCAAGCATGCACTTCACGGACTTTCTTCGAATCTTTATCCATCTATAACCATAACAGTGGGCAACAAAACAAATAACATGAATTACTTCGTTTACACATGCATTTATGATAATGCCAGTACCAAATTCCATATGTACTGCATAAACAGAGCATAACCAGATTTAGCATCAAGTACACTAATTCATTTATGATGATAATAGTAGCAAAATCCATATAAACTACCTAAACAGATCATGAAAAGACTAGACCTCATTTGTGATAATACCAGAGATCCTTAGATTTAATACCTAAACATGCATTCTATATATGACAACATTCGTTCCTCCTACACAGAGCCTAACTAGATTTAATACCTAAACAGATCATGAACATTCGTTCATGATAATACCTAAACAAATCATGAAAAGATCATTAGATTTAACAACATCAACCAGACATCCTCAGATTTAATACATACATTGTTAATTTCAGAACGAATGTGCATACTTGTGACCTGTCAAATCTTAATTAGCATCTACTCTGCCGAACTGAATACAAGGAACCTTAGCTTGAGATAGAAATGAAGTTAAAAAGAACAGAATAGAATTTGCTAAACGCCTTTGTATTCTTTATATGTTCATCATTACATGACCATCAGAAAACTGAACACAAAATAAATATTGAAAATAAACCAACTAGTAATAATGCCTTGTTGCCTTCTGCATACTCCAACTCATATGTTATCAGATCAGAGAGAAGAATGGGAACTTGGCAAACAATTTGGTAATTACTATTATGACAAGAAGGACATGGACTTCTGCATACTATTTTCTGAGCATCAATCTATGATCTGCAATGTATTCACTCCTTGACAATATCTCGAAGCACAAATGAAGATATATTTCTTCAAGCTTACCAATATCCTAAACATTACAAAACTGCAGTTGCATCTGCAATCATGTCGTTCTCTCTAAGTCACAAAAAGACTAGGACTGGAACTGTTCTTGGCTCAGCAGCCAACCAAGTTGTAACTCAAAGCGCAACTGAAGTTCCTTGAGAAATACTTGCTTACTGAGATTGAAAAGGAAATCTCCTCTCACCCAAACACTCAGCTTCCTTCGAAATATCTTCTTGCTAAAAAAGAAGAAAAATCGCAACCCAAAACCACGCCATTTTGAACAAAGCAACATTCAAAATCGCCAATTTGCGCAACATGGAACACTAATCTAACAGAAGATCTGCTTGTCCGGACTCTAATTCTTTGTCAAAAAGACAGGAGCCAATCTAGTAATACCCCACCAGAAATCAACCCAGTCAGATCTACCAACCCACATACCTCGCACGAATCGGTCCCACGAGAGGGGAACAAGCAAGAGAAGACATGTTGAGACGAGGAAGAGGAGGAAGGGGGGCACGCCCTATCAGTCTGGGAGAAAATGGCAACGCGGAGCGCCCAGATGTCGAAGAAGCCGAACCAGACGGAGGCAAAGCGGAGGGAGCCGACCAGCATCGGCCACCACCCCAGCGCCGGCACGCCGTTCCACCCGGCCTTCGCCGTCATGCCCACGAGCTCCGCGAAGGACCAGAAATACTCCAACTCCAATCCTCAAAAGGACCAGACCACATTTAGATTTCAGGATCATGCGAAATAAAAGAGTAGTTAACACTATCAGATTACCAAGCCTATTGAACTGCAATCCTCAAAAGGAGACCTAATTCATTCATAGTATTAATCAGATCAGAGAAGGTCTCCTCATACTATTGAACTGCAATCCTTTGAAACAAGCCTTTCAAACAAGGTTTTCTGCAATCCTTAGAAACAAGGAGACCTAATTCATTCATACTATTGAACTGCAATCCTTTGAAACATGTTGTTCTCAGTAGCGGCACCAAATCAACGTCGCAGCCGCGCAGAGGTTGGAAGTGCTCGTCGGTGTGTGGGGATCTGCCGCCGGATCCCGACAGCACGAATGCAGGAAGCAAAAAATTGGTACTTTACCAACAATCCTCACCAACAAGTCAAGACTAAACGAAGCCAGATCTACACATACCGGATCAACGTCGCAGCCGCTCGGAGGTTGGAGGTGCTCGTGGGTGTTTGGGGATCTGCCGCCGGATCCCGATAGCAGGAATGCAAGAAGAAAACAATGGGTGCTTCACCAACAATCCACAAATCCCCACCAACAAATCAACACTAAAAGAAGCCAGATCTAGACTTATCGGCACCAGATCGGCCGCCGAACGCCACGTCCAGGTGGGGGATCCGCCGGTGCCCTCTGGGGATGGTGGCGGACGCCGAGAGAGAGGACGACGAAATCGACCGAGTCGAGCGGCCACTGGCGGAACGACGCGCGAATGGAAGCCCAGCGGTTGCGCCGTGCCGGATAGCGAGCGGAGAGAGACTCGCCAGAAGTAGCGATTCTCTCTCCGCTCGCAAGGTTTGGGGAAGGGGGTAGCGACGCTGTTGGAGCTGGAGAACTCGTGCCGCTCGCTAGGTTTTGGGGAAGCAGAGCCGGATAGAAAGGCTGTTGGAGTTGCTCTTAGTAGTTAGTTTTGCACAAAAGTATATGTAGATTATTTATATATAAGAGAGAAGAGATGATTATTATATAATATTTAAAAACAACTTTTAGAGATTGTTATTGTACAAACTAACTTTTAAACTACTATTAATTTATAATAGACTTTACTATTATAGTTATTCTCGCCGAAGCGGCTTTTGCGACACCGGAGGATCTTATTTCTCTTTACGAGTTTCGTTGGGTAGGGGCGTAGGGCGATGGAAGACCAGTATTAAGATTGGAAAAAGGAAGTTTATGTTTGTCTTCGTGACGAGCGTGTCATCATTGGGACGTGAATTACCGGTAAGGGTGCAAGCGAGAATAATGTCAGAATACTTTCACAGGATTAAAGGTCTGGGGATGTTTAAGTGAAAAGTTTACAAGGAAAACCGGAACAGTACAAGAAGTTGAATATTAACAGGAAAGCTTATTAGGTACAGAGTTCTTCGATTAGAAGGTGGTCTCTTCCACTTGGTGCGACACCCGACAAAAAGCATGGAACTGGAAGTGGCATGATGTAAAAAAGCATGGATGCCGGAAGCGGCAAGGTCACGTCCGTCGGTGCGCATCGTCACCGCAACTAGACTCGGCCTTGTGCACTGCATTGTCCAAGTTGATCAGACAAATAGTCTACATCCATATATTCCACCATAGTTAAGTTTTGGTTCTTTCGAAAAAACAATCCAAGATCGTGATTTACCTTGGAGGTATATGAGCAAAGTCTTCACACTAGCCTAACGTCTTCTGGTTAGGGTTACACTGTGTCTTGCTAGTAATCATAGCTAGGGCACATCGGCGTATGGCCGTCTTGCTGGATGAGTCGGCATGGCCGGATGGCTATCTCCTCTCTTTTTTTCTTTTGTCCCAATAAGTGTTGAACAATAATCATAGTGCATACTCCTGATTGTGATTAGCTTAAGAATTTGATCTACAAATATTAACTCTATTAAAGCGGAAGGAATTGACGGCCTCTGGCCGTGTCCACGTCGGCGTTCAGCGCGGAGAAATCCTTGCCTTTCCTCGTTTTAGCGCGTAGGCCCTCGGTGCACAGCCGGTTAGCCTTCTCGTCCGCAGTCGCGGAGCTCTCCACGTTGCCCCTCGAGACACTTCGCGTCCTCCGCCCACAGCCGCTCTTCGCGCGACCCCCGTCCCTCGCACCCTCCGCCCACCCCTCTCCTCGCGCGCTCTCCCATCCCTATCGCTCTCCTCCCGCTCCCTCCTCCCACTACAGCCGCCGGCTCTGTCGTGGCTGACTCGCCAGAGAGGAACAACGCCGGCGGCGAGGAGAGCATCGCCGTCCACTGCAGATGAGTCAAGGCGCCGAAGCCCATGAAGCACAGCCCGTTCCACGGAGTCCGTGCTGTCGGCCGCCGGATCTATGATCCGGAGAACGAGGAGGCCTGCAACCAGGTGAGCACCTTCCGTCGCCCATCTCCTCCTCCCTCTAGCTTCTGCCATCTTCTTCTTTCTGTTGGTTGGGTTTGATTCTTTTTTTTTTGTTCATCTGCCGTAAAAAAAAAAACAGAGATTTCGAGGTTGCTTGCAAGCAGCTCAAGACAAAGGGGCTCTGCCCAATCAAGGATTGCCACAAACTAAGAACAATCGATTCTACGTACTTGTTGCTTGAGCCTACTGCTGGATCATCGCCTAGCGAAAGGAAGCGACTTCTTGCTTCGTGCTCTTCTGATTCCTTGTTCATATGCCATACTGCTCTCGTGCTGTCAAATGCTTGTCTGGTTCTTCATCTAAACCCTGAGCATAACGTGTCGCGGTGAAGACTATGGCCATTGGATTGTCCCGTTCGTGTTTGTCTTGCCTTGTTCACAGGATTCCATCTTTGAGTAGCATTTTCTAGCTCCGTGTTTCCACTGCTTGGGTTATGCTTAGTATGTTGTTACTTGTTAGTCCTGGTAACCACCAATCTTCATGTTAGTATGTTACTATCCCGTAACTCTTGCAGGTTTCCATCTCCTCTCCAAATAATCAAATAATCTTTCTGTGTAATACTATTTGGAGACCCCGATTCTCCATGGGTTGGTTAGGATTTAGGGAGTGACTATTTTGCTTTACGAGGTTGTTCAACTTTGTCCTGCTAACAATTTTGAGAGACATAGAGGTGTTTGATTGGTGCCACAATCTACCGCACATGTCATAGAGAGAATTGCTAGCCCTACCACCATTGAAAATTTGACACGACATGGCAAGCAACCAAACATCCTCATACTCTTTATTCAGCCTGCCAGGTCACTCCTATTTGTTAGCTTGCGAGGCCACTCCTATTTTCACTAGGCTCTTCTACGCTTTTTTAATTCCATTGTCGACATACTTGTGTAGGTCCTTGCAGTTCATCGTTATGTATTCGGGGATGGGCGACAATGCTACATTATTCATTCTTTGTGTCCTGCTTATGCTGTATTATATGCAGTTCATATCAGCACTGCTGGTGGAATACAACACCGGTCCTTTTAATCTTTTCAAGTTCATTGCTGACATGCTTTGGTAGATCCTTGCACTTCATCATGTATATGGGGAATGGGTGACACTACCTCATTAACCACTGTTTGTTTTCTGCTTTGCGAGGTATTATATATATTGTTTCATATCGGTATTACTAATGGAATATGACATTTGTGTTGTAACAGGATCTGGAAATAATTTCTGTAGTTCTCATCTCATGGTACTCATCTGTTGGCCAACATTACGATGGGAATCTTCTTTGCTTCATGTGATGCTTACCTGCTGTTCTATGGAGAAACACTTGCTTCCAAATGGTGTCCAAGCTTTTGTATATCTTGTTATCCTTGCCCTCTTGTTTTATCGGTTTATGCAATCAACGCCGGTTCTTCAAATCAATGGAAAGCATCATCAAACACTCTCGGGAGGTAGTCACAATAGAACCTCACACGAATACACCTATTGTGAATCATGAGAAGGTTTGGAACTACACTATAGCAGGCATTGCTCTCCTTGCTTTTGGTACCAGCTTTCCCCAGATCTCCCTAGCGACAATCGATGCGATGCGTAATCTGGGTCAACTAACAGCAGGAGGTATAAATAATTAATCAATTGATGTACTCTTTTTACCAAATCGTATGTGAGTTTATCTAATTTGGTATTTGTGTTTTGCAGGTTTCGGTCCAGGCACCCTTGTGGGTTCTGCTGCGTTTGATCTGTTCCCAATCCATGCTGTCTGTGTGGTTATGCCAAGGGCGGCCTCTATGAAGAAGATCTCGGATTTATGTGTTTGGTTAGTTGAGCTGTTCTGTTCATTCTGGGCATACATTTGGCTGTATGTTATATTAGAGGTAACTCATTTTCTTACTCAGCTATCTAACTGTAAGTACTAAGTACATTTTGTCATAACGAGTGCTTTGCACCGTGTACAGGTGTGGCCATACCAATCCTGTGTAATTCATTACTACTATAAGGAGAGAAATTAGCACTGCCTTGAAGTGCTAGAGGAAAATTGAATCCTCAAAGGTATTTTGATATTGCTAGCGCCATGGAGAAATTTCAGATTTGTGTTTATCTTAAGATTGATGTCACTTAAATTTAGACCATAAGCGGTGAACATTTTATTTCGCAGGTAAAGAGAGAAACAGGATAATACCCTTTCTGATCTTAGTGATGTACTGCAGCAGCTCAAGGACATGGCTCTCGATATGGGTTCAGAAATTAATAGGTATGTTCTTACTTGAGCCGAATTCGTTCTATTGCTCTTACTCCCAATTGCTGGGAATCATAATCCTAACATGAAATTACTCTTCTTATTCCATTTTCACAGTTGTCTGAATCAATTATTTGTACCACAAGCAACAATCCAAATGTTGCCTCTGTTACCTTGCGCAGCGTGCCACCGCGCATACCTTCCTCTGTAATTATAACCTTCTTCAATTAAAGAGAGTATAGCTTTTTATGGGCTGAACAAATGTCTAGGGCCAATTATAATTGGGATGAAAACGTCTAGGGCCAATTGTAACCTTCTTCAATTAAAGAGAATAGAGTTTTTTAAACTCGCCAAAAGAAGGTTATAATTCATCAATGAAACATTGAGATTCGAATGAATGCATTAAATATGTTTGTCCATAGGTAATCAGTATTTTGCATGCCGCACCTCCATTAAATTAGATGCTTGATAGATACCATATTTCATCTTCCCTTCGTTTCTACCCATCGCTTAAAAAGAATAGTTTACCTTTATATTTCTAAACTATTTTATGCTTTAAACAATATCATTAGCGGCGCAGCGTAGCGCGCTAATCTTCCTAGTAAGATATGATGATTTGTAGGATTCGAATTTTGTGTAGAAGCAGTTATGTAGCTTGAACTTACGCAGGTCTCGTGGTAGTGTGATTGTGTGTCGCGGGATGATCTCCATGCTGTGTAGATCTATGCAGGCGGATGATCTCGATAGGCCTTAGTAGAACGTCGTGTGAGTGCATGCACCGAACAGTGATCAAGTTGTGATTAACATAATGAAAACACAGTTGATCTAATCACCAATATATTTAGAACGACATACCCGAATGAAAAATTCGTGCTGATAACGTGTTGTAAAATATAGTCGTTCACCCATAATCAATCAACAGCACATCACAAAATCACAAGAGTAAAAACAGGAAGCACACACAAAATAGAGGGGCAAAGCTACCTCTTTATTAGATTTATTCTCTCTGTACAATAAGGTGCTCAATATATAGCAAAACCAACATGAGATAAAGGGTTTTGATAAGTTTCATCCGGATGTTTTCTTTAGCAACCATCATCCAAATTCTGGGCCGTTGGATTTGCTTTCAGATCGATGCACACCCCCCTTCCCCCCTGAATTTGAGGTGTGTTGATCCTACGAAAGTGTGTTTTGATCGTACGGTCCAAAGTTTGAATGATTTTTAGGACAAAAACTCTAAACTTTTGCTCGGCTGTCCATTTCCCACCAGACAGCTGGTACACGTAGACACTGGTTTTTCTTCATGTGAACGAAGGCCAGGTTATCTTGCTGTCACGCTGCACTCACTGTCTCATTCCTCACACAAGCCAAGCCTCCTCTTGCGACACGACAACCATGGACAAGCTCGGCGCGAACCCGGCGAACTCGTGCCCGCTCACGCCGCTGGGATTCCTGGAGCGCGCGGCCACCGTGTTCGGCGACTGCCCCTCCGTCGTCTACCACGACACCGTGTTCACCTGGGCCCAGACCTTCCGCCGCTGCCTCCGCCTCGCCTCCGCCCTCGTCTCCCTCGGCATCTCCCGCCGCGATGTCGTACGCAGCCATCCCTTCCTCGATCGATTACACAAATGCCTCTTCGCATTCGTGAAATTAAGTTGGTGATCACTCGAATTGAACTAGGTGACCGTGCTCGCGCCTAACGTACCGGCCATGTATGAGATGCACTTCGGCGTGCCGATGAGCGGCGCCGTGCTCAACACCATCAACACGCGCCTCGACGCGCGCACGGTCGCCGTCCTACTCCGCCACTCGGGCTCTAAGCTCGTCTTCGCCGACCCAGCATCGCTTCCGCTCATCCGCCACGCTCTCCGGCTCCTCCCGCCGGGACACCCGGCCCCGCGCGTCATCCCTGTCGAGGACCCCCACGAGGAGTTCCCGCAAGCCGATCCATCGATCCTGACGTACGAGAGGCTTCTCCACAAGGGCGACCCGGAGTTCGCTTGGGTCCGACCTTCGAGCGAGTGGGACCCGATGATACTGAACTACACCTCCGGCACGACGTCGGCGCCCAAGGGAGTGGTGCACTGCCACCGAGGTATCTTCTTGGTCACCGTTGAATCGCTGGTGGACTGGGCGGTGCCGCCGCGACCGACGTACCTATGGACACTGCCCATGTTCCACGGCAACGGCTGGAGCTTCCCCTGGGGGATGGCCGTGGTCGGCGGCACCAACGTCTGCCTCCGCCGCGTCGACGCCGACGAGGTCTACGCCACCATCGCGCGTCGTGGGGTCACCCACCTTTGCGGCGCGCCCGTCGTGCTCAACATGCTGGCCAACGCTCCCGAGAGCGTGCGGAAGCCGCTCCCCGGGAAGGTGCGCATCCTCACGGCGGGCGCGCCGCCGCCGGCTGCCGTGCTGCAACGCACGGAGGCGATCGGCTTTGAGGTCAGCCACGCGTACGGGCTGACTGAGACGGCGGGGCTGGCGGCGTCGTGCGCGTGGAAAGGGGAGTGGGACAAGCTCCCCGCGTCCGAGCGCGCACGGCTCAAGGCGCGGCAGGGCGTGCGCACGCCGGGCATGACCGAGGTGGACATCGTCGACGGCGAGACCGGCCGCAGCGTGCCCCGCGACGGCTCCACGATGGGAGAGATTGTGCTCCGCGGCGGGTGCGTCATGCTGGGCTACCTGAACGACGACAAGGCGACCAAGGCGGCGATCCGAGACAACGGGTGGTTCTACACGGGGGACGTCGGGGTGATGCACCCTGACGGCTACCTGGAGGTCCGTGACCGTTCCAAGGACGTGATCATCAGCGGCGGGGAGAACATCAGCAGCGTGGAGGTGGAGTCGGTGCTGTACGGGCACCCGGCAGTGAACGAGGCGGCGGTGGTGGCGCGTCCGGACGAGTTCTGGGGGGAGACGCCGTGCGCGTTCGTGAGCCTCAAGGAGGGCGCATCGGGCGCGGTGACCGCGGCCGAGGTCATCGTGTGGAGCCGGGAGCGCATGCCGCACTACATGGTGCCCAAGACCGTCGTCTTCCGCGCCGAGCTGCCCAAGACCTCCACCGGCAAGATCCAGAAGTACGTGCTACGGAACCTCGCGAAGGAGATGGGGCCCACGCGCATGGGCGGCAGCAGCAGCAGCAAGATGTAGGGTAGATCACTGGGTTGGCGCCATGATGCTTCGCTTGGGCATGTGGCTTTTCTTTCTGCAAACGCTATTGGACCGCATGCACCGTGTTGGTGAAAACAGCTCCACTGTGGGAGGAATTTGAAATAAAATTGGTTTCTAAAAAGTGCTTCTTTTTGGAAGCTAATGGGCCTCCGCAGTCGCCCAAGGCGACTACGGAGGCGACTCCGGAAAAAGAGCCGAGGAAGTCTCTCCTCTAGGTCGAGCCCCTCGCCGCCGTCGTCGGTGGCGGCGGCGGGACCTCCCTTCTCGCTCTTTTCTTTTCCTTTTTCCCCCGGCGCTCTCTCTCCAGGTCTTTTCGTTGGCGACAGGGTAGGAGGTTGAGGCCGGCCGGCCATCTTGGTTGCCGCGGGCCTGGCAAAGAAGACACGGAGCTCTCAGGGTATGCCTTTGGGCGGAGACAGCGCGGAGGTGCGGGGAGCGCTAGGGCGCAGCGAGGATTCCAGATCTGGGGCTTTTTCCAGATCTAGGGCGCAACGAGGATTCCTCAGGGTTTGCCTTTGGGCGAGACGCGGAAGTGCGGTGAGTTGGGCGACGGCCTTCGCTGGATTTGGGTGTTTTGGGCATTGGACAAGGCCTCGTCATCCCCGGCGGGGGGCAGTTGGGTGATGGGCGATGGCAAGCCTCCTCTGCTCCGTGGGTGGTCCTTGGCGTCCACAGTGAGGCTCCTCGCCTCCGACGACGAGGCTCCCCGGCTTTGGTGGCCAGGCAGTGGCAGCCTGCGGTGGGTCCCAAGACGGCCAGGACCGCCGGTTGATGCCCCAAGACCGACGATCTGCGTTGCGTTTCAGTGCCTTGGCGAGCTGGGCTGGAGGAGTAGGTGGACGACGGGAGGTCTTCGGAGATGGAAGTCGAGATCCAGTGAGGGCCGCGTGTTTCGGTTGGAATCCAGGGATCTCCAAAAGGCGTGCTCGGCCGGGGAAAAAGCGACAAAGCCGGAGGAGGCGCAGAAGCTCTTTGTCATCTCCGCGGTAGTTACGGTGTGCCCGCAGCGGTATTCCCGGTATGTGGTGTGGCGCTGGTCTTTGGCGGCACTCGAGTAGTGGGTGTTAAATTTGCGGCCAGCGGCGCAGCTTGGTGTAAGGGTTGTAAGCCACACTGGCGGGTCAGCTCGGTAGCGTTGACCGATGGTTGAGTTGTTCTAGTCGCAGTTCTTTTTTCTTTGTATTTTCCTCTTCGAAGGTTTTCTTCCTTCTTAATGAATTGACAGAGCTCCTGTCCTAAGTTTCAAAAAAAAAAAAACAGCTCCACTGAAATTTGGATTATTGTGAACGTTTCACCAAAAGACAAGAGTGAGAAAATCTGCTGCCTGGGCTCGATTATCATTGTCTCGTATTTTCTTAGTCATTTCGAAAGCTTTTGTGTGTGGATTTAAACAAAAACTTCAAGTATAAGGATGTTCTCAAAGTGCCACTCTAACAAGGTAACCCTTCACAAAACTGAAGATTTCCAGTTTTCCACCACAATGCCATTCCACTGTTGGGCAGCCATCTAGTGATATTGTTTTCGTATAAAACCATACTGTATACACATTTAACAATTAATTTATCTAAGTATACATGTTTTTTTATTTCCTTATTCGGTTTATTTCGTCACTTGTGGTTTTTACCGAAAAACCGTATCAAAACAAATCATGTTTTTTCTATACCGTACTAAAAACCATATATTGATCAAACCGAGTTGACCGGTTCAGCTCGATTTTTTTGGGACAGTTTTTTGGTTCGGTAAAACTGTGCACAGTCCTAGAGAGAAGGAAGGTGAAACTGCCTTCAAACGAATCGCAAACCGATCCAGCGCACGCGCCATGGTGGCCGCCGCGACTGTTGAGTGCTCTTTGTCTTGCTTTTGTGCTCTATGGGCACGCACACAAATAGTACCGTCATCATGTGCACGATTGTGCCGTTTTGGCTTTGCATGTATGGAGACAGTGGCAGAGCAAAAAAAATTTAAGAGTCTGTACAAACCTAATTACTTGATGGCCAAAGATTTACCAAAAAAAAACTTTGTTTTTGAATGATTAAACCATAGTGCATTATATACCTGATCGTCGATAAACCGGAACAGTCGTCCATGCTGCACGCACGCACGAACAGGGATCACATGCGGTTACTATTGTAGCGACAGATTTAGATGATCCGGATCATTCAGTCGCTTAATCGGACAACTTACACCACACGCAACTGCTATTGCAACGGAAAATGATCCCTGTCCCGCACGCACAGATGCAGCTCATGCTGCACACCTGGCTTAGGGGGCGATGCTTCGTGGAATCGTGGTCGTACATGCGCTGTCCATGACTCTCTACTCCTGCAAACACGCACGGCTCGGTCCCCCCGGTACGGGATACTACCAGTACTCGTCGCACCTTTTCATCTCTTCTTCTTTTCGTTTTCTCCCATATCCTTTTCTTCTCTTTGTAAAATCTCCTTACATTGATGAAAAAACAGCTCTCTGCCTTTTCGTGAAGAAAACACTAATCTACCATTGTGCGACGATGGCACGGGAGAGAACGCTGGAAGAACCTCCACGAACTCGTGATTGGTACGGATTCCACCCTTTTTTATTTTTTTTGTTTGAAACTAAAGGCATGAGCTCTGCCATTCATTTCAGGAGAAAAGAGTAAAACAAAAGTATGCGAAGAGGGGATTACAATGACAGCCTTAATAGGAGAGACACCAACAACGGAGAACCAGTTCCAATTGGAAACTCCTCCAAAACAACAACAGGACCAAAACCTCTTGGAGGCCCTCACTCACCGCGACCGTGGCCCACTAGACTCTCGCCACCGTGGCCGCTCCACGCCATCCTCGCCATCCCGGCCAGGTAGAGGATAGCGTCGCGCCATCCGCGCCATACACGAGTCTCCACCGCCAGGAAGAGGACTGCCCGCCACCATCCGCACCACCACAGTCGCCATTCGCACCACTACGCCAGCCACGTGTCCGTGCCCTCCACGCCAGCAGTGCCACCACAGCTGCCACCCAAGCCATCCACGCCAGCCACTCGCGCCACCACGGCCACCATCCACACACCGCGCGTCGTCACCACAGCTGCCAATCCGCCGGCCAGAGCACCACTCTATTCGCGCCTCCCACCGCCAACCGCACTACAACGGCCTCCGCCTGCAACATCCACGCCATCCGCATGTCGTCACCACGGCTGCCATCCACGCACCGCTCCATGCCACCATGGCCGCCAACCTCACCGGCCTCTTGTCAGCCTCCTCCATTTCTCTGGCGATGATGAATGTCACCTCGCACAGCCGCCTCACCGCACTCTGCCGATAGAGCTTGAAAGCGCCACCGGGGCAACTCGACCTGCTCATGTCACTACCACCGCCTCCGTGACATCAATGACGACTTCACCGGAGAGGACACCATCCTCGCTGCGCCTCAAAAGACCACTAAGCCCACAAGCCTCCGCCCGCCATTCACGCATCACCACGCCGGCCGGATCTGGCAGGGAGGGCAGATCTGGCCAGTTCTAAAAGCCGCGAGAAGTACGTCGGAAGCGAGTGCCGCTCGGTTAGGTCCGATGCGAAGTTGGCCCCAACACCGGTCTGTGGAGCTTCACCGCCTCCCCGTGGAGCTTCACCGCCTGGCCATGGACCTTTGCCACTTGCAGCGCCGATGTTCATGGAATTTCACCACCTGTCGCGCCATCCCCGGCGCTCGACGCCAGCAGCCCGAGCTCGGCATCCGAGCTTAGCCGCTCCCTCGGATGGCAAATCTGATTTGGATTGAGAGAAAAAGAAAGCTGTATTTGTGGGGGAGCGGAAGCTAAGAAAGAATAGAAGGCCACGCCACCGCTGTTAGTCAGCCGGTAGACACCACCGGCAGTGGCGAGAGAGACAAAGTAATGGGTGGTTTGCTCGGCGGAGATTTTTTAGGTCGCCTCCTAAGTCTCCTTCGGGCGGCTCAGGAGATAAAAATGGCCTCCACCCTTTTTTACGTTTGTATAGATAGGTCTCTCTTCCTTGATTCTACGTTGATTTTCGTATAGCCCATGGAAAGATTTGTAGATTTTTCTAGTGGACTGTGGACGTGTTTCATTTGAAATTTGGGAGAAACTTTCATCCATTCTTTTCTTCCTTTTAGGCTCAGTTGTGTTCACATGTTTTCCAATGCATTTCTTTTCTCTCCATTCAATTGCACTTTAGCTTCTTCTTCTTCTTCTTCTTCTTCTTCTTCTTCTCTCTCTCTCTCTCTCTCTCTCTCTCTCTCTCTCTCTCTCTTCATTTCAGTAATGCATTAAGAAGCTTGTCGCATGTACGTTGGCACTTAAAACGTGCTAGCAACAAACGAAACTCCGCTAAAAATGACATACAAACAAAATGTGACAAAGCAACGAAACCATAGCAGTACGTTCTCCAGAACCTCGTCACTAAGGACATGATGGGGCACACCAGCAAGGGCTGCAACCGCAGCGGCAAGATGCGCGCAACGCATAGTACGCCATTTGGTTGGCCTCGACTTGCTTCGATTGGCCATGCATGGTAATGGAATGTGCCTTCTCGAGATTGCGAGCCTACCATGTTCTACTGGTGGCATTTGTGCAGGCGATGTGTCTTCGGTGGTATCTCTGCCAACCAATCTAGCAATGTCATGTGCTTATGTTCTTCGGTGGTATCTCTGCCAACCAATCTAGCAATGTCATGTGCTTATGTTCTGGGGTAGGATGGCAATCAGGTGGATACCTTCGGGTACAACCGCCTCAGACCCCCACCATCCGAACTCGAACACATGCCATCCATCTGAACCCACTAAACTTCATGGACATATATCTGTGTCTACATCCGAACCTGATGGGTACCCATGGGTAGAGGTGGACACACATCTAGAGGGGGGAGGCGGAAGGGGCATGTGTACCTAGTCGGAGGGGGAAGGGGAGGGCACAGCGCCGCACCCGCCGTAGCTGTCGCTGCCATGGATCGGCCTGCCCACTGGCAGTACCGCCACACGGATGGCCGACCCGAACTTGATGCTCAGGCCATGCTCTCACGAGTAGTAGATCTGACCAAAAGCCGTGGGGCAGAGGAGGGCGGCCGGGGGGAAGGGAAAGCCGAGGCTGGTGGGGGTGGCGGGGAGGGAGGATGGAGGGAGGGAGCTAGAGGGGAGGGAGCTGGCGGGGGCCGAGCCACCGAGGTCAAGGTGGGGGGTGAGGACTGAGGAGGCGAAGGGGGAGGCGGATGGGGCCGGAGGGGGAGGCAAAGCGGAGGCAATTGGCCGGGCCGAGGGAAGCGGATGGGGTGGGAGGGGGAGGGGGAGGCGATGGCCCAAGGCAGAGAACGGCGGGAGGGAGGAGGCCAATAGGTCGGGGCCTCGGGGGATTGTGGCGGTGAAGGCACCGAGTGACGGAGTGAGTTAGGGAAGTAAAGTTTTGATTTTCTAATTTATATATCATAAAAAGTAAGACCCGCATGTCATAGGATACATATTGGATACCTATGGATACAAATTGACATCCATATCTATCTTATAATCTTATCGGGAACCGTTGAATGTGTAGTAGGCAGCCAGGTAGGTCCACACAATAATATAAAAATCAACGCTTTATTTGCTGATATGGACCTTAACAGCAAGCTTGAAGCTCTCACCTGTCTATGCTTCTTACATTGTGTATGTGCGCCAGACATTGGAAAAAGTTCGGACAGTCGAAGGCACAACTAAAGTTCAGACTTCGGAAGCTCTGCATGCAGGAATCAACGGCAACGAGTAGAGGTGGGTACTTGGGTGGGGCTCTTTTGGACCGGTCCGAAGCATGATGGGATGGTCCGGTGCAAAGCCCGGCACGGCACGGTTCCGTGCCGGGCCGGGTCGGCATGCAATTATAGCACGGTTCCGTGCCGGGCCGGACCGGCATGCAACTGTAGCACGGGCCGTGCCGGACCTGAGAACTGGGCACGATCGGCGGCACGACCCGGCACGATCGTTTGGGTCGGGCCCGTGCCGGCACGGCACGAACGGGCACGAAATCACTGATTAAGACCTAAAAGTTGGCAGATATTATTAATGAGAGTGACTAGGGAACGGTATACCGTTGCAACGGTATAGCCGTGAAACTTATGAAACTTATCAGTTTCAGTGCTGGTTTCATGAGTTTCAGTGTTTAGTTTCATCAGTTTCATATTTTATTAGTTTTTAGTGCTAAGTTTCATGAGTTTCAGTGCAAAAAATCATAAGTTTCATGAGTTTCAGAGGTATACCGTTGCAACGGTATACCGTTTTTTAGTTTTTCTGTTATTAATTCAGGGCATCTTCAAGCATTGCATTTATGTTTGACATTTTGTTGATGTGATTAGTCTCTTATGTAATTAAAATAGGTAGTTTAGTAGTAGTGATGTGTTTTATTTCTTTGCTCGTCACAATAGTGAAAATGGGTCGAGCCTGGGCCGGCACGGTACGAAGCACAAATAGGCCGGGCTTAGACTCGCTAAAGACGAGTCAGGCCGGCACGGCTCTACACGGTGGGCACGATGAGTCTAAACTGGGCCGGCACGGCACGGCACGACGCTCACCTCTAGCAACAACGAGTCATTCAGTTGGTTCAGAAATCATAATTGAAGAGGCTCTGAACCTGCATGCCGATGCTGTTGTGAGCTGTACGTTAAGGTGTGGTCTGAGCTGTGTCCTCGATGATCTTCAGTAGTGACAATGTACCAGATATTACTACCATCAACGTATGGCGGCACCTGCTGACCACTACAGTGAACTGGACGATCCCTGTACTGCACTTGCGTCGCGCGCGGCCAGGACAAAAGCTATAGCCATCCGAACGTATCCTCGTACGTAGCAGCTGCACGTCCAAACACTCTTCGCTGAGCCCAGGCCGGCATCGATCTCAGAAAAGAGCAGGCAAAAGTTGCTTTTCACAAGTCGCGAGAATGGCTGCGCGCCTTGCGCATTTGCACTTGCACCACGCTTCCGGCCACAGCTAGTAGCTAGCGATGACGTCTGGAACCATCACGTCGCTCTAGCTTTTCTCGCTCTTTTTTCGTTTCTTCTACACCTCATCACTCGCCAAGGTCCAGCCAAGCCGATGGACTAGCTTGCACTTGGCATAGAGATGATTTAGATCAAGCATCGCGCTGCGGTTTTCCAGTGGGTACGAAACATATTAATCTGTAGTCTTGAGCGTGGTGGTGCGCAAGCTTTGCCATGGCGGCTTCTTCGTCCCGGGTGCTTCTTGCTTGTGCGCTTCTTCTCCTGCTTGTTCTATGTGTTGCTGCTGAGACTAACACCGCCGTTGATCCCAACTGGGTAAGCGCGGCCGATCTATATATGCATCTGCTATACGTACGTAGGAGCACTTCGCTCTGAGTGTTGCTGCATGACGTGCAGGTGCTGGTCTGGAACGGTGCGCCTTCTCCCATGGCTTCCATCGGCAAGTCCTCTTTCTCTCAACTTCGTTGCTTTTTTTTTTGGTTGCGAATCAATAAATAGAAGGGGACACTAGCTAGCTGGATTACTTCGCAGTACCCTTCCTTTCCCTGCTCTGTTATCTTTTCCTGAATTAATTACATGCCTAGCTATTAATTTGTTAGAAAGTAGTACTATCAGAGACAAAATATAAATAAATATTAAATTAATATGATCTATTATATCGAAAAGAATAAACCATTCATATTAAACTTAGTGTACCGTAATTGCCTGCTTTTAATCTTACTTGTAGTTTACCAAATGATCAGACTGCGGGAGCTCGTGCGCGGCGAGGTGCGCGCGTGCGTCGAGGGCCAACCTGTGCAAGAGGGCGTGCGGGTCGTGCTGCGCCCGCTGCAACTGCGTGCCGCCGGGCACCGCCGGAAACCATGGCGCGTGCCCCTGCTACGCCGCCATCACCACCCACGGCGGCCGTCTCAAGTGCCCTTGAGCCATATGATGCGCGCGCCGCCTCCCGCGCGCCTGCGCTCCTCATGTGTGTAACTAATCACGCAGGCCAGCCGTATGTGCGCGCGCGTGTACAAGAAGATAATAATGTTGGTTGTCGTGTGCGCTAGCTGCTGCATGCGTCCCTAATACATGCTGGGTGGCTTGCTTGCTCCATGTGATCAGGTTTAAGCTAGCTAGGCGTGATTCTTGCTTCATGCTCGATCGTACATGTTTGATTTTGACGGCGTGCTATCTTCACGGGAGGACGAGTACTGAGACGAGAGACACCAGCCGAGAGAACCGGATCCCAACCGAAAACACCCCATGTTACGAACTCTGCCCGGCAAAATCGCCGCTGGTCGCCCCATATGTCATGCGCTCGTGCATGGCCATGAGTTTCACTAACATACGGCCCCGCTACTCTAACTCCCACAAACACGCGCACGCTCGCGGCCACGCCCACACGTACGTACTACCACCGCGTGCGCGTACGACGGCACGGGAGAGTTCAACCACCACGATCCAACCACCAGCGAGCGCGCGGCCATGGCAAGGAGAGTCGGCGAAGAGGGTGTTCGAGGGGCGGGTGGTGCCGCCGGGGTGGAAGGAGCAGGTGACGGCGCGGGCGCGGGCACGCGCTCC
This sequence comes from Rhipidocladum racemiflorum, assembly GCA_036346355.1. Taxonomy (NCBI): domain Eukaryota; kingdom Viridiplantae; phylum Streptophyta; class Magnoliopsida; order Poales; family Poaceae; genus Rhipidocladum; species Rhipidocladum racemiflorum. The sequence goes on along the minus strand of CM070576.1, from coordinate 71,220,999 downwards.
TGGGCGTCATGTTCAGCGTCATCGTCATGAAGCTTGAAATACCCTAAAAATTCCAAAGCAAAAATTCAAAGTTTGAACTCGGTTTTGATTTTTGGAATTTGGGTTTGAGTTTTGAACTCACCTCGATCTTCTTGGACCTCCGGTCCTCCGGCTGTTCCCATCTCCGACCGGTCCTCCACTCTTTTTGCCCGGTCGCTGCGTCGTGTCGTCGTCACCATCGCTGCGCGACCCGCACGCCGCCCACCTGCACCCGTCTGGTCGCACGCCGCACCCATCCCTCCCTTGCCCCAACCCGTCGACTCCCCCACGTTGCCGTCCACCCTCCCGCCCATGCTGGCCCGTTACTGTTCACCCATTTTCGTAGATGGCGAATTAGTTTGGTTTTAAGGTCTTAGTCTTTTGCTTAGGCCAGCCTGTGCGGTGTTTTGGATGTAAGCTACTTGGGCCCCCACTACACCCTCCTTTTGTAAAGAACTTAGCCGTTAGATCTTATATTATATAAAAACAGTTGAATTCGTCATTTGACTGGTAAGGTATGCTTGATTTTCGATAGCCAATCTTCCTGAGTAGCTGTCGCGGTATTTAAACAAACTACCTGAAAAAACGGTCCATTACAAAACTCACCAGTCACCACGGGGATCATCCCCTCGCTCAACGTCTGCCCGGGCCTCCTCGGCTTCCTCCTCCTCACGTTTTGGACCAAGCTGCTCGACAATGCCGGTATCGCCCTGGTCCGCCCCATCCCCGCCAGGAGAACACCGTAGACCGTAGTCCAGAACGTGCGTCGTCGCCTGCTCCGGCATCGCGTTCAGCGGTACGTACGTAAGCACGCACGCGCCTATCCATCGATTTCAATGGCGTTTTTGCCTACAGTCTCCATGGATAGTTGCATGATTGCACAGCGCCATTGCACGCCCTCTCAAAAAAAAAAAAAAAAAACATTTCATGCATGGGTTGGAACTTGGAACCCTCGAAATTGGAATTTGATTGCGATGACGACAGTTTTTTTTCCCCACCCGAACGTGCAAAGCAAGCTTTTTGGGCTATCAATTGGAGCGTGCTGTGCTGCGATTTGAGCCTTTCAGATGTCTATAGGCCGGCGCATCCTTCGTTGTGCCAATTCCGCAGTGGATGGATTTAGAGTTTGCCTTGTGGATTTTTAATGGGCTTGTTTAGTTTGTGGATTGGGAGAAATTTGCTCTCTCTTTTTTTTTCATCCTTTTCATGTTTCTTTTGTAAGCTTCGGTTCTGTTTAGACGCTCTCCGGTGTGATTTTATCAATTGCATGTTAGCACTCCATCACAAATTGGCTTGTACGGATGTTGCACGTACATTGGCAGTACTAGCAGTACATTGTCAGAGTGCACTGTGCGCTACGTCCGCGTTACACATCAGTGTACCTTGTCCTCTCTGTACGGTGCTCTCCATCTTGCTCTGCTCGGTGTCAGTAATCTTTACGGTGCTGATCTATCGATGCGACAGCCGGGTTTGGAAGTTACATGTTTGCCATGAACGACACACCATCAGCGACCAGTCCGGCGAAGTCAGGGACGAGCACAACATCAAGAACCCCGACTTGGGCTTTGTTCCTCTTCGTCGTCAGCTTTGCAGAGAGTACTCTTTACTTTTCTGTAGTACCACTTAGAAAGGCAAGCAGAGGCGGAGCCAACCGGCTGGCATCAGGCCGGCCCAACTGGTCCACCGGGCCACGGCAAGCAATACAGAAAAAAGAGATTGGTATGTACAGGCTACGGCTTCCAGGCGTCGAGTCGAGATATAAGGGTGTTAGCTTCAGCTTCACCAAATTTTTGGAGTTGGTGGAACTAGGTATTTCTAGCTTCACTAAAGGGTGTTTGGCAGAGCTCCAGCTCCACCAGATTCGTGGAGCTGATGGAGCTGGGTATTCCTAGCTTCACCAGATTCGTGGAGCTGATGGAGCTGGGTATTCCTAGCTTCACTAGATTCGTGGAGCTAGAGCTGTGGGTATAGTATTTATGTGGGTCATCTTGTTTACATTTTAAAATAAATTATAAACTTAAGTCACTTTATTTCAGTCTACAAGTTTCATCTCTAAGGTGGAGCTGAAATCTGGAGCTCTGCCAAATAGAGCCTAAGAGTCTTTAGGTAGATCATCTTGTTTAATTTTAGAATAAAATTATAAATTTAAGTCACTTTATTTCAGTCTACAAGTTTTAGCTCCGAGGTGGAGCTAAGATCTAGAGCTCTGCCAAACAGGACCATAGTTTGGATGGTCCGAGACCTGGATCCACACCGATACACTGCACATCTTATGATCAGTTCGGATCCTGCAATTTTTGTTCAAGCAACTTCCCATCTATGTTTCCTTTGATTCCTTTGAAGATCGGGTATGACTAATTTACGATCGATCTCACCAGCAGTTTCATGCGCGCTTCATGTGAGGACTCCACGTGGAGCTCCACTAGACCATTAGCACATCAATGCTATCTCATCCTTGTTGTGAGGATAGACGCGAGTTCTTTGCCGTAGACATCAACCATTAGACGTGAGTGATACTTTGCGTATTTGAAAATTCCGGTCAACTCAAAATGTGTTTCATGGTTGCAGGTTCTTCTTCGACTTCTCGGCGACGTACGTCGGCGTCGGCATGATCTGTCCTTACGTCGTCAACATCGATCTCCATCCTCCTGAGAAGCGTCATCTTGTGAGGCATCATGTGGCCTCTCATTGAGCAGAAGAAGGAAGACTGGTACCCTGCCGACCTCAAACCCGGCAGCCTCCGTAACACTCGAGTTCGACACCATGCTTGCCGGCAGCGTACTGTGTTTTTTCACCCGTGCTCGGTTTACGTACAGTAACGGTGGCACCTTTCCCGGAACAACTCATTGTACTAGGTGTTGTTGCCGGAGGACGGCGTGTGGAACTGTGGAGACTCGAATAATTAATCCTAGGTAATGACCGTAGTGTTGTTATTAATCTCAAGTTAATTATATTGACCTGAGTATAATTAATTAATAAATCATCAAGTAAGCCCGATATTTTATTAATTAATATGCTATTTCAGATTATTGCAGCGGAACACTAATTGAAAACTTCAAAGGAAATTTATTAAATTCTATATACACAATACCATCTTACATTTCTTCACCTGTCTTATTACGTAATTCACACCAAAAGTTTAATATTACATTTATTATACTAAGTACCCTAGAGCACGAGGGCCTCCGCTGTAGGGGCCACTACTCCACTCAGACTTCTGGGTCGTCCTCCGCCTTCTCATCACCCTGGTTCTGCGGGTGATCATCCATCCACTCCTCATCGGAGCCTACATAGCAATCAGAATCTAAGAAAAGAGAGAGCTAGCTATAGAAGAGTAAGTACAAGAGGTACTTAGCAAGCATTAATATTAAAAATGTATTCATGAATTTTATCATCTAGAATCCTCATCGGTTCCATTCCTCAATCCATACCTCAAATCCATTTATCCAAAATAGGTTTTATTAGGAAAATCTTAAATTTCAACCTTTTATTTGTAAGGGTGCTATTAGAGATCTGCCTCATATACGAGTGCTGGTCTAGGAAATAGGCATGAATTCATGATTTTATACCTTGCACAGGTTTTGTATCACTTTACCAATAGCGAACTCAACGGCAGTTGAGAACCTAGAATGTTCATCACTACTTTGGTATTTAAATCTTCAACTCTGGCCCCCTTCCAGTTGTACTCTATACTAATTTGATGGCACCGAGATCTGGGTTAGTCAGTTGTACCTCGTCATAAAATCAGAGGTACTCATATCCCCTGACCACTTACCAGCTGTGCTACAACACAAATCAGTCGTACTAACACATTGTGGTAGCCAGTTGATCTCCATCACAAAATCTGGAGTACTTATCTAATGGCTTTAAAATATAGCACCAAATAACTAACACTGATTATCAAACGTGTACTTCACTGGGCATCTGGCAATCCCAGTTTAACATATCTTACCTACCCAATGTGGAGACTAAACACCATCATAGAACAACCTTTTATGGTTATTTCTACACACTATGGTTGATACAATTTAATACGGCTTATTGCCCGAGTGTAGTTGTTTTAACCTTATATTATATTCCTATGTACAGGACCCGACCGACAACATCAAACATGGCACCCTCCACCCACCATTTAACAACTCATCCCGACTTCATGATGTAACATTGGGTGTCCCGATCTTTCGATGAGAATGATAAACTTCGATTTGGGTGAAGACAACTTTGACGATCCGACTACAACGTACAACGACGATGCACCTTAGCAATCGCTAAACCAAATCCAGAGGGTTATTGACCTTGCCGTGGGCACGATCAACCTGATCACGAAGATCAATTCCTGCAAGCAATCGAAGAACAAGCAAGAACAAGGCAAAAGCAATCTAAAATTGCAAATATAGATGAAGTATAGAAAAAGTTGGGGTTCTGATACAAGGAGCTTGTTAGACGGCCGTTGAGCACGTCTAAAAGACTCAAAATAGTAGCAAAAGGTTAAACTATCAAATAACCAAAACCCAAGTTATTTTGGAGGACTCCCTAGCTATATATAGGAGAAATAGGAGACCAAAACCATGCTAGGGGCGTCCAAAACACATCCATGCCCGAGTAGGACTCCTATTCCTAGTTTGACTTGGATTTGAAAAGATGACCGAACTTGTTTTGCAGATTTTCGTTGACTCGTAAGGAATTTGGACATGAGGCCGGATCCGTTGGAAAGAGGGCGACGAAACCTTTCAAACCAGTACTCATAGAGCCGAAACACACTTGTGGATCAAAATTTATGATCGTTTTAAGTTAGTGCTGTCCTGGAGGCCGAATCCGAGTTGAACTTGCGCACCGGAAGAATTGGCTTCGTGCTTGATGTTTGGGGGTCCTTCTCCTTGATTCCTAAGGACAATAAAATCATCACAAGGATTAAATAGCATTATATTCATTAAATTATTTGTATGCAACCCAAGAAATGCATTCACCTGGCAATTGAATTGATGTGTGCGAGCTCGAGTAATTGGCCCTTGTATTACATTGTTTGTTTCAATTAGGTTTGTAGGTACGGCCGTATCCATGGTAGTGATGTCCTCATCATCGTCCCCTTCTTGCATTTGAGTCGACCTCAACTCAAGTTCACCATCTTCTCCCAAATATGGCTTTAGATCTGATAATTGAGTTGACGGGCTCGAGCTCGAGTCAATGGTCCTTGAACCGACGAAGATGTAGAAGGATGGCCAAGGTGGGGGCTGATGAAGCCATGCAAATGGAGTAGAGGATGCCATAAAGTGTCGCCAACTTAATGGTCCTGGCCAAGGTGGGGGCCGATGAAGCCATGCAGTTGATATAATTGTGGCAACACTTGGTGATGACCATATGTATGCATTATTAGTTCTGTCCATGATGAGCATGGTCTCATCACTTCACCTGTCGGTTGAGTCGAAATACAAATTCCAACTGCATTTGTGATTTATCCAACAATCAATTTAAATTTTAATTAAACAAGATTTTACCATGCATCCATGAGTTTCATAAACCTTTGTAAAACCATTTCATAAATATGGACAAAGAGAGTTTGCTTAGATTTTGATCACAATCTCCGTCGAGAAGATCACCAATCCAACTCCACCACACCATCTAGGAGGCCGCAACCTCCAAGAGAATAGAAAGTGGATGCTCACTTGAGTGTAAAATGGTTTTCAATTTGGCTCAAACACACTCAAGACAATTGAAAGCTTTTAATTCCTCTCACAAGATGAATTCAATGCAAATGAGAGAGGGAGAGGTTGCTAGAGCTCAAGAGTATTCAATGGGAGTCCAAGAAGCTTTCTAAATGTAGTTGGGGAGATATTTATAGCCTTCACCAACAAAAACTAGCAGTTACAACCTTGATCCTGAAAAATACAGCAATTGCGGTAGTACCACCGGCAAAAAGCCGTTACTATCGCTCGACTGAGTTCGATCTATAATGGTCGACTGAGCACATAAAATGCACGGTAATTTTGTTTGTTATTTGAAATCCGGTAGTACCGATGTTCAAAACGCGGTAGTACCGACAATTGACTCGAGAGCAATCCCAAAAATGACATCTTCTGAAATTTAACTACCGACAGCTAAACTTCGATACTATTGTAATACCGGTAGTACCGCTATATGCACAGCGATAGTGCTGACTTTTAAATCAATGCAAATGACTTCAAAACTACCCCATTCTGAAAAAGAACTACCACTATTAAATAATCGGTACTACTGATTATCCAGTAGTACCGCAATAAGCACCGCGGTAGTACCGCCAACAAAATGAACTCAAGAGGTGTCAATCTGCATTTTAGCTACCGCACCGAGAGTCGGTATTACCACTTTAGCGGTAGTACCACATTATTAATGGCGATAGTACTGGTCCAGAGAAAAACGAGAAAAACTCAGACAATGACTGTCTCTGAAAAATGACTACCGCTACAGAAGTCTTTGAACTCCAAATGAATGCTTCTAGTATGAATTTTGAAAAGTATTTGAGCTAAATTTTGAACCTTTTGACACATCAAGATACTAATCGACTTTCCCACTTTATAGTACAGCAACTAATCTAAAAATCCGATCTTTTTCTCCAAAACTCCGAGATTGGTAAAAAGAAAAAAGAAAAAAAAAGACAATTATCTATTCTTGTACCACAACCACAAGTCTTTTAATCTTCTTCTCTTGTCCTCTTTTTTTCTCATGTATATAGTGCTGTAATTGCGATTAACATGTTCTCATATTCTCAAGAAAAATTGTTAGTCCTTTAAACCAATTATCATTAATTACCAAAACCAAAATAAATTAGCAGCCTAGATGCTTCACATGCCTTCTTCACCCTTTCTTTTGTTTCGAACTATTTTTCTTTGTTACTTCTATTTTTTTCTCCTTGTGTCGCGCTGCATTAGAAGCCCTTTGCATGGTACTGCTCTAGAGCATACGCCACGAGCACCTGCATCTTTTCGTGGTCCTCGGGGTAGAAGCTATTGCTGCTCCTGCACGTATGATTGCATTGCTTGCATATTCTTGCTTACAAAACTCAGATCTATCTATGAATTTATACCCAATCCACAACCCCAAAAAACATAATAGAATTATACTTTCTTATCCTAATTGGACTACTCATTCTAATCAGACTCTAATCAAAACTTCTAAATTAATTACAAGATTATCTCTAACAAAGGGGTTGGCTCGCTGCCCTGGCACTGCCTCTACCTCTGCATCGCCTTCTTCCTCATCGCCATCATCATCAACCTGGACTGCAGGGATCTCGCGGGCCCCAAAGTAGCGAGCTTCCTACCGCTGCCGATGGCGATGGCCATCCCGTGTTCTACTTGGGCCCCTACTTCGCCATCCACATGTGCATCAGGAGCCTGGTGCGCTTCCTGTGGGACTGCGTGGACAACGCCAAGGCGAAGGCGTTCGTGCCACCCATCGTGTCTGGCCTCATCTGCTGAGATGGGATATATATATATGGACGCTGCCGAGGTCCGTCCTCGCCCTCGCCAGCGTGAATCCTGTTAGAGTTAATCTTGTAAATGAGTAGAGTCTGAGTCTAGGAATCTAGGAAGTTTTAGTTAGAGTTAATTAGGATGAGGAGTTCAATTAGGACAAAGAAGTAGAATCATATTCAGTTTCTTAGGGTTGTAGTTTGGTATAAATACAGGGGTAGTCCTGAGTTTTGTAAGCAAGAAAGCAAGGAATAAGCAAACATAAATTTGCCCCCCAAAATTTTTTGGTATCCTATTCCAACAATTGGTATCAGAGCGATGTTCTAATCTTAGTACCACGCTTGTCCCGAGGGAGGTCACCACTATTGCGCCTCAGGGCGGGCTATCGTTGCTGAGCGATGCAGTGTTAAGTGGGAGATCTGATCGTGCAAGAAATCCAGAGATGCGGCGGTATTCCCTTACGGTAGCTGAGTATCGCAAGTGAATAAAAACCAATAGGAGATATCCGGGAGCCATGTGAACAGTGCAACACGTATGCGGGGTTTCTTTGTACGGTGGCAAGTAGCCACGCTCGTGAAGACCAGAAGTAGCTGGGGGCAGCAGTTACCTTGCGTCGGTAGCAATGCAAAGGAAAAGAACTGAAGGCTCCCAAGCGGCCGTACAATGCATGCAACAGAGAAAAAAAAGGTGTCGCGCTGCTACAGGGGATTGATTCGGCCGTTCAAGTGTTTCATGCTGCTGTGCCTGACGCAAGAAAAAACGGATAAAAAGAAAGGATGGAGAAGGTGTGTCTTCTCGATACGCGTTATGTCGATAACCAATGTGATAAGATGGCAATGACGGTCATCTGCGTGTGTAGTGCAAGTCAAAGTTAAGTCTGCTTGCAACACAATGTTAACTTCAGGACGTTGAAGAGATGCGTTCGCCATCTAAAGTCGAGTCCGTCCAAGTTGAGTATGGGACGTTGAAGAGCTGCGCTCGTCGTCCAAACTCATGTCCGTTGAAGATGAGTCCAAAACGCAAAAGAGATGTGTTCGCCGTCTTGAATTAAGTAAGTTGACTACGTGGGTGTTGAGGAGATGTATTCTCCATCCTGTGTCGAGTATGTGTTGAGCAAATTGTAGTTATGATCGATTGTCTCAATGAATAAGAGTCGGTGCTACAAAATTAAGGGGGTGAATGTTAGAGTTAATCTTGTAAACGAGTAGAGTCTGAGTCTAGGAAGTTTTAGTTAGAGTTAATTAGGATGAGGAGTTCAATTAAGACAAAAAAAAAGTAGAATCCTATTCCGTTTCTTAGGGCTGTAGTTTGAGTATAAATACATGAGTAATCCTGAGTTTTGTAAGCAAGAAAAGGCAAAAAAAAAAAAAGAAGCAAGGAATAAGCAAAGAAAAAATTATGCCAAATTTTTTTGGTGTCCTATTCCAGTAAATCCGCTCATCTGCATGAAGTTCAACGCCCAGGTCGACGCGTTCCTCCAGACGCTCTCGTCCTAGCTAGCTAGCTAGATGAGCTAACTGACACACATATATCGTAGTGACATAGCCAGTGTAACCTCGTGTCTTGCTTCCTTTAGAATCAGATGCTTGCAGCGTGACACACATATATAAATAGCTACTAATTAAGAAGTAGCGACCGAGCAGTAAGCAAGTACTACATTGGGGTGGTGAACTATGAACTCTGAACCTTGAAGTTCCTTTTAGGTTTAGCCACTGAACTAGGAGAAAGAGTGTAATTCACCTTTTGGGTTGCATGCACGAATGGATCAGTGGTTGTTATTGGATGGTTTCTTCTTATCTTGCTTGTTAGTATAGGAATTAGCTAGGAGAGGATCGACCTGTAAAGGTAGGTTCATGTGTGTAGGTAGGAGAATACAGCGAAGAATATCTCACATGCCCTGTGAGCAGGGTTCACAAAATCGTCGATTTTCGCGCGATTTAAACGATTTTCACCCTTATCGCTGGAGTTCGATATCAAAAACCGGTCGATAAACCGATCCGATTCAAAAAAAAAATCGAAAAAATTTACGTGTCGAAAACCGGTCGAAAATCGGTGGAAATTGGTCGATTTTCGTCGAAAATCGCTACAAAAGCCGACCGCACAAAAAAAATCAACATGGTTGTCGATTTTCCATCGATAATCGTCGATTTTCCACCGATAACCGTCGATTTTCCATGATTTTTGATTTTTTTTTCAAAAAATTTGATTTTTTGAATTTGTTCGATTTTCGACCGATTTTCGGCTCGATTTTTGCGATTATCGAATTTACTGTTCATCCGAAAATCGTCGAAACGATAAGGTGAACCCTGCCTGTGAGAAACTGGTCGGTCCCCTACGGGGCAGGAAGGGTCTCATCCAGGAGCTTAGCCTTTTTTCCCCCTTTCGGACACCTTTTTTTTTCATATTTGGCCTCTCTGCCAGTAAAATCGTAAAAATAGCCTCTACTTAACTACGAAAGCAGCGACAGATGACATATATCACCTGATGCGATCTAGTACCATAGCATCTTGCTAGCAACATGGCAGCAGTGTTGACCGAAACAGGATCTCCAACCAGCACGATAGGTGTGGCCCCACCAACCTACCGTTCTGTGGCATCGCAACAGGTTTCTGCCGTGCTAGGGTACCACGACAGGTCCTGCTATGTTCCCATTATGCGACAAGCTAGTAACCCCTACAAAATTTAATTCAATCCGTTTTTTATTTTATTTAATTATTCCATAAGGGTTTAGAGAAAAATTAGAAACACCAAAATTATCTAATTGATTTATTATGTGTTCAACTAGATTAATATTTTTACTGTAATCGCTCTTTCGGGTCTTTTCCGCATAACCGAAGAGAGACTAAGGCTTGTCTCTGATTTGGACTCTAATGTGGCATTTTTACGAGTTAGTAGTTTTGAAATAATAGTTAACTACTGAAGGGAGAATTCGACAAATTTGTTGTATACACATAGGGAGGTTGGTTGATAATTTTGGTTTCAACAAACTATTTCAAGCCCGACATAACACTTCATAATGAATGTGCAAATTATATAACACGTAGGGTTTGGTTTGGTGCATATGTTTGCTTCACTACTCCTACAATACATAGCAACATGTACAAACCATCAACCCAAACTACAGCTAAGACACACGTGTGTCTTTGAGATTCGAAAACATTGGAGGGTAGAAAAGAAGTCAGGCTTACGGTCATACATCCTATGCATCAGGGTCTATCGGTGCCTTTCCCTTGGAGTTCTTGCGGGTGTAGGCCTTGGCCTTGTTCCAATTACTCCCTACTATTCCAACCAAAACTCATTTTCCAGATCCAGCTTAAGCTTTTCCTTGTCCGAAATAACTTCACCTTCGCCAGCAACATCGAGGACCATTGGCACATTTCCCTCCCCCCCCCCCTTCAGCTTTTCCCTTGTCCTTCAGGGTTTAAGTTTTCTAATGGGTGAAGTTCTTAGGCACAACAGGGTATTTCAACATGTATTTTTGTTGGACAAGCATCCTGTCATACTTCTCCGGCCCGTCGACCCATTAAAAGAAGTAGCATTGTTTCGACGACTAGGATTATGCACAGATGATGTTAGTGATAAGTAAAATGCGATATGCAATGTGAAATATCAATATGTGGCATTCACTTATGCGACAATCACCAAATGTGGAGTGCGCTCGAGCGACGGTGTCTGAATGTGTGGATTGAATGAACCACGCTGAATTACTGCAGCCACACTATGGTCATGAAAACTCCAATAGTACAGGTGCATCCTTGCCAGAATTCTCAGGGTACGTCCCTGCATTCTTTGCAACCTACTTCTGCTTCTGAAGCATCTATGTGTATTCCGATGTCCCCAACCCCTGCGGAGTGACCTCCACTACCCCTCTTCTCTCTCCCTATTTTCAAAATTAGCTCGATTGGAGTGTTGGCTGTGGTGGTGGAGATTGCCTCCTTTTTATAGCTAGTTATTCTGCACTGTTATGTGAGTAAATTTAGCAAATGAAAGTGCACTCACATCCGTAAGAAGGAATCTTTGGGGACATGAAAGGTTAGTGAGTTATAAAATCATTGGGAAAAGGTGGTGCAAGCTGTCAAGTCACTAAGAAAAGCTAGTGCCGTTGTCAATGCAATAAGAAAAGCCGGTGCGAGTTGTCAAGTCACTGAGAGAATCTTGTGCGTGTTATCAATGCACTGAGAAAAGCCGGTGGGGATTATGAAGTCACTGAGAAAAGCCTGTACGTGTTGTCAATGTACTGAGAAACACTGGTGCGAGTTGTCAAGTCACTAAGACACGACGCCCGGATCACCTTCTATTGACAATTTGATAGGTCCATACTGTGTGGCCCATCGCAGACAGTATCTTCAATATCCATTATAATGTACCGAACATAATAATTTAGATACAAACATTATATATGTCAATTTTCAATTATTAACCATCAAATTAACTAACATTTTATATCACATATTAGTCTACTACGGCTGGCATCATACCATCTAACATTATTGATTAAAATTATTATGCACAATACATCCCTAACTGATTTACACGAATACACATGATTTAAAATTTTTATTATGTCCAGTTCCAATTATTAACTACTAACTCGTATGCAAATAATTAAATTTATTCCATAAACAAAAATGCATTGAAACTTCAATAATGTTCTCTCGCTACCATATTATACTAAATTTTTTCTGCGTACATCCAAAATTATTTTTTTCACTGTACCAATGCTATGTATGCGCCAAAATTAATTTCCCACTTTACCAATACTGTTAACTACATATTGTTTGTGTTATGGTCTTCTCAATTATACTAATTTTTTTCACTTTATCGGTTAATAACGTCATTAAATAACAACTAACACAGATGTATAAAATGTGCATACATATCTACTAGTATGTCTACTAGGTTAATTATCATGACTAACATAAATATTTCAAATGTACAATCATGTCAACTGCAAAATAACTAACACCATCAAAATAATTATTTTACTAATTCATCATTAATGACATACTTATCACCACTAACACAAATATAAATGTGCATAAAAATAAACTAACATGCATACTTAACATACTAACACCGACTAAATAATCGTTGCATTAATTAAACACTAATAAAAAAATAAATACATAACTTACATTTAAAAGCTAAAAGTTCTTAATTTAATCTAAAACTTTTACAACTACAACTTCCCCATAATTAGTAACATAACTAACCATTACACTAATTAAGCACTAATAAAAAAACTACATAACTTGCATTCTCAACTTATCAACAACTAGAACTTCTAATTAGTAGCCTAACTACTCATAAATTTCCTCCTCACTCCTCTCCCTCTCTGTTTTTTTCCTTGTCGGGCGGCTGAAATGAGTAGCATGCAACGAGTAGGGGATCGTGGCCGATTAAATGGGGTGTAGGTCTGTGCTTCTGCACATGACAGTGGGCTCGACAATCTTGCCATGCACCTGGACCATGAGGAGCGCAGGAACACCTGCCATGCATGTTGAGAGCCGGAACTCCTCTAATGCGATGATGGTGATGTTGTGCTACGGGCAAGATGCTATGGTAAGGGAGCACGGTATGTAATACGTATCACTTGCTGTTATTTTCGTGGTTAAGAAAGGAACCAGATTTACTATTTTGTTCACACTAGGGCAAACACGAAAAAAAAATGAGAATGGCTAAATAACACTCGAGTGTTTTTTTAATTTGTGAGCACTCAACTTGGAGGGCATATAAAGAGAAAGATGGTGTGGAGAGATGGCAAATTGATTGCATCAATGGATCTAACTCCAAAGGCTACAAATTTGAGTGCTCACAAATAAAAATAACACTCAGGCGCTCTCTAGACACCAAAAAAAAAATGCCAAGGAGCCGAAAAGGCCAAAGCTTTCAGGATCAGCACAGCCCAGTGTGGGTCAGCCCTCTTCATCATTGCGAATCATGTGATCCATATAACTCGGCATGCCAAAGGCTACTAGCTAATCCGACACTTGCTCTCTTGCCAAAGGCCATTGCATCGCAGGAGCGCAGGTGAATTGCAGCTGCCACCGCATGCAGATCGGCAGATTCGTCGATGCAGATTCCAATCTCCATCCATCTCATCTCATGCGCCCTCCTCCCATCACAAAGTTAGAAGATAACAACAGCCGAAACTACACTCTCACTAGCTAATCACTCATGGCCATGGACTGATGGACACTGCAAATGCAGCCCACTTTGTCCTCGAGAAGCGCGAAAAATTTCCTCTCTTTCAGAGCTGATCCGGATTGGGTTGCTGCTGCATGCAGATGCAGTTGCTGCGCGGCTAAGGTAGTAGTAAATCATAAATGGGAGTGAGACAGTGAGTGAGATTTTATGATTGAGCGGAACTAGCCAACGGTATACCATTGCAACGGTATACCTGAATTTCATTAGTTTCAGTGAGGAGTTTCATCTTGTTTCATGAATTCCAGTCTTTAGTTTTATGAGTTTCATATTTCATCAGTCTTAGTGGCGCTAAGTTTCGTGAGTTTCAGTGTAAAAATTTCACAAGTTTCATGAGTTTCAGTGGTATCATGTAGAATAGTATTTCTGTTTATGGTTTGCCGGGGAATCACATGCCTTTTATGTGGGGGTTATGTCCTTTTGAGCTATTGCTACCCTCTTTCCCTCAGATCTCTTTCTGCACAGGCGTGATTTCCACCTGCCGAGGACAGAACTCCATGCACCCCCACCGCCCTGACGCCTCAGCCTGGGGGTTCTTCTTTTTTCTAAGGTAGGATGGAGATGTAATTGGATGGCTTACTGAACTGTAACGCGGTAGCAGGCTAGCAGTAGTTCTAGTAATGCACTACTACAATAAACCGATACGAACAAACACCAAAGCCAAAGGCAAAGGCAGCTTGCCTTTCTGTTTCTTTCTTTCCCGGGACGTAAGGCTGCGAGGGCAACTCAAAGAGGGGTTTTGTCGTAAATGCTGCAGTAATTAAGCAAGCTGCATTTTATGCTTATTTTTGCAGGTGTTAAAAATTGGACATCAAGTGTCAGAGTAGTTTCCGGTTGTGTTATTCTGAATGGACAAGTACGAGCTGTCAGTGTTCAGATTACGGCAAACAAACGCAGATCTAATGAAGTTGTAGATGCTGAATTTTGAAAATTGAACACGATAATTGTATTGATTTTTCTGGTAAATAAGGGCAGAAATGTAGAATAGCTCTCTAGAAACATGAATTGTAAACAAACTCTGAAACCATCGGAGGATCCTGATCTGAATTCTCATCGAATTCCCAATGATGCAAATTCTGAAAATTGCTTCAGTGAAACAAATTCCGAAGACTGCTTCAGCCGAACCTTCTGAGAGTCTTTCTGATCTGAATTCTCAGCACGCTACACCGTTTCAGCAATTCTCCATAGCACACTTGCTTCATCACAAGTTCCATGGACATCTTTGATCTGTAGATTTCTTCAAATCCAGCTAGCTATCAAGTGTTTCTGTGGGCAATTGTTTCATAAGAACCTGTTCTGAATTTTTCATAAACAGTGTGTCAATTACCAAATCAGAATTAGAAAAATTGTCCAGACCAAATGTAACTAGAAAAAGGTGAAATTGCACACATCAATTCCAAAGAAAATCGCAAGATCGAGCAAAAGAAACAAACAAGGAAAACCAAGATCCGGAGAAGGCAAAATTCCAAGCAAGGAAATCTTTACCGAATTGCATCTCAATACGCATTTAAGAAGGCAAAATTAAGAAGGCAAGAACCATCCTGATGCTGAATTTAACCGAAGTAAATGCCTAGCATAACTGCCGTGGACTTTCTTGAACCACAGAAGACAATTAACACCACAATTCTCCCCTGCGCACGGCAGAATTGATGTAAGCAACAAGTACTCCTTGGTTCAAGAACGCCCGCCGAAAAAATTCCCTGAATTCTCAGAGAATTACTCCCCCAGAGAGCCAGGAAACACGGAAATTCAGAACAAAAACACAGAATTCCTTAAAAAAAGGTACAGAATTGCCGGCCGTAGTTCCCCGCGGAACAGAACGAACGAAACGCAAGACGCTGCATGGTTTCCGTGGGCTTTCTTGAACCATCAACAGGTAGAGATGACAGAGAGAATTCGACTGACGCGAAGCCATCTACCACGTTCCACAAACCCCCCCAACCCACGAGTTCACAGTTCAAGAAAGCCTGTGGAAACCATGCCGGCACATCTTTCTTTCCCATCTGACGACAGAACACACCACACCATAATTCTCTCGAGCTCCTGCCTCATCACATCAAGGCAGCAGCAGCAGCTGCAACCGAAAGAGAGATGTAGAGAGAGACATGTACAGAGAGAGAGAGAGAGAGAGCAGATGCGGAGGTGGTTGTGAGAGGAGAGGGAGATGTAAGTATTCCTTTGGAGTGAGAGCAACGGCCCACAGGGCGGGGGATATAAATAGCGGAGGGGAAATAACCAACCGGGAGGGTGGTGGCAGTGCAGAGTCAGACGCAGGGGCACGGGCCGGTATATAGTACGCAGCAGCAGCAGCAGCAGGAGGCAGGCAGGCTCATGGCGATAGAGCGGAGCCCCGCGCGTCCCCGCCTCCCCTCCTTTTCCGTGCGCTTGCCGGCCATCCATACTGGATCATGGAGGAGTGGCAGGACTGCAGTAGTAGTATACAATTTCGTCTCCTTTCTTCAACCTGTCCCAGCCCCTCCTCGATCTCCAAGCTCTCTTCTCTTCTCTTCTCTTCTCTTCTTGGGATCTTTTATCCTTGTAAGGAACAGCTCCATTCCCTGAGATGAACTGCATGCACGCATCTGCTCACTACTGATCCAACCACTTGCGGTGAGTGGTTGGTGCTTGCTACGATGGAGCCGTTGCCTGCGCGACTGGATGAATAATTATGGAATGCATGCATGTACGTAGTTACCATCACCCTTATCAGATCGGAGCCTACGCGTAGGCGAGGACTAGCTAGCTCCGGCCAAGTCTATGACGGACCAATGCAAGTCGGATTAAATCTCCTGCTCCAGCTCATCAGCTACGGAAGCCTAGCGAGCTAGTCGATCTGATGGTGTACACGTGTTGTCCTGTTGCCATTGCATTCCATGGTCTCGTTTCAGACAAGACAAGCTGGCAGAGTTAACCTCAGCTCGATCGATCGCCATGAATTGTGACATGCACAAGTAGTAACTACTATAAAGTGAGTGAATTGGGAAAACTAAGATGGATGCAGGATTTCGGCGCCATTTTTTATTTTTTTTTGAAAAGAAGGCAGGAGCTCTTCCGATTCAATTAAGCAAGCGAAAGGTCCAAATAAGACAAGCTAGCGATACAGAGTAATCAAAAGGAGAGACAGCAGGAACAAACAACAGCGAAAAAGAGGGCAGGATTTCGGCGCCATTTCGCCTGCATTGCATTTGCATGTATCAGGCCATTGATTCAGGCGTGATGTTCTTGGGTGGATGGATGGTCGGCTCTGGATCTGACCAATCTTCTTTTCTGTACGCTAGCAGCCCATGCTTTGCGCACATTGCTCAAACACGCCTACCTATCTCTGTGATTCATCCATCTTCCTCCCATGATCAGAAGATGTCTCAGAGACAAGCCATCTCGAATTCTCAATCTGTACAGTATATATCGCCAACTGTCCATTGCAAGCAAAACACGAAAACACAATGCCGCTGATGCAATTACCTATTACCACTTGGAAGTTGGGAGTTGACACAAACCAGCAGAGATCAACCACCAACCACGAGCTGGCGATTGAGCAGAGGCAGCAGGACAGGAAGGCACATATGCTCCTACCATTCTTCCAAAATCACTTAAGAAACTTTTGCTCCAGTTGTCCGATTAAGTTTTTTAACAGTTGCTTGTCGTGCAGCTTAGCGGGCAGTGCGTCATTGTCACGTCCATGTGCTGCCCGGCCGGCTCAGCTATCAGACAACCTGCTCCAACATTTTCTAATCCAGCTTTCCATTGCCTCTGCTCTCACTATCATGGGCATGTGTTTGCTGCATAATTCTCTCCATCTCCCTGGTTAATCTAAGCCAATTAGAGGTAATTGACAGGCTAATTATGTCACTGAGTTGATGCAAGGCATTTGTACGCACTAATATTAAAGAAGATCTGGACCACCTGTACTGTCAGGGAAATGGACAGGCCACCGTTTGTGAGGGGGGAGGGGGGGGGGGGTGAAGCTAGGGGTGGAAAACGAGCCAGTTAAACTTTTTTTCGAGCTTTCTTCGACACTAATTTATTCTTATTTATTATAGTCTCCTGTATTGTTTGAGACCCAACTTCGAACCGAGCTTAACGAGCCGAGCCTAACGAGCCGAGCCGAAGTTGACTCTGGTTCCAAATCAACTAATTTTTATTTTAAAAGAAAAATGAATGTAATCAGAGCAATTTTGAAACGAGCCACCGAGCCAGCTCAACGAGCTTTTTTTCCAGCCCTAGGTGAAGCCACTGTTTAAACCGGTTTCCACTCGAGGAAAAGTACAGTGTTAATCTGCTACTTGGTGTCATGAATTCTGATGGATTCGCAGTCACCATCATGAGCCTATGGCACTTACTACACAGCTTTGGTTTCGCCATGCATGTGATTAACCATGGATGCAGCAAGGGGGTATCATTGTCGTTGCAGAAAGAGGTGAATGATGGCTCGCCCCGTTGCAACAAAAGGGTAATGTGCAGAGAAAATCTACAGTCAGATAAGTGAAGTTACAGACAATCGATCGACATTGAATTCTAATGGCAACAAAAGCTTACAATGCCTAGGTTTTGTTTACCTTTAAAAGAGTAATAATTACCTACAGCTTTACAACAACGTAACGGCAAGAGCACGGCAGCAGCAGCATAACAGTAGCATGGGCATTTAAAGCTCAGGGGAGCACAGTTAAGAAAAGCAGCAGCAGCAGCAGCTAGCAACCAAACAAAACAAGGCACAAAGTTATCAGCTTTGATCAGGAGGAACTCGGGCATACAGGGAAGGAGGGAAAAGACGCAGAAAACACGAAGGGAAAAAAGGCAGAGATGGAACGGCCCCAGCCGGCAATCGTACGAGCGAATGCGAATTCACGGTACTGATCGGAAAAGCGGATTTCTGTTGGATCTGGGGCCGAACCGCAGCATTATTGTTTATTCTCTGCTCCATCTCTCTCTCTCTCTCTCTCTCTCCGGAGGATGAGCCGGCCGGCCGGCCGGCCGGCCAGTAGGAGCATGTGCCATTTGTGAATCTTTGAGCTGTAAAGACAAGCGGGCCTCCTCCCCTCGCCCTGTGCACTGGCGCAAGCGCGACTATGCAACTCGCACAATGACATGAGAAATAGCTCGATTTCCCTCCATTCCTCTGCCGCTCGTTCAAACATGAATTGCTCCCGCCTCCGTTTACAAACGCGGAACGGTATACCGGTCTGCAGTATAAGCCGTAAACTTATGAAACTTATCGGTTTGATCTTTAGTTTCATGAGTTTTGATGTTTAGTTTAAATCGATTTCATGTTTTATCAGTTTTTAGTGCTAAGTTTCATGAGTTTCAGTGCAAAAAATCATAAGTTTCATGAGTTTCAGAGGTATACCGTTGCAACGGTATACCGTTTTTTAGTTTTTCTGTTACAAACACCGTGGTGTGCCCAGTCAAGCTAGCTTTCTCGAAATTTTGGCCACCGGTATAAAAGAATATCAAATTCTGTTGGAATAGTCCCACGTTGGTTGTGGGGAAGGCTTGAGCATAGTTTATAAGGGTGAGGGAGCACCCTCTCATTGAGCTAGCTTTCTGGGGGGGTGGCCTAAGAAACCTTGGCCCCGCTGCTTGGGTTGGGCTTAACCTGGGATCCGGACACGCTAGGTGTGACGGTCTGGCTAACAAAATCTGCCACAGGTAAATGATACAAAAAGATTTATTGTTATATATTTATTATAATTAACCGGGACAGTATGATGTCCAGCATAATGATCTAAAATAGGTATATACTTGTAAATGGAGGGAGTACATTACATGGATGCACTCACGCCTCGTAGAATAGAATATTTGCACCTTGCCACTGTGCTGCCGGTGAGTGCCGCGGCAGTGCAAGGGTGCGAGCACATGCCATGGACCGGCCAGCCTTTGCCCTGCTCATCACCTTCCTCCTATTGGCTCTCTACTACGGCCGGCTTTTGTTTTGCATTTACCTGTTGACTTTGCAAGCACTGATTGGTTTGCATATACGTATGTGTAGTTTATGCACATCATTCATGCTGCATGTGCGACCAAAGCAAAATTCCATCACAATTCAGAAACGTGATTAAACTAAGTGTGTGCGGAATCGTAACGTGAAGCCGAAAACTTAAATTACCACGTAGCAAAAGCAAAACTGTAGCATGTACACTACTACATTACATCATGCGCAAAGCTAGAATTTGCTAGAATTTGAAAGTTGCAGCGAAGCAAATGAGGGTTTATGTAACCATTAATAACTAGCACATGTCATGTGGCTGCGTTGACAGAGTCGATTAATTCATGGGAAAGTCGTAGAGAGAGAGAACTGTCATGTGTTGTTTCTGAGGAAGGCCGGGTTTCCTTGTGAGTACAGGGCCAATCACACAATGCCAACTGTCCACTTGATTAAGCAATGAGCACAAATCTTACTCCCTCTGTTCATTTTTATAAGGCGTATTTTGATTTTACACAAAGTTGAGGTTGCATTGAAATTGGGAAAAGTACGAGAGAAAATGACTTAGATGCCCCCACTTAATTGTCTTGGAAGATAAAAGATATACTTCGTGTGGGTGGTAATGAATAAATGCATATGATTGAGAGAGAATAAATAAGGGTATAGTAGAAGAGAATATCTCATTAAATCTATATATAAATCTTATATTTGCGAACAAGACCATTTAAAAAATAAACTTTTTTTTGAAAGAGCTTTAAAAAATAGATCTTATAAAAATGGAGGGAGGAAGTACATTTAACTAAGCCAGGTTTTCCTGTCAGACTCCAGCGTCAGGCATGCGCGCTTCTGAGGCTGCTTACCATGATGGTGAAGCGGCAGGGGTGTGGTCAGAGCTCGATGGGTCACCAATGCCCGCGAGGTCGCCCGGTCGGACACAACCGATCGGGTTCAAGGCTATGGGATCAGAACACCTGTGTGCGTGGTTGTCGGATTCGGTGGGCACTCCATCTACGATTCCTCCGACGAGATCTAATCGAGTGATAGAATCGAGAGATGCTGCTAGTACTGCGCTCGCTCATAGCTGTCAGCAAGGAGTCACTTTGGTAGCGATAAGAGAATATGTGTGCCTGCAGTTGAATGCAAATACTTGACAGGTCAAGCCGTCATGCACAGCGGCCATGGTTGAGCCTTTGGAGTGAGATGGACGACCTACACTCTATTGTCTATTTATGCTTTAATATTTATGCAGTTTTTTTTTTTAAAAAAAAGCATAGAATATCCTCTCATTTTAACTTCTTTGTTAACTGAGTGGATACTTGGTATATTATCATTGACCCTGCACTGCACATATTAGATGCAGGGTCCCCTCCCCGGCTCTGACCCCACCCGACGTGACCCAAGGCCCCCGGACGAAGCAAACCTTCCTCAACGCGACTTAGGCCATGTTTGGATGGGCTAAAACTAATTGTTAGCTGGCTAATAGCTAGAGCTAATTGTTAGCCAGCTAATAATTAGTCCATCTAAAATTAGTCCATGGCTGTTTGGATACATGACTAATGATTGGGCTAATTTCTTAGAAAAGTCACGTCTGCCCCCTCATAATAGGTGAGGAAATGAGCATAAGGCCAGCGCAAGGGTATTTCAGACTTTTCCTAGCGTGTTACATGCTATTAGCCCAAATTAGCTTCTCTCCACCAACTAATGGACTAATTGTTATCTAAGGGGTTGGCTAAAAATTAGTCCACCTATTAGTCTTCCTGTTTGGATATACTAGAGCTAATTTTTAGCCAGCTAACAATTAGTCCAGGGATCCAAACATGGCCTTATTCAGGTCTTGCCTCCGAGTGAAGTGGCAATTTATTCAGTGTCAAACATTACAATTCAGCTCAAACCAACCCTTACCCCGGCCCCAAGGTGATCTTGCTTGCATACCCCCAACATAGCCCAGCTAGCTTCCACTCAAGATGGGCAAACGTCATCAAGATAATACCGCTACTATAAACTGATGACATCTGTGCAACTTGGTCAGCTGCATATACAGTCAGAAGAACCATTCAAGAAACTGACGCAGGCAGCGTCAATAATTCTAAATTGCTGATTTCATGTGAGGCCACAAGGAACAAAAAAAAATGCAGTCAATGATTACAAAGAGTTGGCAACAACATTGAATATGAGAGCTACGTTCCGTTAAGATGACAAGGCCAAAAGGCCAGTTGAATTGCATTACATCGGACCAAAATGGCAAAATTACATGGACAGAACGATAACTAAACAACATGATACACATTTATAACTTACAAGATTACCAACCAGTTTACGAGGGCTAGTTTAGTGTAAATGGTACAAAAACAATTGTGAGGTTCGTTTTCCTATTACATGTCAGTGTATTAACAACAAAAAGAGGTGGTCCAAGCATTTTTCGACCTCCTAGCATCATTCGAAGTCACTGCAAAATGTAATCTTCACGTTGATTTCTGCTGGAGCACCAAAGCATGAAAGATGGGTTCTTTAACTCGGAACAAATACATTTTTTAGAGACAACTCGTAACAAATACTTGAGACACTCGGGACTTCAGATATTGCAACTTATTGCCTGACCATCAGCACCTCAAGATTGTTTGTAAGCAATCAATACATAGGACCACATTGCATTTTAGCATCTGCTGAAACTGTTTCAGTAAATCAATGTAAATGAAACGCCCAACTAAAGACTAATGCCGAATGGTCTTTTTCTTTTTCCTTCAAAACAAAGTCCTCTTCCAGATTGTGAATTAATCATTTACTCCATTGTAATGATCATCACCAGCTTCATCTATACAAAGTAATTGGCTATTGATGATCAAATGAAGAAGTGTGCACACTGTTCTATTGGTAGCGGAACCATGATGACTGCAAATATTTCCATAAATGTCTCCTCATGTGGTGGAATATAGACTGTAGCACTGAAACCTACACGATGTAAATGAAACCACTGTTTTAGTTTCATGATAAGAGGGATTGCAAAAGATCATGAATAACTGGCGTGCAGGAACCATGCACATTGAAGAACTATTAGCATCATCTCCGGTTGTCTTACAAGCTACAAGTAGGCTCCAACCCTTTTTGGTTGCAGTGAGTTAGTTGAATTTAATAATAAAAAAAAATAGCACGATCATTCATTCACTTGTATATCTCAGTACTCACAGAAAATGAAGCTGATGGTAATACCTTAGTTCAATCAATTTTCCAAAATCTGCCAAACAGATAAGTTTGTAAAATCAGCCTGATGCACCATTATTATCAACACCGTGATATTTTAGAGGTGTGGCAGGTTTAATTAAGTTTACACTCCAGTCTTTACAAAGTCTATGAGAGGGGAATTTATCAACAGAAACAGTGCTATACTGCTATCCACTACTATCAAGTAGCGACCAATTCTGTTTCGGAATCCACAAAAGGGACCTTAGAAGGCCATAATATAGATCGATACAGAAGCAGACCAGCAGTGCGTATTTCACAAGGCCCAGTGAAGAAAAAATTGCTGCCGTGGTGTATATTATTAACAGAAGCATGACAATTGATAGGACAATTTGCTTATGACATGCACAAACCTACATATGAAATGAATTCACCAGGTAAGAAAACATTGCTTGAGGAGATGTGATTTATACCTCTAAAGATGTTTCGAGCTTGAATTGTCCTGCAACTTGCCAGTGTTCGAGTAGCCCAACATTACTCTGGAAACTGAGTAGGGGCACCCAAAAAATCGAACAAGATTTTGCAGCCCTCTCTCCCCATGCATGACATTTGGTGAACTTAAGCGGTTAAGATATGTATTTCCCTCGTATATATAACTAAGTTGCTGGCACAGCAACACACCTATACCAGCATTAACTGATAGACTGGCAAACGCAAGATATAACAGAACTAGACCCCTTGCTGACAAGAAGAACGTGGAGCTTGCCAAGGTAGTAATAACCTCCATCAGTACTTTCAAAGAACCCGTTGAAAGGCGAGAAGATGCTAGATTTTGGAAATCTAGAGGGGGCCATATATGATAACTCGCATAAATGGTCATAATAGCAGCATAACTGCAACTAATGACCACAGAGATAAGAAAAATGACAAAAGCTCGGTGATTTGAAGCTCCCACACAGTTTCCAATCTGCAAACGAACACAACAAAAAGGAAATTCAGTAAGTCAAATCTAATTAGAAACAAAATAATAATGATACAACAGAATGGAAATATAGCACGACAGCAATATTTCAAATTTATCCGACTTACAAATGGACAATGATGATCCATGTCTACCACACACATTTTACAAGATCGGCAGTGATGTGCTCTTGGGGACTTTGGTTTACTACAATATGTACAAAAGGTATAGTTCTCAAGATCACTTTTCCCAACCATGGGATAGCTGCCCCACCGTATGTTTACTGGCGCACCAGCAGATTTAAAAGATGCCAAACAGTAACTTGTGATGGTAAATACAGCTAAGATAGCTGTTACTATGCAGTGAAAGATGCCACAAAAATTGCTGATTGAGAAAACAACTGGATATACCGCCCAGACCCCACCACCTGTGACACAAAAAGAAACGACTAAATAAAACAACAGTATGAAGCATATCGTAAATGTTAGCAGCATAAATTGCATCAACAAACAAAGGAAATAAGCATGTGGAAATCAAGAAGGAAAACTATATCTGAAGCTGATGGATTGAGATTCAGAACCTACATATAACAAAGAGCATGAAGAGGATGAGCACAGTCACAAAGAACCTGTCCCGGAAACGCCTCCAATGAGAAAAGCATAAACTGTCAGGTTTTCTTGAAGTTTGATTGCATTGTGTGATGGCTCCACACCAGCCACACTTAAAGACAGGTGCATAACTTGCAAAAATAAGCTGGAGTCCACAGCCCCAGCAAGTGGCCTCATGATCTTCTGGTATGGATGTGACACATTGTTCTACCTAAATGGAAAGAAGTTGGCAATTAGCACATCACTGCAGGGAGAAGATTGTTCAACTTAAACTACTGTTGCTGCATCAATTTTTTCTCTGCTAACTATAACGCATGGGTTTGACTTGTTCTGTGTTTGTCATTTGAACCACAGAACATACAAAGAACATCATTCTTGCTGGTGAGCCAAGGCACTGGATTTTATATAGCACAGTTTTTTTTTTCCCAATAGGTCATTTCCCATGACTGTAGAGCACTTAGCACGCCATTCTGAACAGACTTCAAGTAAAAGAAAAGACAATACTGAATTCATGTGTCAGGACTGATGTTCAGTGCAAAAGCAACTTCTAAGACGTATTTACAGTTACTTCACTGCAGCTAACCGCGTATCTGTAATTTCCACTAAAGAAAATGTATGCCCTTAATTTCTGTAGCTAAACTAACTGTTCCAGAAGGTTTACCAGCAGAGGGTAGATTATAGTTTTCGGGGCACAAGGTGCAACACACAAGTAGTGTGTCAATTACCACAGATGTATCCGTCCTTTCTGTCTGAATTGACTTGATTTCCTTAAGCGGAGACCTTGGTTATAGACTGGTGATATCTTCAGCCTAATCAACAAACTTATGTGACCAGAGCGTGATTTTGCTATAGCAATAAGCATCCTAGCCGAATCAATCTAGAGCAACCACAACATATACTTCAGTAGTTAATTAGTAGATCATTTGAGCTACTCATTATTCCTAACCATCTGGTGTACGGCTCTGTACAACCATAAAGCAATCGAAAGAGCGACAAAAAGATGGTGTAAAATCTGGCAATACCGAGCCTACAGTTGCAGAGGATAAGGATGCTCTCTAGCCATTGACCCAATCCGCGCCCCAAAGAGCCGACCACACAAGAACAACAAGAACCCCACAGCCGCAGGGAGATGGTACGAAGCATGGAAGAAAGAGGAGGAAGGCATGAGGCGGCAAACCTCAGGCAGCGGCCGCTGCTCGTCCATCGCCTCGCCGCCACGCAGATCCACCGGAGGAGCGGTTCGAAAAGAGGGAGTCTTCGGATCGGAGGATTCGAGGAGGCGGCGTTGGTGGTGGTTGGAAATTCCGCAGGGGTCCGTCTGATGAAGCTCGGGGCGGAGGAGAAGAATAATATTTTTGGTGGATGTATCTCCCGTCCCCTGCGCTGCCCTCGGGGACGTGTGAGTTGAGTTCCACGAAGGATTCAACAAAGGCAGAAGGAAAACAATACGGAAACGAGGCGGTGACACGGTTCACCTTACTGTTCAGATCATAAATTTCGCTAATCGAAAATCGTCGATTTCCAAACGAAAATCGCTAAAAATCGTGTGAACTCAAAATTAAAAAAATCAAAAGTCATCAATTATAGTGGAAAATCGACGAACTTGGTGAACTTTTTTGGCAGTCGATTTTTTGGATTTTTGACGAAAATCAAGCTATTTCCATCGATTTTCGACCGGTTTGTGACACGTAAATTTTTTCGAAATTTCGAATTTTTTTGAATTAGACCGGTATTAGATATCGGATCGCGACGATACGGGCGAAAATCGCACGATTTTCGTCGATTTTGTTAACCCTAGGTGGTGGACGACAATTTCTGCGACCTAGGCGGCCAACCGGTCTGCGCGTAGGCATAGCCGCGCCCGCGATCACTAGTTGGCAGGGTGCAAATAGAGCGGATACCAATGAATTTCATTTATTTAAAATTAGACAAATTTGACTCATGCTATAATTTCTTAGCACTATGTTCTACGGGTCATAAAGAGAATTTTTTATAAACACTTGTCACGCTTGTGATCAACAATTTGTTTACTTTTTACCACAATTCTTTTGCAAAACATAGTAAGCAACCAAACACCCCGATCCAAATGTAATTGTTGCTCCCAAAAGTTATATTTTGTGCGTAGTTCAAGTTAGGTTTTGGATGAGGAAGAGAAGATGAGATGCCGCATTTGGGAGGCAGAGGAGGCGTGGAGGTGGAAACTGATAGTTCTCTGCTAGAATTAACCGCGGCGTGCAAGGTGGCCGTGTTGGTGAAGGAATCGATCGGGAGGGACCAATGGGGAATTGGGAAGGAGAGGAGATGCGGGAGAGGATAGCGCTATATGCACGTGTTTTTGTGTCAGTCTAGACCATGGTCAAAATCTCGTCAAGAATTTTTTGGATTTCGATCGGGCCGAGATTCTAAATCTCAGCGGGATAAAAAAAATTACAAAAACATATTGCTACAGTGGTTTCGGTCAATTATATTGATATTTTTGGATTTTAGACTGAAATTGGTATAATTTGGACTATTTTCATGATTTTAGGACCGGATTTAGCACTATTTTTTGTGGATAATTGCGATCTTTTTCCGTGAAACATGTGGTTTTTTGTAAAATACATATACAAATTTCGGTCAATTTTTTTTTTGAAATTTTGCAGGGGCATGAATAGGGCCAAATTTTTGGTGAATTTCACCGAAATTTCAGTCTTCACAACCTAAAAATACCGTATTTGCATTTTAATTTTTGAATTTCATCTTAATTTCATTTGAAATTTAGAAATATCGTTGAAATTTCGGATTTCAACCACCTCCCAGCTGAAATTTCGAATTTCAACCACCTCCGAGATGGTCCGAAAACGAAATTTCAAACTTAGTCTAGTCACACACATCGTTTATTAGGCATCTTGTCGGATGATAATCTTTAACTCTTACGAGCTACCGGTCGAGACTCGAACCGACCTTGAGATCATTTCAATTCTGGGCTAGCTCTTTTCCACAGTGGCCAGCTTTGGCGGTGCACAGGACTTCCGGTGTAATGTGATGTTGGAACACCACGACACGAGCCGTTTAGGGTGCGTTTGGTTCGTTGTATCAGGTTGAACCGAACCATTCCGTACAGAATTTAATCTCGTTCATGCGTTTGGTTGACTGAATGGAACCATCTGGTAAGAGATGAGATGGTACAGATTCCTAGAATATTCCTTGAAGATGCTATATCGTTTGATACGACGAATTCGACTGAACCGATCGGTACCATCCATCCCATCCAGGATTATCTCATCCATCCTGTACCATCGCATCCCATTCGACCTGATACATCCAACCAAACACACCCTTACAGAGGGGGGATGGGGGGCTTATCCCACTATCCGGGATGGCACCATGTTCCTGGACATGAGCGTTGAACTTCTGATTGTCTCTCTCTCTTGTACTGCTATTCCCCTGCGCCTTGTAGGACCAAAACGATAAGGCATACATACATGTGCAGCTTAAAAGGAAACAATAGAAAACATCTCTGCAACATATTTTTACCAACAATTACATGTATTCCCAAATAGAGACGCACAGACAAGTCGCACTCACTTGAACCTGGAAACTGCAAGGGCATGATAAGCTAACATGAACTACTTCAAATGCAGTCGTTTTGCTGTAACCATCACTCACACTTCACGAACAACGTAGCTTTCTAATGAACCAACAAATTAAAGAAGGCGTTTCCTATCTGTTGCTGCGCCGCTGTTCCCTACCGTCATATGTCTGCCGAAAGGAGGTTGTCAGAGAAGGAAACCTGCCAATCAAGAAACACAAGTCAGTATATTGCATCAAAACTACCTAAATCCATATCCCGAACCTCTTTGCATCAATCTAGAATAAAAGGATAAATGATTACCTTCTCGCCCAACTTGAATGGTGGGAGACCTCTGTATGGGCAGGTACCACATCTAAACGCATCGCCCAACCCACACTGCAATTATCATTTCAAAGAGAATAACATGAGACACCATCAATGACTTGTGTGAATGCATGCAACAACTACCAGAAATCACCAATCGCATTGTATGTCTACAAGCAATAATTTTACTTACACTACCACAAGCTGACTGAGGGTTACTGATCTGTTCTGCAGTTATCTCTAGCTTCTCCACCTTCTGCTCAGCCTCAGCCCTACCACAAGAACAGTTCTTGCATGCCTTCCTAGTGGCTCCCACTTCACAATCCCCAACTGGTGAAACAACAGTGAACCTTTTAGGATCTAAACCTAAACTAAACATCTGTACAAAAAGCGCACAAAGTCGTAGGGTTTTGCGACTATACCAACTGGAAGCTGTGGTTTCTTCAAGTCCTCCTCAGTCAAGAGGCTGTCTTCGTCAATTAGTTCAGTGTCATCATCAATTTGAATCTTTGGAAGAGCCTTTGTGGCTTTCTTAAGGGGGAAGGAAGAACCCATGCTCCAAGAGGCCTTCTTTGCCTTAATCTGCAAGTCATTCAAGTTAGCACAAGAAAAGAGCCTGTACAGCAGCATTACCACAATGTGACACTAGACACTCACAGTAACAGATTGCACACCATCCTGGGAAGTTGCAGCAGAAGCTTGCACTTCAACAAAACCTCCCATCAGCAGCTTGCGCTCGATATAGTTGTTTGGCTAATGCAGAAAAAATTAGAAAATGAGGGTAATTAACATTACAAAATAAAGGCTATGAGCAAAACCAATTAAAATAAATCACCTTCTGGTCGGAAGAAGGTGTGAAGCTCTGCACCAGTACTACTCCCCCAGCCTTCAGCACCCGGCTAATTTCAGTAATCAATTGATCCCCCAAGCTTTCCACTTTTTTAATGACAGAGAGAACAGCACCAACCGATGCATCATCAAAAGGCAACTTCCCACCTGATCCATGTCAACGACAAAGTTTTAAAACAGGTTTGTCACAAACCAAAGTTTATAGAAGGATATGGCATATTGAAGCATAGCAGAAATCAAAACTAAACACAAGGTCCCAAACTTTGAAGTACAGTCGCCATTGGATTGTCTGTCCATACGACAGATGTTGGGTAAAATTACATAGCTTGTATTACCACTACATTGTGCTATCTTCTTTCTCGTGATTAATGTGAGAATAGCGACCACTTTTTTTTTCCTTTTTCTCAACTGGTAGTATGTGATTTGCATGTATTCTTACATGTGATGAATGGATAGGTAGATTACCGCTTCTGAATCTATGAACTTAGTAATTATCAAATGAGACATCAGCACATAACCATCAAGTCGGAAACTAGACAGCAGGGGTCGACTCCAAACAAGTTTCTCGAGGAGTGCCCGTGGATTGTAACTGTTGGATTGTAACTGTTGTGAAGTTGGAACACACGTCCAAATCAGAAACAGCAACGCGAAAGATGCTTACAAGCAGGGTCAACTCCAAATTTGATTCTAAACTGCCGCTCAAGAAAAATTATCTACTCAAATTTGATTATAAACACGCAGCCCGAACAGACTGGCAGTAGCACTCGATCCGTTTCTGCCGCCATACGCGAACTCAGAGCTTTCATCGCGTAGCAGGAAAAGGGGCAAGAGGCTCACCGAGCGACGAGCACTGCGTGATGACCACGACCTCCTCCTGCGAGACCTCGGCGGCGGCGGCCAGATCCCCCACCGCGCGAAGCGGCAACGCCAGCTCGTCCGTCACCGCGAGCGCAGCCGCCATGGATTCAGATTCAGGCACCACCTGCAACCGCAAGCGAAAAAAACCAACGAGGAAAGAGGGCCCGCTTTGAGAGAGCGATCGAGGAGACCACCGGGAGGAGCAAGCGGCCGGATCGAAGAACCAATCGGGGATTAAAGCCGCTCACGGATTTCTCATACCTTGCGCAAACAAGCGGATCTGACGAGGGGAGACGAGCAAAAGAGGAATTGGGGAAGCGAATTCGTGTTTTGGGTTCGTGTGTACGTACGTGGGGGGTGGCAATTAGGAAATGCTTGGGTCTCTCGAAGCTTCCTGCCCAACGAAAAATAAACTACGCTAATCACGTGTCTCTTTTACACGCCTCTCGGCTAGACGAGGCGGAAGAGCAGCGATTCGACGCTTTCGTTGAAGGAAACGGGCCGTGCCGCCGTGGAGGTTGGAGAAGCGGCGTGAGTTCGGTCAGGACGGACGGGGGAGGCGCCGCGTGGGGTCAAAATTGGCTGGTCCGACCGACCGAAACGAGACGGCACGCCGCACGCGCGAAGACTCTGGGGCGGTTGGGACGTCGGCCCGCGGAGCGGGCCTCTGCGAGCTGCCACGCCGGCGGCTGCTATGGGCCTGGGTCCGTGCCGGTCCAGCCCACGCACGGTCACGGCGTGCCGACGTGCGGGCCCGGCCGGTGGGCAGCTCGGCGCTGCGGAGCGCACGGGACCGTTCATGTGAGCGGCCGCCGCCGGCGAGAAAATGCTATCCAAATCGCAAGACCTGCTCTATCGGATCCGTGACTTGGTTTAACCGGCACGAACGGTGCGGCCGGCGTTCCCTTCCAAGTGTTGCTTGGATTCAGAAACAATTCGACAAACTGTCTACAGGAATTAGATTTCTCACTGGAACTGTACTGAAGCTCAACAACTTGAGGCTTTTCTCCCTCTGTCCCAGGTATCCAACGAGTAGCCAGTACATCATTGATGGTAGTAGGGCTTTTCTTCGTTTCATGGCTTCCTTTTGCTTTTTCTAGAACTCGTGAGCCTGCGCGGCAGATGCCGTGGCGCCGAGGGAATCATCACTACCCGTTTCAGTTGGTCAGTGGAACCAAGAGAACATTCATATCCGCTTCCCAACACCTTGTTTTAGCCAACGCCAACCTATGATTGTCTCCCGAGCCTCTCCCGTGATCCATCCCCGGGAATAATTGCCGGGAAATGTGGGTATCTGTTCGATATGGACATGCTGCTAGACACTAGTTACTATTGGCTAGCAATCTGCTACTACCCTACTGTTCTTGGCTAATTACTTATTGGTTCTAGATTTACATTTCCAAAAACCAAAAGGAAGAAACTACCATGGTATTTAAATTTCCACTGGGGGTATCACATACTACGAAGCTGCGTGTCTTGATGCGTCAAATTCAGCGATTTTACGTACGTACAAATGCCTCGAATTCGAATTCCTCAAATTAGATGTTCAGTAGCTACCCTCAGCAAAGTCGAAACCAGTTCACGGCCAGGTTTTGTCTGATTAAACACTGTCCCTACTCTCCTGGTCCCTAGGTGATTAACTGCTATATAATCACAGTAGATGTAGTACTACTTGATTGTGGTATTGACTGCACGTATTGGAGTTGCTGCTCACCTGTCGATAAATTAACACCAGAGGCATTTCTTCTGTCACTTGTGAACGGATTCCTTAGCTAGCAATACAGTTACTGCAAGTTGTTCTTTGCCGAGCTCAGGCGTCTGCAGCATTGTCTTATCATGATATTCGTCTTTCCCCCTCTGAATTTTGTCCGTACGGCTAGAATAATATGAACTACGCACACACCTGCCATTCAATTGATTTGTCTTGTCCCCTTTATCCATTAGATACATTTTACCATCAATAAGTTACTAAAATTACATTGAGTTAGTACCAAGAGGTACCAAAAACTCGAAGGGTGGAGGTACCAGCTTTTGGTACATCCCGGTACAATTTTGATACCTCGCAAGGATGATAAAAAGTCTTTATCCATTAACCTGGGATTAGCATGAAAAGTAAACGCTTAGCAAATCTTGCCATGCTTACTTGTAATAGAGTAGCGACCGGACAGCTCATCCCTGAACTAGAAGTTGTTTTGCATGTTTGTTCTTCCCCATGCGTGTAGGTTCTTCAGCTATATCCATCGATATGTCACCAAAAAAGATGTTGCAATGGTCCATTCCCCAACTCCTCATCTTTTGATAGTAATAACACACTTTAGGTTCCAAATAATTTAAGCATGAAAGGGGACTCCCCTCCAACTCCCACATGGAATGGGGCTGTGAGATCCAGTAAAAATCGCCATCTCTTTAGGGGGAGACAATTCCAAAACCTTGGATGGCCCAAACCATCAATGTGAGTATGTGACAAACCTGACATAAATTGGTATTTGGATTACTACAAAAAAAGGTCACGGTAATTGCACCAGCTTCTGACAAAAGCACATATGCCTGAACAAATTGTCACGGCCTCACAGGTAATTAAATTAAATGAGGCTTTTTAACATCACTGTACCAAAATTTACAGTGGGTTAATACTAAGAGGTATAAAAAAATTATCCTGTTGTCCTCTTTGTTCTCTTTGCTTATTTTTCCAGTACAGTTTTTCAACAGTGCACAGTCATAGCATATCTGGACTCTGGATTAGGTTATGTAGGGTGTAAAGAGAACATCGACACTCTTGTAAGTTGCAACAGCTGGTTGATTTTTAAATCCTGCTCTTAACAACAGATATTGCGCTGCACATTTTTAAGTGTTTCTATTGCAAATTTGCACATTGAGAGCTTCCCTTTTTTGCGCTGCACATTTTTAAGTGTTTCTATTGCAAATTTGCACATTGAGAGCTTCCCTTTTTTGCGCTGCACATTTTTAAGTGTTTCTATTGCAAATTTGCACATTGAGAGCTTCCCTTTTTAAAAAAAGAACAGTATGCATTGGAAAGCTAGGAGAGGAGAGGTAGAGAGAGTTTTGTTCCATATGTCCTGATGTGAAGTTTGTGACATGTTATAAACTTATAAATCAAGTCCTGCCACATCCACTAGCATGCAGATTCTGAATCTGAAGCACTTCTCCGAACAGTGCAAAAGCTCAACCCACAGTGGCCACGACTAAGATCCCCTCAATTTAGAACAGAACAAGAACAAGGGATGGTGTTTGTTTGTTTGTTTGCTCTAGCGCATTTAGAAGGCAGGGGTGCCTTTTTAGTTTTTCCCCCTGTTTTACTTTGAACTCGAGAGTCCACCATTGAAGAGTTCAGAGAACCTGGAGCCTACCCAGGCCAAAACTTGCTTTTGTTTTCTTCTTAGGAATCATGAGGTGCTCCATATCTTTCCACAGGACACATGCACACATGCACTGCTCAAATTGCATCTCTCATCAGTCTATACTGTGAGCCTGTGACACCGCGCGCCTTTGAGGTCCCAAGCAAGTGAACTGAGAAAGCAAGCGAGTCTTCTCAGTCCTCGCCTTCCCAGATATTATACTCCACTGGCTGCACGTCCCATTGCCTCCATTTCTCCCTCTCAAGAACCATGAATGAGCTCTGTGACCTCAAGGTGCACATCAATGGCCATCACACGCTTCTTCTCCACCAGGTACGTACGTGCGGGTGCGCCCCGCCAAAATCTTTCTGAAATGTCTCGAGTCAAGAAACCATCCGTTCTTGTTCCAAATCTCAACCGTAGCAATTCCACAGAGTGTCATGTGTGCCTTCTCGGGGAGGTTGAGGACAATGGTGATGCAGGAGGAGAAGAAGAAGAAGAAGAAGAAGCCGAGCCGAGAGGAGGCCTTGTGCATCAGGCTCGCCGACTTCCCCGGAGGTGCCGAAGGATTCGAGCTAGTGGCCCGGTTCTGCTACAACAATGGCCGCGTCCCGCTCTGCCCCTCCAACCTCCCGCTCCTGCACTGCGCGGCGGTGTTCTTGGAGATGACCGAGGAGTTATGCACCTGCAACCTCCTCACCCAAGCGGAGGCGTTCGTGGACGGGCTCTACTACTGGACCTGGGCCGACATCCTCACCGCGGTCAAGAGCTGCGAGCCCTTCGCCCCGGCGGCCGACTCCTCCGGCCTCCTCGAAAAGCTTATCTCCGCTCTGTTCTCCAAGATCACAGCCAACCCAGAGACACCCGTCGCCGCCTCCGCCGCCGTGGGGACTCCGAACCGCTCCTCGTCGTCGTGCTCCTCGTCGCCGGACACGGTCGGCTTCGGCCGGTCGTCGTCCACCAAGACGCCGGAGTCCATGAAGCCGTGCTTCGGCAGGGAGTGGTGGTTTGACGACATGACGTCTCTGTCCCCGCAGACCATAGAGAAGGTGATGAGAGTGCTCGGCTGCTATGGCATGGAGAACAAGAACCTGATCCTGACGCGGTTCTTGCTGCATTACCTCCGCGCGGCCACGCGCAGGCCGGCGCTCTGCAAGGAGAGCAACCTCGCCGGCCTCGCCGACACGGCCGTGCACGGCGTGGCTCTCGTCGGGGGCACGGCGTTCTCTTGCCGGGGCCTCTTCTGGGTGCTGCGGATCGTGTCGGCCGTGGGGCTGAGCAAAGAGTGCAGGCACAAGCTGGAGAGGCTCATGGGGCTGATGCTGGACCAGGCTACGCTCGACGACCTCCTCGTATCCGGCGACGGCGGCGGCGTCTACGACGTAAACCTGGTCATGAGGCTGGCCAGGGTGTTCGTGGGCTCGGAGGAGGAAGCAGACTTGCCGTCGCAGAAGATGAGGAAGGTAGGGAGGCTGGTCGACAAGTACCTGGGGGAGATCTCACCGGACCAGGGGCTGAAGGTGTCCAAGTTCCTCGCCGTCGCTGAGAGCTTACCGGACTCGGCGAGGGAATGCTACGACGGGGTGTACAGGGCATTGGACATCTACCTTGAGGTAAGAGCTCAAATAAGACGCTATCTCAAGTTCAACTAAGATATTTTGAGAAAATTCGAATCGGAAGTAGTACTGGCTCATTGAAATTTATTTCTCAAGTGAAATATGTTAAAGGGTTTTGATAAGTTTCATCCGGATGTTTTCTTTAGCAACCATCATCCAAATTTGGTTTCAGATCGATGCACACCCCCCTGAATTCGAACCCCCCTGAATTCGAGGTGGGTTGATCCTACGTATGTGTGTTTTGATCGTACGGTCCAAAATTTGGATGATTTTTAGGACAAAAACATCCGGATGATGCCTAAACACTGCTGGTGAATATGAGAGCACTACTGTTTCGTTTCATGATTGAGGGCATGATAACTGGCGGTTAAAAAGTTTGATGCTATTGAGTAGCAGCTAATGATAGGGATCAGTATTACCTCGTACGGTAGTAAATTTCTTTGCGTGCTAAGGTAACTTTTACCCTACTGCGTTTTTTTTTTTTTTTTGGGTGGAAACAAAGACCCTTCTGCATTGTTCAGATTGCCCTGTTGGTATTTGGTTGTTACGCAGATGTCCTTCTTTGCATTCTGAAAACTTCGACATGAATCACGTATTTGTGCTGCTACTCTTTAGCTGGAGTTCAGAGGTTTACCAACTTTGCCTTGTCCTTTTCACCCAGTACGGCATACTCTGACTTCATGATTGAGCTTGATTGGATGCTGATGACAGGCAGCTGACAGTGTAGGGCACCAGGATTTTCACCTGGCAGTGAATGCTCTCAGTTTATGATGGGGTCATGATGAGTTCCCAAAGTAGGCACTAGGCAATTCAGAATATTGATTGCCATAGGAAGAGCTGATGATAAGAAGGTTAATAATTGGGTATTTGGGGCAGTACTCTAGGTAGTAGTACTGTAGTAGTACTAACTTTTGCCCTTTGCTGTATTCATTTGCCATGCCTTTAACCCTTTTGCATTGTGCACTGTGCAATGTGCGCCTTTGGTTCGTCAGATCCGGAAACCCTGTCATCAGGCCACAACACATATATTTGCTTTAACTCTGTCGTAGCCTTTGATCCTGTCCACTTAAAATGCAGACCTTTCCATGGTCACCAAGTTAATCAATTCAACTTGCTGAAATTTGCTATCTGAATCAATGTACTTATCCCAGAGAACTACTTGCGATGGTTCTAAATTTTTGAATCCCTTTTATCTGCAGTCTTTGTTTCTTCACCAGTGCAAAAAGAAATTCCAGTTTCCACCTAATTCTAAGTATTATCTCCGGTGAGTGAGTGCGATCTTTAGTTGCAGCTCTGCAAGTTTGCGTGCATTTTATTTGCACTTAATTTACAACACTACTCGATCTCTTCTGCCATGTCTGTTTGCAAAACTTTATTTGCATGCATGCAGACGTAACTTTAACCTTCTGCCTTGTTTGCAGCGCACTTTTTGATTCGTGTTGTCACTAGTCCATCCAATTGGTTCCCCTTCTGTCTTGGTCTCTGATCATTTTACAACAAAGATATCGCCTTTGTTTATTACTGGTGCAATGGAACCTAGCTAGGGAGCTTTTAAGTGCCCTTCAGCTGCCAGAAGGTTGCCTTTGGCCTGGGCGTTGATGCTTTTCTATGTGCAAATGGCTTTTGTTTAATCATCTTCCCCTCCTTTGTGTTTTCCCTCTCATCCACTGCCTCCCTTTCAAGCATGGTAACGCACAAAAGCACTAAACAACTCTTTGTGCAATGCACGTCTCTTCTTTTCCTGCTGATTAGCATTATGCATTGTTTCCTGCTGCTTATTACTCCCACAGAGAGAATTTTATAATAACTAGCTAATTTACTCGTGCAACTGCGTGGTTAGGTATTATGATACAATTATCTTTAATATATAACTATGTTTTTTATAATTGTGTTATTTTTATATAACTCTAATATTTATATATGATTAATACGCACTGTTATAATCTGATCCTACCAAAATAAGTGGTGGAGATCCTTAGACTCTTTCTTTTAATCTAAGCCGATATAACCCGGGTCGGCTAGATAGACGGTTAGATATTTTCTTTTAAATAATAATATCCAATGGTCGTTATAATTAGGGTCCACCAGATTAAGTGGACTCTTTCTTTTAATCTAAACCGTTATAACCCGGGTCCGCTAGATAGACGGTTAGATATTTTTTAAAAAATAATAACATCTGATGGTAATTGTAATTAGGGTCCACCAGATTAAGGGTCAGATGTTTTGCTTTTTTGAGAGAATTTCTAGTATATTTCTCTCTTTTTTAATGACTCTCATGAGTTTTTAATATATAATAGATGCCTTTGAGACTTAGACAAAACTTATGCAATGCAGTGTTGTTGAGGAGACTTTGCTTAATTTTCTCAAAACGGTTGGATTTGATATAGCTGGTGTGTGTATATATTGTTTAAAGTATAAGTGAATTGTCCATCTTTCCTCATCACTTTAAGCTTTAAGGTAAATTGGTTGGTGCATGCAACTCAAATATGGTATTAAAGCCAAAAGATCTTGAGTTCAAGACCCGGTTGGTGCAATTAAAAAAACAATAATTGCAGCCCACTTGTATTTCACGTCTTAGGCCTGAGGGAGCCTACACGTGAGGGAGAGTGTTTGAAGTATAAGTGAATTGTTCGTCTTTCCTCGTCAGCTTAAGCTTTTGGATGAACTGGCTGGTGCATGCAACTTAATATATATATACACTAATCAAACGGTTGTATGTTGTAGCGAAAAAATATTTTTAAACTAAATAATTAAATCATGATATGTAGGCATTTATTTAAAAAAAAAAATTGCGCTCTTGGGTTGTCACGGAGAGAGAAGCAGGGAATGGTCCGGCCGGGGGAGAGTAGATGTGGATGAAAAGAGGGATACTCCGATACGATTGGTTTCTTTTTTATCCGTGAGATATGAGAATCATGTCACGGTATATCGCGGTATATGATCTATATGTTGGTGTGCTGCTTTTGTAAAGAGAATAAGAGGTATGACGAATGACCGCTGCCAATTCTTATTTATATAATAGTAAAGATTTATCTTTTGCGTGCAGTCTCACCCAGGACTAACCATCGACGAGCGCACAACGCTGTGCCGATGCCTGAACTACGAGAAGCTCACACTGGAGGCGTGCAAAGACCTCGCCAAGAACCGGAGGATCCCGCCGGGGATTGCGGTTCAAGCGCTGGCGTCGCAGCAGTCCAAGCTCCAGATCAAGCCCAACGACGCCGCGAAGGGCGGCGGCCGGCCTGACCCGTCGCAGACGCCGAGGAGGGTCGCCAGCGGCAGCGCGCGCACCCGCAGCGTGGACCTCGACGCCATGGACGAGAACGAGCTGCTCAAGCTGAACCTGCAGAAGATGCAGAACCGGGTGGTGGAGCTGGAGAGGGCGTGCAAGGAGATGAGAGGCCAGATGTCCAAGATGGCAAAGAGCAAGTCCTTCGGCACCACCTCCTGCCATCAAACCGGCGGTAGGGGATTGGCTAGGCTGTGCTAATGCATCGGCAACATCATTTTGGTAAGCTTAGGTAGCTTGCCTTTTTCTCTCGATCCTTTTGTAAAGTTAATTTGGTGCGCGCATTGGTCTTTTTCTTTATCTTTGTGTTGGCTGTGAGTGAGTGAGAGAGATGAGCAAGATTGACAGGGATGTAAAGTTTTTACCGTTGTCCCTTGTTTCTTTCTTTCTTCCCTTCTCTTTTTCTTTCTCTGTAACTTTACTGCGATTTATTTGGTCCATAAGGTGAGGGGTAACAGTGCAGCTTTTGGTCATACTGGTACCATCTGGTCTCGAGAAATTTTACAGTGCATTATACTGGTAGTATATAATATGTAGTAGAAATCACATCTAACCATTGATTTGTTAAGGATTTTCTACTACTCTACTACCATATCAAGTATAAGTAAACTCTAGTTAATTCGATCTATTGGATCGAAAAGGATGAAAAATCCATATTCAATTTAGTATATTGTAAAAGAGCTCTTGATCTCAGCACTCTAATATTCTCGTTTGTGTTAGTAGTTTGCCATCACACATTAATTCACAATTGTGCACAGTCACAGTATCTTTCACCCTTGTTTAAGGATGAGGTCAGGAAGGAATCCACTGGGCCCGAATCTAATATGCCAAATACAAACAAGATTAGAGGCCAAATCGAGTGCAACCAAGCTCCAGAATCCAGACAGACTGGGACAAAACCACTTGCGTTCAACCCAAAATCAGCACGGTTGCAGGGATTAAAAAATCGACGAAAATCGCCTGTATCGCAGGGGTTCGATATCAAAAACTGGTCTGATTAAAAAAAAAATCAAAAAATCAAAAAAATTACGTGTCAAAAGCCGGTTGAAAATCGGTGAAAATTGGTCGATTTCCGTCGAAAATCGCTACAAAAAGTCGACCGTACAAAAAAATCAACATGGCTGTCGATTTTCACGATTTTTGAAAAAAAATTTCAAAAAAATTCTGGTTTTTAAATTTATACGATCTTTACTATTTTAACCGATTTTCGATTCTATTTTTGCGATTATCAAATTTTACTGTTTATCCGAAAATCGTAGGAACGATCAGGTGAACCCTGCGCGGTCCGCGCGTTGTCCCCCGCCGAGGCTGCAGCAGCGCTAGCTAGCTACAAGCGGGCATGCACCGCGAGGGAACCTGACGGCAAACTGCTGGGATACAGGCTGACCGGACATGCCACCAGCCCAGCCGTCGTTGCTTGGTTCGTTGGGCCAGCTGATGCGACCGCAGGTCCCGATGAAATGTGCCGGACCATCCTACCAAGAATAGGCCGGTAGCCACCTGAATATCTGATTCCTGATGGGCCGTGCGACAAATCCTTTGGTTCGGCGTTGCATTGCAGCTGCTGCACTCGGCCTGGTTCTTAGATACTAACGATGCACTGGATCGACCAACAGTAGTTAGATACTAGTATGCAATTCAACAGGATTAGGTTAGGTTAGGTTTTGTTTCACATTTAGAGGAATGTGAAGACTGGCTAATTATTTTTTGGTTATCGGGTTCTTGTGTGCAGACATGCCCTCTCCTGCTCTGGGTTTTCACAAAGGTAAGCATGCTCATGTCCTATTCGTTTTTAATTTTTTGTTCTGGTTGTGATGGACATAACTGTGAGTTCAATTTCAGAGAAAGTACTTAGCTGCCCTTGTTGTGTTCACCAACTTTGGCTGAAAGTAACACTTGATCTATGGGTGCTATTTTTATAAGCATTGAATCCTCTATTTTGATTTTGATGTTAGCTGCGGATATTCTAATCCTTCCTAGGAAGCATGGTAGTAGTCAACTAGGCATGCAGTACTTCAGAAGTTAGAGATAAATTTTATGTGGGTGGTCTGTAAAAATAAATAATGATCCTTGTGCTGTCCAGCTTTCATCTTTTGTAACGGTTTTGAACAATGTCTTTTTAGTATATACTACATATTATTAAAGAAATAGTAGTTAACTACTCAGTAATACAGAAAACTGATTCTAGTTGTTTATTTGTAGGTTGATGGCCATCACCAAAATGAAGAGTTTGCTGTGACATTGTATTGTGATACATGGGGAGATCAATTTCCAATTTCCATACCATATTGGACATTGTAATTGCCAGTGATATTCTACTATGTAAGTGTGTATCTTAGTATCTCTGAAATCTGAATCACATTTTACTACGATGAACTGTTCTGATATG
This sequence comes from Rhipidocladum racemiflorum, assembly GCA_036346355.1. Taxonomy (NCBI): domain Eukaryota; kingdom Viridiplantae; phylum Streptophyta; class Magnoliopsida; order Poales; family Poaceae; genus Rhipidocladum; species Rhipidocladum racemiflorum. The sequence continues at coordinate 71,180,429 of CM070576.1, read as the reverse complement.
AGATACCTTGTTGCTTTTAGATGTCCAACAGTGTCCATACCTAATAAAGACACTTTCCTTTCTTCTGAGATGATACAAACAGAAAGGGCAGAGAGCTGGCTGCACAGCTATCACAAACAAATAAGGTACTTCCTGAACATTTGAATTTGCAACTCAATACAATATATGTAAGAACATCATAAGTGAATGTTCAAATTGGCAGGAACACAAGTGCTTGTCAAACCTCTTGCATCCCTGATTAGCTGGCGTCTAAGAAGTGATTAATCAATTTTCTTCGAAGGATGCAAAAAGTGATCAATCAGTTTTCTTCAAAGGACGCGAAAAAGCGGGCTTGGAAGTGCAGCATTTGGGTTATCTGGTGTACCTTATCAACAAGAAGAATTGACATTAAGGAGACGACCCTTAGGGTTAGGTTAACCGGCAACATAGAAATGCTTGGTTTTTCGGTTACACTAAGCATGGATAGGAAACCCGTGGATTTTGAGTAGTATATAAGTGAGATTTTGTTTGATTATCCCTGAACATTGTTTGCATTGAGAATGTTTTCGAAAGCTACACCGTTGTATTGTACAATTGTGATAATAAAAGGAAAGAGCTAGAGAAGTATCCTTTTGATGTTTTTGTTATGTCTTGTTGGAGCCCTTTTTACTGGTAGTAAGTACAAAAGAAGTTTAGGTTTCTTCAAGCCATCATAGCATCAAACTACAGGACTGTTAATCTCTACTATTCTAAAGTACCAGTTAGTGGCAGTGGTCCATTCTACATTTTTGAATTTTGAAATTTTGAAATAGAACAAAATACCAATTAAGCCCTACACAAGAAACGATGCTGCTTTCATTAGCCAGCTTTCACATATATACGTCGTCCTCGCCTTCCCTACTCACCTTCGATGATTTCCCACACCGTGCCCTCTCCCGTTCGCACGTGAAGGTACCCAGAGCTGGGGCGGTGCCAGGGGATGGACGGCAAGAAGTGGCGCTACAAAGAGTCCACGCCAAAGAACATCGACACCACCCACATGTTCTCTCCCCATCATCCATGGCGGTTGCTCTTCCTATGCCTCTTCCTGTACCCTAGACCTTCAGATCTACCGTCTCCTAGGTAGCCAAACATGACATCTTCCCCATCTCATGTCCAATTCCATCCTGTTCGCTACCTCTCATTCGCCTCCTTTTCCTCCCGCTCCCAATTTGTTTCCCATCCTTCGCCCACTATTCCTCTTTCTTGGAAGGAAATCAAAGCTACAGGAGCTATCAACAAATTCAAGTGAGATATGTGATAGTTCATATCAAATTTCCATTTTCTGCCATGTGTTTTCTATTATGTGTGTTTTTGCCCTATCAGTTAAGTCTCACTTCTTTGATTATTAGGTTGATGTTTTACGGGTTAGTTCTACACTTGGGTTGCTCTTTTTTGTGTGCGTGCGCCTCATGGAGCTTTATCGGGTTGGAGCTCCTGTACCTTGCCTACCAATTCACAGGACCATACTCTTGCTTTTCTCTCTTACCAAATTTAATGATTCTCTTACGTCTACATGTCAAGTTCCACTGTGTTAGAGTAGCTACATAACAAAATTCATAAAGAGATCTTTTAGTATAGATATATTCAGTTATGGTTCCATGGTGTGTGCACACCAAATGCTTGATGAATTGCTAAAAAAATTGAGTACAGATTTTATGAACGTTTGAACTTTGTAAAATCAATATGTTGCGGTTCTGAAATATCATCCATCGGCTAGATTCCAAGAACGATTTAATTAAATAAGGCTAGATCAATCCTTTTGCATCGAGTCCTTAATTTACGTGCAAATTGCTAAAACGTCACTTAATTTAGAATGGAGGAAATAGTTTTAAATATAGATGCAATTGCATACATAGTACTCTATGTACTATCATTTAGATAAAATATAGGATAGCTTTATAAATTTCTTCGGTTCTTTTGTTGTGTGTATATTGGGCAATTTCATGCTGCGGTGAGCAGGCTCCTTCTTTGGTTCTTTGCCGTACTCCATTCTGTGTATCCGCCGCCAATTTTTGTTGATCTATACGAAAAGGAAATCGTCTGAGGATCTAATCGCATGCATTCGGAAAGTGATTGTATCGATTCCCACCAAGAGCTAACCTACAACCTTTATGATGGTTAATCAGTACAAATGCGCAGCACGATCACAAGAGCTAACTGTATAAATTCAGAAACTGATCCTATTGATCGACAATAAAAGCTAACCCACTAGCATTGTGATGGTTAACCGTACGACTCACAATGAGAGCTAACTGTATCATTCCATAAATCATAAAGGATTTTGTGCGCTACTTTTCTGGTTTCAAACTTTCAATAGGGCTTGTGAATTAGTACTTCAGTTCAGTGAAAAAAATCAAGATGTCCATTAGAGAGACTTAGAAACAAATGACTGGATACATGGAAAGGGAAGCTTAGAGCTTAGAAATTATCTCCTCGGTCATTGTCACTAGATGCAGTTGAATAGTGCAGTATTAGTATTTTACTTCGAAGGAATACTACCAAATGGTAGGGATGCAATCGGAACGGATAATTTTCGACCGACCGGATAGCATCGGATCGGATTCGGATATTTTTTTCAGATAGTTTTCAGATTCGGATTCGGTTCCAGATATTTTGTTTCGGATTCGGGAATCACTATCCATCGGATCGGTATGTTCTGAAAATATTTTCGGATATATCCGAACTTGTTAATTCGGATATCCAAAATCATCGTAGCCGCTTGGAGTCTTGGTCTCCCATCCTGTCCAACCATCTAGGCTCCAACCGATACCATCCTCCACGCACTGCAGTTCAAACCTCCACTCCTCTCTCGTGTTGCACGACCTTCAGTCTATTTGATTTAATTTCTTTACAAGCTTATACATATATGTTTTGTTAGATTTGTGCGTAAGAGAAAATTAATGCTCTGTGTGATTTGGGATTACATTTGGTTATATGTGTCACCCTTTTTTGAGACTCCGTTGCAACGCACGGGCAACTTACTATATATCCTTAAAAAGCTGTCATTGTTGGAATAACTACCTTGCCCAACCCTTTGGTAACATACATTTAGGCCATGTTTGGATGGGCTAAAGCTAATTGTTAGCCGGCTAATGGCTAGAGCTAATTGTTAGCCGGCTAATGGCTAGCCCATCTAAAATTAGCCTAGGGCTGTTTGGATACATGGCTAATGGTTCGGCTAATTTCTTGAAAAAGTTATGTTTGCCCCTCATAACGGACTCGGGAGAGGACGCACGGGTGAGGAAGTGAGGATAAGGCCAGCGCAAGGGTATTTCAGACTTTTTCCAGCGTGTTACCTGCTATTAGCCCAAATTACCTCCCACCCACCAGCTAATGGATTAATTGTTAGCTGAGGGTTTGACTAAAAATTAGCCCGGGGATCCAAACATGGCCTTAGTTATTTACGATTCATTACTTAACCTGTTTATATCTTCCTTTTAAAACGACGTGCCCCTGGTATTAGCTGTAGTGCAATTCATTATCTTATAGCTGTAAATCTAGAGACTACTCAGATCTAATAAAGTTTATCAACCCGGGACACATGACTTGGGGGAAAAATCAATGCATGGAAGCAATTAGTAAAAAAAAATCCAACTCATGGAAGCAATCAATGCACATGAAATCTGAGGAAAAAATACAGGTACTTACTATTAGAAGTTAAATGTATCAATTCAGCTAAGAAACAAAAAGAACAAAACTCTTTAAAGAACCTGATCTCACATAAAAATTTGAAATAATATTATAAATCTATCTATCATAAAAATATATATCAAATATTCTTTATCAAACTAAGATATCAACACCATGCAACACTTCCTTTGTGTCCTCCATAGTCTACGGACGACGACCATGACTCATCTCTACTATTCTAAAGCGGCACTTGGTAGCAATGGTCCGTTCTTCCCACGTCATTAATTGCCGCTTAATTGTCATGCTTAATTGCCCTATTTAATTGCCCTGATTAATTGCCCTACGCAAGAAACAAAGCGTTGCTTTAATTAGCCAGCTTTCGCAAGAAACGAAGCGTTAAAGATAGATGTTTGATTTTGTGAAATAATTTTTTTTATTTTTTAATCTTTATTTTTCGTTATCAATTTTGTTTTTCGTAGCAACGCACGGGCATGTAACTAGTCTTTACTATTATAAAGCAATAGTTGGTGGCAGTGGTGAGTTCTACCTACGTCATTAATTGCCCTGCTTAATTGCCCTGCTTAATTGCCCTGCTTAGGGCCTGTTTGGGAGAGCTCCACTCCAAAAAAATCAGCTCCACTCCACCAACTTCACCATAGAGTAGCTCCATCATAAAGTTGAAGTAGGGAAGGGAGGTGTTTGGCTTGCAAATTAGATCTAGCTTCAAGAATAGATGGGTTTGATGTGGATACACATTTGTGCCCTTGGATGTTGAATGGAGGTGAGTAATTACCTCATATGTGTAACTAGTGGCAAAGGTGGGTAATTACCTATGAACTTCACGAGTGGGTATGAAACAATATTTCTTGGAGTACCCCTTGAGGAGCTCCACAAAAACCATGAAGCAGCCCCCTAGATTCACATTTTTTCTGAAGCCGGAGTTCTGTGTAGCTGAGGTGTTTGGCTACACAAAGTTGGAGTGGAGCTGAAAATTGAGGAGCAGAGCTCTCCCAAATAGGCCCTTAATTGCCCTACACAAAAAAGAAGCGTTGCTTTAATTAGCCAGCTTTCGCAAGAAACGAAGCGTTAAAGATAGATGTTTGATCTTGTGAAATAATTTTTTTTATTTTTTAATCTTTATTTTTCGTTATCAATTTTGTTTTTCGTAGCAATGCACGGGCATGTAACTAGTTCTGAACTTATTTGTCGGTCTCAACCAGCTTGTAACCGATAAAATATTTTAAGATTCCCGTTATGATACATATAAAATATAAATTAGCACATAATTGAAACACTATTGAATTACACCCCTCCATAACGTTGCCATAAGTGCTTCACTAGATCGTTTTGAAGCTGGTAGTGAGTTTGTCTGTTCTGAATGGAATGATGAGTTCGAATAAACTCAAATAGTTTAGGTGTATGTTCATGTGACACCAAAACTCTTTCTCCCATTCCTTCGTAATTGTATTCAAGTGGTCCTCCGTCCCGCTAATCTTCAACTATCATATTGAGCATGATGATACATGCTGTCATGATATCACGTAGTGTTTGTTGATCCCAGAAATATGCTAGTCCTCGAACAATTGCAAAACGAGATTGCAAAACTCCAAAGGCTCGTTCCACATTCTTCCTAGTTGCCTCTTGAGCTTGGGCGAAATATTTCTTCTTATTACCTCGGGGAGTTGGTATTGTCTTCACAAATGTTGCCCATGCAGGATATATCCCAACTACCAGATAGTACCCCATTGTGTAATTGTGACTGTTGATAGTATAATTCACTTTCAGCGCTTGTCCTTCTGCTAGTTTTGCAAAGAGGGGTGAAGAACATTAATATCATTATGAGATCCTGGTAAACCAAAAAAGACATACCAAATCCATAGATCTTGTGAAGCAACGGCTTCTAGAATTATTGCTGGCTTATGTATATACCCAATATACAAGTCTTACCATGCTGTAGGGCAATTTTGCCACCTCCAGTGCATGCAATCTATGCTTCCTAGCATTCTAGTAAAACCTCTTTTCTCACCGATTGCAAGCAATCTCGCAGTATCATTCTCATTTGGAGATCTCAAATACTCATCTCCAAAGAGGACAATGATAGCTCACACAAACCTTTTAAGACTCTCTATAGCAGTACTTTCTTCAATCTGCAGACAATCATCAATAGCATCTGTTGGTACTCTATACGCTATCATACAAATTCTGTAAAGAAGATAACCTGAGAATTCCAGCACAATTCATTTTTTGAACAAAATAATCACAACGTGTTTCTATAGCATACAATATGCGAAGAAATAGAGAATAACTCATTATAAATCTGCGCCGAAAAGAAGAATGAGCCATAGACAATGATCAACAAAAAATAGAAAGAAATAAAATATTTCTCGTTGTAAACCTGCGGCGAAAGAAGGTTGGGTCGTAGACCGGAGGATTAGCAAAATAGTCCCAGTATAGCCTGGCATGCCCTTCCCCTCTATAGCGATCTGCGTATTGATGCCCAAAAACAGAACCCCTATAGTATCAAGCATTCACACACTCATCTTGCTCTTGTGCTAGGTATATTACTGTAAGAAGAACTTTATCGTCGTTATTCGACGATGAGTCTTCTAAGAGAAAATGCTGGACTAAGTTGCGATGACTCATTGAGATATGTTAAATAGTGAATATTCAGAAATGGGCAAGGCTGGAAAGTGCATGGCTATGTATATATAGCCCAAAAAATATAGTCGTTATAATAAATTTCAAATTCCTGCATTTTAAAATAGCCGTTCAAATTTTTTCTGGTAAAAAATAAATGTTGCTCATATGACGGTTATAAAATATCATTATATTATAGGAGGGAGAAAATAGATAGTGGTATTTGGAAAATTATGTTGGAGAGGTAAGATATATAAGGAAGGAATTTCTTTGGGGAATTCTATATATGGGGATATAGGGATGTAAATTTAGAGAACGCTGTTGGGGATGATCTTGGAGCAAGTACAATAAAGCCACATAGCCAGCTTTGCACAGGAACATAGATAGATTATTTATGTATAAGAGAGAAGAGATAATCATTGTACATTATTTAGAGGAAACCTTTAGAGATAGTAATTGTACAAGCAAGCTTTTTGCTTACTCTAAATGATATAAATGAGAGAAAATAGATAGTAAACTTTGCTATTTTACTTGCTCTTACGAATCCAAAATCTAAGGAAGAAATCCATAGAATCTGAACTAGATCAGGAGAGCTGCGTGCCTTTCCGCTATAGCCGAATCGTGCCATTCCCGATTTGTATCGTAGTTTCAGTTAAGTTAAGAGTTGTCATTGGGCCTTTAAGTACCAGGGGTTGTGTCTCATACGGGGAGATCACATTTATTTTCCATATTGAATCTAATAGAACTTTATGTTCATCGTTTCAAAATTTTTGTGTTTTTACCTTTTATTGTTCTTGTAATTTCTCTGGGATTGCTTGGATTAATCATCACGGTCATCTAATTCGTGCGTTTGTCTTTGTGCTAATTGTATTTTAGATAATGGAATACTATATTAATCTTCTGATCTCTGCACCTTGAGATGCACACAACCAATTTTTTATTACAGAGTTACAGCCAAAAGGTTGTCAACAAGAAATTCAGAAATAAAGTCTTAACATTCGATAATCATAAAAATGCTAGAGTTTAAATATGCAAAAGACACGTCAAAAGTTCTCAAATTGCACACAGTCCATCTATGACCTAAGAAAAATTCCCGGACCGTGATTTGTAAAGAGCTTCATGCCAACAACATTATCTTTCGAGTCTCGTGACATTGCATCACTAATCAAGAGCGCAACCAATTGATACACAAATAGATAACCTGCAATAGATTATATATATGTTTCTTATCAAAGACAACATCATTTCGATATAGCTAAATGGCCAAACACAAAACAGCAACCTCAGCTAAACATTGAGCTTTTATTTTGTTTTCCAACCCCAGATGCAAATATCCAAATCCCTTGTGCTGATTGTGTGGATTAGATTATCTGAAAGAGTTATGGTTCGATTGTCGCTGCTGTGATTGTGTTGTGTGCTGAACACATGACTGTTCTCGTTTGTCATGTGATCATCATCGTTATCGTAAGATCGGACCACCCCATATCACTGTTGGAATAAGTGGGCTTGGCCCAAATGAACTAATTCCTAAAGAAAATCTCAAAGGCCCATGTGGGAGCATGAGGTTGGTGGAATCCTTTAGTCCCATATTGCTAGGGGAAAGGGGAGTGTTTGCGCCAAAATTCGGTACATGGCAAAATGGGTTTGAATCGGATAAAAGCAATTGTATGTGTTTGCATCGGAATTCGATGTGTATTGAAATCAGCCCGAGACGGAAAGGAAGCGTTCGCATGGAAAGAAATCATCAAACGAATCGGAAAAGGAATCCGTTTCTAAAAAGGGAAGGAAATCAGATAATAGGCCGATACGGATAAACGCACCGTATCCGTGTACAACTCGGATCGGCCAGGCATGTTATAAAAGGAGGTGGGTGCCAAAGCGGCAAGAATCAATAAAATCCAACAACAAACAACTACTTTTTACAAGCTTTTCTTTCAATTTGTTTTAGCCTCATAGATCTCTTTGCAAGTATACGGAATCAACATAGCTGCGCATCGCCGATTGTTGATTTTAGCCGATTTCACACAGGTTCTATTTGCTTCGTTTTGTTGCGCATCGCCTTCTAAAGCCAATTTTACCTTTTATCCGGATCAATCATAACGAGTTGATTTAGTTATCTCCTAATCGGTTCTTGCCGACTAGTGAAAAGCCGATAGATCCTTGTTTATCGGCTTCGATCAAATTATAAATTCTACCTTGTCGATTTCAGTCAAATCGACCGCACGCTCTGCAAACCCGGTGTTTGTCTTGTGTGTTCGAGGCCTAAAACCCCTTCACGTTTTGGCGCGAACATATTTTAACACGCCCGGTGGGACAAACAAAAGAATGTCGTCAACCGACAAGCCCGCGATGCGCCGATATCAACATCGATGCTATAATCGCGCCTCGGATGGCCGATTTAACCCCTGAGCAACGGAAAGAAATCGAAGACCGAAGGCGGCTCTGGAGGAAATGATGCTACGGTGCTTCGAAACGCCGCGTGGCGTTACTCAAAAGATTGCACTCCCAAGCATCAACCCTATCGGAGATTAAATCGGTAGAATCGGTAAGCCGATCTGCACCGCTCAAGCCGATTTATCAAGTATGATCGAGCAATCTGTCCATCACGCATTGATTAACCAGTCGTCGGCTCTAGTATCCACATTAAAGCCAATGATAGAAAATAGTGTGAAAACGATTGCTCAGGAATTAGCTGCGTCTGGAAATCTGCTAGATCCACCACAAACCATCCCTACGTACCCAGTATATTCCATAACGCCCAACGCCAAAACAGTAAACGTGTCGGCTCATGCACCTATTATGATGCCGACTCAACCTACTGTTTTGAAACCAAGCATACAGAGAGATGGATTCACACACTACCATGGGCACACGGATGGGGCCAAAATAAACGCGTCGAATCAGTTAGATGGGCCCTCCAATAGCATCGGGATATCGGCTTATCAGCCGATCGAAACAGGCCAGGTCCCGCAGTCACGGGGAGCCACGACCATGAAGCAAGCACCATATAGAGTAGCGCCGTACGCACCCTTACCCGATACATTAGGTTATGGCACGGTACCAAGACCTCCGGGGGTGCAATTTGATTTGGACCTGAGCCGAGTTCGCACTTTTCGGGGCGAGGCACGAATGAGAATTGGCGATGTCGGCTACACCACAAGCCGACAATGTTAATTGGGCAGAACAAATTGCCAATGTTTTGAGGGAACAGTTCGGTTTACAACCCAGAGGGAGAGTGATTGGCTACAGGAAGCCGTACCCCGATTACATAGACCGAATGCCATACCCCCACAACTTTAGGATACCAGACTTTGCTAAATTCTCAGGTGATGACTCCGTTACCACAATCGAGCATATCGGGCGGTTCATGGCCCAATGTGGGGAAGCTGCACAGTCCGATGGATTAAGAATCAGATTGTTCCCTTTATCGTTGTCTGGCACTGCATTCACTTGGTTCACAAATCTACCACCAAATTCAGTTCATATATGGAACGATTTGGAAAGCCGATTTCATGAATACTTCTTCTCGGAACTATGGAGCTTAGAATTTCCGATCTCGATTCAGTCAGAAGCTGCGGGGAATCGGTCTCTGATTATATCAAGAGATTTGGGCGTCACGGAATAGATGCTCTGATGTAACATTACCCGACGATCAATTGGCCGACCTAGCGTTCAAGGGTTGATCCCTCCATTAAAAGAGAAATTATCGTGCCAAGAGTTCCCGACTTAGGCCACCTACTCCATCGCGTATCGGCACACGAGCCGGTATGCAGAGATCAAAGGGTTTAAAGATAGATTTAAACCAAATAGCAAACGAAAAGGCCAAAATAAACATGATAGAGTACGACTCGGCGATACCTCTCCGAGGACGAAGCGAGAGGTGAACATAGCCGAGTGGGCCAAAGGTTCTAAAAAGCCACTCGTATGCTCTCTACTTAAGCCGACAAAGAATAAGGCGGAAGTCAAGTACTCGTATGATGTGTCAAAGTGTGACAGATATTTGATTTGTTACTACAAGAAAAACTCATAAGATTACCGTAAGGGCACATCATACCATCGGCCGAGGAAATTAAAAAGCGAAGGTATTGCAAATGGCATCATTCATTCTCCCATAACACTAACGATTGCAATATTTTTCGACAACAGATTCAATCGGCCATCGCCGATGGCAAGGCTAAAATTAGCGGAAGAGTCGGCTATGCAGATAGATATGAGCCCTTTTCAAGTCAACATGGTTCAATGTTCGCGAAAGAAAAGAGGCTGCGGAAGAAGATAAGCCGACGAAGGAGTCGTATCACGAGACGAGGCAGTCTGAGATCACTATCGGTTCTATACAAATAGAAGCCGATAGGAATGGACAAAACTCAAGAACAGTAAAACCAAGAGGGGACTTGGAGGCTCGGTAGATGGTATCGAGTGAGAGGGCTCAGAAAAGGCGATTTCAAACCAAAACCGACCTTCTCACAACTCACGGGAAATGCGAGAGGATAAGTCGGAGGGGTAACACTCAACACCACCAATCCTCCTCAACTGAGACGAAGGAGGAGGGACGAGCGATGGCGGCTAGATATGCCGTGTCGGCCATCTTGAGGAAGAGAAACATCGGCGATGTCCCTTTTGGCGATTTCTTTGGGAGAGAGGATGACCTTACCAACAGTTGTATCTTGTCCTATGCAACACTCGTCTGCATATCGGCCAAACCAGTCTGTAAAGATAGGTTGTCTAGGCCGATGTCCCATTATCCCGATATGTGAAGCAGTAGGCCGATCCCGGAAAGGTGGTCAACAGAGCGCGGCGAGTCCTCCCAAAAGCAGGAACTATCGGCTAACACAGAAGAATGGAATCGGCAATGAGATGAGCAATTTAGTGGAAAGATCTGAAGCCGATAGAACCTAAACCTCGGTGGTGCCCTCCAGGTCTCAGCAAGTCACAACGCCGAAGGCTTCAGCGATTGAAAACACAAGAAGAAAGGGAGGCCGACAAGGAAAGCGAGAGGGATCGGATGTTCAACAAGTTAAGACCGATACCAGTTTTGAAAAAAGAGTGGAGAAAGAAGGAACAGATCGATAGTGATTCAGAACAATCGATTGAGTCCGGTTCTCCGATGATCCGGGATGATACACCACCAATGGATATAAACATGGTATTCGCTCTACCTGCCGAGTTCAAAACCGAAGAATCGGCTGAAGAAGTGTTCGCCCAGTTATGCCTCGGAGCACCAGACGCTGTGTTCGAAAAGCCACAAGACATGCATCGGCATCTGAAACCATTATATCTGAAAGGATATATTAATGGCCGACCGATATCTCGTATGTTGGTCGATGGCGGGGCAACAGTTAATCTAATGCCGTTAAGTACTTTCAGAAAGCTGGGTAAAGCCGATGAAGACTTGATCAAAACCAATATGGTGCTAAATGACTTCACGGGAGACCCGACTGAGGCTAAAGGCGTAATGGTGTCAGAACTGACAGTCGGTAATAAAACTTTGCCGACTGCGTTTTTTGTGATTGAAGCCAAAGGTAATTACAGCGTACTCCTCGGGCGGATCGATCCATGCCAATTCTTTGTATACCATCAACTATGCACCAAAAATTGGTGCGGTGGAACGATGATACGATTGAAGTAAATCTGCCGACACATCGGCTCATATCGCCATGGCTAGCCACGACACCAATTGGCCACGAAGAAGCCGAATGTATATCGGGAAAGCCTTGGACAATTGCGATTTTATCTGCGTCGAGAAGTCAGATTCAAGCCGATCGGCGTTAAACCTAACACGTTTGATCGGACAGACGAAGTAGTAAGAAGATGGAGCACAAGACACTAGCAAAGTTGCAGGAAAAGGCAAGAAGCTATCGGCAAGAAGAATACGAAGAAGCCGTCGAGGATTTTGAAGAAGAAAGAAAAGGGTTAGGATTTACTTCTGCCGATTTGCTCGAAGAGATTGATATTGGGGAAGGTGATAGCAAAAGACCAACGCGTTTGTGAGTGCCAAACTAGAACCCGGTTATAAAGCAAAGTTGGTCGAAATACTCAAGGAATATAAGGATTGCTTTGCGTGGGAGTATTATGAAATGCCAGGTTTAAGCCGACAGCTAGTTGAACATCGGCTACCTATAAAACCTGGATATCGGCCGTTCAAACAGAGCCCTAGGCGGTTTAACCCTCGTTGTATGACGCTATAAAGGAGGAAGTAGGGCGATTGCTAGAGGCGAAGTTTATCCGGCCATGCCGATCTGCCGAGTGGGTCTCAAACATCGTCCCTGTGAAGAAGAAAACGGCAAACTTAGGGTATGTGTCGATTTTAGAGATTTGAACAAAGCTACGCCAAAGACGAGTACCGATGCCCATAGCCGATATGCTTATCGATCTTGCATCTGGGAATAAAATCATAAGTTTTTTGGACGGAACGCCGGATACAATCAGATATTCATGGCGAAGCCGATATACCCAAAGCGGCTTTCGGATGTCCGGGCTTTAGGGCTATATGAATGGAAAGTTATGACCTTCGGTTTAAAAAATGCGGTGCTACTTATCAACGTGCTATGAACCATATTTTCCATGATTTGATCGGCAATCTTGTGGAAATATACATCGACGACGTAGTGGTAAAATCCAAAGAAGACTGGCAACATTTAGCCGATCTGGGAAAAATGTTCGAAAGTACAAGGTTACATGGGTTGAAAATGAACCCTCTCAAATGTGCTTTCGGCGTATCGGCTGGACAATTTCTTGGGTTCACGGTGCATGAAGGAGGGATTGAAGTAAACCCAGCCAAAGTGAAAGCCATAGCCGATACTAAACCACCGACAAGTAAAAGGGAGCTGCAGGTGTTGATCGGGAAAATCAATTACTTGCGACGTTTTATCTCAAACTTGTCAGGACGTATTCGGGCCTTCACATTTGCTGAAAATTAAAGATAACCAAGAGTTTAAGTGGGAAGCCGATCGACAAAGGGCCTTCGGCGACATAAAAGGTTATCTGATGAGTCCACCAGTATTGGTCGCGCCAAAACACGGTATACCTTTTAGACTATATATATCGGCTGAAGGTGATTCGATTGGAGCAGTTTTAACACAAGAAGCCGATAGGAAGGAACGAGCAATATATTACTTAAGCCGACGTCTTCTAGATACAGAAACCAGGTATCCTTTAGTAGAAAAGTTATGCTTGTCATTATACTTTGCTTGCACCAAGTTAAGACATTATATCTTTGGCTTCCAAATGCGTTATAATATGCAAAACCGATGTAGTTAAATACATATTATCGGCGCCCATCCTGCGGGGTCGGCTTGGTAAATGGGCATATGCCTTAACAGAGTTTGAGTTATCCTATGAATCGGCTAAATCTGTGAAAGGGCAAGCTGTGGCCGATTTTATCACAGGGAGTGAAACATTAGTAGGAACAACTAGTATAACTCCTTGGCAATTGTATTTTGATGGGTCTGTTTGCCAAGAAGGCGAAGGCATTGGCGTGATATTAGTTTCACCTAGAAAGCAGGAGTATGACTTCATGTATCGGCTAAATAGCCGATGTTCAAATAATCAAGCAGAATACGAAGCATTACTAAGGGGTTTACAATTGTTAGATAGCATCGGAGTGAGAGACGTCCAAGCTTTTGGAGATTCGATGTTAATTGTACAGCAAGTCAGAGGAGAATACCGATGCAATGATGATGCACTAAACCAAGATTTGCATCAATGCCTCCGGATCATCGAGATGTTCACTACATTTTCCATAGAACATATACCCAGAGAAGCTAATGATAAAGCAAACCGATTGGCACAATGTGCATCGTGGTACAAGGTGGAAAGCCGACAAGGACCAATCGAGCTAAACGTTTGGCGGTTTTATGTGTTCACCACTGTCATTGGAGAACAGAGATAAGGGATTATTTGTCAGATCCAACCAAGCCGACCGAACAAAAGGTCAGGCGCAAAGCACTCAAATACGTTCTACTAGAAGATGTATTGTACTTTAGGACTATGGAAGGTTTATTATTAAGATGCACTGGAACCGAGGAAGCCAAAGTGGCGATGGGTGAAGTTCATGAAGGTATTTGTGGGTCACATCAATCGGCTCATAAGATGAAATGGATCTTGAGACGAATCGATATTTTTGGCCGACGATGTTAGAAGATCGCTTCAAATATTATAAAGGGTGCCAAACATGTCAAAAGTTTGGTAACATCTGATCGGCCAGCGTCGGTTTTACATCCAATCATCAAGCCATGGCCATTTAGAGGATGGGGTATAGACATAATCGGCCGGATATTTCCGTCATCCAAAGAAAGGACATAAGTTCATCCTCGCAGCCTACAGATTATTTCTCAAAGTGGGTTGAGGCTGTACCACTCAAGAAGGTTACTAGCGAGGAACTAATCGATTTCGTAAATGAACACATCATCCATCGGTTTGGGATTCCACAAGCGATCACTCTTGATCAGTCTTGTGTTCATGTCCAACGAGTTCAAAAGGTTTGCGGAAAGTCTTGGGATAAAATTGCTCAACTCCTCCCTTACTACGCTCAGGCCAGCGGACAGGCGAATCGTCGAACAAAGCGTTGATAAAGCTAATAAAAAGAAGAATTGAGGAAGAACCAAGGAAATGGCATTCGATACTATCGTAAGCTTTATGGGCTTATCGGCTATCTCAAAGACGGATCAACCAAATTGTCACCTTTTCGGTTGGTATACGGACAAGAAGCCGTTTACCCGTTGAAATCAACATCGGCTCAATAAGGCTACACGAGCAAGATAAGGTATCGGTAGATGAATACAAACAGCGATCTTTGGACAATCTAGATGATTTGGTGAACAAAGGTGATCACATTAGATCGGCTTAAAAGGAACAAAGAGAGGGTTGCCAGGTCGTACAATAAAAAGTGATTTTTAAATCATTCAATCAAGCCGATTTAGTATGGAAAAGCGTATTTGCCGATTGGGTCTAAAGATAACCGATTCGGCAAATGGTCTCCAACGTGGGAAGGGCCCTATAAGATCAATCGGTCAATTGACGGAAATTCGTATATACTGGAGTCCTTAGATGGATTCGTCCTACCTAAAGCGATCAATGGAAAATATCTAAAGGCGTATTACCCAAGCATATGGGTGGGTCCGACCACGAGGAAGGAAAAGCGGTCAATTACGACATAAAATCGGCCATAAAGCCGACCGAGTCAATTGAACATCCATCCAGTTAAGCAGTTTACAAAAATCGGTTACATAGCCGATCAAGCAAGTTTTCGTGAGCGCCATCCCAAGGTTAAGGCAATATTACAAAAAAGATTGACCACACACATGATACCGATGAATCAAAGTTTAATGTAGTCCTGATCCGGGCAAATGGGCTCCCAAAGCCGATAGTGCCGCTGCCGCCTTGCCAATGGTAGCTTGGACACTATCTACAAGTTGTTGGTCGGCCACTGCATCACCCGGAACTGGAACTAGTTTGGCCGATTGAGTTTTAACTTGTGCAAAAACCTCGCCAATCTCCGTCTCTGAGCGGCCAGCGAAGATGTAGAGTCTGAAATGCCAATCTGGCAGTCTGCAAGTTCTTTTGTGACCAATGCCAATTGTTCTTCAAGCTTAGCTTTGGTTGACTCAAGTTCTTGAGCTCTGCTTTTAGCCGATTTGAGTACGGCAGCACCTTGATCAAATACGCTCTTCCGATGTTTGGCATCTGCTATGAGCTTGTCCAAGAGCCGTTGATCGGCTTGCTGGGCTTTCCTCTGCTCGATTCTTATTTTGGCTAACTCCACGTCCAGTAAGCGATCGTCTGTGGCGGACTTCTAGCAAAGGCATTCATGGCGGCGGGAGGAGATCGGCTTGCATGGCCGCCATAGCATTCCTCAATGGTTGCGTATTGGCGTGAGCCGCCTCTGGTTGCATCACCTCGTCAAAAGACGATCAAGTCGCTCTTGCATACCAGGTCAAGCGATACGGCGGCCGATCTTTGGCGCGAAAGCTGCTATAATCTGAATGTCACCGATAGTCGTCGGTAGCCATGACTTCGGGTCGTCGATTCGTCCAAGGAAAAGCCAAGCGGTCGGCTAGATCGATCGATGGCACCTTGGGGTCGAGATCGAGGATCTCGATCGGTATTCTTGAGCAATGGGTGGTAGAGAGAGCGATGGAGGGACAGCCGATGTAGCACCTTGGGGATCGGCTATAACCCGCTTCTCTGTCTTGATGGAGATTGCTAAAGGACAAAAGCAAGTCGACATCACAAGACAGACAAAGGAAATGACTACACAAACTCACGATGACTACAAAACTTACATCGATGGTGAGTGCTCAGGAGAGCCATCGGATTGTCGCCTCACAGTGCAGGTGAGCGCTGGCGATTTCTTCCTCCTCTCAAGTCGACTCAAGTTAAAACCTTAACTACGTCAATAACATGATAGTCGACACAAAAGAAACTTCTTGAGTATTTGGCGAGTCAAGTCCGTTAAGGATGGAGCTTGAATATCCAAGTGTCCTGAAGTATACCCAGTGGTGCCAACAGACTGACCTGGACGTCGTTGTCGGCTACTCTTGGCGGCTATGGGGATCGGTTGATGGCTCACGGCACCCGTGCCGACTGGAAAGATCAAAGGCATTCTAAATAAAAGCCGATACCGGTGAAAACGAAGGGATATAAAAACCACGGTACCTCTCTGACTCTTGAAGAGTCGCTATAACCCGAGCTTGAGCTGGACCCGGAAACTACCGTCGGCTCATGAAAATCGGGAAGGAATAAATGAATTATAGCCGACGGAGTCCTGTCCATTAGTATGGCTTACGATATTCTAGTCCACCATCATGAACGCACCAATCGACGGGAATTAAGGACAAAATGTGGCGTTGAGAGGATTTGCAAACCATCGGCTACTTCAAGGATGACCTCGTGACAACATTGTTGGTCACTCGGGCTCGAGGGCTCGACACAAGATAATAGGGGAAAGATGGAATGGTTTGCCCAAAGCCTAATCTGACGAGCGTAAACCGAAGGGTGGTAAAACTCATAAGATGGCTGAAATGTTCGGTTGCGGGTGTTCAAGCCGAGCATTTAAGATACAAGGAGTGAGGATGATTCTGTACAAATCTAAGGTAGATTGGGGCATCAAGGAGCTATCGAGAATCAAGGTGAAGGAATGTTGGGTATGGACAATCGGCTACATCGGTATATTGGAAAAAGTCTTGTTGGCGAAGGAAGCCCTATCTAAGGAAAGGAAGAAAGCGAGGTATTTGTGCAAGCCGATCGAGTCCATTTTTAACTCTCCGGCCGAAGACATGATAAACCTCTCGCCATAGGATCGGCTAGCTCTATATTGTGGAACGACATGCTCTGGGTAATCCTCCCGAGGAAAGTTGAGCTCCCGGAGGGTTCGGATAGAATAGATCGGCTAAACATGCAATGAAGCCATGTTTGAATGAACCAAAGAGGACCTCCTATATTACCAACGACGTGTTTGGCAAAGCCGGAAAAAGTCGACTACGGATCACATACATCATTTGAAATCGCCCCTAGGAACATCTTGCCAAGGGAAAGCCGATGACCCTCTACTAGGCGCTCCGCTACTAGTGAAAGGTTTGAGTGGGGCCAAGAGAAGCACCGCATGAGAAGAGGTATCGGTCTAACCAAAGGTTGAGAAAAGCGGTATGCTCTTGGTAGATACGGACCGGTGACTCTATTATTATTCTGGATATATTTGTACCAACCCTCGCCTTTCTTGCGGATTAGTTTGAAAGAAGGTTTTCCACTAAAGGCCGATAGCTGATCCCCATCTGGCCTAAGACAGCACAGTTGGGCTACATCGAAGCGAGTAGGGCCGATTGGGCGGACGGGAATAAAAAAGCATTGAAAGAATCCGACCAAAAATAACATGCCGCATGACTACCAAGGGTTCATTGGCTTGAGTCGGCTAGACTCAAAGATAGAGACTTCGGCTATACCCATCCTCTCCCATTCTACCCTCTTTTGAGCCGATACCCTAATGAACCAAGATCTCCATCCTTTCAGGCTAGTAGGCCATGCCCTAAAACTTTTTCCCCATTCAGAAATATTGTATCCAGCGGTAGATAAAGGAGTCTAGGGATCTCGGTATTGATAGTGTGTCTGCCGACATACTACCTATCGGTCCTAAGTAGAATTGATTGGAACTTTGAGGAATCGGAATGAATACTGTGAGGGTCCATGTCGGCCGATTTCGAAAGGACAAAGAGAGGATGATCAAAGCCGATGGTGCCTGATCCGAGAGCTTGAAAGCGTGAAAATGACCGTGGGGACCCCATATTTATACCGCGATGAAAGAAAGGCGGCGGGCGGGGCGATTGCTTTGCATTAAAAACGCACCGAGATTATTACTGCGCCATTTAATGGGAAGTTACCAAGAATTTTCGACTACAAGCCGATTGCAATTTTTGAAAAGTATCAAGTTCTTTCCAAAAATTGGGGGGGCATATGTTTGCGCCAAAATTCGGTACATGGCAAAATGGGTTTGAATCGGATAAAAGCAATTGTATGTGTTTGCATCGGAATTCGATGTGTATTGAAATCAGCAGAGACGGAAAGGAAGCGTTCGCATGGAAAGAAATCATCAAGCGAATCGGAAAAGGAATCCGTTTCTAAAAGGGAAGGAAATCGGATAATAGGCCGATACGGATAAGCGCCGTATCCGTGTACAACTCGGATCGGCCAGGCATGTTATAAAAGGAGGTGGGTGCCAGGCGGCAAGAATCAATCAAATCCAACAACACACAACTACTTTTTACAAGCTTTTCTTTCACTTTGTTTTAGCCTCATAGATCTCTTTGCAAGTCGACGGAATCAACATAGCTGCGCATCGCCGATTGTTGATTTTAGCCGATTTCACCCAGGTTCGATTTGCTTCGTTTTGTTGCGCATCGCCTTCTCGAAGCCAATTTTACCTTTTATCCGGATCAACTGTAACGAGTTGATTTAGTTATCTCCTAATCGGTTCTTGCCGACTAGTGAAAAGCCGATAGATCCTTGTTTATCGGCTTCGATCAAATTATAAATTCTACCTTGTCGATTTCAGGTCAAATCGACTGGCACGCTCTGCAAACCCGGTGTTTGTCTTGTGTGTTCGAGGCCTAAAACCCCCTTCACGTTTTTGGCGCGAACAGGGAGGAACACCTTTGGCTCTCTATATAAACCACCTAAAGGCCACCACTAGGAGTGTGCAAAAGTGCTTGGTGCTTGAGGCTTGAGAGGGGTTAGAGTTTTGCCACCTCTCGCTGTTGCGCTACCACCGTAGCCTTCTCCATTCAGCGCGGCGTGCACCGATCGGGAGAGCAGGTCTCGGAACCCTTCGCCCGAGATCCTGCACCGGGAGAGGGCGAATAAGGCTTTTGGGAAGCGCTTCGCGCGACTGCTCAAGATCTTCACCACGGGTCGTCTTCCTGTTCTTGTTGCTAGGCGTCGCAGTGAGCGGCTCCTGCGACGTCTTGCGGCAATAACGTCGTCAACGTCAGCGTCGCGGCGCACCGGTAGCGGCATCTGCATCTTCTTCTGCTCAGTGCGTTCAATCTATCCTAATCTCGTGGTTATCATGTTTAACCAGATGGTCATGTTGTTCGTACTGTCTAGTATGGTAGAGAAATACATGCTAGTTTTTATGATGATGTTCATGATTTATATTTGGAATTTAATCTGGAAATTGTCTAATTGCTCAACAATCCAAAAACCTTATAATAGACAACTTCCTGAATTAACAATGGCTGGTTTTGCCGACGCACTGAGGCCGGAGATTAAATTCTCTGGTGTGCACTTTAAGAGGTGGCAAGTCAAGGTCACGCTTTGGCTTACGGCTATGAATGTATTCTGGGCTAGTAAAGGCAAGCCTGAAGGTGATCTCTCTGCTGAGCAGCAGAAAAGTTTCACGGATGCCAATACTATCTTCGTGGGATGCATTCTTAGCGTTCTTGCCGACCGTCTGTGTGATGTGTACATGCACATAACAGATCTTGAAGGTCTTTGTAGGATACACTGAACGCCAAATTCGGTGCATCGGATGCGGGCAGTGAACTGTATGTCATGGAAAACTTTCATGACTATAAGATGGCTGATAATCGCTCTGTTGTAGAGCAAGCCCATGAGATACAGTGCATTGTCAAGGAACTTGAACTCCTGGAATGCATCTTACCTGATCCTTTTGTGGCCGGTTGCATCATTGCAAAACTGCCTCCCTCATGGAGGAGTTTCGACACTACTCTAAAACATTAGAGGACAAAGATATCAGTCGAAAATCTGATAGCGTCCCTTGATGTTGAAGAGAAGGCTCGGGCTAAAGACTTCAGTGGTAATGGAGCCGAGGGCTAGTCCAGCATCAATATGGTTCAGAAGAACTACGGCAAGAACAAAGGGAAGAACAAGCCTAATAAGATTACCAATTTCAAGATGAAGAAAATGAACAAGGCTGAGAAGTCCTGCTTCGCATGTGGTGAAGTCGGGCATTTTTCCAAGGAATGCCCAGATCGGGCAGACCGTCGAGGGAAAAATGCCAACAATGGACAGGCGTCCAAGGCTGTCAACACAGTGATCGCTAGCAACACTGGAGACGGAGGGTATAGTAATTTACCTTCTGTGTTTTCAGTATTTCAGTCTTCCAGTTGGTGGATTGATACGGGTGCTAATGTTCATGTGTTCTGACATTAATATGTTCTCTTCTTATCGGGTCGCTCGGGATTCCTCTGTCTTAATGGGGAATGTGTCACATGCTTCTGTTCATGGCACTGGCACAGTGGATCTGAAGTTTACTTTGGGAAAGATCGTGCAGCTAAAGAACGTGCAGCATGTCCCTTCTATGAACAAGAATCTCATTAGTGGCTCCCTTCTATGCAGAGATGGGTTTAAGGTAGTGTTAGAGTCCAATAAAGTAGTTGTGTCGAGGCATGGACTATTTAATGGTAAAGGCTATAAGTGCAAAGGCTTGTTCTGCTTTTCCCTTTCAGATTTCAGTAATAAGTCTGTGAACCACATTTGTGGTAGTGTTAATGATGAGGCGAGTATTTGGTACTCTCGTTTATGCCACATTAACTTTGGTCTTATGAATCGGCTTTCCAGCATGAGTTTAATTCCGAATTTCACTATTGCCAAAGGTTCTAAGTGTCATAGTTGTGTGCAATCAAAGCAACCTCGAAAGCCTCACAAGGCGGCTGAGGAGAGGAACTTGGCACCTCTAGAACTCATACATTCTGATCTGTGCGAGATGAATGGTGTGTTGACAAAGGGTGGAAAGAGATATTTCATGACATTGATTGATGAAGCAACTAGATTTTGCTATGTTTATTTGTTGAAAGCTAAAGACGAGACACTACACTACTTCAAAATCTATAAAGCTGAAGTTGAGAATCAACTGGAGAGAAAGATCAAACGCCTTAGGTCGGATCGTGGTGGCGAATATTTTTCCAAAATCTTTGATGATTTCTGTGCGGAATATGGTATTATTCATGAGAGGACACCTCCCTACTCACCCGAATCAAACGGGATTGCCGAGAGGAAAAACCGCACGCTGACTGACTTGGTGAACGCCATGTTAGACACGGCTGGTTTATATAAGACATGGTGGGGGAAAGCTGTGTTGACTTCATGTCATGTCCTGAATAGAGTTCCTAACAGAAACATGGAGAAGACCCCTTACGAGAAGTGGGTTTGGAGAAAACCATTACTTTCTTACTTACGCACGTGGGGATGCTTGGCGAAAGTCAATGTACCAATTAACAAAAAGCGTAAGCTCGGGCCTAAGACAGTGGATTGTGTTTTTCTGGGATATGCTCAGCGGAGCATCGCTTATATATTTTTAGTAGTTAAATCTGATGTGCCTGATATGTATGTTGATACTATTACGGAGTCTCGCGATGCTACATTTTTTGAGAATATATTTCCAATGAAAGATATGCATAGCACTTCTAGATTTTCTTCTGAGATAATTCCTGAAACTATTATACCTACTGAGTCTTCTGAGCAACCATCTGAGAAAGTCCTAGAGGAGGATGACAATGAAGCTCTTAGAAAGAGCAAGAGACAGAGGATTAAAAATCCTTTGGCAATGATTTCATTGTGTACCTCGTGGATGATACTCCTATGTCCATTGCAGAGGCATATGCATCTCCAGATGCAAACAATTGGAAAGAAGATGTCCAATGAGATGGACTCGATTCTCGCCAATGGGACTTGGGAGGTAACTGAACGACCCTATGGTTGTAAACCTGTGGGTTGTAAGTGGGTGTTCAAGAAGAAGCTTAGGTCTGATGGTACTATTGAAAAGTACAAGGCTCGGCTTGTGGCTAAGGGTTACACCCAAAAGGAAGGCGAAGATTTCTTTGATACTTATTCACCTGTTGCTAGAATGACAACCATTCGAGTATTACTTTCCCTAGCTGCCTCGTATGGTCTTCACGTTCATCAGTTGGACGTGAAGACAGCTTTCCTTAATGGAGAGTTAGATGAGGAAATTTACATGGAACAGCCTGATGGGTTTGTAGTAAAGGGTCATGAGAGCAAGGTGTGTAAATTATTGAAATCTTTGTATGGCTTGAAACAAGCACCTAAGCAATGGCATGAGAAGTTCGACACCACTATCGCTATGGTGGGGGTGTAGGAGTTATTTTGTGCCTTTATGTGGACGATATACTGATCTTTGGCACAAATATTGATGTGATCAATGAGGTCAAGTCTTTCCTATCAGAGAAATTTGATATGAAAGATGCAGGAGAAGGCGATGTAATTACGAACATCAAGCTTATTAAGGATGAGAGTGGGATTACTCTTTCGCAATCCCACTATGTGGAGAAGATCTTGAGCCGGTTTGGCTTTATGGACAGCAAGCCCTCTCCCACTCCTTATGATCCCAGTGTGACACTGAGAAAGAATAAGAAAATTGGCTTAAACCAGTTAATATATTCTCAGATTATCGGTTCACTGATGTATCTTACTGGTGCAACAAGACCTGATATATCATTTGCTGTAAGCAAATTGAGTAGGTTCATGTCAAACCCGGGTTCTGATCATTGGCATGCACTTGAAAGGGTAATGCGCTATTTGAAAGGTACTACGAGTTATGGGATTCACTATTCAGGGCATCCTGCAGTGCTTGAGGGATATAGTGACTCGAACTGGATTTCTGATGTTGATGAGCTCTATGCTACCAGTGGATATGTATTTACCATTGGTGGTGGTGCAGTGTCATGGAGGTCTTGCTAACAGACCATTTTGACAAGGTCAACCATGAAGGCAGAGCTCACTGCTTTAGATACAGCCATTGTAGAGGCAGATTGGCTGCGTGAGCTCTTGATGGACTTGCCGGTGGTTGAAAGACCAATACCGGCTATTCTTATGAACTGTGATAATCAATCTATGATTGCTAAAGTGAACAGTGCTAAGGATAATGCGAAGTCATCAAGACACGTTAAAAGACGATTGAAGTATGTCAGGAAATTGAGAAACTCCGAAGTAATAAGTGTGACTTATATTCAAACAGACAAAGACCTGGCATATCCCTTTACAAAGGGACTATCACGGAATGTGATAGAAGGTGCATCTAGGGAGATGGGTATGAGACCCATATAAGTTGCCATTGTGGTAACCCAGCCTTTGTGATCGGAGATCCCGTGAATTAGGTCCTGGGTAAAACAAGTAATTGGCGAACTGAGGAGAGTAATCAGTTGCCCTCTCCAAGTGAAGATGCAATACTCTCAGAAGGCTGTAAGGCAGGATGGCGATATGTCTTAATGTGTTTCTGTTGGCTTTAACTAGCGAAGATGCTGTCCTACAGAGCATTCTTGAAAGAACACACCTATATGAGCCCGACTGTCTAACGTCGCAGTCTATGAGACCTGGGTGATCTCTAGTAAGCTCATGAAGAGACCATGGAGTACGACGCATATGCTCCACCCGCGGAGGAGGCTACTGGCAGCCAGTATCGATTATGACTTTGAGTGAAACTGTTCACACAAAACTTGCAATTCAAGGCGTAGTCCATTGTTCAAGTTGTGAATAGGTGTAACTTGGAGCTCTAGGCAGAAGTTCAACTTAACAGTCTCTGCTGAAACGCTGGTATATCAAACAGTAGTGAGTATTGGCAAATCTCTAAATGGGCATTTAAGATCTGGTGGGGGATTGTTGGAATAAGTAGGCTTGGCCCAAATGAACTAATTCCTAAAGAAAATCTCAAAGGCCCATGTGGGAGCATGAGGTTGGTGGAATCCTTTAGTCCCATATTGCTAGGGGAAAGGGGAGGAACACCTTTGGCTCTCTATATAAACCACCTAAAGGCCACCACTAGGAGTGTGCAAAAGTGCTTGGTGCTTGAGGCTTGAGAGGGGTTAGAGTTTTGCCACCTCTCGTTGTTGCGCTACCACCGTAGCCTTCTCTATTCTGAGCGCAGGCGTGCACCAGCGATCGGGAGAGCAGGTCTCCGGAACCCTTCGCCTTTGAGATCCTGCACCGGGAGAGGGCGAATAAGGTTTTTGGGAAGCGCTTCGCGCGACTGCTCAAGATCTTCACCACGGGTCGTCTTCCTCTTCTTACTGCTAGGCGTCGTAGTGAACGGCTCCTGCGACGTGCCGGCAATAACGTCGTCAACGTCAACGTCGCGACTGCACACCGCGACATCTGCATCTTCTTACGCTCGGTCGTTCAATCTATCCTAATCTCGTGGTTAATCATGTTTAACCAGATGGTCATGTTGTTCGTACTGTCTAGTATGGTAGAGAAATACATGCTAGTTTTTATGATGATGTTCATGATTTATATTTGGAATTTAATCTGGAAATTGTCTAATTGCTCAACAATCACTTTATTTATGAATTATTAATATAAATGAGAGGGTTATTTCTAAAAAAGGGAATTAAATGGACTTACTAGAAAAGATCATGTTTATGCTCTTTATTGATCCAATAGTAAATTCCATAAAAATACACCTTTTGTGACAAAAATATCAAAGAACTACACATTTAACCTTTATTTCAGAAAACTACACGCTTAAGAGACAAAATTATCAAGGAACAGCAGTCCATCACATTGCTAATGGTACGAAATAAATCTAGGTGCCGACGAGTGGATTGGGATGTCAGCTTGCTTTCCATTCAACGGAATGTAGTTCCTCGATAACTTTGGTTCTAAAATGTATAATTCTCTGAAGTTGAAAGGTAAATATGTATTTGTCTAATAGTTTTGCCATAAAAATCATTGATTCACGAAACTTAGGGTCTGTTTGTTTTTAATTTTAATTTTGAATTTTGACCTTAAAAATTGAATAAAAACAAACAACTCAATTTTAGAAGTCGATTCTCACAATCCAGCTCACCCATATATACTAAAATCCACAATATATTTTATATGTGCTTTTGAATTCTAACTTTTGGAGAGTTAGCTTCTCTAGCACCATAATCCAGAATCAACATTTAAAAACTCCAAAGAAAAACAAACAAATCTTTACTCTAAAAAAATAAAATTGCTCACAGCGTAGATGTGTGTCTGTTGTGGGGTGGGGAGCAGTGAGTAGCGATGACTGGTGGGATTTTTTTTTTATAAATAATACTTTTTGAAAATGAATTGCGGTATTAATACGGGGAAAATAAAAATTATAAAAACAACACATATTCGTCAAACGGTACAACGAAATAACTATTTTCGCCGAACGGTAAGGCGAAATAGCTATTTTCGCTAAACAGTGCGGCGATCACTGCTTAATTACGCAATTAACAGTCGGCCGTCAGAGTTTAAGGGAAAGAAGCTATTTTCGCCGAATCGTATGGCGACAACTCTATTTTCGCCGTACCGTATGGCGACAAATCTATTTTCGTAAAACGATTCGGTGATAATACCCTCGTTTCCCGTGGAATTTATCGTCTAACGGTTAAATGCGTAATTAGGCATTTGTCGCCACATTATTTGAAGAAAATAGCTATTTTGCTGTATCGTTCGACGAAAATAGCTATTTCGTCATACCGTTTGGCGAATAGGTGTTATTTTTGTAATTTTTATTTTTAACGTATTAATACCGCAATACATTTTAAAAAAAAGTATCATTTAGAAAAAAAATCATGACCGGCGAGTCCCAATCACTGTGATCTTACGAGTAGGGGTGCATGGTCAAAAAGCTCTGAACGCCGCACTATCGCCATTGTTAATATATGATGGAGTAAATTGACATGAGCTACCAAGATGGCCGACCATACAGGTGACAGGTGGCCACAGCCCACAAGGGTGCCTTCGTGGTCAGGATAGTAGGATACCTACGAGGCTACGACTGATCGCGTATTATACTTCCTTTCTGATTTTATTTAGCAACTAACTCAATATCCAAAACATAAGCATTTATAAAAGGAGGAAGTAATAGAGTAGGTACTTTCTTCTCGATATTATTTTGAGAGATTTGATGATTTAATCTGTTCTAATTAGAACAATTAGTGATTTGCACAGTATGATATGTGGTCAAAGGTCTGTATACACACCATCTTGACCGTCCTAAATTACTCTGGAATTAGTGATGCAGTGGGAGTCGCTTCACTTTTTTGGTGTGCTCCGTGTGATTGCAAATTTGAAATATGCTCTTCAGGTTATGAATGTGAGATGGCCAAACCTTATAAAATCTAAGAAAGGAGACGGTTGTTGAATTGAATCCAAAGTTCCAAACAGGGCGGTGCCTCCATGACCAGTGGCGGACACAGAAAGAAATTATAGGTGGGGCAAGTTTAAAGTAGTATTAAAACGTTAAAAAGAATGTAATGTACCGTAACAACAATAATATTATTAAAGAAGCATAAATATAACGTTCAACTAATACGGTCAAAGAAGAATTAGCAAATAGACAACATACCACTCAGTTAACAATTGGTGAGGGACGAGGCAATTGTATTCTCCTAGTTTTGAGGCGCTGAAATCGTCGGATGATGTTTTCATCATTAAGTGATTTGAAGATCTCTCCGTATAGCAAACCATTATGTCATTCATCCAATTGTTGGTAATCTTATTGCGTTTCTTGCTTGGTGCAACGTTCCACCTTTCAAATTTGTTGGGCTTATGCATATGCAGTATATACAAAATACCTGGACCTAATAAATTGTAGGTGGGGCAGCAGCCTAAGCTGCCCCACTGGTGGGTCCGCCCCTGTCCATGACGTACCGCGATGGCGCGACATAGTGTTGGCGACGTCCAGATAACGGATCACGCTGGATGGTGGCACACTCGTTATACGTTGATATTTTCTTCGTTTATTTTTATCAGACGTATTTTAATTTTGCACAAGAATTAATGTTACGTTGATACTGAGAAAGATACGAGAGAAAATAACTTAATAGATGTCCTTACTTAATTATCTTCAAAGATGAAGGATATACTTTTTATATGTATCGTTACGAATAAATATATACTTTTCGAACAGCACTGTTCATGCTGCACACAATTATATGCAGCTGCGAGCCTGCGAACAAAAAACTGCAGCCGTTAGCCCGTTAGTAAGATGACAAGGCTGCATCCTGCCTAATCGTGTGATACACACTGCATTAAATTCAGCCTCGATCGCCATCATTAATTCTGGGCTTCTAATCTAATCCACTACCACTATTAAACAGAAGGTACTGGAGGTCCACATGTATACGTTCTCCACGGTCCAAGCAACCCACCCGTTTATTTACGACCGAACCTGTTGTCTACCCATGTAATTTAGATCTTGTTTGGTACGATTTTAGATTTTAGTAGAAACGAAAATGCTTTCATATTCTTGGTAGAAACGTTTAAGATAGAATCAGAATCACTGTTTGGCTAGATATCTGGATTCTGTGAATCGGGTGAAGGGGTTGAGGATGATTCGGCCTTAGCGTGGAAAAAGAAGAAATGTTCCGAGTTTTAGCCCGTTTAGCGGGGTTTCTCCTAGATTCTAGTAGAAACGGCCCGGTTCGAAGTTGTCAAATGAGACTTTAGTATAATTTATAAGATATATTTGATTATTTATCATAAAATTAATATATAATTAATAAAGATCACGTATCAATGAATCATGATATGATAAATCATTAATTACACAAGATCATATACCAGTAAGATATAGTACATCAAATCATCAACTGTACATCATCTTTATAAAAAAATAATCAAATAATTTAAACCCTTAACGACATTTTAGGGGCGCAACCCCTAGCTTTCCAGAATTTTATCTCCTCGAAAGCCTCCAAACGAGAGATCTCGTGATCTTCCGCGGCGGCCGGCGGGCGAGGATGTCCACCGCGCGGCGCGGCCACCTGCCGCAGGAGAATGGAGTGGGCGGCGACGGGGACGACGAGCTAGAGGAGGAGGAGGAGGACGGTGAGGAGGATGAGGGGGAGGAGGAGCCGCGGCTCAAGTACCAGCGGTTGGGCGGGAGCGTGCCGGCGATCCTCTCCACCGACGCCGCCGCGGCCATCGCCGTCGCCGACCGCATGGTCGCGCTCGGCACCCACAACGGCACCCTCCACATCCTCGACTTCCAGGGCAATCAGGTACCCTTCGCGATTGAGCGCTTGCGGAATTGGGGTTTGTGGTGCGGAGGCAACCAGGCTCGTAGCATTGGATGATCTCTGAAAGCTTGCTCTTAACTTGTCCGGACCTGTAGCATTGTCCTAGTGATTCGTTTTTACAAAACTATTACTAGCCAATTGTGGAAGAGGCGTTACAAAGGTGAAATTTTGGGGGACACACGAAAGCTTTTGCAGCAGATATTTTAAGGACAGCGCTGGTGTGAGGAGTACGATCTGTGAAATTGTGAGGGAATACCTCTGGTGAAATATATGAACAATTCGGATTAGGACCATATGCTAAGCTCTAAAACTAGTTTTAGAGGTGAGGTAGCTGTGTGCTGAGAAGCTTCTGAACCCTTTTAACTGACAACATATATATTGGAATAAATTGGGGTTTATGCTAGCTTCATCATGGCTCGTATTCAAGATATGTTAACATTGTCGGTAATGATGCTGCTGCTATGAAAACATTGTCAGTAATGATCATGCTGCTACGATTAATTGAACTGATTCTAGTTTCTAAGTCTGAATAAGAAAACTCAGATGCACCTTTATTTAAAATGGGTTCATGGAAATTATAGAGCAAAAAAATGATATACTATGTGTAAAGTGAAGCATGGGTTCTGATGCATTGTTGGAACATGTGGTTATTGAGGTGTTCAAGGCGCAGAGGGGATGGAGACCAACAGTTGCCAAGATCGCTATCTGAAAAGGAAAAGATGGAGAGGAAAAGAAAGATTATGTGTTGATCATTGAAGTACAAGGACAAAAATGATCCCGTTTTGTCTTTCTGAATGACACTGTAATAGGAATAGTTCATCTATTTCTGCTTTTGAATTGTGCTTTTGCTTTTGGCATGAACCTTACGCTTGCTAACTGTCTTTATAAGTGAGGGTGGAGCAGAGAGCTCTGTTTCTGTTCTGTTTTTCGCTTTTGCTTTCTTGAAGTGGACTTATGTGATTTCTGATAAAAGAAATCGGGAGGGTTGTTGCCCTCCAGTTATTCTTCTTCTTTTTTTGTGTAGATTTCATCTCTAGAAATGACACATTCTTGTGTTGATAATCATGTGTTGCCAACCATTTCTTCAATATGTTTTGTAGGTGAAGGAAATTGCTGCTCACACAGCAACCATCAACGACATCAGTTTTGATGCAGACGGTGAATATATAGGCAGCTGCTCAGATGATGGCACAGTAGTAATAAGCAGCCTCTTCACTGATGAAAAACTGAAGTTTGAGTACCATCGCCCCATGAAAGCAATTGCTTTAGACCCTAATTATTCCCGGAACTACAGAAGATTTGCTACAGGTGGTTTAGCAGGCCAAGTCCTTGTGCTGACAAAGAGGACTTGGGGAGGAGGCTACCACAAAAAGGTGCACTTGTTTTCCTGGGATAAAAGATAATCTGATGGATCCAGTGAGCTCTAATGGTTGTTGTCCCATATCCCTACTTGTAGGTTTTGCGTGATGGTGAAGGACCGATCCATTCTATGAAGTGGAGAACAGACCTTCTTGCTTGGGCTAATGATGCAGGGGTGAAAGTGCATGATATGAAATTGGACAAAGGAATTGCATCTATAGAAAGACCAAAAGGAATTCTTCGGCCGGAGTTTTTACTTCCTCACTTGGTCTGGCAGGTATATAATGCTTTTATTTATATGAATGATGTACACTTTATTTTAACCATGTGTGGCACATTTGGAACATTTTGATCTGGTCAGCATATAAAAAAAATATATGTACGATAATGGTGCAAAAGAAAAATATTCTGTAAAACTGAAAGCTTTTGCTGATATGTGCAAT
This sequence comes from Rhipidocladum racemiflorum, assembly GCA_036346355.1. Taxonomy (NCBI): domain Eukaryota; kingdom Viridiplantae; phylum Streptophyta; class Magnoliopsida; order Poales; family Poaceae; genus Rhipidocladum; species Rhipidocladum racemiflorum. The sequence continues at coordinate 71,149,837 of CM070576.1, read as the reverse complement.
AAGGGATTGTAATTTTTTTTCCTCTGTAGTTCTGAGTCAGGTGGTCAGTAGAGTTTTCTTTTTTGATGATAGTTTGGTTGTAGGTATGTGCTGATTTTCATGCAATCTAAATTCGTTCAAAATCTTCGAATACAAGTATTTTTTTTTCAAAGGTATGTGTTTAATTTGAATTGTTATAGATGAGTATATACCCTAAAACTGAAATTTTCGAAAAATATACCCGAATTTGGCTTGAATTCGCTCATTTGAAATCATGGAGCCCATGTTGAGTTTAACTAGTTTACTAACTAATTCAAACAAGTTTGAACTGAAATTCCAACTAGAGTTTCCTTTTTTTATGATAGTTTGATTGTAGGTATGTGCTAATTTTATATATAAATAAGCAAAGCATGCAATCTAAATTCATTCAAAATCTTTGAATACGAGTATATTTTTTCAAAGGTATGTGTTTCATTTGAATTGTTATAGATGGGTATTATACCCTAAACCTGAAATTTTTGAAAAATATACCCAAATTTGGCTTAAATTCGCTCATTTGAAATCATGGAGCCTAGGCTCCATGGTGCCCCATTTGGGCGTCCTATATAGTATAATTACTTGCTGTTAGTATATCTCATTCACAAGACAAGACTTATAACATTTCCTTTTCTGTTGTGTGTCCAATGGAACTGTACATTCTGCATACTGATTGGTCTTTGCATACTTAGGATGATACGGTCTTAGTTATTGGATGGGGAACAAGTGTGAAGATTGCAGCAATTCAAACAGATTTATCTCAAGGACTCAATGGCATACAGAGGACTATCACCACAGCAAGTTCTGAGAAGTACGTAGATATTGTGGGATCTTTCCAAACAGGCTACCACATATCTGGGATTGCCCCATTTGGTGATCTTTTAGTTGTGCTTGCATATATTCCTGAAGAGGATGGCAAAGATAAAAAATTTAGTACCTCTATTCCTTCACGCCAGGTAATCATCACTGCTTGTCCTCCACACTATTTGTTTCTCTTCTTCTATTGATTTTTCCATTATGTTTGGATCATTTTGTAGGGAACTGCACAGCGTCCAGAAATACATCTTGTGTCGTGGAAAAATGATGAACTTACTACAGATGCTCTGCCTATTCATGGTTATGAGCACTATGAAGCAAAGGATTATGCTCTTGCTCATGCGCCTTTCTTAGGTTTAATGGAGTGTGCTCTAACAGTGAACGAACATTTCTTTCCTTTTTCTCCGAAACTTTTCTAATTAAGGAAACCTTATTCTCTTGTCTTTTCCTCCAGGAAGTAGCAATGCAGGTGGACAGTGGGCTGCTGGCGATGAACCTTTGTATTACATTGTGTCCCCTAAGGATATAGTAGTTGCAAAGCCAAGGTTTGTTAAAATGGTGAAAAACAAGATCTCATATTAGCCCCTAAGTCTACAATCGCTAATAAAGCAAGGGAATGATACGTTAGGCAAAACTTTATCCTTTTTGAAAATGTGGTGACCTTCATTGGCAGATTCTCTGATTTTCATCTTGGAGTACCTCATTGATTTCAATCATTCTGTCTAAATGATGTAATTGTAATATGCAAGTGAGCTAGCTACTGACAAAAGATCACTCCAGTAACATATCTAATAAAGTTATATTTCATTTTTCTCTTAACTACAAGAATTATAGCCATGTTAGATAGATATTTGAATTTCTTTTGATATTGTTCGGTTTGCTTATGTTTCTGTCCTTACCGCAACAAAAATCCTTGACAAATTTTATCTTTAAAAACATTATTTTTATGTTTCTACTGATATGATATGTGCCTTCTAATTAGAGATACTGAAGATCATATTGCTTGGCTGCTTCAACATGGTTGGCATGAAAAGGCATTGGCTGCAGTTGAAGAAGGACAAGGGCGGACTGAGCTTCTTGATGAGGTAGACTAGAAAATAGTTACGTTTGATTGGTAAATGAAGAAAAGTATGTAACTATGCATAAACTGCTGAAATACCTGTTTACTTTCCATCTTATATATTATCCTAGTCACTTGCATTTTTTAGAAACTTAAAGGTATGAAATGTTTAATCACGTAATTTAATTGGTCTATCTTTTTTAGCCCATTTTTGGAGGAAGGGCTGCTTCAACTATGAAGAAACCTAACTACAAAAGAAAGTGGTTAAATTATTAAATTTTCTTCATGTTATTTCGTCTCAGGTGGGTTCAAGATACCTTGATCACTTAATAATTGAAAGAAAATATGCTGAAGCTGCACAACTCTGTCCAAAGTTGCTGCGAGGATCTCCTTCAGCATGGGAGAGGTGAGAAAAATTTGTAGATATTTGTCGCCTTCATTATGTGAGCTATAATAACACTTAGGGCATTTTTGGAAGAGGGGGATTGCTATAGGATTTTTTTAAGATCTATTTCAAATTTGAACTAAATCCTAAGGATTTGGAATTTTGGAATTTGTGTTCAAATCCCCCCTTTCGAGACAGGCCCTTACCGTGTGAGATTTTGATTGGTATTATTTTGGTTAATTGAGCATATATTTATTATTTGTGTTAATTGAACATTTTTTTGTATGTAGTAACCAAAACTTTCATGCCGTAGGTGGGTCTTTCACTTTGCTCATCTACGCCAACTTCCTGTGTTAGTCCCTTACATACCCAAGGAGAATCCACAGCTGAGTGATACTTCTTATGAGGTGCTTCCACAAATTTGAAGTGGTTTTGCTTGCCTTTTTCAACACCTATTTGTTTGTAATGCTATTCTGATTGGTTTATGTAGGTTGCTCTTGTGGCTTTAACTACCAATCCTTCTTTTCATGAACTTCTCTTGACTACGATAAAAAATTGGCCACCTACGTTATACTCAGCTTCACCTGTCATATCTGCCATTGAACCACTGCTCAATTCCTCCTCGATGACTGATTCATTGGAAGAGGTAGGGTTGGAACATTGTTTAATACATGTAAAACCTATACATTTAATCTATTTGTGCTTTTTAATTGCTTGATATCTTGGTCTTGTTTGCATTGTAGGCTTTAGCTGAATTGTATGTGATCAATAGTCAATATGAAAAGGCCCTTTCTCTCTTTGCTGAAGTAAGTACATCCTAAATTGTAATAAAAAAGCTTCATATTAATTTGAAGTTGCGAAAGAGCATCTATTGTTTTTTCATACATGTCTGCATTGCTAATCCATCTTTATCTCGTTCAGCTCCTGAAGCCAGAAGTATTTGAGTTTATCGAGAAGCACAGCTTGCATCATGCCATTCATGATAAGGTATGGTGCAAGGATTCCCAAATGGACGATAAAAACTTATTACATGTATGATATTTTGAAACTTGTAGAATTAAATGTGGCAATAAAGCCTAGTCTGTTGTCTAATCTAGCTGATTATACAGGGACAAAGCCTCCCATATTCTCCATGTATTACTTATTGATCTTATATATTGTGCAGGTTGTCAATTTTATGATATTGGATAGTAAAAGAACAGTTCACCTATTGATCCAACATCGTGACATCATTCCCCCATATGAAGTTGTGGGGCAATTATTGCATACTAGTAAAAGTTGTGACAAGAAATATTTGTTGTATCTATATTTACATGCATTGTTTGAGACAGACATGAATGCTGGAAAAGATTTCCATGATATGCAGGTATTTTATTCCCCTTTCCATATACAGTCTTTACCATACAGTCTGCCTTCTCATTCTGCCCATTCTCCCTATTTTTGTACCTCTAGCTTGTGTTTTGAAATGAACTGGTAACCCCAAACTATCTGTGTTATAGGTGGAGCTTTATGCAGATTGTGAGCCAAGGATGCTATTACCCTTCCTCCGTACCAGTCAGCATTACAGGCTTGACAAGGTCCTGATTCTATTTTTTTACCACAAAATTGGTTGTTCATTAATTACAGAAGCAATGGTGTGTTGTTATTTCAGGCATATGAAATCTTTGCACAAAAAGAACTTGTAAGGGAGCAAGTTTTTGTCCTTGGTCGCATGGGAAATGCTAAGGAAGCACTTTCTACAATTATAAACAAACTGGAAGACATACAAGAGGTCCTAACCTGGTTATCCTCATTTTCTTAAGATAACTTTTGCTATGTTAACCAACTTGAGTCTATGGAGTTGGATTACAATTACAGAAATATTGAACTGTATGCAGGCCGTTGAATTTGTTATGGAGCAGCACGATGATGAACTATGGGAGGAACTGATAAGACAGTGCCTCCAAAAGCCTGAAATGGTATTTGAATCAGATTCCTTTAATCTTCCTGGGACTGATACCTCTTCAGTATCTTCATTCAGTTTATGTGACTGTTGAGCAGGTTGGGATGCTGTTGGAACATACTATTGGCAATCTTGACCCTCTGTACATTGTCAGTTTGGTTCCTGATGGGCTAGAAATACCAAGGTATGTTCTCACCAAAATGTACTTTCCAAAGACCATGAATCCTACAAAATATCATACACAACAGAAACCTTACGCCCTTACCAAATGATTTTTTTTTTATCAGGATTCACCAATAATTTTATAAACCTATGACCCCTTGGCAAGCTTATCATGACCATTATAGGATTATGTTGATACTGTAGAATCCAGCTGATATACGCCATCATTTAATCTAGCCATTTCCTTCCTGGTTCAAGTATTTACTGAATACTCGCGCTTTTGATAGGTTGCGGGATCGCCTTGTGAAAATTGTGACAGACTATCGAACAGAAACTTCACTGAGACATGGTTGCAATGATATACTTAAGGTTAACCATCTCTATTTCTGTACCCTGCCCTATCTGTCATCCATCTTAACGCTTCCTGACCCTGCCTTGTACAGGCTGATTGCGTTAACCTTTTGGTTAAATACTACCACGAGGCTCGGCGTGGAGTCTGCATGGCAAGCATGGATGAGGAGGTGCATGGAACCAGAGTTGAAGAAGGATCTTCACGAGCAACCGAGAGGTCATCTAGTGTAAGAACTTTAGAGATCAAATCCAGAACGAGATGTGGTGCCCGGTGCTGCTTGTGCTTTGATCCTTTGTCTATCCAGGACATCTCTGTCATTGTGTTCTATTGCTGCCACGCATATCATCTGTCTTGCCTCGAAGGTGGTTTAGACTCGATGAAATCAAACAGTAATGCTCAGGATAGTGACGATGGCTCGGAGGATGATGATGGTTCCCCGTCAGGCAGGTCACGAATGCGCTGTGTATTGTGCACTACAGCTGCTGCATAAGTTATTCCGTATGTAGTAGTTCATATTCTCGTGCGCTGTGTTGTAAGCTTGAGCCCTGTAATTATTGTTTCTTTTGGCGTGATGCATATGTACAGTAGGTTGATTCTCTGAGGGAAGCCATGTCCTCATCAAGAGGAGTTTTGTGTAAATTTGGCACACCAGTTCAGTTGATTCCAAGAGCAAAGTTTTACGGCATTTTTTCAATGCCACGTTTGCCAGATCATCTAAAGTTCATGACAGAATTGTTCTTTCTGAAGCTACTATAAGAGAAACCATTCAGATTCCGACCTTTGTTGTTCTATTTTTACTTTCTTATATGTAGAGGATAATTTTTTATGGTGCTGCAAAGCTGAAGGCTAAGCAGAGCACTGTTTATTCGAATTTATTGTTCAACTCCTTCCATTTTATGTTGATGCCCTTCTGTCCCAAGTTCTGCAGAATTCTGATTTAAAACTACCAGTTTAAACAAAAAATATATTCAAGTAAACCTTATATAAATCCCATAAAAGTAATTTATCGACTCGGGTTACTGTAAATTGAAAATTGCATGCTTTGTTGTCGTGCAAAGCTATGACTCTATGTAAGCTAACGTATCAGTAGCATAACAAATGTTATTGTTCTCCAGGAAAGGGCACCTAACATAACCAAAGCTGAAAACCAAATAGAGACATTCATACGAAGTGTACTGGTCTGAAGTCTAAAAACTGCTCTTTTTTGGATCAGGGCATGGTACAATCCCCCAGTTTCTCCTCACTTCCTCCAAATCTTCATGAAAGTGCTTCTCATAGTACACAGACATCAGATCTGTACACTTCAGACCTGCTTTTGTGGCCCATGGGAAATAATCCTGGAAAAACAGAGTCCTTTGTTTCTCACTGAACCTTGCAGAGCCCCCAACAACTGAGAGCATGCACATTGGGAGAAACATCTGTTCAAACTCGATCACCTTAAGGGCAGTCTCTCCAATCAGGTTGGTTGGAAGGCCAAACAACACGTGCCAGAAATCATGCACCTCACGGGCACGGGTCGCAACATACGCTAGCTCATCGGTGTCCATGAAACGGACTGGTGGACGGTCGTCTGGTGAGAAGTTCCTTGATCCCATGAACTGAGCATATGCGGCGCCAAATGTGTTTTGACGCATGTCCCAGGCATGAGAAACCTGTGTGGATACAACCCGAGGACGCTCCAAAAGAACTTCCTGGAGGAACAAGCTATACTAGTTAGATGGATCGGGAAAAAACTCCACAGAATTGGGGACACATCTTCAGTGGGCATGTGTTGCTATGTATTTGCAAACTGCACAGGAGTGATGTAACAAGAAGAATAATTGCATCAGAAAATAACAGTGGCAAATATAAATTTAATTGTTCAAAAAATTGATAAAGTTCTAGATTCCAGCCCAACAGGACACAATATTCTGGAAATTTAATCCAGTGTACAACATAGCAATAAATGGAAGCAGCCTATAATAAATGCTTCGATGTGAGCCCTACCCTAATTTGATATTTTCTGAATTACATTGCTCCCTGAAACAACCAAGCAAAATTCACAACCATTCTAGGGTAGGTGTATCATCATCTGTTGGCGGTTGTTCACATTTTTACACGAGAACCAACCAGGGTTCAAATTTTCGTTTTTGGTCAAATCCCGGCGTCGACCGAAATCCGATTTTTCGGCGAGATCTCGTTATTTCGGATGAAATCCGGACGGAATTCAAAAACCAAAATTTAAATCCGGTTTTTTTAACCGAAATTTCTGGGATTTCGTTCCAAATACCGAAATTTCGTCCCAAATATCCGAGATCTCGGTAAAATTCAATTGAACGGAAAATGGTTCAAACGATGTCAAAAAAATTTGAAATTTTGGTCAGACCTGGAAAATGACTTGAGGAATCCAATCCGGTCAAATCCGGTCAAATTTTGGACAAATTTCGGTCAAAAAACCGAGATTATAGGGTACTATAGCACTTTTAAATTTTGTTAGGGTTTTTTTAATTTCGCCGAGATTATGAAACTCGGGGGGGTCCGAAAACCGAAATTTCACGGGATTTCGGCGAGAATTTGAACCCTGGAACCAACTATTGTTTCAACTATCAACAATTGAGTATTTATCCATAGAAGATTTAAAAAATCTGCTAGTAAGAGAGGATATAGAGAGATGGTCTAGGACAACAGTGAATATGCAAACATAAAGACCTGTCCTTTTTTTGACAATAGAGGGGGCAGTATGGGTTTACCCTGCCTTCAGCACTGTTCTTCATTCGCTGCAGCACACGCTGAAATGCTGGCTTCCCAGTAGTCTCCCCAAGAGCAGCTATCAGATCAGCTCTCCTAGGGTCAAGTAAGGCCCCAAATGCAGAACCAAATGCAACAGCTGCTTGTTGCCACCCCTTCAGACTTACACGTGCCCCCTGCATGGCTCTACAAACAACAAGAAACAGCAAGTAAGAACACTGCAATCTGGTCTTGCTTGGCTAGCCTGTTCAATAATCATAAATTCGCAATTGCATTATACAATTAGACATTACAAAACAAACACAAGTTAGTTACTTGTAAGTTGCGACTAAAGCTAATGATCCAATGACCCATTGCATGCAAATAAAATGCCGATGGCTACATGTTGGCAAACACCAAATAGGCCATGGAATCATAGGCGCCAAAGGCCACTTCGATGGGGCATTTCATCGAACAGCTAGAGGGCGTCACCCAAACACCGGCGAGGCAACACCGCACGGCCCTCATTAGCAATTAGCGACAATCCATATCAAGGCCCTGTTTGGTAGGGGTGTAAACGGGTCGGGTTCGGGGGGTAGTAGGTCATCCCATACCCTACCCTATTATTTTTTCTCCGGGTACGGGTACGGTCACGGGTAGTAAAAATCGGGTAGGGTACGGGTAACGGGTAGCATTTTCTATGAACGGGTAAAAATCGGGTTCCGGGTAGTGTGCGGACGGGTATAATACAGACAACGGGTACTTCATCGGGTAATGCACGAAATACCTAGGATAAAAATATGCGATGAAAACAATCCAACCATTACACTAGCACATCACATAACAAAATAGATAATAACGTATAGTCTAACAAACATACATAGTCCAACAAAGATTTCAAATAGTACATAATCAAACACATGGAGTTCAATAAACACACAAGGGCCAATACATGAAGTGAAATTCACACACATAGTTCAACACATTTAGTCCAACACATAGAGTTAAATTATGGGTGAGGGTAACATTATCTATAAGCATGAATCCTATCGGGCAAATAATTGCTATCTACAACAGGAGACAAGCATTGTGATTAGCAATGGAGTTGATTCCATGTAGCTACGTGTAAATGAAAAGAATCAGTTCTCTGGGACAAAACACCATTATGAATCCTTATTTTTTCTTAATGAGGACAAGCAACAAATATCAATATATGGAACTCCATTTTAATTTTGACACTTCCAGAGAGATAGAATACAGAGATTACAAGATTGTTTATGACGTGAGGCAAAAAGATTAGCAATGGAGTTGATTCCATGTAGCTACGTGTAAATGAAAAGAATCAGTTCTCTGGGACAAAACACCATTATGAATCCTTATTTTTTCTTAATGAGGACAAGCAACAAATATCAATATATGGAACTCCATTTTAATTTTGACACTTCCAGAGACATAGAATACAGAGATTACAAGATTGTTTATGACGTGAGGCAAAAAGAACTCACCAAGTTGTTTTAGATCCCGCAGCCTGAATGACATGATGCAATGAAATGAAATCATAATTAGGCCATTCAGGAAGTTTGAATAGGCAAATGAGAAAAATAATTTGGGAGAAGTGGAGAACCAAAGTCACCTCTGAAATTCCTCAGTATCAACAAATTCCCTAGCCAACTGCACGTCAGAGAAAGCAATTGCAATTAAGAAAATGGATCATTTGAGCGACAGAAGTTACTTAGGCTCCAATAGCTCAGCAGCCAAATTCAAGAGAAAATTAATAATAAGACGAACTATATGCCGGTATGAAATGAGCAATTGGTATGATAAAATATTAGTCCAGGAATTCACATCCAAATAGCATAAATTTGACATTATTCACATGTAGATGATTCAATGCACAACTACTCCAAATCCAGAATTTATAAATTTTGAATGTTCTAACCTTGATTAGACGACAACAATCTGAATGTAAAACAATAGAACTGAAGAGGCAATAAGTTGAGCAAGTGAAATTTTCTAGTTGTAACAGTTGCAGAGCATGGAAATTCAAAGTGAGAAATCAATTGGTCAACAACATGGAAACGAAGGCATCCAGACATTACCAGAGTGAGCGCTGGCTGAGGTGGAGTCGGGGGCAGGGGCGAGCGCGCGCCGGGCTCGGGGCGGAGGCGGGGGCGGGGGCTAGCGCCGGTGGGGGCGAGCGCACGCCGGCAGGGGTGGGGCGGGGGCGAGGGCGAGCGCCGGTGGGGGCAAGCGCCGGTGGGGGCGAGCGCGCGCCGGCAGGGGCGGGGGCGAGCGCCGGTGGGGCGAGCGCACGCCGGCAGGGGCGGGGCGAGCGCGCGCCGGGCTCGGGGCGGGGCCGGCGGAGGCGGGGGCGAGCGCCGGGTTCGGGGCCGAGGCAAGGCGAGCGCCGGTGGTTCGAGCGCGTGCCGGCAGGGGCGGTGGCGGCGGCGAGCGCCGGCGGAGGCAGGGTAGGGGCGGCGGCTTGGGGTCTGAGAATGAGGGAGACGGCTTGCTAGTTGATAGGGTTTGTGGGTTGTCTTGACTGCTGATCCTGCGGTCCCGAGTGCCTGGGCCTTGTGGCGTTGTGGGCTGGCTGCCTGGCGACTGGGCTGTGGCCTGTGGGCCTGTGGCCATATTCCATATTCGGGTACCCGGATGTGAGATTTATCCGGGTACCCGAACCCGACCCGTACTCGGCGGGTATTAGTGATCCCGTACCCGATCCGAACCCGAACCCGTACCCGACGGGTAGTTAAAATAGATTTCTATTAGGGTAATTTTGAATTCGGGTACGGGTACGGGTCGGGTATTACCCGACCCATTTACACCCCTACTGTTTGGTATAGCTGGAGCTTGTGCAAAAGCCTGCTTTTGGCTGGCTGCTCTGAAAAGCAGCTGGCTGCTCTGAAAAGCAGCTGGCTAGAGAAGCTGGTGTCTGAAAAAGCCTGCCGTTTGGTAGTTTGGCTTCTGTAAGGCTAAATGGTTGTTCTGATGTGATGATTGAAATGTCTGAAACACCCTTGAGGAGTTTGATGTCTTATTGGTGGGCTGATTAAGGGTTGGACCACTATTGAACATGTCAAAGAAATTTAACTATTGAACCTGCCAGAAGTAGGCTTGTGTAAACTTGAAATAAAGGGCACACATCTACTTATTTATATCATTCATCCTCCACCGTGAAGGTTCGTACACAAGTTTGATCTAGCTTGTCTACAACACAATTTTGTATTTGTATTATTATATAGTATGCTTCGGCATGTAGCAAAATAAATGAAAATGTCAACATCGAAAAAAAAAACCTATATATGATCCTGAGCCAGGAATAGGGAGGCCATCCTCTCCATATCTTCTTCCAACTTCCAGATCCAAACTACCAAATCAACAGAGCAAAAGCAGGCAGGTGCATCAACGGATCAGAACCTGCGAAGCACATTTCAGATCTCCCCAGCATGTCCAACCATTGCCGCCAAGACAAAATAATCAGACCATCTCCTTCAAACCTCAGATCACACGAGCAGAATACAAATCATAAGAGGGGTGCAGAACTCACACGAAGATACTGCATCTTATCCATCAAGTAACTGTCTACACCAGTACTTGATCAGACAGACGCTTGCAGATCAAAACATTCAGTGCCATTCCAAACTTACCTTACATCACATCACAAGTAGACCAATGCAAACAAGTAAACAAACAGTGTAAAGAGATCCAGAAGCAAGACTGTATTTTCTTCAACAATTAGCAGTTGGCACCATCTATTGAGATCTGATATTTTAAAACAGAGACAGATACTTGGAACAAAAGACGGCCTGGATACAAGAATCCAGGATGAAACAAAAGACGGCCTGGATACAAACACCTTTACAGGCAATACGTACGCTGCAAAATATTAATACAATCTACCGCCGTGGTTTCAAACTTGTTCAAAATTCTAACAATAATGTTCGCTCTCAGCTGTTGTTTAACAAATAATGCAATACAACAGCTACTACCGCGACTAATACAACCTTGAGTAGTAGCTTCGATCTCACCAGAGATGCAGGCGAAGATCCTAATTCTAATAGATGACTCATTGGTGCACGTTGCACCATCAAAAATCACTCGCATTGACTCTTCAAGCTCAAGTGGTGCATATCGAAAACCCTATTGGCAAATGCATCCCAGATTGCTTTGGTTGGCTTGGTTTTTTCCATCTATAAATATACAGCATAACAAGAATTATGGTACTTTGACTCACCAGCTTAACCTAAGCAAAGCTATAACATAGTTTGGTATTCAACTTCCTGCAAAGACAATCCAATTGCCGAACTGAGCTAGTGATGTGCAGGCCGATTTCTGAGCTAGCATCTTGCCGTATTAATGTGGTTGCAAGATAACAATGGAACTTAAGTGTAATACGAAATTGAAGTGCTAAATACTCAAGATAACTGCAGGGGCGCCGCAATTTGGCCTTGAATGCATTTACCAATTTGCATGCATTTACCAGAAAATTACTTAGCTTCTGCCAAAATAGTTATGAAACAATTGGACCTTGAATATCGAGGTATCCAACCTACCTCATATTCTACCTTGTGCAAGGTCCCTAATACTTCTCCATCGGCCTACACCTTAATAAAACCCATAATTTTAGCTATCAAAATCAATACTCATAGATTAAAATTTACAGATCGCTAATTAATCTGTGAAACTAATGATATATCGTTTCATCAAATGCTCTATATAGAAAGAACCAAATCTCCATACATTCAGCCGTAGATCAGATGAAATTTTAACAATACTTTACCCTTTAAAGCCAGTACTACTAGAATCGGAGTTACAAGTATACTTGTGAAACCAAATAAATAACCTCCTCTGAAATGTTAATAATATGTAAAATGAACTAAATCTCCTATCCCTCAGCTATGAAATCAAGTGATCTATTAGCAATCAAAACATCGATCTGGAAGCAACAGGAACAACTACAAGAGTAAGAAAAGCCAGAACTAATTGACGCCTCTGGCAAACTACAAAACTCATAAACTAGGCAACAGATGCATCAGTAAAAAAATTTGCCCGCTGCTCCCTCAACAATCTTACCTCGGCAGCGGTGGGGATGGAGGCGGCGCCGGGTTGGGGAAGAGGAAGGGGAGGCAGCGCCGGGTTGCTGTAGACGAACCGGAGGCGGTGACGGGTCGGGGAAGAAGAAGAGGAGGCGGCGACGATGCGGAACAGAGGCGGAAGGATGGCTGTGGGGAGGAAGCAAGAAGGTCCGGTGGTGGCTCCGGTCGCCGGGCGACAGCGGCGAGGCGAGGGAATCTGGTTTAGCGCCCGGACAAATCACTGCTCCGTCTATCACACTCCAGCCGCCAACCCCAAATAGAGATAAATTCGACGACAACGGAGAGGAATTGTGCAGCAAATGTAGAGGGAGACTTTGCGAGCAACCTCGGGATCCGTGATGGCGCACGCCGGGGAGGGATTAGAGCGTCACGGGAGTAGGAGCCAGGGATGGCCGGACGGGAGGAGGGACGGCGGCCTGGCGTTACGTTGTGTATGACCGGATCTAGTTGTAGAGTTATGGCTGGATGGGAGGGCGTTTTTGCAAAAATATGTTCACAACCCGGGGAATAAGCAGAGCAAAATACTGCCACGTACGCGCATGCAAATTGCAAATGTAACCCATAACGAAACACTATTCCCTAAATACTCCCCCCTCGTCAGTCATCCTCATGGCGATGGCGGTCGTGGGAGCGACCGCCTCCCGCTCCTGCTCCCTTGCCCCCTCTCCCCCACCGCCACCGCCTCGCCGCCAGAGGCCTGCGCCTCCGCGCGCTTCAGGGGCGTTAGGGCCGGCGGTGGAGATACGGGTTTGCACGAACCGAACGTGCGCACGTCAGGGCGCGCGCGAGGTCCTTGCGGCGCTCGGGGGCCTCGCGCCGCCGCGCGTCGACGTGGCCTCCTGCGGGTGCCTCGGTCGCTGCGGCGCGGGGCCAAACGTCGCCGCTTCCGTCGCCGGAAGCGCCGCCATATTCGGCCACGTGGGCACGGCAGCGCGCGCCGCGCAGCTCCTGGAGCACCTCCTCGGCGCCGCGGAGTTCGACGCGTCCGCGGGGCTCGCCGCGCTCGCGGCGCGGGAGAAGGCGGAGGCCTCCCTCGAGAAGGGCGATGCGACCGAAGCTGAAGCCCTCTTGACGGAGGTCTGTGCACGGACGCCATTCTGACAAGTGTGCTTGGTGTTTCGTCTCTCTTCAAAATGGCATGAACAAAGCTGCAGTTCTCTGTATGGTGTTCTAAATTTCTAATTGTGACTTGTATGTACTGTAGGCTATTGAGCACAATGCTCCTGGTGGCTTGCATCAGGTGTACAGAAGCAGGTATGTTCTGTATTTCTGAACTTGGCTTGAGAAGCTAGTGTTTGGGAGTGTAAATGTGTACTCGCACGGGCTTGGCATGTGATATTCGGTGGCGATTGTGCAGGTCTAAGGCGAGAGTGGCAATTGGGGATATCGCCGGTGCGCTTGCGGATGCTGAGGAAGCAATAAGAATAGCTCCCAGATTTCCTCAGGTCTCATTTCACTTGTAAAGCGAACTCCTTGTCTTGTTCATAGTACTTAATGCTTAGGTATGCTGTAAGCTCTGTAAACTTGATTACTACAGATCACTGGATTCTACTATGATATGTTGCTTTGCTTGTGAATTTGATGGTTCAGTTTGGCCATTATTTGTCACAAACACATGCATATGCATTAACTAGTAACTTTGGGTTGGAGGGAGCCAGGAAGGGTTGCTATAACAATCGAGTGAATCGACAAAACAAAACCATATAGTATGCTTTACCATGACTTACAAAATCAATAGTGGTGATTGCAAAATTTGGACCGCATGAAAGTGCAATGCTTAATTTTCCTAACACAAGGCACAAGTGGACTAAGATAACAGGTGAAAACAACTACATTATATGCATCTGATATGTAGTTGTTTTGTTTTCACACATGATGTGAAATGAGATTCACTTGTTTAATATCGATGGAGGAGCTGTCCAATGCCAAACTGAAACAGTACAATATTCCATACATACATGCTGTGCAGTATGCACTGTACACTGATAAAGTGCAATTCTGATGAGCACAATTATACACCAATAGCATGGCCCTTGATTGTCTGTAAGCTGAGCTCCATCGAAACTTTAGTCACATCACATCTTTTCAGATTTCCTGCTTGAATATCTTTTCTCGTTCTCTCATGGCCTGTTCTCAAAACCTGACGGCGGGTTGTTTTGTTGAGTTATGCCATACTTCTTTGTTACTCTATTTCTGATTGGGATGTAAACATGGGGCGAGTTAGCTTTTAAATTCGCTGTACTTCCTTTTTTGTTGGATAGTGAACAGTTGTGTTTTGGTGATTGCCTTTCTTAATGAAGCTGCAGGTTACCCTCCTGTTTTTTTTTAAAAAAAAAGGAGAGTAAATTTCACAAAACCATGCTAGCTTTGATAAAAACCACACTTTTAAGCAGCAATTTCAGAGAATCACACTTCCCTTCTGACAAGCATATCTTGTTTCCATTAGCTAATATGGATAGGATTGTGAGACCGTCAAGTGGACCTGACCGTTGGATATGACTGTAATGCTTGAAAGTGTGGTTTTGTGAAATATTATAGCAAGAGAATTACGGTTTTCTAAAATTGTTGCTTAAAAGTGTGGTTTTGTGATAATTTTACTAAAGATTGTGTGGTTTTGTGAAATTTACTCTCAAAACAATGTCTCATGGCCATGACATGTTCATCAGCTCTTATGGATCATGGTTATGCAGGCTCACTTGTCGCGAGGGGACGCACTATTTGCAATGGGGGAGTACTGTGCTGCGGAGGGTGCTTATGCGGATGCCTTGGACCTTGATCCAGCTATACGTCGGTCCAAGTCCTTCAAGGTTAGCGTTGGACACATGCACTGCAATTTTGATTTTTCTCAGTTCCATTGGCAGTTCATAATCTAGCGCTGCGAACTCTCCATTCTGACATGTTACCTTGTTCAGGCCCGCGTAGAAAAACTACGAGAGAAGCTCGTCAGTGTCAGTAATTCATTATAGTTCATACTGGAGCTTTCACCTCTGGAATCAGCGGATTTTTTTTTGCGAATGAAGTTTTACCCAGCAAGAAATGTATGGCTGGTGGATCAGAAATTCTGAATGGCTCATTGAACCCTTTGGAAGTATTTATTTTATCTAGTTAGCTGCATACCTTCTGCCTAGCATTGTTCAGTGTGCTGTGTGCACTTGTATAGTCTCCAGTTCACTGCTATTATTAATTTTTTTAAGACGAATTGGTAACTATTGTATGATGTTCATAGATTTTGAATTTAATCTCATATTTGGAATAAAATGAGGCTAGATCGAGATGTTGGTTATGAATTTTTTTCCCGATTTGCTAAACAACATTCTGACTAAAATTTTTGAGGTCTCAACCATGACGTCGTCAAGCAGTCAGCTTGGTCAGCCATGTACAACGTGAGACATGGGCATGTATGAATCACTGGGCCTTCACAAAACTGTCGTACTGGTATCGAATACGTATTTGATACCATGATCCTCTCTATACGGTATTGAAAAGGATCGGTAAAATTCAGCATAACAAATTAAACTGCCATACTGGTATTAGATACGTATTCGATACCATCATCCTCTCTGATACGGTATCGAAAAGGATCGATGAAATTCAGCATAACAAATTAAACTGCCATACTGGTATTAGATACGTATTCGATACCATCATCCTCTCTGATACGGTATAAAAAATTAATATAAAAATCTCGATCCTTCTCCGATACCTCCACACCCATAACACGAAACCCATAGAAAAGAAAAGGGAGAGGTGCTTCTATGCTCTTCCTTCTAGTACAAGTTGCACAAATCTTAAAGCAAACGAAGGAGTAAGTAATCACTATCTACCCTTCATTCATGCTTTAATAGTTGTGCAACTTTTAAAAGAAAGAGCATAGAAACACCTCTCAAGAAAAGGTCATTCTAGCTCATCAGTCCTAACCCTAAAATCTCAATCTCTCCCCACCCCCCGCCGCCCGTCCCCCCGTTCATTGCCCCTCCCTTTTCTTGCTACCGCAAGGTTGCAAATCCCTTCTCTCAATGTAATCCCGCTATGTATAAAACTACAGGTACTCCAATTCCTTTCGCAGCAAGAAGAAGATGTTGGCTACCCAAGTAACTTAAAAGTTAAGTTAATGCTTTTAGCTCTAGGGTTCTAGACCTATAGGTGCCTCACCATTGCTTTTGGAGTAAAAATGAGTTTTTGTCCTCAATTGAAACAAATGAATCAAAATGTGTTCCAAAGAGAGAGAAATCAGCAAATTATTGCTTAATTTTCGTAAGATTCTCCGCAATAGGAAAAAAAACTTTCTAAAGTACTTGTTTCTCTTGTGAAATTTCAGCATCCTCATGGGGGTACACGATTAGGTGCTTCAGAAATCCATTGGTGACTGAAGTACCTATAAATAACCAAATAGGAAGAAGGGAACACACACAACAATCAAGAAGGCAAAAACCAAATAGAAAGAAGGCACGAGAAGTTAGTTAATAGCTATTACCTCGGATTTAGTGAGTGTGCCAAACAATGGAGAGGAGAAACTGACATGCTTCAGATGAAATGAATGATAACAAGTGAGTAAAATGCTAACCTCTAGCGTAGAACATTCTTGCAATAAGGACATTAGCCATCTGTCAAAGTTCAAGGTGAAAACTATCTACAATTCTGGATTGCTTCTTCCTCTTTGATGTCGTGGCTTTGGACGAGGGATGTACTGAGATTGGCACTGAAAGTGAGACCTCCATAGGCAAGGGAACACTCTTGGGTGTGCTCATGGTAGCCGCTGCTTTAGCTCCAGCAACTTCCTTGTGAAGTTCCGCAAGGATAGGTACTGTCGCCTTTGGATAGACCACAATACATTGGTTTGATATCTTTAACAAATGTGTTTTCATTTTATAATTATCTCCCGGTACTAACCTTACTACAAAATCGGCATTCTGATTTTGCATTTCTCCAGAATGACCACTAGTTTTCTCAACATTTTTAACATGTTTCCATGGAGGAAATATAGCATTCTCATTCTGTTCACCAACTGGAGATGAATTCACACTACCAGTTCCACTACCGGTTCTTTGCGGATTTGAAATTTAAGAGCTTCCACTTGCCATCCCTAAAGCAAAAGGCACCTACCTCAGAAATGCGAGATAGGATGTACTAAAGAAAAACAGAGTAGCACTCACCTTTGTTGAATATTTGGGAGTAGTCCAACAATGATGTAGTAGTATCCTAGGCGGTGAGCCGATGACTACAGAGGCAGAAGTGGGGCCGTTCGGCTGTAATAGGGAGGTGGTGGGCTAGTGGCAGAGGGAGAAGAGTGGTAGTGACGGAAGCAGAAAGTGGTAACGGTGGCTGGTGGGTGGTGCGCTAGCGGCAATGGGAGAAGGGAGGGGTGGCGGCGAAAGAAGGAAGTTGCGGGCTTGCGGTGGTGGGAGAAGGGAGTGGCAGCGGTGGGAGAAAGGAGGGGGCAACGGCAGCCAGTAGAGAAGGGAGTGGTGACATGGCCTGCAAAGAAGGGAAGGGAAGGGTAGCGGGGGGAGAAGGGAGGAGAGAGAGAGATTTAGGATTAGGATTAGGATTGATGGGTTGGATTTTTAGGGCTATGATTAATGGGTTGGAATGAGTTTTTCTTTTCTTTGGACTTTGTGTTATGGGTTTATAGGTATCGAGGAGTATCACGGAGTATAGGAGAAGGACCGGAAATTTTTTATGCTGAACTTTACCGATCCTTCTCGATACCGTATCGGGGATGATCGCCATATCAGATACCAGATACGTATTCGGTATCAGTATGGCAGTTTGCGAAGGATCAGTGATTCATAGATGATGTCTACAAGAAGGTAATATCACCACCTCAGTTTTGCTGGCATCTGAATTCCGCTTGAGATAGGTCTTTCCCCTTCTATTGCCTGGTTTATGAAAGTACGTAACAACAAACTGCTATATGCAATCATTTATATCTGTCTTAATTCTCCTAAAATTGTGATTTAACTATCCCAAAATTGCTCTACACTAGCACTGAAGTTGTATGTCCTCATTCACTGATTTTGCTGGTTTCCACCGATATTAAGCTATGGCTTTAACAAGTAGTTTGCTTTCTCTCATTGTTGTGATTGTTAACCTGTGGCTTTGGCAACTATTTTGCGTTTTCTTATTTCTGTGGTTGTTAGTTGTTACTATTAGCTGGTGGGTTAGTTGAGAAAAGTGTGCCAGGTTATCAGACATAAAGAATTGCTGGATACTTAAAGAAGACATTTACCATATATCAGCGTATTTGATGATCTTTTTACTTAAAATATATTAAACAGTCTCTTGAGTCTTGGAGTGTCCCGATCTAACAAGACAAGTAGATGCCCATTCCCTTAGATCTGGTCACTAACAATGCGCAATGGAAAGAGGCAACAAAGTGGATTGATTAGACGAAAGTATGACTGCTGCCCAATTATCAATGGCCACATAGCAGTCAGCACTAATTTTGTAGCAAAGCATTTCCCAGATAGCAGTCAGCACTAATTTTGTAGGATTCAAATTACCGTAGCAGCGTTAATTGAGCCTGGTTTCCCATTTCTCGAACAGAAAATACTTCCTTTTCCCTTTCTTTGTAGATGAAGCTAATTTTGGTCTTATCTTAAATCTGGGTGTCGATCACCCATGGACTCCATGTGTGTCCCACCTGATGAAACTCTATCCTATTTGCTCCTTATTTTGTGGGAAATCATAGTCCTTTTTGCCCCCAATATGGGTCCAGATATGACCCACAACATTGGAAGTCTGGATTTGCAATTCTGGTCTTTAGAGCTGACCGGACCAATCCGGCAGCAAGTTTCCACCTTGCTGGAATTCCAAACCAGCTTAGCGATAGGAAAACAGCTTTCTTTCGTGGCACAACAGATTACTATCAAATTATAAAAATAAAGTTAGGAAGCCTTAGCTGTTTTGATTGTGACGTTTATATGATTTGCTGCCTGTGTGCAGTCTATGAAAGGAGAACTCTGAGTCTGAGGTTATGTGGATAACACTGTTCATCAGGTTTTCCGTCATTGTGTGCCGACTTTGATCTGGTAAATACCATATCCTGCCCCAGACGTTGTTCTGATGATTGTGACGCTGCTGTGATGAGATTATTGCAATGCTCATACCATTTATATTACACTAAATCACTCGCCTGGGTGTCAGTCATATGTTACAGTTGCATTTAGGCCTTGTCAACTGTCATATAGCCATGGCCTCATGACACCTTGGTGTTCTGATCCGCAGTCCTTATTTCGTATTCTTAACTTCCATTGATGTTCTTCCATCACTGAAAGTCTGCAAGCTACACATTTGTATATTTCCCCAAGTGCTACAATATGTTACATGCAAAATGCTTCGGTAGCTTTGTTTCTGACCGCTGGAAACCTTTGTTAATCTAATCCATTATAGTTTCTGAAATGCTGACTTTACAACTTCAGTAACTTGTCAGCTCAGCTTGCTTTAGTTTAAGGTTATATATTTCAAACTTCAGACGCACCTTTCCCCCCTTGTGAACATCAATTGAATTGAAAGGGTCTACATCAACGAATCCTTAATTCCAGACTTATAATCTTTCTTATTGCTACTCTTGCTCATCATCCATGTGTTGTGTTGTGCATCTCAAGTTTTCGTCAGGTCAAAGTCGATGGGCGAGCACAGGGAAAGGGAGGAACCTGACGCCCGCGATTCCCTCCCATCGCTTCGGATGCGTGGCGCTAAAGCGAAGCTCGCGTGGTGGCATCCGTATCGCTAACCCGCCCGTGGTAATTTTCTGGCCAGCACCTGGTCGCCATCCATCCAACAGGCGAAGTTTTGTGCTCGCGTTTGCCTGTTTTTTTTTTTTTTTAATTTTGACCAGGAGCTCTGGCAATACTGTAAAGCAGAAGGGAACAACTGCTGAGCTATAGGCGCGAACACACACACCACACACACGCCACACAGACACACTCCCACGCGAAAGCAGCTCAGCCAGTGAACACCCGAGCAGAGCCAATGCTCGAACCGGAGTGGCCAGCCTGCCCACCGCAAGCTCTGGCCGCCGAGCCAATGCGTTTTCCTGTTTGACAGTAGCAATTTAACATCGCAGCATTGCATGACGCGAAGTGAAATACTCCGTGGAGGAACGAACTTAGCTAGGTTGCCAACTGGAGTCGTCGAATTCCTTAATCCACTGGAGTTGGATCCCTCCATCCAAACTTCCTGTGTCTCACCAAAATTAATAAAAAGGTATATGTATGTGTGCGTATTAAATGGGGGACATAATGTTGTAGAGCCGCTGATTAATTTGTTAGCTTGTGTAAGGAGACGAGCGTGTATGTATGCATGAGTATAGTGTGTGTCCGTTTTTTTACCTTTCCAGCAAAAAAACACTTCATTTTAAAGCCTTGCGTCGTGCTGAATGCGCGCATCGAACATTAAAACAAAAAACAAAAAAAAAACAAGCAAGCCCGCAACACGTCTGACGATTCGCTGGACGGTTTAGTTGCGCGGGGAAATATCTTTCCTGCAGGTGATGTACTGATGTGACTTTGCCGCGCTCGGCTGGGTGGCGTACTGGCGTTCACGGCTAGTAGGAAAAAATGTCGGGAAGTGAGATGACAATGGCCAATCACGAAAAAAGGCATGTTTTTCACGCGATGTAGGTGCGCTAGTTTACAGAGAGTAGCTGGCGAATACGAAGCTTTGCCCTTGTAATTCCCTATACTCTTTTTTTTTTTCGCTCAGGGTTTCTTCTCAATTAAATTACAAGTCTAACTCTCTTCGTGATCATGAGAACCCACCGCGATAGGTAAACAATACATGTTGTCTACCACGATAGGTAAACAATACATGTTGTCTACCACGATAGGTCACTGGTATCGCACCCACCGCGATGGATGAGTTATTGTGGTACCCGATCTCAGCAGCACAGGGTACCATGGTATCTAGGTCTAAAAATAACTCGTCGCCGTCGTCGGTGGGACTTGTTGATTTGGTTCAAAATTGCTCCAATTACACATGTTTATGGTTAAACATTGAATGAGTCAATTTTGAATGAAATTGTATTTTGCTTTGGTTCGGATCGGCTCGTTAGCTCTATTCTAAAACTATTTCTAAACTATCAATAAAATGATATTCAATTAAACTGTGTGGATATTAGAAAAAAAAAACTCAAAAAAATTAGAACGTGGCTCGATTTTCACCCATAGTGGTACTTGAGGTTACAACACGAGATACCACAGTGTTTGAGCTTGGTTTGCTGAGATAGGAAGTATGGTAGGTGATACGTATCGTCTGTCAATACTTCCGTGGTCGAGGATTAGACTAAATTTATAAATTTGTTTAAAAGAAGATCAAAAGTGAAAAAACAAATTTTTGCAAGAGAACTAGATATACAGAGGCTTTAGCCCAGTACAGAGCATGCGGTAAGCGGTGAGTTTTGTACTTTATTTTTTACATGACACCCTATTTGCCTGGCATGCACTTTCACGCTTGATTCCATAGATATCGTGTTGGTTCGGAACTTCGAATTTGCTTTAATTCCGAATCCATTGATTAAAATTACTTTTTTTTTTTTACAAATACATGTTGCTTAGATATGGTGTACTTTGACTACTAATTTCTGTAGTAATATATTTATAAAATATAATAAAATTATAATATTATCTAAATATTTTTCAAGACAAATCTACATATATGATTTTTGAGAGGTGCTTCTGTGCTTTTCCTTCTAATACAAGTTGTACAAATCTTGAAGCAAACGAAGGGGTAAGTAATCCTCATTCACCATTCATCCATGCTTTAATATTTGTGCAACTTTAAAAAGGAAGAACATAGAAGCACCTCTTATGATTTTTATGTATGTAAATTAAATATTTGAGAAGAAGTTGATAGTTAAAGCTATAAAAGTTTAATTTTGCCTGTGTAAGAAACAAAGTGTATATGTGACCTGATAAAAGCGCCGAGAACTTATGCTTAGGAGGGGATCTTAAGTTTACTCGCTGATCAATGAGCGAGACAAAGATTTATCGCCGTGATTTAATGGAGGTAGAGTGGGCACTTGACATGTAACAGTCAATTGGTTCTGTGTGAACTGTGGATGAGTGCAAGCCTTGCTCTAAAAATTACCAGTACGATGATGGTAGGATGCGACGTGAGCCGTGCAAAATTAAACCGCGACTTGCAATGTAGCTTGAGTGCCTGGAGATCAAAATTCATAAAAGCTGAAAGCGCTATTAGTTGGTAAGAAGTCAGTGATCTCAGTCTAAAGATCAAAATATCACCCAATCACAGAGGCCTAGTCAAGCGTTGGTTCGAGCATGTTCTGCTCGCTAGTCTTGATTCTTATTAAAATTGACAGGTTCCCTCATTTTTCTAGAAAAGAAAATCGATGATAAAAAGGAAGAGGGAGGCGCGTCAAGGCAAAGAAGTGTCGTGGGTAGGCGGGGACTACCTCCCATCCTATCCCCTTCCCGGAAACGCATTCTTGCCGGGGACTAAGAGCTGTTTTTGTTTACAGCTAAATATTGCTATAATATGCCATACATTAAATTAGATAAATTTAACTAAATTAGATATACGTTTGGTTTATAGTCATATTTGTGACAAAATTCCTTCTTAATATCTAGATTCTACACGTCATTGGCTCAAAAAATATGGCAAACTTCATTCTACTAGTTAAAATATAGATTTAATTTTAATAAGGTGCCTTAAACAAATTTAACCAAAAAAAAACTATAATAAAATATAACAACCCAAATATACCCCGTCACCGCCCCATCCCCGTCGTTCACAGTTCACACCGTCCGCCCCCTTCCACACCTCCGACGCCACCGCCACCTTTATATCGTCTGCCCTCTCTCTCCTACTCACCTCCCCCATCCAACGCTGCCGCGAGCTCCACCCAAGCCCCCAGCCAGCCAGATGTTCCTCGCCGACAAGTATCACTCCCTCTTTCCCTCCCACCACGCCGCCTCCAAGAACCACGACCGCCGCCGTCCCGTCAAGGCGCCGGCCAGGGTGGGAGCAACTGTCCGCTTCGACGCCTCGCTCGGCGCGCGCCTCCGGAGCCTGCTGCCTCTGCCGGCCTCCCCGCTCGCCGCGTTAGCGCGCCTCGCCGACCTCCTCGCGATCACGCTCGGCGACGCGGTCCCCGCGCTCGCCGGCGAGGCGGACGCGGCCGCCGTCACCGCGCACCTCGACGCCGGCGTCGCGCTCCTCGACGCCTGCAACGCCATCGCCGCCCGCCTCGACCGACTCCGCCGCCGCCGCCTCCTATCCCGATTCGCGCTCCACCTCCTGTCGTCATCCTCGGCTTCCCCGTCCCCGTCGACAATCCGCCGCGCGCGCGCTGCGCTTGCCGATCGTAACGACTACGCCGCGTCGTCCCCTTCCCCTCCGCTCCCTTCACTCCCGTTTGATCAGCCCCGTGGCCGCCTCTCCGCGGCGGCGCGCATCTTCCTCGCCGTCGACGCCGTCTCCTCGCTCGCAGCGGCCGCCGTCCTCGGCGGAGGCGCCCTCGAGGCCTCCTTCCCCCTGGTCTCCGGCGACCTCCTGTGGGTAGAACCCTTCAACGCCGTCTCCAACCAGCTCTCCGGCCTCGCCACCAACACCGGCGAGGTGGATGCCGTCGACGAGGCGGTCGGCAAGCTCGCGTCGGTTCTTGACAGCGAAGGGGACATCGACGAGGCGGCGCTGCGGACGGCCACGCAGGAGGTGGAGAGGCGGACGGAGGAGCTGACGGCGCGGCTGGACCGCCTGTCCGACGCCGTCAACGGCGTGTTCCGCTCGGCGCTGTGCCTCCGCAACGCCGAGCTTGGCAGCTTCATGGTCATGGCGGGATCCGCCGAAAAGACATGTAAATAGCCGTTACCGCTGTCCGGTTAATACTCGTTATCTCACATGTTACTGTATACAGTGTTACAGGTGCAGCCGTGCAGGGCAACATTGGGTGATGTCTTAGCCAAAAGCATGTTTGGGTTGGGCGAGTTTGGTAAATTGTCCGTGTGTCAAGGAGGCCACGTATCATATGGGGATACTTGCATTTTGCTCCCTTTTGGAAAGAAATGTGGAATCCAGTAAATTGTGGGAAAATTGTTGCAAATGTTCGCCTGGCTCTGTAATTTTGCGGCATGAAAATTTACACTATGAGGAATTTTGATCTGGATATCTTCTTTCTTGATGTCGAAACTTGAAAGAAGCGTAGGCAACATTTTTACGAAATCTTGCGACGTTGCTATTACGACGAGACAACCAGCATGCGCTCTATTGATTCGGTTTAATCGACGAATCCAGAAGGAGATGGCACAGTCTTGTCTTTCATGATAAAGAAATATATACTCGTTAGATTTAGGATATGTATAATGGTATATATCAGTTATATATAAGAGTATACCATATTAGATTTTAGATGATACGAAGGAGAGGGAAGAAAAGAAGAGAAAGATGATGTATACTATTTAATAGACGGTCTTATAAACAGTTTTACACTGTGTATGTCATTGTATGGTCATTCTATTAATTATATGATAGATTATTACATACAAACGTGTAAACAATTAACTGTATAGATTTTATCTTTAATCATACCTATAGATAATATAGAGATATATTACACGCAGGCACGCAGGTAATGCCCTTACAAAGCGCAGCCCGTGGCCACAAACGACTTAGTCTTGAGCTGAATGGCACGAACGGCGAGCGATCGGCAACCGAAACGCTTCGCGAGCTGCACGCATGGATACTAATTTCGTTTTGAATCAAATCCCGGACCCGACCGAAATCCGAAATCTCGGCCGAGATTTCGGAAATTCAAACCAAATCAAACCAAAATCCAAAATTCAAATTTGAAATCCGGTCTTTTTTCTACCGAGATTTCCGAAATTTCGCCCGAAATATCCGAGATTTCGGCGAGATTTCCGAGATTTCCGAAATTTGAAATTTGAATTTTTTTTTGAATTTTTTGAATTTTTCGGGATTTTGAATTTCGGACCGAAATTTGGATCCCTGGCTGCACGTGCCGGAGCGGACTCCCCCAACACCAACCGCCCCACGAAGCCGTCCGTTTCGTCAGCGCGGGCGCAAACCGCACGTCAAAATGTCAGCGGCGCACGGGGCATGCCACAGCGATGGGGAGGGGGAGGACGCCGAAAGGCGTAAAGTGTTGGCGACGCCCACTCAACAGCTAGTCGGGTCAAGTACCATGTCCCTGCACTTGCAGTCGTCGCAGCCGTCACGCAAGCGCGCGCGCGCGCGGTTTTGCCGTCGCGGCAAGCGTATGCAGGCAGGTTGCTGCCGTCGTCGCCCACGGCTGTCGTAGTGCGGGGGCGGGGCGAGCTAGCCCTGCCTGACACTGTCGAGCAGCGCTTGCCCATACACTTGCGCTACCCCCGATGGGGACGCCATGCTTGCTTGGCATCTCTGATCGTACGTACGTACTCTCCTCTCCAACGTACTAGGCCCTAACAAACGGGCCTAGAGCATGCACCGTAGCTGTACCATGCCCTGTCCTGCCGGGAGATACGGAATCGCTTTACGTTTTGTGATTCGCTTCCTCGAGCATTCTTTGCGTTTTTAAAAATTGACGGTGGCCTAACAAAGTTTTCTAATTAGGTGCACTTGCATAGTTGCATGTGCCTAGATATGGAGATTGGGTCATGTTTATAAAGGGCAGGCATAGCTCCACACAAAAATTAGCGGGCTAAATCAGTACGTCATCGCACAGAGTCACCGTATAGAGAATCGTGTTGGACATAGAAACTAGGCCCGATGGATGACATGGCGGATCAGATCGTACTTGGGATGGATCGTCACAAAAATACATGTTTTAATTATAAACCTAGCCCATTAAATATGATAACCAATCGTATGCAATTAGCCCATTATTACTCTCCAAACCCAACCCATATGCCTTCCTCTTTTTCCTCCTCTTACCCCTCTTCCTTCTCTTTACCTCTCTTTGTGTCACCACCAGGGGCGAAGATGGGCATCGGGCCACTGGGGCCTGGGCCCGAGGCCTAGCCCAAATAACAATTCAAAAAATTAGTTCTTTTCATTCGGCCCGAGGCCTTCGGCCCACTAGGCTAAGCCAGCCGGCTTCACAACCAAACCAGGGCAGGCAAGAGCAGAGGCAACCCTAGATCTAGATGGCTCGAACTCCAGAAGAACTCGGCAGTCTCGGCGCCTAGCCGCCCCTGCCTGAATGCCTCCGTCGCCGTCGTGCCGCCTTTGCCGCCCCGCTGGCGCCCTCGCTTCGGCGCGCGTCGCCGAGCGCCCTCGCTCAGTGCCGCCCCCGCCAGCCCGTCGGTCAGCCCCGCTGACGCCCTCGCTCGGCCGCCCGGCAAACACCCTCCGCTCGGCGCGCTCCAACTCGACCCCCGTCGCCGCCCCCGCCCTACGCTCGGCGGTTCGGCGCCGCCCTAGCCCGACACCCTCCGCTCGGTCTTTGCCCGACTGATGCTCATTTGCACATTCTTTGCACTCTTGATACTCTGATAATCTGATTTGAGACTTCAGTTATTCTACAAACTTGCAGGTAGCTCATTCATTAGATGCAACTGTGAATCATTAAATCTGTATAAGTGAAATATGAGTAATATTGTATTAGTGTAATAATACTCTTTTTTTTTCAAGGATAGAACTGTGAAGTGTGAATTATTGAATTGCGAATGGTATCTTTAGTTATCTTTAATTGCTAGATTTGAATATATTGATTAATCAATTGGATTCAACTTGATGTAATAAAAATACAGGATGAAGAGGTCGAAACCATTGTCATCTTATTTTCCATCACAGTCACAGTATAAGGTCTCGTAAGCAACAATTACCTCGTAGTCTTCGTGCTAGTGGTATGTTACATTCTTCTAATGCAATTTGGTTTAATAGTTACCTTCGTAGTTTTGTGTGTCTAATTTACATGTGCAATTTCATCTTTTATAGGTTCAGGTTCTTGTTCTATTGTTGATAAAAAATATGGTAGTCTCAGATTCAACAAACCTTCGTTAATTAGGTATTAACTTTTCTGCCACTTCACTACATTATATTGTTTTGACATATTTTATCTATTTTATTGAAATGTTAAGCATGTAAGTTAAATTTATCTTTAGTTCTCTATTTGTATTGTACTTTGTTATAACTAAATGTCCGTAAATTTTTACGTCAGTAATAATTGCTTATTTTCGGCCCGAGGCTTATATAAATCCTGGCTCCGCCACCGATCGATCACCACCGTCGAACCCCTGTTAGGCTGTTATGCGTCCGCACCATTACCCCTACTAACACCGGCCGCCACCGCCACCCGTCGAACCCCATTATGCGTTCGCACCGTCGCCCCCATTGACACCCGTCTTCACCTCTCCCACGCCGATGTCGCGGACTCCTCTTCTACGCCCTCGATGCTGCCTATGGCTCCCTCGTTGGTGTGCCGTGCTTGTGCTGGCACGGTACGAAGATGGCCTCGTGTGCCGTCTGGTCATGCCTAGGCCTCACCGGCAGTCGATCATGCCAACAAGGCACAGCTCAACTCCTACTCCTAGCAATGCGTGGGCATAAAGGTAAGTACCAGAATTTGAACCACGATGAGCGAAGTAAAGTCGTACATCTACAATTTCACAGTCCGTCAATAGGTGGTTCCTCAAGACTGTACCAATTACGTGATAATAATAACGCCATGATATTTGGAATTAACGTATCCTATTCGTAATACTTTTTCCTGGCCCTTTTGTTTTGCTTTAACTGGCACGTGCAGAACCTTTTTTTTTTAGAATAAGCCGGAGCATTGCGCATCACTGCATTTAAGACGATCATGTGCGGAACCTTGACGATCAGAAGTTCGTAATGCAAAGTTCCTTGCAACAAGGTTTACATGATTTTTTTTTCTAGCAACAAGGTTTAATATTTGTACGAAAAACTTATTGCACGAGTCATGAATGCAGCAATGCATAACAAAAAGGAAATAAAAACGAAGCGACCTGTAACTCGTGGTGGCCCATGAGGCCACAAAGTCCAATACCCCAGCGAAGCCCAACACGGCCTGCCAACTCGCAAGGTACGGTATGTGCGCGTGAGGTAAGATGCGTTTGGATGTTTGTGGGCATGTACAATGGTACATGTCAGCTGTTTATAAGGGTATGTCACATCAGATTTTGAATGATGTGAAGGAGAGAGAGGGAAGAGAGAAAAATATGATGTCTACTATTTAATAGACGGCCTTATAAACAGTTTTATAGTGTGTATACCATTGTACAGACAGTCTATTAGTCACTAGTATATTGTCCGTGCTAACGCTACGGCGATATTTGGTAATTACAATTCAAATAAGCAAAAGGTGTTATATATTTTGGTAATCAAGTGTAGTAAGATGTGCACAAAAGAAAGATATAGAGAGTTATTATATCGTTGATTACACAAGCAAGTGTATATCCAGCAACCAATACAGCGCACAGCTTTGAAAAATTAACCATAAACACTTCAACAGCGTAGCCAACAGGCACCTATTTATGATTGGGTAAGAAAAAAGTAGCATTTTGGGTATGCACAAGGAGCATCGTTCGTATAGTTAAATTAGAAGCGGCTAAATTCTATGAATCAGTCAATATAGAAGCAATTCGGTGTAACCGAAGCTCATACCAGTGTGTCCTGAAGCATTTACAATTTGGAAACGCAGTCATCCAGCTTTTGAGCAACAAGACTTTGCCAACAACGTCAAAAAATAATCAGTTAAATCAGAACCCTATTTTTCCAATTTAGCCCGGCTGATAAGTAGACCCTCATCCCAAACCTCAAGCCACCTGTATCGACAATCCATATTAAAGTTAAATCCCTTCCTGTTCAAAATAAAATGCAGATAAACACTTTTTGGAGCACATTTAAACAGAAAATAGATGAGAGACACCTTGATCCATTTGCATCAATCAACAGGCTCTCCCCATGGCGCCATCCATTTTGAAAATGTCCAAAGAAGATGCTCCCATCCCTGGCATAAAATCTCCCCTCACCATTAGCCTTCCCCTTCCAAAAGTTCGAAAACCAACGATCGCCACTCTGAAAATAGTACCAACAAGCTCCAGCTATTCATTTGATGTGGCACTGATCTAGCAAGTTGGTTTATTAGTTAAGAATTAACCATGAATAAGTTGTGGTAAAGCTTGCTTCGCTTTTGACCTAGATTTGATTACTCCAACGGTATTGCCCATAATTATTCACAAGAGAAAACATATCATCCAAAGCTCTTATAAAATGGCATAGCAACAAGGCTCACATAAACTGCATAAAAAAAATTCTCCGACCAGCCGCAACCTAGAAAAGACCAAGTTATACAGCAAGAGAAGACATTATTTAGATGGAAAACCACATGGAAAAATGGTGACATATAACCTAGCACCTTTTGATTTAAGTTAGCTTATTGTTTATATGTAAGCCTATTTCATGCCCTGAAGTGCCCTTTTTGTCTATGCAGCGCGTGAATTAGATGTTCCTGGTGAAATCTATGAAATCAAAACAAAGCATTCTTGAAAAGGAAGATGAAATCAAAACAAAGATAAAAAAACAAATCAAAACAAAGATAAAAAAAAATCAGTCCACCTGAGTGAAAAGGAAGATGAAATCAAAACAACCTCAAAAGTATAGGGAGAAAAGCACCAAAAGAAACATCAACGAAAAGTGATATAATCCAGCCGGTGTGGCATGTAAAATGTAAAGTTTCTATTGACCATGGAGAGGCAATCACCATAAGCATTCTTGAATTACCAAAAGCATTATTACGAAATAGCTACAAATTCATTTTTTATAATAAAAAAATTGGTGTTCCTTTTGAACAGTGGAAACTAACTCAAGCATTCAACCTCATCAGATCTTTACATTCACAAAGCACTTATCCTGCTTGTACTCATTCTCAATCAGTCCAGGACAACAGGACAAGAAAAATGTGATCAAAATGTATGAATGCAATAGTTTCTTTCTCCCAATCAGACAATGAACCAATCTTCAACAATTTTACCAGGATGTATCCCACTGGTGTGGCTTGCTACTTGCTAGTATGTGCGGACATCATGTTTGCTGTAAATTCCTTGTGCACAATAAATACCATATTATGTTTTTGTCATCCACCAACCATCTTCTAACTCAACCCATGAACTTACCAACAGGCTCCATAATAAGCATTGTAAATTTAGGCAAATTGTCCCGCATCATGCCATTAAAAATGGTAACATGAAAGTATGTTTGTTGTGAATGGTTACCTAGAGATTCCGTAGCCTCACTAAGAGATTTATTAAAATGGGATCAACGGCATCTTGTTCTGACACATTAAGAACCTGAAACCAGTGCATGATGTTCATTTATTCTGTCAAATTGAACAAAAAATTGAATCGAAGGCTATTTTCATTGTAATAAAACAACTCACAGTTAACAAGCATTGGAGAACAGTTAGTTGAACAGATTCATTGGGGTCTTCAAGTAATGCTAATATTACTCCTAATACTTGCTGGATGCATTTAAGCATATGGCTCTCAGGTATCTGAAAAGAGATCATAAGAAAGATTAAGCATAAGGTTTAATGCAAAAACTACAAAATGTCACCAAAGCCATCAGCTAAATCATGATTTACTCAACAATTAAAGTAAATTGTGTACAAATTATACAATTCAGAAAGCGAAGGAAATGTGGGATCTGTTCAATAATAAAACAGATACAAGATTGTGAAAGAAGCATATTACACACATCTTCAACCCTATTTTAGTCGACAATATCGTCCAACCGATGTTAGTCAAAGTACCAAACACAATGTAATGGAGAGAACATGTATCATTTGACGTTGCTATGTTTAGATTGATGACCTGCATAAGTCCACGCAGACAGAGACTCCTGACAGTTGGTGAAACATGAGAGACATGTTGACACAATTCCTCGACCATTTGGTCAAGCAATGTAGGTTCTTTTTCACTGCACAGCAAGAAAACTGCAATAGGTTATTGGCAGTTTAATCGTATATGGGATAAAAGTGAAATATACTTGTGTTCATAATCGGCGTCCATGCGCATGACGAGCTCAAGGCGAGCCTGGCGGCCGCGGATCGGGAAGAGGTCCCTGCGCGCGTGGTCGAGGGGCGGCGGGGGGCTGTCCTCTTCGCGGTCACGGGCGGCCATCTGGACCCAGTCCCGCACGAGGCACACCCGCTCCCGCTCGATCTCGCCGAGCCACCAGCCATCGTCGGTGGTGCGCGAGATCTGCGCGGCGGGGTCGTCGTCGGGGCCGCTCCAACGGCGGGCAGCGCGGCGGACGAGCTCGCCGGCGGGGGAGGCAATGTATGGGGAGCCCTCGCGGCTAGATCCATCCCAGTTGCTCCTTGCGCGCCACCGCGGCCTCCATACCGCGGCTAACGGGCGCGCGGCAGCGCCAGCTCCCCTCGCGAGATCGGGATCTGGCGGCGGCTAGGGTTTTGGCTCTGCGCCACGAATCGCGAGCAAGGGGCCCTGTCTCGGGTTTACACGCGCGGCGATGCAGGCGATTGGAGAGGGGAAGCGGAAAATTTGGAGGGGATGCGGTCGATTGGGGGCCACACGGGCGGGCGATTGGGGGCAGGGTTCACCTTCTCTTTTTATCAGAGAAATTCCAGGGTCCACCGGTACCGATTTTCTTAGAAAATCGGTAGAAAATCGTGGAAAACCGGATGAAATTTAGAATCAAACCATTTGAAAGCCGAAGGTCAATTAGTAGCAACGGCGCAAGAAAATCGGGCGATTTTGTAAGAAAATCGGTCGATTAGTACCGATTATCGGGATAATTGGAAGGAAAATCGGCAGATTTGATATAGATAGAAAACTAATTCATAAAATTGCAAAAAAAAAATCAGAAAAAGGTAAGGATATATATATGGGAAAATAGAACAAAATTTTGGCATAACCTTTGCTATATTTTAGTCAATCTCAAGTTGTAAAATGCAATGCAACAATAACACCTCACTTATAACAATTCGTTTGAAATACCATTTACATATCAATCCAATAAGTTCACATCTCAGTATGAATGGCATATGACATTTGAAAGCAATATTTGTCATGAAAAAAGAATGTTCACATGATGCTGTGTTCCATCGTCGTTCCATTGTCACACATATGCCATGTTCAACCTACATAAGCATTACGGTAGTATAAATTAAGTCGCAATGAAATGAAACATACAAATAAAACAATACCATTGTTGGGTGTACACTTGGTTCGCCATGTTGTACTCATCTGTCGACATGAGTGCTAATCCTCGTGTAGATAACAACTCTGCCTTTGTATTCATGAGTGCTAATCGGGCCATATCGACAGAAAATCGGGCCTTACCGCGCGATTTCCTGTGTCGGAGCGCAGAAAGGCGGTCGCCGGCGGCGACTGCAGCTTCTCGACTCTTCTATGCTTTCTTGATGACCAACAGAACTTGGTCGGAAACGCTCAAGTCCTCATAAATAGCTAATGGGCTTTAGTAAATCAGCCCAATACTATTTCATGTCATAGTGATTTTCTTTTTTTCTCTCTCTAATTCCGGTTTTAGCTCAAAAAATGTATCATAAAGTCGGTTTTTTATCTAAATTTTATCCCAAATGATACAAACTTATTAATACTAATTTTAGCTAGCATTTGGACAAATTTTCTCAAATTTTCCAAAATTTTTGAATTCAAATTTGAATCTCACCGGTTTTCCTCACGGCTTTGAATTTCTTACCTCACCGATTCAACCGATTTTCCCGATTTCCTCGCGATTATCTGCGATTTTTGAAACCCTGATTGGGGGCGCTCACGGGATGAACCGGGTGATTTGGTCCATCAGATTTGATGAAGTGATGTGAAAATACATCTTAGCGCTTGATTATGAGGAAATCGGATTTCTGTGTGCACGTGTTAGGGTGAACAAAAAAAATGTATCCTTTGTGGGGGCAGAATAGTGTGTGCATGTAGAAAAGAATTAGCTGGTGAATTATAAAGGGATAAAGATAAAGATATGAGAGATCATTACAGACAGATATATAGACAGTACATTGTATAAGTTATTTTTAGTACTGTCTATAGATGACATGGATGTATATTATAGACAGCTACCGTCTATACCACTGTACATGCCCTAAGGCTATGTTTGGGAGATTCATTTCTGCCCGGATCACATCCACATGGATAGCCTAAAATCCAGGTTCATCCACATAGATCTTGGCCAAGAATGGACGGTGGACCTCCCAAACAAGACCTAATATATATATATATATATATATATATATATATATATATATATATATATATATATATTTATATATTTATATGTTTGGTTGTTTGAATGGAACCATCTCATTATGGATCAAGTGATACAAATTTGAGAAATATTCTCTATAGATGCTGAACTATTTTATTCATCCAAAATAATGAAACTAAATGATATAGAACCATTCTATTCCATTTAACCACATTTCATCAACCAAAGGCACCCCAAATTGACGTGGCCAAACATGCAACCAGCGATATGGATCGATCACATTGACCCGCGGCGAGCCAACTCCGCTCGCGCCCCACGTACTCGCCGTCTCCACTATTCACTCCCCGAGACTCTAACCACCACTGCCACCACCACGTCCTCCCCGACTCACCACTTAAGCATCCCTCCCTATTAATTCGCATCGCTTGCATGCTATTGCCGAGCAAATTTAGTTCTGCAAGCATCGATCGATCGGCACTGATCAGCTAGGAAGGCACCGGCCGGCCATGGCAAATCTCGTTTCCCTTGTGACGCTTCTTGCACTCTTCGGCGCATGGGGCCGCCCCGCCGCTGCCTCCGACTTTGAAGTCGGTGGAGACGACGGCTGGGTCGTGCCGCCGGCCAACGAGGCCGGCATGTACAACGACTGGGCGTCTAAGAACCGCTTCCTCGTCGGCGACAGCGTCCGTAAGACGCGTTCATTCGATTTGATATGCTTCTTTAATATAGTTGGTACTATGTATAATTCTCTTGGCGGTGGCATGCATTGATTTGCAAACTGATCGTACATCCGAAACTTCGAATTGATGGGTATGGACGTAGATTTCAAGTACAAGAAGGACTCGGTGATGGTGGTGACGGAGGAGGACTACAACATGTGCCGGTCGTCGCACCCCATCTTCTTTTCCAACAACGGCGACACGGAGCTGCGGCTGGACCGCCCGGGTCTCTTCTACTTCATCAGCGGCGTCACCGGCCACTGCGAGCGCGGGCAGAGGATGATAATCAAGGTCATCGGACACAACGCGCCGCCACCGCCGTCGGCGCATCCCAGCCCGCCGCAACCGAGCGGCGCTGCGCCGGGCGACGACGGATTCACCGGTGCCATTGCCGTCGTGGCGATGCTGTTGCCGGTCATTGTGCATGGTATCTAATTAGCGTAGCTGGCTGGATATCTACATCTTTAAAGTTTAGTTGCTAGGTTTATTCGTTTTCACTAAATTGTGTTGGCGTCGCTTGGGGAATCAAGATCTGCATATATTGTTTATTTGCAATTATCTACTGCGTTCCCATGTTGTGCCGTGTCGTTCACTGGAGTTGCGCGCTGTTCCGGTTGAGTTTAGCCCGGAATCATAACCCGCATGAACAGGAAGAAAAATTAAAACAAATTTCTATTGTTTACTTCTTGCTTTCTTACTTTGCTCTTACTTACGAAACTATATCTGAATTTATACCCAAAATACAACCCTAATAAACGAAATAAGACTCTACTTTCTTGTCATAATCGGATTCCTCATGCTAATTAGATCTGATACAAGATTAACTGACATTCACTCATTTAATCTTGTAACATCTAATTTCTAACGCAACTCTAACTTGTTGAGGCAGTTAGTCCCAACTATGACTTGCCTAATTTTTGCTCGACACAGGATGGTGAACGCATCTTTAAAGAGTTCAGCCTTTTTCTTGTTGGTTATACCACCGGTGACACCTTGCTGGTGATTATAACATTGCCTCAGCTCCAATTGTCTTTTCACTGGTAACACAACTTGACGACGACGACGTAGTCTCGCACTAGAGCTTATCTGCAAAAGATCTTGGACACACCTACAAGAACCCTCATGCACACACAGTATGTCGTAGACACAACTAATATAAGAATACATAGTTTTGGCAATCTTCTCGACGAGACACGTAAATAGTCGTTAATACTATCTTGTCACAAACGGGTATTGGGAAGACACACGTCCACCCTTTCTTTTTAGAGAATGGCTAAGTAACACTCGAGTGTTTTTTTTTGGTTTGTGAGCACTCAACTTGGGGGCCTATAAAGAGGAGGGTGGTGGAGAGAGATGGTAAATTGATTGGATTAATGGATCTAGATCTAAAGACTACAAATTTGAGTGCTCACAAACTAAAAAAACACTCAAGTGCTCCCTAGACACCCCCTTCTTTTTATCCTTTTTTCCTCCTCTTTTGTTCTTTTTTTTTCACGTGCTTCCTCATGTTGCTTTCTTGCCGTACCGCTGCTGGAGGTTTGTTTCTCCACGAGCAACATGTTCTAGACGTTGATCATCAGATCATCACCACACGCCCGCCGTCTCGACCTCGTGGAAACCCCAAGGCAATGCTAAGTTTTACCGCTGCCCTCGTATGCACCCTGCTTGTTTCTCTCCATCCGCATGTACACTCACTGCAATAAAACACCTAGATGACGGTTTATTTGTGTCAGTTTTTTTGGAACCGATACAGATAAAGTTCTAGTATCGGTTATAAAACTTAAAATGGAGGGAAGACTATTTGTGCCGTTTTTTAATTGGAACCGACACAAATAGTCCAATTTTTTTTGTATCGGTTCTAGCTAAAACCGACATAAATGACAAATAGTAATCATATTATTTTTATCGGTTCTAATAAAAAACCGACACAAAAAAAATTATATGTATCAGTTCTAGCCAAAAACTGACACAAATAGTCCACAACTCTGCGCCTCGCTAAAACGACCATAACTTTTGACTTGTAACTCTGATCGGGGCGTTCTTTGGCTCCTTAGAGCATCTCCAAGAGGGGCTTTAAATATGGTCCTAATTTGAATTATAGGGCTTTTGGGGAAAAGATTAACTCCAGCAAGGGCCCTAAATTGTTAAAATTTAGCAAATTGTTTTAGGGCCCCTAGGAGAGTAGCTATATTTAGCAACTCTGTGATTGAGCCCTATCTTCGTTGGGTTTTAGGGCCTAATTGCTGGAGTGAATATTTCGTTAGAGCCCTAAATCAAATTAGTTGGGGTCCTAAATTAAAGTTTACGGCTCATTTTTAGGGCTCTCTCTTGGAGATGCTCTTAGAAAGCTAATGAGAAGATTCATTCGAAAAAAATCCAAAAAATCAACAAGTCTTTCAATGATTTTTTGTGTGAGTGCGAGTGTGGCGACAATTCCAAAAAAACACTGTTTAGTGCCTCAAAACGGCCTTCGAATTTTTAGAGTATATGACCACTAAAATATAGTTCAAACTTCAAACCATGTTTGGGTATGAAAAAAATTAAAATTGGTGTTCGGGTGCTTTGCGAGGTTAAGGGGAGAGGGACGCGTTAGATGTCACATGTGACCATATCAGCACTAAAATATTAGATCCTATAAGAACTTCAAAGTTAAGCGTGCTTGGGTGAGAGTAGAACTAGGATGGGTGAACTCTCGGGAAGTTAAATCCGCTGGATCTTGTTAGAACTTCGAAGTTAAACGTGTTTGGACGATTAGTAGCGACTTGCTTCTAGGATGGGTGACCTCCCGGGAAGTTAAATCCGCTGGATCCTTTTAGAACTTCGAAGTTTGTGTTTGGTCGAGAATAGTAGCGACTTGCTTTTCTGCACTGTCGCATGTCACCAAGACTCCACGATGCACGCATGTAGTACAGTCGGTGCCTTGTTGCCACGCACTTCGGACGATTCCTAGCCGCACGTCTCGTACACTAGCCACCTTCAAGCGCCCATGCTCGTCGCCCCTTGGGACTCCAACGCCGCTGCATGAAGCCCTCTACTTCGCCGATGACCGTCCCCAAGATCTAGCTTCCTCCGAGGGTAGCAGTTCGGATCTTGAACCCTAAGCTTTAATTTCAATTGTTGGGTTTAGTTCTGAACATTAAACACACACGAACACGAAAAAAATTTAGGGCAATTTCTCTCTTGTTTACTTCTCACATTCTTGCTTACAAAACTCATGACTACATCTGAATTTATACACAAAATACAACCCTAAAAAATAGAATATGATCTACTTTCTTATCCTAATCAGACTCCTCGTCCTAGATCAAATACAAGATTAACTTTAATAGTTCCTACTTATTTTTTTAATATTTACAGTTAGATGGTTAGGGAGATCTTCTGTGATGAGGTGGAGGATATATATGTGGCCTTTCTCAAGACGATATGGATTGTGTATATATGGTGTACATGAACACAATATGTGCTTGCAGTGTGCAGCCATTTGTTCTCTCTCTCTATCTCTTCGAATTACAATACCATGCAGACAAAACAGAAGTCTAATGGAACGGGTGTGATGTTTGAAAACAATTGATTTTGTAATTTGTAATATGTGATAAACGCATTAGGTCTAAAGTTTTATTCCCGAGCGGGATCTAAGGGGTTGTTTGGTTGCCTTCTTTCGCGAGGCTGGTCTGTTCGACTCAGTCAAACTGATTAGATACGGGATGCACAGATGCAGAGACGGTGTTTGGTTGAATGTTTAGTAGGAATGGATTTTGAAATTTATATAGCAAGTGTGGTCTAGTTTTGTTCGAAAAAATGTCAGGAACCCATTTTTGAAATCGGTTCGGTAATCGGAGATGCTAATCAAAAGATATAAGCAAAAAAAAGAAAAAAAGGAAACTTTTACATACCCACGTGGCACCGCATGCATGATTTGCTATTGTGGCTAACAGTGGTCCCTTGCACAAAACATGAGGCTGCATCCAGAGATACACCCATTTTCTACGTATCTTCAGAGTCAGGCTGCATGGA
The DNA here is from genome assembly GCA_036346355.1 of Rhipidocladum racemiflorum. NCBI lineage: Eukaryota > Viridiplantae > Streptophyta > Magnoliopsida > Poales > Poaceae > Rhipidocladum > Rhipidocladum racemiflorum. The sequence continues at coordinate 71,111,381 of CM070576.1, read as the reverse complement.
AAATCTTGCATCCAAAGAGCCAGGCTCAAAACTAGATGCAGACAACCAAACACGAGAAAAAGAGAGAGCAGATTTTGCATCTATAGATGCAAATCTATGTGTATACAGACAACCAAACAGCCTAAGTGAATGGGTAAGGATTTTAGGCTACAATCGATCTACCCACATAAATCCTAATCGAAAATAGACCTTCCAAATAATGCTTTAGCACCATAGTACACCCCAATGGCAGGCGGGCCATGATACTGCAAGTTTGTCAGCACTCCAAGCCACTTATGTTGATTTAATTTAGGCCAGAGGTAGAACAAAGCCAAGGTAATCCTTCTTTCAAACACTTTGATATTGCTCTAGATAGATCATAATACAAATAATCAATTAGAGCGCAAAAAAGCCATATCATTATCCTGAACTATCCGATCTTCACATCAGTTGATAAAAAAGAGCCCAGTGCAAAACAAGTGCATGTTGGGTCTTCGAAACAGTTGGAATCATAGGGTGACAGGCCGACAACCGGAGCCAGACTGGTTTCGAATTTGGGCCTCGGGTGAACGCCGGCCGACCGACCGGCTTGCTCGTCACAAACGGCGTTCGTTTCAGCAAAGGAGCCGCACGAACAGCACAGTGATCACCCACCACACGGCGACACTCGCGAATCCACCCGCGCCGGGGGCCGTGGCGCCAATCCCGCCGTCCCGCTCCCGCGCGCCCAAACTCTTCCTCTGCGTCCTCCTCCTCGTCTGCTCCTGAGCCACCGAAAACCCCAAGCAGCACAGCGAGCAAAACGCTTCGTCTGTTCCGCAAACCAGAACCCCCATGGCGCCGTCCCCTCCCACCACCCCCAAAACCATCGCCGACTACCTCATCCGCCCCTCCAAGCGCCTCCGCCCCAGCACCACCACGCCCGCCGCCTCGCACTCCTCCTCATCCGCCTCCTCCCTCTCGCCGGAGCAGCGCCGCCGCGCCGACACCAATCTCGCCCTCGCCCGCGCGCGCCGTAACCTCCGCCTCGCCGAGTCCAAAGGTACTCCACGCCCCCGATCTACCCAGGGTTTCGTTCAGGCGTACCCTCGGCTCGTCGGTCCTTTAACCTTAGGGTTTTGGTGCTGGCGGTTTTAGCGTCGGGGGGCGCTGCGAGGCTGGAGGAGCTGCTCGTCGAAAAGACGTGGCTGGAGGCGCTCCCCGGGGAGCTGCGCAAGCCCTACGCGCTCGAGCTTTGCCACTTCGTCGCCCATGAGCGGCTGCACGGCAAGGTGCCCGTCTACCCGCCGCCGCACCTTGTCTTCCACGCGCTTAACACCACCCCGTTCGACCGCGTCAAAGCCGTCATCATCGGCCAGGTACCTCGAAGCTATTGAATAGTGTGGATTTTTTTTAGGGAGATACTAGTGCCCGGACGTCTGATAGGAATGTTCACATCGGACCTCCTGAAAACAATGCAACAAATTTCTTCAACACATGCAACAATTCATAGCAGCATGTGCAACATTGCAAAAAAACACAGGCAACACCGAGGAAAGATTTGAAAAAGGAAATCACTCTCTTAATAACTTAGACAAAATTGAGTAGTATTTGATGCCTAAATTAGTATTGGCCAACTTATTTGAAAAAATAGTGTAAAGATATTCAAAAACAACAAATGCATATATGAAAAACGATGTACCAACCCTACAACATTTTAGAGATGCACATGCAACAATAAAAAATACTGATGCAACATCTCAAAATAACATTTTTCGCAATCCATTGCAAAAAAAAATGGGCAACAAAATAAATACCCTTTTGCAACAGGTAAGAAATCTTCTACAACAAATAAATCTTCAACTACAACAAAAACATTTTGCTGCTAGAGCAAAGAAAATACACATTGCAACAAATAAAAGGACTTCTTGTAACATTGGAGGAAGCGAGCTGCACCATTTTGAAAAATAGCGGTGGAGCACACTTGACCCCGAGGAGAAGTGCGCAAGGGATGGGGATGTCGGGGAGAAGCACTTGAGAGGAAGGGGTTGTTGGGATAGGTCGCGATGACATTGACGAGATGCTTGCAATGGCAGACTTAGTTGGCTGTAGAAAAGCAGCCCGAGGTCAAAGTAGCTGACGATGATGAATGCGATTTCTGCTATGTCGCTCTTCGAATGTTAGATCTCCATGTCGGAGTTGAAGGTGAGGAAACAGCCTATTGATGCACCGTGTGCAAAATGCTGCATAGATATGGAAAAATTGGAATGGCATAATCATCTATGATGCTTGTGCTCCGTTTATTCTAGAAGGTTGTGCAGTACTTTCTTTTTTGTTAGATTGCTTTTGCAAGTGTTGGCTCCTTGAGTGATTCTTTCGAGTACATTGTTTATGTTATATCCTTCATTTATTCATGAGGAAGGTAGCATGAATTTAGTTCCAACATAATAGTAATATGTGCTAATATGCAGTGGAAATGTGTGAAGTTATACTAACGTAACTTCATTTTGATGATCTGATTGCTTATTTGCATAAAAGTTGGTCCATTTGGTCTGACATTGGTCCAAAGTTTGTTATAGTTACAATGCTTGCCGCTTTATGGTGTTCAATTGACAACATGGATAGACCAATTTGGCAATTCCATGTTGCAGGAATGCAAATTATAGCTTATGTTCTCCATGTACCATATTATGCTACAATAACTGATTTGAGGCTGTTTTGTTTGTGTGTATGGTATTTGTTTACTCTAGGTATTTGTTTTTTTGGTGTGTGTGTGTGTGTGTGGTGCCTAGCCTGCTCAGCCTTATTTACCACAACAGTTTGTTGGCATAAAAATACGACCCTGTTATATTTATCACCTCATCCTTTTCTTCAGCTATTAGCAGGTGATGCTGTTTTGGTGCACTGAGTTTTGGTTGTTAAACATACCGTATGGTTCTACTTTGTCCTTGACTCTAATTTTCATCAGTACTGCATGCTGGCTGTTTTGTCTTGCAATATATATATATATATATATATATATATATATAGGAAGCCTCTTTTCTACTTCCGGGAGTAATTACTCCCTATGCCGTATCTCACAACTTAGGGAGTATTTCGCACAATGGAGAGTATGTACGTGTAGTATGTAAGTATATAAGATCATCTAGGTGGTATCTACATTTTTTCAGAGGTGGTATGTACACTTTTTAGACATACTCCTTTTTATATACGTATATGAAGGTATTTGCAAAATAGGCTAAAAACTATGTACTCCCTTGCAATTTTTTCATGTGGATCTCATTGGAATATCTTATAATTAGTATATGAGTGTATCCAAAGTGATAAAGGAGTATTTCAAGTTCGTTTGGGTGGTATTTCAGAGATGGGAGTAATTACTCCCGGGAGTACAAAGTATTTTTCCTATATATATATATATATATATATATATATATATATATATATATATATATATATATATATATATATATATATATAGGATAACAGTATGGGACACCTTGGTGCCTGGGCACCATGATTTTAAATGCGTTAATTCAAGTCAAATTCGGATATATTTTTCAAAACTTTCAGTTTTAGGGTATATACCCATCTATAAGAATTCAAATGAAACACATACCTTTAAAAAATATACTCAAATTTGAAGATTTGAATGAATTTAGATTACATACTTTGCTGATTTATATGTATGATCAACACATACCTACAATCAAACTATCATCAAAAAAGGAAACTTTAATTTGAATTTCAGTTCAAACTTATTTGAACTAGTTAGTAAACTAGTTGTACTCAACATCCTAAAAATTTCAAAAAAATCCGCATACAAATACATATGGAAAATACCTATTTTGGATCATGGTGCCCAGGCACCTTGGTGTCCCAGGTAATTGTACTATATATATATATATATATATATATATATATATATATATATATATATATATATATAGGAAGCATTTTCCGTACTCTTGGGAGTATGTACTCCCACCTCCAGTATACCACTTAAACGAATACGTTATACTCCTTTATCACTTTCAGTATACTCCAATAATAATTCTAAGATACTACAATGCGATATGGTTGAAAAAAATTAATCAGAGACCTTTATTTTTTAGGTATATACTCTTTTTCATATGTAAAAAGAGTATATAAACAAAATATCCTATAAAGAGTGGACTTTAATGAAATTTTTCGTGGAATTCACTTTGGAGTATCTTATAATCAGTATTAGAGTATACTTAAAAGGATAAAGAGGTATAGCAACATCATTTAAGCGGTATACTGAGAGTGGGAGTACGTACTCCCAGGGGTATATAACCATTTTCCTATATATATATATATATATATATATATATATATATATATATTTGCATTTGTGATCTTTAGCCACTTAGCCTGAAGAAAAAGTTAATGATGCCTGCCCTATGATACCAAAATTGCAAATGTAATTGTACCATTGTTTTTCAGTGTTTCGTGTTCTACTTTTCAGGATCCATACCATGGTCCTGGTCAGGCCATGGGATTAGCTTTCTCAGTACCAGAGGGGATCAAAATTCCTTCCAGCTTAGCAAACATGTTCAAAGAGCTGCATAAGGACCTAGGTTGTACTGTGCCATCACATGGTAACTTGGAAAGATGGGCTGTGCAGGTAAGATGGTTTGATAGAACATTAGAGTAAATTACCTTTACGCCTAAAATAATAGGTTTGCTCCCTTATTTTATCTTAGTACCCATTCCTGTTGCAAAAACAGGACCTGTATGCACTAATATACCATGAAATACTGGGTATTACGTATTACAAGAACAAAGAGCTCTGCCATCATTACATTATAGAGGATATCTATCAAATGCCAGAAATCAGTCGTTTGTGTATGTAGCATTAGTATGATCGATCGACTCCCTCTTCTTTTATGTCAGTTTTGACCAAATCCATGTCATCACAGTTTATCAAATGAACAAGTAATGTATTTGTGGTCCATGTTTCCCATATGAATTCCATAGAAGCGAATTGCTGAATTCATTTTTTGTTGTAACAATTTGATTTTGTTTGAATGGATTAAGAAGATGACGCTAAACCTGAAAGAAAGTAGCTGCATAAGAAATTTAGAAAAGAAAAGTGACTGCTGTTGCCAAATTTGTTCGGATTAGAAAATGCAGTAGCTGCAAAACAGCACAAGCATGCACTCTTGGCAATATGCTTTTTTATGACTGTTTTTTTGGAGATGTTTACTAACTTGGAAAAAAACATGTGTACCTTGCAGGGTGTTCTTATGCTAAATACTGTGCTAACTGGTATGACTGTTTTCCCATTAGAATGAGACAATTATTGTTTCTTCTTATGTTTCCTTAGCTCATGCATTTTTAATCTTGATCAAACTGGCTACTATTTTTAGTTCTTTCTTTAATGTGCTCGAGTCTTGATCACAAAAACTACATTTGTTTTTGGATTCTATTTAGCTGCACTTCACTGTATTCTTATAGTTGCAACTGTATTCTGGGCTTCCATTTGATGTTACTCATATCCACTTACACTAGCTAGTTAGAAGTTTTTGGATCCCTCTGTTGAGGAAGCCTTGGAAAATTATTGAGTTCATTATTGTAGCCATCTCTCTCTGTAAACCTAGATTGTCTTGTCTTTGCAAGGTTTTCCTGTCAAATTTGATCAGAGAAATAAGAAAATTATTGTTCTGCAACTTTATTGTAAGGAAAATAATGTGCATAATGCAATTCTAGTGTACTTGCACACTTCTCCTCTGACCGATGCCCTTGCTGAAAGCTTCCATGTATAATATGCCAAAACAAGCTTGATTTCCATCAGGTAAGTGCAAAAGGACTTCTCACAACACATTTATTTCCAATTTCTGTTGCTGATTTGCTGTCTGCAACTCTGCATTTTCCTTGTAATGTTTGAGATTGGTCCTTCTTGCTGTCAACTGTAAGAAACTTGCATTACATCTTGGTCCTTCTTGCTGTCAACTGTACGAAACTTGCATTACATCTCTTGATCATTGTTAAAATTCTCTTCTATCCAAAGTGGCAAACTACACATGGCAAGTTTGAGTATGAACATCAAACATTTCTACCACAAGTGCCTGAATTGTTGGTTATCAAACCATCAGTTACTAGTGCTGTTCCAGACTGATGTTAACTAATATATCACTAGAATGTTACCATTCTGCACCAGCAATTTGTGTTATGTATGGGCATGGTAAACAACTCTCGTATGGTTTTTCCACATTCTGGCTCGGTATTCCCTTAATTGTGAATAGAAGTTGCGTTTTCTCGTGTCCCGTTCACTCCTGCTAGTGTGAAAGTATAACCTTGAAATTGTTCTATACCCTGATCTTTCTACCCTTTAGTTTTACTACTGTTGAAATTCATACATTTTTAGTGATCTCCTTGTAAGTTGCAGTAAAATCAACCTGTTTGGAAGTTATATCTTGCTAGATACTAGCTTGTTGATTTCATCTTGTCTTATCAGTTAGGGAACATCAAGCCAACTCACATGCCAAGAAAGGATGGGAGCAGTTTACTGATGCTGTCATAAAGACAATATCACAAAAGAAATCAGGATTAGTATTTCTTCTCTGGGGAAACTCTGCTCAAGCGAAGACAAGGTATGCTTAGTCACATCTGGAACTCTGCAGAATGCAACGTAGGGCATGTCCAAAAGACAGCTTTTCCGACCATTATCATTGTTATCTTTGGTCTTTACAAACATTGAGACATTCAGAGTGCATGCTTGTGCTGTTTTGCAGATTGATTGATGAAACAAAACATCACATTTTAAAAGCTGCTCATCCATCAGGCCTGTCGGCAAATAGAGGTTTCTTTGGATGCAGGTTTATTTTCTTGCCAGTTCAAGTAAACTTCTTCAATCTGTTTTCCTGAATAAAAAAAATTCTCAACTCCACCCCTCGAAATAAAAAACAAAAGGGAGAAAATATGGGAGAAATGATGAAGAATTTCCCTTTTGTAGTTGCATGTCACCCAAGGGGGTGTTTTGTGGGGGGATTTGGGTGGCAACAGAATAAAGACGACTACCATTTACAATATTGAATACACCCCTTGTGGAATAGTGGCATATGGCACCATAATGTTTGTTTCAGGCTAGGCAGTGCGACAACCCACTAATGGCTGGTATCTTTGTTACTGTACAAGTTTCAGTAGTGGGTTATAATGATTTATCCTGTGAACAACCTTTAACTCCACCTGCACCATTATGTGATGCTATTGTCGGTACATGCTGAGTGGTGCGATGAATACTCATTGCTTTCGGCCATCTTGTCCTGCCTTATTTTTGGCCAACTTGATATTGCTTTTGCCTTTTCGCTTACTAGTGTTAATGGCTCTGCCGAATGAGCATTAGCTCAGAAACAACATACGTAAAGTCGATTGTATCTTGGCATCTCATATCCTGTTTATGGGGCCAATTCAAATAAATCAAATGCTACTTTTCCCTGTGATTATCCTTGAATCCATTCTCAACTGATATTATACATTTTATGATTCTCGTGTTGTGTTTATCTTAAATAGGCACTTTTCGCAAACGAATCAGATCTTGGAGAGGCTGGGACTATCTGCCATCGATTGGCAGCTCTAGATCATTGCAAGACATCATGTGACCTGTCTGCTTGACAACCACCATTGTCCGTTGGATGGAAGGTAGATGTGGCAAGGACCATCGTATTCGGCCAAAATTTTGTAACAACTTAAATTATATGGCCGATCCAAATGGTAATATGTGCTGCATCTTTTGATCGAACCAAATGTTGCATCAAAATGTTTTGATTGTTTCAGTTGTAGGTGCAACTACTTCGTTTGGCACTAGGGTGCCCATTTTGGTAGCGTTGTTAGCTTGGACGTATATCCTACATCATCTATAATAGTAGAGATTGTTGTCTGGGTATTTCTCTATATCATTTAAATTCTCTACGTCATTTAAAGATAACTTCTACATAACATCTTAATGTTGTTTCTATGAAATCTTGCAATCTTTTAATTATGGTTTAGAAAAAGTGTTTATTACAGACGACAATAACTCGTACAATAATAATTTGTATTGTCTATATGATTGTCTCTGTATAAAGATACAATTATGCTCTTTCTTATGCAGCAAAAAATTTATGTGGTAAAACATATAGATGATTAACGTTGTACATTGTATATGCTCTTTACAACCGTCATGTCCTAAGTTTTTAACTACCACAAAGTCAGATCGTCCTTCCTCATCTGGGATCCCTTTGTCGAGCAACTCCTGCGCTCTTAGATTTGCTCGTAGACTCGGCACCAACTCTTAGATCCTAAGAAATTAATCAAATTGCAGTGATAGAGATGGTTTTTCCTTTAATACGATAAGTACCACATCATTCACCAACATGTAGTCCCTCAATCACATATACACTGCGTTTTGGGTTGGTGCAATTAAATTTTTACAACTTTGAATATTGTTTTTTTAAAATATTTAGATCGGATATATGAAAATTGTATTTGTATATTTGTCTCAAAAAGTATTTTCATAATATCACTAATTTCTAATGTAATATATTTATAAAACCCAATTATGTTCAAAACGATATGTATTTGTGATTAAAGGGAGTACAAATATATTAAAAAAAATTAGTAACCAAAATTATGTTTTGGAAACAGCGTCGATTTCTAAAACATACCTGTTTCTCGGAGTATACTAATACTTGTACGCATTGTTAAGTGTCCTGACGAGCTAGCGACGGGGTACACGTCTCGCGCCTACCTACTGTATTTGTATTTTTCTACTGTATAGTAGGTGGTTGCACGCCGGAAAGACGAGTCTCGGCAGCCTGCAATAGACGAATCCGCTTCTAGTCTAGGGTATATAGGAGAGCAATCACGTCAGCTGTTTGTGCTGCCGGAGAGTGGCATGCATCTAACAGTAGTACTCTGCACTCCAGCAGCGTCTCGTAACGTAAGCATCGCTACGTGTTCATCCGGCCAGGATGTGCGCGCGCGCGGAAGCTTTACCGAAACTTCACACGCCTGACGGCACCACCATGTCTCATGGATTCAAACCGGGGTTTGTAGAAAACGACGTTGCACGCATTGGCATCGATCCCGTCCGGGTCCGCGAAGGGCTTGACGGGGTGAGGGCGATGCATCTCATCCTAACCTTATCCTTGCATCACAAGTATACATACCGGATTCGTTCTGCCGGCAAAGTAAAATCGCGGCAGATCTGCATCGCGACTTTCGTCGCATCAGGCAAACATCGTCGCGAGATGCTGCAACTGTTCCTTGAAACATGGGTGTTAAACGCACTGCTGGACTCTGCTGGTCCGTACGCCGGGCCCATGCATGATGCATCCGATCATCGACAGCACAAAGCTAGTCTCGCTCGAGAAAAAAGAAAAATATCACCGGTCCAAAGTCTTGCCGCCAGTCTATCCCACTGTGTGTGTGTGTGTCCTCGTGAAAACGACGGATGGGCCAGCACACGACGAGCTCTCTCATGCATCTAGCTCCTTGGTGATTAATCTATCTGGCAATCACGCCAGTGGCACGAAGCATGCACGTAACTAATAACGATTCGAGCCGCTGTGCAGATCGTAAGCGCATCTGCCAGTCCCATGCATGGCGGGCCGCCCGGTATGTGCTCGTTAAACGTACATGTCACGTCGAGACTGATATATCATACGCACAGCCGGCCGTGAGTCCGGCCGTGACACGGTAATACTTAGCAGTGTCTTTTTGACTCCTTGGACCCTTTCCCTCTGATTACATCGATCAATTGCTCATAAGCAGGATCCAAAAGACGAGTCCATGTACTTCACTAGCCGTAGGGCCCCGGCCCGAGGCCAACCCGAGTGGACCGGAGCGTTCGGTCGACAGGTCGGTCGCTAGCTGCCACGCCGTGACAGTGGCATGGGCGTGCTGGATTCTTTCGGGAAGCAGCGGGCGGGCGAGCGAGCAGGATTGCCTTCGCCGCTATCGATCGGCTGCGTGGCCCGCCACACCGGCGGGGTGGGTTCCTCCGCGATCTCGCGGTCAAATCCGGCGATCGTGGCGACCCCGCACGGGGCCGGCCTGGGCGCCGAACCAACCAACAAACCGATCCCTACGCCACGCGACGCGGCTACCCCATCCCCCACGCCCCGCTCGATCCCCTCCCCTTCCTCGTCAGTTTGTCACGGTTCCCACGCCGCGCGCGTCCCAACGCTTCCCTCGTGAAGCCAACGACACGAGGCTGGCTGCTTCCTCTCCGTCACGGCGTCGTGAACTCGTGACTCGATCGATTCTGTCCAAGATTTTTTCGTGCCTTCCCGTGGAGCAGCCATCACTCGGAGCAAATTGTTTATGGAGAGCGCAAGTTTGAAGTAAAACTTAGAGCATGTACAATAGTAAAACTCTTATGTCGTAAAATATATAGATAGTTAACATCACATCATGTGCATGCTCTCACAGGTTAGGATCGATCTGGTAAAGTAAGACTTGCATTGATCGGACGCGTTGCGAGAGCAACGTGAGTACGTACCAGGGTTTTGAATCTCGTTTCGAACTCACTTTTCGTGCGTCCACCGGTACCGAATTTCGACAAAATTCGGTCGAAATTCGAGAAATTTCGAATGGTTCGAAAGTCAAATGGATTTGAAAACTGGTCAAACCCATGAGCGAATTTCCATCGAAAAGCTCGAAATTCGATCAAAAAGCTCGAAATTTCAACGACAAATTAAAAACAATTAAGGAAAATATAAAAAATGAGAAAAATTACAAAAACAATGTTGTAAAATTTTGTAAAATGCAATTCACATATTAACACTTGTCACATATCAATACAAGTGCAAAAATAGGCATGCATGTAATTAAAATATTAAAATATACCCTATCAAGATAACACTAATATATTAAAAAAATACTATATATTTGCTATATTTTAAATAATTAAAAGTTGTCACATACCAATACAAGAAAAAGTTTCAATATTAGATAACATTAACATATTAAAATTGTCGGGGATTGGCTATCTGGCAAAAGACCACGGTACCCCCGTGAAAAGCTAAACCCGTCGACCAAGCAACACTAAAAGAAGATGCTCGGGAGAACGAAACGAGCATCCCTCCTTCTCCTCCGAGCATGCGCATTCGCACCTTCGCTCGCAGAAGCACCAAACACACCCCCCCACGAGCAAGCATGCTCGTAGAGGCCGCGACCTGCTCGGGTGTTTTGGTCGGAGTGCCCGGTCAATGCCACGAGGAAGGAAGGTGGCAACCAATCAGCCGGAGATCAAGGGAAATTATACCCGAAATTCAAATAACGCCCGGATCAAGGCGTTAGATCGTAAATGCGATTGCGGCGCAATCCCGTGAGGTAGTTACCTTCTATGTACCTCTAGTCGTAGTATTTAAACCCCTGAAGATCTGTGGAGAGGGACACCAAGATAGAACACAATACACCTTTGGAGTAGGGCTATTATCTCGACGGTGAGAGGCCCGAACCAGATAAAACACCGTGTCCCCTTTCTTCTCCTTCTCCCGATTCGCATCGCTCGAACGCCCTCTTCGATCCGTACGACGGGGCTCTGTTGATCCCCCATTCAACAAGTAAGCTCGACGGGAGCCCGTTCTCCAATCGTCGGCGATACCGGCGCCGTCCGTGGGGAACGACAGCTTGATTCCCGTGCAGATCAAGATCCTCGAGGATGCCGAACTCGGGAGACACTCGGGACCTTTGTGTTTTCGACCACGTTGAAGATGACGACGTATACTACGCCGCCGACGACGCGGCCAGGGTGACCGATCCTATCGGTCACACTGAGTCTGGGAGCCCTTCCCCGGACACGGGAATGCGAGGACAGGGCCTCCATCCCCCAGACATTACCCTCGGGGACCCCGAGGATGACTGCGATGAGCTCTACGACGGCCGACATACCGGACGACCTAGAGCTCGGCCAGAAGATCAGCATCTCAAGGGGATACAATGATGTCCCCATCGCTCTCATCCCGCTCTCGTCGGGTCAACGTGGCCGGGAGCCGTGCGGAGCCTGGAGAAGGATCCTCGGACGCTGCCAAGCACGACCCCTACGAGGCGGCCAGACTCCACCTGGAGGCGTCCTTGGGAAAGACCCTCGCGAGCATTCGCCGCCAGGCAAAGGGGGGGCTCCACGGAAAGGAACTCTCGTGGGTACCGAACTCCCGATCGCGCTCCGGAGCGTCGCCAAAGCTCGCCACCGCCGATTCACCGGAAGCGGAAGCGATTCTGAGGCCTTGGCGGCGGTCGTGCGTGACCTGCGTAGTTTCCCCGAGCAAGCAGACTTGGAGGCCGTGGCAGGGTCGTAGCCGAAGATTTGGAAAGGCTTGCCGCCGAGCTACAAGTCTCGGATCCTCCTCGTGACCGGGATGCCCGGAGTGTTTCCCGGGACCATTGCAAACGCTCCCCCATGCGCTCGCACAGAGGCGAATCTCGGAGCCATGCTCGGAGATCGCCCGTGTCGCTAACCCGATCCGAAAGGTCCGAGCGATCCACAGAGCGACCTCGGGCGATATCTGAATAATCGCCCGGTTACGAGCACTCTGAGCGCTCCACGACCAGCGGTCATCGGCCACGACCATCACAGGAGGTTTTCTCCCGACTCGGCCAGCGGCTGGGCGTTGGAGTGGAAGACCAGCGTGGAGGCGCTGTGGCCGAGGGTTTCACCGCGAAACCCCGAAGCCGTTGCGGGCCTTCACGAGATCCCTTCGGGGCGTCGCATGGCCGAACAGATTCAAACCCGCCACGTCGAGAGATTCAACGGGACCCGAGACCCGGACGAATTTCTCTCAATATATACCACCGCCATCCTCGCCACGGAGGCGAGGAGGTGATGGCAAATTACCGCCGAGTTACGGGCGGAGCCGCTCGTGCGTGGCTTTTTAATCGGAAGGAAGGCTCCATACGGTCCTGAGGCGGCTCGGCCAGCGCTCAGAGCAAATTTCCGGAGCTGTTACATCCGCCGGGAAAGGAGCGCGACCTGGAAGCGCTTGATACAGACGGGGAAACCTGCGATAATTCGTCAGAGGTTTATCCAGTCCGAACTCGATCCCGAACATATCGGACGAGGCGGTCGTCCGGCTTTCAAGTTCGAGTGCGAGGCGTCGCTTCACGCAGGACACAGAGATCCACCGGATCTAACGGCGAACGAGCTCTTCGAATGGCCGATCGATACGCCAACGCAGATGAAGCCGCCCAATGGAAGAAGATCTTTGGGCGAAGGAAAACTGCCGCCTCAACCTGGCCTAGAGACCTCGGCTAGCAAAAAGGGCTCGACTCAGAGACAAGAAGATCAAGAAAAAGAAGAAAAGCGACCCTACTTGACCATGGTAGCCGCGGTGGAACAACAACAACCCGAGCAACCCGCGCCAGTGGCGGGGCTTAACGCCGGGAAGAGGACAACCACACAGCCTCGAGGACGAGGCGACCAAGCGGACCGACGAGGCGACTAAGCGGACCGACGAGGCGACCAAGCGGACCGACGGGCGACTCTCATCGGTCGCTTCACCAGCGCACGGCACGACCTACGGAATTGCCGGACGTGGACCTACCGCTGGAAGCGATTTACAAATGGCGGGGTCCCATGCCAACGCTTCGAGCAGGTGAAAATGACAAAGGAAAACAGCCCGCCGAGGAAAGTGAGGATGACATGGAATACCAAGAACCAAGGAATCACATAGCGGTCATCTTGAGGCTCCTCCGCCTACAAGTCCCGCCGGACTTAAAGGAGGCCGCAAGGGAAGTGCACCATGTTACCCAGGGTAAGCCTCCGGTCTGCAGAAATTAAATGGTCGGAGGTATCCTCGACCTTCTCCAAGGACGACTGTCCCCTTGGAATGACCAAACCCAGAGGCTTCCGATGGTCGTGAACCCCACCATCGGCAATACCGTCGCTTGGTCGGGTCCTCATAGACTCCGGAGCTCTTTGGACCTTATTTCACCCAAGGTTTTGGACGAGATGCATTCCTCGTTCCAAAATCAAGAGTGTGGCCGTGCCCTTCTTCGATAGTCCCGGGCACCTCGATCAAACCTCTGGGGCAGGTCGTCCTGCCCGTAAGTTTTGGCGGCCCAAGTAACTTCAGAACGGAGCTAATCACCTTCGAGGTGGTGGACTTTGAGTCGGCCTACAACGCCATCCTCGGCAGGCCGGCCTTGGCCAAGTTCATGGCCGCCTCACCACGCGTGTCGATTACTGAAGATTCCGGACCGAACGGAGTTATAACCATCAAAGGGAACCACAAGTCCGCACTCAATTGCGACGAAAGAGCCTTAGATATGGTCGGTCGATTACCCACTCATGTCCCGACCAAGAGCCGAAGTATTCCCGGCCTAAACTTGCCCTCCAGCCTGGAGGAGAGACCAAGGCTGTTCCGCTCAACGAGTCGGAACCGGCCAAGGTCATTCATTTGGGATCTTCCTTAGATCCCAAATAGGAACTCGAGCTCGTCACCTTCCTCCGGGCAAGGTCGGATGTGTTCGCCTGGGAACCATCCGACATGCCCGGTCCCAAGGAGGTGGTCGAGCACAAAGCTAGCGGTTCACCGACAAAAACCGGTGAGACGAAGCTTAGACGCTTTTCCCGGAAAAATAGGCAATCATCAGGAGGAACTTGATAAACTCCTAAAGCTGGCTTCATCGGAGAGATCGAGCACTCCGAGTGGTGGCCAATCCAGCCTTAGTCGAGGAAGAAAGGAGGCAAGTGGCGCATGTGCGTCGACCACACGGGTTTGAACGCAGCGTGCCCAAAAGACAACTACCCGTTGCCTCGCATAGACCAATTGGTGGACGCGACGGCAGGTCACGCTGAACCATGAGCTTCCTAGACGCCTATTCAGGCTATCATCGATCGACTGTCGCGAAGACGAGGAGAAGACTTCCTTCATCACCCCGTTCGGTACCTTCGCTATACGACCATGTCCTTCTTGCGAGAAATGCGGAGCAACCTTTCAACGCCTCATGCGAAGACTTTCACGCAGACCAAATAGGTCGAAATTTGGAGGTCTATGTCGGCGACATAGTTGTCAAAAGCAAAAGTACTTGGGTCACGTTCTTCGACTTGGAAGAAACTTTCTGTAACCTCAATAAGCATCGAATAAAGCTAAATCCAGAGAAATGCGTATTCGGCGTAAAGGCTGGCAAGGTGCTCGGCTACATGGTCGGGCCAAATGGCGTTGGGGCTAACCCGGAGAAGATCGAAGCCATTGAGAACATGAGGTCGCCCACATGCGTAAAGGAAGTACAAGCTCTGACCGGAAGAATGGCCGCCTTAAACCGGTTCGTCTCCCGGCTGGGGGAGCGAGGACTACCTTTCTTTAAAGCCCTCCGCAAGCATGATGGCTTCACGTGGACGGAGGAAGCTGATCGCGCGTTCAAAGAGCTAAAACAGTACCTCTCCCAACCGCCCGTCCTCGTCACACCCACGGCAGGGGAAGAATTGCTATTATACCTGGCGGCAACCCATAAGCGGTAAGCTCGGTGTTGGCGATGAGAGAGATGGCACCCAGCTGACCTATCTATTACGTCGTGAAAGTACTTCATGGACCAAAGGAGCGTTACCCCGAGGTCCAGAAACTACTGTACTCATTGCTGATGGCCTCCAGGAAGTTGCGTCACTACTTCCAAGCGCACAAGATCGTGGTGCCGACCGGCTTCCCACTCAGGGAGATCCTGAAAAATCAGGCGCCCGGTGGTCGCATAGCCAAGTGGGCAATGGAGCTCGCCGAGTTCGAGCCGGTGTTCTCGGCCGCACGGCGATAAAATCACAAGTCTTGGTGATTTCGTGGCAGAATGGTCGGCTCCGTCTCCACCAGCCAGCGGAACCAATGATTCAAGGGAAAACTCCTGGACTCTGTATTTCGATGGATCCCGTGCATACGATAGCTCGGGGGCTTGCGTCATCTTGTTCTCCCCGGATGGAGAAACGACTACGATCGCCATCCAACTACATTTCGCCGCGACTAACAACGCGGCGAATCTGAAGGCCTTTTGGCGGACTTCGAGCATGTAAATCGCTAGGAGTCCAACGGCTCATTGTGAAGGGCGATTCACGCTTGGTCGTAAACCAGGTCAACAAAGAGTATCGTTGTTCCGATACCTCAATGGCGCCAGACTGGCTGAAGTAAGGAAGATGGAGAAATACTTCAAGAATTTGAAGTAATCTACATCCCAGGAAGGATAATTCCCTGGCCGACCAAATGTCTAAGGTCGGTTCCTCTCAAACCACCGCTCAGGTGGGGTGCTTGTCGAGCACCTACATAAGCCCTCCATTCCCTCTGAAGAGGAGGCACCAGAGACCTGGCGGTAGGGTCTCCTTCCTCGAGCAAAGTGCAAATTGGATGACGCCATTCATCCAATATCTTACGCATGGGACATTGCCCGAGGAAGAAGCCGAGCGTTCGGCTAATAAGGCGATCTTCTCAAGACAGATCGATCGAAGACGACCTATACCTAAAGCGCGATTAGGGATCCTTTCCGAGATGCGTCTCGGGAGGAAGGCCGATACCTTCTTCGTGATATCCATGAAGGAATGTGCGGAGCTCACTCGTCTTCAGGGCGGCTTGTGAGCAAGGCCTTCCGACTAGGTACTCTTGGCCACGGCCTTGACGGACGACGGTCAATCGTAACGACTGCCGGGCATGCCATTTCATGCTCGAAAAGTCCGTCAGCGGCATATGCCACGCAAACCATACCACTCTCGTGGCCGTTCTCAACCTGGGGCTCGATGTCCTTGGACCCTTCCCCTGGTCGGAAAAGGCCGCAAGTATTTGCTCGTGGCCATCGACACTTTCACTAAGTGGATAGAGGCCGAGCCTGTCTCGACCATCTCGGCCCAGCGGCCAAGAGATTCCTCCGCATAATGTGGTAACTCGGTTCGGGATACCCAACCGTCTTATCACGTACAACGGGACCCGATTCACCAAATGAACTGTTCCAAAGTTATCGCGAGGAGGTCGGGACCAAGGTCTGCTTTCGCTTAGTGGCACATCCACGAGTAACGGAGCGTAGAAGCGAGCAAATAGGCAGCTAGTCTAGGGCATAAAAGAGGGTCTTTAAGACCCTCAACCAAAGACAAGCAAAGATGGGTGGATGAGCTTCCCGCCGTTCTTTGGTCTGTCGCACCACGACCGGTCGAGCCACAAGGCGAACGCCTTCCGACTTCGTCTACGGTCGCGGAGGCCATTCTGCCCGAAATCGTCTTTGGGTTCCCCAAGGGTGCAAGCGATCGATTCCGTCGATCAAGAAGTTGAGCGCCTCGTCGACCTGGACCTCGTCGGCGACACGCGAGCAGGCGTTGCTCGTCTGCGGTTTACCTCTGAGGCTCTTCGTGAGGCACGCGGCCAAGACGATCCGACCTAGGGTCCTGCAAGTCGGCGACATGGTCTTACGAAGAGTTCAAGACTGTCGAAGGCCAACAAGCTAACCCCAAGGTGGGAAGGACCCTACACGGTCGTGTCTACAAAGACGCCCGGGCTGTTTGCCTCGCGATGCCGGATGGTCGGGAGCTCACCAAAGACTGGAACATCGATCAATTGCGTAAATTCCACGCTTAGACGAGTACTCCTATCTCGCGCCCCTTGCGTTCTTTCCAATAAAAGCGTTTCCCTCTTTCTCGTGTTTCGTCCTCGCTTTGTCGAGCGAGCATCGTCGTCTAGCGACATTGCGCATTTAACTTATCCGACAAGTATGTGCGCACCATTTCCCTTGGCCCCGGCCGATGCTCGCCTAATCGCTCACTTTCCATGAGCTTTTCACTGGATGCGTGGTCGGGCGCGAGCATCCACTCTAAGCCCGGTTCAGTGACCATTCGGGTATGGTGGCTCTACGTAATGTTGGTTTAAAGTTCGTCTACTCTATGCTCACATTTCTTCTCGACGCAACCGACCTACTTATATCATTCATAAAATCGTCACGACCAAAGCGACCCTTAAATTTTCCCATGAACAAACTCGTGCTCGCAACAGTAAGGGCACGACCTTTGTCCATGGCAGGGGCTCCGTATGATAAGAACGTCCCGTCCCTTCTTACCAAGGATCCTTTGCTCGTATCCATGATATATGATCTATGCAGGAACTTGTTTTCTTTGCTCGTATCTATGATATATGCTCTATGCAGGAACTTGTTTCCTTTTTCTGCAGAACCGGGATCATATGGGCATATGTTGAAGGCAAACTCAAGAAAAACAGGCAATGACCAACCACCTGCGAGTTTGCTCATTTAACCCGAAGCGTCGTTTTTTTTACAGGGTTACACGAGCTAAAAATAAAAAAAGAAGCTAAGTCCTACGCTCGACCTGAAGGGCAGCAAGTTCCTCCTTAAGAAGTCGACCTCGCCTCCAAGTCCAAAACTTTCACGGCGTACGACCTTCACCGCTGTCCCG
Source organism: Rhipidocladum racemiflorum (assembly GCA_036346355.1). Taxonomy (NCBI): domain Eukaryota; kingdom Viridiplantae; phylum Streptophyta; class Magnoliopsida; order Poales; family Poaceae; genus Rhipidocladum; species Rhipidocladum racemiflorum. Next base: position 71,093,050 of record CM070576.1, on the reverse strand, counting down.
AAGGCGCCGCACCTCCTTGAGCCGGGCCTCTTCGCGCCCCGAGCTCGTTGGAGTTCGGCGCGCCAGTCGAGACCTCGGCCGCAACTTCCCGGCTCCTCGTCAAGCTCGGCGCACTTACGCTCTGAAGTGCTCTTCGCGATCTCGCTCTGGAAGAGCTGGTCCCGAGCCCGCCATGAGGCTCCTCGCCGATTCCACCGCTTCAGTCGGCCTCGCGCTCTCGGAGACCCGACGCTCAAGATCGGCGATCTTGGCGTCTTGCTCATGATGGTACGACCAAGATTACTTCTGCGGAGACCGAGGTAGCGTCGATATCCTCCATAGCCCTCGCGGCAAACTTCGCGTAAAGAGAAAAGAGAAGGGAAAAGCTGAGCGGACTCCCGGAAGATCGATCACAGGAAAAAGAAGGAACATGAAACTTACGAGAAGAGCCCGGTGACCGGCTTGTCCTGAAGCCGGCGATCGGTCGCGCCCGACCGAAAGAAGGGATTGACCAAGTCATCCGGCCGGTAGCGCCGGGTCTTGCTCCTCCTGAGCACCCGGTGCTCAGGAGAGCAACGGCGTCACCACCTTCGACCAACCCGGTCGCCCCGAGGTGATCCTCTTCCACGACAGCGGCTCGTGGCGCCTTCCCCTCAGTCGCACCGCTCGAGGGCTATCGCCAACCACGAAGCCGCCACTCCTGCTCGCGGCCGAGGCGGTTGGTCGACAACGACCACCTCCGCCTCTTGTCCCTCTGCGGCCGAGGCGACCAATGCTCTGCGGCCAGGAGGCATTGGATCAAGGGCGATCACCTCCGCCTCTTGTCCCTCCATAGTCGGAGGCGGCCGATGCTCACGCGGCCGGAGGCGTTTGATCAAGGACGATCACCTCCGCCCCTTGCACCTCCGTGGCCGGGGACGCCTGGTGCCCCAAGGCCGAAGGAGTTAGGTCGGGGACGACCTCCTCCTCTCCTTGGCTCACGGCCAAGGGCTGTTGGTCGGCAGCGACCAAGCTCCCTTCCTCGGGGCTCGGCGCCTGAGCCTCGCCCGCAGACGTCTCTTCGCAAGGAACCAAGGCCAAGGCGTCTTGGTCCTCAGTCCCCTGCGGCTCTTGCTCCTCCACGGCTGGAATAGGTTCGCGTCCCGAAGAAAACACGGTCCCGCCGAGGGAAGCTCTGCTCCACTGAAGTCAGAGCCGCCACGGCTCCTCCCCATCTCGGCCATCACTTGGTCGACGACGCGGTCGAGCTCGGCGTCCACCGCAGAGTCGATAATCTCCTCGACCATCGGCGGAAGTCCAAACGACATCCGAAGCTATCACGCCCACGCCAAGCGGGGTGGGGTTAGCCGAAGAAAATCGCAAGACAAGAACGAGAATAAGAGAATGAAGTAAGAACTTACCTTACGCGTGGCGGCGCCATCCTCCTCGGCCTCCTCGCTTGAGCCACGGGCGACTGCTCATGGCGGCCTCGTAGGCCTCGGCCACACGACCACGGGCGCTCCTCCGCGGCGTCAACGGCACGTGCCATCGCCGGGTCGGACGTCGTCCATGTCGACCTCTTCCAAAGCCGAGGCCGCTTTGAGAGGTCGACCTCCTGCTCCTTCCGACTGCAGCATAGGTGGCCTCATCTTCTTCCTCCTCCTCGGGGTCGTCGACCACACGAATAAGCTCGTCCTGGAGGGCCTTGATCTGCCTCTCCAGCCGCTCCTTGGTAGGGAGGTCCCAGGCATCCTCCTCGGCCTTCCTCTTTGCTCGGCGAGCTGTTCCGATCGGCTCATCGGCTCGGCCTCCTCCGTTTGAAGTCATCGAACCCGGTCGAAGTTCTTACCTCTGGCGGTCGGCGTACTCAAGGTGCGGCGTGGGGGTCTGGTTGAAGCTCGGCGCCTCGGCCGCTTAGGCGCGGGGAGGCGGCGGATACTTGGCGGCCTCGACCACGCCCTCTTGCAGGAACACTGGCCGGGAGTCTTTGGCTTCTTGGCGTGACTGCGGCGCTTGACACCATAAGCTCAAGGGCGACCTTCTCCTGCAAAGCAATCGGGAGGAATGAGCTCGGAAAACATGCCCCCGAGCGGAAGCAGAAAGATGTACTTACCGCGTCGCCACGGTCAAAAACGTTCTTGGGGACCTGACGATTGGGCGTCAGCTCCTTCTCCTTCGGGGCGCCGAACATCTCGGCAACCCTCTCGTCAACCCAGTCCGTCCTCGGAGCTGCGTCGCAACCAAAGACTAAGACAAAAAATATATGTATATGTGAAATCATGTGCTGAAAAATTGGCTTTGAACTGAAAAATTAACTTAGATTTGAATTTACAAAATGTGTTTGTTCATGTGTTTTGACAATTGACAAGAAACAGTAAGTTTTGCCTTGGTGCCGGACCAATCCTAAAGAAAACAGTAAGTTTCCCATCTACGACGGACAAACTTTCTTGGTCCTTTGTAAACATGCTTTTTGACAACCTCTTTCTCCTATGTACAACGGACAAAGTTTTTGTGTCCGTCGTGAACATGATTTTGAGCGCATGAGCCAAACCCTATTTTCCAAGATTTCAGAAACCTTTGCATGTACAACGGACAGTTTTTTTTTGATCCGTTGTGAACTTGTTTTGAGCTCATAACCGAAGTCATTTTTGCATGTACAACGGACCAATTTTCTTTGTCCGTTGTGAACGTGTTTTTGTCCGTTTGGTTTTCTTCTTGGAACCGAAACTTTCACTTGTACAACGGACCGATTTTGTCTGTCCGTTGTGAATGGTTTTTTGAGTGATTTTTCATGTGTACGCCGGACCATATTTCATTGTCCGTCGTGAATGCGTTTTTGCTGAATTAGGGTTTTGAGCAGAATTGAAATAATTTGAATTTGAGATTATGAAATTTGTGATGATTTCATGATGCTTCTTTTGAAGTGGACTTTATGCAATGCTCATGTGAGTAGTTGCATGGATTGACATTGAGTCAAGTCGTGGACTTGTGCTCGGATTTGTTTTGTGGTTTGTTCATGTGCAGGTATTGCTCGAAGACGAATGTGGTCGATGACGGACCGGAACTAGGTTCATGAAGGAACCGAGGTTCGGGACTAGGTTCGGGAGGCGAGGTCTTGGTGGTCAAAGATGTCATGCGGGGCGTCGGGCTAAGAGAATGGTGCACATGAAGAATGGTTAGTCACGTGAGAATGGCAGGAGGTCATTCGCGTGCAAAGTGTTAGTCACGTGAGTATGGCAGGTGGCCATACGCGTGCAAAGTGTTAGTCACGTGAGTATGGTAGGGTTGCCATACGCGTGGAAGAGTTGTACTCGGCCTGGTTGGGTCAAGTAGAGTTGTGTTGGATACGGATTCCTTCTAGGGAATAGGAATCGTATTCAGAACTCTTTGTGGGTTGGTGCTTTAAATAGGTGGGGGGTCTCCTGTTGAAAGGCACCAAGGAGAGCTGAGCGCATCAAGCTTTAAGCTTGGTTTTAGGGTTTGTACTCTTTTGATGAGAGTATTTTAGACAAGAAATAAAGATCAATTCTTCCAAGTTTTTTGCGTGCTCTGATAACCACGTCGCTCTGATGTTTTCTGTTTTGGTTCTTGTTTGCATGCTTGTTCTAGTTCTAGATTGGTTTTTGTTCTTTAAGTTTTATCTTGATTTGATCCATCAAAAACCTCTCTAGGGTATTGATCTAGTGTTTCTCAAAGTCTAGTTGATCAATCTTTTGTCGTTCTTGTTTAATCTTGAAGTTTTGATTAGATTGATTCTCGTCAAGTTCTGGATCAGCAAGCTTGCGAAGCTTATAACTTTTGATTCGTAAGTCCGATCGAGCTGATTCTTTTTGGGTTCGATTTGTATTGGAATTTAGTTTCTTGTGTCCAAATTTCAGATCGTTCCGACGGTTGGATCTTCGGGAATTTACGTTTTACCGAACCTCTGTCATTCTGTTTTTGTCGAAAACGAGGCAATTATTTTGTTCTGTTTTGGGGTGAACTTTTAATAGATCAAGAATTTGGTTTTAGCTTCCGCACAATCATTCACCCCCCCTCTGATTGCTATATTCGTATACTTCGATCCTACAGTATATATGCATAGCACCGATCACCAGAAAGCAGCGATGCTCGGGAAAGAGGTCCAGGAACATACCTGCGTTGTCCTCGCGGGTGAAGTCATGCCACCCGGTCACCTCGAAGAAGGGATGCTCGCGGCGCCTCAGGGGGGACACCCGGTTGAAGGTGAAGTCCCGGGCGATATCCCGACCAGTGAGCCCCATCTGGGCAAGCTCACCGATCGTCCTGAGCACCCGCTCTTCCTCAGGTTGCACGGGCGGGCGCGCCCGTCTCGATGGCGGAGCGTCCTCCCGATATAGACCAATCGGGACCCCTCCGCCTTCTTCCGTAGAACCCGGAGGTCGGCCCAACCCGACACCGAGTCCTTCGTGAGCAACGAAGGGTACTCGTATGGTCGGTTGGGCCGGAGGCGAAGATAAACGCATAGCCGTGAGCCATCCCCGGCATGGCGGGGAATAGAAGTGAAAGAAGAGGCTAGCCGTGGGCATTACACCCCACGTAAGCCTCGCAAAGATGGGAGAAGATTGCGAGAGAAAGGATAGAGTTGGGGTGGAGATGAGAGATCTCGCACCCGAGAGAAGGCGCGGAGGCGAGGAAGTCGCTCGAGCGGGCGAAGCCGTTGATGGCGTACAACTCGCAGGAGACGATCTCCGTCTCATGCCGTGCGCCAGCATCATCCGGGCACTCGACCGAGCTTGGGTCGACGTACCCCTCGTCCGTGAGCACACTGGAGCCTCGCCGGGTCATCGGCTAACCTTGAAAGCAGCGCCATGGCGAAGAAGGAAGGAGCGAAAAGGGTTCTTGGCGCTAGGGCTCTTGGAAGATTTTTGGCGAAGACGAGCAAAGAGACAATGTAACTCCGACCTCTCCGGTAGAAAGGGTTAAAAAGACAAAGGGGCAGGTTAAAATCGCCGCCTATCACGTAGCGACATCTGGCCGGAGAAAGCGCTTTCAGAAAGCTGCCGTGCCGTTACAAGGAGGCTTCTCGGAGAAGGAACCGCAGAACAACCAAGCAGCCGCGCCACGCGAGCAAGCACGCGGCGGGTAAAGAAGTTCGTCTCCCGACGAAAAATGGTCGTGAGCCACGACCAAAGGAAATTCAATCCCCTCAAGTCTTCTTAGGCTCAAGGGAAGCCCGAGGGTTCCCACTTGAACCTCGGGGCTAGCTAGTATCGGGGATTGGCTATCTGGCAAAAGACCACGGTACCCCAGTGAAAAGCTAAACCGCCCGACCAAGTAACACTAAAAGAAGATGCTCGGGAGAACGAAGCGAGCATCCTCCTTCTCCTCCGAGCATGCGCATTCGCACCTTCGCTCATGAAGCACCAAACACACCCCCACGAGCAAGCATGCTCGTAGAGGCCGCGACACCTTTCGGGTGTTTTGGTCTGAGTGCCGATCAATGCCACGAGGAAGGAAGGTGGCAACCAATCAAGGAGATCAAGGGAAATCATACAGAAATTCAAATAACGCCGGATCAAGGGCGTTAGATCGTAAATACGATTGCGGCGCAATCCCAGGAGGTAGTTACCTTCTATGTACCTCTAGTCGTAGTATTTAAACCCCTCAAGATCTCAGAACAGGAGAGGGACACCAAGATAGAACACAATACACTGGAGTAGGGCTATTATCTCGACGGTGAGAGGCCCGAACCAGGATAAAACACCGTGTCCCCCTTCTTCTCCTTCTCCCGACCTCGCATCGCTCGAACGCCCTCTTCGATCCGTACGACGGGGCTCTGTTGATCCCCCATTCAACAAGTAAGCTCGACGGGAGCCCGTTCTCCAATCGTCGACAAAAATATACTTCTAATTTCTTTTTTTTCCTTTTCTATTATATACATTTTGAATGACTCAAAAAATCTTTCATTTCATTTTTTTAAAAAATATTTACACCAGAGATCATAAAAATATTAATACTAATTATAGGAATTTTCTGGATAAATTTTGTCAAATTTTTGAATTTTTTTAAATTTGAATTTGAATTTGGACGAAAAATCGAACGAAAAGCGATTTCGATACCGACCGGTAAGGTCGAATTTCGCCAAATTCGTTCGAATTTCGTCGAAATGCGAAACCCTGGTACGTACCTTGTACTTAAATTTCCCACTTACGGATGAGTTACGGCTCCCACTCTTACCTAAGTCTCGTTCGTACACACAGCATGATCTCCCGATATTAAATCGGGTAGCTTTGGACGGACCAGCTCAGCGGATCACGCAGGAAGTGGTAGTGACTGAAGCGGCCAGGAAGTAGTACGACGCCCGGTGACCGACATGTGCCGTAGCATGCATGCATGTGTGATACGGTACGGAGACGGGAGCGGTTGCGTGCGGACGCGTTCGGATCGCTTCGGCTCGGCGCGACGCCGCTGGCTCGCGTTGCATGCACGCGACCTTCGCCGTGCGCGCTACGTGCCCGTTTGCAAGTCGCCCACGGCGGCCTCGCGCGTCAATCCGCCGTGCGATCTCCTCGCTTTTCTTTTTCTCCCAGGGATCCCCGTACTCTCGTACCAGTGCTGCTGCTTACGTTTCCGTTCGGGCATTTACTCTGCTCGTCGATGCGAGCATAGCAGCAAGCTTGAGCCTTGTTTAATTAATGATGCAAGAGTTAGTGACCTGTTTCCCGTGCAAACCAATCGGTAAAAATAGTGATTCGTCGTTGTCCGATTCCTGAGAGGTGATTTCATTGACTCATTCCCGTCAAGCCATAAATCATCGCAAATTTAGGCAGAGCGATTTCGCTGCTTGGGATTAACTGTAAGAGTAAAGGCTGGGTAGAGGCAAGCTACATTCGATAGCCATGGTTGTTTCGTTCCACTACTTTCTTTTAATAGGATCTGCAGCACCGAAAAATTGGTCGGATCGGATGGTATAAATCAATGGAATGCTGGTGCAAAGCAAAAGGTTGGATTGGGTAAGGAGGTGTACCATGGCGTCCTAGATACATTTTCTAGAACATGTTTGATTTGCCAAGGGAAATGTTTGTTGTGCATAATAATAATAATAATAATCAAACGGAGAGGGATTGTTTTTCGCCGGTAAACAATTCAAAGTCAGACACGCCCCACACGACAAAATCGATACGCCCTGTCCCTGAAGCGCAGTGCTCTCGTATACTACTTTTCTTCGCAAGCAACCAAACTGTTCCAACAAACCGAGCAACCAATCCAGGCTCCCCAACTTTGACGCAGTTAACGCAGGGGGAAAAAAAAAAAGGACCTGTCCTGACCTAACACAGTTGCACACCAATTTGACGGATCCTTCTCCGATCTGTGCAGCTGGAAATATTACGTTCCAGCCCCCATCAGGCTCCGGACCACATACAATGCAGGGTCGCCTTCACAGAATCTGCTTCTGGGTAAGCAAATCTTTGAAGAGAACCTTCCACTGTCTTTATTATGATATATATCTGATATCCCCCCTCCCCTCCCACCGTATATGCATATGCTACCTCCCTTGGACTTTTCCTTTCTTTATACGCCGTATACAACTACAGCTCACCTAAGACAGCCGAGAACTGCTGTATATGTACCGATGCGATACGCGTAACGAGACTGTATTTGTACTTTTCTACTACTACGGATACAACAATACAGCGCACGTACTAGTACTACAGATCATGGCAGAGCATAAAATCTGCAGAGCTAACGATCAATCGCGAGGAACAGATGCGTCTCAAAACGAAAATGATTGAGGGGCTGGTAGATGAGCAACAGTGGTGTTCGTGCGGCGAATAAATGGTGATTAACCGGTAGAACTAGAATTAATGTCAAAGCTCTGATCTTGAAACAGTTAACAGGCTGCCATTTCAACAGGTAAGAGAAACTTTTTCCGAACAACATCAGAAGAATTCCTTCCCTTTGATGAATTCTCCCTCCTCTCTTTTTTTTGTGTGTCTCTCTCTCTCTCTTCGCGGCATCTTTGCAGATCACAAAAGGGAGCAAGCAGAGACGCTTGATCCCTCGTTCCTAACTTCCTAAGCTAATAATCTCCTAGGCCCCAAAAGTTAAGTTCTTGCTTGAGGCAGCAACAGATATGTCCAAGAAATGTAAAAAAAAAGGAACGCAAAAATCCTCCACGATCCAGCAACGGCCGCCGCGCGATCATCTGATCCGGCTGCACAGCCGGGACACGTCCGAAGGCCGGACGGGCTTGAGCAGGAAGTCCTCTGCACCCTCCTCCAGGCACCGGCTGATCCGGTTCGGCACGTTCTCCGATGACATGATCACCACCGGAATCTCCTTCAGCTGGGACGATTCCTGTGGAAAAAGATGCCAAATTTGGAGTCAGTGCTGCATCTTCGCAAATCATGCATTTTCAAATAGGCAGGAAGGAGGAGGAGTTTGATCGCTTGGTGTGCGGATTTACCTTGACGCGCTTGAGGAGCTCGTACCCGGTCATGCCGGGCATCCAGTAGTCGGTGATGATCATGCTCACGTTGGGCACCAGCCCGAGGCCGAGAAGCTCAAGCGCCCTCGTTGCCGATTCCACGGTGGTCACTGCACAAGAACCCGACGGGGCCACGTTAGAGACTATTCCATCCATCCATCCATCCATCCATCCATCCATCCATCCACGATCGAATCACCGAACCGTCGATCCAAGAACAGCACAGCTGGGTAGTATCGATTTACCTCTGTACTTGGAGCTGCGGAGGATCTTGGCGATGACGGCCCGGTCGACGGAGCTGTCGTCGACGGCCAGGACGTGCATCTCCTGCTCGACCTCGTCGGCGGCCATCACCGGCACGACCTTCCGGTCGCCGGCCTTCAGCGGCGCGACCTTCGGGGACGAAGCTGGAGCCGGAGACGGAGCAGCCGCAGCCATTGGGCAGAGTTGGAACAAAACAAGATCAACAAGGGGATGGAGTGATGTGTAGATGCAACGGAGGGGCGACGCGGAAGAACTCTTGAGGCGCTCGGTTGGTTGCGTCGAGAGGCGGAGGCGCGCGGCGCGGGTATATGTACAGGTGTGGAAAGGGGAGAGGCCTCTGACTGACTCGTAGCGAATACTCCTATGTGCGTGAGAGAGGAAGAAGATTAATGCGCAGGAAATCCTGCGAGATCTCAAAAGGGATCCGAGGCTCGCGGATCGAGTAAACCCCCCTCCCCCTGGGCCCACAGCCTGGCTCGATCCGGGCGCGGATCCGCGGGGCCCGCACGCCATACTCCTCGCGTGGGGCCCGCGGGCCGATCCGGCCGGGATTTTCCTGCCTCGGCTCTCGCTTTCGCTTTCTGTAGTTTTTTTTTTTGTTTTTGTCCTTCCCTTCCCGGTGTTTTCTTTTCCGGACGTTCTCGTATTCTGTGATCGCAGCACCGAGCGGATTCTAGTAATCAACGGTTCTTTGGATTTTGGAGATTTGCATGCATGGGGCACGTATCTCTTTTCTTTTATTTTCTATCTTTCTGTCTCTTTCTAGATGATGACCTGTATCGTGTGGATTCAAATCTTTCCGAGGATTGCAAAAATTGATCTTTTAGAGGATTCATTCATTCGAGCCCTGATGCACGAAGGGTCGATTGGCTCTTCGAAAGAGCTCCTGCTCAAGCCATTTCATTAGGATCGTACCAGCACTAAAGCACCAGATTTCATCGGAACTCCGAAGTTAGGTGTGTTTGGGATGCGATCTCATTTGTACTGTGCTCCCTTTATATTTTAACGCATGCCATTTTAGGTCAGTTAGTTTTTGTTTTTGATTCTGGATTGATCCCAAAAACCAAATAAAAAACAAACAGTTCGATTCTACAAGTCGATTATCACAATCCAACCTGCTCATATACACTAGAATCCACGAGCCACTAGTATATGTGTTTTTGAATTCTATCTTTTAGAGAATCAGTTTCTCTACAACCACAATCTAGAATCATATTTTAGATATCCAAAGCAAAAAACAAATAGCCCATTATTTTTTGCATTTTCAACCAGAAATATCTACATAAAAAATTGTATTATCTCTTTCGATTATATTTTTAGATGACGTATCTTACTCTAGTTCATGATACTAAATAACATTATAAATAACTAAAGACAAGGTGTTCGAGAGAGAGAGAGAATTAAAAAAAATCACGTTAAAAAATAGAGAATAGATATGTATTGAAAAATGAGATTTAAAAGCTAAAAAAACGTGTATTGGACAACGGAACGAGTAATTTATTTCTAGCTTGGTCTCTTGCAACACCCCGTACGTATCGCGCTGGCGATCTCGTGTAACGGATACCGTACGACCAACCGGTGGCATGCCTGCATGGCCGGATCTCAAGAATTCCAGGCCGGACGATTGCGATCGGCGCTGGGTGATCGCTCCGCTTCGTATGAATCGATCGCTATCTTTCGACGTGATCGACGGAGATGCCTGCGACGAGCCGATCCCCTCGAATCTCCGGTACGCCGTTCATGGCCGTTCGCCACCGACCGATCGAGAAATTTTTACTCTTGTAGCTCCGTATGGAAGTTTCTTTCCAAATGTGGCTGCAGTGAAAACGTTTTTGCGAATTTGGCCCCGTGGTGGCCACCTGCAGCTGAGGAGGAACGCTGCAGGCGCCTGCAGCGGCAGCCCTGCACTGCATCGCCTCCGGCCGGCCTCACTGCCTTTTTTTTTTCCTTTTCTTTTTGTTGTTGTTTTTTGTTGAAATTTTCGAATAGTACTGTTCTACTGCAATTTGTAAACTTTTATGAAATACAATTTGTAAAAATGTACCCGTCCACTGCAAGCACATTTTCGTTTTATTTTGTTTTTGCGTTTCTTTATTTGCTGTTTAATTTTTTAAACCCGATCTATTTAACGGACAATAACTTTCGCTGTACACCTTCAAATTAAAGGAAAAAATCGTATTTGATACAAGTTTGAGCTCATATTTACAATATGATACAACGGTTTTGGATATTTTACATGCAAATTCTTATACTTAGGGCTTTTCGGCAGGCCGTAAAATATCAAGTTTAAGTCTAATTCTTTGGAATAATGCAGCTGATTTGCTCTTCTGTATACGAACTACCATATTTTGGAAAAATATTGTAATTACACCTTACGTTGCATGTAAATTTGCGGTAGAAGCCCTTTACTGGTTCCTGGATTACCATAGATGCATTGATGGTACACCAGAAAACGGCCAACACTGGTTTCTTTTAAATATCCAAAACCGTTGTATCATATTGTAAATATGAGCTCAAACTTGTGTCAAATACGATTTTTTCCTTTAATTTGAAGGTGTACAGCGAAAGTTATTGTCCGTTAAATAGATCGGGTTTAAAAAATTAAACAGCAAATAAAGAAACGCAAAAACAAAATAAAACGAAAATGCGCTTGCAGTGGACGGGTACATTTTTACAAATTGTATTTCATAAAAGTTTACAAATTGCAGTAGAACAGTACTATTCAAAAATTTCAACAAAAAACAACAACAAAAAGAAAAGGAAAAAAAAAAAGGCAGTGAGGCCGGCCGGAGGCGATGCAGCGCAGGGCTGCCGCTGCAGGCGCATGCAGCGCTCGGCGTGAGCTGCAGGTGGCCTGCAGCGTTCCTCCATGGGGCCAAATTCGCAAAAACGTTTTCACTGCAGCCACATTTGGAAAGAAACTTCCATACGGAGCTACAAGAGTAAAAATTTCACCGATCGATCGATATCGTATCTTCCGCCGGGGACCAAGACCGAACCGACGGATGCGTCCAATCTCCTCTCGCTACGTCGTCGATCGCCTCTCCATCAGTGTCCTACCTGCTCTGCTCTGCTCGGTAGCAGCAGCGAGTCAGCAACAGTGCAGAGGGCGGGCTTTTAATCGCGTCGCGCAGATCGATAACGATTTCTGTAAGTGGCAGCGTAAATTCGAGAGATCCATATGGAGATACGTAGACGGTCCTGTTTGCTTGAATGAATGCCATGCATGGTACTGACCGATTTGCTTGTGCAATGAGAGCCCATCCTACCCATCGTTTCTCATCCTACCCATCGTTTCCTGTGGTACTCGATCCCTCAGTCGTGTCTCCTCCTGTTCAAATCTATGGGTCTTATCTTTACGTCACATAGACCAAACTATTCTACTATAGTCCCGCATGTGTACTGTGTTTGATGCTTTCATTGCGCAGTGCCCCTTCTCTAGTCAGTCCACCTAGGACGTCTGCAGTCATGGACTAGCGCCAGCCACGAGACAAGAAGTTAATACTCCGTCGGTGGATAAATAGTACTCCTGTAAAATGTATCTTAATTTCGCATAAAGATTAAATTTATGATAAAATTGAAAAAAAATATATGAGAGAAAATAACTTACATATCCCTCTTAATCGTAGAAGATGACATATGATGCTTTGTGTCCGTGGTAATAATTGTTAAACTCTACGGATCTTGATGCCTAGATTAAACACCTAGATGATGCGGTTCTTTTGAGTTACCTTCGGGATTGTTGTTGCTTGAGGACGCCATTGCCGTAGATGGGGAAGGAGCAGTGGCGCCGTAGGTGAGGGAGAACGGCGGCAGCAGGCGAGGTCGTCGCCGGGGAGGAACAGCAGCGGCCTGGCCTTCCCGTTGCTCCACACGCACGAGTAGATCGGATCGCTTAGGGTTTGTGTGGGAATGTGTGCACAGAGAACGTTGGGTCTCTGGCCGATCTATCCCTCTATTTATATAAGCGCGTGTGCAACGAGGGGCCACAACCATAAAAGGTCGGTTGCGCCCCGATCGAGCGAGATCAACCAACATTCTCCCTTGATCTCGAATTCAACTTTGAAACTTTATATCTTGATCTATTAACCTTTTATATCTCACACTTTTAACTTAACATTCCACTCCTCCATAGATTAGTGTACCAAGACCAAGGCGTCTACAACATCGATTCACGTCTTCTTTGAACTCAATGACTATAGCACACCTCTCTACTTCAAAGCGAATAACTTTGTCTTTGTGGGAGATGGTTGCTTTCAATGACCCCTATTATCCGTAATCATAGTCTTTCCTTTAAACCCATGCCGGCTACATGCTTCTCAAACACGTTGGGAGGAAGACCTTTGGTGAGCGGATCCGCTTAACATGTCTTTTGTGCTTATATGCTCAAGCTCTATTGTTTGATCCTGGATTTTCTCCTTCACAACATAAAACTTGATCTCTATGTGTTTGGCGGCACCACTTGACTTGTTGTTGTGGGAGTAAAATCTACTGCTCATTGTCGCTGATAATTTGAGTGGTTTTTCTATCTTTGTCCACCACTCTCAACCCGGTACAAACTTTTTAAACCACATTGCCTGCCGGTTGCCTCATAGCATGCCACAAACTCAGCGTGCATTGTCGACGCGTTACGATCGATTGTTTTATACTTTTCCATGATATAGCTCCTCCAAGCAGGGTGAACACATATCCCGATGTGGACTTTCCAAAGTGTCTTTACACCCGCCCAATCTGCATCTGCATAGCCCATAATTTCTAGGGCACTTGACTTTCTATATGTTAGCATGAGGCTCTTTGTCCCTTGCAAATACCGCAAGGCTTTCTTTCTGACTTTCCGGTGATCAACTCCTGGATTAATCTGATATCTTCCAAGCATCCTGGTTGTAAATGCTAAGTCGTATGAGTACATATTTGAGCATACATTATGCTTCCGACAATTTGAAGCATATGGTACTGATTTCATTTGATCGATCTCATACTTGTTCTTTGGACATGAAAATTACCAAACTTATCGCCCTTGACTATTGGAGCAAAGTGGCATTACACATATGCATACTATATCTTTTTAAAACACTTTCTATGTATGTCTTCGTGATAGCCCTAGCACCCTCTTTTTCTATCTCGGTGTATCTCAATTCCTAATACATAGGATGCTTCACCAAGATCTTTCATATCAAACTTTGAGGACAAGAACTTCTTTGTCTCTAGCGTGAGATCACGATCCTTTGCTTGCTAATAGGATATCATCCACATATAAAACTAGGAAAATATACTTTCCTCTACTAAACTTTGCATAAATGCGGTTGTCCTCCTCATTCTCTTTGAACCCAAAATTTCTTATGGTTTCATCAAACTTAATGTACCACCTGTCTAGGCGCTTGTTTTAATCCATAAATGGACTTCTTTAATCGACATCCCATATTTTCTTTTCCTTTCATGACAAAACCTTTGGGTTGCGCCATGTATACATTTTCATATAAATCCCCATTTAGGAATGCCGTCTTAACATCCATCTGATGTAATTCTAAATCATAATGTGCAACGAGTGCCATAATGATTCTAAAAGAATCCTTTGTCGAAACAGGCGAGAAGGTTTCGGTATAATCTATTCCTTCTCTCTGAGTGAAGCCTTTTGCGACAAGTCTAGCTTTAAATCTTTCAACATTCCCTTTGGAGTCACGTTTGGTTTTGTAGACCCATTTACAAACCCTCTTTGTTTTGGCTCCTTTAGGAATTTCTTCTAAATCCTGCACTTTGTTTATACTCATGGATCTCATTTCATCTTGCATGGCGACAAGCCACTTCGATGAATTGGGACTTCTCATCGCTTCCTCATAAGAGGTGGGATCACCCTCTATCTCTATGTCTTCAACGACATAAACTTCATAATCAGTGGAATAGGCGATCTCCTTTCTCTGTGATCTTCTAAGTGGTTCTTGAGCGGGTTCCTTTGCTCCCTACGAGGTCGCTCGGGTTCCTCACTAGCAACAAGGGGCCTCGGGCTCCACAGCAGTGCCTCGGCACACCGACCGTTGAACTCGGAGAAACACCCAGGCGAGTCTTTGTAACCAGGTGATGCAATCAACAAATGTATCAAGTAAGGCTCTTGAATCATAGGAGTTGGGGCACAAACCCGCTTCTCATCAAGGCTAATTTCTCGGGGTACCATGCTCCCCCGATCATATCATCCTCTATAAACACAGCGTGTCTAGTTTCTACAAACTTGGTATGTCCGTCTCGACAAAGAGAAAGCGATAACCCTTTGATCTTCGGGATAGCCAATGAAATGGCAACTCACATCTTTGGATCTAACTTTCCTATGTTTGGGTTGAATACTTTTGCCTCAAATTTTGACAGCCCCACACATGTAGATAGTTTAGTGAAGGCTTCCTCCAAATTCCATAACTCATACGGTGTTTTAGGCACCGACTTCATCGGTACCCGATTAAGAATATGGGCAGCGGTTTTTAAAGCCTCCATCCATAGACTAACCGGTAAAGTGGAGTAACTTATCATACTTCTCACCATATCCATTAAGGTACAGTTCGCCTTTCGGCTACTCCATTTCTTTGAGGTTCGCCTTGGCATAGAATCTTGAGCTACTATGCCATTTTCTCCCGCAGTACCTTGCAAAAAGGTCACGGAACTTGGCCATAAAGGTGTGTTTACCGTAGTATTCACCTCCACGGTCTGATCTTACTACTTTAATCTTTAGATCATGTTGATTCTCTATTTCAGCTTTAAATATTTTAAACTTTTCTAATGCTTCTGATCTTTCTTTGATAGGATAAATGTAGCCATAAGCGAGAATAGTCATCGATGAATGTAATGAATGAATCAAAACCATCCACTGTCTTTACAGGAAAAGGACCACAAATGTCTGTGTGGATTATTTCCAAGATTCCTGTGCTACGCTTGGCGCCTTTCTTTATTTGTTTAACATACTTGACTTTAATACAATCTATGCAATGATACGTGTTTGAAAAATCTAGGAGGAACAATTTCTTCTTTGATTAATCGTTCAATTCTCCCTCGAAATATGGCCTAAACGACAAGCTGCCATAATTTCGATGACGATTCACTTTCTATTCTCTTTCGCTTTGTATTAACATTGCATACTTTCGCATTCGAGGAGGTACTTATGTCATTCACAATATCATAATGGGATAGCAAATAAAGCTTGTCTTGTCGGATGGCAAGACCAACGCCTATATTATTAAACTTTATTACACACTTTCCATTCCCAAAATGACACTGAATGTTCTCATCATCTAAGCAAGACATCAAATCAAATTCCTTCTTAAAGAAGGCACTAACAAAACATCACGCAAATGGAGTATGAAGCCGCCATCCAACTCTAATGGAAGATCTCCAATGGCTTCCACATCAGCTTCAACTCCATTTGCCACTCTAATTCCTCTTTCTCCTCTTTGTAGGATCCTCCTCGTATGGAATCCTCGTGATAGAATTAGCAACATGAACAAGTTGCACGAGAATCTATCCACCAAGTGCTAGTTGGTGAATCTATATACAAGGATTCATCTATGAATGTAACTTGATCTTTACCTCTTTTGTTCAGCCACTTGAGGAAAAGAACACAATCCTTCATGCGGTGCCCTTTCTGATGGCAACGCCTGCAGGTATCTGGGTCTATGTGATCTGGCTGAGGCCTAGGGAGGCTGTCCACTGGAACCATGTCCTCCATTGGAGTTCTGTCCTCCATTTGAGTGTTCACCCTTCTCAAAATTGGTGAACCTTTTCTGCTGATAATTGCCCTTTTGGTAGTTGCCTTTCTTGAAATTTGGCTTGTTCTGAATCTGGAAATAATTCTTTTTCTTCTGAGGATGTTTAACCAGATTCAGTTCATCAGCCTTTTGTGCCTTTAATCTTTCTTCTTCTTGGACACACATGGCAATGCACTTTTCAATAGACCACTTTTCTTCACTAATGTTGTAATTTACAACAAAAGTCTCAAATTCTTTTGGTAATGAAACCAAAGATAAGGTGGACTATGAAATCATTCTTTAAAGGCATGTCAAAAGACGTGAGAGAGTGAGCCATGTTAGACATCTTGAGAATATGTTCTCTAATGCCTGGTCCATTACGCAACCCCAGATCCATCATACTTGTCATTGACAAGTTTCTTGATTAATGTGCTGCATAGGCCTTTGTGGATCCAAGAATGCTCTTCTATTTTCTTGAGATACTCAAGAGCATCTCAGTACATTCCGGGATTGCTCCCTTATGGACTCAATGATGGTGCCTTTGATCACCATGAGGCACTTTCTATTTGAGTTGTCCCACTTTGCCTTCTCAATACTATACGACAATTACGCGCCAAGAAGATTATTTGTGGCTTCCGGACTCCCAGCTGCTGCCAGAACCGGTGCCACAGGCCTTGGATGAAGCAAAGCATAATCTATCTCAGCCATAGCCATGGCCAAGCTCAAATTCTCTCTCCATGAGGAGTAATTGTTGCCGTTCAACCTTTCAAGCCCTTGAAAGACACTCAAGGAATTGGCAATCTTGGTTGGAAAAGCTTCATTAAATAAAACAAGAATTTAATCAAGAAACTAAAGATTATAAACTTTGGCATGAATAAATTAACGTTGGTCAATTAAACATGCTCTCAACTTTAATAAAGACTGATCTATTTCTAAAACACCGTTGGGCAGTATTAGAATAGAGCAAACTTTATTCAAAAACTTTCTCTCATTCTTAACATGGTCATGGCAAAATTATTTTTAACGTTGGTCAGAAAAATAAAATTACCATAACTATGTGAAATACTATAAAACTATTTTTTTTTATTTACTATTTTCTCTAATTAAATATCCACGTTGGTTTCAATTTAATCAGAGAAAAGAAAACTTAAACTTTGCAAATGAAATATAACTTTAATTCAAGACTCAAGCTCATCATGCATAGCAAAATTGAACACTTAATATATATATGTATATATATAAACTTTGGGGTTAATCTGTTTGGGCCGAATGACCCCAAAAAAACCAGCGCTTTCCCTTCGTGCCTAGGCCTAGCCGAAGGAAATGATCATTCTTCGCCGTTCGATTGAAATGAACGGACGAGATCGCTTTGGGACGAAATAAATATAAACCGAAAAAATCGGTCTCCCTGCGAAACCCTAACCCATTCTCCCGGAAAAAATGGATCTGGAGCGGGGTTCTCGAGCGGCAATTTGGTGGCGCGATTCCGTGGCTGTGCCAAGCGCAAGCCAGCGAGGCGTAGGCGCGCTGCAGCAACGCCACGCGAGGGCGGCTCGCGCGAGGCGCCGAGGTCGCCAGAGCGACGAGCCGGCCAGCGTGAATGCGGGCGGAGGCGGCGACACGCAGCCTGGTCGGTCGCTGGCTCGCAGCGACACACCGAAGCGTCTGGCGCTGCCGGGAGCCAGGTGAGGGATTCCTCCCCTTTCCCTCCCTCTTTTTTTTTTTGTTCTTTTGATCCGGTTTGGTTTGATTGCATCTACTGATTTGGGGAATCTTCCTTCTAATTGCCATGCTTTCTATGGATTTACCCGAAGGGAAACTACAACTAGGGTTTAGATCTAGGCAAGTAAGCGTCGCTCTGATACCATTGTTAAACTCTACGGATCTTGATGCCTAGATTAAACACCTAGATGATGCGGTTCTTTTGAGTTACCTTCGGGATTGTTGTTGCTTGAGGACGCCATTGCCGTAGATGGGGAAGGAGCAGTGGCGCCGTAGGTGAGGGAGAACGGCGGCAGCAGGCGAGGTCGTCGCCGGGGAGGAACAGCAGCGGCCTGGCCTTCCCGTTGCTCCACACGCACGAGTAGATCGGATCGCTTAGGGTTTGTGTGGGAATGTGTGCACAGAGAACGTTGGTTCTCTGGGCCGGTCTATCCCCTCTATTTATATAGCGCGTGTGCAACAGGGGGCCACAACCATAAAAGGTCGGTTGCGCCCCCGATCAGGGCGCGAGATCAACCAACAATAATAAATGCATATAGTTGAGAGAGAATAGATAGAGAGGTATAGTAGGAAAAACTCATTAAATCTACATGCAAGCCTTTAAGCAAGTACAATAGCAAATCCTATCATTTACTCTATCTCTCATCCATGTAATGTAGAGTAAGCTAAAAATCAGCTTGTACAACAACTGCATCTAAATATTATCTCTAGATGCTATATGACGATGATTAATACGTCCTTAAATAATTTCTGAGACTACACATTATAAATAAAAAAGGCTCAAGGCCCATTACTTGGTTATGACTTCAACCAGATTCAAAATTAGTCATATGGAGATATTTCTGACTAGTTATATATACATTGGTCGAATGACTCATTTAGTTGTTCCGACCTGGACGAGGTCGGGAATTAAACAGTCTTCACCCCGACCTAGAACTAGGTTGGGAAGAAAGTTGTCTCCACACAAGACTAGAATGCGAAAAATGCTCTCTCTGACAGGTACAAACAACTGATTGGAAGTTACTCCTGCGAAGAGACGTCTCTTTGTCAAAAGATACTTTTTGACAAGAAGACAACTTTTGGCAGGAAGACACCTCTTAAAAAATAACAACTGTCATTCCTTCGTATGTTATAAATAGTAAGCCTACGCAAGGAACAAGAACAACGTATCATAATCACAAGATTAGCAGTAGTAATTTTTAGTTCTCCATTCAGAAACTTGTACTCTGTAAAACATACATGACTAAATATAAATAAAATTCCATTTCCTATTTTTTTAATCTTTGGTTTGTTAGACAAAGACAACCCAATCATATTTGTAAGCTCGATCTAGGGGTCACCTAGTCTTAAACATCGATAGCTGGTGATAGAAAGAGGGCCTTCGTCAGAAATTAAGATAAAAAAGGTAATGAGTTGTTGGAAGCAATTGATGAAGAAAACTCATTCGATCTCGCCGACTATGCTCACCTCTCAGCTGATGACTTTGTAGAGGGAGGAGGTAAGTTGACCTCTACTCTGAATATCTGTCGAACCCCGGAAAAACAAATCCAAAATCCTTTGTGTATTTTGTACTAGTCCAGGAAAAGCTAGTACACACAGTAAAATGATAACACAGCATATCCAAAGCCAAAATTTTATTTATATAATTATCAGAGTTTACAGCATAAATGACGTGAAGCCAATATAAAATAACACAACGAAAGTAAAATAAAATTATAGTAGAACCCAGCAAATTTGCCATAGGCAATCGACTGGGGTAGCGGCCTAGTCATCGAGATCCTCACTGGTGTAGAACTCCTCCTCTAAATCAACAGAGTAAGCAATAGTGGGTACAAAAAGTACTCCGCAAGTTACACAGGAAATGCAGTAATAATGTAAAGGATACAAAAGAAGGTTATATGGTTGAATTTAGCATAAAGCAGCAAATTTTCCTATATTTTAAATATTTTTCAAGGCATAGTTTTGAAAATGTTCTTTTTAAACAAGTTTCAACACAAGAATCCCTCCTAGAGTTAACATAACCTTTTTCCCAAACTGTGGAATCGCTCCACAATGGAATCACTCCATCCGAAAATTGCCTTTTTAAAGTCATTTTTAAAAATATTAAAATTTAATCCATGAAAGGCTTGCTCAGTATGCCCATGACCACGGGCGTGGCCAATCGATTAGTTTTACACTCTGCAGAGGTTGTACAACTTTAGCCATAAGACATGATTATCTCTTGTACGCCAAAATACGCACTTAGGTGTGCGACAGAGAAAATCACGACAAGACCCCTATAAAAATTCATGCATATAGTCATGCCCACTAAGGTTTCACCGCTGAAAGAATCACTTTAGTAAAAAAAAAAAACCCCTTGTGCCAAGTGGCAGCTTCATGCTTTCACTACACCACTTCCCCCTACTAGTATGACTATCTATAGCATATTTTAATACGATTAGCCAGGTCTGTCCCATTCCAGACTTGTGAAAGCACTGTTGCGCTTTACATTCAGCAGCTCACAGACCGGTCCTTAATGGACTAGGCGAGCATTCCCAAACCCAACTCCCGTGCATCACGCACCCATCTTACAACCATTCTCGCCTAGTCTAAACCATGTTTACTTTTTTTTTTGAACAATAAGACCTTTCAAATATTACATGGTACATTGATACCAAGGAATAGCTTTGAGAGATTTGGTGAAACCGACCGCAAATTCACTAAACACATCATCAAAAGAGTACAAAGGGATTATCGCTCTCTTACAACCCTCACGAATCTTTTAAACCCTTGAATCCTTGCTCTATACAAGAATCCAGTTCAAAGGAATAACTTAGCATTTAATCCTCTCGTGCACATGTTGTTGTGGATGGGTTGATTTGTAGTTTCTTAGTTACTTGAGTTATCCATGATCACCCCCTAGATTTATATAGACTCGCTAGTTCTCTTCCAAAACAAACATGAATCATACTCTTATTAGGATTAGAAATTATATCCTATCACGATTCCTCTAGCATAAATTTTCGAATTATAAAAGACTGATACGAGTCACCATAATGTGAGAGCGGTTATTAGCACATCTGCAACTTACGACGGTTGGCAAGGGACATGATGGGTTACCAAAGCCCATGATGGTTCGAGACTTAAAGAAGACACATGCGTAAAGATAAAAGACGTCTATAACGGTATTCACTGCTACCCCTTAGATATTCATAAATAGGGTGGTCTACGTGCCCTAGAATACATCACATCTATTCATGTAATATCTTTTTGTCTATTATAAATCTATAATAATAAAGTCTATGTTTAATTGTGCTCTCTTGTTGTTATTTTTTCTGTAAATCTGACATGAGACGCCGAGTCCAGATCATCGACAATAAATAAGAAAATATCTTGCATGCACTCCCTATCCAATGCTCGTGCATCAATCGGTACAGGTTAAAGAGCACAGACACGACTGATATGCTAGTACCAGTAGTATCAGTGGCAGGGCATGCACATGAAGGCTTAATGAAGCAAAGAGGCGAGTGATCTGATCTCTCGCTTTGAAGTTCTTGACGTAGAGGCTATCCAAAGTGTTTACGAGCTACAGAAGAATGTGAAGTTATGCACATCAAACACACCTGGAGCCGAGAGCATAGCACATCTGATAGATACTCCGACCATTTATCTCCATTCTCGTACGGGACGGCCTCACTTTTGGAGAGAATATCTCCCTCCTCCGTTGCTAGCTCCCAGCTGCCAATTAGCATGCTGGTGAGCTAAGCAAAGGGACCACGGGATTAATTACTTTCGCCAAGAGAGGAGGAGGGCAGCAGCAGCAGCAAGAGCAAGGCCAAGGTCCCAAGGATACGAATATACGATACGATTCCCCGCCACGATTGAATGCATATTGCTGCTGCAATTCAACGACTCCTATCCATGATCTATCCATTCACAGCTCCACACACGTACGTATGCTGGCACTTCTTCCCACAAGTGTCGCAGAGCAACTTGCAGGAATCCTATGGACGATCGTGCTCCAAATAAAACGGCTCCTCCTCGGAGCCTCTCCAGAGCCGCATCGTTCGGAGAAAATTAAGAACACGCTTCTCAAGTTCCGAAACCGGAAATGGCAGGGGTAGCTTTGCTAGGCTAGCTCAGGAAACAAATGTTTGCATGCAGATCACGTCCGCGTGACCTGTCGTTCTTGCTTTCAGAGAAAGCGAATTGTTCTTCTTCCTCTTCGAGGCAAAGTACAAGTTGCAGCCTTGCAAGGACAAGAATCTGCAATATACAAGTAAGGAAAGGAAATGGCATCCAAATAACAAAGCGGAATGCTTTATGCTTGTGCCTGGCCTTTTCTCGTAGTCGTATCTATCCCATGTTAGCAGGTAGCATAGCAGCAGCATTTTCGCTCGCGCCATGTAAGGAAAGCAGGATCCGGCCCGGCTGTCAATGAAACGACGCTTTTTTCCGTAGCATGTAATGTATGCTCAAACGGATCAAGCAAAGAGATTTGGATTTGATTGGCCTCCGGCTCCGGTATCGAAGGCCTTGTCCAAATTGGCCGCTTTGCATTTTTCTTGTTGTTGCATGCATATCTAGTTTTTATTGGAATGAAATTTATATTATCCTCCTTCGACAATTCATACGTATCACCTGATGCATGGCTGATGTGGTATGGCACCACAATAAAATAAATCTATTTGCCATGGTATATAGGAGCACAATTGGTTCACCTGTTACAGCAGAGAGCACGTACGGTAGGTGTTTGCAGTTGCTTTCGCGATCAGAAGGACGTACGGCCATATTTGTAATTTCGTGAAACAGCTTGGAAAAAGTTAGACCAACATGAGAAGAAAAAAAAAACAAATCTTCTGCGGTATCTGCCGCTACGAAACTGCGTGCCTCAGCCTCGACCCTTATATTGTCAATGGTGCGCGCGTATGATATACGCTAATACTCGATCCATTTCGGGCTTCTAGATGCACCGTTCGTAATCTGACACTGTAGGGTGTATATTGGGCTAGTTTAATTAGCGTTGCTATACATGCTGTACTCTGAAACCAGTTAGTCGGTTCGTCATAGAGAATTAACACTTCATGTTTGCAATTAATATGTTAGTTCTATGCAGTAACAAGAGTGTTAATCACTTCGGTAACACGACAGTGCATGAAAAGTTCAACAAATCTGCTACATCATTGTTCATTTGCTGTTTATTTTTTAAAAAAAAAATGAAAAAGAAAAACTGCATTGCAGTGTGATTACAACACTCGATCGCCTCCCACCCTCCATGTGAGCAAGATACTCACAATTCTTACAGTGATTAGTCATGCCCAAGCTGCTAATTTTATATGTTGCCATTTCTTCAATTACTTTTGACTAAACGTAGGCCACCTGAGGGAAATAAAAGGAAGGAAACAAAGAAAAGGTAGTTAGTCAACGCAGGTTTACATCTAGAAACGGTCGGTCGGCCACACGGTCGTTGGAAGGTTTCTACTTTCAAAAGAGACAGGTGAGAATTTTCTACGGCGAGAATCCGCTCGGATATATATGTTGTTGACGCAAGCGCTGCAGCAGCAGCGAGTCAGATACCACCGAAGAATTAATGCACACGGAATTAGGAGACTGAACAAAGGCGAATGTTGTTTACTTGATCGGAGTTTGTAGAACCGTATGATTGATCACTATTGTCTATGATTGCCCGTCTTTTGATTATGACTAGTTGTTGTTGGCTTTTGCTCTGTTTATTACTAAAGGGAAATGTTTCGTTTAATTCGTGATAGTAAACATAATCGTTTATTACGGTGAAAATTTAATACAAAGATCCGCCTTTCAAAAAAATATATCGATTTTTGGCAGAGCTCCTGCCTTACCTTTCAAATATCTCTACTATTCTAAAGCACGAGTTGGTGACAGTGGTCCATTCTTCCCACGTTATTAATTGTCCTGCTTAATTACCCTGCTTAATTGCCCTACGCAAGAAACGATCGCTTTAATTAGCCAGCTTTCGCAAGAAACGAAGCGTTAATTAAAGATAGATGTTTGATTTTGTGAAATAATTTTTTTTATTTTTTAATCTTTATTTTTCGTTATCAATTTTGTTTTTCGTAGCAACGCACGGGCATGTAACTAGTATATATATATATATATATATATATATATATATATAGGAAGCCTCTTTTTTACTCCCGGGAGTAATTACTCCCTATGCCGTATATCACAACTTAAGGAGTATCTCGCACAACGGAGAGTATGTACGTGTAGTATGTAAGTATATAAGATCATCTAGGTGGTATTTACATTTTTTCAGAGGTGATATGTACACTTTTTAGACATACTCCTTTTTATGTGCTTATATGAAGGTATTTGCAAAATAGGCTAAAAACTATGTACTCTCTTGCAATTTTTTCATGTGGATCTCATTGGAATATCTTATAATTAGTATATGAGTTTATCCAAAGTGATAAAGGAGTATTTCAAGTTCGTTTGGGTGGTATTTCAGAGATGGGAGTAATTACTCCCGGGAGTACAAAGTATTTACTTTATGTTCGTACTCTGAAATACTTTGCAAATACCTTCATATAAGCACATAAAAAGGAGTATGTCTAAAAAGTGTACATACCACCTCTGAAAAAATGTAAATACCACCTAGATGATCTTATATACTTACATACTACACGTACATACTCTCCGTTGCGCGAAATACTCCCTACGTTGTGAGATACGGCATAGGGAGTAATTACTCCCGGGAGTAGAAAAGAGGTTTCCTATATATATATATATATATATATATATATATATATATATATATATATATATATATATGAATGAGGTGCTTCTATGCTCGTTGTCGGCGATCCTCGTTGGACGCTCGTTAGGAATAGAAGAAGATTGCGTATCGGCAGTCAGCACGCAGTATATGTTCGTACTCCTAGGTTACGTACGTAGCAGCGAGATCACAGAGACTAACGGACGGAGTACGAAGACCAAACAAATGCAGGAGCGTATATCGCTCAATTTTGGAGTACGCACGCGGGCGGCAAGTATAAATTAAGATCCTCCGGCCGGAGCGTCAGATTTAAAGGAAAACGCGAACGCGATCGGCTTGGAGCGGCGGTCCGATCGAACGAGATCCCCCAAATCGTTCGAGAAGATGGCGGCAGCTGTGCGGTATCTCCTCGATCGGTCCGACTCCGATCACAAGGAAAGGAATCCACGCGCCCTCCCTCCCTGTCGATGCCATGCAGTGGTGCTGCCCATGGATGAATGGTTACTGCTCTAGGTGAAAAAATTCAATCGACATATCTTAATTATTTGGATCAAGTAGCCAGCCAGCTCAAAGTTTATTCCTAGGGGGAACTAGATGTGTATTTGTTATTTGTGTTTTTTGGTGTGATGTCAGCAAATAGAAGCTGAAATATAAAGATGGTGATTTGTTTATCATTCAGCGCTACCGAAGCTATACTAACACTAATTCTCTTTATGATTTTTTTTCTTTGGGTTGGGGTCAAATTCGTTTGGGAATAAAGCAGCTTCTATCTGCCTGTGATGTTGTTGCTTTGATTTTTAGAATAAATTAGTTGTTAGATGCTACCAATTACAAAGAAAAGTTCTGACCAGATTCACTTGGCCTCTCTGCACTCGATGGTCTGTAAGCTTTGCTGCTCTTTTGAATTCTATAACAGTATATTTGTGTGCTTAGAACCTAGGCTGGCCCGGATTGGTCTAAAAACACAATAATGCTGTTCACAAAATCCTTGCTGATTCCGTGTTGGTGCATAGCTAGGCCTACTATGTATATCTAACTGTGTTGCCTTTGAATTAAGATTTCGTCAAGGCAGTTTTAGGTTTATTCAATTTTGTCTTGCTGAGCATATTGTTTCCGGAAAGCATCACTGTTCTTTTTTTAAACAGCCGAAACTATATTAAAATAGAAGGAATAAAATGTACAGAGTGCAGGAGACTGCACTAGAGAAGGTTAGCAGAAGAGGAAGAAGAGAAAGAAAGAAAAGGGGAGCGAGAAAAGAAGGAGAAGGGAAAAGAAAAAAAAAAAACAGGAAACAACAAGGAACAAGAGTCAGGTCCGCCTAAGCATCACTGTGGTGATAGATGCCAGAGCTTGTGGTTCTAGATATGATTTCTAATGCATTTCTTAAGGTTTCGTGACTAATTAGGGTCTTCTTCAGTATCTTCACCAAGGCATTTGTCAAAATGAAGCATCTGCGACCATTGTTTCGCCTCAGACAACCTCAAGTGCTCGGTTTGTCGAGTTGCTTGGTACTGCAAGAGTTCGTGCCACAATGGAAACTGCATCAGCTGGGCTTTTCAGTAATGTTTGAACCTCACTTAATGTTTGCATGTATGTCCTTTTTTCAAGGGAAAGGATTATCGTCCGGTTGGTGGATTCAAAATTTATTTACAAATTCCATCCACTCTCGCTTTTCCACCGCATGCTTCTATCTGAAGAGAGATTTAGTTGAACATCTGGCAACGCTATGGGAACAAGAAAAATGTTTAAGCCATATTAATGTACCCGAACTATCACTGTACTAGTTCTCGACAATTTCAATTCCATATTAATGTGTCCTAATTATCATTTCATACAAATTATCATTATTGCATATTTCATTCATATTCATTTTTTTACTCACCTATCCTAATTTAAGTAAAAAAAAGTGAAACATGTAGTCCACAAAGATGAAAATTAGAGTTGATTATTATATGAGCGAGACTAAGGAACGGCATACCGTTCTTACGGTATAGCCATGAAACTTATCAGTTTCAGTGCTGGTTTCATGAGTTCTAGTATTTAGTTTCATGAGTTTCAGCTGTAAAGATAAGTAAAAGTACGATCCGTTATACAATCAGTCTACAAGTAATATGAAATATATTATAGACAGCTGCTATCTACATTACTCCACTTGTAGCGGCGCGCAAGCAAGCAAATATTGCGTGTACCCTTCTTGCATGACTCGTCCAATCCGGTTTGTTCTTGTCGAATCTCGATCGGTGACATGACCGTATGCATGTATCATTCGTTCCACAAGCAACTCGATCGAGTACTAGCGAGCCAAATTACGGAGCACTAATGACTTTCTACGAAATTCATGTGTTTCGAATCAAGTTGCAACTATTATTTTCTGTCGCCCTTTTGCATCTCGTCGTTTTTGCAATCTCAATCCCATAGATACACACACATATACATACTGTTGAAGTATAAGTGAATGTCCGTCTTTCCTCATCAGCTTAATCTTTTGGGCGAACTGGCTGGTACATGCAACTCAATATGGTATCAGAGCCAAGAGATCTTTAAGTTTAAGACCCGGTTGGTGCAATTAAAAATAATAATTGCAGCCCACTTCTATTCCACGTCTTAGGCTAAGGGAGCCTACACGTGAGGGGGAGTGTTGAAGTATAAGTGAATTGCCTGTCTTTCCTCATCAGCTTAAGCTTTTGGGTGAACTGGCTGGTGCATGCAACTCAATACATACTCCCACCTCCAGTATACCACTTAAATGAATGTGTTATACTCGTTTATCACTTTCAATATACTTCAATAATAATTCTAATATACTACAATGCGACATTGTTGAAAAAAAAATCATCAGAGGCATTTATTTTTTGTTATATACCCTTTTCTATATGTAAAAAGAGTATATAAACAAATTATGTTATAAAGGGTGGACTTTGATGAAATTTTTCGTGGAACTCACTTTGGGGTATCTTATAATCAGTATTAGAGTATATTCAAAAGGATAAAGAAGTATAACCACATCATTTAAGTAGTATATTGAGAGTGGGAGTACATACACCCAGAAGTACGAAACCATTTTCATATATAGGAAGCTCGTTTTGTACTCCTAGGTGTATGTACTCATTACCTCTATTTGGTTGATAACAACTTACGCTTACGAAGTATGTTTCCACTTGTATAACACCAGTTAATATATAGGGATTGAGTACCGAAAAATGTATAAAATGTAATATAAGGATGATGTACTAATCTATAGACTATCTTAGATTCGCATTGTCGAATTCTGCGAACTGTTCCCACAAGATGAGACCGGTAGGCAGTTTCCGTCCAATCCACCTCAAACTCAAAGGTCAGACATGTCACATTATTCTTGCAGATCATATATAGGATCTCAAGAATCGACACATCATAGCATACGTTATTGTTTACTGCAACTAAACGGGATCCGTATCTGGGGAGTGAAGCAATAATGCGATCGATCCACGCAGGCAATGTCAACGAGAGAGAGAGAGAGAGAGAGAGAGAGAGAGAGAGAGAGAGAGAGAGAAGTCTCACGCAGCACATATAGCTGAGTTCTTATAAATTCGGCGGTCATAGTAATATGTTTTTAAAAACTCTAATGTGTGCACTGTTATTTTTTATGTAGTGCTTATCATCTGGAGATCTTGCTACTTGTTTAATCAAGCCAACAGCAACGCCAAATACTGAAATAGTCAGTCAAAATAAATACCGAAATATTCTGTTTATGGTGTTCAATTCAGAACACCAGAGCCTTAGGGTTTGTTTGGTTTATAGCTAAGTGTCAGAGTTTGCCAGACTTTTGTACCTAACTTGCCAAAATTATAGAAAAAAGTTTGACATGTGTAACTTGTGGATAAGAACCAGACACTAGCCTATTGTAATGTTGATCAAACTCGCCTAAGGGAGTCGTGGCAAAATTTGTCTTCCAACCACACATACCCTTAGTATTTTGACTCAACAAACTTCAAGATTTGAAGAGATCGCGTTTTGTTCAAATAAGATTTTAGACTTTGACTTACAATTTAAACATCGTAATGGAACAAGTATTTTGCCTACATTGTATGGTGTATATCACCAATCACAAATAGATGCCGGACAACTCATCTAGTTCAAACTTCAAACAATAGGCAAAATACGGGCACAAATCCCAGGTGAAATGACGGCAAATAGGTAGGAGCATATGCTCTCAGAGATTAAAAAAAACGCTTCCAAGCAGCAACAAACTACTAAAACCTGAAATGAAAAACCAAAAGGTAAACAGAATGCTCCTAGAGTACTGACTGTGCATCAAAATCCCAGACGAGGAAGTCCTCCACGCTGATGTCGGCCACCCTTGACAAGGTGGGGTCCATCGCCTCCGTGTTGCCAGAGTCCACTGCGCTCCAGTCCCAGACCACGTTGCTGCCGGCCGCTGCACAGACCTGCCCGCCCGTCTAGGTTCCCATCGGCCGCCAGCATCGTCCGCAACATGTCATTATGCACGCGCAAATAGACCTGGGAGTTGGGCCGGGCCGGGCGGCCCGAGCACGACGGGCTCCGGGCCATCACAAGCCGGCCCAGCTGGGTCGGACCGAGAGGCGTTTTACAGGGCCCGGCCGGTCCGAAAGTACGGCGAGCCAGAGTCGGGCCGGCCCGGCCCTGAACCAATTACAAGCGCTCAGAACCATTTTTGTGCTATCTTTTGTATTTATGCTTCATTTTTAGATTATCTTTTAATGTTTGGAATGGCAAGATATTTGATATAGTGATATTAAGTAAACATTTTTTGTTATTTGCATGTGTACTCACATAAATGATCAACTTCTGTCACAGCCTACGGGTCTCCAGGCCTCATTTCTAGGCCCGGGCTGGCCGAACCTTGGACCGCCCGAGAAAAGCCCGGTCCAACTCTCAGGTCTACGCGCAAACCTCTAAGTTTCAGATGACACAAATGGAGTAATGCACGTATACGTACTTCTTCGCGGAACCACTCTTCCAGAAACTGCATCTGCTCGTTGCTTAGGTGGGCGGCCATGTTTGCTACTTTGCCCAACATCGCCCGCAGCATGTCATTCTGCACGCGCGAACCTCTGTGAGTTTCAGAAGACGCAAGACGCAAATGAAGAGATGCACATGTACGCACGTACCTCTTCTCGGGGCTACCGGTTCTCGAGGGCGGCGACTTCGAGCTCGATGAGCTTCGCCGTCTTCTTCACGCGGGCGCGACGGTTATGGGACCGTAGGTCCACCTTCGTGGCGTCGAGGCCAATGGCGACGGCCATCTAGGGCTTCCGCCGCTTGTCCGGCTTGGGGCCGGTGCCGAATGTTATAGTAAGCCCAGATTAGCGGCACGATCCAGGGCGCTGGAATGGCAGTGGCCGATCACAAGCGTACCGTGATTTGCTGGTTCCCTAGTAGTCATATATAGTGCCTAGTAGCCATATATAGATGCATGTATTTCCTTTATATAGACATAGCAATCAACAGAGAAAAAGCGCGGTAAAGCAGCACACAAATACACCGTGTCCACTTCTGAGTCGTGTGCGCAGTCTTCCTCCGTTTGGAGTTTTAACACTTGGTATCAGAGCCTAGTTCCACCGTAGCCATGGCATCGCAGTCGCTTTCCAAGAAGCTGCAGACCGATGATGACTCCGGCGAGAAGAACGTCCCGCCGTCGCGTTCGCCGCCACGTCGCCGTGGTCGCTCAAGCAGCCGCCGCTCGCGCAACCGGGACTCCGGGTCGCGCGTCGTCGAGCGCGTTATCGAGCGGCCGTCCGCGAATGTCGCGTGGCCGATGCTGACCCGGACTAACTATCCGGAATGGGCCCTGGTCATGGAGGTGAACTTCCAGACCCTCCGCGTCTGGGACGCCGTCTACGACGGCATCCCCGATGACCCCGACGGCCGAGTACCACGGCGACCGCCAGGCAATGGCGGAGTCTTCGCGCTCGGTCCCTCCGAGATGTGGAGCACCCTGCCGCAAGCGGACCGTGAAGGAGGCGTGGGACGGTAAAGACATCGCGGATCGGGGACGATTTATCGCGCGCTGCCGACGCCAGCGGCAACTCCGTGGAATTCGGTATGCTCGCCTTCAAGGAGGGCGAGAGCGTCACCGAGTTCGGGATCCGCATCACGACGCTCGCCACCAACCTCCGCACCCTCGGGGACAACATCTCAGACGCCGAGGTCGTAAAGAAGATGTTGCAGGTAGTCCCAGAGCGCCTATCCCAGGCCGCGGTCTCCCTCGAGATGTTTCTCGATCTGAACAAGGCGTCGATCGAGGAGGTCGTCGGACGGCTGCGCGTGTTCGAGGAACGCTCCAAGCCCAACGAGGTCACGGACGCCATGGGGCGCCTGATGCTCTGCGAAGAAGACTGGGAGGCCCGCCGCAAGACACGCCGTGAGCAGGAGAGCTCCGGCAGCGGCGCCGGCACTAGCAACCGCGGGAGGCGCCGAGGGCGCGGACGCGGACGCAGTGGCGCGGAATTTTCGTCGCGTGACGGCCGTGACGGCCAGAGCGCGGGCGCCGGAAACACCGGTGGCGGCAGGCCACCACCCGGCGATCGCTGCAACAACTGCGGCAAAACTGGCCACTGGGCCAAGGATTGTCGTGGGAAGAAAAAGGGCGCGGCTCATGTCGCGCAGGTCGAGGAAGATGAGCACGCGCTTATGTACATCGCCGCCGACGCCGAGGTAACAACGCCGGATATGTCGTGCTCTCATCACAGGTCACCGCTGCGCCTTGACGAACCGAAGGTGCTCCTCCACCTCAGCCAGGAGGAGAGGCGAGGTCTCCGCGGCGGGTGTTGGACACCGGGGCGACAAACCACATGACGGGAACGCGCTCCGTCTTCGTCGAGCTAAACAGCGGCGTCACCGGCACCGTCAAGTTCGGGGACGGATCGGTGGTCGACATTCAAGGCAAGGGCACCATCCTCTTCTCGTGCAAGTCCGGTGAACATCGCCGGCTGGATGGAGTCTACTACATTCCCCGCCTCACCACGAACATCGTCAGCCTCGGGCAGATGGATGAGGATGGGTTCAAGGTCGACATCGAGTCGGGCGTTCTGCGTCTCTACGACCTGCAGCGGCAACTGCTGGCGAAGGTGTATCGATCACCTAGCCGGCTCTACTTCCTCGACATGAACATCGCCGCCCCGGTCTGCCTCACCGCGCGGGTCGGCGACGTGGCGTGGCGCTGGCACGAGCGCTACGGCCACCTCAACTTCCAGGCGCTGCGCAAGCTCGGACGCGCGGACATGGTGCGAGGACTACCGGCGATCGACCACGTAGACCAAGTCTGCGAGGATCGCGCCCCGCGAAACGTAAGAGGACATCGTTCCCAAAAGCCGCCAAGTACCGGGCTCAGGAGGAGCTCGAACTGGTCCATGGCGATCTCTGCGGCCCGATCTCGCCACCAACATCTGCCGGGAACGCCTACTTCCTGCTACTCGTAGACGACATGAGTCGCTATATGTGGCTCACCCTTCTGCGCTCCAAGGCGGATGCATCGGCGGCAATCATGTCGTTTCAAGCCCGGGTTGAGCGTGAGACCGGCAAGAAGTTGAAGGTCCTCCGTACGGATAATGGAGGTGAATTCACCTCTGTGCAATTTGGTGAATACTGTGCAGGTGAAGGGATACAGCGCCACTACTCGGCGCCGTGACACGCCACAACAAAAGCGGCGTCGTCGAACGCCGGAACAGATGATTGTGGGGACAGCCAGGAGCATCCTGCGTGCGCTGACATGCCAGGACATTTCTGGGGAGAGGCGGTGCACACCGCCGTGTTCCTGCTTAACCGGGCACCGACGAGCGCGCTCGACGGGATGACCCCGTACCAGGCGTGGTATGGGAGGAAGCCGTCCGTGCACTTCATCAAGGTGTTCGGGTGCGTGGCCTACATCAAGCGCCTGCGCCCGCATCTCGGCAAGCTCGACGATCGCGGTCAGAAGGTGATCTTCATCGGCTACCAGGACGGGTCGAAGGCGTACCGCTTCTACGACCCCATCACCGAGCGCGTACATGTCTCCCGTGACGCCACCTTCGACGAAGGCGCACGGTGGGACTGGGGGAACGCCTCACCCGCCTCCGACGAGTACCCTTTCACCGTCGCGGACGACTACGAGCTGCGGCGCCAACCTGTGGAGGCACCGGCCCAAGAGCCGACGTCTCTGGCGATACTCGCAGCTTCCAAGACTTCCTGGCACCGCTCGTTGCCACCGTCGCACCGAGCTCACCACCACCTGCATCGCTGGTCTCGACGTCTCTGAAGGCTGGGACGCAGGTTGAGTTCGCGACACCGCTCACCTCTGACTCAAATCTCGATGCTGATGATGATGAAGAGGGGGAGCATCGGTACCGGACACTGGACAATATCCTTGGCATGAATGCAGTGCCCGGGCTGGCGCACCGTTATGCCGAGGAGGCAGAACTGCACGCTGTCAGTGTGGAGGAGCCCAAATCCTTCAAGGACGCCGACGGCGATCCAAACTGGAACGCAGCAATGGAGGAGGAGCTAAAGTCGATCCGCGACAACAACACCTGGGCGCTGGCAGAGCTCCCGCGTGGTCACCACCCCATCGGCCTCAAATGGGTGTATAAGGTGAAGCGGGACGAGAACGGCGCCATCGTCAAGTACAAGGCGCGTCTCGTCGCGAAGGGGTATGTGCAACGGCCCGGCATCGACTATGAAGAGGCATTCGCCTCGCCGCCGCGATCGAGTCGCGGCGCCGCTTCCTCGCCATTGCAGCGCACTACGGCTGGGGCGTCCACCACATGGACGTCAAATCAGCGTTCTTGAACGGGGAGCTTCAGGAGGAGGTTTACGTCCAACAACCCCCCGGTTTCGTCGACGGCAAGAACAAGCACAAGGTACTTCGCCTTCACAAGGCGCTGTACGGGCTCCGGCAAGCACCATGGGCCTGGAATCAGAAACTTGATGCTTCGCTGATCGGGATCGGCTTCACCCGATGCATCGACGAGCACGGAATGTACACCCGTGGAAAGGGTGCCGGGCGGCTGATCGTGGGTGTCTACGTTGATGATCTAATCATCACTGGTGGCGACGCAGGGGCCGTGAGCAGGTTCAAGGCCCAGATGATGAGCACCTTTCGCATGAGCGATCTCGGGCTCCTCTCCTACTACCTCGGCCTAGAGGTGACACAGGGAGCAAACGGGATCACACTTCGCCAAGCTGCGTACGCCACCAAGATTCTCGAAAAAGCGGGACTGGCAGAATGCAATGCCAGTGCCACGCCCATGGAGCCGAAGCTGAAACTGCTCAAGGAGGGGACGACGCCGAGCGTGGATGCCACAGAGTACCGCAGCCTCATTGGCGACCTCGGTACTGTGTAACTCCATCGGACTTGGCGATCCGTGATATCTTAGCCGGTTCATGGAGGCGCCGCGTCAAGAGCATCTTGACGCAGTCAAGCGTGTTCTTCGGTATGTGGCAGGCACGCTGCATTGGGGCTTGCACTACCATCCGGGCAAGAACAATGGAGGAGCTCCAAAGCTGTTAGGCTACTCCGACAGTGACTTGGCCGGAGATGTCAATGACCGGAAGAGCACCAGCGGCCTCATCTTCTTTCTGGCTGGAGGGCCGGTTGCTTGGCAATCGGCGAAACAGAAGGTAGTTGCTCTGTCTTCATGCGAAGCAGAGTACATCGCAGCCGCTGCGGCCGCGTGCGAGGCAGTCTGGCTGGCGCGGTTGCTGGCAGAGCTCGTCGGAGGAGCAGTCCTCGCACCCAAGCTCAAGGTGGACAACAAGTCCGCCATCGCACTGATGAAGAATCCTGTGCATCATGACCGGAGCAAGCACATAGACGTGAAGTCTCACTTCATCCGGGAATGCTGCGACAGGAAGCTGATCGACGTCGAGTTCGGCTTCAAGACCGAAGTTGCACCGGGCGACATCTTTACGAAGGCGCTCGGTCGAAGTCGGTTCCAAGAGCTCCGTGGTGGGATCGGCATGAAAAACCTTGTGTAAACTAGGCTTAGGAGGAGAATGTTATAGTAAGCCCAGATTAGCGGCACGATCCAGTATTTGGAATGGCGATGGCCGATCACGAGCGTCTCGTGATTTCTTTGGTTCCCTAGTAGTCATATATAGTGCCTAGTAGCCATATATAGATGCATGTATTTCCTTTATATAGACATAGCAATCAACAGAGAAAAAGCGCGGTAAAGCAGCACACAAATACACCGTGTCCACTTCTGAGTCGTGTGCGCAGTCTTCCTCCGTTTGGAGTTTTAACACCGAACAGTGCGCGGATCCAGCGAGGATCAGCCGGGGCTAGCGTACTCACTACCGTCGGCCGGCCTGTAGGTACCCACTGGCACCCTCAACAGCAGAACGGCGGCCGGTCAGGTAAAGGAGGCCCGAGCGGCGAGGAGGCGAGAGCGACAGCTAGCCGAGGAGGCCCAAGGAGGAGGCAAGAGAGGCGACCGGCTGAGGAGGCTTGAGCGGCGAGGGGCGAGTGCGGTGGCGGTCAAGGAGGGCCGAAGCCCTGACCCCCTAGTGGTGAGCGCGGCCGAGGAGGACCAAGCCGGCGAGCACCTAAGCCCTCATGTGGTAGCCGACAGAGCAATCCTTGCGAGCTGAGGAGGAGGTTCGAGGTCGGCGGTCCACAAAGCAGTCAAGGTTGGCGAGGAGGTTGGTGGCCAGCTGAAGAGGCCCGAGGCCTTGACTTTCGAGTGGCGAGAGCACTAGCTGGTTGAGGAGGGTGGCACGAGGAGGAGGCTAGCGAGTGGAGGAGGGCGGCCGGCCGAGGAGGGAGGTCGGCGGAGTAGCCGAGCGGAGAGCAGGCTAAAGGGTGCGGCAGGCGGGCAGGCGGGCTGAGCTGACCGACAGGGCCGAGGCAGAGTTATTTAAAGTTTTTTTGTTTCATTTTTCATGAATGAAGAATTTACTTATTGTGTACTAAGTATTAACTACTGCCATTAATCGATTCGTAGATTTGTAAGACGGTCACGCTTGCGTCTCTGGCCAAGAGCGCACGCCAAGGAAGGTTCACCGCAACCGCCATCGTCTCAGTTGAGGGCATCATCGCCGCGGGCGGCCCAGGTGAGCACCCTCTAAAATTTCGTCTTGGGTCCGCCACAGACGCCGAAGCACTTCAAAAAATTGCAGATGCTCTTACTCAGGCAGACAACCATGTTAGCTACTCCCTTCGTCTAAATTTACATAGCGATTGTTATGTAGGTAAAAAAGATTCTAAAAGTAACTAGACTATCCCTAATTATTATCTCTAAGCCTCACTGGTAGTTGTTGGACTACATGTCTACATCACCCCCAAACGCATCAGTCTCTTTCAGTGATGGAGCTTCCTTAACGGGGCAACGCCCTTCTTCCAAATTAAATACTGAAATATTGTCATCTGTATATGCTGTACAGTTCAGAAGACCAGAGACTTAGTATTCGGATTCAACAACTTTCATAATTTGAAGAGATATTCTCATATATTTTCCGGGGATTTAACAGCAACATTAGTTCATTACTAGTAGTTAAGAGAATCTCACAGTTCCAATTTAAACATCTAGTTGTATTTGTGGTTCGGTCGTATGAAGCATATATTGTGGCTAAATTGTAATCGAAGTCGAGTCATAGACTAAATATCACATTTTTTTATTTTTCTCATATCTTCTTTAGCATAATGTTTTTGCAACCAGTCTTCACTGGAAAAATGAAAATCAAATAGGTGAAATGAACTGATATATATATATATATATATATATATATATATATATATATATATATATATATATATATATATATATATATATTCTTTTGGATGGAACTAGAATCTAGAGATTCTTCCCCTGATTCTTCAGGCTTTTTCCCCCCTCAGTAAAGCTATTTTTTGAGAGAGCAAATTACTCTGTTGTCCTGCTCCATGGGCCGGAAAAAATAAAACCCTAATAATACGTATCCGAAATACGAAGACGAGGGCCGTCTGCCGCCAGCGCAGGCCTTAAGAGTTCAAAAGTATTTGATTTGTCATTTGTCCGAAGCAACTGTTGCTGTTTACAGTTTGGGCCCATCGAAACATGGATTACACGGAAAGAATGGCGCACACGTGCACGCCACAAAGCCTACGAATCAATCTGATGGGCCTTATTGGACAGAGTTACGCAAGTTCAGGCCCACTACGTTTCAGTCTAGTTTGCAAAGACCAAATATCATGAGACGGCACTATTATCTTATCTCTCAAGAATTGATGCACAGTACTACGCTATCCTATGAATCCCAGGACGTTTCTAATGTTCTATTCTGTATATCTGCAAGGACCTCAAAAAAAAAAAACATATGCACCCAAAGAACATAATAAGATGATAAGTCAGATACCTTGGCGATACAATATACGGGCACTAACAGTTGTCGAATCAAGCCGCTCAAGACCACCGGAATTATTGCGAGGAGTGCAGGAATCAGATCTTGCTTTCAAGCCAACACGATCGATCACCCACTTCCTGGTGAACACAGGAACGTGATTTCTCGAAAGGAGAAGAGAGCTGGATGGAATATGATCACTACAGGGAAACATATATTCTCCGCCCCAAGTGACCCAGCATTCTCCTGCCATCCCGTGGCTCTTTGAAACTTGTACTCTGCAAAATGTAAAGATGATGGTATCACGTGCTTAATTAGGAGCTTATTTTGCCTTAAAAGCTACACTGGAAATTCGTGGCCTGAAAACGTCCATTTGCAGTGCAAGCAAAGAAGAAGTTCCAGAGCTCCAGAAGGAGAAGACCCTCCGTTTGCATGACGTTGAGAACGTCTGCAGCTCTGCACCGTGCACGCCGAATACATCAGGGTATGGTCCGAGCGTACAATACCCTGAACGATACCAAGTGCAGATCCAGCTAATCCAACTAATGGTTGCCTGTACCTAGTGGTATATGTATGAGATGGTTCAAGAAAAAAGTCATCCGTGTGTTTGGTTGCTTGAATGGAACTATCCTATCCCGGACCAAATGATACAAATTTGAGAAATATTCCCTCTAGATGCTGAACCATTCTATTTATCCAAAATAATAGAACCAAATGGTACATGACCATCCTATCCCATTCAATCTCATAATACCAACCAAACACACACACCCTATAAAAGCAGTGGAAGTCGGTGCACGACCCCTTGATTCAATCCTGGCCGTTCAACTTTCTGTGGAGCAGGCTAGCTGCATGCAGTGCGACGCAAGTCTCTGCATCTTCTTCAGAGACAGGGGAGAAGATGCTGCCTTTTGCAAGCACCGCCCCTATCGCACAGCACCTGTCAGTCTGTCACTCAAAGTCTCAAACTCCAAGGCTCAAAAGGAGCGGAGAAACTCGAGTCCAGAGTGTCACACACACACACACACACACATACTCCTAGAGAGACCATCTCCAATGATTAATGCCGCATGATGCCGGCCAATGAGACGCCGGCATGGCGATGGCCTTGCGTTGCGTGCAGTTTACTTTAAGATCCCGGGGAAGCGCGCTCCCCAATCGGGGCGGATACAGGGGATGCCGGTATGCACTGCTACCAACCCGGCAGAAAAATGTCGGATATCAATTTTATACTCCTCCGTTTATTTTTTATAAAACGTAATTAATATTACGTTAAAAATTAAGAAAGATATAAAAGAAAATGACTTAGATGTCCTCATTTAATTGTGTTGAGAAATAAAAGATATACTTTGTGTGGATGGTAATAAATAAATGTATATGATTGAGAGATAATAAATATGGGTATATAAGGAAAAGCTTTATTAAATCTACACGGAAGTCTTATATTTGTGAACAAAACCATTCAAAAAATAAACCTTATAAAAGTGAACGGAGTGGAGTAGTAGATTAAATTTATCGATTGAATTGGTTTTAATTCCTGATAATTTGGTATTTGTAAGATCTTATAAATATTTATACTATAATTTTATATAATTTTCTATATATATATTGGGATTATGGTTTTATAAAATCATTATACAAGATTATATAGCTATACATGTAAAATCTACATTTTTAACGAAAATTTTCTAATTCTATCGCTGTTAGCCGTCAACCTTAAACTCACTCGAGGTGACGATTGACGACGACGACGATGTTGATAAAGCCTCCCGCGCGCTAATGATGCTGCCCCACGACTATCCAGCATTCCAGCAACCATCTGGATCGCTTTCTCGCCCTGCCTACCCCTTCATTATTAATACCGCTAACACCAACACTTTATGTTTCTTTTCCCTCTTGGCGAGCGCTTTCTTGTTGTTTATTAATGGGGGGCCAAGGTATTCTTTTTTTCCGCCCTAAGCTCTTTTCGGCATTAGTTAGAGGCTTCATTAGAGCAGGCGCTCTTAATTAATTAGACTAGTTAGTGGGGTTGCTTTTTTGTTTCAAGGCTGAGCGAGCTGTGGTCCTACGTCACGCGCGGTTGGCAATAATGGATTAGGTGGCAGTCGCGTCCCTTTCAGTAAATCTATACACAAGTGCTGCCTTCTCCCCCTTGTGGATGAATCATGCACGCATGAGCTAGCTAGCTTGGTAAGTGAACTAGTATATATATCTATCCTTTGTTTTTATCTTGCCATTCATGCTTTGATATCGATAATTAATTAGTAATCGATCGAGCTAGTTTAATTAGTTGAGCACTTTGAACTTAGGGCATGTTTGTTTTTACTTTTGGATTCCAGTTTTTGAAGAATCAGCTTCTCAATAACTATAATCCAAAATCAGCTTTTAGATAATCCAAAATGAAAACAAACAGGCCTTTAATTGTGATTAACAAACATGTCTAGGCTGGAGGCCCAAATATTAGTAGGTCTGTAGGTGTTGGACTTGCAAGATGAGTAACATTGGTTTGCAAAGTTTATAGCGAGGCTGCATGCAGGTGGTCCTGAGTAGTGATCGTCGGATCACGTTAGTAGCGGCCGGGCAGCTTGGATCAACCAGTCACAAAGTAAACAAACAAAATGTTTAACGAGGTGTTGTTGCTTTAGAGGCAGTCAAGATGCATGCCTAGCTATTTATTGCTTAGTAAGCACCTAGCTAGCTTGCTGAAAGCACAAGACTTGTGCGGTCGTGCAGGCCAAAAAAATAGTTAATGAGTCTAAAATGATAAGAGTACATTTCAAGCAAAAAAAATATTAATGAGACTCGGCTCGACGGTAGCTCATTAGGTTGAATTTGAAATAACCATGTGAAATCACGTGCTGAAAAATTGGCTTAGTGATGATTTTGGTATTACAAAGTGGTTATGCTCGTGGCATGTGTGGTGCATGTGCATGTGTTGTTTCATATGCTTAATTGATATGCTTGTGATAACATGATAATTGTTTTATTTGTATGCAATGCTCGTGTGAATATTTGCATGGACTAATGTTGAGTCAAGTCGCGGACTTGTGCTCGGAATTGTTTTGTGGTTTGTTCATGTGCAAGTGTTGCTCAAGGGCGAACGTGGTCGATGACTGGACCGGAACTAGGTTCATGGAGAAGCTGAGGTTCGAGACTAGGTTCCGGAGGAACCGAGGTCTTGGTGGTCAAGGATGTCATGCGGGACGTTCGGACTAGAGAATGATGCACATGAAGAATGGTTAGTCACGTGAGGATGGCAGGTGGCCATGCACGTGCAAAGGGTTAGTCACGTGAGTATGGTAGGGTTGCCATACGCGTGCAAGAGTTGACTTGGCAAGGTTAGGCCAAGTGGAGTTTTGTTGAATACAGAATCTTTCTAGGATTAGGAGTGGGACTCCTTCTAGGATTAGGAGTAAGAATTGTATTCAAGACTCTATGTGTTTATTCTGTATAAATAGGGGGAGGCGCCTTCTGTTTATGCATCAAGTTTTGAGAGAGTTTTAAGGTTGTACTCTTTGGTTTGGAGTGTTGTAACCAGATCAAAAGGAGAAATAAAGATCAAGTTCTTCAAATCTCTCGGCGAGCTACAATTCTAGTTAAATCTATTCTCGTCATCTTCTGTCATAGCAAGTTTGCGAGGTTAATAACTTTTTATCTGTAAGTCCGATCAAGCTGATTCCTTTTGGGTTTGATTCGTATTGGAATCTAGTTTCTTGTATCCAAATTTCAGATCGATCCGACGGTTGGATCTTTGGGAATTCGCATTTTACCGAACCTCTATTAATCTGTTTTTGTTGAATACGAGGCAGTTATTTGGTTCTGTTTTGGGGTGAACTTTTAGTAGATCAAGAATTCGATTTTAGCTTCCGCACAATCATTCACCCCCCTCTAATTGCTATATTCATATACATCGATCCTACAAACCACTTAAATCACAAAACAATAATTTTACATTAAAATATATTAGTTTCGAAAGCAAGTCGATAATAACTTATTAAGCTGCTAGCTTGGCCTATTCGCTAGCTAGTGTTGCTTTCTTTGGAGGAATATTTTTATCCGGGGCCAGCTCTGGAGATTCTGGATATCTAACCATGTACCTGCCGTACTTATCCGCAATCGACAGCAAGCATTGGCCGAAACCAAAATTTTAGTTAACAAACCATGTGACGATAGATATTAATTGGTCTACTATATGCGTATACGACTGTCACTGTGTGGACTTATGCGAGACAAAAGCTGCCGCTAATGGTAGTTAATTTCTTCGGATTGCAATCTAGCATGCATGCGACTGCAATGCCCTGTGTTGTTTTCTTGTCTTGGGTTTTGTTTCCTTGCTGCTGGAATTATATTGTACGGTCAGTTGCTTACGGGTGGTTAATTAAGGAGTCGTTAGGAGGAAATTGCTGTTGCAGGAAGAATTAAAGATGCTTCCACTAGCAGAACAAGGGGGGGCATTAATTAATAATTAATCCGTAGCATTATTATACAGGTGGAGAAAACTCACGTGCGTGTACATGAGGTTGTGTTCGCGGTGAACTCATCAAGCCACGATTTGCACCACGCAGGGAAAGGTATTCCGCTTGTGCGGTACAAATGTCCAAGCCTTCAGTGATCTACCGTAGAAAGAGAAGTTCCAGTGGCGTCGAATCTTGTGGCCTGCGGCTAGTTGGTTTTGGAAAATTGCGCGTCGGTTTCAACCGCGAAACAGCGGAGATCAAGAGGCAGAGGCACACCTGTTGTTTACGCTGATGAAGTCATGTCGTGATGTGTTGTCCATCTGCTGTCTCTTTGACCGCAGTGGGTAGCGCAACAAACAGGGGTTAATAATACCGTTTTCAGCTCAAATTTCGATGATCTGACGGTATCGAAA
The DNA here is from genome assembly GCA_036346355.1 of Rhipidocladum racemiflorum. Lineage (NCBI taxonomy): Eukaryota > Viridiplantae > Streptophyta > Magnoliopsida > Poales > Poaceae > Rhipidocladum > Rhipidocladum racemiflorum. The sequence continues at coordinate 71,051,012 of CM070576.1, read as the reverse complement.
TTTATAAAAAAAATCGCTTAAAACAAAATGAATTGGACGTCAAATGAATTTGCAATTTAGTCAAACTGCCGAGCGATTTTCGCTGTTTTTGGACGAAAACCGCTAATAGTTGAAAAGGTGGGCAAAATTTGTAAAAAACAATTAGAGGCCCAAAAAAGGAAAGAGTAAGAAATATATATACATATATATATATATATATATAAATGTTTGGAGAACTACGAAAAAATTCCAGCAAAATCTTTCCTAAATATGATTTTTTTTGACATAATACTTGCTATATTTTATACAATTGCAAGTTGTAAATTAGACATGTAGCAATAATATATCAACAAATAATCTTTTATTTCAATACTACTCACGCATCAATCCAACAAGGGCAAAAATAGTTCATGCATGCATACAACGAGAGGTAAGCTTTTTCAATATTGGATAACATTAACATATTAAAATATACCATAGCAAGATAATTTTTGTGCACACAAATATCGCTACTTGAACAAATAGTACTATTTTTAGGTGTCGTCAATTGCTAATAAATATACTTCAACAAATATTGCTATTAAATATAATTGAACAAATATTGGTACTAAATATACTTCAACAAATATTATCACTAAATATAATTCAACAAATATTTCTATTAAATATAATTGAATGGCTCAAAAATGTCTCCAAACTTTTTTTTTTCAAAAAATATTCACACTAGAGGTCAAAGGCTATTAATACTAATTATAGAGATTTTTTGGATAAATTTTGTTAAAATTTTCATTTTTTTTTCTGAATTTAAATTTGAGTGGTAAACCGAACGGTTTCATTTTTTGAACTGGAGCGGTGTGAGCGGTTTTCACGAAATTTGAATGAAATTCGATGAAAAGGTAAACCCTGACAACAATACAACGCCTACTGTACATATGGCATTCCGCTTTCCTTCCACTGATAAAGTAAGTCGACCCTGTCTGCAACGAGAAAAATTATGATGAATCCTAGGAAATCTATCGGCCTATGTTATTTATATAAAATTTATGTGAAATTCATATGTTCTAACTTCTAGACAGGGATAAAAGTATATCTTTACCCACGGGAGTCACTGAAGATGCACGACAGTGTGACACCATGTTGAGTTAACTTATGGTTTGCGACGAGTAATTGATTGTGATTTGGATGTGCTATTGAAATTTGGGTTTGGTTTTAAGAGTTTGCATGTTTAGGCCACTGGGCATAGGCAGCTGACCGCCCCTGCAAGGTTGGTTAGATAAGCCCCCAGGACAAAGAGATGTGTAGTGTGGTCTGACCACCATACAGGTCCTACGGGTTTTGGACACCAAACACTTGCGTGGGCTTTTTTGGAGGTTTATTTGCATTAGGTATCATTGAAAATAGAAATTGGACTTAAAACTAGATAGAGTTTTACTAAAATTATGGAGAGTGTTTTCATTGAATGGAGTTTTACTTAAAACTAGATAGCCTTTGTGTGGGGTGTGTGTTTCCTGTGAATGGAGTGCATTAGTACTTCAGTAGATACTATGTGCAAAGTATTATTTACCAAAGTCTTTTTTGTTTGTTTAGTTTAGAGTTAAGTGCATTGAAAAAGCAGTACTATGTTTGATTGTTAGGTAAACATAAGTAACTGAATGATATGTTTGCCTAGTATTTGATGTCCGATATCTGAAGAATGTTGTGGATGCATTTTAATGTGTGCTAGAGGAGTGCTGGATATACGGTAAGAGGAAATTCGGTTAACCAAAAAACCGAATTAACCCAACAGAATTTGTTCGGTTAATTCGGTTCGTTTTTTGAATCTATTCAGTTCGGTTTATGATTTTCAAAAACTGAATTTTTTATAAACCGATATAACCAAATTAACCGAATGCCCACCCCTACACTCTTTCATATAGGCTGAAGCTGATGTGTACAGGCTAAGAGCCAGCTAACGTGGTCTTATTGTACACGCCCTAAATAAAAGACGGCTCTCTTCTCTTTTCTCTTTTATCGCTCTTCCACATAGGACAAAGCTGATGTGTATTTGTTCTAAATGAGTGTTATCAAATCTCTACGAAGAGACCTAGTATGCGTAATGATATACTCCTTTCGTCCAAGTTTGTAAGGTTTATTTTTTTAATGGTCGTATCTATAAATATAAACTTGTATGTAGATTTAATATGCCTTTTTTTCTATAACCCTATTTTATTCTCTCTCAACCATATGCATTTATCCATTACCACCACACAAAGGACATCTTTCATCTTTCAAGACAATTAAGTAGAGGCATCAAAGTCATTTTCTCTCGTATCTCTCTCAATTCCAATGGAAACTTTGATCTTTGTGCAAAATCAAAATATGACTTAGAGCAAGTACAATAGCAAAGTCCAATATATGCTAATAGTAAGCTAAAAGCTAGCATGTACAATAATATCTCTAAAAGTTGTTTCTAAATGTTGTGCAATAACTATCTCTTCTATCTTGTACATACATATTCTACCTATGCTCCTATGCAAAACTGGCTATTAAATAAGAGCCAGCTCTCTTCTCTCTCATCTTTTCTCACTCTTCCACATAGACCACTGATGTATACTGACTAAAACCTAGTCAAAATGATCTTATTGTACATACTCTTATAATTTTTGAACAACGTTCGTGATTCCATAAAGGACAGAAAGATTCGGAGATTCCACTTGGGCCCACGCACCAAGGTGGCCCATCAACCCGGTTTATACCCACCGGCACTGTTCGATCTATAATACCACCACATCTCCACCGTCCACACACCGACGATCGGATGTGGGCATCGTCCCGCTCGATACATTTCGTAGGCCGATTGCTCGTCAAATGGCACCCCCGTAATTAACCCTGGATCCTGGGACAAAATGGACAGCCTATACGAAACAAAGGCATGGCCGTGATGAAGCTTAGCGATAGGAGCCCACTAGACTACAACTCCTATTAGCCTAGGTATTTAAGTACAAAGACGAATCCACCTCTTCATGCAACAAACTAGATGAATCTGTTCGTTTTTTAATAGCTCTATTTAGCATTTTTTAGAAATATTCTAAAAAATTAGAAGATCATATTCGTCCACACATCCAAACAATTAGGGGAGCATATCCTGTGTACATAGAGGTGATGTGCACATATGCAAACATTAAATCTGGACCGTTCAAATCTCATCCAACGGTGGCTCGAAATCACATGTACAAATATTTTGCAATTACCTCCCCAATGAAACCACCGTTGGATGGGATTTGAACGGTCCAGATTTAATATGTTTGCATATATGCACAGCACCTCCATGTACATAGTATATGCTCCCAACAATTAGATAACTTCGAATCCAGAGATAAACATATGCTACCCAACCAAACACCACTTAGATCAAACGTGCCGGTAAAAAAGGGGGTTTTATTCTGGGTTCGGTTCGCGTGATCTATATAGGCCGCGACGCGGGCATCTAATTCGATTCGCACCTTCTGAATCATCCAACCCGCGAGCGAGCCCAGGGGTGGTGGAGCTCGAATTCGAATTGTATTTGTATTTGGATTTGGCCATTTGGGTTCGATTTGCGGCCTCGGGGGGTGGAATTTCGCCGCATCATCTCCTGAGGCGGTGGTGGTGGTGGTTGCGACGGACGGTGCCATTTCCGTCTCGGCTTAGCTCCTCCCACCATTACATCGGGAGCCAGTGGCGGCGCGGAGGACGATCCCTAGCCGCCGCCGGAGGTAGGTAAGTCGCCGGGTTCCGATTCCGCGGGGTGTTCGTCTCTATTTGGGCGATTTCGGTGGGGTGGTGATTGCTAGTATAGTGGCTGGGTCGTGTTGTGGTGGGGGGTGGGGTCTCCTGGTCGCCTCCCACCCAGGGCTTCGATCGGATCCTCCTCGGGAGTCGGGAACGCGAAGCTTCTGCAGGGGTTGAGTGTGCTGCGTTGCACGACTCCCGATGCGGAATTTCTTCGGTGTTCGTGGGATTCGGGGAGCTTTTCGATCGTCTGCTGAAAAGCTCTGTCTCAGCTGCCTGTTTCGTTCAATTGTGTGATTTTCCTGGTTCGATTTGTGCAGGTTGGTCCAAATTAAGCGCATCGGATTCCTGGAGGATTTGAGGGTGTGTTTATGGGCGATTAGATCGAGAATTTTAGCTGTTTTCTGGTGTGATGGCCGCTGATTCCAGCATGGGGTTTCACCAGGGGATCACCGCCTCCTTGTACAACCACCACATGCTCTCCTTCCAATCGAACAGCGACGTAAGCATCGGCGGCAGTGGCGGCGGCCCTGCCGGTGGTATGGTCATGGCTCCGAGGAGTATGAGTGGGACCAGTAGCAGCGCCGGGCTGTTCCTCTCCCCGAACACCGGCGTGCTCGGCAACACATCGGTAGTTGCCCCGTCAAGGAGCTCATCAGGAGATGTGTTCCGTGGCTCGGTGGCTCCCAAGTATAAGTTTGTCACCGGTTCACCTTCGGATTGGAGTGACCGTGAGCTGAATATACTGAAGGAAGGGCTTGTGAGGTAAATCCATTGCCCTTTTTGCTTGCTGAAGTGCTATGGTCTCACTTTGCTGGTGGGACTTGTCGCTTGTGCTGATGGAATTTGGTCAAGTGGCAAGCTTCTTTTTCTCCCCTCTAATGTGTTTTAGTTGGTGGAGCATTAATCAGGAGTTCTAAAGCAGGATTTATGCAAGCGAACCATTAACCTTTTTGAGTTTTGAGCAATAGCAAATGAACCATCTATAGCGACGCTTTTGTCATCATTCAGCGTACTGTAGAACAGCACTTGGTTTTAGCCATAAGCATGTCTTAATAGCCACACCTGAGTACCCTATGACTGTATTTTGCTTTACCAATCATCTCACTAAATTTTAGCTGATTAATTCATGTCAAGTGTCTCACCATCTGACTTGAGAATTGGAAACTATTTATTTCCTTTCGGCTGCTAATTCTTTCTTCAATGGCAATGGCAGATACGCTCGTGAACCTAATATCATGAAGTACATCAAGATAGCGGCTATGCTGCCCAACAGGACCATCAGGGATGTTGCATTGCGGTGCTGGTGGGTTACAGTTAAGTTACTTCTTTCAAATTTCTCAGTGTCTCCTCTGCATACTTGTTCGGTTCTTATGTTAATGTATGTTGCTACTGTCTTGTTCTGCACTTTATGTGAACCCTGTTATGAATATGACTTGTATTCAATATGAGGGCCAATGGCCAGAATATATAGAGTACATGAGGGAAAGAAATAACAGGACTCTATCTCTAATATAGAGCCTAGAATAACATGACTCTATCTCTAACACCCCCCACAAATGCAAGGCGTATGCAATAGCATTGCATTTGGAAAAGGATGAGCTAAAATAGGGAAATCCAAAGTCATAATCCTGAAGTAGCCGTCGTAGCATGTGACTCTTGAAAAATCGAGCTGACGAAGAACAGCCAACGAAGAACCGAGTCGGTGAAGAAAAGTCGACGAAGAAGCCAAATCGACAAACAAAAGCCGAAGGTAGGGCCGAGTCGACGAAGAAGAGCCGACGGTACCTCGGGAGTCTCCTCCTCCCGGGGCAGCGGACTAGATCTAAAACAGCGGAAGGATAAGCTAGAAGAAAAACCTATGCTCTGAACTCTGATACCATGTTATGAATATGACTTGTATTCAATATGAAGGCCAATGGCCACAATATATAGAGTACATGAGGGAAAGGAATAACATGACTCTATCTCTAATATAGAGCCTAGAATAACAGGACTATCTCTAACAAACCCATCATCTTAATTGTGCTAAAATTCTAGTGAGATGTGCATTGAACATTAAACACCCCTTGCTGCCTCACCAGTCACCACACTCTCTTTGCCTTCCAGAGGGGATCTTTAGCTTTTCATAAGTTTATTTTCCTTTTTTTTTGTACTGCTTCATTTCCCCATGTCAGTGATTTCATACACAATTACCTGCTAATCTGCCAATGCCATGTCCTGAGATAATGTACCTATAAATCTGACTCGAAAGAGGAAATAACTTGGAGGATATGTTACTTTCAAAGTTCTACTAGATGACCAGTTACCAATGGGTGGATCAAGTATGATATTAAGATCTAAGTGCATAATAATGGCATTGTTCATTGTGATTCCAGATCTGGATATAAATATCATGATGTCTAGTGTTGGGGATTGCTATTTGTTACTGCATACCTTGTTTCCTTTCTGACATTGCTTTGCCAACTGGTTTCCTTTTTACTGGCTTACATTTGTATAAGCCACTATGTTCTGCTGACATGTTGTTATTATTACAGGGTAAAGATAGAAGGAAGAAACCAGATGGATTTTATGCTGGGAAAAAGATAAGAGACATGAAGGTACTTTTATTTTTACGAATATATCATTTAGAACACCATCTCTATTGGTTTGTGTAGCTTTTGACTTGTTTAGTGTTCTTCATTTCTTCCCCAAGTGTCAATCATGCCCTTTCTGATGAAGTTTCTTGACAGCCAATCCAGGACAAAATGGTTGCAGCTGCCTTGATGGCTAATTTTAACATGGCACCTACAAACAATGCGACCCCTTTCTCGATATCGATGCAACATCCAAATCAACAATGTCAAGTTCCTAAGGAAGGTTAGCCCTCATCGCTAACTTCTGTTTGTTCTCTTGTCTTTTGTTCAGTAGTTCTAGTATCATCTTCACTTTGTCTAACAAGTTTTTAAGGTTTGATTCACTATGTGGTCCAAAGTTGTCAAATAGCAATTTCATTAGATATTGAATGGAGTCAAGTAGTCAACTATCAGAAACCAGTTAGCCTCAGTGTATCTCTCTGTATAATTTTCCTCACAGAGACATGTGCACACGTAAACTCTGTGGAGTTAACATTAAATTTTGGCAATGGTTGCCAATTCTATTAAGATATTCTAATTATAACCTGAGTAGAAGTTGACGATTTTTCAGAGCATTCAAAACACACTTCATTTGCTTGAGTTCTTGATTTTTGCTTGCTAGTTAGTACTTAGTACAAGCATCTCTGGATTCAGATGCCTTCACTTGGTGCATTTCTATATTAAGATCGCATTTCCTAGATGCCGATACAATGTAAGAAAGAACAAGGACAAAACACAACCAAGTAGCAATATTTCATGCTAAACATTTTTAACATATGATTTTGGATTCACTAGCATACATTTCTAGACTCTGTTGTCTTTGAAATACCCTGACAGTTGGCAATGGTTAGCTAGCTGTACCATTATTTCTTGGTAGCGATTAGCGAGAATCCACAAGACCACAACTGAATGAGAAAGGGAGCTTCTGTATTGAAGATCATAATATCATATACTTGTGTTAAATTATAGGCGTGAAATGTTCTTAACATGTCACATAAGGAAGCAAAGAGTCTGCTACATTGCCCACCCCTGCTTACATTATATTTGCTATTGCCTTTCAATTTTTTATTGTGCTTCACTATAATCTTTTGAGGTGATAATGTAATAAAACATGAAACATCTTTGGCTTTTAATGTTATCGCACACAACTATCTCATGTTGGTCTTTTTTCTTCTAACAAGTCTCGTTTGTATCCATTCTAAAGCAGTCCTTTAATAGTAATAGAAAATTGATTTTTCTCATGTAATTGCACGCATCTATCTCATGCTGGCCTTATTTCTTCTAAAAATGTTCATTTGGTTCCGTTCTGAAGCAGCTCCTGTTGTGGACAGTGCAATCCAGCATCTCCTGGATGAAAATAATCAGTTTCTTAATCAGATCGCTGCAAATATTGAAACATTCAAGGTCTGTATGTTGATAAACATCCCATGTTTGGGTCCTAAACTTACTGCTTTTTTAGTACCTGAGTGTCAGTCGAAGAGTATGGTGCCTGCAAAACATCTGAATTTCATTATGGCTTTTGTTTTTACAGTTGCCTTACGTATTAAAAGTGTTCTGATGATTTGTGTTCAGATCTATTCCTTCCACCAAACATGTACATGATCCTCTAACTGGTGTAGTAGTACTATTTGGATTTTTTGACCAAATTGAATCAAGAAATTTATGTAAGCATGTCAAACACAAGCTGTACACCTGATGCGGTGATGCCTTGCATATTTAAAATTTGCGTGCATCTGAACCATGTGCTATAGAGGTGCTCTTTGTTTTGGTGTCTGCAACCATAAATTTCCCAAAAATTATATCACCTTTGAGGTTTCCGTTTCTTTAGATAGTTTTAGTCATTCTTGATCTTTGGATCAAGAGAAATACGATGGAAGGTATGGTTATGCCTCAAAAGGTTGTGATGGACATTTATTGCATAAAGAACATCAATAATAAAGGACATCATGCCAAATAATACCATCTGCCATCAAGTACTAGATATGAGCAAGCGCTTAATATATGTTGAAACTTGTCACTCTCACGGCTTGATTTTTTATTTTTAGCTTTTGGAGGTCACTCTCATGACTTCATGAAGGTTAAAAGTAAACCGACAAGTTTAAACATGATAAGCGTGAGTGGGACACATTTCATAAATTTATTTTCATGCCTGAACTTCTGAATTTCTTGCAGATGAAGAAAAACACAGATATCTTTCTTCAGACGATTAACAACATCAAAACAATTTTAAGCAGGTAAAACGCTGACATATGTGCCATACTGCCATGCCTTTTGTTCACGATATATTTGCTCATAGGCTTTTTCTTTAGTCTCATTTGCCCCCATGTGCCTAAGGAGGACAATTTTCACTTCCCACCATCTACTCCTCTTTGACATGTTCAAGCCATGGCCTGTCTTTTACAAATATGAACATATCATATCACAGCTGAGTGACCAAAGGAGCTTCTGTAATATAGTGAACTAAGTAGCTGCAGCCAAAGGTCCTCAATTTAGGAAACTTGTTTGCAATCATGTGCCATATTAGTTAGGCAGAAGTTGAACAGCGGGATGTGATGTTCATTTCCAAATATTTGCACTATATTAGGAAAATAAACATGTAGTAAAGCCCACAGCATTGTTAAACCTTGTGGTAATGCTTTGTAACCAACTTACGTTTCTAGCTCTGTGTAGCATTTTATTTTTGTATCATGTTGCAGAATGAGCGTGACGCCTGGCATCATGGGCCAGATGCCTCCGTTGCCAGAGCGTGTAAACGAAGACCAGCTAAATTCACTTCTTCAACTGGACAGAATGGTAAGAGCGCACAAACCTGTCGATCGTAGGGGATGCCCACGATTTGCACATCATTTTTAAACGAGTTACGACGATAAAGTTATGCACATTAGGTGTTAGCGACAATGTCTTAACTACTTGATCGTCATTGTTTTGCCCTGAAGATTACATCGTATGGCGCAACACACGCCGCTCATATGAAGCAAGAACCGCGGAGCTAATAACGCACCATGTACTGGAAGAAGAACGAGAAAAGACCAGATGGCTGGAGCTCCCCCCCGGTTTCAGTATCGTAGACGTGCTGCGAGGAAGGCTTGAAGAGTTGTTATTACTGACTGAGCTCCTGGAATAGTCTCACCGCGCTTTCTCGGAGGTTATTTTTTTTCCAGTGATCTGATCTGATCGTGTCCTACCCGTCTGCCCTGAAAAGAAGCCTGCGGTTGTGGGCTATGCGAGCGAGTCGTTGCTGCTCCTCTTGTAACCGGTATCCAGCAAATACACCAGACACACTTGATTCGGGACTAAAATGCAAGTGACTGTAAATATTGGGTGGCTGGAGGCGTTCCATGTTCTGTTCTCTCATTGGTCGTGGAGTATATTTTTCCAAAAGAAGGGCACTGCATTGTTTCCAGCATGTACAAATAGCAACTTGACTGGGCCCATAGAGCGACGAGACGACCGTTGCCTGATACACTGGACAGTTGGTACTCTGAAACCCCAGTCGTGTTGGTAAGACCAGCAAAACGGCGTTCCAGGGGTTTACTGTTTTGAAGGTTTGCGTAAATTTCCATTTCTACGCATTTGGCTTCTAGCTTTTCCGGTAACTCCAATTTTTTTATAAAAAAAAATCGAGGAAATGTTGCGTGTCTGAAGTCTGAATAATTTGACAGTCACCACGTATTCTTGACCCGTTTCTCCCTTGATCCCCTCCGCCGTTTGCACCTGTTAGACAACCTCGCTATCGAATAGTCCGGGGTTGCCTAATAGATCTAAACTGGAGAACAGAAAGAGAGGTCGAGAGACACAATATGAGGAGGAACGGGTCTGCTTTATTATTCTGTATGCTTGTGTACAATGGGGTGACCCCCTGCCTCCTATATATAGCGGTTCTGCTTAGAGATAAGGAAGAGTCCATATAGGATACGAATCCGGTTTCCTAACACTTCTTGGACTCTTCACAAATGAGATGCATATGCCTCATTAAAACTCCATAAAAACCCAGTGGGAAAAAATAATTGGAGAAAGAGTACATAGCACACGCTTGCTGTGTTGCACGGATTGCCTCATCAAAAACCTTATGTAAGAAAACTTCAATGAAAAACTTACTTAAGGAAAAGAGTACAATCCACCCAAACTTCAATATTAATCTTCAAGATTCACGTTGGGTACTCAAACTTCATGTTCGAGATTTATGTAGGGGTATGTGAAAGTTCTTCCCCTGAAATCTGCACTTCTCTAAGTCTTATCATCCCGATTCCTCTAACACATCTTTCAAAGGAAGATGCCGGGAGTGACTTAGTGAATAAATCTGCGAGATTTTCACACGACTTAGTATGCAATATTTTTATCTCGTTCATCTTATGCAATTCATGAGCATAAAAGAACTTGGGGTTGATATGCTTTGTGAGGTTACTTTTCACATATCCCATTTGCACTTGAGCAACACAAGCTGCATTATCTTCATAGATAATGGTGGGGGTTTGTTCCATGTTCAAACCACATAACTTCTGGATGTGGTGAACCATTCTTCGAAGCCATGCACATTCTCGAGAGGCTTCATACAAGACAATTATTTCTGAGTGGTTTGTCGACGTCGAGACAAGAGTCTGCTTTGATGACTTCCACGAAATTGCTGTTCCACCGCAAAGGAAAACATACCCGGTTTGTGACTTTCCAGTATGCGGGTCCGATAGGTACCCAGCATCGGCATAGCCCACCAAATTCAATTCATTGTTCTTTCTATAGAACAAACCGAGATCTTTGCTTCCTTGGAGGTAACGGAAGACGTCCTTAACCCCTTTCCAATGCCTTTTGGTGGGTTTTGCACTGTACCGTGCTAGCAAATTCACGGCGAACGCAATGTCCGGCCTAGTGCTATTCGCAAGGTACATGAGTGCTCCAATTGCACTCAAATATGGGAATTCCGCTCCCACCAATTGCACTCAAATATGGGAATTCCGCTCCCAGGACTTCCTCCCCCTCTTCTCTAGGCCTGTATGGGTCTAGGTCTGCTTGGAGTGACCTTCCGACCATTGGGGTCTTTGCGGGGTATGCCTTCTCAAAACCAAATCTCTCCAACACTTTCTGCGTGTAGGATGATTGGTGTACCAAGATTCCGCCTTGGACATGTTCAAGCTGCAAGCCTAAACAGAACTTGGTTTTACCCAAGTCTTTCATTTCAAACTCAGATTTCAAGTATGTGCATGCTTCTTCAATTTCTTCATCCGTCCCAATGATGTTCAAGTCATCTACATAGACGGAGATTATACAAAATCCATTCTGGGATCGTTGTATAAACACACATGGACAATCTTCGCTGTTCGAGTAGCCTTTCTTGCAAAGAAAGTCACTCAAGCGATTGTACCACATTCTTCCCGACTGCTTCAGTCCATACAGTGATTTCTCCAATTTCACACTGTATAGGTTTCTGTTTGCTCTGTCTTGGTTCGGGATAGGGATACCTTGAAAGTGCATCTAGGCACTTATGTTGTTTTGGTGATTAATGACAAATGATTAATGACAAACGCATGTAATGTCAATCAATGTAATTGTACAAATGCTTAACTTAGTGCTTAACAAATGACAAACCTCTAATATGTTTATATTGTTATGAGACTAACATGTTTATTGCCTAGTTGAATATTAGTCTCATCTATTTTAGAGGAAGATCAATTGGGATGGTTAAGCAAAAATGAGGTATGCAATCTCGGTATTCCTTCCATATTTGTCATTGCATTCCTCTTTAGCAAATGCATATTGAACTCTAAGTAACTTGTTGATTTCATATGTGCACATTGATTCATGTCAAAATTGCTTGTGCATATATATATTCATTTGAGTTCATTATGTGCTTTGTTTTTAATATGCTTGTGTTAACTAGAGTTAAACTTCATTGCTTCATATTGACTTGGTGCATACATGTATTAGTTGTGTATCTTCTAATGCACCTCTCTTAGTGAAGTTTAATCTAGAATTGGATCACATTATTTACTCTCATTCCAAATATTGTTTGCACATGTGTAATTCGTGTATATTCTATCATGTGCTTTATTTAAGCAAGTCTGTGGTCCTTGCCATGATTTAATTGATTCTTTATATTGGCAATTATCTCTCTAGTGCAGTTAGATCAATCATATATTCATCATAATGCACTTAGCAGAGAATATTTCTATTGTCAAGTGTTTCCATTCATATTGTGCTTCTTGATATGAAACACTTGTTATTATCAATTTATTCAATATATCTTTTAAGCTTGTGGGACTAATATGTTTGCTGAGTGCTTTGATAAGAGTTAGATCCCAAAGCTGTGTGTATGATGACCAAGATGGTTTGAAGGATGACAAGCGAGTCAAAGTCAAATAAGACGGCGGTGTCACCAAGAGCTGAGGACTAAGTCAAGAACGACTTGGCGTGAGGATCGTCTTGGTGATGATCGAGGTCAAGGTCGGAGAGGACGAGTCTCATGAGGTGAATCGCGTCGAGGTTGACAAGACGAAGGGCGTCATCAATCTTTGTGGAAACATCATCATGCACCGTGCATCAGGAAGAAGTCGGCATGTAAGCTTAGTGTAAGACTTAGATTTTGTGTTAAATTTGAGTCTAAGGATTGCCGTACTATTAAGAGGGATGCAATCGTTGAAATCACTTAGACAAGTCTCAAGTGCTCAAAAGTGGTCTATCCTTGTCTAAGGTTAAGAAACCCAAGTCACACTTTGTTCACCTAGGTGTAGGTGGGTTGGTGTGAGGGTTAGAAGTGTTGGTGGTGCCGGAAAGTGAGGGTTGTAGGTCTCTCTTGGATTCCTTGTGATGTCAATTTTTATCCTTTGGGATTTGGGTAGTGAGACCTTGTTAGTTGTGTAGCCCTCGTCCTTAGCTTTCCGAAAAGTCCGAATTTGCCGAAATCGGAGTCCGGGATCAAAAGTTATGCCCGTTTTAAATCGGTTGCCGTGTCTTTGCTCGGGAGATCCGGAGTATCCGGGTTGTAACCCGGAGTCTCCGGGTTATCCGGAGTATCCGGATGATTCCGGAGTATCCGGATGATCCAGAGTCTCCGGGGTTTTTTCCGGAGTCTCCGGGGTTTTTTTCCGGAGTCTCCGGGTTGCCCAGTTCGGTCCCAAACGGCTAGTTTTTTGGGTTCCTCTATTTAAGGCCCCTTTCTTGCCCACTTCAAGGTAGCCGTTGGGGGATGTTTTGCTGGGTATTAGAGGTGTTCTTTGTGAGTGTTTGAGCCCCCAATACTCCTCCTCTAACCCTAGATCTTAGTGATCCCCTTTTGTGAAGGGTTGGGTAGTGGAGAGAGGTGTTTGGATTGAGGATTGATATGAGGAGTGGAGCTAGTTCCTTGGTGCTTTGAGGTGTTCTTCTTAGTGATCTTGAGCTCCCAAAAGCCCCTCTAACCCTAGATCTTAGTGATCCCTTTTGAGTGAAGGTTTGGGTGTGAGAGTGGGTAGTGATTGGATTGAATGTGTTTAGTGTGTTGAGCACTTGAGGTGGACTCTAAGTGAGTTCTTCGGGAGCATTTGTTGCTCTTGGAGGTTGAGGTCTCCTAGACGGCTAGGAGTTGCCGGTGAGCTTCCAAGCTTTGTGTGGAAGGCCACCGAAGGTTTGTGAAGGTCCGATTCCGCCTCCGCAAGGAAAGGAATCAAAGAAGTGAAGACCGGCGAGTGCATTGTGCAACACCGGGAGGAAGAGGGTTGAAAGAGACCCCGGCTCAAGTGTGACCGAGCCGCCTCAACGGAGACGTAGGATCCCCTCAAGGATCCGAACTTCGGGATAAAATCTTTGTGTCTCCTTCCTTACTTCGGTTTACTCTTTTGCTCATCCGCTTAATTTGCTTTCGATTCTTGTGATTAGATCAATTAGATTGTATCTACTGCATCTATTCTTGCTTATATACTTGATTCATTGCAGTAGAGTAATTTGTATCACTAGAATCAAAGAAGCGCTTCAATTTATTGCACTCTCTCTGTTCTGACCGAAACAGGCAACCCGGAGTATCCGGTATATTGATCCGGAGTATCCGGACATACCGGAGTATTCGGACTAAATATCCGGAGTCTCCGAGTTGACTGTCTCGGGCTGAATTGTTTAAATTGCAAAACTTAATTATCCCAATTGCTTCCGCATTATCTCTGATAGATTAATTTAAATTGGGTATAATTTTGTAATCGCCTATTCACCCCCCCTCTAGGCCGACATCCCGGTCCTTTCATACCTTCCGGTACTTTCATGTATATCTCCGAATCCAAGTTTCCATACAAATATGCTGTGACAACATCCATTAGCTTCATTTTCAACTTCAAGTTGACTGTCATTGAGATCAAGTATCTAAAGGTAATTCCGCCCATGACCGGAGAATAGGTTTCTTCATAATCAACCCCAGGACGTTGAGTGAAACCTTGAGCGACAAGCCTTGCCTTGTACCTTACAACTTCATTGTTTTCGTTTCTCTTGCGAACAAAAACCCATTTGTGACCTACGGGGTTTATATGGGGAGGAGTGCGGCACACAGTCCCAAACACCTCTCTTTTGTTCAGAGAGACTAACTCTGCGGTGATTGCCTTCTTCCAATCTTCCCAATCGAGCCTTTTCTTGCACTCTGCGAGAGATGCGGGCTCGGGATCATGATTAATGATCGTGGCAATCTTCTTTGCAAAGTATGCATCGACATTGGCTGTTGCTCTATTCATCGATTCTCCTGTTATTACAAAGTTTATGGCCATTTCATCATGGGGTGCTTCGTGCACTTCTATTTGCTCTTCATTGCTATTTCCCATTCCAGGAGCAAGTTCCTTTAGTTTTTCTCCGCCAATGTGTGCGCACACATTATTTCCGGCGGCTTCTTCCAATGGAAGGTTCAGATCTGGAATTGCCTTTTCCACAGGCTTCTTTTCAGTGCCAGGTCTCAACTGGCTCCCCTTCTTGCTTTGGGGCACTTTTGTGATTGGCTGTGTTAAGTCCTCTTACCCAGTTTTCCCCAGACGTCTCCGGGTACTTTGGGTTTGAGAAACCAGATTTCCTGTTCTTTTTCTTTGAGGCCTCTGAACAGGACGAGGGATACCTTCTACTTTCTTAGGTATTTCCACCCTCTTTGGTGCATTTCTTGCTGGTACATGCGACTTAACCACGCTCTTCAGATCACAAAAATGATCAGGCAGTTCATTTGCTAAATTCTGCAAATCAATTATCTTCTGGACTTCTTGATTTGCTTCATTAGTGCGAGGGTCATGCGCGGGGATCCCAGTGGAATGCCATATTATTTCCCGGTATTTTTCATCCAATGGTTGATTCTCTCCCCCTAATGACGGGAAACGGTCCTCGT
The DNA here is from genome assembly GCA_036346355.1 of Rhipidocladum racemiflorum. Lineage (NCBI taxonomy): Eukaryota > Viridiplantae > Streptophyta > Magnoliopsida > Poales > Poaceae > Rhipidocladum > Rhipidocladum racemiflorum. The sequence goes on along the minus strand of CM070576.1, from coordinate 71,035,355 downwards.
CAAAGATACGATCGGCCGAATCAGTGTATGCAAGTCTCGATCATGGGTTCCAAATACTGATTATGGATGCACTCTCATAACCAACGTATATCCCGGACTTACGGAGAGGGCCCATTGCGATCCATTGTGGGGTGGTATAGGTACATATACCATACAACCAAATTTTCTAAGATGGGAAATCTTCGAGATGACCCCTTGCACTAGTTGCATAGGTGAATGGATGTTGTAGGCCGATGGGAAATCTTCGGGATGACCCCTTGCACAAGTGTTGGGCAAGTTACAACTCTGCAAGAGCGGTCTGGCAATGAACTTAATCCTCTTTATTAGTGCTTCAGCTAGCCCATTTTGCGTATGGACGTGCGATGCAGTGCTCAACGATTATTCCCGTTCTTTGTGCAATAATCATCAAATGCCTTGGAAGTAAATTCGCCGGCATTGTCCATTCGAATGGACTTCACGCGATGATCAGGAAAAGCATTCTTAATTCTGATGATCTGCGAGATCAATTTTGCGAATGCATGATTTCTTGTTGACAGCAAACATGTATGCGACCATTTCGAGGAAGCATCAATGAGCACCATAAAGTATCGAAATGGCCCCGACAAGGGCTGAATCGGACCGCAAATATCCCCCTGAATGCGTTCCAGGAATGCAGGGATTTCATGTTGCACTTTCATAACAGAGGGTCTAGTTATTAATTTCCCGGTGGCACATGCATGGCACACAAAATCTTCATGATTCGGGAAATTTTCAACATTAATGTCATGACCTTGTGAGTTGTTAACTATGTTTCTCATCAATCTAAGACCAGGATGACCTAATCTACAATGCCATAAAGAAAATAATTCAGAGCTTCTAAAGACAGTCTTCAAAGAAGTATACCTTTGCGTGTGCATTGATTTTCGTGTAGTACAACCCAGATTCATATGAGGGACATTTTTCTAGTACCATCTTTCCATATTCCGCGTGCTTCACAATGCACAAGTGTTCTTTGCCATTTTCTTCATTGGTTTCTACATGAAACCCATTGGCGCGGATATCTTTGAAACTTAAGAGAGTACGAGTTGATTCAGGGTACAAGAGGGCTTCTTCAATTACCAAAGTTGTACCCATTGGTAATATAATTGTGGCTCTTCCTGAGCCTATTATATGCGTATCGCTTCCTGCGATTGTCGTAATTCTTCCAGCGTTCTTCGTGATCGTCTGGAAGTATTTCGACTCTCTTAAGATGGTATTTGTTGTGCCACTATCAACAATGCATATTTCCTCCATTGGGCGTTACACGATTTCTAGATGAAAAGAAAAATAATTCTAATCAGACAGTGGCTAAGTAATTCAAAAATTGCTTGTAAATAAAGAATACTGGAATAAAAAAATAAATTGCAATTCTATTCATGAGAAAATGTATGCTCTTCGAGAGCTTACTATTCATTATGCAATCTGATGTCTATGTGAGATAATTCTGACAATTCAGGTCAGTTCTTCAAAAACTCACGTTAGATAATGCCACACCTTTGCATATTCATAAGGTTCTTCCATTAGATTACTGCGTGCAATCTAATAGGAAGTTGTTGCTAGATTCAATAAAATGCATAATTGAATTCTCATGAGTTTCCAGCAAACTAAAAGAAAGTAATAATTTCAAGATTCATATATACAAAGATAAATGCAAAATTCATAAGTACGGAATTCATAAATATTCAGAAATACAACTATGTGCATGTAGGTGATCGGTTTCGTGCAAGCGATCAGATTCATATGCGTGATCGGCTTCGTGCGATCTGTTTAACGCGGCTTCATGCGCGCGGTGCATTCAGTTTCATGCACGTCGGCCTTCTTGGCGCGACGGTGGCCGCTTCGTGCGGCGTGCTTGAATTTCTAATGAATTATATTAAAGCAATAAATATAATGCATGGAACATAATAATTGCACAATTCAAAAATTCAGAATAAACAATAATTGCACAATTAATAAATTCATAAATGCGAAAATAAATTCTTATGAATTTTCGGTATTCTAAACAGGCAATTATTGCAAAAATTCATGCAAAAATTCATAAATACAGAAAATAAGGCTAAGTACAAAATAAAACAGAGCCATAAAATTTTCTGGATTTTTCTAGATATTTTTCATATTTTTCTGGCAATTTTCATATTTTTTTTGGATTTTCTAATTAATTTTCTGAATTTCTAATTATTTCGGAAAAGGAAAAACATAAAACAAAAAGGAATTGAAACAAGGGGTAAGGGGGTAATTTCCCCCTCCCCCCGTGCGCCAAGGCCAAAACCACTTTGGTTTCCAACCGGTTCAGATCCGATTGTTTTCTTGCAATTGGACAAAGCACTTTGCAAGTCATGGACTTCATGTCCCAAGAGCTTTGACGCAAGGTGCAGCCCGGCCAAGTGCTTGTGCGGTGGGCCAACGGCCAGCTCGGCTGGCGAGGCGCCAGGCCACAATGAGGCAGCGGCGGGGCAGACGCGCAATCCGGCGGCGGCCGGGCTCGTCAGTAAGACGCCGCAGCGGCGACAAGCGGCCAGGCGCCACGGTATTGCCGACCTACGGCGATCGACTTATCGGTAGCAAGCCTACTTTAAGCTAGAAATCGGTAGGTGGTGGCCGTCTTACGGCTGCCAGTGCGCCGTGCGATGGCGATCAGCCTTCGGCGGACCGACATTCGGCGTCGCAAGCGGCAACGGCGCTTCATGGTCAAGCGCGGCGGTTCCCAGCGGCGATCGCGGTGACTCCCGAGGCGCTACACCGGCGACGGTGCGTTGGTTTTCCAAAACCGAATTGAGTCCAAAGGAATCGGACCGTGTCCAACATATTCGGACTTCAAGTCCTGGACTTCAAGCGGCGGCCGGCGCGCGGCGCTCGGCCGTCTTGCGGCAGACGCCGCAGCGTGTCGAGCTGTCGTCATTGTCAGCATCAGCCGGCGGCGTCTCGACGCGTCTTTGGTTATGGTAGGCGCGCCAGGCGCAAGCCGGCTAGACGCGGCTTTGCGGCCGTCTTTGCCGCGCGGCGAGGTGCGAGTCCATCCGGCCGCGGCTGCCCGATCTCGATGGCATCGCGTCGGACCATCAAGGCGTCATTCTTTGGTGGAAACGGCCGAGCCTAATATTATGTTCAGAGCTTCGTCTTGATCCGCTTGTTGCCTTGTAGATGCATATCGATTTAGGAGCCATGCAAAGCTAGCAACGTATGGGAAGTTAGTAAGCATACAAAACCAGCATGTTCCCATGCATGCATATGATGAAACAAGCTAGCAATTAGTCGGTGTTTTCCATGCGAAGCTAGCATGCATCGGCCGTCTTCAATATGCATGTGGCGACCACGACCCGGCTTCAATACGGACACGGCGACGCCCGGCAGTCTGTTGCATCTTGCGCGATGCGAGTCGTCGCGGCGGCAACCGTCTTGTGACGATCCATTTGCCGAGCGGCAGCGACTTCAGCGATTTCGGCCGAGCCGATGGGGCTAACCGTGCTATGTGCGTAAATTTATTGTGTTGCTTCATGCCACGCAACGTAGATTAGATACAAAATACAAGCGGCGATTAGATTTAATCCTCGATTCTCACCTTTCTCACCTTTAAATCGATCACCGATGAGAGCTTGGTCGATAACGTGTTAGACAACCTCGCTATCGAATAGTCCGGTTGCCTAATAGATCTAAATCGAGAAACGTAAAGAGAGGCGAGAGACACAATATGAGGAGGAACGGTGCGCTTTATTATTATGTATGCTTGTGTACAATGGGGTGACCCCCTGCCTCCTATATATAGCGGTTCTGCTTAGAGATAAGGAAGAGTCCATATAGGATACGAATCCGGTTTCCTAACAGCACCATCTGCTCGACTCTTGCACCCTTGCGGTCTCGCCACCGCAAAAACGTCTTTCGGATCGCAAATTTGAAGACTGGCAAGTGACCGACTGCACAGCATTCTTATACCAAATGGCGGAAAACCGTCAGACTTACTCGGACGTGTGTACCCTGTGGTTCTAAATCTCGCTGAGATTTTGGCAATCTTGACCAAATTTTTTGATTCTAAATCTCAGCAGGATAAAAAGAATTAAAAATTTTTAAATTGTTACAGTAATTTTGGGTATTTTAAACCAAAATTGATACAATTTGGACTGATTTCCATGATTATAGGACCAGATTTAGCACCAATTTTTTTTGTAGGGAATTATGATGTCTTTTCAGAGGAACACATGAAAATTTTGCAAAAAATAAAATAAAATAAAATATATAAACAAATTTCGATCAATTTTTTTTCCGCGAAATTTCACATAGGCATGAAAAGCAAGTGCGGATCTGCAGTATACAGGCTGGGATCAAACGACACCGACACCCTCAGTACGACCCACATGATTCCTTTAGTATATAATCATATGATTCTCTTATTACAAGTTACAAGTTAGTAATATAAGTTCATATAACCCTGGGACCCTGATAACCTTTTTTTTTCTAGATCCGCCACTGATGAAAAGGGTCAAAATTTCGGTTTTCACAGCCTCAAAAATACTGTATTTAAATTTTATCCAGATTTTATTTGAAATTCCAAAATCTCACCGAAATTTTAAACCTTTGTGTACCCCTCGATTTTCTAAGTTTGATAGTCAAACAAGAACATTAATAACATACTATATAACAAAGTTGGAATACTTCCTGCCCAAGGAGCCCCCTCACATGTCATTCCTTCATGCAAGTCCTTTAAAATGAGTAATTACATTCAGGTCCTTAGTTTCACCGTTGAAGTAATTTTTTTACTGATTTAATTGAGCTATCAAATAATGTTAGAAATTTTTAAAACTTTTTTATAAGGGTACTCAGAATATGCCTAAGCTACCATAAAAATTTCATATTATGATCAAACTTGTGCAATTTTTAAAAAAACTTAAAATGATTCTAATGCATTTAAAACAACTTCACTGATTTAATTAAGTTGCTAAAGCATGTTGAAAAATTTTGAAACTTTTTTAGAAAGGTTTTGAGAGTATGCTTAAGCTACCATAAAAATTTAAAGCATAATCAAACTTTTGCAATTTTTAAAAATTCTGACACTGATTTCCCGGAAACACCCTCGCGCGGCGTGCCACCGCGCGTATCCATCTAGTATTCCAAACTTCAGTGAGTATCCACGTTAATATTAAAGAGAATAGAAGGGCGCACATTGCCAATCGATAGTACAACAAATATAATCCAGCTTATAAAAATTAAAAGGGACTTCCAATGCCTCTCAAATAATATACACTCGTATACACTAAAGAGAAAAAGTGAAAAAAAAGAACATCCTATTATTCAAGCCCCGCAGCTGGACAACGCGCCAGCCCAATGAGCCTTGCCTTGTCTGGTGCATTACCATGAATGAAACCTCCCAAGCTATGCAATATGGACATATGGTATACACCAATAACACCCCAACATATGGTATACACTACGTGGTAGGCAAAAAAATTTGGATCACAAGCTCTGGTGTGCTATCCAAGCAACGCAATCAATGGTCTCTCCAAGAACAATCCGCGGTACAAATGCAAACCCACAGATGCAGTAATTTACAAGAAATTCAAAAATATTAACTGGCAGGTTGATCATTACTTGCCTTCTCCGACGTATCTTCCGCAGATAGTTCTTCAACAGTTGGTAAGTTAGTCGCAACAGGACTTTCTGGAGGTAGTTCTTCAACAGTCGATAAGTTACTCGCTACAGGACTTTCTGCAGGTTGTTCATCAACAGTCGGTAAGCTACTCGCGACAGGACTTTCTGCAGGTACTTCTTCAACAGTTGGTAAGCTACTCGCAACATGACTGTCAACGTCTGAGCTTGCAAGGCTTGCACCAGCATGGCCAATGCTACCATCCGAATGAGATATAGGGGTCTCCTTGCCAGAATTAGATACCATTTCATGGTCCTCATGTTGCCGTGATCCGTTGAGGGCGTTACAGTGAGGACAGTAGTATGTAATGAATGCAAAGTCCTCTTTCCTTGCAAGACCTATCACAGTAAAACTGGTTTAATAGAGACAACTAGAAATTAGTCATATGAGCTGGATAGAAATCAGTTGCCTACCATTATGCATATGGCAGTTGCCACATATTAGCGCATAGCACTGTGTCGGGTCCTCCCCTACAAGCAAAGCAGCCACACGTGCGATCCATCCCCCATCGTTACCAGCTGGACCTCTGGAGTGCTCGAGAGTCCTCTGATTTGGTGTAGTGAGGCCTTCATTACCATCATACGCATTTGGGCCGCCTAGTGACTCAGAGGCATGGATCCTTCCACTGTCATTGCTTAAGTGTGCTGGTTTTCTTTGCCTCAGCCCAGTAGTTTGTCCAAGCTGGGCATCATTACTTTTACTTATTGTTGTATCCCTGTTGGATTCATCTCCCAAAAAGACTCTCAATCCAGAATCTGCACCCAGCTTCGATGCCAAAACAGTTGCTGCAGCAGCCTTTGCAGCAGGATCAAGATCATATCTCTGTGTGACCAAAATGAAGAGTCAATAGTATGTAGAATAGTAGAAGATGTACTCTTTTCAGGAGAGGAATAAAACGCCCTTTTTTTTCATATATAGAGTCAACTGACTGGCCATAAAATGGAGATAAAATAGGGCAGCAAGCCCACCTGTATAAGCTGCTGAGTAGTGTAGTAATTCGTTCTCTCCTTCAACTCATCAATCTTGGCCTGCCTTTCAGCACGAAGTTTGTCAAGAGTATGTTGATCTCTATTGTCAACTGCAAGATAAAGTAGACCATAGCAGTATCAGCTGAAGCAATTTACTAGGTCATGACTCATGCTAACGGTACACCTGTTGGAATTTTAGCTGTTTCATAAAGCCATTCATTAAGTGAATGATACATAGACTATACGCAAGGAACCTGTCAAACTGGTAAACATGTCAGTCACATATTCTACTGCCCTGCATTTGTTTACTTCAATCACTAGAAAACATAACTAGAGACTAATGCTGCATTTTGTTTGATGTCCTCTTCATCAAAAATTAATGCTGCATTTACATGTGCAATGAACATATGCATGCAGAAAGAAAATTACCAATGCAGATGCAAGTGTACTTACGCATTTTTGTGAGGCTTGTAATAGTAGAGTAGATGAGAGCAGCTAGGGCAGGAATCAGGAACATGGGCAGCACCCGGGTTGCTCTCATCTGCCAGCTGAGGTCTGGTGATCTCGTAGTCATAATCGCATATCCAACAGCCACAATCTGTTCCAACAAAGAAAAACAAAAAATCCTGTCAAAAAACAATTCGTCCAGATCCATGGCCCTAAAGACGCTAGTGAGGAACTGATTCCAATGTATTTTCCATCCAGCAAGAGTACTATTCCTAAGTCCTGTCCCCAGAACTAGAGCAACGCATCACAGCATCTGTCGCAACACGCAAATTGCAGAACAATATAGCACAATTCCGCAACATGCTACTCCTCTGACCAAACGATCGGTCACTAATTGACCACCCTGCGTGTTATAGACATCAGATTTACCCTACAACACAGAATTCTGAATTCCTCCATTCTGCAGGATGGACGTGCGTTTGTCTACCAACCAAACACGCGATTTGCTCGCTAACAACAACACACATACTTGCTACAATTGAAGTGGGGAAAAAGGAAGCGGAATGGGATCGGGAGGGATGGGGAGACCTCGAGCGAGGCGGCGAGGGCGAGGACGTTGTGCGCAGACTGGCGGGAGGCGCGGGCGCGGCGGTGGAGGCGGGAGCGCACGGCCTCCTCCTCCTTGGAGAGCGCCTGCAGCAGCTTCTCGACGTCCTCACGGCCCCCGAATATGCCCTTCCACACCCGCGACACGAGCCCCCGCTGCCTCCTCTTCTGCGTGGACGGCGTCTCCGGCGGCGCCGGCGACCTCGGCGACGCGGCGGCAGCCGAGGCGAAGGCAGAGGGGGGCGCGTCGCTGTCGGCCATGCGCGGCGCGATCGGGATTGGAAGGAAACTGATCCGATCGGATGGGATGGATGGAACTGATCGGTGGGAAGGCGACGACGCGATCGGGATTGGGAGGAAGGAAGGAAGGAGAAGGATTGCTTCGTGGAGCGCGCTTTCGGCGGAGGCAAGTCCGGAAGGGAAAGGCGTCGCCGTGTGCTCTTTTTTATTTAGACTGCACTCGTGTTACAATTGACCGTCCATGTAGGCACGGTTCATCGAATGAATGCAGTGGACCGTGGTTTAGGATGAGCGGACAGTGATGAGCTATCATACACTTGGTCCATTGAAAGTTAAGCCCAGCAGCCTCGGTACGAGAGATCTGATCGATTCATGAATTCTCCTTCGAGTTTGCAGCAATCGATCTTGTTTTTTTTTTTCATTATCTAAAATAACCTATGAATTATGATTTTTTTCATAATTTAGATAAGTGTTTTAGCAACATGTGTAGCAAAAAAATAAATAGAATTTAACCCTTTCATGCTTACTATAACTAGTTATTTCGATTTTCTACTTACTGCTTTAACTATAACCCAGCTCTATTTATCGGTTATTTATTATCTTATTTGAAATAAATTGAATGAATAAATTTGAGGGTTCTTTTTTGTTTCGTAGTAGTATAATTGCTAGAAAATATAGAATTTCATTGTAGAATCCTAAAATAAAGTAAGTCATTTTTTTAAGTACATGCTAATCTAGTTATCCACCTCTGCACATCAAATCTCCCCCTTTTTCCTCAGTAGCTCAGTGGTAGAGCGGTTTGTTATTAACTGTCTGGTTGTAGGTTCCAATCCTATTTAAGGAGATTTGATTCATTCTTTAGGGCATGTACAGTAGTATAGGTACCAGCTGTCTATAATGTAGCTTCATATCATCTACAGATAGCACTAAAAATAATTCATACAATAGATCGTTTATATAGTTGTCTATAATAGTCTCTTATTTAATTAATAGACTGTCTATACAATGGTACACAAGTTATCTATTAAATACTAGACATCAGTCTTCTCTCTCCTTCACATCACTTAAAATCATGTGTTATCTCTTACAGAGAGCTGAATGTAACCATTGTACATGCGATGGGCGGCCAGTTTGTCGGAATGATCATGGCGCCTTCTAAGTTCGAATGCAGTTGTGTGTTTTTTTTCCAAAATAAAAATCTGCGTCATTGCTTAATGCATGAAGGTTCAACGACATCTGCGTTGGCTAATGTAAAAGTCTGCATGATTGGATCATACGTTCACACTATGACACTATCACAGTGCTCTTCACATGTCTAAACTGGTCAGGCATGCCCGCAATAAGTGAACACATCACAGAATAACTTTCAGCTTGATAGATCAGTTTCCATTCAGTACGCTAAAATCAAATGTTAACGCAGATAATATCATCATCTACAGTTGCTTCTATCACGACAGTGATAAAGCACACACACAGGTAGTTAGACATGAAACCTCCAGAACTAATGAATAAAGTAGAAATTTGAAAGAAGAATAAGAAGTGAAGACTCGTATAATTCAATTTACAACATCGGTACATGGTCATGAACTGCATGCATCTAACTTATCGTTCTTATTGCCTACAACACAACTATGAGACCAATTGAACGAACAGGCACCAGATGCAGCAACATGAGCCGCAATGGATGCCTGCTTCACAGTATATTTGAGGGTTCTACCACCAAACTGGTGTCATAGAATTGCATGACACGGCAAATTGCAGGACACAGCGGAGCTAGAAAAGATATGCTGCAGGGATCCGTCCATTTTGGGTATGAAACCCATTGTTTGTGCTCCGCTTTCAAGAGAAGAACTGCTCAAGGGTTGGAGAATTAAATACATTGGCTGCAAGTTGTCCTTCTTCCATAGAGGACACAAATAGTTGGCATCGAATGAACCGCTGATAGCAAAGGGAAAATAAGCCACATGTAAAACACAAATATCAGAAGATACCTGTTCCAAGAAGAAGAAAAATGAAGAGGCGAGACATACAGATAGTTGGGAAATTATGTCAAGGTTTGTATCGATGTGGAAATCTGCCTCCAACTGCCGAACAAACGAAGTTCGGCCAACTTCACTGCTGCAGAAGATTACCTGCAAATGTACACACGATTTTACTCAATAACAGATGTAGATGACAGAAATAGATCAAGTAACACCTCAGACATTCTAGTGTCTAAATATACACGGGCAAATATTCTTTTGTTAACCAAAACTTGAATTGAATATTCAGCATGATGTGCAGAACATACATGGGTGCCACTAGCACACCAGCTTACTATGCACAGGTATCAACTATCAGCCACCATGAACAACAAATATCCGAATCTAACCATGACTTAAGTTAAAACAGGCCATTCAAGTCCTATCGTCCATAAATAAAACATGAATCATCAATCATCACTCACAAAAACATTGAAATGATGTGGTAAACGGAGGGAACAAGAGGACATGGAAAAAATGATCTAGCATAATAAATACAATCGCTAAATCTAATACAAACTCATCACCTTCTCTTTCATCAAACCACCAGTTCTGAAAAGTCCAGCACTCTCCAGTGCCATGAGAGCATTCTCCTACAATTATGGATTGCTCAAAGTCATATTTCAGAACTAATAATGTAACATATAGATATAAACATTTCCATGACAAAACTGCAAAGAAATATAAGGATGTGGTACGAAATTCATACCTCACTCTTATCATCAAGTATAGTTTCCATCAGATAGAAATCACAATATTTGGATATTTCCAGTAGTAGTTCCACCACTGATGGTCTAACGGTGGCATGTTTCTGCATCAAGGAGCAGCGTTCAAAAAATCACTCGATTTTCACGATTTTTGCCCATGTCGATGCGGTCCAGCTTCTAAAATCGTTCGATCAACCGGTCCAATTAAAAAAAATAAAAAATTCGGAAAATGTATGCGATGTAAACCAGTTGAAAATCGGTGAAAATCGCTAGGATTTTCTAAGAAAATCGCTCAAAAAAATCGACCGCAAAAAAAGTTCAACTGGTTTGTTGATTCCACGAAAATCGTCGATTTTTTTTTTTCAAAAAATTTGATTTTGAAACTCTACGATTTTTGACTCGATATTTCCGGTTTTCGAAATTCAAATTTTGTGCGATTTTCACTGTTTCGATATTGTTAACCCTGTCAAGGAGACAAGGGCAGATAGCAGATGCCAGATAGTTTAGCTGCAATTATGGGAGGGACACGTAAATACCAGAAGAGCATTGCTAATCAAACCTGAACCTCTTCGGGAGTTTTCTCCTCAAAAACAACACCCAGAAGTTGGCAAGTAACCTGCATAAACAATATTTATGAACTTCTACAAATTATTAAATGACCACATACAGATTTTTCATGTTTCAAGTATGGCCATTATTCAAGAAGATTCAATTAAGTGTATCAAGTTAGATCACTATACCATTCTCCTCATTTTGTTCTTTGGTTTCTTTATGGAAGATTCTTAAAACTATTTCACTACCGACATGGTTCATCTACAAAGCCAGAAAGTTCAGCACTGTTGTCTCCATTAGGTACAAGAACAAGAAAAAGATGCTGTGTTTATTATATCTAAATGTATAGACACTTAAAATTTCAGTTCAGGTCCTCTATCGAACTTTAAGTGAATCATGGGAGCAAAAATAAAATTACCATTGCAAAATAATTTGGCATAGTTGTTGCATTAATTAACACTAAAGTTTGTCCAGTTGCTAATAAATGGAATTGACATGTCAACTAAATGGTTTTAGAACCTTTACCATTTTTATGAAATAGCTAGGGCATCTTCAGTGACAAAAAAATTCAATAACGCCTACAAGTTTCTTCTTATTTTAACAATGTACAAATTTGAGAAAGATATTACAATATCAAGCCCTCAAATTTTTCTGGTCTGTTTTAACACCAAGTTGCAAGCACATTATCTTTTCTGAGGACAATCCTAAGCTTAACTTAAGCGTGCATATGCCAATCCCAAGCTAAACAGCCTTAACTTTTGCGCACGAAAAATATAGGCAATATCATGAGTTGATGAAGTATTCTATTCCTCAATTTACAATTGGTGTTGGCTAGGTAGGGTCAGCGCATTTGACAACAGTGTCTTTTTGTAGATCCTACAGGCTCAAATCCACCATTTATTTCTTTTTGAACATCATAATCGTTGCAGCACGGAAGTTTCGTCATTAACTAAGTTCCCATCATATACACCACCGGAGGTAAGAGGGAGAGGGAAAGACCATACCTTTCTACACCCGCTCAGTCGCTTCGCCACAATTTGCCGCGTCATCAGCTGCCAAACACAAAATACTGTCAATAATCGAAACCCACGCACCCGGAAACCCCACAGAATTGTTACACGAAGCAGAACTACCTTGCCAGCGTCACCGACGGGCTCGACCGTATCGGGAGCGGCCGAATCCGACGCAGCGGGGCCGGCCGGGGGTCGCTTGGGAGCAGGCCGGCGGGGCCGCGCCGGTGAGGAGCGCAGGAACTTCCACGCAAATACAACAGCGACGGCGAAGCCGGCGACGGCGCCGAGGGCTCCGGCGCTCTGGGAGACAAGACGGAGCCGCGCGATCAGTTAGGGTTAGGGTTTGTGCGTGAAATTGGGGCTTGTTGCGGGGATCGGTTACCTTGTGGTGGAAGAGCAGGGCGACGAGGTCGGAGAGCCGGCGGTTGAGGGCGCGGGCGACGCGGCGCACCAGCAAGTAGGCGTCCTGCTCGGCGGCGATACCCGGCATTGCGAGGAGGGCGAGATGGCCGGAGTATGATTTGACTTGGATTGCTTGGTTTAGGTTCAGAGAGGTGGTCGGGTGGAAAGGGAATCGCCGGATTGGGAGGAGGAGACCGCAATTTTACGGAGTCGTGTGAGGAGACCTCGGCCTGGGGCTGGGGGGCACGATGATTGAGAGCACCCTGTGCTTATCTTCTTCGCAGAGGAAGGGGTGATTATTTTTGTTTTTTGTTTTCCTTTTTCTTTCCCTTTTTTGTGAGTGAAAGTTACTCAAGACAAAAGGACACCGGAAACAAGAGATATGTTTTAGTCAAATTACTGGATTCCTGTGGATTCAACAAGCATCACATGATTAAACATGCAATATGTGGACTTTATAATGATATTACACGATCCATGTTTCTCGAACTGCTAAGGTCAGTTCATTTCAGATTGCAATTTCTAATTTGGATTGTGGATTTTGGATTATGGGAGAATCGGGCTGAGTCGGCTACAATTTCTAATTTTCGGATTGGACCGGTAAGAATCAGATTCCAGCTAGATTATGATCATATCTAGAGGGTAGCTTCTGGTTCTCAAAAAAACTGTCAATCCTTCCGTTCGGTAAATAATCTGTCTTTTTCAAGCAAAAGCTGAAACGAACGGGCCCTATATTTTATCTCTACCATCCGACCAAAACTGGTATATGCTACAAAAAAAAAAAAACATAAATACCTCACAGCTCGAGCTTGGGAATAAACTTAGAGCAAATCTAATGCAAGCTAAGCATAAAACTGTATCCTTCCAAATAATATGTCATTCAGGTGAAGCAATAACTTACTAACCCTGGGTGCACTGAAAATCGAGACTTCCCATGGCTTTTGAGCCTGTGGTTATTCACAAATTTAAGCCCACAGTTTTGAATGCAAATCAAGAAAAGAATTATATTAATTGAAATGTATGTACTGGATGCGAAAGACTCGCGATTCATAAATCTGCGCTGGGTAGTGCTTCAACAAAGGCAACCATAAGACAAAATAAGCACATTGCAAACTGACTACAACCATATAATACAGAGGCATACTTAGCACTCCCCTGAATCAGTTTGAAGTGCGGATAACTGGATAACCGGATAACCAAAATCTGCAATTCCGACCTCAACTTCACTGGTAATCCACACTTCATCCACTGTATTGGTTATGTTGTGCTTATCAGATAATCTGTTTTGAAGGGAAAACTCACCAGAAACTCTCTAGTTTTACTTAGATCAGAATAGCATATGAGAAAAATCAGTATCTGACAAGAGGACCTAAGAACACAAAATAAACTTGTGACAACATGTACAGAAACTGATTGGAAACCTTCAGTTGCAGTACCTGTACTGTAAGGGTGCGTTTGGTTGGGTGGATGAGGGTGGATGGGATATGGCCATCCATGGATTTGGAGTCATCCAATTGTTTGGATGGGTGGATGGATGGGATATAGTCATCCAGTTTTTGAGAATATTCTCTCAAGATGCTGGATAAAGCCATCCAAATAAAAAGGCCGGATGTGCTCATCCAGTTTGCTGTACGAAGAGGTGTACACAGTCAAATTCAAATTTCGGCAAAGTTTTCTTGGCCAAAATTAAACTTCGCTAAAAATATGGTCAAATTTTGTTTGAAAATTCAAATTTTAGTAAAAAAATTGTCCAAAAATAAAAATTTGTTTGAAAATGCACATTTTATTCAAAAATTCAAAATGTGTCAAAAAAATCAAATTTTGGTCAAATTTTTTCCAAAAAATCAAATTTTGTCAGAAAATTTAAATTGTGATCAAATTTTGTTCAAAATTCAAATTTTAATTAAATTTTGTCCAAAAAATTCAAACCAAAATTCGAAACCTTGATTACAACTAGCTCATCCAATCCATCCTCATCCATCGAACCAAACAAAAAATTGGCTCATCTTTATCCACCAAACCAAACAACTACCTGGATGGCTCCATCCCATCCAAGTTGGATGGCCATATCCCATCCAACCTCATCCAGGCAACCAAACGCACCCTAAGTGACTGGGGTATCAAAATGGGAATTTTTACTGTTGTGGCCTCTTTCAAATTTTTTTTTTGCGGATCTAGTAAAATGCCGCAGATCCCGGACGCTGGATTTTTTTTTATTCGGAATTCCGCGGTCGCCGACTGCGATATATTAATTCTTTAATAAATAAAAAAATCCAGCGCTCCCCAAGCGCTTGAATTGGGAAAAAAATTCCAGCGCTACCCAAGCGTTGTTTATTAAAAACAGAATTTTTTTGTTTTTTGTTTTTAAAAAACCGCGGTCCCTGGCCGCTTGTTTCCAATATTTTTCTTCTTCTTATTTTTGCATATTCAGAATCCACATGATTTTACACAAATTTACAAAGTTGTCTCATTAAATTTGGAATTGTATACCGAAAGTTATTTGCATTTGAATCAGCTCCGGTTGAAAAATTAAAAAAAAAAAGCAAAAAAAAACAAAATCGGGTTGTACACCTCCATCTCTTCCACTCGGCTGGAGGTTACTGTGCTTTGTTTTTAAATCACTTTTATTCGCCGCCGGTAAAAAAAAAATTGATCCAACGGATTGGATCCGCAAGAGGTAATAAAAAAAAGGAAAAAATTCCAACGGTCGCGAGATTCAGCGCGGAAATTTTAAAAAAAAATTTACCGCGGACTGGATCCGCCGCTGGATGTCACTGTATAGGGGCTATTTCTGTTATTTCATCCATTGTGCGGCTATTTAAAAAAAAACATCGCCAAACGAGGCCAGAACAGTAAAAAATTCGCGATAATAGTCCTACTGAGTTTGCTGCCTTTGCATTTAAGTAGGGCCCTGCCTATCTGATGACGCAGACAAACATTACTACTGCTGATGCTTTTCTACCATCTCTTACGTCCACTTATCAACATCTTTCTTAACATCTCATATAAAAACCAGAAGAGTTAGCCTAGATATATTGGGACCACAGCAAAAAAAAATGGAAACAAGCAACCAGGACTGCGGTTTTTAAAAAAAAAACAAAAAAAAATTGAAAACAAGCGGTCAGGGATCGCGGTTTTTTTTTAAAAAAAAAAAATCTTTTTTAATGAAAAGCGCTTGGGGAGCGCCGGTTTTTTTAAAAAGAAAAAATTTCCCCAATTCAAGCGCTCGGGAAGCACTGGGTTTTTTTTAAAAAAATATATATATCTCGCGGTCGTGGACCGCGGAATTTCAAATAAATTTTTTTCCCAGCGTCTAGGATCCGTGGCATTTTACTGTTTAAGAGCTATTTTTAAATTTTCATGCGATGAACGGCTAGATCTGTAAAAAAATTGAAAGAGGCCACAACAGTAAATTTTTTATCAAAATGCTGTTGCTATTGATACTACTGATAGCATCACCAAACCAACCTCACAAGAGAGTATGAAATCTAACAATGTACTACCAGAGAGCACACATAATTTGTGGTAAAATGTACAGCAAAATTGCCTGGAAATCTTCAGTTGCAGGACCTGATCCAGCAAACATGTACTACTGTTAGCATCTCGCTACACCAACTTGGCAACATATCTCCGAAATGGGAGGAAAGCGGTCCGACAACGCCCGGATCTCCTGATCCTCTGGAGGCTTAGATCAAGACGCCAGGGATTCAAAAATCGTCGAAAATCGACTGTATCGCTAGGGTTCGACATCAAAAACCGGTCGATAAACCGGTCCGATTAAAAAAAATCCAAAGATTCAAAAAAAATTACGTGTCAAAAAACGATCGGAAATCGGTCGATTTTCGTCCAAAATCGTCGAAAATCGCTAAAAAAGTCGACCGCATAAAAAGTTCAACATGGTTGTCGAATTTCCGTCGAAATCACCGATTTTCCACGATTTTTGAATTTCTTTTCAAAAAATCTTGTTTTTAGATTTATGCGATTTTTACGATTTTCGGTTTGATTTTAGCGATTATTAAATTTCACTGTTCATCCTAAAATCGCAAGAACGAAAAGGTGAACCTACAAGACGCTCATCCCGGGCATGGAGAACGTACCCACGTCGGTGAGGAAGAACCACCCCTCGATCGCCGCCACCAAGTCCGCTGCGGCGAAGCGGTCGTCCAGGAATAAAATAGATCGTGGAATGCTGGAACCCATCGAACTGAGCGACCTCGAAGGATCTGGAGCGCCCGTGCCCAGGAACAGCATCCGGCCATCGAGCCGGCTCACAACGTTACCCACGACGCGCGAGGATGTTGATCATCGTCGTCAACTGGCGGCGCCTCGACGTCGACGGTGAACCTGAAGACCCGGAGGATGTCCGTGGCTTCTGGGTCGTACACGTACCTCACCACCATCAGCAACTCGCCGCGGGACTCCACGAGGTAGCGCGTCATCGTGCCCACCTCCTCCATCAACTGCACATCGCCTGCGTAATTGTCGCGCTCCTGAACGTTGTAGTCCGTCCGATCCATGGCTATTAGCTGGTCGCCCTGACCGAATTCCGGGACGAACACCAGGAAGGCTGAGCGCGAGGACGAGCCAGCCGCTTTCGAACGAGCCACAGAAGCGGGCGCGCCTGACGTCGGCCGGGAGAGGGAGCGCGTGTGTCTGGTCGCTGATCATGCTATAGAAGAGGGGATGGGTGGTGGAGGGGAAAAGGAGCCACGGGAGCTGAGGCGGCATCGGCGGGGCCGGGTTCCTTCTGTTAGAAATAAGGCCCAAGTGGCCCATTTATCTCTAATGCCAAAGCTACAAAGATTAGTACCATATTGCTAGTTGAGAAAGGAGAATACCAATTTAAAAGGGAGAGCTCCCACCATGCCTTGTAATAAGGCAGATGGAGGGTGAGGAGCATGGCTAAAGTCACACGCACGCTGCTGCCAGATTTCGCGAATTACCGCGTATTTTTCCCGCGTGACTTGTGACTTGCGACGTCGCGGGTCGCCGTGCGGTGGATTAAATCCTGGCACGTTTAAACCCTTTTTTAAATTTCGGTTTCTGAGAATTGAAACAGCCATGATAATGGCGTCAGTTTCTAATAGAAATAGTAATTTGATGACATCAGTTACTAGCGTATAATGGTGCTATAACGGTCAATTTATTGACCGTTCGCGATCTTGAGCTATAAAATGCAGACGCCCGTCATCGAATTGGAGTTTTTTGGCTCTAGCACTCGCGTTCATCCACTGTGATCTGTGTTGCGTCTTCGTGCTGTTCGTTCTTCGCCGACCTTCCTCTCGGCGTGCACCGCGAGGCAAGGAGAGCGGGATCTCCGAGCCGTTGCCGCAGCGAGAACCTGCACGGGGGCGGCAATAAGGTTTCTGGGCAGCGCAAGCTAGCGACCGCTCGAGATTTCTCTGCGTCGACTACTTCCTCTACTGGTAGGTCACTCTTCAAGACTTCCATTTCGTCATCAAGCCCATCGTAAGAATTCTTCCCTCTGTTCATCACTTTCCATAAAATATGTGGTATTTTCTAGATCTACTTTTTAGAAGTATGTGGTATCTTCTGTCTAGCTTGCTGTGTTTGATTATTTTGGAATTACGTTTCATATTCAAATCTGAAAACAAAATAATACCTAGATGTTCAACATTCCAGAAACCTTATTGGTATTATTTGTGTGATTGTGATTCAAAGAATGGTCGGTGCAAGTGATGCCATGAAACACGAGAGGTTCAATGGTCGAACTTCAGTAGGTGGCGGACTAGAGCCAAGTTTTGGCTCATGTCTATGGGTATGTGGTGGGTGATTTTCCTGAATACCCGCTTACGGATGAGGAGAATGCACGGTTTGAGAATGCGAATAACACCGCATTGGGTTGCATTCGACCATCTTGGCAGATCGTTATATGATGTGTATATGAGTTACACATCCGCCATCGAGTTGTGGTTGGCTCTTGAACAAAAATATCACGAAGGCGAAATTTGGTCATTTGGTTGTATACGTCACGAGCAACTATTCGATTTTACCATGGATAAGTCTAAATCGATTGTCGCTCAAGCGCATGACTTTCCACTACTAGTGGGTGAGATTGCACATTTGGGATGTGCTTTACCTGCAAAATTTGTGGCTGCGGGCATTGTGGCTAAACTTCCCCCATCTTGGAGGAATTTTGCCACTGGTTTAAAACACAAGAGGAAGAGATTTTTGTTGAAGATCTCATTGCTGCCCTCGACGTGGAAGAAAAAGGCAGAGCCAAAGATGCACCAAAAACTTCTTCTCAGGAACCAAACAACGCAAATGTGATTGAGAAGAAGGGTGGCAACAACAACAAAGGCTTGAAACCAAACAAGAATACTAGCTTCAAGAAGAAGTTTGAGAAGAAAAATATGAAGAACATTACCTGTTATGTGTGCGGAAAAGATGGTCACATGGCTAAAGACTGTCGTTTCCGCAAGAACAGGCCAAATGAGCAAGGCAAGAAAATTGCCAACGTGACCATTAGTGAGGGAACTACTTCAGGAGGGTATGGTAATTCTCCTGTTGTTTTTTCAGCATGTCAATCCACTGATTGGTGGGTTGATACTGGTGCAAATGTTCACGTATGTTCTGATATATCTATATTTTCTTCTTACCAGGCAGCAGGGGCTTCCTCCGTCCTAATGGGGAACGGGTCGCATGCTTTTGTGCGTGGTGTTGGCACGGTAGAACTGAAGCTCACTTCAGGGAAGACTGTCCGCTTGAGAACGTGCAAGATGTGCCAACAATAAATAAGAATCTTGTTAGCGGTTCCCTATTATGTCGAGATGGCTATAAGCTAGTATTTGAGTCTAATAAAGTTGTAATGTCCAAGTTTGGAAACTTTATTGGAAAAGGTTATGAAAGCGGAGGCCTGTTCCGCTTAAGTTTACTTGAGTCGTGTTTAAATTTAAATGTTGCTACTCAAGTTAATAATTGTGAATCCAATGTTTGGCATTCTCGTTTATGTCATATTGGTTATGATACCATTGCTCGAATGTCCAGATTTGAAATAATTCCAAAATGTGATATTGTCAAAGAATCAAAGTGCCAATCTTGAGTGCAAGCAAAACAACCTCGGAAACCATTTAAGGGGTTAGAGGAAGAAAAGAATTTGGCACCATTAGATCTCATCCATTCTGATTTGTGCGAGATGAATGGATTGTTGACAAAAGGAGGCAAAAGATATTTTCTAACTTTTATAGACGATGCAACACGTTATTGTTATGTGTATTTGCTGAAAACAAAGGATGAAGTTTTAAACTACTTCAAAATCTATAAGGTCGAGGTTGAGAACCAACTAGAAAAGAAAATTAAAAGGTTAAGGTCTGACCGTGGAGGAGAGTATATCTCTCAGAATTCTCCCAATTTTGTCTTGAGCATGGTATAATCCATGAAGTGACACCACCATACTCGCCTCAATCTAATGGGGTGGTGAGAGGAAAACCGGACACTAATGAGACTTGGTGAATGCCATGTTAGAGAGTCTTTGGTATGCCTAAGTCATGGTGGGGAAGCTATCTTAACAGCAACCTTTGTCCTCAACAGAGTAATTACTAAAAGAAGTGAGATTACTCCGTATGAGGATGGAAGGAGAAAACCAAATATCAATTTTCTGCGAACGTGGGGCTGTTTGGCTAAGGTCAATATACCATTGCAGAAAAAGAGAAAGCTTGGACCTAAAACAGTCGATTGCATTTTTCTGGGATATGCACATAACAGTACGGCCTATAGATTTTTAGTAGTAAAATCAGATTCCACTGAGATTATTGCTAACACAATAATGGAATCAAGAGATGCTTCTTTCTTTGAGAATATTTATCCAATGAGAGCATCAGTCTTTAATGAAAATTCTAAAACTTCTGATCTTCCATCTACTTCTGAGTTACCAAATATTGTTGAGTTATCCCTGAGGAGGATAACAATATTGTCACAAATGAGGCTCCTCGTAGGAGCAAAAGACAAAGGGTTGAGAAAACCTTTGGTGATGACTTTATTGTATATCTTGTGGATGATGTGCCAAAAACTCTTTCAGAGGCTTATGCATCACCTGATGCAGAGTATTGGAAAGAGGCTGTCCGCAGCGAGATGGATTCCATCATGGGTAATGGAACATGGGAGATCGCTGAACTTCCTACTGGATGTAAACCAGTTGGATGTAAGTGGATCTTTAAAAAGAAAATGAGGCCTGATGGTACTGTTGATAAGTATAAGGCAAGGCTTGTAGCCAAGGGTTATACCCAGAAAGAAGGAGAGGATTATTTTGATACTTATTCTCCTGTTGCCAGATTAACTACCATTAGAGTGCTCATTGCATTAGCAGCTTCTTATGGTCTACACATCCATCAAATGGATGTAAAGACAGCTTTCCTTAATGGAGAGTTGGAGGAAGAAATCTATATGGAGCAACCAGATGGTTATGCGATTACTGGACAGGAAAATAAAGTGTGCAAATTATTAAAATCCTTGTATGGCTTAAAGCAAGCACCTAAACAATGGCACGAAAAGTTTGATAAAACTTTGACATCTGGTGGTTTTGCTGTGAATGAGGCGGATAAATGTGTTTATTATCGCTATGGTGGGGGTCAAGGAGTAATCTTGTGTTTGTATGTTGATGACATACTTATATTTGGGACCAACACTGCTATCATTGACGAGGTCAAGTCTTTCTTATCTAGTTGTTTTGATATGAAAGACATGGGTGAGGCAGATGTAATTCTAAATATTAAATTGATCAGAACTGAGAATGGGATTACTTTGAGTCAGTCCCATTATGCAGAAAAATTATTGAGCCGCTTCGGTTTTGAGAATTGCAAAGTAGCCCCAACTCCTTATGATGCAAGTGTAAAACTTCGCAAAAATAATGGATTAGGGAAAGATCAATTAAAATATTCACAATTGATAGGGTCCCTTATGTATTTATCTGGTGCAACGAGACCTGACATCTCATTTGCTGTGAGCAAACTAAGCCAGTTTACATCGAATCCGGGAGATGATCATTGGGAAGCTCTTGAGAGAGCGTTGCGCTATCTGAGAGGTACTACCTCTTATGGAATTCACTATACTGGATACCCTCCGATATTAGAAGGGTATAGTGATTCAAATTGGATCTCTGATGCAAATGAGATCAAAGCTACAAGTGGTTATGTGTTTACTCTAGCGAGTCTTTGCGATTTCATGGAGGTCATGTAAACAGACTATATTGACGCGGTCAACCATGGAAGCTGAACTTGTAGCACTAGACACAGCCGCTTTTGAGGCTGAATGGCTAAGAGAGCTTCTGTTGGACTTGCCATTGGTTGAGAAACCAATCCCGGCGATCCTAATGTACTGTGATAACCAAACAGTGTTGATCAAGGTTATGAGTGCTAAGGATAATATGAAGTCCTCCAGACATGTCAAACGTAGGCTTAAATCTGTCAGAAAATTAAAATGCTCCGGAGTTATAGTCATCAATTATATACGCACTGAGAAAAATCTGGCAGACCCTTTTACAAAAGGGTTAACAAGAAATGCGATTTCTATTGCGTCGAAGGACATGGGAATGAGGCTCATATGAGTTACTTCACAATTGTAACCCATCCTTTTGATCGGAGATCCCGTGAATTAGGTAATGGGAAAAACAAGTTGTGGTTGTAACAAGAGAGTACACTAAATCTACCCATGTTCTAAGTACTCTAATCAGTATGGAAGGTGATTTAAAATCTTAATGTATTCTAGTGTCCTAATGAGAGGAAAAGGTATCGGCCTACAGGATACCTAAAATGAATACACCTACTTGAGCCAAACTGTGAGGTCGCAGTTCACGAGAAAGGGGGCATTCTCTAGAAAGCTCATGAGAAGATTAGGGAGCATGACCACTTAACGCTCCGTTGAGGTGAAGTTCTTTGGCAGCCTAGTGTCAGTTAAGATTTCGGGTGAAATCTAACCACACAAAGCTGTGAATTCAAGGCTGAGTCCATTCATTAGCTGTGGAAGGATAGATCACGTTATTCTAGGTGAAAGTTCAACCCGTATGGGGCTTGCACCGAAACACTGATATATTAAACGAAAAATTCAACACAGTGATCAAACTTTTGAGTCTTTGTCTGCTTCGGCATTGGTGGGGGATTGTTAGAAATAAGGCCCAAGTGGCCCATTTATCTCTAATGCCAAAGCTACAAAGATTAGTACCATATTGCTAGTTGAGAAAGGAGAATACCAATTTAAAAGGGAGAGCTCCCACCATGCCTTGTAATAAGGCAGATGGAGGGTGAGGAGCATGGCTAAAGTCACACGCACGCGCGCGCGCGTATTTCGCGAATTACCGCGTATTTTCGCGTATTTTTCCCGCGTGACTTGTGACTTGCGACGTCGCGGGTCGCCGTGCGGTGGATTAAATCCTGGCACGTTTAAACCCTTTTTTAAATTTCGGTTTCTGAGAATTGAAACAGCCATGATAATGGCGTCAGTTTCTAATAGAAACAGTAATTTGATGACATCAGTTACTAGCGTATAATGGTGCTATAACGGTCAATTTATTGACCGTTCGGCGATCTTGAGCTATAAAATGCAGAGCGCCCGCATCGAATTGGAGTTTTTTGGCTCTAGCACTCGCGTTCATCCACTGTGATCTGTGTTGCGTCTTCGTGCTGCTCGTTCTTCGCCGACCTTCCTCTCGGCGTGCACCGCGAGGCAAGGAGAGCGGGATCTCCGAGCCGTTGCCGCAACGAGAACCTGCACGGGGGCGGCAATAAGGTTTCTGGGCAGCGCAACTGCGCGACCGCTCGAGATTTCTCTGCGTCGACTACTTCCTCTACTGACGGCCACTATCGCTAGCTTTCCATTTCGTCATCAAGCCCATCGTAAGAATTCTTCCCTCTGTTCATCACTTTCCATAAAATATGTGGTATTTTCTAGATCTACTTTTTAGAAGTATGTGGTATCTTCTGTCTAGCTTGCTGTGTTTGATTATTTTGGAATTACGTTTCATATTCAAATCTGAAAACAAAATAATTCTGCTCGTCCTCCTTCACGGCTGCACGCCAGTGCCTGTTGAGTGTTGACGCAGGCCATGTGGACGCGGTCGGCGAGGCAGGCGAGGAGGGGGACGACGCGGACGTGAGGTTGCCGGGGAGGCCTGCCCATGACGTCGCCGATGCCATGGCCACGGTGTGGTGGTTCGTCGCGCCGATGGGCTCTCACTCTCGAGTTTTGAATTTTCGATTCGTGGCTACGCTTTTGCGATGCGGTGGCGTGTGGTGGTGTCCCCACTTCCCCGTCCTTTTATAGTGGCGGCGGCTACCGGCTCTAGAACTTTGCCAAGGAGTCAGGACGGTGCGATAGTTATGCTACGAAATGGTACGCGCGGCTCCGCCACCGCGCGTGCCGCTCCAATGCCGCACTCGTCGCACCTCGGCTTGTACACGCTGGAGCAGGCGCTTGCCGCGGCGGCCGCGGCGCTGCTTCGATCCCGCTCTCCGCGCCGCGCCGTCCTCCGCCGCGCGCATGAGCTGCACGCGCTCCTCGTGGTCTCCTCTCCACCCTCCGCGCCCACGCCTACCACCTTCCTGGTTAACCAGCTGCTCTCCCTCTACTCCCGCCTCGCCGCCATCCCCGACGCGCTCGCGCTCCTCCGCTCTATGCCGTGCCCCTCCGTCGTCTCGTACAACACCGTCCTCTCGGCTGTCTCCCGCGCCCCCCGCCACGTGCCGCACGCCTTCCGGCTCTTCCGCCAACTGTATGCGTCCGGGCTCCGTCCCACCGCCCCAAGCCTCTGCGCCGTCCTGCGCGCCGCCGGTGCACTGCGCGACGATCGCGCAGGGGCCGCCGTGCACTCGCAGGCCGCGATGCTCGGCTTCCTCGCCAGCGACATTGTGCCTACTGCCCTGCTGCAGATGTACTCTGAGTGCGGGGCGCCGCAGGACGCCAACCAGGTGTTCGACGAAATGGCAAATCGGGATGTGGTGGCGTGGAACTGCGTGATGCACTGCAGCGTGCGGTACGGCTACCTTGAGCGCGCGCTGGGGCAGTTTTGCCGGATGGTGAGGGGTGGACTGGCACCCACCGCGAGCACGCTCTCGTCGGTGCTGAGTGGGTGTGGACGAATTGGGGATCACCGCCGGGGGTGTGCACTGCATGGATGGGTGGTAAAGTCGGAGGAGCTTGATCCTGACACGCCGCTGCGGAATGCGCTGCTCGACATGTACTCGAGCTGTGGTGATCTGGACACTGCATTTCGTGTCTTTGAGAGGATTGATACACCCGACTTGGTGTCATGGAATACTCTGATTGCTGGGTTTTCTCGTGTTGGCGATGGCTGGAGCGCTATGGATATCTTTGTGCGGCTCAAGGCTGTGTCGTTAGGTGAACGGATTGTCCCTGATGAGTATACATTTGCGGCTGTGGTGTCTGCTGCTGCTGCTTTACCTGCAATGTGCGGTGGCATGTTGCTTCATGCTGAAGTGATCAAAGCTGGGGTTGAGAGCAGTGTATTTGTAGGAAATACACTGATCAATATGTATTTTACAAACGAGGAGCCAGGCTCTGCACGAATTTTGTTCGATTCCCTTGCCGAGAAAGATGTAATCATGTGGACCGAGATGGTTGCAGGCCACTCTTCACTGGGTGAAGGAGAATTGGCGTTGAAGTACTTCGTTAGCATGCTTCAGGAAGGGTACAAGGTTGACAGCTTCTCTCTGAGCAGTGCTTTGAACTCCACGGCTGAGCTTGCAGGTCTTAAACAAGGAGAAATGCTACATGCTCAAGTGGTAAAAAGTGGTTATGAGGGGAATATTTGTGCCTCCGGAAGCCTAGTTGACATGTATGCAAAAAATGGTGCTCTCCAAGGTGCCTATTTTGTGTTTTGCACCATACAAAAGCCGGATTTGAAGTGCTGGAATACCATGATAGGAGGATATGGCAATCATGGAAATTCTGAAATGGCATTTAAGTTATTTGGTGAGATGATTCGTGATAGGCTGCAACCTGACCATGTAACTTACATCTCCCTCCTTTCTGCATGTAGCCACTGCGGACTAGTTGAGAAAGGAAAGTTTTATTGGTTTTGTATGATGACTGATGGTATTGTGCCAGGTTTCAAGCACTATACTAGCATGGTGAGTTTGTTGAGCAGAGCAGGTTTATTGCAGGAAGCAGTTGATTTAATGATGAAATCCCCTTTTGCCAAGAAATGTCCTGAGCTATGGAGAATTCTTCTAAGCTCCTGTGTAACATTAAAAGATTTGTCCATTGGTGTTCATGCTGCTGAACAGGCACTAGAGCAGGACCCAGATGATATCTCAACACATATATTGCTTTCAAACCTTTACGCCTCTGCAGGAAAATGGCACATTGTGGCTGAAATTAGGAAAAGGATCAGAGGGCTGATGGTTGAAAAGGAGCCTGGGCTGAGCTGGATTGAGGTTAAAAATATGGTTCATGTCTTCTCTGCAGATGATGAATGTCACATTCAGATAGACGACTGTCGCAACGAGTTACTTAGAACTAAGGGAAACATGGCATTGTTGGATACTTGTGAAAGTGAGTTGCTGTCCAGTGGCTAAGCTGTCGTGAGGATATTTGCAGATAAAAAGGATGTGCATTCTTTTCTTGGTCCAGGAAACAAAGCTTATGCACAGGATAGGATTCTTCTCGTAAGAAAGCAAACAAGAAGGATCAACCCATTATCAAGGTACTGATTCTAAATTAGTAATTTAGTGATGTACTAAGGATTGGAGCAAGCTGGAATTTTTAATACAGAGATGCGACTGTGCAACATAGCTCATTCGAAAGGAAAACGGGTCCGACTTATTTTCATTAGTCCTTCCAAAAACTAGATATATATACCGAACAGCTCGCAATTGCTCTAGTACTCTAGTCTATTTATGAAAAACAAGGGAGAATTTTGAACAAATGTTTGAAGTATCCCCAACATCATTGTCGCAGACCTGCCTGCTTCTGTTTCAATCTGAGTGTCATCAACAAGACTCCAGCTACAAAATTTTGACACTACCAAGAGAGTCAAATACATGTTGTTTGTGAGTTTGCAGGTTGAGCAGTTTTCATATTTGGAGATTGTCTCTAGCGCGTACACAATGAAAATTGCAGGGCAAGATGCCTCGTAACTTATCTTGAAAAGGTTCCATTTTAACTAGTGATCTTGTGAGGCTTCATAGCTACTTGTGTTTATCAAGCCATCCCTATCATGTAAGTTGTCTGAATCCATATTCGTTTCTTGGTGACATCATTGAATTTAGACTTAGATTTATTACTGCATTTCCTTTGGTATGAGAATAGATTCATTACTACGTTTCCTTTGGTATTAGAATTTTATACAACTTTGCTAACTCAGGTTGGGCCGTATAACACACTTACCTCGGCCTCCTTTCCTTAGGGTTGGGGCTCGGGCGGTAGAAGAGCCCAGCCCATGAACGAAGGTCCGACTCCGTCCTGTGTCCAGAACCAATGTAACAGCGCATGCTGCTGTCAAGAGTTCAAAGAATGTTTCGCTGCCAGTGTACAGCTTAACCGTTATTATTGCTTTTTTTCTTTCGAAATTAACATAATTTGATAAATTATTTTATTTATTATTTAAATGGTTATTTTAAATTCGACCTGAATTTTGTTAAAAAATTTCGCTTGAAATGAACCTATTTCGATTTTAAACCCATTACCTACGGTAATGGAAGCAATTTTGATTCGAGGACTAACATTTTTTTTTTTGCCAAACCTACTTGTAATTGATTACTAGTTACATGCCCGTGCATTGCTACGAAAAACAAAATTGATAACGAAAAATAAAGATTAAAAAATAAAAAAATTATTTTACAAGATCAAACATCTATCTTTAACGCTTCGTTTCTTGCGAAAGCTGGCTAATTAAAGCAACGTTTCGTTTTTTGCGTAGGGCAATTAAGCAGGGCAATTAAGTAGGGCAATTAAGCAGGGCAATTAATTACGTGGGTAGAACTCACCAGTCACCACTGCCACCAACTGTTGCTTTATAGTAGAGATACATTAAAACATCAACTTGCCAACTTTCGAATCTTAATTAACGACGTCTAGGCCAGCTGTGGGTTAATGTTAGTTAATTGATCGAATTCTGTACTATAGGTCAGCTTTCAGTGTGATCACGGATTCACGGGGAAGTAACCGGCAAATCAAACAAGGCATGCAGACAGACGAGCAACTGGAGAACATGCGCAATAGGCACAACTAGGACTTCTTCTGCGCAACAAGCCAGCACAGCTGTTCTCATATTTCTGTGCCATCAGAGATAGGGCTGGAAAAAAAGCTCGTGGCTCGTGGCTCGGCTCGGGCTCGCCCGAGCCTGGCTCGGCTCGCACAGGCTCGTGGCTCGGCTCGGGCTCGAGCCGAGCCTACTTTTCAGGCTCGCAAAAACACCGAGCCGGCTCGGCTCGGCTCATGAGCGGCTCATGAGCCAAATTGGCTCGGTGGCCCCATGCAAAGAATGTAGTATGATTAATGCCTTAGATTTTTAGGAAAAAGATGATGTTGAGACAATTCCATGTCCTACAAGTGTGATATAGAGCAACTAAGCAACTACTATTATTTAGTAGTAACTAGTAAGTTAATATTATTCACTGCAAATATATGAATTATTGTATAAATACTTAATTTTCTGAGAAAATGTTACGGCTCGAGCGAAATAACGAGCGGCTCATGAGCCGAGCCCGAGCCGAGCCGAGCCGGTTTTTTGGGCTCGCCTCAGGGCCGAGCCGAGCCTGGCTCGGCTCGCCACTAGACCGAGCCGCACCGAGCCGAGCCGAGCCGGGCTCGGCTCGGCTCGTTTCCACCCCTAATCAGAGATCAGAGTACACGCTCGACTTCTTCGGTCTCTCACCAACCAAGAAGTCCAGGATGCAAACGCAAGAGTTTTTTACTGTACTAACCTGTAGGTGATTTTTTTTTTTTTTTTTTTTTTTTTTGCGAAACTAGTTCAGTGAGTTCTCCTGACGAGCACGAAAGGACTGTGAGGTGACATTTGTCACCTTCCGCAGCACCGTGGCACAGAACCAAGCGACCAATGCGGGAAATGATCACCTTTTCGGTCCCCTCTGTCTTTTTTTTTTTTTTTTTTGCAAATCTGGTCTCCTCTCGAGTGAATTTACAGATCTAGCCCTCTCATGCCCCTGCACCGCGGTAGCTCCTCTGTCGTTGTTGGGGGGACGCAAAAGGAGGGGTGCCGCGCTTGGGAGGGGCTGCCACAGTGCATGGACGCGGGAGTAGCCAGGGAGGAGACTAGATCTGTAAATTCAATTGAGAGGAGGCTAGATTTGAAAAAAAAATGACTTCAGAGGGCTAGATAAGGGATCACTTCCCAACGCAATAGAGCCGGCCATCGTGGAATTCTGCGTTTGCTGCATGCGTTGGTTGACACTCCAAGTTGCATACTCCCTCTGTCCCACAAAGAGTGCATTTCTAGGTTTTTTAAGACAGATTAGTGTGCAAGGTAAATGACCAATATGGTCCTCATTACTCCATACACAAGCATGCTGATGCTTCGATTTCCACAGGCACTTAAATGAGCATGCATACACTTACAGCTGTGCCTTACAAACTAAAGATGCACTCTTTGTGGGACAAATTTTGAACACTAGAAATGCACTCTTTGTGGGACAGAGAGAGTACTACTTTCGGTCTTGAAAAGCTAACTTTTGGAAATCGATAGTCTTTAAAGCACAACTTTGTTCACTAATTTTTATTCATAAAACTCAATAAAATTATAATATTATAAAAGTATTTTTTTTTGAGACAAGTCTACATATATAATTTTTATGTATTCAATTTAAATATTTAAAAATATATCGACAGTAAAAAATTTAAAAGTTTGATCTTCTATTGAAAACTCATATTTTTAGACCGAAGGAAGTACTTTTCAGTTCAAGCTGTACAGCAGTTGCGTTGTAGTATACTACACCACATATGAGTGCTGGCTTTGGAGGCCAAGGAGACCATCCACGTGTCAGCCTTACGTTTAGGTCCTTTCTCCGTTTTGCTCGGAAAAAAAAATTTCGTGTCCCATTTTTTCTCCAGACTATGCGAAAAATATTTTCGTTGGCCGTTTTTCCAAAAAAAAATAGAGGATCGTTTCCTTTCTCCGTTTTACCCGAAAAAAATAGTTTCGTGATCCGTTTTTTCTCCCAGCACGGGCCGTTTTTCCAAAAAAAATGGACTTTCTCCGTTTTTGCACGGAAAAAATATTTTCGTGATCCGTTTTTCCTCCGAGGCATGGAGAAAATGTTTTCGTTGGCCGTTTTTCAAAAAAAATAAATGGAAAACCGTTTTCTTTCTCCGTTTTGCTCAGAAAAAAATATTTTCGTTATCCGTTTTTTCTTCGGAGCATGGGAAAAATGTTTTCGTAGACCGTTTTCCCAAAAAAAAAATGGAAATTCATTTTCCGTCCGTCGTTTCTCCGTTTTTTACCGTTTTTCCTCATTTTTCCCGGGAAAATTGTTTTCGTGGCTCGTTTTTCCCGAAAAATGTTGTTTTCGTTGGCCGTCCACCCCCCCCCCCCAATTTGGAAATTCGTTTTTTGTCTATCGTTTTGTCGATGATTGGAGAACGGGCTCCCGCCGAGCTTACTTATTGAATTGGGGATCAACATAGTCCCCGTCTTACGGATCGAGGAGCTCGTCCAAGCGGTGCCAAGTCGGGGAAGAGAGGGACGCGTGACACGATGTTTATCCTGGTTCGGGCCTCTCACTGCCGAGATAATAGCCCTACTCCAGTGTATTGTGTTCTCCAGTTGTGTCCTCCCCCCCCACAGACGTCCGGGGGGATTTAAATATCAGGCTTAGAGGTACAAAGAAGGTAACTACCTCCTGGATTTACGCTATACAGTTATTTCCGAGATCTGCGGTGCTTATACCGCGCGCTAATTTGAAAATCGGGTAGGATTTCCCCTGATCTTCGGCTGATTGGTTGCAGCCTTCCATCCTTGTCGCGTGACCAAGTCCACCGAGCATATCCCTGGATACGGTGTGGGTCCCCCGAGCATGCTTGTGCATGGTCGGTAGAAATGGTCGTGTGGGAAGAAGAGCACGTATGCTCGGGTGGTGTTATGCCCGCTGTGCGTTCCGAGCATCTCTTGTTGGCGTTGCATGGTCGGCGGGCTTTAGAATAACCCGAGGGTACCATGGTCTTTTGCCAAATAACCAATCCCCGACACGTTTCTTCATTTTTTTTTTCCGTTTTTCCTCGCTTTTACCGGTGAAAAATCAAGGGAGATAATTTTTTTTTGCAGCTCGATCTCTTATATTACCTGGTAAACGCATAGGGTGTTAAACTCGACATCTATAATTTTTTTGGCAACTCGAAATCTAATATTGTCCAGAGCGATCTCTAATATTTTCCAAAACGTGTATTATCTTTCGCACGGCGCGACGTAGCGCGCAAATCTTTCTAGTAGTATGCACATGGCAAATGTCGGTCGCGTTGTCCTGCTCTAGTTCTGTAGTTGCTGGCCCTCGTTCAGAAACAACTCTTCCGAAATGTACCAGAACAATGAACCATGGAATGAATTCAAATGATTAATTTATAGATTAGCCATCCTAGTACTACAGCATGCACATGCGGACCAACGCGAGTGGCGACCAAATAGTGATTTTTTTACTATTTTAGTTCACTGTGTTTACTTTTTTTTCGTAATTAGTTGTTAGTCCCGTAAAATTACAGAAGTAGTCCTTAAACAGTTATTTTCAGGGATCTCAATCCGTAGGAATTTTTTTTTTATTTTTTTCAATTTCAAGCGGACCCAATTATTTGGGCTTTTTTTTAATTTCAAGCGGATCTAGCTTGCATGATTTTTGTGTTCTTTTTTTTTTTAATTTCCAGCCGACTCAGTTCGTAAGAACTTTTTTTTTTTTAAAAAAAAAAATCAAACGGTCCCAGACTGCTTTTTTTTTTTTTGTTTTTTTTATAACAAACGGTCCCGGTCCATTGTTTTTTTATTTTATTTTTTTAATTTTCTATTTTAGATTTATTTAATCCAAAAATCCTAAAAATAAAAAATACATTTCTTGATCAGTTCGAGCCACTGAGTCCAAAAATGACCTCCACTTTACCAAATCAAGTCTCTAAAATCTTCAAAATAACCAAAAATACCCTCCAAAACCCTTCTCCGCCCCTCTTTTTCGGATTCCTCTGTTTTCTTTTCTTCTTGCTTTTCTTTTGTTCATGTGTTTATTGATTTTGTTTATCCGCGCTAGATCCGACCTTCGAATAGTACCAGGAGCTGGAGCAGGACCAGTCTGGAACCGAGCAAGACTACAGCTACTACGAGTTAGACGCCCCTTCAGCCCAGCTATATTTGTAAAACTCTACACCCAGAGCTAGTTTTAACAAATAAAAAAACCGTTCACCTGAGTAGTACGGTAAAAACTTCGCTAGCCGCCTCCCTCCACCGAAATTTTCGGATTCACATGAACATACTTGACTGGCACATCGATACACATACAAGCGATGCATGCACGCATCACAGCAGGCTGCAGACGACGCTAAAATGGAGCGAACCCGTGAATGCAGAGCACTGGATGGTTCAATTCAATCTGTGAGAAAACTTGGCCCTACTTCAGGAGCCAATCACAATAGCAGCATATACGAAATGAGGCTGCAAGAGAAGGACGATTCATGCGTACAATATGGTTATGAAGTTCCTTTTATGTGTCATACAGTCTCTCTCTCTCTTTTGTCATAAACAAGTTTTTGTGATCTATGTCCAGACGTACGCACCGACAGCATTTGCGCTGGATTATTTCGGCACGTCGAGTGACTCAGAGTTTCAGACTAGATAGCCACTGCAAGAAAGGGGATCAGGAGTAGAACAGAGTAATAATCCCTAGTCAGCCTGGACTCTGCAACATGGCTGTTGGATCATGCAACTGCCCCTCGGTTGGCTCCGGACGGCGTTCTCTATAAAGATTTTAGAACCAGGCGAACAGCATGTGTGCATGCTTCCAAAGCCCGTGGTCGGCATTGCTAACTACTACAAGCGCGTACAGGTGACATGTGAGCCCACAGCCATTAAAAGTTTTATACACTGGAGTTTGAACGTGCTGCACGATCCTCTCTCGCATGCCATTCTTCCTTGGGCAGACACAGTAGGAAGAAGAAGCCAAAGATCGCCATGCGATGGGACGAACTGAGAGCCGAGAGAAGCGCACGCGGCGTGAGGTGGCTCGTGGTCGTGGCCGGCGCCTACGTGTTCGCGCATGCCATGGTAGTAGGGTGCGGTGGATCAGGTCGGTTGGTGGGGCGCAGAGTTCGTCATCTCGCGCCCGTGACTGAACAACACAACGCTGTGCCGTGCCTGACTGCCTGTACGTGCGAGAGCGAGATCCACGAACTCATGGCGCTTTTCTCCCGCACCTTTAGAGCATGTAAAACAATAAAGCTCACCGCTTGCTATTTTTTTCCGTATCATTTAGAGTAAACATTAAAGTCAGATTATACAATAACTATATCTAAGTATAGATACTCTGTAATAATATGTACATAACTAATCCACTTATATTCTCGTGTAATGTTTGCTGCTAAATAAGAGCCGATTTTATTCTCTATTATCTTTTCTCACTCTTTCATATATGACAAAGTTGATGTGTACATACCAAGAGTAAGTTGATGTGGCTTTATTGTATATGCTCTTAGCTTACTCTTAACATGTACACGTCAGCTTTGTTTTATGTGAAAAAGTGATAAAAGAGTATAGAGAAGAGAGCCAACTATCATGCAAAAGCCAGCATCATATGGGAAACAAGGTAGATTAGTTATGTATAAGTGAGAAGAAATAGTTATCGCACAGCATCTAGAAATAGTTATTGTACAAACTAATTTTATTGGTTACTCTAAATGACATATATGAGAGATGGAGTAAGTAGTGTGCTTTGTTATTGTACTTGCTCACGGTGTCATCTCTTCGAAAAAGTGACACACTTTTCTAGCTCCTAATATTTTTTCGGATCTTGTCATCTTTGTAATGTAATTATAAAAATAATGTGCTCTTCGATCTTAAAAGACACAACAGATGACACGTGTTACCTATCGTGCACATGTACCATGTAAAGGTCCTGCCGAGCTTCTGGATGCATCGAGTCCATCGAATTCATTTAATCAATCGCATAATTAACTACTTTAATTAACTAATCGCTTACGACATGCTTTACTTAATTAGATTGCCTAATTACTCATCTTACCTAACCTATCGAGCTTGGAGTGCTCGGTAAGTGGTGCTGCTACCGAGCTTCTGGTATGCGACGGGCGACAATTATGTTTACCAAATTTAAAAAGAAAAAGTGTTTCAAGTGATTAGAAAGGCTCTTGCTTCCCCTCCGAACACCAGTCACATCATATGACTAGAGCCACTACTAGTACTGCTACTGCATTTGCCCCTGGCCCTGCCTCAAAGACTTACCTTTTCTAGCCCTTTCGTATCATTGTTTGTAAATGTAATTTTAGTGTGAACGAATTTGCAAAAAAGATCTCCTCTTCAATCTCAGAAGTGTCGATAGATCACACGTGTCATCTGCTGTGTGGTAGGAGGAGTAGATCGTTGACTGTGGTAGGAGGTGCTGCCGAGCTAGGTAGTGCGGCAAATCCTGTAACCTTGCCAAGCTGCCTACATGTGGTGCTTGACACCTGGTTAGCTGTGGTTCTAGAACCGTACCGGAAACACGGTAGCTTCCGGGTTAGGGAATGATGCTATTTTTATATTGTTTATACGGAGCGTATATATTTTTTAGAAAAAAATGTACGAAGGGATCTATTATAATATTAAAGTAGAGGCAAAAGAAACCACCACGTTCGCTCTCAAGGAAATTTTCACATTAATCGAAGCAAAAAAGAAAGATCTACAACATTGATCGTGGTGGGTCCAGATTATAACGGTCTAGATTAAAAAAAGAGTTTGTATCATTTACATTACATAAATAGCTAAAAAAAATTAGAAATTGGATTACATACGATAACGATTTAGTTTAAAAGAAAGAGTCCAAAGATCTCCACCAATTATTTTGGTGGGACCAGATTATAACGGTGCATATTAATCTATATACATATTAGAGTTGTATAAAAAATACGCAATTATAGAAAATATAGTTATATATCCAAGATAATCATATCATAATATCTAGCCGCGCAATTGCGCCGGTAAATTTGCTGGTTAAAAAAAGCTAAGAGTTTTTCAAGTCAGTGTGTACGCCGGCCGTACACTCCGGATCGGATGGACGAACATCCAGCAACAACCCGATCGAGTCGCACGTACGAGGCCACAGGCCCTACGCGACACCACCATTCGCGCTAAAAACCACGCACGGCCGGCGCAGAAACGGAGCGGCCGACCGAGCGTCTTCGCGCGGAGCGGACGGGCTGGCAGGCGAAAGCGGTCACGTTTGTTAGCCGCGGCGGTGAGGTGCACGGAGATGCCGCCCCGCGCCGACGAGACGTCCGCAGGCGGCGGTGCCATCCCCCGTGACGACGAGACCGCCGGCCCCACGAAAATTTCTCCACCTTGTCCTGCTGTCCCCTGCTCTCTCTTCGCGCATGTGACCGGCTGTGTTCATCCGGGCGTTACGCTATAGGCGGCCATGGCAAGGAAGCAGTACCAACGTCTAGTCGTCCCGTAGCGAGCAGGTGAGCGCAGAGGGCCCCGGAGTCTCCTGTGTTAAAGTGTAAGCAGCTTAGGGCCTGTTTGGCAACAAGGTTTTTTCATAGTTTCGAGATAAAACCATGGTTTTGAGGAAAACTCTGTTTTAGAAACCAAGAGGTGTTTGGTAGCCCTCCAAAAAACTCTGTTTTAAAAACCATGGTTTTTTCTCTGTTTTGGAAACTTTGGTCTTGGGCAAATTTTTCTGAGCAATGGCGCCAAAACAACTCAAAAACTTTGAAAATGTCAACCAAAAACTTTGTAGCCAAACAGTTGAGAGTTCCAAGAAAAACCATGGTTTCAACAGGGTTTGATAAAACCATGTTTTTTTATGCCAAGACAATTCCCAAACCATAGTTTTGCAAAACTATGGTTTTACAAAACATTGTTGCCAAACAGGCCTTTAAGTTTTTGGATGAACTGGTTGGTGCATGCAACTCAATATGGTATCAGAGCTAAGAGGTCTTGAGTTCAAGACCCGATTGGTGCAATTAAAAAATAATAATTGCAGCCCACTTATATTCCACGTCTTAGGTCTGAGGGAGCCTACACGTGAGGAGGAGTGTTAAAGTATAAGTGAATTGCCTGTCTTTCCTCATCAGCTTAAGCTTTTGTGTAAAATGGCTGGTGCATCAATATCCGCTACAGGACACGCACGTAGCGCAAGCGCCGCGCTCCTCCTCCTCTCCCTCTCATACATTGACCGGCCCGGCCTCGGCTGCCG
Source organism: Rhipidocladum racemiflorum (assembly GCA_036346355.1). Lineage (NCBI taxonomy): Eukaryota > Viridiplantae > Streptophyta > Magnoliopsida > Poales > Poaceae > Rhipidocladum > Rhipidocladum racemiflorum. Next base: position 70,999,374 of record CM070576.1, on the reverse strand, counting down.
CGCCCCTATTGGCCCCACCTGCCAGGTACCCCCCTCATTGTGGACGCCTCTGGACTGGACCCGGTCCATGCATCGTATGGTTTCGTGCTGCGAGAACAATCGGAAGAGCATTTGTCATTGGTCTATGGACCGGGTCTGCATGGATGTTTGCGTCGGCCCGGAGCCAAAGCCCAAGCCCAACGCCTCGTGAATAAACCGCCTCCCCGTTCGCCTTTCCTCCGCTCGCTCATTCCTCCTGCTTCCTTCAGACTGCGTCATTCGATCGAAAGGAACTCGCGACACGCGAGCGAGGAAGCAAGTAGGCATTCTCTTCTTTGCTCCAATACTGTTTCTCTTTTCTTTTGCCTGCACCTTGTTTCATTCGTTGCATTTTCTTTCGTTATAAACCGGGGAGTAGAAGAAACCTCTGCACCGCCTTGCTTCCAGAGCTCGGATCCAACGGTTGCGACAACAAGGGTGGGTGAGCTCCGGAATGTGGGTTCGTGATGTGCAGTTCGACTGGTTGAGGTGTTTACTAGAATGCTCGTTGATCTTTCTGTCCGGGGCTTCTAGGTGGGATAGAATGGCTAGAGAGAAGTTCTTGGCAAGAAGCAAATGTGAAGTCCTCGAATTTACGGCAATGCGAGAGAGATTTTGTGAATTCGCAGTATTTTGTGAAACATTTTAGCGTCTTGGTAGGAAGTAGGAACAGTGGTTAATGTTCTTGTTAGCTGCTGTCTATCAGTGAAGTTGATATTTGAGAGCATTTGAAATGTCTTCACCTGTATTGGCCGCTTGGGTAGAAGAACGTACAAGTTACCTAAACATTTGTTGTTCGTCTGTGGCCCCGAAAATGGAGTGGGGTTTTGGGTGTTATCTATGGGAAAAGATCAATCTTTTCTTGCTCCACATTTGAACTGGATTTGCATCAGTTGTTTTCTTTCTTTTTTCATATACTGGTTTGGATTGTGCATCTGGTTGAATACCCACATACCAAGTGCGTGCTGTTTGGTGGAAAACTGTAGTTTTAGCTGCTCTATTTTACTGGGAAGAATTGGACCCTTTTTTTTTCTTGTTGGTTGCTGTAATGGCTCGTTTTCTTTTCAAGTTAATGGTTGGGAAAATGGCATTTCCAGTTGAAGTGGTTCTGATAAAACTTCTGTGACCTATTTCTGCAGGTTTGGAAAAGAAGAAGATTGCGGAGAGGTGGAGAAATCAGAAAATTCACGGTCCATATCCATCTTGGGGGAATTGGAGAGAATAGAAGTCAGTGGGAAGGTACTTTTTAGATCTGACTCCAAGAAAGGTCTATTCCAAATAACTAATGCACAGCTTTTGTTTTAAAATACCTGTGGTCTATAGCCTGAGAGCATGTGTCCAGTGACTCCAATATGGAGCATTCGCTCTTGTTAATTTCGCCCATGCATTTGCCCTGTATGCTTGCAACACTGCATACAAACGGGGATCTTACACTGTTGGAAGGTTGTAGACTCCACAATCTACCCGTACCCGTAGGCCTTTTATATCGTACCTGTTGTCTGTTTGTGAAGTATAAAATGCTTGATGTTTAGCGTCTGTGTTTCTTGCCTGTTTTCTCTCTCCCTTTAGATTTCCTCAGGTTAATTCGTTTTTTATTTGCCTCTTTTTCTGGCTGTAGTTGGTGCCTTGCTAGCTTTATTATTCTCTGTTGGGTAAGCGTTTTTATGGAGGAAGGTTTACTGCAGGTTAGTACTGTTATACACCCTATCTATTTGCTATTTTTTCCCCTGTAGTACGACCGTTTTACTTCATTAATGAAAATTTTGAAAAGACAGCCATACAAAGTACGAGTCTGATTAAGACCATAGTTAACTGGGGACAAAGTTACATGTTATCACGCTTTATTCATATTCAATGAGTCAAAGGTTTTGCTGCTGATTCGGTAGGACCTGTATTTGGGTATTTTCAGTGAACTTTGTGATGAATTAGGCTATTGATGCATAAGATGAATTTGGGTATTTTCTTGAAATGCTAGACTCAACAAACCAAGTCAGCTTATATCATATTGCTTAGATATGAAAAAAATGGATTAGCTTGTGAAGATTCTATAGGGACAGTAGGATGCTGAATTGCGCATCCAGTGGATCATGGTTGGTGCTATAAGAGAGAGGCCCTAATTAATTAATTTGGTTTGGTTTAATAGCTGGTAGATGAGAAAGCTTTCTGAGAAATCATGATTTCCATTACCATTTTGCTGGTGCTTTAATAAATTTATACTGGTGGTGCTTTGCCAAATAGTGGTTGCTTATCATTGCTCGTGGAAACTGTTCTGATAGCGGTAGGTCAGGCATGTTAGTGCACTCTTCCATTTTGTTTGATATTAGATGGTACAATACTATAATCATATTGGCTGATGTGGTATCTTATAGTTCCTTCAAGCTCTTCTGACTAATGAAAGAGATTTGGTGCATGCCATTGAATTGATCAGAGTTTTGTTGCAGAGCCAGATCACAAGCATGGACAAGACAGCAAATGTGGTATTGGATATTGAAGGTCTGCCTCAACAAACTGATAAATGCTGCACTGGAAGTCCAAAAATGACAGTACGTCCTCTAACTCACATAAGAAGCACAGAGAGAAAGTAGTTATTTGAGTCTCTTAACCCGCCATTTTTCCCCTGAAGAGAGCCCTATCCCGCAAGGGTTCAAATCGCATGGAGAGGAGGGGCGGTGAAGAGCAGGAGCCAGAGGACTTGGCGAAAAAACTTGTCATTAAAGGTAAGAAGCTAGTGTTCCTCCCCTACTGTTCCCTGTCCCAAAAAAAAGCTAGTGTTGTTTTATTCTTACTGTCATGTTTTTCTCTTCTCTGAATTTTTGGGAAATGATCTATTATCTTTACTTTTGCATTCGTTGATTATACATACATTAAATCAACTAGTTTGTCTTTTGGTTGGATAAACTCAAATCAAAATGTTTGTAAGTGCCATTCGATGCTAGTCATTTTTTTTTCTTGGCATCTGTACAGACTTTAAACATCAACCTGAACATTTAGGTCCTGTTTGGTACGGTTTCAAATTCTAGTATAAACGGAAACGGTTCTAGATTCTTGGTAGAAACGTTTCAGGTTGGATTCTGTGAATCTGGTGGAACTGGATTGAGACCGATTCAGCCACGGAGTGAAAAAAGAAGAAACGATCCAAGGATAATCGTTCCGAGCTTTAGTCCGTTTGGTTGGGTTTCTTCCAGAATCTAGTAGAAACGGTCTGGTTCCAAGTTGCCAAACGGGGCCTTAGTTGTATCTAGATCAGAAAATGCCCAAATGTCCATTTTTTAAGCTATGTAATGCTGCTCAAATCTAACACTGGAGGCCTCCGGAGTCGCCCCCTCGGAGGCACCCCAAGGCGACTCTGGAGGCGACCTGAAGATTGCAGCTGAGACCGTCGTCCACCTAATCTCTCCCTCGCCGCCGCCGGCGGCGGTTGGGCCTTCCACAACAACTTTCCCTCACAATTTCTTCGGCTCCAACTCCCGGATCTAAGCGTTGTTGTCCGAGGGAGAGGTTGTCGAATCCGTTGCCGAGCTCGGGTAGGTGGCGACGCGCGGCGGGGGTGCCGCGGCTGGTGGTGAAGACCCGCGACGACCGGTGTTGGGGCTGGCTTTGCATCTCCCTGCTCTGGTCTACGCCGGTTCCGACCAAACCATGCTTCCTTCCGTCGATTTTGACTGGATCTGCTCCCTCCTCATCCAATCAAGTCATCCAGGAGGTGGTTGGGCGAGCTTAGGTGCAGGGAGGCCGTGGCCGTCGATCTGCAAGCGCAAAGCAGCGGTTGCGGCGGCATGGCGACCGTGCTCATGGTGGTGCAGCTTGCCAGGGGCACGAGTGGTGAGGATGGCGGCGGGTGGCGTAGAGGGCAGTTTGGTGGTGCTCTGGTCGGCAGAGGGCCGCAAGGGCGCGAATGGTGGCCATGGTGGTGCAGTTGGTGCGGACGCGCAGCTGGTGCAGTGGGGCGGATGGCAGCTATGGTGGAGCGGTTGGAGCTATTGGTGGCGGCAGGCGGTCCTCTACATGGCGGTGGAGGGCCATGGTGGTGACGCGTGGCCGTTATGGAGCGGTGGAGGGTTACGGTGGCAACGTGAGGTTGTGGTTGCGCGGTGGAGGGCCACGGTGGCGCTCGTGGTACTCGGTCCGGTTGATGGGCCGCGATGTGCATATTGCAGCGGTGTCACTCTCGGTGATTGACTTGATGGCTGCCCCTAATAGAGAGGGTCTCGGCGTCGCAGCTTCACGGCGGCGTGGGTGCGCGTCACGAGCAAGTGACGTCCAGCCAGTCCAGGGGTGGAGGTGCAGTGTTGCAGGAGACGTGTGCCGGCATCCGGGGTGGCGGTGGCCGCAGTGCGTCCAGGGGCGGAGGTGCGTCGATGGGCGGCACAACAATGTGCAGATGTTGGAAGTCTCGGGCTAGCGGGCGTCTCCGATTTCGCGGCTTTGTTGTTGTTCAGCTTCTTTGCGCGTGTCTAGTGGGTCGCGATGGCGGCGGGTGAGGGCCTCCAAGAGGTTTTGGTCCTGTTGGTGTATTGGGGGAGTTCCCAATTTGGAGTCGTCGTATTTTCCTCTTCGGAGGCTTTTGTTTTACTCTTCTCTCCTGAAATGAATGGCAGAGCTGCTGCCCTTAGTTTGAAAAAAAGCTATGTAACATCTTGGGCACCAGATAAAGAACTGGCACAGGTAGATTTCTTAAGATAACTTGTATTTTCATCTCCCAGATCGCTGTATCTTTTGCCTACAACCTATGGCCTTCAAATTGAGGAGATTTCCCCAATCCATCTTGCAACTTCTACATTTTGCTAGCATAATAATGGCTTGGTCCTCTCAGGCTTCAATAAGTTGTGCTTCTATTTTATGGTTGCCAAACAAACCTCTATATATCCTGCTTTTGGCGTATATTTACATACAGGTAATTTGTTAGTGGGAACACCGTAGTTTTCTTTTTCTTGTACTGCGCTACTGCTGCTGGTATTCAACAGCAATAACCACTAGTGTTTATACTCTTTTTTTCTTGAATATTTTTCACTGCAGTTTTGCCATCTCAATTGGAGCAACTTAAGTTGCCCCTGGTGCAGAACAAAACTTTAGTTGCTCCACAGTGTGCTGCCTGCACACCTGTTCTAACCGACTCTGGGGAAGGAAGGAGCAAAAGATTTAATCGGCTCACATGGGTTCATCCCCGGAAAATTCTTCTCTTCTTCGCAACTCTGTAAGTCGCTCCCCTTTTGAGATCTCTTTCTATCGCGCCCAAGTTTTTTTTCCTACCCTGGTTAGTCTGAAGCTTAGTTGCATGGGTAGCTCGCGATAAATACTCTCATTCAAGGAGAAAGCTACAGCACGCGATAAATATAAGAAGAAAGAGTTCTTTTACAGTGCACAACAATAAATATGGACCGTTCATTGTTTTTAATTCAAAGGTTAAAAATAGATTAGATCAAGTTATACTACCATGTGTAGTATGCGTAGTAGAATGTGAGGAAGGGTAGAATGGTAAAAAAATTCAATACAGCGGATGGGTAAAACGGTAAATAAATTTTTTCACCCACCCGAAGCCCTTCCTCTGTCAGTCCATCGCGCGTCAGAGGACCTCGACGAGTCTCAAAAATTACGTTAATACCCTTTTAAAATGTAATATTTTTATTTGTAGAAGTCCATAATACTCCACCAAATCAATTGTTAGATCTAATTTATACAACCATAATATACTACAAGTATAATCCACTGTAAAAGAGCTCAAGAAGAAAATGCCTAACGCCATGTGTGTAATATCTAACTCTCCCACTGGACCAGCTTCTGGCATTGTGTCTGTCCAGATCAAATGCACTTGAAGAACGTGATGCGGTTTCTCATCACTAATTATCATCGTAATCTGCTATAAGATTTCCTGCACAGACTTTTGTCTGACACTTGTTTATATAATTGCCTGGAGTCTAGTAAGCATGCATGTTCCCACTACATACCCGTTGCTTGGTAAAGTAAATGGATAAATTGTGCATTATAATGGTAGTATATAACGTGCAGTAGAAATCAAATCTAGTCTTTGATTTGATTTGTTAAATGTATTTCTAGTACTATACTACCAAAGGAAGTATAAATAAGTATTAGCTAATCTGATCCATTAGATCGACAAGAATGAATGATTCGTTATGAATTTAGTGAACGGTAGAAGAGCTCAAGTAAATGTACCAGGAGATTGCTTGTCTATCGATGAGTGTGAAAAACTAAATAGTAGTCTCATAGTACATAATAGTACTACATGTATGGAATTAATGAAACCTAATGGAAGTACATTTGCCTGGCTGCTTTCTAACGTCGGTCAGATACGGCCACTTGCTTACTACTGATCCATTTCTTATTACCATGTTTTTCCTAACAGTTCGAGCGTGGGGACGATGATACTGATATACTTCACGCTTGCCATCAACAGCAAAGCAGAAGCATAGTTGATAGTGAAATGAAACAATTACGTCGGCGGTTCAGAAGTACATTTCATAGCTAGGATTTTTCTTCCTTGTCAGTTTTTGTTTTTGCTTGCTTTTTTTTTTTTTTGGTGTGTGTGTGGGTTGGGGGGGGGGGGGGGGGAGGGGCCCCGGGGGAGGAAGCAGCAGCAATGATGCAGCCAGGCTCTCATCTCTGACACGCTGCTGAAGCGGTGCTCATTGCTCCTTTAACCCCTTGCCTCCGAAATTCTTTCGATATGTATGTAAGTATATACTCATGGAGAGAGTATATGTATTGCTGTGAACCCATGGAGGGAGAGAGAGAGAGAGAGAGAGAGAGTCACTGGTGATAATGAGTGTTGTGTGGCGTACTGAGATGGGGCGAGTGATCTCTATTAATCTGGATCCAGTGATATGCTTTTGTGCTGTGTGAGTCCCAGCCCAGCTGCAAAAGATCTGAGGCGAATAATTGTACCATGTCATGTGGAGCTGCATCATGATCCTTGAATGCCATGTTTCTGTGCGCGCGCGAACACATGACATCTCCCTCGAGCAGGACCTCTGTCCCCGTTCAATTCATTGCGCCCCGGCCACGGGAAAGTAAAAAGTACGGCTGGTTGTACTCACAATTAATATATCTACTCCCCCAAGGTGTGGATACACTCACATTGACATAAGATAAACAGTGCAGATATAAGTTTGGTTGTGTTCACGATCAATGTCTACTCCCCCGAGATATGGATATGAACAGTGCAGATATAAGTTATATATACACTCTACACCGTACAAAATGTCTAATACCCCCACGACCCCCAGCATGCACCCATTTACGCCGCGCTACCTTGTTGCAGGAGATTGGCATATATGCCACTTTCAATAAGTGGTATCGCTAAAATGTCACTCTGGTTCACTGTCATAAACACAGATGGTCTCACATGTCAGCGATAGTAGAGTGGTATTTTTAGCGAAGCCACTTTTTAGGAGTGGCATTTTATCAATTTTTCCCCTTATTGTAGTGCTGCATGTCGGTTCGACGCCCGCGAACCGTTAGTATCTGACCTCCCTCCCGGCGAGATAGCTTCGCGTTTGTGTTGTCATCGCGCGCCGCGGCACGCGCCGGCTCTGGCTCTGCCGTGCCGTTGCCCGCGGGGCGTCTCCTGGCTGCGTGCGCTATGGCACGAAATGCCCTACAGTACAAAACTTAGTTATATGTCCATGCCCTATGGTACAAAACCTAGTTAAATGCTCCTGTGTCGCTACGAATAAAAATAATATCATTCTAACATGTTAAGCCGACAAAAAAATATTACCTACACAACGTGTTTGAGCCAGGGTTCACAAAACCGCGAAAAAACACTCGGAAACCACGGTTTTCGATCTCACCGCTCTGGTTCGAGATCCAAAACCGCTCGGTAAACCGGTCTAATTCAAAAAAAAATTGAAATTTTGAAAAAAAAATTATGTCCGGTTCGTTGAAAAACCGCTGAAAACCGTTTTCGAAGAACATTCAATTGGTCCGCGGTTTTCTCGTGTGAGTTTGATCTGAATTCAAATTAGTTTGGAATTACGCACCGTTTGGTTTTTTGCGGTTTTCTCACGAAAATCGGTACCACCGGACTAACGAAATTCGCGTTCAAAATGGTTTTGTGAACCCTGGTTTGAGTCACCATTATCGTGCTCAGCCTGTATGCATATCTTCAGCTTGGCCACCGCCTGGTCCGCATCTAGTCTCCACCACTATGTTCAGCCCGCACCACAATACCAAAGGATTCGCCACGCGCCCAGTCGAGCTCGTCTTTTTGGCTTCATGCCAAAAAGACGGAGGTTGTTGGGATAAGAAAAAAAACGTTACAAGTTTTGTTTGTTTGGGAGACTTTTTGTTATTTGTCAGATGTTTTTGTTTTTTCGGTAGGTGGGAGGTTACGTAGGGGGACAAAGTCTCCTCCGGCCGAAGGAGATTTGCTCAGCAATCCACATTTTCAATCTAATAGGATTGTCGACGTAGAATGTAGCGCATATATTAGCCATTTGCTCCTTCTAGCTTAGTATGCGTACATAGGCATGCTAGTGATGTAGAATGATATCTTTGCAATGTATGTGCTTCTATGAGATGCAACTTCAATCCTTTGTATTGGTGGGTGTTTAGGGCTTGCTTGTTTCAGCTTCTGATTCTGGATTCTGGTCTCAAAAGCTGAATAAAAAACAAACAGCCTGATTCTAGAATCCGATTCTCACAATCCAATCCACCCCTATACACTAGAATTCACAATCCACTTCATATATGCTTTTGGATTACAGCTTTTGGAGAATCAGTTTCACTATAACCACAATCCAGAATCAGCTTTTAGAGAATCAAAAACTGAAACAAACAGGCCCTTAGACTTGTAGGTTATAGCCATGGCTGATCTACATTATTATAGATTGATAGTCTTGCAGTATATAACCATTGAGCTACATGATCAAACCTGACCGGCAAAGCTATTCATTTCAAGTCAAGTGAGGATGAAGGCCCTATTTGTTTGGCCTCTTTCATCGGCTTAAAAGCCAAAAAGCCAAAGTATAAATAAATAGACGATTTTTTTTATCTGAACTAGTGCTTGATGTACTCGTATGTACACTTCATTTACGTCATGTAAAAATAGAGAAAATATTGTAGTTAGCTTCCCTTGATGTTTAACTCTTATTATGTGGGATAATTGTCAGAAACATTGCAAAAGGTCAAAATTAGAGAAATAACATCGCATAAAGACTTTGCTGCTAAATAACATCTTGGGGAAGTGTTTCGATAATTTTTTCGATGAATTCTCTCTGATCACCAAATACTTTACCTCATCGGAGCGACATAGACAGATTGTACTGATAACCTTCCACTCCATCACCTTCTAGTCTTCAGCGGACCTTCTAGTCCCCATCAAGAGTAGCGATTAACTCTTGCTAAACAAGGACATCCTTCACCACATATTGCCATATGCTGAAATTTCCTCCATGTCAAATTTCTCTACTTGATTCCATATCATCGACATCAATCTTGATTTTGCGCCACCTGATACTTGACCTTTTCACAAATCTGATTAATCCGGCCTTAGCTTGGATACCACTTATTATACTCTGATACCCCTTCTTATGTGCAGCAGCCTCTAGATTGGATCTGAGTTTTGTGAGATACGTCACAAGTGTGCACGGTCTAAAGAACGAAGAAGATGAATGTAATAGAGAGAACCAAAACAATAACGTTAAAGCAACCACAATGAGGGAGAAAAGATTTGGCGAAGCCAACCGTACATTCTTTAAGCACAACCTCAAAAGAGTACAAGGGGTTGTTGGTCTCTTATAACATCTCGAATATTTTAGTATCCTTGGACCTTGGATCCTCGCCAAATACAAGAATCTAGTACTAAAGAATAACCTAGTCTATAATCCTCTCGTGCATATCTTTCTTTGGATGAGTTGGTTTGTGACTTCATAATTGATTGGGCTCTCTATGACCACCTCATGGGTTTATATAGTCCCTTAAGGCCTATTTGTTTTTGCATTGGATTCTCTAAAAGCTAATTCTGGATTGTGGTTACAGAGAAGCTGATTCTCTAAAAGCTAAAATTCAAAAGCACATATGAAGTATATTGTGGATTCTAGTGTATATGGATGGGCTGGATTGTAAGAATCGGATTCTAGAATCGGGTTGTTTATTTTTTATTCATTTTTTGGGTCAGAATCCAAAATCAAAAGCAAAAACAAACAGGCCCTTAGTCATCCAAAGCAAGTAGGAATCATAATCCTATTAGGATTCATGTAGCACGCCATTCTAAATCTTAAAAGATTATATACGAGTCACCATAATTAATAATCTCCATATTAATCCTTATCCACTGAAGTTATCGTGCTCCTCCAAGAACTCGCTCCAAGTGGACTATGTATTTTTTCCTCCCACCATTGGGAGTGCCCCCACCACATAATCTAATACACGTCACCACAATATGTGTGATGGTGTTCAGGCTTGGCCTCCTGAACCCTCCACCTGAGAGATCTTTCTTTGTATAGTTTGGTTAACCACACATCCTATGTTTACAACCCTCAATGCCATAGGTTTGTACAATCTTTGAGCTCCATCTGCTCGTCGGTACCACGTGGTTTGTCCCATCACGTATTCCTTCTTCTAACAGCTCACATATTCGCCTTTGCATCTACTAAATTTTGCAACTATCTTTGCAGTTACACATATAACTACATTTGAGATCTGATTACCTACAGTTGATGACGAGATTTTCTTCTAATGATCAGGATTTTTTAGACCTCCCATTGGTTGCTCATCATTTAGGTTTACCGATCAATTGGTATCATTCATTACTCCAGATATTTTTCATAATTGCCTACCCTCTGCAATTAACTCGTATGACTCCATCTCGAAGTGATACCTTATCATCTTTGAGTTCAAGCAACCTCACAGATATTAGATTCTTCTTTAAGTCAAGAACATACCAAACTCCCGATAATATGCGATATGCTATATCATACATCTCCAATGTAAATGTTCTCACCTTAGTGTTTTTCCAGTGAGAATATTCATCACTAATTGCTCCCATGATGGTGGTAGAGATGATGTCAATATAACAACTTTTATTGTTCTTAATTTTCTCGTCCACACTAATCAGCTATGTGATAAGCTCGTTGAAGATATTGAGATGGTCAACAAACTGTTGACCTTCCTCCATGTGCAATTTGTACAGTTATCACTTCAACAATTACTGGTTTGTCAGCGACTTTTCATATATAATTCTTCTAAGTCCTTTCATAATTTCTTTGGTGAATTCCATTTGATCATAGAGTATTTTACCTCTCCGAAGAGACATAGACGGATTGTATTGACAACGTTCTACTCCATCACCTTCCAGTCTTCAGCGGATGTCTTTTTTATTTATCCCCTTCAGGAGTAGCAATTAACTTTTACCGGACAAGGACATCCTTCACCACACATTGCTACATGCTGAAATTTCATTCGCTGTCAAATTGCTTCACTTGATTCCACATCGTCAACATCGGTCTTAATTTTGTGCCACCTTATGCTTGACCTTCGCATAAATATGATTAATACAGCCTTGGTTCTAATACCACTTGTTACCCTCTAATGGACTTTCTTATGCATAACAGCCCCTAGATCAGATCAGAGTTTTGTGAGATACGGTACGAGCGTGCACGGTCTCAAGAATAAAGAAAATGAATCTCGTAGAGAGAACCAAAATAATAACGTTGAAGTATCCACAACGAGAGAGAAAAGATTTGGTGAAGCCGACCGCAAATTATTTAAGCACAACCTCAAAAGAGTATAAGGGATTATCGGTCTCTCACAACCTCTCGAATATTTTAGGACCCTTAGATACTTGCCCTATACAAGAATATAGTGCTAAAGAATAACCTAACATCTAATTCTCTTGTGCACTTCTTTCTTTGGATGAGTTGGTTTGTAGCTTCTAGGTTGTTTAAGTTGCTCAGACAGTAACCTTCTGAGCTGCCATTGCTCGGCAGGAATTGGTCCCACCAATGCTATAAAAATTGAGTCACTCTTCCTCGTCAGGCACTGCCACAGCTCGGCAGGGACTTGTCTCACTGCCCTACAGCGGCATGCTATCGCTTTCCTTGCTCCATAAGCCGCTTTTGTGCTCGCCTGACATATCGCGATGCAGCCTTCTTTTCAAGCATCCCTTGTGCGACAGGAGACATATGTCACCTGCCTCGTCTTTCGAGCTCACCAAGGAGAATAATTTCACAGTTTCTACCAACAGGGACCAATTTTATCAAAAATACAGTTTAGTGGACTGGAAAATACTTCCTTGAACTAGATGACGCATGAATTAAAAACTTGAGTAAATTTCACAAACTAGAATTTTTTTGTACAAATTATCACAAAACTATATTTTTTAGCTCATATTTTAAAACTACATATTTTTATAAGAACTTGTATCATAAACCTATAGATTTTAAAACTGATCATTTCTTGTAACAGGTCTAATAGTGTGGCCCATATGGAAGCTCCATGGGCCCTCGTTACCTGTTTCACTCACTTGTGAGGCTGCCATGTGGGCCCACATTGTTAAACCTGTTACAAGAAATGGTCAATTCTAAAACATGTAGTTTTGTGACACAAATTCTTCTCAAATATGTAGTTTTGTGAAATAGAAACTAAAGCATGTAGTTTTTTGATAGTTTGAATAAAAAAGCTATAATTTTCTAAAATTTACTCTAAAAAATTCCTATGCCATTCTAACAATTTGAGTTGTGCCATCGAACCGTGTGCCATGACGCATGATCGCATGTTAGCATTTTCACTGAGATCCAAACGTGATCGGTGGATCATGCGAAAACCACAGAACAACAAGGCAGCAGGTTCGAAGAACATTTCCTCTACTTCACGCTGGAGCGCCGCCATGTTCTGGCCATTCCCTACTTCAATGATGCCCTCTCCTTCCTTTCGGAGGCCCCACAGATACGCATTGGTCAAGGTGATCCATCCAGCTCAATAAATTCAACTCTGCACGCGTGCATTGCACGGTGCACACTGCGGTCGGGCTGATAATTTGGCCGACTAACCCCATTGATCCATTCCATCCCTCAGCCGCCCACCCCTAGGAAACCATAACCCTAGTAGCACCCTTCGCAGTCGAGACCCGAATGTGCAAATCTGGACCTTCTGTGTATTAAACACTAGTCCAGGATCATGCTAGTGTACACAGTCTCAACATAGATGAAATATCAAAATCACACATAGCGGAATAATAATAAAGTCCTCATCTATTAATATAGTAAGGTGCTCGTGCGTTGCAACGGTATCTACATTTTGAACGGCTGTCCTGCTATTACGATAACATGAAACAAGAAAATATGTTTTGCAAATAATACCTTATACAGTAGGACACTATTGAAGCAGTATTTCTATATTTCTATGTAAATGAAGCGTTCTGACGCTTCGTTTCTTGCGCCTGGAGTGGTTAATTAATTAAAGAGGTGGGTAATTAAAGAATGGTCTTGTGTGCTGTCTTCCATCCACACCTGGAGTGGTTAATTAAAGAGGTGGGTAATTAAAGAATGGCAGAACTGGTAATTTTGATGAAATGAAGTGGGAAGAAACTCTCACTTTATATAGTAGAGATAACATGTTTGGTTGACCATATGGTCAACTTACAATAGTAGGCCTCACAGGGCAAAGACTCAAAATAAAGAAAACTACTGCAAAAAAAAAACTCGTAGTAACCCATCAACTTGCCACAGACAACTAACAAGGCTCACACCCTAATTATTCAACTCCTCCTAGAACTCTTCCTCAAGAGCTGGCGTAGACTCCTCCTTAACTGGTGTTTGGATTGTTGTATGGTGGTGAGTACATAAAGTTCTCAGCAAGTCATGCATATAATGCAAGTCTATTAACTACTTGCATTACTTATTTGAAATGAATGGATGAAGTGGTTATTTTGCACAAAGCAACATGTCAAAAATTAACATGTGTAGATTGAAATGATTGTAAATCAAATATTATCACTAAGTAAATTTCTCATTTATTTTTCAAGATTCACTGGCACACAGCCTAACTAATTTTTTTTCATCATTTCCACAGGCACACAGCCTCCCATTTTCAAGTTTTATTATTTAAGATTTAATCCTTAACTGTAATTCCTGAGCATTGTTCAATACCGCGTACACGACTATTCGAATAGGTTTGACACACTCTACAGAGATTATACACTTTATCCACAAGATATAATCAACTCACTATGTTCGTCGTAACTTGCCATACAAGAGTATGCGAATGAGTGATCATAACAATGCCTTTTAGAAACTTCCTAACACATGAACATCTCCAGTATTGTCTTCACTATCCCTGCCGTTGGATTGACGTCAAGCATATGCACATACATCCTCCTCCATAATCACACCCATGTGTGACTATCATCCTGAGGTATCATATGCCAAGATAGAGGTAACTTACTTAACTAGATTTGTCTCATTTCAGACATGCAGTTGTATGTTTGGCCCAATTCAAAGGCTTGCAGGGTTAAGTTTTTAGTTGACAAAGGCAAGATTTCCAAACTCTCAATATTTGGCATACAGTCATCACTTACACTCATCAATCACATTGCCACACAGGCCCACCATGACACACAGCCTCTTGCCACTTGCCCTAGTCTAAATCATTTCCCACCCCAGTTGATTATTGTGCAACACATGCTATCAACAAGTCAACATCCATGTAAAACAACACATGTCTCTACATATCAACATCATCGTGTGGCAACACATAGCACACCATTTTAAAAACATATTACATAATCTATTAATCAATATTAAATTTGTATCTTCAAAATGAAATCAATAACATGTTGCATGTTTAAGCATACTAGTCACTATCTAGCAACACATGTTGGCAATTTAATAGCATCCAACTAACATTAAATCAACTTAAGGTGATAAATGAACATGACATACAAATAACAAGGTGAATATACAATAATTAGGTTGATTAACTAATCCTAAATTTATTAAAATTATTTTAATTTGAATTAGCATGTGATAGTTTGAAATAATGTAAATTTTGAAACATGGGATCAAATATGTTCAAATCACAACTTGCCTTGGAAAAGTTCCTGCTTCTGCTTTGGACCTTGCTCTTAAATCAATACTTCACTCTCGAACCCCTCGGGCACTTCAACGTCTACACGTAACGCAAAAATAAGCAATAAATTATAAAAATAGAGAGCAAAATTAACTCCAAAAATTAAATAAAAAATACTATTAAATACAGCATAATTTTACAAATTCTAGGTTCTAGAATTACCTCAATCGGAGTTCGTATAAGCAAGAACGAGCTATTCAAAGTTTGAAAATACATTAAAAAGAATAAACCAAATTTCTTGAATTATTTTTGTACTAGAAAATAACAATTATGACACCAACAACTTTTTTGATATTCGGACGAAATATTTTTCTACAAAAAAAATTATGACACCACTGCTGATGTCATTCGACACGTGGACCAACCACAACTTAACACTTGTAACCCCTAATTGAAATTTTGGACGAATTTAAATTTCTACCAAAAAATACAATTATGACTGTGGCTACAGCAGAGTGCATTAAATGCGTATTCTTTTTGCCCGTTGCTGAAGGCCAGTAGTACCGCCCTTGAATTTGCGGTAGTACCACACCAGACAGCCAAGGGGGTATGAAAAATACCCCCATTGGAAATTGACTACCGTAATAGAAATGCCAGATTACCTCGTCCACCTGCAGAGTAATCAGCTTATACTTAGTAGTGCCGAACTGGAGATATGTGCACAAACTTGAACAAATGCCCCTATCTGGAATTAAACTATCGCAAGAGATTTACTGGTACTACCTTCAGAGCAGTAGTATTGGAGTTATACCAGCGGTAGTGATGTTCAAAGGATTTGGGCAAAAGCACCGATCAAGCACCTTTCTGTAAAAAGGCTACCGTCAAATTTTATCCGGTACTACCGATAATCCAGTAGTACCGTGTTATGAACTGCGGTAGTACCGCTCGATGGAAAAACCGAGAGAGGTGTTTCACTGGAATTTAACTACCGCTTCTTGAGGGTTAGTACTACCGCTATACCGCATAGCGATAGTACTGCATTTTAGCTTGCGGTAGTTCCGACCCAGAGAGACTAAACAAGAACATGAATAAACCCTTCTCTGGAAATTAGCTACCGCCTTGTTAAACCCGGTAGTACCGCATTTGAGGTACTACTGCACTAACAATGTCGTGCCGGAAAATTTGTGAACTCAAGATTTCTCTACACTATATGCTTCTAGCATGCATTTAAAAAGATTCTCAAGCCAAACTTTAAACCTTTGACACTCAAACTATTGATTTTGCTTTCCCTCTTAATAGTACGGCAACTATTCCTAAAATCCAATCTTTTCTCCAAAACACCGAGATCGGTAGAAGAAAAGAAAACACTAAAAATTCATCCGGTACCTTGACTTGAGTTTTGAGTCTCATTTTCTCATCTTCATTACTTCATTCGATCCAAATCGTGCACGAGACCAACCTGCTCTTACAAACTCAGGAGACACGTTAGTCATTTTAAACTTGTTGTCATTAATTACCAAAACCAAAACAAACATGGGGCCTAGATGCTTCAACAAATACCCAAATTCAAGACCAAATCGAATCAACTTTGTATTTAAAAAAGGTCTTAATCAGCTTGGTTGTTGGAATAAATCCCCCAAATTTATGAATAATTGACTATATGGCCTCATTTACTTGTGACATTGATCATTTGCCCCGTGATATCTCACTGACATGCAGGCCCTGGGGCCACGTGCCAGTGACACATATGAGGCAAATGATCAATTGCAACAACTAAAACGGGGCAAATGATCAATTCTCCCCCAAATTTATTGGTATATATAGACCATATAGAATATAGAAAGAAAGTGACGTTCGTGTAATAGTAGAGTTGGGTTTCAGTGATTCCATGTGACATTAGGAGTGGTTCCATAGACAAATTCGGTTGCATGGTTAGGGAACATTTGCTCCCTAACATCTAATATTTTATTTTGAAAGTTTTGAAAACTTCAAAGATTGGTTTTCATGAATTTTCAACTTTTAGGTGGTTATGGATTTTCAACTTTTAGGTAGTTTTCACCAGATACACTCTGATGCAATCAAACTCCTATCAAATGCGACATTTAGCACATAAGTCCAAAACTTAATGGCTAAATTGTAAAAGACCAAAGAAAGCCCTAAAATATCAAAATATCCCCTTTCCCTTCCAACTAGAGTTCTAGATCCCTGCCTGGCCCTACCTACACCAACTCGAGGCGTTCCACCCCGATTGCCTCGCCCCACACTAGGGTAGGTGGATGGTCAAAGGCCGCTCTGTCGTGATCACATAAATATTTTATATTTTTGAATGGGTCACTATTAAGGTGCTTGGGTTGAGGGATGGGATGATGAATGGACTATCTGATACTAGCTCTAAACCTAACTCACTTGTTTGGTTTGAGGAATAAAATTGGTTGGTCTATCACCACCTCAGCCCTCATAAGCACAAGATTAGTATAAAATGTGTTATTGTGACATCCCATAAAAATTTATGGAATGATCCCATGACGAACCAACCCATTGTTGGATGAGGTGATCCTTCAAACCAAACAACCCATATATTCTACAATCTATGATAATGCAATATTGACTAGTATTTGCTATTTTTAAAAAAAATTGTCGTCGTTGCTACAAGTTGGTTTTTAAATATCAATAATTTATGATAATATGTCAATTAAATTTTGTAAATAATATAGTTATTATTAATTTTAAAAATACATAAAACTCAAAACCCACCCTGACCTGATGGAGAATCGTTGACTAGTCAATCCTGCCCACCTCAACTAGAGCTATGGCAAATGCAAGGCAGGCTGTCGGCGTATTCCACACCAGGGTACCCACTCCCCCGCAATAAATACGGTCGTCAGGCGGGTGGGCACGTCTGGGCCCCACCGCCGCGACGAGTAGCAGGGCCATTAGGTGGTCGCCCGGTGGACAGGTGGCGATCAGGCCACGCCACTAGGCGCCCAGTGAGGTGTTCGCCCGGTGGACAGGTGGCGATCAGGCCACGCCACTGGGCGCCCAGTAAGGCGGTCGCCCAGTGGACAGGTGGCGATCAGGCCACGCCACTGGGCGCCCAGTAAGGTGGTCGCCAGCGATGTGGCGACAAAGCCACTCCATCGCGCATCACCGAGGCGATATCTTGATCAAGGACATTTAATACGAATCGTGTGCATTAAATGCAAAGCGTGGAGGCTACAGTGTGGCGGCGCGCCTTCCCCAGTCGCGTATTAATTACGTGTGACGTCACGGCGCCCTCCCCACAGCCA
Source organism: Rhipidocladum racemiflorum (assembly GCA_036346355.1). Lineage (NCBI taxonomy): Eukaryota > Viridiplantae > Streptophyta > Magnoliopsida > Poales > Poaceae > Rhipidocladum > Rhipidocladum racemiflorum. The sequence continues at coordinate 70,981,045 of CM070576.1, read as the reverse complement.
GGCAGGCGGCGTTGGTGGGCGTGGGGCCCTAAGCGAGAGAGTGACGGCTGCAGACATTAAATGGGGTGTAAACGATGTGGGCGCATTAAATGCGCCCGTGGCGATGTAATAAGTATAGCTTCTTTGTGTAAGCCTCCAGCGCCCACTTGACCCAAGTATAAAAGGGAGCCGGGGTGCATGGGAGAGGGGGTTCGTTCGATTCTGGGATGTTAGGTTCCCTTCTCTCAAGTTAGGATTCCAGTTCATATCCCACAGCACAAGCAATCACAAGAAAAGCAGGATTAGGGCTGTTACTCTCCGGAGGGCCCGAACCTGGGTAAACCCTAGCGTCCCCCGTCTTCAAAGCTTCCCCGGTACTCCGGTTTTTCTTCCTCCGGCGATTGCCCCGAAAGCCCCCCGTCTGAACCTTATAAGCACCCGATTCGGAGGTGCCTGTCGGCTAGAACGCTGACACAGGCCAACCCTCCTCCGCACACCATCCAGATCTCTACTTCCAGATAGGGATGGTAATGGAGCCATATTCCTCATTGGAGAACTCCCTCGTTAGGGGATAGGAATAGGGGCAAGTTTAGCCTTAGTGGGGAAGGTTTTGGGGGAGAAACCGTTTCTCATTGGGTGAAATAGGGACATTCCCCTGTTCTTCGCTGGGGCCTGGGTAACATGACATGTGGGCTAATATACTGGGACGACAAGTAGGCCTTCAATCTCTCTCTCTCTCTCTCTCTCTCTCTCTCTCTCTTTCGTAGCCAGTCGTCGCCTCTAGCAAGCTCTACCACTCCTCGCTGGACAAGGATGCTCTACCGCTCCTCACTGGAGAATGTCACCGATGCCATCCCTACTTCTAGCTAGACTTGTTCATGGGCATCCTGGCTTGGAAATCTTGTTGTGGGCCTAGATTTTAAACCTACAATGTTTTTGGTTGGGCATAGGCTTTGATTTAAACATCCAACAAGACTAGCCTGACCTGATGCAAACACTCATGCTCAGCTACAAGCCTCCAACCCTAACTACAGTCGCCATATATAAAACATTTTGCTTCATCCTAGCCTCAATCCCCATCTCTTTCAGACGGTCCTCAGTATCCTCGACCTCACCTCTAACGGTGACTCCCTATTGCTTCTCCTCGTGCCCTCCCCATCACTTCTGCCTCCTCCCTCCATGCCCTCACCTTTCGCGAAAGCTCCCCTAGGTCATCCTCCTCATCCCGCTCCCATGGTGGTGGGTTGCAGGTCTATCCACATGTTTGCTGCTCAAATAGACTACTAGTAAAGAAGATGAATAGGAGGATTTGATTAAGTGCTTGTTGCCCTACTTGCCTTAATTTTTTTGTTCTAGTTGGTGATTCGTACTTGCATTATTACCCAACATACGTCAGACCCAACCACCACCATATATACTAGATTTTTGAAGTAAGAAATTTCAAAAACCAAGTTAGATCCAACAAGCCTGGCATATGTGTCCAAGAGTAGTGAGGAAGCATATCATATATTTTGATTTGGATTTTTTAATAATTGTTATGGCTTTGATAGTTGTTCATGTAACAAACTATTCTTGGACTAATGATTTTACAAAAATAAAAAACCTCTATGACTTCATGTTACATTGCTTTATGTGCTAATCCCTTCAAAAAAGCTCCTACTTGAAAGTGCATCTAGGCCCCCTAACGTTGTTTTGGATGATTAATGACAAACGATTAAAGAAGCTAACATGTTCAACTAGTTTATGAACAGGTAACAGTTTTAAGAAGAGATCATCTACGTCCATCGGGTACCCTCAAATTGAACTGAGTAAGAAAAGCGGCAACTGCGTATGTAATTTTAATTTGTTGAGTCATAGGAATGCCGTACTATTAAGAGGGATGCTTTGAAATTGGTCTAGAGATGGCCTAGCTGCTCAGATGAATGATGGTTAGTCCCTTGAGAAGTTTAAAGTCTCCACACTCACTTTGGAATGGGTTTGTGTTTAAGTTCCTATCGGATGTTCCGATGTTAGGTCGGAGGTTCCGAATCTCCAGACATTCCGATGTGTAGCTGTGCTCAAGTCCGAAGTCTTTTTGTAAGGGTCGGATATTCTGATATTTTGTATCGGAAGTTCTGATGCCTGTTGTTCTCCTGTTAGGGTACTCTCTGTTGAGATCGGAAGCTCCGACTTTTCATATCGGAAGTTCCGATACGTGTTGTCCTGAAAAAGGGTACTCTCTGTCGAGTTCGGACTGTCCGAAGTTTTGCTTCGGATGTTCCGAAATAGTTGTTTTCCAGTTTGGGAACTCTCTGTTTGTTTCGGATGTTTCGATACTTCAATCGGGCATTCCGATGTTGACTTAGAAAGTTTTTGTTGAGTTCTCTCTCTGGGTGTCATCGGATGTTCCGAAGTTGAGATCGGACACTCCGATGCACGTAATTTTCGATCGTTGGAAGCTTTCCAAGGTCTGGTGGTTTGCACTCATCGGAAGTTCCGAAGTTGGGATCGAATATTCCGATGTGTGGCTGGGTGCGGGTATAACGGCTAGTTTTGAACTAAAACTATAAATACCCCTCTCCCCCCTCCTTTTGAGGGTTACACACTTGCATTAGCTGATCTTTTGAGCACCTTGAGCACATCCTAGAGCTTTCTTGATTCCTTCTCCTTAATCTTAGTGATCATCTAGTGTGTGAGAGAATCAAGTGAGATTGTGAGCTAAAAGAAAGGAGTTTCATTCATATTGAGCGCTAAAGAGACTCTCCAAGATCAAGAATCTAGTGCATTCATTTCTCTTGGAGGTTGAAGGACTCCTAGACGGCTAGGCGTCACTCACGAACTCCCAACGATTGTGGGAAGCCGTGAGAAGTTTGTGAAGGCGTGTTCCGCCTCCGAAAGGGAAGGAGCAAATAGTGGAACCAAACTTCAAGTGTGACCGAGGTTTGGGAGGAAAGGGTTGGAAAAGACCCAGCTCTTCGTGAGCCTCCTCAACAGAGACGTACGATCCCCTCAAGGATCCGAACTCCGGGAAATAAATTCTTGCGTATTGTGCTTTTGCATTTCTTTTAATGCTTCCTAAGACTTGTTGATTCTCTTTCTTGTGCTTACTTGTGGACTAGAATAAGTCTTTGGATCACTAGTGTTAAGCTTAGCTCTCCTTTCTCAGAACTGATCGGATATTCCGACTTAACACCGGAAGTTCCGATATTATCGGAAGTTCCGATATTGGATCGGAATGTCCGTTACTTTTCCGCTGCAGTAAATTGCTTTAAAAAATTTTAAATAGCCTATTCACCCCCCTCTAGGCAATTATCACATCTTTTCACTACTTCGATTTCTATTTTCCTTTTTCTCCACGGCAAGTCTGCACCATGACCTGATTGGGCTGGGCTTTGTGCTTGCCAAGTTTACAGTTATCAGGCTTCGGGCCTGATGTTTCTATAGGGCCTTTTGAGCTCGGCCGACCCAACATTTGATCGACTCAACTTCTAGACCATCCTCGTCTTTCTCCAGATCTTGTTTCAGGCGCAGCTATTGCTTCCCATTTTTCTCAAATTCTCTCGCAACATCGTTTAACCCTTGAAGCGAGGGACTTATCTCATAGGCGACATCCTTCGCTTTACCGACCAGTGTGGAGTGGAGATTCATCCAAACTTCGATTGATATCTTCTTTCACCGGTAAGGAAGCCTTGCTTGGATTGTTGTTCTAAGAGTGAGCTTTGCCATGGGAATCTTTTCTTTGCTGTGAACAATCTCATCCAAATATTTCTTTCTGGGATGGATAGTCTACTTCATGGAGTTTGTTGCGAATTTGTTTGCTTCATGGTGGAGTACCAGTAGCAGTTTATTTCCCTATTTTTGGGGGGCTTCAACTGAAGCCCCATGCCCCACGTTAGGTTCACCCCTGGTTTTGGCTAAAGAGAGTTTATTTTCAAACATGGAAATCGAGGGAGGAATTTATGATTGCTCATGTTGTTTTTTCTATGCTACTCCTTTTGGTGTCTTCATGGATGTTTTAGTTGAATGTGCAAGTGGTTTCGAGTGTTTCCATGAAGATCATATTTGTGTTCCATTTCTAGGGATAAGTAAATATTAATTGTTGGGATTTGGATGTCAAGGTTATTGGGCTTGATGGGTAGAGGTGATGTTTCCTTCAGAGAGAAATTAATTTGATTTGTGCGTATGGAGATGAGTATTTTAGGGTTTGTCTTCAAAGTTGCTAACTTTACGGAATAGTTTTGTTTACTCGTATTTATGTTTTCATGCATCACACTGTACAATGAATTGTGATGCTGAATGTCTTGTACTATGTTCTTTCAAGATGTTATTTCTACTAATTCCAATTTTGATTCATGTGTTTCACTTGTTGATTGGATAACATACAGACTATAGTATCATCAATGTGGACCAAATTTGATTTATCGAATTATTAGTGTTGTGAACTGCCTATCCTCTTGTTAAACCTACGGAAAAGGATTTCATGGTCCGCAAGTTAGTGTTAATATTCAAAAACTAAAATTTGTATGGCTTGATATAGTAGAAGGAAGGCTGAGTCAAGAACATCTTATATTTGTTGAAGTATATTGGTACTTGTATAAAAAAATTCTTGGTTAGTAGGCAGTTCTTCACAAAATTGTGCAAGAAATTACTCGAATTGAATTGTAACATATTGTTATTAGCATAAAAGATTGAATTGAGTTTTTTTTTTATAAATACCGTTGCAATAGCACTAATATCAGTTAGCCCATATTTTGTATGCTATACTGTCTAAATAAATGAGTGATGGCTAAGGGTGCGTTTGGTTGGAGGTACGAGGGTGAACGGAACGGGATGGTACATGATGGATGGGATGATCCTGGATGGGATGGTTCAGGGAAGGTGTTTGGTTGTCTGAATGGGATGGTACAAGTTTTTGTTTGGTTGCTTGAATGGAATGGTACGGAATGGTATGAGTTTGGTTGGAGGGGTGAGGGTGGTGAGTTTACCTCTCATATTTGTTACAATGAAAATTTGTAAACATAATTAAAATTTCATTTCCTATAATTGAGCAACATATGAAAGATCAAAAATTTCATACCATGATAGCAACATATGAAAGATCATGCAAGCAACATATGAAAGATCAAAATTTTCATACCATGATAGCAACATATAAAATTTTATTTCCTGCCTAACGAAATTTTCAGACCATGCTAGCAACATATCAAAAAAAAATTCATTCATTTGATAGTTTTTGAACATAACGTTCTTAGATAAAAGGTAGAAAGGAAAATCAATACAGATGACTTCCAGATAAAAGATAGAAAGGAAAATCAGAAAAGCAAACAATGTTCACTACATAAGGTCCTCCTTTCACACACTGAAGTATTTATGATCCTAAGGCCCTCCTTTCACACACCAGTTAATGTCACTTTTGAAACCAACATCTGAACAAATCACTAGAAGAGACTGGTTCCTCAGTTCTTTCATGAGCTTAGCCACGCCATCACTTCACATTGGAAATCTTGGAGATCAACAAGCAGAGGATGCAAGATCTAAAAACCTACAATACAAAGTGACAAAGCAAAGGATCAACATAAAGTTACTTATCAAGATATGGTTTGGGTGATGCTCTAAACACAACCAGCATATGTTCCAGATGAGTAGCATGGCATCATCTACAGTACAATGGAGCATTTTGTTGCATACAGTATAATGGAGCAATGCAGAGTTACTTATCTGAGGGTCCAACACCAATGGAGCTGCCACATAGAAGTTCTGATGATTGAGAAGTCATGATGAAAAACTACAGAAGAACTGAGGGTAGAAATGAATTTCAGAATTTTCTGTTTAGTACTATTGACATCACAAACACTGTCGTTTTTTTTTATTTCGTTTTACTCATCATTTACTGCTATAAGTTCAGTGCAAAAGTAGCAGTGCTAGCTCCTGCTAATTCTTCAAAAAAAAAACTCACATGCATGAGGCCAAATATCTTATATATATGGACCTATATATATTTTAGCAGCCAAACAAAAGAAAAGGAATGAGACAGATCGAAACAACAACACATAAAAAATAGAGCAACTTGCATGCAGGCTTGTTTGTCTAGGAAGAAAAGTTTCAGGTTACTTGCAACATGAACTTACTTAGAGCCAGGTTGCTAGCTAGTTATTACTTTTTGTGAAGAACAAATGTATAAGGATAGTTCAACCATCATGGACACTCAACTCTATATAACAAGAACCTACCTTACAAAACACTAACCTAGCGGACACTCACACTACAAGCATTCACACCAAGAAATACAGGTCGATTCTACAATTTGGGTAAAACAGTCCTGACATGACAGTCTACAAAACAATTTGTTACTATTCTATAGAAACCCAATGTAATTGTCTCCATGGAAGGGTCACATTTTTCTTTTCTTTTTTCTAGGAGGATCTTCCCTAGTTAAGGACATATGTTCAGATTCTGAAAAAACAAAAAACAGAAAGCTTGGAATGTACACCTAAAACAAACGCTAGATTTAGGAACTTCCCATTTGATCCCACAGATGCCCTTTTTGTTTAGGTCTACATGAACTAGAAAAGTAACTTACAAAGGAAACAAGAAGCAATAGCAAGCGAGAGTTTCAGGTAGTACCTCTTCAGATCCTGCCTCACCCTTGCTCCTCTTTCGCCTGCTGTCCTGAGCTCTTTGTGTCACCTGGTGCTCGTTCCCCAAGAATCAGGCAGCAATAGGAATTGTGTCGATGAATCAAAACCCCAATTTGTTTGCTTGTGTACATGTGATTCTATCCTTCAAGGAAATCCCCAATTTGTAGCAACATGCGGAAATCCCCAATCTGGTAGGAAGGAGATCTACAAAAAAAAAGTGTGGAACCCTAGTGAGAGGAACACCTAGCAGGAGAAGGAGAAGAGGAAGACGAGGGTTTCACCTGGAGTAGGAGGAAGGGCGCGGTCCAAAGGAAGGCAACTGGGACTCGGGAGCGAGACAAAGCAGTGGGGAATCGGGAGCGCGACGAGGCAGCGACACCGGGGCCAAGAAGACCGCGAGGGGGAGGAGTGAGGTGGCGGGAGCGGCGAAGTGAGGTCGCGGGAGCGGTGCCCCGAGACGAAGACCGCGGGGGAGAGGCTGGAGCACGTCCGGGACCGATTGGTTCGGCGAAATTGGGCGAACGGGCTGGTACGGAATATCTGAGGAATATTCTTAGAATCTCTGTACCACTTCATCCTGGATGAGATGGTTCTATACACTCAACCAAACGTAGGTACCAAAACATATCCTGTACCATCCCGTTCCGTTCATCCTCGTACCTCCAACCAAACGCACCCTAAATGAGTAATCAAATGTTATACCGAATTAAATAGTTGTCACGACGATCCAGTTAGACGTGGCGAGCCCAGAACACCAGGATGTTTAGGCGATTGTCTCAAAGGTGATTAGATAAATACATAACACGATAGCCACACAAGATCCTTTATTAATAACATAAAAACGACCATGGGCTGGATAAGGTCCAATGCGGCCTAAATAGATTGGCTGATTCAGACAAGGGTAACCAGGTAATTTCGCACAATATACTTCCTGTTGCACCGAAGACTGAACCCTAGCGAGCCGACCCTAACGCGCCCGCTCGCCTACCTCCCGCCGCCGCCGCTGCTCGCCTCCCTCCCGCGCCGCCGCTCGGTCGCCTCCCTCCCGCACCGCCGCCCGCTCGCCGCCGCCCCCGAAGCCTCCCTTCCGCGCAGCCGCCCCCGAAGTCTCCCTTCCGCACCGCTGCCCCCGAAGCCACCCGCTCGCCTCCCTTGCTCGTCGCCTCTCGCGGTTGCTCGATGGAGACGGCGGCGAAGGCTGCGATGGAGACGGCGGCGAAGGCTGCGATGGAGTCTTCGTGCTGCGAGTCCGGTAACTATCTAACCCCCTCCGGTCGAGGCGAGCTGTCCTGGCGTCCCCTCCGGCCGCCGCGACGACAAGGCGTCGCCTAGGCGTCACCTAGGCGACGCCGCTACTGATTGTCGTCAAAAAGCACACTTGGTTTTGGTCCTTCCCATATCTATTTTTTCGTCTCAATTACCACAAATTTAGGTACGCTCCTATGAAATATATTAGATACAATTTCCTGCATAAATTCTTGACTTGTGTGTTTTATACGAGAAACATTCATTCATTACCTTATACAGGGGCGATTTCTACCACTGAGAGATCAAAATGAAGGGAGATCTGTAAATTGGGTACGGTATAGGGGTTAGTTTTTTCTTCTCTTTCTCCATTTGTTCTGGTAGGAACCAATCCATCCCATGGCATCGGTGCAAGAATCCAATTCCTTGTGCTTGAAGCGCAAGCTTGTCAACGACTGCTTATCAAAAGATTGCAAATCTCGTCGAGTTAAAGTTGACAATGGACCCTCATCTGATTCATCTGCTAAACGCTGCAATTGTTGTTGCACGCGACCTAACCTTGCCAGTGATTGTGTCAATTACCTGAAAAGCGGAGCTCCTAGCCGTATTGTGTTTTACAAACAAGGCTCTTGGCACAATTTTCCTGAGCAAATAATGAAGTCCCTCATTGAAGAATTCAAAAACGGAAAATCTAGTGTTGTGGCTGTGATGGACGATGAGCCTGTTCTTGTTGATTTCTTGTCAATGACCCTGGTCAACCTAAAAACCAGAAAGCAGCGATCTGTTGCTTGGTTTGATGATACTGGCAAGTGCTTTTCTCCTTCTCTGTTCTTTGACGAGGAAGCTAATGAAATGGCCAATGTGGACTCTGGTAATGTTGAGGGCACTGCACAGGGAATAATGTTGGATAAAGTTGCAACTTCTCCACCAGAAGTGGTGAAGCAAGTTGTTCTTGAATCTAGCCCTCCAGTTCCACAGAAACCTTCCGCTGCAGACATATTGCGTAAGAAGATCACATCTGTGGAAAGAGGAAGTGAAGGCTTTCTACTTGTCCAGGACCTTTTCCTCTCTGGTATGGGTCCATTTGCATCACCAAATAACATACTTCATATCCACCGCTACTCTCCAAATGATATCACTGCACAGTGTAGACTTGAAGCTTTTGAAAGACAAATGAGAACTACCAAAGAAGAACGTGGTGATGCAAATGTAAGATATGGATGGCTGGGATCTAAGAAGAATGACATAGTTAGGATTCTGATTAATGGTTTGGGTGGCCCTGGCAAACCTGCTGAGAAGGCAGCCTTGAGTGCTGGTGTTTATCTTTCACCAGGAGACCGAGCCTTTACCAGGTGCATTATCTTAACTCAAATGTCTCAACCATTCCATTTTAGTAGTTAACATATTTACATCACATTTCATTGTTTGCCAGTGTTGGTCTTTGTGATGTTGACGAAAAAGGAGTGCAGTATATGTTGTTGTGCCGAGTGATATTGGGCAACATGGAAGCGGTCACGCCTGGATCACAAGATTCTTTTCCAAGCAGCGAGATATATGATTCTGGTGTTGATGATTGCTCAAACCCCAAGTGTTATGTTATGTGGCCATCTCATCTTGGCACTCACATTCGTTTAGAATATCTTGTTAGTTTCAGGCTTGTCTCAAAGGTTCGAGGTAAGACGATTAATAAGAGTTAAGACTTTTTTCATGATATATTGAGATAAGTGGAGTGAATCTTTTCTTTTTGGTGCACTTATTTTCAGATTATTTACTTGGCTTGAAGGGGTTATGGTTTCACCCATCACCAAAGGAAGTTACGGTGGATATTTCTACTCTTCAACCTGTGAGGCCACTTTTTTTTGTCACTTGTTGTTTTCCATCGACATGATGGTTTTCCTGTTAGATGCATGGCTGCTGATCACAGTGGGAGAATAGAAGCTCATTCTTATAGAAGTCGACTGTTGCTGCACAATGCTTTCACTTCTTTGCTTCTTGAAATGGCAAATAGTTTTAGCTTTGGTGTACATTAATCCACTTATCCAGCCAGACCGATCTGTATGCAGGTATTGGGTGAAACTGGTGAAGGACCAACTTCCCCATGGATATCCTTCAGAGTTCTATTTGCCATGATTCAAGACAATATATCATCTGTAGCAAGGGAACTGCTCTTCCATCACTATGAAGAGATGAAGGTACTGTCTAGTCAACAAGTTATGTTGTATCTTTTAGCTTTGATTTTGTGGTTGGTATGATGGGCAATGGAAAATTTCAATTTTTCTATTTGACAGGAAAGCAAAATTACTCGTGAAGAAATGGTGAAGACGATGATAATAATAGTTGGAGAAAAAATACTCTTGGAAACCTTGAAGAAACTTCATTATTGTGTAAGTCTGTTGTTGTTTTCTCTGCTGTTCCTCGTAAAAAAAGTCTCTAGTAGTATGCATGTTTCTCAGTTCACCTCCGTGCTAGGAACCTCTTAAGGCTTATGCTAGTGCAAATAGATATACGGAAGTTTCTATTGGAAGGACAGGCCCACACATGAAGTTCGCGAATTCATCATAGTACATTTGTAAGGTTGTTACTAAATGCAAACAGCTTGCATTTATGTTATGCATGCACAGCGTAAAACCCACAGTTTTTCAACTGTGACATGTAATGCATGAATCTGGTTACAGAACAGAAAGATATCTTTTCAAAGACCAACACCTGTTGTATTTCCAGATGCAAAATCAGTAGATATTCAACTCCATTTTCTAGTAATTATGATTTGAATTTCCGAGTAGTGGCAGTGCACGCTTTTAGAAACTTTCAACTTCGATGGTGCATCAGTTTTTAAAAGATGGCTTGTAAGCACGTTGTTTGTCAAATGAGGCATGTATTGTTGGAATAATTCTTGTGCGCTGGTTGTTTTTTCTTTCAGTTTGGTTGGTGTTTGTTAGCATCATGTATGTTTAGTGCGCAGTTAGGAGCAGCTAACTGCGCGCATCTTCAGCTCGAGGCATGCAAGTTCATACCGGAGCGGGTCCTAGGGAGTGTGTGGTGCGGCATGTCTTGACGTGCGGGATGGCGCACGAAGTGTAGAGGCGTGGCGCGTTTCGGGTGGCGTAGTGGCCACGAATCAGTTGGTTTGTTATTTAAGTTTTGCAATAGAGTAAAAAGGGGTTGGTAGTTGCAGCACACAAGAAAAGTTCTCATCTCCCGTTTGTTCGTTTTGCCCCTTAGCCGATATGAAAAGCTTTAGAGTTTGAAGCGAGATTGAGGGACTAGTGAGAGTAGAGCTCGCCAATTGAAAACCAACAATTGGTATCAGAGCCCGTGTTGTCGATCCTACTCGGTGATGTCGTAGTCCGGTAGGCAGAGAGGCGTTCGCTCGGAGACCCCCCCACGTGCGCACAGTGGGAGGTCGCCAACTCCGGCTGCGCATCGGCGGCGGAATTGTGATGACGGTGATCGCCAGATCGTCGTCCATCGCGTCGTCAACGAGACATCGAGCTCCGTCGTCTACACTACACGCGCACGAACTACGCCGACTGGGCATTGGTGATGCGCGTGAATTTGTAGGCACGGGGTCTTTGGGAGGCAATTGAGATGGGCGGCGGGGATGATCGGGATGATTGTCTCGCGCTGACCGCAATTCTCCGGGCCGTTCCGCCGGAGATGCTCTCGTCTCTCGCGCTGAAGGATAGTTCCAAGGAGGACTGGGATGCCATCAAGACGATGCGCATCGGAGTTGATTGGGTCCGGGAGGCGAATGCGCAGAGGCTACGGCGCGAGCCCGGCGAGATCGAGTTCAAGGACGGGGAGTCTGTGGACGACTTCGCCATGCGCATCACGAGCCTCGCCAACAATCTTCGGATTCTCGGTGTCAACGTAACTGATGTTGAGATCATGAAGAAGCTCTTGCAGGTTGTTCCTGAGCGACTGTCGCAGGTGGCCATCTCGATTGAGACTTTGTTAGATCTGAGTACATTGTCTATCGAGGTCACTAGACGATTCGCGTCGTGGAGCAGTGGGACGGCTTGGGCTCCAAGTTTGATTCCGCGGCTCGTGTTGACACGACCGGCCACCTGCTCCTCTCCGAGGAGTGGCAAGCCCGGTCGAAGATGCGTGACGGCGAAGGTGGACCCTCTCACGGAGGAGGCAGCAACCTGTCGCAGCGAAATGGCAAGAATCGAGGGCGCAGCGGCTGGTGCAACAAGATGGCCGACGGCGCTGGTGGTGGTTCTAGCCGTAACAGCGGTCAGGATCTGTCCAAGGACCAATGCCGGAGCTGTGGGAAGTACGGCCATTGGGCTAGAGAATGCAGGAGCAAGCCCCAGCAATGGAAGGAGCAGGCGCATGTGGCTCAGGAGGAGACGCCCCTGCTGATGGTGAAGGCCGACTCCAACTTCCCGCCGCCGTCGTCACGTGTGGCTTCTTACATCGTCACCGCACCAGGAGAGGGCGCTTGTGAAGCTGGGCCGCGAATAGGTGGAGCACGATCACCTCAAGTGGGTTGTCGACACCGGCGCGACAAACCGCATGATAGGCTCGTGGGCGGCCTTCTCCAATCTGGATCTGGCGTTCCGCGGATCTGTCAAGTTCGGCGATGGCTCTGTCGCGAGCATAGAAGGCTGTGGCACTATAGTGGTCGCATGCAAGAACTGCGAACATCAGACGCTCGCTGGGGTCTACTTCGTCCCCAAGCTCATTGCTAACATTGTTAGTGTTGGACAACTGGCCGAAGATGGTTTTCAGGTGTTGATTGAGGGTGATGTGATTAGGGGTGGGCGTTCGGTTTAACCGAAAATTTCGGTTTTGGTTTTCGGTTTATTTAGAAATTCGGTTATTCTAAAATTGAAACCGAATTGTGTATGAAAATTTCGGTAACCGAAACTTCGGCTAACCGATAGTTCGGTTTCGGTTTCGGTTTTAACCGAATTAACCGAACCTGGTAGACACAAGCCTTAAGATTTAGCCTTCCCTTAATGACTTAAGCTCTTGAGCAAGCAATGTACCTATAATGAAGCCGCGGTCAATGGCGACATTGAGCGCCCACCCGCCGATGATGGTGAGGATGATGTACATGCATAAGTTGAGCGGCAGGAGGAGCATGGCGACGGGCTTCAGATTGCCGGCCATTTTTCTTGTATGAACCTAGGCAAATACTACTCAGTTATCTCGCTAATACTCAGTCGATTAAGGCCATAATAGTACTGCAATACCCTGGTGGTTCAAAAGCTAAGCAGCAGTTTGCGGTTTATATACATGTATGGGCCGGGCACGGCCGGTGCAGTTCGGATTTGTTCTTTGCTTGCCTCTCACTGGAGGAAGAACAACTCCCGGTGGTTGTAAAGCGAGGGAGATCAATCGATATAGAGTGGGACTTGCAGACAAAGGAAAGGAGCCGAGTTCTTGAAGATTTCGTGTTGCTGTGTTGAAGCATTAAATCTATAATAATTCGGTTAGTTCGGTTAACCGAGAGTTAAAACCGAATTAACCGAAAAAAGTTCGGTTATTTCCTACAACTAACCGAATCAACAACCGAATAATTCGGTGTCGGTTTTTTCGGTTTCGGTTCCGGTTTTAACGGTTTCGGTTTCCGGTTTATTTGCCCAGCCCTAGATGTGATGCAGATTTCCAACCCCGAGCAGCGGCTGCTAGCAAAGATCAAGCGCTCTTCGAACCCGTTGTATGTGCTCGACATCCACATTGCATGGTCGGTGTGTCTGGCAGTTCGCGGAGAGGAAAGCGCATGGAGGTGGCATGCGAGATTTGGCCATCTGAATTATCCGGCTTTGCGCAAGCTCGCGCAGGAAGGGCTGGTGCATGGGATGATGAAGATCGAGCATGTCGACCAACTCTGTGTTGGGTGCTTGGCAGAGAAGCATCAGCGAACTCTGTTTCCAGCACAAGCGAACTACCGGGCAGAGCATGCGCTCGAATTGGTGCATGGGGGCCTCTGCGGTCCTGTGACGCCGGCGACACCGGGCGAAAACCGCTACTTCCTGCTACTCGACAATCACAGCCGATTCATGTGGTTGTACCTGCTGAAAATGAAAGATCGAGCGCCGGATGCCATCAAGCGTTATCAAGCAGTGGCTGAAGCTCAATCTGGAAGCAAGCTGCGAGTCTTCCGCACTGACCGAGGTGGCGAGTTTACTTTGGCCGACTTCGCCGCGCACTGCGTAGAACGAAGCGTGCAACGACAGCTCAGTGCGCCATGCTCACCACAGCAGAATGGCGTGGTGGAGCGTCGAAAACAAACGGTAATGAAGGCTAAGGGGCTACCGACGATGTTTTGGGGTGAGGCCATGACCACGGCGGTCTACGTACTGAACCGATCACTGACGAAGAGTCTATGAGGAATGACGACGTACCCGGCTTGGTATGGGAAGAAGCTGGCGGCGCGTCACCTGCGGACTTTTGGCTGCATCGCCCACGTCAAGCTGGCTACCCCAAATCTGAGGAAGCTTGATGATAGGAGTAAGCCCATGAACTTCATCGGCTATGAGCCGGGATCACTGGCTTCCAAAGCCTATAATCCGGCGACGAGGCGTGTCCATGTGATGCGGGACGTGATCTTCGACGAGATGGCTCAATGGGACTGGAGCGCCACTATGGAGCACGGTGTGGAAGGTGGTGGTGATTTCACGGTGGAGTACAAAAGCATGGGCCAGGCATCTCCGGTGGCTGAGAGCACCGTTAAGATGCCTGGAGAAGCTTCGTTGACACCGCCGTCTGGGGGAACACCAATCCTAGCCGGCTCGCCAACGGTGGAGCTCGTCACGCCATTGAAGAACTATGATCAAGACCTAGATGCTGATCATGATGATGCTCCTCTTCGCTTCCGCAAGTTGAGTGAGTTGATTGGGCCAGCATCGCCGTGTGGGTTAGCACCCCGTACACTGGCCCCGGAGGAGCTGCATGTGGTAAGCCCTGATGAACCTGTGTCTTTCGCTGAGGCAGAGCGACACCCGAGCTGGAGGAGATGCGGTCAATTGAAGAAAACCACACTTGGTCGCTCATTGATCTCCCACAGGGGCGCCGAGCAATCGGGCTAAAGTGGGTCTTCAAGGTTAAGAGGGATGAGCATGGGGGTGTGGTGAAACACAAAGCTCAGCTCGTCGTGAAGGGGTATGCACAACGGCATGGAGTGGACTACGAGGTGGTGTATGCACCGTTGGCGCACATGGATGCCGTGCGTCTCCTTGCTCTTGCAGCGTACGAGGGTTGGGAGGTACACCATATGGATGTGAAGTCTGCTTTCTTGAATGGGGAACTCCAAGAGGAGGTGTACTTTGAGCTACCGTCCGGTTTTGTCAGTTCCGGCAATGAACACAATGTGCTCAAAATCCAAGGCTCGGTATGGTCTGCATTAGGCACCAAGAGCCTGTAACGCAAGCTGGATGAGACTCTGTTGTCGCTCGGTTTCAGGAGGAGTATGTCGGACAATGCCATCTACACCAGGAGGAACGGGGAGGAGGAGCTGATATTGGGAGTGTATGTTGATGATCTAGTGATCACTGGCAGTAATAGTGAAGATATCAAGTTGTTCATGGAGATGGCCGATGCATTCAAGATGAGTGATCTTGGAATGCTTCACTACTATCTTGGGATTGAAGTGAAGCAAAGCTCAAGTGGCATCACACTTAGCCAAGGTGTATATGCTGCAAAGATTCCGGAGAGAAGCGGGATGGCTAGGAGCAATCCTTGTCAGGTTCCCATGGAGCCACGCCTAAAACTCAGCAAGGAAAGTACAGAACCTCTTGTGACTGCGACCATGTACAGGAGCGTTGTTGGGAGTCTAAGGTACTTGGTTAACACACGCCCTAACATTGCTTTTGCTGTGGGGTATGTTAGCTGGTTTCTGGAGGAGCCACATGAAGATCACCTTGCAGCGGTGAAGCATATCCTAAGGTATATTGCTGGAACAAGTAATTTGGGCCTCTGGTATGGTAGGAAGGAAGAAGTACAAGAGAAACTGTTGGGATACAGTGACAGTGATCTTGCAGGGGACGTTGATAGCCGGAAGAGCACAACCGGAGTGATCTTCGTCCTTGCAAACAGCCCGATCACATGGCAGTCGATAAAACAGAAGGTGGTGGCGCTATCAAGTTGTGAAGCAGAGTACATAGCTGCTGCAACCGCAACCTGTCAGGCTGTGTGGTTGGCTCGGGTGCTGGCTGAAGTGGAAGATTCAGTGCCAAGCACGCCAAGGTTGAGGGTGGACAAGTCCACAATTTCCCTGATAAAAAATCCTGTGCACCATAACCGGAGAAAGCACATTGATACAAAATATCATCATATTCGCGACAGTGCTGAAAAAGGCCAGATTGATGTGGAGTTTATATGAACTGAAGATCAGCTGGGCGACATACTAACAAAACCGCTCGGCCGGATTAAGTTTCATGAGCTTCGCAATAAGGTTGGTCCCATAGATGTGACAAAGCAGCGCAGCAAGACTTGGGAGATTTGTTGGAATAATTCTTGTGCGCTGGTTGTTTTTTCTTTCAGTTTGGTTGGTGTTTGTTAGCGTCATGTATGTTCAGTGCGCGGTTGGGAGCAGCTCACTGCTCCTGTCTTCAGCTCGAGGCATGCAAGTTCATGCCGGAGTGGGTCCTAGGGGGTGCGTGGCGCGGCATTTCTTGACGTGCGGGATGGCGCACGAAGTGGATAGGCGCGACGTGCGTTTCGGGTGGCGCAATGGCCACGAATCAGTTGGTTTGTTATTTAAGTTTTGCAATAGAGTAAAAAAAGGGGCTGATAGTTGCAACAAAAAAAAAGTTCTCTGTCTCCTGTTTTTTCGTTTTGCCCCGTAGCCGATCTGAAAAGCTTCAGAGTTTGAAGCGAGATTGAGAGACCAGTGAGTGGAGCTCGCCAATTGAAAACCAACATGTATGACCCTTTAAGGAAAGGAAGGCGTTATAAACCTCAAGTAAGGTTATCATGTGCTAAATATCTTACTTTTAACATTTTGTTTGTTGGAAATGTTTACGTTTCATTATAGGAAACTATCAGGCAACAACGTGCCTGATACAGGCATGTCCCTTGAGCACTCATCGCTCACGCACAGAGAAATCTTTCTAATTTATTCTCGCTCGTCTTAGGCATTTGATTATGTTTTCTACACCAGCTATCTGTACAGATATTACACGTAGCTATTTAGCTAATTACCTTTCTTTACTGGTATGGTTTTGTTTTTGCCATCGCTTTGTTCTTTGCTTTTCTTGCAGCCATCATTATGGTATAAATCTTCTGTTGAAGAGGCTAGTGATCCTGCAAGGACAGCAGCAGAAGATCCTGCAAGTTCAGCAGGAGAACACATATCCTTGGATAAAAAAACTGAGAACTGTTCATTAACTCTTAGTGGTAACCATGATGATTTACATGCACCAAAAGCATTGGCTGAGGACTCTACATCTCTTAGCTCCAAAGGATGCGATACTTTTGCCACAGGTACTGTGCCCAAAGGCCATGATTCTCTGGCACCAAATGGTGTGCCTGAAATGTCTACTTCTGTTGGTGCCGTATGCCAGGCCTCCCCAAGTGTGGAACCCAAAGTCAGGGATTCTCCTATACAAATCATGTCACGTGAAAACTCTGCAACCTGTTGTGCGAAAAAACAAGATCCTTTTGTAGCAAGAATGGCACCTATAGTTCGTGATGGCCTTTTAAGGACGGCTTCTGGAAAATCTGCATCTCTCGCTGTGGAAGTTAGCAATTCAGCTGCACCAAGCATGGGACCTCCTGGTTATGCTTCTCTAGCACCAACTAATGCCTCAAAAGGCTGTGGGATTTTTGCTCCAGGTTTCAGTCCTAAGAGCTGTGAATCTCCTGCACCAAGTTTGGCGCTGGGAAATTCCAAATGTATAGGTGTGAAAGGTCTCAGTTCTGCACCAAGAATGACACCTGAAGGCCAGGAATTCCTTTCATTGAGTATTGCATCACAAAACCCAGTACATCGTTCAGGTAAAGGCCATGATGATTTGACGTCAGGTGCCACACGTCCGGTCCATGCGCCAGGTAAACTCTACTAACTGTGGATGATGTCTAGCACTGCAAGACTGATTCTTGCCTACCAAATGTGTGTCATTAAGGCTGTCATTATCATGCAGGACTTGGAAACTCTTCACCTTTGACCACTGAAGGGCGTGATTATCTAGAACTGAGTATTGCACCAAAAGGCCAGGTTCCTCCAGCATCAAGTAACAAGCCAAAATGCCACGAAGCTTCAACAACAAATACAGTGCCAGAAAGCCAACACACACAAGCGCTGGGTGCTGCCACCAAGGTGTATAATGCTCCCACAGCGAGTACGGTGCTTGAAATCTCTCTTATCATGGAGTACTGTAGCTAGTATCATTTTTGTTTTCGCTAATGCTAACGCTTCTTTACTGACTGCAGTAACTTGGGAGTCGAAAAACCAGATTGCACAATGTGCAGCTCGCAATAAATCATCTGGGGCAGGCGTTGAGGCTAGCAGCAATGTCGCTCGGGCAGCTGATACCCTCATCGCCCTATCAACTCTGCGAGAGAAGGGCGGGTAGAGTAACAGCCATTGCATCGACCACCCTTTGTTTCCGTTGGATATCTAGCGCTGTACATGTAATGTTATCCATTTTCATGTGCGGAAGCATAGGATCGCTTGCCGTTGTACAGGCGGGCCCTTTTAGCTAGCTCTCAGGTGTAAACCGGTGGGATGTATTAGTTTGCCTTGTAGGATCTATATATCACCCCCGCCGAGGCGTCGACTCTGAACATAAATAGTCCTTTTTCATCCATGGTGGTAGCAAAACTATTTTCCAAGTTATTTTCGGTGACTATGGCCTTCCTTGGTGGTCGTATTCTCAATCAAGCTATATACATACACCTGTGCGGTTCTCATGGTGAATCGATTCCATCTTTTTATGTAGCTGATATGAGTATAGCTTCGAGGTGTTAACTGATATAGTTGGGCTTGCGCTGGGCTGTTTTTCTGTCGTCCCGTGTATGTTGCGGGGCTACGGGCTAACATTTTCCGTCAAAGTTGCGGCCCAAGTTCTATCAGTTCTTTCTCTCCTTTTTTTTCCTTCTTTGAATGGAGAGCATTCAGATTTCTCTCCCCCTGGAGACTGGAGAGGGAGATAGCTCAGCCTAGGCTCAAAAAGGCTTCGATCGAAATAAAGCTAGCTAGCAACAAAGGGGACGTATTGATGGATGTATCAACCATCGAGCACTTGTTAGCATGCCATTATCTACTAGTATCTTATGCTGCTTGCCACCTTGGGTCATGATTGATTGCGCAGGAAAAGGCAGGCCTTAGGCCATGAGTAAGAAGCCACCACACACATGGCGCTTCCCTTCTCGCCGGCTGGCCGGCAGCCACTTGTAAGCAAGCGTGGCACTTGAGATGTCTCTCTTCTCTAGCTAAGTAGCCTAGTAGAGCCCTGTCAAAATGATGAGACACACTACATGTCTACACCCCCACTTACTTCTCCCAAGACTTTCCATTAACAAGGATGCGTGCACCATTAACCTCCACTAACGCTGCGGTTCAGTTTCCTTTTCTGATCAAAACCATAACCATGAGAGACCCAATGCTTGCTTGGTCTTTACTTGACAAGCACTTTGAGTCCCTGTTCAGATGGCATTAACATCCACTAATACTAGTGCTGTCACCTCACCACCCTCACCATTGAAATTGGGCCGCGCTGGCCGAAAGTTTTGTGGGAGATAAAAGAAGAAGAAGAAGAAAGAGGAGCAGAATACAGAACCATTCTTTCCACCGTCATTTCTATGCTGGCCACTGATGAAGGTTGATGAGGACATCCCTACATCAAGTACTTCACTAATTTCATAAATCCAAATTGATAAAGAAACTTCAAACCTAGAACCATTGTAATTAATTACGTCATTACTGAGAATATGTTGCTACCTATGAGTTGTTCTTTGCTGATTATTATATATATGGGCTTGGAAGAAAGTCAATGACGGTTTTAGCGCCACAAAGGACACACCAAGTGTTAGGTTTAACTTGTGGAGAAGGGAAGGCTTACAAACAATTAAAGAATGTCAAACATACATCATAGATTTCAAGAAATTGAGCTAATTTTGGACAAAAATCAGAGGAGGATTCGGAGCCAATTTCGAACAGAAATCAAAGGAGGATTCGGATTGAATTTCCAGCCCGAAACAGATGAGGACAAACCTTAGTAAAATGCCCATAACTTTCACAAACGGAATGCAAACGGAGCAAATAAGGACTTATTGAAAGGTTATTTCGTGCCCCATCTAATGGATGCACAGCCCGCCACATATTCCAAGTATACTGGCCGAGTCCAAAACTGAGTCCTTTAGGGATGCGCCCCAACTGAGTCCTTTAGGGCTGTGCTCCCACCTCCTATATAATTTGTAGCCGGACCTAGATTTTAGTTTGAGACTTTGATTTTGGATTTAGCTATTGCTATTGTAAAGGCACTTTACTGCAAACTTGAAGTCCCAATTCAATCATTCATCGTTGAGTGATTTTTTCTGCTGTTACTCTTTCAATTATAGTTGAATTTTCTTGAGCCATTCTTCGTGAACAGGTCAGTCGTGTTTTGACATGGTTGAAAATCAATTGAGGAGTGGTTTAGCGATTGTGAGGTTGCTGATCACATTCTTGATCATAGTTAGCCTCTCCTTCGTTAAGGTCACAACTCAATTATCGAATTTCTCCTACAACGGCTAACTTGCATGCATGCATCTTAAGGCGAGGCATGTGCATATCAAAGGTTGTGGGGGTTAATTGAAAAAACAAATGCAAAAACACATGTACATACGGTTACATACGCTATATTAACCCTCAAAAGTGTCTTAAATTCATGCAAGGGATATTCA
Organism: Rhipidocladum racemiflorum; assembly: GCA_036346355.1. Taxonomy (NCBI): domain Eukaryota; kingdom Viridiplantae; phylum Streptophyta; class Magnoliopsida; order Poales; family Poaceae; genus Rhipidocladum; species Rhipidocladum racemiflorum. Next base: position 70,960,364 of record CM070576.1, on the reverse strand, counting down.
ATTATTAGAAGATGGGATGGTAGTTTGAATTTTGAAAGTTTACACAACCTTGAGGAACATTTGACTGTGGTGATAGTATGTACCGTGTGTGTATATAAAAATGGTTTCATACTCCTGGGAGTATAATATATTCGTTTAAGTGGTATAATAGATGTGGGAGTATGTACTCCGAGAGTACGAAAAAGACGTGTGTATTCGGTGTGCGTAGAAAACCACGTTCGGTTAATTGACCTCACAACTTTTTCTACAAAAATGCTTATGTATTGAATAATTAATTGAAAAAATAGGCCCACAACACAATATAGGATCGAAAGAAATTTTTCTGACATGGTTGATCCTCCCCATTGTGCATTTTAGCCACCACGATACTACTTAGATTCTCTTGTGACTAGTAGAAAAATATGATTCCAGCTATCAAGAGAACTATGTCCTATTCTATACTCCTAGAAAGTAAAATGCTGTGCAAGTGGAGGAACGGAATCACATACTCCATTTTCTTCTTGACATTGAAACTTGAAAATGCTTTCTAGCGGGAAGTGACCATTTTTCTGACTCTTCTTCTTTCTTTTTTGCAGAAATAACTCTTTTTTGAATGAAATTGCAAACCTAATTTTCTCCCTAATGTGGAAGGCACCTTCCGTGCTCCCCTACTGCCAAAGCGCCTCCTGCGCGCCCCCTCCACGGCACCCTTCCTCCTGCGCGCACCGCCTCCGCTCCCACGCATGCTGGAGCGCGGCAACCTCACCTCCGGAGTGTGACAGTTGCGTGTTGCCGTGCCTCCCGTCTCCCGCGCTATCCATTCACTCTTTGGGTGTGGCGGGCCTCAATTTGCAAAGTCTTTCGAAAGGATGCTATTTTTTTATAAAAAATAAAAAGAAAGAAAGAAAGATGGGAATGGGGTAAAAAAAATGATCACTTCTTCTAGCGCGGCAGGTAAAAAAATATACTCCAAGTTGGTTATGGTTAGTGTCTAGTCCAACGGAAGTGATATTCTGCACCTTCCAGAGTCCAGACGAATCAAATCATCCTCTTTCCAAAATTCCTAAATCGCAAAAGGAACAAGGATTGTGAACAGAACCTTTGGATGCCCGGTCAAGCAACAGACGTAGCTAGGTTGATTCATCGATGGCCCAACATCCAGAAGTTGTAGATTACAATTTACAAATCAAGTAACCCAGGGAGGTCAAATTCTCCCAATTTTCTTCTACCCATGGACACGGATGGCCTTTCTGGTCACACGAACGAGCTAGGGTTCGACTGGTGCAGCCAGCTGAACTGGTCACGCACGTCGAATCCGTGGGGATCAATCAAGCGAGGTTAATTAACCGGTCGATCGAGTTGGCCCAGCGATTTCTCGTGCCGATCGAAGAGGATCATCATGTGCTGGTAGCCTGCGAAAAGGTGAGAGAGAGAGAGGCTGACCCTTAACCACCTGCAGGCTGCAGCGGCTTGCTGTGCTAATCCAAATGCAAGGTCCATCGATCGATCCTATTGCTCGCCTCTCTTTTTTCTCGCTACCCATCTCTTTCGCTTCTTTTTTCCTTTTTCTTTATCGAATTCGATCTCAAATCGACAATTAGATCACTTCATATGCGTGCCAATAAGAGGAGGTCAAATGCATGGTAGAAAATTTAGAAAGAGATGTAACCTATAATAAACTGCGCGGCTTATATATTTCTGTTCCAAATACACATGTTTTGAGTTTTGACAAAAGAAGGGTGTTCAGGTACTAGTTGACTACACCTTCATAATTGGATTTCTTCTTCCGTCCTACTAGTCGTAGTGCACGCAGACAATTAAGCACTTTTGGTCAAATTTTCCTTGCATTCAGCTTGTTGCTGATTTCTCTTACTGATAGCCAAAGTTCGATTTCACCAACTATATGTTGGGTGGCTGTTTGTATGGATTTTACGCTAGAATTTTATATCATTTTTTCTTTTCTTTTTGAGAACCAGTTTTAGATTATTTGAACCCATGAATGACTCATGGGTTGGGAGCCTTACGATAAAAAAAAAAAAAAAACATCAGTAAGTTGTATGAATCGAATCTTGTTTTGGCTTGACAATCGGTGGATTTGTACCTAACAAATCAACCTACTCTTATTGTTAATGGTGGGATCTTAAATATCGTAAACTAAACCTCACTTTCTTAATTTCGCTGCTATGCTTCGTTCTTCCCAACTCAAGGCGTCTTTGGCACATGCATGCATGCATGCATTCGCTTATTATAGAGTGGCTTGGTGCATGATGACGTATATGAGATCTCCACTCCATGCATGCACTATCGAATACAAAGGCCTAATTCAGGGGCGTAGCTTCAGAGGCATCATATATGTGCGCTATTGATTTATCTGTAAGTCTCTACCATTGTACCAGTAATATGCAATATGTATGACCTGCTGGCAGAATCATTATATATATTGCATACATTAGTTGAGACAGTTTAAATCATCTTCAAATGTGAACCACCTCTTGGTGGGTGGTGGAGTCGTGTGTGTACGACTCCATCCACCATGGGTCAAATCCTAATGTCCACACGTGTAAATTCGCTTTAGTAGAAATTTTATGGGGTCATGAATTTATCTTTGGACTCTATCTATCTAGCTAGACGTGTGTTAAAAGAGTGCACTCGTGTCTGTGATGTATGTGTCTTCTTTGTAATCCAAACAAAATCATCTTCAAATCATATAAATTCTTGTTCGGGTGGTGGATCGACTGGTATACAGGAGTAGTTTAACGAAAAAATAGAGAGTTTGCGAATACAAGAGATTCCTGCACATCCACACAAACTGTGAAGTCGACTTCAATACGGGTGGACCAAGACAATGTGAGTTTGGTGATCATGTCGACTCAACTACAACTCTAATTTTTAGTTCCCAATTGCATCTGGTTTTGCCTTTGTTTTTTTTTTTTTTTTTTTTTTTCAGGAATTGCATTATTTTTCTTGAACTCTTAGCTTTGCATCTTCATCCATCTAGCTCTACTCTTTAGTTGGTTTTGTTTTAAGGATTCTCTTACATGCTCTTTTCTCTAAGGGAGCAACTAGAGAACGATATACCGTTACAACAGTTTAGTAAAAAGTTCCATACAGTTTCAACAAGTTCAAGCGAACGTTCGAAAAGTTTCATATTCCGGTAAGTTTTGCGCATTTTTAGAAGTTTTTAGAAAATTCCAAGCCAAAATTTCAAGGAGTTATAGGTTTCGGAACTCAAGTTGCACCAAATTTCAACCAATGCATTTGGAATAAGTTTCAGCAAGTTTCAACCCAAAAGTTTAGAAAGTTTTAATATATCTCATCATGTTCTGACTAAAAGTTTCAACAAGCTTCGTATGAAAATCAGCAAAAAAAAGAGAAAAAAAATCATGGCATGCTCATTTGCAACCGTTGTCCCACTCTTGCCACTAGCTAGCACCAACACATTCTACCCTGCTCACTCAAGGGGTGAAGCTAGAGCTCGAAGTTGGCCATGACACACGTGTCAGTGAAGTTGAGCCACGAGGCGATATTGGTGGAGTCAGCATTGGATTGCTCTGTGACCCAGATGAGGAGGGAGGCGAGGGTCACTGAGGATTTGGCAGATCCCGTCTCCAGCGACGAGGATAACGGTTGGATCCTCCTCCTTCAGTTGCAACCGCACCGTTGTCGGGTCCTCCTTCGGCACCGCCATTGTTCATCGCCTACCTGTGCACCACAACGATGTCCTGCAGCATTGGACCTGCTCGAGCATGCCCTCCACCACTACACCCACTCCTTGCTCGCACATCCTCATTCTGATGTGCTACTCGTGCTGATGATAGGAGATCTGGAACAAAGGTAGTAAAAGGTTTCTACATTTCAGAACCGTATCTGATGCCACGCAACGCAACCGATCTGATCCCGAGCTCCAATGGCGACACAATGTTCGAAGCTTTGTTTGACTTGGCGACGTCAACGCCCAAACACCGTACACACACACACTACTGCGATCGATCGATCGATTATACTATTACCACCGAAACCTTTTGTAGGAAGTTGGAGGAACATGCTTGACATGGAAGCAAGGCGCTACTCCTAGATTTGCGTCAGGAGCACATGTCCATCCCCTCTTTCTGGTCAAGTCAGGTAGGTGAAGAACTGCAGGGGTTCGTGCATTTTTAGCCAGCAAAACGTCTTCCAGTTTATCAGTGTAAGGTACAACAACTCCATGAGCTAGCCTTCCAGCATTGACATAATGGTATATATGTGCATGTGTTACTGAAGTCAGAACAGGGCATGCAATGCAGTAGGGTGGACGTGGCTGCGTGCGCCCACATGGCCGTCACAAACGCCGCGGATTTTATCAGTGTACTAATAATTTGAGCTCTTTTATGGTGCACTAAATTGAATATAAATCGTTTATTCTTTTCGATTCAATGGATCAGATTCACTAGATTCGACTTATACTTTATCTGGTAGTAGAGTAATAGAAACACCCTTAACAAATTAACGTTAGATGCAATTGCTACTCCACGTTATATACTATCAATATAATACACTGTAAAATTTCTCAATAATTTACAGTAGTGTATATTCCTAGTCCGTACTCTCAACGGATTCATCTCGGTATGAGAACGCTGAACGCTGGTATATATGAGCGCCGATCGATTAGCTAGCTAGCTTGAACAACAAGCATGCATGGCTCTGCATCTTAGTTTCTACAGCATATAGTAGTATATATATTTGTGTTCGCTTACACAATAAGCATGGCAGGATGCTGGGCGCTGCATATGCATCTTTGCAGGGAAGGGAACCAGGGCCTAAATGCAGCTAGCTAGCTGGAGTGTCACCGAGATCATTCGCTCTACGAGTTAAGAGTCAAAGAGAAAGGATGGCCCTTTTTCGGGTCTACTCAAAGCTTAGCAAGGGCCCATATGCATGTCCTAATATGCGCCTACTTTTGCAAAGTCCCTGCCAACCGCAACGAGCACTAAGTCTACACTTCCATAGCCACACCACACGGCTGAGCTCCATCTCTCTAGCTAGGTCCAAGTCGACAGCGTTTTAATCTTATACGCACGCTACACTTGGGTTTCTTAATTAGCTTGTTGGATTCACCGTTTCTAGATGCGTTCGCCGTTTAGTTTCTAGACTGTTGTCGCTGCGAAGAGACGGGACGGGAGAGACCAAGAAGGGTCAAATTTTCTAGGGCTGGAAAATAAGCTCGTGGCTCGTGGCTTGGCTCGGGCTCGCTCGAGTCTAGCTCGGCTCGTACAGGCTCGTGGCTCGGATCGAGCTCGAGCCGAGCCTGTTTTTCAGGCTCGCAAAAACACCGAGCCGGCTCGGACCAAATTGGCTCGGCGGCCCAGCCCATGCAGGGAATTTAGTATGACTAATGATTTATATTTTTAGAAAAAAGATGATGAAGATGATGTTGAGACAATTCCATTTCCTAAAAGTGTGATAGAGAGCAATTAAGCAACTATTATTATTTAGTAGTAATTAGTAAGTTAATATTATTCACTGCAAATACATGAATTATTGTATAAATATTTAATTTTCTGATAAAATGTTCTGGCTCGGCGAGCCAACGAGCCGGCTCGCGAGCCGACCTCGAGCCGAGCCGAGCCGGTGTTTTGGGCTCGCCTCAGGGCCGAGCTGAGCCTGGCTCGGCTCGCCACTACACCGAGCCGGCCGGCTAGGCTCGTTTCCAACCCTAGGTCAAACGAAACGGCTCGTGAAGACTAGCGGTCGGAAGGCACTTTGCTTGCGGGGCGGAGCAAGAGAATTAATGTGGGGTCAAGGGAGAGAGGGGCATGGCGTGAGCGCTAAGGCAAGGCGAGATGCTTTCCTCCGATAGTACGTAACGGATCGGTCGGACGCGCGGCGTGGCGTACGCGGCGCGGCCGGTTGAGGCATGGGACGACGGACGATTGACTTGGAGCACGCTCCCACGCGGCATAGCTCGTAGGATCGATTGACTTGGTTGGTTGGTTGGCTCGTTTCATCTGCTAATTTGTTCATGCTTCGACGTCCGCATTACACCAACTAATTAGGGTTTGTTTCCTCTAAAAATATCACCTACAAGGGCTAATTTTTGTAACCAAGGTTAATCCAGTTAAAATTTTGCGTAGTCTATCTGAATTTTGTCTCATATGAAATGTTTCAAAAGTGCGCCACGGCACAATCTCTACATCATTAGAATGGTGATTGGTAGGCCTAACAATCTCTTGCACACCTTCCCTGCTTTACTTCCCCCTTTTTTTTAATGCATTCTTTTGATTCCTGTCTTCCCACCCCACCCATTTGTTCGAGTCTATTTGGATTGAATCAATTTAGTTACCTTCCTAACGAAAATAAATACCTAGTTCTTCCTTACATATCAGTTTCTTAAATAAAGTCCTTGAGAATTCGTACTTTTTTTAGTGTGAGAATTCTGACTTCAGCTTTGGATGCTCTTTACTCTCTGGTCTCCCAAGCAACCGAACCTGCCTGCCGTTCACCTAAAACCCTGTATCCCTCATAAAGACGATCGTTACATATACAAGCAGACAAATTCAACGAAGGATGGCAAATAAGTACGGCTAGAAAAAAAAAAATCTTCTGCCATGCATGCAAAGGTCCCTGTCAAAATCCAAGGCGTACTCGTACCTGTGCCTCTAGAGTCTACTGGTAGACTTCTGGGGGTAGAGTATTTAACGACATCTCAAACATCAATGTAATACAAGTATAAAAGTTTGGTTAGCACATTTTCCCAGCTAATTCAACGATGTAGGATTGAGCTGGCAGCCATTAACTGATTAACGTACTGCTACCAATATATTTATATTTATTGCATGTCAAACAAAGGCCATGGCCATCATGTTCAACAAATTAGTAGGTACTACTGCTAAAAATGCAGTCATAATGTTGACAGCAGTTATCTTACCAAATGAACTACGCACAATCTTACCAAATGCAGTCATATATATATATATATATATATATATATATATATATGAAAATAGTTCTGTACCCCTAGGAGTACGTACACACACTCTCAATATACCGCTTAAATGATGTTATTATACCTCTTTATCCTTTTGAGTATACTCTAATACTGATTATAAGATACTCTAATGTAAGTTGTATGAAAAATTTCATCAAAGTCCACCCTTTATAGCATAATTTGTTTATATACTCTTTTTACATATGAAAAATGGTATATAGCAAAAAAAAATAAAGGGCTCAGATGAATTTTTTCAACAATGTCGTATTGTAGTATCTTAGAATTATTATTGGAGTATACTGAAAGTGATAAAGAAGTATAACACATTAGTTTAAGTGGTATATTAGTAGGTATATATATGTACTTCCATGATTACGAAGATTCACTCGGCTTATATATATAAGTACTCCATGTATATAATCGCTCTATATGTGCATTGATCAGTAATATCGCAAATGAATACTTATCCGGTTAAGTCATCATCTCCTCTTACCCGACCTCCTCTACCCTTGCTTCCTCCCCGCACTACTACCTCCCCTGACGTCTCACACCATCCCCTCCTCACTGTCCCTGGCCCAGCTTCACCGACCATTTGGAGCAAGAAAACGGCGACGGCCGGAGAGGAAGAAGATGGCAACGACGCCGGATCTCAATGATCCTCATCGTCTCAGCGTCAGATCCAGTGATCTTTTTTCAATGAATAAATAAAATCTAGCTCTTTTTTCCCAAATAATTATATGTATTGGTCCTCGCCAACGATCGTTGCACAATCCTCGTTTTTGGTGCTATCAACGGCAACAGACCAACAACACCAACATCCACTACTGGACACGATATGACAGCGACACAATGTACCCTAGGCTGTGTCTGGGCCTCGCTGAAGGCGAGTTAGATCGACACAGTACGACACGTCCAACCTGAAGCCTGTTGAACCATATGGGGTACACGACATGATCCAACACTAGCTCTACACGAGGACGAGTTGTAGCTCGTTGACTCGTAGGCAGCTATGTGACGAGTACTTATACCATGGGTACCCCCAACGGCCCGAGAAGGCGATCGGGCCGCCCCAGGCCCAACTTTGGCCCAAGGCCTCGCTGGGCCACAAGGACACTCGTCCCCGACCGAGCCAGCCGGGGATCGGTCCGACCCCCGCAGGTCGGACATCTCGATGGCGCCAGGCGAGTCAAGGCTGACTTCGCCTAAGGGGAGCTCAACACCCCCGCCTGAAACTGGCCGCCTGACCAACGAACACGACGGCTCAGGGCGACTACACGTGGGCAAGTGGTTCCCCTGCAAGAAAGGCACCAAAGTCAAGACACCGGTCACGTCGCCTAGACGGACGCGCACCCTCCCGAGACGGCGCCAGAGTCAAAGCCCTACCTCAGCATCTGGCAGATGTGCAGGGGTAGGTACGCCACTTCCCAACGGGACAAAAAACCACGTCACCCGGTGTGTCTACCGACCCACCACAGGACGAACAGGCACCGGTCAATCGCTGGAGACCAGGACTCCCAGATTAGGGACACTCCAACCCTTTCTTTTTCTCTTTCTAGACCCCCCATGTCGCCTGCCCCCTCCGGCTATATAAAGGGAGGCAGGGCCCTCGAGGGGGGAGGACGAATCGACCGACACAAGAACTCTTTTTCCTCCTAAGGCAAGAAACGCTTGTAACCTCACAACCGAAAGCAATACAGATCCACGCTCGAACTGGAGTGGAGACATTCGGCTTGAACCAGTATACATCTTGGGCTCCCTGAGTCAGGCCATTCGAGGAGTGGGCGCGCGCGACCTCTCTAGACTTACAAATCGTATTACCGGGACTCGAAACCCCGACACTATGCTTATGGCCGGTCGTGGCTTCGATCCTTGAGATCGAAGCACGAGCCTCATCCTCTAAACAATTAGGAGTGGGTACGTATACATGTATGTGTTTAATGGTATAACGTATTCCCACGCTACGAAGGCCCTAATACCTCTCATCTCTTTGGCGTGTGCAGTGAACACATACGCGTGTGCGTGTGCTTGGTGTGCGTGGGGTGTATGTATGTTGTGTGCCCGTCTTTTATAACCTTAAAAAACTACCAACTCTACCATGACTGGTTTAGTGATAGCTGTGTAGTAAAAAGGGTTCAAATTATCGTCAAAAATCGATCAAATATCGTGATAAATCAACCTTATTGAGCTGGTACGATATTATATACCGGTCGGTAAACCGATTAAATTTAAAAAAAATCAAAAAATTCAAAAAAATTTATGCATTGCAGAAACCACGATTATCAAAGGCATATCGAAGCGATTATTAAGGTATACAAGCGAAAATCACTCAAAAAATCAACCGACGAGGAAGTTCGCTTGGTCGGTAGATTTTTGAGGTAAATATCGCGATTACGGAGCAAAATATTACAATTATCAAGGAAATATCGCGATTATCGGGGGGTTTTCGTTAAAAAATTTGAATTCGGAACTCTTCGATTTTTGACGATTTTCGATGAAAATCAGTATCGGATAGGGTTTCACATACCATTTTTTGAAAAATCACTTCAAAATCAAATATTGAAAATCGGTAACATCGAGCAAAAAATCGTAGTTTAAAAAATAAAAAATTTAAAAAACTCAAAACTTGATAATTTTCCTGGAAAATCGATAGGTTAATTGAACTTTTTTTACCTGTGGATTTTTGTTGTGATTTTCGTCTATTTTTGATGAAAGTTGTGTAATTTTTACCATTTTTAATCACTTTACATCATGTAGTTTTTTTTAATTAAAATAATTTATCGAACGATTTTAAATATAGTATCACGTCAATACCGAGAAAAATCGTGAAAATATAACAAGTTTCGTCGATTTTTTTAACCCTATAATGAGCCCTGCCAGTAACCCGTCCACCACGTGCTCCACCAGTGCTGTCGCCATCGCTCTGACCTCCATCTTTTCTCTCTCTCTCTCTTCAAAGTCCAAACTGCCACCTTGTGTTTATTTTTAGAACGTCCGCATTTGATTGATTTGGTCACCCATTTCCTCCACTGAAATGCATGCCGCTTATTAATTGCCATTGCAATTGCGTCACCACATCAAATGCACCACTAGGACTGGCGCCGCCTACCAGTGAGAGAAGAACACACGAGAAAGTGCGAAGAGAGAGAAAGCAAATAAAAGAAAACGCTCTTTATAAAGCGCAGCTTTCGAATGTTGGTATTTATAAATACATAATGTATTTTATATTTTGATATAAAAATTAGTGTATTTTTTATTCAGATTTATTTACTATTATATACACGTACATTAAATATAATATTTAGAGACAGTAATTATAGATAATCTAATTATTTTTAGAGAGGTGTTTTTATATATATTTTTAATTACACAAATATTAAAATATGAATGAAGGATAGATAGTGATTACCTATTACTTGATTTGTTTTAAAATTTATATAAATTTTTTTAAAAAAACATAGAAGTACTGTTTTTATTTTTAAGATTTTTTTATGTATATGGTCAGGACTGGTTAAAGAAAGGGTAGCAGAGAGAGAGAGTGTGTGTGATCGTATTGGAGTCAAAACCAGCCGTCTCTTTCTTTCTTCTGACTTTCCCCCTCTTGCTCCTGTGATTTCCTCGTCCTCTTTTTCGCGTCTCAAAATCTTTCAATCCAGCGCGAGGGATTGAATGAGAGGAAAATTTTCCATCCTTGCGCCGCTCTTGGTTCTGTGAACTTGTCTGTGTTTCTTGCTTAAAGGTCAAGCTTTTCCTTCCTTTGTTGGGTTCTTGCTCCAACAATTGCTATTTGTCATCTGCCCGTGTGTGTTGTTGATGCTTGGATTCATGCAGTCTTGCAAGATGGTGTGAGCTTTAGCCGATAATTCCTTCCCGGGTCCTCGCAATTGTTCATGCCCTGCAGAAAAAGAGTCTCCTTTCCCAATTCCGCCGCCGCCTCTCGCGGGAGATGGGAGGCTACTGCTGCGCCTTGTTCCGCTTGCTGCTCGTCTCCGTCCTGCTCCACGTCCATGGCGGCCAATCCCTGAACCAGGCGTGCGACCCCACTGACCTGGAGGCGCTCCTGGCCTTCTCCAGTGGTTTGGACAGGAAGGGCGCCGGGCTCGTCGGATGGGATCCCAACAACGCCTCCTGCTGTTCCTGGGCCGGTGTCTCCTGCGACCTGGGGAGGGTGGTCGGGTTGGATCTCTCCAACAAGAACCTTCATGGCGTCGTCTCCTCTTCGATCGCCTCCCTGGGCGGCCTCCAGACGCTGAACCTCTCCCGGAACTCGCTCCACGGCCAAGCGCCGGCGAGGCTCGGCAGGCTCGCAAGGCTGCGGTTGCTCGACCTCAGCGCGAACGAGCTGTCCGGCGCGTTCCCGGCGAACTACGACGGCTTCCCGGCGATCGAGGTTGTGAACAGCTCCTTCAACAAATTCACCGGGCAGCACCCTGCGTTCCTCGGCGCGACGAACCTGACGGTTCTTGATATCTCTAACAACGCCTTCTCCGGCGGCATCAACGCCACCGCGCTCTGCGTTGCGCCGGTCAATGTCCTGCGGTTCTCAGCGAATGCTTTCTCCGGTGCGATCCCCGCCGGCTTCGGCCGGTGCACGGCGCTCGGCGAGCTCTCACTAGACGGCAATGGCCTCGTGGGGAGCCTCCCCGGCGACCTGTACACGATGCCCGAGCTGAGGAGGCTGAGCTTACAGGAAAACCGGCTCTCCGGTGGCCTCGAGAACCTCGGTAACCTTTCTCAGCTAATGCAGATAGACTTGTCGTATAACATGTTCACTGGCTCCATCCCCAATGTGTTTGGGGGTTTGAGGAGGCTGGAGTTCTTAAACTTGGCCTCCAACAAGTTCAATGGCTCATTGCCTGATTCCCTGTCGAGCTGCCCAATGCTGAGGATGGTCAGCCTAAGGAACAACTCGCTCTCTGGTGATATTACTATTGACTTCAATCTCCTGCCAAAGCTCAACACTTTCGATGCTGGGACGAACAGGCTGACTGGTACTATACCTCCTGGCCTCGCATCGTGCACCGAGTTGAGGACGCTGAACCTTGCAAGAAACATGCTTGAGGGAGAGATACCGGAGAGCCTCAAGAATTTGAGCTCGCTGTCGTACCTATCGCTGACAGGGAATGGCTTCACCAACCTGTCATCGGCGTTGCAACGCTTGCAGAACCTGCCCAACCTGACGAGCTTGGTGCTTACCAAGAACTTCCGTGGTGGTGAGACAATGCCAATGGATGGCATCAAAGGTTTCAAAAGCATGCAGGTGCTTGTCCTGGCAAACTGTGCACTCTCGGGCATGATTCCACCTTGGTTGCAGAGCTTGAAGAACCTCAACATGCTGGACATTTCGTGGAACAAGCTGAATGGGAAGATCCCTCCATGGTTAGGCAATCTGAACAGTCTCTTTTACATTGATCTGTCAAACAATTCGTTCAGTGGGGGGCTTCCTGAGAGCTTTGCACAGATGAGGAGTTTAATTTCGAGTAATGGCTCGAGTTACCAGGCATCAACAGAGGACCTCCCATTATTCATCAAGAAGAACTCAACCGGCAAGGGTTTGCAATACAACCAAGTCAGCAGCTTCCCACCGTCGCTGATCCTCTCTAACAACTTGCTTGCTGGGCCAGTCTTGCCAGGCTTTGGCCATCTCGTGAAGCTTCATGTGCTGGACTTGAGCTGGAACAACTTCTCGGGGCGAATTCCTGACGAGTTGTCAAACATGTCGAGCTTGGAAATGTTGAATTTGGCCCACAATGATCTCGATGGGAGCATACCATCATCTCTGACAAAACTGAATTTCCTCTCCAAGTTTGATGTGTCCTACAACAATTTGACCGGAGATATCCCAACAGGGGGACAATTTTCCACATTCACAAATGAGAATTTTGTGGGAAATTCTGCACTCTGCCTCCTTCGGAATTCCTCCTGCACAGAAAAGGCGCCATTTGTGGAGGCAGCACATCCTAAGAAGAACAAAGCCGTCCCTGTCTCTCTTGGACTAGGAACTGCAGTGGGGGTTGTTTTTGTCTTATGTAGTGCTTATGTTATTTTGTCAAGGATTGTCCGTTCAAGAATGCAGGAGCACAATCCAAAGGCTGTTGCAAATGCCGAAGATTGCTCAGAGTCTCCTAACTCAAGCTTGGTGCTGCTCTTCCAGAACAACAAAGAACTCAGCATTGAGGACATCTTGAAGTCCACCAACAACTTTGATCAAGCATATATAGTTGGATGTGGTGGTTTTGGCCTTGTCTACAAATCAACGCTACCGGATGGGAGGAGAGTTGCAATCAAGCGACTTTCAGGTGACTACTCTCAGATTGAGAGGGAGTTCCAGGCCGAGGTTGAGACACTTTCACGGGCTCAGCATGAGAACCTTGTTTTGCTGCAAGGCTACTGCAAGATCGGCAATGACAGGTTATTGATCTACTCATTTATGGAGAATGGCAGTTTGGACTACTGGCTTCACGAGAGGGCCGATGGCGCGCTGCTGGATTGGCGTAAGCGGCTACAGATCGCGCAGGGTTCCGCAAGGGGGCTGGCATATTTGCACCTGTCATGTGAGCCTCACATATTACACAGAGATATCAAGTCAAGTAATATCCTTCTGGATGAGAATTTTGAAGCCCACCTTGCTGATTTTGGGTTGGCAAGGCTCATCTGCGCATACGAGACGCATGTCACAACAGATGTAGTGGGAACCTTGGGCTACATTCCTCCTGAGTATGGCCAGTCACCTGTTGCAACCTACAAGGGTGATGTGTACAGCTTTGGTATTGTTCTGCTGGAGCTACTCACCGGTCGGAGGCCTGTAGACATGTGCATGCCGAAAGGAAGCAGGGATGTGGTGTCGTGGGTGCTTCAGATGAAGAAAGAGGGCAGGGAAACTGAGGTTTTTGATCCAAGTATACATGACAAGGAGGACGAAAGTGACTTGATAAGGGTGCTCGAGATAGCATGCCTCTGTGTAACCGCTGCTCCTAAGTCCAGACCAACATCTCAGCAGTTAGTTGCATGGCTTGATGACATAGCAGAAGATTGAAGCCTAATCCAGTGGTGAAGTTTCCAGTGGTTTCGATTTGCTCGAGTAGGATCAGCCTGGTAGTTTCTGAAAATGATTAGCTGTGTTGTGTACATAATAATATTTACATAGCGTGAAATGCCGAGAGTTTTCTTCACCTGCCACCCTCTTAAGTAATGCTCTGAGCATCCTCATTTCTTACATAAGGTGGTTGCAAGATCACCAGAATGTAAAAATGCTTTGTAGATTTAAACCATCGGGGTAATAATATAACGTTTATATTATCAGCTATTCTACAGATTTGTGGCGTGTTTTGTACCTCTAGTTACTGCTGTGGTTTAAATTTTTGTGGTTATTTGCTTCAGTAATTTGCTGTTATTTAACAGATGTTCATCTCTGCCATATCATGCTTGTTTATTGCAAGCGAAGTATGAGAAATCAAGGGTTTATAGTACAATGCTGTTCAGTGAGCAGTATAATACTGTAAAAGGTTGCCAATCACGCATCCCTTCATTGGGGTTATATTCAATATATAGAAGTGCAAATACATACAGGTGGAATAACGGATGCATGCGGAGAGCGCGGTCACCAAGACTCGCTCCCTCTCAACTAACTATGCTAGACGTTACTAATTCTTAACAGCCCCCCTCAATCCCAACAGGATCTGTGCATGTTGAGATTGTTGCAGTGTGTGACAAAAGGAGCTCGTGGAAGTGTTTGGTCAGGACATCAGCAACTTGGTCCTTTGAAGAGATGAATCGAACTTCCATGGCCTTGCGTGCTACCTGTTCTCGAACAAAGTGGAAATCCACTTCAATGTGTTTAGTTCTTGCATGAAAAACAGGATTTGTTGTCAAGTAGGTTGCTCCCAAGTTATCACACCAGAGTCGAGGAGGTTTGGACTGAAAAACACCCAGTTCCTTCAGCAGAGACTTGATCCAGATCATCTCGGCTGTCACATTTGCAATGGCCTTGTACTCTGCCTCTGTGCTCGATCTTGACACTGTAGCTTGTTTCCTGGAGCTCCATGAGACCAAATTTACTCCTAGGAATACGGCAAAGCCACTGGTTGAGCGGCGATCATCAGGGCACCCTGCCCAATCGGCATCAGAGAAGCCTGACAGCATCATGGTTGCAGATTTCTGAATCTTGATGCCCAGATCAAGTGTTCCTTTCACATACCGAAGAATTCGTTTTACTGCAGCCCAGTGAGCATCAGTAGGTGCTTGTATATATTGACACACCTTGTTGACTGCAAATGACAAATCAGGCCGAGTCATTGTTAGATACTGTAATCCTCCTACTGTACTTCTGTACCTGAATTGTTCATCTTCTGAGAGTGAAGTCCCTTGATCTCTGAACAATTTCTCAGTTGAAGACATTGGAGTGGAGATTGACTTGCACTTCTCCATATTTACTTTCTTCAGTAGATCAAGTGCGTACCTCTTTTGAGACAACAGAATTCCATTCCTAGCCTTCTTGACTTCAATGCCCAGGAAGTAATCAAGGGGACCCAAATCCTTTACTGCAAAATCATTCTTTAGCCTTTGAATCAGTTTGTTAGTAGCCTTGTCAGGTGAGCTCACAATAATAATGTCATCTACATAAATGAGCATGTAGATGATCAATCCTTTCTCTCTGAACACAAGAAGGGATGTGTCAGCTACTGAAGAACTGAACCCCAGCTCATGTAACTTTCCTGTCAGTCTTGAGTGCCAAGCCTTGGGAGCTTGCTTTAGCCCATAAAGAGCCTTCTTCAGCTGACATATGAAGTTTCTTTGATGCCTTGGGTCCTCAAATCCTGGTGGTTGTTTCATGTACACTTCTTCTTCAAGTACTCCATGCAAGAAAGCATTTTGGATATCAATCTGTCTCATACTCCAGCCTTGAGTAACTGCTAGAGACAAGATTATTCTGATTGTGGATGGCTTGACCACTGGACTGTATGTGTCTCCATAATCAATTCCAAACCTCTGTTTGAACCCCTTTGCAACCAATCTTGCTTTAAGTCTTTCAACAGATCCATCAGCCTTTCTTTTGACTTTATATACCCATCTGCTGTCGATGAGATTTATTCCTGGTTTGGGTGGAATTAAATCCCATGTTTCATTCTTGATCAATGCTGAGTACTCATCATCCATTGCTCTTCTCCAGTCTGCACTATTCATAGCCTCTTGCAAATTGCCAGGTTCGAATCTGATCTCTGGAACCACTGCGGCTTATACGCTTTGTTGTCGGATTTTCGACGGTTGTTGTCCCCGCAAAAGTCCTTGATTTTTCTGGATATCCGATAGTTCCATCAAGAAATTCCTTGGCCTGTACAATGTTATTACGTAGCCTGGTCCTCATGGGATGCTGACTTGCTATTTAATCTTGTATTTGGGTGAGCCGGCGCAGTTCTAAAGTTGAAGTTTCTGCTCTCCTTCCTCATTCGGTTTGCGAGAAGGTGAGCTTGATGCACTTGGGTGTGTTGTTTCACTACCTGTAGGAGAGACACTAGTACCGTGAATATCATCATCATTAGCATAGTTGTTTTGACCAACACTCAAGTGAGAATTTTCAAGAAGCCGGTTCAGGTGGGTTGGTTCTTGAGGATCTATGAGAGAGTGTTCGGAATAAGCAGTGGTTTTAGTCGAGTTGGAAGAAGAACCAGGATGATGTGAGGTTTTGGGTGAGGCGATGTTTTGAAATTCTCAAAGGGAAATACATTCTCATCAAACACTACATCTCTAGATATGTAGATTCTGCCTGTGCCTTGATCAAGACATTTGTACCCCTTATGAGAAGAGCTATAACCTAGGAATACACATCTCTTAGTTCTGAAACTCAACTTCCTATCATTGTAGGCTCTCAAATTGGGCCAGCATGCACAGCCAAACACTCTCAGCTTGGAGTAGTCAGGATTTGTGCCAAAAAGTTTATGCATAGGTGTGTCCTGACTGATGACAGGTGTTGGCATTCTGTTAATGAGAAAACAGGCTGTGTTAAAGGCTTCATCCCAATAGGTGAGAGGCATGTGAGCCTGTGCAAGCAGAGATAGCCCAGTTTCCACTATATGACGATGCTTTCTTTCTACTAGCCCATTTTGCTGGTGTGTGTGAGGGCAAGAGATGTGATGTTCAATGCCAGTGGCCTTGAAGTAGCTGTGCAGACGGTGGTATTCTCCCCCCCAATCAGATTGAACCGAGCGAATTTTGGATCCTAGCATTTTTTCAACATGTTTCTGAAATTGGAGAAAGACAGTTTCGACATCTGATTTGCATCTCAGAAAATAGACCCATACATATCGACTGAAATCATCAATGAAGGAGACATAATACTTGCAATTATTTATTGATGAAAGAGCAGGTCCCCATACATCGGTGTGGATCAATTGCAAGGGTGTTGTAGATGCATGTTGCGAGGAAGTAAAGGGCAACTGATGTGCTTTTCCTAGTTGACAAGCATGACAAATCGAGGAAGGAGAAACACTTGCATCTACAGCTATACTATTATTCTGATAAACACGAAGAACAATTGGAGAAGCTGGATGTCCTAGTCTTCTATGCCATTGCTCCTTGGAGATTTTGGATGAAAGCAAGGCTTGACTGGAGTGGTTATTGGGCAGGACGTAGAGGCCATTCCTACATCTGCCTGTGAGAAGAAGATCCTTCGTGGCTCGGTCCTTTACAAAGAAACAACTAGGATGAAATTCAATAAACACATCATTATCATAGGCTAGTTTTCGAACAGAAATCAGATGCTTATTGATGCGTGGGGCATAAAGGATTGAGGTAAACTACGGAACGGTATACCGTTGCAACGGTATAGCCATGAAACTTATGAAACTTATCAGTTTCAGTGCTGGTTTCATGAGTTTCAGTGTTTAGTTTCATCAGTTTCATGTTTTATCAGTTTTTAGTGCTAAGTTTCATGAGTTTCAGTGCAAAAAATCATAAGTTTCATGAGTTTCAGAGGTATACCGTTGCAACGGTATACCGTTTTTTAGTTTTTCTGTAAAGGATTTGGTTCAACAACAATGGACGCTTAGAACCAGTAATTGATGCATTCCCAACATGAGAGATGGACAAACCTGAGCCATTGGCTACTTGAATCTGATCAGTGCCGGTGTAGCGCTCCTTTGTAGTGAGTCGCTCGAGCTCATTAGTGATGTGGTCCGTGGCTCCAGTGTCCACGCGTACCGATTAGCGTCGCCGGAGTGTGAGTTTGTCGCCATGGCTGCCTGCTTGACATTGTCATCAGCCTGATACGCCTGATCGAACCGATGCCAGCACTGGAGTGCGTCGTGGTTCGGCTTGCCACAGATCTGGCAAGGCCCAGCACTGCCGGAGTTGTTCTGGATCTTGGACGAGAAGTTGTTGCGTCCTCCCTGACCCAGGGTTCACTAAATCGTTTCGTGCGATTTTCGCATGAACAGTGATTTTCGATAATCGCAAAAATCGGCCGAAAATCGTTAAAAATCGGATGAATTCAAAAACCAAATTTTTTCAAAAAAATTTCAAAAATCGTCGATTTTCGTGGAAAATCGACCGGTTTTCGTGGAAAATCGACGATTTCTCGTGGAAAATCGACGACCTTGTTGAACTTTTTTGTGCGATCGATTTTTGTAGCGATTTTCGACGATTTTTGGCGAAAATTGACCGATTTCCACCGATTTTCGACCGGTTTTTGACACGTAATTTTTTTTCGAATTTTTGAATTTTTTTTTGAATTGGATCGGTTTACCGACCGGTTTTTGATATCGGGCCGCGGCGATATGGCCGAAAATCGCGAAAATCGAGCGATTTTCGTCGATTTTTTGAACCCTGCCCTGACCACGACCACCATTGCCTATACGGCCACGTCCACGGCCTCCTCTGCCGCCGTCGGTAGCACCTCGGCCAGTAGTCCTGTTGACGTTGTTAGCTGAGGAAACCTGGATGATCGTACCGTTGCGGATGTGGCGCATCTCGGAGCTCAGCATATGTGCGTACACATCGCTGATGGTATAGATGTCAGTGCGCGTTGTGATACTCGTGACCAGAGATTCATACTCTGGGCCGAGACCTTGCAGCATGTAGGCAATCAACTCATCGTCGTCGAGTTTCTTGCCAATTGCAGCAAGGGTGTCGCCGAGACGCTTGACCTTGCGGAAATAATCGGCGATGGAGAGGTCCTTCTTCTGGATCGTGGCGAGCTCCATGCGGATCTGCATCGCCCGCGCCCGTGACGTGGATGCAAACATCCTCTCCAGCGTGGTCCAGGCGGCGCGCGCGGTGGACGCACCCACTGTCGTGGCGAGAACCTCCTCAGTGATGGAGGAGTTGATGATGCTGAGCACCAGTTGGTCCTGGGGGTACCAAGCTGTGTATTCCGGGTTGACGATGAGCCTGCGGCCTCCATTTTCTTCACTTGGCTCGGCGGCAATGGTCTGTCTGGGCGCCGGCGTGGATCCATCGACGAAACCAATGAGCCCCTGGCTTCGAAGGTACGGCAAGATTTGTGCCGTCCAGAGCAGGTAGTTCTCCTGCGTGAGCTTGACGTTGATCACATGGCCAACCGAGGGCGAGGGCATGGTGTTGAACTGGATGGATGAATTGCTCGTGGAGCTACGGGGAGAGACAGACATGGCGAGCAGCGGAAATTGTGGATCTCGTGGATCTCAATGGCTCTGATACCATGTAAAAGGTTGCCAATCACGCATCCCTTCATTGGGGTTATATTCAATATATAGAAGTGCAAATACATACAGGTGGAATAACGGATGCATGCGGAGAGCGCGGTCACCACGTCGTTCCTGGACGCAAGACTCGCTCCCTCTCAACTAACTATGCTAGACGTTACTAATTCTTAACAAATACTACACAACAGTATGCCAGTGTGAAATCTTGGCGCAGCTCGGATGGTGACTTTCTTTGTCCTTGAGGTGCTATGAGTTTATTCAGCCTATACTGAGAGAGATTAACCATGGTTTAGGAACACGCAGCTCTGCAATCCTTTTTGTCATTCTAGAGCACCATTTTTTTTCATTTGATCTGATGGTCCGACGATCATATGGTATGGTGCTTTTGTAGGCTGAAAAGACGCCATTTTTCTATGGGAGTGTATAGGCATCATCGGGATGTTTTTGTCCCAAAAAACATTCAAAATTTGGACTGTATGATCAAAACACACATCCGTAGGATCAACCCACCTCGAATTCAGGGGGCGACGTGCATTGAACTGAAAGCAAATCCAATGGCCAGGAATTTGGATGATGGTTGTTAAAGAAAACATCCGGATGAAACTTATCAAAACCCTTTTTCTTTTGCTGGCTTGTTCGCCCTTTTCTCCTTTCTTTCCCTAGTGAATCTAATGTCAAGGCCCCAAACTTCAAGAACTCCTGGGACATCCGGAGTATCCGGATAAACATCCGGAGTGTCCGGATCCAACCCGGAATGTCCGGATAAAAGTCCGGAGTATCCGGATTGGGCTGACCGAACACCCCAACCCGGAGTGTCCGGACTGAATGTCCGGAGTGTCCGGGTTGATTCCACCGAAGACCCCAACCCGGAGTCTCCGGGTTGAGCGCCCGGAGAGTCCGGTATCTGCGGGGGTTTTGTATAAAAATCCTGTTTCCTTGGCCCCCACCTCATTTCACTCTACTCCCTTTTGCTCCTCCACCGTGTATGCACTCTCCACCCACCCTAGCTCCTCTCCGGCGAGCTCCCCCCGGCCGGCGACCTCAGTGGCTCCTCCCGGCATCCTCTAGCTCGCCCTCAAGCCGGCGTCCTCTTTCCTCTACCCAGCGTTGTTCCTCCCCATCTTCCTTGGAGGTAGGCTTTTCTCTTGGGGTTGATTCGTAGGTTTCTTGGGTTCTAGGGTCATCAATGGTGGGAGTTAGAGCTTAGGTTTAGATTTGGGGTTTTGGAGTTAGATCTTGAGCTTTAGGGTTTTTGGTTATAGTGATTCTAGGGTTAGTGTGGAGCTTGGGTTGGCAAATGTGGGTGCTAGTGTGGTAGATCGGGTAGTAGTGATGCCGATCCAAGGGTTGATTAGGGTTGATTAGTGGTTCTTTGGATTATTGTCTTTTTGCGTGGAATAAGCTAGTAAGGAGCTTCTCGGCTTAGCCACGTGTAGGAAAGTCGTAGATCGGGGTCTCGTGGTGCCAGTAGAGCTTGGTGGTACCTCGGTCCTCGTGTTAGTTAAGCGAGATGCGCTGGGCGGAGTGTCCGGACCCGATCGAGTGTCGCCCGATCCGAGTGTCCGGTATATATGGCCGAGTGTCGGGTTAGCCGGACCGTCCGGGTTAAATTTGGTCTGTCGATTGAGTCGAGTTGTCCTGATTCGTTATTTCTTGAGGTTTTTCCGTTGTACTTCTTTCATATGCATTGCATGCATTTTAATTATGCATTGTATCCGTGTAGAGAACGATCCGCGGCGGACGTGGCCGTGGTTGAGGGAGTTGCCGAGGGCAAATCATTTGTCGATCCACCAATGAGAAGAGCAAGGCAAGCACCTATGCATCTTGAACTGTATTAATTGTATTTTTGTGAATAAACTGATTAATTGGTGAAATAAGTCTGCATTAGGAATTGAATTGGGTTAGGGTTAGATCCTATTTGCTGCACATTCGTCCTTTGGATTGTGAACACTTCCGTTGGAACTAGTAATGGTATTAAATGAGTCAACGCTTAGAATTGCTTAGAGGTCGGGTTTGGGCCAAGTGGTGGTTGGTCCACCGCTTGAGATCAATTACATTAATTACGATGAAATGAAATGGAGTGCAGTTAAGTAAGGAAAGGTTAAATTGGAGACCGGCGGGAAGGTTGGGACATCGGGTAAGGAGACCCGATGTGGTAGTTCCGTCTGTGTCGACTAAGGACCGAATCGTAAGTGGAATCGGTTTGAGCACACCCGGTTGGTCGCATGCCCGATTATGGTGCGGTAAGCCACTCTTTCTCTCATATGGAATCGATGGACCGTAACTTCCTGTGGTTGGACGTGGTTGAGGGCGAGGCTTGTCGACTCTCGGCGCCAAGCCGGGCTTAGAGCGGCTTCGAGGGTGCTAGGTTTTCGGGCCCACGAGGAGGGCGCTTCAGCGATTGGGTATGATTGGGAGGGTTGACACTAGGCCCTTGTGGTAAGTGTCGTCGCGATCAATGCTTCCCTGCAGGGTTAATTAAGCGATTCGAATTGCCGTGCTCTCGGATATGAGCAAGCTTGATCTGAACTTCTTCTGCGTAGTAAATAACTTGAACATGTGGTTCGCCGTTGGGCTTGAGCCTTGATTTGAAAGGTGGAGTTTGCTTTAATTAATGTTAATTACAATTCATGCTAGAAGTAGGTGCAGTAACAACCGCTTAAGACTTGGGTGAATTGAGTAGTTAAGCAACTAAACCACAAAATATGAGCATTTCTGCAAGTTTACCTTCAGCTTGTTTCTTGCTACATCCAAATGCATATCCTTTGGAGTCGATTCGTATATGGACCATGGGTAGGACTTGCAGTACCTTTTGTACTCAGGCTTCCGCTTTGTGGTTTTGCGGTGAGGGTCCCGAGGGGTGTGAGTTACGCCTCATCGCTATCGGTGGCCAAGGGCACCGAGTAGAGGCTGTCGGCGTTCGTCTTGGGAGTGTTCAGGGCATGACACTTCCGGGGTGTTTTACTTTTGTTGTATAGGATAGTTGGCCTTACTTTTGTAAACTGTCACACTTTTATCTCTGCATTGGATTTGTCTGTCTTTCGCTTGGTCGTTTCTTTGGTTGTTTTTGTTGGGCTTCCGTGTGCCGTGTGTGATTTGTTGCTTCCGCGTTCGTGCGTCTCTGGTAGTAGGTTTGGGGCTCGATGCCCCTTTGTGCGAATTGAATGTTGATACGGCATTGGGAACCGGTATGTGGGGATCCTGGGCGAGTTTCGGATCGCATACCGGGGGAATACCGGGGTTGTTGTCGAGTCGTTTGGATGTTTGTCGAGTTTGCTCGCTTGGGCTTGGGTATTAGCATCGGGATCACCTCCGGTGGTCTGTTGCTAGAATCCAAATCCGACGGGAGCGACTGTTCATCCAGCAACTCGAGGACGATCTGGGCGGCTCCTCTCATCTAAAGGGAGGGGAAACAAATGTTAGGATATGTACAACGGGGTACATGTCAGCTTTATGTAAGACTATATCATGTAGAATTTTAGATGATGTGCAGGAGAGAGAAATGTGTTGTCTACTATTTAAAAGACGGTTTTATATTGTGTATACCATTGTACAAATAATCTATTGTATGCAGCTTTATACTGTCTATATCATTGTATAGACAATCTATTAATTGTACCAGAGTTCATTACAAACAGTCTATTGCATGAGTTGTTTTTAGCTCTGTCTATATATGATATGGAGATATATTACAGATAGCCACCGTCTATACCATTGTACATACCTTTAGGAGCACAGATGATCACTAAATCGCCGTAATAGGCAGTTCGTGCAACACTACAGTTAACTGACTTCCGGTCCGTAACCAAGCGCACGGTTCGCCACCCACCCTCCGGGAAATCGCCATCGCCGACGCTATTGTGCCATTTTCGCATGTTCACACTCGCCTTGCCTCCGTGGCGTGTGTTGTGCGCGCAACCATGCTCTTACGCGTGGCACAACCACACGGCTAGAATTTAGCCCCATGCGCGGCAACATTGGAACATGGGCTGCACAATGGTACAGCCGCCCGCAAGGCATAGTCATGCCATGGGACGCACTCCTATTGGGTAATGTCACAAGGGAATGACTAATTTAGAGTCGTCCTTACGGCCTAAACCGTGCGCTCTCACTAGCTACACTACGCACCAAGTGAAGCTCCACCAACCGATCGAACGTGATTTGCCGTAGCACATAAATTAGTCGGCAACTGTTAGGTAAGCTAGTTTGCTTAGACTGATTTGATACTCTATTTACATACCGCTATCACGTAAAGATTTGAAGGTTCCTGTAGCAACTCATGGCGCATGTGTATAGGCTAATTTGTCGGTCAGACGTGAACATTTTTTGCATCTTGTATTTCAAAAAAAGTGCAGACAAGTTCAACTCAAAAAAATTCGACTCAAAATTTTGAACTCAAAAAATTTCAATTCAAAAAGTTTTAAATTACAAAGTTTCAAGTAAAAAAAATTTAAATAAAAAAATTTCAATTCAGAAAACTTTAAGTTGAAAAGATTCGATTGAAAAAGTTTTAAATTGAAAATTTTCAAATTCAAAAAGTTTCAACACGATAAATTTTAAATAAAAAAATTAAATCAGAAAAGTTTTAATTCGGAAAAGTCTTTTCCAACTTGAGAAACTTTCAACTGTGAAAATTTCAACTAAGAAAAAAAATCGATTTCAACTAGAAAATTTCAAATCGAAAAAATTCACCGCATGCATTTCGCCCAGGGCATTGCACCGCGTGCACATGCACATGCTGACATGCACGTACATTTCACTGGAGACTTGGTGCCGGTCAAGGCCTATACGCACGCAACATGGAGATGAGCGCATGCGCCGTGTTCTGAGGGCCTCGCGTCCGTGGCATCGTCGTGTGCGCTGAGCTATCGCACGGACGGGACGGCTACAAGAATTTTGTCCCGCGTCGGCGGATGGAACGGGCCGAACGGCAAGTACCCACAGATTGTACAGGCCATTATTCCAACGGAGGGGGTTACCGGAATGGCCCAAAAAGCCTATAGCTTCTCGACGCATCAGATTGGGCCACCAAGACGCAAATTTTTTGTGTTTCACCGGAACAAAGAGTATTCTAATTTTGCCCAATAAAACTAGAAGGAGGTCTGGGAAAGTGCTCCTATATCCATACAAATACCTCCGAAGAGTGTACAGTCGCGATTTCTAGCCCTTTAATAATTGTTGTGTTTTGAAAAGGATATATATGCATTGAAATGACCCAAAAATTTCAAAAGAAATTGAAAAAAAAATCGAATTTGGTTTTGATCGAACTCGAACTCGAATTTGAGTTTTGAACTTACCTGGCATTTCTCCCCCGTCTTGACCTCTGGTCCTTGCGCTCCGCCCGGTCCGCGAGTCACGCCAAGCCGTCGCGCGCTCACTTGCTCCTGTCGCAGTAGTCTTCTCCGCCACTGGCCTCCCACTCCGTGCCCACTTCCCGCGCCATCCCCCGCCTTGCCTGCTCCCACTTGAAAGTGCATCTAGGCCCCTAAATGTGTTTTGGATGATTAATGACAAACGATTAAGGGACTAATGGATTCAATAAGCAAATGAACAGGTGAAAGTCCCGTAGTAAGAAGATCTTTAGACGTTGGCGACCCTCAAAAAGTACAAGAAGGAAACGGCGTCATTTGGATGTAAATTTACTTTCTATATAGAATCATAGATATGTTGTACTATTAATAGGGATGCAACGTAGTCGATCTAGAATAAGTTTCTATGCTCAGATGAATGCTTACTCAATCTTTGGTCGAGAGACACGAATCACAACACGCACACCGAGAAGTTTTGCTCATTGTCCTCATCGGATTTTTCGACTATACATCGGAAGTTCCAATGTACTGGACTCTTCGATGTAAGCGTCTTGTGCACTCTCTAGACACATCGGAAGTTCTGATTAGTACAAGATCTAAAAAGGGTACTGTCTGGACAGATCGGATGTTCCGATATATACATAGGATATTCCGATGCTGACTTAAAAACTTTTCGAAATTGATTTTCAAAAAGGGAACTCTCTGGATACATCGGATGTTTCGATCGTGAATATCGGAAGTTCCGATGTATATATTTTTGACCGTTACGATCAATTATTTTCTAGGGAGTTACACATACCGGATGTTCCGATGTGTGCTTCGGAAGTTCGATATGTGACTGAGTGGAGAAATAACCGATAGTTTTTGTCCAAAACTATAAATACCCCTCCATCCCTCTTAAATGAGTCTAGCTTTTTGGCTGGGTTTCCTCTTGAGCATTCAATACACTCTTGAGCTCTCTTTTCTTCATCTCCTTTTGATCTTTGTGATCAATCAAAAGAGTGAGGGTTGAAAAGGGATCTAGAGTCAAGAATAAAAGGGAGACATTCATCTTGAGCATTAGACTTCATCTCCAAGATCGAGTGAACATTGGATTTGTTACTCTTGGAGGTTGAAGGACTCCTAGACGGCTAGGCATCACTCACGAGCTCCCGAAGATTGTGGGTAGCCGTGAGAAGTTTGTGAAGGCCGATTTCGCCTCTGAAAGGGAAGAAATCATAAGAGGAACCAAATCTCAAATGTGATCGAGGTTTGGGAGGAAAGGGTTGGAAAAGACCCTGCTCTTTGTGAGCTTCCTCAACGAAGACGTAAGATCCCCTCAAGGATCCGAACTACGGGAACAAATTCCTTGTCTACTTGCTTTGATTATCTTTGTGTATTTGAGTTTAATCTTCTTGTCTAAAGTTCTACTCCAGTTGCTAGACTTGTGTAGTTATCTTGCATTACTAGGTTGGAGTAGAAGCAATTGGAATTCAATAGATTTTTTCTCTTGTTGTTGTAGTTTCTATAGTGTTCGGATATTCCGATAGCACTTCGGAAGTTCCGATTCTATATCGGAAGTTCCGATTTGTTCTACAAAGTTTTGACTTTCATTCCGCTGCGTTAAATTTAGTATAAATTTTAAATAGCCTATTCACCCCCCTTTAGGCAATTATCACAACTTTCACCACTGACCCCTGTTGCTTCGCTCGTCGTCGTCCCTCTCCCGCCCATGCCGGCCCCACCCCACACCCTCTGCTTCGCCCCCATTGCCCGCGCTATAAACCCCCCCCCGAGCTCCACTCTCCTGGCCCCTCATCTCTCCTGTTCGGTGAGCTTCTCGCCTCTTCCGCTGCCATGCCCCCCTGCTCTCCTCTCCCGACCACGGCCGTCACGAATCGCCGCCGCCGACTGACCCCGCGCCCTAGCCCCTTCTCTCCCCCACCCTCCGCCCTCTCTTCTCCTCGCCAAAACCCTTCCTCTTCTCTCCCGCCTCAGCTCGCCGCCCGCCGCGCCCGAGCACCACCGTCGCCGCCACCCCCGCCCCGAACCCAACCCTAGCCATGCTCACCCCTCCCATCATATGCCTCGCCCACCCCCACCCCCCGTTTCTCTTGCGGCCATTCGGGCCCACGCGCCAGACACCCGCTAGCCGACCCCACCCGCCAGCATCTTTGAGCCCTGGCCCCGCGCATCAGCGCCCTACCAGTCAGCCCCACCTATCAACCCCTCCAGCGCCACCGTCGGATGGGCTCGGCCTGTCAGGCCTCGCGTCCATGAGCTGCCGCGGCAGATCTTATCTGTGCGAACACCGCTCGTGGGCGCTTAGGCTGGGTCAATTTCTTTTTTAGGTTTGAATAATCTAAAAATCCAGAAAAATCCCCCCAAATTCCAAAAAAGCACCAACTTGATTGTTTCAACCCATTGAGTCCAAAAACGGCCTCCGCCCCTCCATTTGAAAATCCCAAAATTTCAAAAATGCACAATTTGCCCTCCGACCTATCTCTCCAACCCCTTTTCGATTTTTTTGTTTTTCTTTTAAATTGTTTTGTTTTGTTCGTTTGCTTATTGTTTTTGTTCTTTTGCGCTAGACCCGATGTTCGCGCAGTACTCGGAGCTCGAGCAATTCCCGGAACAGGAGCCAGACCAGACAAGAGCCGCGTACGACTATGTCGACTATGACCTAGCTGACTCCTTAGCCCAGCAAGGCAAGCCGCACGTCCTTGATCATATTGAACCCAGTCAATTATGATATTATAGTACGTAATTTCTATCGCATTACTTTAATTGTATGTTGAAATATTGAAAATCGCTAGTTTAGAATGACATGCAACTTAGCTATACCCAGTTTTGTGATTAGCCACCTTGACATTGTTGAACCCTATCAACCTTGAATAACCCTAGTTAATGATTACACATACCCTAGTTAATTAGTTAGTTTTATTAGTTACACTCAAATCTTTAAAAGGGAAATGAAATTCTGGCGAGTGGTTGGCTCGGTGATTTAAAATTGTGCTACGGTCAGGGGGGCAGTATTGGACTAACCACGAGGTGGATGTGAATCCGATCCCCGACCGATTACATAAGCCATATGTGCTTTGGTGGCTGGTACACGCAGGTACCATATGGGTTGTGGGTGTTGTAAGGTTTGGTCTTTGGCAATATAAGGTTAAACCCACTTGAGCAAAGTGAATAACTTAAGTTTCTGCTCAACCACAAGTTGGGACCGCTCAGTTCAGTTGAACTGTTTCCCAACGTAGCTCAGTACATTGTCCATCCTCTGGGAATACTTACATTGCATGGTGGTACCATTCTCAGAATGAGAATGGGGAGCAGTCATTCCCAGGAGGGGAATGATTGGTGGGTTTAGTGGGATGAGAATAAGGCATCATTCGCCGGTTCTCACAATGATAGGTACCCACTAGTATTGGAGCTCGACTCTTGCGTTGGCCAGTGGGGTCCCAAGAACGGTGGGTCCAAGGACTTGTCGGGGTAGGATAGCATGAGATGTCCAATCAAAAGGCTATGATGGTCTCGGCCCGGTCGCATGCATTTAAGTTGCATGTAATTTGCGTATGGCGTTAACGGTTGTAGATATCTTCTGGGTAAAGCTGAGCTCTGCAGAGTCTAATTAAATGATATTCGAATACGCTGTGCTTCCGGTTAATGAAGCTAAGTTTGAACTAGGGTGACTCCCATAATCGAGCTCAAGTAGTTCTTGGTGAATTTGAGAATGTGGCTTAATTGTGCTAACTTTGTGAACCCCCCCTCTTTACTGTTATTTATGGTTTGTGTTTCAAATGTAAAATGATCTTACAAATGAAATTGCATCCAAAATACTTAAACCTTTATGCCAATCCATTTGTTAATTCCTTGCATGTAGTATTCAGCATTTCCTGTGCGATTTATTGAGTACGGTTGTGTACTCACCCTTGCTTAACCCAACCCCTTTTAGAGGTCCAAGAAGCTAGAGTTTATCAAGAAATCGTAGATGGCGAATTGGTTTGGTTTTAAGGTCTTAATATTTTGCTAAGGCCTGCCTGTGCAGTGTTTTGAATGTAATTTATTTGGGGCCAGCTACGCCTCCTTTTGTAAGAAACTTGGCCGTTAGGCCTTATATTCTATAAAAGCAGTTGAATTCATCCTTTGGCCGGCAAGGTTTGCTTGGTTCCCAATAGCTAATCTTCCTGGGTAGCTGTCTAGGTATTTAAACGAACCACCTGAAAAGGCGGTCCGTTACATGCATGCTCATCCTACGTGGCATTGCATTAGACACGAACGATTTAGATCTTGATCCATGCATGGTAAAACGATGACATCAACGTAGATTAAATACAATATATTGGTCAAATCACCATAACATTCACGAATAGCACACAAAATATATGAGCGCAAAACTCTTTTCGTTTTGTTAGATTAATTTTTTTTTGTACAATAGGGTGTCATATTTATAGTAAAAATCCATTAGAGATAGATTTGGACTCGATCACAACGAGATATAGTCTAAACATATTTGAACAATCAGGAGGAAGAGTCTTGCTATATCTCAACACTATTTTGACGAATACTGTGTAAAGCATATGTCTCATAAAAAAACTCTTGAAAAAAAAAACAATGTGAAAAAGGAGTACAATGCAATCACAAATTGTGTTACACTTGTTCACTCATTTAAAATCTTCATGTGAGAAAACTTTAAGAGAAAAACAGTGCAACCTATAATCGTCTGGATTAAAGTAGTATCTTCAGGATCATGCTAACGGTCATAGTTCAGGAACTTATTCCACATATCCATAAGTCATCCCATTCTTATGCCATGAACATTACTTAGTTTGCAAGATGTTTATCTCACCATTCTTCTAGAGCTCATGAGGATAGAAAAGTCTAGAGGCAATATACTCTGTGATATTGCTTTTAACATAACCCATTTGCATTGGGGCACATAAACAACATTATCTTCGTAGATAATTATGGAGGTATCGACGGTGCTGATATCACATGACTTTTGGATATGGCTAATCACATGTCTTAGCCAAACACATTCACTAGAGGCTTCATTTAGTGCTATAATTTATGAGTGTTTGGTAGAAGTAGATACCAATATCTTCTAGTTGAAGCTGCACTGTGTCTAGCTAGCAAAATAACTGCAAATGTAATATCAGGCTTTGTGCAATTTATCCATGATCGTGGATACGGCTAATTGATTAGTTTTACACTATGCAGAGGTATACTGCTTTACCCATAAGGAATGATCATCTCTTTTTGCAAAGCTCAATTAACACGCTTCCTTTGGTGTGTCGCAAAGATATCATACAAAACTGTTACATTATTTAAACCTAGCTTTGCATCGGCCCGGTGACGTTAAACCCTTGCTATGGTAGAAATATATAATCACATAAATCATAAATATTTTGAGTTCAATAGACAAATAACCATTTCTTCACATAACAAGGCTTACACCGTTGTATCGGTTAACGTTTGTTCCAAATCACCTTGGTATGAACGTCCCTTCGAGCAAACCTACCTGGGATGCCCATACTACTACTGCCTTTCAATATGCAAAGCTAGTTTCAAATAACTTAATAGGTTAAGGCCGTCCCATACCAGCCCTTATGGTTATATGATTATTACTTAGATCATGCAACACTACATTCGGTCCTTAATTTGATTTGGTCGATGAATCTCCCCCTATCTACGTACATGTTAAATGTACATCTGGCTATTGCCAACAATATCTCATGTTGAAACCATAGTCTTATTTCCATTTTTACTAAAATATCAGTATCCTTTACTGTCATATCCAAACATTTAAAATTTCATAAAGAAGTGTGTGTGTCTGCATTTTTCAGCAGTATCTTTCTAAAGTAGTGCTAAGCATATACTAATACTAAACCAAGTATATTCAGCCTATCGTTATGAATCTAATTATCATCTAGGGTTATCATGGATCACAATCCAATATTTATTAAGGAAATCCGTCAATGAGGGTTTATAACTACCAATAGCCACAAAATACGCATTCTTATAGAACATAAAGCATGCTTGCAAATTTTAAATCAATATTTTAAATTATTATGAAATCTAGGATCAATATGATCAAGGGGGTGTTTGCCTTGCTGTTCGTCGAAGTATTCGAACTCGGGATCGTCGACAACGATATCAGCAACGTCGGTGTCTGCACATCGTCAAATAAGAACATAACAAAATATCAACTTTTAGTAGTGGTGAAAAGAAGTCAAATATAAAATCAAATAAAAACATTACATAAAATAAGCAAGGTTGTGGGTTAGGGTTTCGTGATTTTATTTGCGAGCGTGTTACTTTTGTGTTGTCGTTATTCTTATCGTTATTAACAGTATGAGGTTGCACATCACACAACACTTGTTCTTTATGATCTATTTTATTTATTTTATGAATTCAATAAGCTAAGATTATGAACTTTATTATGATTAAATTCAAATTCAAGAGGTCAAAATTGCTTATACTAATATAATTTAGTACATAAAGCACATAATTGGTAGCAATTAAAAGTAGCATGGTACACCCTATGTATTATTTAAAAATCATGTTCTATACTACCTAACCAACACAAGGAAAACAATTTCACATTATTTGGACTTAATTTGAACAAGTTATGACAATTTGAATTTTTAACACATTGAGTACAACCCTAATTAGAAAATGATACAAACTAATTCAAAATTTAAATATGTTTACATATTCAAAAATATTATGACACAATGATTCTAACAAAATTTGTTTCATTTAAATTGGATTTAAATTGCACAAAATTTGCATTAAGCTAATTTCAAACCTACACTTTGAATTTGAATTCTATTCTAAATCAGTGAATAAACTTCAAATATTTTTTGAATAATCTAAAACTACATGATTTAATATGAATTTAGAAACTTGTTTCATTTGATTTGGATCTACGGTTTCAAATTTATATGGATTGAAATTCATTTGGTTTGAATAAATCCACACAAATTTGAAAAAAAAAACGTTTTCATTAAAGGAAAGTGTATTCTCTTGCGTGAGTAACCATTCAAGTCGAGCCATAGTCAATGACCGCGAGGGGCCCATTGGTCAGTGTCTACGCGGGGTCTGTTGTGCGCGCAGAGGCACTGCCGCGTGGGCCTGCCCCGCCATCGGGTGTACTCACACGCACGCGGCTGACATAGGGACCCTACTTGGTAGTGGCAGTGAACAGGGGTGGCGACCGGTGATTCTTGCTGATAGCAAACCAATGCCGTCAAGGACCATCGGTCAGCTCTGCAAGCTCCAGGAGGACAAGGTGAATTCATAAGTGGGCTCAAACGGTCCGGAAGGTGAGCGGAATATACCCTGCAATGGCGAGGAGCGGCAGTGAAGATGAGAGCTCATAGCGAAGGCTCTTCAGCGATGCTTAATCTCAATCGAGGGCCGGAATAGGTCCGAGGAGTCACATGCTAGCTTCGGCTCAAAGGAATTTAAAAGAGTCGCTCTACGGTGGAGGATCGAGCTCATGAGGATCCTGCCGGACTTGGGGAAGACGAAGATGATTTCAGGCAGATTGGGGTGTATAGATGAGCCGGGTAAGTTTAAGGAGCTGCGGTAGCTTTAGTGCATCTAGTCATTCCCTTAAATTGCAAAAAGAAGGTGGTAGTGTAGTGTTTGAGTTCGGTTTGCTTTGGCAGCGCCGCACTGACTTGGTCGGGGGATGACTCCGGGTCTGACGGGGCGTAGGGTATGGGCGCGACGAGGACGTGGCCTCGGTCTTGCGAAACACAACAGGGATAAGACAAAATTGGGGGCGGTAACGACGATCTTTTCTTCGATGGCTTCGAGAGAGAGAAGCCAAAGAAGAGAGGGATGAGGGAAGTAGAAGAAACTGACATGTGGGTCAGGCCCACATGTCGGCGGCTCGCAAGAGAAAGGAGTGAAAGGGAAAGGGGAGAGAGAGAGGCTACACATGGGTCCGGGGTAAAGCGGAGGGTCCACCTGGCGGCAGCTGTGGGTCAAGGGTGGATGGTGAAGTACAATAAGTGAGGGTGGGTCCCGCACGTCAGTGTAATTGAGAGACAATTCAAAACTTATCTCTCGGACAGCCGAAATAAGGCATTAAAAAGAGGGGCCAAATCACACCATAATTTTTCAAACTTTTTAATAACTATCATGGATGAATTATATACTAGCTGTAAAATTTGAGGTTAAAATTCACAGTAATATTTTTTATAAAATTCTGACATTATGTGTTGTACAAATCGCACTATAAATTCTGACAGTATAAGTTGCGCAAATCTTGAAGCAAGCGAATGGGTAAGTAATCACTATCTACCCTTCATTCAGACTTTAATATTTGTACAACTTTTAAAAGCAAGAACATAGAAGCACCTCTCAAATAATATTACTTAATAAGTTAAGTTGTTTTCGTTAGATTTAACTTGCATCACGCTATAGCTTTCTACATATTGAGGTTCATCTCGGTCCACAACGTGCCCCTAATGTCGAGCTTGGTTTATAGCATACCTTTGGCTCTGCAACTGCTGTTTGTGTTAATCGCACATGCGCCGCACACCATAAAATAAGGGAATTGAAGTTGTTAGTATAAGGGTTGTATTTTTAGTAGTTAGTTTATCTCTTACAAGGTAATTTTTTTTTGTTAGGGATTTTGTGGGAGCGGACGACGGATTTCAGGAGAGGTGATCCATCGCCGCAATGTTCTTTCAGAGGAATAACGCAAAGGCCACGACGACGTGCGCGCGCGCAAGCGTCGAAGCGCCATTTGCAATGTAATCTACAAACTCTGCAACCTAATCCATCTTTACGCAGCAGCTGGGAAGACAGTGAAAGTGACAAGAGAGAGAAGGGAGAAACGGAAACAGAGGATGGAAGATGCCGAACACATAAGTAATAAGTCGAAATAGTGGCTGTTTTTGATGGGCTATGGGACAGCTCTACTGACCTTCTCCCCTTTCTTTCAGGGATGCTGACCCGCCGGGTGGTGAGTGAAGAGGACTTTCTGGGATTGCATATGATGTTGGTTCCTAAGTGTGCAGCAATTATTTAGCGAGTAGCTATAGCTGTAGATCCACAAATTGGGGGCCTGATCATGCATCATCTTAACTTGTCGAAAGCATCAAGCTCCAAAAGAGAAAAGGGCCCCTTAAACCATTACTACTAGTAGTATTAGTAGGATGCTTGTCTCGTCCTTCGTCAGTTATCACCCCCTTTAATTGTATTCAACACAGTTTCCAGATGGGACCTTTCTGAATACTACCACACAAAGAACAGGGTACTGGAGAGAGAGAAAGGGCAAAACGAAAAATTCTAGCCGGCCACTCGAGCTGACGTAGATTAGATACCGAGGTAAACACCCTTGGACATAGGCTAGTACGTAGTACTGCTAGAACGAAACGAACTCAAGCATTTGTTATCGTGACGTAATCGTTCATGATCCACAGGGGATTCCTGGGAAAGCTCGAGTTGCTTTTTCTCTTCTTCTTCTTCTTCTTCTTCAAAGAGAGAAAGAAAGAGAGAGAGAGAGAAAAAAAAAATGCTCCCGATAAGAAGGGACCGCCGTGCCGCTGCGAGTACCGCGGCCGTGTTGCGGCAATAGGAGAATTTTGACTCTCTCGGAGGGCTACCGGACTCTTTACAGGTCTTGGACAAGAGGCCAGGGAGAGAAGAAAGAGGGAGCAAGCAATGGAGGCAGACTGATGGGGATGCTCCTAGAGCCCTAGGGGGGAGGGGTTGGGGGGTGAATTATGGACGAATGATTTGTTAGTGGAGGCGCTAAAGTTGGGGAGCCTCGATCGGGGCCGGGGGACCATAAATCGCAAGCTTTTTCTCAAGATTTGTGGGTGTTTGCGACTGCGAGTGCGAGGTGGGGCCTCGTGCTCGTGCTGCCAATGGTGATATTTTTCGAAATGGGCCCTTTGATCCTCTGTGCCTCCCAACATTGTGAGACCTCGATTTGTAGTCGAGGCCTATGAATAATATATTTACAGCATAGTATTTGCGTAGCTATGTATCGAACTTGCGGGATTGGGAGTTATAATATGATCCTATTATTGTTTGAGAAATAACGTAGTAGACTGGTCATGAAATGAAGAGCAATCTAGGATAAATTATTTATTCTTTACCTCTGTCTAGAAAACCAAACCGGAGACTCTGTGCACCGCACACGTGCATGGGCACGCACAGCCACGTACGTACGTAGGCACGCGCGAGTGCCCACGATGGGGAGATCCCGCGGCCCGGCACGGCACGCGCGGGCACAGAAGCAAGCAAGCAAGCAGCGCGAGCCTGCACTGCGCCTACAGACTACAGTACTGTTCCTTTCCAAGCGCATCGCCTTGTTGACTCGAAACTGTTTGGACGCCAACGCGCAGATGCAATAGAGAGTTTGAGTTAGTAGTGGTAGCAGCAGGCACAGGTACACATACGCACGCACACTTATCAGCCGGGCATAATTGTGCCTCCTCCTAAACACGCTCGCAGGGGCGTAGTATTGCGTACTGCGCGCGGGGCCCCGCCGGCTCAGGCGGGGCGGGCCCGGCCGCACGGTGGTCGTCGGCAGAGAGCGATGGACGCGGACAGGGAGCCCCCCAGCTTTTGGCGCAGCGCGTGGGGCCGGGGGACCCGCGCGCTGCTCCCCCGCTTCCCCAGCTCGGTTCCGCGTGGAAATGCCAGAGCTGGTGGTGTTTCCTGTGTTGCCCTGGCGGTGGCGCGCGCCACGGCCGCGGTGCCTGGACGCCGTCCACGGCCTCCACCTGATGGACCGAGCGGACACCATTCGGAGATTAGTGGTTCGTATGTTGTACGCTGCCCCTGCTTGCTAGGCGTACGTGCCATGTAGCGCGGTCAACGACGGTACGAGGCTTAAGACCATCTCCAACCATATTCCCTTCATTTCATTCCCTTCCCTATTCCCTTCTCCATTCCCATTCCCTTTATTTCCACTCATCTCCAACAGATTCCCTTTAAAGGGAATTGTATAGGGAAAGGAGAGAGAATCCCTTCCTGGAGTGAATGGGAGAGAGAATCCCAGGCTGAAGGGAATGGGAAGGAACTCCGTTAGTCTTAAAGGAATGGGAATCCCTTCGCGAAGGGAATGAGGGAGGGGACGGGAATGGGTTGGAGATGGTCTAATGTGTTTCCCGTACTCGAGGTGCGTTAGAGTTGGGAAGCAAGTCACGATCTACAAAACGTGTCGTTTGAGATTCCTAACACAGTGCAGTAGTGATAACAGTGAGTCCACCGATCAAGTGGTATACTTAACATGCATCTACCAAGTATATCACGAAACAAATCTTTAGTTCACAAGCATTCAAGAGTGAGCGTGTGACGTTATATATGCATGTATATTGCACTAGTTATTTAACATTGCTACAACTAAATTAGTTACTTCCTCCGGTCATAAATAGTTATCGTTTTTGACATAGGTGCGGTCAAATTTTAAAGACTTTAACTGCCGATATCTTTTTAAATATTTCTATTATATACAGAAAAATCATATATGTAGATTTGTCTTAGAAAATACTTGTAATATTACTGGGTTTTCTAAATATATTATAATAAAAATTAATGTTTTAGAGACCGTATCGATATTCAAACGATAACTATTTGCGATCAGAGAAGGGATATAACTTAAGAACGAAAATATACAAATAACCATATTTTGTGGGAGGATACGGACAAATGGTGATATCCAGATGCTAGGTTGGTTTTTCAACCCCCACCCCCCCACCCAACCCACGTACCTCGTCGTTTGGTCTACGCGACAGGGATGATGGACGCACGGAGCGAAGGGAGCAAGCAAACACGCTGCTAGCTAGTAGACGCTGGTGAGTGGTGGTGAAGCCATGAGGTTACCATGTTTCGTGTCTTAGGATGTTTGTTGTACAATTGTACTTGTCCAATAAAATATCAGATATGCAACACTGTTATTGTAGGCTAACAATTTTGGTTTGTCACCAGAGTGGTTTTCTTTGGCCGTCTAGCTCTGATCTCGAGGAAAACCTTGGTGACTCGCACAACTGTTCCATTTGAAGTGTGGAGTAAAAATCACCAGACGATTCACTGTGCCTTTGCACTTTCTATGTGTATCTCTTCAATAGGCCAAGTACACTGGTCTACCCTAATAAACCAAGGTATTAAATGGAAAAATCACGCTCTCTACTACGGGAGAGTACTTCTCCGGTGGAGTATGAATAAGTACTTAACTGTCCGGTTCATTAATTTGGAGCTCTTTTACGGTATACTAAATTAAATATAAATCATTCATTTTTTTGATCTAATAGATCGGATTAACTGAGTTTATTTATACTACATATGGTAGTAAAGTAGTAAAAATATCTTTAATAAATTAACGGTTAGATCTGATTTCTATTGCATATGATATACTAAAAGTATAATACACCATAAAATTTCTCTTAACTAGTTACATGCCCGTGCGTTGCTACGAAAAACAAAATTGATAACGAAAAATAAAGATTAAAAAATTTTAAAAATTATTTCACAAGATCAAACATCTATCTTTAACGCTTCGTTTCTTGCGAAAGCTGGCTAATTAAAGCAACGCTTCGTTTCTTGCGTAGGGCAATCAAGCAGGGCAATTAAGCGGCAATTAATGACGTGAGAAGAACGGATCACTACCACCAAGTGCTACTTTAGAATAGTAGAGATTTGATACTCCTATGCACGGTCAAAAGCTCTGTACGGATGACACGGCCACCTCTCATTTGGGAGAGGTCACATGTTCTCTCTCTCTCTCTCTCTTTTCTTTATAAACATTAACGTTAAGACGGATATGCATCGACTTTACCCCATATGGAGCTAGCTTGGATGTAAATCATGAGCCCCACTTGCCATCAACTTTTTAGGGCACATTTGTTTTAAAAGTTGGAAAGTCACACCCCAAGATCCTCATAATTAAACAAGATATTTGGAGATGTTGGATGCTGCAACTACAATGAAACTTGCATCAGGATATTGACATCAATCTACAGAGCTAGAGATGTTGACAGTCTTGGTCAAGCAGATTCATAATTGCGCAGAAGCAATGTCATTGTTACTGTTGGTATAGCTACCCAGAAGCCTTGCACAGCTCAGGAGTTCATCAAGAGGTAAATCCAATCTTACGTGGTACTAGAGGTGTTTCTATACTTTTTTTAAAAAAAACTTATACAAATATTAAAACATGAATGAATGATATATAGTTATTATTTACCTCTTCACTTGCTTTAAGATATGTGTAACGTGTATTATGAGAGAAAGCATAAAACAATGCTGACTTGAGTGTACACTGTGCACAAGCAGTATATTATTGGGAGTCACTTTGTTCATGGTCGTGTTAGGAGTTGCACTACAGGCATGAATTGTTAGAACTTCGAACGGGACGAAATATCCTCGCAAAGAAAAAAAAAAAACGGGACGAAATAAAAAAGCATCGATCACTTGGCGAAATCAAGGGAGCAATTGCATGCAACGTTGTAGTGCTCTAGTACGAACAACTTTTTACCAGACTGGACTGGAGTGAGAGGGTGGTGGTTTTTTGAGGGCGCACGTAAGTGGCGGTAGTTTTCACAACGAGCAGTTAAAAGGTGAAACCGTGGAGAATATACCTGCTCCTCTCCTCTGGTACGTCAATTCATGTACGAGCCAAACGTGTTTTCCATGTCCATGTCACTTTTTTTTTAATCGACAAAAGCAGGAGAGGACGCATGCAGCGCAGTGATAGGTGAGAAAATAATTAAAATATCTTTTTCCTGCCATGCTTGGATTGGTCACGTCACGGTACGATCGGCATGTCGCACACTAAATTGATGGGACAATATTGTTCCGTACCCTCCATCCTTTTCTTTTTTTTTAATGCGTTGTGCTGTCACGTACTACTAGGTGGTTTATTGTTACGCCAGAATTAAGCGAGGAGAATAGACGGATCCATGATCCAAATCCTGGCCGAGATTTAGGTGAAAACTATCCAGAAAAATTTTCAAAAAAAATTAAAGTGGTTTTGGTCATTTTTTCGGTCAGAACAAGTTGACCGAAATCTCGGTGATTTCAGCCGAAATCTCGGATTTCTCGGTTGAAAAAAAAAAGAATTTGAAATTTGGTTTCTGGATTTCTTTCTGATTTAGTTTAAAATTCCAAAATCTCGCCGAGATTTTGGATTTCAGCCACCCCTAAGATTTCTACCAAAACGAAATTTTAAACCTTGATTGGAGCTAGCCATGGTGTCCAATAATTCCAAACGGGTGCTCGTTTGTGGCAAACGTGGTTGCCGCAGGTGACATGAGTTAAGGAGACATGGCAGCTTTAATCCCTACATGTGATGGTTGTAAGAGCGATCAGGATCACGAGTCGCTGCCAAATCAAGTAATCTG
Source organism: Rhipidocladum racemiflorum (assembly GCA_036346355.1). NCBI lineage: Eukaryota > Viridiplantae > Streptophyta > Magnoliopsida > Poales > Poaceae > Rhipidocladum > Rhipidocladum racemiflorum. The sequence continues at coordinate 70,921,090 of CM070576.1, read as the reverse complement.
CCAAATTAAGCAGCACGATTAACTCTCTATGCGAGGAAGACGCGATCAAATTAGCCACTTTGAGAGTGCAACAGGAACTGCTACTCGATACGGAATGTGTTGCGAGTAATACTTGTGTACCCGATCACGATAGATCAACCTACTATGATAGGCTAGAACACGACAATTAAGGTTCGATCGGGATAGCTCACAGCTGTACGCTACAAAACGCGACGAGCGCTTTACTCCTACGTACTTTCGCAACGGGAGTCTTGTTAGGCGAACCATACGAATTAGAGCTAGCGTGTGCAGAGAAAGTATCACAAGTTACTCATCTCCACAACCACGAGTCGCGTACACGGAGAAGAGAATCACACTCTCGACAGAACCTGTTCGGGCGCACAGTTTCGTTTCATCCAAGGCCAGAAAAATCAAGCAAAAGTTGAGTACCAGTAGACTAGTAGCAGTGGAAGTTCTTGAATCAATTCAAATCAAAATTTGAAAGAGGAAGAATCTAGAGGACAGGACTGGACAAACATGTCGAAGCTAGCTGTAATAGATCACAAACCTGCAAGGTACCCCACCCCACAGGAGCAGAGCAGTCTAGGCCGTCTATCCCGTGCCGTGCTGCTGTGGATGTGTGTGGATCGCCTCCTCCATTACGGCCGCGCTTACACCTCCCGACAGCCGCTTACATGAGCCCAGAAAATACGGCTTTTTAAAAACCCGCTTTCCAACTTTTTTTTCCTCCTCTCCCTATCGCTGCCCCCCTTTCTCTCTCCTCGGCTTTATTCAAAACACTTCGCAGGACGCAGCAGCCACTCCGCTCCACTGTGGCGAACTCGCACTACTGCGCCCCAGCGCACAAACGCCCACACCCACACACTCTCCTCCCCTCTCCTCGCTTAAATGCCCCAAACCTAGACGTTTCCAGCTCTCTCTCTTCTTCTTCTTCTTCTCTCTCTCTCTCTCCCCCACGCTCCAGCTCCACCCCCACCATGGCGATCTCCGAGCTCGGGTGAGCTGATGAGGTAGGTGCCCTTATTGGTGCTTGTCCCCGCGGTTTCCTCGCGCGTGGCGTCTGATGCGGTGGCTTGTTGCAGAATGCTGCAGATTTGAGGAGGGGGATGGGGTTTGGGGCGGATTTGTGAGGGGATAGGTTAGCTTTTGGTTCCAGTCCGGAGAGATGAGCTCGTCATCGGCGGCCAGTATCGGGCAGCCGCCGCCGCCGCCACCCGCGGCGCCGCCGGAGGAAGGTGGGTGGATAGGTTTGTTTGCTCTACGCTTACTTTGTTTTGGTGTGGTAAATTGATTTGATGCTTACTGTTTCGTGCGTGGGTGGGCAGAGAAGAAGTGCCTCAACTCGGAGCTGTGGCACGCGTGCGCCGGCCCGCTCGTGTGCCTCCCCACCGTCGGCACGCGCGTCGTCTACTTCCCGCAAGGCCACAGCGAGCAGGTGAGCTCAGCTATCTCGCTCGGTGCTAGGTTTAACCGTGGCGTGCGTGCGTGCAAGGTGTTTGCTGTTTTGCCTTCTTCGTGGGTTTGCTTTGCTCGTTCGCTTGTTTCTGATGCGCGTGAGCTGCGTGAAGGTGGCAGCGTCGACGAACAGGGAGGTGGAGGGTCACATCCCCAACTACCCCAACCTGCCGCCGCAGCTGATCTGCCAACTCCACGATGTCACAATGCATGTACGAGATTTCTAGCCCTAATTTTTCAGATGCAGCGATCCGTCACGTCTATTTCGACGGCTGTGTGTGCTCAGTTGGGCTAACAATATATTTTTGCAGGCGGATGTGGAGACAGATGAAGTGTACGCGCAGATGACACTGCAGCCGCTGAACCCAGTAAGGCACCGGGGGTTTGATTAGCAGTGCTGAGCTTCTAATGGTTGGATGGTGTGAATTTTATGGAGTTCTGATGGTTTCGGCTGTGTTGATTTTCGCAGCAAGAGCAGAACGATGCGTACCTTCCCGCGGAGATGGGGATCATGAGCAAGCAGCCGACGAATTACTTCTGCAAAACGCTGACAGCGAGCGACACCAGCACGCACGGCGGGTTCTCTGTGCCCCGCCGTGCCGCTGAGCGCGTCTTCCCTCCTCTGGTGTGATGAGTGTGTAATTTTGGGCAGTGTTCGTTTTCTTTAGCTCCATGCATTGTTGGGTTTGCTGTTGCCGATAACAGGTGGTATAGTGTGGTTTGTAGGATTTCACACAGCAGCCTCCAGCCCAGGAGCTAATTGCACGGGATATTCATGACGTGGAGTGGAAGTTCAGACACATCTTCCGAGGCAAGTTACGGAAATCCCGAGGGCTTAGTCTTCAATTATTGATTGATCGGGGGTGAACTCTGCTGGTCTGAACATAAGTTTCTTAGTACTAATCAGTTTGGCCTCTTTGCTATGGGACCAGTTCTAATTTATTATCTTGTCTGATTGACCAAATCCTGTACTCCGAACATTTTTCAAGTGTGCTCACAAAAACACCAAACCTTCGTTCACGATGCGGTTTAAGCATCTTTTAAAGGGAAAAAAACACCCAGTGCAACTCGGTAGAATTAAGGGCATGCAAAAGATGAAACTCTGGCGAATATTAATTTGGCTAGTACATTGAAACTTTTCAGATTTTAATACGTCAGGATATGCGGTACTGGATTAAATATAAGTTACAATTGACAGGAATATTTCCTCAGATTTTTCTGAAATATTCATGCGAGTCAGGTGCTAACAAAAAATTGCTCATGTGGCTCTCCCTGTACAGATGCACTCTTTCTAGCTAGTACAGATGTACGTCGTACGGTGTTTTCTATGACTAAAAGGCTCATTCTTCCCACGGAGTTTAACTTATTTATTGTGGATTCTTCAGTGCAGAATATACTTAATCTTGTGTGACCATAACTAGTAAATATTGTCTTAACACAAATGTCAATAACACCATGCTTGAGGATCCATGTACTATACTGATTATGAAGTAGGGTAGCCAACACTGAAAGAGTTGCTTGATACCATTATTTTTTCGTACTAATATGCTTGTTTTTCACAGGCCAACCCAAACGACACCTGCTAACTACTGGCTGGAGTGTGTTTGTCAGTGCTAAGAGACTTACTGCTGGAGATTCAGTGCTTTTTATATGGTTTGCTTCGTTGCATTATTCTTTATTCCTGTGCTTGTGAAAGCTTGTACTTGGATTATTGAGTAGCATGAACTTACGGTTCATTCTCTGATTTAGGAATGAGAAAAACCAGCTTTTGCTGGGAATCAGGCGTGCCAGCCGGCCACAGACTGTTATGCCTTCCTCTGTTCTGTCAAGTGACAGCATGCACATAGGGCTCCTGGCAGCAGCGGCTCATGCTGCTGCCACAAATAGCCGCTTCACAATTTTCTATAATCCCAGGTAACTTGGACTGTTTGATTAATATACGGCAATGTTGTGTTCTCTCACTATGTTTAACTTTTACAAAAGGAGTGTTTATAGGGCAAGTCCATCAGAATTCGTCATACCACTCTCAAAATACATCAAGGCTGTTTTTCACACCCGGATATCGGTTGGGATGCGGTTCAGGATGTTGTTTGAGACTGAGGAATCTAGCGTTCGCAGGTGAAGTAGCAAAATGCCAAAATTCAGTCCTGGTTCTAGACTAAAGTCTCTGTTCATGATAAGATCATCCTTGATTAATTATGTATGTTTTATCTTTGGTGTTCTTTCTTTAGAATCAGAAAGGTTTTTTTTTTACATATTTGCAGGTTGTATACCATTGATTAAAGTTACCATTCCCTTGTCTACATGCTTTCATACTTTATGGGGTCATGTGTCTGATAATTATTCACCCAAGCTTCTGAAACAAACTTATAAATATGATATTAAATGAAATACAGGTACATGGGGACGATAACTGAAGTAAGTGATGCGGACCCAGTGCGTTGGCCTAGTTCCTATTGGAGATCTGTGAAGGTAAGATTTACTACTACTACTACTACTACTACCACGGGCGGACCGAAGAACGACTAGGGGGTGCACTGGGCACCTCTCAGATTTTTGTTTTTCTTTATGTACTGTATATAGGTCTCTTTAGGTGACACCCACAGTTTATTTATTGTGACACCTTAACCCAGCCGGTTAGCCCATTCCATAGCGCAGCAGCCCCAGCCCTAGCCCAATTGTCCAAGATCGAGGTACACAACAGTCTGATATGTACGTGAACAACCCGTCATTTTCGTTCTATGTCCACCACTGACTCCTCCTCCTAGTATTTACTTGCTGTGAAGGCCTGGCTTGTCGATTCCCTCTAGTCACATTTTATGTTTGCATTTTATCTTTGATAATAAGAATTGGGTGCCTTGTCTGAAGGCCTGGCTGATTGATTCCCTCAAGCCACATTTTATGTTTGCATTTCTCTCTTCGATAATAAGAATTAGGTGCCTTCTCTGATAATTCTTTTGATCTTTTTTTCCTCGTTTTCTTACGATCTGCTCTTCTGGTTTTAACCATAGTAATTATGCAGCTGTTATATCTTCAGATATTACGATAATTATGATCTTTATCTAAATTTGTCTTGTGCAACCATTCTTGTGTTTCATATCGTGATAATTGCTGTAAAGAGTTGCTTAACAGTTTGTCTTTTCTCTACTTCACTGATTGGATATTTGATATTTTGTGGAGTCACTAATCAGTGTTGTTGGTACTATAACTGCAGGTTGGTTGGGATGAATCGACCGCAGGGGAAAGGCCACCTAGAGTTTCCTTATGGGAAATCGAACCGCTGACAACCTTTCCTATGTATCCATCTCTGTTCCCACTGAGAGTTAAGCATCCTTGGTATCCTGGAGTTGCTGCCCTTCATGGTACAATTTTGATATTCCTTGTTACTTTACAGCTTGTTTCGCTGTTCATGTGGCACCTATGATATTTCCCTGCATGTGTGCAGTGCTTTTATTGGTTGCATTCAAAACACTGTACCTAAACAACAGATAACATAAATCTGACAAAAATAACCCGGGATAGACATTGTTGTCATTAACCCTTGCTCTAATTGGTTTTTGTGAAGAGCAGGACTAGCCAACGGTATACCGTTGGAACGGTATACCTGAGTTTCATTAGTTTCAGTGATTGGTTTCATGAGTTCCAGTGTTTAGTTTCATGAGTTTGAGGTTTCATCGGTTTTAATGCTAAGTTTCATGAGTTTCAGTGTAAAATTTCACGAGTTTCATGAGTTTCAGTGGTCCGTAGAATAGTATTTCTGTTTTGTGAAGTACGAATTGAAATTATTTATCTGTAACACTGGAGCTCCACCTGGTGTCAGAGCCTGTTGGGTCCTCTACTGGGAACAACTGCTATTAGTGATTATTTCCAATTATTGATTCATAAAATTTGATATAATGTAGGCATAAGGTTAACTCAAACAAGTAGAATACGCAACAGCTTAAGTTTCTCATTTTCCCTATTTTGTATCGATGGAAACTGCAGGTAATGGTACAAATGAAATCTGGATTTCCTCTATGCACAGGTTCCACCCTTTAAGCACCAAGGTGGACCAATTTTATTCGCTGAGGCTCTTTATAATAACTGTAACATGCTATACAGATTGTCATGCATTCGTCTTCTTTATGCATGTTCTTATTATGAGAAATGACACACTAATCTGCTTAGCATTGTTGTATGTCTACCCTCTGTTATTCATATTTATGTTCTTTTACTAAATGTTATATTGCCCTTAAGATGACAGCAATGCTTTAATGTGGCTGAGAGGAGTTGCTGGTGATGGAGGTTTTCAGTCTTTGAACTTTCAGTCACCTGGTATTGGGTCCTGGGCACAACAGACGCTCCATCCATCCTTACGGGGTACTGACCATGATCAGTACCAAGCAGTAGTTGCTGCTGCCGCCTCCCAATCTGGTGGTTACCTGAAACAGCAATTCCTACACCTTCAGCAACCTATGCAGTCCCCTCAAGAACACTGCAACCTCAACCTGTTGTTGCAGCAACAAATCCTGCAGCAAGCAAGCCAACAGCAAATGGTTAGTCCTGAGACCCAAAATATTCAAACAATGCTGAACCCAAGTGCTATCCAGCAGCAACTTCAACAAATCCAGCAAATGCAACAAGCTCATAATGATCATAAGCAGAAGATTGAACCAGATCAAACTTATCAAGTTCCAACATCACTACCAAGTCATTTGCGTGATAAATTTGGCTTCTCTGATCCTAATGTGAATTCTTCAAGCTTCATTACTTCTAGCAGTAATGACAACATGCTGGAATCGAGCTTCCTTCCAGGAAGTTCAAAAGCTGTGGACTTGTCTAGATTCAATCAAGCTGCAGTTGGTGAGCAGCAGCAGCAGCAACAACAACAGGCATGGAAGCAGAAGTTTATGGGTTCACAATCAATGTCTTTTGGGGGCTCGGTTTTGCTTAACTCACCCACAAGCAAAGATGGTTCTGCTGAAAACAAAATTGGTTGTGATGTGCAAAACCAGCCCCTTTTTAATCCTCAAGTTGATTCTTCCTCCCTACTGTACAGCATGGTACCTTCTCTGACTTCAAATGTTGCGGATAATAACATATCAACTATTCCCTCGGGGTCAACTTATCTGCAAAATCCAATGTATGGTTGCTTGGACGACTCTTCTGGTTTATTGCAAAATTCAGGAGAGAATGATCCAACAACCAGAACTTTTGTGAAGGTGAGTGTAAATATATGGCGTCTTCATTAGATCAAATATTTGTCCTTTCTAAATGAACCATTAAATAAAATGCAGGTTTACAAGTCAGGATCAGTAGGGAGGTCGTTGGACATCACCCGGTTCTCTAATTATGCTGAACTTCGAGAAGAACTGGGTCAGATGTTTGGCATTAAGGGTCAATTGGATGACCCTGATAGATCAGGCTGGCAGCTTGTATTTGTCGACAGGGAGAATGATGTGCTTCTCCTTGGAGACGACCCTTGGGAGTAAGACACCATCACAAGAATTCTTATTTCCTTTACATGTATTATATATTCTTAGTTATAAACTCAAGTTTCGTCTTAACCTTGTTTTGATGTGTTGTAAAATTTTGCACCGCATAATTTAGGAGATGATGCATGCTTTGGTTACAACAACAGATTTAAAAATTTGCAAGACCTGATATACTTTTTGCATGTGCATTTGATGCAACTGTATATAATATATTAACATTTTCTTAGACCTTGTTCTAAGCATAGAGCAAATGGTACCACTTTAAAATTGAATTTGACCACAAAATTGGCTGATGGACATGTTGAATTATGCAAAGCTACGTCAGACATTGTAATTTCATTTGTCAATTTATCGCATTTTACAAATACTAGATTAATTTAACTTGGAGAAAATTTGGTATAGTGCCAACATACGTGTGTTGTGAAATGCTTTCTTTCGCTAATCTTGGTTTCCTTGATACCACTTCATAATAGCTTATCGAGCCAAGTACTAGGGTAAATGGATACGCCTTCTGCATTAACTAGCAAACTTGAATGTGCAGATTGTTCGGTGCCTCATGGGTATACTTAAAAGGTTATGTGTTGTTTTAAGACTGCAAAGTTTAGAATTCCATGTGCACTTTATTCTGGCACGCATATTTTCTGTGTATTTATATGTAAAAAGTAAAAACAAATCTGAGTCCAGTGTTCTTTACTTTTGATGTTTGAACGTTTGATCTTGTATTTTTCTTGATGTAAGTTGTGATGGTCTAGTATATCCTCAGTTACTATCTGTCTATGAGTGTTCATGATAAATACGGATCCTTCTGAAATTGAGCTTCCTCAATTGATGTAGGTCATTTGTGAATAGTGTATGGTACATCAAGATACTTTCACCTGAGGATGTGCATAAGATGGGCAAACAAGGAAATGATCCGCGGTACCTTTCCTAAAGTGACATAACATAGTGCTGTTTCTGGTAATTGATATTGCTCTATTTTTTAATTACTGTACATGTGAATTTGTGATTTGTCATTACTATCATTAGTACTGTAATTTTTTGCTTATACGATGCTGCTGACTGGTCTATGCTGTTGTCGGATTTATGTTTTGTAAGGCTATGACACCATTGTCATATAGAACGTTCTGGTCTGAAACCACCTTTTGTGTAGCAAACAGAACATGGAAGCTAGAAAAAAAATTGAATTAAATGAGGAATTCATGATATTTAACCTATAATAAAGATCCTGGTTGAGGTATAGATCAATGCACAATGACTTCCCCAATAGTGCAGATAGTAAGGATAAATGTTTGCTCTCAGAGTTATAATCCTTAATGTTAGACAGTATCTTGTTATATAGTATGTTTGCCTTGTATAGATATTATCTAATATAGGCTTTCCCTTTATACTCTCATGTATATATATAACTCTTGTTGAATACAAGTGCTATTCATAACACTTAAGAGTTGCGGAAAATTTTTGTCTTCAATGAACAAAGCAGATGAAGCCATGATGAAGTGTAGTATCTAAAATCTTGCTCGGTTTTCTAAGTTTGTCGAGCCGATGTCTTTCGGTAGCTAGGTAGATAATAAAGCACATTATCCAGGAATAATGGCTGGCAAGGAAGCAAACTAAAGGATATATATATCTCCTCGTACAATGTGTTGTGACCAAAATAATGGGCATCGTGCACATGCTTAAAAAAGAGAACCTGATGTACTAACTTTTTTTTTTTCTGAACAAGCTGTCGTTGGGTAAATTCAGATAATTGCTGACATGCGTGAGAACTATGTCTTTAGATAAATAGATCGCGTGTACTTATTTCATACCCCAAGTAAAATGTTGAATGGTTTTGTGGAGACAATCTTGTCATGCGTTTGACTGTTGTATTCGAATGTCCGTTGCTCTATTTTCTGATTCGCTCGTCACAGCGATCAGCGTCTCCTGTCAAAACTTTCTGAATTCTTGTCTTAGCAACTACCAAATTTGAATTAGAGGCATTCTTGAAAAAAAATTGAATTAAAGACCTTCTCATTTAATCAGCTGTCTGATATTCATATCTTCGACTCTATCCTCTTAACATCTTGACCTGGGTGGGTTACATTCACAGGCTCCTGCGAGGATTCTACATCACATGGTAGCACTCTTGCTCTCGACAGCACACGTCTCCAGAACTCTCATGTTCGAACCTATCTCTTGCATGTACACCGTACACGTCTTGAGAACTCCCTGTTACCTGTATTCGGTGCAGTCCACCGATATCATGAACTGATGTTTTGTCGGTTCCACTTTGGAATCAGTATCGGTTTAACTCTTATCCTAGATGGTTTGTAACTCGCACGGCAGTCGTTCTCATGTTGCATCAAGTCTTCAAGACAATGTGCTTAATTGATACTGTATCGTAATTTATCTATGTATTTGAAATTTCTCTATTCGACGAAGGACTGCAACAATTTAAATGCAGGAGGATTTGTTTTAATTCGTATTCTTGTTCTCTGCCTGGTGGTATTCTGGATTTGACTGATGTCTAGCTCAGAAGGCAGATTCAGGTTGAGCCGTCCATCCGAAGCTTTTTCTGAACAGCTCTTTCTACATTAGATTCAATATGGATGTTTATTCTTTTTAATCTATTTATTAGACTAGTTAGTGTTTATTTAGAGAAAATTTACGGTGCATTATACTGGTAGTATATGGTGGGTAGTACAAATCAATCTCACCATTGATTTGTTGAGGGTATTTTTACCACTCTACTATCAAAAAAAGTATAAATAAATACTAGCTAATATGATCCATTAGATCCAAAATAATGAATGATTTATATTAAATTTGTTGTACAGTAGAAGAGCTCTTTATTTAGATTTTCTTCGGCAGTAAAGTAGTAAGAATATCCGCAATAAATCAATGGATACATTTGATGTCTACCACTTACTACATACTACTGTAAAATTTCTCCTTCGTTAATGATTCGTGAGCTTAGCGCTTGAGGTGGGAATCGCATGATGAAACTTATAGGTTAAAATAAAGTGAATTAAGTTTTTGTTCTTATTTTAAAATGTAAAAAAGATGATCCATCTAACACTCTTAATATATCCATAACTCTAGCTCCACGAATTTGATAGAGCTAGAAATATTCAGCTTCATTAGATCCACAAATTCGATGGAACTAAAATTCTGCCAAACAAAGCCTATATAAGCAAATAACCCTTTACAATTCTATTGAGTACCGACCAACCTCATCCGAAACACTGGTATGACACCCGAATTTAAATTCTACAATGCTCCCACTTTTACCTATGGGTGGATACGCTTGACAAACCATGTACAACGTATCTGAAAGAAAACGCAACATGATAACCGGAACTGGCTTCGCTGACGTTGCTGAGGCACATCAGACCGTAACGTAACCCACGGCATCCGCCGTCCAAGTTACAAAAGGAAGATTGATGTAGCCAATTTGTAACAAGAGAAAGTCTAAAAACGCAACAAGTTGCTAGTAATTTCCAAACTTTAGGCCCTGTCTTCTAAAGTCATGAGATGACAAAAAAAATCTTCCGAGTATATGTCTTTGGGACTAGAACCTTGCATTTTTAAGAGTATCAGTTAATAGAACAGCAATGCATCACTAAATATTCTAGCGAAGTACAATTGCACAAGAAAAGTACCGTCAACAATTGCTAGTATAACTCTTGATGAACCCACAATCTTGGAAATCATTCTCCTTGCTCCTAAGCTTTCTCCGCTACTAACTGAGTTTGTGTTGTTCTGGTATCATTTTCTTGTTGCTGGGCAAAAAAAAAAAAAAAAAATCATTTGAAGGTTCAAACAAAGTCTTGTACTATATTTGAATGGTCCAGCGCAAATAAGTCAAACAAAGTAATTCATTTTTAACATATATTTGAATGGTCCAGCGCAAATGAGTCTTGTGAATGTTTAGAGTCCACCTATCGGAGTGGAGGACTACCACGAGTGGATGGCTTGATTCCTTGTGAGGTTTCAAGTCATAGCTAGACTCTTACGAGAGTACTCCAACAAGGAGTAGCGGAGATTACTGAATTTTTGAGACCTCGGTAAAAGTCGGTTGTCCATTGTCTTCCGCATTTACTTTGTTGTATTTCAATTCTTAAGTCACTATAATTGTGTAGGGTAAAAACTAGATTGCAAAACTACAATAGAAACCTTAGTCACTTAGGTTAGACTAGTTAAATTTAAATTTTCGATTAAATTATTGTCACCAAAAGAATATTAATTCAACCTCACTCTTGCCATCTGATCCACTTCACCGTTGTTCTTTGGGTGTGTGCGTGACACTTTTGTCTCCTACGACTGGATATGATTGATGAGTTGCTGTTGTTGTTCTTTGGGTGCTCGCACGGCACACTCGTTTCCCTCCTCTCAATTCTTTTGTTTCTTTTTATGATATATATACTCTATATATTTCATTTTGAAAAAGAAAATCAGGGCGAGCAATCTCTCTGCTTTTTTTGCGCAAAAACTGATTAGCTTGGTGTATTTTTCCATTTAAAACAATAGTTAAGACCGAGAAACAAAAGGTTTTAACATAGGCAAAGGAAAAATGGCGGAAGAAAGAAAGTTCGATTGACGGATGCCGCGGGCTATGTTACACCTAACGTGTTCGTTAATAATCTAGCATGCAACGAGAGAATGTAACATAGTAAAGACAATTATTGTCTATATACTCCTTTATGTTATTTAAAGATAAAAATAAAGACAACTTCTACAATAAATGATATCTTAAGATTATCTTTATAAGATCATACTATTTTTTATGTAAGGCATGAAAAATTATTTGTTATAGGTAAGATGGGTAACAGCTCATATAATGGTATTTCATGCTATCTATATAGTCGTCTCTTAACAGAGAGATAGCTATACTCTCTCCTACTTCTCTACCCTTGGCAAATTATATAAATAACTCATATCATACCGTTGAATATGCCCCGACCCATCCAAGAAAACCGAGCCGTAGGTTCATAAGTTTGATGAAATTTGGAAGAGTGCTCCATCTTCTACTGGTGATCGGTGAATAACTACACGTACATGTGCTTAAGATACACATGAAGCGCAGCTGCGCAGGCATTGTATTATAGTCGGTCAACGGTCAACACAGAAGTACGTGGAGGCGGCAACGCAAACAGGAGGACTGGAGCAGCAGGAGAGAAAGAAAACCTCACGATGCCGCCCGTTGTCCCCTCCGCACCCCCCCCCCCCCCTGTATTTTTTTTTAGCAACCCGCAGGCTGCAGCCCAGTCCACGCGCATCGGGGGGCACCCATCCCGTCGCCCCGCTCCCCAACCCTAGCACCTACACGTAGATCTAATTCCGCCGCCGCCAAGCCGCCGGAGGCGCGATCCGCGTCCTCCCATCGCGCTTGTGCGGGCGGGTTGGGCAGGGAAGGGGAGGATCCCGCGGCGCCCTCGCGACGGGGGCCATGGAGGCGGACGGCAACGCGGCGGCGGCGGAGGCGGGGGCCGGCGCGAGGCCGCTGACGCCGGAGGAGGAGGCGCTGAGGCGCAACACCGACTGCGTCTACTTCCTCGCCTCGCCCCTCACCTGCAAGAAGGTATACTACTACCATCTCGATGAGACCCTTCCTCTGTTTCTCCCTGCAAGCTAAGTTTGGTCTGTGGGGTGATGTTTGCACAATTGGAGATTTGGAGCTTAGAATTTTCGCTTGGGGAGAGTTTGGTTTGGGAATTGGGTCGGGGTAGAATTTCTGAGCTAGGTACCAGAGGAATTTCGCGGTGCAAATCGATTCTTCCATATGGTTCTTTCCCGCATCCACGCTGTCGCTGTTTTGTGCCGGTAACATTACAATATTGGATTATGTTATGATGTTGGGATTGAGCGCCTTCATGGTCTTTGGCGTCTCTGCTAAGGATGCAAGTGGTGCTTGCTGTCCGCTAAGGTGGCATTTGGTTGGGTGGATGAAGGTAAATAAGATATGGTCATTTTCAATTTAAAGTTATTTAATTGTTTGGATGAGTAGATAGATGAGATATGATCATTTAGTTTTTTAGAATATTTTCTCAAGGTACTAGATAGAGCTATTATAGAGTTCATCCAATTTACTGCATGAAGAGGTGAACTCGTTAAAAATCAAATTTCGTCAAAGCGTACTCGGTTAAATTTAAATTTTGCTCAAAATGTGGTTAAATTTGGCTCAAAAATTTAAATTTTGATCGAAATTTGTCCAAAAATCAGATTTTGTTTGAACATTCAATTTTCACGATATTTTGTCTGAAAATTCAAATTTCTGTCAAATTTTATCTAAAAATTTAAATTGCGATCAAAATTTGTCCAAAAGTTCACTTTTATCCGGAAATTCAAATTTTGGTTAAATTTTATCCAAAAATTTCAAACCAAAATTTGAAACTTTGATTACAACTAGCACATCCATCTAATCAAATAAAAACTGGCTTATGCATCCATCTTTATCAATCCAACTAAATAAAAAATTAGCTTATCCCTATTCACCTAATCTAACAGCCAATTAAATAGTTCTATCCTATTAGGTTAAATGAACATATCCCATCTAATCTCATCTCATCTAGAAAATCAAACACATCTTAACTCGCTTTAATTTAGCTCATATAAGCATTAAATGGGCACGTACAACCATGGTTGTTAAGGCGTCCTTTCAAGGACGCCTAATCGCCGCTTTATCGTCGTGGCGCTACTGTGCGGACGCCACGCCGAGCTCGCCTATGGCGTCCTTGAGGCGTCCGTGGCGTCCTTGAGGCGTCCACGGCGACGCCTTGTCCTAAAAAGGGCGCCATAGGAAGGGAGGAAGGGGGAGTCGGGCCAGGCTAAAAAGCCAAGTCGAAGAAGCGGAAGAAGTCGGAGACGAGAGAGGAAGAGGGGGGCCGAACCTAGCCGCCCGCCGCCATGCCGCCGAACCTAGCCGACGCTGCTCGGTCTCACTTCGCTTGGCCAGTAGGCTCGCTCACTTTGTGTGGACGGCTCGAGCTCACGCCCGTCTTGTGGCTCGAGATCCGCCCGTCTGCTGCTGGTGGTGGTCCTCTCTTCAGTCCTCTGCTCGTGGCGACGCCTCTGTTCTTTGGCGGTTCTCTACTCCTCTGCTATTTGTGTTAGCTCTACTGCTGCTCCTCTGCTGTGTTGCCCCTCTGGTTGTGTTAGAGTTTGGTGGTCCTCTGCTATTTGGTGGTCCTCTGGTCATGTGGCGCCAAACTACATTATTTTGTGAACTATGTTATGTATTAGACTTGGTGGTGTCAACTTGTCAACTATTTTAATGTCTTATTATGTTGCAATTTGTTTTTTTTTATTCGCCTTACATACATGTCTAAAAAGGCGCCTCGCCTCGCGCCTTAACCTTTTAAAAGGTAAAAAGGTCCTGGCACGCCGCGGACGCCTTACCGCCGTGACAACCATGCGTACAACCCACTTAATGAATTAAGTGGCGCATCCGCGCATATCGCGGCCAGCCCCCACGCAAGGTTTTAAAATCTCGTTTTGGTATAAATCTCGGAGGTGGCCGAAATCCAAAATCTCGGCGAGATTCGGAAATTTCGGACAAAATACAAAAACCAAATTTCAAATCCGATTTTTTTTCAACTGGGAAATCCGAGATCTCGGCCCACATTTAACCGACCGAAAAATGGTCCAAAAGATGTCAAAAATTTTGAATTTTTTTCTGGTGGTCCTGACACATTACTAATGTTCCTATAAAAATTTCAGATGATGATTAAGCATGAGGAATTTTTAAAAAATCTAACAGTGGTAATGTCATGATAAAAGCCTTAAGTAAAATCTGTTTTTGATTTTTCAAATGTAACAAATGAAGTTCAAGTCATTTGGAAAGTTTTCTATATGTTCCTATATATTATAATGCAACAAAGATAATATTTTAACGACGCCCAGTAGCTTAATAGTCTATTGCTAACTGATTCTCCATCTTCTTAGCGATAAATTAATACCTGTGATTGATGAATATTCAGTAATCTTCGATCGATTTCATTTTGTTGATGTTAGTTTCTAACTAATTACGTACTATTGTCTCTAGAAGAGAAAAAAAGTTCAATTGTACATGCAATAAATACTGTGGATAATCTTGAACCCAAATCCAATCAAATCCCGTTGACAAATAATGAAATCCGGTCTAAATATCCAGTTATACATAAGAAAATATCAAAACCACACTACTGTAACTTGTCAACCCTTGTATATGAAGTTATCAGCTAATTTTGCCCAGAATACTATATTGTATATAAATAAAAAAGTTATCATATGGGATCGATATTTTTGTTAAGGATGCCCTGTGGCTCTATGACACGTGCATATGCAAGATAAATGGTTAAATCACATCCAATGGCAAAATAGGGAGCTGCACACACTCTTCTTCCTTACTAAGCCTACACAAATAGCTAAAAATAACTATAAAAGTCTTGTGAACCTGATCTGCTATATCTACATATAGCTTCAGTGATTTAACACAACCGTTCTATTCTCAAGCTATCATGAACCTTCCCAAAAAAAGAGCATGTATAAGGCTATATATGTTAAATCGTCAACTTTTGAAGTAAATGGTCAAACATACGTCAAAAATTTTTGAAATTTTTTGTGGATAGTCTTGAACCCAAATCCAATCAAATTCCGTTGACAAAAAATGAAACTTAGTCTAAATGATCGAGATTTCGGTCGAGATCACCGAGATCTTGCCGAAATATCGCATGTTACTGTAGCATTTTGAATTTTTTTTATCCGGTCGAGATTTTGGATCTTGGAGGGGTCCGAAATCCGAAATCTCGGCCAAAATTTCCGAAATTTCGGTGGGATTTTGAACCTTGCCTCCACGTCGCTGGGCAAGGGCAACCACGGTTGACGGCCGCCTATAAAAGCGCCTCTTGGCCTCCCTTTCTTAGTTTGGAAGAGCAGAGTAGCCCCGCCTGTCTTCTCAGCTCGCCGCCGCCGCCGCACCACGGAAACCACTCTGCATCCATTAGTCCCATGGAAGCCGCCGCGGCACTGACGCCCACCATCCAGAAAACGCCCTTCGCCTTTGCCATGCCGCAAATTCGCGCCATACCCGCCGTGCGCGAGCCCGTTCAGCTGCGCCAACTGGCAAACCAACTGCGCCATCCTCGCAAGCACCACCAGCAACAACTCCCACGCCAACACCAACAACAACATTCCTGCGGGTGAACGGTCAGAAGGCGGCGATGGCCGCCTTCAAGCGAACACTCGCCGGCCTTGACGACTAGCTGCGGGTGGCGTACCAGTGGTGTCCGGTGCCTACAGTGAGGCCACCGCCGCCAAGGCCTACCCGGTCTGCGACGCCATCCCCTGTGACTAGTTCGACGTCGCCTTCCAGGCCGTCGAGCGCTGGATCGCCGGCCGCGCTGTCATCCCCGTCGAGAACTCCGTCGGCACATCATCCACCGCAACTACGACCTCCCGCGCCACTACCTTCCACATCGTCGACGAGGTCCAGCTCTCCGTTCACCACTGCCTCCTCGCGCTGTCGGGCGTCCGCAAGGAGCTCCTCACCCAAGTCATCTCCTACTCGGAGGCGCTCGCGTGCTGCGAGCTTACCCTCCATGCCATAGGCCTCAAAGTCGTCCGTGAGGCGTTCGACGACACAGCCGGCGCTGGCGGGCGCGCTCTGCTGCACCGCCGCGATCGCCCCCGCGTGCGCCGCCGAGCTCTACGGCCTCCAGGTCCTTGCCGATGGCATCTAGGACGACGCCAACAACGTCACACGCTTTGTCATGCTGGCCCGGGAGCCCATCATGCCGCACATGGACATGCCCTTCAAGAACAACATCGTCTTCGCGCACGACAGGGAGGGCACCTCCGGCTCTTCAAGGTGCTCTCCGCCTTCACCTTCCGGGACATCAGCCTCACCAAGATCGAGAGCCGCCGCGACATCATGGGTTTTGTGGGCGCCTCATTGCCCGTGTAAGCCTTTCGCGGGCTGCTGCAATACCCCGCATAAACACTTGCAGCCAATGTGGGCAATGTGCGGTCTGCCCTCATGACCTCCTACTTGCATCCTAGACTCTCTCTGTGCAAGTTTGTGAGTTTTTTTGGTTTGCGATGCTAGGGCCAAGTCAAGTTGTGATCCAGTTGCTTAAATAAAAACTGTGATGGTAGGCTTATAGGGAATTGATACTCCTAAGGATAAAAACAACACATTTACTGTGAGATATGTACCCAACACTTAACTGTTGCGAAGATTATACACCTTTTAGAGCTTTAGTTGTGGGAAGAAGGTGGGGACAGGACTTCTAGCATCTGTTTTATCATCGGGGATGCCGAATTTGCACAAGATGTTGATCATTCGTGGTTCTTACGGAGGAATACTTGTTAAGAATTTGTTATTTCTCACTCGGATGCTTGCTTGGCTCAAATTCTCGTTTGCTTCTGTATTTTTTGAAAAATATGTTGCCTGATACCAAAGTAAACCATGAACTATTATGATAAATGTGTTATAGTTGAAAAGTAAACACTTGATCTATGTCAATCCAAATCAAGTATGTATGCATGTTTATCATTATTTATAAGCGTTAGTTTTGTTTTTCTTAATATATGCCAGCATGCTGCTACTCAGGCATGCCTAGTCGACTAATGTCTACCTACCAACCTAGTACTAATTTTATTACCATTCATGCATTTGTCTTGTTTCATTCAGTGCTTCTACCCATAGCAAATGTATTATGTTCACCTAGGACTTTCCGTTGTTTTATACCTTTGAACACCCTATGTGATGTATATGCTGCGACGAGCTTAGATTTCTTGCTAGTTAAGAATTATCAATGGGTGTTTCAGATTGATATTGTTTTAAAATATGCGCTTGACCCCTCACTTTGTTATTAATTTTCTTAATCAACCTGTTAATTTTTCTGGCGTCACTTTGTGTATTGTTAAATTCTTAATCTCATTATGCAACATTATCCCAATTATGCTACACTATTAATCATGTAGCATGATTTCTTAATTATCATGAATATTTGTCTGTCATAGTCTTGTATTAATTTCAAGTCAGAATCTTTTACAATGTTTTAAATAACGGTAAACGGTGGACAAACGGTCACCTCACTTTTTAGTGTTTATACTATAAATGGCCTTGTAAACGGTTTTATTATTTAAAATTCAGAAAAATATATACATGTGTTTGCAGTAACAAAATAAGCATCAAATTCATCCTTTTATGCGTATAGAATGGAACTAACAGTCTATCAACAATTGTCCAGAACGGTGACATGTAATTAAAGGATCATAATTGAACGAACGAACATCTCAAGTGGTAATGAAAAGCAGAGCTAGCATAGCATTCATCTCATGTATGTCATAATGTTTCATGTCATATGTCAATTTTGCAACTTTACAAAAATAAACGGCCCGATAAAACGGGCCTATTAAGCATTAACGCCCGTTAAACCAAATAAACGGCCCAATAAAATGGGCAAACCTTGAAATATCTATAAACGTAACGGGCAGGGGATCTTTACTGTTTTAATGGTCGTTCACAAGGCCTTAACGGTCTTTATTTACAACACTGATCTTTTAACTGACCATACTTCTTTATTCCTTCTATCAGGGGAATGAATGCGATTTTCGTCACAGCGAAGGTGCCCGGATGAACCCTAGATACTGTTGGTACTGGTCAAATGGCAATTGCTTGAATCCAAAATGTTCATTTCGCCATCCGGTATACTCCTTTTCCCTTTCGTTTTCCTGCTTATTACTATGAAATTTCTGTCAAACTGTTCATCAGTAACTAACCAGACATTCTCATTGGAACCCCTGTAGTTGCTCCCAGCCATAGGCTTACAATTGTTTGGACGTTTTATCAGTTAAAATTGTTATCTGAAGTCTAATTTGCTTCCTTTACTTTTGTGCAGCCAATTGATGATATGTTTGGTGCTCCAACTCCTGGAATACCTGCAATTTCTCCACACTATGCTGCTTATAACTCAGCCAAGCAGATGGTCCCATGCTATTACTTTCAGAAAGGGAACTGCTTGAAAGGTGATAGATGCCCTTTTTATCATGGACAGCAATCGGTGGGAAATAGTCCAGCAGAACAGGTGGCAAAGGTTTCTTCCTTTCCTTTGGAGCAGCCTCAGACCCAAAAGATTGATTTGTTGGGTATTAAGGAGTCTGCACAGCCAAATAATTCAATTCAGCAAGGTGGTCCAATAATGGATGACAGGTCCAAATTGACAGTTGATTGGTTAGCAAAGAATTCTGTGAAGACAGCTGCACCTGTGACACCTGCTGAACCAGTTTCCAATGCAGTGAAGTCCTGGGCCAAGTCAGAGAAGGTACAAAATAGTATGCCAGCAGTGAAGAAAAGTGTCACAACTTCGTCAGGCGTGGATCATCCTGAGTGCTATCAGAACCATCCTCCTGTGGAAAGTGATCCCATGCAAGATTGGAACCAAAATTACCAAATGCCTCCTACGGCTGACCTTCCCCAAAACAGTAGGGAGGCTGATGAATTTTTGGGGGAGTCTTCGCCTGGTTTTGATGTTCTTGTGGACAATGATGCAGATGCTGCTGCTTATTTACATGATGAGGAAGATTTTGGAAGGGATATGTACCCAGTAGAAGATTATGAATATGCTCCAGCTGAATTTGATATTCAGGCGCATCATGAAAGAGAGCGGTTCAATGGAATGGGCGAGCAAAGCCAGATCGGACAGATGTATGATCGCCATGAGAGGAAGCGCCATAGAACATCATCTGAGAGGAACATGGACAGACCTTTCCATTCAGAAGGAAGGTTTATGCATAGAGAGATCGATCCTGTTGAGATGGATGGATCAGATTTACGTCACCGGCTCCGGAGGAGAAGAATAAATGGCCCTTCATCGGCCATTAGTCCGGAATGCAATGGAGAGCGGCACCGGAGGGATGAGCACTACAGGGAAAGGTCACATGGTGGTCACCATACACACAGAGATCGCCATCAGGGCCCTCGTGGAAGCACTCTTAGCTCCCGTCTGCAAGGCAGAATAAAGCTTCCTGGAAGATCACCTGATAGAGTTGATACTCGCTCTGAGAAAGAGCGAGATAGAAGACGACTCCGGGACAGGCTGTCTCCAGTTAGGCGTATGGATTTTCAGGGTGGCAGGCATTGGGAGGCAGGACAGCATGAAGAGAGGACCCGGGGGAGATCAAGTGAACTTGCTTCAAGTGCCAGGATTGCAGATGACCAGCATTTAGGAAGGGATGTAACGGATTCACTCGACTTCGCTACCCGCAGAAACTTGGGAGAGTCTAGGAAGGGCAACGAGATTGTTGAATCTGAAGCATCTCTTGATTTCGAAGGTCCAAAGTCCCTCAGCATCATCTTACGGAGGAAAAGAGAGGCGGCATGGGGCAATGGCTTATCTGCCCACAATGTCAACGAAGATAAATATGTTGAGGTCTCACAGGGGCAGCCTGATTCTCTGGTTGAAGCTGAGACGGAAGGCTTTGACAACATTATCGGTTCTGAAGAATGCAAGAGTGGATCAGGCGATGAAGAATATAAAGAGGGAGGCCAGATCCCTGTGGAGGGCCATGGGCAATCTTCATCTCATGGTGACAAACTTGAGGTTGAAGATATTATCGAAGTGGATCCGGTGGGAAATCAAGAGGCTGATGACTATGACCAGAGGGAGGGGGAGTCCGACTATGCGACAATTGAAGGTCACGACTACAAATCTGAAGATGAGAGCGCATATCAAGATGATGAAGAAGAGTTTGAAGATGATGATTTTGCTCGGAAAGTAGGAGTTGTCTTCTCTTAAGCTCTATGGGTCTTTTCTTTGTTATGTTCCTTCAGGCAAAGCTGAAATGCTTGCTTTGCTTAGTAAATCTCTTGGATAAATTCTTCTGGCGCTTCATGTTTCTTTTTGAAGTTCATAGTGCCAAAGCCTGTTCTTTTCCGAGTCTGATAACTGATAAGTATAGGTCAGGTATGCAGCGAGGTAGATTTCATAAATGATAAAGGCTTTACGTGTAAAAACAGCTGTACTTTGTTCAGCATATCTGATCTATCCTGAAACTTTGTATTGTATTGGCTTCCTAACTAACGGCAAGATATTTCTTTGATACTTTTTCCTGAGCTTGATAATATAGTCAACCCCCCTTTGGAGGGGATCTTCTCTTCTTCACAAAGACTTATGGTTGTTCATGTGTGGTTCATCAATATTGTTTTTTGTGGCATAATTCCTTGAGATGACATGGTTGGATAGATTGATTGCAAAATCTGAGCGTGTTTTGTTTCATCAGCTGATTTGATTTGACATTCTCGTCAGTATGGGAGCGAATGCTAACTCATCCTATTCTGCTGGAGTTTGTGATGAACCATTTGAAGAACCACCATTCGTTCTGCAGCGTATCATTCGTCATCTGGGTGGATTATTTTTGTGCTGGATCGGTGACGATGTTCTTATCTGAAGAGTGTACTGTTTATCCATCCATCATCGAGAATTACGCTGTTTTTGCATTGATAATGTCCAAATCAGCAACTCGGGGATATCACAGGACCGAAAATCCAACCTCACTAACCACGAGATTGTTAGTTTATTGCGTTCTTGTCAAAAGCTCACATGCTGCTGCCCTGGCAAATATCTACTTAACTATCTGCTTGCACGTTCAGCATGAACTATTGTGTAGATCTGAGACCATACGGTCCTTCCTCCTCAACAGCAAACAGCTCTTTTTGAGTGCAAACGAACCACCGAGATGGCAATAACGAGCTTGTACCGCACTCTCGTTAAGGGCCTATACAGAACATAAAATTTTCATAGAAAATGATTCAATTTATGTAGTTATCTTAGAATATTCCCGTATCCACATGTCTACGTGATTCAAAACACCATCGGCAGTACGCAGATTCAAGTTTTGAAGAGAAAAATTGTATTTTCGTTATCAAAGTAACAAATTTACAGCGCGCATCTTGACACATCAAACAATCATCAACCTTGACATTGCCAACCTAATTTAGTTACCCTTTGCATTGGGATCAAAATTTTGCCAGCCAATAGAGTCGGCCAGTATAACTATTTTCTGGATGCGGCGTGGAACAGATTTACGTTGTGGTTTTATAGTGAAAGTGTTTTACACACCTGCATCCTCGAGTAATTAGCTTTCAGCATCCTTGTAAAAATAAAATAAAAGCACACCGACGAAACAGTTTCAGAAAAAAAAAACTCAATAAAACATCAAAAGCAGTGCTCCTATGCTTTCTTTCACAATAAAAATTTTATAAATCTTAAAACAAACGAAAAGGCAAGTAATCATCATCAGTATTGATTCATCTTTACTATTTATGCAACTTAAAATATATATAAAAATATCTCTCCAAGATAAAACAAACAGGGGATAGAAACAAGGGTGAAACTTCCATCCGGATGTCAGATTTTTTTTTCCCAGACGCTCCGCAATATTTTTTTAAACGTATGAAACATTTTTTTAAACGTATAAAACATTTTTTTTACTATTTATCGAAGAAAAATATTTCACTACGTAGAAAAAAATATTTCACGCGTAGAAAAAATATTGCAAAAAAAAACGAGAGGTGCTTCTATGCTCTTCTTTTTAAAAGTTGCACAACTATTAAAGCATGAATGAAGAGTAGATGGTGATTACTTACCTCTTCGTTTGCTTCAAGATTTGTGCAACTTGTACTAGAAGGAAGAGTAGAAGCACCTCTATCTGATCCCTAGCAATTCCCGAGGAACAAATGAGAACCAGTGTTTCTCCGGATGACTCTCTAGTCGGTGGCATATAAAACACTACTTCCCCCAAGAGGAGGCTTCCACACTTCGAGTCACAATCCGAAGCTTCTCTCCTGCGCGTTGGGAGCGTGAGAGATCGATCAGACATGGCTGCCAAGAAAGTGCTCCTCCTCTGCGGAGACTACATGGAGGATTACGAGGTTTCTTTCTCGTGACTCGTCTCCTCTGTATCGTGTGCTATCATGCGCAGCAAAGAACTGATCAATTGTTTTTTTTTTTAACTTCGTTTCCTGCTAATTGAGTATATTTGGATCAAGAATTATTCTTACGTTGGTTTATTTTAATTCCAATTGGTTCGTGAATCGATGGATTAGGCCATGGTCCCGTTCCAAGCGCTGCAAGCGTACGGGGTGTCCGTGGATGCCGTCTGCCCAGGCAAGAAGGCCGGCGATGCCTGCCGCACTGCCGTCCATCAGGGGACTGGCCACCAGGTACTTGAATCGGTTCCCCCATCTGTTGTTTCATAGTTCTGTCCGATTGGATTGGGTTATGCTGGGTTGTAGTGAGATGGACCAGACTAATTAGAGTGGTATGGAAGATCTTGTTTTGTGTTTCCTTCTGAATTTGGCAGTGAAGAATGGAAGGCTGCACAGATTGAGATTCGACACTACACTACCAAGATTCATAGTGCATGGGAGGGGCAGCTATCTTGTGATTGAATTATATGAGCAACACATTTTTTTCCATATAAGGTCAATAGTCAAGATTGGTAAAAAAAACACCTTTTGACTCTTTAGAAGAGGGATGTCAGCAAGCATTTCTGGAGGTCATGTTTAGGATGAACTAGTTTGAGAAATGCATTCTAAATATTTGCGCAACAAGAAATTGTTGGAAGGTGGACGAAAATCGACCAAATTCTAAAAAAAATGATCTTCTAATTTAACCTGAATAACACAGTGGAACTGCAAGAGGGTAAACCGAAATTCTTCCAATCTGTCTAAAATGGTGTGTATAACTCTGCATGATTGATTGTAAAAACATTTCCAACATGTCTAGATGTCACTAGTTTCCATATACGTGGGCAGCTCCTCTGCATTTTCGCTATATAAATGAATTGTAGTTGTAGAAATTTGTTCATGGTTTGAAGCTTGTTGTGGGATAAGATTGGGAACATGACTGTTTTGGGTCATATTAGGCTGGTTGTGTGGAGAGAGAGGTGGAGAGGTATCTACTAAATTACCCTTGACTGAATGGACTGAGGATTTGGATGCTCGCCTATCAGGAAGTTCTCTATCTGCACTACGTCATTATGTCTGAAACAAAAAAACTTCAAAAAAAAAATTTATGTCTGAAACAAAAACATGCAGGTCTTAGAGGACATCAATATGCTTTAATTCTTTATGAGTTCTTATCTGAGTTTTCTGTTTTACACATTGTTGCATTAGTCCCTATGTTTACCGAGATTGTGTTGCTTCTGTATAAAATGCTTGGCTTTGGTGGTCCTTGTATTGTAATGTTATTCTTCCTGCAGTCCTGCTTTTCTTGTCTACTCCCTCTTGAATATGCACGGAATCTTTAATTTGTCTGAAATGCTCAATTGTAAGCACCAGCCATATTGGTGGTCCTTTTTTTTATCAGTGTGATGGTGTTTGACATAATCTTGCTTTGACAATCCTGCACTCATTTTTGTCTTGTTGATACATCATGCAGACATATTCTGAGTCAAGAGGCCATAATTTTGCACTTAATGCTTCATTTGATGAGATTAATGTTGATGAATATGATGGATTGGTAATTCCTGGAGGCCGTGCACCAGAATACCTTGCGATTGATGAAAAGGTGCTTGACTTAGTTAGGAGGTTCTCTGATACTAATAAGCCCATCGCATCAGTTTGCCATGGACAATTGATTTTGGCAGCAGCAGCAGTAGTCCGGAACCGTACATGCACTGCATATCCTGCCGTTAAACCAGTTTTAGTTGCTGCTGGTGCTAAGTGGAGAGAAGCTGATACTATGGCAAAATGCGTTGCTGATGGTAATCTCATCACTGGAGCGGCTTATAATGCTCATCCTGAATTCATCAGCCTTTTTGTGAAAGCACTCGGAGGCTCTGTAGCAGGTTCAAACAAAAGAATATTGTTCCTTTGTGGGGTATGTTTTGAGAGAACTTTCTAAGTCAATTTAATTCATATTCTTGGTATTTATTTTTCTCATTTGTCACAAGTCATCACCACTGTACTGAATATTTTTTTCTCAACTACATGCTAAATAGGATTACATGGAGGATTATGAGGTTATGGTCCCATTTCAGTCTCTTCAAGCTCTTGGTTGCCATGTTGATGCAGTTTGTCCTGACAAGGACGCCGGGGAAAAGTGCCCAACTGCCATTCATGACTTCGAAGGTGACCAAACTTACAGCGAGAAGCCTGGTCATGATTTTGCTTTGACAGCATCGTTTGACAGTGTGGATGCTTCAAGCTATGATGCACTTGTAATCCCTGGTGGACGGGCTCCTGAGTACCTTGCGTTGAATGATGAAGTCATTAGGTTGGTGAAGTATTTCATGGATAAAGGAAAGCCAATTGCTTCGATTTGCCATGGCCAGCAGATTTTATCTGCCGCTGGGGTCCTTCAGGTACATAATGACTTATACCCTGTCGTTGCCATAGTTATCAATACCGTACGTATCGGCTGGTATGGTTGGTATGTACCATTTCGGCACCTAAACCAGTACAAAGTAGCCTTGTGTACCATATCGGCCGGTCAATACCAGCCATACTGACTTAGATACCATTCAATACCAGTCATGCCGGTGGAATTGATAATATGGTCTATTGAACTATATGTTATATTTGATAGTACTACTATGTATTGGGAGCAATATTATAAGTGATATACATCTAATTAAACATGTGTATACTTATAAATACATATTATTATACTAAACCCGAAACGGCACACCGGTATGGACCGGTACCGAAACTTACCATTCCAAAAGTCAAACCGGTAGAGCTTTCGGTACTATGAGCCAAACCGGTATAGCTTCCGGGTGGTTGCTCTGCATTACTTTATTCTTCGTTGACACACTGTAGCTGTTCCAGATGGTTTATAGTCCAAAATTACTGTAGCTGTTGGTGGTGGTTTTTGTCTCGGTTGTTTTCTACTTCTCTAGCATAGTCGTAGCAAATTTTGCTTCTGAACAAAACAAAGATGCCATTAGGATGACACTCAAGTAACGGATAAATGATGTAAATCGCTTTTGTGGTTCACTGCTGCATATTCTCTAGCCTGCTACTTGATTGAAGCAAGCACTGATGCTCCTTCCTTGGATGATATGTAGGGGAAGAAATGCACCGCATACCCAGCCGTCAAGCTCAACGTGGTGCTTGCCGGGGCAACTTGGCTGGAGCCTAATCCAATCGACCGCTGCTTCACCGACGGCAACCTTGTAACTGGTGCAGCCTGGCCCGGGCACCCGGAGTTCGTCTCCCAGCTCATGGCTTTACTCGGCATCAAGGTTTCCTTTGCATAGTGTGTGCTCTCAACCCCATGGTTCCGGGACGCAACGCAGTATAGCTTTGGGCCTTTCGTACATGCAGATGTATACTGTGCTGCACTATGCTATCTGTACCTCGCCATGCTCGGAGCTTTGAGACTATTGCCCGTCTGTCTGTGACTGTGCTGCGGCACCGTCTTCTGCTGTGTTTCGCGCTTGAAAATGAGTAACAATAAAAGGCTTATGTGCTGTTTTCGCTGTTGGAAAATCTTGTCAGCCTCTGAGCCTCAGCCATGAAGGTTCTCAGACTCTCACGCCATGCAGGTGTCAAAAGGAGCAGCAAATTAAACTGCAACTGGTGTGTACACGTTGATGGCAGGTTCGTCTGTGGCCACCCGTTCCGCAGCTGCACGCGCCAACCTGTCTTGGCCGCCGTCTCGTCCGCGCGCTGCAGAGTATGACGCCCGCGCGGCCAGCCGTCACTCGTCCACAAACGTAACCGTGGCCATCCATCGCGCCGCCAGTACGGGGCTGCATCGTCACCCTTGATGTAAGACCATCTTTTCGGTGGAACGTTTAAATATCTTAATAGCTATTTAGAATATTATCAGACAAAAAACGAATATCAACCTTAACAGCAAGTTTTTACAAAAAGGAGGTGTAGCGAGCTCTAAATATATTACATTACAAAAACACCGCACAAACAGGTCCGAGCAAAAGATTAAGACCTTAAAACCAAACTAAATCACCATCTACAAACTCCTGATAGGCTCCTGCTTCTTGTAACTCTGCTGGGTTGGAAAAGCAAGAATAAGTACACAACAGTACTCAACAAGTCGCATGGGAAGATACTGAATACTACACGCAAGGGATTTCAAGTGATTGGCACAATAATTAAGTATTATGCGTGCAATTTTATTTGTAAGATCATTTTACATTTGAAACACGAACCATAAATAATAGTAACCGGAGGGTTTCTCAAAGTTGTCACAGCACCATCAATTCTCAAATTCCTAAGTTTACTTGAGCTAGGTTACGGGTGTCACTCCAGATTAAACTTAGCTTCATTAACCGAAAGCATGACGTATTCGAATACCATTTTATTTTGACTCAGAGCTGTTCAGCTTTACCCACAGGATATCTACGGCCGTTAATGCCACACACGAATCACATACAACTTAAATGTATGCGGCCGGGTCGAGATGATCACAGCCTTTTGTTGAACTTTTTTCTGGACACTCCCTACCCGGTATGTCTGTAACCACTCCCCTCAGGACCCACTGTACTTATCGTTGTGAGAACTGGTGAGTGGCGCTGCAACGTCCCTTCCTGTTCCACCGCATAAGTCATCCACCTGCCGGGAATGCTGCTCCCCATTCTCCTTCTGAGAATGGTAACCACCACTGTAGGTATTTTTTAGGAAACGAACAATGTTCTGAGCTATGTTGGAAAACGGTTCAACTGAACCGATCGATTCTCAACTTGTTGTTGAGCTAAAACTTAAGTTATTTACTTTGCTCAAGAGAGGTTTAACCTTATATTGCTAAAGACCAAACCATCCTACTGAACACAAACCCAAACTGATACCTATTTGCACCAATCACCAATCCAACTATGGCTTTAATCATCAGTTGGGGATCGGACTCACATCCACCTCGTGGCTAGTCCAATGCTGTCCCCCTGACTGTAGCAACAGTTTTAAAGATACCGAGCCAACTGCTCGCCACACTTTCTTTCTTTTAAATACATTAAGTGAAACTAATAAAATAATTAATTATCTACGTGGTGCATAATTATTAACTAGGGTTACCCAAAGATTAATTAAGTCTTATCAACATCAAGAAGGTAAAGAGTAATTTGGTTATAACTAAGCATCATGTCATTCTGAATTATCCATTTTTAACAATTAAAATACGAGTAAAATAATGCATTAAAAAATAAATAGTATTATGTTATGAACATTTGGATTCAACATGTTCAAGGGCATGCGGCTTGCCTTGCTGCGCTTATGGTTCGCAGGCGTAGTTGTTGTAGTCGTACTCGGCTCCTGTCTGATCCGGCTCCTGTTCCAAAAACTGCTCGATGGTTGAATCTAACATGAAAGAATGAAAATACGATAAATAAACGATTAACGAAAGCATACACATGCGTCCACAAATGCGCTATACTACCGTAAGAGTAGGCATATCTTCTCTCGAAAGAAAGCATACATAGGCGTCGGCAGCATCAGCATGCTTGCTATGGTGAGCCGGCGACCAAAATGTGATAATGTGGTAGCCGCCGCAATTGCAACAGCGGCCGGATTAGCCCAAAATAACAATGCATCTGGCCTCCGGCCCCTTCCTTCCACCCCACATGCACCTTGCTCACACGTCAATGCTTGGCGTCAAAGGTACATTATACTGGTATTATATAACGTGTAGTATAAATTAAATCTAGCCGTTGATTTGTTAAAGATATTTCTACTATTATATTACCGAAAGAAAGAAGTATAAATAAGGATTAACTAATATGATCTATTAGATAAAAAAGAATGAATAATCTATATTAAATTTAGTGTACCGTAAAAAAAACTCGCACTTGGATCGGAGCCGGAAAGAAACCAGACGGAGACGGGGGCTTCCCCACAGTTGATTAGTTATGGTTCAGGTCGATGGCAGGTAAAGCGCACCATCACATGTTGCACCGGCGATGGAAAAGCGGCACGAATGTGATAAGCTGAGAAGGCACGGGCCACAGCACTAGGCGGATCAGCAGCAGCAGCAGCAGCAGAAGCTAGTGCCGCGGCCGCCTGCTTTTCCGGTCATGGCAGTATCAATAATAGTAGTACGTGTGTGCACATGCCATGATGAGACGACCACTGCTAGCTCCTCCTAATCATCCCGCTGTCTGCTTCCAGAAAAGCTCAGCACCTACGCGGCAGATCATGGCAGGGCCGCCCCAGGGTTCAGGCCCTTTCTTGCGTGGGCGCTGCCGTCCTCCCCCACCCTGGATAGCTTGCTGCTTTGCTTTCTGTTGTGCCGCGGCACGTCCGGTTCTTATCCTATCCGTCTCACGCGGCAATCCACGAACCAAAAACTTATCTCACCACGCAGATCGATCACCTCTTTACCTAATGTTCCCCGGTTGCTACGATGCATAACATAAGCTAGGA
The DNA here is from genome assembly GCA_036346355.1 of Rhipidocladum racemiflorum. Lineage (NCBI taxonomy): Eukaryota > Viridiplantae > Streptophyta > Magnoliopsida > Poales > Poaceae > Rhipidocladum > Rhipidocladum racemiflorum. Next base: position 70,891,816 of record CM070576.1, on the reverse strand, counting down.
AACGATTTTTCGTAGGACCTGATGTTCGGTCAGGGAAAGGCTGACCGGAAAGGACTGAATGGTAGTATATAACTAGTAAAGTGCCCGTGCGTTGCAACGGATTCCAAATAGATGATGACATCACAAATTCTAAACTCTTAAAAACAAAAAAAAACGAGAATTTAAAACTTAAGCTATCACTTATTTGAGATCCGTTATTGAAGAATCATTGAACAAGGGAATGCAATGAAATGCAAATAAGGCTAGACAAACAGCAAATAGCTACAGAATTCCTCACCTACTGGGCCTTGGGCCGCTACTGTTCTGGCCCAAGAACGGCCTGGCAGACTCACCATCACCACCAACTCATTCTTATAATAGTTAAGATAAGCGGTAGAAATCATGTCTAGTTATCGATTTGTTACGAGCATTTTTTAGTACTTTAGTATCAGACAAAGTATAAATAAATACTAGCTAATTTGGTCTATTATATAAAAAGATATCCATGTTAAATTTATAAAAGAACTGTCAGAATATATGGACAAAACTGTCCGGAACTTCTGTAACATTTACCGACACAACTATTCACGTCTGCTAATTAACATTTCGTTTGCATGTCGGGGCCCTTCTGTTCTTTCGTTTTTTTTTTTTTTTTTGAACACGGGTGCCTGCATGCATGTTTGCATATAAGCTATTCCTCCATCACACATGAGGTGTAAGACTATCTCCAGCGAATTCTCTTCAGCCTCAAATCTATTCGCAGACAGATTCCAAGTGCTCGAGCGGATTTCCTTCAGAAGGGATTCGGATAGAGAAATCCCTTCGAGGGGATGCTGTTGGAGATAGTAGAAAATAAAAGGAATGAATATATGAAAGGGAATAGAATGAAGGAAAATTGCTGGAGATAGTCTAACACTGGTGGCCGTAGATATCAATCATCCGGCAGACTGGCAGCTAAGCTGCCGATCGAAAGCCTAGCGTTTGGAATATCCTGATGACATAATGAAAGTACTACACATGCATCACAGATCAGTGTCCATGCCACGAGATGGTCCAGACGGATCTCTATTCTCTCATCAATCACATCGCTCACGGGGTTAACCAACGAAATATTTTGTCATGAATTATTTAGATCCACTGGCCATTGCATTATTGATCAGGTAGTAGCCATAATGCAGGCTGCACAAACGAGGGATATTTTGCTGGCCTAGAGTTGCTTGTCTGGGAGTTGTTCTGTACAGAAGCAACAGAACAACAGTGGAAAATGGAAATTGGTTGCAGGCAACCACAGGAGCTCGGTGTGACAACGATCCATCATTTTCAAGGAGGAAATTGATTTCAAAAAGGCCCAGCTTAGACCATCTCCAACCATATTCCCTTTATTTTATGAGAGGTGTTTCTATGCTCTTCCTTCTAGTACAAGTTGCACAAATTTGAAGCAAGCAAAGGGGTAAATAATCACCATCTACCTTTCATTCATGCTTTAATAGTTGTGCAACTTTTAAAAGGAAGAGCATAGAAGCACCTCTCTTATTTTATTTTCTTCCCTGTTCCTTTTCCTCATTCCCATTCCCTTTATTTCTCCTCATCTCCAACAAATTCCCTTTAAAGAGAATTGTATAGGGAAAGAAGAGAGAATCACTTGTTAGAGGGAATGGGAGAGAGAATCACTTGCTAGAGGGAATGGAAGAGAGAATCTCTTCACGAAGGGAATGCTGAAGGGAATCTGTTGGAGTGCTGAAGAGAATGAAAATTCCTTCGCAGAGAGAAAGAGAAAGGGGAAGGGACATGGTTGGAGATGGTCTTAGCTTGTTCAATTCTCTGCTGCTCTGTGTTTTGGTGTTGTTGTTGTACCTCTTCACATCCTAGGTGCCATGAGGCTTTACCGCCGACTCGTTCGTTTTGGCAAGTTGTATTACTGATTTTTGTAGATTTTTTCTTCTTCTTCTGTTGAACAAAAGGCAGATATAACTCCTACCAATCTCTCAAAAAAAAATTGGTTGCGGTTGGATCTATGGCATCTTGTCGACAGATTGCCCTCGTCGTCGCCACGCTGGACAGCTAGTGCAAGCGGACAAACAAGAACAGGCAGCGATATACTAAGCTCGGCACCTACCCTATGAACGCTATGAATATGACGTAATTCGGTAACCGAGCCTTTTAAACGTCTATTCTCGTATCCCAGGATGTTTTAAATTACAAAGCTCGTCGATTTCTTGCCGTCGTACTATCAAATACATTTGCTGACATATACCCCAGATATATTTGAAAAGGTCATGCGGCGGCGGCGATGAAGCACTTTTCTAAAAGGGTGGTGATAAAGCACTTAGGAATACGTCCAGTTTGTGGTTGCAAGTTGCAAGTTGAAAGGCGTCAGTGATATTTTGGCCTAAATGGCTCGAATTCGCATGCATGCATCCATCCACCCGATCCAATTGAGCAATCGAATCAAATTCATGAACGGACAAATGCCCTTCCAATGTGGTAAAGAATGAAAGCAAGCCTTCATCAACCTGATCATCCCAGCATCGGAAAGCAATCGTTGGCCTCGTTCTGTCTGGTTTTAGTTGAAAACTTCGCAGAGGAACTGAATTACCGGAGACCTTTTTCCTTAGGAAAAGTGAAGTGGATCTAGATGGGGGAGTAGATCCCAAACCCAAACAGAAGTCGGCAACTTGATCAGATGCACGGGGTACAGTGTAGTTTGGACTTCAATTCTAAACTGTCACTCGTAAGAGGTGAATACCCAAGCTTTCAACCTGTTTCCACGCTCAATCTCAACCATCTGAAACACGGAAATTTCACAAGAATTTTACCTGGGATCCATGCATTCGGAACGCCAGGTGGTTAGGGTATGTTTGGTTGATAGGATGAAATTGAATGGGATATGATGATCATGTACTATTTGGTTCTATTATTTTAATTTGGATGAAGAGTGGTTTAGCATCTAAGATGGAATAATTTCATCCAAACAATAAAATACATAATTTTTTTTAGAAACTATCTCTCTCCAATCCCTTTAGAAACAAATTCTCTCTCCAATCCTAAAGAGAAATCCCTTCGAGGGGATGCTGTTGCAGATAATAGAAAATAAAGGGAATAAATATAGGGAAGAGAATGGAACGAAGAAAAATTCCTCGAGATAGTCTAACACTGGTGGCCGTAGAAATGAATCATCCGGCAGACTGGCAGCTAAGCTACCGATCGAAAGCCTAGCGTTTGGAATATCCTGATGACATAAGGAAAGTACTACACATGCATCACAGATCAGTGTCCACGCCACGAGATGGTCCAGACGGATCTCTATCCTCTCATCAATCACATCGCTCACGGGGTTAACCAACGAAATATTTTGTCATGAATTATTTAGATCCACTGGCCACTGCATTATTGATCAGGAGAGGTAGTAGCCATAATGCAGGCTGCACAAACGAGGGATATTTTGCTGGTCTAGGAGTTGCTTGTCTGGGAGTTGTTCTGTACAGAAGCAACAGAACAGCAGTGGGAATTGGTTGCATGCAACCACAGGAGCTCGGTGTGACAACGATCCATCATTTTCAAGGAGGAAATTGATTTCAAAAAGGCCCAGCAACCAATTCCCTGCTGCTCTGTGTTAACTGATTTTACCGCCGAGTTGTTCGTTTTGGCAAGTTGTATTACTGATTTTTGTAGATTTTCTTCTTCTTCTACTGAACAAAAGGCAGATATAACTCGTACCAATCTCTCAAAAAGAAATTGGTTGCGGTTGGATCTATGGCATCTTGTCGACAGATTGCCCTCGTCGTCGCCACGCTGGACAGCTAGTGCAAGCGGACAAACAAGAACAGGCAGCGATATACTAAATATGACGTGATTCGGTAACCGAGCCTTTTAAACGTCTATTTTCGTATCCCAGGATGTTTTAAATTTACAAAGCTCGTCGATATCTTGCCGTCGTACTATCAAATACATTTGCTGACATATACCCCAGATATATTTGAAAAGGTCATGCGGCGGCGGCGATGAAGCACTTTTCTAAAAGGGTGGTGATAAAGCACTTAGGAATACGTCCAGTTTGTGGTTGCAAGTTGGAGCCTACCTTCTACCTTTAAAGTTGAAAGGCGTCAGTGATATTTTGGCCTAAATGGCTCGAATTCGCATGCACGCATCCATCCACCCGATCCAATTGAGCAATCGAATCAAATTCATGAACGGACAAATGCCCTTCCAATGTGGAGAAGAATGAAAGCAAGCCTTCATCAACCTGCTCATCCCAGCATCGGAAAGCAATCGTTGGCGTCGTTCTGTCTGGTTTTAGTTGAAAACTTCGCAGAGGAACTGAATTACCGGAGACCTTTTTCCTTAGGAAAAGTGAAGCGGATCTAGATGGGGGAGTAGATCCCAAATCCAAACAGAAGTCGGCAACTTGATCAGATGCACGGGGTACAGTGTAGTTTGGACTTCAATTCTAAACTGTCACTCGTAAGAGGTGAATACCCAAGCTTTCAACCTGTTTCCACGCTCAATCTCAACCATCTGAAACACGGAAATTTCACAAGAATTTTACCTGGGATCCATGCATTCGGAACGCCAGGTGGTTAGGGTATGTTTGGTTGATAGGATGAAATTGAATGGGATATGATGATCCTGTACTATTTGGTTCTATTATTTTAACTTGGATGAAGAGTGGTTTAGCATCTAAGATGGAATAATTTCATTCAAACAATAAAATACATAATTTTTTTTTTCAAATTATCTATTATCTTAACTATTATAAGAATGAGTTGGTGGTGATGATGAGTCTGTCAGGCCATTCTTGGGCCAGAGTAGTAGGGGCCAAGGCCTACTAGATGAGTCACTGTTGTTTTGCTAACCTATAGTTGTAAATCTGCAGGACAACTTAATATAGATGATTTGATTTATTTACTAGCTCACAAAGATATGTTTTGCTTGATACGTGTGTTACAGAAAATTGATTTATTGTATGGTTTAGAATCCTGCATTATAATTATGTATTATTCTTTTCTGAAATATCTTACTAGTATATAGTTATATACCATTTAATACAAACAGCAAACACACCCCTGATTGTCGCGCTGGCCGGGGCCTGGACCTGGACCTTCCGTGAACTTGAACCGGTGACAACAGACCAGGCGTCCAAAGTGCGTGGTGGACCCAGCGGTACGGGGCCCACTTGCAGTGATATTTTGCACCTTGATTGGCGCGGAGGGGGGTCCAGGGGTGTGGGCCCCACGAGAACCAACAGACAACCGATCCAGCTTCCTTCTGCCTTTCCTTTCTCAACTAGTCTCTCTCTCTCGCTCCCCCTGGTCTAGCATTACACGCCTAACATTTGGATCTCGTCACGGCACTGCAGGTCTGCAGTGCAGCCCCCATACTTGAATAATTGTTGCTCACGGATTGAGATGATATTTCGTCATGTACCGTGTACAGATGAAGACGACTAAATACAGCAACTTGTGACGTGAGTCGTACCTATAGTTAGTTGACATTCTCGAGTGATTAGTAGAGGTGAAAATAGGTTGCATACGAGTTGATATTGTTTTTTATATATCCTAATTTATATTTTTTTCGAATTCAAAACCAGAAACATGCTAATCGGATACGAATGTAAATTCAGATTATTCGGAATGCGAACATAGTGATATACGTTGAATCAAATTATATGAGCATATAATGACCATAATAACAACTTATACACAATCAAACACAATAGACATTATAGATACTCTCTTCTTAGGGAGTATATTAAACCTAGGGACTCTGGCCATCATGTTGTAGCTAGATCTAACCGGATAATCAAATAATCTTTTCCTAAATCCGCTCCCGATCAGACCCAACTCATACCCTTTTCACCCCCTAGTGATTAGTATCTTTTAGCAGTGCTTCCACGTTCTTTAGAAAAGCAACTCGTAGAAACAGCAAGGCGTTTACCCTTGTCGATCAGCTCAACCAGACACGTATACATGCTTCTCTTGCTTATTCCATTCGCACGTAGTATTTGCGTACGACTCTAAATTGATCTATTACTATAGGTATAAATAATTATCATTTTGTACATCCACACGCTCTTCAAAACACAGATTTGATAACTAATTTTAATTATAATATATTTATAAAATCCAATAAAAATTATAATACAGTAAAAGTATTTTTTGAGACAAATATAAATGTACGATTTTTATGTATCTAATTTAAATATTTAAAATGATATTAATAATTAAAGTTTTAAAAATTTGATAGTCGGTAAGTCCAAGGATAATTATATGTGACTGGTGGGAGTATCACTTGATAAAGTTTTTCAACTAGTTTTCTTCGTCTCGTGCATGGGAGTAGGTTGTTTCCTAGCGAGGACGATGTATGTAGTCCACCTAATACTATTGACCGCAATCATTTTTCTTGAAGCTAGCTAGATTATTGACCGTAATCATGGATGGTTATATTTGGTCATAACCGCTCATATGAAATTTAAGGCAAGATCTTTGTAGTAACGACCCCTCGCACTCACTCCCCTGCTGTCCCGACAGATAGCCGAAAGTTCGTACGTGTTGCCTGAGACAGAACTAAACCAGAGAGATTCTTATAAGAGCAAGGCTAATAATATAGTAGCTCACTGCTGGCTATATGTGGTTGCTATGTCATACACAGCCGTCTAAAAGCTCACTCATATAATAAGTTAGTTGTAGAAATAATCTACACATTAATAAATGGCCCACCCATCCATCCTCTCATCTTCTTTGGAATCTGTGTTATAGCCAGCTTAAAGCTGGCTATTGAACAATAGCCCACTTCTTCTCTTTCTTCTCTTCTCTTTCTTTCAACAAAGCAAAAATATGATGTGGCAGCTCTTATAGCCCGCTTATGTCACCTTATTATACTGGACATCTCCGATGGTGTAGTCAACTACTAGCTATAAGAAGTGTACATGTCATCTATAGATAACTAATATACAACCTCTCCAATAGACTAGCTATAGCATTGTCTACAAAATTAAATATAGGCCCATATGTAAGAGGTGATAAATGTCTTGGAATCAGCTATAGCCTGACTATAAGTTAGTAGTAAGCCAATATCCCTCTCTTCCTTTTCTCTCATCCACCTAAACAAAATGCTGAGTTGGCACCCTTATAGCTAGCTGAAGTGGCACCATTGGAAGAGCTGTAGGCAATTAGCATCCAAAGAGATTAGCTGTAGGCAATAGCATCCATAGAAGAATACTAGCGCATTTATGGCTCGTGGTAGTCTGGTACAAGAGGTAACATGCCAGTCTGCCGAATGGATGATGAATGCTGCATACGATCAGTAGACTTTAGAAAAAGCCTTCAATTTTAATCTCTCTATTGGAATATTCCAGATAGTAAATACACTTTGCCAAAAAAGGCATGGGAATATACCCTTAGGGTACGTCATGGATGAATGGAGATCTCCATGCATGGAACCTCGTCTGCTTGTATAGGCATGGCTACTTTATGGAGTGGTCCTGGTCCTTATTATGTTACCATGAACCCTTTCGGCCTTCGGGCCTCGGCAAATTTGGAGGGCTTTGCTTGCGTTCCAATTTAGATCTTGTTTGCTACGGTTTTAGATTTCAGTACAAATGAAAACGGTTCCAGATTTTTGATAGAAACGTTTCAGATAGGATTCTGTAAATCGGGTGGAACAGGTTTGAAACCGATTCGGCCACAGATTGGAAAAAGAAGAAACGATCCAAAGAAAATTGTTTTGAGCTTTAAATTATTTGGTTGAGTTTCTTCTAGAATCTAATAGAAACGGCTCAATTTCAAACTACCAAAGAGGACCTTGAATTCTCAGTATTTTTGCGGCGCATGCGCCCACGCAAAGGAGGTGATAACTTCGATTACCAACCTCCTCCTCGATTCTAATTCCTCATATTTTCTTAGTGCCGGGAAATGCCCCCACCTGCGTCATGGTCCACCCGTTTCGGACTCGCTGACACCAAAATGGTTGCTATCACTAGAACATGGCGAATTGGTGAGGCATGTTCGAAGAAACCGGAGATTCTGTAATTCCAAAGCAACCCCTGGGTATCCACCAAATTACACCGATGTAAAGTGAAGCAAGTTTTCTCTTCATCCGAATAAAATTATAAACTTAGCTCCTTTTTGATCGTGGCACACATCTATCGTGCTCCCTAACTGCTCTCATACCACGGTAGGTGAGCTAATACGGTTCCATATCATAACAGATGACATATGTCGTTTTCTGATCCTTCCGAGGTTACGAATAGCGTTAGATTTGTAATTACGTTACGACGTAGAGTTAAAAAAAATAGACAATATAAAAAAAAGAGCAAAAAACTCGATTCAAGCCGCCAGCTGCCACGCCTGCGAAACACTAGCGGCCGCCGGGCGCCACTTTTGTCTGTCCATATATCAGAAAACAAATCAGAGATAAAAGCTGCATCCATGCGCAGAGATTTCCCTACTCGTTTTGAAGAGCGCGGCGGACGCCGCGCGCGTGAACGAAAAATGATTTTGCGTTTTTTTCTTGAGAAAAAATAGATATAGACGTATTTTTAGAATTTTTGTAGGCTCGCGAAAACTTAGAGATCGCACTAGGGGAAAAAGTATGCGGCGCACGCCGCGCGCGTGAACAGAAAATGATTTTTGCGTATTTTTAGAATGACGATTCACGCTAGGAAGGATCCTTCAAAACATCCTCATACGGTGGTTGATTGGCTGGGTCGCTTAGCTCACTGATGTTTGAGTGTGCTCAACGCGGGCACGCGTGAGGGGCTAGTACGTGCGTGTGTGAGGTGCATATGCTCAGGGATCCAAATTTCGCCGGGATTTCGCAAATCTCGGATGAGATCTCGTCTTTCGGCCTAGGACGAATTCTCAAATCCCGGTCGGAGCAAAAAATTTGAAAATTTTTCAAATCCTGTTTTTTTCGGCGAGATTTCGCTTCCTCCGGCCGAGATCTCGCTAAAAAAAGCCCGAAATATGTAAATTTCAAACCGGATTGCATTGAAGTATTACCGGATTTGAGTTGAAATTTTTTTTGTAGCATTGTCATGAGCATTAGGAACAATACATATGAAATAAATCAAAAAACAATGAATTTTTTTTTGGGGGATGGATGGGATTCGAACCCATGACCTGTTGGGTAGTTTGAAGCCTAACCAGAGTTTGATAACCAACTCCACTGATTGTATTGCAGAAAAGGAGGTGTATATGTGTGTGTGTGAACCAATAAGACAGAATATTAGAATACAATGTGAACAAATACGAACAATATTGTGCAAGGTTCAACTATTTTGTTCAAGTGTTACATAAAGATTACATACATTTGAAAAATCAAAAACTGACTTTACATACGGTTTTTTATATGACTTTACCACTGTTAGATTTTTAAAAAATTCCTCGTGATTGATCATCATCTCAAATTTTTATGGAAACATTAGTGATGTGTCAGGACTATCCAAAAAAAATTTCAAAATTTTTTGACGTGTTTTGGACCCATTTTTGGCCAGTTCAAATTTGCCGAGATCTCGGTGATCTCGGCCGAGATCTCGGATTTCTCGGTAGAATAAAAACCGGATTTGAAAATCTGTTTTTGCAATTCGTCCGAATTTTGTCCGAAATTTCCGAATCTCGCCGAAATTTCGGATTTCGGGAAGGTCCGGGATTTGAGTCAAAACGAGATTTGAAAATATGCTTTTAGAGCAAGTACAATAGTAAAGCCCACTGCAGGCTAATAGTAAGCTAAAAGCCAGCTTATACAATAACTGTCTCTAAAAGTTGTCTCTGGATGTTGTGCAATAACTACCTCTTCTCTCTTGTACATAAATGATTTACCTATGCATCCGTGCAAAGTTCTCTACTAAATAAGAGCTATTATCTTCTCTCTCATCGCTTTCACTCTTCCACATGTACTAACGCCGATACGTATGCGCTTAAAAGTTCACCGATACTTTATCAGATTGGTTTATAGCTTATTTGATATCTTTTGACTAAATTTCAAAAAAGAAGAAAAAAAAATCATCATCGTACCTCGCAGTCTCGATTGCAGCCACACATCCTGTGTCTCCCTCTCCTTTCCTTATCAATCTTTCACAAGGATACGTCACACGATACATGACACAATGCCAACTAGTTAGCTGCATATTCTGTTCAATCCCGGCAATGGGGTGAACTACGACATCCATCCAATCGCCCAAAAAATGTTGAAAAGTTCCATCCATATTTTTTCCCCCACCGAGGAGGGTATGTAGAGCATCGATCTAACCGAAGCACCAGACTCCACACATACGTACGTAACTTACTTCCTACTACGAGTGCAGCATTAATTACATGGTCCCAGAAATTGGCTCGTTACAGAGAAAAACAAACATATATAAAGCCGATCGCTTTCGAATGCACTCGTCAGAATTCCACCATATTTCATCAAATTTGTCTCGTTTACATCAGTTCCCTTTTGAATTCGCAGGAGCCGCGAATTACGCATCGCAATCGCAATTCGTGGAGAAAAACGTTACGAGAGCGCATCAAGGCGTTCGGAGAGCAGCGGCCCTCGAAATGATCCAACAAGCGAGGGACCGAAACGCAAAACGACCACCGTCTATAAGAAACCGCGGCTCCGCGGCGCCATCCCGCACCGCACCAGGCAAGGGGCAGCATTTAGCTAACCCAGCCCCCGCAACAGCCAGCTAATCTCCTCCGATCCTTCCTCTCCTCCTCCACCTCCAACGCTCGGCTCGCGCGGCGGGCGGCGTGGCTCCGCGGGAGGGAATCGCCGGTGTTGGGCGGGTGGCGGCGGGGGGTCTCGCCGGCGACGAGTTGGTTTGGGTATGAGAGGGGTTCATGCGGCGCCGACCACCGCTGCCAGCGTCCCCTGTTGTGGCTTCATGGACGGCCTCCTCATCTTCGTCTTCTACCTCTCGCTTCCTATACGTGGCGGCCGCGACCACTCGTTAATCTCCACCTCGTCTAATTTCTAGCCGCCGCCGGCCCGATCGATCTCGCCACGCACACTCTGCGATCCGATTCCGACCTCTCTGTTTCTATTCGATTCTCTCACCCGCCGTCGTCGAACGCGATTCGGATCGGGTCCGGTTCACTTGCCCGCGCCAGAGGATGGACCAACCGCCTAATGGCTTCGCCGCTGGAGGTGCGTGCTCGATCAAAACACTCCCCCCTCCCTTTTTTTTCTGCTCAAAAAGCTATTATTGTTTTATGTGTAGTTTTGCAAATTTGTATGTGTTTATTTTTTCTTTGGTGTAGAGAATTTAAGATTCCACCATGCATCAAACCTGTTGCCTAATTTTAAAATTTTGCAAGCGGCATCGGGGAGCTAGAACTACGTAAAAATAGGTTGATTGCGTTCCGCCGAACGTTGCTGTCATGGACCGACAATCCGACATCCCAATCGTAATTGACTGTGTGACAGTTTAGTGGCACCTCCAATGCTAAAAGGGCAAAATTTATAGGACAAGAATTGCGATTTGAATTGATTTAATTTAGTATTGGTAGGTGACCATCCTTCATGTCTGTGGTCATCATAGAAAACAAAACGATGTTGAACGATGGTGACCTCAACTGAATCACGGTGGGTAGATGCCGAAATGCCGAAAAGCGATGTTGATCAGCAAGAATCTAGAACAAAGAATGTTACAAGCAAAGCATGGGATTGTGATGGCAAAATTCGCTAGCGTACGTTAGGGATGCAGAACAAGGTTCCAAAAATTGAGTCCACTTAACAGTGAAAGAAAAAAAAATGGACTTTTGCGTTCGGAAGAAGCAAAATTGGGGAGCAGCATCCAAGGTCAACTTGCTTCCTTGTTCTTGTTTGCATGTTTGCAGAATATGCTGCTGCATTGGTTCATCCATACTGCAGCGCATCGAATAATTCTAGGGATTATTCAGTTTGATCTAATTCCAACGTTACACTTTCTTGTCACAAATCAACTGGAAAGAATAAATCACTCTTGACATATATCCTGAAGTGTTCTGTCTTTACAAGACAGCCTTATTCCGCTGGCAACTCGTATGCTAGAACAGCCAACTTTGTCCACTTGGAAATGTAATAAACAATTGGTCAGTAAAAAATTAATACAAATCGTGACACTGAACGGAGATTTTAATATGTGCTTATTCAGGTAGATGGTTGAGAAATATGCTATACTAGTTGAATTTAATCCTTTATTGGTTTTAAGATGTCAGAATTTTAATACAGATAGTAGCTCTTATGCAGTAAATACCTTATATGTTTGCATCCAGGTCTTTTTGTTCAGCACATTGATGGGCAAAAGGCTTCTCCCCCTTCTGTCATTGTGATCGGTGGAGGGATTTCAGGCATCGCAGCTGCTCGTGCGTTGTCTAATGCTTCATTTAAGGTAAATGTTGTCACTGGAGGATGAAAAAGATGAAATGGTTTACTCTTCCAGGCTCTAGTTGGCTTGCTGTCCAAAAGCAGTAAGTAAAAGCAGTATTTTGATGCTTCCGGGGCCTCTTGTACTTATATATAGTTTCATACATGCAGGTCGCATTATTAGAGTCGAGGGACCGACTTGGTGGCCGTGTGCATACTGACTATTCTTTTGGCTGCCCAATTGACATGGGAGCATCTTGGTTAGTTGCATACCAGAACTAGTATTTAGTTCTTTTTACTCCACCCTGCATTGAGTTTCATACAGAGTGATCTCATGGTTTTATCATGTGATTCAGGTTGCATGGTGTATGCAATGAGAATTCGTTGGCGCCATTGATTAGGCTGCTTGGGCTGAGATTATATCGCACCAGTGGTGATAACTCTGTGTTGTATGACCATGATTTGGAGAGGTAATTCGTAATCCATAATGGGCTATGTGCCTATGTGTATTCTCCTCCCTTAATTGAGTTATTGTTTTTGTTTATTTAGCTACGCTCTCTTTGATAAAGATGGTCGTCAAGTTCCCCAGGAGATAGTAACCAAAGTCGGGGAAACATTTGAGAAAATTCTTAAGGAGGTACTGCAATCATTTACATTTACATGTTATCTGTTCAATGCTTTTATGGAACAGTTATGGGCTTACTTGTTAATATTGCAGACACTGACAGTACGAGATGAAAATGCAAATGACATGCCTCTTATTCAAGCCATCTCAATTGTTCTTGACAGGAATCCACGTCTAAAGTAAGTGAAATATAGCATTTACCTAGCTTGGGAAGGATGATGTCTTATTGCAGGTGTAGAATGTTTAATGATGTGCACTTACTTTTACAGACTGGAGGGTTTGCAATATGAAGTATTGCAGTGGTGCATTTGTAGATTGGAGGCATGGTTTGCCACAGACGTGGATAATATATCTTTGAAAAATTGGGATCAGGTATGCAATAAGGGACTATTTCAAGTATTCTTATGTGCATATAGAGATTGTACCATTCAGCAGGTAGTCTGTTTAAGGATAAATTGTTTTTGTCGAAACCCACTTGCCAGATCCGCAGAGAAATTCATGCTGACGTGAGTTATACAGGTGCACATTTACACTACAACAGTGTACTGAAATTTGCAAATTTACAGGAACATGTTCTTACTGGTGGACATGGGCTTATGGTGCATGGCTACGATCCTGTTATCAAAGCTCTCGCTCGAGATCTTGATATCCACCTGAACCACAGGTATGCAGTAACATATCCTCATGGTCGAGTAATTCACATGAATACATTGATTAGCCATCTGTGAGGTATAATCCCAACTAGTTAGTTAATTCTCTTCCTTTTTTGATGATCAGGGTTACCAAAATCATCCAGCAGTATAATAAAGTTATTGTATGTGTGGAAGATGGGACAAGCTTTCTTGCAGATGCTGCTATAATAACTGTCCCTCTCGGCGTACTTAAGGCAAATATCATCAAGTTTGAACCAGAGCTCCCAGAATGGAAACTTTCAGCAATCTCTGATCTTGGTGTTGGCATTGAAAACAAGATAGCCCTCCGGTTCAACACTGTATTTTGGCCCAATGTAGAAGTACTAGGTAGGGTTGCCCCAACATCAAATGCCTGCGGTTACTTTCTTAACCTGCACAAGGCCACAGGACATCCAGTCCTCGTCTGCATGGTAGCAGGAAGATTCGCATATGAAATTGAGAAGCTATCGGATGAAGAATCTGTAAACTTTGTCATGGCTCAGCTCAAGAAAATGCTACCAGGGGCCGCTGAGCCGGTAAAGCCTTTATGCTTATTTTCATATTCTCTACAGTGAAGTACTGGAAACTCTTTAATTTCCAGATTTTGTACAGTAGATTGTAGGTTCTAACTCTTGTGCTACACATCTCCAGGTTCAGTATTTGGTTTCGCGGTGGGGCACTGACCCAAATTCACTTGGTTCCTACTCGTGCGACTTGGTCGGTAAACCAGCTGACTTATATGAAAGATTCTGTGCTCCGGTGGGCAACCTGTTTTTCGCTGGGGAGGCCGCCTGCATCGATCACTCTGGGTCTGTGCATGGAGCTTATTCTTCAGGCATTGTTGCTGCAGAGGACTGCCAAAGGCGTCTGTCGATGCAGCTAGGTATCTCCGATCTGTTCCAGGTCGGGAAGATTATTATGAGGGAGGAGATGACTGAAGTCATGGTTCCCTTCCAGATATCCAGGCTGTAAAAGAAGAACAAACCTATCTATCTAGCAGCGTCAATAGTGTAATTCGATTTAACACTAGCTGCTTCGTGGTGTTGCCTTCAAAATTGTTTTATTTCGCTGTTCGATGTTGATGTAACTTAAAATAATATTTATACAGACCTTGTTCTAGGAATTCACTGATAACGGACTTTTTAATCGAATGTCAGAACTCGTGTTTGGTCCAATTGTTAGTGTTAGTGTTTGGTTTGAGACTGGATTAATCGAGCTTTTGACTTATTGTTTTGCATCTTGTGGATAAATTGTGCTATCATTATACGGGAGATTAGAGAGAGGAGTGTTCTGTCTTACTTGAGTACATAGTTTGGGGCCTGGGTAAGGTTGACAAGGAGGGACACAATCAAATAATTTTAGCGTTGCGCATTGTCCAGATCGACCAGCCTCCTAGTAATCTGTATAAAGCAGTTCGTGTCAGAGTGGTTTTTATGTGACTTACTTTGTCATGGATGCTATTTGAACCATTCCAAACACTCCCAACCCAAACTACGCCAACATCTTTTACGGAAAGATTGTCCCATCTGTAGTCGACAAAGGAAGAAAGATGGTCTGAACTCTCTTCAATCTGTTGTCGACCAAGGGATCTTGGAGCTCAAGATTCTTCATAGCAAGCATGCCTCATTTTTTTTTTTTTTTGAAACTTAGGACAGGAGCACTGTCATTTTATTAAGAAGAAGAAAAACCTCCGAAGAGGAAAATACAAATGTTACCGCCAAGAAAGCAGTAACAAACACAAACCTCGGCCACCACTGCCGAGCTCACCCGCCAACGCGGAAAACAGTCTAAACCTAAACCTGCGCCGCCCTCGGCCACATCAACAAGGCCCACCGCCCTGAGCGCTTGCAGCACCGACGCCTCAGACTCACCCTGCCACGGCGAAGCTCGAAGGGCTATTGAGCCACCTCAAGCCTAGATTCCTTACCCCCGGTCAGGCGTGCCTGGTGGAGTTCCCTGGCACCCACCAACACACCACCCTCACCTCCTGCACCTCTCTGACGACCTCTAGGCTGGAGCTCCGACCTCCATCACCGACGGCCTCACCTCTTCCTCCTGCTCCTCGAGCACATCTCACGAAAACCGCTGAGGCCGCCATAGCACCACCGCAAGACGATCAGCCGGCTCCTACGGGCTTCCTTCACCTCCTCCTGGGCTCCTGAACTCCGACCTCCTGCTCCTGGCTTCCTTCACCCCGACTCGGTTTCCTCAACTCGCCGCAGCCACCTGCTCCAATTCCGACCTCGCCCTCGCCTCCTGCACTTCTCCAACGCCCTCCTAGCTGGAGCAGAGACCTCCAACTCTGACGCCCTCGCCTCCTCTTCCTGCTCTCCTGCACATCGCGCCAAGCCGATGAGAGCCGCCGCAGGTCCACCTCAAACAGCCGGCGACTTCCATCGCCCCAGCCTCGGCTACCTTTGCCGCACATCTCGGCGAGCCACTGGCACCACCCGCCGCCTGCAGCGTCGGCCTCGCTGCCAGCGCCAAGAAGCCCAACCGACTGAGGCGAGGGACCGAGGAAACTCGCTGTCGCCCGAAGCCTGGAGCGACGACCGCGACAGGGGAGCCCCCCACCCGACCAAATCGCGCCCAAAATGGCAGATCTCAGGGGGGAACCTAGATCTGGAGAAACGCGGCTCCCCGACGACCTCGCCGATAGGGATGAAAACGGTACGGAAACGGTCGGTAAATGACTGTTCCGTTTCCGTTTCCATATTTTTTACCGGTAACGGAAACGAAATCGGAACCCCGGAAACGGATACGGACACGGATAGTGACAGAAACGAAATCGGAACGGAACGGAACGGATACGGAAACGAAAGCGAAAAATTCCACAAGAACATAGTAGAGAATTACAATATACATGACCACAAGAACAATATAGCCCATTCCACCTCTAAGGTGGACACAAGAATAGTGCTATGTTCACTGATATCACTAGAAATTTTTTCTTAAGTTTGTCAGCTAATGGCACATTATTTGTCTTCCATATCAGATCATCATGTCCTCATCCATATAATTATTATTGATATCCGATTGCTCCACCAACTACAAAGGTTTAGCACCCTAAAATTTGTATATTATTATTAGTTGTTCATTTATGATTTTTTGATATTTATCTTGGATTTTCTGGAGTTTATAAATACTATTTTGCATTTTTTAGATTTATAAAATTAATTTATTTATAGAAAAAAATTATGCTGAAAATAATTTTTCTAGGTTCAAAATATTCCAAAGTATTTTTGAGAATTTTTGTGGAATTTTTGAACTCTATTTAGTATTTTATATAAAACCATTTGTATTTATGAAATTATTTTAATTCGAAAATAAATATAAACTCTCTTCTCATTTTTTGGCCAAGCCCATTTCCCTTTCCGGCCCGTTTCCGTTTTTAGTTTCCGGTTTCACTTATACGGAATTTTCCGTTTCGTTTCGCTTCACTGAATTGGCTCTCCCGTTTCCGTTTCCGTTTCCGACAAAAATTTTCCGTTTCCGTTTCCATACCGATATTTTCCGTTTTCGTTTCCGAAAAAGAGCTTCCGTTTCCGTTTTTCTTCGGAACGGTCGGGAACTTTCCGTTCCGTTTTCACCCCTACTCGCCGAGCCCCGCTACGCAAGCTCCACCGCGCTGGGCTTGCCGCACCAACTTCGCCAACTTCGTCGACCAGGTCTTTCACCTCCTCCCCTGTCGGCAACGAAAGGACCAGGGAAAAAGCCACAAAGGAAAGGGCAAAAGACGATGGAAGGTCCCGCCGCCGCCGCCGATGAGCCAGAGGCTACCAGCGGCGACGGCGAGGAGGAGGTGATGGCGGCGGCGACCTTTGTTAGGTTTTCTGGGAGTCACCTCCGTAGTTTTCCAAACTATTGTAATTATGAAGCAGAGAGGTATAGCATGCCTCATTTTGTTCAGCCTATTTTAGAGCAAAATCCATAGGAATATACTTTGTGCTTCAAAGTTCATGAAGAAACAACGCTGCATTGTTAACAACGGTGCGCAAATGCCTCCTCTGAAGGAGCATCCTCTGTCAAGAAACAACGCTGCAGAGTAGACAAAAGAATGTTTAACAAGGGAACTAAGTAAAACATGCGTGATCGCACAATCTAAATTATTCTAGGTGCAGGTCAGTTGTACATCAATCTTGCCACATAGTACAAAAGCTCGACAGTTGTCGGGACCCCGAATTTGCAAATCCGGACCCTCTGTGTATTCAGCACTAGTCCAGGAACGCGCTAGTGCACACAGTCTTAACATTGGTAAATATCACAATCATACCACTCGATACCAATAAAGTACTTTATTTAAATAACTAAATCAAGTTACTCGACCTTATGGCCAAGTTACAAATGTATGCCTCGTAAGGCGAAACTTATTCAGAGAAAAATAATAGCGGCGGAAAATCAAATAGCTTGGTGGCGCCATCCAAGATACCACAGGCAAGGCTCGCATCCCTAAGTAGACGGATCCTCTTGGAGTTCCTCCTCCAAAGCTAGCGTAATCTCCTCTTCAACTGATATTGTGTTGAGGCAAGGGTGAGTACTTGGTACTCGAAGTCATGCATGCAGAATGCGAGGCTAATATACTATATGCATGGCTTGGTACAAAGGGATAGCACAAGGTATTTTTGGCAAAGACATTTGAAAAGTAATATAAGTAGATTCGAAAGCAGTAGGAATAGGTAAAGCATAAATAACTTTTCAAGAAGTTTAATAAACATTTTCCCCATCCTAAACCACATTTCCATCATCTTCATTACTAAACCAAACCAACCTTTCAAATCCAAGTTATTTTTGAGAAAATCTAACCCTTGACTGTAATTCCCGAGCGATGTCCAATACCGCGGACACGGCTATTCGAATAGATTCTAAACTCTGCAGAGGTTATGCACTTTACCCACAAGATACAGTCAAACACCACAAAGGCGAGTTCCCGTAACAAAGCCTTTCGGAAGCCTCAAACAACATAGGTGGTCCTCTCCGGTTCGTGCTCTACACCATCCCTTCCCTTAGCCAAGGCGAAGTATGGGACCAACACACCGTTAGATGGGTATCTGGCCACAGCCACGATACGCTCCCCGCATAATCACACAAACGGTGTAATTGACACCCTGAGGCTCCACAAGTGAGTCCTTAGCGACTTAGTCAACTAGGGCCGCCCCATTCCACCCATGTGGTTGCAAGTATGACCTGGTTCAAAGGCTTGCAAGGTTAAGTCCTTAGAGTGACCAGGGCAAGACTACCCGAAGAACCAAATCAACATCCCCAATGCCACAACTGCCCACCTGACATTACTCTTGCCACATGCCCCTGGCCGAAAACTATTTATCAAAACCCAGTTGATTACCAAGCACCACGTGCTATCAACATCACATGATACCTTTCCAAAACAGGTTCAATATATCATTAAGTCAATATTAACATTTGATTGTCCAAAACCAGGTCATGAGCACGTAGCAGGTCTAAGCAGTATACTACAACGGTCTAAAACCCATGTTGGCAATTTGATTATGTCCAACTAGTAAACCACAACTAGGGTGACAAGGGTCATGGCACATACTTAAATAATCAAGGTGTCATACAACAAATTGGTATTTATCTAACCCCCATGTTTAAACAAAGTATCTTTCTAATTGATCTAGCATGCAATAGTTTAAATCAAAATAGATTTCGAAATAGGATCAACATGGTCAAAGCACAACTTGCCTTCAAAAAGTACTTGCTCTTGGTCTTGAGTTGGATCCTGAGTCAACACTTCTCCTTCGAATCCTTCCGGCACTTCAACGTCTACTCGTAAAGCGTGCAAATAGCAAATACACGAATAAACAATAGGCAAAAATTATCCAAACATCCAAATAAAATCCATAAACAGAGAGAACATAATTTTCTGGATTTTTAGAAACTGGAATCGTTCAAATCGGAGTTAAAATGCAAAAGTTATGATTTATTAAAGTTTAAATAATCAATTAAATAATATTACAGAGAAAAACTTTAGTCCAAAAATTAAATAAAATTCATATTTAGGTAGATCTCAATTTTATACAAATTTAGAAATTTGAATCACTCAAATCGGAGTTGAAACGCAAAAGTTATAAGCGTTTGAAGTTTTGAAATTCAAATCAATTATTAAACCGATTTATTAAATCATTTTCTTTTTCGGAAATTAATTATTGCGTCATCATGGACACGTGGCAGCCTCTGATTGGTTGGCTGACGTCAGCCGGTCCATGGACTTGGTCCATGCTCGGCTCGGGCCTACCGTGGACTCGGTCCACGACTCTACGTGAGACTGACATGTGGGCCCACTCGGGTGACGCGTCATCGGCGTCGGCGGGGACTCAAACCGCAGTCGACATGTGGGACCCATGGACGTCATGGGTGACGCCACGGCGGCCGACACGCGGGCCCCGCGTGTCGCTGCCACGCGTCTGGCACGCCGACCGCGTCGGCCCAACTTCCCGACACGTGGCGCAATCACGGCCGTTGGTTTGAAAATCAACGGCGCGGATTAGATCCAGGGTTTAATACGTTGAAACTACTCGTTGATCGTGGCGCTCGATTTAGATCGGACGGTCGGATCTAATCCTATAATAACACTACTACGGCGCGTGGCAATTGTGAACCGCTGGATCTTGATCCAACGGTCGGATCTAATCGGGTTTGGAACACGTGAACTCACCTCAACCGCACGATCAAGATCGGACGGTCCACGAGAGCTCGCGAGGTCGATGGCGGCGTGGCGGCTGCGACCGGAGACGGAGACGACGCAGCCCGACGGCGTTGGGGTTGCTCGGCGAAGTGAAGGGTCTCTTCGGTGCGTCGTCCGCGGATTCCGGATCTGGCTCCTTCTCGGCGGAAGACGACGGCGGCATGGAACCGAGCAAAAACGCGGCGGTCACTTCCTCCAACTACTGGCGAGCTCGCACGGCAAACGACGCAGCTCGAGGCGAGATGGCTCGAAACGGAGTGCGCAAGGATGAGGGCAACCTCGGCGTGACTCGGGCTTTAAATAGCCTCGGCGTTCGTGCGACGGAAACCTAACTCTACACGGCGGCGGCGTGGCGGCGGTCCGGCTTCGGTCTCGGCGAGACGCGGCACGCCGTCCACGTGGCACGATCAACGGCCACGATCGCTACGCGGCGCGATCGGATCCGGCCGGATACGGCTCGAACTGCAGACGGCAGATCTCAGCTGGATCTTGATCCAACGGCCGATTGATTAGGGTTTTGAGCCGGTTTGATCGAGTCAATCGCTCTGGTCGGACTCGAGTCCGACTCGGGTTCGACTTCGATCGGATGAACAGATTTGACCCGAGTTGAATTTCCAGCGATTTAATATTTAAAATAATTCCCGATAATTCATTTAATTCATTAAAAATAGCAAATGACTCAGAAAAATTCAAAATTAAAATATTTTGGATCATTTTGGACTCAAATAAAATATTTCCAACAAAATTTTATTTGCAAAATCAAATTCTTTAATTATTTCAAAATGGAATAAATTCAAATAAATTCCAAATAAATCCAAATAAATTCAGAAAATTCCAAAATTCACCAAAGTGCCAAATCACACATGAATTTAAGAAAAGCAAAATTTTGGGGTGTTACAAACCTCCCTTAATAGAATCTCGTCCCCCGAGATTCAGTGGCTCACTACAGAATAGGTTTGGAAACTCTTTCTTCAAATCCTCTTCAAGGCTCCCAAGTCGCTTCGCTTTCTTCATGGTTGCTCCCTGAACTCTCTGAAACGGGTTGACTTGTTTCTAGTTTCTCGATCCATTGTGTCTAGAATCCTCACTGGATGCTCCTTATAAGTCAAGTCCTCTTGCAACTCAATTAACTCTAGCGGTCTGTTCCTCGTGAACTCGGAGACACTTCTTCAAGCTAGGACACATGGAATACATCATGCACTCCACCGCCAACGATCGGCAACTCCACTGGTAGGCAACTTCGCCTCTGCGACTCAAAATCTTAAATGGTCCAACATAACGGGTGCAAGTTTCCCTTTGGCATGGAACCTCTTAACTCCCGAGAGGCGTAACTCTGAGGTAAACAAAGTCTTCGTTCAAAACTCAAATCTCGGCGATTGTCAAGATAACTCTTCCTGTGATTGGGCGATCTTCAACCTTTCCCTAATCATGGCGACCGCTTCTTCACCTCTTGAAGAATATCAGGCCAAGACACGGCGCACGGCCTCATTCCAATTCAATGGCGTCCGACAGGTCGACCATACAAGGCCTCAAAAGGTGACATCTGTAAACTAGCCTCGATAACTATTGTTGTAATCTGAACTCGGCATACGGCAAACTCTTATCCCAAGAGGTAGCATAAGCTAATGCACAAGCTCTCAACATATCCTCCAGATCTGGTTGACTCTTTCGGTCTGCATCCATCCGTCTGTGGATGATAAGTCAGATCTTGAAGTTCAAAGCGGGTTCCCATGGCTTCATGCGGCTTATTCCGAACCTTGAGGTAAATTGGGTACCTCTGATACAATCCTCTTTGGCACTCGTGCAAACAGACAATCTCGATCATGTATAATTACGCTAATTTATCTCCGAGTAAGTGGTCTTCACGGGGATAAAATGGGCTACTTTAGTCAAGCGATCCACTATAACCCATATGGAGTCCTAACCTCCTTGAGTCTTCGGCAAACCGGGAATGAAATCCATTCCGATGTCCTCCCACTTCCACTCGGGTATTTTCGGCGGTTGTAGCAATCCCGCCGGTCTCGATGCATTGCCTTGACTCTCTGGCATACGTCGCACAATGCAACATGCTCGGCAACTTCACGTTTCATACTCGGCCACCAGAATCTCTCCTTCAGATCCTGATACATCTTGGCGCTTCCAGGATGTATTGAGTACTTGGAGTCATGAGCTTCTTCCAGAATCAGTTGCTTTAACTCCTTTTTGTTAGGCACACAAATGCGATCCTTCATCCACAACGTGCCTTGCTCATCCAACTTGAAGTCCTCCGCCTTGCCTTCCTCCTTGATGGACTTAATCCTGCGGATCTTGTCATCATCCTTCTGTCCTTCTCGGATCTGATCCTCTAGGGTAGGCTTTACTTCTAATGCGGCCAAGAATCCGCTAGGTACTACCTCAATCTTCATTTTCTGAAAATCCTCACATAACTCATCCTGACTTGTGGCTAGCAATGTACTCACTGTGATGGCTTTTCCGACTCGAGCATCGGCTACTACGTTGGCCTTCCCGGATGGTAATGGATTCCAACATTGTAGTCCTTGATCAACTCTAACCATCTCCTCTGCCTCATATTCGAGATCCGATTGGTGAATATGTACTTAAGGCTCTTATGATCCGTATATACTTCACATCTGCTTTCGATCGATAGTGACGCCATATCTTCAAGGCATGCAATACGGCGACTAACTCTAGGTCATGTGTCGGATAATTTTCCTCATGCGGCCTCAATCGCCTTGATGCATAAGCGGCGACCTTTCCATTCTGCATCGGCACACATCCAAGTCCTTGGCGCGATGCGTCACAATAAATATCGAAGCTTTGAGCAACATCCGTAGAACTAACACCGTCTTGGCGTCAATCGCTTCTTCACTCTGAAATCCTTTCTCACATTCAAGCGTCCATGCAAACTTCTTTTCCTTCTTGATTGCGTAAGAGGTTTCGCAATTGTCGAAAAGCCTTCGATGAAACGGCGGTAGTATCCTGCCATTCCAAGGAAACTCGAATCTGGGTCACAGTCTTGTCCGCTCCCAATGTAACACACTTCTACTTTGCTTGGATCTACGGCGACTCTTCATGCGGTCATTACATGTCCAAGAAACTCCACCTTGTCCTTCCAAAAATCACACTTGCTGAACTTGGCGAAAAGTTGTTGTTCCTCGGCTTTTCCAAAACTCGCCTTAAGTGTTCTGGCATGTTCATCCTCATGCTGGGAGTAGACTAGGATATCGCCTATGAACACGACGACAAACTTGTCCAAATATTCCATGAACACCTTATTCATCATATTCATGAAATAAGCCGCGCATTCGTCACCCCAAAGGACATAATCAGAACTCGTAATGTCCATATCTTGACGAGAATGCGCTCTTCGAATATCTTACGATCGGATCTTCAATCGATGGTATCCCGATCTCGGATCAATCTTGGAGAAAACTCCGCTCCTCTCAACTGATCAAACAAATCATCAATCCTGGTAGCGGATACTTATTCTTCACGGTGACTTCATTGAGTGCACGGTAGTCAATGCACATCCCTGAAACTCCCGTCCTTCTTCTTGACAAACAAAACCGGTGCTCCCACGGCGAACTTGGTCCTGATAAATCCTTTCTCCATTAACTCTTCTAGTCTGTTTCTTCATTTCTACCAACTCCTCGGTGGACATCCGATAGGGTCTCTTTGCTATCGGTCTTGTGCATCTTGTACAAGCTCTATTACAAATTCTATGTCCCTCGTCGCGGCATACCGTAGATCTTCTGAAAAACATCTGGGTACTCATTCACTACTGGGACATCCTCTATGCCGATTGCCTTGGTATCGTTAACCATCAATCTGTCCATCTCTAACTGCAGTGGCTTGAAATTCCACTTTCTTCCCACACGGGCTCTCAATCGAGATAGTCCTTCGTCCACAATCCAAGATGCCTTGTGCTTGGATAACCAATCCATTCCCAATATGACGTCTAAGGTCCTGGTCTCCAAAATTATAAGGTTTGCTAGGAACTCTATTCCACCTATCAAGATTCTCACCCGAACATCCTACTTTCGTTCGGAGTTCGGAACCAGGGGTTTGAACTAAAAGCATGCACTTAAGTCCGGCAATTCTCAAATCATTTCTAGTAGCAAAGCCTTGCGAAACAAGCGAATCTGAAGCTCCGAGTCAAACAAAAGCGTGTGCAGTCGAGTTAACAAGTAACTTACCCGATCGACGTCAGTAGCATTCTGCAGTGCATCCGCGGTGACATGGTTGACTCGGCCTCTCACCACGTGCAGGGTGTGGCTCTGGTCTTTGGCGTCCTAGCTGGGTGGTTCCTAGGTTGAAGCGAATCGGGTCACTCTGCGTCTTCTTGGGACAAGTTGGCAAAGTGTCTGGCTCGTTGCGGTTGTAGCAGCGTCTCACTGCTCTCTTGCCGATCGCACAGAGTAAGCGTTTCTAGCGGGGGCAGTCCGTAGTTTTGATTGATGTGTCTTGGTCTTTGGGGAGGGTGTCCTTGTTGCATTCTCGTGGTTGGAATCAAGAATTGATTTGGTGCAACCCTCAAGCGCCGCTATTGCGTTCCTGGCGTGATCCTTCTTTGTTGCATCCTGCGCTTCTGTTCTCATCCAGTTCCTTGCGCTTGTCCTCAAGAATAAGCGCCTTATTCACCAACTCTTGGAAATGGAAAGGTGTGGGTGATCAACCCTACTTGCAATCCCGAGTTAAGTCCCTTCATGAAACGAGATGCCTGGATTTATCCGTCGCTACATCCTCAAAGCGTAGCGTGCTAGCTGTGTGAACTTGTTCGTAGTCGGCCACCGGTGATTACCTTGCTTTAATGCTCAACTCCTCCTTCTTAAGGTCCATGATTCCTTCAGCACGTGATACTTGTCGGAATGTACCGTGAACTCTTCCCAAGTGATATCTTGAGGGTTCTCTTGCGTGGCACGAAGTTCTCCCACCATTCGGCAATGTTTGTTCCTTCCGGTGATGAGAAGCGTAGAGTACCTTCTCATTTCCTATGCATTGAGCTATGTGTAGCTTCCTCTCGATTGATCTTAACCAATCATCGGCCTCCAATGGATTGGCATTCCCGAGAGAAAGTGGGTGGGTGAGTCCTCATGAACTCGACAAACCTTGTATTCAAGCGTGGCCCTGATTAACTTGATTAGCGTGGCCTGAGCGGTGACGTGCTGCATTTGTTGCATCATAGCATGCATCAATCGAGTCTGGGCAGCAAGAAAAGCTCCAAATTCTGCATATCAATCAAGCGGTCTATGCTCCATCATTGGGGTTTTCATCTTTGGCGAGAACCACTCCCATTGCTTCCAAAGTTTCCACGGGTATTCACCATCTGTCGATTTGCTCTAGGTTTAGAGATGAGAGGGAAACAAGAATGGACAAGTAATATGGAACTTATGCGGGGCGAAAGGGGTAACTTTAAGGTCCAACTTTATTATTGATATTAATAACTCGGTATGGTTGCTTACAATGCCTAAGGGCCTTGCAACACATACTGCACACTCAGCAACCAAAGCAAATCCAAATCGAACTAATTCTGGAGTCTAACGCCTAAAGGGTGACTCTTTATTCTATGACGCGACTCGGCGAAGGAGCCTCACTATAGAACCTATGCTCACTCATCGAGAAAACCTCCACGGCACTGGTACGGGTCTTTGTGGGCATAGGCGTAACGATCGCCATGTCCAAAGAATCGTGTCCTCTATGGTAGTCGGAAGAAGCGTGTCCTCATCGAGATCGACTCCTCCGGATCTCGCTCGTAGCTCAATCGCTCTGGGTCCGTCCGCATACAAAGTCATCTCCAACTCGCCAATCCTTCGCAAGGTGTGCCACATACTCTTGAGCTTCCCGCCATCTGTTCTTCTCCGTCGTGATCTCCTTGCGGGCCTTCAGCAGCTCCTTGCCTGTATTATCTACTACATCCTCTGGCGACGACAAATCGTGCCAAGCTGTAACCGTGGCATCCTCATCCCGAATCTCCTTCGGTCAAGAAGGTTATCGCTGGTGATAACGAACACCGTGCTCTCCAACTCTCTGGCGTGAATACGGGTAATGTGCCGTATTGCGGCGTCGTGATACTTCTTGGATACCCATCTGCATTGTAGATCTCCTGGCGGTCTGATGTATCGAGCGATTGCCTGGGCCCTTTTTCCTAGCAAGTACCTCAATCCTCACGTCACAAGCCTTGATCAATCCCGCTTGTCCGATCACTTCCACTTGGTATTGGGGCTTCTCAAAATCTCCAGAGTCTCAGAGCATATGCCAAAGTTCCGCGGCGTGACCAACTCCCGAGATCAACGTAGTTGAACTCTTCCTCCATCTGTCACAAGAGTGCTTTACGTAAGAACTCGGAATTTTTAAATTGTGACAAGGTAAGGGAAAATTTCAGCAAGAGACACGAAAAGAGAGAAGGGGATAAGTCGAGATGTCATTTCTTGTCTTCACAAATTTTTAGCTTTAGAAAATAGGTTTTATCCTCACTACGACCATTCTAGCTCGGGTTGAGCCTACAGTCAAGTATGGCTCGATACCACCTCTGTCGGGACCCGAATTTGCAAATCCGACCCTCTGTGTATTCGGCACTAGTCCAGAGCAGCGCTTAGTGCACAGTCTTAACATTGGTAAATATCACAATCATACCACTCGATACCAATAAAGTACTTTATTTAAATAACTAAACCGGTTACTCGACCTTATGGCCAAGTTACAAATGTATGCCTCGTAAGGCGAAACTTATTCAGAGAAAAATAATAGCGGCGGAAAATCAAATAGCTTTGTGGCGCCATCCAAGATACCACAGTAACCAGATCGGGCTCGCATCCCTAAGTAGACGGATCCTCTTGGAGTTCCTCCTCCAAAGTGGCGTAATCTCCTCTTCAAGCGATATTGTGTTGAGGCAAGGGTGAGTACTTGGTACTCGAGTCATGCACATGCAAAGCTAATATACTATATGCATGGCTTGGTACAAAGGGATAGCACAAGGTATTTTTGCAGTAAACAGCATTTGAAAAGTAATATAAGTAGATTCGAAAGCAGTAGGAATAGGTAAAGCATAAATAACTTTTCAAGAAGTTTAATAAACATTTTCCCCATCCTAAACCACATTTCCATCATCTTCATTACTAAACCAAACCAACCTTTCAAATCCAAGTTATTTTTGAGAAAATCTAACCCTTGACTGTAATTCCGGCGATGTCCAATACATGGACACGGCTTATTCGAATAGATTCTAAACTCTGCAGAGGTTATGCACTTTACCCACAAGATACAAATAAACACCACAAAGGCGAGTTCAGTAACAAAGCCTTTCGGAAGCCTCAAACAACACAGTGGTCCTCTCCTGGTTCGTGCTCTACACCATCCCTTCCCTTAGCCAAGGCGAAGTATGGGACCAACACACCGTTAGATGGGTATCGGCCACACCACGATACGCTCCCCGCACAATCACACAAACGGTGTAATTGACACCCCGAGGCTCCACAAGTGAGTCCTTAGCGACTTAGTCAACTAGGGCCGTCCCATTCCCCATGTGGTTGCAAGTATGACCCAGTTCAAAGGCTTGCAAGGTTAAGTCCTTAGAGTGACCAGGGCAAGACTACCCAAGAACCAAATCAACATCCCCAATGCCACAACTGCCCACCTTACTCTTGCCACATGCCCTGGCCGAAAACTATTTATCAAAACCCCAGTTGATTACCAAGCACCACGTGCTATCAACATCACATGATACCTTTCCAAAACAGGTTCAATATATCATTAAGTCAATATTAACATTTGATTGTCCAAAACCAGGTCATGAGCACGTAGCAGGTCTAAGCAGTATACTACAACGGTCTAAAACCCATGTTGGCAATTTGATTATGTCCAACTAGTAAACCACAACTAGGGTGACAAGGGTCATGGCACATACTTAAATAATCAAGGTGTCATACAGTAAATTGGTATTTATCTAACCCCCATGTTTAAACAAAGTATCTTTCTAATTGATCTAGCATGCAATAGTTTAAATCAAAATAGATTTCGAAATAGGATCAACATGGTCAAAGCACAACTTGCCTTCAAAAAGTACTTGCTCTTGGTCTTGAGTTGGATCCTGAGTCAACACTTCTCCTTCGAATCCTTCCGGCACTTCAACGTCTACTCGTAAAGCGTGCAAATAGCAAATACACGAATAAACAATAGGCAAAAAGTATCCAAACATCCAAATAAAATCCATAAACAGAGAGAACATAATTTTCTGGATTTTTAGAAACTGGAATCGTTCAAATCGGAGTTAAAATGCAAAAGTTATGATTTATTAAAGTTTAAATAATCAATTAAATAATATTACAGAGAAAAACTTTAGTCCAAAAATTAAATAAAATTCATATTTAGGTAGATCTCAATTTTATACAAATTTAGAAATTTGAATCACTCAAATCGGAGTTGAAACGCAAAAGTTATAAGCGTTTGAAGTTTTGAAATTCAAATCAATTATTAAACCGATTTATTAAATCATTTTCTTTTTCGGAAATTAATTATTGGCGTCATCATGGACACGTGGCAGCCTCTCGATTGGTTGGTCGGCGTCAGTAGGTCCATGGACTTGGTCCATGCTCGGCTCGGGCCTACCGTGGACTCGGTCCGCGACTTCACGTGAGGCCCGACATGTGGGCCCGCTCGGGTAGCGTCATCGCCGACGTCGTGGGGACTCGACCACGGTCGACATGTGGGACCCACTGCGCGGCGTCATGGGTGACGCCACGGCAGCGATCGGCCGACACGCGGGCCCCGCGTGTCGCCTGCCAGCGTCTGGCCGACGCGCGTCGGTCCAACTTCCCGACACGTGGCGCAATCACGCCGTTGGTTTGAAAATCAACCGCGGATTAGATCCAGGGTTTAATACGTTGAAACTACTCGTTGATCGTGGGCCGCTCGATTTAGATCGGACGGTCCGCATCTAATCCTATAATAACACTACTACGGCGCGTGGCAATTGTGAACCGCTGGATCTTGATCCAACGGTCCGTATCTAATCGGGTTTGGAACACGTGAACTCACCTCAACCGCACGATCAAGATCGGACGGTCCACGAGCTTCGCGAGGTCGATGGCGGCGTGGCGGCCAGCTGCACCGGAGACGAGACGACGACGAGCCCGGCAGCGTTGGGGTTGCTCCGGCGAAGTGAAGGGTCTCTTGGTGCGTCGCGTCACGGATTCCGGATCTGGCTCCTTCTCGGCGGAAGACGACGGACGGCGGAATCGAGCAAAAACCGCGGTCACTTCCTCCAACTCGGCGAGCTCGCACGCAAAGCGGCAGCTCAGGCGAGATGGCTCGAGGAACGGGTGCGCAAGGATGAGGGCAACCTCGGGCGTGACCGGGCTTTAAATAGCCTCGGCGTTCGTGCGAGGCGAGAAACCTAACTCTACACGGCGGCGGCGCGGCGGCGAGTCCGGCTTCGGTCTCGGCGGACGACGACGCCTGGCCGTCCACGTGGCACGATCACGCCACGCGATCGCGGCGCGATCGGATCCGGCCGGATCTGGCTCGAACCGTCTGGCGGATCTCGGCCGTTGGATCTTGATCCAACGGTTGGGATTGATTAGGGTTTTGAGTGGTTTGATCGAGTCAATCGCTCGGTCGGACTCGAGTCCGACTCGGGTTCGACTTCGATCGGATGAACGAGACTTGACCCGAGTTGAATTTCCAGCGATTTAATATTTAAAATAATTCCCGATAATTCATTTAATTCATTAAAAATAGCAAATGACTCAGAAAAATTCCAGAAAAATTCTGGAAAATATTTTGGATCATTTTGGACTCAAATAAAATATTTCCAACAAAATTTTATTTGCAAAATCAAATTCTTTAATTATTTCAAAATGGAATAAATTCAAATAAATTCCAAATAAATCCAAATAAATTCCAGAAAATTCCAAAAATTCACCAAAGTGCCAAATCACACATGAATTTAAGAAAAGCAAAATTTTGGGGTGTTACAACAGTGGATCATTTTCCCTTCGGGCCCGAAGATTTTCCAGCGGAAAAAGTTCATATAACACCCTCAAATTATGAAACCAGATATTTGACTATCTGAACTTTGTAATTGGGTTCAAATAACACACCGACCCAGTTTCACATAGTGGTATTACCTACATGGCGCAATGAGTGGGTTGTTTTGCTATGCATGATGACACCTTGGCCAAATTAGGTCAATGACATGTGGGCTCTCATGGGCTTCTCCCCTGCTAGGCTCCCAATCATGTCATGTGGGCCCCATTTATAATTCACCTAAACTTGTCCAGCGTGTCATCTCTACATAGCAAAACCGTCAACTCATTACGTCACAAGGATAATACCACTATGCGAAACCGGTCAGAGTGTTATTTGAATTAGATTACAATGTTCGGGGGGCTAAATGTCTGGTTTCATAGTTTGGGGTGCCTGACGGGAATTCGAGCAAAGTTTGGGATGATACTGTTGTAAAACTATGATGATTGTTGTAGATCAATCCCAATGCCAATTAAGAATATGTAATATTCCAAAATTTTGATTTTATATTTAATTTAATTTATTTAGATTTTTCTTGGAATTTTTGTGATCTTTATGGATTTTATAAATCTTTTTTTTTGCCATTTTTAGTTTATAAAAAGAATTACTACAAAAAAATTATAATTCAAAATTCTTTGAAAATAATTTTGTTAAGTCCCAAATATTCCAAAGCATTTTTTAGAATTGTTCTAGAATTTTTGAGCCCGTTCTGCTATTTTCTCTAAGCCTTTTTCTTTCTCAGCACTGTTCAAATTCAAAAAAAATGGAGATGGCCCACCTGTCAATGCAACAGTAATGTCTTTAACCTTTGGCTGAACAGAATAGTCATCCTCCCCACTCTTTCTCTCTCCCCCCCCTTCATTACTTGCAATTTTGACCTTCAAATCCTGTGATTTCTTCACCGATTTCTTTCCCAATTTTGCGCCAGCTGAATCCTCACCTTATCTCGGTCATCCTCATCTCATTTTGCCAGCCTTATCCCTCCCATGTCACGCCTCATTTTTGCCTCCGCTCACCGTGTTTCTCACGGCGATTTCTTCCTTATCCGGCCATCCCCGAGGTTATTTAAAGCAAGCATAGAGGCCCTAATTCATCACACAATCCATTCCTCCAACTGTGTCACGGTCCCGAATTCGAATTCGACTCTAGCGGCTAAGTTTCGTATCAATTAAGTTTTAGCCACTCTTAAGGTCAATTCCCGGCTTCAGTTAATGTCCTAAACCGCCATTTAGAAGTATCCCAAACCCAACCAAAATTTTAGAGCTAGAAAATTCTTAAGCTGCAAATGTGAGTTCCATCAAAGTTGAGAGCTTCATAGTTGGAGATGTGTAATGACTTCGAATGTGCATGTTGTTTGGTTACAAACTAGAATCTTTTCTCTATAGCATGGTTGAGTTTTGAGCCCAATTCAAAAGATTTCATTAATTCTTAACATGGCTCAAAAACTAAATCTAGTGCTAAAAGTGTTGGGGACTTAACCATGCTATCTATCCTCCTTGTGTGTGTGGGCAAAGGAACACAAAACAGACACAAAACATCAACCACCAAACCAAATCACAACAAAACAGCCAAACACCAACCCACAAGTGCTGCCCACTCATTTCTCTTCTCCCCACACGCAGCAAACATCCAAACCAATACCAAAATCGCAGCAGCACCAAGCTTCCCCCTCCACGCAGCACCTTGGAGCTCCATTGCAGCACCCCCAAGCTCCTCCCCAACTCCCCCAAGTTGCTGCAGCTCCCCCATCAGCTCCTCCAAGTGCAGCAGCAACTCAAGCTCCTCTCCATCCAAGCCAAGCTCCTTCTTCATCCCCATGGCACCTCCTTGAGGGAGGCCAAGGTGAGCCCCTCTCCCATGGCTTGAGCTACTCCTAGAGGGTCCCCTCATGCTGTTTTGGATGCCCTAGCTCTGATTTGGGGGAATATTTGGAGGGAAGTCCATGTTCTAGGGTTTGGAGCTAATGCTGATTTTCGAGCAGTTTTCAGAGCCACTGTTTTCGTGTTTTTGAACAAGTTAAAAGCTTCATCTCACTGGCCGGCTGAAGAATTAGTTGTAGATAATCGAGTTATCTTTCATTTCCAACTGGAATCGATCGATTTCGTCAATCCAGCTGAAAGTTATGTCTATTTTAGTGCTTGCTGCTCTGAAATTGCTGGAGATTTCGGGTGGAAACTTGAGCTGTGAATAAGAAGTTGTTAGAGGCCGAATTAGAGATTAATTTTGCCTGTGAAGTTTTAGAAAATTTCTTGTAGATTGTAAAAATGTCATCCTTTACTCAATTCTACTAAGTATAGCAATTTATATGTTGAATTTTGTGCATGCTGTCTGAAACTTTGAAAATACTGAACTCTGAAAACTGCCCTCTGTTGCTGGCTGAACTGGGAGTTACCTGGGCAGAATCTGAGTGTTTGGCCAAAGCTAATTTGTAGGTCTATGTCTTGTGGTCGTGTAGGCTCTGAGTTTGCTCAATTTGGCTAAGTGATCAAAAAGTTATGGTCATTTGTATACATGCTGTCCTGAAACCGGTGTTTCTAAAAATTCAGGCTTTGGGACTAAAGTTCAGAGTTTAATCGCAAACTTTAAATTTATTTTTTGAATGTTATGATGCATGGTAGTGTTAGATCACCCCCTTGTGGTCTTTTCGAGTCCAAGAAGTCATTTTTGGGTTAGCCAAATAAAAGTTATACTTGTTTAGAGGAATGTGCTTGTTATTTTCATATTTGTGCTATAGAATAGAAATAGAGAGTAGCATTGTAGTTTTTGTTCTTAAATTGAAATGAGTGCTTGCATTATCGTCTTTAATTCTCATTCCATCTCATATGCATTGCATGCATCTCATTCATATGCACTGCTCGTGTAGAGAACGAAACCGCGGAGGGTGACGTGGCCGCGGCCGAGGGGGAACTTGAGGGGCAAGTTGTTGTTGAGAATCCGGCAGAAGCATCAGGCAAGCACCTAAGCATATTCAACCTTTATGTAAATGTATTTTTGTGAATAAACTGCTAAATGATTGGTTAAGTGATGCATTAGGAATTTAATTGAGGGATAGGTCTAGATCCCATTTGCTGCACATACACCCGTTGGTAATTGTTTAACTCATCCTTTGGAGCTAGGCTATGGGTAATATAATTGAGTCCATGCTTAGTTTGCTTAGATGTCGGGTTGGGCCAAGTGGGGGATGGTTCTCCCGCTTGCGATTATACTAATGGTTCATTTCACACGTGATGGGTTGGATTGGGTATGATTGTGAGTTGGAGTTGTTGAAATGGAGACCGGGCGGGGGAGTTGGTTCATTTGAGTATGGAGACTCAAATGTGTAGCCCCGTCTGTGTCGGTTAAGGATCGATCCGTAAGTGGAATAAGATTGAGCACACCCCAGTTGGTCGCATGCCCGATTATGGTACGGTAAGCCACTCTTTCTTTCATATTGAATCGATGGACCGTAACTTCCTGTGGTTGGACGTGGTTGAGGGCGAGGCTTAGGCCGGCTCTCGAGCGCCAAGCCGGGCTTAGGGCGGCTTCGAGGGGTGCTAGGTTTTCGGACCGTAGGAGGACGCTTCAGCGATTGGGTATGGATGGGAGGGGGTTGACACGAGGCCCTTCGTGGTACGTGTCGTGCGATCAATGCTTCCCTGCAGGGTTAAATAAGCGATTCGAATTGCCGCGCTCTCGGATATGAGCACGCTTGGTCCGAACTTCTTCTGCGTAGTAATAACTTGAATTTGCAGCTCGTCGTTGTACTTGAGCTTTAAATTTGTTATAGTTGCTTTACTTTAGTGTTGTTACATGTCAACTCCATGTTAGAAGTAGGTGCGGTCTATAACTGCTTTAAATTTGTAATTGGTTTAGCTGTTATACTTATACTACAAATGTTAATGCTTTTCCGCACTTGTACCTTCAGCTTTATCCCTTTCTGCACCCAATGCATAACCCTTTGGAGTCGGTCATATATGGACCCACGGATAAGTCTTGCGAGTACCTTTCGTACTCATGCTTCTGCTTTGTGGTTTTCAGGTGAGGATCAGGTTGGCGGGTGTGAGTTCTGCCCGTACTGCCTCTCGGTGACTGGGCGGGGCACCGAGTAGAGGCTTGCCGACGCCGTTTGCGCCTGGGAGTGTTCAGGGGCAGAACACTTCCGGGATTTGTCTTACTTTTGCTAAATGCATCCTTTTGTTGTATAGATAGCCTTTTAAATTGTGTTTCGTCATTGTTTAAGTCTCTGTCGATGTCTCGTGGATGGTTTCTAATTGTGATCGTACTGCTGTTGTGGTTGTTGCATTACTTTTGGATATATATATACTGCAACTGTGTTTCCTTGTCTGCTGAGTGGATGTCCGTAGAATCTAGGAAGGTCATGCCGAAATTTTTTCCAGATTTTGGAGTCTTGGTCAATTCTTCGTTCTGGTGTGGTTTTGAGTCTTGGAGTTGTTGCTAAGTGTAGTTTGGTGGTTGTCGAGTTTGTCTTTGTGCCGTTTGTTTTCCGCTTGCGTGTTGGTTCGAAAGTTTCGAGTTTGTTGCCCCCTTTATGCAAATTGAGTTGATATCGTGTTGGAACCGGTATGCGGGGCGATTCTGGGCGAGTTCGGGTCGCATACCGGGGGAATACCGGGATTGTTGTCGAGTTAATCGAATGGGTTGCTGTCATCTCATTCGGGCTTGGGTGCTAGCACTGCGAATGCCACCGGCGATCCTTTGCTAGCCTTCAAATCTGATGAGAGCGACAGGACATTCGATAATCCGAGGACGATCTGGGCGGCTCCTCACAAACTGCTTCATTCTCTTTTGCCTTTATTTGCTCAGAATTGCGAAGCCAATGTGCATGAACCGAACGTCGGTGATGAGGTGCGCAATTCTCCCCTATCCATTTCCCCTCAATTGATTCGAAGTTTACCGCAATGAGTGCAACCGATTTCACATTTTCCCATCATTGATTGATTGTCGTTTCTTGCTGCAATGTGCCGCCGACCTTGCCCCTTCGCAACAACTGTGGCCGTCATTGAGTTCGTCGCATTGCAAGCTTTTCCATGCTCCCCTTGGTCTGGCCTTTGCCCTAGCCCTTTGGCTCTTTGCCTTGGCTTCTTGCCCTCTATCACGGCATCCTCTATTGGTGCTCTCTGGTGAAAGGTACTCTAGCAGCCGAAACTCTAAGGAAGCAAGAGGAGAGAGAGAGAGAATAAGTCCAGGAAAAACAACAAAAGGAGGAAAATAGGGGAAATTTTAGAAAAAAAATTAATTTTTGAAATATAAATTTTTAATCTATAAATTTGGAAATTTTATTTTTAAAAATTTTAAAATTTCGAAAATCCTTTCTTTATCATTTTATGTGTTTTTGAACTTCCGGTAGCCCGTTTTTGCCTGTTCGAACACTGTTTGGCTCCATTTTTATTTATAAATTCATATAAACTTATGGATTTCTCTTTTATACTAGTTTGGTATTTTAATTCATATAACCCACCCAGTTAGAAGCTCATCTCTCTTGTTAATGTGCACATGCACACACATGTGATTAAAGGACACCAATGATATTTACTAAGCCACACATGTTAAGGACACGATTAGTACCATACAATCATTTTATGTATGTTCATCACTTGTATCTGGAAGCACAGAAACTAAGTAAACACTAAAGCAATCCTAGTGGCAATAAATATGCAATTCTGATGGTATCCTAAGACACGTGGGACGTATTTCTAGTGTGGACGAGCTGGTTGGAGCACCATCAAACAAGTTTCCCTTTGACCGTATCTTCTAAATTGGTTCTTATGGGATGCTAGTTGATTTGAAATTATTGCATCATAACCGAAAGTTTGATTTCTAAAAAAAATTAAGACATGTCAAGTGGATCGGATAGATCTATTGGGTGGTATTGAGGCTGGACTAGGGAGATCTGGCAGTGGTGCCATAACTTGGGTAGGGTTATGGATTAGTTGGATGGTAGAGGAACTCAGGGTTAGCTAAAATAAAAACAACCCGAGTAGGGTTGTATTTTGGAAGTTAGGGTTCTTCTACATAGGGGTAGTATTTAAGGATATTACCAACAATCACTTTGTCATAAGCGATGCAAACTGTATTAACCATAAACCTGGAATGAAACAGACAAAACTGAGTAATCAGCCAAGTGGTTGGCTCTGCATGGATGAGAAGGTAGTTGTTCTTAGGTAGGGGCAGCCACCCACCCTAGGGTGTGAGATTACCGGGTAGGTGTCTCCGCCCGCATGCCTTTTGTGGGGCTAAGTGGAACTAAGATCAGAGTAGGGGCTAGCCAAGGGTTCTAGTTTTTTTCTTAGTCGTGCACCAAAGGTAGCACAAAAGACTAGCGACAGTTTAAGCCAAGTGATGTTATGGACAAAGCAGTACACCTTCGATCAGAGTAAAATGTGATACCACTCCTAGCTTCTAGGGTTTGAAGTGCGACGGTGGGTTTTCCTCTAACATAGGACATAAGATTCCACGTCACTCTGCCGCCAGTAGATTTCTGAATTAGAATTTGGTCTTTTCTACAAATGGGTAATGGTATCTTTATTTTGGAAAAACATCTTGGTGATCGTGAGTATATAGTAATGCATGTATCACCTTTATGCGGCTTTCTAATTACTTTTGTACTCTGACTTGCTTTATTTGTTGGTTTTCAGATCCCGTGACACGTGCTAACTCTAATGAGGTAGAGGTTGATACTCATGTTGCAAGCTATTATTATGATGTTGATGTTACTTTGGAGGGTAATGACCACCATGAAAGTGGTGACCAAGACCTTGCTAGAAAGAGGATCATTAGGAGAAAGGCCTTAGAGGAATTTTGAAATAAATAGGGGTGATGTAGTATTCACCATAGCCAGACCTAAGGGAACAGTACTATATGTGCCGTATGAATGAGGTATAGTCTATTAAATGGTGAAAATTTCTACTTGTACATACGAATGTTTCCTTAAATGATCTTGACGCGACTCTGTTCCGTGACAGTCACCGTTATGTTGAACCTAGTTAAGCATAAAAGGGGTGTTACAACACGCGATCCACATCGGTGTTGTTGTGTCGTCCGTGGCCAAATTGGACCACGTTGAGGCTGGTAGAGGTGGCCTCACTCAACACTGATGAACAGGAAATTCCACATGGATTCCCTCTAAACAAGAAATTTGTACTGTACTGGCGCTAAGATAATTATTTTTACGAAAATAGCCTTTGTAGCGGTGAAATTGCAAAAGTAGCTCCACATCACGCCTCCACGTCGCTACAACGCCCCGGCTCTGCGCCACGTCGAAGCAACGCCCAGGGCGCTGCACTCACGGTGCTACAGTACCGCACACGGCACTGTAGAACCCAAGGGCATTTGTTTTAGCGGCTAGTTTTGAAAAAAAAACATTATAATTTTATTAGATTTTATAAATAAATTATTATATAAAAAATCACACAGCGGCTAGTTCTAAAAAAAAATTTGTGGGACTACAACAGTGAATAGTTATACCCTAAATAGAAAGGCATGAAATGATCTCATAAATTATGAACAAAAAAACAGCTTTGATCACTAATTTCTATTATGATATATTTATAAAACCTAATAAAATTATAATATTATGAAAATTACTTCTCAAGACAAAGCTATATATATAATGATTTTTTTATTTTTTAATATCGTATTTTTATAGAAACCGGGAAGAATTGTACAAAGCAGGAAGCGAACGTCTAAACATAAAACATGATATCATATCAAGTGGCCATGGTATCATGATAATGGCTAAGTACGATATCATATCAATTCCGTAATGTGTTTTTCATACTTCTAACTTCTTCCATGCATTACACCAGCCAAACGATTGTCCATGCTACTTCCAATGGATCAATGGCCCGGTGAAAACCTTCCCCTGAGACTACGACATTTGTGCAACTTCATGTTTATCACATGTACATCGATTTGATTATAATTCCACAATTTTGAAGTACAACACTTAATAAAAAAAAACAACTATCAATTAAAATTTTAAAAAACAACAGCTATCAATTAAAATTTCATAATTTTACAGTACATCTCTGAACCAAAAAAAATCAAAAAATGTCAATTCAAATTCCCTAATTTTTCACTACATCAGTGAACCAAAAAATTGAAAAAAAAATATTGATTTAAATTGCCCAAATTTGCGATACATCAGTTAACCAAAAAAATTAAAAAATTATTGATTCAAACTCCACAATTTTTCAGTACATCAATCAACAAGAAAAATTATTACAGTATCAATTCAAATTCCCTTTTTTTGCTAAATAAAAAAATTCAAATATTATCGATTCAAAGTCCACAATTTTGTAGTACATCAATTAACAAAAAAAATTAGTACACTGCTGATTAAAATTTCACCTTTTGCTACTCATCACTGAACTAAAAAATTCTTAAACTGTCGATTAATATTAAATAACTTTGGTACTCATCACTGAACTAGATTAATTCTAAAACACTTGATTAATTAGTACACCAGTGAAGCAAATAAAAAACAAATTAAAAACTTCTTGCGCCAAGCTGTTCCATTTCTTTTCGAACTATTTTCATGCGATTGATTGTTGTGAAAAACAAAAAAATCAATTATAAAAATAACACTCGAGTTAGTACCAAAAATTTTTGCGGCATATTTTTTACAGTTCTTATTTATATTTGAAAATTTCTGGTTCATATTTTTTGTGGTCATTTCATGCTTTCTATATAGGATATAACTATTCACTGTTGTAGTCCTAAGAATTTTTTTTTTCAGAACTAGTCACTGTGCAATTATGTTTCCTATTATAATGTATTTATAAAACCTAATAAAATTATAATGTATTTTTTCAGAACTAGCCATTCATAAAAAAAAATTGCCACTCGGTTGCTATAGTACCATACGTGGCACTGTAGCATTGTGAATGCAGCGCTCCTAAGGGTTGCTTTGGTCGGTGCAGTGTCCTCAGGGCGCTGCTTCGGCGTGGCGCAGGACCGAGACGCTGTAGCGGCGTGGCGGTGTGACGTGGAGTTAATTTTACAATTTCATCGCTACAAAAACTATTTTCATAAAAATAATTATCTAGGAAGCTAGTACAGTAGACATTTTTCTAAACGAGACGGTATTTAAATTACGCACGTGACCTTACCGATTAAATCAGGGCCCACATAAAGGACCCAGCACGTGTGGGCCCACTGGTCATTGACTCGACGTGGTCTTTCTTCACACGTAACGTTCCTGTCTTTTCCTCTCTCTCCTACCCCGTCTCGAACTCAAATATGAAGTCACGAACAGGAAAAAAAACAAACAGAAAAGAATAGGAAAAAAAAAAAAAATCTGTTCCTTCGTTTCCCAAGCAGGCGAGATGTCG
Organism: Rhipidocladum racemiflorum; assembly: GCA_036346355.1. Taxonomy (NCBI): domain Eukaryota; kingdom Viridiplantae; phylum Streptophyta; class Magnoliopsida; order Poales; family Poaceae; genus Rhipidocladum; species Rhipidocladum racemiflorum. Next base: position 70,852,153 of record CM070576.1, on the reverse strand, counting down.
GCGATCTCTCGTGCGATCCGAGCCTGCGCCACGTCGTCCCGGCGGAACCTGGCGGCTGCATCGGCGAAGGAGGTGCCCGCGCCGGGGGTGAGGGCGGTGGCGGGACGCAAGGGGCGGGATCAGGAGGACGGGAGGCGCGTGCAGTGGGTCTTCCTGGGGTGCCCCGGGGTGGGCAAGGGTACCTACGCCAGCCGCCTCTCGCGGCTGCTCCGCGTGCCCCACATCGCCACCGGCGACCTCGTCCGCGACGCCCTCGCCTCCCGAGGCCCCCTCTCCAAGCAGGTACTACCGATGGTCTGTGTTGGAGTTGTGATTTCAAATGGATGATACTGGATCGATGACATATGAACAAGAAAGCTTACATTTTTGCAAATTCCATTTCCTCGCGGTCAATTGCGTGTCGTGATCTGTAATACCAATGAACATCTAGAATGTAAAAAAACCCCACAGATTGGACTAATCTTACCACTGTTCCAAAACACTGAGGCTATTCTAGTTGGTGGATCCCCGCACCATGCGCATTTTGTAGCACCAAGAACCGAATAACTGTGATGCGTATAGAAAAAAAGAGTCCTTACTTTTGTATGAGTAACGTCCAGCTCCACAAAATGTTGAACACATGCACAACGTACAGAGGTGTCGACTGTTTTTCAACCTGTTGGTTCATTAGGCTTATAGCAAGTAAGCTGAATTTGTTAGCTTTTATAACAACCTCAGATTTTTTTGCCAAGTCTAGAATGTGTAACCTCATTGGTTAGAATGTGTAACCAATTTGTTAGCTGTTGGTTCCTAAGGGGTGGGGTGTGGGGGGTAAACTCATCCTACAAACCCTCACAGGCTTGCCAAGTCTAGAAGTCAGTAAGTCACTCCATTAGAATTGGTTGTTTGACTGAAAACCTAAATGGAAGGATGAACTGATTGTTTGGTTGATGGTTGTAGCTTAGGATTATTTGCATATTGGATCATAAACCTATTGGTGCAATGCCAAATAGACCACTAGAACCCTGTTATGATCTTGTAGTTTTGTACCCGCCACTGTTTCTTTGTTCTATCAGTTGATTCTGTCCATTTTATTGATTGTTTTGTATGCGCTTTATTTCCAGCTTTCTGAGATTGTGAATCATGGAAAACTGGTGTCTGATGAGGTCATCATAAATCTGCTGTCAAAGCGCCTTGAAGAGGGAGAAGAGAAAGGTGAATTGGGGTTCATCCTTGATGGTTTTCCAAGAACCATAAGACAAGCGGTGAGCTAGTTATTTGACCTGACCGTAAGTATACAAAACATATAACTTGCATCTTCTCAGTAAGCCTTTTTCATTTGTATTTTCTTTGAGGGTGGAAATAATATATTTAAATGTGCTGTTTGAGACCAATAATGTGTAACCTGGTTGTAGTGGCAGTCTTATTTATAGTAGAACAATACACTGATATTTTTTAATAAGTTCGATTTGGTCATTAACTATAATATGATAGATGACTAGCCTAAATAAACTTATTAACCATGTATAAGTTGATAAGAGTTGCATGAATTTACTTTATGTACTGCACCATGAGCATTAAGATTGAGATGGTATCTCTGCACCTCTGTTGCATATGTCATGGTTGTGACAATAAACATCACCGAATGTTAAAATTTATCCGCAGGTACTGCATGTCAGTTCCCAAAATAATTACATTGTGTGCTTTTCTAGGAAATACTCGAAGGAGTTACAGATATTGATTTGGTGATCAATCTCAAACTCCGAGAAGAAGCTCTGCTTGCAAAATGCCTTGGTAGAAGGATGTGTAGGCAGTGTGGAGGAAACTTCAATGTGGCCTCCATTGATATTGAGGGTGAGAATGGTGGGCCTCGAATGTACATGCCTCCGCTATTACCTCCTCTGCAGTGTGAATCAAAACTGATCACTAGACCAGATGATACTGAAGAGGTGGTAAAGGAGCGATTGCGTATTTACCATGATTTGGTACGCTCCACTGGCCTGATATTTGCCTTTTGACAGTTTGACCTGGACTTATATTTCTATTTATGGGATCTAAATACTGCGTTTGTAGTTTTGTACTGGTAACATGCATGAGTGAATGTTTTTACAGGTAGATCAATAAGCGAATTTGCTTGTATATATATATATATATATATATATATATATATATATATATATATATATAAATGATGCTAGATTTGCATGTGGAATCCTGAGACATGATATTGAACTTCAACATTGTGCTTTTAGTATTCAGTCAAATTATCATTTACAAGTTACGTTTATTCGTTGTTTCATATTCAGTAATGAGCACACTTCCTCTTCAAACTTTTTTTTGGGGAAAAGAACTTCCTCTTCAAACCATGAAAACTATATTACGGAACTCACATAATATAGGTTTGGAATACTTATATGTTTGACTGTAGCGTTGTTGTTCAGCGTGGCATCGTGTTATCTTTTGTAAGTAAGTTGTCATCTTTGCAGAGTGAGCCGGTGGAGGAATTCTACAGAGCACGGGGGAAACTCTTGGAGTTCAATTTACCAGGAGGAATACCTGAATCGTGGCCGAAGTTACTGCAAGCGTTGAATATAGAAGACCCAGACAACGAAAGATCTGCAGCAGCATGATTTTTTGTTTAGGAATGCATGATATATACATTTGTCGCCTATGCCAAACCTAGGTAACTTATGAGAATTCCTTGAATCTCTAGAAGTAGTAATTCATTCAGGGGGTCAAGATTATCTTGATCTAGCACTCAATTGTATAGTCCATTGATCAACATCGATCATACCAGTTGGTTGAGTGTGCTGGTTATTGTTCTTGATGAAAAGCCTCTAAAGGGCAAAAAATGAACATCCGACATTTGGGACACATTCATCTGTAGTCTGTACTGTATCTGTATGCACTGCAAACATGCTTGTCCGAAGAAGCACACTCGGGCGTACGACAGTGTTTGCGTACTTGTTGAGTTTTCGTTACTTGTATGAGCTCCACAATGAAGCCACGTGTGATATTGTGTACACAAATCAGCATTAAAGTGTTGGGTCTCAGCTGGCTGTATATGTTGCATCTCATCTGAATGTAATCTCTTGTTGCTGAATATAACTGCATATAGTCTCCTCTTGATAACGACTATGGAAGTGTGTTCCATTCTATTGGGCATGAAAGCTAGATCTCAAATTCTCGATTCCTGAATTATTAACGCTCGAGAAAACAACTCGCAGTGAAAATGCACGTCACAGAGTCACGAAACACAACGATGTTTGCAGCTTTACAAAAAGGAGAGCGATGCGTGCAGGTAATATGCAGAAATGATACGCCTCGCATGCAAGAGACGCGAGGTTCTATTCTTTTTATCGCGCAGCAATTTTTTTGTTCTAGTTTTTACCGCTGATTCTGTTTTATCCCGCATCATTTTTTTTTTGTTCTAGTTTTTAGTGCTGTAAAAAAAAGGCACACTTGGTTCTCTCTGAGACCGAGAGGACGCACGATTGGTCGATTTGGTTCTCTTGGGGCGCCACTGTTCGTATTGGGCTTTTCCTCTTCTTTTTTTTTTTTTCTTCTGTTCTTCTCTTCTCTTCGAGGACCAGCAGCGCTTTCCGTGCAAAAAAAGTCTGAAACGCATGGCCGAATTTGCCGGCGCTTCGCAAGGCGCCGCAAACGCGTCAGAAGAAAGACAGTAGCAGTGGGCCGTGCTACCGGCGCAACTCCCGTCTGTTCAGCTCATCGCCTCAGCCCAAACGCCACCTTTGTTACCGCCCGGGGGGGGGGAAGCTATCGAGCATTTCCGCTTGCGTTTCAGCTCAAAAACAGCTGAAGTCCTGCAACATTTCCGTTTACTTCAGGCTACACAGGCACAACAATGCAACCAGCATCTCTGCATGGAAAAGCTATAATTTGCTAAGAATGTTCTCGGGTGGTGATTGCCAGTAGTACCAGACTAACTACCAGTAGGGTAGGAGTTTGGTAGGGTGATATTGCTAGGAAGGAATGGATCGTTCCTTCCATTCATTCACCCCTCATTTCGTAGGCTTAAAGAGGTCAAGATAAGAACATGAAAAAGGGAGGGAGGCTAGTAGTACCCAGTACAACTACAACATAATGCAACAGAAGGAGGGGGAAAAGGCCAAAGCGTCTCATCTACAAATGGAACTTCTGAAGTGGACCTGAGCCTAGGTGTGCAGTTCTGTTTCTAAGTGTGCCACCTGTGGGGGCTTTTGGAAGTAAAGCAAATGATTGCGATAAGTAGTTTTTTTCTTCTTCTTCTAAGATTGATTCATGTGCAATGCAACCCCCCCCCCCCCACCCCACCCAGGGGCAGAGCGCCGGTGAAAAGGCTCCTCGATGAAAAGTGCAGGATTTTGGGGAAGCGACACTGTTGGATATTTGCATATAATAGTATATGTACTTCTCCACACGACAATACATAGTAGAAGCACATTCCAATTTTTTTTTTTATTTCGGCACTTTCATGAGACAAATTGGGTACTGCTTCACGTACGTACTGCTCTAGTCCTCTGCATTGCACAAATACAAGCCCAATCACCCACAACAAGGAACAGCTAGCTACAGTCAGCCCTGTCCTAGAAAGAACGGAGTTAAACTGTTAAAAGTCCTTCGGTAGAATATACGGCGTCGCCGGCAACTGCTGGAAGGGCCCCCGGCTCGTGCCCGGAAACGAGGAGGGCACTCCGGCAGCTACGGGACACAGTGTGCTCCACGGCATGCTAGTACTCAGCTAGCAAGAGCGATTAATGAGTAGCTTAAAGCTTGCTCATTAAAGCCATGTTTGTTTAGGCTTCTCTTTCGAATTAAAAGCTAAAAAACTAAAACTTAGATAAACATGTAGTTTTTTTTTAAAAAAAATTCAAATGTTATAAGACTCCATATAATTAAAAGTTAAAAACCACCAGATAATTGTATTTTTAGTTTATTAATTATTGATTTTAGACTAATAAGTTAAGGTAAAATTATCTAAATCTATCGTATATAAAGTGAACAGCTTCTAGACTACTTAAGCAAAAAAGATGACTTTAAACTATAAGCTAAAATTCTGTGACTAAAAATACAGGCGTAAGAAGGGCCTTCTTGGCCTTGGCTTTGTTATTACAAGCCCAAACAAAAGTTACAGAACAGAAGAGAAGCAACTCCAGAAAAGGATATGTTCACTCGTCTAGCTTTTTTTATTTTGGAAAAATATCTTTTTTTAATTTTTTTTTTTACAAAAGTAGCTCACTTCTCCAGCACCATAGCACGGAAGAAACCTTTCTCGCTACAATGCCGTGGAATCTTTTCTGCTCCTACAATCGCGCCAAGTTATGTCCCACTTCTCACGGTCCCTGGCTCGGATTCTCGAGCTCTCACATTCGCGATGGAGAAGGGGCTAGTTTTGAAGAAAAAAAATTAGAAGAAAACTATTTTTAGAAAAAATGATAAAGAGGATCGTATGATTGAACGGTCGCAGAAAAGGAGGAGAAGAGGAGGAAAAACAGAAAAATAAAGATAGGACGAAGAGAACATGAGCATATATATTCAGTGGGTGAGTAGGCACTTCCACGTGGAAAACTCTGGCACTGTCCCTACTACTTCCAGCTCCTTACATGTCCCTTACAGCCTTACTTCGAGTACCTTACACTACAAGCCCAATCCACCCACACAAAACGCTGCACTCACTCCGTTACTGTACAGTAGAGTCTACACACCATCAGTAGGCAGTAGCAACTAGCACGCAACGCGGTTAACGCATGCCACGAGAAAAACGATCAAAAGACGATGGAAATGACGGGAAAAACCCGCACCGCACGCAGCTGCAAACGCCGTGCCATGTAAATACGGGCGCAACCCACGCCGCCCTTGCATCGCATCGCATCCCAATGCCCAACGCGCCAACGCCCAGACGCCTTGGCTTAGCTTAGCTCTATAGCCAGCCAGCCAGCTAGCCATGTCGGCCTCCTCCGAACCGTCGCCCTCCTCCTCCACCGCCTCCCCGCTTGCCCTCCTCCGCCCGCACCCGCACCTCACTCCGCCGTCCCCGGCCACTGGGCCTGCCCCCCCGCCGCCATCCCCGGCGTCCGCGCCCCGGGACTACCGCAAGGGCAACTGGACGCTCCACGAGACGCTCATCCTCATCACCGCCAAGCGCCTCGATGATGACCGCCGGGCTGGTGGGGGAGGAGGCGGCGAGGCCGCGGCGGGCGCTGGGGGCTCGCCTCCGACGCCGCGGTGGACGGAGCAGCGGTGGAAGTGGGTGGAGAACTACTGCTGGAAGAATGGCTGCCTCCGCAGCCAGAACCAGTGCAACGACAAGTGGGACAACCTCCTCCGCGACTACAAGAAGGTCCGCGACTACGAGACCCGCGCCGCCGCGGGCGCCAGCGGCGCAGGTGTCCCCAGGGCCCTCCCGTCCTACTGGACCATGGAGCGGTCCGAGCGCAAGGACCGCAACCTCCCCACCAACCTCGCGACCGAGGTGTACGACGCGCTATCCGACGTGCTCTCTCGCCGCGCCGCGCGCCGCGGGGGCGCGGCGATCGCGCCCACCCCTCGACCCCCGCTCGCGTTGCCACCGGCCCCGCCACCTCCACCGCCGCCGCCACCACCCTCCCCACCTCAGCCTCAGCCTTCGCCGCTGCCGCTGCCCCCGGCGTTGGCACCGCCGGCGACGTCCGTTTCCGGTAATGATCGGCGTCCGTACTTCACACTAGTAGCTATCCTTCAGCCATTTACTGTTCTTTAACTGACACGTGGGGCCGCGAGTCGCGATGAGCTTAGTATTCATGCCGCGCGTTATGATTGGGCAGGATCAGATACTTGCGTCGAGTTGGGTTGGCGTAATTATTTACAGCTGTGGGGGTTGCTTTTTAACCTTTTTACTGTGGGCTCCTCCTCCCGGGGTGGTAGTGGTCATAACTCATAAATCATAATTGTAGGGGGGGCGGTGCCTGCGAGAGCAAAGTTGCGCGCAGTGGTGCAGTTTATGCATGGGAAAGTTGGTGGCGAATCCAGCTATTTTATGGGGATTTAATTGGAAAATTATTGCATATATTGCTCTCTCATCTACTGCTACAAAGGTTGCAATCACTCACTTGTTAAAGGCCTCGGCAAAACCCATTTGTAAAGCCCGAAAGCTTGGAGCAACTGACTGAACTGAGCAAGCATGCAAGAAAGAACCTTTTGTTTTGGCTTCCTACTCGTGCTGTCGTGCATGCATTAGTGTAGTAGTAGTATCTCTCAATCCATTATGCCGGTTGTTTTTATCCCAGTAGTGGCCTGTACGTAGTGTGCAATGATCGATGTCAGGCAGCTAGCTAGCTAACACACACCTTGTGATCGGCTAAGTATTGTCAATGATCTTTTGATGTAGCCGAGGAGCTGACCGGCTCGTCGGAGTCCGGGGAGGACGGCTCGGGCGGTGAGCCGGAGCCGAAGCGGCGCCGGCTGAACCGGCTAGGGTCGAGCGTGGTGCGCAGCGCGACCGTGCTGGCTCGCACCCTGGTGGCGTGCGAGGAGAAGAGGGAGCTGCGGCACAGGGAGGTCCTGGAGCTGGAGGAGCGCCGGCTGCGGCTGGAGGAGCAGCGCACCGAGGTGCGGCGCCAGGGCTTCGCGGGGCTCATCTCGGCGGTGAACGGCCTCTCGAGCGCCATCCACGCGCTCGTCTCCGACCACCGGAGCGGCGACTCCTCCAGGTGATGGATCGTTAATTCATGAAGCCCGAGCTCGACCAAGCAGGGTCGATCGAGGAATGCAAGGCTCAAAGACGAATCGTTCGCGTTGATTCTTCTACCTTTAGCTAGAACTAGAAGTAGCGCTAGCACCATTGCATGCATGCCGACGCTTGCGAATCTGCAAGGTCCAGGGAGTGCGATGTAAATAAGGGTAAATTGTTGGTATGGAAGGGGAGGTTGTGCCTAGCATTTTTTTGGGGCCGCTTGCCATGCCCATCGCATCAGCGCACGGATGGATCGATGCATGTTTTTCATTTTTCTCATGTTTTTCTGTGCACTTGCTGCCTGCGCGCGCGGTGGTGTGGACTCAACTCGCGCGCGCAGAGGTATTACCGTATTAGTATCACTCCTCCGTTCAATTCAATTTTATTTACGTATTTTCTCTGAACATAAACCAATGCGATATTTGTTTCATCACTATATTCAATATATATATATATATGTATAATATTAAGTAAATTTGAATATCTGTTAAGAGTATCAAGTGAACACTATTTATATTTATATTTATAGATCACATCATTAAAAAGAACAGGTGTTTAAATCGGACGGAGTACTGCGATGATCGAGTAGCCGGTGTCGCGTTTCTCGGGTTCTGAGTATGCCGTGGACAGTGATCATTAGTGGCACAGGCCACAGGGAGGCCTCGCTGTCATGTGATCTCCGGCCGTGGGGCCTCTTCCCTCTCCTGCACTGCAACCACGCCAACTGCTACTACTGCAACTGCTTCGCATGCATTGCTTTCTCTGCATTGTTATTGGGCGGATCGAAGTTCGTGCTTGCATGGAATGCCACTTTTGCCCTCGCGTGCACCTACGTATACTATGTTCCAATCGAAATCTCTTTTCAAATCATTTAACGCAAAAAAAAAGTAAAACAGAACACAAACAGAATTTGATATGCACCTCCTTATATATGTGAAGAGGGTGTGTATTAAAATCAGGCAAAAACAAAAATCTTGATCTTGAATTTACTCGTAGAGTTTTGATGATGAAGGTGATCTTGTATACATAAGAAACAAACGCCTCAAACACGATCTACAAAAGATGTTTCAAAGACTGAGCGAAAAGATCAAGTTTTTGTTGTAAAATATTGTCTAGATGATGAAGATATGATACGAAGGAGATTCATCTAGCAATCTTTCATTCTTGATATAAAATCCACAAGCATTTAAAATGAGAGGAGGCAAATCCAAATGTACAGAATAGTAAATTGTAAGAAAGTAAATTACAGAATTTAAATGCTAAAATGAGAGGAGACAAATCCAAATGTACAGAATAGTAAATTGTAAGAAAGTAAATTACATAATTTAAATGCTAAATTTAAGACACAATGTAAATGTGAAAAGTAAATTCAAAACAGAGAATGTAATTAAAATTTTATTGCTTTAAGAGAAATAATTTACAAAGCCTCATAATAAGGTGAGCAAAGTTCAAAAGAGCACAACCAAAGTCCTTCTCTAAAAACTCGAGGAAAGAGGTATACCGCTACCCCTCTATGTATAGCAACCTCAGGGCAATCTCCACCGTTGACAACCTTCTGGCCCCCAAAAACCTCATCAAGGGTTTATATTCATTCCTCCGCTAGGAGTAATCTCCACTCTTGGATGACTTTTTGACCATCAAGAAACGTCATCAAGGGTTGAGATTCGTTCACTTATACATAGCCTAACCCGAAACCTACTAACAAACTGATTTTATCTACTAAGCTAACTTGACCGCTACTTCATTTTTTAAACCGCGATCCAACGATTCTCCTTGATCCAAGTAGCTCCAAGTTAGCAACTTTCCCTTGTTTTCGCAGCACGCAGCGACTCCGTCTCCGATCTTCCTTTGGCGATCCTTGACCATCTGAACCTCTCGCGCACCTCGCCTAGTCCCAGCCATCCTCCATCTTACCATGATCTCGCACCAATGTTCTACAACCATCAAAAACAAATAAACACATCACATAGCAGTGTCCAAAATGATATGCAATAATAATCCAATTGTTCAAATTTCAAATCTAATTTAAAGCAAACTCAAATCCGAGCACATTTAATTCTAATAAAATCAATTACCCATCATAAAATATAAATAAACCTTCACCTGGTATTTTAATATCACGTCATCTACTAGCCAGTAAGGGCATTTACAATGGTCACAGTCAGCTGTCTATAAGAGATGCCATGTAGGATTTTAAGTGACGTGGAGGAGAGAGAAAGCTATTATCTACTCCCTCCGTTTCTTTTTATAAGGCGTATTTGGTTTTGTTAGGACAAGACTTTGACCAACGATTACTTCAATAATATATCATTTATGCAATACAAAATCATAATTATATATAAGTACTTTTGAATACAAATCTGCTAATATCAATTTTGTGTCATAAAAATTATATGCTAATAGAGTAATTGTTGGTCAAAACCTTGTCCTAACAAAACCAAATACGCCTTATAAAAAGAAACGGAGGGAGTACTATTTAATAGACAGTCTTATAGACAACTTCACATGTTGTGTACCATTGTATAGACAGCCTATTAATTGAATGAGAGATCATTACAAACAGTTATATAGACGATCCATTGTATGAGTTATTTTTGATGCTATCTGTAGATGATGTGGAGATGCATTATAGACAGTTATTGTCTATACCACTGTACATGTCCTAATACTCCAACGACCGAGTACCCCTGAAATCACCTGACCTGCCTCCTGCAATGTACTGTTAGGCCGTCGTGTAGAATAGATCGACTTGACCTGTAAATCCACCGTACCGTATCTTAGCCATGCACCTTTGTCTCTCTGTACTCGTACTTGTTTTTCTAATTATTTTTCTCCGGTCGATCTATTCCTTTGTTGCATCCCACTGTCTTATTATATGTACGTGGTTCCGGATCTCTCTGGATCGAGCTGCATGTGTCGTCTTCCCCTGTATCATTACTGAGTACCTAAAAGTACTTCTTCCACTTACCGATCAGTCGACATGACTGCTGCGTTCCTGGTGTTCATCAGAGACACAAATCACAGAGCGTCTTAGACCATCTCTAACGGTGTCTTTTCCCCTCTTCTTTTCCCTCAGCGAAGGGATTTCCATTTCTTTCAGCGCTCCAACGAATTCCCTTCAGCATTTCCTTCGTGAAGAGATTCTCTCTCCCATTCCCTCTAGCAAGAGATTCTCTCTCCTTTCACTGTACAATTCTATTTAAAGGGAATCTGTTGGAGACGAGGGTAAATAAAGAAAAAGTGAAAACAGGCATACGTATGAGCAGCACGACTTACTATTCAGCACTCAAGTAGCCTGTTTCCCTAACGCTGAATCTGTGGCGGCGGCCTCAGCGATCAACGGCGGTGAGGTTTTCGCGTTGATTAATTTTTATTCTTCTTTTGCTACCAGGCTCCATCCAACCATATATATATATATATTTCGGTTGGTGAGGCCGTGACGGTGCCTTGCGGTGGCGGCTCCGCCGGCTGCAAGCTGAGGATGGTGATGGACAGCGGAAGGTACTTGGTTGACCGGAGAGACTGTATGGTCAACGGCAGCTCGTCTCAGCTGGAGAGGAGAGAATTAAGAGGGGAGTGGATCGTCTAGCACGCAGGAGAGAAGGATGAGCAGCGTTAACAATATCAATTTTTGAAAAAATTGTTCAAAAATCGATAATATCGAATCGAAATCATTAAAAATAGAAGAGTGTCAAAATCAAATTGTTGAACAAAAAGAGAAAGAAAGAAAAAATCGATCGACCAATCGATTTTTTTGCCACAGATTTTTTCAGAATCATCGATTTTCGCTCATTTTCGACCGGTTTATATCGTATAATTTTTGTCAAATATTTTGAATTGGACCGGTTTCTAATTTCAAACCGGCTCGATAAAATCGATTATTCCAATGATAATCATCGATAACATGAACCCTGAGGAAGAGATCCATTATACATACATACATACATACATAGAAAAATGATTCCATACTACTCCCAATATCAGTATACCACTTAAATGATGTTGTTATATTTTTTATACTTTTGTGTATACTCTAATACTGATTATAAGATACTCCAAAGTGAGTTTCATGAAAGTATACTTTCTCTATATAGTATAATTTATTTATGTACTCCTTTTACGTATGGAAAAGAGTATATAGCAAAAAAAACAAAGTGTTTTTATAATTTTTTTTTTCAATCATATCGTATCGAAGTATCTTAAAATTATTGTTGGAGTATACCAAAAATAATAAAATGGTATAATATAGTTATTTAAATAATATAATAGAGGTGGAAGTATGTTCTACCGAAAGTAGACTCACCAACGGTAATGCCATACTCCGGCGTGGAGGAATATGCATGGAAGTAGGGATGAAACAGATCGGATATGGATCGAAAACCACTTATATTGTATTTGATCCATATAATTTTATCGGATTGGATTCGGATACGGATAGTGCCGGATACGGATTCGGACACGGATAGTGCCGGATACGGATACGGATAATATTCTAACGAATACGGATAAAATAAGTTTGGATAATCATTGGAACGGATATTTTTCGAATAATACGCGTAAACACTAATTACAAACAGAGTGATGGGCTACAACGAATATTGTCAATAGGAAACCAACATAAGTTGTATAGGACATTGAGAGATTAAAACCGTTAAAACCATACATACAGTTTATAGTAATACACTGAGTCACATCTCATAATGGCACTTGTACTGTTGTACATCATCCATAGAAGTTGCACATCATTCATAAAAGTATACAAAAGTAACAAAGCACATGCATGGCACTAAGCATCAGTCATCCACTTCGACTCAAGTCTAGATGGGCCGGCCGGTGACATATGGGCCAAGCCGGGCTAAGCTAAAGAGGCAGGAATTCGGATATTATCCGAAAAAATGCTCGGATATTACCCGAGATATCTGTATCCGTATCCGAGACATTTTATCCGTATCCGAATAAAATATCCGGATATCCGAATCACTATACGAGCCGTACCATTTTCACCCCTACATGAAGGAACAAACGGACGTGCGAAGAAGTGGTACGACCTGCGCAGACCGGTGGGTCTCTGCATGTTCTCTTGGCGTGCATCCACACTTTGCATGCGTTGTGCCTAAATTAAGCGGGGCGGCCAGCAAGTTTGAGACATGCATGCATGGAACTGTTAGACAACCTCGCTATCGAATAGTCCGGGGTTGCCTAATAGATCTCAAGTGGAGAATAGACAGGGAGAAAGAGAGACACAATATGAGGAGGAACCATGTCTGCTTTATTATTCTGTATGCTTGTGTACAATGGGGTGACCCCCTGCCTCCTATATATAGCGGTTCTGCTTAGAGATAAGGAAGAGTCCATATAGGATACGAATCCGATTTCCTAACACTCCCCCTTGGACTCTTCACTGCGAGATGCATATGCCTCATTAAAACTCCATAAAAACCCAGTGGGAAAAATAATTGGAGAAAGAGTACATAGCACACGCTTGCTGTGTTGCACGGATTGCCTCATCAAAAACCTTATGTAAGAAAACTTCAATGAAAAACTTACTTAAGGAAAAGAGTACAATCCACCCAAACTTCAATGTTAATCTTCAAGATTCACGTTAGGTACTCAAACTTCATGTTTGAGATTTATGTAGGAGTATGTGAAAATTCTCCCCCTGAAATCTGCACTTCTCTAAGCCTCATCATCCCGATTCCTCTAGCACATCTTTCAAAGGAAGATGCCGGGAGTGACTTAGTGAATAGATCTGCGAGATTTTCACACGACTTAGTATGTAGTATCTTTATCTTGTTCATCTTATGCAATTCATGAGCATAAAAGAACTTGGGGTTGATATGCTTTGTGAGGTTACTCTTCACATATCCCATTTGCACTTGAGCAACACAAGCTGCATTATCTTCATAGATAATGGTGGGGGTTTGTTCCATGTTCAAACCACATGACTTCTGGATGTGATGAACCATTCTTCGAAGCCATGCACATTCTCGAGAGGCTTCATACAAGGCAATTATTTCTGAGTGGTTTGTCGATGTTGAGACAAGAGTCTGCTTAGATGACTTCCACGAAATTGCTGTTCCACCGCAAAGAAAAACATACCCAGTTTGTGACTTGCCAGTATGTGGGTCTGATAGGTACCCAGCATCGGCATAGCCAACCAAATTCAATTCATTATTTCTTCTGTAAAACAAGCCAAGGTCTTTGCTTCCTTGAAGGTAACGGAAGATGTCCTTCACCCTTTCCAATGCCTTTTGGTGGGTTCTCAGACTGCATCAGCGCTAGCAAATTCACGGCGAACGCAATGTCCTGCCTAGTGCTATTCGCAAGGTACATAAAGCGCTCCAATTGCACTCAAGTATGGGAATTCCGCTCCGGGACTTCCTCCCCTCTTCTTTAGGCCTGCACGGGTCTAGGTCTGCTTGGAGTGACCTTCCGACCATTGGGGTCTTTATGGGTATGCCTTTTCAAAACCAAATTTCTCCAACACTTTCTGCGTGTAGGAAGATTGGTGTACCAAGATTCCACCTTGGACATGTTCAAGCTGCAAGCCTAAACAAAACTTGGTTTTACCCAAGTCTTTCATTTCAAATTCAAACTTCAAGTATGTGCATGCTTCTTCAATTTCTTCATCCGTCCCAATGATGTTCAAGTCATCTACATAGACGGAGATTATACAAAATCCATTCGAGGATCGTTGTATAAACACACATGGACAATCTTCATTTGTTCGTGTAGCCTTTCTTGCAAAGAAAGTCACTCAAGCGATTGTACCACATTCTTCCCGATCGTTTCAAATTTATACAAGGATTTCTCCAATTTCACATCGTATAGGTTTCTGTTTGCTCTGTCTTGGTTCGGGATAGGGATACCTTCCTACTTTCATATAAATCTCCGAATCCAAGTTTCCATACAAATATCTTTGTGACAACATCCATTAGCTTCATTCTCAACTTCAAGTTGATCGCCATTGAGATCAAGTATCTAAAGGTAATTCCACCCATGACCGGAGAATATGTTTCTTCATAATCAACCCCAGGACGTTGAGTGAAACCTTGAGCAAAAACCTTGCAATGGTTGTTGCTCTATTCATAGATTCTTCTATTATTACAAATTTATGGCCATTTCGTCATGGTGTGCTTCATGCACTTCTACTTGCTCTTCATTGCTATTTCCCATTTCAGGAGCAAGTTCCTTTAGTTTTTCTCCGCCAATGTGTGCGCATACATTATTTCCGGCGGCTTCTTCCAATGGAAGATTCAAATCTGGAATTGCCTTTTCCACAGGCTTCTTTCCAAAGGCCGTGTCTCAACTGGCTCCCCTTCTTGCTTTAGGGCATTTTGTGATTGGCTGAGGTAAGTCCTCTTGCCCAGTTTTCCCTAGACGTCTCCGGGTACTTTGGGTTTGAGAAGCCAGATTTCCTGTTCTTTTTCTTTGAGGCCTCTGAACAGGATGAGGGATACCTTCTGCTTTCTTTGGTATTTCCACCCTCTCTGGTGCATTTCTTACTGGTACATGCGACTTAACCACGCTCTTCAGATCACAAAAATGATCAGGCAGTTCATTTGCTAATTTCTGCAAATCGATTGTCTTCTTGACTTCATGATTTGCTTCATTAGTGCGAGGGTCATGCACGGGGATCCCAATAGAATGCCATATGATTTCCCGGCATTTTCATCCAATGGTTCATTTCCTCCCCCTAATGACGGGAAAGCGATCCTCGTCAAAAAAAAAAAATGCAATCAGCGAATCGGGTTGTATGCAATTCTTCAGTCGTGGGTTCTAAATACCTGATTATGGAGGCATTCTCATAACCAACGTATATCCCAGACTTGCGGAGAGGGCCCATTGCAGTTCGCTGTGGGGTTGGTATAGGTACATATATCATTCATTTAAATCTTCAGGATGACCCATTGCACTAGTTGCATAGTTGAATGGGTGTTGTAGGCCGATGGTCTATAATTGATGAGTGCTACTGCATGCAGGACTGCGTCTCCCCAATAAGTGTTGGGCAAGTTACAACTCTGCAAAGAGCGGTCGGGCTATGAACTTAATCCTCCTTAATAGTGCTTCAGCTCGTCCATTTCACGTATGGACATGCGGTACAGAGTGCTCAATAGTTATTCCAGTTGCTGTGCAAAAATCATCAAATGCCTTGGAAGTAAATTCGATGGCAATGTCCATTCGAATGGACTTCACACGATGATCAGGAAAAGCATTCTTAATTCTGATGATCTGCGAGATCAGCTTTGCGAATGCATGATTCCTTGTAGACAACAAACATACGTGCGACCATTCCGAGGAAGCATCAATGAGCACCATGAAGTACCGAAACGGCCTCGACAAGGGCTGAATCGGGCTACAAATATCCCCTTGAATGCGTTCCAGGAATGCAGGGATTTCATGTTGCACTTTCATAACAGAGGGTCTAGTTATTAATTTCCCGGTGGCACATGCATGGCACACAAAATCTTCGTGATTCGGGAAATTCTTAACATTAATGCCATGACCTTGTGAGTTGTTAACTATATTTCTCATCAATCTAAGACCAGGATGACCTAATCTACAATGCCATAAAGCAAATAATTCAGAGCTTCTAAAGACAGTCTTCAAAGAAGTATACACTGCGTGTGCATTGATTTTCGTGTAGTACAACCCAGATTCATATGAGGGACATTTTTCTAGTACCATCTTTCCATATTCCGCGTGCTTCACAATGCACAAGTGTTCTTTGCCATTTTCTTCATTGGTTTCTACGTGAAACCCATTGGCGCGGATATCTTTGAAACTTAAGAGAGTGCGGGTTGATTCAGGGTACAAGAGGGCTTCTTCAATTACCAAAGTTGTACCCATTGGCAATATAATTGTGGCTCTTCCTGAGCCTATTATATGCGTATCGCTTCCTGCGATAGTCGTAATCCTTCCAGCGTTCTTCGTGATCGTCTGGAAGTATTTCGACTCTCTTAAGATGGTATTTGTTGTGCCACTATCAACAATGCATATTTCCTCCATTGGGCGCTACACGATTTCTTTTCAATCTATTCTCCAATAGGCTATCGCGTAGGATAGAGTCGCGTAGGACTTTTCTTTCGGCAATCCGAGTGGATGCCGGCTTGATAGCGAGTTGATTGCAGATCGGATCGGGCGATCAATCGCCGGTAGTAGACGTTCGTTGTAGTCGACGATCCTTCGCTTCTTATCTTTTTTCTCATCTTTTCTCACCTTTCAATCTTTCTCCTGGTAGAGCTTCGTGCTGATAACGTGTTAGACAACCTCGCTATCGAATAGTCCGGGGTTGCCTAATAGATCTCAAGTGGAGAATAGACAGGGAGAAAGAGAGACACAATATGAGGAGGAACCATGTCTGCTTTATTATTCTGTATGCTTGTGTACAATGGGGTGACCCCCTGCCTCCTATATATAGCGGTTCTGCTTAGAGATAAGGAAGAGTCCATATAGGATATGAATCCGGTTTCCTAACAGGAACTAGTGATCAAATTAAACGGGCACCAGCCGTACGTATAGCCCCATCCAAAACCGGTACCCCACACGCACGCCGACACGAGATAGTGTTGCATGATCTGCTGCTGCTGCATGCATGTGTAGCTAGCGGCTATATGGTTCAAAATCGCAGTAAAATTTCAAAAATTTGATCCGAAATTTTACATTTCTGTCAGAAATAAGATTCTAAATACCAGAATAATTTTTTTTTTAAAAAAAAATCAAATTGCTACCATACTTTCGAAAATTTCAACGCATTTTGTCAATATTCGAACTTTGGGGCTGAAATTTATACACACTCGACCGAATTTGATGTTTAATGCACCAAAATACATGTGAAAATGTGTGTGTGTAGAAGTTATGTATAAGAGCATAATATCACACAGCAATGTTTTGAGTCCACTTGGTTAGCTGACTTAGCTCTCACGGAGGAGACTCGGGTTTGAGTCCTTGTAACGGGGATTTTTTGTGTGTAAGTTTTGGCTTGCCTACAGAAGCTAGTGAAGGGATTTTTGAGCTAGTGAGCATGCTAAAAAAGGCCAAAAAAAGAATGCTGAGAGTGGGATTTGAAACCCATGACCTTTGGATAGATTGCAACCTTTGTGCGACGATGTAAACCATTTTGGGTAGCTGGTCTTCATGCCATGTATCATTTTCCCAATTTTTTTATAGCCTTAGGAGACCATTTTAGAGGTGTTGAAAAGGTGTGTGTTATTGGCTACCTCGATTATATAGGGTGTGTTACTAGCAAGCATGTGTTATGTAGTTTGGCTTTGAGCACTTGATGTACGAGTATGATCACTTGAGCAGCAAGCATGCACGCATATAGTTATGAGCTGAGCATGCATATATATAGTAGTATTATCAGAATTTTTTTAAATTTTTCAGGCTTGATCACCATCTAAAAATTTCATGAGAATATTAGTGATGCCGCAAGACCATCAAAAAAGTTTTTCAAAATTTTCTAACACCAGTTTGAACCATTTTTCATTTGTTTGAAATTTGCCGAGATTTTGGCTCGATCAATCTCGGTAATTTTGGTCCAAAAATTTCGTATTTGAAAATTGCCTTTTGGATTTCATCTGAAATTCCGAGACCTTGCCGAGATTTTGGATTTTGGTCACCTCTGAGATTTGATGCGGAACCAAAATTTCAAACCTTGAGCTAGTGAACTAACATTGGTAATTAACCATGCATAAGAACTAACTAAATTAAAGTAACGCGCTTAATTAAACTAATTAATAACGTTGAATCGCATAATTCAATTGTTACAGATTGAATGCAATAGAATAAATTGCAAAATTCTATAATTCATTGCATTTTAGATCACGAATTTCATAAATAATTAATTACAAATGAGATTATTAAAATAAAATAAAGCACGTAATTAAATCAAACTAACTAGCAAAGAATTAATATTACAACTTAAAACTCAACTACAAATTGAGTGTTACGAATTATAATGTCAATACTTAATTACAATTTTGGTAGCAAATTACATCAATGAATAATTACATTCCCAAAAATAAAAATTTCAAAAATATAATAATAATAATAATAATAATAATAATAATAAAACACCGGTGTTTTTCTGATCTTCATTTGTAAACCTGCATGACAGTAAAATTGTATTGATAGATAAAAAGCAATAAATTAATATGGCAATAAATTTAAAAGAATTAAAAAATAGAATTGTCATCAGACCCGTATGATTTGTTATTGAGCACTGATATATTAGATTCGTCCCGGGCCAAATCAGCATCTCTCACGAAATTTAGAGTTCATCATTCGATAATTTAACAAACTTGCAATTATCTGCAGATACACGTATATTAAAAATATCGTGCAATAGAAGAGTGAATTCCTACGTAAAAAGGTAAACTCTATAGTTTAGGATAAGCCTCATCTAGGTCCTTCTAATCAAAGCAATCCAAGCATTATAGTCAAGCCGGCCGACGCCGCATTCATTCCTTCCTCCTTAAGGCATTCTCGAGAACACACACACACGAGCCATTTCTTTCGAACACCATCAGAGAACCACAAGGTCCGAAAGCAAGCAAGTTTCCAAGAACCCACACCACACTAAAAAAATCAAGCCACCAAAGAAGCAAGGCCTCCACAAGCCATCTGGATCGATCACGAGTCCAGACTCCAGAAGCTGCTAGGAGGAGCAAGCTAAAATCAATAACACGGCCACCAGGGAGATCAAGAGGAAACCAGGAGCAAGGTCACCAATAGCCTCCACATCCACAACACCATGACCTTGTATCTCAATTTCATTTTTTTTTACTACACCATTAAACGCAGTACACCTACACCTACACCTATATTTACATAGTGGTACATCTCTAATCTTTACTATTATAAAGCAACAGTTGGTGGCAGTGGTGAGTTCTACCCACGTCATTTATTGCCCTGCTTAATTGCCCTACTTAATTGTCCTGCTTAATTGCCCTACGCAAAAAACGAAGTGTTGCTTTAATTAGCCAGCTTTCGCAAGAAACGAAGCGTTAAAGATAGATGTTTGATCTTGTGAAATAATTTTTTTTATTTTTTAATCTTTATTTTTCGTTATCAATTTTGTTTTTCGTAGCAATGCACGGGCATGTAACTAGTATATGTCTAATCTAAAGAGAGAGAAAAATAGAGTCTCACGAACGCTCAGATCTCATGTAACCAGCTAGTTGCTAGTTGCTACGTAGTAACTTGGAGACCTGCCTTTTCTTCTCCAGTTTGCATGGCTTTACGAAAGATTATCAATCAGTGCATGCACGCCCGGCCGCGCAGCCTTTCGCGTAAGCCCGGCGCCCGCTGCCATAAGCGGCGAGACAGTATGGTGAACACGCACATGCATGTACGCATGGACTAAAAAAACTTTCAATAGGATATATATATCACGTACACAACTCTATAATTTTGTATAATAATTTTATTATAAGATCATAAATTCAATATACATATATTAAAATTTTGCTAAAATAACGATAGGAATAATACATCTATTATGTGGGGAAGTTTTGCAGGCCAACCAAGGGTGCCACCTCACCCCCATGTCATTTTGCACAAAGGTCCCTCCTTTTTCTGTAAATTATGAATAGGTCCCTGCAAATTACAAACGGGTCCTTTGCGATTTTTTGTGAGTATAAAATTTTTTTTTCCAGATTGCGTTTAGGTCCCTAGTTTGTTACTTTATGGCAAAGCCCCCCCGATAAATACGAATATCGAACGAGTCATTTTCTAATTTTTCATAATAGCGATCAGGTCCAAAAAATATAACAAACATGTCCCTAGCCCTTACGTCCAGGTTCTTTCTCCGTTTTTCTCGAAAAAAATATTTTTCGTCAACAGAAATATGTGTACAGCTCTATCTCTAGATTTTTTTCCCAACTCAATCTCTAATCTCTAAATTTTTTTACCAACTCGATCTCTGATATTTTTCGAAACGTGTATTATTACTCGGTGAACGTATAGAGTATTAAACTCGATAAAAGAGGGTTCACATCTCTAATATTTTTTGGAACATGTATTATCACCGATTAACACATAGAGTATTAAACTCGACAAAAGGAGATTAATCGGGTAATGATAAAGTGTCAACCAAATTTGTCAAAAGAAATTTGTGTCTAGGTTCTTTCTTCGTTTTTCCCGGAAACAATATTTTCATTAACAGATATATATGTGAACAGCTCTATCTCTAGATTTTTTCCCGGTTATTTTTCAAAAAAAAAACCCGTCATTTCGTAGATTCGCGACCAGATCCTTCACGTCACCTTTTTCCAAAAAAAAACTCAAAAAAAATTTATGACTAGGTCCTTTCTCCAATATTTCCTTGCAAAAAAGAATTTCGAATCAAATTTTGCGCGATGTGACATTGCCGCACCGTTCTACCTAGTAGCTCTGATATACGGGGAAATGAGAATGTGTACCTGGAGAACGCGTGAAGCGCTGTGTTGTCGGCTTCTGGCCATCATCTCCCAGGACGCGGTGGTCTTGTCCCTTCCCGCCATCGATCCCTCGTCGGCTCGTCCGGTGGTAGGGGCATTTTGGTCCTTGTGCGCCCGCAAGGCTACCCATCTCGCTGCAGTGGGGGACGTCCTGTTGAACCAGGCTTGTTTGCATGTTGGATACGGTGTTAAACTCGTGACTGATAGTAGCTTGTACTTGCGTAACATTTTCAGCTGCACACGACGTGGGCATATACCTAATGAACTGTGTAGTACTGTATGTATAGAACTACTCTACCAGTTAACTGGCTAGTTTGAACAGGAACTTTTGAGTTAATACATACACCATCGACTCTAATACGCGATGCATTGCTGGGGAATATGTCGGGGTGAAACTGGGTCGGATACGGGCGGATATTGCTCGTCTCGTATCCTAATTCATATTTTTTTTCTGGATTCGGAGTCGAATATGGATGTCCCGGATACGGATACGAATTCGGATTATTCGGGATTTGGATACAGAGCGGATACCTGACGGATTCGAGTCTGGATCGGATATCATAATCGGATAGTAGTATAATACATAATTGTGTACGTAAAAGAAAGAATGAAGCATTAACCTTACAACATTAGCTTCAAGTCATAATTATTTCAACGTAGGATAGTAGTATAGTTAGAGGTGCAAATGGGTCGGATACAAGGAGAGAGATCGAGACATAAAGAAAACAGAGAACAAGGGGAGCTCTTTCATCAAACTTAACCTTACGGAATAAATTCCTAGAGATATTAAATAGTGTTGAATTGTCACATTCTGACAAACTGAAGATAGACTTCTCTCATAATGAGGACTACTTGGTTTGTTTGCTATGCTTCAATTCAGTGACTCAACTAATTCCAGTAATTTGAATAGAAAAGAAGTTTATCAAATAAGTTGAACAAATCAATTTAGGTAAAAACATTATATCATCACTTTTATTTGTTTGTTGGTAGATTTGTTGAAGTTCACGCTTAATAACAAAGTAGGGTTTTTTAGTGCTAGTATCAAACAACTACTCTATCTATCCAAGAATGAACCAAATTAATGGAAGAATAATTGATTTTATCCGGATATTGGGTCGGATATTGCTCTTCCTACCCATATTACATCGGATTTTTCAGATACGGATCGGATATTGCTCTTCCCATATCCTAACCCATATTACATCGGATTTTCTAGATACGAATAACATCAGTATGGATTTTAAACGGAATTTTTACTCTTGGGGAAAAACAGCGCAGTTCATTTAGCTTGTTAAGAAGCGTGTGAAGCAAAACCATTGTTACCGAGTACCGAACTAATTAGCGTACTCCCTCCCTCCGTTCCAAAATATTGTTTTCGTTTTAGCATGTTACCGAATTAGACATTTCAAAAACTATTATTGATTAATGTTTTAAGGCTAAACTCGACAATAACCATTATTTCTATGTGTTTAGAGTAAGGTTACTTAAAAAAGTACTTATTTAGAGTAGAAGTTCTTTTTTTTACCAACAGCATAACCCCAATATTGCTTAACTATACTCTGAACATTCAGTGTTGCTTAACTTACATCACCAGTAAACAAACAAACAAAAAAGACAATACTCCAGTTCGGGTATCTACTATCTAGTGCTATCAGCTAGACCATTTGAGGTTCCTAGGATGTGTTTGGTTTAGGTCCCGTTTGGTACGGTTCCAGATTCTAGTAGAAACGGAAACGGTTCCAGATTCTTAGTAGAAACGTTTCAGGTAGAATCAGAATCACTTTCTGCAAACCATTTGGTACGGTTCCAGATTTTAGTAGAAACGGGGTTGAGGGTGATTCATCCACGGTGTGGAAAAAGAAGAAACGTTTCGAGGAGAATCGTTCCGAGTTTTAGCCCGTTTGGTTGGGTTTCTCCCAGATTCTAGTAGAAACACCTCGGTTCCAAGTTGCCAAACGGGGCCTTAAGGGCCAGGCTAGATAGGATGGTCTCATCTATTTTTTTCTATTCATCCTATTGTTTGATTAGATGTATGAGTGGATAAGATCATCTAACTCTTATTTCATCTAATTTTCATCCCACCAACTAAATTTGAATGCTCACCCCACCCAATTTTATCCCTGCAGCCAAACAAAAAATTAATTCATCCTATCTATCTTCTATTTTTTCAACCAAACATAAATTTAAATAACTTTATTTCTATCGGGCTGAATAATCCCATTTCATTCCCTCATTGTTTTGAACCAAACGAACGCTACGGGTGTGTTTGGTTGCCTGCATGGTGCTTGAATCGCATGAGTGGATGCAACTGTATCTATTAGACGCATGTTTGGTTTCCTGTTCATCCTGGCCAGGTGGATGCAATTGCACCCACTCATACAGGATGGAGAAAAACACAGAAATTAGACTTCTCTCTAATGCAGGCCCATGAGATGCACAAATAAGCAACCAAACAACTTAACTTGCATCCACTTAGTCAGGCCAAGACTAACCTGGATGGCTCATACGAAACAACCTAGGATGGTGCAAACACACCCTAGGTGACGCCGTTGATGCTTTTTGGGTGGAAACCGGCGGTGGTGAACGTATGGATTCCTCTTTTGGTGTCAGAAAAGGGCCTGACCATCTTGGCTGTCATTGCGCTCAGGGCCGTAGTCAAAGTCCCTTGACCGGAGGGCCTAAGAGAGAGAGGCCATTCCATCCACCGTAGCTGTCCCGTCCTCCCCAAAATGTCCTTAGACCATCCAACCATATTCCCACTATTTCATTCTCTTCTCTGTTCCCTTTACTCATTTCCATTTCTTTTATTTTTCTTTATCTCCTATAGATTCTCTTTAAAAAGAATTGTACATGAAAAGGAGAGAGAATCCCTTGCCAGAGGGAATGGGAGAGAGAATCCCTTCACGAAGGGAATGCTGAAGGGAATCTGTTGGAGCGCTGAAGGGAATAGGAATCCCTTCGCAGAGGGAAAGGGACACGGTTGGAGATGGTCTTAGCAGCTCTTCTTCACTCCCAGTCCCAGTAATTCTCATGTACACCACTAGCCGTAGGCAAACTTAATAATACTTATAGAAAAAGCAATTAGATACTTTCTTTGGTCATAAATAATTATTTAATCATTGTTTTGAATATAAACATAATCAATTTTTTGAAATTCTGATTATTAGTATCTTTTTAGTATTTAAATTGGATATATGAAAATCATACGTGCAGATTTATCTCGAAATTTTGTTCATAATATTATAATTTTATTAAGTTTTATAAATATGTTATAATAGAAAACAACGGTAAAAACAATGTTTTAGAGAACATATTGATGTTTAAAACGACGACTATTTGTGATCGGAGAGAGTAGTGTATGCTCTTTCCGTTGAGAAATATAAAACCTATAGTTTGAATAGTCTTGTTTAAAAATACAAGATTTGTATGTAGATTTAATGAATCTTTTCTACTATACCCCTATTCATTATCTCTTAAGTATATATATTTATTCATTACCACTTACACAAAACATTACCTTCATTCTCAAGACAATTAAGAGAGGTATGTAAGTAGTTTTTTCTTCTATCTTTTTCAATTTCACCTAAACTTAATTGTTATGCAAAGTCAAGCTACAATTTATATTTACCAGTGGAAAAAAGTACTCTGTATCTCATATGGCCATGTGGTAACCATTTTCCATTGTGCGATCGCATGCCTGCATGTCTAATAAATGACGAAGCCAGCAACTAGTGATTTCTGAAGAGGCTAGAGGAGGCCCTACACGTGCGTACAACACTAGTAGCTAAGCTAGGCAGTACAGCACCTACGCCGCGGGCAGCATTGGATGCTAGCTAGCTCCACTCAAGCCAGCCACCGGCTATGTAAAAAGGCATGCAATGCATGCAAAGCTGTAAAAAAGGCACGATCTTCCACGCACATATGCAAAGGATATAAATCCGTCTCAGTTCCGTTCTGTTCAACAGCTAGTAGCAGTAGATTCATCGTACAAGTGTCTCGCCAGTGTGTGATCCAAACCCGTACAACTACCACAATGCTCTAGCACTAGCGAAGACCCAACTAGCTAGAAAGCGTAAGTAGTACAGCATAAAACCAAACCAGACAGATATGGGGTGGGGATGTCCGGCTCCTACAGGGCTAATACAACGTAACAACAAGATTCAGGACATAAAAAAATGAGGTCTCGCCATTTGCTTCAGGCTTTCAGAGGAAGAAAGGGAAGCAAAAGAAATGGAGGTGTGACCGTGTGAGTGGCCACTGGGGACCTGGACGAACAGTGATATCTCCGGATAAATAATTGGAAGTGTTGCAGCGATGCGTCGGAGATGCCAGCTCTATAAATGCGATCGCTCCAAACCAAACTTTATCCCAACTTCCCCTCGTCAGCTCGTCTAGGAAGGCCGGCCTATAGAGAGAGAGAGAGAGAGAGAGTGACACCGACCAATGCAACAGCAGCAGGCAAATCATAAGCCCAGCCCCACACTGCCAGTCAAACGTGCCGGTCAAAACTCGCCATTCCCATAGTACTAGCGCATCCCTCTCACTCCCCCCTGGGAGCAGCATTTAACCTTAACATGGTGAGATAATTGACAGAGACGAGCGTGTCTTGACCCTCCCCGTCTCATCATGAGCTGGGGATTTTTAGGTGTGAGAATGATCCAGCAAAGTAAAGCGACAGAGACGCCGACCTCTGATAATGATACTATACCACTGCCCTGGGACATACTGGGCGGATCAGCAAGTACCATCATGGTTGAAGGCTCAACAGCTGGAGGCTGAAGCTACCAAAGGTACATCATGGTTTGAATTGCCAACGGCCGACGACCGGCGGCAGCTAGCACAACGCCGGAACAATCTCAAAATAAAGTTGAATCTTGCGATGGTGGCAAGTCCTCGGTCATCGCCCCTTGCAATTCCAGCTGACAGTGGCGAGGAGCACTATATCGCATATCCATGGAAAAATGCATTTCAAATTAAACTTTTATCGAGAGTGTACATTTGCAAACTCAGGAATGGGAAATCTTATGATGAAAACTCAACCCAGTCTCACATTCGAATACATGCTAACTCAGAAAAAAAAAAGAAAAGAAATTTGAACTAAAATCCTAACCCAATCACTTGCATCCAGAAAAGCACTGGATAGAGCCGACAAGCATGCAACTGTGTGCGTACGCCTCGATCAGGAAAATAAAACTATACGACATCAGTTGAGCTGATCATGGAAGATACAACTCCCTACTGCATAACAAGTTGGGTCTGATGGAAACATAATACAGAGCACCAACAAGAACCATAGAGAAATGATATCACCCGTCTTTTCCCATATGTTATGATACATACTCCCTCTGTCCCACAAAGAGTGCATTTCTAATATTTAAAAATTATCCCACAAAAAGTGCATCTTTAGTCCGTAGGACCCAACTGTAAGTGTATGTATGCTCATTTACGTGTATGTGGAAATCGAAGCACCAGTATGCTTATGTATGAAGTAATAAGGGTCACATTAGTCATTTACCTTGCATACTAATATGTCTTAAAAAACCTAGAAATGCACTCTTTGTGGACAGAGAGAGTAGATCATAACATGGAAAAGTACCAGCTGACTAGTAGTTAGTGTCACCCTCTGTTTCAGCATTTGACAAGACCCAAAGGAAAGCACCAGGTGTATCAGTATCACTGTTCAGTACCGGACCACAGTAATATGTGCATTAAATAGAACTACCGTCCTACTAGGAGGTTTATGAACACATAGGACCGATTGGCAAAAGAGCATTTTCACACTCAAGCTCAGGCCACAGATTTCTCCCTGGCTCCAAGCACCTGAGGAGAGAAAAAAGAGGGGCAACAAATTAATCCTCATAGCAACAGGAAAACAATTAAATCATCTTGAAGCCCATGTTGGAATTGGATGACTTCTTCCAATCATAAGATGAAATGGAAATGGGCTTAGTCCCACAAAAGGTTGATCATCGAGTTGGCCAGCCCAGCTTCTTTGAAAGTTTGGTCACTTGCATACTCCAGGTTTTTGGATGCTCCAGGAATGGGCTGTACAAAGTGGAAAGCCCTCTTACCCCCGTCCTCCACTTTAGGAGAGCAGAATGACCACAGGAGCTGCATAGAGAGAAGACATTAGGTAAAGAAGTAAAAAAAACAGAGATTACAGATTAGTAAGAAATTTGATTTCAGTGATGTAACCTTAATAGAATCTGTGTGAAGAAAATTCCTCTGGATCCTCCGGCCATCAGGTAGTCGAATTGCAACCCGACAAAGAAGGTCCCTACTTCCTTTGGGTTCTTCAGGGAGATTAGGATAGTCGATCTTAACATTCAAGCTAGGTTCATTTTCTTCCTCAGGTTTAATCTTGTCATCGGTAGCATCTGATCCCCCAGCTCCTATACTCTCCTCCAGGGAAGCCGCCACCGCCCGTGCTAGTTCTTCATCTTCATCCTCTACAGTTGTTTTACCTACGAAGAATAACATTGCGAGCATGGGCAAACGCAAAATGGCAAGGTAACAAGTGTATTGCAGGTATGCAGATGCTAACAAAAACCTAACAAGGAAAAGAACCGTGTTATCAGTGGCTGAAATAAAGTCACCAGAAGATGATTACAGCAAAATCTTTAGCTAAACGTAGTAGTATTACACCAACAATTACAATGGTTGGTAAGCTATTTGAGATTTGTACATGTAGTCATATACACATTGGAAACTTTAAATTTTGTGTGTTATGTTATGCATGGCTAGATAACTTTTGTTACACGTTCCATTCATAAAAAAACATCTGGGTCATTCCTTACCATAAGCTGCAGGCCAAACCAACCTTAATTGTCATATACTGCATCAATGCCACATGCCCAGTTTTTTTACTTGGAGGCTCCAACCAAACATGCCTTTATTTCTAAATACCTATCTGCACAACCAATCGATCCTTGTTGACATGTACATAAATTTTTCTGAACATTATAGGTGGGAATCAAAAAACTCAATAAAATATTGTTGCACCATCAAACTACTAGTAGCTTTTAATTTAAAAATATTCATGTGCATTGGTTTATATTATGCTTTACCATTGTTCAATATGAGCTATATTGGAAAACAGATGACACCATTTCCCAATTACAAAGAAAAAAGGACATGACAGGAATTGCTAGAAGCCAGACGTTTTCCAGTGGTTTTGTTGTTGACTAAAATTTTATTTTAGTTTTCTTTCCAATTTTTTCCAATTCTTGTGCTTCCTAAACCTTTCACAATCCTTGATATCAATGTTTTAGTGCTTGCAGATGTTTAGTGTTTTAGGGGGCACCTAATAAAATTCGGCTGAAACGAGCCATGAAAAGTATTGCCAGTTATCACCAGGAAGTTAAACCCTAGAAGTGACTAGACTCACTACTCGTTAGTTGCTATGTGCATCATTCGAAACGGAATACCGTATACTTCTGTTCTTTCAAAAATGATTTATTTCCTGCTGCAGTTCTAAAATTATAGACAGTGGAAAGTGAAAATGGTACTCTCGCCAAAAAAAATGATACAATTAATCAAAAAAATGATACAATTAATATGACGCAGAAATACATTGGGAAGCTAAAGATGAGAGAAGTTTACAAGTTCATATACCTATTATGAAAGGAAAAATGTTATGGACTTCTACATGCAATACCTATATCAATGGCTTAATTTGCTCCAATGAGGAGAAATCTTTTAAAACTTGGGAGCTAGAGTAAGGTTCCACAAGGACAACAGGACCACCAACAAGATGCAGAAGCACCCTTGGAGTGCCTGGGAAAGAGCAAAGCCAGGGAACCCAAAAAAGACCCAGTGAAAGATGCTGCATGAAGACTCTTAAAGGGAATCCTCAGACTCCACCAAGGCCAGCCAAAGTGTCAGACACATGTCAGGATCAAAGGCCTACACTAACACAAATTATAGAGGAAACAGTGAAACACACGCACATAGTAGAGACGATGAAACACACAAGCTTGGCAGCATCGCAACTGCCTAGTGCCAATGCAACGCTTTCACCTTGGCAACGCGTAACTCATCTTGCATTCCACCGACGTGTAGGCTCCTCCCTGTTAAGGAGCCGCGTAAACTACAGCGTGTCAGTCACTGCAGCAGCTGTGCACACGCCGTCGCACCACATGAAAGCACCCTGTCGTGTGCTTGCTGCTTGAAGTGCAGCCACATCCGATGCGCCGTTGGGTCCCGCATTCATGTGTCTCCATACCCAAGGCCCGATGCGCAACTGATCCCGCCTCCAGAATGTGGCTTAGCTTGATCCACCGCTATGCGCCGCACAACCCTGCTCTGATACCAATTGTTAGGATCGAAAAGCACTAACACACAATTCACCGTGGAGACACTCACACGATTCACTGGGAGAAGATGAACACTAAAGAAAGAACAAAAACAGAAACATGTAGACGTAGCAACTGCATTGCGTCGAGTTTTATTCTTTCTGTTATTCACTCACACTCTCAACAATTGGTATCAGAGCGTGGTTGTGGAGCGCGTAGCGGTGGATTGAGTGAAGCTACATTCTGGAGGTGGGCTCGGTGGTGCAGCAGCGCACCGGGCCTCGAGCATGGCGACACGTGAATGCGGGATCCAACGACGCATCGAGTGCAGCTGCATGGCAAGCAGCAAGCACACCTCATGTGGTGTGATGCAGCGTGCGATGGCGTGTGCGCAGCTGCTGCAGCGACCGACAGATTGCAGTGAATGCGGCTCCGTAACAAGGAGGAGCCTACACCTTGATGAGTTACACGCTGCCAAGGTGAAAGCATTGCGTTGGCACTAGGCAGTTGCGATGCCCGCCTAGCTCATGTGTTTCATCGTCTCTACTATGTTTGTGTGCGTGTGCGAGTTTCCATTGAGAATTTGTGTTTGAGTGTAGGCTTTTGATCCTAACATTTGGTATTAAGAGTCTGAGTTCTTGATCCGTGTAAACCCAAGATCATGTTGCGCTCTCCAGGAAGTGGTTTCACCGGTGATGAGGCGACGTCGAGTGCAACAGCGAAAGAGAGTTCCGCTGTCTTGTTGCATTATCCAATGCCCATGAAGAGCAATTATGCAACATAAGAATCAAGATGAAAGTGTATATGAGGACTCAAGGAGTGTGGGACGCGATCGAGGACGGCAATGTCGATGCGCGCAAGGATCAAATGGCTTTGGCGGCCAGCTATGGAGGTATTCCGGAGGAAACACTCTTCCTACTAGCCAAAAAGGAGACGGCCAACCCTGCATGGGAAGCGTTGAGGACGATGCATCCTGGCACCGATCGTGTGAAGGCAAAAGTACAGGCTCTCAAAGCTAAGTTTGAGGGGTTGCGCATGAAAGAGATGGAGTCAGTCAACAATTTTGCCATCTAGTTGACGACAATCATCAACAAAATTGGAAGGCTTGTCGACAAGATGGAGAGCTATGTGTTGAGAAAATTCCTTTGTGCAAACCTTGGAAGGTTCTTGCGAATCGTGTCCACCATTGAGCAACTTGGCGACCTCAAGGTGATGACGATTTTGGAGGTGATAGGCCGCTTGAAGGCACATGAGGAATGGATTACGGGATACAACAGCAGTGAAGATGAACACCTATTATTAACTTGTGCCAAGTGGGAGGCCCCGCGTTGGTGAGGACTCTTCCAGTGGCTCTAACGGCGGTGGTGGCCGATGCCGCAGGAACCGATAATTCAACAAGGCAATAGTGAGGTGCTATAATTGTAATAATTATCGGCACTTTGCTTTCAGCACGCCGCAAGTCGAAGGAGGAAGAGAAAGCGCTTCTTGCTGAAGCTGAAAGTGATGACGAACCAGCCTTGCTGTGATGATGCGTGAAGCAAGCGTTGAGTCAAGATTTGGAGGAAAATTGTTACAAATAATCTTTACTTAGTTTAGTTTCTAGGTGTGTTAATTAGTTAGTTGCATGGATATGTATCCTAGCTAGATTGAGTTGTTGATTAGTGGACCAGGTTTGGTGGATGGATCATGTCGAGTTATGGAGGCAGGTTGTTGCCTACCGTGAGTATTTATTTGTATCAATGTTCGCTTAGTTGAGAGTGTGAGTGAATAACAGAAAGAATAAAACTCGGCGCAATCATGGTTATCACGGCGACAAGGCGAGGCGCCAGCCCACCGCCTGGACGCCTAGGCGAGGATTAGGCGAAGGTGAGAAAAGAGAAAACAAGAGAAAAATAAGTAAAATATGAAATTTTTCTCTGTTTTTTTGGCCCAAGCCCATTTTTTGGGCCTAGGCCCAGCAGCCCCCTCCCTATCTAAACCTAACCTGGCCTTGTTTCTCTCACTCCTTCCCTAGTCCATTCACCACCGCCACTGCCTGGACTCCTCCTCCTGCCGCGCCGCTCCGCCTCCTCTCGCGCCGCCGCCCCTCCTCCCGTGCCGCCACCACGCCGCTCCTCCTCTCGCGCCACTACTACTCCCCTGCGTCGCTGCTCCTTCTTCTCCTCCCGCGCCATCCCTAACCTAGCCCATGCTCCGGCCAGGCGAGGCGACCGGGCATGGCGGTCTTCCGCCAGCGCCGGGACGCCTAGGCGACGCCTTGATAACCATGTGCGCAATGCAGTTGCTACGCCTCTATGTTTTCGTGCTTGTTCTTTCGTCAGTGTTCCATCTTCTCCCAGTGAATCGTGTGTCCACGGTGAATTGTGTGCGTTAGCGTTTTTCGATCCTAATAACCAATGTTCAAAAAAGCGCTAGGCGGTAGGTGGGCGAAGGCCCACTGCCTAGCGCCTAGCCCGTCTAGGCGGAGCCTAGGCGGAAATCGCAAAACATAATTCAACATATAATATAGTCACAAAACTAAGTCTTACACTCATACATAACATAGTCACAAAATTAAGTTCCACACATAAGATAGTCACAAGTGACAAAACATAGTCCCACACATAACTATGTTCCACAAAAGAGTGAAAGACAGACATAAAAGATAGAATATGATAAATGAGCCAATGATCAAACAAGTATTAAGTGTACTGCACTACACTACTATTGTGTATGAGTCTCACATCTTCACTGGCGTGCGCTGAATCGATCGATCGACGGGTCGAGTCAGGCCTCGGGCGGAGCTTTAGAGAGTCGCTTGGAGAGGAACGCCGTGCCAGAGGGAGGAGCTCGGAGAGGAGCACGGCGACCAGAGGCCCAGAGGGAGGAGCTCGGGCAGAGGCGGCAACTTCGGCGGCGGGGAGGAGCGCGGCCGAGAGGAGCATGGCGCAGGGAGGAGGGCGGCTGACAGCTTTGGCAGCGGGGAGGCCGAAGGAACTCGGAGAGGCGCAGGGACGCACAGCAGGCGGCTGCTTCGAGCGGGGAGGACAAATCAAGTAACTAACCCTAGCCTCCCCCTCTCCCGCTTTTCCCCTTTTCTCCTCACCCCGAGCGCCTAGGCGCCGCTTCCATCGCCTAGGCGCCGCCTCCGCTACTGCTTCTGAAGCGCCGCTTAGGCGTCGGCTCCGCTTAGAGCACGACATGCGTTTGGGCGAGGCGAGGCTCGCCGCCGACCGCCTAGGCGCCGCCCAATGCCGCTTTTTTGAACACTGCTAATAACACATATGCTTAGCCACCACTATTACATCATAATTTATAACAATTACCGAGCAGCCCACATTGGCCAACTGCTCCTGGAAATCACGCCGATGTAGTGTACAAAACCCTAAGTGAGGCGGGATGATAGAGGTAAGGACTACCCTCTCCACGTTAGGTTTAACTTGAAAATATCAGCTCCTTTTGTAAAGCATCAAGTGATAGTATAACTGTATAAGTATACAAAACAAAGC
Source organism: Rhipidocladum racemiflorum (assembly GCA_036346355.1). Lineage (NCBI taxonomy): Eukaryota > Viridiplantae > Streptophyta > Magnoliopsida > Poales > Poaceae > Rhipidocladum > Rhipidocladum racemiflorum. The sequence goes on along the minus strand of CM070576.1, from coordinate 70,819,239 downwards.
AAGTGCACCTAGAGGCCCCCTCACACGAGTGCCCTCCCTGCTAGTTTTCCAAGAATTGGACATCAATCAAAGGAATTGAAATTCGGATTGTTTGGAAGCCATGAACCTTAAAGGTGATACGTTACAAACTTACCATTAACTACATATTGTTTTTATTTCTACACAAAATTAACCCAGAGAAAGCTAAAAGATGCATCCAAAAAATGTTTAAAAAGATTGCAATGGGAGCAGTCAGCTTCAAGAAAATGATTGTTTATGCATCAGATGTGCTTAGCTCATATAGTTCTGCAAAAATGAATCTTTCTAGTTTAAATGTTTCAAACAAGATGAAACTTTTTCAGCACTGCTGGAGTGAACTCTTAAAGAGGAAATCAACACAAATCCTACCTTGTTTGCCCATAGAAGTTTCCTGATCAACTTTTCTTGGGCGCTTTTGAGGTTGAGCAGCATGGTGCTCCTTTGGACCTTTATCCAAGTAAGGCATCAAATCCTGCGGACAGTGCACATGCAGAAAGTAATAAGGAACAGCTATGTCATATTACAGCTGATTATGAGTATTCACATGTCCCTAGAGGACACCACTAGCTTGGGGTGGGAGTGTTGCGGGAGCAAGGTAAGGACAGCCCAACATGAGAAATGAAAGACAGAGTTACCAAAAATACCTCCAGCAAACGGTCCGGGTGAACCATTCCATTCCAACCACACATTTTTTGTCCAGTGATTGGGTCAATTAGAAGAATGGCAGGAACAGAGACCAAATTGTAGTAGGTGCATACCTTCCTCCCCTCACTGGTGTCATGATAAACCTGTGTTTAACACAATAAAACATATTAATAGACAACTGAGAAGTGCACAAACATGGTTCCATCTAGGGAAAAAAGTGAACCATATAATTGTTGCCAAATGCCAATGTAATTCCTAACATGGTGTGTGTGTGTGTGGTGGTGGGGGGGGGGGGGATCCAATTTAGAGATTCAGAGCCACCACTCAGATATGGAAAGAGAATATATGGAGGAACAACCTGCCAGAAAATAAAGTTTGATCGAATTGTCTGGGCCACCGCTTCATTCGCCCAAGTGTCTCGATTAAGCTTCAAGAAAGACAGGCTCACAAGTCAAAAACTTTACCAAGATATAAAACGAATTATCACCATAAGGCTGCATGAATGATGACAATAAAATTGAACTTACCATGTGAGAACTAAATTCCTCTGTGGACTGCAAATTGATTAACAACCACTTGTCCAGACAAGAAGCCTCTAACTTTGCCTACATTTACGGAATTCAATTTTTTAGAAGCGTAATAAATGAGTAAAAGATAAGATCAAATGATTCGCAATTTAATATTATAAAGTTCATCAATTTCAACATAAATGTAGTTTACGTGCACCAGTCGTTAAACAATGAATTTGAAAAAACACTAATATAACATGAATATGCTTTCAGCGATAAATAGTGCCAATAAAGCATATCCTAAAACATGTTTGACCATGTTTCTTGTATAAGGAGAGGCAATGTTTTCTTGGGTAAATCAACTTGCCAGACTAAACTAATTGTTCAACATTTTGATATCTTTGATATCTATCAAGCATCTGAGATACAAGTGTTCATAGTTTACAGGTTGTACTGTTCCATGACAGCAGTTCACTATGTCATTAATACAATTTTGCAATTTTCCAAATGCACATGACATGCCCAAACCCAAACAGTGTGTGAGTGCAGTTTTGCCAATAGAAGCAACACATGGCAATGGCAGAGACAAATGACTTTGCCAAACAGGATATTTAAAAATATAGTGCATACAGCTGACCTTGTCAAAGGGTCCATTGAACATCAAAGCAAAAGGTGGACGGTATAAAGAAGCCAGATTATCATGAGAACTTGATGTAGCATTCTGCTCAGAATCCCAAACAGCAGATTGCCTTGCCTCCTCTTCGAAGTTACGAAATGCGACTGTCGAGTTAGGCTGAAGGCTGAAAAGAAGTGTCCAAAACATTGTTAAATTTTATAAAACAGTCTGGTTTTAGCAAAGCAAGAGTCGTAGCATCAAAAAGTCCAAAGACCTTACAATCTCAAATGAGTCTGGAAACACTACATAGATTGCTTAGTTAAAGCACCAAGTACTTGCTTAGGATATGTATGGTAACACTTGCATCAAAGCATAAATAGAAGTTAATTATACACTATACAGGATAAAACATAGCAATACTGCCATATCTGGCTAACTAGCCTAGTTGCGTCTAGCGAACAAATGAATAAATTTACAGTACAGATTCCCCCATTTATTAAATACTTGGCACAAAGCATGAAAGCATTAAGAATCTTGTATGTATCTCTCTTTAATTTGCAATGTCATACAAACTAGAGGACACTTGGGCAATCTCAGATGTGCCATTGTTATCATGGAGAACAGCGCAGAGGATATAAAGTTGTGTCCGATATGCATGTGTAAGATAGAAGGCACTTTACAAGGTGGGTCAGGTGTTGTAGGCCATTGGACAAGTCCAACTGGATGCCATCAATCTTGGTACCCAGGGAGCATGACGGCACTCAAATGCAGAAAGTTAATAAGGTGCCATATGAGCAGTCATATTTTTGTAATATAATCCAAAGGTCAGATTTTTCTCGATGACCTGGCTTTAATAAGGAGGCTTGTTTGCTTTGCAATTAATGAATGCAGGATAGGTGGTCGGACCAATCACAAGCACATCGTTTTCGAAGTTCCAATATGAGCGCTGTCAATCTATAAATAAATTAAAAGTACGATAAATTGGATAATTAAATTCGTTCCAGTTTGGTAGGGCTTGAATCTGTACATAATAATGATAAGGCATACGCTAACAGAAAGTAATTGAAGGCATGAAGCTTCTCCACACAAACAAAGTACAACCATTCTAAAGACAGCCTGTCTGGCAATACTTCAGGTATGCTTTGTTGGGTATCGGATAGATGTCTGTGCTTGGTTAGTTTGCACAGATGCCACAGCAATTTTGGTTGCAAACGAAGAAAAAAAAAGGCTGGTTTAGTTTATAAGTATTATTTGGCTTGCCAGTGGGTTTGGTTGATGTCCAATATTTGGCCTGCCAGTGGATTTAGCACGATTTTTAAGACAAAATTTGCTTAGCTGACTAGCCAAATCGTTTGCTCCATTTTGGGGTTCCAATAGTTGGCAGCCAACCATTCCTCGTTATTTCCATGCTAAGTAGGGACAAGGTGTCTTGCTCGCCAATAATCAGCAACCAACCTAATTTCTCCAACTTCATTGGTCGCGAACTATTGGAAAGAGAACCCACTTGGCATAGGAAGAGAGAGAGCGGAAGACTTGGCTGCAAATTGTTGGTACTAGAAAACGGTGGCACTAACTAATAGCATAGCCAAAGGTGAAATTTTTTGCTAAAAGGCGTGAATTCTATCAGCAAGCCAAACAATGGCCGTCAACCGCACATGCTAAATTTTATTGGCTGTGAGCAAAATTAGTATGGGTGCACGGCATCCATTGGACAGCAACCAAACACACTCTTAGCCCTTTTATGGGTGGCTTTTACTTCAACTTAAAGCCACTGGAAATGCAAGCTCCCCCGGACATTGCCTTAAGTTTATTGAGGGTTTTGAAGACGATCACAAGCCCCTATGGAACATGCCCCATTGCTCTGTGCACTTAACACGTAATCCAACTTTAACTTCTAGTCAGAACAATGCTTCATCAGGCCACGCTAGAGTCAATCCTGTGTTACGAATACACCACATTTTCATGGATCAATAGAGCATGCAGACCACAAACGCCACACAACACAGCGATTACATTTCAACATCAATAACTACTCGAGAAACTTAATCCCAAGATCTCATGCTAACATGCAAAGTTGCTAGATCTCATGCTAACATGCAAAGTTGCTAGCCAAGCACCATTACTTACACAACCATGGGTCCATCGCCGTAGAGAGTCTCCCGCTTTACCGGCAGCGGCGCACGGACATCGTCCTCCTCCCCCAGTCCCTGCAACGTTCCATCACCCAGTGCAGCCGCTGGAGGTGGAGCGAACCTGCCGATCACAGCACATAAGCATACACATACCATCCACCAGGAAGCCCCTCCACGATCCAACCAAAACTAAAACTAAAACCCTAGAAATCTCGCTCCGATCCACCTACCTCAACCCTTCCTCCACCTCAGCCGCTGCAGCCGCCGCCGCAGCCGGCGACGTGGCCGGTGCCAGGGCCGGATGCGCTGCGAGGGCGGCCTCGCCATCGATGTAAAACAGCTGCAAAGCCTCCTCCAGATGCCAGCTCGTCATCTGCCAAACGTAAACCCCGCATATCGCGTCAGACGGTTACAGCCGGATCGCATCGATCGGAAGAGGGGGGGAGGGGGGTGGCTTGGGACGAGAGAAGACGAACCTGCAGGAACTGGGTGGCCGTCTCAGGCGTCTGGCCGGCGGCGATCTCGAGGAAGGAGGAGACGAGGGTCTCCTTCTCCGCGGCCGTCGGGGGAGTGCCGGTCATGGCGTCGAAGTCGGCTGTCTCTCCCTGTTTTCGGTTAGTAGGGTTGGGTGAGACGGCGAGTGTTGCCGTTGTGGAGGAGTGGTAAGAAAGGAAGTGGAATCGTGCGTGCGAGATGATGAGGAAGACGATGGGAGCTGCTGCCTGCTGGTCTGGTGGTCCGGGCTTGGAAATGGGCTGGGTGGCATGCTGTGGTGATGAAGAACTGGGCTATTACCCATACCGCACTGCATGTCCACGATGGGTGGGCTGGCTAAGCCAGTACTTCGTCCGGTCCGTTGATTACAAAGCATTATTTCACTCGCTGGAAGCCGGAAACCACACCAAACAGCATTATCTCTATTCTCTACTATAAAGAGAGAGTTTCTTCCCATGTCATTTCATCAAAATTACCAGCTCTGCCATTCTTTAATTACCCACCTCTTTAATGAACCACTTCAAGCGTGGATGGAAGACAGCACACACAGTTCTGCCATTCTTTAATTAACCTCTTTAATTGTAGAATGTAGACCATTAAGGTATTATTTGCACAACATATTTTTTTTCTTGTTTCATGTTATCGTAATAGCAGGACAGCCGTTCAAAATGTAGATACCGTTGCAACGCACGGGCACCTTACTAGTTTTAATTAAGGTCTTATTTATCAGAGCTCTAGTTTTATCAGATCTATGCATCTGGTGAAGCTAGGTATTCCTAAATCCTAACTCCATCAGATCCGTAGAGCTGGAGCTATGGGTATATTAAAAGTTTTTAGGTGGATTATCTTGTTTACATTTTAGAATAAAAATTTAAACTTAAATCACTTTATTTTAGCCTACAAGTTTCAGAACCGAGGTGGAGCTAGTATTGGGAGCTTTGCCAAACAGAGCCTAACCCACTTGACAGATTCGACTCTCCGAAGCATTGTCATGGCTCTCCCGAGTGAGGATCTGTTGAGATATAGCATGATTATTAGTTGGACTTGTTGAGATAGGATTATACTTTATATTAATGTGGACGAATTCGAATCTATATCTAATGGATTTTTTTTATAAATATAGCAACACTTTGTACAAGAAAATTAATCTAATAAAGATAATAGAGTTTTGCCTTCCTATATCATGTGTGTTCTTTGTTATTGTTCTAGCTATTTGATCGGTGCATTGTGTTTGATCTACGATAATTATTATCGTTTTACAACACGTTATCAGCACAAAACACCCCGAGCCTGATCAAGATGTTTGCATGAAGTTTAATGTAATTTCGAAAATTAGTTAATAAATTTTGAAAGTTTATATTAAATCCTAAAATTTGAATATTTAGTTATATGGACTTTCAGAAATTTGTTGAACCTTATATTTAGCGCACATTGGAAGCTTTATATCTTGGCTTTATTTATTTTTTTGGCATAACTCTATATTTATATATGCAGTTTTTATTTTTCTGTTATTTGCTAATTCTAGAGAGTACTTGATAATTAGCATAAAATTTATGAAAAATGCTAGAAAAATTCTGAAAAATCTTAGATAATTATCTGTTGAATAGATATTATCGAGGAACAGTGCGTTTAATCCCTTCAGCAGGCGGAGCAAGGCCCACAACCCCGCCAATTTCATACCTTTCTCCCTCAATTCGATGTCCGATGGGCAAAGACAACCATGCAAAACATAGGCTAAGCCTAATGAATAAGCGAACGAAGAAAAGAAAAGAAACGACCTTCTCGTTAGGATCGCCAAAGTTGAGATGCCAGCTGACGAAGTAGGCCGAAGCGACGCGCCCCACACTGGGACGTGGCTGACAAGAGGTCCAGCCCGACCTGCCATCCAGCCGAAACTTTCAGGAGGACGCCAGATAGTGCCGGGCCGACCCAAATAGTTCGGGCACGTGTAATTCCATTAGAACCCACGAAAAGAGAACAAGACAAAAGGATAGAAATGTAAAGGGAGCATAAAAACACCATGTAATGACTATCCGCCCTCGGACAGGGGACAGGTGGAGACTGGAGCTTGTGAAGCGATTGCGAAAAGACTAACCAACCCATGTCAGGGTCGGTTGGGAAAAGCACCGCCGCTGCATGGGTTGAAAGCTGTCCCTCCTTTTCCTCCCTATAAAAGGAAAAGGAAGGCATCCAAGAAGGGGGGATCTTCTTCACTCTCGTTCCCGGGCGAACCCTTTTAGGGCGCTCGAGCTAAAAAAAAGGGGTTGAATTTTGGTTGCGCGGGGTTACCCGCCAACAGATATAGACCAAACTTTACTGATTTAATGATAAGCATGCAATATAAAACTTTACCAATTGTAAAATTCAATCTAGCTTTCATATAGGATATGTCGGACATCGCAAAGAGAAATTTTACTGAGCTCGTACTGAATGACAGCAATTACCTCACCTAAAAAATCGATGTTGAGATCAACTTGATAGCTCAATCTATTGGAACTGCTATTACTCAGCCTGAAGCTATTGCCCATGCTCTTCCTGAAGCCGCCAAGTGTGCAGCCCTGCACTTCCTGAGGCACCATCTCTATGTGGACTTTAAGGCTGAATATTTGGTGGACCTGTTGGCACTATAAAATTCTCTGAATGAACGATATAACTAGCAAAGATCCGCCCTGCTGCCAGAAGCACAACGCGAGTGAACCCACCTACACTTTCAATATTTTGATGCTATGGTGGTATATAACCATCATATACAAACTTATCGTCGAACTGAGATTTTGTAACTAGAAAGTAACAGGCGCTGAAATGATAGATAAGATATTATGCACCTTCTATCCCAATATGAGAATATTGCAGCAACAATACCGTCACCAGAAGTACTCTGAGCTTATCTGCATTTTGCTAGAAGTGGAAAAGCATGATAAACTACTGATGAAGAATCATCACATTATCTCTAATAGGGCACATGGAATGTCCAAGAATATGCAAATGCTCAGTAGGCTAGTAATAGCCATAACCACAAAAAAGGCCAAAGGCATAAGGGAGAATTTGGAAGGATGGCAAAATATAGAAGAGAAGAGGCAATCTCTAGTGGAAAAGTAAAGGTAAAGGACCATGGAACTTTCAGAAGTAAGACCCAACCAAGAAGACTACTTACCCTGCATAACCTTGCTTTAGGTGTGGATGCACTGACCATTGGTCGTGTAACTAACGCACCTCGAAGCATTTGACAAACATTTACATGCAATCCACTAAAAAAGTCAAAAAGACCTAGAGGAACAATATTGAAATATACTTCACAATTCAACCCATTATTGACAATGACGCTGAGAAGTGTGATGATATAGTTCTTAACCCTACTGAACTCGAAGTGTTCAAAAAGGACACCCACAACTCATATGGAGACTAAAATATCTTTCGCATCTACCACCAATAGCATTTAATAGCATGAATATTCTGGACAATAGCATCTATTAGCCACATATTAGCTGATAGATCCAAACACCCTCCAACTAATAGTTAACTATTAGTTGCTAATTGACGAGTACCCATGCCATGGGTACCCCCATCAGCCCGGAAGCACGAACGGGCTGACCAATCATGGCGAAGGCCCAGCACAACCAAAAGGTGCTTGGGCCGCGGGGAGCGAGCCCCGACCCGTGCAGGGCCGACCCCGAACGGTCGGCGGACTCCGGTCCCGGGCGATCGGCATGCTCCGGCCGCCTAATTTTGAAGCTCAAGCTCCACCTGCGCACAGGGCCAGCATGGCCCACGCCAGTATCAGACGGCTGCCTTGTGCGCAGCGTCCCCTGGCGTCCGTACCGGGGTGGGCGGCCCCTTCCCAAGACTGTCAGAAGAGCCACCGAAGGAGTCAAGCCCCCGTCCCATCGCCTGGCACACCGCAGAGGAGTGCGCCCACTCCCGAGGCCAAGGCAAAGTCAAGCGCCATTAAAGCCACCGAGGCAGACAGGAGCACCACGCAAGGCGTCATCCGGGCATCATCGCGCAAGACCGCACATCGAGAGCCACCAACCCTGCCTCGGGACGAGCAGGAGACGGTCGGACAAGACAGGAGCCAGACTCCGAGACACGCACGCCCCCTTTCTAGTGGATTTCCTAAACACCCGTGTAACCCGCCTCCTCCGTCTATATAAGGAGAGGCGGGGCCCGAGAGGGAAGGGGAGAGACAGAGAAAAAAGGCCCTCCAGGAAGCCACGATTCCCTAGCCAAAGCACGAAGGGGATCGGACGGTAGGACTCGCCTCGCTTGTACACCCCTTGTTCATCGCCCAAAGATCAATACATTCGCACCGAACGAATCGAGTAGGGACATTCACCCGAACCAAGATACATCATCGACTCCTTGAGTCGACCATTCGAGGAGAGGCGCGCGACCCCATCCGACCATAAATTCGTATTGCCGGTGCACGAAACACCGGCTAGTTGGCGCGCCGGTAGGGGATCTCGCGGCGTCTTCACCGACATCCTCATCCTCGGGTTCCCATTTCTCCTCCTGATGGCCTCCTCCCACCACGATTCGCCGATGTCGAGGCTGGATCCGCTTTGGCGCCCTCGATTTCGTCGCTGCCATGGAGAGCTTGTTCTCATTCCGCTGCCGTCGGGACCGGCGCCCTCGCTAACTGAATCTGATTCTTGCCGTCCTCGGCAACCTTAGCCTCGAGGCCCCGCAGGGCGCGGGCGGCCGTCAGCCTTGGCCAGCCGGGCGTCATGCCGCCGCTTGCCCAGCGACATCGCCTACGGATTTGCGGCGGCGGCGGAGCCGCCTCCACGAGCTTCGCGGCTCGTGGCCATGGCCGGCTACTGTGGCGGCTTCCTCCACGACCTCTTGGCGGATTCCTCCGACCATGGCTCTAGCTCAGACAAGGAGTGTCCCCTCGTAGGGCCTACTCCATGAGTGCAACATGACGGGTGCGGCGGAGCCATCCTCCACCCAGTTACCCTCGGGACCCTCCTCCCGCGACGGCGGGAGGAATCCCAGCGGAAGACGACGTCTGACAAGACTACTACGCTTCACGACCTTCGGCGACAGCGAGGAGCTAGAAGCTCGAAGGCCGAACTTCGATAAGCTCCAGGCGAATCGAGTGCCGTCACCTAACCCACCACTCCGCCTCCGCGCGCCGTCTTGGCGTCAGTGCATCGGCGATTGGTGAGGAGACGAACGGCCTTCCGTTCTTCCTCACGCCAACCGTAACATTGCCGCGGCAATGCCGCCGAGGGTCGCCTGAGCCAACGGAGCCGAAGCCAAGGCCACCTATCGTAACCTTCGGTGGTAGAGCGTCTTTGTCGTTCAAAGACGCCCAAGGTTCGGCTCCCGGACGAGCGGCGCCACCTCGGGCCGCTGAGCCACTCCCTCGCGAGATCGACGGAGCCAGCCAAGACGGCCCGCTCCACGAGCTCCCCAGGCATCATACACCCGGTGCGCCATCGCCTGGGGATAAGTATGATCTTCGCACCACCTCGAGGCGCGAAGGAGAGCTACCGATGCGGCGGCGCCCTCGCAAGTCGCCGATAGCGGGCGACGCAACCATCCCGACCAGGATTCGACGGTCTGGGCGCGTCGTTCACCCGCCGCATCCGCAACGCCGATTTCCCGACCAGATTCCGGCTCGACCAACATAGCCAAGTACACGGGGCTACCAACCCCCGGTGTTTGGCTAAAGACTACGGCTCGCTGCCGAAGCGGGGAGCGACGGACGACTCCTTCATCATCCAAGACCTCCCCATCTACCTTGCGGACTCGGCTCGAGCCTGGCTCGAGTACTCCGCCACGGACACCATCGGCGGTGGGCCGACTGACGAACCTCTTCGTCGGAAATTTCGAGCACGCATACAAACGCCCTGGCAACTCCTGGGACTTGAAGAGCCGCAAGCGGCGGTGGAAACCCTCCGGACTACATCCGCCGCTTCTCCCGGAAGGCAACGAGCTCCCGACATCCGCGACGCCGACGTCGTCGGCGTTCATCATCTGGCACCACGTGCGAGGCCCTGGTCCACAAGTTGGGTCACGAAACCCCGGACCACCAAGAAGCTCCTCGACATCGCCACCAACCACGCCTCGGCGAGGAGGCCGTGGGGCCATCTTCGAAAGGAAGACGGCCCACAAGGCGACCGACCTCGAGCAGCGCCCCTCCGACCATACGACAAAAGGAAGCGGAAGGGGAAGCAGGTCGCGAAGGCCGAATGGTCGCCGCCGACCGACCGCCAAACAATGGCTCGGCAGACGCCCGACCGATTCGAGAAGTTGATGGATAGTCCGTGCGAACCACGACTATCCGTCAAACACAAGTATCGGACTGCGAAGTCCTGGCGGTTCCTCTCAAAACCCCACGACATCACGGGGCAAGGGAAGAAGCGCGACCCGACACCCGACGGGGCAAAGGGGCGATGAGCCACCGACGAGTTCCCACGGCTCGGCCGGTGCCTCATGATCTTCGGAGGGGACGGAGTGCTACGCCGACAAGCGGCATCGAAACTCGCCCACCGAGAGGTACACACGGCGACCCGGCCGTGCCTTCATACCTGAAGTGGTCGGAATGCCCCATCGCCTTCGATCAGACTGACCACCCCGACCACATCCCGCATCCGGGGCGCTACCCGCTCGTCGTTGACCCCATCGTAGGGACGAAGCGCCTGACCAAGGTGCTCATGGACGGCGGTAGCGGCCTCAACATCATGTATGTTGAGACCCTGGATGACCTGGGGGTCCCTCGCTCCGCCCTCCGGCCGAGCAGGGCGCCCTTCCATGGCGTCGTACCAGGCCAACAGGCCCATCCCCTTGGGCAGTCGGCTGTCCATCACCTTCGGGAGCCCGGATAACTTCCGCACCGAGAACCTCACTTTCGAGGTTGTGGACTTTCCCGGCTCCTACCATGCCATCCTGGGACGGCCTTGCTACGCGAAGTTCATGGCAGTCCCCAACTACACCTATCTCAAGCTGAAGATGCCGGGGCCACAAGGTGTCATCACCGTGGCCGCATCCTTCGGCTAAACACAACTGCGAGCAAAGCAGCTGTGAATTGGCCTCGGCGGTCGTCGCTTCCGCCGAGCTCGCCCAGCTCAGGGAGAAGGTCTCCGGATCCGCCCCCGACTCCAGCAAGTCGGGGCCTAGCTCTTTCAAGTCCGCGGAGGACACGAAGGAGGTCGCTGTTGATCCCGAAGATCCCGCCAAGACCGTGCGGATCGGGGCCGCCCTCACCACCAAATAGGAAGGCGCGCTCGTCGACTTCCTCCAAGCAAACCGAGACGTCTTCGCTTGGAGACCCTCGGACATGCCAGGAGTCCCGAAGGAGGTCGCCGAGCACTCCCTGAGCATCCGACCGGGATCTAGACCGGCCGCCTACCGCGCCGTTTCGACGAAGAAAAGCGTCGGGCCATTGGGGAAGAAATCGCCAAACTTTTGGCCGCCGGCTTTGTAAGGGAGGTGCGTCACCCCGAGTGGCTCGCCAATCCCGTCCTTGTAAAGAAAAAGTCGGGACAATGGAGAATGTGTGTTGACTACACGAGCCTCAACAAGGCCTGTCCGAAAGATCCATTCCCATTACCTCGCATCGACCAGGTCGTAGACTCCACCGCCGGGTGCGAGTCCCTTTCTTTTTTGGATGCCTACTCAGGCTACCACCAGATAGCGATGAAGGAGTCCGATCAGCTTGCGACTTCCTTCATCACCCCGTACGGCTCGTACTGTTACGTCACGATGCCTTTTGGTATGAAAAACGCAGGCGCCACGTACCAGCGATGTATGCAGGCGTGTTTTTCGGACCAAATTGGCCGTAACATCGAAGCCTACGTCGACGACATCGTTGTCAAAACCAGGAAGGCCGACGACCTCATCACCGACCTGGAGGAGACTTTTGCGAACCTCCGACGGTTTCGCATAAAGCTCAACCCAGAAATGCGTCTTGGGGTCCCCGAGGGCAAGTTCTTTGGGATTCATTGTCTCCGGCGCAGATCGAAGCCAACCACGACAAGATCTCCGCTTATCGCGAGGATGGGGCCGATCAATGACCTGAAGGGAGTTCAAAGGTCGATGGGGTGCATCGCGGCGCTAAGTCGCCGTATCCCGCCTCGGTGAACGCGGGATGCCACTCTACAAACCGATGAAGAAGTCCGACCACTTTTCCTGGACTCCACGGCTCGTGAAGCCTTTAGTCAACTAAAGGCCTTTCGACCTCACCTCCGGTCTGGTCGCCCGAGCCACAGGAACCCTTACTCCTCTACATCGCCGCCACGACTCGGTCGTCGGTAGCGGCACTTGTTGTGGAGCGGCGAGAGGAAGGCCGCGTTTTCAAGGTGCAGAGACCGGTATACTTTGTCGGCGAGGTGCTCTCCAAACAAAGGTCCGATATCCTCGGATCTGAAGCTACTCTACTCGGTACTCATCACCAAGAGGAAGCTTGCCCATTACTTCGATCGACACCCCATCTCCGTGGTGACCTCCACGCCGCTCGGAGAAGTCGTCCCGCAACCGCGACGCCACCTAAGAATTGCCAAGTGGGCTCTCGAACTCGATGGCCTCGACATATCGTGACGTCCCAGGACGGCGATCAAGTCCCAAGTCTTGGCGGACTTAGTCGCCGAGTGGACCGGCGCAAGTCCTCGCGGTGGTCGAAGACCCGAGCATCGGCGATGTACTTTGATGGGTCTTATACCAAGAATGGGGCGGCGCGAGATCGTCATCATCTCCCCACTCGGCAACAAGCTCCGTGATGCTATCCGTCTACTCTTTGACGCTACCAACAATGTCGCCAGTCTGAAGCCCTCGTCAACGGCCTTGAATCGCGCCGCCGACCTAGGCGCACGGCGGCTCTACGTTCACGGCGACTCCAAGTGGTTGTCGACCAAGTGATGAAAGCCACCGAACCCCGTGGCCTTTCGGATGGCCGCCATCGCTGGAGGTCCGCAAGCTCGAGGAGAAGTTCAAGGGTTTCGAGCTCCATCACAGCCTACCGACGCTTACAACGGGCGGCCGACTCCTCGCCAACCTCGCCTCCGGAAAGGGCCGGTTCCCAGGGATCTTCGTTTCCGACCTCGTGACCCTTCAATCCGCTTGGACCCAAATCGAGGGCGCTACCGACTCCCAGGCGGGCGCTCCCGCCGATCTCCGGCCAGATGCTCAGCCGTCTGGGTCGGATTTGGGCGTCTTGACCGTCGAAACCGACTGGAGGCAACCGTTTGTCGATCGATTGACAAACGGGTCGCTCCCTGTCGATACCACTGAGGCTCGGCGCCTCGCCCGGCGGGCTAAGTCTTTCGTCCTGGTCGAAGGTGCCCTCTACAAGAGGAGCCCGTCCGGAATCCTTCGTGGCGCGTTCGACCGACCAAGGGAAGCACCTTCTGCTGGACATCCACGGCGGGGTATGTGGACACCATCCCGCGCCGCGGTCCCTGGTAGGAAAGGCCTTCCGACAAGGTTTCTACTGGCCGACCGCCGTAGCAGATGCAACCCAAATCGTCCGCACCTGCGAAGGATGCCAATTCTTCGCCAGACAAACGCATCTTCCTGCGCAAGCTCTGCAGACGATCCCCATCACGTGGCCCTTCGCGGTTTGGGGGCTCGACCTGGTCGGACCCTTCAAAAAGGCGCCCGGGGGCTTCACTCACTTGCTTGTCGCCGTGGACAAGTTCACAAAGTGGATCGAAGCTAAGCCGTTGACAAAAATCACGTCGGGCCAGGCAGCAGGCTTCTTCCGCGATATTGTCTACCGGTTCGGGGTGCCCAACTCCATCATCACCGACAACGGACGCAGATTCACGGAAAGGAGTTCCTCGAGTTCTGCGACAACTTCAATATCCGAAGTCGATCGGGCGGCGGGCACGACCGAGCCAACGGCCAGGCCGAGCGAGCCAACGGCATGATCCTCCAAGGACTCAAGCGCGAATCTTCACCGATCAAGAAATTCGCGGGGACGGTGGGGCCGAGCTACCACCGTGCTTTGGAGTCTGCGAACCACGACCCGGTCGGCCGGGTTCACTCCTTTCTTCTTGGTATTTGGAGGCGGTGTCCTCCCGACCGACCTTGAGTACGGCGCGCCAAGGGTACAGAACTACAACGCCGCACAGGCAATCGAGGAACAGCAAGATGACCTCGACCGACTCGACGAAGCTCGAGACGTCGCGGTCTTACGGTCGGCAAAATACCAGCAGGCGCTGCGCCGCTACCACAGCCGACGAATTCGCGGTCGCTCATTCGAAGTCGGCGACTTGGTACTACGTCAAGTCCAATCCGCGAAGGACAGGCATAAGCTCTCCCCGCCTTGGGAGGGCCCTTTCACCATCGCGGAAGTCCTCCGGCCCGGCACCTTCCGTCTCAAGGACACCGAAGGAAATCTCCTTACAAACGCGTGGAATATAGAGAAGTTGAGAAGGTTCTATCCCTAATCAGCCCGCCCCTTCTCTGTACCGCGCGATAAGTTTCCAAACAAAAGAAGTCGCAACTTTCGAAAGATCGACCGAGTGCTCTCTCTCTCTCTCTCTCACCCTCGATCTATCACAAGTACTAAGACCTCCGCCCCGAAAGCAGAGGTCCCAAAATAGTACTCTACCAATGTCGAAGACCACGAATAACCGACCTACGGTTGGTCGGACCAACCCATTCCGGTGACAAGCACAGCCTGCGCCGGACCCGTTGCGGTCCCAAAAGACTACGGATGTGGGCGATCGCAAAAGTGGAAAACCCTCGAGGAAGAAGGAGCAGAGGGCAAAAGAAACACTTTATTCATTCACGGAGGCGCATCACCCCAACCAAGAACAAACCGCCCGCCGTTGTCTTGGTGTGCGCCCCGCCACAGGACGGCGCCTGCAGCGCCTCTCAACAGCCTTTGCACCGGTAGCGCCCTCTCACTTCCGCGGTAGAGGAACGCCCACGACAAGGACGCCAACTCGCCGTATGTCCTCGCGAACAACCTCGGCCTCGACCTCCGCCACCTCCTGCAGCCAAGCCTGATGAGCACCTACCTCCTCGTGGAGCTGAGCATAACGGTCCGCCATGGCGCGCGAAGGAAGTGTTGTGGAAGCTTTGGCAGAATAACAAACGCACCAGCGTTCTCTCCTTTTATAACCTACAGTATGGGAGGCACGGAAGACGAAGCGCCTCAAGAGCGCGCGGCGGAGCGGAAGCCGAAGCATCCCAGTTCCAAAGACGACGCGACCTCCAAGGCGAGTTAATCCGCCCTTATCTCTAAAACATAAATCTCTTTCAAAAAACCTGTGAAAACTCAAGCGGTGCGTGGCGACTGCACCCCTCAGTCCCCACGCACCACTCGGGGGCTGCCTTACGACCCCAGGGGTCAGCGACCTAGATCGATGTTCGGTAACCACTCCGACCGAGCTGCCCCCCTCTCTCATAGTAACCTCTTCAAAACCAAAATGCTACAGCCCACGCCCCCGCGGCTACGGTTTCGAAGTAGCACTTTGCGCAAAAAGGGAGGCTACTTGAGCGAAGGGCCAAGCGCCGGTCGGTTGGAGCCTTTCTCGGTTTAGGTCGGCGAGCCGACTGACCAAACAAACTCCCTCGAGGCAACCTCCTCGAACCAAATGCTACAGCTTAAGCCCCAGCGGCCACGGCTCCCGAGTAGCATTTCGCGCAAAAAGGAGGTTGCCCAAGCGAAAGGCAACTTGGTCAGTCAGCATAGACCGACCCCAGTCGTCGTTAAAAAGCGCACAAGTCGTTACCCTGAGCCGTACCCCAACCGACCAAGCTATCCACCTCGCGGCTATTTCCCCCGGACCAAGGTACTACGGCCTACGCCCCCGCGGCTACGGCTTCGAAGTGGCACTCTGTAGGGGGAAAACAAGCCCTCCGAGCAAGAGACGCTAGGGACGGTCGAAGCACCCCCACTCAGGGCAACGTTCTAGCCAACCAAGCGGAGCCTTCGCGAAGGAGATGGTTCGACCTAGGCACCTCTCCTCCGCGAAGCGAGCGTTCTAGGTAGCTTGTCCTATCCCGTGATTTCTTCAGACTGAGTTGGGGCAACGCCTACGCTCTCAGGGCACCCCTGCGGGCCCCATAGCTATGGTCGTAAGATTGCCCAAACCACAGAGGAAGCACGAGGTAGACGGACACAAAAAAAAGGGAACTCAAAAACAGCCCGACACGTCGGGCCCGATTGGGGCGATCACGTTCATTACATGCACTACAAAGAAAAAGAAGAGAAGGAAACTAATCATCTCCCTCCGTCCGACGGAGGACTTCTCGCGGCGAGATCCGACGGGCAATCTCTTGGCGCCGCAGTCGGCCGGGCCATGAATGCGTCGATCTCCTCATCACTTTGGCCAAGAAGAACACCGCTCCCGACCGCCTCAAGGTCGACGCCGTCATAATAAGAGACGGTGTTGACCAGGGCCGAGGAAGCGCCAAGCACCGCCGCTTCCCGCACCGACGCCTCAACGCGCTCAGGGACCCATCCAAGTATGGTGGGGATGGCGCCGGGGCCTGGAGTAAGTCCAAACAGCCGGTCGCAGACAGCCTGGATGCCCACGCGGAGGACCGTCAGCTCGGCCATCGTTTCGGCCGCGTCCCTCTCCGCCACCCGCTTGTCCACAAGGGCCGAGTCACGTGACTCGACCGCCGCGTCCTGCTTCTCCACCGCCACCCTTCGCGACTCCAGCGCGTCGCTAAGGCTTTTTTGCAGGCCTGCATGAACAAAAACAGTGTCAGAAGACGCCCGTCGCAGTGGCTCCCAAGGGATTGAACAACTCACCAGCCATGGAGGCTTCTTTGGCGCGAAGTTCCTCCTGGACCTTGGCAAGCGCCTCTCGATCGGAAGCGGCGCGAGCGGCAAGCTCCCTCGCCTTCGCGAGCTCCCCCCGAGCAAGATCCCGCTCGCCGCGAAACCGGTCGGCCTCCCTGCGGGCCGACTCGTTTTCCTCTCGGAGGCGGGTGGCCTCCGCCCGAGCGGCCCGTTCTGCGCGGACCGCAGAAGCCTTGGCCGCTTCAGCATCCGCCAGGGACGACCTGGCCCGCTCTCCCTCGGCGGTCAGGGACTCCGCAAGTCGCTGAGCCTCCCGCAAGGCTTCGATGACTTCCCCGGCCCGACCCGGCTGGCCTCCTCCCTTGCTCGGCAACAAGCGCCCTCCGGGCGACAAGTAGCTCTCCCCCTATAGCACTCCCCCGGCTGTGCAGACGCCGGAGCAACATCGACTTGTCTACCGCCCGGGATGTCAAGCGATGCAAATTCCTGCCCGGTCAGTCTCCGTTTTCCGGTCAAAAGATGCACAAAAGACAAAACCCCATCAGACTCACCGATCTGACCAAGCGGGACTCCTGAGCAATGGACTTCCTTGCCCTGGACGCGGCGTCAACGGTGCGAGTGAGGTCGGCGTGGACCCTCTCCATCTCCTCCTCCAAAGCGTTCCAATCCGCGCGTTCTGCCTCGTCGTCCAGAACGAACGCGGGCCCCCCGGCCGGGCGGGCAAGAACGACATGGCGGTCGGCGGCCTGTCTCGACTTCCCGCTGCGCGGCGTCTGCGGTAGCGGTTAAGCGCCCTCGCGACACTTGGACCGGCCCGGCGGGCGGTAGCCCGGCGGCGAAGCGGCGAGACTTCGCCGACGGTGTATAACGCCCGCGAATCGATACTTCCCGTGGCGGTCGCGCCGACCCCACGGTCGGCGGTGCGGGAAAGGCAAGGATAGCGGAGCGTCTCCGTCGATCTTTGCGGCGGTGGCGGTCCCAGCGCCCCAGGCGGCGGCGGGACCACACCGACCTCACCAGACAGCGCACGGGCGGAGGCACGTCGTGAAGCCTCTTCCAGCATTGCCGCAACCGGTAGTGCTCCTGCACATCCTCCCTGGCGTCCCCTCGCCGACAAACCCGACCACGAGGCGCGATCCGAAGAAGCCCCGCTCCCAACACCGCCAGACGCCTGCGGATGGGACCAGGAAGGTGCGACTCCTCACCGCCGAGGTAGGACTCCGCTCTCCCAGTATTTGGTATGCCCCACACTGCACCGGCCCATCAGAGTTCTGAAGAAAAAGCACCAGAGAGGACCAAACTGGGAGCACGTAAAGTCACTTACCGAGAGGAGCGAACAACCGGCACCTGGCGCGCCCTTTTTGCCGGGCCCCCACGGGGGGGCGTGAGGGGTCTGCGCATCTTCAGGATGTACCCTGCGCCTGAGGTTTCTTCTGAGGAACCACGGTCGCCGGCCCCGCGGCTGGAACCCGCGTCGCCGCCGCCGGAGTCGCCTCCGCCAACCGCTCCCCCCTCGCTCGACGATGGCTCTTCGTCGCCGTCACTCTCAGTCTCGTCAGAGACCTCCTCGCCACGCGCGGACCGCTCCGCGCGCTCTTTCCTCTTCCGATCCCTCGTCGCCTCCTTCTTCGCCAGGAGGGCGGCGTCACGCCGCTCGCTCGTGCGCGCGCCGCTCTCGCCTCTTTTTCCCGGAAGCAAGGGGCGGGAGATCGAGCCACCGAGCCCCTGCACGCCTTTCGGGTAAGGGGCGAAGGAGCAGAGCAAAACAAAAGCAAGCAGAGCCGTCGGATGTACCAAGTTACTGCGGATTACTGCGAGAACAGCGCAGCACGCGCCTTTGGCTCGGGATCTCCCTCGATGGAAACTGCGGCCACACGTGCGAGGACCTCCGACGCAGGAAGCTCCCGCTCCGACGACCTCGCAGGGTCGGTCGGCCCCGTGTACTCGAACATGGGATGCGCCGATCCTTGAGGGGTTGAATGCGCCTCTCCATGAGCGTCTGGAGGACCACCTTGCCCGCCGACCCGCCGCCAGGTCTGCGAGCTTTTGAGAATCTCATCAACCTTCGCCGGTCCCTCGCCGGGACCCTGTGTCCAGCAAGGATGCGGCGTCGGTAGATTCCCACCAAGGCCGGCACTTGTTGTCGATGTTCCGACATAGAACCACTCGCTATGCCACCCCGGTTGGGCGTCGCAGCCTTTACATCGGTGTAAAAGCGACTTGCGGCGAAGCGCAGCTTGGATCGCCAGAGCGCCAAGAAGGTCGGCGGCGCCCGGCGACCTCGCGAAGAAGAAGTGGCGCGAGAATCCCAGTGGGGTTCGATCCCGAAAAAGCCTCGCCTGCAGCGTCATGAAGACCGCAATGTGGAGGACTCCATTCGATTCAGTGGTGAACCTCCCCGTAGTAGTGAAGCGGCCCGGACGAGCGGGTGGAGTGGGAGGCCGAAGCCCGCTCATAGAAGGCCGCCCGGCGAGACTATCTCGCCGTCTTCCGATTCGGGGACCTCGGTCGGCCGGCACCCGCCACGGGCCGAGGCCGGAGGAAGGAGCTCCTTCCTCTCCAAGCCGAGGTAGCGACCGCCGCGGCCAAGTGCGGGTCAACGACATCCTCGAAAGTGCGTGGGGAAGCGGGGACGGCGACGGGCAGGAAGATTTTTCTCCTTGCGTTTTCTCTCTTTTCCTTTTTGCGAAAGGCACGAGCGGAAGGTTTTGCTCCCCCACGCCGCTTTCCTTCCTTTATAGGCGCTGGCGAAAGCAGTGAACCTCGCGCTTAAGCCAGCGCCTCCTCGCGCGACAAGCGACGATCAGCCGAACCATCGACTGTCACCTCGCCCGTAACGTCTGTAGCCCATTTAAATCCCACTAGGCATTAATCGCTCCGACAGAGCGAGCGCCTCGCGCCGCCGCCACGCAAGCACCGGACCTCACCGGCTACATCGGTAGGCGCCCACGCCAAGAAAGGTATGAAACGGCCCTCTTGGGCCGCCCGCCTCGGAAAGCAAGCGGCTGCGAGCTCGCGCCGAGGCCCGGACACGTCTTTGAGGAGTTCTGAAGGCGAATCCGGCCAGTGGAATGAAAGCCGCCCAACACGTAAAAAGAGAGAGCGGCGGTCGCGGTGAGCCCCCAGGCTCCCTGCTAGGGTCGGCGGACGACCCAATCAACGTGGCCCGCCCGAGACCATACCTCACACTCTCCGCTGAGCTCATCGATGAGTGGCGGCCACCGCGCCCGGTTGGCGGATGACCCGGCGGCCGATGCGGGACGAGTAAGGAAAGGTTTTATGGAACGCCCGGCGGGTCGGACTCCCACGCCGAGCTACGTCGCTTGAAGCGATCCCCTCGAGGAGATCGCCAAGGTTCCACTCGGATTACCCGATAGTAGCTCGCGACGAGCACGACGTTCAAGCCGACGAAGGCAAGCGTCGTTCGCTCACCCGACTCTGAAGAAACCCACGAGCGGGCGTGGCTTGCCGAGGGTCCGGCCAAGCTAAACCCCGGCCAGGCTCTCAGGCAGCTCGGGGCTCGGCTACACCAGCGGGTCGCTGGCCAAGACACGGGCTTTTTCTAGGCCGCACGGCTCCCAAGCGCCAAGGCTGACCTAGGCGCCGCCAACCTCCGGTCGACGGCTACCTGCCGGGCTAAACCCCAGCCAGGCTCTCCAGGCAGCTGCTCGGAAGTACACCACCGGATGCGCCATGCACCGGGCTCTTTCTAGGCCTAGGCGCCGCCAACCTCCGGGTCGATGGCTACCCCTGCCGGGCTAAACCCCCGACCGGCTCTCCGACCCGCTCGGGGGCTCGGGGGCTACACCAGATGCGCTCGCCTTGCCGGGCCCTTCTAGGTCGCGCGGCTCCCGAGCGATCCGCCGACCTAGCATCACCGACCTCGGGCCGACGGCTACCACCGCCAGTTAAACCCCGGCGGCTCTCCGACCCGCCCGGCTCTGGCTAGTGGCGAGTACCCATGCCATGGGTACCCCATCACCGGCACGAACGGCCGACCAATCATGGCGAAGGCCCAAAGACAACCAAAAGGTGCTTGGCGCGGGGAGCGAGCCCGACCGTGCGAGGCCGACCCGAGCGGTCGGCGGACTCCGGTCGAGCGACGGGCATGCTCGGACGCCTAATTTTGAAGCTCAAGCTCCACTGCGCCAGGGCCAAGATGGCCCACGCCGATATCGACGGCCGCCTTGTGCGCAGCGTCCTCAAGGCGTCAGACGGGTGGGCGGCCCTTCCCAAGATCGCCGAAGAGCCACCCGCGAGTCAAGCCCCGCCCCATCGCCTGGCACACCGCAGAGGAGTGCGCCACTCCGAGGCCAAGGCAAAGTCAAGCGCCATTAAAGCCGCCGAGGCAGACAGAGCACCACGCAAGGCGTCATCCGGCATCATCGCCAAGACCGCACATCGAGCCACCAACCTCGCCGGACGGCAGAGACGGTCGGACAAGACAGGAGCCAGACTCCGAGACACGCACGCCCCCTTTCTAGTGGATTTCCTAAACACCCGTGTAACCCGCCTCCTCCGTCTATATAAGGAGAGGCGGGGCCCGAGAGGGAAGGGGAGAGACAGAGAAAAAAGGCCCTCCAGGAAGCCACGATTCCCTAGCCAAAGCACGAAGGGGATCGGACAGCCGACTCCCCGCCTCGCTTGTACACCCCTTGTTCATCGCCCAAAGATCAATACATTCGCACCGAACGAACTGGAGTAGGGACATTCAGCCCGAACCAGTATACATCATCTGACTCCTTGAGTCGACCATTCGGGGAGAGGGAGCGCGCGACCCCATCCGACCATAAATTCGTATTGCCGGTGCACGAAACACCGACACTAATGGATCCCAACAGCCCTAAGAGCATCTCCAGCAAGGGTCCCTAAAACAGGGTCCCTATTTTGGATTTAGGGACTCCTATTTTTTAGGGTCCTATTTTCAGAGCATAAGTCCAGCAATAACCCCTAAATCTCAGCCCCTATTTTACTTTTTCTCCTATTTTGATATATCCGCTATGTATAATCTTCATTTGACACCACTAAAATTCAATCAAAAATATTTGTAATACATAAAACATAAGCATATTAACATTTACAATTTAAAAACATGATATTTCAAATTTAAATTTAAAATTTTCAAAACATGATAAAATTTTCGAAGCCTCTCATGTATTTCCCCATCTTCAATAATAGGGGTTGTACTCGTGTCCCTGGGAATTGGGGCTGAGGAGGCAAATTTAGGGGCCTCCTAATTTTATGGGCTTGAGTTGGGGCCCCCTGGGAATTGGGGCTGAGGAGGTAAATTTAGGGGCACCCTAATTTTAGGGGCATGAGTTGGGGCCCTACTGGATCTGTTTTTTTTACTACACTCTCTATTTTAAGGTTTAGGGGCTGGTTTAGGGGCTCTGCTGGAGATGCCCTCAACTCAAGCCCCTAAAATTAGGAGGCCCCTAAATTTGCCTCCTCAGCCCCAATTCCCAGGGACACGAGTACAACCCCTATTATTGAAGATGGGGAAATACATGAGAGGCTTCGAAAATTTTATCATGTTTTGAAAATTTTAGGGGCTTGAGTTGGGGCCCCTGGGAATTGGGGCTGAGGAGGCAAATTTAGGGGCCCCCTAATTTTAGGGGCTTGAGTTGGGGCCCTGCTGGATCTGGGTTTTTTACTACACTCCCTATTTTAAGGTTTAAGGGCTGGTTTAGGGGCTAGAGCCCCTAAAATTAGAAGGTCCCTAAATTTACCTTCTCAGCCCCAATTCCCAGGGACACGAGTACAACCCCTATTATTGAAGATAGGTAAATACATGAGAGGCTTCGAAAATTTTATCGTGTTTTGAAAATTTTAAATTTAAATTTGAAATATCATGTTTTTAAATTGTAAATGTTAATATGCTTATGTTTGATGTATTACAAATATTTTTGATTGAATTTTAGTGGTGTCAAATGAAGATTATACATAGCGGATATATCAAAATAGGAGAAAAAGTAAAATAGGGGCTGAGATTTAGGGGTTATTGCTAGACTTATGCTCTGAAAATAGAACCCCAAAAATAGAAGGAGTCCCTAAATCCAAAATAAGAACCCGATTTTAGAGGCCCTTGCTGGAGATGCTCTAAGACGATGTGATGTGAATCTCCCTGGAGTCAGCACTCCCCATGCTTCCTCCCATCTCAAGCAAGATCTGGAAGGCGGCCATGAGGCTGCTCGCCGTCCTCGCTGTCCCCGTCGTCATCCTCCTCTCCCTCTCCTTCCTCCTCCTAAGACCATCCTCCCCGCCTCTCCTCTCCCGGCAGACCTCCAACCCCGACCGCCGCCTCAGGGTCTTCCTGGCCGACCTCCCCCGAGCGCTCAACTACGGCCTCCTCGACCTCTACTGGACGCTCCCCGCCGCCGACTCCCGCATCCCGGCCTCCTCCGACCCCGACCACCCGCCGCCGCGCACCCACCCGCCCTACCCTGATAACCCCCTCATCAAGCAGTACAGCGCCGAGTACTGGCTCCTCGCCTCCCTTCAGCCGGATTCGGCATCCGCCAACTCTGCCATCAGGGTCGTCGCGGACTGGAGGGAGGCCGATGTCGTGTTCGTGCCGTTCTTCGCGACGCTGTCCGCCGAGATGGAGCTCGGCTGGGGCGCCAAGGGCACGTTCCGCAGGAAGGAGGGGAACGACGACTACCACCGCCAGCGGGAGGTCGTCGACCGCGTCACCGCGCACCCCGCGTGGCGGCGGTCAGGAGGCCGCGACCACGTCTTCGTATTGACAGGTAATTCGGTTGGAGAATTTGCAGATTTCCCGTTAGTGAGTTTTGAGTCGATCGAAGTGCCATTAATGTCATTGTTTAGATTACGCCATTGTTACCAATTTGTGTATATTTAACCAGTCTAGTTACCTAGGTTGTTTTCTTCCTGTCGTCATTGTTTATTGTACTCAACACCAATTCTCAACAAGAAGATATGTTTTCAGTTAGTTTTTCAGATTTGATCTAAATCAACCAAACCCCTTGAATAGCGAGGTCAAGGTTCAAAGATTTGCACGATTGGCCCAGCTGATCGGTAAGTGCTGAAGCAGATATTTCTGCTGGTGCACTTTCTGACAATGATATTTAGAGAGAAATTTTACAGTGCATTATACTGGTAGCAGATATAGCCATTGATTTGTGGAGGGTATTCCTACTCAGGGGCGGATCTAGGTGGGATGCCGGGTATGCACCGGCACCCCAAAAGTTTGAAAAACGTTACGACATCAGTGGATCAAATTTGTTGATTGAATTGACTACGATTTTAGTGGTTTGGGATTTGTAAGACCTTAGAACTATTTGTATTGTCCTTTTAGCAAATTTTGATTATATGTGTTGGATTTATGATGTTACAAAACTACTATACAACAATGTTCTAAATAACGGTGAACGAACAACCACCCTACCTTTTAGTGTTTATACGGTAAACGGCCTTGTAAACGGTTTTACTATTTCAAATTTAGAGAAATATATACATGTATTTGCAGTAACAAAATAAGCATCCAAGTCATCTTCTTTCATGCATATAGAATGAAACCATCAAGCTATCAACAATTGGCCATAGCAGTGACATGGAGAAAAAAGATGACATGATGTGAATGTAATTAAATAATTATAATTGAATGATAAACAACTCAAGTGACAATAAAAGGCAAATTTTGAATTCATCTCATGTATGTATGTCATAATGTTCCATGTTTTATGGCAAGCTTGCAACTTTACTCAAGTGATAAAACGGGCTTGTTAAACACTAACAGCCATTAAACTGAATAAACATCTCGATAAAACAGGCAAAGCTTAAAATGTCCATGAACGTAACGGGCAGGGGACCTTTACTATTTGAACATCTATTTACAAGTCCTTAACGGCCTTTATCTAGAACACTGCTATACAAGACTATAGAGTTATGCGTGTGAAGTGTGCACCTCTATCGAAAATTTTCTAGTTCCGCCACTATTCCTACTAGTCTACTACAGAAGGAGGTATAAATAAATACTAGCTAATCTGATTCGTTGAATTGAAAAGAATGAGTGATCCAAATTGAATTTAGTGTGCTGTAAAAGAGCGATATTTAGAAGGATTACGTAATCGACTATGCAACTGTGGCTGGGTAAAGGCTCCAAATCATCTTTTCTATTGTGTTAGTTATTGACTGGATGCGATATTTTCCTCAGCAAGAGACTTACTTAGCTTAGTGTGTCCAGGAAACTGAGTGTGTTGATACGTAAATGTCATCATGGCAGAATCCTTACGGTGCTTTAATGCACAAATCAGAAATTAGTTTTGCATACTTACCATTGAGGTCAGGATAACCTGTTTGGTTTCTTTGGTACCCTTAATAGTTGCCTCGACTGAGGAAGTGACTTACCTTTGAAATGTGATCACTTAAGAGACCAACTGTGGATCATGCAACTGTGTGTACATATGTCATCAAGGGTACTGATCTATCTATTAACATACTTTAGAGTTGCAGAGATAATTCTGTAATTTGTATGCAAGT
The DNA here is from genome assembly GCA_036346355.1 of Rhipidocladum racemiflorum. NCBI lineage: Eukaryota > Viridiplantae > Streptophyta > Magnoliopsida > Poales > Poaceae > Rhipidocladum > Rhipidocladum racemiflorum. Next base: position 70,793,616 of record CM070576.1, on the reverse strand, counting down.
AATGCAGCAATCCATGATGTACCGTTTATGTCTTTGTGAAGATTGATCTGCGTAGCAGCTTATTGTTCTTTTGGATGCTCAGGTTATGTTAAATACTGAGGCATTCTTTGACAGACCCTGTGGCCATGTGGCACGTCCGGGCGGAGATTGCTCCTGCAATCCTTTTGGTGGTTGATTTTGGCGGATGGTACAAACTTGATTCAAAATCTGCAGGCAGTTACTCTTCTCATATGATACAGCATACTCAAGTGTCATTGCTTAAGGATGTTATTGTACCTTACACACATTTGCTCCCTACACTGCAACTGTCAGAGAATAAGGATCGCCCCACCCTTCTGTACTTCAAGGGAGCCAAGCACAGGCATCGGGTTTGTACTATTTATCTCACTATTGAGCATATATTGTTTGCAGTCTATATGCTATGGTTTATCTGCAATCTGGACTCCAAATTGTAACAAACTATTCACTTCATGCAATTGTAATTTCCTCTTTTAGACAAATATAACTTGCATTGTTTTTATTGCTTATCTGCTTTGTAATGTTTGAAGCCAAACCATTGGAAATGATAAGAAGAAACCTGTGGTACATTCTACTTTTAACACTTTCTTATAGATCCTTGCCAGCTCTATCAAAGCTTAATATCCAATTCAAACTTTGTTATACAATCAACCCAGCAAAGCATTATCATTTGATTCGTTGTGCTTTTTCTCAATTGACATCATACTTTAGCTAGATAAATAATGACTTTTTACACAGCAGCTTTGTGTATGCTGCTTTCTCCATGGTATTTTACTTGGGAATTTCTGGCATTGCCTGAGATATTTATGCACTGTAAATTGGTTGAACTCTAGAACATAGATTTGATGCTTCTAAAAAAAGAATACAGTTTTGAACTTTTGAGCCTTATTAATTTCTAAAGATACCGTTTGTTTTAAGTGGCTACTGTTATGACCAGCAACAAAATAAAAAATGCACAACTGAGCAATCAGACTAACTTATCACTTTGATTTTGGTATTTGAATGAACTGGCTGCAGCATAGGAGGTTGGAGGCTTTTACTGCTCCAATACCACAGAAAACCATTTATCTGAGTTACTATATCTTTTGAAATGTTCTTTCAGGGTGGTTTGGTTCGGGAGAAAATATGGGACTTGATGGTTAATGAGCCTGATGTTGTCATGGAAGAAGGCTTTCCTAATGCCACAGGTCGTGAACAATCAATAAAAGGGATGCAGAGATCGGAGTTTTGCTTGCACCCAGCTGGTGACACCCCAACATCATGTCGCCTCTTTGATGCAGTTGCCAGTCTTTGTATACCAGTCGTTGTTAGTGATGAGATTGAGCTTCCTTTCGAAGGGATGATAGACTATACAGAATTCACCATTTTTGTGTCAGTCGATAACGCAATGAGGCAAAAATGGCTAACAAGCTACTTAAGAAATATCCCCAAGCAGCAGAAGGATGAATTCCGAAGAAACCTGGCTTGCGTCCAGCCTATCTTTGAGTATGACAATATTTATCCTAGCAGCATGGGCTCTGCTCCCCAAGATGGTGCTGTGAACCACATATGGAAGAAAATTCATCAGAAGCTGCCAATGATTCAAGAAGCGGTCACCCGGGAGAAGAGGAAGCCTGACGGCGCATCAATCCCACTTCGGTGCCATTGTACATGACTACTTCTCTTAGCCGTCAATCCCCCATAGGACTCAAGTCAATTTTTATTGGTAGTTACAAATATGACCATGTAACAGTAGGCCTATGTAGTTTCTGAGACTCTTCAGGTGTGGTTTTCCACATTGCTCTATATCCAGTTCGAGGGGTTTTGTTTGTTCACTGCAATGACAATTGATAGAGGAAATTGTTCATTTGAATGAAAATTTGCCATATTATGCAAAAGAGAGAAGGTTGAGTACAGATTGATGCATGAAGTAGTAACTAGTAAATGCTATCTGAGATTGAATGAAATATCTGCAAATTTCTTCGTTGTCAGCAAACTGATCACTACTTTCCTAACGTTTATTTTGGGCTTAAAAAGAGGAAAGGAGAGGATGAGAAAACTTGTGGAGCCATTGCAGGAGGAACACAAAATAGATAATTTTCTTTACTAATATATAAATACGAGTTGATAGTGGTCTTCCTCTCCCTCTCTTTAAGAAAAGCAGCGCACCAACATATATAGGCCACGGGCGTGACACCCTCCCTCACCTCTCGCAAATAAAAAGGAAACCAACCACATCTCTCTTTTTCCGTCCACACATGCTCCTCCAGGGTCATTCCCTATCTCTCTCCCCGCGGCAACTCAAAAGTGAAATTTTATTTTTGTAAACACATGATATGATTTGATTATTTGATTCAAAAAAATATTTCTATTGCAGCACACGGGCACTTAACTAGAATACAGTTAATGTGCACTGGAGCCAAACAATAGAAAGGCTACAAGCATGGTGGCCAAAGGTACAGAGATATTGTCATCTACAACATCAGTGACAGGAATACACTCCACTACAGTAGCTGCCAATGCAACAAGAACCAGTTTACCAAGTGCCATCGCCCAGCTGACCTGAATGTAACCAAGGCATGAGAAGTAGAACAGCATCCTACAATGAAAAGGATCGATACATTTAACAGGAGGCATGAAAAATCTGTCAAGAGTATAACCAGAACAAACGATGCACGCTGAGGCGAAAACCTACAGAACGGATAGCAGGAAACCAGAAATGAACATCGCGATGCTCCCGATCCAGCTCTTCTTCTTATTGAATGGCAGCTTCAGTGAGCCGTACCTTCTCCCAACAATGTCAGCAAAGCCTGAAATGTTAAGTTCCAAGCAGGTGCAGATACATGGCAGAAACATTCAAGTCATCAAGTGTAATGGGGTGTTACAAAACCTGTAACACTGTGACTAAGAGCAAGTACAATAAGGCCACGTTAGCTTACTTTTAGCATGCACATATCGGCATTGTCCTGTGTAGAAGAGTGAGAAAAGAGAAGAGAGGAAAGAACCGGCTCTTATTTAGTAGCAAGCATCGTATGGGAAAATAGATGCGATCACCTGCTAAAAGCCGGTGTTGGAGCTGGACTCTTAATGTTGAAGTTAGTACTTTGTCAATCGCAATAAAGACGAAGTTAGTGTTGAATGCCAAAGTTAAATACTTTAGTGTTTCTCTAAAGACAACCTTTAAAGATAGTTATTGTACAAATTGATTTTATTGTTTACTCTAGATGACATAAATAAAAAATAAAATACGTAGTGACTTTGTTATTGTACTTGCTCTAATACCAAGGAGCTCCGTCTTACCATCACCGCCACTCATCATCGACAAGGAAACAATCCCAATTGGAGACTCGCGCCAGAAGACTAAAACACTGAACAGTAGCACCATGACATAATAGAGAGGACCTCTCAGCAATTCCCTGTTAGCAACCAAAGATCGTGTCAAAGAGTGCTGTATTAAAACAAGAAGGAAGTATCGCGATTAAGGATCACTGCTGGAACAATAGGATTACTCTGGTTTTCCTTCACGGGTCACCGATTTTACTAGAGCTTTGTCAGTATAAAGACGGAGCCCGTAGATCAGAAGCCTTATGCAGTTCGAGAATGGAACAACTGCTGCGAAGAACCGTGCTTCAGTCGAACCACTGCAAATAGAGCATGTGCTGCTTAAGATCTCTAATCTAATTTGGTTGTGGTAAACATTTTGAGTCTGAACTCTGGAAGCAGTGGCAGGGAAGACCTGAACAGTGGCCAGGAAGACATGAACAGAACCCCGGATAGCACATGCACAATCTTTCTGCTCAATCTCTGCCTTTAATGACGACAATGATCATAAGTCAATGAAGAAGAACACAAATAAGGTATGATGTATTCGTATTTTTGATCAATCAAATAAACCTTAATCCTTTTATTACGTGTCCTAAAGTCATTGATTTATTCTAAGCAGTAGCCAGTTGACCCCACTTCACGATAGGTACTGAACTTGACCTGTTAGGATCTTCCTAGTAACTGAAAAGAAAGTTCAGATACACACAGCAACCCCATTCAATTGCACTTACAGTCAAATTTCCTCTCCGAAAAACAGCAAATAGAGCTAAAGATTTGATTTTTCGACAAGCATAGCGGGAGTTGACGAGATGCACGAGACCTGTTCGATGAGCCGCCGCTCGGTGAGGGCGTCGAAGGCGCGCACGAGGGAGTAGGCGCCGGCAGTGACGAGCAGCGTGGCTGCGCCGTCCTGCAGCACCGCCGGCGGCACCGAGGCCGCAAGCGCCGCCACGGCCGGGGCGCCGACGCCGAGCACAAACCGCCGCCGCATGTAGCTCGCCGGAGAAGACGCGAGGTCGGAGCTGAAGGCGGCGGGGGTAGAAGTGCGCGAGCGCGAGAGCAGCAGGGGGGTGGGGGAGGAGGGGAAGGCTAAGGCATTGACGGCCCACGCCGCCGCGGCCATGTGGTCCTCGTGTACTGTACTGGAGTGAGCGATTGCGGGTAGTTAGACTATCTCCAGTGGCTTCAAGTCCCCTCCAAATCCCTTTGCGAACAGATCCCCTTCAGAAGGGATTTGTACAGTGAATCCCTATAGAAAGAGATTCTCTCTCTAATCCCAGAGAGAAATCCCTTCGAAGGGATGCTGTTGGAGATGATAGGAAATAAAGGGAATGAAAGTGGAGAAGGGAATAGGGAATGGAACGAAGGGAAATTGCTGGAGATAGTCTTAACTCGCTAGCAAATTTGTAGCGCGCGGGGTTCCTATCACGATGGGACACTTTTGGATCATGCTATTATTGGTCTATTGGACAGTATAAGAGTACAACATTAGCATTACTTAATAAAAGATACAACCGGATTTTTATGTTTTTGTTTGTTTATTGAGATATATTTGAACTTTTGATCCTAATCGTTAAGATAAATCTATATTCTTATTTTTGGTGGACGAATTCCGAAACTACGGTTGAAATGTTATAGGTATAAATATAACGCTCTTTTGTACAAAAGAAACAACCCATCAATCCATAAAGTGATAGTATAGTTTTTTTAGGTGTATAAGGACGCATATACACTCACACCTCTCTCTCTCTCTCACACACACACACACTACACACGCTAAGGAAATTTTGTTGGAAGCATCATGGCCTTTGGAGGGCGGGAACGCGCAGTCCCACTGAATACGCACGCACGTATGTACCAGATTTAATTTATTCAGATGAGAAATGTGAGTTGCGATCACGGGGATCGAACTCAGGTCGAGAGAGCGAGCAACGTCGCTCCCTCCACTGGGCTATCACTCAGGTCTCGATAAAAGAGTTTATCTTCGTATATCATATGTTTATCTATTGTGATTGTTCTTCATTTATTCTTGATTGACATTAGGATTGATCTACGACATCATCATTCTACAATATGTTATTAGCATGAAGCTCTCCGAGACTAAATGACATTTTCTACACACATCAATTTACACTATATTAAATTTCAGCCGGCATCAAGCGATTAATCTTCTACAAGTCTTACATAAGTTAATCACACGAGACTAGTTTTTAATTATGTAGATTAGTTTCTCTAATTACCTAGAGTGGTCCATTAATCTTATCGGATAATTAAGTTTTCAGTATTGTTTATCAAACCAATCTAAAGAAAGAAAAAATGGGAAAGACGCCCAAAGTTGCCGGACACTAGCCACCGTCGCACGCACTGCGTCCCCACCGACCTATCGTCGTGCGCCTTGTCTAAAGCATGCCACTCATGGTGCGGCGCCTGGAGCCGCCCCGCCCGAAGTCGCGCTCGAAGTCACCATCGCACCGCCTCACACCCGTCATTACTTGTTTGGGGAGGATGAGCAGCCATGGTGGCTACAGTTTTAACACTAGCCGCCTTGCCCTTGTGGGCCGCCATGAGTGACGTGAGGGGAAATACTTTGCGCGCGGTGACATGAGGTATGTAGCCTCATATCGGTGGTGTATGACCCAAATATTAACATATATTAAAGTGCCTAGAATCCGTGAGCTTTCGGGCGTGCCACGTCGGCATGTGCGCGTAGAGAGCCCGGCGTTTTCACGTTTTTGCGCGTCAGTCCTCGGTGCCCATTCCTCCTCACGCCGTGTTCCAATCGGCGGCCGATAACGCTCCATGAAATCGGGCCTCGCGGAGCCCTCGAGGCCTCGCGTCCTCCATCCGCTCTCCTGGCACCCTCGGCGCCGTCGCCCTCACCTGCACCCTCGCGTTGCTCTTCCGTCGCACGCGCAGTTCCGCCTCCAGCTCCTGCCCGATCCCCTCCAGACCCTAGCGGCTCCGTCGCCCGCACAGCTCCTCCTCGTGCCCTCAGCGCCATCGCCCTCATAATGCTGGAATCATGACCACAGGCGCCATTCCACATGCATGATGCTGGGGGGCTGACAATGATTAATATATCATATCCTATTTTTGGACCCACGCGTTCACTAATAAAAAGAGCCCATAAGAAAAGATAAAGCCCAACGCTCATTATCTGGTTATAACTTCAACCAGGGTCATATTTAGTTACGTGAAAAGATTTTCGACCAGTTAAAATAATACTAGTTGGAGATAAAGTACTTTATTCATCCCAATTACCTATGTAAGTTGGTCGGGGATAGTTTGTCCATTTATGCCGACCAACTATATATATGCTGGTCAGGGATAACTTATTCAATTACTCCGACGAGCATATAGGTCAAGGATTTAATGACTTTCGCCCTGACCTAAAATTGGACGAAAAGGAAGTTACCTTTACATAAGACTAGTGTGCGAAGGATACTCTCTCTAACAGGTACATACAACTGATTAGAACTTATCCCATACGAAGAGATGCCTCTGTGTCAAAAAACACCTCCCAATATGAAGACACCTTTTGGCGAGAAGACACCTCTTAGAAGAGGACAACTACCATCCCTTCGACCAATATAAGTAGGAAGCTTGCGCAAGGAATTGGAGACATGGACACAACAGAACAAAGGAGAAGAACAAGATCAGCATTGGTATTTCATTCCCAATTCATAAGCTTGTATTTTGTTAAGACACGTGATTGAATAAAGAGCGTTCTCTTTTATCCTACCTTCATGATCTTGATTGCATGCAAAGGCAACCCCAATTATATTCGTAAGCTCGATCTAGGGACCACTGGGTCTTGAACATTGACGGTTGAAGCTAGAAGGAGGGCCCAATGAAAGATGTGACATTGCCTAGAGGGGGGTGAATAGGCTATTTAAAATTTTAAACGAAATTTACTGCAGCAGAAAAGGAGTCGGAACTTCCGACCAAGTATCGGAATATCCGATCAATTCAGAAATTTGAGAATGATTAATGAAATCTAGCTAACTACGAATTACTTTTATTCCAACTTGATGCAAGATAACGTGAAAGATCTAGGATCAACTAGTAACTGATTAGAAGTTTAATGGAGAGAGTAGAACAAGATTCACAACTAGCAAAAATCAAATCAAACAAGAGACAAGAGTATTTGATCCCGGAGTTCGGATCATTGAGGGGATCCTACGTCTCTGTTGAGGAAGCTCACAAAGATACGGGTCTATTCCAACCTTTTCCTCCCAAACCTCGGTCACACTTGAGATTTGGTTTCGCTTTTGATTTCTTCCCTTCCGGAGGCGAAATCGGCCTTCACAAACTTTTCACGTCTACCCACAATCTTCGGTAGCTCGTGAGTGATGCCTAGCCGTCTAGGAGTCCTTCAACCTCCAAGAGTAATGAATGCAACTTAAATCCAATCTTGGAGATGATCTCTAATGCTCAATAATGTCTCTCTCTCTCGTGTTTTAAGCTCTAGATCTTGTTCAACCCTCACTCTTTAATTTGATCACTAAGATCAAAGAGGAGAGGAAGAAAGAGCAACTCAAGAAGTGTATTTGCTTAAGAGAATCTATAGCCAAAAAGCTCTGCTCATTTAATGGGGCGAAGGGGTATATATAGGAATGGGCAAAAACTAGCCGTTATTCCTCCACTTAGCCACATATCGGAACTTCTGATGTGGACATCGGAATATCTGATATGTCTAATTTTCCAGAAAAACAACTGGTTTAAATGGTCGAAAACCACACATCGGAACTTCCGATATTGACGATCGGAATGTCCGATGTGCCTATAGAGCTACTTTTGAAAAGCAATTTCAACATGATTCTAAGTCAACATCAGAACATCTGATATAATATCGAAACTTCCGATCTGTCCAGAGAGTACCCTTTTCAAATTCTATATTGATCGGAACATCCGATCAAAAGCATCGGAACTTCCGAAGTGTCCAGAGGATACCCTAAAGCTTTTAAACACATATCGGAACTTCGGAAGTACACATAGGAGTGTCCGATGTGTCCAGAGAGTGCACAAAACGCTCACACTGGACAATCCGATACATCGGAACTTCCGATATAATATCGGAACTTCCGATATGGACAGAAAAGGAAACTACTCGGTGTGCGTGTTACGACTCGTGTCTCTCGACAAAAAAGTGAGTAGCATTCATATGAGCATAGAGACTTGTCCTAGATTGACTAAGTTGCATCCCTCTTAATAGTACGGCATATCTATGACCAACAAAAAATGCAAATGACATCGATATGACATCGTGTTTCTTTCTTTCACTTTTTGAGGGTCGTCAACGTCCGTAACTTCGTTTTGCTTTGGGATTTTCACATGTTCATTACTTCATTGAAACCATTAGTCCCTTAATCGCTTGTCATTAATCATCCAAAACATGTTTAAGGGCCTAGATGCACTTTCAATCTCCTCCTTTTTAGTGATTGATGACAACACGATTAAAGCTTACGAAAGATTATTAATATTAATAAAACTGGAATGCAACAAGATATAGTGAGCTCCCCCTAAATATGTGCATTAAGAATATGAGTTAAAGTTCAATGCACATTTTAGCAGGAACATTGTGAGAGCTCTCCCTACATCTTCGCAATTGAGGGAATACACAAGAGCTATATAAAGATGCATGATATGGCTTTTGAGCACACACAGACACCAAAGTAAGCATTCTAGATACATTCAATCATCACTCATGCAAACAAGAGATAATAAGCGACATAACATAAAGCACTTAGCATTTGACAAAGAGACATAACTTCCAAATATCTCAAAAGAAACCAATAAACTAACTAAGAGTTGACATGACAAACGTTCCAAATATCTCAAGACCGATAGGAGGTAAGCTTTTCTCTTCTTCTCCCCCTTTGGCATCAAGACACCAAAAACAAAGATCAGGAGAGAACAGGATCTAGTCGTCCTCCTCAGAAGCAGATTCCTCGACGTACTCCTCTGAGCTGGATTCTTCAGCGGCAGCCTGAAGGAATGGATCCTCGATCTCGTCTTCATCTTCCTCATCATCAGAGCAAGGAAGAGTCAGGTGCATCTGAATGTCCTTAAGTCTTTTGGCATTTTTCTTGACCTCCACTGCATTTTTCCTTACACAATCCAAAGATTGACTTTAATGCACGAAGAATCATCGAGGAGGAGGATGTGTCAGGAGTCGAGGGAGCGACTGGAGCAGCAGCTGATGAAGAGGCGCCGTGCCTAGTAGTAGGACGATTGGCTTGCTGACCTGGGGCTTTGACTGCCCTAATCTGCACTACAGTGTGCTTGGCATTGCATTCAAACTACTGTTTAGTGACTGGCTCAACCATATGCATGATGTATGGAGCATATCCACAGCTTCTCCTAGGCTCCATAGAGGTGAGTCTAATTTCATTCCAAATGAAATCAAAGACATCGAATAGACTCTGACCTTCCTGCATTCTGCACAGCAGGTTCCTTGTGTAGGATAGTACGTGAGATGCATCTCCCTCCTTAGGTGCCAAAGTTTTCCTGAAGAGTCTGTTCAAATAGACAAAGAATGGCTTCATGCCCTTAGTGTTACCAGCCTCAAAGTCTGCATCCTCATCATACAAGAAATTTATGTTAGTCGCCACCAGGGAAGTCTCATTATGGATCTCATCTCTGTCCCTAGCATCAGCTTCAGTGAATCCAAGCATTCTTGCAAATTGAGGATAAGAGACTTCGTACCATTCTCCCTCTGTCATCCACTGCATCGTGGATACTCTAGCTTTGGTGATGTAGAGAGTGGCATAGAACTGAGCCATAATCTCGGTGTTCCAATCATGCTTGAAACTCATGATCCTTTTAATCCCAGTTCTCTCACAGGCAGCAATGACATTGTTGAATACCTCATCATCCGTATCAGCCATATATTTCCAATTGACCCACTGCATTGGAGTTACTCGATTCTTCTTGGGAAAGATAACAGATTCATAGAAATCCTGCTGGAAGAAAGTCCAGAACCTGGGATCTGTGGTGAACCGAGCATCCCTCCTGGGGTTCTCTTCCCTAGCCTTGCGGACCTGAGCCGCCTTCCCTTTGTAGTTCACTGGTCTTCTAACCAGCCGTTGTGACCGTTTTGGCTTTTTCAAAATTGGCATACAGTTGATGGCAGTCGGCTGAGAAGATCCAGCTATCTCCTTGCCTTTCCCTGAAGGCAGGGGAGCTCCACGAGGCACGTTGACTGTCTGGGCGGCCTAAGCAGGTTCATTGATTGAAATGCCGCCTGTTGAACGTCCTCTGGTGATGACTCTCTTGGTTCTGGTCCCGGTTGAAGTTTTTCTTTTACGTCCAAATGTGATTGAGACGTCAGACTTACCCTTCTTGGGCTGGTCATCTCCCTATCCGGGATCCATTGGGTTGATCTAACAAATGGATGACTCGATAAGAAAACAGAATCGAGAACTGATTTTGGTGATGTACTATCAACATCGGATATTCTGATTTTTGATCGGAGGTTCCAATACTATATCGAAAGTTCTGACCCAAGAGTTCGGATGTTCCAAAGTTTTTGGCATAGGAACAAAAATTAAGATTTCTCCAAGATGAACCAAGGGAAATTGATGAAATTGAAGATCGAGAATCTAAAGAAGCAGATTAACAACCCTACCAAAGGAATTTGAAGAACGAAGCCAAAAGGATTCGAGATTTGATTCTAGAGATCTAGGGTTACCTGAGTATGAAAGGAGAGAGATTTCACGGAGAAATCGAAGTTCCTTCCGAAGATGAACCACCCCTGAAGTAGATCGGAGGTTCCGGATGGTCGAAAACTCCGGAAACGGCAAGAGATAAAAAGTGGGGTTTGTACAGAGGACTAGAGGATAAGAGAATAAAGAAAATGACACATGAACCGGTCACTTTAAAAGGGTTACGCACATATCGGATGTTCCGATCTGGTATCGGATGTTCCGATGTATGCGCAGAACTGAAATCTTCGGATGTTCCGATGAACCAATCAGATATTCCGAACAAGAGATTTTTTCCAGAACGTCGGAACCTCCGATGTTATGATCGGATATTCCGATGAGTTAAAGTTTCCAGAAAATCGCAGACAGGCAGAGGAATCGGATGTTTCGATACATTGAGAATTTCAGCATAAAGGAATGAATTGATTTGGTCTATGAGAGAAGCTTGGATCTAGATGTCATGTGAATACTTAGACGTCGCCCTACTTGTGTTGCCAAAGACCAAGCCATTTAACCATCCACAGATCGACCCACCTGGTACCTGCTCGTACCAGCCACCCAATCCAACCATGGCATCAATCATCAGCCGGGGATCGGACTCACATCCACCTCATGGCTAGTCCAATAATGTCCCCCTGACCGTAGCACATTTAAATACTCCGAGCCAACTGCTCATCAACATTTTATTTCTAATATAAAGATTTTGAGTGATACTAATATAATTAATAATAAACTATGGCATGTATGATTACTAGCTAAGGTCATTCAAGGTTTAATATGGTTCATCAACATCAAGGAGGCTAATCGCGAACTGGGTATAGCTAAGTTGCATGTCATTCTAAACTAGCGATTTTAAGTATTTAAATATACAATTCAAAGTAATGCAATATAAATTAAATACCACAATATCATCATGGCAAATTGGGTTCAATATATTCAAAGGTGTGTGGCTTGCCTTGCTGCGCGACGGGATCGGCTAGGTCTTAGTTAATGTAGTCGTACACATCTCCGCTCGGGTCCTGCTCCGGCTCCTGGATCTAACCGGGCTCCAACTGCTGCGCGAACGTCGGATCTAACGCGGAAAACGAAACCGAAAATGATAAGTAAACAAAAAACGGAAACGAAACGAAAAACGGGCCGGAGAGGGTTTGAGGGCAACTTGGGTATTTTTGGAATTTTAGATGTTGCAACTGGCGAAACAGAGGCCGTATTTGGACTCAGTGGCTCAAAACGGTAAGAATAGTGTATTTTGGCTATTTTTGGAGTTTTCGGGGATTTTTTGGATTATTTAAAGGATTTTTTGGATTACTTAAATCCGAAAAGAAAAGAAAATCGGAAAAACCAATACTGGGCCGCCTCGGGCTTGGCCCAATTCGGCCAAAATGGCATACGGGCCACTGCGTACATGCAGGGCGAGCTAGGCTGGCCCAAGAGTGCGATCGGCCGTGCCTGACAGGCGGGCCCGGCGGGGCAGCGACGGCAGGAGACTAACATGTGGGCCTGGGGCAAGGTGACTGGCGCGTGGGGCGGGGAGTGAGGGCGGCTGACGAGTGGGTCCAGCGAGACCGGAGCTCAGTGCCGTTGACAGGTGGAGCTGGCGCGGGGCGGCGAGGCGGACGTGGGAGTATATATGGCAGGTGGGGCCGTCGGGCAGAGACAGAGAGGGGGTGAGCGGGGTCTTGGGTTAGGGCGAGCTCAGGGTTTAGGCGGCAGCGGCTCAGGGCGAGCGATTCGGGGGCGGCGGGAGCTTGGTCAGAGGGGGTGGGGGGCGGAAGAGAAAGGGTTCAGCGGCGGGGGAACCGAACGGTTGGGTAGGGAAGAGGGTAGGGGAGGTGAAGGGCTAGGGCTTTTCGGGCGTAGGCGATTCTGGGCGGGGCGAGGCCGGAGGGGGAGACGAAGAGGTTGGCGGCGGTGCGGCCTTCGGCCGGAGAGGAAGACGAAGGGGTCGGGGTGGGGAGGAAGGTGAGCACGAGGACGAAGAGGGCGCGTGCATGGCTTTTATTGCCATGCGCGGGGCGAGGCAGGTGGCCTACCGGCATGGGCGGGGAAGCGACGGGCGGCGACGGGAGCAGGCGAGGGTGGTTCGGGCGCGAGCGGCGAGGCGAGCAGGGCATGGCGCGAAGACAAGACAGCGGCGACTGACCGAGCGGGGCGGGCGGCAGACCGGTCGGGCGCAGAGGATCGAAGGTCCAAGGCAAGCAACCCCAGTACGATCAACCACTCTCCAACTCTAAATCCAGGTAAAAAAAACAAATCAAATCCAATTTAAACTCGAATTAACTCAAATTAAACTTGAATTAGGTTTTGATTCTTTGAAATTTTGGGTGGACATTTGATTGAAGACCAATTCTGGGAAGCATGAATAGATATTTAGGAAAGTAAGGCATCAACTATTTCAGTTTCTATCTAATTTATCATCCTTGTTCTAGTTCTCTAATTTGATCTCATACTCATTCATTTGCTGTGCGTACTTGCTGGATGATCAGAAGCCATATATTTCATAGAAGATGAGCTTAGCACAAGTCAGGATGAGAACCAAATGGTTGAGCACAAGGAAGAAGAAAGTTGTTATAGCAAATGGGGATTATCCGTCGTCCGTTTGTACGGGAGAAGTCCAAAACCAAGGGGTGCATGCTCTTGTAAATCTGCACGGAAACACAAGTCTTCTTGTAGTTTAGCCACGGCTGTACCATCGAGGGAACCTCCAAGGAATGACTTTTTAGTGTTTCCATCCTTTTTAGGTCTGTTTGGTTCATATACAAGTTCAACATATTTTATCATAGTTTTTTTGCCAAACTTATCTAAAGTTAGGTCATCAAAATTAAAGCCACACTTTGGCTAGGAAAATGAAGTTTGCCACACTTTTTTAAGCCAATGACGCGTGGGACCAGAATGGCAAAAAAGAATCTTGCGACAAGTGTGACTATGAACCAAATATATGCCTAACTCGATCAAACTTGTCTAACTTAATGTGTGCCAAATTATGGCAATGTTTAGTCTTTTAGCAACAGCTGAGCTTTTGTCCTGTTGTTTCCGTTGTAATCGTTCTTTCAGTTAGTTCTTTCGGGGGGAAAAAGTAATATTGCCAGTGTCCCTGCACGCTTCATGGCTGCTGTTGTATGCAAATTACGAGATCCGAATAATCGCTTGTTGCAAAATTAATGCTCATCTCTTGTATGAATAGCGTGAATATTTTACCGGCCAGTAATCTTTAGAGAACACTTGGGTCACTAGTTAGGGTCGTTTTTTACAGTGTTGAAGTGCTATAAACTGATAATATTGTCTGCTTGTATGTGTTCCACACCCATCAGGACCAAAGGCAGCCAAGGGAAAGGCCAGAAAGGGAAGAAGCAAAAGAAGAAAGAACAAGCCGAAGCAGCGCCCGTCCAGAACGACGAGTCTGTAGCTGCACCAGATCTTGGAGCTCTTTGCATATGAACACCGATCGAGGGTGAGTACCGACTACTCCAATGTAGCAACCGGGAAACACTACTCTAGGCACGAGTGTGATTTCTCTAGCCCAAATTCGTGCAAATTAATGCCATCTGCTGACTGACAGCTTGTCCTAGCGGCAGGATAAGAGTGAATGTTGTCGGCAAATTAGCATATTTCAATGGAGATAGTCACAAATGTACAATTCATACGACACTTCTTTTCTTCAGTCAAATTTCACTCGCGATCAATGCTATGTAAACAGCCATCAGTTATGCAAAAGCATAGATGTTGAGCTCATCGTTGAAGTTGTGCCGGTAGGTTCCCCCTGTACTTCCATTTTCCTGGCAGTAAAATGACTCCGCCTTGTGAAGTACTCTAGTAGTCTTTGATCTCTGTGTGTAAATCACTGATGAATAAACAGGTTGGGTTATCTACTTCATCTGCTACACCCCCATGTGATGTGAGAGAAGTTAATTGAGAGTACGGAGCTACAAGGGTGTTGCTTAGCAAGTGCTCAGGCATTCCTTGGTCAGGAAGAGAAAGCATCTTGCCTTAAAAAAGAATGGCACAACGTATATAATTTCCACTAACTCAAAGTGAAATACGATCAAGTTTCTACTTGACCCGTCGAGCAACAAGCTCTACTTATCTATAGGGAGGAACTAGCAGTCGGACGTCCAATTTTAATATTTTTTTTCGAACGCCGCGTAACATTTTTTTTTTTCGAAATTAAGGCAGGAGCTCTGCCGATTCATTTAAGAGAAGAAGAGTTCAGACTAAGACAAGAGAGGTAGACTAAGACAAGAGAGGTGTCGAATACACAACAAGCGACACCCTGAAAAGCCAACGAGTCGAATACAACAAAACCTCCAACTAGCGAGGAAGCCGTCTAGTTACATTACACACTCAAGTGGGAGACGTCATGACGACAGCAAAGGTAGTGACATCTCGTATGGTTGCGGCGAGAGCCGATCAGATCGATGATTCTGTTCCTTGAAAATGCGGCGCTATGCTCCTTCCAAAGGTTCCAAAGTCCATAAAATAAGACTCCGTTTAAGGCTCGCTGTGTCTCCTTCGGGATAACTGATTGGGCTCTTTGCCACCAGGCACTGACGGAGGGGTGGGAGTCCATGAAAGCGCTGGTCAGTTGGGGGAGACCATACCTTGGGAGCAACATTTTTTTTACTGTATGAAACATTTTGTTTGAACGTACGAAACATTTTTTTTTACTGTTTATCGAAAAAAAATGTTTCACTACATAGAAAAAAATGTTTCACGCATAGAAAAAAAATATTGCAAAAAAATCAGACGTCTAATCCCTAGCAATTCCCTTATCTATATCTATATACCTATAGATTCATGGTGATGTACAGCTCCGCTGGCGGGCTCCTGCCAAGCGCCATCTACAGTGCCAGAGCTACCGTTTTAAAAAAAATTCTTTTAAACAAAATCAATACTTTTTTTGCTTCTTTTTTCTGGTTTTCTGAAAAAAGATTTCCTTTCTCTAAATTCTTGTCTGTCTTGATACTTTCTTGCGTCCGCAACAACGCACGAAACTAGCAAAGCAAGTAGTTTCAATTGATTCCTAGGAGAACTATAGTGTCTGCCAATGTATTAGCATGCATGAGTAAATAAATAAATTTTTTTTTTCATAGGGATAGATAATTGGTCAAGCGGATTAGGTCTGCTCCACGATATCGAGATATCTCTGGGAAGAAATACAAGTACTCCTAGACCTATCTTAGTTGTATCATGGATAGGACTAGCAGAAAAGCTTGAATCGTAAGTCATTTGAACTCGACTTGTTATGAGCTAACAAGTTAATCTAAACTAATTTTCTAGCTTGTTATCTTAACGAACTGAGCTCGATCACTAGCTCGTTAAGCCTCGGTAACTGAATATTCACCCTGATAATTTTTGATGTAGAAGACTTTTAATTAGCTGAATATTTTAATTAATGTATGTCTATGTAACCATGTTAGGTTGGAATATAATTATTAGGGCTGTTAATTGCCTCCTCACTAATTATCTATATTTTACTTGTATGCTAGCTAATTAGTTACGATTTTGTTGCATATATGTCTTAATGCGTGGCATGTGCTTACGATGGGGTTTAGCTTAGCTCATAACTAATTACTCTAGTTCATGTGACTTTAACTTTACTCAGTTCATACTAATTGACATGGCCCGTGAGCTACTCACAAGCAGCTAGAGTTTTTTATCAAGCCAAACCGAGTTGGCTCGATAGCCGGCCCTAATCATGGATGATAGAGAGATAAAAGGAAGGTCCGGCCCCAACACCTTCAATGTTCTCCGAGCGACGGCCTCTATAGTAGAAGCCTTCTTTTTTTAGTTGCATGATACATTTCTTTTTAAATCTGGCGTTCTTCCTAATAAATATGAAAAAATAATATCTCCTCGATTTCCTCAGTAAGTCCATCAATTAATCACCTTAGTTAGTCACTTAATTAAGTGACTAATTAAGTCACTAATTAACTATGCACCTACCTATCGAGCTATATATATAGGGATCGTGCTGCGCGACAAGTGATATATGTCATTTACCGCGTCTTCTGTGATCGAAAAAAAGCTACTTTTATAAATTTATTTGGAAGGATACCAAATTTGCAAAAAAAAAAAAAAAAAAAAAAAAAAAATAGCGTCGCGAAGAAGGCAAAAAAAAAAAAAAAAAACTCAAGTCTAGCCGGCGTCGTGGACCCGTGGAATGTCGTACCGCTTTTGGATGCTCTTCTTTTGTTTCCGTAGTTTCGAGGGTCTTTGATCCAGATCATAAAAATTTAAAAATACTCAAGGTATGCCTCACCAGTTCACCTCACCTGTTTCCCATGTACTGTAGTGTAGTGTGCAAATCAATAGACGAGTGTGGAGCCATGGAATATCGTACGTAGTATGTGTACATACATGGTTGCATAATTCAAGCACGAGTCGTCATTGTACACTGGTAGTAATGGTTTGGTTGGCAAGACACTGCAAAGGCGTGCATGAGCGCAGAAGGCAGGGTAACCACCTGTGAGCGGAGGCGGGCGCACGCAAGAAACGCGTGTGGTGGGGGCGCGCGCACGGCTGAGCTGAGCATGCACAGTGGCCGCTCAAGCAAAGGAACTCCCGAACTGCTTATCACGTTAGCTTAGGCCATTGTTGGGAGCACGCCCCGGTGGGTGGGCAAAGACGTGTTGTTCCCAAACCAAACATTGCGGGGCTATTTGGTTATTGTATCTCCTATTAGCTTAGCCCGAACGAGGTCATCTTGTTGGTTGGAGATTAGCCAAGCTGATGCATATAAATGTTGTTTGGTTGTCTGTATGAGCTAAGTCTGGTTATAAAGGGATGATGTTTGGTTGGTTGCATGAGCTGAACTTACTAACATAGAATGCATGCAACACTGTAACCAGTGGTGGACCCAGGAATTTTTTAGAGCTCAGGCACGCTTAAAGAAGGACAACAAGTCCAAAGCTATTTAAATTTTAGTTGCTAACTTTTTATACAATTTAGGATGTTTTTTACAAGACGCTAGTAAAGCTTGTAGATTCTGGCTCTATATTTTCGTTTATGATTTGAAGATTGTACTTGCCAGGTTGCGTGAATATGAGATTTAGGACGTTTGTTACATGGGCTGAGCCCGGGCCCGGGCCCAGGCTGGTCGGGCCTCGGGTCCGCCCCTGACTGTAACAACTTGCACGACTCGAGCTTGCAGGCCGCGCAGATACGTCCGAAATTCTCGTTTCTTGCGGGGCTGGCTGAGAGGAGAGAATTGCACGACTCAGATCGGGTTAGGATGGACATCCAGGCAACGAAACAACATGATTTTGCATTCATCGTATGCAAAACTCAATGCATACAGACAACCAAACAGCCCCTAGCTACACCACCTCCCTACGGCTACACGATGAGTGAACAGAATGCACGGTGTCGAGATCTACCGGCCGGGTGTCGCATGGTGTTCGTCCTGGGTCCCCGTAAAAACGCGCAGCAGAGAGCAACGTTAAATCGATCTGCAGGCACATGCATGCAGTACGTCTTCCTTCTCGAACGTGAGGTGTGCATGGGCATGGCCACACCTTAATTAGCACAGCATGCATGCAGCGTGCTTTTCGTACGTACCCTGGTGTCGGCTTATGCTATTCCACGGAGAAGGATATGTTGCGCACAACATAGCACGTGATGATCTCTTGTGCAGTACTGTTTCAGTTCTCCGCGAGTAGGTTCCACGTTCCCGGCCATGTTCGCGCACGGCGGGCTCCGGTTCGCGAGGAGATTGGATTAACGGATCGAGGCTCACCGGCGCCAGCAAGTGGCCTGTCGACCACCGCATGGCCGTGCACTCGTGTTAGGCCGGCGAGAACATGCATGGGCGCGTTGCCTCCTCCTCTCTTCTTCCTCCCGATCGACCCGAGCAAGCTAGCTAGGGAGCATCTTTGATTGGGGCATGGGCGAAAAAATCATGATACGTACTGTACGCGAGCGCGACAGCTAGCCCGTGCCGGCACGGAACAAAACGAAAACCGATCGATTCTCCTACCGCGATAACATTAATGGCAGTTGCTCATCGTTGACGGCTTTCTTCGCCGGAGCTCCAACCGAGACGAGTCTCTAGTCTCTACTCGTGCATGCGAATTAAGGCTCTGGCATACATGATACATGGCGACACGCCGATGTTCAGTCCTGTCACTGGTCAGTCCGTAATGGTATACGCGTACGTGTCGTGTCATGCTGAATGCCACGGTAGGTTCGTCGCATGTGCCATGGCTGAGTGAATGGCGTCACGCAAATAATACTCGTCCCTCCTTCCGGTTTAAGTGGGACGTGCCCTTTTTAGACGGTTTTATCTGTAAATATAAATTGTATTTTAATAAATATCTATACTTACTTGATATTCGATCTTTATATGCATATATTAATTATAGTGTGTAGAGATAATAATTAGTGGCAGACTACTTATTTTTAATATCTCATTGATTTATGTGTCAAGAGAAGATAAACCGTATAAAAAAAATCTCTTAGAGCAAGTACAATAGTAAGCTAAAAACCAACTTGTACAACAACTATCTCTAAACTTTATCTCTAGATATTGTGCAATAATTATGTCTTCTCTCTTGTACATAATTAATCTACTTATGCTCATGTGCAAAACTGACTATTAAATAAGAGTTATCTCATTTATCTCTTCTCTTTTTCCACTCTTTCACATAGACCAAAACTGATGTGTACAGACTAACAGCCAGCTAAGGTGATCTTATTGTACATACTCTTACCTTCGATGTTAGAGCATGTCTATCTTTAAAGATTGTCTCTAAGGATTCCAGCTCACCTAGAGACAGTACTAGAGACAACATCTCCAGTAGTTCGTCTCTAAAGTCATTCATCTAACTATTTTATATTATTTTTATCACATTATTCCACCCCACGCTTTATCGCTTTTTACGTCGGTTTGTGTGAACAGGTTGTCTCTTGCATAAGAGATATCACATTTTTTTCTTAGCTTTTTTCTCTTTCACATAGGATTTTGCTGATATGGTATAGTTAAAAGATAGCTAAAATGATACTATTAGATGCCCTTAGTCTACAAGTAATTAATGGTACAGGCATACGATTACCGATGTGTTAGACGATGGTGCTGTACTGTACTACTGGTCCTTTCTGGTGTACTGCAGCAAGCAAACATTCCCTCGTGGTAAAATGCTTTGGATCACGTCTGTACCCTATGGAAGTAGATCCTCTTTCATCCTCTCGTCGCAATCCTTGCCGTGTCCAACAGTAAAACAATCCGCAGTAGTATTAAATAGATGATGTATCTCATGTGTCCGCTTATGATCTAACGGCCTTGATTGATCATGATGACTAGGTAGATATTGCGCGCTACGCTGCGCCGGTTAAATTTTGATAGAGTGCTCACATCCTAAAATACATTTAGTGAAAACATGCTGACATGTTTGAATAGAAAGAAACAATAATTAAAGAAACAACAAATATACATGCCATAACAGTATACTCAACATATTATTGAGAATATGTACACACCAGCCTAAAATGTTGGCAAAATGCCATTATAGGGTGTGTTCAAATTATGGAGCTCTCTACTATTCATGTTATGATTGAAGAAGTTCAATTTTTTAGCACAGATGTAGAACGCTTATCATATGGCAATTGTGGTCACATTAGATAAAGATAAACAACATAAAGTTTTTATTTAAGATATTATACAATCATTATTATGACAGACATATTAACACCTGACAGGTGGCACAAGAAGGTACTTTACTCTTACAAATACCATGTACCTTTGAATCCAACAGAGCACTTAGAAATATTAATTTTCGGATGCTTGAATTGATAAACTTAACATACTTGCATAAGCCACACTCAGTATAATGGGACCGAGTTTTGGCCAAGTCAACATACCTGCATAAGTCTCACAAGATGATAGAAACTTAAAATATGCCTCACCAATCAATGCCGACAAAGAAACAAGAAAGCGCTGAAACATAAATATACTGATTTTACGAATCGCTTGGAGCTAAATAACAGATGCATTACATAAACAAATTCTTGATCATCAGTCCTACGTATAGTAACCAAAATCTATGGGTTAATCAGAACAACAGGAGAAGGGCCACATTTTTCACAATGTAAATATAGCCTCCATCCCTTCCTAATTCCAGGATATGTTGTCCATCCAAAATTGATTGATTCTGAATCAGCTACTTAGCAAATAAAAATGTTCCAGGCAACAGCATGTTAGTATTTAGCAGAGGACTTGATGATTCTCTTATTCTTAGTACTTGCGTATTATTTATGGAAAGGTAAATAATGTATTTTTATTTTACTAACACAAAAATATTAAAGGAAACACAAAAAATTTACTAACCAAACAATTAAGAGAGAAAACATATAACCATCGTGGGAATTAAAGTGAGATGGGCTCTCAGATGGGGAAGTACGTGTACTTGTTCTGGGTAGATGGTTCAGCGACAACAGAAGTAGCAACATCGTCGACGACAGGAGGTTGATGTTCGTTGGATGAAGTTGTTGACATCGAAATTGTACGTAGTAATCACTTAAAATTTCTGAAGCCTGGGAGAGATTAAAAAGTAAGATCATCTAAATGCTCTTGCAGATAGTATTACAGGATTGGTGTAAAGAATATCAGTGGGGAAAGCAACAGGAAAGTTTGTACCAGGATGGAACAAATGTACCACAAATTCCTTAAATAATAAAATAAGATCTAAAAAAGTTAGAGGGGGCATTCATGCAACCATGAGCAAGAAACTGGGAACACGTGCAGGGAGAGAGAGAGAGAGAGAGAGAGAGAGAGAGAGAGGACAATGGGCTGTTTGACCTGAACGGATTGAAGCTGCTAGAGTTGGAATCGACCGACGCCGTAGCTCAGCGCGCCTAATTGTGGTGGAGGTTGACGGGCGGATCGAAGAAAAGAAGTTATTGGGGTCATCATAGGCACTAAATTCCAAATGACACCAACCAAACAAATCAGATTTGGTGCATTAGACCAAATCGAATCAGTACTTTCATGAAGGCAAGTAAACTTACATAATTAGTGACAACAAAAAACCTGAAGTGTTAAGTTGGTGCTTGACAGACTAAATAAATAGGTCCTTTCATTCCATGTTTACTGTTTATACATAAGGGTTAATTCCTTATATGCCACTGGAAATTTCTAAAATCCCTTATCATGTCACTGACAAGTGGGGTATGGGCCTACATGTTAGTGACATGAGTGGCATATAAGGGATGATGCAAACTTTCAATGGCAAATAAGGAATTGCCCCAGAGATCTGAAGGTATATGCCTTAAGTCGCATGAACAACTTTTCTCAATCAAATCAAGTCATACAGTTTGTACAAGCAGATTTTGTGAGCTATCCTGGAAACCATATTTTGTGAGCTACAACCCTCTGAGTGATATTTTTAGGATGAAAGGCAGGAATTTGTTAACTTTTATCTCATGGTTAACTAATGTTAAGAATGAAGTGAAATGAACAATGATAATCAGATGTCCTAGGAAGATCGCTCAGCCAGAACAAGTATCAAATTTAATTGCCTTCAAAGAGAGCACACTTGGTTAAGTTCAGTTTGATTAAACTAAAATTCAAGTAGCTATATAACAGGGCTTACTTTCATGCAGTGCATTAGTGGAGTAACACAATTGTTTATATATCTCTAAGATAAAGCCAATTAAAACAAAATTTAGCCTTCACACTCTAATGCATAAGCATAAGCATCAACTTTCTCGTCACATATTACCTCGAAGTTGTATATGCTGATTTTCACATCAAATGAGGATGTTGCTGTGACACCTGGAGTTTTTCGGTACCAGTGAATGTCAAAGTTCCCATTAGAGCTTGCCAAGAGTTCATCGATAATCTGCAAAGAAATAATGCGAGGGACGGCATATTAGCAAAAACAATATATCTCCCTATTTTAGCTTTCGGATGTTAAAAGTCACAATATACCTCTCCAATAACAGTATCCCAACATATTGTTCTATTGTCTTTAGAACAAGTAAGCAAGAATGAACTATCATAGGGGCACCATGACATAGCAATTACACCTGATCAACAGAACAATAGCAAATATAATATTATAATATAAGAACGTAAATTACCACTAAGTTCAATTTAAGTATGTCATCATTTACTTTACGAAACACAATGGGAGAACAGCAAGAGAAACGAAACCTTTTGAATGCCCCACAAATTCTCGTACTGGTGAAATCGTTTTCCTCACATCCCAAACCTAAGAAAGGGCGTATGAGCAAAGTTATTGATATAAATAGAAAATCTCCACATAAAAAAGTTCCTGATGTAGATTAAAATGAAGGACCAGCGGCTGTACTGCTCTACCCTTTTATTCAAAAGCAGTAGCATAATTAGAAACTACAAAAATACTTTGAGTAAGAGACAAATTCGTTTAATCTATTCTAGCTATGTTCTGCATACGGAGAAGGCAAGTAAACTAAAAAAAATTGAAAAGAAGAAAATGAAAAAGTAGAGAAAAATGGTCATTACTCTCAAAGAAGGAGAGCTATCATCATCTGATGCAATAATTAGCTGGGTAGACATGTGTGGATTCCATTGGAGAACAGAACATTTCCTTCTGTTTGAATCTGCAAAGCTATTTGAACCAGACTGGAGAGATCGGCAAGTTCTGTCACCGGGTGGCATACCTCGATGGTTGGGCTGTGGCGGCTGCTAAAGATCTGTAACTTTCTAATAGTTGTGTCGATCAACAATACTCTTGTATGCAAGAACTAATCACCAAGCCTAGAACCTAGTCTACTGACAGAACTTGCCGGATCCTTGATATTCTGAGCATCTTTAGTCTTGGTTGCTTAAGGCAATTAATCAGCCAACTCGTTTCGTGCATTGAGTGATTTCTCCATCCAATAGCTATCTTGGACGCCTAAGCATCCCTGCACAAAGGAAAACGGCGGGGCGAGCAAAATAATCAGAAAAGGCGACAACACTAAAAACGACGATCACCTGAACTGTGGACAGAGGGGAGAACCAGCGGAGGGAACGAACCGAGGAAGAGGAGCACCGATGGAGCGCGCGATGCAGGCTGGCGGGGCAAGCAAAATAATCCGAAAAGGCGACAACACTAAAAATGATGATCATCTGAACTGTGGAACGAAGGGGAGAATCAGTTGAGGGAACGAACCGAGGAATAGGAGCACCGGCGGAGCGCGCGTTTCAGCAAGCACGGCACCCCCAAGCTACCACCGGTAGGAAGACTGAAATATCCCCTTTCTTCCAAATCGTCGAAGACCGATACGGCGCACGACAAACAAAAAAGAGGAAAATGTGTGAACGAAATGCACACATACGGCATAGCACGCATGCACAACCATTGCACAAGGCATGGAACACAACATCATCAATGCAAACGAAGGAGATGGCAGGACAATCTAGATAAGATGGTGATAAGCATATAGAGTAAGATAGCACAAAAATCTGTATAATACAAAACTGTGTTACCATGAGCATAGCCAAAAACAGGATCTGTAATACATATTTCATAAAAACAGACATGTTACCAACGTAAGAAAGAAAATCTGTGAGACTACGTACCAAGGCCTGACTAAGGATAATAAACCGAGAACAATAATGCGGTATCGAATGAACCACGAACTATAGCCGCAACTGAGGCAAAGCAGGCAATATAATATAATAACGTAAGAAAAACAAGTCATCTCTGTAAAGGCAAAGACACAGAGAGCAGCACTAAAATATCTAACAACGTTATGCTAACTGAACAGGGCATAAGGAATACGCTATAGAACCATAACTAATTCAGCTAAGAAAAGGAGACGGCAAGCAGGATGCATACAGAATGGGACACATACATAGCCATCGCGCAAGAAAACACAATACCATCAATGCAAGCGGCGAAATGTAGGTCACCTTAGATAAGACGGTAATAAGCATATAGAATAAGATAACACAAAGTTGATATTCATGAGCATAACCAAAAGTAGAAAGATAAACTAAATTTGCTATTAGTATTTTTTTAAAAAGTTTGAAATACATACCTGCCGACGTCCCTAGGGTTGAACTCGACATCGGGTCAGCCGAGGCTGCGGGCGTAGGCCACCATTTCCCTGGCAATGGCCACCACCGCCGGGCGTCTTACGCAACTTGTCTTTGCATGTGGATTTCGCCGTGGCGATGAAGGTGTGGATGCGCTGCCGCGCTGCCGCACGGCTTTCAAGTGGCATCGATATCTCGCTTGTTGCGCCGCGAGAGGCCACAAAATACCGCAAGACGTGGTCGTCTTTCCCCAACGGCGTGTTTTCAACCTCGATGGCGATGGAGCGCAAAGATCGAGGTCGCCGGGAGGAGGCCGAAGCCCGCCGATGATGTCTACGCCGAGGCGGCGAAGCCGGGCGCGATGACGAAGCTTCTCGGCCAGTCATGGTGGCCCCGGACCGCCATCGCCACGGAGGTGGTGTCGAAGATGCGACGTAGTTGGTGTCGCTGCCGCGTTGGGGACATACTCCGGCCGCCGCGGCGCCAGGGACGCGCGGACGGGGTCGGGGAGGACGCGGGGGCAGCGGGGAATGTTGGTGTTTGCGGCGGCGAGGTCATGGGAGAAATAGGGTTTGGTGGTGACGAAGGAGGAGAGCGTCGGAGAGTACGGAAAAAACAAAGGGGTCAACCAACATCAAAAACGGCAAGAAGCCAAGAACCACCTAGCCACAAAGGAATAACCGACGGCAGCACCTGAGAGACCAAAAGGGGGAGACGATGGCGGCAAATGGCGATGGCGGAGATAGCGATGGGGAAGAAACGCAACAGAGGAACTCGCCAAAGCCGCTCTTATGAACAGATCAGAAACCACTGCCTTTATCGCCACCTCACCGGCATAGATAACAGCGGGCACCCTACACGCGCCCGACGCCAATTCGCCCGAGCGAGGCGGAGGCCTCGAGAAAAGGACGGCGAGGCGAACGACGTTAGCGAGCGGACGGAACGACACAGGAAGAACGGTAGCCGAATAGCGATGAGCAGCTGGCCGGCGCACACAGAACGTAAGAGCAGAGGCAGGGAAGCGCACTGACACCCACCAAGCGCTAACGAGGCCGGCGAGCGTAAACGGGCCACGTGGATCACCCAAAGGCCCGAGAATACCATCCCTTGTAAGATAGTAAATATGTATCACCAGCTTACACTGATGGCCGTAGGTACGAATTCTTACCCCATCAAACTTATGGATTTTTTAGTAATTAGAAAAGAAGATCCTCGTGGTTTTGAAAGTCGTTAAGCGTATTTGAACTCTGGATCCATTTATAATAATAAACCAAGAATTCTTATCCCATCAATCTTCTTATGGATCAAATGCAGTCTCTCTGGTTGTGGGGACCGTAGCTTAAACAATCTTCATAGATGTGAATCGTTCGATCGAGCAAGCGAACGGTTTAGATCGTCCAAATTTATTTGCTATAGTATTTTGCTGTAGCACTTTTTTTTTATCTAATAATTTAGATGCAATTGCGTTGCAGTTGCGTAAGGACTGCATGAATCGTGTCTGGTCAGGACTCAGGACTCAGGACTATCAAACAAGACGCGCCTCTATAAATCAGATCCGCATCCAACCCCACACCGCACCCAGAGGCCAGAGGCCAGAGCGCGCAGCCCAAACCCAGAGAAAGAAAAAGAAAGAAAGAAAAGAAATTCGAAAAGCTTGGACAGAGACACCATGGCTCGTGCCGGAGGCCTCGCCGCCGCGGCCGCGGCCTGCCTCTTCTTCGTACTCATAGTTTTCGGCGCCTCTGCAGCGCCGGACATGTCGATCATCTCCTACAACGCGGAGCACGGCGCGCGGGGGCTGGAGCGGACGGAGGCGGAGGCGCGGGCCATGTACGACCTCTGGCTCGCGGAGAACGGCCGCTCGTACAACGCGCTCGGCGAGTACGACCAACGGTTCCGCGTCTTCTGGGACAACCTCCGCTTCGTCGACGCCCACAACGAACGCGCGGACGAGCACGGGTTCCGCCTCGGCATGAACCGCTTCGCCGATCTCACCAACGAGGAGTTCCGCGCCGCCTACCTCGGCGCCAAGGTCGTCGAGAGGAGCCGCGCCGCGGGGGAGAGGTACCGCCACGACGGCGTCCAGGAGCTGCCGGACGCCGTCGACTGGAGGGAGAAGGGGGCTGTCGCTCCCGTCAAGAACCAGGGGCAATGCGGTGAGAAATTTCTCCTCTTTCTTTTAACTCCTCTCCAGAGATTTTACTATGAGAGATTAGATGTATTCCTTATTTGTTTAACTCTACTAAGTGCGTCAATTTTGCCCTATTTTTTTTTATGATCCTAATAAATTTGGCAGTGGTGTGATTGGTGCTTCCGTGGCCTTTTATCGTTGCAAAGTCATGCATATTTCGGTTCGATGGTTAAAGTAGAGTTTTTAAGCACACCAATTTTGTTGAAAAGGATGGATCTTTGTATCACATCAGGAAGTAGGTCTAAAAAACTCTAGTAAAGCTATTCGTTTTTTTTTTTTCTGAGTGAGTATATCAGATATGATCAACATAATAATTGGTTGGAATCTGATTATTACGATTTTGGAAGAACATGCTGACCTTGTGCTTAAAATTTTTCACATGGGAGTTTGATTAATTGTAAATGGTGTTTGGTTTCTTCGTTCTTTGCTTACGAAGGAAGCAACGGTCCTGAGTCGTGCGGTGTGGACTTTAGAACGGAATTAATTCCCCGTGGTTGGTTGGATTTGCCTTGCGCAGTGTGGTTTCCTTGTTTGCAGGATTGAACTTTAGCTCCTTCCCAAATCGTCTTTTTTTTTTACTGATTTAAGAACGCCGTTTTTGCGGTGGTTTTTGTTGGTGTCTTTTCAATTCAAAGGTCGTATTCGGTCCATCTACCAGTCAGGTACTGCTGACAAGTTTACCATCGTGACTTAGACCATCAACCAACTGTCGAGGCATTAAGCAGATCCGACGATGTTGCATGACAACTATTTTAGGCTTTTCAGTAGCACTAGCATATCACACGCTGTATAGGTTGTTCTGCATGGTGGTTAACGTATAGTTTTTTATGGTGTGCTGGAGGTTGCTGCTCTGCTCATTCTGTTACCCTATATATATATCTAAGGATCTGGTCCTTTTTCTTGTGAGGTTAGCTATTGCAAGAAGCAAACAACTAACCATGGTTGCCTTGGAAGTTTGCTCATAGAAAAAACGGATGGGCAGAACAAACGTTCTGATTGGAAATCATTGTTTGTCCATGTTATTCTGACAGAATTGATATAATTAAACTCCATTGAGGGTATGGCACTCTCTTTGCCAGAACAAACGTTCTGATTGGAAATCATTGTTTGTCCATGTTATTCTGACAGAATTGATATAATTAAACTCCATTGAGGGTATGGCACTCTCTTTGCCACTTTGCCTTTTTACGATTGGCACATATGTATGAGATAATTGATGCAGTCCTGGGAAGAAAAAAATTATTGTGATTGTAATTGCGTCACTCTTTAGATAGATGTTATTTTGATGTTGACTGATGCATCTTTTGTTTCTTTAATGGTGGTGTGCAGGAAGTTGCTGGGCTTTTTCTGCTGTGAGCACAGTAGAAAGCATTAACCAACTTGTTACTGGTGAGATGATCACATTGTCTGAGCAGGAGCTTGTGGAGTGCGCGACCAACGGACAGAACAGTGGCTGCAACGGAGGGCTCATGGATGATGCCTTTGACTTCATCATAAAGAACGGAGGCATTGATACTGAAGATGACTACCCTTACAAAGCCGTAGATGGCAAATGTGACATCAACAGGGTACAACTTTTACTTCCTTCATATACTCTCCTCTTTCACATGATGCTCATTACTGATTTTCCAACTGGTACATTGATTTGATCATTGCAGGAAAACGCAAAGGTTGTGAGCATTGGTGGCTTTGAAGATGTCCCTCAAAATGATGAGAAATCGTTGCAGAAGGCGGTTGCTCACCAGCCAGTCAGTGTTGCCATTGAGGCTGGAGGCCGCGAATTTCAGCTCTACCAATCGGTAAACAAACTTGTTGCAGCAATCAGTGTGCTATCATCCAGCGTATAAGTTGTTTTGATCTCATGTGGCTCTTTGTTTACATTAAAGGGTGTCTTCAGTGGTAGCTGTGGCACTCAGCTTGACCATGGTGTGGTTGCCGTTGGCTATGGCACCGAGAACGGCAAGGGCTACTGGATTGTCCGCAACTCGTGGGGTCCGAAGTGGGGTGAAGCTGGGTATGTCCGCATGGAGCGCAACATCAATGCCAACACTGGGAAGTGTGGCATTGCCATGATGGCATCGTACCCCACCAAGAATGGCGCTAACCCGCCAAAGCCATCTCCGACACCTCCGACGCCGCCTCCTCCCGTCGCCCCTGACCACGTCTGTGATGAGAACTCCTCGTGCCCGGCAGGCAGCACCTGCTGCTGCGCTTTTGGCTTCAGGAATCTCTGCATGGCCTGGGGATGCTGCCCGGTCGAAGGCGCCACCTGCTGCAAGGATCACGCCAGCTGCTGCCCGCCGGACTACCCCGTGTGCAACACCAGGGCTGGAACTTGCTCAGTGGTAACCACTTCGCTTTCTTGTTCATCCATACCGCAACATTGTCACATTATCTACGGCCCTGTTAGGTTCTTTATTCGTTGTGTTTTGCTTACGCAAGCTAGACAGTTTTGAAAAGGCACGCGACATGCATGAACTAACCGAGAGATATCTTTCAATCAACATAACATGCCTTTCTTAAAGAACTAGACATTGGGTTGCTTGTGCTTCCAAGATTGACCAGAAAACCGTAATGGATGAACTGACCCCCTTTTTTCTGGTTTGGATTTGAGCAGAGCAAGAACAGCCCATTGAGCGTGAAGGCCTTTAAGCGCACGCTCGCTAAGGTGAACACCGCATGAATTCGCCGAGACAGCGGTGTCCATTGGGAGGAGAGGGATGGGGCCGCGTGGAGCTTTTTTGCTTCCGTGCATCCAAATGTTGTTCAAAATTTGAACTATATGTCTTTCCTACTTAGTACTGCTTTGCACTATCTTACATGAATTCACTGTACATAAGCTGGCTGCTGGCTACCATTTGTACTTTATTTATGTTCTCAGGGATATTTATCTGCGAAAAAGGTGTTTCACTGTTCTAATTCCCGAGCCCATTTTCTTCAGTTATATTCTGGAGCCCGAATTTGAGTTGTGAATAATAACCTTGCTTCCCTGTAGAAATTAGTAGTACCTTCCTAAACGGAAGGATTAAAATTAGAAGATGATTTAGATCGAGCCCACCCAACACAGCCAGGCCTAGTATGTAGTATCGCGGCCCATATAAGGCCTACGAATGATCTGCTTTAGCTGCCTTCCCATTTGACTGTCCCTAAACACCACCGCCTTCCCCGTATGATTGGGACATTTGATCAAATACATATTAATTTTGCGGAAATAATATTCCAAAGCCTTTGTATGCTCTCCATTGCTTGTGTGTATAAGGCCTATTGAAAGTGCATCTAAGCACTTATGTTGTTTTGGTGATTAATGATAAACGATTAATGACAAACGCATGTAATGTCAATCAATGTAATTGTACAAATGCTTAACTTAGTGCTTAACAAATAACATACCTCTAATATGTTTATATTGTGATAAGACTAACATGTTTATTGCCTAGTTGAATATTAGTCTCATCTATTTTAGAGGAAAATCAATTGGGATGGTTAAGCAAAAATGAGGTATGCAATCTCGGTATTCCTTCCATATTTGTCATTGCATTCCTCTTTAGCAAATGCATATTGAACTCTAAGTAACTTATTGATTTCATATGTGCACATTGATTCATGTCAAAATTGCTTGTGCATATATATATTCATTTGAGTTCATTATGTGTTTTGTTTTTAATATGCCTGTGTTAACTAGAGTTAAACTTCATTGCTTCATATTGACTTGGTGCATACATGTCTTAGTTGTGTATCTTCTAATGCACCTCTCTTAGTGAAGTTTAATCTAGAATTGGATCACATTATTTATTCTCATTCCAAATATTGCTTGCACATGTGTAATTCGTGCATATTCTATAATGTGCTTCATTTTAAGCAAAGTCTGTGATCCCTGCCATGATTTAATTGATTCATCTTATTGGCAATTATCTCTCTAAGTGCATATAGATCAATCACATATTCATCATGCCGCACTTAGTAGAGAACAATTCTTATGTCAAGTGTTTTCGTTGATATCATGCCTATTTATATGAAACACTTATTGTATTTCATCTCATTCATTTAATTCTAATTCATATCTTTTGAGCTTGTGGGACTAATGTGTTTGCTGAGTGCTTTGATAAGAATTAGGTCCCAAAGCTGTGTGTATGATGACCAAGTGGTTTGAAGGATGATAAGCGAGTCAAAGTCAACAAGACAAATGTGTCACCAACAAATTGAGGACTAAGTCAGATTCGACTTGATGGAGGATCGTCTTGGTGATGATTGAGGTCAAGGTCGAGAGGACGAGAGTCTCATGAGGTGAAGCGCGTTGAGGTTGACAAGACGAAGGGCATCATCAATCTTTGTGGAAGCGTCATCATGCACCGTGCATCCGGAAGAAGTCGGCATGTAAGCTTAGTGTAAGACTTAGATTTGTGTTAAATTTGAGTCTAAGGATTGCCGTACTATTAAGAGGGATGCAATCGTTGAAATTACTTAGACATGTCTCAAGTGCTCAAAAGTGGTCTATCCTTGTCTAAGGTTGAGAAACCCAAGTCACACCGTGTTCACCTAGGTGTAGGTGGGTTGGTGTGAGGGATAGAAGTGTTGGTGGTTCCGGAAAGTGAGAATTTGAGGTCTCCTTGTGGATTCTTTGTGAAATCTGATTTGATCCTTTTGGATTTGGGTAGTGAGACCTTGTTAGTTGGATAGCCACCGCTCATAGCTTTCCGAAAGTCCGACCGCCAAATCGAGTCCGGATCAAAAGTTATGCCCGTTTTGTCCGGTGTCTTTGTGTCGCTCGGGAGATCCGGAGTATCCGTTGTAACCCTGAGTCTCGGGTTATCCGGAGTATCCGGATGATTCCGAGTATCCGGATGATCCGTAGTCTCCGGGTTTTATCCGAGTCTCCTGTTGCCCATTTCGGTCCCAAACGGCTAGTTTTTTGGGATGGCTATTTAAAGCCCCCTTCTTGCCCACTTCAAAGTAGCCGTTGGGGGATGTTTTGCTGGGTGTATTGAGGTGTTTTCTTGGTGATCTTGAGCCCCCAAAGCCCCTCTAATCCTAAGATCTTAGTGATCCCCTTTGAGTGAAGGGTTGGGTGTGAGAGTGGGTAGTGCTAGGGTTAAGTGTGATTTGAGTTGTTGAGCACTTGAGGTTGATTCTAAGTGAGTTCTTCGAGAGTATTTGTTACTCTTGAGATTGAGGACTCCTAGACGGCTAGGAGGTCGCCACGAGCCACCAACTTGGTGTGGTGCGCCGTGGGAAGTTTGTGAAGGCGGATTCGCCTCCGCGAGGAAAGGTATCAAAGAAGTGAAGCCGGCGTATGCAAGGTGCAACGACGAGCGGCTAAGCGAGTTGAAAGAGACTCCGAGTCTTGGGTGACCGGCCGTCGTCGAGTGCCAAGTGCAACACCGGAGGACAAGGGTTGAAAGAGACCCGGCTCAAGTGTGACCGAGCCGCCTCAGCGGAGACGTAGGATCCTCAAGGATCCGAACTTCTGAACAAATCTTCGTGTCTCCTTCGGTTTCCTCTTTTACTCACTTGTTTAATTTGTCTTCGATTCTTGTGCTTAGATTGATTAGATTGCTTCTACCGCATCTATTATTGCTTGTATACTTGCTTTGTTGCAGTAGAGTAATTTATATCACTAGAATCGAAGTCGTGCTTAATTTTATTGCGTGTGCTCGTTTCGACTGAAGCAGTAACCCGAGTATCCGGTATATTGATCCGAGTATCCGACCAAATATTCTGAGTGTCCGGTTGACTGCCTCTTGCTAAATTGTTTAAATTGCAAAACTTAATTGTACCCTTTGCTTCCGCATTTTCTCTGATAGATTAATTTAAATTGGGTATAATTTTGTAATCGCCTATTCACCCCCCCTCTAGGCCGACATCCCGGTCCTTTCACCTATGTTATAGAGTATATAACTTCGATCATAGGGATCAATTTCTAGTCGCGTAGCTTCATAATAATTCTGCAAAGCTTCCGCATAATTTCCTTCGAATTGAGCCAACATCCGTTACGGTCGAAAATCTCCGTTCCAAAACCGTACATGAGGTTTTCATCTCATACGGCTCCTCCCTTCCGTACATAGTACTAAGCGAAAAAATCTATAGAATAAAAATAGTGATAAATAATAAATTAATTTTATGGTAAATAATCAATTATTGCATGATTAAATCACCGCGACCAGAGATGGAACTGCTGGTGGGGCGCAGGTGGGCTGAAGACCCACCGGGCCTCATACGGTTATACCCCCTGTGAATGAATCGCCTGACTCCTCTATGAACAACAATTTGTTACTTATCATCATTATTATTATGTCAATACTTTTCTTATTGTGGTTGATTCACTAGCTACCGAGTTGGACAGTCGATTCAGGGAATCTTCTCTATAGAGCTTTTGAGATGCATTGCTTGTCTAGATCCAAGAGATTCATTTGCAAACTTTGATCATGGTAGGCTTGTTCGGCTTTCAGAGATTATTCTGATGATTTCTCAACATATGATCATGTGGTTTTAGGAGAACAACTTTACTTATTCGAAGTTGGGAATTTTTGGTGACCAATGATTGCCTGTTCGAAGTTGCCAAAGTAGGGTTGGCGACGCTAAAAGGGGCGTGGCCTCGGGTGGGCCGGAGTAGGCCGCACAGCCCAGAGGCGGCCGGCCTGTGGGCTTAAGTCTGCAGGCCAGCCTTTCCTTTTTTTCTTTTCCTTTTTATATTTTCTACAGTTTGAATGCCTAAAAAATGTCTCCAAATTTCAAAAAAAAAAAATCAAAAAGTATTCACACCATAGGTCGTAAGGCTATTAATACTAATTATAGGAAAATTTTGGATGAATTTTATTAAATTTTTTAAATTCTTTGAATTTGAATTTAAATTTGGGCAGTACACCGAACGAAATTTGTTTTTGTTTTCGAATGGTAATCGTGAATTTCACGAAATTTGTTCGAATTTCGTTGAAATTGCGAACCCTGGGACTAGCAGCCCTTGTCGGCCCGTCTGATTTGGATCGCAGATAAGATTTGCGATCCAAATTGGACCCATCGGAATTCGGGGCTGATTTCTTAGCGGCATGTGGCCAGAAAATATGTGCTGAAAAGCTCAAGAGGATTGTGAGATTTTGCCACGTCCATAACATAACACGAATCTCAAAGCAGAGCAACTTGCTCTTTTCCTTCTTTGTCCTCTTCTTCCTCACGTGTGCATGCAGCTCTGTTTGATGTGGTGGTTTTTGTGATGCCATGAAAGCGAAGGCAGTAGCATGAAATTTATCTCGATTTGCATTTTTCCTATGAAATGAAAATGAGACGATGATACCAGATACTCAGATAGTAGTCAACAGTACATCACGGCCACCGACAACTGTCTTAATTGGTAGGCAGTTACCCTTTCTAGTAAGTTGTTGTTTTAGACACGTGTAATCAAATTTTTGAAATTTTTATTATCAATATCTTTTAAATATTTAAATTGGATACATGAAAATCATGCGTAGATCTGTCTCGAAAATACTTTCATAATACTGTAATTTTATTAGATTTTATTGGTATATTACAATAGAAATGATTGGTCAAAGCTGTGTTTTGGAGATTATGTCAATACCCAAAACATACTACTTATTTATGATCGGAGGAGTATCGGTGGTAGCCCACACAATCATGCAATCAGAACAAGAAAACGCTGACAAACGAAAAGACCGACCAGATTAACCATCCCTTTCTTTCGTGTGCAGTGCACTGACTTCAGTCGATCACCTCATGGATTAATTCCCACTCCCTTCGCGGTGGCCACGCACCGTGGTCTGCCCTGCCGGCAACGCCGTCGCCGTTGCGGCAGAGGACGGCGGCCTGAAGCCCGGCAGGTAACAGGGGATGTGCGGAATGAAGGGGCAGTGGTTGGGCGGGTCGGCATAGAACCACGCGCACTCGAGCGCGGGGCGCTGGTTGGGGAAGCCGGGGATGCAGTTGAGGCGCACGTCGAGAAGGCGGCTCCGCACGAGCTCCATGCAGTGATGCCCGACGGAGTGGAAGTAGTTGTCCGACAGCGACAGGTTCTGCAGCTTCCCCGTCTTGGCGAGTAGGCACAGCACGTCGGGGACGTGCCCGTAGAGCTGGTTCCCGGCCAGGTTGAGCTCCTCCACGATGCCCAGGCACCCGAACGACAGCGGGATCGGCCCCGTGATCTGGTTGCCGCCGGCGTCGAAGACCGTCAGGTTCTCCACCAGCCCGATCTCGTACGGCAGGCACCCGGAGAGCCTGTTGTTCAGGAACAGCACCTCGGACAGCGTCGCCGAGGTGTTGTAGATGGAGCGCGGGATGGGGCCGGTGAACTGGTTGTTGGCCACGACGAGGTACTGGGCCGCCGTGCTGCCGAAGTTGTCCGGTATGCGGCCGTAGAAGCCGTTGTTATTGAGGAAGAGCGCCTCCACTGTGAGGTCGAACACTGGGGCCGGGACCGTGCCGGCGTATTGGTTGAAGCGGAGGTCGAGGAAGAGGAGGCCGCCGAGGGGGACCACGTTGTCGGGGAACGTGCCGGAGAAGTTGTTGTTGGAGAGGTCGAGCTCGTAGAAGTAGGGAAGGCTGGTGAGGTCGGGGACGGCGCCGGAGAAGTTGTTGGAGTTGGCGTGGAACAGCGCGAGGTCCGGGAACTTGTCGACGAAGCCGACGAGGCTCGGCGCGCACAGGCCGTAGCCGTTGAAGTCGATGGACGCGATGGTGCGGATGGTGGGCGCGTCCGGCGGATTGTCGCAGTAGAAGCCCTTGTACATGCCGCCGCCAGTGGCGCTGTCGCAGAGCTTGGTGCCCACCCACGACTCCGTCACCCTGTGCGGGTCACAGGTGATAGTCTTCTTGAACGCCTGGATCACCGGGTACAGCGCCGCCAGCTTCTGGTTCTCGAAGTCCCACGGCGGCGGCGCAGGCGCGCACCCGCACCCTTCCAGCGAGCCCGACGGCGCCGGCGCAGGGCCACCGGCTAACTCCTTGCCCGTCCCGCCGGCGCCGGGCTTCAATGACGGCGCATTGCCACCGCGCGCCACCAACGAGAAGTGGGTGTGGTTCGAGCCGGCGGCACAGATCAGGACGGTGTGCATCGTGGCGAGCACGACCACAAGGGCAAGCAGGAGCGCACGGCTGGTAGCTTGAATTGCCACTAGCACCGCCATTCTCGCACGTTGCCCGTCACAAATTCGATACGCCTCTGCTCCCTTTCTTGGAGCAATGCATGCGATTTTTGGGTATAGGAGAGGAAGAGGATAGGAGAGTGGCGGCCATGGTTGGCCGATGCCGGGATATAAGGAGAAGGAAAAGGGAGATGGGCCCATGCCTAGCTCCATGGACGACACGGAAGCAGCAAGGACACACAAGTGGAGCACAAAGCATAGCTTTAGCAACGAAAAGAGGTGGGAATGGGAGAAGTTTCTGTGGGGGCAAGAGACGGAAGTGGTGAGGTCGATCGATGGCACGCAGCACGCAGCCGCGCAGCGCAGATGGTAGTGGGGTTGGCAGGCAGCTAGTCCTCGTCGGCGGTAGGAGACGAGAAGCAGCAGCAGAGGCAGCGCGCAGTGCAGAGTGCACCAATTCGATCAGGCGCAATGGCTAGCTAGCTAGCGAGCTACATCGGTCAAGGCTTTTCGGTAGCCCTGATGAATTCCTTCTTGGTCAGTGGGGAAGGCAATGGCGCTGTGTCGGCTTTCCTCGGCAGAAGGGCAGATGAACACATGATTTGCTGCGCTCTCCACTCGTCAGTGCTCTGTTCTTGGCACATGATTGCGTTCGGTGACACAAGGATTCTTTCTTGGCAAATCACAATCTGGGATATATCGTCATACTCTGTTCATATACACCTCGGCAAAAAAGCTTGTTTTTTTTCTAGTTCTACTCTGCGCGTCTTCTGAGCTGATTCGGATGTACGATTCGATTCATACCGTCAGGCTGCTCCTCATTCCTTCGGTCTCTGATCGTTTACTGTTTGATGCAGGCTGTCTAAAAAAATCTGTACAATCAAGACGAGTGCGCACCACTAAAAGAGTGGTTTCTCTTTGCCTGATTGATGCTCATGCGACCTACACCTTTGAAAAAAAGGAGAGATGCCTTGCCAAAAGAGAATGAAAGATAAGGTTGCAGATTACAAACTTTAGCTGAAGAAATAAGCTCCCTCTGATTAATGTGGGCAAATATAAGTGTACTATAGGGTATAGCAAAGTACCAGTGTATGCAAAACAGCGCGACAAAAAAAGAAAAAAAAAAGCAAATAGCAGAAGGTATCACGGAGGCTATGCTACATCTTGGTACTATCGAAAATATGCGAATTATATTGCTTTCCATGTTACAGTATGAATAGAAAAAATTATAATAAGAATGTCAAGCAAAGTTTGCAAATTTACAACACTTTCATGACATGTCCAATCTAAAATCTAAAAATACAAATATTTTTTCCAGGAATCTAAAAAATTTTAGTTGATTTACTAGCATAAATAAAAATTATTTTGAAGCTTAAAAGTTGAATTCAATGTGTGAATTAATTTTTTAACACTAGAAAGTAATTCTCGTTTCTTGAAAAATATTATAAAACGTAAAAGTATCTAGAATTTTAAACTAGAATTCAAGTAACAAATATTTGAACTCAAATGATCCCAAGATCAAGCTATCTTTTGTATACTTTAAAATTAAGTTATTTGGTTAAAGGCTGTATTGATTTTTTTATACTATTTTTGAACATATGAAATACCTTATTTTCAATTTTTTGCATCAAAAACAAAATTTAGTTAGCTAAAAACTCTAACTATACATTAAGGTACCAAACAATTGTTTACAAGCCTAAATAATTATAAAATGAAGCATAGCGGCCGCTCCGCTATACGCTAACCGCTACTACAGCTATACCAGTCATAGTTGTAATAGCGTACATATGTGCTGTAGCTTAGCGTTTCAAGACGAAAACCGCTATATTGCCACTGTAGCCAGCGATTTAAATCACTGCAAAACAGTAATACTGCTTTAACTTTTGGTCCTAGTATCGTAAGTATTCTGCCATTGTGGTGAAGTGGTGATATTAGGGGATATGTAGTCAGATATTAAATCCAAGAGAGGTGCTTCTATGCTCTTTCTTTTTAAAGTTGCACAAATATTAAAACATGAATGAAGGGTAGATGAGGATTACTTACTCCTTCGTTTGCTTCAAGATTTGTGCAACTTGTATTAGGAGGGAGAGCATAGAAACACCTCTCTAAATCCAAACCAGCCAGTAGCCATCGTATAGTGGCTTCTGAGACATCATTGCTTTTTTTTTTTTTGGGTCAAATGTTGCAACATATCTACTTCACCCAGTGACCCTACAATTTGGCGAGCCATATGTTACAAGGGTCCCGGCCCGTTTGGATATCATAATGCTCACAAATTTGAATTCCAATTGGCGTACCTTTTTGCAAATGGCTAAGGCATTGATGCCTGTAATGGCCCTCTACCGAAAGGTATTCGACATTAAAGCCTGTATGATTGAGTGAAAAGTTCACCGGTTGTTTGGTTCGTAGCTAAACTGTCATATTTTACCATATGTTAGGTAGGTTTAACTCAGTTAAACGCACATGTGGCAAGATTTCATTTCTGCCAGTTGAGACTTACGTGACTCAAAAAATTACGACAAGATTCCTTTTTGCTAGCCAAAATGTCATTTCAATTTTGATGATATAGTCTTAGGCGAGTTTGACAAAAAAAAAAAAAAATGTTACAGTAAACTTTGGCAATTTTAGTAAATAAACCAAACAGACTCTAGGTCAATCAGAACATTTCAGTTGAAACTTGTAATAATATAATGGGCATTGATTAGTTGTTCAAAAAAATATTGAGAAATTCAGGCTCCGGGGGGCATGCATTATACATTTTTAAGGTATACTGTATAGAATTCCGCAGGACCCCAACTTTGCACGATACTTTTCTTCAGTATAGAATTCCCCAAGTATGCATGATACTACAGTGTAGAATTTCCCAACTATGCACGATACTTGTAACACCCTGAAAATTTGAATTTTGATTTAACTATTTATTTGTGAATTTTTTAGATTTTTTTCTCAATTTTCTGGACTTTATTTGAATTATTTTGAATATCTTTGAATTAACCCTTTTGTTAAAATCAAATTAAAAAATTTAAAATTTCAGATAAAATTTTATTAAAAATATTTTATTTGAGTCCCAAATGCCCTAAAATATTTTCCAAAATTTTTCTCGAATTTTTATGATGTTTTTACTATTTTATTTGGCTTTATTCTATTTCTAAAACTATTTTAAATAGAAAAGGTCTGAAATCATTAAAATAGCTAGTGGGATGAAACCTTAGTGGGGCAGCTCAAACGCGAAACCTTAGCCTTGAGCCGTGGGATCAAGATCGCACGGTTGAGATTTGTCTGCGTAGTGCTTACACCGTGATCGTCGGATCGAGGCCAAGCAGAGGGCCAGGATTCCGCCGCGTCGCCCTCGCCATAACCCAACCATTATTTAATGCACCACGCCACCTGAAGATGGCCGTCTCAAACTGTACATTTTGCCCTAGATCCCAGAGCCTAGGTCACCGTCGAGCAACCGCAATTGCTCGCTGGAGAATATTAGGGCTCTGCCACGTTGTCTCACCGGTTCCGTCACCGTTAAGACGTCTTCGCCCCAACTAAGGGCTCCAATGGCTTCGCCACGTCCTGATCTACTAGATCCACGCAAGCTTGTGACCGATCTGACGCCAAAACGCTGCACCCGTGGTTGTCTTCTCCGGCGCCGGTGAGAATCTCACCGCCGAACTCACTGTCATTCTGTCGTTCTTCACCATCAATCGTGATTGTCCGATCTATCGTGGTTAGCCAAGATTGAGCCACGTGTCAGCCTCATGTCGCGCTGCGCGTGCGTGCTAGCGTCACCCCTTGCGTCAGCGAGCATCGGTCAAACTTCCAGTGAGCTGCGCCCACAGTGGACCAGCAAGGTTTCGTGGACTGAGTCTATAGACCCTGGGCCCACATGTCAGCCTATGTAGGATTTCCTATATTTATTTTGTTTCTATTAATTAGGCGTATGATGTCAGCATGACATCATAAATAGATTTTTTTTCGTAGAAAATTAATTCGGTCGAAACCTAAATAGCCTGTGATGTCATAATTCCCAGTTTCTAGTAGAGAAATAATTTGGTATATTAGGGTTTATTCTTTTTCTCTTATTTCAAACTTTTGATAGCCCATTATCACCCGTACGAGCTCTAATTGAGGTAGTTCTGGTTTCTAAAAATTTGTAAAATTGAGATCTATGTAATAGTGAATTTTATTTGACTTTTTGAGTTTATTTGCTCTCTGTTATTGGTATTTATTTAATATTTTTCTCGATTCGCGTAGACATTAAATTATCGGGAATATACGAGAGTGAAACGTGGACTCAAGACAAAGGTCCAAAACCAGAGCAAGATTTTTTCTAATGCAAGTTACACACCTTGGTCATGTTGAACCCAGTTTCGGAATATTATTTTGAATTTAAATTATTACATGCATAATTTCTACAATTATATTTTAATCCTTATTTTAAATTAAATAGTTATGTCCATGTTGTTTAAAGCCACATTTGATGATTGATTCCCTTGTGCCATTGTAACCCTAAGACTATATTTATTGTTATTTGATAATTATTAAAACAGTTAGGAATGTTAGGAAACGGATTCGTATCCTGTTAGGAAACGGATTCGTATCCGATATGGACTCTTCCTTATCTCTAAGCAGAACCGCTATATATAGGAGGCAGGGGGTCACCCCATTGTACAGAGAAGCATATTGCACAATAAAGGCACTGCCTCCTCCTCCTCATATTGTGTCTCTCGCTCTCTTTCGTTTCTCCGCTTTAGATCTATTAGGCAACCCTGACTATTCGACAGCGAGGTTGTTCTAACACGTTATCAAGCACGACCAAAGCCTACCGCCAGGGTCACATGATGGCGCGCACAAAGCTCACGCCCGCCGCTACATCACCCGCATATGTGTGCCTCGCTTATCCCGCTACACTACAAAGCTTGGGGACAAATCGTCCATGTCGCTTTGTTCCCCTTGCAAGATTCGTGAGCAGCCAAGGTGGTTTCAAT
Source organism: Rhipidocladum racemiflorum (assembly GCA_036346355.1). Lineage (NCBI taxonomy): Eukaryota > Viridiplantae > Streptophyta > Magnoliopsida > Poales > Poaceae > Rhipidocladum > Rhipidocladum racemiflorum. The sequence continues at coordinate 70,752,331 of CM070576.1, read as the reverse complement.
CTACTAGATGATAGCACCTAATTTGATTTAGTAGATAAAAAAACTCTAATTCTATTGCAAGATTCAATCTACTAGATGCAATCCGAAAATTCTAGCAGATTCAATCTAAAAGTGCTAATAGATTGTGTAGCAGATTCGATACTTTTGTTTAATTCATGTTGCAATTTATTTTCTGTCATCAAGTGATGCTGGAAAATTGCTGTATAATTAACAGAAAATTGCCAAATACTAAGAAAAATTCGGAAATTTCTGAGAATTTATTTCCGCATTTATGAATTTATGAATTGTGCAATTATTGTTTATTCTGAATATTTATGAATCTGTGTATATATGAATCTCGTGACTTATGAATCTCGTGATCTATGAATCTTGTATTTATGAATCTTGAAATTATTGCTTTTTAGTTTATCGGAAATTCATGAGAATTTAATTATGCAATTATGAATCTTGCAATTACTCCCTATTAGATTACACTAAGTAATCTAATGAAAGAATCTTTTGAATATGCAAATACCTGGCATTATTCAATGTGAGTTTGAAGAACCGACCAAAGGTCGAACTATCTCACATGGGCATCGTGTTTGAAGATCATACTTGCAGCAAGAAGCTCCAAGTCAGCTAACGCTTAGGGTCCTCAAGGACACGCAAAACTATTGCCGAAAGCAAAACGATCAAATTTTGTACTCCCTGTATCACTTTTCAGCCACTATGAATAATGAATACATGGTCGAGGTGAGTACACCTGCTACTGACCGAGGCTTCGTGGCGCCGAGAAACTCAGCTCTCCACCATCTTGCTCCAAGCACAAAGAAGATTGGGTTCACTCAAGTTTGCAAAGCTATAGAACAGCTGGTTGTTAATGAATTTTGAGTAATGAATTGTAAGCTCTCAAGAGCATACATTTTCTTTTCTCATGAATCGAATTGCAATTTATTCTTTATTCCAAGATTCTTTATTTGTAAGCAATATTTGAATCACTTTGCCACTATATGATTAGAATTATTTTCTTTTCATCTAGAAATCGTGTAGCGCTTCAATGGAGGAAATATGCATTGTTGATAGTGGCACAACAAATACCATCTTAAGAGAGTCGAATACTTCCGCATTTCGATCACTAAGAACGCTGAAGGATTACGACTATCGCAGAAGCGATACGCATATAATAGGCTCAGAAGAGCCACAATTATATTGCCAATGGGTACAACTTTGGTAATTGAAGAAGCCTCTTGTACTCGAATCAACCAAGACTCTCTTAAAGTTTCAAGGATATCCGCTACGATCGGGTTTCACGTAGAAACCAATGAAGAAAATGGCAAATAGCATTTGTGCATTATGAAGCACGCTGAGTATGAAAATGGTATTAGAAAAATATCCTCGTATGAATCTGGGCTATACTACACTAAAATCAATGCACACGCTAAAGGTATACTTTTGAAGACCGCCTTTAGAAGCTCCTCAATTATTTGCTTTATGGCATTGTAGATTAGGGTCATCCTGGTCCGAGATTGATGAAAATATAGTTAACAACTCACAAGGTCATGGCATTAATGTTAAGAATTTCCCAATCATGAAGATTTTGTGTGCCATGCATGTGCCAACGAAATTAATAACTAGACCTCTCATATGAAAGTGCAACATGAAATCCCCTGCATTCCTGGAACGCATTCAGGGGATATTTTGGCGGTCCGATTCAGCCCTTGTCGTGGCCTGATGCTTTATGGTGCTCATTGATGCTTCCTCTAAATGGTCGATACATGTTTGCCGTCAACAAGGAATCATGCATTCGCAAAACTGATCTCGCAGATCATCGTAATTAAGAATGCTTTTCCCGATCATCGCGCGAAGTCCATTCGAATGGACAATGCCGCGAATTCACTTCCAAGGCATTTGATGATTATTGCACAAGAACGGAATAACTCGTTGAGCACTCAGCATCGCACGCCCATACGCTAAAATGGGCTAGCCAAGCACTAATAAAGAGGATTAAGTTCATTGCCGACCGCTTCTTGGCAGAGTTGTAACTTGCCCAACACTTGTTGGGGACACGCAGCCTCGCACGCAAAGAAGACTATCACCAATTATAGACCGCCGGCCTACAACATCCATTCAACTATGCAACTAGTGCAATGGGTCATCTCAAGATTTGAATGAATGGTATATGTACTCTATACCACCCCCACAAATAATCGGCAATGGGCCCTCTCCGCAAGTCCGATATACGTTGTTATGAGAATGCATCCATAATCGTGTATTTGGAACTCCACGATCGAGATTTGCATACACCAATTCGCCGATTGCATTTTTTTGACGAGGATCGCTTCCGTCATTAGGGGAGGAAATGAACCATTGGATGAAAATGCCTAAAATCATATGGCATTCCATTGGGATCCCTGCATGACCCGCACTAATGAAGCAAATCATGAAGTCAAGAAGACAATCGATTTGGTGAATTTAGCAAATGAACCGGGCTCGATCATTTTTGTGATCTCAAGAGCGTGGTTAAGTCGCATATACCAAAGCCAAGAAATGCACCAGAGAGGGTGGAAATACCAAAGAAAGCGTAAGGTATCCTCATCCCTGCTCTCGTAGGCCTCAAAGAAAAGAACAAAGAACCGGGTTTCTCAAACCCAAAGTACCCGGAGACGCCTGGGAAAAATGGGCAAGAGGACTTACCACAACCAATCACAAAAAGTGCCTCAAAGCAAGAAGGGGAGCCAGCTTGAGACTGCACCGGAAAGAAGCCTCGTGGAAAAGGCAATTCCAGATCTGAACCTTCCATTGGAAGAAACCGCTAAATAATGTGCGCACACATTGGCGGAAAAACTAAAGGAACTTGCTCTCGAATGGGAAATAGCAATGAAGAGCAAGTAGAAGTGCATGAAGCACACCATGACGAAATGGCCATAAATTTTGTAATAATAGGAGAATCTATGAAAAGAGCAACAACCATTGCAAGGCTTGTTGTTCAAGGTTTCACTCAACGCCCTAGGGTTGATTATGAAGAAACCTATTCTCCTGGCCATGGGTGGAATTACTTTAGATACTTAATCTCAATGGTAGTCAACTTGAAGTTGAGAAGCTAATGGATGTTGTCACAAAGATATTTGTATGGAAACTTGGATTCGAGATATACATGAAAGTACCGGAAGGTATCCCTATCCCGAACTAAGACAGAGCAAACAGAAACCTATACAAGGTGAAATTGGAGAAATCACTGTATGCAAACAAAGAAGAATGGTACAATCGCTAAGTGACTTTCTTTGCAAGAAAGGCTACACGCAATGTAAGATTGTCCATGTGTGTTTATACAACGATCCTCGAATGGATTTTGTATAATCTCCGTCATGTAGATGACTTGAACATCATTGGGACTGATGAGGAAATTGAAGAAGCATGCACATACTTGAAGTCCTGAATTTGAAATGAAAGACTTGGGTAAAACCAAGTTCATGTTTAGGCTTGCGCAAATTGAATATGTCCAAGGCGAATCTTGGCACACCAAGCATCCTACACGCAAAGTGTTGGAAAGATTTGGCTTTGAAAAAGGCATACCCCGCAAAGACCCCAATGGCTCAAGGTCACTCCAAGGCACTAGACCCATACAGCCTAAAGAAGAGGGGGAGGAAGTCCTCGGGAGCGGAATTCCCATACTTGAGTGCAATTGAGCGCCATGTACCTTGCTGGAATAGCACTAGGCCTGACATTACGTTCGCGGAATTTGCTAGCACTGCATAAAGGCGTAACCCACCAAAAGGCATTGGAAAGTGGGTTAAGGACGCCTTCCGCTACCTCCAAGGAAGCAAAGAACTCGGCTTGTTCTATAGAAGGAACAATGAATTGAATTTGATTGGCTATGCCAATGTCGGGTACCTATCGCACCCGCGATACCGCAAGTCACAAACCCGGGTATGTTTTCCTTTACAGGAACAAAGAATTTCTGGAAGTCGTCAGCTGCACTCTTGTCTCGACGCCGACTAACCACTCGTAAATCATTGCATTGTATGAAGCTCTCGAATGTGCATGGCTTTCAAGAATGGTCTCACCACATCCGTAAGTCATGTGGTCCTAACATGGAACAAACTCCCACTATTATCTATGAAGATAATGCAGCCTTGTGTTGCACAAGTACAAATGGGATATGTGAAGAGTAACCTTACAAAGCATATCAACCCCAAGTTCTTTTATGCCATGAAATGCATAAGATGAACGAGATAAAGATACTCAGATACTAAGTCGTGGTGAAATCTCGCAGATTTATTCACTAAGTCACTCCCAGATCTTCCTTTGAAAGATGTATTAGAGGAATCCGGGATGATGAGGCTTAGAGAAGTGCAGATTTGTGAGATTTTTCACATACTCCTACATAAATCTCAAACATGAAGTTTGAGTACCCAACGTAAATCTTGAAGATTAACATTGAAGTTTGGGTGGATTGTACTCTTTTCCTTAAGTAAGTTTTTCATTGAAGTTTTCTTACATAAGGTTTTTTGATGAGGCAACTGCAACACAAATAGCGTTATGGTGCTATGTACTCTTCTCCAATTATTTTTCCCACGGGTTTTTATGGAGTTTTAATGAGGCATATGCATCTCGCAGTGAAGAGTCCAAGGGGAGTGTTAGGAAACGGATTCAGATCCTCAGTTAGGAAACTGATTCAGATCCGATATGGACTCTTCCTTATCTCTAAGTAACCGCTTATATATATGGCGCAGGGGTCACCCCATTGCACAGAGAAGCATCACAACAAAGGTAATCTGCTCCTCCTCATATTGTGTCTCTCGCCCTCTCTTTCTGTTCTCCAGTTTAGATCTATTAGGCAACCCCGGACTATTCGATAGCGAGGTTGTCTAACAAGGAATATGCTTAGTCTTGCTTAGATATGAATTTAGGATCTTTTTGAGGATTTGAGCTAACAAAGATTTCTTTAGAATAAAATTATTCCGTGGTATTTGTGTGCTAGGGTTGCTATGAAAAGTGATACTTTTCAAAAGAAAGTGAAAAGATGATTTAGACCGGGCAAGAAATAGTTGAGAGATGGTTTCGTCATGGTTTAAGGTTTGTGGAAAGCCTCGTCTAGTCAATTAAAGATCGGTATGTAAGTTGCTGAATGTAAAGCATTATCGTACCTCCACATGTCTGGTATGGGACAAACCTAGCTATCCGTATTAAAACATACCATGGATAGTCGTGCCATTTGGTTGATAATGGGGTGGGTGTAAGACTACCACTCGGGGCAAGAGGGGGCTTCTGAATTAGGATGATTCTTTCAGCAGTGAAACCTTAGCGGATATGATTACATGGATGAAATTTTATAAAGGTTTTGTCATGATTTTTTCTGCCACATACCAAAGGAAGTGTATGTTGGCAAAAAGTGATAATCATATCTTGTGGGTAAAGTTATACAACCTCTGCAGAGTGTAAAACTAATCGATTAGCCGCTTCCACGATCATGGACATGCCGAGTTAGCCTTTCGCAGATTAGATTTTGATGTTCCAAAAATGGTTTCGAGAAAAGTGTTCTTTGGGATGGAGTGTTCAATTGTGGGGAAATTGGTTAGCTCCGAGTTCATCCCGTGTTGAGAATTGATTTAAAATTTTAGTTTTTTTCTATTATCTATGCCTTCAAAATTACCTGTTGTACCTGAAAAATTGATTTACACCAAAAATAACCATTCAACCTTTCTTTGACATCTTTTACATTAATATTGCATTTTCTGTGTAGCTTGCTGAATACTTCTAGTACTCACTCTTACTTTATTGCTATTTTTAGAGAAGTATGTCTATTATGATGAAAATTAGGATAACTAAGGCCACTACCCCAGTCGATTGCTAGTGGCAAATCTATTAGGTTTTATTTCAATTTATTTTATTTCTACGGCTTTGTATTTATTTGGCCTACGAACCATTTTTATTGTAAAATACTATGTCAATTATTGAATAAATGTACATTTAATATGTTTTGTTATCAACTTTTTTTACTGTGTGTACTAGCACGATTTTAAATAGCATATTATACACAAAGGGTTTAAAAGTGTTACTTCCAGATCCGACAATACTTCTCCATAGTACAGTATAACTTCTCATTGAGTTCCAGAATCTAGTTGAGAGTATGTTTTTGTTTGACCTGCTGTAAGTCATTCTACACCATTCTGAAGTCTGAACATTCTATAGTTGTACACATATAGACAGTCACAGAACACCAGCACACTCCCCTAGGCCCTAGTAAATACTGCATGCAGCCATGCAGGTATAGCAAAATTGGAACCATAGGGCAAAATAGCTGGTCCTTCACATTATGAAACTGTCAATGTAAGTCATTCAGAGATGGGCTATGCCTATAAGCAGTTTCGGTATCAAATGAGCTCCCAAAGTTCCTCGGGGCTTGGATACGATCTAACCAATAGAATCAAGACACCAGCATAATGTAATTTAGTGCACAAGCAGCCAACACATTAGTAGCTACAATATCCCCAGACAGATCTACAGAGAACGATGTTGTGGGAGAAGGTATATATCATTATCCACAAGATATGCTCCCATGGTAAACCTCAGCATGTTTCATGTTCATGGAAAAAATATACAAATCATTCCATTTCTCATATTGAACAGCGTGCATCTAAACCACATATCAGCAGTCAAACATGATATATTGGATATCCAAGAATATTTTCAGTGGTGGTTCACAGGTATGGATAATCAAGGATGAAAAACACATGGCCAGCTGCACTGGATAACCGAAGAGGTTCCTGATAAGACAAAATTAATCATGATTAAGAAAAGCAGCAATTGTCAGCAACACAGTGATGATATTTCAGACATTTGTAAATTCCATATTAAAGAAGATTTGCAACTTTAGGTTCAAAAAAATGCACTTCTGCCAGTGAGAGGACTAGGTTTTATTTTGAGTGGCTCACATGCTGTCCCTGGGTTGATGTTAGGAATTAGGATGTTACTGCTATTGTTATTCAGTTTCGTTTTCTTAAATAGTCCTTCAGTTTCTTTTTTATTAATAAAAATTGGAACAGGCGTTTTTGCCTAGTGTTTCTAAAAAAGTGCACTTTTGCCTTCAAAGAACACCAAATGAACGACAAGTTACTCTATCCCACTATTCAGAAGAGAATTTTTTTAGCTATAGGAAAAAAGGGAGGCGCTTGTCCTCTGGACCACTCAAAAAGATATCTGAGTACAGAAACGGCGTTGACCTCCGTGAGACAAAAATGAAGTAGAAACCTCAAAAGAACAAACATGTTTGCTGAGGAACCTAGATTCAAACAATGGTGGTTTGCCATTGCCAGACTCACCGGACTTGCATTTTGGGTTAAACAACCGGTGGTGGCATTTAGTTCGAGCTTGTTCCTCTCTAACAATATGTAACCACCTGGCACCCAGACAAGCTAAATTTGTAAGAGAAGCATAATAGACCAGTAAGGCAACTTAGTTGCATGTTGTTGCTGGCAAATAAATCTGCCTATTAAAATTTGGGGGCTGTTGTGGACACCTTCATTGGGCGGACTTACCAGCGCCGGCCCAAGTCTGGGAAGGCCCAACCAGCGCCAGCAGCAGGTCAGCCAGCGCCAGCGGGCCAGGAGGCGCGTGAACAGTAGCCGCGTGAGCAGTAACCGCGCTACAGTGGAATAAATCTGTTAGTTTCTATATTTAGATATTTACCTTGGGAGTCAAGTTGATTAGTTTCTATAGCTGTTAAGTTAGAGTTTTGGTAAGTTAGATTTATATCTTGAGGGCCAAGTTGATGCCTACCAAGGCTATATAAGGAGGGCACCTGAGGCAGACAAAGGGAGGAAAAGAATAACCCTTAAGCTGCTTGCCAGATTGGGGTTCCTCCTCTTCCTTGTTCTTCTTTGTAATCTATCCTCCGCAGAATAAAGCTTCTAGTCCCAACATCTTGGTATCGAGCTTTTGATCTTGCGCCACCACCAGCCCCCACCACCACCCTGCGCCACCACGGACCACCACCACCCTGCGCCACCACCATGTCTGCAGCCCACGAACAAGCCAACCACCATAGATGACCTTATGGCCTCCATCACCCAGATCCTACTCTCCCAAACCGAGATGCAATCTAAGCCGGTGGCCACAAATGACAAACTCACGGTGTCGCCCACCGAGGTGTCCTCCATGAAGGTCGACCAGGCCGTGCACATCGCCGTCAACAATGTGCGCCCCAAGAATGGGCCGGTGAAGGTGAGCTCGCTACGGACCACGCCGCCGCCAAAGAACACCCACGCCGGGACAAGGCCGTCGCCTTCATCAACGCCGCTACCCACAAGCTACGTTTCCCCAAGCACGACGGCTCACGAGGACTCCACTGCAGTGGTTTCACCGCTATGGCAGCTTCTTCCGTCTTTGCCCGCACCGGAGACCGAGAAGGTATGGTCGCCGCCTTCTACATGGAGGGCGCCGCCAAAGTGGTACTACAGTTGGAGCGTAACGAGGGTCCCAACCTGGGACCGTTTCTCCCAACTTCGCCAACATCCGCCGGTCCTCTACCGCAAAGAACCCCTCGGCCGTGCCGTCTTCAACTCCGTGGCTCGCTCGACGAGTACTTGGGCGCCTTCTATAAGCATCTAACTCGGTGCCGACCTCTGAACCTCGGCGAGATCAACATCTTTACTTGTGTCTCGGCGAACCCTCAAGACCGACGTCGAGCCGACCAACCTCGACATCGAGGACGCTGCGGCGCTTAGCCCGAAGGCATATTCGCGCAGCCTCCGAGGTCGCGGCGGCGCCGCCGCCATCGCTCACGCCGGTCGGCTCCTCAGCCTTCTGCACTCTCCCACGGCCCGGCAACTCCACCTGTACCACGTGTGGCTACTACGGCCGAGACACTGTGGGCTCTGTCAAGGTTTCTCACCACCGGGCGCTGCAGATGACCCGACTCACGCCGGATGAGATGGCCCCAGCGCGTGAGGAGGGCCTCTGCTTCAATCGCCCGAGAAATTCTCACGGCGCATCTCAAGACTTGCACCATGAAGGGCCTCTACCTCCTCGACGCCGACGATGACGACCCCGACGACATCACCGACAACGCCTGCGACGCGGAGATCTCTCTCCACGCCGTGACAGGGGCATGCACCAGCGAGACCATGCGGATGGCCATCATCGCATGACCAGGCGCTCACGCCACTCGTCGACTCGGTCGACGATCGCTTCATGGCGGCCCATGTGGCGCGTCACCTGAACCTGAGCCCCACCACTAGGGACGGCATGACGGTGGGGGTGGCCAATGGCGAACGGCTACCTTGCCTCGGGGTCTACTGTTATGGCCGGATACGACAGGGTCTTTGTAAGGCGCAGTGGGCCCGTCACTTAAGGGAGGAAATCCTTAGACAACAGCAGGATTGCGCCATCCTTAGCAATAGGCGCTGAGTTAGGAAAGAGAGAAATAAAAGGCATCTACCGTCAGGAATAAAAGATATCTGCTGTTAGTTAGGAAGGGAGCAGGAAAATAGGATCTGACTTGCGTGCATGCGTGAAGAGGAGAATAAGAAGGGAAGAAGGAGCAGGACGGAGGGGACTTTTGGCGCATTACTCATCTTGAGAAGAAGGCGGTGGCTCCGACAACAGCCCTACCCCAGGCGTCGGCTGCGACGGGAAGACCTTCATCGTCCAGCGACTTGGCCGACGATCGAACCCGAAGCTCTTTAGCCGGTGCGCTCGTCTTCATCGGCTTGTAACAATTTGGTATCAGAGCCCGGCGATCCGCAGAGGAGTCATCTCAGTTCGGTCCAGATGGAGGGAAAGGTAGCCGGACTGGAGGAAGAGGTGAAGGGGATGAAGAAGGACATCCAGGAGTTGAAAGAGATGTTTGGTGAGATGATGCGGACGTGGAAGGGTAAGAACTTGGAGGACGGGGAGCAGGATCGGCGTGTGGCTGATCCCAGAGTGACGGATCCTAAGGAGATGACCAGTGGAGGCGTTCCTGAGGCGCGCCGGATGAACGGGGAAGGAGGCAGTCGAGTGGGGGGAGGCAGAAATAGGGGAGAACGGTTTCTGGCTCGACGAGGAGGCCCAGTGCATGCGGAAGAAGAGGATGAGCGTCGATGGTCACCCCGTCTTCCCAGGTTAGACTTACCGGAGTACGACGGTCAAGGAGACCCGCTAAGTTGGTTACGCAGATGCGAACGCTACTTCCGCGTTCACAAGATAAAGGAGGAGGAGTGGGTGGAAATTGCGGGCTTGCACCTTTCCGGAGAGGCGCAAGATGTGTTGGATAATTGGCAGGAAGAAGAGCCCTGGATCGCGTGGGAGGAATTTTATGAGACTTTCATTCAGCGGTTCACGCGATCTTCAAGCGCGGGACCACTTGGGGATTTAGCGAATTTCAAGCAGGACAATCAGAGTGTGGATGAATATGCAAGAGAATTTCAAAGATTGCTGGCCAGAGTTCCGAGGATGAGGCGTCCAGACCAAATTGAGATGTTTGTGGCAGGTCTCTCCCGGGCACTAGGAGCAGAGGTCCGTAGGGAGCGTCCGCGCGATCTAGCGGAAGCGGTCAGGGGTGCCAGGGAGGCAGAGGCAAGGAAGGAAGCTTGGATTGCGGAGGCGGTACGGAGTTGGACACATATGGGGCGTGGAAGGGGCAGTTTAAACCGCCCGTGGGGTCTTCCGTCAGCTAGCACAAATGGGACAGGTGGAACGATGGCAAGCGGGCTAGGAGCAGGAATAGGGGCTGTCAATGCCCCAGCCGCAAGCAATAAACCTCAGGGAGGAGTGTCTGTGTTCACCAAAGGGGCAGCGACAGGAGGAGGAAGTTCGGGAGCAAGTCCTGGGCGTGCTACCCCGGCATCCAGCATGCAAAGCACGGCGGCTTCAACGCCCCACAGGTTGAGGTTAACCGCTGACCAATTGGCCGAAAGAAGGGCGAAGGGGCTTTGTTACAACTGCGACGAAATCTATACTCGCGGTCACAAGTGTAAACGGTTGTTCCATTTGGAAGTGGAGGAGGAAGGGGAAGCCGAGATGGAGGGAGAAGAGCTGGAGCCCGAGGTCGCAGTGGAAGCGGCATTGTCCATGATTGCGGCAGTTGGACCCAAACAAGGGGAGACAATGCAGGTGGAGATAGAGATGAAAGGAAAGAAATGGTTGGGATTGATAGACAGTGGCAGCACACACAATTTCATTAGTGCCTATGCCGCCCGACAGTTGGGAAAAGAAGGGAACATGCAAACGGAGGTGCGAGGCAATCAGCGAGTCAAGGTGGCCGACGGGTGGCATTTGCCGTGCTTGGGCAGTATCGAAGCGGAGTTTATCATCCAAAATCGACGGTTTGTGGCACCATTCACGGTGCTGCCCATTGACTCTTTCGACCTGATCTTAGGAGTTCAATGGTTGAGAACGTTAGGGAGGCTGCAGTGGGACTTCGTAGAACTGACCATGGAGTTTGAGGAGAATGGAGTAGAGGTGAAGTTGCAAGGGCTACGCAGGCAGTAGAAGGCAAGGATGATGCAAATCAGCATGGAAGGAAAACAACGGTGGGAAGCACTATTGGAATCATATGCGGATGTCTTTGAGGAACCCCAAGGACTGCCACCCGCCCGGGCATGCGACCACAGAATTCCGTTGGAGGCAACAACAGACCCGATAGCAGTGCGACCTTATAGATACCCATATCGACAGAAAGATGAGATAGAAAGACAGTGCGAACAGATGCTCCAACAAGGTATTATCCGGCCGAGTCATTCTCCTTTCTCATCGCCGGTATTGTTGGTGAGGAAAGCAGATGGGACTTGGAGGTTTTGTGTGGACTACCGCCAGTTGAATGCGAAGACTATCAAAGATAAATTTCCAATTCCAGTGATAGAGGAGCTCTTGGATGAGTTGGGAGGAGCCCGGTATTTCACTAAATTGGACTTGCGGTCTGGTTACCATCAAGTCCGTATGAAGGAGGAGGACATTATGAAGACAGCTTTCCGGACACATCATGGTCACTACGAGTTTTTGGTGATGCCATTCGGATTGTCCAATGCACCCTCAACCTTCCAGGCACTCATGAATGAGGTGCTGCGGGAGTTCTTGCGTAAGTTCGTGCTAGTTTTTTTTGATGACATCTTGATATACAGTAGAACAGAGGAGGAGCACGAGGAGCATGTGAGGACAGTCCTCACTAGGCTAAGGGAGCACCGGTTGCACTTGAAGAGGTCGAAATGCGCCTTTGCGCAGGAAAAGATTGGATACTTGGGTCATCTCATATCGCATTCTGGGGTGGAAGCCGATCCAGCCAAAATTCAGGCGGTAGAGCTATGGCCTCGCCCGTCAACAGTGACAGAATTGAGAGGATTCCTGGGTCTGGCTGGGTATTACCGGAGGTTCATCCAAGACTACGCCAGAATTGCGGATCCGTTGACGGCACTTTTGAAGAAGAATGGATTTGGGTGGAACGCAGCAGCCGAGGAAGCCTTCAACGGGTTGAAGCGAGCCTTAATTTCAGCCCCCGTGTTACGGATGCCAGATTTTTCACTACCATTTGAGGTGGAATGTGATGCGTCGGGATCTGGCATTGGGGCCGTCCTTCAGCAACAAGGGCACCCAGTGGCTTACTTTAGCAGGAAGTTGGCGGACCGTCATCGGAAGCTAGCCGCGTATGAGCGAGAACTTATAGGATTATCCAAAGCGGTACGTCATTGGCGGCCATACCTGTGGGGGCAAGGATTTACAGTCCGAACCGATCACGGGAGCCTCAAATTCTTACTCGAACAAGCATTAATCACTCCTCCACAACAACATTGGTTGAGTAAGTTGATGGGTTTCGATTTCCGGGTAGAATATAAACCAGGCAAGCACAATAACGCCGCAGATGCGTTGTCTAGAACACCCGAGGAGATGGGAAATTGTGCTGCTGTGTCGGTGGTGAAGGATGTGACCCGTGCTCAATGGTTGGATGTGCTGAAGAACGATCCGGTGGTCCAGGAAAAGGTGCTGCAAGTTAAACGCAGTTCAGTGAAAGTCCGCCTAGATCAAACACCATCAAGCGTTTCCTGGGAGGTCAAGGATGGGCTGGTTTACAGAGAAGGGAAGTTGTGGGTGCCAAGGGCGTCCCCACTGGTAGAACTAATGATCGCAGCAGTGCATGACCTCACGCATGAAGGCAGCCAGAAAACGCTTCATCGTCTTCGGGCTATGTACTGGTGGGATCATCAGAAAGAAGATGTGAGGGAGTTTGTGGCGAAATGTGCCATTTGTCAGCAGCATAAAGCAAGCACCCAAGCCCCAGCCGGCCTCCTGCAGCCCTTGAGCATTCCCCATCAAGTGTGGGCAGACATCTCGATGGATTTTATTACTGATCTTCCAAAATCACAGGGTAAGACGGCATTGTTGGTGGTGGTTGATCGTCTTTCCAAATATGCACACTTCCTCCCTCTCACGAGGCCAGCAACAGCTGCAGCCGTAGCAAAACTATTCTTTGACCAGATTGTGCGGTTACATGGAATTCCGGAGTCCATTGTTTCCGATAGGGATCCCGTATTCCTTAGTGCTTTTTGGCAAGGGTTGTTCAAGAGAAGTGGAACGGCTCTGCTGATATCCACGGCCTATCATCCTCAGACGGACGGCCAGACAGAGGTGGTTAACAGGACCATTGAAATGTACTTGAGGTGCTTAGCGGCGGCAAATCCCTCATCTTGGGTTCAATGGGTTCCTTGGGCAGAGTACTGTTATAACACTTCATTTCACTCGGCTCATAGGCTCACACCCTTCGAATTGGTTTATGGACGGTCTCCACCTCAGTTACTTCCATACCAGCAAGGGGCCACAAGTATCGATTCGGTGGATTGTACTCTAGTAGATCGGGATGTTCTTCTACAGCAAGCAAAAGCGCAACTACTGCAAGCTCAAAACCGCATGAAGCAATATTATGATGGCAAGCATAGAGAGGAGGTGTTTGAGGTGGGCTCATGGGTGTGGCTCAAGCTCCAACGACACAGGCAACAGTCAGCTCGAGGCCAGTCTTCGAGGTCCAAACTGTCTCCTCGCTTTTATGGCCCTTTTCAGGTGCTTCAACGAGTGGGCGAGGTGGCCTACAAATTGCAGCTTCCGGAGAGCTCCAGAATCCATAATGTATTCCATGTGTCGTTGCTTAAGCGGTTTAAGGGAACCCCTCCGGCGCAAGTGGTAAACCTTCCGGCCGAACTCCTGCCGTCGACCGAAGTTGACCGACCGGAGCCACATCAGTTGTTGGCCCAAAGGTTCCGGGATGGACATCGCCAATTCTTGGTGCATTGGACGGGAGAATCGGCAGAAGAGGCCACATGGGTGGATGCAATGGTCCTTCGACGGTCATTTCCTGATTGTAAGCTTGAGGACAAGCTTAGTTTCGAGGGAGGGAGTGATGTTATGGCCGGATACGACAGGGTCTTTGTAAGGCGCAGTGGGCCCGTCACTTAAGGGAGGAAATCCTTAGACAACAGCAGGATTGCGCCATCCTTAGCAATAGGCGCTGAGTTAGGAAAGAGAGAAATAAAAGGCATCTACCGTCAGGAATAAAAGATATCTGCTGTTAGTTAGGAAGGGAGCAGGAAAATAGGATCTGACTTGCGTGCATGCGTGAAGAGGAGAATAAGAAGGGAAGAAGGAGCAGGACGGAGGGGACTTTTGGCGCATTACTCATCTTGAGAAGAAGGCGGTGGCTCCGACAACAGCCCTACCCCAGGCGTCGGCTGCGACGGAAGACCTTCATCGTCCAGCCTGCGACCCGGTCGACGACCGGGAACCCGAGCTTACGAGCTGGTGCGCTCGTCTTCATCGGCTTGTAACATCTACCCAGCGTTCTCCTTCTCCATCAGCGGCGAGCCTTTCTGCATCAACTTCCTTGTCATTGCACTCGAGGGCTACGAGGTCGTGCTCGGGTGCAACTGGCTGCGCACCCTGGGCCCCATCGTCTGGGACTTTTCGCGCCTCACCATGGCGTTCTGGCACATCGATCATCGGGTCAAGTGGACGGGGCTAGGCGCCCCCCATCCGACGGCGTTCGCCCTCTCCGCCGACAACAAACTGCAGCTTCTCTTGGCGGAATTTACGGACGTCTTCGCCGAGCCTACTGTTCGCCTCCAACGCTTCTTCGACCACCGCATTCATCTGGCCGCTTTCCACACCACTGCCACCGTCGCCGTCACCGATACCCGCAATCGCCAAGGACGAGATCGAGAAGCAGTGTGACGACATGTTGCACCAAGGCATCATCCGGCCCAGCACGTCACCCTTCTCCGCGCCGATCTTCTTTGGTCCGCAAGAAGGACAAGACATGGCGGTTCTGGCCGACCTACCGCGCTTCTCAACGCCAAGACAAGAAAGGACAAGTTCCCCGTCCGGTCGGCCGGCTGATTTGGGCGAGCTCAAGGGGCTCGCTTCTTCAAGCTAGACCTCGCGCGGCTACCATCAGTGCTAATGCATTCGACGACGTCGCCAAGACAAAGATTCCTGACGCACCATGGCCACTTTGAGTTCCTAGTCATGGCGTTCGGCCTCACCAACGCCCCATCCACATTCCAGGCATTGATGAACGACGTGTCGCGCCTACCTCCGCCGGTTTGTGCTTGTGTTTTTGACGATATTTTAATCTACAAGAACACGTGGGCGGAGCACCTCCAAAGATGTTCGACTCGTCTTCCTCGTCCCTACGCCCAAAGATAAATTGGCGGTCAAGCAGAGCAAGTGCTCCTTCCCGAATCGTCGATCTCCTACCTCGGTCACATCATCTCGAGGGCGGTGTGGCCATGGACCTGAAAGGTGGAGGCCGTCCAGCCTGGCCGCGCCTGCCCACGATCAAGGGACTTTGGCTTCTCGGACTTGCGGGTACTACCGCAAGTTCATCCGAACCGGGCTCGTGGCGCCGCCCGCCACCTCCTGTTGAAGAAGGAGGCCTTCCACTGAGACTCGGCCGTGTCAGGCCTTCGACGCCCTCAAGCGAGCCACGATCGCCGGGCCTACTCTGCGGCTCCGGACTTCAACGCCGCGTTCATCGTCAATCGCGACGCCCAAGACCGGCTTTGGCGCCGTGCTCCATCAAGATACCGGCCCCATTGTTTTCTGCCGGCCCATCGCCCCACAAAGACTCCAAATTGGTCGCCATGAAAGGGAGCTCATTGGGGTGGTCAAGCGGTGCGACAAGCGGCCCTACCTCTGGACTCGTCCTTTTGTGGTGCGACCAGACCACTACGCTGAAATTCTTGCCGGATCGGCGCCTCTCCACCATTCCACAAAGATACCTGGGCGAGCAAGTTGTTTGGATATGACTTTTTTGTCGAGTACTTGCCAGGAAAAGCCAACACGGCCGCCGATGCGCTCACGGCGCGACGAGGACTCCGCCATGGCGCTGGCTATGTCCAAATTTCTCCTTCGTCCTTTTGGCGACCTCCGTCGTGAAATAACCGAAATTTGGAAGACGGCAAGCGCCTCCTAGAGATGATTGGCAAAGGGAGGCCGCCCGAGCGGTGGTCGGTGGTGAACGGCCTCGCTGTCTACTCGGCCGTGTCTTTGTTCCAACCGGGTCCTCCTATGGCCGACCATTCTCGCCACGGCTCATGGGGCGGGCCACGAAGGCGTCAAAGACGCCACACCGCCTCCGTGCCTCATTCTACAACGCTAACGCCGCTAAATTCGTCAAGGAGTTCAGAAGAGTTGTCTTTGTCTGCCGGTATAACAAATCCGGAGCATCTCCATCCTGCAGGTCGCTCTGACCTCTCGAGCTACCTAGCTCGGTGTGGATCGACATCGCCCTCAACTTCGTGGAGGATTCCTCGCGTGGCGGGAAGACGATGGTCTTAAGCGTGGTTGATCGCTTCCAAGTACGCCCACTTCATTTCCTTGGGCCACCCCGTACCGCTCTTTGTCTCGTCGCCAAAGTCTTCTTCGACAACATCGCTAAGCCGCACGGTATCCCGTGTTCCATCGTCGTGATCGTGATCCTGTCTTCACCAAAGACATTCTCGACGGAGCTCTTCCGCCTCTCCTGTTCGACTCGCATGAGTACCGCTTTCCACCCGCAAACGGACGGCCGATGAGGTGACGAATGCAATTTTGGGAGTCTACCTTCGCCGCCTTTGCGACCACCGAAGAGCGGTCGCTACTGGCCGCTTTGGCCGAAGTTCTCACTACAACACTTCCTTCCAAACAAATTTCTACGCACGACTCCATTCAAGGTGGTTTATGGTCGTGACCCCTACCTTGTCGCCCTATGAGGCGGGGCGGTCAAGGTGCCACTGTGGAGAAACAGTTGATTGATCGCGATAACTTCCTGCCGAGATCAAGGACAAAGTTGATACACGCCAGAAGTAATGAAAGGCAACTATGACAAGCATCATCGTGAGTGGAGTTTCGTGGACGATTGGGTGTGGCTGCGTCTCCATCATCGCCTCGCAGCCACATTGTGAGACAAGGCGCGTGGCAAGTCGGGCACCTAAGTTCTATGGACCATTCCAAGTCTTTGGAACGTGTCGGTTCGATCGCCCTCTGGTAGCCCCTCCTCCTCGCACCCGCATCCATAACGCCTTCCATGTGGTGTTTCTCAAGAAGTTTGTGGGTGAGCCTCCTGGCCGATATGGTTCCATTGCCGCTTGTCAAGCATGGCGAGGTGCTTCCACCGCCGGTCAGTCCTGCGCGCGCCTCAACCAGTGGCGTGTGGGAACTCCTTGTCAAATGGACCAGGCCAAGCCGCTGCAGATGCTACTTGGGAGAAGGTTCCGAGTTCAAGGATGCTTACCCCTCCTTCCACCGAGGACGAGCCGTTTCATAATGGGGAGGAAGTGTTGTGGACACCTTCATTGGGCGGACTTACAGTAGGCCCAAGTGCAGGAAGGCCCAACCAGCGCCCGGCCAGAGTCGGCCAGCGCCCGGTAGCCAGAGGCGCGTGAGCGATGGCGCGTGAGCGATATCGCTACTGATGGAATAAATCATAGTTTCTATATTTAGATATTTACCTTGGGAGTCAAGTTGATTAGTTTCTATAATTTGTTAAGTTAGAGTTTTGGTAAGTTAGATTTATATCTTGAGGGCCAAGTTGATGCCTACCAAGGCTATATAAGGAGGGCACCTGAGGCAGACAAAGGGAGGAAAAGAATAACCCTTAAGCCTGCCGCAGGATTGGGGTTCCTCCTCTTCCTTGTTCTTGCTGTAATCTATCCTCCGCAGGAATAAAGCTTCTAGTCCCAACAGGGGCACTGATGCTCACGATGCATCGAGATTGATAAACAGAAAGTGGTTCCAATATAGTCCTTAACAAATTACAGCCAACATAGACAATTCTATTAAAATTTAAAACAGACTGTAATTGGACCTCTTCCTCAACTTAATCATGTCACAGAAGCCACTCAAACAAAGTGAACAAGCATTATGCCCCTAAAATATGTTTAAATTATTAAATGAGATTGCTACCTTAGGAGCTTCCACCTCCTACATATTAACCTCTACATTTTTCATATCCTCTTATTAGGGGTGCTCAAAGTTTGTGTTTGAGCCGTCAACCCACGAAACCAACCCAAACAAAACCGCCTATGTAGCTTATGCATGGGTCACCGTTGGGTTACCATGTAACTGTCTAGGCTCTTCTATGTCTCCTTTGTTGGATATCCCTTGGCTTTCTTGCACAGGCTGCACCGGTGTAGGTGCAAGGTCCCCACCGCCACCATGAGCACCTGCTTCTTGGTGCTCATCATAGTTACTAGATGTGCGGTTCGTCTGAGTCACGGTACGAGTTCAGGTTTGCGGTTCGCCACTTTTTCTTCCAATGTCCACTGTGAACACGAACCGGCACCATAAAGTGGTTCGGGTTTGATGAATCCGGTTTGCGGGGTTTTACCGGTAACTGTGGTGCTCATGCTCGTCTTCTCCGTCTCCCTGACCACACGCCATGATCCCAACGATGACGCGGCCACTTGAGGGTCTTTAGCTCCTCATCGTCCCCCTCCCTCCTCATGTGCACAAGAACAAGGGAGTTGCCAGAAAATGCAATCGCTGGGGGACTACAGGGCAAGGTGCCGGTACCTCCAATCCCAACTGTTGTGCGCACCGCAGGGATACGTCGACTACCTCCGGCTGTTCTACTGCAGCTTTGAGCACGGCCAAGGCTGGGCCTCGCAGTGTTCGTGTTGTGGTCACTCGTAATCTTCTACCTCCTCAGCGACACGGCATCCAGGTACTTCTGCACCTTGCTCGAGAGGCTCTCGGCCGTGTGTTGGGTTGGGCTGGGTTTTCGCCCTAAACCGCCTTAAAACCGTGTTTGTTCAGCCCTACCTCTGATCATGTCACTTCTCATGCCCGCTGTCCCTAAATTGTAATGGAAGCTTTTAAAGCAACAGATGGACATTGGCACTGCCTTTTATAGCATCTTCTTGGTTTTCTTGAACCATTACATAAACTTAAGAACCCAGGAGATACAAAATGCCACCGACAATATCATGTTAATGACGTGTATACGCTAAAGATGTATAACACAGATGCTATTGGATTGGATCATTGGATTTGTAGTATACCATCAACAGGTAAAAAATTTAAGTCACGTTATAACTTAGAAACTCACCAAGTGCGGCGAAACATTTCTTTTACTCGGTCTTCTTTTGCTTGATTGGTTGTCCAGTTTTGCTGATGATGGTATTTAAGTGCCTCGACAGTACACTATGTGCTATACCAACCTTTTCATCAACATGATCCTGGTACTTCTCATACAATGGAGGAACCATCAGAGAAAACATTACGCCTAGAAGAAATCAAATGACATAAGCTTAGTATACACAAGAGCTATCATAAAAAAAAAGTAGATCAAACACTATAGAAGTCCATGAAGGCATGGAGCCACAAAGAAGCAAATTCACTAGAACTCACCAATGTAAATGAGTGTAAGGAAGTTAAAGAGCATTCCAATGAATGAAACCACCCACAAAACCAATATAACCTTTTGCACCAAGCAGAACAGGGGACAAAAGAGAGAGCACACATAGTCAGGTACAGTATAGAGATATGTGCATGTCTGCGTGAGCGGGGGTGTGTGTGAGAGAGAGAAACCTGTATGAAAACTTTCCTATCTCTCTTGATGGCGATATCATGGCCAACAGCCAACACCCTGTTGATCCATACAACCGCCTGATCTGCAGCTTTCTCAATGACCACATCTGAGATCTCTAGATTAGGAAGTGGTGGAAGAGGCCTGCAAACATCATACTTGTTTAATGTATCAACCTTGAATAGGCAACACATGAAGACGACAATGTAAGCACATTGACAATCACAGCACAACATATAAAACAATAAAAAAAACTATTTTTGCAGTTTAGCCATAAAATCATTGAGGCATTGCTTAAATGAAGTACAAATCAACTGTAGGCAAAGCAATAGTCAAGTCGGATTGAATGACTAAAAAAATGTAATTGTTTTCCACAAATTTAACAGAAACCCATGCCATAACCGCGTGCAACAAGCTCCTGATGCTGGTTAATCATAATCCATATCAAAAGACAAAGATGGAGCACTTAATACAAAATAACTACAAAAACACCTATGGGTTGCTTTTAGAAGAGACCATACAGCATAATACAGGCTATGTAAAAAACGGCTCATGACATGCTAGCAGAAGAAATTATGACTGCTATCACAACTTAGCTGTAAACTAAAGCCACCTCTTTACTTTGTAGAGAAGGAATTGTTTACATGCATGAAAACTAATGTGATAAAGACGAAATAAGCAGGTTCTCAGAAAAGGGTAAATTACAGGATCCCCTGCATATGTAGCAGAAAGAATGAAACATTGAAAACTCTCAATCTCTTAATTATTAACCCCAGACTGCATCCAAATTCCAAAGTGCTACGGACCCAACTTTTACCACAATTCGAAACTATGGAAATCCTCAATGTAGCAAAACCTACTGGGCAACTCTAAATCGAACAACCCATGAAACAGTTCGGCAGTGAGATGCCCTAGTTGAAGTGCATCAGGTATTATACAACATCTCTCGGAAGAAAAATAGTCCAATTTTGGTCACAATCTATCAGAATCTAGTACTCATCAGTGAACACCGCGCCTACAGCTACAGCAAAGCAGGGTGCGATTTCTAGATCAGATTTCAAACACGTGCCGCTCTAGAGCAGCTGAGTAACCCACCTGTTGAGCAGCGAGGCGGACTTGGACCAGAAGAAGAGGATGGCGACGAGGAGGAGCAGGGCGTTGGACATGACCGACGGGAAGCTGTAGCCGGCGCGCTCGAAGAGGAACCACACGGCCGTGGCGCCCACCACAGCCGCTGCAGAGGCGTTCCTCCGCCGCCACAGCAGCACGTCGGCGACTGGAGGAGCGGCAGGAAGTGCCAGAGATCGAAGGAATTGAGCGGGGATGAGAAGACAATGGGAGAGGAGGGGAGCGCGTGTGCGTACCTGCGCCGCCGCCGAGGAGGGCGTGGAGAGATCGACGGTGCGTGGCCATCGGGATCGGCGGGGCTAGGGTTTGGTTGCGCGGCAACGAAGAGGGGAAGGAGAGGACTGGACGGGGAATCTTTTCGGTTGGCTGTTTCGAAATGGAAACTGGGAAAGCATCGTTACAAATTTCGTTTTCTGACAACACGTTGAGCATGGCTGGCTGAAATCCAAAATTTCAATGGAATTTTAGATTTTTGATAAAATTTGATTGAAATAGAAGAATTAAATTTCAAATTTGGTATTTTGGTGATGGGTAAAACTAAAATTTTGGTTCTATTCAACCCCTATGATTATCTCAATCAAAAAACCTAAAATTTGTATATGTATTTTTTTTTGCAAAATTTTCACATGTATTCATGAAAAAAGGCATTACAATTTGCAATAAAATTTTGGTGTTAAATCAGGTCCTACAAACATGAAAATCGGGCGAATTTATGATCATCTCTGTCAAAAAACCTAGAATCTCGCTAAGAAATACCGAAATCGCTGTAGTAATTTAAACATTTTCAAATTTTTTTTATCTCACCGAGATTTAGAATTTCGGCCCCGGCTGAAATCTCGACGAGTTTTTGAACCATGTGGGAAAGTGGAGGAGCACACGAGGTGACGAGAGCAGACGAGATTAGAATTTAGATCGCTATCCACCTTAGATCTGGAGAAGTTTGAGCCCTTTCTCGTAACCACTTTATTGTTTCAAATATGACCTACTTTTAAAGAAATTTATAAAAATAATCTTCTTATCAACTGTGAAAGGCGTGGGCTCGATAGATTTCCGTATCACAACAGGTTGGATCTACCTCGCTACCGCGCTCTCCTAACTCGGTAGGAGCTAAAGCTCGCGATCCACGTGCTCGGTAACAATGGATACCGAGTTCTCCAGCTCACGATCCACGTGCTCGGTAGACATGGGGGAATGTCTTTTTAGTATGATGGTGAAATTGTACATGTACGACTCTAGCCACCAAGGTTCAAATCTTATTACCCACATATTATACACACACTAGTAGAAATTTTATGTGCGTGTAAAATATATAATGGACATGGGAAAGAACATTTTGTAGAAAAAACCTACACCTACACCTTGCTCCCGCTTTGAAGGATGAGCACAAGCTACGATGGAGTTATTGACATTGAAAAGAAATGTTAATATCAGTGTCTTTGTATTCAGTTTAGATGATCCAGAGAAACGAGCTTATTGCAATACAAATATTTTCATGTAAACCTGTGAAATCTTATTATAAAATGGTAGAGTCGAGCGTAACGATTACCACATTTTATTTGATAGAACTAATACAAAATCGTTAACATACAAAGCATTTTCGCTTACAAAGATATTCCCATAATGAAAATCGACTGCTCAAATAGTTTGAGTTCACAGTCAATTCAAGGTTTCAACTATTGGACAGCAGCCATGAAGTACACACTCGATTGGAGACTGTAATCTGGAATCCAGGGTTATGGCAAGAAAATTTTGTAGAAAAAACTTTTCACTTTTATTGACCTACAACTTCGTCTTGTTTAGAGGATCATGATTCACTAGGACACAATGGAGTCACTTAATTCCATCTGAAATTCAACTGAATCCGTGTGCAAATTATACTGTTCCTTTAAAAAACAATCCTATGTTCCAAACAAACCAAATCGAAACATGAACACCACCAGGGTTTCAAATATCGAAACCACAAAAATCGCTGAAAAATCGAAAGCTGGCAACAAGGTTTTAAATTTTGTTTTTGGTATATATCTCGAAGGTGGCCGAAATCCAAAATTTCGGCGAGTTCTTGAAATTTCAAATAAAATTCGGATGAAATCCAAAAACCAAATTTGAAATCTGGTCATTTTTCAACCAAAAAATCTGATATTTCGGCCGAAATCACAGGGATTTTGGTCAAAATTACCGAGATTTCGTTCAAATTGAAATGATTGAAAAATGATCAAAAAATTTTTGAAATTTTTTGTGGATGGTCTTAACCCCAATTCCAATCAAATCCGGCCAAGAAAAATCAAAATCCGATCAAAAAGTCCAAATTTTCGATCGAAATTACCGAGATTTTGCCAGGATTTTGAAAGTTTCTATATCATTTTGAGTTTTTAAATTTTTTTATTTGGTCGAGATTTAGATTCTCAGCCTTGACTGAAGATCGAACAAAAACTTGACCGAGATGACCGAAATCTCGGTGAGATTTTGAACCATGGCTGGCAAAAACCGCTTGAAAACCGGGAGAAACCGAACAAGTTCAAAGTCAATGTTTTGAAATCGAAAAAAATGACAATCTACCCATATTTCAATTTTTGAGCTATTTTTTTATTTTCGACATACTAAATGAAAATTGAGAAAAAAATTGCAATAATTGGGGAAAAAAATGCACAAAATCTGAGTAGATCCCAATTAATCTATAAAACACCTCATAGAAATTTCAATAATTTTTTAATTAAGTTAGTGCTCCTAAAAAATCAAAAATAGTAATTAATGAAAAGGAACAAGGATACTATCATATTGTTATAAAAATTTACAAGCTTGATCATGATCTTAAATTTTAATAGAATTATAAATAGTTCTCAAGTGTAATGTAGTAAATTTTTTAGAAATACTAGATTTCATTCAATGCTCCTAGAAAACTAAAAAACGGAAGTGCATATATAAAGACAGTAGTACTATCAATTTTTTTTAATAAATACACATATCTAATCATCATCTAAATTTTTTTAATAATCATTATAATTTTCTGAAGACCTCACAAAAAATTACAAAAATATTAGACTTAATTTAGTACCACTGGAAAATCAAAAACAAATACAAAAATAGTAGCGTTGTCTGAATTTTTAAAAATACATAAATCTAGTAATGATATGAAAATTTTCCAGCATCATTAGAATTTCTTGAAGACCTCACAAAAAAAATTTAAAAATGTAACACTTTTTCATAATTTTTTTTCAAATTTTCCAAATTTTTAAAATTTAAAGTTGAATTCCACCGGTTTACCGAGCAGTTTCAGAAATCGAACCACGTTGATATGAACGATAATAACAAAAATCGCTCGATTATGGATGATTTTTGGAACCCTGAACACCACCACAGTTTATCCAAACCACAATTTAGTTGACAGAATGAATACATATCAATACGGAAAGCATTTTGGCTTGAAAGCATCATTTTTTTTACTACGGCTTAAAATCATCTTGTTAGCATGAAAAGTGACAAGTCAAACAGTTTGAGGTCCTATTCAATTCGAGCATCCAATAGAGGCTACGGAGTTCACACTCAATTTGCGGCGACCAGGGTTTTGAATTTCGTCGAAGTTCAGTGTGTGTCAAAATACAATTATATCTGTTACATTTCAGTGGGTTCATTTAAATTTTATTTAAAAATTCGAATCGTAATCAAAACTTATCAAAAAATCATTTTTTCAACCGTTTTGTTTGGAAATTTTCGGAATAACCGAATTTCGATATTTCGGTTGGTATTGAAAAAAAATTAAAACGAAATCCGAAAGCCTGCGGCGATACTGGTCCAGGAATCGGCTATCCGGACCCGGGTCCCCACCACCCAGTGACAAGTACAGGTTCAGCGTACCGCTCCACAGAAGCAGCAGAAGCAGTCGCTCTTATAAGCAGCCGGACGTCTAATTTTTTTAAAATTTCGGACGCCCGCGCAACATTTTTTTTACTGTTTGCAACATTTATTTTCAACGTTCGCAACATTTTTTTTTCACTTTTGAAACATTTACTGTTTGTCGAATGAAAATGTTGCATGCGTAGGAGAAAAATGTTGCATGTGTAGAAAAAAAATGTTGCATGCGTAGAAAAAAATGTTGCGGTAGAAATCAGACGTCCGAACTGTAGCATTACCGCTCTTACTAGTTATATGCCCGTGCGTTGCTACGAAAAACAAAATTGATAACGAAAAATAAAGATTAAAAAATAAAAAAATACTATTTCATAAGATCAAACATCTATCTTTAACGCTTCGTTTCTTGCAAAAGCTGGCTAATTAAAGCAACGCCGTTTCTTCGTAGAGCGATTAAGCGAGCGATTAATTAGGGCAATTAAGCAGAGCAATTAATGTGACGTGGGAAGAAACTCTCACTTTATATAGTAGAGATTATAAACCCCCACGAACACTCGTCCGGTCCGGTCCACACCTCCCTCCTCCGCCGGCGTTAGCATCCGCAGCAGCGATGGCCGCGGAGGAGGCGCAGAGCTTTCGCCCGCTCGACGGGGCGTCCCTGGTGGCCTACATCAAGGCCACCCCCGCCCTCGGCGCCCGCCTTGATGCCCTCACCATCAAGGAGGTCGGCGACGGCAACCTCAACTTCGTCTACATCGTCCTCTCCGACGCCGGCGGCTCCCTCGTCGTAAAGCAGGTCACTATCCTCAACTCAACTCACCACCGCGCTCTACGCACCACACCCGCACACGCTTGTCCGTTAACCCCACTATCTCCCCCCCGACGAGTGACGACTGACGTTGATGCGGCAATCCAGGCGCTCCCGTACGTCCGTAGCGTGGGGGACGAGTGGCCGATGACGAGGGAGCGCGCCTACTTCGAGGCCTGCGCGCTGCAGGAGTTCGGCCGCCTCTGCCCGGACCACGTGCCGGAGGTCTACCACTTCGACCCCGCCATATCGCTGACCGGAATGCGCTACATCGAGCCCCCGCACATCATCCTCCGCAAAGGGCTCGTCGCCGGCGTCGAGTACCCACTGCTCGCCGAGCACATGTCCGACTACATGGCCAAGACGCTCTTCTTCACGTCCCCTCTCTATAACTCCACTACAGATCATAAGAATGGAGGTGAGTTACCTACACGTTTGACAACTCCCAATTACGTTATTGTGCCTGCAAAAGGAAAAAAAAAAAGGAATAAACTTGATGACATGTGATGTGCATGTGCTATGTATTACAGTTGCTCAATACTGTGGGAATGTGGAACTGTGTAGGCTCACAGAGCAAGTTGTGTTCTCGGACCCATACATGATCTCCAAATACAATCGATGGACCTCGCCTTTTCTTGATAAAGATGCCGAAGCAGTTCGAGAGGATGGTGCGCTGAAGTTGGAAATTGCCGAACTGAAATCAATGTAATTGGCTCTCTGAATGCAAATTAATACTACATATGTTGTGTTTCTTATGGGTGTGTTTGGTTGCCTGCATGGTGTCTGAATCGCATGAGTGGATGCAGCTGTATCTGTTAGACACATGTTTGGTTTCCTGTTCATCCTAGCCAGGTAGATGCAATTGCACCCACTCATACAGGATGGAGAAAACACAGAAATTTGGCTTCTCTCTAATGCAGGCCAGTGAGATGCACAAACAAGCAACCAAACAACTTAATTTGCATCCACTCAGTCAGACCAAGGCTGGCCTGGATGGCTCATACGAAACAAGCTAGGATGGTGCAGGTAACCAAACACACCCTATGTGATTCGAAACTGCAGGTTTATTGAGAGAGCGCAGGCTCTGATCCATGGAGACCTCCACACTAGTTCCATTACGGTGACCACAGATTCTACTCAAGTGATTGATCCAGAGTTTGCTTTCTATGGTCCAATTGGTTTCGATATTGGGGCCTTCTTGGGCAACCTGATTTTGGCATACTTTGCACAGGACGGGCATGCTAATCAAACACATGATCGTAAAGTATGTGTTTATTTTTTATCTTGTTTTTGTGCCACCCTTTTTAACTATAAAAGTAGTATTTGACGTGCTCGTAGACTCGTACTGCAATAGGCCTTTTCTGTTACTTAACTGTGTGTTTTTGTGGTTACTTGATCCACCAGTGTTTTCTTTGTTGTTTATTGATGCGATAAAAGACAGGTTTTTTTTGTGGTTTAGCTTGTTTCACATCATCTAAGGTAATGGCAACCACATGTCTTCCTGCACCTGCCTACTTATTTTTCAGAAATTCAAATTCGTTAGGTAAATGTTTAGGTTTTGGAATATGATGCTTATCTCTCGTAGACGAATGAATAATTGATTGGCAGCCAAATATGATGCTTATCTCTTGATACCAAATTGATTGGCAGCCAAACATAGAGAAGAGAGTGCTTGGCGGACAAATAGTTTATTACCCCAAAAAAATGCCTTTTGTGGAATAACTCTGCTTACTTCTTGAAAGTCCATAAACTTTTTTGGCTTATTCAGTGTTATATGTTACTTAATGGCAGTTGCAGAAGTGTCAGTTCATGATATAACACGATGCATTTGCATTATGTAACATTTACAAGGCATATTCATGACACCCCAGGCATAAAATAAGTGCTGAGGATGCCTATCTTTTGCAGGCTTACAAGGAATGGATTTTGAAGACAATTGAACAGACATGGAATTTGTTCCATAAGAAGTTTGTCGAACTATGGAATAGACACAAAGATGGTAATGGGGAGGCATACTTGCCCCCTATATACAACAACTCCGAGCTTTTGAGCCTCGCACAGAAGAAGTACATGAAAAGTCTATTTCATGATAGTCTTGGATTTGGTGCGGCCAAAATGATCAGGTAATTACCCAGTAGATTTCTAAACAATATTCAGTTATTTGCTGAATCTTATTTACTTCTAGATGATGATATATCAAAGTTGCCCTTTTAACTGAGATGACTCAAAACCGCACTAAATTAGGCCAATACAGAGGTTTCCGATTTCAATTTTGATGTAGTGTCTCTTTCATAATTGTGTGTCGTAAAAAAGTGTTCCAGGAGACCAGTTCTGATGATTGCAGCAGAAAAACCAAATTAATTTGTTAGTTTTGAGGCACTCCAGGAATGCTATGCAGTGAGAAAATAAGCATAAAGAAACTACAAAAAGTACCCTCATCAGAACTATAAATCGCATTTAACCGTCAATTTCAAACTTTGTGCGTATTCTTGTGCCTTATGCATGATTCCCACCCGACTTTCGTTTCCAAAACTTGATTTTCTATGTGTAGGAGAATCGTTGGAATTGCTCACGTCGAGGATTTCGAGTCAATTAAGGATGCCAGCAAAAGAGCATTGTGTGAGCGCCGTGCACTTGATTGTGCAAAGTCAATCCTGAAGGGAAGACGGCAATTTGGAAGCATCGAGCAAATTATTGTGCACATTCAGTCAGTCGCTCACGACTGAGAAGACCAGCAATCTATTTGGCGTTTCTGGTTGAGGAGACATATTTTCGGCAGTTACCATGCTGCACCATGCACACTTAAGCATTGATGAAATGTTTGTTATAAAGCGCCATTGTCTGGTTATTTGTGCTTTCAATATTGGAGTCGTGAGGAAACCTCCTTGTTCAGTCGCTCTCGAGATCGAGCTGTGTACTACTAGTCTAAGGCCTTACAGCGTAGCTGTGAGCTGAATAATGCAATGTACCAGATATCTAGACGTTTACATCCATAGATACAGTCATACAGACGTGCGTGTTACCAATAACACTTTGTTTTGATAGTTTTCGGCAAGTAGGTTGTTATTGCTTTATTTCTGTCGGAGAGTTGTATCCCCTTTTACATCGTCTATACCTGATTAGTAAACACCTGCTGATGTTCGTATAGATATCCTTGTGAGTTGGGAGTTCGCGAATATCAACAGGACGTTTTTTTTTCAAATGAAAATGGTACGCAAACGGTCGGTAAATGTTTGTTTTGATTCTATTCTCAAACTTTTTTATTAATAACAGAAACGAAATCGGAAACCTCGAAAACGGATAGTGACGGAAACGAATGCGGAATGGAGCGGATACGAAAACGAAAGCAAAAAATTCAACAAGAATATAGTACATAATCACAATATACATGACCACAAGAACAATGTAACTTATTTCACCTCTAAGGTGTACACAAAAACAGTGTTATATTCACTGTTATCAGTAGATTTTTTTTTTCTTAAGTTTATCAGCTAAAGGCTCGTTATTTATCCTCCATATCAGACCATCATATTCTCCTCCATATCATTATTATCGACACCCTCTTGCTCCACCAACTACAAAGGTGTAATGCTCTAAAATTTGTATATTATTGTTTGATGTTCATTTATGATTTTTTAAGATTTATCTTGGATTTTTAGAAGTTTATAAATATCATTTTGCTATTTTTAGATCTATAAAATTAATTTATTAATAAATAACAAAATTATGCTAAAAATAATTTTTCTAGGTTCAACATGTTTCAAAGTGTTTTTTTTAAAAAAGTTTCAGAATTTTTAAACTCTATTTGGTTTTTTATATAAAGCCATTTGTATTTATAAAATTATTTTAATTCAAAAATAAATGTAAACTCCCCCTTCTCCTTCTTGGGCCAAACCTATTTTTCTTTCCGGCCTGTTTCTATTTTTAATTTTTGGTTTCATTTATACGGAATTTCCGTTTTCATCTTTGTTTCCGTCGGAATTGACTTTCCCGATTCTATTTTCATTTTCGACGAAAAAAAATTCACTTCCATTTCTGTATTGATATTTGTCGTTTTCGTTTCCAAAATAAGGCTTCCGTTCTCGTTTTTCTCAGGAACAGTCGGAAACTTTCCATGTTGTTTTCAACCCTACCTGTGGGGGATACATCTTCTTACTATTTAGATGCCAATTTGTTTGATGCTATGTCAGGATTAGGACAGCTTCTGGATCTATAGGCAAGATTAGATATGACGACGATTGTCACATCCTCATAAATGTGGTCTATATAACAAAAGGACACATTAAATATCTCGATCAAAATTATTGTTGACCACAAAAATAACTACCCAACCTAAAATATAGGTAAGACAAAACCTAAGCTTCTACCAGGCTATGAAAAAGACCAGGTCGACAACATACCGACCTGGAAACCATTGCAGATCGGTCATAGTGTCCTTTATCACACTGACCTAAGCAAAGATCAGGTAAATCCTTACCCCCAACCTGAATCAGGTCAGGAAGGAATCTCTGCGCAAGGATTACATGTAGAAGAAGCTTTCCCTGACAAGTACAGATAACCAGTTGGAAGTTACTCCCTACGAAGAGGCGTCTCTCTAACGAGAAGACATCTCTTCGGTGAGAAAACACCTCTTTGACTAAAAGATACATTTTGATGAAAAAACACCTCTTCGAAAATGATAAGCGACATCCCTTTGACGCTATAAATAGGTTAATTCTGCAAGGATTCAAACATAAGTGGATGCGCAGAAGTGCATAAGTGTGTAATAGCATAGAGCTCTTTGGTGTAAAGAAGTTTGTACTCTGTAAAGAAACATCCGCAATATAATTTCTATCCTTTTTCTGTCCCTCAATATTGTTTTATAGACAAAAATAATTTAAAATATATTCATGAGCTCGAACACCCTCGAGTCTTGAGCATCGACAAGATAAACTCATAAACACATTGAGCGAACTCAGTCAGAATCATTGTTCTAGCTGATACAAATTGGCGAAGGTTATGAAGTTGGATCCCAATCGTAGCGGTCAAAGTCAACCCATCCTCATTCGTTAACACGAAAAGTTAGAAACTGCGGCAGGATGACTTGACCACCGGTGGAGGCGATCAGCTGAGGACTTCAGTGCCGGAATCAAATCGTTTCCTTCTCCCCTCGCTCTCATCTCATCAGCTCACCATCAAATCGCCTCACCCATCCTCTCAGCTCGATCGGATGGGGGAGGAGCCGGCGGCGAGGGCGCGCAGCTGCCGCTTCGTGGTGTGGCTGCACGGCCTCGGCGACTGCGGCCGCGCCAACGAGTCCATCGCCGACTTCTTCACCGCCGCCGCCTTCGCCGACGCCCGCTGGGCCTTCCCCACCGCGCCCACCGCGCCTGTCACATGCAACCGTACGCACGCTGGCCAGATGTTCTCGATCTGGCTCGTTTGAATCCTCCTATTTAATTGCACGTTTTGCTAATTGCTTTCTTACAATCCCGTGTTTTAATCAGGTGGCATGCTCATGCCTTCGTGGTTCGACATCCACGATACGCCCATTACTTCTGTAAGATACTGCCAAACGAATTTCTTAGTGTTTACTGTTCGTGTATACTAGCTTAACGCACGTGTCTTCTTTTAAGAGAAATTTTACATTGTAGTATAAAATGTGTAGTAGAAATCACATCTAACCGTTGATTTGTTAGGGGTGTTTCTACTACTTTACTACCAAATGTAGTATAAGTAAACTCTAGTTAATCTGGTCCATTGGTTTGAAAAGAATGAACGGTTCATATTCAATTTAGTGTACCGTAAAAGAGCTCTCTTTTAAATAGTAAAGATGTATCATACACGTAGATTGCGTGCTGCTCAACTTTCCCAGTAAAGTTGGAGCCCGTCTCCTGTTTCCAAACGATGTATGCAGATTGCAGAACTAGTAGTTCACGTTAGCTTTGGATGGCCATGTTATGTACATGTGTGCAGAAATCTGCAAGGGATGAGGAGGGCGTGCTCAAAGCTGTTCAAAGCGTGCATACTATGATAGACCGAGAGATATCTGCCGGAACAGATCCGGAAGATGTATTCGTTTTTGGACTTAGCCAAGGAGGTATACCCGACCTTGCCTAGAATTATAGGCCTGCATCTGCATCGTATGAAACTAGACTATGTTCATCTAGAATTATAATGCAACACATTTGCAGGTGCGTTAAGCATAGCGAGCGTGCTGCTTTACCCAAAAACGCTGGGCGGATGTGCAGTCTTCAGTGGCGTCCTTCCCTTCAATTCCTCCTTCGCCGCCAGGGTGACACCTGATGCAAAGAAGGTCTACTTTTCTCTCCAGGCTTGGTGTTTTAGACTATCTCCAGCGGGTTCCCGTCCCCTCCAAATCCCTTCGCGAACAGATCCCAAGTGCTCCAGCGGATTCCCTTCAGAAGGGATTTGTACAGTGAATCCCTATAGAAAGGGATTCTCTCTCCAATCCCAGAGAGAAATCCCTTCGAAGGGATGCTGTTGGAGATGATAGGAAATAAAGGGAATGAAAGTGGGGAAGGGAATAGAGAAGGGAATGGAATAAAGGGAAATTGCTGGAGATAGTCTTACGCTGTCTTACTACTGAAGGAAAGACGCCCCTTGAGTCCTCGGTTCCTAGTTGCTACTGATCTACGACTCTCTCTCTCTCTCTCTCTCTCTCTCTCTCTCTGAAATTAAGATAAACAGCTCCTGCATTCGTTCAGTCAATAACGATATGGTGTGCCTTGCAGACACCCGTTTTGTGGATTCATGGGCGAGCAGACTCGCTAATCCCAATCGAGGCAGGGAGAGACGGGGTAAAATTTATTCGAGGGCTTGGCATGAGTTGCGAGTTCAAGGTACATACATACATATATGGCGCCGTATGCTTTCCCTGCTGCTCTGCAACATCGTTAATTTGACCGTCTTCTTCCGATCCTGTCGCAAATGAGTGTGTATAGGCATACGCCAGGCTTGGGCATGCGTTGGCGCCCTACGAACTGGAATACTGTGAGCGATGGGCCGAGGATATTATGAACAGGCACGGATCTGGTCTGAACCGTGGGGTTTCAAGGAACAAGTGTTTCTGCGACGTGGTCTTCAACTTTTTCTTCTCCAGAGGGATATTTACTCGGTGTGTCACCGAGTGATGTAAGTACTCTAGCTGTACACTTGTGCGTCTACCACCTTACGTGATCATGTGAATCAAATTGGTGCAACATCCTGAAAATGTATGCGCAACATTCTGAAAATATATGTGCAACAAATTGGTGGGCACTTGCAACCGAATGAATTGGAGGAGACGCATCATATCTAATAAAGAGTGCAATGAAAACCTTCGATTTATAGAGAGAGAAAAATATCGATGTTGGAATGTTTTATGCTGATTGTTGCTTGTGTGAAATCAAAATGTTGCAACAAAAAATCGATAACTGAGAAACATATACACAAGATTTTTTTGTAAAGGCCGCAACAAACTCGAAAAGATCCTGCAACAAATACCAGATCTAGCCATTTTCAGTTGCGGTGGCAATAGATCTGGCAGCTTCGACCATGGTGACGGTGAATACAATGTGCTCAACCCACTCTTGGGTACGGGATCGAGCCTACACACGGTTGATGGACTCCATCAAGCTCGATTAGCGGGATGGTGAGAGAGGAGAAAGTCGTCGAAGGGGAAGCGATCGAGCGGGGGGTGGTCGAGGCCCATGAGTCCATGACCATCTGCAACAGCGTCGGGAGCTCTGGGTGGTCCTCTATTTGACGTTGTAGCTCAGCTGGAAGTAGCTCCAGCAACAGCTGCAACCCCTTCTCGATCCCTCGACCATACGGTCTCGGCTTGTGTGGCATGGAGGGGAGCACGAAAGCAACGGGCAGGATGGGGGAAGATAGGGTGGGATGAGGATGATGCGGAGGTGAAGTGGCTTGGTCACCGAGGTTGTCCGTGGAGAGGCGTGGTGTGGTTGATAGAAGGAAAGATGTACGCATCTTTCCGGGTGTTTTTGTCTTAAATAACATCTAAATTTTGAACCGTATGATTAAAAATTCAACCGTTAGATCAAATCATAGGATCGGATGTAATCGATACTTCCAAATCTCAACAATGATCCAATCTCTACTATATAAAGTGAGAGTTTCTTCCCACGTCACATTAATTGCGCTGCTTAATTGCCCTACGCAAGAAACGAAGCGTTGCTTTAATTAGTCAGCTTTTGCAAGAAACGAAGAGTTAAAGATAGATGTTTGATATTATGAAATAGTATTTTTTTTTTATTTTTTAATCTTTATTTTTCATTATCAATTTTGTTTTTCGTAGCAACGCACGGGCATATAACTAGTACTCCTAGATTTAGATGATTTCAGCAAACAAAAAAATTCAGATGATATTTATCAAATCCCAAGACGTAAATGGCTGGAGGAGTAGATGAGATCCTGAACTCTCGTTCCATTACTGTCAGCTTGTGTCACTCGTATCACGAAGAAGGTTCCGCCAAACACGCGTAAGACCTGAAAGCCATCCATTGGCCATGGTAGCAGTAGGACACCAAACACGCCTAATTAAGAGCAAAAACATTGAACCGAACGAACCGCTCGGCGAGACGGACTCGTCGGTGGACAGCGATAGGAGGAGGACCCGCACAGCAGCGCCATGCCCGTCATCAGCGGGACGGGACGGCACGGGAGGACACGCACGCCAAAGGGGTGAGCACGCGCCGGCGCCGGCACCGCACCCTCCAACAAAAGTAGCAGCACTGCGCAGCCGGCGCGGCGGATCCCTCCTAAATCGCGCTATTCGCTGGTAATTCTGTCCGCTCCGCGCGTCTGGATTGGATCATTGGATGGCGCCTCACTCGGCGGCTAGCGGGCTCGTGCTGTGGCTGCACGGCTCCGGCGGAACGGGCGAGGAGAGCCGCGCCAAGGTCGGCCCCTACTTCTCCGCCCCGGAGCTCGCCTCCGTCCGCTTGTCCTTCCCCACCGCGCCCACTGCCCCCATCGCCTGCTACGGTAGCCCATCTCCCCTCCGACCATTCGTCTTTTCCACAATTCTTCTTCTTCTTCTTCTTCTTCTTCTTCTTCTTCTTCTTCTTCTTCTTCTTCCACAATTCTTCTTCTTGTTGTTCATCTCCGGTTCCTCAACGCAATTCGGAAACGGCTCCTTCAAACCGTGCATGGTGATGCAATTTGCTTTCTTAATAGTTTGGCTAGAGGTCGCTCTGCAATGCTCGCAAGTGTGACAACGTGGTTCATGTGAAATTGTGTATGCGGCTGTGTGCCAACAAGCTCAAGCTCATGCCAATTGAGCCTTTTTTTTCCCATAATTTGAGGAGGAAAAAACATTTGTGATCCCTCTCGTTCTGTTGCTCATTTGTGATACCATATTTTAGGTGATGAGGTGATCACTGCTTGGTTCGGCATTCCTCAGGTTCCTATAACCGCTGTAAGTCTTCCTACTCAATTATCAGAGCAGGGGCTTGCTACTCCATTTTCTACATACTGTATCCACTTGCAATTCTCTCTTCAATATATTTGCCCCTTGACAAAAGTCTGCATTACTGCTATTTTTTTAGCTTATCTTATTTGCCAAGGCTGCACGGCGTGCACGTGGCGGAAATCAAGCTTGCTCCACACATTTGATTTTACTAGTGCTTTCCCTTCAAAAAAATAAAACTAAAAATAAAAATTGGTAGTGCTATTTGCAGGTGAACTTAAAGGAGTTTTACAGAGTAAATAATTCTCTGTAAAGAAAAAAGGAGTTTAAGGTTTAATATTTGTTGCACTGTTAGTTTAGAACAGCATGTCATCATTTTCTTATGAATGTTTAATTCTGTAGATTAAGTTTTTGAGCACTTTGTCGGATAGCAAGTCACTTGCACCTAATCCTATAGTTTCCTTAGAATCTTCATGACACTTCAAGGTCATGTACAAACTACAATGGGAGGGGCACGTAGAGCACCTGAACCGCTGAGAGAGTTTCATGTATCTTTATGAGGGTCATGCCCCCCTCCTAATTGAAAACCCTTACCCTTAAGGATGTATTTATATTTATTATATATACACTTGCTAAGCAATAAATTAGCTCCATGTAAAAAGGATTAATACAAAATCCATTGGATTGGCCCCTCTTATTTTTTGTTCAAGCTCTTCCACTGCTCCTAACTATGCATTAAAATCCCAAATGAGGTGGCCCTCCACGCTAATGTCGGCCACTGTTGATGTGGTGGGGTTGATCGCCTCTGCCGGGAACACCGAAGTCAGATAATCCCAGATCATGTTGCTGCCGACTGTTGCAGTTGAGTCCCAGATCGTGTTGCCACTAGCCACTGCACAAACCTGCTCGACCGTGGCCGGGTTGCCGCCGGCTGCTAGCATCGCCTGCAACTAGGGGTGCAATCGGATCGAATAGATGCAAACCGACCAACCGGCCAGATTTGTTCATATCAAATTCGAATAATTGTGTCGGAAAGTTATCAAATTCGGCATCAGTTTTGGATTCGGGCCCAGTCAAAGATTCCTATTCTAGGCAGGGCGAGCCATCAATGTTCGAATGGTGTTGGTCCTACGGACCGTGAACGGATTCGCCTATGGCCTCTGGGCACGTCAGAACCTCATGAGTTCACCGTGGTGGAGCACGGTCTGCGAAAATCGGCATAGGTTAGGTGCTATTGATGGAACATACTAAGCCCATCTTTCTCCATATGAAAGTACGGAGGATTCCAACCCGAGGAAGTAGGTCAACCACCTTGAATATGGCTATGTGGAAGTCTTTAGGTGATAAGCCCAAAGAGGATAGGACTATAGGATTTTCACAAGGAGTCCTAGTACCAGGTAGGTTAAGATGTAATAAGTCAAAGGTCTAAGCGGAACTCGATAGGCCAAAAATGAGGGATGTGACTCATCAAAGGAAGTTGCCGACTCGGGTAGGTAAGCAAGAAAGTAGACTCCTTCATCGGCCAGGGTATTCCTGAGCCCTGAACAATCACCCATCTATCTCAGTAGGGAAAAGAGGATTTATGGTATAGAGAATACCAACCTACTTGATGCATTGATTAGGGACAATGATCTATCCTTCAGATCAGAATATTTCCATTACATTCTCCGATAATTCCGGATAACTCTATTCGAATTCGAATATGTACAGCCCATATTCTAGCAACTTCAATTGGGTGCAACCAAATAGCCCAAGTTAGGCCCTCCCTCCACGGCTTCACTCTCCTGCCGCTATCCCATCCGCCATCACGCTGGTTTGTACCGACCGCCAACAGAGCTTGACATGCAAGAATATGCTTCCACTTGCCTACGTGAATACCTGATATTCTTTTGTGAAACATAAAGGAATATTTGATGTTTTTGCAACTTTATTGGACTACCTGATAAAATGACTTGTTAAATTGCGATAATCCTGTTGCATATTGAACTCATACAGTTGATTAATCATTGCTATATGTGTGCTATATGCAATATTTATTTTCGCGCGATATCTGACCAAAAAAATTCAGTGACGTATCGATTCCGCTCCGTATTCACTTCGAATTCGTGACCGATATTATCCACACCGTATTCGTATTTGGTACTATCTGTATCCGACTCCGAGTCCAACAAAAAATATAGTTTAGGATACGGAAAGAATGATATTCGACCAAATCGAGCCAATTGCATCCCTACCTGTAGCATCTTATTCTGCACGCGCAAAACTTTGTAAGTTTCAGAAGACGCAAATGCAGTAATGCAAATGTACGCATGTCTTCCTGGAGCTTCCAATTCTCGAGGGCAGCGACTTCGAGCTTAGTGAGCTTCGCTGTCTTCTTCACGCGGGTATAGCTGTTTTGGAACTAGGGCTCCACCTTCTTGGCGTTGAGGCCAATGGTGGCGGCCATCTGGGCCTTCTGCTGCTTGTCCTGCTTGTGGTCGGCCTCAAAGTACTCCTCCATGAAGTGCACCTACTCCTTGCTCATGCGAGTGGGCATGGTTTCTACTTGGCTTAGCTGTTTTTTCAAATGACTTGGAACAGGCAAGCGTTAGACCCATTTACAATTTTACTACCCTGGCATGCCTTGTTAATCATCAATCAATTTAGCCATCGTCTAGCAATAGATTGTTACTGATACCAGCAAACACGATTAAGGTAAAGAATGTGAAAACTTGCATCCGTGTATGTGCTCATAATATGAAATATGTGGAGAGCAGTGAAGCTTCATCCAACCCTGGTGGATGTATGCCATATTAAGTACTACAATATATTGGGCCAATCTATTTGCCAGAAATTTTCCATGCCTTGAACCTTGATATGTCTCCAATAATAAATTAGCTGCTACCACAAGAAGAGCATCCACTGTAGTCACCGCCTCACTGGTAGTCGTTGGACCAATGTCATCCCCAAACGCATCACCTAAGGGTGCGGGGTGCCATGGCCCTCTTCCTCTAGAAAATGTTTATTTTTACTACTTAAATAGTAACATAACACTAAACTAGTCATCTCTTCCTAAGTTATCTAAATATACGATGTTAGATTGCCCCCCATACTTTCTTCCAGGCTCCACCACTGCCTGGAGCCTGGATATACTGAATAAACTGAATTGTTATTGTAATGCTATACTTTTCTATCCTTGTGTTATACTGTGAACTCAAATGGAGAAGATGTAAAATAAAATAAAATCTCTTTCAACATTTTGTCCATCTAATACCTCTTCTTTTGCTGCTATAACATTATTTACCGATTTCATACTTCCCACGCTGCTTTTTAGAGTACTGTTAGAGATGAAAAGGAAGTCCTTCAAGCTGTTGAGCATGTGCACGCGATGTTAGACAAAGAAGTGGCTGCTGGAACGAGTCCTACAAACATATTCGTTTGTGGATTGAGCCAAGGAGGTACAAGCACTGAAATATGCATTTTTCATTTCTGTTCCTAAGACAGTGGTACCATAGAGTTGTGATTTTCATTTCCTTTTCGCAGGCGCCCTAGCCATAGCAAGCGTTCTACTCTACCCAAAACCTTTGGGTGGTTGTGTTGTCTTCAGTGGCTCAGTTCCTCTAAGCAAATCATTTGCCGAGAGGTTACCATCTGAAGCTAGAAAGGTAACTACCCAGCAACTATAATTACGATGAACATTTCTTAACGCCGAGTTCTTGAAACCTGCAGACACCGGTGTTATGGTTTCATGGAATGGCTGATGGGTTGGTACTGTTTGAAGCCGGGCATGCTGGGTGTGCATTTCTACAAGAGCTTGGTATGACGTGCGAATTCAAGGTGGTGGTGAAACATATTCGAATTCATTATCAAAGTTCATTTCTTCATTAACAAAAGGGTTTCCAAGAT
The DNA here is from genome assembly GCA_036346355.1 of Rhipidocladum racemiflorum. Lineage (NCBI taxonomy): Eukaryota > Viridiplantae > Streptophyta > Magnoliopsida > Poales > Poaceae > Rhipidocladum > Rhipidocladum racemiflorum. Next base: position 70,713,244 of record CM070576.1, on the reverse strand, counting down.
TGGAACTTCGACTTTTAGCTTTTCTAACTATATTTTTCTTTCTGCTTTTTTTTTTTTTTTGCCGAACGTGATGTCAGACTTACCCTACTCTTGGGCATTCGTTGGTGGATGAAGAGCTCCTGTATTTTCGACAGTGGATATTGGATCGTTTAGGGATATCTCATGGAACTGAAGCTGCAAGGCCATCATCGTCATCTCACCACAAAGATCTTCACTAGCTGCTTGTTCTCTGATAAATGTGCCTTAATTTCTACTCCAGTTTATGGTACCATTTTTAGGATGGCACATCGGTGGTGAATTTCAGTTTATCTGGCCACACGAATGCTTGTAACGTGGACTGATGGAAGGTTTATGATACTACCAGTTGCCTGCCATCTCAAATTCTCAGTTCGTGTGCCCAGTTGATTTGCACTTCCATCGGATGCTTCAATTGGCTATAAAATTTACAAAATTAAGATGTCAAACCAAGAAAAATCGAACATTTTTTTTCTTCTCTTGTAGTAATTTGCAGTAACAACTCCCACTCCACCGGTACCAGCGCATAGCCTGACAAAGCTCAGTGATGCATTGGGGCCCGGCTCGGCCCATGATCCATGGGTAGCCTCGTCCGCTTCCTCTTCTCCCTCGCCGCCGTCATCGCCGCAGCCTCCCTCCTCGCCGCCTCCCTCCGCCGCCGCGCGCCACCGTCCCACCTCCCCACCCAGCTCGTCCCCGGCCCTATGGCGGGCCGCAACCGGAGTTTCTTGCTGTGGCTGCACGGCCTCGGCGACTCCGGCCCGGCCAACGAACCCATCCGCACCTTCTTCTCCGCCCCGGAGTTCCGCCTCACCAAGTGGGCGTTCCCCTCCGCGCCCAACTCCCCCGTCTCCTGCAACCGTACGCAACCCTACTCCTCTCTCGTCTTCACAAACGCATTAGATTAGCACCACCTAATTCCAGATACATTATTTTTCCTCCTGCAGATGGCGCTGTGATGCCGTCATGGTTTGACATCCACGAGCTACCAATGAACGCTGTGAGTTCCCTCACTCCCAATCTCCCATCCCATTTATATAAAGAGTTATTCGATGGTATAGAATCAATTTTCTCTTTATGTAAACAGATAGCTAACTGCTAACTGTAATGGTAGATAGCTAGATATTGATCTGGCTCAAATCTTTAACGAGTAGGGTTCTCCGCAAGATGAGAGTGGAGTTCTCAAGGCTGTGGAAAATGTGCATGCCATGATTGACAAGGAGGTAGCTGATGGCATCCATCCTGAGAACATATTTCTTTGTGGATTTAGTCAAGGAGGTAGGGTTGGTACTTTGCATTGGATTCTGGAGAGGGCAAAATTTTGTGCTGTGAACTAAGTACTGGATGATGTGTCGGCCACCAGGTGCTCTGACATTAGCAAGTGTTTTGCTTTATCCGAAGACGCTAGGAGGCGGCGCAGTGTTCAGTGGGTGGGTGCCTTTCGGTTCGTCTGTCATTGAGAAGATTTCACCTGAGGCGAGGAAGGTATGCAACCTTGTCAACCCTTGATTTCTTCTGTTTAGTTTAATACACAATCACAAGGTGCAAGGAAGCTTGAATGTAGAACTTGGTAACAGTAACTGAATGCCAGGAGATGTAGCTGATGGTGTTTGCCCCTGTGGACATTTTCGACTTTTCATTGCTTTTTGAATTGAAATAACTGTTGTTATGCATCCAAAACCGACGCAACCTCTACCCACACTGGCAGCCATATCCAGGAACCATCACGAATTTAGATTTCATCAATTTGAGTCGGACTGCAGATGCGCCTGGAACAGAACCATGTACGTATCACTAGTTACTAACTTATCAACATAATTAGGTGTGCAAACTCGGCAAATATGGAAGATGCTGAATTTTTTTATTGAACCATTGAAGGGGTTTCCCTGTGAAAGTTATCGAATTAAGACATCCATGACTTAGCTGAATGTTGCTAAATGAAATTAACTTAATGTGAACTTTAGCTGTTTCTGAGTAGTTACTTGAAATTTAATATTCAGAATCGCCTCCTAAACATAGAATTTTGCAATATTTCTTCTGTGGCCCGATCTTACATATAAATTTGGATGCTAGTATAATCAAATTCAGGAGAAGGATGACATGCCGCACCTCAGGACCTATAGGTAGGACAGGAAAAAGGTTATTTTGCAATGGCAGCTAAATTAGACAGAACACTGCACAATTAGTAGCATGGTTGTCAAGGCGTACCTGGAGTGGCAGGCTGTGGCGACCCGCATGATTAACAAAGGGTAATTAACAACCAATGTGTCATCACCCTAAGCTAATTACGCGGAGTCTCAGCATAGTGGCCAACAAAATAGCGGGAGTACCGTTGTTTTGTCGACTACTACGCTGTGTTCAGAATGTTGCAGCAGAACAATAATTAGAGACTGGATGAACATAACATATATTACAATCCAGAAGCCACACCGGGCTATGAGTTCAATAATTTACATAGAGTTCATACACCACCAAAATTATATTACAACTCCAAAATACCCTGCGAACCGCCATCTATCAGACGATGGCCTCCTAGTGACTCTACTACTCCTGGTAGTAGTCGTAGACACTCGGGTAGTCGTCGTCCGCCGTGAAGTCACAGTCCTGCGGATCACCCTCGCTCCAGGCCTCGGTGGCCGATCCATATAGTTCACCTTCTAATCAAGGGGATATATAAGCAAGAGTGAGTACAGAGTACTCAGCAAGGAATAATAGAATGCAATATATGAGTTTTTCCTCTCTTTTCCAAATCCAACTTACATCCTCCCGAAATCTGATTTTTAATTAGAAATAGGTTTTTGATTTTCTTTAAGAGTTGGCAATTTTAATTAAAAGAACTACTAACACCTGTTATGAGACAGACTTAGCTTCCGTAGCCTCCAATCCAGGAGACAGGCATGAATTCATGATTTTAGACCCTGCGCAGGTTTGTATCACTTTACCCATAGAGACCTCCAAAGAGAGGCTCCAACGCTTATCACTAATCCAAGAATTGTGATCTTCACCTGCTACTCGAGTGGGGATCCTCTCAAGGCCATCCCACTACACTCGCAGCCTAACAGCTTGTACCCCAACACATGTGGCGATTTTCACGGCTTCAAATATAGCGCCATTATGGGCAACTAAGTCGCCACTTAGTCCCATCTCAGACGGTCTCTCCGGTCTTAGAACCCTGATTTGGTGCCCTAGTAACTTACCTAACCACCGCTGCAAAGATCACAATACTCTCTTAGGACAACCTTTTACGTCGCTTGCACACTCTATGGTTGACACTGAGATACGGCTCATTTTTCAAGTATTAGTTGGTTAAACTTATATGTTACTTATGTAGAGGACCCCCCGGCCTATGTCACCTTCTCATCGGCATCCTCTACCCACCATATTAACTCAACACAGTAATTAAAATAAGCACAGCCACCGCCTCCATCACCGTCTGCCAACACATTTTTCCATAAGAACCAGTTCATTCCCAACCTTCCGTTCTCCATACCAGATCCACAACCATTTTCATCCTCCAATTCCAAGTTTATAATTCCAATTTAAATATATAAGTTCAGTAATGCATGGATGGTATTGTAATGATATGGAAATTCATTAAAAGCATTTTAAGGAAAGATTTCCCAAAGGATGCTTGCCTGGAGTAGTACTGATCAGTACGTCCTCGCACGAATATGGGAGATGAGGGTCGGATTGATTCTGGTCGGGTCCTGACAGATGACCAAGGTATTAATTCCATAATACTGCCCAACTTCCTTCCTAAGCTATCCCATTAATTTACCCATAATATTAATACTTTAGCAAACAAGTAATACAGCAATTCAACTAATTCCATATTTCACCATTTACAGATTTTAGTTATTAACCCGGACTTTTAGAAATTAAAATACCATTTTTCCTACGATTCAGATACGGACATTTTAGCCTACGCAGATGCACGAAAGAACAGATTATGCATTTTCCTATTTTTTTCTTCTCTTTTCTTTTCTCTTCTTTTCTTTTCTCTTCTTTTCTTTTCTCCTCTCTTTTCTCCTCTCTTCTCTTTTCTTCTCTCTTCTCTTTTCTCCTTTCTCTTTATTTTCCCTCTGTTCCTCTTTTTCCTTCTACTGGCCGAAGCCTCTCGGCTCCCTGCCCCCTTCGGTTTCCTCGCCTTAGCTTCTGGGACCGAGCCCCCTGGCTCGCTCACTTCCCCGCCGCCAAGACTTCTCTCCGTCACGGTTCCCTCTCCTCCTCTCCCTACTCTACTCGAAAGCCGCGCGCCTCCTCTCTCGCTACTCTGCCGGCAGGTTGGCGCAGCCTTGCCGCCTCTTCGCCATGGCCGACGCCATGGCCGCCCTCCCTACTCGAACCGCCAGTGGCGCGAGCCAGAGTCTCCCCTCTACATCTCTACTGCTACCTCTCTACTCTACTGCAGATAAGAACAGATTATTACTTGATCTATTGCTTACTACTTTTGCTGGTTCTTTTACTTTGTTTTGGCCTTTCTAGATTGAATGGTAAGAACAGACTTTACTGATCTATGGGGTCTTCGTTCTTTTGCTGGTTATTTTACTTCAGATTTGACATTCTAGATACATGATAAGAACAAAGTACTACTACTTCATCTGGTTTTCGTTTTCTACTCGAGATTTCGCATCTAGATTTAAACGGTAAGAACAGATACTACTTGGTCTGCTGGTTCTATCCGTTGCTTTCGGTTTTGCTTGCAAGTTTTTGGGGGTCAATGATGGAGAGGCTCTAGCGGGACGGCAGATCAAATCTAGCAACCCTAGAACTTACTACTGAGACTACCAGTTAACTGATCTACTCAGTGCACTAAAATAGTAGCTTGCTACTGCTAATGGTGGTGCACCTGAAGATTGGTTGGGTTCGGCTGAAGGAAGGAGAAGGTGGTGGTGTCGTTCGGTTCTTGCTGATCTTGGGGATTCTTCGTGGTTCGGTTCGTCTTGGGGGACCTCCTTCCTTCTGGCTCCTTGTTCGGTTCAGTGATCTTGGGGACCCTCCTGGTTCACTGCTTCTTGTGGCTTGTCTCCTCCTCCGCCTGGACCCTCTCCTGGTTCCACCGGATCTTGGGGACCTTCGGCTCTGGCTCCTTGCTCCTTGCTCTCTTGCGCCTCTCTCTCTGGACAATGTGTGATGTGCGTGTGTCTTTGATCGAATCGAGGAAGTGTGGTGGCTTGCTTAAGAAGGAGAAAAGAGGAGGGTGATCAGAGCCATGCCTCACACCTGGCTGCTTGGGAGTCGTGCTTGGCTGAGAACGCATCCGTGCTGGCTTGATAGCTGGCTGCGCACTGGCTTCTGGTTGGCTGCGTGTTGGCTTGGAAGAATTGTCAAACACAAAGGAATGTCCACTGGACAATGCAATGCTCCTGGTTGTCCTCTGGACAAAACGGGTTTCAGAGCTTTAAAAGGGTTGTTCACTGGACAATGCAGGGTTTCTTGGTTGTACTGGTTGCTCAAGGGATAAAATGCAGGTTCAACGGTTGCCTACTGGGTAAAACGCTGCTACGGATACCCGCAATCCGAACAGGTAAGTTACGGGCTGCCGGATGATGAACCGATCTAGCGAGAGGTACCGATTCAACCCCTACGGGTCTGGTATCTCGGTGATCAATACCTTCGCCTGCGGGTCTGACGGCAACCTCATTCTATCTCTATTCGCTTTACTCGCACTTTTAAATTCTTTTGCAATTCGGTTACTCTAATTAGCAGATTATTTAGTTGAATTAGCAGCTTGATTAATTAGAGCTAACACTAGTGGTTACTCCCTCTAATTACCCGGGGCACTTCACAGGCACCTGGAGTGGCAGGCGCCTGGACGCCATGGCGACAAGGCGGGTGTCAGGCATCCTCAAGGCGAGGAACGACGAGTGACATTAAGACGAGTAACAAGACAACACATTAGGCTAGAGAAGAAGTCCATTAAATAATTAACAACCTCAAGGTCTTAAATAGGAACAGCCCAACAACAAAAGATGAGCAGTAGCAAAAGCATGAAATTGCAAAGGATATTAGCATTAACAATCATAATCGGAATCATCTCTCTCACAGCGTGCAACACCACTTTGTTCATTGGTGTCAAGAGCAGGACTAGGAGGAGATTCACCAGTCATCTTCAATCTCCTCATCATCCAATAAAAGTTTGCCTGCCGCCTTGAAGTTAGCACTGTTATCAGTAATCACTTGAACAACATTCTTCTCGCCAACTTCCTCAATTTTCTCTTGTAATAAGTCAGCTAGCATTGTTGCATCTGCCACCTGACTTGATGCATCAACGGACCCTAGGAAGAAAGTACCCTCCGGACTGTTGGCAAGGAAATTAATCAAATGGCGTCCTCTCTTATCAGCCCACCCATCTGACATGATACTGCAGCCATACACCTTCCAAGCTAATTCATGTGTCTTCCTGATCACATCTATTTTCTTATTTGCCTTTTGCAACACTGGTTTTCTCAACTCATGATAACTTGGACCTATATGGCCGGGTCCAATTTGCCCAATGGCCTCAATCATAACCTCAAAGGACCTTGACTTGGCCACATTGAAGGGTATGCCATTCGAGTAGAATAAATCTGATCTTTATTCATTGCATCTCTCTCTATCTTCTTTGGTCACCTTAGAGTTGAATTGCTCCACGTATGTTTGCTTCTTCCCCATTGCATGTCTTTCCTCGACCACTTCATGGGGAAGCTTCTGAAGCATACTAATAACAGATTTAGTTGGACAAAGCTTCTTGACATTGTTGGCTTTAAGAGCTGTAGCTGCTAGCTTCCTCTTCACAGCTGTCACATAACTTGGAGTTGGCCTTCTTGATGAGGTGGATGCCCGAAGAGAGGGCCAGGAGGCTTTCGTTGAATGTGTTGCTTCTCCTTGTTCTTTGTTCAACTTCCTGAACCTCTTGTGCTTCCTGTTGTGCTTCTTCTACATCGTCGTCGTCGTCGTCATAATTGACTGGCTTGTTTCTCACCCCCTTCTTAAGGTACGCTTGCATATCTCTCATGATGGATGTGGTTGTCTTGGAGCATTTCTCTACATCTTCAAAGCCCTCGGCAAGATGTTGCTTAAGTCTCTTGATTACGGAAGAAACTATCACTCCACAAAGCATCCATTGGACTTTGTCTTTGTTGCCCAAATCTGTGGCCAAAAACCATACTTCCACTCAGGATCTTTGGATTTTGCCCTCCTTTTAGGATCTTTAGTTGGATCATATTGCTCACTTTGCTCGGCTGCACCGGCATCGGTAGCATTGCCTTCTTGCTCTGTGTGGTTTGCCGTCAGTCTGCACAAAGCACAAACATTCACTAGATCAGCAGCAGAGTACATAGCAGATCAGCAGCAACAGAGGACAGATCAGCCGCAGATCAGCACTCAGCAGCAGCAGAGAACAGATCACTAGATCAGCAACAACAGAGGACAGAGCAGATCGGTAGTAGAGGACAGAGTAGCAGCAAAAGGCAGAGGGCAGGCAGGACAGCTCCGCAGCAGAGGGCAGAGGAAGAAGATGGGGACTTAGGGGAGCTCACCGGCGGTCGGCCCAGGGAGTGGAGGAGGGAGGGGAGCTCCTCGGTGGCCGGTGCAATCAAGGGCGGCAGCCACGGTTGCAGGCGGCGGCGGCTAGGGTTGAAGGAGCACCCGAGTTCTTCGTCCTCCCATCCTCCGCCGAGCGTCCACAAAGCGTACACGAAGCCGGCCCTCTACCATTTATCTGACCTTAGTCCTAGCCAGCTGGCCAAGTCGGCCACCTAGAGCCTCACCGTGGACGCCGCATTGTTCTTGGCTCCTGCCTAGATCTCCAAGGCGAGGCGAGCACCCATGGCACCCAGCCAACAGCGCCGCGACGCCGTAACAAACCATGTTTAGTAGTATGCTAACCACTCAAATAGTAGCTTTTGAGTTCACTCAAACAGTATGTTAATTTACACAATACTGATGATAACATAAATTCTTGAAGGATAGCACCAGCAATTTTAATCCTGACATGTTCCTTCACAAGTAATCCTTCATAAATCTGTGAATGATATGGGGTCTGACTGTATACCTCGAGCAATGCTAGTCTTTGTGGTTTGGGATTATATTGGATGCATTGACTTTTTTATACTGGAATTTTTGGATGAAAGACAGACAGACTGCAGAGACTTTGGATCTGCCCGATAAAACTAGACTGAGATTTAAGGAAGCACTTACCGTCTTACCTCATAGTTATTCAACGTTGAAAAATGTGATGAACCCTTTGCACTATGGATAGAAGTTTGAAAAGAAACTTGAATTCTTGGTCATTATTTTGTTTGTCTTAAATTCAGTTGTTAAACTTTTCAGACACCTATTCTGTGGTCACATGGAATAGCTGACAGGACGGTGCTATTTGAAGCTGGTCAAGCTGGCCCACCATTTTTGCAAAGTGCAGGTGTTAGTTGTGAATTTAAGGTAATTTTCTGCATGTTGTTTTTTTTATCTCCCACTTCAGATTACCTTTGATTTCAATGTTTTTCACAACCCTTGATTTTTATGTGATCTCTGAGCTCTCAACTAATCGAGTTATCATGTACATTTGTCAGGCATATCCAGATCTTGGTCACTCAATCTCCAAGGAAGAACTATATTCTCTTGAGGCATGGATCAAGGGTCGTCTAAAAGCCTCTCAAGATAAGGAAAGTTAACATTGTTTAGTCCGGGCAGGCATCACTTCCCCACTATAGCAGCAAATTGGCGAATGCAGTCATAATGGAATTGTATTTGGTGTTGATGACTTTGGATAATCCAAGTTATTATGTGAGACTTCTCATGTCGTTGAATGTGTCAACGGATATATGACCGATGGACTAGGAATTTGTTTACTGATATGTTTTTAGGCATGACCAACTCAATTAAATAGCGTTGAAGAACTGAATAAATATTCTCTGTTTCTCTAATTGACTCCGTCTATTGACACCATCCATTGTGGTCGTGGCACATAGAACACACAAGGTAGCAAGATACTGGGATCCTGGCATCAAGCGTACGAGGCCTGCAGATTTAGGTTCTGTCGTCTGGCTTTTGCAAGCACAATCATCACATGTAGATGTACATGATGCACAGGGATATCTCATCACAAATCTTGAAGCACGCGAATGAGTAAGTAATCCTCATCTACCCTTCATTTATGCTTTAATATTTGTGCAACTAAAAAAAAGCATAGAAACACCTCTCTCAATATCACATGTACATGATGCACAGGGATATCTCATATCTGTTACTCTACCTTCCTGTCCAGCACTGTTTGCAAGGACACTTTTTTTTGGCCCCTTTGACATAATCTTTGGAAGCAAGCGCTTCATTCTAGTTCTGCTGCGCCATGCGTCTCTCGGGGATTGGACTTTCTGAAGATTCAGTGAGCCTGCCTAAGTCACACTAACCTGCCTTGGCCGTCATTGCCATGTTCCTTTCGAAGATTTATCAATACGGCAAGACCAGTTTTTTTACCACCAAGGTTGCGATTGGCGAAGCCCGGTTGATCATTTCCTCGTGCTTGACCGTTTCCAGGCAATTCAACAGCGACTCGTGATCGCTGGACACTTGGACTTTGCTGCGGCGGCGATCGAGTTGTCACGGCCTGATTCCATGCTGTTATTTTCTGCGTTTTTCAGAACAAACGAATCCCTTTCCATAGTGGTCTAAGCTGAGTTGCAGACATCTTTCTCCCTCAGCGCGTGAGAATGCAAGGTCCAGAATCCAAGTCTCTTGACTTCGCATTTTGCTTTTTTAAATCTGTGGATCTTCCTGGCTGGAGCACACGAACGCTTCATAGGCTGCTAGAGCTATCGACCGACCTGATTGTTGTGTATTAGCAACGGTGTATGTCGACCTGTCTCGGGGGGAAAATTTGATGATTTGCCCTGAAGTTGATGGACATTTGATCATTTGTCCAAAGTTAGTGAGCATTTGATCATTTGCCCTACGATGTGTCATTGACATGCGGGTCCTAGGGCCACATGTCAGTGAGACATCGTAGGGCAAATGATCAAACGCTCATCAACTTCAGGGCAAATGATCAAATGCCAGGATTTTTTCCCCAGATCTTTTACAGTGGATTATACTTGTAGAGAAGTATATTATGGTACTATAAATTAGATCTAACCACTGATTTAGTGGGGAATTATGGACTTTTACAAATAAAAATATTACATTTTAAAAGGGTATTAACGTAATTTTAGCGAGTTGTCGAGGTCCTCCGACGCGCGATGCACTGACGAAGGGAGGGCTTCCGGTGAGGATGAAGAAATGGGCTTCGGGTGGGTGAAAAAATTCATTTATCGTTTTACCCATCCGTTGTATTGAAATTTTTTACCATTCTACCCTTCCTCGTATTCTACTGCACATACTACACATGGTAATATAACTTGATATAATCTATTTTTAACCGTTTGATTAAAGGCAATGAACGGTCCATATTCATTGTTGTGCACCGTAAAAGAACTCTTTTTCCCTAGGTTATTAACATCAGTGTTTAGCTCTGGATTCTTTTAGCTCCTGTCAAATGTCCCTCCAAATTCAATTTGCTAACCACAGCCTGCTGAGCTCACCGGGGCCCAATTAGGCCACCGGTTCCACCAGCTTAGCAGGATATTTGTGCCCGGAGAGAGTGTGGTTTGAGGAAGGAAGAGGATGACGAAGCTTTGGAGACGCCAACGCGAGCAAGGAAGGAAACAAACGAGGCGAAGTGGCAGTAGAAAACGCGACGCATCCTCTCCTCCCAGTCTAGTGAAGTCTCGAGAGAGAATACCGAAGCGAGCGAGCAAAAGCCAAAGTCCCGCTCCTCGTGCTGACCGCCCCATCTTCTCTAAAGCATTGGCGATTTTGGAGGCTAACTTAAAGCTGAGTACGAACATGTGTATTGTACTAGTATTGCGTAAAACTGTACTGCTGCCGCAATGCTTCTATTAACTAGGGGTAGAATCAGGACCTCTAAAAAAATAAAAAAAAAGATAATCTTTTCGATAGGTCAAATTTATTGTTTGAATTGGTTGTTTTTTTGGTGATTTAGGGTTTTAGGATCTTAGAACCAAATGTTTTTAATAAATTTTAAATATATATGTGTTGAATTTATGATACTATGGAATAACTGTAAAAGTACACGCTCAATAAATATTTCTAATTTCGCCGCTGGTATTAACTGTTTTTAGAGCCGACAGATTAACAGTGAGTTCCTCCTCTCGAGCCACTGAACATTGCTTCTCTAAGCGTATTCTTCGCCGGTTTTTTCACTGCGTCCACTGTATTGCTGTCGCTGCCGACCGACTCGCTCCCTGACGACGCGAGGCTCACGACACAGTGAGAGCGACCGATCAAAATTAACCCGAGCGGGCCCACGCCCTTGCAAAAAAAGAAAAAAAAATTGACTCTTATTTAGTAGGTAACTTCGCATAGAAACATAGATACTTCTAGATTAGTTATGTACGAGAGGAGATAGTTATTGTAAAGTATCTAAAATTAATTTTTAGAAATACTTATTATGCAAACTAGTTTTAGTACTTATTCTAGATGATATAGCAGCCTCTCAAATTCCAATGGATTGACATTTAGAACGGGGGAACTTGAATATCCCCGAAATCGAATGAGATCAAAGTGGAGGAGCAAATGAGCAATAATGGAGAGGGTACTGATCAGTGATGACAGGGGCAGGGACGATATGGAAATGCAAATGCGTCATAAAGGGTCCTGCGGTACCTCATTCTTTAGCCCTTGAAGAACATCAAATGCAGCCTCTCTCTTCGTTTCTTTTGAACCAGACGCTGCTCCTGCAACTTGCTTTATTTATTGCCTTCGTAGTAATGGTACTCTTCACCTGGGAGAGTTGGAGGAAGCCTCTCATTCGATACGTATCACTTCTCAACTATCATACTCCTCTGTCATCAATCACACTCCTTTATCACCTTTTCTTCGTAGTAATGATATTCTTAATCCGCAAAAACATCGTAATAATAGTATTCTTAATCTGCAAAAACATTAACAAATGATACGTATCATCTATCATACTCCTCTATCACAGAAAATCGCCGTCACCATAGTCGCTTCGACAACTATGGCAGCCCCCCAACATGCGCGTCAGGTGCAGGCCGCACCTTCCTATCGATCAAGGGTAGCATGGTACCCCGTCCCGCTGGACTCGGATATCACGATAACTTGTTTAATACGGTTGGCCCTGTGGACATGCTGTAGTGCTAGTGACCTGCCACGATTGAAAGAGTGGTAGATAACTCGTATCGTCTCCTGATGCTTTCACGATGGGGAAAAGTCCGTGCACGGTTTTACTGAACCGAAAAAACCATAACAACAAAATCAAACAGAACCGGTTAGCTCAGTTTGGTCAATTTACGGTATTCGATGCGGTATAGTAAAAATCTGATATTTTTTTTTTTGGGTACAGTTTTTTCGGTAAAAACTGTGAGTAAACTGAAATAAAAAATACATATATAATTAGATAAAGTAATAATTAAATGTATATAATTGGATAAAGTAATAAAAAATACGGTTCCACATGGAAATAATAACAGTAGATTTATCGAAGTAATAGTCAAATGTATATAATAATTTTTACTAGCATATAATTAGATAGACTAATGATCAAAGACGTGTATTAGAAACCATATCAATATCTAAAATGACAAGTAAAGAAACAATTCACGTTATTTTATTAAATATGGTATTTATCGATACCGAATTGAGATATTATGGTATTTACGATACGGAATCAATATTCTATTTAATATACTTAATATCATATTTTAATTATCCTATTTAAAAAACCATATTTAGTCAACCGTATTTATGAATTAAATCCTATGCACATCTCTATAAAGAGCTATATTTGAAGTTTTGTTGGAGAGAGAGAGAGAGGACCAAACATGAATTGGAGGGCTGGATTCCCGTAGTATGCACAGAAAGGGTAACGCAGTGCAGAATTGCAAACGCAGGCGCGGCATTTATATGTGACCATAATGGTGTCAGCAACCTGCTTCTTGTCCTTCAGCTATCAAGTCTCGCTTTCGAGGCCTAACAACTACAGTGACTTCAGTTTCGGCCAATGCAAATGCAGCCTGTTTGGTGCCAAAAAGAAAACGTACGCAATTTTGTACCAGTGCCACCAGTTTGTGCTAATAACACTCACTGCATCAGGCATGAGGGGCAGGGTTCAAATTCCTGCCGAATTCGTGCGAAATTTCGGATTTCGGACCCTCGAGTTCCATAATTCCGGTGAAATTTAAAAAACCCTAAAAAAATTTAAAAGTGCTACAGTACCCTATTTTTTCAGCGAAATTTCGGCTAAATGGACCGAAATTTGACCAAAAAATGACCAGATTGGATTCATGAAGTCGTTTCCCATGCCTGACCAAAATTTCAAAAAAAAATTAACGAATTTTGCACACTTTTTAGATCGTTTTAATTTAGCCAAAATCTCGGCTAAATGGGCCGAAATTTCGGGTTTTTAACCGAAATATCAGTAATTTCGGTTAAAAAAACAGGATTAAAATTTTGCCTTTAAAATTTCGTTCAGATTTCGTCCGAAATAACGAGATCTCGACGAAAAATCGGATTTCGGACGTTGACGAGATTTACCCTAAAACGAAATTTTTAACCCTGACGAGGGGAAGGAAAGGCTAAAACGGACTGATTGTACTGAAGGAAAGAGAAAATGTGTGGAGCACACGTCCTTGCCAAGGTTCAACTTATCCCGAAAATCAGTCAAAAATCATGATAATCGATTTTATTGGACTGATACGATATTATATATCGATCAATAAACCGGTTAAATTTTTAAAAAAACAAAAAATTTATAAATTCAGAAAAAAAATTATGCGACGTAAATATCACAATATCGAGGCATAGCGAGCGATTATCGAGGTATATTGAGTGAAAAACGCTCAAAAAATCGATTTTCGAGTCAAATATCGCGATCATCAATTAATACGGATTGTTTTTTGTTTTTTTTTATAAAAAATTTTTCTAAAAAATTTGATTTTGTAACGCTTTGGATTTCTAACGATTTTTTATTCATTTTTGACCTGATTTTGCTCATTATCAAAAGTTAAAAATCATTCGATTATCACGATATCGATACGGCAAACCGTCCTTGCCAGGCAGGGTGGAAGTGTGAACCTGTTCACGGCAAACTTTCGCTTTGCATGCTGTGCATTTCTCTTCACATTCTTTTCAATGGAGCACCAATGCAGTTCAAGAGGGAAAAGCTCTAATGGTTCTTTGAGCGCCGTCCAATAGCACAGTCGAAAACAAAAGGCTCTCAAAGAAAAGGTACAGTTCAAAAGAGAAGATGTAAAAAATGACCAAAAACTTGCTTTCTTTGGATTGGAAAAACTGGTTAACAGTAAGCGCTTCTCCACAAATGGGTCTGGATCAACAAATTTGTTGTTCTTTCACCACATTCCAGCTGGTGAGAATATCACGTTTACTATTGTTTTTGTTTGAGCAGAAACTTTATCGGTGGCGAGACCTGCTCCAACTCACTAAATCAAGAGATGCTAGCCATGATTCCATTACTCAGGGGCATGAGCCCCACTACTAGTACTACGGGGAACACGCTTAACGAACTTGGCAAAACCAATGGCTTTGCACAGATGCTTTTCCTTCCTTGATAGAGGAGGAATGGACAACGAGGCAGGCATAACTTGATACTCACCTCCAATTGCTGACATCCCAAGCACTAAGCATTTCTTGCCCCCCTCAAGCTTTATCCAAAGCTAATCAAATCTTCCTCCCCCTAGCAGTAGTAGGAATCAATCCATAGTAGTCTAGTGAACTACTACAACTGCTGCTGCTGCTGCTGCTAGAAGTCAATAATGCCAAAACAAGGGGACAACAGGAAGAAATGGAAAGATTATGTATGTTCTCTTGCAACAAGTTCCCTGTTGAACCAAAGGAGCAAAAATATGGTACAGAAGAGGACTGAGGGGACAACTGAAATTAGATTACACCATGTTTATGGAAATTCCCCTCCAAACCTCAGAGTGCTCACCAGAGTGCAAGAAATCAAGAGAGAACAGCAAAAAAACATAGAGCAGAGGTGCTCTTGATCAAAACAACTACTGGCACTGACCTGACCTCCTCCTTGGTGGTCTTGTCTCCTTCCTTCCTTCCTTCCCCTAATCTACAAGAAGTGAGCGGCAGCTCAGCTCAGCTCCACGCGCCCCACAACTTCTCCCCGATGAAGCGCACCAGCCTCCCCACCGTGCTCTTTTCGGTGTTGCTGTTGAAATCGCTCTCGTCCATCATCATCTCGTCGTCCTCATGGCCGTCCATGCTGTCCCCCTCTTCCTCCTCCTCGTTGCCATCGCCCCCGTAGTCGCCGTCCTCCCCACCCTCACTGCCGCAGCCTGGGCGCTCCAGGTTGACGTCCGCCTCCCCGGTGTCCGCGGCATCCTCACAGGCATCGCCGCCGCGGCGGCCGCGGCGCCGACGGCGGGGAGGGCGGCGCGGGGAGCCTGTTTCTCCTCCACCGCCGCCCTCCTCGACGGCGTCGATGATGCGGTGGATGAGGTGGCGGTTGGGGGACGCGTCCCAGCGCGCCCAGAAGCTCTTGTAACAGCCGAAGCAGCCGCAGCCCATCTCCGGCGGGTGGGGCCCGCGGCGGCGGCGGCGGCCTCCCGCCGCGCCGCCGCCGGACAGCAGGTAGGCGAGCACCTCCTGCTCCTCTGCCGTGAGCGCCGATGCCAGGGCCAGCACGGCGGCCGGCAGCGCCACCGCCGCAGGCGCAGCGGCATCCGCAGGCGCCGGGTGCACCCTCCGGCCCTTCCCCTGGTACAGCTTCTTCATCCTTGCCACCGCCGGCTCACTTACTCACTTGTACTTACTTAGCCGCAGCTGGGTTAGGTTCCACCAACTGCTCGACGAGAAGGAAACGGACGAGGAGGGATTGGTGGGGGTGGGTAGGTGGTGGGCGATCTCGTCGGCTAAGACGTTGCTGTTTGGAGTCGCCACGGCCCACGGGATGGCGGCCGCGCAGCTCTTCTTGCTCCCGCGCTGCTCTCCTCTCCTATCTCGGTTTTCGCTTCGTTTCTTGCCTTTTTGGGGGGCCTATAGGCCGAACAACAGCCGCAGCGGGGGCGAGGATATAAATAAAGAGTAGAGGTTGATTATTTATTTTTTTATTTATTTTAAAATTTGTATAACTTATATTGAGAAAAAAAAATATATTGAGAAAAAAACATAGAAGTATCGCTTTAGAATTTTCTACTTTTAGTCTATTTGGCAATATTTTTTGTAAAAAAAAAGAGAATAGCCTATGTGCGACCATAATTCCAATTTTGGCATGTATCGTGGCGGTCAGGTAGCTCAGAGGATCATATTAGTTCATGAGTCTAATAAATTTATAAATTATTTGTTAAATATTATTATATTTTAATCTTCACCTAGCTTGAGTACTTTTTTATTATTGAAAATTAATGTATATTAAATTGTTAACTGTTATCAGGTTTACTCGAAGAGCTAAGCTACGAGTCTAAATCGATACTCAAACTCAAATTCGTTCAAACTCAACTCATTTAGAGAGCTAATCCTGAGTGTGTGTGAAGGAATTACCAAGCCCACCCGCATTGCCCTACTGTGATAGCGTGCCTTCTCCCAGGGTTCACAAAATCATCGAAAACAGTTTTCGACCGTATCGAGCCGGTTCGAAATCCTAAACCGGTCTGTAAACCGGTTCAATTATTTTTTAAAAAAATCAAAAAATTTGAAAAAATTTATGCGATGTAAACCGGTCGAAAACCGGAGAAAACCAACGAAAATCGCTCAAAAAATTGATCGCTCAAAAGGCTCAACTCGCCGATCAGTTTTTCGAGAAAACCGATCGGTTTTCGTTGTTTTCAAAATCTGTTTTGAATTTTTTGTTCAAGATTCGAAATTCTTCAGTTTTTGATGATTTTCGATCGATTTTTATGAAAAATCGGTGCCAAACAGGTCCGATTTTCAATCTCACGACGATTTTGTAAACCTTGCCTTCTCTACGCTTCCTTTTGAACTTGTCTTGATCTGCTGTAGCGTCGTCTGCCTTCCGAGCTCAGGAAGGCGATAACTTTCATAATTTTAAATGAATGGACATCATACTTATAATAGAAAAAAAGTTTGGATCACTTAAAAGAGGAGATGGGCGTCGTGTTGGGTTTTGGTGGGTGGGAAGGAAAGAAGGCGAGGACGAGATAGGAATCTCTTCGCTTATGTTCCCTTGTTCCGGTCCAAATGGTTTGGGTCTGCGGCTTGCGTGCTGTGCGGTATGGCCGCGATGGAATTGTTTGGTTTATTTTTAATGGTTATTAATATTTGTTTTATTAAATTTAGTTGTCTTGATTAAATTTGGTAAATATTTAATTTACTACTAAATTTTAAAAAGATTCTCTTATCTCTTGATTCTTTAATTCATTTTCATACTAATCTTTGAACAAAAGATTAGCAGCCAATGTAACGACCAAATTTTGATAAGATTTAGTCAGGGAAATTTATCATCAAACCAAACCGACCCTTTTTGTTATGCCCCCGTAAACGTAGACGGTCCTCACGACAGACACCGGCACGGCTGCTTTGTATTGTACGTATCGTATGCACGCACGGTCCTGACCTCGTGGTTACAACTAACTCCATGCTCTACCCAGTGCCTCCTGATCATGGGCCGAGCCCAGTGCATGTTCAGATGTTGGAGGTCCAAGCCCGACCATTGTTCCTACCGCCTTCACAGATCATCCATCAGAGAAGAGTGCAGAAAGGCACCAAGAAATCACAGATCATCCATTGGAGAAGAGTGAAGAAAGGCACCAAGAAATTTACTCCCCTTGATACGGATTCAAAATGTACACCTATTGTAGATGAACGATCGATCTTTCGCATTGGGACAAGCCTTTGGAAGTTGTTGCCAAGCAGAGCCGCAGTTGCAGTGTTTAATCTCACTCCAGATGGCTGTTCCTTTTTCATTCGTAGGGGTTTTTGAACCTCTTCAGAAGCTCCGGGATGTCATACGCCAGCATGTCATCGACGCCCTGTACCATCTTAGGCCTTAGCTTCTCGAACTTGTCAAAGTTGTAAGCGCTTAGAATCTCCTTGTACTCCTCCACGCCGGGGAAGTCTCCGGCTGGTAAGTGCAGTTCCTTCTGAACCTGGTAAGTGAAAAGGCAAACGCGCATTCAGCTTCAGAAATGTACAAGTACAGATGGCCATCTTAGTGATAAGCAATGAATGCATGGTAACCTTGGCAAACTGTTCGTCGAGGTTATCAAGCAACTTCTGCTGAGCCTTGGCCTTGCCCAACAGTGCAGGCATTTCTTTCTTCAGATGACTGATTATGTGCGCATGAACTTTCGCAGACCGTGCGCGCTTCACAAATTCGTTGATCTGAACTCCAGAAGAATCATTAAGAAAAAAGGTTCAGCACACCCTAATATGGCAAAATATTAACTGATGAAGGAAAAGTGTATCTCACCCGACGGTCACAGGCCTTCTTAGGAATATCGTTCAGGTCGGAGAGCAAGTCCTCTTGCTCTTTCTCAAACAGCTCCGTACCCAGTGGGCCAGCTGCTGTCTCCTTGATCGGCTTGTCGTTGAATGAGCTATATAATTTAATTTATAGTATTATCAGTGAAAATGCTGCATTATCTAGTACTCGATCAAATTGATCGATGAATTGCCATATGTGAAGTTTCTACTGAAGATGGCACTATACCCTATGTAGACGCGCATAACTTCTGGTGTGTTCAGGACTTTCCCAAGCGACCATAAGAGTGCTCCATAGACTCTCATGAGCTGAAAATATTTTTATGAATTGCTTTCAATCAACTTAGCTATTCTGTTTGTTACCGCTTGAGATATGAAAACTTGAAATAAACAAAATGCTCTTTGTAGTTTGTTTCAGGAATACAGGGTGAAAATGGGATATGCTCACATATTGAGAGCTAAAAGAAAGGCATGCCAATAAGCAGGCATATTCACCTGTTGTGCATCAACTTGGTCTGCTTTGTTGAGAACTATACGTATTTTGTCATCGTGCCCACGTAGTGATCCAATTACACGCTTGAACTCATCGCTGATGTCAAGCTTATGGGGATCAAACAGGAGAAGAATAAGGTCACACTTGGCCGCAAACCATGATGTAACTCCCGTGAAATCATAGCTGCGCTGTGTTCGCTGCTTTTCCCCCGATAAAACTCCAGGAGTGTCCACGAAGGTTATATGATCCAGTAGCTTGACAAAGAAAATGAAGCTAACCATTAGTTTTTTTTCCACAATACAGAACAATGTGAGAAAAAATACTCAACGCAGGAGATAACATACTGGATGCGGCATCTGAGAACACTCAAACTTCGATAAAAATGCTGTTCCAAAAGACGACAAACCACTGTATGGCATGTCAGCTTGCACGGCAATTGTGTTTCCAGGAATGCATCTTTCATCTGGTCCGGACTGCAGTAGTGGAAAGATGTATCGTTAGAATGGGAAGATGCAGTGGGAAGATATGTACTGAACAAAAATATGAAAACTGGAACTACCAAACGTAGGCAAGGAAGATTCAGTATTTCAGTGGGCAGATAAGTACTGAACCAAAATATAAAAAATGGAACTACCAAAAGTTAGTCAAGGTAATTGACATCTCCACAGAGAACTTACAGTAATAACAACAAATCTGTCGGTTGTAGGCTCAGGTCCAATATGAGCACCTACAGAAATAACATTACATATATATATTATTAAACGATATTCAAGAGATAGTGCGATGCAAAAGAAAAGGTACAATAGATTCTCAAATAACAAACGGGACAAAGGAAAGGAACAATAACCCATCTTGCTTACCCGGATAACTTGTCTTTAGTAAATGCTTTATGAATGTGGTTTTTCCCGTGGAGTATTGACCCAACAGCATGACCATTGGCTTCGCATCAAAATCACTGCTAGTCTACAAATAAGATGACTTGAAAGTTATGGTGTAGAAAATTCTGTGGTAAAGTCAAGCATGTGGGAGTAACAGAATAGACATCATGTGTTATTTTAGCAATGCATTTTTCACATTAAAGCTGCAGGAATGGACATAGTATAATACAAGCATTATTTGCAATTTCTTATTTTAATAGCATGATAGAAAATACATAATTGTGCTGAAAGAAGCCCTCCTTAGACATCCACACATAGCAAATGAGATTTTTGGTATTTATTACCTGGTATCACTTCTGTCAATCTTTTTATGGGGAGAAATGCTAACTTTGGTTATACAGTCTAAAGAGCACAGTGCAATCATTAAAATAAAATTAACACAGCATAAAATAAGAACAAGTGAGAAGGGGGTGATGCACTACACTGGTACTTACTAGCAAAGGAGAAACAAAGTCGTGGAATTGATATGTTTTCTCTAAAGGCCTCAACTTCTCAATGTATGATTTCTTTAGACCATCGATGATTGAAGTAACTGATTTTAACTGAATCTGCAAAAACAATATTTTTAGTATAATCTAAAACTTGAGCAATAATACATATCCAAATCATTTGCATGCAGCTATTTGTTGATGTACCTTCTTTCCCGACTTAGAGTTAAACCAGCTAGCTGATATAGGCGATTCTGCTGGATGACATGCTGCATAATCAACAAGAATAACAGTCAGAAAAAGACTACAGACTAACGAAAAAATTGGTTAGCTCTTCCCTTAGGTAGTAAGGAAAACAACCCATACCAACAACAGCAGACTCGCCCTTGTTCACAGAATTCTTTTTCTTGCGGGATTGAAAAGAGAAAAAAGATGGAGAGAAATCAATAAGGCTGTGTGGTATTGCTGCAGCATTTTCTGGCACAAATGAACTAAAAGATTAAAGCAGACATACTAGTTTTTTATCCAGACCTTCCATTGTCGGTGGCTGTAATTTCTCCAAATCTGAAGTAAAAGGAGATGGTAAGACACCCAATAGTTTCTTCAGAGATGTCTTTTAGTAGTTACACTATTAATTTGTATGAGCTCTACCTGCTTGTGCAATGGTCTCTTGACTGATCTCATGCCCTGCTTGTGCGAGAGAAACCAGCTGCACATTCCCATCAGGTTTAATGTACCCCAGCAATTGCAAGAACGGAGCCACATACGCACAAGTAAACTAGAAACAGACCCAGCATCATGGACAAACCTGCATAGCAGTCATAAACTCCGAGAATCCAAGATAACCCTGACGTTTGGAATCAGCGATTGCCCAAACCTAAAGATTCAAAGGAAAAGTGTGGGTAACACGGGTGAAGAGCAAGGAATGTTCTGTCTTTGTAGAGATGACAATTCGGCAAAAAAACAACGGAGGATCTGAGCGTGCATGTATGAAAACTTTCCCATACATTGTAACGCATTACACGTTTTTGAGCATAATCAAAAGGTTCATGTTTGTGTTGGGCGGATCAAATTCAACGCTATTTTTTAGATAATGGAAGAATATATTAACCTTCGAGGTTTCTGCATCGGTGAGATGCACACAGCCCAAAATTCAATGCTATGGATAGTCATAATTTTCTTTTGCACACGAAGAATCGCAGATTATTCTATATTTTCAATCTGTGCCTCAAGGAGCCGGAATGCGCGAACTCACCTGCTTCAGCTCGGGCCGGGAGAGCCTCGACATGGCGAAGAACTTGAGCGCATCTTTCCCCGTCACGCGTCCGTCCCCGTCTACGATCGCGCAACCATACCAACACCAAGGAACTCAGCAACATGCACCGGCAACACCCAAGGAGAGAAACCAACGGGGGACGCTGTGATTAAACACGGTACGGACCGTCGTCGGCGAGGGAGAACCACTGGAGGTAGGTGTTGCGCTGCTCCTTGAGGCTCCATTTCTTGGGCGACGAGTCTGATCCCATCTCTCCCCGGCTCGGTCACCTTCTCCCCCCTTTTTCTCTCCGACGGGAGGGAGAGAAGAAGCGCGGAGGAGAGGAGAGGGAGAGGGAGAGGGAGAGGGAGGACGACACACGGGATGCCTGGAGAATGCCCACGATAAGCGCGCGCGGGGGAGCGTCTTCCCGCGGGTTAAAACTGCTCGCCGCGGCAAATGCGGCGTTGCCCTTCGACCGCGCCGCGATCTTGGCACAACGTCTTGGGCTCCAAAACTCAAGGGATTCCACCTGAGAAGGCTTCCGGCCCAGGCCCAGGCCCAGCGGGTTACGCGCGGCGGCACGCGGTGCGGGTGGGCTACCTGACCCGGTCGCAGGTCAAAAGGGCACGCACTGGTCACATCCACCACGTCGCATCAAAAGGCGGTGAGCATCTCGGGCGGCACGAACGCGACCCCACGCGTCGCCGTTCCTCTGGCCGCGCGCCCGCCTACGCATCCCTCGCTGGCCTGTGGACCCGGCGTGGTGCGGGCGCCACCATCTGGACGGGTGTGTGGACGTGGGCTCGTGGGTATCGAGTAGGGTGTGGTTCCCGACGGCCGCACCACTCGCAGCCACTGAGCTGGCGCATGGCAGGGAGGCAGCTGCCGATTCCGGTGAGTCGTGACCGGTCACCTGTCCATCGCCGTCTTCTTACAACAGTACACGGTGTTGACGGCGTCTGGGCCCGAAGCGCCGAAACTTTCCATGAGCGAAAATTTTGGTAACACAGGCACGTATGGTTCATATATATATACTACCCTATCTGGTCTTTAAAAAACAAAGTTTTAGATATAGTAATGATTAAACTTTTAAAACTTTGATTATATCATTCAAACTGAAGCCACATTTTGATTATTAAAAGAAGTTTTGTCATGATTTTTTTAGTCACGGCATACAAAATCTGGATAATAAGAAAGGAATTTTAGTCGATCGAATCTACCTGACTTATACTTATTCAAGTATTTTGGATAAGATCATGCTGAGCTAAGCATCTTAAGTTTTGGATAAGATCATGCTGAATGTAATCCACACGGCTAAAATTTAGCGACACAAATTTACCGATCATTGACTATTTGACTTCGAAACAAATAGGATCACGTGCTAGGTTTCGTTCTAAATGGGAATACTGATATAGACTAGAGGAGCATGGAGACAGAGTTTGGTTTGTAAGGAAAGTTATATGAGCTATAAGAACGATGATAGCGTCCAGATCGAGAGAGAGAGAGAAAGGTACGATGATGGTGGCGTGTACCAAACACTATAGTTTGGAAAAAAAATCATATTAAATACAAATTTTAACTCATAATTATAAGATTACAAGATGATACAACAGTTTCGCATATTTACAAAAAAAAATCAGTCATCTTCGGTTCCCCACGAACCGGCCATGCATAATCGGTTCCCCGTGAACCGACCAAGGCATGTGCGGTTCACCAGGAACCGGCGATGCATTTTTGTTTTGTTTTTTTTCTGAATTTTGAAACCGAGTTGATTTAAATACAAATAACTTTTGCTAAACAACTCCAAAAACAACAACACAACTTTCTAAATGCGTGTAAAATCATGTAGATTATTAATATGCAAAAATATTTAGTTTTGAATATGCAAAAAAATTTGTGAGCATTCAAATACATTTTCTAAGAACATGCATGCTCACAAAAAAAATTTGAAGCTAAATCCGGTTCAAAATAACTTAAATCACGCCAAAATATTTTTGCATATTCAAAACTTGCCGGTACCAATGCTACTTTTTCTATCTAAATTTATAAGATGTATATTTTAAATAGTTTTATATATAAATGTATAGTATATTTTATATTTTTAATACAAAATTAGTGTGGTATTTTTCTATACTTTTAATAAATACCTAATTGTATTTTATATTTTCTACATTTATACAGTGAATATAATGATTAGAGGTAATAATTATGAATGGGCTAACTATTATCAATATCTTCTTAGTATATATATAAAAAATACCACTTATAATAAATATTAAACAAGTCCATCAAATCAAAACAAGTCCGGACGATCAGCCGGAAATCGTAATCCGGAGTTATAAATTTGTATGCCCTTTTTACCACTATTTCTGTTCACCGGTCTCAATTGCTTCATGGAGGATTGGATTCGAATCCCACGGCAGCCCATGGAGGATCAGACGTAGGGACGGCATTCGTTTTTTTAAAATTTATTTGATTTTAAAATAATATGATTTCTATAAATTGTATGTCAAATTTCTCTAATCAAAGCAAAAAAAAATCGAACCGAGTTAACCAAAATATTTCGGTTTGGTTTTTTGGTCAACCGAAATAACCAAACAGGACTTTTGAACCATCTTTAGTAAGATTCTTCAGACAACCTCCCCCGTATTCATACTGCAAATCAATTTCTCGTAAATCTGATATGATAATATACTTATTCAGATATACTTGTAGGGGTGGGACAGTGGGGGTATATCAGTTGTTCATTTTGGTTGATGTGAATTAAAAACCGAAACTTAAACAGATCTAAAATAAATAAAAAAACCGAGCTGAAACTTCAAAATTGGTTGTTTTTATCAGTTTCGTTTTACAGATACCCAGCCGTGAATCCGTGATAAGACGGTGCTCTTCGAGTTAAATGCGTGCGAATCTTGAAGCAATCTTTGCTTAGTGGGGCCGCAGAAGTCCGTATCACTTCCACGCCACATCAACCCAATAGCACAGCCAGATTAGCAGCAGCTCAGACCGAAAATAACATGGCGAAACGTGTCTTTGATGGCCCAAAACGAAACGCGGGAGAGAATGAGAGAGGACAAAAAAAAAATCAGAAAAGAAAAGCAGACTCGGCTGTAGGAGGAGGGGAGGAGGCAGTGGGGAAGGTTGGAAGCGGCTGCCCAAAGCCATCAGCTTCACCGCGTCGCCCCGGCCCCACCGCGCCCCACCGCACCACGCCACGCCCCCCTTCTTCTACCCCCCCGACCGGGCCTCCACGGCCACGCCGCCCTCTCCCCCGCAGCCAAATCCCGCGCGTTTCAGCTCAAACCGCCGCGCCGCGCCGCACCACGCCACGCCCCCTTCTTCGAGCCTCGACGGCCACGCCGCCCTCTCCCCCGCAGCAAAATCCCGCGCGTTTCAGCTCGAACCGCCGCGCCGCGAGGAGTTTTATCAGGAGGCGAGTGGTAAACAGGAGGCGCGCGGCGTTGTGATGGGAGATATTTTGTGCGACGCGGCGGCCTTGGCTGTGGCGCCGCGGTACAGGGGTGTGCGGAAGAGGCCGTGGGGGCGCTTCGCGGCGGAGATCCGCGACCCGGCCAAGCGCGCGCGCGTCTGGCTCGGCACCTTCGACTCCGCCGAGGCCGCCGCCCGCGCATACGACGTCGCCGCGCGGAACCTCCGCGGGCCGCTCGCCAAGACCAACTTCCCCGTCTCCCGCCCGCTGCCGTCCCACGCCAGTGGCCGCGCCGCGACTCCGCTGGTCGCCCCTGCTTGCAGCGCCAGCTCCACCGTCGAGTCCTTCAGTGGGCCCAGGTCGGCAGGGACGGCGGTGCCTCGCAGGCGGTTGCCGCGCCACCCGCCGCCGGCGCCCGACGCCGGCTGCCACAGCGACTGCGCCTCGTCGGCCTCCGTCGTGGACGATGACGAGGACGCATCCACCGTCCGGTCCGTCGCGCCGTTCGACCTCAACCTCCCGCCGCCGGCGGACCGGGACCACGACCTGTTCACGGAGCTTCGGCTCTGATAGGATCCGCCGAATCACAGCATACGGAGAAGGCGATTTCATCTTGTCTTCTTTCCCTAATTGGACGCTAGTACTCAAGAGTGTTTGTGCCACTATTCTATATGCGATAAGAATGGCAAATTGGCAATGGAGGAGACAATCTGTGCCAAATTGTGCAGTTTCAAGAGTTCATTTTTTTTCAGTCCCTTGGATCTAGACCTGGTATATCTCCCTGCCCATTCTGTGTGTACTCCGGCTAGCACCTACATGAAGTTCATGAATTACGAGCAAGAAAGACGAATCTGGACCCAAAAAAAAAAATTAGCTATTTTTATCGATTGTTTGGTGATGGTTTGAGGCCGATATATGCTTATGTTTTCGCTGTTTCGCCGATATGGCTCATGTCTTTTTCGCTCCGTGGTTGCTTCCTTCTGCACTCAAACCACAAAGCCAACTTGATACTCCATTATCACCAAATGGCATTAACACGTACACGTCCACAAATTTGAAGAAACCTTGTAGAACAACTGGCCTATAGTGAATGTACAATATACTCAAACCCAAGAGCAAAGCACTGGTACGGTGGTATTATGCTTCGATAAATAACTGCTTTGGGTTTACGTGATTAGTTTTTTTGACAGGAACTACAGCGGGCTTACGCCAGCCTGAACTACGTATTAACACCAACAAGTTTCGGAGGTGGTACAACAAACTTAGAGATACAGAGGAGTACAAGGGTGACCAACCATTGGGACACTACAAGAAATCGTTCACCCCCCACATTAGAATTCGTTTCTTTTGTCGCTGCTTGTTTACACTTCACACCTATGAGCCTACAGGAGCAAATCGTCAGCGCATCGGCGAAGAAGTTGGGACCTGGGAGTTCGTCTTCTTGTCTTGCTGGAAGGCCTATGCGTTTCGGCACTTCCAAATGTTCCACAAAATGGCCGTAAGGATGGGTGTTTCGGGTGGTGTTGGGAGGCAGGCGATGAGGTAGGGAAGGCGAAGTTCCGAAGGTCTTCCAACTTGATCCGCAGCAGCTGGGGGCCTAGCAACGAGACCCATGGAGCACGGACGCACAGGAGGAAGAGGCGTTTGAACTGAACATCTTTCTTCGCAGGCTGGACAGAAGGGGCATTGTTCGGAGCATGGCGTCAACTTCACGACAAATCATCAAATTTCCCTGCCGAGGCATTTGATCATTTGCCCTGAAGTCGATGGGTGTTTGATCATTTGTCCAAAGTTGATAAGCATTTGATCATTTGCCCTATGATGTCTCACTGACAATGCCCCTTCGGTGACGTTGGCTGTTCGTATAAAGTCCTCTCTTATGTGCTTTCTAGTTTATATCACATCCCCTCGATCTGATTAAAAGCCAATTTATTCCGAGTTTCCAAATTGTGCTATATATATTCTTTGGAATTTTTACGTACATCCTACTGCTATTATGGATAAAGGGTGGTAGTAAAAATTAAATCTGGTCATTGATTTTTTTGAAGACATTATAGACTTTTCCATGCATGTCATTTTTAAAGGAAAGTTTAACAGTATCTTGTGGTCAGTCAAGTATTATGGTGTACAACTTAAATCTGACCCTTAATTTTCAAAGGGTTTTAGTGTTGAGAGGTGCTTATATAATCACCTTTTGAAAGTTGCACAAATATTAAAATATTAATAAAGGGTAGATAATGATTACTTATACATTCACTTGCTTTAAAATTTATACAACTTGTATTGAAAGGGAAAACATAAAAGCACTGCACTAGAGCGAAACCAAGGGAATTGTTAGCGTCCGGATGTGTCGGGCGCATGGATCCAAATCTCGGCGAGATTTGGGAAATCTCGGCCGAGATTTCGGATTTCGAACCCCTCCGAGATCCTAAATCTTGGTCGGGTAAAAAAATTTAAAAAATTCCAAATGCTACAATAAATATTCAAATTTCGGCGAGATCTCGGTGATTTCGGTCGAAATCTCGTACTTTTTTTTTTTTGCCGGATTTTGGTTTTTGTTGGCCGGATTTGATTGGAATTGGGGTCAAGATCATCCACAAAAAATTTCAATTTTTTTTGATATTTTTTTTACCATTTTTTGGTCATTTCAATTTAAACAAAATCTCGGTTATTTCGGGCGAAATCTCGGATTTTCCGATTGAAAAACGATCGGATTTCAAATTTGGGTTTTGAATTTCGTCTGAATTTTAATTGAAATTCCAAAATCTCATCGAGATTTCAGCCACCTCCAAAATATATACCGAAAATAAAATTTAAAACCTTGGTCGGTTGAGCCAGCCACCCACTTCCCAATTAAAACTAGCACACACATCCCCAAACCTTATCCTTTCGTTGCTGCATCGTCACCAACATCCATTTATCTACCTCCCCTGCTCTCTCTCTCTCTCTCTCTCTCTCTCTCTCTCTCTCTCTGTGTGTGTGTGCGCGCATGCGTGCGCGCGCGCTCAGGATTTGGCCGAGCCGCTTCTACCAACATGAGTTGCTTCATCCCAAACTCTACTGCTACCTATCGACGAGAGCTCATCTTCACTCATGCTCGACGAGGTCGTCCAACGCAATCAGAGCTCGTGCGAAGGTCTTCCCTTGTGAGGAGCGACTAGAGCTCGCCGGACCTGGCGAAGCTGATGGTGAGTGGATGGCTATCAATGACATGGCGTTGTGAGGCAGAGACGAGGATTAGTTGTGGCGGCGGGTAGAGTCCTCCGACTTCACTGGTGAGCGTCGCCACATCGCCCTCTAAGCTTCAAGGTGGGAACAACTACTTGTGCTTAGCAACGACACCTAGTGCTTGCCCAAATGTGCTGCTCAGACATCCGATCAGCGAGACCGCCGACCGGTTTGTGCTATGTATTAGTTGTGACTATATCTTTTCGGATGTTGCAGTGTCTTGAAGTGGATTTTTTTTTCTCAAAAAAATTCACAATTTTACAACTTGTGCTACTTAAGGGCTGTTTTGGCAACTTGAAACCGAACCGTTCCTACTAGAATATGAGAGAAACTCAACCAAACAGATAAAAGAGAGGAACGTTTCCCCTTGGAACGTTTCAACCTTTTTCACTACGTTCCCGAATTGATCTCCAGCCCGTCCTCCCGATTTTCGTAATCGTTTTACCCCTCTACCCTTCTTCCCCTCTTCTCTCGGCTCCCCCTCGCCTCGTGAAAACTCTCAGGCGACACAGCCGACGACATCGTCCCGCCCCCGCCTCGTGAAAATTCTCGGGCGACGCAGCCGACGATGCCCCCCCAGAACCCCCCTCCCTCGTCACGCCCGCCCTGAACCCCCCTCCCTCGTCACATCCGGCGCCGCAAGCCCTCCCGGGAACCGGCGGCTCGTCGCCTCCCCCCCCCCCCCCCCCCCCCCCCCGCCGCCGACTTCGGAATTCAAGGTTCGATTCTTTTACTTTAGGCATCTTTTATCATATCATGTCTCAGTAGATTTCATTGATTGTGCTATGAATATGATTTATGGTTGTCTTTGCGATTATACCAACCGATCTTATGATTTGAAGGTAGAGTGACATTATTTGAATCCGTTTGCACTTTTCTCTTGGGCGTAGTGGTCTTCGATGCCAACCTTGGGCGCTTCAAAGATGATGCCTTAGGTGGTAGCGGTGTTGAACCAAGCCTCAGTCCAGGGTCCTTGTACCAACTAATACAAGGTCATGTAATTAGAAAATGCAGCAAAAGCCAGGCAACAAACATGTTGTGGTTAAAGTCATATGTACCTAAAATAGATGCCAGTAAATCATCATCATCAAGAATAACATTAGTGGTCCCTTTACGGTTTTACCACGCGGTCTGCTAGATAACTTTTCGGTAGCCCCACTTTCTGGACCTGGTAAACTATCCTCCGTGTGTCTTTTTCTGCTGGTAAGACTACCTATTTTGTTACTTCCATCAGATTCAGCGAATCCTTTTTCTGCAGTTATCTGCCCCAAGCCATTTGCCTGGTAGAATTCAACATCTAGAGCTGACAGCATTCTCTTACGTTGTGGTATTTCCTGGTCTTGGATGAATAGAATAATTCTTGGTCCTAATTTTACTCCCTCTACTACTTCATTTCTTTTTGAGCCCCCTCTGTTAACAGTGTAGAAGAAGTGCGCTATTGTTGTCTCTCTGTATTGTCATATTGTTCTTCATTGTACACTTGCAGATAAGAGAAGGCCTGTATGGCAAAACTGTTGGCCGAAACATGGTACTAGAGCTGGCAAAAAAAGGTTTGAATAAAAAAATTCTTCATTATATTTTTTAATAGGTTCAAAATTAAAATGAGTTCATTTTAAATCAACGACCTCACCCGCCCTCACCCGCGGCCGCGAGCCCACAGTAAAGCACTTACTACTAACTTGTAGAAGTTGAATCCAAGCATTCGTTCTTAAACAACCAAACTTTGAAGATTAGAGTTCGTAGCGTTTTTCGTCTCTTCCTGTTGCTGTTTACTAAGCCTACAGGCTACAAGTACACTGCAGCGATAAGTAAAACAGAGGTGGACGACTGTAGGAGTGAGCACGGCACGAGCGACACCGGCAAAAAGGAGGAAATGCATCGTGCCACGACGACGCGAACCCAGCACTAACGAGTAACGATCGATCAACGAAGCTTCCCGGCCCCGACTCCGTTGGTTCTGGCTTGATCCCTTCACTACACACACTCACCTCCTCCGGCTCGTTGAAGCTTAGCTGCCGTGCGTGCGAGTGTAGAGCCAGCGGGCGCCGACTGAAGAAAAAAAAATCCACAATCAAAATTACTTTCATTTAAAATTAAGATAATTTGAGATAAAAAAATATTAATGAGGCTCAGCCTAATAGTGCTTTACTAGCTCCAATTACAGTAACAATTAAATGATAAATAAAAATAATTTTACGTTAATTTATAATATTTTGTTTTTTAAAAAAAAAACCTCGGAAAAGCCGTGGCAAATACGGGAAGCACCGTGCGGCCGGCCGAATATACCACAACTTCCCTCCCGCGCCGCGCTGCCCCTCTCCCATTTCCACACAAAAATATCACCATGGTGGCGGTCCCCTCCGCCTCCACTGTCGCCGCCGCGCTCTCCTCCAAGCCCACCGCGCGCTCGCCACCGCCCCCTCCCGCCTTCCTCCCTCTCCGCGCCCACCGCCTTCGCGCCGCGCGCCTCGGGCCCGTCGTCACCGGGTACGCGCTCGATCCCTCCTCCTCGCACCTCTCCGCGAGTGTTTCCCCGCAACTTTGGCTTGTTTCGCCTTGCGCAGGAGGAGGTTTCGCGCGGAGGCGATAAAGACGCAGCGGGAGAAGGAGCAGACCGAGGTGGCCGTCGAGGAGTCCTTCCCCGTCAGAGAGACGGCCCCTCCGGAAGGAGCCGACGACCCGCTGGTTCCCACGGAGGAGAGTTGGGTGGTGAAGCTTGAGCAATCGGTGAACATTTTCCTTACGGTAATACAGATAACACCAGATTCCCAATAGATTTAAGCTCAAATTTTACTCATAAGGCCTGTAGCCGTCGGCCAAATGTTGTTCAATCGATACATCCGCAGGGGTCAGTCGTCAACTCATGATAATACCTGATGGTTTTACATTTTGCTCTGTCTGCAGGATTCGATCATCATGATACTTGATGGTTTTTACCGTGACCGCAACTATGCCAGATTCTTCGTATTGGAGACAATTGCTAGGGTTCCGTATTTTGGTGAGGGTCTCCTCTTACATATCATTTGTTGGTATGGTTCTCACATACTCCAATTTAGTGGCTGTTTTATTGACTACTGCTTGATTATTGAACAGCATTTATATCGGTGCTTCACATGTACGAGACCTTTGGCTGGTGGAGAAGAGCTGATTATATAAAGGTGCACTTTGCCGAAAGCTGGAATGAGTTCCATCACCTCTTAATCATGGAAGTATGTCTTCATCTTTATCTGTCTGTCCATTAATAACTTCATGTATGCATGACCTTCCTTTCAATGTTATGCCTAAGTGTTAGTGTTTCTTCCTTTCAAATTCTGTTAATTGTTAGCCCCGTCCTGCTTTCTTTATCTGAGTATAATCTCTAAATGAATTCAACCTACTGCTTATTGAACCTTAAGCTGATTTGTAAATAGCTTTCTATCAGATTATGGTATCACATATCTCTTACTTTCTTCCGCCTCTCGGTTCATATCAGGAATTAGGTGGCAACTCTTTATGGGTTGATTGTTTCCTTGCACGGTTTGTTGCATTCTTTTACTACTTCATGACTGTTGCGATGTACATGCTGAGCCCAAGAATGGCATGTAAGTACACATATCACTTCCCAAATATGAAGTGAGTGTTTGTTTTTTTATTGGCGTGCTCTTTTGATATGATAATGCTTGAACTCTGCAGACCACTTTTCTGAATGTGTTGAGAGGCATGCATACTCAACTTATGACAAGTTTATTAAGCTCCATGAAGGTAAGGCAACCTTAATGGGCTAATATTCTTCCTGTTGTGTAAAATTTGATCATGATAACTGGTACAATAGGTAACCATCTACTTCTGTGCTGTGCGACATGCGTTAAAATTTTTTCTCTTGGATTTAATGGAGCAATAGTTCCTTAGCTATTGAATATTAGCTTACATCATCAAGTTGGTAACCTCTTGTTTCACATGTTTGAACTACCTTCTGTTCAGAATTTATTGAGGTGAGCGACTAAGGGCCAAATCATTGTAATTTTATACCATTATCCTTCAAATTATTTTTGAATCTTTTATTCATTCCTACCAACAATCTAACAGCTATAAAGCATTTTGAAACATTGATTGCTCTTATTCAATCATTCTTACATAGCTTTGACATCTACCTCGGCACTGCGAAAGCTGCTAAATCATTTGATCTGTTGTCCCAATTGGACAAGTGTTTTTTTCTTATGACACTTCCAATTCCAAGATGTAATCTATTTGTTTCTTTTTAACAGAGGAGTTGAAAAAACTACCAGCTCCAGAGGCGGCTTTAAACTATTACTTGAATGAGGATCTTTACTTATTTGGTAACCCTTGCGTTGGCTTATTTTTCTGTTAATTCTTTATATTAATCATCACTCCCTCTGTTTCGCTGTATTTATCCATAGTCTCGGGAGTATCCGTTTCAATATATTTGTCCATCAAGAGAATCTAGACTGTAGTTGTTGCAATCTATTATCTCCCCCTACTTACATGCTTTGGAAGAGGTTAAGTAGTTGTGATATCCCATTTAATAGGAGGGTGCATGGTCATTTCTCATTAGGCATTTCTTAAATTTAGTGCTTCCTTGATCTGTGCACATGGTGGGATGTAGACAAATATGGCGAAACAGAGGGATTAATATCTATACTTATTGCTTACATGGCTTGTTTTCTCAGATGAGTTCCAAACAGCAAGAGTCCCATGTTCTAGGAGGCCTAAAATTGGTATAATTGTCCTTCCCTATTTCTTCCCCTTAACAGCTTTCTTGAATTAAATGTTTTCAGAAGTCTGGTGTTTAATAAGCTGTAGTTTGTCAAATTAGTTTCACCGATCCATCATGAATTTATTGGAAAAGTCTGCTGGTCATTACATGAGTTATTGGCTCCTGGCGTTCTGGCTTTAACTGTTTGTGCCGATGTTACACTGCCGATAAACGAGAAGCTGAATTATCCCCTTCATTGCTTGGCTAATTTATGAAGTGTCATTGTTTCCCATATCCCGTTTCAGATAATTTATATGATGTATTCGTCAATATACGAGATGATGAGGCAGAGCATTGCAAGACGATGAAGGCCTGTCAAACACATGGAAATCTTTCTTCTCCTCACTCCATGCAGAACTGCTTAGAAACTGATACGGAAGTAATACCTGAAGATGATCGCGAAGGCATCATGGATTGTGTTAAAAAATCTCTTGGAAGTAAAGATTGACCAGTTGTTTCTTCACAATAATCATAGAATATAATGCAAACTTTTGATGATACTCTCTTCCATTTTCTTCTCATTTTTTCCTTTTCTTGTTAAGAAAACATTACTCATCCTTTTGTACTTGTGAGTCTTACAGAGTAGAAATAGGTATAAATGCATCACAAATTCAGTGGAATGTGTGTTGTGGATTAGATTCTAACGCAGGTTGTGAAACGTTGTAATCTAGCTGTGTAACGTTAAGATCTTGATGCTTTGTGAGTTCAATTTTGCTGCCGAAATGACGTTGGCAAATCCGCTCCCCAAAAGCGCTGGACAACTCCGTGATCAAGAGGCACAGTGCGGAGATGGTCAGTGTAGCTCAAAAAATGAAAATGATGACAGCATATATGGAGGTCATCCTGGAAGGTCACGAAGACGGTCCGCTAGCTCAATGCAACACTGAAGGCAGCAGCGCGGGGTGAACAGTTAACCAAAGCCACTTGTCTACTTTTTTTTTTTTTTTTTTTTCTCGACACACTTTCTTTTTACAAATCTGACTCACATGTGAACGAATTTACAAAATTAGCCTCCATTACCTACTGCAGAAACATCGGTAGATGATACATGCCACTGCCGCGTTCTTGTACCGCAACGAGCTACCAAGTTCTAAGATCTCGGTAGGTACTTACCGAGCAGCCATCCCTGGTAGGCTAGTTACAATTATTAATTAAATATGTGATTAATTACAATTATTAATTAAATATGTGATTAATTCAGTAAAGAGTAAATTAATTAAGGAAATGATTAATCACTTAATAGATAAAGTGGGTATTAAGTAAGTGCAGTGATACTGAGCAGACGGTATAGGAGAACGGTAGCTTCCGCAATCAGGGATGATGCTAGTTTTACAAATTCGTTCACGCGTAGACCAAACTTACAAAAAAAAAAAGTTGATCAGAGGGTCAAAATTTCTTCTACAGATGATTGCATTATTACTCTCTCCAACAAATCATTGTATCGTCATTCTCAGAGATGTTTGTACGGTATGACTAGCTACGTATGTGTGACTATCTAAGCGTATCTGGAAGTGAAATGTGCAGCAGAGCAGACCCAACGCTATGTTGCTCACATCTTGCATACTTTATCATCTTTACATTCACCCTGCGGAAGGACAACGCGGTCAGCAAGCTCAAGCTATTGCCATGTTCATGCACATGCAAACAGTATGATTACTATAGAAAGTTTCAGGCAGAGGAGATGAACGCTTGACCAAAGTAGGCGAACTAACCGCTTGTTTTCGGGATGCCATAATTTGCTCCAGTGGAGGTCGACCTGTCATAGGAAGAAAAATGGTCAAATTACACAGGCGCGTTTCGTTAAAATGGTTTTCACCTGACTACCAAAATAAATGGAACAAGAACACCATCAGAGCCAACCATATAAGAAATTCTTAGTGGCTAAACCTGTAATTTGCATACGGTATTTGGCCCATACGCCATATACTGCATTTGCTATGGTAGCCACCTGCAAAAAAATCAGAATAAGATGAATAAAAGAAGTAAAAATGCATAAGATGAAGTTAAATTAACATCGTTAGAAGAACAAATGAACTCCATAATTCTTCAGGTTCATGCAGCAGATGTTCCAATATATCAAAAGTACAGAACGGCAACTCTCTGAAATGACGAAACAAGCTGATCCTTTGATTTGCTGTCTGTAAGTGTGCACTTACAGGTTCGTACTTAGTAACAGCATAAACCCATCCAAGTCCCACTTCCTCATAAAGCTTTCTAAATGCCTGCAATCATAATTAACCATAGTTACCATCTTTCAAAAAAAAAAAAAAAAAACCAATTCATAACCAGAATGTAACTATATTCTGCATAGGTCCCTAAGAATTTATTTATCTTGGTATCAGAATATCATGCATTGTTAGCTTGGAACTATAGTATGGAATGATTATTTTGTAGATTAGGTCAAACTAACTCCAAAGGAAAGTTTTTTCGTGTATGATTCACTCTCACAAGGTTAAAACAATTATTGTAACATTGTGATGATAATAAGCTCTGCACGCAATAATACTTGCATGTCATCAAGAAACATAATACTAAAGTAACATTAATATTGTGCCTCAAGCCTTTCATTGGATCATTCAAGAAACAAAATATTAGTTTCTGAACTTTGAAGCACCTCATGCATACAAACACAAAAGCATGAACTGATGCACAAATGCAGCGACCACAGGAGAAATAGATGCATTACAGGTTTGTGGTAGTGAAACATTGGATCATTCATTAGTTCCAAGTGCAACTCATGCCTTTCATTAGCTGCCAAATATGTCCCGAACAATTCTGTTTTAATAGCCCAGCAGTTTACCTGACAGTAACTTCTGCATTTTAAAAAGGAAAATCCCTGACAATTTCAGGAGAGGATATGGATGTCATACCTCAACATCTGTGACAACAGTTCCATCTGAAAGAATAGCATGTATCCTGCCCATGGCCTGAAAACAGAAAATAAGTTTATTTAAAAAGGATAAACAAATGCATACTATGCTTAAGCACCTCTTATATTTACTGAATTGGACATGAAACATAACGCTAACATGCAGCTTGGTTGCAGGAAACAAGTAATTAACTAATCACTATCAAGAAATAACAAACTTAGGTAGCTGGAGTAACAGAAAAAGGTGAATACTACAAAATGGCAGTCACAAAAGATTCAAAATCAAGTGCTTAAGGAAAAAAAACACATCATTTTTTTTTTGGGTCAGTGGGCATGGAGAAATTTATTAGTCTTTGGTGCATACCAAAAATTGCTAGAGATGGTCTACATGTGTATCACTACCATTGCTAAGTATGTTTTGTACCAGTAGCCTTTAAGAAATCAAACAGATCATGGGGATTTTGGACATTGAGGTAATAAATCTTCAAACAATACCAATGTCATTCCTTCCCTATAAGCAGGCTGAACACATGAAAGTAAGTAGCAAGTTAATCGGTAGTACAAAGTAATACATACAGTTTCGTAATCAAGACCCTGATTGTCCTCCGGAAAGTAATCTGTCGAGCATATGTCGACAAACTTTATAGCTCCATATGACTTGTTTCTTTCCCTCAGCATGTTTACCTGTAGAGACACAAGAGTTAGCACAAGCAAATTTAGTTGCTGAAAATCACTAGTCAGTCTCCATTGTTTTGCCCATAACTAACACAATCAATGAAGAAAATCAGTTCAAATTCAAATAAATGCGAGTATGCAGTTTTCAGTAGATAGTGCTGCACATAGAGTTTGTGGCATGGCTAACACTTGTCACAGGGTCCTACAATATGAAAGATTTGAGGTTCATGGTGGAGGGCTCTGGTGGAGTCCGAAATCCAAACTGAGTATTCCCGAAGAAACGGAGTTCAGAGATCTCAGCAAAAGTTCTAAGTATGGATGTAAGGTACTAAGGTCTCTATTTCTGATGGCAAATTCCGAGCAAAAAAATTATGCATCATGGAAAAAGTATAAGGCAATGGCACGGAAGTTCTACCCAGGAAAACAAATTGATAGAAAAAAGAATTTTTTAGAACACAAAAGTCACATGGTTGTTTAACAAGAATCTATCTACATCATGGGATGGTTCAGAATCCAGACAATAATATGTCCTCTCCATTTGTCATATGTCATCATTCATTTATGGCAGTAGTTGAAATGCTCAAGTAACTATTGGAAAACCAAAGGCTGTGTTCTTATTAAGCTTCATTGTAGATTGTCGCACCACACTGATTACGCAATGGCTAATTACAACAAGTCCCACCAATCATAGATTATGCAACATACCTCACGCATACAGAGTGGGCAATCGCCATCATAGAGCATCTTGATCTTCCAATTTTTAGATGAATTTTCCCCATCCTTCAATTCTGATGCAGGGCCTACTTCGACACCAGAGTAAACCTGGCATCTGCAGGCTGACGTACAATCCGCAGTTAATAAAATAAGCCATGTAAAAACACAAACTTAACAACAAGGCATTCTTGCCCTTTTGATACGAGAGGACAAAAACGCAGCATAGCATTATCCCACTAAACTTCTTGGGCTTCCTCAACCCTGAAAAATATACCCCTTTGTACTATTATCTCAACCACCTAGAATTTACAAGCGCGATCTCCTAACGAGGCAGTGCAGCAGAAAACTCGACACATCAAGCGATGCAGCATTGCGGCCTAGCAGTTTTGATGTGGAGTATGCGGCTTGATCGCCAGAATCGATGCTCAGAGTACACAGGCTATAGCCGCGACCCTGCAAGCCCCCCATCCGCCGCCCCGTCTAAAAACGAAACGAAAGCCACCGAAAATGCTATGCTTGCTCACCATACAGCGAAGCGCGGCGGGGGGCGCCGAGCGCCGCGGAGTCCCACCGCCCCGGTGGCCGAATCCGCGCCGCCACGAGCGGCCGCAAGCCGGGCAGCATCGCTCCTAGGCGGGGCAGCGAACTCGCCATCGATGTTTCAATCCCTCGCGAGACGCGACGTCTCCCCGTGAGTGGGTGGTGAGCAAGGAGGCTTCGGGGCGCAGGGGTGGCCTCCGATTCATATAGGTTTGCTCCTGGTCAGCCCTGCTCCACCGCGACCGCTTTCCTCCCTCGCTCCCCACCGCCCGTTTCCCAGTTTACTGTTGTTTTTTTTCCTTCCCGAAAATAACTAGCACCGACGAGCATGGACTCAAATCCCGGCGAATTTTAAAAATCTCGGTCGAGACGAGCATGAATTCAAATCCCGGTGAATTTTAAAAATCCCGGTTGAGATTTTGGATTTCGGATCTCTCCGAGATCTCGGCCAGGTAAAAAAAATTCAAATTGTTACAATGCCCACTCAAATCTCAGCGAGATCTTGGTGATTTCGGCCGAAATCTCGGTGATTTTGGCAGAAATTTTAATGTCTTTTTACCAAATTTTTATTTCTTTTGGCTAGATTTGATTGCATTTTGGGTCAAGTCATCCACAAAAAATTTTGACATGTTTTTAACCTTTTTTCGGTCAAAACAATTTGACCAAAATCTCGGATTTCCCAGTTGAAAAAAATGGATTTAAAATTGGTTTTTGAATTTCGTCCGGATTTTATTTGAATTTCCGAGATCTCGCCGAGATTTCGGATTTCGGCCACCTCCGAGATTTCTACCGAAACGAAATTTTGAACCTTGTCGAGGAGTTTTACCGTTTAAGCACGAGCGCAGGAGGCCAACCATGCCGCACTACTAAGGCGCTGGAGCTGCTTTCGACGCTGCAGGCCCACGACAGGCCTCCACCTCCACGTGCGGTTATGTGATGTTGCGGTCTGAGCCCAGCCACGGTATCAACTAGGTTGTAAATGAGCTGAGCTAGAGTAAGCTAAGCATTTTATACTCGAGCTTAGTAAAATTTCGAACCGAGTTTGAGTTGGAGTCTGAGTTTGGATCTAGGCTTGAGTAAGCTCAGTAGCAATAAAGCGATTCGATATGCACTATTTCTTAATAATAAAAAATATTCAAGTTCAAACTAGATTCGAGTAAACTCGGTAAGAGTTAATATATAGTAATATTTAATAAATAAATAGTAAATTTATCAAATTCGTGGGTTATTCGAGCTCGAGATCAAACTTGAGTTCGACTTATTTGGAGCTCGAATCGAGCCTCTCGCGAGCCGAGCTCGAGTAGCACGTGAGGCTTTAGCTTTTTTACAGCCCTGGTAGCAGCGCCCTACCGCGGTTCCATAGCGCAGCTCAATGAGAGAGCTACTTTTGTAATTTGAGGTGTTTCTGCGGCTGGAGTGGTAGTACCGCTGGCTTAAGTCCAATACTACCGAACTAGCGGCAGTACCACCCGCCTGGAGCGATACTGCCGGTCGACAACGTTTCGCCGCGAGCAGCGCGGCCATGTCGGCACTGTGCTACCTCTCCGCGCCCTGTGCGAGCCACGCCGACGCCATGCCTCACCCACGTCGCCTGGTCGCCGAGCATTAAAGCCCTTGGAGCTTCTCCCTATCTCCTCCCTCCTCCATTTCCCCTCTCCCTCCTCTCCCGAGCTGGACCTCCTCAGCGTCGTGGTGGAGGAGTGCTGTCTCGCCTCCTTTGTGGTCCCCCTGGGCTCCTACTCACCTCCCCCCTTCTCTTGCAATTCCCGATGCCCGGAGCTCCGCCTTCCCTCTCCTCCGGCCGAGCTACGTCATGAAGGGAGCAAGGAGGGCTAGCTCAAGTTGTTTTCCATGCCAACTTGTTGCAAGCGACCTCCTAGCCTAGTGGTGCGAGCTCAGTGCTTGATTCCGCATGTCTTGAGTTCAAATCCCCATTTATTCTAATTTTCCCCTTTTGCTATTTTAGTTCATTCGTGTAAATCTCATGCTAGGAAAGTCTAATCGATGTTGAATGAGTATCTAGACTCGAGTTAGGCTATAAAGAGTCTTATTGTGCAAAGAAAACTTATGAAATCCAAGTAAGTTAAGATTGTGGAATCGATTCGCTAGAAAATCCTTTTTTGTGCCTTTTGGAGCAACTATGCGATCTAAGGTTCCAAAAATCATGAAAATGACTTTCTTATGACCCTAAGGCCGTAGAGGTTCCATTCTGGCAGAAAGAATTAAGTTTGAACTCGATTTGGATCAAGAAACGATTTTAGATAGCCTTTAGTGCCTTAGTTCAAAAAGAAGGAAATAGATCAAACGAACTCAAAGCTTGGTGAAACTAGTTTAGACAGGCTCCTAAGGTCGTAAGAATCCTAAATCCACGATCGTATCGAAGTTTCACTTCAGTTTGCGCAAAATCCCCTTTTTGGTCAAAACCCAATTCTGCAAGGTCGACACTACCGCCATTCTAGGGCCGGTACTGCCGCACGAGCAGTAGTTCCGCAACTAGTATGTCGGTAGTTATTTTTCAGAGAGTGCCAATTTCGGCCTCTAAGACTCCGGCAATACTGGAGTTCGAGGCCAGTACTACCGGGCGAGTAGAAGTACCTCCCGAATAGCACCGGTAGTTATTTTACAGAGAGCTCCCTTTTGGGCTCTAGCCGCCGGCACTACCGGACCTCAGGAGCGGTACTGCCGGATGTCGGTAGTACTACGAGGTGGGAGTCGGTACTGCCGGTGGTTCTGTGACTTTTAATCCCTTTTGATCCTAATAAACTTAGTTCCTTAATTTTGAAATCTAAAATACCAAAATACATAAATCTAGCCTCTGAAATTCATGACACCAACTCTAATGCAAGATCGCTTTGCTTTTCATGTAAATTTCAATTTGTTCTTGCATCTGATTCTTTTTGCTCTATTTTAATTGGATGTTATTTGCTGTTGTTGCAGTACTTGTCGCCTTATCGCGTAGACGTTGACGCTTCGGAGTCCATCGGTAATGACCCTGACTTCAATCCCGATAACCTTTCCGTCGAAGAGAAAACATGCAAGCACACTTCTTTGATCATATTAATTCCATATTTTACGTTGTCTATTTTGTTTTGTCAAACTAATATGCATACGTGTTCTTCCTGTAAAGTTGCTATATTGTGAGAAATGGTAGCTATACTCCTAAATTGTGGAATTTTTTAATTATATTGACATAAGAATCTTGTTGAACCTTAGGCTATGTTTAAATGTTCTATGAAATGAAACATGGGTATAATCGAATATTGAATGCATATGCTTAGCCATGCTTTAGCTAAGGGAATTTAAAAATGTTGGATATGACAGTAAAGGGTAATAATATATTGGTAAAAATAAAAACAAAATTATGATTTAGACACGGGCGATATATGTTGTGATTGGACGTACAAGGGATGGACTTGTACAGTGCAAGGGTTGGACTTGCACGTGATTAGAGGGAGATCTCGCCTGAGTCAACCTAAGGACCGAACTTGATGCTATCAACTGAGTCAAGTTGTGCAACCACATGTGCTAGTATGGGATAGCCTTGACTTAGTAAATTGGTTAAAGTTTGACCTTGCACTTTAGTAGGTTGGAGTAGGTGTTCCCTCGTCGAGGCATCAGGGTCGAAGCATACCAATACAATGGTAAATGCCTTGCTATGGGGAGGACGAGGGTGATGCGTCGCGAGACCATCGTGGGTACAGTGGGTACGGCCAGTGACTCCTGCCGCCATAGCAAGGGACGCAACATTATCGGGCTGGTGCAAGGGTAGGCTTTAATCATTTGAATGGTTTCATCATAGTCTAGCAAAATAGGTACAGTGTAACGTGTGGCATGGTTGACATGTTTGCTAGAAGGTGTCATGTGGGTAAATTGTACACTCTCTACAAAGAATTAAACCTAATCGATTAGCCGTACTCACGGTCAATAGCAGCTTGGTACATAATGTCAAGTATAGCCTTTCTGGTTTTGTTTTTATAAACAACTTGGAAAACGGTGGTACATTGGAATGGTTCATCGATATGATGAAATGGCTTGTTGACACAATGAGCTGGACTATTGGTTTGACGGATTGGTTTATTGGTAAGATGGATTGAATCAATGGTATGATGGATTGTCCACGATACATTTGTTGGATTGATCATGGAATAATGTATACATGTTTTATATACTGTTGTTACTTTCTTATCAAATGCTCTTTAAAATTTTGAAACTGTCTTAAAGGTACTACTCTATTGCAAGCAAAATTTTGCCTCATGCAAAAATTGAAACTAGTATAGAATCTCACTCCATTGAGATAGCCCTGCGTATATAATTACTTCTATATACTAAAGTCTTGCGAGTACATGTGTATACTCAACATTTGCTCTCGCTATTATTGTTTAGATGAAGGTAATGACAGACTTCCTGATGATGCTTACTGTGAACCGCGGACAGACGACTTCTTGAATGGTTAACTTGGTCTTTTCCCTAGTCAGTTGCCTATGGGTTATGGATGGCGCACCGTTGTCTCGTGTTGTCCTTTTGCTCCATCCCACTGCTTTTTGCTCTTGTGTGATATGTTCGGCTGGTCAGCCATAAACTTGTAATATTAAATAGTTGTAATAGTTTTAATCTACTTTTAAGTCAAGTACTTGTGTATGTGTTGCAATTCATCTCGAATGCGGGATATGTGGATGCTAAGTGTTGATCCAGGGAACTAGCACTGGACACATATCTGGGTGCTCAGAATTGTTTTCAATCGTTTGACACATGAACACGAGCGGCTGTCGTTCCTTAACTACTGCGTTGCACACCCTTCGGTGGGTATGGACGGTACTAAGGTCCTGAGACGGGCAG
Source organism: Rhipidocladum racemiflorum (assembly GCA_036346355.1). Classification (NCBI taxonomy): domain Eukaryota; kingdom Viridiplantae; phylum Streptophyta; class Magnoliopsida; order Poales; family Poaceae; genus Rhipidocladum; species Rhipidocladum racemiflorum. The sequence goes on along the minus strand of CM070576.1, from coordinate 70,670,602 downwards.
TGTGTGTTATGCCCAAATAATTGTGTAACACCCTGGCACCCCACGTGCCTTGAATGTTACATCCTCAAGTAACAAGTATCACAAAGACACTAGGAAACTAAAGCCAAACAACTAACATACTAGTAGGTTGCCGAACTAACAAAAAAAAATTTGGATCACTTTTCCGAAAACTCGGACATCCACTCAGCAGACAAAAGACAGTATACCACAAGAACAACATACAATATCCACTCACACTATCCAACTAGCAAGCATAATCAACTAAACAAAGTATCCAAAAGACGACCACGATGCACAATAAGAGGAACTACAAATATAAACACCACATAACCATCGACTTAGGGAGTTAAACAACATCCCAACAACTACTTACGAGCTAACTACTCAAAATCAAGTTCTTTACAACTAACACCATATCCAAAAGTAGAGATGTTGCACTATTCTAACTACGTTAAGCCATTGTGAGTGAAGTGCTAGCCCGTCTCCCAAAATGCCGCTCTGGAGGTACCTAAATAAAATATCAAAGCACAAGCGTGAGTTCATCACTCAGCAAAGTGTATTGCGACATGCAAGCAAGATATAAATAGGTAATATGCATACTTACAATAAGACTTTTAACTATACAAGGAAAAGAACACATTTACTCAATATTTTAACTCATCATTTGCATTTCTTTCTCCATATGATGCAACATGTATGCTCATGAATGCATATTTCTTTAGCTCATACCGTTATGGCCGAGTGCACACCTGTCGGTGTGCGCCCTCTCACCGCACAATGATAAATCATTCGCTATCACACAACTAACACGACCATACACTTGCCTCAACTGCGAGGTGGGGTGGCGTGAGGAAGAGGCCACACCCGAAGCTACTCCACCTAAAAACAAATAACATTTGCATACTCGCTCTCAAAAACTAAATAAGATACAACATCACAATGCGCATCTACGCCTTAACCCGAAACAAACACCAAAAACCTAACTAAACGAAATTTGGACATCAATTACTAAAATGAGTACAACTTCTAAATGGCTAAACCAAAATTCGAGTTCTTGTACTCTAAATGACCGCCAGAGGATAACCTACAAACATGCTACAACCATTCAAACAGGGGATGCCGCAAAGGTCCCTAAATCGTAGCCTAAACCTCAGCCCCATTATCTGAACTTTCAGCAAAAACTCATTTCAGGACAGCAACTTCAACATATCATAACTTTTGATTATTGAATTGAAATCAAGCAAACAAATACATTTTATTAATCTACATGAAATTTACTAGCTTTCTCTAGACAAAAGGAAAATCTAAATTGGCCTGCACCTAGCTCTAATAGTCAGTTGAACATTTCAGCCACCACTGTCAACACAATATGGACAACCTGTACTAAAAAGGGTATTACTTTTAATCGGCTTAATCGAATTTAGTATTCTTGTGCTCTAAAGAAACATAAGAACATGAGCTACAACATTCTCTGTAGCCAAAGATTCATGAGATTACTCTAACTACCTCAACTCGGCGCTACAAAATCAGACGGTGTACAGCTCGAAAAACAACACAGGGTTCCCTCCATTCTAGAGCTAGATTCCCTCCAAAATTTCCAAAACTAAGAACCCTAGATCCATCTACACCAGCAAGGACTCCCAAATATGAGCACACAAGAAAAAAAATTCCAAAGGTTAGCTCCACTCACCAAGAGGAGGGAACAAGGAAGAAGGAGCTCGGCCGGCTTGGAGCAGGGGCAAGGAGAGCTGGCGTCGACTGGGGGAGGGTGGGTCGCCGGCTAGGGGGGCGCCGCCGGCCAGGGGAGGGGCAGGGCCAGCTCCCTGCTGCTGCTGCTACGGCTGGACTTGGAGGAGCTAATGGGGAAAGAGGGAACCAAAGAAGGGGAGGAGAAACCGAAGTGCTGGCTTGGGTGGAGTTGGGGCAGTCGAGTGGGGGAAAAGAAAATGAGAGAGAGAGAGAGAGGTTAGGTGGAGGAGTGGGAGGGAAAAATGTGGGTGAATTTTCTTTCTCTCCCACACCAGACTAAAATAACAATCCTGTAGATCAACAGGAAGGTCCACCAATTTCCCAGATGAGAAATTCTAAAACTTGGAACAAACTTAAGTGACGTTACATATTGACCTCAATCCCGGTATAGTTTTCAGAAAGTGATCGAAACTTTTTGGATTGCGTAAGTGTGCACAATGGGATCAGATGGTTCATATTTGTTTGGGTGAGGACCATTTGGCTAACATATGTGCACAGGACTAGTTGAGGACAGTGAGTGACGAGTACCCGTACCATGGGTACCCCCATCAGCCCGGAAACGCGAACGGGCTGACCCACCGCGGCGAAGGCCCAGCACTACCGAAAGGCGCTTGGGCCGCGGAGATCAGACCCCGACCTATGCAGGACCGACCCTGGACGGTCGGCGGACTCCTGTCCCGGGCAGTCGGCGGGCTCCGACCGCCTAGTATTGAAGCTCACGGTCAACGAGCTCCACCTTTCCACGAGCAGCCAGGCCCACGCCCGATGTCGGCGGCCCTTGTGCAGCGTCCTCGACACCGTCTGCAGGGTAAGCGGCTCCTTCCCAAGACCGCCGAAGAGCCACCAAGAAGTCAAGCCCCTCGCCCCGCCGCTGGCACACCGCAGAGGAGTACGCCCACTCCCGAGGCCAAGGCAAAGTCAAGCGCCATTAAAGCCGCCGAGGCTGATAGGAGCACCACGCAACACGCCATCCAGACAGCACTACGCAAGACTACTCATCACAGAACCACCAACCCTGCCTCGGGACGGGCAGGGGTCGGTCGGACAAGACAGGAACCAGACTTCAAGACGCGCAGGCCCCTTTCCTCGTAGTTTTCCCAACTCCCGTGTAACCTGCCTCCTCCGTCTATATAAGGAGGGGCAGGGCCCGAGAGGGGGGGGCGATGCGAAAAGCAGTCTTCTATGTAGCCACAACTCCCTAGCAAAAACCTCAAGGGGATCGGACAGCCGACCCCCCGCCTCGCTTGTACACCCCTTGTTCATCACCCAAAGATCAATACACCCACGCCAAACGAACTGGAGTAGGGACATTCGGCCCGAACCAGTATACATCGTCTGACTCCTTGAGTCGACCATTCGGGGAGAGGGAGCGCGCGACCCCATCCGACCATAAATTCGTATTGCCGTTTCGACGAAGAAAAGCGTCGAGCCATTGGGGAAGAGATCGCCAAACTTTTGGCCGCCGGCTTTGTAAGGGAGGTGCGTCACCCCGAGTGGCTCGCCAATCCCGTCCTTGTAAAGAAAAAGTCGGGGCAATGGAGAATGTGTGTTGACTACACGAGCCTCAACAAGGCCTGTCCAAAAGATCCATTCCCATTACCTCGCATCGACCAAGTCGTGGACTCCACCGCCGGGTGCGAGTCCCTTTCTTTTTTGGATGCCTACTCAGGCTATCACCAGATTGCGATGAAGGAGTCCGATCAGCTCGCGACCTCCTTCATCACCCCGTATGGCTCGTACTGTTACGTCACGATGCCTTTTGGTCTGAAAAACGCAGGCGCTACGTACCAGCGGTGTATGCAGGCGTGCTTTTCAGACCAAATTGGCCGTAACATCGAAGCCTACGTCGACGACATCGTTGTCAAAACCAGGAAGGCCGACGACCTCATCGCCGACCTGGAAGAGACTTTTGCGAACCTCCGACGATTTCGTATAAAGCTCAACCCCGAGAAATGCGTCTTCGGGGTCCCCAAGGGCAAGTTGCTGGGATTCATCGTCTCTGAGCGCGGCATCGAAGCCAACAGCGATAAGATCTTCGCTATCGCAAGGATGGGGCCAATCAACGATCTGAAGGGAGTTCAGAGGTTGATGGGGTGCCTCGCGGCACTAAGTCGCTTCGTATCCCGCCTCGGCGAACGCGGGATGCCACTCTACAAGCTGATGAAGAAGTCCGACCACTTTTCCTGGACCATGGCTCAGAAGCCTTTAGTCGACTAAAGGCCTTTCGACCTCACCTCCGATCCTGGTCGCCGGAGCCACAGAGCCTTTGCTCCTCTACATCGCCGCCACGACTCAGTCGTCGGTAGCGGCACTTGTTGTGGAGCGAGCGGAGGAAGGCCGCGTTTTCAAGGTGCAGAGGCGGTCTACTTCATCGCGAGGTGCTCTCGAAACAAAGGTCCGATATCCCCAGATACGTGGTTGTCGCACTCAGTGCTCATCACCAAGAGGAAGCTTGCCCATTACTTCGATCGACACCCCATCTCCGTGGTAACCTCCTCCCCGCTCGGAGAAGTCGTCCACAACCGCGACGCTACCGGAAGAATCGCCAAGTGGGCTCTCGAGCTCAACGGCCTTGACATATCGTACGTCCCCAGGATGGCGATCAAATCCCAGGTCTTGGCGGACTTTGTCGCCGAGTGGACCGAGGCGCAAGTCCCTGCAGCGGTCGAGGACCCGGAGTACTGGACGATGTACTTCGATGGGTCTTACACCAAGAACGGGGCCGGCGCGGGGGTCGTCATCATCTCCCCACTCGGCAACAAGCTCCGGTATGCCATCCGCCTACTATTCGACGCCACCAACAATGTCGCCGAGCACGGCCTCGCCAATGGCCTTCGGATCGCCACGACCGGGCGCACGACGGCTTTTACGTCCACGGCGACTCCAAGCCGGTCGTCGACCAAGTGATGAAAGCCACCGAGCCCGTGGCGCTCGGATGGCCGCCATCGCTCGGAGGTCCGCAAGCTCGAGGAAAAGTTCAAGGGTTTCGAGCTCCATCATAGCTACCGACGCTATAACGGTGAAGCCGACTCCCTCGCCAACCTCGCCTCCGGAAAGGGGCCGGTTCCCCCTGGAATCTTCGTTTCCGACCTCAGCAGCCCATCAATCCGGTTGGACCCAAGTGTTGAGGGCGCCACCGACCCCCCGAAGACGGGCGCTCCCACTGATCTTCGGCCAGATGCTCACCCGCCTGGGTCGGACTTGGGCGTCCTAAGCGTCGAAACCGACTGGAGGTAACCGTTTGTCGATCGATTGACGAACGGGTCGCTCCCCGCCGATACCACCGAGGCTCGGCGCCTCGCTCGGCGGGCTAAGTCTTTCGTCCTGGTCGAAGGCGCCCTCTACAAAAGGAGCCCGTCCGGAATCCTTCGGCGCGTTCGACCGACCAAGGGAAGCACCTTCGCCGGACATCCACGACGGGGTGTGCGGGCACCATGCACGCGCCGCGTCCCTGGTAGGAAAAGCCTTCCGACAAGGTTTCTATCGCCGACCAGAGCAGATGCAACCCAAATCGTCCGCACCTGCGAAGGATGCCAATTCTTCGCCAGGCAAACACATCTTCCTGCGCAAGCCCTGCAGACGATCCCCATCACGTGGCCCTTCGCGGTTTGGGGGCTCGACCTGGTCAGACCCTTCAAAAAGGCGCCCGGGGGCTTCACTCACTTGCTTGTCGCCGTAGACAAGTTCACGAAGTGGATCGAAGCAAAGCCATTGGCAAAGATCACATCAGCGCAGGCAGCAAGTTTCTTCCGCGATATTGTCTACCGCTTCGGGGTGCCCAACTCCATCATCACCGACAACGGGACGCAGTTCACAGGAAAGGAGTTCCTCGAGTTCTGCGACGACTTCCATATCCGAGTCGACTGGGCGGCAGTCGCGCACCCCCGAGCCAACGGCCAGGCCGAGCGGGCCAACGGCATGATCCTCCAAGGGCTCTAAAAGTGCATCTAGGCACTTATGTTGTTTTGGTGATTAATGATAAACGATTAATGACAAACGCATGTAATGTCAATCCATGTAATTGTACAAATGCTTAACTTAGTGCTTAACAAATGACAAACCTCTAATATGTTTTTATTGTTATGAGACTAACATGTTTATTGCCTAGTTGAATATTAGTCTCATCTATTTTAGAGGAAAATCAATTGGGATGGTTAAGCAAAAAATGAGGTATGCAATCTCGGTATTCCTTCCATATTTGTCATTGCATTCTTCTTTAGCAAATGCATATTGAACTCTAAGTAACTTGTTGATTTCATATGTGCACATTGATTCATTCATAATTGCTTGTGCATATATATATTCATTTGAGTTCATTATGTGCTTTGTTTTAAATATGCTTGTGTTAACTAGAGTTAAATTTCATTGCTTCATATTGACTTGGTGCATACATGTCTTAGTTGTGTATCTTCTAATGCACCTCACTTAGTGAAGTTTAATCTAGAATTGGATCACATTATTTACTCTCATTCCAAATATTGTTTGCACATGTGTAATTCGTGTATATTCTATCATGTGCTTCATTTAAGCAAAGTCTGTGGTCCTTGCCATGATTTAATTGATTCTTCATATTGGCAATTATCTCTCTAGTGCAGTTAGATCAATCATATATTCATCATAATGCACTTAGCAGAGAATATTTCTATTGTCAAGTGTTTCCATTCATATTGTGCTTTTTGATATGAAACACTTGTTATTATCAATCTATTCAATATATCTTTTAAGCTTGTGGGACTAATATGTTTGCTGAGTGCTTTGATAAGAGTTAGGTCCCAAAGCTGTGTGTATGATGACCAAGATGGTTTGAAGGATGACAAGCGAGTCAAAGTCAAATAAGACGGCGGTGTCACCAAGAGCTGAGGACTAAGTCAAGAACGACTTGGCGTGAGGATCGTCTTGGTGATGATCGAGGTCATGGTCGGAGAAGACGAGAGTCTCATGAGGTGAATCGCGTCGAGGTTGACAAGACGAAGGGCATCATCAATCTTTGTGGAAGCGTCATCATGCACCGTGCATCCAAGAAGTCGGCATGTAAGCTTAGTGTAAGACTTAGATTTTGTGTTAAATTTGAGTCTAAGGATTGCCGTACTATTAAGAGGGATGCAATCGTTGAAATCACTTAGATAAGTCTCAAGTGCTCAAAAGTGGTCTACCCTTTTCTAAGGTTGAGAAACCCAAGTCACACCTTGTTCACCTAGGTGTAGGTGGGTTGGTGTGAGGGTTAGAAGTGTTGTTAGTTTCAGAAAGTGAGAATTTGAGGTCTCCTTGTGGATTCTTTGTGCAATCTGATTTTATCCTTTGGGATTTGGGTAGTGAGACCTTGTGGGTTGGATAGCCCTCGTTCTTAGCTTTCCGAAAAGTCCGAATTCGTCGAAATCGGAGTCCGGAGTCAAAAGTTATGCCCGTTTTCGTCCGGCTGCTGCGTGCTGCCTGGGTTATCCAGAGTATCCGGACAATCCGGAGTATCCGGATGATCCGGAGTGTCCGGGTTAAATATCCGGAGTCTCCGGGTTGACCAGTTCGGTCCAAACGGCTAGTTTTTGGGGTTCCTCTATTTAAAGCCCCCTTCTTGCCCACTTCAAAGGAGCGGTTGGGGGATGTTTTGCTGGGCTTAGGGATGGCAACGGGTATATACCCGACGGGTATCATCACCCCGTACCCGTACCCGTGGTAGCAAAATCCACCCGCTACAATACCCATACCCGCATACGGGTACAAAATTTACCCGTACCCGTGCGGGTAACCCGCACCCGAAAGTCAGGACTCAGGTTTCATGACAAAAGTTCTATTTTGTTTGCATATAGTACTCATATTTCGAAGGGTTACACAATATGATTGTATACAATATATAATATGCTGGGCCCGGTAAGATCGTATGCTATCATATTGACTGAACTAAAACAAAGTTGTGCATGCTTTCGTTTATGTTACCTAGCTACTGTATTAATTGACGCCTTGACGGTATGTGATCATGTAGAACAAAGGTAGCTAACAGATTTAGCAGCACCAGCCCATTGGTTAACACCAAATGCTTGACAAATGGGCCGTAGAGATCCCCGGCCCCCAAACAATATTTCGTCGATCTACTGTCTAGTTAGACAACAACAGCTAGCAACTTTTTCACTCTTGTTCACACCTATATATACATGACATATTACATATTAGCCACCCATATGTAACGGGGACCCGCGGGTAGCAACAGTAGTACGGACCCGTACCCGTTCTACCCGCTGGGTAATAGTTTTTGCCCGTTAATATACCCGCGGGTATGAAAAACAGTCCATACCCGGCCCCTAATAGAGTAAATACCCGTCGGGTTTCGGGTTTCGGGTCCCCGTTGCCATCTCTAGCTGGGCTTTAGAGGTGTTCTTTGTGAGTGTTTGAGCCCCCAATACTCCTCCCTACTCCTTAGATCTTAGTGATCCCCTTTTGTGAAGGGTTGGGTAGTGGAGAGAGGTGTTTGGATTGATGATTGATTTGAGGAGTGGAGCTGGTTCCTTGGTGCTTTGAGGTGTTCTTCTTAGTGATCTTTAGCTCCCAAAAGCCCCTCTAACCCTAGATCTTAGTGATCCCTTTTGAGTGAAGGTTTGGGTGTAAGAGTGTGTAGTGATCGGATTGAGTGTGATTAGTGTGTTGAGCACTTAAGGTGGACTCTAAGTGAGTTCTTCGGGAGCATTTGTTGCTCTTGGAGGTTGAGGTCTCCTAGACGGCTAGGAGTTGCCGGTGAGCTTCCAAGCTTTGTGTGGAAGGCCACCGAAGGTTTGTGAAGGTTCGATTCCGCCTCCGCAAGGAAAGGAATTAAAGAAGTGAAGACCGGCGAGTGCATTGTGCAACACCGGGAGGAAGAGGGTTGAAAGAGACCCTGGCTCAAGTGTGACCGAGCCGCCTCAACGGAGACGTAGGATCCCCTCAAGGATCCGAACTTCGGGATAAAATCTTCGTGTCTCCTTCCTTACTTCGGTTTACTCTTTTGCTCATTCGCTTAATTTGCTTTTGATTCTTGTGATTATATCAATTAGATTGTATCTACTGCATCTATTCTTGCTTATAAACTTGATTCATTGTAATATCCCGAGTATTTCTATACTCAAGCCACTGTACATTTGTACTCAAACGCTGTTCAATAATACACTGTGCTTGTGTATTTCCGTATCTTGAGTGAACATACTTGCTTGGGATCAGAAAGAACCCTTCAACTTAAGTAATTTCGCTCATAAGTAAATTCGAATTAGGTTGGGCAAGTGCCTGTGACCCTATTAACTTCCAAAATACTTTGGGACAATTAGTAATCAACCCCGAAGCTTTAGCCGTCAAGGCCCAAGTTCAAAAGTTCTGGATGTCCGAGTATCGGATCCAACCCGAATGTCCGACAAAGTCCGAGTGTCCGGATTGGGCTGGCCGAAGCGGTCCAACCGGAGTGTCCGGACCAATGTCCGAGTGTCCGGTTAGTGTTACTGAAGACCCCAACCCGAGTCTCCGGGTTGAGTCCGAGAGTCCGTATTGGCGTGGGGTTTTGTATAAAAGTCCCATTTCGTGGCTCCCTTCCATTCTTTCTTCTTCTACTTTGGTTTCCCCACTTCCTTGGTGTTCTCTCCACCACCCCGAGCTCCTCTCCAATGAGCCACCTGCCGGTGACCCTCCCCTGACTCCTCCATCTCGGTGTGCTCCTCCCCAAGCCGTCATTCCCCATCCTCCACCCGGCGTTGCTCCTCCTCCATCTTCCTTGGAGGTAAGCTTTTCTCTTAGGGTTTGATTCGCGGGATTCTTGGGTTCTAGAGTCGTTCATGGTGGGATTAGGACTTGGGTTTGGATTTGGGAGGCTAGGGTTGAACTTGGATTCTAGGGTTTTGGGTGTAGTGGTTCTAGGGTTGAAAATGGGATTTGGATTAGTGAATGTGGTATGCTAGAGTGGTAGATCGGGTAGTAGTAGTGTTGATTTAAGAAGTTGTTAGTGTGAGTTAGAGATTTGGCGGGTTAGCGACGTTTTCTCGTAGAATCGGCTAGCTCGGAGCTCCTTCCGGTTCGCTAGGTGTACGAAAGTCGTAGATCGGGTCGCGGTGAAGTTGTAGGGAGTGGTAAGGTCTCCGTCTCCTCGTCGAGTTGGACCAAATGCCCTAGGACCGAGTATCCGGCATATGGTCCGAGTGTCCGGATTGTCCGGAGTATCCGGACGAAAGCGGTCCGAGTGTCCGGCCTATCCGGACTGTCCGGATGCAAAACCCGACCGTCCGGGTTAGGCCGTTCTGTCGGCCGTGTTGTGTTGTCCGAAAGTCTGCGTTTCTTCAGGGTTTCTTGGTTGTACTTCATTCTTGTGTATTGCATGCACTTCATGGTGCATTTAAAACTTTCTTTTGCTAAGTTGTATTTCTTTCGCTGCTTTGTTGCTTTGACCGATTAGAGGCTAGCGAGTCGGGCTTCGCCTCGAACAACCCGAGCATCATCCCGGACATCACCGAAGTGCAACAACAAGGCAAGCACCTCCTTTGACCATCTTGAAACCTATATTTCACGATGTCTACTTTGATTTCTCAAACCATATGCATTGTTTATATTCAAGAAATTGCTAGTTTGTGGGAATGGTAGATATACCCCGATTTGGTGGTTTCCTCAATTTAATTCCCGAGATCATTGATAACCTTAGTAGGGTTAGACAATTTAATAAAATGTCACTTGGGTATAAACGATTTAGTAATTGCATACGCTTAGACACTGCAATAGAGGTGAGCAAAGTCAGTCCTTACCAAATGCTCAAAATTATGATAAATGTAATTGGTTTTGGAAAAGTTTTGGAAATGTGAATCGTAAAGGTATATTGGTAAAAATGTGAAGTGTCTAGTTGGTAATTAGACTTGGCGGGAGGTATAATATGTGCTAGTTAAACATGGTGGTGATTGGTTGGCGAGTTAAGTGGAGTTCCCGCTTGAGTCACTAGGCAAAAATATAAGGACCGAACTTGTGACGGTTTTTGAATTGAACACCGTGCAACCGCGCAATGCGGGATGGGGCAGCCTATTCTAGTACTTGAAGTGTGAGGGATAGCCATGCCTGTTGGTAGGTCAAGAGTGGACCTTTTCCTGTGTTGAGCAAATAAGCGCGGTGTGTGTGTCCTCACGACCCGCCGTATGCGCCTTCGTGTGCGCTTGTACTTTTGGCAGCGTGGAATCGCTCGATTCATGTTTGTTGATACAACGGTGTACGCCTTGCTATGGGGTAATGCCGCGGCCAACAATTCGCCGTCGTCACGATGAGTATTCCGTGGCCGCTGAGTGGTGGTTGGCCTCTTATCGCCATAGTAGTGGATTTGTCGTCACCGGTCTTTGGGGTGTGGCTATAACCTCAACGATGGGAAAGAATAGATCATTCTTGTATATCGGATACCTCGTGTATCGCGTGTACCCTGGATGACAGGATGCAAGTCCGAGTTGTGTTTGGGTAAAGTGCGCAAACTCTGCAGAGTATCAAATAATTCTAATCGATTAGCCGTGCTCACGGTTATGAGCAATCTTCTCTAATCATATCAAGTATAGAGATTTGGTTTGGTTTTGAAAATGAAAATCTATTTGAGTCGGTATAAAGTATGTGGTGGAATGGTACTTGATGGAATTGTGGATATGTGTATATGATTCTCGATGGGATTATGAGTATGTATGGATGTCGATTCGTATCCCGATTGCGACCATGGATGGTGGCATTTGTGGAGCTCGATTATTACATTATCTTGTACATATGTTTTATTCAAACTGCTGTCTTTCAAATTAAGTATTACTTTTCGATGAACTATTTTAAATCCAAATTTTCGCAATTAACCCAAAGTAGAAGCTTTATCCTGTTGAATCAGCCGCATTTATTTATATTTCCATACACTAAAGTCTTGCGAGTACATACGTGTACTCACCGCTGTCGCTAACCCTTTTTCCACAGAGGAAGGTATTGATGATGTCCTGATGATGGCGAGCCCCTTTCTCGCGAGTGTTGCGGCCAGAGTCCCTCCCTCCGATCGGTGCTTTGTGGGGTGGTCGGGCCAGCGCTGGTTGTCTTTCTTTTGTTTCACTGCCGCTTTACTTCTTTTGGTTTCTCGTAATACTCTTGTTCAAGGTTTACACCAGTTATGTAAATTATCGTAGTTTATCCTTCCGTGCCTTGGTACTCGTGTTGTTGGTACGCGATATCGGGCTACCGATCCAGGGATCCAAAGATCGATGCGCATGCACCGGTCCGGTTAAGGGTTCGATCCCGTCGATCGAATTTTTAGGTTCAGATCTTCTGTCGAGGCTTCCTGTTGCTATCACGGTGCTATACGCTACAAGAGACGTCTGATGCAGGTATAGGAAGAGGGGTCCTCACAGCGTTGGTATCGAGCCATTGACCGCAGGAGGACTTAGTTAGCCTGGACGTTAGACTTAGGGATGATTTTTCTTCTCAAAATTTATTTTGAAGTACAAAACTCTATTTTCAAAGTGTAGAATGCTATTCTTGTCCATTCTATAGCTTTTCGCTTATCTACTCTTCAAAATGAATCGATCTTAATCCAAATTTCAAAAATTTGTTTCCTTCTTCTATCTTGTTCAAAAGGATTAAGAGGAATGCGGTTTTGCTAAGAATGGAGTTAAGGATAGATGTTTGTGGTTGTAATTAGGGTTATTTGTCGTTTCCTGAGTTGGTTTTTGAATTGGTTCTTATGCTTCTTTGAATGAATGCTTGTAGTGTGTTTGTGTTTATGAGTGCATCCTTTGGGATCAATCATTCTCGCACTTGATTTGCACAATTAGTTGACTCAATCAGGCATTTCAGATGCCTCCCGAAAGAGAATAGCTTCAGGCGCTTTCCGAAATGATGATGCCGGGAGCGTGGCAAGGCGATGGGAGCGGGGCCCAACGATCGCGAGTCCCTACCGTGGGTCACCGTTCGATCTCACTACATGCCCAGAGTGAGGAGCTCCTCCACCTCCTCCTCGCTCCCGATATGGCTGCACTCATGTTGCGGCAGACTCACTCATGGAGTCGATGGTCCAGCTGTCCAGGGCAAGAATACCAAGAAGAAGAAGCAGCCTCGGTTGTCGGAGTTCCAGCCGAACTCGACCGCCGAGCTTTTCTTCAGCTACAGATCCGATGGAGGCAGAGGATTGGCTTAGCGACATGGAGGGGAAGTTGGAGTTAGTCGGTTGCACCGATGCGGAGAAGGTTCAGTACACCGCCTACTACCTCCAGGGACCGGCGGCCGTGGTGGAGCAACTTCAGGGCTGTTCGCCTGCAGATCAGTCACCACATGGGCAGAGTTCAAGACGCCTTCGCTCCTTCCATGTTCAGCGGGCTTGATCGAGATCAAGAAGCGGGAGTTCTACGACCTTCGCCAGTGGGTCTATGACGGTGATGGACTACCTCCACCGCTTCAACCATTTGTCACGCTATGTTGTCGATGAGGTGACCACCGAGGCTAGGAGAGTGACATTGTTCAAGGAGCACCTCACCGAGGAGATCCGCTTCAGCCACGGTCATGACATTCCTAGCCTGCAGGTCTTGGTGGGCAAGGCCATTAGCATTGAGGATGGCGCCAAGGCGCTTATGGAGAGCCGCAGCGCAAGTGGGCAGCTCAATGGCCCGGCCACGGGCGGACCTTCCAGACCCGCACCTTCACTCGGGCCTGCTTCCAGCCTTTCGCCGCCAGAGGTCTCAGGGCTTACCTCCTCGCCTCGCCTGAGTTCTGCAGCCACCTAGCCGCCAAAGACAGCTGGGGTCCCGAATCCATTTGGCCATATCACTTGCTTCTCTGCGGCGCCGAAGGGCCACTTCGCCCGATGCTCGCCCGGAGCAGCAAAGAAGATGACAAATCGTGGTGCACCGGCCCCTGTGGTCGGGCCTGTGGGCGTGGAGTGGCAACAGACGCCTGCCTTCGAGCAGCTTCAGCTCGGGCCATGGCGCTGAATGTAGCCACCGCAGAGGAGGCAGCAGCAGCTCCAGATGTGGTGTTGGGTACGTTATCTGCTCATTCCGCACTCCGCCTTAGTATTATTTGACTCGAGCGTCGCATTCCTTTATTTCTTCACAGCTTGTTGTTCAAAGATGAGGTCTGTTCTTTGTACCTCGAGAAGTACTTGTTGATCCGCTCGCTCGATCCGTTTTGATCGCCGAGCTTGTGAGTCCAGGGGTTAGAATTGAGATCAATGGGGTAGAATTTCGGGTGATCTTATCAACATTGAGACGTCAGTCTTGATGTGATTCTCGGTATGGACTGGCCGCCCAAGCATCGAGGGCATATTGATTGTGCCAGGAGATCCGTTTCATTAGTCAACCCCGATGGCATTGCTTTGTTACCTTTTCTTCGCTCCAAAGAAAGGCGCAGCCTTTGCTCGATGCTCTTTACATTCGAGGACCGATCGGTGCACGGTGGTGTGTGAGTACCGATGTGTTCCTCGATGAGCTGCCAGGTTTGCCACCGATCGTGATTTGGAGTTCATCATCGATCTCTTACCTGGCACTTCTCCAATTTCTAAGCGTCCAGACAGATGCCTGGCGATGAGCCGATTGAGTTGAAGACTCACCAAGGAGCAGCTAGAGAAGGGGTTCATTCGTCCCAGTTCTTCTCCTGAGGCGATCGATTTTGTTTGTGAAGAAGAAAGACGGCACTCTTCGCATGTGCGTTGATTACCGGTCTTTGAATGAGGTCATCACAAGAACAAGTATCCTCTCCCTCGGATCGACGATTTGTTTGACCAATTAGGCGGAGCTCGAGTCTTCTCCAAGATAGACCTGAGATCCGGCTATTTTCAGCTCAAGATCCGTCCGGAGGATATCGTGAAGACCGCATTCACCACTCGCTACGGCCTCAGATGCAGTACCACAGCTTGTTCGTTTGGCCTCACCAATGCACCAGCCACCTTCATGAATCTGATGAACAAAGTCTTCATGGAGTTCCTTGATAGATTTGTGGTGGTGTTCATTGATGACATCCTCGTATACTCTAAGGATGATGATGAGCACGCACTTCACTTGCATATGGTGCTTAGCAAGCTTCGCGAGCATCAGTTGTATGCCAAGTTTAGTAAGTGCGAGTTCTGGCTCAAGCAAGTGGAGTTTCTGGGGCATGTCCTGTCAGAAGGTGGGGTAGCAGTTGATCCATGCAAGGTACAAGACGTACTCAATTGGGAGCAGCCCCGCAATGTCCCTGAGATTCGGAGTTTTCTCGGTCTTGCCGGATACTATCGCCGGTTTATCGAGAATTTCTCCAAAATTTCTAAACCATTGTCGCTTACTCAAGAAGGAGAAGAAATATGAGTGGTCACCTGGTTGTGAGTCCGGTTTTCGGAGTGAAGAATAGACTCACCATCGCACCGATGTTGGTCCTTCCTGACATTCACAAGAACTTCGATGTCTATTGTGATGCATCCCGTCTTGGACTTGGTTGTGTGTTGATGCAGGAGGGCAAAGTGGTTGCTTATGCTTCTCGACAGCTAAAGCCTCATGAGGCCAAGTACCCGACGCATGATTTGGAGCTTGCAGCTGTTGTTCATGCTCTCAAGTTGTGGCGACATTATCTCGTAGGAAACAGATGTGAGATCTACACCGACCACAAAAGCTTAAAGTACTTCTTTTCGCAGCCAGATCTGAATTTGAGACAGCGTCGATGGCTAGAGCTGATCAAAGACTATGATTTGGGTATTCATTACCATCCTGGCAAGGCGAATGTGGTTGCAGATGCCCTCGCCGCAGTCGCACACGATGAATGCCTTGGGTGTCATTGGCCGCCTCACCGGTGGTTGAAGAGTTTCGTAAGCTCAATCTAGAAGTGGTTGAGTATGGTTACGTTCGCTTTAGCCGTACAACCCACTCTAGAGTCTCGCTTCAGCGGCTCAACTACAAGATGATGCGTGATTGAGATTAGACGCCGATTGGTGAAAATGGCGCATCTCCAGGTTTTTCTGTGAAGTCCAATGGGCTGATCTTGCATGGGCAGCAGATGTATGTCCCTGATAATGTTGAGATCAAGGGGTTGATCCTATCAGAAGCTCATGATACTCCTCTCTCTGTCCATCCTGGCAGCACCAAGATGTACCAGGACCTTCGCAGGCAATTCTGGTGGCCAGGTATGAAGAAGGAGATTGCAGCTCATGTGGCGCATTGTGATGTGTGCCAGCGTGTCAAGGCTGAACATCAAAGGCCAGCCGGATTACTTCAGCCATTGCAGATCCCTGAGTGGAAGTGGGAAGAGATTGGGATGGATTTTATTACCGGTCTACCAAGGTCCTCCACCGGTCACGACTCTATTTGGGTGATCATTGACCGTCTGACCAAGGTAGCTCATTTCATTCCAGTTCATACCACCTATTCTGGAGCCAAACTAGCGGAACTCTATTTGCAGAACATTGTTCGGCTCCATGGAGTTCCAAAAGTCATAGTCTCTGACCGTGGTTCGCAGTTCACCTCCAGATTTTGGGAGAGTTTGCAGTCCATTCTTGGCACTAAGCTATCCTTCAAGATACCTTACCATCCCCAAACTGACGGACCAGACGGAAAGGGCAAACCAAATCCTTGAAGACATGCTAAGGGCTTGTGTGTCAGTGCTACACAAGTCGTGGGAGAAATGCTTGCCATTTGTTTGAGTTCTCCTACAACAACAGTCATCAAGTCAGTCTTCAGATGTCGCCTTTCGAGGCTCTTTATGGCAAGAAGTGCAGAACACCACTGTTTTGGTCCGAGGTTGGTGAGAGGCAATTCTTCGGGCCAGCCATGATTGAAGAGGCTGAAAGGCAAGTTAGCTTGATTCGAGACCGGCTGAGAGAAGCTCACTCGCCGTAAGAGCTATGCTGATCGCCGACGCCGCGAGTTGAGTTTTGAGGTGGGTGACTTTGTTTATCTCAAGGTCTCACCACTCCGCGGTACTCGCAGATTTCAAGTCCGCGGAAGCTAGCCCCGCGATACATCGGTCCGCTCCGGATTTTTGAGAAGGTTGGTGTTGTGGCTTATCGGCGAGCTACCGCCACATCTTTCTGACATTCACGATGTGTTCCACGTGTCCCAATTGAAGAAGAGTCTTGGGTTCCATCGGAAGTTACCCAATTGGACCATCTTGATTTGCGGCTGATCTTTCGTATCGAGAGTATCCACCAGTATTCTCGAGACAATTGGCGTCACACCCGCAATCGAGGTTATCAAGATGCTCAAGGTCCAGTGGAGCAACCATTCGTAAGATGAAGCCACGTGGGAGCGTGAAGACCATATTCAGCGTAATACCCCGAATTTCTTCGAGAGAATTAGCAATCTCGAGGACGAGATTTTTGTAAGGGGGGTGGACTGTAATATCCTGAGTATTTCTATACTCAAGCCACTGTACATTTGTACTCAAACGCTGTTCAATAATACACTGTGCTTGTGTATTTCCGTATCTTGAGTGAACATACTTGCTTGGGATCAGAAAGAACCCTTCAACTTAAGTAATTTCGCTCATAAGTAAATTCGAATTAGGTTGGGCAAGTGCCTGTGACCCTATTAACTTCCAAAATACTTTGGGACAATTAGTAATCAACCCTGGAAGCTTTAGCCGTCAAGGCCCAAGTTCAAAAGTTCTGGGATGTCCGGAGTATCCGGATCCAACCCGGAATGTCCGGACAAAGTCCGAGTGTCCGGATTGGGCTGGCCGAAGCGGTCCAACCCGAGTGTCCGGACCAATGTCCGGAGTGTCCGGTTAGTGTTACCAAGACCCCAACCCGAGTCTCCGGTTGAGTCCGAGAGTCCGTATTGGCGTGGGGTTTTGTATAAAAGTCCCATTTCGTGGCTCCCTTCCATTCTTTCTTCTTCTACTTTGGTTTCCCCACTTCCTTGGTGTTCTCTCCACCACCCCGAGCTCCTCTCCAGCGAGCCACCGGCCGGTGACCCTCCCCGGTGACTCCTCCATCTCGGTGTGCTCCTCCCCAAGCCGTCATTCCCCATCCTCCACCCGGCGTTGCTCCTCCTCCATCTTCCTTGGAGGTAAGCTTTTCTCTTAGGGTTTGATTCATGGATTCTTGGGTTCTAGAGTCGTTCAAGGGGGGGTTAGGACTTAGGTTTGGATTTGGGAGGCTAGGGTTGAACTTGGATTCTAGGGTTTTGGGTGTAGTGGTTCTAGGGTTGAAAATGGGATTTGGATTAGTGAATGTGGTATGCTAGAGTGGTAGATCGGGTAGTAGTAGTGTTGATTTAAGAAGTTGTTAGTGTGAGTTAGAGATTTGGCGGGTTAGCGACGTTTTCTCGTAGAATCGGCTAGCTCGGAGCTCCTTCCGGTTCGCTAGGTGTACGAAAGTCGTAGATCGGGTCGCGGTGAAGTTGTAGGGAGTGGTAAGGTCTCCGTCTCCTCGTCGAGTTGGACCAAATGCCCTAGGACCGGAGTATCCGGGCATATGGTCCGGAGTGTCCGGATTGTCCGGAGTATCCGGACGAAACGGTCCGGAGTGTCCGGCCTATCCGATTGTCTGGATGCAAAACCCGATCGTCCGGTTAGGCTGTTTCGTCCGGCCGTGTTGTGTTGTCCGAGGCGTCGTTTCTTCAGGGTTTCTTGGTTGTACTTCATTCTTGTGTATTGCATGCACTTCATGGTGCATTTAAAA
This sequence comes from Rhipidocladum racemiflorum, assembly GCA_036346355.1. Taxonomy (NCBI): domain Eukaryota; kingdom Viridiplantae; phylum Streptophyta; class Magnoliopsida; order Poales; family Poaceae; genus Rhipidocladum; species Rhipidocladum racemiflorum. The sequence continues at coordinate 70,652,277 of CM070576.1, read as the reverse complement.
CTTTCTTTTGCTAAGTTGTATTTCTTTCGCTGCTTTGTTGCTTTGACCGATTAGAGGCTAGCGAGTCGGGCTTCGCCTCGAACAACCCGAGCATCATCCCGGACATCACCGAAGTGCAACAACAAGGCAAGCACCTCCTTTGACCATCTTGAAACCTATATTTCACGATGTCTACTTTGATTTCTCAAACCATATGCATTGTTTATATTCAAGAAATTGCTAGTTTGTGGGAATGGTAGATATACCCTGATTTGGTGGTTTCCCTCAATTTAATTCCCCGAGATCATTGATAACCTTAGTAGGGTTAGACAATTTAATAAAATGTCACTTGGGTATAAACGATTTAGTAATTGCATACGCTTAGACACTGCAATAGAGGTGAGCAAAGTCACCTTACCAAATGCTCAAAATTATGATAAATGTAATTGGTTTTGGAAAAGTTTTGGAAATGTGAATCGTAAAGGTATATTGGTAAAAATGTGAAGTGTCTAGTTGGTAATTAGACTTGGCGGGAGGTATAATATGTGCTAGTTAAACATGGTGGTGATTGGTTGGCGAGTTAAGTGGAGTTCCCGCTTGAGTCACTAGGCAAAAATATAAGGACCAGAACTTGTGACGGTTTTTGAATTGAACACCGTGCAACCAAGCAATGCTGGGATGGGGCAGCCTATTCTAGTACTTGAAGTGTGAGGGATAGCCATGCTGTTGGTAGGTCAAGAGTGGACCTTTTCCTGTGTTGAGCGGTCAAGCGCGGTGTGTGTGTCCTCACGACCCGCCGTATGCGCCGTGTGTGCGCTTGTACTTTTGCAGCGAGGAATCGCTCGATTCATGTTTGTTGATACAACGGTGTACGCCTTGCTATGGGGTAATGCCGCGGCCAACAATTCGCGTCGTCACGATGAGTATTCCGTGGCGCCGAGTGGTGGTTGGCCTCTTATCGCCATAGTAGTGGATTTGTCGTCACCGGTCTTTGGGGTGTGGCTATAACCTCAACGATGGGAAAGAATAGATCATTCTTGTATATCGGATACCTCGTGTATCGCGTGTACCCTGGATGACAGGGATGCAAGTCCGAGTTGTGTTTGGGTAAAGTGCGCAAACTCTGCAGAGTATCAAATAATTCTAATCGATTAGCCGTGCTCACGGTTATGAGCAATCTTCTCTAATCATATCAAGTATAGAGATTTGGTTTGGTTTTGAAAATGAAAATCTATTTGAAGTCGGTATAAAGTATGTGGTGGAATGGTACTTGATGGAATTGTGGATATGTGTATATGATTCTCGATGGGATTATGAGTATGTATGGATGTCGATTCGTATCCGATTGCGACCATGGATGGTGGCAGGTGTGGAGCTCGATTATTACATTATCGTACATATGTTTTATTCAAGCTGCTTTGTCTTTCAAATTAAGTATTACTTTTCGATGAACTATTTTAAATCCAAATTTTTCGCAATTAACCCTGTAGAAGCTTTATCCTGTTGAATCAGCCTGCATTTATTTATATTTCCATACACTAAAGTCTTGCGAGTACATACGTGTACTCACCGCTGTCGCTAACCCTTTTTCCACAGAGGAAGGTATTGATGATGTCCTCGATGATGGCGAGCCCCTTTTCGCGAGTGTTGCGGCCAGAGTCCCTCCCTCCAACAAGAGCCTGTGGGGTGGTCGGGCCACCGCTGGTTGTCTTTCTTTTGTTTCCATTGTCGCTTTACTTCTTTTGGTTTTACGTAATACTCTTGTTCAAGGTTTACACCCAGTTATGTAAATTATCGTAGTTTATCCTTCCGTGCCTTGGTACTCGTGTTGTTGGTACGCGATATCGGGCTCTTGATCCAGGGATCCGATGCTCGGATGCGTCTGAGCACCGGTCCGGTTAAGGGTTCGATCCCGTCGATCGAATTTTTAGGTTCAGATCTTCGGTGTCGAGGCTTCCTGTTGCTATACGGTGCTATACGCTACAGTAGACGGCGTACAGTACGGTATAGGAAGAGGGGGTCCTCACATTCATTGCAATAGAGTAATTTGTATCACTAGAATCAAAGAAGCGCTTCAATTTATTGTCCTACTCTGTTCTGGTCGAACCAGGCAACCCGGAGTATCCGGTATATTGATCCGGAGTATCCGGACATACCGGAGTATCCGGACTAAATATCCGGAGTCTCCGAGTTACCTGTCTCGGGCTGAATTATTTAAATTGCAAAACTTAATTATCCCAATTGCTTCCGCATTATCTCTGATAGATTAATTTAAATTGGGTATAATTTTGTAATCGCCTATTCACCCCCCCTCTAGGCCGACATCCCTGTCCTTTCAGGCTCAAGCCGCGAATCTTCAGCCGACTGAACAAATTCGCGGGACGGTGGGCCGCCGAGCTACCGCCCGTTCTTTGGAGTCTACGAACGACACCAACCCGGTCGATCGGGTTTACACCTTTCTTCTTGGTGTTCGGAGCGGAGGCTGTCCTCCCAACCGACCTTGAGTACGGTGCGCCAAGAGTGCAGAACTACGACAGCGCACGTGGGACCGAGGAGCAGCAGGATGACCTCGACCAACTCGACGAGGCTCGGGATGTCGCGGTCTTACGGTCGACTAAATATCAGCAGGCACTGCGTCGCTACCACGGCCGACGGGTCCGCGGCCGCTCATTCGAAGTCGGCGACTTAGTGCTGCGTCAAGTCCAATCCGCGAAGGACAGGCACAAGCTCTCCCATACAGGAGGCCCTTTCACCATCGCAGAAGTCCTCCGACCCGGCACCTTCCGCCTCAAGGACACTGAAGGAAATCTCGTGACTAATACGTGGAACATAGAGAAGCTGAGAAAATTCTATTCATAGTCAACCTCTCCCCTCTTTGTTACCACTCAACAAATACTTGAGCAAAGGAAGCCGCAGCTCTCGGACGACCGAGTGCTCTCTCTCTCTCTCTCTCTCTCTCTCTCTCTCGTCTGACCTATCGCAAGTACTGCGACCTCCGCCCCGAAAGCCGAGGTACCGAAGTAGTACTTTGCCCGCCACAAAGACCACGAATGCAAGGACAACCGACCAACAGATAGTCGGACCGTCTCATTCCAGCGACAAACACATTCTGGCGCAACGCGAGGAGAAGCCCAGCTGATGAGAAGGCGCGAGAAAGTCGAAGAGAGCAAAGGGCGCAACCGCCTCCAACCTACGCTGGATCCGTTGCGATCCCAAAAGACTACGGATATGGGCAAATTGCAAGCGCAAAATCCTCGAAGAAGAAAAAAGAAACAGGGAGCAAAGAAGCGCTTTATTTATTCATGGAGGAACATCGCCCCAACCAAGAGCAAACCGCCCGTCGCGATCTTGGTGTGCGCCCCGCCAGCCGAGCTCCGCACGACGTCGCTCCACCACCGCCCGCAGCAGCGGCGCCCTCACTTCCCGAAGTCGGGGAACGCCCACGACGAGGACGCCAACTCGCCGTACGTCCTCACGAACAGCCTCAGCCTCAGCCTCCGCCACCTCCCGCAGCCAGGCCTGGTGGGCAATCACTTCCTCGTGGGGCTGAGTGCTGCGATCCGCCATGGCGCGAAGGGAAAGTTCATTTACTGGCGGCCCTTGCCAAAACAGCGAGCGCACCGGCGCCTCTCCTTTTATAGCCAAAGCGGTGCGGGAGGAACGGAAGACGAAGCGCCTTGGGGTCACGCAACGGCGCGGAAGACGAAGCGCCCAACGCCAGTTCCGAAAGCGGCACGGTCCCCCAGGCGAGTTAATCCACACTTATCTCCAAAGAAAACTTAAATCCTTTTCGAAAATTTTCTGCGGACTCAAGCGGTGCGTGGCGATTGCCCCTTCAGCCCCCACGCACCACTCGGGGGCTGATCCCTCGACCTCAGGGGTCAGCGACCTAGATCGATGACCGGCAACCACTCCGACTGGGCTACCCCCTCATAGTAACCTCTTCAAACCCAAAATGCTACAGCCTACGCCCCCGCGGCTACGGCTCCGAAGTAGCACTTTGCGCGAAAGGAAGGCTACTTGAGCGAAGGGCCAAGCGTCGGTCGGATGGAGCCTTTCGATTTGGGCCGGCAAGCCGACCGATCAAACAATCCCCCTCGTGGCAACCTCCTCGAACCGAATGCTACAGCTTAAGCCCTAACGGTTACGGCTCCCTAGTAGCATTTCGCGCAAAAAGGAAGTCGCCCGAGAAGAAGACAGTTTGATCGACCAGGGCAGACCAACCCCGGTCGTCGTTAAAAAAGCCTACGAGTCGCTAACCTAAGCCGTACTCCGACTGACCGAGCTATCTACCTCATGGCTATTTCCCCCGGCCCAAAAGTACTACGGCCTACGCCTCCGCGGCTACGGCTTCGAAGTAGCATTCTGCGGGGGGAAACAAGTCCTCCGAGCAAGAGACGCTAGGGACGGCCGAAGCACCTCCACTCGGGTCAAGACTTTAACTCCACCGAAGCGCAAGCTTTGAAGGAGGCGGTCCGACCTAAGCACCTCTCCTCCACAAAGTTATCGCTCGAGATAGCTCGTCTTATCCCGTGATCTCTTCGGACGGAATTGGAGCAACACCCACGCTCTCAGGGCACCCCCGCGGGCCCTACAGCTATGGTCGTAAGATTGTCCAAACCACAGAAGAAGCACGAGGTAGACGGGCAAAAGAACTTAAAAACGTCCCGACACGTCGGGCCCGATTAGGGCAATCATGTTCATTACATGCGCTGCCAAAAAGCAAAAATAGGGAAGCTAATCTTCTCCCCCCTTCCGATGGAGGATTTCTCGCGACGAGATTCGGCGGGCAATCTCTTGGGCGCACGGATCAACCCGGGCCACGAATGCGTCGACTTCTTCGTCGCCTCGGTCAGCAGCAACGCCGCTCCCAACCGCCTCAAGGTCGACGCCATCGTAATAAGAGACGGTGTTGACCAGGGCCGAGGAAGCGCCAAGCACCGCCGCTTCCCGCACCGATGCCTCGACGCGCTCAGGGATCCATCCAAGTATGGCGGGGATGGCGCTGGGGCCCGGAGTAAGACCGAACAACCGGTCGCAGACGGCCTGGATGCCCACGTGGAGGACCGTCAGCTCGGCCGTCGTATCGGCCGCGTCCCTCTCCGCCACCCGCTTGTCCATAAGGGCCGAGTCACGTGACTCGACCGCCGCATCTCGTTTCTCCACCGCCACCCTTCGTGACTCCAGCGCGTCGCTAAGGTTTTTTCGCAGCTCTGCAGGGACAAAAAACAGCGTCAGAGGACGCCCGTTGTAGTGGCTCCCAAGGGGTTGAACTACTCACCGGCCACGGAGGCCTCTCTGGCGCGAAGTTCCTCCTCGACCTTGGCACGCGCTTCCCGATCGGACGCGGTGCGGTCGGCAAGCTCCCTCGTCGTCGCGAGCTCCCCCCGAGCAAGATCCCGCTCGCCGCGAAGCTGGTCGGCCTCCCTACGAACCGACTCGCATTCCTCTCGGAAGAGGGTGGCCTCCGCCCGAGCGGACCCTTCCGCGTGGACCGCAGAAGTCTTGGCCGCTTCAGCATCCGCCAGGGCCGACCTGGCCTTCTCTCCCTCGGCGGCCAATGACTCCGCAAGTCGCTGAGCCTCCCGCAAGGCTTCAGTGACTTCCCCCAGCCGCTGACCAGCCGTGGCGGCCCTTCCTTGCTCGGCAACAAGCGCCCTCCGGGCGTCGAGCAGCTCTTCCCCTATGGCACTCCCCCGGCTGTGCAAGTGCCAGAGGAACATCGACTTGTCCACCGCTCGGGATGTCAAGCGCTGCAAATACCTGCCCGGTCAGTCCCCGTTTCCCGATCGAGAGATGCACGAAAGACAAATCCTCGTCAGACTTACCGATCTGGCCGAGCGGGACTCCTGAGCAATGGACTTCCTCGCCCTGTACGCGGCGTCAACGGCGCGAGTGAGGTCGGCGTGGATCCTCCCCATCTCCTCCTCCAAAGCGTTCCAATCCGCGCGTTCTGCCTCGTCGTCCAGAACGAACACGGGCCCTCCGGCCGGTCGGCCGGGCAAGTCGGCCTGGCGGTCGGCCGCCTGTCTCGACTCCCCGCTGAGGCGTCTGCGATGGCCGGTTGCGCGCCCTCCAGCAACACTTGGACCGCCGAAGCAGGCGGTGGCCCGGCGGGGGCGGCGGGACTCGTCCCGACGGTGTCGCGAACGCCGCAAATCGATACTTCCCCGTGGAGTCGCGCCGACCCACGGTCGGCGGTGCGGGAAAGGCAAGGATGGCGGAGCGTCTCCGTCGATACTCTACGGACGGTAGCGGCCCAGCCCCCCGGCGGCGGGACCGCACCTCACCTGACAACGCAGGCGGAAGCACGCCAATGAGCTTACACTGTTTGTCGCGGTCGGCAGCGCTCCCTGCGCACCCCTCCGGCGGCGTCCCCTCGCCGACAGACCCTGCCACGGGGAGCGCATCCGAAGAAGCCCCGCTCCCAACGACCGCCGCCGCACGCCCCGCGGATGGGACCGCAAGGGTGCGACTCCTCACCGCTGGGGTCGGACTCAGCGCTCTCTCAGCGCTGGTATGCCCCTGCACACAGCGGCCGATCAGGGATTACGAAGGAAGAAGCCCCAGAGAGGACCAAACTGGGAGCACGTAAAGTCACTTACCGAGAGGAGCGAACAACCGGCACCTGACGTGCCCTTTTTGCCGGACCCCCGCGAGGAGGCGTGAGGGGTCTGCGCATCTGCATGATAAACCCTGCGCCCGCAGTCTCTTCCGAGGAACCACGGTCGCCGGCCCCGCGGCTGGGACCCGCGTCACAGCCGCCAGAGTCGTCTCCGACAACCGCTTCCCCCTCGCTCGGCAGCGACTCACTGCGTCACCGTCACTCGGTCTCGTCGAGAGATCTCTCGCCCGCAGCCGGTCTGCGTGCTCTTTCCTCTTCCGCGTCTGGTGGCCTCTTTCCTCGCCAGAGGTCGGCGTCGATCGCTCCCTGGCGGCGCTCGGCGCTCGCGCCTCCTTTTCCCCGGAAGCAAGGGCGAGAGATCGGCCGCCGAGCCCTGCAAGAACGCTCGGCTAAGGGAGCGAAGGAGTAGAGCAAAGCAAAAGCAAATAAGAGCCACCAGACGTACCAAGTTCTGCGGATTCTGGCCGAGAATGGCGCGGGCGCTCGCCGTGGCTCGGTATCCCCTCGATGGAAATCGGCGCCACACGCGCGAGGACCTCCGACGCAGAAGCTCCGCTCCGACGACCTCGCGGGTCGATCGGCCCTGTACTTTCGAACATGGCGCGCCCGATCCTTGAGGGGTTGAATGCGCCTCTCCATGAACGTCACGGAGGACCACATTGCCCGTCGAGACCCGCCGCTTCAGTCTGCGAGCTTCTCGAGGATCTCATCCACCTTCGCCCCGGTCCCTCGTATCGGGACCCCGAGTCCGGCAAGGATGCGGCGTCGGCAGATTCCCACCGAAGGCCGGCACTGTTGTCAATGTTCCGACGTAGAACCACTCGCTATGCCACCCCGGTTGGGACGTCGGCAACTTCACGTCGGTGTAGAGCGACTTGCGGCGGGGCGCCAGCTTGATCGCCAGGGCGCCAAGAAGGTCGGCGGCACCGACGGCGGCCTCGCGAAGAAGAAGTGGCGCCAGAGTCCCGGTGGGGTTCGATCCCGAAAAAGCCTCGCCGGCGTCATGAAGACCGCGATGTGAAGGACTCCATTCGGGTTCAGTGGTGAACTCCCCAGTAGAAGTGCGCAGCCCGGACGAGCGGGTGGAGTGGAGGCCGAAGCCCCGCCGTAGAAGGCCGCCCGAGACTATCTCGCCGTCTTCCAGCCGAGGACCTCGGTCCCGGCCGGCGGCACACTTGGCCGGATCGAGGTCAGCGGGAAGGAGCTCCTTCCTCTCAAGCCGAGGTAGCGACCATGGCCGAGTCGAGGTCAGCGACATCCCCGAATGAGCGTAGGAGAGCGGAGGACGGCGCGACGAAGCAGGAGGTTTTTTCTTCTTCCCCTTGCGTTCTCTCTCCTTTTCTTTTTGCAGAGGACACAAGCAGGAGGATTTGCTCCCTCCGCGCCGCCCTCTCCTTCCTTTATAGGCGCCTGGCGGGAACAAACGCGCCTCCGCGCCCAACCGACGCCCCCTCGCGCGGACCGACGCAGCCGCCAAACCGTCAGCCTACCACACGCCCACTACTCGTGCGTGCGCAGCCCATTTAAATCCCACTAAGCATTAACTGCCCCGACAGGACGGCCGCCTCGCGCCGCACGCCGCGCCGCATCGCAGGCCCCATCGGCTACAACGGGCCAGGGTGCCCCATGCCAAGAAAGGTAAGAAAACGGCCCACTGGGCCGCCCGGCCTCGGGTAAGCAAGCGACTGCGGGCTCGCGCCGAGGCCCGGCTGCCGTCTTGAGGGTTACGAAGGCCGAACCCACCAATTTGGAATGAAATCCTCCCCACCACGTAAAATAGAGCGAGGGGCGGTCGCAGTGAGCTCCCCAGAGGGCCTCTAGATGGGTCGGCCGGACGACCCAATCACTGTGGCCTGCCTGAGACCATACCTCACACTCTCGCGAGCTCATCGATGAGTGGCGGCGGCCGCGCTCGGGTCGGCCAGACGACCCGGCAGCCCGACCCGGATGAGTAAGGAAAGGTTTTTATGGAACGCCCCACGGCTCGGACGCCCACGCCGAGCTACGTCGCTTGGAAACGATCCCCCTCGAAGGGGATCGCCAAGGTTCCACTCGGATTGCCCGACAGCAGCTCGCACGAGCACGACGTTCAAACCGACGGAGGTAAACGTGCGTTCGCTCAAATCGACTCTAAAAGCCCACGAACGACGTGGCCTGCCAGAGTCCGACCTGGCTAAACCCCCTGACCGGCTCTCCGACCGGCCGGGCTACACCACGGGTGCCGCCTTACCGGGTTCTTTTCTTGGCTAGCGGCGACTCAAGCGACCAAGCACCGCCGACCTCCGGGCCGACGGCTGCCACCACCGGGCTAAACCCCCGACCGGCTCTCCGACCCGCTCGGGGGCTCGGGGGCTACACCCACCGGGTGCGCTCGCGCGCACCCGGGCTCTTTTTAAGTGGTGCGGCTCCCAAGCAGCCGCGCCGACCTAGCGCCGCCAACCTCCGGGCAGCTAACCCCCCGACCGGCTCTCCGACCCGCTCGGGGGCTCGGGGGCTACTGACGAGTACCCGTACCATGGGTACCCCCATCAGCCCGGAAACGCGAACGGGCTGACCCACCGCGGCGAAGGCCCAGCACTACCGAAAGGCGCTTGGGCCGCGGAGATCAAACCCCGACCTATGCAGGACCGACCCTGGACGGTCGGCGGACTCCTGTCGAGCGTCGGGCTCGACCGCCTAGTATTGAAGCTCACGGCCAACGAGCTCCACCGCACGAGCAGCCAGGCCCACGCCGATGTCGCGTACGCCTTGTGCATGCGTCCCGACACCCGTCACCGGGTAAGCGGCTCCTTCCCAAGACTGCCGAAGAGCCACCAAGAAGTCAAGCCCCGTCCGTCGCCTGGCACACCGCAGAGGAGTACGCCCACTCCGAGGCCAAGGCAAAGTCAAGCGCCATTAAAGCCGCCGAGGCCGATAGGAGCACCACGCAACACGCCATCCGCATAAAGACTACGCAAGACTACTCATCACAGAACCACCAACCCTGCCTCGGGACGGGCAGGGGTCGGTCGGACAAGACAGGAACCAGACTTCAAGACGCGCAGGCCCCTTTCCTCGTAGTTTTCCCAACTCCCGTGTAACCTGCCTCCTCCGTCTATCGAAGGAGGCGGGGGCCCGAGAGGGGCGATGCTGGCGGTCTTCTATGTAGCCACAACTCCCTAGCAAAAACCTCAAGGGGATCGGACAGCCGACCCCCCGCCTCGCTTGTACACCCCTTGTTCATCACCCAAAGATCAATACACCCACGCCAAACGAACTGGAGTAGGGACATTCGGCCCGAACCAGTATACATCGTCTGACTCCTTGAGTCGACCATTCGGGGAGAGGGAGCGCGCGACCCCATCCGACCATAAATTCGTATTGCCGGTGCACGAAACACCGACAGTGAGCATACACTTAATTGGAGTATGGATGTCACTCCTGGTCCAACGCAACAGTGAAGATCCGATCCACGCTTCCGAGCGCCCACAAATTTCCTTACCAATAACAGTTGGATTATCACATGTGTAAATCGTAGATGATCCTACACACCCTCAGTGGGAAAATAGTGGGATTATTTTTTAAATAGCCTAGTCTATAAATATAAGACGCATTTCACATTTTAATACTCCCTCTGATCATAGATAGTTATCGTTTTGAACATCGACACGGTCTTCAAAATACAGATTTGGCCACTAATTTCTATTATAGTATATTCATAAAAACCTAATAAAATTATAATACTATGGAAGTATATATTTTTTAGATAAATCTACACATATGATTTTCATATATCTAATATAAATATTTAAAAAGATATTAACAATCAAAGTTTTAAAAGTTTGACTATACCTATATCTAAGACGACAACAATTTATGATAGGATGGAGTAAAAAATTAGTGTGATGTTCACTGTATATCCCTAATGAGTATGTAACTTTACTCTATATGCATGCATTGAATATAATACTTCGAAATAATAATTAGAAATAATTTAGTCATGATTAATATCTTCTTAGTATACACGCTAATAGAAAATATGACTTATTAGTTTGGACGGAGAGAGTATTATCTTTCGAGGCTCATTTGGTTGGTTGGAATTATTTTTCGAATTTTATGAGAATTGAACTATCTAATATGAAATTCTAGCATTCCAGTTTCTAGCTGTAACCTTTTTCCCACTTTTGTGTTCTATTCAACCCTCTCTATCCATGTTTATAAGGTATATGTTTTCTTGGCACATGGATCAAGAAGATATTGAAAATAACTAGATTACCCTTAATTACTATTACTAAACACTATAATCAATGCATGAATGTCGAGAATATAAAGTAAACAAGAATATTTATTAAGAGTATGAATAGAACATCACATTAATTTACGTTGAAATATGAAATAAATATTATATTTATAGATAAAATTATTAAAAATAAATCTTATAAATTTAAACAGAGAGAGGAAGAACTTTCCTCATTAAAGTTACAACCATACTATCACCTTTGGTGCAAGTGAAAAGATTCCATGTGCTATGCAATTGACTCGATACGTGTAACATTATCACACAACATTGGATTGATACTTATACAACTTAAGAGCAAGTACAATTACAAAGCTCACTATTTACTTTATCTCTCATCTATATCATCTAGATAAGTAATAAAATCAACATGTAAAGTAATTATCTCTACAAGTTGTTTCTAGATGCGGTACAATAACTATCACTTCTCTCTTGTGCATAACATCCCATATGGCATATACAATAAGGTCACTTTAGCTTATTCTTAGTATGTACACATCAGATTTGTGCTGTTTGGAAGAATAAGAAAATGAGAGAGAAGAGAGTCGGCTCTCATACAAGAGCCAACATCGCACGAGAAACAAGATATAGTGTTGTTTATGCACAAGAGAGAAGTGATAGTTATTACACAGCATTTAGAAACAAGCATTAAAGATAGTTATTGTATAAGCTGATTTTATTGTTTACTCTAAATGATATACTAGATGAGAGAGAAAATAAATAGTCTCTACTATATAAAGTGAGAGTTTCTTCCCACGTCACATTAATTGCCCTGCTTAATTGCCCTACTTAATTGCCCTACTTAATTGCCCTACGCAAGAAACGAAGAGTTGCTTTAATTAGCCAACTTTTGCAAGAAACGAAGCGTTAAAGATAGATGTTTGATCTTATGAAATAGTATTTTTTATTTTTTAATCTTTATTTTTCGTTATCAATTTTGTTTTTCGTAGCAACGCACGGGCATATAACTAGTAAACTTTTAGGGTAGTGTACATGATACAACTAACCACCATAAGAGCAACTACCCTAAAAGTCTTTTATTACTCCAACCTACTCACTCGTTAGTTGCTTAAACATGCCTATCAAAAACAATGTTCCACTGATCCAAATGCTAAAGCGTCCCTTGGAATATCAAAGTGAAAAATAAAATGGTTGCCATGATGGCACACAGAAAAAGTTGCAAAACCTCACTCGTTCTCAGAAACCAGCTCGTGTTCAAATGCCTTGGAAAGAGCTTTGCCGCATCGCAACCTAGGCGGCCGCAGGGGTCCACACACGTCACCGGCTGCGGCCAATCGCTCTTATCCAGATCGCCGTCGTCCGGGGGGCCATGCCGCCGTGGTTTCAACGGCTGGCGATTTCCCCTATCCACCGTCGGACGGCGCCCAGAGCTCTTCTAGAGCTTTCCACGCGGTGCGAAAATGTGATCCCGGTTCCATTAATCTAAAACCGTCCGAGAAGTAATCTGGGCCGTGCAGATCGAGATCGACGGGCCGTGCACGTTGCGGGCACAGGTTGCCCATCCGATGCCCCGTTTGAGTGTACAGCACGAGACATCATGTCGTCGAGCCTTGGTTTTCGCAGATAGACCCTTGTAATTTCTCCATTTCAGATCATCCTCTACAAACATTTGGTGTTGTTTGGTTGCCTTCTCTCTTGTAATTTCTCCATTTCAGATCATCCTCTACAAACATTTGGTGTTGTTTGGTTGCCTTCTCTCGCGAGCTTGTCCGTTCAACTTAGCTAGGCTAATATGATATGGTGTTTGGTTGAGTATTTAGTAAGTAGGTATTTTGAAATTTAAGTATTTTAAAATTTATATAGCAAGTGGTTTAGTTTTGTTTGTAAAAATGTCAATAACCCATTTTTAAAATCGGTTCGATAATCGGAGATACTAATCAAAAGATATAAACAAAAAAGAGAAAAAAAAACTTACATACCCACATGGCACCCTATGCATGGTTTGATATTGTGGCTGCCAGTGGCCCCTTCCGTAGAATACGAGGCTGCCATGCGCTGTATCTAGAGATACGCCTATTTTCTACGTATCTCCAGAGCCAGGCTGCATGAAGAATCTTGTATCCAGTTAAACAGACTCAATACTAGATGCAGGCAACCAAACACAAGAAAAAAGCAAGAGTCTGCATATGTGGATGCAGGCAATCAAATTGGGCTCTGAACGAGCATTGCGGTCTTGCGGAGTCATGTTCAAATACTACACTAACGCAGGGGGCTGTGTGATAAAGACATATTAGAGGGCTAACCGAAACCCCAGCGGGATTCGGTGGGCAGCGGGTGCGGGAGCAGTAGAGGGCAGGACTCAGGCGGGCCTTGGGGAGCGAGCGGTAGATGGACTGAGGAATCCGGCTCTGCTCCGCCGCTAGCCTGCCGCCGCGCCGCCCCGGCCGATGCCCGCACCCGCCTCTCCTTCCGCACCTCGCCCCCTCATGGTGAGAGCCGAGAATTCTCAATCTGTCTTTTGTTGCATCTGGCACTCGAATTCTTGGTTTCCATGCGCGACCCAATCCAATCGATGCTGAGTTCGTAGTAAGGTTGCGATCTTGAGGTGTTTAGTGCAGAGATTCGAGTGAAATTTTTTGTTTTTGTTTTTGGTGGTTGTGTGCTCGCAGGCGTGATCCGATGATAGCAACAAGAGCGCGGCTTCCCCTCTCCCTGACGGCGTCGGCCCCCCTGTACGGCGCGCGCACCAAGAAGAGGAGGAAGCTGCCATGTCCCCCAACCTGGAGAGCCCAATCAAGAGCCAGGTGCCGGCGCTGCTCCTGAGGCGCCTCTTCGGCGCGGGGCGGCGGGATGAGGCCAAGCAGCTCCCGCGGCCGCCCGCGCGTCCGATGCCGGCGCCAGTGGGGAGGCGGCGGGTGTTCGTGCAGACGGAGACCGGCTGCGTGCTGGGCATGGACCTGGACCGCGGGGACAACGCGCACACCGTGAAGCGACGGCTGCAGCTCGCGCTCAACGTGCCCACGGGCGAGACCTCGCTCACCTTCGGCGATCGCGTCCTGGAGAACGACCTCTCTTTCATCCGCCCCGACTCGCCGCTGCTGCTCACCCGGAACAGCATCCACCGGAGCTGCTCCACCCCGTGCCTCTGCCCGGTCTCCAAGGACTTCGAGCACAAGGACTGCAGCGGCCTGGTCGAGATACTCGGGTGCTCCAGCAGCTGCGCCCGCGTGAAGCGCCTCGTCGACGACGTGGTGACCGCCATCAGGAGCGGCGTGGATCCGGTCCCCATTGAGAGCGGCCTTGGCGGCTCCTACTACTTCAGGAATGTCGTCGGCGACAGGGTTGCCATTGTGAAGCCAACGGACGAAGAACCTTTTGCCCCGAATAACCCAAAGGGGTTCGTCGGTAGAGCGCTTGGCCAGCCGGGACTGAAGAAGTCTGTGCGAGTAGGGGAGACAGGGTTCAGGGAGGTCGCAGCGTACCTGTTGGACCATGAAAATTTTGCAAATGTTCCTGCAACGGCGCTGGTGAAGATAACACACTCCATTTTCAATATCAATTGCCCAGTGAACGGTGGAAATCCGGCTCCGACCCATGACCAGAAGCAGCAAGTTACAAGTAAGATTGCTTCATTCCAGCAGTTCATCGCTCATGACTTTGATGCCAGTGACCATGGCACATCGAGCTTCCCGGTTGCTGCTGTTCACAGGATCGGCATATTAGATATCAGGATTTTCAACACTGACAGGCATGCTGGCAATGTGCTGGTGAGGAAGTTTGAAGGTGGCACTGGCCGCTTTGGTTGCCAGACAGAGCTGTTCCCTATTGATCATGGCTTGTGCTTGCCAGAGAACTTGGAGGACCCTTATTTCGAGTGGATACATTGGGCACAGGCGTCGGTCCCGTTCTCTGAGGAAGAGCTCGAGTACATCAGGAATCTTGATCCAATGAGGGACGCTGCAACGCTGCGCAGAGAGCTTCCAATGATTCACGAGGCCTGTCTCCGTGTCCTGGTCTTGTGCACTATCTTCCTTAAGGAGGCTGCTGCTTTCGGGCTTTGCTTGGCAGAGATAGGCGAGATGATGACTAGGGAGTTCAGAGGGATGGAGGAGGAGCCAAGCGAGCTGGAGGTTGTTTGCATGGAAGCTAGGAGGAGGGTAGCAGAATGGGAACCATTCTCCCCAGCGATTGAACAAGGGGAGGACATGGATTTCCAGTTCTCAATGGATATATTAGGAGAATATAATGATGTGATTCGATCGCCGAGATTCAATGGCTCATGCATGAAGGGGCCTGGTTTCAGAAGCCCTCTGTCGAAGCTTGTGGAGAGCGTCGACGAGGGCAATGACAATGATGAAGACCGAAAGGAGTCTGCTATGCAACCATCTAATCGGCCGCCATCTGCTGGATTGAATCCTCCCAGTGTTTCCAACAAAGCTACAGGTCAAAATGGCAATGTGCATGCCCCGAATAGGAGTGCAGACGAACAGCTTCTATCTAGTATGTGCTTTGTCAGGCTGTCGGACATGAATACACAGGAATGGAGTATCTTCCTTGAGAAGTTCCAGGAGCTGCTGAAAGAAGCCTTGCACGACCGCATGGCAGCTGCAGGGCAGCGGATGAAGCAACGTCTGGGCACTTCCTGCAAATTTTGAGTAGGACCATAGAGCAGCATAGAAGAAATAATGTATTGCTGCTACTTGTGTTGCTTATGGAGTACAGAAAGGAGATATATGATTATATGAGAGACACCAACAACTTTGCGCGTCGTTGCAGTGTAAGTGTTTAAGTTATGTTCGTCAGGTAGATGAGACCAAAGGCTGCTGGTGGGTGTGGACTGGAGAATTGCTACGCATGTTAATTAACTATGTTAAAAAAGTACTACCTAATAAATGCTTGTCAGCTTGTGTATGTTGTGTTAGATGCTAAATACTTCGGTATGCGATTTGTTAGCTGTTGCTGAAGATTCTTTGTGTTGTGAGCAGTGTAAATATGCACTTCTGATGTAAATGCTTACCTGGTGTTGAACATCTTCGATGCGCACTTGTTTTGCGTTGGTTCTGATATCCAAAATTCTTGATATTCCAGTTCTGATAAGATTAAAACTGTTATTTCGAAGTGGCCAGATTAGTACTCAACTCACAAAGAGAAGTTTATAAGAACTAAGAAATGAGCTCTTTCTCACCTCCAGTTACCTCATATAATTGCACATATGGGGAACAAGTTAGCCTAACAAGAGTTACATTACGCCATCCGTTGGCAACAATAGGGTTCATACAAACACCCAAGCCAATTCCAGCTGCCAAGGCTGGACTCCTGTACTACGTGTATGGAAGAATGCACAGCGGAGTATCTGCTGGATTCAGTCAAAGTCATCCTTGTTTGCCAGGGGGGAAACTACCTTCAATTGCTTCTGTTGTGACAAGGAAAAATAAGCAGGTGCAGCAGTATTTAGTAGTGGATGGCAATTTTACCATCTTAGATTCGTAGTTGTTCATACAATTTGCACTAAAACTAGTTTCAGCATTTGACATAACCAGTTATGAAGCCAGTTACATATTGACAACATATGCTTATGCCAACATGGATGTATCCTGCATACTCATGAGCAAGATGACTTGGTATATGAATGAATGTTGATCATGAATACTATTAATCTTGTTTAGCACTTTAGCTGCATTCAAAGTAAATAAGAGGGAGTGACAGTTGATTTTGCGAGAAATTTAATTGATCCATTTGTGCAATCATGGTGGTTGATCTGTTAAAGATATAGCATTACAAGCATAGTTCCACTATAAATAGCAGTAGAACTTACCAAATCCATTTGCCAATAAACAGCTTGACTACTGTCAAAAACTTGTAAGAGTCCAGAGAGAGCACAATTTGCCACACCAGTGTTGTTAACAAGATTACAAGAGTTTGCTACCTTTTCCAAAATAATGAAAATGAAAAACAAATCCAAGCATGGATTATGCTCCAAAGCATTTGCAGGATTGGACTAAGAATGACCGATAGCGTGATCTGAAAACTTCCACCAGTATCGCAATCTTATTTGAAGGCTACCAGACTTTTGAAAGTCACTTTCAAGCAAACTGAGGCCCTGTTTGGAAGCAAAGTTTTTCAATACCATGGCTTAAAGATTGTTTTGGTATAAATACCATGGTTTCATCTACCACCATTGAAACCATGGTTTTTCTTGGAACTACAAACTGTTTGGCTACAAAGTCTTTTGCATGGTATTTTCAAAGTATTGACACCTCTCACTCTCTACACCAACACCAAAAGCCCAAAACTCCACTTTGAGTGGAGTTTTCAATACTCCAAAAATACCATGGTATTCAAAACAGAGTTTTTTGGGTTGCTTCCAAACACCATATTGCCAAAAATACCATAGTATTCTCCAAAACCATGGTTTTGCCTAGAAACTATGAAAATACTTTGTTGCCAAACAGGCACTGATTGTGTGTATACATTTTTAGCAAACGAAGTGGAAAAGGCAAATCAGCACTCACGTAACTTTGTATCTTTGTCTATCTTTCCATATGCATCTAGGGAATTACTACAGACCACACACAACAATTTCTCTCCATTTCAGACTCAGTAGCACAACAGAGGAACCGTATGTTGATCCTAAGAGTTGCAGCTTTATATGTCAGTGGAGTAGGCACTCTTAGGGGGCTCATTTGTAGCTCGTATAACATTGTGCTTGCATTGCATATTTGCATGATGCCGGAAACTAGTGAAACAATGTGCTTGCATAGAATGACGCAGGAAATTTGTGATGGTGTTCAGTTTATTGGTTGGGTAAAATACGTAGTGACTAATTAATGACACTATCTATGACTCCCTCGTGGAACCAGAGTATAAGTATGGATATTACTCCCTTCGTCCAAGTTTATAGGGCGTATTTTCTCGACACATAGGCAAAGAGATATTAGAAATGATTAGACTACCATTAATTAGTATATCTAAGCATTGTATTTATGTTTGTATGTAGAGAATATCAAGTAAATCTGGATATTTATTAGGAATATAAAGAGAACATCACAATAATTTTTGCATTGGAACATAAAATACGTCATGTATTTATAGATAAAACCATTAAATAATGCACCATATAAACTTGGACAAACTTGGACGGAGAAAGTATCAGCCCTCCGAAAAGGCAAAAACCATCTCGGCACATCCAGCACCTTCCCAAAACAACTAAACTACACAGCAAGCCTAAATACATCAATTCAGGATGACTTAATTCAACCATGCACCCATCCATACAGAATGGAAAAATTGATGATTTGCCCCGTTTTTCCTTTGCAATTGATGATTTACCCCTCCATGTCTCACCGACATGCAGGTCCATACAGAATGAAAAAAATCGATGATTTGCCCCTTTTTCCTTTGCAATTGATGATTTGCACCCACTTAAGTGAGGGCAAATCATCAAATCTCCCATACAGAATAAGTAGTTTCATTTTGTCAATAGGTCAGCAATAGACAAAACGAAGATACCGTATGTGTCTCAAAAAGAAATAACTGAATTCGCAAACAAAAAAATGTTGCCTCACCAATAAAATAAGTAAATATGAACTATTAAAAAGAAAATGATGATAAACATTACTAGTAAGAAGTTAAAAGCTATTGAAATATGTTTGGCCTTAAAGAAGAATCATGGTACAAACATACATACCAAAACAGGGGGGTGGATAAGCTGTTTGGACAACAAAAGAAAACACATCATCACAGATACAATTGAATTCCTGTTTTCATTTAAAGCAATTAGCAATTCAAATTGTACAGATAGAACTGCATGAATCAAAAGAACATACCCCATCCCTCATAATAGCATAACATCTTCTTTTTTTTCATTTCAGAGATGGAAATAGAATCATTTACAAGTCACTGTTTGCTAACAAAATGGGAATGGGAACAAGCAGACCTCCATTTGTGGCGATACTTCTAGCCATAGTTACTGGATTCGCTGTATACCCCCGCCGTTGCGAACCGGGTTCGTCGAACCCAAACCAGTTTAGGATATGAGATTCGTGTTCGCAGTGGAAATTGAAAGAAAAAGTGAAGAACCGCGAGCCTAAATCCCGTACCGTGACTCAGACGAATCACGTTTATGGTAACTATGCTCCTAGCTGCTGGAGTAGTGAAGGATCACCAATGACATGACTTGAGAAGTGGCTCAAGCCAACTATTAGAAATGTTTCAAATTTTAGTCGAACAGAAGAAGCACTATTCACCAGCACTTGATATAGCTGACAGCCATGATTCAGTACGACATCGCAAAAGCATCTGGATACTGAACCCAGAAGCATTTGAGCTCAGACCTTCACAATGCAGGTCATATTGCCACCATCAATAGATTGATGTGTCAAATCTTGGCTCGTAAAAGCAGACCTGGCTATTGCACAGCTGGCTTGCACAACCAGCAATCCATGACCAAGCCTTCTTATCCACGTCGTATAGAAGACCTTTGCCCTGGTTCCACGATGTGAAACAGATCAAGTTGTCCTGCCCAAAGCACTCGAATCTCTCAGCAGACAACCTCAACAGCGCCCTGAAGTACTTGGGAGGCATCCTGCTTATCTCCACCCAGACTGTCCTACCATGATCCAGCTCCCAGATCCTCATACTCTGCAGCGTGCTGTATAGCCCGATCCTCCCCACCAAGAACAACCTTGTGCGAGCTCCAGCAACTAGATATCCATCCAGCAGCGACCGTGGGAACTTGGCCGGTATATGCTCCCAATGCCCTGCATCCACTCTATACATCATCAGCCCAAGCGGCGAGAGCGTCTCCAGGTACAGCCTGGAGTCGCAGAACGCCATCTTCGACGAGCACAGGTTTGCGGCAGGCATCATCTGGTGCACCGACCATCTACCCTCCTTGGAATCATAGACCTCATTGGGGAGCGTCTTGTCCCCATACACATCGCTCGCAGCGATTACCTTGAACGACCGGCGCTTCTTATCGACTGCAAGCACCAGCTGCCGTTGTTGGTTGTAATGCATGTCCGGGAGCACCCGCCAGGCCTGCGTGAGCGGGTTGCAGACGACGGTGCGGAATCCGGCGCCGTCGAAGCCGGAGAAGCAGACGAGGCCGCCCGATGAGCCGACGAGCCAGAGGTCCCAGGCGGGGAGGAAGCCGAATGGGAGCTTGTAGCGGGCGCGGAGGGGTAGGCTGAGCACGCTACACTGCGGCGGGGAGTGCGCGGCGCCCCTACAGAAGGTGAGGAGGCAGGGCCCGTGGGAGGGGACCCCCGCGTGCGCAGCGAGGAAGGCGGGGTCGTGGAGAATGGAGTCCCAGCGGCGGGAGACGGGGCGGAGGCGGAAGAGGAGGAAGGGCGGGACGCGGGCGAGCACCTCGAGGAGGAGGTCTTCGGGGAGCGCGGCCCAGACGCGGGCGTCCATCCGCACGTCGGCGTGGAGGAGCGACGCGGTGGAGGGGAACGTGGCGGCCGCGGTCTCCTCGTCGAGACCCCGCGGCTTGGTGCTGCGGATCGCCTTGGGCGGCCGCGACGGGCTCGTGGGCCGCGACGCACGCGCCGGCGCGGCCGCGTCCATCGCGCGAGCGATTCGGCCGCGAGATCGGGGGGATTCGAGGGGAAATCTCAAATCTCGGGGGATTCCAAGAGGCGGCAGCACCTGCCTGCCTGGGCTTGCTGCTCTCTTTTATTTATTTATTTTTGTTTCTCTCTCCCCTCCGCTCCTCTTTTTGGACGGAGTCGGCGTGCACTGGCCCCTCCGTCATGTGTCGCTGACGCTGGAGGCCTGGAGCGCAACTGCCAAACGGGGAGACGCCGCCGGCAGCGGATTCGGCTACCTCCGGGCCAGGGTGCGGCTGCTCGCTCGTCGTCCTGGGCCAATCGATTTGGCTCTCTCCCCTGGATCAGGCTGCACCGGCTGTGAAATGACCCAAAAAATTTCAAAAAGAAAATTAAAGATTTGAGATCTTCGCCTGCGCCGTCATCACCCTCGCCCTAACCCTAGCTCACTCACCCCTTTTGCCCCCCCCCCCCCTCTCTCTCTCTCTCTCTCTCTCTCTCTCTCTCTCTCTCTCTCTCTCTGCGAACGGGTCCTGGTCGTCAGATTAACCCTGTGCTCGCCCGCCTGCCACCCGGGTCCCACTCGCCAGCCACCCCCCCGACCCTGGACCCCACCTGTCGACGCCGGTCTTACTTGCGTCGTGGTCACTACCATCGCACCGCTCGTGGGCCACGCCGCCGCTACCAGGCCGCTTTCGCCCAAGTGTTGTGCGGGCTGCAACTATTTTCTCTTTTCTTTTATTTTCTTTTTCCTTTTCAGATTTAATTAAATTCAAACAGTCCAAAAAATGTGAAAGGTTTCGAAAATCCGAAAAAGACCACCTTGACCGTCTCGAGCCACTGAGTCCAAAAACGACCTCCGCTCCGCCATTTGAAGCTTCCAAAATTCTCAAAATGCCCAAATTTCTCTCAATCTCCTGTGACCCGTTTTCGTTTTCCGTTTTCGTTTTTCGTTTTTGTCCACTATTTTCGTTTCGTTTACCGTTTATTTACCGTTTTTCGTTCATTTGCGCTAGATCTGACGTTCGCGCAATACCCGGAGTAGGAGCAGGAGCTAACTGGAGCCGAGTACGACTACACTAGCTATGCTCTAGACGAACCCTCAACCCAACAAGGCAAGCCACACACCGTTGAACATATTTAACCCAATTGCCATGATAATACTATATTATTTGCTTTCTACTGCATTATTTTAATTGTATGTTGAAATACTGAAAATCGATATTTTAGAATGACTTGCAACTTAGTTATACCCAGTTTTGCGAATAGCCTCCTTGACTTTGATGAACTCTATGAAACCCTGAATAGCCATAGTTAGTGATTATCTACACCTTAGATAATTATTAACCATATTAGTTTCACTCATAATCTTTAAATGAGAAATGAAATTATGGTGAGCAGTTGGCTCAGTGATTTAAATTGTGCTACGGTCAGGGGGACAATATTGGACTAACCACGAGGTGGATGTGAGTTCGACCCTCGACCGATGACTTAAGCCATGTCTGGTTTGGTGGCTGGTATGAGCAAGTACTAGATTGGTTTGTTGATGGTTGAACGGTTTGATCTTTGGCACCATAAGGTTAAACCCCCTTAAGCAAAGTAAATAACTTAAGATCTCGCTCAATCACAAGTCAAACCGGTTAGGTCTTCGACATAGCTCAGTACATTGTGCATTTCCTGGAAAATACTTGCATGGTGGTACCATTCTCGGAAGGAGAATGGGGAGCAGTATTCCCGGCAGGGGGATGACTGATGGGGTGGAACAGGAATGGACGTTGAGGCGTCATTCGCCGGTTCTCACAACGGTAGGTACCCACTCATATTGGAGCACGTCTCCTGCCTTAGCCAGTGGGGTCCCAAGAACAGTGGGTCGAAGGACCTATCGGGTAGGAGCTATCATGGGGATGTTGAATCAAAAGGCTATGATGATCTCAGCCCAGTCGAATGCACTTAAGTTGCATGTAATTCACGTGTGGCATTAACGGTCGTTTATATCTTATGGATAAAGCTGAGCAGCACTGTAGAGTCAAAAATAATGGTATTCGAATACGCCGTGCTTCCGGTTAATGAAGCTGAGTTTGAATTGGGGTGACTCCCGTAATCGAGCTCAAGTAGATTTTAAAATTTTGAGAATTGGTGGTCTGTTATGTTAACTTTGTGAACCCCCCCAGTTACTATTATATATGGTTTGTGTTTCAAATGTAAAATGAATCTGGAAATAAAACTGCATCCACGATACTTAAACCTTATGCCAATCCTTTGTTAATCCCTTACATGTAGTATTCAGTAATTTCCCGTACGACTTGTTGAGTACGGTTGTGTACTCACTCTTGCTTAACCCAATCCTTTCAGAGTTCCAGGAAGCTGGAGATTATCAGGAAATCGTAGATGACGAATTGGTTTGGTTTTAAGGTCTTAATCTTTTGCTCAGGCCTGCCTGTACGGTGTTTTGGATGTAATCTGTTTGGGTCCCGCTGCGCTCTTTTTGTAAAAACTTGGCTGTTAGACCTTATATTCTATAAAAAAGAATTGATATTTGTCCTTTGTCTGGCAATGAGTACTTGGTTCCCGGTAGCTAATCTTCCTAGGTAGCTATCATGGTATTTAAATGCACCACCTGAAAAGGTGGTCTGTTACAGGCTTGTTGGCATTGCCGGAACAAACCAGAGACTTGTGGTACATCTGACTGAAATGCCTCGAAAATGAAAAGCATGAGCAGAAAACGGAACATGCGAACTAAAATGGAAAAAAATAGGATTGGAAAATACAGGCATAGCTCACACACACACAGCATGCGAAAATTTAGTGTAGTGTCGTCAATGTACAATAAATTGCACTAAGAAATCTTAGCATGGGATTCCAAAAAAAACTTAGCTGGGATCCAATGAATCCTAAAAGAGGTGTCCATAACATAATAGATGAGTATAGCAATATATACAACTTGTATGGATGTGTACATATACATTTTTTATATAGGACATGGAGTATTAACTATTTTGTGGCACCCGCATGCATGTGTATAGATAAATTTTCTATATAGGACATGGAGCAGCAACTATTGGTGGCATTTGGTTAGGTGGATGAGGATGGATGGGATATAGTTATTTCTGGATTTAAAATCATCCAATTGTTTGGATGAATGGATGGATGAGATATGGTCATCCAATTTTTTGAAATATTCCCTCAAGATACTGGATAGAGCCATCCCAAAAAAAGGCCAGACAGGCTCATCAGCTGCATAAAGAGGTGAACTTGTTCAAATTCAAATTTTGCCAAAGTGTGCTCGGTTAAATTCAAATTTTGGTCAAAATGTTATCAAATTTTGTTCAAAAATTAAAAATTTGATCAGAATTAAAAAAAATCAATTTTTGTCCAGAAATTCTATTTTCGATGATTTTTTGTCCGAACATTCAAATTGTGTTCGAAAATTTAAATTGCGGTCAAATTTTGTCCAAAAATTCAACTTTTGGTTAAATTTTATCCAAAAAAATTCTAACCAAAATTCAAAACCTTGATTACAACTAGCCACCCATCCTCATCCATCTAACCAAATAAAAAATTGTCTCATCCTATCCATCTTAATCCATGCAATCAAATAAAAAATTGGCTCATCCCTATCCACCTAACCAAATAGCCTCCTAGATGGATATGGCCTAGTTCGTTTCAGCTTCTGGATTATGGGAGAAGCTGCTTTTGATTATGGGAGAATCGGACCGAGCTGGCTACAACTTCTAGGTTCCGGACCGAGCCGGCGAGAATCAGCAAGAATCAGTGAGAATCAGGTTTCAACCAGATTCTGATTCTATATAAAAACCAGCTTTTGATTCTCAAAAAAGCTGTCTAGAATCCATCTGTTTGATAAATAATCTGTTTTTTTAAAGCAGAAGATGTCCATAAGCTGAAATGAACGGGGCCTATATCCCATCTAATCTCATCCAGACAACCAAATGCACCTGTGGCAATGGTCATACGATGAGTAGTGGGTGTATGTGTGTCAGTTGGGTAAACAAATATTGTGCAGGGTGCTAGTTGACTGCAACGTTTGGTGAACTTGTGTCGACCAATTCCAATGTATGAATAGATTTCAGTAGCGCATTTGAAGCGGTTTTTTAAATATTGTTGATGGCCAAAAGCTATCTTTATTGGGGAAGACATGTTGACTGGAAAGTTCAAATTTTTCTCAGTTCGAGGATTAGGCTTTGCACCCAGCAGAAATTCGATCAACATTTAAAGCCATACAGTGAACGGGTATAATTTTTTTATTGGCTTAAATATTTCTTTTAAAAAGTAGGATATTCTACAAGGAGGTGTGTGGATAGGGATAAAAACGTATCGAATACAGACAAATAATGACTCTACCATATTTATTTTTATATTTTTTTTCTCAGATACGGATACTCCGTATACGAATACGAATAATATCAAATGCAGATATAGAGTGAATACGAATCAAAATGAATACGGTCACGAATATTTATCAAAACATGATAACCCCATAGATTGTACATGAAAAATCAACGAAAACACATAACTAGTCTATTTGATCAAAATATTATTGAAAATTGAATAAATATAAGCATTTCTATTCACTTAGACAATAATTAGATACTATGTGGCAAACAAAATTATGTAAGAATTAGTTCATCACACACACAGAATTAGTTCATCATACACGTGGATCAAAAACACATAACTAGTAGAGCAGTAAGAAACTAAAAGTTTGATAATACTTATATACCATGTCTCTGGAAAAAATACGTAACACTTAGTTCATCACACATATAGGATTATAAGTACTAGCAAGTTGCTACTAAAAGATAAGTTCATCACAGATTCAACCATTCAAAAGACTTCACAAATCATAGTATGTCATTCCTCCATATCCTTTGGCACATCCTCCTCAAAATCTTTTATATCCTCGTACTCCTGCAATTGCAAGTTATATTTCAATGAATATGTGAAACACGTATATTCAGGCATGGAACAATCCTGCTCAAGAGGCGAACTTCTGATGATACCCCTTCTCCAAGAGCAACCACCTGCATATCAACAAATTATGACCTTAGCAAACAGAAGGTGCATATTGCTCATTATGCAATACTTACATTCTGAACATAAAAAGGATCAATTTATTCCAATATCTCAAAAAGTCAAGTTCAGTTATAGTTGAGATATACTCCGAACACATATTGCACATAAACAAACATACCCAAATAAGCACATTAGAAGAATTTCAATAGATCGTAATCTCACGTTTCTCAAGATCCTTGGCTCTAGCTTCCGCTTCCTCTCATCTTTCTTCAGCAAGTCGTAACTGTTGATCAAGATTCAGAAATAGCTTATGAAATCCCGACATGAAATACGATTACTACGTTGCACTATATGGTGATGATGTTTGCTATTTTACCTTTTCTAGAACACTCTCATTCTCCTCTTTAGCATATCAAGCTGTAGTACAGCATTGCATTAGTCCTCAAAGAGCTAGTTGATAGGCACATTTCAACTTTTCAATGTTCTAATAAAAATTCCTAATAGCTAAACTAGAAATCATGAACTATAACTCAAGTAACTAGTGTCTAGAGAACAAGGAAAACCTCATCTTGAGTGCATATGCCTTTCTTTGTGGTGCTGATTCTCTGGAGTTAAGATGTCCGGCATCGAACCTGAAGCAAAGAAAGGAGTACTTGGTACCTGTTTTCCAAAAACATGTAGAAAAGAGAACTTTTTTAAGGACGAATGGAAAGTAAATTCAAGCACAAGAGACAAACAATAATGTGATGCTTCCAAAATTCCAAAAGGACAAGCAATGCAGTGCCCATAGTAACGTATAGAAAAGAGACAAAACGCATTTGACATGATGGTGGATTCGCAAAGGCATCATATTTTGCTAATCTGTATGAACATGGTTAATGATATATGTATGAGTGCAAGATCAGTTTATGTAGGTATGCACATATAAGTGTTGAATGGATATTAAGTGTTGAAGCCTACTAATGGCACGGTTTTTGGTGCGTGCATGGTGCTTCAATTTTGAGCGTTGCAACAACCGAGTGAGTAGTGATACTTATTGTTTGGGCAATATAAAGCGTCATGCCAATCAAAGGATGTCGATTTAGTTCAACTGGAAGAGACGCATGGCTTTTGGCTTAACTGATCACTAACTATATATATGCATTTGATGATGACAATTTGGTGACACGAACTGAGCACAAGCTAGCCTAGTATAAAATAACAATAGTTCTGTGACCATTGAGGGAACTCCAAAAGTAAAAAAGAAAGAGATGAGTGAAAACTCGATATGCAAGGTATTGTTAACATGTCTCGAGTAGATTTTATGCGGTATAGCATATGTAAAATATATGGCATATCATATGTAAATTTTATATTTATGGTTAAATGAAATTGGGCTGAATGTTCTTTTGACTGTCGCTATTTAACTTGTACCAAAATCTAGTAGCTGGTGGTCTCATGCCGCAGGCGGCAACAGATGGTGAGCACAAAGGAGCGATGGGTGCTCGGCCTGAAGCGGGGCTTGCCGCCGTACGCGAGTTGTGGCGGCACGGTTGAGGGCCAAGCTTGAGAGGAACACGCGGGAGAAGATGGGCACTAGGCGGCCACCAACCAGGCAACGGTCTACGCATATGTGCGGACAGTGTCGACTAAACGCACGGCGAGCAACCAACGTTCCAGCGGATGAGACGACGGGTTTCCATGGATGGGACATGAGCCCCTGGTATCCCATTCCCATTCCCTCCTCTTATCCCGCTTCTTATATCTCATTCCTATATAGAGGTGGGCACTCGGGCCGGGCTTCTTCGGACCAGCCTGAGGCACGATGAGTACGGCACAGTCCAAGCCTGGCCCGGCATGTAAGAGGCTGCATCGCGCCGACTCCCAAGATCAGAATCCTGGGCCGTGCCGCTCGAACCGGCACGACGGACGGCATGGCTGCGACCCATCGGCACGCGGCACGATGCCACTGCCTTGGCCCGTGGCAGGGCACGACGCCATTACCGCTGGCCTACGGCAAGGCACGGCCTCGACTAGGAGAGGTGCGGGGGGAGGGTGAAGGGAGGAGGCAGCAGTGCAGTAGAGGCCGGAGGGGAAGGTGGAGGAGGGCTAACATAGTTGCGTTGCTGTTTGTGGCCATCCATGATCGACGTGCCGAGGAGGGAGGCGGTGGTGGCCGTGCCACGCCGTCACCTCATGCGCGGGTCGTCGCCACACAGTTCGCCGTTGCGCCTCGCTTCGATCACTCCTCGCCTCGGCCGCATAGCGCCACACCGTGCCTCTCCTCGACTGTGCCCCGTCGCGCCGCCACGCCTCGAGCGGGAGGCCGAAGGCGGAGGGAGGTGGGGGATCCGACGCCGAAGGCGGAGGGGAAGGAGGTGGGGCGGAGAGAGGCAGAGGGGAAGAGGAAGGGCGTGGGGAGGGGAAGGGGCGCGCGAGGAGGGATAGGGAGGGCCACGACCGCACGGGGATGGGGAGGGAGGGGCGAGAGGGCGGGGGAGGGAGAGGGATCGAGTGGAGGAGGGAGGTGAGTCGGCGGAGGGGAGGCGAGCTGAGGCAGCGCCGTCGATGGTGAGAGGAGGAACCAAGGGGCGCCGGTGGGGAAAAAATAGGGGATAGGAAAAAAGAAGGGGAATGGGGAAAATTGGAGGGAAAAAGAAAAGGTAAAATAGGTGAAAAAAAGAAAATGAGATAGGATAAATTAAAAAGGGAGAAAGTAAATGAAATTGTGAAAGTGTACTAATTAAATAAAATTATGGACATTTAAATATTTGGGATTCTTAAATATTATGACTTCTGGAAAAGTTGCCTCTCTTAAATCCCCCTCTATGACTCACTTTCACTCTTTCAGTCCCTCTCTCCCCTTCCGATTCTCCATGTAACACTCTTTGGCTCACTCCCACTCTCCTAACCCCTCTCTCTCTCTGACTCTCTATGTAACTATCCCCAGCTCACTCTCACTCCCTCAGTCCCTCTCCCCCCCTCCGACTTTCTATCTAACTCTCCTAGTCGTTCCCTCTCCCTCTAACTCTGTAATTATCTCCGACTCACTCTCACTCTCTATCATTTTCTCTTCCTCTGACTCTCTATGTAACTCTCTCTAGCTCACTCTTACTCTTTGAGTCCTTTTTTTTCCCTCCGACTCTCTATGTAACTCTCTTTGGCTCACTCCCACTCTCTCCCTCCAACTCTCTATATAACTCTATCTGTCCCTCTCTTTCCCTCCGATTTTCTATGTAACTCTCTCTGGCTCACTCTCGCTCTCTCAATCCCTCTGACTCTCTATGTAATTCTCTTCGGCTCACTCTCATTCTCTCAACCCATCTCTCCCCCTCCGACTTTCTATGTAACTCTTTCTGGCTCACTCTCACTTTCTCAGTCCCTATCTCTCCCTCTGACTCTATATCTAACTCTCTCAGTCGCTCCCTCTCCCTCCGACTATATGTAACTCTCTCCGGCTCACTCTCACTCTCGCAGTCCCTCTCCCTTCGACTCTCTATGTCACTCTCTCTAGCTCATTCTCACTCTCGCATTCCCTCTCATCATTCGACACCATGCATAGTTCTCTCTGTTCCTCCATCCCCATTAACCCCGTCGACCACCACAGATGCTCCACCCTTTCAATCCAACTCCGGTGACCCCATCGACCGGTGCTCATTTCCTCTCGTCAGAATAATGCAAATGTGTCAGACCTGGTCCGCCACGGCACGAAGCGCAAATAGGTCGTGCCCGACGAGCCATTGCAGCTCGGCACGGCATGACGAGCATGACGATCCATCGCGATCCAACACAGTTCAAACACGATGCACCGTAAGACCGTGCCAGACCGACCATCCAACGCCCACCTCTATTCCTACAGGCTATACCGTGTATGCCGTGACCCAAAGGCCACGTAATCGTCATCGCTTATGTTCTGATTTCTGAAACCACCCACCCGGCCACCCCTCGTCATCGCTTCTGTTCTGAATTTTGAAACCACCCACCCCTTTGCCGTCCTGTTGGGCTCGCCACGGCGGCGTCGCTTCGCCGGTATATCCGCCCGCCGCGCGGTGAAGAAGACGCCCCTGAACCCGTCCCAATGGGGTGGGGCGTACCCCCGCGGCCGTCGTCGCGGGTGCAGGCCCTCTACGAGCTCTGCAAGCGCACCTTCCCCTCCCCTTCCGCCGCCTCACCCCCTCCTCCGCCCGCCAACGCCATCCGCGGCATCTCCTCTCTCATGGGTAGCCGTCTCCGCCTCTCCGCGACCTATTTCAACTTGTTCTCCATCTACCTAGCTATGGCTGTTCCAGTGTTCCGTGCTTGCACAATCTTTGGTTCTTTCCTATGCTTCCTATGCTTCTGCAATAAGAATGAATGTGCATGCTATGTTCAGATACAATCAGTCCTGCGGATGTTGGACTCAGAGATGATAATCTTGAGGACGACAGAGGGCATGGTTTCTTTGAATCAAACTTCCTGAAGGGTTCGGCAAGGGTAGCTAGATGGGCGCAGCCTATCACATATCTGCATATCTACGAATGCGATGCCTTTTCTGTAAGTTCGCCTGGCTATCTTCTCTAAACACTTCCGTGACTAGAGTTTCGCTAATTGCAACCACTACTTCTGGACAGCCATTGCCTCTAAATTAACCCCTCTTGAGCCCTGTAGACTAACAAGTAACAACCATTCTGCATAGTGTTTCTTATGAATTCATTGCTCCTGCTTCCTGAATCATACAGCTCAAGCATATGAAGCTTATTCTAGTGGGCTGGTGGTTAATTGTGCAATTCCAAGTATCTTTCCCCTTTACCCCTTTCTAATAGTCAAAGTACATCTCCATTTGGGTGTTGTTCCTCTGCGCATAAGTGATATTTTACTTGTTAATGGTTAACATGTGTAGTTACTACCAATGTTTACCGTGGTGGCTCCATGCTTCAGGTTTGACAAATTATTCTAACAAGCTTATAATTCCATATTGTATTGTGTTTTGTTCCTTCATGTTTAGTTTCGCTTGACCGCAAGTTTTTACCAAAACTACATGGTACCTGCTACTTAGAGATTGTAGCTGTTATTTGACATCTACAGTGGCGTTTCCTGTATGTTTTTGCAGATTGGAATATTCTGCTTACCAACATCAGCAGTCATTCCTCTTCATGATCATCCAGGAATGACTGTATTGAGCAAAATCCTTTATGGTTCCATGCACGTGAAATCATATGATTGGATAGAGCCTACTGTTGTAGCAAGTAGCCAGCCAGGTTATTTGCCTGCTCTGTTTCAAATATTTATTCTTTCTATTTATTCATTATGTGTTATAAATATTGCAATGCGGAGTTCTGAGACCTTCTTGTTTCTAAGAATAAAGCATTTCTTTTGCATGGTTTTCAGAGTAGCAAGTTACTGGGCAATGGTGGTTGTAACGTAGTATCGATACCACATTCAGTTAACTCTGTTAGTTACTAGTGTTACCAAGGAGTCATTTTAGATTGATTATTTCCATGCCTTATTGATCTTTTCAAAGTCTGGCCTTCTAAAAAGGATTTTTGATAGCCTGAAAGATTTGTTTCCTTCTTCTGGTTTACAGTGAAACTGGCCAAGTTACATATGGATGATGTTTTGACTGCCCCTTGTCCATCTACCGTTTTGTACCCCCAAAGTGGTGGGAACCTACACTGCTTCACTTCAGTAACTTCTTGTGCTGTTCTTGATGTCCTTGCCCCACCGTATGCTGAAGATGCTGGTCGGATCTGCACTTATTTTCATGATTATCCATTTTCTAGCTTCTGTAAGTGAAACCCCTTTCTGTCATCATTTGACATGTTTGTACTTATAAAAAGTTCATTGAATAACTGCTTAAGTAAGTCCACATAATTGGTGGAAGCAATATTTCAACAATTGTATACGTTTGTCGTTTGAAGCATCTATTATTAGTTACTTTTTTATATATTTGTCTGTCTTAGAAATAACAATTACCTCGGGAATCTAGTTTACGAGAAGGTGGGAACCATTCAGAAGAATAATTCAGCTGTTTGTTTCGTTGTTTCCCAGTTGATTTGTGTGAATCAATTGAAGAATGCTTTCTGGTTGATTGTTTTGGTCATACCCATGAGGGCATTGGTGTAGGTGTAAGATTACTCTTAGTTTATTGAAGTGAGATTATACATACACCAGGATGACAGCAACTAATGACTTGATTTCACTTCAAACTAGAGACTGGACGCAGCAAACACCAGTATGATGGCTCATCTGCACCAAGCAACTTGTGGAGCCGTAATTTGTCTTTGGAGCATTTATAAATACTCCTATTAAACATGGTCAAACATAGCTCCCGCATTCTGTAGAAGCCCTTTTAACAAATCCAACAACCTACCATTTTCAGAAGTGGCCCTCAGTAGTATTCATATGACATTTTGGAAAGGAGATAGATCTGTAGGACCACATATGCCCTCTGTTGTGACTCAAGATTGCCATAATTGGTGTGACTCAAGATCTGCATGGCATACCTGCCACTATGGGGAGTGGCATTCTGATCCTGTTGCCTCAGGTTGGTGACAGGTCAGGATTTAGCCTATTGCCTTTAGTATCAGGCTGAGGGATATCAACTATAATTTTTAGAGACATGATATGTAGTGTTTTAAGTCTGGTATTTTAGGTAATTCAGATAAACATTCTCTTGCCCTTTGCTCATTTATCCCCGTTTTGCGAAAACTTTCTTCATGGAGATGCTGTAGTAGTGTTTTGAACACCCTACAGTTATTGGTTGCTTTTTCACTATTTCTGGATAGCATTAATTTTTAATCTGGTCTACCGCATGCTTGATTTTCCCATGGTCACTTGATGCCCCGACTGCAGCAGCTGCACACACAAAGGTAGTGGATAGCCCAGATAATTATGCCTGGCTTGAGGCCATAAACACGCCGGTGAATATTAACATGCGCCCTGGCATGTATACCGGTCCACCCGTACAGGTATCCCCTAACTTCCTCATGTTGCTGTTGTGTCTGCCACTGCCGTAGCAGTTGCCAAGATGCTTGAGACAGTTCCTGATGGAAGTAATGTTTGTGCTTTCTAGGATCGTCTGCCGTAAACAATGCACAATGGACTGGTGCATCAAGCAGTGATCGGGGTGCCACCTCGCTGATACAGTTCTTCTAATGTACTATTGTTATGTTTGCCTTTTGCCTCTCTATTCACCTTAGAAAAGCTGTTCTGCTACAGTGAATATATGGTCGGTAATTTATGTTAGTTCGTTTAGTGGAGTTCACATTCGGTGGCTTGAGCTTCTGGCTTGTTCATGTTTTAGCGCCGATGGTATGACCTTCGTTGTAACTCCTGTTGTTGACGGTGTTACCATGTATCTCTACTATTATAAAGCAACAGTTAGTGGCAGTGGTGAGTTATACCCACGTCATTAATTGCCCTGCTTAATTGCCCTACTTAATTGCCCTACGCAAAAAACGAAGCGTTGCTTTAATTAGCCAGCTTTCGCAAGAAACGAAGCGTTAAAGATAGATGTTTGATTTTGTAAAATAATTTTTTTTATTTTTTAATCTTTATTTTTCGTTATCAATTTTGTTTTTAGTAGCAACGCACGAGCATGTAACTAGTTCTGAGTTAATTGCGAGGTCATGTGAACTCTGAGATATTGCATAGCATGGAGAAAACATCTGAATGTTTGGAACGCAAGAATTTTTTGCTCATTCCTGCGGGGATTAGACTATTTTTTGTGAAATTCCTGTGTTCCACATAGGCCCTCAAGTATTTAAAATGGTGTGGTGGCCTTTCGGACTACATGTAGTCGTCGGTACTCCCAAATCGGTAAACCAACAGAATTATTTGTGCCAATGTTTGGTTTAGAAAAAATGCCACAAATGTCAATGTTGGTTGAAATACTTGACTTTGCATCATCTTTGTTTGGAGATTGGAGGAACATACATGCTTTTGGGCCAGTACGGATTTGGGGCTCGCTCAAGCAATCAATCCATCGTGAAGAAGAGGAGAATCATTTGCTTTCAGAAGGCATTCTCAAACAGATTTTCTAGGCCAAGTAGTACTAGGTAGGGTTAACCAGACTGAAACCGAGAAAACTGTTGGAAAATTAAAATAAAAAAATCAAGTGAAAAATTGTTAGAAACTAAACGGTTACAAATTCAAAAAATTCAAAAATCAGCCGGTTTTGACCGCTCGATTGAACACCGCAACGTAGTGACAATTTCGAACTAAAATCGGTTGGTTTTTACCGAAAATTGGTCGGTTTGTACCGAAAATAGATCGGTTTTTACGTCGTATAAATTTTTTCAATCTTTTTTAATTAAACCGATTTTAGATGACGAATCGGCTCGATACGATTTTCAAACGGTTTTCGATGATTTTGTAAACCCTGGTACCAGGTAAATAAAGACACGATGATCGGACCGAATGTAAGGGAGACTTGCCACACGCCAAAACCACCACCTTCGTTGGGCTACTACCACGTGCCACACCTCAACATATGGCAATGTTTGTAGTACCAGCAAGGTTCCAAGTCACCCTTTAAAATTCGAAATTTCGGTGAAATCTCATTATTTCGGATAAAATCTAGATGAGATACAAAAAGCAAAATTCAAATCCAGAATTTTTTGAACAAGGAAAACTGAGATATCAGGAAATTTTAAACTAACGAAAAATAGTTCAAACTACATTAGAAAACTTTTGTGGATGGTCAAACCTAAGAAATTTTTAAAATTCTGACATTAGTTTTGTCTAATCTTGGCTTCTGCCAAATGGTCTCTTAAGACTATAAAAAGTTATAACAATTATTCTTATCAACTAAGTTGATATGACCGGTTGGTCTAAGCCTCTCGGTTGTGGGTCTTATGGACTAGCATTCTTTGGAGGAATCTAGTCCAAATGAGTTAAAATCCGGCCATAAAATCTGTTATTTCATTGGGACTAGTAAAGTGTCCGTGCGTTGCAACGGATTCCAAATAGATGATGACACCACAAGTTCTAAACTCTTAAAAACAAAAAAACGAGAATTTAAAACTTGAGCTATCACTTATTTGAGATCCGTTACTGAAGAATCACTGAACAAGGGAATATAATGAAATGCAAATAAGGCTAGACAAACAGCAAATAGCTACATAATTCCTCACCTATTAGGCCTTGGGCCCCTACAGTTCTGGCCCAAAAACGGCCCGGCAGACTCACCATCACCACCAACTCATTCTTATAATAGTTAAGATTATGAATCTCGGGGGAGACCGAAATCCGAGATTTCACCGAAAATTCGTAAAATTTCACCGAGATTTTGATCCTTTAGTACCAGTGCACCACCAAAAATAGGTACCATCACATGGTAATAAAACCACTGCCACACCGGCCTCCTAGTATCAGTCACTCACCACACCCCAAACATGACCTACTCCCTGCATCCAAGTTTATATAGTGTATCTTCTCTTAATATATAGATTAATAAAAATATTAAAAATAATTAGACTACTCTTAATTATTATCTCTAATCACTATGTTCAATGCATGTTGTTGTAGGTGTGAAATCCAAACACAAGTGAGGGGGTGGACACAGGGTTTCAATTACCATTTCCTCGATAATCACGCGAAAATCGAATTTGGAAAATCGGTAAAATCAAGCCAAAAACCGATAAAAAATCGTTAAAAATCGAATAGTTTCAAAATTCAAATTTTTTGAAAAAAAAATATATCAAAAATCAATTATTTTCATCAAAAGTTTGAATGTGCTCCTGTCGGTAAGACAACATGGGGTTGCCTTTGAGGAGCAGGTCCTTGAAGGCTCACCAGTTTGAATGTGCTATTGTATTGCTCAAGAGAGATCTAGTTACAAATAAGAGATACATAGGGTATTTATAAGCTCTTGGGCATGTACAAATAACCGAAATGCCCTTCGTAAAGATAGTTAATTTATAAGTACAAACGAGGGTTATTATTGTCCTTTCTAGACACAATGGTAGTTGTTTGATCTGTATATCATATAATCAGTTGCCAGCTGCATTGTGTATGTCTGGCCACATGGCGAGTGGCCTCAATATTTTAGAGCATATTCTTGGGCCAGTAGGCCCGCTTGTCTTGTGAGATTTGCTGGGTATGAATGAACCCTTGATAGAGTTTTGATCCTCAATGATAACCCCTCTGATGTTTGTAGGGGGTCATCGGAGGCGTTGAGTCAGCGTGTTAAGCCTTTGCATTAGGACAGGAGACATAGCCTTCGAGAGAGAACGCTTCAATGAGAGCCCCGTTCCCACCGCCCTCGCCCCCTCCTTGTCTGTGCGCGGTGCGCCGCCGCCGGGAAGAGGCAAGCGTGCGGACACCGGCTGGGTTTGCGACGGCAGCGGCGAGGGAGGAGGTGCGTGCGTGCACAGGGTTCGTGACGACGGCCTCGGAGAGAGGTGCCGTGTTCACCGTCCGATCGAATATAGGCGATCCAGATCGAATATATGCGATTTCACATATATTATGTTTTCCTGATTAAGCTTTGGTCCGGACGTGTAATCGATCATCATCTTGTCTCATTGTTGAAAGGTCATGTTAATCAGAAACCAGGTACAGCAGA
This sequence comes from Rhipidocladum racemiflorum, assembly GCA_036346355.1. NCBI lineage: Eukaryota > Viridiplantae > Streptophyta > Magnoliopsida > Poales > Poaceae > Rhipidocladum > Rhipidocladum racemiflorum. The sequence goes on along the minus strand of CM070576.1, from coordinate 70,616,329 downwards.
CAGAGGCTACCACATAGCAGACACTTGCCAAACTAACTTGCAACAAAAATAACAGAGAAGGTTCAGGGATTGTGCTGTGCCTCCAGCTTCTTGACAATGGCGTTGGTCACAGCCCAGTTGAACCCTCTGTACTGAAGCCACCTCACTACGCGTGCGCAGCGGTTCTCCAGGGGCAAGCTTTGCCCCCTCTGCCACTGTTTAGATGCTTGAGCAAAGAGATGATCCATTGAAGCTTCTGAGATCCCATACATTGTATGGTTTGCATGGCCATGACCATCCTGGAACACATTCCTTGTCGCCTGGTCTACTTCTGCCTCTGGCACCCCTTTTTGGCGAAGTGCCTAATTCGAACACAAACAGATAATGTGCTTCAGTTCTGTTTTTTTTTTGGAGGTGTTAAATCTGTATTCATGGTATGAAAAATAGACATGAGATATTTAATGCATGATTCATATTAGTTGCATACTCTCAATGAAATTAACCAGAGCTAAAATGTCAATGTGAATCCATGCTTTGACTAACATCTACACACAGGCACAGGCAATATAAATTTGCTTTCAGAAGGCATTCGCAAAATAAATTTTCTTTCGCTTCTTTGAACTTTTAGGCATGGAAATTATGCTTACCATAGGAATCTATGAAAATTGAAGCAAATGTGCAATGCAGTAATTGACAATTAACGAATCATGAAGAATGATTCCTAGCGAGTTTATAGACAGATGTCAACTCATGACAATGGACTTCGGTAAACAAATCAGGGACGGTGTGTCGAATGTTTCGTTTGGAACAATAGGAAGGGAGGGAAAAGAAAAAAGAAAAGATACTAACCTGTTTTATACGCCTTGGACCCCAAGTTGATGATAGCCACCGGGATCGTGAAAATGATTCCGCATAATGACCATCATTTAACAGACCCCTTCAGGAACAAAGGTACAAAGATATTGTAACTAAGAAAAGCAGGGGGCTAGGCACAGAGAAGATATATTGTCAGAATGAATATATTAATGCCTTACCATAGCATCTACAAGTGCTAGTTAAATCTAACACTAAAATTCCCTTCACAAAATTTTTGGGGATTCCCCAACCCAAAGTAATTGGATCATCGAATGCAGTCCAGTTGTAGGACTTTTCATACGTAAGTTCTAACGATGGATAATCACAACCATGTGTAAGCATGAAGAGTTATGTTCATCTACAATTCTACGATAGTTGATTCAACTAGGATGATGATCCGCTGTATTAATATACGTTCACATTTTATTGTCAGAACCTCAGGAAAATGGTCTTACCTTGATTTGAAATCAGCAATCACAGAATCGACTGTATCAACAGGATACTTCTTACCATGTAGTTTCTTCCTAAGCTCAGAAACTGTGAATGCTCTGCTCAACATAAACAAGAAGGCATATTTCAGTGTTCAGTTTCAACAGTGGTATACAAGACGATAACAGTACAAGTGAATTTCAGTGACCGTAATTCATAGCACAGAAACTTTAGACTATGTATGCTACTTAAAACAAAACAAAACCACAACACAATAAATTGGGTAATTGAACAGATTAATTAGTCAATTAGCATATGATATGTTATGGTACTTTGGCTTCCTGACCATCATACATAAAACATGCTTGCCCAGGATAAAGGTTTACATTTTTACACAGAAGAAAAGTGTATTATATTGTTTCTTCAATTCTAGTAATTCATATCAAGTTCCTGACTATCTCAGTGGGTAAGATTAACAAGTAAAACGAGATCTTTGCATTGTTCAAAGTTCAAACCAGACATATGTATACATCACCTACAGAACATTCATTAGACTCAAAAAACAGCCAATACTACTGACTAAACAATAAAATTTAGAGCACCAGATTGCTTCTGAGCAACCTTTGAGTTTGATTCCTCCAATATTTCTAGGTGGATATCTACAGATCACCATCTATCAGTTCTGATTTCTGACCTGGCAGCGAGCAACTCGATTGCGGTCTTCTCCACATCTTGCGTTATTCTTTCGCTGATTCCACACACCAAATCAGCACTTCCCTCCTCTTCCAAGGAAAGCTGTACAAACTCATTGGAAAAGTTCTTTTCCAAGGGCTCCAGGGCCATGCCATCCTTGGAACGATGCAATTGTTCGTCCGGACTCGACATAGACTTCGCTGTCAGGCAAGAACCAACAAGCAAGGTTACACACTTACACACAAGTCTAACGAACACGATTCAAAATTTTCTGCAGCTCTCTCGCGGTCTCACCGGCATTCCCCTCTTCGTAAGCACCTTGCCGGCAGCTCACGAGCCTCCGGCGTGGAGGCTCGTGCCGGAAAAGACCCACCCCCTTTGCCCTGGAAAACCATTTGAGGCTAATGTGAATTTGAGTGCTGAGAAATCTCGAGGGGTTGGGATGTTGCAGAGGGGGAACGGGGTCGAGAGAGATGTACCAGGAAGAGTAGGTGATAAGGGCATGGGAGCGCAGGCACAGCTCCAACTCCGGCCGGAGATGGAGGAGGCGGCGGTTCGCGGCCAGGGCCGCCATTCTTTGCGGCTGGTGTCTGACGCCGCCGCACAATATGGGAGCCAAAATTTACTTGGAGGCCATTTCTCGCCTCGATAATTTTTTTTGTTCGACGCCGATAAATTAATCGAAGCTTCACGATCTTCAAGTTACTTAAATGTTATTTCGCGCCAGTTTTTTTTGTTTTTTTGAGATTTGAGATTTGTTTCTCTTTTTTATGGTGCAATCGATTATTTGTCCCATATATTTCACTAATATGTGGTATCAGGATCCGCACGTCAGCGAGATATCATAGATCAAATAAATAAAGACACATATAAGTAAGGACAAAACATCTTCTATGTTGTTTAGGTACGACATCAAAAAAAAAAAAATCAAAGGCTTTAGAACTTTAAAATATGGGATATCTCACTAAACACATATATTTGTGTCATATTTTATTTTTGGTGAGTACATGTATCGACTCAGAGCCAAACACAGACAAAGTGAGCGCAGGACATTGTCTCTGTCAATTAATGATCGCTTAGGTCCTGTTTTGATCCATTAGCAGTTAATAGTTAGCTGGCTAATAGTTCCTAGCTAATATTAGCTAGTTAACTATTAGCTGGGGATATTTGGATCCACCAGCTAATATGTGGCTAATAGATGTTTAGGTTAATTAATTGTCCAAAATACCCCTTCCTTGCTAACCCTGTGGCAGACACGAAGGGTATTTTGATTAAATGCCACCTATTAGCTGCTATTAGTTGGGTTTGGCTAGCTAATGAGATAACCATTAGCTGGGTGTTCAGCTAATAGTTAGCTGATCTATTAGCTGGCTATGTTTGGATCCACTCCAGCTAATTTTTAGTAACCATCTGTTAGTTGCATGGATCCAAACATGGCCGGAAATTATTTTACGCTGGAAACTAATGGTTGTTTGGACATAGAGATGTCACAGAACTTTGCTAGGAATTTCATAGGAAATATAGAATTTTTATAGGATCATTATTAAGCTCCTGTGTTACAAGTAGGACGGTAGGAGCTAAACTTGTTTGCTCGATGGTTTATTGCTTACCTTGGGGTTTAAGTTCTTTGGTTTGAGAAATTGCTTATTCATTAAAAATTACATTTTAGAGTTTAGACTCATTACTTTTTGCGAATGTAATAACTAATAAGGATGCAGATGCAATAATGTTTTAGGAAAAACATAGATAAAATACCTAAGACTCTCTTCCTATCAAAATATGTAATATATATAAATATTGTTCATAAAATAAGCATGGCCAATTGATCTGGATACCAGGCAACTTCTTTTTTCTGTCTATTTTTTTAAGAAGCAATTTGATGGAAAAGGACGTACTGGCAGTCATATGAGGTATTTTTAGAGAGTTACTTCTATGTTTTTCTTTTAAAAGTTATATAAATATTAAAGTACGAATAAAGATTAGATGATGATTACTTATCCTTTCGTTTGCATTAAGATTTGTATAATTTATATTATGAGGAAAAATATAGAAGCATCGCTCTTTTTATCCAGACATACATCGAGAAGTACAAGGATATGTGTTGTGCGTTGCTAATGTTTTTACAACGTTGTGCACCAGATACCAATCGAGCTTCGAGCATGACACAAACGCCATAGTTACCTATTTGCAATTAGAGCGCTAATCACGCATTCTTGTAGCGAAACTGTAACGGGTTGAGAAGAACTATGGTTTTCCTCTCTACTTTTCTCCTTCAAAGAAGCCCAAAAGGCGAATCTGTGCGCGTCCAGCGTAAGCATCACGCGAGTCGTCGGCGCCCGCGGATCCCCGATCGGACGGCCCATTTCGCTCGCTGGCCCTATATATTGGGCCCCCAGCCACCCCACCTAAGTCCCCCGACTCCTCGCTTCTTCTTGTTCCTGCCGATCCCCTTGACACGCCGTCGCCACGGAGCTCGCCAGGAAGGGAGGGAGCCGACCGCCGCAGCACCGACCCAATCATCCCACCCGAGCTCCCCCTCGCCGATCGGTAGGCTGCTCTCAAATCCCCCCTGTCGATTCGGTCGATTTCGCCTCTTTATGTGCCATCGGGTTTGATCTGTTGGTTTTTTTGGGGGGGATTAGGGTTTGATCGATGGCGTCCAAGAGGATCCTCAAGGAGTTGAAGGACCTGCAGAAGGACCCCCCCACCTCCTGCAGCGCAGGTGATTTGATCTCTACTGCCATGGATTGCATGTAGATCTTGCCGAATGCTGTTGCGATGAACGCGTTGTTCGTGTGATACTTGCTGTAGGTGGATGTTTGATTCTCACTTTTAAGTTATGATTTTTAGACTGTTAGGTGCCTAGTTGTGGTTGTACAAGCTGTAGGTGCCATGGTTTGCTGAAATGATTGGTAGATATTAGGTGATACATATGTAGCCTATAATTGTGATGTGTATGATGTTCTGTAGGGTGATTAAAAAATATTTGCATGATTGTGATGATCACAGGGGTGCAATATGCGCACCATGGTTATGTTTTCACTGCGTTTCTTCTTTTGGAAGTGAAAGATGTCAAATCTGATTACAGTTTGCACTAAATCTGCTCTCGAGGATATCACCACATAAGAACCCACTATGTACTATTTTATCACAACATATGCTCTCCAGCTACCATTTAACCAAGGCCATTAAAATCACAGCATTGGCAATCAGCAGAAGCCATCATGGACTCAAGATAGTTCTGTTTGATATAGACAGTCATGATCTAGGACCAGGAAACACAGAAAGCTAAACAGTGCCTACTAGGTTACTACACCAACAAGATCTGCCAAGAGAGGGCTGTCTTTTACCAGCTGAAAATTGCAATATGACACCTTTTGTAGCTAGTATGTCTCGAAAGGTATAGAAATGCTCAAGAAGCAACATTAGCATTCTTTTTTAGCAGTAGTCGTGTGCAAATGCATAGAAAACTCTTCGGCATACCTTACTAACTACCTGACGTTCTGTGTTTTTTTTGAGATCTGGCTCCAGCAAATGTCTTCGATGTTTAATATTCTCTGCACAGCAGTTTCATCATGAGTTCCTTTGTTACAATATCAATTGGTGAACTTCTTCATTTGTAACAATCCTATTTTTTCACATGCCATTGGTGTGTCTGCTTGCATTGAATCTTTTGAACTGCATTGGATAGAAGATCTCACTGAACTTGTTCAAATGATTTAAACGTTTTAGTGGTTGTAGCTTTGGACAAATAACACTTAAGTATTTTCTTTAAATCCTGAAGTGAACTAGTATGGAGTTCCTTGGCACTGACAGTTTATGTTAGGTCCTGTGGGTGAGGACATGTTCCATTGGCAAGCCACTATCATGGGACCCTCGGACAGCCCATTTGCTGGTGGTGTTTTCTTGGTGAACATTCATTTCCCTCCGGATTATCCTTTCAAACCACCGAAGGTTATTTTCTTGAGCTGGAACTGCAATTACACAAATGCCTGGTGTCCTCAAAGAACATATCATTTGCTGCCTGCTCTCTTATTCACTGGATTCTAACATTCCTATGATGAACTTATATCCAGGTCTCTTTCCGCACCAAGGTTTTCCACCCGAACATCAATAGCAACGGCAGCATTTGCCTTGACATTCTCAAGGAACAGTGGAGCCCTGCTCTGACCATATCAAAGGTAACCATCCACATCCCCTACTTGGTTGAGGTTTTAGCACTGGTATCCCCATTCTCGTTGTGCCATGAGCTCATTGCTCAGATATCGCAGCTGGGTTACTGAAGCACTCCATATTCCAAAATTAATTCTGCAGTACCGACTATTATGTGTTCTAACGTGCGTGTGTTAATAGGTCCTCCTGTCCATCTGTTCGCTGCTTACCGACCCGAACCCTGATGATCCGCTGGTCCCCGAGATCGCTCACATGTACAAGACTGATAGGGCCAAGTATGAGTCCACTGCGCGCTCCTGGACGCAGAAGTACGCCATGGGCTAGAAGACAGCCAACTGGTCAAATATGTGCCGAACCCAAAACGTTATCACCTAAATAACCAGCCAAGTCTCTCTCCCCAACCAAGCCAAGTATGAATGGACTTTAAGGGCCACTGTGCCCGTTGAACTCATGAATGTAGCCTACCTTGTGAAGTCCCTTAAAATGTCTGGTAGTCTGTTCTACCTGACTGTTTCATTACCTTAAGTTGTTTCCTAAATCATATGTTGTATGATGTGGCGGTGCCTTGATTATAATTTGCTTCCTAAATCATATGCTAGACGTTGCTTGCTAGTTGCTAGGTATGTCATCCGTTCACCAGACAAAAAGGATGGATGCAAACGTTTACACTGTAGCCTTAATACCGTGACTAAGCACTTATCAGTAACTTCATTGTTGCTCCTAATCGGGCGCTAATAGAAAGGGGAACAGTTTTCCGTACCGGTCGTCGCGTCCATCTGACGTTGCTCTTTCCCTGGCGTTACCTCATCCGGTTCTGCCGTGGCCAAACATTTCCAGATTTTAAGATTTGAGGTCTTCTATTATAGTCGGAACACGAGGAAAACATCGGTTGTGCCGCAGATCACTATGACGCGCATAGAGATGAAAATGGATAGGATATTTTCGGATCATTCCAGAAAAAAATTCAATATGGATTATGTCAGCTCGAATATTTATTGGATAGTATCGAATCAGAAATGAAATACATATTCGATAGCTCATTATCCGTCGAATATGAATTTGGATTATCCGGATATTCAGACGTGTGGGTTAGGTCCACGATACTTTTGGTCAAATATTTCTGAGTTTTAAAATCGTTTTCTAATTTAATTATTTTAGAAATCAAGTTTGACTCCTGAATTGGATATTTAGGTCATTGGCAGTCAGCAAGATGACTCATCACTCATGCCACGGAGACATAGGGTGGATTGGGATCCTCTGTCTTTCCTTGTCAAAATGCACGATGCATTTTGACTTGGGAAAATGAAAAAACTTAGAGGAAAAAAAAATCAAATTGCTACAGTATTTTCGAATATATATGCGAGATTTAATAAAATCTAGTTTAAAATATGAATTTCAATCAAAATATCTGAAATTTCAATGAAATTAACCAAAATCTTGAATACTGTAGCAATTTGATTTTTTTCATTCCTCCATATCAAAATGCACCGTGCTTTTCGACAAGGAAAGGCAGAGGATCCCAATCCGACATTAGGGTGCACATGAGGTGGCGTAACAATGATTGAGCCAACCATGAGGGTGGTAAGTGGTGACGCATGCTAATGTAGTATAGTCCCGCGACGGTAATGGTTGTTGGGAGAAGGAATTAAGGCCAAGCGAAGTCAGCCGCTCAATGGCAGCGATAAGGGGGCTAGATCACAGATGTTGGAGGGCAGGATGAGCCACCTCCTGTTTGTGATTTTTCCCAAATTGCGATAAGATGTGGGCCTCACGTTATAGTGGCGCGATTCAATAAGCTGTGTCATCAGCCTAATCAGGTTAGCATACTGATAACTCTCCTGACTCATTTAATCGACTTTAGTGATCTAGATATGCAGTTTAGGTGTTCGGTGATATATTTAAGTTAGTCGGACAAGTTTGATGATCCACGTTACAATGTATTTTTCATAGTATCCATTATCCAATCCATGGTCGAGTTTATTTTCCAGGGATCTTACGTCCACTCTACATCTCGCCAAGGCACAAGCCCAGACGGGGCTCCGATTCCTTCCGTGTAATGGTGCAGGGGAGGGAGGACCAGCCATGGCCTATAGCAAGCTCCGACCATGAATAAGATCATTGAGGAATATATCCAGCAGGCATTATTGCAGCATCAACGAAAAAAAATGCACATATTATCTCATCGACAAAAATGATTTATTGCGCATAACAACAGTTCGTGCTGTATCAATAGATGGGACATCAACAGATAATTACATATGAAGACTTCAGTCCAAGTAAGAAAAGAATAGTTCCGCTGCACATGGCGCGATGCATATTCCCCAGACTTCAGTCCAAGTAAGGAAAGAATAGTTTCGATGTACACGGCACGATGCATTCCCTTGCGCGGCATCCTATAACAACAATAACTTATTATGTATGGACTTCATCTGTTCTATACACCACTCGACGCAGTAAAGTTGTGTACCAAATTTTCGATCTGAAGAACAACCAATGGGCAACCCCATGCTAATTTTTCTTGCTCGCGAACCATAACTGTAGTGATGAGGTTCTGTTACCATGCGCTCACAAAAGATGGACCATTGCGGCGCATCTTGTGGCGGAACTGCTTCTTCTTTACGCACCATGCCTCAGTGAAAGTGCTCACCTAAAATTAGGGCAGCCATCAGTAAAACTAAAACAGCGATAAATTGGTCACAATAATCAAAAGCTTAAGGTGGCATATGCTATCTTTACATTACTAATCATTTTTGCACCAAACCAGGCAGAATCGGTGCCAAATGGAGGAGGAAGAACTCTTATTCCATCTGAAATGTATGCAGGAAGAAGTTTGTGGAGCTCTTTCTCCAGCCTCTCTGTTATAAATATAAAAAAGATATGTGTCATGATGACACCAACCAGACATAATCCAGAAAATGAAGCATTATCCATCATTATTCTAGCTTTATTGTGATACCCATTAATATCCAACCAGCAGTTCAGCATTAAAATGCAATAGGTAAGCATACCTGGCAAACCAGGTAAGCACGAGGATCCACCAGCCAAAACGACCGTCTTGAACCAGCTGTCATCACTGAACACTTCGGAACTATAACAGTGATCCATACATAGAGATATTGCTTTATGCAAGCCCGTAGCATGACTGCAAGGTCAACATTGAGCAAGCATAAAGTACAACGTATTTTAAGGCACAAAACAGGCTATGTCACAGAGAAGATGGCATACATTCCTCCAATCTGGGGCTGGAAAAGGATTTCTGCTGTCTTGAACCTTTCTTCCGATAGAGTGAACGACCCTTCACCATCCACCTCACAGGAAGCTCGTGTGTCTTTACGTAGTTCAGCTTCATAATCAGCTGCTACGTAACAAAGTTTCTTTACATATGGAATAAAAAAGAGATAGAGTCATGTGTCAGATACCACCTCCGATGCGTGATGTTCATAGTTAAATAGCTCCAAGCACAGTTAGGTGAGATTTATGAGATGAATGTCAGACACACCAAATAACATTAAATACAGTGGAATAAACATAGCTTTACCTCCTTGATGGTTCGAACAGTGTAAAGTGACTCAAAAGGTGTATTTCTTCGCTGCATTTGCTCCTTCAGAAATCCAGTAAGTTTGAGGGCACCTTGCCCCACAGTTTCAACACCTATCTCATGCATCACCCTACCTTGAAAGACTGTTGCAAGCAAAATGCATAAGAATGACAACATCAAATGAGTATTCTGGTATTTAAAGTATGGTAGTGCCATTAGATCTAGTTTCATGTGTTATAATCATTCAGTACGAAGCCCGACCATGAAAAGTTACACCAAGTTGTGAAACGTCATTTGCATCTTTTCACCCCAAAATTTAAAACAAACGAAATTAATTTCTGAAGAAAACATTAAGTGTGGTCAACCGCATTAAACCTTACAAAAAAAAAATCATGAACTAACCCATGATAAATACTTACTGGGAACAACATATGTGGCATTGAATCCAATGTTGACAACAATACCAGAGGTCCGTTTAGCAGCATACAAAGCTAAAAGTGCCTGGAAAGCAAATGGCAAAATGATCACAAAAGGGTTCGGTGTTCCTCAGAAAAAGAAGTAAAATTAATAAATCATACATGGTATGAACATAAACATAAAAAGTGGTTTGCTTCTACAGCCACATCAAAGCTCTGTTTTGAGAGGTGCTTCTATGCTCTCCCTCCTAATACAAGTTGCACAAATCTTGAAGCAAACGAAGAGGTAAGTAATCCTCATCTACCCTTCATTCATGCTTTAATATTTGTGCAACTTTAAAAATGAAGAGCATAGAAGCACCTCTTGTTTTAATTTGAGGCTAAAATACTCAATACATATTTTACATACAACTCCCGGTTGAGGAGCTCCAGCTTGAATCACGCCTCATGATTCTGGTGCAATATAATTATGTGAACCTTCTAATTTTCCAAAAGCTAAATCCAAATGACAAAATTGTTTCAAATCTAACTCTCCCAACAAAATTAATTAAAGGTACAGTGGTACAGAAGCAGATGGTGAACTACCAAAAAAAATCAAGAAGGTGCAAAATGTAAGCATTTGATTGAACAGAATCATCAAAGGGAATATAAGAATGCATACTTGATCAACAGCACAAACAACAGGAACATTCATATCGAACAAAACCGAGCACAATGTCTCTTTATATTGCTTTCTTGAGGCCCTAGCAGACTCAGTATCTGTGACAAGTTGAATTAGAGACATTGAATTAGAGACTTATAGGCAGCCAGTTGGAAATAGTTTATCAACTATAGTGACCAATTCAACTTCGAAATTTAAAAAAAAAAAATTAAAGTAAGGGTTGATGAGCGGGCAGCTTTGAATTATATTTCAGGAGCATCATATAATAATATTGATGAACATATGCAATATGGCCAAAATGCAGAACCATAAACTAGAAAGTGCGATCAACTACAGATACTAACCATCAGAGTGGCAGAGTGGAAGGACAAAAATAATTGGTTGAGTGGAAGGCTTTACTTGCATCCTGTAAAAAGGCGAGAATATTGAAAATAAATATATGTTATGACAAACATTCAAAACTAAACATGATACTAGATGGTTAATAAGAAAAACTTAAATAGACTTATAGCTCATAGTTACAAGCTAAATCAGCGGCCAAGAGAAAAGGAACTAAGGACGATGTTCAAATTTCCTTCTTGTGTAAAACAAATTACCACAGATGTCCATAATTGAATAACATAATTCATAGCACATCAGTACTTTAAGTTGAACACATAATCATATATCCTAATACAGTAAAGGATCAGTACTTTATTATAGATCATGATTACTTCGGCTGATTATGGTGTTATCTAGAATGTAAAACATGGCATATCGACGACCATCCCACCTTCCTAAGTGTGTATTTTCAAACATGGTGTCTCTTAAGCAGATTTGAAACGCGTAACATCAACTGCAAGTGTGCAAGCAGCAATATACATGAGCACACGCATCATAAAATACTTGAGTATGCACACTGATTGCTCATGTTTGAGCAAGAGATGGCGTAATCACTGTACCGGTAGGAAACCTAATCAGACAGTCATCATAATATAAACAAATTTGTGTCTCAATTGAATTCATCGAATGCCAATTCAGATCATCAATAAAATTCCCTTCAAGAAAAAGAGGGTCATATCTTGACAAATTTTCTCTAGGCATGTTTTCTGTCGTGCATGACAGCTAAGACGGAAATGTTTAATCACTACTACAAAATATGAACATCATACAGCGGAAGCTAAAGATTTTAAGAACCTGGTGTAGATTGTAGAGAAGAAGTGATGAAGCCTGGTATACATAGGGGACTCAATGTTACCAAATTCCTGCATGACGATCCCAGCAGAAATAGCAAATAAATGATACCCATTTTTGGCTTCAATTAACATGGAATTTGAAATTATTGCATCAACATTGGTCATAACGATGTACATTTGCATCATATGCCATTAAGATTTGACCACTGATCACCACAGCTTACCAAAAACGTTGCACAACGCCCAGAAGGAGCAGCATACTTGCTCCAGCCATACTTGCAATAGCCTGATCCACCTTTAATAAAACAAACAACAAGGAATGCACCATTTAAAGGAGACCACAAAGTTAAAAACAACAGAGATCAATAAACGATGCTCATTCTGTCCAACAAGCAAAGAGCCAGATATGATCAGCCTACCATGGCAATCTAATGCAGATATATAATCGTTGCCTAGTTACCTAAGACCGAATATCAGAGATGAAAAAATACCAAATTTTTTTTTGACGTAGAAGTCCCTAACGAAGTAATTAATGCACATAACTATCCCACTCTCTACTGTTCGACATGATTAAGCAATCGCTGGCTATCTAGATCATGCACAAAGTTGTACAGCACGCATGTCAGGGAGATCCTAGCCCTTACCGTCGACTACAATAGAACCCGGAACCACCGCTCGGCGTCCGTAAATCTGCTTAAATGAGAGCTGCGGCGAGCTGTCGTAGTACACGCTGCATAAGCACGGCAATGTTAGGTAGGTGAAATACCAAATGCGAGGCTTCGATGCTGTGAAATGGGAGAGGAGCCGGTACGGACCTGGGGTGCAGGGCGGGGCCAGCGGCGAGGTGGGTCTCAGCGAAGACGACGAGGTCCCAGGGTTCGGGGCCGAGGCGGAGGAAGAAGGCCCAGAGGCCGTTGTCGGAGGCGAGGAGGCGCCAGGTGCGGCAGACGGCGCTGGAGCGCGCGGCGTCGGCGGGGCCGAGCAGGCGCAGGATCTGGACGAGCACGTCGACCGGGACGGCGTCGAGCGCGCCCAGCGAGTCGTACTCGCCGGCGACCGCAGCAGCTGGGGCGCGGCGACGCGGGGATGCCACTGGGTAGTGCGGCGACGCGCGGGCGAGCACGGAGCCCCACACCTTGCGGAGCAGCAGCGCCATGTCTCGTTCGGACACTGCCTGGCTGGTGGGGAAGGAAATGTTCTGCAGCAGTGCTGCAAATGAAGGAAGTACAGCACCGTTTAGATTTATGCCACCTGTATCAGCCAATATATCCTTCCCAGCCGAGTCGCTTCCTCAGCAAGCTTCGTGAACAGCCTGACGTTTGGTTTCCAGCCGCGGCAACGCTTCGGTCAGCTCGTCCCCGCGTCATCGGCAGCGGCTGCGGCGACCATCGGCGGCGTCCGTCTGCACGAACGCGGACGGCGGCGACTATCGGCACGCGGCAGCAACGGCGGCCATCGGCTGGAGAGGCCATGAACAACGGCGGCAGTGGTGATCAGAAGCAATAGAGAACAAATTTGGATTTATGTATGTTATATCATATCAGATGCTATCTCTAATCTAGTATTAGATGCTACTTTTCATGATTGAATATATTTTATCTAATTTGAGATGACCATATAGATTTTGGCCTAGCCATGGCGGAAGCAACCAGTGAGATCGAGTCGACGCCTACAGCCAAGATTGTGCCCCGATTGCTGCTATCATCCACATCAGTTACATCTGTCCCAGAGATAACCGAATCTATGGAACCACAAAATTCACGAACTGAGGTAACACAGAAGTTACAAATTTAGCCAAACATAATTTGTCATATTGTGGTACCATCATTTTTTCTTTAATCCTAATGTAATGTAGGTGGATGATACACATGGCCAACTTTTAGTTGTTCCTGAAGTGGGAATGAGTTTCAAATCAGAGAAGGATGCATATGACATGTATAACTCTTATGCAAGGAAGATTGGGTTCAGTATTAGAAAGAGCTACACAAGGTGAAGAGGATCGGATAAAACTATATATCAGAAGCATATTGTTTGCAGTAATGAAGGAGAACGAGGTCCTCACTCATCACACGAAACTTTGAAAGAAAACGCCATTACTAGGACATCTTGCAATGCTCGTGTTCAATTCAGTATTTGTCGAAAGGGAATTTGGACAGTGCAGAAGGTTGTACTCGACCACAATCATTATCTTGCAAGTCCAAATAAGGCGCACAAGTTGAGGTCCCAACGACGTGTTATAGAGGCGGATAAACATCTAATCCACAAATAAGAGAAGCCGGAATGAAGCCGACACAAGTGTATGACTTTTTCAAAACATGGTACGGAGGAGCTGAGAATGTGCCCTTCTCGCGAGTGGATTGCAATAACCAGATTGGTCATGAGCGCAAGAAGTATTTGGCATCCAATGATGCGCAAACTCTGTTGGAATACCTGAAGAACAAACAGCGAGAGGATCCTGCTTTCTTCTATGCCATGGAATTAGATAACGATGATGGTCGGATAGCTAATTTTTTCTGGGCAGATGGTCAAGCTATCATGGATTATGCATGCTTTGGTGACGCCGTGTCATTTGACACCACATTTCAAACTAACAAGTTTGAAATGCCTTTTGCTCCACTCCTTGGAACCAACCATCATAAGCAGACAATTATTTTCTGGTCGTGCCTTTGTTATATAATGAGACCATTGAGTCATTTGTTTGGCTTTTTAGGACATTTCTAGTAGCAATGTCTGACAAGCATCCTAGCACAATTTTCACGGATCAGTGTGCTGCCATGGCTGCAGCAATTAGTATTGTATTCCCCAACACACGCCATCGTCTTTGCTTGTGGCACATTTTCCAGAATGCTGGTAAACATCTTAGTCATGTAATTGCTGAGGATAAAAAGTTTCTTGCTGAATTTAAGAGATGTGTCTATGAGGAAAGGTCAGTGGCATACTTCAACAAAATATGGGATCAGCTGTTGATTCGTTATAAGCTTCAAGATAACTTTTGGCTGAAAAACCTATATGACTTATAGAGCATTGGGTCATTGTCTTTCGTGACTCTTTTACTGCTGATATGACCACAACTCAAAGGAGTGAAGGTATGAATAATGTTTTCAAGAATAGGTTTCGACGAAAACTCGGTATTTCAGAACTTCTTGAAGAATGTGACAAGTGTGCCAGCGCCCTTCGGGAAAATGAGTTAGATGCAGACTATAAGTCACGCCACTCTAATCCGATTACTTATATCCAAGATTTACCCATGTTGAAGACTGCTGATGCCTCATATACAAGGAGGCTATATTTAGAATTTGAGGAGCAATTTAAAGAGCAGTTTTCGGTCTCATGCAAATTGTTACAAACTGAGGGAACAATGATGACTTACAAGGTTATGCCTATGAAATTTCAAGATGAAGCAATAGTCGTCTTTAACTCTAAGGATACGACAATAACATGTTCTTGTAGAAGATATGAATGCATTGGTAAGTATACACTTTTTATGATTACACTACATCATAATACGTTTTTCTAAAAAAATTTTACTTACAGGTCTATTGTGCAAGCATGCTCTCCGAGTATTCAATATCAACGAAATTTTCGTCTTGCCGGACAAGTACATACTAAATAGATGGACAAAGTATGCAAAAAGAGGGTTTCATTATGAGAAACAAAGAATTGAGAAAGGAACTCTAAAAACACATGCTGCGCGAATCTCTCGAAAGGCCACCGCTATTGCATTGAAGTGCGCAAAATCGAAGGAACTTCTAGAAGATTTGGAGAAAGCTATTGATAAGCTAGACCTAGAGGCGGATAAGTCGCTAAGCCAAATACCTGCAAATTCTTGTGCGGTTTCTCAAAGTTGTAATGAATATGACATGGACATACTAAAAGGTAAAGTATCAATCAGAGTTCCTCAGGTGATGAAAGGTCGAAAGACTAAAAGATTGAAAGTTTTACCTGACAAGAAAAAAGGGAGCAATTCGAGGGCTGCTAAGAAAAAAGGTAGTGTAATTTAAAATATTTTGACCTCATGTTTACAACAAGTAATATTTATGATTTTCTTTTATATGTGTAATCTATAGGAGAAGATTCAAAGAAATCAACAGACAACGGAGAAGTTGGACAAGATTATAATGAGTTTATTGTAAGAATAATGACCTGGGCTCTTTTTTTCTTTCAATAATTCTTCTAGTTGCATCTATTCTAAAGAATGCCTTTTGTCAAAAAAACAACAGGGATCTTTCGATGTAGTTAATGGTGGTAATATGCATGGGGATTTTTCTACCACAGTTGCTCCTTCGATCCAAGGAGAATATACAAGTCTTTTACTTGGACTTCATCAAGATGGTGGTAATATGTATGAGGATACATCAGCTGCAAGAAGATTATGTTTTGACCAAGAACCAAATCATGCAATATTTAAGGAGTAGTCATGCTTTTAGTGTTGCTACTGTTGTCAAAAACAAGTGTGTGATATCTATGCAAGTGTATGTTTTTAATTTTGCTACTGAATTTAGAGTGCTCAAAGCTAGCCTTAAGCCTTAATTCCATGCCAGGGTAATAACCATGTGAATTAGGAACATTTGATATCCTTCTCTCTTTTTTTCCAATTTCAGTTTTGGAGCCAGCTGAATTTCTTTGCATCATACACATACATCTTCTCTTAATGAGCCAAATGAATCGAACATTGCAGTGAAGCTAAATAAACAAACAGATCCAGAAAACTGAAACAGAAAAACTTGCTGAGGAAGCGGAAGGCTGACAGCACCGTCACCGCGGAGAGCAGTGAAGACTGTGCACACCTGAAAGTCCACCCGCACCAAGTATCTGACCATGAGAGACTCTCTAAAAGTTCCTCTGTCCGTTGCGGGGAAGCGGTTGTCGAGAAACTTCTCGACGCTGTTTCTGATCTTAAGTTAGCTTATGTTAACATTCAGCAAGCGCATGTGCCATATGATCCTGAAGAGATTATGATCGCTGACGAGCGTTTTGTGTCGGAGCTTGAAGAAACTGCTGAGTTAAAGGATTTATATGTTAATGTGAACAAATGGAGCAACCCAAAGTACCGGTGTTATGTGAGCTCTAGAATTCAGGAGGGTCAGAAGTTGGCAGTGGAGTTGCAGGCTGCCATTTGCAAAAAGGACTCTGAAATTGTTTGTTTGCGAGCGGAGTTGGACCAGCTGGAAAGGAAGAACATGGAGCTGAATGAGAAGATTGGTCGGAAGGCGTTGTGCAGAGAAGGCTGTTTCACATTCGTAGTTCCTCAGTCTTGAACATTGCCGATGATCGAGGGACGGTGACGAAGCGTTACGCGGTGGAAACCAAGCGTCGAGGTTGTTCCACGAAGCTTCTTTGAGAGCGACTTCGGTGGGAAGGATATATTGTCGATCTGGTGGCATAAATCTAAGCGGTCTTTGTACTTCCTTCATTTGCGATCGCTGCGAACATTTCCTTCCTGGGGAAATGTTCGCAGCAGTCGCAAATGAAGGAAGTACAAAGACCGCTTAGATTTATGCCACCAGATCGCCCAATATATCCTTCCCAACCGAAGTCGCTCTCAAAGAAGCTTCGTGGAATGTACCGACGCTTGGTTTCCAAATATAACGCTCGGCCAGCCGCCCTCGCTATCGGCAAGCGGCGGCGACCATCGGCGTCTGGTCGACGAACGCGACGGCGGCGATTATCGGACGCTGGCAAAGAACGGCGCCATCTACCGGAGAGGCCATGAACAACGGCGGTGGTGATCGAAGCAATAGAGAACAAATTTGGATTTATGTATGTTATATCATATCGGATGCTATCTCTAATCTAGTATTAGATGCTACTTTTCATGATTGAATATATTTTATCTAATTTGAGATGACCATATAGATTTTGGCCTAGCCATGGCGGAAGCAACCAGTGAGATCAGTCGACGCCTACACCAAGATTGTGCCCCGATTGTCGCTATCATCCACATCGATTACATCTGTCCCGTAGATAACCGAATCTATGGAACCACAAAATTCACGAACTGAGGTAACACAGAAGTTACAAATTTAGCCAAACATAATTTGTCATATTGTGGTACCATCATTTTTTCTTTAATCCTAATGTAATGTAGGTGGATGATACACATGGCCAACTTTTAGTTGTTCCTGAAGTGGGAATGAGTTTCAAATCAGAGAAGGATGCATATGACATGTATAACTCTTATGCAAGGAAGATTGGGTTCAGTATTAGAAAGAGCTACACAAGGCGAAGAGGATCGGATAAAACTATATATCAGAAGCATATTGTTTGCAGTAATGAAGGAGAACGAGGTCCTCACTCATCACACGAAACTTTGAAAGAAAACGCCATTACTAGGACATCTTGCAATGCTCGTGTTCAATTCAGTATTTGTCGAAAGGGAATTTGGACAGTGCAGAAGGTTGTACTCGACCACAATCATTATCTTGCAAGTCCAAATAAGGCGCACAAGTTGAGGTCCCAACGACGTGTTATAGAGGCGGATAAACATCTAATCCGTCAAATAAGAGAAGCCGGAATGAAGCCAGCACAAGTGTATGACTTTTTCAAAACATGGTACGGAGGAGCTGAGAATGTGCCCTTCTCGCGAGTGGATTGCAATAACCAGATTGGTCATGAGCGCAAGAAGTATTTGGCATCCAATGATGCGCAAACTCTGTTGGAATACCTGAAGAACAAACAGCGAGAGGATCCTGCTTTCTTCTATGCCATGGAATTAGATAACGATGATGGTCGGATAGCTAATTTTTTCTGGGCAGATGGTCAAGCTATCATGGATTATGCATGCTTTGGTGACGCCGTGTCATTTGACACCACATTTCAAACTAACAAGTTTGAAATGCCTTTTGCTCCACTCCTTGGAACCAACCATCATAAGCAGACAATTATTTTCGGGGCTGCACTGTTATATAATGAGACCATTGAGTCATTTGTTTGGCTTTTTAGGACATTTCTAGTAGCAATGTCTGACAAGCATCCTAGCACAATTTTCACGGATCAGTGTGCTGCCATGGCTGCAGCAATTAGTATTGTATTCCCCAACACACGCCATCGTCTTTGCTTGTGGCACATTTTCCAGAATGCTGGTAAACATCTTAGTCATGTAATTGCTGAGGATAAAAAGTTTCTTGCTGAATTTAAGAGATGTGTCTATGAGGAAAGGTCAGTGGCATACTTCAACAAAATATGGGATCAGCTGTTGATTCGTTATAAGCTTCAAGATAACTTTTGGCTGAAAAACCTATATGACTTGCGAGAGCATTGGGCTGCTGTCTTTCGTGACTCTTTTACTGCTGATATGACCACAACTCAAAGGAGTGAAGGTATGAATAATGTTTTCAAGAATAGGTTTCGACGAAAACTCGGTATTTCAGAACTTCTTGAAGAATGTGACAAGTGTGCCAGCGCCCTTCGGGAAAATGAGTTAGATGCAGACTATAAGTCACGCCACTCTAATCCGATTACTTATATCCAAGATTTACCCATGTTGAAGACTGCTGCTGCCTCATATACAAGGAGGCTATATTTAGAATTTGAGGAGCAATTTAAAGAGCAGTTTTCGGTCTCATGCAAATTGTTACAAACTGAGGGAACAATGATGACTTACAAGGTTATGCCTATGAAATTTCAAGATGAAGCAATAGTCGTCTTTAACTCTAAGGATACGACAATAACATGTTCTTGTAGAAGATATGAATGCATTGGTAAGTATACACTTTTTATGATTACACTACATCATAATACGTTTTTCTAAAAAAATTTTACTTACAGGTCTATTGTGCAAGCATGCTCTCCGAGTATTCAATATCAACGAAATTTTCGTCTTGCCGGACAAGTACATACTAAATAGATGGACAAAGTATGCAAAAAGAGGGTTTCATTATGAGAAACAAAGAATTGAGAAAGGAACTCTAAAAACACATGCTGCGCGAATCTCTCGAAAGGCCACCGCTATTGCATTGAAGTGCGCAAAATCGAAGGAACTTCTAGAAGATTTGGAGAAAGCTATTGATAAGCTAGACCTAGAGGCGGATAAGTCGCTAAGCCAAATACCTGCAAATTCTTGTGCGGTTTCTCAAAGTTGTAATGAATATGACATGGACATACTAAAAGGTAAAGTATCAATCAGAGTTCCTCAGGTGATGAAAGGTCGAAAGACTAAAAGATTGAAAGTTTTACCTGACAAGAAAAAAGGGAGCAATTCGAGGGCTGCTAAGAAAAAAGGTAGTGTAATTTAAAATATTTTGACCTCATGTTTACAACAAGTAATATTTATGATTTTCTTTTATATGTGTAATCTATAGGAGAAGATTCAAAGAAATCAACAGACAACGGAGAAGTTGGACAAGATTATAATGAGTTTATTGTAAGAATAATGACCTGGGCTCTTTTTTTCTTTCAATAATTCTTCTAGTTGCATCTATTCTAAAGAATGCCTTTTGTCAAAAAAACAACAGGGATCTTTCGATGTAGTTAATGGTGGTAATATGCATGGGGATTTTTCTACCACAGTTGCTCCTTCGATCCAAGGAGAATATACAAGTCTTTTACTTGGACTTCATCAAGATGGTGGTAATATGTATGAGGATACATCAGCTGCAAGAAGATTATGTTTTGACCAAGAACCAAATCATGCAATATTTAAGGAGTAGTCATGCTTTTAGTGTTGCTACTGTTGTCAAAAACAAGTGTGTGATATCTATGCAAGTGTATGTTTTTAATTTTGCTACTGAATTTAGAGTGCTCAAAGCTAGCCTTAAGCCTTAATTCCATGCCAGGGTAATAACCCTGTGAATTAGGAACATTTGATATCCTTCTCTCTTTTTTTCCAATTTCAGTTTTGGAGCCAGCTGAATTTCTTTGCATCATACACATACATCTTCTCTTAATGAGCCAGCTGAACTGAACATTGCAGTGAAGCTAAATAAACAAACAGATCCAGAAAACTGAAACAGAAAAACTTGCTGAGGAAGCGGAAGGCTGACAGCACCGTCACCGCGGAGAGCAGTGAAGACTGTGCACACCTGAAAGTCCACCCGCACCAAGTATCTGACCATGAGAGACTCTCTAAAAGTTCCTCTGTCCGTTGCGGGGAAGCGGTTGTCGAGAAACTTCTCGACGCTGTTTCTGATCTTAAGTTAGCTTATGTTAACATTCAGCAAGCGCATGTGCCATATGATCCTGAAGAGATTATGATCGCCGATTTGAGCGCGTTTTGTGTCGGAGCTTGAAGAAACTGCTGAGTTAAAGGATTTATATGTGAATGTGAACAAATGGAGCAACCCAAAGTACCGGTGTTATGTGAGCTCTAGAATTCAGGAGGGTCAGAAGTTGGCAGTGGAGTTGCAGGCTGCCATTTGCAAAAAGGACTCAAATTGTTTGTTTGCGGCGGAGTTGGACCAGTGGAAAGGAAGAACATGGAGCTGAATGAGAAGATTGGTCGGAAGGCGTTGTGCAGAGAAAGGCATTTCACATTCGAGTTCCTCAGTGCATCGAACATTGCCGATGACGCGGACGAAGCCGAGCGCTGTGCCGCTACCGAAACCAAACGTCAGGTTGTTCACGAAGCTTGCTGAGGAAGCGACTCGGCTGGGAAGGATATATTGGCTGATACAGGTGGCATAAATCTAAACGGTGCTGTACTTCCTTCATTTGCAGCACTGCTGCAGAACATTTCCTTCCGCTGGTGGCGCTACATGCGGACAAGACAACAGGGGGTTGGGATCGAGGAAGCCGAAGCTACCGCCAGAAATTTTTGGAAACGGATTGCGGACGGCCGGACGGGGGAAATAAATTTTATGCAACGGTATTGTATATCATGACCTATGTAACACCGTGCGGATTGACGTCACATGTCCTGTTTTCTCAATCCCCAAGCAGCCAGCTCGGGAGACGAAACGTTAGGCTCTATAGATTGAGGAAGCGGGACACATGGCATCAATCCGCACGGTGTTGCATATGTCCTGATATACAACACCGTTGCATAAAATTTATTTCCCCGGACGGGACGACGGGGGTCCGGGGATATTCGCGCGTGACTGCGACCTAGTAGACCGCGCGACCACATACGTGGCCGCGGGTGAACAGTGTCTCCCTGAGCTAGGTTCTAGTTACTCGTATTAATGTCAGTCACATATATTCCATCTATTATGTGGGAAAGAATTGGAGTCCTCTCAAACCATCCACCTCACCCCATGCCATTTTGCAAAAAAACCCTCTATATTATTTAAATTACGGATAGGTCCCTGCAAATTACAAAGAGATCCATTGCAATTTTTTTTTAGTATAAAAAAAACTTTTTCAGATTACGTTTATGTCCCTGGTTCGTTACTTTACAGCAAAGCCCACCGCTAAATACGAATCTCGAACGAGCCATTTTCTAATTTTTCATAATAGCAATTAGGTCCAAAAATATAACAAACAGGTCTCCGACCCTTACATCCAGATCCTTTCTCCGTTTTCCCCGGAAAAAATATTTTCGTCAATAGAAATATGTGTACGTTTTTCCAACTCGATCTCTAATATTTTTCGAAACATGTATTATTACTCGGTGAACGCATAGAGTGTTAAACTCGATAAAAGAAGGTTGACATCTCTAATATTTTTTGAACATGCATTATTACCCTGTTAACACATAGAGTATTAAACTCGACAGAAGGAGGTTAGCCTGGTAATGATAAAATGTTAACCAAATTCGTCAAAAGAAATATATGCCTAAGTTCTTTCTTTGTTTTTTTCGGGAAATTTTTTTTTCATCAACAGATATATGTGTACGGCTCTGTCTCAAGATTTTTTTTTTCTCCCAACTCGATCTTTAATCTCTAGACTTTTTTCCAAACTCGATTTCTAATATTTTTCGAAATATATATTATTACTCGGTGAACGCATGGATTGTTAAACTCGACAAAAGAAGGTTGGCATCTCTGATATTTTTCGGAACATGTATTATTACCCGGTTAACGCATAATGTTAAACTCGACAGAAGAAGGTTGACGGGTAATAATAAAGTGTTAACCAAATTAGTCAAAAGAAATATGTGTGCAACTCTATCTCTCTATTTTTTTGTAACTCAATTTCTGATATTTTCCGGAATAAGAAATATATGTATACAACTGTATCTCTATAGTTTTTTTGCAACTCGATCTATAACATTTTTTGAAAAATGTATTATTCACCGATGAACATATAGAGTGTTAAAATCGCTCCGAAAAAAAAATATGTTTAGGTCCTCTTACAGTTTTTTTTAGAGAAAAAAAATAGAGTAAATTTTACACGGTGCGACGTGCGCCGCACATTCTCCAAGATAATGTAGGCGGAGAGAATCACGCATCTTCTTCAAGAGAATAGATACTGCCCCTAGTTTGTATACTAGTCCTATATATATAAACACACGAAACACAATTTTGATTGAGTGTTCAGTCTGCTGTCCTCTTATGCGCATCAGGCAACGGCCTATGATCAGATCAGATATTGTGAGATATATATAGCGTGAGTGTGTGTATCAACAACATAAAGATTTAAAATAATGGCATCGAAACAACCATGATGGGAGACAAAATTTTGTTCTTGGTGTACTTCACTAAAAATAAAGCCATATGTGCTTGAAAAAACAAGTCTCCATTTTTTGAATATAAACTCCCCTTATAGGGAAAGAGATTGAGGGCCAACAGGGCCCCCACGTGTCCACAGGATTTTTTGCGAAAAGCCCCCTGGTTTCTTCGAAATTACATTCAGGTCCTTGCGTTATTTTATGTGAGAGGAGAATATTTTTTTGTTTTGCCCCACGTGTCCACAGGATTTTTTGTGAAAAGCCCCCCGGTTTCTTCAAAATTACGTTCAGGTCCTTGCGTGATTTTATGTGAGAGGAGAATATTTTTTTCGTTTCGCGTTTAGGTCCCTGGTTTACCGTTTTGCATGGAGGCCCTCCCATTAAGTGCAAATAGCGAGCGAGCCCTTTCCTAATTTTTCAAAATAGCGAACAGGTTCAAAATTATAACAAATAGGTCCTCGCGCTTTACGTTCGGGTCCTTTCTCCATTTTGTCCGAAAAAAATATTTTTGTGGTCCGTTTTTTCTTCAGAGCATGCGAAAAATATTTTCGGTAGCCGTTTTTCCAAAAAAAATTTTTTTGTAAAACCGTTTCCTTTCTCCGTTTTGCCCGAAAAAAATGTTTTCGTGATCAGTTTTCCCTCCAAGGCATAGGGGAAATATTTTCGGTGGCTATTCCCCCCCCCAAAAAAATTGTGAGACCGTTTCCTTTATCCGTTTTGCCCGGAAAAAAAATCGTCATCCGATTTTTCTCCGGAGCATGGAAAAATGTTTTCGTTGGCCGTTTTTCCAAAACAAAAAATGTGGAAAACCGTTCCCTTTCTCCGTTTTGCCCCGAAAAAATGTTTTCGTGATCCGTTTTTCCTCCGGAGCATGAGGAAAATGTTTTCGGTGGCTATTTCCCCACAAAAAAATATGGAAAACCGTTTTCTTTCTTCGTTTTGCCTGAAAAGATTTATTTCCGTGAACCGTTTTTTCTCCGGAACATGGAAAAAATGTTTCCGTTGGCCGTTTCCCCAAAAAAAATGTAAATTCGTTTTTCGTCCGTCATTTGTCCGTTTTTTCCCGCTTTTCCTCATTTTTGTATCAAATTTCTCACGGCGCGACGAAGCGCGCGGCTCTCACTAGTAGGATAGAAACGACGTGGCCATCTATGAAGATTTTGTTTGTTCGGACTTTTTATTCAATTTAAAAGTAAAAAAAAAAATCAAAGCCAAAACAAATGGTGGCTTTTAACTAGGCTTTTCAAAGGCCATAAGCCTTCATATAATAAAGCTAAAAACTACCGGAGATGTGTTTTTTTTTTTACTTATTGATGGTTGATTTTAGACTAATACCAGGATAAAATATTTGTCTCTGTCACGCATAAAAATGAACTGTTTTTAAGCTGCTTAATCGAAAACGCTATCTTTAAACAAAAAGGCTAAACGTAAACAAACAGGCCTATAATCTACTGCTGCTAGTGCTATACGCTAGTACTAATTGCCCTAGAGATGCCACCGATAAGTTTGTACGTAGCAATACATGCTAATCTAAAGACAAAATGAACTTTTCGTCATATCTGAATAATCCAAATCTCAGCTCTGAATCTAACCAGACCAATATACAATTGAGTTGATTGAGTCGTGAAACAATATTATAGCCTTTGCATGGCCGCTGTTAACCAACGCGATTATAAATATAGCATATCCCATAGTTACTGGCCTGCAGTATCCAGCTCTAAACAAATGGTAAGATTAAATAGGGCCATAAGTGGGGTAAATAAAGTAGTCGTAAAACACAGGCGCCACCCATAAATACATCTAGCCATCAAAGTGGAGTATGTGTACTCCCACGTTTGGAACGACTTATGATCTGTCTGAATATCGCTATAGTTTACATGAAAAAGTAGACACTGCCTCTCTGCGTGTGAGAGAGATCAAGAGACAAAATAATTTTTTTTCGGCGATCAACAGCCGTGTGAAAAAACCTGTTCCAAACAAACTCCCCATGCATCAATCGAGTTTATCATGACATGATGATTCGATCTGTACCCGGCCAGGGTAGCGTTCTAGCCACTGCTCATGTGCTCGATCGAGCATGAACTTGAGCACCTGGGCATGTGTAAGCGGGAGACAAGCCCGACCGGAGATTATGGACGATTGCCAACCTACAGTGTTGACCTAAGATGACATTATTTGGGCGCATCCCTCCTCTTTATCATCGCAGACAAATTCCTCACTCGGTGCGTAGTGCCCACTGCTTAATCAACTCTAAGATTTGATGTCTATGTATCTCCCTTTGTTGTTGTAAATGCATTATCCGACCATTAATTTCCCTGAATTTCTGAATGCCTAGGTTTGAAGGACATTGCTGCCACCTCGTACACTCCTCTAGCTGGCCTTTTAATGCAATTCATTTTCGGCTTTAGGAGTTTGCTTTGGTGTGATAATCAAACTACTAGTAGTAGTAACTATGTGACACTACGGTATGGTGTGACATTATAGAATGTGAAATTAGATATTAAAATCTTTCGGCTTGAGGTTTATTCGTGTTTTTGGGCCTTTTGAAGTGATGTGTCACCACGGAGTGTCGTAACCTTTTAAATGGTGCATGTTAAGGTCAAAAACTTTATGAAATATGGTATGGGAGGTTAAAACCATAAGGTATGGAGGTTAATAGCGTTTTCGGACCGTTTCAAGGGTTTTGGGCCTTTTCAGGGGAATTTGGGCCTAAGGGAAAGGTCCGTGGGCTTTGGTGGGATGATGTTCGAGTCCATTTAGGGTAGGAGTCCTGTTTGGGGGGCCTCCTCCTGCCCTTTTGGGCGTCCTCCCCCTGCCCCTTGCGCCCCAAGTGCCCTAGCCGCCTCCCACACCTCCCCACCTCCTCCTCTTCCTTGCGCCCCCTTTGCCCCCATTGCTCTCCACCTCTCCACCATCTCTCCTCCACCCCCTTGCTGCCCTAGGGTGGCCTCCCCACCCCTGCATCCTCATGGATCCATCCGAAGAGCGAGGAGCGAGATGCGAGGAGCGAGGAGCGAGGAGATCTATTGGAGTTTTCGTGCGTCGGGCAAAGGTATGACCATGGGAAACCTTGGGATTGATCTAGGTACTGTTCTAAGGGTGTTTATCAAGTTTTTAGATCAATTGGTGGTGCTGGATTTGAGTATATTGGATTAGATCTAGAAGTTGCCACGTTCTCTGTTTCGGACAGCATGAGCAGTCGACCTAGGGTTCGGTTTTTCGCCAATTTAGAGTCCGAATTTGGCCGTACGGATGTTGATGAAGTTGTAGATAATTTCAATACCTTTCAGTGGGTATAAAGAGAGTTAAATTCCGCCCAGCCGTTTGAAAGTTATGGCTGTTTTTACCGAGCGAGTTAAAATCTGTGACGTAATTGGAACAGATCACGGTAATCTGTAGATTAAACAACTTTAGAGTCCGAATCAGTCTTTCCTTGAATTTTTTTTTAAATAATATATTTTTAAAGAAGATTTCGGACATTAATACGCGGATTTTAAAATTTGCAAGAATAATACATTGTCGCCAAACCATTTGGCGAAAATACTATTTTCGCCACACCGTTTGGCGAAAATACTATTTTCGCCAAACCGTTTGGCGAAAATAGGTTGATGCAGGTATTTAGTGTTTGAATCGGTTTGAATTGCTTCGTAAATACCCAGATCAACCTATTTTCGCCAAACGGTTTGGCGAAAATAGGCTGATATGGGTATTTAGTGTTTGAATTGCTTTCTAACCATGGATTAACGAATTTTCGCCGAATGGTTTGGCGAAAATAGTATTTTCGCCAAATGGTGTGACGAAAATAGTATTTTCGCCAAATGGTTTGGCGACAATGTATTATTCTTGCAAATTTTAAAATCCGCGTATTAATGTCCGAAATCTTCTTTAAAAAGATATTATTTAAAAAAAACTCGTCTTTCCTTATACTTAGAGAAAGTTGGAAAATTTCCTAAGCTACGCGAGGATGTACTCGTTTAATTGATTCGGAGTCCTAGAACTCAAGTTATGCTTTTTGCAAGGCTGCTGTCCCGACGGGACAGAACCTCTGTTTTTAGGTTTTGCGAGTAGTTGGCAATGTCGGGGTAGATGAGGGTTTGCGTACTGTTTTGTGGACATGATTGTGAGTGTGTGATGCCTATGTGCAGGTGGTGCGACCCCGGGAGTGCCTTCTACTTCCCGCCAATCCGTTGCCCGTGGTTGAGGCAAGTGTGTTGTGATGGATAGCGATTTGTAGGTTGCTTGTTGAGAATAGATGGAATTGACTACATGATATATGTAGGATCGAAATATACGAATATAGCAATCAGAGGGGGGGTGAATGATTGTGCGGAAGCTAAAACCAAATTCTTGATCTATTAAAAGTTCACCCCAAAACAGAACCAAATAATTGCCTCGTTTTCGACAAAAACAGAATGACAGAGGTTCGGTAAAACGAGAATTCCCGGAGATCCAACCGTTAGATTGATCTGAAATTTGGACACAAGAAACTAGATTCCAATACGAATCGAACCCAAAAAGAATCAGCTCGATCGGACTTATGGATCAAAAGTTATGAGCTTCGCAAGCTTGCTGATCCAGAACTTGACGAGAATTGATCTAACGTAAACTTGAAAGTTTTAACAGAACCGACAAAAGTTTAATCAACTATGCTTTGAAGAACTCTAAATCAATACCCTAGAACGATTTTTGATGGATCAAATCAAGATGAAACTCAACGATCAAAAACCAATCTAGAATTAGAACAAGCATGCAAACAAAAACCAAAACAGAAAACACTGTAACGACGAGGTTACTGTAGCACGCAAAGATCTTGGAAGAATTGATCTTTATTTCTTGTCTAAAATACTGTCATCAAAAAGAGTACAAAACCTAAAACCAAGCTCAAAGCTTGATGCGCTCAGCTCTCCTTGGTGCCCTTTCAACAGGAGACAACCCCTCCTATTTAAAGGACCAACTCAGAATACGATTCCTATTCCCTAGAAGGAATCCGTATCCAACACAACTCTACTTGGCCCAACCTGGCCGAGTACAACTCTTGCACGCGTATGGTAACCCTACCATACTCACGTGACTAACACTTTGCACGCGTATGGCCACCTGCCATACTCACGTGACTAACACTTTGCACGCGAATGACCTCCTGCCATTCTCACGTGACTAACCATTCTTCATGTGCACCATTCTCTTAGCCCGAACGTCCCGCATGACATCCTTGACCACCAAGACCTCAGTTCCTCCTGAACCTAGTCCCGAACCTCAGTTCCTCCATGAACCTAGTTCCGGTCCCGTCATCGACCACATTCGTCTTCGAGCAATACCTGCACATGAACAAACCACAAAACAAATCCGAGCACAAGTCCACGACTTGACTCAATGTCAATCCATGCAACTACTCACATGAGCATTGCATAAAGTCCACTTCAAGCATCATGAAATTCTCACAAATTTCATAATCTCAAAAACAAATCAAACACACTTCCAAGTTTGCTCAAAACCCTAATCGAGCAAAAACGCATTCACGGCGGACAAACAAATATGGTCCGGCGTATACATGAAAAACCACTCAAAAAAAACCATTCACAACGGACAGACAAAATCAGTCCGGTGTACACATGAAAGTCTCGGTTTCAAGAAGAAATCAAAACCGAGCAAAACACGTTCACAACGGACCAACAAAATCAGTCTGTTGTACAAGTGAAAATATCGGTTCCTTTGGAAAAGAGTTTGGCACATAAGCCCAAAAAGCATGTCCACGACAGACCCAAAAACTTGGTCCGTCGTACATGCAAAACTTACCGGCTTCTTGGAGAATTGAGTTCGACTCATGAGCTCAAAAACACGTTCACGACAGACAAACAAAATCGGTCCGTCGTACATGCAAAAACAAACATCAAAAAGCCATTCACAACTGACCAAAGAAGTTCGTCCGCCGTACATGGGAAAGTGAGGTTGCCAAAGCATGTTTTCGACAGACCAACAAAATTTGTCCGTCGTAGATGGGAAACTTACTGTTTTCTTTAAGTTTGGTCCAGCGCCAAAGCGAAACTTACTGTTTCTTGTCAAATTGATAAAACACATGAACAAACACATTTTGCAAATTCATTTCTAAGCCAATTTTTCAACACATGATTTCACAATATATGATCACTTGCCATGCTTTTATGATTGCCAATGATATGATGAGCATGTTTATTATATTATGATGCCATGTGTTAATATGTGAGTTAAACATGATGTTGGCATAATTGCATACATGACATGTTACATGGCCGGGGCGGTGAGAAAATCATAACTAATCCGGAAAGGTCGGTGAGAAAGATATGACTAATCCGGAGAGTCAATGAGTAAGTCCTACATTGTGATTCCATTCACCGCGGTGAACGGAAGCGAGGAGTAGGCACCCTCCATCTTCGGGATGGAAGGGGGGAGAGGGTGCATACCGACGGGTGTGTACTCAACCATACCGGTATGAGTTTCCAAGGAGATACGAGCATAGCATCGCATTGCACTTCATACATATTGATGATGATGATAATAGGTGACCATGAGTGAGATGGTTTACATGATGTGAGATATTGTTGCTATGTAATTGTTTATGTTTGTACCATTGCAATATACTTGATGAGTGATGAACTCACGCTTGTGTTTATGTTGTTTTCTTTTAGGTACCATGAATCCGACATGCGGGAAAGGGAGCTAGTCACACGTCATCACTTAGTATCACACATTTAAACAATGACATGTTCCTTCCCTTATGGTTATGGTTAATTCATTAAGCTAATCTATGGTTTCGATGATTCGTTGGTCGTTATGAGTAATTGATTAGTCCATATTTGTCATGTGACGGATAGAATTTCTATCCTTAGTGGTATGGTGGCTGTTTTTCCGTTTGATCATGTTATTGCTATCGTTCATTATGCTATATTGACATGTTATTATTGTTGTTGCTTCAATTCATGTTAAAACAAAGGAGATGTTGTCGAAATCTCAGTTTTTAACATGTGCACCTTTGCTGGAATTTATGTTTAATTGTGGTATTTAGATGTTGTTTAGCTTATGTTTGGTAGCATTCAGGCATAGTAAATGCCGGGGTGTTACAAACTAGGGCACGAAAGATCGGCGCATGCTGCGCGTATGAATAAAAAAAAATACATGTTTCAAAAAAATATTAGAGATCGAGTTGGGAGGAAAAGTCTAGGGATAGAGATGTACACGTATTTCTGTTGACGGAAATATTTTTTTCGGGGAAACGGAGAAAGGACCTGGGCGTAAGGAACGGAAAACTATTTGTTATATTTTTGGACCTGAGCGCTATCCTTAAAAATTAGAAAAGGGTTCGTTCGCGATTTATATTTAACGGGAGTCTCTTTTCAAGTAACGATCATGGATTCATTTGGTGACAATCTTCTGCCGACAAATAAATTGATGATGTAGTTTATTTGGCTAATAATTTTATTATTAATTTATTTGACTGATAAATTTATTCGATCGATAAAATTCTGTGGTCAATTAAATTAGCTGACCGGTCTATTTGACCGGTAGAGTCCTACATGACGATCTCCGTCTAGACTGCTGATTGAAACAACTCCAGTGGAGGCGTAGAGCAGCAGCCGGAGAGTTTCACACTTTCAGTTGACAAATGTAACGATGGGAGACCAAGCTAACAAGTTGAATTCTGCATCTCAGTGTGGCCGACGCATAAAGAGGTACCCAAGAATCCTGCATCTCCCGTGCTTTATTTATTATTTTATTTTATTTTATTTTCCCATTCAGTTTCCTCTTATTACTTTTCTAGTTCTAGATCGTCATTGGAGAGCGCATGTCTTCCTTTCACTTAACATTACCAGTCTCATAAATAGTTCGACGCCATTTACACTACTTCGGGTGCTCTATTTGTTCAAATTTATAAGATATATTTTGTTAGCACATAGACTAATAAAATATTAAAAATAATTAAATTACTCCTAATTAATATCACTAAGTATTATACTCAATGCATACTTGTCATGAATAAAAAAGTAAAAATGGATATTTATTACAGGTATAGAGACAACATCACATTAATTTTGCATTGGAGCATGGAATATACCCTATATTTGTCGATAAGATTACTCAAAATATAAACCTTATAACATTTTTCTAAAAAAAATTAGCTAAGAGCATTGGCATTCATTAAGGGATGACGACAGCTGAGCTACAAACATACACCAACACACCCCACACGTACTCCGAAAAAACCTTGGCTCTTCAGGAGCACCCGCTCCGAGAAGTCTTAAACCCAGGCTGGGGCATGAGCCAACGGAGCAAACGCTTAATTCTCGTAAACCTTATAAACTTGAATGGAGAGAGTGCTACATTTGAAAAAAGTAGTTAATTCATGCCTACTGCTCTCAAATTTCTTACTATAGTTTCCATATATGCACATTACAAAATACAAACTCAGCAGGTGCAAGCACTGCATCCCAAAAATGACCCAACAGCTAGCTTTTGGATCTCCGGTACAAAATCTTACACGGCCATTTAACGAACGCCGTCACTGTAGCAACGAGCCGGCCAAGAAACCGAAGGATAGGAACGAACACGACGGCCAACCACCACCACCACCACCACCAGACCGGGTCCCGGTCAGTGATCACTGATGAGTGATGAGCTGAGCTACAGGCAGGCAGGCAAACCGGCATCAGCATATGACGCACGAGTTGGGGTCCTCCTCGGAGCTGCGGACGAAGTATTGGGGATAGTACGGCAGGTACACCGGCTTCTTCTCGCCGTCGTCCTTCTTGTCCCCGCCGCCGTCTTTCTTCTCCTCGACGACATATGGGTATTGGGGATAGTACCACGGCGGGTACAGCACCTTCTTGTCGTCCTTCTTCTCCTCCTTCTTCTCCTCCTTGGCCGGCCCGACGGAGAAGATGTGCGCCCCGGGGAAGAGCTTGCGCAGCTTGTTCACCACGTTGACGGGGTCGGCGGAGCCGATGACCGTCATCTTCTGCTCCTTCATGTCCATGGAGATCGAGTCGATCCCTGAGGTTGAGTTGCAGTCAGTTGTGATCCCCGAGGAAGAGCAGAGCTTAACATAGAAGGGGAGGGGAGGAGCACATACCATCGAGAGGGGAGACCGCTTTGAGCGCCCTCTGCTTTTGCTTGTCGTCGTGCACGTCCAGCTTCAGCACAACCTTCTGCGGTCGTCGGAGCAACAAACCAATGAATCAGCCATTGATCGAGTAATCAAGGCATCACTGCAACGAGCTCGCAATTCGGTGGTGTTTATTTACCTTCATGGCGATACGCCGACCGGGACTGATCCTTCCGCTGCGCCGAACCAAGCAGAGGCTCCCACGACAGGCGGCCACGAAATCACCAAGGTGACAAACGGGTAGGCGGAGACGACGACGACGACGGGCTTGTGTTCGTCTCGGCGATGAATTCTACGGGCAACGAACAGGACTCGGTGTAATTTGGGTGGGCAGCAAGGGAGGGGGCGACTCACTGATTTATAGCGAGAGGCCGTGGCCCGCGCGCGCATCGACCTCGGCGGACTCGGCACCCTTCTGCGGCTTACATGCCGCGTCGAGCGTGATTTTTTCCAAAAGCGGAGCAGTACCGTCGCGGACAAGGAAGCCGCCACGAAGGCTGCTTGATCGGATCGAGCCGAACCGTGTGGCTCGTCCGCGCGTAGGTGGGGGCCGCGCGGAACGGGTCTTGTGACGCCGCGAAGACGCCCGCGATGACCGGGGCCAGTGGCCACGCGAACGGCCGCGACGACCTGCCAAGTCTTCGCCCTCGTCTGTGCTCGCCGGACGAACGGCCGCGACGGTCTTGACTGACTTGGGAGGAAGCCAATTGGGGATTGGATTGGCGATACTGTGGCCAGCCAGCCAGGTAGCTACAGCAGTGTATAGGTATCATCCGGATGTTTTTGTTTTAGCTGACATCTAAATTTTGTACCGTTGGATATCTCATCTGGATACCACCGGGCCGTTAGATTCAAATCATAGGTTCGGGTGTAATCGATACTCCTGAATCTCAACAATGATCTGATGGTCCTAAATTTGAGTGATTTCAGCAATAAAAACACCCGGATGGTACTTATCAAATCCCAGCTACTATTTTATAACCACTGCTGCAGTGGCAGTAAATGTTTAGTCCAACACTCCAGCCGCCAACCATGAATGGGCAGAATTATAAGAGGAGTTTAGCACACGGCTACGATCGCTTCTGAATGCTGCATCTTGAGGTATATATCTCTTCCTTGAAAATGTTTCAGCCTAGTAGTTCCAACAGCAAAGTAGACTTTTACATTACACTCCAGATTCCAGAAACTGACGAGTGACAAGTACTTCGTCGCGAAGGATGCATGCGGTTGTTCGTCTACCGCATTGTACAGTTGGGGCACTCCAATAGCCTAGGGAGGTACTAGTGCATGTCAGGTTGGCTGTTGCAGAGTTGACTTGGATCTCCCAGATCGATCTGCGCAAGAAAGCAGCGCGCGGTGCAAGAAACACAAGGAAGCATCGATTGATCAGATCTCGCCGGCGCAGAACAATGTGCATGCGCATCTTGGCTTTCTGGCCTCGCTCGTCGTGCGTTCATGCATCAAGCGTGCCGAGCGGCCTCCTATTGGCGACGGAGGAGAAATAGCCGAGGAAAAATTCTCTAAACTTTTTCGCCTTTCGAAAAGCCGTATCCTGATGAAAACCGTCGATCGACAGAGCGTGGTAACGTGCGCGGGAAAAAAGTACCAATCGCATGCGTAAACGGGATCAGGTCAACGCCGGAGAAGATTCTAGCCGTGTTGAAAACCGATTTAACCAAGCAGGTTTGACAATAGAAGCCGATTGCCAGTCCGATCTAATACAAATTCAAATTCAAATTCAAAAAAATTGCAAAAAAAATTATCGTAAAATTTTCTGCAATTAATGTTAATAGATTTGTGATGTTTGGCATCAAAACGATTTGAAAAACCAAAATTTTGAGATGTTTTTGATGCAAAACCGAATTTATATAATTTAAAAGGGTAAAAAAAATAGAAAACAGAATTTTGAGACCAAGTTATGGTATCTACCACGTGCAACCAAGTTATGGCACTGAAATGTGGACTTGTTAATTGAGTTGTCAACGGTATTGAAATGAAATATTATTTATTGATATATTATTATTAAGTTCCTACTTTACAACTTCACTTTGCTTAAAATATAGCAAAGGTTATGCCGAATTTTTTTTTATATTTTTTCATAGTTGTACTACTCGAGAGGTGCTTCTATGCTCTTCCTTTTTAAAGTTGCACAAATATTAAAGAATGAATGAAGAGTAGATGAGGATTACTTACCCCTTCGTTTGCTTCAAGATTTGTGCAACTTGTATTAGCAGGAAAAGCATAGAAGCACCTCTCGTACTATTATTGCTAAATATGTATTTTACAATTTTTCCACATTGTTTGGAATTTTTGCCATATTTCTTGCATTTTTATTTTTCATTATGTCACTAGTTTCACAGTTTTTCTTAAAAAAACTGCTCGATAAATCATGCAAATTGACCAATTTTTTTTTTAAAAAAAATTGGCTCGGTTTTACTGCCGAGTTTGATTTTTGCAGAACGTTCAATTTTGGGCGATTTTCACAAAAAATCGGCACCGCAGGTATTTGATTTTCAACTGTAAATCGGTATTGTTAACCCTGGTGTGGAATTCAGAAACAATCCATTCAATTTGTCCCCAATTCGTCAATCGTGTGCTGTGAATACCTTCATGCCTTGCAAAAACAAAACATAGATTGTGCGTCGTAAAAAGTAGCAACAAGTGTTCTTTTTTAGGTACACCGCGGACACAAACAATCCACATCTATAACACTAACACATTGCACACACGTGTGCACGTCTCCTACATATAGGGGCAGAGCCAGCCCATAGTCACGCAACGGGTCGGGCCAGCTACTCCACCGGGCCACAAGAAGCAATAGAGAAAGGGGACATTAGTGGTCCACGGGCCACAGCTCTCAGGTCTCAGGCCCGAATGGCCCGAGGTATGGATCCATTCTACCTACATACGCTAAAAAATTAATCTTGAGCGTGGAATCTGCACACACACACATGTATATATATATAGGAAAATGCTTCCATACTACCAGAAGTGTGTACTCTTACTCCCTGTGCATTAACTTGTGTTACTCAAGTGGAAGCACATTTCATAAATGAAAGTTGTTAACCAGTTCCGCTTAATTAGGAAGTTATTATTAACTAAATAGAGGTAGGGAGTACATACACCTAGGAATACAAGACATGTTTCACACACACACACACACACACACACACACACATATATATATATATATATATATATATAGGATGACAGAATGGCACCATGGGCACCATGATTTTAAATGCGTTAATTCAAGTCAAATTCGGATATATTTTTTTAAAACTTTCAGTTTTAGGATATATATCTGTCGGTGTTTCGTGCACCGGCAATACGATTTTATGGTCGGATGGGGTCGCGCGCTCCCTCTCCCCGAATGGTCGACTCGTGGAGTCAGAAGATGTATACTGGTTCGGGCCGAATGTCCCTACTCCAGTTCGTGCGGTGTGAATGTATTGATCTTTGGGAGACGGACAGGGGGTGTACAGGCGAGGCGGACGGTCGGCTGTCCGATCCCCTTGAGGTTTTCGCTAGGGAGTCGAGGCTACCTCGGAGACTGTTTTCCCTTTTTCCTGCGCCCCTCCCTCTCGGGCCCTGCCTCTCCTTATATAGACGGAGGAGGCAGTTTACACGGGAGTTGTGAAGACTACGAGGAGAGGGGTCTGCATGTCTTGAGTGCAGTTTTACGTCTTGTCAGGCCAACCCCACTTTGTCGAGGTGGGGTTGGTGGCTCTGTGGCGTCTGATCTTGCGTATCTTGTCGGTGGTGGCGTGTTGCGTGGTGCTCTTGTCAGCCTTGGTGACTTTAATGGCGCTTGACTTTGCTTAGGCCTCGGGAGTGGGCGTACTCCTCTGCGGTGTGCCAGGCGACGGGATGGGGGTTTGACTTCTTCGGTGGCTCTTCTGACAACCTTGGGAAGGAGCCGCCTACCCTGGTACGGATGTCAGGGGACGCTGCGCACAAAGCAATTGCGACAGCGTGGGCCTGGCTGACTTGTGCGTGGCGGAGCTTGAGCTGATACTAAGCGGCCGGCGTGTCCGACCGCTTGGAACCGAGTCCGCCGACCGTCCGTCAGAGTCGGCCCGCACATGATCGGGACTCGTTCTTTGCGCCCAAGTACCTTTCGGTGGTACCGACTTCCGTCGTGATAGGTCAGCCCGTTCGTGCTTAGGGCTGATGGGGTACCCATGGTACGGTACTCGTCGAGAGCCCCGAGCCGGAGGCGGGTCGGAGAGCCGCTCGGGGTTTAACCTGGCGGCGATAACCGTCGACCGGAGGTCGGTGTGGCTGCACTGGGAGCCGCGCCCGACCTAGAAAGAGCACTGGTGTGCGGCGCTGGGTGGAGTGTAACCCGAGCCCCGAGCGGTCGGGGAGCCGGTCGGGGTTTACCCGATCGAAAAGTGGCCCACGGACCACGAGGTCGGCGACGCCTTTGGTCGGGGCGCGCTTGTCGGTCAAGCCTGAATCAAAGAGCCGGGTCTTGGCGCACCGGTGGCGTAACCAGAGCCCCGGCGGGTCGAGGAGCGTCGAGGGTTTACGGCGCGGTGGTCGTCGACCGGAGGTCGGCGGTGTCAGGTCGGCGGATCGCTTGGGAGTCGCGCCCGGCTGAAAGAGCCCGGGTCTTGGCGCTGCAGTGGTCTCCCGAGCCCCGAGCGGGTCGAGGAGCCGGTCGGGGTTTCCTGGTCGAAAAGTGGCCACGGACCACGGTCGGCACGCTTTGGTCGCCGCCGCTTGTCGGTCAAGCCGAATCAAAGAGCCCGGTCTTGTAGCGCCGAGTTTCAGCCCCGGCGGGTCGGGAGCGGTCGGGGTTTACCGGCCATGATGGTCGTCGACCGGTCGGCGGTGTCTAGGTCGGCGGGGCTGCAGGAGTCGCGCCCGACTGAAAGAGCCGGTCTTGTGGCGCAGTGAGTCTAACCAGAGCCCCGGCGGGTCGAGGAGCCGGTCGGGGTTTCCCTGGTCGAAAAGTGGCGCGGATCCGAGGGCGGCGGCGCCTTTGGTCGGGCCGCGCTTGTCGGTCAAGCCCGTCAGAAGAGCCGGTCTTGTGGCCTTTCCGATGGCCTAACCGAGCCCCGGCGGGTCGAGCCGGTCGAGGTTTTACTGGTCGGATCTGGCAGGCCACGGTGTGCGTGGGTCCTTAGAATCGGTGAGCTGACGCGCGTTTACCTTCGTCGGTTTGAGCGCGTGCTCGTGCGAGCTACTATCGGGTGATCCGAGTGGAACCTTGGCGATCCCCTCGAGGGGTTCGTTTCCAGCGACGTAGCTCGGCGTGGGCGTCCGACTACCGGGGCGTTCCATAAAACCTTTCCTTACTCGATCCCGTCGGACTGCCGGTCGTCCGCCGACCCGGGCGCTACCGCCGCTACTCATCGATGAGTTCCGTGGGAGAGTGTGAGGTATGGTCTCGGACGCGAGTCATAGTGATTGGTTCGTCCGACCCAGCCGAGGCCCTGCAGGGGCTCACTGCGACTCGCCCCTCGCTCTTTTTACGTCTTTGGCGGCTTTCGTTCAGTGGCTGATTCGGCCTTCGTAACCCACGGCCGGTGCCGGGCCTCAGTGCGAGCCTATAAGCGGCTTACTCTCGAGGCGGGCGGCCGATGGGCGCTTGCATACCTTTCCGGCGGGCGCCTGGCCCATCGTGAATCGGCGAGGCTCGCGATCTTTGTGTGGCCTTGGCGCGAGGCGGCCATCCTGTCGGGCGATTAATGCGCGATGGGATTTAAATGGGCTGCGCATCGCCATCGGGAAACGGCGAGGCGGAAAGTGACGGTTTGCGATCGCTGGCCGATTCGCGAGGAGGCGCCGATTTCGCGCGAGGCGCTGGCCTGTTTCCGCCCGAGCCTATAAAGGAAGGAGTGGGTGGCGTGGTAGGCGCCAAGCCTTCCGTTCGTGCGCTCTGCAAAAAAGGAAAAGGGAGGAAGAAAACGAGGGAAGAAGAGGAGTCTCCTGCTCCGCCGCGTCGTCCCCTGCTTTCCTTCGCGCAATTGGAGATGTCGCTGTACCCGCACTCGGCCGTGGCGGGTCGCTATCTCGGTCTGGAGAGGAAGGAGTTCCTTCCTCCGCGGCTGAGTCCTACCGGGCGAGTTCGCCGACCGGGCCGGGACCGAACTTGGGGACGGCGAGATAGTCTCGTTGGCGTCCTTCTCTGAGCGGGGCTTGGACTTCCACTCCACCCGCTCGTCAGGGGTTCTTTGCACTATTACGGGGAGGTTCATCATCTGAACCCGAATGGAGTCCTCCACATTGCGGTCTTCATGACGCTGTGTGAGGCCTTCCTGGGGATCGAACCCCACTGGGGGCTCTGGCGCCACTTCTTCTTCGCAAGGTCGTCATCGGACACCAGCCTCCTCGAGCTCGATGATTCAAGCTGCGCCCAACCACATGGCCGTTCTACGTCGACTTGAGGCTGCCGACGTCCAACCGGGGGTGGCATAGCGAGTGGTTCTATGTCCGGAACCTCGGCAACAGTGCCCCGGCCTTCAGTGGGAATCTTCCGACGTCGCATCCTTGTTGGACACAGGGCCACGACAAGAAGGACCGGAAGAAGGTGGACGCGATCCTTGAGAAGCTCGCGGACTGAAGCGGCGGGGCCTGGCGAGCAAGGTGGTCCTCAAAGACGTTCATGGAGAGGCGCATCCAACCCTTCAAGGACGGTTGCGCCCCATGTTTGAGTACATGGGGCGACCACCCTGCAAGGTCGTCGGAGCGGGAGCTTCCCTCGTCGGAGATCCTTGCGCGCGTGTCCGCAGTCTCCATCACGGGAGACACCGAACCAGCGGGCGAGGCGCCCGCGCCTTTCTCGGCGCAGAATCCGCAGAACCTGGTACGTCGGCGGCTCTGTTCGCTTTGCTTTGCTCTGCTCCTCGCCTCCTTACTCGGCGTGCTCCGCAGTTTCGGTGGATCGATCTCCGTCCCTTGCTGCCGGGGAAAAGGAGTTGAGGCGGCCGTGCGCTGGAAAAGGAGAAAGCAGGACGCCGCCCGCTAGCGGAAAAAGAGGCCACCAAGACGCGGAAGAGGAAAAGCGCGCGGCCCGAGCAGCGTGGCGAGAGGTCTCGGAGGAGACCTCGGAAGAGACCTCGAGTGAGGGTGACGAGGAGTCGTTGTCGAGTGGGGAGAAGTTGCCGGGGCGATTCTGGCGGCGCGACGGTCCTAGTCGCGGGGGCGGCCATCGGCTCCTCCGAAGAGACCGCGGCGCGGGTTTTATCCTGCGAAGCGCGGGTCCCGATCGCCTCCTCGCGGGGTCCGGCAAAGAGGGCACGCTGTCAAGTGCCGGTCGTTCGCTCCTCCGTGGCGACTTGCGCAATTCCTCTGGTCGACTCATACGCAATTCTGGACCGACCGCCCGTGCAGGGCCTCACTGATCTTTGGGAGGGCGCCGAGCCCTACCGGTGGTGAGAATCGCCCCTCGGTCTGTCCGCGGGCGCGTGGTGGTTGTCGGGAGGATCGTTCGGATGCGCCTCGCGGTAGGGCCCGTTGGCGAGGACGCCGCCGAGGGGGACGATCTGGCGGCCGCCGGATGTGAGCGCGCGAAGCCCGTCGAGCGTGCTCCGCCGTTGCCGTCGACCGATGAGGCCGGCGGAGTTCGCCGATCTGCCTTCCCCGTCTTTGCCGTCCGTGGAGGTCAGCGCGAGCCGCTGTCGGGAAACATCGATTCGCGTCGTTTGCTTGCCGGCGGCGAGATCTGCCACCCCGCCGCCGGGCCGCCGGCTCCGAGTGTCGCCGATGGCGCCAACCGACCGCCATGGCGTTCCGTCGGCGAGAAATTAAGTCGAAGCGATCGCCGATCGCCGCGTGACTTGGCCCGACCGGCCGGGGCCGCTCGTTCGTTACGACGCAGCAGCGAAACGTCGCGGATTGGGACGCCTGAGGATGACATGGGAAGGATCCACGCCGAACTTACCCTTGTCGTTGGACGCCGCGTCAAGGCGAGGAGGTCCATTGCCGAGAGTCCCGCCGGCTAGATCAGTAAGTTTGTGAGGGACTTTTCTGTGCACCTTCTTGAGAGGGAAAGGGAGACCGACCAGGCGGGTACTGCAGCGCTTGACATCCGGCGGTGGGCAAGTCAAAGTTCCTCCCGGCATTTGCACAGTAGGAGTGCCATAGGCGTGAGCCGCTCGACGCCGGAGGGCGCTTGCCGAGCAAGGAAGGGCTGCCTCGGCGGGTCGGTGGGGAGGTCGCTGAAGCCTTGCGGAGGCTCAGCGACGTCTTGAGTCGTTGGCCACCGAGAGAGAGGGCAGGTCGTCCCTGGCGGATCTTTGAAGCGGCCAAGGCTTCGCGATCAGTCTTGGCAAGTCGCCCGGCGAGGCCGTCCTCTATCGGGAGGAATGCGAGTCGACCCGCAGGGAGGCCGATCAGCCAAGGCCGGCGGATCTCGCCGGGTGAGCTCGTGACGATGGAGGAGCTTGCCGACCGCGCTACGGCCGATCGGGAAGCGCGTGCCAAGGCCGAGGAGGAACTTCGCGCCAAGGAGGCTTCCGTGGCTGGTGAGTAGCTTAGTCTTCCGGTCATCGCGGCGGCGTCCTCGACGTTGTTTTCGCCCCTGCAGACCGCGAAAAACCTTACCGACGCTACCGAGTCGCGAAGAAGCGGCGATGGAGGCACGAGACGCGGCGGTCGAAAGTCACGCGACTCGGCCCTTTTGAGTAAGCGGTGGCGGAGACGGACGCGCCGACGGCCACGACGGCCCGGTGGCGATCCTCCACGTGGGCGTCAGGTATCTGTGCCATTGTTCGGGCTTACTCCGGGCACCATCGCCAACCCCGCCAAGCTAGGGAGGATCCCTGGCCGAGCGTCGGCGTCGGTGCGGAAGCGGCGGTGCTTGGCGCTTCTTCGGCTCTGGTCAACACCGTCTCTTATTACGACGGCGTCGACCTTGAGGCGGTCGGGAGCGGCGTCGCTGCTGACCGAAGCGATGAAGAGGTCGACGCGTTCATGGCCCGGGTCGATCCGTGTGCCCAAGAGATTGCCGGCCGAATCTCGCCGCGCGAAATTCTCCGTCGAAAGGGGGAGGAGGATTAGTTTTTTCTTCCGTTTGCTTTTTGGCATTGTATGTAATGAACAGAATTGCCTAGTCGAGCTCGGCCGGGCTTTTAAGTTACTCTGCCCGTCTATCCCGTGTTTCTTTTATGAATTTGGGCAATTTTTCAACCGTAGCTACGGGGTCCACAGGGTGCCACGAGAGCGTGGCGTTGCACCGCATTCATGCGAAGAGGACATGGGGAGGGCGAGCTGCCTCGAGCGATTGCTTGGTGAAGGAGGTGTTGAGTCGAACCACCTCCTTCGCGAAGCTGGGCGAGTTGAAATCTAACCTAAGTGGGGGTGCTCCGACCGCTCGTAGTGTTTCTTGCTCGGGGGGCTTGTTTCCCTCCGCAGAGTGCTACTTCGAAGCCGTAGCCGCGGGGGCGTAGGCCGTAGTACTTTGAGCCGAGGGAAATAGTCGCGAGGTAGATAGCTCGGTCGGTCGGAGTGCGGCTTAGGTTAGCGACCCGCACGTTTTTAAAAGATGGTCGGGTTGGGCCGCTGGGGCGTAAGTCGTAGCATTCGTCAACCTATATCGAAAGGCTCCATCCGACCGCCGCTCGGCCCTTCGCTCAGGTAGCCTCCTTTTTGCACAAAGTGCTACTTGAATCAGTAGCGGGGGCGTGGGCGTAGCATTTTGGTTTTGAGGAGGTTACTTTAGGAGGAGCTCGGTCGGAGTGGTAACCTGTTATCGATTTAAGTCGCCCGCCCGAGGTCATGCAGCCGAGTGGTGCGTGGGGATCGAGGGTGCGATCGCCACGCGCCGCTTGAGTTCGTGGTGGGTGTGCGATTTTTTCCGAAAAGGAATTTTTACGCTTTCGAGATAAGGGTGGATTAACTTCGCCTTGAGGACCGCGCTGATTTTGAGCCGACGCTGGCGCCGTCTTCAAGGCTGTCGCGTGACCCCAAGGCGCTTTCTTCTCGCTCTCAGATCTTGCCTTGGCGACTTG
The DNA here is from genome assembly GCA_036346355.1 of Rhipidocladum racemiflorum. NCBI lineage: Eukaryota > Viridiplantae > Streptophyta > Magnoliopsida > Poales > Poaceae > Rhipidocladum > Rhipidocladum racemiflorum. The sequence goes on along the minus strand of CM070576.1, from coordinate 70,573,767 downwards.
GGCGCTATCTTCGCCGCGGGTTATAAAGGAGAGGCGCCAAAGGCGCTGTTGCTCCATGCGCCATGGCGGACCACAATGCTCGGCCAGCGAGGTGGTTGCCCATCGAACTGGTTGCGGGAGGTGGCGGATCTTGAAGCCGCGGTATTCGTGAGGCCTTGGCGAGTCGGCGTCCTCGTCGTCGGCGTTCCTCGGCCGAGAAGTGAGGGCGCCACTATTGCGGCGGTGGTAGAGGCACGCCGTCTGAGCTCTTCGGTGGCGGCGCGCACCAAGATCGCAATGGGCGGTTCGCTCTTGGTTGGGGCGATGTTCCTCCATAAATAAATAAAGTGTTCGGGTTTCCCTTTTCGTTTCGCTTCTTCTCTTTTTTTGTGTTGAGGTCTAGCCCTCGCTCTTTCGCACGTGATCGAAGGAGGACAGCTTCGGGACCTCTCGCTACGGGCGGGGTCGCAGTTGCTCATGATCAAGAAAAGCGAGAGAGGTTCGAGAGAGAGAAAAATCACTTGGTCTGGCCGTCCGACTGCTGCAGCTTTCTTTGCTCGAGTGTTTTTTGGTATGGTACAAAGAGAGGAGAGAGGCCGACTATAGATAGAACCTTCTCAGCTTCTCTATGTTCCAGGCGTTTGTCACGAGATTCCCTTCGGTGTCTTTGAGGCGGAAAGTGCCGGGTCGGAGGACTTCCGCGATGGTGAAAGGGCCCTCCCAAGGTGGGAGAGCTTGTGCCTGTCCTTCGCGATCGACTTGGCGTAGCACTAAGTCGCCGATTAACGAGCGCCATGACCCGGCTTGTGGTAGCGACGCAATGATCGCCGATACTTTGCGGCCGTAGGACGCGACGTCTCGAGCCGTCGAGTCGGTCGAGGTTATCTTGTTGTTCCTCGATTGCCGTGCGTTGTTGTAGTTCTGCACCCTTGGTGCGCCAGACTCAAGGTCGGTCGGGAGGACAGCTTCGCCCGAACACCAAGAAAAAGGAGTGAACCCGGTCGGCCAGGGTTGGCGTGGTTCGCAGACTCCAAAGCACGCAGGCGGTAGTTCGGCAGCCCATCGTCCGCCGAATTTCTTGATCGGTGAAGATTCGCGGCTTGAGTCCTTGGAGGATCATGCCGTTGGCTCGCTCGGCCTGTCCGTTGGCTCGGGGGTGTGCTACTGCCGCCCAGTCGACTCGGATGTTGAAGTTGTCGCAGAACTCGAGGAACTCCCTTCCCGTGAACTGCGTCCCGTTGTCGGTGATGATGGAGTTGGGCACCCCAAACCGGTAGACAATGTCGCGGAAGAAACTTGCCGCCTGCGCTGATGTGATCTTCTGCAATGGCTTTGCTTCAATCCACTTTGTGAACTTGTCTCTGGCGACAAGCAAGTGAGTGAAGCCCGGCGCCTTTACGAAGGGTCCGACTGTGTCGAGTCCCCAAACCGCGAAGGGCCATGTGATGGGGATCGTCTGCGGGGCTTCTTGCGCAGAAGATGCGTCTGCTGGCGAAGAATTGGCATCCTTCGCAGTGCGGACAATCTGGTCGCATCTGCTACGGCGGTCGGCCAAGAGAAACCTTGTCGGAAGGCCTTTCCTACCAGGGACGCGGCGCGCATGGTGCCCGCACACCCGTCATGGATGTCCTGCGAAGGTGCTTCCCTTGGTCGGTCGGACGCGCACGAAGGATTCGGACGGGCTCCTCTTGTAGAGGGCGCCCTCGATCGGGGCGAATGACTTAGCCCGCCGAAAGCGGCGCCGAGCCTCGGTGGTATCGGCGGAGCGACCCGTTTGTCAATCGATCGACAAGCGGTCGCCTCGATCGGTTCGATGCTCAGACGCCCAAGTCCGACCCAGGCGGGGGCATCGACCAAGATCGATGGGGCCACCCGCCTTTGAAGTCGGCGTCGCCCTCAGCATTCGGATCCAACCGGATTGATGGGCTTCTGAGGTCGGAGACGATGATTCCTGGGGGAACCGGCCCCTTCGCGGAGGCGAGGTTGGCGAGGGAGTCGGCTTCACCGTTATAGCGTCGGTAGCTATGATGGAGCTCGAAACCCTTGAACTTTTCCTCAAGCTTGCGGACCTCCAGCGATGGCGGCCATCCGAGCGTCGCGGGGCTCGGTGGCTTTCATCACTTGATCGACGACCAGCCTTGGAGTCGCCGCGAACGTTGAGACGTCGCGGCGCCTGTGTCGGCGGCGATTCGCAGTCGCGTTGACGAGGGCTTCAGATTTCAGCGACATTGTTGGTGGCGTCGAAGAGTAGTCGTATGGCGTCTGGAGTTTGTTGCCGAGTGGGGAGATGATGACGACCCCGCGCCGGCCCGTTCTTGGTGTAAGACCCATCGAAGTACATCGTCGAAGATTCGGGTCTTCGACCGCCGCGAGGACTTGCGCCTCGGTCCACTCGGCGACAAAGTCCGCCAAGACACGGGACTTGATCGCCGTCCTGAGGACGTCACGATATGTCGAGGCCGTTGAGCTCGAGAGCCCATTTGGCGATTCTTCCGTAGCGTCAGCGGTTGTGGGCGACTTCTCCGAGCGGCGAGGAGGTTACCACGAGATGGGGTGCCGATCGAAGTAGTGGGCAAGCTTCCTCTTGGCGATGAGCACCGAGTATAGCAACTTCTGTACCTGGGGATATCGGACCTTTGTATCGGAGAGCACCTCGCTGACGAAGTAGACCGGCCTTTGCACCTTGAGAACGCGGCCTTCCTCCGCTCGTTCCACAACAAGTGCCGCGCTGACGACCTGAGTCGTGGCGGCGATGTAGAGGAGCAAAGGCTCCTGCGGCTCCGGGGCGACCAGGACCGGAGGTGAGGTCAGAAAGGCTTTTAGTCGACTAAAGGCTTCCTGAGCTTCGTTGGTCCAGGAGAAGTGGTCGGACTTCTTCATCAGCTTGTAGAGTGGCATCCCTCGTTCGCCGAGGCGGGATACAAAGCGACTTCGGTGCGCGAGGCATCCCATCGACCTTTGAACTCCCTTGGATCGTTGATTGGCCCCATCCTTGCGATAGCGGAGATCTTATCTCGGTTGGCTTCGATGCGCGCCGGAGACGATGAATCCCAAAGAACTTGCCCTTGGGGACCCGAAGACGCACTTCTCGGGGTTGAGCTTTATGCAAATCGTCGGAGGTTCGCAAAGTCTCCTCCAGTCGGTGATGAGATCCTCGGCCTTCCTGGTCTTGACAACGATGTCGTCGACGTAGGCGTCAATGTTCCGGCCACTTTGGTCCGAAAAACACGCCTGCATACATCGCTGGTACGTGGCGCCGGCGTTTTTTAGACCAAAAGGCATCGTGACGTAACAGTATGAGCCATACGGGGTGATGAAGGAGGTTGCGAGCTGATCGGACTCCTTCATCACAATCTGGTGATAGCCCGAGTAGGCATCCAAAAGGAAAGGACTCACACCGGCGGTGGAGTCCACGACCTGGTCGATGCGAGGCAATGGGAATGGATCTTTCGGACAGCCTTGTTGAGGCTCGTGTAGTCAACGCACATTCTCCATTGCCTCGACTTTTTCTTTACAAGGACGGATTGGCGAGCCACTCGGGGTGACGCACCTCCCTTACAAAACCGGCCAAAAGTTTGGCGATCTCTTCCCAATGGCCCGTCGCTTCTCTTCGTCGAAGCAGCGCGGTGACTGGGCGATCGGTGCAGATCGGTCGAATGTTCAGGAGTGCTCGGCGACCTCCTTCGACTCCTGGCATGTCCGAGGTCTCCAAGCGAAGACATCTCGGTTTGCTTGGAGAAAGTCGACGAGCGCCTTCCTATTTGGTGGTGAGGGCGGCCCCGATCCGCACGCGGTCTTGGCGGGATCCTCGGGATCAACAATGACCTCCTTCGTGTCCTCCGCGGACTTGAAAGAGCTAGTCCCCGACTTGCTTTGGAGTCGAGGTGGATCCGGCCTTCTCCTGGAGCCGGGCGAGCTCGGCGAAGCGAGGATCAGCGAGGCCGGCTTCAGCCGCTTTCCATGATTGTAGGCGAGTGGAAAGATGTGGCCACGATGATGACTCCTTGCGGCCCTGGCATCTTCAGCTTGAGGTAGGTGTAATTGGGGACCGCCATGAACTTCGCGTAGCATGGTCGTCCCAAAATGGCGTGGTAGGAGCCGGGAAGTCCACAACCTCGAAAGTGAGGTTTTCGGTCGCGGAAGTTGTCCTGCTCCCAAAGGTGACGGCAGGCCGACTTGCCCGAGGGGTGGGCTGTTGGCACAGTGCACGACGCCATGGAAGGGCGCCTTGCTCGGCCGGAGGCGGAGCGAGGACCCCAGGGCATCCAAGGTCTCAATATACATGATGTTGAGGCTGCCGCCGCCGCCCATGAGTACCTTGGTCGGTAACCGTCCCCACGATGGGGTCGACGACGAGCGGATAAGCGTCCGGTGCGGGATGTGATCGGGTGGTCGGTCCGGTCGAAAGCGTCGGGCACTCAGACCACCTCAAGTAGGTGGGCACGGCGGGAGTAGCCGTGTGGACCTCTCGGTGGGCGAAGCCGGTAGTCGCTTGTCGGGCCGTAGCACTCGCCCCTCAGAAGATCATGAGACGGCCGCCGAAAGGCGGAACTCGTCGGTGGCTCATCGCTTTTGTCCCGCTGTCAGCGCCGGTCGCGCTTCTTCCCTTACCCCGCGACGTCGTGGGGTTTCGGAGAGAAACCGCCAGGACTTCGCAGATCCGATACTTGTGCTTGACGGGATAGTCGTGGTTCGCACGGACTATCCATCGGCTTCTCGAATCGGTCGGGCGTCTGCCGAGCCTCTTTGCTTGGCGGTCGGTCGGCGGCGACCATTCGGCCTTCGCGGCCCTGCTTCCTTCCGCTTTCTTTTGTCCGGCGGTCGGAGCGCTGGCCCGGTCGGTATCTTGTGGGCCGTCTTCCTTTCGAAGATGGCCCCACGGCCTCCTCGCCGAGGCGTGGTTGGTGGCGATGTCAAGGAGCTCCTTGGTGGTCCGGCTTCGCGACAAACCCAACTTGTGGACGAGCCTCGCCGCGTGGTGCCGTAGATGAACGCCCGACGACGTCGGCGTCGCGGATGTCGGGGAGCTCATTGCACTTTGGAGAAGCGGCGGATGTAGTCCGGAGGGTCTCCATTTCTTGTTTGCGCCTTTTAGTCCCAGGAGTTGCCGGGCGTTTGTATGTGCCCTGGAAATTTCCGACGAAAGGTTCGTCAGTCGGCCCAGTGCCGATGGTATCTGCGACGGTACTCGAGCCATGCTCGAGCTGAGTCCGCAAGATAGATGGGGAGGTACTGGATAACGAAGGAGTCGTCCGTCGCTCCCCCAGCTCGACAGGCGAGCCGGTAGTCCTCTAACCAGACATTGGGGTTGGTAGCCCCCGTGTACTTGGCTATGTTGGTCGGGGCCGGAATCGGCCGAAGTCGGCGTTGCGGATACTGGCGGGTGAACGCCGCGCCCAGGACCGTCGAATCCTGGTCGGGATGGTCGCGTCGCCCGCTATCGGCGATCTGCGAGGGTGCTGCCGCGTCGGTAGCTCTCCTTCGCGCCTCGAGGGTGGTGCGGAGATCATACTTGTCCCCCAGGCGATTGCGCACCGGGGTGTATGATGCCTGGGGGAGTTCGTGGGGCGGGGCCGTCTTGGCTGGGCTCCGCCGGCCCTGTGAGGGGGAGTGGCCCAGGCGGCCCGAGGTGGCGCCCGTTCGCCGGGAACTAGAACCTTGGGCGTGCTGAACGACAGCACGCTCTACCAGTCCCCGAAGGTTCTGGTAGGTGGCCTTGGCTTCAGGCTCCGTTGGCTCAGGCGACCCTCGGGCGACATTGCCGCAGCGGCAATGTTCTGGTTGGCGTGAGGGAAGAACGGAAGGCCGTTCGCTTCCTCAGCCAATTGCTGATGCACCTGACGCGCGCGGGCGCGCGCGCCGGAGGCTGGTGGTGGGCTAGGCTGACGGCGCTCCAGTTCGGCCTGCAGCTTATCGAGCTCGGCCTTTCGGGCTTCTAGCTCCTCGCGCTGTCGCTGGAGGTCAGCGAAGCGTTGTAAGTCTTGTCGTCGTCGTCTTCCGCCGGATTCCTCCGCCGCTTACGTCGCCTTGAGAGGAGGTCCCGATGGTAGCGGGTGGAGGATGGCTCCGCGCACCCGTCATATTGCACTCGCGGGCGTAGGCCCTTCGAGGGGCACACTCCTTGCTCGAGCTAGAGCCGTGGCTAGAGAATCCGTCGGCCAGTCGTGGAGGAAGCCGCCACAGAATCGGCCATGGCCACGAAGTTGTGAGCTCGTGGAGGGTGGTTCCGCCGCTCGCCATGGCGCGTATCGCGGTGTTGCCAGAGCAACGCCCGGCGCCGCGTCGAACCCGCCAGCGGCTTGCGCGAGGGCCTCGAGGTCGAGGTTCTTGAGGGCGTCGGCGATCGCATCCAGGCTTGCGGGCGTCCGGTCCGGACAGCGGCCAGGAGCGAGGACAAGCTCCCCGCTGGTGACGATGAAATCGAGGGCGCCGGCCGGATCCGGCCCCTCGATACCGTGCGAAACGTAGTGGGAGGAAGCCATCGAGGAGGAGAATGGGAATCCGAAGATGAAGATGTCGGTGAAGACGCCGCGAGAGCCCCTACAGCGCGCCAGCTAACGGTGTTTCGTGCCGGCAATACGATTTTATGGTCGGATGGGGTCGCGCTCCCTCTCCCGAATGGTCGACTCGTGGAGTCGAAGATGTATCTTGGTTCGGGCCGAATGTCCCTACTCCGATTCGTGCGGTGTGAATGTATTGATCTTTGGGAGACGGACAGGGGTGTACAAAGCGAGGCGACGGCTTACCGTCCGATCCCTTGAGGTTTTCGCTAGGAGTCGAGGCTACCTCGAGACTGCTTTCCCTTTTTCCTGCGCCCCTCCCTTCTGGCCCTGCCTCTCCTTATATAGACGGAGGCGGTTTACACGGAGTTGTGAAGACTACGAGGAGAGGGGTCTGCATGTCTTGAGGTCTGCTTTGTCTTGTCCGCCAACCCTCGCCTGTCCCGAGGTGGGGTTGGTGGCTCTGTGGCGTCTGATCTTGCGTATCTTGTCGAGGGTGGCGTGTTGCGTGGTGCTCTTGTCAGCCTTGGTGACTTTAATGGCGCTTGACTTTGCTTAGGCCTCGGGAGTGGGCGTACTCCTCTGCGGTGTGCCAGGCGACGGGATGGGGGTTTGACTTCTTCGGTGGCTCTTCTGACAACCTTGGGAAGGAGCCGCCTACCCTGCACGGATGTCGAGGGGACGCCGCGCACAAGGCAATACCGACCGGGCGTGGCCTGCCGACTTGTGCGTGGCGGGCTTGAGCTTGAGCGATACTAGGCGGCGTGTGCCGACCGCTTGGAACCAGAGTCCGCCGACCGTCCGGGGTCGGCCCCGCACAGGTCGGGACTCGTTCTTTGCGGCCCAAGTACCTTTCGGTGGTACCGGACTTCCGTCGTGATAGGTCAGCCCGTTCGTGCTTCCGGGCTGATGGGGGTACCCATGGTACGGGTACTCGTCAATATCCATCTATAAGAATTCAAATGAAACACATACCTTTGAAAAAATATACTCGAATTTGAAGATTTGAATGAATTTAGATTACATACTTTGCTGATTTATATGTATGATCCACACATACCTACAATCAAAACTATCATCAAAAAAGGAAACTTTAATTTTAATTTCAGTTCAAACTTGTTTCAACTAGTTAGTAAACTAGTTGAACTCAACATCCTAAAAATTTTAAAAAATTTCGCATACAAATACGTATGGAAAATATCCGTTTTGGATCATGGTGCCCAGGCACCATGGTGTCCCAGGTATATATATATATATATATATATATATATATATATATATATATATATATATATAAAGTCTTTTCTGTACTCCTGGTAGTACGTACTCCCACCTTCAATATACTACTTAAACGAATGTGTTATACTCATTTATCACTTTCAGTATACTCCAATAATAATTTTAAGATACTACAATACGACATTGTTGAAAAAAACATTGACGCCCTTCATTTTTTGCAATGTACCCTTTTTCATATGTAAAAAGAGTATATAAACAAATTATACTATAACGTGTGGACTTTGATGAATTTTTTTTGTGGAACTCACTTTGCGTATCTTATAATCAATATTATAGTGTACTCAAAATGATAAAGAGGTACAACAGCATGATTTAAGAGGTATATTGACAGTGAAAGTACGTAATGGGTGCACGACGGTCTGCATGCACGCACCAACCCAGTTCTTTTTCTTTTCACTTTTTTGAAACGGAGCACCAACCCGGTTCTAGTCTAGTGGAACGCTTCAAACCTCCGTTATTTCTACCATTGACAAATCGAGGTGTGTGTCTAGAATAATCCATCGAGAATTAATGGCGACGCAACACGGTCCCTGCGCGGCCAAATTAAGCTGGAGTCCACGTTGTCAGCTATACGCATGAATAGAATTACTAGTCCGTTGACCAGCTCTTGATTGACATGCATGCGCGCAACACACGACACTACCGTACCGTACCAAATACAGTACATGATCAGATATGGTCTTTAAAACATAATTTTAATCACTAATTTTTATGGTAATATATTTATAAAACTCAATAAAATTATAGTATTATGAAAGTATTTCTCAAGACAAGTCTGCACATATAATTTTATATTTCTAATTTAAATATTTAAAAATATATCGATAGTTAAAATTTTAAAAATTTGATCATTACTATGTTTAAAACACCATCGATTTAAAAACTGAAGAGAGTGTTATGATAATCCTCAGCATTACGTCTGCCACGACAGTGCAGTATATGATAGTACTAACGTACCATCGCCGTGGATTTGCAACCGTCCCCAGGAGGCTAGGACTAAAAGCTGATTGTTACTGGTGAAAGCTCCTGCCATTGGAGTGAAAAGAGCAATTAATACGTGCAATTAACAATGGTTTAGGTATTAATCCTTGCTAGGACACGTCAATGGAGCACCATGTGGGATTTAATTAGAGGGGCAGACCATAGTACCATACCAGTGCCACATGACGATCGATGTGAGATCATAGTACTAGTACAAGTACTTTTTTTCCTTCTTGAACTCTGAAAGTCTGAAGTGATCTGAAGAGCAAGCTTTTACTGGTGGAAGCTGAGATACATTAGGAGACAGCTATATTAAATGCAATTATTTTCATATTGATAAAGTCGTTTAAGATTTGTTTGATTGCCTGTATCAAATGGTATATGTATAAGATGATTTAAGAAAAAAACTCATCCATATGTTTGGTTGCTTGAATGAAGCCATCCCATCCTAAACCTAGTTATACAAATTCGAGAAATATTCTCTTTAGATACTGAACAATTCTATTCACTTAAAATAATAGAACTAAATGGTACGAAACTATCCTATCCTATCCCATTTAACCTCATCACATCAACCAAACACACCCATGCTTACTGCTGACATGGTGGTACTAGTGGAAGTTGAGAAGTCGTGGTCTCTTTCATTTTTTTTGTTCCATATAAACGAACCGGTATACTTGCTTACCGGTAACATAGTGGGTAATTTTGGACACAATTTGGCCAAAATGTTCTCTCTGACGGCTTCTATTTCTCTTCATAAAACAGCTTGGGCTTAGGTCAAAATATAGATGAGAAACCATGCGTCTGAAACGGTTTATGGCTTTTCACAGGCCCCAGCATTCCAGCCACGTCATTAAGGGAGGTAGTGAGCGTTCTTTATCTTCCAAATTTCTATCCACCACTAAAATAGCTCTAATAAAAAACAAAAAAAATTGTCCTATAATAAATAAATTAACGGCTAAAAAATGTAATATTTATCTCAACAACTTTTCCCCCTTCCTTCATGGTGTACGACAGAGGTACGGTACAAACAATGGTAGCGAAGTTAAAAGCGTGTTGTAAGCCAAGCTTGATAGCAAAGGTATGGTGTGGATCGGCATGGAGCTCAAACAGAAATACGGTAGAGCCGAGAGCATGACGTAAACTAAGCACAACGACAACAACTTAACATGTGTATTATATTTTTTTTATCCATAGCAAAGTATGGGCATTTGGCTTTTCCATGCAAAAGCTACTCCCCTCCATTTCTACTCCTCTGCGAATGCCGAACAGAGTTACCGTTTTCTACCCTTCAATAACGTAAAAACGTATATTTGGTTGGGATTAAGAGGAGAAGAGAGAGAAGAAGAGGAGGAGAGGAAGAGAAGAGGCAAGAGAAAAGGAGAAGATGAGGACAAGGGAGGTTATTTCGTAGTTGTATTGGGTTGTAGATATAAGCGTATGTAGTTGTGTTTTAGAAATATGGTTATTTTCAATAGTTTTTCGTAGAATGCATTGGTTTAGATTCATAAGCTCTCGTAGCAGTCATGTGGTAGTGCACCACACTGGTTAATTTTAGAAAATTAGATCTACTAGTTAGTTGTACTCCAATTAGATCTACTAGTTAGCCGCGTGCATATACGTAGACAGCTATACGTGGTTTGGAAATTTGATTCATCCATAGCGCTCAGAAATTGGAGTGTAAGTAGACAACTAGTTGGCTAATTTTATCCATGACACCACTCTCTCGTCCTCTCTTCTTTCTGCGATGGAGAATTTGGACCTAAATAAGCCAATTGATTGGGTTTGGGACGAGATCGATGATCTGACATGCAATGAGTCTAGCGACGAAGGTGTGTCTCTGGCCATACATTTTGTATTCAAGTTCATTTGTTTCTTTTTCTGGTGATGCTCACTAGTTGTTTCATTTTCTTACACGTACGAATAGAGGACAAGAGCAAGTTGATGTACCCGGTGAGGATCACAACGCACATGCACGATCGAGTTGACGCTGGACACGGCCACGGTGATGGTACTGATGTTCGCGCCTGTCGTTGCCAGGCCAGGCTAGGGCTCGCAGGTCGCGGTGTTACATTCCATGTAGGCCACGAACAAGTCGGTGCTGTCGTTCACGCGGGTCGTGAGCATGCCACTCTGGGGCTCACTGGACGCAGCCGCGGTGCTGGTTTCCATATGCACGCAGGTGCTCACGTAGTCCGCGGGTGTGGCAGGCTAGGGCTCGCGGGTTGCGGTCGCGCCATGCTGCGGGTAATCGGGAGTGTAGTTGATGCCAGGGGTTCCAATGTGGTGGACACAGAAGGAGATCATGGGGCAAGTGATGCCGAGCATGGTGAGGAGGAAGGAGATGCCTACCAGGGTAGCCATGACACGAGTAAGTCATTAGCAAGTTGTTTTTTCATTGTTAGTTGTTCAAGTTCTAATTCTAGTTGCCAGATGATAAACAGTGCATAATTTTATACACATTACGATAAATAGTGCATAATTTTATTCACATACTTGTAGATCAAGAGGAAGGAAGAAGGAAGCAATATACCGATGAAGATCGACAAGCAATTTATACCATGTTTCTAGAGAGGACAACTTTGGGCATATTAAATAATGGAGTGACTAAGGCCGTTTTTGAAATTTTTTTAATTTAATCAGTTTATTGATCTATTTAGGTTATTGGACTTGATGCGGTTAATTTTGGTCGATTTTCTGAACCCTCTCCAGTCGAGTAGCATTATGGGCCTGTTTGGCAGAGCTCCAGATCCCAGCTCCACCTCAGAGTTGAAACTTGTAGACTGAAATAAAGTGACTTAACTTTATAATTTTATTCGAAAATGTAACAAAATGACCCATCTAAACAGCGTGTGTTTTGTGTCACCTAAACAAAATGACTTAACTTTATACCCACAGCTCCAGCTCTACAAATCTGGTGGAGCTACTCCATGAATTTAGTGGAGGCTTTGCCAAACACCCCTGTATATCTGTAATTTCGTTAGAGCATCTCCAGCAGAGCCCCTAAATCAGCCCCTAAACCTTAAAATAGGGAGTGTAGTAAAAAAAAACAGATCCAGTAGGCCCCAACTCAAGCCCCTAAAATTAGGCCCCCCTAAATTTGCCTCCTCAGCCCCAATTCCCAGGGGGCCCAACTCAAGCCTCTAAAATTAGAAGTCCCCTAAATTTGCCTCCTTAACCTCAATTCCCAGAGACACGAGTACTTCCTCCCTAAGAGCATCTCCAGCGAGGGCCCTAGAAGAGCATCACCAATACTCCGATGCTTCGAGAAAGAAAGGGGTAAACAATGGAGGCGTCCGCCGACGCGGGGGCGGGGGCGGCGGCGGAGCGGACGCTGCGTAGGGCCGGCCGCGCGGGCCACCTGGGCGGCGTCCCGCGTGCAGCTGTGTTCGCGGCCGTTGGCGCGCTCACCAAGGCGTACGCGTTACTGCTCAACACCACCACCGTCCACAACGCCGACGCCCTCCTCCGCCTCGTCTCCTCGCGGCCCTCCGGGACGCCGCTCCTCACCGTCAGCAACCACATGTCCACGTCCGTCCCCCCATCCTTTCCACTCATCTCTCCCCCGTGTACTACTCCTGCTGTTTGCGGCTTTAAACTAGGTACAGGAGGAGAGATCGGAGGTGTCGTGTTGCTAAGTTGTGCTTGATCTGTCGTTATTCCGCCCCCCTGGTTGCAAAAGCTGTGAAAACTATTTGGTTGATAGCCTGCAAATGGGATCCTGTCTTGATAACATTTACACCAGGATTGATGCTTCGCAGCAATAGAACCTGTCTTCTTTTTTTTTGAAACCAGCAAAGTGCCGGGGCATATATTAGAAGAATAGGGTAGTGTCATTACAGTGTAAGATTACAGTTAGAGTTTAGAGGGAGAGGGGATGTCGTTCATTACAAGAGATAGTATGTTACAGTGGAATGTCACCTAATGGTACAAAGCCTCTTCGCCCTTACAGTTAGCCCTTTTAGACGTTTTGCTCCGGCCAGTTCCCAGAGATTTGCCTCTTCCTTGATGAGGGCAAGGACCTCACGGTGTGTCAAAGTTTTGTTTCGAAAAACACGCCTGTTCCTCTCCTTCCACCATTGCCAAGTTACGAGAATAATCACCGTGCTTACTGTATTGGTGAGTGCTGGGAGAGAGTGCACTCGTTTGAGCCACCAATCCTCAATTGTCCTCGTCGGTTCCCAATTTGTCGGATCGAGTGTCGGTAGTTGCGCCCATTGTGCTATTTCGGTATAGGTTTGCCGGACTATCGGGCAGTCAAGAACCTGTCTTCATCGGGGGTTTACAGCATGTAGTGGATTTCTATTACTAATGTCAAGCATACACGAATCTGTGAAGCGCTGGCAGTCTTGGAAGACAGTGTGTTCGCGTTGGGATTTTCGTTTTAAATTGTTGAAATTGTAGTTACCCACATTTTAAGCATGGCATTAGCTCGAACTAATATTTGTTAAGTGTGCACATTGCTATTTTCTTATCTTCATTTGCTGGATCATTTCTTGCTGCGTCAAATTATTGTAGAATAGTATCCATGCTTAAGGAAGGTGTAATTTGTGTTTCTTTGCCATCAAATGTGCGGACCGCGGACAAAAAAGATCTATCTTATTAATACGTGTCTGACATGTTGTCTTATTGTAGACGTGTCATGTATCAGTGCTGGTGATACATAGTTATGAATTTGTTTGGTATGTAAGTTTGCTGTACATAATTTCTACTTGTTTCTACAGGGTAGATGACCCGCTTTTGTGGGGATTCAAGGGTTTTCCAACTACGGATGCAAAGCTTGGAAGATGGGTGCTGACAGCAGAGGACATCTGCTTCAAGAATGTATTCTTGTCTTACATGTTTCGACTAGGTGAGTGTTGTTTTGCCTCTTTGTTATTTCTGTTGCATGATTTGTATGGTCGGCTGATTATCAGGATGGTAAATTGCGACAGGTTACCATGTAGAACGCTTGCTGTTTGGCTTGATTTTGCTTAGGAGTGCGTGTAGAAATTATTTCCTGTAACGGATGGTGATCTACTGGCGTGTGTTTTGTGTCACCTAAGACTGCATGTTCTATGGCACTCAGTTCACTGTGACCAATACTAGTGAATTGCTAGAGTTAGCGTCGGTGTTCAAGCATTCTGTATTGGTATTTCTTCCTGTTGGACTACATTACTGCTGGGCATGGTATTTCTTTATTTTGCACTTGCCATATAAATGACATTAACCATTATATCCTGTCTCGCATCTCCAGTTTCTTGTATCAAATGATATGAGCTGATACATGCCATGCTATGAGTGGTGTTGGTAATACAAGCAGCAATGATATCCTATCTAACACCTCCGTTATTTCTAGTTCAATAGTATTTTAAATGTTCAGCACTTGTGTTTTCATCCTATTTATTCTTTTGTTTTTCTTGGCTTTTGCTTTTTTGGGGATTTCTTTTAAGGCGTAATTGGTATCACTGTGCATCTCACAACTTGACTATATTTTTTCTTGACAAATAATTGTATGCACAGGGAAATGCATACCTATCACAAGAGGAGCTGGCATTTATCAAGACCATATGAACGAAGCACTTGAAGTTCTTAGCACTGGAGGCTGGGTATGACATTTTCTTCATTTCAGCATCAATCATTCAGTTATTAACAGCTGCCATATTTCTGTTTATAAATTCTGGCCTTTATTTAATTATAAATCTCATCGTGACATATTCAAACAGTTGCATTCATTCCCTGAAGGAAAAATAGCCCAAAATCATCAGCCAATTAGACGGTTGAAGTGGGGAACTGCCAGTCTTATTGTTCGAGCACCTGTAACTCCGATAGTTTTGCCTATTGTTCACTCTGGTTTTGAAAAGGTATATGGTAATCTATATATCTCTTATCATTTTTTTTTTGACTTTTTTATTTGTGTATAGTTGCACTACATTGCAGACAGCCATTTCAATTTACAAAAAAGAAAGGACAGGCATGTCAAATAAATGTTATATATATAGTACTGTCGACGATCGGTTTCGCCGGCAATGAGATTTGTGATTCTAGGGGATTTGTGCGGGATCTGAGCTTGATGGTAACACAGGATGCGAGGGCAATCTGTTTTAGACAGGTTCGGGCTCTCTCGGAGGAGATAATACCCTAGTCCTGTGTTCTTGGATATATGTGTGTGTCTCTTTTTTCTCCTCCCTTCTCCCCTTATATGCTGGGGGAAGGATACATGATAGATGGGCGCCACCGGGCTCTGAACATGGTGGCCTGGCCGACATGTAATTTGTCCTTATTGCCCCTGGCGCTCTACGTCTTGGAGAGGTGGTTATGCTTTCCCCGACCCACGCCTGCCGCCCTGTCAGGTTCCAGTATCCGCAGGCTCTGGCAGTGTCAGGCTGCATGCTTCGTTCTTGGTGGGTTCTTCAGGCGTGGCGCGAAGCTTCCCCGAAGGATCGGGAGTTGCCTTGGGGAACAAGTCGAAAACATCCTCCGGGCCCGTCGTGGTGCTTCCGACTCGGGCTTTCTACTCGCGTCAAGCCCGGTCAGTGTAGGTCCCTCTTGCGGGACCCTGTCTCGGACATCCCAGCCCGGCCCAAGTGCTTTAGGATCGGATTCCGTCTCTTATCCTGTCATAAGGATTATGCGGGAAAAAGATCGTAAAGAACTTGTAGTATGAAGCCACCGTGGTTGGTTAGCTCGTGGCCGAGTGGTACCGCGCCCGTTCACGGTCTTGTGGCCCGGCCGCTTGTCGCTCGGTGGCCCTCGTGGGGCGTACCATAGTCTTTTGGCTCGTGGCCGAGTGGTACCCGCGCCCGTTCACGGTCTTGCTGTGGCCGGCTGTCGCTCGGCCCAGCCCTCACGGGCGCATCTGTAGTCTTTTGGCTCGTGGTCGAGTGGTACCGCGCCCGTTTTCGGTCTTGTGGCCCGGCCCGCTCGTCGCTTCTAGCCCTCGTGGCGACTGTAGTCTTTTGGCTCGTGGCCGAGTGGTACCAGCGCCCCGTTTTCGGTCTTGTGACAGCCGCTTGTCGCTCGGTAGCCCTCATGGGGCGTCTGTAGTCTTTTGGCTCGGCCGAGCGGTACCACACCCGTTTGCGATGTGCGGCGATTGGCTTGTAAGACCCAACCGACCTCATGGGGCATACCTTGGTCATCCAGTAGTAATGCACGTGCGCTATTTGCCAAGATCGCCAGACCCTCATGGCGCGATTCTCAAGACCGATTTAGTGAAAATCCTCCCACGGTACCCAATCACGCTAGAAGAAGCGGTGACGGCAATTGACCCCAAATTATGGGGCATACCGCTTGAGGATGTTCGGAAAGTGCCCACCCCAAGCTTAGTGGCGGCGGCGTTGAGCCCATCATGGGCGCACTTTATCCCAAACTTCGAACTGGACTTGACACTGGTCGCTTTTGCGCAACCCACTATCGGCCCAACATGGGGCGTGCCCTAGATCTTGCCTGGAATCAAGCGGAGGCCCTTGCTCTCCCGCCGTGAAGCGCTTAAAATTAAGGCTTGTTCCTTATAAATGAGGGAAAACTTGCTGGCGAAGGTACCTCTGCCCTGCCCTCACCACAGTGGAGAAACCTTTAAGCCTTTTTCGGCGATGTGGGCGACTTAGGGTTTCTAATTTCGCGCCCAAGGCCCCCGACGGTTCCTCCCTCCAGGTCTCCTTCACAGAGATGTCTTCCTCTTCGGGATCCTCGTCGTCGGGAGGTAGCACCGACCTGCGATCGCGAGGTGGGAGACCTCCATCACCACGACGTCCCGCTTGGAGGGATCGTGTCGCCGGCGTCCTTCCTCCGTGGAGTTGATCTCACGCCCGCCTCGCGCGGTGACCCTTACCCCACACCTCCGGAGAATGAGATTGTGGTGTTCGAGTCCTTCTTCCGCGAGGATTTAGCGTTCTGAGCGCCTTCTTCCGAGGCTCCTCCACTTTACGAAATCGAGTGATTAATTTGAACCCCAACTCGATTCTTCACATCGCTATCTTCGTTCGACTTTGCGGCGTATCTTGGGATACGTCCTCATTTGGACTTGTTCGCTCCTTCTTCTTGCTCAAGCCTCATCCGAGCGGGCGGCTCCCGGCGTCGTTGGGCGGCCAGGTCTCAGCTGAGGGCTCGAAGAAGCGATGTTCGTTGTTCCTCAAGACCTCCTCAAAGGTTGGAGGCGGAATGGTTCTATTGTGCCAATGTTGACCCTTTCCTCGCCCGCCCGGCCGCGCCTCTAAAGCTTCCGATCTTTGGGCGGACGCCCGGATGGAGGCGGTTCGCCCAAATCCCGAGCCTTCGCATTGATTGGCGATCCGAAGAACCGAGGGCCGACGGTCCCGGATCGCGATCGGCCTTTGTGAAGCGCCGGTGCGACCATAAAGGAGAGAGTCCATTTGGGGTTCCAGACAACGGGCCTCGGGACCCAGCTCGGGAAGCGGATACGTCCTTGTCGATGGAAGCGCCGGCGACGGGTAGTTGATCTCTTCGTGCCTGGCACAGTGATCACCAACGCCGCCTCATAAATTTTTCGACGGCAAGGCCTCCCCTCCCGTGAGTGCACTATTCTCTCGAAAAGTCGCTCCATGATTTCCGATCGATGTGTGACTCAAGCAGGTGCGATCGTTCCTTTTTCAGAGCAGCGCGTCCTTCCTCTCGGGCGCTCGGTCGTCGGCCTCTCTCGGTGAAAGATGCTCGAGCGAAGCGAGTGGTCGATCGTTACGCCGCACGGTCCGCGACGCAACGAGGATGAGATAGGGCCCTTGACGCGACGAAACGAAGCCGTTGTCGGTTAGCGCCTTGGTCGCATTTGAGCCACCCGCCGATTATCGATGGCAGCGCCTGATCTACTAGAAACTTGGTTTACTCATTTCTTCCTCCATAAAGTGATACATGTCATCCCTTTTATAGGATGTCTAACTTGGAGCCTAAGAAAACAATATTCTAATCTATGGTAACTAATCTTATCTATAGTAACTAATCTGACTTAATCCTTGATTTCTTATTCTCCAAGCAACCTTGGCCAGTGCGCTCTACGATGCAGTGGAGTGCGTTCACGCGCTTCTGATGCCGTGGTATCGTTTCATAGGCTCTGTCGACCCGTAACATTATCCCCCCCTTGCAAATCAACCTTGTCCTCAAGGTTGAAGTTTGGAAGATTCGCACGAGGTGAAGCGTTGGACCTTCGATAACTGGTAGATGAAGCGTTGGACCTTCGATCGAAGAGGCGCGGAGGTTGGAGATGCGATCTTCGATGGTCACTGTGGTAGGAGGATCGTCGGGCTCTGATACCAATTGTTACGCGCACGGTCCGCGCACGCAACGAGGATGAGATAGGGCCCTTGGCCTAAACGAAGCAGTTTTGTCGAAGCTAAGCGCCTTGGTCGCACGGAGCCACCTGGCCGATTATCGATGGCAGCGCCTGATCTACTAGAAACTTGGTTTACTCATTGCTTCCTTCCTCCATAAAGTGATACATGTCATCCCTTTTATAGGATGTCTAACTTGGAGCCTAAGAAAACAAAATTCTAATCTATGGTAACTAATCTTATCTATAGTAACTAATCTGACTTAATCCTTGATTTCTTATTCTCCAAGCAACCTTGATCGTGTGCTCACAGCATCTACTCAGTGATCGTTTCACGCGCTTCTGATACCATGGTATCGCTCATAGGCTCTGTCGACCCATAACATTATCCCCCCCTTGCAAATCAACCTTGTCCTCAAGGTTGAAGTTTGGAAGATTCACACGAGGTGAAGCGTTGGACCTTCGATAACTGGTAGATGAAGCGTTGGACCTTCGATCGAAGAGGCGCGGAGGTTGGGGATGCGATCTTCGATGGTCACTGTGGTAGGAGGATCGTCGGGCTCGATACCAATTATTCTGCAGCGCCGCGGTCGCGCCGCAACGAGGATGAGATAGGGCCCTTGGCCAGCGACGAAAGCAGTATTGTCGAAGCTAAGCGCCTTGGTATGCGAGCCACCCGCCCGATTATCGATGGCGCTGATCTACTAGAAACTTGGTTTACTCATTTCTTCCTCCATAAAGTGATACATGTCATCCCTTTTATAGGATGTCTAACTTGGAGCCTAAGAAAACAATATTCTAATCTATGGTAACTAATCTTATCTATAGTAACTAATCGACTTAATCCTTGATTTCTTATTCTCCAAGCAACCTTGGCCAGGCGCTACTGATGCAGTGGAGTGCTGTTCACGCGCTTCTGATGCAGTGAGTCTTGTTCATAGGCTCTGTCGACCGTAACAACGACACCTCGGTCGGCCAGTGCCGGAATCGGCGGAGGAGGTCGCCAGGTCTTTCGTCAGTAGGGCCTTCGACCTCCGATGCACCGGATCACGGCTACGAGCCACGACCTTCGTCCCGAGGCGACCATTGCAGGCCGACTTCCCTCCGAGTGGTCTTTGGGTCTCGGATGAGACACAGGATGAAATTCAAGAAATCCAAAAGGTATTCTTTCGCGATCCTTGTCTTTTTATTCTTGCTGTCTTTGAGGTGTCTTTCCTTTTTCTTGATTCAGACTCCTGCTATGGACGTCCGGTGGAAGGTCTCTGAAAAGGAGCCCAGCGCGAGCTTCCCCGAGGAGCCCAGCCGCGTCGGCTAGGGTCACCCTCGCCGCCGGTGCCGGCGTCGGCCGCAGATCTTGGCGGCAGTCGAACCATCCGGTGGTCCGTCCGCCGACGAGATCGACCCGTGCCGTCTCCGGAGTGGAGGAGGTGCCTCGAGAGCTCACCGCCGCTCGGTCCTCTGCCAAGCCTCCGAATCGGACCGTATGGTGGGAAGGGGTTCCAAGCGGAAAGGGATGGAAGAGGGCGATGAGATGGAGAGAGCGGCTCGGACGGAGCTTTATGAGCTCACCGTCGAGTGTAACCACGCTTCGTCGGTGAGTTTCTTGTCTTCAATTTGTTGCTCTTGACTTCTCCCTGAGATTACGCCTGTTATCTAGGACATGGGGAGCGCTCGGAGGCGTGATCGCAATTTTTTCGGAAGGTGCTCCCGAAGCTCAAGGAAGCGAAGCGATGCAGGACAAGCTCGGCGAGATCGCCAGACAGATGGAAAGAGGTCCACGGGCTCGAGGACCAATGTATGGCGTCCCGAGGAGAAGACGAAGCTTGAGCATATGCTCGAAGGTGAGATTCTCCCCTGGACTCCTGGCTTGATGCCTTTTGGATGGTTGGAGAGGATGATGACGCTCGTGTTTGAGCGCGACTCGGCCGTTCTTTGGTCGAGCCGAGCCCGATGGAGGCTTGAGAGAACTCGGCCTCAAGCTCGAGTCGGCTTGGAGAGGATCTGGGAGTGAAGGGTAAATTTCTTTGACTTGGGTTGAACATACTTGGCGTCGGGTGTGCTCTTGATGGCCGTTTGACTTTGTTGCGAGAATGCAAGGAGAAGATGGCATTCTGCCGAACGAGGGCAGGCCCGAAGTGTCGCTGCGAGCGATCCTGCACCTTCTGCGTATTGAAGGAGTCAAAGCGGGCGAGGGGCGATCTTTGTTCCGCTTTCTCCGGAGGGCCGAGCGGAGATCGAGCTTATGCCAAGGAGTCCGCGGCAATGAGTGCGAACCAGGCATTGGCGGTGGTCAAGTCTCATTATCAGAGAGTTGACCTCGAAGGTGTGAAAGAAGGTTTTGCACTGTGATGAAGACAAGGCCAGCGCTCCTCGAAGAGGTCTCTGGTGCATCGCAAGCCTTGTTAGAGAATCTAGAATTCTCGACTTCGATGTGGACCTTGATGCGAGTGCTCGCCTCCTTGTTTGAAATATTGTGTCTTCTCACTTGAATATAATTTGTCTGTATTGTCCTCTGTGAGTGGGCTTGAGACCTCTTTCACTCTTTCTCCTTTGTCTGAGTTGCTAGAATATAGGCCTCTGACCTTTTGGATCCCGTTGCGCCTTTACGGGTGGGTTTCAATGCGTGGTTTGGCTCCTAGGCGCCAGGGTCTTGGCCCGTGGCTTTCTTGCCCCAGACACGCTTTTTCGAGAGGCTGGCGTGCAGCTCTCGAGCGTCGGGACTTACGTTGTGGCCACCTGGCTGAGTGGTTTAGCCCCCAGGCTTGCGTCGTTTCCTAGCTCTCCAGCCCCCGGGCTTTTTCGCTTAATTTGACACGTGTCTGGCGAAATGCCCCTTGATTTTGTTCAACGTACCGATCTTCTTTGGTACTTCGAACGAATTGTCAGTCTTGCGGCGTCGCTTCGTCTTTTGCGTTTTTGAATGGCGTCGCCTCGATTCCGGAGCCAGGTACAGGTTATAAATGGGACGTCACCGCCCTCGAGCGATCGTCTCCTTCTTTTTCTTCCCAGCCTTCCTCCATGGCTAGCATGAGGAGATTCATTGGCCCCTACGCGGCATTCTTCCGCCAGCGATTCTTCGGGCTACTCCATAACTGGGAGGAGGCAGAATTTTGGGATGAGCTCGACTTCGCCACTCTAGAGGCGGAGGAGGAGGAAGGAGCCACCAGCGACGCCGCCAGCGATGGCCGCCTTCTTTGGAGGTGGCTCGGGGCTCCACGAGGTGGCCGAGATCATCCTGGAGATGATCGAGCGCTTGGCCAGCGACGACACAGCCATCAGGTCTATCGTCGCCTCATACAGCCCCTTTGGGTGGTTGAGGACGAGATCCTAGCGGCGCTGTCGCGGCCGCGCCTCGATCCCGACGACCTCTTCTCCCGGCCTCCTAATGCGGGCATAAAGAAGTTAGGATTACATGAGTCGCTTCGCTTTCTTCCTTTTTTTTTTTTTAAGCGAGAAAAGAAAAAGAAAGAAAAAAAGTTAGTAGTGTAAATTGCGATATTAAGGAATAAAAGTGGAATCTTGCCCAATCGTGCCGTCATGTTTATTACGAGTTTAGGGTTCCGCTGATCAAGCTGTTCTAGTCGGTTGCTCCGATTACCCGAACGCAGGCGCTGGGCACGAGCTTTTGACGGCTAGAAACTCTCGATCGAGCAAATCTCGGCTAGATTCTGGCGTGAATTGTAGTCCCTGAGTGGTTAGTGCTTTCTACCCATTCCGTTATGCGCGTTGGTATAAATCGCCGGAGTTTTGTGCTCATCGCGGTTTTTATTTCCGTCGCGTTTGTACCGGTAGCGTCGAGATTAGGCGTTACACCGGTCGGGTAATAACCACTCGGGACTACCATTACACGGTAGGGCTTGAGGAAAATAAAGGGGATCACCATTTTATTCGGTATGTGAGAGTCGGGTACATAACTTATGCGTAGAAGCGACGGAGTCGCTCGGCGTTCCAAGTATTCGCCAAAATTTCGCCGTCTTCACGTCTAAGTCGATAAGCACCCGGCCGGACCGTCTTCTCCACAATGTACGGACCTTCCCAAATTGGAGAGAGCTTGTGCTCGCTTTTCTGATTCCTTCTCAGACCGGATCTCCTTCGAAAAGGTTCTACTTCGACATTGCGAGAGTGGTAGCGGCAGAAGTCCTTGGAGGTACTTAGCCGATCGATGGTCGCAACGTTAGAGCCTCCTCGAGTTGATCAAGCTCCACCATTCGGCTTCCCTCGGACTCGGCTTCGTCGTAGTTCCGAACCCTCGTGGATTCGAACCCTAGTTCGGTCGGCAGAACCGCCTCTGCACCATAGACCAGAAAAAAGGGTGTTTGGCCGGTTGCTCTACCGGGAGTGGTTCTGAGTCCCGAGTACCGACGGTAACTCCTTCACCCATCTGGCAACAGTATGGTTTGAGGCGGTTGAAGATCCCGGCCTTAAGGCCTTGGAGGACTGCACTGCTGGCCCGCTCGACCGCCCATTGCTTCGTGGGTGAGCCACCGAGGCGGCGAGATCTTGATCCCGACGCCTTCGCACCACTCTTGGAATTCTTCACTCTGAATTGGGTGCCGGGTTATCCGTGATGATCCTGGTTGGGCACTCCGAATCGACCACGATATCCTGGAAGAACTCCTTGGCCTTAACCGCAGTTGATAGTGGCGATCGGTTTGGCTTCGATCCACTTGGTGAATTTGTCAATAGCTACGAAGAGGTAGGCGAAACCACCTTGAGCCTTCTTGAGCGGGCCCACTAAATCGAGCCCCAGATCGCGAAGGGCCAAGAGATGGGGATAGTTTGCGGCTCTGCGCCGGCAAGTGTGTCTGTCTTGCATAGAATGGCGACCCTCGCGAGTTCGAGCGATCTCCTTGGCATCCGCGTTCTTCAGTTGGCCGTAAGAAGCCCTGTCGGTAGGCTTTCCCAACCAAGGCGCTTGATGCCGCATGATGGCCACACATCCCCGAGTGGATTTCTTGGAGCAGCTCTCTTCCCACTTGTCCCGAAACACACCGCCTGAGGACACCTGAGGCGCTCTTTCGGAAGAGCTCATCGCCCACCACCACATAGGACTTGGCTTGTCGGGAGATGCGCTCTGCCAGAGTGGTCGCTTCCGGGAGTTTGTCCTTCAGGAGGTAATCAAGGTGCAGGGTAGTCGATCGGGATCGATGAAGCGGGACCGGTCCCAGGATCCGTACTCGGCTCGTCGTTTTGTAACGGTTGGCTCGTGAAGATCTGTGCGAAGATACCACTCGGGACATCTGCCCGAGTGGCTCCCGCTTAGCCAACTCGTCACCGCCTCATTATTGCGGCGGAGGACATGAACCCGACTCAGGCCGTCAAGCTTGCATTCCAATTCTCGGACTTCTTTGGCGGTATGCCGTCATGGTCGATCCACGCCGCGACCAGTCCTTCGTACTTGGTTCACCACCAACTTTAGTCGCCCGAACCGCCACCGGTCAATTCGAGTGATGTGGCGATCTGAGCCCATGGATGAGAGCCTCGTACTCTGCGGCATTGTTCGAGGCCGGAAGTGAATCCGAAGGACATACTTCAACCTGTCGCCCTTAGGCGAGATAAGGAGGATTCCCCGCCGCTCCTCCAAGCATGAGAGATCCATCGAAGTGCATGATCCAATATTCGGCTCTTCTTCCGTAAGGGAGCCTGGGATTCGGATCCACTTTGGCCAGTAAAGTCGGCCAAAGCACAGGACTTGACGGTCGCGGCGGCTTGAACGAGGCGTCGAAAGCTCCAAGCTCGGCCGCCCACTTTGAAATTCTTCCGGTAGCTTCCCGATTACGGAGGACCTTCTCCACGGGGAAAGAAGTCACTCTTCAAATCGAATGTCCTTGGAAATAATGCTTTAGCTTAGTGATGAGATCAAAATGGCGTCTGGCCAGCCTTGGATTTGAGGATATCGCGTCTTGGATTCGCCAAAGACTTCGCCGACAAAATAAACCGGGCGTTGCACGCCGTGTAGCGGTGTCTCGATTCTTCCCGCTCCACAACTATCACTACCGACTACATGAGTTGTCGCCACTATGTAGAGCAGAGAGGTTCGCCTTGCCGGCGAGACTAGAATTGGAGGGTGGAGAGGAACACCTTGAGCTCTTCAAAGGCTTCTTTGCGCCTCATTTGTTCATTCAAAGCGGTCACGCTTCTTGAGGAGCTTGAAGAAAGGCATTCCCGAACTCCCAGCGGAGATAAACACCAAGCGCTACCATGCACCCAGTGAGCTTTTGGACCTCTTTTTGGTAGTAGGCGGGGCCATCCTCATGATGGCCCGATTTTCTCGAGGTTCGGCTCGATCCGCGATGAGAGACAATGAACCCGAGTAGCTTCCTGAGGAAACTCGAAAACACACTTCTCGGGGTTTAGCCTCATCCGAACGCCTCGGACTTGTGAACGTCTCGGCGGATCGAGGCGTGAGGTCTTACGCCTCGGTTTTTACCACTATATCATCCACATAAGCTTCCACGTTGCGTCAAGTGATGGTGAAAACATCAGTATCGCGGCCGATAAGTCGCGCCCGTTCTTTCAAACCCAAACGGCATGGTGATGTAGCAATATGCTCGAGCGGGGTGATAAACGAGGTCTTCTCGCAATCCTCCTCTCGGCCGGATTTGATGATAGCCGAGTAGGCGTCGTAAAACTAAGTAGTTGGGATCCGGCGTTGGAGTCTACCACCGATCAATACGAGGAGACCAAAGGGATCTTTCCGGACAAGCCTTGTTGAGGTCGGTGTAATCAACACACATGCGCCGACTTTTATTCTTCTTACGGACAAGTGCAGGGTTTGCCAACGATCGGGATGATACACTTCTTTGATGAAACTGCGGCTAGCGGCTTTGTAATCTCCTCCCTGATGGCTTGTCGGCGGTCTTGGGCGAATCGTCGCAGCCTTTGCTTGGTGGCCTGGCCGATTGGTCTACATTCAATGCGTGCTCGATCACCTCACAGGAACTCGGGCATGTCCGACGGCTTCCAGCGAAGACGTCTTTATTCGCCGCAGAAAGTGACGAGCACGTCCTCCTATTTGTCCTCGAGCCCTGTCCGATCAAGGCGGTTCGCGACGGATCGGACGGGTCGAGGAGGATTCTTTGGTACCTTCTTCGGCCGATCCGGTTTCGTGCTTTGCGGGTGGGGGCGCCGCCTTAGGCTTCTCGGAATCCGCTTCTCGCCGGATCCTCCCGACACGCTTGCGCCTCCAGGGACTCGGCCATCTCGCAGCCTTTCCTGTCACGGAAAAAGATCGCTTCATGTCACCGCGTGAAGCGATGATACCACTCGGCCGGCATCTTCAATGTCAAATGCGTGTAGTGAATCGCCATGAACTTGGCGATCTTGTCTCTCCCAAGATGGCATGATATCTTTGTTGCGAAATCTGCCACCTCGAAGCCAAGGTTCTCTGTCCGGTAATTCTCCCTCGCGCAAAGTGGCCGGCAGAGTGATTTGTCCGAGTGGTGTCGGAAGTTCCGTATGACACCGTGGAAAGGCGACGATCCGCGCTTTAGCTCGGCCAGTGGAATCCCCATATCGTCAAGGGTTTTGACAAAGAGGACATTGAGCCCGCTCGCCGCCGATCAATACCCTTTTGAGCTTGATGCCGCGGACGACGGGCGCCAAGACGAGAGGATATCTAGGGAGCGGGGCGTGATCCGGGTGATCCGGCGATGCGTTGGTTATCGCGACCTCGGACAGCGTACATATTAGGCGTTCCGGTGCCGCAGCGTAGATGTCCCGGGCGGTGAGCTTTTGCTTCCGCTTGGACTCATATGCGGTGAGCCCCGAATATGTAGTTGAGCTCGAGATCGGCTTCACGATAGTCCTCCTCGGCCAGGAGGTGGCTTGTTGGCGGCGTGCCCGCTCGGACCTTGTCCACCGCTTCTTGCTCGCGGCGAACCTCTTTAGGGTGAAGCGGTCCTTGGCGGCATGCCTCCTCTGATGGAAAGGGCAAAGTGAGTTCATAACCTTATCATATCCATCCTCTTTGAGGCGCGAGGGTGAGTTGGTGCGGCGGCGCCACCGGCTCTTCACCCTTGCGCTTCTTTTCTTTCCGCCAGGGTTCGGCTGATCCTTCCCTCGTCACGCTGCTCCGCCAGGGCCTCGGAGGAGGTCGCGTAACGGTCCGCTAGGCGAACAGCTCCAGGCCGACGTCGGTGGCTTCCGGACATCTTCTTGATGAGGTCGGGTCGCCGACACCCTTCCGAAGGCAGCTATCACAATCGCATCTGTGACATCCCGAACGGTGCTTTTCTGTGCATGAAGCGCTTGACGAACTCCCGAGGGGTCGTTCCTCCTTTAATGTAGCCGGTATAGGTCCCAAGGGTGCCTGGCGCTCGTAAGTGCCTTGGAAATTTGAAATGAACTGCTCACACAGATCTCCCCAGGAACCTATAAAGTTCGCTGGAAGTCCGGTGAGCCATGCTTGGGCCAGGGGCGAGAGGGTAACCGGTAAGTAGTTTGCCATTACCTTCTGATCCCCCCCAGCGGCCCTGACTGCCAGAGCATAGACCTGTAGCCAAGCCTCCGGGTCCCTCTCACCGTCAAACCTAGTGATGCCTTTAGGATTAAATCCATCAGGCCAGACCACTCGGCGTAGGTGAGGGCAAACGCCTGAACCCCTTCGATGACCCGCGACACCCTCGGGTGGTGATCGACGCGAGGGATCGCGCTTGGCGTGCCAGCGATCTCGCGGAAGGATGCCGTAAGCGTTCATATTAAATCGGCTTGACGGCGTTGTTCCTCCTTTTTCGATCGCGGCGCTTGGCGTCGAGGTCCGAACAGTCGCGGTTGATCTTTGTGTCGCAAGTCGTCTCGCGAGGTAGAACATGATGTGTCTGGCGGGCTTCCCGGGCCTGGCCATTTGGCCGTCTGGTCCTCACCGACCACGTGGCGGCTCCTTCGGCCGGGGTCGGTTTGGGCTCTTTGGATAGTCGCCCGTCACCATGGCCTTTACTTGGGCCATGATCGGGCAATCGATCACCCGCCTCAAAGATAGGGTCGTGGTATCCAGGAGTGTCTTGAGGCGGCGATATTCTGCGAGGTACGAAACACCGGTCCTCCATCTTGGCTTGCGAGAATGTCTTCATTGACAGCCGGGCGCGATCGGAGTACGCGCCCGTAGCGTCGAGTTCATTGCCGGCCACCTTCCAAATCGGCGGCGAGGTGTCGAGGCGCTGCTGCGAATCCGCCGCGAGCCCTCGATTCACGCAGACTCTACGGAAATTCCAGCGACTCTCTAGGCTTTCTTCGACTCGGCCATTGGTGGTGAGCCTGGAGAAGATAAATCCAGCGCTCGAAGTGCCGAGTGGCTTGGCGGCGAGAACCTCGCACCATTCGCACCTCGGCGTCTTGAGTCCGACTCCCAGGCCGGAATGGGCCTTCGTTCCCACTCGGCATTTTAGAGCACGAGACAGAGGACCCTCCAATCGGCGCTGGTCGTGGCGATGGCTCGCCAGAAACCTCGCCAACCGCAAAGACGGTTTCCTTAGAGAGGAAAGGCTTCCGAGGTCGTTGGAGATGAAGGTCGAGCTTAGGCGGAAGACCTGGCCCGAAGAAGGGCGTGGAGGCTTCGCTCGTCGTAGCCATCAAGCTTGACGAAGATCTTGACACAAGCCCCTACCTGGCGCGCCAACTGTCGACGATCGGTTTCGCCGGCAATGAGATTTGTGATTCTAGGGGATTTGTGCGGGATCTGAGCTTAATGGTAACACAGGATGCGAGGGCAATCTGTTTTAGACAGGTTCGGGCTCTCTCGGAGGAGATAATACCCTAGTCCTGTGTTCTTGGATATATGTGTGTGTCTCTTTTTTCTCCTCCCTTCTCCCCTTATATGCTGGGGGAAGGATACATGATAGATGGGCGCCACCGGGCCCTGAACATGGTGGCCTGGCCGACATGTAATTGTCCTTATTGCCCCTGGCGCTCTACGTCTTGGAGAGGTGGTTATGCTTTCCCCGACCCACGCCTGCCGCCCTGTCAGGTTCCAGTATCCATGAGCTCTGGCGATGTCAGTGCATGCTTCGTTCTTGGTGGGTTCTTCAGGCGTGGCGCGAAGCTTCCCCGAAGGATCGGGAGTTGCCTTGGGGAACAAGTCGAAAACATCCTCCGGGCCCGTCGTGGTGCTTCTGGACTCTGGGCTTTCTACTCCGCCTGTCAAGCCCAGTCAGGTGTAGGCCCCTCTTGCGGGACCCCTGTCTTGGACATCCCACAAGTACTCTTTCTGAAATATGAATATATTGCATTTGGGTTTTATCTTATTCAATGAACTTCGCATCTCATAAGTGCTAGTAGTGCTACAAGTCAAAGAGCCAAGAGACAGGTGAAATTTGGGTTCTTTTCCACCAGTCAACTGAACGAGAGTAAAAAAAAACTGTGAAAATGGTAGAATAACACAGAGAGCAATTCCCGGATTGATGGTCTGATAAATTTAAGGATCGGTCCTTTTTTGCAGTTAGCTAGAACTGTGTTCAAGATAAGTGAATTGGAGTGAACATTGAGATCCAATTGATGTAAACCCAACTGAATCCTAGCAACTCGTGCATCTGCCATGTAGGCGCTAATGAGTGTACAGTACTGCATGACTATTGGCATTATTTTGTTTGTGTTCCCTTTGATTTAACTAATTCTGCTTTTGTATTACATGATTTTCTCAACATTTCCCTACTGGACTGTAGGTCATGCCGGAGAAATCATTTTTTGGACGTCGGCCACTAGTGCCTCTGTGCAACAAGGAGGTACATATTATCGTCGGAGAGCCAGTAGAGTTTGATCTTCCAAGCTTGAAGCAGGCAGCATCAACGATACGTCATGATTCGTCCTTCGAAAGGAAGGGGTGGCCAACCATCATGTCGGACGGGCTAGATGAGACAGCGCAGAGATGGCTTTACCAGAAGATGTCGGACAAGATCAAATCTGTGTTGGAGAGATTGCAGAAAACGCTTCTGAACTTAAAGCAACATTGATTTTTTTTTTTTTGTTCTTCATCTATCGGTCTAGGGGGCACCTCCTTTTTTTTTGTGCCAGTACCTTCTTGAATCAGTTAGGGTATAGCCTCGTTAATTAGCTGGAGTTGATGCGAACACAATTGGGCTATCTGGGGTAGGCAATGGACATTACAATTTACACCTGCTGAAATGTACGATTGAAGCGGCGGCGAGAATTAGGACCTGTTTGGATCCATACAGCTAACAGTTAGTTGCTAAAACCAGCTAATAGATTGGCTAATTATTAGGTGGGCATTCAGCTAATTGTTATCTTATTAGCTAGCCAAACCCAGCTAATAGCAGCTAATAGGTGGTATTTAACCAAAATACCCTTCGTGTCTGTCACCAATAGCAGCTAATAGCAGAACATCTATTAGTCACATATTAGCTGGTCGATCCAAACACCCTCCAGTTAATAGGTAGCCTGCTAATGGATCCAAAGAGGCCCTTAGCTTCGAGTGTTAGATGTTGAGTCTGTTTTTCAGTAGTGTTACAGAATTTTCAGGCAGCTACTTTCTTGGTTGTTTGGACCAGATGGATTGCCATTTTTACCGAGGCATGAATAAAGCCATTGCCAGTTTTACTATTCCGGCATTGTGGCTTATCGTTATCAGCATTACATTTTCCCCGTCCAATGCATTGTGTAATTGGAGCAAACGATCGTCCAGCAGCTAGCTTGATTAAAGACTTATTTGCGGTGGTCAGGCAGAAAGGCGCCCAAACCTGTGACTTGCAATGAATGAGATGGCAGTTCTGCAAACGATTTATACGGCTTTGTATCCACCAAATACCAATGCATCGCCTAGTAGGCTAGTACGGCTAACTAGGCTTCCACCTGGAAAAAAAACAGCAGCATCTAAGGTTCCATCTTTTCCAGAGCTGGACGAACCGTTCTACTTCCCAACAACGTTGATCTTGGATTTAAATCCGAAAGCCCAGAAGGAACAGCTGGCTTTGGGCCTGGACTGATCCGACGGCAGCGCTGCAACAACCAAAATTAAGTAGGAAAACGCGTCACTTCGTTGGTTTTGTTGTACAAGCATGAGTTGTACAAGCATGAGTTGGCGCGTAGGAGAAGGCGTACAATGATGTATCTCGTCGCGTCGCGCCGCATCGACAATGTTGACCGGAGGCGACGAATCGGCCAGTGGCGTGGGGGAGAAGGAGAGGCGACGGCGACGGCAGCGCGGATGAGGGGAAGGAGTGGCTCACGCGGCGGTGCAAGGAGGAGAGGAGGCATGCTGCTCGGGAAGGAGGACGGTGGCGCGGGAAGAAGGCAGCTACAGCACGACGAGCGGTCGGCGGCGCAGAAGACGAGGGAGAGGAGGTAGGGGTAGAGAAATTGGGAGAGGGAGAAGGAAAATAAGTGCGAGAGCTGAACTGTAAGAAAGGAAGCGGAAGAAAAGATTCCACATTTCGCGAAAGACCTTGTTGACTTTCTGCGTAACGACCAGATCTACCGGCGCATATTGCCTTGGAGCAAGATCAGACGGATCTAGTTGTACGGATATATATAGAAATATAGCAATGAGCATATTAGCTAATTTCTCGCTACGTTTCTACTTTGTTTATCAATAAATTTAAATTGTATAAGACCATGTTTAGTATATTAATCACCCACACGCACCAAAAGACGTGACGCGCGGTAATGCCGTCGATTGATTCCGCCCCGCGTGCATGCCCCCGACACGCCGTGCGAGATGAGGTCCTGCTCGTCCTGCCAAATAGGGCTGCGTCGAGGAACCATGCATGATTAGGGGGGAGAGGGTGCCACGTGCTCATGCACGGAGAAGATGATAGTTGTACGACGAAGCCTTGGTTAGCCGCTATAAAACATCTTCCGTCGTATTGGAATTTGGAAGGTGTACATCGGTTGAGCGTGCGTCTACATGTAAATGGCTTGGATTAAGGTTCTAGTCTTTATTTAGATCTGGAATGGACCTAGGCTTATTAGTTTTGAATTTGCACTAGACTGGATCAAAGAAACAAATTTTTTGGACTTAGATCTGATTTATGCTGGACTTCAGCCCATTATCACCCCTACGTCTAACACTTGCATACATTTACCCTCCGGAACGCAAAGCATGCGTACCAAACCATCGATCGGGTCTCAGGCTCTCAGCTCCCCCTACGGTACTGGAAGGGAATTCAACGCGGCGCATTGGAGCTGCATTCGAGTTTGGTGAGCTGCAAACACCTGACCCTACTGAACACTAATTCACCATTTGTCGGCTAAGATGCCCAGGTTCAATTCCAAGCTATACCACTTGATTTGGACGAGCAGCGCTCTGACTTGCTAATTGAGCAAGTGGTGGTGTGATAAGATCACGCGGACAACCAGTACAAAGAACAATTCCAAGCCACCCATAAAAGAGATTGGAGAGGTGTTTCTATGCTCTTCCTTTTTAAAGTTGCATAAATATTAAAGCATGAATGAATGCTAGATGGGGATTACTTACACCTTCGTTTGCTTCAAAATTTGTACACCTTGTATTAGAAGGAAAAGCATAAAAATACCTCTCAAGAGATTGAAAAACCGTACTCATCTATGCAGCCAAAAAGTGCACAGGATGCTTCCAAAATGCATCGGAAAAATGATTAAATTGCACGGTCTAAGACACGAGATTGATGCAACGGCAGGACCAGAGAATGTGAGAAAGGAAAAGAAAATTAAATGAGCAAGATAGTAAAGCCGTCGCGATCCGAGCTGAGATGGTCCGGCGCTATTGGCGCAGCTCAGCGTCCGCATCCCCATGGAACGTACGGCCCGCGCCACGTCATTTTATGCGTTTTTGGTGGGGTCGTGCATGCATTGTCGTCCGTCCATCCCTGTCTACACGATATTCCGGCCTCAATGCTAGCTCTCCCTTCAATTTGGGGGCAAGATGGCGAGCCATAAATTACTATATTAGTATCTATTAAAATTTAAAAGCTCGTGAGATTTGCTAAGAGAAAAAAGGCTATAAATTCAAAAAAAAATCTAGCCATTAATTACAATCGTCATCGGATCTTTCTAAAAAAACGGAATATGCTAGAATTCTAAAAAAACATCTGATCCTTAATCTGATTGATCATAACTAATTTAGTAGCCATTGAATGTCATTGGTTAAAGAAAGCGTATAATTGTCCATCTCACATGACCGAGTTATAACGGCTTAGATTAAAAGGAAGTGTCAATACCAAGTACAATAAAAAATAATAAAACATTGGAAGAAAAGGTAAAAGAAAAGAAAGGGTCCATGTATAATATAAACATAACAAAAATTTGGAATAAAAACTAAAATAAAATTAGCCATTTTATTTTCGTATTAACTCCAAATTAAAACTCATAAAGAGAAGAAATTTAGAATAAAGATTAAATTAAAATTAGTATTGGGATTTCTATGCGAATTTTAACCTAAAACTAATATTTAAAATTTAATAAAAAATAACAATATAAATTAATATAAATTCAAAATGAAAAATAATAGCAATTAGCAATGTAATTTTCATTCCAAATTACGGAATAAAATTAGATAAAATTAGCAATTGATTTGTATATGAATTTAACTTGAAACTTAGATTCAAAATTAAATAAAGAATAACAACAAAAATAACATAAATTTGGAATGAGAAATTAAAGGAAAATATAAATTTGATTTTTTATACAAACTCTGAATTAAAACCCTTAAATCGCTGAAAGTCATACTAAAAAATATGTGAAAAATTAGCAGTTGGATTTGTACACGAATCTTAACATAAAACTAAAATTATAAATTATAAAATAGATTAAAATAAATAGTTTCATGCCAAGTACAATAAAAAATAACAAATGTTTGAAATAAAATTTAGATTAAAAGAAAGAGTACATATCAAGCACAAAAAAATAACATATATCAAAATTTAAAAAAAATAGATTAAAAGAAAGAGTCAATGTGAGGTATAATAAGAAAATATTTTATATGTTTGAAATGAAAATTAGCATCTAGATTTATGTGTGAATTCCAAACTAAAACGCAAAAAAAATCTACAAGAAATGCAATAAAAAAAATGCAAATTCAAAATAAAAATCAAAAGAAATTAGAGATTGTTCTAAATATCATACTAAGTGAAAAGTAATTTTTTTTGGTTTAATTCAGGATTAAAATTTCATAAATATGCTCGAGAGAAAAATAAAATAAGGTAAGAAATTTGATTGTATATATGCAAATTAGGAATTGAAATCTATAATGCAATAAAAGTCTATGGCATGTGGTTTACAGTCGCCAGGTATAAAGAGAATATGATAAAAATTCTGATGAAAAACAAAACATTCTGATCCTTTATTCGATGGGCCTCCACAAGATGGAGGGATTAAGAGGGTGATTCATTGGCAGGTGTTCACTCGACCATATCGGTATAAGCTATATGATGCATATTATTAGCGTGTAGTATAGATAAATATTGCAATAATGAAAGAACGATATGGTACCAATATAAATAGAAAATGGTATGTTATACTATGTTTATTGCTATGCTATATATATGTAAGTACTTGGGGAAGAAAGTTTGGTCACATGTGACAAATGTAAAAGACAGAGTGAGTATTTTTACAATTGTAATATATAATAGTAAAATCTCACAAAAGGAGTTTGTAACGATCTAGTTTGCAAAAGCAAAATCGTATAAATATTGCAAACAGTAATTAATTGTACGTACCAGCAAAACCTGGATAATCAAACTAGCAGTGCCATCGTCCCTGGCTAGCGGTTGGCTTGTCCAAGCTAAGCTAGTAAGTACGTAGAGCGGCCTATAGCTTTTGGCAAGACTTGAAGTGAGCTCTCGAGCTTTCTTGACTTGCGATCCATACCACGACCCGAAAGCTAGCTAGCTGTAGATGACAGCATGATGCTGACTTCGAACTAAGTCAGTTTGTTCTTTCAGGGAAACGAAAGCGGTACTAAGACTATCTCCAGTAATTTCCCTTCATACCATTCTCTTCCTTATATTCATTCCTTTTATTTCTTACCATCTCCAACAGTATCCCATCGAAGGATTTTGTAAAGAATTAGCGAGAGAATCATTTCACAGAGAAATTCTCTCTCCGAATCCCGTCCGAAGGGAATCTGTTAGAGCATTTGTGATCTGTTCGCGAAGGGATTTGGAGGCTGAAGAGAATCCGCTGGAGATAGTCTAAGTACTAACAATATCATAATAAAGACGATGATTTGCTATGTAATTTTGTCGCTCGATATATAGCTTAACTTCAGCCTTTGACTCTCAATGCATCATAACCTCGTCGATCTTCTGGCCTGGTTTTTCACATGGTAGGCCTAGCTAGGTCCAAAAGGACGAGAACAAGCGAAAAATAAAAATAAAAAAGGGATATATGTATGATCATCCACAGTTGCGTTGCCTAGATCTCGTTTGAGTTTTTTATCTCTGAGATGCTACACTCGTGTGGAATCGACAGAAGGTAAAGTTAAGGACGCTCCAGCTAGCTTTCATGTGGGTACCCGTGTATCAGGCTATCAGCTGATCTATAACAGTTTATTCAGACGGTCGACTAAGTCTAACCTACCTTACATGCATCTGTTTCACCCAAAGATCAAGCCACTTGGCGACTTAGCTAACCAACTAACAAATACAGGTTTCTTAGTAGTACTAAAAATCTTTATTTTTTATTTTTATCTTAGCCATAAATTTTGATTGGCAACTTCGATTCACGAACGATTTTCACCGGTAGCTTACTGACTATAAAAAGAACGTAATATATAAGTCTCGCCAATAAATATTAGATTAATGAGCTTTACACTAATTTACTAAATGTGTTATTATATTTTACTGCCACATCTGGCCGTGGGACACGATGGCTATGTTATAATGGCATTAAAAATAGATACTACATTTACATTTAAATACATTCTAATTTACCACCATGCTAAGCGCATAGGAGCTGGTGGAGAGAGAAACATGGATTGATTGCACATTTTAAATGAATGATATCTCCTAAACCATCTATCCTAATTACGATTCGTTTGACGTGTTTGTTGAAAAAATGTGCTTTTCAAAAAGAAATCCATGATGAATATATTTTAACATTGTAAGAAACAATTGTTGCATCGAAAATTTGGATTTAACGTACATAAGCCAGTCAATTACTATATCATCTGAGCACAAAAAATATGGGTAGAAAGCAATAT
This sequence comes from Rhipidocladum racemiflorum, assembly GCA_036346355.1. Classification (NCBI taxonomy): domain Eukaryota; kingdom Viridiplantae; phylum Streptophyta; class Magnoliopsida; order Poales; family Poaceae; genus Rhipidocladum; species Rhipidocladum racemiflorum. The sequence goes on along the minus strand of CM070576.1, from coordinate 70,538,615 downwards.
AGGGGTTGACGGAGGTAGGAGATGGCGGGTTTTATTTGACTACCCTTTGACCAAAGTGGGATGTGATTGCTATATATAAACACACACCAAACACTATTCCTTAGCTACGAGTAGAATAGGATATTCTACTCACCAGCCATCTATGCAACCTTGACTGAGACGTCAAAACCAACTAGTCCCCGACCGAGGCGCCAAACCAACTAGTAAATGCGTTGCGTGGTAAAACCAACTAGTAAATGCGTTGCGTGGTAAAACCAACTAGTAAATGTGTTTCTAGTTTGTACACAAATCTTTTTTTTAGTCATAACTTTTTATTGACAACTCCAATTTATGAACGGTTTGCACCAGTAGTTTACTGTCGACGAGAATAATATGTTAATATAAGTCTTGCCGTATTAATCAAATTTTACTATACGTATATATAGATTTACTATCGGTATACATAGATTTTACTATCTTGGCAGAAGGTTTAGTATCCTATCTGGTTGTAAAATTTTACAACACATTCGGTAAATTGGTATATATATATGTATATATATGTATACATATATATACATATGTATACATATATATACATATGTATACATATATACACACACATATATTGATATATATATCTCAATCAGTCTTACAAACGCTGCACACACCACCTTAAGAGTTAATGACACTATAAGAAAGCGTGCTGGTAGCTAGCAGTAGTAAGTAGTAACATTGAGCTACGTTATAGTCAAGATTCGTTTACTATCGTTATTGTAACATTTTACTTTTAGACCGCTATCAGAATACATCTATTACTATTATTCTCATTCGTTCATGGTTTCAACTACGTTTCAGAATAGATACGTTTAAAAAACTATGTTTTACTATCGTGCAATCAATTTTTTTTATGAAATATCCAATGATTTTTTGGGTTAATAATACTACGTTTTACTATCTACATTTTCCTGCTACGTGAATCATTGCGTCTGCTGAGCAACGTTCAAACAGAATTGTAACTACTTACACGTACGTTTACTATCATCGATGTAATATTTTACTTTTAGACGGCTATTAGAATACATCTACTACTTTCGTTGTTAGTTGTTTGTGGTTTACATTGATTAGTATACATACTTTTCAGAAAACTATGTTTTACTATGGGTCTAATATGCTGGGACAGTATTGTTACATGTACAAAATAGTAATTAAGTTAGTATTTAATGCTATTACCGCTTTTTTCTCGGATATTAGACTGCGTAATAGATTTTACTATCTGCATCAATAAATTTTACAATCCATAGTAATATTTTTTACTATCAACTCATATGGAGTTTAGTGGCGGGACTTATATCATTATGTGGATGTCATTGACAACAAGCTAATGGTGAAAACTGATTGTAAATTTGAGCTACCAATAAAAAACATATAGCAAAATAAAAATGTATACTAGTGGCAAGACTTATATCATTATGTTGTTGCTTACCTGATTGAGAGGATGAGGTTATAAAAATGGTCCTTCAAGTATGATGGTTATCAGTTATGTAGGTTTTCTGATATTTTGAGGTTCGAGTCTAAAATAGAAATGCGCGTTGAGTCCCACTATTATTCTTTCGAAATCCATTCTTTAGAGTCACCCATTCAACATTATTAACATTTTAAATTGGCATCAATGTAACATTATCTTAGTAGCCTTATCATATTAATTTAGTACATGCATGCCCATATGTTCAGGTTCCTAAAAAAAACAGCTCCTCTTATTCCCTTTTTGTGACGACTTTCATTATCTGGCATATTACAAGTAGCTACAATTCGCTGTTTGAGCATTTACTTCTGATTAATGGTTGTATGGTTAGCTGCATTCACCAAGCTTAGTTGCTGAAAAAAATCCTTTGATTTCATTAGTGATTATAGCTTGAGGTGCAGGCATTAGGGATTGGTTGGCATTATGGTATCAAGTCTATATTTCGCTATTACAGCAATGATGTTATGTTTGACACATCTTTATTCACTATACTGCCTAGTTGAGAAACATGGAACCTATGAATACTTGTTACTGAACTTCGCATGCATAAGAAATGTAAATGCCAGGATATGCAACCATGTTTTTACAAAAATCTTCTAGCTTTGGTCTCATTAGATCCTTTAGTTACTTTGTAGTAGTTGTACGCTTTCAATACACATGAATGATTAGCCTTTACTGCTAGGCAATGTACTTGAACTAAAGTTTGGCACCTGTTGTTGCAGAAAATGGCGATAAGAGGAGAGGGGAAGAGATAGATGGTTGTCTACTCTGTAGGCCCCCGGATCGGCTATCCGGAGTCCTCTGTGTAATTCTGTACTAGTCCCAGATCAGTAGCTAGTACACACAGTCAAAAGTGATGAATCAACAACCATATCACGAATACAAATGACTAAATAAGAATAATACCAAGTGAAAGCAAAGACCTTATGGTCAAGGTTTACCATTACGGCCTGAACAGGCTGAACAACTTGAACAACTGCAGCGGAAGATGCAAACGCCAATGCGACCCATCCAATTGCCCACAGGCAATCGAGTGGAGAACGCTCCCTAGTCGTTGGAAATCTTGAACAGCTTCTTTCACTTCTGAGAGAGAATTAGAATGCAGCACGTGAGTACATAAAGTACTCAGCAAGTCTAGGAAATATGCACGATGTAGGCTATCCAAAGATGGCTTAATATGGTTCTTTTGCATAAAGCCAAGTTTCAACAAATCATACTTGTTAATAATTTTCACAAAGCATGTTTGAGCAATTCTTTTTAATAATTGAATTATGTAATATTGTAGTGAAGGTTCTAACCACCACTCACTAATATCTGTGCTCTATCCGCCACATCTCAACAAAATTAGGATTCAATCCAATCACATGGCTATGTCCGCCATGGTTCACAAAATCAGGTTCCTTCCACCTACCTAGCTTTAGCCGCCAGAAGCACACCCGAGAGTTCTAACCGCTCCGGATCCCAAAACAAAACATTGTTTAGTTTGAAATCAAAACCCAAAGTCTACCAAGATGAAAGCATTGACAAGCTTAAGCCTTTGACCGTAGGCACGGCTATTCGAATAGTTTTAACTCTGCAGAGGTGTACAACTTTACCCACAAGACATGATATTCCCTTAGTGCCATGTACAATTAACACACTTCCTTAGGTGTGCTTGGCGAGGATATCATGACAAGGCCTTTACAATGTATACGCCTAACCCGACTCACCCGAGGTTTCACCGTTAGGGTTATTTCCACCCAGTCTGAGAAGCCCCTCTTGCGCGTGTGAGAAAAACAACAACAACAACAACAATGCCTCCTTCCGCTCTCACACAACCACCGAGTGGTGAGTCTAAGTTAGGTTTCTACAAATTAGTTAGCCAGGTCGTGCCCACTTTGACATGTGGTTGTACGGTAATGCTTAGAATGGAGACAGTCATAAGCGTCGGTCCTTAATTGACTTGGGGCGGTACTTGCACAAAAGAACCAAGGCTTGGTTCGCTTCCACCCGACATTCCAGGCCGCCCAAGTCGAAATCATTTTTCATTTTATTTTTATTTTGTAAACCATTGGCGATACTCCTTGCCTATAACTTCCAATACAAGTTTTCAAGAGATAATTGAAAGTCCCACCCATAGGTGAATATTGACCGATAGCGAGGCTAAGCATTTCTACCGTACTATTCTATTCCACCAATAGTTTGTTTTTGTAAAATACACATCTCAGGGATTGATTACAATCCTTATAACCAATTCTGTAATCTCCAATAATCATTAAATTGCCCTAATGGCACAATCATATGAATAATCCGATTCAATATCGTATCCATAAAGTATTGAGTATATCATGGTAATATCCTAACTCTCAAAATCATATTAAACCCCAATTAGGTGTGTCTATTTCCCTTGAACTATGACTTGTATTAATGAATTGACCATCATTCTTATAGCGATCGCTCATATCATCCACAAAGAATATTTCACAAATTCATCTCTAATCTTTTCGAATACAATCCACCGATAATACGTCATAACACCCTATATTTAATCCTTCACACTATCACCCTTAAATCATCTATTTTAATCCACCAAAAATACACCATAATATTATTCACTAAACCACCAAACATCCTGGACTATTCACAATCTCCCTAAATGATTATCACATAGCCTTCTAGTTAAAATCCACCGAAACATAATTCACCACTTGTTCTATTTGACCTATACATATGACTCTCAATAACATTCATTTACTCTCCCCGACTATTATTCCTGACATCATACATCTTCCAACATCCTCCCAATCCACCAAAATACATGAACTACCATTCATAGATCAATGTTATGATTACAAGCCCCATATCCACTCTAATATTCATCTATCTCCAATTTGCATCCCACCCCAATCCATACTCATTATATTGTTAACTACTATCACAATCCAACTCCTCAACATTTAAATGATCACCACCATAAATCAATTTCATAATAACAATCCTCACATTATCACTAATATCCATCCGTCTCCCAATTACATTGTCCCCGATTAACTCTATTCAAACTATCTGCTAAATAGTCATTTTCCCCATCAAAATGTATTTTATTAAAAATATTTATTATGGTGGATCCCTGTTCTAGGGCGACAAAGAGTTACGGACAACAACATCAAGGCGGTATAGGCAACAGGTATAACTAGCAGCCTAACGTTTAACATCATCATTTTATGTAAATAGCAATGCAATTGGTAAAACAGTGTAAAACATTTCTAAATCATGGGATCAACATGCGTCAAGGAGACTTGCCTCGGTCACAGCGAGAAGGTCGAACTCTTGAAGTCCGGCGGCGGGGTCGGCGGACTCGGCGGGATCGTCGACTACACGCAAAACGGGGCAATAAATAAATAAAAGAAAATAAATAAAATCCAAAAATTACAAAATTAGTACTGGCAGGTAGATCTTGATTTTAGATGAATTTAGGAATTTGAATGGAGTCAATCGGAGTTCGGATGAGAAAGTTATGAGCTTCCGAAGTTTGAATTTCGAATAAATCGAAAACCGAGAATATTCCGGGAATATTCCTCTCGAGTTTGACTGGGTCAAAGTTTGACCACGAACTTTGACTTGGCTGGAAATAGCTCTATGGCAAGTGGGCCAAGGTTGTCATCCTCTAGGGGGTTCTTCCCTAATGAACCAAAGAACAGGGGAGCTTGAGCTCCCCATGCGCTACGGCAAAGTGAGGCCACTGGCCAGAAAGCGGCGAGGAGGGCGACGCACGGCCGGGGCGGACTTGGTATGTGTGGGGCGCTGGACGGCGGGCGCGACGGCAAAAACGGCGGCCGAGCTAAGCACTAGCGCCGGCGGCGCGCGGTCGAGGCGTAGGGGCGGCGCTGGCGGCATGGCGGCGGCGGTGGGGCCGGCGACGGAGGCAGGGTGGCGACGGCGCGCAGACAAGACGGCCGGTGGCAGACGGCGGGGCTGCAGAGCGGCGGCAGACCGGCGGCGGCGTGGGACTGGCGCAGGGCGACGGCGACGGGCCGCCGGAGGGTTTGGCGACGCGGCCGAGACTCCATGAGCGGCGCGCACGGGTAGGGGCCAAAACAGAGAGCCCCAAACCTTTCTAAAATCCGAATTTTCTCCACAATATTGAACAGGGCACTTTTAATTGGATGTTGAAGCAACTAGATAACATGTAGAGGGACTCAAGACTGCAAAGAATTGAATTCAAACTCACCGGAGACGATGAATTCGGCGACGAACACGGTTTCGGCCCAAGCGATGAAAACCCGAAATTCCTCGTCAATTCTCAATGGACCCTAAAATCGATTGAATGGTTAGAGTCTAGACTCCCATATGATCACAAAGAAACAAACGGAATGAGGATTGACCCACCGGAGAGGGAGAAACGAGAATGAACACAAAGAACGCGAAAATGGTGACTCGGCGCCGGTTTCTTCGATCTCCCGGGCTAAAGGGTTGGAGAGGCAAAAGAGGGAGATGTGCACTGGAAAGAGGACTCCCACACGAAGCAAATGGAGGTGGAAGTGCGTGAATCGGAGTTGAAACGGCCGAATAAAGAGCAATCAAAGCAATTTCAGTTTCTTGCGAACTGCGCGTATCCCGACGAGATTTGAGATTAAAGACCACCGGGGATGGAAAGAGGAGGCCGTTGTGATTCCAACGGATCCGGCCGTTCGCAATTTGGGTGATTAATGAGGAAGTTATGGAGATTTGAATCCATGGAGGAGAGAAGGGAGATGTTCTGTTATTTCCCTGGGAAAATGATCGATCGGGAAGATGAACAGTACTACGTGCTACTGTAGCACGACGCTACAGTACCCCCACGCTACAGTACCCACCACGTGGCAAGCTCCGGTTGGTCCTCTTTTACGCAAATGAACCGCCCTAGAGAAAAATAAGGAAAAATGGCCTAAAAATTCCGGAAAAATTCCTAGAGCCATTTTAGAATATTTGGGACCCAATAAAATTGGGTTCCGCTGAATTTGGATGATTTTTGTGGAATTGAATATTCGGGCGCGGATCGCAGGCATTAAACAAAAGCCGCGCGAGATAAAATAGGAACGGATGTCCAAAAATCCGGGGAATGATTCCTAAAATCATTTCGGAATATTTGGAGCATTTTGGAAGTGGTTTGGAGATTTTTGGAGTATTTTTGGATTCGGGTGAATTTTCGGGTACCGGCGGTACTGGAAAATCCGATTTTTCGACCGGGAGGGAATTAATTCCCGATTTCGGAGGGGAATGGATGCCAGGTTAATATAAACACCAAAGAAACTCCAAATTTTGAATTTACTTTATTTAAATTAGGTTTTTCTCCAGAAAGCGAAAACTAGGGCGTTACATACTCCCTCCTGCTGCCAAGCTAGCAACTGCTCCTTCTCCACAGCAGAGAAAGACAAAGGAGGTATGTTGCCAGTTTGGTGGAGCTCCCAGGTAAGGTAGTAAAGGCTTGGGTGTACTACTTTGACTTTGTATATATATACTACTGAACTTACCACTTTGGAGTAGATGAAACTAGGCAGGAATGATGGGAAAACCATGGGTTGGGGAGCTAGGTGGTATGCATGCATTCTTTACCCCCCCTTTTGGCCGAGCAAGGTGGAAGGAGCTGACTGGTGCCTACAGGGTCGGTTGAAGGGCAAAAATCTGGCTGGTGGGGTGTAAGTCGGTTTGGAGAGGAAGGGGTTAGGACTATAGGTGGTTTGCAGGATCTAGAAGCTTTTAAATATGTAATTTGAATAAGACTTGTATTATGCTTGTACAAATGTTTGAGAGTGGTATCTCTGGGTGTTTGATGAATTGTATTAGACACTACTTAGGCAGAGATGATCACGAAATTGAATGGCAACTGCATGTGGATATGTAATTACATATAGATATACTTGTCTTGAGATTTGAATGAGGTTGGGGTTGTAATTCTTATGAGTCATTTGTAATGAGATTTAATCTTGTGTTATGAGATGTACAGTTAATGTGTGGATGGTAGCTGAGCTTGCTAAATGTTCTTATTGCCTTACGATGGTTGAATAACAACGGTGTGAATGTGTTATTCTCCTGAGTGCTAATGTATTTTAATTGTACTAGTAAAGTGCCCGTGCGTTGCAACGGATCCCAAATAGATGATGACACCACAAGTTCTAAACTCTTAAAAACAAAAAAAAAGAGAATTTAAAAGCTATCACTTATTTGAGATCCGTTACTAAAGAATCACTGAACAAAAAACGTGAAGGTCTAGCGTGATGGCTTAAGTGACTCACCTACTGGGCCTTAGTCTCCTACTGTTCTGGCCCAAAAACGGCCTGGCAGACTCACCATCACCATCAACTCATTCTTATAATAGTTAAGATTGCGAGCACAAGTGAATGCATTTATTTTCCAGCTAACTACTCCTTGAAAGATACATTCGGCTAGAGAGATCGATTAGTATGGTAAGCATTGCCTAAAGATTGGGTTTCGAGGTACGTTTTTACAGCATATTTGTTATTTTTTAAATGACATATTATTTTTGTAAAAATTCATTAAAATATTATTATCTACAAAAATTCCAAAAATTTCCCTATTTGGAACATTGTGTTTTATCGTAGGAATTTATGAACACAACATACTGGTTCTTACAAAAATTCCTTAATTATTTTGCAATTTTGGAGTTATTGTCGTACATACAGTACAACTATGTTAGACTAGATCTAGCAATTTTCTCAACATGATTTGGACTCACTCTACCGCGCACTGTTCACTTGAGCCCCGTGCGGCCATGGCAGCCTCGCACGTCGCTCCGGGACACCGCACCACATGCCGCAACTGCCAACCGGGCCCCACCGGACAGACCACCCCGTCCTTTTCTTTCCCAGATTAAATTCAAACTCTTAATTCCCCTGACTCTCTCGCCGAGAACACCCTCCCAAAATCAAAATCAAAATCAAAACAAAAAAAGAGCGAAATGGAAGAGTAATTCCCTCGCTGCAAAACAGCTAAAGCCCCTCCCCCTCTGCGTGATTTCTTTAATGATTTAATCCGCCGCCTCCTCACCACTACCCTCTCGTGAGCGCCTCTCTCTCCTCTCCTCTCTCTTCTCACCCCGCCCCGCCTCCTCGGTTTGGATCTCGTCCTGCCGGCCGCAGCCGGACGCGGCGGCGACCCGGTCCTCTCCTCTCCCCGCAACACCCACCGCGCGTCGCGCTCCGCCTGGCTGTACTTATACCGCCCGCATTGCCGGGATCTGCTCCATTTGTCGAGCTGCTCGTAGGCGCCGGCACGCTATCCATCCCTATCTCTTCAGAGCTGGGAGTTGCGAGGGGGTTGGGAGCTTGGAACCGACGCCTCTGCTTGCGTTTTCCCCGTCTCGCTGGATCGACTGACTGGGGCCTCGCTGCTCCGCGCCGGTGGGGTGGGCTTCTGGGCTTGTGGTGGCGGCGGCGATTGGAGCTTGGTGGATGGGAGTTGACGCTTGAGAGCAAGTGTCCCTGAGTTGCGGCAGGGAGAGGCAAGGAGAAGGGAGATGGTGGCCAGCGGCGTGGGGACCGCGCAGCAGCTCGGCGGCTCCGGGAGTGGCAGCAACGGCGGGGTAGCCGCCGCCGCCACGCCGCCGCACAGCTCCGCGGAGGCCTCCAGCGTGAATGGCGCTGGCGCTGGCGACGGGTATGACAGCGACGGCTACAGCTTCGCGCCGCCGTGAGCACTAGCCTCCTCCGCCTTCTCGTGTTGCTGTTTAGATATTGGTGTAGCGAGTTGATTTCGTGTTGCGGCTTACGTATGCTTTTGATTCGTTTGTTCGTCTGAGGTTTTTAATTCTCTAATATTAATTGAATACCGAAAAGTTTGCCTGCCTAGTGGAAAGTAGAGGAAAAGTTGGGTTGAGACGGAGATTTACTTATTTATTTATTTTGGATTATTGTTGCTATAATTGGCTATGTTTGTTCTGCTCGTCATCCTGGCCTACCTCACTACTTGTTAAATGCTTTAGGTACCAATTTTGTGTTTATTTCCGTAGAGGTGTTTCTGTACTTTTCTTTTTTAAATTTGCATAAGTATTAAAACATGAATGAAGGGTAGATGCTGATTACTTATCTCTTCGTTTGATCGAAGATTCATATAATTTATATTAGAGAGGTGTTTATTAAAAAGAAAATCATAGAAGCACTGCCCTTCGAAGTAGAGATAGTGTTGCCATGTGTGTTCCGTGCCACATTACGCATGCCCGCTTTTGATTTACCTGGTGACACAGAATGGGATCCGTATTTAGCAGTATTTACTCTTTGGTGTTACCGTTTTGCAGTACGCCGTCGACTTTGTCCATGTCCATACCTCCGGAGCTTGCTGGAGCAATCCCGCTAATAGATAGGTTCCAGGTACGTGTCTCCTTGATTTTAGCATCCCCAGTGATGTGATGTATATCACAGCAATTCCAAAAGGAGAGAAATCTCATCGATGTTCTCATCAAGGTTGGTGGCTATGTGCCTATGTGGTGCCTCTGGTGGTTTACCAAATGCTAACTTTAGCACCAACACATTATTCCGGTTGTGTAGGGGATGGCTAGCATTTTGTTTTTCTCTAGAAATGGAGGGGGAAAATCAAAATAAAGGATAATTAGCATAACTTTCATGCTTAAATATTACATTCTCTTCTAAATCGCCAGACAAAAGGAGGCTTTTCTACCCCTCTCTCCCTACTTAGTCCTACTCTCTCCATTCAATGGACATTAACAGTTATCCTTTTTTGTTGTTGGGTTTCACTCTTCATGTCTGTTAAATTTTTTCACTCTGGTTTAGTATTTTTAATCATTCAATAGACGCATCGAAATATTTCAGTAGGATTGGGTTTAGTAATTTACGATCGTTAAACATCAGTCATCAGCTAGTAAGCATTGATATGGATCCCATGTTAACATTAGTGCTGAAATATAACAGGTGGAGGGCTTTCTCAAAGCAATGCAAAAACAGATTCAATCAGCTGGAAAGCGTGGATTTTTTTCTAAAAAATCCGTGGGCCCGCAAGTTCGTGAGAAGTTTACTTTGGAAGATATGTTGTGCTTCCAAAAGGTAAAGTTATCAAACCATATTCCATCTATGAGGTTACACTGTTGTATTCTGATTTCTGAGTAAGTTGTATTATTATTTTTAATATCCTATGCAAAAGTGTAAGATTGTTATAAAAATGCCTATGATGTCATTTTGGTCTATTAATTTACTGCTCTTTGTTCTCTCTTTTGCAGGATCCTATTCCAACTTCGTTACTGAAAATAAGTAGCGATCTCATAAGCCAATCAATTAAGTTATTCCATGTCATACTAAAGTACATGGGCATCGATTCACCTGCAATAATAAGTTTGGATGAAAGAGTTGAACTTGTTGCGAAGCTTTATAAGCATACTTTGAAACGTTCAGAACTTCGAGACGAGCTCTTTGCACAGATTTCGAAACAAACACGAAACAGTCCTGATAGGTAAGTAATGGGCTTCTCGTGGATAGAAAGCAGTTGTTGATTTCAGACTTAATATTAGGAATAATATTTTTTGTTATTTGTACTTACAGGAGTTGGTTGATAAGAGCTTGGGAGCTAATGTATTTATGTGCATCGTCCATGCCACCAAGCAAAGATATTGGGGCATACTTGTCTGAGTATGTTCACTATATTGCTCATGGAGACACAACTGATTCTGATGTTCGAGTTCTAGCGTTGAACACACTAAATGCATTAAAACGTTCAGTTAAGGCAGGCCCACGGGTTACGGTTCCTGCACGGGAGGAGATAGAAGCTCTTTTAACCAGCCGGAAGCTTACAACCATTGTATTTTTCTTGGATGAAACTTTTGAAGAGATCACCTACGACATGGCAACAACTGTTGCCGATGCTGTTGAGGTACCTGCATTTCTCCCAAGCAAATGGTTTTGGAACTGATAGGTACCAACTAGTCCTTCAGAAGAATAGACCTAGTCAGATCTAGAAGATTACTTGGTATGTATGCAATACCATATAATAGTGGCATGATCTTAGCCAAATGATGGGTCTGGATAGGCATAAGTTACAATCTTATCTCTTTTATGTGCATAGGGAGGTTCAGTTAATTGATTTCAGTTTTGTATGCCACTATTTCATGACTATTTTCTGTCGCAAATCACAATTTGTATAAAAAAGGTGCTATAGATAAGGAGATGATGGGTACAAATTGCCCACCCATAGTTTAATTGCATACTGGGTCAGAACTATACTTAAAATAGAATCACTGCCAGAGCATCTCTGACCGGATTCTCTTTTATGTAGCTCATTGATACTGAGTGTATTCACAGCCTGAAGTTGCTCTGTTCAGGATTTCAGACAACTCCCTTTAGAATCAGACTGTGGGGTATTAATATGGTTTTTGACCGTTTTGGCACCATTCAGCACTCAGGGCAAGTCAGTAGTCACAACTCACAGGCACCATCTTCAACTCCCATATTTCCAAACAGATGAATGCACAGCTACTGAACCTTGCAAGGATGCTGTAACTTTGTGCTTGATGTCATACATATGGCCTATTGTGGTTTATTTTTTATTTCCTTAATATTACGATCTCTAATACTAATGGACTTTATTATTGTTGACTGAAACAATAGTTTTACTTCAATTTTTTCGATCTAGTTCCTGGTTGACCAAGCATTGATATGCAACCACACCACCACATCTCAGTATAATGTCATAATATTCCTATGGGTTCTGTACTTCTCTTATTGTACATTTTATAAAGTTTAGGCACAAACTTGTTCACATATCTTCTAAGGAAACAAAATATGCTATGATGACAGGAACTTGCTGGCGTTATCAAACTTTCAGTATATTCTAGTTTCAGCCTTTTCGAATGCCGAAAGGTTGTTAATGGATCGAAGTCTTCAGAAGTTGGTAACGGTATTTCTTTTCACTACCAAGTTGTATTCCCCTTTTTTCTTCTGTTTTACAACTTAGCAAATATGTGGTTTTGATATCGTGAGGTTGAAGCAAATATGTGATTTTGATATCGTGAGGTTGAAGCAAATATGTGATTTAATGGATGTTTCTCAAGCATTACATGCATTATTTTTCATACGCAGAGGAATACATTGGATTAGACGATAACAAATACATTGGTGACTTGCTATCCGAATTCAAGTCAGCTAAAGATCGCAACAAAGGAGAAATTTTGCACTGCAAACTTGTGTTTAAAAAACGCCTCTTTCGTGAGTCTGATGAGGCTGTGACTGATCCGATGTTCGTGCAGCTATCGTATGTCCAGGTACTGGTTTGAGTAGCTGATTGAAGTGATGCCACTTCTTAGGCCATACAAGTAATCTTGTTTCCAAGGTAGCACTAACTAATATAATTGTTCTGCAGTTACAGCATGATTATATTTTAGGAAACTATCCAGTAGGAAGGGATGATGCTGCACAGCTCTCTGCTCTGCAAATATTGGTTGAGATTGGATTCGTTGACAATCCCGAGTCCTGTGTGTAAGTCATTTAAGGTTCCACCTGATCTCTCATTTCATCTTTGAATACAGTCTTTGCTATTGTAACAATAATTCGCCTTGCCCATTCTCTTTCCTGAGATGCTATTTTTTCTTGTTCTTGGTAGTGAATGGATATCTCTTCTAGAGAGGTTTCTACCTAGACAAGTTGCAATTACTAGAGCAAAGCGAGACTGGGAGCTTGACATCGTCTCACGTTATCAATTAATGGTATTTATCTAGCTATGCAATGCAACTGTATGTTATTACATAGCAACCTGATCTAATCTTTTGATGTGTACCTAATTTGGGACATACTTCTCTCATTCTACTCCATGATCTGCAATCTGCATTAATCATAACAGCAAACGACTAATTTCCAGATGCATTAGACATCATACTAACATGTAAGCAAGTGAAGTTGTTTTAAATTTTTATTAATTCGAGATTCTCTCAAGGAATTAATTTGGACGCAAGTGCAGATGAAAATCATGAAATAGTTCAATTTACAATTTAAATTTATATTCCTAAGCACACCTGATACCTCTCAATTACCTAAGTACTTTATTGTTGCATCCAGGAACACTTGTCGAAAGATGATGCAAGGCAACAATTTCTCAGAATCTTAAGGACTCTTCCATACGGCAACTCAGTTTTCTTCAGCGTTCGGAAGATTGATGATCCAATAGGACTTTTACCTGGAAGAATCATTTTGGGAATCAATAAACGAGGGGTCTGATGCCTAATCATACGATGAAAACAGTATATTCTTTCTGCTAACTAAAGCTGATATTGTACTTCTGCTTTAATGCAGGTTCATTTTTTCCGTCCGGTTCCTAAGGAGTACCTGCATTCTGCGGAGCTGAGAGACATAATGCAATTCGGGAGCAGCAATACCGCTGTTTTCTTTAAGATGCGAGTTGCTGGTGTTCTTCATATCTTTCAGTTTGAAACTAAGCAGGTTATTTTAAATCCTAGCAGAAAAATGTGTGCATGTGCATGTGTGTGTGCGTGTGTGTATCCTGTATGCTATCTTGTTGTATCATATAAAGCTGTCAACATAACCATCTGGTTTATCTTTTTAGGGTGAGGAAATATGTGTGGCACTTCAAACGCATATAAACGATGTGATGCTCCGCAGATATTCAAAAGCACGCTCCGCTACTAGCGCAGCTTCTCAAAATGATGTTTCTCAAACATATAAGCCACCAAACGTTGAAATATACGAGAAACGTGTCGAAGAACTGTCAAAAACAGTTGAGGAATCTCAGAAGAAAGCAGATCAGGTGAGTAGTTTTGGCATAAAAAATAATACTGATAACGCATGGTGCTTAGATTTCAGAATTTTGTGAGAAATGTCTCATTACTTCATCTGGGTAAATGTTGTTGCAATCTACTATAATTTTATATGTTGGCATAACTTTAAATTTCTAAATCATTTCATCACAATTGGATTGATTGACTCCAAAGAGTTCTTTGATTAATGCCCTTCCCCGTCAACGGAATTTATCTCTCTTTCTGTGATGATGAAAAAAAGAAAAATCTAACGATTATATAGATCACTTGTTGTTTTTGCTCACCATCGCATAAAAAATCTAGCGGCAGAAAGACAGGATGTGTACTTAAGGATGTAGGAATGCATGTTGTAATTTCACCGTCTTGTAATAGATAATGAACCACACTAGTAGGTCAAAAGGTCTATAAGAACATGTTTGGCTCATGTAATTGATAAATATTTGGTAAAAAAATGGCTAACTATTATATATATCTTTTAGGCACAAGTTTGTAGTGTGCCCAACAGCCCAAGTGTATCCGCATTTTTCAGTTTACAATGGTCTACACTTATTTCATAAAGACTGAACATTCCAGTAATAGTTAGGTGATGTTTTTAATATCTACCTTTTGTCTTACAACATATTGCAGAAAATGGTATTGCATCTTTTACATGGCCATTTAAGTACATGTAAATTTTGTTAACTTACGTCGCTGAGGAGTTAATGGTCCTTTTTTATTTTTTAGCTGTGGGAAGAGTTACAAAGGAAGACAAAACAAGAAGGAGAGATGCAAGAAGAATTGGATGGGCTAAGAGATACACTGCAATCTGAACGACAAAGCATTAAAGAAGTAACAAATGAGCGGGATAAGCTAAGATCCCTATGTGATGAGAAGGACTCTTCTCTGCAGGTATGGTGATAGACTGTTGGCTTAGTTAAATTATTTGGATCATCTAACTTGCGATTTTATTAGGCTGCACTGGTGGAGAAAAGTAGGCTGGAGTCCAGATTAACAAGAGGGAAGGGGCAAGAGAGCAATAATAGAATAGAAATATCTGGAAACCATTGTGAGAGAGATACTTTGGCAAACGCTGCCAGCGTCAACAGTGACATTGAGGTATTTTAAAACAATTACACACATTAGAGGTTGTGTTTTGCATGATATGACTTGTTTCTAACTTCTGTGGACAAACTTGTGTTTGCAAAGATTTGTGATACATTTAATTATTTTGTGTTTGAAAAGATGTTAACCAAGCTTAAGGAGGATATGAAGTCATGTCAAAAAGAGCTTGATGCATCAAAAGAAATCTCGAAGAAGTTAATGATGGAAAGGAATCTGCTAGACCAGAAGGTTCAAAGGCTTGAAAGAGCAAAAAGTGAAGAGGTTTTTGTTTAATCATCTGACATTTCCTTTTTTCTGTTCTGATTTCACTGTGAATAGTTTATTCATTTCATATTTCTGAAGTACGGTTATTTTAACTATGCAGAAAAGTACGATGGAAAGAGTTTATGAGGATGAATGCCGTAAGCTGAAAGCTCATATTGCTGAATTGGAGCAAAAATTGGAAAGTACAATACGTTCCTTAAGTGTCACTGAATCAACTCTTGCCTTGAGAAATACTGAGGTGGATACATTGCAAAATAGTCTCAAAGAACTTGATGAGTTAAGAGAATTTAAAGCGGTATGTATAATATATAGAATAGTTGCATTCCGTCTTGTTTTTAGGTTCTTTAGAGTATTATATACTTTCATTCTGCATGATTTAGGATGTCGACAGAAAGAATCAACAGACTGCTGAGATTCTTAAAAGGCAAGGAGCACAATTGGTTGAGCTTGAAAATCTCTATAAGCAAGAACAGGTTTTGCGAAAACGTTACTATAACACAATTGAAGGTATGCTAGAAATATAAAATATTTCTATTCTTTTAGGTCTTATTGTATTTCGTGATAACCTGATTATGAATTAAGTTACGATTCTTTACAGATATGAAAGGAAAAATAAGAGTTTTTTGCCGCTTACGTCCTCTGAATGATAAGGAGCTTGCTGAAAAGGATAAGAATATAGTTTGCAGTCCTGACGAATTTACAATTGCACATCCATGGAAAGATGACAAATCAAAGCAACATATATATGATCGTGTTTTTGATGCAAACACTACTCAAGAAGAAGTATTTGAGGACACAAAGGTGACATATTTCTAAAATTAGGTTTTACGTTCATATTATCAAAATATAAAATGTGTTACTAATATTATTCACCTTTGGGTTTCATATGTTTTTTTAACTATGTTATGCAGTATCTTGTACAATCAGCTGTTGATGGATATAATGTTTGTATATTTGCTTATGGTCAAACTGGTTCTGGGAAGACTTTTACTATTTATGGTTCAGAAAACAATCCCGGTCTTACTCCAAGGGCCACCTCTGAGCTTTTTAGGGTGATAAAGCGTGATGGTAACAAATATTCATTTTCCTTGAAGGTAAGAAATATTTCTCATGTGCATTTTAAATGCTTTGATATGGCTTGAAAGACATCTATTCTTTCTGGGCTACTCTATAAATTTCAAATGTTGCCGAAATAATTTGTACTACCGGCCAATCCTGTGTAGATTTTTACATGGTTCGCGAATCATATTAGATTTTAACAGACATTGTTTTATTTAGTTTAACACATTATTTGATTTCAAATATGCATTTTCTATCATCCTTTGTTGACTATATTTCATACTATGTGCAGGCTTATATGGTGGAACTTTATCAAGATAATCTTGTGGACCTGTTGTTGACCAAAAATGCAATGCGGCAAAAATTAGAAATAAAAAAAGATTCTAAGGTACAAGTGCTCCTTTCTTAGTTTCTTATATACATTTACTTCATTTTTTTCATACATTTCACTAGAGTGAATGCTTATATTATAGCCCTTTCTTTGTATGTATTCTATTTTCTTGTAGTGTTTCAATAAGTCAAAATAGAAGTTTTTCCATTTGACCTTCCTTTTGTGTTTTTTTTGGCAACACCTTCTGTAGGTGTATAACTAATGTTTGCTTTTTTGGTTTACTTTCTAGTTGCAAGTACGAGCAGACAAATTTAGTCTTGTTTAGATAATAAACAACTCTTTGGTAGCATTTATCTAACGAAGATTCTCTGTACGTATACATAATAAAGCTGCATAAATTGAAAATAACTATGGATGGAGTGTAATTGTGGTTAGGGACAACCATCATCCTTTGGGAAAATGTGTAGACTCACTTCCCTTTGTTAACATGTGCTAGCATTTCTTCATTTGCTCATGAACTTTAGCTATTTTATATATCTATGAAGCTAGTTAACTTATACTTTTCCGTTTAGGGTGTTGTTACTGTTGAAAATGTGACAGTTGTGAACATTTCAAGTTTTGAAGAACTGAAGGCTATAATTTCAAGAGGTTCTGAGAGAAGACACACTGCTGGAACAAATATGAATGATGAGAGCTCAAGGTCTCATTTAATTCTTTCAATCATTATTGAAAGTACCAATCTGCAAACTCAATCTTATGCAAGAGGAAAGGTATGGCAAGATGGAGTTGGAAAGTTCACACTAATTTGGTTGAATCTAGTCACTAGTTTGTTGTTATTTGATATATTAAGTTTTAAAAAGACTGAATGTTCTGATTGTCTCCCTTTATTTGTGAAACTGGCACTTCATGCATATTGATAAACTCAGTTATACCTTTTGCTTGATGCAGATTTGGCAAACACTCAGAAATTAAACCGGAAAACTCAGAAATTTAGTCTCATATAGTCACATTCCAACTATTGGATAAGATTATCACAGCATAACTTGTGTACCTTGTCATGTTGCTTGGCTCAAAGTTCTCACTTCTATGGCATTTATTTGCCCAGAACAATAAACTTCTGCTTGACTCTAGTTATTTTTGTTTTGACTATGTAGTATCTATTGCAGATTGCTTGTAGTTTTTGTCTACTTGGTCTAGTGCATCAAACTCCTCATAAGATTTATTTTTCTTGTTTCCCTTGTTTGATATGATTAGTTAAAATAGAAAATCTGCACAGAATATCTTGTATGTTAATATTAAAGGCTATAAGATGCTAATTTAAGTTGTCTTGATAAATTGCTGACCTTTTTTCTCTTAAAGAAAAGCATTTGACACTGTTTTTCTGTGTGAACAGCTTAGTTTCGTAGACCTTGCTGGTTCTGAGAGGGTGAAAAAGTCTGGTTCAGCAGGAAAACAACTGAAAGAAGCACAAAGCATCAATAAATCTCTTTCTGCATTGGCTGATGTTATTGGTGCTTTATCTTCTGATGGACAACATATACCTTATCGGAACCATAAATTGACAATGCTTATGAGTGATTCTCTCGGTGGCAATGCAAAGACTTTAATGTTTGTGAATGTTTCACCAGCAGAGTCAAACTTGGAGGAGACTTACAACTCACTCATGTATGAGTTTCCATTGCGCATTTACTCTTGTTTGTTTTTTGAATATGAAAATTTTATTTGTGAGTTTTCTTGCATTATATTCATACCTTTCTCTTCTATTAAGTGGATAGGATAACTAAAATAATGTTTCGTTTCCATGGAATTGGGACCTTGAGCTTTTGAAAGTTCGTTCAGCTTAGGTCTTTCCTGTTTTATTCCGGCACCGCCGATTTGCAGCTGTTCACTGACATTGTTTGTTGCCTTGTAGGTATTCTTCACGAGTGCGTTGTATTGTCAATGATACGAGCAAGCATGTTGCCCCAAAAGAAATCATGAGGTTGAAAAAGTTGATTGCTTATTGGAAGGAGCAATCAGGAAAGCGCAGCGAGGATGACGAGCTGGAGGAAATACAGGAAGAGAGGATCTCGAAAGAGAGAGCAGACAATCGCTTAACCTGTTGAGGATGAGATACTATCAAATGCACCTGGTTGCATTCTTGCACAATCTGCAGCGGTGATTGATGCCGATGAGCATTTGCGACGCCAGAGAGTTCTCCAATCGCCTTCTAACGGAATCTTCCAGCATCATCTGACAGTGTTGTATCAGTTGTATAGTTACAGATTATATTATGGCAGCGATGCCTGTTTGTACAAAGGAGACATGTAACATCCATAGAAGGGGGGGGAAGAGTTCTTAGGACTAAAACTTTCTTTTGGGGGCGTTGGCGGGCCGTCACGGCTGCTGGTGACATCTTAGCAGTGTAACAAATATTTGTAGCATAATATGAGCGACCTCGCGCTAACTGTTGCTTGTTATGCCTAGACAGCGGCCTTGGATGGTGATTTCCACTGGTAGTTAGCAACTTTGCACCAGTGATGTATTTTTAGCACTGGGCAGCTGGTGTAGGCTTACGCATGGCGTGCCTTTACGGGAAATTACAAAGTTACAGGCTCTGAGATGTACCACTGCAAAGTTTATTATTCGGTACCATTGCAAGGTATATGCCACTGCTAAGTGGACAAAATTAAAGATACGCCATTCTGAAAACGCCTCATCTTCTTCGTTCTTCTCCGCTTCCACTCACCACCTCTTCCGAAAACGCACGGCATGTCAAACCAGCCGGCGTAATTGGTTCTTGTCAGCATGGGGTATCGCAGTGGCACGCCGGAGTCCCTCGCCGTCTGCTGCGGGACGATGGGGAGATTTGAGCCATCTGCGCCGTTCCCTGCCCCGTTGCCGCTGCCGCCAGTGCCGCCTTGCCGGCATGTACCTCCCACCGTCGTCGGAAGATATCGTCGTAAGATCGTAGCACGGCTCTAATACCAACTGTCAGAAAAACGCCAGCAATTTGAGCTACGCCGTCGCCGGCGGCGTGTACCTCTCACCGTCGTCGGAAGATATCGTCGTAAGATCGTAGCACGGCTCTGATACCAATTATCAGAAAAAACGCTAGCAATTTAAGCTGCTCCCTCACTTCTCTAGTGTTCTGAACAGGGGCGGAAGTAGATTAGAGTACCCGGTGTCACAGGACACCGGGTCAAAAAAAAAAAATTTACACTGGGTCAAAAATTTTTTAGTGTATATTAGTAAGAATAAAAAATTATTATCACTTATATGATAGAGTGGTGAACCCCGATGATTTTATCTCTAGTTTCGCCCCTGGTGCTGAACTCCTACGAACGACCGCAGCTGAATAATAAACTAGCAACACTGACACAGAGAAGAAATGAACAGAGTTTGCGCTGCTGAACTTCAGCTCCTATTCTAGCGTTCTTTCTTACTTTCTTACATGCATGAAACGGCCAACGAATTCACCGGCTCCACTTCAACCGTGCCATCCCACGATCAGGAGACCAGCTCGGCCACTAACTGGAAAAAAAAATCAGAATGCCCAAGTCTGACTGAATTCCGGTACTCCGAACTATTTTTTCAGAGACCCCATATATGCATGCAAACGTGAAAAACTTAATTGAAATAACTATAGGAATAGGGAAATAGAAATTTCGCTCAAGATTACACCTTCTGTCATCACACTTGGCGTCCTCACGGCAGTGCCCCCTCCTCGGCCTGAGGGATACCTACCATTAGCAACAAGTAGATTTAGATTCGTTGCCATGAATCCATGATTAACAGTAAAATGCACACGCTATACTGGGAGTCCTTTTTTTTTTTCTTTTCTTCTTCTTCTTTTGGAACCTCGGGCAGGCACTGTCCAAACAGGGGGAAGTCGCACAAAGGAGCAAAGAGCAATATATCAAGCAATCGAAGTTAAGTTTGAAACGAACTCTTAAAGTTGATCAGCCAAACACAAGTTGGATGTGAAGATCAAGTAGAGATATAATACATACGAAGAAAAATTAAGCTCATGACATACGAGGAGAAATGTTAAGTTGATAAATTTCTAGAACCACCACTTAATTGATCATATTTTTCCATCGATCTTTCCCTAAGAGTCTAATCACGTACATTGCTGCATTCCTGCCAAGCATTTCCAACATCGCTAAGATCGAAATCTTCATCGTGCATATATCCACTAAAACTTGGCATGCACATGAGGAAATCATTCGTACCTTGCGCGCTTCCTCGAGGTCGCTTCGTCCTCGAGCACAGCAAGATCCTCCTCCTCCTCGTCCGCATTCCCGCCGGCATCGGCGTTCGTGGCGACGTCCTCGCGATCAGCAAGGAGATCATTGAAGTATTCGTCGGCGGCAAGATGCTCCACCGTCAGTTCGCCGTCGTCCTCCATGAGAAACCTCTCCAGCTCGCTCACGTAGGCCGACATCGAGCCGTCTCCCGACGCCAACAGCCCATCCGTCACGACGGAGTCCGGCGAGCCTTCTCTGCTGCCCCCGCCGCCACTCTCCGGTGAACCCAGATCCAAATCCAAAGGAGGGACCTCGCTCTTCTTGTCGGCGGCGGCGACAAAGCAATCGCCGTCCTCGTCGCCTCCTACGCAGAAATCGTTGGCGGCCAAGTCGAAGTCGAAGTCGAAGCGATCTACACCGAAGTCGATGTCAATGTCGGGCGAGACGGCGTCCACGTCCCCTGAGGCGGCGTCCATGATGTGCAATCGACGAAAGCTTCGATCGGTGAGCGCGTGAAACACCTTTTCAAATTTGAATTAATGGAGGCAAGATGGTTTGTTTATATAGGGCGGAAAAGAAAAGACGAGACGTGATTAAGGTCGGTTCGTCGCAGTTGCTTGTCACGCAAGGATAAGGTCCTCCGTGTTTGGGAAGTTTCCGGCCGTTTTGGAAAACCCGTTCGGACTAATTGTGATTTGTAGTTTTCTACTTTCTCTGTACCAGACGACGTTTTACATTTGACATTTGACATTTTAGTAGTAGGGTTGCTTCTGAGCCATCACGATTTATATTTTATGTTTCATTACTTTCACAGCCTTTTGTTTGGTAATCGTAAGATTCTCACGTTGCTCTTGGGCGGCTCTTGAGCTTCATGTTGTTCATGTTCCACTCGTTATGCCTCGGTTTCCTTCGTGACCGCGCAAATGCGAAACCCGAAATTGATAAAAAGGGTGAGCACTCCCTCATCGGAGGATGATGATAAGGTATAATCGAGTTCAAAACTTCGGAGAAAATCTTGTGAAGATAAAATCTCAAGGAAGTTATTGTCGTTCTTGTGACCTCGTACATTGTCAACTTTCATTACACATACGCCCTAACCCTCTGCCTCTAAAATAACGGCAGGTATGGAGTCACCCTGTTTTATTGATTTTTTTCTTAGAAAATGATGTTTTTGACGTGGCCGCATCCGGTTGGATAAATTTGCCAATTTGGACAACTCCACTTAGTAACATACTCGGAATAGAAGTCACACTTACCTTCTTTTTTCTCGACGAAGTCATCGGTGGTGAGGTGAGCGTAGTCGACGAGATCGAATAAATTTTCTTCATCCATTGATTTCAACGACAACACAATACATTTTTCAATCTTGAATTATGACGGAGCCCCTCCTTCTAACGCCAACTATCAATGTTCAAGACCTGGGAGTCCCTAGATCGAGCTTACGAATGTAATTATGATTGACTTTGTTTATAAAACAATATTGAAAGGAGTAGAAAAGAAAAATGGATTGTATTATATCACAGATGTTTTTGCAGAGTACAGACTATTTTTAATCTTCGACTCTTTATCTATTCAAGCATTCTATCACACACACTTTCAGAGATGGCAATTGTCATATTCAAAGAGATGTATTTCCGTTAAAAGGCGTCTTATCACCGAAGAGATGTCTCTTTAGAGGGGGTAACTTCCAAACATCTATCTGTACCTATCAGAGAAAACGTCTTCTGCACATTTATCCTTGCGCAAAGATTCCTCACTAACTTGAATTAGGTCGGGGCGAGGAATATTATTTACCTGATCTTGTCTAGATCGGTGTGATAAAAGGAGTCATGTCCAACCTCTCACACGCGGTTTGGGCCGCTCCCGAACGCACCCCAACCACCACGTCGTACCGCGGCACACACAGATTCCTCCCCCCTGCACGAGCGCGCGGGCGTCATCACGGCCGGCGGTGCGTGCGGGTGTGGCCGCGCGGTTGCGGCTGCTCGCTCACGCCAACCGGTCCGGCCGGACGGCTTGCATCACCGGGCGGGCCTTCCAAGCCGAGTGCCAGAGCCGGCCTCACCTGCTCCAGCCTCCAGCCTCCCTCGCACGCACGCACGCACGCCACGGTGAAGGTCGCCCCTGCTCCAACCGCGTGACCAAACCCGTCCTTCGATTCTCTTCTCCAGCTAGCTTAGCTGCCCTGCTCCGGTGCCAATTGGAGCCCAGAAATAGTACTGTACTTGTTAAGATCATTACTGTTCGTGTAACAAGTTCCTCCACACCGAGCATCGGTATGTAGCAGCATGTTCTTGATTTCCTGGCTGCAAATTAAACTTGAACTGACAATGTTTTGGGCCTCAAATTGTGGTACTGCTCTACTGGCCTCGAACCCTCGATCCCCAATTACTTTGAGACGGGCAGGAATTTAAGCCGAGATTAGCACGTCCGTGCACCGCATTTCCCCGCTATTTTATCAGCAGCTATTGAAAACGAGACGTAAAGCTGTTTTGGGCAGATCAGAGGCTTGCCGACCGGATGCCACCATCTTATCTATCGAACTGTCGATGCTCGCAACTGGAGACGACTATCATATCATAATTTACTCCATACACCGAGCAATATGTGGTTTAGTCCCAGTTGCATTGCATGCACCACGGCACCTTGCCATGGAGACTGACAACTACGCAAAATTATTGACAGAAAAGTGTCGCCATCACTTGAGAGTTGACACGGATAAATCATACGGAGCAGGTCGGTCTCCAGCAAAATTTCTACTAGCAATCTGTGATAATTTCCTCGACGAGGACTGGTGGTTTTTGGGACAAAGTACATATGGATGTGCATGAACGTTGAAAAGCAAGAGAGGGATTTTTTTTTTCGTTCTTAGCCTTCTCTCCCCCGAAATCATTTACGAGTTTAGCCTCTCATAATTCATCTTCCTTGCTCGGAGAGCTTGGCAGATGGGTTACCACGCCAATAATCCTATTGAGCTTCCCTTCAATCAAATTAACTAATTAATCATCGTACTACTTAATTAATCGCTAATTAATCAATTTTATTGTTTAAGGTCTTTATTGGCATGTCCTTTTGAGTTTCCTTGGCTCTTACGTGGCTGCTGCTCCCGCTGAGCTCTCCAGAGCTTTCTTGACACGGCAAGTGACTCGTATCGCATATCGCGTCTTTTGAGCTCACGAAGAAGACTAGTTTCACAAATTAAAACAAAAAACTAAATTTCTCAAAAAAAAATTTGGATCTAAATAAACGTCGACTTCCAAATGAGGAACCGAGAGAGAGAGATATGAAGTCGTTGCAACATCAAATCAGAGACGTCAACTCTGTCTCCAAGGAGTATCCAGGAGACAATATGAAAGGGTGCGCAGCTGCGTTCAAAAGGCTTGTTAGTAACTCGGTTGTGTAGATTACACACGCAACGGTGACTACTTCGTCGACGCACGGCACGGTTAGGTGTTCGTACTTGCCTGAATAAACAACAGTACAACACGGATCAATTGACCTAGTTGACGCATATATACGTTGTTCCAATTGGGGCTTTTTACGTACTCGGCTTCATGGACTAGCATCTTAGCGACCAAAATGAAGTCAACCAAATGTCGATCATATCAAGGAAAAATAAGCTTACATGGATCAACTTTTCAATCGGATGAAAGGTCACGAAACAACTCTTTTATAGTACACTAAATTCAATACGAGTCGCTAATTCTTTTTATTCAATAGATCGGATTAACTAGAATTTATTTATACTTTATCTGATAATAGAGTAGTAGAAATAATTTTAACAAATCAATGATTAGAACTGATTTTTACTATCTCTTATATATTGCTGGTATAATGCACGGTAAAGTTTCTCCAGGAAAATCAGCTGTGCACGCATCGAGGATGCATGAAGACAATGGATGAAAAGGACACTATATATATATATATATATATATATATATATATATATATATATATATATATATATATATATATATTGACTTTTTGCGACAGTTAAATTTTGAAGGAAGTATCAAGTATCCCATCAGTATGTACAACTGTAGACCGAAGCTTATAGTTGGACTATCAATTTCTGCACTTGACACTTGTTGCAAGCGAAGATGGCCTATTTGCAGCTCAGAACAAATCGATACCGAATCAATTCTGAAGAAATAAATGCACCAAATCAAGTGAAGATGCATGGAGCACTATAAATAGAAAATTGTCTTCCAATCTTACTCCTAGATATCCAGCAATGATTTTCGATGCTATGGATAAAGCTGCATTAATTTTTGCTCCGCATAACATTAATTTTTTTTATATTATCAACATAATCCTAGTGCACATTAAATTACCACTTATCTTTATAATGATGGCCGGATCGCTGATCGAACGGCTCATACCGCAACGTTGGGTGAATTGGCAGCCACAGCAAGCATCCAACGGTCCAAAACCCTCGGGTGGTCTATATAAACCTTTTGCCCCAGCCTCCTCTCTCGTATGCCGGCCCCATCTCCGTTCTGTTTCTCCGCTCTCGCATCTCTCCTTCGAGAGGCGAGTCACTCGCACCGCACTCCACCGCCATGAAGCACGGCGTGAAGCTCCCGCCCCGCGTCATGTCGCCGTCGTCGGCGGCAATGGGCGCGCACAAGTGGTCCCACGCCATCGCGAAGGCGCCGCCGCGGAAGATCAGGATCGTGCACGTCCTGGCGCCGGAGGTCATCAAGACGGACGTGCGGCACTTCCGCGAGCTCGTGCAGCGGCTCACCGGGAAGCCCGCCGCGTCGAATGGCGGCGGTTCGTCGGCGTCCGAGGGCGCGGCGTCGCAGCCGGACTCGCCCGAGATGGCGAGCGAGGAGGGCGCTGTCGCCGCCGCGGGAGGCGGGGCGGTGGCGACGATTAAGGCGGAGGTGAAAGAGGAGGCGGAGGCGGAGGCGTCGTTGGGAGGGTTCCTGCGCGCGCTCGGGGAGGAGGACAGCAACGACGAGTTCTTCCAGGGGCTCGAGGACTTCCTTTTCGGTTCTTGCAACATGGATCGCTTTAGTTTCTGATCAGGTGCATTGCATTGGAGGAGCTATGCCTTAATTTTCCAACTTTTTAATCTCCCTCTACCTCTGTTCTTGCATTGGATGTTTGGATTATTTGTGTCTACCTGAAAAGGATTCTAGGTTTGATCAATGGAGATTTCCCATTTGGTTGGTTTACAAGGATAAGACGTCAAACATGGATTTCCTCTGTTTATTTCTCCTGTTTCTTTACACTGCAGTGCCAGGACTGAGCAGGTGCAGGGCAAATCTTGCGCGGCACGTCCAATGAAGAAGAAGAAAAGATAAGAGGTGATGATTTCTAACGAGGAATTGAACACTCTTTCAAGTAGAATTGCCCTCTGTACTCTGTTCCTCTTGACCAAAGATAGAGAATTTTTGTTTGTTTGTTTTTTTATTTTGCAAAAAAAATCACTGTTTCAAACGTTAAGCCTTAGATTTTGAAGAGAATAGTTTGCTGCCGTCTCCACAGAATGCTGCACTGCTGAAAGATTTAGTGCTATGAGAAGGTGAACAAAATGGCATTTACTTTTACACACGAGGGCTTGCTATAACATCTGGGGGCAAAGCCAGTTCAATGTATTTTTTGCTTGCCCATTTCATCGATCGATTTATTCAGCTTAGTTCATGAGTTGATGACCATACTACAATGCTCAATTCCAGATTATCAGTGTCTGCTAGATGTGCCCACGAACAGAAGGGAGGCAAGTAAACACAGTTAAGTGACTGTTAACATACACTACAACTTATGTATGCACAAACTTGGAAAATGGCTAAACAGAAAATGAATCACTGAAAAAGCGTTACAATTAGTACCCCAAACACTAGCTTTCATATTCTGAAACCACTGCGCCTGATGTGCCATCAACTGGATTTGGTTGTGGCCCTTCCAATCTGGTTAGGACATCAGGCGAGCCAGCAGCATCTCTGATAATCTAAAAGAAGACAGCACAACCATGAGAAGTCGCGACTTTTCCATACTTCAAATACTTATGAAGCATGGTTAAATTGACTATCTAAATCAAATGATTCAGGGCAAAAGTCAACCCCAGCAATTTAGTGGATATTGATGGCATTGGGGAGGGTTACATCAGAAGGGCAAGAGAGTGTTTAGTGTTTAGCAGTTGAGTTGATAGGCTGATTATCAGCATCTTAAGCTGCAGACACTGGCACTCCCAAAAGTTTGAAAAACGTTATGACATCATGTCTTCAGGAATCAAATTTGTTGGTTGAATTGATTCCAATTTTGGTAGTTTGAAATTTGTAAGACTTTAGAACTATTTGTGTTGTACTTTTAGCAAATTTTGAATATGAATTAGATTTATGATGTTGCAAAACCATTATACAAAACTATAGAGTTATGCATGTGAAGTGTGCATCCCCATTGAAAATTTCCTAGTTCCTCCGCTGGCTGCAGGTGATGTAAGAGTATGTGCATTTTTCTCCTGCTCGCTTAGGGCATGCTCACCAATGAATGGAATTCAGTTCAAACTAGATTCTAATCTTCTACTCCCTCCGTTTCTTTTTATAAGGCGTATTTGGTTTCATTAGGACAAGACTTTGACCAATGATTACTTCATTAATATATCATTTATGCAATACAAAATCATAATTATATATAAGTACTTTTGAATACAAATCTGCTAATACCAATTTTGTGTCATAAAAATTATATGCTAATAGAGTAATTGTTGGTCAAAGCCTTGTCCTAACGAAACCAAATACGCCTTATAAAAAGAAACGGAGGGAGTATTAGCTACGGCGGATAGCACTCTCTAAAAGGCATGGTGAACTGGAGCTTCAGAGGATTAAGGACCTCAATTTGAACTGTAGAATGATGTTGATAAACCTGTGCAGCGTTCCAACTCAGTCTGTCCACACTCAACAGCCTTCAAAGTTCAAATCAATGTGCTTATGAGCTAAAGCTCAAAGTGCAGAACCAGGTATAGTTCAATAAGTACGTTCAACAGGTGACACCAAGTAGAAGAATCAGGCATACAGTACAACTCAAAACATTGAGGCTATAAAATTAGAGTGTGAGGTTTGAAGCTGATTCCACGTCTTTGTGGAAGTTAAAACTAATGCAGTCCCCTAATCAAGGGGAATTTAGACTACATTGAAGGGAGATGATTATTTGGAAGATGGATCCCATATGGTCACTTTACCTTGACATTGAATGTGTACATGTAGAGATGTATATATTATTACGATATGATTTTGGTGTTCACTGAAAGTGTGGAATAAACATACCCATATATCTTCATCCAAGTAAGAAATCATGAATAAGCGCTGGAACATCCCATCTGTAATAAACAAAGAAGCATGCAAATTATGCAATATAACTAAATAACCCATGTGATTTAAGTTATAATGTATCATGGCATCACAAAATGAAAAACAGCATAAATATACTGAACCACTATGAGATGGTCCCAGATGGACAAAATGGGTAGACATGAACTAGCCACCACGATACCTTAAATAGTGAAAAGGAACAGCAAAAGCATATTTCAACAATTTAAGATTTTTGGCAAATAATTCTATGATTATTTGATTGAAACACTCAAACAAGCAAGGGTTCTTTAACAAAAAAAGGATGACAACAAATCCTGTAGTTGCTTTATCTGAACGGCAATAGGTCCTACAAACTGGAAAAGCAATGCACTTATTTTGCAGTTAATTTATATAATAGCTCCAATGATAGTACTCTAAACCAGCGTATTGCTTTAATAAACGCGATCATAAAAACACTGAAGCCCTGTGTACTTACTAAGTGGTAACTTAAGCCCCTCTGAAACAACATCCCTTATGGGGGCAGGAAGTTGTCGTAGAGCTCCTGCAGTTTGAACAATCAAGCCCTTCAGTTGATCAGGCAGTGTTTCATCACTGATTTTGGGGATCTCTATGAGGCCCTCAATGTATTCCTCTTTCATCCTGATAGGACCCTCCACAGACAATTGAGTAGTCAATAGGAACTTGTTTTGTATCTGCAAAGTGCATACAACAAAGGGAGGTAAATTGTGAGAACATGAGTGCAACAACAGAACTCACCAAAATCATATACAGCTCCCAGATAAGACAGAAATCAATGGCCTGCTGATAAATGACTTAAGAATGATTGTGGGATCTTGTAAGATTATGGAAGCTATTCCATAAGCTACTGCTGATAAATGAAGACAAACCATGATTTTGTGTCGAGCCCTGCATGTTGTAGGCAGGCATACAAATGGCATAAAACAAACAAATATTGAGAAAAATGCAAAGATAGATCCCACAAATGTGCAATAGTTGTAGGTGACCTTCCACATCTTGTGAAGTTACCGTATTTAAGAACTTGAGGTTGGATGAACGTTTGCAGTATCCATCCTTGATCAGCACATCAAGTCCCATAAAATGTGCAACAGTTGTAGGTGACCTCCTACAAAAAGAGCATATTTGTTGTGTGATTACCTTGTTTCTGCCAGAGAGGAACAATATAGAATTATGCATTTGCATCACAACATCTAAAGACAAATTTTAACAAAGAGCATAACTCATTCTCATGAGAATAAGTAAGGAGTAACCTAATTTAAACCAGTAAGTCAATTGCAAATATCACTTGCATCCAGCAATAGGCACATACTCAAGCAAAAGCCGGGTTGCAAATGCTCCAGGACTGCTATCACCAAACCATTCAATGTTCCATTGACCTTCCAGAAAGGGTGATCTATAAAGTGGAACAGATGTTATGGAATATAGATCAATGAAATATGTCCATGAGTTTAGTCAGAAATGATTGAAGTTTCTCTTGGAAAGAAAGAGCTATGATGAAAGTACAAGAACGATCAAGAAACTACAAATAACTAATGCTACAGAGCATAACTCAACAATATGGGGCATGAAAATGCTGGGATGAATAAACAGTGGTTCGGGTCGTCCTTAAACTGATTATCGTGGTAGCACTATTGTGCTTGTACTAATGATGGTTCCGTGTTGAGGTCTGTACTGATCACTTTTTTATGATAAACTTCATTCTTATCATATAAATTTCTGAGTCGCTGTCAAAACTAACTTAAACAACTTGGAGCACATGATACGTTTCTTGAGTTATAACAGTTACGTTGTGGGGCGAGAAGTGGGGTTGAGGCGTTCCAGTCCAACGATTCGCTCATTGACATCAATCTTCTGCATCTCCGTGGTCTTCCCGCTAACCAAGGCCTCGAAGCCTCCAGCATCTTTGAGCTGAAATGGGTAGTTTTTACATACCCTAGTTGAGAAATTAAATTGAAGCTCAGCATCAACTAATAGTATTGACTCAAAACTGCGAATGCACAACTCAACTGTCAACACAAACACGAAGACCTATGTTTATGTGCTTGTTGCGGGTCTGCGATTGAGGCGTTTACTTATCGGCTGTTGTGCCATGACGTGACGACAGAACACTGAAAGTAAGAGGGAAATTACCAGGTTGGGGAATTGATCGAAACACCTCCGATTTGACAGGGTAGTGGGATACAATTGGTATATGAATAATTCTACTAGGTTGGGGAAATCGAGACTCCGGCGGGCGCGCGTTGGTTACAAGGCAAGGTCGAGCACTTAGTGAGAGACTGAGATGAGGGGGAGGGGGAGGGGGAGGGAGTGCTTACGGCGAGTAGGAGGGACTCCTTGGCGGAGAGGCGCTCCATCTCTCGGGCGTAGCTGGCGGCGGGGCCCCCCTGGAACGTCTGCGCCGTGGCCCTGCAGCGCCCCGCGGCGGCGCGGCGGGGCGAGAGGCGCAGGCAGCCATCGCGGCGGCTGCGGAGGGAGGGCAGGAGAGGAGGGGCGGCGAGGGTGAGCACCGCTGCGGCGGCCATCTCGGGACGAGACGACTTCGTGTGCGGGAGCTGAGGCCTGAGGGGAAGGGCAGTTGCCGCTAGAGATTTCTCTACTGTAGCATGTAGAATTGAACCCGCAGGCTGCCCGCTGCTGCTATCTAGGCGACGTGGAAATCGCGAGAATTCACTGGGAAATCAAACACGGGGCTGATACTTTTATTGCTGTGCTATGGTCTATCCGTCTATGGACATTTTTTTTCCAGAGATTCTGGAGGTATAGCAGCACTCTGGGATGCAATGGGCCCCTCCAGCCGGAAACTTTGGTGCCTTAGCTACAGCCAAGATCAGTGTTGATGCCTCTCTTGGACAGTATTGATGCCTTAGCTATACCATCATTTTCGGTGCCGTGGGATACTACACCCATGATTGCAGTGACCAATATTTGAACGTGTACCCAGATATCTTGGACAGGAATCAAAGTCTCTGTAGGAACTGTAACTTAAACAGTCTCTACATATGTAAACCGTCCGATCGAGCAAACGAACGGTTCATATCGTTCAAATCCATTTGCTACGGTGTTTTACTATAGTACCAATTTGCTTCGGTGCTTTTGGATCAATGTGAACTATCTCTTTTCAATATTACTAAGAATCGGACGGCAGATTTTTTCGCAATATTAGAAACATTTTTTTCTACGTAGTGAAACATTTTTCTTCGATAAACAGTAAAAAAAATATTTCATACGTTCAAAAAAATATTCCATACGTCAAAAAAAATGTTGCGCGGCGTCCGAAAAAAACAAAATAATCATGGAAGTTTCTCCCATCTCTTTTCTCGCGCTCAATTGCTTAAATTGCAATCCCTTGAGGACTGCATGGGACCAGATAACCTCCGCTCCTTGCTGAAGCTACAACCGAATAAGGTGCAGAAGAAGAAACTCAAAAGGTGAGTAACTGCACTGGCGTAAACAGACGAATAAGTTCTTACTCCTTAAAGCATCTTTCAAAAGCTGAATATAAAACATAATCCATAAAAATCGCAATACAACAGGCTAATCACCTAAAGCTGCAAAGGGAATAGTCACAATACTCAATGGAGAATCCAAGCAGGTTCGTCCAAGACGCATCTCGGTTCTCAAGCGGCACCCTTCCGCTGCTCGCTCTCACCATGAGCAAAGTGGCAGCGCTCGCCGAAGGTGCAGGTACCCTTCACGAAGTTCTCGCATAGCTTGGTCTTGTAGTTGGCCCTGCCCCCAGGGCCACCTCGGCCTGCTGGCACAACTGCACCAGTGGGATGTTTCGCTGGTGCGCTGGCGCTGATGGTCGCAATGAGCTCACTCACCATGTCACTGGCTTGCTTTATCTGGTCAAAATTGCCTTCGAGCTCAATGTTCTTCAGGTTCGGATCTGATTCGTGGTCACGTATTGACAGCTTAACACCAGTAATTCGGCATATCTGCTTCGTGTTGACCCCACCCTTCCCAATTATGCCTCCAGCAAGAGAGGCATCAACACTGATCTTGGCTGTAGCTAAGGCACCAAAGTTTCCGGCTGGAGGGCCCATCGCAGCTGGCGGAAGTGGTTCATGTCGGCCTCCGAATCGACCACCCATAGGAGCCATAGCACCTTCATGGGATATGTAAGCTGGCTTACTGAGCTCCCTCTCACCATGAGCAAAATGGCACTTGTCACCAAATTTGCAGCCTTCTGCAGTGTTGTACTTGGTGCACATGCGTGTCTTGACGGTAGAAGCTGGATGAGAATTAGCAACAGCAGCATGATCCAAAGGAGCTCTTGCCGGTGCAGATACAGCAGGGTTGCCTAGGTTGAGCGTTTTTGATACTGCCTGGTATCCGCCAGGGACAAAGTGCAGGAAATGACAGCCCTCACCAAAAGGACACCCAACCGTGCTGCATCATTGAAAATATTATAGGCTACGTATGGCCATTGCAATAAAGAAAATATTATTAAGGAGCTTAAATCTCAGTTGAGTAAAGCCAAAGCATCTTGAGAAACATAATCAGTAATCACACAGAAAGGCTAGACCAGGGTTAACAAAACTGAACGAAATTCGCGATTTTCGAAATTTCGAGCCCCACCAAAATACAAAACCGACCGGTAAACCGGTCCAGTTCAAAAAAAAAATTCAAAAAAATTATGCTATGTAAACCGAACGGTTTTTCGAGAAAACCGATGAAAACCGCTCAAGAAACCGATCGTTCAAAAGGTTCAACTCGCCGAGCGGTTTTTCGAGAAAATCGAGCGGTTTTTCGAGAAAATCGAGCGGTTTTTCGAGAAAACCGAATGGTTTTCGTTTTTTAAATTTTGTTCAAATGCTCGGTTTTGAAACTCTTCGGTTTCTAACGATTTTCCAGCGATTTTTAGCTCGATATTTTCGAATTTCCAATTTTGATTTTCCATCGGTTTTTTCGGTTTCGGTTTTGTTAACCCTGGGCTAGACATTAGCTAATGACACTGCACAAAATGGAACAGCAAGATGAAAATGCACGGATGAAATACATTAACCACATCTGAAGGACTGAGATGAAACAAAAACTGAGCTTGTGCATGCACACTATGTATCTTTCAAAAAGCTTCCATAACTTCTAATCCAAAATCCATATATCAGCGATTTTTTATTACCAATTTGTATTTGACATATAAGTATACAGCACACCTTCAAGATACGTTTACTATATAAATTGAAATAGTAGATATTTAATAGAGCATAATTGAGAAGTTGTGTCTAACAATTTTCAGTATGCAGGAATTTGACTGAGAATGATAACAAATTGATCGAATAAGATTCTACAAGTCTAAACCAATGTCCAGGTACGCTCAAGAATCAACCAAGTTCAACACAAAAGACATATAATACATGTAAGCTGTAAGTGCTTATACCGATGCTTACATTACTTAACATTACTAAACCATATATTACTGCACACTCAATTACCAATTATCAGTGAAGGAGAATGGCTTATATATGTTTATATGCTAGAACAAAAATGCGCAATAACTGTAAATTGAGGCACTGTTATGTGCCTTATTCATTTATACATTATAATAGAAAATAGCCAATTCATCCAATGTGATAGTTTGGCAAAAGTGCAGTGCATGTATTATGATTCACAACATTTCATACAGCTTCTGCATCAAAAATAAAATTTGCAAGCAGAATCAATTCGTAACGATAATACATAGTGAAAATTAGAAGCTACCATTCTGATGTTATTTTGGATAGGTTAAGATTAGAACCTGAAAAACTTGGTGCAAGGCTTCGATTTGCTTGATTGACCAGTTTGATATGACTCCGTTTCTGTTACATAAAATTAATTACATTTCCTCACTTGTGAGAAGTTGCATTATTAATCTTCTAATCAAGCAAACAAATATAATTTGTATCCAATTAATGTGATGAATCGATAGAATTTTATATCTAATAAAGATGGTATAATTGAAACATATGATTATATGAACTTAAAATAGATCACTGCTCAATTGATAAATACAGTGTGTTCACATGTTTCTTCTTGTTGCTTGAATTGGAGAATCCTCAAATTCCATTTTGATCAAAAGCCAAAAGGCACTATGCTTTTCCAAACATGTTTCCTATCACCATCACTTTTCCTCCATTTTATTTCCTTCTTCCAGAGGAAAGCTCATCTAGATCAACTTTTCAGAAGTTTAGTACATGAACTCTTAAATGAATTATTTCAGTTTTTTGGTCGTCTAGCTCTTTACTGTACTAGAAGTATTTAACTATGTAAATAGCATGCATACAGTCAGGCACACAGTGCTTTCTAGATCCGGGCAAATCTGAACCCCAGTCCATTGCATGAAGCTGCTGCCTTACAATTGAACCAGACCAGACTGAAGAGAACAGCTCAGGGATCTGCTATAATTCATATTTATCATAGGACCTGCTACCACTAGTGCCATTAGCCACTCCAGGTGGATCAGCTGCTCAAATCATACACTAGCATACAGCCTGTCCGTACTTGTATTTTCTTCCAAGAAGTAGAGCTCAACTGTTTATCTGTAAACCCCCTTTCCCAAATATTTAGCCTTTTGTATCTCTCTCCTTTGATTTTTGAGGGCAAAAACTGATCTGCCTGCATGTGGCTTATGCTGAATATGCAAATTTCCTGTCTGTAGTCATAAGTGTTCATCTAGTTTATCCCCTGTACTCCTACAATGAGATGCCTGCCCCCTTTTCCCCAGAATCAAACTGTTTTTTTACTGGCCTTCACTCGCATACTAACAAAGTAAAACATTAGCCTTAGAAATCCAATTTTGCATAACTGTTCATCCTTTTTTCATGAAAACGCTTGCAAACTCAGTCATAAACATCCATAGTAATTCCAGACACAAGCTTGATTAATGCAATCTTCCTTGGACTAATTGGCACAACACCCTAGCTCGCAGAACAAACCCTAGAACAACCCTAAAGAGCGTCGAGACTTGCAGATCCAGCCGCATAGTTCACACAACACGATGGAAATCTAACAATATCTACAAGCATATGCAGATAGGGGACGAGAGAGAGATGGGGGCGGCGGGGCGTTACCTCTCGAGCGCTTCCCGCCGGCGGCGCCTCCGTTGGCCGTGTCCGGCCGCGATCTCTTGCGAGTGGCGGCGGTAGCTGCCCCCTCCATGGCCAGCCT
Source organism: Rhipidocladum racemiflorum (assembly GCA_036346355.1). NCBI lineage: Eukaryota > Viridiplantae > Streptophyta > Magnoliopsida > Poales > Poaceae > Rhipidocladum > Rhipidocladum racemiflorum. The sequence goes on along the minus strand of CM070576.1, from coordinate 70,502,896 downwards.
TCGTGTCGACGAGGAGGGAGGGAGGGAGGGGGGAGGCGGGTCGAAAGCGAAACCCTAGCTTGCTTGCGGTTCGCGGAGGAGGAGTTGGGAATAAGAGCAGAACGGCGAAACCTCGTGGGTTAACGAGGAGAGACGTGGGCGTCGGATGGTTCAGATAGATGGTGGGCTTTGGGCCTCGAGTCCGATAGTGGTTCGTGTCGTGTTGTGCTTTTGGGCCCTCGATTAGCGTTCGGTTCGGATTAGAGATTTTTTTAAATATTTATTTTAAAAAATTTTCCAAAAATAATTAACGGAAAACAAAAATTACGGAAATGGCCTCCTATCACTCTAATATGGGGCGATCGTCGCATATTGAAGCGATAGGAGCATCACCGAACGGCTAGCAAATAGAGGCTCTATTAATGGGCGATCGCCCCATATTAAGGCGATAGGTGGGTTTATAGGTTCGGAGTTGGCGGTCATTGACGGAATCTTTTTGCACCTAGGTCCTTATCGTCCTAATATGGGGCGATACGATAAGAGCCTATTTTCACAAATTTTGTTTTTGTTGATTATTTTTGAAAATAAGATTTAAAGTAAATATTAAATAAAAAAATTCCTTGGTTTAGAGTTCGGTTCGGTATGTACACCTCGATGTACACGACGTTTCCATCAGAAGCAAGTTTTCTTCTAAAAAAACTGAAGCAGAGTTAATAGTTGCACGCAAAATTCAGTGTACAGTGGCATTTCTACCCCTGTTGGGTGTATTGGACGCACAAGACGTACAAGGCACTTTGTCAATCGTTTCACTTTTTCGAGAGAGGCATAGAATTAAGCACTACTAGTCTCCCACACCGTAATACCCTTTGATTTTGTGAAATGTACAATCTGATTTCTACCGCAAGCGATATTGTTTCTCGACTCGTATAAGATTTCCCTTCGATCATAACTCAAGTTTTACATTACACTAGTAAGTTGCCCGTGCGTTGCAACGGAGTCTCAAAAGAGGGTGACACATATAACCAAATGTGATCCCAAATCACACAGAGGATTAATTTTGTCTTACGCACATATCTAACAAAACATATATGTATAAGCTTGTAAAGAAATGAAATCAAATAGACTGCAGGTTATTGCAATTGAGAAAAAGCATACATGACTTATTTTGCCAGCAATGTTAGGTCTATATCTAGAATCCGACAATAAGACTATAACATACTTCCCTTTTCCTCGAATCATAAGAACACATAAAGGGCAGCAAAATGCATGCTATTATATCCATTATTGTGATTTTGAAGTGAACTATAAGTGGCAACCCATTCAACACATTACAAATGATAAACCAACAATGATGGGATCATTTGCTAAAAAAGTTCAACTAACTTCAAAATTCAAACTACTTGTTACGTATGAATCTTATGAGTTATGAGTGCCAATGAATTATGGCCACCCAATACAGAAAGAATCTATTAAGCGGCAAATAAGATCAGGCCACTCAATACAATATAGTAATCAGCACGATACTTCTACTATAGTTTACCAGAAGAAGAATCAGTTATTAGTAAACTGAAAACAAGGAAACAAAACTAAATAGGCCAGCCACGAACACGGAGTTGGATGGTGTTCTAGAGTACTATATTGACAGTGCAAGATCTCGAATTGCTGCAGAACAATAACACTGTAGTTAAGCGTGTCTAATGTGATTCCTTACCAACTATCTTAATTGAAGAAGTGCACAGACTTGGAGGTTGAGCTTTACCTGATTAATTGCTAGCATTTAGGACACCGTTTTCCACACTTGGCCGCAACATGTTTGAAGCACTTCGTGCAACAGCTGTTAAGTGAAAGGAGCAACAATGTAACGAGGTTTCAGAATTTTGTAGAATAGCAAAGAGAATGAGCGAATACTCCCCACACCTCATTTTCCTCCAACATTTGTTTCCTTGTCTAATTCCAAGAATGTGATGTTTGAATTCAGTATTTGATATCTCTGAATAAGTGGGTGCAAATATGCGATTATGGGCATAGCATTCACTAAAATGAGAAGAATACAAGGCCCTGCATATCAACAGTTGACTGTTCAGGTTTGGTTTCAGAAGGGTATCCATGATTGCAGATAAAGGCAGTAGGCACTAATAAGGCATGTTGGGACTTTCTTCCCCGAGCAATACAAACAATAAATCACTATTCTGAGGCTCATGCAAGCTTCACTGCCAGTTGGGAACTGTTAGTACAAAAGGTAAAATGTGCTTGCCCACCCATGTATTTCATTACACTTTCCTAGTTGCAATTGTCAAGAGAAAATTTAGCTTTAGCTACAGCTTGGTATTTTTTTCTCTTGCAATAAAAATTTTTCAAGTGGTGAACCATACATTGAATGAATTAAGAGGTCAGAATGTTTAACGCATTGTCAGAATTTATGCAAACCAAAACATCTGAACAAACAGATGAAATAAGAATCAGAACAGCTACAGCCTATAGGAAAGGATATGTACAAAATTGGAAGCAAATCTATGGAATTCTCACCTCACCGGTGATATCTCAAACTGGTTGTTTTCTGTAGTTGGGTTAATCTTGTAACAAACACAACATCGATGAAGATCAAGAAATCGGAATTGATGAAAGAAACATATTCATGAAGGCATAGGGGGAGAGAGAGGTGAGTGAAGTATCTACCCGTAATAATTTTTGGAGTGGGGGAAGTTTAAAGAGGAGTTGAAGCATAGCTGCTCCTTATTTATTCGTGAATGAAGTTGTTGAGTAGACCAAATCAGCTGATGTTCTGCTGGAGCTCCCACGTCGTGCGCGACTCCGTGCTACCCCTTGCAACAACCACCCCCAGATCAGTCTCGCGTGCACGAAGAACAAAGAACAGATCAAGCTAGGCATGGATTCATCAAGGGATTGGATTGGGTTAGATTTTGCTCCATATTACCTGGTCTGCTACATATCCGATTCGAGCTCTTGTGCAACTGCTGAGGAAAATCCGGTCACTTCTTCCATTGGATTCGTCGACGTTGGAGCATGCGGCCGCGCTCGTACTGCTCCTTGAATGGAACTCCACATCGTTGGGGCACGCAGCGCGTCCCTCACCACTACAGCCGTGTTCTCCAATGACGAACAGGCGAGGGGCACGGGGGCTATGGTGGACGCGTTGCAGCCGCGCTTGCCTCCCTGCTCCACATCCGAGCTTCACTGGTAACTGCCGGGTGGCGAGGATTTGGGACTCGGCTACCCGCGCCACCCACTCGCCTCCATGCCGACGCCAGTCCTTCTCCTTGCATCTCGTAAAGGGCGGATGTTGGGGGTGGTGGAGAAGGATAATCGGGAGGGGGAGACGGCAAGATTTGGGAGGGAGGGTTGGGAGCCTGGGAGCGCTGGATCGAGGGAAGGGAAGGTAGTGCGGGGTGGTTTGAGATGGAAGACGTGGGGTGGAGCGGTTCGGGCGTGTGAACACGTGCGAATACGAGAGGAAGGGTGGAGCGGTTCGGGCGCAGGACGAGGGGGGCTGGGAGGGGCGGCGGACCACGGCGGCGCAGGGCGATGGGAGTCGACGCGGAACGTGGTGGCGAAGCGAGTGGGAAATGGGCCGAGCGTTGGGCCGGATAGCTCTGTTGTTTGTTGGACGATCCATATAACAGGGTAAACTCCTTCTTTTATTAGTTTAGATTAATTAATCCAACAAACACGCATTATTACTTCCAGAGATGCATTCCTGACCATCAACTCACATGCTGTAACACCCTACAAATCTAAACTGTCGTACAAGAAAATTTCGACAGCATCTCCCCTAAAATTAGGATAAAACGGAAGCGACAACAAGATTCATAATAAACATTACAAACAGGAATAACATAAAAGCATCAATACTAGAGATAACAAGTCTAAATCAACCCGAAAACAAACATAAACGTAAAACAGCTCCAAAGAGGACATCAACAGGTCTATGATTAATAAAATTTCAGCAAGCTAATGAATTATTAAATGCACTGGTCCATGTGATTCGTGATGACCCCGGAGGGTTGATTGTGCTACTAAGCCCACCCTTCAAGCTTACGACTCGCGAGAACTACCTGAAAACAACAAAATAACAAGGGGTGAGATTGGGTAATCTCAGCAAGCGGAACAACTTCTAACAAATAACACGACCACGATAAAACTATCATACCAAATTCCTCATGTCCAATACCACATTACAGAGTCCACACAACCTCAGTAGAATGCATATGATTGTGTACATGCTTATGCCATGATCCTCCTCACCGTGCCCTTTCTCAGGAACACACGGTGTTGTCTGCTCTTGATCGCGCCTGTAGCGTTGACAAACTTCCAATGCATGATTATGCAGTTAATGCTTCATGCATAAATACATTCATAACTTCCCACTCTGAATTCACATGCTTGCATACCATCAAATAACATGGATAAAATGCGAACATCATTGAGATAGAATATCTCAACAATTCATCTTGCAAACAACATCTTTCTTCATTCTTACTCATGATTCAAAAGCCAAACAACCACATCACAATGCAGGATAGGATATTGCAATCTCATAAACAAGTAGTTAAACCATGTAGGTGTGCTGCAATTAAGGTTTATATTGAAGACGAAACAAATAGCGAGTTATAGTTTAGCAATACCGCTACTTCCACTTGCCTTTATCAACGTGGATGACGAACCTAGTTGCGTCCAGAAGGGGCACCACCTGAACAAGCATTCTTTCAGTATATAATAACATCACAATTGATCACACAATTCAAACACGCGTTTCCTACAACCCGTTCCCCTTTTAAAACACCGAAACCCCGATCTGTCCGGATCAAACAGCAGCACCCTCTCTTCACAATTTCGTATCTTTTTTTATACAGATCATAAAAATATAAAAAAATTACAGGAGCTAGATATTGACGTTATCTACAACTTTCTAGTTATATGTTTTGGCAGGAAAAATCGTCTAGGTCACGTAAAACGTGAAACAATCCACGCTGCATAATCTCCCCTTCCAAAAACAGCACCACGTGAACATCTACCCTTCTCCCTCATCAAGATCCATCCAAACCACTCACCACCAGATCTAATACACTCCTAATCCCTAGGTAGAACAGGGGTAAAAGATTGGGAATTTTACCTTGAGTTCCCCCTTGCGAACCCACGAAGAACACGCGACGATCCCCGGAGCGGAAATCTGTTCGTCCTCCTCGCCTCCACGGATCCTCTTCTCGTTTTCTCCTTCGCGTTTCGCGGTGGATCTTGAGCCACCACGCAAGGGGAGGAAGAGGTGGAGTGGGGCGGCTGCTAGGGAGAGGAGGCGCCCTAGGGTTTGGGGTGGGGTGGCCGGCCACATGGGGAGGCGCCACCCCTTTAGGGGGAGGTGGGCCGGCCCACTTAGGGCGTGGGGAGGGGGAGGTGGGAGAAGAATTCCCTGCCCAGGCCCAAGTTTTCCTCGGCCCACTGTTTCTAGCCCGAATACTCCAAATTTAATATTAATACGCCGCATAAACTTCAATTATTTAATTCCCCAACAATTTCCCTCATTCCTCCCGAAACAAAACCAGGAAAAAGGAACCCTAGAATCGCTCTGACGCTCTAAAAATGGACCTAAATGCAATTTTTGGAAGTTTTGGGGATCTTCTCGCAAAAAAATGGACCTAAATGCAATTTCTGACGGCCCTTGCACACAAAAAAAAATTATAGAAGGTTTGGAGGGCTTCCCGGGAAAAAAATAGACCTAGATGTAGTTTCGGAGGGTCTTTTAAAAAACGGCTTTAGAAATTTCGATGGCTTTTTTCCGTAAAAAATGCAGCTATATATAATTTCTGAAAAGTTTGGGGCATTTTTGGCAAAAAAACTGCAGGCCACGCAGCCGGCCCCGCGACGTCACGCGGGTGACACGGTTGAGCGCTGCGCGTTACCATTGTACCACGCGGTCGTTGTTTTGAGCAACGACGTTAAAATATTTGAACCGTATCATCGGATGGGCTTAGCGGGCAACGTGGTCGCTTCTAGAGCGAACAGGCTAGTCGGAAATGACGTGGAGGCCACGACAGGAGCGGAAAGCTTCGGGGTTTAATATAAGGAGTATTTACTCGGCTTTTGTTTTCAAGGATATTACGTTAATAATTCCTTTTCTAGAGTATATTGTTATAAATCTTCTGTTTGTCCGGTGGCCTAGCGGGCAGCGGCGGCGGGGCAACCACAGCATCTTCCGCTTAGATTTGCCGGACCCGACCGAGCTCCGGCCTGATATGCCCTCCCTTCGTCAAATCCGGGGATCCCGGCGGTGGTTGAGGTCACTCGGTGGTCAAAGCAGGCACGGATGTGATGTGTTGGGCCGCGTGGTGGCGCTGCGATTGAGCAGGACAAAGTGCTCAGCGAGGGAAAGACGGCGGAGGCCGACGGCGGGAAGAAGGAAGTTGATGGGTGCGTCAGGACGACAATGGCTGAAACACGCGCGACGTGTCATGTGATGTCAGCTTGAGCAGGGGACATAGCGAGTGGGGGAATTTTTTTTTAAATAATACTTTTTTTAAATCAAATTGCGTTTTTAATATACGGAATAAAAAATTTGCAAAAATAATGTGCCGTCGCCAAACGGTATGGCGAACACCCTATTTTCGCCGAACCGTCTGGCGAATACCCTATTTTCGCCAGACGGTTCGGCGAAAATAGGCTAATTGCGCTATTAATTGTTCAGAAACATGGGTTAGGCTATTTTCGCCGTACGTTGTGGCAAAAATATATAGTTCGCCAAGCCGTATGGCGAAAATAGGTAGTCGCCATACTATACGGCGAAAATATATAGTTCGCCAAGCCGTATGGCGAAAATAGGTAGTCGCCAAGCCGTACGGCGAAAATGTATAAAATATGGAATAAAATAATTATACCACATGCATATAGTGTTGGATGTTCCATTTATGCAAAAATATGTAGGTATCGTACCATATTATGGAAAAATATTTCATCTACGCCTTTGTTCCTTTGCAAAAAATATCTGCGACTGTAAAATGTCACGTTCGAATGTATTTTTTGGCACGAATACCGCAGATTTGCTCTTTGATATATGGACTACCATATTATGGGAAAATTTTTCATCTACGTCTTTGTTCACTACAAAAATATACCGCTACAATAACCCTAAGTACTATTGTCAACAATAACTTTTAGGCCTTTTCGGCAGCCTGTAAAATGTCTCGTTCGAATGTATTTTTAAGACGAATACATGAGATTTGCTCTTTGATATATGGACTACCATATTATGGGAAAATTTTTCATCTACGTCTTTGTTCACTACAAAAATATACCGCCACAATAACCCTAAGTACTATTGTCAACAATAACTTTTAGGCCTTTTAATGACTGTAAAATGTCTCGTTCGAATGTATTTTTGACACGAATACATGAATTTGCTCTTTGATATATGGACTACCATATTATGGGAAAATTTTTCATCTACGCCTTTGTTCACTACAAAAATATACCATACAATAACCCTAAGTACTATTGTCAACAATAACTTTTAAGCCTTTTAGTGACTGTAAAATGTCTCGTTCGAATGTATTTTCCTAAGACGAATACCGCAGATTTGCTCTTTGATATATGGACTACCATATTATGGGAAAATTTTTCATCTACGCCGTTGTTTACGCTGATAGAATTAAATGGTAAGACATAATATGAGAAAGGACAATAACAAAAGCATGTAGATGCAAACAATCTTACTACGCAAACTCAACATTAGTACGGCATATACAACGGATATTAAACAGTGACAGCATTGCTAGGAGAAGTGCCAATAACATCGATTGTAATGGTGGAACAAGTGATCGTTCGCCTATGTTCGTAGAGTGGGAATGATGCCATATATTTTCTACATATTACATCACTGTCAATCTTGTGCGATTTGTTCTCGGACACCGCTCAATCTCTCTTATGAAAGAGCTCCATGGCCGTCTTGATGCTCCCGGTATCGCCGAATGGGTAGCCTATGCCATACGTATCTTGGGTGTAAGAAGTAACTTGTTTGTGTGCATTCTGTGGAGTCCTGCCCTCCCATATGGGCATGCCTTCCCGATTTCCGGCGCCCCTATGTTAATACCACCGGGGTTGCCGGATGGCCTTTGTAATGCGTCAAGGATTTGTTGCGTCTTTGCGGACCTCGGCCATTGCTTCCTCTTATCCCATACCATTCGAGAGGACGAACCCTCTTGCCCTTCCGGAGACTTGCCGAGACGCCTACTCTGTTTTGGCTCGCACTCCACGATATGGTCCAGGAGGTGTGTGTTGGGCTTCTTATTGTACAACCGAAAACGTGCCCTGCAGTCAATGCAGTATGCCCGCTGTGGTGGTTGGAAAATACCGTTTGCGTGCTCGGGTCCGGCTTTTACGGGAGGTAGTAGCACCACGGCGAGGTTGCTCTCCCGATTATCAAATACGGGAAGTTTGAGATGTGGGCGATGCGTCTCGGGTCCACCAGTTGAAGTACCAGCACCATGCATCCTCGGACAAAGGGCACCGGTAGAATCTTCTGTCCGCTAGATCCTCGTCGCCGGTATCAACCACTGCCTGGAGGCCGTGGTCGCACAGTTCCTGGCTTTGCGTTGGCCCCTGAGGAGGATTTTCTTGCCTTGACTTGAGCCATTTTGCAAACTTCTTTTTGAAGTCCTGTATGCGATGAATTGATTTAGAATGGGTACATCGTAGCTGAAACATGAGGCACGTGGCCCGACCGATTGGTTCGTCCCTTGCCCACCGGCCCTTAACTCCTGGTCGATCTAGGTAGGGGACATATCCCGGCCTCTCCCACCGTGTGAAGTTCTCTGGCGAAGTGGGGTAGGCGTCGTGGCGATTGTAGAGAAATTAGTAATCACGTCGTTAGGCCCGTCGATCCATTGGAAAAAGCAACAACGGTCGTCGTCCTAAAAACAAATAACGATGCATGAAATGGTACTGCATTACCGTAATTAGGGTATGGACAACATTTGGTTTACCCCGGCGCGAACTGCTTGATGAGTGGCGCGGAGGCCGTATCTCTGTGCGTGAAGCTGCGTAACCTTCACCACCAGGTTGCGATCACATTTGAGCGTGGCAACTCCGGCAGAATCAAGGCGTCAACGCTACTCTCATCCGGTATTGGGGGTTAGCCTTAAGCTTCTTTGAAGAGGCGACGGTAGAAACGACATCGTGGCCCCTCTTGTGTGTGTGGGAAAAGCAGACTAAAGTTTATGGAAGTTATGGTGTGTGATGCACATATCCCTCCCTCGGTGAGTTTATAAAGAGTGGCGAAGGGGCAACCAAAGGAGAGTCTCGCGGACTTGAGTATTTCAAATCCGCGAGCATCGGATGTACGCAGCTCATGATGACATGAGCGTGGCTATGCCCACAACTTTAAACAGGGAATCTCTGCCATAGCCGGCTTTTGGCAGCATTATGCATCTGAAATGACAAAGGCTGGAAAAGTTGATATGGCAAAAGCTGAAAAAGCAATAATGACACGCGGTTGATATGACTAAAGATGACAGAGATATATAATAGACCACGTATATGAGGAAGTACACAAAATAGATAGTAAAGCATAATAGGACAAAGTACCCAAAAATAACGCACATCCTAAGCCTGATCACCCCCCGGTGGTGGACCACGACCACAGCCACGACCCCTAGCTCTCCTTCGCGACGCTACCGAAGGGGTGCATCGTCGAGAGGTCGTGGGCGAAGCACCCGCGATGGTCCCGCTGGCCGTAGTCCGAAGGGCTATACCGAACCGGCGGGACACGCAGCGAGGAGGCAGCAGTCTGCAGGAGGCTGCGTGATCTGCGTGGTGGAGGAGGCGGCGTGTCTTTGCGTGGTGGAGGCTGCGTGAACGAAGCCCTGCGAAGAAGCGATCGGGCGATGGTCGTGACGCCGTGCCCTGGCCCGGGTGTCCGGCAGAGGCATGTCCTCTGAGGCCTCTGATGCTGAGACATTAACATTTAATTATAGTGAGAAGATTAGATTCAAACGGGATCAATCGAATGTTTATCGGCTTACCGGGTGTGGGGACCATGGTAGGCCGCGTGGTGGCGTCGCCAGCTGGATCCTCGGTAGTGCTTGAGCCGAGGCACCTGGGTGTGGAAGCTGGACCCTGGTTGTAGCGGTGGTCGAGAAGGTGGTGTCCAGGAGCTGAGACCGGGTGGCGGCCTAGACGAGGTGCCGGTAAAGCTTGATCGGGGCCGGGCACCGCCAAACAGCACCAAGCTCCACGATCCGTCGGGAGTGCAGCTCGACATGCCGCATGGCCTCTGATAGCTGCTGCGCTGTGAAAGTGGAAGTATGTGGTTGTATGTGGTTGTTCGCATCAATTGCAATGGCTGTTAGAATCTGCCCCTTGTATTTTCCAGTCAAAAATGTGCCATCAACACAAAGCAATGGACGACAGTACCTGAATGACGCAATGCAAGGCCCCAATGAAAAGAAAGCACGACGAAATGTACAGATCCCATTTGCATCTGCTTCGCTTTCTTTGAAAGCGGTGTATGTGCCAGGATTGGTTTGCTTCAGTACTTCAAGCACACGAGGTAGGTTGCAATACGATGCCTCGTATGTGCCAAACCTCTTCTCTAATGCTTTACGCCATACGCCAGGCCATGGAGTAGCTTATCCGATACTTAAATGTTCGTAACATTGCTTTACGAATATCTGAACACTCGATATCCCGCTTCTCAATTATTTCATTAAACATCACGCTGGCTATTACAGCCGCATTCAAGTTACGGTGTTTGACAAGAACATTTTCTAGTCTGCATGTGTGCTCGTCCACTCTTGATGCAATCCAATATGTCTCACACTTCGGCTTGTATGCATGTACTTTAAATTCACAACCATCGATTCGCACTTCACTTTGTGTACTTATCTGGGCTAGACAGACAACCCGAAACTCTCTTTGCGGCGATAGTGCCCACAAGCTCACCGCCAACTTCAATTCGTAATTGTTCGGGAACATTTGATTCAACCGAATGGCACCAGTACCATACTCACAATGCGAGTCATGGCCCCACAAAGCTTCCATACCAGCTTTGTTATGCCTATTCCATTCATCGGGGATGGGTACCTCCGTGGCGAGTGCTACCATGCATTTCATCATCTTCTTCCCGGTCATCATCTTCGCCGATGGTATCGATTGGGTCCAACATTTCGGCTTCCTCTTACGCCGCCATGCGGTCGTCTCGTTCAATTGATCTACAAGTTGATCGATATCCTCCCCTTCATCACCGACCTTCTGCGCTTGTCGCATCCATGTGATCATCCCCGCCGCCGCCTCAACCGACACCGGGCTGAACTTGTTCACCAGAGTCGATGTGTCGCTCTCGCTCACACCAAGAGTACTCACCTCTTCCCTAGGGCAAGCTTGCACCAAAGATCACACAATCGAGGCTAGATCCTTTGCACCATCTTAACCATTTCTCGCCACAACCGTGTTCGATCTCATCTTCAACTCCCACACAGCCGGGTCACCCTTGCTACGCGTGTATACGATTTGGATGCTAACAGAATAAACACTTGGATCCAGGGAAAAAAATTGGGTCAACCAAAGTTTTATATCACGAATGCTAACAGTATCGGGGGACAAGTGCTCGGCCATGGTGACCGCAAAGCAGCTTAAATCCACTCCATTCTGCCCATTTTTTACTTCACCATCGCCATAATATACCCTGAATTTCACTGGTTCTGACATCACTGCGACGACATAGACATAGACATAATTAATTTTTCCTTCCCTACAGCGCTAATTAACTACCGCGCTATCGATACTATATTCGTATAATATTATAGCGCATGTCTAATATGTCTATTTGCTAAATGTTCGAAAAAATCGGCCGGTTACCCGATTAACTGGCCGATTGGCTCGTGATCGAAGACCTAAAGATTCTATTTTTTAAGTTTACGGTGATAGAGCGTGGCCGACCGATCGATAAAACGGGATTAATCACTTTTTCAATAATTGACCGATTTGTTCAGTTAATCCTAGGTCGACCAATTAGCTACCGATTTATGATTTCTTCAACAATGCTAATAATTAAATTTCATTACTGTACATTTCAAAACATTTAAATATGCAAACTAATATCACCACTGTAAATTAAATAACTAAAACTGCTACTCTAAACTAAAGAACTAGAATTGCTACTCTAAATTGCACTGATCTATATCGCTACTGTAAATTGCACTGATCTATATCGCTACTCTAGATTGCATTGATCTAAATCGCTACTCTAGATTGCACTACTCTATATCGGTACTCAAAATTAAAAAACAGGAAATTAAACGAAATGGCGATGCGATGTTACCTCCTCCTTCTTCTTCTTCTCCTCCTCCTCCTCTTCTTCTTCTCCTCCTCCTCTTCTTCTTCTCCTCTTCTTCTTCTTCTCTTCTTCTTCTTCTCCTCCTCCTCTTCTCCTCCTCCTCTTCTTCTTCTCCTCCTCCTCCTCTTCTTCTTCTCCTCTTCCTCTCTCTCCCTCTCTCCTTCCCTTTCTCTCTCTCCCTCTCTTCCGGCCGCTCTCTCTTTTCTTCTCGGCTTCGGCGCCGAACAGACCGGATCGATCGATTCGATCGATCTGGCGTGGGCCAAATTTTACCGTGCTATTTTCGCCACACCGTGCGGCGACAACCTATTTTCGCCGTACGGTTTGGCGAAAACTCTGTGTTCGCCGTACGGTTTGGCGAAAACTGGGTGTTCGCCGTACCGTGTGGCGAAAATACCCTTGATTCCGTCTGCGGTAGGTTAATAGCGCCAATTAACCTATTTTCGCCGAACCGTGTGGCGAAAATAGGGTATTCGCCGCACGATTCGGCGAAAATAGGGTATTAGTAAATGCGGTTTGGCGACCACATATTATTTTTGCAAATTTTTTATTCTGTATATTAAAAACGCAATTTGGTTTAAAAAAAGTATTATTTAAAAAAAAAATTCGCGAGTGGGGCGTAGCCCAGGCAGTGATGTCGTGGTCGTCATTGTCTTGGAGGTGGTGACGGCGGCTTGGGTAGGTCGAGGTAGTGGTGAGGTGTCCTACAGGTGGCTCGGTCTTAGGTGTCCTTGAGGCAAACGATGGGGAGCCGTAGTGGACGTCGGCTCGAGTCGGCGTGGATGAGGCGTGAGCCTCAGAGAGAGAGAGAGAGAGAGAGAGAGAGAGAGAGAGAGAGAGAGAGAGAGAGAGAGAGAGAGAGAGAGAGAGAGAGAGAGAGAGAGAGAGAGAGAGAGAGAGAGAGAGAGAGAGAGAGAGAGAGAGAGAGAGAGAGAGAGAGAGAGAGAGAGAGAGAGAGAGAGAGAGAGAGAGAGAGAGAGAGAGAGAGAGAGAGAGAGTCGCAGGAATCTAGTTGTTGGGATACTTACTGCACAGGGCAGCGAGCCAGCCGGAGACTGCATGCGTCCATGGAGCAATCATCTGAGCTCGATCGGTTGCAACCGCGAGAGCTCGAGCTCCCCTTGCATCAGCCGGATCGAGATGCATGGCCTGGACCTGTACCGAATCAATATCAGGATGCTCCGCGAATCATGCATACGCTCGGGCTCGTTTGCCGTCCATGCAGGAATTTTGACGTGCTACGGCGAGATTGGCGACGAAGAAGGAGAAATCCATCTAGAATGTTATTTCACAGGAACCAATGGTGATTGATCGATGAACACAGAGAAGTACTAGCCTCTTTGTAGGCCGCGTCGAAGGATGTGGCCCGTGAGGGCCATTCAGTTCCACCTGGACGCGCGAAGTCGAAAATCTGAGCCCATTGGACTACAAATCGGGTGGCCGGGCCGGGCGACCGTCAAGTGAAGCCACCCACCCCACTCCACCAAGTTGCTCTCCACGCTTCGCCGACAAAGTCAACAATGCAGGCCTAGTTGGATCGTAAACAAAATTCTCTACCTAATTGATTAGCTTTTAGAATCTTAATATATCTAGACATACAAAAACATTTCATAATCGATTAGCTTTGAACCAAGTTCGTAAATGATCATGCTTTCATGTGATAGATGTAATATATACTTAAGAATTTAAGAAATAAACAAATATAAATAAAATAGCATAGAACTAGTATCAAAGCATTCTTAAGATCAAGACCATATTAAATCTGCAAAAGGCCCAATGTTTAATTTAGTTTTGAAATAAATTCATAATAAATTTCTTTATCGAGGTGCATGAAAACTAAAATATTAATAACTTTTACAAATAAAAGCTAAAATATGTAAAACTAGTTTCAAGACACTTCTAGGGTCAAGACCTACCAATGCTACAAAAAATAGTTATATACCTATGTAAATTGCAATTGTAAATCTAAAACAAAATATATCCATCTATAGTATAAACTTTAATACATAAGATTAGAAAAATGAATAGAACATCACAGATAAAGTGCTAATTCTTATAGGACCAACAGGAACCTAATCCCTCCTTCGAGTCCTTTTAGGCTCAAGGGGAAGCCCGAGACAAGACGTTCCCCAATTGAGCCTCGAGGGCTAGCTGTCGGGGATTGACTATCTGACAGAAGACCGTTGTACCCCGGGAAGATCTTGAAGCTACCGACCATACAACACCAGCAGGAGATGCTCGGAAGACCATCCGGGCAACATAACTCACGAACATGCGTATCTGCCCATCCGCCTACGACCAAACCGGACGAACACGAGCAACCGTGCTCGTAAAGGCCACGTCGTTACCCGGGTGAATGGTCAGGGGACCCGGTCATGATACCAGAAAGGAAGTTGGCGGTTAATTCGCCGGAAATCAAGGGTAGGTGCACCGGAAATTCAAATTAATTGCTCAGATCAAGGACCCCGGATCGTGGGCGCCACGGTTATGGAAGTGTGGCGCCAATCTAGGGGGTAGTTACCTTATGTACAGTGTAAGGCTCTGTATTTAATCCGCCTGAAAACACCTGTAAGGGGGGCTTATTTTTGATCGATCATAAACACAATACACTGGAGTAGGGCTATTATCTCGACGGTGAGAGGCCCGAACCAGGATAAACATCACGTGTCTCCCGTCGGGGCATTGCTCGGACGTTCCCCCCTACTCGCACGAGGGACGGAAGTAGGATGTTCCGGGGTGAGAATACTAATAGATGGAATAGAGTTCCTAGCAAACCTTATAATTTTGGAGACCCAGACCTTAGATGTTATATTGGGAATGGATTGGTTATCCAAGCACAAGGCTGTATTGGATTGTGGACGAAGGACTATCTCAGTTGAGAGCCCGTGTGGGAAGAAAGTGGAATTTCAAGCCACTGCGGTTAGAGATGGACAGTTGATGGTTAACAGTACCAAGGCAATCAGCATAGAGGATGTCCCAAAGAGTGAATGAGTACCCGATGTTTTTCCGAAGATCTACAGTATGCCGCACAGGACATAGAGTTTGTGATAGAGCTTGTACTGCACAAGACCGATAGCAAAGAGACCCTATCGGATGTCTACCGAGGAGTTGGTAGAGATGAAGAAACAAATAGAAGAGTTAATGGAGAAAGGATTTATCGAGGCCGAGTTAGTCGCCGTGGGAGCACCAGTTTTGTTTGTCAAGAAGAAGGACGGGAGTTTCAGGATGTGCATTGACTACCGTGCACTCAATGAAGTCACCGTGAAGAATAAGTATCCGCTACCCAGGATTGATGATTGGTTTGATCGATTAAGAGGAGCCGAGTTTTCTCCAAGATTGATCTCGAGATCGGGATACCATCGATTGAGGATCCGATCGGAGGATATTCAAGATCGCATTCTCGTCAAGATATGGACATTACGAGTTCTGATTATGTCCTTTGGGTGACGAATCGCGCCGGCTTATTTCATGAATATGATGAATAAGGTGTTCATGGAATATTTGGACAAGTTTGTCGTCGTGTTCATAGACGATATCCTAATCTACTCCAAGGCAGGAGGATGAACATGCCGAACACTTAAGGCGAGTTTTGGAAAAGTCGAGGAACAAAGAACTTTTCGCCAAGTTCAGCAAGTGTGATTTTTGGAAGGACAAGGTGGAGTTTCTTGGACATGTAATGACCGCAGAAGGAGTCGCCGTGGATCCAAGCAAAGTAGAAGCGGTATTACATTGGGAGCAAACAAGATCGTGACCCAGATTCGAGTTTCCTTGGAATGGCAGGATACTACCGCCGTTTCATTGAAGGCTTTTCGACAATCGCGAAACCTCTTACGCAATTGCCAAGAAGGAAAAGAAGTTTGCATGGACGCCTTGAGAATGTGAGAAAGGATTTCAGGAGTCGAAGAAGCAATTGACATCGGCACGGTGTTAGTTCTCTGGGATGTTGCTCAAAGCTTCGATATTTATTGCGACGCCGCGTCGCGCCAAGGACTGGGATGTGTCTTTGATGCGAGAATGGAAAGGTAAATCGCCTATGCATCAAGGCGATTGAGGCCGCATGAGGAAAATTATCCGACACATGACCTAGAGTTAGCTGCCGTAGTGCATGCTTTGAAGATATGGCGTCACTATCGATTGGAAACAGATGTGAAGTATATACGGATCATAAGAGCCTTAAGTACATATTCACCCGGATCTGAATATGAGGCAAAGGAGATGGCTAGAGTTGATCAAGGACTATAATGTTGGAATCCATTACCATCCCGGGAAGGCCAACGTAGTAGCCGACGCTCTGAGTCGGAAAAGCCATACCGTGAGTACGTTGCTAGCCACAAGTCAGGATGAGTTATGTGAGGATTTTCGTAAAATGAAGATTGAGGTAGTACCTAGCGGATTCTTGGCGCATTAGAAGTAAAGCCTACCCTAGAGGATCAGATCCGAGAAGGACAGAAGGATGATGACAAGATCCGCAGGATTAAGTCCGTCAAGGAGGAGGGCAAGGCAGAGGACTTCAAGTTGGATGAGCAAGGCACGTTGTGGATGAAGGATCGTATTTGTGTGCCTAACAGAAAGGAGTTAAAGCAACGATTTTGGAAGAAGCCCATGACTCCAAGTACTCAATTCACCTCGAAGCGCCAAGATGTATCGGGATCTAAAGGAGAGATTCGTGGCGAGTATGAAACGAAGTTGCCGAGCATGTTGCATTGTGCGACGTATGCCGAGAGTCAAGGCAATGCATCGAGACCAGCAGGATTGCTACAACCGCCGAAGATACCTGAGTGGAAGTGGGAGGAAATCGGAATGGATTTCATTACCGGTTTGTCAAGACTCAAGGAGGTTATGACTCCATATGGGTTATAGTGGATCGCTTGACTAAAGTAGCCCATTTTATCCCCGTGAAGACCACTTACTCGGGAGATAAATTAGCGTAATTATACATGATCGAGATTGTCTGCTTGCACGGAGTGCCAAAGAGGATTGTATCAGACAGAGGTACCCAATTTACCTCAAGGTTCTGGAATAAGTTGCATGAAGCCATGGGAACCCGTTTGAACTTCAAGATGACTTATCATCCACAGGCGGATGGACAGACCAAGAAAGAGTCAACCAGATCTGGAGGATATGTTGAGAGCTTGTGCATTGGCTTATGCTACCTCTTGGGATAAGAGTTTGCCGTATGCCGAGTTCGATTACAACAATAGTTATCGTGTTAGTTTACAGATGTCACCTTTTGAGGCCTTTGTATGGTCGACCTGTCGGACGCCATTGAATTGGAATGAGACCGTGCGCCGTGTCTTTGGGCATGACATTCTTCAAGAGGTCAAGAGCGGTCGCTATGATTAGGAAAGGTTGAAGATAGCCCAATCTCGATGAGAAGAGTTATCTTGACAATCGTCGCCGAGATTTGAGTTTTGAATCGAAGACTTTGTATACCTCGAGTTACGCCTCTCGGGGAGTTAAGAGGTTCCATGCCAAAGGGAAACTTGCACCCGTTATGTTGGACCATTTAAGATTTTGAGCCGCGGGGCTAAGTTGCTTATCACCGGAGTTGCCACAGTCGTTAGCAGGAGTACATGATGTATTCCATGTGTCCCAGTTAAAGAAGTGTCTCCGAGTTCCTGAGGAACAGACACCGCTAGAGTCAATTGAGTTGCAAGAGGATTTGACCTATAAGGAGTACCCGTGAGGATTCTAGACACAATGGATCGAGAAACTAGAAACAAGTCAACCCGTTTTTGTAGAGTTCAGTGGAGCAACCATAAAGAAAGCGGCGACTTAGGGAGCGAAGAGGATTTGAAGAAAGAATTTCCAAATCTATTCCTTTAGTAAGCCCTGAATCTTGGGGACGAGATTCTATTAAGGGGGGGAGGTTTGTAACACCCCAAAATTTTACTTGTCCTAAATTCATGTGTGATTTGGCACTTTGGTGAATTTTTGGAATTTTCTGGAATTTATTTGGATTTAATTGGAATTTATTTGAATTTATTCCATTTTGAAATAATTAAAGAATTTAATTTTGCAAATAAAATTTTGTTGGGAATATTTTATTTGAGTCCAAAATGATCCAAAGTATTTTCCAGAAATTTTCTGGGATTTTTCTGAGTCATTTGCTATTTTTAATGAATTAAATAAATTACTAGGAATTATTTCAAATATTAAATCGCTGGAAAATCAAACTCGGGTCAAGTACTGTTCATCCGACCGAGTCGGAACCCGAGTTGGACTCGAGTCCGACCCGAGCCACGTGACTCGACCGAACCCACTCCTAACCCTAATCAATCCCAACCGTTGGATCAAGATCCAACGGCTGAGATCCGCCGACCGAAGCCGTATCCGGCCGGATCCGATCGCGCCGTGCGATCGGGGCCGTTGATCGTGCTGCCACGTGTACGGCTCTCCGTCGTCGTCTCCGCCGAAGTCCGAGCCGGACTCACGCCGCGTGTCCGCCGTGGAAAACTAGGTCTCCGTTTTCTGCACGGACGCCGAGGCTATTTAAAGCCCGGGGCGTACCCCGAGGACCGCCGTGATCCCGCGCCCTCCCTTCTCTACTTCACCGAGGCAAAGCCACCGCCGTTTAGCCGTGCGAGCTCGCCGTAGTTGCGCGCCGCTCCGCCACGGTCTTTGCTTGCTCGCCGCCGTCGCCGCCCCTGCGCGTTGACCCCAGATCCGACTCACCGCGACGAGACGCACTGGGATCTCTCACTTCGCGGAGCGCGCCCGAACGCCCGTTGGTCGTGTCGCCGTCCCGGCTCGGCCAGCTCCGCCGCAAGCCATCGCCATCGCGAGCTCTCTCGGCCGTCCGATCAAGATCCAACGCCGAGATCACGCCACGCGTCATCGCCGCGGTGAGATTGCGTTACGATTTCCAGATCTAATCGACCATCGGATCTAGATCCAACGGTCCGAAATCAATGCGTTAACCCAAACGCGTCAACACTGGATCTAATCCGCGCCGTGGATTTTCAAACCAACGGGCGTGAGTGCGCCACGTGTCGGGTCGTTGGACCGACGCGGCCGCTGGCCCACGCGACGCTGGCGTGTGGACGCCGACACGCGGCCCGCGTGTCGAGGGCTCGCGATGTCACGGCCGTCCCAGCCGGCGCCGACGTCACCCATGACGTCACAAGGTCCCACATGTCAGCACTGCGGCCGAGCCTCGCCGACGCCAAGAATGACGTCACCCGAGTGGGCCCACATGTCAGTCTCACGTGGAGTCGTGGACCGAGTCCACGGTGGACCCGAGCCGAGCGTGGACCAAGTCCATGGACCGGCTGACGTCAGCCAGCCAATCAGAGGCTGCCACGTGTCCATGCTGACGCAATAATTAATTTCCGAAAAAGAAAATGATTTATTAATTCGAAATATTGATTCAAAATTTAGATTCAAACTTCAAACGCTTATAACTTTTGCGTTTCAACTCCGATTTGAGCGATTCAAATTTCTAAATTTGTATAAAATTGAGATCTACCTAAATATGAATTTTATTTAATTTTTGGACTAAAGTTTTTCTCTGTAATATTATTTAATTAATTATTTAAACTTTAAATAATCATAACTTTTGCGTTTTAACTCCAAATTTGATTTATTCAGTTTCTAAAAATCCAGAAAATTTCGTTCTCTCTGTTTATGGATTTTATTTGGAGTTTTGGGATGTTTTTGTCTATTGTTTATTGGGTATTTGCTATTTGCACGCTTTACTTACGAGTAGACGTTGAAGTGGGAAGGATTCGAGGAGAAGTGTTGACTCAGATCCAACTCAAGACCAAGAGCAAGTACTTTTGAAGGCAAGTTGTGCTTTGACCATGTTGATCCTATTTCAAATCTATTTTGATTTAAACTATCGCATGCTAGTTCAATTAGAAAGATATTTTGTTTAAACATGGGGTTAGATAAATACCAATTTGTCAGTATGACACCTTGATTATCTAAGTATGTGCCATGATCCTCGTCACCCTAGTTGTGGTTTACTAGTTGGACATTATTAAATTGCCAACATGGGTTTAGACCGCTGTAGTATCTTTGCTTAGACACCTTACGTGCTCATGACATGATTTTGGACAATCAAATGATAATATGGACTTAATGATATATTGAACCTGTTTTGGAAAAGTATCATGTGATGTTGACGGCACGTGGTGCATGGTAATCAAGCTGGGGTTTGATAAACGATTTCGGCCAGGGCATGTGGCAAGAGTAATCAGGTGGGCCGGTTGTGGCATTGGGAGTGTTGATTTGGTTTTTCGGGTAGTCTTGCCCTGGTCACTCTAAGGACTTAACCTTGCAAGCCTTTGAACTGGTCATACTTGCAACCACATGGTCGGAATGGGACGGCCCTAGTTGACTAAGTCGCTAAGGACTCACTTGTGGAGCCTCAGGGTGTCGATTACACCGTTTGTGTGATTGTGCGGGGGAGCGTATCGTGGTCGTGGCCAGTACCCATCTAACGGTGTGTTGGTCCCATACTTCGCCTTGGCTAAGGGAAGGGATGGTGTAGAGCACGAACCTGAGAGGACCACTGTGTTGTTTGAGGCTTAGAAAGGCTTTG
Source organism: Rhipidocladum racemiflorum (assembly GCA_036346355.1). Taxonomy (NCBI): domain Eukaryota; kingdom Viridiplantae; phylum Streptophyta; class Magnoliopsida; order Poales; family Poaceae; genus Rhipidocladum; species Rhipidocladum racemiflorum. Next base: position 70,482,032 of record CM070576.1, on the reverse strand, counting down.
TTACTGAACTCGCCTTTGTGGTGTTTGACTGTATCTTGTGGGTAAAGTGCATAACCTCTGCAGAGTGTAGAATCTATTTGAATAGCCGAGTCCACTTGATCGACAATGCTCTGAATTACAATCAAGGGTTAGACTTTCAAAATAACTTGGATTTGAAAAGTTGGGTTGGTTTAGTAATGAAGTTGATGGAAATGTGGTTTAGGATGGGGAAAATGTTTATTAAATTTCTGAAAAGTTATTTATGCTTTACTTATTTCTACCGCTTTGAATCTACTTATATTACTTTTCAAATGTCAAGCATCGCAAATATACCTAGAGCTATTCCTTTGTACCAAGCCATGCATATAGTATATTAGCTTGCATTCTGTGCATGACTTGTCGAGTACCAAGTACTCACCCTTGCCTCAACACAATACCAGTTGAAGAGGAGATTACGCCATTTCGGAGGAGGATTTCCAAGAAGACCCGTCTACTTAGGGATGCGAGCCCGATCGGTTGCTGTGGTATCTTTGGATGGCGCCACGAGTTATTTGATTTTCCTTTGTTATTTCTCTTTTAATAAGTTTCGCCTTGCAAGGCATATATTTGTAACTTGGCCATAAGGTCGAGTAACCCTTTGATTATTTAAATAAAGTACTTTGATAGTATCGTTTGGTATGATTGTGATATATACCGATGTTAAGACTGTGTGCACTAGCGCGTTCCTGGACTAGTGCTGAATACACAGAGGGTCCGGATTTGCAAATTCGGGGTCCCGACAGAGGTGGTATCAGAGCCATACTTGACTGTAGGCTCAACCCTAAGTTAGAATGGTCGTAGTGAGGATAAAACCTATTTTCTAAAAGCTAAAAATTTGTGAAGACAAGAAATGACATCTCGACTTATCCCTTTCTCTCTTTTCTTGTCTCTTGCTGAAATTTTCCCTTACCTTGTCACAATTTAAAAATTCCGAGTTCTTACGTAAAGCACTCTTGTGACAGATGGAGGTTTTCTCGATGAGTGAGCATAGGTTCTATAGTGAGACTCCTTCGCCGAGTCGAGTCATAGAATAAAGAGTCACCCTTTAGGCGATAGACTCCAGAGTTAGTTCGATTTGGATTTGCTTTGTTTGCTGAGTGTGCAGTATGTGTTGCAAGGCCCTTAGGCATTGTAAGCAGCCATACCAAGTTATTAATAATAAAGTTGGACCTTAAAGTTACCCCTTTCGCCCCGCATAAGTTCCATATTACTTGTCTATTCTTGTTTCCCCCTTATCTCTAAACCTAGAGCAAACCGACCGATGGTGAACACCCGTGGAAACTTTGGAAGCAATGGGAGTGGTTCTCGCCCAGCAGAAAACCCCAATGATGGAGCACCAGCCCCGCCACTGGATATGCAGAATTTCGGAGCTTTTCTTGCTGCTCAGACTCAGTTGATGCATGCTATGATGCAACAAATGCAGCACGTCACTGCTCAGGCCACAGCCAATCAAGTTAATCAGGGACAACGCCAGAATACAAGGCTGTCAGAGTTCATGAGGACTCACCCACCCACTTTCTCTGGGAATGCCAATCCATTGGAGGCCGATGATTGGTTAAGATCAATTGAGAGGAAGCTACACATAGCTCAATGCATAGGGAATGAGAAGGTACTCTACGCTTCTCATCGGTGGAAGGAATACAAATAATGGTGGGAGAACTTCGTGCCACGCAGAGAACCCTCAAGATATCACTTGGGAAGAGTTCACAATGCATTCCGACAGATATCATGTGCCTGAAGGAATCATGGACCTTAAGAAGGAGGAGTTCAGAGCATCAAGCAAGGTAATCACCAGTGGCCGACTACCGAACAAGTTCACACAGCCTAGCACGCTACGCACCGAGGATGTAGCGACAGATAAATCCAGGCATACGTTTTATGAAGGGACTTAACTGAGAATTGCAAGACTTAAGTGCATGCTTTTAGTTCAAACCCACAGTTCCGAACTCCGAACGGAAGTAGGATGTTCCGGTGAGAATACTAATAGATGGAATAGAGTTCCTAGCAAACCTTATAATTTTGGAGACCCAGACCTTAGATGTTATATTGGGAATGGATTGGTTATCCAAGCACAAGGCGGTATTGGATTGTGGACGAAGGACTATCTCAGTTGAGAGCCCGTGTGGGAAGAAAGTGGAATTTCAAGCCACTGCAGTTAGAGATGGACAGTTGATGGTTAACAGTACCAAGGCAATCAGCATAGAGGATGTCCCAAGAGTGAATGAGTACCCGATGTTTTTCCGAAGATCTACCTGGTATGCCGCCGACAGGGGACATAGAGTTTGTGATAGAGCTTGTACAGTGCACAAAGACCGATAGCAAAGAGACCCTATCGGATGTCTACCGAGGAGTTGGTAGAGATGAAGAAACAAATAGAAGAGTTAATGGAGAAAGGATTTATCAGGCCGAGTTCGTCGCCGTGGGGAGCACCAGCTTTGTTTGTCAAGAAGAAGGACGGGAGTTTCGGGATGTGCATTGACTACCGTGCACTCAATGAAGTCACCGTGAAGAATAAGTATCCGCTACCCAGGATTGATGATTGGTTTGATCGGTTAAGAGGAGCCGAGTTTTCTCCAAGATTGATCTGAGATCGGGATACCATCGATTGAGGATCCGATCGGAGGATATTCAAGACCGCATTCTCGTCAAGATATGGACATTACGAGTTCTGATTATGTCCTTTGGGCCGATTTAATGCGCCAAATTATTTCATGAATATGATGAATAAGGTGTTCATGGAATATTTGGACAAGTTTGTCGTCGTGTTCATAGACGATATCCTAATCTACTCCAAGACAGAGGATGAACATGCCGAACACTTAAGGCGAGTTTTGGAAAAGGCGAGGAACAGCAACTTTTCGCCAAGTTCAGCAAGTGTGATTTTTGGAAGGACAAGGTGGAGTTTCTTGGACATGTAATGACCGCATGAAGGAGTCACCGTGGATCCAAGCAAAGTAGAAGCGGTATTACATTGGGAGCGTAGAAGACTGTGACCCAGTTGAGTTTCCTTGGAATGGCAGGATACTACCGCCCGTTTCATTGAAGGCTTTTCGACAATCGCGAAACCTCTTACGCAATTGTCAAGAAGGAAAAGAAGTTTGCATGGACGCGAATGTGAGAAAGGATTTCAGAGTCAAGAAGCAATTGACATCGGCATCGGTGTTAGTTCTCTGATGTTGCTCAAAGCTTCGATATTTATTGACGCCGTCGCGCCAAGGACTGGATGTGTCTTGATGCAGAATGGAAAGGTCGCCGCCTATGCATCAAGGCGCTTGAGGCCGCATGAGGAAAATTATCCGACACATGACCTAGAGTTAGTCAGTAGTGCATGCTTTGAAGATATGGCGTCACTATCGATTGGAAACAGATGTGAAGTATATACGGATCATAAGAGCCTTAAGTACATATTCACCCAATCGGATCTGAATATGAGGCAAAGGAGATGGCTAGAGTTGATCAAGGACTATAATGTTGGAATCCATTACCATCCCTGAAGGCCAACGTAGTAGCCGACGCTCCGAGTCGGAAAAGCCATACCGTGAGTACGTTGCTAGCCACAAGTCGGGATGAGTTATGTGAGGATTTTCGTAAAATGAAGATTGAGGTAGTACCTAGCGGATTCTTGGCGCATTAGAAGTAAAGCCTACCCTAGAGGATCGGATCCGAGAAGGACGAAGGATGATGACAAGATCCGCAGGATTAAGTCCGTCAAGGAGGAAGGCAAGGCAGAAGGACTTCAAGTTGGATGAGCAAGGCACGTTGTGGATGAAGGATCGTATTTGTGTGCCTAACAAAAGGAGTTAAAGCAATCGATTTTGGAAGAAGCCCATGACTCCAAGTACTCAATTCACCCTGAAGCGCCAAGATGTATCAGATCTAAAGGAGAGATTCTCGTGGCCGAGTATGAAACGAGAAGTTGCCGAGCATGTTGCATTGTGCGACGTATGCCGTAGAGTCAAGGCAATGCATCGAGAGACCGGCAGGATTGCTACAACCGTGAAGATACCTGAGTGGAAGTGGGAGGAAATCGGAATGGATTTCATTACCGGTTTGTCGAAGACTCAAGGAGGTTATGACTCCATATGGGTTATAGTGGATCGCTTGACTAAAGTAGCCCATTTTATCCCCGTGAAGACCACTTACTCGGAGATAAATTAGCGAAATTATACATGATCAGATTGTCTGCTTGCACGGAGTGCCAAAGAGGATTGTATCGGACGAAGGTACCCAATTTACCTCAAGGTTACGGAATAAGTTGCATGAAGCCATGGGAACCCGTTTGAACTTCAAGATGACTTATCATCCACGCACGGATGGACAGGCCAGAAAGAGTCAACCAGATTCGAGGATATGTTGAGAGCTTGTGCATTGGCTTATGCTACCTCTTGGGATAAGAGTTTGCCGTATGCCGAGTTCGATTACAACAATAGTTATCGAGTTAGTTTACAGATGTCACCTTTTGAGGCCTTTGTATGGTCGACCTGTCGGACGCCATTGAATTGGAATGAGACCGGCGAGCCGTGTCTTTGGGCATGACATTCTTCAAGAGGTCAAGAAGCGGTCGCTATGATTAGGGAAAGGTTGAAGATAGCCCAATCTCGACAGAAGAGTTATCTTGACAATCGTCGCCGAGATTTGAGTTTTGAATCAGAAGACTTTGTATACCTCAGAGTTACGCCTCTCAGGGGAGTTAAGAGGTTCCATGCCAAAGGGAAACTTGCACCCCGTTATGTTGGACCATTTAAGATTTTGAGCCGCAGGGGCGAAGTTGCTTATCAGCTGGAGTTGCCACAGTCGTTAGCAGGAGTACATGATGTATTCCATGTGTCCCAGTTAAAGAAGTGTCTCCGAGTTCCTGAGAGCAGACAGCTAGAGTCAATTGAGTTGCAAGAGGATTTGACCTATAAGGAGTATCCCGTGAGGATTCTAGACACAATGGATCGAGAAACTAGAAACAAGTCAACCCGTTTTTGTAGAGTTCAGTGGAGCAACCATAAAGAAAGCGAAGCGACTTGGGAGCGCGAAGAGGATTTGAAGAAAGAATTTCCAAATCTATTCCTTTAGTAAGCCCTGAATCTCGGGGACGAGATTCTATTAAGGGGGGGAGGTTTGTAACACCCCAAAATTTTACTTGTCCTAAATTCATGTGTGATTTGGCACTTTGGTGAATTTTTGGAATTTTCTTGAATTTATTTGGATTTAATTGGAATTTATTTGAATTTATTCCATTTTGAAATAATTAAAGAATTTAATTTTGCAAATAAAATTTTGTTGGGAATATTTTATTTGAGTCCAAAATGATCCAAAGTATTTTCCAGAAATTTTAGGATTTTTACGAGTCATTTGCTATTTTTAATGAATTAAATAAATTACTAGGAATTATTTCAAATATTAAATCGCTGGAAAATCAAACTCGGGTCAAGTATCGTTCATCCGACCGAAGTCGAACCCGAGTTGGACTCGAGTCCGACCGAGCCACGTGACTCGACCGAACCACTCCTAACCCTAATCAATCCCAACCGTTGGATCAAGATCCAACGGCCGAGATCCGCCGACCACCGAGCCGTGATCCGGCCGGATCCGATCGCGCCCGTGCGATCGGGGCCGTTGATCGTGCCACGCGGTACGGCTCTCCGTCGTCGTCTCGCCCGAAAGTCCGAGCCGGACTCACGCCGTGTCCGCCGCGGAAAACTAGGTCTCCGTTTTACGGACGCCGAGGTTATTTAAAGCCCGGCGTACCGAGGACCGCTGTGATCCCGCCCTCCCTTCTCTACTTCACCGAGGCAAAGCCGCCGCCCGTTTAAGCCGTGCGAGCTTCGCCGTAGTTGCGCGCCGCTCATACGGTCTTTGCCGTTCGCCGCGTCCGCCGTCCCTGCGCCCGTTGACCCCAGATCCGGACTCACCGCGACGAGACGCACCGAGGATCTCTCACTTCACGGAAGCGCGCGAACGCCGTTGGCGTGTCGCCGTCCCGGCTCGGCCCGGCCAGCTCCGCCGCAAGCCATCGCCGGATCGCGAAGCTCTCTCGGCCGTCCGATCAAGATCCAACGCCGAGATCACGCCACGCCATCGCCGCGGTGAGATTGCGTTACGATTTCCAGATCTAATCTCGACCATCGGATCTAGATCCAACGGTCCGAAATCAATGCGTTAACCCAAACGCGTCAACACTGGATCTAATCCGCGCCGTTGATTTTCAAACCAACGGCCGTGATTGCGCCACGTGTCGGGAAGTTGGACCGACGCGGTCAGCGCAGGCCCACGCGACGCTGTGCAGGACGCTGACACGCGGGGCCCGCGTGTCAGAGGGCCGCATGTCAGCGGCTGACCCAGCCAAGCGCTGACGTCACCCATGACGCCAAGGTCCCACATGTCGCACTGCGGCCGAGCCCCGCCGACGCCAAGAATGACGCTACCCGAGTGGGCCCACATGTCAGTCTCACGTGGAGTCGTGGACCGAGTCCACGGTGGACCCGAGCCGAGCGTGGACCAAGTCCATGGACCGGCTGACGTCAGCCAGCCAATCAGAGGCTGCCACGTGTCCATGCTGACGCAATAATTAATTTCCGAAAAAGAAAATGATTTATTAATTCGAAATATTGATTCAAAATTTAGATTCAAACTTCAAACGCTTATAACTTTTGCGTTTCAACTCCGATTTGAGCGATTCAAATTTCTAAATTTGTATAAAATTGAGATCTACCTAAATATGAATTTTATTTAATTTTTGGACTAAAGTTTTTCTCTGTAATATTATTTAATTGATTATTTAAACTTTAAATAATCATAACTTTTGCATTTTAACTCCAAATTTGACGATTCCAGTTTCTAAAAATCCAGAAAATTACGTTCTCTCTGTTTATGGATTTTATTTGGAGTTTTGGGATGTTTTTGTCTATTGTTTATTGGGTATTTGCTATTTGCACGCTTTACGAGTAGACGTTGAAGTGCCGGAAGGATTCGAGGGAGAAGTGTTGACTCAGGATCCAACTCAAGACCAAGAGCAAGTACTTTTTGAAGGCAAGTTGTGCTTTGACCATGTTGATCCTATTTCGAAATCTATTTTGATTTAAACTATCGCATGCTAGTTCAATTAGAAAGATATTTTGTTTAAACATGGGGGTTAGATAAATACCAATTTGCTGTATGACACCTTGATTATCTAAGTATGTGCCATGATCCCTCGTCACCCTAGTTGTGGTTTACTAGTTGGACATTATTAAATTGCCAACATGGGTTTAGACCGTTGTAGTATCTTTGCTTAGACACACTTTCGTGCTCATGACATGATTTTGGACAATCAAATGATAATATGGACTTAATGATATATTGAACCTGTTTTGGAAAAGTATCATGTGATGTTGACGGCACGTGGTGCATGGTAATCAAGCGGGGTTTGATAAACGATTTTCGGCCAGGGCATGTGGCAAGAGTAATCAGGTGGGCGGTTGTGGCATTGGGAGTGTTGATTTGGTTTTTCGGGTAGTCTTGCCCTGGTCACTCTAAGGACTTAACCTTGCAAGCCTTTGAACTGGGTCATACTTGCAACCACATGGTCGGAATGGGACGGCCCTAGTTGACTAAGTCGCTAAGGACTCACTTGTGGAGCCTCAGGGTGTCGATTACACCGTTTGTGTGATTGTGCGGGGAGCGTATCGTGGGTGTGGCCAGTACCCATCTAACGGTGTGTTGGTCCCATACTTCGCCTTGGCTAAGGGAAGGGATGGTGTAGAGCACGAACCTGAGAGGACCACCTGTGTTGTTTGAGGCTTCCAAAGGCTTTGTTACTGAACTCGCCTTTGTGGTGTTTGACTGTATCTTGTGGGTAAAGTGCATAACCTCTGCAGAGTGTAGAATCTATTTGAATAGCCGAGTCCACTGTCTTGGACAATGCTCGGGAATTACAATCAAGGGTTAGACTTTACGAAAATAACTTGGATTTGAAAAGTTGGGTTGGTTTAGTAATGAAGTTGATGGAAATGTGGTTTAGGATGGGGAAAATGTTTATTAAATTTCCTGAAAAGTTATTTATGCTTTACTTATTTCTCGCTTTCGAATCTACTTATATTACTTTTCAAATCTTTGTTTCGCAAATATACCTAGAGCTATTCCTTTGTACCAAGCCATGCATATAGTATATTAGCTTGCATTCTCAGGCATGACTTGTTGAGTACCAAGTACTCACCCTTGCCTCAACACAATACCAGTTGAAGAGGAGATTACGCCGATTTCGGAGGAGGATTTCCAAGAAGACCCGTCTACTTAGGGATGCGAGCCCGGTCGGTTGCTGTGGTATCTTGGATGGCGCCACGAGTTATTTGATTTTCATTCTTTGTTATTTCTCTTTTAATAAGTTTCGCCTTGCAAGGCATATATTTGTAACTTGGCCATAAGGTCGAGTAACCCTTTGATTATTTAAATAAAGTACTTTGATAGTATCGTTTGGTATGATTGTGATATATACCGATGTTAAGACTGTGTGCACTAGCGCGTTCCTGGACTAGTGCTGAATACACAGAGGGTCCGGATTTGCAAATTCGGGGTCCCGACAGTAACAATGCTAAAAAATAATAAATAGTAGCGCATTCATTTTTATGTGTACATATGCACATTCTGATATTGCGTTGTGTGCATACAAAGAACATAATGAATTACGTGTGGACTTTACGTAGTTTCTGATATATATATTTGCCTATTGCTATCCAATGCAAAGTAGACCAAAATACGCTAATTTTCTTTAATCCTACAATATTTTTTCTCAAATATATACAATACTCCATAAAAAAAATGGCGCAGCATCGCGCGCTACCCCTATCTAGTAATAATTAAAGGTGATGGTTTCTTTGTTTTTTTCTATGCGGTCTACTGGTCCTTTTTTTTCAATAGCTCCTAGCCTTTTATTTTCTTTTCCGGATCAGTCCTGACTTTTCTCCCCTTTTATTCTGATACGGAGAGCAATGTACGAGAGATACAGTCTCTAGCCCTTTTTCCGATTGATCCTACTCTCTCTCTCTCTCCCCCCCCCACCCCTTTCGATCTAGAGAGCAACTCTGCGGGAGCATACATCCCCTCTTCTCTACCATCTCAAGTTTTCTCTTCCCTTTTCTTTCCTTTCTTATTTAAGTATGAGTCCTATACACATATAACCATACTTGTAGAGTTGTAGTTGAACATACCCCACCAGATATAGTTTTATTAATTAATTGTTAAAGAAATAAAATTAATATGTCCCATTAGAATCTGGACCCACTAAGATCATGGTCTAGGTATTTTTTTTATCTATTAATGTGGTAATTTCCACCCCTATAGAACGAACATGGTAACTTCTTTTTTCTTTATTTTAATAAGATAATAATAACTAAGATCAATGGTCTATATATTTCTCTTTTTTCACTTGTTGTTTTTACCCATTCAAAATGAATATGGTAGTTTTCTCTTGGAATAAGTCCAATTTAAAACTTCAACTCTATCTTTGGTTGCAAATCACATCATCTAACAAATCACCCAACACATCATGTAACAAATCATCAAACCAAGGTGACTAACGTTGCAAAGAAGATAAGTGGTGGTCGATGATGATTCACTTTGACAGCGGAAGCGACCTCCTCATACCTGGAAGTCGTGACCTCATCTGCGACCGCCTCTGGCCAAGTCGACTCGATCGACCCCCACTACTAGGACCACTGCCAACCGGGTTGTGAGAAAAAGAGGGGAAGCTAGGGCCATGGCCGCCGCCAAGTTAATGTCCTCCGGTTGCCGCCTCGTGGATGCCATGGCGGTAGGGGTGGTGATATCTTGGAGAGTTATTGCGCAAGTGAGGTGAGGAAGGGGAGAGATAAGGGAAAGGTAACGATGTGAGAGAGTAGGTGGGGGTTTGTTTAATAGTGGACAGGATGGGAAAGCAAGCACAGAGAGATGTGTGCACTTGTAGCACGATGAGGTCGCTTGAGAGAGAGGTGGAGAGAAAGATGGAGAAAGGAGGAAGAAGTGCTTTTTGTTGCATGTGGGCCCCACTTGACTCACCATTATATTGTTTGGTACGTCAGAGCATCTCCAGCAAGCCCCTAAACCAGCCCCTAAACCTTAAAATAGGGAGTGTAGTAAAAAAACAGATCCAGCAGGGCCCCAACTCAAGCCCCTAAAATTAGGGGCCCCTAAATTTGCCTCCTCAGCCCCAATTCCCAGGGAGCCCCAACTCAAGCTCCTAAATTTAGAAGGCCCCTAAATTTGCCTCCTCAGCCCCAATTCCCAGAGACACGAGTACATCCCCTATTATTGAAGACAGAGAAATACATGAGAGGCTTCGAGATGATCTTATTGAGCATTTGTGGGCAATTCACAGCGCTTCGTAGTTTGATTCATTGTTCGAAGTTTCTATTTATCTATTTATCATGTTTTGAAAATTTTAAATTTAAATTTAAAATATCATGTTTTTAAATTGTAAATGTTAATATGTTTATGTTTTATGTATTACAAATATTTTTGATTGAGTTTTAGTGGTGTCAAATGAAGATTATACATAGCGGATATGTCAAAATAGGAGAAAAAGTAAAATAGGAAATTTTGAGATTTAGAAATTTATTCTTTGGAACTTGTGCTTTGAAAACAGGACCCCAAAAAATAGGGGGTCCTTAAATTCAAAATAAAGACCCTGTTTTAGGGGTCCTTCTGGAGATGCTCTCAGTAAAACCATCTATAGGTCACATGAAAACCGGTATGAAAAAGTTGAAAGAGGATAAAGTGGACGGTTTTGAGAGGTCAAAGTGGTAAAGGCAACAGTTTTCGATCTAATGATTGAAAATTGAACCAATGCAAGAGTTCAAGGTTGAAATTGAACTTTTTTTCTTTACTTGAATAATATAATAATAAATAGATAGACAGAAAGAAGATTCATTTGCTCGGTTGCTGCGGCGGGGAGGTGTCGTTGGCGGGCTGAACTCCGTCGACGAGCGGCGCCCAGCGGCGTTTGGCGGACTAACCCAGTGGAGTTCGGCCCCTCCAGTTAGAAATACTCGATCCAGTTAGAAATACTGGAGCAAGATCCAAAGTTCCAAACCCTAGAACACCAGCAGTTTGAAATAAGGAATCTGCAGACAAGTACCAACTGATAAAACTCGTCGCAAAAGGTCGCAGTGTTGCGAGTTCAGACGTTCTTGTATGTGCATCCAGCAACTGAAGAACGCAAACGTCTGGATTCAATTAATCCTCAAAGTTGATGGCAAACTGGATGCCTGGGAAAGATGACTGCTTAACTCCTGCCAATTTGTCAAATCGGCAAGATAAACCCGGGATTAATTTATGCCCGACATGCAATCCGGGATTGACACAGAGGCACCTGGCTTTCCATGTCGCTTATGCGATTGAGTCAAGGACAGATCCGAGGACATAAACAAGGTTCGGAGAGAGCCAATGAGCCGAGCGGGTTCTACTGGCTCTTCAGGCTTTCAGAAGACCACTAATTTCTTCCCCCTGCCTCTTGTAGCAGCAACCGGCGCAACACCAGGACCAAAAGCTATATACATATCCAGATAAGATTCTTTCTTAATCCTTTCCACGTCGGACACCGGCACGTCCAAATCTGCATTTGCATAAGTATTGTCGTCGATCGAGTTGCTGAATCCTTTTCTGTATCTGCTCTTGCATCAGCCTCCCTTGTAAAACCTTGAGCAATTCTATATATATATTCAGTTACGTACGTACGTGTTACAATTAATTCCCATCGAATAAGAAGTGGAAGAGGAGGCATGGGATTTTAGTCTCATATTGCTTAGCCAACCAATTTATAAGAGGAACTTTTGTATGGGCTATAGTATGAGTTGACAGTAAGGCTAGATGTACACATGGTTGGCTATGTTAGATTATATACACGCATGCATGAGCACGTATCGCGTATTTCTTGTGACTTGTGACGACGCGCGACCGAGACATGCTAAATGTACTTAACCTTTTTCTACATCACCTTAGACCTTGACTGTCAACGTGACGCCGCAGACTCAGTGAGACGCACATTCTTGTGCGATTTGTCTGTTCGCCCACGATGCAAGATTTCAGGGGTAGTTCTTGGAATCGTGGCATTTCGAATTTTGTAACGCTGAGATTTCGTGGGTGGTTTTGGCTTGATGCGCCTTTATAAGGGAGACATCTCTGTACGTGAAAGCATACGACGAAAAACCGATCTCGTCTTCCTCCGACGCTCTCTACTTCCTCCCAGTGCCTGTTGTTACCCAAGTCATCCCGTCACTTCGCCCATCGTGCAACGGGTGAGAAGGAGAGTAGTGTCTTCGATCATACATCAGCCTTTGACGACCTATACAGGAGACCGGCGATCAGGTTTCTAGGAATTAAGCATCGTATCGCATGACTGCTCTTCTTCGAACGTCAACGTGTCGCTCCTACGCAACTTCCTGTTCTTCACCAAGCCTTTTGTAAGTGTCTCGGACCGACTAGTTGGTCCAAACGATCTTTCCTTTCTACGATTAAATCTGTTGACAATGCATGCTGCTATGATAGTATTGTTTACATCTATATATCAGTTGTGCTATCTAGTATGTGTAGACCTACTTTCTTTACTAGCATGTTATGTATTCTTTGAATATTTGTTGGCTACTAATAATCTTATCGTAGACGTAATATTTAACTTCATATTTTTATTGGGTAACTATGAAATTAAATTAACGCATGTTAATTTTCCAACAGTATATGCACTGAACATACGTGTGTGCATACTTAACCAACAAACTATGGCATTTGAGATTTGATAGTGTCAGTATGTGTTGTTGGGTGGGACCGGGACGGCAGCTTCGACCTTGGTTTCTCATTCTTGTTTATGATCAGGGAGATTCCAAAGAAGGAAGGAGTCCAATGCTCATCAAACACCTGCAATTCTTTTGAGGCTGAGTGATCCCCAATGGATTCCCCATTAAAGTCAAAAGATGATTGGATGGTTTTATTATGATTTGGCTTTATTATATTATTTAGAGATCAATGCACATATAACTTTGCTCAAGGAAAGAGATTGTTTGTTACTTGTGCATGGACTTCGTGATTCTCATGAGAAAATGCCATGAATTGATCTGTTTATAGTGGATCAACCGTGAAGGGCAGGGACAACCGAACGAGGGGAGAGTTCAATGCAGAATTGCATATGTAGTAGTTTTCCCCATTGATCTGTGAATTCAATGCACCGTGAACAATTTTGATGACAAGAATCTAACTGCAGTATAGCCTAATGGTTGATGATACAGATGTAGTGTACTGTAACTTAGATAGAGTTATGGGAGAGGATATGGACCAATCAGAATCATGCATCACTTAGATATGTGGGGATTTTTTTAAATAATATTTTTTTTAAATTTTTTTTATAGAAGTATTATGTCAAAGCAAAAATTTACAAAAATATCCACCTATCACCATTTGAATTGGCAACAGTCAATAGAGACTCTGTCGCCAACGGTCTCTCTCAACCAAATGGCGACACAAACCTGTCGCCAATTCAAATGGTGACAGGTGGGTATTTTTACAAATTTTTGCTTTGGCATACTACAAATTTTAAAAAATATTAATTAAAAAAAACGATACGTGGTAGCAGATGCTAGTCTTTTTTTAAAAGATGACTGAAAGAAATGAGAAAGGAAAATGGCGTCTTCTTCAACGACGATTGGAATAAATGAAACAAATACAGGGGTCGATGTTACCGTGTCAACAAAAACAAGACCAATTTGTCTGTGCTATTCGACCAACTTACCGTTCTATTTTGACAATACTGTCTTCTTCATGATGGCTCCTGTTTACTTATCTCTGTATGGAAGGATGAACATCACATCCAAGAAGGTTCAATTCAAAATTTTGTTTGATTTGACAAATTTGTCTACCCTACCGGAATAATAGGTGTCTTTTCATCTCTTGTTGGGATCTCAAAAGACAAGCGACGCAGAAGGATTGAACATAAAGATGTCCCCCCAGATCTTAACTGTAATGTTGTATGCTTGCAATCCAGCTAGAGATTGAGACCATAAGGGCCAAGAAAGCTAGCAAAGGAAAATGGGAGAGGGTGAAGGCACCAAAGTGGCTATTTGTCCCATTGCCTTGTCTAACATGGAAGAGGGCTCTGCTATATAGTAGGTGGATATCTCTCTCTCTCTCTTTGTATCTTTATATTCTTGTCAGTTGAGTTGTTTCCATTAGGAGGCCCCCACTGAGAGAAGTTCATATTCCATTTGGGATGATCAAGAGCCCTTTTTGCACCCAATTCTCCTGCAGATTCCATCCTACTTCCAGATAGAGATAGAGATAGAGATAGAGATAGAGAGAGAGAGAGAGAGAGAGAGAGAGAGAGAGATTATTGACCACCAGGAAGTTTCCAGTGGTAGCCGCACATGTGAATATGTGATGCCTTCAACTCTTCAAGTTGTAAGTTGCTCTAACCATATGCGTAATTAATAATTCCATCTCTGATCCTGCAACTTGCATTGACGCGCGTGCACCTTGTTGCTTCCTCCTCCTCCGGCTGCTCGTCGGCTGTGTGGCGATTCCGTGAGTCCGCGGGCATGCGCAGTCACCACCGGCGAATTATTCTCATCGCGTTGCGTGCCACGCCTCCGGGAATCTTGGTCGGTGCCAATTCGCTTGCGCCACTAGAACCCAGCTTCAATGCCGATCGAGCATTGCAGCATCGCCCTGCAACTCCACTGCGTTAATCCTTCTTTCCTCCTCCAAATCTCACCCTAGTTCATTTTTCTCTAAAGGAAACTTGCTGCTTCAGGTCTCACGGAATGTCCCGTATTCGTATATATTTGCCACTCTCTGAACTCTCTAAGTTCGTCGTGAAATTGATAGGTTAATTGTGATCCATACCTGCTTCTTTCTTCAGCTAGAAGTACGCCAAGACTTGTGCTCTAGATGAACACCAAGAAGATTAAGATGCACGACCACTACGGGTCGCCGCTATGCGATCCTTCGCCGCCGCAGCTGCTAAGCTCCGCCGTGAAGCAGTTTCTTCCTGTATCCGCCGGGCCCTCGTTCCATCCGGGACTCGTGAACTCTACCCCTCAGCAGCAGCACGGCGCGGGCTGGCTGCACGAGGAGTACACGCCGAGGTCGGTTCTTGCGCAGACGTGCGTTGGCTCCAACACCGCCGCGTTCTACGCCGCCGAGAACCTGCTCGGCATGGCTCAGTTCGACTGCCCTCTTGGAGCGGCGCTCCCGGCGATGCCGACGGTCGAGACGCCGTTCCAGTCGTCGGAGAACGAGCTCTACCGCCCGGTCGACCCGCTGCTGCTCCGCGACCACTCGGTGAGGACGTACTACGTCCGGCCGCAGCAGCGGGACGCCTCGGAGGCGCCTCCTGCACTGAAGCTCCCATTGCCGCAGCAGCAAGAGACAGTGAATGCGCTGTTCAGCAACGCTTCCACCACTAGGCTTCTTAGTGGTGAACCCAAAACCCACTCGTTTTCACCTCATGTAAGTGAACTACATCTACACTGCATGGAATTGTGGATATTATTTCTATTCCACGCCATGATATATCAGACCTTGACGATGGATGCTTCTTGCGTTCATGGTTATCTGAAAACTCTGAAGGTTGCGGCGAACCCGATTCTCCCGGAGATGGAGGCGCCGAGCCTGCAGAGCCAGATGGAGAATCAGCTCATGTCCAGGAGTTGCGTCAGCGCACCGGCGGTGAACCCCACCGGCAACGTCACCGCGCCTGCTGGGCCAAGTACGCAGAGCAAGACGCGGATCCGGTGGACGCAGGACCTGCATGAGCGGTTCGTCGACTGCGTGAATCAGCTCGGCGGTGCAGATAGTGAGTGTTCTTGATCCGAAACCTTTGTTCTTGATACCGATATGTTGCTTACTACGCTAAAGGTTATTTCTCATGGCACATAGTTCTTTCTTGTTGTTGTCTGGCACCTGCAGAGGCGACCCCAAAGGGGATTCTGAAGCTGATGAATTCGCATGGCTTGACGATCTACCATATCAAGAGCCATCTTCAGGTATCCAAAATTGGAAAAGAAGAACCACTTACACAACTGTAGAGAGTTTTGAATAGACGTTGTCGATATTTCAATTAATTTGTAAGTCTGTTTAACGAGTTGCAAACTAACAAATTGCATGCTGTTCTCTTCTTTGTTGTCAGAAATATCGCACAGCGAAGTACATTCCAGCATCACCTGAAGGTAAATCTATAGAAATTAGAACCCTGATATAGAATAGTTAGTTTGTTCGGTAACCGGTAGTAATTAGCTAGTTGATTTCAGCGTTTTTCTATCACGAATAGTTAGAGATAAGCATCGATTCTATATTCCTCAGCTCATAAGGATCTCAATTCTTTTGTTCGATATCTTGCTTTATTCTATGTTCGTTTCAACACCATGCTTTTATTCCATTTATTGTTTATTATGCTTTACTATCCATCCATCCTACCGCCCATTGACACATGTTCTCATTCTGCTGTCCAATAACAGGGAAACAACAGGAGAAAAGAGCCACAGGAAATGACATGCAGAACCTGGACCCGAAAACGTATCTTTCACTATCTAGTAGCTTTGCAAATCGATTTTAATGGAATGCATGTTCGACTGTGTTATGTCATACATATATTAAATGCTGGCACTACCTAATAGTGATCCCCTTTAATTTGTAGTGGAATGCAAATCACAGAAGCACTACGCGTTCAACTCGACGTGCAGAGGCGCCTCCACGACCAACTTGAGGTGCTCTATCGATGTATCTATACTAGATATATACAGAAGCAAAAGTAGCAACTAGATAGATAGATAGATACATGTGTTCACGATATCTGAACTTTTGCTGTTCCTTTTTGGTGTCTCTATCTGTCTGTCTGTCTGTATTGTCTCACAGATACAGAGAAATCTGCAGCTGAGGATAGAGGAGCAGGGCAAGAAGCTGCAGAAGATGTTCGAGGACCAGCTCAAGGCGAGCAGGAACGTGATGGAGCCGTCGCGGGAGCTGGGCATGGTCTTCCCGAGCGAGCAGGACGACGGGTTCGACGACGTGCAGCTGCTGTCTGTCGCTAGCGGCAGCGAGGATGACGGGTTCCCGTCCAAACTAAGCTAGCCTTGTGGTGTCTCTGCCTTGTAATCGTAGGCTTTGACAGATGTTGTCGTGGTTCTCAATTTATGATACGTACAATGATGGGAAAGACACCGTGACTTTTTTCCTTCCATCGAGTTGCCGATGTTTAGAAAAGTGTATTGAAAAGGCGGGTAAAGGACTTCGTCACTTTTTTAGCCATGCGACATTTTTTTTAATATAAACTCTTTCTGAATATAATTACAAAAATAACTTTATATCTAACTGCAGAAGCACGAGATGTGTCGGAACACGACAGGTGAGGCATTTCTTCTGCCGATGTTTCTAGGGTTAAGAATAGGGTTATTTTTGCGATTGCCTTATGAAGGGAGCAGATTTGCATGTAAAAAAAAAGTTTATCACAAGTTAGAAAAGTGATAATTTCCAGGGGGGAAACAATGGGGATCCTTTGCCAAGGTAAAGGCTGCCAAGCGGGATCTATAGGTTCAATCCTTTCAGTTTATTCAATTGTACTGCGCCTCTTTAAAAGGAGCTCTTTAGTTAGGACTCTACTTGCAACGTCTCAACATAAGTGCATGTGTTACAACGACGTGAACTTGTCAAGCTCCATGTGGCGCCATACAGAGTGTGGGAACGAGCAAAAAGAAAAAAGAAAAAAAAAGAACACAGAGAACTGAAAAGTAGCAAATTCAACCAAACAAATCCCAATAAGGAATGTAATGCTATAAATGTATTATGGATTGTCCATTTGATATCTTGAAACTATTTCGTTGAGATTTAGGAAATAAAAGCGAATGATTTCTAACCTTTGCCTTTTGGCATTAAGTCTTGTGGCTTGCGAGCATCAAATTATATTGAAGTTGAACAGTAGAAATATCTTCAGGAATATGGACATGGTGCTCACATGCCCCTCACAAATGCAAGCACTGAGATGCTCTTTTTTTGTCTTTTCTGGGGAAGTACACGTGCACCTACTAAGTAATTGCCGAGAAATAGTACAGTCAGTGTTGGCCTCAACACGTTCACCAACACAGCACGAACATTCAATAACCGACAAAGAATATGAACGAAAAAAGAGAGTAGTTCGACATACTACAATTTTTAAAGGTTCAACCTGGCACTCAAATATAAAGCTTAACTTTACAGTCAGCCAAGACATTCTGACATTCAAAAACTAACGCTACAAATTCAGTAGAAGTTACACCGAATACTGCGGCGGTAGCCATTACATAGAACAAATTACAGGCTACCACAAATAATCTGATTTTGCCTGACATAATTCATAATCCAGAACATCGAAGAGATACATAAGCTAAGCTGTTCATTTTGTCAAGAACACCATATTGTAAAGTTAGGCCTATCTGGCACCACTGCAATCCTAGATCTGCATGGAAGGCAAGCAAAATAGAATATCACAAGGTAAATCAATTCATCAGATTTTGATTAATATCAGCAGGTGTTAGAAAATCTCAGAAGTATTAGCATTATATTGGAAATATAATAGAAAAATATGGATGCTTTATTATACTCAACACTTGGGAAACTAACCAGTTAAAGAGGGTATGCTACGTCTTCTTGATGAAGTGGTGGGCAAGCAAGTCTGATAGTCCTGAAATAGGAACGCTCTCACAGCCGAACAGCTCTTGAAGTTTCGAATCACATAATATTGATGCATTCATTACATCCTGCGCAAAATCAAAGAGAGCATAACTGGATATAGTGTGTAGCGATTGTGCTACTCTTAGGGGAGTACTCCATCTGGTCACAAATAATTGTTGTTTTGGACATAAACACGGTTCCAAAACATAGCTTTAACCACTCCTTTTTTATTATAATATATGTATAAAACCCAATAAAATTATAATATTATGAAATACTTTTCGAGAAAAATCTATGCATATGATTTTCATGTATCTAATTTAAATATTTAAAAGGATATTGACACTCAAAAGTTTGATTGCAACTATATCCCGACAACTATTTGTGACCGGAGGAAGTATTTCCCAGTTCATGACAATTTACATCCTCAAGAACAGCATGAGCAAGGGGAAAAAAGATAGGGAAACATAATTAGAACACATTTGCTGATACTACTTAGCAGTACAATACAGGTTCAAAAAATAAAACTAGAAATTCTGCAGGTATCCTGGGATGAGTCTATTAATTCAGCAGCTATTTCCTGTATTTGACAACTGCTGCTATAAATTTGTGGACCTAAAACTTTTCATATGGATAAAATTCCCAGCCCCAACCTACATTCCAGAAGACAATAATAACTACTGAACAATGAACATATCCAGATAATCAATCATCAATGGTCACCAAAATTCTTCTTGTAGCAACTAGCAAGAACACATCCGGTAGATCTCATAAGTACATTGTTTGATTGACACTCAGCATTTTCCCCAAGATAGACACACTAGTAAAACATAAAACCAAGATGATTTAGCACACAAGGCACTATATTACATAATTACTATGATCTTTACCACTAACAGGAAGGTGATGAGTTACAAGTGGATTCTTCAGTCTTCACCATTACGCCACTATTGCTTCTGAACAATTAATGCAATAATGTTTCAAAACATTGAATTTTCTCAATGCATGCATTCAATATGTAGCTCCAACTCCCATGCATCAAAAGGCAAATAACAAATTGGTATCCGGCAAGAAAAAGTAAGGTAAGACACATCCATACCTCAAGTTGGTTTGCTTTTATGTAATCCCAAAGATACTTCAGAGCATCATCTTGAGGCACTGTGCCTTCTGTTCCAATGAATTTGGCTAGTGCATCAGAAATAACCACAGAGGGTTGATTAATAGGAGGCCTAGGTTGAGGAGCTACATTGGGGGCCTTAAATTTTTTTACTTCCCGAATTTGATCCTCTGCGATACCAAGAAAATATAATTGACAATTTTCACATAACAAATTTTAGCAAATTCAGGTAAACATTAACGGGCAGATGTAGACCAAAAGAAATAGAAGCATGTACTTGGGTCAAGTGGAGTTATGTGCTTGGCCAATAATTTATTCATCTTAAACATGTCGGTGGTGTCAGTTCCAAAAACCACACGAAGTTCATCATTGCAGATGATCTTCCTTTTGTCATCAGGATCTTGAAGATTATTCTGTCTGATATATGCCCATAGCTGCTTCACAATCTGAATGAAAAGTAATGTTATTTTTTCTAGCGCAAATCATTCGAAGAGTTAATCAAGGGGAACATATTGGAAGTTATTTTCTGGTGTGTGCGTGTGCCGGGGGGGCGGGGGGGTGACCAAGAATACCTGAGTTCTTGACATGACAGTCTCACCAACAATAGTCTGAAGTTCAGGTGAAATTGCACAAACTTTATTTAAACCACCAGGCCCACCCCTCTTCCGCTTCGAAGCACTAGAAGAAATCATAACCATATACCACCAATCAGTTTACATGCATCAGTAAATTCTATAATTTGAATTATTCTTAATACTGACCATTGACCAGTAAAAAATAACAAGTTCTAATAAATGAGGGTCAGTGGGGGTGCATGAACCCAACTGTTCAGTCGATAGAATAAGCTAAACTTCAGGATTGGCTTCTGAATCAATACTGTGTGGCATTTGCGTATTTGCCTTTTTAACAAGAAAAACAGGCAATGATACCCAAATAAGTGTATCCAAATCAAATAACAACAACAGGGTTACCACTTCATCAGGGCAGACACCATATCTTTTTAAATGCCTCAGGCACCTTGACTCCTTTTGACATCAAAATATATGTAAGAGCTAAGAAGATAACCATATAACATTAATGAACTCTGTTTTTGTTTCCAACAAAAGGAAACATGGCTTTTCTTTGGTTCAGGGGAATATATATATATAACCAGGTCCTGAGGTCCATTAGCACAATGTCGCATGGCAGTAGTGCTCAGGACTTCTCAAGACCTCTACAAGCAGAAACAGTGCATGTTATAACCCCAAAAATGCATAGAAATACAACAATCTATAAATTAAGTCATTCATAAAAGTAAATCTGACATATAATCAAAAGAATCGAATGCTGACGATCTGTTGGCTTTCATTAAAAATAGTCGGATGCCGCAAAAAAGCAACCAACTTATTAATATACTCTCCAAGGGCCACCTGTAAGTGTTTGGAAGAAACAACAGAGTCTATTGGGACCATTCCATACAATATACGCTAGGTAGACAACAAGAATTAAACAGACCAAAAGACAGGAAGTTACATCCAGTTGCTTGCAAGAAAGCTGAATGAGATTCCATATCCAATCCATTGGATTCATTCAATACAGCATGTACAATTTGTTTGTAGTTCACTAGTTTGTACATTCTAGCATAACAGTTGTCCTGATCTTCAAGCCATTGTTGTATCATAAGCAAACAAAAACCATAAAACTGACTTTTGTGCTTTGTTATGAAAACTTCAGGCGGCTCAACATGCAGCTTGCAAGGTGTGACCAGTGTCCAGTCAAACAAACATGCCTAAATCCCTCTCTAGCCAACCAGTTTTCGTTGCAGTGGCAGAAATTGACAACAAAACTACAACTAAACAGTTACTAGAACATTATCAATGGTCAAAAAGCAGATAGTGCTATCCTACGCATACCTCCTAAACACTACAGTACATAGCAACCGATGTATGTGTAGTGGAACCTAACGCACTTTTCTAAGAACAAGATACTAAACCATAAACCCTAACCCTACCTCAGCTAGAAGGTGCTATTTCATGGTCCCAAATGAGTACTACCGGTTTAACCTCAAATCCATACTATTAACAACGCCAATCAAGTGGATCGACCAAATAGATGTCAAACAAAACCAGATTTAAGCGCCAGTCAATCGTAGTTTGCAATGAATCAATCCCCACAATTTACGGAACCGAAACCCTAATTTCATTAACAGCTCACCTTTCCTTATTCTCGCCGGCGGCCTGTGCTCCAGCGGTGGGGGAAGCAGTGCCCCCGGCCCCAGAGGCCGGCTGCTGGAAGGAGACGGTCCCACCAGTGGCGGCCCCACCCAAGGTGCTGGTGTAGCGGAAGGCAAGCGGCGGCGGCGGGTAGAACGCCATGGCCGGCACAGCCGGCGGCGCGGATACCGTGGCGCCTGGGACAACGGCGGGGAGCTGGGGCATGGCCTGGAAGATGAGCTGGGGCTGGAGCGCCGCGAGCTGCTGCTGCTGCATCTGCTGTGGCGGAACCTGCACCTGAAGCGGCACCGGAGGCTGAGCCTGCGGCACGGGGGGCGCAGGGGCGGCGGTGGGCAGAGGATGGGTTTGAGTTTTGGGGGGCGGCTCCTGGAGGCGTGGGCCGAAGAAGAGGTCCATCTGGTCGCGGATGAAGGGCGCCTTGTGGGAGAGGTCGACGCCGAGCTTGGCCTCCGCCTGCTGGAGCACGGCGGCGAAGGAGGCATCCCCGGCGGCGCCCCCCGAGGTGCGGAGGAGGGACTCGACGCAGCTGGCGATCTCCTGGTCGGACACCATGGCGGGAGGGTGGGAAAACTCAAATCTCGCCAAAACCCTCCCTCCCACGATTCCCCCCGCTCTCTCTCTCTCTCTCTCTCTACTCTCTGTCTCTGGCGCTTGGTCTCGCCCTTTGTCTCTCTCTCCCCCCCTCGGCCTCTCTCTCTCTCTCTCTCCTTGGTCTAATCTAACCTATTTGTTAATAGGGCACATTTCGTCGGGAGGGGAGGAAAAGATGGGGAAAAGGACATGTCGCTAAGCGCACCTCGAAGTTTGTTGCGCAACTGCTGGTGGGCTGGGGCTTGGGAAGGTGGACCCACGTGTCATCGGGGAAGCTGGGCACGGGTTGCGTGTCGAGACGAGAGGTCGCAAAGGGCGCGGTGCGGAATGACGAGAGTGCCCACGGTTTTGGATGCGTTTGTTGAGTGCGCGGGTGGGCCCACCCCGCTTCCTCGGGACATTGTCTACGGCGGCAGGGAGAGAAAGAGAGAAAGAGAGAGAGGAGGCGATCGTCGTCGTGGGGAGGGTAAACCATGGGCTGGGCCGCGTCTCTAGGTGGGCCCAAAATGAGAGCACAAAGAGCCCTTCTCCATTTGTCCAGAAAGATGATGGGCCCATGTCACTTTCTTCTCATGGTCGATCCGTAAACTTCCAAATATTTGGATGTTATATTTTTTATAATAAAAAAATTGATATGTGACATCCCTTTTGAAATGGGGGCTGTAGTTCCTCTGCCTCCTCCTATTCTTCTTTTGCAAGAGCCAATTTCTTGAATAGCATGCACTAGATTTGGATCATTGGTTGCCTCCGATCTGATTTTTTTAGTATAGTATCTGCACTAATTGCAACAAAAGTTTAGATACATTCCCGCATCTGGCTAAGTAATATGAGACTAAAGTATCTGAACTTATTATACTGCAGTGTTTTCAAATACGACGCAAAATATTCCAGTTAAATTATTGCCAAATTTAAAGTAAAACTATTGCATCTTATACTTGGGAAGAATAGGCATTTACCCATTTATATTTAGAACAACGATTCGAATATGAATTCCAATGGAAAAATCAAAATAATTTTCTGTTTGCAAATTTATAGATTTTTTTGAACCATTGAAAGAAAATAATTGATCATATTTTTTAGATACATTCTCTTTATTGGCTGGGACTAACAATTCTTTTAGAAAAGATCATTGTTGCAGCAGAGGTTTGCATTATGATAATGAAGAATGTCTTATATCTCGAACCAACCAAATAAATACTTTCTTCGAACACAAATAGTTGTCGTTATGGATATCGATACGGTCTCCAAAACACAGCTTTGATTACTAATTTTTATTACAATATATTTATAAAACTCGATATAAATATAATATTATAAAAGTATTTTTCGAGATAAATCTACACATATGATTTTCAAATATCTAATTTAAATATTTAAAAAGATATTAACAGTCAAAGTTTCGAAATTTTTTTGACTAAATTTATGTTTAAGACAACGATTATTTGTAATCGGAAGGAGTAGTTGATCTCACAATTAGAATAGGATGATTATAGGTTATAGTTGTAGAGAAGCTGATTTTTTAAAAGCAGAAATCCCAAAGCATATACGAAGTGGATTATGAATTCTAGTGTATATGATAGACTGGATTATGATAATCAAACTGTTTATTTTTATTCAATTTTTTATGCTAGCATTCGGAATCAAAAGCAAAACCAGACAGGCGCTTAATACTTCGGAAGTACGTATTAAAAATCCTTGAGCTCCCGGAAGTAGTCGAAGCCGACGAAGATGCTAGCACAAGATAAAGGGAGTGTATAGGTATCTCTCGGATGTTTTTGTTTTAAATAACATCCAAATTTTGTACCGTAGGATTAAAAAATTTCAACCGTTAGATCAAATCATATGATCGGATGTAATATATATTCCCGAATCTCAACAATGATCCAATGCTTCCAGATTTGGATAATTTCAGCAAACAAAAACATCCATATGATGTTTATTAAATCCATAAGATAAACTAAGGTTCTGTTTGATACGGTTCCAGATTCTAGTAGAAACGGAAACAGTTCTAAATTCTTGGTAGAAACGTTTCAAGTAGAATCAGAATCACTGTCTGAATACCGTTTAGCTAGTTATCTAGATTATGTAAATCAGAGTGGAATGGGGTTGAGGGGGATTCAGCCTAGACGTGAAAAAAACAATGTTCTGAGTTTAACCCATTTAACTAGATTTCTGTTAGATTCTGATTCCAAAACCCCTCCAAAATCCCCCAAAACCTAGAGCATACCAGATCCCCTCCTCCCCAGTCCGCAGTCCCCACCACCTCTCCCTCCCCCATTTCCCGGCGGCAAGGGGCAAATGGCGCCCTCCACCTCGTCGGCTCACACCCTCCTCCACCTCCCAGGCCCGCCTCACCGCGGGTCGCAGCGAGGCGGGTGGCGGAACCACCCGCGGCGGCCGCGCTACCCGGCCCTGCGGTGCTCGTTCGTACCGGTGGAGACGGCGAGGATAAAGGTCGTCGGCGTCGGAGGCGGCGGCAACAACGCCATCAACCGCATGATCGGCAGCGGTCTCCAGGTAGCGGCGGAGCTCCTTGGCCTTTTCCTCCCGGAATTGGGTTTCCTTCCTCTGCCGTGCTCGACATCTAGATCCATTTGATAGTTTGAACTTAACAAGTTAATCTTCGGCCTTGTTACCCTTCTTCCCAATTCCGCCATTCGTGATAGCGCTTAAGTTCAGCATATGAGGCTTTGGTGATAAATAATGATGTTGTTTGTGATATGCTTATTACGTTGGAAATGTATCCATAGAGGCATCTTCGAATCCTGAAGTCTAATGTCGTATAATTTAACCGGGATGATTTCTTCATGTCCTTGTTTTGTTTCTTCAAATGCTTATAAGATATAACTGCATTATACAATTTCAGGGTGTTGAGTTTCACACTATAAACACAGACTCCCAGGCGCTTTTGAATTCACAGGTGCAATATCCACTACAAATTGGAGAGCAATTGACTCGTGGGCTAGGTAATATGTTTTGTTTTCTTATGAACAAATGACATATTTGAGGAATGTTCTGCATATAAATGCACCACCTTTTGTGCTAATTCGTCTGGTGTGTAAACATGTATTGATGATCTGATAAACCGAATGAAATTAACTTACAGCAGATGGATAATATACAGGCTGTAAATTTCCATTGAAACAGCACAAATGTTAACTAGATTCACTAATTATGGTCGTGCACACAGGTACTGGTGGAAATCCTAATTTGGGAGAGCAAGCTGCTGAGGAATCAAAGGAATCCATAGCTAATGCCCTGAGGGATTCAGATCTTGTCTTCATAACAGCTGGAATGGGAGGGGGTACTGGATCCGGTGCTGCTCCAGTTGTTGCCCATATATCAAAGGAAGCTGGTTATCTAACTGTTGGTGTTGTCACCTATCCATTCAGCTTTGAAGGACGCAAGCGCTCTCTGCAGGCAAGTATTTGAGTCTTTTCCCCATAAATATAGGTTGTGTGGTGTTTTATCCAGCAATATTTGGTAATTGATTTTTTTTATGCTTGGAATGGACTTTTGCTTAGAGGAGGTATTAATAACTTCAGATGATGAATCACCCCAACTTTTTTAATCACCTATATATAGACTGGTAGTTCAGACTGTGTAGCTGCAAGAGTAGTATTACCTGTACTCTTGTCATTTTTAGTTCTTGGACTAGCGTAGTAGCATCATCCACTCATGCGAGCTAACTATTGTGCAATTGGTGTAGCTGTGTAGGCCTGTAACGTTTGGTGTTAACTGGGTTAGATTATGATTTTTGGACTTCCCCTAATATACAGTTTACGGTTTGTAGCTATTTGCTTTGTGAAAATATCCCAAAACTTGTCATCATTTGCCTGGTTTGAATTCATTTGGTTGTTGGGACCTTTGAATTTCTATACACAGCTATTTGTATTTGTTTTGGAACACTTTCCTGTTTTTCTCTAGTTCATTTAATTTTTTTGGTGTCCATTTCAGGCACTGGAGGCATTAGAGAAGCTGGAAAGGAGTGTAGACACACTCATTGTAATCCCAAATGATCGGTTATTAGATGTTGCTGATGAGAATACTCCCTTGCAAGATGCATTTCTCCTTGCAGATGATGTCCTTCGTCAGGGTGTCCAAGGAATATCTGACATTATCACAGTGGGTTTTTGCTTCCCTTCCCTGTGGTGCAATAACTTGGTTGTCGTCACATAATACTTATGTGAAAGCTTTGCAGATACCTGGCCTTGTGAACGTTGATTTTGCCGATGTGAAAGCTGTCATGAAAAACTCTGGAACTGCCATGCTCGGTGTTGGTGTTTCTTCCAGCAAAAATCGGGCCCAAGAAGCTGCTGAGCAGGCAACACTTGCTCCTTTAATTGGTTCATCCATTGAAGCAGCTACTGGTGTTGTGTACAATATCACTGGTGGGAAGGACATCACTTTGCAAGAAGTGAACAAGGTCTCTCAGGTGCGTGTAGGATTCCTTAACGTTGTCTTGAATTGTCTTTGAAGAACTCTGGAAAGTCAAAAGAACATTAACACATCTCTAGTGGAAGGACTAAATATGTTAGTATTTGGATAATAGTATAATACACACCATTATCAAGCTTCCTAGGTGATTGAAGTGCTCTATTTTGACAGATGCATTCTGAAAGTAGTCACTTATTCACATTTTGCAGATCGTAACAGGCTTGGCTGATCCTTCCGCAAACATAATTTTTGGGGCCGTTGTTGATGACCATTACACTGGTGAGATTCATGTGACGATTATTGCAACCGGATTTCCACAATCCTTCCAGAAGTCCCATTTGGCAGATCCGAAGGGAGCAAGAATATTGGAAGCCAAAGCAAAAGTGGCGAGCCTCCCCCATAAACCAGCAGCAGCACCCGCCGCGGTACAACCATCGCCCGTCTCCTCTTGGCCCCGAAGGCTCTTCTCCTGAACACAGTTTTATTCGTTTCATTCCAATACATCATCTTCCTGCGTTATTCGTTTTATTGTTTGATGGAGGTATTGTTTGATAGAACTGTGTAAACATTTCGGCTGGTTTGACATAGTGATTAGCTTCACTTTTGGTGTATGTACGTATTGTTTGATGGATGTTCAGCAGTTCAGCACATTCATCGAGTTTGCTGTGCCTCAGGATGTCACTAGTTAGTTGTTCGTTGCAAAATGCAGGTGGTTGACAACTTTTACTCCCAAAGCACGCCTGATGAATTTATATGTGGGTGAGCTTGTATTCCTCTGATTACAAACTCTACCTTCGTAGAGAAATGCTATTGACACATGGGATTTGCCGAAGTAGATCTTGCACACGCAATTGTCTACAGCAAATAGAGCCGTTGTCTGATTGAGGAACTCCGAGTCTCATCACCTACTGCTTACAACTTACAGGAGTACCACCCGGGTTAACGGCCCACCAGGCTACCTGGCCGAGAACACCTCGCCCTTTGCCATCTTTTACCTTCATAGCCCATAACGTTAGCCGTAGGCTCGTAGCCGCTGAAAAGGTTATCACTTGCCACAGATTAGTCCCGCACTGCCGCTTTCGGAGTATAGTGCTCCGAGGAAGAAGTACATATTGAGGGACAAGGTCACTTTGGGGAAGCACGCAGCTGCGCAGTGAGCACAAAGCGAACTATTCTTTCGCCTTTTACTAAAGAATACCGTGTGTTCGCTGCAAATAGCAGCATAAGCTAATTTTTAGAGGGGTTTCTTCTGTTGTAGATGGGCTCCAGCAATGCAAAGAGTAAAGTATTTGTCGGATTTACCAAATCTGTGTTTACCTAGTCTAGTATTGAAGTTCAAAGTTGAAGCTGACGTGGGGCGCCGACCTCCAATCTGTTCTTTGTACCAAGATTTAGCATATGCCCCCCACATTTATGGCCTGATCATCGACACCCTGCCGAAATTTTCTTTTAAATGAATTGCGGTATTAATACGCGGAACAATTGCATGGAAAACAAAATTGCAAAAATAACTGAAAGAATTGCATGGAAAACAAAAATTGCAAAAATAACATGTATTCGTCAAACGGCTCGGCGATAACCCTATTTTCGCTGAACGGCTCGGCGACATCCTATTTTCGCCAAATTGTGTGGCGACAAATGCCTAATTATGCAATTAAACGTTAACACGGGAAACGAGGTTATTATCGTCGAACCGTTTGGCGACAATAGAGTTGTCACCGTACCGTTCGACGAAAATAGAGTGGTTGCCGAGCCGTTTGGTAAAAATAGCGTGGTAAAAAATGGCCCGACACAGATCGATCTATTTCTTCGTTGCGGCAGAGCAGAGCGGAGCGGCGACCAGGGGCGATCCAAGCCGGTCGGGAGGAAGAGAGGGAGAGGAAGGAGAGAGCGGGGGGGGGGGGGGGGGGGGGGGAAGGAAGAACAAGAAGGTAACATCGCAACTTTGTCTAATTTAGCGTTCTTCAATTTAGAGTAGTATGTTAGTTGTTTAATTTAGAGTAGCGATTCTAGTTCTTTAAATTAGGGTAGCGGTTTAGAGTAGCGATTTTAGTTCTTTAATTTAGAGTAGTGATGTTAGTTTGGGTATTAATTGTTTATATGCTAATATGTTACATGTTAGTATATTGTTTAATTTAGAGTAGTGATTTTAGTTGTTTATATGGTAGTATGTTACATGTTAATCTCTACTATATAAAGTGAGAGTTTCTTCCCACGTCACATTAATTGCCCTGCTTAATTGCCCTACGCAAGAAACGAAGCGTTGCTTTAATTAGCTAGCTTTTGCAAGAAACGAAGCGTTAAAGATAGATGTTTGATCTTATGAAATAGTATTTTTTTTTATTTTTTAATCTTTATTTTTCGTTATCAATTTTGTTTTTCGTAGCAACGCACGGGCATATAACTAGTATATTGTTTAATTTAGAGTAGTGAGTTTATATGTTAGTAGTGATATAATAATATTTAGCGTTTTTCAATTTATCATTGTTTAATTTAGAATTGTTGAATCAGTAGCCTATAAAATCACTATAATATTATAGCATTGTTCAATTTACAGTGATGATTTTACATATTAGAAGCAAATAGCGATGTTACACGTGCGCTATAATGTTAGAGTATCGATAGCGGGATAGTTAATTAGCGTTGTTCAATCTACGGTAGTGATTTTACATGTCAATAGTAGTGCTCTAAAAATGTATTTTTGTCTATGTCATCGCAGTAATGTCGGATCCAGTGAAATTTAGGGTATATTATGGCGATGGTGAAGTAAAAACTAGACAGAATAGTGTGGATTTAAGCAGCTTTGCGGTCACCATGGCTGAGCACTTGTCCCCTGATAATGTTAGCATTCGTGATATAAAGCTTTGGTTGACCCAATATTTTTCCCAGAATCCAAGTGTTTATTTTGTTATCATCCAAATCTTATTCACGCGTAGCAAGGGCGACCCCGCTATGTGGGAGTTGAACAAAGTAGATCAAACACACTTGTAGCAGAAATGGTTAAGTTGGTGCAAGGGATCTCGCCTTAAACGTGTGATGCTGGTGCAGGCTTGCCCTAGAGAAGAGGTGGGTCTGGTGTGAGCGAGAGTAGCATATCGGGTACAGCTGAACAAGTTCAGCCAGTGGTGCCGGTTGAGGTAGCAGTGGGGGATGATCACAGGGATGCAGCAAACGCAGAAGGTCGAGCTAATGAAGGGGAGGAGATCGATCAACTTGTCGATCATTTGGATTGGGTGGACCGTATGGCAACAAAAGAGGAAGCTGAAATGTTGGAGCCTGATGATACCATCAACAAAGATGACGAAGGGGAGGATGATGATGAAATGCATGATAGTATTGGCTCAGCAGAGGTACCCATCCCCGATGAATGGAACAGGCAAAACAAAGCTAGTATGGAAGTTTTGTAGGGTCATGAGTCGCATTGTGAGTATGGTACTAGTGCCATTTGGTTGAATCAAATATTCTCGAACAATTCGGAATTGAAGTTGGCAGTGAGGCTGTGGGCACTATCCCTGCAGAGAGACTTTCGGGTTGTCTTGTCCAGCCCAGATAAGTACAAGTGAAGTGCAGAACTAATGGTTGTGAATTTCGAGTTCATGCATACAAGTCGAAGTGCGAGACATATTGGATTGCATCAAAGAGTGGAGGAGCACACATGCAGACTAGAAAATGTTCTTGTCAAACACCGCAATTTGAATGCGGCTCTAATTGCTAGCGTGATGTTCAATAAAATCATTGAGAAGCGAGATATTGAGTGTTCGTATATTCAAAAAGCAATCTTAAGAACATTTAAGTACTAGATAAGCTACTCGATGGCCAGGCGTGCGAAGCAGAAAGAATTAGAGAAGAGATTTGGCACATAAGAGGATTCGTATTGCAACTTACCTCGTGTGCTTGAAGTATTGAAGCAAACCAATCCTGGCGCATACACCGGTTTCAAACAAAGTGAAGCAGATGGAAATGGCATCTCGACATTTTGTCGTGTTTTTTTTCATTGAGCCCTTGCATTGCGTCATTCAAGTACTGCCGTCCATTGCTCTGTGTCGATGGTACATTTTTAACTGGAAAATATAAGAGGCAGATTCTAACGGCCATTGCAGTTGATGCGAACAACTACATACTTCCATTGGCTTTTGCATTTGTTGAGGGTGAGAACCGGGATAGCTGGATGTGGTTTTTCAGACATCTGAAGGTGGGGATAGTTGGTGATCGGCCCAACTTGTGCATCATTTATGATCGTCACAAAGGTATCCATTCGACAATTAAGACTACAAGAGGCCCTTGATGAGCCATTTTCATGGCCTGACTTGCAGAATAGGTGGTGCATAAGACATTTGGGAGCAAATTTCTTCAAGCGGTTCAAGAGTAAGAAACTGATGAACCTATTTAAGAGGTTATGTAAGCAGAATTAGACACGTAAGTTCAACGCGCTATTGATCGAGTTGGATAAGCACACAAATGCACATATTGAAGAGATGAAGAAGCAACCACCTACGCCGAACAATTGCCCACCCAAAAGGCTAACACCCCTTGGGGAGCTCGATCCTCCTAATCTGAGGAGACAAACGTCAAGGAACATAAAGCGTTTCTCGCACTGGATAGAGACGGAGCTTCTAGAGAAGTGGGCATTGTTCCATGACACTAGAGGTGCCAGGTTAGTATAGTAAATTAAGATATTTATCACGGCTGAACAAATGGGGTTGTTGTTCTAAACTGTTATGCGTTGAACAGGTTTGGTGTTATGACAACGAATATAGCTGAGGTTTACAATTGGATCATCAGAGGCCTCCGTCCGCTATCGCTTGTGGCCATCCTGGAAGGCATGTTGCATGGTATCGTTGCATACTTCCAGAAAAGGCATGCAGAGGCTGTACTTCATGCCTCGACATTGCAAACACCGTATTATTCGCGGATGATGACATACATGGAGGAACGAACCATGAAAGCTCAGCAGCATATGGTGCATAGCTTCGGAATCACTGAGTACCGCTTCAAGGTGACTCTTCGGTGCAAAAGGAGATTGGGAACTGACACAGCGGTTATTACACACGAGGTTAATCTAGGCCAAGAGGCCATTGGATGGTGTGAATGCACCTGCAATAAGCCAAGACTTCTTCATATTCCTTGCTCACACGTGATGGTTGCTTGTGGGGAAATTGGGATGAACATGTCGCAATACATGTCCCCTTTCTACTTGAAGGATCATGTTATCCATACCTGGTCCGGTGAGTTCCGTGATTTCGTGCACACGGTGATTTCACTGTGATTAACAGAGATGAGCGCATCTGTCTGCCGGATCCAACCTTACAGAGGTGTGCGGAAGGGCAGTCTGGTCGTTCACAGACTATGCGCATTCGCAACGACATGGATGAATCTGAAGTGGATGGCCCTCTTAGGAGGTGTTCTGAGTGCGGTGAGTATGGCCACAAGGCAAACCAATGCACGTAGCATGTAGGTTCTGAACGTGGTGGTGCCTTTGTCATGTGTTTCAACGATGTGTGTATCGTCAATATGTATCGAATTATGTAATTATATGCACGCTAGACCATTCATTGGATGTTATGTAATATTGACACTCATGTCTTTTGATTTATATATATCGTGTTTCTCATATGTTGTGTAGTATTATTTATGTTTAACCCTTACGTCTTTTGATTTATATATGTAATGTTTCTCATATGTTGTGTAGTATTATTTATGTTCAACCCTTACGTTTTTTGATTTATATATGTAGTGTTTCTCATATGTTGTGTAGTATTATTTATGTTCAACCCTTATGTATTTTGATTTATATGTGCAATAAATATTTCGATTGTTTATATGCAGGGATGGAGCAGGTCGACTCACTTTTGGACCCTGTGTTGGATGTGCGGCACCGTGCGCACATTCACACGACACAGGGCAATGAGATGGTGCCCCTACTGTGGATCCATGTGCCTAAGAAGGCATGGTGCGTTGACCCCCGCTTCCACACTAGGTTAGTTGCAGTACATTTACATGTTATATTGTTCGTAAAATTTGTGTTCATATAACTTACATTGAACTGATGCAACTCTTTTCTTTCTCAATAAGTTGGCACGTGCCGGGTTGTTTCCGCTAATACGCATGGTGGAGGGTTCAGTTGCCGACGCAGGTGTGCCTGACGACCAGGCCGAGGGTGATGACGGTCCAGAATGATCGCGATGTTTTCCGTTCGACAGCTCTCTGATAGCGTGTTTGGTCGACCGTTGGAGGCCAAAGACGCACACTTTTCACCTTCCCTTCGGGGAGGTGACAGTGATGCTGCAGGATGTCGCCATGCTCACAGGCTTGCCGATCGCCGGGACACCGATCGGACCCTCGGTGATTCATGCCGGGTGGGTGGCGGACTTAGAGGTGCGGTTCGCCGGGGTGGCGGCTGTCGACCCAAAAATATCGATGGGAAAGAGGCACGGGCCATCGAGGAGGTGGTTGGCGCAGTTTGAGGTTAATAGTTGTACATGTTAGTATGTTATTCCAGTTTTGCATAATATTAACATGATATCACACTCTTTAAGTTGTCACAGGTGCAACATATGGCGGCTCAACCCACCGACTACCAGGTTGCTAAGCACCTTGAGGCCTATCTGCTCTGGTTGTTCGGTTGGGTGATGTTCACGTCGATTCACGGCGACAACGTAGACGCGCGTTGGATAGCCCATGCACTGGCTATTGCCGACGCTGAGCCTAACGATGTACCACAGGTATCCTGGGGTTCGGCGGTTCTTGCTGCCATGTACCGCGCCCTTTTGCGACGCGTGCGTGAAGAAAAGCAAGAGCTCCAATCTTACCGGGATGCCTCTTCTTCTTCAGCTGTGGTCGTTCAAGCGCTTCCCCGTGGGTCGACCTTATGTTGACGCTCGACACTACACCGCCGACATGTACGGCGGTGATGCGATCGACCGACTAACGATGGGCTCGCTTTGGACCAGGCGACGGGTACATATTTTTACTCATTTATGGAATTGTCATTTCAATCGCATGTGCTTACAATTATTTCTTCTCTATTGCAGCCACAGTGGGCAGGTCTCCAGGTACGTTCGGCGTACCTCTCCTTCACGGAGGCCTTCAACCACCTGAGGGCAGAACAGGTCATCTGGGACCCTTACAGCGACCAACGTGTAGCAGAGAGCCACCGGGGGGGGTCTATGTGCTGTGCTACAGGGACCACGCTTACTGGCTGACGAGGAGGAAGCTCGTCTTCGACGTCTTCGTGGAGGACTACGCGTCGCAGCGAGTCCTCGGGCAATTCGACGTCTTCGTGGAGGACTTGCACCAGCATGCCACTGGCTTTCACACTGTCACACTGTAGGAGGTGGGGGACGCCATGAGACGTGTGGCGGCGCAGTCTCGACGGATCGTGGATCTTGGTGCTTGTTGGCACGTCCCAGACGCGACTGTTTCGGCTGGCATCTTGTCCAGGCCGCCACCCAGGCGTAGCTCGACCCGCACTACAGCCGGGCTCAAGCTTCCACACCCTCGTGCCTTCGGTCCCAGACATGGCTAGAGGATCCGGTTGGCAGGCACCACCACGCGGTCCCACCATGGTCCCCACACCAGGTAAGTCGAGCAATATTCAATTGTTCACGTTTCGAATCTAATCACCTAACTATGATTAAATGTTACTGTCTGAACTGCAGGTGTCCATCAGGGTGGAGGATAGACCTCTCCTTCAGGCACTCAGTCAGGGTACGCCGATATTGACTACTGGGCGGATCAGTTCTTCTCAGGCACTCAGTACACACAACCTCCTCCAGCTACGCAGTACATGCAGCCTCCTCCAGCTACGCAGTACACGTTGCCTCCCCGCGTGAGTCGCCTGGTGCAGCGGTACAACCCTTCAGACTATGGCCAGGCAGGACCGTCGCAGCCGCTTCACCCACGACCTCTCGACGATGCACCCGCTTCAGCTCGTCGGCCAAAGAGAGGTCTTCTAGGGGTAAGGGTAAGGGTCCACCACCGGGGGTGATCAGAATTAGGCTGTCCGCGATCCATTTTTTTGTACTTTCTCGTATTATGTAGTTTCTTATATTATCCATTTTGTGTACTTTCTTATATTATGTCATACTATCCATTTTGTGTACTTTATTATATTATATAGTTTTATTATTTCACACCATTAATTGTGCTGTCATCGCTTTTACTTTCTCACACGACGTGACAACACAACACCGGATACGCACTCGATGAATACACATCGTGCTGCTTTTCACAGAGGGCGACATGTCGTGCAGCTTTGATGATGGGACAATACTTTGCACACCACCAAGCGACAAACCACTACCCATCATTCCCACTATAAAAACCGGCCGAGAGGTACACATCCACTACTGCCAGAACAGCAGTAAACGTCAGCCGAATTTACACAAATTGGGGCACGATGTCGTTGTACCGTCGCCTCTTCAGCAAGCGAAACTTAACCCCCTGAATACACGTCGTGCAACTTTTATGATGGGTGAGAAGTCGGGCAGCTTTTCAAGCGGGTGACAGGTGCTGCAGCTTTTCACAGAGGATGATAGGTGCTGTAGCTTTGATGATGGGTGACACGTCGTGCATCTTTTCATAAAGCGTCACAGGTCGTGCAGCTTTTCCAAAGGGGTGATAGGCCATGCAGCTTTCATAAAGCGTGACAGTCCATGTAGCTTTCATGATAGGTGACAGGCCATACAACTTTCATAAAGAGATAAGTGTTGTAGTTATGTGGAGAATCCCCTCACCAGCACTATAAAAACCGACCGAGGGAGGGATAGACATCCACTACCGCCATACCAGCAATAACTGCCAGCCTAACATACACAAATTAGAGTAGATGTTGTTTTACCGTCGCCTCTTCAACAAGCGAAACTTACCCCCCCCAAATACCCGGCTACCAGTTCTGCCGGAGTTGCCCCGACCGAACTGCGACTGTAACCTTCTGGCGAAGATAGAGCAATCTACGCACGGAGATACGACCACCCGCGCTCACTACTGTTGTGCCCGCCCCTATCAGGTAATCCAATTGGTGTCCATACAATACAGGGTAACACTAGCATTTCATGCATCGTTCTTTGTTTTTTAGCACACGGACCGGTGTTGCTTCTTCCAATGGATCGACGGGCCGGAACGGCGTGACTACGAATTTGTCTACAATTGCCACGATACCTACCTCACTTTGCCAGAGAACTTCACCCGGTGGGAGAGGCCGCCGGGATATGTCCCCTATATAGATAGACTGGAGTTAAGGGTGGGTGGGCAAGTGACCAACCAATCGGTGAGTTTCATGCGACATGCTCATGTTTCACTCACAAAGTGGTAATTCTAAACCAGTTTATCGCATACAGGACTTCAAAAAGAAACTTGCGAAACACGGCCTGCATGCAGTGGTTGATACCTGCCACGAGGATCTAGCGGACCGAAGATTCTACCGGTGCCCTTT
Source organism: Rhipidocladum racemiflorum (assembly GCA_036346355.1). Classification (NCBI taxonomy): domain Eukaryota; kingdom Viridiplantae; phylum Streptophyta; class Magnoliopsida; order Poales; family Poaceae; genus Rhipidocladum; species Rhipidocladum racemiflorum. Next base: position 70,445,569 of record CM070576.1, on the reverse strand, counting down.
GGCAGAGGATGAAGGGTACGCTTACTTCAACTGGGTGGACCCGGAGACGTACCACTCACACCTCAAACTTCACGTCTAGGATAACTGGGGGGAGCAATCCTCGCCATGGTGATACTACCGCCCAGAAAAGCCAGACCCCGAGTACGCCTACGGTATTATTCAACGACCACAGCAGGCATACTGCATTGACTGCAGGGCACGCTTCCAGTTGTACAACGACAAGCCCAATACACACCTTCTGCACCACATAGTGGAGTGCGAGCAGAAACAGAGCAGGCGTCTCGGCAAGTCTCCGGAAGTGCAAGAGGGTTCCTCCTCTCGAAGAGAAAGGGATAAGAGGAAGCAGTCGGCCGAGGTCCGCACTATGCAACAAATCCTTGACGAATTACAAAGACCATCCGGGAACTCGGGTGGTATTAACATAGGGGACGCGGGTAATCGGGAGGGAAGAGATCCACATAAAAATGATAAAAAATTATGTTTTATACCCCCAAGACGTTCGGCATAGGCTACCCATTCGACAACAGTTGGGAGCACTGCGCACCCCATGGAGTTCTTTCATAAGAGAGGTTGAGCGGTGTCCGAGAACAAATCGCGAAAGATTCACGGGTGATATAATATGTAGAAAATGTGGCGCATTATTCCCACTCTACGAACATTGGCGGAACGATCACTTGTTCCACCATGACAATCAGTGTTATCGTCAGTTCTTCTAGCAATGTCGTCACTATTGTAATGCCATTGTAATATAATCTGTTGCTTATTTCATCATATGAACTTTTCTTCTATCTGCCCTACTAAGGCTGAGTTTGCTTACTAAGGTTACTGGCTGCATCTACATGCTTTTCACAATGATCGTAATGACTTAAACAATTTAGCTAAAGTTTTCCTGGGCTAAACTATTCATATCATGAGTTGTTGTCGACTAGGTTAATTGCACTAGTAGAATTTAGATGCAAAGAAAGGTGTAAATAAAATATTTTTTCAGAATATGGTAGTCCATATATCAAAGAGAAAATCTGATATATTCTTCCAAAAAATTATATTTAAATATGATATTTTACGGGCTTCCGAAAAGGCTTAAGCGTTATCATTTATTGTCAACAATAATACTTGAGGTTATTGCGATAGTAGAATTTGTATGCAAAGAAAGATGTAAATAAATTATTTTTTCAGAATATGGTAGTCCATATATCAAAGAGAAAATCTGATCTATTATTGCAAAAAATTACATTTAAACATGATATTTTACGGGCTGCCGAAAAGGTTTAAGGGTCATCGTTTGTTGTCGACTATAATACTTAGGGTTATTGAACTGGTAGAATTTGTATGAAAAGAAAGGTGTAAATAAAATATTTTTCTAGAATATGGTAGTCCATATATCAAAGAGCAAATCTGCTCTGTTATTCTAAAAAATTATATTCAAACGTGATATTTTACGGGCTGCCGAAAAGGCTTAAGCGTTATCGTTTCTTGTCGACAACAATACTTAGGGTTATTATTGCACCAGTAGAATTTAGATGCAAAGAAATGTGTAAATAAAATATTTTTTTTACTATTTGGTGGTCCATATATCAAAGAGCAAATCTGACGAGTACCCATACCATGGGTACCCCCATCAGCCCGAGACCACGAGCGGGCTGACATCCCTCCAAGGCCCGTAGACACAGGGGCCCGGCCTGCCACCGATCGGAGCCGGCCCCGGGCAGAAGGATCAACCCCGACCTCCCGAGTCGGACCGAGAGACTGGCCGGCCTCGCCGGCACCTGGAGGGCCCACCGCCTCAGATATCGTGACGCCCTCGATGTCCGTATCGTGGTAGGTGGCTCCTTCCCGAGGACGCCGATGGATTGCCAGGAAGTCAAGCCTCGGTCCGTCGTCTGACACCGTGCAGGGAAGGAGTCCCTCCAGGGACCAGACCAAAGTCAAGAATCATTAAATGCCGGACTGACGCCCGCCCGGCATGATGCGTCGCTTCCACAGAAGACTTCCCAGTCACAGGCCTACCAACCCAGCGTGGCGATAAGATGGGACGGTCAGACGACAAGACAAGGAAACAGACTCCAAGACGCACACTACCCCCTCCTTTTTCCTCTCCAACTCCCTCCTCAGAACTCGTCTCCTCCGAATATATAAGGAGAGGCAGGTCCCGGAGAAAGGGGGCCGAACTTTAGAAAACACTCATCGAAAGCACGGAGATCCGACGATCACCTTGCCTCGATCAGAATCGCCGTTTCTTGAATACCATACATCCCAACCCACGAATCGAGTAGGGACGTTCAGCGAACCAAGATAAACCTCTGGCTTCTTGAGTCAACCATTCGGAGAGAGGGAGCGCGCGACCCCCACCGACCACAAATTCGAATTGCCGGTACACGAAACACCGACAGTTGGCGCGCCAGGTAGGGGAAATCGCGCGCTGTCACCGCATCTTCTTTCGGATTCCCATCTTCCTCTCCGATGGCTTTTTTCGCTCACGACGACTCGCCGGCGTCGAGGGGCTGGATCCGCTTCGGAGCCCTCGACTTCATCGTCACCACGGCAGGAGCTTGTCCTCGTCCCGCCGCCCTCGAGACCGGCGCCCTCCACGAACCTCGATGTCATCGCCGACGTCCTCGGCAACCTTCGCCTCGAGACCCGCAGGCCGTCTCGGCGGCCTCGTCGACGGCACCTGCCTCCGGCTAACGCCACGCGCAACTCAAGGGTCTCGCCCTCCGCGAGTTCCCGGCTCGTGGCCATGGCTGGCTACGCGCCTACCTCCCTCCACGACCTGTTGGGGGATTCCTCTAGCCACGGCTCCAGCTCCGACAGGGAGCACCCCCCGCGCCGCATAAACTCTCGAGAGTGTAACATGACGGGCGCGGCGGAACCATCCACTACGCCCGCTACCCTCGGGACCCTCCTCCCGCGCGACGAAGCGCGGCGGGAGGAATCCCAACGGGAAGACGACACGCGACACCAGCGACGCCTCGACGACCTCCGACAGCGACGCGAGGAGCTGGAGGCCCAAAAGGCCGAGCTCGACAAACTCCAGGCCGACCTGGAGCGACGACAACCCGAACCCCCACTGCGTCTCGGCGCGCGCCACAAGACGCCAGTGCATCGCCAGCCTAGGCGAAGGCGGGCGACCTTCCGTTCTTCCCCCACGCCAACTGTAACATCGCCAAGCAAGAATGTTGCCCGCTGGATCGCTCGAGCCGACGGAGCGAGGCCAAGGCTACCTACCGTAACCTCCGGATCGTGGAACGTGCCGCCATTCAAAGACGCCCAAGGCTCCGGCTCCCGACGATCAGGCGCCACCTCGGGCCGCCCGGGCCACTCCCCTTCACAGGGTCGACGGAGTTCGGCCAAGACGGCCCCGCCCCACGAGCTCCCCCAGGCATCGTACACCCCGGTGCGCCATCGCCTGGGGGACAAGTATGATCTTCGCGCCACTCTCGAGGCGCGAAGGAGGGTTGCCGGCACGGCGGTACCCTCGCAGGTCGCCGATAGCGGACCACGCGGGCACCGTGACCAGGGTCCTGATGGCCCCGGGCCACGGGCGTTCACGCGCACCGTCCGCAACGCCGGCTTCCCGACCAGGTTCCGAGCCCCAACCAACATAGCCAAGTACACTGGGGCCACTAACCCCAGTGTCTGGCTAGAAGACTACCGGCTCGCCTGCCGAGCGGGGGGAGCGACGGATGACTCCTTCATCATCCAGTATCTCCCCATCTATCTTGCGGACTCGGCTCGAGCCTGGCTCGAGTACCTGCCCGCAGACACCATCGGCAGCTGGGCCGACCTGACGAACCTTTTCGTCGGGAACTTCCAGGGCACGTACAAGCGCCCTGGCAACTCCTGGGACTTGAAGAGCTGCAAGCAGCAGCCGGGGGAAACCCTCCGGGACTACATCCGCCGCTTCTCCCAGCAGTGCAACGAGCTCCCCGACATCCGCGACGCCGACGTCGTCGGGGCGTTCATCTACGGCACCACGTGCGAGGCCCTGGTCCACAAGTTGGGCTGCGCGAAGCCCCGGACCACCAAGGAGCTCCTCGACATCGCCACCAATCACGCCTCCGGCGAGGAGGCCGTGGGGGCCATCTTCGAAAGGAAGACGGCCCGCAAAGCACCCAGCCTCGAGGCCGGCGCCCCTTCCGACCGCCCTGACAAAAGGAAGCGGAAGGGGAAGCAGGGCCGCGAGGTCCGAATGGTCGCCGCTGCCGACCGACCAGCCAAGCAGCAGGCCCGGCAGACGACCGACCGCTTCGAGAAATTGATGGACAGTCCGTGCCCGAACCACGACTATCCCGTCAAGCACAAGTATCGGGACTGCGAGGTCCTGAAACGGTTTCTCTCCGGGAACCCACCGACATCACGGGGTAAGGGGAAAAAGCGCGACCCAGCGCCCGACGCCGGGGCGAAGGGCGATGAGCCAGCCGACGAGTTCCCACAACTCGATGGCTGCCTCATGATCTTCGGAGGGGCAGAGTGCTACGCCGACAAGCGACGGCTAAAACTCGCCCACCGAGAGGTTCACACGGCTACTCCCGCCGTGCCCTCCTACCTGAGGTGGTCGGAGTGCCCGATCGCCTTTGACCGGACCGACCACCCCGACCACATCCCGCACCCCGGACGCTACCCGCTTGTCGTCGACCCCATCGTGGGGACGAAGCGCCTGACCAAGGTGCTCATGGACGGCGGCGATCTCAACATCATGTATGTTGAGACCCTCGACGCCCTGGGGGTCCCTCGCTCCGCCCTCCGGCCGAGCAAGGCGCCCTTCCACGGCGTCGTCCCAGGCCAACAGGCTCATCCCCTCGGGCAAGCCACCTTGCCAGTCACCTTCGGGAGCCCGGACAACTTCCGCACCGAGAGCCTCACTTTCGAGGTTGTGGAATTTCCCGGCTCCTACCACGCCATCCTGGGACGGCCATGTTACGCGAAGTTCATGGCGGTCCCCAACTACACCTACCTCAAGCTGAAGATGCCAGGGCCGCAAGGTGTCATCACCGTTGCTACGTCTTTTCAGCTCGCCTACAACTGCGAACGGAGCAGTTGCGAGCTGGCCTCGGCGGTCGTCGCCTCCGCTGAGCTCGCCCAGCTTCAGGAGAAGGCCCCCGAATCCGCCCCCGACTCCAGGAAGTCGGGGCCAAGCTCCTTCAAGTCCGCGGAGGACACGAAGGAAGTCTCGGTGGATCCCGAAGATCCCCCCAAGACCGTTCGGATCGGGGCCGCCCTCACCGCCAAATAGGAAGGCGCGCTCGTCGGCTTCCTCCGAGCAAACCGAGACGTCTTCGCTTGGAGGCCCTCGGACATGCCAGGAGTTCCAAAGGAGGTCGCCGAGCACTCCCTGAATATTCGACCGGGATCCAGACCAGTCGCCCAGCGCCTGCGCCGTTTCGACGAAGAAAAACGTCGGGCCATTGGGGAAGAGATCGCCAAGCTTTTGGCCGCTGGCTTTGTAAGGGAGGTGCGCCACCCCGAGTGGCTCGCCAATCCCGTCCTTGTAAAGAAAAAGTCGGGGCAATGGAGAATGTGCGTTGACTACACGGGCCTCAACAAAGCCTGTCCAAAAGACCCATTCCCATTACCTCGCATCGACCAGGTTGTGGACTCCACTGCTGGGTGCGAGTCCCTCTCCTTTTTGGATGCCTACTCAGGCTACCACCAAATTGCGATGAAGGAATCCGATCAGCTCGCGACTTCCTTCATCACCCCGCGCGTCAGACGCGTCTTATACGTCCACGATGCCCTTTGGTCTGAAAAACGCAGGCGCCACATATCAGCGATGTATGCAGGCGTGTTTTTCAGACCAAATTGGCCGTAACATCGAAGCTTACGTCGATGACATCGTCGTCAAAACCAGGAAGGTCGATGACCTCGTCACCGACCTGGAGGAGACTTTTGCAAACCTCCGGCGGTTTCGCATAAAGCTCAACCCCGAAAAATGCGTCTTCGGGGTCCCCAAGGGCAAGCTGTTGGGATTCATCGTCTCGGCGCAGATCGGGCCAACCGTGACAAGATTTCCGCTATCGCAAGGATGGGGCCGATCAACGATCCAAGGGAGTTCAGAGGTCGATGGGGTGCCTTGCGGCACTAAGTCGCCAGATCCCGCCTCGTGACGCGGCATGCCACTCTACAAGCTGATGAAGAAGTCCGACCGCTTTTCCTGGACCCCCGAAGCTCAGGAAGCCTTTAGTCAACTAAAGGCCTTTCTGACCTCACCTCCGGTCCTGGTCGCCCCGGAGCCGCAAGAGCCCCTGCTCCTCTACATCGCCGCCACGACCCAGGTCGTCAGCGCGGCACTTGTCGTAGAGCGAGCGGAGGAAGGCCGCGTCTTCAAGGTGCAGAGGCCGGTCTACTTCATCAGCGAGGTGCTCTCCGAAACAAAGGTCCGATATCCCCAGATACAGAAGTTGCTGTACTCACTGCTCATTACCAAGAGGAAGCTTGCCCATTATTTTGATCGACACCCCGTCTCCGTGGTAACTTCCTCACCACTCGGGGAGGTCGTCCACAACCGCGATGCTACCGGAAGAATCGCCAAGTGGGCTCTCGAGCTCAACGGCCTCGACATATCGTACGTCCCCAGGACGGCGATCAAGTCCCAGGTCTTGGCGGACTTTGTCGCCGAGTGGACCGAAGCGCAAGTCCCTGCATTGGTCGAGGACCCGGAGTACTGGACGATGTACTTCGATGGGTCTTACACCAAGAACGGGGCCGGCGCGGGGGTCGTCGTCATCTCCCCACTCGGCCACAAGCTCCGGTACGCCATCCGCCTACTCTTCGACGCCACCAACAATGTCGCCGAATACGAAGCCCTCGTCAATGGCCTTCGGATTGCCGCCGACCTAGGCGTGCGACGGCTCTACGTTCACGGCGACTCCAAGCTGGTCGTCGACCAAGTGATGAAGGCCACCGAGCCCCGCAACGCTCGGATGGCCGCCTACTGCCTGGAAGTCCGCAAGCTCGAAGAGAAGTTCAAGGGTTTCGAGCTCCACCACAGCTATCGACGCTACAACAGCGAAGCCGACTCCCTCGCCAACCTCGCCTCCGGAAAGGGACCGGTTCCCCCTGGTATCTTCGTTCTGGACCTCAGCAGCCCGTCGATCCGGTTGGACCCGAGTGCTGAGATCGCCACCGACCCCTCGAAGGCGGACCCTCCCGCTGATCTTCGGCCAGACACTCACCCGCCTGGGTCGGACTTGGGCGTCCTTAGCGTCGAAACCGACTGGCGGCTACCGTTTGTCAATCGATTGACGAACGGATCACTCCCCGCCGACTCCACCGAGGCTCGACGCCTCGCTCGGCGGGCTAAGTCCTTCGTTATGATCGAGGGCGCCCTCTACAAAAGGAGCCCGTCCGGAATCCTTCAGAAGTGTGTTCCGACCGACCAAGGGAAACACCTTCTGCAAGACATCCACGACGGGGTCTGCGGACACCATGCCGCGCCGCGGTCCCTGGTCGGGAAGGCCTTCCGACAAGGTTTCTACTGGCCGACCGCCGTGGCGGACGCAACGCAAATCGTCCGCACCTGCGAAGGATGCCAATTCTTCGCCCGGCAGACGCACCTGCCTGCGCAAGCCCTTCAGACAATCCCCATCACGTGGCCCTTCGCGGTTTGGGGGCTCGATCTGGTCGGGCCTTTCAAGAAAGCGCCCGGGGGCTTCACCCACTTGCTCGTCGCCGTAGACAAGTTTACCAAGTGGATAGAAGCCAAGCCATTGGCGACCATCACATCAGCGCAGGCAGCACGCTTCTTCCGCGACATCGTCTACCGCTTTGGGGTGCCCAACTCCATCATCACCGACAATGGGACGCAGTTCACGGGAAAGGAGTTTCTCGAGTTCTGTGACGACTTCAACATCCGAGTCGACTGGGCGGCGGTCGCTCACCCTCGCGCCAACGGCCAGGCCGAGCGGGCCAACGGCATGATCCTCCAAGGGCTCAAACCGAGAATCTTCAGTCGACTGAAGAAATTCGCGGGACGGTGGGCCGCCGAGTTGCCTTCCGTTCTCTGGAGTCTACGGACCTCGCCGACCCGGTCAACCGGGCTTACACCTTTCTTCTTGGTGTTTGGAGCGAGGCCGCCCTCCCGACCGACTCGAGCACGGCGCACCAAGAGTGCGAGAACTCTGACGGTACACGGGGCTCGGCGCAAAGAAGGCGACCTCGACCAACTCGACGAGATGAGAGACGCCGCGATCCTGCGGCCGGCCAAGTACCAAAGAGCGCCACGCCGCTACCACGACCGACGGGTTCGCGGCCGGTCTTTCGAAGTGGGCGACTTGGTACTACGCCAAGTCCAGTCCGCCAAAAACAGACACAAGCTCTCCCCGCCCTGGGAGGGCCCCTTCATCATCACGGAAGTCCTCCGACCCGGCACCTTCCGTCTCAAGGATACCGAAGGAAATCTTCTCACAAACGCTTGGAACATAGAGAAGTTGAGGAGGTTTTATCCGTAAAATCGCCTCTCTCTTCTTTGTACCATGCGATAAAACGACTGAGCAAAGAAAGCTGCGACAGTCGGACGACCGACCGAGTGGTTCCTCTCTCTCTCTCGAGTCTCTCGCTTTGGTAATCTGGAGCGCTGTGACCTTCGCCCCGAAAGCAAAGGTCCCGAAGCAGTACTCCTTTGATCATGTACGAGGGCAAGATCCCAAACAGAAATGAAAGAGACAAACAGGCAAAAAAGAAGGTCCGCTTTATTTATTCATGGAGGAACATCGCTCCAACCAAGGACAAACCGCCCGTCGCGATCTTGGTGCGCCCCCCTCCAGCCATACTCCACACGGCGCATCTCGACCAGCGCCCGCAGCAGTGGCGCCCTCGCTTCCCGAAGTCGGGGGACCCCCACGACGAGTACGCCGACTCGCCGCTTGTCCTCGCGAACAGCTTCAGCCTCTTCTTCCGCCCCCTCCCGCAGCCAGGCCTGATGGGCAGCCACTTCCTCGCGAGGCTGAATGTTGCGGTCTGCCATGGCGCGCAAGGAAAGTTCGCTTGTTTTCAGTCCTTGCCAGAGCAGCAAGTGCACCAGCGCCTCTCCTTTTATAGCCAAAACGGTGCGGAGGGAGCAGGAGCCGAAGCGCCCTGGGGTCACGCAACGGCGCAGAAGGCGAAGCGCCCTGGGGTCACGCAACGGCGCAGAAGGCGAAGCGCCCAACATCGATTCCGAAATCAGCACGATCCCCCAGGCGAGTCAACCCGCCCTTATCTCCTAAGAAAACTTAAAATCCTTTGCAAAAATTATCGCGCGGCCTCAAGCGGTGCGCGGCGACTGCACTCTCAGACCCCGCGCACCACTCGGGGGCTACCCTGCCACCTCGGGGTCAGCGACCTAAATCGATGGTCGGCAACCACTCCGACCGGACTACCCTCATAGTAACCTCTTCAAACTCAAAATGCCACAGCCCACGCCCCCGTGGCTACGGCTCCAAAGTAGCACTTTGTGCAGAAGAGAGGCTACTTGAGCAAAGGGCCAGTAGCGGTCGGATGGAGCCCTTCGATTTAGGCCGGTCAGTCCGCCGGTCAAGCAATCTCCCTCGTGGCAACACGCGAGTCGCTAACCTAAGCCGTGCTCCGACCGACCGAGCCATCTACCTCGTGGCTTATTTCCCCTGGCTCAGGGTACTACGACCTACGCCTCCACGGCTACGGTTTCGAAGTAGCACTCTGCGGGGGAAACAAGCCCTACGAGCAAGAGACGCTTGGGACGGTCGAAGCGCCCTCACTCGGGTTAGCACTCCAACCGACCGAGCGCACGCGAGTCGCTAGCCTAAGCCATGCTCCGACCGACCCAGCCATCTACCTCGTGGCTATTTCCCCTGACTCAAAGTACTACGGCCTACGCCCCCGTGGCTACGGCTCCGAAGTGGCACTCTGCGGGGGAAACAAGTCCTACGAGCAAGAGACGCTAGGGGCGGTCGAGGCACGGACGAACGGGCAGCATAACTCAAAACAGCCCGATGCCTCGGACTTGGTTAAAGCTTTCATGTTCATTACATGCCAAAAAGCAAAAAATAAGGAAACTAATCATCTTCCTCCCTCCGGTGGAGGATGTCACGCGGCGAGATCCGACCGGCGATCTCCTGGGCGCAAGCGTCGACTCGGGCCATGATCGCTTCGACCTCCCCGTCGCTCCGATCGGTGGCCACGCCGCTCCCGACTGCCTCAAGGTCGACACCGTCATAGTAAGAGACGGTGTTGACCAGGGCCGAGGAAGCGCCGAGCACCGCCGCTTCACGCGTCGACGCCTCGACGTGCTCCGGGACCCTCCCAAGGATGGCGGGGATAACCTCGGGGCCGGGGGTAAGTCCAAGCACCCGGTCGCAGACAGTTTGGCCGACCACCTGGAGGGCTGTCAGCCGAGCCATCGTGTCGGCCGCGCCCCTCTCCGCAATCCCCTTGTCCAAAAGGGCCGAGTCTCGTGACTCGACCGCCGCATCCCGCTGCTCCACCGCCCTCCTCCGCGACTCCAGCACACCGTCGAGATCCCTCTGAAGCTCTGCAAGGGCGAAAACAGTGTCAGTAGACACCCGCTACAACAAACTGCCCAGAGGTGGGAACACCCACCAGTCAAGGAGGCCTGCTTGGCGCGAAGCTCCTCCTCGACTTTGCCACGCGCCTCCCGTTGGGACTCAAGCTCCCCTCGGGCAAGATCCCGCTCGCCGCGCAGACAGTCGGCCTCTTTTCGGGCCGACTCGAGTTCCTCTCGGAAGAGGGCGGCCTCCGCCCGGGCGGACTCCTCTGCGCGGACCGCAGAAGCCCTGGCCCCTTCGGCCTCCGCCAGGGTCGCCTTGGCCCTCTCCGCCTCGCCGGTCCGCGACTCCGCGAGCCGCTGGGCCTCCCGAAGGGTCTCCACGGCTTCCTCCAACCGCCGGCCGGCCGTGGCGGCCTTCCCTTGCTCAGCGACGAGCGCGTCCCGGGCGTCGCGAAGTTCTCCCTCCGCAATGCACCGCTGGCTGTGCAGACGCCGGAGGAAGCTCGACTTGTCCACCGCCCGGGACACCAAACGCTGCAAGTCGATCGCCCGCCTTGGCCGATCTCCTTTTTTATTTAAAAGAAAAATATGTTTGCCAAAAGCAGACCCCCGTCAGATCTTACCGATCCGGCCGGACGGGACTCCTGAACGACGAGCCTCATCACCCGGGAGGAAGCGTCAACGGCCTGGAGAAGATCGGTGCGGATCCTCTCCATCTCCTTGCCCACCTCTCTCTCGCACCGCTCTATGGTGTTCCAGTCCCCACGCTCCGCCTCGTCGTCTAAAACGAACGCGGGCGCTCTGGCCCGGTCATCACCGGGCCAGGTCAGCACGGCAACCGGCGGCCAGATCGTCCAGATCTCCGCTTCACCGGCAATCATAGCTGGCGCGGCCTTCCAAAGAAGAATCCTAACCGCACAAGCAAAGGTTTCCCGAGGGCGGGGGCGGCAAGTCTTCGCCAGCGTCCACGAGCGGCGCCGCCGGGGGAGGCGAGCCCGCCAGGACCTCCCCCGCCGGTGTCACTGCCGACGGAGATCCCGGCACCCCTCTCGCCGACGGCACCACTCCGCCAGCTCACGGGGAAGCGCACTGCGGGACCTCCGCTTCCCGACAGCCATCGCCGCACTTCGCCGACGGGCGAGCACGCGACCTCTTGCCGCCGAAGTGGGGCTCAGCGTCCTGCCCACGCTGGAAAGCCCCCTGTGCATGACGATCGGTCAGGAACCGTACAAAATGGTTCGGCAAAGGTCGACCGGGGCACGCGCGAAACGCTTACCGTGAAGAGCGAACAAGTAGCGCCCGACGCGCCCTCTTCGCCGGGCCCCTGCGAGGGGGCGTGGGAGGCCTCCGTCTCCTCAGGACGAACCTTGAGCTGGCGGCGTCGTCCCCGGGGTCGTGGTCGCCGACCTCGTGGCCGGAACCCGCGCCGCGAATACCGGTGTCGCCCCAAAGACTTCGGTTCCTCTTCGCTAGACGACGAGCCTTCGCCATCGTCGCTCAGAGTCTCCTCGGAGACTTCCTCGCCGCGCGCGGCCCGGTCCGCGCGCTCCTTCCTCTTCCGCGTCTTCGCGGCCTCCTTGTCCGCCAGGGCTGCGGCGTCGCCAGTCCCTGAGAGGCGCTGCCGCTCTCGCCTCCTTTTCTCCCGGAGCAAGGGCCGAGATCATGCCGCCGAGCCTCGCGGCGTGCTCGGGTGAGAAGGCAGTAGGAGCAAACAAAGCAAAAAGACGAACAGAAGCCACCAGACGTACCAAATTCTGCGGATTCAGCGCCGAGAACGGCGTGAGCGCCTCGCCGACCGGCTCGGTGTCGCCACGATGGAGACCGCAGCCAGCGCGCAAGGACCTCCGACGCAGAAGCTCCCGCCCGACGACCTTGCGGGTCGGCCACCGGCCAGATTCGAACATGGGGCGCGACCGATCCTCGAGGGGTTGGATGCGCCTCTCCATGAACACGCGGATGACCGCCTCGCTGTCGAGGCCCGACGCTTCAGTCCCCAAGCCTTTCGAGGATTGCCGCCACCTTGCTCTTGTCCTCGAGTCGGGACCCCAAGTCCAAGCGAGGATCCAGCACCGGCCTATTCCCATCAAGGTCGGGCACGCCGCTAGGGTTCTGAACGTAGAACCACTCGCCGTGCCACCCTCGGTTCGACGACGGCAGCTTCACGTCGATGTAGAGCGGCCTGCGGCCGGGGCGCAGTTGAATCGCCAGAGCTCCGAGGAGGCCGACGACGTCCGACGGCAGCCTCGCGTAGAAGAAGTGGCGCCAGAGCCCCCAGTGGGGTTCAATCCCCAGAAAGGCCTCGCATAGCGTGATAAAGACCGCAATGTGCAGGACCCCGTTTGGGTTCAGGTGGTGGATCTCCCCCTTGTAGAAGTGCAGCAGCCCCCGGACGAACGGGTGGAGCGGGAGGCCAAATCCGCACTCGTAGAAGGAGGCCAGCGAGATTGTCTCCCTGTCTCCCAACTCGGGGGCCTCGGTCCCGGCCGGCGGCGTTCGCCAGCCGGACTCGACCTGCGGAGGGAGGAGCCCTTTCCTCTCCAGGCCGAGGAAGCGGCCCGCCGCGGACGAATGAGGAGACAGCGACATCTCCGGTGCAGGCGAAGGCGGGGCGCTTGTGAGGAAGCAGGAGTCTACTTTTTCCTATCGCGTTTGCTCTCTTTTTTCAGACGACGCCAGCAGAAAGGCTTCTGCCTGCCTCGGTTCCTCCTCCTTCCTTTATAGGCGTTAGGCGGGAGCAGGCGCGCCTTCGCGCCCAACCGACGCCTCCTCGAAACCGGCGTGGTAAGCGCCTTTCGTCCGCCGCCACCTCGCCCACTACTCCGTAACGTGCCGCAGCCCATTTAAATTCCATTAAGCATTAACTGCTTCGACAGGACAACCGCCTCGCGCCCGCGCGCGCAAGACCTGCGCTCGCCGAAGCTAAACCAGGCCAAACGCCCAGAAAAAGGTATGAAACGGCCCCATTGGGCCGCCCCGGCCTCGAGGGCGGTGGATAGCCTCCGGCTCACACCGAGGCCCGCGCCAGTGTTGGGGTTCTGAAGGCCAAGTCCGGTGGCCGGGCCAAGCCGCCCAGACGTAAAACAGGCGAGGCGGGCGGGTGAGCCTCAGCGGCCTCTAGTTGGGTCGGCGGACGACCCAATCACCTTAGCCCGCATCCGACCATACCTCACACTCTCCGCGAGCTCATCCATGAGTGGCGGCCAGCGGCGCTCGGTCGGCCGGACGACCCGGCGGCCCGATCTGGGATCGAGTAAGGAAAGGTTCTCATGGGATGCCCACAGAGGGCCTGACGCCCACGTCGAGTCACGTCCGCTGGAAACGACCCCCTGGAGGCTCGCCAAGATTCCACCGGATCACCCGTTAGTAGCTCACATGAGCACGGCGTTCAAGCCGACGTAGGTAAACGCGCGATCGCTCACATGACTCCAAGGGTCTCATGAACACGGCCGACTGCAGTCCGACCAGGCAACCCCTCGACCGGCCTCCCCGACCGCTCGAGGCTCGGGCTGCGCCACGGTTATGCTCGCGACGCACCGGACCACTTAACTAAAAGCCTTCGATCGTAAACCCTCGACGGCTCTCCGACCCGCTCGGGGCTTTGGAAGACGACCACGGTCTTGTTGCGCGCACTGTGTTTTAGAGAGCGCACGCCAGTTAGCCGCGCCGTCACGCCGCCAACCTTCGGCGGCGATCGCTGATCAACCCGACCGCTCTCCGACCGGGGTTACATTTACGGTCTTGTTGGCGCGCACCGGTTTTAGAGAGCGCACGCCAAGTTAGCCGCGCTTTAACGCCGCCAACCTTCGTGGCGATCGCTGATCGGTAAACCCCGACGCTCTCCGACCCGCTCGGGGTTTCGGGTTAGATCATCGGAAGCGCCACAAGACTGTTTTAGAGAGCGCACGCTTCAAGCGCTGCGCCGTCGCCGCTAACTTCGGGTCGATCGCTGATCGTAAACCCCTCGACGGCTCTCCGACTCCGCTCGGGGCTCGAGTTACACCACCGGCGCGCCAAGACCGGTTTTGAGAGCGCACGCCAGTTAGCAGTGCCGAACGTCGCCGACCTCCGTATCCACAACCGCCTCCGACCGGGTAAACCCCCGACCGGCTCTCCGACCCGGGCGGGGGCTCGGGGGCTACTGACGAGTACCCATACCATGGGTACCCCCATCAGCCCGAGACCACGAGCGGCCGACATCCTCCAAGGCCCAGAGACACGAGGGCCCGGCCTGCCACCGACCGGAGCCGGCCCCGGGCAGAAGGATCAACCCCGACCTCCCGAGTCGGACCGAGAGACTGGCCGGCCTCGCCGGCACCTGGAGGGCCCACCGCCCTGTATACGTGACGCCTCCGATGTCCGTGTCGGGTAGGTGGCTCCTTCCCGAGGACGTCAGATGGATTGCTAGGAAGTCAAGCCCCGGTCCCATCGTCTGACACCGTGCAGGGAAGGAGTCCCTCCAGGGACCAGACCAAAGTCAAGAATCATTAAATGCCGGACTGACGCCCGCCCGGCATGATGCGTCGCTTCCACAGAAGACTTCCCAGTCACAGGCCTACCAACCCAAATGGCGATAAGATGGGACGGTCGGACGACAAGACAAGGAAACAGACTCCAAGACGCACACTACCCCCTCCTTTTTTCCTCTCCAACTCCCTCCTGTAACTCGTCTCCTCCGAATATATAAGGAGAGGCAGGGTCCCGGGAGAAAGGGGGGGCCGAACTTTAGAAAACACTCATCGAGCGCACGGGAGATCCGACGATCACCTTGCCTCGACTGTAACCGCCGTTTCTTGAATACCATACATCCCAACGGCACGAACTGGAGTAGGGACGTTCAGCCCGAACCAGTATAAACCTCTGGCTTCTTGAGTCAACCATTCGGAGAGAGGGAGCGCGCGACCCCCACCGACCACAAATTCGTATTGCCGGTACACGAAACACCGACAAAATCTGCTCCATTATTCCCAAAAATTACATTCAAACATGATATTTTACGGGCTGCGAAAAAAGTTTAAGTGTTTCATGCAACAGAGGCTTCTTATAGTTATTTGGTTTATTTAACCCAATTCATTCCTACATATTTTTGCAAAAATGGGACATCTAAGACCCTACGAATAAGTGATAATTATTTCATGATTTTTGGAGCCATGGTTTGTATAGTTTATTCATAATATAGGAATTTCGGTATTATCGCCATATGGATCGGTGAAAACTTATTGTCACCGTACGGCTCGGCGAAAATACCTGTTGTCGCCATACAGTACGGCGATAACACCTAAACCCTGCCATCCGACTGTTAGTTGCGTAATTAGGCATTTATTGCCACACGGTTTGGCGAAAATAGGGATGTCATCGAGCCGTTCAGCGAAAATATGTTCTTATTTTTGGGCCAAGCCCATTTTCCTTTCCGATCTGTTTTCGTTTTTAGTTTCCGGTTTCACTTATACACAATTTCTGTTTTCGTTTCCGTTTTCACCGGAATTGGCTCTCCCGTTTCTGTTTCCGACAAAAAAAATTCCGTTTCCATCTCCGTACCGGTATTTTCCGTTTCCATCTCCGTACCGGTATTTTCCGTTTTCGTTTCCAAAAAAGAACTTCCGTTTTGTTTTTTTTCGAAACAGTTGGAAACTTTCTGTTCCGATTTCACCCGCAAGTTGTCCGTATCCGCTCGCGTTTCCAGAATTACAGTGCGCCATGCCAAAGTTTACTTCATGGGCCATAGCCGTGAGACACGGGAAAGTATCTTGGAGCTAATCAAGCTGCCTGGGCCGGGGCGACGCGGTCGTGGCGCGCAAATATTGGAGACCTACTGCAGACTGTAGGACGGGATGAGGAGTTCGTGGCTGCCAATCAGCCATGCGGCCGGGGGCGCGAACGGGAGACACATCCATTGACGCGCCACCAACCAAGATCGGCATACCTATCTACTCTAGCTAATCGGTCACGATCGTCTCATAACTTGCACTAATTGCAATGTGCTATTGCACCAACACGCCCGAGCGCTCGGCGCGAAACCGCTATTTAAACCCAGCCGCTACGTACGAGCGCACCGTACCACAGGAGCCAGCTAATTAACTAGCTACGCAAGAGCATTAACCATGGCTGCTGCCTCCTCCAGTTGTGTACCTGTTCGCGCCAAAAACGTGAAGGGGGTTTTAGGCCTCGAACACACAAGACAAACACCGGGTTTGCAGAGCGTGCCAGTCGATTTGACCTGAAATCGACAAGGTAGAATTTGTAATTTGATCGAAGCCGATAAACAAGGATCTATCGGCTTTTCGCTAGTCGGCAAGAACCGATTAGGAGATAACTAGATCAATCGTTACGATTGATCCGGATACAAGGTAAAATCGGCCGGAAGGCGATGCGCAACAAAACGAAGCTAAATCAAACCTGGGTGAAATCGGCTAAAATCAACAATCGGCGATGCGCAACTATGTTGATTCCGTCGACTTGCAGAGAGATCTATGAGGCTAAAACAATGTAAAAGAAAAACTTGTAAAAGTAGATGTGTGTGTTGTTGGATTGATTTTTTTCTTTGCTTGGCGTTCACCCCCTTTTATAACACGCCTGGCCGATCCGAGTCGCATATGGATACGGTGTATTTACCCGTATCGGCCTCTTATCCAATTTCCTTTCCTTTTTAGAAACGGATTCCTTTTCCGAGTCGTTTACCGATTCCTTTCTGTCATTTAATACTTCTTCTCTATTTTTAGACCGATTTCAATACATGCCGAATTTTGGTGCAAACATATGCCCCCCATTTTTGAAAGGTAACTTGTTATCTTTCAAAAATCTCTTCGTCTTTTCCGTGATCGGCTTTGTCGTTTAGGATTCACCTCGGTAACTTCCCCATTAATGGCGCCGCAATGCTCTCGGTGCGTTTTCAATGCAAAGAATCGTTCCCGCCTTTTCACCTTTTTCACCGAGGTATAAATATGAGGCCCCCCTACAGTCATTTTCACCCTGGCGTGCTCTCGTTAATCCTGAAATCGGCTTTCCTCTGCTTCAACCCTTCTTCTCATAGCATCGGCTGAAATGGACGCATCTCAGGTACTTGTTCCGATCCCAGATAGCGATCATCAGTACTTCCTAGGTCCTATAGGAACCATAGAACCCGATACTGTCATCGGAGACGAAATCCCTAGACTCCCTTTATCGGCTCCTGGTTACAACATCAACGAGTGGTCCAAAAGTTTTAGGGCTTGGCCGACAGCTCTCAAAGGCTGGAGGTCCTGGTACATTAGAGTATCGGCCCAAAAGAAAGCAGAGTGGGAAGGTATGGGCATTCTTTGAGTGTATCCCCTCGCCCTTAGCTGCCCCAGAGCCCAACGAATCTTTAGTAGCCGCTGCCGCTATTTTTGGTCGGACTCTTTTAACGCCTTCTTTTTCCCAACCGGTCCCATCGGCCCAACCCTTTTAGATATGGCTGAATTATGCTGTCTTAGGCCTGATGGAGAACAAATATCGGCTTTTAGTGGGAAACCTCAATACAAATTGACCAGAAAAAAGGGAGAAGGTTGGTCCAGATACATCCAAAATAACAACAAAGTAACCGGCCCTGTATCGGATGAAGAACACGTAGCCTTTATCAACTTATGGTTAGACCGATTCCTCTTCTGTGGCGCTTCCCTAGGACCAACCCAGGTCTATCAATTTATGTCAGAGCAACTAGTTATGGGTCATCGGCTAGCTTTAGGGAAGTCCTTGCTGGGCGCCGTATACCATATGATGCATATCATCGAGAGTCGGCTTTTCACGGCAATGGTTCTTATGTCGTCGGTAATGTTGGGGGCCCTCCTTGGTTTATCCAGATTTGGCTTTACTGCGTTTTTGGCCGCCTCATTATCCCGGACCCTTCGGAAGAATCGGCTTTTCCAACGGAAGACTTTCCTGAGGGTGCCGTCCCTGTATTCCAACCTAGCCGATCCCCAGGCGAAAAATTCACCATGTGTTCATCCGATGAACAAAAAATCTCTCCTGCCGGCTTCCATAAATACTTGTCCTTTTTCCTGCATCTTAACCAAGCCTCTTTCAACCGTAGAGATTTCTTTTCGTATAGCCAATTAGCCGATCTCCGTGGCCTTCTTTTCTTCGTTTAAACTCGATAGCTCCCTAATGCCCCAATCCACTCTCGATCTGCTTCCTCGCTGATTTCTCCTTGCATCCTTCACGCCGGCTTAAGTACTCAAAGCAGAACATTTCAAATTGACCTATGAATTCTATCATCCTTCGCTTTATGCACGCCACCGGTTTCGGACAAACCATTCCTTGCTTTCCTTTGCTTAGGATGATTAAACCACGAAACAAAGTAACTAACTCTATCAAGGCGGATCTTATTATTGAGCTAGCCGATGAACTCCATGTGGTAGACTTGCCCTTCCTTGTGTTAAACACGCGTCGATCGGGCCAATTTACCACATGGTGGGCTTCTATAGTGAGGCACTCTTGCGGAGGCGCACTATTCCCGAGGTCCTGTCCTCTTTTCTTCCTGGTTTTCGAGAGCCGACTGAGACCGCTGTCGGAGTCTAGCTCGAGTTCGAGCGACGCTAACTCGTCTCTAGAGGTATTTTCATTTTGATGTTTTATTGGAATAAGATTTTCATCGGCTTAACCATATCTTCTACCCTTTTCGGACTAGCAAAAGATCAACCCCAAATAGCCGCATCGGCCGACGATCGCTCAAACGGCCAAGGTCATCGACCCTCTTGCCGGTTTATCCTTCCTGGCACGTTGGGGTCAATAGCCCATCACCGCCTCGATCTTGCCGCCCAGCGCACTGGAAATACGCCCAGCTTCCATTTTCCACCAAATATGAAGTTTCATGCTTGCTGCTTCGGCTAAACCCATGTTCGTTTTCGAGAAGAAAAGCCGTAGAGTTGTCATTAAGCGATCCCCAAAGTCTGCAGGCCGTGATGCAGCAGCATCTCCAACCGGATCGGCTACTGCGGTTAGCTTCGACCCTTGTTCTTGACTTAAATTTGTCTTCCTTGATCTTATTGTGAAAATATTTTTCAGGAAACCCCCTCCGTTCAATTGCTAGAAGCCGATGCAGAGAAGACTCAAACCGACGTGCTTGTCTTGCTGGCTGTGGCTCCTGCTCCGCCATCCGCTTCGTCACCTCCAAAACCTGCTCCTGGCCTGGCTCCGTCGATGGACTTAGCCGACCTTTTAGGCTTTTCCTTGGACGAGCTTGACGACCCGGAGATTGTGGCCACTGATGACTACCCGGCCGACATCCAACGCATAATAGCGGCCTCTGCTCCAGCATCGGCTGCTGTTACCGCTGCGCCGGGTATGCAGGAGCGACTTAATCGTCTCTTGGACGAGGTGATGCAACCAGAGGCGGCTCTACTGGCTAACACGCAACCACTGAGGGATGCTATGGCGGCCATGCAAGCCGATCTCCCTTCTGCCGCCATGAATGCACTGCTTGAGGTCTGCCACTTGGACGCTCGTCGGCTAGACGTGGAGTCAGCCAAGCTAAGAGTTGAACAGAGGAAGGCCCAACAAGCCGACCAAGAGATCTTGGACAAACTCATAGCTGATGCCAAATCTCGAAAGAGCACATTTGACCAAGGCACAGCTACACTTAAAATGACTAAGAGCAAGGCTCAAGAGCTGGAGTCGTCCAAGGCCAAACTTGAAGAACAGCTGGCTCTTGTTACAAAAGAACTTGCGGAATGTCAGCTTAGCATCACCAACTCCACGTCTTCACTAGCCATCCAGAGGCGGCAAATCGGCGAGGTTTTTGCCCAAGTCAAGAACCAGTCGACCAAGATAGTTTCAGTTCCGGGTGATGCAAAGAAATGACCAACAATTGATAGACAAAGATTCAAGCTACCATTGGTAGGGCGGCAATGCACTATCGGCTTTGGGAGCCCATTTGCCCGGTCGGGACTACACTAGACTTTGATTTATTGGCCGATCCTTATAATATTGCTTTAAACCTGAGGTCTTTTGAACTCTTGCTTAATCGGCTGTACGTCCGATTTTGTAAACTTTGATGTGGATGGGTTTAAACTGGCTCGGTCGGCTGTATGACCGATTTTATGCATATGTGCTTGTCATTGATCCTGATGTCTCTCCCGTAGTTAGGACCCGACCCATATGCTTGGGTGATATGCCTTCAGATATTTTCCATTGATCGCTTTAGGTAGGACGAACCCTTCTAAGGATTCCAGATATACGACTCCCGTCACCTAGAGTGATCTTATAAGGCCCTTCCCATGTTGGAGACCATTTGCCGAATCGGTTATCCTTAGACCCAATCGGCAACACTGTTTTCCATACTAAATCGGCTTGATTGAATGATTTAAAAATCACTTTTTTATTGTACGACCTGGCAACCATCTCTTTATTCTTTTTAAGCCGATCTAGCGTGATCAGCCTTAGTTCAGCCAAATCATCTAGATTGTCCAGCATCGCCTGTTTGTATTCATCGGCTGATATCTTATCTTGCTCGTGTAGCCTTATTGAGCCGATGTTGATTTCAACGGGCAAACGGCTTCTTGCCCGTATACCAACTGAAAAGGTGACAATTTAGTTGATCCGTGATGAGATAGCCGATAAGCCCATAAAGCCTCCGATAGCGTTGAATGCCATCTCCTTGGCTCTTCCTCAATTTTTCTTTTTATCAGCTTTATCAATGTCTTGTTTGATGATTCGGCTGTCCGCTGGCCTGAGCGTAGTAAGGGGAAGAGTTGAGTAATTTTATCCCAAGACTTTCCGCAAACCCTTTGAAATCGTTGGACATGAACACAGTACCCTGATCAGGAGTGATTGTTTGTGGAATCCCAAACCGATGGACGATGTGTTCATTTACAAAGTCGATTAGCTCTTTACTAGTAATCTTCTTGAGTGGTACACCTCAACCCATTTTGAGAAATAATCCGTGGTCGCAAGGATGAATTTATGTCCTTTGCTAGATGACGGAAATATTTGTCCGATTATGTCTATACCCCATCCTCTAAATGGCCATGGTTTGACGATCGGATGCAAAGCCGATGTCGGTCCGATCAGATATTACCAAACTTTTGGCACGCTTGGCATCCTTTATAATATTTGAAGCGATCTTCTAACATCGCCGGCCAAAAATACCCTGTTCGCCTCAGCATCCATTTCATCTTATGGGCCGATTGATGTGATCCACAAATGCCTTCATGGACTTCACCCATCGCCACTTTGGCTTCTTCGGTTCCCAGACATCTTAACAACAGACCTTCCATAGTCCGAAAGTACAATACATCTTCTAGTAGAACATATTTGAGTGCTTTGCGCCTGACCTTTTGCTCGGTCGGCTTGGTTGGATCTGACAAATAATCCCTTATCTCTCGTTTCTCCAAATGACAGGGTGAACACATAAAACCGCCAAACGCTTAGCTCGATTGGTCCTCGCCGGCTTTCAATCTTGTACCACGATGCACATTGTGCCAATCGGTTTGCTTTATCATTAGCTTCTCTGGGGATATGTTCTATGGAAAATGTAGTGAACATCTCGATGATCCGGAGGCATTGATGCAAGTACTGGGTTAGTGCATCATCATTGCATCGGTATTCTCCTCTGACTTGCTGTACAATTAACATCGAATCTCCAAAAGCTTCGACGTCTCTCACTCCGATGCTATCTAACAGTTGTAGACCCCTTAGTAATGCTTCAGATTCGCTTGATTATTTGAACATCGGCTATTTAGCCGATACATGAAGTCATACTCGCTTTCTAGGTGAAACTAATATCACACCGATGCCTTCGCCTTCTTGGCAAACAGACCAATCAAAATATTAGCTGCCAAGGAGTTACACTAGTTGTTCCTACTAATGTTTCACTCCTGTGATAAAATCGGCCACAGCTTGTCCTTTCCACAGATTTAGCCGACTCATAGGATAACTCAAACTCGTTAGGGCGTATGCCCATTTACCAAGCCGACCCCGCAGGATGGGCGCCGATAATATGTATTTAACTACATCGGTTTTG
The DNA here is from genome assembly GCA_036346355.1 of Rhipidocladum racemiflorum. Classification (NCBI taxonomy): domain Eukaryota; kingdom Viridiplantae; phylum Streptophyta; class Magnoliopsida; order Poales; family Poaceae; genus Rhipidocladum; species Rhipidocladum racemiflorum. Next base: position 70,423,133 of record CM070576.1, on the reverse strand, counting down.
CATATTATAACGCATTTGGAAGCCAAAGATATAATGTCTTAACTTGGTGCAAGCAAAGTACAATGATAAGCATAATTTTTCTACTAAGGGATACCTGGTTTCTGCATCTAGAAGACGTCGGCTTAAGTAATATATTGCTCGTTCCTTCCTATCGGCTTCTTGTGTTAAAACTGCTCCAATCGAATCACCTTCAGCCGATATATATAGTCTAAAAGGTATACCGTGTTTGGCAAGGTCAATACTGGTGGACTCATCAGATAACCTTTTATGTCGTCGAAGGCCTTTTGCTGATCGGCTTCCCACTTGAACTCTTGGTTATCTTTAATTTTCAGCAGCGGTGTGAAGGCCCGAATACGTCCTGACAAGTTTGAGATAAAACGTCGCAAGTAATTGATTTTCCCAATCAACACCGCAACTCCTTTTACTTGCTCGGCGGTTTAGTATCGGCTATGGCTTTCTCTTTGGTTGGGTTTACTTCAATCCCTCCTTCATGCACCGTATACCCAAGAAATTGTCCAGCCGATACTCCGAAAGCACATTTGAGAGGGTTCATTTTTAACCCATGTAACCTTGTGCTTTCGAACATTTTTTCCAGATCGGCTAAATGTTGCCGCCTTCTTTGGATTTTACCACTACGTCGTCAATGTATATTTCCACAAGATTGCCGATCAAATCATGGAAAATATGGTTCATAGCACGTTGATAAGTAGCACCGCATTTTTTAAACCGAAGGTCATAATTTTCCATTCATATAGCCCTAAAGCCCCTGACATCCAAAGCCGCTTTGGGTATATCGGCTTCGCCATGAATATCTCGATTGTATCCGGCGTTCGTCCAAAAAACTTATGATTTTATTCCCGGATGCAAGATCGATAAGCATATCGGCCATGTGCATCGGGTACTGCCTTTGGTGTAGCTTTATTCAAATCTCTAAAATCGACACATACCCTAAGTTTGCCATTTTTCTTCTTCACAGGGACGATGTTTGAGATCCACTCAACAGATCGGCAAGGTCGGATAAACTTTGCCTCCAAAGAATCGTCCTACTTCTTCCTTTATAGCGTCATACAACGTAGGATTAAACCGCCTAGGTACTGTTTGAATGGCCGATACCTGTGTTTTATAGGTAGCCGATGTTCGACTAGTCAGCCGGCTTAAACCTGGCATTTCATAATACTCCCATGCAAAGCAATCCTTGTATTCTTTGAGTATTTCGACCAACTTTGCTTTATAACTGGTTCTAACTTAGCACTTACAAACGTTGGTCTTTTATTATCACTTTCATCACCTTCCCCAATGTTGACTTCTTCGAGCAAATCGGCAGAGGTAAATCCTAACCCTTTTCTTTCTTCTTCAAAATCCTCAACAGCCTTCTTCAGACTCTTCTTGCCGATAGCTCCTGGCCTTTTCCTGCAGCCTTTGCTAGTGTCTTGTGCTCCATCTTCTTACTACTGCCTGGTCCGATCAAACGTGTTGGGTTTAACGCTGATCGGCTTGAATCCTGCCTGCTCGACGCAGATACACTCGCACTTGTCCAGGGCTTTCCCCGATATACATTCGGCTTCTTCGTGTGGCCAATTGGTGTCGTGGCTAGCCATGGCGATATGAGCCGATGTGTCACGGCACGACTTCTCTTGCATCATCGTTCCACCGCACCAATTTTTGGTGCATAGTTGATGGAATACAAAGAATTGGCATGGATCCAGTCCCGCCCAAGGAGCACGCTGTAATTGCCTTTGGCTTCAATAACAAAAAATGCAGTCGGCAAAGTTTTATTACCGACTGTCAGCTCCGACACCATCACGCCTTTAGCCTCGGTTGGGTCTCCCGTGAAGTCATTTAGCACCATATTGGTTTTGATTAAATCTTCATCGGTTTTACCCAATTTTCTGAAAGTACTTAATGGCATGAGATTGACTGTCGCCCCGCCATCGACCAACATACGAGATATCGGTCGGCCATTAATATACCCTTTCAGATATAATGGTTTCAGATGCCGATGCATGTCTTGTGGCTTTTCGAACACAATGGCCTGGTGCTCCAAGGCATAATCAAGAATACTTCTTCAAATTGATTCTTCGGTTTTGAACTCGGCAGGTAGAGCGAATACCATGTTTATATCCATTGGTGGCGTATCATCTCGGATCATCGGAGAACTGGATTGAACCGATTGATCTGAATCACTATCGATCTGTTCCTTCTTTCTCCACTCCTTTTTCAAAATCGGTACCGGTCTTAACTTATTAAACGTCCGATCCCTCTCACTCTCCTTTTCGGCTTCCCTTTCTTCTTGTGTTTTTAATCGCTGAAGCCTCCTCGCTATGACTTGCCGAGACCCGAAGGGCACCATCTAGGTTTGGGTTCTATCGGCTTTCTTATCTTTCCGGCTAAATTGCCCATTTCGTCCGATTCCATCCTTCTTGGCGTTAGCCGATAATTCCCGATTTTGGGAGGATTCGCCTTGTTCGATGTTAACCTTTCATAGATCGGCCTTCCGCTTCCTTACTGGACGATCGTGTATCGACCTGGACAACCTGGTTTTACTGATTGGTTTGGCCGACATGTAGATGAGTGTTGCATAGGACAAGATACAATCGCTGGTAAGGTCATCCCTCTCTCCCAGCAAAACTGCCAAAAAGGACATTGTCGATGTTTCTCTTCTTCTGTAATCGGCCGATGTGGCATATCTGGCCGCCGACGTTCGTCCCTCCTTTGCCTTGATCGATGAAAACACCGGTGTTGTTGAGGGTTATACCTTCGACTTATCCTTTCATATTTCCCCAGGAGTTGTGAGAAGGTCGGCTTTGGTTTGAAATCGGCTCTTCTTGGAGCCCTCTCAGCTCGATACCATTTACCGACCTCTAAGTCCCCTCTTGGTTTCACCGTTCTTGAGTTTTGTCCATTTTTATCGGCTTCTATTTGTATAGAACCGATAAAGTGATCTCAGACTGTCTCGCCTCGTGATACAATTCCCTTAGTTGGCTTATCCTCTTCCGCAGCCTCTTTTCTTTTCGTGAACATTGAACCATGTTGACCTGAAAAGGGCCCATATCTATCTGCATAGCCGATTCTTCTGCAAACTTTAACCTGCCATCGGTGATGGCCGATTGGATCTGTTGTCGAAAAATATTGCAATCGTTAGTGTTATGAGAGAACGAATGATGCCATTTGCAATACCTTCGCTTTTAATTTCTTCGCCGATGGTATGATGTGCCCTTCGTAACCTTATGAGTTTTTCTTGTAGTAATAAATCAAATATTTTGTCACACTTTGACACATCATACGAGTACTTGACTTCCGCTTTATTCTTTGTCGGCCTAAGCAGAGAGCATACGAGTGGTTTTTTGGAACCTTTGGCCCACTCGGCTATGTTCACTTCTGCTTCGTCGTCAGAGGTGTCGCCTAATCGTAATCTACCATGTTTACTTTGGCCTTTTCATTGCCGCTTGTCCTAAACCTATCTTTAAACCCTTTGCTTTCGTGATATCGGCTTTCATGTGCCGACACGCGATGGAGTAGGTGGCCTAAGTCGGGAACTCCTGGCCCGACAACTTTTCTTTTAATGGAGGGATTAACCCTTGGAACGCTAGGTCGGCCAATTGATCGTCGGGTAATGTTACATCAGAGCACCTATTCCAGACGCCCAAATCTCTTGATATAATCGAGAGACCGATTCGCCGTATTTCGCTTGACTGAACTAAGATCGTAAATCCTAAGCTCCATAGTTCCCTAAAAGAAGTACTCATGGAATCGGCTTTCTAAATCGCTCCATATATGAACTGAATTAGGTGGTAGATTTGTGAACCAAGTGAATGCAGTGCCAGATAATGATAAAGGAAACAACCTAATTTTTAACCCATCGGACTGTGCCGCCTCCCCACATTGAGCCATGAACCGTCCGATATGCTCAATTGTGGTAATAGAATCATCCCCTGAGAATTTAGCAAAGTCTGGTATCCTAAAGTTGTGGGGGTACGGCATTCGGTCTATGTAATCGGGGTACGGCTTCCTGTAGCCGATCACTCTCCCTCTGGGTTGTAAACCGAACTGTTCTCTCAAAACATTGGCAATTTGTTCTGCCCAATTAACATTGTCGGCTTGTGGTGCGGTAGGACACGGCCAATTCTCATTGTTTGCGCCTCGCCCCGAGTGCAAACTCGGGTCTTTGTCCAATTGCACCTCAGGAGGTCTTGGTGCTGCGTCATAATTGTGATTAAAACCTAATGCATCGGGTATGGGTGCGAAGGTTCGACGTATGGCACCACCCTATATGGTGCTTGTTTCATGGTTGTGGCCCCTCGTGGATCGTGGAACCTGTCCCATTTCGATCGGTGATAAGCCGATAACCCGATGTTATTGGAGGGCGACTTGATTGATTTGATGCGCCTATCTTGGCTCCATCCGTGTGCCCATGGTAGTGTGTGAACCCATCTCTCAGATGCTTGGTTTCAAAACAGTAGGTTGAGCCGCATCATGATAGGTGCTTGAGCCGACACGCCATCGTGTTGGTGTTGGGTGCTATGGAATATACTGGGTACGTAGGGATGGTTTGTGGTGGATCTAGCAGGCTTCCAGACGCAGCTAATTCTTGAGCAATTGTTTTCACACTATTTTCTATCATCGGCTTTAAAGTAGATACTAGAGCCGATGATTGGTTAATCAATGCGTGATGGACAGATTGCTCGATCATACTTGATAAATCAGCTTGAGCGGTGCGTATCGGCTTACCGATTCAGATGTTGAATCTCCGATAGGATTGATGCTTGGGAGTGCAATCTTTTGAGTAACGCCACGGCGTGTTTTCTCGAAGCATCGTAGCATCATTTCCTCCAGAGCGCCTTCGATCTTCGAAGTTCTTTCCGTTGCTCAGGGGTTAAATCGGCCATCCGGGGCGCGATTATGGCATCGGTGTTGATATCGGCGGATCGCGGGCTTGTCGGTTGACGACATTCTTTTGGGTCCCACCGGCGTGTTAAAATATGTTCGCGCCAAAAACGTGAAGGGGTTTTAGGCCTCGAACACACAAGACAAACACCGGTTTGCAGAGCGTGCGGTCGATTTGACTGAAATCGACAAGGTAGAATTTGTAATTTGATCGGCCGATAAACAAGGATCTATCGGCTTTCGCTAGTCGGCAAGAACCGATTAGGAGATAACTAGATCAATCGTTACGCTTGATCCGATACAAGGTAAAATCGGCTTCGGGAAGGCGATGCGCAACAAAACGAAGCAAATCAAACCTGGGTGAAATCGGCTAAAATCAACAATCGGCGATGCGCAACTATGTTGATTCCGTCGACTTGCAGAGAGATCTATGAGGCTAAAACAATGTAAAAGAAAAACTTGTAAAAGTAGATGTGTGTGTTGTTGGATTGATTTTTTTCTTTGCTTGGCGTTCACCCCCTTTTATAACACGCCTGGCCGATCCGAGTCGCATATGGATACGGTGTATTTACCCGTATCGGCCTCTTATCCAATTTCCTTTCCTTTTTAGAAACGGATTCCTTTTCCGAGTCAAGCATCGATTCCTTTCTCGCATTTAATACTTCTTCTCTATTTTTAGACCGATTTCAATACATGCCGAATTTTGGTGCAAACAGTACCCCTCTCCTTTCTTCTTCTTCTACTGTGCGGGCTCTTCGCCTGCTCGTTGGCACAAGAGGGCCACCGCGACCTGCTCACGAGTCACGAGAGGCTGCGCCGGTTCGAGGTGTACCGCCGCAACGTGGAGCACATCGAGGCCACGAACCGGGACGGCGGGCTCAGCTACGAGCTCGGCGAGAACGAGTTCACCGACCTCACCGACGAGGAGTTCCTGGCCAGGTACAACGGCGGCCTGGCGCTGGCGGAGGACGGCGGCGACGTGGTGATCACCACTCGCGCCGGCGATGTCAGGGACGGCAGCGGGATGGCCCGTGACGAGGACGACATGGCCGCTGTCGACATTCCTCGCAGCGTCAACTGGACGGAGAAAGGCGCCGTGACACCTGCTAAGAACCAGAAAAAATGTAGTAAGTGAAATCGTGCTTTCGTTGCATACGTACTTGCATTATATTCATGATTGAATTTTTCTCTAACACTAATTTCAGCCCAAGCAGGAACCTAGAACTTGTCGTAAGGGGGGCTAGGAGTGTATCGATCGGTTTCTGAACGGGAGGCTCGTGTGATATCTGACGCGAAACTTGTACAAAGTAACATATTTGCCAGGCAAACAAAACTGATTCGTTGAACAAAACTTTTACAAAACCTATTCAAAACAAACTGACAAGGCTCTGTGTTCTTAAATATATATACAACCTTGAAAGGTTGGAACGAGCGAAAATTGGTAATAACTCAATCACGACTCGAGACTGGCTACAGTGAGCTATACCCAGCATCAATGATCCGATGATCATAGATTTGGATGATTTCAGCAATGAAAACATCCGGATGATGTCTAACAAATCTCTGAGAGTGTATAGGTATCATCTGGATATTGTTTTTGTTTTAGCTAACATCCAAATTTTGGACCGTTGGATACTTTACCAGGATATCACCGGGCCGTTAGATCAGATCCTATCGATACTCTAAAATCTCAACAATGATCCGATGATCATAGATTTGGATGATTTCAGCAATAAAAACATCCGGATGATGTTTATCAAATCCCATGCTAAAAAGAACTCTTAAAGACTTGTTTCCATTATTAGTAAAACTTCTGGACAGGTGTTAAAGAGGAAAAAAACTGCTGGACTGGGTACTGCGATGCGACAAACTGACGTTTTCGTTTTTCCGTACCGGTACACATCAACAGTCAAGATCATATTAATTTCCAGTGACCAATAAAATATACACAATCATCGCAAAACCAACAAAAACTGAAAACGACTAGTAAGCTGCATGCATGCATGCATGATGAATTGGAGTGTGCATGTACTAACATATAGCAGGGGACAAACATGCATGATTGCATGCGTGGCGCCATAAATTTCCTCCATTACCGAACAGTTGGTCGCAAGTCGCAACACAACACGATCTTTAATTTTGTCTCCTTGTTCTCGGAGAATTAATCGATCTCGGACAAACATGCATGCATGATTGCATGCATTCTGATTAATGTTCATATTGCAAAATGTGTATCAGAGGCGTGCTGGGCGTTCGCCGCGGTGGCGACGGTGGAGAGCCTGCACCAGATAGCAACCGGCGAGCTGCTGACCCTGTCGGAGCAGGAGCTCCTGGACTGCGATCCGTTCCAGAGCGGCTGCAAGAGCGGGAGCCCCTACCGCGCGCTCCGATGGATCCACAGCAATGGCGGCATCACCACCGAGGAGGACTACCCGTACCAGCATCCCCAATGAAAACATGTCAGCAGGCTATAAAGAGTCCATCTCATCTTTTTGCTTATGTGGAGGAGAGAAGTAGAGAAGAGAGACAAGAGCTGGCTCTTAACTAAGAGCCAGGCTATAGTGTTTTTCAAGAAAAATAAAAAACAATTACATGTGGACCCACATTTAATGTTGGAGAATATGTTATAGCCAACACATTGGAGAAATTGTTTTGCCCAATTATAAGTCGATACTGGAGCTTTTCTTATACCAAGAATGGCTCTACCATTGGACATGCCCTGTGACGCCAACAAGACCGCGCACCACGTGGCCGCCATCGGCAGGTACCGCCTCGTGCTCCCGAACCGCGAGGACCTGCTCGTGGCCGCCTTGGCGAAGCAGCCCGTCGCGGTGGCCATGGACGCGCGCGGCGACAACATGCGCCACTACAAGAGCGGCGTGTACACGGGGCCGTGCGGCACGAGGCTGAACCACGCCGTGACGCTTGCGGGATACGGCGAGGACGACGAAGGGGTCAGGTACTGGATCGCCAAGAACTCGTGGGGGCAGACGTGGGGCGACCGGGGATTCTTCCTCTTGCGGCGCGGCGCCGACGGCTACGCCGGCCTGTGCGGCATCGCGAGGAGCTCCGCCTATCCCACCATGTGATCGATGTGACGAGATCGATCGCGCGATTTGTCTGTACTACTGTATCATGTGGTGGTGTGCATGCGTGGCGATCTTGTTCTCTTCTCGGACAATAATTAAACTGTTCCTCTTCCTGCACGCGCGTTGCGTGCTGCAGCGAGTAGTTGTGTACCTGTGTGTCTACCAGTCTAATAAAGCATGGTGCCAAGTACGAATATTACTACTATTTTTTTTAACTTGTATGGTATCCCCGCGTAACAATAGAGTTTTAAAAAGTAAGTAATATCATCAAACCATCTTAAATTGCACCATGAGCATCATTTTTTTTTTTTTTTTTTTTTTTTTTTTTTTACACATGTATCAAGCGAAATAACCAAGCTATCACTTAAGGCAGCATATTTCACACCTGCTTCCTAGTATATATAAGAACCTGTTCTTTAATGAAAAATGGTCATTTTATTTGGCTTTAAAAATCAATTAAAGCAATTTAAGAATAATTGAAGCAGTGATAAGAGGGGACCAAAATGTTTACTTCCACATAAAGTTTCTATAAGAAAAGTTACTTCTTTGTTCAATATGTATGACATGAATATTTCACAAACATTTCTTAGAATTGACAAGTAATAGCCAAAGTAACCATTCATGTATTCACATTTACTAAGAGAAATATCAAATAAATTGTCAAAGTATAAATCCTAGAAAAGATCATCATAACATTCCCCGTATCCTGCGTTAGTAAATGTTTCATTGAGGGTTTCTGATTATCCACCTAACAACAACAACAACAACAACAACAACAACAACAACAACAACAACAACAACAACAACAACAACAACAACAACAACAAGGGTGAGTACATTATGTACTCTGCAAGACTTTGTAAACCTATCATAAATGTATGGTGTATAAAATGATAACATCCTGAAATGTTGCATGAAATAAATTGTGCAGTTCAAATTGTGTTTGAGTCAAAAATCTGAATCCATAATTTCTACCCATTAATTTGGAATTAATTCAAAAAGAAAAATTTATAAGTAAATTGGTAAAAAGGTAAAAAGTAAAATAGTAAAAGTAAATGGTAAAAAAAAATCTACCCTAAAGTAAAATCTATCAGGATTCGCTCTTACCTAGGTCCAAAATTCTATGTGGGAACATTAATTAAAGTTAAATATTTAAAAATAATAAACTTTAATGTTAATTTCAGCCTAGGAAGATTTAATTAAAATAATGTATATCATATCTGATATTACAAATTTTACCAATCACCCTTCACTCAAATATCTACCTGTGGTAAATTTTCCAAAAATTAATAACCAAGTTTACTGCCTTTAAAAAATTTTAAAGAATTGAAATTGTGAAAATCTAAGAAGTTCATTAAAAGATTTATTTAAAAATGCATACTCATCAAATAAATTTGAAATTTTTAATGGATATTTAAAATATCATGCTAATCACTAAACAAATTTATCAAAAAATTATAAATCAATTTAACCCCTCAAATAAATCGACAACCAAAGCTTAAAAAGTAGAGCTGACCCGCTTATCAGATTTTTTATAAAATAATATACAATCCTTTTGATCTGAAAATTTTATATTATGGATTAACTTTGTCAGAACCTTAAATTAAAATTTCTAAATATTTATCTGCCGTAGTCTGAAGAAAACCAAATTGCATTTAACATTTCATTCACTTCCTTGTGGACCTAGCCCTTCATGTGGCCCCACAGATCAGCTACTCCCTCGCAGTTTTTCTCCTTTTCCCCGTCCAGTCGCTGACAGTGGGCCGAGGTCCCACTTGACACCGCCCATCTCCTTCCTCTCCACCCTTTCCCTCTGCTTTCTCTCTCTCTCTCTCTCTCTCTCTCTCTCTCTCTCTCTTCCGCGCGGCATACCAGAGCTCTCCTCGCCACTTTCTTTTCCCCGGTTAGCACCGCTTTCGCGAGACTTGGAGCCAACCCCATGCCTTGCTACGAGGAGCCGGCCATATCCTGTCATCACTTCCATGCCCTGTCTCACTGAAGTAATCGAAGCACCGCTTGACTGCCGCCGCCTCGTCTCGCTCCCTTTCGGCCAAACCGCCTCGACCCCAGACCCAGGGTGAAAACAAGTCGGGTATTACCTAACTCGTATCCATATCCGGTTTCTCCATTACACGAAATGGAGGAGGGTATTATTAATCGTTAGATACGATTATAGGTTCGGGTAGTACGCGGATAATTTTGAGTCGGGTAAGGGTTGGATACATGATCAAAATTACCTGGTAAAAACGGGTCAGATACGGGTACCCGTTGGATAATATATGCCGGGTACTCGAATGTCTATGCATGACCCACAAGTTATCCTAGCTAATATGTCCAACGGTCTAATTAAGTTAGCCTAGCTCTCCACACCACCGCCACCACCGTCGCTCGCCGCCCACCGCCCTAATCCCCTTAGGGCATGTACAATAAGGTCACCTCAGTCAACTCTTAAGCTTGTACACATCAACTTTGGTCTATGTAGAAGAATGAGAAAAGAGGATTGATAAGAGAGTTGGCTCTTATTTAGTAGCCATCTTTGCACAGAAACATAGGTAAATTATTTATGTACAAAAAGAGAAAAAATAGTTATTACATAAAATTTATAGATAACTTTTAAAGACAGTAATTCTACAAGTTAGCTTTTAATTTGCTATTAGCCTGTAGTGGGCTATCCTCAGGGATTCAAAAATCGTCGAAAATCGACTATATCGCTAGGGTTCGACATAAAAAACCGGTCGATAAACCGGTTCGATTAAAACAAAAATTCAAAAAAATTCAAAAATTTGAAAAAATTTACGTGTCAAAAAAAAAGTGGAAATCGGTCGATTTTCGTCAAAAATCATCGAAAATCGCTAAAAAAGTCGACCGCACAAAAAGTTCAACCTGGCTATCGATTTCCACCGATAAAATTGTCGATTTTCCGTCGAAATCGTCAATTTTCCTCCGATAATCGTCGATTTTCCACGATTTTTGATTTTTTTTAAAAAAATCTGGTTTTTAAATTTATGCAATTTTTACGATTTTCGGCTCGATTTTAGCGATTATTAAATTTGACTGTTCATTCGAAAATCGCCGCAACGAAAAGTTAAACCCTCCTATTGTACTTGCTCTAATCAGTAGGGGTGCAATCGGATCGGATTCGGTCGGATATCACTCTTTCCATATCCTAAACCATATTTTTTGTCGGATTCGGAATCGGATTCGGATAGTGTCGGATACGAATACGGCACGGATAATGTCGGTCGCGGATTCGAATCAAATACGGATCGAAATCGGTTCGGTATCGAATAATTTTTATCGGATAACGCATGAAAACAGAAACCACATAAAACACACATATAAAACTGATTAACCAATTGTATGATATGAGTTTAACATGCAACAAGATATATGTAGTCCAACAAAGTTACAAAAGAACATTCAATTTATATAATACGCATACGAAGGGTAGCGAAACACAGAACGATGCGTAAATAATATCACAATAACATGACCATGACTCCATGTCTTCGTGACAGAGACAATAAGACAAATCGATAATATTTGGATTACATCATAGTATCACATAGAAATACAAACATAAGACTGAATAGTGCCATAATATTATATGAGAGTTTAAAGACATAAGTGGCTAAGGCAAGCTGTCATTCTGGCAACATCATTCTAGCAACCAGTATTATCTTCCAGTTTCCACTGGACACTGGACACTGGACATTCAAAGTCTGATAGCTTCTCAACATGAGAGAATCAAGCCATTATATAATTGCTACCACAATCAAGCCATTAAAACTGTAAATGAACGCGTTTTCAATATGAAAGAACCTGTCCTGTTTTCCTCAAGCATAATTTGAATAAGCATCGACTTATAACATCGCTCAGGATAACTTTGGTAATATTGCTTTCTGGTGGCAACAGCAACACCAAAACCAACAAGATCGGCTAATATGTACAAACAATATAGTAAAGAAATTACTGTCAAACAAATAAACAGATATCTATCCAAAAGTTTTATCAATAAACATGAAGGTGCTACATGTGTTTTACTGAATTTGAACTAGATAACATGGGAACAATGTCACTACAAGTCTACTGTCTACACTAACAAAAAATCAAAACAAATAATTCTACCACCATCCAAGCAAGTAATGGACAAATTCTATAAAGCAGCCAAAAGAGGAAGAAGAGACAGCATAATTCGTTCTCCATTGATCGGCGCCGGGACAGCATGGTTCTCTCACAAAAAAAGGTAAAAACATGGCTGCAAGGGGAAATACCTTCATCTTTGTCTTGGGAGGAGATCGTGGCCACGGACGATCGGCGAAGCTTGGCGCAGCTTGGCCGAGGCGGAGCTTGGTCGAGACAGGAAGAAGCGGAGTTAGCGTAAGCTTGGCCGGCGAACTTAGCCGGGACGAGGCGAGGCGAGTTGCGCGGCCGAGAGGAGATCTCAGCCGGAGCAGGCTGGCGGGCTTCGGCGGGGACTCAGTGAGGCAGTGGAGGAAGCGGCGGCGAGACTCGGTCGGCCTTCGGGGCGGCGGGAGAAGCGGCAGGACTCGGGGCGGCGGTGGGACTCAAGGTCGGCAGCGGAGGAGTGGCGGCCGGAGGGGCGGAGGCGCCGGGTGCGGAGCGCTCGGGGGTGGAGGGCTGGAGGCGTGTGACGGCGTGAGGGCTGTTGAGGGAGCTACTGTGCTGTGGACTTAGGGCCTTAGGGTTAGCAATTAGCATATGGGCCATTGGCCCAGTGGCCTTCGACCGGATATCCGAAAAGATTTGTTCGGATATATCCGAAAAGATTTGTTCGGATATATCCGAAAAAAAATTCGGAATATACCGATCCGACGGATAGTAGTCTACCGAATCCGAATCCGAATTCGATACAAAATATCCGAATCCGAGGATTATCCGAAAAAATTATCCGAATCCGATCCGAAACTATTCGGTCGGTCGGAAATTATCCGATCCTATTGCACCCCTACTAATCAGTCTCTACTTCTCCGGTCTCCCCACGCCGCCGCCGCCGCCGCCCGCCCGCCGCCACCCACCACCGTTCCGCCGCCCGCTCTGCCGCCCTCTCCGCCGCCCACCTGCCCATCCCGCCTCCCATCTGCATGCCTCGGTCCATCGGCGAAAACCCTAGCGCGAGCGAGCTCCTCCCTCCTCAGCCTCGTCCTCGCGTCGCTATCCCCATCTCTTCTTCGCGTCGGGCTGCCTCCACCGGCGCTGCTCCTCAAACTCCACCCGCACGTACCACGGCTGCCGGACGACGCGGAGACGGTCGCTAAGCTGAGCTCGCTTACTACGGAGTTCTCCTTCCCCTGTGGCCTCCCCTCGCTCCGGTTCTTCATCGACGACGGTACGGGTCAGGTTAGGTTCCCCTCATCGCCTCTAGGTCAGGTTCCCCTCTTCTCGATTTCTTGTTTATGCGAACATCTGATGCGGTGATCTTGAAAATTTCATGCGCTTAGGTTTTAATTGAATGGCCCTTTTGGAGGTCTGCCCGATTGAGCGTAAGGATCGATCGCACGGGAAATATTGTAACTTTTTTGGGGGATATCTTTTGTTTACTTGATCATATGGATCTTGGCTGATCTTTCTTGATCGTGGTAGAATTTAATTCTTGGTCAATTCCTGAAGGTGACAACAGGAAGAGATCTTAGTCACCATTGTTTGGGAGAGGCGATATGAATGTGAGACTGTGAGTTGGTAGATATTTACCGCAAGCAAAAGAATCCCCTTTACGGTTAATTGGTGGTAAAATCGTTCAATTGGAGGCATACTATCATAGAAAATGCTAGAAGTATGAGATTTAGAGTAAGAGATCTGCTTTTGAAGATCAGGATTGTTGAAAAGCGTGGGCATGGGATATCCATTAGATGGCAGGCTGGAGGCATCATCTGCTGGGTTATAAGGCTATAAGCTCAAAGATAAGGCTTTTTTGTGTGTCCAGACAATAGCAAAGCTACAGTGCTTGGTTATCACTTGGATGAAACTGATGAATTGCATCAATTGCTTTTGAAGTGAAGCTCTTCTCATGATCATAGTTGATGGAGTACTTGAATAATCAACAATCACATTCTTGAATTAATGATGTATAATGTCTTGAGCGGTTACCATGTAGATTTTGTCTGTTGGTTTTATCAGTTGCCGAAGACAGCAATTTTTTAAGGGACAAATAAAAAGACCAGATTGAATACCGTCACTACTGTACCTATACCTGAGCGTAACTCGGGCATGGCTTCATTCGAGCCACCTGGCCATGTCCAGGTTTGGTCCAAAACACTAATCGTCCTAGCCTGGCTTCTAACAGGCCTCAAATCTTGAGCCTGGCCTGGCCCTAAACACTAATCGTCAGTGCAATATTATTAAAGACCTTGCTCTGATTTGAGATATTCCAAGCTCCAAGAACGAAGTGTATATTCTGAGCTGAATACCTTGCCTTTTCAAGTTGAGCTTGTCTGGCCATTTGCTGTTATTAAATCAAAGAATTCTTTTGGTCGATAAATGTGTCCAATATTTCACTGTCTAGTCTGAATGAGTGTATTTCTTCGCTGCACAAACTTGATCTTGAGGAAACAGGGCTATCCACTTTGACGTACTACTTTTGTTAAGAAAATAAACATTGTTAAGATGACATAGTATGCCTGTCCAATTTATAGCTACATTGGGACCTCTTTGACGTACTACTTTTGTTGATATTCTGGTGAAGAACATTACTAATGCTCAGCAGACATGTATGCCCATCATTAGGGAAGAATTGGAATGTGTATAATTTTTAAGTTTGCTCTATGTCTTTTTGTAGATTGTTATCAACCAGAGTAGCATAATGCAAAACTTGAGAACTATGTGTGTTAGTTAAATTATTTTTATCACATACTTTCCTAGGTAGTTTGCGTACTATTCGACTAAGTACCCGTTATCCGTATTGTATCCGTCCGTATAATATCCGGTATCCGTTTTTTACCCGTTCGTAAATACCCGGTATCAGTATCCTTATCCTACCCGATTTCCACTACCCGTACCCATACCCGTATTCGAAAAAAATAATTAGGGTAGGATATAGGATGACCTACTACCCGACCATATCCGACCCGTTTTCACCCCTATCAGAGACCCCCCCCCCTTAAGCTTCTGCTCTTCCTCTGGGATCTTCCCGAAACCACCCGATTAATCCCGATTAATCGGTTTGCCCAGTTTTCTCACTGAAAACACACAAATCGAATCGTTATGGCTCCGATCACAAGTTAATCGGCCAGTTAATCGGCCGATTTTTTTAACACAATTAATTTTAAAGATTAGAATTTTTGGGAATCCTCTGTTTCTTTCCCTAATTATCACCAATTATTCAATTTTTATCTGATCTGGTAGTCTTTTATGCATTCAATTGCTAATGTATACAAAATTGGATGCCGAGATGCTAAGGAAATCATGTTGGAGAATTGAAATGTTGATAATTTTATAGATTGGAATTTGCAGAATAGTGCTTACCGAGTAATTTACGAGACTAGGCTGAAGTCTCAATTTTAATTGCTGCCCACCTCTTAGCTACAGACTCCACTGTCGCTGCAACCTACTCGTCCCTATCAATTACGCGGTTATTGCCAATGAGGACCCAAACAATGATGTCATTGTCCTCCATGTTGTTGCTCTCCTCTCTTTCTGTAAACTAATCTATGCGTGTGTTGTGCTTAACAAATTGCTAGAGAGTGCAACAAATATGGGAATTTTATTTAGGTCATACTATTCTTTTTACATTTTATGATTTCTTGTTGTGATGTATAGCTTCCTTTGTTCATTATTAGCCTCGATGCTAGATTTCATGGTGTTGGAAGTTTCCACCTCTAATCTCAAGCAAAAGAAAAGTCAATTCCTAATGAAATTTCAGGAAGTCACTTCAAAATTTACAATGATATCCAGTTCTCCATAAAGATGGGGCTATTTGGTGGGTTGGTTATGTACAACTAATTCACAGTTTTGTTGTTCTATTGAATGATCCACATTTACTTCAATATGCTTTTGCAGTTTTGTCATTTTTTCCTCCATTTTTATTTCTGGTGGTGTTGTCCTCTCCCGGTGGCTGGTGATGTTTGCATTGCTACTAGGTGCATTAGTGCCTTCACTGAGGGTATATCTCTTTGCTTCCTATTTTTTTTTTTACTGATTTTCCCTGTTTATGCCCTGTTATTTGCCTCTTTTTTTTGGCCAGTGTGCTTGCAGGTGTTCGTTCGGCTCTGATATGCACTCCTTGAACACACTCAAAATCCTAGGAGCGATACTTTTATTCCATTCTGTATTTGTATACTGCTCGACAAACGCATCAGTACATAGGTATGGTCCTAGGCATGCTGTTCAAAGTGACATTATATATGGAGCATCAAATTTTGAGCGAGCATTTGCGTATTTCTAGGCATGAGGCAAGGTTTGTGTGGGATGTTAGAGACAGGGGTCCCGCAAGAGGGGCCTACACCCGACTGGGCTTGACGGGCAGAATAGAAAGCCCAAAGCCCAGAAGCACCACGACGGGCCCGGAGGAGGTTTTCGACTTGTTCCCCAAGGCAACTCCTGATCCTTCGGGGAAGCTTCGCGCCACGCCCGAACAACCCGCCAAGAACGAAGCATGTAGCCTGACACTGCCAGAGCCTACGGATGCTGGAACCTGACAGGGCGGCAGGCGTGGGTCGGGGAAAGCATAACCACCTCTCTAAGACGTAGAACGCGAGGGCCAATGAGGACAAAGTACATGTCGGCCAGGCCACCATGTTCAGGGCCCGGTGGCGCCCATCTATCATGTATCCTTCCCCCAGTATATAAGGGGAGGAGGGAGAAACAAAAAAGAGGAGGCTCACAATATATCCAAGAACACAGGACTAGGGTATTATCTCCTCTGAGAGAGCCTGAACCTGTCTAAAAAACATATTGCCCTCGCATCCTGTGTTACCATCAAGCTCAGATCCCGCACAAATCCCCTAGAATCACAAATCTCATTGCCGGCGAAACCGATCGTCGACAGTTGGCGCGCCAGGTAGGGGCTTGTGTCAAGATCTTCGTCAAGCTTGATGGCTACGATGAGCGAAGCCTCCACAGCCTTCTTCCCGGGCCAGGTCTTCCGTTTCGGAAGCCTGACCTTCATCTCCAACGACCTCAGGAGCCTTTCTCTCTCTAAGGAAACCGTGCTGCAGCGCGGCGAGGTTTCCGGCGAGCCATCGCCACGACTTCCGCGCCGATCGGAGGGTCCCCCTGTCTCGTGCTCTAAAATGCCGAGTGGGGAACCGAAGACCCATTCCGGCTGGGGAGTTGGACTCGGAGGCGCTGAGGTGCGAATGGTGGGGGTTCTCGCCGCCAAGCCACTCGGCACCCCCGAGCGCCTGGATTTATCTTCTCCAGGCTCACCCAGCTCAGCGGCCGAGTCAGAAGAAAGCCTAGAGAGCTGCTGGAATTTTCGTAGAGTTTGCGTAATCGAGGGCTCGCGGGCGGATTCGCAGCAACGCCTCGACACCTCAGCCGCCGCCGACTTGGAAGGTGGCCGAGCAATCGAACTGTGGCTGCGCGTACTCGGGGACGCGCGGGCGTCAATGAAGACATTCTCGCAAGCCAAGATGGGGACCAGGTGTTTCGTACCCAGCGTAATATCGTCGCCTCCAAGACACTCCTGGATACCACGACCCCTATCTTTGAGGCGGGTGATCCGATTGCCCGATCATGGCCCAAGTAAAGGCCATGGTGACGGCGGCAGCTATCCAGCAGGCCCAAACTGACCAGCCGGCGAAGGAGCTGACACGTGGTCCGGTGAGGACCCGTGACGCCAAGATGGCCAGGTCGAAGCCCGCCAAACACATCATGTCCTACCCGCGAGACGACTTGCGACACGAGATCAACCGCGACCTCCGTTCGGACCTCGGCGCCAGCGCCGCGATCGAAAGGGAGGAACAACGCCGTCAAGCCTCACGAATATGAACGCTACGGCATCCTTCCGCGAGATCGCTGAAATGCCAAGCGCGATCCCCTCGCTGTCGATCACCACCCTGAGGGTGTCGCGAGGTCATTGAAGGGGTTCGTGCGTTTACCTCCTCACCTGGCCGAGTGGTTTGGCCTGGCGGATTTAATCCTAAAGGCATCACTAGGTTCGACGGTGAGAGGACCCTAAGCTTGGCTACAAGTATATGCTCACGTCCGTCGAGGGCAGCAGAGGATCAGTAATGGCAAACTACTTACCGGTTACCCTCTCGCCCCTGGCCCAAGCATGGCTCACCGGACTTCCAGCGAACTCTATAGATTCCTGGGGAGATTTGTGTGAGCAGTTCATTTCAAATTTTCAAGGCACTTACGAGCGCCCAGGCACCCCTTGGGACCTATACAAGCTACACCAAAGGAGGAACGAACCCCTTCGGGAGTTCGTCAAGCGCTTCATGCACAGGAAAAGCACCGTTCGGGATGTCACAGATGCGATTGTGATAGCTGCCTTCCGGAAGGAGTCGGCGACCCGACCTTATCAAGAAGATGTCCGGAAGCCACCGACGTCGGTCAGGAGCTGTTCGCCTCTAGCGGACCGTTACGCTTCAGCCTTCGAGGCTCTGGCGGGCGGCGTGTGAGGAAGGATCAGCCGAACCCCTCGGCGGAAAGAAAAGAAGCGCAAGGGTGAAGAGCTGGTGGCAGTCGCGGCACCAACTCACCCTCACGCCCTCAAAGAGGATGGATATGACAAGGTTATGAACTCACTTTGCCCTTTCCATCCGAAGGGGAGGCATGCCGCCAAGGACTGCTTCACCCTAAAGAGGTTCGCCCGCGAGAGCAAGAAGCAGGCTGGACAAGGTCCGAGTGGGCACGCCGCCAACAAGCCACCTCCCCCCGAAGCCGAGGAGGATTATCAGGAAGCCGATCTTGAGCTCAACTACATATTCGGGGCTCACCGCATATGAGTCCAAGAGAAAGCAAAGCTCACCGCCCGACATCTACGCGGCACCGGAACGCCTAATATGTACGGTCCGAGGTCGCGATAACCTCGGCATCGCTCGGATCACCTGGATCACGTCCGTTCCGGCGGTATCCTTCGTCTTGGCGCCCGTCGTCGCGGCATCAAGCTCAAGAGGGTATTGATCGGCGGGAGCGGGCTCAATGTCCTCTTTGTCAAAACCCTTGACGATATGGGGATTCCACGGTCGGAGCTAAAGCGCGGTCGTCGCCTTTCCACGGTGTCATACCGAACTTCTGGCGACACCACTCGGACAAATCACTCTGCCGGTCACTTTCTGCGCAAGGGAGAATTACCGGACAGAGAACCTTGGCCGAGGTGGCGGATTTCGCAAAGATATCATGCCATCTTGGGAGACCATAGCCAAGTTCATGGCGATACCCGCTACACGTGCTTGACATTGAAGATGCCAGGCCGAGTGGTATCATCGCTCTCGGTGACATGAAGCGATCTTTTCCTGTGATGTGAAAGTCTGCGAGATGGCCGAGTCCTGGAGGCGCGAGCGGTCGAGGGATCCGGCGAGAAGCGGATTCCGAGAAGCCGTAAGGCGGCGTCACCCGCAAAGCGCAAAACCCGGATCGGCCCGAAGAAGGTACCAAAGAATCCTTCTCGACCGTCCGATCCGTCATGCGAATCGCTTTGATCGGGGACAGGCTCGAGGACAAATAGGAGGGCGTGCTCGTCACTTTCTGCGCGAATAAAGACGTCTTCGCTGGAAGCCGTCGGACATGCCCGAGTTCCCAGGAGGTGATCGAGCACGCATTGAATGTAGACCAATCGGCCAGCCGATCAAGCAAAGGCTGCGACGATTCGCCCAAGACCGCCGACAAGCCATCGAGGAGGAGATTACAAAGTCGCTAGCCGCAGCTTCATCAAAGAAGTGTATCATCCCGATGGTTGGCAAACATCGTACTTGTCCGTAAGAAGAATAAAAGATGGCGCATGTGTGTTGATTACACCGACCTCAACAAGGCTTGTCCGAAAGATCCCTTTGGTCTCCTCGTATTGATCGGTGGTAGACTCCTTTGGGATCCCAACTACTTAGTTTTACGGGCGCCTACTCAGGCTATCATCAAATCAGGCCGAGAGGAGGATTGCGAAGACCTCGTTTATCACCCCGTTCGAGCATATTGCTACATCACCATGCCGTTTGATTTGAAGAAACGGGCGCGACTTATCGCTAGCGATACTGGCGATGTTTTCACCATCGGCTTGGGCCTTAGCGTGGAAGCTTATGTGGATGATATAGTGGTCAAAACCGAGGCGTAAGACGACCTCACCTCTGATCTGGCGAGACGTTCACAAGTCTGAGGGCGTTCGGATGAGGCTAAACCGAGAAGTGTGTTTTCGAGTTTCCTCAGGAAGCTACTCGGGTTCATTGTCTCTCATCGCGGGATCGAGCCGAACCGGAGAAAATCGGGGCCATCATGAGGATGGCCCCGCCTACCAACCAAAAAGAGGTCCAAAAGCTCACTTTGGGTGCATGGTAGCGCTTGGCGAGTTTATCTCACGGTTGGGAGTTCGGGAATGCCTTTCTTCAAGCTCCTCAAGAAGCAGGATCGCTTTGAATGGGCGGCGGAGGCGCGACAAGCCTTTGAAGAGCTCAAGGTGTTCCTCTCCACCCTCCAATTCTAGTCTCGCCGGTGCAAGGTGAACCTCTCTGCTCTACATAGCGGCGACAACTCATGTAGTCGGCCAGTGATAGTTGTGGAGCGGGAAGAATCGGGACACCGCTACGGCAACGCCTGGCTTATTTTGTCGGCGAAGTCTTTGGCGAATCCAAGGCGCGATACCCTCAAATCCGTAAGGCTGGCAGACGCCATTTTGATCTCGTCACGGAAGCTGAAGCATTATTTCCAAGGACATTCGATTTCAGTAGTGACTTCTTTCCCCGTGAGAGAGGTCCTCCGTAATCGGGAAGCTACTGGAAGAATTTCAAAGTGGGCAGCCGAGCTTGGAGCTTTCGACGTCTCGTTCAAGCCGCGCACCGCCGTCAAGTCTTAGGCTTTGGCCGAATTTACGGCCGAGTGGACCGAATCCCAGGCTCCCCGCACGGAAGAAGAGCCAGAATATTGGATCATGCACTTCGATGGATCTCTCATGCTTGGAGGAGCAGGGGCGGGAATTCCTTATCTCGCCTAAGGGCGACAGGTTGAAGTATGTCCTTCGGATCCACTTCCCGGCCTCGAACAATGCCGCAGAGTACGAGGCTCTCATCCATGGGCTCCGTATCGCCACATCACTCGGAATCTGACGGCTGGCGGTTCGGGGCGACTCGATTGGTGGTGAACCAAGTACTGAAGGGCTGGTCGTGCGTGGATCAAACCATGACGTCTTGCCGACAAGTCCGAGAATTGGAAGGCAAGTTTGACGGCCTGGAGTGGTTCATGTCCTCCGCCGCAATAATGAGGCGGTGACGAGTTGGCTAAAATGGGAGCCACTCGGGCGTATATCCCGAGTGGTATCTTAAATGCAGGATCTTCACGAGCCAACTGCTACAAAAGCGACAAGAGCCGAGTAAGGAACACAGGCAGGGTCCTGCTCATCGATCCCGATCGACTACCCGTACCTTGATTATCTCCTGAAGGACAAACTCCGGAAGCGACCACCACAGCGAGCGCGTCTCCGAGCAAGCCAAGTCCTACGTGGTGGTGGGCGACGAGCTCTTCCGGAAGAGTGCCTCAGTGTCCTCGGCGGTGTATTTGGGACAAGTGGGAAGAGAGCTGCTCCAAGAAATCCACTCGGGGATGTGTGGCCATCATGCGGCATCAAGCGCCTTGGTTGGGAAAGCCTACCGACAGGGCTTCTTACGGCCAACGGCGATAACGGATGCCAAGGAGATCGTTCGAACTGCGAGGGTCGCCGATTCTATGCAAGACAGACGCATTTGCCGGCCAAGCAGAGTCGCAAACTATCCCCATCTCTTGGCCCTTCGCGATGCTGGGGCTCGATTTAGTGGGCCGCTCAAGAAGGCTCAAGGTGGTTTCGCCTACCTCTTCGTAGCTATTGACAAGTTCACCAAGTGGATCGAAGCCAAACCCGATCGCCACTATCAACTGCGGTTAAGGCCAAGGAGTTCTTCCAGATATCGTGGTCGGATTCGAGTGCTCAACCGGATCATCACGGATAACGGCACCCAATTCAGGAGTGAAGAATTCCAAGAGTGGTGCGAAGGCGTCGGGATCAAGATCTGCCGCCTCGGTGGCTCACCCACGAAGCAATGGGCGAGTTGAGCGAGCTAGCAGTGCAGTCCTCCAAGGCCTCAAGGCCGGGATCTTCGACCGACTCAAACCATACGCCAGATGGGTGAAGGAGTTACCGCTCGGTACTCTGGGACTCGTAATCACTCCCGGTAGAGCAAGCGGCCAAACCCCTTTTCCTGGTCTATGGCGCGAAGCGGTTCTGCCGACCGAACTAGGGTTCGAATCCACGAGGGTTCGAACTACGACGGCCGAGTCCGAGGAAGCCGAATGGTGGAGCTTGATCAACTCGAGGAGGCTCGGGCGTTGCGACCATCCGGTCGGCTAAGTACCTCCAGGGACTTCTGCCGCTACCACTCCCGCAATGTCGAAGTAGAACCTTTTCGTAGGAGATCCGTCCCGAGAAGGAATCAGAAAAGCGAGCACAAGCTCTCTCCAATTTGGGAAGGTCCGTACATTGTGGAGAAGACGGTCCGGCCGGGTGCTTATCGACTTAGACGTGAAGACGGCGAGATTTTGGCGAATACTTGGAACGCCGAACAGCTCCGTCGCTTCTACGCATAAGTTATGTACCCGACTCTCACATACTGAATAAAATGGTGATCCTCTTTTATCTTCTGAAGCCCTACTGTGTAATGGTAGTCCCGAGTGGTTATTACCCGACTGGTGTAACGCCTAATCCGGACGCGCTGGTACAAAACACACGGAAATAAAAACCGCGATGAGCACAAAACTCCGGCGGTTTATACCAACGCGCATAATGGAATGGGTAGAAAGCACTAACCACTCGGGGACTACAATTCACAGCGCCAGAATCTAACCGAGATTTGCCTGATCGAGAGTTTCTAGCCGTCAAAAGCTCGTGCCCCAGCGCCTCGTTCTTTGTAATCGAGCAACCGACTAGAATAGTTGATCAGCGGAACCTAAACTCGGAATAAACATGACGGCATAGATTGGGCAAGATTCCACATTTTATTCATAGTATTAGTAATTTACATTCTTGACTTTCTTTTTCTTTTTCTCGCGTTAAAAGGGGGAGGCAGGCGGCTCCTGCCACCAATCTTCTTCTTTATACGCCCGAGAGGCTCGGGAGAGATCGTCGGGATCGAGGCGAGGCGCGGCGGCGTAAGCGCCGCTAGGATCTCGTCTCAACCACCCAAAGGGGTGGTATGAGGCGGATGAGAGTCCTGATGGCCAGGTCGTCGCGGCGCTCGCGCCCGATCATCTCCATGATGATCTCAGCCACCTCGTGGAGCCCCGGAGCCACCTCGGCAAAGCGGCCCATCGCGGCGGCGTCGCTGGTGGCTCCTTCCTCCTCCTCCGCCTCTAGAGTGGCGAAGTCGAGCTCCTCCCAAAACTCTGCCTCCTCCCAGTTATGGAGAAGCCCGAAGAATCGCTGGCGGAAGAATGCCGCGTAGGGGCCAACAAATCTCCTCATGCTAGCCATGGAGGAAGGCTGGGAGGAAAGAAAGAGGAAGAAGAAGAAGAAGGAGACGATCGCTCGAGGGCGGTGACGTCCCATTTATAACTTGTGCCTGGCTCCGGAATCGAGGCGACGCCATTCAAAAACGCAAAAGACGAAGCTACGCCGCAAGACTGACAATTCGTTCGGAATACCAAAAAAGATCGGTACGTCGAACAAAATCAAGGGGCATTTCTCCAGACACGTGTCATGAGCAGTTCAAGCTCATTCGGCCTTCCCGCTTAATTCGCTCAAATTAAGCGAAAAGCCCGGGGGCTGGAGAGCTAGGAAACGACGCAAGCCTGAGGGGCTAAACCACTCAGCCAGGTGGCCACAACGTAAGTCCCGGCCTTTCGAGAGGCTGCATGCCGACCTCTCGGAAAAGCGTGTGCAGGGCAAGAAAGCCACGGGCCAAGACCCTGGCGCCTAGGAGCCAAACCAGTCAATGAAACCCACCCAGAAAGGCGCAACGGGATCCAAAAGGTCAGAGGCCTATATTCTAGCAACTCAGACAAAGGAGAAGGAGTGAAAGAGGTCTGGAGCTCATTTAGCAGAGGACAACACAGACAAATTATATTCAAGTGAGAAGACACAATATTTCAGACAAGGAGGGCGAGCACTCGGCATCAAGGTTCACATCGAAGTCAGAATTCTAGATTCTCTAACAAGGCTTGCGATGCACCGGAGACCTCTTCGAGGAGCGCGTTGGCCTTGTCTTCATCACAGGCAAAACCTTCCTTCACAGCTTCGAGGTCAACTCTTGGATAATGAGACTTGACCACCGCCAATGCCTGGTTCGCACTCATTGTCGCGGACTCCTTGGCGTAAGCTCTGATCCTGTCGGCTCCCCCAGAGAGAAGCGGAACAGCGTCGTCCTCCTGGCCCGGCTCAACTCCTTCAATACGCAGAAGGTGCAGAACTGGCTCGCAGGCGACGCGCAGCTCAGTCTGGCCCTGTTCGGCAGCGGCCATCTTCTCCTTGCATTCTGCAACAAAGTCAAATGGCCATCAAAAGCACACCCGACGCCAAGTATGTTCAACCCAAGTCAAAGAAATTTACGATTCAGCTCCTGCTGCATCCTCTCCAAGCTGACTCGGGCTTCGAGGCCGGAGTTCTCTGAAGCCTCCAGTCGGGCTCTCAGCTCAGCAATGGTCGAATCGCGCTCTGAAACACAAAAGCGTCTTCATCCTTTCCAAATTGTCCAAAAAGATGTCCAAACCGAGTCCAGGGGAGGATCTCACCTTCGAGCACATGCTCAAGCTTCACCTTCTCCTCCTGGATCGTCATACACTCGTCCTGAAGCCCGTGGACCTCTTTCCATCTGTCGCCCGATCTCGTGAGCTTGTCCTGCATCGCCGCTCCTTGAGCTTCGGGAGCACCTTTCGGAAAAACTGCGACCTTTGCTCCGAGCGCTCCCCCATGTCCTAGGTAACAGGGCAGAATCTCAGGGAGAAGTCAGCCAGCAACAAATTGAAGACAAGAAACTCACCACAGCGGCGTGCTACACTGACGGTGAGCTCATAAAGCTCCGTCAGAGCCGCTCTCTCCATCTCGTCGTCCTCTTCCATCCCTTTCGGTCAGAACCCCTTCCCGCATACGGTCCGATTCGGGGCTTGGCAGAGGACCGAGCGGTGGTGGCTCTCGAGGCACTTCCTCCACTCCGGAGACGGTCTTGGTCGATCTCGTCGGCCAGACGGACCACCGGATGGTTCGGCCGTCGGTAGCCCGGCACTGGTGGCGGCGCCGGCGGTCGGCGGCGAGGTGACCTAGCCGACGCGGCGGGGGCTCCCCTTGGGGAAGCCTGCGCCTGGGGCTCCTTTTCAGGAGACCCCTCCACCGGGACGTCCATAGCAGGAGTCCTGAATCGGCAAAAAGGGAAGACACCTCGGCCTGCGGTAACAAAAGACAAGGATCGCCCAAAGAATACCTTTTGGATTTCTTGAATTTCATCCTGTGTCTCATCCGAGACCCAGACCACTCGGAGGAAGTTAGCGCCTGTGGCCAGAGTGCCCTGGGACGAGAAGGCGTGGCTCTGTGCTTTGTGATCCGGTGCACGGAGGTCGAAGGCCCTGGCCGACGAAGACCGGCGACCTCCTCCGCCGATTCCCTCAAGCTGGCCGACCGAGGTGTCACCACACTCGCTTCGCTCGAGCATTTTTTAGCCGAGAGAGGCCGACGCCGGAGCGTCGAGAGAAGGAAGGACGCGTTCTGAAAAAAGGAACGATCGCACCTGTTTGAATCACACATCGATCAAGAAATCATGGAACGACTTTTCGAGAGAATAGTGCACTCATAGGAGGAGGCCTTGCCGTCGAAAATTTATGAGGGCAGCCCCTGTTGGTGATCAACGTGCCAGGCACGAAGAGATCAACTACGTCTTTGCCAGCGCCTCCATCGACAAGGACGCATCCGTTTCCGAGTGGGGTCCAGGCCGTTATCTTTGGAACCCCAAATGGACTCTCTCCTTTAAGACTGCACCGGCGCTTCACAAAGCCGATCGCGATCCGGGACCGTCGGCCCTCGGTTCTTGGATCGTCAATCAATGCCGTAAGCTTCGGATTTGGGCCAAACCGCCTCCATCCAGGCGTCGCTCGGCATCGGGAAGCTTTAGGAGCGCGGCCGTGAAGAGAGCGAGGAAAGGGTCAACATTGGCACAAGAGAACCACTCCCGCCTCCAACCTTTGAGGGAGGTCTTGAGGGAACGACAAAATCTTTGCTTCTTCGAGCCCTCCCACTGGAGCCCTGCCGCCCCAACGACGCCGGGAGCGGCCCTTCGGATGAGGCTTGAGCAAGAAGAAGGAGCGTAACAAGTCCAAATGAGGGCGTATCCCAAGATACGCCTCGCAAAGTCGAACGAACATAGCAATGTGAAGAATCGAGTTGGGGTTCAAATTGATCAACTCGATTTCGTAAAAGTGGAGGAGCCCCCGGAAGAAGGCGCTCCCAGGAATGCTAAATCCTCGCCAGAAGAAGGACTCGAACACCACAATCTCATTCTCCAGAGGTGTGGGGTAAGGGTCACTGCGATGGGGCAGGCGGAGATCAACTCCGGCGGAGGAAGGGCCGGCCGGCGGCGACCGATCCCTCAGCGGGGCGTCGTGGTGATGGAGGTCTCCACCTCGCGATCGCGAGGTCGGTGCTACCTCCCGACGACGAGGATCCCGAAGAGGAAGACATCTCTGTGAAGGAGACCTGGAGGAAGGCAGTCGAGGGCATTGGGCGCGAAATTAGAAACCCTAAGTCGCCCAAACCGCCGAAAGAGGCTCAAAGGTTTCTCAGCGGTGGTGGGGAAGAGGCGGAGGTACCTTCGCCTAGCAAGTTTTCCCTCATGTATAAGGAGCAAGCCTTAATTTTAAGCCTTCTGGCGGAGAAAGCAACGACCTCGCTTTCGATTCTAGGCCAGATCTAGGGCACGCCCCATGTTGGGCCGATAGGCGGAGTTGCAAAAGCGCGACCAGTGTCAAGTCTGGTTCGAAGTTTGGGATAAAGTGCGCCCCATGATGGGCTGAGCAGCCGGCCACGGAAGTTTGGGGCGGGCACTTTCCGAACATCCCAAGTGGTATGCCCCATAATTTGGGGCCAATTCTTGATCACTTGCTTCTTAGCGTGATTGGGTGCCGTCGAGGATTTTCACTAAATCGGTCTTGAGAATCGCCCATGAGGCTCTGAAGCGATCTTGGCAAATGTGAACCTGAGCATTACTCTGGATGACCAAGGTATGCCCCATGAGGTCGGTTGGGTCTCACAAGCCAATCGCCGCACCATAAGCAGTGCGAGTACCGCAGCCCCGAGCCAAAAGACTACGGTACAGAAGCGACAAGCCGGTTGCCACGCCAAATAAGCGGGCGCGGGTACCACTCGGCCACGAGCTAACCAACCACGATGGCTTCATACTACAAGTCCTTTACGATCTTTTTCCCGCATAATCCTTATGACAGGATAAGAGACGGAAATCCGATCCTAAAGCACTTGGGGGGCTGCTGTGGGATGTTAGAGACAGGGGTCCCGCAAGAGGGGCCTACACCCGACTGGGCTTGACGGGCGGAATAGAAAGCCCAAAGCCCAGAAGCACCACGACGGGCCCGGAGGAGGTTTTCGACTTGTTCCCCAAGGCAACTCCTGATCCTTCTGGAAGCTTCACGCCACGCCCGAACAACCCGCCAAGAACGAAGCATGCGACCCGCCAGAGCCTACGGATGCTGGAACCTGACAGGGCGGCAGGCGTGGGTCGGGGAAAGCATAACCACCTCTCCAAGACGTAGAGCGCGAGGGCCAATGAGGACAAAGTACATGTCGGCCAGGCCACCATGTTCAGGGCCCGGTGGCGCCCATCTATCATGTATCCTTCCCCCAGTATATAAGGGGAGGAGGGAGAAACAAAAAAGAGGAGGCTCACAATATATCCAAGAACACAGGACTAGGGTATTATCTCCTCCGAGAGAGCCCTAACCTGTCTAAAAAACAGATTGCCCTCGCATCCTGTGTTACCATCAAGCTCAGATCCCGCACAAATCCCCTAGAATCACAAATCTCATTGCCGGCGAAACCGATCGTCGACAGTTTGGTTGTAGGGCATGCTGGTTGGGTCTGCTACAACCGCTGGTGAGCTATTTAACAATGCTCTTATTTAAAGTCACTTAATGCGTTGCTGGTTATGTGGAGGCCTTCTTCTATGGCTTTTCTAGCTATAATAAGCATCCTGGTAATTCCATCAGAGGGCGTTGGTAGTGACAGAGGGAAAATTATTCCTTTTGGGTGAAACTAGTGAAGCTTTGGACCTTTAGTGTTTTCAGGCCGTATAGTTGTGCAAGTTGAGTATGCACAGAGATGGTCTTTTTACTTTTGCTGATGTTGGTCGTTTCCAAGGGTCCAAAATTCGGCGAAATTCGGCGAAATCCCGGCGAAATCTCGGATTTCGGACCCCTCCGAGATTCAAAATCCCGGAAAATTCAAAAAAATTTAAAAAATTCAAATCTCGGATTTCTCGGCGAGATCTCGGCAATTTCGGGCGAAATCTCGGCAATCTCGGGCGAGCTTTGATGTTTTTTTGCCGGATTTTGATTTTTGTGCATTGTATTTGCTTGGGTTTAGGATCAAGATCATCCACAAAAAATTTCAAAATTTTTTAACATGTTTTTGACCATTTTTTGGTCGGTTCAATATGTCGGTTAGGACTTTTCAAATTTTTTAAAATTTTTCAATATTGATTATCTTCTAAAAATTTTATGGGAATATTATGGATGTGTTAGGACCATTCACAAAAAATTTTAAAATTTTCTAAAGTGGTTTGAACTTTTTTAATACATAGGAACTTTTCTAGTGCATTGAAACAGCAGAGAAAAATGATATCTGATACTAACATTGATAGTTGGAATCAATCTATGTATGACTATGAGAGAATAGTGGAGTGGAAACAGTGGTACAAAACCCACTTCAAAATTATTGAATGACATATATTGAAAAACAAAATTTAAAACCTAAGATAACATGTATTTATAAATGGGTACAGTACTAACTCACCTATGTATATATGGGCGGAGATTCACATATACATGATCAGCGCTCATATTTATGGCATTGATCTTTTCTTACTGGTCAAAATTCAAAACTACAGGTGGTTTCAAAGAAAGAATCTCCTCAAAACTGCAGGTGGTTTCAAAGAAAGAACCTCCCTTAATACATAGGAACATATATAAAACTTTTCAAATAACTTGAAGTTCATTTGTTACATTTGAAAAATCAAAAACTGATTTTATATACGATTTTTATCACGACTTTACCACTGTTAGATTTTTTAAAAATTCCTCATGATTGATCATCATCTCAAATTTTTATGGAAACATTAGTGATGTGTTAGGACTATCCAAAAAAAATTTCAAAATTTTTTGACGTATTTTGAACCATTTTTGAGCCAGTTCAATTTGGCCGAGATCTCGGTGATTTCGTCCGAGATCTCGGATTTCCCGGTAGAAAAAAAACCGGATTTGAAATTTGGTTTTTGCAATTCGTCCGGATTTTGTCCGAAATTTCCGAATCTCGCCGAAATTTCGGATTTCGGGAACCTCCGAGATTTGACTCAAAACGAGATTTGGAACCTTGGTCGTTTCTACCTTTGTCATGAAGACCATGCGGCTCGTGATGAGTGGCAGGTCTCCATGAGAAAATGATCATTTTCAGGGAAGTGCTTTGGTACTCAACTGAACTCCACCTGACGAAAACTTCATGAGCTTTAAAGATAATAAAGGGTGAATATTAGTTATTTACTTCTAGCGGTTACTTAGTTAAACGCCTTGAACGGTACTTTTGACATTTCTTCTCATAAAAAAGTGACCTCATCTCTCTTTTCTTTCTTTGCCTTTAGATTTTTGCTGGACTTGTTGACATTCTTGATGACAAGGCCACAGAAATGTATAACTAACCTCTCTTTTTCTTCTACAAGAGCGAGCTATTTGACCATGCGATATTTGCGGGTTGTGACTTATTTCCTCCTAACAGTACGGGATAGATGAATGCATTCACTGGCCAATAAAACATCTATTAGACTAGAACAGGAATGATGCATGATTAAACATCTTAATCATCTTTAGTGTTTTCATGTTGGACCGCTGATTTTGCCTTTTCAATTTCTCGGAGAGTGATAAATACGTTGGTTTTGGAGCCAGATTTGTAATGTACAAAATATTGCAGCAACCACTTTATTCTGTAAAATGTGGTTATTCTATTTAAAAGGCGTACTATATTCCAATAGATATATATGTATCACCCTCTTTTGGTTAGTTGATTCGTTTAATATGTGTGTGAAACAAAAATGCTATTCAGTGTAAAGTTTGATATCTCGTGGCAATGCACAGGTACCCTACTAGTCTTATACATAATTATAATTTTAGCTTCTTGAATTCTATGAATAAAAATCGATTAATAAGTCATGGATGTTAAATTTATTAGAATTTACTCTCTAGATAATATTGATGGTTATAAGATTGTCAATGGATACACTTATAAGTGCATAACGAGGTGGTCAACATAGGTGATTATATTGCATCGGTGAGATTTGAGCAAAATATATTAAACTGATCCTAGTAGTATGCACATTGTTAAATTGATGCTTCTCGTATAAGGTAAATTTGGTGGAAGTTATACTGCATATTTAATCGGTGGCTGTGTACCATTTATGCAATGCATGTGCAGTTATATTTAATATTTAAATGGTAATTAGATGGGTCGTATGCGATGAATATATGAGTACTCGGTGGTTGATTATTAATTGAATTGGTGCGTCATAAGAATTGGAGAATGAATTGTGTGGTTAATTATTAATTGGATTGGAGCATCATATAAATTGGAGGATAAATTGTAGGTGCCAGGATATTAAATCTACACCATTAGAGGAGGTCTATACCTTTCTCTTGGATTGATAAATGTATGATTATGGATCAATTATGGTGGTATAGATATGATGTAATGGGTGGATTACATGCATTGTGAGTGATCTAATAGAGTGAGCACATGTATGAATCATCAGCAGGCTATTAGATCGTAAATAAGTGACCTAGAAGCCTTATGTGAATATTGCATAGTTGCATATGTCTATATTGGTGGAATTTTGATACGTATGATCATAGATTTCTAAAGTGGGATTGTTACAACTAGATTGTTAGCACTACTATAAATAGTCTAGTAATGTATGATTGTTAGAGTGGTTCACGATCACATTCAATTAATTTAGTGAGATTGTACCGTTACGGGTTGAATCGTGTAAATGGAATGTCATGAGATTGGTTAATGATAAGGAGACAATTAATTGGATGATTCTTTAATTCATACTTTATGAGATTATGCGTAGGGAGCAACATTAGAGAAAATTACGTAGTAAGAAATGCCTATCAAATAAGTGGGTACATCGTAGATTATCGCATTTAGTGGATTATATAACTTGCATAGGAGCTTTATGTTTATTTGAGCAGTTGTCTTAGAAGATATACGATTGGCTCAGCCAACATTCTCACATGCATCATCCTATAAGTATCATTCTTATATGCATGACCTTTTATGCAATGCTTGTATGTATGTTGTTTGTATCGAAGAATATTAACTTCAGATTTGTTTGCTTGTATGTATGTTGACGTTGAAGTGTATGCGTGAATCGTGGGACTATGTGAGGGGTCTGGGACTAGGTGACGTAATTGGTACTCTGACTAACCAAAACAAGACGAATTGTTCAACAAGCAAGGCAAGCACTCTCATTTGATCATGCTGATCTCATATTTGCAATGCCTACTTTGTTTTGTTAAACTACTATGCATGCGTGTACTTTTTGTAAAGATTGCTATCTTGTAGGTATTGGTAGTTATAGCCTAGACTCATGGAATTTCCTTAGTAAATATGACCATGTGAAACTTGGTAATCGTAGGTTAGGGTTAGACAATATATAATATCAACCGGGATGTATGCAACTACTTAACTACCACGCTTAGCCGTGCTTTAGTTAAGGAGGGGTAGAATGGTAGACTTGAGTTTTATGAAATTTAAAAAGATTGGATATGATAGTAAAGGATAATGATATATTAGTAAAAATGAAAATAAAATTATAATTTAGACACGGACGAGATATGTTATAACTGGATGTACAAGGGATGGACTTGTACGGTGCAGGGGATGGACTTGCATGCATGTAGTTGATCTTGTCTGAATCAACCTAAGAACCGAACTTGATGCTATCAACTGAGTCAATTTATGCAACCACATATGCTAGTATGGAATAGCCTTAACTTAGTAAATTAGTTGAAGTTTAACCTTGCGTTTTGGTAGGCTGAAGTAGTAAGGATGAGCCAGGGTACGTTTGCGTTCATGGGTGCTCCCTTCATCAAGGCGTTGGACTAAAGCTTTCCAATACAACGGTGAATGCATGGCTATGGGGAGAGCGAGGGCGATGGGATACGAAACCATCGTGAATACAGGTAGTACATCTATTGACTTTTGCCGCCATAGCAAGGGTTCAACATTCACCGGACTGATGCAAGGGTAGGCTTTAGTTAATTTAACATTTTCGTCACAATCTAGCAAGATGGGTGTCGGCGTATTTTACGCCAGGGTACCCACTCCCCCGCAGTAAATACGATCGTTGGGCGAGCAGGGCGCATCCGGGCCCACCGCCACGACGAGCAGCAGATCCCCTGGTCGTCCAGAGACACGTGGCGATCAAGCCACGCCCCTGGGCGCCTAGCAAGGTGATCGCCCAGAGGACACGTGGCATGCTGGCCACTCCCCTGGCGCCCACCCCCGGGGCGGCAGTGCCGGGTCAAGGACATTTAATGCGAATCGTGCGCATTAAATGCAAAGCGTGGAGGATACAGTATGGCGGCGCGTCTTCCCCAGGCGTGCATTAATTACGTGTGACATCACGGCAGCACCTCACCCCCTAGCGGAACGGGTGGCGTTGGCGGACGTGGGGCGGCGAGTGTGGCAGTGCGGCAGACGTTAATGGGATGTAAGCGATGTGGGCGCATTAAATGCGCCCGTGGCAGTGTAATGAGTGTGCCTTATCGTGTAAGCCTCCCATGCGCCCCCGTCAGCCCAAGTATAAAAGGGGGCCGGGGTGCATGGGAGAAGGGGTTCGATCCATGGTTAGTAGGTTTCATCCTCTCAAGCTAGAACACAAGCAATAGCAAGAAAAGCAGGACTAGGGCTATTACTCTCTGGAGGGCCCGAACCTGGGTAAAAGTTCTTGCGCCCCCCTGTTCCCCTGAGCTTCCCGGTACTTCGGCCATCTTCTTCCTTTCCTCGGCGATTGCCCCGAAAGCCCCCCGTCTGAACCTCATAAGCACCCGATTCGGATGTGCTTGTTGGCTAGTACGCCGACAGTGGCGCGCCAGGTAGGGGTCGAACCTACGACCTTCTGCTTAGGGGCTATTGGTGTTTAGATTGCCCTCTTCCTTCCGTTTCGGCTCGGCTCGGCCCAGTAGGGCGCTTGTCGCATGGCGGTCGCACTCCAAGCGCGCAGCAATCTCGCTCAGGAAAGCGGCGCGGCGCGCCGTAGCCGATCGGCGTTCGGGGAGGGAGCCGGGCCACCCGGGTCCCTCCGCTGCGGGAGGAGCACGCGTGGCTCCCACGCCCGGGGGTCAGCCCGTCCAACGGCGCTGGGGGACGACACCCCCGCGCGAAGCCTTCATGCGGCCCGGCTGCTTCTCGATCATCCTCCAGTAACGCTGGGGGGACACCCAACCACTCCATGGCTGCGGGATATCGTCCACCTGGTCGACGCTGCTCAACAGCAGGTTGAAGCGGCGATCCAGCCGGGGGCTTCCGGCATGTGGCGGCAAGGCGTCTTGGCCAAGCCGCGAGGCTCCAGCCGCCACACGACTTCTCCCGGTATCAAGGGCCGGGACAAGGGGAAGGGAGTCCTAGTTGCAGCCCCCTCCGTTATAGGGGGACGTGCACGTGACTCCGCTTCTCGCGGAAACACTCCTACGAATATCCAGCCCCCAGACCGCGAAGGGCCAAGAGAGCGGGATAGTTTGCAGGGCCTGGGCTGGTTGGTGGATCTGCTTGGCGTGGAACTGGCACGCCTCACATCTCCTCACCAGCTCGCAGGCATCCTGGAGGGCGGTTGGCCAATAGAACCCTTGACGGAAAGCTTTTTCCGCCATCGTTCGTCCGGACACACGGCTCCTGCACACGCCTCCATGGATATCCGAGAGTAAACTGCTCCCCTCTTCCCGAGTGATGCACTTCAGAAGAATTCCGTTCTTACCCCGGCGGCACAGGTCCCCGCCCACCAGGGTATAGCACTTGGCCTTTCGTGCTACCTTATCTGGCGACGCATCATCGTGGGGCACACTTGATCCGCAGTAGGCCAGGATCGGATCCATCCATGTGCCTTCCGGTCAAATCTGGCGACCACGAGGTGGTCGTCAAGATCTCACTTTGGCCGGCGTTCGCCGGAACCACTTTTCCTCCAGAGGCGAGGTCGGCGGCATCACCATCGTCCCCCGCCGAACGGGCTGCGATGGGCGATCGCGAAGCCTTTCTTCAAAGACCCGGCCAAACACAGGAGATCTGGTTGGCGGCGGCGAGCTCGTCCCGCAGATGGTTGTCGCGCCGGGGATGTGAGTATACCCCAACCCTTGAAATGCCGTTCCAATTTCACGACCTCGCCAGTGCAGCCGCCATGACGGGTCGAGGACATGAGAAATCTTTCCTTGCACGATTGGCGACCGCCAGAGAGTCGCCCTTTACTTGCGAGCGCCAGACACCGATGGTCATGCGGCCGAGCCCACCAAGAAGCCCTCGTACTCGGTGGCGTTGTTAGTGGCCTTGAAGTCGAGGGCGACCACGTGGAGGAGGTCCCGGTCGGAGAGACCAGAGAACCCACCCAGCGCCTTCAAGCCTGAAGGACCCGTCGAAGAAGAGCGTCCAGGGTAGGGCGCGGGGCCTCATCGGCCGGACTCACCGAGTCCACTCGGCGGCAAGTCCGCCAACCTTTGACTCTTTATCGCGATGCGAGGCGAACTTGACACCGAACCCCGGCTCGACGGACCACTTTGCGATGCGGCCCTCTGCTTCGGTTGTGGAGGATCTCGCAGGGGGTATGAGGAGACCAACTGTGATCTCTCTCCTTGAAAATAGTGCCGCAACTTTCTTGGCGCCACCACCATAGCATAGACCATCTTACGAGCCTGAGGGTACCTTGTTTCTGCGTCGTGAAGCATCTTCTTGCGGCGTAGTAGACCGGCCGTTGGGCGCCTTCTCGCTCTGCCACCGGCCGCGCTCACTACGGAGGGCTAGCCGCCACATACAACGGCGATGGCTCACCGGCTCGGGGCGACCCGGCAGGGAGAGGAGAGGTACTTCAAGCCTTGAGCGCTTCTTTGGGCTTCGGGGTCCATTCAAGCGAGTTGGTCTTCTTGGCCCGGCTTGAGCAGTGGCGGGCTTTTCTCCCCTAGCCGAGCTATGAACAAGCCAAGGGAGGCGGTAAGCCAATCAAGCATTGCGATTGCTTGAGGCGGGTGGCGGTGCATCCGCTCAATTGCTTCTATCTTCTCTGGATTGACCTCGATCCATGGTGGAGACCAAGAACCGAGTAGCTTCCCGGATGAGACACCAAACACGCACTTCTCGAGATTCAACTTTATACTGATTATTTTACGGCGGGAGAAGGTCTCATCCAGGTCCTGGACAAGCTCATTGGCCTTTTTTGTTTTTACTACCAGATCATCAACATACACTTCGAGGTTCCTCCCTATTTGGGGCCGAAACACAATGTGCATGGCCCGCTGATAGGTGGCACCAGCGTTCTTCAGCCCGAAGGGCATCTTGACGTAGCAGTATACACCGAGAGGAGTCACAAAGGCGGTTTTTTCTTCGTCTTCCTGCGCCATACTGATTTGATGATATCCGGAGTAGGCGTCGAGGAAACACAAGGCTTCACACCCCGCTGTGGAGTCGACGACGATGTCTATCCGTGGCAGGGGGTACGGGTCCTTGGGGCAAGCTTTATTGAGGTCGGTGAAGTCGATGCACATTCGCCACTTCCCGTTGGACTTCTTTACGAGCACGGGGTTGGCCAACCACTCCGGATAGGTGGCCTCCCGCACAATCTTGGCAGACAAAGCTTCTCCACCTCGTCCCGAATGGCGTCTTGCCGCTCTGGCGCCTGCCGCCGGATCTTTTGTCGAACCGAGTGCGCTCCAGGGAGCGTTGCCAATCGGTGCTCGATCACCTCCCTAGGGACCCCGGTCATTTCGATGGTTCCTAGGCGAACACATCGAGTTAGACCGGAGGAAGGTGGACGAGCGCCTTCCTATTTGGCGCCGAGGTCGGTGCCGATCTTGACTACCTTGCCGAGCCGTCCTCGCCCACGGGGACCGCTTTGCCACGCCCGAAGGTGCAGGCGGGCGCGGAGTCCCGATCGAGAGAGCTTCACCGTTGTCCTTATCGCGCCGAAAGCGTGGTGCCGGCAGTCTGCCGGTACCGCTTTGAGACGCAGGCTTCGATCTATCCACCTTCACCGTAATTGGACCCTCGGTAGCGGGAATCTTCACCAAAGATGTAGGCATAGTGAGCGACCGCCATGAACTTGACCAAGGCCGGACGACCAAGCGGGCGTTGTAAGGGAGGTCGAAGTCGGCGACCTCGAAGTCGACCGACTCCGTCCGGAAGTTTTCCGCGCCAGAACATAACAGTAACCGGACTGCCCAGGGCAAGAGGCCCACCACGGGCAACTCAGTAGAAGAGTGGGGCGGACGGCTCCTCGTCAGTATCTGGAGCGCTTGGTGCGCCCCAAGCGACAGGTTGATGGCGCTACCTCCATCAACGAGGACCGCGAGCCGGCGTTGCGAACCGTGGGAGAGACCACGATCGGCAAATGGCTCGGGCGGAAGCGTTCTCGGGTTGTCGGCCCGGTGAAAGTGATCGGTTGTTCGACCACTTCGGCGACCTACTCGCCCAGAAGGGCGATACGGTGGCGCAGATCTGCCCAGATCCCGCTTATGCTGCGAGTTCGATGAGTAGGTGGTGAGCCACCGTGAATGAACGCCACCGTGTGCTCACTTTGTTGGAAGGCGATGGGCTGAGTCTTAAATGCGTCGTCGTCGTCTCCGTGGTCTTTCTCGCGGCGCTTCTTGAGCCGCTTTGTCTACCAGCTTGGACACAACTTGGCGATCCTCCAAGTCGTGTCCACTCGTGCGATGGATGGGGCGATGGGTTTGCCCCATCGTCTTCACGACGGCGGCGGTATTCCTGCGATGCGCCGCTGGTCCCGACGCTCATCTCTCCGGTCCTGATCATCGCGACGCCGGGATTTGGTCTCTGGTTCGGCAACCAGGACTTCCCTAGCGGTGGCCTCCTTTCGCTTCTTCTTCTTCTTCTTCTTGCGGTCGGAGGACTTCGAGGTGCCAGTGTCGTCGGTGCCGGTAGGCCTTGTCGCGCACTTCCGAGCCTCGGCCGCCCTGGCGCACTTGTGCGCCAGGGAGAACAACTCGGACGTGGTTGAGATGATGCGGGTAGCCATCTTCTCCCGCATCTTCTGGTCCCGGACCCCCCTCCGGAAAGCGATGATCACCGACTGCTCAGAGATCCGAGGGATCGTGTTGCGGCAGTGGCTAAACCGCCGGATGAACTCTCTCAGGGACTCCCGTACATGCGCTCCAGGCGTGGAGGTCATCCTCCACGCCTGGTTGAGCGTAAGAGCCCTGAAAGTTGGCGGCGAAAATGTCGCCTGACTCCTCCCACGAGTGCACGGAGCCTCGCGGGAGGTTAAGTAACCAAGGCAGGCGAGCCCGTCAGCGACGTCAGGAGGTAGTTGGCCATAACCTTCTCGGACCCTCCAGCAGCACGCACCACCGTGGTGTAGATTTGCAGGAACTCCTCCGGGTTGGTGGTGCCGTCGTATTTCTCGATGGAGGCAGGGCGGAATCTCTCCCGCCACGCGGCTTGCCGGAGGCGGAGAGAAAACGCCTGGCATCCAACGTTGTAGGGGGAGCAGCGTTGTTCGCCAGCCCCTCGATCCTGAGGAGAGGACGAGGAGTGCGACCCTGCGCTCTCCCTGGAGTCCGAGGGGGAAGCCCCCTGTCGCCCAGCGGATATTTGGGGATGGAGCGCCGCTGGGCGCTTTCGCGACGCCCCCTGAGAACGTGATGTAGGTCACCGTCGCGCTAGAGCTGCCTCTCATCCAAGCGCGATCTGAGATCTACGCGATTCCCCCTTGACTCGGGGGACCGCGAGAAGAAGCGGAGTCACGTGCACGTCCCCCTATAACGGAGGGGGCTGCAACCAGGACTCCCTTCCCCTTGTCCCGGCCCTTGATACCGGGAGAAGTCGTGTGGCGGCTGGAGCCTGGCGTCGATTCTTGTGGCGCTCCTTGCCGCCACATCAGGAAGCCTCGGTGGTCGCCGCTTCAACTGCTGTTGGCGGCGTCGACCAGTGGAGCGATATCTCGCTGACCATGGAGGGGCTGGGTGTCCCCCCAGCGTGACTGGAGGACGATCGCGACGCCGCCGGGCCGCCTGAAGGCGTCGCGCGGGGGTGTCGGCCCCCAGCGCCGTTGGACGGGCTGACCCCCGGGCGTGGGAGCCACGCGTGCTCCTCCGCGGCGGAGGACCGGGTGGCGGCTCCCTCCCGAACGCCGGGACCGGCTCACGGGCGCCGCTTTCCTCGGGCGGTGCTTTGCGCTTGAGTGCGACCGCCATGCAGACAAAGCGCCCCTACGCCTGTGAGCTTGGTGAAACGGAAGGGAGAGGGCAATCTAACCACCAATAGCCCCTAAGCAGAAGGTCGTAGGTTCGACCCCTACCTGGCGCGCCACTGTCGGCGTACTAGCCAACAGGCACCTCCGAATCGGGTGCTTATGAGGTTCAGACGGGGGGCTTTCGGGGCAATCGCCGGGGAAAGGAAGATGGCCGGAGTACTGGGAAGCTCAGGGGAACAGGGGGGCGCAAGAACTTTTACCCAGGTTCGGGCCCTCCAGAGAGTAATAGCCCTAGTCCTGCTTTTCTTGCTATTGCTTGTGTTCTAGCTTGAGAGGATGAAACCTACTAACCATGGATCGAACCCTTTCTCCCATGCACCCCGGCCCCCTTTTATACTTGGGCTGACGAGGGCGCATGGGAGGCTTACACGATAAGGCACACTCATTACACTGTCACGGGCGCATTTAATGCGCCCGTCACTGCTCTTACATCCCATTAACGTCTGCCGCAGCCGTCACACCCCCGCCTTGGGCCCCACGTCCGCCAACGCCACCCGTTCCGCCAGGGGGTGAGGTGCTGCCGTGATGTCACACGTAATTAATGCACGCCTGGGGAAGACGCGCCGTCATACTGTATCCTCCACGCTTTGCATTTAATGCGCACGATTCGCATTAAATGTCCTTGACCGCATCGCCGCCCGAAGTGGGCGCCAGGAGTGGCGACATGCCACGTGTCCTGCAGGCTATCACCTTCTTTGGCGCCAGGGCGTGGCTTGATCGCCACGTGTCTCTGGACGACCACCTTGCTGGGCGCCCAGTGGCGTGGCCTGACCGCCACCTGTCCACTGGGCGACCACCTTGCTGGGGATCTGCTGCTCGTCGTGGCGGTGGGCCCGGATGCGCCCTGCTCGCCCGGCGATCGTATTTACTGCGGGGGAGTGGGTACCCTGGCGTAAAATACGCCGACAACGGGTATGGTAAGTATCACGTGGTAAGGATGACATGATTGCTAGAATATGTCATGTAGATAAAGTATATACTCTCTACAAAGATTTAAATCTAATTAATTAGTTTAATAACAATTGCTATTTTCAAATTTTGATACTGTTTTATGTACTATTCTATTGTAAATAAATTTTGCCTTATGCTGAAAATAAACTTAGCGTAGGGTTGGGAATGGTCAAATTCTTTACCATCATGTCAGACACTCTTCTGGTCTCAAATCGAAACAGTCTAGAATGCCTTTGCGTTTTGTATTGCACCTAGGAATCCATTAAACTGTAAAGTACAGCAAATAAAGGTTTAGAAATTAAAATTTAGTCAATTTCCTAGTATGCTTCGTGATCTCTTCTATATGAAACATGACACTATGTTCAAGACAAACTATTTTAAACTTACTTTAAAAAAAAAAGACTTAAAAGAGTGATTTCTGATTTTCATGACACTAATGGTAAAAATGAAAAAAAAAAAAAAATCCATTTTTGGTGCCTCAACTCTTATCAGAGTTTAACTTTCACCATAAACTTCAATACCATTTTATTACAACCCGCCTCATCTTCACAAATTATGCAAGTTTAGCCAGATAAGTTTGTGGTTATACCTACAATCTCCAAATATACGAAACACAAATATTGTATACCTCACCATCAATCCAACGTTTTCTAAGTGATATCTCCAATTTGGAGAATATGTATTCAAAGCAGCGAAGAGGATATGTAGTTTAGTATTACAGTGGTGATAGGAAGGATGCAAGTTTAGTATCTATGTGAGACCTTCCCTTTTATAATACAATATACCATAAAAAAGGTTCTAATATTATAAATTGAGTTCATAGCCATACACAATTATTGCAGAAGCTATTTATACAAGGTAATCTTACAGTTCAGAATAATATTGCAGTAGAAAGAAACAAAAGTTTTGTAGTGTGTCCATTCAACCCTTAGGCAACTGACAATGTATCTCTACTATTATAAAGCAACAGTTGGTGGCAGTGGTGAGTTCTACCCACGTCATTAATTGCCCTGCTTAATTGTCCTACTTAATTGCCCTGCTTAATTGCCCTACGCAAAAAACGAAGCGTTGCTTTAATTAGCCACTTTACTTAAGAAACAAAGCGTTAAAGATAGATGTTTGATCTTGTGAAATAATTTTTTTATTTTTTAATCTTTATTTTTCGTTATCAATTTTGTTTTTCGTAGCAATGCACGGGCATGTAACTAGTAAACTCTAGATAAAATCGTCATCATTATCTCTGTAACCTGCATCAAAGTATAATTCTTTGGGATGTTCTATTTCTTCATCTCAAAACAACAATAATAGCAATGGTGAGTACATTGCGTACTCAGCAAGATTTGAAATGTTTGCAGACCTATAATAAATGCAGGTTGTATCAAGAGAAAAGCTATACGGTTATTTTGCAGAGTTGACTTGAATTGTAAATGCTGAATGTTGAGTTAAAAGCATAACTTTGTAAAGTGATTTAACAAGTACATAAAATAACATGAATGAATAATAGCATAATCTTATCAGCTCACGAATCAACATAACGAATATTTCCCTACCAACACATGGTTTAAATCCAAATCTTTTGCCAACACATGGCACAACAGTTGAAATCAATCTTGCCAACATATGACAAGCATTGAATGATATGTAAGGTAAGTTTCTCCAACTTTTCCAGTTTCAGTTCATTTTTATGGAAATATTAAAACCAACTAACTATATGATGGATTTACCGAATGCTCATGACTGTGAGTGCGGCTAATTGATTAGTTTTAACTCTACAGAGGTGTACAGCTTTACCCACAATGAACGATCAACTCTTTTTGCAACGCGTTTTTAGCACACTTCCTTTGGTGTACCGCAAAGAGATCATACATAACTGTTACATTATTTAGTCCTAACTTTGCACCTGTCCAGTGACGACAAACCCTTATTGTGATGGCAGAAGATATTTGTACATCCATTGAAACCCCAATAGTTCACTTTTATGGGAGTACAATGTTGCACTCTCAAGAGTTCACTCCTGTCGAGGAACTGTTGAGTCACCACTTCCCTATCATAGCAAGGCGTACATCATTACATTCGTAGGCGTTATTCTCAACACCTTTGTGAGGACACCCCTTCGAGCAATCCATTTTCTTAAGAATAGTTATTAAAAAAATTATAAAAAAATTGACACCTTTTGTTTCTTTTTTTAATAGATAGAAGACCAATGAAATCAAACTATAAATACTTTCGTGTCTCGATTAGTTAGACCGAACACATAATAAGCAAGAGGTCGTGAGATCGAGTGTCAATGAGAGCAATTTTTTTCAAGAAAAAGATTTCTATATTTTTTTTGAAAGAAAATCTGTCTTTTTTTTTCTTTTTTTTTTCAGGTTTTTGTTAAGATTTTCTCTCTATTAAAATTATCAGAACGTATGCTCATGAATACGCGCAAAAGTTTAACTGGTTTGATAGATTTAGGGTAGAAGCTGTAGTTGTTTGAGTTAGGCCCTGTTTGGGGGGCTGTGCTTCAGCTTTGGGCCTAAAGCCCTCCCCCCCCAATCCAAACAGCCCAGCTGCAAAGCAGCTGTACAGCTAAGCCATAGCTGAAGCACACTTAAAAGCCACGGCTGGTAGGGAGGTGCTTTTCAGCTGTGGTTTTGCTTGACCACCTCCTCGCTCACTCCGCCTTCCTCCTTATCCTGTTGTATCCCCGTCCAGTCGCCTCCTCAACTTCCTCTGGCTTGGGCGCCACCTCCCCGATTCCCTCCTCACTCAGGCCCACTCGGTTACCCTCTAAAAGCTACAGCTGCAGCAATCAGTTTGCCAAACGATATATCAGGAAAAGCCACAACCACCAGCTACAGTGGCTTTACAGCCCAGCAAACTAAAAGCAGTTTTTCAGCCCAGCCGCAGCCTCCCCAAAAAGGCCCTTAGTGCCCTGTGCGTTTACAGTTGATAGCAAACTTGCTGTGTGACACTACTACCTGTTTGGCATGAATTGCGTCTAATTTACGGCACTTGCCCAATTGGAGATAGGGATTGCTACATTGTTGCACTAATTGGAATTGATTATAATCATGACCGTGTGTACGGGTGTACGTGGTGTCGCCCATGAGAAGAGAGTCGGGGAGGTGGCGTCCAAGCCAGAGGGAGTCGAGGAGGCGACCGGGTGGGGAGACGACGGGGTGAGAAAAGAGGTGGAGCGAGCGGGGAGGCGGTCGAGCGAAGCCACAACTGAAAAACACTTTCCTACCAGATGTAGCTTTTAGGTGTGCTTCAGCTGTGGCTTAGCTGTGCAGCTGCTTTGCAGCTGGGCTGTTTGGGAGATCTTTAGGCCCAAAGTTGAAGCACAGCTCCCTCAAAGGCTCAAACAGAGCCTACAGTTGATAGCAAACTTGCTGTGTGACACTACTACAGGTTTGGTAGGAATTGCGTCTAATTTACGGCACTTGCCCAATTGGAGATAGGGATTGCTACATTGTTGCACTAATTGGAATTGATTATAATTATGACCGTGTGTACGGGTGTACGTGGTGTCGCCCATGAGAAGAGAGTCGGGGAGGTGGCGTCCGAGCCGGAGGGAGCCGAGGAGGCGACCGGGTGGGGAGACGACGGGGAGAGAAAGGAGGTGGAGCGAGCGGGGAGGCGGTCGAGCGAAGCCACAACTGAAAAGCATTTCCCTACCAGTTGTGGCTTTTAGGGGTACTTCAGCTATGGCTTAGCTGTGCAGCTGCTTTGCAGCTAGGCTGTTTAGGGGAGTTTTAGTCTAAAACTGAAGCACAGCTAAAGCACAACTCCCTCAAACAGGGCCTACAGTTGATAGCAAACTTGCTGTGTGACACTACTCCTGGTTTGGCAGTAATTGCGTCTACTTTACGGCACTTGCCCAATTGGAGATAGGGATTGCTACATTGTTGCACTAACTGTAGTGCATGCACGAATTGATTATAATCATGACCGTGTGTAAGTGGTGTTGCGCACCTTTTTCTAGGTGCGTACATACGAGGAATCAATATTTTGATATTTGGTCTGATTGGTTTTAGCTTCTAGATTATGAAGAAGTTATTTTTAATTGTGGGAGAATCGGTCAGCTATGAATTTTAGGGTTTGTTTGATTGCTGGTATTAAGTGGTATATGTATGAGATGGTTCAAGAAAAAAAATTAACCATTGGGCCGGTAAGAATCAATAAGAAAAAGTGATAATCAGGTTTCAGCCGGATTCTGATTCTACGTAGAGAGCAGCTTCTGATTCTCAAAGAAGCTATTCACAATCATTCCGTTCGGTAAATAATTCGTTTTTTAAAACAAAAACTGAATCGTAAGGGACTAATGTCACTTGCAGCTTTTCTCTATTCGATGTATCCGAGGTAGTGGTTTTCCATTGTTTTGTTGACATGTCTTCGTAAACTTTTTGAACAGTTCTTCTCAAAGAATCCCTTGTGGAGCCTACATATTGTGCTTTGCTGCACATGCATGCACTGGAGTGAAATGAATTTAGGAAGTGCTAAGAGATAGAACTATACGGGCTGAATGGGTTGTTTGTAGATATTTTCGGATGTAGCCAGATCTTTTGACATTATCTTCTGAACCCCCAGATCTATTCCATTCTATTAGCTCATGTGAGATAGAAGAGCTTTTCATGTTTATTATTACTTAGATCTTTACATGTTTGTTATTACTTCTTTGACCTGGATGATTAATATTCCTCCCGATCTTTAGTTTTTTACAAGTAAAGTGGCTGAAGAAAGTTGCCAAGCAAACTCGATCTGGCCTTTTGTAGCTATCACAGGTGCGGAAAAGTTTGTTCAAACTACTTCGATTTATTTTACTCACAAATCACCTACAGCTACAGCCAAAACCTTCTACTTTAGACACTTAGTACAGTTTTGACCCTAATTAAGTTTGCTAATGGAGTTTAGACTTGGCATAGTTGAATATGGTTTCATGATAGGTTTGCCCTCTGCTCGGACCACTCGGTTAGGCTGCAACATTGGTTGTCAAGGAATCTGTGTCGTCCTCCAGGAATAAAATCGCTGAAGTTCAACATTTTTTCTCCTTGAAAACGTATCACCAAGGATAGAAGGTCGGTTCACCATCCTTGGTTCCTACATGGAGTAATTCGTAGCATTCGCGTCATGCTCATCTTTTCCTACAATAAATCTAATGATATAAGACACCTTATAATT
Source organism: Rhipidocladum racemiflorum (assembly GCA_036346355.1). Classification (NCBI taxonomy): domain Eukaryota; kingdom Viridiplantae; phylum Streptophyta; class Magnoliopsida; order Poales; family Poaceae; genus Rhipidocladum; species Rhipidocladum racemiflorum. The sequence goes on along the minus strand of CM070576.1, from coordinate 70,378,174 downwards.
ATCAGATGCTCATGGTAAACCAAAAACAAATCTTAATGAACTTAATGGTTTAAAAATTAACTGCGTATACCACAAGAATATTAAAAAAGATACAGCAATATCATTTCTTGAAACTTTGTAGCTACAGTGTAAGCAAATTCACAGTGATTTCTTGAGAGCAACAAAGCATGAGGTGATTACATTACTAACTTAGGGCACGTAGCCGACTATAATACCTATCCTTAAAGTGTGGGATGTCGACACTCCCACGTCCTCAATGTCGGCTTTTTTTTTGGAAAGACTCTGTTTTTTTTTAAAAAAATCCTCTCAGGGTTCTGGTATTTTACGAAAAGATTGTCGTTGTTTAAGACCTGGGGGTCTCTAGATTGAGGATACGCATGAAACTAGGGTTTCCTTTAAACGAAATCAAATCCACGATTGTAAAGGTAGAACAAAGGAAATGCTCTTTATTAGTCACCTATTTTGACAAAGTACAATTTTGTGAAATGTCTATAGAACACTAATACTATGCGGTATTGCCTTGCTTTCTTAATGCCTATCTATTTTGATTCTTCAATCGATCTATTTCCTGGATGCTCCGGATCCTCTATTTAAACAGAGCGAAGTGATGGTCGTTATTATCTTTAAAGAGGTTTCTTCCTTCCAAAATGTGTCTTATCATCGGGAGGTGCCTTTTCGTCACAAGGCGTTTCTTCGTGAGAAATAACTTCCAGCTAACTATTTGAACTTGTCATTAGAGAAATCTTCTGCACATTATGTGTGCGGGAGTAACTGCATCTCCGAACAATCATTTGGTCGAGGCGAAGGTGATATGTAATTCCGACTAGTTAGGTGGTTGGGACCGACTAGTGTAAGTACACCTGGTCAGGGCAACCGAACTGCTGACTATCTCTGACCAATTATTATATATGTCGGCATACTGATCGTGAATATACCCACATGACTATATAGAACTCTGGTTGAAGTCGTGACAAGGTAAATAGGCTCCAGGCCTTTCTTATGAGAGTATAGGGCCAAAAAGTGAGACAAGGCTAACTTAATTGTCATCAGAGGTGTAGAGCCAGCGATTTTACCCAAAAGCCCCTGTTTTTTTTTTTTTTTTGATTTTATAGAGGTCTTCGTCAACAAATTTCCAAAAAAGTCCTTGGGATCCTAGAAATTTACATAGAAGTCTTGTGCGATTCCTAAGGGTTTCGGAAAATTACTTAGAGATCCTGCATTGGTAGTTTTGCACGAAGACCCTTTTGGGGTGTGGGGAAAATATGAAGAGGTCTGAGCTGGCAAAATTTGAAAAAAGTCCTCGAGGTTCCAGAAATTTATGAAGAGGTCCAGCGTGTTTTTTATGAAGACACTCGGGGTCATGTAGACTTACAAAGAGGTCCTTCCTACAAAAACCCTTGGGGTTTCGGGAATATACGAGGAGACCCTACACAACGATTTTACATGAAGACGCTCGTGGTTCTGGAAATTTACAGAGAATCCATGAGAGTTTTTTTTTTTTGCCATCAAAGCACTGGACCAAAATTCTCCCGATACAGCATAGCACGCAATTCCAACCTAGTAAATATCACGGTTAGTGTAGGATAAATTTTACAGGAAATTACATTTGTTTTCCACGCTTCAAATTCCTGTCAGATATATTAGAGATTATAAATACGTGATAGAGCGACAAATGATTAAACTCGGTGGGGTTTTCGACAGGTTTGTGCGCATGCATGGTCAAGAGCTAGCTGCAGGCACCGACGATGTAGATAGCTCCTGACACTACTACAGAACAAGCTTCTAACCGCTTCTAGGCAACCGGTTGTGATACCTCGAAGGGTATCATAACCGGTTCTAGGAACCGCTTGTGGTGGTGCGACACCACGCGGTAAAAGGCAGTAATAATATCGTGGGAACGGGATTCGAACCCACGACCAGCACTCCATCCTCGTGACTCGCCTCATCCATCTAGCCAACCCACCCACGCGTGCTCTTTGATAGAGTAGGGCACACATTCCTTTTATTATTTCTAAAACTGGGCTTTTACAAGTGGTTCGTGACACGAACCCCTTCTGAAGGGGGTCTTTAGAAGAGGTTGAAGCGGTTCGTGACACGAACCCCTTCTAAAGCATTAGAAGCGGTTGGGAACACGAACCGCTTGTAAAGATCTTTAGAAGCCTCACCTTTAGAAGCGGTTCGTGTCACGAACCCCTTCTAAAGATCCCCTCCGGCCTGTTGCTATGAACCGCTTCTGGTGTGAGCATTACAACCGGTTCGCACCAAACCGTTTCTAATAGGCCGGTTGTGATGCCCGATTTTGTAGTAGTGTGATCTTGTCCCAATCATTTACGTCCTGGATCGATCATAGCTAGCGCAGCCCAGCAGCCTCGTAAGCTCGGCCCGATAGAACCACTATATAAACCACGGATCAGCACTTGCCACCATCAACTCGAGCCACGGTTAATTCCCTTGGCCATGCATTTACCTAGCTACATTTGCATGCATGGCGGCTCCCTCCAGCGTCCGTTCTCTACCCCTCGCTCTCCTCTTGGTCTTGTGCACCGTGTTGGTGCCTTCAATGGCCACGTCCAGGAACCATCATGACCAGCTGATGCTGGACAGGTTCCACGGGTGGATGGCACAGCACGGCCGGTCGTACCCGAGCGCCGACGAGAAGCTGCGCCGGTTCGAGGTGTACTGGCGCAACGTGGAGTACATCGAGGCCATGAACCGGGACGGAGGGCTGAGCTACGAGCTCGGCGAGAACGAGTTCACCGACCTCACCAACGAGGAGTTCGCGAGGATGTACACTGGGGGGGTACATGCTGAGGACGGCGTAGTTGGTGATGGCACAATCATCACCACTCTCGCCGGGGATGTCAGCGAGGGCGGCGAATCATGGGGGGATGAGGAGGACTCGGCTAATTTGCGTATTCCTCCGCGCATAGACTGGAGGGAGGAGGGCGCTGTCACACCGGCTAAGAACCAAAAGAAATGCGGTACGTAGCAATTCATAAGGATGTAGAAGTACCTTAGAACGGACGTATTTACTCTACATCGATACAGTCTTTAAAACTTAACTTTAAGCACTAATTTCTATTATATTATATTTATAAAACACAATAAAATTATAATATTATAAAGTATTTTTTGAGACAAATATACATATATGATTTTTATGTATCCAATTTAAATATTTACAAATATATTGACAGTCAAAGTTTCTAAAAGGTTGACTGTATCATGTCTAAAATGATAACTATTTATAACCGGAGGGGGAAATACTATATTTTGTTAATTTTAGGCATGCATGCTTGGAGCTAGCTGGGACCAATTAAATTCACTGATGTAGAAATATTTAAAAATATATTGATAGTTAAAATTTCAAAATTTTAATCGTATAAAATAATAACTATTTGCGACCGAGTGAGTAGTATTGTACTTTGTTAGTTTTAGGTATGCATGCTTGGAGCGAGCTAGCTTGGACCAATTGAATTCACTGACGTACGCTTTCGTCTACCCACATTCCATTCCTAGGATCATGCTGGATATTCGCTGCAGTCGCCACACTAGAAAGCCAGAACAAAATAAGCAACGGGGAGCTACTACACCTATCCGAGCAAGAGGTTATGGACTGTTACCGGCGGTTCCAGTCACCCTGCGACGGCGGGTGGCCCAGCGAGGCATTGCTGTGGATCCAGGCCAACGGCGGCATCACGACGGAGGACAAGTACCCGTACGTGGCAGAGCAGGGCGAGTGCAAGGCCAACAAGAGCGCCGACAGCTTGGGCAAGATCACCGGGGTCGGGCAGGTGCGGCCGAGCCGCGGGCGGCGCGAGGAGATGCTGGCGATGGCCGTCGTGAAGCAGCCGGTGGCCGTGGCCATCGACGCGACTGACGACTTAATGCAGTACTACAAGAGCGGCATCTACACGGGGCCGTGCACGACTTCGCTGAACCACGCGGTGGTTGTGGTGGGATACGGGGTTAGCGACGCGGGGGTCAGCTACTGGATCGTCAAGAACTCGTGGGGGCAGACGTGGGGGGAAAAAGGCTTCTTCCGGATGCGCAGGGGAGCTGATGGGCCGAACGGGCTGTGTGGGATCGTCCTCTCACCCGGCGTCTATCCCGAGATGCAGCGACAGCAGCGTCATCCTGCATGAGTATAATAGATACATGAGACTTTAAGTCGAGACTTACCAAAAATTCGACCTAAATTTGGTAACTCCCTGTAATAATAAAAAAGTCTCTAAATAAATGTACTAGTAAAGTAAAGATATATATGCTATGTACGTTGTACGCCTTGGAAAATAAGGTGCAGTGCACGCACGCTGTGAGAGTGATGAGACGAGTACGTCTAATAAGTAAGCTTTGTTTGTTGGTGATTCATGTTGTTTTTCCGTTGTGCTATACAAATGTTCCAAATTTCATTTTCGTCTCACATCTTGTCACCCCCTTAAATCCGAAATTTCGTCGAGATCTTGAAATTTCGGACGAAATCCAAATAAAACGCAAAAGGCCAACATTCAAATCTGGCATTTTTTTTTCCATCAGGATTTTCGAGATCTCGGTCCAAAAACCGAAATCTCGGTGGGAATTGCCGAGATTTCGGTCAAATTGACACGAGCAAAAAAGTGTTGAAACCGCGTTAGAAAATTTTGAATTTTTTTGTGTGCTTCTAACACATCACTAATGTTCTCGTGAAATTTGTAAATAGTGATCGAGCTTGAGGAATTTTCTAAAATTCCTACAGTGCAAAACACTATAAATCCCACGGCTAGAAAAAAAGAACAAAAAAATCATGAAAGAATTTATGTGACATTTCCTATATTTGAGTGCAAATTACAAAGTTTTTGCACATAAAATACCCTACAGTTACATTGTACTGGAACTTGTCAATGAGTGCCTACACAGAAAATAGACCAATAAACCTCATCATTTCATCTCTCCAAAAAGATCTAGTTGCACATAATATCTTTTGAATATTTCCCAGATAATTCAATTTAGCCTTTCACTTTTGAGCCTAGATCAGATCATAAGTTTTTGAACACTCATTATTCGAGCTTTAAGGAACCAACTCTAGACTTCAATACCATTTTGAGTAGATTGAGGGCATTTAGATCATCTTCTTCTACTAGGTAGCACAATGCAACAGTGTACAACCACTCGCTACTGTGTAATACACCAGGTAATAGTTCTTGAAACTGACATGCTAGAGGTTTTAACTGCCCTGATATGGACACTGCAAATGTTAGGTGATGCATCACAGATGGGTCTCTCTCATGCCTCTTAAGATTGAACTTTATCAATATAATCATTAAAAGAAGAATAGCTAAGAAGAGCCCTATGTAAGACTCTCCTTTTTATGATACTGTGCATCATAAAAGAAAGGTTCCAAATATGCTTTCTGTGCTAGTCCCGTGATCAGTAGCTAGCACACATATACATAAATTACAATCACAACTATACATCACATTTTATTACATTTAACAGCGGAAGTAGTTCTTACATAAGTAGTCAACCGTGGAATCGGTGTATTCGGCTTTTTTTTTTTTTTTTTTTTGTGTTAAAAACCGAACTGAAATTCAAAAAATGAATAGCACTAAAATAAATACTGAATTGATACCCAAAAACCGAAAAAAATCAAAATAATTGGTTAATTCGATTTGAGTTTTTGGTTTTGGTTTATTTATGCCCACCCCTACCTGCCAGCGCCATAATTCATAAGATATCAATTGAAACCTACTAGAAAGCGTGGGCACGGAGCACGGCGCGCCAATCGCCACGTGCCCAATTGGAAAAACACGTGTGATTTCATTTTTAGGGGTCTTTTGCAAAAAAGGATTTGGCTGTAACTTCGGGAATTACTGGGGTTTTTTCGGGGAAAATTGGGCGTGAAAACAATTTTAATGTAATTGCAGGAATTTTCGAGAGGTGTTCTTGAAAAAAATGGTAACAGATGTATTGTTGAAATTTTTGGAGGGCCTGCAAGGAAAAACTTTTTTTTGTTTTTTTGGGCTTTTGCGCTTTCAAAAATTTCTAAGCGTTTTTCTCTAAAATCGAGCCCAAAAAATAGATTTTAATATAATCAGGTGATAAAATATTTTTTTTGCCTTTTTTGAGAAAAAATGAGTGGGGAAAACATTTTTTGGGATTTTTTGAGGGCTTAAAACTTTTTTTAGTTTTTCGAGAAAATGGGGCGTGGAAAACAATTTTTTGGATTTTTGGGGTTTTGTCGTAAAAAAACGGACCCAAAAAGAACTGGACTTTTTTTTAAAAAAAAAATTGACACACCAATGGGCTTCTACCTGATGTTGGGCTCTGAGAGACTGAGAGCAGGCTTGTTTATTTATTCAATGCGGCCCAACTCACACACAAATGCACGCTGCTGAAGGGAAAACACGGAAAACCCTCCGGTCTTGCTAACAGCGGCGCGTAGCCGGCGCTGGAGGAAGGAGAGGCGAATCGGGCTATGGAGTACGTGAACTCTCTCACCGGCTTCCGCGTCGACGGCCGCCGCCCCAACGAGGTGATCCCAGTTTCCCCCCTACCCTATTTACCTCGCGTGGTGTACGCACGGTCCTGTCTTACATGGATCGGGTATCGCACAGATGCGGCAGCTGAAGGGCGAGGTCGGCGTCGTCGCGAAGGCTGACGGGTGAGAAAAGCTCCGGCGCCAAATAGAAGCAGCAGAGCAATTCAATTAGGGTTCGGTAGTCCTGTGGTTTTGGCTTTTGATCCAATTGCGCGTGTGTTTGTTCGTTTGCGCAGGTAGGCGCTGTTCGAGATGGGCAACACCAGGGTCATCGCCGCTGTCTATAGACGATAGGCCATGCTCGTGATATGTTTAATGAACTGCCCCTGAGTGGATTTTGTGTCAGGTCTATATTATTTTTCAGAATTAAGATGATTTGGGTTTGAGCATTTGGGGGGTTTCTCACACTGCGTGATAAAATGGCGTGATGGTTAATTAAGATGGAGTTGTGTTTTACTATACATGTAACATGTGGGCACCATTACGATCAACTGTGGAAGTAGAACATGCGACGTTATTCCTCATTGAGATGCACTGGAGAACTGGAAGTCAACATTTTAAGTTGGAATTATTTGCTTCTTTGCTAATAGGATGCGCACGGTACCCAGGGCGATTCTGCATTGTGTTGCTCTGCTAGTGCTTTTTAATACCCCTAATTTCCCCCCTCCTTAGGTAGGCCTGATTACTCTGAAGTTATACCTAATATCTCATGACAAGTTTGTGCTCTTGGTTTTGCTCATTCAGGTCCAGAGTAAAGGCCAGCAAGTAAAAAGCAAAGAGGCTTTGGTAAAGTTTCATTAGTGGAAGTGCATTAATCATTAAATACTCTTTTTAGGATGCATTTCTCAGAAATTTGTCTGCAGGTGCGTTGTGAGTATAGGATGGCAGAGTTTAGTACTGGGGATCGAAAGAGAAAGCCAAAAGGTGACAGGTATGTTCCAGCTTGAAGAGTAAGATTTGATAAAAAGTAACTCAATCGTTCATAGTAACTTATTCTTTTATCATTGTAAACATTTTCGACATGACAAATGCGTTTTTTTTTCCTACCGCAATTCCAGGCTTTCTGGCTGTGTTGTGATTTTCACATATTTTGAACCTGTGAACCTGTAGCATAATCTAATGTCACAGTTAGAACAGAATTTGCAGGAGTAATATCTCATGTAAGCAAACAAATAGTGCTATTGTTATGTGCTTGTGCTTGGGTCAGCTGCAAGGAATCTTCCGCTGCAGCACAATCCCATGAATTAAGGAGAATAAATGGATTAGTTATCTTATTTAGTTATAGCTTTCCTTATCTAGTTGGAATACTATCTTAATTACTTGGAAAGATTAGTTTGAGATTGTTAGGGGTTCAACCTCTATAAAAGAGGAGCCACATGTTACCAGTGGGATTAAGCAAAGAATGAATTAAGAAACTCCTCTCTCATGCCTCAGCCGAGTGTATCTCTCCCTTCTTTAGCTGAGTCTCCCTGCCGAGTGCCCTCATTCTCTTAGCGCTTCTCTCCCTCAAGCCATGCCATTTGGCCTCTTCTAATGGTATTTACCCCATGGTGTACGTACACATCAGCTATTGTATAGCTTAGTTCATTTCAGTGCTTGTGAGGTAAACACCAAGTGTGTAATTTGGATTGCATGAATTATAGTGTAACGGATGTTTCATTTCCCATATAACTGTAGACTGTAGTAGTAAACTAAGGCTACAATCATGTGGCAGGCGATCAACAGAAATTTCACTTGTTATTCGACAAACAATGGAGGCAAGCATATTAACACATTTAATGCCAAATTCACATGTGAGTTCCATGTAATCTCGTCCTTGAAGAAACCTCTATTATAAATGATAGCAGGATACACATTCAATGCTTACTTTGCTTGTTACAGATTGATATATTTGTCCAAATTCTTCATGCTGATGGTGGTAAGTGCACCACCTTTCAGATCTGTAAAGACCCAGTCTTCAATCTATATGCACTTCTAGATTCCATCTATTATTTATTCTAGAACCAACTTTTTTTCCTTGCCAAACCAAAGCCATACAAGGCTACCTCATTGTAGCAAATCCATCAACACTCCCCCTGAGATCTGCACTTCTCTAAGTCTCATCATCCCAATTCCTCAAATGAACTTTTCAAAAGTAGATGCTGGGAGTGATTTAGTGAATACATCTGCAAATTACTCACACGACTTAGTGTGCCGTCTTTTTTGTCGACGATCGGAAAACAGTTCCCCGCCGATCTTACTTGTTGAATGAGGGATCAACCAAAGCCCTTTTTCCGTGAAGGGTTTGCATCCGAAGGATGCTCGAGGAATAGGATACTCGGAAAGTGGATAGAAGGATTTTATACTGGTTCGGGCCTCTCACAACGAAGATAATAACCATACCCCAGTGATTTCACTATTGGTGTTTAAACTCTTACAGAAAGGCTTGTGTATCTGCACGCGTGCGTATTCTTATTGCCTTAGAATCCCCCATTTTCCAATTTTGCGGGGGGTTTATATAGCTTACAAGATAATTGGCGTAATTGCCACCGAATAATGCGCGTGTTATTGTATTAACCGTGGCCGTAACTAAAGCCTTGATTCCTGCCATATTTTCGTTGCGGGCGTAACGGCTCCAGATCGTGACGTGATTATCGCCACCTAGACGTCGTCCGACCATGCTCGATTCTGACTTGGTCATTGCTCGTTCCCGAGCTTGGATGCTCGTGGACGACTTAGATGCTCGTGGGCGAGCATGGGTTATCATGACTTTCCAGTAAACTAAAGGAAATAATAACTGTAGGATTCATAAATATTCATAAAAACAGTAAAAGAACGCTACGAAAAATAAAACCAGAGCCAATATATGAATCAATGTGTCAACATTATTTTCTATAATTTTCTAGCAATTTTCATAATTTTTTATCAATATTCAAATAATTTTCAGAATTAATGCTTTTCGGAAATTAAAGAAAAAAAAGGACCTCTTTGTCCCGCCGCCTCTTCTCAAAATCGGTCGCCTAGTCGTCGATTTCCCTCCGCCGAGCCGCTTTGGACCGCCTCGGACCGCCTAAGCGGGGTCCCCTCCTAATCAGCCGATTAGCGAGGAGTAATCGCCGCCTAATCCCGATTTTGAGAACATTGAACATCAATAGTTTAACACAAAAACTGAGCATGTTCAAAGCTCTATAGTTTAACTTTGCCATGTTCACTGAATATAGATTCAATATTACTATATAAATTTCAGATGACATCAGCTATCCTTCTTTAATCCACCATCAAAGCCTAAACCCTGAAACATGCAAAACAGATAGAACATTAGCACAATGATGCAAGCATAAAAACAAAATTTGTTCTTACACAAGCTCAGGGTTATTAGAACGGAAAACGACGTTTACACGTCGTGTAAACGATAGAACGCCGGCCAGCTTTGGAACGTCGGAGCGTTTTGGCGATGTCGGCTAGAACGTCCTGGAACGTCCCGAGAACGACGACTAAACGTCTAGAATGTCCGATTCGGATGAAACGGGCGTTCTAGATCGTTTCGGTGTGATGAAATTAGTGGGGGACAGAGCTAAGTGTAACCCTAGAGTGGAGAGGAATCGGGTCGGGGCCAGTGGAGAGGCAGTGGAGGTGGGAGAGAGGGGCAGAGCTTACCCTAGGTCCCTAGTGATCCGTCGTCCGCGCCGCCGCCCGTGGATCTGACGCAGCTTCGCGTCGCGGGCTCCGTCGTCGTCGTCGTCACGGGCTCCGTCGTTGCGGCCTCGCGGACTCCGCCGCCTCCGTCGTTGCGGCCTCGCGGACTCCGCCGCCTCCGTCGTAAATCCGCAGACTCACGGGCTCGTCGTCGCGGCCTCGCGGGAGCTCCATTGCCTCCATCGTCCACGCAGGCTTTTGCCTCGTCGTCGCGGGCTCCGTCGCCTCCCTGCCCGCAGCGTCGCCGAACCACGCTGTCTCCCTGCCCGCAGCGTCCAGATCTCGACGACCCGACCTCTCTGGTTTGTGCTCCTCGCCTCCTCTCTGTCTCTGTTTGCTTCCCCTCTCTGCTCCCCCTCTGTCTCTTCGCCTGTCTCTATCTCTGTCTCTCTTCGCTCTCTGTCTCTTATTTCTGTCTCTGGCTCTCTGGTTCCCCTCTGTATTTGGCTCAGGTATTTTAGCCCCCATTGTCTCATGTGTCGCTCGGGTGAGATGAGGAAGTCTCTCTGTCTCTTGGTTGGGCTGAGGAATGTTGATTGTTGATTGTAGCCTATTGTCTCTTGAATGGTATACTATTGAATGTTGATTGTAGCCTATTGAATTTATTGGGTACATGGGAGAAAGATGTATGGCATATGGCCTCTAATTATATGGAAAAAGACTACAAAATCAAGGTACATATGTGATATATCTTTGCTCTTATATTCGTTTTACAATGGTGCCTAAAACTACGTTTCAACGTTCGTTTAAACGTTTAAAAGTTAAAAAGGGGTGGATCGTTTCGTTCTCGTTTTACGTTTTAATAACTTTGCACAAGCTATACAAAAATGATATGCACATATGAAAATAACTGGAGCCTTTTCTTTTTTTTTAGTTCTGCCCAAATTTTTGCCAAATATGCTCAACTAAGTCCTTTTTTAGTTGTGTATGAGTAGTATGAGCTTGAATATTGGCATTTCTTTGAAGAATTTCAGCAAAAATAGGCATAGCATCATGAGAGACTGTTGATGGAAGAACTGTTGATGAACTAGCAGTCTCACTCAAATCAAGAGGAATGGTAGCCATTTCTTTTTCATCTTCGACTATCATATTGTGAAGGATGATGCAAGCTAACATAATTTTGTGTAGATCGCCTCGATTATAAAGACGTGCTGGTCTACACAAAATACAAAACCGTGATTGCAACACACCAAATGCACGTTCAACATCTTTTCTCGCTGCTTCTTGATGCTTTGCAAACATCTTATCCTTCTCAGTCTGTGGTAAGGGTATTGACTTGACAAAAATTGTCCACTTAAGGTATATTCCATCAGCAAGGTAGTAACCAGTGTTGTATTGTCTACCATTGATTGAGTATTGCACCCGAGGAGCTTGTCCTTTCAACTCTTGGATGAACAACGTGTACTGATTTCAGCACATTAATGTCATTATTTGAACCAGCAACACCGAAATATGTATGCCATATCCAAAGATCTTGTGAGGCGACTGCCTCTAGAATGATAGTTGGTACACCCTTATCACCTCGAGTGAATTGACCCTTCCATGCAACTGGGCATTTTTCCCAATGCCAATGCATGCAATCTATACTTCCTAACATGCCAGGAAAATCACGCTTTTCGTTAATTTCCAGCAAGCGTTCTACGTCCTCAATAGTTGGACGTCGCAAATACCTCTAGCCAAACTTGTCAATAACTCCTTCGACGAACATCTTTAAGCACTCAACTGCAGTGATATCTCCAATCTTCAAGTATTCATCAAGTTGATCTGCAGGGCTGCCATTCGCTAGCTGGCGAATAGCTGATGTGCATTTTTGCAATGGTGAGAGCCCTGTGCGATTAGTGGCATCCCTCCTCGAAGTGAAATATGGAGACCACTGGCCCAGCGCATCAACAATGCGTAGAAAAAGGGGTTTTGTCATCCGAAATCGATTACGAAAGGTTTTTGCAAGGTACAATGGGTTTGGGGAGAAGTAATCATCAAATAGATTTTGATGAATTTCTTCACAAGGCCTTTTGATATACCTTCTAGGACCACTTTGGCTACTAGGTGTCATGGCTTGTATAGCTGCAAGGCTACTCTTCAAATCAACAGCGATCTCCATGGCTAATGAATCCAATACATCTTCCTCAGCGAGATAATCATCATATGTGTACCACTCGGTTGTGTCTATAGTGTCTACATCATCAGGGTCATCCGAACTAGAGGAAGAATCTGAATGATGAGACATGCTATGTGTTTAATTGTTTAACGGTTGTAGTAGGGTGTTATATATATAGTGTCTGTTGCCTTATCATGTTTCAACTACTGTTCATATTGGCTAGTGTTCATATTGCCTTATCATGTTTCAACTACTGTTCATATTGGTAAGCAAGTCCGTAAGTGATTCATACATGCCAATCGATACTCATTTATGCATGCAAAGAAAACAGAGCAGGTAGCTGAGCCTTCCATTGTTGCTACTAAAAATGGTAGCCATGATATGTGCAGAGTCTTGTAAAATGCAGATGAAATATTTCATATGTGCACAATCTTATAAAAATATAGAGGCAATTATTGAAATTATAGTTCAGTTCTGTCTTCATAGAAAGTACTAGACCATTTGGCGTTCGTTGCGCGCCCTATTAGAAAATTTATAGAACATTTAATCATATATATGTGAACAACAATATATAAAGCAGTAGCTTTCAAGTACCTTTAATCAAATGTCAACTGGAATGGCATTTTATAACAAAATTAGATCATTTGAGGCTTCCTGCGTCCTACGGACATGTAGAACAAATTCGGAGAATGTACGCATAAAGAGGTAACAGTTATGGCATAAACCACTACAAAACACCATCATAATGATTCCCACTAAGAAGACAGCAATGAAAGTCTAGATATGTTGGCAACAATTATCGCAACAATTGCACTGTACTTGTACAGTCTAACAGTCGGTCACAAGACTCACAACTACCACAACAACACCCAAAAGTAATGGGTCAATACAAATATCTAAACTACTGAGCATTGAACCATCAAGAACTCAAATGGGACACGATATAAGTAGAGAAATCTGAAAAAAGGTTGTCAATATATATATATATATATATATATATATATATATATATTTATATATATATTTATATTTATATATATACACACATTGAGATTGGTTTTAAGCAAAGTGATGAATTATATAGCTCATTAACTAATACAAGATTGATAAATCTGTGATCTAAGAATGCTAACCACCAAAAGATCGATCAATTTGTGATCCAGAAATGCTAGAACAACAAAGTGAACCATATGTAATAGAGTGACCTGTTTGTGCTTGAATTCCAGTTGTAATGATGAAACAACAAAATAACCTATAAAGATTCATGTAGCTATACCTAGTTCTTGATAAAATGGGGAACAAGAATAAATGCTGTCGAAGCCACTAAAACATTGGTCCATCACCATGCAGCACAAGCTCCTTCAACCCTCAATAGCTTCTGCTCCAACCCCGACACTGTAACTGAGAAGGATACTCTTCAACAACTTCAGTCCAAAATGGTGCAGTGAAATTTTGTTTGCAAAGTTCAAAAGGCTGGGAAAGTTCAATTTCGATGCAAAGTTAGGAATTGAGTAAAATGGTATGAGTGGATTTACAGGAAAAGCTGACTCCATGTCTTCAGAGGGTGACAAGGATCCACAAGGTCTTTCAGGTAAGGGCACTGATATTACTGAAGATACTAAGATTAAGGAACAAATAGAAATACAGTATGCCTGCACTTCGAGACCTACTCATTTGACAAGGTAGGAGAATGTAAAGAATGCCAATCGTCTGACCTAAAAATTATTGCTGCTGATTCATCTGACAAAATGCATGCATTTTTTAAGCATTAACCCAGAAAGAAATGAACAAAATAAAGTGGACATGGTGTCTAATGATAGACATGGGGAGCACTCTAATGAGACATACCTAACAAAAGCAACTGTTAACAAATCTTCTCAGATTTTTCTCTGTAGTGCTGTATCTGGTGAAGATCCAACACGTTCAATGGCGACAGCCGTTCCTGAGAACAGTAAGGAAGCTCCTGCAATGGACCTTAGTAAATTTAATATATAAAGGGAGAATAATGACAATGAGCAATCGGTTAGTTCATAATCCAGGAACACCAGCACTGTGAACCCCTATATTTCAAGAAGATTGGTGGGTCCCAAAAGTGACCAGAATGAGGTTGTGGAAGAAAGTGCATCTCTTAATGAAGTCATGGTACCCAATGTTTTAAAGGCACCTCAATGAGGCTTCTAAAGAAAACATCATGTGGGACAAAGAATGCTGAGTAGGGGACTTCAGGTCAAAAAAAAATCTCTCTTCATCGTTGCAGAGGTTTGTCTTTGTTATAAGTTTCTTCCTAAACAAACTAAAACCTTCAACCTAGTGTTGAACCACTGTTCATTGGGGGCAAGAGATAGTTTATCTTAAATCAGATATCAGTAATGTAGGATTTAGTGCATAGCCTGCCATGCTGCTTCTGGCGCACATACATCATTACACAAGGGCACAATGCAGAAGCACCATGGTTCTATTGAGGATCATATTTTAATTTATTGTAGTGCTAGGGAATATTCCCTATATTAAGCTCGGGAGAGTCTCTCCTCAAAGAGTCCCTCCACCTGTCCCACCCCCTCTCTCTCCTCTTTTTGCGAAAAAGCCCCTCCGATTCTTGAAATTACGGATAGGTCCTTTTGCAATTTTTTTGTGAGAGGGAGATTTTTTCCCCGGTTCGCGTTTAGATCCCTCCTTCGCCATTTTACATAAAGAACCTCTCGTTAAATACGAATCGTAAACGAGCCCTTTTATAGTTTTTCAAAATAGAGAACAGGTCCAAAATCATAACAAATAGGTCCGTGCACTTTTCGTTCAGGTCCTTTCTCCGTTTTGCCCTAAAAAAATGTTTTTGTGGTCCGTTTTTTCCTCCGGAGCATTGAAAAAATGTTTTCGTTTCTCCGTTTTGCCCGGAAAAAATGTTTTTGTGGTCCGTTTTCCCTCCGGAGCATGGAAAAAATATTTTGGTTGGCCGTTTTTCCTATAAAAAACCGAAAAAATGTTTTTGTGGTCCGTTTTTCGTTCGGAGCATGGAAAAAATGTTTTCGTTTCTCCGTTTTGCCCGGAAAAATGTTTTTGTGATCCGTTTTTCCTACGGAGCATGCAAAAAATGTTTTCGTTTCTCCGTTTTTCCTAAAAAAAACGAAAAATGTTTTTGTGGTCCGTTTTTCGTCCGGAGCATGGAAAAAATGTTTTCGTTTCTCCGTTTTGCCCGGAAAAATGTTTTTGTGATCCGTTTTTCCTACGGAGCATGCAAAAAATGTTTTCGTTTCTCCGTTTTTCCTAAAAAAACGAAAAATGTTTTTGTGGTCCGTTTTTCCTCCGGAGCATGGAAAAAATGTCCTCGTTTCTCCGTTTTACCAGGAAAAAATGTTTTTGTGGTCCGTTTTTCCTCCGGAACATGGAAAAAATATTTTCGTTTCTCCGTTTTTCTTAAAAAAACCGAAAAATGTTTTCGTGGTCCGTTTTTCCTTCGGAGCATGGAAAAAATGTTTTCGTTTCTCCGTTTTACCCGAAAAAAATGTTTTTGTGGTCCGTTTTTCCTTCAGAGCATGGAAAAAATGTTTTAAAGTGTTCTCGTGGTCCGCTTTTTCTACGAAAACATTTTCTCGGTTTTTTTTGTATTAAATTTTTTTTTTCGTTCACGTGCGCGGCGTGCCGCCGCGCTCAATTTCCTAGTATAATATATAAGAGTTGTGACAATGGAATTCTTTACTTGTTAGTGAGCTGAGTTGTAGTTTTCTACAGTGATTTTTTACCAGGTGACACTTGTGATATATTTCGCGTAGGGAAATCAGAAATGTCAAACCTGGATTAGTGAATGAAACAAGAAGATTTTCTCTTCTATCCAAGTTTGCAAATGTGAAAACAAGCATGCCTCCCCAACTAACTCCAGAAACAACCTTAAATCAATTAAGTGCTGCCAATAACATGATCAAAAAGCTATATACACATCCTACAGACTTGAAAAGGTGGTAGACAGATTGTGTCGAAGATTCAAAGACTAAGAAAGCCATGCCACATTGACATCAACAAGCCTCAAGCAATTAGCAAACTTCAGTACACTGATCTGCTAAGCGAGTTATATATTTATTAGTAAGCGTCTAACTGAACACAAGTCAGTATTTGATAAGATAAGCATAACACAAGCTTAAAATCCTACATGATTCTAAACTAAGCTACTCTGTTCTTTCGGCAGTAATACACCTATTCACTTTTGAGCAATACATGGTAATAAAGGAGACACATGCAGATCTTGAATCAGATTTCTTTAATACGACCTCCTCCGTATTGCTGCAAATGATGGGGGGCGGTGGCGATGCCCTTGCCGCTGTGGAGCCTGCAGAAAGCCGATGGTCCATGTCATATTATGAGAAATCATCTATTGCCGATGGTCCATGTCATAGTACGAGAAATCATCTATACTACGAGAACGAATCGAAAGCTCTTAACATAGTAAACGATCATCCGAAGGGAAAATAAGCACACATTTGGTCCATATATGCAATGCTAGCAGGATCCAAGTTTAAGGTAGAGTGGCATTATATCTGCAAAAAGAAAGTTTATGATTATCTTTCAGCTCAGGTCGTAAGCCGAACTCCTCCACATTGTTGCCGATTTTGGGTGTGACAGCGACAGCGTCCCTGCGGTGGAGCCTGCAGAGCATCGCTGGTCGTTCTCACTGCCACCGTGCTCTCTGCCGGTGACTCCGTGGCCACAGCCTACTCCTAGACCGGTGATGGCGGCGTGGATAAAGAGAGACGGCAACGCGAGGAAGGAGGATAAGGCGACGCAAGGTGGTCGAAGGGTCGCCGCGATGCCTCCCTCTTTTCTCTCCTCGCCGCGTCGCTATGGCCAATTCCAGCTGGATTTTCGCCTCTGGAGTCTAGATCCGGGCTGATCTGGACCATGCCGCACAATCCCCTCCTTCCCTCTTCACTGGTGCGCGCGACCCTCGGCGTCGGGCGACACGAACGGGATGAGGGGCAAGGTAGCGGTGGCTCGTGTTGGATAGGAGGAGAAGCCGCAAGGAAGCTACACAATGGAGGGAGGGGGCGCTGGTCCTAGGCTGTCAGGCTTTCGGCGAGCAGCTGATGGCGGTGGCATGGCAGATGGGAGAAGAAGCTCTCGAGGTTTTCGGGAAGAATTGGGGCACGAGGCAGCGGGCGTAGGGTAGGGAGGGGGAGCGGAAGGGGATGAGACGCCAGCGATACAGCAGAAACGACTCCTCAAAAGTATGACTTGCGGGCTCTAGTATAAAGAGGACCACCCGTCAGTCACGATCGACAGACAGCTGGTACACAATCGGCAGTCACGGGTGCAGGTGTGTGGCTGGATCTGGGCTGCACGCGCGTGAGAGGCTGTCCCCGTGCGGACCCACTTGGGCAGCTGTCGATCAACCGGTACTCCACGCCATGTCAAAACCCGGGGAGTGCGGGGAGGGCAGCAAACCGCAGTTCCTTTTAATATAAGTAATACTCAAATTCATCTCCAAAAAAAAGAAGAAAAACGAAACTGTACTGTTATGCAATAAAATTACTACTGCCATAGAAAGTTCAGTTTTGTCTTCATAGAAAGTTTACTAGCCATAGCCTGTTAATTAAAAATTTGAAACAAAAGAAGCAACCGAAGCATGCTTGCTACTCTGAAAACACAGCGCAATACATGCCAATCTGGAACACAATAAATAGATATCATTTATTTCCAAACAATTTCTCCCGTATTGCTTCCAACACCTTTGCATGCTCAGCCTTTGCATTATCATCCAGCCCACTAGTGTTAGCCAAAACGAGATCTCTTTACACTTCTAACATTTTCATCTCCTTCTGCTCCTTTGCAGCTTCCTTGTGCTGCTTTGCAGCCTCTTTCTGATCATGTGCTGCTAGTTGGTTCAACCTCGTTGTTTCCAATTTTTTAGATGACAATTGCTACTGAAATTGTGTCACATTGTGGCGCTCGTGCCTAGCCACATTCTGAACTTCTATGAATTTTTCAATTTTTTCTCCAAAGGAACTTATAGACTTTGGTAGCTCTCGAGCCTTGCGTTTACCAGCTCGTTCAGCTTTGGCTGCCTTGCAACCAATTGGTCGTGCTGTTTCCTCCAAATCGATCACCGGTGATATATTCTCTTCATTTGCTGATTGGCTACAATTCTTCTCTTTGCTTATTTTGTCCAAATAGTTATTCCATTTTTGTTGACCTTTCAATACCTTCCAGAAATGTATTTGCGTGAAAGGTTTGTTGAATTGCTCTTTGTATTTTTATAGTGCCATGTCCATCAGCTGGTCTTGAGAGAACCCACTTGGGTACACTGCAGCCACCGATGTCCAACAACCATTGAAATTACTAGAAAATTGAGCGCGGCGGCACGCGCGCACGTGAACGAAAAAATTGAAAAAATATTTTTATAAAAAAAAACGGACCACGAGAATACTTTAATACATTTTTTCCATGCTCTGAAGGAAAAACGGACCACAAAAATATTTTTTTCGGGTAAAACGGAGAAACAAAACATTTTTTCCATGCTCCGGAGGAAAAACGGACCAGCAAAATATTTTTCGGTTTTTTTTTAGGAAAAACGGAGAAACGACAACATTTTTTCCATGTTCCGGAGGAAAAACGGACCACAAAAGCATTTTTTTCCGGGCAAAACGGAGAAACGAAAACATTTTTTGCATGCTCCGGAGGAAAAAACGGACCACGAAAACATTTTTTTCATGCTCCGGAGGGAAAACGGACAACAAAAACATTTTTCCCGGGCAAAACGGAGAAACGAAAATATTTTTTCCATGCTCCGGAGGGAAAACGGACCACAAAAACTTTTTTTTCGGGTAAAACGGAGAAACAAAACATTTTTTCCATGCTCCGAAGGAAAAACGGACCATCAAAATATTTTTCGGTTTTTTTGAGGAAAAACAGAGAAACGAAAACATTTTTTCCATGCTCCGGAGGAAAAACGGACCACAAAAACATTTTTTCCGGGCAAAACGGAGAAACGAAAACATTTTTGCATGCTTGGAGGAAAAAGCGGACCACAAGAATATTTTTCGGTTTTTAGGCAAAGCGGATTTTTTCCATGCTCCGGAGAAAGCGGACCACAAAAGCATTTTTTCTAAAGCGGAGAAACAAAACATTTTTTCCATGCTCCGGAGGGAAAACGGACCACAAAAACATTTTTTTCGGGCAAAACGGAGAAACGAAAACATTTTTTCAATGCTCCGGAGGGAAAAACGGACCATAAAAACATTTTTTTGGGGCAAAACGGAGAAAGGACCTGAACGAAAAGCGCACGGACCTATTTGTTATGATTTTGGACCTGTTCGCTATTTTGAAAAACTATAAAAGTGCTCGTTTACGATTCGTATTTAACAGGAGGTTCTTTACGTAAAACGGCGAAGGAGGGACCTAAACGCGAACCGAGAAAAAAATCTCCCTCTCACAAAAAATTGCAAAAGGATATATCCGTAATTTCAAAAACTGGGAGGGTTTTTTTGCAAAAAGAGGAGAGAGAAGGTGAAGGTGAGGTGGATGCTCTAGGAGGGCTTCAAACCTCCCGAGTGTAAGGGAGGGATAATTCATAAAGCCCTTAAGACGTTGCCAACGTAGCTTTAGTTGGTTACGATCTCTTCTACGGTTTTGTGGAGTTGTTAGATTATACTCGGTTGTAACCTCTCCTCAAAATTTATCATTCTTCTTGCTATTTCTATCAATTGGATCATTTGAAACCTTTAACCAACAACTTGCCTACAACATGTAAATAAAGTTTAATTAGGAATGTTATAAAACTCAGTTTTTAGGAATATTGGCAGAATTTAAAATATCAAAATTACTAATTGCATTACCAATTTAATGTCTTCGTCGTCTGTCCAAGTCAATCGCTTCTCTATCCTACTAGTCTCATCGCCATCGTTCTCGTTGTTGCCGTTGTCATCGCCATCAAGAACATTTGATGGTGATTCAATATCTTTAGCTGATGTAGATACCAACGGTGATGGAGGTCTACCGACATGTGTTGGTGGTGGTGAAAATGGAACATAGCTACCAGGAACACCAACAAAATAAAAGTTTTCAGAACTTTGATGTCCTGGACGTGGAACGGTAAAGCTTGACTGAGGTGGTGATTGTGGGAATGCTGGAGTTTGTGATCTCGGATATAAATTTGAAAATCCACCTGTTGGATGAGAATAATGTCCCCTGCATTGCACAAAAAAATGTTTTATTTAAAATTGGGAAGCACTAGGGCGTACAAAAGCACAACCAGCACAAGAGATTATCATATTGATGAGTTCAGTTTAAAAAGTTTGACTACATGCA
Source organism: Rhipidocladum racemiflorum (assembly GCA_036346355.1). NCBI lineage: Eukaryota > Viridiplantae > Streptophyta > Magnoliopsida > Poales > Poaceae > Rhipidocladum > Rhipidocladum racemiflorum. The sequence continues at coordinate 70,357,592 of CM070576.1, read as the reverse complement.
TAACATAGTGACATGTCTTAATTGAGTCTGAAAAGTTAGATTCAAAACTATTTGGATAGTATATATTATTACCAAAGACTAGCTCAAAGTGATTCTCCTTTGATTTTATATCTGGAAAAGGTATCCTACTTTTCTTAGCAGGCAGCTAAGTAGAGCAGTAATACAAACAAAAAACAGATTATCATCTTAAATTTGATAGTGCTAACCGATTTGTCAATTTGCAAACCCACCAAGAATCTATAATTGTTAGATTTGTGGGTGTAAGCATTACTGCAAATATTTCATGTGTAAAACCACTTTGAGGGTGTATATAATCTAACTATAGGGAGTACACGTGCAAAATATAACGGTAAAGCTTGATTTTGCAATATGCTAAAAATGCTTGATTGAACTGCTTCATAGAAATATCACATTTTCAATAGCAAATTTTTTGTACTGAAATAAAACAAGCATGTCAAAGAAGGTAACCTATTCTTGTTTCCAATTTTCATTGCCACAATAGGTATGCAGTCATCAACACATATAGTGAATCAGCTATTGTGAAATCTAGTTAGTTGACACAATAAGGTATGCAGTCATCAACTAGGTTTATCAAATATAACCAATAAACTTGTGTACAGAAATTACCATTGATGTGTATACATGTTCAGACGAGAAGAATCTGCCATATCAATAACACTGGCAGCGACTGAATTTATTGACCTAGCAGATGATTGAGGTGTTGTGGTTTGTCCTTCATGTTCTTCCCTTCTCCCATTCCCACGACTAGCCATATGTACCAGCTAATTGAGGCGCGCCGGTGTGGAGACGGGGAAACGGCTACGCCGGTCTCGGTGCACCTCGGACGGACGAGGCGACGCTAGTGTGGAGAGGGAAAGGAGAAGTCGAGGCGATGGAAGGTGGCGGTGCAGATCGCCGTGGAGATGGCGGTCGCCGTAGGGTCCGGCACGGCGGCAGGCGCGGCATACAGTGGGGGCAAGGCGACGAGGTGGACACGAGGAAGTGGCTCCTGGATGGCGGTGGAGATGGGGAAGCAGCGGCCCGACGTCAGTGCAGCTCGGGCGAACGAGGCGGAGCCCTGATCGGCAGCGATGTGGAGGCGGAGGCGCGATGAATGGGTTGGAGGCGCAGTCGCGATGGGCGATTGGGGGGGAGGGATTGGATCGGGATGGGGGCACAGTAGTAGGTTTCGTCACGGATCCGTATGGCTGAGAAAGCGCGTTGCCGGGAAACCGAATAGACTCCCAATGGTATATTTTCGGTGTCTAATCTTCTTGGTCGAACAAAAGAAACGATGTCTTGCATGAGACATCATTTTTTTATCTATCTTCTTTTAATGAACATCCAGGTCAATTTTTTGCTTACATGGCACAGTATAGACACCGCTTACATGGCCCATTGGGACTTTGGGAGTGCCCTGATGGCCAACGATGTGGAGCAATTATTTCCCAACAATGCACATGCTGATGGCCAGCGATGTGGAGCAATTATTTCGACGACGCGCCAATCAAGGCACTATATGGAGTACTAAAACTGAAGTGTTCAGCACCTACTGGGAGCAAATTTCAACGACTGGCCTATCAAGAACATTTTCAGTGGTCCCAACATAATTGATTGTCGGTGTTTCTGTTACTCCCCCCTTTTCGCTATATTTGTCCTTGCCCACCATTGCGGACGGACCAAGCAAACACAAAACTCAAATGAAAAGGTAATTTGAGATGACCATGCTAACCCTAATTAATGCATGTATTTTTGTTGGTTGGAGTAGATCAACAGTCATGCATGGAGTCCCTCAAAAACACACCCTGCATTTAAGACGAAGGGGTATAATAGGAAAATTGGTCATACACAGGGTTCAAAATCTCGCCGAAATTTGGTGAAATTTCGGATTTCGGACCCCCCGAGTTTCATAATCTCAGAGAAATTAAAAAACCCTAAAAAAAATTTAAAGTGCTACATTACATTAAAATCTCGCCGAGATTTCGGTGATTTGGACCGAAATTTTGGTAAAATTGACCGAGATTTGTATAAAAGTTGACCGGATTTGATCGTAATTGACCGGATTTGACCGGATTGGGTTCTTCACGTCATTTCCCATGTGGGACAGTCGGTAGATCATAATTTTCTCGAAGTTGAAAAAACCCTAAAAAATTGAAATGTGATAGTACCGGGAAATTTCGCCGAGATTTCGGTGATTTGGACCGAAATCTCGGATTTTTGGACGAAATTTCGGATTTCTCGGTTAAAAAAAAAACGGATTTGAATTTTGGTTTTTGAATTTCGACCGGATTTGGTCCGAAATTTCCAAATCTCGGCGAAATTTTGGATTTCGGTAGGTGACGAGATTTAATCCAAAACGAAATTTGAAACCCTGGTCATACATCATCCTTAGTTACCGCAATGGACAAACAATTTGAAATATTCTCCCGAGGCCATGGACAATCATAGCGAAACGGAGGGAGTATTTAAAAATCGCTTCATTTGAGTGTCAAAACAATTGAGGCAGTCCCTTTCCATCCCATCCCCGTCAACAGAGGTGTACATAAGGAGCCACACTGTTAAATTATATAATCATCATCATCATCATCCTTACGAGGCCTGGACACGTTCTCGTTCAATTGGTCACATGCGTGTGGTCATGGCCTAGCTCCGCATCGAGACTGCCCAATTGCCATCGGATGACCAGCGAAGACTCTTTCAGGTCCGTAGGATCGCGAGGAGGTGAGTGGCTGCCCCGGATGGTTTCGTCTCGTGTCCATGCCAAAACCTTGCCTCGTGACGCTCTCCACCTCCCTCGCCCCTACACTCGCGTGACCCTCGCCACCGCCTCGCCCCCTCCACTTGCCTACCTTCCTAGGCATCGTGTTCGCAACCTCCTCGCCTACTGCACTCGGCCGTCTTGTCATTGCAATCTTCTACTCCCTACCCGTGCGCCCCCTTCACACGCACCGTCTCCACCGCCATCGTTGCTAAGCATGATTTGATTAAATTATTAACTTAAGGGCACATAGCCGACTATAATACCTATCCATAAAGGGTATAGGATGTCGACACTCCCACGTCCTCAATGTCGGTTTTCTTTTTCAGAAACACTTTGGTTTTTTTTTTTAAAAAAAAAATCCTCTTAAGGTTTTGGGATTTTATGAAGAGGTTATTAATGTTCAAGACCTAGAGATCTCTTAGATCGAGGTTACGCCCGTAATTAGGGTTGCCTTTGAATGAAATCAAATCCCCTACAACGCGATTTTACACGAAGACGCTCATGGTTTTAGAAATTTATAGAGGATTCATGAGAGGTTTTTCTTGCCATCAAAGCGCTGGACCAAAATTCTCCCGATACAACATAGCATGCAATCCTAACCTAGTAAATATCACGGATGGTGTATGATAAATTTTACAGGAAATTACAATTTTTTCCGTTCTTCAAAGTCCTGTCAGATATACAAGAGATTATAAATACGTGATAGATTGACAAATGATTAAACTCGGTGGAGTTTTCCACAGGTCTGTGCGGTTGGTCACGAGCTTAGCTGGCACCGATGCTGCGTTTGCAAGGCACCAGTAAATTACGTACTATGGTCTTTGACAGAACCTTAGATCTCAGTTTCATCTCAGATCTGAAATTTATAGACTAAAATAAAGTAAATTAAATTTATATTTTTATTCTAAAATGTAAATAAGATGAGCCACATAAACATTCTTAATATACTCCTAGCTCCACCAGATCTACGAATTTTGAGGAGCTGGAGCTCTACCAAACAGTCTATATTTCCAACGACGCGCATAATAATATGGTAGATGTAAAGTGTCGTGAAATAGATAGAATCTATGTTCCAGTATGAAAGGACTCTATCCATTGGTGGACGAATCCGAATTTATCTCCGGATGTTTTTCTACTATATATTAGGCAATGCTTTATACAAAAAAATCGATCTAATAAAGAGGAAGTTTTGCCCCCTATACTTTTGTGTGTGCTCTCGGTTTGCTTGTGTGCTGATGTGGGTGCGTTGTTGATTGGTGCAGGTGAACGACTACGTTTTACAACATGTTATCAGCATGATCGTTCTACGCGTGGCCGATCGGGGCTGTCTACACTGCATCGTCTACCAGGTGCACTTATCTATCTGGCGAATTACACAAGGCTTGATATTGCATTCGTAGTAAATTTGTTAGCAAGACACAATGCAGCCCCAACTAGAAGATATTGGGTCAGTATCAAGATTTTACTCAGATACCTCCAATGTACCCAAGATCTTGGTTTGTTAACCATGGTGAGATATACATATGCTGCCTATCTGTCTGATCCACACAGTGCCAAATCCCATATTGGTTTCATGTTTCTCTACGATGGTTTAGCCATTTCTTAGCAGTTTTTTAAGCAAATCTTGGTAGCTACTTCTACCAACACACACTCTCACGTGAGTATGTGTTGGCTGAGACGTGTAACTAATCATATCCTGAAGTTATGTGGTTTTAATACCGTCGATACCCCCACCATTATCTATGAGAATTACGCTGCTTGTAATGCACAAATGCAAATGAGTTATGTAAAGAGCAATATTACGAAGCATATTGCCCCTAAATTTTTCTATCCTCACGAACTCCAGAGAATAGTGAGGTAAAAATAATGCAAACTAAGTTATGTGAAAATATAACAGATTTATTCATAAAATATTTACCGGTCTACTTTTCAAATGTGCATTAATGGCATTGAAATGAGACGCCTTAGAGATTTGCATAGTTCAGGGGGAGTAAATCCCTGAACTATAACCCTTTTTGCATGATCATGAAGATTATAAGTTATACTCTTTTCTCTTAGTGTGTTTTCCTGCAGTTTCTCATAGAAAGGTTTTTAATGAGGCAATTAGTGTAACACGTAGTGCGAGTGCGATGTACTCTTTTCTCCATCCTTTTTTTCAGTGGGTTTTGGGAGGAGTTTTTAATGAGATATGTGCATTACGCGGTATTCGCACAAGGGGGAGTGTTGTGAAATAGATAGAATCTCTATTTTAGTATAGAAGGACCATCTATTGGTTGGCGAATCCGAATTTATCTCCAAGGATTTTTTTCTACTATATATTAGGCATTGCATTGCACAGAAAAATTAATCTAGTAAAGAGAGAGTTTCGCCTTCCTATACTTTCGTATGTACTCTTTATTTGTTTGTGTGTTCGTGTTATCGACTACATTTTACAATAGATAGCTGGTGATTTGTCCAAATCATTCACGTCCTCGATCGATCATAGCTAACGCAGCCCAGCAGCCTCGTAAACTCGGCCCGATAGAACCACTATATAAACCACGGATCAACACTTGCCACCATCAACTCAAGCCACGGTTAATTCCACTGCCCATGCATTTACCTAGCTACATTTGCATGCATGGCGGCTCCCTCCAGCTTCCGTTCTCTACCCCTCGCTCTCCTTTTGGTCTTGTGCACCGTGCTGGCGCCTTCATTGGCCACGCCCAGGAACCATCATGACCAGCCGATGCTGGACAGGTTCCACGGGTGGATGGCACAGCACGGCCGGTCGTACCCGAGCGCCGACGAGAAGCTGCGCCGGTTTGAGGTGTACCGGCGCAACGTGGAGTATATCGAGGCCACGAACCGGGACGGAGGGCTGAGCTACAAGCTCGGCGAGAACGAGTTCACCGACCTCACCAACGAGGAGTTCGTGCGGATGTACACCGGGGGGGTACTCGCTAAGGATGACGTAGTTGGTGATGACACGATCATCACCACTCTCGCCGGGGATGTCAGTGAGGGCCGCGAGTCATCGGAGGACTCGGCTAATTTGCGTATTCCTCCGCACATAGACTGGAGGGAGGAGGGCGCTGTCACACCGGCTAAGGACCAAAAGCAATGCGGTACGTAATAAGCAATTCATAAGGACGTAGAAGTACCTTAGTACGTACCTATTTACTCTCTTCGGTCATAAATAGTTATCGTTTTAGATATCGATACAGGCTTCAAAACATAACTTTGATCACTAATTTCTATTATATTATATTATATTTATAAAACCCAATAAAATTATAATATTATAAAGTATTTTTGAGACAAATATACATATATAGTTTTTATGTATCTAATTTAAGAGAATGGCTAAGTAACACTCGAGTGTTTTTTTGGTTTGTGAGCATTCGACTTGGGGACCTATAAAGAGGAGGGTGGTGGGGAGAGATGGTAAATTGATTGGATCAATGGATCTAGATCCAAAGGCTACAAATTTGAGTGCTCACAAACTAAAAAAACACTTAGGTGCTTCCTAGACAACCCCCTAATTTAAATATTTACAAATATATTGACGGTCAAAGTTTTAAAAGTTTGATTGTATCGATGTCCAAAACAACAACTATTTGTAACTCGAGGGACTAGTACTATATTTAGTTAATTTTAGGCAGGCATGCTTGGAGCTAGCTGGGACCAATTAAATTCACTGATGTAGAAATATTTAAAAATATATTAATAGTTAACTTTTTGAAAATTTGACTGTATTTATATTCAAAATGATAACCATCTACGACCAGAGCGATTAGTATTGTATTTTGTTAATTTTAGGTATGCATGCTTGGAGCTAGCTAGGACCAATTGAATTCACTGACGTACGCTCTCGTCCACACACATTCCTAGGATCATGCTGGATATTCGCTGCAGTCGCCACACTAGAAAGCCAGAACCAAATAAGCAACGGGGAGCTACTACACCTATCCGAGCAAGAGGTTATGGACTGTTACCGGCGGTTCCAGTCACCCTGCGACGGCGGGTGGCCCAGCGAGGCATTGCTGTGGATCCAGGCCAACGGCGGCATCACGACGGAGGACAAGTACCCGTACGTGGCAGAGCAGGGCGAGTGCAAGGCCAACAAGAGCGCCGACAGCTTGGGCAAGATCACCGGGGTCGGGCAGGTGCGGCCGAGCCGCGGGCGGCGCGAGGAGATGCTGGCGATGGCCGTCGTGGAGCAGCCGGTGGCCGTGGGCATCGACGCGAGCGCCCCCAGCCTGCAGCACTACGAGAGCGGCATCTACACGGGGCCGTGCTCGACTTCGCTGGACCACGCGGTGGTTGTGGTGGGATACGGGGTTAGCGACGCGGGGGTGAGCTACTGGATCGTCAAGAACTCGTGGGGGCAGACATGGGGGCAAGAGGGCTTCTTCCTGATGCGCAAGGGAGCTGATGGCCCGTCCGGGCTGTGTGGGATCGTCCTGTCACCCGGCGTCTATCCTGAGATGCAGCGTCGTCGTGCATGAGCGTAATAGATCGATACACGAGACTTTAATTCGGGACGTACCAAAAATTCGACCTGAATTTTGGTAACTCCATATGTATGCTATATTGCTATGTACGTTGTTCGTCTTGGAAAATCGCGCACGCTGTGAGAGTGATGCGACGAGTACGTATAATAAGTATGCTTCGTTTGGTGCTGATTCATGTTGTTTTTCCGTTGTGCTATACAAGGTTTTAAATTTGTTTTAGGCTCATATCTCGTCATCTCCGAAATCCGAAATTTCGTCGAGGTATCGAAATCTCCAACGAAATCCGAATAGAATGCAAAAAAAGCAAAAATTCAAATCCGGCATTTTTTCCATCGGGATTTCTGAGATCTTAGTCTAAAAACCGGAATCTCAGTGGGAAATACCAAGTTTTCGGTCAAATTGACACGAGCAAAACTGTATTAAAACCGCGTTAAAAAATTTTAAAAAAATTTGTGTGCTTCTAACACATCACTAATGTTCTCATAAAATTTGTAGATAGTGATAACGCTTGAGGAATTTTCTAAAATTCCTACATTGCAAAATACTATAAAATGATATCCCGCTACTAGAAAAAAATGGAATTTTTTAAAAAAATCATGAAAGAATTTATGTGACATTCCCTCTCTGTTTGAATGCAAATTACTAAGTTTTTGCATAGAAAATACTCCACACTTGCAATGTACTGGAACTTGTCAATGAATGCCTACGCAAAAAATAGACCAATAAACCTCATCATTTGATCTCTCCAAAAAGATTTAGTTGCACATAATATCTCATGAATATTTCCCAAATAATTCAGATTAGCCTCTCACTTTTAAGCTTAGATCAGATAAATTTTTTTTGAGCACTCATTATTCGAGTTGTAAGGAGCCAATTCCAAACTTCATGCCCTTTTAAGTAGATTGAGCACATTTACACATCTTCTTCCGCTAGGTAGCACAATGCAATATTGTACAACCACTCTCTGCTGTGTAATACACCAGATAATAATTCTTGAAACTGACATGCTAGAGGTTTTAGTTGCCTTGACATGGACGGTGCAAATGTTAGGTGATGCATCAAAAATAAAAAATCATTCAAAAATCGACAATTCGATATGGCGAACCCTAACTAGCCCTATCCGAGCAAGAGGTTCGAAACTATGATCAACGGTTCCAGTTAGGTTGTAGGGGCAGGTGCCCCATCAAGGCATTGTAGTAGATCCTGGCCAACGACGGCATCATGATGGAGGACGAGTGCACGTACGTGGCATAGCAGGGCGAGCACAAGGCCAACAAGAGCAGCGGCCATGTGGGAAAGATCATCGGGGTCTGTAGCTGTGTTGAACTGCGAGGGGCGCTGACGATGGCCATCGTGGAGCAGCCGGTGCCTATGGCCATAGATGTGTGGCTCCAACCAGTAGCACTGCAAGAGCAGCTACTACACTGGGCCTTGCACGACTTGGGTCAACCACGGGTCCACGGGGGTGGTTGTGGTCAAATCAGGGTTTAAAATTTTGGTTTAGGGTAAAATCTCGTCACTCATCAAAATTCGATTTTTCGTCGAGATCTCGTTATTTCGGACGAAATCCGAACGAGATTCAAAAAGTAAAATTTGAATCTGTTTTTTTAAACCGAAATTACTGAGATTTCGGTTCAAAAACCAAAATCTCGCCCCAAATATGCCGAGATCTTGACAAAATTAAAATGATGTAAAAACTGTGCAAAATTCATTAAATTTTTTTGAAATTTTTTATGTATGCTTCTGACATATCATTAATATTGCCATGAAATTTGTAGATAATAGTCAAGCTTGAGGAATTTGCAAAAATTCATATAGTGAAAAGTATTATAAAATGGTATCCCAAGGCTAGAAAAAAATAGGAAATTTTTTGAAAATAATCATAAAAGAATTTATGTGACATTCATATCTGTTTGAATGGAATTTACTAAGTTTTTGCACATAAAATACCGTACACAACCAAATTTCGGCAGCATTTCGCTTAATTTTTGGATTTGAACACTTTAACTAGGCAACATAATAAAAGCATTACATAATATGATCACAAATGATAAACATTTAAATTACATTCACAAACATCATGCATTCCATCCATCACAATTTGTTTCACAAATACCGTACACAATTCTTCAATTCCTAAAGCCTAAAAAGACATAATGTATATGCATTAGTTATGGCATAAAGTGAATAAAGAATATTAAGAGACAACTTTACATAAAAGGTTCACAAATTTGGATGACACAAAAAAAAACTCTGCAACAATAATGCCTGTAGCATTAACCTGATCATTTCTAAGAACTTCCAAGTTCCAACTATCCTCGTAATCTCATTGCCAACCAGAGCATTATGGTAAGACAGCAAACTTCACGCAAGAAACAGAAATATTCATGCAATTTATGTATATACTACATGTAACAGGCGAGAAACTAAATCCATCTAAAAATTTCACCCAAGCAAATAAGTTCTCGAATTATATAATTCAACATTGTTAGGCAATTTATGATATCAAAATCTTCCTACTCCCAGGATACTACATAGACATTGCTCGTTGTAAAGTTCAAAATAAAAACTTAGCAATTTTAATTTTATGATGGTAAAAAACCGTCAATTTTTTTTTAAATTTTGGTCAGACATGGAAAACGACTCGAAGAATCCAATCCGGTCAAATTCTGGTCAAATTTTGGTCAAAAAACCAAGATCTCGGTCCATTTCACCGAAATTTCGTCAAAATTATAAGGTGTTGTAGCACTTTTAAATTTTTTAGGATTTTTTTAATTTCGCCGGGATTATGGAACTCGGGGGGGTCCGAAATCCGAAATTTCGCGGGATTTCGGTGAGAATTTGAACCTTGGGTCGAATACGGGGTAAGCGACGCGAGGGTTAGGTACTGGATCGTCAATAACTCATGTGGGAAGGCACGGGGGCAAAAGGGCCTCTTCCTGATGTGCAAGGGAGATGATGCGTTGTACGGGCTGTGTGGGAAGGCAGTGTCTATCCCGAGATGCAGCATTATCGTGGATGAGTACGATAGGCAGTAGCAATATGTAGCATTTACAAAATTGATGAAAACTTGTTGAAACAAGCGTATTGAGTTGGCTCGAGATTCAAAACCGTTCGTTAAATCGATTTAATTGAAATTCAAATTCAAATTCAAAAAATTAGGAAAACTGGAAAAAATTATCAAAGTGTTGAAAATTTTATGTGAGGTCCTAAGGCCCTGTTTGGTACGGTTCCAGATTCTAGTAGAAATAGAAATGGTTCCAGATTCTTGGTTGAAACGTTTCAGGTATGATTCTTGGTTGAAACATTTCAGAGTAAAAATCGGGTGGAACGGGGTTGAGACCGATTCGACCACAGAGTGAAAAAAGAAACGATCTGAGGAGAATCGTTCCGAGCTTTAGCCCGTTTGGTTGGGTTTCTTCCAGAATCTAGTAAAAATGACCCGATTCAAAGTTACCAAACGGGGCCTAAGGTAATCTAATGGTGCTATAAATTTTTTAAATGATGATTAGACATATGTATTTTTTAAAAAAAAAATCTGATAGTACTACTCTCTTTGTATATGCTCTTCTATTTTTGCTTTCTAGGGGCAGTAAATGAAGTGTAATATTTCTAATTTTTTTGTGAGGTTCTAAGCCAATGCTAATGATGTTGTTAAATTTTTTGATGATGATCAGACTTGTGTAATGTTTTAAATTTCTGACAGTGCTATTGTCTTTGTATATACTCTTCTATTTTTAATTTTTTATGGGCACTAAATGAAGTCTAATATTTCTATAAATTTTACTACTTGATCCTTAGTCACTCTTTATGATATAAATAAAATTGCAGAGTATGATCAAGCTTGTAAATTTTTATAAAAATTTTAAAGTGTTTCTTTTCCTCTTCATTATTTGCTATTTTTTTCCATCAGCACTAAACGAACTCAAAAATTGTTGAAATTTTTTTGAGGTGTTTTATAGATTAATTGGGATTTATTATGATTTTATGAAATTTTTAAAATTACCTGCAATCTTTTCAATTTTCTTGTGTGTGCCGAAAATCGAAAAGAACCAGTCGACAATAAAGTGACATCACTTAGTTTGCCAATTTTTCTAAGAAAACTAGTTAAAAATCGGTGAAAATTTCTCAAAAATTAACAAAATTTGTCGATTTTTGAATTTTTTGACAGCCGAATTCAAAGAGTTTGACTTTGAAATGGTTCGTTTTCTACCGATTTTCAAGCGGTTTTCGACGAAAATCAATGCTGACCTCCCCTCAATTTTCACCATCAAAACGGTTTTGTAAACCCTAGCAACACGTAACAAAGATGGTGATAAAATTGGACACTAAGAGAAAATATGAGTAGGGATGCACTTTATTTCTTGGTTTGCTACAGTAGAATAAGGATTACAAAAGAGAATAAAAGTCTAGACTAAGTATGCCAATGTCTGATTTTATCTCTTTCTATATCTTCTCTCTAGTTATCCATGTATGATAATTCGTTATTACATATCTCTCAATGGTGCACAGGCTATAGAAATTTATAGCTATCAAGTGATAGAAGTTTCTATCTATCGGTGTTTCGAGTACCAGCAATATGAATTTTAGTCAAAGGGTTGTGTGTTCCCTCTCCTTGAATGGCCTGACTCAAGGAGCCCAAGAAGTATAATGGTTCGGACTGAATGTCCCTACTCCAATTTGTGTGGTGGATCTGTATTGCTTTCGGTGCTGATGACTGCACGGTATTTACAAGCGAGGACTGAGGACTGGCCTCGAGTGCCTCGTATGAGGAAGAGTCCACAAGCTCGACGATACTAAGGACTCGAAGTCTTGGGGGCGCTCGGATTGTGTACGTGAGTAAGAACTATCTGCCCGTAAAGGAACCGTTCCCCTTCCCTGAGGGTCACGCCTCCCTTTATATAGATGGAGGATCAGATTACATGGGAATTCGAAAAAGAAAGGATGTGGTGTCCTACGCCTGGGAGTCCTGGTCTTCGGTCTTGGCAACTGACCGGTGCCTGCTCGCCCCATGCTGGGCCGGTAGACACATCGAGTAGCATGGTTTTCTGTTTCGCCGGGAAGTGGCGCACCTACCCTCTGCGTGTTTGCTAGGTGCTGACATCACAACACTTGGCCCTAGCGTTGCCTCGGGAGGGAGCGCATCCTCCCACTGTGCGTAATTGAATGATAAGACTGGTGCTTGACTTTAGCAATATCCCTGCCACCTTGGGAAGGAGCCACCTACCCTCGCACGATCATTCTGAGCCATCATGTCCGTAGGGCAGGTGGCCAACGACCGGTGATGGTCTGGCACCCGACTCTTGGCGGGGATCGTCTTAGCCTGGTCGTAGCTTGTGGGGCGTCCGACCCGTGATGGGGGTCGGATCGCCCCCTGGTTGATTTGGTCGGGGACGAGTGTCCTTCGTGGTCTAGCGGGGCCTTCGCCCAGAGTTGGGCTCGGGGCAGCCCATTCGTCGTCCCAGGCCGCTGGGGGTACCCATGGTATGAGTACTCGTCACTATCTAACTGCCACCTCTTCACTTCCCCCCAATGGTTGTGTCCCACCATGAACACTTGTGTCCCATCATGAACCATCGTGTGTCTTTTGATCTTATACGATGCCTTCAGTTGTTGATAATTGTTTTCACATAGGTTTTGAATTACTGCACGTGAATAATTTTTTTAACTTTTTATTTAATGTTTTTAAGGAAAAAACTTATAAATTCTCATCTCATAGGACCATCATTATGTGAGAGGCCTAGGACTTCATGGCCTGATGGCCCTAAAGGGGTCACAACGTGGATGATCCATGCTGGGACCTTACTCATAAAACACATTACACTAGTAAATTTCACATATGAATTACTTGGGATAATATATGTTTAGATTCAAAACAACTATGTATCTCGTGTGAAAATTTTTAAATTTAACTAGTTTAAGATACATATGAATTACTTGGGATAATATATGTTTATATCCAAAATAGGTTTTTTCCCTATGTATCTCGTGTGAAAATTTTGAAATTTAACTAGTTTAAGATATTGAGTTTAACTAGTTTTCTAAGTAGTTCAAACACGTTTAAACTAGAATTCAAACTAGAGTTTTTTATGATAGTTTGATTGTAGGTATGTCCTGATTTTATAAATCAGCAAAGCATGTTATCTAAATTCGTTCAAAATATTTGAATTCGAGTATATTTTTTCAAAGGCATGTGTTTCATTTGAATTGTTATAGATGGGTATGTACCCTAAAATTAATTTTTTTTAAAAAAAATATACCCAAATTTTGCATAAATTCACGCATTTGAAGGCATCATAGTGCCCCATTCCGACGTATGTATATATATATATGGAGAGAGAGAGAGAGAGAGTACTATAAAATATTATACCATTTCGGTATATATATAGACAAATCTACACACACCAAAGTTCACTTATAATATTACTTCAAAACATAATAGTACTAACAAATATATCATGAGGTTTTATAAATCATATTATAAATTCTACTGATACGACTGGTATTGATAGGTATTGAGACGCCATCTCCCTCTCGGCCTCTCTGCTTCCTTGTCGGGCCGTGGATTGCTGGATTGATTTGTTTCTCCTTTCTTTCTTTCTTGGAACGACTTTACACTGACACTAATGGGCTTCTACCTGATGTTGGGCTGTGAGAGCAGGCTTGTTTATTCATTCAATGCGGCCCAACTCACACACAAATGCACGCTCCTGAAGGGAAAGCACGGAAAACCCTCCGGTCTTGCTAACAGCGGCGCGTAGGCGTAGCCGGCGCTGGAGGAAGGAGAGAGGCGAATCGGGCAATGGAGTACGTGAACCCTCTCACCGGCTTCCGCGTCGACGGCCGCCGCCCCAACGAGGTGATCCCAGTTCCCCCCCCTACCCTATTTGCCTCGCGTGGTGTACGCACGGTCCTGTCTTACATGGATTGGGTATCGCACAGATGCGGCAGCTGAAGGGCGAGGTCGGCGTCGTCGCGAGGGCCGACGGGTGAGAAAAGCTCCGGCGCCAAATAGAAGCAGCAGAGCAATTCAATTAGGGTTCGGTAGTCCTGTGGTTTTGGCTTTTGATCCAACTGCGCGTGTGTTCGTTCGTTTGCGCAGGTCGGCGCTGTTCGAGATGGGCAACACCAGGGTCATCGCCGCTGTCTACGGCCCTCGAGAGGTTGTTGCCTTGCTGACCCTGATTACTTTGATTGTGCATATAGACGATAGGCCATGCTCGTGATATGTTTAATGAACTGCCCCTGAGTGGATTTTGTGTCAGGTCTATATTATTTCTCAGAATTAAGATGATTTGGGTTTGAGCATTTGGGGGATTTCTCACGCTGCGTGATAAAAATGGCGTGATGGTTAATTAAGATGGAGACGTTTTTTACTATACATGTAACATGTGGGCACCATTACGATCGACTGTGGCAGTAGAACATGCGAGTTATTCCTCATTGAGATGCACTGGAGAACTGGAAGCTAGTGAACATTTTAAGTTGGAATCATTTGCTTCTTTGCTAATAGGATGCACACGGTACCCAGGGCGATTCTGCATTGTGTTGCTCTGCTAGTGCTTTTTAATACCCCTAATTTCCCCCCTCCTTAGGTAGGCCTGATTACTCTGAAGTGATACCTAATATCTCATGACAAGTTTGTGCTCTTGGTTTTGCTCATTCAGGTCCAGAGTAAAGGCCAGCAAGTAAAAAGCAAAGAGGCTTTGGTAAAGTTTAATTAGTCGAAATGCATTAATCATTAAATATTCTCTTTTTAGGATGCATTCCTCAGAAATTTGTCTGCAGGTGCGTTGTGAGTATAGGATGGCAGAGTTTAGTACTGGGGATCGAAGGAGAAAGCCAAAAGGTGACAGGTATGTCCCAGCTTGAAGAGTAAGATTTGATAAAAAGTAACTCAATCGTTCATAGTAACTTTCATTTATCATTGTAAACATTTTCAACATGACAAATGTGTTTTTTTCCTACCACAATTCCAGGCTTTCTGGCTGTGTTGTGTTTTTCACATATTTTGAACCTGTGAACCTGTAACATAATCTAATGTCACAGTTAGAGCAGAATTTGCAGGAGTAATATCTCATGTAAGTAAACAAATAGTGCTATTGTTACGTGCTTGTGCTTCGGTCAGCTGCAAGGAATCTTCCGCAGCAGCGCAATCCCATGAATTAAGGAGAATAATTGGATTAGTTATCATATTTAGTTATAGTTTTCCTTGTCTAGTTGGAATAATATCTTAATTAGTTGGAAAGATTAGATTGAGATTGTTAGGGGCTCAACCTCTATAAAAGAGGAGCCGCATGTTACCAGTGGGATTAAGCAAACAATGAATTAAGAAACTCCTCTCCCATGCCTCAGCCGAGTGTATCTATCCCTTCTTTAGCCGAGTCCTTCCTCCTCCCTGCCGAGCGCCCTCATTCTCTTAGTGCTTCTCTCTCTCAAGCCATGCCATTTGGCCTCTTCTGACGGTATTTACACCATCGTGTACGTACACATCAGCTATTGTATAGCTTAGTTCATTTCAGTGCTTGTGAGGTAAACACCAAGTGTGTAAAGTGAATTTGGATTGCATGAATTATAGTGTAACGGATGTTTCATTTCCCATGTAACCATAGACTTTAGTAGCAAACTAAGGCTACAATCATGTGACAGGCGATCAACAGAAATTTCACTTGTTATTCGACAAACAATGGAGGCAAGCATATTAACACATTTAATGCCAAATTCACAGGTGAGTTCCATGTAATATAGTCCTTGAAGAAACCTGTATTATAAATGGTAGCAGGATCCACATTCAATGTTTACTTTGCTTGTTTACAGATTGATATATTTGTCCAAGTTCTTCAAGCTGATGGTGGTAAGTGCACCACATTTCAGATCTGTAAAGATCCAGTCTTCAATCTATATGCACTTCTTGATTCCATCTATTATTTATTCTGGAACCAACATTTTTTCCTTGCCAAACCAAAGCCATAAAGGCTACCTCATTGTCCAGAGGCTGAGTAAATATAGATTTTTGCACTAAATGATGGGGCAGACACTTTCAGAATGCCTACCAATTCCAATGTGCTCTTCTTCCCATTGCTCATTGTGCTATGGCATAACTTTTTCTTTTGCCTATTTCAAAATTATTTTGGTATATCTGGTACTTCAAAATGAATTTTATTTCTGGCATATCTTGAAATGACTCTCTGCATAATAGGAACAAGGTCGGCATGCATCAATGCTGCAACACTAGCACTTGCAGATGCTGGGATTCCAATGCGAGACATTGTTACATCTTGCAGTGCTGGGTATCTGTGTTCTACTCCTTTGCTCGGTATGGCACCTAAATTTTGTTTACACGCCTATGACAAGCTAAGAATTATCTAAAATAAAGAATCTTCAATCATTCTAATATGCTATTTCAGATCTGAATTATATAGAAGACAGTGCTGGAGGTCCGGATGTCACTGTTGGTATTCTTGCAAAGACGGACAAAGTGACTCTCCTGCAGGTAAAAAAAACATGAATTAATTCTGATTGCTCCAATTTTTGGAACTCCCCTAACCCTCTCTCATCTATATGCACAAACAGCACAGGCACAATTGTGCAGACAATATTTGTTCTCCTGTGAAACATTTCTTATGCGCTTTGTTTCCTGTATAACATTGTTTCTTACAAGACTTTTTAGCTATTCACCCAAAGAAAGGCTAATACTTAAAATTTAATTTTCAGATGGATGCAAAATTATCAATGGATACATTTGAAAATGTAATGGAACTTGCAATAGAAGGTTGCAAAGCTATTGCAAACTACATCCGAGAGGTAAAGAATCTTTTGTTGTTAAAGTTCCGTTATTCTAGGCTGCCCTTTCTTTCTTTATTTCTTTTTTCTTTTACATTGACTTATCCGTTATCATTAACACGTCAGCAGTCAGCATCTCACTAATTCCCCACTTTGTGATATATACATGTTGATATGTGACCACTATGGTTGATGAAACAGGTTCTATTGGAGAACACTAAACGTCTGGAGTGTCAGCGTGGTTGTTAAACCTGGCAGGTTAAGCTCTTCTATCGAGTGTAACATTTGATGCCTGAACTGGTTATGTAATACTGACGTTTTATCTGTGTTTGTGAAGACAAAAGGACGATTGAACATACGGAGAGTATTTCATTAATTTTGAATCAAATATACAAAATTATATGCTCCTGCAGGAGTTTATCTTTTGTCTTCTGCGTCTATGCTTAAGGAGAATATCTGACTATAGGTTGTGTAGTCCGTTGATTTTCATTGCCTTTGCATGATGGTCCGGTTAATTACATATGTAGGACAAGTCTACAAAATACCTTCAATTAAGCTGTGTTGCGGTAGTCATCTTTATATAGTTCGTTCATATACATGTATGATGTTGGTGTAGATGTATGTGGTGAGGATGCGTAGGGTGGTTTTGTTTCGCCACTGTTCGGTCATGGTACGCCATCTTTGTGTTGGGTAACGGATAGGATATATCGATGAAGAGGATGACTTTTGCCTCGTCGTTATCAAATCATCTTTGTGTTTGGGGCTGCCTAGCAGAAGTAAGAATGTACAATCCATGTAAGGACCATTGGTGGTTGCTTCATCGATTATCCTGAAAAATCAAAATGGTACAGATTTTACCGTCCTAACCATAGTACCATTGAGTATGGTGAAATTAGTGGGAGTGGTGATCTACGAAATGTGGATACCAACGAGATTCAGTCCAACCATTCTCCTAGATTGTTGTATTACCGTTACATAATACTGCAGAAAATACAACTATTGAATCAGCTACTCATGTGCAAGTTATAACTGACAAGAAAATTCTACATGAAAGGATAGTGCGAAGGTTTGTACAGAATAAAAGATCAGCTAATCAGATGATTATGTGGTTTATTCATTTGAATATGAATATGACTTGAGTATCGAAAATGATCCAGTTTCATTAAGCAAGCTATAGAATTTGCTAATTCTGAAAAGTGGTTTGATGCCATGAAAAGGAGTTAAAATCAATGGATGACAATAAAGTTTTAGAACTAGTCTAGTTGCCGCAATGTTCAAAACAAATTGTGTGTAAATGGGTTGCTTAATGAGAACTCTTGTACTTGCAGAAGTGTTTGTTGTGCAATGAGGTGCCAGTGTTGGGGCCTTCAAAATACACTTACGATGCAAATTATTCAAGAATGAGCAGTTCATGGAGCCTGGTTTCTGACGCTTGTGAAGATTAGTTAGCAGGTTCGATGACCTGATGTATTGGCGAATGCTGAATTCAGACAAGACAGGATCATGTAGCTAAATGGAAAATAAAAGTGGGTTCCACCGAAGTCGACTTACTGCTGAAAGTACTCAACCGATTGGGATCCATCCTAGTTGGCCAGCTGCAGAAGCAACCCTATGGGCATTTCTTTAGCCTGTCATTTTGGACCAAATTATCATTACAAAAACCACGAGATTAATTTAATCAGACGACTGTAAGCACCTCCATGACGCGACAAGATTGCATCCCCAACCATCCCGACTGTGCAATATCGTTTATTAATCGTAGGTGGCAACTTCTTGCCCAGTGTTACACTGTTATACCAAGCGTCAGTACTGAGTAACACATAAAGCTGACAATTATTTCCTCTGTTATTAAATACGTGTCATTCTACCTTTCAATTTTTATTCTTAATTTTTTTTACAATTTTAAAACAATATTTAACTCTTTTTTTTTTGCATATACATACCATTTATTATATTTATTCCTAATGTTATTTGTTATTGTTGATCAGAGTAACCCACATCATTCAAGAGGAATAAGTGAGCTCATGAATAAAGACAATTTGATCATTTCTACATGAATCTAGGATGAAGTGTAAAATTTTAAAACGTCATCTATTTATGAACACAGAGAGTAATATCTAATTAGCGATTAAATTCCATGTTATTTAATTGGCGATTAAATTCCAAGTTATTTTCGCGTCGGATGAGAAACTGAGAAGGTATCACTTGCAGTGGAGTAGATCCCATTTGCAAAACCCGATCTCGATTTGTCGTCTGGCCGGTGTCCTTTAAAAAAAGATCCGATAAGCGGATCAGATCTAGAAACCAAAAATCCCAATCTTTTCTAAGTCAAAAATCAAACAACAGAGGGTTAGAATCTAGATCGCTCCTACAACTCGATTCCATGTGCATCGGAGGAAGATTTACATAGGAAATTGCCTTTTGTACAAAAAAACTAGAGGGGAGTCGTCTATCTTCATGATAAGAACATGACGGCAAGTCTTAAACTTGTAATAAACTTTCAGACTTGAGAGGCTATTAATCCCGGAGTCTTCTGCAGAGCAGAGCACCAGAAGCAGAGCAACCAAACAATTAACACGTTTCGTTTCGCTCTCGTCCCGGCGTGGCCATGGCGAGGTTTCCTCTTGCCCTGTGCGCCATCGCCTTCCACCTTTGCCTTCTTCTCTCCTCGTCTTCCTCTCTTCGAACAACCCCCACGGCCACAGGCAACCATGGCAGAACTGCCTACCACTTCCAGCCTGCCAAGAACTGGCAGAACGGTAAGCACGCTTCTTAAGTTGCTGTGTTGTTACTTGATCCAATCATGGATTTAGCTAAACTAATTCTCGTGTTCTGTCTGATCGCGCGAACTGCTGATTCGGACGAATTCACGATGACTACGGATGATGCCGAGCAGATCCGAATGGTACGTGCTGTGTTCTTGCTCCCCATTCCGTCTTCCTCCTCTCCGCCATGATGCTATCTGATTGCTAGTCTGCTTGCTAAATTTGGTGGCTTCATTCTGTCCAACGAAACAGCAAAAATTACATCGTTGATTTTTTATTTTTTTATTTTGGTCGAAATTTACTTGGAATGATGTCCTGGTGCGAGCATCGCCAGTAGTGAACAGCTTACACTTATCCATAGATGATAAGAAAAGGAAAGAACCAAAGCCAAAAACGAGTCACAAAAGATGCTTGTGTGACCCGCAGTGAGAGTGATAGGGAGGATTTCTTGTCAAGTGTACCTGCCAATGTGGTCGCCCTTGCAGTTGGACGTCTGTGACGACATTTTTAAACGTAAGCTTACCTGCACTATGGCTTGAAGCGATTAGGGCATCTGCAATGATGCCACTTCAGCTTACTATAAGGATGCTAACTCAACATTTTGCGTAGGTAGATGAGAGAAAAAGAAGAGAGACATATAGACTGACTACTAACTTATAGTCAGGCTATAGCTGATTCCAAGGCATTTATCACCTCTTACATATGAGCCCATATTTAATTTTGTAGACAATGCTATAGCTAGTCCATTAGAAATGTTGTCTATTAGCTATCTATAGATGACATGTACATTTTTTATAGCTAGTAATTGACTACACCATTGCAGATGCCCTTAGTCACTACCTTGGACAAAATGCGTCTTGGTAAATTCAAGAATTTTGATTAGCAAGATACGGTTGCACCAGATTGGTTTTGCAGCTGACCATGAGACACTACTGAAAGAGTGAGGAGTAGTGCTTTTATGCTCTTCCTCCTAATACAAATTGCACGAATCTAGAAACAAACGAATGGATAAGTAATCACCATCTATTCTTTATTCATGCTTTAATATTTGTGCAACTTTAAAAACAAAGAGCATATAAGCACCTCTTGTGAGTGAAAGCTGACTGCTATTTCCGTCATACGGGCATTGCAGGGCCCATGTACCACAACGGCATGTACCACCTGTTCTACCAGTACAACCCGCACGGCGCGCTCTGGGATACCGGCAACCTCTCCTGGGGACACTCCGTCTCCGGCGACCTCGTGAACTGGGCCGCCCTCGACACCGCGCTCGACCCCACCTCGCCCTTCGACTCCAACGGCTGCTGGTCGGGCTCCGCCACCATCCTCCCGGGCGGCCTCCCGGCCATCCTCTACACCGGCATTGACGCCAACAAGGAGCAGGTCCAGAACGTCGCCTTCCCCAAGAACCCCTCCGATCCGCTCCTCCGCGAGTGGCGGAAGCCCAGCTACAACCCCGTCATCCCGCTCCCCGCCGACGTCCCGGGCGATAAATTCCGTGACCCCTCCACGGCGTGGCTCGGCCGCGACGGCCTGTGGCGGATCGCCGTCTCCGCCGAGGTCGACGGCGTGGGTTCCACGCTTGTGTACCAGAGCGCGGACTTCCTGCGCTGGGAGCGGAACGCCGCGCCGCTGCACGCCTCGCGTGCCGCCGGCATGGTGGAGTGCCCGGACCTGTTCCCGGTGGCGGTGCACGGCACCAAGGTTATTAAAACGTAAAACGAGAACGAAACGACTCACCCCCTTTTTAACTTTTAAACGTTTAAACGAACGTTGAAACGTAGTTTTAGACACCATTGTAAAACGAATATAAGAGCAAAGATATATCACATAAGGGTACCAAGTCAACACAAAATGCTTCAGTACGTAGTGTATCTCGGTGGGACCCACAAAAAAATAGAAAAGAAAACCCTATCTTCTCTCACCCATCTAATCCTCTCGCAGGCTCGCAGCCATCCTAACCTTCTCACCGCAGTCTGAGAATAGCAGAGAGACAGAGAGAGATAGAGAGGGGGAGCAGAGAGACAGAGAGAGAGCCAGAGGGGGATCGGGGAGAGCAGAGAGAGAGCAGAGAGCAGAGGGCCAGAGGGGGATCTAGGGGCGCGGCGCTGGGCGACGGCGGTTGGACGACGCGGGCGACGACGACGGCAGCGCTGGCGGCAATGGCGACGATGGCGCGAAGCTGGCGCGGCAACATAAGGCGACGATGGCGCGGATCCGGATCTCGCGCGGCTGGCGACGGCGGCGACGGCGGCGACGGCGGCTGGCGACGGCGCGGCGACGGCGACGGCGCTGGCGACGGCGCGGCGACGGGCGGCCGACGGCGGCGGATCTGCGGGCGGCGGCTCGGCGCGCCTTAGGGTTTCTCCTTTGCCTTCCCCCGATCCGGTCTCCAAATCCAGAACGAGCCGGACGTTCTCTTGCTCCGGACCGTTCTAGCGTTTAAACGACGCTTAAACGTCGTTTAAACGACGTTTTAATAAGCATGCACGGCACAGAGGGCCTCGACACGTCGGTGAACGGCCCCGGGGTGAGGCACGTGCTGAAGCTGAGCGTGATGGACACGCTCCAGGACTACTACATGGTCGGCCGGTACGACGACGCGGCGGACACCTTCGTGCCGGAGGAGGGCGAGCGCGGGGACGACTGCCGGAACTGGCGCCGCCTCGACCACGGGCACACGTACGCGTCCAAGTCCTTCTTCGACGCGCGCAAGAAGCGGCGCGTGCTGTGGGCGTGGGCCAACGAGTCCGACAGCCAGGCCGACGACGTCGCCAGGGGCTGGTCCGGCGTTCAGGTCGCCGCACGCGTGCATCCCCGATCAATTTTACTCCGCTCGATCAGCTGATGCTCACTGGCTCGTGTCACTCTGTGCAGACGTTTCCGAGGAAGATGTGGCTGGACAAGGACGGGAAGCAGCTGGTGCAGTGGCCCATCGAGGAGATCGAGACGCTGAGGAGGAAACGAGTTGGCCTGCGGCGGGGAACGAGGGTTAAGGCCGGAGCGCTGCAGGAGATCGTCGGCATTGCGAGCTCGCAGGCGGACGTGGAGGTCGTGTTCCGGATCCCGAGCCTGGAGGACGCCGGGACGTTTGATCCCAACTGGCTGCTGGATCCCCAGAAGCTGTGCGGGGAGAAGGGCGCCTCCGTGCAGGGCGGAGTCGGCCCGTTCGGGCTGTTCGTGATGGCCTCCGGGGATCTGCAGGAGCACACCGCCGTCTTCTTCAGGGTGTTCAAACACCACGACGAGTACAAGATTCTCATGTGCACGGACCTGACAAGGTACAGTAGCAGTACACCCCTTGAACAACGATTAACCCTTATGTTCCTGCCGAAATATTAACAAAAAAAAAATTAAAATTTGTGTCTGCGTCGCAAACATGAGTAGATCCTCCACAAGAGCAG
This sequence comes from Rhipidocladum racemiflorum, assembly GCA_036346355.1. Lineage (NCBI taxonomy): Eukaryota > Viridiplantae > Streptophyta > Magnoliopsida > Poales > Poaceae > Rhipidocladum > Rhipidocladum racemiflorum. Next base: position 70,334,383 of record CM070576.1, on the reverse strand, counting down.
GGGTGTACAAACCACCGTATGGCGGATTTGTGGACATTGACATAGAGGAGCACAAGAGCATATCGCTCAGAACATTGGTTAGTACTTCAGTGCTTTGCTTTGTTTATACACCGTAGGATAGCGACCGATTTTTTTTATATATATAAAAGGGTTTTGATAAGTTTCATCCGGATGTTTTCTTTAGCAACCATCATCTAAATTCCTGGCCATTGGATTTGCTTTCAGATCGATGCACGCCCCCCCTAAATTCGAGGTGGGTTGATCTTACGGATGCGTGTTTTGATCGTACGGTCCAAAGTTTGGATGTTTTTTGGAACAAAAACATCCGGATGACGTGGAGAGTTTCGGCGGTGGGGGACGGACCTGCATCACGGCTCGAGTGTACCCTGAAGACGTAGAAGCAAGCAACAGTCACCTATACCTGTTCAACAATGGAGCCGTCACCGTGAAGGTGTCCAAACTCGATGCGTGGGAGCTGGCCACGGCAACCGTGAATGTTGGGGACGACGGTTTTATTGCACTGAACTCGACGCGCGCAAGCGAAGCCTATTAGTTTGTTCGACTTGGACATGGCCATTATGTGGCCGATTGAACTTCCCTGGTCAATTGACTTCAGACCACGCACATTTGGGCTCTTCTGAACAACGGGAAAAATTCGTATTTGATACAAGTGTCTACTCATAATTCCAAAACAATACAACATTTTGGCGTATTTCCAAAAAACCCACCCATGACCGGTTCCTGGGAAACCGTAGATGCATGACCGGTTTCTGGTATGCCATACAAGCCCTTGGCCGGTTCTTGGTGTCCCATTGAAGCTATGGACGGTTCCTGGTGTCCCATACAAGCCCATGGCCGGTTCCCCACATCCCATTCATGCCATGGCCGGTTCCCCACATCCCATTCATGACATGGCCGGTTCCCCACATCCCATACAAGCAATAAGCAATTAAAAAATTGAAATTGAAAGTCTGTAAAAGGAAATGTCCCTCGATATCTGAAAATATGACCGTTTATCTGTGGAAAAAATCGTATTTGATACAACTTATAACTCGTATTTACGGAAAAAAAAAATACTCATCTCCGGTTCCCGGTATACAAGAGATATATCTCCAGTATACCAGGAATTGACCAAGACTTCACCGGCGAACCAAGAACCGGCCAAAGCGTCGAGTTATACTGGAGATGAGTATAACTCCGGTAGCAAACGTCCTCCGCTGCAGCACCTTGCCAGGGGGCCACATCCGAAAAAACGATAAAAAGGCAAAGAAAGAAACTCGATCATTTTAATTATTCTTTTGTCAAGAACATAAATTAAATAAGCAGTTTACAATAATCCTAATTAAATTTTTATGCATGTATTCATCTTTCTGAGCCATAAAATATCACATTTAAATGTAATTTTTTGCAAGAATACAGCAGATTTGCTCTTTGATATATGGAGTACCATATTATGAAAAAATATTTTATTTACACCTTCATTTGGTAAAAAAAATATGCTGGCGCAATAATCCAAAGTTTTATTGTCAACGTTAACTTTTAAGCCTTTTCGGCAGCCCGTAAAATATCACGTCTAAATGTAATTTTTTGCACGAATACTGTAGATTTGCTCTTCGATATATGGAGTACCATATTCTGAGAAAATATTTTATTTACACCTTTCTTTAGTACAAAAATATGCTTGCGCAATAACCCTAAGTTTTATTGTCAACGTTAACTTTTAAGTCTTTTCGGCAGCCCGTAAAATATCACGTTTAAATGTAATTTGTTCCAAGAATAGTGCAGATTTGCTATTTGATATATGGAGTACCATATTATGTGAAAATATTTTATTTATACCTTTCTTTGCTACAAAAATATGCTAGCGCAATAACTGTAAGTTTTATTGTCAACGTTAACTTTTAAGCCTTTTCGGCAGGCCATAAAATATCACATTTAAATGTAAACAGAGTTGTAACTGAGTTATTTTTACAGAATATGGTAGTCCGTATACCAAATAGCAAATCTGCTACATTCGCCCCAGAAATAACTTCGAACAAGCTTTTCTACGGGCCGCCCAAAAGCCTTCATCGTTAGGGTTCGCGCGCGACTATAATACTTAGGGTAATTGGGGGTTGAGGATTTATATGCAAACAGAGTTGTAACTGAGATATTTTTACAGAATATGGTAGTACGTATACCAAATAGCAAATCTGCTACATTCGCCCCAAAAAATAACTTCGAACATGCTTTTCTACGGGCCGCCGAAAATCCTTCATCGTTAGGGTTTGTGCGCGACTATAATACTTAGGGTAATTCGGGGTTGAGAATTTGTATGCAAACAGAGTTGTAACTGAGATATTTTTACAGAATATGCTAGTCCGTATACCAAATAGCAAATCTGATACATTCGCCGCAAAAAATAACTTTGGACATGCTTTTGTACGGGCCGCCCAAAATCCTTCATCGTTAGGGTTCGCCCGCGACTATAATACTTAGGGTAATTCGGGGTTGAGAATTTGTATGCAAACAGAGTTGTAACTGAGATATTTTTACAGAATATGGTAGTCCGTATACCAAATAGCAAATCTGCTACATTCGCCCCAAAAAATAACTTCGAACATCCTTTTCTACGGGCCGCCTAAAATCCTTCATCGTTAGGATTCGCGCGCGACTATAATACTTAGGGTAATTCGGGGTTGAGAATTTGTATGCAAACAGAGTTGTAACTGAGATATTTTTATAGAATATGGTAGTCCGTATATCAAAGAGCAAATCTGCAGTATTCGTGCAAAAAATTACAATTAAACGTCATATTTTACAGCCTGCCGAAAAGCCTTTAAAGATAACGTTGACAATATAACTTAGGGTTATTGCGCCAGCATATTTTTGTAGCAAAGAAAGGTGTAAATAAAATATTTTCCCAGAATATGGTACTCCATATATCAAAGAGCAAATATGCATTATTCATGCAAAGAATTACATTTAAACGTGATATTTTACGGGCTGCCGAAAAGGCTTAAAGGTTAACGTTGACAATAAAACCTAGGGTTATTGCGCCAGCATATTTTTGTACCAAAGAAAGGTGTAAATAAATTTTTTTTCCATAATATGGTACTCCATATATCAAAGAGCAAATCTGCAGTATTCGTGCAAAAAATTACATTTAAACGTCATATTTTACGGCCGGCCGAAAAGGCTTAAAAGTTAACGTTGACAATAAAACTTAGGGTTATTGCGCCAGCATATTTTCGTACCAAAGAAAGGTGTAAATAAAATATTTCTTCATAATATGGTACTCCATGTATCAAAGAGCAAATCTGCAATATTCGTGCAAAGAATTACATTTAAACGTGATATTTTACTGGTCATTAAAAGGCTTAAAACTTAACGTTGACAATAAAACTTAGGGTTGTTGCGCCAGCATATTTTTGTACCAAAGCAAGGTGTAAACAAAATTTTTTTCCATATATGGTACTCCATATATCAAAGAGCAAATCTGCAGTATTCGTGCCAAAAATTACATTTAAACGTGATATTTTACGGGCTGCCGAAGGGGCTTAAAAGTTAACGTTGATAATAAAACTTAGGGTTATTGCGCCAGCATATTTGTGTACCAAAGAAAGGTGTAAATAAAATATTTCTTCATAATATGGTACTCCATATATCAAAGAGCAAATCTGTTGTATTCTTGCAAAAAATTATACTTAAATGTGATATTTTACGGGCTGCCGAAAAGGCTTAAAAGTTAACGTTGACAATAAAACTTAGGGTTATTGCGCCAGCACATTTTTGTTCCAGATAAAGGTGTAAATAAAATATTTTTTCGTAATATGGTACTCCATATAACAAAGAACAAATCTGCTGTATTCTTGCAAATCTGCTGTATTCTTGCAAAAAATTACATTTAAATGTGATATTTTATGGCCTGCCGAAAGATGAATACATGCATAAAAATTTAATTAGGATTATTGTAAACTGCTTATTTAATTTATGTTCTTGACAAAAGAATAATTAAAATGATCGAGTTTCTTTCTTTGCCTTTTTATCGTTTTTTCGGATGTGGCCCCCTGGCAAGGTCTTTGCGGCGGAGGGCGTTTGCTCACGGAGTTATACTCATCTCGATTATAACTTCGGCGCTTTGGCCGGTTCTTGGTTCCGGTGAAGTCTTGAGTCGGTTCCTGGTATCTTTGGAGATATATCTCTTGTATCAGGGAACCGGAGATGAGTATTTTTTCCGTAAATACGAGTTATAAGTTGTATCAAATACGATTTTTTCCACGTATAAACGGTCATGTTTTCGATATCGAGGACATTTCCTTTTCTGCACTTTCAATTTCAATTTTTTAATTGCTTATTGCTTGTATGGGATGTGGGGAACCGGCCATGTCATGAATGGGATGTGGGGAACCGGCCATGGCATGAATGGGATGTGGGGAACCGGCCATGGGCTTGTATGGGACACCAGGAACCGGCCATAGCTTCAATGGGACACCAAGAACCGGCCAAGGGCTTGTATGGCATACCAGAAACCGGTCATGCATCTACGGTTTCCCAGGAACCGGTCATGGGTGGGTTTTTTGGAAATACGCCAAAATGTTGTATTGTTTTGGAATTATGAGTAGACACTTGTATCAAATACGAATTTTTCCCTGAACAACGGGGATGGAACTAAAAATTTTTTATAGGGTGCATTGTACAACTCTATTATCTTGTACAGTGATTTTGTAACATCATAAATCTAATATATATATATATATTTGAAGTTTGCTATAAGTAGAATACAAGTAGTTCTAAGATCTTAAAAATCCCAAATCATCAAAATCAAAATCAATTCAATCAACAAATTTAACTAATTGAAGAGGTGAACTTATACAATTTCTCAATTTTCGGAGATACATGGACATACCTGGCACCACATACTATTTGTTGGAACAATAAAGAACCACAGGTGAGGGGTGTTTGTTCAGAAACCCTGTCGGTGATCAGTACGCTGATTGACGCCTTTTTTGTTTGAGAGGACGCTGCTTGATGCACGAGAGGTTAGGTTGGGCCAGGCCTTCCGGCATATTCCGGTTCGCCGTGCGCACCCTGGCGTATCGTGTCATGGTGTGTCGCCTTGGAAGAAAAGCTTGGGCTGTGCAACTATGATAGTCAGCCACACCGTCTTCCACGGACGGGCCGCGCATCGCACATTGGCTGGGCCACAACTCAGCAACCTCAGACGAGGCCTTCTCACAACCGCCGGCCGTGGCATCGGCCTTGCCAGATTGTGCTGCGTTTGAAGGCGCCGGCGGCACGGCAGCTTCTTGGGCCGATCCAAGGAATGGTGTGCAGCTCCCTTCTGAAAGGAAAGGCCGTAATCACTAAGGCCATCTTTGGGATACTTAAAATCCCGGCCCATCTACATAGATCCCGATCGAAAATAAACCTCCTAAACAGGGCCTAAACCAATCTAGCCCTTCCCCAAGAACGCTGCCTGAACCATGGCCGGACTGCCTACCACTTCCAGCCTGCGAAGAACTGGCAAAATGGTATGCACGCCCTGCGTTTTTATCGCGTTATTATCAATTGCTCCATTCACATGATTTCCTAAAGTATTTTTTACCATTTGTGGTTCGCGTTTGAATCTCTGGTGATTTGGATGGAACACACCACGGATGAAACCGAACAGATCCGAATGGTACGTATTTTTCTCTTCCAACTCCGTCTATAAGTTAACTTTTCATGAAAATATCGTTTAAGGAAAAATGATATTAACCAGCTAATCTTAGTTAGCGCAAGATTATTACTGACAGGTTGACAATTATTTTGCGTTGTTCGGGCAGGGCTGCTGTACCACAACGGCATGTACCACCTGTTTTACCAGTACAATCCTGAAGGCCCGCTCTGGGACGTCGGCAAGCTCTCATGGGGTCACTCCGTCTCCGGCGACCTTGTGAACTGGGCCGCCCTCGACGCCGCGCTCGACCCCACCTCCCCGTTCGACGTCAACGGCTGTTGGTCAGGCTCCGCCACCGTCCTCCCCGGCGGCCGCCCCGCTATCGTCTACACCGGCATCGACACCAACAAGGATCAAGTACAGAACGTGGCCTTCGCCAAGAACCCCTCCGACCCGCTCCTTCGCGAGTGGGAGAAGCCTAGCTGCAACCCGGTCATCCCGATACCGGCAGATGTAACGGGCAACAATTTCCGCGACCCCACGACGGCGTGGCGCGGCCGCGACGGCCTATGGAGGACCGCCGTCGCCGCCGAGGTCGACGGCGCGGGTTCCATACTCATCTACCGGAGCGCGGACTTCCTTCACTGGGAGCGCAACGCCGCGCCTCTGCACGCCTCGCGGGACGTCCCCGTTTTGGAGTGCCCCGACCTGTTCCCGGTGGCGGAGCACGGCAAGGAGGGGCTCGACACGTCGGTGAACGGCCCCGGGGTGAGGCACGTGCTCAAGGTCACCGATTTCGGGGGTGAGGACTACTACATGGTCGGGCGGTATGACGACGCGGCGGACATCTTCGTGCCGGAGGAGGGCGAGCGCGGGGACAACTGCCGGAACTGGCGCCGCCTCGACCACGGGCACTTGTACGGGTCCAAGTCCTTCTTCGACGCGCGCAAGAATCGGCGCGTGTTGTGGGCGTGGGTCGACGAGTCCGACGGTCGGTCGAACCAAATCTCCAAGGGCTGGTCCGGCATTCAGGTCACCGCCGCATGCATGCACGCCGGCGAACAATCCGGCAACGATTTTTGTTGTGTTGACTGGCTTGTTTAATGTCATGTGTAGACGTTTCCAAGAGCGACGTGGTTGGACAAGGACGGGAAGCAGCTGGTGCAGTGGCCCGTCGACGAGATCGAGATGCTGAGGAGGAAACGAGTTGTTCTAAGGGGAACGGAGGTGCAGGCCGGGGGAGGCCTGCATGAGATCGTCGGCGTTGCGAGCTCGCAGGCGGACGTGGAGGTCGTGTTTGAGATCCCGAGCCTGCAACTGCAAGAGGCCGAGAACTTGGATCCCGATTGGCTGCTGGATCCCCAGAAATTGTGTGGGGAGAAGGGTGCTTCCGCGCAGGGCGGAATTGGGCCGTTCGGACTGTTCATGATGGCCTCCGGCGACCTGGACGAGCACACCGCCGTGTTCTTCAGGGTGTTCAAACACCATGGCAAGTACAAGGTCTTCATGGGCACGGACTTGACAAGGTACGTACTTAGATGTCCTGACAAAACATTGTCAGTTTGTGATTCTACAAAAAGATAGCAATTATCGCACATTTTTCGCAAACATGAAACATGTACAGGTCCTCTACGAAAGCAGGGGTACACAAACCATCTTATGGAGCATTTCTGGACGTGGACCTCGAGAAGGACGAGGGCATATCGCTGAGAACACTGGTGAGAGTTCTTTGTCACATACTTATACTGCTCCAGAGTTTCGATTAGTTTTAGGGTATTAACAATTTAAGCAATCAAATACAGATCGATCACTCGGTCGTCGACAGTTTTGGGGGCGGGGGACGGACGTGCATGACCGCTCGCGTCTATCCAGAACACGCAGCAACAAGCAGCAGCCACATGTACGTGTTCAACAATGGATCCGGCGCCGTGAAGGTGTCCAAACTGGAGGCGTGGGAACTGGAGACGGCGGCCGTGAACGTTGGAGATGACGGTTCGACTGCATTGGAGGACACGACACGCGAGAGCGAAGCCTATTCGGAGGCGCATGGCTAGTTTGTTCCGTGGTCAAAATGTACGCGTTTGCATCAGAGCTTGTATTCGTATACGTATTTGGAGTATCATATTACGGTAAATTTGAAGCATGCAAGTCATGTCAAATTTGTACATTTAGCTTTTAGTTTGGAGCATCCATGTCATGGTAAATTTGGACATTTAGCCAAAATTTTAAGCATCTAATTCACAGCAAATTTGAAAATATGAGGATATATTATATGTTTTTTTAGTACTGAACCAGTGTGGATTTTATGTATAATACAGATAGTTCTTGGTTAGAACCGTCTGTTATAACAGATTATCGCAGACGGTTCGTGGGTAGAACCATCTGTGATAACCTATTATCACATACGGTTCGTGGTTAGAACCGTCTGTGATATGCAACGATTATTACTGACATATGGTTACAGACGGTTCGAAAAACCGTCTATGATGACAGTTCCGAACCATCTGTGATGTTCTTTTTTGTAGTAGTGAAAGCTTGTTTAGGATGATACACTTTTTATATATGATATCTGATAGTGGCTGGACTGCACTGAAATTTCGGTTAGTCTGGACAGTCACCAACAATACCGGGAAGGTGGCTCCGCCCCCCCGGCTGCTTGTGATGGCCCCCGGCGATCCGCAGGGGAGCACCGCCGTTTTCTTCATGTTGTTGAAGCTCCTTCACGGGTACACCGTACACGTACTCCTGATGTGCACGATCGGGTCTCTCTCCGTGACTCGACGTGTTCTCCAGGCTTTGGTTGTGTCATCATGGGGCAGAGTAGAGGCCTGACCGGTGCAGCCGGCTTTTGCTCTCTTTGGGCCGGTCTTGTACGGATCGACCATTCGATCGTCGAGAGTTTTGGCGGCGGAGGGCGCCGGACGTGCATAACGGCCCGAGTGTACCCCGAGAACGTAGCAACTAGCAGCAGTTACCTGTACGTGTTCAACAATGGATCGGACGCAGTGAGTGAAGCAACCGTCGTCGGTGTTGGAGACGACGGGTTGGCTGCATCCGGTTCCATTAGCGAAGGCGAAGGGCATAATTAGGATAGCTCGTTTACATGCATGATGATGGCTACATTGTGTCAGATTTGTTAATTTAATTAGCAAATAAAACACTTGCGATGACGACGGTGATCCGAATGCATTGGCAGACGATACAATGAAGTAAAACCAATTATATATCGCGGACCGTTTACTTGATCGCCGCATTATGTGACAGATTGCTACGCATTCTTTAACAGCTTAAGATCAGCATCACACCAAGAGCGATTGAACCCACTGGCGTTCATAGCAGAACACACATTTATTTCATCAAACGTACTTACATAATGTACGGTCCGGATCTCCAATATATAGATCCATGGCTCCATGCATAACATATTACCATAGAGATCACAGTAGAGAGCCTTTTATTTTAGCGCGCAAGACTCGCGCACGTATGTACGATCATCAACAACAAGTGCACAAACCACACGCACCAAACCACGTACATGTACACGTGAGATTGGGTTTATTTTATAACATAACCAAGCTCCCATGCATGCTAATTAATCGAAGCCTTCGAATAAGAGAGAGATTTCACGGTACCTTGCTCTCCTGTGATATATGTGCTCTGAGATGAGCCTAGAGCTAGCTCTTGAAACTTAAGGTTAAGTCCCGAGCTGGCTGACGCATAAGCTTGACCAAATTAACAGCAAGCTAGCCCCAGAGTCCCTTCTTAGGATAAGTAGGCCAGTAGGCAAGACCGCACAGACCTGCTGGATCCTTGTGATCCCTCTCCATCAAGATGTACCCGCCCATTCCCCAGCTCTGACCATACGAGTTCTTCACGATCCAGTACTTTTTCCCCGTGCTCCCGTCCTTCCCGTACCCCACGACGGTGACGATGTGGTTGTAGTCATCCCCGCACGGGCCCGAGTACACACCGTCCGAGTAGCGCTGGAAGCTGTCGCCGACCTTGATGACGACGGTGACGGGCTGCCTGGCCACCTCCTGCATGAGCTTAGACTCGTCGTTGGGCGGGACCCGGCCGTAGTCTCCGACGGTGGCCGCGTGGTGCTTGAGCTTGCTCGTGTCGCAGGCGCCCTGCTTCGCCGTGTACGGGTAGTCGGCATCGGTCGTGATGCCGCCGTTCTTCTTGATCCATAGGAAGGCGGTGTAGGATCTGCCCGTATTGCAGCCGTACCGGTGGATCAAGTCGCAGTCGACGAGCTCTTGAGCAGACAAGGACAGCAGCTCTCCGGTCTGTATCTTGTGGAAACCTTCTACTGCTGCCACTGCGGCGAAAGCCCAGCAAGATCCTGCAATAAAAGAATATTGAAGAAGAAAACTCGTAAGCTCAGTGAAATGCAATTAAGTGATCAAAAGGGTTGTTAGTATCTACTACATATGGAATTTTCTTCCCTTTTCCTTTTGGGAATGATGCAGTCATGCAGATGAAGAGCATAACGCTTATCGTGGACTGGGAGTTCTGATAGTTCGTTTACCATGTCTAGGTGAAAAGGATAAATGATGTATTATTTTGTACTTTGTAGGAAATAAATGAAAATTAATCCAAGGTTCAACTGCACCAGTGCGGAACATAGAGATTATTGATTTTGACCTGTCAAGTTCATATAGTAGACATGTTTTTCAGTTGCAGATCTATCAGAATTTGCTCTGATGGCTGTCACTATATAGATCTAGAGGATAAAAATCGGGCGAACCCCCAAAAAGGTCAATCTCCTTCCTCATTGGCCTTCTTCCTCCGTTCAGCCCAAAATACAACATTTGAGCCGGTTCAACTTAGAAGCATTTACCTAAATGATATATCTCCGTTCTTTTCTATTTGTCATCCTGCAACTTTGACCACTAATATATAAATAAATATATTTAGATTAGTCACATGAAATGATGTTCCTAGAAAAGGAAATAAATAGTCCATGCAGTATACTTTCCAAATGGGATATGATGTGACGAAAATGGCATTGCGTCTTATTCTTGTAGTACTTACCGCACTGTCCTTGGTTCTTGACTGGCGTGACCGCACCCATCGCCCTCCAGTCAAAGCTCTCAGGCACCGCCGACAAGTTGTTGCCTTTCACGGTGTGACCCTCGGCGACATCCCCGGCACGAGTCGTGATCACCATCGTCTCGCCGTCCTCCTCCTCGCCGGTCATCTCCGGCACAACAAACCGGCCGGCGGTGTACATCGCGAGGAACTCATCGCTGGTGAGGTCGGTGAACTGGTTCTCGCCAAGCGTGTAGCTGAGCCCGCCGTCCCGATTCGTGGCCTCGATGCGCTCCACGTTCTGCCGGTACACCTCGAACCGCCGCAGCTTCTCGTCGACGGTGGGGTACGACTTGCTGTGCTTCTCCATCCACCGGTGGAACCTGTCCATCATGAGCAGGTCTTGGCTAGGCCTGGATGACGCCCATGAGGAGGCGAAAAGGCTGCATATCACAAGAAGAACAATGGCAAGGGGTACAGGACGGCGGAAGGAGGAAGCCATGCCGGTGATCTTGGTGCCGCTGATGGCTAAGTGGTGTGCATCCGTGGCTATATATGTAGACCTGGGCACCGGGTTGGAATTTTTTTTTTGGAACGGCTCGTGGCACGACAGTCACGACTTTAACACGCCGCGGCATGAATGATAGGGTGTTGTCGGACCTTATTGTCAGTTCGTGATCGATGCGGTTAAGACAAAGCCGGCAAGAGGATACGGTGCTTGATTGATGGACGTGAACGGCTTGAGCACATACAATGGACTGATATCAGTCATCTCTGTAAGAGATGTCATATAAGATTTTTGATGAGATGAAAGAGAGAAGGAGAGTAGTCATCCTTTCGTGAATAGACGGTATTATAGACAGCTTTACACTATTTGTACCATTGTATATATAGACAGTCTATCAGTTATATAAGTAATCATTATAGACAACTATATAGACGATCCATTGTATGAGTTATTTTCAGTGCTGTCTGTAAATGATGTGGAGATACATTATATACGGCTGCCATCTATACCACTGTACATGCTCTAACACGCGGAGACAATGCTCTGCAGCGCGGTGGGTGGGTTGTCACTCTGCACTGCCCCCATCAGCCTCGCCAAGTGATAGCGAGGCCGTGACCACCCTACCCTAATCTCCATTATGCAGTGCTGTCGGCTCATCACACAACCGGCCGAGTTAATCTTCACCAACCGATGATCGATTGGTTAGCCTCAAGTAGATGTTATAGCACGTGTTGTACTGCATTTTTTGTTGACTTTAGATCCGCATGGACGCATGGTACTGAATGCACGCTCCATTTTACAATCCATCCACAGGCCGTTAATTTCTAGCCGCTTGTATATTTTTATAAGTGGTATAAATATTAAAATATAGATAATGATTACTTATTTTTTTTACTTTAAAATTTATATAATTTATATTAGAAGAAAAAGTATAAAATACTTTGTTTATGGGGTAGTTGGGTGGTCATCCGGCATGCTACTCACCATGGGCTAGCTAGGCTTGACCAGAAGTTTGCCTCTTGTTGGGCTGTGTACTACAATGTCAGGGTACAGAAGTGTTCACGGCCGAAGAGGCAAGATTGTTTTCATGTTTATCATATTTGAGATGCACATGTCGAAAATTCAAACAATTTTTACGAGAAAAAGGAGCCTCGTTTCATTACTCAAAATTGGGGGTATAACCTTTGAGTGGACACCAACTTAGGACGCACAACAAAATATGCGGATCAACCGTTATAGCATCTCGGTTTTGAGCTACACCCCAAAATGCATGTACGTGCGATCGTGAAGAAGAGACGCAGTGGAAGTAAAATTAAGATGTGAAAGCACGTACGTAAAGCCGACGTAACCACCCAGTGCCTCAGGATAATTTACCTCCACAGCCTACTCTTACTCGACCAAATTGAAGTTTTTGATAATAAGCCGGGTCTTCAGCCTACAACAACTCGATTTAGCTGGGCACAGATTAATGTGCACGTACGGATATCGAAAGAGCCTCATCACCTAGTGATCAAGAATGGAGAGGTGTTCACCTACTTTTCTTTTTAAAAACTGTATAGATATTAGGCCATTCACAGGAGTTTCATTTTCATTGAATGATGTGACACATCATCATGTTTGCTGATATATCAAGATAATTATGAAGAGAGAGATAGAAAGAGTTTCATGGGAGGTGAATGAGTTTCATCTGGATGAAACCTGAGATACACGGTTACCTAGACAAAAGCTGATGTGGCACTCTTGGAAACTGGGAAATAAAACTCTCCATTGTGAATGGCCTTAAAGCATAAAAAAATGATAGACGGTGATTACTTATTTATTTATTTGTTTTAAAATTTATGTAACTTGTATTAGAAGAGAAAGTATAAACGCAATACTCGAATAGAATGAGATATTTTGCTGACTAGGCTGACTACCAACTTTCTGGAGGTAGCTATAACACTACAAGAGATTAGCCTTTCAGTGCCTGAAAACTGTGATGAAAGCTTGTTTTCTCCGGCCATCGCTCAGTGGGCACATCTACCTTCGCTGCTACCATGTCGCGACCAACAAGTCTTCAGTCTAGATCAGTGGACCATACAGCAGATAAACAGTCATTTCGGGTGTCAAAAGGGGGTTAAGAGTCTGATTATCCTAACCTGCTGGAGATGGTGGAAAGAGCGTAACAATAGAATTTTTAGAAACATTTGGAGGTCTAATGAGGAAGTGCTTCAAGATATCAATGATGACATTTCAAACTGGTCTTTCGCACGCGCTCGAGGACTTACAAAGTTGTTTCATCTCAGGGGCTGTAGTTGATTCTTTCTTTTTTTTCCCTTCTTTTTCCTTTTCTTTTTCTTTTTTCCTTCTCCCTGTAATCTTTAGTGCATTCTCTTGCACTTTGTTTTGTTTTCTCCCTAATTAATCCAGCTTTGCTGCTTTAAAAAAAAACTTGTTTTCTCACTGTTATCATATTTATAGTGACAAAAACTGTATTCTCACTATTTTATCCATAATTAGTGATCAAATATTATTTCATCACAGGATACCTTAGTATTGACAAATCTACAGTGGTGAACTATTATTTCTTCACAACTTTATCCACCAAAAGTGACAAAATGTAAATTGTCACATGACATGTTAGTAGTGATGACTTTACAGTGACAAACTAATATATTGTCACTACTGCATTTATAATTAGCGACGAAATATTATGTAATCACAACATACCTTAGTAATAACAATTCTACTGTGATGAACTATAATGTTGTCACCACTTTATTCATATTAGTGGCAAAATATTATATCGATTGTCACAAGACACCTAGTGATGAGTGAAGAACTATTACACTGTCGCTATTTTAGCGGATATTATTGGTCAAATATTATGTCATCATAATACACCTTAACTATGATGATTGTACAAGGATGAATTGTCACGCCGTCATTGTTTTACGGGATTGTCTAGGCATCATTCAACTAATTTCTTTGAAAATTTCAGTCAAATTTTAGGCTGTCTGATGCAGATTGACAAGTCCATATCCGCCAATTCAGATCTATACCTCCCTCTCTCTCTATCTCTCCAACCTTATCCCCTCTCCACCACCACAACTCCGCCATTCGTGGCCCCACTGTTCAATCCCGTCTCGTGCATCCGCCCACGTGGCACCTCGCCAGCATCAGCGAGGCCCACCGGAGCTATATCGCCACCCACGTGGCGCCTCCCCCAAGCCACAACATCATCCCCCATGCCCACGATGTCCTCATCTTTGTCGCTGGTATATATCCTCCTCTTAGTCTCATGCGAGCCCGTTCACCGTCACTACCACCTCCCCTCCTACTACAACCGCCTATGTGGCGACCCGCATAATTAATCCAGAGTAACGACAATAACCCTATCATTAACTCTGAGGTAGTTACGCTGATCTGGGCATATTATCTAATAAAAATTTTAAGTGGACCCAACACTTTATCAGGTAATACATTGTATTCAAAGTGTTGCAACAGAAACAATTATTAGAGCCCAGAATGGAATTTTTTATTACATTTTATTGCCACGCAGGCTACATGTTCAGTACTTTAATTATACATACGATCGAAGTACAATAAAATATATTACAAAAATACTAGTTACCCAAAAGCCGACCAAAGCGAGAGCACAGTCTATCCCAACAATCTAGCCCTCCTAGTAATACCTCTTCTCACATGCTCGACCACTGGAGCATATCCCAAGCAAAGGGGGATTTAGTAAGAGTGAGTACAAAAGTACTTAGTAAGCATTAATAGCAAAAATGTATTATATATGAATCTTTCCTCCCAAAAATCACCTCAACTTTCCTCAAATCATTTCAAATCACCTTACATCCTCCCCCAAGACATTTTTCGAAAATATATTTTCTTAGAAGGATCTATTTCTGATTTTTAATTATGAAGATTCTACTAGTACTCATATATGAGGTAGACTTAGCTTTCATAGCCTCCAGTCCAGAAGACAGGCATGAATCCATAATTTAATCCTACGCACATTTGTACTACTTTATCCATAGTAAACCTATCCGCAATTGAGAACCCATAATGTTTATTACTAATACTCCCTCCAGTTTAATAATAGATGTCGTTTTGGACACAGTGATGGTCAAACTTCTAGAACTTTGGCTATCGATATATTTTTAAATATTTAAATTGGATATATGAAAATTATATGTGTAGACTTGTCTCGAGAAGTACTTTCATAATATTATAATTTTATTGGGTTTTATAAATATATTATAATAAAAATTAGCGGTCAAAGTTGTATTTTAAAGACCGTGTCGATGTCCAAAACGACATCTATTATCAAACTGGAGGGAGTATGATATTAGATCTCCAATCCCTAACCACCTACCAGTTGTACTCCTTCCCGAATTCGATGGTACTATTACATGGGATAGTTAGTTGTACCCCATCTCGAAATTGATGGTACTCATCTATCCTAAGCACCTACCAATTGTACTCATCTCGAAATCAATGGTACTAATACGTGGGGTGGCCAGTTGAACCCCTTCTCAAAATTGGAGTTACTCAGCCATGTCATTTAAATATAGCGCCAAACAAAACAACCAGCCTTGGTTATCAAAATATGTCCCTTACTGGGCCTCCGGCATATCTTAGCTTTACACCACTCTTAGTTATCTACTCTTACCCAATGTGAAGATCAAACATCGTCATAGCCTCATAGGACAACCTTTTCTGATCATTTTCACGCACTATGGTTGATACGATTTAATACGGCTCATTGCCTAAGTGTAGTTTGTTTGTCCTTATATCATAGCATATGTAGAGGGCCCTCTAGCAATGCTCAAATATGGCACCCTCTACCTGCCTCTTATATTCCATACTGACTTTATCTGTCAGGTGAACCAAACCAATATACTCACAAATTCATTGACTGCACCAGCAATCTATTATCAAAACTCACAGACTACATCGACAGTCTATCATCATTTCTAATTACCATAAATCAACCATTGCCGCAGCAGCTCACAATTATCTATATTTCCAACAGCACCCGATTTAGGGTTTTATTTTGAAGGATACTTTTCCCATGCAGTGATGATTTCTGAAACCATTCAAAAATGATTTCACAAATATGAAAAAGGAAGCTTGTCTGGATTTTGATAAAAGAAATCGTCCTCGCATGGTTGTTGCTGAAGATCAGCGGTCTATTTGGATTTGATTCCTGAAATTACAAGTATACCATATTTTAGTGGCTAATAGATTTTTACATATTTTACGACACCCAACCCCTTTTTCTTACAAATTTTATTCAATTGCTGCATGCATACTACGTATTTCAATTTGGGTATTTTAATTAATAGGTTTTAACGGTGCTTATCTTACTTAGGGATATTTAACTTATTGTATTCACTTGATGCATTTTAATTTAAAAATATTTAACTTGATGTATTTTATCTTATTGTATTTTGATTTGTTTTGCTTATTAAAATTTTAGGTTAAGATTTCATCCTAATAGAAGTATTATGTCCCCCCATTTTAATTATTATGATGCCGAGTAGTTTTACCTGTTTCCATAAGTATTTCATCCACTGGCATTTATTCATTTTCCTTTCTTTGACTTAATTTAAATTGATACATGTAGGCTGTTTATTTAAATTTAGGATACATTAATTTATTGCCTTTGAACTTGGTGTATTTTAATTTAGAATATTTTAACTTGTTGTACTTTAAATTGATGAGGTTTGTCTTTGGTTAACTTCAATCGGTGATTTTTCTTTTAAAATCTAAATTATCTTATCCTAATCACTTATTTGCAAAGTGCTAATTAGATGGGTCCTCTCAGCTTACCTCCTCCTCTCCCGCTAGTGCTATAGGCCACCTCAATCTCCCCATCCCCACACTTCTTCCTCGTTTTCGGCAGCTACTACTGACTATGGATAGATTAAACACAAAAGACGTGCTACGTCGAAGAAATCATTTTTCAGAGCATGATCAACATTATGTTCTATGTCAAGCTCGAGAAGAGGAAACATTACGCGCATCTATTTTTTGGTTGCCCTTTCAGTCAAGCTTGTTGGAATATCATTAGCATACAGAGGCGGAGCCAGAAAGTTTTCAAGAGGGGACTTAAAAAAAAGACATCCAAAATTATGAGCCATGTGGGCCATCGTAACCTCACGAAAGGTCTTTGCGCTCGGAGGACTGGGTGGGCTTCGGCCCCACCCAGCCTCACGAGTGGCTCCGCCTCTGTTGGCATAAACTAGGTGGATGAAGAAGAGGTGCATAGTAAGGCCCCGTTTGGCAATTTGGAACCGGATTAAAGAAACCCAACCAAACGGGCTAAAACTCGGAACGATTCTCCTTGGATCGTTTCTTCTTTTTCCACTTTGCGGCCTAATCGGTCTCAACCCCGTTCCACCCGATTCACAGAATCCTACCTAAAACGTTTGTACCAAAAATCTGAAACCGTTTCCGTTTCTACTAGAATTTAGAACCGTACCAAACAGGGCCTAAAATTGAGGGAACTCAAGTTGGATTCAATTCGTTATTTTTCATGGAAATATTCATCATTGCAGTATGGCATATTTGGAAGCAAAGAAACGGAAAGATTTTTGAAAATATTGCGCCAAACATCGTATGCTGGAAAGCCCTAGTAAAAGAGCAACACAGAAATCGTGATTTGGAGTTCATCATCGATCTCTTACCTGGCACTTCTCCAATTTCTAAGCGTCCGTACAGGATGCCTGCTGATGAGATGATTGAGTTGAAGACTCAGCTCAAGGAGCAGTTAGAGAAGGGGTTCATTCGTCCCAGTTCTTCTCCCTGAGGCGATCCGATTCTGTTTGTGAAGAAGAAAGACGGCACTCTTCGCATGTGCGTTGATTACCGGTCTTTGAATGAGGTCACTGTCAAGAACAAGTATCCTCTCCCTCGGATCGACGATTTGTTTGACCAATTAGGCGGAGCTCGAGTCTTCTCCAAAATAGACTTGAGATCCGGCTATTTTCAGCTCAATTTCCGTCCGGAGGACATCGTGAAGACCGCATTCACTACTCGCTACGGCCTGCATGCAGTACACAGTTGTTTCATTTGGCCTCACCAATGCACCAGCCACCTTCATGAATCTGATGAACAAAGTCTTCATAGAGTTCCTTGATAGATTTGTGGTTGTGTTCATTGATGACATCCTCATATACTCTAAGGATGATGATGAGCACGCACTTCACTTGCATATGGTGCTTAGCAAGCTTCGCGAGCATCGCTTGTATGCCAAGTTCGATGAAGTGCGAGTTACGGCTCAAGCAAGTGGAGTTTCGGGGCATGTCCCGTCGGAAGGTGGGGTAGCGGTTGATCCACGCAAGGTGCAGGATGTACTCGGTGGGAGCAGCCCGCAATGTCCCCGAGATTCGGAGTTTTCTCGGTCTTGCCGGATACTATCGCCGGTTTATCGAGAACTTCTCCAAGATTGCTAAGCCAATGACAGCGCTACTCAAGAAGGAGAAGAAATTCGAGTGGTCACCTGGTTGTGAGTCCAGTTTTGAGGTGAAGAATAGACTCACCATCGCACCGATGTTGGTCCTTCCCGACATTCACAAGAACTTCGATGTCTATTGTGATGCATCCCGTCTTGGACTTGGTTGTGTGTTGATGCAGGAGGGCAAAGTGGTTGCTTATGCTTCTCGACGCCTAAAGCCTCATGAAGTCAATTACCCGACGCATGATTTGGAGCTTGCATTTGTTGTTCATGCTCTCAAGCCGTGGCGACATTATCTCATAGGAAACAGATGTGAGATCTACACCGACCACAAAAGCTTAAAGTACTTCTTTCGCAGCCAGATCTGAATTTGAGACAGCGTCGATGGCTAGAGCTGATCAAAGACTATGATTTGGGTATTCATTACCATCCTGGCAAGGCGAATGTGGTTGCAGATGCCCTCGCCGCAAGCCGCACACGATGAATGCCTTGGGTGTCATTGGCCGCCTCACCGGTTGAAGAGTTTTAGAAGCTCAATCTAGAAGTGGTTGAGTATGGTTACATTTCGCTTTAGCCGTACAACCCACTCTAGAGTCTCAGATTCAGCAGCTCAACTCCAAGATGATGCCGTGATTGAGATTAGACGCCGATTGGATCGAAGATGGCGCATCTCCGTGTTTCTATGAGGGGTCCAATGGGCTGATCATGCATGGGCAGCAGATGTATGTCCTGTGATGATATAGAGATCAAGGAGTTGATCCTGTCGGAAGCCCATGATACCCCTCTCTCTGTTCATCCCGGCAGCACCAAGATGTACCAGACCTTCGCAGCAATTACGGTGGCGGTATGAAGAAGGAGATCGCGGCTCATGTGGCACATTGTGATGTGTGCCGGCGTGTCAAGGCTGAACATCAAAGGCCACCGGATTACTTCACCATTGCGAGATCCCTCGAGTGGAAGTGGGAAGAGATTGGGATGGATTTCATTACCGGCCTACCGAGGTCCTCCGCCGGTCAAGACTCTATTTGGGTGATCATTGACCGTCGACCAAGGTAGCTCATTTCATCCCGATTCGTACCACCTATTCTCGAGCCAAGCTAGCGGAACTCTATTTGCATAATATTGTTCGGCTCCATGGAGTTCCAAAAGTCATAGTCTCTCGACCGTGGTTCGCGCTTCACCTCCAGATTTTGGGAGAGTTTGCGAGTCCATTCTTGGCACTAAGCTATCCTTCAAGATCGCTTACCATCCCCAAAGCGACGGACAGACGGAAAGGGCAAACCAAATCCTTGAAGACATGCTAAGGGCTTGTGTGCTGTGCTCTGACAAGTCGTGGGAGAAATGCTTGCCATTTGCTGAGTTCTCCTACAACAACAGTCATCAAATCAGCCTTCAGATGTCGCCATTCGAGGCTCTTTATGGCAAGAAGTGCAGAACGCCCTTGTTTTGGTCCGAGGTCGGTGAAAGGCAATTCTTCTGCCACCGTGATTGAAGAGGCCGAAAGGCAAGTCACCTTGATTCGGGACCGGTGAAGGAAGCTCGATCCAGACATGAAGAGCTCTGACGATCGCCGTCGCCGCGAGTTGAGCTTTGAGGTGGGTGACTTTGTCTACCTCAAGGTCTCACCACTCCGCGGCACTCGCAGATTTCAAGTCCGCGGGAAGCTAGCTCCGCGATACATCGGTCCGTTCCAGATTCTCGAGAAGGTTGGTGTTGTAGCTTATCGACTTGAGCTACCACCACATCTTTCGGACGTTCACGATGTGTTCCACGTGTCCCAATTGAAGAAGAGTCTTCGGGTTCCATCAGAAGTTACCCAATTGGACCATCTTGATTTGTAGCCTGATCTTTCGTGACGAGAGTATCCAAATTCAGTATTCTCGAGGCAATTTGGCGTCACACTCGCAATCGAGGTTATCAAGATGCTCAAGGTCGATGGAGCAACCATTCGTAAGATGAAGCCACGTGGGAGCGTGAAGACCATATTCGAGCGTAATACCCGACTTTCTTCGAGAGGATTAGCAATCTCGAGGGCGAGATTTTTGTAAGGGGGTAGATCAGAATATCCCGAGTATTTTTATACTCAAGCACTTTGTACCATTGTACACAAGCGTTGTTCAAGAATACATCAAGTTTGTGTATTTCTGTATTTTGAGCTGAGTAGACTCGACTGGGATCCAAAAGAACCCTTTAACTTAATTAAACTCACTCAAAATCAAATCGAGTTCAATTGCGGTTCGTAATTGTCCTTTTTTGAACAAATTGGAAATTGAGGAAATTAAATGTCTAAAAGTCCTCAAAAACTATCCAAAATATCTTAGAAGTATTCAAAATCAGCTTTGGAAGTTTGAATCTTCAAGTTTTGTCACTTGACCAAAATACCCCTCATAAGTGCATAGTGCATATATATGTGTTAGCCATCCCCAACCAACAGCCAAGTTCATTTCCTCCACATCCCTCACGTCCCAAGCAAGGGAGAAGGAGAAAGAGAAGAAGAAGGCCACCCAAATTCGCGGATTCCGGGCGATTCAACCGACGAAAATCGAATCGGAGGTTGGATTTGGCGTCCTCATCGCGTTCCCCATCTTCTCAACCCCTTCAAGTGAGTATTCCATCGAGATTCATCGATGTCTCTTGGAGTTCCCGTGGTGCTTTTGCGATCTGACCTGATTTCTTGACTCCCGGGTCGATCCTCTTGCCGTAGCTACGACTCTTTTCTCCTGTAGCTTCGCATTTCATCAAGTTTTCCTAAATCCTAGCCTAGGCCATGTCTAGGTACCATGTGTTCAACGCATCGCATAGCAATTCTGCTTTAAAATCTAGACTCAGGTCGTCGTTAGGTCCGTTTAACTCTATAGTCGACCTGGCTTTTAGCCATCTTCAAAATCGAGCATGCTCTCGCTAGGTCTTCGGTTTGTCGGAGTTCTAGTGAGGTAGAGCATGTATAGATTTTTCCCATAGCACTTCTGGTAGCTAGAGCCGCTATCAGAAGAATCGGAATTCAATTACGATGTCGGATTTTATTTTATTTAATTAGGTGTTAAGTGTTTTCACAAAATACTAGGAGTCCGTAGCTTGAATCGACGATTCTATTAGCTCTTCGATAGCCGTAGTCGCGATCGGAAGAGTCGAATTCAATTTGTCGCATCCTACACAAAGTTGTCACTCTAGGTCACTCTATTTGCGAAAAATCGTAGAGGTCCGATGACCAAATGGATAGCCCCTATAGCTTTCTAGCTAGTAGAAACCCCGATAAAAATACGGAGTTTAGTTTTGACCATTTTGCAAGATACTTTGTCGCTCTAGGTCTCAATTGGTTGAATAAAATCCTAGAGCTCCTGAGCACGAATCGACTTCACCATTAGTCTTCTTAGAGGCTAAAGCAGGTGGCTAAAAATGCTAGATTTGCATTTTAGCACTTCGCATTTTATTTTAATAATTAGAGGGCCCAAAGCCGTTCTTGGCTTTTCGCTTGATTCGCCTCGTTTAAGGTCCCTAAGGTTGAAAGCATGCTTCACGTGTGCTTTAGATCCCATTTTGGCCCTTTTAGGACTTTTGTCGTGCCGGGTAAATCTGGGAGTTACGCGGACGTTTGATCAAAAGTCCGAGTAGGTTAAGTCAATTTTGGCGGTGATTGGCTCCGATAAGTCATTATTACCTTCAAGTGTCTAGCTGCGGGTCCAGAACGAAGTTTCACGACATTCTTGATCAAAACGACCTTTTGACGGTTTTGATCGTTTTTTGTCGTTAACGGTCGTTTTGATCGTTTTGGCCGTTTTTGCGAATTCGATGTAAATTGCTAATCTACCGAGCGTTTTAGTTAGGTGTTGAGTGTTCGAACCCGTATCGGGAACCCACACGCGGATTCGATCGCGTTTGGACTCAATACGGACTCAAAACGGTTTTGTCGGTAATTACTCCGCGGTTTTTCATTTTGATTCAATTTTGGTCAATTTCATTAGGAATTGCTTTGCAACCGATCCAACTAAGTCCTAAATATCTTGCTTTAGCTTGTTGCGTTGTCGGAAACCTGTTTTGCGCAAAAATCCGCAAAATTGGCCGTTTAACGGATTTCCGACAAAACGATCGTTTTCGGCCGTTTCGGCAAATTTGTCGCTTTTAGGGCCGAAAGGTTTTTCTTCGATCTTTCGAGCGTTTTAGCACCTAGTTATGTACCTGAGGCCATATTGAGGCTCCACATGCAAATTTAATTGCATTTGTCTTCAATTTACGTATTTTTATTCACGTAGGTAAAGAATACGCCTTTTTCGTCGTTTTAGCTCCCGGTTGATCATTTCAACTTCAAACAAGTTCCAATAAGTCCCATTAGGTATGTTATACCTATTTTTAGGTATTTCACTAAGTTTAGTTGGGTTTTACTTCATTTTGCACGTTTTAATCCATTTTGGCACTTGTTCGGTCGAAATGGACATAATAGGTCATAGTTTCACATTTTCTTCGTTTTCTTCATTTCTTTCTCCTTTAAATATTTAAGTGGGTCTTATTTGATGTTTAGTTGGCATTTGTGCATTTAAATCTTGCTTTTGCTAAGTTGTATTTCTTTCTGTCGTTTTTGTTGCTTTGACCGATTAGAGGCTAGCGAGTCGGGCTTCGCCTCGAACGACCCGAACATCATCCCGGACATCACCGAAGTGCAACAACAAGGCAAGCACCTCCTTTGACCATCTTGAAACCTATATTTCACGATGTTTACTTTGATTTCTCAAACTATATGCATTGTTTATATTCAATAAAGTGCTAGTTTGTGGGAATGGTAGATATACCCTGATTTGGTGGTTTTTCCTCAATTAAATTCCCAGAGTTCATTGATAGCCTTAGTAGGGTTGGACAATTAATAAAATGTCACTTGGGTATAAACGACTTAGTAAATGCATATGCTTAGACACTGCAATAGAGATGAGCAAAGTCAGTCATTTACCAAATGCTTAAAACTTATGATAATTGTAATGGGTTTTGGAAATGTTTTGGAAATGTGACTTGTAAAGGTAATTTGATAAAAATGTGCAGTGTCTAGTTGGTAATTAGACTTGGCGGGAGGTATAATATGTGCTAGTTAAACATGGTGGCGATTGGTTGGCGAGTTAAGTGGAGTTCCCGCTTGAGTCACTAGGCAAAAATATAAGGACCGAACTTGTGACGGTTTTGAATGAACACCGTGCAACCGCGCAATGCCGGGATGGGGCAGCCTGTTTTAGTACCTGAAGTGTGAGGGATAGCCATGCCTGTTGGTAGGCCGAAGTGTGGACCTTTTCCCCGTGTTGAGCGATCGGCGCGGTGTGTGTGTGTCCTCACGACCGCCGTATGCACCTTCGTGAGTGCGCTTGTACTTATGCAAATGGGAATCGCTCCGATTCATGTTTGATTGATACAACGGTGTACGCCTTGCTATGGGATAATGCAGCGGCAAAAACTCGCCGTCGTCACGATGGATATTCCGTGGCCGCCTGAGTGGTGGTTGGCCTCTTATCGCCATAGTAGTGGGTTTATCGTCGCCGGTCTTTGAGGTGTGGCTATAGCCTCAACGATGGGAAAGAATAGATCATTCTTGTATATCGGATACCTCGTGTATCGCGTGTACCCTGGATGACAGGATGCAAGTCCGAGTTGTGTTTGGGTAAAGTGCACAAACTCTGCAGAGTATCAAATAATTCTAATCGATTAGCCGTGCTCACGGTTATGAGCAAATCTTCTTTAATCATATCAAGTATAGAAATTTGGTTCGGTTTTGAAAATGAAAATCTATTTTGGAGTCTATCTAAAGTATGTGGATCGATATGGTACTTGATGGATTTATGAATGAGTGAATATGGTATTTGGAGGATTTATGAATATATGGATGTCAATTCGTATCTCAACTGCGATCATGGATGGTGGCGGTTGAGAGACTCAAATGTTACATATATTGTAAATATGTTTTATTCAAAATGTTGTCTTTCAAATTATGTATTACATTTCGATGAATCAAGTTTCAAATCCTGCTTTTACGCAATAGACTTAGTGTAGTAGCCATTTCAATCGTATCACCGCATATTAATTATAATTGCATACACTAAAGTCTTGCGAGTACATACGTGTACTCACCGTTGTCTTTGCTAACCCTTTTTCCACAGAGGAAGGTAATGATGATGTCCTCGATGATGGCGAGCCCCAGTCTGCGAGTGTTGTGGCTTCAGAGGTCTTCCCTCCAAGAGCCTGTGGGTGGGTCAGGCCACCGCTACCGGGTTGTCTTTCTTTTGTTTCATTTGCCGCTGTACTTCTTTTGGATTACGTAATACACTTGTACAAGATTTATACCTAGTTATGTAAATTAAATTAGTTTATCTTTTCGTGCATTGATACTCGGGTTGTGGGTACGCTGATATCGGGCTCTTGATCCAGGGATCCGATGCTCGATGCGTCTGAGCACCGGGTCCGAAGCTAAGGGTTCGATCCCGTCGATCGAATTTTTAGATTCAGATTTTCGGTGTCGAGGCTTCCTGTTGCTATACGGTGCTATACGCTACAGTAGATGGCGTACAGTACGGTATAGGAAGAGGAGTCCTCACATTGATCATACTCTAAAAATTTTATGGTATTATCTTTTGTAGTCTAGGATCATACATAATTTTTTTTAAAAGAATTGGACTTCATTTATTATCTTTAAACAATCAGAAATAGAAGAAACAATCCTTCTATTTTTTATTTTTTAAAGATAAAAAATGAATTTTAATTCTTTTTAAAAAAATTATGTTTAATCTACTAAATATGGTGCCATAAATTTTTATAGTATAACCAAACTTCTAGTATTTTATGATTTTTATAAAAATGTAGAAACTTAATCATGATTTAAAAAGTTTATGATACCATCTTTACCGGTCTAGGACCATACCAAACAATTTTCAAAAGAATTTAATTCTATTTATTATCTTTAAAAAATCAAAAATAGAAGAATCAATCCAACCGACGGTCAACTGACAGAATGGCAAAGGAGGAGGAAGAGTAAAGACTAATGGCAAAAATAAAATAAGGAAACAAATAGTGACAAATGAAATGGAGTACTTTTTCAGTGACACCAAAAAAAAATTCCAATTCTTTTCCCAACATCCGATTAAACAAAGGATATAATGATAAGTTCATCGTCATGAACAGTACTTGTACATATATCACTTTGAACATAGCCAAGGCGAGATTCTATTACCATGCCTTACTCTCTGCGCGTGCGAAGCACTACATCAAGCGTGCGCAGTGCGGCCGCTTCGAGCAGCCTCGCCTGTGCGAGCTGCATGCACACCGATGCACAGTGCACACCGCACCTAGCCCACTCGACGCCCGCCGCAAGTGTTGTAGCTGGTGAAGTGGTTCAATCTGCTGTTGATTTCACAACCTGATGCATGTCATAATTATGGGAACTTAGATACTAGAAAATAAGGAACACGTCATGAAGGGATAGATCAGAACCTCTGCGAGTGGAGATGGTGAATATGCAAGGCTTACAACCAGGGTTTACCTTTTCGTTTTGCCGATTTTCGAATGAACAGTGAAATTTGATATTCGCAAAAATCGAGCCGAAAATCGTAAAAATCGCATAAATTTAAAAACCAGATTTTTTTGAAAAAAATTCAAAAATCATCGAAAATCGACGATTTATCGATGGAAATTCGACAACCATGTTGATTTTTTTTGTGCGGTCGACTTTTGGTAGCGATTTTCGACGATTTTTGACGAAAATCGACCGGTTTCCACCGATTTTCGACCGATTTTTGACACGCAAATTTTTTCGAATTTTTGAATTTTTTTGAAATTTTTTTTTGAATCGAACCGGTTTATCGACCGATTTTTGATGTCGAACCCTAGCGGTACGGACGAATTTCGTCGAAAAGGTGAACCCTGCTCACAACACAACAAGCATGTCTCTTCTTCTTCAGAGTAGTCAGAGAAGGTGTGATGAGATGATCGGAATTCTTTTATAAGAACTGTAAGTGACCACATGTGAAGTAACCGAAGTACAAAAAAAAAGGGAGAAGCTAGTAGCCGGACGTCTGGTTTTTTTTTTTTTTTTGACGCTGCGCAATATTTTTTTGAACGTATGAAACATTTTTTTTACTGTTTGTCGAAGAAAAATGTTTCACTAAGTAGAAAAAATGTTTCACGTGTAGAAAAAAAATTGCAAAATAAATTAGACGTCTGAAACCTAGCAATTAGGTAAAAAAAAACCACCAAAAATGCACTGTGTGCTTCTGCTTCTCGCGGCGCGCGCTTGTGCTTGTCAGCTGTTACAGCGCGATAATCGGACGGTGCGAGGAATATGGCCCAATGGTTTCCTCTTCTGCCAGACGTCCAAGCTGGCCCAAGATGTATGCCTCAGACTTGGGTTCAAACAGAGAGCCTCGGCGGCAGTCCTAGCCCAACAAAGCAAGACAGAAACGCTAATCCAAATACACGGCTTTGAACCCACCAAGCTATGGTTACTTTTTAAAAAAAAAAAAAAAAAAAAAAAAAACAAAGATGGCCGTTCATGGACCCGCTTGGGAGCTAAAGCTATGCGCTGCTTGGGATGGCTTCTCAACGGCTGTGATTGCGTGAAAGTCGAAAGCTGTCTCAAACAATAAAGGGTTTTCTCGTTGTTAGAAGCTGTAAGCTCGGTCCATAACATGGAGAAACCAAAAGCCAAAAGGCAGCCTAGGCTAGTGTCAGCGTGTGAGCTAACAGACCGCTTCCGAAAGGGGTATAAGAAGTCCGAAACGGGGGGCTTTCGTGGAGATTGCTTGAAACGCGACGGAACGAGAGCAAACGAAGCTCGCAAGAAGAAGACAACTGTGTTTATCCAGGTTCGGGCCCTCTGGGGGAGTAACAGCCCTAGTCCTGCTCGCTCGTATTTTTGTGTGTTCTGGGGAGAGCTGGAAGATGTACAGTAATCCAAAGGGAAAAGAACCTATTTGCCCAGAACTCAGAGTCTCACCCTTTCTCCCATGCACCCCGGCTCCCTTTTATACTCGGGCTGGCTGGGGTGCATGGAGGCTTACACGGTATAGCACGATCATTACACCGCCACGTCGCATTAAATGCTCATGTCACTGTCCTTGCAGCACATTTAATGCCCTGGCGCAGTCATCCTCTCCCTTGCTCTCGGGCCCCGCGTCGGCCGGCTCCGCCCGTTCTACCGAGATGGGAAATTGCACCATGACGTCACTCACCATTATGACGCGCGTTGGGAATACACGCCGCCTTACTGTGGCCTTCATTACCTACATTTAATGCGCTTTAAATGTCTTTCACCTCATGCGCGCACGATACGCCTCGGGAACTGGGCGCCAGCGACGTGGCCTGATCGCCATGCATCCTCTGGGCGATCACACAATCGATCGCCAAAGAAGGCCTGGTCGCCACTGTCGCCGGCGGTCACTACCGACAACCGGTAGCGTGGCCTGGTCGCCACCTGTCCGCTGGCGATCACTCAGTTGAACGCCAGCGGCGTGGCCTGGTCGCCACCTGTCCTCTGGCGATCACACCACCTGTCCTCTGGCGATCACTCTTTCTGACTGCTAGTGGCGTGGCCTGGATGCCACTTGTCCGATAACAGTTCTTACTAAAGTGTAGTGGGCACCCTGGTGTAGGATACACCGACAGCTAGCTTTCTACGGCTTTTGTAAATTGGACTTCCTTATTTGCTTCTAAAGTGGAAGAAATTTATCCAACTCATAGCAAATAGAAATACCCCAAACCCCCTCCCCTCTCACCCATGGGAGCATATCCTGTGCACATATGCAATAATTAAATCTGAGCCGTTTAGATCTCATTCAACGGTGGCTCTATCGAGATGGTAATTGTTGCATATGTGCATAGGATATGCATGTGCACGGGATATATAGCCCTCGTTCCCCCATTCCCCACAAGCATCTCATCCAGATGGACGGATCGGCGACGCTAGGGTTAGCGTCTTGAACAGCCTCCGTCCCGCGTCGCCGCCTTCGCCTTCCTCAGTCGCCCGCCACCGCCTCTGACGGTCTCCAACCAACACCGTGGATCCACCCGAGCCACCTTCGCCCTGTTCTGCCGCACCGCGCCTCTGCCCACTGTTAGAAATAAGGCCCAAGTGGCCCATTTATCTCTAATGCCAAAGCTACAAAGAACAGTACCATATTGCTAGTTAAGAGAGGAGAATACCAATTTAAAAGGGAGAGCTCCCACCATGTCTTGTAATGAGGCATATGGGGGTGAGGAGCACGGCTAAAGTCGCACGCGCGCGCGCGTATTTCGCGAATTACCGCGTATTTTTCCCGCGTGACTTGTGACTTTGCGACGTCGCGGGTCGCGGTGCAGTGGATTAAATCTTGGCATGTTTTAACCCTTTTATTTTCCAGTTTCTAATAGAAACAGCAATGATAATGTCGTCAGTTTCTAATATAAACAGTCATTTGAATGACCTGCAGTTTACTAGCGTTTAATGGTGTTGTAATGGTGCAAGGCTATAAAATCTGGAGACGTCCAGACTGAAATGAGTTTTTTGGCTCTTGCACTCGCGTTCATCCATTGTGATCTGTGTTGCGTTTTCGTGTTACGCTTGTTCTTCACCGACCTTCCTCTCGGCGTGCACCGCGAGGCAAGAAGAGTGGGATCTCCGAACCGTTGCCGCCGCGAGAACCTGCACGGGGGCGGCAATAAGGTTTATGGGCAGCGCAACTGCGCGACCGCTCGAGCTTCCTCTGCGTCGACTACTTTCTCTACGGCCGGTCGCTACTGCGCTGCATCTATTTCGTCACCAAATCCATCGTAAAAATTCTTCCCTTTGTTCATTTCTAGATCTACTTTTCAGAAAATATATGGTATTTTCTAGATCTACTTTTCAAAAATATATGATATCTTCTGTCTAGCTTGTTGTGTTTGATTATTTTTGAATTATGTTTTGTATTCAAATCTGAAATCAAAATAATACTAGATGTTCAATCAACACCCACCACCGGCGACCTCCGGCGAGCTGGCTCCACCGTCCTCAGACCTTGGCCTTAGCTCCACCCGACGCCACCACCTGCTTCCTTCGGCAGGCCGCCTCCCTACGCTTCGGACGACACCGCTATCCCTGTCCATCGAGCTGCCTCTGCCTGGACCCCCTCCGCCAGCCTCCCTCCAGCTGCTCTAGGCCGTCTCCCCCCGCAGAAATAATCATCCATCTCCTCTCAGCCAATTTCAGATCTGAGTTGTTATCACAACTCAGATCTGAAATTTTGATGCACATGGTCCGTTGCAAAGGTCCTTGAGTAGTAGATCCTACTCAATCTTGATGCACATGGAATAAAATAAGTTTTGTAATCCAGCTGTGTTTGTGCTGTTTAGCTGTTTTCAGAAATTTTCAATGCATGTTCCCAGTAGCAATAGTCGTGGTTATAGTAGATTGAGCAATGACTTGTTGAAGGTATACACGCATTATGTTATTGATCAAGTATTTGATGAAATGAAGTAGGTATACTGACCAATACCAGAAATTATAATCAAATGCTTTCATCTATATGTTTGCATGTTGGTTTCTAGATCACAATTAAAGTCCCCGTAACACATGAAGCTTGACACAAATTCCAGATCAGACATAAGCACAGCCATGTGCCAAGTGACCAAGAATTGTGTGGCAAGATTTGACCATGTGCCAAGTGACCATGAATTATGTGGCAATATTTGGCGGAGTACAAAGATGCATGATACTTCTTAGAGAGGTACGTAGGATGTTGATTGATGATGGATCCATGGCATTCTGCTTAGGAAAGCATCCTTTGAAAATGCCAACCAATGTGGCTGCCTTTTTTGTTTGGTTTTCAGTTGTTTGACGACCATGTATATCCCAATTGAAAATATACTATATCCATCGTGATAATCTTGCTTACATCAGCATCCAACTTCTAAAACCATTACAATTTTGTTAGTTGGGGATGATTTTATTGAAAATTGTCATTATTGTGCTTGCTCTAGTTTCCCCAGTGCACTTGACGTTGTAACCGTTAGTGATGATGTTGACATGGCCAGCGTTGAGATCCGAATATGTAAATCTGGACTCTCTATGCATACTGCACTAGTTCAGGATCATGTTAATACACACAGTGATAACATAGATGCAATATCAAAATCATATACAACGAAATAACAATTAATAAATTACTAGATCTATTATAACTATATGCATGAAGTGCAGCTTAATAACAATACTAGTTATATGCCCGTGCGTTGCTACGAAAAACAAAATTGATAACGAAAAATAAAGATTAAAAAAAATACTATTTCATAAGATCAAACATCTATCTTTAACGCTTCGTTTCTTGCAAAAGCTGGTTAATTAAAGCAACACTTCGTTTCTTGCGTAAGGCAATTAATCAGGGCAATTAAGTAGGGCAATTAAGCAGGGCAATTAATGTGACGTGGGAAGAAACTCTCACTTTATATAGTAGAGATAATAATAAGATTCTCAGATATTTCTCAGGTGTTTGTGGAAACAAAAGAGGCGACCGAACACATGTGGAACATTGTATTTCATTAATTCTGTATTGAATATACGAAATTACATGCACCCGCAGGAGTTCATTTTTTGTCTTCTGCGTCTTTGCTTGAGAATATCTGATTAGAGATTGCATTGTTCGTTGATTCCCGGTGCCTTTGCATGGCGTCGGATTAATTACATATGTAGGCTTGGCCTATAGAATACCTTCTATTAAGCTGCGTTGCGGTAGTCATCTTTTTACATATATCGTTTGCCCATATGTATGTATGATATTGATGTAGATGTATCATGTATGTGGTGAAGAGCACGGGTGGCTTTGTTCGCCAAACCCGGATATCGTGAGTTGTAGCATGTTGACAGTGGTGAGTGGAGTCCACGGCTGACGGCCGGCAGGAAGCGAAAGAAATGGACCAGCGTTTTGCTGTTTTCTGTTGATCTTGCTTCAGCTTCTTTTTCTTCCGCAAGGCTGTTTTTTTTCCCGCACGTGCGTGGAAGTGTATCCTCTGACGTTGAGTCACTGATATGTAGATCTCACGTATCATTGAACCCACATGTTATGACCCAACGTTAGAGGATCTCAATTCTATGTGCGCAGAGGCCGTGCGAGGGTGCTGTGATTTCGCGGGAGCGCAGGAAGGCTGTGCCTGTGCGTGCTGGAGGATGGTGGCTGCGCCTTTTATAGACGGGATGCGGAGTCCAAGCTAGGACGCGACGCAGGTCGGCGCCATCACGTTCCGCAGCGGCCGCAAGAAATCTCGGATGAGAAAGATTACTCGTTACATTTAAACCTGGAAAACTTATCGCAAATTAGTTTCTTGTCGACGTTTGACCGAGGCCGTGTGGCGTACGCGTATATGAGCTTGTGTTTGGTTATCTGTACCAAGTGGTACATGTATGAGATGGTTTAAAAAAAATCCATCTATATGTTTGGTTGCTTGAATAGAATTATCATATCCTGGACCAAGTGATACAAATTTAAGGATTATTCTCTCTAGATGTTAGACTATTCTATTCATCTAAAATAAATTGAGCCAAATGATACAGGATCATCCCATCCTATTCAACCTCATACTATCAACCAAACATACCTTAAACCGTGCACATATCCCGCCAATTCGTGGGCTTAGCTAGATCCGAATCAAGGATTCAAATTTCGGTTTTGGGTTTTATCTCGGGCCTGGCCGGACGGCGAAATCTCGGCGAGATTTCGGAAATTCAAACCGAATCCGGTCGAAATCCAAAATTCAAACTTGAAATCCGTTTTTTTTTTCTACCGATAAATCTGAAATTTCTGCCAAAATTACCGAAATTTCCGACATTTTGGCACAATTTGAACCGAACGAAAAATGGTCAAAACTCATCAAAAAAAATTTCAAATTTTTTTGCGGATCATCTTGACCATAAATCCAATCAAATGCAATGCCCAAAAACTAAAATCCGGTGCGAAAACCCGAGATTTCGACCAAGATTTTAATAGTTACTTAGCAAATTATTTTTTTTATTTTTTTTACCCAACCGGGATTTAAAATCTCGGGGTCCGAAATCTTAAATCTCGACCAAAATTTCCGGATTTCGTCCGAGATTACTATCCATGATGCTAATCCGCTATGTGAAACGAGAGCCACGGCTGCACGCATGCATTCGTCTACTAGTTGATGAGTACTGCTAGGTATTGCGTGCATGCATATCTCACCACATGGGCCGACAAGTGCTGACGTGAGCTATCAAATCAACTTCTTTTTCTTTTGTGCTCGAATGTCGCCAATCTTTTGTATATCATATCTTGTAAACCAAACGTCAATTTACCATCCATTTAAATCTCCATATTTAGGCCTTATTTAAGAGGCTCATTCCCGACCGGATATGGATGGGCCAGAATTTTAGCTTATTTAAAATTCTAGCCTATCCATATAGATCTCGGTCGGAAATAGACTTCCCAAACAAGACATTTGCCAGCGTTTTCAACCAGCAAGATACCTCACGGATGGAGATATTGGTTCGTATGTGGTGCTTTTGCGGCCAAGTACCCAACAGGTGTTCTCTGAGCGACCGCGGCGGCCTGAAGTGCGACTCACGAGCAGACAGACACAGCGATTTACCCAGGTTCGAGCCCTCGGTGTGGGTAATAGCCCTACGTCCTGGCGGTTCTTTGTTTAAATGAGTTGGAGTATTTTGTGGTTACAAGGCCTCTTCTTCCCGAGAGAGTTGAGTGCCCGGAGGAAGAAGAGAATGGGATCCCCCCTCGCCCATGCACTCGAACCCCCTTATATACTTCGGATAGGTTCGGGCAGACGAGGGGCTTACATCACGCTGAGCCACGGTCCATTTATTATGCCCATCACTTCCGTCTTGTCTTAAGCCTTATTCTTTGTGCGGCCGCCTGCTCCCGTCTGATCTGTCTGCGATAGGTGCGAGGTGTCAGAGGAGCGGGCCGTCCTTGCAATTAATGGCCATGACACAACGTGTCAGGGGGAGGAGGCTTCGGGGCGAAGCCTCCATCTCTGCCTTCTGGTCGTTCGCCTGCTCGCCAGGCCGCCACGTGGGCCGGCGCCCGACGAGTGGAGCTTGGTCGACCACCTGCTCGCCCGGCCGCCACGTGGGCCGACACCCGGCGAGTGGGGCCTAGTTGCCCACCTGCTCGTCGGGCCATCTGTCTTAACCATGGCGGAGAGGATACTCCGGGCGTAAAGTACGCGGCAGTCTTATTATGAAAAAATCTTTCAAATAAATCTAATATTAGATTTAGTGACGCGCGGAGCCCATACATCATAGACTTGCTTAGGGAATTTTGTACGCCGTATATCAATGATTTTGCTGACATATGGGCAATTGGTTCTTTATTTTATTATTTTATTTAATGAATTTTATGTATAAAAATTCATCAATCATCAAAGTTCTCATCGGAGATGATGCACAGTGATTCTGGCAGGTCCTACCTGTCAGCGACACGTTACGAGGGCTAGTGGACTGGGTTACGCACGATGCAAGCTAGCGCATGGGATGACTCGGCTAAAATCTTAGGCCAGCTAGGTTGGGATTCTGTCTGATTACTATTTCATCATTTTTATATAGTTTTTCTTTTTAGAAAATACATGAAATACAAATGAGCTCCAAATAAATAGCAAATACACTCGATAAATTCCCAAAAAATTTCTAGAAAATACTTTTAAAAACATAGAACCCTAAAAAAATTGATAATTTTTCACTTGAATTTTAATCATATTAAATTAATTTTTACTTAGAAAAATCCTATATTAAGCTTTAATTAACAAATAAAATTGTGAAATTTTTGGAGAGCTAAACCTTACAAAAATATTTTCAGAAAGGAAAAAATTGGGATATTGTAACCGGCGTGTGTGTCGCTATTATAGTCGCTTTTGTACCATAACAATAGTTCAATTTACATTTTTGGACCATTTCATGTGAACGGATAAGCTTAAGATTAAAGGAAGGACCACATATATGTAATATATTTTTTTATTTACTACCTGGCAGGGACCATATATTTGTAGTATGTTTGTTATAATACTTGACAATTATTAATACACTACATTTCGTGTTTAGATTCACATTTATATATCACGTGCAAAAAACATTAAATGAAATCCACTAACATGTGTCCTTCATACAGAATAAAACAAGCTGTTATCTGCCTCAGGGTTGTTACGGACATTTTTTTAACTTAGAACAACCTATCTAAAAATCAGACTGTCAAACACCAAAACTCTTCAGCTCTGACGGTCAACCATATAATCCAGTCGAAAACCGCTTCTAAAGAAACTGCAGTCATCCCAAACAAAGGCCGTAAGCTTACTCGTCGGAGTTAGGAATCCTCGGCGTATTCTTTGCCTTCTTGGCCGCATCCAGGGAAAAGACTGGAAGAACAAACATATCTCCCTTAATTATGCTCAAGATTTGAAGATATAAGCTTCGACTATTTATTCCGCCAAAACAGCTTGGACAATTGGCTCGCTACTCCGATCCAAACAGTAGCTACTAGCTAGCTCAAGTAACACACAATGACACAAGTGGATCCAACATTTGTTACAGAGCAGGTGCATGCATGCAGAGCTAGTTTGGCTTAGTGGAGGGAATAGCAACACTTCTTGAAGGTGTCCATGTCGCGGCTGAAGAGGGGCACGTAAGCGTCCACGCTCCCGTCGCCGACGAAAGACGGAAGGAGGATGAGCAGGCCCTCCACCGGCAGGTAGCTGGGCATGAAGAAGAACGGCCGGCCGCCGCCGAAGTCCAGGTCGTAGAACGGGATCCGGAGCCAGCTGTCCACCTCCATGTTCGGGCTCAGCACCATCTCCGCCGCGTCGGCCGTCGCCACCAGCCGCTCCTTCTCCACGGCCCCAGAGTTGGCGAAGTCGATAAACGACTTGAAGTAACCGTCGTCGATCCGAGACACTTCCCGGTTGATGAGCTCCACCGCGTGCTGCAGCGGCCTGGTCACCAGCTCCCGCGCAGTCGTGGTGGGCCTTGCCCAGAGCACGACGTTACCGGTGTAGCCGTCCGGCACCGGCGGGCTAATCCGAGCCCGCCCGTCCACAGCGATGCAAACGCCGGTAGCCTCCCGTCCGCCGAGCCCGCGCGCCTTCGTCACGCACCGCCACAGATGCGCCACCAAGCACTGCAGAGTGCTGTACGGCCGTTGCGCGCCCGCTGACGCCAACGACTTGAGCTTCGAGATGAACTCCTGGCTGAAGTGTATCTTGCTTATGACCACCTCGTCGTCGCCGGAATGGCCGTGGTCTTTGCTGTCAACCCTCTCGTAAGGCTTGAACTCGACACCCCGGTGCTCGAACTCGACCTTCGGTGGGTCGCGGGGTGTGAAGAAGGACGTGCGGTCGTGCACCGGAACGGGATGGATGGCGGCGCCGCGGGTGGCCCGGCTAAAGGCGACGAAGAAGTTACTGGTGGCGCGTCCGTCGGACACGATATGCTGCGCGGAGAAGCCCACGACGAGGGACCCGCACAAAAACCGCGTGACCTGGATCAGCATCAGCTCCTCGGCGCCGTCGCCGCTCGGGTGTAGGCTTAGCACCTCGGGCGTTGGCTTCAGCGGCATGACGCTGTCGAGTTCGACGTCGGCCATTGCCACCACAAACCGCGCGCCCGCGTCGTTGAGCAGGATCGCGCGGTTGCCGTTGGCATCCACGCCGAGTCGCCCGGCCCACTCGCGGTACTCAGCCAGCGCCTTGGCGAGTCCTGCCTCGAGGATGGCGTTGGGCGGGGCCGGCGGGCGGAAGGCGTAGACGACGGAGATGTACGCGTCAAAGTTCACCTTGTCCAGCACAGAGAGCGGGACGACATCGGCGGTGGTGGTTAGGGCTTCCGCGCCGCTGCTGTAGGCCGGCTCTACGAGCTTCGTCGACTGCACGGTGATCTTCATAATGGCGAACGTGGTTAAGTAAAGGACGAACTTACTCAACTAGGAAATGTATACGTTCTTGAAAGGCCGAGGCGTGCGTACGAGTGTAACGGTGAGGCACGACGATATATATAGCGTTTAATGTAATATATAGAGAAGGAAGGGTACACCATAACTCCATAAGTAGGTGAACAACAACGACGAGATTAAAATGACCACTGTTGTCCATTTAATAGTAAACTAAATCTATCTGTCTATATCAATAAAAACAACAGCTGATGTATGTTCAACTTACCTCCTTCGTTTTAAGTGTGAGGAAACCCCACAATAATACTAAAAAGGAAAATACTAAAAGTTATCATATTAATTCAAAAAAAAGTGAGAAGAATTCCTACCACTTATTTTGGTGGGGTCAAATTATAACCGTACAGATTAATCATATATAGATATTAGAATTATATAGCAAATAATACAATTGTATTCAATTATAAAAAGTAGAGTTGTATATCAAAGACATATGTATCATGGTATTAGCCGCGCAGTTGAGCGGGCACATATGCTAGTTATATATTAAAAGCTCATGGTATATCTTTTAGACAAGCTATGAAAAAAGAGAATAACCTAGAAACTCTAGTAAAAAAACAATATTTAGCCCTTAATCTACTGAACTATAACTAAGTTAAACTACAATATTCATTGGATATTATAATTTAAATAGAAATATCTAAACTTCTATCTAGCGAACCAGAATTATAATAGCTTGATTAAAAAAAGAGTCCATGCCAAGTATAATAAAAATAACAGAATTTGGAATAAAAAATAAAATAATTTCATTTTCGTATGAAATGTAAATTAAAACCCGTACGTAGCTAAAATTCAGAATAAAAATTATATAAAGTTAACAATTGGAATTGTACATGAATTCTAATCTAAAACTAATATTTGAAATTAATTTAAAAGTAAAAACATAAAATTAGGATCTTAGATTAGAAGAAAGAGTCCGTACCAAATATAATAAAAAATAACATAAATTTGGAATGAAAAATAAAAGCAAATAAGACATTTACCTTTCATAAGAACTCCAAATTAAAACATGTATATAGCTAAAATTCAAAAAAAATTAGAAAAAAATTAATAGTTAGATTTGTATATGAATTCTAACATAAAGTTGGTATGTCAAATTAACTAAAACAATAAAAATGAAACTTAACATAAATTTGGAATAAAAAATAAAAATAAATTAGTCATTTGATTTTCATATCAGATCTAAATTAAGCATGCACATAGCTTAAATTCAGATAAAAATTAGCAGTTGGATTTGTATACAAATTCTAACCTAAAACGTAAATGGGAAATTAAATAAAATAAAACAAAAAATAATAAAATAAAAAGAAATTAGGGATGTGTCGACGTACTAGCCAACAGGCACCTCCGAGTCGGGTGCTTATAAGGTTCAGACGGGGGGCTTTCGGGGTAATCGCCGGTGGAAGGAAGATGAACGGGGTGCCGGTGAAGCTCAGAGGAATGGGGACGCTAGGGTTTACCCAGGTTCAGGCCCTCCGAAGAGTAACAGCCCTAGTCCTGCCTTTCTTCTTATTGCTTGTGTTCTAGCTTGAGAGTATGAAACCCACTAACAATGAGCCGAACCCCTTCTCCCATGCACCCCGGCCTCCTCTTATACTTGGGCTGCCGGGGGCACATGAGAGGCTTACATGGCAAGGCACACTCATTACACTGACAAGGGCGCATTTAATGGGCACGTCACTGTTCTTACATCCCATTATTATCCGCCGCAGCCGTCACACCCCCGCCTCGGGCCCCACGTCCACCAACGCTACCCGTTCCGTCGGGGGGTGAGGTGCTGATGTGATGTCATATGCAATTAATGCACGCCTAGGGAAGACGCGCTGTCATACTGCATTCTCCACGCTTTAAATTTAATGCGCACGATTCGCATTAAATACCCTTAATCTGGGTGCTGCAGCCTCGGGGGTGGACGCCAGGGGAGTGGCCTGCATGCCACCTATCCGCTGGGCGACCACCTCGCTGGTCGCCCAGGGGCGTGGCCTGTCCGCCACGTGTCCCTTGGGCGACCACCTTCCTGGGCGCCCAGTGGTGTGGCCTGGTCGCCACCTGTCCACTGGGCGACCACCTCGCCGGTCGCCCTAGGGCGTGGCCTGTCTGCCACGTGTCCCTTGGGCGACCACCTTCCTGGGCGCCCAGTGGCGTGGCCTGATCGCCACCTGTCCACTGGGGCGACCATGCCGGGGAGTTGCTGCTTGCCTGCGGCGGTGTGTCCGGACGCACCCTGCCCGCCCGGCGGGCTCTTTTATTGCGGGGGAGTGGAGACCCTGGCGTAAAATACGCCGACAGGATGTTTTTGTTAATTCCATTCTAAGTGAAAAATATACATTTTCATTTTATTCATAATTAAAATTTTAGAAATATGGTCATTCGAGAGAAAAAAAAAGGTAAGGAATTTGATTTGTTGCTCATTTTTGTTGCAACAAGTTATTTGTGATATCCATCTTCAAACTATTGCATGGATGAAACATTTCTTTAGAGATAGATTTGTTGTTTTTGGAATTTTTTATGCATGGAGTAGGCATAGACTGAGACCTTGGCGACAGTGTCGGGCTCCACGGCCACTATCAACCATCACACTTGCTGTTTTGTCTATTTCTTCTCCTGTGGCTACGATAAGACATCACGACGGCAACGATAGGAAGTGCACTGGGCCGGCCTAGCCCTACCAAATTAGTCACTCCTACGACAAGCAGAACGACACACTACTACAGAAAAAGTCATCATATACGGTTATAAAATGTCTTCATAGATAGTTTTATAAACCGTCTGTAAACTTGTGTCAGTTATGATAACGATGTACTGTGAAACTCACATTACAGATAGTTCTTTATAAGAACCGTCTATGGTATGTGATATATCACAGATAGTTTCTTGTATGAAACTGGTTGTTATATTATTTTTTACTGCTGAATTTTTTCTATGTATTGGCAAGCCTCAGGAAAAATGCTAGCCATGCCCTCTGAAAAAGCAAATTGCACAGATTATATCGTAAGTATATTACACATATTATATCGCAAGTAGATTACACACATCACAAGTTGATTATATCGCAAATTACATAATGTTACATTAATCAACAGATTTGAAGCTAATTATATTATAGATTACACAACTATTTCAAAAATTAACTCAAATGTTATATTAACGAATAGATCAGAAGCTGATTATATCATAGATTACACAATCATTTCAAAAATAAACTCAAATATTATATTAACAAATGGAATGCACAATTACAATTCACAAATTTAAACAACTTTCAGAAATTAGGCAGCGTGGAATGTGTCTTTTGGATGTATGACCTCACGCATCAAGAAGTTAGAGAAGTGTTCACGAATTGCCTCCAAATGGGCCTTTTTCAACGTAGTTGCATCGCTGATTTTTTTGTACCGATGAGGGTTCACATGTTATGGCTAACGTAGAAGGCACATAGGTTATTTTCCTATTCATACTGAGCGCACTTTGAAAATAGAATTGGTTAGTTCCAGGGGCATTATTATAAAGTGATATAGGATTATTGTGTACTAGTGGCTACCAGAAAGTCAAAATCGTATTTTAGCTTCAACGCATCCTTGTGTGGCCCTCCATGAAGTCTATACACTCTGAACGCCCTATGTGGTTCCAAAAAAATTAGTCTCAGCCATTCCACGAGCTACAGAAGAGTTATATATGGAGGAAACGTGATTAGTTGTCGAGTAGTCTTTCGATAGGCCTCGAGTCATAGCTGCCCTTACGTAAGGAATCAATGTAGCTAACTCGGTTTTTTCTTGATTCAAATACAATTAGTACTCAGTGAAACCTACACATCAATAAAACCGTGGTTATTCAACCTAACTTTGAGTTGCGTGTGAAGTACAAATCAATGTTTAGCAGGTAGCGCAACACTTACGACGAGTTCAAGCGCGGACGACAACCTTGTGTATTTCGACTTGCAGCCCGAGAACAAAGGTTTCTCCAAATTGTCCATCAAGCCCCAAAATTTACCATACTATCTCAACATGGTTTCCTTCAGCATCACGCAACATCTGATTCAGATTATCATCGTGCAAAGTGTCCTCATTGGAAGTACAATCGATATCATCCGGCATATCGTCAACTTTGTCGGCGATGTTAGTACTGTCTGCTTCCTGTATAATCTGCTTTTCACCGTGACTGGACCAACATCTATACCCTTTTTGAAACATTGTAGAATCAAGTGTACTTCGATGTGGACTGAGTTGCCAAACATCCTTACATTATCGTAGTAAATGCATGAACAAGACATAAATTAGACCCCCTTATTATGCACATCCTCCTCTGCAGCTCTTTTAAAAGTAAAGGCGCAATTAATGTACTCAACACTCGCACAATTCACAGTGTACATCCAGCTTTGATCCATTTACGTACGCTACATATATAATAAGTGTTAAATAATGAAGTACACTAGGAGTGCATGCACATGCATATATTCTTAGAATGGAGCACAAATTAACTAGCTAAACCCTACCATAAATCATAAACCATGCTAGATCTAAATAATCTTTGCTTTGTACCAAGCTAGCTATATCTAAACTAAGTATATATCTTCAATTTTCTCTTTATCAAACTAGCTACCTTGGATCATAAACAACAAATGTATCTACAAGCTACATCTAAAACAAGTATTTTAAAATTCTCTTTTTCTCAAGCTAACTAGCTTCTTAGATAAAAAAGAACAAATAGATCTTCAATTCTCTCTTTACCTAGATAGCTAGCTACATCTTCAGTATAATACCATTAGAACCAATTACTACTTTAAAACACAAAGAACAAATGGATCAACACTTCAATTCTCTTTTTACCAAGCTAGATCTTCAATATAATGCAATTCTCTCTTTACCAAGCTAGATCTTTACCAAACCAGTGATAAATTTAATATAAATCTTTCTACAGTAGTGACACTCCATGAGTGAGCGTGAGGAAGAAAGCATGTGGGTAGGTGCGGTGTGTTTTTGCTAGGAGGAACTGAATAGTAAAAATCACTCGTTTCACAAATCCTATGGTGCGAGCGCCCGAATCGGATTTACGGCGCTAGTCACTCTAAAATATACAAGATAAGGTTAGTTGACTATTATATATCTTTCCCTGATAGTATTTTGACTTGTATGCATGGACGATTATGATTGGACGGATGGCGGGTCAAATGACGTTTACCGGCTGCATGCGTGTTCTGCGCTGGAAGTTGGTGAGCAGAAGAAAAATCGGCACGGACGACATGTTCAAACAGTTGACGGATTTATATAATAATATAAATATCTTTATATATAGGACGTCTTTTTTGTACTCCTGGAAGTATGTACTCTCACATCCGGTATACCGCTTAAATAAATGTATTATACCCTTTTACCACTTTCAGTAAACTCTAATAATAATTTTAAGATACTACAATGCGATATTTTTTAAAAAAATTATCGGAGCCTTTTTTTTTTGCTATATACACTTTTTCATATGTAAAAAAAGTATATAAACAAATTATGGTATAAATGGTAGATTTTAATGAAATTTTTCGTAGAACTCACTTTGGAGTATCTTATAATCAGTATTAGAGTATACTCAAAAAGATAAAGAGGTATAAAAACATCATTTAAGTAGTATATTGAGAGTGTGAGTATGTACTCCCAGGATATGAAACTATTTTCCTTTGTATATATATATATATATATATATATATATATATATATATATATATATATATATATATATATATATATATATATATATACACACATATATATATTTGTAGGTAGACATGTATAGTTCATGTAATCTCGCCATCGACAGTGATGCATGCCGTAAACAAGACCGAGCTACGATTAACCAATTAGGTGGTGGTGCGTGCACGGGACGGAGTACGTGGGAAAGTAACCAAGCCTGTTCACATACTAGGACGAGGACCTTCCACGTGAAATACGATAGTCTTTTGTGTATAATATATAGTTACATGCCCGTGCATTGCTACGAAAAGCAAAATTGATAACGAAAAATAAAGATTAAAAAATAAAAAAATTATTTCACAAGATCAAACATCTATCTTTAACGCTTCGTTTCTTGCGAAAGCTGACTAATTAAAGCAACGCTTCGTTTTTTGCGTAGGGCAATTAAGCAGGGCAATTAAGTAGGGCAATTAAGCAGGGCAATTAATGACGTGGGTAGAACTCACCACTGCCACCAACTGTTGCTTTATAATAGTAGAGATTATTGTTATGATCAGTGATCAGTACGTATTTTTATAATATAGTTATCACATTTATACACAATCTATCTACCTATAACTATATTAATTGAAGGTTCGATCAGTTAGAAACCTCCGTATTAATTCTATATGGTGGAAAAACCTAGAAATTACTACATTAATCATAGAAAAAAAAAAGATATTCTCACATTAATCCTAAAAAGAAAAATCTAATCTATCCAAATTATATATCAGGTTGTATCAATGGCCTAGATTTTTTTAGCAAACACGGAAGTGTTTGTAACGGACTCTAACACATGTATGCATGTGACGTGTGTTTGTTAGAGAAAAAAGAGAGACTTCGAAATAAGCTTAATTCAAAATTGGAATCAAAACTAAGAGAAATTAATATACAAGATTGGCATTACATATCTCAGAAGAATCCATAATTTTAAAGAAATATGAAATAAAGTTAAATTCAAAAATAAAAATAAAGTTTGGAACACAAATTGTATCTTAATTAAATTAAATTCAGAAATCATTTTTATTGTAGATAAATTTGAATTAGAAACTAAATCAAATGAGTAATATATCTGTACTAATTGGAGTAACGGGCCGGAGAGCCTCACGTTAATCCTAGATGACAAAACTAGAAATTACCTGATTAATGGAATAAAAAGAAAAATTGCTACAAATTTCCACATTAATTATCTGAGAAAAAGGATGCATCAATATGTTGCTAAGGAAAGTATATACGGATACAGTACACTCTGTCCAGACAACATGGGTTAGATGACAATACGGTTTGGATCTGGACAGCATGGGCCATGAACTTCTATTGGATTTGGACTCATATGCTCCGAAAAAATAATGTATCTTAATTTACAAAAAATAGGAATCTGAAATGTCCAAGATGAAAACATCGCATATTTGAAATTTAA
The DNA here is from genome assembly GCA_036346355.1 of Rhipidocladum racemiflorum. Classification (NCBI taxonomy): domain Eukaryota; kingdom Viridiplantae; phylum Streptophyta; class Magnoliopsida; order Poales; family Poaceae; genus Rhipidocladum; species Rhipidocladum racemiflorum. The sequence continues at coordinate 70,290,677 of CM070576.1, read as the reverse complement.
ATTTAACATAAATTTGCTTATTATGTGTATATAGGTTCTGAATAAAACATTAGTGATGAAGTATCAATGAAAACATGTAGCATATATATGTGGATGCATATGGAGCCCCCACCTGTGAAGATCTACAAATTTCTGCATTAATAAAAAAGTAACTGAATATATATAAGAAAAATAGTAAATGAAAAATAAAATATATCCACAAAGATAGGAGAGGTACGAATTGGTTTGATGTGCGCGTACAAAGCTAGGCATTATAACTCAATACTGTACAAATTGCAAATTATTACATCATCCAAAAGCTGTTCTTAGTAAGCAATCAGGGAAAAAGGAGATGCGAAGTGCATGCATTTGGAATAATATACATGTTATTTAATACTACATATACGTACATGTATATACACACAACTTTAAATATGGCACGAATATGATTAGCCCATGTAGGCGCACGGATTAATGACTAGTATCACAAATTATCCCTCCCTTACACTCGGGAGGTTTGAAGCCCTCCTAGAGCATCCACCTCACCTCCACCTTCTCTCTCCTCTTTTTGCAAAAAAGCCCTTCCAGTTTTTGAAATTACGGATATGTCCTTTTGCAATTTTTTGTGAGAGGAAGATTTTTTCCTCAGTTCGCGTTTAGGTCCCTCCTTCGCCGTTTTACGTAAAGAACCTCCTGTTAAATACGAATCGTAAACGAGCCCTTTTATAGTTTTTCAAAATAGCGAACAGGTCCAAAATCATAACAAATTGGTCCGTGCGCTTTTCGTTCAGGTCCTTTCTCCGTTTTGCCCCAAAAAAATATTTTTGTGGTCCGTTTTTCCCTCCGGAGCATTGAAAAAATGTTTTCGTTTCTCCGTTTTGCCCGAAAAAAATGTTTTTGTGGTCCGTTTTCCCTCCGGAGCATGGAAAAAATGTTTTGTTTCTCCGTTTTACCCGAAAAAAATGTTTTTGTGGTCCGTTTTCCCTCCGGAGCATGGAAAAAATCCGTTTTGCCTAAAAAAACCGAAAAATATTTTGGTTGTCCGTTTTTCCTCCGGAGCATGCAAAAAATGTTTTCGTTTCTCTGTTTTTCCTAAAAAAACGAAAAAAAATTTGGTGGTCCGTTTTTCCTCCGGAGCATGGAAAAAATGTTTTGTTTCTCCGTTTTACCCGAAAAAAATATTTTTGTGGTCCGTTTTCCCTTCGGAGCATGGAAAAAATATTTTCGTTTCTCCGTTTTGCCCGGGAAAAATGTTTTTGTTGTTCGTTTTCCCTTCGGAGCATGGAAAAAATGTTTTCGTTGACCGTTTTTCCTAAAAAAAACGGAAAATGTTTTTGTGGTCCGTTTTTCCTCCGGAGCATGCAAAAAATGTTTTCGTTTCTCCGTTTTGCCCGGAAAAAATGCTTTTGTGGTCCGTTTTTCCTCCGGAACATGGAAAAAAATGTTTTCGTTTCTCCGTTTTTCCTAAAAAAAACGAAAAATATTTTGGTGGTCCGTTTTTCCTCCGGAGCATGGAAAAAATGTTTTGTTTCTCCGTTTTATCCGAAAAAAATGTTTTTGTGGTCCGTTTTTCCTTCAAAGCATGGAAAAAATGTATTAAAGTATTCTCGTGGTCCGTTTTTTTTATAAAAACATTTTTTCAATTTTTTCGTTCACGTGCGCGGCGTGCCGCCGTGCTCAATTTTCTAGTAAATAGATTAATGGTGTATTGTTCTTACAATAGGGCCTTCAAGGCCAAATAGAATGCAGCGAAAAAATAAAATACATCTAGCAGTATGCCTTAAGCCCAAAACATTCCACATGCAACTGATAAGGATAAGCCTTAGAAAAATTCGTCGATGTAATCTCCGTGACATGTGACAAAGTAGGAATAGTCATTAGGGACTTCAATGTCTTCGCCCAGGGGCGGAGCTAGCCCAGGCCCAAGCCCCAGGCTGGACCAGCTGATCTTAGATTAAATATCTGTTTTCAATATTTTTTTTAATAATTTTTCGTAGAATTTTAGTGGGCTTTCGGTACCAGGCCCCGGGCTACAGCCTACTCTGCCCGGGGCCTGGATCCGCCCCTGTCTTCGCCCACTGAATGTCAACAAGCAAGAGTGAGTATATTTGTTCTCAGCAAGATTTGTAGTGTATCACAAACATAAATAAAAACTTGTCTCAAATGAAACCGCTATTTTGCCATGTTCTTTTGCACAAAGCGAGATTTAAACATATATATCAAGGAGAGGAGAATGCATTGAACCTAATTTTCGCTTTCCTCTTATTAACAAGTGGGTCGTTCAATTTATGAGGCCCCATGCATCAGCAAAAACCTTGGAAACACTCCTCACTTTTCCCCAACCGGCTGCCATGTGGGCTATTTCCTTTGTTCGATCCCACGCATCAGTCACTTACTCCCTTCCCATTCTTCCTCTCACTTCCACGCGGGACCGGGACTCCACCTGTCATCACCTTCACCTCCTCCTCTCTGTTCCCTTCGGCCGAATGCACCAAGCGCCGCCTCGCTTTGTCTTCTCCCTGCCGCAATTCGCAAGCCCTGAGGCCGCGCCCTCCATACCGTCGCCCTGACACCTCGCTGCCAACCTAACAGCCGTGCCCATACCCTGCGCGAATTGGCCGAGAAAGCTCGCCGCCTGAAAACAAAGGACTAGGGTATTATCTCGATTGATAGAGTCCGAACCTGTCTAAAAACCCCTCGCATCCTGTGTTACCATCAGCACCGATCCCACACGAATCCCCCTCGAATCACAAATCTCATTGCCGATGACATCAACCGTCGACAGTTGGCGCGCTAGGTAGGGGGACGTGCGAGGATCTCCGTCGAGCTTGATGGCTGCTACAAGCGGAGTCTCTACAATTTTCCTCCCGAATCAGGCTTTACGTTTCGGAAGCCTGGATTTCGTCGTGGATAACTTCGGAGAGCTTTCTCTTCTGGAGGCGCGCCCTCCGCCGCGCAGAGAGACCTCCGGAGATTCGCCGTCGCGACGACTACCCGGATCGGGGAGTACCGTTGCTATGTGCTCACAAAACACCAAGCGGGGGGCTGAAACCCCGGTCCGGTCAAGGAGTCGACTCAACGGGCGCTAGGTCCTGGGTGGTAGGGGTCCTCATGGCCAAATCACTTGGGACACTTGATCGCCTGGAGTTATCTCCATCTGGCTCTTCCGACTCGCAAGCCGAGTCAGAAAGTAGCTTGGAAAGCGGCTGGAACTTCCGCAGAGTCTGTGTAATCGGAGGCTCGTGGACGGACTCGCAGCAGCACCTCGACGTGGTGGCCGCCACGGAGGAAGGCGGCTGCCGCAAGGAGGAACTCGACACGCGCTCGCGAGCCCTTCGGGTTCGCGGTCGCGATGTCAATGAGGATATTCTGCAAGTCAAAATGGGAGACTAAGCTGTCTTTCATACCCCGCAGCAGAACATCGTCTCCTCCAAGACGCTCTTGGACACCTTGAGTCCAATGCTGGAGGTCGACAGCCCCGCTGCCCCGATCGTGGCCCAAGTAAAAGCCATGGTAACGGCGGCGGCGATACAACAAGCCCAGAGCGACCAGCCGGCAAAGGTATACTCCCGCGCTTCGGCAAGCACCCAAACGGCTAGTAGCCGGCCTGTCGTGAAGCACGTCATCGGGGTCATCGCGTTCCTCTCCGTGGAGAGGACCTGCGCCACGGTCTCAACCGTGATCTCCGCTCCGACCTCGATGCCAGACGTTGCGAGCGGGAAAGAGACGAGCGATGTCGACACACCGATGACTACGAGCGATTCGGCGTTCTTCTAAGGGACCAGGGCGTACGCCAAGCCTGGTCCCCCCCCACGTCGTTCGCCGCCCGAGCGACGTGACGGGGTCATCGAGTGGGTCCGAGCCTTCGCCCCACACCTCCGCCGAGTGGTCTGGCCCGATGGGTTTAACCCCAAGGGAATCACCAAATTCGATGGCGAAAGGGACCCAGAGGCCTGGCTACAAGTGTACGCCCTAGCAGTTAGGGCGGCCGGGGGAGATCAGAACGTGATGGCAAACTATCTGCCGGTCACACTTTCCCCCCGAGCCCAGGCGTGGCTCACCGGACTCCCAGCAAACTCCATAGATTCCTGGGGAGATCTGTGTGAGCAGTTTATCTCGAATTTCCAAAGCACATATGAGCGACCTGGCACTCCCTGGGAATTGTACCAACTACACCAAAAGAAGAATGAGTCCCTGTGAGAGTTTGTCAGGCGCTTCATGCACAAAAAGAGTACTGTTCGAGACGTCACCGACGCGGTCGTCATCGCAGCCTTCCAAAAGGGGGTCAGCGATCCAGATCTCATCAAGAAGATGTCTCAGAAGCCCCCGGCTTCGGTTCGGGAGCTGTTTGCCTTGGCAGATCGTTATGCGTCGGCCTCTGAAGCCTTGTCCGAAGGCCATGACGAGAAAAAGGATCATGCCGAGTCCACCAAGCGAAAGGAGAAGAAGCGCAAGGGCGAGGAGCTAGTGGCGACCGCTGAGTGCGGCCAGCCCCGGGCCAGAAGGCCGATGGCTATGACAAAGTGATGAACTCAATTTGCCCTTTTCATCCCAAGGGGAAACACGCTGCCAAGGACTGCTTCACTCTGAAGACGCAAGCCGAGCGGGGTCAAGGTCAGGCGGTCGAGAAGCACCGTCCTCCCGAAGGAGAAGAAGACTATCAGGAGGTTGAGCTGGAGCTCAACTATATCTTCGGGGGCTCGGCCGCGTACGAGTCCAGGCGGAAGCAGAAGCTCGCTGCCCGGGACATCAACGCAATCGCCCCGGAGACCCCCAGTACCTGAGGTGGTCCGAGGTAGCGGTCACTTTCGACCGCTCGGATCACCCGGACCGAGTCCCATTCCCCGGCAGGTATCCCCTTGTCTTGAGTCCAGTCGTCCGCGGCATCAAGCTCAAGAGGGTGTTTATCGACGGGGGAAGTGGACATAACGTCCTCTTCATCGAAACACTCGACGACATGAAGATTTCTCGGTCGGAGCTGAAATGTGGGTCGTCACCGTTCCATGGGGTGATTCCCGAGACATCGGCGACGCCGCTCGGGCAGGTCACCCTGCCAGTCACCTTCGGCACGAGAGAAAACTACCGGACCGAGAACCTCAATTTCGAGGTGGCTGATTTCGGGACGGCCTATCATGCCATTCTGGGAAGGCCAGCACTAGCCAGATTCATGGCGGTGCCCCATTATGCATACCTGGCACTGAAGATACCAGGGCCGAATGGTATTATCACGTTACGTGGTGATATCAAGCAGTCTTTCTCTTGCGACAGGGAGAGCTGCGAGATGGCCGAGGCGCTGCAAGTACAGGCCAGCAGGGAAAAGATCCGGTCAGCGGTAAAAACCAGTCGGGACGAAAGCTTCGTTCCGACTCGGAAGTCACCAAAGCCCGGAATCAAACCAGATGAAGGTATCAAAAAGGTCGCCCTCGACCCGTCCAGCTCGGCTCAAACGGCCTTGATCGGGACAGGGCTGGGAAAGGAATAGGAAGACGTGCTCGTCACCGTCCTCCAGGCAAACAAGGACGTCTTTGCTTGGAAGCCGTTTGACATGCCCGGAGTTCCCCAGGAGGTGATCGAGCACGCACTGAACGTGGACAAGGCGGCCAAGCCTGTCAAGCAGAGGTTACGGCGGTTCGTCCAAGATCGCCGAGATGCCATCAGGGAGGATATCACAAAGCTGTTAGCCGCGGGCTTTGTCAAAGAAGTGTATCACCCCGACTGGTTGGCGAACCCTGTACTTGTTCGCAAGAAGAATAATAGTTGGCGCATGTGTTTTGAATACACAGATCTCAACAAAGCGTGCCCAAAGGATCCGTTCGGGTTACCTCGCCTCGACCAAGTGGTGGATTCCACCGCCGGGTGCGAATTCCTTAGCTTCCTAGATGCGTACTCAGGCTACCATCAGATCCGCCTTCGAGAAGAAGACTGCGAGAAGACGTCGTTCATCACTCCATTCGGAGCGTATTGCTATGTCACGATGCCGTTCGGGTTGAAAAACGCTGGCGCAACTTATCAGCGCACGATACAGCGGTGTTTTCACAATCAGCTCGGGCGCAACGTGGAGGCATACGTGGACGATGTAGTAGTCAAAACATGAGCGAAGGAGAATCTCACCTCTGATTTAGCCGAGACGTTCGAAAGTCTAAGGACGTATAGCATGAGGCTCAACCCGGAGAAATGTGTTTTCGGAGTCTCCACTGGAAAACTATTCGGCTTCATTGTCTCTCGTCATGGGATCGAGGCAAACCCGAAAAAAATCGAGGCCATCATGAGAATGACACCTCCTTTTAGCCAAAAGGATGTTTAAAAGCTCACTGGTTGCATGGTGGCGCTCAGCAGGTTCATCTCTCGACTGGGGGCTCAGGGGATGCCCTTCTTCAAGCTCCTCAAAAAACAGGATCGTTTCGAGTGGACGGTCGAGGCACAGTGAGCTTTTGAAGAGCTCAATGCGTTCCTCTCCACTCCTGGTCTCACCGACGCCGAAAGAGCCGCTCCTTCTTTACATAGCGGCAACGACCCTGTAGTCAGCGCAGCGGTGGTTGTGGAGCGGGAGGAAGCAGGACACCGCTACGGAGTGCAGTACCCAGTCTACTTTGTCAGCGAAGTATTGGGCGAATCCAAGGTGCGGTACCCTCAAGCCCAGAAGCTGTTATATGCCGTCCTGGTTACTTCGCGGAAGTTGAAGCATTACTTCCACGAGCACCAGGTTTCAATAGTAACCTGCTTCCCAATAGGAGACATACTCCGTAATCGGGAAGCTACTGGGAGAATCTCCAAATGGGCAGCTGAGCTCAGAGTTTTCGATATTTCGTTCAAGCCGCACACTGCCATCAAGTCACAGGTCCTAGCCGACTTTACAGCCGAGTGGACCGAGTTCCAGACCCCCCTCGTCGAGAAAGAGCTGGAGTATTGGACGATGTATTTCGACGGATCCCTCATGCTCAGCGGTGCTGGGGCTGGAATTCTACTCATCTCGCCAAAGGGTGATCAGCTCAAATACGTCCTTCAGATCCATTTTTCGGCCTCGAACAACGCCGCAGAGTACGAAGCGCTCATCCACGGGCTCCGCATCGCCATATCACTCGGCATTCGACGGTTGACGGTTCGCGGAGACTCGCAATTAGTGATAAGCCAAGTACAGAAAGACTGGTCGTGCGTCGATCAGATCATGGCGGCGTATTGTTAGCAGGTCCGAGAATTGGAGAACAAGTTTGATGGATTGGAGCTGGTCCACATCCTACGCCGCAATAATGAGGTGGCGGATGGGCTGGCAAAGATGGGGGCGACTCGGGCGGTGGTCCTGAGCGATGTATTCGTTCAAGAGCTTCATAAGCCCACGGGAGCCAAACAGAAAGAGTTGAATAAGCAAGACCCCGAGGCAGAAGTTTTAGTCATCAACCCAGACTGGACAACTCCGTATCTGGATTACCTATTGAAAGGCAGGCTTCCCGAAGGCAGCACTCTGGCCGAGCGGATCGCCCGCCAGGTCAAAGCCTACGTGGTAGTCGGGGAAGAGCTCTTTCGAAAGAGCGCCTCCGGCATCCTTAGGCGGTGCATTTCGGAGCAAAAGGGGAGGAACTTACTCCAGGAAATCCACTCGAGAGTATGCGGACATCACGCCGCGTCAAGTGCTTTGGTCGGGAAGGCCTACCGTTAGGGTTTCTTCTGGCCAACAGCTGTGACGGGCGCGAAAGAGATCGTTCGCGCATGTGAAGGATGCCAGTTCTACGCTCGGCAAACACATTTGCCGGCACAAGAGCTGTAAACCATCCCCATTTCCTGGCCCTTTGTAGTCTGGGGGCTCGATTTAGTTGGGCCCCTGAAAAAGGCCCAGGGTGGTTTCGCTTACCTCTTCGTCACCATTGACAAATTCACCAAATGGATTGAAGCCAAACCAGTCACAGCGGTTAAAGCCAGGGAATTCTTACAGGGCATCGTGGTCAGATTTGGCGTACCAAACAGGATCATCACGGACAATGGCACTCAATTCAAAGGTGAAGAATTTCAAGAGTGGTGTGATGACGTAGGACTCAAGATTTGCTTCGCTTCAGTAGGTCATCCTCGAAGTAATGGGCAAGTCGAGCGAGCCAATGGCATGATCCTCCAGGGTATGAAGCAAGGATCTTCGATCGCCTCAAACCGTATGCCGCACGATGGGTAAAAGAGCTGCCTTCGGTACTCTGGGGGCTCAGGACTACTCCTAGCAGAGCGACCGGGCAGACTCCTTTCTTTTTGGTGTACGGGTCAGAAGCGGTCCTGCCAACAGAGTTGGAATTCGGATCCCCGAGGGTTCGAAATTACAAAGAGGCCGAGTCGGAGGAGAGCCGATTGCAAGAGCTTGATCAACTCGAAGAAGCTAGGAACGTTGCAGCGATCCAGTCGGCCAAGTATCTCCAAGGCCTTCGACGCCATCATTCTCGCAATGTCCGGAGTCGCACTTTCTCCTAGGGAGATTTGGTCCTCAGAAGGAGCCAAAAAAGTGAGCATAAGCTCTCTCCGATTTGGGAAGGCCCCTACATTGTGGAGGAGGTGGTGCGCCCGGGAGCTTACCGAATCAAGTGTGAAGATGGCACGGTTTTAGTGAATACCTAGAATGTCGAACAGTTGCACCGCTTCTACGCTTAAGTTATGTATTTGGCTCCCTCATGTTAAATAAAGCTATAAATTCTCTTGACTTGTGATCTGTCTCGATTATCGTGGAACTATAATTAGTTTCGAGTGGTTACGTCCTGAGTAAAACTGCGTCTATCCTAAACTACGCTGGTGCAAACTTTTCGGAAACGCGCGCTCGTGATGAAACCACAGCGAGTCGCATGATTCGATAGCCGGAAGTTGTATCAGCACAGGAGAAAAAGGGGAGACGAGGACGCGAGAAACACTAACCACTCGGGCGTGCTCGTTCACGGTTGCCGAAGGATTCCGGATGCGAAAACCCAACTCGGTAGTCCCTAGCTAGCTAAGTTCAGCCCTCTGGTACTCCGCGTGCGGAGGGTTGGAAAAATCAGCAAGGGCACACATCGAAAATCAGGGACATAACATCCAAAAGAGTTCGCGCAGCAGACAGTTACACAATAATTTACACATTTTATTTCATATTAATAATTTATATTGTTAAGGGGCGGAGGAGGCTAGGTACCGCGAGCGCAGCCCAAGGCCTCGAGGATCCATCCGGCGACCGCCTCAAGAGACGGCACCCGCCCAAGGAAAAACTTTTTCAAGAGTCTATCTGGACTATTTGGAACTCAATTAAAATATTTTCAAACTTTGAGAGGATTTGAATTCGAAGTTTAAAAATTAGAATCAAATTCTGAGTTATTGAAAAGTATTTTTCTTTAAATGCTAAAATTCGAAAAAAATAATAATAATTTTTTAAAAAAAAAATCCAGTAAAAAAACCCTATAAAACTGCGACTTTATATTTCAATTTGGTGAATATTGTTTTTGATGTTACAGACTCGCTCAGCAGCCAGGGCATGCCGCATGCATAATGCATGAATAGCAGTGACTCTGTAGCCAGGCAAGGGCGTCGTGGTAGCAGGGTTCAAATTCCCGGCGAAATCCCGCGAAATTTCGCCGAAATTTCGGATTTCGGACCCCCCCGAGTTCTATAATCCCGGCGAAATTAAAAAAACCCTAAAAAAATTTAAACGTGCTACAGTACCCTATAATTTCGCCGAAATTTCGGTTAAACGAACCGAAATCTCGGTTTTTTGAACGAAATTTGTCTAAAACGTGACCGGATTTGACCGGATTTGACCGGAGTTTGACCGGATTGGATTCCTCAAGTCATTTCCCAGGTCTGACCAAAATTTCAAAATTTTTTGACATCGTTTGAACCATTTTCCGTTCAGTTGAATTTTACCGAAATCTCGGTTTTTTCGGACGAAATTTCGGTTTTTTGACCGAAATCCCAGAAATTTCGGTTTAAAAAAAAACGGATTTAAATTTTGGTTTTTGAATTCCGTCCGAAATAACGAGATCTCGCCGAAAAATCGGATTTCGGTCGACGACGAGATTTGACCTAAAACGAAAATTTGAACCCTGCGTGGTAGGCGGGTAGCCATCCTAGCACAGCGATGAAGGCCACGTGCCGGTGTGATGACATACATGCATGTTGAGTCAACGTACACTGCAGTCTGCAGTTGACGACGATGGTGTTAGTGGCCATGGCCCACACTTGCAGGACACGTGTAACATCTTACAATCTAAAATTTGCTCCAAGATTAGGACACGATATGAGATAGATGGGAATACGTAACCTCTTTTAGCCTTTCGTTTTTCTTTATTAAAAGAGTTAATCTAGAAGTGCTATGATTTAAATCATTAAATGCTATATATACTCACTACTATAGATAAAGTCATCATAGACGATTCACAAATCATATTACAGACGGTTTTGTAAACCATCTATATCAAACTGTCAGTGATGGCTTGTAGTTATCACAGACGGTTTTCCAACCGTCAGTGAAAGAAGTCGTCACAGACCGTTCCAAATTGGAACCGTCTGTGATGAGCCCACATCACATAAGGTTCTTCTTTAGTACCGTATGTGATGTTGATTTTTCCTCTTTTTTTTAGTAATTTTGATTTATTGGCTACCCTTAGGAAATGTTAATAACTGCTATATAAGGAAAACTCCAGTAGAACCTAGCCAAGCAATAGATATAGATGACAGTGCTAATAACTACTATATAAGCCATACATCCACGAGGGGTATTAGTCTACTGGATAATAGATGAGAAGAGTCATTTACTTGTTATTTCATTCAATGTAGAGTAACGTGGATCATATGTCATTAGATATAGGGATTTCAACAACAGGTTAGCAAGATGTTAGTCAGTATTAGACACAAATTACTTATTTGAAAATGGTTCTTCAAGACCTAAAACTCTTGTGATGATACCAAACAATTACTTATTTTCGCCTTTTCGGCGAATCACCGCAGTCGCCATTTGGAGCCGTCTGAAAGAATTTGGCTGGTCCGTCCCCCAGATCGGGCAGCCCAACAAGCCTGAGACAGGCGCTGATTTATGCCGTAGGGCATAGCTAGGGATACATCCATGTATCATCGGCCCTGCGCTGCTCAGTTAGTTCAATGTGCGTGTCGATGGCGATGGTTGTTTCGTAGTATAGCAACTGAGAGACCAGTCAAAGAACCAAGCTAGTGATCTGTGTACGTAAATTTGTGCATGCCCGGCCGAGGTCCAAAGGCTTCGATTCAGCTCAGCCCAAAGCATAGCCCAACATGCAGACAAAAAGTGCGACCATGCATATACCGGTTTAAGCACTCCAAACACCGTTCAAAACTGTTCTTCTTTTTGCGTGAAAAAAAACCCTTCTTTGATCTAACCGCTTGGAAAGTAGCCTCGTTTACTCGTCGGAGTTAGGCTTAGCTAGGCATCCTCCATACATTCTAGGCCACGCCAAGGGCAAAAAAAAAAAAAAAAAAATATGAAAGAGGTCCAAACATTCGTGGCCTCGACCCTCGATTATGTTCACAATCTGAAGATTAAAACTTCGTTTATTCACCTCGCGAAAACAGCATGAACAATTCATGACGGATTCAACAAGGTCAAACAGCAGCTAGCTAGCTAGTACCCAATTAAGTGGATCGAACATTAATTACGTTCAGGCGGTCAAGTGCACGCAGAGCTAGTTTAGTGTAGTTTAGTCGAGGGAGTAGCAGCAGTTCTTGAAGGTGTCCATGTCGCGGCTGAAGAGGGGCACGTAGGCGTCCGCGCTGCCGTCGCCGAAGAAAGACGGCAAGAGTATAAGCAGGCCCTCCACCGGCAGGTAGCTGGGCATGAAGAAGAACGGCCGGCCGCCGCCGAAGTCCAGGTCGTAGAACGGGATCCGCAGCCAGCTGTCCACCTCGATGTTCGGGCTCAGCACCATCTCCGCCGCGTCAGCCGCCGCCACCAGCCGCTCCTTCTCTACCGCCCCGGAGTTGGCGAAGTCGATGAACGACTTGAAGTAGCCGTCGTTGATCCGGGCCACCTCCCGGTTGATGAGCTCCACCGCGTGCTGCAGCGGCTTGGTCACTAGCTCCCGCGCGGTGGTGGTGGGCCTCGCCCAGAGGACGACGTTACCGGTGTGGCCTTCCGGCACCTGTGGGCTCATACGCGCCCGCCCATCCACGGCGATGCACACGCTGGTGGCCTCGCGATTGTCGAGTCCGCGCGCCTTCGTCATGCACCGCCACAGGTGCGCCACCACGCACTGCAGTGTGCTGTACGGCCGGTGCGCTCCCGCGGACGCCTGCGCTTTGAGCTTCGAGATGAACTCCCGGCTAAAGTGCACCTTGTTTATCACCACCTCGTCGTCCCCGGCGACGTAGCCGCCGTCCACCTTCTCGTAAGGCTTGAACTCGACGCCGCGGTGCTCGTACTCGACCAGCGGCGGGTCGCGGGGCTTGAAGAAGGACGCGCGATCGTGGACCGGGACGGGGTCGATGGCGACGCCGCGGGTGGCCTGGCTCCAGGCGAGGAAGAAGTTGTTGGTGGCGCGGCCATCGGCGACAATGTGCTGCGTGGTGAAGCCCACGACGAAGGAGCCGCACGCGAACCTTGTGACCTGGATCAGCATCAGCTCCTCGGGGCCGTCGTCGCCGCTCGGGTGCAGGCTCAGCACCTCGGGCGTCGGCTTCAGCGGCATGACGCTGTCGAGCGAGACGTCTGCCGTGGCCTCCACGAACCGCGCGCCCGCATCGTTGAGCAGGATCGCGCGGTTGCCGCTGGCATCCACGCCAAGCCGGCCGGCCCACTCGCGGTACTCAACCAGCGCCTTTGCAAGACCCTCCTGGAGGACGGCGTTGGACGCGACCGGCGGGCGGAAGGCGTAGATGACGGAGATGTACGTGTCGAAGTTCGCCTTGTCGAGCACAGTGAGCGGGACGACGTCGGCGGTGCTGGCCTGAGCGACCCCGCAGCTAGCATAGGCAGGCTTCACGGCCCTTGTCGACTGCACAGTGATCTTCATTTGCTTGGAGAAGAAAGGTAAGGGATCGAAGAAGAACACACACTAGGAAGCAAGTGTACGTGCGTTCTTAATTAAGCAGCTAGCCAAGGCGTGCGTACGTACGTACTGTCTGGATATTAATTGGATGGTGAGGCAGCACGAGTTAATGTCGAGCGTAATATATAACAGAGGGGGGTGGAATTGGATGCATCCAGGAGATGGAGGTAGCCAGCTTGATGGGACTTATTCCTGACAGTGATGCGTCCGTAAACGAGGACGGAATGCTGATTCGGTGGGACGTGGAAAATGGAGATTCGGTTGTTCTTTGGTTCCTGGTTAGCTAAGTTCGCACAAACTAGCTGCGATTAAACTAGTCTGCATACACCAAACCATTCCTCGGTCAAACTAGCTCGGTAATTGCTGCGTAGGACGCCTCACGATTCACATTTGCTTTCGTGCAATTAAGTCAATTACAACCATGTTAGAATTGCAGTACTATCCTGTAAATTATTTGTCACGCTTGCTTTTGTGCAAGTCAATTAGTAGAATGGGACTAAGTGCTGCAGCTCAGATATGTCAGGACAAATCAAGGGTTGCCGGCCATGGTGTGTCCATATATATACATCAAATTTTAATTAGGGTTTTAGGTATTTCCCCCCATTTCCTGCCATTTTAATTCACTAGTATTTGTTAGCATTGGGGTACATGATGACGCAGACAACCGTTGCATATGGTCCGTAGTAATTTATCTGCGGACAACAGGTGCCAGAAATTGATTTCCAGCGATTCATGGCTACCCCTCGATCGACAGAAAACTACTTTGCCAAATAGATTGCTGCATTTCAGTGTCTTAGTCAGTAATGGTCTCACGGGTTCACACGTAATGCACGTGCGTGTGTACTAAGGCCCTGTTTGGGACTAAGTGCTGCAGCTCAGATATGTCAGGACAAATCAAGGGTTGCCGGCCATGATGTCTCCTTCATATATACATATCAAATTTTAATTAGGGTCGAAGTTTTGATGGCATAATTTTTTTTCGGTTTTTGGAACCTCTGGAGGGAAAGAAATGCGCGTATCCTCCAAGAAACGGAGAACAATGTTCAACGAGTTGTCACTCAAGCCAAGGAAAATGTGGTTGAATTTAATTTTGCTTCTAGGAGTGTAATCTAGACGGTGGGCTCCCCGGTCTTCCCGGGCACTGCCCTTAGCGGCTGTTGTTCTAAGCTGTGTTTTGCACTCTGTTGTTTGCTTTGATTCTCTTCTTAATTGAATAGGCAGAGCTCCTGCCATCAGTTTCGAAAAAAAAAATTAATTAGGGTTTTAGGTATCACACACCCCCACACACACACATTTCCTGCCATTTTAATTCGCTACTATTTGTTATTGCCTTATTGGGTTATGATGACGTACGCATACACGCCGTTGCATATGTCAAATTGATGGCTGCATTTCAGTGGCTTAGTCAGGAATTAATGGTCTCACGGGTTCACACCAGCTTCGTGCTAGTCAAGTACTATAATGCACGTGCTTGTGTACTAACTAATACTCCATCAGCCACAAATATTTATTGTTTTAAATATAGATACGTCAAACTTCTAAAAAGTCTGATTGTCAATTTCTTTTTAAATATTTAAATTAGATACATGAAAATTATACTGTAGATTTATCTCGAAAAATACTTTCATAATGTTATAATTTTGTTAGGTTTTATAAAATATTATAATAAAAATTAGTTGTCAAAACTATATTTTGGGGGCTATATTAATATCTAAAACGGTAACTATTTATAACCGGAGAGAGTGCTAGCTTCTCAGCGTTTATCAATTTTTTAACAACCACATAGCATGTATGTGTTAGTACATGCCTAGCTAGTGCTCACTGTCTCACGTTGCACGCATGTGCAGATTATGTCACAGATAGATATGAGCATGTATACAATAATATATCTTCATAAATAATTGCTACGTTCCAATTTAATTACTCCCTTTTGAGCTAAATATGCCAAATAATAAAGGCATTACTGACTATTTAACAGTAGTGAGTGGTAATAGGTCACCATGCATGTAGCATGTTTGATCTGAGCCCTTCGATCAAGCTAGATGGACGGGTGTGAGAATGTTGATGCACCTTTTTTTTTTTAAAAAATCCATACTATAAGCGAAACCATGAATGTACATATGCGATGTACTCCATGCCACACCCACACTGGAAACAAGCTACATGTAAGCAGTTAAAAATTCCGGCAAACCCTCCTATCCAAAATCCTAGCCTGATAAAAAAAGGGGAAAATTTCAAAATTGCTACAGTAATCTTAAAAATTTCAGCGAAAATTTGAAAAAAAAAAAGAGAGTGACTAGGGAACGGTATACCGTTGCAACGGTATAGCCATGAAACTTATGAAACTTATCAGTTTCAGTGCTGATTTCATGAGTTTCAGTGTTTAGTTTCATCAATTTCATGTTTTATCAGTTTTTAGTGCTAAGTTTCATGAGTTTCAGTGTAAAAAATTATAAGTTTCATGAGTTTCAGAGGTATACCGTTGCAACGGTATACCATTTTTAGTTTTTTCTGGAAAAAAAATCATTTTGAATTTCACCGAGATTTTGTTTTTTTGGCAGGATTTTATACATTTTTTTTACCATATTGCATTGATTTTGGACCGATTTAGCTTCAATTTTTTTGGGTGCATTTTAATACCTTGTATGAGGAATACATGTGAAAAAAAAGTAAAGAAAAAAGAAGTGAAATTTTTCTGTTGAAAGTGGGGATTCGAATTTTTTTGGGTGCATTTTAATACCTTGTATGAGGAATACATGTGAAAAAAAAGTAAAGAAAAAAGAAGTGAAATTTTTCTGTTGAAAGTGGGGATTCGAACCCACGCCCTTTCGGCTTGCAAACCAAAGCTTCTCACGCCTTAGACCAATTGAACCGATAAAAGTTACTTGACATGCATCACAATTGAAAAGCTTTATATATAGCCTCGACCTTATTTCACCAAGGAACAAAAGGAGCTTCTTCATTTCGTTATGTGCAATATACTCCTTCTAATTATGTATCAATTTTATTTTATATCTATCATTTGTGATGATAATATATATTGATTGTTGCCAATTGTAACTTTCATAATCCAAAAATCAGTCGAAATTTCTAACTTCTATCGGGACAATAGCACTGTTAGAATTTTTTAAAATTCCTCAGGCTTGATCATCATCTATTGCAAGTGGGTTTTCTACTTAGCTTTTGGATGAGTGTTCTATTGTAGGTGTTAAGCCCCATTTCACACGGCGTGTGCTTGGGAAAAAACAGCTTCTTGCTGGCTACCCGAAAAGCTACTGCTCAAAGAAGCCAACTCATGTTTTTGGCATAGCTTTGGCAAAAACGGTTGTCTCAAGAAGCAAATTAGCAAATAAACGACCAACATAATGTTGCCATTTTTCAGTTGAGTTAGTCACAATTTTATTCCCAATTTGATTATCTTTTCATCTACACATACCCAATCACACATAGTTACAATCGGATCAACAAAAACTTTTTTGTTGTTGAAGAAATCATATTTCAAGAAATTGGGGATCGTTCATGAATCTATCAAATTGTTCACAAATTCATTCCTAATTTTATTCTTTTGATATCGAGGTACAACCAATTAGATAGAATACCAAACGGATCAAGAAAAAATTAGAGAAAATCACAAATTGAAGACATATAGCAAGAACATATATTTGCCTGTGCGGTGCGGCCTTATGGATGGCTATGGTTGGGCAGGCCGGTAGCAGAGTGAAACAACCTCAAATTCAAAACGAATTTAGTTGCTTTTTGGTTGAATTTGCATTTGAATTTAAATTTGGAAATTGGAATTGAGTTTGGATTTCAAACCTTGTTTGGGCCGAATCCCGTTTCCCTTTTGGGCCTTCCGGCCTGTTCTCCTTCGGCCGTCGGCTGCTTCCTCCGGCGCCCAACGCCGCCTCCTCCAAAGATCGGCGCCGCTCTGGCCACAGTACACCACAGCGCCCCTCGCGCGCCGCGCGCTTGTGCCCATGGTCGCAGTCGCGCCAGCTGCCGCCTTGGTGCTTGCCGCTTCGACCATTTGAGCGCCTGCCTCAAGGCTGCCTTGCTTCCTGCCGCCGCCGCTGGGCCATTCCTGGCCGCTTCCGCTACTCGGCTTATAAAAGCCGTCGCCTGCGCTTATTCCAATCCTCGCTTCGCTTCCTCTCCTCTCTTGAGCCTCTCTCTCTCCCTCCTCGCTTAGTTCTCGGCTCAGCCGCGCGCCGCGCCGCCGCGAGACCTCGCCGCTGCTCCTCCGTTCTAACCCGTGCCGCGCTGTGGCCCTGCCCGTCAGTCCCCTCCTTCCCCTGCCAGTGGCCCGCCCTTCGGAAGGCCAGGCCGGGTCACGGCCAATCTCGGCTTCCGCCGCCTTTTGGCCCGAAGCCTTCCCCGATTCCAAAGCGGCGAATAAGATCGGATTTTCGGATTTTTATTTAATTAATAAATTTCCAAAAATCCGTTTTAATTCCAAAAATAGCCCAAAAAATCCAGAAAAATCCCGGAAAATCCCAGAGCTCCACCAAATACTTTTCCCGAACCGTTTCGATCCACCGAGTCGAAATCTTGTCGTTTCCCAAACCAAACTCGTAAAATCCCCAAATCCCGATTTTGCCCTCGCTCCTTTCCGACTCGATTTCCGCTTTAGCTTCGGCCTCCCGTTTTCTTTTTGGTTATTGTTTTGCCGCTTATTTATGTTAGTTGTCTTTCGCGTTAGATTCGACCGTTGAGACGCCCGGTAGAGCCGGAGCGACCCACAGAGCTCTGGGCGATTCCCGGGCGTACGCCGACCAGGCGGGAGTGCAGTCGACTACTTCCTCGGACGACTCATCCGATCCACCGCCAAGAAGGGTGCCGTACACCCTTTGATCATGTTGATCCCATCGTGCCATGCTATAGTAGTAATTATTTTATACCGCATTATTTTTCTTGTATTTGACTTAATGAAATCGGTATTTTAGAATGATATGATAATTAGGTAATACCGAATTGCTCATGGAACCTCCTTGAAATAATTGAAACCCCATTAATCCTTTGGAACCCTAGTTAAGGCGCTTATTGCCATGATTAGGTTAGATAATATCGTTGAGGTTAGTTCAAAACCTGGATTTAAGAAAATCTTCTTGAATCTCCGATTCTGATTGTTTATAAAAGTCTTGCGATCGTGGGGACAAGATCGGATTAATCCTGAGGAGTGGATGAGATTCCCATCCTACCAGATTAATGCCTTGTTGAGTGCGGTGGCGATCGAAATCTACCGGAATGGGTTGTGAATGAAGGCTTGGTCGCTAGCAAAAGTGTAAGGTTAATAAATCCTTGAGCAAAGTAAATAACTTAGTTCCTCGCTCAACCACGTGTCGGACTGGGTCGGTGGACCCGTATCCGACATGGCTTATTAAGTTAGTCATTCACCGAGATAATAACTGGGATTGTCTTGGTGGCTACCATTCTCTGGAGAGAATGGGGACTGACCTTCCGTGGGAAATGGACCGGAGGGTGGAAACGGGAATAGTCCCTGAGTGACATTCTTAGTTCTCACAGCAGTGACGCTAATGGGGACCCCGAGTCCAAGGTAAGCGGTACTATCGGTAAACAACTAAAGGACAGGAATGATTAAACGAAATCTTTGTGATAATCTAACCGGGCCACATGCATTTAAGTTGCATGAAAACTCGAGATTGGCATAAAGGTTATAGATATCTTGTGGGTAAAGTCGAGCGCTCCGAAGTTAATCTAAATTGTAATCGATTACGCCGCATCTGCTAATGAAGTTAAGTTGGAATCAGGGGTTGATACCCAACTAAGCTCAAATTCTTGTATTGGTAATTGTGAAGGAATTGGTTAAGTGTTGTTGAAACTTGTGAAATTCAAATTACTTATTTATTGATTTGGCGCTTTCAAATGTAAAATGAGTTGTGAAATAAAAATGCATCAGATACTTAACCCCATCGCCATCCCTTGATTACCCCTACATATAGTATTCAAGTGGTTCCAGATGACTTGTTGAGTACTCTGTACTCACCCTTGCAAACCAGCCCTTTCCGAGTTCGAAGATCTTTGGAGCCTACCGAGGAGATCGTAGATGGCGATTTAGTCTGTTCTAGGTCTTTGTCTTCGCTCAGTCCACTGTGGTTTCTCTCTTTTGGTAGTGTAAGTCTAGAAGCTTGGATGCTTTCTCCTGTAAAACCGGTCGTTAGACCAACTATATTGAATAAAAAGTGTTGAATTGGCTTTGGCCAGGCAATTTACTCTTGTTTTACAGCAGTTAGTCTTCCTGGTAATCATAGAGTTTGTGAGTTCCTCTTGCCCCTAAAAGGCGGTCCGTCACAAGTGGTAATCGAGCCTAGGTTTGACCGTAGACTGAGACCTAAGTTGGCTTAAGGAGTCTTTTTTCGAAAGATTATTTCAAACTACAAAATGAGTTTCGAAAACTGTAAGTATTATTCTTATAATCTTGTTTCTCTCCTCTCTCTGTTCCCACCTTTTCCTTAAGATTCACTTCTCTCCTTTAAAACTCACTTAAAACCTTTCCGCTCATCTAACTTGAAAAAGTTTTCGTGTTGGCGAGATGGTTCAAAGATGATTTTACATTCCCTCAAGCTTTCGGGGATGAGTGCCGAAATTCTTGTGGAGGATGCTCATGATGTTGGTGCAGCAGAATGAAGCCCCAGCTTTTCCACGTAAGAACTCTTCCAGGGTGCCATTACCGTTACGAATGGAAAGCCTGGGTTGATCTTAATCCTCTGCCAGACAATCTCGATATTCCACGCCTCCAAGGATTCGCGTCTCGAGTCAGGACGCTATCCAGGACTCTCGCCTGTCAGGCGGTAAGCACCCGTCGCTGCCTCTTTGATGCGAGTTTGGACGGCCGATTCCACCATCCCTATGAGAGGATGCCCCGGACAAGGATCATCACCGCCCGATGACGATATTGAACCGTGTCGGTCAAGCTTGATCTGATGGTGAACAAGGACTACCTGCATGTGCCTTCTCAGCGAGAGATGATCTACAACGGCAGTTGGGCAATGCCTGGATGGAGATCGACGAGCTTCGCGAAGAGATAGACAGATCTGGCACCCAGTGAGCCCGAGAGGAGATGTCTGGATTGGTCCATCGAGGTGGTGGAGCGTGTCCATGGCGTAAGATGTGGAAGAAGATCCGGCAGGCGCATCATCTACATCTCACGAGCGGCGAGGACGCCTGTCTTAGAATAGGCGTTAGTCCTAGAAGTTGGCTT
Organism: Rhipidocladum racemiflorum; assembly: GCA_036346355.1. Classification (NCBI taxonomy): domain Eukaryota; kingdom Viridiplantae; phylum Streptophyta; class Magnoliopsida; order Poales; family Poaceae; genus Rhipidocladum; species Rhipidocladum racemiflorum. Next base: position 70,270,469 of record CM070576.1, on the reverse strand, counting down.
TACCTCTTTTGGAGTAGTCTTTTGTAATGTAAAATAGGTTGTTTCCTACCTTAGTATGACGGTATTGTAAACAATCTATGTATCAAAAACTAAGTTTCCTATCTCAGTATGTTGATTGCTCTATTATCCTTATATCTTCACCCCAATTCCACTAATTCTTTCCCATTTAGTCTAGCCTCTCACCTATTCTATCTCTCTCTCGCCCCATGTCTAAATCTTACTTATCTTCTGCTTTACCCCAAAACCCTGCAAGACCTTAAGATAGTCGAATGGATCAAGGTGAAGGATCGCAGTTCAAGGTCATGAGAATGAGGCACTCCAGCCGAAACCCAGTTAACCCTAGCCCAAATCTTGGCAGCCATGGGAAAGGAAACGTATATCGTCGAACAAAGGCGTAATCATATGATTGAGATGTTGATAGGTCGATGGCTGCAAGACCACGATGAATCCCCAGGGAAATAACTTTGGACAGAAGGATTATTAGGAGGGGTCACACGGTCCTGACTTCCAAAAGACCCGGCCCCCTATTTTCTCCGTGTCAACAGAGCCATTATCAGCAGATGATTGGCTCACGGTTATCCAGATGAAGCTGGATACGGTACAGTGCACTGAGAAAGAGAAAGTGCTCTATGCCTCTCACCAACTGCAAGGACAAGCAAAGCATGGGTGGGTTAACTTTTCGAACCACTGAAGCGGGACAAGAGATTTCATGGCGAGATGTTTGAAGAAGCCTTCCAGGAAGACACACATACCAAATAGGCGGTTTGATGGCCTCCAAGTGAAGGGAATTCCTGTCTCTCCATCAAGGAGGAAGGACAGTGATGGAATACCTACACCACTTCAACAATCTTTCTCGCTATGCACCCAGAGAAGTAGACACAGAAGAAAAGAAGATCGAAAGATTTTATGAAGGATCGCAGAAGAACCTCAAGTTCCATGTCTCAGCTGTGGAGTTCAAGGATTTTTCAGCCATGGTGGATAGGCTGATTGTGTCAGAAGAGACAAGGAATGACCTGGAAGATACCAGGAAGAGAAAGGCCCAACAAATGAGAATGTCGACAAGTCGCGTTCAAAGGAAGGACCTATACCTTCAACCCCAGCGTCCCAAACAAGAGACAAGCGGTGGGAGGATCCCGACTGCTCCGCCCAATGTTCGGCAGGGAATGTCCGATGTTTTTACTGGCAGAACCATTACTCTAATGTGTGTCCCAAGAAAGGTTCAAATTTTGTTTCCATTGTGGACAACTCGGACACTTTCAGCAAGAAGGCCCAAAGAAGGACTTGCCGAGTGATGTGGCAAAAGCTCAGCGATTTCCGCTGCCACGCATCGGCACGTCAACTTCAACCGCCCCATCAAGGTTATCTCAAGGCACCGCTAAGATGTAAGGATACTCGAACCGAACCCAATCCGCCAAGGAACCCCCAAGGAAGAATCAACCATGTGTGCCAGCAGAGGCGTGAAAGCCACAGATGTTATCGTTGGTAAGTTTCCCATCCAAACCAAGTTGGCCTTAACCCTCTTTGATCCTACGGCGCAACCCATTCGTTCATTTCTTTGGCTTTTGCTTGCAAAAGTGGGTTGTCTATTCTCCTTTGCCCTCTCCCTGGTGTTTTCCACACCCTGGAAGTCGGTTAATGGCAAGATTAACGCGCGTGTCGAGGATAGAAATCCAAGGGATTGAGTTCGAGAGCCAACTGTTGTTGTTAGAGATGGATGGTCTAGATGTCATATTGGGAATGAACCGGTTATCTAGACACCATGCTCGATTGGATTGTTCTCAAAAGACTGATGACACTCGGGAATGATTATGGTCGAAGTGACAGCCTGTAATGATCCGAGGTTGATCAAAAGAAGTCGAGCATCATCAATACAGCTGTCGTGGATTAGACAAAGATACCCGTAGTTCGGGAGTACCACTGAAGTTTTCCGAGAAGAGTTACCAGTGAAACCTCCGACGCAGGCATAGAACCGGCAATAGAGTTAGTTCTGGAACAGCTCCTATCCATAAGCGATCCCGCCCAATGTCGCCTTTGAGTTGAAGGAATCAAGAAGCAATTGGATGAATTCTTTGGACAAAGGATTTATCCAAGTATCTCACCTTGGTCGCGCAAGTAGTATTTGCCGTAAAGAAGGATCGAAGTAGAGACTCTGCATAGACTACGAGCCCTGAATGATGCAACAATCAAGAACAAGTACCACACCTCGATAGATGACCTGTCTCGTCGCCGGTTGAAAGGAGCCAAGATCTTTTCGAAGATAGACTTGAGGACAGGGTATCATCAGCTGAAAGTCAGAGAACAAGACAGAGAGAAGACAGCATTTGCTACTCGGTACGGATTATATGAGTTCACCGTGGTGCCATTTGGACTCACAAATGCCCCGGCCTACTTTATGAACCTGATGAACCAAGTATGCATGGAGTTCTTGGACAAGTTCATCGTAGTGTTCATAGACGACATACTCATTTACTCCAAGACTGAAGAAGATCACCAGAAGCATCTGCATCTAATTCTGGGAAGGCTTAGAGAACATCAGCTTTATGCCAAATTCTCTAAGTGTGATTTCTGGTTGGATGAAATCGCTTTCCTAGGACACATCATCACTAAGGATGGCGTGAAGATGGACCCCGAGAAGATCAGAACAGTGTTGGAATGGAACAATTTGCGGTCGACGAAGTCGAAGTTTTCCGTTGGCGGGATATTAAGATTCATCGAAGGATTCTCCAAGATAGCCAAACCGATGACTGACTTCTCAAAAAGGACAGCCCCTCGTTTGGGTGACCGAAGTGTGAGAAAAGTTTCCGTGAGCTGAAACCAAGTTAACCTCGGACCAGTCCTCACTCTCCCAAATCCGAATAAAGACTTCCCGTGATTCTTGCGGATGCTTCAAGAGAGGATTGGGATGCGTGTTAATGCACGGAAGGAAAAGTGGGTTGGCGTATGCGTCCGCGACAACTCGTGACCGCATGAGGAGAATTACCCAACTCATGACCTAGAGCTAGCCTTTCAAGAGTGCACGACCAAGATTTGGAGACATTACTTGGGGAACCATTGTGAAGTGTTTTCGGACCACAAGAGCCTGATGCGTGTTCACCCAAATTTAATCTGAACATGAGACAGAGAAGATGGTTGGAGTTGATTAAGGATTATGATCTGGAAATCCTTTATCATCCAGGAAAGCTAACGTGGTAGCGAGCGGCTTTGAGCCAAAAGCATGCCACCACTTAGCTCTAGTTGAGACTATCTCTCCCGGCTGAAGTCGGCACAGGAGTTGAACCCTGCAGATAGTATCGTAAGAGATCGGTGCATTTCCTAGAGATACACAATGATCTTCTCAAGGCGGATCAAAGCGACTCGACAAAGAAACGGATGAAGATATCTTGGAATACTGAAAGTTGATGAAGGAAGTTAGTCCTCGGAGTTCTCGGAAGACAAGCAAGGCATACTACGATTCCGCGATCGTATATGCATTCGAAGGATAAGGATATAAGAGGATTGATTTTGACAGAGGCTCACCTCGTCACAATTCTCAATACACCCTGGCATGCATTTAAGATGTACCAAGACTTGAAGAAAGAATACTGGTGGAATGGAATGAAGAAAGAGATAGCCGAACACGTGGTGTGTTGTGGCGTGTCGGAAAGTCAAGATAGACCACGAAGACTCGCAGCGGGATTGCTGCAACCCCTTCCAAAGTGCCGTAATGGAAGTGGGAAGAGATTGGAATGGACTTGTTACCTGGTTTGCCCAAAACTCAAAGAAGGATATGATGCCATTTGGGTAATCATTGATAGACTGACCAAAGTAGCCCATTTCATCCTATAAAGCGCATCGTTGGAAGAGACAAGTTGGCGTAGTTGTACCGACCCAGTTGTCGGATTACATGGGATCCCCTAAGAAGATCGTGTCAGGCACCGTGGAGCCCAGCCACCTCTAAGTTACGGAAAGTCCGCATGAAGCTATGGGTACCGGATCTGAGATTTCAAAAGCATGACCTATCACCCTCGCATGGTCGGTGACGAAGAGTCAACCGTGATCCTAGAAGATATGTTGAGAGCTGCGCTCTAGCATATGGAGCCTCGTGGGCCAAGTGTTTACCGTTTGCATAATTCTCGTACAATATGCTACTGCACTGGCCCGACATGTCACCGTTTGAAGCCTTGTATGGAAGAAAGTGCAGGACCCCATTGAATTGGGCGAGACCAGGAAAGAAACAGCCTTTTGGACCTCGGCTAGTTCAGATGCAAGCTCATGTGAGGATCATAAGGAAGAATGCGAGAACACTCAAGTCCGCAAAAGAGTTATCTTTGATATGAGAAGAAAAGACATAAGTTATCAGATTGAGATTCCCGTTTATACGAAAGTGACACCCTTCAAGCCCGTTCGTCGTTTTAGGATAAAAGGAAGTTAGCTCCGAGGCATGTTGGACCATACCCCGTGGTAGCAATTGGAGAAGAAGCCTACAAGTTACAGTTCAGACCAGATTAGTCAAGGGTACACAATGTCATTCATGTGTCCCGATTAAGGAAATGCCTCACGTCGGCCAGTCGAAAGCAAATGCAGTTGAAAGGGATAGACTTGAAAGAAGATTTAACATATCATGAGGAACCAGTCAGAATTGTGGAGACAATGGAAAGGGAACTCAAGTTCAAGAATGTCAGGATCTGCCGAGTGCTATGGAAGAATCATACACTCGAGGAAACTACTTGGGAAAAGGAATCGGAATTGCAGCAGAATTTTCCCAACCTATTTTCCCAGGCGAAATGAATCTCGGGGATGAGATTCCATTTTAAGTGGGGTAGGTTGAAACAACCTCAAATTCAAAACGAATTTAGTTGCTTTTTGGTTGAATTTGCATTTGAATTTAAATTTGGAAATTGGAATTGAGTTTGGATTTCAAACCTTGTTTGGGCCGAATCCCGTTTCCCTTTTGGGCCTTCCCTGTTTCTCCTTCTACTGCGGCGGCCTGCTTCCTCCGGCCCGCCCACGCCGCCTCCTCCAAGACGGCAGCTTCTCCGGCCACGTCGCCTCGCCCTCGCGCCAAGACGCCAAGCAGCCGCCGCTACCACACGTGGTCGCGCTCGCTGTACCGCCCGCTTCTTGCATGGTCCGCTCACCACGGGCTGCCCTCGCCTAGCGCCTCGCGCCGCCGCCATTCCAGCCGGGCTGCCTCGCCCCGGCTTATAAAGCCGTCGCCCTCGCCATTCCAACTCGCCGCTCCTCTCCCTCTCGGTGAGCCTCTCCTCTCCTCGCCTTAGCCTCCTCCCGGCCCGGCCTCAGCCGCCACGAGACCTCGCCCGCCTCCCTAATCTGTTCCGTGCTAACCGGCTTGTGGCTGCCCCGCGATGGCCACTCCCTTCTCGCAGTGGCTCCTTCGGCCGCTTTGAGGCCGGCCGCTCAGCCCAGCCACCGCTGCCGCCGCCTCGTGAGTTCAGCTCGCCAAAGCCGGAGCGATAACAAGAACGATTTTCGGATTTTTATTTAATTAATAAATTTCCAAAATCGTTTTAATTCCAAAATAGCGAAAAATCGTAAAAATCGGAAAATCCCAGAGCTCCACCAAATACTTTTCCCGAACCGCTTTGATCCACCGAGTCAGAAATGCTGTCAGTTCCCAAACCGAAACTCGAGAAAATCCCCAAATCCCGATTTGCCCTCCGTTCCTTTCCGACTCGGCTTCCGATTTCGCTTTCGGTTCCGTTTTCTTTTTCTGTTATTGTTTTGCCGCTTATTTATGTTGGTTGTCTTTTCGCGTTAGATTCGACCGTTGAGGACGCTTGAGAGCCGAGCAGCCCCTGAGTCGGAGCTTCGAGGCGAGGCGGACCAGGCGGGAGACCAGCGGATGCGACTACCATTTCCTCGACGACTCATCCGATCCGAATTTGCCGCGAAAGGCAAGCCGTACACCCTTTGATCATGTTGATCCTATCGTGCCATGCTATAGTAGTAATTATTTTATACCGCATTATTTTACGCTATTTGACTTAATGAAATCCAAGATTTTAGAATGACATGATAATTAGGTAATACCGTAATTGCTCATGGAACCTCCTTGAAATAATTGAAACCCCATTAATCCTTTGGAACCCTAGTTAAGTGCTTATTGCCATGATTAGGTTAGATAATACTGTTAGGTTAGTTCAAAACCTGGATTTAAGAAAATGCTGCCGAATCTCCGATTCTCGATTGTTTATAAAAGTGTGCGATCGGGACGATGTCCGATTAATCCGATTAGGATGAGATTCCGATCCCTACGCTGTGATTAATGCCTTGTTGGTCGTGGCGGTACCTGCGAAAGTACCTGGAATGGGTTTGTGAATGAAGGCTTGGTCGTTGGCAAAAAGTGTAAGGTTAATAAATCCTCGAGCAAAGTAAATAACTTAGTTCCCGCTCAACCATTGTGTCGGATCGGTCGGTGGACCCGTGTCAGCATGGCTTATTAAGTTAGTCATTCCCGATAATAATCGATCGTTTTGGTGGCTACCATTCTCTGGAAGAATGGGGCCAAGCCTTCCGTGAGGAAATGGGCCGGAGGAGTGGAACGGGAATAGTCAGGAGTGACATTCTTGGTTCTCACAACGAGACGCTAACGGGGACCCCGAGTCCAAGGTAGCGGTACTATCGGTAAACAACTAAAGGCAGGGAATGATTAAACGAAATGCCTGTGATAATCTAAACTGGCCACATGCATTTAAGTTGCATGAAAACTCGAGATTGGCATAAAGGTTATAGATATCTTGTGGGTAAAGCCGAGCCGCTCACAGAGTTAATCTAAATTGTAATCGTTACGCCTGCATCTTAGGTTAATGAAGTTAAGTTGAATCGGGGTTGATACCGTAACTAAGCTCAAATTCAGATTGGTAATTGTGAAGGAATTGGTTAAGTGTTGTTGAAACTTGTGAAATTCAAATTACTTATTTATTGATTTGCGCTTCAAATGTAAAATGAGTTGTGAAATAAAAATGCATCGGATACTTAACCCTACCGCCATCCCTTGATTACCCCTACATATAGTATTCAATGGTTCCGTCTGACTTGTTGAGTACTCTGTACTCACCCCTTGCAAACCCCTCGCCTTCGAGTTCGAAGATCTTTGGAGCCTACCAGAGATCGTAGATGGCGATTTAATCTGGTTTCTAGGTCTTTTTTCGCCAGGCCCCCGCTGTGGTTTCTCTCTTTTGGTAGTGTAAGTCTAGAAGCTGGATGCTTCTCTGTAAACCTGGTCGTTAGACCAACTATATTGAATAAAAAGTGTTGAATTGGCTTTTGGCGAGGCAATTTACTCTTGTTTACAACGTTAGTCTTCCAGGTAGCTGTTGTGAGTTCAGACGCTTCTGTCAAAAAGGCGGTCCGTCACACGGAGGCCGAATTTGGGAGGTAGACAGTGACTCCCACCATCGGTGGTGGTCGGGGATGAGGACGATGGGAGCAGCATCCCGAGGATGAGGATGATGGGGCTGTGGCTAGGGATGAGGCGATGTCTCAAGATTCGAGCAGTCATCGGCGCTGATCTTGGGGGTTGGGAGGCACAAGTGGCGACGGCCGGGGACACGGAGGCGGCGTCGAGGTCGAGGCGGTTGAGAGAGGAGTGATCGATCCGTTTTTATTTCCCTAAGTGAATTGGTGTGCCACTTACCGTAGCATGGTGGGTAATGTCCTTCAAAAACCAAAAGCTCCTCTTAATCGGTTTCTACTTCTTTTCATAAAATAGTTTGGACTTGAGCCAAAAGCCCGAATAGAGACTTATACTCTAATTTTTCGTAGGCTTTTCATAGCCGTTGAAGTAAAAAAAAAATATTAGAATACCAAGGAAAAAGTTTTAGACTATCTTTCACCCTTTACCGCGTGTTTGGTTCCCCGCTTCCTAGCGGCCAGGCTACGGAGCGGAGCGCGCGTTTGGCTCGCTGCACGCCTGCCGCTGGCCTGATCATGCGCATCGTTGCGCCTTACTCGTGCGGGTCAGGTTCCACGTGTGCAGCATCCAAACAGGCTATTAATCGTCGGCCACGATCCAACTCTACTGCTCCTCGTTAGCTAGGAATATTGATTGGACAACGGATAAACACGACGGCATGCATGCCTGATTGGCCACATTTCTCGTTAGAAAACTACAAGGATCTCAACAGGCTGTCACAATCGGAACAGCACAGTGCATGTGAAGCACGTTCATTGAGGGTAAAATTTGGTGTCGGCATGCAACGTCATTTTCGTAGTACTGTTTGTACTATGTGTATTTATAGATCGTATACGAGAAACACGTTCTTCCATTCAATATCTCGGGGCCACTTTGGGCTATATCACAGCATGTGGCTCAGAAACATATATAAAGCACGCAAAAAATCAAAACCGCTTAGAACAACTTACAATAACAAAGCTCGTTACGAACCAATAATAGACTAAAAGTCAGTTTGTATAATAATTGTCTTTAAAGATTGTTTATATATATTGTGCAATAACTATATCTTCTCTCTTTTACATAATAATCTACCTATATTTCTGTGCAAAGCTGATTACTAAATAAGAGTCAGCTCTCTCCTATTTACTTATTTCTAAGTCATCCACATAGACCAAAACTGATATGTACCGGCTAAGAGTCAGTTAAGATGGCTTTCTTATATATACACATGCACGTCCGTCATTATATTATGAGATTTGTGTGCTTCCTTCACCTCTCCCATGCCCTAATCCCTACTCGAGAAGGGCGGGGGGTACGAATCTTAAAGCACGTTGGACGGTGAGACGATATTTCTACGGGGGCTATGTGAGATAGAGGCCGAGTAGAAATAATCTATGACGCAACCCGTTCGATCCATATGTCAGTGTCCGCTGAGAACCGGAGCGGCTAGGCTTTGCTTTGGGACTGCGCCATGATATACATATATATAGTGTATGCTATGTATTAATCTAAATTAGTGTGACGTTTTTTTATCTTTAATAAATATACATGTTTACTTGATTTTTATTTTTTTATATGTACATATTAAATATAGTGTTTAGAGATAATCTAATTATCTTTAGTATCTTCTTATCTACGTGTCAACGGAAAATATGTTTTCAAACTTAGATAGATGGGGTATTTACCAACAGTTCTTAGCGGCATTTTCGCCCTCTGCATGTAGCTCACACGCTCGAGAGAGTTGAACTAAACTGCAAAGGTTATGAACCCAAACACCGAACATGTAGAACCTATTACAGACGAAGTTAACTGTAACGACAACAGGTAGGCGCCTTCAGGCTTCACCGCACGAGTTCATCATTTCACAAAGTATTACGTACATCGAACCATAACGACACAAGGCTACAGTTAACACAGGTAATACAAAATGAATACATATTACATTGATTTTTTCATTCATTTACTGGAAATAATTAAGAAATGCATATAGTGGAGTTTGCGTTCATGAATTGACGATGATTGAGAGTGCTGTTTGTGAAAATAAAATGATAATTGAACACAAAGGAACACTATATTTTATTAATTATGCATCGAATATACAAAATTACATGCTCCGTGGGAGTTCATCTTTCGTCTTCTGAGTTTATGTTGAGAATACCTGATCGAAGACTATGTAGCCCACTGATTTCCGGTGCCTTTACATGGCGTCCAGTTAATTATATCTATATGATAATCCTACATAATACCTTCGATTAAGCAGTGGTGTGGTAATCATCTTTATACAGCTTGTCCATATACATGTATGATGTTAGTGTACATGAAGATGTGATATGGGTGGTTTTGTTTCGCTGATGCCCGATCATGGTATGCTATCATTGTGTCAATTCACAGACAAGATATGTCGATGATGAAGATGACTTTTGACTCGTCGGTGCATATTCAGGTGTACAACTGTCTTTATCGGACGCGGATATGTATGTTGCCTTTGCTTCGTCGGCGCCTGGCAACGAAGTGTCCGCTCCCGTCGTTTGGAACGTGTGGAAAGGGTCGTGACCTTGCCTCATTGGCACTATACCATGTTCACCGTGAAGTACGTGGAGCACAGATGGCGCGACTTACATGTTAGCGATGACGAGCGAAATAAGCAGGACAATATCCAGGATATGAACGCGCTCAACTATTTTGATTGCTGCTACAGTCTTTTAATCGAAGTGCTGCACTTACATAGCAAGCATACCAAGAGGCAAGAGTAGAGGTCCCCTCAATGCCACGTGGGCCCATGACTTGTTTACTCATACCTTGAATGTGTTTGGGAGGGACTATTCTACGCTCGAGTTTACCATTAGCAAGGTTTTAAATTTTATTTTCGGTATAAATCTCGGAGATGACAGAAATCCGAAATTGCAGTAAGATCTCGAAACTTTAAATAAAATCCAAACAAAATTCAAAAATTAAATTTGAAATCCGGTCGTTTTTCAACCGGAAAATCCAAGATTTCGATCAAAATCACCAAGATTTCGTTCAAATTGAAATAACAAAAAAACTGTCAAAAAAATTTAAAATTTTTTGTGAATGATCTTGACCCCAATTCCAATCAAATCGGGCCAACAAAAATCAAAATCCGATAAAAAAAAAAATTTGAGATTTCGGCCGAAATCATTGAGATTTTGCGAGATTTAAATAGTTACTGTAGTATTTTGATTTCTTTTTTAAAAAAAATTACTCGACTGAGATTTTTAAAATCTTGCAACTTGCAAGGATTTGGATCATAGCCATGAGACCATGCGCACTCTCTCGTATGGAGCCACATGCAGCCCAAACTTTTTCCTCTTTCTAGTGAAATTTTTTAATTTAAAACTCAAAAAATTAGAAAAAAAATTCAAGTCAAAATTTAAGACTAAAACAATAAATTTGAAAATTCAGAAAGTTTCAACCCAGAGAACTTCAACTCGAAAGATTCAAATCGTAAAAATTTCAACTCAAAAATTTGCAAACTAGAAAGCTTCAACTCGAAAAGTTTCAATTCAGAAAGTTTCAAATAAAAAATTTTCAACTCACAAAACATTCAATTCAAAAGATCCAACTCGAAAAAATTTCAATGAAAGAATTTCAAATCAGAAATTTCAACTAAAAAAAATAAATCAAAAAGTTTCAGCTCCAAAAACATTCAATTCAAAAACTTACAATTCAAAAGTTTCTATTCAACAAACTTTTAGTTTGGAAAGTTCGCTTAAAAAACATTCAAAAGTGGTTAAAAAATACTTGTTTGCAAAAACTTGAGTGGAAAATTTGAAATAAAAAATTATTTTGAAATATAAAGAAAGGCAGTGTAAGACTATCTCCAGTGGATTCCCTTCAACCTCCAAATCTCTTCACGAATAGATCCCAAGTGCTCCAACGGAATCCCTTCACGATTCCCTTCGGACGGGATTTGTGAAGGGATTCTCTCTCCAATCTCTTCACAAAATCTGGAGATGGCAAGAATAAATGAAATGAATATGAGGAAGAAAATAGGGAAGATAATGGAATGAAGGAAAATTGCTAGAGATAGTCTAATACACGGTCCTTTGGACATCTTCACAACATGCAAGAAAGAAAGTAGCCTAAAATAAGCATGCAAGGAAGCACAGAGAGTGATTTTTCGTCGGCGGCGATGGATGTAGCAGGTACGGTTTTGTCTTGGGCAGCGAGCACGAGGAAGCGGGCGAAGAATCGGTTGGCCACCGGGAGGCCATCAACAACCAATCGATGTCAATCGCACGGTCGGTAGCACAGTCAAAGTGCCAAAAGAGACCGAAAGGTTTCTCTTCCCCTGCGGCTTCACTCTTACTAGCTCCCGTTGGTCTTGGGTGCTTGAGGCGACCGACGACTGACGAGGCAGCGGCTCGTAGAAATAGAATGCGTTTACCAGCACGTGCGTTCTCATCTGGTGAGTCAGGTTCTCCGTTTGGTGAGCCAAGGAATTCGTCGGAGAAGAGATGATTTATTAGTGGAAAACGCGACCTGATACGCGTAGAACCATCGCAGCTGCCTACCAAAACAGTCCTCGGTTTCAGCTCAAGATTTTGATTGACGGTGTCAAGTGTAATTAGAATTGCAGACATTTTGGCGAACCTATACTAGTGCACTCCAACTTCCTCAGGTGTCAACTGTCAAGTGTAATTAGAATTGCAGACATTTTTGCGAACCTATACTAGTGCACTCCAAACTTCCTCAGGTGTCAACTGTCAAGTGTAATCAGAATAATTTGACTCGGCGCATTGCATGCGTTGAACATTAGCTACCTACCGGTAGCTTGGACCAACTTGACTATCCTACTCTTGGATCGACACGCAAGCCCATTCGGTCCAACTTGGATCGACACGGCCATACCGGCCCAAGTGAAGGTCCAGTTGTCTCTTTCTCTTTCTATGCCTGTTTCCTCTCGTCTGTTCTAGCATCTGTCCTCTGACTCGATCGTCGAATTTTTTTTATTTAATATTTATTTCACATCTTTTTTTTCGAAAATAATCCACGGAATTTTTTTTTTTGTCAAAACAGGCTTCCGTCACTCGGATATAGGACAATTTGTCTAGCTCTGTTACAATGTATGTATAGGTTCTGTATAATGGCAGGGGGTATACAAACCATCTTACGGGGGATTTGTATAAACGTAGACACAGATAAGGAGTATATCGTTAAGAACTTGGTGAGTTCATTTGGCATTTTGAACATTAATTAACAGAGAGCCTAGTGATACCGTACCGTATATGCTTGACACCGATAGCATGCCCAACAAGTTAAATAGATGGACCATTCGATTGTTGAGAGTTTTGGCGGCGGACGGGCGTGACGGCGCGAGTGTGCCCTGAGCACGTAGCAAAAGGCAGCAGCCACATGTACATGTTCAACGATGGATCTGATGCGGTGAAGGTGTCCAAGCTCGAGGCCTGCAGGGAGCTAGCAACGGCAGCAGTCGATTCAATGTTGGAGACAAACATTTTTGTTGCATCGGGTTCCATGTGCAAAAGTAGAAATTATTAGTCAGTTTGTATAATGATAGTCTGTAAAAATTATTTTTAGATGTTGTATAATAATTATTTTTTTCTCTTGTACATAAATAATTTATCTATGTTTTCATGCAAAACTGACTGGACCGGAAATGAACGGTTTAGATCGGCTAAATGTATTGCACAGATTATTTTACTGTACAGAAACACTGTTCATGACACTATAGCAAAACACTGTTTGATCGGATAGTTCGCGCCTGTGGGGACTGCTTAAGGACTGCACCGGATCCCTGTCCTGTGAGGAGCCGGTGGCCCCATAACTCCGTAAGACATGGTCGAGCATGTTAAGAGGGGTGCTTAGCACACTTATCAATTCTGTATTTTGGTAACTATTAAAATGATATATACCGATTTAACTATTAAAATTATATATTCTAGTATCGATCTCTATCGACATATCGTTTTGTATTTAATTACATAATATATATTTATAAGTATATATTTTTAATTATATTTATAAGTATACATGTTTAATTATATACACAACAAATTTCACTTAGAATATTACCTCAAATACATAGTAGTACTATCAAATATATATAGTTCAATAGACCATATTATTGATTCCATTGGTATTGAAACAGTTAGGGCCTTCAATTGATGATACCAATGATAAAGATGTGCTTGTGCTAAATGTCCAGAACTGTAACACCCTGCACCTAGTGTGCCCGAAATGCTACTACAATGAGCAACAACAACGACTTAATATCATTTACAAAATAAATTTCAACAAGAACACTATCATTTTAAATAAATTTCGACAGCATGAATTCTCTCCAACAAAGTTCTACACAACAAATAAAATATAGTAGCATTGAAATAGAACGAAAGATAAAAATAACAAGCCTAAATGGAATATTAATTCAATCACGAGAGAGCAAATAACGCCATGGACAATAATTAACAAGACTAAACTAAGATGACAAGCCACCAACTCCATACAATTCATTAATGCGACATAACCATTAATACAAAATCAAGTACTCTCTCCACAAGACAAAATTTATTACTACAACTTTAAGAATATAATTGTCGAAGTTAATTGATGACAAGTATCGTGAAATGATGGTACTAAAATTCCCTTCCTTTTGTCGATTTCAAGGTACATAAAAAAATATTTAAATAAACAAGCATGAATTCAAAACTTTGCAAATTGCATTATATTATGAAAACAATGCATAAGCATATCATGGTATTGTATGTCATGTTCTGTAACCATACAGAAAAAATGAAAACACTAATTTAACATTTACTTCTTTTCATTTGTGCAATGCATCATGCATGCTCATAATGCACATCTCATAGCGTATACCGGTATAGCTGAGTGCACACCCGTCGGTGTGCACCCTCTCATTCCCTTCCATCCTTTGGAGGGGCCTACCGAAGTAGATTTTTCATGCTCACTACGTGTGAGCATAAAGGCCTACACAGGTCACCTCTTTCATCATGAATGCACATATGCAAATGATATGAACACTTTGCAAGTTACATCTTTTTGTTCAACATTCCCATAACCATATACATAAATATTGACATATTCTCATATCCATAAACTTAACATTCACATCATCAAAATCATATTCATGCGTAAAAACATGGTAACAAGGTATATCAAATATTTAGGATAGCTAGGTAGCAATTTATTATACAAACAACGAACCACCCTAGCATCATTCATTACGATACACTTGACTTTACGCACGAGTAGCGGTGTGGCGCGAGGTTGAAGCCACTCTTGGAGTCACATCACCCGAAATAAAGTGCATACAATTCAAAACCATTCCACCGCAGTAAGCACAATATGCATAACAACATCAAACCTACTCCAAACTTCCCTCTTTTCGACGCTGGCCCTAAAACCGGTTTGTTGCCACCCGGGACAGCAGACTTCAAATGACCATAATTTATTTTATACAACTTCAAATGCAGTAAACAAGGATATTTTTCATTATCTACAGAAAATTTATCAACTTTTTCTAAGTATTAAAAAAAATTAGTTCGGCCTCTAACTAGCCCTAAATTGCAATTTCCCGCAGGCACTATCAGCAGCGATAGATTCTGAGCAGCAGTCAAAGAATCGCCATAACTTTTAGACAACTGAACCAAAATTCATGATTTTGACCTCTAATTAAAGATAAGACGAAGATCTACACTTTTCACAATAGCCGTCCCCTCTGGAAACGACTCTAGAGTTCCCTAAACAGCGTCCTAAAATCGCGACCTAATCTACTCGAACGCACTGAAAGTGCTACGAAATTTGATCCATCAATCATGTCTAACCCCAACACTAAGAACCAGTAAAACTAACGAATCCATTCCTAATTATAGCCTCCAAACCCCCCCAAAGAAACCCTAAGAAAACTATACCCTTCCAGAGGACGAAGAGAACGTTGGAGGCAACAGGGCACAAGGGCGCACCACGGCAGGAAGAGGGAGGGGCGCCTGGAAGAGGGGGAGGCGGTTGCTAACTGGGAGGGAGAGGAGGGGGTGCAAGGGAGGAGGAGGCGGCCAAGGGAGAGGAGAGAGGTGGGTGTAGGGTTAGGAGGGGGCCCCTCCCTCCAACAAAAAAAAAGAAAAGAAAAAGAATGCCCCTATGGGCCTAATTCCTCAACTAGATCTTTCTTTTACCTAGAAAATGAACTGCGATATTACAAGAACCAATGTTACATTCACAGTCCTGATGATTTTTTTTGGTTGAATGTTGAAGTATTCATGTGAAATAATTACCGCTTATTTTATTAGATATTTTGGTATTATTTTGGGAAAAAGTCTAGTGATAAAGCTATATGCATATTTGTGTTGGCGAAAATATTTTTCTTGGGAAAAACAGAGAAAGGGCCATGTTCTGAAAATTATTAGAGATGCAAACCTTCTTTTGTGGAGTTTAACACTCTACGCGTTCACCGAGTAACAATACATGTTTCGAAAAATATTAAAGATCAAGTTGGAAAAAAAATCTAGAGATCATAGATCGAGTTGGAAAAAAAAGTCTAGAGATGGAGTTGTACACAAATTTCTGTTGACGAAAATATTTTTTTTTCAGAAAAAACGCAGAAAGAACCTGGACGTAAGAAACAAGGAGCTGTTTGTTATCTTTTTGGACCTGGTCGCTATCCTAAAAAATTAGAAAATGGATTGTTCAAGATTTGTATTTAGCGATGATTTTTTCCGTAAAGTAACGAATGTGGGACCTAACCGCAATTCAGAAAAGTTTTTCTTGCCTTTATAAAAAATCGCAGATGATCTCTTTGTAATTTATAGGAACCTATCCGTAATTTAAAAAAAATGGATGAATTTTTCACAAAATAGAGAGGGGTTTGGCGTGGAGGCCCTGGCTGGCCTCCATTATGTTTCGTTATAAAGTTGTTAATATTTAACTCGACACAGTATATGCGTTGACTCGTCTATTCTTTGATTTTTAAAATTACAACGATAAATCGAGAATAGGCCCATACGGCCTAAGTTGGACCGGTACGTCCAATGGCCCCAAATAGAGGGCCCATCCAAATCACCAAGCTCTTTCTCTTTCTTCGGCCTGTCTCCAGTCCTCCCGCGTGTTCTCTCATCTCCAACCTTTTCCTTAAAAAAAGTGACAGGACAGCTAGTGTCTAGCACTAGCGTATTCCATAAAAAAAAATAGCACTAGTATTAATCGTGACCGGCTCCGTATTTCCTCTCCATTTTCCAGTAGTTTCGAGATAATCACGTGTCTTGAATTGGCTACCAATTGGTGGGTGAGGTTTACTCAATGTATTCACTTGCGTGTAAGTGGGATGAGATTAAATGTGATACGATGATTTTGTATCATTTAGTTTTATTGTTTTAAGTAAATGGAATGGTTATATATATATATATAATATTTATCAAATTTGTATCCCTCCTACTGTTGAGGATAAAAATCTCATACATTTACCACAAACATCTAAATACACTCTTAGCCTACCACTAGACGTAGCATCGGCGTTCACTGTTTAAAAGGAGCACACACAGTTCCTGTCATGTGGTGCTCTCTCTGAAAGGAAAAGCAATTAGTAGCAATTACCCGAAACTGCAATATTCTGGGAAAGGAGGAGGAGAGTAAAACTCCCGGCACAAACAGCGTAGGCGCATAGCATAGCTCATTTGCCCCATTCCAACTTCTATGCACCACTATTTTTAAGCCGTATAGATACTAAAACAAAAAAAACGAATACTAATTATTTATCTCTTTATTTATTTTAAAATTTTATATAATCTATATCAAAAAAACTCCAAGCGTAGGAACACGGACCTGGCTCTCAGGCCGCCACCCGAGCGGCGAACACGACCAAACGAACGCGGGCTCACGAGAAAACGAGCCGAAAAGCAAGCGTCACATCCGCGCCCGGCACCACCTCCCCCACCATCCGATCACCATGATGCCCCTCCCCCTCCTCCCCTCCCTACCCCGTGCCATCGAGTCGGCCTGCGCCTTTACCCCGTACGCAGGCGCGCGCGTGCTCCTCGGCCGCCGCGCCCGCATCCGAGCCGTCCGCCCATCCGTCTCCCACGGCAGGGACGGGGCGGAGGCAGCCGTCGCTGGATTCCTCGCGCCGCGGCCCGCATGTGGCTGGCGACAACGGGTGGTCCGGAGTCCGAACACGCGCCCCATGGGAAACGGGACGGACGACGTGGTAGTAAAGAAAGCCGGGGCTCTTTTTCCCCGCCGTCCTTTCGCTGCCTCCGCGTCTCCCTTTTGCCCCTCCCTCTGCCGCCGACGGGTGCCCGGCTTTCCCCCTTTGGATTCCAGGGTTTTGGATTGTCTCGGCCGGAGCCGGACCACGCGCCTTGGACTTCCATGTCGGGTTGGCTCGGTTGTGTTGTGTGTCATGTGCGCGCGCTTGGCCGGTCTCGTTGGTAGTTGCTTCTGGCTGTCAAATCTAAACCCGTCTAATCATGTGCGAGATTCCAAGGTACTTTAGCTTCGGTTTGTTTATCCCCTCGCACGCCTTTCCGCGAGACAAAATGGTTGGAGCTCAGGGCTTGACGAGCTTAAAGCTCATCATTAGTGCTACGCCCCGCGATAATATACTTAACTCACTCGGCAGGGCACGCAGATGCAGTGCCTGACACTTGTTTTCCGTTCCCCGTGTGGAAGTACATGCGCTGGTAGTGGTACCTGCCTAGCTAGGACGTACGTAGCACTACGTACATACACGTAGAGTGCTTCTTCGAGCAGGCCGGCGATTCCCTCGCTTTTCGTACACAGCATGACATTTGAATCCACCGCTCATGTGCATTTCGTACATACGTTGCGCTTAGCCATGGCAATGTCCCAGGGGAAGGTACGTGTGTTAACGCGAAAGATATCATCTTTTGCAAAAGTAAGAGTCGCCAACATAATGCAAAAACAAAAAAAAGTACATTTTTGTAAAGCTCCGGAGTATTGAAGCTACTAGTACCAAAAGTGATTGGCAGACGCGCGGAGAACCGCTGAGGCTGTGCAATGCTTTTGCATAGCTAGGCTCGGTGCGTCCTCGGGCGCCACGCCGCAATTTGAGGTGGTTTTACCAGAGTCCATATTGTGGCATGCAGCCAAGTCCCGGTCCGTTTCTTTTGACGAGGGAAGAAGATACGGATGAAACACACAAAGAAAAGGTGGCTAGTTTTGTAGCCTACCATCGAACGCGCACGCGGCGCCACTGTGCCACGATTCACTCCACGGAAATGCATGTACTGGTACGAAGACACCGGTACAGTGATTTACGGTACGCTCCTCTACCTACAGGCAGGTCATCTTAGACTCTCTCCAACGACGGCCTCTAAAACGGTTTGTTTGAATATTTGGAGGTCTATTCAGGCCTTTAACCATCCCAAGGGGGCGTGTTATGTGCGTCTCTATCCAAGAGGCCGAAGGGGTTCATCTCTATATAGAGAGGTCGTCCTCGTGTGTGCTATGTGCGAAGGGTTTCATTATTTTAGGTGAATGAAATGGTTCGGCATTTAGAAGGAATATTTCTCAAAGTTGTGTCACTTGATCTAGGATGATATGATTCCATTCAAGCAACCAAACACAGCCTTAATTTGAGAGCCAGCGGGCGGTGTTCGCCGCTGTTGAAAACCAGCTCAACCTGCCTGCATCAAATTATCTGAAAATCCGACACTATGGTTCAATTTGAGACAGTTTTTTATTATACAGATTCTAGATTATAGTTACTTGTCAGGAGAAGCGAGTGAGTGACAGCTTTTGATAGTCCATACAAATCTCTTTCTGATTGTGAGAGAAGTTGTCTAGAATCTCTCCGTTTGATAAATAATTCGTTCTTCTTTTAATAAAAAAACTGTGCAAAAGCTATCTCGAATTAACCGGACGTACAACTGAAATCATGCTTAATAGCGACAAATCACGTGCGTCGTTAAGCGAATCAAGCATTTGCAATGTGTTTATTGTAGTATCACAAAAAAAATTATTTTGAATGTTGGTACGGTCAACAAAATTAAAACTTTAACTCATTTTTATTCTAATATATTCGTAAGACATACTCAGTTGCTGAAGTATTAAGAGTAAGCTCACAAGAACCTAAAAAAAAAAAGAGTACAGTAGCAGTACTTTTTGGTTGCGCACAGACCATTGGTTGCGTTGCGACTGGCACTGTTTGGGTCTTGGCGAAGGCCGAGGCGAGGCGTAGAAAGGCCCGTTTGTATGATTACTAGGGAGCTAGCTGCTTTTGATTCCCTCCCTCTGACGGGTGACGTCATGTAACACGTCCTGTCCCCTGCGTGGTGTGGCCGCGTGGCAGGGTTGTGGTCACCCCGCGCAACATTCCCGGGATTCTGTCTCCCGCTGCCCCCGCCAACCCGGCCCCACCCCATTCTCCCATCATGCGTCGTCGTTTCGCAGCCGCGACGTGCCCAAGTCGCCGGCCGGGAACCGCGTGCTGCCTGCCTTGTGCGTGCTCGCCACAAACGCATGCGTCCCTTCCGATCGTCATGAGCCGTTCGAACCGAGAAATCAACCGCGCATAAGAGGAGAGGAGACTGGAGGATAAGCGCGGCGCACGCCACGCGTATAAACGAAAAATAAATTTGTGTTTTTTTTTGGAGAAAAAATAGACCGAGATGTATTTTTAAAATTTTTTGATGGTCTTTCGGAGTGGTTTTTATGAATAAAATTTTTTTGGGAGGAAATGGAACAAGACGTCTTTTTTATTTTCGTAGGATCTTTTCACTTTTTTGGAGGGAAAATGGACCATGACAAAAAAAATGGACAAAGACATAGTTTTCAAATCTTTGGAAGATTTTTTTGCGGTTGCACTTGGACACTCTCTAAGGTCCTCAAACCTCCCAACTTTAATACATAGTATATATTTTCTGGCAAAAAATGGAGAAAAGATCTTCTTTTACCGAGTTTAACACTCTATAAGTTCACCGGTCAATAATACATGCTTCGAAAAATACTATAGATTGAGTTTCAAAAAAAATTTATACAGATACAACTGTACACATATTTCTTATTCCGGGAAATATTAGAAACCGAGTTTAAAAAAATAGAGAGATAGAGTTGTACACATATTTCTTTTAACGAATTTGGTTAACACTCTATTATTACCCGGTCAACCTTGTTTTGTTGAGTTTAACATTCTATGCGTTTACCCAGCAATAATACATGTTTAGAAAAATATTAGAGATCAAGCTGGAGAAAAAGTTCTAGAGATTAGAGATCAAGTTAGGAAAAAGTCTAAAAATAGAGCTGTACACAAAATTCTGTTGATGAAAATATTTTTTTTTTGAGAAAAACGGAGAAAGGACCATGTTTCGAAAATTATTAGAGATGCGAACCTTCTTTTGTCGAGTTTAACACTCTATGCGTTCACCGAGTAATAATACATGTTTCGGAAAATATTAGAGATCGAGTTGGGGAAAAAAGTCTAGAGATAGAATTATACACATATTTCTGTTGGCGAAAAAATTTTTCTGGAAAAATGGAGAAAGGACCTGGACGTAAGGGACGAGGACGTGTTTGTTACATTTTTGGACCTGATCGCTATCCTGAAAAATTAGAAAAGGACTCGTTCGAGATTTGTATTTAGCGGAGGCTTTTCCGTAAAGAAACGAACCATGGACCTAAATGCAATTTAGAAACGTTTTTTCTTACCCTAAAAAAAAATCGCAAATGACCTCTCTGTAATTTATAGGGACCTATCCGTAATTTAAAGAAAAAGGAGGAACTTTTTCGCAATTTGGCGCGGGGGGTGACGTGGAGGCCCTAGTTGTCCTCCATTGTGTTCCCTTATAATAGAGTTAATATATGCCAATGGTTTACTGTACTGATATTTTTTATTTTGTTTTATAAAACTAACTTTGTGTAAATAAAATTACAAAAATGATTTGTTTGCTTATATTTACCGTGTCCGAGGAGCACGGAAGCAAACTTTCGTGGCGAAGTAGTGCGGACGCAAGCCTTCGCAGTCCTCTAGCGCAAATATATGTGGTGAGCAACGCGCGCGCAAGGGCGCAGGTCAAGCAGCTGGGGGAGGGGGGACGCGCGCGGGGGCTCACGGATGCGTGGTTGATCGTGGGAGCTTTGCTTCCGCACTAAGGGACCAGGCGCGGTAGCCGTGGACCAGGGAGCTATTTCTGCGAATTAGTTCGTACGGGGGCTACCTTTGTCCCAAAAAAAAAAGAATCAGAGGAGCAAGCTTCCGGGGCCAAGGAGCTATTTGTGCAAATTAGTTTGTGCGGGAGTTAGTTTGGTTCGAGGGCAAAGAGTGGATGGGATGGCTCCATGCCTCATCTATCTTTTTTCATCTTTCTCACTGCTTGGTTGGATGGATAGGTTAATGAGGGCATCAAACTCTCAGAAATATTCCTCGTAGATGCTAGATGAGCATATCACATGAATTTGGTTGGATGAACATACCATCTAACTTTTATCCCACTAACCAAATTTGAATTTCATCCCATCCACCACCCAACTCCAATCCTATTCAATTCTCATTCCTCCACCAAACAAACAATTGACTCATTACATCCATCTCTTATCCCTTAAAAACTATTCTTACCAAGAAACTATTCTTACCAAGATGGATAGCGCCATCCCATCCATCCTTAACCCTAAACCACTCAGCAGATGCTCGCAGTACTGTGATGTGTTGCACCAGAATGTTCTACACTTAATTCGAGCGAGTTTGGATGAGATGGATTGAGCTAGCATGAACCAGGGAAACCAATTTGTTCGCAGGTGAGTCTTGGCCTCGTCTGAAAAGCTCCAGTCTGCGCTCTGGACGTCAGTGCTGAGTTTGGCAGCCATGAGCCCATGGCGTGCATCGCAAACGCAAGTGAACGGCCGTGCGACGTCGGTGAGAGATTTCCTGCGTGTCAAGTTGTTGCGGCAGTCGAGCCGTGCCGTGTGGTCAAGTTGCTTGGAAAACCTGTCTGTACTGGCCGGCTCCGTACATGGAAGGCAGGGAGCGATGCGTCTTCTTTTGGCACATCGTCGACGATCGCCATGGTGATGCACAACCCGACAATAGTTCTCGGTACAAGGAGAGAAGAGAGTGCTGGGAGTACGGACGTGGAGCTCGAGCTTCCTGCCCGAGACAAGATCCAGTAGTAGGCGCCGAGGGATCGGAATCGGATTCGGTGCGCCCCCGAGTTGGTCTTTTCGGAACTCTTTTCATGGGATGTTAAATTTAATATTAATCATTCGTTTCCGTTGATCCAATAGAGCAGATTAGCTAGATTTTTTTTATTTTTTTTTTCTGATAGCAAAATAGTAAAAACATCCTTAACAAATCAATAATTAGATTTAATTTCTACTACTACTATATACTACCAATACAATACACCGTAAAATTTCTCTTTTCCGATGGTTTTTATCTGGCACAAGGCTCAGCTGAGGCATCCATGGACGTGTTGAAGGGTTGTTAAGGTCGAGGCGGCTTCGAATTTACTATATGCGGCATCGACACGAGGTGATCGATCGATCTATGAACATGCGACAACGTGCTGTGGAACGCGTGGTCAGGATCAGTATCTGGTTGAGCGTGACTGCAACAAAATCCTTCGATTAATTGCCTGCCAGCACGGAGGGTGAAACATTTTGATTCTACGTTTTTCCGGGTAAGTGAATCAGGCAAGGATGGTGCAAAATGAACCGTGAAAATAAAGTTTGCTGTCTTTGGGTTTTTTTAAATGGAAACTGGGCATCAGTCTGATGTTCTCTTGATCTAAAAAATAAAGTTTGCCAAACTGCCGCTGCTATAGGACCAAAGGAATATGGATGATTGCAGTGGTGGATTGCCTCTTCTTTTGGAGTAGCAGATAGAAAGGGGTGTTGGCATGGTGCTCTAAGTAACCGCGACATGTCTTTTGCCACCGATATAACGTGCAAGGCGATGAAAAACTAAATTAGAAAACCTAGCTAACTCTATGTCGTTCCTTGCAAAAACTAACGGGATAATTGCTGATTGTCCGATTCAATCCCCCACAATAATCCTATCAACGCATCTATGTCTCGTATCGTTTCTATGGGAGGCAGCGCAGCAGGGATTCAAAAATCGCAGAAAATCGATAGAAAATCGTGATTATCGGATATATCGGTGTGGTAAGATATTTGAAATCGCTCAAAAAACCGTTTAAATTCAAAAAATAATAATAAAAAATTCAAAAAAATTTATGCGATGTGGAGTTGAGAAGGCATGTGGCATGTGGTTTGTATACAGGATGCAAGCAAGCAGAAACCTGGAGTTGTGGAGGCATGTGGCATGGCGGCCACAAGCGCGTTAAAGTGTGCTGGGCCCCACCAACTCCTCCTTCAAGTCCGGCAAGAGCAGCGCGGCAGAGTAGTCGTAGGCTCACGCAACGGCCAGTGAGGTGGCCACAGGTTCTAACGAGCACGATGATACTATCCACCTCCTCCTTAATTTTGATGCATCCCCCATCCCCCCTTCGGCTTCAAACCAGTGCAAAGCGGTGACGCAATGCTTTACCTCCAGTTCAACATCCAACAATGGAAGGCAATGGCATGGCTCAGGACGCAAGGATCTGGCGGCAGCATGGTTTAGAGCTCACTAGCTCAGGACTAAGCCGAGGAAGCGAGATGGATGGAGGCTTGGTGCGGGGTTTGAGCACGAACGGATTTGGTGGCAGGCAACGTCAGTTGGTTCCATGACGGTGGCGATAGTCGGAGTTAGAAGAGAGGGTGTATCGGCAGCGGACAGTGTCAGGTGACCCTCGGTGATGTGGTAGTATCATCGTAACCAGATGAGCTCATTAAAACTTCTCGAAACATTTGGTTGAAATTTGTTGAAAAATACTAAAACTTATTGAAATTTCTTTTTGTCGAAACTTGGTGAAACTTGAATTCTAAAATCTAAAACTTGTTAAAACTTTAGCTTCAAATATTCCAGAAACTACCACAAACACACGAAGCTTACTCAAACATGAAACTTTCTTGAAACTTGTTACTGTACCGTTGCAACGATACGCTGTTCTCTGGTCACTCTCGAGCTACTACGCAGGCCTTGTTTGGTACGCAAAGATTCCAACAAAATTCTTGTAATTTTCTACTTTACACACGATGGAGAAGACTTTGTTCGACCTTTTTATTCGTACTCCTAGTTATGCGACTTTTGCCTTTGTAACAGCATGCGATGCACGCGTGCTTTTCGCAATTTGCAACCGAACCTATTCCTACTGGTAGAAAGGGTGAATAAATGATTCCAGCGTAGTGAGCTACTCTTCCACCCTTGTACATCATCAGAGAGGTCAAAGCGATGATTTCCATGATTCCTCATGTTGATCCTGGGTAGAGGTGGGCGTCGTGCCGTGCCGTGCCGGCCCGGCCCGGGCCCATCGTGCCAGGCGAACCGTCGCGTGCCACGACGGCCCATCGTGCCATCGTGCCGGGCGCCGTGCCCAACTCACTTTGGCGAGCCCAAGCCCGGCCCATTTATGCTTCAGTGCTCGCTTACGTGCGCCAAGCTCCGACCCATTTTACTATTGTGACGAACAAAGAAATAAAACAAATCACTACTACTAAACTACCTATTTTAATTACATAAGGGACTAATCACATCAACAAAATGTCAAACATAAATGCAATGCTTGAAGATGCCGTGAATCAACAATATCCGCCAACTTTTAAGCCTTAATCCGTGATTTCGTGCTCGTTCGTGCAGTCTTGACGGCCCGCCTAAATCGCCGTGTCGTGCCGCGCGTCGTGCCGTGCCTGGTTCCCGACGGGCCTGGTGCTTGGCTGCGCAGCCGGCCGCCCGCCCGAACCGTGCGCCGTGCTTTGCACCGTGCCATACCATCGTGCTTCGGGCCGGCCCAAAAAAGCCCGGCCCAATGCCCACCTCTAATCCTGGGTAAGAGAAAGTTGCTTTTTATCGTCAACAGCAAAAAGCGCGGCTCGCTCTCCACACTAGAGAATCTCATTATTGGTGTGCGTTTTAACCTTCGAGGCCAAAGACGCCATACGATCGAGTAGACGTATCCAACTATATATCCATCCATTGGAGATACGGTACTTGTACTAGCCTAGCCGTAGCATCAGATACGGTCGAATTGTATGAATATATTTCCGCGTACACAGGCTCCCGTTGAATTTTACTCTCTGCCAACTGCCACGGACGTCCACGCGTCTTCAAAGCTTCGCCAGCAAGGAAGGATCCGTGATGAGACCATCATCACAGATGGTTTTACATGAAAATCGTTAGTAATAATTACTGTATATATCACAGATGATTCTAACTACAAGTAGAACCGTCTGTGATATGTATCCATCACAGGCGATTCTAA
Organism: Rhipidocladum racemiflorum; assembly: GCA_036346355.1. Classification (NCBI taxonomy): domain Eukaryota; kingdom Viridiplantae; phylum Streptophyta; class Magnoliopsida; order Poales; family Poaceae; genus Rhipidocladum; species Rhipidocladum racemiflorum. Next base: position 70,244,762 of record CM070576.1, on the reverse strand, counting down.
CTACAAACCGTCTGTGATATGAAGAGACCATTATATAAACATACCGATAGAGGTTCGTCGCGCAGATTTTGGTCGCTCCCAGCTTGTTTAACCCCACCTCCCCCCAAACCTTAGTCCCCCGGCATCCTCTTCCTAGACGAACTCCCCCCCTGACCTCCTCCTCTGCTATGTCCTCCCCATCGACCTCCTCCACAACTATCTCCTCCCCGGCGACCTCCTCCTTAGCTCCCCCACGGATCACGACTACACCCCAGGAGGAAGAGGATGGCGTGGAGACCTCAGCGACCATCAAGGAGGGGGGACGGCGGCTCGGCCTTGTGGGTTTGCAGTGGATTCTTGGTTTAGTTGGTTGCCTGCCGGTTCTGGTCTTTGTGACCTTTAAGCATTGTTCGGCATCTTCATCCCCTTTTGCCTAGGGGTGCTAGTTTTGAGGTTTTGAGCAGTGTTAACTGCATCTCGGGCCTCTTAGTGGTTTGCCACACCATGGAGGCTACGACTTTGTATCTTTGGAACGATTGCCGGTGATTTTCTGCGGCACTGCAGTGACAATATCGTTTCTGAGATAGCGTCTTTGACGTGCCTAGCCAACTGCACTAACTTTTCAGTTGGTGCTTTGAGAGTATTCTTGAACTGCTATGATTACTCGCTTTCTTTATATTGCAAAGTGGCCGATTAATTAACTTGGAGACCTTGCCTGTGGGGAGACAATTGTTCTGTGAGGATTTGGGTTAAAGTAGACTGTTTGTGACAATAAAATTAGCTTTTATACACTGCAATACTTGGTTAAATCATTTGATTATATACTATGACTTGTGATATATATATATAGATTTTGTAATTGAATATCTAAATATCCTAGATATATTGAGGTAATAATTTGTCTGATCAGAATCATCTTAAAATATGAATATTTGTAGCCTCTTCATCTCCCTTCTTATTATAAGGTTGATGGATTCTAATGTAAAATCCATTTCATTCCATAGTTTGTCCTGAAAGGTATCATGCCCTTATTTATCGCTATCATTTTACCCTTTTTCTCAAATGTAATGCCATAGTCAGCCTTGCTTCTTGAACTATAGAGTTTATTAATTCATCGTATGGAGTTGATTAAGTCGTCGTATAGAGTTGATAAGTCATCGTATATAGTTGATTAATTCATAAAATAGACTCTATATGATGACTTAATCAACTATATACGATGAATTAATAAACTCTATAATTCAAGAAGCTAAGTTGCCTATGATATTCTCATTTGGGGATGAGGATGAAGTGAAAGCGATAAATTAGACCATGACAGCGTTTAGAACGAACTATGAAATGAAATGAATTTTGCCTTAGAAACCATCAACATTATAAAAAAAGGAGATGAAAACGCTATAAATATTCATATTTTAAGACGATCTTGGTCAGACAAGCTATTGCCTTAATGCATCTATGATGTTTAGATATTCAATTACAAAATCTATAACTGGTTATACTTTGTAAATATCGTTGCAGAAATATCTAAGAAGATAAAAATTTCAAACAACAAATACTAATGATGGAAGTTCTACTGGGGGTATAGGGAAAAAGGGGGATCACGGTATATCACATACGGTTTCTAACTAAAACTTTCTGCGATGTTTATATCATAGAGGGTGACCAAACCGTCTATGATATGCTGTTATATCACTGACACATGGTGATATACGGCTCGAAAAACCGTCTATGATGACGATTCTGAACCGTCTATGATGTTATTATCTGTAATAATGCACCGCACATGGTAGTTGGTCGATACATACGATGAATTGGTGACGGTATAATACACTTCATCCATTCACTATTATAAAGCTTAGTTTTTAAATGATCTTGTTCATAAATATAAGACTTGCATTATATTTAATGAGACATTTCCTTCTATACCCATATTCTGTGTCAGCTATATGCATTTATTCACTACCGCTAACACAAAATATATCTTCCATCTTCTATGATAATTAAATGGTGGCATCTAAGTCATTTTTTCTCATGCATTTTTTAATTTCAACGCAACCTTAATCCTTATGTAAAATCAAAATATATCGTATAAAAATGAGCGAAGGGAGTACTACTAAGAGCAAGTATAATAACAAAAATCCATTACTTACTATATCTCTCATCCATATCATATAGAGTAAGCAAAAAACCAGCTTGTACAATAATTGTCTCTAAAGGTTGTCTCTAAATGTTGTGCAATAACTACCTCTTCTCTCTTGTACATAAATAATCTATGTATGCTCCCGTGCAAAGCTTGCCACTAAATAAGATCCAGCTCGCCTTTCTGTTCTCTTTTCTTACTCTTCCATATAAGACAAAGCTGGCATGTACAGACTAAGAGTAAGCTGAGGTGGTCTTATTATACTTGCTCTAAATAGTTACCAGCTTAGCTAGTTTTCAGCTTGCACACATCAGTTTTGATCTATAAGGAAAAGTGAGAGAAGAGAGAAGAAAAGAGAGTTGGTTATTATTTAGAAGTCAACTTTTTCACAGAGATAAATTATTTATCTATAAACAAAAAGAGATAGTTATTGCATAATCTCTGGAGATTACTTTTAGATGATTTTGCTACTGTAAGTAGTCCTGTGTTTCGTTTCCGCCTCGATCTGGTCCTCGTTGCTGTGCCTGTGCGGTGGTGCAGTCCAAGGCCAATGCGTACGCGCGCTAGGTTACTTCTGCTTTCGTGTGCCGCTCGTCTTTCCCTGCGCTGCGCTGCGCTGCGCCGTGCCTGCACCAAAGCTGCCTCCGCCTCATCAGTCGTACGTCGCGAGCCCCGTAGCCGCGTGCATCGATCGTGCCCGAGCCAGTCCGCCTCTCCCACATGCAGTCAGGAGGAGCGCGGCGAGATCGCGCTTGGCTGTACCCGTAGACAGCACGTACCACGTAGTCGTACTACGCCTGCGCTGACGAGTGGGGATCAAGACGGAAAAGAGAAGCAAACAAGGCGGAGAGAGAGAGAGAGAGAGGACGACGACGACGACGACGCAAGGAAAAAAAGAGAGGCTGGGATTGAGTTGGGGTTGGGACACGCAGCATGCCTGCGGAAATGAGGAATCATGGCTTCTCCCCTCGAAAGGTCATCATCTTTAGCCCAAAGCAGCAGCAACAGCAGCAGAGCCTGCAATGCAATGCAATGCAATGCAGAGAGAGGAGAGAGAAGCGCGCAAAAGGCGCACACCGGAAAGGGAGCACGACCACCCGTATCATTGCCATCTACTGCCCCCATCCTACACACACTATACCACCACCCCGCTACTGGTACTAGTATGCTACTGCTCCAGTGCTCCTGCTACGCCACCGCCTCCTCGCGTGCTCCCGGGCGTAGCACGAGCTTGCCCATCTCTCCCTGCCCCTCTCCCTCCCCGGCTCTGCCTTTATCAGAGCACCCCCCTGGCGTTGCGCATTTGGCACTTGGTGTTGTTGCACTCTCGCTTCTTTATATTTTACTTGGGCGGTTGCGCCTGCCTGCTTCCATTGCGTTCGTAGGAACATCGGTGCCATTGTGGGCATTCTCAGGAGGTGCGTTCTTGTTCTTGCTCTGTCTCTCTCACACCCTCACGTCTGCTTAGCTCTCCGCCTGCTTCTTCTCGAAACGCTTCTTGGTACTTGTCGCGGACTCAAAGTTTTACGAACCAACAGCATGGCGGGGTGGTAGCCATCCGGCATTGCCGTTCTTGAGACGGATCACACGGGTCTTCTTGTGTAACGCACCTCCCAACTCACCTGGGGGGAAAGGACTAGTACTGGCACTAGTGATCCTAGAGAAGGGGCGTTTCTGGTTCCTTGTTTCTAGGCCATGCTTGAGGCCGTCGCGAGTTGCAGCTCGCAGGAGGCGGAGGCGAGCGATGCCATGTGGCATTTCATCGAAGCACCTACTGTAGCTACGATTCTTGGTGCCATTTTACTTTGCGCCTAGCTCTAGCCCCGGTGGGCTTTACTTCGACCGGCTCTTTGAGACCTTCTTGTGTAGTGTGGCGTAAAACCACAAGAAAGCCGCCTGCTTTCTTGGGAAAGGGAGGTGGTTTTGGCGATCGGGAGTTCGGGAGTCGGGACCCAACCCGAGCTCAGCTAGCTAGTCATTGGCAAATGCATTTAGGGCCTTCTTGTTCTACTGGCTTTTACTCTCCCCATTGCCGGCTGCTCACACACAGGTTGATATCCCCTGTTTCTCTTACAACGGCATGCAGGCATTCTGACTTCTGAGAAGATTTGATCCATGGTGAAGAGTGGCTAAGCTGCTCGCTTAGCAGTTGGGAATTGAGCTTTCGCCAGGATCTTGCCATATACATACGGACAGCAGCTGTTCTTTAGCTTCGGTTTGGATAACTGGCGATGGCGACCTCACAGGAGAAACCAAAGTCGGGCGTTTTGAGGAATGCGGCGGCGCTGCTCGACGAAATGCAGCTCCTAGGAGAAACACAGGGTAACTGTCTCGGATACTCTTGCTTATTGACTCAGAATTCTGCTTAAATTCGTTGCATATAGGTGTGATTCAAGTGCTCTCTGTGCTTCCATTAGGTGCAAAGAAGGTGATCAACTCGGAGCTCTGGCACGCGTGTGCCGGGCCGCTCGTGTGCTTGCCGCAGCGAGGGAGCCTCGTGTACTACTTCCCCCAGGGGCACAGTGAGCAGGTCCTGGGTCCCAGTGCCCTCTGCATAAACTGTTGGGATTAATTTCGTTTACATACCATGCAAATTACTTGGCTTGATCCATGGAATGCTGAGGTTTTTGTCTGGCAGGTTGCGGCTACCACTAGAAAGATACCGAATTCTCGCATTCCGAACTACCCAAGTCTCCCTTCTCAGTTGCTGTGTCAAGTTCACAACATCACTTTGCATGTAAGTGTAAATAATTCAGATTCAGATGTATGGGTGCCCCAATGCGTTTCCCGTGATGAATGCTTGATTGTTTATCTTCAACAGGCTGACAAGGACACTGATGAGATTTATGCACAGATGACTCTTCAACCAGTAAATTCTGTAAGTACATGATGTTGCTTTGTTGTATTAGATACTGGTTGTGGCTTCATAGTATATAACTATGAATCTATGATATATTTCTAAACAAGGTGTGTACAATGCGCCTATTATAATTCCCAAGAAAAGCATTGTATTCACATGCCCCTTTGATGAAATCCTAGTTAAATGTGTACACTAGTTGTTATTGAGTATACAACTGCAGGAATGGAACTACTGAAAAAATTTAGAAACAGCAGAGCTATTTTTTTATTTTTAACTTCTACAAAATTGGAGCCTGATTTGGAGATTCTATTTACTTTTGTCAACTTTAGGAAAGTGATGTGTTCCCAATTCCAACTCTTGGTACTTATACCAAAAGCAAGCATCCCACTGAATATTTCTGCAAGAATTTGACTGCAAGTGATACGAGTACACATGGCGGTTTCTCAGTGCCACGAAGGGCTGCAGAGAAGTTGTTCCCACAACTGGTATATAGCGTTTTGTCTACATTTTGTTTTACTCGGTTGTACTTTGTGAATGCTTCAGCTCATATATTATGTTTTGGGACCACAGGATTACTCAATGCAACCTCCTAATCAGGAGCTTATCGTACGAGATTTGCATGATAACCTGTGGACATTCCGTCACATTTATCGTGGTAGGGTCAAACACTATTCGACTTGTTTTTGTCTTGTTCATTGGTACATAATGGTAGGTGTCTTGAGTCAACACTGTTCTAAAAGTTTCTTCATTCGCTGCTCCTTGCAGGACAGCCAAAGCGACATCTTCTAACAACTGGATGGAGCCTCTTTGTTGGGGCGAAAAGGCTTAAAGCAGGGGATTCTGTCTTATTTATCAGGTATATGAAGCTATATACAAGTCTGTCTGTTTGTGATCTTAACCAAATGCATCTTGCACTGTTAAGAAATTAAATCTGAAACGGGTTCAGGCTTTCGATCTAAAATTGTAAATTGCTTGGAATGGACCACATGGATTATGGAGATAATTACTGTATTCAAACACCATCAAATTTTAGGGCATACTAAAATTGATTACATTCTAGCATCTGTCTTGACTTAATTCTATGCTGTTTAGATGCTGTAGTGAAGGAATGCCATGTGTATTAGTCCGTTACTTATGGTGTTTCTAGTAGTTGATTACCTGTATAACCAATATAGATATATTCAACTTTCTAAAATTTCAAATGTTTATGCGGCGGTATCTGTAAATTATACCAATCTATGCCAATGCTTGTCAATGTTAGACAACCTCGCTATCGAATAGTCCGGGGTTGCCTAATAGATCTCAAGTGGAGAATAGACAGGGAGAAAAGAGACACAATATGAGGAGGAACGGGCCTGCTTTATTATTCTGTATGCTTGTGTACAATGGGGTGACCCCCGCCTCCTATATATAGCGGTTCAAGAGATAAGGAAGAGTCCACATCGGATACTGAATCCTTCCTAACAGATACGAATCCGTTTCCTAACACTCCCCCTTGGACTCTTCACTGCGAGATGCATATGCCTCATTAAAACTCCATAAAAACCCAGTGGGAAAAATAATTGGAGAAAGAGTACATAGCACACGCTTGCTGTGTTGCACGGATTGCCTCATCAAAAACCTTATGTAAGAAAACTTCAATGAAAAACTTACTTAAGGAAAAGAGTACAATCCTCCCAAACTTCAATGTTAATCTTCTAGATTTCATGTTGGGTACTCAAACTTCATGTTCGAGATTTATGTAGGAGTATGTGAAAATTCTCCCCCTGAAATCTGCACTTCTCTAAGTCTCATCATCCCGATTCCTCTAATGCATCTTTCAAAGGAAGATGCTGGGAGTGACTTAGTGAATAAATCTGCGAGATTTTCACACGACTTAGTATGCAGTATCTTTATCTCGTTCATCTTATGCATTTCATGGGCATAAAAGAACTTGGGGTTGATATGCTTCGTAAGATTGCTTTTCACATATCCCATTTGCACTTGAGCAACACAAGCTGCATTATCTTCATAGATAATAGTGGGGGTTTGTTCCATGTTCAAACCACATGACTTCTGGATGTGGTGAACCATTCTTCGAAGCCATGCACATTCTCGAGATGCTTCATATAAGGCAATTATTTCTGAGTGGTTTGTCGACGTCGAGACAAGAGTCTGCTTAGACGACTTCCAAGAAATTGCCGTTCCTCCGCAAAGGAAAAACATACCCAGTTTGTGACTTGCCAGTATGCGGGTCCGATAGGTACCCAGCATCGGCGTAGCCAACTAAATTCAATTCATTGTTTCTTCTGTAAAACAAGCCGAGGTCTTTGCTTCCTTGAAGGTAACGGAAGATGTCCTTCACCCCTTTCCAATGCCTTTTGATTGGTTCTCAGCATCGCATGCTAGCAAATTCACGACGCAATGTCCGGTCTAGTGCTATTATTCGCAAGGTACATGAGCGCTCCAATTGCACTCAAGTATGGGAATTCCGCTCCCAGACTTCCTCCCTCTTCTTTAGGCCTGCACGGGTCTAGGTCCGCTTGGAGTGACCTTCCCACCATTGGGGTCTTTAAGGGTATGCCTTTTCAAAGCCAAATCTCTCCAACACTTTCTGCGTGTAGGATGCTTGGTGTACCAAGATTCCGCCTTGGACATGTTCAAGCTGCAAGCCTAAGCAGAACTTGGTTTTACCCAAGTCTTTCATTTCAAACTCAGATTTCAAGTATGTGCATGCTTCTTCAATTTCCTCATCCGTCCCAATGATGTTCAAGTCATCTACATAGACGGAGATTATACAAAATCCATTCGTGGATCGTTGTATAAATACACATGGACAATCTTCGCTGTTCGTAGCCTTTCTTGCAGAGAAAGTCACTCAAACGATTGTACCACATTCTTCCTAATCAATTTTAGCCCATACAAGGATTTCTCCAATTTCACACCGTATAGGTTTCTGCTTGCTCTGTCTTGGTTCGGGATAGGGATACCTTCCCTACTTTCATGTATATCTCCGAATCCAAGTTTCCATACAAATATGCCGTGACAACATCCATTAGCTTCATTCTCAACTTCAAGTTGATCGCCATTGAGATCAAGTATCTAAAGGTAATTCCACCCATGACCTGAGAATAGGTTTCTTCATAATCAACCCTAGGACGTTGAGTGAAACCTTGAACAACAAGCCTTGCAATGGTTGTTGCTCTTTTCATAGATTCTCCTATTATTACAAAATTTATGGCCATTTCGTCATGGTGTGCTTCATGCACTTCTACTTGCTCTTCATTGCTATTTCCCATTCCAGAGCAAGTTCCTTTAGTTTTTCTCCGCCAATGTGCGCACACATTATTTCAAAGTGTTTCTTCCAATTGAAGATTCAAATCTGGAATTGCCTTTTCGACAGGCTTCTTTCCGGGCCAGTCTCAACTGGCTCCCCTTCTTGCTTTGGGGCATTTTCGTGATTGGCTGTGGTAAGTCCTCTTGCCCATTTTTCCCCAGATGTCTCCGGGTACTTTGGGTTTGAGAAGCCAGATTTCCTGTTCTTTTCTTTGAGGCCTCTGAACAGGATGAGGGATACCTTCTGCTTTCTTTGGTATTTCCACCCTCTCCGTGCATTTCTTGCTGGTATATGCGACTTAACCACGCTCTTCAGATCACAAAAATGATCAGGCAGTTCATTTGCTAAATTCTGCAAATCGATTGTCTTCTTGACTTCATGATTTGCTTCATTAGTGCGAGGGTCATGCACGGGGATCCCAATGGAATGCCATATGATTTCCCGGCATTTTTCATCCAATGGTTCATTTCCTCCCCCTAATGACGGGAAAACGATCCTCGTCAAAGATGCAATCAATCGAGGCGATTCAAATCCTCATCATGGGTTCCAAATACCTGGTTATGGATGCACTTTCATAACCAATGTATATCCCAGACTTGCGGAGAGGACCCTTTCAGTTTGCTGTGGGGGTGGTATAGGTACATATACCATACATTCAATTCTTCAGGTTGACCCAATGCACTAGTTGCATAGTTGAATGGATGTTGTAGGCCGACGGTCTATAATTGATGAGTGCTGCTGCGTGCAGGACTGCGTGTCCCCAACAAGTGTTGGGCAAGTTACAACTCTGCAAGAGCGGTCTGGCAATGAACTTAATCCTCTTTATTAGTGCTTCAGCTAGCCCATTTTGCGTATGGACGTGCGGTACAGAGTGCTCAACGATTATTCCGTTCTTTGTGCAATAATCATCAAATGCCTTGGAAGTGAATTCACCGGCATTGTCCATTCGAATGGACTTCACGCGATGATCAGGAAAAGCATTCTTAATTCTGATGATCTGCGAGATCAACTTTGCGAATGCATGATTCCTTGTTGACAGCAAACATGTATGCGACCATTTCGAGGAAGCATCAATGAGCACCATAAAGTATCGAAACGGCCCTGACAAGGGCTGAATCGGACCGCAAATATCCCCCTGAATGCGTTCCAGGAATGCAGGGATTTCATGTTGCACTTTCATAACAGAGGGTCTAGTAATTAATTTCCCGGTGGCACATGCATGGCACACAAAATCTTCATGATTCGGGAAATTCTTAACATTAATGCCATGACCTTGTGAGTTGTTAACTATATTTTTCATCAATCTCAGACCAGGATGACCTAATCTACAATGCCATAAAGCAAATAATTCAGAGCTTCTAAAGACAGTCTTCAAAGAAGTATACACTGCGTGTGCATTGATTTTCGTGTAGTATAGCCCAGATTCATACGAGGGATATTTTTCTAATACCATTTTTCATACTCCGCGTGCTTCATAATGCACAAATGCTATTTGCCATTTTCTTCATTGGTTTCTACGTGAAACCCATTGGCGCGGATATCCTTGAAACTTAAGAGAGTGCGGGTTGATTCAGGGTACAAGAGGGCTTCTTCAATTACCAAAGTTGTACCCATTGGTAATATAATTGTGGCTCTTCCAGAGCCTATTATATGCGTATCGCTTCCTGCGATAGTTGTAATCCTTCCAGCGTTCTTCGTGATCGTCTGGAAGTATTTTGACTCTCTTAAGATGGTATTTGTTGTGCCACTATCAACAATGCATATCTCCTCTATTTGGGCGCTACATAATTTCTCAATGAAAAGAAATATAATTCTAATCATACAGTGGCAAAGTAATTCAAACATTGCTTGTAAATAAAGAATACTGGAATAAAGAATAAATTGTAATTCTATTCATGAGAAAAAGTATGCTCTTCGAGAGCTTACTATTCATTATGCAATCTGATGTCTATGTGAGATAATTCTGACAATTCATGTCAGTTCTTCAAAAACTCACGTTAGATAATGCCACACCTTTGCACATTCATAAGGGTTCTTCCATTAGATTACTACGTGTAATCTAATAGGAAATGGCTGCTAGATTCAATAAAATGCATAATTGAATTCTCATGAGTTTCCAGCAAACTAAAAGAAAGCAATAATATCAAGATTCATATATTCAAAGATGAATGCAAAATTCATAAGTACAAGATTCATAAGTACGGAATTCATAAATGCAAAATTCATATATACACAGATTCATAAATATTCAGAAATACAACTACGTGCATGTAGGTGATCGGCTTCGTGCAAACGATCAGATTCATATGCACGATCGGCTTCGTGCGATCGATTTTAACGCGGCTTCATGCGCGTGGTGCATTCAGTTCCATGCGCGTCGGCCTTCCTGGCGCGACGGTGGCCGCTTCGTGCGGCGTGCTTGAATTTCATAATATTAATACAATGCATGGAACAGAACAATAATTGCACAATTCATAAATTCAGAATAAACAATAATTGCACAATTCATAAATTCATAAATGCGGAAATAAATTCTTAGAAATTTCCGAATTTTTCTTAGTATTTGGCAATTTTCTGTTAATTATACAGCAATTTTCCATCATCACTTGATAACAGAAAATAAATTGCAACATGAATTAAACATGGCATAAGTCTAATTACAACTTATATAATTCTTGTTGGCTGGGAACGAAAACAGGTAATGAATATCTCTGTCAATTTGACTCTTGGCCAGGTCAACCTGCCCCTAGGGCTCACATGAGGGAGGGAGCACTTCGCTTCCGGTGCCAATTAAAGAACCAAGCCTCATGTGTGTTTTCCTAGACACCAATTGTCTCATATCTGTTTATTCATTACCAAAATCAAATCCCAACCACTCATGTTCTCATAAACTGCTGTATAAGAAATTCTGGAATTTTCCTAACACTTTTCATAATTTCTGCTGATTTCCAAGCAATTTTCAGAATTACTTGTGAACAGGAAATTGAATTTCAGCAAATATCAACGTGACATAATTCATAAATTCATAAATTCGGAAAATAAATTCTTAGGAATTTCTGATATTCTATACAAGACAATTATTGCAAAAATCATGCAAAAATTCATAAATGCAGAAAATAAGGCTAAGTACAGATTAAAAACAGAGCCACAAAAATTTCCTGCAATTTTCTAGGATTTTTCATGTTTTTCTATCAATTTTCAGAGTTTTTAATTATTTTCAGGAGAAGAAATCATAAAATCATAAAAGAAATCCTGTGGGGATAAAGGGGTAGTTTCCTTTACCCAGTGCCCAACGATTTTCATAGCCAGATTGGAATCCGGCTGCATGACTCCCGATTGGACTTCATGTCCATTCATCATTGATCTTTTATGTGCATAAGGTGCTGGACTTCACGCCCAAATCCGAACGGAGCTCATACCTTCATGGCAGCCAGGCGGTGGACCTACGGCGGTCGGGCGGTGGACCTACGGCGGGTCCAAGATGGCCTGGCGACGGAGCAGCCGGCCGGATCGGGGGCTGTCGCGGGCGCCAGATACTGCCGCGGCGGCCAATCTTGGGCGGTCTTGGCCGATCAATAATATGCACCGTAGCTTCATGCTACGTCTTACGATCGTGTGGCTTTACGCGCTCCACAGGCCAGGGACCGTCAGATATTCCACTTACGCCGCATCCCGTTCTTTTCCGCCGGTGGCCATGTGGACTTGCAAATTATCCTTTCTTATCCTCATGACTCGCCTTTATACGTGAGCCGTGATTATGGCTCAAAACCAATTGGATGAAGTCCGAACCTGACGTCCAAAGCGAGACTTCCAAGTCCAAAATGTGTTGGCCGTTTCGGTTCATATGGACTTGAGTCCATACCGAAGCGGACGGCCTGGCGCGCAGGATGTGGGCCCGGTGCAGCGAGGCCGGGCCCTGGTGTGCGGCAGCAGCGGCTTCGACGCCCGGCAGCGGCCAAGCGCGCGGTTAGGCGGCAGCGCGGCGTTTACCGTGCGGCGGCGCAACTCGGCCGCAGCGGCGATGTGCGCCCGATGGCGCGGCGATGGCGGCCGGCTTGCGAGCCTACGAGGCCAAAGCGGTGGCGCGTGAGGTTCGCGAGAGACGAGCAGCGGCGAACGCGTGAGGCGTTATGGCAGCAGCCGGCGCGCAGCGACGCGCGGCCGCAGGTGCGACGGCTCAAGCGCGGCAAGCCGAGGCAGAGCGTTGGCGGGCATGGCCTGCGAGGCCACGGCGGCACCCGGGAGCGGTGGTACCGGCCGGGAGGCGAAGCGCCAGCAGTTGGCAGCGAGGCCAAGGAGCCGGGCCGAGTGCGCGACAGCTTCAATGGCGGTAGAAGGCTTCGTTCTGCGCGGCAGCCAGCCAGGCGGCAGCGGCCGGTCGCGGCGATTTCCTTGCGTCTTCATGTATGCGGCGTTCACGACCGTCGTAGGCGCTTCATCTTTGTCGGGTTTTGTAACTTCGTGTTACATGCCGGAGATTCGCCGTGTACTTGTAGCTTCGTGCCACAATCTGCAAAATTGTTGCGTAGCTTTGTGCCATGTCGTCTTATACGACAGATGCATGCATCAAAACATACGAGATTAGATTAATCCCGCGATTCTCACCTTTTTCACTTTTTCAATCTGCTTTCCGGTAGACTATCGCGTAGGATAGAGTCGCGTAGGACTTTTATTTCGGCAATCCAAGTGGATGCCGGCTTGATGGCGAGTTGATTGCAGATCGGATCGGGCGATCAATCGCCGGTAGTAGACGTTCGTCGTCGTCGATGATCCTTCGCTTCTTGTCTTTTCTCACCTTTCAATCTTTCTCCGGTAGAGCTTCGTGCTGATAACGTGTTAGACAACCTCGCTATCGAATAGTCCGGGGTTGCCTAATAGATCTCAAGTGGAGAATAGACAGGGAGAAAAGAGACACAATATGAGGAGGAACGGGCCTGCTTTATTATTCTGTATGCTTGTGTACAATGGGGTGACCCCCTGCCTCCTATATATAGCGGTTCTGCTTAGAGATAAGGAAGAGTCCATATCGGATACGAATCCGTTTCCTAACAGGATACGAATCCGTTTCCTAACAGTCAATGCTAGAATGGTAGTTACTGCTATGGTGCTATGTGACACAGACACCACCAAACCTTTACTTACCCAGTCTAAAACATAACTTAATAAGTTATAAATGATGGATTTTTTAGAATGAAATGTCATTCCTGATGAAGTTACTGATCTCAGGGATGAGAAGTCACAACTACTTTTGGGTGTTAGGCGGGCCACCCGACAACAAACGACATTGTCATCTTCTGTTCTGTCTACTGATAGTATGCACATAGGTGTTCTTGCTGCTGCAGCTCATGCAGCATCAAGTGGTAGCTCATTTACTATCTACTATAATCCTAGGTACGGAAATTTCTCTACCCTTTTTACATGCCATTTCACATGCTTTTCTGGTGGGCATATTTTACATACATTCATTCTTGAAATCTCTTCAGGACGAGCCCTTCGCCATTTGTAATTCCTCTAGCAAGGTACAATAAGGCCACGTATATCCAACCATCGGTTGGAATGAGATTTGCTATGATGTTTGAGACAGAGGAGTCAAGCAAGCGCAGGTTTGTCCACTATTGAGAGCTAAATCCTTCGTCATATGCACATAGCATTTTTCTGCTTCTGATTTGATGCTCTGCATTCTTCTCCACTACACTAGACCTTGATATCTATAGTCAATAATGAACAATGCTGCTTCAAAGTTTAAAATAATTTAATTGGAAATCTTTCTCACTTTCACCTTTGAAAAAAAATGACCACATCAAGCGTCCTCTAAACTATAATTTCAGAGTAAGTATTAGAAAAAGTACAGAGAGGTGTTTCTATGCTTTTCTTTTTGAAAGTTGCACAAATATTGAAGCATAATGAAAGGTAGATGATGATTACTTATCCCTTCATTTGCTTCAAGATTTGTGCAACTTTGGGAGGGAAAACATAGAAGCACTGCTCAAAATTACAATGTGCCATTTTAAGTTGGAAGTTTTACCATCCTGTCTCAATGTACCATATGGTCAGTAGAGGTCTTCTGCACCACACTCTAAATAAACTGTTCTGTTTTGTAGGTACACTGGCACAATTGTGGGAACTAGTGACTATGATCCCATGCGATGGCCCAACTCCAGGTGGCGCAACTTACAGGTGGCTTTTCCTGCAAAAATTCAAATAAACCAGGGCCTATCATGATGTGGTGAACTGGTGATCCTTATATGCTTTTCATTACCAGGTAGAATGGGATGAACATGGGTATGGAGAAAGACCTGAGCGAGTGAGCATATGGGATATTGAAACTCCGGGAAACTCTCTAGTGTTCCCTTCTCCAGCATTGAATTCAAAGCGACAATGCCTTCCTAGTTATGGAGGTATTTCTCTACTATGCTCTAAATATCTTTAGGATCATGTAATAAGTTGAAACAATCCTTAGTTTTTTTTTCCCATTTGCAGTTCCTGGGCTAGAAATTGGATCTGCAAACATGACATCATTTCCGAGGGCACAAGGAAATCCCTACGGTAACTTGCAGCACATGCCAGCCATTGGATCAGAATTGGCTATGATGCTTCTCAATCAATCTAGCCAAAACCTTGGGACTCCACTTAGTTGTCACCAATCCTCGTATTCTACTATTATTCAAAATGTTAAACAAAACTATGTCCCTCCAACATTTGGTACTTCCACTGGTCCAATAAAGCAAGAAAATATGCTTTCAAATGAAGCCCAGCAGCAGTTGCATACTCCTAAGATGCAGAAAGGTGATCTGGAAAGCTGTGAAGTTCAGCCTGTCATTGATTCAATTTCTGCGTCGGAATTGAATGTTACAGCAAGAGAGCCAAGACACACAGATTCATACCCAAGTCAAAGTATTTCGGAGCAAAACAGCAAGGGTGAGCCTAGAGCCAAGACTCGTAGGAGCAAGAAGGGCTTGTCTCACAAAACCATTTCAGAGAAATCTGACCTTTCAGTACCTTCACGGATTTGCGACGATCAACTGCATGGTTTAGAAGCAAAACTTGTTGATTGTGATGCCGAAAAAGCTAACTGTGGAAATAATGAAGATTCATCTGGTGCACTTACTCAACGTAATTTTGCTGGACAGACGCAAGGTCAGCAGGTTGAACAAAATGGACTACTGTCACCACCAAAGTTAGAATCATCAAAATCACCTGATGGAGGGAAGTCAGTAAACTCATTTCCAAACCAAGGTTGTTTTTCGCAGTTCTTTGATGGTCTGGATTGGATGATTCAGCCTTCCTTTTACCAAGACTCCAATGGTGTTCAATCAGTTAGTGCATCAGATAACATTTTCGGTTCATCTGCAGATATACCTTCCGCAATAAATGCTGATACAATGGAGAATTTTCAGACCTCTTGCCTTTCTGACTGCTTTCCTAATTCCATACAAGAGTTCATCTGCAGCCCAGATCTAAATTCACTGACGTTTCTTGCACCTGAGATGCAAAATTTGGAGGTCCAACAGGATGGAAGCAACTTGCCGAGCACATCCAACTCTTATGTACAAATGAGCTTCTCCGAGGAGAGTGGAAATCAGAGTGCAAGCTTAAGTGGGCTTCACTTGGAATCTATCCAGAGAAGCATGAATAACACCTCATGCTCTCAACCACAGACTACTGGGGGTTTTGATGTGGCGATGTACTCAAAGTTGCCAAGTTTAAAAGAACCTCAAGTCTTGTCTCTACAAGAGATTCATAACAGTTCCATGGGGACATCATCTTGCAGTATTGATGCAACCGAGTACAGCCGAAGTGTGAAGCCGATGAAACCACCAGTGCGGACATATACAAAGGTATATATACTACAAGATTATTGAGAAAGGAGCATTTGTCAAATGCTTTTTGATGTTGAACATAACTTCAATTATTGTTTATGTTACCTTGTAATCCATGACAAATAGGTACAAAAGCAAGGATCAGTTGGAAGATCTATTGATGTTACACGGTTTAGAGATTATCACGAGCTGAGGTCAGCCATCGCGTGCATGTTTGGACTCCAGGGGAAACTGGAGCATCCTGGTAGTTCAGATTGGAAGCTTGTATATGTCGACTACGAAAATGACGTCCTCCTCGTCGGAGATGATCCATGGGAGTAAGTATAGGCGTCTCTACATTGATTTCATGACAATATCCAGCACTACAATAGCATGTCTGTGCCCCTTGGGTTCATGGCCATAGCAACTATCTCATTCTAGTATGCTTCTATCTCCTCACAGGGAATTCATCAACTGTGTCAGATGCATCCGGATTTTATCACCTTCAGAAGTACAACAGATGAGCGAGAATGGGATGCATGTCTTGAATGACTGTATCGAAACAGCTCAGTAAGGCTATTGTTCTGGATGAGGCTGTAAATCGAAATAAAGCACTGCAAGAAATGCGCATAAGTGAAGCTAGAGTTGTTCTCTGAATACAGTGCCTTAGTCAACGTTAGGCTGATTTACTGACAGTGTATTTGGTAGAGAATTACTGAGAGGCATTTCTACTGATCCGAGCAAACGTCGTTTTTAAAATGAAACATGGGTGAAGCTCCCACTGTTTGTTGTGAGTTTAGTCAAATGATTGGTTACCCTTGTAAATGCAGGTGCTGTTGGATTTGGTTGATTGTAAAATGCTGATGTAGATTTCGTGCCCATAGGTTTCTCCTGAATCTTTAGTTTTCCGACCGTATTTTTGCCCAGTACTAACATCTATTCGCTACAGCATATCAGAGTACTCATCTCTCGTGCCTATAGGAAACTACTCGTCATTTGGAAGAATTTTTAAGTGGTATAGCAGCACATCACAGTACTCATCTTTCGTGCATATAGGAAACTACTCATCATCTGGAGGAATTTTTAAGTAGTATAGCAGCATATCAGAGTATCTTTCGCTACAGAACTCATTGATGCACATGCTGAAAAGAAACTACTCGTCGTTTTGAAGAATTTTTAAGTTGTATAGCAGCGTATCAAAGCGAGATACTGGACATCATATTCTCTTCAGTCTACTGGCTCGATGACAGAATATAGTGGGAAAATATGACCCTCCCATGGCACAAATGACACGGGCACACCATCCATAGTTAACTCTGTCTCCGGTAAAGTTAAGGAAGTTATAAATATCTCAAAGCTAACAGATTGCATGCACATGCTTCACATGCTTGTAAAGTAGGCAGAAGTTTAACACCAAGAAAACAAGAATTAAGGGCGTATTTGATTAATGGGATGAAGTTGAATGGGATATGATGATTTTATTATTTTGGATGAATAGAATTGTTCAGTACCTATAGGGAATATTCCTCGTCCAAGATGGGATTGTTTTATTCAAACAACCAAGCACATAACGACCAAACACATGGATACCTTTTTTCTTAAACCATCTTATACATGTATCACTTGGTACAAGCAACCAAACACACCAGTGGAAGAGAGGTATGAATTCAAACAGCATGGATTTTTTAGAGCAAGCAGAAGTAAACCCTCACCTCTCCTTCAGAGCGTTGCTTCTATGCTTTTCCTTCTAGTACAAGTTGCACAAATCTTGAAGCAAGCGAAAGAACCGAGTTACAGCACCAAGTCCAAATCCAAAAACAAAAGGTTCCAAATACTACATAGAGCGAGGTAAAAACTATAGGACCCCTAGAATAGTTAAGAACCTTAGAGCTCCCTTGTCGTCTCTGAAAACATTTCTTCACACAACGATGTCTCCTTCTCTTTCCCCCATTCTTGAGCAGACCTCCAGCAGCATCTCTGGTCCATCACCCTTTTGGTCATCACCCATCTTGGCCACAAGCATTCTTAAGGTTTTCTCCCTGCTCCAGCAATGATGTTGTCCTTCTCTCCATCTCTTTGAAGATGTGCTCACAATTTTAGGAATGCACAAATGCAGCAAATCATCTCAGCTGGAGATCTGATCAACTTTTTTGTTTGTTTGTTAAAACATGCTTTATTTCTCAATTTCCAAATTGCCCCAGCGCACAGCCGACAGCCCCACAATATGAAGATATTGATCAAAAGAAACAGGCCTGCAGGTGCCCCCCAAAACTGGTCCTATTACCCCCAAACATATTTTGCAGCCACACATTCGAAAAACAAAACGGGCAATTGTTTCATTTTCACTACAAAAACAGAAAAACTGCGTAGAGGCTTATAAACATTAAAGTTGTGACGTTAAACCAGAATTATTCCAGATCAGCCGCATGAAAGTTTTTATCTTAAGGGGCATTTTAGCTTTCCATCGAACTTTTGAGGTTCTGATTGGCAAAATGACTGGTAAGATGTTTATAAACAGCGTTTACTGAAAATATGGCATTTGAATTCCAATTCCATTTTGGCATATCATCTTCCAAACCCGAAGCAACAGTCATCTTCCGTTGGGACGTGCCGGAGATGACGAGGGGGCAGAGCAAGTACGCGAAGGCGACCGGGATCACAAGAACCATAACGAAGATATTCTGCTTGAATTCCTTACAGTCAGCCTTATACTTGTCGAGTTCTTGGGGCCTTCCTCCACGACCTCCTCCTCCGCCGCCGCGTGGCCCTCCTCCCTCACCTGAGCCTTTGCCGCCATCTCCGGATCGAAGTGATTCCGCTGCCGCCACCGCTTCTGCACCCGTCTTTCCGGTAGGGTTTGTCTTGCCACTCCCAGTGACGGGGATAAAGATTTATTTTTTCAACGTCCTTCTGTACATGTCTTTCTAGTACAAGTTACTCCGTCGTTGAGAAATATAAGATTTATAATTTAAATGTTCTTATTTAAAAATATAAAATTTGTATATAAATTTAATGAGATTTTTTTTATTATATCTCTATTTATTCTCTCTTTACCATACGCATTTATTCATTACCACCGATACAAAGTATTATTTCTTATCTTCTAAGACAAGTAAGAAGTGTATGTAAGTTACTTTTTATCACCAATACAAAGTATTATTTCTTATCTTCTAATATTTTATTGGCCTATATGCTCGGAAGAAATACGCCTTATATACTTGAACGAAGAGAGCAGTATTATACAACTTTTAAATACAATACGTAGAAACACCTCCCTAATTTTCTTCTTCTTTAAGCTTAGACGTTCCAACCGACAGGGCTAGAGATTGACAGACCATTTTAGGCCCTGTGTTTTTTTTATAGTAAAACAAGAATTTTAACTTCACGTAAAACAGTTCAATTTTCGCAGGGATTGGGGCAAATTTTCAGTGTTCTAAACTGTGTTGATGCATCCGAATTTTGCCACCATTAGAGGTACAACAGATGAACGAGATTACGAGAACGGCATCCATGCTATTGCTAATGACCGCATCCTAACATCTCAGTAAGACTGTTGTTCTCGAAGAGGCTACAGACCGAAACAAATCAGCGCAAGGAATGGTCACCCGAGAAGGCAGAGCTGTTCTCTGAATACGGTGCCTCAGTCAACGCTAGGATGAACCACGGACAACGCATTTGATGGAGATTTACTTACTGTTGGCATTTCTAGCCCTACCAACCATAGCAAATTAAACGTCCTTGATCTTTTCCAAGATTTACTGGAGGCATTTCTAGCCCTACCAACCATAGCAAATTAAACGTCCTTGAAAAAAAAGGAGGGTGGGGGTGGGCGGGTCCATGATCTTTTCCAAGAGCACCAAATGCTGAACCCCAAGCAGTACATTCTGTCTGACGTCTGAAGACCAATCTCCAAATGCTGGCGCTGTTGGATGCGGTTTGGTCAATTTTTTTACTGCACTGATGTAGATCCTGCGTGGTTAGCCTCTGCTTTCAGCCACTTCGTTGGCCTTGCATTGCAGCCTATGATCTGCATCTGCTGGACTGGATGGATCACCTAAGCTGCCAACTGTACGATCCTTGTCGAATTGTTCGTCGTTTTCAGTCGAAAATGCAGAGAGAACTCAGAATGTCTTGCTCCCGAGGTTGGTCGGGGTGGTTAGGTTAACCGACATGAGGTGAGCCTCTCGGAGGGAGGGGTTCCTGTTCGACGTTGCTATATACGAGCACGGGCACACACACCCTCTCGAGCCTGAACGGCGAACCAGAGGGAAACGGTCTCAAACCCGACCGAAAGCTTCGCCTCCTCTACCTGCGCGAGCCGCAAGCCCAAGACGCCAAGATAGGGACCGAAACCCCCGCCGACGGCGACGCCGCACGCAAGCGGCCCAGCGGCGGCGATGCGCCCGCGCCCGCGCCCGCCGACAAGCGCCGCCGCCCGGAGCCCGCCTCCTCCTCCGGCTCCCGCGACCGCCACCGCCGCCCGCGCCCGGGGGACGAAGGGATGCTGCGCGCCAAGCACATCCTGATCAAGCACGAGGGCTCGCGCCGCAAGGCGTCGTGGCGCGATCCCCAGGGTGTCGCCATCTCCGCCACCACCCGCGACGACGCCGCCGACCTCGCCCGCGCACTCCGGGAGCAGATCGTCGCCGGGGAGCTCAAGTTCGAGGAGGTCGCGGCTGAGAACTCCGACTGCAACTCCGCCAAGCGCGGCGGCGACCTCGGTCAGTGCTCCTTAGCAATTGATTTCGTTGGTTCTACTCCTACGTTCAATTATGCTCAGAAACGCGGTGTGACTTGTGACAATTGCGATTTAATTGAGAAGAGGAGCACCGTAGGTCATAATAGGAGACGGTTATTGGCAGTGCAGCATCACTTTTGCGCAATAAGGCAACAACAACAAAACATCTGATGTTTCCCCTTTAGCTGGGTTGCCTGTTTGTTTGGCTGCTTGGTCCTCTGGATATGGCTTTAGATTGGTATGCCCTATACGGTTTTGTTTTCGGTGCCCGTGTATTGTGGTTTCCATCGGGAGTTATCTTTTGGATTGAACTGGCCATTTAGTATATATCTATTTTGAGGATCATTAACAAGCTTCTTGTGTCTTGAACTTTTAGTATTGTTATTTTTGAAGAGAAAGTAACATTTAAGTAGGTAAGTATTGTACTCAATAGAACAAACCATGGTCATGGTGGTATTCAACTTGGAATGAGTTACACCAGTTAGTTCCCTCATCTGCTCTTTCTAGGTCACAATTAGTGGTCGTTTTGAACATAGGTGCAGTCAATTTGACTGTCAATATCTTTTAAATATTTAAATTGCATACATGAAAATCGTATGTATAGATTTGTTTTGAAAAGTACTTTTATAATATTATAATTTTATTGGGTTTTATAAATGTATTATAATAGAAACTAATGGTCAAAAATGTGTTTTGGAGACCTTGTCGATGTCCAAAACGGCAACTATTTGTGACCGGAGGGAGCAATATTGTACAATAATTGCTAAGATGGGATTTGTACCTCCATGAACCTTGTGCTATGGTGCACAGGATGAACATGTGTATGGGACACAGCACGATACACTATGCAGGCATGGCATTATGGCATTCTCCCAAAAAAATGTACTGAACATGATGACATGGCTATATCTTAACTATTAAAAGAATGAGTTGGTGGTGATGGTGAGTCTGCCAGGCTTTGGGCCAGAACAGTAGAGGCCCAAGGCCCAGTAGGTGAGTCACTATTGCTTTGCTAACCTATAGTTGTAAATCTGCAGGACAGCTCAATATAGATGATTTGATTTATTTACTAGCTTACAAAGATATGTTTTGCTTGATATGTGTGTTACAGAAAATTGATTTATTGTATGGTTTATGATCCTGCATTATAATTATGTATTATTCTCTTTTGAAATTCCGTTGCAACGCACGGACATTTACTAGTACATATATATGATCAATATAGTACAATATATCGGAGGTGTTCTATGCAAAGTTTCTACATGCTTCCACAATACCTTTCTACATTGATCATCTCCTAGAGATATTGAATCATCCATTTTGGTACATACCCATCCCCTGGGAGGATTACTGAGTACTGAAAACTATTTTGAGCACAATTTATGAATGTGTTTCAGTGGTATTGAAAATATTTGCATCACATGTGGGACTAAATCACAAAAACAACACACAATAGTAGTGTGTTTTCTTGCAGTTCTAGTGTTCTCTATGTGGAAGATTATTACCTAATCAAAACAAAAGAACCACTTATAACATCACATTTAACTTGTCTTGTTTTAGGCTGGGCGGTGTCTCTAGGTATGTTGCTGCCGTGCCGGAAAATGAAATGATATTTTTGGTCACAAAAATAATCCAACATTTGTTGGGGATATGTCGGCGGCCACGGTATCTGACATGGGTATGCTGGTTTGGAGAAGTGTTGATGATACATAGAGCCATAGGTGTTAGGGATTTCTAGGAGAGAGGTACTAGGGAGGGATTGGTGGTGGGGGTTGCTGAGTAGTGAGTCTTGCAGAGGAGTAAAGAGAAGGAGATGGCAATAGCCATAAGTGGTAGCTGACTGGCAGCTTTGATGTTTTCCCCATTTTCCATATCTTCTGTTTATTTAGGCCCCGTTTGGCAACTTGGAACCGAGGTGTTTCTACTAGAATCTGGAAGAAACCCAACCAAACGGGTTAAAACTCGGAACGTTTCTCCTCGGAACGATTCTTCTTTTTCCACACCGGGGTTGAATCGTCTTCAACCCCATTTCTACTAGTTTCTACTAGAATCTGGAACCGTACCAAACGGTTTGCAGAAAGTGATTCTGATTCTACCTGAAACGTTTCTACCAAGAATCTGGAACTGTTTCTGTTTCTACTAGAATCTGGAACCGTACCAAACGGGGCCTTACTTTTGTTATTCCTGAGAAAAGGCAAGTTGAAATCAGGTGATTAGACTGTTAACTGTGAATTGAACATTACTAATGAAAACAAAGGGAAGAAAATCAAGAGCACTGTTACTATGAGTAGTGCCTCCATGCTTCACCAAAACCTAAATTGCACAAATCTTAAAACAGGGCAGTTGGCTGTGATTAGTGAAATAGTGATTAGTTGCATATCTGCCCTCATTTATCTTTAAAGCTGTGCTGTTCACATTTTAGGAAAATGTTGAATTAAAGGGATGCTGTGTGACAAGTGGTCAATGGGGTGCCATTTTATTCCTTGATAAACATTTCCAAATATAGAATGTGCTGACCTGGGATGTACAGCAGTACATCTAAACCAAAAACAAAAAGTGAGATTTGTTTATCTTGATTTATGCTTGAAGTTTTTATATAGCAACATTGTCTCTACGTCATTAATATGTATTTGAGGTGTCACGTAATGTGGAAAGTAAATTTCCCAAGAAATCTCTATATCCGTGATGCTTGAATTCATGCACTCTCTTTTACAAGTCAAAACTTTGTAATTATAGAGTGACCTTACTTTCATGATTTATGGCTACAGGTCCATTTGGGAGGGGCAAGATGCAAAAAGCTTTTGAAAAAGCAGCCTTGGCTCTGAAAGTAGGGGAGATGAGTGATGTGGTTGATACAGACAGTGGGGTGCATATCATCTTGAGGACTGGCTGATTGCGTTTGTGCGAGCTGTCTCAATCCACATACGCTGGAAAATGGGATGCTTTAAAGAATATCTACCTCGTTACAGACTTGTGCTTGTACTCTCTTGTGAGCTTTGCAAGGTTTTACTTCCATGTTAACTTAGCCGGAGACATTTACTTTGGAATGATGATCACGGCAAGCTGCTGTCAGATTGTTTCGAGTAACACAGAATTTGTGCCACGAGGGCCACATTTTCCCGTATATGTTGGAAATGCATGCATTGACTAGCCTTTTTCTTAGTGAGGATTGACTAACCTGTTTATATTTTAAGCAATTGGATTATCTTGTTAGTAAGTTGTTTCATTGAGTATACTGAGAGAATATCTCCAATTTAATCATTCGGATGTTTAACATGAGATTGTCCACTCCGTAGATTTAGCTCAAGAGAAGAGAAGTAATGCTTCTAATATTTCGTCACCGACTGCTGCAAATCTCCCAGGATCGTCGGCTCGCCGCGATCGCCTGGAATGCATGCCCGGCCGTCCAGCAATGATCAGCGCACGGCTCCGGCAGCATGGGCTTCCCGATCAGGGAGACGGAGCAGCCAAGCCCGAGACGACGAGTGCGGCCGCAACATAAACGATCGGTGCATTCTGCCACTAGAGGTCCAGCCCATCAGTTCAAGTACGTAGTACACATGTGCAATGAGTACGGTATATATATATAATTACTCCCGGAGTAAAAAGTATTTTTCATATATATACACACACATACATACACATATATATATCGTGAAAACCTCGTAAAACTCACGTGTAACAATTTTGAAAAATTCTTAAAAAAATTACCATACGTATGAGGTGAGTTTCTATAACTCTGTAAAATTTAAAGACTAAATCCAATCGCGTCTGAACGATATGAAAAAGACAAATTGTGAATTTTTCATATCTTTGAAATATGATTGAGTTTTGTCTTCAAATTTCATAGGGTTGTAGAACCTTACCTCCCCTATATATGGTAATTTTTTGAGAATTATTTAAAACTTTTACAAGTGAGTTTCATAGAGTTTACATGGTAAATGAGGTTTTCACTGGATATCCCCATGTTTTTAGACCTTGGTTGAGACGTAGAGGTTCTCGCGGGGGATTGGGCCTGCAGATCTGGGCCAACATAGGCAGCCCAAAGGAGAGAGGCGCTAGAAATTAGGCGACCCAGTTGCTCATCTTCTTACGTACCGTTCTCAGCTTCATTGGCGTCAGCGTGTAAGACGCTATATAGATTTTTTTATGAGAAGTGCTTCTATGTTCTCCTTTTAAAAGTTGCACAACTATTAAAGCATAAATGAATGGTAGATGATGATTACTTATCTCTTCGCTTGATTCAAAATTTGTGCAACTTGTACTAGAAAGAAAAGCATAGAAGCACCGCTCATTTTTTATTTAATATTTATTTTTAAAAAAATCGAAAATAATCAATGATTTTTTATGTGAAAATAGGCTCCCGTCGTCTGTCGCCCCATATCCGGGCGATAGAGACCTGGGTGCAAAAAAACGCCGCCCCTAGACGTCCATAACCATCAATGAAGGGTAGATATCGCCCTTATATAGGCCGATCGTCCCATATTGGGGCGATATGTCCCCTGGCAGTGTGCCATCTGACGGTCATGGACGCCTAGCGACGGCGTTTTTTGCACTTAGGTCTCTATCGCCTGGGGCGATAGCCCTATATCCAGGCGACGGGATATTTTCGTAAAAAAAATTCGTTGATTATTTTTGAAAAAAAGATTTAAAATAAATATTAAATAAAAAATTCCGCTATATATATCCTCCTCGATCGTCTTGCACGCGCGGCTGCCAATTTTCATGCACGTATGCAACCTGCAGAACGTATGCATGCAGCAGCATGCGGTTTGGGAGGAAGAAAGATCACCGATAGATCATAGTCATGGCTGTATGCGCTGATATATATTACAGTACTGTGTGGATTTAGTAAGCACGTAGCTAGCTAGGCACATTAATTAATTCCAACGTATGTTGAACTGTTTGGTTACTTCTGAGACAGTAAAACGACCTCAACTTCGTGTGCCGTACGTGTGTCCACGTACAAACGGATTCAAACAGCCGGCCGTACGTGTAGCCGTAGGGCAATAGCAAATACTCTTGACCAACAACATTTAACATATATGCATGTACACATACAACAATTTTACTGGACTGGTCTCGTAGTTGCTATATATATTATTAAACAATCATCAGCATGTACATAGAACTTCCCTCGAAAAAAAACATTTACATAGAAGTTAATTGGGCCGGTATCTAATTAGTCGCTATACTATCCAACAATCAATCAAACATCTACAGAGAACTTAATATACCGGGCTGATGATATGCATATGCACCCTTCATCATAAATCAACTATGTCAGCTGAAACCATGGAGATCAATTGAAACCATTAGTCGGATATTTTTATGAGGTTCTTTTCGCTATTGGTAAGCTACGCAATGACATGATTCGGTCACCCTCCACTGCTGTGCACCCTAAAATCCACAACAGTACATGGTTCTACCCATACTTCAAGGCAAATAGATGTATCACGCAAATATGTCAGCTGACTTAATACTAACCTTGTGCAATCCTTTGAAAAAAAAATTTTGGTTTCTTTGTTAGGACTGTGTTGGGGATATTGATGGCACTCATGTGCTTGCAAGTCCCAACCAAAATTTCAGTAGACTTTAGGAGCAGGAAGGGCACAACTACACAAAATGTCTTGACCGCGGTCGACTTTGATCTTAGGTTTACCTATGTCCTTACCGGGTGGGAAGGGTCGGCACATGATGCTCTCATACTTGCCGATGCATTGGAGAGGGATGGCGGCCTTAGGGTCCCACCAGATAATACACACTAAAATATGTACTATTATGTAACATATTTCTAGCCCTAATGTCTGTAATGGCAAGGGTATTGTTTCATTTGTTAGGCAAATTCTTCCTTGTCGATGCTGGATATGCTTGTATGCTTACCTTAATCATGCTGGATGCTTTTATGCTTAGCTTCATCGTATTAGTTTGTAAGAGTTAATTGTTAAGTCTTCAATGAGTTGACAGTTAAAGTGTACTTAGATAAGAAAGTCCTCTTCGTGATATTGTTTGCACCAAAATTCGGCATGTATTGAAATCGGTCTGAAAATAGAAGTATCCGTACAGAAAAGAATCGGTAAACGACTCGGAAAAGGAATCCGTTTCTATAAAAGGAAAGGAAATCGGATAAGAGGCCGATACGGGAAAACACACCGTATCCATATGCGACTCGGATCGGCCAGGCGTGTTATAAAAGGGGTGGACGCTAAGCAAAGGAAAAAAAAATCAATTCCAACAACACACACATCTACTTTTTACAAGCTTTTCTTTTACATTGTTTTAGCTTCATAGATCTTTCTGCAAGTCGACGGAATCAACATAGTTGCGCATCGCCGATTGTTGATTTTTGCCGATTTCACCCAGGTTTGATCTGCTTCGTTTTGTTGCGCATCGCCTTCCCGAAGCCGATTTTACCTTGTGTCCGATCAATCAGAACCGGTTGATCTAGTTATCTCCTAATCGGTTCTTGCCGACTAGCTTAAAAGCCGATAGATCCTTGTTTATCGGCTTCGATCAAATTACAAATTCTACCTTGTCGATTTCAGGTCAAATCGACCGCACGCCTGCAAACCCGGTGTTTGTCTTGTGTGTTCGAGGCCTAAAACCCTTTCACGCTTTTTGGCGCGAACATATTTTGGCACGACGTGGGACCGCAAAGAATGTCGCCAACCGACAAACCCGCAAATACCGCCGATATCAACACCGATGCCATAATCGCGCCCCAGATGGCCGATTTAACCCCCGAGCAACGGAAAGAACTCAAGATCGAAAGGCGCCTCGAGGAAATGATGCTACGATGCTTCCGAAAACACGCCGTGGCGTTACTCAAAAGATTGCACTCCCAAGCATCAATCCTATCGGAGATTCAACATCCTGAATCGAAGCCGATACGCACCGCTCAAGCTGATTTATCAAGTATGATCGAGCAATCATTCCATCACGCATTGATTAACCAATCATCGGCTCTAGTGTCTACTTTAAAGCCGATGATAGAAAATAGTGTGAAAACGATTGCTCAAGAATTAGCCGTCCTGGAAGCCTGCTAGATCCACCACAAACCATCCCTACGCACTCGGATATTCCATAGCACCCAACACCAACACAAGAACGCGGTCGGCTCAAGCACCTATCATGATGCCTACCAACCTACCTGCTTTTGAAACCGAGCATACAGAGAGATGGGTTCACACACTACCATGGGCACACGGATGGGGCCAAGATGGGTGCATCAAATCAATCAAGTCGCCCTCCAATAACATCGGGTTATCGGCTTATCACCGATCGAAATGGGACAGTTCCACATACCACGAGGGCCACAACCATGAAACAAGCA
This sequence comes from Rhipidocladum racemiflorum, assembly GCA_036346355.1. Lineage (NCBI taxonomy): Eukaryota > Viridiplantae > Streptophyta > Magnoliopsida > Poales > Poaceae > Rhipidocladum > Rhipidocladum racemiflorum. The sequence goes on along the minus strand of CM070576.1, from coordinate 70,216,597 downwards.
CCATATAGGGGGTGCCATACGTCGAACCTTTCGCGCCCATACCCGATGCATTAGGGTTTAATCGCAATTACGACGCAGACCAAGACCTCCTGAGGTGCGAGTTGGACAAAGGCCCGAGTTTGCACTCGGGGGGCAGGGCGCAAACAATGAGAATTGGCCGTGTCCGGCTGCACCACAAGCCGACAATGTTAATTGGGCGGAACAAATTGCCAATGTTTTGAGAGAACAGTTCGGTTTACAACCCGGAGGAGAGTGATCGGCTACATGTGAAGCCGTACTCGATTACATAGACCGAATGCCGTACTCCCACAACTTTAGGGTACCGGACTTTGCTAAATTCTCGAGGATGATTCTATTACCACAATTGAGCATATCGGACGGTTCATGGCTCAATGTGGGGAGGCGGCACAGTCCGATGGTTTAAAAATTAGGTTGTTTCCTTTATCACTATCTGGCACTGCATTCACTTGGTTCACAAATCTACCACCTAATTCAGTTCATGTATGGAACGATTTAGAAAGCCGATTCCATGAGTACTTCTTTTCGGGAACTATGGAGCTTAGGATTTCTGATCTTAGTTCATCGACGTATACGCGAATCGGTCTCTGATTATATCAAAAGATTTCGGGGCGTACGGAATAGGTGCTACAGTGTAACATTACCCGACGACCAATTGGCCGACCTAGCGTTCCAAGGGTTAATCCCTCCATTAAAAGAAAAGTTGTCAGGCCAGGAGTTCCCCGACTTGGGCCACCTACTCCATCGCGTATCGGCACATGAAAGCCGGTATGCAGAGAGCAAAGGGTTTAAAGATAGGTTTAGGACAAACGGCAATGAAAAGGCCAAAGTAAACATGGTAGATTACGATTCGGGCGACACCTCTGACGACGGCGTATGAACATAGCCGAGTGGGCCAAAGGTTCCAAAAAACCACTCGTATGCTCTCTGCTTAGGCCGACAAAGAATAAAGCGGAAGTCAAGTACTCGTATGATGTGTCGAAGTGTGACAAGATATTTGATTTATTACTACAAGAAAAACTCATAAGTTTACCATAAGTGCATATCATACCATCTTCATAATAATTTAGAAAGCGAATGTATTGCAATTGGCATCATTCGTTCTATCATAACACTAACGATTGAAATATTTTTCGACAACAGATCCAATCGGCCATCGCCGATGGCAGGTTAAAGTTTGCAGAAGAATCGGCTATGCAGATAGATATGGGCCCTTTTCAGTCAACATGGTTCAATGTTCACGAAAAGAAAAGAGGCTCGGAAGAGGATAAGCCGACTAAGAGAATTATATCACGAGACGAGACAAGGTAGATCACCCGCTTCTATACAAATAGAAGCCGATAAAATGGACAAAACTCAAGAACGGTGAAACCAAGAGGGGACTTAGAGGCTCGGTAGATGGTATCGAATGAGAAGGCTCCAAGAAGAGCCGATTTCAAACCAAAGCCGACCTTCTCACAACTCCTGGGAAATATGAAAGGATAAGTCGAAGGTATAGCCCTCAACACCACCAGGGTTTTCATCGATCAGGGCAAAGGAGGGACGACGTCGCGGCCAGATGTGCCACATCGGCCGATTACATGAAGAAGAGAAACATCGGCAATGTCCTTTTTGGCGCTTTGTCGAGAGAGGGATGACCTTACCAACAGCTTGTATCTTGTCCTATGCAACACTCGTCTACATGTCGGCCAAACCAATCAGAAAGACAAAGTTGTCCGCATCGACACACGATCGCCCGCAGGTAAGAGGCGTAAGGCCGATCTATGAAAGGTTGTCAACATCGAACAAGGCTAATCCTCCCAAAATCGGGAATTATCGGCTAACGCAAGAAGGGTGGAATCGGACAATGAAATGAGCAATTTAGCCGAAAGATAAGAAAGCCGATAGAACCCAAACCTAGATGGTGCCCTTCGGTCTCAAAGAAGTCGCAACGCAAGGCTTCAAAGCGATTAAAAACACAAGAAGAAAGGGAAGCCGAAAGGAGAGTGAGAGGGATCGGACGCTTAATAAGTTAAGACCGGTACCGATTTTGAAAAAGAAGTGGAGAAAGAAGGAGCAGATCGATAGTGATTCAGATCAATCGGTTCAATCCAGTTCTCCGATGATCCGAGATGACACGCCACCAATGGATATAAACATGGTATTCACTTTACCTGCCGAGTTCAGAACCGAAGAATCGGCTGAAGAAGTGTTCGCCTAATTGTGCCTCGAGCACCGGACGTGTTTGAAAAACCACAAGACATGCATCGGCATCTGAAACCATTGTATCTAAAAGGATACATTAATGGCCGACCAATATCCCGTATGTTGGTCGATGGCGGGCAACGGTCAATCGATGCCGTTGGTACTTTAAAGTTGGGAAAAGCCGACGAAGACTTAATCAAGACCAACATGGTGCTAAATGACTTCACCGGAGACCCAACCGAGGCTAAAGGCGTAATGGTGTCGAATCGATGGGTAATAAAACTTTGCCGATCGTTTTTGTGATTGAAGCTAAAGGCAATTACAACACTCCTTTGGCGGATCGATCCATGCTAATCGTTGTATACCATCAACTATGCACCGTAAATCGGTGCAAGGGAATGATGATACAAGAGAAGTCGTATCACCACACATCGGCTCATATCGCCATGGCTAGCCCTCGACACCAATTGGCCACACGAAGAGGTCAATGCATATCGTGAAAAGCCTTGGACAATTGCGATTTTATCTGTATTGAGAAATCGTGATTCAAGCCGATCAGCGTTAAACCCAATACGCTTGATCGGACAGACAGTGATAAGAAGATGGAGCGCAAGACAATAGCAAAAGCAGGAAAAAGCAAGGAGCTATCGGCGGGAAGAATACGTAAGAAGTCTGTTGAAGATTTTGAAGAAGAAAGAAAGGGGTTAGGATTTATCACGATTTGCTTGAAGAGATCGATATTGGGGAAGAGGATAGCAAAAGACCAACGTTTGTAAGTGCTAAATTAGAACCCGGTTATAAAGCAAAGTTGGTCAAAATACTCAAGGAATATAAGGATTGCTTTGCGTGGGAGTATTATGAAATGCCAGGTTTAAGCCGATACTAGTTGAACATCTGCCTATAAAACCTGGCTATCGGCCGTTCAAACAAGATGCAGGCGGTTTAACCCTACGTTGTATGACGCTATAAAGGAAGAAGTAGGACGATTGCTAGAGGCGAAATTTATCCGCCTTGCCGATACTGAGTGGGTCTCAAACATCGTCCTGTGAAGAAGAAAACGGCAAACTTAGGGTATGTGTCGATTTTAGAGATTTAAACAAAGCTACGCCAAAGATGTACCGATGCCCATAGCCGATATGCTTATCGATGCTGCATCCGGGAATAAAATCATAAGTTTTTTGGGACGGAACGCCGGATACAATCAGATATTCATGGCGGCCGATATACCCAAAACGGCTTTCGGATGCCCGGGCTTTAGGGCTATATGAATGGAAAGTTATGACCTTCGGTTTAAAAATGCCTGCTACTTATCAACGTGCTATGAACCATATTTTCCATGATTTGATCGGCAATACTGTGGAAATATACATTGACGACGTAGTGGTAAAATCCAAAGAAGACTGCAACATTTAGCCGATCTGGAAAAGATGTTCAAAGCACAAGGTTGCATGGGTTAAAAATGAACCCCTCAAATGTGCTTTCGGGTGTCGGTGGGCAATTTCTTGGGTTTACGGTACATGAAGGAGGAATTGAAGTAAACAAAGCCAAGGTAAAAGCCATAGCCGATACTAAACCGCCGCAAGTAAAAGGAGTTGCAGATATTGATTGGAAAAATCAACTACTTGCGACGCTTCATCTCAAACTTGTCGTATGCATTCGTGCTTTCACACCGCTAAAAATTAAAGACAACCTAGAGTTCAAATGGGGAGCCGATCGGCAAAAAGCCTTCGACGACATAAAAGGATATCTGATGAGTCCACCAAAGATTGACCGCACCAAAACACGGTATACCTTTTAGACTATATATATCGGTGAAGGTGATTCGATTAGGCGGCTTTTAACACAAGAAGCCGATAGGAAGGAACGAGCAATATTCTACTTAAGCCGACGCCTTCTAGATGCGAAACCGTATCCCCTAGTAGAAAAATTATGCTTATCATTGTATTTTGCTTGCACCAAGTTAAGACATTATATGTCGGCTTCCAAGTGCGTCATAATATGCAAACCGATATAGTAAAATACATATTATCGGCGCCAATTCTACGAGGTCGGCTTGGTAAATGGGCATACGCCCTAACAGAGTTTGAGTTATCCTATGAATCGGCTAAATCAGAAAGGACAAGTCAGGCCGATTTTATCACAGGAGTGAAACATTAGTAGGAACAACTAGTGTAACTCCTTGGCACCGTATTTTGATGGGTCTGCTTGCCAAGAAGGCGAAGGCATCGGTGTGGTATTAGTTTCACCTAGAAAGCAGGAGTATGATTTCATGTATCGGCTAAATAGCCGATGTTCAAATAATCAAGCGAATCTGAAGCATTACTAAGGGGTCTACAATCGTTAGATAGCATCGGAGTGAGAGACGTCGAAGCTTTTGGAGATTCAATGTTAATTGTACAAAGTCGAGGAGAATACCGATGCAATGATGATGCACTAACCCAAGATTTGCATCAATGCCTCCAGATCATCGAGATGTTCACTACATTTTCCATAAAACATATCCCCGCAGAAGCTAATGATAAAGCAAACCGATTGGCACAAAGTGCATCGTGGTACAAGATTGAAAGCCGTGACCAATCGAGCTAAACGCTTGGCCGATTTTATGTGTCCACCTGCCGATCGAGAACAGAGATAAGGGATTATTTGTCGATCCAACTAAGCCGACCGAGCAAAGGTCAGCGCAAAGCGCTCAAATATGTTCTACTAGAAGACGTATTGTACTTTCGGACTATGGAAGGTTTGTTATTAAGATGTCCTGGGAACCGAGGAAGCCAAAGTGGCAATGGGTGAAGTTCATGAAGGCATTTGTGGGTCACATCAATCGGCTCGTAAGATGAAATGGGTAATGAGACGAACAGGATATTTTTGGCCGATTTATGTTAGAAGATTGCTTCAAATATTATAGAGGATGCCAAACGTGTCAAAAGTTTGGTAACATACAACAAGACCAAGATCGGCTTTACATCCGATCGTCAAGCCATGGCCATTTAGAGGATGGGGTATAGACATAATCGGCCGGATATTTCCGTCATCCAAAGAAAGGACATAAATTCATCCTTGCAGCCACGGATTATTTTTCAAAATGGGTTGAGGCTGTGCCACTCAAGAAGGTTACTAGTAAAGAACTAATCGACTTTGTAAATGAACACATCGCCCATCGGTTTGGGATTCCAGACAATCACTACCGATCAGTGGTAATCGTGTTCATGTCCAACGAGTTCAAAGGGTTTGCGAAAGTCTTGGGATAAAATTACTCAATTCTTCCCCTTACTATGCTCGTGCCAACGGACAGCCGAATCATCGAACAAAACATTGATAAAGTCGATAAAAGAAAAATTGAGGAAGAGCCGAGGAGATGGCATTCAATGCTATCGGAGGCTTTATGGGCTTATCGGCTATCTCATCACGGAACAACTAAATTGTCACCCTATCGCTTGGTATACGGACAAGAAGCCGCTTTTGCCCGTTGAAATCAACATCGGCTCAATAAGGCTACACGAGCAAGATAAGGTGTCACCGATGAATTCAAACAGCGATCGACAATCTAGATGATTTGGTGAACTAAGGCTAATCACGCTAGATCGGCTTAAAAGAACAAAGAGATGGTTGCCAGGTCGTACATAATAAAAAGTGATTGTTAAATCATTCAATCAAGCCGATTTAGTATGGAAAACCGTGTTGCCGATTGGGTCTAGGGATAATCGATTCGGCAAATGGTCTCCGACATGAGAAGGACCTTATAAGATCAATCGGCCGGTTGGACGGAAATTCATATATACCGGAATCGTTAGAAGGGTTCGTCCTACCTAAAGCGATCAATGGAAAGTATCTCAAGGCATATCACCCAAGCATATGGGTCGGGTCCTAACTATAGAGGTGAAGGCATCAGATCAATGACAAGCACATGCATATAAAATTGGTCATACAAAAAGTCGGTTTGAAACATCCATCCACGGCCGATCAAGCAAGCAAGAGTTCAAAAGGCATCTCAAGTTTAAAGCAATATTACAGAGGTTGGCCACAATCGATCAAGAAAACTAGTGAAGTCCCGACCGGCAAATGGGCTCCCAAAGCCGATAGTGCCGCCCTTCCGATGGTAGTTTGAACGCCGTCTATCAATTGTTGATCGACTCTTGCATCACCTGGACTGACTATCTTGACCGATTGGCTCTTAACTTTGGCAAAGACTTCGCCGATTCTTTGCCTCTCGAGGACGCTAGTGAAGATGTCGCATCTGCAATGCCGATTCGGCAATCGGCAAGTTCTCTTGTAACCAAGGCCGCTTGTTCTTCAAGTTTTTCTTGGATGACTCAGCCTCGGCCTTAGCTTTGGCCGATTTCAGCATAGCAGCACCCTGGTCAAAAGCACTCTTCGAGATTTAGCATCCTGCTATAAGTTTGTCCGATCTCTTGGTCGGCTTGTCGGGCCTTCCTCTGTTCAATTCTTGCTTTGGCCAATTCTACGCCTAGCCGACGATCATCCGTGATGGCACACTTCTAGCAAAGCATTCATGGTGCAGGGGAAGGTCGGCTTGCATGGCCGCCATAGCGCTCCTCAAGGTGAGTGTTGGCCGAAGAGCTGCCTCTGGTCGCATCACTTCATCCAAGAGACGATTGAGTCGCTCTGCATACCCGGCTCAGCTGCACCGATCTTTGGCGCAGGCCGCTATTATGCGCCGGATGTCACGGTAGTCATCGGTGGCTAGCACTTCCGGATCGTCGAGCTCGTCAGTGAAGCCCAGCAAATCGGCGATCGCTTGATGGCGCTTTGGGGTCGGGATCGGAGATCTCGATAGTCTCGGATGGCCGCGCAATGGAGAGGATGGAGGATAGCCGATGTAGCACCTTGGAGATCGGCTATAACTCCCGCCACTTGCACCGACGGAGAGTGCTAGGGATTCAAGAGAATAAAATCAGCAATATGAAAAAATGATATTGAGCAAAGAATAAAGAATAAAACTTACATCAGTAGCTGAGTGCTCCGGAGAGCCATCGGGTTGCCGCCTCACAGGTCTGGGCGAGCGCCTGGCCGACTTCTTCCTCCTCTCTGCAGTGTTTTTGAGTTAGCAATTGTCAAAGCAAGGGGCATATTAGCCGATATGCAAAAGACTTACTTGGAGCACGCTGGCGAGCTAAGTCCGTTAAAGATGGAGCTTGAATGTCTAAATTCCCTGAAGTATACCCCGTAGTGCCGACAGATTGACCTGGACGTCGTTGTCGGCCACTGCTCGCAGAAGCATGGGGATCGGTTGTTTGCTCACCTGCGTACCAACCTGAAAAGGCGAGAGGCATTTTAGTAAAAGTTGATAACCAATGTAAAACAGACGAATACAAGGACAAGTGGTACCTCTACTGCCATCAAGAATCGCTATAATCCGAACTCGTCTTTGGAACCGAGATACTACCGCCGCTCATGAAAGTCGGGAAGAAATAAGTGGATTATAGCCGACGAGTCCTGTCCATGAGTACACCGATATTACGGTCCACCATCGAGAAAGCAAATGACCGACGGGAATTAAGAACAAAATGTGGTGTTGATAGGATTTGCAATCCATCGGCTACTTCAAGAATAACCTCGCCGGCAACGCTGTTGGTTACCGAGCTCGGGGCTCGACACAAGATAGCAAAGGGAAGGATGGAATGGTTTGCCCAAAGCCTAATTGACGAGCGTAAACCGAAGGGTGGTAGAACTCGTAAGATGGCCGAAATGTCCTGGCTGGGTATTCAAGCCGACATGAAGGATGCAAGGGGTAAGGATGATTTTGTACAAATCTAAAGTAGATGGGGCATCGAGGAACTATCGTAATCAAGGTGAAGGAATGTTGGGTATGGATAATCGGCTACATCGGTATATCGGAAAAAGTCTTGTTGGCCAAGGAAGTCCTATCTAGGGAAAGGAAGAAACTGAGGTACTTGTGCAAGCCGATCGAGTCCATTTTTAACTCTCCAGCCGAAGACATGATAAACCTCTCGCCATAGGATCGGCTAGCTCTATACTGTGGAACAACATGCTCTGGGTAGTCCTCCCGAGGGAAAGTTGAGCTCCCGGAGGGTTCGGATAAAATAGATCACGAACATACAATGGAGCCATGTTTGAACAAACCATAGAGGACCTCCTATATTGCCAACGACATGTTTGGCAAAACCAGAAAAGAGTCGGCTACGAATCACATACATCATTTGAAATACCGCCCCTAGGAACATCTTTCCAAGGGAAAGCCGATGACCCTCCAGCAGACGCTCGCCACTAATCGAAAGGTTTGGGTAGGGCCGAGGAAGCACCACGTAAAAGATATCGGTCTAACCAAAGATTGAGAAAAGCGACATGCTCTTCAAATTGGACATCGACCAAGAACCTATTGTTATTTTGGATGTATTTATGCCACCCTTCGCCTTTTGCGGATTAATTTGAAAGAAGGTTTTCCACGAAGCCGATAATCGGTCCCCGTCGGCCTAAGGCGCATAGTTGGGCCACATCTAGCGAGTAGGGCCGATTGGGCCGGACGGGAATAGAAAAGCGTTGAAAGAATCCGACCAAAAATAACATGCCGCAGCCTACCAAGGGTTCATTGGCTTGTGGTCGGCTAGACTCAAAGATAGAGACTCGGCTATACCCATCCTCTCCCATTCCACCCTCTTTGAGCCGATACCCTAATGAACCAAGATCTCCATCCTTTCAGTTAGTGGGCCATGCCCTAAAGCTTTTTCCCCATTCGTAAATATTATATCCAGGCCGATAAGGGGAGTCTAGGGATCTCGGTATTGATAATCGTGTCTGCCGACATACTACCTATCGGTCCTAAGTAGAATTGATTTGAACTTTGAGGAATCGGAATGAATACCGTGAGGGGTCCATGTCACCGATTTTGAAAGAACAAGGAGAAAAGATGACAAGAGCCGATGGTGCCGATCCGAGAGCTTGAAAGCGTGAAAATGACCGTGGGGACCCCATATTTATACCGCGATGAAAGAAGGCGGCGGGAGCGATTCTTGCATTAAAACGACCGAGATTATTACGCGCCGATTAATGGGGTAGTTCGAGAAAAGATTCTTCCATGTGCCGATACAAGTGAAAAAGCCGATATATTCTTTTGAAAGATAACAAATTATCTTCCAAAAACAGGGGGCATATGTTTGCACCAAAATTCGGCATGTATTGAAATCGGTCCTGAAAATAGAAGTATCCGTAAAAGAATCGGTAACGACTCGGAAAAGGAACTGCGTTTCTATAAAAGGAAAGGAAATCGGATAAGAGGCCGATACGGGAAAACACACCGTATCCATATGCGACTCGGATCGGCCAGGCGTGTTATAAAAGGGGTGGACGCTAAGCAAAGGAAAAAAAAATCAATTCCAACAACACACACATCTACTTTTTACAAGCTTTTCTTTTACATTGTTTTAGCTTCATAGATCTTTCTGCAAGTCGACGGAATCAACATAGTTGCGCATCGCCGATTGTTGATTTTTGCCGATTTCACCCAGGTTTGATCGCTTCGTTTTGTTGCGCATCGCCTTCCGGCCGATTTTACCTTGTGTCCGGATCAATCAGAACCGATTGATCTAGTTATCTCCTAATCGGTTCTTGCCGACTAGCGAAAAGCCGATAGATCCTTGTTTATCGGCTTCGATCAAATTACAAATTCTACCTTGTCGATTTCAGGTCAAATCGACTGGCACGCTCTGCAAACCCGGTGTTTGTCTTGTGTGTTCGAGGCCTAAAACCCCTTTCACGTTTTTGGCGCGAACAGATATGTTGGACCTTGCATTTCGGCTGACAAATAGGTGTGTACCTTGTAAATTCTACAAAACTTATTACTCCGCTTGAACTAACACAGTCTTCATTATTCTATGGCGTTTGCCAACATGGGTATCTTCGACTATCTATACAATTGCTTGCCCGAGAGGAATGCTTGATGATGCTGGCAAGTGGCAACATTGCAGCAACAGAGGGCCGATAAAAACATGCTAAAGCTTGTGGAACAAAACAAGGTTTGGGCCCTGATCAAATATGTATTGTTTCACTTTAATTTTTTGTTTTAGAAGTTTAAAGAAATGATGGAGTGCTGTCTTGGGCTCTTGATTTATTCAATTTAGAGGCTATGATTGTGTTCCAATGTTTGCAGCACTGCAATTGGTAGTAAGTTTTTGCAGATATTATGCACTCAAAACCCTTTTCTGGTTTAATCCGTGAAGTCCAAGGAGCAGATCAGTTTGTAATAATGCAGTCTGAAATGTTACCAAATATAAAGCTTCTACACTTGGTCATGAATTAAGAAGATTGCCTTATTTTGCTGTAGGCGGTGTTATTCTTTTCATTAATTGGCACACTGGTTCCGGCCGGTATTAGTAGATGAGCCTAGTCAGGTATTACACATATTTTCTAACGAAAGTTAGGTAATTATGGGTACATTTCTTTCTTAATCACCCTTGAAACTTATTGCAGTATGATGCAGTGAAAAATACTACTTCCTGCTAGACAGCTTCCTGATAAGGCTATTGACCTGATTGACAAAGCTGGCAGTAGAGCTCGAATGGAATCATTTAAAGGGAAGAAGGAAGGACAATCTTCTTCTGTACCTTCATTACCAACGGAATTAGTGTATTTTGTTGTACATGATTGGTGGTGTCATTCCCCAAAATGGATGGACCTCACACTGAAAATTGTGTCCTCGTTCCTGTGTGATAGAGTTCAAATGGGCAATTGGAAGTGTGCCTGCTGGTGATCCTATTTTCTGTTTGCTTTCTGTTGCTATGGTTTTATTGATGTTTGGTTACAGTCACTGTTGCTGTATAACCCGTCTTCATATTTCAAAACATATGGCAATACAAAAAACAAACTTCAGGCTCCCATCCAAAGCCATTATAGGAGTACATTTCCATTGTTTCATATTGTCTTTCTGAACAGAACACTACATGTGTCGGATGGACTAGTTAGCAAGGTTGTTTAGTAATAATTAGCTAGAACCGATTGTAATGACACGCCCTCATCACATTCGATTCCTATCCTATCTACCGATTGTGATTACACGCCCTCATTATAGTCGGTTCTAGATAGGAACCGACTGTGATAAGAGCATGTCATAGAATCGATTATGATGACTACATTTCCAAAATATGCAAATTACATACACATAACACAATCGGGTTTTTTCTCAAAAGTTGGAAATCGACATAGATGAAGCGATAATGTTATCCCATTTTATAGTAGTGTCCGAAAGATGGGTTACAATGCTCTAAACCTGTGGTTATGGCCCACAACTAAGAGAAACATGGCAATTTATTTCTCCACGAAAGTGTTGATACTATCTCGTAGCAGTGACATTTCATGAAGCAAATTACACATCTCGAAAAAGGGGGCTCTCGACATCCTAAGTTGCTCAAGGCAATGGGTATCATATAAATGGTAGATCCACCGCAGGTTTGATTGCCTTACGATGTCCCTTTCCAACATAGGTGCATAGGTAATGCGTGCCTCATGTGCCCTTCATTTTCGTAGGATGAGGAGCATGTACAAATACATGACAGTGGCTATACCAGCCCCTCTTACAATGAGCATGTGCCATCTACGAGCCAACTCATCCATCTACGTATGAAGAGATAGTAGTACGAAATGATTAGTCCAATATTGTGACGACCCGAGTAATTAGCCCAGAGTAATTAACAATAACCTGTCATTACCCTGAGTTAATCACACGAATCTCGGCACAGTAGCTAACAAAATATCGGGCGTCCCGATACTTTATCAGTTACTATACCGTGTTCAGAATGTTGCAGCAGAACAATAATTAGAGACTGAAATGGGAATATATTACATTTCATGCCACGCAGGGCTTACATGTTCCAACCTAATTATACATTGGGTCCAAGTATAACAACAATATCTTACAACGGTCTCATCCCTGACGACCGTCCAAAAGATAGTACTGTCTACCCATTCCTCTAGTTCTCCTGATTGTAGTAGTAGTGGTAGTAAATATCTTCCTGAAGGGTCTGGTCCTGATCATCACCTTCAACCCACGCCTCATTGGCGGCTCCATCCGTCTCACATTCTAGCAGAGGGGGAGTTAAGCAAGAGTGAGTACAGGAGTACTCAGCAAGTATTAATAGCAACAATGCAATACATGATTTTTATCTCAATCCAACTCAATTCTTCCAGAGAACACCTCTTTCCTCCAATTACCTTTTTAATGAAAATAGAGTTGTTTTCTTAAAGAGTTGATCATTTTAGGAATTCTGAAATCAACTACTAACACTGTATGTGAGACAGCCTCGGCTTCCGTAGTCTCCAATCCAAGAGACTGGCATGAATTCATGATTTTACCTTGCGCAGGTTTGTACCACTTTACCCATAGTGACATCCTCAAGTGATGCCCCAGAACGTTTATCGCTAACCCAAGATTAGATCTCCACCTGTACTCGGCGAGAGAACACCTATTCCAGTCGTTCCCACTACTCGCAGATCTGATTGTATCCTCGACCACCCGCCAATGTACTCCATCTCGAAATCGGTGGTGCATCCGGTGGCGATTAACTCCATCTCGAAATCGGAGCTACACATCGGGCTTCAAATATACCGCCCCAAGTTGGTCCTGTCCCTCTGGGCCTCCGGTGTGCCAGAGGTCCACCTAATATACTTACCCAATGTGAAGATACCAATACCTTCATAGGACAACCTTTTCTGACTGCTTCCACACACTATGGTTGATACTGTTTTACGGCTCATTGCCCAGGTGTTAGTTTGTTTAACCTTATATGCTCGCCTATGTAGAGGACCCCACCGGCATGACAAATCCTTCTCATCGGCGTCCTCTACCCACCATATTACTCACACAACTATTCCATGACCCGAATGTCCAATCCAACAACATACTCGGGTTCCACACCCGCCAACTCATTTCTTTCCAGTTCACAATTCTGACCATGTCACAATTTAATGTCTTCCAATTGTAAAATAATTTTCAATGCAATGATGACATTTATGATATGAAAAGTAATTAGAAAACCTTTGATAAATTCATGAGCAAAGGGGACTTGCCTGGTATAATATTGCAAGGTACGTCCTCACTCGAATAATGGGGTTGGTCCAGTTGATTCAAATCTGGTCCTGAAATTAATTAACTAGTCTTACACGCTAAATTTTGAATCTGATTAATGGCGTCCAACTGATTAAGCAATAGCAAGATTAATTAACCCCTACTGATTAGACCTTTTGATGCTTAGACTAACAGCTAACTAGTTTATCTATTCTAATTACAGATCGCGGTGAAAAGTCCCTTCTCCCTAATTTTTCTTCCTTCTCTTCTCTTCTCTTCTCTTTTCTCTTCTTCCCTTTTCCTTTTCTCTTTTCTTCTCTCTCATTCTCTCATTCTCTTCTCTTTACATTGTTCAATTGAATGGGCCCTTGGCCCCGACCCTTTTCTCTTCCTCTCTTTTCTTTCCTCCTTTTTCTTTCTTTCTCTCCATTTCTTCTCTGCTTTCTTTTTCCCCTTCCTTCGCCCAACGCCTGGGGTGCACTGGGGCCAGGCTCCTCCTGGCGACAGCTCCTGGAGCTCCTCTTCTCCCAGCGCCTCCCTCTCTGCTCCTCCCTCTCCTCTCCTTCCCCCACTACTTTCTCTCTACTCTACTGCTGAACCAGCCCCTATTCCCTCTTTTCCTTCTTCTCTACTGCTGAATCCCCCCTTCCTTCTCTTCTCTATTGCTATTTCTTGGTTTCTAGGGTTTGGCTTCTACTGGGTGTTGGGGGATTTGAGGGGGGTCAATGATGATCAAAGAGCATGAAATCCATTGTGTTATGGTGTGTGCTGTGAGACCATTGTTCATCTAGAGGAATGAACTTCTAGGTACATGTACACAACCATTTCTTTCTTGCCAAGATCTGAGACAAAGGGTCAGAAACCTGATCTACTCCTCTCTACTACCAAGGTTGATGAAGCTGCATTCTAGTTTCTAATGGATCTACTCAAGCACAAGTTGCACTCTAGTTTCTTCACTATCGCCATTTGTGCACCTGGTTCGATTGATCTGAGATGAAGAGGAGGTTGGAGAAGAGGTAGCGACCTTGAGCTTCCTACTTGGCCTCGGCTCGATCCCCTCTTCTCTTGGCTTGGTTAGGGTTTGGTGGGGGTTGGAGGTAGCCGATCTCCTCCCCTGGACCAGAGCCTCCCCCTTCTCCTTCTTGCTGCCTTCGTTCTTGCTCACTGGAGCTCTCTCTCACACTCACTCGGTTTGGGAGAAAGGAAAGGGAATGGTGGTGCTAAGCTGTGGCTTTGGTTGAAACGAAATGGGAGGAGAGAATAAATGGACCTGGCCGTGGCTTTGGTCTTATCCTCACCGCCTTGTACTCTTTTACCCTTCTACCTTTACTCATTTACCAGGTTACCCTGGGATATTTGCTCCCAAGCACAAAGACTGCTTTGTTTCTTTGGGAGAAAAGCATCCACTATGCTCTCCACTAAATGCTAATGCTACTCAATTAGAAGTTAATGCTGATGTTTGTTTAATTGAAATTTTAGGGTCCTTACATCCTATCCCCCTTAAAAGGGATTTCGTCCCCGAAATCCGACTGACCTGAACAGATGCGAGTAGGCTTCCTGCAGCCCTACTTCCTTCTCCCACGTAGCTTCCTTAAGGATGATCAACTTGATTTCTAGGTCATTTGGAACACATATGCTGTTATGCAGCCTGAGACTCCCATCCTTATCCAAATTAATTTCAAAGGGTTGGCTGGACTTGATTCCATCGGTTTCCTCCAAGATGAACTTATCTGTAGCCTGCTTTTCCTTAATCTGTTCCAATAAGGTGGACTTGATAGTCATGGTAGCTAGCATGGCATTAGAGGACGATATGCTGAAGCTAATTTCCATCTTAACCAAATCTTGAATTAGTTCAGGCATAAAGTTTCGAAGGGATACTCTGTTACATTGAGCCTTCCTACTTAGTGCGTCAGCTACCAAGTTAGCATTTCCGGATGAACCCTTTTCCTTCTAATTCTTCCAATTGTTTCTTTAACTCTTGAAGCTCTCATGGGGTCATGCAGTAAGGTCTTTTGCATAAGGGAGTGATTCCTGGAAAAAGACATATGGAAAACTCTAGCTCTCTGTCAGGCGGCATACCTGGCAGTTCCTCAGGAAATACATCTGGAAATTCCGGAACTAATGGAGGGAAAGGTAGTCCTTCTAGGGACACATGGTTGAGTTTCATATCTGACTGATATTGCCCGGCTCTACATCCCCGATATAGGATACTGTCTCCACTAGGAGTCCTTATAGATGCAGGTTTTAGCTCGCAATCTATATTAACTCCACTTGCAACTAGCCAATCCATGTCCAAAGTTACGTCTATATGGGACAAACTGATGACATGCAAATTGGCTAAGAACGGAGTACCCTGTATTTTTATCATCTGATTCTTCCTAGTAGAGGTTACCGTGATTAGTCCAACAGGTGTACTAACCCCTAAAGGTGGTGACAACTCACACATTCCAATTTATTCCTACTTACAAACTCTTTAGAAATAAAGGAATGTGTTGCACTAGGATCAAACAAGATGGTACCAGCAGATGAGGGAATGGAAAACATACCCGTTACCACAGTTGTGGCTCCCTCAGCTTGCTCTACGGAGATGTTGTTTAGACGGGCTGATCCTGCAGTGGGCACTCCACGGCTGTGTCCTTGAGATGAAGCAGCAGTGGGATTCCCTGGAACACGTACCACTATGGGTGGACGACTCTGGGATCTCCCTGGTTGTGTTGTCCTACTTGACTAATAGGGTGCGGACAACTATTCTTTTTGTGTCCCATTTGACCACAATTAAAGCATCTGGTGTCTAGTTGTGGGCAGCTATTGGCATAATGAGGATCTCCACATCTGAAGCACTTGATTGGGGTCCTAGGTGGAAACACACTGGAACGCTGAACTGGAGCATCTGCATATGGTCTTGGTGCTGGGTGTTGGATTAGCATGGGAGGTGTAGATAGCCTTGGCTGGTTAGAAAAGCTTGGCCTGGGGTCAAATTTTGCCTTCTTTCTTCTCTCTTCATTCAATTGGGATTGTTCATCCTCTAGGATTATGGCACGGTTTGCTAATTTCTGGAACTCGGTGATTTCTTGAGTGGACACCAGCATTCTAATATAAGGATTCATTCCCTTTTTGAAGCGATATATTTTCTTAGCGTCCGTGTCCACCTCATCAGGTGCATAGCGAGATAACTCATTAAATTTTTGTAAATACTCAGTGACTTTCTTATTTCCCTGAGTCAGATCCCAAAATTCCCTTCTCTTGATGTCTAATGCTCCTGCTGGAACGTGGGCACCACGAAACTGAGTGGTAAACTCTCCCCAAGTAATTGGTGGTTCCCTAGTGTGAGCTTCACAATAATTTTCCCACCACACTGCGGCTGGCCCAACTAGCTGGTGTGCTGCAAACTGTACCTTCTCCTGATCTGTGCAGTTTATGGTGTTTAATTTCTTGTCAATTTCCCGAAGCCAGTCATCTGCCTCAAGGGGTTCTGTGGCTCTGGAGAAGGTGGGTGGGCGAGTTTGGAGGAACTCCCCTAAGGTTACCCTGCCCTTGGAGTGATGGGAATGGATTGCAGGAACTAGATTGGTTAACAAGGCTTCTAAGAACTGATTCTGATTTTCCTGGGTTTCTCTCCTAGAGTTCTCCAAGTACAGAGTGACCTTCCCTAGCTGATCCGGGTTCTCGGGAGTCCTAGCGGTGCTAGCTATGCCTCCTGGGGGTGTTGGCTGCCTAGACTCCGGATGACCTGGCTGGTTAAGATCCTGAAGGGGTACAGAGGTTGGTTCATGCACATTAGGCTGACCCTGGGTGGATCCTAACCTAAGGATCAAATCCTGCCCAACTATTTCGCGATCTGACATCCTGCAAAAGAACATTTACAGGACAAGCTTAGAGAACAAACTACCCTTAGCAAAATTTTAGCTCAGCTTACCCTCCTTACATTTACCTAAAGCACTTTTTTTTATACGGTGAAGGTTGGACATTGCCATTACCAGAATTTGTTTATAAGGCAAGAGGTCTTGTTGTGTTGGGAAGATAAAGATTGAAAGTTTTTGATTAATGACAGCATTTCATTGCAAGATGAGAAGTATTCATTGTGAGTAGAGGCCATTATAGCTTTGTCTTTAAAGAAGGGAGAAGTCGTTAGATATGATCACTCTCGTTCGTCACTCCATTCCAGAAATTACAAGATACCGTCTACCTAATCGTCTCAGGGTAAAATGCGAAACAACGAGTAAGGAAGCAATTAAGACAAAAGAAAAAGGAACTTGGAAAGAAATATAACACATCGATCAAATCACATAAGGAAACGATAAAGAAACAATGGTGTCCAAGCACCAAGAACTCCTCAAGACTGACGCGCTCGAGCTCACAACTAAACCTAGAGAAGAACTTGACACAAGATCAAAAGAAGGAAAGAAAACGGCAAAGAATCCTGATGCTTGAGCACCAAGGATTTCTCGAGTTACGTGCTCGAGCCACGCTTGGATTCGCATATCCAAGTACGCCATGGACCAGGTGTCCGGGAACCTCTCCTAATCCTTAGCTCCTCTTCTGATTTATATAATCAGCTAACTATATAGATTAATAGCCATATACACACAATTGCGCAAAAGAGAGTAAGACATGCATTGCTAATTAAAGGTAATGCACCTAGCACGGATAACTAGATTCAATTCTAATGATCATGGAGGCATGGCAGCATGTTAGTCTTACTCTAAATGCTTATTCTAATGAATGAGAAGATGCAGAACAAGTAAATAACAGTAAGTGCAACCGGTTCTACTTAAAACATGGTATAGAGGAAGAAATGCAACTTAACTAGCCTACTGAGCTCTTGTGGACAACAAGCATGAATATAACAGGATGCACATTTTTAACAAAGCAGAACACTAATTAGTTATTACATTTAAAACCGTACTAATACATCTATCCATACTAGTGGAAATTTAAAGAACTAAACAGATATGCTAGTGCAATGCAACAACCCTATCTTTAAATCTATATGCCTGCAAACATTAAAATGACCTGCAATAGAATTAAGGCACATGCATCATTTAACAAGCATGAACAGAACACCTATATGACAATATTAATACAACTGCAACGCTTATAAACTCATTCACAAAGAACCCCAATACGCTTCCCTATCCCCCTTAAAAGGGAATTTACTTAGTAGTCTGACTATTATCCTCAAATCACTAAGGTTGAGCCTGCTACTAACCCTTTGATAGGTTGAGAGTTATAAATACAAGTAGTGCAATATAGCAGCAAAATCTTTTTCTTAAGTTTTCTACTGGTCTCTAATTATTTAATTGCGTGGTTCTCGTAACCTGGCTCTGATACCACCTGTGACGACCCGAGTAATTAGCCCAGAGTAATTAACAATAACCTGTCATTACCCTGAGTTAATCACACGAATCTCGGCACAGTAGCTAACAAAATATCGGGCGTCCCGATACTTTATCAGTTACTATACCGTGTTCAGAATGTTGCAGCAGAACAATAATTAGAGACTGAAATGGGAATATATTACATTTCATGCCACGCAGGGCTTACATGTTCCAACCTAATTATACATTGGGTCCAAGTATAACAACAATATCTTACAACGGTCTCATCCCTGACGACCGTCCAAAAGATAGTACTGTCTACCCATTCCTCTAGTTCTCCTGATTGTAGTAGTAGTGGTAGTAAATATCTTCACCAAGGGTCCGTCCTGATCATCACCTTCAACCCACGCCTCATTGGCGGCTCCATCCGTCTCACATTCTAGCAGAGGGGGAGTTAAGCAAGAGTGAGTACAGGAGTACTCAGCAAGTATTAATAGCAACAATGCAATACATGATTTTTATCTCAATCCAACTCAATTCTTCCAGAGAACACCTCTTTCCTCCAATTACCTTTTTTAATGAAAATAGAGTTGTTTTCTTAAAGAGTTGATCATTTTAGGAATTCTGAAATCAACTACTAACACTGTATGTGAGACAGCCTTGGCTTCCGTAGTCTCCAATCCAAGAGACTGGCATGAATTCATGATTTTACCCTGCGCAGGTTTGTACCACTTTACCCATAGTGACACCCTCAAGTGATGCCCTAGAACGTTTATCGCTAACCCAGTATTAGATCTGAAAAGATGAGAAAGTTGCCTAGAGGGGG
Source organism: Rhipidocladum racemiflorum (assembly GCA_036346355.1). Classification (NCBI taxonomy): domain Eukaryota; kingdom Viridiplantae; phylum Streptophyta; class Magnoliopsida; order Poales; family Poaceae; genus Rhipidocladum; species Rhipidocladum racemiflorum. The sequence continues at coordinate 70,197,216 of CM070576.1, read as the reverse complement.
GGTGAATAGGCAGTTCAAAATTTAAACTAAATTTGTCGCAGCGGAAAGAGTATCGGAACTTCCGGTGTTGGATCGGAACTTCCGATGTAATCGGAACTTCCGATACTAGCCGAATGTCCGATCGACTTTTGACCCGGACAATTACCAACTGAAAGTAATGAACTTAAGAGACAATATAAGAAGGTTGGATCAAAACGATAATGAGACAAGTTAAAGTAAAGTGAAAAAGAAGACACGGAATTGATCCCGGAGTTCGGATTCTTGAGGGAATCCTACGTCTCCGTTGAGGAGGCTCCAAAGAGCCGGGTCTCTTCCAACCCTTTCCTCCCAAACCTCGGTCACACTTGAGGCTTGGTTCCACTATTTGGTTCCTTTCCTTTCGGAGGCGGAGCCGGCCTTTACAAACTTCTCACGGCAACCCACAATCCTTGGGAGCTCGTGATCGACGCCTAGCTGTCTAGGAGTCCTTCAACCTCCAAGAGTAACAGATGCACGTTGATCGATCTTGGAGGAACACTCTAATGCTCAAGATGGAAGACACTTGCTTTTCACTCTAGCTCCAAATCTCACTTCTAGTCCTCACTCCTTGGATGATCCCTAAGATCAAAGAGGAGGGCTCAAAAGTAGACTAGAGAGGGCTCAAGGTGCCAAATAGAGTGTGTAACCCTCAAATGAGAGAGGGGTGGGGTATTTATAGTTTCTTGCAAAAACTAGCCGTTATACTCCCACTCAGCTGCATATCGGAACTTCCGATATCAACATCGGAATGTCCGATATGTACAAATAATCGTAACTCGAGCGCACTTTAGTCGTTACACAAGATGCATCGAACTTCCGATGTCAACATCGGAACTTCCGATGTTCCCTAAAAGCCCTTGGCAAAATGCCTCTAAGTCCATATCGGATCGTCAGATATATACATCTAACTTCCGATACCACTATCTAATGTCCGATCGAATATATCGGAGTGTCCGATAATTCCGAGAGCTCCTTTTTCGATTTGAACACATCGAACTTCCGATGACAAATATCGGAACTTCCGATCTTTACAGAGAGCACCCTAGAAGGCTTTACAACGTATCGGAACTTCCGATCAGTAAATATCGGAACTTCCGATACATCTTCTACGACGGATCAAGCAAACATGCACATCGGAACGTCCGGTCACATCGGAACTTCCGATGTAATATCGGAATGTCCGACTTGAACTTAGATAATAACACATTCCGATGCATGCGCGATGACTTAGGGTCTCAAAAAGATTTAAAGTAACATTCATCTGAGCATAGAGACTACCCTAGATCATCTACAATGCATCCCTCTTAATAGTACGGCATTCCTACGACACAAAGCACAGAGAAAAAGGATTACAAAGCCGTTTTACTCGCTTGAATTCGTTTGAGAGTGTCCTTCGCATGTAGAAGATCTCTCATTCAATCTTTTACCTGTCCACAAGCTCATTGAAGACATTAGTCCTTTTTAATCGTTTGCCATTAATCAACCGAAACCAATTTAGGGGCCTAGATGCACTTTCAATCTCCCCCTTTTTGGTGATTGATGACAATCCGATTAAAGCTTACAGATAAATGGATATAAAGAGAATTTCGTATTGGTTGAGCTCCCCCTGAAGATGTGCAATGGATAGAAAAATATCGCAAAAGCACAATTTTGAAGGGAAATTGCAGGAGCTCCCCCTAAAACTGAGTATATAATGAAACAAGCACTATGGAAGCTAATATTTGAATAACCATTAAAATTAAAACATCCATAGTAACAATCATCCATCGGAGCATAAGTAAAGCATACTATCAAGCGTAACAAGTTCCAAGTTCACATGATAACGAAGTTTGAAAATGAAACTAGTCGAAGGAAGATAAAACTGATAAAACGAGGTAAGCTTTCTTTCTCTTTAAGCTTTCTTTCTCTTCTACCCCTTTGGCATCAAGCACCAGAAAGGAGAACAAGGAGAGAGAGAGAGAAAACTAGTCCGACTCCTCTAAGCAAGATCGAGTCGACTCCTCATCGCCCTCGGACTCATCTGAAGGCTGGTCATTTGGAGCAAACGGATCCTCAACTTCTTCTTCACTGCTCTCATCCTCTGAACACTCTAGATTTAAATGCCTCTGAATGTCCTTGAGTCTCTTGGTGTTCTTCTTGTGCGCTGCTGCATTGCCCTTGCACATGACAAAAATTGACTTCAAAGCACGGAGGATTGGAGAGGATGATCCACCAAGCCGCAGCAGAGGAGCAGTGGAGGAGGAGGAGGCAGCACCTCTAGTCGAAGCACGCCTAGCAGGCTGAGCTGGGGCCTTGATCGCCCTGATCTGTAGTCCAGCGTGCTTAGCATCATACTCAAAGTGCTGATGAGTGATGTGCTCAATCATATGCATAATGAAAGGAGCATAGCCACAGCTTCTCTTCGGCTCTTGAGCAGTCAAACGGATCTCATTCCAAATGAAATCAAACACATCAAAAGGACGCTGTCCATCTCGCATCCTACTCAGCAAATTTCTTGTAAAAGACAGAATGTGAGAGGCGTCACCTTCTTTGGGAGCTAGCGTCTTCCTGAAAAGCCTGTTGAGACAGGCAAAGAAAGGCTTCAAGCCTTTTGTGCTTCCTTCCTCAAAGTCTGCAGCTTCATCATAAAGAAAAATCAGGTTGGAGGCACCGAGCGAGGCTTCATTGTGAATTTGATCCTTGTCGCGACAGTCAGCTTCGGTGAAACCAAGACAGCGAGCAAAGTTCACATAGGAAATCTCATACCAAGCTCCTTCAGTCATCCAATGCAAGGTGGAGACTCTGTCCTTGGAGATGTATAGGGTGGAGTAGAACTGAGCGATGATCTCAATATTCCAATCATGCTGAAAGCTCATTATTCTCTTAGTCCCAGTTCTCTCACAAGCTGCTGCAATGACCTCTGTGAAAGTGGCATCATCAGCTGCAGCCATGTAGTCCCAAATAACCCATCAGATCGTAATGACCGGATTCTTTACGCCGTAATGATAGACTCATAGAAATCTTCTTTGAAAGAAGGTCCGAACGATAGTCGATCGAGAATCAGCTTCGCCTGGTTACGCTCTCTCAAGCCGCGCACAGAATAATGGAAATAACAAGCCTTGCACACATCAGGGGAAGGAGACGGGGAGGAAACCTAGTGCAAACCGGGGGAAGGAGGTGGGGAGGAAACATCGTGCAGACTAAGGAAAAGAGACTCGAGAGATGCCTTGCGCGCACCACTGTGATGCCCAGGACCTTTGGAGAGGATGGATTTGGGGAGGCGGGGAGGCTAGATCTGGGGAGGACGAGCCAAGTCACCCTTAGCAACCCTAGTGAGAGTGAGATCTGGAGAGTTGCAACAAATGAACATGAGGTGTCGTTCAGGCGGTCATGTGTTGCACGCGTGGATGCAGGCTTCGACGCCCCCGAGGCATCTCGCAGGCCAGGCTGGGGAAAAACACCAGAGAAACGTGTTTTGCTCAGGCCAGGCTCACATGCCAGATTTGCATGGCACGGGTCTGGTCCTAACCTCCATCCAACCAACCAAAAAGATTGAAATCTGTATAGACTGGTGCAATATAAACTTAACCAGCCAATCAAACAGCCCTCTACGAGACTTTGAATCATGGTTATACCTGCAAGCAATAAACTACTCCAGCATCGTCCCACTCCGAGTTACCGCGTACCGCAATCCGGCCAGCATATCCATCCATCCATCCATCCATCCATCCACGTCGCCAGCTCGCCGTCACCGACAACGACCTCGAGATCACCGAACTTTGAGTTACCGCGTACAGCAATCCAACACTTGGAGTTTTGGACCCCGCAACCTCGCTCTCTGCCTCCACGCACCCCTCCTCCTCCCTTCCCCGCACGCTCGAATCCCCAAGGGTCTCTCGTCTCCCACCTTTCCGCACCCTTCCCCTCTTCCCCACTCCACCGCCAACGCGGCGACGACAGATCACCAGCCATGGGCGCGTCGTCCTCCACGGGCAATCCCTACCTGGAGGCGCACGAGCAGCGGGAGCAGGAGACCCTCGCCTCCGCCTCGCTCGCCCTCCCGTTCCTCCGCGCCGCCTTCTCCCGCTCTTCCGCGCTCGCGGAGACCCTCTCCCCGCCCGCCACCTTCCGATCCGCCTCGCCACCCTCCCCGCCGCCGTACTTCAACGACATCCTTGCGCGCCTCGGCCCCACCATCGCCGACCTCTTCTTCGGCCACGGCGCCGCGGAGGACGCGGGGTGGGTCGGGTTCCTCAGGGGATTCAACCGCTGCTGCGCGCGCATGCCGGCCTCGCAGTCGCTGGCGCTGCTCCTCCGCGTGTACGCCGCGGCCTGCGCCGGCGCGGGGGCGCCCTGCGGCGTGCAGTTCCACCCGGATGAGGACGGCAGGGGCGAGGAGGGGAAGGTCGTGGGGGAGCTGGCGCCGGGGGAGATCGCCGTGTTACTCTGGATGTGCTGGGCCATGGTTTGGAGTGGTTCGGCTCCAAGGGTTTCGGGTGAGGAAGGGGGGAAGAGGGAGCCCGTGGTGCTCCCGGACGTGACGCACCTGGTTCTGTCGGCGCTTGTGTCGGCGGGCGCAGTCACGGACGACGCGGGTGTTTGGGGCTGGGAGGTTTCCGGTGGTGGGAAGGGGGTGAAGGTGCAGGAGTTCACGTCGTGGGTGCTGTCCACCGCTGCCGGGCTTGGTAACTGCCTCTCGCGGCATGTGCAGGAGAGGTTGTGCGCAGCTGATCCGGTGGAGGTAAGCAAATTATATTGCATAGTTAGTAGTCATTGTGAAAGATTGGGCAATTGATTTGGCGTCAACTGTGTAATCAATCCGACATTGCCATTGTTTGCAAAGAACATAGATAAGTGCAAACAGGTGGGGGATTTTCACTGTTCTACTTTGGCCATGGTTTTCTTTGATTATATTGTTGTATAGGACCTTAGGTGTTGTGCTCCTAGGAGGCACATAGAAGATCCATAATTATAAGTGTTCAGAGAACTAAATTTTATGATCCGGTCCTGGTTATTCCAATTTTGCAAATTATCAGCAAATTCTTCAATGCTGAAGTTCTAAATGACTACTAGGAATCAGAAATTTCTATATATATATTTGATAGTTCTGCAGTGACTACAGAATCCTTGTAGGAAGATGTCCAGACACAGATTCTAGAGCATACTCATATCTGATTAAGGAGGCTGGGGTTTACCCTTTACTGTAATTTTTGTTGTTGTTGTTCCATACCAGAAAATTATTGTTTGCACTAGGATTCAACAGTGTTGAGCTCATCACAACAATCATTGTTCTGCTGCAACTAGGAAACTTTATTTATTTGCCCCTTTTCTTAGAAGATCCATCTCTATAACTTTTTAATGATGGAGCTTCAATCCAACATATTATATCATCTAAGTGGAGTTGTTACTTACAAGCAGGAGGGCTCTGTTTCAACTGGTAACACGACCATTGACGCTCCTGATGTGCATCTATTAACACGTGGGAGGGCATGGGCAATCTCTCTCAGCCTCAGAAACAGATTGAGTGAAAAGTTTTTGTCAGCATCTGTCATTGGAATGGACACATTGGACCTTCTTTACAGGTTACTTCTTGCTCGAATGACATTTATTCTTATGATTCTCTCTGTAAGCTAGTTTTTCCTGTACTAGATTGTAAATTTTTATTGATACCAGGTCATTGTTATTTCAAATCCTAATATGACTTTACACTATAAATTAATAATTTGGTAAGTATTAACCTTGACCCAGGACATCCCTGCAGGTCATCGGTTCATGGAAAAGGGCTGAGCCGGTTTTGGTCTTGTGTTGATGGGTATAATGGACCAGTTTTAATTCTACTCTCCGCATTCTCTATCGGAGGTGGCGAGAATGTTGGTGCTGATCGAAGATTGGGGATTGGTGTATTAACTGAGGAGGGCTTTGAGAACAAAGACACTTTCTATGGTAGCTCTGGGTTTCTGTGCTCCACATATCCAATATTCCGCATGCTTGCGCCATCTGGTATGCCTTTTTCTGATCATTTCCTTTTTGCCACAGCTGATAGTAGCTTACTGTGACTCTAACCTTAGCAGGTAAGGAGAAGAACTTCATGTATTGTCACCTACATCCTCAGATAAGGGTGTATGAGGCGAATCCAAAGCCTGTTGGTTTAGCATTCGGCGGGACAATTGGAAATGAGAGGATCTTTCTAGATGAAGACTTCTCTAAAGTTACAATTCGCCACCATGCTGTTGACAAGACTTACCAACATGGTTCTCTCATTCCAAATCAGGTTAAATTTCACATTTACTAGTCCTCATTAAAGATTTCAACTTGATTGCTGTGTCCACCTAATGTGTAGCCTTGAAAGACTGATTCTTAGGGCCATTTTGTTGTTGCTGTGCTGTGGAATCTTGTTATCTAGGGAATCTTCATTTCTGTTTTGGCTCTGAAATACAGATTGTTAATTAGTTCATCCAAAATTAGCAAAACAGAAGTGCTTTTAAAAATTCACCATAGTGCCAAAGGAAGCCATAAAATGGGGGTAAATGGACAATTTGCAGTTGAGAGGTGCTTCTGCCCTCTTCCAAAAAAGAGTTAACTAATTATAAGCCGCATCTTGTTATTAATTGGTACAAAAAAGCCACTCAGTTGCCGTGTAATTTGCTTTGTAGGTTATAAAGGTTTCACTTTGGTAGGGCACAATAGCATTGTTTTTCCCTTGCAAGGTCTGGAAGCTATTGTAGCAGCAGTATGTGGCCTCAGATAAAAGAGTTTATTGTACTTGAAACTTTCTTACTGATACCATCTGGCTTTGCTTAAGACAAAAACCTGGTCTTTAATAAAAAAAAAATCTACCAAAGGAAGATTATGATATTACTCCATTTCTTTTAATGTAGGGTTATTTACCTGTTGAGGCTTCAATACTTGATGTTGAAACATGGGGCCTTGGTGGAGAAACAACGAAGCGTCAACAGAATTTGTACAAGAAGAGGGAGGATATTTTCTCAGAGCAGCGAAGAAAGGTGCTACTCGGAGCAAACTTGAATTCTTCATCGCTAGTATGCCTCTGTTAAAATGTCCATAATCTTTGCCGTTTCTTTTAGGTTGACCTCAAAACTTTTGGCGATTGGGAAGACTCTCCAGAGAAAATGATGATGGACATGGTCTCTGATCCAAACATAGTTCGACGGGAGGACCGTTGATTTAGTTTCATGGTGTGGGGACTCATTTGGTAATGTTCAGTGGCTGCCCATATAGATGTGGACATGGCAAATGGACAATTCTGAGGTTTATGTACTTTGGAGACAGAGGTCGGTGCACATATTTGTCCATTTGATGTTGAGCCATTTGGTTGCACCACACATCATTTAGGTATTACTAAGTTGATAAGAGGCTTGTACAGAACATCATTTCTGTAACAGCGTTGAGTTTCTTTACCATCTTCCCTTTGTTTTATGGGAAGCAAGGGCAAACGATTGTATATTTTACTGTAAATTAGATTATGTCGTGTACCCGGATTATTACATATTTTTTATATATATTACTTCTACATGGAAACTACCTAGCTTGCTTACACGTCTGACGGTGTCCATTTTTCTTACAGATTCATGCTGCTGTATGGCTGTCTCCGACTGTCGTTATATATATACGTGGTGAAACTGTACAAGATTTTCTCGAGGGAAACATCTATTGCATTCTGTATACCAGATTTTCTCGAGGGAAACTTATATTGCATTCTGTATAGATATTACAACAGAACTGTTTAATTGAGAATGACCCGGTGTTTAGTTCGAATGGCATTCCTAGGCAGAGGATTCCATTACCACGTCTCTGATTCTGTGCAGCTCAACGGCAGCAATTTTCATGTTCATTCTTTCTGATGGGGTTTCCTTTGAACATAAGACGCCAATTCTTATAACAGAAGCTAAGGAGGCCAATGTGTTGTCCAACCTATCGTCATTATCATAATGCTGCAATTGTAACAGGGTTGGGTCCATGATTTCTGATATTTTGTCAGGAAATGCCATCTCAGCAAACAAATGCAGACTCAACCCTTGTCTGAACATATCATCAGTTGGTGCCCTCCCTGTGAACATCTCTAGCAGAGTAATCCCAAAGCTGTAAGCATCACCAGCAATCGACACTTGACCTCCTGATCCATATTCTGCATGAATGAATTCACGTTGATAATATATCAGTACTAAGATACAAAAGGGGAATAAATCAAGACAGTTCAGTTTATTGATAAATGAGAATACTGAAACTACCTGGAGCAACATATCCTATAGTTCCTCTTATCCCAATAGAGCTCCCAGAATTCAAACCGAATTGGTCCATGTTCTCACCAACCAGCTTTGAAAGCCCAAAGTCCGCAACATAAGCAGTCCAGTCACTGCCAAGGAGGATGTTGCTAGGCTTCAAATCACAGTGGATTACTGACGGCAAACTATTATTGTGAAGATAGTCTAGCGCGTCTACAACATCAACCGCTATGTTCAACAGTTGGACAAAACTCAACTTGTGCCACTGCTCATCTGTCCTCGGATGCAACCATCTGTCAAGGCTGTAGTTAGGCATGAACTCGAACACAAGAGCTCGGAAGTCATTGCCTCTGGAGTCAATGCTAGAGCAGCAGGTGATAATATTTATCAAGTTCCGATGTTTCACTTGTCTGAGGGCCTCACATTCTGCCAAGAAACTTCTGGAAGAACCAATTTGGTGAAGAGTGAACACCTTCACAGCTACAGCAGCATTCCTGACAGACGGAAGAGACAAGTTACCTTTATAAACGGAACCATATGTTCCAGCACCTATCAGATTTGCGGGTGCAAAGCCATCTGTAGCTTGAAACAGTTCAAGGTATGAAACTCTGGGATACTTGTCGTCCAACGCACGGAGGCCAGCAATTTTCATCCTGCCGACTGTTATTTTCTCCTTGAACAGAAAGAGCAGACACAATAACACAGATAAGCATATAGCAATACCAGCAACTGGAAGCAAAATCCTAAGCAGCAACTGTTGTTTCTGCTTATGTGGCTTGACCTGGCATGGGGGCAGTTTTAGCTCTGGAATGCCACTACAAAGCCCATCGTTTCCAAGTATCGACAATCCAGTCATGTTAGTGAACACACCCCCTGATGGCACCTCACCATCAAGATGGTTATAGGACAGGTCTAATTCTATCAAAGCACCTAAGTTCTCAAGAAGTCGTGGAATGCTCCCCGACAGGTTGTTGTGTGCCAGATATAGCTGCTGCAACCCGGTGATCTTGCCCAACTCTTGAGGGATGCTGCTGGAAAGAGCATTCCTCATGAGATTCAGTGTGCTCAAGCCCCTCAGATTACCGAGTGACTTAGGGATGCTCCCCGTGAAGGAGTTACTGTCCAAAGCTAAGTACACTAAGCTTCCACAGTCGCCAAGTGCCTCTGGTATGCTGCCTGATAAATTGTTTCTTGATAGAGCCAGACTTGCAGTATATTTGAGGCTACCAACTTGTGGAGGAAGAACACCGGATAGATAGTTACCAGACAGCGACAGGGAATTAGTCAATGATGAAAGGCTGAAGATTTCATCAGGGATAGCCCCAGCAAGCCTATTGGAGGACAAGTTCAGAGTAGTTAACCTTTGCAAGTTCCCAAGGCTCTTAGGAATGGGGCCATCCAGTTGATTGCTCGACAATTCAAGATTGAGCATTTGTGTGAGGTTACCGAAGGAGGACGGTATATGTCCTGACAAGCGATTCTCTTGCAGCAACAATACCTGTAGGTTCTGAAGCCTTCCAATCTCCGCAGGAATAACACCATGCAGATTATTCCCTGCAAATTCTAGTTGGTCAAGGCCAACAAGGTTTCCAATACCTGGAGGGATTACCCCAGAGATCTGGTTTCCGGCCACGCTTAGCCATTGGATCTGCCGTGAGAAGTTAGCTATATAACCCGGAAGCACGCCCCCCAGGATGTTGCCATCGAGATCTAGCAACTGGAGACGGGTGCAGTTTGTGAAGAATCTCAGGAACTCCCAACCCTCAGCGTCCTCAGCTTGCAGCCTGTTTCCACCCAACTCAACACGAATAGGGCATAGCTTCCCTATGTCGGGAGCCACCCTCCCTTGAAAGCTGTTACGGGCAAGACTTAGCAGCTGGATCTTAGTGGCATTAGCGAGGGAACTTGGGACCGTCCCGGACAGGTGGTTGTTGCCCAAATGGAGCTCTTCGAGGATTGGTAGGTTGGCGCCTGCATCGGGTGGCAGGCTGCCCTGCAGCTTGTTTGATCCGACACCAAAATAGTAAAGAGATGATATGTTGAAGAACGGTGGTGGAATTGTTCCCGAGAGATTGTTCCTAGCAACTTGTATGAACTGGAGATGGGTCAAGTGGGAAAGACCCTCAGGGATGATTCCCTCCAGATTGTTTTGATAGAGAGAGAGACTCACAAGCGACGAGAGGTTACCAACTGATGGCGGGATACCGCCTACTACATTGTTATAGCTAAGATAAAAGAGTTGCAGCTGGGAGAGTGGCCCAAGAGCGGCAGGGAGTTTCCCCTGCAGTTGGTTTTTAGCCAGAGTCATGTACACAAGGTTGGAGCAGTTGCACAGCTCTCGAGGAATCTCACCATGAAGGGAATTGATCGACAAATTAAGTCGACGCAGACGATGCAGCCGGCCTATTGTAGGTGGTATCTCCCCGAATAGCATGTTGGAACTCAGATTAAGCGTCCGAAGAAAACTGAGGTTGCCTATCATAGGGGAGATGGTGCCCGCAAGACCTGTAAAGGGCAGATACAGAGACAACACCCTGCCCGGGTGACGACGGCTACATGTCACGCCAGCCCACCGGCAGAAGTCAGCGTTTGTGCTGTTCCACGAGCTCAGCGATCCCGAGTGGTCGGAGAGCCCCTCCTTAAATGCCATCAGCGCTTCTCTGTCACCAGGCTCACCATGGGGTGAGGAAGAAGACGCCTGCCGGAATGTAAGCAGGAGGAGGAGGAGGCGCAAATACACCATCGCCATGATTTCTGGCGCGGGCAACAACAAGAACGTTTTCCTTTGGGGGAGAGGGTAGAAGAATGGTCGCTCCCTCTGAGGCGTGATGGTAAAATCCAGGGCTGCTAGTGATGTATAAAGGTTGGTTGCTGTGCTTCCACCGAAAACACCTAAAGAAAATTGAAGACGGTACACGTTTGGCAGTTGGCATTTCCCTTTCTCTAGGTTAAAAAACATTGTACAAGAGGGACTGAACAACACGTTTGGCAACCCCCTCTCTCCAGTTTAAAAAACATTGTACAAGATGAAGGCTGGTCTTGAGTTGCAGATAAACGGCTGTGATTGGATGTGTGACATTGTAAACCGGAGCGTGACATGTGTTGGTATGTTTTGTTGAAGACTTTTAGATGGCACCTGTCTGTGTTCTCAACCAAGCTAGTGGGCATGAGCAAATTGGACGTCGAAAGACGTTGATCGCGGAATCTCGCAGATTTGCTCGAGTTATATAGCCTGATGTGAATCCGCTCATTGATATGGTTCATGGCTTTCAAACAAGAGAGTTTTTATATCTTTGTGAGGTATTATTCTCTCATCAAATCATCCTTAAAATCTTTATATTTTTACTATTTGAACTTTTGATATCTCTTAGTGTTAGCTAAATAGATAGCTTGCTAGCTCTTGAAAATGATAAAAAAATCTTTTAAAACAAACAGTGTGACACCTGGCGTGCGCAATGTAGCCGACCAAGTCCGCCCAAACACTCTGCTGGAGTTTATCGGCAATTTTCAACACGACAAGACGCTCTCCAGTACCGGCCTTCAGTGAAATGCATTGACGGACTAGACAAATATCTAAAGTAGTTTTCCTTTTTGACTGTAAGCACTAGTGGCATATTTTTTCCAAACACGATTTCGCTTGATGTGAACTTGGGGTGTAGTCGTTGATCTCTGCAGCTGGAACGGTCGCACCCATAGCTGGAAAGGTTCTGAATTTCATTTTCGGTATACATTAGTCACTTTTCGAAATCTAAAATTTGGTCGAGATTTCATAATTTCGGACAAAATACAAATGAAATTCAAAAGGCAAAATTCAAATCCGGTATTTTTTTTCCATCGAGATTTCCGAGATTTACCGAGATCTTGGTGATTTTTAACTGAACGAAAATTGATTCAAAACACGCCAAAAAAAAAATTGTGGGTGGTCCTGACACATCACTAATATTCTCATAAAAATTTCAGATGATGATCAAGAATGAGAAATTTTTAAAAATTCTAACAGTGTTACTGTCCTGACAAAAGGCTCACTAGCAAATTTCAACCTAATAGAAAATAGTGCAAACTGTATTAGAAACTTTTAAAAATTTTGTGGATGGTCCTGACACATTCATAATATTTTTATAAAATTTTCGGATGAGGATCAATTTTGAGGAATTTTTAAAAATTCGTACAATGCTACTGAAGACTGACTGATAAATTTCAACCGAATGAAAAATGGTTCAAATTTTTAAAAATTCTAACAATCTCAATTGATCAATTGCTTCGATATACTGTTGGCTTTCATCGACTAAAGAATATCATTTTCAGTTCCTCATTCAGTTGTGAAAGTAAGTACTCATTCTTTTTAAAAAGCAGCAGGATGTATGCAATCGGTTGCAAGAAATACAATGCTTCAGTACAAATATTTATTTGACTACTGCATAATTGGCTATTTGCAAAGATATGAAAGCAAAACTTGCTCAACGACCTGATATATGAAGAGGGGGAAATAAGCTGGGGATGGACCAATGACCAAATAGTTCTAAAGACAACACATAACCAAGCTAGAAGTAGCACAAATGATTGTAAACAACTGGAGAGCATACATGAAACAAATTGGTGATTTCGGCAGTGTACAACACATGAATTCAAGTGAAAGAATTTTTCCTGAACAAATTCTTTAGTATAAGATTTAGCGGTAACCATTCTTTACTGAACACAGCCTCAAGAAATATGTCAAAATAATAAGATTCAAGGGACTGACAATCCCTAACGCCATTAAAATGGCAACGTTAACTACTTAAAATACATCACTATATCTTTTGGAGATACCTTCAAGCAGGGTGGCATAAAATTTATGATACTCTAGGTTATCTCTTTAGAAGCCAGCAGTTCTTTTACTGGATTGAAGTTTTTTCAGCTCCTCAATGTTCACCCGCTATCAAGGCACACATCACATACACGAGGAACTCATTACCCCAAAACTCTGGTCTAAACCGGTCATAAAAACAGACCTCCGGTAAAAAAAAAAAGAGGTAAATTTTGGTAAAAAAAAAATGAAGTTTCGGTCAAATTTAGCAAAATTTCACCAAAATTCCCAAAAAAAAATGTAGCAATTTGAATTTTTTTTCAAATTTTTTCATTTCATCGGGATTATGAATCTAGAGGGAGGCGAAATCTGAGATTTCGCAAAAATTTTGCTGAGATTTTGATCCTTGGGTGATATACACTATGGAGAGAAATTATGTATGTTAGAAATAAACTTGGTTTATCCGGTTTGCTCAATCTTTAAAAGGAGTTCAAATTTTCTACAACTCGGATTCAACCAGCTATATAAAGCCATCCATATGTACATGTAAATTGAATAGAAATAGTGGATTATCTCCCGTGGTTTTTTTCTCCTTCGTAAGGCTTTCCATGCTAAAATTTGTGTCCTATTTTTGCATCTCCCCTAACAAATGGTATCAGAGACTAGGGTTCAAGATCCAAACCGCTTCTCCCAGTAAGAGGAGACTCCTTGGGGCGGTAATCGCACAGCATCTAAGCGACGGCAAGGAAAAAGAGCTCTGAGAGGCGGCGCAACTGGCATTGTACACGATGGCACTATCCGTAGACCCAACGACCGTCGCCAACTCACCATCATCGCGTCGACTCCATCCGATCATCTTCTTCATCGCAACGAGTTCCTTCCTCGCCGCTGCTTGCCGGTGATGCAATGATTCTGACCTATTGCGACTGGCCTCCTCTTTGGCCGCCTTCATTCCAGTCTCCTCTGCCTCGGTGCCACTTCGCTGCTCTGGGTTGACCACCATTCTAATGCCACCTTCAGTTGCCACCGTTGCGGCCAGCCTCTGCTTCGCCACCCGCTTGCCAAGATTCGACCGCACTGCCACTGCCTTTGGATGACGGCTCATTCCGGCTGGCCACCTCCGGTGCCTACCTCGGTCACCTCCCACGACACCACATCATCACCCTCCGCCGATCGCCTCAACCGGCGGTCACCTCCGTTCCACCCTTTGTCACAATCTCCTACCACCAGCCATGTAACATCCCAAATTTTAATAAAAGAGAAAATAAAATTCAAAAATGTATATTTGTCTTAATCATGGAATTTTCTAATTTTATTTATCTTTTTGGAGATTTTATTTATTGAAAAGTCATTTAAACTGATTTAGTAAAAAGATAAAGGTAAAAGTAAAATTTTAATAAAAATCTATTAAAATATTAGAAATCTCTGAAAACAATATTATACGGTCAAAATTAATATGAACCCAATAAATTATAGAAAAGATGTTTTAATTAATGTGATTTGACTACAAATATTGTAACGAAAGATTTTTAGAAAATTTTAACAAACTTATATTTAGCCCAAAATTGTACCATACACTCCTGAGATCAAGATTTACCCCCAGTAAAAATATTAAAAATTAATAAGTGTATTAATGCCTTTTTCCAAATTAAAGTTTGAAAATCTGAAATTCTAAAAAATTTCTTGAAAGATTTATTAGAGATTAACTAATACATCTTAATTATTTTAAAAAAAGTTTCAAAAATTAATAACTCCATTTAAATCTTCAATTAAATCATTTACAAAAAAAAAATTGGAATAGTCCTATTGTCAAATTTTTAATAATTAATCTACATGGAATTTTTACCCCAAATTTTTACATAAAATATTAAACTTACCCAGGACCTCAAGTAAAAAGTTTCAAAATTTTTAATTGTGATTCATCCCTCCAAATTAATGGTTCATATCGGTTGTGTGAGGGATAAGGTTTGAATTATCTCTTTGCTTTGACTGACATGTGGGCCCCTCCATTGAATGTACTCTGTCGACTAGCTCTCTCTCCTCCTCTCTCGGGCTACTAGGTGGACCCGTTCTGCGAGCTAGTCCCATGCGTCAGCCACTCAATCTCTTTTCTCTCTCCCTGCTCTCATTAGCCACTAACATGTGGGCCCCATGGAGACCCACATGTCAGCATCATCTCCCTCCTCACATCTCCTCCCTTTTTCTCTCTCTGGCCGATTGAGCCCGCCACTACCTCTCGGTTTGTCACCTTCGTCACTGCATTTTCGGTCCACTCGATGTCCTCCTCTCGTTCACCCAACACACTGCTGCCACGGGAGAGCTTGCCCATACCTCGCGTCATCCAAGCCTGTGAGTTCGCTCGAAGTTTTGATCGGCCGCCATGAGTTCTTCCCATCCAAACCTTGCTCCCGCTGCTTTGGCTCCTTATTTAACTCGGCAAAGCCTCCCTTAGCTACCACTTCTCTCCATAGCTTCCCAAGCTCGCTCAAAACCCAAACTCCACCTTTCTTCATCCTCTCCGTCCAACCTCTGCCGCAACCAAAATCCTTGGCCTAACTCCCTCCACACAGCCTCACCTCCTAATTCTTCGTAACCAAAGCTACTCTACAACCTCACGAACTAAAACCCCTAATCAATTTCACCTTCCACCCAACGAAGCACCCTAGCCACTATGCCCGTCTTCTCCAACTCTAGCGATTGTCGATGGCCCATTCTAGAGCTCCATTCTCATGGTGAGACATCCCATATTAATCTATTAGCCTCGTAGATGCTTGGATGACCTTTAGCCAAGACTAAGGTAGCCTAGTTTGCCATCGTGACGATCGTGACCATAGCCCACCATTGGTCACCATCGTGAACCCATTTCCACTTACGGCTAACTATGGTTAGGACCTCCCCTAAATGCGCGTGGATCTGTTGGTGCTTGTCGAGCCCTTGGATACCGACCCTGGCTCGTGGCCGACGAGGCTGACCGACCACCTCCTCTGCTCGGTGACACTGCCCGGTCGGGGCCATCCACCAGCCACACGTTCGCATTTGACCCACTGCCGAGCGGGACCCGGCCGTCAACTGCAGGTGCACACGCAACACGTTGATGAGCGGGCCTAGTCGCTGAAAGTGCATCTAGGCCCCTCATTTTATTTTGGTGATTAATGATGACACAATTAAAGTGATCTAATGCTTCAACTCAGAGTAATGCAGTTATCGAGATCACATCAAGCTTGGAATGAGATTGGACGGTCCTAAGCGCGTCAAATTTCGATAAAACGGCGTCAAGACAATGAAGTGTAATTTTCCTTTTATTTGAGTCTTAAGGATAGCCGTACTATTAAGAGGATACGATGAGAAATCGCCTATTAGGATGTGCATGTGCTCAACATCAAGTATTTCATCTCTCATTAGCACTCCTGCATTTGGTTTTGAAAAGTTTCAAATTGAAACCGAACTGGGTAACCCGGAGTCTTCGGATTCCAGTCCGGAGTATCCGGATTCAATCCGGAGTATCCGGACATTTTGTCCGGAGTCTCCGGGTTGGACCCCTCGGTTACTTTTGGTTCCAGCCGGTCCGGAGTATCCGGACATTTGGTCCGGAGTCTCCGGATAACCCGGAGTCTCCGGGTTGTTTGTCCGGACACTCCGGCCTGTACAAAAACGGGAGTAACGGCTAGTTTTCAAAAAGAGTATTTAAAACCTCCACTCCACCCCAACGGCTAGGATCTCTATTGAGCTCATTCATAGCAGCATTCAAGCCATTCCTAACCATCTCTAAGCATTCAATAGAGCCCCCACTTCCTCCCACCAATTGATTTGGTTGTTGATTCATTTTGGTGAGGAGAGGAAGAAACAAAGTGCTAAGTGCATTCATTTCATCTTGTTGAGCACTACTTCATCCTCCAAGCGATTCTTCGTGGTGTTATTACTCTTGGAGGTTGAAGGTCTCCTAGATGGCTAGGAGTCACCGGGAGCTACCGACGCGTGTGGTGAGCCCCGGTCGTTTGTGAAGGCAAGTCTCGCCTCCGAAAGGGAAGAGCCTAGAAGTGAAGCCGGCGAGTGCATTTGTGCAACACCGGGAGGAAAGCGGGTTGAAAGAGACCCCGGCTCAAGTGTGACCGAGCCACCTCAACGGAGACGTAGGATTCCCTTCAAGAATCCGAACTTCGGTGAAAAATCGTTTCTCTCGCTCTCTCTTTATTTGCTTGTGTGGCTTGTGTGGATTTGTCTTCGTAAGCCCTAGATCTAGCCCTTTGACTAGCTTTAATTCAAATCCATACTAGCACTTGTTCTAGGTTGCTATTGTTATTTACTTTTAGTAATATCTTGTGCAAGTTTGAGAAACTTGTGTTGCGT
Source organism: Rhipidocladum racemiflorum (assembly GCA_036346355.1). NCBI lineage: Eukaryota > Viridiplantae > Streptophyta > Magnoliopsida > Poales > Poaceae > Rhipidocladum > Rhipidocladum racemiflorum. The sequence continues at coordinate 70,179,843 of CM070576.1, read as the reverse complement.
TCCCGAGCCACTCAACTCGGAGACTCCGGTATTCAATACCGGACACTCCGGACAAGCCGGAGTATCCGGACCAAAACCCGGAGACTCCGGGTTGATCAGCTCGGCTAGTTTAATTCCGCTGCGTAATTTTAAATCCGCCTATTCACCCCCCCTCTAGGCGACATCGTTGGTCCTTTCAGTCGCTCAGCCAGTCACCCATGCACGCAGCCACTGACCTCTGGGCCCGGTTTGTCAGTGGTTGTGGCCAAAAATTTTAAATGCGCGCGTGAAACAAAAGGCGCTTTCCTTTAGCGAAAACATATTTTGCGATTTCTTTTGATTTATTAAAATCGAGCCAATTCAAATAAGTCATAACTTTTGAACCATAACTCTAATTTAGATGAAATAAGTTTCTGAATTCATGATAAATCATCTAGATTCTGAATATTTAAAAATATTTATGTTTTGACCAATGGGTGAAATTTAAATTAGAATTCAAAGTGAATGTTTGAAATATGCTCAATATACATTTTGTGTGAATCAAATCTAAATTGAGTGAGAAAAATTTTACTGGAATCCTTATGATATTAGGAACCTGAATATTTAAAGAAATTTAAATTTTAACTTAGTTTGTATCATGTTTAAATTAGGTTTGATTTCAATGTGTTAAATATTAAAAAATACAGGACTTGTTCAAATAAAGTCCAAACTAGTTACAACCAATTTTATTCTGCTAATTAAATAGTAAACAACCTCATTTTGCAAAAATACTTTAGGTGCACCTTTAATTTTTACATGTTACTAAAACCGGTACTTTATGTCTTAATTTAATTAAATCCAAATAATTTTAGCATCTTAATTCAAAATAAAAATATATTTAAATATATAATCTTATATTCTTGAATTCGTAAAAATAAATAAATCATGAAGAACAAGTGGCTTTGTGTTATGAAACATAAAGACTATTATTAATAAGCAAGAATGAAATGTAGAATAAAAACACTGATGCATGAAATCACGAAACCCTAACCCAAAACCTCTCTTGTTTTTGTGTAGAAAATTTATTTGATTTTTTATTTAACTTCTTTTTGCCCTTATTGAAATTTTTTATTTGACATGTTCTTATTTAACGACGTGTAGACACCGACATCACCAAAGTTGTCGATGACGAGTCAGAGTTTGTCGACTTTGAAGAATAGCAAGGCAAGCACCCATTGATCATATTGATCCCAACATTTCAAAAATATTTTATTAAATGATTTTCATGCATTCACTACATTCATTAAAAAAATTGTTATATTGTGGGACATAGTAGATTTAACCGTTATTGATGGATTTTCCTAATTAATATTGACATATGAACCTTGATAATCCTAGACCATGGTTTTACACATGAAATGTGAAATAGGTATTCTCGCTTATAATTGCATCTGCTTAGCCATGCTTAGAAAGGGGTACGAACATATGGTTTTACTGTTCGTAATGAATTTAAACATTTGATATATTGAAAATAATTATTGGACATGATGGAATATTGTGATCAATGGTATTTTATTAAAAATAAAAATAAAACTATGATTTTGACACGAGCGAGCTATTGGCAATAGCCGAAAGTGCGTGGATTTGCATGTGGTTAGGGAGAGATTTCTCGCTTGAGTCAGCCAAAGACCGAACGTAATGTTGCATGATCCAATAAATACCATACAACCATAAGTGATGGTATGGGACAGCCTTAATATATTAAGTTCTTAAAACTAGCTTTACACATTAGAAGATCGTAGTAGTACGGGCATTTAGGGTAGGTTTGCTCGAAGGGATGTGCACACCGAGGTGATTTGGAACAAACGTTTAACGATACAACGGTGTACGCCTTGCTATGGGGAGAACTGATTAATGATTTAAATGAGCTCATGATTTTTATGATTTACGTGAAAGTTTATTTCTGCCACCATATCAAGGGTTTATCGTCACTGAGCTGGTGCAAAGTTAGGATTGAGTAATGTAACGTTCTATTATGATCATTTGCCACACACCTAAGAAAGTGTGTAAATAACTTGGCATAAAAAATTGATCATATCTTGTGGGTAAAGCAGTACACCTCTGCAGAGTTAAAACTTTTTAAAAAGTCATACCCATGTTATGGGTAACTTGGGGAATTGACATTAGTTAGATGTTTTCTATTTTCATGAAAAAATGGAACGAATGGTACGAGACAGAATCACGTTGCTTAATTTTTTTCTTAAGACTTGTTTAAATTCTACCATGTGTTGGCATTGGACGAATTGCTGCTCACGAAGGGCTGTGAGTTAATTTGTTACATTTATGATCGATGTTCCTACTTGTTATTTTATATATACTCGTCAAAATTGTTTTACAAATTTACGCTTTCAATTTATTATTCAGCCTTTACAATTCAATTCAGCTTTATGCAAAATAACTGTAGTAGCTAGTCCTTTGATTTAGCCTACAAGTATTTAGGTTTTGCAAAAGTCTTGCGATTACTTTTGTACTTAACTTACAACTAATGTTGTTTTTAGGTGAAGAGTTCGATATCCTCGATAATACATACTTTGACGTAGGAAACGGAAATGATAACGATGATTCTTTCTAGTCTTTATCTTGGTAGTTGCCTACGGGAATATTAGGATTAATGGCACAATGCAAGATAAATATTTTCATTGCTGGTTTACTTTTGGTTTATGTAATGTATAAAAATGCTTCCGCTATAATAAATAACGCAACGTTGTGTACGACTGTGATTTCAATTTGTGGAAGTGTGTGTTAGCTACTGATAATGGGATAAGCACAATATGCACTACATAACATTTCTTTATGGTATATTATATCATAAAAGTGAGGGTCTCACAGGCCAACGCCTCCGCACATGTCTCGCACTCATGACAATCCTGATCGAACTTCAATTATACTTCAACTAGTTATAATTCGGTTTAGGTTCCAGATCAGAGTGGCTCTGACTCTTCGGGCTTTCAGCATGACTCTAGCTTCAAGTCTCGAGCTCCAGTCCAGCTTCATGGCTTCGACTCTTTGGCTGAAATTGCCACGCGCACACGAAACATACTATAAAGTTTTTTTTTCCAAAGCTAATCTACCATATTTTTTGATCTACATTTTTTCTCTACCATATCATTTACTAAATTTGATATTGAGAAGTTCGATGGCAAGATCAGTTTCTCTGTATGGCAGGTTCAGATAAAATCCGTTCTCACACAGGTGGGCATGAGGAAAACATTACTCTTTATTTTGGTTTTTCGGTTAATTTTGCTAAGTGCACACAAAAAAGAATATACCAGGAGATTTAGCAACCTCAACTCAGCGATTTCAACTCACTCGACTCCATTCCACGATTCGATTCCATACGAAGCGTTGACATGCGCTCTACCCTGGTAACTATTCCAGTACCATAGTTCGCCAATACTATTGCTCGTGCCGTCCGACGCCATGCTTAGGCATTGTTTTTGCTATCTCCGTCGATAATCTTCGGTTACAATCGATCGTTGTATTGTTTCTATTAGAGGTGGATTTTATTGCAATTTAGGCCACTGTGGTTATTATTGGCGAGATTAATCATTAACGATTTCTTTGATAATCTGTCGTCTACTACGGGTAATTACGATAAGATACGCACATATAGAGTCTAAGGTGGAGTTGCATGTAGCATTATACTCCCCGAAGTTTTTATGTTTAAAAGTGAAAGTTTTGCTTCAATATCAGTTCGAGATTAAGGATTGAAGTGCAAGGAGTTTGCTTATGCGTGGATACTACAACGTTGTCGAATTATCATAGCTCAATATGAGAGGTCTACTGTAATTTATACTCCATTGACGGCATGAGAGTTTCTTTTATCCTGACAGTTTTGCAAGAGCAGTTTCAATCATACCATATAATTTAATTTTCTTTGAAGTTGGCAGTTTGAAATACGTGATAACTACACGTGCAAGGTTCCTTTTTCAATGAGTATTGTTTACTGAATTTTGTGTTTCATGTGGAGAATGTTAAATATTCATGATATAAGTTCTTTGCTATCTATCAAGCGCTACAGGTGATGTTTTGGCTTATGCCGTTTGATGACTGGGCATTTATTTCAGGAGATCAGTTACATATACTCAGATTTTACTGGGGTTATGAATTGTTGAAGGCTTAAATTTCTTCATCTGCTTTGTTGATAGTTGTGTGCGTGGGCGTACTGGTGATTTGCTCAATTTAGCTTCATGAGAAGTGTTTGGATAAAATTGTTACAGTCTTTCTCACTCAATAAGTTCTTTGAACTTTCGGTGGTTAATTATCCTTCGGATTTTCAGGAGACACTATCATTATATATTTTTTGAGTCAATGAGAGGTTTGTTAGAGATAAACTCGTTTATCCGGTTTGTTCAATATCCGCATTGGAGCCTAAATCTTCTACAACTTGGTCTCAATCGGCTATATAAAACTACCTCTACTACTTGATCTCAATTGGTTATATAAAACTACCTTATGTATATATAAATTGAACAAAAATAGTAGATTATCTCCCATGTTATTTTTTTTTCTTCGTAAGGTTCTTCACGTTAAAATTCGTGCGCCGTTTTTGCTTCTCAAACTCTAACACGGTCGTCCTATTCTGTGTAAAATGATACATTCACACGGTCTATGGAAACTTCAATCGCACTCATACTAATCTAACGAACCCGGCGTGATAGCACTCTTCAATAAATGCGAGCAGAAAGACGTGTGATTGGCCGGAATACTTTGTTCCCTCCATGCTTCACCTTTTCAATATAATTAGTATAACTTTTAAAGTAAGTAAAAAGATAATTAATAAGTATCTACTCTTTATTTATATTCTAATATTTATGTAACTTTTATACAGCGATGTACAGAAACATCTCACTGCAATGGTTGGTTTATTGCAGCGCATGCATGGTCTGCCTGCGCTACCGTGGACCTGTAGGTCGAGGGCGGCCACCGGCATGTATCACCTCTCCTGCGATTGGCAAAATCGCCTGTCTCTGCTACTCTTGGCTGTCTGAAACATCACCGTCCCGTGGATCGACAGTACCGACTCTGAACTCTGAAATCTTGCTGCATGCAGCTCATTAGATGTGTGTGAAAATTTCATCTAAAGAAATAAGTGTGAAAATTACTCCCTCCAGTTTGATAATAGATGTCGTTTTAGACATCGACACGGTCTTCAAAACACAACTTTGACCGCTAATTTTTATTATAATATATTTATAAAACCTAATAAAATTATAATATTATGAAAGTACTTCTCGAGACAAGTCTACACATATAATTTTCATATATCCAATTTAAATATTTAAAAATATATCGATAGTCAAAGTTTTAAAAATTTGATCATCACTGTGTCCAAAACGACATCTATTATCAAACTGGAGGGAGTATTTAATTAAGAGGATCTCTCTCTAGCAAGGGGATCTCTCTCTAGCTACTCTCTACTCCCCACCTACGAGGCTACGGCTAAGAGCAGCCGCGACGAGGTTGGATATATATATAAAAAAAAGTGTCAGCAAGCTGGTATGTCCCCCTGTTGGAAGTGCGAAGAAGCTGCAGATTGTAGCTAGTGTGGGGAATGTTGGAGACGTAGAATTGAACAGTAATGAGAACGGACGTGCCCTGACCGGGCACGCTAATTTTGGACAGATTATGAGCAAGCAGTTTCGTGACCAAATTTTGGTCGAAATTGTTAGTAGGGCAAATGTGTGCATGAATCAAACAAGCCCGTGCAGACGGTGGTCGCTAGTGCCCCATCACTTGGCATCGATCGCTACGTAAAGAATCACCAATTAAACACAACTTCAGACAACCCAATCGAAGTCCAACTGTAGTCGAACTCTAGAGCTATCCCCAACTCCAAGTATGCACAGGAGCTCACCTCAACATTGATCAGTGACTTGCCTGTGTTAGGCATCATATCATATGTTGCCTTTCTTTCTTTCTTTTTTAGAACATCTCAACGAGGCCCAAATTCTCTGCCCGGCCATGACTTGCCCACAGCAGACCCAACACCACACGCTGCATCGCATGCAGTTCCTACCGACAACCACATAAATTTAGCAGCAATTTCCTGCGTGCGTGCGTGACTCTTTCTGAATCGTATGTGAAATTATTTCATTAATTAATTCCTTGAGCTGCTTGGAGAAGAAACAAATGTAGCAGCAGCAGCAGGGCTACTTCTTTTCTGCAAGCTTGCATGCACGCATGCTAGTTTGCACCTCGTGGTTTTGCTTGTATGTATGAGTAGTCACTACTCACTAGTCAGTAGTCACTAGTGGCTAGCTGAAATGTAATGCCAGTGCCAGTATGAAACTGAACTATTGCAAGTTTGCAACTAGCACCAGCAATCCCGATCAATGCGGCCTCTAGTGAATCTTTTTCAGATTACGCTGAAAGGTGAATGCATGAGGTCTAGCAGGCTAGCAGCTTAAAAGCAGACAAGAAATGAAACGACATGGAGTAAATAAAGATGAGAGCAGATGGTAGCCGGCCGGCTAGCGACTGAAAACTGGCTAGTACAGTAATTGGGGATTGGCTGTTGCTTGTTTACACCTTTCAGTGTAACCTCGGGAACGTACGCACGTATGCGCGCGTACGTACGTCTTCGCCATGATTGGCTCACTGAATATAAGCACAAACTCCTAGTATTACTAGGACGGGCTGGGTTATTACAGCTGATTTGATGGATGCTTTTCTCTACCTGTCCATCGGGTGGATCAATTCAATCCCCTTCTCGCTGCACAAGCGTCCGAAAAACGAGGTGGGGATTTTGCGGCCCTTCGCTGAACTTGTGAGCGTTACCACTGGTTCTGAAAAAGAAGAACTTTTGATTCGTGAATGTTACGAAAATGTAAAACCACGTGTACATACAAGGCTTGAAATTTCGTTTTCGGTTGATATCTTGGGGGTGCTCAAAATTTGAAATTTCAGTAAAATCTCAGAATTTCGGAAGAAATCCGGTCAAAATTCAATGCCCGGATCTTGGAACAGCTATTAGGCCTAAGTTGTATTTTCATGTACAACATTCTTATGACCATTCGGCCGGGATTTCCAATCTCGTCCGCTACCAAAATCCGAGATTTCACCGAGATTTTGAACCTTATGTACATATGGGTACATATACTATCTTAATGTTAAAAGTGTCTCTCGATTCGTACAAGGGATATTAAATTATCAGAAGAAGACGGGAGAGTAGTTTGAATTTTAAAGGTTTGCATCCATCGTGAGACATATTTGACGGTAGTGATAGTACACAAAAACATGTGAAAAAAACCACATTCGTGAATGTTACCCTCAAGCTATTGCATGTTATGCTATGTATCTCTTTTCTTTTCTTTTTTACTGGCCTGTAAATCTCAAACACATTTGTGTTTAAACGTTATTTTCATGTTTAGTTGGTGCATTCTTGTAAATTATATCGGAATCTAGCGCAACCCATAGTTCCTTCATGTTAAGGGTCTTTGTCAAGAGCAAACTTGTATTTAAATTTTGGCGTATATCTTATTTAGGGATTGCATGTATTACCTGTTTTGGGTGATCAGTGATACACACACACGTACGTATTTTCCAGTACTTTGAAACTAGAGGTTGACCAAGAATCATACATAATATAGCACTGAACAGGGAACCACATGCATCATCTCCTCAAGTGAAGAGTATATATATGGAGTACAATGCTTACACACTAGCCATAAAATGCCTCGAATACTTTATAGAAAACAGTGTGGGTATAATATATATGTTAATCTGTTTGATTGTCCCTTCATTCAATTCGGAGCTAGCAAGAGTTCTTTCAAGCTGGGGTTGTTGAAAGCATCATTAGTTTGTCTGACAAAACCTGCAGCTCTAAACCCCAGAATTAGAAACTTCTTAATGCCATCCAACATATCCTGGGGTTGGGTTGAGCTAGCTTTTGTTCTGTTCCTCTTGTTTTTGTCTCACTTTTGTACAAGAGTGGAGTACCTTTCGAACTTCAGTTAACATGCAGATGGACTTCTACCCTGATAGCAGCTGTGTTCTATCTCCAACTCCCTTCAGTGTTGCAGTGACCGTTTTGCCTGGCCAGTATTCCATGTGGCCACAGAGATGTTCTCCACTCCCCTCCCCATCATACAAAACAAGAAACACTTGATGGTTTAACTGAAGTTACACAAGTTCTTGCAGGCTCCCAAACATTCAATGCATCTCCCTCTCTCTCTCTCACACACACACACACACAGAGAAGGAGGAATTCTCTCCTCTCACACAAAGAGAGAGAGAGAGAGAGAGAAAGAGAGAGAGAGAGAGAGAGAGCAGGGAACACAGGCACTTAATAGGAAGGACCTAAGTTCTTTAGGGGCAGATAGGCACAGGAGAAGAGAGAGAGACAGGTTTCTCTAGGGTAATCATGCTCCTCTTTTTTGTAGAGGGGGAGGAGGAGATCAAAGTTACATCACTGAGAAGATATCACAAGGGAAGGGCTGCATGTGTTCTGTTCTTTGGAGAGGAAGTAGTACCACTGGTCACCCTGCATGCCTTTGTCTCTCATGCAGGGCTAGGTATCTGCTACGCTATGCATCTATCTACATGCTTGACATAGACACAAAACATTATACAAGTACATACAAAAGGCTATGAGATCTCTTATTTGGATCTGAATCTGCCTGCTTCCCTTGACTGACTCGGTGTTTTTCCCATTCCGTAGCGATTCCTCTTGCCAAAGTAATGCGGTGATCTCATGATCCATCTGCGCTTGTGCAGAAGGCTCAAGTCGGAGTTAATGCTCGCTAGGTGAACTGATTGCTAGAGCGGTAACAGCAGTTCATGTGTGATATGTTACTGTTCAAAGCAACTGTGCTGGGGCGGCGCTTATGCGTGCTACTTGACTAGCTAGGGAGTCCCATGCAAGCATAAGACAGAATCGATCTCATAGCACGATGCACCTCGACTACATGCATTCCATACGGATATATGAAAATGGTTCTATGCTCCTGGCCCTATAAATTAATTGATATTACGTGTGTAGAAGCATATTTTATAAGTGGTAGTTGTTAATTGGTTCCTTCTTATTAAAAAGTTGTTTTTAAACCAAATAGAGGTAGAAAGTACGTACAATTGGGAGTACAAAAAACATGCTTCATATATAATAATAATAATATCTGGGGTATCATGGTGCCCAACTCTTGATCTATAATGGATATTTTTTTATGGGTTTTGATAAGTTTTATCCGGATGTTTTCTTTACCAACTATCATCCAAATTCCTGGCCATTGGATTTGCTTTCAGATCGATGTGTGTTTTGATCGTACGGTCCAAAATTTAGATGTTTTTTCAACAAAAACATCCGGATGATGCCTATACACTCCCTTTTTTTATATGTATTGCATGCGAAATTTTTAAAATAATTTAGGATATTGAGTACGTTTAACCAGTTTACTAACTAGTTCAAACAAATTTGAACTCAAATTTTAACCAAAGTTCCCTTTTTTATGATAGTTTAACTGTAGGTATATGCGGATTATATATATAAATCAGCAAAGTATATGATCTAAATTGATTCAAAATCTATTAATTGGAGTATAGTTTTTCAAATGCATGTGTTTCGTTTAAATTGTTATAGATATGTATATACCCTAAAACTAAATTTTTCAAAAAAGTATAACCAAATTTGGTTTGAATTCACGTATTTGTAATCATGCTACCAACTACCAAGGCACCATGGTGCTCTATTTCGGCACGCACCGTGGGTTTATACACACACATATACATATATGTGTGTATATACACATATATTGGTGTGCTTTGTTTAAAACAATACTTCTTGGGTGTAAGTGCGCAACTTGCATGCAATGTGCTTCTATCTGAAAAAGGCCAAAGAAAGAAATTAGATGCTAGCTACCAACCAAACTTGTTGAGGGTGATCAAACCGGTTGGAAAATACGAGGATTAATATTACATGTGTGTCTCTTCGGGAGTAGGAAGGTACATCGGATGAGCTCCTGCAGTTCACTAGAACGATCAGGAAATTTAGGAAGAGAAGAGAGCAGGAAGGCTGCATATACGCATATATTTTTGCAATGCAGCTGCACACAGAAACTCTCGAGTTGCTGCTACAATACACCGTACGTAGAGAAAATTGTCATTCTGCCACTTTCGAGAGTTGGTTTCGCCCAAATGCCACTCTGAATATTGCACACTATAAAATGCCATTCTCAAGAGTTGTCAACTCGCTGGCATGCCATTTTAGAGTTTCCAGCCCATTTTTGTGTTCAAGTGACCGATTTGCCCTTTGTTTCGTTGCTCTTGGCTGATTTTTTTTGTTGGGTTCGTTCCGTGGTTCGCAGTTTCATCTTCTCGTTTGCCGTTTTCCGCGACTTGCAAGCTGCTCGACGGTTCTTGTCCCCGCCCAGCCATCGCGTCCACGTAGTGGCAAGCAAAGAAGACTAGGCGCAAAGAAGAGAGCGGCAGCAGACTAGCGCAGCAGCAGAGCAGAGATGAGATGCGTCATATTACTGATTAGTATAATCAACTACTGCTGTGGAGTTGTAGTTGAAATTGATTGCTCGTGTTAATGCATCCTTCTTTTGTTGCAAATGGATGGAAGAGCGACCGTGGGCAGAAGTGTCATTTCACAATGCCATAATCCGGAAAATCCACCGAAATCAACCAAAATGGCATGGAAATGAAGTGAAATCGAAGGGAGTGTCATTTTGGCGATTGCAAAGTAGAGGATGGCATTTGGGTGATACCGCATCTGGAGAATGGCAGAATGACAATTTTCTCCCGTACGTAGGCTTGCCTTGGTACTGAAAAAAGTGCACTCGCGCGCGGTTAGTTCAATGCGCGCGAAATGTTGGATGCTACCGCGCGCGTACCTACAAGTTGATATCTGTCCATGAACCAATCATGACAGAATATCCTCGTGTTCCCGAGGGGGCGATGAAGTTGGAGAGGGTGGGGAAAAAAACCTTATTAGAACGAGCAGGCAGTTAATCGTATTCTTCTTACCATATGCCCCTAACCTTAAGCAAAACTACAGGGGCAGCAGCAAGTCATCCATGGTGATTGGTGAGTAGCATTCGGAGGATAGCGTGTAGTTGTTGTTAGGAATAATCTTATCATTAGTTAGTGTGTTAGTATTTGTTAATTAGCCAGGATCAAGTTGGTTAGCTAGCATGCAGAGAGTTTTTAGAGTGTACGTGTGCTTGGGTTATCTAGTTGCGCGTCAGAGGGTGCGGGCCATACTAGAAAACTAGGTTTTACTGCCGGTACATCATTACTGATTAGATTTGAACCGGTCTTGATAGTGATATCAATACCGGTTCATTGGCTACATGGCTGTAGTGGGCTTTCAATACCAGTTGGTAACACGAACCGGTACTACCCTCACATTAGTACCGGTTCGTGACACGAATCGGTATATACTGAAGGCACGGGGCATTAGTACCGGTTGGTAACACGAACTGGTACTAATGAGAGTGCATCGGTACCGGTTCAAGTTATCAACCGGTATTGATGACTGCATCAATACTGTTAGCCGGACCGCCACACCTAGCGTGTCTGGATCTCAGGCCAGGCCCAATCCGAGCAGCGGGCCAAGGTCTGTTGGGCCATCTCCCCCCAAAAAGCTAGCTCAATGAGGGGTGCTCCCTCACCCTTATAAACCATGCTTAAGCCCTCCCCACAACCAATATGGGACTATTCCAACAATCTCCCCCTCACACATTAGGCCGAGATTATCTAGGAACCACCTGGGCTACCTGGGCCACACCTGGACCACCCCTGGGTTACTCCTGGGCCATACTTGGGCTCCCCTTGGGCAACACCTGGGCCCCTTGAGCCACACCTGGGCCCCTTGGGCTCCCCCTAGGCCACACCTGGGCTCCCCCTGGGCCACACCTGGGCTCTGATACCACTTGTTAGCCGGACCGCCACACCTAGCGCGTCCGGATCCCAGGTCAGACCCAACCCGAGCAGCGGGCTAAGGTCTCTTGGGCCATCTCCCCCCAAAAAGCTAGCTCAATGAGGGGGTGCTCCCTCACCCTTATAAACCATGCTCAAGCCCTCCCCATAACCAATGTGTGACTATTCCAACAATCTCCCCCCACACATTGGGCCGAGATTATCTAGGAACCACCTGGGCTACCTGGGCCACACCTGGACCACCCCTGGGCCCCCTGGGTTCCCCCTAGGCCATACTTGGGCTCCCCTTAGGCCACACCTGGGCCCCCTGGGCTCCCCCTAGGCCACACCTGGGCTCCCCCTGGGCTCTGATACCACTTGTTAGCCGGACCGCCACACCTAGCGCGTCTGGATCCCAAGTCAGACCCAACCCGAGCAGCGGGCTAAGGTCTCTTGGGCCATCTCTCCCCAAAAAGCTAGCTCAATAAGGGGGTGCTCCCTCACCCTTTTAAACCATGCTCAAGCCCTCCCCACAACCAATGTGGGACAATTCCAACAATCTCCCCCTCACACATTGGGCCGAGATTATCTAGGAATTACCTGGGCTACCTGGGCCACACCTGGACCACCCCTGGGCCCCCTGGGCAATACTTGGGCTCCCCTTGGGCCACACTTGGGCCCCCTGGGCTCCCCCTGGGCCACACCTGGGCTCTGATACCACTTGTTAGCCAGACCGCCACACCTAGCTCGTCCGGATCCCAGGCCAGGCCCAATCTGAGTAGCGGGCCAAGGTCTGTTGGGCCATCTCCCCCCAAAAAGCTAGCTCAATGAGAGGGTGCTCCCTCACCCTTATAAACTATGCTCAAGCCCTCCCCACAACCAATGTGGGACTATTCCAACAAATACCGGTTCGTGTTACAAACCGGTACGGATGCCTCATTTCAGGAAAGTTCAAAAGAATGCATATGCTATGTATATCAGTACGCGATGGTGGGTGAGGCTGGAGTCACGAGATTGCGGATTCGAGTCCCGCTTCTCCCATACATCTTCGACATATTTTGAAACATTTCTAGTGCCATCAGTACCGGTTGGTGGATTTGTAGTAGTGGGGTGACGACACTAGCGGCTATGAGCGACGTGGCTCGGCTGGGTGTGACATGTGCAGGCGCGAGGCCGACAGGGCGGCGTCGTGGCAGCTAGGTCACGAGCGCGTGCTACAGTGTGCGGGGCCGTGGGCGTAGCAGCACCCAAGAGAAGCGGGAGCGGCACGCCTGCAAGGCGCAGCTGCACAGGAAAGCCGCGGTAGCAACGGTGCCAGCGCTTGCAGGGCGACATTGGGCATGCATGTTGGAAGAGTTCGTGCATGATGCATATGCGTGTGGATGAGTTCTTGTATGTGTGTCGAAGTTCTCTCGTGGCTAAACTCTAACGCGAGTCTGCGTCGCCGTCAAGTTGTGTCACCGGTTGCAAAGAGGTATGATAAGATTAAGGGGGTGATTGTTAGAAATAATTTTGTCATTAGTTAGTGTGTTAGTATTTGTTAGTTACCCAGGATCAAATTGGTTAGCTAGCTTGCAAGGTAGTTTTTAGAGTGTACCTGTGCTTTGGTTATCTAGTCATAGATATTAGTTGAGTCGTTGGTTGTTCAAGCATTCGCCCGTGGCTTGAACACCGGATCGGGTGGTTAGCCCATAGATCATGTAGTCAATTTGTTACGTATTGAGAGTCGATAAAACGGAGAACAACAGAAACGACGCAAAAAGGTTGAGCGTCATCACGTTCTTGTGTTATTCTGTATGTGCATCTCCCTCATGGTAGATAAGTCCACTAAATAGCGCTGAGTAGTTTCAGCAGTTGTAAGCTCAGTTATCACATGCAAAAAAACTCTCAAGAGCTAGCCCATCTGAAAAGGCAGGAACTTCACAGCAAATTTTCATGAAACAGAACAAATTAATCCCCTTAAACGTTTTGGGAAACCCTTCAATCCAAACGGGGCTGGAGCTGGAGTCTGGAGGGTTTCACCGTGCAAGACGCACCAAGATTGTCCAGTCAATCTGAGTTCTGACCAACAATCCGACATTATTATTCACGAAAGCAGTAGGCAAGATTCAAAAACCACATCAACTCTCACATCAGCGGTATACAAATGCAACTCGATGCATGTATGAACATGCATGATGTCTCCCTTCAGCTGTGTGCGAGAGAGAGAGAGAGAGAGAGAGAGAGAGAGAGAGAGAGGGGCAGCAGGCTACAGCTATGTGAGGAGCAGAGGGAGGGAGGGAGGGAGGGAGGAGGGGCAGCAGGCTAGCTATGTGAGGAGCAAGAAGCAGTTGAGTTGCCATATGGAGGCACCTGTGTTTTACACCCGCTGCATAGTCCCCACATGCTTCTTTCTCTCCCTCTCCGGCCGCAGCTCGTGTGTCAACTTCATCTGTCCCTCTCCAAAAGATATCTCCATGATTCTCTTAGAGAGCCCCAACCTATATCACCCTAGCTGCACTACTACTCCTAGCTACTGCCTCCTTATATACCCTCATGTCTCTCCTCCAACCCCAAGACCAAACCAAAGCCTCCCTTCTTCTTGCGACTGCTCCTAGTACCTTGTTCCTGACATGGATCACACAAACATTCCCATGCAGCAGCATAGGCAGATCAATGGAGGAGAAGGCGCGGCGGGCGATGTGGGCGTGGGCGGCAGGAGTGGAGGTGGGGGTGGCGGTGCCGGTGGTGCCAGTGTGTCGGTGTGCCGGCCGAGCGGGACGCGGTGGACGCCGACGTCGGAGCAGATCAGGATCCTGCGGGAGCTCTACTACAACTGCGGCATCCGGTCGCCCAACTCGGAGCAGATCCAGCGCATCGCTGCCATGCTGCGCCAGTACGGCAGGATCGAGGGCAAGAACGTCTTCTACTGGTTCCAGAACCACAAGGCCCGCGAGCGACAGAAGAAGCGCCTCACCACCCTCGACGTCAACACCTCCTCCCTCGCCGCCGCCGACGTCAACCACCTCGGCGTCCTCTCGCTGTCGCCTTCGGGTGTTGCACGCTAGCTGCTCTTTCATCTTCTTGCTTCGTGCGCTACATTTCTTGCGTTGCTTGGATTCATGGTTTACCAGCTGCTCGATGCAAACTCACAAGTGGTGGATCAACGCATGTGCAGGTGCGACCGCTCCTTCCTCCCCCGGTTTGTACGCCGGCAATGGCACCTCAGCTGTTCAGCAGCTAGAGGCAAGTACTAATTGTTGGGACAGCAGTGCCATGGCCACCGAGAGAAGCTTCCTGCATGTAATTAACCGGTCGACACACACTGACACATTGCGATTCCGCTCCTGCACGCCGATCGAATCCCCCGTGCTAATCTACACCGTCGTGTGCAGGATTACATGGGTGTGAGCAGCAGCGGCGCCGCGGTGGCTCCGACGCCGTGGGCACGCTTCTCCTCGGATCAGAGGGCGATGGCGACCCGAGAGCCCGAGACGCTTCCGCTCTTCCCGACCGGCAGCAGCAGCCGCCAGCGACACGCAGGCCCAGGCGAAGGCGGCCAAGAAAGCATCGTCCACGGCAGCTACCTGTCCAACTTCCAGTGCTGGGGTGCTGCTGCAGCTGCTACCACCATTACAATCCAGCAACATCAGCTGCTGCAGATGCAAGAGCAGCACAGCTTTTATAGCAGCAACCAGCTGCCCAGCCAAGATGCAGTACCAGCAGCAGCAGGCACCTCCCTAGAGCTCACTCTCAGCTCCCACTGCTCCCCTTACCCTGCAGGCTCCATGTGAGAGCTGTGCTGCCTTGCCTACTGCTCACTTGGAGCAAAGTGTGTGTGTGTGTCTGAGAGTACTGGTGTGTGTCCTTGTCCTAGCTATCTAGTTAGAAGCATATATAGAAGCATGTCTGAAAGATATATAGTATTTATATAGGGGGTTGCAGCTGCAGCTGCATGAGCATTAGCATGTTGCCTGCAGTGGTGGAGTGGTCCTGAACTGGTATTGCACTGCATGCTAACCACAGTAGGTGGTGCAGTGTGAGCTTAGTGGCTGGGTGGTTCTAAGTTCTAACGTGTTCTGGGACAAGAGCACAGTTGTGTCAAACTTGTCTCTCCCTTTGGTGGACTTCCATATAAAGGAAAAGTTATCTTTCTGTCTGCCTGCTGCCTGCTTGGTTGCTCACCTGTTTGAGATTTCTCTCTACCACTGCCATTTTTTCATTTCAGCCTTTCAGGTATGGTAATGGTGTGCCAGGGACCACTTTGCATGGTTGAATTGTTGGCTAGTGTTCTAAGAAAAGGATCCTTGCCAGTCGAAACATTTACTTCTGGACTTTGGTATCTCGGAGGAAATGCTTTTAACCTAGTCACATAGGTTGGTGTGTTTGCTTCAGTTTGTTTGGTATTTGATCTCACAGTGCGTATGTTTGCAAACCATTGTGATGCATTGCAGAACGTCATACATTGGTTATCTGGCTTAAACAGTAAAGATCGTAATTTCCTTGTAAGATGCGTATGACCTGATTATACATCTGCCAGATTTCCCTGAACCAAAAATGAAAAATGAGTTCTCCTAGGCAAGCTGACTTGCAAAATCAGATAGTTGAATTGAAATAGTACATTATTGTAGCACTAACATGACTAGAGTAGCTAGGAAACAATAACATAAGTCATGCGTGTGGAACATCACTGCTTTACCACAAGCTACCTTTGCAACTTCTGCCCGTCATCAACGAGCATTGCTTGCATGAAATATGCTTCCATTTTCTTGGCATAGCTAAAGCTTGGAGAGCTCTTCGTTTCCCAAGTGATCATGCTACTTCCCGTGAGAAATTTCCGGATACTCATGCCTTGGATTGGCACCGGCTTTAAGGGCTTCTCTGGCTCAGAAATCATGAGGTGGAATAACAATTTCCTGCTAAGACCATGAAAGAAACGGTGTTTTCTTCTTCTAGAATGCTTCTGATGTACTCTGGACATGATGTGCGGTGTGAGACAAACCTAGATCAACAGAGCACGGAAACGGAGTCATACAACTTTAATCAACTGATCTTCACTTACTACCTGAGATAACTAATAACATTGTGTCTGCAAGTGCATGCACTTGACGTCAAATCATACAGATTCCACCAGGCCATCTTAAGAATGAGATGAACTCAAACATTTTTCCAAAAAATAAATATCCATAAACCATAAGAGATATGTGGTTCCCCAAGAAGGTTTCTTATGTTACTATGCATACTAAAAATTCCGGTAAACTAAAAGGAAGAAATTTTGGTATTCTTTAATGGAACAAACTACCTTGGAGTTATTGAGAATGCCATCAGAAGAAAGTGCAGAATTGTCATCTATCAACTTCTCACTGTGATGTGTCAGGAAGTTGTTATCCCAAATATGCTTCCTGGAACAAAAAGAAGTACTATGATAAAGGGCACACCGGTTAATAAAATACATCAAGCGGAGTTTGAAAATTCTGGAAATTTTCATTATCCTTAACAATGGGAAATATTGACAAACAAAAGGCTCACACATGCCACCAACCAAAAGCATGTCAGCTCTCCTGAGTATATAAAATGCTGAAAACATGGAGATATACGGCCATAATAATAGAGTTGAACTATAAAGCGCAGCAAGGAAGCGTTACACACAGGTAGCTTACATGCCCTACATAAATAAACTTCAGAATTGCCAAGAACCACATGAATCATGATGCTTTAGAAATTAAAACTACATAATTCAGGACAAAAGGCCACATTATAATTAACAATTTAACATCAGTAAGACAGAATCTCTAACTAGTTTTACGGTTGGAGCTTTTAACAGACTCATATTTGGGCTTAAACTTAATAGTCGCAAAAGTACAAACATACTATGGAATTCTTTTATTTTTTTAAGCATCTAATAAGCCTCTGAATGTACAGCAATAGAAAAGTTGAGCCTTTCAAAATCTATAGTTTATCATAACAACACTGCAATCCTCATACTTCAGAGTAACCTTTCTCCATACTTTCTCACAGATTAGTGGGCACTATAAATACTAATTCAGGAACTCTTTCCAGTGAGTACTACTGTCTACATTGTTAGATGAAAGTGTTATCACATATCAGACAGGCAAGCGGTGTATTGTCCTAGACAAGGTTATAAGCACATAACTGAAGCTTTGTGGAGTCAAGGTAATGGGATCATACTTTAGAATGCTCTTGAAAATTCTTGGAGAGAAGGATAGCAATAGCATGATTGTAAGTTGTAAACACTAAGCAGTGTACAAAGAATTGGCTCGTGCACTTCTAAATAATCGTAAGGCAAAATTTGGTCAGCAATTTCTTTTATATATATTGAGTTCAAACTACTTATAGAATACAACATTCGAATATTATATTTCCTTAGTTTCAACTGACAGAGTAAGATAGGAACCACAATTCAAATAGGCTTGACTAACCTTATGTACAAACATTCAACTATTCAAGACTAAACAGGTCAAGCTCAGTGAAAAATCAAACTCAAGATTGAAATAAACTTCATCTTGGATTCTTAATTTCTTGAGCTAAGTCACAATTCAAATCAATCTCATATAGGAGTATCTTGTGACTCTCATCATATTTACATCATGACATCCATCTACATAGAACCTTTGGGTTGATAGATTATGGATGAGTGCCCATTGTGGGAGATATTAAATAGCAAAGATTCATTGGCAGGATATCGAGGAACATTTAGTAATTAAAACAACTCAGGTTAGCATGAGACAAGTAGATGCCATGGACACATGATTTGTCAGAAGACATCATCCACAATAGAAACCAATTAGAAGCATGCCATTGTTTAAAGAGAAGTTGTTTGACTTGCCATGAGATATGACGATGGCCCATCTGTTCTTGCCCTATCTCATTTATCTTCTTCCTGATAGCCAGCTTCAAATCCCTGACCAGAGCAGTGTTCAATACCGCAGTATCTTTACACAAGGAGAAAAAAATAAACGGAATTGAGTCGGAATAAGACACTTAACAAGATTTTTCAGGATCAATTAGATGCAAATTTAACGAAACAAAGATCAGAATGTGAGACTTGAAGAGGAACAAATACATCCTCATGGCGCAGCCGAGCTCGAGGTTGATCAGCGTGTCTACGACGGCGAGGAGGGCGGACAGCATGGACTGGGGACGTCGGCGAGTATGGGGTCGTCGAGGAGGGCGGACAGCATGGACTGGAGCCTCGCCTGCTTGGCCTCGCTGCTTGACCTCCTCGGGCTTCGCAGAGGTCGAGTCCATCGCTTCCGCCGCCGCCGAAAACGATTCCCTCGGGTTCTATCGCGGAGTGCCGCGGCGACGGGCGCTCCACGGCGGCGGCAACGGGCGCTCCACGGCGGCGGCGTCGCGCGCTGGCCGGAACTCACAAGAAGGGGGGCGAAGAGGTTTGGGGGATGCTGATGAGAGAAAATAAATTATTCCGGTAAAATATGCGAGACTGCGAACGCCGTTTCCAGCCGTCCGATTGGGTTGACTGAATATATCCACCCGTCGATTGGGTTGACGGTGATGCCCATCGTACCATCGATAAGCTTCTAGTAGCATCGGGCAACGCCGCAATGGCCCAAGTATATCCCGCCGCGAGCCCTAGGTGAGCGCTGCCTTCCTCGTCGCCGCCGTCTGGGGGTCTCGGCGCGTCTGCCTACGAGGAGCACGGTGCAAGCGCCACCGCTCCGAGCGCATCCCTCCGAAGGTACGTGTGTACCGAACCCTAAAACTTATGCGGGTGATCCATGGTTCCGTTCCGCCACTAGAAACATGCCCTAGAATCGATACGGCTCGAGTAGGGGTATGTAGGGCTAGTCTGTGATGTGGTCGGAACTGTTGCTTGGCCGGCAGTCGACTTCACAGCCGGGCGGCCATGGGATTTGGAGGTGGTGCTTCGCTAGTCGCCATAGCTCATAGCTAAATCGCTCGCCTCTCGGCTGTTTTGCTCTTTAATACGCCCCAGCTCGTGAATTATGGTCGGTGCGGGGCAAGGTGGAAGCTATAGGAAGGAAAACGCTGTGGGTTGTTCATAATATGTTTTCACCCTTACGAGCCAGTTGCTCTGCTACACGGTTTTGTGGCTCGGAATAAATTTTGATATTGTGGTGTCCTTGTTGGGACTGGAAGTGATAACCAATATTGAATAGATTCATTAGGCTGCAATATGCATATTGTATATGACTTCAGCAACAAATTTGTTTGTAACTAGGTGATCAACCTGATTGGAAATGTTGTACCCTTGGAAGCGCATTTCACCCCATTAAAATACCAGACTTACAGGGTTGTATCACAGGGTGGCATTCAGAGTTGTAAGTTCTCCTGCCATCAGTAAATTTCTAGCTCCACCGCTAGCTGGTGAGAACATGTGCTATGCTGTGGCTCGAGTAGAAGCATGTGCCTAGATGTTAGTAATTCAGTATGCTTGATGATGTCATTCCCTTACATGGAATTGGAACTTTTTTACGACACAGAGAGAGAGAGACAGACAGAGAGAGAGAGAGAGGGAGAGGGAGAGAGAGAGAGAGAGATTGCTGCCGGGAAATTGATATTTTGGTTAGCTTAAAAGTCTGTACTGTTGCATTTACTGGTAATGCTTCTCTTTGGAAGATATCCCATGAAAATATGTTTGAAGACCTCTTGATTATGCTTAATAATATATTGGATTCGTGTTGGTGGAATGTGGACCCATACCCACTTTGTTTGTCAATTTTGATTATAAGTTGTAGTATTGTACTTCATTTTCTTCGAGGAAAATGTGTTCTCATGTTAATTCATAAACCTGGTTGACACACAATGTAGAGCTGGAGAAATTACTAGTTTTCAAAGAACTTCCAATGTTTGGAATGAATAATTGAACTGCTGTTTGCTTCTCATGGGGATACTACATCTTAGTTGGTTGTATTTGCAACAAATGATTCAATTAACAATTTTCTTCTCTTAGAGATGCTACATCCAAAGCTCCAATAAATACATGAATAGTTGATTAACAATTTGGGAATATTTCACTAACAATTTGCTGTATGATTGTTATTCCTGTTACTTGTGGACTGACATTGCTTGATTCTGATCTATATTGCATTCCATTATGGTTTCACAGGTTAGCATCTGACAACCATGGCGAAGCATCATCCTGATCTCATCATGTGCCGAAAGCAGCCTGGTATTGCGATTGGTCGCTTATGTGAGAAATGTGATGGCAAGTGTGTCATCTGTGACTCGTATGTGCGCCCATGTACGCTTGTCCGGGTCTGTGATGAGTGCAACTATGGCTCGTTCCAGGGTAGGTGTGTCATCTGCGGAGGGGTTGGCATCTCAGATGCCTACTACTGCAAGGAGTGCACTCAGCAGGAGAAGGACCGAGATGGATGTCCCAAAATTGTGAATCTTGGAAGCGCCAAGACGGATCTCTTCTACGAGCGTAAAAAGTATGGTTTTAAAAAGAGATGATTGAGAAGATGGATTTGTTAGGTCCTATTGGCCTCATTGTGTGTTCTGTTGCACTGATGTCTAGAGTAGTTTGCTGAGGCAACGGCTTTTATTTGTATTATGATTTGGTACTAATATGAGAATACGTCCCAGATATGCTCTGTAATAACTATTTCTATCGTATGGTCTAGACTCTAGGAACTGCTTATGCGGTATGCTCATGATGTTAATGACCAATAATGTTGACTTAAAATGTGACTGAGGTAGTCTTCTCTTATCATATAATCAATTGCATGGACTGTTCTATTGACCTGATGCGGTTGTCATCCGGAAAAAAAAGTAGTATGTGAATTGCTGCAGAGCATGCCAGGTGTGCTTGTCACAGAATCAGCTGGAAATAACCTGATCCTGAGAGCATATGGACATAGCGTGTATGTAGGTTCATAATTTTGTACTTCGGGAATAGCGTGTGGTCCGGTTCTCAACTTCTCATGTGAAACCGGCTCTTGGACTTTTTATTCTTGATGCAACTCTGAAGTTACCTGCAAGGTTCTACTAGTATTTGCACGATGAATGGATGGCACGGCAGGTAATTCTTGTGATTGAATTGTATCTGTTAAGCGATTGGGTACTAGGTTGGTTGAACTGCACGGTGGCGTATGCAACACGGGGTGGTAAGGGGTTATGGTTGTTGAGTACCTGCATCAGTTTAGGCCTTGCTTGTATCATGGATGCAGCACAAATACACAGTGTACTAACTAGTATTCAAATTCACTTCTTGTTGATTATACCTAAAATTCATTTCGTGTTTAACTCACATGATGTGGTTCTTGAGTTTTGTATTGAGCCCTTGAGATGGAGAGTGGAGGGATTTTTTTTATAAATAATACTTTTTAAAAATGAATTACGGTATTAATACGGGGAAAACAAAAATTGCAAAAATAACACCTATTCGCCAAACGGTACGGCGAAATAGCTATTTTCGTCAAACAGTGCGGCGACACTGCTTAATTACGCAATTAACAGTCGACCGTCAGAGTTTAGGGGAAAGAAGCTATTTTCGCCGAACCGTGTGGCGACAATAGCTATTTTCGCCGTACCATATAGCGACAACTCTATTTTTGCCGTACCGTATGGCGATAACTCTATTTTCGCCAAACGGTTCAGCGATAATACCCTCGTTTCCCGTGGAACTTATCGCCTAACGGTTAACTGCATAATTAGGCATTTATCGTCACACTGTTTGGCGAAAAATAACTATTTCACCGTATCATTCGGCGAAAATAGCTATTTCGCCGTACCGTTTGGCGAATAGGTGTTATTTTTATAATTTTTGTTTTTGACGTATTAATACCGAATACATTTTAAAAAAAGTATTGTTTTAAAAAAATCCGAGAGTGGAGAGTGGAGACAGTCTTTGCCAGTGCCATCATGTCAGAAAGCCTGAGCTGCCTTTGTTACATAAAAGTGGTATACGTTAGATGGAGGGACCTGGCAAACCTCTGTTCCCAGCAAAGCATCTGAAGTTAAAAGGTTTACATGCCAAATTCTAGGTTAGAAAGCGCTAAAAGTCAGGTGGTTGATTGTACTAACAATACCATGGGCGTATCCGCGTATCATTCATGACATAACTTGCTTTTCCACAAGAACTTGTTACTCCTAAACCGAACTGTACATCAAATTAATTCTCTAGTCCTTGTCCTGATTGAAAGATGAGTTCTGATCTGATACGTCTCCCTGAAACAATAATCTTATCTTTCGGAAACCAACACAGAAAGACAGGAAGATATGTCACATGACCTGCCTCCAAGAGAGACTAAGAATAAGTACAATACGTCAGCTGGCTCTTAGTTTGTACATATCAGCTTTGGTCTATGTGAAAGCGTAAGAAAAGAGAAGAAAGAAGATAGCTCGCTCTTATTTAGTAGCCAGCTTTGCACGAATGCATATGTAAATCATTTATGTACAAGAGAGAAGAGATACTTATTATACAACATCTAGAGATAATTTTTAGAGACAATTATTGTACAAGCTGGTTTTTAGCTTACTATTAGCCTGCAGTGGGTTTTACTATTGTACTTGCTGTAAGGGTGTATTTGGTTGGTGGGATGAGATTGAATGGTATGAGATGATTCTGTATTATCTGGTTCCATTGTTTTGCGTGAATGGAATGGTTCAGCATCTAGAGAGAATATTCCTCAAATTTGTATCCGGATGATTTCATTCAAACAATCAAAAACATACATGTATTTTTTTCTTTAACCATCTTATACATGTACCACTTGGTACAAGCAACTAAACACGTCCTAAACCAAAACCTGTTAATTACGCAGTCCTAACCTACTCCCTCTGGTTTGGTAATACCTGTCGTTTTGGACATAGTGATGGTCAAACTTCCGAAACTTTGACTAACAATATATTTTTAAATATTTAAATTGGATACATAAAAATTATATGTGTAGACTTGTCTCAAGAAGTACTTTCATAATATTATAATTTTATTGGGTTTTATAAATATATTATAATAAAAATTAGCGGTCAAAGTTGTGTTTTGAAGACCGTGTCGATGTCCAAAACGATAGATATTACCAGACCGGAGAGAGTATGTCTCTAGAAAATCCTGAAAAACTGTTAAATTAAATTAAAAACGGTGGAAAGCGGGGCATTTGATCATTTGCCCTGAAGTTGATGGGCGTTTGATCATATGCCCAAAGTTCATAAGCGTTTGATCATTTGCCCTACGATGTCTCACTGACATGTGGCCCTAGGACCCGCATGTCAGTGAGACATCGTAGAGAATGATCAACGCCACCAACTTTCAAGAACGATCAAATGCCCATCAACTTCAGGGCAAATAATCAAATTTTCCAAATAACCAAGGGAGGCAGGGCAAGGTAGGCAAAGCCGCCGACGCCACAACGTCCTCCTCACCACCTCCCGTCTGCTCCCCCCTTCCAAATCCCCACCACCTTCGCCGCCGCCACCCTGTGAGCTCGTCCCCGCCATCGAAGCGACGAGGAGGAGGAGGAGGAGGATAGGGGCGGAAGGAAGGAAACCCTAGGCGGCCCGATCTCGAATCGGAATCCGGGAGCCTTCCCGTTCCTTCCTTCGATCGCCTCCTCGCCTTGTCTAGGGTTTCCCGTGCCTGTAGATCCGATCGGTTTGATTGTTCGAGGGGTGGAGAGTAATGATGGGGTCGAGGCGATCGAAGCGCGTTTCATGGGCCTCCGGAGCCAATCTCTGCAAGGTATTCTAATAACACTTCACGGTTCATCCAGCGCCAAGGCGAGGAGACAGATTCACGCTCCCCATCCTTTTCCCACTCCCAATCTCGTCAAGCTTTTGTTGTGCCCGTGTAGCGTGCTCGTTGTCGAACATTTTGATTCTGTTTAGTTATACGATGCTTTGATTGGTTGATCTAATCTCGTGTTCTAGAACTCCATGATATACCCAATAATGCGATCTTATTTCGTTTGGATACAAAATGCGTGAAGTTGCTCTGGAACTCCATGATGATCCCATGAGCAGAGGAACCGACCGAGATGGATTTCATTCTATAAATAAGGCAAAATTGCCGATTTTGTTTGTACCGATAGCAGATAATTCAGTATCAAATTATCAATGCTGGCAAGTGACTACAAAAAACTGAACAATCTTGATATATCGGTACGAAACAACAGCAAGGTACAAATGATGCGTGAAATTGAAGAAATAATGAAGTAATGAGGAACTTGGGCGTAAATCATGAGATAAATTGTCTGTAACTACTGAAAAAAAAGATGAAATATTGCATTTCAGGGACCGCATGATATTAGTTGCACATCTGGTTTCCACATATAGCATATGTCCCATTTTTAGATAACATATATCCTATGTTTTCAGCCCTTGAATCCTCACTGGCAAAGGATGTATGAAATAATTTATTTACTTTCCACATTTTTGTGGTTGAAAGGAGAGTACATGCTTTTAGTGTACATTCGAATCAGAGGCTGTCAACGCTTAGTTAAAATGGTGTAGTTCAAATTTATCCTGTACCCAGCTTATATCCCACAAATCCACCCCAACTTTCTTCAGCATCGTTAACATGCAATGCTGAATTTGCTATCAGCAAGCACAACCATATTGTGTGAATGAATTTTATGGATTCATAAGCTTTCGAGAGGCATCTTGATGTACTCAGAGCAAAAGCCATGGAGTCAATGTCTTAAAGGCAACACTATTTTCACTACTTGTGTATGCATTACAGCACATGTTTTTGATAAACATCTCAACGTTTGTTTGTTCCCCTGAAAACTTATAACTAAAATATCATGAATTGTTTTGTATATTGTCACTTGAAAGCAATATTGATTTTTTTTTCAAGTTTTATTTAGTCGAACATTACCAATATTTCTGGCGTATGACACAATAATATGAAAGTAGGTATGAACTGCACACAGCTTTAATGTGAAATATGCGATTCTTATCTATATCAATTGTTATGAACTTTTCATCTGTTAAGGCAATTATATTTGCAAAAGGATATTTTAAACTGTATGATGCGTATATGTACCACTACTGGTTAATTAAGTACAGCGGCGGGGGCTTACACAATTAGATTTTTTTTGATGTCTAAGTCTCTACATAATTACAGTGTTGACCTTACACAACTTAGATTTTTTTTGTTGTCTAAGTCTCTACATAATTACAGTGTCGACCATCCAATCAACTTTCTATTCTTTGCCCAATGATCAATTTGTTCAGTATGGATCCAGCTACACTTGTATTCTCATGCTCCATGTAGTGTTGCTGATGTAGTAGTTCCGTGTCCTTTTAGATTTTACAATTCATGACTTTACTGTTTGCTAAGCAACTCAATTCTAGAATAAATGAATTTGATAATGATCTATATAAGGGGAAGAGGCTATCAGAGCTTCGAAATCCGAAAATACATTTGATGATGCAGTACAGAACATATCTCATGCTGCACCGCTATATCACAAACTCTATTTTTGCCAGGAGAATGTCATTTGGTTTTTATGGAATGGAGTCAGCACTCAGCAGATTGCTATTTGTACACAAAAGTGATGTTGTAAGAGGGAAAGATTATACAAAGGATGTGCTAATAATGCACATCTTAGTTCAGAATGCAATATAATTGTGATTAACAGAAAAATAAACAACATAGACCAGAAAAAAATTGGAATAGTATGCCAACATGCTACTATCTATGACATTATGCTCCCATATACACGTAAGGTCTGGATTTAGGCAATGCACTGAAAAGAAATATATGAAGGGGTGTACCAAGCCCATATTTAAAAAATGCAAACAATTTAATCAACCCACTTCATTTTGTTGTATTTTGATCATTTCCTATCATTAATGAGTGTAATAAAGTTTTTCATGATTTAATTCAAGTTCATTTAATAATTTAATGGTCCACTGGATTCTTTCTGTTTGTTTTGGGAAAAGGATTCTGTTGTTCCCAATAATCTATATGTAGCTCTTGCATCACACACATAGGTGGCATTTGGTTGGGTAGATGAGGGTGGATAGGATATGGCCATCTATGGATTTGGAGTCATCAATTATTTGGATGGGTGGATGAATGGGATATGATCATCCAATTTTTTGGAATATTCTCTCAAGATGCTGGATAGAGCCATAAAAAAAAGACCGGACGGGCTCATCTAGTTTGCTGCATGAAGAGGTGTACTCGGTTAAATTCAAATTTCGCCAAAGTGTACTTGGTCAAATTTACATTTTGGTCAAAATGTGGTCAAATTTTGTCAAAAATGTCCAAATAAAATAGAAAATTCAAATTTTGTCCGAAAATTTAAATTGCAGTCAAATTTTATTTGAAAATTCAAATTTTAATTAAATTTTGTCCAAAAATTTCAAACCAAAATTTGAAACCTTGATTACAACTAGCTCATCCATCCTCATCCAACCAAACAAAAAAATTAGCTCATTCCATCCATCCTCATCCATCCAACCAAATAAAAAATTAGGTCATCCTATTCCCTATCCACCCAACCAAACAGTCACCTGGATGGCTTCATCCCATCTAGACTGGATGGCCATATCCCATCCAACCTCATCCAGGCAACCAAACGCACCCATAGTTTTGGGAGCCACAGGCATTAGGCATTAAACAATCATTTCTGTGAGATGTAGTTCAGCAGAATTCTTTTTTGCTATAGAGTACTACAAGTAAACTGTACCTGATTTATCCATTCAGAATGAGATATTAAAACATCATAAATTCATAACGAGGTACTAAAGCATTCACTGACTGAAACCAAGTAAACAACAATGCAACGTATACAGTTACTCCCTCCAGTCCCAAATAGCTGTCGTTTTAGACATAGATGCAGTCAAACTTTTGGAACTTTAACTGTCAATATCTTTTTAAATATTTAAATTGGATACAAGAAAATCATGTGTGTAGATTTGTTTCAAAAAGTACTTTCATAATATTATAATTTTATTGAGTTTTATAAATATATTATAATAGAAATTAGTGGTCAAAGCTATGTTTTGAAGATTGTGCTGATGTCCAAAACGATAACTATTTGTGACCAGAGGGAGTACTATGCAGGTGCTTGTCTTGTTGTCACTTGTAGTAACCATCCCTAAGATGATCACATGTATCACCTATGTATCTGCAAAAATGATCACATGGCATTCATGCTTGTCACACAAAAACTACCAGGAGCGTGGATCATCCTTGTCCATGTTATCTAAGAAGCACTATCATGCTATATGTTGGTGGATGATAGTCTTGGTTGATAAGTCCAGTCATTAATTCTTCGGTCATGCACTTTTTTGCTCAACATAATTTCAGTATATGCATGCAAGGAAAACAGGGGAAATGTTGCATCCATGTTTATTTTCATCCCAATACTACCATTTTTACTTATGCATGTCCATGTTTTATTCATGTGATCATGATTTTGATTGATGCTAATGTTTAAATTGATCAACTATGTGGGCGGAATATTCTATTATTCCTACTTCTAATCCTATTAATGATGTAGTATGTTGGTGTTCATGTTTTCTAAATGCTTTCCCATTTGTGAGATATATCCATTGCATCTTTGCATGGTATTCATTGTTTGAAAAATACAAAAAAAAATCAGCCTTCAATTCTTGATTAATTTTTTTTAGCATGGGCATTATGCGCTGCAAAAGGTTATAAAAAAGTAATGCTTTAGTCACTTCACATGGATATTGAATTTCTATGTTACACACTTTAAGGATTTAAATTCCATTGATGGTTTGGTACTACGGTGAACAGAATGAATGTCAATAACAAAAGATAGTTGCGATGGTCCAGAGTCTTGGAGCATTGTCACAGGCTTATGCCACATATTGTCATTAAAAAACCGTTGCAGTATTAGACAACGATGGGCTTCTGTAGATGTATACAGAATGATACTATTGCAGTGCTATCTACCAGCTGTTGGAATGCATGTTGAGGAAACTAAGACTTGAATAGTTGAAGTTAGTCAGGGGATGGCATTAGTGATGATTGATTTAGTTCTGTTGTGTTTCTCTCGTTTCATCTCATCCAGGATAAGTATGTAAGGCAGATTAGAAGCGTCATTCGAGGATATTAGGCAATCCTTTCTTTTTATTGAAGAATAGGGAATGGATTTAGCCATCCTAGAGGTAGCACTGTTCTAGGAACAGCATGTACATGATACTGAAGAAGTGTATTGTGAATTGCCCCATATCACTGGAAAATTAGTGGCCATGTTTTGCACCATGTCTAACAGTTGAGGGGATCTGTCTTTCTGTGGAAAACCTGCTTAGCGGCCATGTTTTGCACCATGTCTAACAGTTGAAGGGATCTGTCTTTTTGTTGAAAGCCTGCATGGTTAGCAAACTATTATTGACTTAGCCTGCCAAAACGTTGTACTAATATGTCTCAGAGCCCCTCCTCCAAAATCTCCCTCTTCAGAATGCCTTGATTGAACTAATATTAATTTTTCTGTGGATTGTATGAAATTTTTAACATATATTTTAGCAGAGTCAGAGCACAGAACCAATGTCTGTATCACTTGATTAGTGAAATTTGCCAGTCACCCCCACCGTATGGCATATAGTTACAATTCATAACAGCTACACAATGAAAAGATGTGTGATTAGTAGTATATAAACACTGGGAGTTTCCTGATCCTGTAAAATATTTTTAGTTGGATATACACCTAACTGGGCTATGCCCAGATACAAGAAAATCTGATGGGTAGTGCATAACCGAGCTCATTTTTACACTGTATCATCGCATTCCGATGTGTCAGTCCTGAACAAAATTAGATGTGGTAGCAATCATCTTAGTATTTATGTATATTCTTTCTGAGTTC
This sequence comes from Rhipidocladum racemiflorum, assembly GCA_036346355.1. Taxonomy (NCBI): domain Eukaryota; kingdom Viridiplantae; phylum Streptophyta; class Magnoliopsida; order Poales; family Poaceae; genus Rhipidocladum; species Rhipidocladum racemiflorum. The sequence continues at coordinate 70,150,195 of CM070576.1, read as the reverse complement.
ATTGAGTTCTAGCATAGATTTTTGTTCCTTCCTAGTCATTAAAACACTATAAATTATAAATAATAAGGAACCCTGTATGGTGTATTTGTAAATCTGTCAGGTAAGGCTTTTTCTATCAGAGGATTCCCCTTCTCAAGCTGGATTGAGACCGCAAGGCAATCTCCAAGCAAAAGGCTCATGGTTACTGCATGCAGCTGGCCCAAGTTCAGATGATTCCCTGCCTCCTGGCTTTGAGTCATTGCAGCCAACCAACGATCTCAAAATTGACATATCTCAAATCCCTCTTATTAGGTGGAGATGCCCTTCACATGTAAGTAAGAATTATGATTTAGACTGCTGTGTTGTGCACATGCCAAAATAATTACATGCCAAGAAAATTTCAAGATCAATGAATTTCCCAACACTATCTTGGTTGCAGATATTGTTGGACCCAGATTGGTGCGTTGTTGCTGGAGAAGAAAGCAAGGAGACTGATGTACAGAATGAGAGAATATTTGGAGCGCTTGAGGCTATATATCCACGCCCATCAAACATTCCTCCAAAGTAAGCAAGCTCCATTTTGCTTTAGTATCTCTTCAGATTTCATCCCTCTCATTCCTTATCCGTGAATTCTTTGTGCCAATCCAGCCCATTTGTTTCTCCTGATGTGAACTATTCCCATTGTGATGATTCCCAAACCCCGTGGGTTCCTCTTATCCCTGTTGAAGATGATGATGCTTCAGATCAGTTGGAAGCACCACCCCTTGATCTAGCAAACAATCACCATCAGCCAGATGCTCCAATCACCACTGCACAACTGCAGCCCAGTGGATCCACTGGTGCAATAATTGCTGGTCTCTCCACTGAGCCTGATGTGTTGGCTGCAGCCTCTGCTGCATACACTGCTATAATGCAAAGCAATCAAAAGGGAAGTATGATCGACCAAGATCTACTCGTCAAAATATTAAGTGATCCTACACAAGTTGAGAGGTTAATGAAAGAACATGGGACGATTAGACCTGAGCAATCAGCCAGTAGTTTTGGTGCGGCCCCAATGCTACCAGGCCCACCACCCCAAATGACAGCTAGCGCTACCGCCTCAGTTTCAGATCATATGGTAACCTTTCACAAGACAAACCCTAAGCCGCCGCCTCCACCACCAATGATAAATCTACTTCCTTCAGTGGCCATGAATCCTCCAAGTTCAACTCCAGCAATGAACTTTGCAAGTGCCCCAGTGAAGGGTATCAACTATTACAAAACCCTCATCCATCAGCATGGAGGGGAGAGGCAGGAACCACTTGAACAACGTGGAATGCAATTTGGAATGTACCAGCAATCTGCTCCTTCCCAAACTGGCGGTATTGACGCTAATCATGGTATCAGCGGTGGTTGTGTGGTGAGCAGAGAAGTCAAGGTGAGGGGCATGAAACCCTGCGCTTACTTTAACAGCCCGAGGGGTTGTCGTAACGGTTCTAGTTGCACGTTTCTACATGATGCGTCAGCCCCGACAAGGAAAGAGCAGCCAAAGGGTTCAAAAAGGATAAAATTAGACAGCAGAATAGCTGGTCGAAATTGAGCTGTCGCTGCTATTTAATTTTTGACTGCTCCTTTTTCAGTTTCTTTTTTACATAAGTAAATTTCACAAAACTACAAATTTCTGGTACAAACTATAAGAAAACTTTATTTCATAAAACTAAAGATTTTATCTTCTATCTCATAAAATTACAGATTTTAGGAGAACATATGTTACAAAATTATATGTTTTAGAAATGATTTTTTTTTAACAGATTTGACAGTGTGGGTTCACATGGTAGCCTTATGTAGATCCGTTATAAGGATGTCATGTTGACTCACAATACCAGATCCGTTAAGAAACGATCAATTCTAAAATACGTAAATTTGTTATATAAGTTCTCTTGAAGTATATAGTTTTGTGAATAGAGCTTAAAATCTATAGTTTTCTGATAGTTTGTACAAAAAAATCTGTAATTTTGTGATATTTACTCTTTTTACGTGGCTCAGTAAATACTACGCCCTCGGCTCGCTGTTGTTTGACTTCCAGTAGACTATTTTTTAAGTCAATGAAAAAATGTTTAAAAAAAGGAAAATATTTAATGATTGATTAGAGCTCAGATTTTTACTGAATCATTCTAGTATGTTCTCTTCTTAAGCACTTAATTGGGATGTAGTAGTTGCATTCGTGGCTAGTTTTATGCTACGTTCACGGTGACACTCAAAGTCGTTATTATTTTATCACTGGTATTTGCGTTGCTTTTAGCTACGTAAAAAGCAAATACCCGTTGATTCGTTTTCTACGTCAGAAACTGATAATGATTTAGTATTTAAACATGTTTTGTGTAGTCCTGTTCAAATAGTACCAAATTAGAACGATTACGTGTTCAATATTACGTCATACATAATGCAATTTAATTACGCGAAGGAAGGATCAGAAGGCTAAAAAAGGTTACTTTGATAAAAATACGTTGTCTTGAATGTTTTTCTAGCGGCTTCTGGGTGATCATTTGCCCAGAAGTTGATGTGCAATTGATCATTTGTCCTGTGTGTCTCACTGATATGTGGCCTCAGGATCCACATGCCAATGAGATATTATGGGAGAAATGATCAAGTGCACGTCAACTTTGGGGCAAATCATCAAATATTCTAGCGAAGCAACGCTAGCTCGCTCAGTTGTGCTTTCTGCCCCTTGTACGATACGCGGGCGGTGCCGCCATTCAACCACAACCACCACGCGCCTTCACTTCACAACATCAAGGTTCAAAATCTCATTAAAATTTTGATGAAATAACATATCTTGGAATCCTCCGAGTTTCATAATCCCAACAAAATTAGAAAAACCTTTAAAAAAATTCAAGGTGTGAAAGGACCGGGATGTCGGCCTAGAGGGGGGGTGAATAGGCGATTACAAAATTATACCCAATTTAAATTAATCTATCAGAGATAATGCGGAAGCAATTGGGATAATTAAGTTTTGCAATTTAAACAATTCAGCCCGAGACAGGTAACCCGGACACTCCGGATATATTATCCGGATACTCCGGTATATCCGGATACTCCGGATCAATGTACCGGATACTCCGGGTTGACTGGTTCGGCCAGAACAGAGTGAGAGCAATAAACTTAGGCACTTCTTCGATTCTAGTGATACAAATTACTCTACTGCAATGAATCAAGTATATAAACAAGAATAGATGCAATAGATACAATCTAATTGATCTAATCACAAGAATCGAAAGCAAATTAAGCGGATGAGCAAAAGAGGAAACCGAAGTAAGGAAGGAGACACGAAGATTTTATCCCGAAGTTCGGATCCTTGAGGGGATCCTACGTCTCCGTTGAGGCGGCTCGGTCACACTTGAGCCGGGGTCTCTTTCAACCCTCTTCCTCCCGGTGTTGCGCAATGCACTCGCCGGTCTTCACTTCTTTGATTCCTTTCCTTGCGGAGGCGGAATCGGACCTTCACAAATCTTCGGTGGCCTTCCACACAAAGCTTGGAAGCTCACCGGCAACTCCTAACCGTCTAGGAGACCTCAACCTCCAAGAGCAACAAATGCTCCCGAAGAACTCACTTATAGTCCACCTCAAGTGCTCAACACACTAATCACACTCAATCCAATCACTACCCACTCTCACACCCAAACTTTCACTCAAAAGGGATCACTAAGATCTAGGGTTAGAGGGGCTTTTGGGAGCTCAAGATCACTAAGAAGAACACCTCAAAGCACCAAGGAACCAGCTCCACTCCTCAAATCAATCCTCAATCCAAACACCTCTCTCCACTACTCAACCCTTCACAAAAGGGGATCACTAAGATCTAAGGAGTAGGGAGGAGTATTGGGGGCTCAAAAACTCACAAAGAACACCTCTAATACCCAGCAAAAACCTCCCCCAACGGCTCTCTTGAAGTGGGCAAGAAGGGGGCTTTAAATAGAGGAACCCCAAAAACTAGCCGTTGGGACCTAACTGAGCAACCCGGAGACTCCGGATATTTAACCCGGACACTCCGGATCATCCGGATACTCCGGATTGTCCGGATACTCCGGATAATCCGGAGACTCCGGACATTTAATCCGGATACTCCGGATCTCCCAGGCAGCACGCAGCAGTCGGACGAAAACGGGCATAACTTTTAATCCCGGACTCCGATTTCGACGAATTCGAACTTTTCGGAAAGCTAAGAACGAGGGCTACACAACTAACAAGGTCTCACTACCCAAATCCCAAAGGATAAAAATTAACATCACAAGGAATCCAAGAGAGACCTACAACCCTCACTTTCCGGCACCACCAACACTTCTATCCCTCACACCAACCCACCTACACCTAGGTGAACAAAGTGTGACTTGGGTTTCTCAACCTTAGACAAGGATAGACCACTTTTGAGCACTTGAGACATGTCTAAGTGATTTCAACGATTGCATCCCTCTTAATAGTACGGCAATCCTTAGACTCAAATTTAACACAAAATCTAAGTCTTACACTAAGCTTACATGCCGACTTCTTCCGGATGCAGGGTGCATGATGACGCCTCCACAAAGATTGATGACGCCCTTCGTCTTGTCAACCTCGACGCGATTCACCTCATGAGACTCTCGTCCTCTCCGACCTTGACCTCGATCATCACCAAGACGATCCTCACGCCAAGTCGTTCTTGACTTAGTCCTCAGCTCTTGGTGACACCGCCGTCTTATTTGACTTTGACTCGCTTGTCATCCTTCAAACCATCTTGGTCATCATACACACAGCTTTGGGACCTAATTCTTATCAAAGCACTCAGCAAACACATTAGTCCCACAAGCTCAAAAGATATGAATTAGAATTAAATGAGTGAGATGAAATTCAACAAGTGTTTCATATAAATAGGCATGATATCAACGAAAACACTTGACATAAGAAATGTTCTCTACTAAGTGCATTATGATGAATATATGATTGATCTAACTGCACTAGAGAGATAAATTGCCAATATGAAGAATCAATTAAATCATGGCAAGGACCACAGACTTTGCTTAAATGAATCACATGATAGAATATACACGAATTACACATGTGCAAACAATATTTGAAATGAGAGTAAATAATGTGATCCAATTCTAGATTAAACTTCACTAAGAGAGGTGCATTAGAAGATACACAACTAAGACATGTATGCACCAAGTGAATATGAAGCAATGAAGTTTAACTCTAGTTAACACAAGCATATTAAAAACAAAGCACATAATGAACTCAAATGAATATATATATGCACAAGCAATTTTGACAAGAATCAATGTGCACATATGAAATCAACAAATTACTTAGAGTTCAATATGCATTTGCTAAAGAAGAATGCAATGACAAATATGGAAGGAATACCGAGATTGCATACCTCATTTTTGCTTAACCATCCTAATTGATTTTCCTCTAAAATAGATGAGACTAATATTCAACTAGGCAATAAACATGTTAGTCTCATAACAATATAAATATATTAGAGGTTTGTCATTTGTTAAGCACTAAGTTAAGCATTTGTACAATTACATTGATTGACATTACATGCGTTTGTCATTAATCGTTTATCATTAATCACCAAAACAACATAAGTGCCTAGATGCACTTTCAAGGTGCTACAGTAACCTATAATCTAGCTGAGATCTCGGTGAATTTGATTGAAATGTCGGCAAATTTGACCGAGATTTGACTGAAACTTGATTGGATTTGACCGGATTGGATTATTCACGTCATTTCCCATGTGGGACAGTTGGTAGATCATAATTCCTGCGGAATTGAAAAAACCCTAAAAAATTCAAAGTGTGAGGTACGTAAAATCTCGGTGAATCTCGGCAAATTTGATCGAGACTTTGATCGGATTCAAATTTTGGTTTTTGTATTTCATTCAGATTTCTTCCGAAATAATCGGTGAAATTTCAGATTTCGTTAGGTGACGGGATTTAATCCGAAAACGAAATTTGAAACCCTGCACTACATGCGCTAGCTAGTCTCTCGACCGCTCTCACGACAGCGCCTGCGCCATGTGCCCTCGTCCGCTTAATTTCTAAAATACCAAATGAGAAACTAAGCACACCTTAACATAGAAATAATCATCACACCATTTCTGAACCTTACGTAAAATCTTGGATCAAACTCATCACATGCTTGTGTTCTGAACCTGAAATTAGAGGTCAAACACATGAAAAATAAGTCATTCAAAACATATGGAGTGCCAAGGGCAGTCGGCTGTTGGCCAAGCGAGCCTCAGAGTTAGAGTTGAACTCTTGGAGAGTTGGAGGCGCTGGGTGGGGCGGTAAACTCACCTAGACGTGGCACAAAGGCAATGGCAATGACAAGACCAAACACCAAGACAGCCACAGTTCCTCGGCCGCAAAGAGGGGCACAGGGCTAGCATGACGATCGATCATGCCGTTGTGGGCGGGATCTATAGAGTGGTGCGCTATTGCGCCGGGTCGCTGGGGATCTTGCCTCCAATCTTCCAGCAGCGCTAGTGGGTTGAGTCGGGGTTGGGGCCGACGGTCGGCGGGCGGGCGGGAGCGACAGCCATGGCCCGTGGGATGAGCTTCATTGGATTTGCGAGGCCGGCGGTGTAATATCCCGAGTATTTCTATACTCAAGCCACTGTACATTTGTACTCAAACGCTGTTCAATAATACACTGTGCTTGTGTATTTCCGTATCTTGAGTGAACATACTTGCTTGGGATCGTAAAGAACCCTTCAACTTAAGTAATTTCGCCATAAGTAAATTCGAATTAGGTTGGGCAAGTGCCTGTGACTTATTAACTTCCAAATACTTTGGAACAATTAGTAATCAACCCTGGAAGCTTTAGCCGTCAAGGCCCAAGTTCAAAAGTTCTGGATGTCCGAGTATCCGGATCCACACTGAGTATCCGATCCAACCGGAATGTCCGGACAAAGTCCGAGTATCCGGATTGGGCTGGCGCTTCCAACCGAGTGTCCGACCAATGTCCGAGTGTCCGGTTAGTGTTAAGACCCCAACCCGAGTCTCCGGTTGAGTCCGAGAGTCCGTATTGGCGTGGGGTTTTGTATAAAAGTCCCATTTCGTGGCTCCTTCCATTCTTTCTTCTTCTACTTTGGTTTCCCCACTTCCTTGGTGTTCTCTCCACCACCCCGAGCTCCTCTCCAAATGAGCCACCGCCGGTGACCCTCCCCGTGACTCCTCCATCTCGGTGTGCTCCTCCCTGCCAAGCCGTCATTCCCCATCCTCCACCCGGGCGTTGCTCCTCCTCCATCTTCCTTGGAGGTAAGCTTTTCTCTTAGGGTTTGATTCGATTCTTGGGTTCTAGAGTCGTTCATGGTGGGATTAGGACTTAGGTTTGGATTTGGGAGGCTAGGTTGAACTTGGATTCTAGGGTTTTGGGTGTAGTGGTTCTAGGGTTGAAAATGGGATTGGGATTAGTGAATGTGGTATGCTAGAGTGGTAGATCGGGTAGTAGTAATGTCGATTTAAGGAGTTGTTAGTGTGAGTTAGAGATTTGGCGGGTTAGCGACGTTTTCTCGTAGAATCGGCTAGTTCGGAACTCCTTCCGGTTCGCTAGGTGTACGAAAGTCGTAGATCGGGTCGCGGTGAAGTTGTAGGGAGTGGTAAGGTCTCCGTCTCCTCGTCGAGTTGGACCAAATGCCCTAGGTCCGAGTATCCGGCATATGGTCCGAGTGTCCGGATTGTCCGGAGTATCCGGACGAAACGGTCCGAGTGTCCGCCTATCCGGATGTCCGGATGCAAACCCGGACTATCCGGGTTAGGCTGTCGTCCGGCCGTGTTGTGTTGTCCGAGTCGTCGTTTCTTCAGGGTTTCTTGGTTGTACTTCATTCTTGTGTATTGCATGCACTTCATGGTGCATTTAAAACTTTCTTTTGCTAAGTTGTATTTCTTTATCGCTTTTGTTGCTTTGACCGATTAGAGGCTAGCGAGTCGGGCCTTAAGCCTCGAACAACCCGAGCATCATCCGGACATCACCGAAGTGCAACAACAAGGCAAGCACCTCCTTTGACCATCTTGAAACCTATATTTCACGATGTCTACTTTGATTTCTCAAACCATATGCATTGTTTATATTCGGAAATTGCTAGTTTGTGGGAATGGTAGATATACCCTGATTTGGTGGTTTTCAATTTAATTCCCTGAGATCATTGATAACCTTAGTAGGGTTAGACAATTTAATAAAATGTCACTTGGGTATAAACGATTTAGTAATTGCATACGCTAGACATCGCAATAGAGGTGAGCAAAGTCCCTTACCAAATGCTCAAAATTATGATAAATGTAATTGGTTTTGGAAAAGTTTTGGAAATGTGAATCGTAAAGGTATATTGATAAAAATGTGAAGTGTCTAGTTGGTAATTAGACTTGGCGGGAGGTATAATATGTGCTAGTTAAACATGGTGGCGATTGGTTGGCGAAGTTAAGTGGAGTTCCCGCTTGAGTCACTAGGCAAAAATATAAGGACCGAACTTGTGACGGTTTTTGAATTGAACACCGTGCAACCGCGCAATGCTGGGATGGGGCAGCCTATTCTAGTACTTGAAGTGTGAGGGGATAGCCATGCCTGTTGGTAGGCCGAAGAGTGGACCTTTTCCTCGTGTTGAGCAAAAGCGCGGTGTGTGTCCTCACGACCCGCCAGTATGCGCCTTCGTGTGCGCTTGTACTTTTGGCAAAGCAGGGAATCGCTCCAGCTTCATGTTTGTTGATACAACGGTGTACGCCTTGCTATGGGGTAATGCCGCGGCCAACAATTCGCCGTCACGATGAGTATTCCGTGGTCGCGAGTGGTGGTTGGCCTCTTATCGCCATAGTAGTGGATTTGTCGTCACCGGTCTTTGGGTGTGGCTATAACCTCAACGATGGGAAAGAATAGATCATTCTTGTATATCGGATACCTCGTGTATCGCGTGTACCCTGGATGACAGGATGCAAGTCCGAGTTGTGTTTGGGTAAAGTGCAAACTCTGCAGAGTATCAAATAATTCTAATCGATTAGCCGTGCTCACGGTTATGAGCAATCTTCTAATCATATCAAGTATAGAGATTTGGTTTGGTTTTGAAAACGAAAATCTATTTCGAGTCGGTATAAAGTATGTGGTGGAATGGTACTTGATGGAATTGTGGATATGTGTATATGATTCTCGATGGGATTATGTATGGATGTCGATTCGTGATCCCAATAAGTACCATGGATGGTGGGGTGGAGCTCGATTGTTACGATATCAGTAAATATGTTTTATTCAAACTCATTGTCTTTCAAATTAAGTATTACTTTTCGATGAACTATTTTAAATCCAAATTTTCTCGCAATTAACCCAAAGGTAGAAGCTTTATCCTGTTGAATCAGCCGCATTTATTTATATTTCCATACACTAAAGTCTTGCGAGTACATACGTGTACTCACCGCTGTCGCTAACCCTTTTTCCACAGAGGAAGGTAATGATGATGTCGGATGATGGCGAGCCCCTTTCGTGAGTGTTGCGGCCGTAGTCCCTCCCTCCAATCGAGCCTGTGGGTGGTCAGGCCATGCTGGTTGTCTTTCTTTTGTTTCATTGCCGCTTTACTTCTTTTGGTTTCGTAATACTCTTGTTCAAGGTTTACACCCGATTATGTAAATTATCGTAGTTTATCCTTCCGTGCCTTGGTACTCGTGTTGTTGGTACGCGATATCGGGCTACCGATCCAGGGATCCAGATCGATGCATGCACCGGTCCGGTTAAGGGTTCGATCCCGTCGATCGAATTTTTAGGTTCAGATCTTCTGTCGAGGCTTCCTGTTGCTATACGGTGCTATACGCTCTGAGACGGCGTCTGATGCGGTATAGGAAGAGGGTCCTCACAGCGCTGGTATCAGAGCCATTGACTGCAGGGAAACTTAGTTAGCCTGGACGTTAGACTTAGGGACAGGTTTTTCTTCTCAAAATTTATTTTGAAGTACAAAACTCTATTTTCAAAGTGTAGAATGCTATTCTTGTCCATTCTATAGCTTTTCGCTTATCTACTCTTCAAAATGAATCGATCTTAATCCAAATTTCAAAATTTGTTTCCTTCTTCTATCTTGTTCAAAAGGATTAAGAGGAATGCGGTTTTAGCTAAGAATGGGTTAAGGATAGATGTTTGTGGTTGTAATTAGGGACTATTTGTTGTTTCCTGAGTTGGTTTTTGAATTGGTTCTTATGCTTCTTTGAATGAATGCTTGTAGTGTGTTTGTGTTTATGAGTGCATCCTTTGGGATCAATCATTCTCGCACTTGATTTGCACAGCTTAGTTGACTCAACTGCAGCATTTCAGATGCCTCCTAAAGAGAATAGCCAGGCGCTTCCAAAGAGCCGATGATGCCGGGAGCGTGGCAAAGGTGGGAGCTGGGCCCAACAAACAAGGGTCCCTACCGGTGGGTCACCGGGTTCACCACTACATGCCCAGAGCGAGGAGCTCCTCCACCTCCTCCTCGCTCCCGATATGGCTGCACTCATGTTATGCAGACATCACCATGGAGTCGATGGTCCAGCCGCCCAGGGCAGAATACAAGCAGAAGAAGTTAGCCTCGCTGCCTGAGTTCCAAATAACTCGACCGCCGAGCTTTTCTTCAGCCATGCATCCGATGGAGGCAGAGGATTGGCTTAGCGACATGGAGGGGAAGTTGGAGTTAGTCGGTTGCACCGATGCGGAGAAGGTTCAAGACACCGCCTACTACCTCCAGGGACCGGCAGCCTTCTGGTGGAGCAGCCTTCAGGGCTTCGCCTCGCAGATCAGTCACCACATGGGCAGAGTTCAAGACCCGCCGCTCCTTCCATGTTCCAAATGGGCTTGATCGAGATCAAGAAGCTGAGTTCTACGACCTTCGCCAGTGGGTCTATGACGTTGATGGACTACCTCCACCGCTTCAACCATTTGTCACGCTATGTTGTCGATGAGGTGACCACCGAGGCTAGGAGAGTGACATTGTTCAAGGAGCACCTCACCGAGGAGATCCGCTTCCACCGCCGGCCATGACATTCCTAGCCTGCAGGTCTTGGTGGGCAAGGCCATTAGCATTGAGGATGGCGCCAAGGCGCTTATGGAGAGCCGCAAGCGCAAGTGGGCAGCTCGGCCGGGCCAATGCGGACCTTCCAGACCCGCACCTTCACTCGCCTGCTTCCACCTTCGGGCCGCTCAGAGGTCCTGTGGCTTACCTCCTCGCCTCGCCTGCAGAGTTCGGCAGCCACCTAGCCGCCAAGATGCGGCTTGGGGTCCCTAATCCATTTGGCCATATCACTTGCTTCTCCTCGCGGCCGTAAGGGCACTTCGCTGCTCGTCCGAGCAGCAGCGGCCGACAGTGGTGCACCACCGTCCCCTCAGGGTCACCTGTGGGCGTGGGAGTGGGCGCCAGACGCCCTGCCTGCAGCCAGCTCCGGCCATGGCCGCTGAATGTAGCCACCGCAGAGGAGGCGCGAGCTCCAGATGTGGTGTTGGGTACGTTATCTGCTCATTCCGCACTCCGCCTTAGTATTATTTGACTCGAGCGTCGCATTCCTTTATTTCTTCACGCTGTTGTTCAAAGATGAGGTCTGCTCTTCGTACCTCGAGAAGTACTTGTTGATCCGCTCGCTGGATCTGCTTTGATTGCCGAGCTTGTGAGTCCAGGGGTTAGAATTGAGATCAATGGGGTAGAATTTCGGGTGATCTTATCAACATTGAGACGTCAGGTCTTGATGTGATTAGGTATGGACTCGGTGTCCAAGCATCGGCATATTGATTGTGCCAGGAGATCCGCTTCATTAGTCAACCTCGATGGCATTGTCATACCTTTTCTTCCGCTCCAAAGAAGGCAGCCTTTGCTCGATGCTCTTTCCGCTACGGGACCACAAAGCCGTGATATGTGAGTACCGATGTGTTCCTCGATGAGCTGCCAGGTTTGCCACCGATCGTGATTTGGAGTTCATCATCGATCTCTTACCTGGCACTTCTCCAATTTCTAAGCGCCCGAGATGCCTCGAGCTGATTGAGTTGAAGACTCGGCTCAAGGAAGCGATTAGAGAAGGGGTTCATTCGTCCCAGTTCTTCTCCCTGGGGCAGCCCAGTTCTGTTTGTGAAGAAGAAAGACGGCACTCTTCGCATGTGCGTTGATTACCGGTCGTTGAATGAGGTCACTGTCAAGAACAAGTATCCTCTCCCTCGGATCGACGATTTGTTTGACCAATTAGGCGGAGCTCGAGTCTTCTCCAAGATAGACCTGAGATCCGGCTATTTTCAGCTCAAGATCCGTCCGGAGGATATCGTGAAGACCGCATTCACCACTCGCTACGGTCTGTACGAGTACACAGTTGTTTCGTTTGGCCTCACCAATGCACCAGCCACCTTCATGAATCTGATGAACAAAGTCTTCATGGAGTTCCTTGATAGATTTGTGGTGGTGTTCATTGATGACATCCTCATATACTCTAAGGATGACGATGAGCACGCACTTCACTTGCATATGGTGCTTAGCAAGCTTCGCGAGCATCAGTTGTATGCCAAATTCAGTAAGTGTGAGTTCTGGCTCAAGCAAGTGGAGTTTCTGGGGCATGTCCTGTCAGAAGGTGGGGTAGCAGTTGATCCACGTAAGATACAAGACGTACTCAATTGGGAGCAGCCCCGCAATGTCCCTGAGATTCGGAGTTTTCTCGGTCTTGCCGGATACTATCGCCGGTTTATCGAGAATTTCTCCAAAATTGCTAAACCAATGACAGCGCTACTCAAGAAGGAGAAGAGATATGAGTGGTCGCTCGATTGTGAGTCCAGCTTTCCAAGAGTCAAGGATAGACTCACCATGCACTCTTTGGTCCTTCCTGACATTCACAAGAACTTCGATGTCTATTGTGATGCATCCCGTCTTGGACTTGGTTGTGTGTTGATGCAGGAGGGCAAAGTGGTTGCTTATGCTTCTCGACAGCTAAAGCCTCATGAAGCCAATTACCCGACGCATGATTTGGAGCTTGCAGCTGTTGTTCATGCTCTCAAGCCGTGGGCGACATTATCTCGAGGAAATGTGATGTGAGATCTACACCGACCACAAAAGCTTAAAGTACTTCTTTTAGCCGATCTAAATTTGAGAGATGGCTAGAGCTGATCAAAGACTATGATCTGGGTATTCATTACCATCCTGGCAAGGCAAATGTGGTTGCAGATGCCCTCGATGCAAGCTGCACACAAAGGAATGCCTTGGGTGTCATTGGCCGCCTCACTGGTTGAAGAGTTTCGAGCTCAATCTAGAAGTGGTTGTGTATGGTTACGTTTACGCTTTAGCCGTACAACCCACTCTAGAGTCTCAGATTCAGGCAGCTCAACTACAAGATGATCTGTGATTGAGATTAGACGCCAGATTGATCAAAATGGCGCATCTCCGTGTTTCTCTGTGAAGTCCAATGGGCCTGATCTTGCATGGGCAGCGGTGTATGTCACCTCGATAATGTTGAGATCAAGGGGTTGATCTGTCGAAGCTCATGATACTCCTCTCTCTGTCCATCCTGGCAGCACCAAGATGTACCAGACCTTCGCAGTACCCGTGGCCAGGTATGAAGAAGGAGATCGCGGCTCATGTGGCGCATTGTGATGTGTGCCCGTGTCAAGGCCGAACATCAAAGGCCACCGGATTACTTCAGCCATTGCAGATCCTCGAGTGGAAGTGGGAAGAGATTGGGATGGATTTCATTACCGGTCTACCAAGGTCCTCCACCGGTCACGACTCTATTTGGGTGATCATTGACCGTCTGACCAAGGTAGCTCATTTCATTCCGATTCATACCACCTATTCTCGAGCCAAGCTAGCGGAACTCTATTTGCGAATATTGTTCGGCTCCATGGAGTTCCAAAAGTCATAATCTCTCGACCGTGGTTCAGCTCACCTCCAGATTTTGGGAGAGTTTGCAGTCCATTCTTGGCACTAAGCTATCCTTCAAGATCGCTTACCATCCCCAAACCGACTGACAGACGGAAAGGGCAAACCAAATCCTTGAAGACATGCTAAGGGCTTGTGTGTCGTGTACTCTGACAAGTCGTGGGAGAAATGCTTGCCATTTGCCGAGTTCTCCTACAACAACAGCTTATCAAGTCGGGCTTGGATGTCGCCTTTGAGGCTCTTTATGGCAAGAAGTGCAGACACCACCGCTTTGGTCCGAGGTTGGTGAGAGGCAATTCTTCGCCAGCCATGATTGAAGAGGCCAAAGGCAAGTTAGCTTGATTCGAGACCTACCGAGAGAAGCTCACTCGTCGAAGAGCTATGCGATCGCCGACGCCGCGAGTTGAGTTTCGAGGTGGGTGACTTTGTTTATCTCAAGGTCTCACCACTCCGCGGTACTCGCAGATTTCAAGTCCGCGGAAGCTAGCCCCGCGATACATCGGTCCGCTCCGGATTTTTGAGAAGGTTGGTGTTGTGGCTTATCGGCTTGAGCTACCGCCACATCTTTCTGACATTCACGATGTGTTCCACGTGTCCCAATTGAAGAAGAGTCTTCGGTTCCATCGGAAGTTACCCAATTGGACCATCTTGATTTGCGATCTTCGTATAGAGTATCCAAATCCGTATTCGAGAACACTCGCGTTATCAAGATGCTCAAGGTCCAAATGGAGCAACCATTCGTAAGATGAAGCCACGTGGGGAGCGTGAAGACCATATTCAGCAGAATACCGATTTCTTCGAGAGAATTAGCAATCTCGAGGACGAGATTTTTGTAAGGGGGGTAGACTGTAATATCCCGAGTATTTCTATACTCAAGCCACTGTACATTTGTACTCAAACGCTGTTCAATAATACACTGTGCTTGTGTATTTCCGTGTCTTGAGTGAACATACTTGCTTGGGATCAGAAAGAACCCTTCAACTTAAGTAATTTCGCTCATAAGTAAATTCGAATTAGGTTGGGCAAGTGCCTGTGACCCTATTAACTTCCAAATACTTTGGAACAATTAGTAATCAACCCCTGGAAGCTTTAGCGCCAAGGCCCAAGTTCAAAAGTTCGGGATGTCCGAGTATCCTGATCCACACTCGAGTATCGGATCCAACCGGAATGTCCGACAAAGTCCGAGTATCCGGATTGGGCTGCCGAAGCGCTCCAACCGGAGTGTCCGACCAATGTCCGGAGTGTCCGGTTAGTGTTACAGACCCCAACCAGTCTCCGGTTGAGTCCGAGAGTCGGGGTTTTGTATAAAAGTCCCATTTCGTGGCTCCTTCCATTCTTTCTTCTTCTACTTTGGTTTCCCCACTTCCTTGGTGTTCTCTCCACCACCCCGAGCTCCTCTCCGAGCCACCGCGGTGACCCTCCCTGACTCCTCCATCTCTCGGTGTGCTCCTCCTCATTCCCCATCCTCCACCCGGCGTTGCTCCTCCTCCATCTTCCTTGGAGGTAAGCTTTTCTCTTAGGGTTTGATTCTGGGATTCTTGGGTTCTAGAGTCGTTCATGGTGGGATTAGGACTTAGGTTTGGATTTGGGAGGCTAGGGTTGAACTTGGATTCTAGGTTTTGGGTGTAGTGGTTCTAGGGTTGAAAATGGGATTGGGATTAGTGAATGTGGTATGCTAGAGGGGTAGATCGGGTAGTAGTAATGTCGATTTAAGGAGTTGTTAGTGTGAGTTAGAGATTTGGCGGGTTAGCGACGTTTTCTCGTAGAATCGGCTAGTTCGAACTCCTTAGGTTCGCTAGGTGTACGAAAGTCGTAGATCGGTCGCGGTGAAGTTGTAGGGAGTGGTAAGGTCTCCGTCCTCTCGCCGAAGTTGGACCAAATGCCCTAGGTCCGAGTATCCGGCATATGAGTGTCCGATTGTCCGAGTATCCGGACGAAACGGTCCGAGTGTCCCCTATCCGGAATGCAAACCGGACTATCCGGGTTAGGTTGTTCCTGTCCGGTCGTGTTGTGTTGTCCGAAAGTCGTCGTTTCTTGGTTTCTTGGTTGTACTTCATTCTTGTGTATTGCATGCACTTCATGGTGCATTTAAAACTTTTCTTTGCTAAGTTGTATTTCTTTCTTTTGTTGCTTTGACCGATTAGAGGCTAGCGAGTCGGCACAACCCGAGCATCATCCGGACATCACCGAAGTGCAACAACAAGGCAAGCACCTCCTTTGACCATCTTGAAACCTATATTTCACGATGTCTACTTTGATTTCTCAAACCATATGCATTGTTTATATTCATGAAATTGCTAGTTTGTGGGAATGGTAGATATACCCTGATTTGGTGGTTTCCTCAATTTAATTCCCTGAGATCATTGATAACCTTAGTAGGGTTAGACAATTTAATAAAATGTCACTTGGGTATAAACGATTTAGTAATTGCATACGCTTAGACACTGCAATAGAGGTGAGCAAAGTCATCTTACCAAATGCTCAAAATTATGATAAATGTAATTGGTTTTGGAAAAGTTTTGGAAATGTGAATCGTAAAGGTATATTGATAAAAATGTGAAGTGTCTAGTTGGTAATTAGACTTGGCGGGAGGTATAATATGTGCTAGTTAAACATGGTGGCGATTGGTTGGCGAGTTAAGTGGAGTTCCCGCTTGAGTCACTAGGCAAAAATATAAGGACCGAACTTGTGACGGTTTTTGAATTGAACACCTGCAAGGATGGGGCAGCCTATTCTAGTACTTGAAGTGTGAGGATAGCCATGCCTGTTGGTAGGTAGAAGAGTGGACCTTTTCCTGTGTTGAGCAAAGCGCGTGTGTGTGTCCTCACGACCGCCGTATGCGCCTTCGTGTGTGCGCTTGTACTTTTGCGGCGAATCGCTCCCATGTTTGTTGATACAACGGTGTACGCCTTGCTATGGGGTAATGCCGCTGCCAACAAGTCACGATGAGTATTCCGTGGCGCGCTGAGTGGTGGTTGGCCTCTTATCGCCATAGTAGTGGATTTGTCGTCACCGGTCTTTGAGGTGTGGCTATAACCTCAGCGATGGGAAAGAATAGATCATTCTTGTATATCGGATACCTCGTGTATCGCGTGTACCCTGGATAGACAGGGATGCAAGTCCGAGTTGTGTTTGGGTAAAGTGCGCAAACTCTGCGAGTATCAAATAATTCTAATCGATTAGCCGTGCTCACTGCTATGAGCAATCTTCTCTAATCATATCAAGTATAGAGATTTGGTTTGGTTTTGAAAAGCGAAAATCTATTTGAGTCGGTATAAAGTATGTGGTGGAATGGTACTTGATGGAATTGTGGATATGTGTATATGATTCTCGATGGGATTATGTATGGATGTCGATTCGTATCCCGATTGCGACCATGGATGGTGGCATTTGTGGAGCTTCGATTATTCATTATCAGTAAATATGTTTTATTCAAAGCTATTTGTCTTTCAAATTAAGTATTACTTTTCGATGAACTATTTTAAATCCAAACTTTGCAATTAACCAGTGTAGAAGCTTTATCTGTTGAATCAGCCTGCATTTATTTATATTTCCATACACTAAAGTCTTGCGAGTACATACGTGTACTCACCGCTGTCGCTAACCCTTTTCCACAGAGGAAGGTAATGATGATGTCCCTGGATGATGGCGAGCCCCTTTTTACGTGAGTGTTGCGGCCGTAGTCCCTCCCTCCGGTCGATGCACGTGGGGTGGTCGGGCCAGCTTGGTTGTCTTTCTTTTGTTTCATTTGCCGCTTTACTTCTTTTGGTTTCGTAATACTCTTGTTCAAGGTTTACACCCGATTATGTAAATTATCGTAGTTTATCCTTCCGTGCCTTGGTACTCGTGTTGTTGGTACGCGATCTTGGGCTCTTGATCCAGGGATCCGATGCTCCAGATGCGTCTGAGCACCGGTCCGGTTAAGGGTTCGATCCCGTCGATCGAATTTTTAGGTTCAGATCTTCGGTGTCGAGGCTTCCTGTTGCTATACGGTGCTATACGCTACAGTAGACGGCGTACAGTACGGTATAGGAAGAGGGGGTCCTCACAGGCGGCCGGCGAGCGGGCTGCGGGTGGGAGCGGCGGACCTTGGCTCGAGCGGGAGTAGCGACGACGTGTGTGCGTGAGCTTAGCTCAGACGTGGGGGTGCACGACTGCGCATGGATGGTTAGGGCTTGCATGTGCTTGATGCCTCTAGTGGTTGGAATTGGACCGGTGGGCCGGGACGGCGAGTCAAGCCAAGTTAGTACCAGGCCTCAGGCCAAATCAGAATTGAACAATAATTTCCACTGTTATTTGGGCTAGGCCTCAGGCCTAGGCCCTAGTGGCCCAAGGTCCAATTCTGCCCTGTTCCTCTTCGCAAGTCCACTCCACCTCCTAGACGACAGGAGAAAGCGAGTGTAATAATACAAGGTCTTTTTCGTAAAAGTACTACTATGCGTATACGTAGAGTTAGGCTCTCGTTTGACATCTACACCATTTACCTTGGATCTAATGGCAAAGGTTAGACAAACTAGGGTGGGCCACTGGGCCGACTTGGGTCGCAGATCTCTCTTATCTGGAACCCAAATTTATAAGGGCCCAATTTGGATCACATATTCTATTTGGATGAGCTAAGGGGTTGTTTGGGGGGAGGTGTTGTGATTCAACTGGGTTTTGACTTTGGGCCGGAAGCCCCCCAAATAGCCCGGTTGTGCACAGCTAAGCCACAACCGAATCATCGTAAAAGCTGCAACGGGCGAGGAGGTGCTTTCATTTGTGGCTTCGCTCGCTCGCCCCGCCCCACCTCGCTTCGCCATTGCCCTGCCTTGCCGTCTCCGCCCAACCTCGCTCGGTCCCCCCCCCACCTAGCTAGGTCATAGTCCCGCTTCCCCGTCTCTTCCCCACCTCGCGTCGCCGCCCCACCTTGCCATCTCCTCCCCACCTTGCTCGGCCGCCGCCTCCGCGTCACCTCCCCACTCAGCTGTCGCCTCACAGTCTCCTTTCCGCTCGGTTATCCCCTAAAAACTAAAGCTGCAACAACCAATTTGCCAAATGACATATAAAAAAAAGCTAAATCTGCTAACTAAAATTACTTTACAGTCCAACAAATTAAAAACAGCTTTTCAGTCCAACTATAATCCCAAGCAAAGCCTAGGTTGAGCCGCAGCGTTTGTCCGAGAACAAATTAAATGGGCCTAGCATAAGTGGGCCGACGACAGATATATCTAGCGTCTGGCGGCTATCTATCTGGACCGTCGATATGTAATCGAACGGCGCAAGGAACCCAACGGGTCTGTTCGCTGTGGACGCCAGCAAGGCAGGCCGCAACTCGGCAGCAAGACTGTCCAGCTCACCCCGCCACCGGTCGCCGGAGCTCCGCCGCCTTCCGTCCACCGACGTCATTGCATCGCCGCTTTCAGTCCTTTAACGTCCATCTCCGGCGGCGCCATCCGCCGAACCGCAGGACCTTCGGCAGCAACGTATCCATTCCTGCAGGCTAGTGTCCTTAGCCTACAAGCAAACCATTGGATCTTTACACTATTGGCTGGCCCGTCCTACTGGAACATGAGTTCAACGGAGAAGACCGTGAAGGGCAACGGCGTGGGCACTGGGCACCTTCCTCCACCCTGCCGTGCCCCTCGTCCTCTGCGCGGCCCAGACCTCCTGCGGCGGCGGCACGCATGGGTTTGCCGATCGCGTGCACGGACGCACGCCGGCCTAATTTCCACGGGCACGGCACCTCGCGCACCCTCCAGCCTGGGGATAGTTTCCGACTGACTGATTAGATGTATTCGAATCGAATTTGGATAGGTATATTGGATAGTTATCGGATTTAGATTAGGTTTTAGATATTTTGTTTCGAATCCGGATTTAGATTCAGGGGATTATTTTCTGTCGGCTCGGGATATTTCGAAATAATTTTCGAATATTTTTGAAAAAAATTACTTGGATATATGTTGCATTGGTCAGTACTTTGGCGGTCTGGCTAGCCCAATAGCAACATATAGCAGACTCGACAGCCAAGGATGGCCATGATCATGGTCAAGAAAGAGCAAGACACAAACAAGGAAGGCAAAGGCAAATAACAAGAATGACGAGATCAAGAATAGGAAACACTTGAGATTTGGGGAGTCCACTTTGTGCTCCTAATCTAGGATAAATTGAGAAATTTACAAGAAACATAGAAGCAAGGGAACATCTGAGATTTGAGGAGACGTCACATGAGAATTGAAAAATAAATCAGAAAACTCAATCGGTCTCCCCAAATCTTTCAATAAAACAAAATCCCTCACCATCTAACGACTCAGCTCGAATAACAAAACTCGAATCATTGCTGTCACACCGCCAGGGGGAACGTGCCGTCCTCAGTGAGTGATGCCATCGCGGGTGAAGGCGCTGCCTGGAGCACGCACGCCGTCGTGGGGGACTGTGTCGCCTGGAGCATGCATGCCACCGGGAGCAGCCTCACCGCAAGAGGCAGCCACGTCATCCTCAGCCATTTTGGTGAAATTCGGTGTCTTGCCTTCGATTTGAGGATCTTGGTTTCGATATGGGGATTTATGATTTGAGAGATCGAGTCTCTACGGTAATTTGGTATAGAGAGGGGAGAGGGATGAGTTGCGGGCGTCGCCAGGTTGGGTTTAGCTAGGGGATAGGATCACAGGATGTATGCAGGCTGTGTCTACCATGTGGGCCACGATTAGCAGGGTTTCTATGAGCACATGGGTGTTTTAGGTATTTCCGAAAAATTTGACATATTAACAGAGGGAATGTGACTGCTAGATAATAGTGATGTCATGTTGAAGAATTTTAGAAATTGATGACATAGAATATATAAGCACTTGCTCGGTAACGAATCGTAGAAGTGGGAGCTAATCGTAATTTGACGTAAAATCATTTTATTGGATTTCTTGATAAAATAATTTGTTTATTTGCGATAATCCTGTTGCATGTTGAATTCGTATGATTGATTAATTATTGCTATATGTGTGCTATATAGAGTATCTGTTTCCGCGCGATGTCGAAAAAAATATTCGGTACGGTATTTAAATTCAAATCCGAAAAAACTATAATTTACACAAAAAGAACGATATCTAACCTAGTCCGAACCAATTACACCCCTAGTACTACACACCGCTCTACCATGTCGCTCACAGCCACCTGTTCTTCAGTTGTCCTGCCCTCTATCAAAATATAGGCTCTATTTGGTGAAGCTAGGTATTCCTAACTCCACTAAATCCGTGAAACTAGAGCTGTGAGTATATAAAGAGTGTTTAAGTGGATCATCTTATTTATATTTTAGAATAAAAGTATAAACTTAATTCACTTTATTTTAGCCTATAAATTTTAAATCTAAAATGAAGCTGGGATCTACGGACCCCTACCAAACAGGGTCATAACACCTTTCTCATCAGCCGGAGCGACACCAAGATAGCATATCCTCCACTGCGTCAATAAGTAAATAAATGTTCTTCGATTGCTCTTTCCAGATATATGCAGTATTGCAGCTGTTCATCCTTACACACAAGAATCATCTCTTACTGTCATATTGCAGTATTGCAGATGGAACCTTAAACAGAAATCCATACCATTGACACAGAAAACTCTATCCACACCAACATGAACTCCAATAATAGAATAGCAAATATAACAGACCAATCCACACTCCTCGGACCGCTGTTGCATTACAAGTCAAGGATATGTTACACACAGAAATCATTATCAGTCAAATAACACAACCAATAAGAACCGACAATGTACATATATGAAACTGCTGCTCTTCTCCCAATCATACTCAGTATTCCAAGAAAGATTAAAAAAAAAACTGACGAATTAGAGGGTGTGCGGAGGGAAAACAAGGACGATCCGAGTCATCTCAAGAATGCTTCTACATATTTGATGACACCTCGTTAATGTGCTGCTCGGCGCACCCATCAGATATGCCATCTCCTATCTGCACATAAGAAGATTCCATAAAACACACATACATTATGGATGGGCAAATACAGTACATATAGTATATTTTTTATGACGCATTGGATGGTAATACAAGTATAGTTAGAACACGGTGGTAGAAACTAGATACTGAGCAAGCAAAGCACACTGAAGAGAGCACAGCTAAACAAGAGAATGTTCAGGGAAGGCGCAATAGCAGTAACTTCCAACTCTACACTGAATATACTTTGTTGCGCATCTCGATTTTGTGTGGTGTCAGTTCCCCTGAAATTGCTAAATTATGCAATTAGGTGCTTCATACAAGTGGCATAATCATTACGAAATGTCTTCACAAGCTGAACTTCCAAACACAAATGGGTTGCAGTGATGCAGGATTGCAGGATATAGTAGCAAAGTAATAGACTTGTGTGAACAAAAGCATATAGAAGAACGGAGTACTTACCAGAAGAATTGTGAGGAACAGCATCGTTGCTTTTCACGCTTTGCTGCACTTGGGATGATGATCGTTGCATGCGAGGAGATGAATCTTGCTTACCGTTTGTCATGGGCAAAGAATGCCTTTTCCTCGGATTGTTTTGTACGTCTGGGCTTAATTTTGGGGATACACTAGCAGATGTCTTTGCTCTTGCAGATTCTGTAAACTGCATATAACTTGGCAAAGGAGTGATGTTGCTCATGCGAGGTTCTTGATCAACATGATCAGATTTAGCAACCTTGGGTGAGCTTTCTCTTTTTGCATGTTTATAATCCTTTGATAGATTATCCATGCTGCTTCGTCCTACTGAATCACTGCTTGGACTGGTCAGCGATCTCCTGCTTACATGAGACCTGGGCTTTTTGCTCTTGCTCTTTTTAGTATTAACAGAGACCTCACTTGATGGTGTTCCATGAGATTCTGCAAAGGTGGTTTGGCTCATGGGGGTTCCTTCAGGTGACTTAGCATAAGATTCTACAGATCTTTCCGGTTGCTCATGCAAATCTGGCTTTTCCAGTCCAACGTGTGGTTGTTCAACAAGCACAGGACCCGTGGCAACAGCAGGGTTAGCAACGTCGCCATTCTGTTCTTCTTCTTGTTCTGGCTGGACGACTCCTTCAGAAGTGTTCTTTTCTTCAGAATGCAAAACACGGGTGTCTTCATCAGCATTGTCAGTAACATAGTTCCTACTTTCTAGAGCTCCAATCTCCAGTAAAATATCACCACCATCAGCTTCTGATCTATCTGGTGAGTCAAGTGTAGAGGAAATTGAAATCTCAGTCCCACATACTGAAGCAGCAAGTATGGTTTTAGTATCATGACCAACTACGCTTTCTGGTATGCCTGTGTCATTATTTTGCTTGGACGAGGCATCATCTTGTGAACAGGGAGTGTGCACCTTTGATTTGCTTGCCCCATCCAGATAAGATGAACTGTTGGACGTATTGACTGTAGAAGTCGAACTCAGCTCTTCAAATTTCAACTGTGCAGCAGCAAATGCTGGATTACAAGACTTTCTTGCCACGAACCTTTGAACTTCCATGTCCAGTGTCTGCTCAGTTTTATATGCATCCATAATATCCTCGTTGGAAGATTCAGGTTTTTCAGGAAGAGGACTGGGTTCCTTTGATGGATCAGTTTGGGTAGATTGTTGACCTGAGAACTCCAAAGATTGTTCCACAACATTCTCTGTCTTTGGGTCAATCAATTGTTCAGCATCTTCGTTGATCCTTTCAATCAACTCTGGTTCAGCATCATCTTTGATTTCCACCCCAGGTGTTTTATCTGGGACGCATGCAGGAGCCTCCAAGGCACTAGAATCAGATGGAATTAGTGTCTCTTCCGCGTCATCAGACACTAACTTGGGGAAAGATATGTCTGAGTCCAAAGGAACTGTCTTTTCTTCATGCTGAGCATTTTCTTTCACCTTTTCAGACACTAACCCACTATTTTCCTCATTCTCTAGTAAGTGCCCCCCAGTTGACGCAATCAGAGCTGTCCACCTCTCCATCCATTCCCATGTAACATCAGATTCAGAAGGATCACACTTTAGGTGAATGGATTTTGAAGTCGACATGCTGTCCATGAGCTGACAGAAGATAACACCATGTTAACATCAGGAAATTCAAACTAGAGATTATGATATGGCAATCTTAGTAGATAAGAATTATTTCATCTCACCTTCACAGCAAATCCATTATGAAGCAATTTCTCACTTGAAGAACGGACCACAGTGTCCTACCAAAAAAATGTTTTAATAAATTAATAAGCAAAAGTTGGTTGGATGAATGTTCATGCAAGGGTGTTATTCAACATTATAACAAAAAAGATGAGGATCCTCTTACGTGTTAGGTGCAGAGGAAGATGATCAATTCAAAAATAAAAGATTATGCAACCCATGGAATTTGCGAAAAGACGACAGATAAGAAATAAACATAGCGACTTGGATAGAAAATTTAAATTCTTAGCACCAGCAACAGATTGACAGCTTTCAAGCTGTTAAAGGAACATGGAAAAAATGCTCATAAACTGCACATCACATCTTAAAGCTTGAATTTTCCTAAGTCACTCAATTGACTGGGCAGCAAAAGAGTTTCTACTGTCTGAACACCCTCAATCTAGGAAAAAATCCTAGCAATAAACAATACTTGGTCTGATGGGAACATGTAAAATGAAATTCTGTTAGCAATGTTGATGCTATGATGTTCTTTCACACCAAATGCAAGTGTACTAAACTTGTCATAAATGAATGTGCCCATAGTACAAATCCTTTATTCACCTGAAACTTCCCTGCAGATTGTTGTGCTTGATGAGCCCGGACTAGACCTTGCATTTTAACAATAGCAAGCAAGCATTGTAATGATTCCGCAGCCCGCCTCCTAACTAGATGCCCACGTATCACAGCTTGCAGTTTCACAAGATCCCTATGATTCGAAAGTTCTTGCCTTGCCTACAGTCATGTAAATGAAATAGCATTAGAAGAGAAGTAATTGTAGTGAACATAACACTGGATGATAAAAGCATTGCTACATACAATGTATGTTCTGATGCCAGACTGAATGACAACAGCAGCAGACTCCACATGATCTTCCTCAGGGTCTACACTGCTTCCATCAACAAGCGAGGCAGTTTCCTCCTGCTTCAGCTCAGATGATGAAATAGAAATACTTTCATCTGGCTTTTCATCAAGTTTCTCAACAGCTTTTTCAGTTGGCTCTTCGATCGGTTTTTCAGTTATCTTTTCAGCTGGATCTTCGATTGGCGTTGCAGTTATCTTTTCATCTGGTTGTCCAATTGAATTTTCAATTATATGGTCAATTGGCTTCTCAATTGGTTTCTCAACAGGCTTTTCAATTGGCTTCTCTGTCGGCTTTTCATCAGGCTTCTCTTCATGAAGAGGCTTCTCGTCTGGTTTTTCTTGATGCAGAATCTTCTCATCTGGCTTGTCTTGATGCAGAGGCTTCTCTGAGGCATAAGAGTATGTTGAAGAATAGATGTTGCTGCTTGGAGCAATTTCAGATTTTGCTTTGCTCGAACTAAGAGTTTCAGGTTCGGATATATCAGAATTCTTCAAAACTCGATGCCTGGTAGACCTCCTACGAAAGCTCCATCTGCTTTTATCTGATATGGCCTTGTTCTGGAAAAGCCAACATGTACAT
The DNA here is from genome assembly GCA_036346355.1 of Rhipidocladum racemiflorum. NCBI lineage: Eukaryota > Viridiplantae > Streptophyta > Magnoliopsida > Poales > Poaceae > Rhipidocladum > Rhipidocladum racemiflorum. The sequence goes on along the minus strand of CM070576.1, from coordinate 70,124,775 downwards.
CAGCCATTAACATGAAACCGTTCACTTGATATGAAGTAGAGGAAATAGAGAATCCTTGTTAGTATATTCACATGAAAACAACTAGAGAAGAGATATTACAAAGTAAAAAGTAACAATAGCTAGCTGAGTGTATCTGCAACCCAAGCAATACAGTTTTCGTTTAATGAAGAAAAATGCTGGTTACCATGAGGCAAAAAAACAAAAGGCAATAGTAAGGCCATGTTTGGATCCCTGGACTAATTGTTAGCTGGCTAAAAATTAGCTCTAGTCTATCCAAACAGGAAGACTAATAGGTGGGCTAATTTTTAGCCAACCCCTTAGCTAACAATTAGTCCATTAGTTGGTGGAGAGGAGCTAATTTGGGCTAATAGCATGTAACATGCTGAAAAAAGTCTGAAATACCCTCGCGCTGGCCTTATCCTCATTTCCTCACTTATTATGAGGGGGCAGACATGACTTTTCTAATAAATTAGCCCAACCATTAGTCATGTATCCAAACAGCCTTGGGCTAATTTTAGATGGACTAATTATTAGCTGGCTAACAATTAGCTCTAGCTATTAGCCAGCTAACAATTAGTTTTAGCCCATCCAAACATGGCCTAAATATAAGTCTGAATTTTTCATCAATCACCGTCAGTAATTTGAATCGAACCAGCACATTAATTGTTTGTAAATATTTATTTACGGTTTCTATTGTTAATCAATGTACTGTTTCCATGTAAACTTCTTATCCAAAGTTTGGTAGTGGTACGATCTATCCATCAATTTATTTCCTAAAGAATCTTAAGCAAAATATCTTTGGTCTGTTATCATCATTGATCCATCCAGGTTATATTAAATTTGTGTAATTTTGTCAACGAAAGAGAGCTAAATATGAATAATTCAACTGGTGCAGCTCCTCTAGGCTGTCATGTCAAACAAAAAAAATCCAGATCCCGTTTACAATTTCCCTCCACATGTTGGTGCGGATATTTCCCCTAATAAGCGAATTTCCCAATATAATACGGGGATTTTAATCAAGATCCTTCCAGCTGATCGGTGCAACAGGAATTGCTCCAGGGTCTGGCCAAATCCTCCCGACTCTAGGATTCTCAGTAAGGGAAAATAGCTATCAGTAGCCCGATGCTACGACAAAAATGTCAGATCAGGGGGGACAAGGCCAGCAACAATCAACCCCGCGGAGGAGAACGACAGATGCAACAGGCCGAGAGGCCAGATAACACACAGAGTGCCCTTGCACAGCACAGCACCAGGCGGAGCAAACACACACGGCAGCGTCAGATCCCTCCCTGCCATCCTGCACAGGATCCATACGACATAAACAGCAACCCTAAGCCCTATCAGACAACATTGCACAGCCTGCAGCCAGAACCATGCAGCAAAAAAAAAAAGGGAAAAAGTGGGGAAAAAACAGGAATTTTTTTAGGTAAAGAGCCATGTACTCATGCTTACGAAGAGATGAGCAACTCCACCTCTCAGCGCGACAACAATTTTGAAATCAAGATTAAGCCTACTAGCTGAGCGAGTGGGTGGAGCAGCACAAGATCACCGGAGAATCTCCTAAACTGCTGGTCGCTTCCTACTCCCCGCAACGAATCAACCCCAGATCTACCTAAACCCGCTCACGCCCCGCCCCTCCACCCCACACATTCCACGGAGATCTGCTAAACACAAACACACCAAACTCGAAAAAAGAAGCAGCTTTGATGGACAGGGCGTCATGCAGAGACAGCGCATTTGGCGATAAGAGCGCGAGGGCGTTGTAAGTGCTACCTCGTCGGCGTCGGCGTCGGATTCAGCGGAAGGGTCGGATCCGGCGCCGGCGCAGGCGAGGATCTTGAGGCAGCCGTTCTTGGACTTCGCCATCGCGGATCAGATCGCTCCCGCCGCCGCCGCCGCCTGACCGCGCCTGCCTCAGTCAGTCAGTAGCGCTCTGCCGAGTCCCCGCGTGCGCACGCGTCTGTGGAGTGGAACTGGATAGGAGGAGCTCTGCTTTGGCTTTGCGTTTCTGTGTGTGTTTCCGTAGCGGCGCTGTGAGCTTCCTTGCTGTTTCTTGCTTGTTTGCTTGCGGCTGCACGCCGTTTTTATATTTCGGAGGACCTCCGCCCCTTTCTCTTTCTCCTCTACCTCCTGTATTTTTTTTTTCACTTTAATTAAACTAAATTAATTTAAAATTTTAATCCATCCCGATTGCCGCCTTTCAAAGAATCTCGCTACGCTATTCAAATAGAATTCTATGACATAAAACCAAAAACAAAAATGGGGACAATAACCCTTAAAAGAGATTAATAATTATGAGAGCTTTGCTTCTATGCATCATTATTCGAGAGTTGAACAAATATTAAAGCACGACTGAATGGTAGGTGGCGATTATTTAACTTGGATTTATGCAACTATATTGAAAGGACGATGTATAGAATCACTGGTATTTACTACGAGAATTTGAAAAAAAAAACATTCTAATCGTGTCCTTAACCGGAAGTGTCAAGCTGATTAGATCAAACGGTTCAGAAACTGTGGAGCAGCCACCTCCTACCGCCGAGGAGCAGATTCCAGATGGGAGAGAGGATCAAGAGGGCGTATGGGATATGTTGCTTTAACAGTAGAGATTAACCTAACCAGGTTATTGTTATTATCTTGTTTTGGACTCGTCTCGTGTCTTCGCTGCACAGGTTTGTTCGCTCTCGTCGAATATACCGCGATTGAGTTGCGAGTTGTCTCGTACTCTTGTCAGTCCATAATTTTTGTCGAATAGGTTCGGTTCGAATTTGAATAATTTTTTTGGAAAGTTTTGGATTCAAAATCGAATTCAGATATTTTGTTTTGGATTCGGGTTCGATAGATTACTACTCGTCGATCGGTATATTTCGAGATTTTTTTCGGATATATCCGAACCAATCAATTCGTATATCCGAAAAATGATGGCCCATATGGCCCAGTACAAACCCTAGCTCTGGTCTGATGGTTCCAGTCCCGACTCCCCCGTGAGAATCTTCGGTCCTCCCCAGCCCCCCCCCCCCCCCGCGTCCAGCCGTCTCCTCAAACGCCGCCATCGTTGCGCTCCGCTCGATCCACCCCTCCGCTGCCCCTCCCGCGCCGCCCTCTTAGTCTCATGCCGTCCTTCACTCCCTCTGCCTCTCCCACCGCCCTGCTCCCTCCACCGCCCCTCTTGCCGCCTTCCACTCCTCCGGCCACCGCTACCTCTGTGGCTCCACCCCTCCTGTCGCCGCCTTTCACCCCTACCTCAACCAGCCGACCACTCTCCAAGCTCCAGGCGCTAGCGTTCAGTGGCATCTTCTCAATCCCTACCTCTGTTGCTACATCTCACGTCCCTCTTGGGTTCTTCCTCTCCCATAGACCCGCACTGAAGGTATGGAACCCAAATCGCGTAGATAAGTAGATTGTGTAGTTGGATCTGTGATGGATGTGATCATGCAATGATGCAAAATATGTTGCTGCAGGATGCATTTCGCTACTTAAGAGGAGATTGCTACCACTGGTTTGTCACCCGAAAATCATCCAAACAAGTTTGCTGGCCACCGTTGCACTGCGATCTCTCAAAGTGAGAAACTTAAACACCTTAAATGAAATCTTTTATACTGAAATAATGGTTCTTTAGTGTCAACCGTTGCTTCGGAGTCGACATTCAGTGCGGGTGGCCGTGTTGTTGATCCTTTTCGTAGTCGATTAGATCCCGAGGTGGTTGAAGCCCTAATTTGTACCAAGGATTGGACAACATCATCTAGAAGGGGTAAATATATGTCATCCATTTCATATGTCATACAATTTCTATTTTTCCCTTTACAAATAGCAACTATCACCACAATTTTTCAGGTTCTAAAGATAAGATTGCAACACTGATTGATGAGTTGGGCATGGAGTATAAGGCCAAAACATGTGATTCACCTATATACATGACTTCAGAGGTTTGTTCATTCTCCTATGGAATTACTATTATGCTTAGTGAGAAATTTAGGAGAAAATATAAAAGAAGAAGAAAAAGAAAAAGAATCAAAACCGTTAACTCGGTGAAGAAAATGTCAAGAATAATCTTATCTAGATTTGCTAGTAATATGAATTTATGATTACTACTATCCATTTGGATATCTGAATTTAGAAGGTTCATTGTAACTTGCTAATTTAGAATCACTGGTGTATGTGTGTGCATATGTGTGTATGTGTGTATGTGTGTGATGTAAGCTGTGTAATCTTTGCTGTTCTGTATCTTTCATTGTACAAACATGGCCTCCAACTCTATTCTAGTATTGGTCACGGGATAAAAGAGTGCTTCATTTATACTTGTTGTTTAAGTTGGTTTGGCTTGTATTTTGCTTCATAGTAGTATAGAATAGGACAACAATATTTTTTATTAATGTTAAACATGTCATACACTCTTGTTCTTACCTATTAAGGCTATTATTTTGTAGGATGAGACTATGGTTGCAGCTGATAATGACTGAGTGCTTGTTGAGGACAAGTAGCCATAGTCATGACCTCGTTGTCTCCTTGAGATGTTGACGGCCTATCTTGGCCACTTCGGTTGTCAAACTCTTATATAAGATTGTGTCATTGTTAAGTTTTCTGGCTGTATATCTGTGTGATGTAATCCAAATATTATCGATTTGTCCTATTGTCTTTTTCATGAAGAAGTAAAGTCATGGTCATGTTATCGTGATATTATTTACGTATCATTCTATGTTTCGTATCTTTTTGCATGTGTATCGTTTGAATTGAATGTACTTTTGCAACTTTGTTGGGCTATCTGATAAAATAGCTTGTTAGACTGCGATAATCTTGTTGCATGTTAAACTCATACGGTTGGTTAATCAGTGCTATATGTGTGCTTTATGTGGTATCTGTTTTCATGCGTTATCCGACAAAAAATATTCGGTACCGTATCGACTCCGATCTGTATTCTATTGGAACAGGATACCCAGGAAAATCTTTGGGACAATTTACTCTTCTTTATTTCTCTCTTGTTGGCTTACTTCGTGCTTACAAAACTCAACCCTACCCCTATATTTATACTAAAACTACAGGCAAAGTAATAGAATAAGACTCTACTTCCTTGTCCTACTCCATCTCATATTTCCTTATTCTACTCCAATACTTTCCTGAACAACCTTTCCTAAAACTCGGACTCTGTTACAAGATTAACTCCAACATTCACCCCCGTAATCTTGTAACACCTAATTTTAACACTGACTCTTTTACTCAACACATGACGATAAACGCTTCTTCAAAAAGTTTCGCCTTCTTCTTCACCATGAACGCCTCTTCAAGGAGTTTCGCCTTCTTCTTCACCACCCACAAAGGATGGCTTCTTCACAATGCTCCCACCAGATCCGTGCTCTCACCAGATCCCGGAGTCTTACATGCCGGCAACGAAGACATCTTCCCAAATCAACAAAATACTCACACAGAGTATAAGCCCACAAAATACTCACACAGAGTATTAACACACAGAGTATAAACACGATTGATTGAAGCTCACACAGAGTAACAATCAAACTCACACAGTAGATTAGGAAAAACCACATAGATTTTTCTTGGACACTAACCGGTTTTGCTATCGTGTACTCGGGGACCTCCTCGAGCTGGTCGCACGAGTTCACGACTTGACGTGCTTCCGCCGCACATCACTTTTCAATTCCAACAGCCTCCTTGCTCTCCTTTTCTTATTCCTTTTTTTACCCTTTAAACTCTTCGTTGACTTCTTTTCCCTGTCTTCTCTCAATTGCTTCTTTGCCTTTTTTTCACTTGTGTCGCACTACCTTGGAAGCCTTTTGCATCATACTGCTTCAAAGCATCCACTTCAAGCTCTTGCATCTTGTTGTAGTCCTCAGCGTAGAAGCTAATCGATACTCCTCCAAGTATGATTGCACTGCTTGATGTCTGCTGTACGTGATGCACTGTCTTCACATGCAGCCGCCCGTATGTCCCGGCCTCCCGGGAAGCTAGCCGCTGCTCTTCTTTTTTCTTTCTTTGTTGCGCCACCGTGCGCCCTTTTCTTTGCTGGGTTGTTGCGCCGGCTCTTGGATTCGTACAAGCTCGTCCGAACCTTGGCGCACGTCTGCGTTGTCACGTTCTGCACTAGTGTTGTCAGCCGCACACCCGCTTGCTTCGACATCAAGAACGCCAACGATAGCGCATCTCGGTCATCCGCGCCTTCTCGCCGGCCGACTCGGGTGCCGCTCCGGGAGTCTTCTCCTCCCGGAGCAGCGGCTCTTGAACTCTGATGCTCTGATACCAAGTGTTGGAACAGGATACTCAGGAAAATCTTTGGGACAATTTACTCTTCTTTATTTCTCTCTTGTTGGCTTACTTCGTGCTTACAAAACTCAAGGTATCCTGTTCCAACACTTGGACTCTGTTACAAGATTAACTCCAACATATTCGATTCGAATCAGCGACCGATATTATCCGTGCCATATTTGTATCCGACACTATCCAAATCTGATTCCGAATCCAACCAAAAAACATAGTTTATGATACGAAAAGAACGATATCCGACCGAATCCGAACCGATCACACCCTATTGCCCGGAACTACTACTACCGGCTAGTGAACACTGTCCTTGGAATGAGCATTAACAAGCCAAGACCACTGTTTTCTTCACGGCACGGTACCGTCCCACCGATGCACACAATTCAGTTGCTGCGATTTAAATTGAAGCCTACTGTAGCTCGATCAGTCCATCGGTTTTGAGGTGGCAGTAGCAATAAAGCCATTAATGCTAGCTATGAGCCTACCATACGTGCTTGATTCGCATCTCTGTTGCTGCTTTGAAACTTTGCTTCTTGCAGAGAGGCCAGCACTGTTTAGTCTTTACTCCTTTCACAGTACTACCGAGCACTGTTCAGATCCTCCCTCCGTCTGTTCAGTTCGTTAATTCCTGCGGAGAAGTGGCCCAAGGAAGGGACGCTTGATTTGAACAGAGGTTCTACGAAGGATCAGTGGAGGCAGCGGCAAGCAGAAAGAAGGTTCAGCAAAATGAGATGATGCCGGTAGAGGAGAGGAGGGAGATGGGATGGCAATGGAATGGTTGGTCGAGAGAGGAAGAGACGACGACGAGAAGCACGAGAAAGTGTTGGCGTTGGGGTCGGGAAAAGAGAGATGCATGCCCGTGGCGAACGAGCTTTGGCTAGCTACTACGAGATGGGCGGCGGGGGCCCGTGGTTGCTTGCCATTTCACGTGAGGCGCCACCGATCGAGTTAGAAGAGAACCGCACCAGCATGCACCGCCTCGCTGTTCACCGAGACTGAGCAGTAAACTACTATACCCATCATGCATGGGTTCTTTAGATGGGGCCTTGAGTCTTGGCAGATTCAGTTGGATGGAAACAAATTCTACGTAACGGTGCTGCATACCGCGGTCTCTGCAGCACCGTGCGGTCCGTTGCGCAATCTCCATGCAAATCCATCAATCTCCAAGCACTTTAGTGCACTTTAATCCTTATCACTTAATTGTTTCTTGCATGGAGATTAACGCAGCGGGACACGTGGCACTAATCCGCATGGTGCTGCACAGGCCGCGATATGTAGCCCAGTTGCATAGAATTTTTTTCCCAGTTGGAAGGCCAAGAAATTAATTTGTTCCAAAACAAAAGGAATGCCTTCAGAATTTTTTTTTTTGTTGATTACATATCATAATATGACATCTGAGGGTCCTTTCAGTAAAATGACTTCACATTGTGGGGAAATTGGCAGATATGCATGCCCTGACATAATGATGGTATATGCAATTTCTTGAGGCTACACTAGACAGGAGACTATCTACTATCTAGAGCAAAGCATTAGGTTTTAACTGTAAGCTGCTCTATAAAGTCTCACCCTCAAACATGACTGAGTCAGCGACAGAATATTAAGTCTCACCCTCACATGGTAGTCCTTCTTTGAGAAGGCTTTGGTAGTTTACATGACGCAAAGTTAGTGGATGTGATTCTTTGTTGTCCTTGCATTGTAACGCCCTTTCCTTTGTATTAATTACCCCTGTCCAGTTAAGCATCATCCTCTTCCTGTTAAAAAAGAATTAATCATACTCAAATTACATCGCTGACAGCGGTCAAAGCATTGGCTCTGTCTGCAACCTAAATTAACCAGGCATCGGATCCATTACAACCAAAGAAACGTAGTAATATAAAGCTTGCGTCCAAACACCAGTGTGCTTTTTGGCAGCCATGATGCTTAAACTAAAGCCATGTGAAAAAAAAAACGTCCGGTAGATCAGAACCAAAATCCAAAAGTAGCCATGATTCTAGAGTGGCAGTAGCTTTTGCTTTGATCATAATATTTATTGTGGCCTCCTACTTGAGCGAGTCAACATTTGTTTTGACCATGCATTACATACAGCGGCAATTATATTAAATTATTGATTTCACCCTAGCGCAATAGCGTCGCCTAGGAATGGCGATCGATCTTGAGCAGCGAAGTTGACAGGAAGAACTAGAGTAGCAAGTAGGAAGAAAACATTTCTTGTGATTTGGATCGGATCAGATCAGACATTTCAGTGGCAAGTTCTAGAAAACATTTCTTGTGATTTGCATCGGATCGGATCAGACATTTCAGTGGCAAGTTCTAGTAAAAAAGCAATAAAAGCAGCAAACATATCTTCCATGGATAACAAAAGGCATGCCCAACACATGGGGGCACACACACCACCTTTCTTCTGTCTTTGCTCACCACATACAATGGGTTGCTTGTTTCAGAAGCAGAAGCAGCATGTTCCAGCCCAGATCTCTTCGGATGGGGTATTAGGTTAGGGTTTGCTGTGAATGCTCATTTATTCTGGTTTTGAAGGTGATTAATTAATCAGGGGCCAAATGAAAGGTCACTGTCAGAGGGTTGGGAGGAAGTGACAGGCTACTCCATGTTGCTTTAGGAGGAAAAAGAGCATGTCTGAGGGCACAGGCCATCTGAGGAGACTGGAGACTGCATGCCACCACCTGAGAATGAGATCCAATGGCTTCCCTACTTATTAATATTAGGTCCATCCATTTGGATAGTAGCAGTAGTAGCAGCAGCACATACACAATTATTAGTATTATTATTGACATAGAACAGCCTTAATTAGTTCCATAACTCTTCAAGACTTCCTAAAATACAAGCCTTGAATAATCAATTGTTCCCGAAATAAAAATTGCAGGGAATAATAAATAGATGAACACACACCTTCAAAACAGTTATGATGGACCTGAAAAGAAGAACCACAAAAATAAAAGAAACGGTTTGATATCTTTTTGTTCTTCAGCTGTGCTTAAGAATTGGTACAGCATTTCCATATCGGCATAATTGTGATTAAGACTACAATTAACGATGGCCATGCATGAACGGTTTTATGATTGGTACTTGGGGGCTAATCCCCATCCTAATCTAACGATATGTGCCCAGTACAATGCATTGATCTAGATCCATGTTGGCAATGATGGGATAGCAATGTCATCATCCTATGCAAATGCAACGCAATGGTGTGGGTTGCCTTGCCATTTGTTGGACGGGCAGGCGAATACTCATCTGGGATGTCTACCTACCAAGCCTCCCTGAAGTTGGGACCGAAAGGAAATACCTGCTGCTATGCATGTATCATGAATTATTCATAAAAAAGAAATTCCTGATTCTAGATAATATAAAACGGAAATTCCTGTTGCTATGTATCATGAATTTTGTTTAAAAAAAACGATGTCTTAAGGACAAATTTCCAATAGAAATGAAGTCTCCTAACAGGAAGAAAGGCTAAAATATACATATAGTTAAGGAGAGGTCGGACTTCCATTTCAAATCATATTTGCCAGTTTGTCAGGAGAACCAACTAGTAGTGAACAGCTTTAGGTGGTGTGTTCTATCTGCTAGTTGAGAGGGAAATGTTTTTGCATGCTAGCTAACTGTTTCTAGGGAGCTACTGGGCATCTTACGTATGTAGGAGAATAATTATAATTAACCTCCATGCATTTTTCATGAAATTAACATACCAAAATTGTGAACTACACATCAGCTTTTTTTTTTTTTTACTTTGAAAAGCTAACATCTATTTCTTTGTTCTCATTTTCCATGCATCCTCCTCCATCACCCCATGACCCCTCTCTAGTCTAATCTCGTCATAAAAACCATGAATGGTAGTAGATCTGGTACATATTTCAGTCAGTGACGGCAAAGGACCGCGTATGTCACCAGAAAACAAAAATATTTTCGTTTCAGGTGATGCACATCAACGGGACAAGTGCATGCAATCCTAATTCCTAACTCAACCAATGCTAACCTTTGCCCCATTATATGGCAAGGGCAAGGGAATCGTAGACTTGGCTGAGGAAACAACAACGACAAGATAACTTAGCAGATAGGAATCTTAAAGAGAGGGGAAAACTGAAAATGACAAGGGTTAGCTGAGTAGCTCTAATCCCAACTTTTGGCTTAATAACTAGCACAAGGACAAGGAGACCACCTAATTGGTGCTACGCAAGCAATTCCCATTCTCGTTTTTCTTTTTCTGTTCGCTAAGAGAGAGCCATCTTCCTCTGTTTTCCTATCTGTGCCACCTAATTCTTCGACGACGCATTCCAGTCTGGTAAACCATCCCAAGAACTCCAGAGAAGTTGCTCATACAGGCGCGAATGTGGTAAGCAAACGGATGAAATTAAGCATACTACAGCACTGCACTTTGTCTTGACATGACTGGTGAGTCTTGTCTACTGGAGGAGAGAGTGAAGCCTAAAGCCTATGAAATAGCCCCCCAAAAAATTCAAAATGAATTTATTTGATTTTGTTTGGCTTTTATTTGATTTTCGTTTGAATTTGTTTTGCTTGTGGGCCTCCTTTTGCTTGTGGGCTTTCCTGGCCCGTTTTCTCTTCTGGCCCAGCTTCCCGCCAGCCCAACTCCCTCTCGGCCTACCCTCGACCCTGCTCCACCGCCTCCTCCTTTGCCTCCCACGATGCCGCGCCCACGACCGAGCGCTCGCCCGCACCGAGCGCTGTCTCTCACTGCCGCTGCCACCCTCGCGCCATGCGCCCCCACGCTGCTCGCCTCGCCGCCGGATCCGGCCGCCCAAGCTCGCCTCTCTCCTTCGTACCGACTATAAAAGCCACCCTGCCCTCAGCTCGCCTCACCCCCTCCCCTCTCTTCCACGGTAAGCTGTCTCCCCCCTTCTTCTTTCCCGGCAAAGCGTCGTCGCTGCCGTGACCCAACCCCCCCCCCTTGCCTACCCCGCCCTCGCCTAGTCCCACCCGTCAGTCCCCACGCATGGGGCCCCACCTATCAGCGCCCCGCGCTCCTGGGCTGGCCCAGCGCGCTTGCGCCCCCCTGGGTCTTGTGGGCCGGATTTGCTGGCACTATGCCGCCCAGTTTTTTTCCTTTTCCTTTTTCAGATTTAAATAATCCAAAAAAATCCTAAAAAATTCAAAAATTCCCAGAAAAGCCCCAAAATTCCAAAAAATACATATTTGTGATCCATTCGAGTCACTGAGTCCAAAAACAATCTCCGCTCTGTTAAATAAAGTCTCTAAAATTCTTGAAATGGTCGAAATGCCCTCCGACACTCCTCTGGCTCTTGTTTTGTTTTTCATTTTTGTTTTTCTTTTTCCTATTTTTCTTTTGTCTTTTATTTATCGGTTTTCATTTCTTGCACTATATTCGACCGTCGAGCCATAATCGGAGCAAGAGCAGTACCAGGAGCAGAAGTAGGACCAGTCCGAATCCAATCATGACTTCAGCTTCTACAATCTAGACAACCCCTCAGCCCAGCAAAACAAGCCGCACACCCTTGAACATTTTGAACCCATTATGTCAATAATATAGTAGTAATTACTTGTTAATGCATTATTTTTATCGTATTTTAAATACTGAAAGAATAGTTTGGAATGACATGATGCTTAGTTAACACCAATCAATTGTTTAGCCCTCCTTTGTTATTGAGCCTTATTTAAACCTTGCATAGCCTTAGATTATACTTTATGAATTCCCATAGTTATTAATTAGTATTCCACCCTTAGTCTTTCAAAACTGACGAGCCTCTAGCTCGGTGTCTTTTCAACTGTTGCTACGGTCAGGGGGACAGTGTTGGGCTACCCACGAGGTGGATGTCAGTCCGACCCCGGCTAATGACGAAAACCATGGTTGGTTTGGGTGGTTGGTACAGTTGGTACCAGGCTTGTGGTTGTAATAGCTTGGTCTTTGGCAATTAAGGATAACCCCCTTGAGCAAAGTAAATAATTTAAGTTTGCGCTCATCCATAAGTTGGGGCCGATCAGTTTAGTTGAATAGTTTCCCAACATAGCTCAATACATTTGTCGACGATTGGAGAACGGGCTCCCGTCGAGCTTACTTGTTGAATGGGGGATCAACAGAGCCCCGTCGCACGGATCGAAGAGGGCGTTCGAGCGACGCGAGGTCGGGAGAAGGAGGCCGGAAAAAGCAAAGGGGGGACGCGGTGTTTTTTATCCTGGTTCGGGCCTCTCACCGCCGAGATAATGACCCTACTCCAGTGTATTGTGTTCTATCTTTCGTGTGCCCTCCCCTGTTACAGATCTTCAGGGGGGTTTAAATACTATGACTAGAGATGCGAAAAAAGTAACTGCCTCCGGGGATCACGCTATGTATCCATATCCGTGATGCTGCCCTTGATTCCCGCGTTATTTGAATTTCGGGTATGATTTCCCTTGATCTCCGGCTGATTGGTTGCCTCCTTCCTTCCTCACAGCGCTCGCTGGGCCCTCCGACCAAAACACCCGAGCAGGTCGTGGCCTCCACGAGCATGCTTGCTCGTGGGGGGGTGTGTTTGGTGCTTCATGAACGGAGGCGCAAACGCGTATGCTCGGAGGAGAAGGAGGGATGCTCGTTCGTTCTCCCGAGCATCTTCCCTTAGTGCCGCTTGGTCGGCGGGTTTAGCTTTTCACGAAGTACCGTGGTCTTTTGCCGGATAGCCAATCCCCGACGGCTAGCCCCGAGGTTCAAGTGGGGAACCCTCGGGCTTCCCCTTGAGCCTAAGAAGACTTGAGGGGATTGAATTTCCTTTGGTCGTGGCTCCACGACCATTTTACGTCGAGAGGCGAGCTTCTTTACCCGCCGCGTGCTTGCTCTGCAAGCGTCGCTGCTTGGTTGTTCTGCGGTTCCTTCTCCGAGAAGCCTCCTGTAGCTGTGCGGTAGTTTCTGAAGCGGCGCTTTTTCCGGCCAGTGTTGTCTGTGCGATAGGCGGCGATTTTTATCCCGCCTCTTCACTATCCTTTTAACCCTTTCTACCGGGAGAGGTCGGAGTCCCATTGCGTCTCTTTGCTCGTCTTCGGCGAAAAATCTTCCAAGAGCCCTAGCGCCCAAGAACCCTTTTCGCTCTCCTTCCTTCTTCGGCCATGGCGCGTTTCAAGGTTAGCGGATGACCCGAAGGAGGCTCCAGTGCTCACGGACGAGGGTACGTCGACCGGGCTCGGTCGAGTGCCGAGGATGATCTGGCCGCGCACGCGAGACGGAGATCGTCTCCTGCGAGTTGTACGCCATCAACGGGCTTCGTGCCCGAGAGCGACTTCCTCGCCTCCGTGCTTGCCTTCTGCGGGTGCGAGATCTCTCATCTCCACCCCAACTCCATCCTTTCCCTCGCAATCTTCTCCCACCTTTGCGAGGCTTACGTGGGTGTAATGCCCACGGCTAGCCTCTTCTTTCACTTCTAGTCCCCTTCCGCCGGCGGGATGGTTCCGCCCGTGCGTTTATCTTCGCCGGCCCAACCGACCATACGAGTACCCCTTCGTTGCTCTGAAGGACTCGGTGTCGGGTTGGGCCGACCTCTGATTCTACCGTAAGAAGGCGGAGGGTCCCAGCTTGGTCTACAGGAGGGCGCTCCGCCCTCACGAGGCAGCGCGCCCGCCGTGCAACCCGAGGAAGAGCGGGTGCTCGGGGCGATCGGTGAGCTTGCCCGGATGGGGCTCACTGGTCGGGATATCGCCCGACTTTACCTTCAACCGGTGTCCCCCGAGGCGCCGCGAGCATCCCTTCTTCGAGGTGACCGGGTGGCACGACTTCACCCGCGAGGACAACGCAGGTATGTTCCTGGACCTCTTTCCCGAGCATCGCCGCTACAGTGAATCGCGCTATGCATCCGTATATGCCTTTTGTCTTAGTCTTCGGTTGTGGCGCAGCTCAGGGACGGATTGGGTTGACGATAGGGTCGCCGAGATGTTCGGCGCCGGCGAGAAGGAGCCGACGCCCAATCGCCAGGTCCCCAAGAATATTTTTGACCGCGGCGACGCGTAAGTACATTTTCCCACTTCCGCTCGAGGGCATGTTTTCCGAGCTCATTCCTCCCGATTTGTTGGCGGAGAAGGTCGCCCTTGAGCTTGCGGTGTCGAAGGCCGCAGCGCCGCCAAGCCGCACTCCCGGCCAGGGTTCCGTAAGAGGGCGGCGGGTCGAGGTCGCCGAGCATCCGCCTCGCCTCCCCGCGCCAGCGGTCGAGGCGCCGAAGCCGACCAGGACCCCTACCCCGCACCTTGAGTACGCCGACCGCCAGGAGGTGTTTAACTCCGCATTTGGTTCGATGACTTCAAACGGAGGAAGCCGAGGTGATGAGCCGATCGAACAGCTCGCCGAAAGCGGCGAGGAAGGCCGAGGAGGATGCGGATCTCTCCCGACCAAGGAGCGGTGGAGAGGCGGATCAAGGCCCTCCAGACCAGCTCACTCGGGTGGTTGATGCCCCAGGAGGAGGAAGAAGAGGAGGAGGCCGCCTATGCTCTGGTTAGAAGGAGCAGGAGGTCGACCTCTCAAACCGCCTCGGCCGGGAAGAGGTCGACATGGACGATGTCGACCCGGCGATGGCAGCGCCCGGCCGACGCCGCAGAGGAGCGCCGTGGTCGTGGCCGAGGCCTACGAGGCCGCCGCGGCAGTCGCCTGCGGGCCCGGCGAGGAGGCCGAGGAGGATGGCGCCGCCACGCGTAAGGTACGTTCTTCATTCTCTTATTCCGCTCTTGTCTTGCGACTTTCTTGAGCTAACCCCACCCTGTTTGGCGTGGGCGTGATAGCTCGGATGTCGTTTTGGACTTCCGCCAGATGGTGAGGAGATTATCAACTCCGCGATGGACGCCGAAGCTCGACCGCGTCGTCGGCCGGGTGATGGCCGAGACGGAGGAGGCCGGTGCTAACCGGACTCGGTGGAGCCCGAGCTTCCTTCGGCGGGACCAGCGCTCCTTCGCCGGCCGTGGAGCCTATCCACCGGAGGAGCAGGAGCCGCAGGGATCGAGGACCAAAACGCCTTGGCCTTGGCCCCTTGCGAAGAGATGATCACAAGCGAGGCTCAAGCGCCGAGCCCCGAAGGGAGCTTGGTCGCCTCGACCAACGACCCTTGGCCATGAGCCAAGGAGAGGAGGAGGAGGAGGTCGCCCCGGCCTAACTCCTTCGGTCCCGAGCACCAGCGCCCCGCCACGGAGGTGCAAGGGGCGGAGGTGATCGTTGATCAATCGCCTCCGGCCATGAGCATCGGCCGCCTCCGACTATGGAGGGACAAGAAGCGGAGGTGATCGCCCTCGATCCAATGCCTTGGCCGGAGAGCATTGGTCGCCTCACGAAGAGGAACAGAGGCGGAGGTGGTTGCTAACGACCAATCGCCTCGGTAGCGGAGCATGGAGTGGCGGCGCTTCGTGGTTGGCGTCTGACCCCGGCGCGGTGGTCGGCTCATGGGAAAGGCGACCACGAGCCGCTTGTCGTGGGCGAGGATCGGCTTGGCGACCGGTTGATCGAAGGTGGTGACGCCGTTGCTCTCCTGGGAGCACCGGTGCTCGAGGAGCAAGACCTTGACGCGCCGGCCGGATGACTTGGTCAATCCCTTCTTTCGCCGGCGCGACCGATCGCCAGCCGCTTCAGGACAAGCCGGTCACCGCTCTTCACGGTAAGTTTCCATGTTTCTTCTTTTTTCCGCGAACGATCTTCCGGGAGTCCGCTCGGCTCTTTCCCTTCTCCTTTCTCTTTACGCCCAAGTTTGCCGAAGGCTATGGAGGATATCGATGCCACCTCGGTCTCAAAGAGAAGAGTACCGGTCGTATTCATCATGAGCAAGACGCCAAGATCGCCGATCTTGAGCGTCGGAGTCTCCGAGGTGCGCGAGGCCGACTGGCAGTGGAATCGGCGAGGAGCCTCATCGCCGGGCCGGGACCAGCTCTTCCAGAGCGAGACGGCGAAGAGCACTTCAGAGCGTATGCGCCGAGCTTGACGAAGAGTGGTGAAGCTTCGCAGACCTTCGAGCCTCGGGAGCGCGAGGAAGCCCAGCTCAAGGAGGCGCAGCGCCTCCGGAAAGCGCGGCCGAAGGTCGCGCCCGCGGAAGGTCCTGACCTAGAGGCGGAGGTCGACTCCTTAAGGACGAGCTCGCTGCCCTCCAGGCGGTCGTAGGACTTAGCTCTTTCTTTTATTTTTATCTTGTGTAAAGCCACCTGTAAAAACAACGTTTTGGATTAAATGAGCATATTCGCAGGAGTTTGGTCCTTGCCTGTCTTTTTTTTTTGCTTGAACTCGCTTTCAAAGCATATGCCCGTATGATCCGGTTACTGCAAAAGAAAGCAAGTTCCTGCATGGAGCGTGAATACGAGCAAAGAAAACAAGTTCTGCGTAGATCAAATATCATAGACACGAGCAAAGGATCCTTGGTAAGGAGGGACTAACGTTCTATCATACGTAGCCCCCGCCATGGACAAAGGTCGTGTCCTCACCGCTGCGAGCACGAGTTTGTTCATGGGAGTTTTTAAGGGTCGCTTTGGTCGTAACGATTTTTGAATTACTCGAATAGATCGGTTGTGTTTGAGTGAATCGTGAGCACAGAGCGGGCAAAGCTTTAAACCAACAATACGTAGAGCCACCATACTCGAGTGGTCACCGAATCAAGCTTAGAGTGGATGCTCGCGCTGAGCCATGCATACAAACAAGAGCTCTTGTGGAAAGTGGACGATTAGGCGAGCATCCGTGGGGGCCAAGGGAGATGGCGTGCACATACTTGTTGGATAAGTTAAATGCAGTAGTCTTTGGTAGACGGCGATGCTCGTTCGACAAAGCGAGGACGAAACTTCGAGAAAGAGGGAAAATGATTTATTGGAAAGAACGCAAGGGGCGCGAGATAGGAGTACTCGTCTAAACGTAGAATTTACGCAGCTGATCGATGTTCCAGTCTTTGGTGAGCTCCCGACCATCCGCATCGCGAGGCGAACAGCCCCGGCGCGCCAGAGACATGACCGTGTAGGGTCCTTCCCACCTTGGGGTCACTTGTTGGCCTTCGACAGGTCTTGAACTCTTCGTAAGACCATGTCGCCGACTTGTAGGGCCCTAGGCCTGACCGCCTTGGCTGCATGCCTACGAAGAGCTTGTAGGTAAATTGCAGGCCAGCAACGCCCGTTCGCGTGTCGCTCGACGAGGTCCAGTCGACGAGGCGCTCAACCTCTTGATCGATGGAATCGATCGCTTGCACCTTGGGGAACCCAAAGACGATTTCGGCAGCGAGAATGGCCTCCGCACCGTAGACGAGTTGGAAAGGCGTCTCGCCTGTGGCTCGACTTGTCGTGGTGCGGATAGACCAAAGAACGGCGGAAGCTCCTCCACCCACTTCTTTGCTTGTCTTTGGTTGAGGGTCTTAAAGACTCTCTTTTATGCCCTGGACTAGCTGCCCATTTGCTCGCTCATTTGCTCCGTTACTCTGTGGATGTGCCACGAAGCGAAGCAGACCTTGGTCCCGACCTCCTCACAAGAACTTTGGAGCAGTTCACCGTGAATCGGGTCCCATTGTCTGTGATAAGACGGTTGGGTATCCCGAACCGGTTACCACGTTGTCGCGGAGGAACCTCTTGGCCGCTGGGCCGAGATGGTCGAGACGGGCTCGGCCTCTATCCACTTAGTGAAAGTGTCGATGGCCACGAGCAAATACTTGCAGCCTTTCGACCTCGGGAAAGGGTCCAAGGACGCCGAGCCCCTGTGTCGAGAATGGCCACGCAGCGGTATGGTTTGTAGGGCATATGCTTGCTGGTTGGCGGGTTTTGCGAGCATGGAATCGGCATGCTCGGCAGGTCGTTACGATTGACCGCTGGCGTCCGTCAAGGCCGTCGGCCAAGAGTAACCCAATCGGAAGGCTTTGCTCACAAGCGTTACGAAGACGAATGAGCTCCGCACATTCCTTCGTGGATATCACGAAGAAGGTACGGCCTTCCTCCTGGGAGACGATTTGGAAAGGATTCCTAATGCGCCTTTCCGTATAGGTCGCCTTCGATCGATCTGTCTTGAGAAGATCGCCTTGTTAGCCGAACTCGGCTTCTTCCTCGGGCAATGTCCCATGCGCAAGGTATTGGATGAATGGCGTCATCCAATTTGCGCTTTGCTCGAGGAATGAGACCCTACCGCGGTCTCTGGTGCCTCCTCTTCGAGGGAATGGAGGGCTTATGTAGGTGCTCGACGAGCACCCGCCGAGCGGCGGTTTGGGAGGAACCGACCTTAGACATTTGGTCGGCCAGGGAATTATCCTTCCTGGATGTAGATTACTTGAAATTCTTGAAGTATTTCTCCATCTTCCTTACTTGCCAGTGCAGCGCCATTGAGGTATCGAACACCGATACTCCTTGTTGACCTGGTTCACGACCAACCGTGAATCGCCCTTCACGGTGAGCCGTTGGACTCCTAGCGATTTGCATGCCGAAGTCGGCCAAAAGGCCTTCGTACTCCGCCGCGTTGTTAGTCGCAGCGAAATGTAGTTGGATGGCGATCAGTAGCTGCTCTCCGTCCGGGAGACCAAGATGACGCCACTTCCCGAGCGCCAGTATGCTCGGGATCCGCCAAAATACAATGTCCGTGAGTTTCTCGAATCATTGGTCCCATTGGCCGGTGGTGCCGAGCCGACCATTCTCGCCACGAAATCAGCCAGGACTTGTGATTTTATCGCCGTGCGGTGAGAATACCAGCTCGAACTCGGCGAGTTCCATTGCCCACTTGGCTATGCGACCACCGCGTCTGATTTTTCAGGATTTCCCTGAGTGGGAAGCCGGTCGGCACCACGATCTTGTGTGCTTGAAAGTAGTGACGCAACTTCCGGAGGCCATCGGTGAGTACAGAGTTTGGACCTCGGGTAACGCTCCTTTGGTCCATGAAGTACTTCTCACGACGTAATAGATAGGTCATTGGGTACCATCTCTTTCTATCGCCAACACCGAGCTCACCGCGTCTGAGTTGCTGCCAGTATAATAGCAATTCTTCCCCTGCCGTGGGTGTGACGAGGACGGGCGGCTTGGAGAGAGGTACTGTTTAGCTCTTTGAACGCGCGATCGCCTTCCTCCGTCCATGTGAAGCCATCATGTTTGCGGAGGGCTTTAAAGAAAGGTAGTCCTCGCTCCCCGATCGGAGACGAACCGGCTTAAGGCGGCCATCCTCCCGGCCGAGCTTGTACTTCCTTTACGCATGTGGGCGACCTCATGTTCTCAATGGCTTCGATCTTCTCTGGGTTAGCCCCAACGCCATGTGGCCGACCATGTAGCCGAGCACCTTGCCCGGCCTTCACGCCGAATACGCATTTTTCTGGATTTAGCTTTATTCGATGCTTATTGAGGTTACTGAAAGTTTCTTCTAAGTCGACAACGTGACCTGAAGTACTCTTGCTCTTGACAACTATGTCGCCGACATATACCTCCAAATTTCGACCTATTTGGTCTGTGAAAGTCTTCTCGCATGAGGCGTTGAAAGGTTGCTCCCGCATTTCTCGCATCGAAAGACATGGTCGTATAGCGTAGGTACCGAACGGGGTGATGAAGGAAGTCTTTCCTCGTCTTCGCGACAGTGATCTCGATGATAGCCTGAATAGGCGTCTAGGAAGCTCATGGTTCAGCGACCCGCCGTCGCGTCCACCAATTGGTCTATGCGAGGCAACGGATAGTTGTCTTTTGGGCACGCCGCGTTCAAACCCGTGTGGTCGGCGCATGCGCCACTTGCCTCCTTTCTTCCCGACCAGGATCGATTGGCTAGCCACTCGGAGTGCTCAATCTCTCTAATGAAGCCACTTTTAGGAGTTTATCAAGTTCCTCCCTGATGATTGCTTGTTTTTAGGGAAAAGCGTCTAAGTTTCTGTCTCACTGGTTTTGTCAGTCAACTGAGCACTTTGTGCTCGACCACCTCCCTTGGGACCCCGGGCATGTCGGATGGTTCCCAGGCGAACACATCCGGCCTTGCTCGGAGGAAAGTGACGAGCTCGAGTTCCTATTTGGGATCTAAGGAAGACCCCAAATGAACGACCTTGGCCGGTTCCGACTCGTTGAGCGGAACAGCCTTGGTCTCTCCTCCAGGTTGGAGGGCAAGTTTAGGCCGGGAATGCTTCGGCTCTTGGTCAGGGCCGCGAGTGGGCAACTGACCGACCATATCCAGCGCTCTTTCGTCGCAATTGAGTGCGGACTTGTGGTTCCCTTTGACGGTTATGACTCCGTTCGGCCCGGCCATGAACTTGGCCAAGGCCGGCCTGCCGAGGATGGCGTTGTAGGCCGACTCGAAGTCTACCACCTCGAAGGTGATTAGCTCCGTTCTGAAGTTACTTGGGCCGCCGAAACTTACGGGCAGGACGACCTGCCCTGCAGGTTTGATCGAGGTGCCCGGACTATCCCGAAGAAGGGCACGGCCACACTCTTGATTTTGGAACGAGGAATCGCATCTCGCCCAATACCTTGGCCGCAATAAGGTCCAAAGAGCTCCTGAGTCTATGAGGACCCGACCGACAACAGATTGCCGATGGTGGGGTTCCACGACCATCGGAAGCCTCTGGGTTTGGTCATCCCCAAGGGACAATCGTCTCTGGAGAATGTGAGGATACCTCCGACCATTTTCAAATTTCTTTGCCGGGAGGCTTACCTCGGGTAACATGGTGCACTTCCTTGCAGCCTCCTTTAAGTCCCTGCGGGACTTATAGGCGAGGAGCCCCGAAGATGACCGCTATGTGATTCCTTGGTTCTTGATATTCCATTTCATCCTCACTTTCCTCGGCGGGCTGTTTTCCTTTGTCGCTTTCACCCTGCTCGAAGCGTCGGCATGGGACCCTCGCCAGAAATCGCTTCCAGCGGTAGGTCCACGCTCGGCAATTCCGTGAGGTCGTGCCCGCGCGCTGGTGAAGTGGGCAGTAGAGGTCGCCGCTGGTCCGCTTGGTCGCCTCGTCCTCGAGGCCTGGGTGGTTGTCCTCTTCCCCGAGCATTAGGCCCACTGGCCATTGGCCGAGCGTTCGGCCGTTGTTGTTCCACCGCGGCTACCATGGCGGGCGAGGTTGCTTTTTCTTCTTCTTCTTGATCTTCTTGTCTCTGATTCGAACCCTTTTTGCTAGCCGAGGTCTCTAGACCAGCCGAGGCGGCAGCCTTCCCTTCATCCAAAGATTTTCTTCCATTGGGCGGCTTCATCTGCGTTGGCGTATCGATCGGCCATTCGGAAGAGCTCGTTACGTTAGATCCGGGTGGATCTCCAGGTCCTGTGTGAAGCGCGACGCCTCGTACTCGAACTTGAAAGCTCGGACGACACCTCGTCCGATATGTTCGGATCGAAGTTCCGGACTGGATGAACCTCTGGACGAATTGTCGCAGGTTTCCCGTCCGTCAGATCAAGCGCTCCAGGTCGCGCTCTTTTCCCGGCGGATGTAGCGGCTCTGAAATTCGGCCGAGTGCGGCGCTGAGCTGCCCCAGGACCGTATGGATCCTTCCTTTTGATTGAAAAGCCACGTCTGGCAGCTCCGGCCCAGACCGGCGGGTAATTTGCCATTACCTCATCACCTCCGTGGCGAGGATGGCGGTAGTGTATATCGAGAGGAATTCATCCGGTTACGGGTCCCGTTGAATCTCGGCGTGGCGGGCTTGAACCTGTTCGGCCATGCGACGTCCGGAGGGAGCTTCGTGAAGGCCCGGCAGAAGCTCGGGTTTCGCGACGAAACCTCGGCCACGGCCTCCACGCGGATCTTCCACCCAACGCCCGTCGCGGCCGAGTCGGGAGAAAACCTCATGCGTCGGTCGTCTGGATGACCGCATGGTTGCGGAGTGCTCGGGCGCTCAGATCTGGGCGACAGGCGATATCGCCCGAGGTTGCTCTGTGGATCGCTCCGGCCTTTCCGGATCGGGTCGGCGACTGGGCGATCTCCGAGCATGGCTCCGAGATTCATCTCTGTCTGCGAACGCACGGGGAGCGTTGTGATGGTCCCGGAAACACTCGGGCATCCCGGCCATGGGGAGGATCCGAGACTTTTAGCTCGGCGGCAAGCCTCTCCAAATCTTCTGGCCACGACCCCGCCCATGGCCTCTAAGTCTACTTGCTCGGGAAATCACGCAGTCACGCACGACCGCCGCCAAGGCCTGTAGCCGTTCTGTTTTCGTGAATCAAGCGCGGCGAGCTTTGACGGCGCTCCGAGTGCGATCGGGAGTTCGGTACCGCGCGAGTTCCTTTCCGTGGAGGCGCACTCCCCTTTGCCTGGCGGCGAATGCTCGCATAGCGTCTTTCCCAAAGACGCCTCAAGTGGCGCCTGGCCGCCTCATAGTGGTCGTGCTGGCGGCGCCCGAGGATCCCTTTCCTGCCCGCGTGGCTCCCGACCATGTTGACTCGGCGAGAGCGAGACGAAAGCGATGGGGACATCATTGTATCCCCTTGGGACGCGGTCTCTCGGCCGAGCTCTAGGTCGTCTGGTATGTCCAGGCCATCGTAGAGCTCGTTGCGCCATCCTCGGGGTCTCCGAGGGTAATGTCTGGGAATGGAGGATCTGCCCTCGCATTCCCGTGTCCGAGGAAAAGCTCCTGCACTCGGTGTGATCGATAGGATCGGTCACCCTGAGCACGTTGTCGGCGGCGTAGTACACGCCGTCATCCTCAACGTGGTCAAAGACACAAAGGTCCCGAGTGTCTCCCGAGTTCGGCATCCTCGAGGATCTTGATCCGCACGGAATCAAACTGTCTTTCCCACTGACGGCGCCACCGTCGGCGATTGGAGAACGGGCTCCCGTCGAGCTTACTTGTTGAATGGGGATCAACAGAGCCCGCCGCACGGATCGAAGAGGGCGTTCGAGCGACGCGAGGTCGGGAGAAGGAGGCCGGAAAAAGCAAAGGGGGGACGCGGTGTTTTTTATCCTGGTTCGGGCCTCTCACCGCCGAGATAATGACCCTACTCCAGTGTATTGTGTTCTATCTTTCGTGTGCCCTCCTCTGTTACAGATCTTCAGGGGGGTTTAAATACTATGACTAGAGATGCGAAAAAAGTAACTGCCTCCGGGGATCACGCTATGTATCCATATCCGTGATGCTGCCCTTGATTCCCGCGTTATTTGATTTTATTGTATGATTTCCCTTTATCTCCTGCTGATTGGTTGCCTCCTTCCTTCCTCACAGCGCTCACTGAGCCTCCGACCAAAACACCCGAAAGGTGTCGTGGCCTCCACGAGCATGCTTGCTCGTGGGGTGTGTTTGGTGCTTCATGAACGGAGGCGCAAACGCGTATGCTCGGAGGAGAAGGAGGGATGCTCGTTTCGTTCTCCCGAGCATCTTCCCTTAGTGCCGCTTGGTCGGCGGGTTTAGCTTTTCACGGGGGTACCGTGGTCTTTTGCCAGATAGCCAATCCCCGACAACATTGTTCCTCCCCTCATAATACCTACAAGAAGTAGCTACCATTCTCATGGTTAGAATGGATCGCGTAGCGCCCGGAGTGGAACAAAAATGGGTATCATCGAGCAGGATGTTGTTATTTGCTGGTTCTCACAACAGTAGGTACCCACACATTAGCAGATCGCGTCTCCCACCTTGGCCAGTGGGTCCTGTGAACTATAGGTCCTCGAATCTACCGGGTAGGGGCTATCTTGGGGAAGTTCAACAAATGGCTATGATCATCTTGGTCCGGTCGCATACATTTAAGTTGCATGTAAACCTGTGACATTAACGGTCGCAGATATCTTGTGGGTAAAGCTGAGCAGCTCTGCAGAGTGATTTATCAATGATATTCGGATACGTGATGCTTCCGGTTAATAAAGCTAAGTTTGAATTAGGGTGACTCCTGAAACCTCGCTCAAGTAGTCTTGGAATGAAAATTTTGGCGTAATTGTGTTAAATTTGTGGAACCCCCTCCCCCAGCTATCTATTATTTTATGGTTTGTGTTTCAAATGTAACCAAGTTTGCAAATAAAACTGTATCCACTTATTTCTAACCTTGTACCCTCTTTGAGAATTTTCTTGCATATAATAATCAGTATCCCGGTGCGACTTGTTGAGTACTATTGTGTATTCATTCTTGTTTTTCCAACCCAGCAGATCTCCAAAAAGCAGGAGCCTACCATGAGTTCGTAGATGGCGACTTAGTTTGGTTTTATGTCTTAATCTGTGCTCAGGCCTTACCGGTGGTGTTTCTTTTGTATTGTAAACCCTATTCGGTGCTTCCGCGCTCCTTGCAAAAACTCGTCTGTTAAGCCTTATATTCGATAAAAGAGTTGGTTTCGCTCTTTTGTCTGGCAATGTGCACTTGGTTCTCGACAACTAATCTTCCTGGACAGCTATTATAGTATTTAGGCATGCCCCTGAAATGGCGGTCCGTCACAACCTATCAACATATAAGGGTGATTACGACAAGATATCCGAAAATTATTTATTTGAGTATTAACAACATCTTGCATTGGCATTGTTTGCCTTTTTATTTATCTTGCAGTTCTTCATCATTTAGTTTCTCTTTGACGATTTGGTCACCGTTTTATAATTCGCATCCCTTAACTTCCCAAGCACGAATTGAGGTGACTACGGCGATAGAAACAGTGATGATGATAGCGGGGTGAGGGTGACCATGGGGCCGGACTGCCGAGGCAACCGTGCCACGTCGCAAAATCACGCCGTTGTTGCGACACTATGCAGCGCCGCCGTCGCCCGCGCATCCTCACCTCATCAGCGTACACCTATCGGTCATCGCCTCGCCGTGCCCTCGTCGTCTTCTTCATCACGACACGCTACCCTTGTTGCTAGTAACCTGCGTTTGCCGTTATATGCCCACCGTTATCGCTGTTACAGAGTGTTTGTTAAGTACCATGACAACATGACCCGTATCTAATCTTTTATGATTAAAAAAAAGTGTGCTATAAAAAGTACTAGATAAATCTAATAGAGTTATAATTTTTAATTTATTTTGGAGCAGGATTTTGACTTCTCTTTTCAGGACTAATGGAGCTATAGATTACGGAGAACACAAATAACCAAGAAGCAGCAAACCAACTTATTCAAAAGAAAAGTCACAAAATGATTAGATGCTAGATTATTTTTTAGCATTAGATTCTTGCATAGGACAAGAATCATAAAAGGTTCCAGAGGTTGTGAGAGAGCAACAATCCCTTGTATTCTTTTGAGGTTGTGCTTAAAGAATTTGCGGTCAGCTTCCCCAAGGCTTTTCTCTCGTTATGATTGCTTCACCGCCGTTACTTTGGTTTTCTGCGAGATTCATCTTCTTTGTTCTTGAGACCGTGTACGCTTGTGTCTTATCTCACAAAACTTTGATCCGACCTGATGACTGCTACGCATAAAAAGAGGGTATCATAGTGCAATAGTGTCCACTACCAAACTCTTGGCTACTGGAACTAGGCTAGTTTGACTTATAGCCAGGGTTCAACTGACCGTTTTGACTTTGAAAATCGGTCAGACTTCGTTACCGATTTTCTCCAAAAATCGCTAGAAATCGTATGGTTTGGAAATCTAAAATTTTGAGAAAAAAATCGAAAATCTATCGATTTTCTCTCGGTTTTCCCCGATTTTCACCGATTATTGCGATATTCTGATCGGCCAATTGAATGTTTCTCAGAGCCGATTTTTTTTAGCGATTTTCACCAATTATCATGGTATTTACGCCGCATAATTTTTTTTTAAATTTTGAATTTTTTTAATTTAACCGGTTAAATGACCGATTTTAGATACCATACCCCACTAATAAGGCCGATAATCACAATTTTTTGCGATAAGTTGAACCCTGCTTATAGCACGTTAAGAATTTAATTCCCTAAGACCAATTGGGCAATATATGAGTAAATTTCGCAAAATTATAAGTTTTTAATACAAAATATAAAAAAAAAACTACAAGTTTTAGCTTATGTTTTATAAAACTACAGATTTTAAGAGAACTTGTGTTATAAAACTACATATTTAAGAATTGATCATTTCTTATAACATATCAAATAGTGTAGATCCACGTGGCAGCCTCACATGCCCCTATTTTACATTTCACTCACACTTGAGACTATCATGTGGACCCATACTGTCATACCTTTTATAAGGAACGATCAATTCCAAAATATATAGTTTCGTGATACAAGTTTTCATCTAAAATATATGATTTTGTGAAATAGAAACTAAAACATGTAAATTTTTATAGTTTTATAAAAAACAGGTAGTTTTATGAAATTTACTCACAATATATTGGTGCTAAGCATACGAACAATTTTATTATATAAATATTTTACCTGTATATGCAAATGATTTGTCCTACATTATTAACATGCAATACTAATAATGAACTATCCCTTGGTGTGGCGGTGGTATTGTGTGTGTACTACGACTCTATTCACTAAGGTTTAAGGCTGAACCCAAGGATGATCTGGAAAACCAGGCCTCTATGAGCCTTGAATAGTGCGGCCTGCATTTAATTTAGGCCTTTATATTGGGTCGATTTTCAACCATGGCCTGAACTCTCATTCGCGCATAGCACACGCGAGGATGGTTTCTCCATATAGGGATGAACCCCTCCGGCCTCTTCAATAGAGGCGCACATAGCACACCCCCTTGGGATGACTACAGGTCTGAATAGACCTTCAAATATAAAAAAAAAACTGTTTTCCAGGCCATCCTTGGAGAGAGTCTAAATACCACCTTTATGTTTATGCGATTACGTTTCAGTAGGAATTCTGTGAGGTTCGCGAATTTATCTCTAACATCTGTTTGTCTAGATGTGTGAATTCATACTAGCCTACTTGGATGTGCATGCGCTTTTCTTGTAATGAAAAGAATACACTGGTATCCAAAACCAATCACCACCGAAGAATCCTACTCGTAAATCCAACTCACGCATGGTCATTGACAATTGTAGCTGCATTTTGGAATCTACAGCTTGTGGCCAATGGTGTACTCGGATACTTAGAACGACCACATGCTAGCTAGCTCATGTAGTCATGTACACTGCCACTGCTACTGCATGTGTTGCTATTGTGGAACTAGGCAGTAGGCACATGCAGCCTTGTTAGGTGGCATCGTTGCATTTGTCCAAAAAAAAAAAATGGCATCGTTGCAGCCTTGTTAAGGGGCGTCGTTGGGATGTGTCCTCTCGTCAATGCAAGTGCCATCTTGTCGTCATCCTCACAAGTCACAAGAAGCATCCAACGGATGGCACTTACGGCGTATGAATAACGAATTATCGTGGCGCGGAGAGGACACTGCAGGTTACTACTGCCGGCCTGCCAGGAATGAAATCTGGTTGAGATTTTTTGAAAACAGCTTTTTTGGATCTTGGACTCCTCTGAATTTCATAATCTCAGCGAAATTAAAAAAATCCTAGAATAATTCAAAGTGCTACAGTAATTTAAAATCTCGGCAAGATCTCGGTAAATTTAACCGGGTTTGAACAAAACTTAACCAAATCTGATTGGATTGGATTCTTCACGTCATTTTTCATGTGGGACAGTCGGTAGATCATAATCCTAACGAAATTAAAAAAAAACTAACGAATACAAAGGGCGACAACACCTAAATTTTCGCCAAGATCTCGGCATTTTGGATCGAAATTTTGGTATTTTGAACCGAAATCTCGGAAATTTCTGTTCAAAAATTACCGGATTCAAAATTTTCTTTTTGTATTTTGTAAGGATTTCATCCAAAAAATGATATTTCGCCGAAATTTTGGATTTCGGAGGGCGCCGAGATGAAACCCTAAAACGAAAATTAAAACCTTTACTACCCGAGTATATATAGATGTCCAGCCGCTACTAAAATCGAATGGTTTAATTAAAAGCCAAAACAGTAGAATGGTGTTTGGTTACCTAGATGAAGTCAGATATGATATGGTTATTCATAGATTTATAGTTATCCAATTGTTTAGATGAGTGAATGAATGGGATATAGTCATCCATTTTTTGGAAATATTCCCCCAAGATGCTGGATAGAACCATAAAAAAACGGATGGGTTCATCCAGTTTGTTGTATGAAGATGTGTTCTCAGTCAAATTCAAATTTCTATCAAACTATGGTCAAATTTTGTCTGAAAATTTAAATTTTGGCCAACTTTTATTTGAAAATTCAAATTTTGGTCATTTTTTGTCTAAAAATTCAAATTTTGATCAAATTTCATTCAAAAATTTAAATTTGGTCGAATTTTGTTATCAAATTCAAATTTCGATCAATTTTTGTTCACAAATTCAAATTTTGTAAAAAAAAAATTAAACCAAAATTCGAAACCTTAATCGCAACTAGCTCATCCATCCAACCAAACAAAAAATTGGCTCATCCTATCTTATCACATTCATCCAATCAAAAAAATTATCTCATCATATAAACACCCAACCAATCAGAAACATGGATAGCTCTATCCTCATCCAAGCTAGATGCTATATCCCATCCACTCTCGTCTAGGCAACCAAACGCACCCTAGACACACTAAACAATTACTCCCAAATAGGAAAATACATTCTACTCTTGGAAATAGTTACTCCCACTTCTAAAATATCACCTAAATAAACTTAAAATACCCATTCATCACTTTGGTTACACTCATATACTAATTAGAAGATATTCTAATGTGAACCGCATGAAAAGATTGTGAGTATATAGTATTTAGTATATTTTGTAAATACCTTCTTATATGTACGTAAAAAGAAGTATGTCTAAAAAATATATATATCATCTCTGAAAAAATATACATACCACATAATTAGTCTTATATACTTGTATACTATACATACATATCCTCTGTTATGCAAGGTACTTCAAATATTATGAAATACATCATAGAAAATAACTACTCTGGAGTAGAAAAGAGGCTTCTCTCCCAAATATACGTATATCATGAGTGGATTCAAGGAATACTCTTGTACGTTACTTCACCTACATCTACGTATACTAGCTTCCAAATCCCTCTAGTACGGAGGAAATGAATTATGAATACGAAATGGATAATGCACGAGTATGGAGGGTACATGCGAGCCAAATTAGGGCCTTGCATTGTGCTGGTCCTACTGCGACCTGAATTGGTCCTGAGCGAATAATGCAGGTGCAGGACAAACCTACCGCGACCGGAAAAATTTAGGATCGCCCTATGCCATCTAGGTCTTGTCCCATTGTCCCAGATCGGTGCTACCACCAAATGATACGACCATTACCCAAAGTTCCAAAATTTATTTTTAGTTCATATTTTGTCATCATCTGAAATCTAAAGTTTTAGTGAAACCTCGTTATTTCAGAAGGAATTCAGTAAGAAAAAAAATTCAAATTCGAGATATTTTGGGAGATTTCCAAAATTTTATCCAAAAATCTAAAATTTTGTTCGAAATTACTAAAATCTTAGTAAATTTCAACTAAACGAAAAAAGTTCAAACGACGTCAAAACATTTTGAATTTTTTTTTGGATAATGCTGACACATCACTAATATTCCCATAAAAATTTCAGATAATAATCAAGCCTGAGGAATTTTAAAAAATTATAACAGTGCTACTGCCTTGATAAAAGGCTAACCAACAAATTTTAATCGAATGAAAAATTATGTAAATCATGTTAGAAAATTTAAAATTTTTGTGGATGGTCCTTACACATCCATAATATTTCAATAAAATTTTCAGATGATGATAAAGCTTGAGCAATTTTCAAAAATTCAGACAGTTCTACCGAAGGCTAACCAACAAATTTCAACCGAATGAAAAATGGTTCAAATCATATTAGATAATTTTGAATTTTTTTTGTGGATGGTCCTAATGCATCACTAATGTTCTCATAAAATTTTCAGATGATGAACAAGCTTGAGAAATTTTTAAAAATTCTGATAATGCTACTGTCTTGATAAAAGGCTGACCGGCAAATTTTAACCGAATGAAAAATGGTGCAAATACTATTAGAAACTTTTAAAAAAAATTGTGGATGGTTCTAACACATCATTAATGTTCCATAAAATTTTTATATGATGATTAAGCCGGAGAAATTTTTAAGCTGATCTTGGAGTGAGTGCTACATGTGAAGATGATACAAGTGAGGAAATGCATTCATTTGTTGATCCACAGATTCTCTCACTGGCAGCGTTGGGATTAAAGTAGATGACAACATTTGTGAACTGTTGTTTGCAACATCAGGCTGTGAAGGTGTTGTAAAGTTGAATCCGATGTCAGCCCATCCGACCAAAAGAACTCAGCCCTTAAGTTGAAATCGGTAAAATTCCAAATCCACGTTGCCTAACTATTGGACCAATGAGAAGGCGGCAACAATAACAGTTTTATTTAGTCCCTGAAACTATAAACGTCGTGGCTTCAAAAACTATATTTTGTTAAGCTTACAGCAATGCCTTTGAGATTGAACAGCTTCTCAGTGCTGCACGTATTTCAAACCTTACTTCCGAGGCTATAAAACACGCCAAGTATAAGGTCATGTCTCAAGTCACGAAAGTGAGGTTGCCGGGTTGATTCATGACGCTACTCTTACCTGCAAGACTAGTAAAATATTTGGCAAAATATCCAGTGCTACCACCGTTTTCGTGCAACCACCGTGCAACCCTACTAAAAAAAAGTTTCAAAAAATTATGAAAACAATCATGGATGTACATCTCAACTTACCCCATCTACGTATAAAATTTCATGATCAAATACGTCATATGCTAGAAGTTACAAAAAAGACAAATTTTCGCTTGGAATCTTGCTACAGTAGACAGCACAAAATTTGTTTTTTTTGTAACTTCTAGCATATGACGTATTTGATCGTGAAATTTTATACGTAGATGGGGTAAGTTAAGATGTACATCCATGATTTTTTTCAAAAAATTTTGGAACTTTTTTTAGTAGGGTTGCACGATGGTTGCACCGGATATTTTGCCAAAATATTTTGTTCTCGGTAGGATTCTATCCCAGGATCTGTGGTGTACCAGAGTATCGTCGTGACATCAAGGTTTAAAATCTCGTTTTGAGTCAAATCCCGGAGGTTCTCGAAATCCGAAATTTCGGCGAGATTCGGAAATTTCGGACAAAATCCGGACGAATTGCAAAAACCAAATTTCAAATCCGGTTTTTTTTCAACCGGGAAATCCGAGATCTCGGCCGAAATCACCGAGATCTCGGTGCCAAATTGAACCCGCCGAAAAATGGTCCAAAATACGTCAAAAAATTTTGAAACTTTCTTTGGTTGGTCTTGACACATTACTAATGTTTCCGTAACAATTTGAGATGATGATCAATCATGAGGAATTTTTTAAAAATGTAACAGTGGTAAAGTCATCGTAAAAACCGTATGTAAAATCAGTTTTTGATTTTTCAAATGTAACAAATGAACTTCAAGTCATTTAAAAAGTTTTATATATGTTGTTGCTTCAAGCCAAATACTTTTGAGGTAATTGCTTATTTGCATGAGGTGTTCAAATTCCAAAACAAATCACATACAATGTTCAAATCACATCTTACCTAGCTATATTCTATATTCAGCATGCTAGTTACAATGAATCATATCTAATTTGGTAATAGAATCAAATCAATTCAGCCTGATATTATAAGAATCATTGGGACCAAAAAAATTTGCTTGCGACGAAATCTCGCTTAATCTACCTGAGATCTCGCTTAATCTGGCCGAGATCTCCCTCTCCACGGCCGAGATGCGCCGCTGCACCGTCGTCGGTGGCCGGAGATGGCCAGAGATTGTGTCTAGGCGACTCAGCTCTACTCGATGAGTGAGAACTGGTTTGCTGTATGAGCCCGTGAGCCATCGCCAATTATTGCTTTTGTGAATAACATAAGACCCAATCTATAAATACAGGCCTTCATTACTTCAAAACAGGAAACAAGGCTTGGTGCAGCTGGTTAGTGGCGTTGGATAGAACTTAATTTTATTTTATGTGTGTTCAACCTTTTCTTTGGAAATGAAAAATAATTCAAATTACTTTAGAAAATTTTGAAATTTTTTGTGAATGGTCCTAACACATCCATAATATTCTCATAAAATTTTCAGATGATAATCAATATTGAGAAATTTTAAAAAATTCGAACAGTGCAAACCAACAAATTAAACAGACCAAAAAATGGTCAAAAACACATCAAAAATTTTAGAAATTTTTTGTGAATGATCTTGACCCTAAATACAATCAAATACAGTGCACAAAAATCAAAATCCGGTAAAAAAAACCCGAGATCTCGCCCGAGATACCCGAGATCTTGCCGAGAAATTCGAAATCCGAATTTTTTTTGAATTTTTTGAATTTTCAGGAATTTTGAATCTCGGAGGGGTCCGAAACCGGTCGAAATTTCAATCCTTGCGTGACATATGATGGGATATGACGGTACTTGGCTTGGCAGCATCAAGAAAATTCAAGTCTCAGATCTTTGTGCGTGTCTTGGATGCTTCGTGGGGAGTACACAATAACTAAGCAGATGGAGTGCTAGACATAAACTGATTGTGAAGCCCCGATTGAATAGGAGATTTCACTCAGAAATACCAATAAAGAATACGGTTGTACATGTTAAGCATTCTAGACTCGACCGGAAGGAACTCCATCCAAAAATAAGCTTTTGAATACAGGCAACCGGAGAGAGAGAGAGAGCATTGCTAAAAAAATAAGTATTCTTGAACGGCTGGGCTGGATGCCTGGATCACATCAGGTGTCAGATATCACTTGATTTGATTTCAACAAAGACTTACCAAGGTTTAGACAATCACTTCCGAAATCTTCCTCGTTTTCCTCTCTTTCCACCTCGTCCCGAGCTTCCAGCTTTCTGAGCAGGACTCTCGGTTTTCTTCAGGCGGCCTCTACCCCTTCCAGATGGCTTTGGCTCTGGAGTTGCGCTTTTGGCTCCCCTGCCTCTCCCTGTATTTGATGGTTTGCGGCCACGCCTACCCTTCGCATCCTTTATCTCTCCATTTTCTTCGTCTCCACTCTCGTCCACATCATCTTCTTCTGATTTAGAAACATCCTTCTTTTTCTTACGCTTATTGGAACCTGAATTGGTGCTAGCAGATGCCTTCTTGGTTACCTGCACCTCCACTCTCCCTTCTACTGCAGTGAACAGTTCAAAACCATCCATGAGTAGATGGGGAAAAACAGTGGGGTAAACAATATGGTAAGCATTTTAGCAGTCAACACAATTTCAATGCAAGCCAACTCTATTTCGGTTTTGGGATCCACACAAAAGCTGCATTAGAAGATAAAATATAATATCAACATTTTAATTGTACTACCGCCATCACAAAGTTTGCTTGGAAATTGACCTTGAAATATACATGATTATGGTACCAGATACATCCTACACATGAAAGCAATATCCAGCTTAAATTTGGACTAAGGAAGCACTTAGATGGCCCAAAATAATAAAGAACATATAAGCTAAACAACACCCAGATTCAGTGCAATAAGCGCAAGTGTTTTCAAACATCACACTTCTGCAGTTCTGCTTCCAGGTCCCATAGCAATCAACATGGCATCTGTGACAGGCTGAGTCAGCCCAAGACCAGACTATGGATCATGTGACGGGCTACACAGTCCTTGCTTGAAAGGGGCCATGGGCTGGCCCAAAAGGTGCAAGGGGCAGGTTGTTCAAGTTAATGTCGAGAAGGTACAGAATTTCATATATCTGAAGTGCTGGTGCTTGACATCCACACTGTTAATGGCAACAGAAGAGAGAAATTTTGAAGAGCAAAACGCAGAAAACCAATGTCGAGTTCTTGACCAACGTGTAGAGGACCAAAATGCAGAAAATATCACCATTTGTACATGTGTTCTCCACTCCAAAGAGTGATAGGATGAAGAACAGGAACATTTGTTATGGCCATCAAGGTTTGCTGTAGAAATACTTGCCATCAATCTAGCTGGATTGTCCTTTTTCTCCTGACCAGAGTGGTTCTTTGAAGTTTGAACTCAAAACTCAGCCAACACTTGGCCAAGTTTGAGGTAACACTTGAACCAGTCTGGCACAAGGAGCTAATGAGCTAACCTGCATAATCCCTTTTGAAGTACCCTTGGCCTCTTGGGTCAGGCCTTCAGGGTAAATGGGTCGGCCCAACCCAGTAATATCCCTAAGTACCAATGTGCTTTTTTGGGTAGATGCACGTTGGGTGCATGTTCGGACTTCTAAGTCTCTTGAGTAACTTCCACATAGATGTAGAACAGCGTGTCAGATTTACACGCTTTAGGGAATGCCATGTAACAGCAGAAATTGTTATTCATACTTTCATCAATTACGACCAAATTCCTAGTACTGTTTTAAGCAATTTTGCACCTCTCGATGTGGAACAGCCTCCCGCGATAAGGCCATAACCATATCAGTACCTAACTCTACAAACTAAAACTAAGCACAGAAAAAATTATTTGACTAGATAGCTAATTATATGATAGAAAAAAGGATATACAAAAAATATAAGTGAGGGAAATAGTTTTTTTTTTGTAACAGATCAAACCAAAACTAGGACAGCATTTACTCAACATTTAAATGTTTCAAGCTCGCAGACAAATGCATGTCTAGTAGTGTCATCATAAACAAAATAAGAGGAAATGCACACCTTGAGTGGAGGTATCACCATCATAAATATCCAGCTGAGACAAAAACAAAGATAATTAATATAAACCATAGACACTGGATAATGAAAGAATGTAACAGCATATCCATATTGTGGTAGTATACTAGTAGCAGATGCTGGATGCTGAAACACATAATGGCATAATGGGTGAAGGATCCAAGAACCCAAGACAAAAGGGAAAAAAAGATGAATATAAGTAAAAGACACAATCCCATGTTATATGCATTGGTAACTGATATATGTCATCCTGAAAATAGCTTAGGAACATTAAAATGTATGACATCCGACAAAACAAGTACATACGACATTAGAAGATGAAAACTTGTGTTACCACATACCAGTACAAAAGGCACAGCCGCTAATTAATCCTTTCTATTGTTTAGCAACACAAATAAAACATTGCATTAAATTTTAACATCTTAGGAACATTAAGCAAGTAAATGGTCTCCATGCAACAAAGCGCGTTCAGTCACCTGATCAAGCCGATCACCAACATTTGCTCTGTCCACAACAATCATGGACAGTCCATATCCACAACCAACACTGCATAAGTATTATCAACTTAATATAGGCTCTACTATCAGCAGGAGATGCAACTAGATACACATGCTTATTTAGTGTAATTACCTTGTAACATGCATTCCTTCAAGAATGTCAACCTTCTTTGGATTCACAGATGACCTACATTACAAATATATTGCACGATAATAACTGGTAAGAGAAGTACAGTGGTGAAGATTCGCTAAGCTAGTACTTAACATATTATTAGCATTTTTTTTTAAAAAAGACATACTTTTGCCCATTACATCCATAACCAAGTTCTCCATACAGGGACAAACCCCAGCTTATGCAAGAATCATCTGCACCAACAATGTGGTGCATGTTACCAGAAGCCATGCAACGAATGTTCCAACCACTGAAGCAAACAAATCATCATTTAGACAGATAACTCATGACAACACTATTTCAACAGGCAGCTAATTGCGACAATAGCTAAACAATAACAGAAAGTATGGCTGATAATGGCATTGTTCATCACTATGGTATTCTACAGTTATTATGACACTCTGCAAGGAACCTTATATCCAGTACTGCCTTTGGATACATCCATTCATCGCCATTATTCTTCAACCTTCCCCACATGTACAATTGTCCGCCACCTAAAAATCAAACCAAATGGCCAACACTTAATAACAGTATTGTAGTTCTAAATTTTTGCAACACAACCAACATGGCAACACCATTCTGGTTAGCATACTCCCAAGATATACCAGAAATATTTTTCACAAGCAATAAATAGCAGTATGTGACATGAACTTTCATTGAACTGGCAGAAAAAACAACATAGCTTAATTGCAACCCAAGCACATGGTAAATAGGAGAATTCAAGAATCATGTCATATGCCTCTTTTGCAAGGCTACCTAAACCCATGAAGAAACCTTTTAACTAGAAAAAAATAGGCATGTATGAATCTTCTAGAGTTTGGAGAATCATTTTCCTGTATGGAGTGATAAAAGTAGCAAGCCTATAAAAAAGGATAATTGATTCAACACTCACATATCATGTAACCATAAATTTTCTTGAACAGGCTTCTTCTACAAATTGCTTAGAGGAATTAATAACCCGCTAAAGCATTTGATTTGCACTTCTGAAAAAAGATATGACTGGCCCCTCGGCCACATCTGGATCCTCTTTGTCTATAGCACCCCACTTCAATCATCACGATAAGAGGCTACTACATAGCAAATTATGTATGGGCAGTATGACATTAAAATGAAATTGAGAATGAATGTTCACAAAATGTTTTCCTTTAAATGAACTAAATGCAAGAACAATAGTATCACTATCAGCAAATACCCAAGGTTTTAGGACGATTGTTCGAGTAGTAACTCGCATCGGAGCAGCAAATTAAGAAACAATAACAATCTGTCAGGTATGTTGTCAGAAAGATATAGTTTTACAGGCATTTGTATGCAAACACAGCGAAAATGCCAACAGATGATACAATAATGTCTCCCGGGTTTGAAGAGAAGTGTGGGCATGCGACAGGATAACGGGATAAGTTTCATTACCAAATCTACCATGCCATGTCACTGAGATGTATGAATATTTGTACAATCAGATCATCCAGACATACCAGCAAGATGCTACACAATCAGAACCAAATACAAGCTTAAATCACAAGGTAAAATACACATTGTAGGCTTGTAGCTGCTTGCCACATGTATGATACTCACCTAATATACAAGCTCAAAACTGGTCTTTCTATGTATTTTTTATGATAGAGCCCAAATAATAAGCTCCTCCAATAATTTGTACCCCAAAGTCGAAAAGAAAAGGAATTATAAAAGTAGTATGTGCACCATAAATAGCTGTATCATACCAGCGGTGCATGCCGAACTTGCAGAACCAGCTGAGACAGTAGCATTGGGAGGCAGAACATTGTACTTTTGGAAAACTTCAACAAGGCGAGGTTGCCACTCATCCTTCTGTTCTCTGTGGCCCAACCTATATAATAAGCAAGTGGGTGGATATGTAACCTCGGATTATATCATGATTATAGTGAGATGCATGACAATATATCTTACCTTCCATATCCGCCAAAACCCCATCTGCCAAAACAAAAAAGAAATGGAGTAAGAAAAACAAACATGGGGGACATGAAGAAATCACATTTATATGTATAGACAGGAACATGATACAGCATATTTAGAGACACTTGTAAGGAAAAACTACTAGAATTTTGTAATAGTGTCAAACAAATGATGGATAAAGAACATACGTGTAAACATAACCACTTGAATCAACTGCAACTGCAACATACAAGTAAACAAACAATGTTGAGATCTATGTTAATCCTGAAGACTCATAATAAACAGGAAAAAAATAAAGAAATGAGAAAAGAAACCTGTATGATTTGTTCCACATGCAACTTTGACGATAGTTTTCCCGGATAGTGCAGCTATTGCCCGGGGACGGGGCTGGGGATCATATACTAATTTTACAGATGCATCTTTAACATTGTACTGCAATAGCATATATCAAATCACAATGTGTTGGTAATAACTTATGAATAAATTAGCTGCGCCATAGAGTAGCAGCCAACCTCATTGTCGGTTCCATGACCAAGTTGACCATATTGGGGAAGACCTGCTGTACTGAATAGCAGAGAACAATAAAATATTGCCTCAAAAAAACTGATGAACAACACCCACTAACTACAGCCAAAGCAGATATTAATCAAAAGAGGTTGGAGATCTTCAATTTTCATATTTTCAGCAAGACATACAGTATAGAAGAGCCCTCGATTGATGACAGCCACACAGTAAAATCAGCACCGCATACGGCATTAGTTGCTTCAGTAACAAGACAGGGCACAGGCAATGCCTCAATTTCTGCAGAAATTTTAGAACCACAGGGACAGCAAACAACAACAGTGTAAGAACCAAAGGGAAAAAATAAGTTGTCCATAATATTAAAAGAAACCAGTCATTATTATGAAATGCATGACATAAAATAAGTTTAACAGTTATCACCCGAACATGTAAGAAATGTAAACCAACTATGATTTGTTAAAGGGGTAAAAAGACTTTCTAAAATGTCCATCATTTTCAAAATGAATTCTAGGAATATGTAATAGCCCACACCGAGGCACTATATTGTAGCGCTCAAGGTTATCACGGCGCCCCGGCGAGCGAGTCGCCTCCGGGGCGCCTGGACACCTAGGCGCCCGCCTAGGCGACCATTAGAGCTTGAACTAGTTTGCAGGTATAGTCTGAAACCAGTTAGTAAAATATTAACAACTAGGATATAATGTAAAAGACAACTAGTAAAACAGAAGTGGATATCTTGGATACATAGACAAAGACATTCAAACATGGCCCATGCCCGT
Source organism: Rhipidocladum racemiflorum (assembly GCA_036346355.1). NCBI lineage: Eukaryota > Viridiplantae > Streptophyta > Magnoliopsida > Poales > Poaceae > Rhipidocladum > Rhipidocladum racemiflorum. Next base: position 70,086,192 of record CM070576.1, on the reverse strand, counting down.
GCCATTTTCTGGCCCAGGCTCACACTTCGGCCCACCTGGCCCAACTCCACTCCCCCTTAACCTAACCCTAAACTACCTAACTCTTACCCCCTCCCCACCCCCTCACTCGGCCAACACTCCAGCTACCCCTCAACTCTCGTTCTCTCCCTCCTCTCCCCAATCCACGCTGCCGCCGCCTCACTTCCCCGTTCTTTCTCTCTCTCACTCATCCACCCCCTTCTCCGACGCCGACACCGACACCGCCTTTCCCGGGCGTCGCTCCCCCTTCCTCGCCATCGCCGCCGCCTCACTTCCCCACTCTTTCTCTCTCACAATCATCCTCTCCCTTCTCCGACGCCGACGCCGCCTTTCCTTGACATCGCTCCCCCTTCCTCGCCATTGCCGCCGCCCAGATCGGCCAAGCCTAGCGACGGCCGTCGCCTCCCGAACCCCCAAGCCCAGCCCTAGTCGCACCGCCTGGCCTCGCCTGGCGACGCCTAGACGACCCGGGTGACGCCTGGGACATCCAGGCGACCGCCTTGCCGCGGCCAGGCGAGGCGATGCTTCACGGTGGCCCTCCTCCGGCGACCGGACGCCTAGGCAACGCCTAGGCAACGACTTAATAAGCCCGGTAGCACTAATGGCAAATCAAACATATCATGCATAAAAAAAATGTCAAAACAGATCATGACATTAATTGTCCAAACACATAATGTTATTTCCACACAACAATGGTATTCAGTGCAATAATAATGTCATCGATCATAGAAAATAAGAAGCCAACAGTATCAACCTTTCCTTAGGGAACCTGTCCCCAACTGTCCATGTTTATTGTGACCAAACGAGAACGACTTTCCATCATCAGTTACAACCAATGTATGATTTCTTCCGACACTTGCTTTAATGACTTTGTATCTACAGAATTAACAGCTTTTCATTAGCATTTCGGAACATGTCAAGACAACATTTAACACCTTTAAACCATTTGTCTCAACCAGATTACCGGGCCAATTCATGAATTCAGTGGTATCATACGCAGCTATTAAACAATTAGAATGCAGGTAGAGTTTGGTATTGCAGGCAATTATCTTACTTTGATAGTTCAGAAACAACAGTCGGCAGGTTACGCTGAAGAGTATCCCCGTGCCCCAACTGCCCCTTCTGCTTGACAGTAATAGTGTTGAGTAAAAAAAACTAAACAGAAGCAACTGACTAGTCATATTATACCTCATTGCGACCCCAAGTATAACAACGGCCTTCAGCATCCAAAGCAACACAATGGCAAGCCGCTGGGAAAATAATGTTACAGAAAGTCATTAGCAAAGTATGTAATACTACCGACAAGTTAGTATTTGCAACTATGAATGACAGAAAGAAAACACATGGCATGATAAACCAACTGACGTGCTGTATAGTATTGTATTATTACAAAAGTAGTAGTCCTACTGTCACGATTCGCAACAGTTCCACAGCAATTCACTGGGCATGATAGAAGTTTCCACACGACTACGTTGCAATTATGTCCCCACACAACAAACACCAAGTCCAACCGGCCCAATATCGCCCAACACACTTACATGGCCCAATTGTGGCCAAACAAATGATCAGTTCAATTCTCTTTCACATGCTAATTCACATTATCTTCTTACTCTGCGTCCCTTTAGTTGATCTCCTTGACAATCGTTGGCATAGGTGTCATGACATCTATTATCTAATGCATCTCCAAAACTTTGTGTTGTGGCTTGTTCTAGCCATCCGATGGATGGTACTCATTGGACGGGATTCAAAGTGTGTCCTGCATTCCAGCCATTTATGGCGTTGTGTACGCAAAATTTGACCATTTATCCACTACATCTATTGGCTCATGTTCAACGTATTTTGACTATACAACTATCAGCATGGTTATCACGGAGCCCCGGCAAGGCAAGTCGCCTCCGGGACGCCTGGGCGATAGTTAGACGACCAAACAAAATGCAACAACAAATAAAGTAATATAATAATATACTGAATTATTGAATAGTAAATACTTAATGCAGTAGCAAAATAATGCATAGGCAGCAGCAAATAAACTGAGAATGTTCCAACTTCCAAGGACAAGGACATTCAAACATCGATATCCAAGTCTCAATCATCTAAACGACTCTCATCACTTAGTCCACTCTCATCAACCTTATCCCTTCTTTGTCCTTCTTCATGGGAGAGCAAGCCAGCCTTATCCTTTCCCGGGGAGCTTCTTCACGGGCGCAACGCGTGCTGGTGACCTTGGGTAGCCTCAACCAGCTCGATAGCGGCGACCGGCAAGAGGCACATCGGTCCGGGGCAGTCAGTGCAGATCCGGTGCATGGAGGAGCGGATCCGACGCTGGAACTCGGCGGATCTCCGCGGTGGACGGCCCCGCCAGCTCAGGAGTAAGCAGCACCGAGGCGCGGCTCGGAGGGAGCGGATCCGGCGAGACTGCTCCGGTTGAGGGCGGCGGCGGCTCGGGTGGAGCCGGATCAGAGCAACGACCGGGTGGATGGAGTGGCGCGGTTCGCTGTAGATCGGAGGCGGCGCGATCCGACGGGAGGCCAGGGCAGAAGAGGAGGAGGCGGCCGGCGAGTGACGATGGGACTTGAGGGCAGCACAGTCTCCAGTCAAGGCGCCGGTTCTTGGCGTCCCCCTCGGGCCGCCGAGACGCCTAGGCGACGTCGTGATAACCATGACTACCGGTGCCTCCTATCACAATATCTAATAGAACTTGTCACAAATCATTTCAAAAGACATAAAAATTGCAATCAACGAACCGTCCAGAATATATTTATGGCATCCATTTTTGCACGCCGTGTATTTGCACGTACACAACTACTAGTTTGATTCAAAGTATGATTCCATAATAATTGAAATGCACATAAATCAAGTGTGATAAAATATAAAAGTTACAATATATGAAATACGAAATATCACATGCAACTTTCTGGTTAGTTATGAACTTATGATACAAAAATTTGTAATATTGATCAAATACATTTTGTACCCTCTGGTGGTTACCTCAATAACAAACTTCCCCACCCCTCTTTTGGAAGAAACTGTGAGATTAATAAAAGGCAGACGCATGGAGCAATTTCCACGTCCTTGGTTCCTCTAGCATTCTTCCTTCTTTTTGTATTGAACTAGTCTGCCTGGAGAAGTTGATATCATACTAACACCGTTTTTTACCAGGTAGGCTTTTCTTACCGTACCATTCATCAAGTAATTCACTTAGTTCGCTACTTGAGATGTCTCCAACAAGCTTAAACACTAAAACTAGAACTACTCGTTGATTTATTTGTTAACTCACCCAGGTTCTAATGGATAATCCAACAAGATAACTAATTACAAGGCATTATTTGTTTTGCACACGTGCCTAACAGAAAATTCCAAATTTCCAATTAAGTAGTGTGCTCTTCATTGGAACCATTAAGGGTGTACTGAAAAAAGTCTTATCTCTTATGGTATAGTCGTGTCTTAACCATAAAACACCATTTCCAGCATCGAGTGGCTAAAAACAGACAGAATGGCACAGTTTCAACATGAGTTCATCCGACCACTCGAAGCACCCACGAACTTCAAACTAGGATCAGATTCCAATTCGACTAGCCCTCATTTCACCCACACAGCTCTAACAATCCGCTAATTCAAAAGGCCCTAAGTATAAACTGGCGCCAGTTCCCAACCCCCCATAAACTACAACACCATCTCAAACGCGGTGGGGAGTGAAGGAACTCACTGCAGCCGGAGGCGACGAAGCGGATGTCCACACCCAAGAGCGGCCGCATCCGCGTCGGCGACACCAGGTTGCCCTCCGGCACGCCCACCAGCTTCCGGCCCATGGTGTCAAAGCTCGTGGCGCCGCAGTACAGCAGCTCCCCGCCGGAGCCAACATCCCTCGCCTCCGCCTTCTTCTCGCCCTCGGCGACGGCGGCGGAGACCTTCTCGGGCTCGGCGCTGGCCGACATTATCGCCGGTTGTAGCGCCGGCGGTTGAGGATTCTAATCGGAAACCCTAGATTTGGTGGGAGGAAGCGGAAAGGAGAAGCAAGGAAGGAGAGATTTGAAAATTGAAATGAAGCGTTACTCCGGATTGAAACTTTTATGTGCTGGTGGTCGCGTTGGGGCTAGTGCAGCAGTTAATTAAAGATGACCTGGAGATATTTCTGACATATCTCACAATGACTAGCGGGACCTAATTATCTTGTGGGCCACTTGTCAGTGGTGTTCGTTGATAATCTGTGCGGCCATAGCTGTGGTTTCTTTTCCGTGGACCTGCGAGGACGACATGAGCGACGTTCGAGTTTCGTTTTCGGACTACGTCTTGAGAGTTGTGACCGGCCGAATGTAAAATTTAAATTTGGTCAAAATTTAAAAACTAAATTTTAAATACAATATTTTTAAAATGATAAAAACCAAAATTTCGAAGAACTGACAGAAATTAATCAAAATTTTAGCCATTTTCAACCCCCGTGAAATAGTCTTCTAATACTAGAAAAAATGATGCAAGCATTTATCTACATTTCCTATCTGGTCGAATGCAAAATACTAAGTATTTGCACATAAAATTCCCTTATACAGCTGACTCGACGTCATGGTCAATATTTTGTCGCCATCCAATGTATTAACCCTTAGGTTTTGAGTAGAAGGTCCGGTAATGTTCCACATTGCATCCAATTCTTTGCCAATACACGAACTCCTCACTTACATTATCTATCCCAACTTTTGACCTTAATTGATGTATGCAAAATTGGCAAAATATTGCCAGACCACAAATTGAACAGGGAAAAATCATTTAAGAGGAAGAGAAATAGGTCATAAGCCCCCAATTCACTACAAGCTATAAAGCAATGTGATATACCATTTAACTATGATGAGCATCTATATTCTCAAGTAGTCCTACTAAAGCTCAACGGTCAACATAATAAGCTAACAACCACAATTTCAAGGGAAGCTACTTCACATAAGAGTAATTCCATATTATGAACTCGAAAACATGAAAATCGATCCTACCAAATTTATATATGTATTTTTATTGCAAAATTTTCACATGTATTCCTCAGAAAAGACATCACATTTCTCGATAAAAATATTTTGGTGCTAAATCCGATCTTACAAACATGAAAACGGCTTAATTTATGATCATCTTGGTCCAAAATACTAAAATCTCATCAAAATAGATATTTATTAGAGGCACAAAAAAAGCGCACTAATTTTATATTAAAATATAAATTATGTTTCTATATTTATAGATAAGATCAAGGTATTAAATTGAGATTTTCATGGCTTCGTGGCAATATCTCAAAAAAAGCTATTACAGCTATCGTGGAAGTTATCATTTATCGTGTTTCTAGTATTAAAAAATTTAAAAAATAAATAAATATGTATATAATATAAATCACATCTAAACAAATCATAAAAACATAGTACTTTAGAAGTTACTAATCTTTTTTATAATAGGAATATGAACCAAATCTGAAATCAACAAGCATATTAATACATATCTAAAACCATAAATGAAAACTATATCCTAATATTCTTAGCGATAAGTAAAGTGAGATTCTAAAATAAGGCTAATATTTTGGTCTATGGGTACATATATATGATAGCGAAGTCATCGTTATCTATGAGCTACGTTAAATAGCGGAATTTTCATTAGTTATAGCACTTATAGCTAATATATTAGAATATTGGTATGTAGCTTACGTGTTAGATAAAAAAAAAAAAAAACTATTGCGGAGCTAGCTATTTAGAATATTGGATAAGAAAGATCATATGCTATAAACATGGACATTCTCAAGATCCAATTCAGCCATGGACATTCTCAAGATCCAATTCAGCCATCATTTGAGTTGGTACGAACGTAGTAATATCCGGCGGCCTACGGGCCTACGGCGGAAGACTTCAACGCCGTCTCCAGCCAGCTGTGCGGCCTCGCCACCAACACCGGCGAGGTGGATGTCGTCGACGAGGCGGTCGGCAAGCTCGCGTCGGTTCTTGACAGTGAAGGAGGGACATCGACGACTACAAGGCGGCGTTGCAGGCGGCCACGCAGGAGGTGGAGAAAGCGGACGGATGAGCTGACGGCGCGGGTGGAGAAGCGGATGGAGGAGCTGTCTGATCATTTGATGAAAAAATAATGAACAATCCATACTGAATTGAGTGAGCCGTAAAGAGCTTTTATTTTAGATAATTTTTGCAGTGTATTATACTAGTAATATATTGTGCATAGTAGAAATTAAATTTAGTCACTAATTTATTAAAGACATTTTTACTATTCTACTACCAAATAAAGTATAAATAAACGGTAGTTGATCAGATCCATAAATCGAAAACAATAAACCATTAATATTAAATTTAGTGTACTGCTAAAAAGCTCTTGTCTAGACTCCAGAGTTCCGCAGCATAAGCAAAACAGGTAGTATGCTGCTCTGAAAAGAAAAGCATGGGAAATGTTGACTCCAGAGCCATCCGATCAAGCACGCTGCCACAATTGGGCGCTGTGGATTCTATCGTCGCATGGGGTCATGGCTCCATAATGGTCGGGACTCGGTATCTACTTCCTAAATTTTGCAACCTCGTATTTCTGTCTGTAGCACAAGTATCTTCTAATGACTCAAATGATCATGTACTACCAGCTGACAAAAAAATGCATAATGTTTATAGCAAAATGTAACGAAGATGGATGCGCATGAGTTGGTTAAAATCACCAGCGGAGTCACGGCCCGGCGGGCTTGGGCTATTGCCCGGGCTCAAAGCCTAATGACCATATATTAGAGCTAGCAAATGTGTCGCTTAGTGATTTATCCAGCAAAGTTCAGGTTTAGGTTATATGGCAACTGGCAACAGACACTCAGGCTCGGTCCATACCATAATTAAATTCGCCCAGGCTCTGAACTTTTTCTGGCTCCGCCACTGGTCAATATTCAGTTAACTCGATGTCTTGTTTGATATCTCGTCACATAGGATTAGCTATACTTACACCATAGGACATGCTCAGTTTCTTTTGCACCGTGGGAATCACCTTAGAGTATTCTCTGTGCTAAAATATTGAAAATTATAATAGTGCTCATATTCATTTATGTTGCATTTTTTTTATAAGGCTTGACTGTAAATCAAGGGAAAAAGATGTATTTAGTGAAATGCCCCAAGTCTCAAAAACAAATCAAAACCCTAATTCAAAACTAATTAAGTTTAGTTCGAGTTTATTCATTTTTTATCCAGAGTTTGGATTTGGGGTTTGGAGTTGGATTTGGAGTGGTTGAACTCGTACCTGGCGTCCTCGCTCGGACCTTCGGTCCGTCGCCGCTTGGAGCGGTCGCCCGCGCCGTCCCGTCCTCTCCCGCGTGTCGACGTCGCCATCCCGTCTCGCGAGTCATCCTCGCCCTGCTCCGCGCCATCCTCAGCACCCAGCACGACCCGACGTGCCGTCACCTCCCCGTCGCCTCGACAATCCCCCCATCACCTCCCTGCCCATGGCGACCGCTCGCCAATTCTCGTCGCCTCCGCCCGCGCCCATGCCGAGCGCGGCTATAAAAGTCGCGCGCCCGTTCGTCGCCATCACTCTCGCCTTCCCCTTTTTGCTTCGGTGAGCACCGCCCCATCTTCTTCCCCTCCGGCTGGAGCTCAACCCGGGCTGCAGTTCGTCTCCCCGCCAAATCTCTCCCCTAACCCTAGCCCTAGCTCCTCCGGCCCCTTGTCCCCACCCCGACCCTTCGCCTCCGCCACCAAAACCCTCCCCGCCCCTCTTCTTCTCCGGCCACGACTTGCTCGCCGGCCAAATCACCGCCGCCCCCCTCGCGCACCCTTGCCCCTAACCCTAACCCCACCCTCTCTACTCGACCGAGCGAGCGATCGACGCTGCGCCATGGGCCCCAACGGTCAGTCACACCGTGCCGCGGGCCCACCTATTAGTCTCTCGCTTGCCTCGCCCGCTCCGCCTTCGTTGGTCCCACCTGCCAGTCTCCGGCGTCACCACGCCTCGGGCCCACCCGTCAGCCCCTCCCTCTCATCGCGTGCAGGGCCCCGCCAGCCGGCCTGCTCGCACGCTGGGCTAGCCCATTTGCTGCGCATACGCGCGTTTGGCCGTGGGCCACTCGACCAGTTGGGCCCAGCCAAAAGGTGGCTTGGCACTGTTTTCCGATTTTCTTTTCTTTTTCGGGTTTTTTTATCCGAGAAATTCTTTTAATATTCCAAAAATCCGAATAATTCCCAAAAGGCCCAAAAATAACAAAAATACACTATCCAAACCGTTTCGAGCCACTGAGTCCAAAGACGACCTTTGTTTTGCCTTTTAGTTACATTTTTACAGGGCTTTTAAAGCTTGTTCAGTTGTCCCAGTGCTCACGGCTCACTTGAATGAGACTGGCGGATTCTGTACAACTGGTTGGTACGACCTACTCGGAACGATGCTGGGAACGTGCGGGCGGGCGCGCCACGTAGCACTTACCATCGACCGTTCAAGCACCGCCGCACGCACCGAAGCGCTCCCCCACGCGCGGATGAAGCGGCATGCAAGCGCACCGCACCGTACGCATCAGACGCGACGTGTCGCTCTCACCGCGAACGCCCCGCGATGTCTCCCTTCCGATCAAAAACGCAGCCGCTTCTTCTTATTAATAGCGGTGATACATCGTGACCTCCGAGGCTCCGACGTGGGCGATGATCGAAACGACTTAACGACCTCTCTGTCTCGAAAAGCAATGAAGCATTTTCAATGGAGCTTGATTGTTTACTATACGGGCCACTCGACTGTGACGCGCACTATGGACGTGTGCATTGTGTGCTTACTGTGGCTAGCTACCAAGAGCTTTCGTCGTTTAAAATTTCGGCTGAGATTTTAGATATTTTTTTTAAAAAAAATTCAAAATACTACTTGTCGACGATCGGTTTCGCCGGCAATAAGATTTGTGATTCTAGGGGATTTGTGCGGGATCTGAGCTTGATGGTAACACAGGATGCGAGGGCAATCTGTTTTTAGACAGGTTCGGGCTCTCTCGGAGGAGATAATACCCTAGTCCTGTGTTCTTGGATATATTGTGTGTGTCCTCTCTTTCTTGTTTCTCCCTCCTCCCCTTATATACTGGGGGAAGGATACACGATAGATGGGCGCCACCGGGCCCTGAACATGGTGGCCTGGACGACATGTCCCTTGTCCTTATCCGCCTTCGCGCTCTACGTCTTGGAGAGGTGGTTATGCTTTCCCCGACCCACGCCTACCGCCTTGTCAGTTCCAAAGATCCGCAGCTCGCGATGTCGATCAAGCGTGCTTCGTTCTGGCGGGTTGTTAGGGCGTGGCGCTAAGCTTCCCGAAGGATCGGGAGTTGCCTTGGGAGCAAGCCGAAGGTCTCCTCCGGCCCGTCGTGGTGCTTCGGGCTTTGGGCTTTCTATTCCGCTGTCGAGGCCCGGTCAGTGTAGGTCCCTCTTGTGGGACCCCTGTCTCTGACATCCCACAGCAGCCCCCAAGTGCTTTAGGATCGACTTTCCGTCCCTTACCCTGTCATGAGGATTATGCGGGAGAAAGATCATAAAGAACTTGTAGTATGAAGCCACCGTGGTTGGTTAGCTCGTGGTCGAGTGGTACCCGCGCCCGCTTACGGTGCACGGCAACCGGCTAGTCGCTCGGCTGGCCCTCATGGGGCGTACCGTAGTCTCTCGGCTCATGGCCGAGTGGTACCCACGCCCGCTTACGATGCGTGGCAACCGGCTTATCGCTCGGTTGGCCCTCATGGGGCGTACCGTAGTCTTTCGGCTCGTGGCCGAGTGGTACCCACGCCCGCTTACGGTGCGTGGCAACCGGCTTATCGCTCGGTTGGCCCTCATGGGGCGTACCGTAGTCTTTCGGCTCGTGGCCGAGTGGTACCCACGCCCGCTTACGGTGCGTGGCAACCGGCTTATCGCTCGGCTGGCCCTCATGGGGCGTACCGTAGTCTTTCGGCTCGTGGCCGTGTGGTACCCACAACCGCTTACGGTGCATGGCAACCGGCTTATCGCTCGGTTGGCCCTCATGGGGCGTACCGTAGTCTTTCGGCTCGTGGCCGAGTGGTACCCACGCCCGCTTACGGTGCGTGGCAACCGGCTTATCGCTCGGCTGGCCCTCATGGGGCGTACCGTAATCTTTTTGGCTCGGGGCCGAGCGGTACCCGCACCCGTTCGCGGTGTGCGGCGATTGGCTTGTGAGACCCAACCGACCCTCATGGGGCATACCTTGGTCATCCAGAATAATGCTCGTGTTCGCGCCACTCAAGATCGCTTCAGACCCTCATGGGGCGCATTCTCAAGACCGATTTAGTGAAAAATCCTCTCGCGGCACCCAATCACGCTAAGAAGCAGTGACCAGCAATTGGCCCCAAATTATGGGACATACCGGTTGGGGATGTTCGGAAAGTGCCCGGCCCCAAACTTCCGTGGCGGCCGGCGTTCAGGCCCATCATGGGGCGCACCTTATCCCAAACTTCGAACTGCACTTGACACCTGGTCGCTTTGCGCAACTCCACCATCGGCCCAACATGGGGCGTGCCCTAGATCTGGCCCAGGATCGAAAACGGAGGCCGTTGCTTTCCCCGCCGTAAGGCGAAAATTAAGGCTTGCTCCTTATAAAATGAGGGAAAACTTACTAGGCGAAGGTACCTTTGTCCTTCCCCCTCCACCGTTGAGAAACCTTTGAGCCTCTTTCGGCGGTTTGGGCAGCTTAGGGTTTCTAATTTCGCGCCCAAGGCCCCCGACGGTTCCTCACTCCAGGTCTCCTTCACAGAGATGTCTTCCTCTTCGGGATCCTCGTCAGCGTCGGGAGGTAGCGTCGACCCTGCGACGGCGGGGTGGGAGACCTCCATCACGACGACGTCCCGCTTGGAGGGAATGGTCGCCACGGCCCTCCCTCCGCCGGAGTTGATCTCACGCCGTCCCGCCGCAGGTGACCCTTACCCCACACCTCTAGAGAATGAGATTGTGGTGTTTGAGTCCTTCTTCTGGCGGGGACTTAGCATTCCTTGGAGCGCCTTCTTCCGGGGGCTCCTCCACTTCTACGAAATCGAGTTGATTAATTTGAACCCCAACTCGATTCTTCACATTGCCATCTTCGTCCAGCTCTGCGAGGCGTATCTTGGGATACGTCCTCATTTGGATTTGTTCCGCTCCTTCTTCTTGTTGAAGCCTCATCCGAACCGGGCCGCCCCCAACGTCGTTGGGGGCGCCGGCCCACCATGAGGGCTCGAAGAAGCAGTATTTTGTCGTTCCTCTCAAGACCTCCCTCAAAGGTTGGAGATGGGAGTGGTTCTATTGTGCCCATGTTGATCCTTTCCTCGCCCCCTTTGCTGGCCGCGCTCCTAAAGCTTCCCGATCTTTGAGCGACGCCGGATGGAGGCGGTTTGGCCCAAATCCCGAGCTTCGGCATTGATTGACGATCTAAAGAACCGAGGGTCGACGGGTCCCGGATCGCGATCGATTTTGTGAAGCGCCGAGTGCAGCCCTTGAAGGAGAGAGTCCATTTGGGGTTCCAATACAACGGGCCTCTGGACCCCACGCGAAACGGATGTGTCCTTGTCGATGGAGGCGCCGGCAAAGACGGTAGTTGATCTCTTCGTGCCTGGCACAATAATCACCAACAGGGCTGCCCTCATAAATTTTCGACGGCAAGGCCTCCTCCTCTGTGAGTGCACCATTCTCTCGAAAGGTCGTTCCATGATTTCTTTGATCGATGTGTGATTCAAACAGGGTGCGATCGTTCCTTTTTCAGAACGCGTCCTTCCTTTTCTCGACGGCCTCAGGTTGTCGGCCTCTCTCACCAAACACGCCAGCGGCGAGTGGTCGACACCTCGGTCGACGAGCCGCCGGAGTCGGCGGAGGAGGTCGCCGGTCTTTCGTCAGCCGGGCCTTCGACCTCCGGTGCACCCGGATCACAAAGCACGGGGCCACAGCCTTCTGTCCCAGGGGTAGCCCCGGCTGCGGGAGCTAACTTCCCTCCGAGTGGTGCTGGGTCTCGGATGAGACCTGGGATGAAATTCAAGAAGTCCAAAAGGTATTCTTTTGGGCGACCCTTGTCTTTTTGTCACTTCTGTCCGATGTGTCTTCTCTTTGTTGATTCAGACTCCTCACGGACGTCCCGGCGGAGGGGTCTCCTGAAAAGGAGCCCCAGGCGGAGGCTAGGTCGCCGTTGCCGCCGACTTCCGGGGCGTCGCCACCGGGCGCCGGCGGCCCAACGGTCGAACCATCCGGTGGTCCGTCCGTCGACGAGATCGACCCGGCACCGTCTCCCGGAGTGGAGGAAGTGCCTCGAGAGCCACCGCCGCTCGGTCCTCTGCCGAAGCCCCCGAATCGGACCGTATGGTGGGAAGGGGGTTCCGACTGGAAAGGGATGGAAGAGGACGACGAGATGGAAAGAGCGGCTCGGACGGAGCTTTATGAGCTCACCGTCAGGTGTAGCACGCTCGTCAGGGTGAGTTTCTTGTCTTTGATCTGTTGCCTGCTGACTTCTCCCTGAGATTCTGCCCTGTTTCCTAGGACATGGGGGAGCGCTCGGAGCAAAGATCACGGTTTTTTCGGAAGGTACTCCCGAAGCTCAAGGAGCAGAAGCAGTACCAGGACAAGCTCAGCGAGATCAGCGCGGACAGATGGAAAGAGGTCCACGGGCTTCAGGGCGAGTGTATGACGATCCGGGAGGAGAAGACGAAGCTTGAGCATATGCTCGAAGGTGAGATTCTCCCCTGGATTCGGTTTGGATGCCTTTTTGGATGGTTGGAGAGGATGATGACACTCTTGTGTTTCAAAGCGCGACTTGACCATTGCTGAGCTGAGGGCCCGACTGGAGGCTTCAGAGAACTCTGGCCTCGAAGCTCGAGTCAGCTTGGAAAGGATGCAGCGGGAGCTGAAGGGTAAATTTCTTTGACTTGGGTTGACCACACTTGGAGTCGGGTGTGCCCCTGATGGCCGTTTGACTTTGTTACAGAGTGCAGGGAGAAGATGGCCGCTGTCGAACAGGGCCGGATCGAATCAACGTCGCTGCGAGCCGATCCTGCACCTTCTGCGTATTGAAGGAGTCACGCCGCCAGGGGACGATGCTATTCCACTTCTCTCGGGAGGAGCCGACAGATCGAGCTTATGCTAAAGAGTCCGCAGCAATGAGTGCGAACCAGGCATTGGCGGTGGTCAAGTCTCATTATCCGAGAGTTGACCTCGAAGCTGTGAAAGAAGGTTTTGCCTGTGATGAAGACAAGGCCAACGCGCTCCTCGAAGAGGTGTCCGGTGCATCGCAGGCCTTGTTGGAGAATCTAGAATTCTGACTTCGATGTGGGCCTTGATGCCGAGTGCTCGCCCTCCTTGTTTGAGATATTGTGTCTTCTTACTTCAATATGATTTGCCTGTATTGTCTTCCGCTGAGTGGTCTTCAGACCTCTTCCGCTCTTTCTCCTCTGGCTGAGTTGTTAGAATATAGGCCCGCGGCCTTTTGGATCCTGTTGCGCCCTTCCGGGTGAGTTTCAGCCGACTGGTATGGCTCCCAAACGCCAAGGCCTTGGCCCGTGGCTTTCTTGCCCCAGACACGCTTTTCCGAGAGGCTGGCGTGCAGCTCTCGAGCGTCGGGACTTACGTTGTGGCCACCTGGCTGAGTGGTTTAGCCCCCAGGCTTGCATCGCTTGCTAGCTCTCCAGCCCCCGGGCTTTTTCGCTTGATTCGGTAGAATTAAGCGGGAAGGCCGAATGAGCTTGAACTGCTCATGACACGTGTCTGGCGAAGTGTCCCTTAATTTTGTTCAACGCGCTGATCTTCTTCGGTATTTGCACTGCCACTTTGTTTTTCGCGCTTCATTGATTGCGAGGTGGCGCGTTTGATTGCCTTTGAGACGCTTCGATTTCCGGGGCTGGGGTGGCTTATAAATGGGGCGTCACCGCTAATGAGCGATCGCCCGCTTCTTCTTGCCTTGTCCTTCTTCTTCCTCTTCCAGTTTCCTTCCATGTCTAATACGGGGAGGTTCGTTGGCCCCTACGCGGCATTGTTTCGCCAGCGATTCTTCGGGCTGCTCCACAACTGGGAGGAGGCGGAGTCTTGGGAAGACCTCGACTTTGCCACACTGGAGGCGGAGGAGGAGGAAGGAGCGGCGAGGGACGCCGCCGCCGTGGCCACCTTGTTGGAGGCTGCGCCGGGGCTCCACGAGGTGGCCGAGATCATCCTCGAGATGGTTGGTCGCGATCGCCGCGACGACCTTGCCGTCGTGGCCCTCGTCGCCTTATACCACCCTTGTGGGTGGTTGAGGACAAGGTTCTCAGCGGCTTTGGGTCGCGTGGGTCGCGTCTAACCTCAACGATCCCGCCCGGCCTCCCAAAGAAGACCAAAGAAAGACCAAAGACTAAAGACTAAAGACCAAAGACTAAGAGCACCAAAGAGTGATTTTTTTTTTAGCGCGAGAAAAAGAAAAAAGGAAAGTCAGTAATGTAAATTATTAACATTATGGAATGAAATGCGAAATTTTGTCCAGTCTGCGCCATCATATTTAATCCGAGTTTAGTGGTTCCGCCTGATCAACTTATTCTAGTCAGTTGCTCGATTACGACAGCAGGCGCTGGGCTCGAGCTTTTGGCGGCTAGAAATTCGCGATCGGCGAATCTCGGTTAGATTCTCAAGCTGCGAATTGCGATCCCGAGTGGTTAGTGGTTTCTACCCGTTCCGTTGCGCGCGCTGGTAATAACCACTCGGGGCCAGCATTACACAGAACTTCAGAAAATAAGACGGACCACCATTTTATTTAATGTGTGAGAGTCGGGTACATAACTCATGCGTAGAAACGGCGGAGCTGTTTGGCGTTCCAAGTATTCGCCAAAACCTCGCCGTCTTCTCGTCTGAGTCGATAAGCACCCGGCCGGATTGTCTTCTGCACAATGTACGGGCCTTCCCAAATTGGAGAGAGCTTGTGCTCGCTTTTCTGGTTCCTCCTCAGGACCAGATCTCCTTCTGAAAAGGTTCTACTTCTGACGTTGCGAGAGTGGTAGCGCCGAAGTCCCTGGAGGTACTTAGCCGACTGGATGGCTGCAACGTTCCGAGCCTCCTCGAGGTGATCAAGCTCCACCATTCGACTTCCCTCGGATTCGGCTTAGTTGTAATTCCGAACCCTCGCGGATTCGAATCCTAGCTCGGTCGGCAGAACCGCCTCTGCGCCATAGACCAGGAAAAATGGAGTTTGGCCAGTCGCTCGGCTGGGAGTGGTTCTGAGTCCCCAGAGTACTGACGGTAGCTCCTTCACCCATCGAGCAGCGTATGGTTTGAGGCGGTCGAAGATCCTGGCCTTGAGGCCTTGGAGGACCAGACCGTTAGCTCGCTCAACCTGCCCATTGCTTCGTGGGTGAGCCACCGAGGCGAAGCAGATCTTGATCCCGACACCTTCGCACCATTCTTGGAATTCTTCACTCCTGAATTGGGTGCCGTTGTCCGTGATGATTCGGTTGGGCACTCCAAATCTGACCACAATATCCTGGAAGAACTCCTTGGCCTTAACTGCAGTGATAGTGGCGACTGGCTTGGCTTCGATCCATTTGGTGAACTTGTCAATGGCCACGAAGAGGTAAGCGAAACCGCCTTGAGCCTTCTTGAGCGGGCCCACTAAGTCGAGCCCCCAAACTGCGAAAGGCCAAGAAATGGGTATAGTCTGTAGCTCTGTCTTGGCAAGTGTGTCTGCCTTGCATAGAATCGGCAGCCCTCGCAGGTTCGAACGATCTCCTTGGCATCCGTTATCGCCTTGGCCGTAAGAAGCCCTGTCGGTAGGCTTTCCCACCCAAGGCGCTTGATACCGCTGCGTGATGGCCACACATCCCGAGTGGATTTCTTGGAGCAGCCTCTCTTCCCACTTGTCCCGAAATACACCGCTCGAGGACACCCGAGGCACTCTTTCTAAGTGCTCGTTGCCCACCACCACATAGGATTTGGCTTGTCGGAGACGCGCTCTGCCAGAGTGGTCGCTCCGGAGTTTGTCCTTCAGGAGGTAATCAAGGTGCGGGTAGTCGATCGGGATCGATGAAGCGGGACTCCGGTTCCAGACCCTCACTTGGCTTTTGCCGCTTTGTAACGGTTGGCTCGTGAAGATCCTCAGATGAAGATACCACTCGGGACATCTGCCTGAGTGGCTCCCATCTTCGCCGGCTCGTCTGCCGCCTCATTATTGCGGCGGAGGACATGAACTACCTCCAAACCGTCAAACTTGCCTTCCAATTCTGACTTCTTTGGTAGTATGCCATCATGGTGCGATCCACGCACGACCAGTCCTTCAGATTTGATTCACCACCAACTCGAGTCGCCATGAACCGCCAAATTGGCTTGATTCCGAGTGATGTGGCGATACGAAGCCCATGGATGAGGGCCTCGTACTCCGCGGCATTGTTTGAGGCCGGGAAGTGAATCCGAAGGACATACTTCAACCTGTCGCCCTTAGGCGAGATAAGGAGGATTCCCGTCCCTGCTCCCCCGAGCATCAGAGATCCGTCGAAGTGCATGACCCAATATTCTGGCTCTTCTTCCGTGCGGGGAGTCTGGGATTCAGTCCACTCGGCCGTAAAGTCGGCCAAAGCCTGGGACTTGACGGCGGTGCGCGGCTTGAACGAGATGTTGAAAGCTCCAATCTCGGCTGCCCACTTTGAAATTCTTCCAGTAGCTTCCCGATTACGGAGGACCTCTCCCACGGGGAAAGAAGTCACTACTGAAATCGAATGTCCATGGAAATAATGCTTCAGCTTCCGTGATGAGATCAAAATGGCGTACAGCAGCTTCTGGATTTGAGGGTATCGTGTCTTGGAATCGCCCAGCACTTCACTGACAAAATAAACCGGGCGCTGCACGCCGTAGCGGTGTCCAGATTCTTCCCGCTCCACAATTATCACGGCGCTGACTACATGAGTGGTCGCCGCTATGTAAAGCAGGAGAGGTTCACCTGGCACCGGCGAGACTAGAATTGGCGGGGTGGAGAGGAAAACCTTGAGCTCTTCAAAGGCTTGCTGTGCCTCCGCCGTCCATTCAAAACGGTCGTGCTTCTTGAGGAGCTTGAAGAAAGGCATTCCCCGGACTCCCAACCGTGAGATAAACCTGCCAAGCGCTACCATGCATCCAGTGAGCTTTTGGACCTCTTTTTGGCTGGTAGGCGGGGCCATTTTTATGATGGCTCCGATTTTCTCCGGGTTCGGCTCGATCCCACGATAAGAGACAATGAACCCGAGTAGCTTCCCGGAGGAAACTCCGAAAGCACACTTCTCGGGGTTTAGCCTCATCTGGAACGCCCTCAGACTTGTGAATGTCTCGGCCAGGTCAGAGGTGAGGCTGTCTTCTGCCTTGGTTTTGATCACTATATCATCCACATAAGCTTCCACGTTGCGTCCGAGCTGATGGTGAAAACACCGCTGTATCGCGCGCTGATAAGTAGCGCCAGCGTTCTTCAGCCCAAACGCCATGGTGACGTAGCAATATGCTCCGAACGGGGTGATAAACGAGGTCTTCTCGCAATCCCCCTCTTGAAGCCGAATTTGATGATAGCCCGAGTAGGCGTCCAGAAAACTAAGTAGTTGGGATCCGGCAGTGGAGTCTACCACCTGATCAATACGAGGGAGACCAAAGGGATCTTTCGGACAAGCCTTGTTGAGGTCGGTGTAATCAACACACATGCGCCCGACTTTTATTCTTCTTACGGGCCGAGTACGAGGTTTGCCAACCATCGGGATGATATACTTCTTTGATGAAACTGCGGCTAGCAGCTTTGTAATCTCCTCCCTGATAGCCTGTCGGCGGTCTTGGGCGAATCGACGCAGCCTTTGCTTGACTGGCCTGGCCGATTGGTCTACATTCAACGCGTGCTCGATCACCTCCCTGGGAACTCCGGGCATGTTCGACGGCTTCCAGGCGAAGACGTCTTTATTTGCCCGCAGGAAAGTGACGAGCACGTCCTCCTATTTGTTCTCGAGCCCTGTCCCGATCAAGGTGGTTCGCGACGGATCGGACGGGTCGAGGAGGATTCTTTTGGTACCTTCTTCGGGGCCAATCCCTGGGCTTCGCGCTTTGCGGGTGGGGACGCCGCCTTCTGGCTTCCCGGAATCCGCTTCTCGCCGGATCCCTTCCCGACCTGCTAGCGCCTCCAGGGACTCGGCCATCTCGCAGCTTTCCCTGTCACAGGAAAAAGACTGTTTCATGTCACCGCGCAGAGCGATGATACCACTCGGCCCCGGCATCTTCAAAGTCAAATATGCGTAGTGGGGTACTGCCATGAACTTGGCCAGGCCGGGTCTCCCCAAGATGGCATGATATCTTTGTTCGCGAAATCCGCCACCTCGAAAGCCGAGGTTCTCTGTCCGTAATTCTCCCTTGCGCCGAAAGTGACCGGCAGAGTGATTTGTCCGAGTGGTGTCGCCAAGTCCTGTGTATGACACCGTGGAAAGGCGACGATCCGCGCTTTAGCTCTGGCGTGGAATCCCCATATCGTCTAGGGTTTTGACAAAGAGGGCGTTGAGCCCGCTTCGCCGTCAATCAATACCCTCTTGAGCTTGATGCCGCGGACGACGCGCCAAGACGAGAGGATACCTGTAGGAACGGACGCGATCTGGGTGGTCCGAGCGGTCGTAGGTTATCGCGACCTCGGACCGGCGTACATATTGGGGCGTTCGGTTGCCGCGTAGATGTCGAGGCGGTGAGCTTTGCTTCCGCTTGGACTCATCTGTGGTGAACCCCCGAATATGTAGTTGAGCTCGAGATCGGCTTCCTGATAGTCCTCCTCGGCTTCGGGGGGAGGTGGCTTGTTGGCGGCGTGTCCACTCGGACCTTGTCCAGTCTGCTTCTTGCTCTCGCGGGCGAACCTCTTTAGGGTGAAGCAGTCCTTGGCGGCATGCCTCCCCTTTGGATGGAAAGGGCAGGGTGAGTTCATAACCTTATCGTATCCATCCTCTTTGAGGGCGCGACGGTGAGTTGATGCAGCGACTGCCACCAGCTCTTCACCCTTGCGCTTCTTTTCTTTCCGCCGGGGGGGTTCAGCCTGATCCTTCCCCTCGTCACGTCGTTCGCGAGCCTCGGAGGTCGGCGTAATGGTCCGCTAGGCGAGCGGCTCCAGGCCGACGTGGGTGGCTTCCGGACATCTTCTTGATGAGGTCGGGTCGCCGACCCCTTTACGGAAGGCGACTATCACAATCGCATCTGTGACATCCCGAGCGGTGCTTTTCACGTGCATGAAGCGCTTGACGAACTCCCGGAGGGGTTCGTTCCTCCTTTGGTGTAGCTGGTATAGGTCCCAAGGGGTGCACAGGCGCTCGTAAGTGCCTTGGAAATTTGAGATGAATCGCTCACACAGATCTCCCGAGGAATCTATAGAGTTCATTGGAAGTCCGGTGAGCCATGCTTGGGCAGGCGAGAGGGTAACCAGCAAGTAGTTTGCCATTACTTTCGATCCCGTGCCCTCGACCGCCAGAGCGTATACTTGTAGCCAAGCCTCGGGTCCCTCTCACCGTCGAACCTAGTGATGCCTTTAGGATTAAATCTATCGTGCCAAACCACTCGGCGTAGGTGAGGGTAAACGCCGAACCCTTCGATGACCCGCGACACCCGGGTGGTGATCGACGCGGAGGGATCGCGCTTGGCGTGCCAGCGGTCTCGCGGAAGGATGCCGTAGCGTTCATATTCATCGGCTTGACGGCGTTGTTCCTCCCTTTCTTGAGTCGCGGCGCTGGCGTCGAGAGTGCGAGCAGTCGCGGTTGATCTTTGTGTCGCCGTCGTCTCCGCGAGGTAGGACATGATGTGTCTGGCGGGCTTCCCGAAACTGGCCATTTCTTGGCCGTCAGTCCTCACCGACCACGTGATGCTCCTTCGCCGGCCGATCGGTTTGGGCTCTTTGGATAGCCGCTGCCGTCACCATGGCCTTTACTTGGGCCATGATCGGGCAAGCTGGATCACCCGCCTCAAAGATAGGGTCGTGGTATCCAGGAGTGTCTTGGAGGCGGCGATATTCTGGCGTAAGTGCGAAAAACAGCCTGGTCCCCATCTTGGCTTGCAGAATGTCTTCATTGACAGCCGGCGCGGTCCGGAAATCTGTGCCCAGCGTCGAGTTGATCGCTCGGCCACCTTCCAAATCGGCGGCGGCCGAGGTGTCGCGGCTGCTGAATCCGCCGCGAGCCCTCGATTACCACAGACTCTCACGGAAATTCCAGCAGCTCTCTAGGCTTTCTTCGACTCGGCCGAGGTGGGTGAGTCTGAAGATAAACCTAGGCGCTCGAAGTGCCGAGTGGCTTGGCGGTGAGAACCCCCACCCTTCGTGCCTCGGCGTCCTCGAGCCCGACTCCCCGGCCGGAGCGGGTCTTCGGATCCCCACTCGGCACTTTAGGGTACGAGACAGGGGGACTTTTCGGTCGGCGCGGAAGTCGTGACGGTGGATCGCCGGAAACCTCACCGTGCTGCAGCACGGTTCCCTTAGAGAGGGAAAGGCTTCCGAGGTCGTTGGAGATGAAGGTCAGGCTTCCGAAACGGAAGACCTGGCCCGGGAAGAAGACTGTGGAGACTTCGCTCGTCGCAGCCATCAAACTTGACGAAGATCTTGACACAAGCCCCTACCTGGCGCGCCAACTGTCGACGATCGGTTTCGCCGGCAATAAGATTTGTGATTCTAGGGGATTTGTGCGGGATCTGAGCTTGATGGTAACACAGGATGCGAGGGCAATCTGTTTTTAGACAGGTTCAGGCTCTCTCGGAGGAGATAATACCCTAGTCCTGTGTTCTTGGATATATTGTGTGTGTCCTCTCTTTCTTGTTTCTCCCTCCTCCCCTTATATACTGGGGGAAGGATACACGATAGATGGGCGCCACCGGGCCCTGAACATGGTGGCACGGGCGACATGTCCCTTGTCCTTATCCGCCTTCGCTCGTCTTGGAGAGGTGGTTATGCTTTCCCGACCCACGCTGCCGCCTTGTCGTTCCAAAGCATCCGCAGCTCTGGCAAAGGTCGATCGGTGCTTCGTTCCTGGCGGGTTGTTAGGGCGTGGCGCGAAGCTTCCCCGAAGGATCGGGAGTTGCCTTGGGGAGCAAGCCGAAGGTCTCCTCCGGGCCCGTCGTGGTGCTTCTGGGCTTTGGGCTTTCTATTCCGCCTGTCAGGCCCAGTCGGGTGTAGGTCCCTCTTGTGGGACCCCTGTCTCTGACATCCCACACTACTAGTGATGGTTTTTAAGCCAAAAACCACCACAAATAATATTATTAGTGACGGTTTTAGCCAAAAACCACTAAAGATGCTCTTCTTTGAAATCTTCGTGATTTTAAGCCGAGATCTCGATGATTTATGCCGAAATTTTATTGATTTTGACCGAAATCTCGGTGATTTTGGTCAAAATCTCATAAATCTAGGTTAAAAAAACCGAATTTGAAATTTGATTTTTAAATTTTGTTTGAATGTTATCCGAAATTCTGAGACATGTACGAGGATAGTAGTATTACTACGCAGAGACACGAAATCCCAAGACAGCCAAGCCCTTGTGATTAGCCATGGAGCCGAATTTGCGTAGCCATGGATTTCTTTTTGCAAAAAAAAATCGGTCGATGACTCATTCGCGAATCTGCTAAACTATAGGGTTTTTAAAAAATCGGTGAAAAAACCTATTCGTGATTTTTGGAGGCTTTTTTTTTTTTGCATGAAAGCTGATGTGAAAGCCCTTCCCTTATCTGAAATGTTCCCGATGTAGAATTAGTAGTATTTATGCATGTCGAGCATGCGCAATGTTTCCCATCTATCAGGATGCCACCGTCAATCAATCTCTCGGTGGTCCATACCAGTAAAAGTACAGATGGCAATGAATCTGTACCCAGTGAGTATCACCACTCCATATACTCGTATCCGTGTTAGTAAAATTCACCCGCTACAATACTCATACCGGCACGTAGGTACAAAATTTACCCGTGCGGGTAACGGGGACCCGACGGGTAACCCGCACCCGCATTATGAACAGATGCCCCTGCAGGCTGTAGCAGCATATCTTATAACGCAATTCAATGAAAATGAAATAGATATCCATATCAAAAACCAAACATTATACTAGAGTGCACAGTTGAACCTTGGGCAGCTGTTTGCGCCAAAATTCGGTACATGGCAAAATGGGTTTGAATCGGATAAAAGCAATTGTATGTGTTTGCATCAGAACTCGGCGTGTATTGAAATCAGTCTGAGACGAAAAGGAAGCGTTCGCATGGAAAGAAATCATCAAACGAATCGGAAAAGGAATCCGTTTCTAAAAAGGAAAGGAAATCAGATAATAGGCCGATACGGATAAAGCGCAGTATCCATGTACAACTCGGATCGGCCGGGCGTGTTATAAAAGGAGGTGGGTGTCAAGCGGCAAGGAATCAATCAATTCCAACAACACACACATCTACTTTTTACCAGCTTTTCTTTTACATTGCTTTAGCTTCATAGATTTCTTTGCAAGTCGACGGAATCAACATAGCTGCGCATCGCCGATTGTTGATTCTAGCCGATTTCACCAGGTTTGATTTGCTTCGCTTTGTTGCGCATCGCCTTCCCGGCCGATTTTTACCTTGTATCCGGATCAAGCGTAACGAGTTGATCTAGTTATCTCCTAATCGGTTCTTGCCGACTAGCGAAAGCCGATAGATCTTTGTTTATCGGCCGATCAAATTACAAATTCTACCTTGTCGATTTCAGTCAAATCGACCGCACGCTCTGCAAACCCGGTGTTTGTCTTGTGTGTTCGAGGCCTAAAACCCCTTCACGTTTTTGGCGCGAACATATTTTAACACGCCGGTGGGACCCAAAAGAATGTCGTCAACCGACAAACCCGCGATCCTGCCCGATATCAACACCGATGCCATAATCGCGCCCCGGATGGCCGATTTAACCCCGAGCAACGGAAAGAACTCAAGATCGAAGGCGCCTGGAGGAAATGATGCTACGATGCTTCGGAAAACACGCCGTGGCGTTACTCAAAAGATTGCACTCCCAAGCATCAATCCTATCAGATTCAACATCTGAATCGGTGGCCGATACGCACCGCTCAAGCTGATTTATCAAGTATGATCGAGCAATCATCCATCACGCATTGATTAACCAATCATCGGCTCTAGTGTCTACTTTAAAGCCGATGATAGAAAATAGTGTGAAAACAATTGCTCAAGAATTAGCTGCGTCACGGAAGCCTGCTAGATCCACCACAAACCATCCCTACGCACTCCGGTATATTCCATAGCACCCAACACCAACACGGTGAGCGTGTCGGCTCAAGCACCTATCATGATGCCGGCTCAACCTCTGCTACGAAACCAAGCATACAGAGAGATGGGTTCACACACTACCATGGGCACACGGATGGAGCCAAGATAGGCGCATCAAATCAATCAAGTCGCCCTCCAATAACATCGGGTTATCGGCTTATCACCGATCGAAATGGGACAGTTCCACGATCCACGAGGGGCCACAACCATGAAACAAGCACCATATAGGGTGGTGCCATCGTCGAACCTTTCGCGCCCGTGCCGATGCATTAGGTTTTAATCACAATTACGACGCAGCACCAAGACCTCCTGAGGTGCGAAGTTGGACAAAGACCCGAGTTTGCACTCGGGGCGCAAACAATGAGAATTGGCCGTGTCCCGCACCACAAGCCGACAATATTAATTGGGCGTAACAAATTGCCAATGTTTTGAGAGAACGATTCGGTTTACAACCCGGAGGAGAGTGATCGGCTCGGAAGCCGTACCAGATTACATAGACCGAATGCCGTACCCCACAACTTTAGGGTACCGGACTTTGCTAAATTCTCGGGGATGATTCTATTACCACAATTGAGCATATCGGACGGTTCATGGCTCAATGTGGGAGGCGGCACGATCAGATGGGTTAAAAATTAGGTTGTTTCCTTTATCATTATCTGGCACTTTGCATTCACTTGGTTCACAAATCTACCACCTAATTCGGTTCATATATGGAGCGATTTAGAAAGCCGATTCCATGAGTACTTCTTTTGGGAACTATGGAGCTTAGGATTTCGATCTTAGTTCAGTCCGGCCAATACTGGCGAATCGGTCTCTGATTATATCAAAGATTTGGGCGTCTGGAATAGGTGCTCTGATGTAGCATTACCCGACGATCAATTGGCCGACCTAGCGTTCCAAGGGTTAATCCCTCCATTAAAAGAAAAGTTGTCAGGCCAGGAGTTCCCCGACTTAGGCCACCTACTCCATCGCGTATCGGCACATGAAAGCCGATATGCAGAGAGCAAAGGGTTTAAAGATAGGTTTAGGACAAACGGCAATGAAAAGGCCAAAGTAAACATGGTAGATTACGATTCGGGCGACACCTCGACGACGGAAGGTATGAACATAGCCGAGTGGGCCAAAGGTTCCAAAAAACCACTCGTATGCTCTCTGCTTAGGCCGACAAAGAATAAAGCGGAAGTCAAGTACTCGTATGATGTGTCAAAGTGTGACAAGATATTTGATTTATTACTACAAGAAAAACTCATAAGGTTACCAGAAGGGCATATCATACCATCGGCCGAAGAAATTAAAAAGCGAAGGTATTGCAAATGGCATCATTCGTTCTCTCATAACACTAACGATTGCAATACTTTTCGACAACAGATCCAATCGGCCATCGCCGATGGCAGGTTAAAATTTGCAGAAGAATCGGCTATGCAGATAGACATGGGCCCTTTTCAGGTCAACATGGTTCAATGTTCACGAAAAGGAAAGAGGCCTGCAGACGAGGATAAGCCGACTAAGGGAGTTGTATCACGAGACGAGACAAGTCTGAGATCACTGTCGGTTCTATACAAATAGAAGCCGATAAAAATGGACAAAACTCAAGAACGGTGAAACCAAGAGGGGACTTAGAGGTCGGTAAATGGTATCGAGCTGAGAAGGCTCCAAGAAGAGCCGATTTCAAACCAAAGCCGACCTTCTCACAACTCCTGGGGAAATATGAAAGGATAAGTCGAAGGTATAACCCTCAACACCACCAGGGTTTTCATCGATCGAGGGCAAAGGAGGGACGAGCGTCGGCGGCGGATGTGCCACATCGGCCGATTACTGAAGGAAGAGAAACATCGGCAATGTCCTTTTTGGCGATTTCTTTGGGAGAGAGGATGACCTTACCATGATTGTATCTTGTCCTATGCAACACTCGTCTACATGTCGGCCAAGCCAATCAGAAAAGACAGGTTGTCCAGGCATCGATACACGATCGCCCGTAAGGAGCGTAAGGCCGATCTATGAAAGGTTGTCAACATCGTAACAAGGCGAATCCTCCCAAAATCGGGAATTATCGGCTAACGCAAGAAGGATGGAATCGGCAAATGAAATGGGCAATTTAGTGGAAAGATAAGAAAGCCGATAGAACCCAAACCTAGATGGTGCCCTTCGGTCTCAAAGAAGTCGCAACGCAAGGCTTCAGCGATTAAAAACACAAGAAGAAAGGGAAGCCGAAAAGGAAAGTGAGAGGATCGGACGTTTAATAAGTTAAGACCGGTACCGATTTTGACAAAGGAGTTGAGATAGAACGAACAGATCGATAGTGATTCAGATCACTCGGTTCAATCCAGTTCTCAGATGATCCGATATGATCCGCAAACAATGGACATAACCAGGGTATTCACTTTACCTGCCGAGTTCAGAACCGAAGAATCGGTGAAGAAGTGTTCGCCCGATTGTGCCTCGGAGCACCAGGCCGTGTTTGAAAAACCACAAGACATGCATCGGCATTTGAAACCATTGTATCTAAAAGGATACATTAATGGCCGACCGATATCCCGTATGTTGGTCGATGGCGGGCAACGGTCAATCGATGCCGATTAAGTACTTTCGTAAAGTTGGGAAAAGCCGACGAAGACTTAATCAAGACCAACATGGTGCTAAGTGACTTCACCGAGACCCAACCGAGGCTAAAGGCGTAATGGTGTCGAATCGGCGATCGGTAATAAAACTTTGCCGATCGCGTTTTTGTGATTGAAGCTAAAGGCAATTACAGCGTACTCCTTGGGCGGATCGATCCATGCTAAGCTGTTGTATACCATCAACTATGCACCGTAAATCGGTACAAAGGAACGATGATACAAGAGAAGTCGCGTGCCGACACATCGGCTCATATCGCCATGGCTAGCCTCGACACCAATTGGCCACGAAGAGGTGAATGCATATCGTGAAAAGCCTTGGACAATTGCGATTTTATCTGTGTTGAGAAATCGGGATTCAAGCCGATCGGCGTTAAACCCAATACGTTTGATCGGACAGGCAGTGATAAGAAGATGGAGCGCGAGACAATAGCAAAGCTGAGGAAAAAGCAAGGAGCTATCGGCAGAAGAATACGAAGAAGTCGTTGAAGATTTTGAAGAAGAAAGAAAGGGGTTAGGATTTACTTCACGATTTGCTTGAAGAGATCGATATTGGGGAAGGGGATAGCAAAAGACCAACGTTTGTAAGTGCTAAATTAGAACCCCATTATAAAACAAAGTTGGTCGAAATACTCAAGGAATATAAGGATTGCTTTGCATGGGAGTATTATGAAATGCCAGGTTTAAGCCGACAGCTAGTTGAACATCGGCTACCTATAAAACCTGGATATCGGCCGTTCAAACAGTACCCTAGGCGGTTTAACCCTACGTTGTATGACGCTATAAAGGAAGAAGTAGGACGATTGCTAGAGGCGAAATTTATCCGGCCTTGCCGATCTGCTGAGTGGGTCTCAAACATCGTCCTGTGAAGAAGAAAACGGCAAACTTAGGGTATGTGTCGATTTTAGAGATTTGAACAAAGCTACGCCAAAGAGCAGTACCGATGCCCATAGCCGATATGCTTATCGATGCTGCATCTGGGAATAAAATCATAAGCTTTTTGGACGGGAACGCCGGATACAATCAGATATTCATGGCCGAAGCCGATATACCCAAAACGGCTTTCAGATGTCCGGGGGCTTTAGGGCTATATGAATGGAAAGTTATGACCTTCGGTTTAAAAAATGCGGTGCTACTTATCAACGTGCTATGAACCATATTTTCCATGATTTGATCGGCAATCTGTGGAAATATACATTGACGACGTAGTGGTAAAATCCAAAGAAGGCGGCAACATTTAGCCGATCTGAGAAAAATGTTCGAAAGCACAAGGTTACATGGGTTAAAAATGAACCCTCTCAAATGTGCTTTGAAGTATCGGTGGACAATTTCTTGGGTTTACGGTGCATGAAGGAGGGATTGAAGTAAACCCAACCAAAGTGAAAGCCATAGCCGATACTAAACCACCGACAAGTAAAAAGGAGTTGCAGGTGTTGATTGGGAAAATCAATTACTTGCGACGTTTTATCTCAAACTTGTCAGGGCGTATTCGGGCCTTCACACCGCTAAAAATTAAAGATAACCAAGAGTTTAAGTGGGAAGCCGATCAGCAAAAGGCCTTCGACGACATAAAAGGTTATCTGATGAGTCCACCAGTATTGACCGCACCAAAACACGGTATACCTTTTAGACTATATATATCGGCTGAAGGTGATTCGATTGGAGCAGTTTTAACACAAGAAGCCGATAGGAAGGAACAAGCAATATATTACTTAAGCCGACGTCTTCTAGATGCAGAAACCAGGTATCCCTTAGTAGAAAAATTATGCTTGTCATTGTACTTTGCTTGCACCAAGTTAAGACATTATATGCTGGCTTCCAAATGCGTTATAATATGCAAAACCGATGTAGTTAAATACATATTATCGGCGCCCATCCTGCGTGGTCGGCTTGGTAAATGGGCATACGCCCTAACAGAGTTTGAGTTATCCTATGAATCGGCTAAATCTGGCGAAAGGACAAGCTGTGGCCGATTTTATCACAGGGAGTGAAACATTAGTAGGAACAACTAGTGTAACTCCTTGGCAATCAGATTTTGATGGGTCTGCTTGCAAAGAAGGCGAAGGCATCGGTGTGATATTAGTTTCACCTAGAAAGCAGGAGTATGACTTCATGTATCGGCTAAATAGCCGATGTTCAAATAATCAAGCGAATCTGAAGCATTACTAAGGGTCTACAAATCATAGATAGCATCGGAGTGAGAGACGTCGAAGCTTTTGGAGATTCGATGTTAATTGTACAGCAAGTCAGAGGAGAATACCGATGCAACGATGATGCACTAACCCAGTACTTGCATCAATGCCTCCAGATCATCGAGATGTTCACTACATTTTCCATAGAACATATTCCCAGAGAAGCTAATGATAAAGCAAACCGATTGGCACAATGTGCATCAGGGTACAGGATTGAAAGCCGACAGGGACCAATCGAGCTAAACGTTTGGCCGGTTTTATGTGTTCACCCTGTCGACTGGAGAACAGAGATAAGGGATTATTTGTCAGATCCAACCAAGCCGACCGAGCAAAAGGTCAGGCGCAAAGCACTCAAATATGTTATACTAGAAGACGTATTGTACTTTCGGACTATGGAAGGTTTGTTATTAAGATGTCTGGGAACCGAGGAAGCCAAAGTGGCGATGGGTGAAGTTCATGAAGGCATTTGTGGGTCACATCAATCGGCTCACAAGATGAAATGGATACTGAGACGAACAGGATATTTTTGGCCGACGATGTTAGAAGACTGCTTCAAATATTATAGAGGATGCCAAACGTGTCAAAAGTTTGGTAACATACAGTCAGCACCAGCATCGGCTTTACATCCGATCATCAAGCCATGGCCATTTAGAGGATGGGGTATAGACATAATCGGCCAGATATTTCCGTCATCCAAAGAAAGGACATAAATTCGCCCTTGCAGCCACGGATTATTTCTCAAAATGGGTTGAGGTGTGCCACTCAAGAAGGTTACTAGTAAAGAACTGATCGGCTTTGTAAATGAACACATCGTCCATCGGTTTGGGATTCCACAAACAATCACTACTGATCAGGGTACTGTGTTCATGTCCAACGATTTCAAAGGGTTTGCGGAAAGTCTGGGGATAAAATTAATCAACTCCTCCCTTACTACGCCAGGCCAATGGACAGCCGAATCATCGAACAAGACATTGATAAAGCTGATAAAAAGAAAAATTGGGGAAGAGCCAAGGAGATGGCATTCAATGCTATCGGAGGCTTTATGGGCTTATCGGCTATCTCATCACGGATCAACTAAATTGTCACCCTTTCAGTTGGTATACGGACAAGAAGCCGTTTTGCCCGTTGAAATCAACATCGGCTCAATAAGGCTACACGAGCAAGATAAGGTATCAGCCGATGAATACAAACAGGCGATGCTGGACAATCTAGATGATTTGGCTGAACTAAGGCTGAGCACGCTAGATCGGCTTAAAAGGAACAAAGAGATGGTTGCCAGGTCGTACAATAAAAAAGTGATTTTTAAAGCATTCAATCAAGCCGATTTAGTATGGAAAACCGTGTTGCCGATTGGGTCTAGGGATAATCGATTCGGCAAATGGTCTCCAACATGGGAAGGGCCTTATAAGATCAATCGGCCGGTTGACGGGAATTCATATATACTGGAATCTTTAGAAGGGTTCGTCCTACCTAAAGCGATCAATGGAAAGTATTTGAAGGCGTATCACCCAAGCATATGGGTCGGGTCCTAACTACAGAGGTGAAGGCATCAAGATCAATGACAAGCACATGCATATAAAATCGGTCATACAGCCGACCGAGTCAGGAACAAATAGTCCTTATCCACCAGATTAAACAGTTTACAAAATATTCCAGTACAGCCAATATTACACCGGAGACGACGTCGTTTTCAATGAAGCCCCGAGCCAGGAAGATGGGCTCCCAAAGCCGACAATGCTGCTGCTGCTCTACCAATAGTAGCTTGAACGCTATCTATTAATCGATCATCGGCTTCAGACGCTCAGGCCAGGATCATCTTAGCTGATTGACTTTTAACTTTGGCAAAAACTTCGCCGATTTGCTGCCTCTGAGCCGCTAGTAAAGATGTCGAATCTGCAATGCCAATTTGGCAATCTGCAAGTTCTCTTGTAACCAAGGCCAGCTGTTCTTCAAGTTTTTTCTTGGATGACTCCAGCTCCTGGGCCTTAGCTTTGGCCGATCTCGGATAGCGACACCTTGGTCAAAAGCACTCTTCGAGATTTAGCATCTGCTATAAGTTTGTCCAAGATCTCTTGGTCGGCTTTGTCGGGCCTTCCTCTGTTCAATTCTTGCTTTGGCCGACTTCTCGTCTAGCCGACGATCATCCAGATGGCACACTTCTAGCAAAGCATTCATGGTCAGCAGAGGGAAGATCGGCTTGCATGGCCGCCATAAGCGTTCCTCAAGGGCCGAGTGTTGGCCAAGAGCGCCTCCGGCCGCATCACTTCGCCCAAGAGACGATTGAGTCGCTCTCTGCATACCCGGCCAGTAATAAAGAAATGATGCCGGGCGCAGGCTGCTATTATGCTGGATGTCACTGGTAGTCGTCGGTGGCTAGCACTTCCGATCGTCGAGCTCGCCCGTCAGTGAAGCCCAGCAAATCGCGAGATCGATTGATGGCGCTTTGGGGTCGTGGATCGGAGATCTCGGTAGTCTGTTGCGATGCGGGCGGCAATGGAAAGGATGAAGGATAGCCGATGTAGCACCTTGGAGATCGGCTATAACTCCCGCTACTTGCACTGACGGAGATTGCTAGGGATTTAAAAGAATAAAATCAGCAATGCAAGATGGGCGTAAAAAAAAAAATGATATTAAGCAAAGAATAAAGAATAAAACTTACATCAAGAAATGAGTGCTCCGAGAGCCATCGGGTTGCCGCCACTGTCCAGGCGGCGCTGGCCGACTTCTTCCTCCTCTCTGCAGTACCTTCGAGTTAGCAATTATCAAAGCAAGGGGCATGTTAGCCGATATGCAAAAGACTTACTTGGAGCACGTTGGCGAGCCAGGTCCGACAGGGATGGACTCTGAACGCCCAAATTTCCAGAAGTATATCCTGTAGTTCCGACGGATTGACCCGGGCGTCTCTCGCCACCATCGCGTAAATATGAGGGTCGGCTATTTGATCACCAGCATCTGTGCCGCCCTGAAAAGTTCAAAACCATACTTAATGAAAAAAAAAACCCAATGGCCAACATGGAAACAAATAAAAGGACACCGGTACCTCTACAGCTACTGAGGAGTCGGTATAACCGGAACTCTCGCTGGGGCCAGAGGCCACCATCGGCTCATGGAAGTCAGGCAAAAAGTTTAGAAGTATAGCCGACGGAGTTCTGTCCATCAACAAGGCCTCTGATATCTGAGACCACCATTGTGAAAATATGGCCGACCGACGGGAGTTAAGAATGAAATGTGGCAAAGAAAGAAGTTGAAATCCGTCGGCTACTTCGGGGACGATCTCCGCAGCGACACTGTTGGTCACCCGGGAACGAGGTTCGATGCAGGACAGCAAAGGAAAGGAAGGGATGGTTTGCCCAAAACCCAATTGACGGGCATAAACAGATGGATGATAGAATTCGTAGGAAGGCTGAAATGTCCTGTTGCGTGTATTCAAGCCGACGTGAATAAGGCAGGGGGAGAGGATAATTTTATATAAGTCCAAAGTGGACTGGGGCATCAAGGAACTATCGGCATCTAAGTGAAGAAATGATGGGTATGGACAATCGGCTAGGTCGGTGTAACAGAAAAAATCTTGTTGGCCGAAAGAAGACCTGTCTAAAGTGAGGAAAAAACGGAGATACTTGTGAAAACCAGCTGAGTCCATTTTTAGCTCATCGATGAGCGACATGATGAATCTCTCACCAAAAGATCGGCTAGCTCTATACTGGGGGACCACGTGTTCTGGATAATCTTCCCTGGGAAAAGTCAAACTCCCCATGGGTTCCGGTAAAATGGATCGGCTAAATATGCAGTAGAGCCATGTCTGGATAAACCACAGGGGACCTCCTATATTGCCGACAACAAACTTAGCGAAACCGTAAAAGCCGACTACTTAATCACATACATCATCTGATATATTGCTCCCAAAAAGATCTTACCAAGAGCCAGCCGATGACCTTCCACTAAGCGTTCCGCTATTAGTTGAAAGGTTTGGGTGGGGCCAAGAGAGGCGCCGCAGAATAAATATCGGTCTAACCAAAGATTAAGAAAAGCAACATGCTCTTCAGCCGATACAGGACCATTGACCCTATTGTTATTTTGGACATACTTATGCCAACCTTCGCCTTTCTTGCGGATTAATTTAAAAGTGGGTTTCCCACTAAAAGCCGACAGCAGACCCCCGTCTGGCCTAAGGCAGGATAATTGAGCCACGTCAAGTAAAGTAGGGCCTATCGGGCCAGATGGGAATAGAAAAGCATTAAAAGAATCCGACCAGAAATAACAAGCCGCAGCTACTAAGGGTTCATTGGCTTCCGGGTCGGCTAGACTCAAAGGCAAAGATTCAGCTATGCCCATTCTCTCCCATTCTACCCTCTTCTGAGCCGATATCCTAATGAACCAAGATCTCCATCCCTTCAAATTTGTGGGCCAGGCTCTAAAACTTTTTCCCCACTCAGAAATATTATATCCTGCAGCCGACAACGGGAGTCTAGGGATCTCGTCATTAATAACCGTGTCGGCCGATATGGTACCTATGGGCCCTAGGTAAAATTGGTCCGAGCTTTGAGGAATCGGAATGAATACCTGCGAAGGGTCCATTTCAAATGATTTGAAAGAACGAAGGAAGAAGATGAAGGCCGATGATGCGTGGTTCGAGCTTGGAAGCGTGAAAATGACCGTGGGGACCCCATATTTATACCGCGATAAAAGAAGGCGGCGGCGGGAATAGATTCTTTGCATTAAAAACGCACTGAGATTATTACGGCGCCATTTAATGGGAGGTTACCAAGAATTTCCGATGACAAGCCGATTGCAATTTTTGAAAAGTATCAAGTTATCTTTCCAAAAATTGGGGGGCATATGTTTGCGCCAAAATTCGGTACATGGCAAAATGGGTTTGAATCGGATAAAAGCAATTGTATGTGTTTGCATCAGAACTCGGCGTGTATTGAAATCGATCGAGAGGCGAAAGGAAGCGTTCGCATGGAAAGAAATCATCAAACGAATCGGAAAAGGAATCCGTTTCTAAAAGGAAAGGAAATCAGATAATAGGCCGATACGGATAAACGCACCGTATCCATGTACAACTCGGATCGGCCAGGCGTGTTATAAAAGGAGGTGGGTGTCAAGCGGCAAGGAATCAATCAATTCCAACAACACACACATCTACTTTTTACCAGCTTTTCTTTTACATTGCTTTAGCTTCATAGATTTCTTTGCAAGTCGACGGAATCAACATAGCTGCGCATCGCCGATTGTTGATTCTAGCCGATTTCACCCAGGTTTGATTTGCTTCGCTTTGTTGCGCATCGCCTTCCCGAAGCCGATTTTTACCTTGTATCCGGATCAACTGTAACCAGTTGATCTAGTTATCTCCTAATCGGTTCTTGCCGACTAGCGAAAAGCCGATAGATCTTTGTTTATCGGCTTCGATCAAATTACAAATTCTACCTTGTCGATTTCAGGTCAAATCGACTGGCACGCTCTGCAAACCCGGTGTTTGTCTTGTGTGTTCGAGGCCTAAAACCCCCTTCACGTTTTTGGCGCGAACAGCAGCATATCTTATAAGGCAGTTATGATTTAGGGATTTTGATGAGCTGACCGGCTAGGCTGCATAGTTGGGCCAGATCGCTAGCGGACTAGATCCACGGGTGAATGGGTACGAGTAATAGTACAACGGATCCATACCCTCTCTACCCCCTGGATAGTAATTTTTGTCTGTTAACAGACCCGCTGGTATAAAAAATGGTTCATATCTGGTACCTATCTCTAAGTAAAAATCGTCTCGCCCACGTTTGGTGATAAGTAATAAATCCTCTGTTTTTTTTTTTATTCTGTAATACGCACAAAAAAACACTCAACATAAAAAATAATTAACAAAAAATGACAGACAAATCGTCGTTAAACGACACGCCATAATCGCTTAACATCTTTG
The DNA here is from genome assembly GCA_036346355.1 of Rhipidocladum racemiflorum. NCBI lineage: Eukaryota > Viridiplantae > Streptophyta > Magnoliopsida > Poales > Poaceae > Rhipidocladum > Rhipidocladum racemiflorum. The sequence continues at coordinate 70,052,276 of CM070576.1, read as the reverse complement.
AAAGAATTTAAATAAAGATAGGGAATTAAAAGTATTACAATAACTATAATCTAGATTCCTATAATAGGTAAATATGTTAAAACGAATACTTCAAAGCTATAAACAAATAAATATCGCGAATAAAGTATGGACTCTCCAAACAAGTGGCTTAATTAACCCGTAAGCTCGTAAAAAAGGAGACGCTCCCATATCACCGTATGTACGTATCCAAGAACATGCCAACAAGCTCCTCGAAAGAAAAAGGTCACGAAGCTGTCGCCAATTACCTTACTGTGAACAGGATCGAACTCCTAGCTAGCCGCTGACGTATCCATAGTTTGGCTCGATGCGTGGGTAGTTTGCGTAGCTAACGCGAGCCGGGCGACTTAGCCTGACCAGTAGGCAGCGGAAATGCACGAGCCGCATGGAGGGTTAGTTGCGACTTGCTGGTGCGCCAGCTGCAGGTCGCGTCTTCTGCTCGACTTGCAAACTCACTCTCGTCAGTCGTAGTCGTGACCCCCCCCGCCCTTTATACGCGCAGAACGGCAGAAGTTTCAGAACCCACGGCTAAACACGAGCCTTGCACGAAAGAAACGGCCTGACCGGGACGCGCACATGCGAATGGCGCCGGTCAGTAGCACCACGTTCCTCCCGACGGAGGCGTCGGGCGAGGCGACGCTGCGGCCGTCGTTCGTGCGCGACGAGGACGAGCGGCCCAAGGTGGCGTACAACCACTTCAGCGACGAGGTGCCGGTGATCTCGCTCGAGGGGATCGACGGCGCGCGGCGGGCGGAGATCCGCGCGCGCGTGGCCGCGGCGTGCGAGGGCTGGGGCATCTTCCAGGTGGTCGACCACGGCGTGGACGCCGCGCTGGTCGCCGGCATGACGCGGCTGGCGCGCGAGTTCTTCGCGCTGCCGCCGGAGGATAAACTCCGGTTCGACATGTCCGGCGGCAAGAAGGGCGGCTTCATCGTCTCCAGCCACCTCCAGGTTCGTTCGTTCGTGCACGTACGCACGCATGCATGTCTGAATGTGCGTGCCATGCATGGTTCAGCATCATGATGCCAAATTGGGTTCAGAACTTGCGATGTCCGTCGACGTCGCGTGAGCAGATGACGTAAAGAGGAAGAAGTCTTTCCTAACATCGATTAATCGTTCACAAAACAGAACAAAATTCATCGATGGAAAACTTTGTGATTATACTACGTAAGAATTAATCAGTGGCTAATATTTGTGTTTGCCCTTAAACAAAGGGTAAGATTGACCAAATCAAAGCGCGCGTGGCAAGATAATTACTGGATATCGAGTTTGACCATCTAATGGCTATGGACCTATGGTGCATTAATTAGCATCTAACGCTAAAGCCTCTGCTCACTGTATTGACTTTTGTAAGGACTTTGAGATTTTGACCATTGATTTTGTAGCTTAATATCAGTGTGGATTGATAAAATTATAATCATGAAAACAAACTGACAACATATTAGTAGTGCATGTGTAGTTTTGCTGCTTTTCAGTAGAAAAAAAAACGTATTGTTAAGCACATCTGCCGTGGCAATCTATCTATTACTCCTGTGAGGGCTAAATGCACTTGCATGGGCAAGTTAGCTAGTTTGGTAAGTCCAAAATACCTTAGCTCGTAATCGACGCAGGATTAATTGTGATGTAACACGCAGGGGGAGGCGGTGCAGGACTGGCGGGAGATCGTGACCTACTTCTCGTACCCGGTGAAGGCCCGCGACTATTCGCGGTGGCCGGACAGGCCAGCGGGGTGGCGCGCGGCGGTGGAGCAGTACAGCGAGCGGCTGATGGGCCTCGCCTGCAAACTCCTGGGCGTGCTCTCGGAGGCGATGGGTCTCGAGACCGACGCTCTGGCCCAGGCCTGCGTCGACATGGACCAGAAGGTGGTCGTCAACTTCTACCCCAAGTGCCCCCAGCCGGACCTCACGCTGGGCCTCAAGCGCCACACCGACCCCGGCACCATCACGCTGCTGCAGCAGGACCACGTCGGCGGCCTGCAGGCCACCCGCGACGGCGGCGTGACGTGGATCACCGTGCAGCCCATCCAGGGCGCCTTCGTCGTCAACCTCGGCGACCACGGACACGTGAGTAGCAATCAACTTGTCTAACCGCTCCGCGCCATGCTATCGTCGATCGCCCATGTAATTATGATATGCGTGCGAGCAGTACTTGAGCAACGGCAGGTTCAAGAACGCCGACCACCAGGCGGTGGTGAACTCCGACTGCAGCCGGCTGTCGATCGCGACGTTCCAGAACCCGGCGCCCGGCGCGACGGTGTACCCGCTCGCCGTGCGGGACGGCGAGGAGCCCATACTGGACGGGCCCATCACGTTCACGGAGATGTACCGTCGCAAGATGGCACGCGACCTCGAGCTCGCTAAGCTCAAGAAGCAGGCCAAGGAGAAGCAGCAGACGGCGACCGTGCCGAAGCCCAATTCTCTCGACGAGATTCTTGCCTAGATCCACGGCTGGTGTGTGTGATCTCACAGTCACAGGATATCAACTGCGCGTGCGTATTAGTAGCTCTGGAATAATGTTTGTGTCGTCCGTGGAACCGAGGCAATTGTCATGAGCACCTATGGATCGGAGTATACTGTGTGAAGAAATTAAGCGTATATTCGTAACATTCTGTTTAATCCAGCCGTGCCGGCTATACTCTATGCTCGTCGGCGACAGTTAACCTTAGTCTTTTACCGGGGGTAAGTCTGAACGTGCAGCCTCGGGAGTAGGGACAGAGGTGGGAACGAGATCAGCAAACAAGTTCAGGTGCAATTGTATACCCATCCTAGCAAATCTCTCCTGCTTGGTTCTCTTCACTCTGCACGTATCAGGGAGAAGAGAACGATACGTTTAACGTAACCCGCGTCAAAAGCAATAATTTGCAAACAATTTGATCGCCCAAATACAAGATCAAATTTGCCCGGTACACCAGTATTACAAAAATAATACAGCTGAACTAGTACTGTTTTTTTTTTCTCTCTTCTTCTTTGAAACAGGAAGACATCCCAGCTTTTATTGAAAGCTAGTGACAGGTTCGCTTACAAAAAATATGACAGCCGAATTAGTACTGTTTTTCTTAAAGATTAAACCACTCCAGAGTCGTCGTCGTCGTCGTCTTCAGAAGACGCAATCACTTCGCTCCGAGCAAGAATGATGGCCGTTTCAGGAAAGGCAGCAGAACAAAAAAAATTACAAAACCAGAGTACTCAAGTCTCGTCACTCCCTCATGCACCAATCAGCAAAACCGGCGGATCTGCACACAGGTTCAGGGTGCACGAGCCGGCCGGCACCCCAGAAACGAGGGCGGCTCAGGTGAGGCACGCGGCGATGGGATTACACGCGCGCGGCCGTGAGAGCTCGGTTGCGTTCGCTCGAGTGCGCGCATGTGCAGTGCCCTCGCGCGCAGGCAAAGCATTGCACAGGGAAACGTACGCGCGCGGTGGCGCGGCCGTCACACCCGCAAGACCGCATCGCGCTGCATCCGTCGCTCATTCGCTCGCTCGCCAATGCCATTTCTTTAGAAGTAGAAAGGCGAAGTCGAGCCCGTGACGGGGGTAGGAGCACGCCCCCATGCCGCGGCGCTGTTCCGTCCATGGCGCCCGCGGCAACGCCCCCGCCCCCGGTCTCCGTGTGCGCGCGCCGAAACCGGGCAAAACTTTCCAAGCTCCTGAAAAGACAGAGTTGGACTTGCCCTGATCGATGCTAACCTGTTAAAATTTATCTTTCGTCGGATAAACTAGGTAGAATATATAAATATTGCAGTGGCTGACTGGTCCGTCAATTATCACGCTCGGATTTGTTCGCAAGTTGCGAGAGTGACAGAGTGTGTAATGGTTGATGCGATGTAACGCGCCATGATAGCATTGTTTTCAGCTCGGAGCCTCCAAAAGAATGGGTGATCGTATCGCGACGCCTGCAAACTGTGAGCGAAGCGGATCGGCAGATTGGCCGGTATTTGCAATCTGTTGGCCGCACACTGGCGGGGCAATGCAGAATCGGTGACATACAGTCCGAGTTCTCAACCGTTCATGTGTTGTTGATGGCGAGGGCTCAACGGTATCAGATATCGAATCCTCGTAGCATCACATGCAGCCATGCAGAAAAAAAAAGTGTTCCTTTATTGGCAAAGAATTAGGCCTAACCCTTCTTTTGTGTTAAGCTAATAGCTGCGAGTAGCCTTGACTTCCCGGAAAAGGAGAAAAGAATGGGACATGTTGTAGGTCGACATGCAAATAGATCCTTGGGTTTATTGGCTCACCTCATCGAACACACTCGACCACGTAGTGCATAGACCTCTTCGTCTCGCTCTTTTTCCCCCCTCTAATAACTGTGATTTTAGGGGTGCTTCAACTGTGTCTTAGCTGTGCAGTTGCAAAGCAGATGTGCTGTTTGGAGGAGCTTTAGGCACAAAGCTGAAGCACGACTCCCCTAAATAGGGCCTCAGTAGTGCGTGATACACGATCGGTTTCGGGATTTCGACCATATGAAGTCGTGCCAACGTGGGGTGGGCCATACCAAGCTAGTCAGGGGTGGAGCTATCTTCTGGACAGTGTGGACAACTATTCGGACTCATCAGTGATCAGTGACGAGCAGTAAAATTCTATCGTAGTCCAACCGCTTTCGATCATCATAAAAACCGTGTTTTTCCAGGAGCTCTTTTACAATACACAATATTGAATATAAATCGTTCATTCTTTTCGATCATATATATATATATATATATATATACACACACATACATACTAGTTACATGTCCGTACATTGCTACGAAAAACAAAATTGATAACGAAAAATAAAGATTAAAAAATAAAAAAATTATTTCACAAGATCAAACATCTTGTGAAAGCTGGCTAATTAAAGCAACGTTTCGTTTTTTGCGTAGGGCAATTAAGCAAGGCAATTAATGACGTGGGTAGAACTCACCACTGCCACCAACTGTTGCTTTATAATAGTAGAGAGAGAGAGAGAGAGAGGATAGCTAGTGTACTATCGATATCACATATCCTCCGTGCTATAGGGTTGTGTTTGCAAAATTTGAAGACGAAACTATTGATCCGAACCAAGCATTCTATTCATCTCATTGAAATCTTACTACCCACCAAATTTTATATTTTTTGAACTTTTTCTCCTATTTATTTTGTAATTTTCAAAATCCACGATCTAATTAGTTGTGGGGCGTCCAATGAAGCTGGTTTTTGAAAATACAAAATAAATAGGAGAAAAAATTAAAAAAATATAAAATTTGGTGGGTAGTGAGATTTCAATGAGATGAATAGAATGCACGGTTCGGATCAATAGTTTCGTCTTCGAATTTTGCAAACACAACCTTATAGCACGAAGAATCTGTGATATCGATAGTACACTAGCTATCCTCTCTCTCTCTCTCTCTATATATATATATATATATCAGATTAACTGGAGTTACTTATACTTCATCTGGTATTAGTGTAGTAGAAATATCCTTAACAAATCAACGCTTAGATACAATTTTTACTATATATTATATATTACTAGTACAATGCACTGTAAAATTTCTCTTGCAGAGGTGCTCTTAAAATTTCTTAGCTCGGCGCCCGTGAACTCACACCCCACAGGCATGCTGGAGCATCAAAGATCAGTCTGCACGTATGCGAGCACAACGACCAGGCAGACAACACACCGCCGGCACCATGCAACAACTCCAAGGAAAGGAAAATGTAGGGTTTTAGGAACAGGAGCCAAGTTTCCCCGCGTGGCATCGAAACGCATGCAGATCGATGGATGGATCGACCCGCCTGGCGATCGTGCGGTAAACAATCTTTTCAAGAACACGTAAGAAAATTTCCTGTCATTAGAAAGAGAGATAAGTTACTCTTAAAAGTTCACAAAAACCGAAATATCTTTATCTTAAAGATTCAAATACGTGGTCATACATATTAGGATCAAATCGTTAAGGAACAATTTGGAATCGAATGTTTGATGGGAAGTTTCTCATCGTACATGTCGGTGCAGACGTATGATGTGGGCACTAGCTCCATACTCCTTGCTTTTGTCGTTGGATCAATACGTGATTCGATCTCCGCTGTTGGATTATAATCCCATACGCAAAACAAAATGGGCACCTCCGTGTTTCTTTCTCCTGTGCTTGCTCATGGGACTAACTCAACTCACCGTCTGAGCATCTCCTACCCCTCGATTTCCATGATGACCGTTGAAGTATAAGTGAATTGCCCGTCTTTCCTCATCAGCTTAAGCTTACATAATATTGAGTTGCATGCACCAGCCAATTCACCCAAAAGCTTAAGCTGATGAGGAAAGACGGGCAATTCACTTATACTTCAACACTCCCCCTCACGTGTAGGCTCCCTCAGACCTAAGACGTGGAATAGAAGTAGGCTGCAATTATTATTTTTTAATTGCATCAACCGGGTCTTGAACTCAAGACCTCTTGGCTCTGATACCATATTGAGTTGTATGCACCAGCCAGTTCACCCAAAAGCTTAAGCAAAGGAGTTGCAACAAATAATACTTGACATAGGATTTGGAAAAAATACATGCAACAAACAAAAACACTTGTTGCAGTACTAAAGCAAAGGAGTTGCAACAATTCGAGGAAATGCATACAACATACCTACCTAGTGGTGGAGACACCTAGCGATAGCGAGGTGCAGAGCTTGTCGAGGTAGATCGTAGTGTCACCGATGAGAAACCCGTAGCGACGAAGCTCAATTTGTGCTCGTGGCGACCATGCCCTAGTAGTGACAGCTCAATGCGAGGCTACTCATGGTGATGGAGGCTATGATGCCACAGTAGCTCATGGAGGCCATGGCCAGCATTGCCGGAGCTCACTGAGCGTCTTAGGCGAAGCTCGCGGAGGCCATGCCCGGAATGTGTTGATGCCATGTCTAGTATTAGTGAAGAAGCCATGGCTATCTGAACGATCTCCATTCGGATCTATGGACTTGAGTTTAGAATGTCATGTGGCAAAAAGTACATTCGTGTCTAGGTTGTAACCTTGTACTGGATGGTGTATATTTTTCGTGAGATTGACAATGTTCTTAATAGACCGTCTGACTCGAGACTCTGGTTAGACGTAGGAGCCCAGTTAACTTTGAAACTTTAAACGAAGAAATTCGAGCTACCGCAGTAGAAAACAAGCGAACACTATAAAATGGACTTCAGTAGCAAGACCCGGGATCCTTAGATCGAGCCTATGAATATAATTTTAGTTGTATTCGTAAAAAAAGAGAGAGATTGAAAAGAGTAGGAAATATGATTGCTTCTTTATTAGATCACAGAATATGGAATAATCAACTGTTACACATTGTTTACAAGTATCACATCACACATACTCTGTTCTTGAATCCTTATGGGAGTCTCATATTTATAACGTCGAATGGATGACAGTTGTTGTCTTCAGAGAGGCGTCTTTCCAACAAAAGGTGTCTTTCAGACAAAAGGCATCTCTTTGTTTGAAAATGTGCATCTTCGCTAAAGAGGTGTGTCTTTGTCTGAAGAGATGTCTTTGTCTGTACCTGTCAGAAGAAGCATCTTCCGCATATTATCCTTGCCCAAAGATAACTTCCTTCCCGACCTCATCTAGGTCTAGGTGAAAACCATTCTATATCCGACCTGAATGAGATTGAAGTAATAAAATATATTGTTATCGACCAGTGTATATATAGCTGGTCGGTGATAATTCCACATGTCTATATATTAACTCTGGTTAAAAATCGTAACCAAGTATTGGGTTTTGGGCTAAGTCTTTATTTATGAGCATGTAGGCCTATGCTTTTATATTTTAAGAACATATTAATCGTCGTCAATACTATCTAAACATATACTAAAATAGGGGTAATTTAAATGTTTCTTGGTAGAAATACAAGAGGCATTTGATTATTTGCCACAAAGTTGATGGTAATTGAGCATATGTCTTACTGACATATGGCCTCCAGACCTAAATGTCAGTGAAACAAGAGTGTGGCAAATCATTAATTACTACCAATTTTATAGTAGATAACGAATTGTGCCATATACAAAAACTTAGGATAAGATCGGCTCCATAACGGAGGGAGGGAGTATAACATGTGAAACAGAAAACATACTTCCCCATCTCACTTTTACGGTCTAAATGTTAGTGAGATAATTGTGTGGCAAATCATCAATTACTACTAATTTCAATTACTACTAATTTTATGATAAATAATCAAATATACCAAATACAAAAACTTAAGATAAGATCTGCTCCATAACGGAGGGAGGGAGTTTAACACGTGAAACGGAAAAGTGTGAACATCATACCTCCCCATCCATCTCACTTTCACGGTTTCACACGCCAGTAGGCAGTGTAGCAGCGGCACCCAGAAACGACACAAACCGCTTGCGGCTTTCACAGTCCGCGCACGGCACAAGGCGACTGCGTACTGAGCATGTACAGCAGCGAAGCAAGTCATCGCGGTGCCATTCCTGCAATTTCCGCCAACTCCAGTGGCTGATCCCTAACGCCACCGCTATATTACCCCACCCCGTCCTGCTCATCTCCACTCCACCCACGACTCTCGAACAACTCCCGAGCAGCCAAGAGCAGCAAGGCGAGCGACTCATTCGTTCGATCGTCGCCTCGTCGATCTCAGTTGCGCAGTCAAGGATGTGCAAGATCATCACGATCCCTTCCCTCGTGTGGCTGCGCCGCACCGTGAGGCGGTGGCGCTCCCGCGCCGCGGTGGCGCGCCCCGATCATAAGGAGACGGACGGCGCGGTGCCGGCGGGGCACGTTGCTGTGCGCGTGCAAGGCCGAGCCGGCGGGGGATCGATGCGGTTCGTGGTGCGGCTCGCGCACCTGAACCACCCGGCGTTCCGGGAGCTGCTCCTGCAGGCGGAGGAGGAGTACGGCTTCCCGTCCGCCTCCGGCCCCATCGCGCTGCCCTGCGACGACGACCACCTCCGAGACGTCCTCCGCCGCGTTTCGTCCGAGGAGCGCCTGCGCGGCCGCTCCTTCTGCGGCTGCGGGCCTGTCAGCCGCGGCGACTCGCGGCCGCTGCTGCAGGGGATGGCCGTAGAGAAGTTCGTCTGGTGATCGACCAGCCGCGCGCCGCCCGATCGAAGCTACGTACATAGTTCATTTAGCAGGCTCTGTCCAAAATACAAGCTAGCCATGGACCATGGTGATTTGATTCCATTTCTGCAAATACGTACGTTACTACTTGGCGGCGGCGGCCGCAACGTACCCGGGAAAAGGCGAAAGCAGCTCGCCGCCAGCCGCGGCCAAGAACACCGTGCACGCACGCACGCACAGGCACAACAAGCAAGCGCGAAACATCCAATTAGAGGGCGTGCTCGCGTGCTCTACGCAATGGCGGCGCCCCAACCGCGGCGGCCGCGCGCGCGCGGGCAACTGGGCCAGGCGGGCACGTAGCTAGTAGATCAGCTATGCATGGTTTGATAGTTAGTAGAAGATGGCAGTAATTGATTGAAGAGGGTGATGGTTTTTGGTATACTAAATTCTCTCCGAAATAATGCTACTCGCGCGGTTGTGCAACTCCTTACCGGCAAATAATACAGAAACGTTGCTTGTTGTAACTTGTAAATGCATTTTGTCGTCGTTTGTCATGTGTTGTTCGTGATGTTGATGTGGCGAGCTTGTCTTGACTCTTCATGGATGTCGTTGGCCGCTAAACTATTGCGTAACATGTCTTCCTCGCTGCACCGATCAACAAGCTCGAGCCGCCGTGTACTCGGCGAAAAAACCTCACGGCGCCGTGCCTTTTTTTTGTAAAAAAAAAAGAACAGTTGCAATTGGTTGACAAATTTATCTTTAAGGCTACTGTCTCGAGCAGCTTCCCTTCAGCCTCCAAATCCCTTCACGAACAGATCTCAAATGCTCCAGCGGATTCCCTTCGCGATTCTTTTTGGACGGGATTCGGAGAGAGAATCTAGATATAAAGGGATTCTCTCTCCTATCCCTTCACAAATTTTCTTGAGGGGATGCTGTTGGAGATGGTAGAAAATAAAGGGATTAAATATGGGGAAAGGAATAGAGAAGAGAATAGAATGAAAGGAAATTGCTGGAGATAGTCTAAGACTATTACAAGAACAAACCCGGAAGGTACACAAATAAATCACTAGGTACACAGATAAATCAGTAAAAGTGTAGTTACTGCGACTTGAATCTTGCACTGGTCACCGATTGGCGCGTGAACTGATGTGTTGCAGCGCAGTGGTGCTCCGGCGTAGTGTGCATTGCAGTACGTTGGATCGCAATTACCTGGGCTGGACGCTATGCATAGAACATTGCAGTTCGAAGGCAAGGTACAACGTACGTACACTGATACATGGATGAACTCACGTGTGCCAATCACCTTAGGGAAATGGATATTACTGGGTCCTCACTTAAGGGCATATACAATGGTACGATGTCGGATATTTATACGTTTTGTTATGTGAGATTTTTATTGACATAAAGGAAAAAAGGTATAGCTAGCTTGTCTCTTCGTGTAGAGACGATCATGTAGATAGTAAACGTGTAGTTACTGCGACTTGAATCTTGCACTGGTCACCGATTGGCGCGTGAAATGATGTGTTGCAGCGCAGTGGTGCTCCGGCGTAGTGTGCATTGCTGTACGTTGGATCGCAATTACCTGGGGTGGACGCTATGCATAGAACATTGCAGTTCGAAGGCAAGGTACAACGTACACTGATACATGGATGAACTCACGTGTGCCAATCACCTTAGGGAAATAGATATTATCGGGTCCTCACTTAAGGGCATAGTACTTTTTTTTTAAGCCCTTTCAGTCTCTTGTTTCCTTTGAGTATGAGAAAAAAGCTGTACCTTAGAGTCAGCCTGCTCCTATTGATTCATAAGCAGTCCACCATATCATTACTTCCAGGCCAGTCCCCTTTCAAGCTTTCTCTTAGTCAAAAAATGAAAGGAGGCCTTCTATCTAATTCGAATATCTAATCCCCTTAATAACGAGCTAACGATATAGATAGGGCTATAGGCTCTGTATAATAGATATCTTTCTATTTATACCTGGTAGATATAGAGACAATTCTGTATTTGCTATCCATCCGCTCTACTTTCCTCGAGGTTGTTACCGATACATGTCGAGCTAGGCCAGTTTTAGTTCTCTTGGCAGCTAGAGATCAGTTTAAGTATTAAGCTAAGCGCTTTCAGCCAAGATTCAAAGCCCATTCAATTCCATTTCTAGGCCTTCTCCCCGGGGAAAGCCAGTTAAGATAGTTATAGTTACCTCTTTCCTTTGTATTCCCCCGGATCGAAACTTCTTCTTTATTTTCCCGACTTTCCTTTCTCTCGGCCTACTACCGTCAACGGCGATAGAGTTTCTTCTGCCTTCTTGTCATAAAAAGTCCGTTCTTCAGTTACCCAGTATGCCGCCATCTACTATCTGTTCCACAGATCCAAGTTACTCCCGAATCCCGAAACTTAAATTCTTTTTGAGGTTTTCCTTCGTTTAAGCTATGGCTATGTTCGATTTCTACTCAAAGTCAAGACAGACTAAGGCGATAGAGAGAATTACTACTTCTAAGCTTCCCAAGAGACCATTGGTCTAAAACCACGGAACAAATCATAGAGGGAAAGCGAAGCACGATGTCGTATATTTATACTTTTGCCATGTGAGATTTTTATTGGCATAAAGAAAAAAAAAGTATAGCTAGCTGTCTCTTCGTGTAGAGACGATCATGTCGATAGTATAAAACACCATTGTATGAGTTATTATCTAAAATAAATATTTTTCATGTCATAATAAAAGACTGTAGGATCTCGTATAGACAATCTAAGGATATCATCCAGTGGCGGAGGACGAATTAAAATTTGAGAGGTGCTTCTATGTTCTTCCTTCTAGTATAAGTTGCACAAATCTTGAAGCAAGCGAAGGGGTAAGTAATCACCATCTACCCTTCATTCATGCTTTAATAGTTGTGCAACTTTTAAAAGGAAGAGCATAGAAGCACCTCTCTTAAAATTTTGATATGGCAAACTTTATAGCATATATAGTAATAGTGGTACATGAAATTAAAGTTATCCATACGCTAATATTATAAAGCATATTATAATATGAGTGTATGACACTTACTGGAATGAAAACTATATTATAAAGCATAATGGATAAGGAAGAAGATAAAATGTGTACCAATAAAGTATTAATTGCGTCTAGAAGACTTTGGCAGCTGTATTTGGCTAGCTTTCATCTTTTGAAAATGTTTCTGCGTAGATGAAAACCACGAAACGGGAATGCGAACGCACTACGCACCAGTATATACTGTATATATGCAGGGATACCCGGTATAGGCTAGGTATGGCGGGAGACATACCTAGCCATATTAGGTCCTCCGCCACTGATATCATCCATTGTAAAACTTGTTTTATTTTTGTTTTTAGATGATATAGAGAAGTATATAGACCGTAGTCATTTTTACTGTTTTACATGCTCTAATAGCTATGGATTTCCCGCTAAATGGTCGAGGACTCGAGGGCGTGCAAAAGAGTGTGACATACACGTTCCGCCGTACTGGTACAGCTTATATGATGATATTTTTTTCCTAAAAAAAATAGAACTCCAGCTATATAGTTGGTATAAGTAGATTTATGTGGAATAGCTGATGGCGCTCTAAGGTGTGAATGCTAGAAGGTAGCAAATACTCTGAATATTCACTGGAAGCAGAATTTTCTTGTGTTATCAGCTGGGCGGGCGCGAGAGGACAGATCTACATGTATTGGCTACGGTAAAGCGACACCAACATTCTCTATATCGGCCCATATAATCTCCTTAGTGGTATAAACATGTAACCTTTTATTACAAGCTATAAATTAGTGTTATGAGTTCATAATAATCTCCATTTTTTTTTTGTCTGAATCCACCCTGAGGGGCCAGATCGATTCATGTTGATGAGGGGGAAGGGAAGCGGCTCGAAAAATGGGGATTGGGTTCGTGAGTTAGGTTTGATGGATAAGCGGTAGAGAGAGGATACGGTAGGGAATGTGTTTTTAACGTGTATTTTGGTACATAGGCGTGAATGAAATAAAATCATTATATTACATGTTCATTCTTTAATCAGTAAAGCTTGATATATCTGTGCAGTAGAGAATTATAAAAAAAAAATCAGAATTTTCTTAGCATTTGTAATAATTTTCTGTTAATCATCAAGCAATTTTAGAATTATTAAATAACAGAAAAATAAATCCTAAGATAGATTGAATATGGAATAATGCTAAGAAATAAATCCAGACACAATGCTCCAGATGTGCTAACTAGACTTTTCCTAGCATTTTATGTACTTTTTTGTTAATTACCAAGCAATAAGTAATATAAAAATAAATACTTAGCACATAATAAACATGGCATAATGCTAGAAAAATAAACCTAGGGGTAAGGAACTTCTAAAGTGTGCTAAGTATCAGGTTCAACAATTTGCGGAAGTCTATATACCTAGAAAATTAATTTCTAGGATTTAATAGAACTTTTTAGAATTTTCAACAACTCCAAAGGTTAAATTGTAGAGTTCCCCCCTTTTTTGTTTTTAATCATTTTTCCGCTCTGGAAACCATATGGGTTGTACGGCCTGTGGGCCGCATGGCCTATGGTTGAGCGTGGAGGCCTGAGGGGTGACCGATCTGGTCCAATGAAGTGGGGCGGCTAGGGTTGAAAAACCCTAGCACCCGGTTCCTCCCCGTTTCTTTCTTGGTGCGGGCGGAGCTCCCAGCGCATAGGAGTGGCGAAGGGTCAGATCGGGCATGGGCCGCCGATGGGCGCCACCTAGCGTGCGAGCAGGGGGCTCCCTCGGTGCTTCCGGTGAGGGACCACCGCTGCCCACCATCTTGTGCGTGGGGGCGCGAGGCCACCGCCATCGGCGCATCGAGAGCGAGGCGCCGTCGTTGTCAGGCACGCGAGCACGAGCCTGCTGTTGATGGGCATGAAAGCACGTGTGAGCGGGGCGTGGGGCCGCCACCGCTGGGCGTGCGAACACGGATTCACTAATGCTTCGGTCGTGTTCCCACCACCATCGTGACCGTCGGGTGCACATGCGTGACTTCGTTGGAGCTTTGGGTGAGGGAGAGCAGACATAGCGCTTCAGGCGCACAAGTCTCGGGTCCACCACTGTTGTTAGGTGGGCCACCGTTTTGGTTGCGCTAGCGCGGGGTGCAACGCTTGCCGTCGTTAACGCCGCCGCACGCACAGTTGCGACGCTCGCTGCCATCGACACTATCGGTAGGCGCAACCATGGGCGCGGGTACCACCAAGGGTCACAGGCACAACCGCTGCTGCCTCTTCAGGGACAACCGCGGGTGCGTGGGCCGCCGTAGGTTAGTGGTGCGAGCTCGCTTTGGGCGTGGAATCCGCGGAGTGGGTGTATACAACGGCGGTGAGCGTGCTTCAATCACGGAGGTCGCGGAGCGGGCATCGTCGGGGAGCAACGACGGGGAGCGCGCTTTCGGCGCAGCTAGTGGAGGCGGTGCACGCTTCGGGTGCGGAGACCACAACGAGGGCACCGTTGACACCTACAAACGGCGGGGAGCGCGCTTTGGGCGCGTCTAGTGGCAGTAGTGCACCTATGGATGCGGGGCAACTGGCAACATTTTTTTATGTTTGCTGATAAACAGTAGTATGATGAACAGTAACTACGATACAAGTCACTAATTTTCCAATTCGATTAAATGGAGTCGTGTGGACAATTAGAAAAAAAAAATAATCTGTAGGATTAAAACTGTTTAGGTGCGATTAACTTATGTAGGTCAAACTTACGTAAGGCTTGTAATAGATTTAATTGCGTGTTGCTGGTTAATTTCGGTGCAATGTAGATCAATGTAGGTAGATGATCACGATCGGTCATGGTAGAACGTTGTGCGTTTGTTCCTGCATGCAATTTCAATTTTGTGTTGATGAGACCGATCTCTCATACAAACAGCATGTAAATTAACCATAGATCAATCTATGATTAGTATCGAGATAACAAGATTGATCTCCTGCAAAGAATATAGAACGATATACGCTGCATATAGATTGATCTAAAGCTTCGATTTTGTAAAACTCGTGTTGATAACGTATTGTAAAACATAATTGTTCATCCACGATCAATCAACAACATGCCAGCGAAATCACACGAATAAGAACAAGGAGCACACACAAAATAAAGGACAAAGTTATCTCTCTTTATTAGATTAATTCTCTCTGTACAAGAGATACCTAATATATAGCAAAATCAACAAAAGATAGATTCAACTTCATCCACCAACAAATAAAATCGTTCCAAACTTAAACTAAGATTTTATCAGTATTATAACACTCAGATCGTCAGCGGGTGCACTTCCACGATGGATTTCAGGCCAGTTACACCGCACTTTCGGGTTCGTTTTTCTCTGCGGTTATCTGCTCCGATTAAATTTCGTCGCTGCAGCCAGCATCTGCGCTCGTTCACGACGTCTCAGCCAGCGCACGACTTCGACCGGCGCGCGTACGTGTCAGCGCGGCGCGGCGCCGAACATGCAAACCCCCAGAGTCTTTGTGGAGGAACAGTAATGATGTCCCGTGGATTGTGCGACTGTTCCAACCGAAATTTGTGCGCCCTTTTTGTTGCGAGATCACATCATCTAGCTACGAGATTACGTATAACTTTTTTCTTTGCATCATCTGAGAGGCTGAGCTACGAAAGAACAGGTCTTATTTTTAGACTATTAATTGAATAAAGTCGCTCATGTATACACGCATGACCAGGTACATGCCTCGGTCCTCCTGGCGCTTAGTTGTACTAATGGTGACTATCAAGCACCACAAGTGCTATCTTTTGCTTGGCGACCCATACATGGAATGTTCTTTCGATTAAGATTAGATGTTGAAGTACAAGTGAATTCTTCATTTTTCCTTATTAGCTCAACTTTTTAGGTGAACTGACTGGTGCATTCAACTTAGTATGGTATCAGAGCCAAGAAGTCTTGAGTTCCAGAGCCGGTTGGTGCAATTAAAAAATAATAACTGCAGCCCACTTCTATTACACGTCTTAGGCTTGAGGGAGCCTACACGCAGGGGCGGACCCACCAGTGGGGCAGCTTGGGCTGCTGCCCCACCTACAAGTTACAAGCCCATGTATATTGTATATACTGTATATGTATAGGCCTAACAAATTATAAAGCTAAAACGTTGCACCAGCCACCAAGCAAGAAACAATCGGCACCAAGCAAGAAACGATCGGCGACCCAGGTATATTGTATATCAAGACTGAACTACGCAATAAGATTGCCAACTATTGGATGAATGACTTAATGATTTGCTACACGGAGAGAGATCTTCAAATCAATTAATGATGAAGCCATCATCCGACGATTTCAGCGCCTCAAAACTAGGAGAATACAATTGCCTCGTCCCTCACCAATTGTTAACTGAGTGGTATGTTGCTTATTTGCTAATTCTTCTTTGACCGTATTAGTTGAACGTTATATTTATGTTTCTTTAATAGTACTATTGTTGTTACGGTACATTGCATTCTTTTTAGCGTTTTAATACTACTTCAAGCCTGCCCCACCTATAATTTCTTCCTGGGTCCGCCACTGCCTACACGTGAGGGGGTGTTGAAGTATAAGTGAATATTAAAGAGTAGCGTAGACTGACTGGTGCATGCAACTCAATATTAGAGACTAGAGTAGACCCTAAGTTTCTGCTCGTTCACTAGTGATTCTCTCCCATACACACTCGATCTCATGGTCATGGTCTAGGCGTGTTTTTATGCTGTATAGTAGTTTGAAATTGGCTACATGGCGTAAGAATCTAGTGTATGGCTATGCAGAGTCAGCCAGATGCTTCCATGCCACACCACTGTTATTCTGTTAATACGATTGAGTCATCGTTGGCAGGGCATCCACTGCGCTAGTAAACAAATGGCAATGACCTCAAGTGTGTACTTAGCGTGGCTAGTTACAAACTTGCATGTAGAGCATCTAGGAGGCACATGACAAAGCTTGATTTGGTGCCATATGATTAGCAAATTCGACAATGAACGCGTAGTCTTATTTGGCTTATAAGCCTACATATAAATCTCCTCGCAATGTTCCCTCCCCACCCTCTCTAATGGAAGATCGGAAAAGAGAATCTCTGTTCGGTGAAGCGAATTGTAAAGGGGAAAAAAGGATAAACACATCATTATATTAGGTAGCTTAATCATTTTGGCTAATCATTAATCGTCAAACAAGGTGCTAGTTAAAGGCGTTTCAAATGTGTACCTCTAGCTAATCATGTTATTCCAAACACAATAAGATTCAGTCAGAATTGGGTAGTTTAAACCAAAAAAAACTACCGAAATTGGTGCCATGGATGTCTACCGCTCCTCTAACCATCTTAGGGTACGTACAATAATGCATGTCAGCTGTTTATAAGTGTATGTCACGTAGGATTTTAGATGATATAGATGAAAGAGAAAAAGGAGAAAGAAATATGATGTCTACTATTTAATAGACGGTCTTATAGACAGTTTTATACTGTGTATACTATTGTACAGACAGTCTATTAATTGTATAAGAGATAATTACAGATAGCTATATAGACAGTCTATTATATGAGTTGTCTTTAGTCCTGTCTATAGATGATGTATGAGCTGTCTTTAGTCCTATCTATAGATGATATGGATATGTATTATAGATAACCACCGTCTATACCACTATACATACCCTTACAACGACGAGGCATATTCCGTTGAAAGCTTTTCATAATTCTTTTATGAGGGAGACTAGGGAACGGTATACCGTTCCAACGGTATAGCTGTGAAACTTATGAAACTTATCAGTTTCAGTGTTGGTTTCATGAGTTTCAGTGTTTAGTTTCATCAGTTTCATGTTTCATCATTTTTTAGTGCTAAGTTTCATGAGTTTCAGTATAAAAAATCACAAGTTTCACACATTTCAGAGGTATATACCGTAGGTTAGTTTTTCTGTTCTTTTATTTCTATGCTATCAGACATTACTGTCGGAACAGAACAGATTCATCAATTAGCAAATAAAACATATCGGTATTGCACGAGGAGGCGCTCGTACGTGTCAAGTCGCCTGGATATTGTATAGGCTATAAGCTTGATGCGATACAGCGGGAATGCATCTAGACAAATGACACTCTGTCCCAAAGTAAGAAGCGTCTTTTCTAATGCATGGGTACATATTAGCGTACTATGATAACACGTACGGTGCCCTTAAACTGACGAGTAGTATATGTGTCTCTGCTCCATCTCTTTTCCTTTCCAGCTTCGTTGGCACAAAGGCAGAAAAGATGCATAGGCCTCGCCTATTTTTTGCTGCACGTACGCACCGCTGATTCTTTCTTCCTTGGCGCTTTATGACAAGTCCTTTGATAATATTGACGTAAAGGGTTAGAAGCATATACTAACTACTGATACTGCAAACCGGGCTTACTAGTTTATGCCTGCAAATATGTCTCCTTTTGCTTGATCTGTAGTGGCAATCTTCGCTGAATCGCTGGCTTGATCAGAGAAGCAAAATGTAGTAGCAGAGAAAGATATCCCGCTGGCAAGAGGCGAAAAGCTCGAACAGATCGACAGGTATACCGATGCTTAGTCCGGCATTGTCTGCTACGTTGCACATACGTCAAATTTTGATGATTTCAGTTTTGGCCATCTAGGATAAGTGTGATACTTTTATTAATATAAAAGAAAAGGGTCACGGTGATGTTGGTCCCTCTTCTCCTCTCGTATACATTTTTTTCTTCATCTCATCAAAGAATCGCTTAACAACAAACAAAAACAGAAAAGCTATACTAGGGTGTACCGTCCAAACCCTATTTAACAGAAGTTCTAGCCGTCGAATCAAAGCGTTAATGCGCCTTATAAACCGTCAGATTTCTTCAGTCTTATCCATTGGCTGCAACTCATTTCCAAATCCTCTAGTCCAAATGCTTCAATCCCATGTCGTCGATGCGGAGCAAGAAGACGCAACAGCGGCTGCTATGGGAGAACACTCACACGAGCTAGTACCGGAACTCATCTTGATTATTTTTCTTTGAAAGCCATTCGAATTGTGATACTTTTTTTTGAAACTTTTCTGGATTTTATTTGAATGCCGCGTTGGGTTCTTTGAAACTCTTATGAAACACCAAAATTTCACATTTTGGAATTCATATTTATGGAACTTATCGAAATCCACTCAAAATTAATCATGTCGAAACCATCTTTAAACTTCAATTTTTTTTAAACCCGAAACTTCCATGAAACTCCATGAACTTTACTATACCGTTGATAGTACTTTCAACAGTATATCGTTGGCTAGCTGCTCCCAATAAAAAATAATCACCTCCCTAGTAAATAAATTCCACCTCTCTTAAAAATCTCTAACAAAAAAAACAAAACATAAAACACCATCTCACAACGAAGATCAATTGGACGCGACCGCAGAGCTGAGCTGCTGAGGGCACAGTGGAGGTTGAGTACGTCAGTGGAGGAGGCGCAACCTCAGCTCAGAACGTGGAGGCGGAGCCGAGGACATGAAACAGGTTGATCCTGATGCTCTCTACTCGTTATGCACGAGTAATATTATATCTTTCTTCTGCAGTAAAGCACAGACATCCATCTATCTATCTGCCTATCTCTCTTATATCTATTATTATCTTATTAAAGTATGAAGCGGCTAAGCTGCATGCATGCTCAACCTTTGAGCACTTCTCCGTTGCACGTAGCCGTGGTTCTTTGTTCGTTGGCCGTGCATCTCTGCAATCATCATCACTTGGTTGAGGACACTTAGCACAAATATTAAAAATTAAGGGGGAGTTAAGGGTGTTTGGCAGTTGGTTGGGATGCAAAAGGTAGGGATACGAAAGGAAAGGAAAGTAAAGTGAGCCATCACATCGTCAGCATTCTGGGCGGCAACAACCGTGCAGCTGACAGCAGCAAAGGATGAAATATTGAAATTGCTAGATAATGAGACGAATAACCCTTGTTTAGTTTGGCATCCGATTCACCTTTTAATGTTAGCCCTAAACGCAACTTTTTGCTGTCAGAACTTAGAGAACTAGAGATCCAACCTGAAAAGGTGAAGGAGAGTTTTTTTTTTAGCTGCTACAACTACTTGACGTAGCGCTCCAGTTTTATTATACTCCTCTAAATTAAAGCCAATGGATGTTGCCAAAGTACGTTGTTCGTGTCCTTCCAAGTACCACTTGTTTGCCTCGGTGGTTATGCCAAAACTCTAGGGCTCGGACCTTCCCACACTAACTAATACTGGTACTGAGGTGTTCAGATTCACAGGCCTCTCTGACATGTGGAGCGGTACAAGTACCTGTAGGCTGTAGCTGGAAGAATACGACACCAATATTGTATATATTCATGCAAACTAGTACTACTACAGGTTTCTTATCTGAACTGTACATCAAATTAACCACCACGCAGAGAGGATCAAAATCAAAACTATTTTAGCAGATACCAGCTGATTCGAGCGAGTTTCAGCGTATGTCCATTTGAGAGATCGAGTTTGCGACTACAAATCTTGCATGCACCGACATGTCGTGCTCCGGTAACGAGCATCGGAGCATGTATATCAGTATAGATACCATAGTTCACTTGGACATCATTTAAAACAAGCATACGCACTAAAATGTTTCTACTTTCTGTTGCTTCCTTCCTCCAAGTTTATAAAACGTATTTCTTTTTAGCACATAGATCAAACGAAACATTAAAAATGATTATATTATCCCTAATTATTATCACTAAGCATTGTATTCAATGTATGCATATAGAGAATAGAAAATAAAGATAAATATTATTAAGAGTGTAGAGAGAACATCACATTATTTTAGCATTGGAATATGAAATACGCCTTATATGTATGAACAAACCATTCAAAAAAAAATATGTCTTATAAACTTGGACGAATGGAGTATTAAATAGATATCATTATAGATTCTTGCGCATCAACTAAGTTACATTTATAAAAGACTATATTACTTTCCTTAATTAGATCGCCTATTACTCTTTAGATAACAGGAAAAAATCGTATTTAGCACATGTTTGAACCCGTAATTCCAAAATGATACAACTTTTTGGCGTATTTACAGAAAACACACCCATGGCCGGTTCCTGGGGTACCACTCATGCATCACTATACGACGGTTCACTTACAGCGACCTACGGTTGGTTGCTAAAAGCGGCTTCAGCGACCTACGGTTAGTCGCTAAAAACCATTAGCGACCCATAAGGATGGTCGCTGTAAGTGCCGTCGCTAAAGGCTTTAGCGACCGACATCTTTTTAGCGACCGAGCGTAGGTCGCTGAAGTTGTATATTTAGCGACCAACTGTGGGTTGTTGTACTATAGATTTAGCGACCAACCGTGAGTCGTTATACTATACATTAGCAACCAACAGAAAGTCGCCCTCTTTACAGTTGTTATTAATAATAATATACAATTAATTATATATACAAAAGCACCACAAATCACAGATTTTTATACACATAATCACATAGACATACAAAGTATAATACCACAATCATAGATCCATCACATAAACACAAAAGCACCACAATTAGATATTCACAAAAGCACCACGCTTATATTACTCACAACTAGATCATTCACGAGATAGCTAGCTAGATCATTCACAAAAGCTCCAGAGCTGATCACCACAAAAGCACCACAGCTACATCACTCCAGCTTCAAGCGGTTCAAAAGCCCACAACTACATCAAGAACTTTGCCTCGTTCGCCTTGTTTAGTCTTTAGGAAATGTTTAGAGCTTTATGCCTCTCAGACTTACGCATTTCTTTGTAGAGATGCAGAGAACGAATTCTTAGTTGTTTGGAGACTATCATTTAAACTACATATATATGGAGCATACCTTAGAGCAAAACAAGATAGAAGCAAAATTGAAAGGAAGAGCAATGAAAAGCGATGTAAGCGAGAAAGTAGAGGAAAACGTAAACAAACATATGTAAGAAATAGGCGCTGTAGGTATTAGAAATAAATCTACCTGATCACAAAAAGAAATAGCCAAATTATGCATGGAGGAAGAATTACTTTATCTGGAAGCTCCTCTTTGATTGGCTTCAACTTGTCACGCGATCCAACCTTTGAAAGGGAGAAGGATTTGTGAGGCTACTCAAGTGGTTGTCTTACCTCCTCACAAAACATATTCCAATCCATCTCACATCCATATCAGGCAGAATCAAGTATGTATGAAATAACCGTTTGCTCTTTTATTTGCGCTGCTCTGCGGAAATGGTAGAATACACTATCATGTCAAGCTATGAACTTCATAAAAGGTCAGAGGAAATATTAAAATGAAAACAACAACTCACTTCAAGTTATTTAATAAATAAGTCCTATGAGAACCTTACCTCAGAAAATCTTTCAGATTCTAATGTGCTCAAAGGATTTAGGCCCCCTTCTTTATGCTGTGAACTGCCATGCTCCTCTTGATCAGTCATCTAAGCAATTCAGCTGTAAAACCAGTCGTGTTTCATCCATGTTATTAGTGGTTGAGATAAATTGGGTACCTATTGGACTAACATTGAATATAGACAAACAGGGTTTGTGACAGTGGTTGGTTTAAGCATTTGTACAGAGGTTACTAAGTCGATAAAATAGGAAAGTGCAAGTGAAAAAGAACCTGTAGAATCACTAACATAAAACAGAGAAAGAAACACACTTGAAGGTGATGTTAGGTACCTACAAAATATTGACAATATAACTACAGAAAACTCCAGTTGGCAACATTACTAAATGTAACATTTAGAGAAGTTTGAGATTTATCAACAGCAGATTGCCATTTCAATTCCAGTTTTGCCATCTCTTTCCTTATAGTATCAAGAAAGCCGTCTTTTGCCTGAGTTAATATCGGCTAAACTGGCAAGCTTTTACCCTATGGATGAGGATGTACATACCATTAAATGGTACCTAAACAGCATGTATCAACCAATTAGCCATTTCAGTATATAAAATTGATCAAGGAATGGAGGACCCAATAGCCAGCAGCATAAACAAAACCAATTCTTGTACTCAAAACTAAATAAGACTATGATAATGATATAAATAAGGCCATTTCTCCCTAAGAACCAATGCATAAATAAGATCACCTCCTGACAGCAAGATCTAATTTTGTCGCATGAATCCCATTATTGTACTAAAAATTAACAAAGAAAATTAACTCTTGCATACAAGCCTAGTTCGTTTTATTTTAAAAAGAAATTCCAAGGAATGATTTCAAGAGGCTAGAAATAATAGATGTGAATGGTTTAATGATTAAGAAACTGCGCTTGTCAACAAAGGGAGAGATTCAGAAACAATAAGAATGAGCAATGGAAAGCACATCCGAGTATCCGACCACAATTGCATCACTCAACTACCTACTCTGCTCCAACATGATTGGCAAAGCGAACAAGCACAAGATATCGAATCTTAATCTAAAGCCACCGACCGCGAGTACTCAGTAGTTCGTTTTATTTAAAAAAGAAATTCCAAAGAATGATTTCAAGCGGTTAGAAATAATAGATGTGAAACGTTTAATGATTAAGAAACTACGCTTGTCAACAAAGGGAGAGATTCAGAAACAATAAGAATGAGTAATGGAAAGCACATCCGAGTATCCACCACAACCGCATCAACTCAACTATCTACTCTGCTCCAACATGATTGGCAAAGCGAACAAGCACAAGATATCGAATGTTAATCTAAAGCCACCGACCTGCGAGTACTTAATTCACCTGCGAAGTAGACCAAAAGCTGTTATGTTAACATGAGAAAAAAGCTTGAGATGCCAATCGTAATTAGAGGGGGAAATGGAAGAAAATAGGTAAGCGTCGAGCGCAAAGCGAGCTCGCGCTTCATGGCCTGAGGCACCGAAATGAGCCACGCCGTCACGGCAGAGGAGCCGGCATGGGAGAGGCCCCCTGCGATGTAGCCCTCCGCCTCTTGGTGCCGCTTGTTCCTGAGGACGGAGGAGGAGATGGGCCGAGCGGTGCGTCCCGGAAGGCGGCGATCTCGAGAGCGCCCCGGAACGCTGGCGAGCCAGCGCTTCACGGCCCGTGGCGCCGAGATGAGCCGCCGCCGCCTCTTGGCGTCGCTGCTCTTGTGGGGACGGAGGAGGAGATGGGCCGGAGCAAGCGGCCGGGGAGGCGGGATCTCGGAGATCGAGATCGAGGGGAGGCGAGAGGCTGCGCGATTCGACATAGGGTTTGGAGACAGCGGGGACGAGAGCAGGCCCGGTGGGCCGCGGCCCAGGGCGAGGACAGCGGCGACGGCGAGGGCGAGGGACGCGGCAGGCGGCAGGGCGGGTGGCGGCTAAGGTTAGG
Source organism: Rhipidocladum racemiflorum (assembly GCA_036346355.1). Lineage (NCBI taxonomy): Eukaryota > Viridiplantae > Streptophyta > Magnoliopsida > Poales > Poaceae > Rhipidocladum > Rhipidocladum racemiflorum. The sequence continues at coordinate 70,028,009 of CM070576.1, read as the reverse complement.
GGAGGGACCGGGGCACGGACGGAGCGGCTAGGGTTGGGGAGGGGCGGGGGCACGGACGAGAGCGGCGCCCTTGTGACGCTGGACATCGGGTGGGTCCACCGGTCCAGGGCTCCAAGTAGTGACCCCTTCTCTATAGCGACCCACCGTTGGTCCCTAACGACATCTATAGCGACCAACCATAAATTGTTAAATTTCTAGACTTTTAGCGACCGACTAACCGTCGCTAAAAACTCATTTAGCGACCAACCGTCGGTCCATAAGTTTTAGCGACCAACCATCGGTCCCTAATAAGGGTCGCTAAAGATCAACCGTCGTATAGTGCATGGCCGGTTTTTGGGCACCCATAGATGGGCTTGGCCGGTTCTTGGTACACCATACAAGCCATGGCCGGTTCCCCAGTTCCCATACAAGCCATGGCCGGTTCTTGGTGTCCCATACATGTGCTTGGCCGGTTCCTGGGGAGACATACATGGCCATGGCCGGTTGCTGGTGTCCCATACAAGCTCACATGCACTATATTGGAATACAAGCACTGTACTGGAAAACTATACAATGTCACTGTACTGGAATACAAGCACTGTACTGGAATTCCAAAAGTTATACACTATACAAGCACTCTGTGATATGCACTATAGTGAGTACTCTGTGATATGCACTATAGTGATATGCACTATATTTTGACCTGTAATTCAAAAAGTTGTACTATACAATGTCACTGTACTGGATTATTTATTTCAGGCCGAATACAAGCACTCTATTGAAATACTATACGAATTAGATGCGTGCAATAATCCTAACGATGAAGGATTTTCGGCGGTCCGTCAAAAAACATGTTCGAAATTATTTTTTGGGGCGGATGTACCAGATTTGCTATTTGGTATATGGACTACCATATTCATCAAAAATATCTCAGTTACAACTCTCTTCGCATATAAATTCTCAACGCCCAATAACCCTAAGTATTATATGCGCGCACAAACCCTAACGATGAAGGATTTTCGGCGGCCCATCAGAAAGCATGTTCGAAATTATTTTTTGGGGCGGATGTACCAGATTTGCTATTTGGTATATGGACTACCATATTCTGCAAAAAATATCTCAGTTACAACTCTATTCGCATATAAATTCTCAACGCCCAATAACCCTAAGTATTATAGTCGCGCACAAACCCTAACGATGAAGGATTTTCATGCCCGCCGTAAAGCATGTTCAAATTATTTTTTGGGGCGGATGTACCAGATTTGCTATTTGGTATATGGACTACCATATTCTGCAAAAATATCTCGCCATAACTCTATTCGCATATAAATTCTCAACGCCCAATAACCCTAAGTATTATAGTCGCGCACAAACCCTAACGATGAAGGATTTTCGGCGGCCCGTCAGAAAGCATTTTCGAAATTGTAACTGAGATATTTTTTGCGATCACGACCTGCAAGCAGTCGTTGATACCTGCCAAGATGATCTAGCGGATCGAGATTCTACCTGCGTTCCTTGGCAGAGGATGAATGGTGCGCCTACTTCAACTGGGTGGATCCGGAGAAATACCACCCACATCTCAAACTTCCCATATGGGATAACTGGGGCGAGCAACCCTCCACGTGGTGCTACTTCCGCCCTGAAAAGCCAGACCCCGAGTACGCCCAAGGTATTATGCAACGACCACATCACGCATATCGTATGGATCGCAGGCACGCTTCCGGTTGTACAAGGACAAGCCCAACACGCACCTCCTACACCATATAGTGGAGTGCGAGCCGAAACAGAGAAGACGTCTCCGCAAGGAACCAGAAGTGGAAGAGGGTTCCTCCACTCTAAGAAGGGACAAGGGAAGCGGTAGAAGAGTGCGCACAACGGAAGACATCCTTGCCGGGTTACAGAGACCATCACGGAAACCGGGTGGTATTAACATAGGGGACGCCGCAAATCGGGATGGCATGCCCATATGGGAGGGCAGAACTCCACAGAATGCACACAAACAAGTTACTTCTTATACCCCAGAGACGTATGGCATAGGCTACCCATTCGGCAAAGAAATGGAGCACTGCCCAGGGCCATGGAGCTCTTTCATAAGAGAGATTGAGCGGTGTCCGAGAACAAATCGCAAAAGATTCACGGGTGACGTAATATGTAGAAAATGTATGGCATCGTTCCCACTCTACGAACATAGGCGGAACGATCACTTATTCCACCATGACAACCAGTGTTATCGTCACTTGTCCTAGAAATATCGTCACTGTTGTAATGCCCTTCTAATATAATCTGTTGCTTATTTCATCATCTAAACTTTCGTTACATGTGCCCTACTAAGGTTGAGTTTTGTTCCTAAGGTTACTACCTGTATGTACGTGCTTCTCACAATGATCGTAAAAGCAGTCATCAATTGGTAGCCTTCTTTGCTTGATTCCTTTTCTTTCCTGTTGAGCCATGAGAGCCGGGCTATATTGCAATACATCCTATTAGTCTCGAATTCCTGTGTTTCAAACACCTAAATTTTCGAAAGTTTGGTTTCTTGAGAACCGATTATTCAGGTACTTCATCACTGCATTTTGTACAACGTGAAACTATTATATCCTTTTTTGGAAATCGAAAAGATACAAATTCACCTCGCAAGAAGTGACAGCAAGATTCGCCATATCAAATGTGCATGAAGGCTTGGGTCTTGAACACAACAAAGTTTGGGTCTTACATGGACTGACTTAGTAGCAACTAGCAAGCTTCTGGATTAGATTTTGGAAGCAACTAGGAGTTAATTCCGGAAAAGAAAAAAACTTCAGTGCATGGCTAATTCCGGAAAAGAAAAAACGGAAGGGGCTGATACAGTCAAAAATTCAATAAACGATTATGTTTTCAAATTTGCATAAGTGAGTGACAATTCGTATAGTATTTCAATAGAGTGCTTGTATTCGGCCTGAAATAAATAATCCAGTACAGTGACATTGTATAGTACAACTTTTTGAATTACGGGTCAAAATATAGTGCATATCACTATAGTGCATATCACAGAGTACTCACTATAGTGCATATCACAGAGTGCTTGTATAGTGTATAACTTTTGGAATTCCAGTACAGTGCTTGTATTCCAGTACAGTGACATTGTATAGTTTTCCAGTACAGTGCTTGTATTCCAATATAGTGCATGTGAGCTTGTATGGGACACTCAAAGAAGCCATGGCCATATATGGCTCCCCAGGAACCGGCCAAGCACATGTATGGGACACCAAGAACCGGCCATGGCTTGTATGGGAACTGGGGAACCGGCCATGGCTTGTATGGGAACTGGGGAACCGGCCATGGCTTGTATGGTGTACCAAGAACCGGCCAAGCCCATCTATGGGTGCCCAAAAACCAGCCATGCATGAGTGGTACCCCAGGAACCGGCCATGGGTGTGTTTTCTGTAAATACGCCAAAAAGTTGTATCATTTTGGAATTACGGGTTCAAACATGTGCTAAATACGATTTTTTTCTAGATAACATGTTGGTAATATAGTTCATAGTAGTATTGACCTTATAAAAGGCTAAAAGAGTGTGATAACTAGACCCGCCGGCGGGGGCATAGGCATGTGGCTACCACGACGGATAAGCAGCTCGCTCAAACTCTGAGGAGGGGAGGCTGGAACGAAAAGACTGGTGATCCGTGGGCTAGCTATCTCTTTCCATGGTGCTCTCTGCTCACTGCTGCTCCAATCGGCGGGCGGGCGTGCTGCCACGTTACAAATCTCGTTTTGAATAAGATTTTGGAGGTGCCTTAAATCTGAAATCTTGACGAGATTTCAGAAATTCAAATCAAATTTGGACGGAATCTAAAATTCAAATTTTAAATTCATTTTTTTTTACCGGGAAATCCAGAATTTCGGCCAAAATCACCGAGATTTCAGTCCGTTTTGAACCGACCAAAAAACATCAAAAAAATCTGAAATTTTTGTGGATGATCTTCAACCTGAATCCAATCATATCCGATCAAATAAATAAAAAATATGATAAAAAATATACAAATCTCGGCCGAAATTGACGAGATCTCAGTGAAATTTGAATATGTACTGTAGCATTTTGATTTTTTTAAACAATCGGTATTTTGAATCTCGAAGAGGTCCGAAATCTCGATCAAGATTTCGAATTTCGGACCGAAATTTAAGTCTTGCGTGCTGCTGCTTTGGCCGCACTGAATCAGAAGAATTCGCCGCTGCTCTTGCTCCCACTCGCACGCCGCAACTTGCGACCCTAGCTGCTCGTATGCTTCTTCTTCAGAACTGTTTACCTACTCCCTCCCTCCAAACTTGTAGAACGTATGTCTTCTTGTTGTAATAACAATAAAAATATTAAAAATAACTAAATTACCATTAAGTGTTATCGCTAATTACTATACTTGATATATGCATATACAGAATAAAAAATAAAAGTAGATATTTATTAGAGAAATAAAGTGAACGTCATACCAATTTTGTATTAAAATATAAAATACATCTCATATTTATAAATAAGATCGTTTAAAGAATATACATTATAAGTTTGAATGGGGAGAATACTTTTGTTATTATCGGACCATCAAGCATGATACTCCTACAGGGAGTACGTACCAACTTGTGACTTGTTTATCTCGGAATCGAGGGAAAATGGTACGGAGTACATTTCGTAGTACTCTCCTACTAAGAAACACCGTCAAATGGCATATATCCATCGATCGCGTTGGAAATTTGGAATCAAGTTTGATGACTACACGAATGCGTTTACCCTTCGCACGTACGTCCACGGTCGGAAAACTGGAGATTTTTGTCCTGATCGACGCGTGCACACGCCCGAGTTGTGGCACCAATGATTTGTTGTTAGTGTTGGTATTGTCTGCCTTCTGATTGGTGGTCGACAGAAGCATGCGCGAATAGAGTAGTTTACAGTAGTAGCTCCTTCCGTTTCTTTTTCACAAAACTAACCTTATGCTAAAGAATTTATAAAAATAGCCTATTTCCTCACTGCAGAAGACCCGATAAATAACATGTGTTATCTACCATAGTCTGACAGCGTGGGAGATGTTGCCGCGGTTAAGAAGCGCGGAAGCAACCTTTCGCACCCGGAGAACGTAGTACCTGTCCTTCCACGCACGAAGAGCGTAGCAACCATGCCCACACGCTCGGACCCACGGACTCCCCACCAGAGCCGGCGCTCACGCCTTTGCGCCACGCACATGCACCTGGGCCCACGCTCCCGCACGCCACGCTCTCACACGCCCACGATGCCCATGCAGCTCCCACGCTCGCCCACATGGCTCTCGCGCTGCCCACATCGCTGCCGCACTCGCCCGCGTGCTCCGGCACTATCGAGCTACCAAACCGCGACAAGTGACACACGTGTCACCTATCGAGTCTCCGCGGTGGGGAAGATGGTCATTTTTGTAATTTTTTTAGTAGAGGCTAGTTTTGTAAAAAAGAAACATAGTAGGCTACTACATGAAGCAACTAGCGCAAGTAGAAGGATGAAGTGCCTCTCTCGTTTGCGACCAATGCGAATCATGCCAAAATTTGGTCACGAGCAAAATCATGGTATTACCAAAATCATGGCAAATTGACGTGTTTTGATTGCAACCATGCGAAAGCTCAGTTGAGGCAATTTAAATAGCCAACATGCTTTCTATTCGTGACTATGACATGTGGGATCACTTGTCATCTAGTATTTAATAACAAAAATAAATATAGCTATGTGGGTCTTGTTTTGTAGACCTCGTGACAAGGAATATGATGGTTTAAAAAGATTATAAATTCAACACCATAATTAGTAGAAACAATCATTTGAAGCTACATAATAAAAAAAACACACACACGTTTAATGGAGCTAATCATCCTTTGTCACGTCATGGGAGCATACAGGAGCAACCCTTTGGCGGAGGATTTTGCCGCCCTCAAAACGCCCAATAATTTGGCTAGAGCGACTAAGGTGTTACCAAATTTCTTCGTGCTTTTCAAATTTTGAGGTTAAATCAAGCATTAGCCAAATATTAAGGGCGTTACCACATTTTAGTTGGGCACGTGCAAGCTTCAAACCAAACAGCCCCTGAACCTTTTCCCCTCTTGGGGTATCCATGCGATCGAGGCGCGTACGATTTTTGTGTACGTGCGAAAGCAGCAATTGGCATGCTTTCCTCCTTTTTGTGAGTACAGTGGAACGAGACGAGTTTCGTTACGCATGTAGCAGCGCCTGGTGGTAATGGGAGATGTGGACGTGACAACCAAAACAAAGCTCTGGCAGCTCGTGATTCGTAACAACCGATGGTTAACACGAAGTTGACTGCGTATTTAGCATGAAGTGCTCTCTCTTTTGTAACAGTCGGGAAAAGAAACCAGCGGTGAATACGCGACGCGCCTACAGCAATTCGACGGATACGTGAATCGGCAGATAGTACAATTTTTTTGACCGTTTTCAGTCAGTTCAAGCTGCCCAAGTTCTCGATGATTTCAGTCGAAATCTTGGAAATCCCGGTTAAAAAATAACCGAATTTGAAATTTAATTTTTAAAATTTATCCAAAATTATAAGGTCTTACTGAAATTTCATATTTCGATTACCTCTAAAATGTATAAAAAACAAAATTTAAAACCTTAAAATATATACCCAGCAACCAAACCGGCCGGTTAAACAAGACCGAGCCAAACCGCGGGATTTTCCGTATCGGCGGCCTCCCCCGTCTGCAGGCACAACACAATACCACATGCGTGGTGGCCGCCTGCACATTTAAGTAGGGGTATAATATAGCCGGGGCCGCGCCCACGGCACATGCGTGGTGGCATCACCTGCTGCGCGCGGCGGCGTTTTTTCCCGACCCTCGTAGGTGTGACGTGACGCGCCGTGCCGAGCGAGGCAGGCGACCGGGCATTACGAAAGTTTGACCATTTGTTTTAGTAAGTTTGACCATTACGAAAGCAGAATTGTAAATTTTATCTCCTCTCGATCACGGCAGATCCCTGCTCCATATTGCACAGGTAACACGTATAATATTTCCCTTCTCATCTACAATTTCTAATAATCTCCTGTTCGTATCGAGTTTTGTATCCTGCGAATCGTGGAGCCTGCGGTGGGTCGGTCGGTGCGGGTGCGCGCGTACGTCCGTTCCACCGGTGACACGACGAGAGCTCACCGAGCCTCAGCGACCGGGTCTAGTGGCTGCACGTTGGGTCGTAGTCACACCGATCCATGACGCTGTGTGTGACGTGCTATGATCTGCTGCTGTACATGTACGTACCTTGCCCGGAAATTTGTAACGTTGTGCATGCTAGAGCCGGCGAATAGGCAGCGTTTTGGATCTGGGGAGATTTTATATGCTTGCGTGGTTTCAGTGGCACGTGCAGCTAGCAATAGTCGCTCATGCGTTTGTGAGTTCGGGTGTTACAGATTTTCAAGTGGGTGTTGATTCGTTAATATAATTATAGCTTGTCGTACTTTTTTAGTTTATCTAAGATTAGTTAGAGTAAAATTGGTTCCAAAGCAAACATGCCTATTGGTTTCTTAGCTTACACTGAGGGCTAGAGACAGAAGTTAAAGGCTCTGTAATCTGTATAGCTTAGCTAGGAAGCTTGTCTACTTTAAGGACAGTTAACCAATATCACGGCTTTGACTAGGGATTGTTGGATTATTTGGGCCAAGCCCATTTGATTGAGACAATAAATCCTAGAAAATCTCAAAGGCCCACCTCATGAGGAGGCGTATGTGCGTAATAGTGGCATTGCTAGCCTAAAGTGAGTGAGCACTAGTTTAAATAGTGGAGTGTGCTACACCATGGTAGAACCATGTGGAGAAAGGGAGAAAGAATACACAGCAGCGCTCGCCTGCGCCTCGCCGGGCTCGGCGGGCGGGCGGGGCGGCACTGCGTGAATAGTCCGCCGAATTCGGTCCAGGGCTTTGCGTGGGCGCAGCCTCGCTTTTGCCGGATTACTCTTTGCTACTCGGAATCGCGGTTGTAGTATGAGATAAGGACAACGTGAGATCCGTAATGGACTCGATCGTGGGGCGTCCTCGGTCGTAGCGTTTGCGGTTCCCGCTGCGCCGCCATCAAAGTCTGCCCGTCCGTCTGCGCGTGCACTAGCGAACGGAAGCGAGTCTCGAAACCGTCGTCCTCGCGTTCTTGCACCGGAGAGGGGCGAATCGGAATTTTGGAAGCGCTCGGCGCTATTGCTACATCGCCACCGCTGGCTCGTCTTCCTCGGCGTTCGAGGCGTATGCTAGGCATCGCGGCTCGGTGCGCGCTTCCGATCCTCGACCTGTCAGCGCTTCTAGCGTCTTTGCTCCATGCACCTGACAAGATGCGTTACAATGTTTCTCTGTTTATTTTCAATCTATTGATTGTGAGCACATTAGATGGATATATGTGTAGTCTTCTGGCATATGCATCTATAGTATGCTCACATTATTAATTACCGATAGTCAATCATATGTTGTTCATGATTTACTTTTGGATTAAATTAAACCTAGATGTGCCTTTAATTCTAACAATCCAAAAACCCGATTATAGGCGCTTAGGTTTATCAATGGCTGGCTTAACTGCCGAGGCAATCGAGGCCGAAAAATTCACCGGTGTGCACTTCAAGATGGCGACAAGGGTCACCTTGTGGCTTACGGCTATGAAGCGTGTTACGGGTGTCGAGCGGCAAACCGAGAGATATGGATCCAACTCACGAAAGGAGAAGGCATATCGGGATGCCAACACACTCTTTGTGGGAGCCGTTCTTAGTGTTCTTGCCCGATCGTGCATGCGATGTGTATATGCACATTAAAGACGCGAAGGAACTGTAGGATGCTCTGAATGCTAAGTTAGAAGTGCTTCCGATCTTTTGTGATGGCTGTATATCATGGAGCAATATCATGACTACAAGATGGTGGATAACCGTTCTCAGCCAGTTGGCGAGCTCATGAGATACGAGGTTCGCGCCAGGAACTCGAACTTCTCAAAATCCAGTTACAGCTGAGGTTTGTGGTCGAGGCATTATTGCCAAATTACCTCCTTCATGGAGGAATTTTGCCACATCTACGAAACATAAGAGACAAGAGATTTATTGAGAATGATTGCGTCTCTAGATGTTGAGAAAGCTCGAGCTAAGGATGCACTGTGAAAGGCGAGGCGGTCTAAGCGCCAATGTGGTGCAACAGATTCTCACATGGCAAGAACAAAGGGAAAAATAAAGCCAAACAAACCACTAATTTCAAGAAGAAGTCAATGAACAAAGATGAGAAGCCTGCTTTGTTTGCGGTGAGATTGGACAACTTTGGGCCAAGCGGTGTCCAAATCATAAGAGCGGGAAGGGTGAGCAAGGACGAACTCAAAGTGCATCCAAGCGTGACCATTGGCAAATCTTTGGAGGAGGAACTTCGGGTATGAAGTAACGTACCTATTGTTCTTTGATAATCAGGACCACCCGATTGGTGGATTGATCTGGAGCTAATGTTCATGTGTGTGCCTTGATCTCTCTTTGTTCTCTTCTTACCAGGCCGTGCGGGATTGCTCCGTGTTGATGGGAAACAAGACTCAATGCTTCATTTCTTGGTGTTGGCACGGTAGATCTGAAGTTTACTTGGAAAGATCGTGCGGCTAAAGAACGTCTGACATGTCCCTCAATAAATAAAAACACAGTCGGCTCCTTCTATGTAGAGAAGGGTTCAAAGTGGTGTTTGAGTCTAATAAAGTAGTCGTGTCTAAGCATGGACTTTTTATTGGTAAAGTCTATGAATCACGAGGCTTGTTCCGTTTTCCCTTTCGATTTTTGCAATAAAGTTGTAGAACCATATTTGTGATATTTCCAATGGAGGTGAAGCCAGATGTTTGGCACTCGGTTATGTCATTTAAATTTTGGTTGTATGACTCGCTAGTATGAATTTAATTCCAAAAATTCCCTCTTGTCAAGGTTCTAAGTGCCAAAGTTGTGTGCAATCAAAGCAACCTCGCAAACCTCACAAGGCGGCGGAGGAGAGAAACTTGGCACCATTAGAACTCATACATTCGGATCTTTGTGAGATGAATGGTGTGTTGACTAAAGGAGGAAAAAGATATTTCATGACTCGATTGATGATGCATCTAGATATCTGCTATGTTTATACTGTTGAAAACTAAAGATGAGGCTTTAGACTACTTCAAAGTCTATAAGGCTGAAGTTGAAAATCAATTAGAAAGAAAAATCAAAAGGCTTAGGTCGATCATTGGCGGTGAGTACTTCTCTCTTGAGTTCGACTTATTCGTAAGGAACATGGAATTATTCATGAGAGGACACCTCCCTATTAGCTGCCCCGTCCTAATGGGGTTCTTAGAAAGAAAGAACCGCACTCTAAGCCGGTTGGTAAATGCCATGTTGGACAACTTGGGTCTATCTAAGGAATGGTGGGGAGGCCCTGTTGACTTCTTGTCACGTTTTGAATAAAGTTCCTTCTAAGAATAAGGAGAAAACCTCATATGAAGAATGGGAAGGAGAAAACCATCACTTTCATACTTGCACTTAAGTGGGGTTGCTTGGCGAAAGTCAATGTGCCCATAACTAAAAAGCGCAAACTTGGACCTAAGGCGGTGGATTGTGTCTTTAGGATACGCTCATCGGAGCATTGCCTATAGATTTTAGTAGTAAAGTCTGAGGTATACGACATGATCGTCGGTACAATCATGGAATCGAGATGCCACCTTCTTTGAGGGCATATTTCCCATGAAAGATTTGCATAGCGTTTCTAGTCAAAATCACGAGATAATTCCCGAACCTATTGCACAAACCGAGGATTACGAGCAGATACAGGCAAAATCCTGAGAGGATGACGGTGAGGCTCCTAGGAGGAGCAAGAGACAAAGGATGGTTAAATCCTTTGGTAATGATTTCACTGTGTACCTTGTGGATGATACTCCCACCTCTATTTGAGCTTATGCATCTTCCGATGAACTCTTGGAAGGAAGCGATCCGTAGTGAGATGGATTCTATTACGTCATAACGGAACTTGGGAGCTCACAGAGCGCCTTATGGTTGCAAACACAGCGTGGTGTAAGTGGGTGTTCAAAAAGAAACTAAGGCACGATGGTACTATTGAAAAGTACAAGGCTAGACTTGTGGCTAAGGGTTATACGCATAAAAGGAAGGAGAGGATTATTTTGATACTTATTCACCTGTTGCTAGGATCACAACCATCAGGGTACTTTTATCCTTAGTGCCTCTCATGGTCTCATTGTCCATCAAATGGGCGTGAAGCACGCCTTTTCTTAATGGAGAGCTAGATGAGGAGATCTACATGGATCACCAGGATGGATTTGTGCTACCGGACATGAGAGCAAGGTGTGTAAAGTTACTGAAATCTCTTTATGGCCTTAAACAAGCACCTAAACAATGGCATGAGAAGTTCGATAGAACATTGACACAAGCTGCCGTTATGTAAACGGCGCAGAGCAAGTGTGTGTATTATCGCCATGGTGGGGGTGAGGAGTTATTCTGTGCCTATATGTGGATGACATTTTGGTCTTTGGAACAAACCTTGATGTGATCAATGAGGTCAAGTCTTTCCTGTACAAATTTTGATATGAAAGATCTCGGAGAGGTCGACGTGATCTTGAACATCAAGTTAGTCAAAAGTGAGGATGGGATTAGTCTTTCTCAATCCCATTATGTGGAAAAGGTTTTGAGTCGGTTTGGCTATTCGGATAGCAAGCCTTCTCCAACACCTTATGATCCAAGTGTGATTCTTCTGAAAAACAAGAGAATTGCTAGAGATCAAATGAAATACTCTCGAGATCATTGGATCTCTCATGTATAGCGCTACAAGGCTCTGATATCTCATTTCTTTGTAAGTTAAATTGAGCGATTTACTTCTAACCCGGGAGATGATCATTGGCGTGCACTCAAAGAGTTATGCGTTACTTGGTGGAGTACAAGTAAATTATGGAATACACTATACCGTACCCTTCGGTACTAGAGGGTTATAGTGATTCAAATTGGATCTCTGATCTTGATGAGATTAAGGCCACCGGTGGATATGTGTTTACACTTGGTAGAGGCGTAATAAGTGGAGGTCTTGCAAACAGACTATTTTGACACGGCCAACTATGGAAGCGGGGTATTGCATTGGATACGACCAACTGTTGAGGCGAGAATGGCTAACGTGAACTCTTGATGGATCTTAGGTGGTTGAAAAACCAATACGGCCATTCTTATGAACCGTGACAATCAAGCGATTTATTGTTAAAGTGAACAGATTCTAAAGATAACCGAAATCCTCAAGACATGTGAAAAACGTTTGAAGTCCGTCAGAAATTGAAAAACTCCAGGAGTGATAGCATTGGATTATATCCGCAGGCGGCTAAAAACCCACAGATCCTTCACTAAAGGGCTATCACGGAATGTGATAGATAGCATCAAAGAACTAGGCATGAGACCCATGTGAGTTATACCATAGCAGAACCCAACCTATGTGATCGGAGATCCCGTGAATTAGGTCCTCGGGAAAAACAAGCTCTTGGTTAAGCCCGGAGGAGAGTAATTTTCTAACTAGTTCCAAGTGAAGATGCAATACTCTCGAAATCTGTATGGCGAGGTTGGCTTTTGCCTTAATGTGTTACTGTTGGCTTTATTTAGCTTGAAGATGTCATCCTGAGCATCTTGAAAGAACACACCTATAAGGAGAGTATCGTTGAAGTCGCTATGAGACTTAGGTAATCTCTAGTAAGCTCATGAAGAGACCATGGAGTACGACTTATATGCTCCACAGAAGCCTATTGGCGACCTAGTATCGACTAAGGCTTTAAATGAAACTTCGATGCACAAAACTTGCAATTCAAGGCTTAGTCCATTGTTCAGAAGTTGTAATGGAGTGTAATTTGGAGTCCTAGGTGCAATTCAAGGCATAGTCCATTGTCAACCGAAATCTTTGGTATATTAACGACTTTGGGAGCAGGCAAGAGAGCCGATTGGGACTTTGAGATCACGGTGGGGATTATTGGATTATTTGAGGCCAAGCCCATTTGATTGAGACAATAAATCCTAGAAAATCTCAAGGCCCACCTCATGAAACATGTGCACTAGCAATAGTACCACATTGCTAGCCTAAAGTGGTGAGCACTAGTTTAAATAGTGGAGTGTGCTACACCATGGTAGAACCATGTGGAGAAAGGGAGAAAAAGAATACACACCTTTCGCCTGCCTCGCCTGGCGGGCTGGGCTCGGGCTCGAGCACGCAGACACGCAGGCGAGGCGGCGGCGAGAAGCGCGCGTCGGCACTGCGTGAATGGTCCGCCCGAATTCAGTCCGAGGCTTTGCGTAAGGCGCGGCCTCCTTTGCATTACTCTTTTGCTACTCGGAATCGCGGTTGTAGTATGAGATAAGGACACAATGTGAGATCCGTAATGGACTCGATCGTGGGGACGTCCTCGAGTCGTGTTGATTCGGTGCATTACAAGGGCTCCTATCTTTGCGTCGCCGTCATCCAGGTAAAATAGAGTTTCTGCGCCCTAGCGTTGCGATTTCCCTCATTTGCGCGCCATCAAAGTTGCCCCTCCACGTCTGTGCGTGCACGTGAACGAAGCGAAGTCTCGAAATCGTCTCGCGTTCTTGCACGGGAAGGGCGAATCGGTTTTGGGAAGCGCTCGGCGCGTTTGGCTTCCACGTCACCGTCGGCTCGTCTTCCTCGGCGTTCGAGAAGCGGTACTGAGCATCGGCGCTCATTGCGTAGCGCTCGTCCTCGGCATGCAGCTACAGCGTCGCTCCATCTGCGCCTGAGCGATGCATTACAATATTTCTACTGTTTATTTTCAATCTATTGATTGTGAGCACATTAGATGGATATATGTGTAGTCTTCTAGCATATGCATCTATAGTATGCTCCTGTTATTCGTTACCGATAGTCAATCACATGTTGTTCATGATTTACTTTTGGATTAAATTAAACCTAGATGTGCCTTTAATTCTAACAGGGATCAGAATCTTCGGGCGCGACTGAAACGCTGGATGCTTGCCAAACAAGATGTACTAAGGGTCTGTTTGGATCCATGCAGCTAATAGTTAGCTGCTAAAAATTAGCTGGAGTGGATCCAAACACTCCCAGCTAATAGATCAGTTAACTATTAGCTGGACACTCAACTAATGTTTATCTCATTATCTAGCCAAACCCAGCTAATAGCAGCTAATAGCAGCTAATAGGTAGCATTTAACCAAAATACCCTTCACGTCTACCACCAATAGCATTTAATAACATGTGTATTTTGGACAATACCATCTATTAGCCACATATTAGCTGGTGGATCCAAACACCCTCCAACTAATAGTTAACTAGCTAATATCTGCTAATGGATCCAAACAGGCTCTAACACACTTTGGAGGAGACAAGGATATATCCGGTTACCAACCATATCGTTCTGACCGGTAACAAAAATATCAGCTTGAAAAAAGTTCTAAATTAAACTTTTGAATTTAAATTGTTCAACAGTAATTCTGTGCGGTAACCAGCCGAAAACTAAACAAATTCAGATTTAGAATTTAAATTTTGTTTGATGAAATTTACCCAATTAAAAATCGGTAACCGCTATAATCGGTCGGTAACGGAAACCAGATGATCCAATATTTTCCCGTTTTGGGTTTTTTAATCCTTGTTAGGCAAGAAAAAGCTGGAGGGTTTAGGTTATGTACAATGATGTGATATTAACCGTATGTAAGTTTTGTTATGTATGATTTTTACTAACGTGAAGGGAAAAGAAAAGAGGAGAGATGGTGTAGTTGTCTTCGTAAAGAGATGAACATATAGATAGCACAAACCAATGTATAAATTATTATTCACAACAAACATCTTTTCATTTTATAGTTAAAAGATTGTGACATTTCATAGAGATGTATTAAAATGTTACCCATTGTAGATGTTGTCTTTAAATGATATGAAAAAGTGTGTGTATATAGTTTGTACTACTGTACACGTTCTTAATAGCGCACAACCTGCGCCGTGGTGGGTGAATGTTATAGATTGTTAGGATATCACTGTATTGAAAATGGTGAAATGTGTTTAGCTGATTTAGACTATATACAATGCAGGTGTTTAAAGAGATGCTTAATAATAAAAAACTGATTTTTTGTCATATAAAATAGATAAGGTGCTTATTTTATAGCATCGATGTTTAATTAAACGTCTATGTTTAAAAGGTGCTTATATGTATAACTATACACTATTAATAGATGATATAATATCTAAGTATATTTAAAAGAGATGTTTGTATTAAAAATCTCGACTCTTAAATAGATATATTATGATATAATATTATTTCTCGTTTTAAATATCTATCTAAGTGTTTTTGCATTGGGCACAGGCTTACCGAAGAAAGATATGTTCATTTGTGCAACTACACCACGTGACTACATCTACTGATGGTACAGTATTCTCGGAAAAGACAAGACCTACTCACCAAAATGAAACGTCTTCTTATGAACCAAAAATTAAGCCTAGAGACCGGAGTAAACCTAATAAATTAAAGCAAGACGTGACATGCGATTGCAGAAAAGTTGAGGGGTGTACATGCACATGCTAGCCCTCGGCCGCGTGTCCAGAAATCTCTGCGTCACTGCGTGTCGATCTTTGAAAGCTACAAGTCCGGCAAGGATTGCACGGCGCAGGCGCAAAAAATCTGATGAGCGATCAGATGGGCGCAAAAAATCTGATGAGCGATCAGATGGACCAAATTCGGGCACATGTAGCCGGATTGACTGCCCGCTCAGCTGCGGACAGCGCGGGGTCACATGCACGAGCACAGCACCCGGCCACTGACCTGCTTTCTGACCGCCGGGACCCACCACATCTGGGCTCAGAGGAAAACGATTCCTTCATCATTTCTCTAACACCGCCGATGGGACGTGACTATGTGATAATGTATTGTTAGATTGCTAAGTCTAAGTTTTAATCTAGCCTATGTCATGATCACAAATATGCGGAAATTAGATAATGTATTGTTAGATTGCTAAGTCTAAGTTTTAATCTAGCCTATGTCATGATCACAAATATGCGGAAATTAGATATTAGATACTAACTCGGATTAGAACAGGACGAAGCCATTAGATCGGTTGATGTTCTTGAGTGTCGGTGAGGAAGAAGTAATGAGGCACCGAGACGGGTGTTCCCGGTGATGGTGTTGATCTGTAGCAACTCGGTAAGACGCCGGTGGAAAAACCCTTCGATGCTCCTCCAGCGCAAGTAAGGATCGGTAGATGGATTAGGATTTTGAGAAGATGGAAACCGTGCATAGATCGTCACCCATGAACGTGCTCACCTCTGATTTTTTTTTTTTAAATATACTATATTTTATTCCGAATTGCAGAAATAAATGTCTTTCGCAAGAAATTACAGTTTTGTACGTCTGTCGCCTGTCTATAGGGCGATATAAGCCTGTCGCCCGATGAACGGGCGACAGGAGACCCTTCGTGTTTTATGCTAGATTAGACGAGCGACAGGCTTCTGTCGCCCGATCAAAAGGCGACAGCTTAAAAATCCCCCGATGGACGGGCGACATTATTGATGTCGCCCTATGGACAGGCGACATATACCATTTTTGATATTTTTGTTAGTTTTTATGATAATTTTTTTAAAAATATATTATATTTTATTCCAAATTGCAGAAATAAATGTCGCAACAAATTTCAGTTTTATACGTGTGTCGCTAGAAATTTCGATGCGAGCATGAGAAAATACAGATTCTCGGTTTTAGGTGGCCCTTCTTCACTCCCATGGTCAACTCGTAATTATTTTTTGAAGACTTCGTGTAGTTATCTTCAAAGATGTGAAATATATGTACTGTACCTTTGTCTGA
The DNA here is from genome assembly GCA_036346355.1 of Rhipidocladum racemiflorum. Classification (NCBI taxonomy): domain Eukaryota; kingdom Viridiplantae; phylum Streptophyta; class Magnoliopsida; order Poales; family Poaceae; genus Rhipidocladum; species Rhipidocladum racemiflorum. Next base: position 70,011,230 of record CM070576.1, on the reverse strand, counting down.
TAGATGGGGAGCAATAAGAATGTCTTGAATTGCATACGGCTTAGAAATGCTAAACAACAATGGCATGTACGGCACACTCTACCGAGTATACGGACTAAACGTAACATGCCTTAGGCGGAGGAAACAGCAATAAGGGCCCTTCTCTTGGGCTTTACCGAGTGCAACGAGGATATTTCCCCACGCAAGTTTTCGCCTCCGCCGCTCGGCCCTAGCTGCCTCTCACGCTTTCTCTCGTGCTCGGCCTCCTCTCCATTGCATGGCTGCCGTTCGGCCTCCTCTGTGCATGCATATGTTCCAAATGTTGTTGGCGCTTCTCCTCCTCATCCTGCTCACACCATCTTTGCTCCACGATAGCCCTCTGATGCGAGTACTCCCGATTCCGCCTCCTCTCCATCTCGGGAGTTTGTTCCGCGTCGTAGAATCGGATGAACTCGCACAGTGGACGCTGCAATTAGTCACATCACACGGTGTTACAACATGTATGAATTGGGAGCAGCACCAAATGTGAGTATGAACATACCGGGCTTCTCCGCCGCATCCGCATCCCCAGCGTTGGCTCGGAGTCGTGGTTGTGGCAGCTCCAGTACCTCATACCGTAAGTGTATGAGTTGTCTACAGACTGCCGGAAGCGGCAAGGATCCCCGCATAGGCACATGGGGACCTCCGTGCCTTCGGGGATTGTTTCGACAACGTTGTGCCTTGGGGGCGAGGGGAACTCCATTGGTGCTGCTCGTTTGGGTTGGCGGTGATGGTTCTCTTTGTTGTATTGGAGCAGTGGTTTGGTCGATGCAACGCTGCGAAGGCATGAAGGGGGTTAAATAGCCAGATAGAGCGACAGACTTGAAGCTTAAAAGGAATCCGCGAGCATCCTCGACGACTCCTCGTAGAAGCGGCCTAGCATGTCAGTCTGGAAAAAACATCGCAAATTAGATAGCACCGATTTGAAATGGTTAAACGTATATCGGATACAACGTACCACAGCGTGCAGAGCCGCGTCCGTATGGGCGGGATACGTGTCTCCTGGGCCGGGGACGTGCCTGGGAGGATCGTGTCGACAGCGTACCAGCGCACACGTGTGCGAGAGGTGAACCACCGCTTCAGATGCGCTGGTAAGTCTCCGGATCGTATGGCGCATCGTCGGCATGGACGTCCTCGAGGGCTCCGCCACTCCTTGATCCATGGCGCCATCCGTGATGCGTGCGGTGGCCCAATGCACCCTTCCTAGTCCGGGCCGTGGATGAGAAATGAATGTATAAATATTAGATGGCAACACACGATAGTAATTATGGAACATCGATTGAGGGAACTTACGTTTGGGCGGCGTGGGAGCAGACGGCGGCCAAGATCGCGAACTCCTCGTAAGGCCGAATCGCCTCATCACTCGATGGACAGCGTAGGCCTCGACACGGACGTCGAACACCAGGAACCGCCGTGCGAGCCGATGCGCCCGCGTCGCGTACAGGGTCGACACGGCGCCACGGCCACACGGTCGCATCGCGCTGAGTGTCTGGCGTCCAGCCGCGACGTGGTCGTCCGTGAGGTGGTCGAACGCCGCGACGAATCATGGTAGCCCTGGCGCACCATCCGTGTGCCCACCTAGGCTGCAGTGAAACAAAACGTTACCGTTAGTATTAAAAATGTACAAGCAATAGTGCCAAACTTTCGGTTCAAATATCTTACTCCGTCGGTGGCACCAGATGGTGCCTATGGTCGGACCGTCGACGCCGCCATCGCTGTAGGGTCAACCGACTCGGTGATGGCGGGCGCCCGATCTGGAACCTCGTATGCCCACACCGTACGGCAGCCGGGCATCCAGTGAAGGTCGACTTCGGCGCGGTCCGCACACCGTCGCGCAGAGGCCCAGACGTCGAGGATTTTTAAGTCGCCGCTCGTTGATCGGGCGACGAAGCCTGTCGCTTCGTCTAACGGGTGACGTAAAACACGAAGCCTCCTGCCGCTCGCCCATCAGGCGACAGTTTATATCGCCCGATGGACAGGCGACAGACGTATAAAACTGTAATTTCTTGCGAAAGACATTTATTTCTGCAATTCGGAATAAAATATAATATATTTAAAAAAAATTCCTCACCTCTTCCCTTTTTATTCTAGCGCTGAGGAGCTCGGGGGCAAGTCCCATTGACTTGGAAACGCCTCCGATCATGGCGCATGATTTAGGAAAGGGCTAATTACGGGATTAGCTTTTAGTTAGGAAAGTTAGATTTAGAAAGGTGACTGCGTGCATGGAAATAAGGATGGCAATATCCATGCAATCGCCTGAGATCAACCAACATTCTCCCACTTGATCGAAGGCTATCATAATGTATTCACTCTTAGTAAAATATCAATCCAAAGTATTGTGTTTTCAACAGCAAATAAAAACGCTATTGAAACATCAGTACCTATAGTCCATCACAATACCTCGATAGAATACTAGCTTAGTCATGACGGTTGTTGATTGATTTTAATGCCCCTATGTCCAGGATCATAATCAAAGGTCCCCCAATAAACCCATGCTGGCAATATGTTCTTTAAATAAGTTAGGAGATAAACCTTTGGTGAGCGGATCCACGAGCATTGATTTAGTACTGATATGCTCAATTTTGATAGTCTGATCCTGGATTCTATCTTTCACAACATGGTATTTGTCGGGGATTGACTATCTGATAAAAGACCGTTGTGCCCCCAGAAGATCCTGAAGCTACCGACCATACAGCACCAGCAGAAGATGCTCGGAAAACTATCCGGGCAACATAACTCCCGAGCATGCATGTCTACCCATTCGCCTACGACCATACCGGACGATCACGAGCGATCATGCTCGTGAAGGCCACGCCGTTACCCGGGCGGATGGTCGGGGGACCCGGTCTTGCCACTAGAAAGGAAGATGGCAATCAATCCGCCGAAAATCAAGGGCAGGTGCACCGGAAATTCAAATTAATTGCGCAGATCAAGGGCCCCGGATCGTGGGCGCTACGGTTATGGAAGCATGTCGTAAATCTAGGGGGTAGTTACCATGTATATAACACAGGTATCTTGTATTTAATCCCCCTAGCCCATAGGAGGGAGGGGGGTCCATCATTTGAATAGCAAAAAATGCCACCAGGCGACTGGATGTAGGGCTATTATCTCGATCATGAGAGGCCTGAACCAGGATAAAATCCTTGTGTTCCTGTCTGTTCTAACAGACCATCTTCCGCGTCTTCGATGCAACACCTTTGGCAGAAAGGGGTTTCGGTTGATCCCACATTCAACAAGTTAGCTCGGCGGGAGCCCGTTCTCCAATCGTCGACAGTATTTAATGTTGATGTGTTTGACAGCACCACTTGACTTGTTGTTACTCGAATAGAAAATTGCGGCCGAGTACCTTGCTAGGGAGGTTTCGGAGGAGCTAATCTAAGAGCATCTCCAACAGCACTCTCCAAATTTCACTCTCCAAAAGCCAAATTTGGAGAGTTCTCCAAAAATTTGACTCTCTATATCTCCTTCCTCTCCAACAGCACTCTCTATATCACACTCTCTATTTTCTCTCCCCTATATTTTAATCATATTCCATAACCGCCATAACAGCTATTGTAACCACCATAGATAAAAATATGTAAGACATATTGCTTGATAGACATTCAAAAAGAACATCTCCCTTGCTAGATGTTGAAAAAGAATATCTTCCTTGCAGTTTTTATATATCATAATCTCCTTCTATATAAATGTACTCAAACTTAATTCAACAAGCCGAGAAAGATAAAAACCTTCTCATTGCAAACAAAGATACTATGTCTCAACATCTACCGAGTAACACCGTACACGGAGTCACAGATCAAATTCTGCAAGCACCACATGGAAAGACAATACACTCGAAGATTACACTCAAAAGTTCCACACGCAGCAAGATCGGACATTAGAATGCAGTCAACTAACACATTTTATTACAGTGTACCCCAAGCAACGGTTGAGCTAGGTGCCCGGAACAACCTAAAAGAAACCCCAATTCTAGCACAATCGACCTCAGGAAATAGCACAATCAACCTAAAGAAACCACAATTCTAGCACAATCAACCTCAAGAAATAGCACAATCAACCTAAATAAACCCCAATTCTAGCACAATCAACCTCAAGAAACCCCAATCCAAAACCAAATTGCCCCAAAACCCAAAGCCCTAATACCATGATGAGGCTTCCACCTCAGAATCAAAATCACAACAACCCCGAAACCACCAATTCTAGAAAAACCAAACCTAAAAACCGAACATAACTTCCTAATTTAACCAAATTCTCACAGAGAACGAATCTTTCAAATTGGCAAGAACCAAGAGAAGCCAAAATCCTCATACCATGCTCCGCATCGATACCTTATGAACTCGACCAAACACAACGATCGCACACGGAATTGCACAAGATATCTCTTAGATAACACCGAAACCAACCGAAAGAACGAATCTTTAGCACACAAAGAACGGAGCTTTCGCGCGCACCAAGGACGCGACGGGTACCTGGCAAATACCGCCGCTTCGCACATCATCCCACGCGGTGGCGTCGGCGCCGCGGCAGGATGGCGACGAGGAAGACGAAGGCACTTGCAAGCGCGGGTACCTGCGACAAGATCAAGAGGCCAGTAAAAAAAATGCCAAAAAAGGGGCAAACACAAAATCGCAACGTAATTGCTCAACGGGGAGAGGTGAGGAGCACGAACCCGGCTGCGTCCATGGCGACGGCCAGTGGCGGCGGGCAGGCGGAAACCAGGGAAGGAGGAGGAAGGTGGGTTCGCGTTGCGGACAGGTCAGATAAGCACCAAACCTAAAAAGTGGAAAGGCTTGAAGCCTCACACACCCGCACTTGGTGTCCTACCAGGATCGGGAGGCGACGTCGGTGAGCCAGCGTAGCAGGGCCGAGGGGAGGAGGTGGAGCCCCCGCCGCCTAGGGTTGAGGGGAGCGGAGGAGCGCCGGGGGGAGGATCCGCCGCCGAGGGTTGGGGGAGGAAGCGACGTCGGTGGCTGAGCAGGCCGAGGAGGAGGTGGAGCCCCCGCCGCCTAGGGTTGAGGGGAGCGGAGGAGCGCCGGGGGGAGGATCCGCCGCCGACGCCGCCTATGGTTGGGGTGGGGGCGAGCGAGCAGGAGCAGAGCAGGTAGTGAGGAGGCGAAGCCGTCGGCGCCTAGGGTTGGAGCCGTGGAGGTGACGGACCGACAAGGCCGGGGGATTCCATGGCGCGCGGAGCAAGGCCGGGGGAGCGGAGCAAGGCCAGGGGAGGAGATGGCGAGCGGAGAGAGAATCGCCAAATGTAGCGAGTCTCTCTCCGCTCGCTACATTTGCAGAACGGTTTGGAGATTCTGTTGGAGCTCCATTTTCCCACCTGCTATCCAAAATTTGGAGATAGAGAGCTGTTTGGAGATTCTTTTGGAGATGCTCTAAGTGATTGCCCGAGTCAATCGATGGGATAGATTGGAGGTCTCCATAGACCACCTATAAAGGGCATTGCAGCTTGTTTACCACAAAGGCACGGCCTTGCACGGCAAGGTTGTGCCTTGGACCGGCCCACAAAGGCATGACCCACGTACCCACCTCTAATAGTACACATTAAATATAGTCCTTAAAAATAATAATTAAAGGTAATTTAGTTAATTTTAATATCTTATTAGTGCACATGTCAAGAGAAATAAGTCTTATAAATCAACGTAAGAACAAAGATAATTACCTCTCGCAATTGTTTTTTGGATCAATCTCTTATATATATTATAACTAGTTATATGCCCGTGCGTTGCTACGAAAAACAAAATTGATAACGAAATAAAGATTAAAAAATAAAAAAAATATTATTTCATAAGATCAAACATCTATCTTTAACGCTTCGTTTCTTGCAAAAGCTGGCTAATTAAAGCAACGCTTCGTTTCTTGCGTAGGGCAATTAAACAGGGCAATTAAGTAGGGCAATTAAGCAGTGCAACTAATGTGACGTGGGAAGAAACTCTCACTTTATATAGTAGAGATTTAGTGAAATCTGTAACTGACATCTGGGACCCGCTCCAATTTTTCACGCTGACTCCTCGTCGAGTTCGTTTGCCCAGCAAATCCGTTGGCTACAACCTCCTCTCATCTTCATCTCCTCCGGTCCTCCCCTCCTCTCTCGCAGCCAAGCGGCGCCTCACTCGCATCGGATCGCGCTCCGTGCCCGCTTGTGCCCACGGTGGAGGTTGTGGAAGACCAGCCCCTTCGCCGTTCCTGAACCCAGCGTTACTGTCGTCACCTTGTCGTCCTCGCATGCGACCTCCATATATGTTCGTCGTCCTTGAAGCCGGCAGTCGCCGCCATGGCCACCACTGAAAGATGCGATAGCAGCAAGGAGTTTGGTTGGGCCGCTGTACTATCGCGCCGCCGTCGGAGCCCACGAGACGATGAGGTGCATGCCGGAGGCTAGCCCACTCGCAAATTGACACAACTAGCTCCTACGGAGCATCCGCTGGCACTTGAGGTAAGTTCCCTTTACGCCTCTTGTTCCAACCATCATGTGTTCGATAAAATGCACGAGCGAGTTCAGTTTCTTTCAAAGAAAGGTGAACAAGTATTTGTTCTGTGCCCTTGATTGGAACGATTGAGTCTTTACGTACTGTTAACTTTTCCAAAAAAAAGGTTTAGGAACTGCTGATCAGCTGAATGGTTGAACTATGTTTGTTGATTGCTCTTGGACGGTGCAAATGAGAAACAACATAAACACCACGTCTGCAATGTTAACTACTGTTGATCTATTTCTTGCACATTCGAGATAATAATGATGGATACACGGGCAAGAGAACGGCAGTCAGGGTTGCACGTCTCATTGCAATTCTGGGTGCTGTTTACAAATCACGAAGCTGCTAGCATGCATGACATTATCGTCAGAGAACAGATGCATTGTAGCCTGTGGGGATCGGATCAGGAAGTGCAGTACTCAGGCGTGAAGAGGGAGGCTGTAGCGCAGCAGCGAGCCCTGGCTCAGCAAGCCGGACGCACGGAGCACGACCGCGATGGCCAAGAACAATGGCGGCAGCTCAGCAACTAGTGGTCAAATAGCGCGAGGAGCTGCTTGGCATCATCGAGTGGCAGCTGCGGGATTGCAGCCGGTGATTGGCCAAGTCCATCCTCCCACTTAATGTCCATGTTTTGTAATGATCGTCGTGGCCGTCCATACAAAGATATATATGGTGACAGAGCTTGTCGTTGTACGTGAACTTTTAACAAAATTGTAAGTGATTGCTTTTATCAACATTCCAATTTTGCATCCACCGTACACATGCGCTTAATTTACCACAATTCTTGGTTTAAAACTACAAAATGTTAAAGAGGTGTGGTGATGTGTAGGTTGCTACGGGGACTGCAATTTAAACAGTCTCCATGGCTCGGGGAGAAAAAATTCATGAACAGTGATCTGCTACAGCACCATGAACAGTATTGCAACAGTAAAAAACTTGCATGGTCTTGTGGGGACTGCAACTTAAGTGGTCCCATGGAGACTGCATGTGATCTCGGTTCGTGGGAACAACGGTGTGGTGCGAACCAAACACAGTGATGGAGGCGAGATGTGGGCTATGATGGAGCCGAGGGCATAGAAGCTTGATTAATTGTGATCCACTCTGCTATTCCTGTTTCATAAAGTTCACTAGTAGTGCGTGGTTTGTCTTTGCATCTTCAGCATTTTGTGTGTATAATCCTCTCAGAGACATAAAAATGGCATGAAAAATCGAGTAAGACCAAGTTGTACATACTGCTAGTCTGCTACACAGAGCTAAGGGATGGCTAACAAAATCAACTGGTAACTAGACACATGATGTGGAGCTAACAAGCGTTTAGCATAGTTTTTCCGGAGGGAAACGTCAGATCATACTCTCCGGCTAAATTTACAAGATGTATCTCTTTTAGCAGGTAAACAAAGAAGATATTTAAAATAACTATATTATCTCTAATTATTATCACTAAACACTATATTTAATACATGCATGTAGATAGATAAATTAAAGATAGATATTTATTTATTAGAGGTATAGAGGAGTCAACATGCTAATTTTGTATTGAAATATAAAATGTGCTTTATGAAATTTATAAATCCGCATTATAGACCTGGACGGAGGGAATAGTCCTTCTTATTTTCCTTTTTGAAGCAACAGAAGTCTATAAAAAAAACTTCATACCTTTTGTAAAAAATAAAATACTTCAACTAAACGATACACATTTTTTCGAATCAACTGAAGAAAACACATTGAAAACCCAACCTAAGAAGAAGAATTTATTCCCAACCTAATAATAATACTACTAAGGGCCTGTTTGGATTAGAGGTATTTTATTGGAATGTTTTGGGATTTAGTTCAAATTTGAACTAAATCCCAAAACCTTCCAAGGAAATACCCCTCATCCAAACACCCCCTAAAAGGGAAGAATAAAGTCTCATCTCCTTCACATAGCATAATTTATTCCGGGCCACCTGGACGCCTCCCTCGTCTGTCCTATAATAATTCTATAAAACCTCCTCGCCCCGCCCACTCAAAAAGCCAGCTCCGTTTCACCCACTCTTCCTCCCCCACGCCATTAACCCACGAACAGCCGAACAGCTGGCCACCGTCTCGTCCCGGCTCAACCGCATCGTCGGCATCGATGGCCAAATGCAGCAAGATCCGCTACATCGTCTGGCTCCGGCAGACGCTGCGGCGGTGGCGGTCCCGGGCAGCGGCGCGCGCGGCGGCGGCGGACCAGGCGGTGGTGCCGGCGGGCCACGTGGCGGTGTGCGTGGGCGGCGCGTCGCGGCGGTTCGTGGTGCGCGCGGCGCATCTCAACCACCCCGTGTTCCGGGAGCTGCTCCGGCAGGCGGAGGAGGAGTACGGCTTCCCGTCCGGCTCCTGCGGCCCCATCGCGCTCCCCTGCGACGAGGGGCTCTTCGAGCTCGTCCTCCGCCACCTCTCCTCCCCTTCCCACGCCGCGCGGTTCGTTACCCTCGAGGACCTCCAGAGCGGCGCCCTCTCTAGCTGCTGCGCCGCCGGCGAGGCCCTCCCGCTCCTCCGCGGCATCGCCACCGACAAGGCCGTGTGGTGAATGATCCAAGCTAGCTAGCCAGCCGCCCGCTCCACGCCATTGCGCGTACGTGCGTGCGACCATTCGTGCTTTTTTTTCCTCCCTTTTTCCCTCTCCCTCCACTGCCATTCGAGAGGAGCTGAGACGCGACGGAGCAAGAGAGTGAGAGCGGCTGGCCGGAGGCGGTGAAGTGAGATGGCTGAGAAAGTCTTTGGATTTTGAGATGGCTGAGAAAGTCATCCATTCATTCCCTTGTCAAATCCGGGAAAAATATTTAGTGGCGGAGATTTATTCTTTCTCCCTCTTTATTTTCGCACACTCAGTAATTCACCCTTGTAAATAACTTCTTGTACTACTTCGATTCGGCAACCATTGCAAGTCAAGTGAAACATTATTTCTTTTCTCTTAACAATTCTTTTCTCTTAACAATCTCACCGGAATGATTTCCACTTTTCTAGCACTGATAGTTTTTTTTTAAAATCTGGTTTTGTTTCTATCATAGTTATAAAAATAATCCCATCACTAGGTCGTGGAAGCTCTCGTAGTTCAGCTAATGAGTTAGGAGAGCTCGGTAATCCACTGAGCTCATCTAGCTCAGTAGTTCCTTTGGAGCTGCAAAAACAAAAACACGGCGAATGATAGGTGTCGTCGTCGGTGTTTTTTGGTTGAGAGTAAAATTATTTTTGTAACCACGTCTAGAAGTAAACCAGATTAAAAAAAAGTTTCTCTGGGAAGAAGCTAGCATTAATTTGTTCTCTTTTACTGTGTTGCAAGGATGGTACTGCCTGTACTTGTTTACATTTCTGCGATGTAGTATCTTCTTACTTTTGAGTTGTAGGGGCTAACTTAAAACAAGGATTTGACGTATCATCTTCTCCTTTTTAGTTTTCTGGGAAGAAAGAACGGAGTGGGGGGGGGGGGGGGGGGTTGAGACTGTTGAGTAGAATATATCGCTAGGCTGGTTGCAATGATTATGATTTATGGAATTATACCAGCTACCGATCGAATAATATGTTCATGATAATTGATACTGCAGCATAAGTATTCCCGACCACTAGTAATCTTGTGTGGACCACTAATTTTAGTTTCTTCTCCAGAGATTGGAATTGAACCTTTTTCCCCTTAGGCCTGTTTGGATTTTCATAGTTTCTAAGTAAAACTATGGTTTTGAAGAATACCATGGTATTTTTGTCATAAGTTGTTTGGAAACAACAAAAAAACTCTGTTTTAAAAACCATGGTATTGCCAATACTATGTTATTTTTGAAGTATTGAAAACTCTACTCATAGTGGAGTTTTGAGCTTTTGGCATCACTTCATCATGCAAAAGACTTTGCTTCTAAACAGTTTTCATGTTATAATTTTGTAATACCATGGTATTTATACCAAAACAATTTTCATATCATGGCTTTGTAAGAGCATCTCCAACAGCACTCTCCAAATCTCACTCTCCAAAAGCCATATTTGGAGAGTTCTCCAAAAATTTGACTCTCTATATCTCCTTCCTCTCCAACAGCACTCTCTATATCACACTCTCTATTTTCTCTTTCCTATATTTTAATCATATTCCATAACAGCACTCTCTATATCTCCAACAGCACTCTCCAACGGTTATTTTTCAACGGGTAGATTCCAACGGCTATATTTCAATGCGGGAATTTAAAATTCGAAATTTCTTGTAACCACCACGTTGCAACGGTTATTTTTCAACGGGTAGATTCCAACGGCTATATTTTAATGCGGGAATTTAAAATTAAAATTTTTGTAACCACCACGCCGCAACGGTTATTTTTCAACCGTAGATTCCAACGGCTATATTATTCTTGTCTATATATACATACCCATTTGCAGTTCGAAGTATTGCACGTTTCTTGTTGTTCACTACTATCAATAGCTCAATGAGTCGTCGAAATTTAGTCTCGGAATGTCTCTCAGAAGATGAGGAGTCTGAGAGGAATAATGAGTACGTATTTCTTCTGACAACAGGATACGTAGCACACATGGAAGATCAGGATGTTAATATTCCACGCCATGGCGGTTCTACTCTGGCCATCAAGTCGTTCATCGCAATAGACAAGAAGGGCATGCTAGACTGCTCAAGACTATTTTGTCGATCCTCCTATCTATGGCCCAACCTTCTTTCTAGCAGTGTGGAATTATTCGTTGCTTATATATTTTGCATATTATGTCGATCGTCTGTCCGCGGCTCAACCTTCTTTTTGGCGTAGGTTTCAATGAATCGTTCTTTATTTCTTCGCATATTGCATCGTAGAAGCGCATGATAACTATTTCATTCGTAAGAGGAATTGTCTTTGGAATTCTTGGGTTATCTCCTTTGCAAAAGGTCACCGCGGCATTTCGGATGCTAGCCTCACGGAGTAGCTTGGTGATGCTATTGATGATTATGTGCGGATTGGAGAAAGTATCGCTATAGAGAGCCTGAGAAGGTTCGTGAAAGCTATTATTGAAATCTTTGGAGATGAGTATTTGAGATCTCCAAATGGTAATGACACCGCTAGATTACTTGCAATTGGTGAGGAAAGAGGTTTTCCGAATGCTAGGGAGTATAGATTGCATGCACTTTGGAAGTGGAAAAATTGCCTGCAAAGATGGCAAGGCATGTATCTTGGTCATGTACATGAGCCAACAATCATTCTAGAAGCCGTTGCTTCGCAAGATCTTTGGATATGGCATGCTTTTTTGGTTTACCAGGGTCTCACAATGATATTAATGTTCTTCACCGATCCCCTCTTTTCGCAAAGCTAGCCGAAGGGCAAGCAGCTGAAGTGAATTATACTGTGAACGGTCACAATTATACAATGGGATACTATCTTGTAGATGGAATATATCCTTCATGGGCAACATTTGTGAAAACAATACCAGCTCCCCAAGGGAATAAGAAAAAACATTTCGCCGAAGCTCAAGAAGCGGCTAGGAAGGATGTGGAACGAGCATTTGGAGTTTTACAAGCTCGTTTTGCAATTGTTCGTGGACCAGCTCGTTTTTGGTATCAAGAAACACTTAGAGATATCATGACAGCATGTATCATCATGCATAATATGATAATTGAAGATGAGAGGGATGGACCTCCAGTTGATTACAATTACGAAGCAATGGGAGAAAATGTTGCGGTCTCCCATGAAAGAACACCTGAGCTTTCTCAGTTTATTCAAACTCATCAATCCATCAGAAATAGAAAAGCTCACTCTCAGCTCCAAGAAGATCTAGTCGAGCATTTATGGTGCCATTATGGTGGGATGTAGGCGAGCGCATGATGTACTAGATTATGGTGGGATGTAGTCGAGCATTTATGGTGCCATTATGGTGCCATGCAAAACTCTCAAAACCTTGGCCGAAGCATTGCTTAAGGATTTGCAAATTGCAACTTGTACCCTTAAAGAATACCTTATCTGCAAATACTAAATTATTTGAAAGAACCAAGCAAACAGAAAGCCTCATGACAGATTCTTTGACCCATCTTCCAGAAATATTCCTATCTTATCATGATCAATATCATCCAGTACTGTTCCCCTACATGACCGGATCTTGCCGCTGCGATTGTCCTAGCTGACTACGGCCAACTTGGATCGATCGGTGGCTAGAAACCTCAAAATCAGAAAGACCAGTACCACCAAAGCAGCCGGAGTAATGACAGATACTATCTGGATGTGCGTGTCACATAGAATCCCCACGCCCGCATGAGTCGCAAGGAGACATAATACAGTATCAACGATTTTCCAAATAGATTGAAGGAAAAGTAAACTAATTTCACCAAACATTGGGTTTCTGACCTATCAATATTCATTTCTTCTATTACAAATTGTAGGATTGTCAGAATACGTAATTACGTTGGTTACTTGTTAGCTTATTTCATTCCATCATCGAAAGGTGTTGTCAAGAAAGGATCTCGTAATTATAAAATATGCATGTGCGCCTACACGCATGCACACACAAACACATAGGCAAACAGATTAAAGGAATGGTAGGATTGCTAGTAGTTTGCAATAGGCAATCGATCACCTAGGCATTCAATGGAATTAGTAATCGGTTGTGAGATATGAGAATATGCATAGATTATTGATAAGAGCATAGCGACATATGAAATGAGTAACAAAGATATGACAAGAATCGCAAATGACACCGACAATCTAAGAAAATGACAATGAGTAAAGATATGAAATTAGTAATAGCTAGTCTTGCCGATTTGTGCCATTGCTACCCGATTGGTGCCATTGTTTACACTTCGCCATTGCCAATTGCCAATACTAATTCGAGAACAGGCAGTGCCATTGCGCTTCTTTACGCACAAGGCTAAGCCATACCTCGGCTTAAGTTCAAGATGCAGAGCAAGTTTTAGAAAGGAATCATAAAATACATCAATGTTACGTATAAATCTACATGACACATTATAATTAGTGATGACATCTGTGGCAAACCGTGTACAATTACGAACCAAATAATCTTGTTGTAGACAAAACAAGCTAAGCACACAAACTCAGGTTTTTGATAAACAACTCGAAGCTTTTACAGAACCGCAACATGAAGTGCTTCATCTCAGTCAATGTATCGCAGGTAAAAATTTCAGAGGCTCAAAATAAGCAGAAGCATCCATGTGGTACTACTACCAAAGTATTACAACCTAATGTGCTCAATGTCCAAAATTCTTGGGAAATATACACGAAGACATGCGATTCGTCAATACGGCGCACAACATGACATAACCGCGGTACGTAGCGAAGAATAATCATCCCATGGCCTGAATAATCAACTCCAAGCTAGCAACAATAATCCACTCGATTCTAGCAATAATTACACGAATCGTGCACACAACAAACAGATCCGCAACTCCTCCAACAATCAATTCCAAATCCAACCAACAAAGCTAGGGCTCCTTACCAAGAAAACGAGAAGAAGCAGCAGATCTGCAACTCCCCCAACAATCAATTCCAAATCCGGATTGGGGATCCGCCGTGTCGTTCTTGGGGGAGCGGAGAAATGGCGACTTCCGTCTCGATCCTTGTTTTGCTCGCCAGATCCCGTTCACCGATCCGCCGGGACCTTCGCGGCAGAGCGGAGAAATGGCGACTTCCGTTCGCAAATCAGCCGACACCTTCTTGGGGGAGCGGAAATATGTGGAGTTGCGATGGGAGGGGGACAGCGAGTGCAGATGGTGCCGGAGGGGAGAGCGAGTGGGGAGCGACGATGAGGGGGGCGACGGTCCGTCCCCTCGCGCGAAGGGAGGAACGGTTTCACCGAGCGAGATAGCGAGCGGAGGCGGACTCGCTAGAAATGGCGATTCTCTCTCCGCTCGCAACTTTTCGGGAGAGCGATGGCGAGACTGTTGGAGAGGCATAATACCAGCGACTCGGTAGTATATGGAGAAAGGGAGCTCGATAGCGAGCCTATTGGAGTTGCTCTAATACTATGATATTAAAAAACTTTGTTTCCAAATCAGGCCTAAGATCATCAGCTCTAAAGTTGTGTCACCATAGCTCACAAAGGTGATCTTTTTGGAACTCTACTTTTCTCCTGGAATCTTAACACACAACGGTATACCCGTCCACTTTTTTTACAAAACACTGAAACATCAACTTTTGTAGTGGCAGTCAGTAAACACCGGATGACTTTGATTGGGCTTACAGCTTTGAAAGATTCTTTGTCTCCTTCCTCGATTCTCCCTCTGAAAAATCATCAGATTGGGTCAGGTTAGCCTGAAAAATCAGGCAATGAAGTCTGGGGTCAGGTTAGCCCATGCATTCCTGAGCTGTGCAGTGTGTTGAGCCAGAGAGAGAGAGAGAGTATGTGTGTGTGAATTGGTGTACTTTTTACTGTGCGATGCCGAGTGCTGCGGCCGGTGAGGCGCATGCATATGGGGCGTGGGCCCCGCTGCATGTGTGTTCAGAACTTTTGGCGTAATTTGGGCACTTGACCGATTTTTTTAAAGAAGTTTGGCTGTTGAGGCGAAATTGTAAATACGACGCCCACCATTATCCGTTGTGGTATAAAAACACGGCAGGCCATCGTCATGCGAGCGTGATAGATGTACCTGTCGTAATACATGAGCGGTTGGTGTCTGTACGATGGAGAAAAGACTAGATTATTTACAACTCAGTCTGGATGAAAACTAAATCTGTAGAAATAATTGGGCGAAGGGGGCATAGGGAACAACCAAAGCGCAGACCGGGACGGCGCCGTGGACCAGGCGCACGCCGCGCGTTGCCCGGCCCGGTCACATGCCTCCGTCCGTCCGTAGTCCTTTCCACTTTGCAACCCGTCCTTGCCCCCCGCCTTTTCCATCCTAGTATTTTTCCGTTTCGCTCTCGCGTCGCGAGCAGAGCCCGGTAGGCCACCGCCGGCACGTGCGGTCAGGAGAGCGAACGGAGGCCGCACGTGCGGCCAGGATTGTAGCAACAGATTTCTAGGTACTTATAATGGTTTAATCTGGTAAAAAAACGATCAAATCTGTATATCAAGTTCGCCTAGCTTTGACCTAGCTACGTAGAATTGTACTATATATGTGGCCAAATGACTAATCGGTCCTAGCGCTTCTAGAATGTGTTGGGTTTTAGGTCGTCGAGCTGTCGAACATTGAAACGAGTTGGAAAGAACAGCGACGGTGATTACCCGTCAATCGGTGTCGCTGGTGGTTATGTCGTCGAATCGCATGTGCAGTATTTTGCGAATGACGTTGCTGGATATACATAAGCTCTGCTTAAGCAGCTTGCGATACAACTCATGGAAAGAGATGGATGCACATTGGCGTCTCGATCATGATTGGACCGTCTTAGGCCTGGTCGTCGCCACGACCAAAAAAAAAAGTGATACAGTCCATCAATGGAGATCAGTGAAGAACCGAGAGAGTCAGAGAGAGATGTTGATTCAGTTCCTGCGGCAGGCCGTGCATACGGCTTTTACTGTACGCTGTGGATCAGTGGCAGATCTAAAAATCAAATTTTAGCTGGTACATCAGGGCGCCGTCAAAACCGACGAATGCATTCAGGAGCACGGACAAGTGCCGACAATGGCAGTGTGCTAGTTGCCATGACCACCCGGTGACCAAGGTCAAGGACATGGCCAAGGGCGTGTACAAACTCTGCGCCTTCGACGTTGTGCTCAACCACCACCTTGTGTCCTAGCACGTCGTCGACAACGCGGGGGCCTGGCTGGAGGGCACGAGCAACTCAGGCTACAAGGGCGCATCGGTGTTGGTAGAGGTGGGCGTCGTGCCGCCGTGGCCGCCCGCCCATCGTCTTCGCCGAAACCGCCGTCTTGCCACGACTACCATCGTGCCATCTTGCGGCGTCGCGGCCGACTCACTTTACGAGCCCAAGCCCACTTATTTGCGCTGCGTCGCTTGCGTCGTACGCCAAGCCCGACCCATTTTTACTATTGTGACGAACAAAGAAATAAAACAAATCACTACTACTAAACTACCCATTTTAATGACATAAGAGACTAATCACATCAACAAAATGTCAAACATAAATGCAATGCTTGAAGATGCCCTGAATCAACAATATCTGCCAACTTTTAAGCCTTAATTCGTGATTTCGTGCGTTGCGTGTCTTGACGGCGCCAAATCGTCTTGCGTCGCGTCTGCTGGTCGTGCACAGTTCCGGGCAGACGCCTGCTCTGATTAACGTCTTGGCCGGCCGCCGTAACTGCGTCTTGCGTCGTGCTTTGCACCGTGCCATACCATCGTGCTTCGGGCCGGCCCAAAAAAGCCCGGCCCAATGCCCACCTCTAGGTGTTGGTCGTGTTGGCCTAACCGGTCGGTGGCTGCAACTGAATGAAATTTTACCCCTTGGGACTCCTCAGCCGGCTGCAGTGCTCAGGGCTCGGGCCTCCTCTGTCGACCGGCGACTCGCCCCTCAGGGCCTTAGGCGGTCGGGCCTCCTCAGTCCTCACTTACTCAGTCCTCGCCCGCCCATCACGCTCGGGGCTAGGGCCTCCTCAGTCGGCCGTCACCCTCTCCAGCTCACCCCTTCGTCGCGCCTCCTCAGCCGCCGCCCTCGTGTGTACCCATGGTTTTGTCGGGATGCCCTAACCGCCCTTGACCCGTTGTTGGGTCCATCGTTGTGTGGAGCCATGGGTCAGTCGCAGATTAAAAGTATGTATTGTTTGAAATTAATTTTGCCATAACCAATCTTAGATATGTATAGTTTGCCCTACTTTTATAGCAAAAAAATTTAGCTCCACAAAATGTGTCAAAAAATTTAGCTAAAAACTGATTATATGATGCGTATGACATGGAGCTAAGAAAGTACAACTGTCGGGGATTGGGATATTCATAAGGACTATTCTGCCCCGACGGTCATGCACTCACCGACCATAAACATCCTCGGACGCGGTATCCAAGGATGGGTCCCGAGCACCCCCATGCTCGAACACGGGCATACTCGCTATGCCATGGCAAAAAGTGCTCGGCTACGAGCTTTAAAGACGCGCACGAATAAACGTGCTCGGCGAGGCTACGGGGCGGTCGAACCAGGACCAAAGGGACGCTCGGAGATCACCGAAGGACGTGGTCAACCAATAAAACAGGAAAGTGGTGGTTATTTAGCCAAAGATCCAGGGAAGTTACACCATGAATTCAAATATGGCGATAATCAAGGACACGTCCAAAATGGCAACTAGCATGATTTTAGGAGGCAGTTACCATGTATATACCACGATACCTTGTATTTAATCCCCCTCCAACAACAAGGAGGGGGGATCCCATGGCGAGATCCATGTATTTGTATCCTTCAATCCAATACAGAGAAACGCCTCTAGGCGACTGGACGTAGGGCTATTATCTCAACCGTGAGAGGCCTGAACCAGGATAAAATCCTTGTGTTTATGTCTGTTCTAGTGGACCATTTCCCGCGTCTTCGATGCTACACCTTTGGCAGAAAGGGGCTTCGGTTGATCCCACCTTCAACAAGTAAGCTCGACGGGAGCCCGTTCTCCAATCGTCGACAACAACAATCCACCATCGTGACCAAGAACCAAACGTTTCAGTTATGAATATATAACATTCCTAAACTTAGATATTACTCCATTCTATCGTAAATAGTAGTTATTTTAGAATACGTGCAGTCAAAATTTTAAAAATTTAGCTAACGATATCTTTTTAAATATTTAGATCGGATGCGTGAAAATCATGCGTAGATTGATCTGGAAATGTACTTTCATAATATTACACTTTTATTATATATTTTAAATATATTATAATATAAATTAGTGATCAAAGTTGAGTTTTAGAGACCTTATTAATATCCACAATAACTACTATCTATAGCCGAAGGAGTATAAAGTTAGCTTCGAAGCCCGGTTCAGTTTCACCCGACTGCGGCACGTCCTTCTGCCTTGTGCCTGTTCGAGTTTCAACTTCAGGACGGAGGTCAGGTCGACACCGATCAGGCCCAAACAGGCCACCAAGCCTGTCCAGCCCAGCCCAGCCCAGCCCAGCCCAGCCCAGCCCATCCCGGAACTCCAAGTCATCACGAGCAGCGTGAAGGATGAGGAGGCTCAGATTCCACGAGCAGACGCCCCTGAAGAAGACCAACCTCCTCGAGCACAGAGGGAGAATGGCCACCGCGAGGGCGAGGCCATCGCCACGCAGAGCTACGGCCTCGTCGAGAGGGACGACGACAAGAAGTACCGACTCATAATCCCCTCCTCTCCCCCATCCTCTCTTGCTTACCAGATGCTAGCATTCGTAGTGTACTGGTCGGTTCCAGGATTTGATATCAGTGCGTCCTTGTCGCTCCCTATGGTTGATCTTGTCCAAGCATTTTGATGCATACGTCCAGAATCATATTCGTCATCACAAGATCGGGAATGCGGCCCTGTCATTTTTGTGATTGTGTGGTGTGCCAACAGGTATAATGGGATATGCCTGATGGTGAAAAAGCTCGTTAACATTATAAATCAAATGGACACAAGGGACCCTTTCAGAATGGAGATGATGGACAAGCTGCTCGATAAGTTGTAAGTTACTACAGGGAGAGGTGCTTCTATGCTCTTCCTACTACAGGCCCCCCTTTTCTCCATTTGGATGTAAGCTTCTGTATGCATTGTTTATGTGAATTTTGACCTGGACAAGTAGAATTGTATCCCTCGGGTGCCGTAATCTTACGAATTTTACCCCTTTATCTGCGAATTGACGATCGGATTGTTGTAGAGTTAGCGATAAGTAAGATTTATCGCCTATATGTAGTGTTTCAGGGGAGGACAACAATATGGTAGAACTAGACTATTGTTTTGTTCACTGTTTCAGGTATATGAGAAAGCTACAGGGTACTGTCTGTATGTTATGGTTTACTAAATTGGGTGTATTTTCGATCTATCTTATAAGTACTTAACTATTTCCACATAATTTCTTTTCGACATTGCAAGTGGTGGCAAAGACTTGCTTGGATAACGCTCTGCGAGATTATAAGTCAGAGCATGCACTCTAATATTTAGGTCTATTTGTGTTTGGACTCCCAACTTCTTGCGTTTGCACTATACTTATGGCATAGACCATTAGCTGTGCTAGTCCTTGCTCCTTGAACATGGCAATGAATTGCTTTTATTCGGATACATTATTGAAATTCCCAAGTGTGGCATCATGAAGCTTGCTGTAATATTGTGTTGGTTAAGTGCGCCATCTTATTAGCTGACATCTGAAGCTATTTCCCTTTGAACAAATCATATACATTTCTTGCTTGATTTGTCTTTGCCATTTTCAGCTTTCGTTCCTGCTGCTTTTGCTGGTCTACTCATATGTGTAGCCTGACAAAGTTTCTTAAATTTCAGGTATAATATGCATGTGTGGCGACCCGCATGATTAACAAAGGGTAATTAACAACCAATGTGTCATCACCCTAAGCTAATTACGCGGAGTCTCAGCATAGTGGCCAACAAAATAGCGGGAGTACCGTTGTTTTGTCGACTACTACGCTGTGTTCAGAATGTTGCAGCAGAACAATAATTAGAGACTGTGTGAACATAACATATATTACAATCCAGAAGCCACACTGGGCTATGAGTTCAATAATTTACATAGACTTCGTACACCACCAAAATTATATTACAACTCCAAAATACCCTGCGAACCGCCAACTATCAGACGACGGCCTCCGAGGGACTCTACTACTCTTGGTAGTAGTCGTAGACACTCGGGTAGTCGTCGTCACGGTGAAGTCTCGGGTCTGCGGATCACCCTCGCTCCAGGCCTCGATGGCCGATCCATACGATTCACCTTCTAAGCAAGGGGATATTTAAGCAAGAGTGAGTACGGAGTACTCAGCAAGTAATAATAGGATGCAATACATGAGTTTTTCCTTTCTTTTCCAAATCCAACTTACCTTCTCCCGAAATCTGATTTTTAATAGAAATAGGTTTTGATTTTCTTTAAGAGTTGGCAGTTTTAATTAAAAGAACTACTAACACCTGTTATGAGACAGACTTAGCTTCCGTAGCCTCCAATCCAGGAGACAGGCATGAATTCATGATTTTAGACCCTGCGCAGGTTTGTACCACTTTACCCATAGAGACCTCCAAGGAGAGGCTCGAGCGTTTATCACTAATCCAAGAGTTGTGATCTTCACCTGTTACTCGAGTGGGGATCCTCTCAAGGCCATCCCACTACACTCAGCCTAACAGTTGTACCCCAACATATGTGGCAGTACTTTCCTGGCTTCAAATATAGCGCCATCATGGGCAACTAAGTCGCCACTTAGTCCCATCTGCACGGTCTCTCCGGGTCTTCCGGTAACCCAGATTTGGTGCCCTAGTAACTACCTAACCACCATGCAAAGATCACAATACTTTCATAGGATAACCTTTTCTGGCTGTTTGCACACACTATGGTTGATACTGAGATACGGCTCATTGTCCAAGTATTAGTTGGTTAATCTTATATGCTACTTATGTAGAGGACCCCCCGGCCAATGTCACCTTCTCATCGGCATCCTCTACCCACCATATTAACTCAACACAGTAATTAAAAATAAGCACAGGCCAGCTGCTCCATCAGCTGTCCTAGCCAACACATTTTTCCATAAAAACCAATTCATTCCCAACCTTTCTTTCTTCTCCACACCAGATCCACAACCATTTTCATCCTCCATTTCAAAGTTTACAATTCCAATTTAAATATATATGTTTTGTAATGCATGGATGATATTATAATGATATGGAAAGTTATTAAAAGCATTTTAAGGAAAGGTTTCCCAAAGGATGCTTGCCTGGAGTAGTACTGATCAGTACGTCCTCGCACGAATACGGGAGATGAGGGTCGGATTGATTCTGGTCGGGTCCTGACAGATGACCAAGGTATTAATTCCATAATACTGCCCAACTCCCTTTCTAATCTAACCCATTAATTTACCCATAGTATTAATACTTTAGCAAGCAAGTAATACAGCAGTTCAACTAATTCCAGATTTAACCAATTACATATTTTAGTTATTAATTCGGGCTTTTAGAAATTAAAATACCATTTTTCCTACGATTCAGATACGGGCATTTTAGCCTACGTAGATGCACGAGAGAATTAGATTATGCATTTTCCTATTTTCTTCTTCTCTTTTCTTTTCTCTTCTTTTCTTTTTCTTTTCTTTTCTTTTCTTTTCTTTTCTCTTCTTTCTTTTTCTTTTCTCCTTTCTCTTTCTTTTCTCTCTGTTCTTATTTTTCCTCTGCCTCCTTTTCTTTGCTGGCCGAAGCCTCCTCGGTTTCTTCTCCCTTCGGTCTCCCTTGGGACCTAGCTCCCTGGCGACTCCTGCCGCCGCCACTGCTCTCTCCTGCGGCTACCCCTCTCTGCCACCTATCTTTGCTGGCCGGTAGGTGGCCGATGCGTCGCCTCTACCTCTCCCTGTTCTTCCCACTGCTTCCCTCTGCGCCCTACTGCCGAGCGACGCCTCCTCTGCCATGGCCGACGCCATGGCCAAGCCTCCCGACCTTCTCTCTCCGAACCGGTGGCCGGCCTTGTGAGTCTCCCTCTACATCTCTCGCTACCTCTCTACTCTCTGCAGATAAGAACAGTTATTACTTGATCTATTGTTTGCCTCTTTTCTTTGGTTGTTTTACTTGATTTGGCATTTCTAGATGCATGATAAGAACAGATACTACTACTTCATCGGTTTTCGCTTTCTACTCGAGATTTCGCGTTCTAGGGTTCAACGGTAGAACAGATGCTCTTGGTTTTGGGTGGTTCTTGCGTCCTACTCGATGCCTTCGGTTTTGTTTGCAAGTTCTTTACTGGCCGATGATGTAACGTTCTTAGTGGGACGGCCAGATTAGTCTAGCAACCCTAGAACGGTGAGACTACCATCGCTTGATCTACTCGGTCGCCAAGAAATAGTAGCTCACGCTAATGAGAACGACCGCGGCACCGAGGATCGAGTGGTTTCGGGTTCGATTGGGGAAGAGGTGTTGGTCTTCTTTGCTCGGTTCATTTATTCTTGGGGTCCTTCGTGGTTCAGTTCGTCTTGGGGGACCTCCTTGCTTCTGCTCCTTGTTCGGTTCAGTGATCTTGGGGTCCCTCCTGGTTCACTGCTTCTTGTGGCTTGTCTCCTCCTCCGGCTTCTGGACTCTCTCCTGGTTCCACCGGATCTTGGAGGACCTTCGGCTCTGGCTCCTTGCTCCTTGCTCTCTTGCGCTCTCTCTCTCTCTCTCTGGACAGTGTGTGATGTGCGTGTGTCTTTGTTGCACAGGCGAGGAAGTGTGGTCTTGGCTTGCTATAAAGGGAAGGAGAGAGGATGGGTGGCAGCCAAGCCTCCTCCCTTCTTTGCCACGAGTCTTGCCG
Source organism: Rhipidocladum racemiflorum (assembly GCA_036346355.1). NCBI lineage: Eukaryota > Viridiplantae > Streptophyta > Magnoliopsida > Poales > Poaceae > Rhipidocladum > Rhipidocladum racemiflorum. Next base: position 69,988,427 of record CM070576.1, on the reverse strand, counting down.
CCGTGCATGTCTCTTCCCTTCTTTGCCACGAGTCTTTCTTTGGCTCTTTGCATGGTACCAAGTCGGTGAAATAATACTTTATTGCTGGGGGTGCTCTCTTGGGCAGTGCATGGCTTGAACGGTGTGCTCACTGGTTAATGCAGTGGTTCAGAGGTTATCTACTGAGGGAAAAGCTGCTACGGATACCCGCAATCCGTACAGGTAAGTTACGGGCTGCCGGATGATGAACCGATCTAGCGAGAGGTACCGATTCAACCCCTACGGGTCTGGTATCTCGGTGATCAATACCTTCGCCTGCGGGTCTGACGGCAACCTCATTCTATCTCTATTCGCTTTACTCGCACTTTTAAATTCTTTTGCAATTCGGTTACTCTAATTAGCAGATTAATTAGTTGTTAACATTACTTAGCAGCTTGATTAATTAGAGCTAACACTAGTGGTTACTCCCTCTAATTACCCGGTGGCACTTCAGCATGGTTGTTAAGGCGTCCATTAAGCGACGCTTGCTTAAGCGTCGATTAATCGCTAAGGTGTTCTAGAGTGTTGGTTAAGCCACGCTTAAGCGTCGATTAATCGCTAAGCTGTTCTAGAGTGTACTGTGCTATTTATTCAAATGTTTCATGTTCTAACACTGGCCAAGCTAAATGAGTGTTATCGTAGCTAATCACGTAGTAACCGTAGTAGCTATGTTGCAGGAAACAACATGACATATCTTATTCCACTTACCATATTGTTTGCTAAATTTAGGCGGAGACTTCAACAGTTATGGTAAAGCTCAAGTTTGCGGAGCACCTTAAAGAGGCTGTGACATGCATTGAACAAGGGCATGTGCGCGTAGCTCCAGAGACAGTCACCGATCCAGCCTTTCTTGTAACCAGGAACATGAAGGACTTCGTCACCTGGGTGGATTCCTCAAAGATCAAGAAAAAGGTCATGGAGTATAATGGTGCATTGGATGATTATGATGCGATGGCTTGAGAATATCATTGAGTAGAAAATTTTGGGATCATCAGTTTAGCTACAAATATATGGTATTTTTGAAACTAGAATCTGAAGTTAGCACATATGTTGAGGAAGTTGTGTTGCAGAGCTGCTTGCATGTGCATTGGGCTCTGTCAATTTTGTGTAATTGAGCTCAATGGCAATAGCATGCTAATGCTTAATGATCTCGTACTTAACCCTTTTGTTTCGCATTGCACATGTTAGAACAATTTTGTAGTTGATTAATAACACAATATCAAAGTAATTTGTGATGTCGGGCGTAATATGTGCATGATGCGTGCTACTTTTTTTAAGGCGTTGCTTTCTGCTACATCACCAAGTTTAGTCCTATTCTCGTCGTCTGTATTGCGTGCCTAAGTTCATCTGCAGACCATTTGATCTCACTGCCGCTTTGCTTTTTTTGATCTCACTAGGTAGAATGGTATCTACGAGGCAGTCCAAACGTGCAGAAGTTTGGTTCGAACTTGGAAGTTTGTGTGCAGATGTTCTCGAGTCCTGAATCTCGATTTCAGTATTAGATGAAACTTATGTATAGCTAAATTAAGCATTAAGCGTCATCGTACAGGTCTGGACAATGCCTTCAATGAGAGGAAATGTAACTATAAATCTCTATAAAATCATCTCAACATGGCTAACAAATGCTGCAGAATTTTAAGTCAAATTTCAGCGAGAACAATGGGGTTGTGCAAACAGAAAGCTGTGAATGTCTGAGAGGATGAAGGGAAGAAACCGCACAAAATAAACACAATATTTATGAACTTTACATCAAGATTACGGTCAAGTTCCCATCAACTTACATGTCAGTGCATAGCCAACGAACATCTACTATGTCAAACTATTAGCAGATGCTGAGTGCTGCATAAAAGTTCCCTGATTTCAAGATTTGATACAGGCATTACGATGGCGCACACAGCAGATTATTCCATCCAGCCAGAAGCTGCAATGCACACTCAGCCCATGCATCTGGAGAATTTCTGCAGCAGTTTTGAAGCCTGGGTAATTCAACTGAAAATATGAGCTCTGAAGAAGGATTGAAAGAATAAACTAAACATCGATTTGATACTACTCCCAGCATTACCTGATATTCTGTCAGCAACATTAATTATGAATCTTGAGATTCTGAACCAACTGGTAATGTTTGAGATTCTCTACTGCAGTTTGATTCTTGCATCTCCACCTCAACAGTAATCACATCTTTTGGCTTTCCGTTTTCTGTCTCCATTCTTCTTACCTTTTCTTTTTGTATGGCACATAACTCATACCTATAAAATGTTGATGCTGTAAAAAGTCCATGGTAGGAGAGAAGAAGAATATCCTATAGCAGCCTATCTGACCATTGTACATAAAACAGCAATCTATCTTGGTTCTCAGGTCTAAATGGTATGGTTAGAAGGCTGTTGACGAGAATAGCTGATAGAAAATATTGTGCAAGGCTGCAGAGAAACTAACAAAAAATTTTGGTCTACCACCATATATGATTGCCTATTATGTTAGCCTGAATTCTGAAACTTCTGCATTTTTGTTTAGCAACATGGCTGCATGTCAAGAGAACCCTACAAGATAGCTTCAGTAGTTCAGTTTTAAATCTTGGGACAACTTAATGATTACATATTTGAGACCAATCGGGGAGGGTTGATTTTTTTGTCAGGTTATCAATGCATTTTTTTTTTTAAAAAAAAAAAGCATTCAGATGCTAATCCCTTTTTGCTGAATGTATAAAGCTACAGAAACTCATATTTGACATAACACAGTTTCTTCATATGCAAATCCCTTTTGCTGAATAAACACGTACAAGGACCGCAAAATATTCTATCCACAACGGAGATAATTATATTAGGATTTGGAAATTGGAATTACTCAGATGGATAGCAAGGAACTGCATGGACTACATGTGCTAATTGAATTTTTACAAAACCAAAGTGAGATGCTATTCTGCAGTTAGTCTGTGTTCCATATGAAATAGTGTGGCTAATTTTACAAATTGATCAATAGTGGGTCGATACTGAGGAGGCTAATTGAGCTCTGCGACTGGAACACTGCACATATGTGGAAAGTTATAAAAGTAAGAGCTTACGGTGAGGTGTAGCTCTTGGCGAGCAGGAAGTATATCCTCCAGAACAGCTTATCCTTCATGTGGCGTGGGCACAGATCGTACCGGATCTTGGCGAGTTCCTACCCGAAGCACTTTGACAGTTCAGAACCATCTCTTAGGGATAGGAAGCAGAAGTGGGCGATAACAAGTCGAGATCAGCCTGAAACCCACCTTCGCCTTGGAGAGCACGAGCACGGCATGCCGCTCCTGCCAGCCGGTGAGATCGCCGGTGGCCGCCTCCATGGAGCCTCCTGCGTACGAACAGCACAGCACAGTCAGGATCGAGCCGGATCGAGTGGGGTAGTAGAACGGAGAGGGGAGGGGAGCGGATTGCCTTGGAGCTGGTGGGCGGAGGACTTGAAGGTGTTGGGGGAGAGCGTCCGGAGGAAGTCCAGGAGTTGCGGTGTCACGCCCAGCTCCTCCTCGTCTGCCTCGGCCGCGGCGGCGGCGGCGGGTTTGCTTGGGCCGCCTCCGCCGCTACCGCTGCCTCGGCGGCGAAACGGCCATGAGAAAGAGGAGAAGGCCATAGGGGAGTGCGTTGGCTCGCGTCTGGCGATGGTGTTGGCCGCGAGGATCTGTTACGGCGGGTTCGCCGACGAGATCCCGACGGAATCAGCAGACGCAACGGAACCGTGGGCGCACGGGGATCCGCGCGGCTGTGAACAAACGGCCGTTCTGGTATCTGCCGCGACGGACAGACGGGCAGATCGGCGAATCCTCCTGGATAGAGATGAAACTAATCGATCTAAGTATGTATTCGTGCTATTTTTCAAGGAGATTTGATTATTTATTATAAAATTGATGTGTATTCGATGATTTATCATGTTATGTTTTAAAAACAGCGTGATAAATCATTAAATACGTATCAACTTTATGACAAATAATTAATTATTCTATTTTCGAATTGCAATTCGAATACAGGCATTGTCGATGGAACTCTAGGCTGGAACGAGTATCTCTAGTGGAAACTATGCCGTCTTGCATCTCTACTCCTCTCTTGAATCAGCCTATGCAACATCTGCGCGCACGCTGCTACGGTGAAAAGGCCAAAAGGGGCCAGGCTGACGAGAGAAAAAACCAAACAGCTCGGACGTTTGGTACCCAATTGCGGCTCCGTTCCAGAGTAAAACCACGCACTCGCAGATAAAACTCGACAGATGGTAATAGTGCTAATTGGTGCCCACTTGAAAAGTCGAAAGCCCTTGCTGCACCAATCATTATTGGAAAGCTAGGCAGCACGACACCTGTACTTCTATTGGGGATTAGATTGCTTCGTAACTCAAAGCCATCAACAATTCACTCGCAAAAGAAAGCCCCGTCCAGGCAGTATAGTACCTCCAAACAGGATTGCCTCAACAAGTTAATCGTTTGCGTGAAGTGCACATTTACTACAAGTTAATAGGACACCCCGCATGACGAAGCACGACGCAACCCATGAAATAGTATAAGATCTGGATAAAAGCTCAAGAGGTATGACCTAAAGCTCACGTAATGTAAGGTTTTGCCGTTGACCATATCGTTCAGGAAGTAAACATCGAAGTGTAACTTCAAGGTCGAGACAATTGGTTCAAACGTAACCATGCTGGCATGCCACAAATATTTTTGGCCACCACTGGTTCAAACTTCAAAGATCCCTAAGCCCAATGCAAGGTAAACAAGCATGTTCAGCTCCCAGCTGCAGTAGGTACGGCAGTTGGCTTTGAATCCTCGGCCTTCTCATACTCCTTGTTTAGCATCTGGATTCAAATAAAAATAAAGTAAACTTTCATCACAAAAAAATAAAAACAGAGAAAACTTGATAAATGTGATCAGCATGAAGAAGATATCTTATAGGGAAGGAAGTGTGGACTGGAAACAGCTTAAACTAACTGATATAAAACGCTTACCTTGTTGTTGATCAAGTTGTGGAGTGCAATGACACTCCGGATAAGCGAAGACAGGTATATGACCAGCATCATATCATTTGTTTTCACTGCAGGAAAGAACAGTAGCATGCAATAAGAAAACCCAGAGCAAGAAGATACGGTTAATTCTGGTAAATTGATAGCAACATGCGTGATCACCTGCAAAGGCTTTAATCAGCTCATTTACATTGAGATTTGGGAGCAGATTAAACACATCCTGCAAGAAAATTTTGAAACGAATAGGTCATTGACTCCATGAATAAAATTGCTTCACTAGCAGGACCTTGGATGGAATTAAAATTAGAGAGGTGCTTCTATGTTCTTCCTTTTTAAAGTTGCACAAATATTAAAGCATGAATAAAGGGTAGATGAGGATTACTTACCTCTTCGTTTGCTTCAAGATTTGTGCAACTTGTATTAGGAGGGAAAGCACAGAAGCACCTCTCTTAAAATTAGTTGGCAATGCAGACTCCCTAAAACATTAAGCATAACTACATGCGGTAGGACTTCAGACTTGACATTATCACATTTTTCTTTTTTCTACTACGGAAGTAATTTGTGTAACAAGACAAGACAAATAGCCATACTAAAACAAACATACAGAAAGGATGATTTAATCATATAAAAACAGGTCTGTTTGCCCACCCAAGTCATATATTGAAGCACCCTCCCTACTTCCTATATGTTCAACTTCTAGTGAGAGCTGCTGGTAACATCATAGGGAACAAAGAATGGTGTTCAATTCCTAAGAAATTGTCTGCCTTTCATATAAAGGAAAGCACACATATTCTAAGCAGATTTATATTTAGTTTGGGAGTTTAACGCAATGAGAAGTGCTTCTATGCTCTTCCTTCTAGTACAAGTTGCACAAATCTTGAAGCAAACGAAGGGGTAAGTAATCACTATCTACCCTCCATTCATGCTTTAATAATTGTGTAACTTTTAAAAGGAAGAGCATAGAAGCACCTCTCGCATGCAATTAGTTGGTTGATCCTGATAGCCTTAAGAATGGAGGTATATTTCAAACATTTCATAAAATCAAAGGACAGTGGACCATGGGAACTTTTCTGGTGAGGGCAAAGTCTAATTGGGGGATTATTAAAACACAAGCAAGAAAATTGAGGTATGTGACTACTGAGAATAACATATAACAAATCACAAGAGAAAGGCGAACCTGCAAGTGGTACAGTATCTCATGATTCAGTGGGAGCTTCCCTTCAATTACGAGATCCAAATAGCTACGGATCTCCCTGAGTCTTGCGTCCAGTCCTTTCAAGGCTGCAACCTTGCTGGTGACCTTCATTGACAAAGGATAAGTTAGGGGCATGGATAAATAAAGCAACCAGTGAACTGGAAACAAAAAAAATCCCCTTTTCTTGTGAAATATTACCTCTGTTGCAAGTGTGCTTATTGTTGTGTCCTTGACATCCCTCAGAAGGTGCTCAACTCCTGAAGATAACATAAAGCATAAATCAGTTAATAACCCATTGCTGAAGCAAAAGTTATGTTTCGTACGTAGCATTTTCTTCTATTTTGAGGGAGGGGGGACCCAGTCCTCCCTACCATTATAATATTTGTGGCCAAACTTAACTAGCTATCATAAGACCCTACATGACTGAACAATTGCCTTTTAAACTTGCATAATGCCCCAAAAACGTCCCCTTTTATCATGCAATTTCAGCTGAACAAGTCTTACCGATTTCCTCAACTTCATGAGCAGCAATTTCTGAAGGAACATGGACAAACACCTTTTGACTTTTCTGAGTAGCATTCTGTAAAGGACAACTGTGTACATTAGTGAAGTTGAACAAGCAAGCATAAATCTCCAACTTCTTTGATTGCAAGCTTACCTCTTTAAGCTCTTCCACAGCATAGTATGCTTTGGTAGGTATTCCCAATTCCTTTGGTTGAACATCAATAATCACCAGGACAGGATTTGGAACATAGCTGCACAGTGGAAAGCATGAACTAAAATGCTATGAAGAGTGAGTGACAAAGGGAATACAAGACAAGCATCCTGGGACTGAGTCAACAGGAAAGTTACTTTAAAGCTAAAAAGATACAGATAGGTACGGAAAACAAAATACATATGCAGTCTCGAGTTTCTAACATTGTTTTTTAGTCTCCAAACCATTAGAAGGTATGGGCGCTCTCCAAACTCATGAGTCAGTTTGGCACAACAAGTTAATTGTTTTAGTGCTGAAGTATGTGGTAGAAATAATTAAGGCAGTCAACCAAATCTGATCGAAGTATCATTAGGCTGACCGTTGTCCATAACGCCTCACTATGACAATACTTTCATCGCTAACATTCTAGATCAAAAAGTTTCCATTAGCAGGCTGGTAGCAGATAAAATTTCAGAAATAAATACAGATCTAACTATCAGATCCTGGACTAGCTATGCATATTTGGAAGTTGGAGTCTAGTTCAACTGAGCAAAAGTTGCGAGCACAGTTGAAACTTGACCTGTTCTCATGTGTCAATAACAATATACAGTCAAACAGCAATCGGAACTAGGTTATTAATAACAACACTTCAAATGGTCATAGTAGCCCGACAAGGCAGTTATATATGCTTGTTTTCTAACTTTGGAGGATATATATAAAGTTGTATACATGAACTAAAGCACCATTTATAGGAGTGCAGAACTTCACAAGCAATTGCAGATTATATGTCTATGGCACAGAATCATACTTGTTGAACAGCGCATGGACATCCAAGTCGTTCTCCCTGAGTTTTGGACCAGTGCTGTACCAGCCAACGACATGCTCCTTGGCTGCATAAGAAGCAGCTCATCAGGACAAAAGACTCAGCTACATATGTTAAGTCCTAAAAATTTGGGGATTTTGAAACAGCATACCATTGATCCTCTTGAACATAGAGAACATCGACTCGTGGTAATTATGGTCCAGGAACCAGATCCTCGGATCCTTGTCATCCTCCTCAAACGGCACTGCAAAATCAAGTGCCATCACAAGTTACATATTTAGTAAGCTACCACAGGAATAACTCTACAGATCTAATCATGCAAGCACACAGCAATTCACGCCAATAGATCTAACTACATCTACAACCACAATCGATTCCGCGAACCCTCGGTCCACTAGAAGCGCAGATCCTTCGGAAACCGGCGGGCCGACCCGAACCGCGCAAACCCTACTGGTTAGAGGCAGGGATGGTTACCGGCGTAGGAGTTGGTGACATCAACGGTGCCGCGGGAGGAGGTGCCGAGGAGCACGCCGACGACGCGCTTGCGGGTGTCGCGGGCGACGCGGTTGTAGTGGTCGACGATGCTGAGCAGCACCAGCGGGTGCACCACCACCCGCTCCAGCGTCCGCCCCGAGAGCTGCGCCGCCTTCACCACGTCCATTTCCTCTTCCTCCTACTCCCCCTCTCCTCCGCGAAACCCTAACGCGGCCACAGATCTGCGGCGTACGGCCTCCCTCTCCGCTGGTGTCGGCTCGTGCAGTTGTGCTGCTGCGACGGCCGCCGTTGTGCTTTGCTTCCTCTCTTTCCTTTCTTTCCTGCGGAAGCGGAGGTGAGGTTCTTTTAAAACAACAAGTGTATTTTAAGCTCCTCATCTTTCAAAAAAACACATTAATACTGTCCGCTATAAAACCGGATACATTTTCGAATAGCCGTTTTGCTGACAGATCTAATTTAAAGAAATTTTTATAATTTTTGTTATATCGATAACTATATCATCGATTTATATATATATATATATATATATATATATATATATATATATATATATAAGTTATAAAGAGTCGATAATATTAGTGTCAATGTCTTTGAATTGGATTCTCATTACAAAAATTGATGACGTACGGTCCTGTTTGGCAGAGCTCCAGATCTCAGCTTTACCTTAGATCTGAAACTTGTAGGCTAAAATAAGGTGAATTAAATTTATTTTTTTATTCTAAAATGTAAACAAGATGATCCACCTAAACACTCTTATATAATCACACTCCAGCTTCACGGATCTTGTAGAGTTAGGAATAGCCAGTTCCACCAGATCCACGGATCTGGTGGAGTTAGGCTGTGTTTGTTTAGGTCTTTGGAGGAGAAGTCGCTAGAGAAATTTGGAAGAAGCTAATTTGGTCACTGGAGTGGAAGAGACTTGATGAAGGGATGGCAATTTTTTGTAAATAAGATCAAGTTGCAAGGGTACCAGGGAAGTGGGATTTTCAGAAGCTCCAGCCAGCCCGAGAAGCATCGTTTTCCTTGCTTCTCTCGTGTAGTGCAAATTGGGCTGGAGCTTCTCCTTTCCAGCTAGCTGAAAAATTACTGTTTGTTTTGACTTGTGACGTATGAAGGCCTAGAAGCCAAATAAGCCTAAGCAGAAGCCTAAACAAACACAGCCTTAGAGCGCTACCAAACATGGCCGTAGCTGCTAATATGGCAAAAGCTATCTTAAGTGAGATCCAAATTATAAAAATCACCCTTCAAAACCAACTTAAGATTTAAATTGACTCCATTATGTAGGTTATAGATTAAGGCCCTGTTTGACAGAGCTCCAGATCCTAGCTCCACCTCAAAGCTGAAACTTGTAGACTGAACTAAAGTGACCTGAGTTTATAATTTTATTCTAAAATGTAAAGATAATCCACCTAAACACTCACCCACAGCTCCAGCTTCACGAATCTGGTGAAGCTAGGAATACCCAGCTCCACCAACTTCACGGATTTGATGAAGTTCCGTGGAGCTGGAGCTCTGCCAAACACCCTTTAAATATCCTGTTTTGTAGCTGATGGTGTGAAATAATTTTTTTACAAAGTTGAGGGATGTAAAATATACTCATTTTCAACAACTTCATCATCGTCTTAATTCCCTACGACCTCACCAGGTATGAGCCCCAGTTTTTTATTCAATGCAGTGGATGTCTCTATAATTCATTACTGACTCTCTTTTTGAAAATATCTATTAGGCAAGAGCCACATTGATTTACATGGTTGAGAGCCAAATACAGCGTCGTAAGCAAGCAACTGAAGATATAAAACAGTGAGTAACTGATCTTTCTTTAGCTTGACTTGGCTGCTAAATCAGCATAAGTTTTCAATCTTCATCGAATATGTTTTATAGAAATTTCAGGATAGACCTCGTAGATCATGTCAGTGCCTCTTACAAAAAAAAACAAAGGTCAGTATTATTATTAGCTTGGTTGCTCAAAAGGATCCACTATACACTGAAGCAACCATCTATATATTTGTACATTCTTAATTATGTCGAGTGGGGAAAATGGATATTGTTCATCAGTCTATTCTTATTTTTCACAACTATTTCAAGATTCTTAACCAGCAGCAGCATGTAGTTTCTATACTATTTACCTTCTTCTTCTTTTTTTGCTCTTGCCACTGCATTGCCACTTTGACGTAAAGAAGACTCAAACCATAGCTAGCTGCAGCTGTTCGGAGGATAAAACGGATCACACAGTTCTAAGTTGATGCTGCAGTTCAAAATATTACATATAGTTCAACCGTAGTTCAAAAGATGGCGAACTAATAATGTTGGTTGATTTTGTAGAGAGCTGCATAGCTGTTCTACAAAATTGGTTTGGTGTTGTTTACAGACATTTTACATGGTATCATGTATGTTTGCTTAGATCTTGTGTGTAAGGTTCTTCTGTTAAGGGACAGTATAATGTAATTGCTTCGAAGTCTCCTGATGCTACTGTAACTCTGCAATGCTATGTGCCTATGTCAAGTATTTTGACAGCCCTAAGTATTTTCCTGCTATTATTTCCAGGAGGAGAGAGGAGGCTCAAAAGCCACTTGGGGAATCACTGCTTATCTTAGATGGAAGCCAGCAGAGTTTGCCTGCAATGTGAAGACCTGTGATATCCTTGGTTCCCTGGAGAGTGCGTTTCGCAGTTTGTTTGTAGAAATAGCCTAGGCACACAGGTATTTCGTGCTTGTGCCAATGGATTATTTATCTGTGTATCTGTCGTAACTTGTGAATCACTGAACCTATTATAGACTTGATGTTGCAAAACTTGAAAGTATTCCAGTAATCAAGTTCCCCAATGTTAAGAATCTCTTGTTTCTGTTTACCCATGCTTTTCACTGAAGTGTGGCCTTGCTTTACATCATGTCATCATTGCTGGATCAGTGCCGAGTGGTGTCTTCTTTAGAAACTGGGCCGATCAAATCTCGTGACCCTGGCCTGCGAGTACATAAGGCCAGGCCCGCGCTCATCCAGCCCGGCGCCAATCTGGGCTCTCTTTGTGGCCGTTCGGCCCCAAAACGGTCCAGCTCAGAACTCGAAAGCCCACAGCGTTAGTATAACTACAAACCACTCGGAAGGGTAAACCAAATCCACCCGGGCCAACACATTCGGGAAAAAAATCCATGGACGCCTACCACCAGCAGCGCCTCTTCGCCGGCTCCGGCGCCGCCCCGCCGCCGCCGCCGCCGCCGCCTCCCTCCCACCCGAACCCCCATTGGTACCCCGGGCCCGTGCCATCGTACCCTCCCCACCCCAGCCACCCCTTCCCTCCCCAGCACCACCAGTGGGGCCCACCCCCCGACCTCCAGCACCAGCACCAACCTCCGCCACCGCAGCAGCAGCAGCAACCGTACGCGTACCAGCCCTCTCCGCCTCCGATGCCTCCGCCGCCTCCCGCGCCCGGGTACCCCTGGCCTCCTCACTGCGCCGGCGCCCAGCCCCCGCCGCCTAGCTACCCGCCACCGCCGCCGGGACAGGTATGTTAGCGTCCTCCGGTTCGCTTTTCTTAAATAGATCGTTGTTGATGCAGCGGAGTTTCCACTGGACCGATTGGGACATTGGTAGCTGATTTTGTGTTAGGGTTGGTATTGTAGGTCCGTTGTTGGTTGTAGGGTTTACGGCAAGGATGTTATAAACGTATGGTAGGTTTGTCGGTGAAAGCATGTGCTTCCATGGATGCTTCTGATTGGTGTAGTCTGACGGTATCATGGTGGAATGAGGGTGGGTTATGTAGGGGATGGCTTTGTGACGCTGTGCAATTTGTATCCTAGTTGAGTTGCTGATGGGCGATTGGTGAGGAATTGTTTTATCGTAGTTTCTCACTTACCACCGGCGCAACTTTCCTATAGAACCAGTTATATTTTTACGTCTAAGATTGGAGCTCCGAACCAACTTTTTGATGTATTCAACTCAGCTGCAAGCCTACACTAGTAATTTTTGTGGGCTTCACTTGGTACTATGATTTCTTTGGAAACCCTTAGTGGCTTGGAGCAAAAACTAAACATGTTGGCTCCTTTTCTGTATACCGCTCACAGCAATTTTAAGATTTCGCTATCAACGGTTTGTTGTCTTCCCTTTTTGAGTGAGCTTAGTTAGGTGCTCTTAACTATAAAGCTCAATTACCCTGCTTTGCATGAGGTGGCCTTCAGTTGGCTTCAAGTTTTAAGCCAAATGGGTGCATGTTCTACTCCTGATTTTTGTTTCAGTCGCTTCTTTGTTCTATCCTTTAATTGAACATGATTGCTATTTGCTATTTGGCATTGCTTATTTTGTAGGCATGGACCAATCATTCATGGGCTCAACATCATGGATATGCAGGTTTGTCAATGTCATCTAAACTTATATTATTATATGTGATTTTACATGTAAAGAATATGTTGAATATACTGCACAACCGGACTTTCATAGCTTGCATTGATACTGATACGAGCAACAGTACAATATGATGTGGGCATTCTGATGCAGCATTTGTGTTATAAATTCTAATTTTGTAACTCTATGGCTCTAAGTATAAGTGATGTTTGTCAAAAATTGTGAACTGTACATGTATTTCAACTAATTTTGGAAGCACATTTATTCAGATATCCTGGACATCACTGTTATTTAGTTGTTTACACTTTACAATCTTTTTTCATCTATTAATGAATGTGCTTTCCCACATATCCCTTGTTTTGAACCTTGCTAAGTTATGTCATGATTCTTTGTTTCTGATTCAGCAAATGCATTGGCTTGTTAATTACTTGAACAATTGGGAAAATGTTAGCCCTCTACAATAGTATAGCCAACTTTAGAGAGACTTCTTGGAGCAGACAAAACCCTTACAGCAAGAAATGGCTTTTTGGTTATGATTGTTAAGTTTTTTTTTTTTTTGGAACTGGAAGGGCATGGCAATGAGGAAGATTGGGCTACAAAGGCAAAAGCATGGGCTGCTGCTAAATCTGTTATAGAAAACCATCAGACTCAACAGCATGCCTTATCCACAAGTAGAACAGAAGTTCATCATTATGGTTACCATGATCAGTATCAGCAACCAGCTAGTCTGCCGACAGAACCGTTATACCCACCAATTCCTCAATCAAGCAGCGACCATTTGAAGTTTCAAATGACAGGTCAACAGAGGGAAACAAACTATTTGCCAGGTATCATATCTTATTGCTCTTGCTCAATATATGTTACAGTTGGTTATGTGAGTTTCAGAATGGAGCTGAAGATGATATTGCAGATAGAGGTCCAATGGCGCCACCAGCAAAGAGTTTTGGTTCATTTCCATCCACATATGAGCAGGAGGTATCTTATAATTATTCTTCTGCTCCAGGTATGCCTTGCTTGGCAATTTAATTTGCTTGTGTGGCCACCATCATAATTAGGTTGATCCCTCCTACTGAAAAGTCTTTATTTGAGCTACCTATCTCACGATATTTTAGAATAGAGGGGGTATAATACACTTCACCAGTTCACCTATCTCATGATGATGGGGCGAATTGCTCCGTACCATCAGAAAGATCATTCGAGTTGGAAAATACGATCAATGTGTCACTGACATGTGATCCCAGGGCCCACTTGTCACCCTCACATGGGATGGTATTTTCCAATTTATACATCTTTTGATGGTACCGAGCTATTTTTTCCATTATATTTGAGCTACGTTTATTAGTTGTGTATACTTTACTCCCATTATATTTGAGGCAATGAGTTGGACATATCTATTGTGTTGGCCTCTTTCAAATTGAGGAAAAGGCAGTTGTCAAGCCAGATCAGTGGTTGCATGTACTGCAATGCTCGCGAATCTCTTTACCAGCGACTGTATGATTATATCAAGTATTTGATAGTTACTAGCGGTATAGCATGTAGATTTGTTGTCATCCTTAATTCCTTATAACTCAAAATGATAAAATAAATGTATTTGATTAACTGTCCCTTTTCATTTCGAAGAGATGAAATGTTTATTTCGAGAAAAGCTTATTACCGGGTGGATGAATGTATAAATGTCAGTGACTGGATGGGTGATGCTGGTGTGTATTCTACTCAGGGCTTGATACTGATAGATTTTGACTATGCCATGTTATAACAGGTAGTGGGAATGCTATGCTTCAATATCCAAGCTTGCAAGCACAGCCATCTCCAACTGCCTCATCAGTTCAAGATGGATTTCCTCAGGCACCTCCTAGTATGCCTGGGCACGATGGACAGTCTTCTAAGATGATAGTTGATCCCAGTGACCAACCTTTGGAATTTAATAGCAGGAAAGCTCCTGATATAGCAGTACATAAAACAATAAATTTCAGTTCTACTATTCCAGCTGCTCCAATAGCAGGGTCTGATCATGATACAGTTGCAACATCAACTCAATCATGGGTCCCATCTGCCACATTGGGATTTTTCCCTCGAGCTCCAGTGCCACCACAGGCAGCACAGGTTATAGCTTCATATATCTGTATTTTGTTACTCAATTATAATTTTTTTGCGTCGCTCGTACTTATTCTTTTGCCCTCACAGATGGATCCTTCCATGCATGGTGCACCACTGTTTGGAGCAATCTCTGGTTCAAACTATGTTACACCTGCAGCATTTGGTGTTGGTAGTGTAACAGAAGCATTTCCTAAAGATGCAAACACTCCCTTTAATGTTACAGAACGATCAAAGAAAGTAGGTTTTCTTCTTTTCCCTTCAAGCATCTCACTTCCTAATCATTCTACTTGATTAACTTCAACTAATTATTGTGCTCGATTCTGTACCAGCCACCAGTACCTAACTGGCTTCGAGAAGAACTTTTAAAGAAAAAATCTACATCAGTGTCTTTGTCAGTGCAACACTCAACAGATTTTGATTCCATGGAATCTGAAGACACTGAAAAACAACTAAAAAGAGCTGATCAAATTGACAGCAGAAGCATCGATTCAGCTAAATCCACTGAAGATGATGAGGTGTTGTTCACTATTTTAATTATTAATCTCTAGTTCAGTACCTATTGCACAATTGAATCTTAATGTGATTCACTTGCATGCAAAATTAAACAACATATATCCTTCCGATGATCTATTTGAGAAACTGAGTAGTACCGTGTCTTAAGTTAACGAGTTTAAAAGCTAATTAGTGGTTTGGAGGATCCACTTTTCTAAATCGTAGTGAGCTGGCTTGACCGTGACAGAAGAGTTGGACTGTTGGAGTGAGTGGAGTCTAGTGGCTTTGGAAAACTACTAATTTCCTCGGTAGTGTTCTATGTAGGTTATGCAAATTTTGGTTATATAATGATTTGTAAAAACAATTAGATTTCATTATGGTGAAAGAAATGGCACAGCTGTATGGAATTCTTTTCCAAATTCTGTTGTTAGTGAAGCAACCTACAAAGTATTTACCAGTCTTCTGAGGCTCAACATTGTTTGTCATACTGTACTGGCAAACATCAAGCCCATATGTTTTTTTAAAGAGAACATCGGGCCCATATTCTAATTACTGAAAAGCTATTGTGCTTACAGCAACTCCAATTTAAAGGTTTACTTTGGTGTTTTTTTAAAAGGGGGATAAAGAGAACATAGCTGAACATTATGCTGGTCGTGATCTTTTTTTCGCCTTCCCATTTTCAACTCGGTTATTAACATGGGTCTTATTTGGAATCATCTGTACTGGACTTGAATCATTTGCAGGATGAAATTGAAGTAACTCGGATGGCAGCAATCAACCAGGAAATTAAGCGTGTTTTAACTGAAGTTCTTTTAAAGGTTTTGTTTGTTACATTGCAGTTACTTATCTTGGTTTAACAAAAAAATGTGTTTGTTCTAAGAAATACAAAGAACCTGCCATTTGTTTAGTTTTCTTTTTCTTTTTGAAACTTCCAGGTTACTGATGATCTTTTTGATGAGATCGCGACCAAAGTTTTGAATGAAGATGATTCATCAGCTGAAGGTGAGTGAATTGAATTAAATTATAAAATTAAATATACATAATACATTACTGATTATTGCCTCTTTGTTGCAGCCAATGAGCCCAGTAGTGTTTCTAGCTTGAAGGAGCCTGGTCTTCTAGAATCAAAAGCCAAGGCCTCGGCTAAAGTTATTGTCCCCGCTAAGCCAACCAATATTAGCTCTTCTCATCATTCTGATGGTACTGGATTAAGTTCCCCTAAAGGTGCTCTTCTTGGTCTTGCTAGTTATGATTCAGATGATGAGGATGAGGATGGTGACGACGAAGGTAAGATTCCAATTTCAAATGTATCATCTGAAAGTAAACCTAATGCAACTCATCCTGAAGAAGGTAAGTTCTTCAAAAAATACTCACTGAACATGGTTTCCCAGAATTTATTAACTTGGATAAATAATCAAATTGTAGGTGAGAAAAGCATTGATGGCAAACGATACAGGAATCATAATGAAAGAAATTCTCCAATCCAAAGCGCTTCGTCAGGGGAATATGATAAATTCAATAATGAAATATCTCAAAGGAGCGCAAATGCTGAATCTGAACAAGACCTACATATTCTTGACACACAGAATGGTGAATTTCCTTTAGATGCCAAAACTTTTATTCAGCCAAAGGGTGTGGTTCTTACAATGAATGAAAAGGCACATGGATATACAGAGAGAAATTCTCAAAATGGAAAAGCCTCTTCTGACAATCATACTGAAGAATATAACAACATAGAGAGCAGCCACAGGCGTTTAGAAAAGAGCAGCAATGAGGAAGATTTTGTAAAACAGGCAAAAGTTGTTCATAGAAAAGAACTTGAGTCTTCTACTGCAGAAAAATATGACGATGATGACAAATATAGCATGTATGGAAATGTTGATAAAAGGGGTAGCTTCAAGGAGGAAAATGATTCTGGCAGGAATGCAAAACATGGATCAGATACAAGGGAGCCCCGTTCTAGAGGTAACTCTAAGCAGGATGATGCCAAAGTAGATCAAAAGGACTTTCCAATGGATGCAAGAGAGAGAAACAGGGATGCTGCTGATAGAAGAGGAGAAAAAGGAAAGCACAAAAAGGAGGATAGATCAAGGCTAATTACAAAGAGCTCAACCAGTCATAGCAGTAGAAGGTCACGATCACCAAGCTGGAGAAGTCGGACTAGGAAGGAGAGTTCTTCACATGTTCGAGGGAGTGTTTCAAGCGATGAGCCTTCTGATAGTGTGAAAAAGAGGTACTGTAATTCTTACTCACAATGCTGTTTAGCCTTTGTCCTCTCTCTTTTGTATTGATTAGTTCATTGCTCCATTTTCTACTGTAGAATGCTTCCATCACGTAAAAATGGCATGTCTCCCTCACCTCCAAAATCTAGGAACAGGTATCTAAATATGTGCCTTTTCTATAATGCGGATTAATGATGGTAGATTTGTGCTAGTTAGCTCCAGTATTTTTTGCAGATAGTATTGTTTTATGGTTGACATCAATAGTGCTGCTGATATTAATCAATACTGGTTCCCTAGAAGTTGCCAATATACATTGCTAGCTTTCTATGTGTTTTTGTCATGAATAAGCAGAATCATGCTATAGACATTTCTGTCATTGGTGTCATTTCTCCTCGTGAAAGAGTAAGGTGTTTATGCTAAGGTGGCTGTGAAACATCAATTGGGTTTCTAGGATATGTTTAGTAGAACTGTTTTGCACTATATCTCTTCAAATTCATGTTCTTTGTAGCAGTTCCTCAAGAGACTGCTTTCTCAGATCTACCTTTGTAAGGTTGCTGAGTGAGCAGGTATCTTCTGAGTGAAGAAACATCAGGTTCATATATCTCTTATCCTTACACTTACCCGTTTAGTATTATGTTTCATCTCTAGACGAGTTTCGCGGTCTCCACATAGCAAGCATTCTCACCGCAGGCATTCGCCTTACTCATCTGCCGACAGGTAAGAGATTAATCGGTTCTTCTTTATCATTACAGCACTCCAGGTTTTGACGTGAAATTTCAGCCATTTCCAGATTCAAGATGGAATCTGATCAATCTTGCTGTAGCAGATCTGGGGATGGATTAACTGCAAAAAATAAAGGCTTATGGAATTTCAGGATTAAAAAAATCAATGTTTAGGTGTCTTAAGAGCATCTGCCCCATTAAAAACTGTGTCTTGGATTTTATAAGGAACCTTTTGACGAGAATGAAAATTTGCATAGTTTTTTCGAAA
The DNA here is from genome assembly GCA_036346355.1 of Rhipidocladum racemiflorum. Taxonomy (NCBI): domain Eukaryota; kingdom Viridiplantae; phylum Streptophyta; class Magnoliopsida; order Poales; family Poaceae; genus Rhipidocladum; species Rhipidocladum racemiflorum. The sequence goes on along the minus strand of CM070576.1, from coordinate 69,970,089 downwards.
ACATGTCACATCAACTTGAGAAATCGAAGAAATTCCTAGACCATTTTTCCTAGACCAACCAGTCAAGCACAAAATTACACTCAGTATATTATGCCTCTAGGAAGTCCGCTGGTCCAGAATTACTAGAAATGAAGGGGAGAGGGAAAAGACAACCAAATTCATGCTTCTTTAAAATGCATTATATTTTGTTTTGTACTCTCGGGGCAGCGCTGGCATTCTGGCTCGGCTTCAATCCTAGACCTCGTCAGAAATGTGTCCTGTAAATCTGAAGCCCAGTGTGTGCTACACCACTTGTACAGTAATCACGCTTAATTAAACTGTCTAATCAACGCAGGAAGAGGCGATCCAGATCGAGAACTCCAGTGAAAAGGAGATAGAAGACACGGCAGTTTCTTTTTCCCAACTAGGGATGCCTAGGCGTCCTTGTGAGACAGCTGGTGGTCTACTGCTGTGGTATTAACCACTACGTCTTTGCCTTTTATCAACTCATCGAAGAACAACATTCCCACGGTGACAAGACGTCCACGGAGGCAGATAGCGGATATAACTTTCGTAAAAACAAGACTGATCATTCTGATGATTCTTGTTCGAAGGATGAGCTATGCCTCCCAGCTCAGGATGTGGGGTTTGCCGATATAGGACATATAATCTTTTGTATGAGCAGTGGACTAAATAATTTGTAGCGTTAGCGTCCCATTGACTGTGACATGTATTATTTTTTGAGGTCGTGCTGTGCATCAAACTAGCAGAGTTAGGTATTTGATTGCGGTTTCCGAACCAATTATTTTCCTTTAATCTGGGAGATGCCGTGGAGCGTCCATAGTCCATACCAACTTTTTGCCAGTTAGTTTGCGTTGTTTTGAATATCGCCTATGGAAAATATGCTTTCGAGTTTGCAAATGGAAGTTCTGCAGCTTTGCTTTTCTTGAAAGAAGAGTAGAGATTGAACTCGAGAATAGAATAGAGAATGATCAATTTGATCGATTATTGTATATGTGTTTACATATTTATACAAGCCAATGGATGGCAGTTTGATGGTGTCCAAAAGATATCTATTTCGAAAGGCACACTATTCTAAAAGATCTATTTCAAAAGGCACATTCTAACAGTTGGCAGTTAATCGCTTAACACTTCCTCTCGGATGAATAACACAACCTTTATGTGTTTCAATAAACTTCTCCAAAAACCCTGTAGAAAAGTATGAGGAGAAATTCGTTTTTATAATTATGACATTTAAAACTCCTTTAAAATCAAATGGAAAAAAATATAAGGAGAAAATTTACGGCATAAGTTCATATTCAATGTTGTTTCATTTAAAACCTTTTATGGGAAATCATTTATGTAAAACTCATAAAAAAAGGAGTGCAACATGTTCTAGTTCAAGGGTTAACTCCCCTTAAATCTTGCAACTCACGAAGGCATCGCATATTGATCCCTTGGACACATCTTTGAAACGAGGACGTCGGTAAAGATTTATTGGACAAATCGACTAGATTTTCACATGACTTCGTTTATAAAGACATTTATCTCACCACTCTTTTGAAGTCCGTGAGGATAAAATAGCTTAGGAGTAATATGTTTTGTTATATTACTCTTTATATAGCCTGTTTGTATTTGAACAATACAGGCAGCATTATCTTCATATATAATGGTAGGATATTTCAATGGACTAATACCACGTAGCCATTGTATGTGGTTAATCATTCTGCGAAACCATACACATTCACGTGATACTTCATATAAAACAATTATTTCATAATGATTAGTGGAAGTAGCTACTAAAAGTCTATTTACATGACTTCCATGAAATAGCTGTACCACCATAAAGGAAACAAATCCAGTCTGTGACTTGGCACTGTGGGGATCAAACAGATAGCTAGCATCTGTATATCCAATTAAAGTCATATATTGATTTCTTTGAAATAGCAAGCCAAGATTTTTTGTACTATTAAGGTACCTGAGGACTTGTTTAACACTAGCCAAATGCCTTTGTGTTGGTGATGAGTTGTATCTAGCCAATAGATTGACTGCAAATGCAATGTTAGGGTTGGTGCAATTTGTAAGATACATTAGTGCCCCGATGTCACTAAGATATGGAACTTTAGATCCCAATACTTCTTCATCCTCTTCACTATGTCTGAATGAGTCTTTATCCACATCAAGGGATCTCATAACCGTAGGTGTTTTCGTTGGATACGATTTATTCATATTGAATTTCTCCAATAACTTTTGGATATATGCAGACTGGTGTACAAATGTTCCTTCAGAAACACACTCAAGCTATAAGCCTAAGCAAAAAAAAATAGTTTTACCGAAAATTTTCATTTCAAACTTCGTCACAAGATGGTTACTTGCATCTTCTATGTCCCTTGTGGTTTCGATGATATTCAAATCATCAACATATACTGAGATGATACATAATCTACTTTGAGATTTCTTTATAAACACACATGGACAATCGTTATTATTGAAGTATCCTTTCTTCAAAAGAAACTCACTTTGTCGGTTGTACCACATTCTTCCTGATTGTTTTAATCCATATAGCGACTTTTTCAATTTGACGCTATATATGTTGTGATTTGCATTAGGATTCGGAATTTTAACCCCTTTAGAGACTTTCATGTAAATAATCGAATCTAACGACCCATACAAATATGCATTGATAATATCCATTAATTGCATTGATACTTTCATATTAACTACCAAAGATATTAGATATTGAAACGATATTCCACTCATAACGGGAGAATACGTATCATCGTAATCGATGACGAGTCTCTATGTGAACCCTTGGCCTACAATCCTCACTTTGTATCTTACCACTTCATTGTTTTCATTCCTTTTTCGAACGAAACATATTTGTTTTCCACATGAAACACTTTAGGAGGAGTTGGTATTACTGGACCAAATACCTTCCTTTTATTAAGCGAGAGCAATTCTGCTTCAATTGTTTCCTCCCATTGGACCCAATCTGAGCATTTCATTCACTCTGCTATAGTCTTTGGCTCTGGATCCAGTTGAAGGCTGCCAACAATCTTTGAGGCAAAATGTATGTCGATAATTGTAATAACTCTTTTATATAATTCTCTCGAATTAACATAATTTGTGAAAATTTCTTCATTTACATCCTCTAACTCCATGTGATTTTCCATAACAATGGAGTCTAGGGGTTACGATACCCCATCATCTAAATTTGTGCGCACTTTGATGCCAAGTTTATCATTCCTTCGATGGTTTTTAACTTCATATTGAATTTCTTTTATTGATTCAAGTTTTGTACTTTTACCTTTAGAATAATTCCTTTTTTGCGGACATCTCCGCGGAACTAAATCCTTTTTATCCGGAATTCTCCTCCTAATCTTCTCATTTGAGGCAATAGTAGCTTTTTTAGGTACCTCCACTCTTTCTGTTATATTGACTGCGGGTATATATGATTTTGTAACACCTTTGTAATCAGTAAATGCATCTGACAGATTATTTGCAATCCGCCATTTCAGATTCTTTAATACGTGGATCTAAGGACTTAATGTCAGTAGCATTCCAATCTATTTCTCGACATTCTTCATGGTACTTATCTCCCCCTAATGCTGGGAAATTACCTCATCAAAAATACAATTAGCGTACCGAGCTATAAATAGATCCCCTATTAATAGCTCAAAGTATTTTATTCTTGACGAAGAATTATACCCCAAATAAGTCCCCAACTTCCTGTGAGGACACATTGATGTACACTGTGGTGGTGAAAGTGGTAAGTATACAGCGCAATCAAATTTTCGCGGATGCGAAATATTGGTTCATTTCCACACTAATTGCAATAGGGATACCGTATGATATGTAGTTGGTCTTATTTGGATTAGTTTTGCGGCGTGCAAGACCGTATGGCCCTAACAACTTGTCGGCAACCTACAATTTTGTAAAAGAGGTCTAGCAATCAGTTTGACCATCTTTATCAAAGATTATGCTAGTCTATTTTGTGTGTGGACATATAGCATAAAATGCTCTACATTAATGCCTAGAGCCAAACAATAGTCATTAAATACCATTAAGGAGAATTCAACGGTATTATCCAATCTAATGAATTTGATCGTGTTTTCATGAAAATTGGTTCTTAACTTAATTATTTGATCTATTAATCTAGCAAAGTCATGGTTTCGTGTGCTTGATAAACACACATGGGACCATCTTGTAGAAGCGTCTATTAAAACTATAAATTATCTAAACAACCCACTTAAGGGCTGGATAGGTCCACATATGTCACCTTGAATTATGTCCGAAAAATTCATCGCCTCATTTTTTACTTTGAGGTATGTTGGCCTCAAAATCAATTTGCCTTTAGCAAAAGTAGTGCACATGAAATCCTCTAATTTCAGAAAATTTGAAGTTTTAATATTATGGCCAATGTAACAGTTTACAATTTTTCTCATCATCCCCATATCATGATGACCTAGGCGATCATGCCAAATCTTGAATTTGTCAAGATTTTGAAAAATTATTTTGAACGCAACATGTCGTTTAGCTTTGATGTACATGTAGTACAATCCGAATGAATATCAAGGAAGTTTTTCAACCACTTATTTTCCGTATCCATCAACTTTAGTGAGGAGAATATATTCATCGTCTCCTTCACTAGTAGTTTCCACATGGAAAATATTAAGACGGATATCTTTAAAACTTTATAGGGTACGATTTGATTGAGGATACATTAGAACATTTTCAATTGTCAATTGTGTACCCATAAGGAGAACTATGATGACTCTTCCAGTGCCAACAATCACATTATCGCTTTATATTGTGTTTGTCAAAGTCTGAAAATATTTTATTTCCCTTAATATTGTATTTGTGGTACCATTGTCAACAAGACAGATTTCGTCCTCCATTAGATTGTGCCACCAAATTATATAATAAAGAGCATGATTATTAACTCAAATATAGAACAAGTACATCATATATATATATATATATATATATATATATATATATATATATATATTGTATGTCTACAAATACAATATGTGCTTACACAATACAGTTACAATACCCATGTTCGTACATAACTTAGTTAACTGAAAATATACAACAATATTATGTAGAATAATTACGATTGACTATTTACATAATGGGATAACTAGGAGAATGCATTGTGTCTCCAAACCGATCTTGGGAAGCGTATTCAACCAATATATCATTTGTTTTCATGAAGTCGTCTACCTTAAGTTGGACCATCTGATGGTGCTCAACATTTAGAGCAATATTCTCTGATCCCATTTCCAGATCTTTGTCAGCTGGTGAAGTGAAGTTAACTTTAGCATTATCCCCTTTAGGCCTCTTGCCTTTACTCACAAATTGTTGATATAGCTAAGTCAAATGTGGAGCAGTGCAACATTCTTTTGCATAATATCCTTTGCAGCCACATTTATGGCAAATGCCTGGTTTTTTCTTAGAAAAAATATTATTCAATTTTTTTCTTGTTATATCCTTTGCCTTTGAATTTCTGCATATTATTGGATCATCCTCCATCAAGTACTCAGTTTTTAGGCCTGAGTGGATGTGATGCTGAATAAAATGCAAGGCTGCATATTTTGAGGCTTGTGAAATTTGTGGGTCATTGTGTTGAGATTCAGTTATGGTTGCACCAAAACCTCTAGGCATCAAATTTATCTTTAGATCCATCGCCCAAGTCAGATAATTGCTGCCTTCCAAGGCTAGCTCTACAAACTACTTTTTGGAGATGTCTGCCATGTCCTACAATTTATTTTTCATGCAATTGTAGTTAATTTACTTTCTCAAAGTAAAATTATGGTATGAAATTATTGTAAATTAGTATACTAGGGTCAATGTATAATAATTGCATTTTTCAAAAAATTGAGGGACTAAAATGCAATTTTTACCTAACTACGACGATTAAATTTGTGATTTCCTTAAATTCAGAGAGCTAAATTGTAAACTTTATATAACAGGGCCGTTTATTCGTAGTTTTATATTTCCTCCAAGGGACCTTTTGCAAATTTGCTGGGACCCTTAAATAGGTCGATCGGCCCATTATGGCCCATTTAGATCCGGCGCTAAGGTTTCCAACCCTAGCACCATGGTCGCCGCCGCATTGGGCGGTTGGGGTAGGCTGTCACCGCCCCAATGCCGGTGCGAGTGTCATTAGCCGTCGTGCTCTAGCATCGGCCTCCGCGTGCGGGAACCGAAGTCCTCGACGTCGCCTGAGGGTGCTCTGGTCGCGTTGCCGCATCCACCGCTGGATCCGGCAGCTTGGGCGCGTCGGGATGCGTCGCCACTCTCTTGAGTGCGCCTAGCACCTCCACCGCCGTGGGCGCGTTGGGCGCCGCGGCCATGCCGTCAAGCACGGCAAGCACCGCTGCCCCATTGGACATGTCGGCCATCACGGGCGTGCCGATTGGCGCCTCTCCGGTGCCCCCCGCCAGATCCAATCGTGGTAGGTGCTTCTGCGTTGCCGAGGGTTGCCGCCTCGGTGTTAGGCGTTGTTGGCACACCATCGCACGCCGCCTTGGGAGCGTCGGGTGGGCCGCCACCTCGCCAGGCGGGGTCATGGGGGCACGGCCGTATCCGGTTGGCCAACGCTGTTTAGCGGGGGCCCTCCCTGGTCTTGTTTCGCGCGTCACCGTTGCGCCGGTCTCGCCACACGACTCCTGCACACGGACTAAGGTGGTCACCGTGGTCTCGGTGGCATCTACCATGCTGTGGGGGCACCTCGGCCCCTACAGCCGCGTTGTACCGAAGAGCACCACAGCCCCCTCGGTCGTTGCGGCCAATGGTGGCCCGCCGACCATGCCACGATAAGGCCGAGCATGACCTTGCTGATGTCGATCATATCGCGCACACCAATGGCGACGTCCTGACTGACGGTGTTGTAAAGGCAAGATGCGAAGGATCGCCGTTTCCAAGTTCATGACAAAGGTAAGTAGTTTGAGATATCGTCGTTGTTCTGCATCATTAAACTTACCGTGTCCGGGATGTGGCCGATGATCCTCCTGTGTGCTGTTGGCCTCGGTTTGCCCGTGCTCAATGGATTAGAGCAGTGATGATAACATGTTGAAAGTAGAGTAGAAATTGAACTTGAAAATAGAATAGTGAATGATCAATGAGATCGATTATTGCACATGTGCTTACATATTTATACAAGCTAATGGATGGCAGTTTGATGGTGTCAAAAAGACACCTATTTCAAAATACACTTATTCCAAAAGACACTTTTCTAACCGTTGACAGTTAATCACAAACTCAACCCACTCAACTGTATTATTAATTTCTTAACAGCTTTATCATCGTGGAGGGTGTGTTTCTTTATGAGCATTTCGAGTACAATTATTCACCCATTAACTTGGTTTATTCATTCCGTTATATACCAAGGTTCGTTGCAATTAGTGCCCATTACGTTTTTCAGTTAAAGATGTAGAATCATTCCAAACAATTGTATTTTCATGGACCAAAAGTTAGTGGTACGAGACTGAAATACTGATGGCAAAATGACAACCGTGACCATGAGACTGATGACACTACAATAAGGTGCTGTCACTGCTTTATTTGGCGACAACCGAGACCGACCCTGACGCGGTGTTCCAAAGCGTCATAAAACAGCACAGCAAGCAAAACCAAAGCAGCACGTGCGTGAGCTTCGAGCTGGACGCGGCGAGTACGCCGCTACCCGCGGACGAGCGCCGAACTGTCGATAAGAATTCAGGGGTCGCAGGAGCAGCCCATGCCAGACGACGCGGCTCTAAAACTCCGCTCCCACTGGTCCACAGGTTTCGCTTCAGCGTGAAGGACGTGGCGGGGGTGCTTCTCCCTTTTGTCACCCTTGATCTGCTTGATGGCGTGTTTCAAGGCTGGGAGAAGCGCCTCGGTGCACTCCGCGACAGCGTTCGGGTTGCCGGGCATGTTGATTATCTGAAAAGAGATTACCGTGTGCCGACTATTGTGAGCGTTTCAGAGTCTAGAGGTGATAAAGTATCAAGCATTGTTTTGAGCTGTAGTATGTACAAGTGTTGATCCTCTGATTCCAGCCGTGGCCCGGGATAGCATCGCGAAAGGTGTCACCTGCACCACAAAGAGTAGTTCAGGCACCGTTAGTACAGATCAGAAAGTTTAAGAAACTAAAACCGATTGAGGAGAATGGGCCTTAAATTTTAGTTTCAGTGTCATTTGTAAGGTTAACTGTTATCTGTGATCTCTGCGAGGAGTTCATGATAATGTTACTAGATCTAAAAATAAGGGGTGTAACAAATGATTCCGTCACCTTCAAGCTCTCCTGAAGCATAACAAACGTGAGGCCAGGTGCCTCTTTCTCTATCACAGCTTTTGTTGCTTCTGGTGTGACATCTCTAGGTGTGAAGCCAGTACCACCTGCATGAAAATTATAGCCAGGGAGGAGAATCTCATGTGATCATAGGAAACAGAGACTATGCCATCCACTATCTTGGAAGTGTGAGATTCTTCTACCTAAGGTCAAGATGAGGTTGACCTGGTCAATATCACTCCACTTTACCAGAATGCCTGTGATTTTATCCACTTCATCTGGAACTACAGCAGTAGCGACAACAGTTGCCCCACCCAATTTCTCTGATGAAGAGTTCACTACAGATACTGCTCTTGGACCACTACAAATGAGATGATTACAGAGTGGAAAGAAACAACAAAGATGTAAGTTATCCTTTACAAAAGTGTGGCTCGCATCGCAAACAACTATAACGAACATTATGCTTCATCCATCCTCCATGGTTTCAAGGCATACCAAAGAGTAACATTGTGCAATGTGGAGTCCTCACTGAAATGCCTTGCCATCTCACGTGAAGAGAGAAAAAAACAGTAATTCGACCCTTTACTATTGCATCATAGAGTGACCCCATTGCAACTCAAGGCAAAGAGGTGTATCAGGATGCGTGCACTTTATAGAGTACGGGTGCAATAAAAGGAAGCAGATACACTTTTTGTTTAAAGTGCTTAAATGCATGCTGCAATGTTAGGCAGGCAAAACAAATACAGAACTTCAGGTTTATTATTTCCCATCTGCTACGGCCTACGGGAATAACATCACATTGCAACAGCACATGACAATTTTTCAATAAAGATCAGGAATAAAAGGGTATAGCACTGAAATAAATACCTCCTGTCAGGGCCTGCACCCGACGAAACAGTGTCACTTACAGTCAGAATTGCTACTTTAACTTGAGCGCTCTGAGAGGCTGAAACATGAGGAACATCTGTGGAAATGCTTTTTGCAGAAAAACCAAAATGAGGCGGCAGTGGTTTTGAAGAAGCTGGCAGCTTATCCAAAGGAGAGTTAATTATATCCGAAATAAGAACAGCTTGGAGAGATGTTCCAGCTGCCAACACCTGCCCTGTTGATGGTACTTCCAGCAAAGCATTTGCGGATTTCATACTTAGGAGACGACTACTAGCTTGTCGGCCAGTGCTCTCAGCAACATAACTGCCAAAGCAAAAACCAGTTACATACTTACATCCTCTAGTGTCACATAGTATACGGTATTTCGAATTATTGCCGAATATCAGGCCCTACGTTTAAACACAGTTCTTACCCAGGCCTAACAGATCCGTCATCTGGCACCCATCTGATCACTGCACGATGAAACTCTGGGCGATGTGGGTCTGCTCTTAAAGGATGAGACAGGCGCACATGCACCCTGTAGAAAAAGAATATTATCAGTGAAGAAAAGAATCCTCAATAATATATTAAGAGAACGAAACTAGCAACATAAGCATCATGAGGGTTACTACCTCGGCAAGTGAGGATTGGACCAACAAGAGAGAAGACGTATTGTAGGAACAACAAAGAGATTGAAGCAAACCATACAGCTCACTGGGTTTCCAGGCAAACCAAATGCAAGAATGGTTTTCGATGGCTTTGATGTGTCTTTTGTGATGATCTCAGCAAATGTCAATGGCTTGCCCGGTTTCATTAGGATCTGTATTTGTACAAGCAGCAAACTATTAGAATTATTGAAAAAATTGGATAAGGATAGTGGTGCCAAGTTCAAAAGCTTCTTTTTGGCCAACAGGAAAAGAATCAATCTTAAGTTTGATCTAGCTCAAACACATAGTGTTTAGTTACAGACCAAAAAAACAGTCAGGCTGATTGATAATGCAGTTCATTAGGAACTAATTCTGCAAAAGGACACCCTGTTAATAGTTCCAGAAGAATTTCTAAGATACCTTTTCAAAGTGAATTTTACCCATATTTGCCAAACAAGGTTTGACAAGATCTCTATCACCCATGGAAACACCACCAGAAGTCAGGACTACATCAGCATCAGAACGTAAAGCCGCATCCATATGCTCCTTGAGACTCTCTTCAGTGTCTTTTGCAATACCCAAGTCAACCACTTTGCACTGCTGCTGAATAGCAGCAGCAAGTAGCATAGCCCGGTTAGAATCACGAATCTGCAATTTTATTGATTTCAAGTAGATTGGAGGTCACTCATTTTAGAAGAAATGGTGAAGGCGTCAAACCGTGTAGAGTAGTTGAAATAACCTGGCCACGACTGAGAGTCGCAGTTGATGGCTGCACTAATTCATCCCCTGTGGAAAATACAGCGATGGTAGGTCGACGGTGCACCTGTAGAAGCAACCTCAAAATACTGTACTATACATGTTTCTTATCTACACCGCAACAGTAACTGGAGATACATTTACCTTGACTGTAGTTACTCCCACTGTTGCAAGTAGCCCAATTTCGGGAGGACCTATGTGTTCACCTGACTTCAGCACTACTGAATCTTTTTCTATGTCGCATCCCTGCAGCATTGTTCGGATTACCACAAATCAGATACTTAACATCGCGCACACTGCATTACGTGGATCTTTTCATAGTATTGAGTGATCACGAGGAAGAGGGATAAAGATTCGATCACATCACCTACAAGCTAAACCTGTTCAATTAGTAACATGAAATTTGCTTCTCCAATGGGATAAATGAAGAGCTCTTTTACGGTGGATTAAAATCAATATAAACCGTCCATTCCTTTAAATCTAATGGTTGGATCTAGTTATACTATCACCTGTAGTATTGATAGTAAAATTCAGAAAAAGGTAAAAAGGTAAAAAATTATATCATATTATTTGTCGTTTACGGTAAAACACATCCTGTGATCCTGATAAATGACGGATGAATGAATAAAAAGACTTTAAAGATCATCAGGTATTAGGTGAATCCAAAACTATGGACGAATTAAGAAAAATCTAAAATACCTTGATGAATAGATAGAAAAAACCTAAAGTACCCTTGAGAAATGAATAGTTATATTTGATTTCAATTACCACTATTTACTACCTATGTTATCCACGGTAAAATTTCTCTAAATGAAACACAACAGTCAAACGAGCAAGTAACAGAGTGTCATACCACGGGGCGTATGTCCTGCCCCTCCGTTGCCCGCGCCAAGATCTTAACCCTCTTAGACCCATCGGCTGCGCCGGTGACCTGCTCGGTGTCCTCCACTTGCACCACGGCGTCAGCGCCCTCAGGTATCGGCCCTGCCCACTAACCAGAGTCACACGATAGACCACAGCGAAACGAGCAGCTAGCACCAGCAAACCACGCGCGGTGACCTCACCTCCGGTCGTGACATACGCGACCGTGCCAGGGGCGACGACCACGCCGAGGGCGTCGTCGCCGGCCCTCGATTCCGTAATCACCGGGTACTCCCCGGGCCCGTCGGAAGCCACAACCGCGTACCCATCCTGCGCCGCCGCAACAATAGCGTGTTTAGTGACCAGTATAACATTCCACGAGGGGAAGGGAGCGACGAGGGAGGGGGGTGGAAGGGAAGGCTAGGAGGGGGAAACCTTGACGGAGGCGCGAAAGGGAGGGAGGGGGTCGGGCGCGCGGACGTCCTCCGCGAGGACGAGGCCGAGCGCGTCAGGCAGCGGCACGGCCGCGGCAGCGCGCGGCACGGCGCGGGCCGCCGCGGACAGCACTGCCGCCAGCGCCTCCTCCACCGGCAGCATTTTTTCGTCCTTTTTTTTTTTTTGTTCTTCCTCGCTCTCTCTTTCCCTCCTCGGCTCCCGGCGGCGGGGCGGGTGAAAGCCTGTATCTATCTGGCGACTCAACGACTCCTCCACTTCGTCCTTTCCAAATTAAACGGGGCCCTTTGCCACGAGTCACGTGACGCTGGTGGGCTGGAGGGGCCAGGCCGGCTTCCAACTCGCGCTTCAAAATTGGACCGTCAAAATCAGCTTTCTGGTACGTCCCCAAAAAGGAGAGTGGGAATATCAAAGTCATTTTGTGTGGTCATGGTTGACTAGTCTTTCCTGGTGAGATGTAGAAGCTCCCAGGTGTCGTGTTGGTGTGCTATGCCGAGCTTCGGCCTAGTTCACTCTCTTTCACATTTTTTTCATACTTGATTTTTTTTTAATAAAACTATAAATCTAGTATCTTTTTCGATCATAGAAACAACTACTCATGACACCTAACACAGTAACACGTTGCCTTACCAGAGTAGATTGTCGGCACCACATCATCTCCCGTCAACGTAGCAAGTTCGAAGGGCTCACCACGGTTGGCGAGTTACTATGTTACCCAAACTCGATATGACCGGGTACCGTGGAACCCAAACTCAGCAGAACCTGTCGCGGTACCCAGGCTTGGCGTGAAGGTGAAGCCCATCATCTACTGCGCTTGTTGGGGAGCTGCCACGGTAGGCAGAGTTGTTGCGTTGCCAGCAATCTGCTGTGGTGGGTGACACGTATCGTGTACTATTGCTTTTTCGGTTGAGAATGGGACTAAATTTATAATTTCATTAAAAAAGAAGAATAAAGATGAAAAAAAATACGGATGCCTAAATACACCTGCTATGCCAAATTGTCAATGCTTGCTGCCAATTTTGCCATTGTCATCCGCGTTGCCCAACCGGCACCAGCCGGCGGCGCCACTACGATGAAAGTTGGGATAAAAAAGCACCGGCTTCGTGCGGAACGATTAAGGAAAAATAACGCGCGGCCCGCGTCCGGTACTCTGGTTCCGCCGCCTGTCTCTGTCAGCGAGGATTCCTAACGCTGACCTCGACCCAACGTGGGCCAAAGGAAGGTTCGTTCGTTGGGCATCGAGGGGTGGTCTGGCGTTGGCACCAGCCGAGCGAGCCAACCACGGGCACGGGACGGGACGGGACCGTGCGTTCACGTCACCGCACTCGTTGGCTGCCTGCTGTATGCCGTGCATTACCAACCACACACGCTGACGCACGGTCTACCAGAGACAGATCGTTGAAGATAAAAGCCAAGGGGACAAGTACGGGATCCCACTCGGCCACGCCCGACGGTTAAGGCGGCTGAGCCCGCGGACCAACCATGCGCCGGCGAGACAACAACTGCCAATTTGCAACGGCTCGTCCGAGTCGCTACCGAGGAAATACTCCGTACATTAGGGCATGTACAGGCAGATAGATTTGATACCGCTTATAATGATCTTCACATCATCTATGTGACAAAGACTAAAAATAACTCATACAACGATCGCCTATATAAATTGCCTCAGAATGATCTCTCATTCAATTAACAGCGTTGTCATACAATTGATACAACACGCTGTTCGCCTATAAGACTCGCCTATTAAATAGTGATAACAAATTCTCTCTCCTCTTCTCCCTCCTCCACGTCACTTAAAATCCTACATGGCAACTCTTATAGACAGGTGATTGTGACCATTGTACATGCCCTAACCTGAAGGGTTCCCAACCAACCGCATTATTCACGCCGATTTCATTTAACATGGTCGCTCTGCGTGTGGGTATGTCTTCCCAATCCATTAGTCTAGCTTAAGTATTTTCGTGTCCGTTCACGTTCACATCTGAATGCGGCAGTGCAGTGCTAATTCTCCTTGCTCACACACCAACGACCGCATTCCGAAACTACCGAAATTTGTTTTTTTCCTCGCTGAGGACCCTCGAAAATTACCGTCAACTTTCTAAAATTGCGTATTACTCCATTTATTTGCAGGGAGTCTGTATGTTTTTGCTGGGAGGCCCCTGAAACTTTCGATTTTTTGTTTTCTTTCGTCGAGACAACCCCTAAAAATTATGTGTATCTTTCGAAAATTGCGTATTAGTTTTTTTAAAAAAAAGGCTCCCAAAACTACCAGAATTTGATTTTCCCCCGCCGAGGTCCCCCAAAAATTACAGGGTGTCTGAAATTGTGTATTACTCCTTTTCTTGGTGAGAGTTCGATTTTTTTTGGTGATCCATAGAGCTTCCGAGATTTCCTTTTTCCCTCGTATCTTTCCAAAAATACAAATTAGTCCGTATTTTATTTGGCGGTCTCCAAAACTTTCGGAATTCCCCTTTTCCGCATATTTCCCAAAAAATTACAAAAAACTTGTTTTCTCTGCCGAGGCCCCTCGAAAATTACAGAGAGCTTTCTAAAATTGTGTATTACTCCTTTTTTTGTAGAGCGTTTGTATTTTTTCTCTGTGATCCACATAACTTTCGAGATTTCCTTCTTCGCTTAGATCTTTCCAAAAATACATATTAGTCCGTACTTATTTTTTGATCTCCAAAACTTCTGGAATTACCCTTTTCCACTAGGGAGTGTGCATGGACAAAGCAATTTATTAGCTTTGAGCAGGATTGTAGTCCCCAAACAAAATCTCTCGTACCAAGCTTGGTGCCTCAACATGCCACGAACACCGCTTCAAAATAGGAGAAACTTGTTTCGCAATTACATGTGCAGCATTATTACAAAATGTACTGACAAAACAAAACTTAAACTCAAGAAGAAAAAAAAACTACTCAACTCCCTAATGTCCGCTAGGATTGGCATTGCCTCCGATCTGAAATTGGTCGAATTTTGTCACTGGTCCACATTCCACAAGGTATTTATCATCAGTCTCCGGCGCTATACGGTGACAACCTTTCTGGATTGCCAGGTTGACACCACCACGACAAGCGTTAGCTTCCATCAACATATGACTCATCGCATGAGGATACCAAAGAGCGTCAGCACCCAAGAAGTTACCTTGAGAATCGTGGATTATAACACCCGTAGTCCCCTACTTCTCCTCAGAACATAATGCTCCAGCATTGCATTTACTCCAATCAGTCGGGGGAGGAACCCACTGTTGTAGCGATGATACCGTCTGTGTAGTACTGGAGTCTGGAGGCATGCTTCACCCTGGGATAGATCAAAGGTGGTGTCCTTTGCCCACATAATCAATTGGGTAGGATTCCACATGCTCTCCTCATGCCGTCCTTATTGGGGGTGTTCGGTTGGTGCGTCCCGGTTGGATCCATCCAGGACAGGTATATTTTTTATTTGGTTGTATCGAGCGGGACAGGGCCATCCCGGTTGGATCCATTCCACCATAGCAAAACAGGGCAGCTCTCTCCGTCCATCGCGAATAGATGAAACATGTTTGTCTCCTTCGCTTCTCCTAGCACAGCCCATCTCCATACCCTAGCGCCGCTGCCTCCTTCTCCTCTCCCCGCGGGGCACGCCGGCTCCTCCCCCTCTCCCAGCGGGGCGTGTCGGCTCCTCCCCCTCTCCCCCCCCCTCCTCACGCGCTCGTCTCCTTCGCTTCTCCTAGTATAGCCCAGCTCTATGCCCTAGCGCCGCCGCCTCCTTCCCCTCTCCCCGCGGGCATGCCTCCTCTCCCTCTCCTCACACAGTCGGCCGAGTCCTTAGCTCTCCCTCTCCCTGATTTGTCTCCTCCCATTCTTCCCTGGCACCGGCTCCACCCTCTTCTCCTCCCTGATCAAGTGAAGAGAACATTAGTGGGATCCAAACTCTCAGTGGTAAATGCAGAAAGGGTGAACACTTTCTTGATTTGTGTTTTTCCAGTTCTTTTTTTTTTCAATTTATGATGGATTTTCTTATGGTGATTTGGTTTGAAAAGGGGAACTAGTAGAGGAAAGTGGACAAGTTTGATTAGGTTCAAGAACCCAGTACAAGCAAATCACGTCTCTGTCTTCAGCTCCTCAGGTTAATTATACTATTCCTATGTTCGTTGATCATCTGCAAGCCTGTAGTTTGCTCCAGCTGTACCATCGCAAAGTACATGCAAGAAACCCAGTTTACATCTCTTATATTGCATTTATATCTTGTATATTAGTGGTCTAGAGATAAATATATTTTTAGCTGATGAGCACCTTGTTGCGTAATTCATTGATGAATCAAACATTGGAGTACTGGTAATATCATAGTGCAGGTTAATGCATTGTATAAATTATATTGGATGAATATCTAATGGTTGAACTGTCCATTAGAACTACTGATGTGTGCATATTCCTGCTTTTCTTTTGCTTTAGAAACTGGCTATGTATAGTTTATATCTCTAAATAATACACCTGTGCTCCTTGGTAGCAATTTATCCGGAATGTATTTTTATCAATGATATGTATTTTACATAGTGTTAATTCCTGTTAGTCTTGTCTTCTTCAAGAATTATCAATTACTTTGTTGTTTTAATTTTTAAGTATGCATTATAGATGGATGACACAAGAAAGAAGAGAAGGATGTTGCTTATTAGGACCGCAGCCTACCTAGTGGAGCTTTTGGTGACGATGTATGTTTGGAAAAAATACATCAACAAAAGAAAAGAGTAGAATATGCTCCCATCACTCCTAGAAACATCTTAAGAAAATACTATCTAGATGGTATTTACAACAAAAGTGAGGCAGCCGGTGTTAGGATGTGTAGGCTAAAAAGAGCTTGCTTTTTTCATCTATGTGATACTTTACGGATATGGGGATTGCTTAAGGACACTTTGCACACCACCGTTGAGGAGCAAGTTGCTATGTTCCTCCATACCATTGGACACAACGAGAGGAGTCGTGTGGTTGCCCATAACTTCACACGATCGGGTGAACACAATGAGTCGATATTTCGCAAATGTACTGCATGCAGTAGGTGAACTTCGTGGAGAACTCATTAGGCCACCTTCTATGGAGACTCCTACTAAAGTATTAGGAAGCCATAGATGGTTTCCATGGTTCGAGGTAACTACTAATTAATTAGTCCTAACTGTTGTATGAACAGTTATAAATAACCAGCTAAACTAATATTACTTTTTTAAAATTCATTAGAATTGCATTGGTGCTATCGATGGAACCCATGTGAGAGCCTCTGTACTTAAGAAATTGGAGCCTGCTTTTCGAGAAAAAAAGAATTACCCAACTCAAAATGTGTTGGTTGCCGTAGATTTTGATTTGAAGTTCACTTATGTGTTGGCTGGCTGTGAGGGTTCGGCACATGATGCTACAGTTTTGAATGATGCCATACAACGTAAGAATGGTCTTTATGTTCCTGAAGGTATTTGAACTAAAATCTATGCCATGTCAATAGACCACATTTTCATTAGACTTCTAATTACGTGTTGTTTTCTTAGGAAAATTTTACCTAGTTGATCTTGCTTACGCGCCTAAGCATGGGTTCATGACGCCTTTCAGAGGAGTTAGATATCATTTGAAGGAATGGGGAACAAATCCTGTGAAAAATGACAAGGAATTATTTAACCTTAGGCACTCATCCTTGCGCTACACAGTAGAGAGAGCATTTTGTTCCCTCAAGATGAGATTCAAGATTCTCGATGATACTATACCTTTCTTTCCGTATGACACACAAGTTGATATTGTCATAGCTTGTTGTATACTCCACAATTGGATCTTATCACACGGTGTTGACCAATTCATCGTGCCTGAGCAATCTTGGACTCCAAGTATAGGAGGGCCGCCAAGCACCATGAATGAGCAAGAGAGTAATGAGATGGTGAACCTTAGACAATCAATGGCTACAAAAATGTGGAATGCATTCCAGAACTACTTAGCTTCACAAGACTTGTAGCTATGTCTTTATGCACTCTAGAACTACATAGCTATGCCTTTATGTAATTGGATATTGTTTTGCTATTGAACTACATAGCTATTGTCAATTGCTGATTTTGTTATTAAATTGTATTGTCAATGCATCGATAGCTTGTCTGTTTGAATACTCAGGGACCTATTGTGTGGACTAATGCTATGTCAAATTTTGTGCTCAAATACTTGGCAAACTTGGTAATTAGTGGGGCTAGAACTGACAAGGGTCTCAAGAGTTCACACCTCAATGCTTGTTCAAGAGCTGTAGTGGAAAACTTTCAAACAACAGTTACTGGTGTTCAAATTAACCATCACTTGAAGAAATGGAGGAATAGGTGGTCTAAGATCATCTCATTGAAGAAAATTAGTGGTGCCAATTGGAATGAAGAAACCAAAACAATTGTTCTAGATCATGACCACTACATGAGGCATATCTCGGTAGGCACATATCTCAAAATAAATTGATGCACATTCTTGTTTAAAATGCTAATTAATTGTAATCCTTTGTGTTTGTTGCAGCATCATAAAAAAGATGCTAACTTTCTTAACACCCCCCTGGAATTGTATGATGAAATGACCGCAATATTTGCTAATGGTTTGGCCACGGGCAATTATGCGAAATCATCCACTGATGTGCTTGGAAGTGAGGCAGCCCAAAATGTTGAAACTTCTGATCAAAACATTCAAGAACCAGAAAATTTGAGCGAAGATAACACCACAAACAATGATCGTAATGCAACTTCAGGTGATAATTTACTAATGCTCTAGATTGAATATTTTGTTTTCTTTCTTTTTTGTTAAATTTAGAAATGTCAAGTTTTATTTACTAACTATGCTATATTATCTTGTCAAATTTAGGTACCGGTGAATCCTCACGCACTAAGCCATCTAAGCACCGCAAGAGACCACACGTGGAGGACCCGTTTCTGCAAACAATAAATGATAGCCTTGCAAAGCTTGCTGAGGCCATTGAGAAGACAAGCAAAAGTTCAGAAGTGCCAGATGATTTATGGGCTCATGTGTCTGCTTTGCCAGGTTTTCTTGAGGTTGATTTGCTCAACTATTTGACCTACCTCTGTGATAATCCTAGTAAAGCAAGAGCTTTTATGATGGTGCCAATGTCCAGCCAAATGGTGATGGCTGCTAAGTTTTTCCAAGAAAATCCATAGACCACTTAAGGTTGTTTTGATGCAAAAAGTTCAGTGTGCTCGGGGCCTAAACCACAGGCCTATTGTGCTTTGTTTTTTCTGAACTGTGATGCTTAAAACTGTTGTGTTGCTTCATGTTGCTTAAAATGGTGATGGTCATCATGTTGCTTTAGGAAACAATGTTGTGTTGCTTAAAACTGTGATGGTCGTCATGTTGCTTCAGGAAACAATGTTGTTTTTGTGTTCTAATTTTCAGTCATGCTAATTTTCAATCATGCTTCAGTGGCTGGTAGCTTGCATTCACTGTGTACCGTTCATTGTGTTCAATCCATGCTAACTATCCATGTCGAACTCATCAAACAGGCTCAACCAAACAACCAACTCATCAATCTGGGACTAACTAATCCAGAATGTGCAAATCAAACCAAACATGGTACCAAGGATTGATCCATCCATCACCATTCCATCTCGGGCACAGTTCTGTCCTAGATGATCCTTCACCTATTAACCAAACAACTCCATTATGGCCAGTCCATAAGCTCTACATCCCACATAGAATGAAAGAGACAGCTTCCTTTTTGCACCACTAGCTATAAAGAAAATCCCTCGCCAAGGTCAAAGGGTGGAGATGAGGAAGTTAAATTCCTCACAGATTGGGAGGCTTCAAGTTTCAAAGAGTTCGTTTCTACCCAGTGATACCGCTAAAATATAGGTGGCTGTAACATAGCAATCTGAACAAGGCAGGACACTCATTGTTTCGAGATACTAGTAAAACTGTTAGAACACAATTGGTTAGCAGGATGCATGACATAACCAACCAACTAATAATCAGGGTTTATGTAAGCCTAGAGATGGAGCACTCGCCCAACAGAGCCCAACGAGAATTATCATGCTGGATGAACGTACATGCTCATCATAACTCATAAGCCAACACTTCTTTGACATGAAAGGAGCAAAATCCGGTTCCAGCACCGAAATAGGACTTGTATGGGTAGCCAAATCGAGCCCTGTTTATCCGTTGAATTTCATCACACGAGGAAAAAAAAGACTTCCTAGAATATGATTCTTCAATCTTAAGCTTCGTTGCGTAGAATGGTACATAGCACAGTTCAGACAGTTGTGGGGGGGGGGGGGGGGAGTGGGTCGCCGTACCTGTTCTACTCATCGTCTTTCAGGACGCGCTCGCTGGATGCCCCCGCCGCGGCGGCGGTTTCGTCTTCCTCCCGGAGGATCTTCTGCATATCGTTGAAGCGCGTCCGGACGACGCTGGTGATCATAACTGCGCGCAGATCAGCGGACACTGGCATTAGTTTGCACGACTAGGTTGGCGAAAAGGGTGGGGATAGGATGGGATTGCTTACTTGCGGCGGTGCCCAGGGTCCAGATCCACAGAATCTTGAGGCCGGGGCTCTTCTCGCTCCACCTTGTCACCATTGCAGTTTGGTGCGCGGCGGGCTTCAAGCGGATTTCGGTTTGCTCCTGGTCTCTAGGAGGTGCCGCGAGAAATTGAGAAAGATGCGTGGAGTGGGGAAATTAGATGAAAAATTTTCATGCATGGGGTCTTTCTACCAATTTGAGGGGAGGTGGAACGTAAACATATAAAATAACGGTTGGTAAACCTATTAAATTAAAAAAAACTAATTTTTTTAAAAAAAATTCCAACGCAAATATCGCGATAATCGAGCTATATCGAGCGATTATCGAGGAATATCGACCGAAAATCGCTCAAAAAATCGACCGACGAGGAAGTTCACGTGATCGACTGATTTTCGAGAAAAATACTGCGATAATTGAGCAATATCGAGCGATTATCGACCAAATATCGAAATTTTTGAATTCTTTTTCAAAATTTTGATTTTTCAGACTATTCGATTTGTTACGATTTTCGATCGGCTTTTGGCTCGATTTTGTCGATTTTCGAGATTTGATAATCGAGCAAAAATTGACGAAACGGTAAGTGAAACCCTGGCCCAGGGGTGGACCCACCAGTGGGGCAGCTTGGGCTGCTGCCCCACCTACAAGTTACAAGCCCATGTATGTTGTATATACTGCATATGTATAGGCCTAATAAATTTGAAAGCTGAAACGTTGCACCAGCCACCAAGCAAGAAACAATTGGCACCAAGCAAGAAACGATCGGCGGCCCAGGTATATTGTATATCAAGACTGAACTACGCAATAAGATTGCCAACTATTGGATGAATGACTTAATGGTTTGCTACACGGAGAGAGATCTTCAAATCATTTAATGATGAAGCCATCATCTGACAATTTCAGCGCCTCAAAACTAGGAGAATACAATTGCCTCGTCCCTCACCAATTGTTAACTGAGTGGTATGTTGCCTATTTGCTAATTCTTCTTTGATCGTATTAGTTGAACGTTATATTTATGCTTCTTTAATAGTACTATTGTTGTTACGGTACATTGCATTCTTTTTAGCGTTTTAATACTACTTAAGTTTGCCCCACCTATAATTTCTTCCTGGGTCCGCCACTGCCCTGGCCATAGGTTTTGTTATTTTAGTTTAGCAATGTTCAGTCTTTCAAGCAAAAAATATTAGATGATTCCTACACCTTTCAAATTAGTTAAAGGCCTGCACATATTTACTTAATTCAAAAATTTTGGAGGCTCGAGAAACCTTAGAGACCGAGTCGGGAAAAAAGTACACATCTTTCTGCTGACGAAAATATTTTTTTCGGGGAAAACGGAGAAAGGACCTAGATGTAAAAACTGGAGACCTGTTTGTTATAGTTTTGGACCGCATCGCTATCCCGAAAAAGTAGAAAAGGGTTTGCTCACGATTTACATTTAATAGGAGGGTCTTTCCATAAAGTAGCGAGCGAGGGACCTAAACACGATCTGGGAAAATTTTTCTTCCCCTCACAAAAAATCGCAAAGGATCTTTCCGTAAATTCACAAGGACCTATCCGTGATTTGAAGAAACAGAAGGACTTTTTTACGAAATCGCATGGCGCCACGAGGGGCGGTCCTCCGGCCGGGGATTCTCCGATCCTTAATATACGAGGTATTTAGGGTTCATCAAACATCCATTTTTCTATATTTTGAGATGAGTAAAGAGGTGTAAGCCCATCTAGACATTACCAGATCTATGCTTTTTGCATTACTAGACGGGTAATGAGTGACTACCAACTATGAGATGATAGAGGCATTGTTCGATGTGAGATTAGTGTGGGTTAGAAGTAACGTCAAGAATAAGGCCAATAAGAACATGGACAAAGGGAGTGGTTGAAAGTGGTGATGATGCCATTAACAGTATTAGGAAAGTTGGGAATCCTGAATGTGGCAAAGTTTGTGTAGGAGGAAGATAACAGCACGCTGTCATGGTATTGAACTGATAATGGTGTTATGTTGCCAGAGACACAGAGTTGAGGAGTGAGAAGTGCAAAGTAGATGTGGTAACCGGAGAGAGCAGGTTTTAAATTTTGCTTTCGGATCATATCTTAGATGGGATCTGTCATGGTCCTGATTTTCTATGTGTATAGTCATGGGGGCAAGTGTGTAATTTCCACCTAGAATTATTTTTTTCCCCACTCTCTCTCTCTCCCCTCCCTATTCCCAGCCGAGCCCACCCGTTTTCCCCCACCCGCCCTCACTCCCCACCCCTCCTCACCCGCCCGACGCCCCTCCACCTGGGCGACCGCCTCCACCCGGCCGGCCCTGCGCCCCTGCCGTCTTCCCCCCTGTCCGGCTCGGCTTCCCTCCCAGCCGGCGACGCCACCCTCCTGCGCCCGTGGCCGGCCAGACACCGCCGTTCCACCCCTTGGCTCCCTCGGCTCGGCCAGCGCCACCTCCTCCGTGGCGACCCCCTTCCTCGATGCAGACACCTCCCCCTCCTCTCTCTCTCTCCCTTCCTCTCCACCTCCATGGCCATGGCTAGGGTTAGATGTGTTGGGGAAGTTTGCTCCAAGGTGGTGCATGGCAAGTGTTTGATGAAATGCTAGGAAGGATGTAGGCTAGGTGTTTGTTGAAATGCCCATGTGGGAGATGGTTGCTTGGGAGTGCTCATGCAAGGGCTTGGTGTGGTTGTTGAAAGGCGCCCATTAGGTGTTCGATCAAATGCCGACAAGGTTCGATTTAGCGATTGAGTTTAATTAGTGAGCGAATGTGTTTAGCGAATGTTGGATCGATGCTAAGCCACAATGTGAAATGCTAGAATCCTTATCTAGGTCATATGGTACATGATGGTAATCAATACTAATCTAGGTTAGAGTTCTGTGGATGCTCGGTTATGTATGATTGGTTATGCGAGAAAGATCAAAATGGGTGAATGTCTCATAGTTGTCATTCTAGAATTGTTGGGCATGGTAGATGGAGGTTGGGGTTAGGAAATGCTACTAGTAGAATGTTGGGGTGAACTAACCAATAATAGATAGTTCTGTGGGGTAAATTAATGAAGGTTGTTGTTAGTCGTCTTCCATTTGTGAAGGTTAGATGTTAAAATAGTGTTGGGCGTTTCGAAATTTATTATTTACCTGTTGGCGGACTTTCGCGTTGTACTTCCTTTTTAGTTGTCGAATGCTTGCGTATTATTTTTCAATTCTCATTACATGTCATCGGCATAGCATGCATCTCATTTTCATATGCATTGTCGTCGTGTAGAGAACGATCCCGCGGAGGGTGAAGTGGCCGCGATCGAGGGTGATCACGGTGAGCCGGTTGTTACTGAGACTCCAGCAGAAGCATCAGGCAAGCACCTAAGCATATTCAACCTTTATGTAAATGTATTTTTGTGAATAAACTGCTGAATGATTGGTTAAGTGATGCATTAGGAATTTAATTGAGGGATAGGTCTAGATCCCATTTGCTGCACATACACCCGTTGGTAATTGTTGAACACATCCGTTGGAGCTAGGCTATGGGTAATATAATTGAGTCCATGCTTAGTTCGCTTAGAAAGTGGGTTGGGCCAAGTGACGGAGGGTTCTGTCACTTGCGGTTGTTATTATTACACACATACTACATTATGTTGGACTTGGAATTGGGAAAGGTGTTGGAAAGAAATGAATTGTGGACCGGGCGGGGAGTTGGTTCATTTGGGTATGGAGACTCAAATGTGTAGCCCCGTCTGTGTCAGTTAAGGACCGATCCGTAAGTGGAATAAGATTGAGCACACCCCGGTTGGTCGCATGCCCGATTATGGTACGGTAAGCCACTCTTTCTTTCATATTGAATCGATGGACCGTAACTTCCTGTGGTTGGACGTGGTTGAGGGCGAGGCTTAGGCCGGCTCTCGAGCGCCAAGCCGGGCTTGGGGCAGCTCGAGGGGGTGCTAGGTTCTCGGACCGCAGGGGGACGCTTCAGCGATTGGGTATGGATGGGAGGGGGTTGACACGAGGCCCTTCGTGGTACGTGTCGTGCGATCAATGCTTCCCTGCAGGGTTAAATAAGCGATTCGAATTGCCGCGCTCTCGGATATGAGCAAGCTTAATCCGAACTTCTTCTGCGTAATAAATAACTTGAACTTGTGGTTCGCCGTTGGGCTTGAGCTTTAAAATGGTTATGTATTGCTCTACCTTAATTGTTGTTAATTTCAATCTCACACTAGAAGTAAGTGCGGTCTATAACTGCTTTAAACTTGTAATTGGTTCGATTGTCGCATTTATACTACAAATGTTAATGCTTTTCCGCACTTTTACCTTAAGCTTACTCCTTGCTACAACTAAATGCATGATCCTTTGGAGTCGGTCATATATGGACCCACGGGTAAGTCTTGCGAGTACCTTCCGTACTCATACTTCTGCTTTGTGGTTTTCATGTGAGGATCAGGTGGGTGGATGCGAGTTCTGCCGTCTTGTCTCGGTGATCGGCGGGGCACCGAGTAGATGCTTGCCGACGCCGATTACGCTGGGAGTGTTCAGGCGAGAACACTTCCGGGATTTGTCTTACTTTTGCTAAATGCATCCTTTTGTTGTATAGATAGATGCGGTTTGTTGGTCTTTTGGATTTGGCCATAGACGCTTAAGTGTATGTCGGGTTCCGTGTGTGTTTTCCTTAACTGCTGATACTATGGTGGTGCTGTGGTTGTTGCTTTTACTTTCGATATATATATATTGAACTGTGTTTTCTTGTCTGCTGAGTGGATGTCCGTAGAATCTAGAAAGGTCATGCCGAAATTTTCTGATTTCAGGGTCTTGGTCTTTTTCCCGTTCTTGCCTAGTTTAGAGTCTTGGCGTTGTTTTTGATCTTGGTTTGGTGGTTATCGGGTTCGTCTTTGTGCCGTGTGTTTCCGCTTGCGTGTGGTTTGGAAGGTTTCGGGTTCGTTGCCCCCTTTATGCAAATTGAATCGATATCGCATTGGAAACCGGTATGTGGGGATCATGGGCGAGTTTCGGATCGCATCTGGGAATCTGGGGTTGTCGTCGAGTCGTTTGGATGTTTGTAGAGTTTGTCTCGTTTGGGCTTGGGTATTAGCATCGGAATCACCTCCGGTGGTCTGTTGCTAGGACCCAAATCCGACGGGTACGACTGTTCATCCAACAACTCGAGGACGATCTGGGCGGCTCCTCACAGGTTGGTATCAGAGCAAGGTGCATAAAGACGAACTTAAACTTGACGACCACTTAGGGATTGATTAAGGCTTGCATGATGCATTAGGTAGAGCTTAGTAATGATTACCCGCCCTAGGTATATATTTAGGAGAGTTACGTTAAATGGTGAGCGTGGGAGAAACGATTACGTTGGAATCGTGCATCCATATTATGCATATGAGGTTCATGTCATGTCATGCATGCATATGTTTACCATGTCATTTTGCATCATACTTTATGCTTTTGTGTAAGATGGGCTTGTAGGGCTCCGGTAGCGAAGTCTTTGCGATCTGACTAGATCGAGTTAGGATTTACGATAATCTTGAAGTATGTTTTCCCTTGTGGAGTCTAACTTTGTCGTCTGTCTTGTTGGTGACAGAATGAGGACCCGTGGGGCTTCCACCTCAGGGGTGATGGAGGTGACGAGCGGCGGCGGCAGTCTTTGTTCGCCACCTCCTCCCAACGTGTTGGACATTCTGCGGGCCGAGCGGCACCAGGAGGCGACAAAGCCGGATCCTGGAGATGCTAGTCCAGGATCGGGTCCAAAGATGGTGGCCGCGGTGATGGGCGAGTCGGCCCACCGGCTATCTCGACTTCTGCACGCAGCCACCGGTCTTCTCACGGGCCACCGACCGTTGGAGGCCGACGATCGGTCGCGCACGATAGAGCGTAAGTTTGCTCTTATCGATCGTGGGGAGCTCGGAAGGCTCACTTCGCGGCGCAGCGGCTCCAGACCTGCTGGTGCTTGGTGGGCCAATTTGCGGGTGATGCGACTGCCGGGCACCGATTTACTTGGGCTGAGTTCCGTGAGGCGTTTGGGCGTACCACATCCCGAAGGGCCTCATGGACATGAAGAAGCGGCGATTTCTCACCCTCGAAGCGGCTCGGCAAGTCGGTGGTTGACTACTCGCAAGAATTCAACTACAGCGCGTACGCCCGTAAGAGGTTGACACCGACCGGAAGAAGCAAGGTCGGTTTGTGAGTGGGTGGTGGCGAAGATGCAAGATATTTGTCCGTCTGCGACCGGCCGACTACAATGACCAGTGAGCAGCGCGATCACTGTTGAGCTCAAGATGCGGGCTCATCAGAGGAGAAGAAGAGGAAGCGGCGACACCGTACTCGGTGAGCGGCGGCTCGCGGCCAGGCTCGGCGGTCTCGTATCGGCCCGCGAGGCCGTCTGCTCGATCTCCGTCTCGATCGGTCCACGACGGCCCGGCCGTCGGTTGCCGCTACCCGCCACGACCACCACTACGCCGCCACGGCAGCGAGCGGCAGCGGGTCGGTCGGTCCGTGCTACAATTGCGGGCCAGAGCCACTTCATCCGGATCGCCCATTCCCACGTCGGGCGGCGAGACGGCGCTCACGGCCAGTAGCGACAAAGACCACCGCCGTTGCCTACGTCGGCCGAGGCGTCACCTTCGTCGGCCGACGCCGAGGCGATTCTGAAACTCCGCCGTGCTAGCCGGGCACGTTTCTTGTTGAGGGCATGAGGCTAGAGTGTTGTTTGATTCAGGGCCTCCCATTCTTTTATTCGCACGGGGTTTGCGGAGCGAAGTCGATGAGGGTCGATGCGGCGTCACCTCTTTTACGATTGAGGCACTAGGGTCGAAGATCACGGTCGAGCGAGATGGTTCGTAGGCGATGTTCAGTCGAGGGATTAGTTCCGCTCATCGACACTTGTCGCTTCTAGACTGCGGAATAGATGTCATCCTGAGGATGAGTTGGGTGACACGACAATGGTCGCTTTTGGATTCTTTGTAGTCGTACCACGACACGGCAATGAGTCATTTTGGATTCTTTGTAGTCGTTCACTAGCGATGCTAGTTTTTTGGGTTAAGGTTAGATGTATGTTGTTTGGTATCTACATTGTATTTTTTTTTCTGATGAGCTAGCTACATAGTCATAATTACCTATATTTCCTTTTGATAGAGTTTATTTTGCTATTTATATGGCAATTTGCGAGTTTAATGTTTACAAGAGTTATTACTCACTAGGGTATCCGCAGTATGTAAAATGTAAACCTGATTATAATTAAGTTTTACACGTTAAGCCGCATCAGACACTTATCCATATGTAGTTGTCTCTATCTTCAACACAGGGCCATCGCATGGTAAAGCAAAAATGGAAAGAAGACAATACTCATCGCTAGGGGCCAAAACGGATCGAATATGGATGGATATTATTCTTTTCGTATTCTAAATCATATTTATTTTTAGATTTGGAACTAGATACGGATACGTATTCGTGTGATTTGGGATACGAATGCGGGATAGATATGTGATAGATTCGGGTCGAAAAATGGATAAAGATATACATATATGCATGCATATATAAAGTAATATATGTCGAATTAAAACCATAGGAGTACATGACCATAGTAGCAAATTATATATCAATCAAACCCAACAGATGCCATAGAAATAATATGCTACTTGACAATCAATAGAACCAACTAATTGTCAATATAGATGGGCTGTCATGGAAGAAATATGATGAAAATAGGTTGGGTCATGCTAATATCCGAAAAGTAAAATCTGGATATCTGAATCCGAATAGGAAAAATCTAGATATCTTAATAGAAAAAAATCGGATATCTAGATCATGTCTCGTATTTACCAAATATTGGCTGCTCCATATCCGATCTCAGATCCAAATTGAAGTATCTAGATCCAGGACTACCCGGGCCCGATGTTGGGCGGTCTTTCAGCGGTGCCTTTTCAAGGCGCCGAGGGGGTAGCAGCCTTCCTTCGGGCTTTGCCTGCCGACGTTCTAATAAAGAATTGTGGCGACCCGTATAATTAACCAAAGATAATGACTGTAGATTTGCCATTAATCTTGAGTTAACTACACTGATCTGGGCATTTTAGCTAATAAGACGTCGAGCGGACCCGACATTTTATTAGTTAATACGCCAATTCAGAGTGTTGCAATAGAAAAAAATAATTAGAGACTGAAATGAAAACTTTATTACCTTCCATTGTCACGCAGGCTATATGTCTATCACTTTAATTGCACATACGGTCCATGTACAATAAAATACAATATATGGATACTAATGATCCAGAAGCTGCTACCACTATTGCACCCTTCTGGAATCCACATCCTAATCTGTTGCTTGTCCACCATATCCAATATCTAGCAAAGGGAGAGTTATAAACGATGAGTACAAAGATGTACTCAACAAGCTTTAATAGCAACATAACTATTATCAACCGGAACCCTCACCGGTTCCATCTTAAATGAATTTTATCAACCAGAGCTCTTACCAGCTCCCAAATTAAAATGGATTTTATAAATCAGAACTCTCCAGATCCATTTAAAATGTATTTTAACAGGAACTCTCTAGTTCCGCACAAAATGGATTTGACCAACCGGAACTAACCAGTTCCATACCAAATAGATTTCATCAACAGGAACTCTCCAGTTCCATTCTCAACCACAGCTCAAATCCATTTATCCAAAATAGGTTTTTATGAAGAAATTCTTGGTCATTATAATTTGCAAAACTTCTACTAGCACTCGTATCCAAGGCTCCGTAGCCTCCAGTCCAGGAGAGAGGCATGAATTCATGATTTATACCCTGCGCAGGTTTTGTATCACTTTATCCATAGTGAGCTCGACTGAAGTCGAGAACCCAGAACGTTTATCACTACTTTGGTATAAAATCTCCAACCCTGGCTCGTGATAGTTGTACGCTATATTGATTCGACGGCACTATGACCTGGGTTAGCCAGTTGTACCTCAGTCCAGAGGTACTCATATGCCCTGACCACTACCAGTTGTGCTACAACGCGAATCAGTGGTACTAAGACATTGGGGTAGCCAGTTGATCTCTGCTTCGATAAGCGGAGATACTCCACCACGCTTCAATATAGTGCCCGGTCTCTCAATTATGAGATCCGACCCCTGGATACCGTCACCGGCTATCCCATGTCCTTCTCCGGGAATCTGGTAATCCCAGATTAACACAAATATACTTACCCATTGTGGAGATTTAAATACCATCGTAGGACAACCTTTTCTGATTGTTTCCACACACTATGGTTGACACGAATTAGTACGGCTCTTTGCCCGAGTGAAGTGGTTTCCAACCTTATGTTATATCCATATGTAGAGGGCCCCACCGGCAGCCTCATTTCTTGGCACCCTCTACCCACCATATAATAACTCACCCCGACTACCCGTTGGTTGAGTCTAAATCATAATTCACCAATTCACCAATCCAACTGCACTTGCAGTTACCCACAGTCGATTTCAATTTTTAATTAAATAGATTTTGCTATGCATCAGTGAATTTTCCAAATCCTTTATGAAATCATTTTATAAACATGGACAAGGGAACTTGCCTGGACTTTGGTGGAAATATACGTCCTCACACGATTGCATAAGATAATCTTCTGTCAGATTAAATTTATCCCTGCAATTATAAAATAATTTAATTTAGATAACTAATAAGTTCTTATATGTTTTGGGTGTCCAACCCTTTTTAACTGTTATCACTTTAGTGTATGTTTATTGCGTAATTCATTTTTTATGTCCTTTAGATTAATATATTTCGACTGAACATATTTTAGTCTGAAATAGCGTGACTTACTACCTTTTTGTTTGATGCCCATTGTAATCTAAATTTATATTCTAGTCTGGACAGGGTGTTAAATATTTCAATTATCCTGACAATTGCTATATTTAGTTAATCCTTAATTTCTTTAATGGATCTCATTCATTCTTCTCCTAACTGGTTTATTTTGCTTCCCTAAATAATTGGAATACAACTAATTTGATTTAGCATAGACTTGTAGCACAAGGGTTTTAGCGAGGCTTGTAGCACAATGGTTTTAGCAGAGACCTATCATGATTACGATGAAACCTGTTCTCCTGTAATGAGTGAAACAACGCTCCGAAATTTAATATTGATCGCAGCAAGCTTAAACTTATCAATACAGTTGATAGATGTAGTGACCACATATTTATATGGGTCACTAAATACGGATTAAAACAGTCGGTAAGGATGTGGTACAACCGACTTTGTAAATTCCTCCTAAAGAAGGGATATTCAAATAATGATGATTGTCCCTGTGTGTTCATAAAGAAATTCCAGAATGGATTTTGTATCATCTCAGTATATGTCGATGATATGAATATCATCGAAACCACAGAGGAAATAAAGAAAGCAAATGCTTACCTCAAGACGGAGTTTGAGATGAAGGATTTGGGTAAAACCAAAATTTGCTTCGGCCTGCAGCTTGAGCATTTCCTAGAAGGAATTTAAGTACACCAGTCTACCTATACCAAGAAGGTATTGGAAAGATTTAACAAGGATAAATCTCATCCTTTGAAAAACCCCATGGTGGTAAGATCCCTTGAAGCGGACAAAGACCCATTTAGATCAAAGATGGAAGATGAGGAAGTTTTAGGACCTGAAGTCCCATATATAAGTGCTACTGGTGCACTTATGTATCTTGCGAATCGCATAAGATTTGATATTACATTCGCAATAAATTTGCTAGCATGAAACAGTATAGTTTAAACTAGAAGATATTGGGCTAATATCAAGACTTTACTCACATACCTCTAAAGTACCTAAGATCTTGGATTGTTTTTCCTGAAGAACCAAGACTTAACCATGGGGGAAAGTATGGATGTTGGCTATCTGTTTGATCCCCACAGTGCCAAAATTAAAGACTGGTTTTTGTATTTCTCTGCGGTGGTACAACTATGTCTTGGCGGTCTTTCAAACAGACTTTGATAGCCACTTCTACCAACCACTCAGAGATTATATCTTTGTATGAAGCCTCACGGTAATGCGTTTGGCTAAGACGTGTAATTAACCACGTCCAGAAGTCATGTGGTATGAATACCGTCAATACCCCTACTATTATCTATGAAGATAATGCTGCTTGTATTGCACAAATGCAAATGGGTTATGTAAAGAGCAACATCACAAAGCATATTGCCCCTAAGTTCTTTTATCCTCACGAACTCCAGAAGAATGGTGCGGTAAAAATAATGCAAACTAAGTTGTGTGAAAATCTAGTAGATTTATTCACAAAATCTTTGACAAAGTCTATCTTCCAAAGGTACGTCAATGGCATTGGAATGAGGCGACTTAGAGATTTGCATAGTTCAGGGAGAGTAAATCCTGAACCATAATCCCTTTTGCTCGATCCTGAAGATTATAGTTTATATCTTGAAGATTATAAAGTTGTGCTCTTTTTCCCTTAAGTGAGTTTTCTTGAAGTTTCTCATATCAAGGTTTTTAATGAGGCAACTAGTGTAACACGGAGTGCGAGTGCAATGTACTCTTTTCTCCATCCCTTTTTTCCCACTGGGTTTTTGGGAGGAGTTTTTAATGAGACATGTGCATTACGCGGTATTCCCCCAAGGGGGAGTGTTATGATATGGATGAATCTGTATCCCCGGAGAGAAGGACTCTATCCATTGGTGGGCGAATCCGAATTTATCTCCAGGGGTCCTCCACTATATATATAGGGCATTGCCTTGTATAGAAATAATCAATCTAATAAAGAGAGAGGTTTCCCTCTTGTATGGTGTGCTTCTCCTTCTTTTGTTCGTGTGCTTGCATTGGTGTGTCGTTGATTGCGTGGGTGAACAATCTAGTTTCACAACAGTTATAACTAGACTGTGTCCATCCGACGACTAGGCAAGACACAAACGGTGACGTTGGCACCGATGATAACAGAGATGACTATAGAGCGTCCCTACAGGTAGGACATCACGTTTTTTATTTTCTACTAGGGAAAGAGGAAGGCACTCATAGATTCCAACTCGTTCCCACAAGGGCATTTTCATTGTCGCTACCCAATTGTGCCAGTCTCTCTAGCCCTTGAGTGCTATTGGCCAAGATCTACAATTTTTGCTCCATCCTTCAATTTTATACTCTGGAACATATAAGGGAAGCCTAGGTACTTCTTCGTTTATAATGGTCATCGGTTCTAATGTACCTATCGGACCTAAGTAATACTGATACTTCCTATCAGATTAAGGGATGAGTACCTAGTTGGGATCCATTGCCGAGAAAGATGATCGGAGGAAGTGCTGACAAATGATGAAGAAAGTGCGCTTGAAGCCGATTGTGGATGAGATGAGAGCATGAAACTGTGAAAGTGATCGAAGTGAATGGTTGTATTTATAAGGGGGTAAACCAGGTGGCATTGGCGGGTAAATTCTGCAAAGATTTCGCTGCAATTAAGATGTGAGATCGCGTCTACACGTAGTGCTCTGGAAGTTACCGTGAACGGCGCAAAAAATGGCTGAAAGTTGGAATGGTGAGTCCTGGCAAACCCAATAAATATTTGTGATTTAGCCGATATTGTTGATTTTTGGAAGATTGATGTAATCTTCCAAAAAAAATTGGGGGCATATATTGACACCAGGATTCGACACATGACCAATTTGACAGAGAAGAGTAATATAGGGGTTGATTTGGGAAATGAGAATAAGATCAGAATAGAGCCGATGTCGAATTCAAAGAAGGTATCTTTGAAAGATTGTGGTCAATACGGGTTGGGTGTTAGAAAAGGATACGATGAGCTTGGACGCTGTAAAAGAAGACGACGGGCAACATAGAGGACAATCCAACAATCAATCAACTTGTTCTACTTTTTATTTTACTTTTCATCGATTAGGAGTAGCTTTTTAGATTTGTAAACCTTCTTTTGTAATTTGATATTGATCAATAAAGTTGTGTATCGCCGATTTTGTCATCATCGACTTACACCATCTCTGGTCAGATTTTTCTCCGATCATGTTGCACATCGTCTTTTTGGGGAAAATCTACCTTTATTTTTGGTCTAATCAGCTCAATCAGGCTGTTTAGATTTGCTGGTTACCCTTCGATTTAATCGGCTTGGGTAGCTGTTTAGATCAGATTATCATTACAAAACTAATCAGCTTGACAGCCGGTTAGATTATATACTTTTCTTGCCGACTGCAGAATCAAATCGGCTGGCACGTCCGCACCCAACTTAAACCTGGTGTTTGCGTGTATTAGTGCCGATTAACCTTTTGTCATGTTTTTCAGCGTCAATAGAGGTATAATTAAGTACTAGCTAATATGATATATTGAATTAAAAAAAATAGATAGTTTATATTGAATTTAGTGTACGATAAAAACTCAAAAATTAAATTATTATTCCATTCGACTACATGTATCTACCAGTACGGAGTATTAAGCATCCACTAAAGGGCTAATGGCAAAAGCCAGGAAGTCACCACGACTGTGTTGCGTTGTGGTTACGAGCCCAAGAAAATTGTTCCGTAGCTGGCCACGAATTAAACACATCTTTCTTTTCCTTGGTATTCGCGAACTTACTCCGTTTAAATTTATAAGTATAGTAATATATACATATAAAAAAATATAAAGTAGAGATAAATATTTATTAAGATATAAAGCGAATATCACACTAAATTTATATTAGAATATAAGGTCCTGTTTGGTACGATGCCAGATTCTAGTGGAAACGGAAACGGTTTCAGATTCTTGTAGAAACGTTTAAGGTAGAATCAGAATCACTTTCTGCAAATCGTTTGGTACGGTTTCAGATTTTAGTAGAAACTAGTAGAAACGGGATTGAGGGTGATTCAACCACGGTGTGGAAAAAGAAGAAACGTTCCGAGAAGAATCGTTTCAAGTTTTAGCCCGTTTGGTTAGGTTTCTCCCAGATTCTAGTAGAAACAGTTCGGTTCCAAGTTGCCAAACGGGACCTAAATATGATATATACTTTTGAATAAGATTATTTTAAAAGTAAACTCTAAATTAGGACGAGGGGCAAGGCACGAAAAAAAAGCCTACACAACACCAATAGGTGTACCACTTATGTAATCGTGTGTGATTGTTATTTTTCTAGTGGAGTAAGACAAAGTCTAGCTAACACTGCTCATATTATCAGTAAAGTAATCAGGGTTAGTGTACCGTATATGACAATCATTTTAGCTAGGCCAGTGGCCCAGCGCTCACCGGTAAGCAATACTAACTAGCCAGAATATGCGGAGCACGCCGCACCGTGTAAAATTTAATCTATTTTTTTTTCTAAAAAAAACTGTAGGAGGATCTAAATATTTTTTTTTCGGAACGATTTTAACACTCTATATGTTCACCGGTGAATAAGACATTTTTTGAAAAATATTATAGATCGAGTTGCAAAAAAAACTACAGAGATACAATTGTATACATATATTTCTTATTCCGGAAAATATAAGAAATCGATTTACAAAAAAAATAGAGAGATTGAGTTGCACACATATTTCTTTTGACGAATTTAGTTAACACTTTATTATTACCCGTCAATCTTCT
Organism: Rhipidocladum racemiflorum; assembly: GCA_036346355.1. Classification (NCBI taxonomy): domain Eukaryota; kingdom Viridiplantae; phylum Streptophyta; class Magnoliopsida; order Poales; family Poaceae; genus Rhipidocladum; species Rhipidocladum racemiflorum. Next base: position 69,935,251 of record CM070576.1, on the reverse strand, counting down.
TTTGTCGAGTTTAACACTATGCGTTAACCGGGTAATAATACATGTTCCGAAAAATATTAGAGATGCCAACCTTTTTTTGTCGAGTTTAACAATCCATGCGTTCACCGAGTAATAATACATATTTCAAAAAATATTAGAAATCGAGTTTGGAAAAAAAGTCTAGAGATTAAAGATCGAGTTGGGAGAAAAAATATAGAGATAGAGCCGTACACATATATCTGTTGATGAAAATATTTTTTCGGGAAAAACGAAGAAAGAACCTAGACATATATTTCTTTTAACGAATTTGATTAACACTTTATCATTACCCGACTAACCTTCTTCTGTCGAGTTTAATACTCTATGTGTAAAATATTAGAGATCGAGTTGGGAAAATGTACACATATTTCTATTGACGAAAATATTTTTTTCGGGGAAAACGTAGAAAGGACCTGGACTTAATGGTCGGGGACCTGTTTGTTATATTTTCGGACCTAATCGCTATTATGAAAAATTAGAAAAGGACTCGTTCGAGATTCGCATTTAGCGGGGGGGTTTTGCTGTAAAGTAACGAACCAGGGACCTAAACATAATTTGAAAAAGTTTTTTTTATACTCACAAAAAATCGCAAAGGATCTATTTGTAATTTACAGGGACCTATCCGTAATTTAAATAACATAGATGATTTTTTTTGCAAAATGGCATAGGGGGTGAGGTGGATGGCTTGAGAGGGCTTCAATTCTTTCCAACATAATAGATGGAATATTTGCCTAGCATTGGTTTAAATTAGATGCATAAGTTACACACAAAAAAATTCCTTGGAAGTTGATTGCTCCATCGTGGTGGTGTTCACTCGAAGCTCTCCCACTCCTTTCTTGGTTCTTTTTCCTACTTAGAGATGGGATCAAACTCTTCAGAAAAAGACAGTATTCTACTGTTGTGTCGATTGCTACCACATTTTATATTACTTTATGGTTGACAAAGTGTCGGTGTTTCGGGCACCGGCTAGTGAATTTGTATAGGTCGACGGGGGTGCACGCTCCCTCTCCTCGAACGGTTTAACTCAGGTGAGCACAAGATGTATACTGGTTCGGGCAGAACGTCCCTACTCCAGTTCGTGTGAGTTGGATAGTATTGATCTTCTTCTCTTGTTCGTCCTTCTACACGCTTGCCCCTCCCCCCTTTATATAGGCGAGGAGGAAGGTTACACTGTTGGTTTGGAAAAAAGAGGAAAAAGAATGTGCTCTCGGTCGTCCGAAAGTGGCGGGCTGATGGGACTGGCCGTCGACTCCCCCTGCCCTGCTGCTGGTCGCCGTAGTTGCCGCGCCGCTTGTAGTAAATGCGAGGGTCGGAAACTTGTGCCGCTGCATCATCGTTATTATGGCCGGCATTTAATGCGCTCCATACGCAATAAATGCCGTCGCTTCTCTGGGATATCGGAGATCAGGTCGTGGTTTCGGACCTTACCGTGATCGTAACCGGGCCTCGGCCGGCTGGAGTCGGCCGTCGTCTTTTTGGGCCGCTGAGGGTACCCATGGTGCGGGTACTCGTCAGTAGCCCCCGAGCCCCCGGGCAGGTCGGGGAGATGCCCGGGGGTTTTGCTTCCGTGCCGTGGTACGTCTGGCTTGATCAGAGTCTTCGGCCAAGTCTTGTGGCCTTCCGTGTAGTCTTAGAAATGGTTGGAGAGCGGTCGGGGGATTCTGCTGCTGTCCGATTCTTTGCTTGGCCGTCTTGGGACACTGGCTGGAATTGGTCGGGAGAGTCTTCGACCGGGTCTTGTGGCGCCTTGCAGATGGGTATAACCAGAGCCCCGGTTGGAGAGCGAGTCGGGGGTTACCTTGCTCGGTTGTTGCTTGCGGTGTCGGAGAGGTCCAATCGCGGTATATTTACGCACCAGGCGTCCACGCGAGCGCGGCATCGGCGCTTCGAGTCACGGCAATCGCCTCGGCGGACACGTAAGCGCCGGGGCGTGGCCGGCCTTGATCGGCCCAGTAAATCTGGCGGACCACGTGGCGTCGAACCATCTGCCGGCGCTTATGATGAATCGCCCAGCGGGCACGTGGCGTCCGGCCCGTACCGCCCGGCGCGCAATGGGTCGCCCTGGTAAGCGCGTAAGCGTCGGCCATCTGCGCCGGCGCGCGATGGGCTAATCGCCCCGGCAGCGTAACGTCGAAGCCCGTCTGCGCCGGCGCGATGATGTGATCGCCCGGCGAAACCACGTAACCAGCGTCTGCGCCGGCGCGTGATGGGCTGATCGCCTCGGCGGCACGTGGCGTTCGAACGTCTGCGCCGGCGCCTTGATGGGCTGGTTGCCTCGGCGGGCACGTGGCGCCCATGCTTCGCACGCTTGCACTTGACCTGGGGCGGGGCTAGTTGTGGCTCGTTTCACGCCAGAGCTGGGCGAGTTTGCTGTCGGGCGGAGGGGTTTTTACCGTCTGTCCCGTGTTTACGCCCCGTCCGCAGGTGTGGGACCTGGAGGGGGTGAGAGACGCGCGCTTGCCTTCGCTGGCTCGAGCGCCGCTCTCGTGGAGCTTCAAGCGAGTGATCCGGGTGGAACCTGGAGGCCCCCCTCGCAAGGGGGGTCCCCTAGCGGACGATCCCGGCGCGGGTGTCCGACCCCACTTGGGGGCGATCCATGAAGAACCTTTCCTTACTCGATCCCGTATCGGACCTTGGATCGTTCGCCGATCCAGGGTGTAGTTGTCTGCCGCCCGTCGACGGGCTCCGCGGGAGAGCGTGAGGTATGGTCCCAGACGTGAGTTAAGGCGATTGGGTCGTCCGCCGACCCAACTGGGGGCCCGCTGGGGGCTCGCCTCGTCCTCACCTCTTGCTCGTTTTTTGCCATGGTGGAGCCGGATTCGTTTTTGCGGCCGGTTTCTCGAACCCCTAAAACGCTGGGCCGGGCCTTAGGCGCGGTCCGTCGAGCTCTTGGACGGCCCTGAGGCTTTGGTGTTGTCGATCGTGTCCCCGGCCCGGCCTGGAGGTGGAGACTGAGAGGGCGCTGGGAGCGCCTTTCGAGGTGGCGCCTGTTTTTCCTGCGGTTTCCTGACAGCATTTAACGTTTTGCGGGGGTTCGGTAACTGGCGTACTTACCGCGACGTGGATAGGCGGTCAGGACGTGCCGCTTTTCGTGGTTGGCTTGACCCGCGTCCACTCGACTCCCACCGGCCCGCTTCTCATACAAAAGGAAGGGTGGGAGGAGTTGCGGTTCCCCCTGTCTTTGCCTGCAACAGGAGATAGATAGAGAGAGAGAAAGAAGAGAAGGGAAGAGGTGTTTTACTAGCTTCCCGCTGCCGCCGTCGCCTCAGCGTTTCGAGGATGTGGCAGGAGTGCTCCACTCGCTCCTCTCGTGCGGCCGGCCTGGAGAAGAAAGGCTTTCTTGCGCCGCGGGATGTCTCCGGGTGGCGGGTTCCGGCGGTGGGGTCGGTTCCCGAGCCTCACGCCGACGAGATCGTGGCGCACGCCTGGTTTTTTGAGCGCGGGCTCGGGTTTCCTCTTCACGCGTTCGTCCGGGGGCTCCTTTTCTACTACGGGGTGGAGGTGCACCAACTCAACCCGAACGGTGTGCTTCATATCGCGGTGTTCATGACGTTGTGCGAGGCGTTTCTTGGCATCGAGCCGCACTGGGCGTTGTGGAAGTACTTCTTCTCTGCCATTTGGTGAAGGGCGAGGGGCGAGTTGGGGGCACCTTCGGGCGCGCGTTGTACCTGCGCTCCAACCGGGCGTTGGAGTATATTGACCTGGAGCTCCCTAAGTCCAATCGGGGCTGGCATTCCGAGTGGCTCTATGTCCGGAACGTGGGAAACGGCGCTCCGCGTTTCTCCGGCCTGTTTCCTGAGAGCAGAGAATGCTGGGCTTGGGGACCTGATCGGAGAGAGCGGCGGAAGGTGGAGCCGATCGTCGGTCGAATCCGGGTTACGGCCTGGCGAGCAGCGAAGCCGTTGTGCGCGCGTTCATGGAGAGGCGCGTTCAGCCCCTTGCGGAGAGGGCGCGCCCCACGTTTGAGTATACGGGGGCGTCCGACCCCACGAGGATGCTGGGACCCGAGCTTCCTTCGACAGAGGTCGGTGCCCGGGTCCTCTCTGTCCTGGGTGGCGGTGCGCTGGTGGCGGTGTCTCGAGCTCCTGCTCCTTTAATGGCGGGTCGTGGCTCCGACTTGGTATGCAAATGGGCTCCTCTGCATGTTCCTTTCTCCGGCCAGTGTGACCGGTTTTCTGGCTTCTTTGCAGGGACTGGGACGGATGATTTCCCGGCCGGACTTGCCGGGGGAAAAAGAGGCGAGGGCCCAGGCTCGGGAGGCCGAGGAGGCGCGAGGTGCTGCCCGCAAGGAAGAGAGAAAGAGGCTGCGAAGCGAAAGAGCAGCGGGGCCAGGCGATCCGCGGTGAAGATGTCTCCGATACGACCGATGCGGAATCGGGCGACCTGGGGTCGTCCCCCAGCTCTGGGGGCGGAGATGGCGACGGTGGGCCCCTTGCGTCTGACACGGACGCCGGAGTTGGAGAGGTCGGGGGTGACGGTGCCGCGACCGCTGTCGAGCCCGTCGTGGGAGTGGCGCCGGACGTTCGGGGGAAACGGAGGGCCGATGCATCCCCACCGGGGGAGTCGACGCGGAGGGCGAAAGTACCGTGCAGGCGCTCGACGCGGTAAGTGCCTCCCGCTCCACCTGCCGGTCAGCCTGCGGGTTTTAAGGCTGTCTTTGCCGTTTCTCGACTTGTCGTCGTGTGCAGGGTCTATCTGGCGTCAGCGGTGGCGGCTGGCACACGCCGCTCCCAGCGAGGTTGGAATCGCCGCCGCCGCCGCCGTCGGCGGCGCCTCGTCGGCCAGCAGGCCGGAGGTCGTGGTGCTCCCATCGAGTCGAAGTACCGAGTTGCCGATAATGAGGCGGCGGTAGCCGTGATGTCGGGTCGACCGAGCAACCGTCGGGGCAGCCGTCGTTCGTCGGCCGAGACGGCGGGGGGCCCGACCACGCCGAGTCCGAGGAGGACCCGTGCTCGAAGTCGAGCCGTCCGCTCCGGAGGGTGAAGCGGCGGGGAAGAGCTCCACGCCGTGGACCTCCCGTTAGGTGCGGCTCTGGCGCCGGAGTTTGTTATCTGTCGTCTCGGGGCCCTCCTTCCATGAAGGCTGCGGAGGAGATGATGATGGAGACGATTCTTGGGGCGGTGCAGGAGGAGGCGGTTATCGAGCCCTCGCAGGTAGCCGGTGCGCCTGCTCGCGTTCCTATCCCCCCGTTGGTCCTACCAGGCTCGTCGCCGGTGGTCCTGGACGACGAGGCAGAGGGGGACGAGTGGACATGATCGGAGAGATCTGCCCGGCCAGATTCTGGTGAAACAAGCCCAAAGTCCGTCGGTATTTATCGGCTCGCTTGATCCTTTAACGCAAAGTGAGGTTGTCTCTGGGGAGGCTCTTCGGAGAGTTGAAGTAATCTGCTTGTTCCGTTGCGTGTCCTCCCTTTTGGTCGGTCCGGTTGAGGGCTGATGGGTGTTTTTTGTCCTTAGACTCTGAAGACCCGGTCGACGTTCAAGTCTGGGTACATCCGGGTTCAGAACCAGCGAGGGTCGTCTGCCGAGTTAGAGTGCGACCGGCTGCGTTCCGAACTATCGGAGGCTCGGAGTGCCTTGGACCGCGAGCGAGTTGAAGTGGCGAGGGCCCGCCAAGAGAGTGTGGACGCAAAAGACGCCTTGCTTGGGGAGCGTCAGGCGAAGCGGGCTTCGGACGAGAAGGTGTCTGATCTTGAGTCCCTCTTGGCGGGGGCAAACCGAGCGAAGGGGGATGCTGAGTCGAACGCCGCTCGTCTCAAAGAGGAGCTTAAGCGGCCGAAGCTTGCCCAAGACGCATCGGCCGACAGCGCTTTGGCGCAAGTCGAGCGTGATCGGGCGATCCGGGCACAGGTCGAGGAGGATCTTCGTGGTTTGGCTGACTCTGTGTCGGGTAAGTGCCTTAACTTTGGCGTCCTCAATTTTTTGGGTTGCTTTGCCGTGGCCTCCTGATTCCGCTGGTCTTGTCGCAGTGTTGCAGAAGAACCTCGGGAGCGCCACGGAGGCGCGAAAGGTGGCGGAGGAGGCGCGTGATGAGGCGTTCGTGGCGCGCGACGAAGCTGTTGCATCGCGCGACGTGGCCCTATCCGCGCGCCAGCTGTCGGAGGAGGATCAGGACGAGCTGATGTCTTTGCGAGCGGTCGGCCGAGAGATCCGTGATCGGGTGCTGGGGCCGGCGGACTCTCAACCAGGCTCGAGCTCATTGGGAGTGCCACGCCCGCGTGCCCGACCACGTGGAGGCCGGTGGCGGCAGGTCTTTGTTCTCGGGGCTGCCTCGGCCTTTGGTTTATGCGCTCTCCTACTATGACGGCATCGACCTTGATATCACAATGGCGGGGTTCTGCGAACCGGTCGGAGGAAGTCGACGCCTTGGAGCTTCGGGTCGAACCGCACGCCAGGGCGATTGCCGACCAGGTTTCCCCGACCGACGTCCTTCATAGATGAACGATAAAGGGAATTTAAACAGCTTTTTCTTTGCTCTTTCTAGATTTGTAAGGAACTGGTGTGTGTTTTGCCCCGTGCTTGTTTTCGCACCCTTTGTTTGTGATGGCCACTGTTACCGTCCATAGCCTTGGGGACCACAGGGGTCGGGCGTAGGTTGGTGTGTGCTCTACAAAGTAAGGGAGCGGGGGAAACACGAGAGCGTTCGAGGCAGCGCCGATCGGTCAGCGCGACCAGTGGGAGGGTGCTCAGACCAATCGTGGGTCGCTCCGCTTGGGCACTTCCTTCTTCCGTTAAGTACTATTTCACAACCGTAGCCGTCGGGGCGTAGGCCGTAGTACTTCTGGTCGAAAGTTTGGCGATTTCAGGAGGACCCGGCAATTGGTCGTGCTACCAACCCATGGGACTCTTATAGCCCCGAGTGGTGCGAGGCGGTTTGGCTGTCACCGTCGTGCGCCACTTTGAAGGAGTAACAACGAGTGCAGGGAAAGAGGATATTCACTTATCTTTCTTTGCGACCGGCGAGGTTCTCGAGGCGTTTTTTGTTCAACGCAGAGAATCGGCGGTGCTTGATTCCGCCGTCGATTTTGGCGCTTGGCTTCACGCCATCGTCTTGGAAAGGTGCGGTCGTAGTTAATCTGGTGGGTACCCCCTCGGTAGCGTCGCTTAAATGCTGCGGATCGCCTATAAATAGGCGAGCGATGGGCGCTGGGACTTCATCCAGCGACGTTGAGCTACTGACTCGCTTTCATGGCTTCCTCGCCCCCTCAACTTCGTTCCAAGGTCGAGAGCCCACCCATCGATGAGATCGACCGACGCCTTTCAAAAGAGGCGGAGGGCGAGGAGTTGGAAGCGGCAAGCCGGCCGCTTTGAAGTGGCGGCCCGTCGGACGACGAGATTGATTGGGAGCATCGCGGGTCGTGGCGAGGCCGGCGAAGTTCGGGCGGACGCGACGATCGCCGGCCAACTCGCACCGCCCTTCGCGATTGTAAGCGAGTTGAAAAGACGCGATCGCGGTGATCACCCCACGCGCCCGGGCATCTTCAACTTCGTAGGTGTAGTTGGGGATCGCCATGAACTTCGCGTAGCATGGTCTTCCCAAAATGGCGTGGTAGGAGCCGCGAAATCCACGACCTCAAAGGTGAGGGTTTGGTCACGGAAGTTGGTCGGGCTCCCGAGCGTGGCCAGGCGGTCGATCTGCCGGCGGGTGGGCCTCCTGGCCAGGGACGACGCCGTGAAAAGGCGCCTTACTTGGTCGGAGGCTTGGCGGGTGATCCCCATGGCGTCGAGGGTCTCGACATAAAGATTGTTGAGAGTGATACCGCCGTCCATGAGCACCTTGGTCAGGCGCTTTGTCCCCAAATTGGTATAGACGACAAGCGGGTCCTCCCTGGTTGCGGGATGTGGTCGGGATGGTCGGTCGGTCGAAGGTGATCGGGATTACGACCATCGAAGGTATTTGGGTGCGGCAGGGTTTGCCGCAAGCACCTCCGGTAGGCGAGCTTGAGCCGCTTCGGTCGGCGTAACTTCTTGCCGGTCGCCAAAGATCATGAGGCATCCGTCGGTTTGGGAAGCCGCGTCGCCCCTTTGTCTCCGTCGGTCGTGGCTGGATCTTGCTTCTTCCCTTTGCCTTGGCGTCGTGGGCTCCGGAAAGGAACGCTTTAGGACTTCGCGATCCGGTACTTGTGCTCGACAGGGTATCCGTGGTTCGGACCACGAACTCTCCATCGATTTCGAAATGGTCGAGGTTGCCGGATTCTGCGGCTTCCCGGTGGTCGGCGGCGCGACTATGCGGTCATCGCGGACTTGTTTGCCGTGGCGCTTCCGTTTGTCGGGCGGTCGGAGGAGGCTGGGCTCGGCGCGGTTCCTCGCTCGACTTCCCTTTGTCGAAGATGACATCTACGGCCTCGCTCGAGGCGTGGTTGAGTGGCGATGTCCAAGAGCTCTTTGGTGGTTACGGGCTTTGCACCCCACTTGTGGACCAGGGTCTTGGAGGTAGTGCCGTAGATGAACGCCCCACGACATCGGCGTCACGAATGTCGAGGAGCTCGTTGCCTTTGTTGGGAGAAAGCCGGATGTAGTCCGGAGGTTTTCCCAGGCTGCTGCTTGCGGCTCTTGAGTCCCAGAGTTCCCTGGCCGCTTGTAGGTGCCTTGGAAGTTGCCAACAAAGTGGTGTTTGAGGTCGGCCCGATCCACGATGATGTTGGCGGGCGGTACTCGAGCCATGCTCGAGCCGAGTCCGCCAAGTAGATGGGGAGGTCTTGGATGACGAAAGATCGTCTGTGGCTCCCCACGCTCGGCCTTCTTGGTAATCCTCCGACCACCGCAGCTGGGGTTTGTAGCCAGCGTATTTGGCTATGTTGGCCGGCGCTCGGAACCTAGCGAGGAATCTCGCCTGCGGATCCCTTGACAGAATGCGCGACCGGCCATCGGGGCTCGAAGTGCGATCGCGTCGTGGTATTTGTCGGCGACGTCGTCGGCCGGATCGTTCCACTGCCCTTCTTCGCGCCTGGAGGTAAGCGCGAGCGTCGCGTTCGTCGCCCAAGCGTTAAGCGCCGGGTGCGTGATGCCTGGGGTTGTTCGGGGCGATATCGCCCTTGTTTTGCCGGTGGCTCGGAAGCGTCGCGCGCGGATCGTCGAGGAGGCGCCCGACGCCGCGATCGAGCCATGCAGCGTGTTCTTGTATTTGCTCGTTCCACCAGCGCTCGGAGATTCTGGTGGGTTGCCTTGGCCGCGGGATCATCTGGCTCAGGGATGCCGCGGAGCAGCATTGCCGCCGCGGCGATGTTCTGGCCGGCATGTGGGAAGAACGACGAATCGTCGGTCCCTTTGACCAGCAGGTGGTGAACCTGGCGTCTTGAGCACGCCGCCGCTAGGTGCAGTACAATCAACGGTGGATGCCGATCGAATCGGCTTGGAGCTTGTCGAGCTCGGCTTTTGAACCTCCGGCTCCTCGCGCCGTCGGCCGAAGGTCGTGTGGCGGCGAAGTCTGAGTGGTTCTCTCGCGCGTTGGAGGAGAGTCTTGGCGTGGCCGGTAATCGAGGGGTTGTTCGAACTGCCGCGGTGTCGAGCTCGCGGTAGCGCGATGCATTCTTATCTCTCCTCCGCTAGAGCCGTGGCCGGAGGAGTTGTCCGAATAGTCGTTGTCGGGCGCGCGTGGCGACCATCGCTCTGGCGTGAGGGCGCGTGGCGCAACCGCCGCCGCTTGACGCCCTGCCGCGCCGTCAGGCGAAGGAGCTTTTGGCGTGCTTCGGCGTCGAGGTTCGTGTGGGGGCCTCGAGCCGAAGGTCACTGAGGACGCTGGAGACGGCGCCAAGGCCCACGGGGGGCGTTTGGCGTTGGAGCACGGCGGGGACGATCACCATCTGTCCCGCCGCGGTGGTGATGAAGTCGAGGGAGCCGAAGCGGATCGATGCTATCGGCATGGTAGTGTCGAAGAAAAGGACCGTCGAGGAGGCTGAGTGGGAAAGCAACGGCGACGACGTGCGCAGCCCCTACCTGGCGCGCCAACTGTCGGTGTTTCGTGCACCGGCAATGCGAATTTGTGGTCGGATGGGGTCGCGCGCTCCCTCTCCCCGAATGGTCGACTCAAGGAGTCAGATGATGTATATCTTGGTTGGTGAACGTCCCTACTCCAGTTCGTTCGGTGTGGGTGTATTGATCTTTGGGCGATGAACAAGAGGTATACAAGCGAGGCAGGGAGTCGGTCGACCGATCCCTCGGTGTTTTTGCTAGGGAGTTGCGGCTACCTAGAAGACTGTTTTTTCCATCGCCCCTCCCTCTCGGGCCCTGCCTCTCCTTATATAGACGGAGGGGGCAGGTTACACGGGAGTTTGAGAAAACCACGATGAAAGGGGCCTGCGTGTCTCGGAGTCCGGTTTCTGTCTTGTCCGACTGACCCCTCCCCGTCCCGAGGCAGGGTTGGTGGCTCTGTGATGAGTGGTCTTGCGTGGTGCTGTCTGGATGACGCATCGCGTGGTGCTCCTGTCAGCCTCGGCGGCTTTAATGGCGCTTGACTTTGCCTTGGCCTCGGGAGTGGGCGTATTCTTCTGCGGTGTACCAGGCGATGGGACGGGGGCTTGACTTCTTCGGTGGCTCCTCTGACAGTCTTGGGAAGGAGCTGCCTGCCCGTCTGAGCGCCAGGGCGTTGCGCACAAAGCGGTATCGACACTGTGAGCCTGGCTGCTCGTCTGCGCGGTGGAGCTTCTTGATCATGACTTCAACATTAAGCGGTCGGAGCCGCCGACCGCCCGAGATCGGAGTCCGCCGACCGTCGAGTCGGTCTGCCTGGCCGAGTCCGCCCTCATGACCCAAGTACCTTTTGGCGATCTTTGGGCCTTCGCCGCGGTTGGTCAGCCCGTTCGCGTTTTCGGGCTGATGGGGGTACCCATGGTACGGGTACTCGTCACAAAGTAAGCTAGAGATTGGTTAGGAAAGTCAATATCCATAAAACAGTGTAAATGGAGGGGTCGAGATGAAAAATACTCGAGAACAGGGCCCAAAAAGGGCCGATACTAGGGTTGGATAACGAGCTGACTCGGCTCGACTCGATCAAACTCGGTAAGATAACGAGTCAGCTTGACTTGACTCGATATCTTAATGAGCTCAAATCTCAACTCAGCTCGACTCGTTAAACTCGCGAGTTGTCTCGTTAAACTTGTTAAACACAATATTGACATCTGAGAAAAGAATTGCTGTTGAGATTATACATTGTGCTATGTATTATCATCCTCGTCACACACATATACAGCTATACTTGCTGACTTAGAGAACTTGTTAGACTCGCGAGTTGGCTCGTTTAACTCACGAGTTAGCTCGTTTAACTCGTTATCTAAACGAGTTCAAATCACGACTCGACTCGTTAAGGAACAAATTTGAGTCGAGTCGAGCTGAATTCACGAGTACTTATTTAACTCGTGAGTTTGGAGTTTTTTTTCCCACCCGTACCGATACCACGTTCGAAGCCATGGGCCGAAGTGACGAGCTGACTCCGTCTAAAAAGGGTCTTAGCTAGAAACAATGCCGAAGAGATTATGGTCCCACGTGTCATCCGCACGGCATTTGAATCTCGGTGCCAGAGACAACGCGAAGCCCCCGCAGTACCCAAAAGCAACGCGAGACCACTAGCCCACCATCTCGCACTCTCTGGAGCGCCACACCTACCCCAAATCCGACGGCCCAGAACTACCTCTTACGATCTGACGGCTCTCGAAGCCCATCAGACACCCACGCCACGCGGCCCGCGCCGCCTTCTCTCTCCTCCAGTCCCCTCTCCACTCTCGTCTCCATGGCACCTCGCTTCAAATTTGGATCGCGTCGATTTCACGCGCCGATTCCCCCCAAACCCAACACCCACCCCTCCCCCGAACGCATAAATACAAATCCAAATCGAAACGCAGGCCTGAACCCTAACCCTAGAACCGAGGGCCATGGCACGTCCCAGGGGTAAGAAGCGCACGGCGGCGGCGGCGGCCGAGGGCTCCAGCAAGCCGGAGGCGGCGGCGAAGGAGCCGGCCAAGCGGGGAAGGGGGAAGCGGGTCAAGGAGCTGCCCAAGCCCAAGCCCGTGACAGAGTACTTCCCCGAGAAGCGGAATCTGGTGAGGAGGCTTCCCGATAACCTCTCCCGGACGCGTGCTTCGGTCTGCTAGGTTTTGGTATCGCCGAGTAGGGGTTGGCTTGGTTGGTCTTGATACGTTTTAGCGTGCGGACCGTGCGGTGTTTGATTGGTGCTCTTGCGGTGAAATCTGCATTTGTCGGATTAGGAGAAGGGGCGGTGATTCGGTTTTTGCTGCATGCGATGCTGAAATACGAGATTTCTCGGTTAATATGTGACTTAATTGGTTGGGATAAAGGATCTCGCCATTTGATTAGGAATGGTTTTCTCCTGAAATGCTGTGGCGCGTCGTTGGAGCATCTACTATTGATGAAAAAATTTATACTTGTCTGCGCTGTACCAAAGTGTACACTTACGGTCTGTCATTCTAGGTCAATTTTATCTGGTACAGTGGTAGAGATTGTTGTATTCTGAAGTGCTTTGCTGTATCAGCTGGTTGTTTACTCTGTGTGCCTCATCATATCTAAAGTTTAAGTTATGATCGGAATGATGATGATCTTCTACACATGTTTCGCACGTGTTGGGTTGAGCAGATTCATTATTACGCCACAAGTGCAATGTAATGTTTGCAATTTTTTGGGTTAATGACCGTAGTTTTTCTATGGCAATCCTCCATTTCCTTTTTTTCTTGTGATGACTATCTTTTGAAGTTACCTTATGATTCAACTTGTTTGACTGAGTCCCTTAGATGCATCACTTGAAAAACATGCCATTAATGAGTATGCCTTGTGCCCTTGTTTATTGTCTTGTTATATTGCTTTTGGTGCATGGTGCCTAATGGTGTATTGCTGTGTTCAGGAGGATCTTTGGTTGTCGGCATTTCCTGTTGGGACTGAGGTTTGTGTGAATCCCTGCCGTTGTTTTTATATAGTATTGTGTCTGTCAGTGATGCACATTTGTGACATGCATACGGCCGTGTACTATGCATTTAGCCTTATTTTTAATGATTGTCTATCTCTGGTCCTGTCATCTGCAGTGGGAAAATATTGATAAGATAAATGAGTTCAACTGGAACTTTGAAAATTTAGAGGTATGACCTACAGATAATCTTCCAAGATTTTTTTATTGGAATACTAAGCTTCCTTTCAGCATGATATATGGTTTATTGTGGTGAGCAGAAAGCTCTAGAAGAAGGGGGGGAGCTTTACGGGAAGACAGTTTACTTGTTTGGAAGCACTGAGCGTAAGTTAACCTTCCAATCCTTGATGCATGATTACAGATTAGCTTGGTAATATTTTAGTTATTGGTGGTAAATTGGTGCTATCTGGGATAAATTTTGATGTGAAGTTTATGGTATGTGGTTTGGATATCAGAGCAATCAGTTTGTGGTTTAGTGAAATTTAGTAATCATGTTGTAGAGCTCCTGTTTCATGTGTTTGTCAATGCTGAAAGGTTCCCTGGCCATCTCCAGATAGTAAATGGTCTTTTTTGAACCTTGCTGGCTTACTGATATCTCATTTTAAGATCAGTGGCTACTGCCTTTTCGCACTTGACTAGTATTTCGGGCGTTACAACTGTTATCATTGAATTCTTTTACCATGTGCACCATATACATATTGGATGGCAAAAATTTATGTATTGCAGGAATTTTTTTTTATTCTTTTCTGTCTTAAGTTAACCTTCCAATCCTTGATGCATGATTACAAATTAGCTTGGTAATATTTTAGTTATTGGTGGTAAACTTGTGTTATCTGGGATAAATTTTGATGTGAAGTTTATGGTATATAGCTTGGATGTCAGAGCAATCAGTTTGTGGTTTAGTGAAATTCAGTAATCGTGTTGTAGAGCTTCTGTTGCATGTTTTGTCAATGCTTAAAGATCTCCGGGCCATCTCCAGCTAGTAAATGGTCTTGTTTGGACCTTACTGTCTTACTGATAACACATGTTAAGATCAGCAGCTACTATCTATTCGCACTTGACTAGTATTTCGGGCGTTACAACTGTTATCATTGAATTCTTTTACCATGTGCACGATAGATATGTTGGATGCCAAAAATTTATGTATCGCAGGAAAAAAAGATGTTATTCTTTGTTGTCTGTTACATTTTTTATGGACTGTACCAACTTGTTGAATAATTATTTTATTCAATATGTCTAATTGGCTCATTTTTGTTGGCATGCAGCTCAACTATTGGATGTTAATGGTGAATCGAAGATAGTGCTTATTCCTGTTGTAGTTGCTGTAAGTTCTCATCCATTCTCTTGACTTGAACATTGATCTCATGATTATGTTTGCTGAAAGGACCTAGGATATTAATTAGATAGATAATAGTATTAGTTACTAATTAGAATATTAATTAGTGTATTTTGTTGTTATAAAATCCAAATTTGTGAATAGAACGAATATAATTAAAAAGGGGATTGCCGTCAGACCCGTAGGCGAGGTATTGATCACCGAGATACCAGACCCGTTGGGGCCGAGTCGGCACCTCTTGCTAGACCGGGTTCATCATCCGACAATCGTTCTTACCTATTCGGATTGTGGGTATCCGTAGCAGTGTAGATCAGATAGCAGTGCTTTACCCAGTGAGTAAATCAGTGGCTCAATGACCTTGACCCAAGCCAGCCGGTCACAAAGCCCAACAGGTATTCATTCCCCCCAGCCAGCATGTCGAACGCGGCAGCAAGGGAGAGGCGTGGCTACAGTAGCCAAGCATTCAAGACATCCATATCTCCTTCCTTTTTAGCCAAGAGAGCAAAGCCAGTAGCTTCACTCCCCAGTTCTCAGTTCCAGCCGAAAGAGAGCAGCTGGCGGCCTCTTCTAGAGAGCACCAAAGAACTTGGAGCAAGAAGAGGAGGATCCCCAAGACGAACCGGATCAAGGAGATCCCCAAGAACCAGGAGCTAGAAGGGAAGCCGGACCAGATGAGGATCAAGAAGAACAGAGGAGGAGCCGGAGCCGGAACCGAACCGTTCCTCGACCACCCTATCACCTTCGTCCCCAAACCCAACTGAACCACCGACCTCCAGGTGCACGACCATTCCTTAACCATCGAAGTAGCAGTATCAGTACTACTTGATCGCGTGCATAGAAGGGTAGATCGGAAGGGAACCCGTTGTCTCAGTAGGGGACACTAGGGTTGCATAGCCGTAGCTTGCCGTCCCACTAGAATACCGGCATCATCGACTTTGCTTGCAAATCAAAAACGAAACCAAAGAGTAGAGGTTGCAAAAATCAACTAGAAATTCACGGGAGAATAGATCAATTAGTATCTATTCTTATCTCCATTAGAGTAGAGGAAGAGGGCTGTGGTCGAGGGGAGTTTGTCCATGGTGAGGAGGCGGCGATACCGAATGGAGGGGGGGGGGGCAGAGGCGTCGGCGGCGAGGAGCGGAGAAGAGGGAGTGGAGAGATTAGGGGGAGCTCGAAGCTAGCCGAATAGAGAGGAGAGAGGGAGGAGCAGAGAGAGGAGAAGGGGGGGGAGAGAAACCGGCGGGGGGAAGTCGCGGCAGTGGCGGTCGGCCGGAGGAGGGGCTGCGAGAGGGAACCGAAGGGAGGAGTAGACCGAGGGGAGGAAGAACCGAGGAGGCTGGGTTGGCCTCGGCTAGAAAGAAAGAAAAGGGGAGGGGAGGAAAAGAAAAGAAGAATAGGAAAACTAGGATTTTTTTTCCGAGCAATCCGCGTAGGTTAAATCGCCGTATTTGGATTGTAGAAAATTTTTATTTAATTTCTAAAAGCCGCGATTTATTAGTTAATAATTGTGCAAAGTGGTATTAGTTGAATTGCTGTATTTAATGGCTCTTTTTGTTGCTGCTAAAATATTAAGAATATGGGTCAAGTTAGAAGGTTTAGTTAAAAGGGTGCTGTCGTAGATTTCGGGCACAGTATGGTTGCTATGGGTTAATGTCCGCAGAGTTGATACTTTGTATTTATCAGGTCCAGAACCAAACCAATCAGACCACCCACCCCTGTTTTTGAGCGAGGTCGTACCTACAAAGTCTATTCCAGACAAGCTTTCCTTTGAGCAAGTTTCATTAAATGTTTTCAAATTGATTTCAGCATCATTATAAGTATCATTCGTGCATTACAAACTGTATATGTAAACTGAAAATATCAAATTGGTTACGGATGGAAAGGTGGTTTGGTGAAAATAAAAATGCTTATAATGATATTGATGATGTGTGGTTATTGATTTAATGAATTGGGCTCATCCAACTAAAGGAGCCGTTGTCGTATAATTATTGTGGTGGGTAGAGGGCGCCGATGAGAAGGGTATGTTGGCTGGTGGGGCCCTCTACATAGGCTATGATATAAGGATAAACAACTACACTCGGGCAATGAGCTGTATTTTCAGTATCAACCATAGTGTGTGGAATCTACCAGAAAAGGTTGTCTTAGGAAGGCATTATGATCTCCACATTGGGTAAGATTAGATAAATACGCATGTGAAGCTGTGTATGCTGGAAGGCCCAGTGAGGGACACAGAAAATCAACTGCGGTTGATTCTTTCAGGCTATATATTCGTAAAGCCTTGGGTTGAGTATCAATAGTGCTGCTATGGTAGCCGGATACAACTGTTAGCCGCGAGTCGGCAGGATTGCCTAGGGAAGGAGTCCGCGACTCGGGTAACAGGGGTGGAGATCTAATACTGGACTAGTGATAAACATTCTGGGGCCTCTCGTGTTAGGAGTCACTATAGGTAAAGTGATACAAACCTGTGCAGGGTCAAATCATGAATTCATGCCTGTCTCCTGGATTGGAGGCTATGGAAGCTAAATCTGCCTCATATACGAGTGCTAGTAGCAATTTCAAGAACTAAAATTTGAAACTCACAGTTTCCTAATAAAACCTATTTTTTTAATAACGGATTTGAGAAATCGGATCTGTGGTGAAGTGCTGAGAAAAATTCATAATATGCATTTTGCTATTAATGCTTGCTGAGTACTTTTGTACTCATTCTTGCTAACTCTCCCTCTGCTAGATAATTGTACTGGTGGTCAAGTGTCTGGTTGGGATGCGGATCCCAATTGGATTGACTACGAAACTTGGGGTGAGGGTTACCCGCAGAACCAAACCTACGAGGACTACCAGGATGGATAGTGTGTTGAGTAGCTGTGTTACAATTTCGTCGGTCTTTTGTGTAATTAGTAGTTATGTATTATATTTTTGTTGTACTTGGATCCTATGTATAATTATGTAATGGACCTGTAGCCCTGCGTGGCTTGGTTTGGAATATATTTACATTCAGTCTCTAATTATTATTCTGTTGCAACACTCTGAACACGGCGTAGTAGCTGATAAAGTAACGAGGCGTCTGGTATTTTGTTAGCCACTATGCCGAGATCCGTTTAATCAACTTAGGGTAATACCAGTGGTTGTTAATTACCCTGGGCTAATTAAGAAGATGCATTGATAGAAAACTGCATTATAGCAAATTGACCTCAGTTTCACTTTATCTTGAGTTGAACATTTTTCTCATGACTATGCCAGTCAAACAATTCTATTTATAATTTTATATCTTTTGCATTACGCAAAATACATACAATGTTTGATATTTGTGATCCTCACTCATTTGTACCATAAAGCTAAAAGTGACCAATTACACAAGACATGAAATGTATATGTGGTATTTTTGAAGATTAAAAACTATAAAAAGTCCTTTTCCTTTTGCTAAATAAATAAAAATAAATGATTAGGAATTTCATTAATCTTGTTGGTTGATGTTACCAAGGTGAGTGTGCTAATCTTCACTAGTCTGGTTTATATTAAGAACATTTAGTACCTTCTACCTTTGTTATTTTGTGAACAATGCCATTGCTTAAACCTTTCTTTTCCTGGTTTCCTGGTATACCGCTAAAACCATTTGGCCTGGGATCCCTTTTGACCAAGCTCCATGTTCTTGCCACGCTATTTTACTCCAAAAAATGTTTCATTGGTGTTATTGACCCTAACCTGCAGTGGAAAGTGTTTTTCTTTTCTGAAAGTAAGTCTGCAGTGGAAAAGGTTGCTTGCCATATTTGTATCTTGCTGTGGTTTCATTGATTGACTTGTTTAAGCCCTAGTAATTTCGCTATTTATTTGCTGGATGGTGGATCTCATTTAGCACTCGCAATTTTTTCTGTGATTCAGGTTGACTGCCCTTTCCCTCCATCAGATAAAATTGGTATAAATTCTGTCCAAAGGGAAAATGAAGAAATAGTACCGATGAAGGCGATGAAGATGGCCTGGGTGCCCTATGTTCCACTAGAGGACCGGTACTTCAAGTCTATTTATTTTGAGCATTATTTCTTACCTTATGTTTTGGGCACCTACATACTTACCCTTTTTTCCCCTCATCAATGTAGTTTTTCATTTTGTTCACTTTGCTCTTGTTTTGTCTATAGGCTCAGTAGGGTTGACAGTTTGAAAACTAGAATATTTACTCTTGGTTGCACTCAGCGAAGGTCAGTATTATTCATGCTATTTTCTTTCCTCACTAACAATTCATGCTTAAGGGCATACATTTATGTCGCTATTGTTTATTTGTTTGTTGGGAATGTTGTCGCAAAGTAATTCGTGGTACGCATCCTAAGTTTATTTAATTTGCAGGTCTGCGCTGAAGCATCTCAAAACTGAGCGAGTCAAGAAGTTTGACTACTGCATGCCCTGTAAGCAGAATTGGGATTTATTTTCATAGGCTTGTGTGTCGAAGGAAATATCTCTTGTTGCTTTAGGATCCTTTGAATGCCTGTTAACATTAGAGGCTCTGTTGCTGTACCTATCCTTGGCTTGGTCCAGTCCAAGAACATGTAAACTACACTATCAGAATTTGTGCATATTCTGCGAGACTGCGACTACGTTTTAGTTAAATGGTTGAGTATGTCATGGGATGAGATGCCATTTCCTAAGCAATTATTGATTTCATTGGAATGACAGTCAAGTTACATGATGCCAGACAAGTGTAATGGCTTTTAGGCTTTGATGGATTTTAGTTTACTGATTTGCTTTTGTTGGACGACTAGTATTTCATTTACAATATTATAAATGGCATACATATATTCAATAACTATTGGTTAAAATTGCGTCTCTTTCGATTTCTAACAATTTGATAACGCTTCATATTCCGTTTCAATCAATCCCCTTTCCAACTGTGTATTGGGTTGATCTTCGGTGGTGCTGTGCCTCCAAGATCATTGTGACACAAGCATACACATCAGTCTTGCTATAAATAGCCCAAGCATGCCAAGGTCATTGATCACGCGGAACAACCTAACACCCACCCAAACCCCTACACACCACACCCTGAGTGTAAATACACGCACACATCCTCACGTTGTTCTACTAGATGATTAGATCATTTTATTTAGATATATCTGATATGAAGTGTTTGATAAAATGGTTCTCTTCATGGTAATGTGATCTGCTCATTAACCTCATGTGACAATTATGCAGATTATATGCCACTGAATCCTCCCGAAGATGAAGATGATACAGTTGTCAATATCATATATCCTCTAGAACCCCCGGTAAGCTTCTTTTAGCGGGTCCATTGTTAGCAAGTATTGACTAAATGATCCTGAGTGATGATTGCTTCTCTTATTTTTCCTTAAAGTAGGCTGCTCATTATTACTTATGGAGTCATAATTACTGACAGAAAAATCTAATAAGAAAGCATTTGTTTAGCATCACGTTGTCTCTGGAATCGACATCAAACCTAATATGAAGTTCTTTGATTGTGAGCTTAAGGGCTTTTGCTTTGGATTCTCTAAAAGCTGATTCTGAATTGTGGTTATAAAGAAGCCGATTCTTCAAAAGCTGGAATTCAAAAGCACATGTGAAGTGGATTGTTGATTATAGTGTATATGGATGAGCTGGATTGTGAGAATCGGATTCTAAAATCGGTCTGTTTGTTTTTTATTCAGCTTTTGGGTCAGAATCTAGAATCAAAAGCAAAAACAAGCAGGTCCTAACTAAGCCTATATTTGGGAATTGGGTTGCTTTTTAATCGACTCAATTCATAGAATTAATGTGCTAGTTATTTATGGGAACATTTGGCCAAGCTGCAACCACAGCCTCTCTGCTGTTATAAGCCACAGGGCCAAACTAATCTTGACTTATGGAGAAGCTACCAGCCATTTCACCACATAGGCTGCAGCTAGATGTTGATTTTTTTGGGCTTATCTCCGTGCACCTGTAGACCGCTTTCATCCGTGCCATGATTGCCAGTCTTCGAGTTAATTTTTTTTAATGCTGCTGCTGTCTTCCTCGCTTGTGAGGTCAAAAACAACCCACATGCTGCTTGTTCCCCCTGTCGGCTTCAATGCAACACCATTTACCACTGCTGAGATGAGAGCCGTGTGCTGCCAGCATTCCTCACACTGTCACTCATCCAATGTTGTCACCTGTGTCGCGATTGGCTGGATACTTGCGAAGATTGGGCTCCGGGATTTCAGGAGGGATATGTGTATTCTTGTTTATGCTTTATTAATGTAAAAACTGTTAAGGGTACACCCTTAACAAAAACATACTTCCTAAATTGTTTGGTTTATGAGCCTGAAATAACCCTGAACAGCTTCTCAAGTTTATCTTGCCCTACAAATCACATCAGCTGCTTTTTTGGGCTTATATGCCGATAAGCAAATAAGCTGGCTTATTAGTTTTCTTAAGCTCATCACATCATGTTTATCTTGACCTACAAATCTAAATGCAGGGACGGGTTATTTCCTGCTATTGATGCCAAACTGCGAACCTAACTGTTCTGAGGCGATAATGACCACTTTCCAATCTTAGTTAATGAATTTTGTAAATTATTCCAAGAAGTGTACTTAAATGCTTCCTAATTGACTTTTGAGCTTTGGTTTCAAGTAGCTGTTAATTGTTGTCATAAATCACTGTATTTACTTTGTGCTGCTTGTTGCAGATAGTATGCGACTTTGACTGGGAAATGGATGATTACGAGGTATGTATGGGATTTGTTTTCTTTCGCTCTGATGCTACCCATGAAAGGGCATGTGTGTTGAATCATTTTGTTGCAATGCAGGATTTTATTGATGAGAAAGTTAAAGATGAGGTGTTACCAGAGGATGAGATAGAAAAATTTAAGGTGCAGATTCGATGACTTTTGTGCTTAGCTGTCACTAAAGATACTTCACATAGTCTATGATAATTACCTCGTTGTGTTTTACTTCCTAACTTTGCTGCCGCATTTCTTTTACAGGAATTCCTAAAGGAGAAGGTTAGAGAAAGGAAGAGAGAGCTGAAACAGGTCCACAATCAACCGAAATTATAATTATCTTTTACCGGGAATTTTAATGCATTCTAGTACTGAATTGTTTCTCCACAACTTGTGCAGGCTAAAGAAGCCAGAAAGCAAGTTATTGATGATATGGATCCTAAGACAAAAGAGGCATTTGAAAATATCCAATTTTACAAATTTTATCCTGTAAAAACCCCCGACACTCCTGATGTCAGCAATGTAAAGGTATGCAATAGTGTTGCTGGGTGTTTCTTAGAAAGGACCATCTGAACTTGCGTTGGATTTAACTTTGTATCTATTGTATTCTGCAGGCAAGGTACATCAATAGATATTACCGGAATACACATCACCTGATGTGATGTCCAGTCTCACATTTTCTGTGAGCGTTATGAAGAATTAAGCTATCCAGCTTGAAGAGCTGGTGCTGAAAAATTTTGAAAGCCGGGGGTGATCAGCTTGTGAACCATCAGAAAACTTGTTGCATGTGAACTTTGTTGTACTACAGTTTCCCTCAGGCTAGCACCAAGCCTTTAGAGTATCTCTTCCTTCGTCATTCTTTTTGTTGTGCGGTTTGTAGCATTCTGGGGATGGTATGTAACAGTCAGAAGGTAGATCTTGTAAGAGCAAAATAAGTGGTTTAGGAACAATTTCTTTCCTTTTCTCTTCATTCAGTAAAGCTCGGGCGCACAGTCCTTGAATTTAATATCGTTCAACAGATCTTGCTTGTTATGCGTTGGTTACCAGTGGCTTGTGCTACCAAAATACCAGGTATGCTCTATGCAACTTCAGTGTTGTGCACTTGTGCTTTATTATGTTGAAGCCTTGTTTAGAAAGTGGAAATTTTGCGGATTACCGTAGGAATTGAATTGTTTCATGCTTGAACTTTGCAGGAAACGGTGTTCAACTTGTTGCCAAAAGCTGTTTGGTGTTAAGACTCTTGATTGCATTCGCTACATGGTGATTCTATCCTGGACAAAAAAAAATTTCGTTTTTAGAATACATTTTTGCGCTGCACGCGGTCACTTAGGTTTGTTAACTTGAAAGTTGAAAAGCATAAACCGTAAGCTCATAAAACTATTTCAGAATCTCGTGTGTTCTTGAGCCAGTATTGGGAGGGAACATCTGTGATGAGAAGTTGAGAACCAATCATATTGCTTCGTAAGATTCCGAAATTGAAGGATGATACAGCGCAGCTGCGCAGGGGTGTGGATCCCTAGTCGCACCTCCGGGTCGTCGCAGCGCCCGGCTTCAGGCTGAACGTACGTACGGTCGGTCGGTCGGTCGATGCTGAGTTGCAGATCATTCTGTTCAGTAATCAGTACTACTTGTTAGGAAACCAATTGACGTATCTTATATGGACTCTTCCTTATCTCTAGCAGAACCGTTATATATAGGAGGCAGGGGCTACCCCTTTGTACACACAAGCAATGAGAATAATAAAGCAGAGCAGTTCCTTCTCATATTGTGTCTCTCTCCCTCTCTCTCTATTCTCCAGTTTAGATCTATTAGGCAACCCCGGACTATTCGATAGCGAGGTTGTCTAACACGTTATCAGCACGAAGCTCTAACGGAGAAAGATTGAAAGGTGAGAAAAAGACAAGAAGTGAAGGATCGTCGACAACGACGAACGACTACTACCGGCGATTGATCGCCCGATCCGATCTGCAATCAACTCGCCATCAAGCCGGCATCCACTCGGATTGCCGAAAGAAAAAGTCCTACGCGATAGCCTACCGAAGAATAGATTGGAAAGGTGAGAAACAGAAGATTGAATCTAATAGCTCGTTCAATTCTTTACGCGCATCTATGTGGCACGAAGCTACGAGTTCGCGGTGTTTCTCTAGTACATAGTATGAATGCATCTAATCGTGGCACGAAGCTACGAGTTCGCAGTGTTTCTCTAGTACATAGTATGAATGCATCTAATTGTGGCATGAAGCTACGAGTATGCATCTAATCTACGCATCTAAGTACCGTGTTCTTCAACGTGGCACGAAGCTACAAGTTCACAACAACTTTCGCAGATCGTAGCATGAAGCTACAGATCGCTATAGTACATCGGCACGAAGCCCTATCACGAAACAAGATGCGTGGGCACGAAGCCATCACTACATGCACGTTTAATTGGCAAAGCGAACCCGAGTGGTTGGGATTTGATTTTGGTAATGAATAAAGCAGATATGAGACAATGGGTGTCTAGGAAAACACACATGAGGCTTGGTTCTTTAATTGGCACCGGAAGCGGGAAGTGCTCCCTCCTCATGTGAGCCCTAGGGGCGAGTTGACTGGCCAAGAGTCGAATTGACGGAGATATTCGTTACCTGTTTTCGCTCCCAACCAACGAGAGTTACATAAGTTGTAATTAGCATTACACCGCATTTAATTTATGTTGGAATTTATTTTCTGTTATCAAGTAATGATGAAAAATTACCTTAATATAATTCATTGGAAATTCAAGCATGCCGCACGAAACGGCCACCGCCGCGCCAAGAAGGCCGACGTGCATGGAACTGACAGCGCCGCACGCATGAAGCCGCGCTATGCCGATCGCACGAAGCCGATCATGCACACAAAGCCGATCGCACGTATGAATCCAATCGCCTGCACGAAACCGATCACGCACATGAAACAGATCGCATGAAGTTGATCATGCATATGAATCCGATCGCATGCACGAAGCCGATCGTGCACAAGAAACAGATCGCACGAAGTCGATCATGCACATGAATCCGATGGCATACATGAAGTCGATCGCGCGCATAAATCTGATCGCATGCACGAAGCCAATCACATACATGCACAAAGCTGTATTTATGAATCTTTATGAATATTTATGAATCTGTGTATATATGAATCTTGCATTTATGAATCCCGTAATTATGAATCTTGAAATTATTGCTTTCTTTTAGTTTACTGGAAATTCATGAGAATTTAATTATGCAATTATGAATCTTGCAACCACTCTTTATTAGATTACACGAAGTAATCTAATGAAAAGAATCTTTTGAATATGCAAATACCTGGCATTATTAAATGTGAGTTTGAAGAACTGACCCCGAAAGGTCAGAACTATCTCACATGGGCATCAGGTTTGAAGATCATACTTACGAGCAAGAAGCTCCAAGCTGCCACCGGCTTAGGGTCCTCGAAGGACACGCAAACTATTGCCGAGCAAAAGGATCAAACTTTGCCCTTTTTCTCAAGCATCACCTTTTCACCACTCGGAAAAATGAATACATGGGTGAGGTGAGTGCACTTGAATTATGGATCGCACCCTGAAGCCGAGAAACTCAAATCCACCATCTTGCTCCAAGCACAAGAAGATTGGGTTCGCTCAAGTTTGCAAAGGCTCTGAGCGATGGTTGTTAATGAATTTTGAATAAAGAATTGTAAGCTCTCGAAGAGCATACATTTTCTTTTCTCATGAATAAATTTCAATTTATTCTTTATTCCAAAGATTCTATATTTTCAAGCAATATTTGAATTACTTTGCCCTTTGTATGAATAGAATTATATTTCTTGTCATTTAGAAATTGTGTAGCGCCCAATGGAGGTGATATGTATTGTTGATAGTGGCACAACAAATACCATCTTAAGAGAGTCGAAATACTTCCAGGCGATCACGAAGAACGCCGAAGGATTCACGAAAATCGCGAGAGCGATACGCATATAATAGGCTCTGGAAAAGCCACAATTATATTGCCAATGGGTACAACTTTGGTAATTGAAGAAGCCTTTTGTACCCTGAATCAACACGCACTCTCTTAAGTTTTCAATGATATCCGCGCCAATAGGTTTCACGTAGAAACCAATGAAGAAAATGACAAAGAGCATTTGTGCATTGTGAAGCATGCGGAATATGAAAAAAAATGGTATTAGAAAAATATCCCTGATATGAATCTTGGTTGTACTACACGAGAATTAATACACACGCAGTGTATACTTCTTTAGAAGCTCTGAATTATTTTCCTTTATGGCATTGTATATTTAGGTCATCTTGGTCTTAGAATGATGAGAAATATAGTTAACAACTCATAAGGTCATGGCATTAATGTTAAAAATTTTCCGAATCATGAAGATTTTGTGTGCCATGCATGTGCCACCGGGAAATTAATAACTAAGCCCTCTATTATGAAAGTGCAACATGAAATCCCTGCATTCCTGGAACGCATTCAGGGGGATATTTGCGGCCCGATTCAGCCATTATCGGGGCCGTTTCGGTACTTTATGGTGCTCATTGATGCTTCCTCGAAATGGTCGCGTACATGTTTGCTGTCAACAAGGAATCATACATTCACAAAGTTGATCTCGCAGATCATCAGAATTAAGAATGCTTTTCCTGATCATCGCGTGAAGTCCATTCGAATGGACAATGCCAGCGAATTTACTTCCAAGGCATTTGATGATTATTGCACAAAGAATCGAATAAGCTGTTGAGCACTCTGCATCGCACGTCCATACGCAAAATGGACTAGTCAAGCACTAACAAAGAGGATTAAGCTCATAGCCCGACCACTCTTGCAGAGTTGTAACTTGCCCAACACCTGTTGGGGACACGCAGCAGCACTCATCAATTATAGACCGTGCGCCTACAACATCCATTCAACTATGCAACTAGTGCAATGGGTCATCCTGAAGATTTGAATGAATGGTATATGTACCTATACCACCCCCACAGCGAACTGCAATGGGCCCTCTCCGCAAGTCTGGGATATACGTTGGTTATGAGAATGCATCCATAATCAGGTATTTGGAACCCACGACTGGAGATTTGCATACAACCCAAATTCGCTGATTGCATTTTTTTTGACGAGGATCGCTTTCCCGTCATTAGGGGGAGGAAATGAACCATTGGATGAAAATGCCGGGAAATCATATGGCATTCCATTGGGATCCCCGTGCATGACCCTCGCACTAATGAAGCAAATCATGAAGTCAAGAAGACAATCGATTTGCAGAATTTAGCAAATGAACTGCCTGATCATTTTTGTGATCTAAAGAGCATGGCTAAGTCGCATATACCAGCAAGAAATGCACCAGAGAGGGTGGAAATACCAAAGAAAGCAGAAGGTATCCCTCATCCTATTCAGAGGCCTCAAAGAAAAAGAACAGAAATCGCTTCTCAAACCCAAAGTACCCGGAGACGTCTGGGAAAAAATGGGCAAGAGGACTTACCATAGCCAATCACAAAAATGCCCCAAAGCAAGAAGGGGAGCCAGTTGAGACCTGGCACTGGAAAGAAGCCTGTGGAAAAGGCAATTCCAGATTTGAATCTTCAATTGGAAGAAACCACCAGAAATAATGTGTGTGCACACATTGACGTAGAAAAACTAAAGGAACTTGCTCCTGGAATGGGAAATAGCAATGAAGAGCAAGTAGAAGTGCATGAAGCACACCATGACGAAATGGCCATAAATTTTGTAATAATAGGAGAATCTATGAAAAGAGCAACAACCATTGCAAGGCTTGTTGTTCAAGGTTTCACTCAACGTCCTAGGGTTGATTATGAAGAAACCTATTCTCCGGTCATGGGTAGAATTACCTTTAGATACTTGATCTCAATGGTAGTCAACTTGAAGTTGAGAATGAAGCTAATGGATGTTGTCACAGCATATTTGTATGGAAACTTGGATTCGGAGATATACATGAAAGTACCGAAAGGTATCCCTATCCCGAACCAAGACAGAGCAAACAGAAACCTATACAGTGTGAAATTGGAGAAATCACTGTATGGGTGAAAGATCGGGAAGAATGTGGTACAATCGCTGAGTGACTTTCTTTGCAAGAAAGGCTACGAGCAATGAAGATTGTCCATGTGTGTTTATACAACGATCCCCGAATGGATTTTGTATAATCTTCGTCTATGTAGATGACTTGAACATCATTGGAACGGATGAAGAAATTAAATAAGCATGCACATACTTGAAGTCTGAATTTGAAATGAAAGACTTGGGTAAAACTAAGTTCTGTTTAGGCTTGCAGCTTGAACATGTCCAAGGCGGAATCTTGGTACACCAATCTTCCTACACGCAGAAAGTGTTGGAGAGATTTGGTTTTGAGAAGGCATACCCCACAAAGACCCCAATGGTCAAAAGGTCACTCCAAGCAGACCTAGACCCGTACAGGCCTAGAGAAGAGGGGGAGGAAGTCCTGGGAGCGGAATTTCCATTTTTGAGTGCAATTGGGGCACTCATGTACCTTGCGAATAGCACTAGGCCGGACATTGCGTTCGCCGTGAATTTGCTAGCACTGATGCAAAGGCGTAACCCACCAAAAGGCATTGGAAAGGGGTTAAGGGCGTCTTCCATTACCTCTAAGGAAGCAAAGATCTCGGTTTGTTCTATAGAAGGAACAATGAATTGAATTTGGTTGGCTATGCCGATCTTTGAGTACCTATCGAACCCGCATCTTGAAAAGTCACAAACCGGGTATGTTTTCCTTTGCGGTGGAACAGCAATTTCGTGGAAGTCATCAAAGCGGACTCTTGTCTCGGCGTCGACAAACCACTCGTAAATAATTGCCTTGTATGAAGCCTCTCGAGAATGTGCATGGCTTGAAGAATGGTTCACCACATCCGAAGTCATGTGGTTTGAACATGGAACAAACCCCTACCATTATCTATGAAGATAATGCGACTTGTGTTGCTCAAGTGCAAATGGGATATGTGAAGAGTAACCTCATAAAGCATATCAACCCCAAGTTCTTTTATGCTCATGAATTGCATAAGATGAGCGAGATAAAAATCTTGCATACTAAGTCGTGTGAAAATCTCAGATTTATTCACTAAGTCACTCCGGCATCTTCCTTTGGAAGATGTGTTAGAGGAATCGGGATGATGAGACTTAGAGAAGTCTGATTCGAGGGAGAATTTTCACATACTCCTACATAAATCTTGAACATGAAGTTTGAGTACCCAACGTGAATCTTGAAGATTAACATTGAAGTTTGGGTGGATTGTACTCTTTTCCTGAAGTAAGTTTTTCATTGAAGTTTTCTTACATAAGGTTTTTGATGAGGCAATCAGGTGCAACACAAGCGTGTGCTATGTACTCTTTCTCCAATTATTTTTTCCCACTGGGTTTTTATGGAGTTTTAATGAGGCATATGCATCTCGCAGTGAAGAGTCCAAGGGGGAGTGTTAGGAAACCAATTGACGTATCCTATATGGACTCTTCCTTATCTCTAGCAGAACCGCTATATATAGGAGGCAGGGGCTACCCCTTTGTACACACAAGCAATGAGAATAATAAAGCAGAGCAGTTCCTTCTCATATTGTGTCTCTCTCCCTCTCTCTCTATTCTCCAGTTTAGATCTATTAGGCAACCCCGAACTATTCGATAGCGAGGTTGTCTAACACTACTAACTGGCGGCTCGGCTCATGGTCTAAGCGGTGTGGAGCCACGTCACGTGCGAGGGCGGAGCCACGGAGGCGTCCACGTGGCATCCACTCTCCCTCCACGTCTCCCTTTCCTTCCCGGGGATCTGCAACTTTCCTCCACCACGGAAAGGATTCGAAACTTCGCAGCAGCAGAGCATCCGGTAGGTGGTGGTGGCGATCTCTGCTGCAGCCGCCCTCCTCCTCCGGTCATTCCTCTACTCTCTCTCTCTCTGGTAAGCACCACGTTGTACTGCTCCAGTGCTCCCCTCGCAGCTCCCGCTCGCTCGCCATCTGCTCGATGAAATGTGGCACTGACCAGCAACAAGCTTGCTCCACTTCTTTCTCGCATAATTTTGGTCTATTGTCCCACCTGGGCTCGGGTTTGCTGCGACGTTAAGCAGCATACCTAACGAGTTGCCCTTTTCTAGATGCAATTACCTATTCCTCTCTTCGATTCGTACTTGTAACCTGTAACAGCTGCAGATTTTGGGTGGAGATGGAGGTGGTTCTGCAAGCGCGAGATGCCAAAGACTGGGTTTACAAAGGAGAGGGGGCAGCGAATCTCATCCTAAGCTACACTGGCTCGTCGCCTTCTATGGTATGCGTCGACTAGGTTCTCTGGTGTGTTTATTGGTCACTTAGCTTTCATCTGCTGTGAATTTCTGGTCTTGATGTGTGCTGCACGGTTGTGGTTGTACCAACCTAGATCTAATGCCCGATCCAGGAAGTGGTGGCTTAGGATCAGAGAATTCAGCACATATGCATGGTAGTCTACCAAATACAGTTACAGGCTTACAGCCCTCACCTAGGCAACTGGTTCCACTTTAATATCAAAACATGAGGATTGGTCAGGTGTAGCTTTGCCACTTCCAATTTCGTTAGCAATTTCTAACCACAAAAACAAACATCTCATCTAGATTTGGTTTCCATGATTTTGTGTTCTGTGATCGTACACACATTTCTCCTTGCTATGATGCATTTAGAGGAAATATGCTTTGCTGATCTCCTTTTGGTTTGTTTACAGCTTGGCAAGGTGCTGCGGGTCAAGAAGATCCTAAAAGACAAGGCACAACCAGCACCAAATTGTATAGTCTTCTCAAGTTATGAGCAACTTCTGTGGGGTGAGATCCCAGAACTGGTGGAGTCTGTTAAACAAGATTGCTTGGCCCAAGCCTATGCAATACACGTTATGAGCCAACATCTGGGTGCCAATCATGTCGATGGCGGGGTACGGTTTATATTCAATTCATTTATGTCCTGTTATTGCGATTTTTGGTTAGAAACAAATCAACAATCTTTTGACACTTTCAGAAATTCTTTTCTTCTAGAAGTAGCGAGAAAACTGTTACCATGTCCTAATACTATCACCCTAGCTATGTCGTCTGTAAGGACAACGTGGAATCAATGTGCAAACTATTGAGTTTGGACAAAGACAAGCTGTCATTTGTTTAAGTTGTTTCAAAAGTCATTATTCTTTGCATCCACTTAACTAAATGAATAAACGATGTCATCTTTCCATAGTGCAGGTTCGTGTACGTGTCACTAGGGATTTTTTGGAGCTTGTTCAAGAGAATGTGCTTAGCAACCGTCCTGCTTGGCGAGTGAATGCAAGCGCAATCGATACCAACACTGATTCTGCTCTTCTAATTTCTGACCACTCGTTATTTTCTGGTAAAGTCTTGGCATCTGGACCTTATTTTAACACTGTATCCCCTCTCTTCTGAGCGTAATTCGAAGATTGTCTGGATTAAGAAAGAATGACAGATTCATTCTTTTATGCATTAAAGTTTGGATGCAACATTTGCAGCAGGACTGTTGCTTCGTTTGTTATGTCAATTTGCATTACATGGTTACAAAGCTTTTTTGTGTGTAAAGATTATCAAGTTTGCAATTTATAGAGGTTTAGGTTTTCTAGTGTTAGTTGCTGCAGCCAAATGGATAGGATCAAAATAGGTAACAACCAACAAAGTTTTCTCTAACAATACTGTTCTGTGCCAACGTCTCCCTTTCTTTTGAAACTTGGAATGTGGTTGCATGGATTCATACGTTATATATTTTGCTATCTCCTTTGTTAATCAGAAAGAAAGAAAGAGAGCTGGCTTGGATTTTACTGATTTGTAGCTTAGCTCTCATCTGATTTGACTGCAAGAGCTTGGTTTCTGTCCTGAAAGGGTAGCTGGTCCAGAAATGATAACCTGGATCATGATGGATGCGTCGTTAGTTCTTTACATTGATTTTATGCTAGATTATTCAGAGTTATATTACTTGCTTTTTGGAATTTAAATTTATGTTAGTTTACAGTGAATTTTTCTAATCTCAGGTAACCCTAGAGGTAGCAATTGCATAGCAGTAGAGATAAAGGTACATTCTGAGCTTCCTTTCCTTTTCTTATTCTTTGTGTTGACATATGTATATATATTTCCAATTGGCATGCTTTTCACACACTTTACCTTCCAGGCCAAATGTGGGTTTCTTTCATCATCAGAATATATATCAAAGGAAAATTCTATCAAGAAACAAGTAACACGATATAAGATGCATCAGCACCTAAAATTTCATCAGGGAGAGGTATGTAATGTTATGAATAGGGCTTGTATTCAATATGAGGGCCAATGGCCACAATATATAGAGTACATGAGGGAAAGGAATAACAGGACTCTATCTCTAATATAGATACTAGAATAACAGGACTCTATCTCTAACACCCCCCCACAAATGCAAGGCGTATGCAATAGCATTGCATTTGGAAAAGGTTGACACTAAAGTAGGAAAATCCAAAATCCTGATCTTGAAGTAGCCGTCGTAGCTTGTAACTCTTGAAAAATCGAGCTGACGAAGAACAGCCAACGAAGAATCGAGTCGGTGAAGAAAAGTCGACGAAGAAGCCAAATCGACGAACGGAAGTCGAAGGTAGGGCCGAGTCGACGAAGAAGAGCCGACGGTAGAGCTGAGTCGACGAAGAAGCACCGATGAAGCCGACAAAACGAGCCAAGCCGAGGTAATAAAAGTTGACAGGATGATTTGAGCCGATAAAAGAGCCGAACGACGACAGAATCAAGATGCGAAAGACTTGGATGGACGCAACAGAAGACTAAAGAAAATAATAGATATTACTAGCCATATCACTAAAAAGCAGTAGCCCGAAAACCACCGAGCAGGAGCCGATCCAAAGAACCGAAGATTCGAAGCCGAGAACTGGAGAAGCTAAGTCGAAAAACAAAAGCCAAAGAAGATGGAGCGAAAGCCGGAGTCTGGATCCAAAACCAGATTAAATCTGGCTCACTACTGAGTTTTTTTTTCTTTCTTTGGTCACAGACATGAACTGCTTGGTCAAGCCTCTTCAATTGCGGACGTGAACCAGTCAAAGTACTTGAGAAAAAGACTTGAAGCAGCCAAACTCCTCACGCATGGGTGGCTGATCCCGTCGGAGACGTTCCCGTTGGAGACTCGGATGGCGGGGTTCTCCTTCGCGGTGAGCTCCAACATGCTGTTCACCTTCTTCATCGCGCAGGCGTTCCTGTCCATGATGTGCTCCATGCGCGCCTTCATCATCTTCTTCTTCGCCATCTGGATCGTTGTCATGGCGGCCTTCGTCATCGCGCTTCTGCCCGAGACCAAGGGCGTGCCCATCGACGAGATGGTCGATAGGGTGTGGCGCTGGCACTGGTTCTGGAAGAGCCGGCGGCGACGCCGACGGAGGACTAGGACTGTAAGGAGGAGCCGAGCGGCTGCTAGCGATCTCCGGCGACCAGGTTGTAGGATGATGCACCAGGCTGGAGGCGACCAACAGCAGGCGTGGCTCTAGGCGGCCACGCGCGTCATCAAGCGGCAGAAGAACCAGCCCACAGTGGACGGGAACAGAGGAATGGCGGCCGCAGAGCAACGACGCAGAGGAACCGGGCTGGAGGCAGGAGATCGGAGGCGAGCCGGCGGGATCCAGGTAGCCACGCGCAAGTCGCCGGAGTCGTGACGCAGCCGTGCTGGAGGCGGCCGGCCAGGACGCAAGCGAGCGGAGCGGAAGAAAACAGCGCTGGCGTGGTGGAGCAGATCGGTGGTCACCAAAAGGAGGCGGCCAGGAAGTGGCGGCTGTGACGAGGCGGACGAGCTTGGCAGGCGGAGGAGCGGCCAGATCTGGAGACACGTCCGGAGCAGAGGCGCGCCGGAGGACGAGGCGCGTCTGATCAGGCTGATCAGATGACCGGAAGAGGCGCGCCGGAGATGGCGAGGTGGTCGCCGTGGAGATTGGTGCCTGCCCGGGAGAGCAGATTGTTAGTAGCACAATTCTTACTATCATTGAGATAGGATGACAATAGGAGTTGGGGCAATTTTTCTGGTTTATTTCTCGCACAATGCCATACCAACCTGAGGGGTTGGGGTTACATATTTATAGCTGCCAGGGCAGCCAAGCATATGCTAAGATGCTAGTCTAAGATGCCGTCCTAAAGTAGTCTAAGATGCTAGTCTAAGATGCCGTCCTAAAGTAGTCTAAGATGCTAGTCTAAGATGCCGTCCTAAAGCTGCCTACAAAGACCACAAGGACAAAGACCAGACCACAAGGACAAAGACCACAAGGACAAGGACTTATTCCATCATTCTCCTCCTAAGTCTTGTCCGTCGTCTTGTGGGAAAGTTGGACCATCCCGATCCTGGAGCGTAGCTCAAGAAACTTGATCCTCCCAAGGGGCTTGGTGAGCAGGTCCGCCAGCTGGTCCTTAGTGTTGATGTAACGCGCCTTGATGCTTCCTTCGTCCAAGCAGTTCCCGGATGAAATGGTACCTCACCCGGATGTGCTTGCTCCGTTCATGAAAAACGGGGTTCTTTGCCAGGGCCAGAGCGGACTTGCTGTCCATCCTGAGTTCCACCGCTTCAGTATCTCTGCCGAGGAGATCACCAAACAATGAGCAAGCCAAAGTGCTCGAGTCGAGCGGTGGAAGCCGCTATGTACTCGGCCTCGCGGTAGACCGGGGCCACCACTTGATGCTTAACCGATTGCCCGACCAACGAGGCACTTGCCGAGGAAGAAGAGAGTCCGCTCGTGCTCTTCTTTGGTGTCGATGTCGCCGCCGTGGTCGCCGCCGCCAGAGTCGACGCAGGTGTGCCTCTCCAGGGCACCTCGGGTAGTGGAGGCCGTGGTCGAGAGTCCCCGCAACATAGCGGATGATCCTCTTCATACTGTTGGTGCTCGTCGTCGGCCATTTGCATGAACCGACTAACGTGGCCGACGGAGAAAGCCAAATCCGGTAGTGTGTGGGCGAGGTAACGGAGGCTCCCCACAAGACGCCGACATCGCGTAGCGCCCACCTCTTCCGTCGTGTCGTCGCGGCTCGCCACCGCTCCTCCATCGGAGTGAGTCTTTGGGTTGCGATCGGTGAGCCCGGCCGACCAACGACACGCTTGGCGTGGCGATGCTGTCGAGCGTGATTAGGAGTCGTCTGGTGCACCTCGATCCCAGGTAGAAGGAGAGGCCCCATGTCACTCATTTGGAAGGTGGCCTTCATCTCCTCCTTGAATCGCCACCTCCACGCCCTTGGTGCCGGTGATCACCAAGTCATCGACGTAGACACCCACCGCCAGGCGTTTCCACCATTGCCCGCCGGTAGATGGCGCCTGCGTCGCGGACTTTGCTCGAAGCCCATCCTTTTGAGCGTGGAATCCATCTTGGCATTCCACGCCCTTGGTGCCTGTCGCAAGCCATAGAGGGCCTTGCGTAGGCGTAGCACCTTACCCTCCTTGCCGGGAATCTCAAAGCCCGGCGGCTGGTGCACGTAGACCTCCTCCTTCAAATCGCCGTTAAGAAACGCCGATTTAACGTCCATGTGATGAACATGCCAGCCTTCCTGGGCAACCAGCGCAAGGAGAAGTTGCACGGATTCCATCCGCGTGCACGCGAAGCGAAGGCATCGTCGGTCGATCCTCCTGCTGCACGAAACCGCGTGCCACCAAGCGAGCCTTGTGCCTGACGATGGCGCCGGCTTCATCCCTCTTTAGCTTGAACACCCACTTAAGAGTGATCGCGCGGTGACCACGAGGGAGATCAGCAAGCTCCCAGGTGCGGTTCTTCTCAACCGCATCCATCTCCGACTGCATCGCGGCACGCCATGCCGCGTGTCTCGTGGCCTCTGCGAAAGAACGAGGCTCGCCGTCGTCACACGTAAGATGCAACTGCGCCTGCAGATCGCGAGGCACCAGTCCCGGCACCGGCTGGTCGCCGAGAAGATTCCCCATCGTACGATACCGCAACGGCTCGCTGCCATGGCATGCGTCGATGCGCTCCTCATCGTGGGAGAGCGGAGTAGCGAACTCCACCGGGCCGTGGTCGACACTAGCTGATGTCGGAGTGGATGTTGGTGCTGGAGTGCGTGGAGTTGCCAGCTGTGGTGGTGTTGACGAGGAACTTGCCGCAGCCGAGGTTGTGGCAGGAGAACATGATGCTGGAGTCAGTGGAAGGTCGGGAAGTGGGAACTGGGTTAGGCATGCTTGATGAAGGGAAACTGCCTACTCCCCCAGCTCCCTTGAAACGGACGTACTCGACAGTGAAGTCGTTGTACGTTGGAGTCGAGCCGTCGTCCACCGCCTTGTCCCATGCCCAACCTCGCCCTTCGTCGAACACTACGTCGCGCGCCGTGCGCACACGCTGTGTCCCTGGGTCAAGAATGCGGTAGGCCTTCGAGCCCTCCGCGTAGCCGAGGAACACCCCTGGAGTGCTTCTGTCGTCGAGCTTGCCGATGTGGCTAAGCTCTTTGACGAACGCGAGGCAGCCGAAGACCCGTAGGTGAGAGACCGCCGGCTTGCGCCCATGCCAAGCCTCGTACGGCGTCCTGCCATTGAGAGCCTTGGTGGGCGAGCGGTTGAGGATGTAGACGGCCGTCACCACCGCCTCTCCCCAGAAGACAGCCGGCATCCCCCTCTGCTTGAGGAGGGCCCGAGCCATTCCCACAACCGTCTGGTTGCGCCGCTCGACAACGCTGCTCACGCGGTCAGACGGTAGCCATGGAGTAGTGGCGCCGAATGCCTTCATCCGCAGCGATCTGACGTGAACTTCGGTATCGTGAATTCGCCGCCGTTGTCGGTCGCAGCGACGCGCGACTGCGACGCGTTCGCCTCCGCCGCGACTGCTTGGCGCTGATGGCATCCACCACCTCTCCCTTGCTACCGAGAACCATCAACCACATGTAGCGGGAGAGGTCGTCGACGAGTAGCAGAAAGTAGCGTCGTCCTCCTGGTGTGGCCGGTGTCACCGGGCCACACAAGTCCCCGTGCACGAGCTCGAGCCGCTCCTTGGCTCGGAAGCTCGACTGCTGGGGAAAAGGGAGCCGCCTCTGCTTTGTCAGAACGCAGACGTCGCAGAATCGCTTCCACGTGGTCGAGGCACGGAGGCCGCGCACCATCTCGGTGGTCTTGAGCCTCTTCAGGGCCTCAAAGCGAAAGGTGCCCGGCGCTCATGCCATCGCCACACCTCGTCGTCGACGGCGGCAAAGAAGGCAGAGGTTGTGCCATCTCACGCGTTGAGGACGTAAAGTCGATTGATGTCTCTGGTCACTTTGGCAAGAAAGCGGCGATGGTGATCCCAAATCTTCATGACTCGCTCTTGATCGCCACGTCGCGAGCCGTTCTCATCCAGTATCCCAAGGCGATGATAGAGTTCCTTAACGCGGGGATGTAGTAGACTCCGGTGGCGGCTGTGCTCTCCGGACTTGGCGGTGAAGAGGACAGAGCCGACGCCCTTGATCTCCACGCGGAGGCGTCCCAAACTTGACGAAGCCTCGGGCGTTGGAGTCAAGCTCGGTGAAGAACTCGTCGGCCAGGTCATGTGATGGGTAGCGTCGATGTCGAGGCACCACCCGTCAATCTTGTCGCCGCTGAGCTGTCGCCAAGAAAGGCGTGTGCTCGGCTCATCAAGGTGGAGGAGATTTGCTTTGCGGCCGATGCTTCTTTGGAGATAGCTCGATGTTTGCGTGTGCCAGGAAGCGATCTTGGCTCTTCTTCCTCCACCTGCGCAACGTGGACCTGGCCATGTCGTGGCTGGCGACACTCCTTGGCCCAATGGCCAAGCTTGCCACCTGATTCGCGGCGAGAGTCGTCTCGTCTTGCGCTTTTGGTTGCCGTGGCGCCGCCCTGGCGCCTCGCGAGGTCACTGCGGCACGTCCACGCGCCCGACTGGGCGCGTCAGCGCTCTTTCTTGGCTTGGCGCGCTTGCGGCCGCCTGTTGTGGAAGAGGACTCCCTTCTTCCGGACACCTGGCAGGCCTCCCACTGTTCCGAGTGAGATCTGACTTCCGCCGATGGTGATAGGCCCCCGAGGGACTGCGTGGTTCGTCATTGCCGACGACGTTGAGACGACCTATCGCCTCTTCGATCGACATCGTGGAGAGATCCAGCAGAGACTCGATCGAACGAGCGATCTGCTTGTACTTCTCGGGGATGCAACGGAAAAGTTTCTGGACGGCTCTCTCCTCGTCGTAGGTGTCGTCGCCGAACTGCACCATCTTCTGCAGCAAAGTGTTGAGACGGAGAGCAAAGTCATCAACGTCCTCACCTGGCTTGAAGGCCAGGTTCTCCCACTCCTTGCGAAGTGCCTGCAGGGTGGTCTTGCGGGCACGGTCGCTGCCGATGCGTGCCGCAGCGATGGCATCCCAGGCCTCATTGGCAGTTCGCTTTTTGGAAAGCGAGAACTGCATCTCGGACGGAACTGCAGCTATGAGAGCATCCAGCGCCCGTCGATCCTCGTAGTACTCGACGTCGCCGTACCGAACTGCTTCCACATATGCCGCACCTGGAGCCGTACCCGCATTACCGCAGCCCACTCGACGTAGTTGGACTTGGTGAGGGTAGGCCATCCACTGCCGGGACCGACGTCCCTGACAATGGCCTGGATCCTGTGGTGACCATCGTACCGATCCGGGGAAGGAGAGCCGCGCCGCCTGTAAAGGCCGCGATCTCCGTCGACCCGACTGTCGCCGCCGAGAGCGCCGTTGGCGCGTCCGCGCCTGTCTGGGCTGCCACCGCGCTCATGGGGATCTTGTGCCTTGCGCCGCCGCGCCGCTTGCCTCCTCGCCGGCTTGAGCCCACGTCGGTGCCGCCGTCGGGCAGAGGCTGCTGGAGCTGCTTCTGCGCGAGCCTCAAGCTCTCTTGCGCGCCTTGTTGCATCTCTCTGCTTCTTTGCTTCCCGCCCGGCCCTTTGGCGCCCGATTCGCCGCCGCTAGCCTTGCCGCCCTTGTCGCCGTCGCTGCAGTCTCTGCTGCTGCTCGCTCGCGGTTCTCTGCCGCGGCAACCTCGGCCTCTGCCGGTCTTTGCCTCGAGGCGGCCGGCCGAGGCGTCGCCGGACATGGCGCGCTAGTGAAAGCTAGCTGCGAGGAAGTCTTTGCCTCGGGCAATTTCTTTGCTCATTGTTCGAAAGATGAAGGTTGAGCGAAGCTTAATTGTTATTCTTTGCCCGCTAGCTGAGAGCAAGGGGGAACGTGGGAAGGAGATGAACAAGAAATATTTAGGCTGTAGGAAAGAACGGCTCTGATACCACTTGTTAGTAGCACAATTCTTACTATCATTGAGATAGGATGACAATAGGAGTTGGGGCAATTTTTCTGGTTTATTTCTCGCACAATGCCATACCAACCTGAGGGGTTGGGGTTACATATTTATAGCTGCCAGGGCAGCCAAGCATATGCTAAGATGCTAGTCTAAGATGCCGTCCTAAAGTAGTCTAAGATGCTAGTCTAAGATGCCGTCCTAAAGCTGCCTACAAAGACCACAAGGACAAAGAACACAAGGACAAGGACTTATTCCATCACAGATAGCTTCTCCCGGACACGGCGGCAGCGGAAAAGGATTGAGGCTAGGGTTTGAACCTAAGCTCTGATACCATGTTATGAATAGGGCTTGTATTCAATATGAGGGCCAATGGCCACAATATATAGAGTACATGAGGGAAAGGAATAACAGGACTCTATCTCTAATATAGATACTAGAATAACAGGACTCTATCTCTAACATGTAAATCTTAAGCACCAG
This sequence comes from Rhipidocladum racemiflorum, assembly GCA_036346355.1. Lineage (NCBI taxonomy): Eukaryota > Viridiplantae > Streptophyta > Magnoliopsida > Poales > Poaceae > Rhipidocladum > Rhipidocladum racemiflorum. The sequence goes on along the minus strand of CM070576.1, from coordinate 69,896,621 downwards.
ATTTCAGCTTAATTTTAGCTATGCTTGATAGAAGATAAGAGTCCAACACTACTCTTTTGCTCATTGAAACACAACAAAGTAATTTTTTGGCAAAAACAAACCTGTCTTGATGATACAATCTTTATGACTACACCTTCAAGCATTCTTGTTATTTAAACATTCAGTGATGACACTCTTGTAATATTGCAGTACTTTTGATGTTTGAAATCAGGTTGATTCCCAATGTATTTTTAAACACATTTCAGATATCGAGAAAGAGTGAATATGATCCTCTTGATCTATTTTCTGGGTCAAAAGAAAGAATACGCATGGGCATCAAATCATTTTTCTCGACTCCTCAGAACAACTTTAGGGTTTTTGTGAATGGCTCTTTAGTTTTCGGTGGCATGGGGGGTGGTGCAGATAGCGTGCATCCGAATGAAACAGAGAAGTGTCTTGAAGATCTGAGCAAGGTTAGCGGCCTACAGCTATCTGACTTTATTGATCTCCTATCGGAGGCAATTTTCAAATCTGGAGTATTAGGTAAACTTTTAGCGACTCAAAAACTGGATGATCATGACATAGAAGGGGCAATTCATCTGTACTACAACATCATTTCTCAACCTTGTTTGGTCTGCAAAGATATAGTTGATGCAGAACTATTGCAAAGGTACAATACCTTGCACACTCTTTCTTTGGAAAACAGCCGGAAGATTGTCAGGGATTTCCTTATTTCTGCTACTGCAAAGGACTGTAGCCTAATGATCAGCTTCCAGCCAAGAGAAAGTGGAACAACAGATTCCGAGTATGATTCAGTATTTCTTGAATCAGTGAACCGAATCTATGATTACAAGGTTTGCTACTGTGAAATCTATTCATGGTACCTTCATCCTCCATTTGTCCAGCAATTCAACTTGTTATTAAGTTCATTGTTTAATAATTGATTCTGCTATATGAATTTGTCTCTTTATGTAATGTTTGTTTCCACATGAATGGTATTGAATTGCATATTCCTTTTGCAGGCATATTTTGTTGATCTTGATGTGAAACCTCTAGATAAGATGGTACATTATTTTAAATTGGATCAAAAGATAGTCAATTTCTACACTACAAGTGGGGAGGTTGGCGGAGATCCATGCGATTCTCCAAAGGGAGGTGGCACTAGTGACGAAACAAAGATTCAGTTACAACACTGAGGAGCTTGTTCAAATTTCTGGAGAGGAAAGGGCACGGGAGTTTGGTCCCTGTTGTTTCTTGCTGGCTGCTGTTGCTGTTGTAACTTTATATGTACAGCTCCAATGTTAAGGAGCTCTTTCCTTCGCTGGGAAAAGGTGCACCAGAGGGGTCGTTGTTGTATGTTTTTGCTGTTGTTGTAACTTACAAGTACAGTCCGTATACCGCGTGGCTTGTCGCAGCAATGTGCTGAGATATTAAATACACAAACATTGAGATGTATTAACAAACTATTCGCTGCGACAACCACATGTTGTAAAATTTGAAGTAGAAATGAGAGCTGAAGTTTGCCTTTGCAGGCTATGATATTTCCTGTGTATACTCTGCTTGCCGTACCCATGCCATCTATCTTCATATAATTCCCTCATGCAGCGATGCTCACTGTTTAGTGCAAAACTGTCATCCTCCCAGGGAGCTGCATAATCGCGCCTGTACATCTTGGATTTGTGATCGCTTCTCTAGTCTCAATTGCTTATTATTTCTGGACATCATCGTAGTTCCTATACACCCTGAATTTGTGAATTTGCTGTGCTATATGAGCTAATCCGAAGGCTTGAAGTGTTTCTGATACTGCTCGAGTTATATGTAGTAACTACATTCTAGAATGCATCAAGACTGTTACAAGTTACAACCATGGAGTCAAGGATAGGTCGAAGTAGTTCCAACACCCAGCTACCAGACATGGACAGAAGGACTGCATATTGGTATGGTATGGTAGCAGTTATTTGCTACCGTAAACAGTTAGGAAATGCTGTTAAACTAATCCGATAGGCCATCACCTAAGGGCAAGACTCATTGCCTGCCACCAACCAGCCGTTATTGTTGAAGGAAGGCGCATACACACAGTATAGCCCTCAATTAACGGGGCATTTGATCATTTGCCCTGAAGTTGATGGGCATTTGATCATTTGCCTAAAGTTGATAGGCATTTGATCATTTGCCCTACGATGTCTCACTGACATGTAGCCCTAGGACCCGCATGTCAATGAGACATCGTAGGGCAAATAATCAAATACTCACCAACTTTGGGCAAATAATCAAACGTCCATCAATTTCAGGGCAAATTATCAAATTTTCCTCAATTTAACAGGGTGATTTCAATAATTACGATACCAACAATACAAACTTTCGAGCTACCAAAACCTTGTGACGCTTGCTAGCATTTGAAACGCGTCCTGCAATCTATAGTAGGGAGCTAGACAGTTGGTGACGACGCTTTTGTAGGTGTGGTGAAGACTGAAGACAGATAGCAGCTAGCCAATGGAGACACACACATCAATTAATTGGTCTTGGTCCTTCTTTCTATTCAAGGAGTTGAGCTACCCATCAGGGTCCCTCTAACCACCTGAAAACCAAGTATGATATTAATTTGCAGCTCAGGGACGACAGCAGCAACAGCAAGCACCGGCACTGTCGTGCAGGAGGAAGGGAAGCAGGGGAGCTCTCGCCTTCCGGGCATTCATGTCGAAGAGGATTGTGCTCAAGGTCGACACCTCCTGCGTCAAATGCAAACGCAAGGTCCTGCAGGCTGTCTCGGGGCTCCAAGGTACGATCAAATTAACTAGGCAAACATCTCTTGATCCTTATACATGCCTTCCCAATCTTCGGTAGTAGTAGTCCGCTAGTCTCGTTCATGGTGCCTTGCAACGCAAATGAAGGAGCCTTGTGGCGCGCTGTTGCTTGCCAGGTGTTGACAAGATCGAGATCGACTCGGAGAAGAGCACGATGACGGTGACCGGCAGCGTGGACCCGGTGGACGTGATCGTGCACACGAGGAAGGCCGGGAAGCGCGCCGACGTCGTCACCGTCGGGCCGGCGACGTCCAAGCCGGAGGAGAAGAAACCCGAGCAGCAGAAGAAGCCGCCCGAGCAGCAGCAGCAGGAGAAGAAGTACTCGGCGGCCGCGGAGAAGAAGGCGCCCGAGCCGCCGGTGACGGTGTACGTCCACCACGTCCCCTCGTGGCCGAGCTACGAGCAGACGGTAGTCTACCCGCAGGATCCCCCACCCTGCTCCATCATGTAACTCATCATCTGACCGTGTCATACATGAATACCATTAATTAATCGGTAATTAAATCCTGAAGAGTTGTTTTATAACATCTAATGACTTCACAAGCATTGCTCATTTCAAACAGTGCTAATTGGAAAGGTCAAAAGTAGCACAGGAGCTCCGCTCTCTTATGCATGGTTACTTCCGTCCCTCCTGCTGTAGCCCTTGTTTAGGAGGAACATTTCCGGTCGAAATACACATGAATGGATTAAGAATTTAGGTTAAAATCCTAATCCATTCATGTTGATACCGGCCGAAAATAAACATTCGAAATACTACCTTAGATCTGCCCCCCTCCAAACTTCTCCGGCGGCGAGAGGAGAGGGGGAAGCACCCATTCCCATCATCTGTTTGTATTTTGTACATTACTATTCTTTTCTTGTCGCAAGAGTATATGCTTCCAATCGATATGTGCCACTAAAGATGTTGGTCTTCAAGTTGTAACGCTTTATCAGCTAATTCGTGAGGGGCTAGGTGAACGCGTAACACCATGGAAAATGCCATCCAGAACCTTGTGTCCATGCACCTACGGACCTACCACAAGAAACATGGGATATAAGGCCATCTCCAACAGCATTCCCTAAATTTGAATCCCTATATCCTCATATACATAATTCCCTAAAAAGATTCCTTCCCTATATCTCTTCCCTCTCCAACAACATTCCCCAAATCCCACTCTCTATTTTCTCCCTCCTATATTATAATCATATTTCATAACCGTCATATGAATAATATTTATTTTTTATCGAAAAAGCGGCCACTGGCACTGGCATCGCCGGCGGCCACAGCCGGAGCTAGGCCGGACAAGCGGGCTCAGGCACACCGTGAACCCCGAGATCCCGTCGCCGCTGGCGCCCGAGCTCTTGCCCGCGCTGCCGCTCGGGCCGGGATGGCGAGGGGAACCACCACCGCTACCGCTGGGGACTCGGGCTCCTCGTCGAGCGGCGGCGGCAAGGACGCCGCCGCGTCCGGCCTCCGCTTGCGGCGGACTATGGCCGAGAGCCACGAGGCCGACAGTCGAGGAGGGTCCTTCTTGCTCTCTTCCCGAGCTTGGCGCCCGCCGCCGAAGATCGCCGCCAGGAAGGACCCCCTCCGCGCGGCCTTCTTGCTCTCCTCGACGGGCTCGTTGGCGCGGGCGGCGGTGGGAGGACGAGGTGGTGAACGACGACGCCAGACGCAGCGTCTGCGGCGTCGGTCTTGGCGTAAGGCGAACGGAGTGCGGGAAGAAGGCCACTGCGGGCCGCGGAGGGGCGAGCTACCGCTGTCGACGTCGCTGCCCCCGGCCTGGTCGCGCTTGGCGGCGAAGGCGAGGAGGCGGTCGCGCAGACGCCGACGTCGTTCGCGTAGGGGTGGAGCTTGCACCTCATCTCCGACGCGCATCACCGCCGCAGCGCGCCGTCCATCCCCCGACGCCAAGAAGTGGAAGGGAGCAGTGGCCAGCCGCGCGGGAGGGAGCAACGCCTCGCCGGCACTGGCTGTCCTCACGGGCGCGGGAGGGAGCCACGGTTGCCTCCGACCGATCGAGAACGAGATGAGGAAGGGAGAGAGAATCTTGAGATTTCAGGATTCTCTCTCCTATCCCTAAAAATAGAGAATCAGATAAGGAATCTGTTGGAGCTTGCTTTTGCTGCATTTTCCTCATTTTTTGAGATAGGGAATGGGATAGAGAAGCTATTGGAGTTGCTCTAACAAGTGGGTTTGCAGTACCGTAAAAGCTCAAGTTTTTGAACGCGTCCCCTGTATGAATTAACGAGGAGATTGTTTGGCCCTTATTTTTGTACGGAATATCGACAATAGGTTATATATGAATATTGTGATAGTCTCATGATCAGTATCCAGTATCTAATACGCACATTTACAAAATTAAAATAACATCTATACACAATTTATAACATATGATGATGGAAATATTTATACAACATGATCTGTAAGGCCAATTAGAATACAATGGAAGAGTCTGAAATCTTGTAGTGTGCCATATAATCCCCAGTCAACTGACAAGGTATAATCCCTAGAAAACTCGTCGTGATATTCCACGTATCCCGCGGTATAAAATGTATGATAGGGTTTCCTGTTCCTTCACCTAAAAACAACAATAATAGCAAACTTTAGGCCCCGATTGGCAACTTAGAACCGGGCCGTTTCTACTATAATCTGTGAGAAACCCATCCAAACGGGCTAAAGCTCGGAACGTTTCTTCTTTTTCCACACCGCGGCCGAATCACCCTCAACCCCGTTCAACCCCGATTCACAGAATCCAGACAGCTAGCCAAACGGTTTCCAGACAGTGATTCTGATTCTACCTGAAACGTTTCTACCAAGAATCTGCAACCGTTTCCGTTTCTACTAGAATCTGAAACCGTACCAAACAGGGCCTTAGTATATTTCGTACTCAACAAGACTTGAAGTGTTTTAATATGCAGACTGTTCCTAGAGTAAGGCTTCTACAGTTATTTTGTATAAAGTCAATTTGAAATGTAAATATTGAATAGTAGAATGAAAGAACAATTTTAGTAAAAACATGGTATAACATCTGAAAACAATATTTGCCAACATACGCCACAACAGCTGAAAGCAATCTTATCAACACATGGCAAAGCATTGAATCATCTGTGGGGTAAACTTTCAAATACCAACTTTTTTTTATTACAATTCATTTTTATAAAAGTATCAAAATTCTAACTATGTGATGACATTACCAAGTGCTCATGATTGCGAACGCGGCTAATTGATTAGATTTAAACTCTGCAGATGTGCACAACTTTACCCACAAAGAATGATCAACTCCTTTTGCATTGTAAATGAACACACTTCCTTTGGTGTGCCGCAGAGAGATCATACAGAACTGTTACATTACTTAGCCCTAACTTTGCACCAGCCTGGTGACGACAAACATTTGCTATGGCAACGAAATCAAGACCCGTACATATAGTAATCACAATGGTTTCGCATCCCATCGCGCCCATTCCCCCCACAGTGAGGCGTACATCGTTGCATTGGTATGCATTTACCAACACCTCGGTGTGGAATCCCCTACAAGCAAATCTATCCAGAATGCTTGTGCTACTCCAGCGTTCCAATGTGCAAAGCTAGTTCCAAGTAACTTAATAAGTTAAGACCATCTCATAATAGCCCTCGTGGTTGTACGATTATCTTGGCTTGATAAAAACACAATAGTTCGGTCCTTATTCGACCTGGGCGAGAAATCTCCCTCTATCTACGTGCAAGTATACCCTCGTACAACCAGCTATTTCCAATAGTTTGCCCGCGTCAAAATTATAGTTTTTTTTTTTTTTTCATTTTTAGTAAAATACCTTTGATCACAATATCCTGTCATGTCCAATATTTACATTCAATACGTCAAATGTTTAAATTCATTATGAACAGTGAAGCCATCTGTTTATATCTCAATCTAAAGCATACTAAGCAAATGCATGTATAAACAAATATACCCATTCTGATATCATTGTGTGTCCATCAATAATCTAAGGTTTTCACCTATCACTACTGATTAAGGAAAGTCATTAATGAAGGTTATATCTACCAATGCCCACAATATATCAATTTTATGAATATAACGCATGCATAAAAGATTTGACAAAATATTTTGAAAAGCTGGGATTTACATGAGGTGTTTGCCTTGTTGATTATTGTTATTTGATGGAGTCGAAGTTGTAGTTGCGGTAGTTGATTATAGAATCTGGGACATCGGATTCTGCACGTTGTTCATCGAGAAATAAAGTAAATAACAAATAACAACTTTCAATAAGGGCAAAAAAAATCAGATGAAAAATTAAATAAAAACCTATTACATAAAACAAGGGTGGTTTCAAGTTAGGGTTTCGTTATTTTATTCTATCGTTTCATGCTTTATTTATTACTAGCGTTCTTAGGCTAAACTGTGGTACGATTACTTGTTTTCTATGAATTATTTATTCTTATTTTATGAATTCAAGAAGCTAATATTATAAATATAAATATAAATATAAATATAAATATAAATATAAATATATATTAAGTTTTGAATTCAAGAGGCTAAAATTGTGTATATGAATATGTTTAATTTTGAATTCAAGAAGTTAAGATTATTTGGATTAATATTAATAAGACATAGGTCATCCTATGGCAAGTCATGTGCATATAATGTTTAACCCTAAATGTTCCTGTATCTACTTACATAGGGGTGAGGCCTCGGGATCCTAATAGATTTAAATATACAACTTGTAAAAGCTTGCTTACGATGGCTATGAAAGGTTAAACTCTAATTAGCTGGAAAATTTGATGATTTGCCCTGAAGTTGATCAGCCTTTGATCATTTGCCCAAAGTTGATGGGCCTTTGATCATTTGCCATACGATGTCTCACTGACATGGAGCAAATGATCAAATGCCCCGTTTATATGATAGATCTTAAGATTTGTATTATGCAGGGTTGGGCTTTCTTTAATAGGATTCAGATGCAAATCATGTTATAATAGAATTGTTTCTAAATAAAAAGACAGTTGTGCACTAGGGAGTATTCTTATGTTGATCCTATAAGTATGGGTGTATTCTATTCATTTTCTATCTTATGTATTCCTAAATTTTACGTTATAAATGAATAGGTTTTGTTTTAGACTTGCGACTACAATTTACATAGAAATGCAATTATTTTTGTAGCATTAATAGGTCTTAACCTCAGAAGTGTCTTGAAACTGGTTTTACTTATTTTAGATTTTATTTTTAAAAGTTATTAATGTTTTAGTTTTAATGTAAATAAAGAATGAAATCTATTATGAACTTAATTTGAACTAAATCAAACATTAAATTCTTTTTGCAGATTAATATGGTCTTGATGCTAGGAATGCTTCGATACTAGTTTTACATGACCTAATATTTATTTATAATATTTTATTTAAATTTATTTGTTTTTATGTATTAGACCTTTAAATATATTTATTTTATGAGAGCATATTTTGATTTAGGGGTAAGCGCATACTATGACTAGTTGTAACCATTTTTGCATCATTAGGTAGCCTTGACCTATACGGCCTATATTAACTAGTTTTACATCTATTTATTTATTTGCGAAGGATATGCATATGTTAATCTTCCGTTCATAGAAGACAAAACTATTTAGGAATTGGATTCATACTAAGTTAAACATTAGATATTTTTGTAAGGTTAAATGATCTAGACCTATGGTGTGCTTAAACAAAGATTGCTTAAAATAAGGCTTTATACAACATACATACTTAAAGACATAATAAAAATAACAACTAAACTTAATTAGGGTTTTAAAGTCTTGACGTTCGAATTCCACAATCAATTTGAGACATTAAACTAGTTTTTTATTCTAAACCAATTTACGTGTATTAGGCTAAACACAGTTTTGAGCTTACTTGATTTAATTGAGATAAGGTTTATTTAAACCTACTAAAGTTTACTTTAACTTTAGGTTCAATATTTTATGCCTGGGTTTTGAAATTTCTATATAAGGGTCTTTATAAGATATGTATACATGTGTGTGTATGCTTAGGACAGGGTACTTGAGCTTAATCCAACACTACTTACGATCTTAATTTTGAGTTTAATTAAACTAATCAATCTTATTTAAACTTTTCTTCCGACTGGAGGATAATTAAGCTTATAATTAATCTTCTGTATTTGGGCCGACAAACCAATCATCTATTTTAGTTCTAATCAATTTGGTTTGTCTATCGCTCTTTTTATAATCAAGTATCATTTTACATTTGTACGAGTGCTTTCATAGGTATATGTTATATAGGATTATGAGTATACTTAAGACAAGGATGATTTAAGGTTTCAACCAAATGCTACTTTACTCAAGGTCTGGGAATTAGAATTCAAAGAGTAGTTATAATATTGATTGATTTTGCTGAGTTAATTTTCTGATTAGAGATGCCATTTATCTTAGGGATGCTAATTAGACTAAGCAAGCCCATGATCTTCTTGGAGCTTTTTAAGGTTTCACTTGACTTAAGATCATGATGCTCTGGAGGAAATACATCCAGTTCCTTTACTGATGCTCTTTGAGCTGAAAATTTTCAGAGAAGGGGCAGCTCAGTGCACATAGTTTCTATCAATTGCTCACAATCAGCTGGCCCTACTTGTTATAGGAGGTAATGGGAGCTAACAGGAGGTTTTACTTGTGATTGTTGAGCTCTGAAATAATTTAGCTAACCACGCACTTAAATAATTAGTCCATAAAACAAAAGAGCTACTTGCTAATTGATGAAGCTTCACGGGATAAAACAAGTTTCGCACAGCTACAGTTACCTTGCTACAGTACCACAGTGTTGGAGCTCCTCTGAAAGCTTTGGCAGGCAACCAGGGCAGCTGCAAGGAGGAAAAAGCGATGGTTAAAACGAGTGTAAGTTCAACTTTATTGGTTTTGGTGATTAGTCTTTGAATAATGCTTAATTTTTATTTAATGACAAATCTAATCTTTATAAGACTAACATATTTATTGAGCTTATTGTTAATAGTCTTAAATTTAGATGGAAAATAAAAAAACCCAAGGTATGCACTTGTATTAATCTTTATTATCTTATTGTATACTTAGGATTCAAGTTGAAGTATGAATTCCTCCATTACATTAATCTCAAAATGTGCATTGTCTCCCAATTCATATATTACATGGATACACATATTTAAAGGGAATTCAAGCTTTACTTTGATGTTTCATAGTATTGATCCATAAACAACTGTTTCGTTATCTGAAATGTGACGAAACTTTGCTCTATGAGATGCTTCTTTATGCATAGTGAACACTTGCATTTCCTGTGTTTTGCTCCAACAGACGTTAAGCAACAACATGATGTAGGAGTAATTTCCTTACCCTTTATGCTATTGGCACATTTAACCTAGCATTTATAGTTGATCTGCCTACCCCCTCTAGTGTATGTATCTTCCCTTCCTGGAACTAACATTCTCATGTGTTGGCTGGTTCGGAATTTAAGAATTTAAGTATTTGTGGTCGTTTTAGCCAAAAACCGTCACTGATAGTAACCGCCACTGATAATTTCCAATTATCAATGGTACTTAATCTGTGTAACACCCTGAATTTTGTAATTAAGAGTAGTTAAGTTTAATTAGGTTAATTATGTGCTTAGTGGTGTGTTGAGTGTTGTTGGATCTTGATTTGGCTCTTAGTTTGGTTTTGGTTGCGTTGGTGTTTCGTCGTTCGAGTCGTTTCGATTGATTTTGACCCGAAACTCCTTTTGTCGAGCCGGTCGAAATCTCTCGGAAACGTTAGTAAATCTAATCCTACAACCTTCCTTTGAGGTCCCAAAATCTTTTCTTTGGATTCCCGAGGATCAATTCCGAAGATTGGAGAAGAAATCGCGATGAAACCAGAAGTTTGCTGCAAGGGCGGCAGTATCGCCGGCTAGGGCCGGTACTGCCGGTCGGGCGGCACTACCGCTCGAGAGGAGCGGTACTGCAGGTCGAGTCGTGCGGGCAAGGGTCAGGGGCGATCGCTGCTGCCCATACCCGGCCACCTCACCTCTTTCTCGATCTTTCCTCCCTCTCTCCCTCCCCAGCGCCCTCTCCCTCACCCTCACTCCCTCACCCGCTCTCTTCCTCTATTCTCTGGCCAGTTGGAGCTGGTGTGGAGCAAGCCTCAAGGTGCTAGGAAGCTTCATCAAACCCTAGTGGAGCCTCAAGACCGGTGGAATCGATTCCTGGATTGATTCTTCAGGTTTTGAGCTAAACCCTAACCTCTCTCCTCTTCTCTTTTATTTTCCCTTTTGGTTTGCTCTTGAAACCCTAACCCTAGAGGTAGATCTTCGTGTTTCGGAGTTGCTAGACCTAGGTTAAGCTCAGGAGAATTAGTTAGCGCGAATGATTTGATCTGAAAACCCTAATCGGCTCTTTGTCGGATCCATTTGCCCAAAAGTCATTTTCCCAAATTCTTGGAGTTCCTTTTGAACCCCAACTCCGGAAAGTCGAGAAATTGACCTTCAAGTGCATATGACGTGGACTGAGTTCGATTTCCGCAATAGGCATTGAATTTAAGTTCAATTTGGAATCGGAATCGAATTTGGCGCTAATTGGGGTTTTCTTGTTCGAAGAGTCCGATCGTCGTGCGAAGAGTCTTTGGGTGCAAGTTAGACCTCGTGGAACCTTCTGTGCGAAGAAAATCAATAAGTTAGTCACAAATCCATCGTTTCGGGTTGATTTGCGAAAGGTGCATTTTGTGCTTTTTGGAATGTTCTCAAGTTCCGAGGTTCCAAAAATCACAACAATGTCTCGTATTAGCTCTTCGTGCCGCGGAGGTTCCATTCTCGCGGAAAGATTCGAATTGAAAGTCCTAATTCGAGTTTTATCGGAGATATTCGCCATAATGGTCAGATTCTTAGATTTTGGAGTTTCCCTCAAGTCTCTCGATCCAAAGCCAAGGAAATGACCTTAGAATGTATCCGATGTCGTTGGAGTTCGACTCTCGCAAAAAGAATCAAATTTGAGTTTGATTCGGGCTGAAAATTGAAATCTGGCGGTAATTAGGGCTATCGAGTTTGAAAAAGGTGAATGTTGGGTTAAATGAACTTGAAACCCCGCGAAACCTGCATGGATGGGTCCTTGGCGTCGCTAGGAACCCAACCGTGCAATCGTCGCAAAGTTTCAAATCCGTTTGTGCAAAATTCCATTTTGCAAAACCCTAATTTTCTCGCAGAGGCCAGCACTACCGTCGTTATAAGTCCGGTACTACCGCCTGAGCGACACTATCGCACTTACAACACCGGTAGTTATTTTCCAGTGAAGTCCTCTTTTCGAAGTCTGGAAATCCGGAACTACCGCCCCTCCTGGCCGGTACTGCTGGGCAGCCAGCACTACCGGGGTTTAGCCGCCGGTAGCTAATTTCCAGAAAAGCACCCCTTTTCGTTCCTCGATGGCCGGCACTACCGGGCCTCCTGGCTGGTACTACCGGGTGTGGAGCGGCACTACCGGCTTCTTGCCGCTGGTACTGCCGGACTCACTGTCCGAGTTAGGTTATTTTATTTCTTTTCTCCGTTGTTTCTCGGATTTCTCTAGTTCTTGTTTTGGCTTCTTAATTGCCTTAATTGCTTCTTATTCGTCTTATTGGATCCGTGCTTGATCGATTTCTTGTCGTTCTTTTGTCGTTTGCACGTGTAGACGTTGCCGCGTCGGAAATCGTCGACGAGGATCTCGACTTCGTCTCAGAAGACATAATCAATTCAGAGCAAACAGGTAAGCACCTCCTTTGACCATATTGAACCCATATTTGCATACGCATGCATGTAAATTATGTAAAACTGCTAATTTATGGATAGATAGTAGATAGACCCTTGGTTGGTGGATTATCTTAATCATAATTGTCATGTGAACCTTGATAAACCATAGAGTTGGATTATATAACGATATAAAGGTTAGACAAGGGTATGTACGCTTAATATATTGCATGTGCTTAGTCATGCTGTAGAAAATATCAAAAGAGTCTTGATTCGATTGTATATGATCCCTCTCAGAATTAATCAATGGTGCGGATATGGATGGTAGTGGGGATCATGGTATGGATCGGATTTGAATAATGGGGTGAAATTATATATGGGTTGGTTTTGAATGGTGGTATGAGATTGGGATCCGGTTGAGGTTGGAAACAATAATGGATAATACTGGCAATAAAGCTGGTTGTGATGGTGGATTGGTTAAATAAAAGAAAAGGGTGGTCTAGACCCGGGCGAGACAACTGATTGCTGTGGATCGAATAGGTCAGTAATTGGAATTGAGTTGGTTATTGGTTAGCTATGCGAAGGACGAGGACGATGTGTCGGGGGACCATCGTGTGTACCAGGGGTACGACTGTAGACTCCTGTCGCCATAGCCGTGGATTGGGAATCCTCGCCAGAGTCGCCTTAAGGATTAAGCTTGACTATATCGACTGAGTAATCCGTGCAACCATATGTGCTAGTATGGGATAGCCTTAACCCAGTATGAGAGTTGGGGGCTAGCCCTGCATCTAGCCAAGGTTGTGGGAACTAGCACCTCGGTTCCGGTGCTGTTCCAGGAAGCCCCGCACCGAGGCATCGGGGGCGGAGAATTCCGACATAACGGTGTATGCTCTGCTATGGGTAAAAGGGCGTGATGGAGCGCTAACCATCGTTGGATCTGTGAGTGAAGCGGGTCGGTGAATAAGTGCATGTACTTCACGTACCTGAGGTACTTCCACCCGGTCCGGGAGTGTTCCGTGCGCGGAGCTCCCACCCATAGCCGATGGGTGCCCATCTCCGGGGCTGGTGTGAGACTAGAAACTGATGATTTGAACGGTTTCGTCACAATCTAGCAAAACGGATACGCTGAGTATCGCGTGGTATGGTTGACATGATTGCTAGAATGTGTCATGTGGGTAAAGTGTGCAACCTCTGCAGAGAATAAATCTAATCGATTAGTCGTGCTCTCGGTCGAGAGCGACTTGGAAGGTTGTCAAGTGTAGATGTCCTAGTGGGTTCTAGAGTTGCGTTGGGAATTTTGGGTGGATAATAGAGTTGCTAGCCTTAGGAAAAGCTTGGTTAGTGGTGATCTGGTTTTGGCTTAGGTTATGGAGCGGGAAATATCTGGAAAGTGGTCTGGTGGTTTGGTGGATCGGACGGTTGGATGATAGAATTGTAAATTACTCTTCAATTAAATGTTTTGCTGCAAATATTTGCTTTATAACTACTCGTTAAGATCCTGCGCTGTTTCGAATTATTATTCTATTGCAAATAACTCTGGCTTCATGCAACTAAACCCAGTGAAGAAACCAGATTATTGATTTAGCTTGCATTTATTATTATCACTTGCAAACACTAAAGTCTTGTGAGTACATACATGTACTCACCGTTTGCTCTAAAATTTGATTATCAAGCTCAGAAGACGGAGCCAAAGGTGAGGAAGGCGAGCCAGAAGTTGATCGCCACGATTTAGAGTTCGGCGGGTTTTGAAGCAGTAGATTAGGTTTTCTTTTCAGTCGTTGCCTTTGGGTATGGGAAGGCACACTACTGCCGTTGTCGCAGCTAGGTTTTCCTCTTTTGCTATTGTAGCCAATTGGCAGGAGTTCTTCTATGTATTATTATCTCAATGTAATTAAACCAGTATTACTGTAACCATTTTGTTAATGTAAGTGTTGTGATGCAACTTATTGTGGAAAATATGTGGGTGCTAGGCTACTGATCCAGGGAACTAGCACTAAACACATATCTCGGGGAAGCTCGGGTTGGAATCAATCATTTGGTATATGACCACGAGCCGAGTGTGTCGTGCCGATTGATTGGCCTCAATCCGGGTACAGTTTGTAATTGGTGTTAGGTTTACTGACGGGTTACGTTAATTTCCAGTCCGACGCAACAGTAAGTACCCGAATCACTGTTACAAAGACCGGAGCCCCCGCACCCGCAATCTTTGACGATTTGAAAACCACTACTGATATCAGTTAAAAACCGCTACTGATAATGATTTCTTACCAGCGCCAACTGGCAATACTTACTTTACATGCTTTGAAGTTAATGGGATATTTGATTACTTGCCATAAAAGTGATGCGCACTTGATGATTTGCCACGCTATGTCTTATTAACATGTGGCCCCTGTGCCCAAATATCAGTGAGACAAGACGTGATAAATCATCGAATATACATCAACTTTATAGCAAATAATCAATTACTCCGAAGTTAATCACTACAACGATGCAAGCGGAGCCCGGATATCTTAGGTACGGCCCTGTACAGCACCCATCTAGCTACTTTAGGAGCACGGCCTCACTATCGGTTGTACAAGTCGCAGACACAGGAGAGGCCGGACAGTCAGCCTGCTCACCCTTGTAACGGTAGAAATAGGAGCACACGAGGAAGTAGACGAAGTTGGCCGCCCCAAACACGGCCATGGTGTAGTAGAAGTAGTCGAGCCTACCGGCGTTGATGTCATCACTGACCCAGCCGGAATTGCGGTGCCGCCTCGTCCTCGCATTCACGATGTTCACCACGAGTGTGGCCAGGTAGCTGCCGGCACCCTGCGCGCAGTAGAACGCCGCGTTGCCTAGCGTGCGCATCTGCTCCGGGAACTGCGTGTTGTAGAACTCCATCTGGCCAACCATGTTGAAAGCGGCGGACACGCCCATCACCGCGAGCTGCGGCGCGAGGAGGAACACTGACATCGGCGACTTACCGCCGTGGTCCAGCGCGGAGACCCTGCGCCTGCGCTCCACCAGGACCGCGACCACGAAGGACAGCGCACCGACCACGATCCCGGCGCCCTGCCTCTGGAGCAAGGTGAGGCCGCCTTCCGCCTTGGTGAGCCGCTGCGTGACGCGGGCGACGAGGAGGTCGTAGACGGGAGCGAAGAGCGCCACAGAGAGGTAGAATATGGCGATGATCGACACCGGTGGGATGGTGAAGCTCTTGCCCATGTGGAGGTCCATGGTTGTAGCCTGGAGGAATGTGTAATTGGTCATCTCTGTCAGCACGATGAACCACATTACGCCGGAGATCCATACGGGGATAATCTTTACGAGGCACTTCACCTCCTCCACCTGCTGCACGCTGCACATATTCCACGGCCTCGCCGGGGAGCCGTCGGGCCGTACCTCGTCGGCATCGGTCACAATGGCAGCCTTGTTCAGAAAGCTGAACTGCAGCGTGAGGGGGAGCTTGAAGATGCGGCCGTTCCCCGCGGTGGGAGGGTTATACAAGAGCTCCTCCTGCTGTCGCGCGTTGTCAGGGTGAGGCAGCCGGAGCCTCCAGTTCCGGCAGGACGCGACAATCACCCGTGCGACGCTGGAGAAGATGCTGCCCTCGGGTGGCACGTAGACGTAGAACGGCGTGCCGACGAGGAACACGACGACGGTGACGAGCAATAGCCCCGTGGGGATGGCGAAGCCGAGGCCCCAGCTCACCTTGTCTTGGATGTACACGATGAAGGTTAGCGTCAGGAACGTGGCCATCATGACGATGGCGTAGTACCAGTTGTAGAAGCGTTTGACCCGTTCCTGGTGCCGCTCGTTTCTCTCGTCGAACTGGTCCGAGCCGAACGGCAGGCTGGTCGGGCTCACGCCGGCCGTGGCCACCACAAGTAGCCCCATTCCGATGTAGAGCACGGCACGATGGAGCCCCGACGGGCCGGCGCACATGCCGGCTTGCCGGGCCAGGTCGTTGCACGACGGCGGTTTTGTTGGAAAAATTAGGAATTTTCTCAATATTTTAATCCGCAAAAATATGTAAATTATGATTAAACAATCGCACATTTCTAGTTCACAGCCAAAGGTACTAGATAACAGATTATCTATCTCATATGCAAAGGCTAATGAACAAGAAATCAAGATGATTAAAACACGGTATAAGAAGATATACCCATGAGCCGGTGCCACCATAGGCACAGGCACAGGCGGAACAACAACTTGATCATTGTTGTTTGCCATGACGGTCGATGTAGACGATCACAGGTTGTTGCAGTGAAGCCTTGGTGCAGTGCAGACGCGAGACTTTTCGAGCAGTCGCGTGGTCGCTCCCCAAAAACCTTATCGGCCTTCTATCTCGAGCAAGATCTCAAGAAAGACGAGGTTCCGGAGGCCTGCTCTCTCCGCTACTTGTGCGCGCAAGAAAAACGGAGTCGGAAATGCAAAAGAGCAGCACTACAAAGGATGGATGGAGTCTGTGTATGAGAATTCTGCCGGGGGTAGAAAAGCACAGCCGTGACTCTCCTTATATAGCCTCGCGACATGCAACGGGCAGGAGCCAGCCATCAACACAGGTAGCCGTTACCAGTAACCGACGACCATTATGCCAGCCATCAATCACGTCCGTTACAGGTAACTGACGGCAGTTACTGGTCACACTGATCACTGCGGTTACTGATCATTATTGGTCACATTGATCACTGAAACGGCAAAACAAACCGCTCCCGCACATCACGTCCGAATCGCTGCAAGGCCGCTGCAAGACGCACGCCACGCCACGTCACGCCACGCCACGCTCTACTTACACGCACACGCCACGCCACGCCTCGGCTCGGCTCGGCGCGCGCGCGCGCGTGTGGCACAGCCTTTACCCTTTTCCACCTTGCTAATTGAGAGACACACAACCCAACTATTTAAGTTGGTCAAATCTTCTCTCAATTACCCATATGGTACTAAACCATTTTCATGACTCTTAGTATTTAATGGGCCTTTAGGAATTTCTATTAAATTAATTATGGGCCACCCATAATAATCTAACAATCCCCACCAAATTTCAAAGGCACATTTGAAATACTCTCAGTTCCAATGTAGTTTGATATACCAGTGTTTCGATGGAGACTGTTAAGTTGAACTTCCATCTAGAACAAAAGTTACGCTCATCCACAACTGATCAATGGACTATGCCTTGAATTGACAGTTTTGTGCGAATAAGTTTTACCAAAGTCCTTTACTGATACTAGGCTGCTAAATGCATCCCCTCGGTTTGGAGCTTATAAGTCATACTCCTTAGCCTTTCATGAGCCTCTAGAGATCACCCAATCTCATAGACTGTGACTAGCAGTCGAACTCATATAGGTGTATTCATCATAAGATGTTACAGAGGACAACATCTCGCTTATCAAAGCCACTCGGAATACATTAAGGTATAACCAACTTTGCCATACGTAAATAGGAGAGTTATTGCATCTCAAACGGAGTGGACTAAGTATAGAAGTACTCTCCTCTCAGCCAGTCACTAGCTTGTCTCAACATCCTAATTCACGGGATCTCCGATCAAATAGGATGAGTTACCACTAAGACATGACTTTATGTGGGTCTCAAGCCCATCTCCCTCGATGCTTCATCTATCACATTCCGTGATAGTCCCTTTGTAAAAGGATCTGCCAAGTTCTTAGCCGTCTGAACATAGTCCAACGCTATAACTCCGGAGTTTCTCATTTTCTTGACAGACTTCAACCGCCTCTTAACGTGCCTTGATGACTTCATGTTATCCTTAGAACTGTTCACCTTAACAATCACCGTCTGATTGTCACAATTCAAAAGAATAGCAGGCACCGGTTTCTCAACCACCGGTAAGTCCTTCACAAGTTCACGCAGCCAGTCGGCTTCCACAGAGGCTGTATCTAATGCTGTGAGTTCTGCTTCCATTGTAGACCTCGTTAAGATGGTCTGCTTGCAAGACTTCCAGGAAACAGCTCCACCACCCAATGTGAACACATATCCACTTGTGGCTTTTATTTCATCAGCATCAGATATCCAGTTTGAATCACTATAACCCTCAAGTACCCTAGGGTACCCGGTGTAGTGAATTCCATAACTTGATGTCCCTTTTAGATAGCGCATTACTCTCTCAAGAGCATGCCAATGATTATCTCCCGGGTTTGAAACAAACCGGCTTAGTTTGCTCACAGCAAACGAGATATCAGGCCTTGTTGCACTAGCTAAATACATCAATGAACCAATTATTTGGGAATATCTCAATTGATCCTTTGCTATTCGTTGGTTCTTTCGTAATAGCACACTTGGATCATACGGCGTTGGAGCAGGTTTACAATCGCTATAGCCAAAGCGACTCAACACCTTTTCCACATAATGGGACTGCTCAAGAGTAATCCCACCGTCACCTTCTCTTAACAATTTAATGTTTAAGATGACATCCGCTACTCCCAAATCTTTCATTTCAAAGTTTTCGGACAGGAAATCCTTAACTTCCTTAATCACATTAAGGTTTGTCCCAAAGATCAGTATGTCATCAACATACAGACACATAATCACTCCTTCACCCCCACCATAACGGTAATACACACATTTGTCAGCTTCATTCACAACAAAGCCGGCAGATGTTAAAGTTCTGTCGAACTTCTCATGCCACTGCTTAGGTGCTTGCTTAAGGCCATACAAAGACTTCAACAACCTACACACTTTTCCTTCATGACCCTTTACTACAAATCCATCAGGCTGATCCATATAGATTTCCTCTTCCAACTCTCCATTAAGGAAAGCCGTCTTTACATCCATCTGATGAATGATCAGACCGTAGGAGGTAGCCAAAGACAGTAGTACTCTAATAGTGGTCAATCTGGCAACAGGTGAGTAAGTATCAAAGAAGTCCTCGCCTTCTTTCTGGGTATAACCCTTGGCCACAAGCCTTGCCTTGTACTTTTCAATCGTACCATCAGGCCTCAGCTTTTTCTTGAACACCCACTTACATCCTACAGGTTTACACCCATATGGACGTTCAACAACTTCCCAAGTTCCATTGCTCAAGATGGAATTCATCTCACTCTGGACCGCTTCCTTCCAATAGTCAGCGTCCTGAGATGAATAAGCCTCCTCAATGGTTCTTGGAGTATCATCCACTAGATATACAATGAAGTCATCACCAAAAGACTTTGTAGTCCTTAGTCTCTTACTCTTACGAGTTACTTCATTGCCCTCATCTATTGGATTTTCCTCAAAAATGGGCTCAATTTGTATAGGAGTGGAAGGTTTAGGAGAGAAGATAGATTCTTGGCCAGATGAGCTAAGTGTCTCTTTCATAGGAAATAAGTCCTCAAAGAATGTGGCATCATTGGACTCAAAAATTGTACCTTCATTCATATCAGATACTCCAGATTTCACTATTAAGAATCTATACCCAATGCTGTGAAAAGCATAACCAATAAAGACACAATCAACGGTTTTTGGTCCAAGTTTACGCTTCTTTGGAATAGGCACATTTACTTTAGCCAAACAACCCCAAGTACGTAAATAAGAGAAATTTAATCTTTTCCTCTCCCATTCCTCGAATGGTGTGATTTCTTTATTCTTTGTAGGAACCCTGTTTAGGACATGACATGCAGTCAATACAGCCTCACCCCACCATTCCTTGGAAAGTCCCGCTGTTTCTAACATGGCGTTAACCATCTCAGTTAGAGTACGGTTCTTTCTTTCGCAACCCCGCTTGATTGGGGTGAATAGGGAGGCGTCCTCTCATGGATTATTCCATGTTTCTCGCAGAATAAATTAAACTCATTAGAAAAATATTCTCCACCACGATCTGACCTAACCCGTTTGATTTTTCTCTCAAGTTGGTTCTCAGCTTCAGCTTTATAGATCTTAAAATAGTGAAAAGCCTCATCTTTTGACTTTAATAAATACACATAGCAATATCTAGTAGAATCATCAATCAAAGTCATGAAATACCTCTTACCACCTTTTGTCAACTCCCCGTTCATCTCGCACAAATCGGTATGAACTAGTTCTAACGGTGCCAAGTTTCTCGCCTCTGCTGCCTTGTGAGGCTTGCGAGGTTGCTTAGATTGCACACATATTTGACACTTAGAACCTTTGACTTGGATGAATTTTGGGATTAAATTCATACTGGCTAACCGCATCATGCAACCAAGATTAATATGACAAAGTCGTGAATGCCAAACATCAGTCTCATGATTACAAACAAGATTCACAATTTTATTCATGTCCGTCAAAGACAAGCGGAACAAGCCTCCGCTCTCATAGCCTTTTCCAATAAAAGTTCCAATTTTAGAAATAACACATTTATTGGATTCAAAAACTAGCTTAAAACCATCTCTACACAATAGAGACCCGCTGACAAGGTTTTTATTTATCGCGGGCACGTGATGCACGTTCCTCAGTCGTACGACTTTTCCTGAAGTAAACTTCAAGTCAACTGTGCCGACTCCACGTACAAATGCCTGCGACCCATTCCCCATCAACACGGAGGTATCCCCTGCGACCTGGTAAGAAGAGAATAAGGATCTGTCAGCACAAACATGTATATTGGCCCCCGTGTCAATCCACCAATCAGGTGAACGACATACTGATAGAACGGTAGGTATTGAAACATACCCGGATGTTCCCTCCTCAGTATTGCCAATAACAACGTTGACAGACTTTTTCTGCTTATTGTCTTTGCGATCAGGACAATCCTTTGCCCAATGATCAGTACCATTACAGACAAAGCAGTTTCCCTTTCCTTTATTCTTCTTCTTCTTGAAGCTAGTAATTTGAGCGGCCTTGTTCTTGTTCTTAGGCTTTTCAGACTTATTTCTATTCTTCTTGTTGAATTGAAAGATTTTCTTTTGTACCACATTGGCACTAGAACTTTCTTTCCCACGTATATCTTTTGCCCTCGCTTTCTCCTCAACATTTAGAGACCCAATGAGACCAGCAACGCTGAACTCTTGTCTCTTATGTTTTAGAGTAGTGGCAAAATCCCTCCAAGAAGGTGGCAGCCAAGAATGATGCATCCCGCCACAAACTTGTCGGGTAATGCACATGTAAAATTCTCAAGTTCTTTCGCAAAGGCTTGAACCTCATGAGCCTGTTCTACTACAGAGTGATCATCGACCATCTTGTAGTCATGGAACTGCTCCATGACATAGAGTTCACTGCCTGCGTCAGATACTCCGAATTTTGCCTCAAGTGCATCCCACATTTCTTTACCACTTGGCAAAATCATGTACACATCAACAAGATTTTCTCCCAAAACGCTAATCACGGCGCCTCTAAACAGGTTATCCGCAGCCACGAAAGCACTCTCCTGCTCAGGAGAGAGCCCACCCTCAGCCGTGGCTTGTCTTCGCAACGTGATACACGCTCATGGCAATCAACCACAAAATCATCTTGGCGCTAACGTTTGTAATTTGCGCCACAAATATAGTTGGCTTAAGTGCGGCAAAGAAACCAGTAGTTGTAAAAGTCCTAGGATAAGGTTTTTGGATTGTTGGAAAAATTAGGAATTTTCTCAATATTTTAATCCGCAAAAATATGTAAATTATGATTAAACAATCGCACATTTCTAGTTCACAGCCAAAGGTACTAGATAACAGATTATCTATCTCATATGCAAAGGCTAATGAACAAGAAATCAAGATGATTAAAACACGGTATAAGAAGATATACCCATGAGCCGGTGCCACCATAGGCACAAAGGCAAAGCGAACAACAACTTGATCATTGTTGTTTGCCATGACGGTCGATGTAGACGATCACAAAGTTGTTGCGGTGAAGCCTTGGTGCAGTGCACGCGAGACTTTCGAGCGATCGGCGTGGTCGCTCCCCAAAAACCTTATCGGCCTTCTATCTCGAGCAAGATCTCAAGAAAGACGAGGTTCCGGAGGCCTGCTCTCTCCGCTACTTGTGCGCGCAAGAAAAACGGAGTCGGAAAAGCAAAAGAGCAGCACTACAAAGGATGGATGGAGTCTGTGTATGAGAATTCTGCCGGGGGTAGAAAAGCACAGCCGTGACTCTCCTTATATAGCCTTGCGACATGCAACGGGCAGGAGCCAGCCATCAACACAGGTAGCCGCACAAGAATCGACGACCATTATGCCCGCCATCAATCACGTCCG
Source organism: Rhipidocladum racemiflorum (assembly GCA_036346355.1). Taxonomy (NCBI): domain Eukaryota; kingdom Viridiplantae; phylum Streptophyta; class Magnoliopsida; order Poales; family Poaceae; genus Rhipidocladum; species Rhipidocladum racemiflorum. Next base: position 69,874,059 of record CM070576.1, on the reverse strand, counting down.
TTCACAGGTAATCGACGGCGATTCGGGTCACACTGATCACTGCGGTTACTGATCATTATTGGTCACATTGATCACTGAAACGGCAAAACAAACCGCTCCCGCACATCACGTCCGAACTGGCCTGCGCCGCGCACGTGCACGTCACGTCACGTCACGTCACGTCTCGTCTCGTCTCGACTCGACTCGACTCGACTCGACTCGCACTCGCACACGCACACGCCACGCCACGCCACGCCTCGGCTCGGCTCGGCGCGCGCGCGCGCGTGTGGCACAGCCTTTACCCTTTTCCACCTTGCTAATTGAGAGACACACAACCCAACTATTTAAGTTGGTCAAATCTTCTCTCAATTACCCATATGGTACTAAACCATTTTCATGACTCTTAGTATTTAATGGGCCTTTAGGAATTTCTATTAAATTAATTATGGGCCACCCATAATAATCTAACAATCCCCACCAAATTTCAAAGGCACATTTGAAATACTCTCAGTTCCAATGTAGTTTGATATACCAGTGTTTCGATGGAGACTGTTAAGTTGAACTTCCATCTAGAACAAAAGTTACGCTCATCCACAATCGATCAATGGACTATGCCTTGAATTGACAGTTTTGTGCGAATAAGTTTTACCAAAGTCCTTTACTGATACTAGGCTGCTAAATGCATCCCCTCGGTTTGGAGCTTATAAGTCATACTCCTTAGCCTTTCATGAGCCTCTAGAGATCACCCAATCTCATAGATCGTGACTAGCAAATGAACTCATATAGGTGTATTCATCATAAGATGTTCTCAGAGGACAACATCTCTCGCTTATCAAAGCCACTCGGAATACATTAAGGTATAACCAACCTGCCATACAGAAATAGGAGAGTTATTGCATCTCAAACGGAGTGGACTAAGTATAGAAGTACTCTCCTCTCAGCCAGTCACTAGCTTGTCTCAACATCCTAATTCACGGGATCTCCGATCAAATAGGATGAGTTACCACTAAGACATGACTTTATGTGGGTCTCAAGCCCATCTCCCTCGATGCTTCATCTATCACATTCCGTGATAGTCCCTTTGTAAAAGGATCTGCCAAGTTCTTAGCCGTCTGAACATAGTCCAACGCTATAACTCCGGAGTTTCTCATTTTCCTGACAGACTTCAACCGCCTCTTAACGTGCCTTGATGACTTCATGTTATCCTTAGAACTGTTCACCTTAACAATCACCGTCTGATTGTCACAATTCAAAAGAATAGCAGGCAGGTTTCTCAACCACCGGTAAGTCCTTCACAAGTTCACGCAGCCAATCGGCTTCCACAGAGGTCAGATCTAATGCCGTGAGTTCTGCTTCCATTGTAGACCTCGTTAAGATGGTCTCGCTTGCAAGACTTCCAGAAACAGCTCCACCACCCAATGTGAACACATATCCACTTGTGGCTTTTATTTCATCAAAGATCGATATCCGGTTTGAATCACTATAACCCTCAAGTACCCTAGGTACCCGGTGTAGTGAATTCCATAACTTGATGTCCCTTTTAGATAGCGCATTACTCTCAAGAGCATGCCAATGATTATCTCCTGGGTTTGAAACAAACCCGGCTTAGTTTGCTCACAAAGAAACGAGATATCGAGCCTTGTTGCACTAGCTAAATACATCAATGAACCAATTATTTGGGAATATCTCAATTGATCCTTTGCTATTCGTTGGTTCTTTCGTAATAGCACACTTGGATCATACGGCGTTGGAGCAGGTTTACAATCGCTATAGCCAAAGCGACTCAACACCTTTTCCACATAATGGGACTGCTCAAGAGTAATCCCACCGCTACCTTCTCTTAACAATTTAATGTTTAAGATGACATCCGCTACTCCCAAATCTTTCATTTCAAAGTTTTGGACAGGAAATCCTTAACTTCCTTAATCACATTAAGGTTTGTCCCAAAGATCATTATGTCATCAACATACGAGACACATAATCACTCCTTCACCCCCACCATAACGGTAATACACACATTTGTCACTTCATTCACAACAAAGCCGGCAGATGTTAAAGTTCTGTCGAACTTCTCATGCCATCGCTTAGGTGCTTGCTTAAGGCCATACAAAGACTTCAACAACCTACACACTTTTCCTTCATGACCCTTTACTACAAATCCATCAGGCTGATCCATATAGATTTCCTCTTCCAACTCTCCATTAAGGAAAGCCGTCTTTACATCCATCTGATGAATGATCGCACCGTAGGAGGTAGCCAAAGACAAGAGTACTCTAATAGTGGTCAATCCGGCAACAGTGAGTAAGTATCAAAGAAGTCCTCGCCTTCTTTCCGGTATAACCCTTGGCCACAAGCCTTGCCTTGTACTTTTCAATCGTACCATCAGGCCTCAGCTTTTTCTTGAACACCCACTTACATCCTACAGGTTTACACCCATATGGACGTTCAACAACTTCCCAAGTTCCATTGCTCAAGATGGAATTCATCTCACTCTGGACCGCTTCCTTCCAATAGTCAGCGTCCTGAGATGAATAAGCCTCCTCAATGGTTCTTGGAGTATCATCCACTAGATATACAATGAAGTCATCACCAAAAGACTTTGTAGTCCTTAGTCTCTTACTCTTACGAGTTACTTCATTGCCCTCATCTATTGGATTTTCCTCAAAAATGGGCTCAATTTGTATAGGAGTGGAAGGTTTAGGAGAGAAGATAGATTCTTGGCCAGATGAGCTAAGTGTCTCTTTCATAGGAAATAAGTCCTCAAAGAATGTGGCATCATTGGACTCAAAAATTGTACCTTCATTCATATCAGATACTCCAGATTTCACTATTAAGAATCTATACCCAATGCTGTGAAAAGCATAACCAATAAAGACACAATCAACGGTTTTTGGTCCAAGTTTACGCTTCTTTGGAATAGGCACATTTACTTTAGCCAAACAACCCCAAGTACGTAAATAAGAGAAATTTAATCTTTTCCTCTCCCATTCCTCGAATGGTGTGATTTCTTTATTCTTTGTAGGAACCCTGTTTAGGACATGACATGCAGTCAATACAGCCTCACCCCACCATTCCTTGGAAAGTCCCGCTGTTTCTAACATGGCGTTAACCATCTCAGTTAGAGTACGGTTCTTTCTTTCGGCAACCCCGTTTGATTGGGGTGAATAGGGAGGCGTCCTCTCATGGATTATTCCATGTTTCTCATGAGAATAAATTAAACTCATTAGAAAAATATTCTCCACCACGATCTGACCTAACCCGTTTGATTTTTCTCTCAAGTTGGTTCTCAGCTTCAGCTTTATAGATCTTAAAATAGTGAAAAGCCTCATCTTTTGACTTTAATAAATACACATAGCAATATCTAGTAGAATCATCAATCAAAGTCATGAAATACCTCTTACCACCTTTTGTCAACTCCCCGTTCATCTCGCACAAATCGGTATGAACTAGTTCTAACGGTGCCAAGTTTCTCGCCTCTGCTGCCTTGTGAGGCTTGCGAGGTTGCTTAGATTGCACACATATTTGACACTTAGAACCTTTGACTTGGATGAATTTTGGGATTAAATTCATACTGGCTAACCGCATCATGCAACCAAGATTAATATGACAAAGTCGTGAATGCCAAACATCGCCTCATGATTACAAACAAGATTCACAATTTTATTCATGTCCGTCAAAGACAAGCGGAACAAGCCTCCGCTCTCATAGCCTTTTCCAATAAAAGTTCCAATTTTAGAAATAACACATTTATTGGATTCAAAAACTAGCTTAAAACCATCTCTACACAATAGAGACCCGCTGACAAGGTTTTTATTTATCGCGGGCACGTGATGCACGTTCCTCAGTCGTACGACTTTTCCTGAAGTAAACTTCAAGTCAATCAGGCCGACTCCACGCACAAATGCCTGCGACCCATTCCCCATCAACACGGAGGTATCCCTGCGACCTGGTAAGAAGAGAATAAGGATCTCACAAAGACAAACATGTATATTGGCCCCGTGTCAATCCACCAATCAGGTGAACGACATACCGATAGAGCGGTAGGTATTGAAACATACCCGGATGTTCCCTCCTCGATTGCCAATAACAACGTTGACAGACTTTTTCTGCTTATTGTCTTTGCGATCAGGACAATCCTTTGCCCAATGATCAGTACCATTACAGACAAAGCAGTTTCCCTTTCCTTTATTCTTCTTCTTCTTGAAGCTAGTAATTTGAGCGGCCTTGTTCTTGTTCTTAGGCTTTTCAGACTTATTTCTATTCTTCTTGTTGAATTGAAAGATTTTCTTTTGTACCACATTGGCACTAGAACTTTCTTTCCCACGTATATCTTTTGCCCTCGCTTTCTCCTCAACATTTAGAGACCCAATGAGACCAAAGAACGCTGAACTCTTGTCTCTTATGTTTTAGAGTAGTGGCAAAATCCCTCCAAGAAGGTGGCAGCTTCGCAATGATGCATCCCGCCACAAACTTGTCGGGTAATGCACATGTAAAATTCTCAAGTTCTTTCGCAAAGGCTTGAACCTCATGAGCCTGTTCTACTACAGAGTGATCATCGACCATCTTGTAGTCATGGAACTGCTCCATGACATAGAGTTCATCGCTGCGTCGGATACTCAAATTTTGCCTCAAGTGCATCCCACATTTCTTTACCACTTGGCAAAATCATGTACACATCAACAAGATTTTCTCCCAAAACGCTAATCACGGCGCCTCTAAACAGGTTATCCGCAGCCACGAAAGCACTCTCCTGCTCAGGAGAGAGCCCACCCTCAGGCTGTGGCTTGTCTTGCGCAACGTGATACACGCTCATGGCAATCAACCACAAAATCATCTTGGCGCGCTAACGCTTGTAATTTGCGCCACAAATATAGTTGGCTTAAGTGCGGCAAAGAAACCAAGAGTTGTAAAATTCCTAGGATAAGGTTTTTGGATTGTTGGAAAAATTAGGAATTTTCTCAATATTTTAATCCGCAAAAATATGTAAATTATGATTAAACAATCGCACATTTCTAGTTCACAGCCAAAGGTACTAGATAATGATTATCTATCTCATATGCAAAGGCTAATGAACAAGAAATCAAGATGATTAAAACACGGTATAAGAAGATATACCCATGAGCCGGTGCCACCATAGGCACAGTACAAAGTGAACAACAACTTGATCATTGTTGTTTGCCATGACTGGCCGATGTAGACGATCACAGGTTGTTGCGGTGAAGCCTTGGTGCAAGCAAGTGTGACGCGAGACTTTTCGGCGATCGGCGTGGTCGCTCCCCAAAAACCTTATCGGCCTTCTATCTCGAGCAAGATCTCAAGAAAGACGAGGTTCCGAGGCCTGCTCTCTCCGCTACTTGTGCGCGCAAGAAAACGGAGTCGGAAAAGCAAAAGAGCAAAGACTACAAAGGATGGATGGAGTCTGTATGAGAATTTCGCCGGGGTAGAAAAGCACGGCCGTGACTCTCCTTATATAGCCTTGCGACATGCAACGGGCAGGAGCCACCATCAACACAGTAGCGGGTTACGATGGCAAGCGACCATTATGCCGACCATCAATCACGTCCGCTATGTAATCGACGGCGATTCGGGTCACACTGATCACTGCGATTCTTGATCATTATTGGTCACATTGATCATCAAACGGCAAAACAAACCGCCCCGCGACATCACGTCCGGCGGCTGCGCGCTGCGTGCGCCGCGTGCACGTCTCGTCTCGTCTCGTCTCGACTCGACTCGACTCGCACTCGCACACGCACACGCCACGCCTCGGCTCGGCTCGGCGCGCGCGCGCGCGTGTGGCACAGCCTTTACCCTTTTCCACCTTGCTAATTGAGAGACACACAACCCAACTATTTAAGTTGGTCAAATCTTCTCTCAATTACCCATATGGTACTAAACCATTTTCATGACTCTTAGTATTTAATGGGCCTTTAGGAATTTCTATTAAATTAATTATGGGCCACCCATAATAATCTAACAGGTTTGAGCCGAGGGATTGTTGCAGACAGGGTGATGACCACCATTGCCTGTATCACAAAGATCACAAGAAGACCAGCCATCGAAAAATTTTATGATTGGCAGTAGAAATCAGATCTAGTAATTAATATATTAATAGTATCTTCACTACTTTACTATCAGATAAAGTATAAATAAATATTAACTAATATGATCTACTCCCTCCGGTCACAATTAAATAGTTATCGTTTTGAACATAGTGATTGATGGTCAAACTTTCGAAACTTTGATTATCGATATGTTTTTAAATATTTAAATTGGATACAAGAAAATTATATGTGCAGACCTGTCTCAAGAAGTACTTTCATAATATTATAATTTTATCGAGTTTTATAAATATATTGTAATAAAAACTAGTGGTCAAAGTTGTGTTTTGAAGACCATATCAATGTCCAAAATGATAATTATTTGTGACCGGAGGAAGTATTAGATAAAAAAAACGATCTATATTGAATTTAGTACAGCATAAAAGAGCTCTTGTCTACCCAAATGAAGAATTAGTTACACGTTCGTCACTTAGAGCATGTACAGTGGTATAGACAGCTGATGTCTATAATACCTCTCCATGTCATATATAGATAGTATTAAAGATATCTCCTACAATGGGTTGTCTTTTTTGTTGTCTATATAGAACCCCACAATTTCATAAAACGTAAAAAATTGTTGATCAACACAAAAGTACATCTTTGTGGTCTATTGTGTTGCTTGTTTGCCACAACATAAATACGCATGTGTGAATAACATTATGGATTTGCTGCTCAAGACAAATATGAGTATATAAGATTGGGGTTAGTTCACACACACTGGACAAAGAGAGAACTTCATGTGAGTCCGTAATTTTTTTGTTTGAGAATAATGTTCAGCCCATACATTTACGCATGGGCCACTGGTACAAATACATGTTTAAAAATTGATTGAGTGAAATATAGAAAATATGATAAGCACAGTTCTACGGAATTGCATTTGTAGGGAACCGATAACTATCGAAATTGACTAGTACCAAAAGAAAAATGTTATATTATAAGGTAACTCAAAGTAGTCATAATGATTTTATTTATTCCCAAAGTTTTGCCAAATATGCTCGACTAAATCCTTCTTGAGTTGTGTGTGTGTTGATCGGGCACGAATAGAAGAATTCCTTCGCAGCACATCCGCAAAGCAAATATTAGGGCCGTTGTTGACTTCTGGCGGTAGAACGAAAGACATCCCCGGAGTCTCATTCAAGTCCAAAGGAATGGTAACCATTTCTCGTTCATCTTCAACAATCATATTGTGAAGAATGACGCAAGCTTCCATGATTTTCCCGACAGAGACCCGTTTCCACAACCTTGCTGGACGACGCACGATGTTAAAACGAGATTGTAAAACGCCAAATGCTCTCTCTACATCTTTCCTTGCCCCTTCTTGATGTCGTGCAAACAATTTGTCCTTCTCTGTCTGAGGGAGTGGTATAGTTTTCACGAAGGTGGCCCATTCTGGGTAAATTCCATCAGCAAGGAAATAACCCCTATCGTATTGCCTCCCATTGACAGTAAAATGCACTTTTGGAGCTTCCCCTTTCAACTCTTGAATGAACAACGGTGACTGATTTAGCACGTTGATGTCATTATTGGAACCAGCGACACCAAAATATGCATGCCATATCCGAAGGTCATGCGAAGCAACTGCTTCAAGGATCATAGTAGGGACACCATGATCACCACGGGTGAATTGGCCCCTCCATGCAACTGGACATTTCTCCCACTGCCAATGCATACAATCAATGCTCCCTAGCATGCCAGGGAAGCCACAAGTCTCGCCAATTTGAAGCAAACGCTCCAGTTCATCACATGTGGGGTGCCGCAAATACTCCCCACCGAAATTCTCAATTATCCCTTGTGCAAACTTGCCCAAGCATTCCAATGAAGTGCTTGCGGCGATCATTAGTACCTCATCTAGTTGGTCAGCAGGGGTGCCATACGCTAACATACGGATTGCTGCCGTACATTTCTGTAGTGGTGAGAGCCCTGGTCTATTAATGGCATCTGTCCTATTAGTGAAATAGGGATCCCATTCTTCTAGAGCACTCACGATTCGTAGGAACAGAGGTTTTCTCATTCGAAACCTTCTACGGAACATTTCATCAGTGTAGAGAGGTTGTGCAGAGAAGTACTTGGCCATGAGGTCATTATGGGCGGCTTCATGATCCCTCTGTATATACCTCCTTGTGCCACTTCGGCGACGAGACGATTCAGCACATTGTTTCTCTACTTCGGCCTTCAACTGGGCATCGATCCGCTCACCAAATCGGTTGAAGATTTCTTGCTCGGCTATGTATTCTTCCAAAGTGTAAACTTCGGTTGAGTCAAAATTGTCAGTATCGTTGACATCATCGGAGCAAGAAGAGGATCCTGATAGATACGACATGTTCTGGAGTGCTAATGAGAACCTACATGATACAATGACACCCCTATATTAGCATTAACACTACCAAACTCCATATTAGCAATACGCATGAACTAGCATCAGATTGATCAAAGTGATTGACTATCACGCTAGTAGGAAAAAAATGACATGACAAGATAATATAACAAGAAAATGATCCTATTGGTCAAGTAAACTAGCCATGATACAATACTATATCACAGCATCAGTGCTTGCCCTCCATGTCGTATATAGCTTGTGAATAAGATCAATACGAATATCATGAGGAGCTCGAGAACATGCCATGAGCTAGTACCTTTAACTCGTAAATTACCATTAACTAGTTACGTACACAACTAAACAAGTACTTACCACAAACGACAGGCAATATATATAATAAGAATCCGCCAGTGCTACTACATGAATCAACTAATCATCGAACTAGAGACGCACTCACAGATTGCCTGAATTCGAGAAGGTGATGCCGAACAAGAGATTACCTGACTTTGATGACAAGGCGACGCCAAATACACCGCGATGCAGTATAGATGAAAGCTAGAAGAAAATTAAGGAATCTAGAAGCATATACGATGGAGATTTGTATTAAGCTGCACACAGGAATATGGTACAGGTTATATAATACATGTACTAGGATTAGCTTGGCATACAATCCAATGCTATCGTATAGCAGCAGGACTCATGCAAGACTTGTACTATTCATATATGTGATATCCGAGTAGGACATCAACTCGCCTGGCGATTGTAACCGAGTAGGACATCAACTCACCTGGTGATCGTAACCGAGTAGGAGATAAAGCAATATTTGAAAACATAAAAAGCAGTTCGATTGGACTGAGCATATTTAACCTTATAGTTACAGACCCATAAATCTTGATTACTGAAATTAAATCAAATGACAAGCATGTTCACATGACAGTGCTGGACACTATGGGCTCCAGACCAAACTAACAATGAACCTAAAAGGATCTTCATCAGAGCAATATCACACCATGAGCTTGACTTGTAGACTCCTAGTATTCTGGAAAAACAAAAAGAAATGACCAATGATAAGTACAACATACATGGGCAATATAGGAACATAGGAACAAATCTTAGTGAATAGTAAGTACACCTAACTAGCATGCAACAAATTACAAAGGTACCAAAATGCAATCAACTTACCACTGAGAATTTGCAGTTAATCTCTCTCTCATATACTTAAGTGCCTTCACATGCTCATCTTTCATATCCTCAGACATCGTTGTTGTGTCTTGCATAATGAGTGCTCTGTACGTTTTCAACATTTCATACTCCTTGTCATGTTTTCTGGCCTCCTTGTTCTCCTTGGCTGCCTCCCTATTCTCCTTTGATGCAAGGTGAGAGAGCTTTGCTGATTCAAGCTTCTCTGCCGAGAGACGTTGCTGCAATTCTAGCATCTCACTACGATTTTTGTTAGCTTCGGCCTGAGCATTTACATACTTGTCAAGCAATTCAACATCTATTGTAGTAGCCTTTGCCTTGCCTTTGCCATTACGTTCGGACTTGACTGATTTCGTTCCTTGTGGGCGAGGGATATCTTGGATATCTATTGGAGAGGACATCTGCTCCACCGCCTCACCAGAATCTGACATTTTTCTTTTCTTCATTTTCTGAAGCTCCTCATTGTACGCATGCCACTTTGGTTGATCTCGGATAACCTTCCAGCAATTCATGTGTAGGAACTGTCCTCCATAGTCTTCATTATACATTCTCATAGCCTTGTCCATCAATTGATCATCCGACTGTCCACTAGTATATACCCGGCAAGCCTTCACCCAAGAGTTATTGAACTCCACGACCCATTTGTTAACTCGATGCCAACGGTCCTTGGCTTGCTTTACTGCTCTTCTCCGGTTTTTTGGTGTGGTGTTGTTGTAGACTGTAGTTACTTGTCCCCAGTATTGTTCACTTTTCTTAAAATTCCCCTTGATGGGATCATTTGAATTATTCAACCAAGAACTCCACTGCATTGGTAACAAAGAATATTAGTGCTATTGTTAAAATACTAATAAGCTTCATGTATTCTTCATATAGCCATATGCAGTACTGAATATGAGAATGTAAGAAACGTACCAATCTTAGGTCCTCTTCTTGTGTCCATAACAACCGCGTCTCAGTCCTACCTTCTCTATCTTCGTCGCCACTCTCAACATTAACAATTGGTCGGGATTCTGAACCCGATGGTGTACGTGGAGTGGTTGACTTGGAAGGTGATAGCGATGGAATCCCTTTGGTTGCTGATGGTTGTGGTGCTGGAAATGGAGCGTATTGTGCAGGACCGCCAACACAATGGAAATTTTCCGACATGGGCTGCTGATGAGGATATTGTTGTGGCAGGGAGAAACTCGATGGATTTTGAAAATATCTCATGAAAGCACCGGGTGGATGAAGATCATTCCCCCTGGTAAGAAAAGAACATATGCATACATCATGTGATCAGCAAACATAGAGGCGTTATTTTAACACGTATCACACAAAGCTTTCTTAGCATCAACAGGATAAGTGAGTAATAGAACAACCCATCAAGAAAAAAAATTAGGCAGTTCAAAATAGGACCTCCAGAAATAAAGAAAAGGAAATAAAACTAGGAACCTAAAGGCCATCATATACTAGTCGATAATTTATCTCCATCCTTAAGAATGTTTTATTAAAAATTCTGAATTTACTTCTAAAAAACTTATGAAGAAAGAATACTGAATTTACTCTTCAAGTATCATCATGGCTAGTGGCTCACAAAGCGCATCAAACGTTTTGGTCCCATACAAAGTAGTTCTCCATGACGAAGTACTAGTTCTTCTAATAAATTAATGTCCAGTAGAAAGAAATAATAAATTAGAGATAGCTCAACCATTTAGGAATTTCAGAGAAGCCCCCTCACAAGGCATCCCTAATCAACCCCATAGAGAAAATACCCAAATCTCTGATGCTAGATCATGAAACAACGGACTTCAATCAACTTACCAGAGCTGCACATCTGCGTGGGCGGACGAGACATAGCCCATGGCTGCCCGATCTAAGCACTTTTCACTGCATAGCTCAGGAGAATAAAGATCAGGGTTGCCAGCAGAGGAGAAGGCAGATGCTGTTGCGGAGGCATCGTCGGCGACCAGCTGCGGAGGTGTAGGTTTCTCCTGTGGAGTATCCTTCCTAGGAGGTCGTCGTGGCATCCTTGGGTTACTGCGGCAGGCACAGGTGACGGCGGCGGGCTGGCGGTGTAGGTTTTGGCTGTTGTGCAAAGAAGAAATTGGGTTGGATTGGGAAGATATAGGGTTGGGCGGGTAATGAAAGGAGGTTGCGCGGGAGTTTGGAGAGGGATGGCGCCATGGTTTTGGCGACGGCGCACGGGATCATCTTGTTCGTGCCGAAGCCTTGTCAAAGACGGACGACCTCCATACAACGCAGATTGCATCGTTGATTCCTCCGATTTTCTCGTATCTCAACCCGTCTCTTCACGAAAGGACGGCTACTCTCTCTCTTTTCTCTCTCTCTCTTCCACCTCATCAAAAATCTGATGTGGCATCTCTTATAGACAGCTGATGTCAGCCCATTGTACATGCTCTTACAATGATGCCGAATACCATTCCGAACAAAAGCGTTCGGAATCTGCCCCAGAATGCATCGGCGATGAAGGCTCCAGCTACCGGCGAGAAGCTGATCGTACCAGTAAAGATGTTGTTCACGTTTGTTGCGGCGTTCGCCTTCATGTTGTAACGGTTTATCAGGTAATTCGCAAGGGGCGCGCCGAACGCATTTGCCACCATAAAGATTGCCGCGTAGGACCCTGCATTCATTCATGTATGTACCGCGAAATCTAAGTGAGAGATGTGGTACGGACTACGCATAGTAGCATCAATTCTAATGTGTGTTAATATGTACCATAGTAGCATCAATTCTAATGTGTGATAATATGTACCATAGTAGCATCAATTCTGTGTTTTCCCTCCTAAGTCTCTTTAGCTTGAGAAAGGGAAAATGTGACTTTACAGTTCCTTCATGATATGGCTCAACGCATAGAAAAATGAACGTGGATTGTTCATTGAAGAAAGATAACATGCATGGACTAAAAATGTGTGGACTTATTGTTCTACCGGGTCTTGAAAAGTTGGTACTAATTCATACAAGAAATCCTACTGTATGACAGTGGACATTCATCTTTTGATTATTATTTACCCGGATGAATAACAAACTAAGCGCACATTTTAGGTCATGACAATGGAGATCAAACAAGCTGTTTTCCTTGTAGTACTTTTATGCTGTAGTTGTTGCTAAAAATTGCATTGATAGCTAGAAGATACCACGTAAGTAGTTGCGATTTATACTGTAATATATAGCAACTAATTAAATGTGATACACAAGATGAAGTAGTATTTTGCAACGTTGCAATCGATCGGTATATACTATATATACACTGAGAAGTGAGATGTTCTTAATTATTTGTTCCCAAGCGTGCGTGCAGGTGTTCGTGCGAGCATGCGTATGAAGCCGATCGAAGGTGATGATGTAGAGAGAGAGAGAGAGACCGATGATGAAGGCGATGGCTCTCCATCCTCTCGGCCTCCGCGCCGCCTCCGCTCCTCCTCTTCCAGCCTCTTCCTCCGCGAGGCCACTCGGCCCCGGCCGCGGCCGCCGCAACGCGCTCGCCGCGCGATCCATGGATGCTACCCCTCCGCCCTCACACATTTCTAGCTGCAGCTTTATTTATTTCTTCCTGAACTGGATCCATCAGATGCGTAGCGATGGATGCATATATAGGCGCCGATCGAGTGCACCAGCACATGTAATGGTGCGCTCTGAGAGAAGCAAGCCGTAAACCTCTTGCCTTCCGCATCTTCCAATGCGTTTCCATCGAAACCGAAGTAGTAGGCAGGCACGTACTGGCCATTGGGGAACGCTTCTTCTCGCCCGGTCACTTCCACGCCTCTTCCGGACGGTATGCACGTCAATGGGATGAGAAACGCACTGGCCTTCCGCGAGCTAGCTGCTGGCTTGCCATCGATTGGAAAAAAATTCTGTGGAGGAGGTATGTAAATTTAACTCTGTGCATCCCCACTCCGATGGATGCCACGTGTTCATCTTATCAATCTCAACCATTCATTTAATTTCTCACTCCTACCATTAATAACACCCTTGATTTCTCACTCCTCCAATTAATAACACCGTTGATAGTATGAGGTTGAGATTTAGCTAGATAGACACGTGGCATCCATCGGAGTGGGGATGCACAGAGTTAAATTTACATACCTCCTCCACAGAATTTTTTTCCCATCGATTGCACATGGATCGCGTGGTTCGATCCAATGGATCCATTGCAACAACTACGTATTTTAACGTACCTACCTGGCCGTGGAGCAATATGTTTTGTCTGAACCAAACTCAAACGAAAAGGTTAGTATATATGTACGCGTATACGCACACGCAGTTAGTATTGAAATGACAGGTTCTCTTTGCGGCATGGACCTTTTCTTCTCTGGACAAATTAACTCAAACGTGCTGTCGTCGTCACGCAAAAGTGTGCCTTCAACCTGATGGATTTTTTACGGAAACAGTACTGAATAATGCTGCTACCTTCAGATGTTTTCCTTCGAGGAACGTGCAGTCCGTAGAACCGGTCACGGCACAAGGCCGGTCAGATTCGGCTTATGGAAAGGTGAGCTTTATATTAAACATCTTACTAGCATCAATGAAATGTTATACGTTAGTGTATGCTCTAAAATCGAAGAGACGTGCTTCTATGCTTTTCTTTTTGAAAGTTGCACAAATATTAAAGCATGAATAAAAGGTAGATAGTGATTACTTACCCCTTGATTTGCTTTAAGATTTGTGCAATTTGTATTAGGAGAAAAAACATAGAAGCACTGCTCAAAATCGAAATATGTTAGTATATGCTCTAAAACCATTTTTTTTTTTAAGAAATACTAGTTTAGTGTCCAAACATTGCAACGGAGAATAAAATTTGTAACAAAACATAAAGATCAAGCAATAAAAAAAATTTGGCTACAAGATCAAAATAAATAACTGCGACCCATGTTGCCTGGAAGGACTTTGTGTAGACGGCGGTATTGGGTAGTTGGCATACTTTTCTGAGTTCACAATTATTTATGTGTTAAACCCATATTGAATTAAAAAATTCAGGTTAGTTTGATAATTTAGCAAGATAATAAGCCCACAAACTAATTAAGGTAGATCATAGAATTTAGCGTATGATCTCTTCTATTGCTGTTCGCGTACCACCTACTAACAGTTGATAAATAAAGCTCTGTTCACAGTAGCCAAAAAAACAAACCTTTCATGGTAAGGTAGTTTATATATAGTCTCAACCATTGAAAGAAAACGTGCTACGGTTGAATTCTTCATGCGGTTGCAGTCTGGGCAGCAACTGGCTTAGCAAAGTCCAACTAAATCATCTTTAGCTCAGTTTATTATAATTCCTTGTTCCAATGATCCAATTAACACACGCAACCATTACAAAGCAGCAAGACACCTCAGATTCAGAGAAGCGCACAGCACACAATGAGCAGGGCAGTGATCAACAAGGAGGATAAAGCTTGGTGTTTTACCCACTTTAATATTACTATTCAGATACAAGACAACAAACAAAGCTGCTTACTAATAACCAACTTCCAAGAATAATTTGTACTTCGTAACCAAAGAACAACACTAAGGGCCTGTTTGGATTCATTAGCAACTAATAGTTAGCTAGCTAATAGTTCCTATCTAATATTAGCTAGCTAATAGTTCCTATCTAATATTAGCTAGCTAACTATTCGTTGGAGGGTGTTTGGATCCATCAGCTTATATGTGGCTAATAGATGCTATTGTCCATAATACCCATGCTATTAAATGCTATTGATGGTAGACGCGAAGGGTATTTTGGTTAAATGCCATCTATTAGCTGCTATTAGCTGGGTTTGACTAGCTAATGAAATAACCATTAGCTGGGTGCTCAGCTAATAGTTAGCTGATCTATTAGCTGGGGATGTTTGGATCCACTTAAGCTAATTTTTAGCAGCTAACTATTAGCTGCATGGACGCCCTAAGTAACTGTTGCACCCTTTCAAAACTGCTCATGAAAAAGCTATTATTTAACCTCTCTAGAGCGTTTAGACTTGAAGGTACTTGCTGGCTTTGTGGACATTCTTGTCTCCTCTTCCTATGCAATTCAACGCCACGCTAACTCGCAGAGCTGTATAAATCTAAAATTTACATGTAACCAGAAAATTTTAGGTAGAAATAACCAAGCAGTACAGATGCACTGGTATCATCATATCAATAAAGATTTCCCGTCAACATTGTTGGTGCCAATTAGTGCCTATACCATGATTTTAATACATTGACATCAAGAAAATTCAAAACACTCACAATGTATGTTATTTGGATCAGAGCCATTAACAGTCATCGGTTCTCACTTCTCACTATTACCCGATTCTGTCTCATTAACGGTTGTAGTTAATTCCCCATGGGCAAATTTGGCATTCATTTTCCCCGTTAAATTATTCTTAAACCAAAGAACAAGTGCAGAAACAGATGCAGGCCAAATCCACAACCAAGATGGCAAATTCAGACTCCCACTTTTTGTGTAGTATCAATAACAGGGCCACAGAAATATACAACCTCAACTAAGTGGCTATCGTTCTAATCATACAATCAAAGCCCCCCGTTTCTTTCTGAAGGGTAAGACCGTATGGACGAATTTCAATTCCGTTGGAGCTGATATGTGTATATGAAATTGGATCTCACACATCATGAGACTTTTGCGGAATTTATTTTAGTCTCAACTTTCACAAGTCACAGCAGCCACTCAGCTGTTTGAAATTATAACTGACAGCAGAAGTGCAGTTGGCTAAGACTTCAGTGGGTTCTGGGGCTTTTTTTTTGGTTGCGAAAACTGTATCTTACCAGATGTTCATGCATTGTCAGATACTCAGAATTGTTTTTTTTTTTTTGTGCTCTTGATGCCCATAGCACAGGGAATCTGAGACCTGGGTATTCTTTTTTGAGCTTCGAGAGTGTACTAGTCTCATGAAAACTGAGTTGATCCTGTTCTGAGGCTTGCGCAAGTCCATATATAGTACTGGTCAGTGTACAATAATACAGCTTATATAGCAGTGGCATGTAAAACGTAGGTTTACATTGTGCTCCCCAGTCAAGTGTGTTCATAACTTCAACTAGGTGCAAACCATATAAAGGTTTGCCTTTGTAGTAAATCTTTTTTTTACGACATAACGGCATATAATGATGAATCTTAACAGCAAATCAATTCGAGCATGACTAAATATAGTAGCAGACAAGTACTGAATAAGATCAAAGTACAAAAGAATTTAACACACTAGCATAACCATATACAGTGGCTAAAATTTGGGATCTCAAACACGAGTTCAAGGAGTAATCAGCCCAAATCCAGTTTCTATGGTATAAATGCAATAGAAAATTATTATGTTTTCTGCTCGAATTATTTACATGATTTGGAAATTATAAATAAAAATTCTTTCATCTGTTATTTTCATGTTTTACCAAACTAATCTCTACCAGACAAGGAAGAACAAGAAACTTTTAATTTTAATATGTGCAAAATATGTGCAAGGAGAACTTGACACTACACTGCTAATAATCAATACAACTCTCTAACACTATGATAGTATAACTCTGAAAATTGTCAAAGGTACAACAACAAAATTCTTTGCTAGTATTTCTATTAACTTAGTTGTGTCCTGTTCTCCATATAATAGTATAACTCAGAATATCACCTAATATAAGGCAGTGATAGTATTGCTTGCTCTGCAGCAGTGCTCTATATGTCCTCAACCACGATGAGTGTTTCTCCGGCTGAGACTGAGAAACCTCTGACCTTGTGATCCAAGGGAGAGTCGAATGACCTAATGATCAATCCTAGAAAGATCTAGACTCTGAAATACGCAGCATGTGTAGCTCCATTAGAAATAGTCAAAATGGTAAGTTCAAAAAAAAGAGGTGTTAATGGCCAAAGGAAATTGGTGAATCACTGGTAGGAATTTCCCACAAAGCACTGACGAAGTTTGTTACCCAAATCGTCCTCTATTTCCATGAATCGTAGCACAACTTGCAACTTAAAAAATAAAATATTCGTACAGAGTTCCAACTGAGAATGAAATCTACATGCTATTTGGCTCACCTCGATGTCCCAGAGTGTGCGGTACACGACGGCGTGCGCACCGTAGCCCACCTCCTCCATCAGCAGGTAGTCAGCAGGCTTTGCCATGAACGCCGGCGGCACCAAAGCAGCAGCTGCCTCCCCCGGGCGCCTGGTGCTTCCGTTCCTGCCCATGGCCCCAGCTTGCCGGAGGCACCGTGCCGTCCACCCTCGCGATTAGTACTGAAGCTCACTCCCACAACCGCTGCCGATGAGCCGGTCGTTGACTAGCGTCTCGCGTGTGGACGGGGCGGAGTAGGGTTTGGGAGAGACGGGGCACACGTAAATTTATATTGATGTTATTACAAACATTTTATACTAAAACCATCTATCATATCTATTGTTATCATAGACGGTTTTAGCCTTCAATTATTTGTGATATTGTCTAATATAAGGTTTTTTTTGTAGTAGTGAGTCGACAGGAGAAAGGTAGATGCAGAGACAGAGAAGGGAGAAGGGGAAGTGGAAGAAGACCTACATCCTTTGTATTGTCCAAGGAGGCAACCATCAAGCTTGGCGGTTCACAAGAACGTGCTGTGCAATCAACAAGGACGATTGTGTGGCGACCCGCATAATTAATCCAGAGTAATGACAGTAACCCTATCGTTAACTCTGAGGTAATTACACTGATCTGGGTATATTAGCTAATAAAATATCGAGTGGGCTTGGCAATTTATTAGTTAATACACCGTATTCAGAGTGTTGCAACAGAAACTATAATTAGAGACTGAAATAGAAACTTTAATACATTCTATTGTCATGCAGGCTATATATTCAATACATAATTATACATAGGATCTAAATATAACAAAATATAATACCAAAACTCTAATTACTCCAAGGCTGACGAAGTCGAAGCACAGTCAACCCATCGCCCTAACCCTCTTGATAGTCTTCATCGTAGTAATTATGATATTGTGGGTGCTCCTCACCTCATACCTCTTAGGCGAGTCCACTGGGATTCCTGTCTCAACCGAACGCTTAGCTACAGAAGTAGTTCTCTAAGTAAAATGAGGATTTAGCAAGAGTGACTACAGAAGTACTCATCAAACATTAATAGCAAAATGCAATATATGATTTTTTTTTCTTCCACATCCATCTCAAGTATTTTCCATAACCATCTGGAGCAACCTTTCCTCAAAACTATTTTCAAAAAATAGAGTTTTTATTAGGAAAGTTATGGTGTTGATTTTAATTATCCAAAAATACTACTAGCACTCATATATGAGATAGACTTAGTTTTCGTAGCCTCCAATCCAGGAGGCAGGCATGAATTCATGATTTTACTATATGCAGGTTTGTACCACTTTACCCATAGCGAATTCAATCGTAATTGAGAACCCATAATATTTATCATTAATCAAGTATTAGATCTCCAATCCTGATAGCCAACGAGTAGTAGTATTCTCGACTAATCCCCACCTACTCTCAGCATATCAGTTGTACTATGACTAGTTACACGGTATAGAACTATGACTAACCACGTAGTACTATATTCCGACTATTATGTAATACAGCACTCCGACTAATAACACAGTATTGTACTCTAATTGTTTACGAAGTAAAGCACTCTGACTAACAACGCAATATTGTATTCTGACTAACCACTGTAGTACTCATCTCATGGCATTTAATATAGCGTCAGGTCATCCACAACTGATTTTGTGTCCTCACTGGGCCCACAGTGTATCCCAGCTTCACACCTCTCTTAGTTATCTACGCTTACCCAATATGAAGATCATAACACCATCATATGACATTTTTTCTGATTATTTTCATGCACTATGGTTGATATAAAAAATTAGTGAGAGCCGCGCGCTTCGCCGCGCCGTGCGAAATTTGATCCAAAAATGAGGAAAAGCGGGAAAAAACAGAAAAACGACGGACGAAAAACGGATCTACTTTTTTTGGGGGGGGAAACGGCAAACGAAAACATTTTTTCCATGTTCCAGAGAAAAAACGGTTCACGGAAATAATTTTTTCAGGCAAAACGAAAGAAAACGGCTTTTCATATTTTTTGTGGGGAAATAGCCACCGAAAACATCTTCCCCATGCTCCGGAGGAAAAACGGATCACGAAAACATTTTTTCGGGGCAAAACGGAGAAAGGGAACGGTTTTCCATATTTTTTGTTTTCGAAAAACGGGCAACGAAAACATTTTTCCCATGCCCGGAGAAAAATCGGATGACGGTTATTTTTTTCGGGCAATGCTGCTCTCCACTCTCCTTCCGAGAATGGTACCACCATGCAATGTAAGTATTTCCAGGGGACGAACAATGTAATGAGCTATGTCAGAAACGGTTCAGTTGAACTTACCGGTCCGACCTGTGGTTGAGCAGGATCTTAAGTTATTTACTTTGTTCAAGGGGATTTAACCTTATGTTGCCAAAGACTAAGCTATTCAACCATCCACAAACCAACCTGGTACCTGCTTGTACTAGCCACCCAAACCAACTATGGCTTACGTCATCGGTCGGGGATTGGGCTCACGACTACCTCGTGGCTAGTCCAATATTGTCCCCCTGACCGTAGTACAATTTTAAAATCTACCGAGCGAACTGTTCGCCATAATTTCATTTCTCTTTTAAAGATTTTCAGTGAGACTGATATGACTAATTAATTAACTAGGGTGCTTATAATCATTAACTAGGGCTTATGTCGAGGAGGCTAATGGCGAAACTGGGTATAACTAAGTAGCATGACATTCTAAACTATCGATTTTCATTATTTCAACACACAATTAAAGTAGTGCGATAGAAAGTAAATATTGTAATATTAGAACAATTGGGTTCAACATGATCAAGGGCGTGTGGCTTGCCTTGCTGGGCGAGGGTTCATCTAGGGCGTAGTCGACATAGTCGTATTCAGCTCTTGTCTGGTCCAGCTCTAGTTCCGGAAACTGCTCATGCTCCGGGTACTGCGAAACATCGAGTCTAGCGCGAAAAAACGAAAACAATAAGCAAACGAACAAAATAAAACAATTAAAAAGAAAAACCGAAAATAAATTCGAAGCGGGGGCTGTTTTTGGACTCAGTGGCTCGAAACGATCAAGACGGTGTATTTTGGCCATTTTTGGAATTTTTTGGCATTTCTGGACTTTTCTCTGAATTTTCGGATTATATATAAAGAAAAATCTGAAAATGGAAATTTAAAAGAAAAAGAAAAGAGAAACCGGCCGAATAGTGCTTGGGTCGATTCGGCCCGAGGGCACATCTTGGCCTTTCAGCTGCGTGGAGCCACGCGAGCGGCCGGCTTCATTTGAGAGAAAAGGAAGGAGGGGGTCGAGGTTTGGGTAGGTGGGGGTGAGCGAGGGAGAGGGTGGCAGGGCGAGCGTGCGGCTCGGGGACGAGGCCAGGGTGGTCGGCGCCGGGGGACAAGGGATTCGGCGGGGAGGGGGCTAGGGCTAGGTTAGGGTTAGGGCTTGTGAAGATTGACGGTGAGCCTAGAGGGGGTGAATAGGTTTTTTTTCAAAAATTCTAGGACTAAAGAACTCTAATTTGCCTTATGACGGAAATTAAATCATTTGCGGAAGAGTAAACTAAGATTTTGACAAAAAGCCTAAATTATCTAGGCTCTACTAGTGCACCAACAGAAATAAAAACTAAACAGAGACAGGCAAGAAAGAGGAACATAACAATAAAGCAAAAACTGAATGTAAAAGGCAATGAACACGAGGATTTTTCACCGAGGTTCAGAGTTACACTCCTACATCCCCGTTAGAGCACTTTACAAAGAAGTATATCTCCACCAATAGCTAATCACTATAGCTTTGGTAAACACTGTAGTGACTTTTTCACCATTCCGGTGAGGTAAGTCACAAACAGTGGTGGCTTTCCACAAACCTTTTTGGATAGGTCGCAACAAAACACTTCCAAGCCGTCTAGGAACACAAAGTTCCAAAAGTAATAAACTATCCACAGACTTAATCTCTTGGTTCACTAGCTCAACATTGTCTAGACTTAGGTTGGAGCAAGATCACTTTTGGAAGTTTATGATCAGAGTGAAAATAGGTCTCTTTGAAGGCTTTTGAACTCAAGAATGCTAAAATGTTAAAGAGATGCAAATTTTTTTCTAAATAATGGTCCTGGCACAGCATATATAGCCCACAAAAGGAATATAGCCGTTACTAACATTTACTATCCGTTGGGCAATGTTAGAATGATAAAATAATGATAAACATATGTGCCACGGACTTAGCTTAATAAGGTTCACAATTTGTTCAATGCACGACGAACCAATTGTAATGAAAATCATGTTTATGCCGAACCGAAACCACTTGGTCTATCATACACATGCTTTGAGCGAGACTAGGTCCGTCGTGAAAACCAACCAAAGATTATTCACACCGGACCAAAAAAGTTGGTCCGGCGTGAATGGAAAACTTTCTGGTTTTTGGTCCTGCGGACCAACTGATTTTCAATACTATTCCAGAGAGAATCACGTTTGAGCCGGACCGAAAAGCTTTGGTCCTAGCTACATGACTTGAAACAACCCCCGAGTCAAAACTAGAAACAACAGTCCTTAGCCTTTATCCTTCAATATAAAAAGTCTTCACTTCACAAGAGTTACTTGACTTGATCATCAACACCAAAACACATAAAAAACAAATTTAAGAATTAGGGGGCCTAGATGCTTTCAATCTCCCCCCTTTGGTGATTGATGACAATACCCTTGATTACCCATTTTTTTTGGATAAAAATGACTTATATTTTTTTGCAAAGAAATGTTAGTATGACAGAACAAGTATATTATTTGCAGAAGTAATTATAACAAATTATGCTCCCCCTACATAAGTGCTTAAGATAAATAAGACATTCTGAGAATAACATCATAACTTGTTTAGGAAGATAAAGCATTTAGAGTATAATTTACACATATCAGAGAATAAATTAATCTTATCAGAGCAGAAGTAGTCAAATCAGAGCAAATCGAGCAAGAGTAGTCCTACTAGAGCAAATCCAACTTAAGTCAAAAAAACACAAAGCATTCAGATCACAGATAACGAGTTTCAGAAACCGTAATTACAGACTTAGAATTACAAAGTTAGACTTAAGGCTAAACGACAGCTACTCCAACTAACATTTCTCCCCTTTTGGCATCAATTGCCAAAAAAAGATTATTTTTTGCGCCTGGAGAAGGTCCTCTTGAACAGACCTGAGACCTGGGAGCTTGTGCTCTGCCTTGGAGGGGAAAGATGCTACCATCTTGGAGAAAGTTCTTCTTCAGTCTCAGCTCTAGAAGCCATGTCCTGATCATGCCAGCTAGGATAGTTTGGATCTCTAGGTTGAGGACTGACTGTCCAATTTGTGAAATCTTCTTGCAGCTGTCTTAAGGACTCATTTGTTTTATTTGTCCGATTAAGCACAATTTGTCCAAGGTGCACTAGATTATGGACCAAATTGGCTCAAGCATCTTCAGTAAAAGCCATGTGATCTTCTAAAGAGTATCCCAGCCAATCCAAAGAGCCTCCGTGGGTGTCAAGCTTGCTGTGAACAGACTTTCCAAACTGGTCAAACTTTATGCCCTGTGCATTTTGTTTCTTGTTGAGATCATAGATTCTGTCTTTAAGGATGTTTTGATTAGTCTTGATTTCTCCAAGCCAGTTTCTCATATCCCACTGATTGCTTCTGAGCATTTCAAATCTTTTGTATCTCCCATCTCTGATCATGGCCTGTTCTTGATAGATCTTGTTTAACATCTCTTGAGATTGTTAGTGATACTGTTGAAGAGCAGCCATGTGTTCATTATGTCTGAGAGCTGCCAAGTTTATTTCTTCTTTAAATCTGTCTTGAGAAATTTTTAAATCAACATTGTATTGTTGCTCAAATGAACTGAACCATTCAGGTTGAGTGATCCATGCTGGTCGTTGGTCACATTGAAGTTCAAGAGGTGGTGAATGATGAGAAGCCTCAAAGTGTTGTGTGAATGTTAACCCTCCTGCCTCATAGTCATGAGCTGCTGGTCTGAAGCTTTGGTCCAGGGCCGTGCCGGCACGGCAGAGCGGAGGCATGGTCACACCGCGGCACGGAGATATACCGACGAGAGATGGGACAGAACTAAGAGAGATTGAGATATACAGGCGGGATCAGTTCAGCTGGGACACTTTTGTAGTCTCAAGTATGTGCAATTTATAGTCTAGATCCGATCCAACATCCACAGATCTACTATCACAACTTCATTGTTGTTGATGGCTATATTATGTCACTTATCTACAATGATTTTATTTCACTAGATTTCTAATAATGTCGAGGTTACATGATCTTTTTGGAGAGAGAAAATACTGTTGAGCTTTCTACAGATAACCATCTCTCGTTCCCTCGTTGGCCAATGAGCGAGCGAGAGAGAGAGAGAGAGAGAGAGAGAGAGAGAGAGGCAATAGTCGAGAGAGAGATTGAGAGAGACGATCGAGAGGAAGAGAGCCGAAAGAGGGAGCAACAGGCGAGAGAGATTGAGAGAGATGGACGAGAGAGAGAGAGAGAGAGAGAGAGAGAGAGAGGGAGGGAGGGAGGGAGAGGGAGCAATGGGCGAGAGAACTGAAAGAGTTTGAGCATCGTGTGTCTCTTTCTCCTTTTCTCTCGTCGGAATAGTGTAAATGGGCCGGACCTGGGCCAGCACGGCACAAAGCAGTCACGAAGTATAAATAGGCCGAGCCGGCACGGCACGGTAAGCACGACGGACCATCACGGCCTGGCACAATTTAAACATGAAGCACGATAAACCAACACGATGCCCACCTCTGACCAGCCACCACCATCATTAGCACCGGTGACACCGGTGTGCCCTTTAGCTTAATACTTGGACGTCAGAGACAGCAGGGACAGGCATCGCATCGCTACATGTTGTCATCAACCTACGAGCCAAATTGGCATCCACCATTATGCACGCGATGAAGCACCTATCCTGCCGGAGACCCGACGCTTGGATGCCAAGTCATCATTGTATCGAACGCCTGTATGATTGCATGCGGTCACCTCACCGTCGTTCTGCTTCTCGTCGCTACCGCCGGTGGTCCTAGGACCCATTGAGCATGCGTGCAACCGGAAGATTCGTCGTCGCTACACTTGCACCTTGCGCCATCTCGTCCCGGCGGCCGACGCTCGTAGACAGGCGCCGCACCGTCGCATGGACAGGCGTTGGACGTGAAGGCAACCAAATCTGTTCGTAGCAGATACCACCTACTCTGACACAAAGCCTAAGATTCAGAACGAATGATCAAGAGAAAAGATAAATTACCAATTAGAAGTAGTAAATTAGCATTAGTACGTGAATTTGATGCAAACCTCTTCTGCCGGTGGTTTTTCTTATGGCAAAAAAAAAATGGCCGTCGGCGAACGCCGGTGTTTAAAATAGCCACAAAAATCGGGAGACAGAAAAAAACCAGATCTCGTGCCAACCATATAAATTGAGGGCAGCTAAGAAATCCAGCAATTCTGCGCCCACAACCCATCAAAGACACAGATCTGGATGCAATGACACCTGGTGACTGGACACCATGATTTTAAGTACGCGAATTAAAATCAAATTCGAGTATTTTTTTAAAATTACTTTTAAGGTATATACCCATCTATAACAAATCAAATAAAACACACATCTTTGAAAAATATATACTCGAATTCAAAGACTTTGAATGAATTTAGATCACATGTTTTACTTATTTATATTTAAAATCAGGAAATACCTACAATCAAACCATCATCAAGAAAAAAAACTCTAGTTTGATTTTCAATTCAAACTTATTCAAACTAGTTAGTAAACTAGTTAAACTCAACATCCTACAAATTTCAAAAATTTTGGCATGCAATACATAGGGAAAGACCCGTTTTGGATTATAGTGCTCAGTCACCATGGTGCATCAGGTAATTATACTATATATGTATATGTGTGTGTATGTGTATATATACATGAATATATAGTATAATTAATTGGGATAGACACAATGATCTAAAACATGCATTTTCCCTATGTGTCGCATGTGAAATGGTTTGAAAATTTTTGAATGTCAAGTTTAACTAGTTCAAATAAGTTTGAACTAAAATTCAAACTAGAGTTGTCTTTTCTGATGGTAGTTTGATTGTAGTTATGTGCTGACTATATATATAAATCAACAAAACATGCTATATAAATTCATTCAAATTTTTTGAATTTGAGTATTTTTTTTCAAATATATGTGTATCATCTGAATTATTATAGATATGCATGTACCATAACACTAAATTTTTTGAAAAATATATCCAAATTTGGCTTGAATTCATGCATTTGAAATCATGGTTCCTTGACACCATGGTGTCCCATTTTGGCATCCTATCCGAAATCTTCTAGAAATGCACAAAACTCATTGAAACATGAAACTTTTCAAATGTTTTCATGGATCTTCCAAAAGTTTGATGAAATCTATTACTGTACTATTGCAACGGTATATCATTATTTAGTCACCTCCTATTCTTTTTGGAGCTGCTAGCCCATGCTATAATATTGTTGGAATGCATTTTCAATGGTACAATAGTTCTATGGAGTTTCATGAGGTTTCATTGTATGATATATGTTTCATACATCTCTAACAAGTTTTGGATTTCAAGTTTGCAAGTTTCGGCAGATTCTAACGAGTTTCAAGTTCCAGATCTAAGAAGGTTTCGACCAGTTCCAAGCTCGTGACCCTAGTTTTCATCAAAGCTTCAAAAAAAATTAAAGTTTCAAAATGGAATGCTTCAGGAAGTTTTAACTAGTTCTAAGTTTGAAAAACGCCATGTTTCAATATATTTCAACAAGTTTTGTGGACGCTTCAAGTTTCAAAATCAAAATTCATGCAAGTTTCACAAAATGTTTCAAAGCTTCAGCAAGTTTTAACTAGTTCTAAGTTTGAAAAACTCCATGTTTCAGCAAGTTTTTGCAAATTTCAAGCAAAGTTTCATTCATGTTTCAGAAAGTTTCAAAAGTTTGAACTAAATCCACCAAACTCAATACAAGTTTCAAAAGAAAAAGTTCTCAAGTTTTAAACTTTTATACTTTGAAGACCGTAAATCTGAGCACGAGCCGGAGCCCTGCTCTTGGTTACGGACCTCCGTGTCGTTGCGGCAGTAGAGCATGTCACACTGACCACCATCGTTCCACATGCCCCGAAAGCTCGCTCGCCGCCCCCGCACACCGCCGCGATCACTCCCTGCGTCTCAGAGCTTGCTTGCCGCTTGACATCGCACCCACTTGTTGTGTGACACCACTGCTGCTTGTGTTAGTTCCTTTCCATGCTCAAGCTAGCGAGAGAGAGAGGTAGGTAGATACCGACAAGATTTACTTGGCATGAGTAAAAGTACGTAGTTATGGACAATCTTATTATTATCTTGAGACAACCGTAATATAGATTTCGTAATATATATATGTATGAATATAATTCTACCCAACGATGCTCTGTGATGCTCTTAATAAGTAGCAAACTACCATCATAGATACTTCAACTTAGCACAGCCTTAAGATCAAAACAATATTTTTTCTGTGATGTTTACGGTTGATGAGAGATACACGATGAAAACCGATGACAACTACCTGCCACTCGTGTTTTTCCGTCCTTGAGGGAAAAAAAAGGGCTTGGAGGGATATGACGCAAAGGTCAGACAAAAACCTCGTCATTTTCCTTGGAAAAGGAAAACCGAGAGGGCCCCGGATGATGCAGAAAATCGCAGATGCTAGTTGAAGACAGCTAATTGACAGTCGCTCACCCCTCTTATCCCTCAAATATCCCCGTTGGCTTCCGCCAACTTCAAAAGTACGCCTTGAATATAAAAGCACCCTCCTCATTCCGTTAGTTTTACCAAAATAATTACAGAAAAGCCCCCGCTCTCGCTCTCTCTTTCTCTGCCCTCTTCTCGCCTCCGTCTTCCTGCTGCTTCCCGTCCCCAACCTCCTCCCAATTCCCTTACCACCCAAACCCTAAACCTAAATGGCCCTCGCCGCGAGCTCGCTGGGGACCTCGCCGCGCTGTCAGTGATCATCGATCCGCCCGCCCCCGCCTCGTCCGGTGGCGCCCCGGCCCGATCTCGGAGGAGAGACGAGATGGCGTCGCGGCAGCAGAATGCGCAGTTCCACAAATCCAAGACGCTCGACAACAAATACGTGAGGATTCCCGCGCCCCCCCCGCCTCGGATCCAGGGGAATTCGTGTTTGGTGTTTCGAATTTTGGGGGATGCTTATCTCACTCACTGTGTTTATGTGTGTGGGTGTGGGCGGGCGCAGATGCTGGGAGATGAGATAGGGAAGGGGGCGTACGGGCGCGTCTACAAGGGGCTTGACCTGGAGAATGGCGACTTCGTGGCCATCAAGCAGGTCTCGCTGGAGAACATCCCGCAGGAGGATCTCAACATCATCATGGTGAGATGTTTTTTTTGGCCTCTCATATGACGCATAGTATGTGCCGAAGAACAGATGTGCGCAATTACATGAAATGCGGTTGTCAGGAGCTGAGACAGCAACAGCCTCAACAACGATAGGATGTAAATGGAAGTTGGAGTTGTGCAGCTTGCTGTTTGTTACATTGTTTTGTTCCGTAGCATGATGTGGAACTAAATCCTAGGGCATAGGTGTGCTAGCTTAGTTATGTGAGTCCTTAGCCAGCTTCGTATTAAGCTTGTCCAGAGCTGTAATAATAGTCCCAAGACATATGTTCTTTAGTTTGACCTGTTGATTTAATTATGTAGTGAGTCGTACATTACATTTGTCGAGTGCGGACATATGGAATTTGTGAGATGTTTCTTGTCGTTTGTGTACAAATATAGTATACGAATTTCCACAAAATGTATACGAAATAATACACTAAACTGTTTAGGGCTTAGGAAAGAAACATGATAGCCGACGTAATTTGATTGGCTTATTGTTGTACGTTACTGTTGCTGCATTTGCTTTCATGTGATTGGCTTAGTTTTTGCTGACAGTGCATGTGATAAATGCCATTTCCCCCCAAATTGGATTACCTGAACATGATACCAGTAAAGTTTCTGTTAAATTGTTCTAGGGGACAAGATTTATGTAGTTTCCGCACTGTTTTAAATACCAACCACTTAGACCTTGTATGTAACTTTGTAAGCAGTAGCGGATCTTGAACCTTTACGATTTTCCTATACTGTCTGGACTAGTGGTTGGACCGCATAACCGGACCATGTGTGTGGAAAAGCAGCCGATTGACGTTTATGTGGGCTGATATGTGGCCAAGTGGCCAACTAATCCAAGTCTATATGGGTGTTCGGATCGATGAAGATGAATACAAATTAAAGTATTTAATACTTTATTATAAATATATAGCTATAATGCATTGTAATTAGTATTGAAATTAAAGCGTTACAAGTTTAACCTGTCGGTATTACATTTTGCGTAAGTGGAAAGACACTTATGTCCTGTTTGGAATGCAGGGCTTTCACAGGAAACAGTTCAATTCCCGTAGAAATCCAAAAATATTCCTGCTCTCCAAATGGGGCCTAAATGCGCACTCTATTTTTCCTTTTACTATTGGTGCGTTTATAGGTTTAGTGCTTAATTTTTTTTGGAAAACGGTAGTTATTCGTACTACAGATATATGCCTTGATATAGATTATGGAACAATATATGATGTATTTGCTACTCATTTAGTGAAACATGAACTTTACCTGTTAGTTATTGGCATATGCGACATGCCATTGTACATAAAAAAATACCCCTTCGATTAATTTGGTAAACTGCACACCAGTCTGCGTACAGGGATCACATACTGCGTAAGCGCTACAAGGTGGGGTCACTGCTCGTTAATAACTTACTGGTTCTGCTATTTAGAACACCGAGTTTTTCAAAGTTTCACCTTTCACATTCTTCATGTCTGTATCAACACAATATTTTGTATCATATTCACCTGTCCCTTTCTTATTGAGCCTTTTCATTGTTTTATATATATATATATATATATATATATATATATATATATATATATATATATATTTGAATAACACCATTTTCTACAATTTCTCTTGTATTGCTGCAACATGGAGTTCTAACATTTTTTGTGTGTTTGTTTGGACATTTGGACAATTGTTCGTAATTTTATCCATGGATTGCTTGTGTGGCTGTTCAGCAAGAAATTGATCTACTGAAAGTAAGTTCTAAAATTTTTCCATTTTATACTCTTCACGTTTTTACTTGATCAGACAATTAGCCCCATGCTTTCCTTGTTAACTCATCTCATATCTCATCGTATTCCTTGTTTGTGTTGCATCTGCTCCCTTTTCCTATGCATATGAGTTTTGATGCCATTTTTGCTTCTATTATGTTAGCACCATGTAAAATATCTATGCTGAAGATCCCCGAGGGGCATTCTTCCCTCAAGTGAAATTGTCGTGTTATTTTTGTACTCTCAGATGGCTACAATAAGTTTTTACTTAGAAGTTCCTATAAATGCTGAAAATTCCATGAAAGATGATACTACTCTGTTGTTTTTTTGTAAGGATCTTGAGTTGTTGAGTTTGAACATTTATTTCGCCCCTACCGTAGTCCTGTCCTAGATGCACATGTTTTCGAGAAAACTGTATTTCTGCAAACTAAGTTTTGTTACTTTGTACAGAATCTTAATCACAAGAACATTGTAAAATATCTTGGATCATTAAAGACAAAGAGCCACCTCCATATCATTCTAGAGTAAGTAGTCCTTAGTCCTTACTGACAATGTCTTGATATGAAGTAGAGGAGCCTATTAGTGAAATTTTAGGATGGGAGTTCTAATACCCGTGGGATATATGCAGGTATGTGGAGAATGGCTCACTTGCCAATATTATTAAACCAAACAAATTCGGACCAATTCCTGAATCATTGGTGGCTGTCTACATTGCTCAGGTGAATACGGCGTTTACTGCTACTTTCCCGTTTTGCTATGTCTGGTTTTTATGTGTATATGTAACCAGGTCTTGGAAGGTCTTGTTTATCTGCATGAGCAAGGTGTCATACATAGAGATATCAAGGGTGCAAATATATTGCTTACCAAAGAGGTAAAGTTGCTGTCTCACATGCATATTTGCCCACGGTTTTTCTCTTTTGGCTTTTGATCACCTCTGATGCACGAATTCGACACGACACCGATACAGAATTCGCCATTTTTCCAAAAATGCCAACTCGGCGACACGGCTATATATATTTAAATAATAATAATATACATATGTATTATTCTCCATTTTTCTACATGCTTGTCAAACTGAAATAATGTAAAGCGTAAACTAGGAATATGTACCTTAGCCTTCGTAATTTCACTTCTAAGCTGAGCAGGAATAGGTATTGTTACCTTATGATATATCTTTCAATCACCATTAGTAATTTTTAGCAAGTGTACTTTGACTCTAGAGTGGCCACTAGTGCCAACATATTTGCAATACTTGCATCTCTATTTGACTATTTCACATTTCCTCTAGACGGACTACCCTTATCTAGAACGCCAACATGGTTCCACAATGAAGCCTTGATGTTGGTGTTTTGCTCCTTTCAGATGACTAGGGTTATCTGTTAGGTTGCTGAGCTGGTTGGGTTGTGTCATCGTATGTGTCAATGAAGCGTTGAAGCCGTGTTGGACATTTAAATTATTTATTTTGGCTATCTAATTGTCCAATGCGTGTAGAATGGCGTTTCAGTGTCGGACACCGATACGGCACCAAACCGACGTATCGGTGCTACAGAGCTGATCACTGAAGCCTGGGGGGATGGGGGGTGGTGGTGTAATAAGGACAGCAGTCTTAAGTCTTCAAAAATGTGTTTTGAATAGCATATTTAAAAGCTACCTCTTTCATAAAATTTCTTTGAAAATGAAGAATGCAAAAAAAAAAAAAAGGTTAAGAAAGGGCACCCTGAGATTAACTCATGGGCAAATAATAGTCTAGCAGAAATTATGGGAGCAGGGAACTGTGAATGTACAATCATCTAATATTAGCTGATACAATTATCCACACTTGATTTTTTTTTGGAAAATAACACAATGGATAAATCTAACATCGATAACCATCTGTTGATTCTCAGATTATGTATTAAACCTACCATTTTTTTTATTGGTGTGTAATAAATTCTATGTAGATAGTTAACTACTAACATTTTAAATGGAAATATATAACATGATTGATGTGGTTCATGGCTAAACTTGAAATCTATACTTACAGTAGACAGCCAAGGCCCAAGGGCATTAGAAGTCTGATTTTGTTAGAATCATGTTACTTTTTCTCTACATGTTCTCATTTGTACACAATTTCTTGTTTAGGGCCTTGTCAAACTTGCTGATTTTGGAGTTGCTACTAAATTAACCGAAGCTGATATCAACACACATTCAGTGGTTGGAACTCCATACTGGATGGCTCCCGAGGTTTGCTACCTGTCTTCATTTCTGTTTGTTCCTGCTGAATTATTTGTCAGGCCATTTGGTGCACTGACATATTGGATTAGTTTCTGAACTTATTTTTGTTAGTCTTTTACAGTTAAATGTCTTAAAAGGAGTTGTCCTGTTCCATGGGGCTGTGAAAATCAAATTTGAAGCATTGATACGAATATCACGGCTATTAGTTTAGCATTAATTCATTAAGTTGAACTATCACCTTTTTGTAGAAAAAACCATTAGTTTCGAAAAGTATTAATACAAATTTGCGTTATTCATCCTTTTCTTTTTGGTTTCCGAAGAGTTGGTTGGAATTGTGAGTATGAGGTCAAGGAACTTAATGTGCGAGTGCCAGATGGCTCGTGTGATTGCCACCACCATTATTACCTTTTCATGATGGTTTGCCACTACATGTCAATAGCCCCAGAAAATGTGTGGATGTGCGAAAGCAAGATTTTACCTGCCAGATCTGCTCCAAGACCATCCAACTGGGGATAAATTTCTAATTGGGAAGAAGAATCGACGCTGAGACACGAGGAAGCGAAAGTGAGGACGCTAAGCAATTGTGCATAGTACTGTTGGCATCGAGAATATTGCGTCATAATATATAATCAATATTGCTAATTGGATAGCATTGATTGCACTAAGTGTTGGCAACCAAAATTATTTGTATCTGTTGATTCTGGACAATACTTACTCTTGCAAGATGCTAGTTCTTAGCAGTTATAACTGCCGGTTGAGGTTCCTATAGAATGCATTTCTTGCTATCCAAAAGTGTATTTGAATATTACATCAGTTATGTTTCAACTTTTGTTCACCACTTTTTTCTGCATTAGGTCATCGAAATGTCTGGTGTTTGTGCTGCATCAGATATCTGGAGTGTTGGTTGCACTGTTATTGAGCTACTTACATGTGCCCCGCCATATTATGACCTCCAGCCCATGCCTGCACTGTTTCGCATTGTTCAGGTTGATTACTTGGAGCTGTTCCTCTTCTCTTCTTACAGCTTCAAAAGTCACTGTTCATTAAAGTATGAGTGCATCCTACATAAAATCTTTTACTTATATAATGTAGGATGTGCATCCACCAATACCAGAAGGATTGTCTCCTGAGATTACTGATTTTCTCCGGCAATGTTTTCACAAGGTTCTCTGTTGTTTCACCTTGTTATTTTTTGAGGACTCAATTTTTAACTAACTGCTTGTTGTTCTGACGTCAAGAAGCACTTGTAGGATGCAATGCAAAGACCTGATGCAAAGACATTATTGATGCACCTATGGTTGCAAAACTCGAGACGAGCCTTGCCATCTCTCCGACAACCTGTTCGATCATTAAGGTAGCCCAAATTTACCAGATCATTATTTTCTTTTGTTACCAGTGACAGCGAATAGTCTAGCAAACCGATAATACAATCTAAAAAAAATCAAGCTAGAAAAATACGAATAGCATGAAACCACATGTTAGCTCCAGAATTTGACCCTTTTCAGCCACTTAAATTACAATATACTTGTAGACTGAACCTATACTGGTAAATTTTCTTCAAGCATTGCTAAATTTATAAAAATTAGTTTATGGTATGTGGCAACACGTATAATTAGCCCAGAGTAATAACAGTAACACTGTCATTACACCGAGTTAATTACACGAATCTCGGCATAGTAGCTAATAAAATATCGGGCAACTCGACACTTTATTAGTTACTACTCTGTGTTCAGAGTGTTGCAACAGAACAATAATTAGAGACGAAAAGGGAATATATTATATTCCAAAGCCACGCAGGGCTATAGGTTCAATACACAACTCTTATGTTGGATTCAAGTACAACAAATATATATTACAACGGTCTTATTATCCTGATGACTGTCCAAAATGAGACTAATGTCTATCCAACCGTCTAGTCCCCCTCCTGGTGGTAATAGTAGTAAGTGTCCTCCTGAAGGTCTAGGTCTTGCGTATCACTCTTAACCCATGCCTCGTCGGTGGATCCATAGAGCTCACCTTCTAAGCAAATAGGGATTAAGAAAGAGTGAGTACATATGTAGCAAGCATTAATAACAAATGTATGATATGAATTTCCTCTCATTTCCCATAGAAGCTCACTTTCCCTCAAATTCTGGTTTTTATAAAAAAAAAAGTTTTCTTGAAGGGTTGACCATTTTAATTTAAGAAGATTGGCTACTAGCATTTGTATATGGGGCAGACATAGCTTCCGTAGCCGCCAATCTAGGAGAAAAGCATGAATTTATGATTTTAACCCTGCGCAGGTTTGCATCGCTTTACTCATAGTGCCCCCACAAGAGAGTCTCTAAAACGTTTATCACTAATCCAGTATTAGATCTCTAACCCTGTTACTCAAGAGTAGGGTTGAAAATGGAATGGAAAGTTTCCAACTGTTTCGGAGAAAAACAAAAACGAAAACCTTTTTTGGGAAACGGAAATACCGGTACGAAAACGGAAATGGAAATTTTTTGTCGAAAACGGAAACGGGAGAGCCAGTTTCGACAAAAACGGAAACGAAAATTCCATATAAGTGAAACCGGAAATTAAAAACAAAAACAGGTCGCAAAGGGAAACAAGCTTGGCCCAAAAAAGAAAAGGGAGAATTTACATTTATTTTTGAATTAAAATAATTTTAGAATTACAAATGGTTTATAGAAAATATCAAATAGAGTTCAAAAATTCCTAAAAAATTCTCAAAAATACTTTGGAACATTTTGAACCTAGGAAAATTATTGTCAGCATGATTTTTTTTTCATGAATAAATTAATTGTATAAATATAAAAATATTAAAAATACATTTATAAACTCTAGAAAATCCAGGATAAATTTCAGAAAATCATAAATGAACATCGAACAATAATATGCAAATTTTAGGGTGTTACATATTTGTAGTTGGTGGAGCAAGAGGATGTCGATGATAAAGATATGGATGGGGACATAATGGTCTAATATGGGGGACAAATAATGAGCCTTCAGCTAACAAACTTGAGAAAAAAAATTTGTACTGATACCGGTGAACATAACATTATTGTTGTGTCCACCTTAGAGGTGGAATGAGTTACATTGTTCTTGTGATCATGTACTATGTTCTTGTGGAATTTTTCGCTTTCGTTTCTATATCCGCTCTGTTTAGTTCCGCATCCATTTCCATCACTATCTTTTTCTGTATCCGTTTCTGGGGTTTCCGATTTCATTTCTGTTACCGGTAAAAAATGTGGAAACGGAACAGGCATTTATCGACCGTTTCCATACCGTTTTCATCCCTACTCGAGAGGTAATACCTACCCCAGGCTATCCCACACTCATAGCTAACAGTCGTATCCCGATCTTACATCGATAGTAACTCTACCCATGGCTTCAAATATACCGCTAGTCCGCTACTACTTTGGCTTGCACCTTCGGGCCTACTGGCATATCCCAGAGGTACGCCTCTAGATTTCTTACCTAATGTGGAGATTTTAATACTTTCATAGGACAATCTTTTCTGACTGATTTCACACACTATGGTTGATACTGAATTTACGGTTATTGTCCAAGTGTAGTTGTTTATCCTTATATTCTAGCCTATATAGAGGACCCTACCGACATGACAATCCTTCTCATCGGTACCCTCTACCCACCATAAATAATCATACGTCATAGCTAAATACCAATCTCTCAATTCAATCAATTTATCAACTTCCCAATGCCATCTAATTACCAGCTCATAAATTTATCCAATTATCCATTCCTCAATTCAATACCTAAATCATATACCATCCATGTCCAATTTAATATTTTCAATTTAAACATATATTTTCCAATGCATGAATGATATATTTTTATACTGAAATCATTTAAGGACATCTACTGAAAATTGATCAAAGGAAACTTGCCTGGTATGGAAATGAAAGGTACGGCCCCACTCTAATTTTGGGGTGGGTGGTCTGGTTCGGTTCGGTTCCTGACAATAAAAAGCATTAAACTACGGCAATTAATTTATAACAAGATTTCAGGGTGTCCGATCATCTATGGTTTGCTAAAGGCAATGCTGCCCCCTTTAGCTAAAAACCACTAATTCGACCCCAAAACTTATTATTTTAGTAGCATTAAAATCAACAATTTCAATTAATACAAGATTTGCAATTTTAAAGACTAATTACCTAATTAATCGCGACTTTTAGAATTCACTTCCAAAAATTTTCCTACGATCAATACACAACTAGTTTAATCCACGCGGTTCGCAACGGGAGACAAAATTTCCTAACTTTTCCCTTTTCCCCCTTTTCGTTTCTCCCTTTTTCTTTTCTTCGCTTCTCTTCTTCTCTTTCCTCCCTCTCCTCTTTTTCTCTTTTTTCCTGGCCGAAGCCTCTGGTCTTCTTCCTCTCTCGGCTTCTCCTGTCTTCTTGCCGAACTCCTCCCCACTGACTCCTTTACTCTTACTCCCTACTACGGTTGCTCCCCTGGCCGCTCCTCTCGCCGGCCTTTGGCCCGACGCCGCGACCTCTCCTCTCCTCCGACCTCCCTCTCTCTCTCTCTCTCTCTCTCCGGTTGCTCCTACCCCTCTACTCCCTACTCTCTCTTCTACCCCTACTGCCGGCCCACTGGACTTCTCCCCTACGGCTGGCCTCTGGCCCAGCCGCCACCACTCTCCTCCACGGCCAGCTCTACTCCGGCCGCTGTCCACCTCTCTTCTACATTCCCCTCTACCCCCTTGCCCTCCTGGCCCTAACCCACCAGCCGAACCTCCCTTCTTCTACTCCTCTACCGGCCGCCAGTCTCTAGCTCGAGCTAACCATGACCAATGGCTTGGTTAACTCCCGATCTACCGTGTAATAGTGGAGGCTTGCTGCTTGCTCAAGAGAAATGGTGGTCAATGATGATTTTGGGGGGTGAGGTACTAGGTTTGGAGGTGAGGTACAACCTCGCAGCCCCTAGGGCCTCCTCCCCACTTGAGGTCGAGGTGGCTGTTGCCAAGGTTGGGGAAGAAGATGTCGAGGTGGCCGAGGTCCAGTTCTGGCTCCTCATCTAGTCTCCTGGCTTCTTGCTCGCCCGTCCTCCCCTTTTGGTTCCTTGTGTGCTTCGGCTCGGGCTCCTCCTTTGGTTTTGCCTTCGGTTTTGGGTGGTTGGCTTTCTGTGGTGTTGCTCTCCTTACTCTCGGTTCTTGCTCTGGGAATGGGGAGTGGCTTTCAGCTGTGGACTGAGCAAATGAGAATGCTTTGCTTGCTCTACTCTCGGTTGGACTGGGAGAAAAAGAAGGGCTTGCTGCCCTGATTGTCTCGGTTGGAGCAAAGGCATGGCCTCCCTTGCCCTGGCTCGATCGATGTGTGACCCAAGGGGATGCATTTGGGGGCTGGTTGGCTAAGCTTTGATGGCTGGCTATGCTGGCTAGTTCTGTTGGTCAAATTTATCATGTCCCCTATTGCCATTTACTGGTTTATTGGTTGATGGCTTTGCTATTTGGCTTCTAAGCATTAAGGACACCTGCAATCCTTACCAGGTTTGTAACGATTGCTGCGTGATGAACCCAAACTAGCGAGAGGTGTCGACCTGGCTCCAATAGGTTTGGTATCTCGGTGATCGATACCCTTGCCTGCGGGTCTGGCAGCAATCCCCATTTCTAACTCTATTCGATCTACTTGCAATTTAAATTTTTATAATAAGCAAAATATATTGATTACTATTCTAATTACTGTCTAATACTCCTATTTAGCTAATTAATATTCTAGGGTGTTTCATGGTAGTTTACAATACTAGTTGTTTAGCGACGGGTATATGCACATATGTTCAGAGGTTAACTTGCAGGACTGTTGGATTTGATTTAGTAATGGATGCAACTTCCTACAAGGGATGTTTGCTTCCGGAATAAAATAATGTAGTGCGTTAACTTGAGTTTTAACTGATAAATTTTGACCTTCTGCTTGATGTTGAAATTTCTGATAGTTCAACTATCTGGTGATTGGCTAAGCAAGTAAGCAGCATATGCCACTTGCATCTTTGTAACTATTTTTCTTTGTAACAAGCATGTCTTGGTGCACATCGAACATGTCTGTATTCTGTTCATTCTGATTGTTGTTCTTTCTCATGTATTTTTTTATCATGCTTTGTACTATAGTATATAAGTACAGCTGAATAGAAATCAAATCCCTCAAATGTATAGTTTTTAAATCTTAATAAGATTGATTTTTCACATAACAGCTACCTAAATTATTGAACTATCTTTCAAAAGTGACCTTGATAAGCCACTAAAAAGATCCTGATCTATTGGTACAATCAGGAATATTGAAGGGGATGATGAAGGCTCAAGCGGCGATAATCACTCCGGGTTTTCTGGCCCACCAGGAGACATTGAACAGGTAAACCTTCCAGGGTTCTTTGCCCACCATGTTCAGCTCATAGCATGGAATTTGTCCGAAGATTTTTGTGGTGGACCCACAAGATTATTAAGCTATCAGTATATAAACTTTTGTTTTAACTAACATTTCTCTAGGAGGATGGAAGAAAAGAACTGGTTTCTGAATCTGCTGGGCAAGATAGATCTGATGAGCTTCATGATGGAAAATTAAAACCTAGTGACAACAGTAGTTCAAGCAGTGTGGATCTTATGAATTATAATGTGGTTCCTACTAAAGATCCTACATTAGTTTTTCATGAAAAGCTATCATTGGAATCTTCATCTGAAGTTGCTGATTTAAATGATAAAGTAATGGCAAACAAACTATCGCAAGATGTTCTGCCAAGTAAGGTAGCTAGGAGCAGGCAAGAATCAAGAAAGGGTGATGCTAAAAATGTAGAGCTTGAAAGTGCAGACAATTCAAGCTTTGAGGATGGTGATGTTTTCTCCTTTCAGGCTGGAAGACAGAATATCAACTTCCAAAAGGTGAGAGCTTTCTGTACATTATTTTGCCTTTGGACCCAAAAAAAGTCTAATGCTTTCGTAGCAAGAATGTAGATATTTTTTATGACATCTCTATATGCAATCTGTGGCAAATTTTAACTTAAAATGTGCATGTGTCACAGATTTCTTGGTGCAATATTTTGGGAAATTTTGGTACAATTTATGAGAGATAATATTTTCCGACCTTGTTTTGTTTATCAGGCACACGTATCAAATTTGTTCTTACTGGAAAACTGGTTGATTTAATTTCCTTGCATGTTTGGCAAGCTTCTTACGAAATTGCATGGGATATTGCTTATCCAAATGTCTATCGCTACCTAGTTCCATAATTCCATTTATTCAAACAAAGCCCATGTGTGCATATTAAAATAGTGTTGGCTGTGACTAGCGCTTGGTTGGGAACTCAACTTGAAGCATGGCTTAAGTAAGCATTATTTGTTGACCTACAGTTAGTTGAACATTGGAGTGACAGATAAAAAATCATTTTTATGGGGGAAAGAAGTGAGGCTATCTGTGCCAAGACAAGTTATTAGTGGGGGGAAATTCCATTGTCTATTAGTCCCATGCTACCTTCTGGCCTAAGAGGTTGCATAGTAACTTGAGAATAATGACTAACATGAATGAGAACAGAACGGAATTTTCTGAGCCTTTACTCCAACGAGGTGCCCAATCAAGTCTGTTTTTTTTTCTTGCATGACATCTACAACTGTAGTAATATTACAACATGATAACAGTTTTATCACCACCTCTAGAATAAAAGAATTTCTGAAAGTACCAAAAGTTTGTTGATTTGTTTATAACAAAAAATCACAAAAACGATATATAAATGAATTAAATCACAAATAGGTATAACTCAAAGGTTTTCTGCCTTGATAGTATGTGCAGCAGCTAGGTTGCCACTTGGTACATACTGATTTTCAAATATGTGAGTATGTGACCATTTAAATGCTAGAAGTAAACAATTGTAACCCAAACTTTCAACCTCCCACTCCTAAAATCAGTCTGGTTTGCAGCTTGTCAGTTGGACTACAATATCAGTTGTCACATAGTCCTGAACTGTTATGCACTATCTTGATTTTCGTATTCCTACTCATTTGAAGTCCTTTAGTAGCTAATTGCCCTTAAATCAATCACTTGTTGACAGGAGGCTAAACCTTCAGTTGTTGAGGGAACTAATGAATTAAGCAGATTCAGCGACACACCTGGAGATGCCTCCTTCGATGATCTGTTCCCAATTGACAAGCGGGGAGATCATGGGGCTGAAGCTTCAACATCCACTACCGGCCAAGAGCTTCAGGATAATGGTCGACAAAATGACCTTGCAAAGGAACTCAGGGCTAGAATGGCACAGAAGCAAAAGGAAAATGATAGTGGGCCTATAAATGGTGGGCCGCTTCTTGAATATGTCATGCGTTTGAGGGAAGAAGATATTGATGGATCGGTATTCCTCTCACAACTATGTGTTCTATTTTCTCTGTACCTTTCTTATGACCAATAGATGAAAATCTGATGATTGTAGCTCCGACGTCATATTGATGTTATCATTAAACATTTTGACAGGCATTTGACGAGAACATTCCAGGAGAGAGTCTTTTCCCTTTACAGGTGTGCCAATATCCTAGAGCTATGATATATGCTGCAACAGATGTGTGCATTTATTAAGAGCATTACCATCGTGTGGCAATCCTCTTGCTCAACCTTTTTATTCCGTAAATTTATATTTTCACTCAGGGTTCCTATTGAAGTGTCCAGCTTCAGTAGCAACTGAAAAGTGTCATTTACTATGGACCTTGGCAGCAGCCAACTGCTATGTTGCAAATTTGCAACTCGCATTAGGTGTCAATTGTTTAAACATGGAAATGTTGTTCCATGCATTTTTAAGTGCAAGTGTCGTGCAATGGTTTTGTGTGGTGAATTCAGTGTTACTCGGATACTCGTGTCCAAAAAAAATTGCCGAATCCAACACCTTGAATCCGAGTCAAATTCCGTCACCTTTGTCCAATTCCGAGTAGCATTTCCCGTGTCCATTTTTTTTTTGCCGAATCGGACACCCGAATCCAAGTCGGATCCCAACTCCGGTGTCCGTGTCCAAGTAACATTGGTGGTGATACTTGTGCAAATACATGCCCCTGTTGATTCATTACGTAATTAATGTATAGGACACTTGTTTTCTATTCTTAAATATGTGTTAGCCTTTCATTCAAGACGTCAATATGTTGTATCTCTTATTCAAAATAAGATACTGATGCTAAAGCGTGCCATGTTTTCCTTCTTCCCCCATATACTAAGATTCTTTCTTATGTTCAAAATT
Source organism: Rhipidocladum racemiflorum (assembly GCA_036346355.1). Taxonomy (NCBI): domain Eukaryota; kingdom Viridiplantae; phylum Streptophyta; class Magnoliopsida; order Poales; family Poaceae; genus Rhipidocladum; species Rhipidocladum racemiflorum. The sequence continues at coordinate 69,832,916 of CM070576.1, read as the reverse complement.
TTAGACTACAGCTGTGAACTGTCTGTTGGTTGTAATACATCTGTGGTTGCTATCATGCCTTGACCATGAAGTACTTTGTTATTGCCTATTTTTGTAGTCTGTGGAATACAGCAAAATAGTAGCACAGCTGAAGCCTGGGGAAAGCGAAGAAGTAATATTGTCAGCGTGCCAAAAGCTTATGTTGTTCTTCAATCACCGGCCTGAGCAAAAACAGATTTATGTGTCACAGAATGGTTTCCTTCCACTGATGGAACTTCTAGAACTTCCCAAAAACCGTGTATGAAGTTTTACTTTGGTTTTTGAAAACTATTTTACTGCCTTTTTACACTGAAAAGTTGACTGTTTATTTTCTGCAGATTATTTGCTCTGTTCTGCAACTCATCAACTACATTGTAAAAGATAATACAGGCTTCCTAGAAAATGCTTGCCTTGTTGGCCTTGTGAGACTATTGTTCCAGAGCAATTCATGACTTCTAAATGTTAGACAACGTGGAATGGAAAATTGATATTTAAAATTTATTTGCAGATTCCAGTGGTGATGAACTTTGCTGTGCCAGATCGTGCAAGGGAAGTTAGGATGCAAGCATCCTTTTTTCTTCAGCAGCTTTGTCAAGCCAGGTTTATTTTTTCTGACATAATTGATGGGTCTAACTATATTTACATACAAGCTGATGAAATAAAAGGTTATATTGCTAATTTTCAAATTTTCATCTCCAGCACCTTGACATTGCAAATGTTCATTGCATGCCAAGGGATCCCTGTATTGGTGGGTTTTTTGGAGCCCGATTATGCAAAATATAGGTAAGTTCATTCGTTGTTGTCTTAAGAATTTCCTTCGGATTTTTCAGGTGTATTTTTGGTGTTGTTAAATTATTGTATCTAATAAAAAAATTCAATATGCTGTAAATTAGCAGGGAGATGGTTCATCTTGCAATTGATGGCATATGGCAGGTCTTCAAGCTCCAGCATTCAACTCCGAGAAATGACTTCTGCCGTATAGCAGCGAAAAATGGGATACTTCTTAGGCTAGTGAATACTCTCCATAGCTTGAATGAAGCAACCAGATTTGCTTCCATCTCAGGGTCAGGTGCTTCGGTAACACAGAATGGTTCCACCCCCAGACGAAGATCTGGCCAATTAGATCCGCCAATGATAGAAATTTCCAAAGCAAGGCTGGATCATCACCATTCATCTGGTTCCATGCAATCTTTACAAGCGGATGCAGATAAACATCACATCTTACTGGATCCTTCGGCATCTCCTCGGTTCAACGATATAACTGCTGCTGGTCACATGGAGAGAAATGATAATGACCTGGTTAGGCCACAAAGGCTTAGTGTTTCTGCAGGAAGGACATCAACAGACAGATCTCCAAAGCATATAGAACTGGTATCAAACGGTCATATTAGTGGCCAAAATGATCAAATTCGTCCGCTACTGAGTTTATTGGAGAAAGAACCACCCTCCCGGCATGTATCTGGACAACTTGATTACGTTCGTCACTTATCTGGACTAGAAAGGCATGAAAGTATTTTGCCATTGTTACATGCTTCAACAGAAAGGAAACAAAATGGTGAACTTGACTTGCTAATGGCAGAATTTGCTGGTACTTAATCCCATGCTCTTTTATACCAGTTCTTAGAATATTAGTAATCCGTCTGCATTGTGCTATGTTATCACTTCTACAGATTGTTTTATGTTCCAATCTTCTCTTTTGAAATATTTACCCTTTAGCTATAATATAACCATTCTGTGCATTTGTCCTTTTTTTGTTCCATCATATTCTCAATTTCCCATCTCGTGGTTCCTTCCTTATAGGGTATAGTAATCTCATAGTAGGTTACAGAAAATTTAACAAATTGATCATTGAGATTTTGTATATGTTTGCATTTAGGTTTCACTATCCTTTTTTCTAACAAGGGAAAGTTCCCCTGTTTCCACTATCAGGAAACTGACAAAATAGAGTTCATATTATGACCGTCCAACGCATGTTGGCATAAGGGTTAACAAATCCGTTGTGGCAAAAAATTCTGAACCTTTTGCACTTTGTATTTTATGCAGAAGTCTCCAGACAGGGAAGGGAATGTGGTAACCTTGATTCTAACATAAAAGCTTCAAACAGAATTCCAAGTATGAAATATGCACCATCATCAGGCCCAACAGCTTCTAATGAGGGAGCATCAACATCTGGTGCTGCATCACAGACAGCATCTGGTGTGTTATCTGGATCAGGAGTGCTCAATGCAAGACCAGGAAGTACAACATCATCTGGTCTATTAGCTCAGATGATCTCTATGAGTGCCGATGTGGCACGCGAGTATCTTGAGAAGGTGGCAGATCTTCTTTTGGAGTTTGCACAAGCAGACACTGTTGTAAAATCTCTCATGTCTAGCCAAAGCCTTCTTGCGCGGCTTTTCCAGATGTTCAACAAGATAGAACCTCCTATTCTTCTTAAGGTAAACCTTGGAGCATTTTAGCGTTTGTTTCTACTACCTACTTATTCAGGTGATTGATCTGTTTGTGTTTTTGTTTCTGTTCTGGAACCATTTTTTCCTTTCCTGCAGATTCTTAGGTGCATTAATCATTTGTCAGGTGATCCTAATTGTCTAGAGACACTTCAACGCACAGATGCAATCAAGCATCTGATACCAATTCTTGAACTTCGTGATGGACCTCTAGTTTATCACATACACAGCGAGGTGAGTAACTGTTTTTTTATTTATGTGCTTAAACATGCTTAGCTGGCTAAATTTTTTTGCCAGGTTACTTGTGATTACTTCTTACTGCTTTGCATGAAGTTCAAGCTGCTTCCTCTTGTAGTTTTCCCCCAAAAAATTGTGTTTCAGCATGCTTTGTTCCTTTTTTACAAGGTGAAATTTAGTGTGTCCATTTTCTTATATAATTTTATGTTCTATTATGGTCGGAGTCAAAGTCTGTTCCTTCTGTGCTGCAGGGTGTTATGGGATTATGTCTAGATGAACAAAGTACCTAGACTATTCTTATTTCCTATCCTGTCACATCACTATGCATTCGATATATCATGCTGAAAATTAACGGGCAAAACCGTCATACCTGACTATATGTTAAAGATAGTAAACATAACAGAATGTCGTTGTCTACATGATTACAATGGCCTGTAACGCTGCAATTGTTTTGGGTTACACACCACACTTTGGTATCTGAGTTGAAAACTTGTGATAGGGAAGAAAATCATGACCATTGGTTATTCAAAATTTGAAGTAGGACAAGTTCATAATTTGCCTTCTGTTGTGAGAGTTTGTCTCTTCCTTTCTTTCTTCAGGTCCTCAATGCTCTGTTCAACCTTTGCAAGATTAATAAAAGAAGACAGGAACAAGCAGCTGAAAATGGGATCATCCCCCACTTAATGAATTTTGTCATGTCAGACTCACCACTAAGGCAGTATGCTTTGCCTCTGCTGTGCGATATGGCCCATGCTTCTCGCAATTCCAGAGAGCAGTTGAGGGCACATGGAGGGTTGGATGTGTACTTAAACTTGTTGGAGGACGATGCATGGGCGTGTACCACATTAGATTCTATTGCTGTTTGCTTGGCTCATGATAATGATCACAGAAAAGTAGAACAAGCCTTGTTGAAGAAAGAGGCCATTCAGAAATTAGTGAAGTTTTTCCAAGACTGCCCTGAACAATATTTTGTTCATATATTGGACGCTTTCTTGAAGATTATCACGTAAGTACAGAGGGTGAACTTTGTTGTTTGATATTATCTCTATGATCATGACAGAGTACTGATACATACAATAATATGCAATGTAACTGCAGGAAATCTTCTCGGATAAATACCGCAATGGCCACCAATGGCTTGACGACATTGCTTATTGCAAGGCTTGACCATCGAGAAGCTATTGCCCGCTTGACTCTGCTGAAACTAATAAAGGTTTGTCGTCGTTTACTCTGTTTTTCTTGGTTAAGTAGTTTTATTCAAGTGCTAACAAACAGCGATCAAATAAGCCTAGAAATTCAGGTTATCCGATATCAATGAAATGTTCCACGTAGTTATGTGAAACTGGCATATGTGATTGTATGAAACTATTTCCAGGTTGTCTATGAGCACCATCCTCGGCCAAAGCAGCTCATAGTGGAGAATGACCTTCCCCAAAAGCTACAAAACCTCATCGAAGAACGCAGGGATGGGCAACGTGGCGGTCAACAAGTGTTGGTCAAACAAATGGCCACCTCATTGTTAAAAGCACTGCACATCAATACAGTCTTGTGATTTCGGCCATCATGTATTTTTCCTCGCAAATTGTATATGTTTGCCCGAGAGGAAAAGTTTCTACTTTTTTCCTTTCTGAACCGTGATTTCCTTGCCAGCACCCGACTGCCTGTTGCACCTTACCCCTCTTTTATCGGGATAACAGTTCGACGTTCCGGTGCGAAGATACAAAAATGGGGTTTGTAAAAACCCTTCATGGTTCATATTTAGTATATTAGTGAAATTGTTGTAAATTGGCTGCCTTGAAATTCCAATAGAACAACTCATGTAGACTTATTTGTGTTGGCATCTTGCGTCAGTAAAATTTTGCAAGTGAGTCTAGGCGTGGTGTCTAATCTTGTCCATCGTTGGTTTCAGTTCATTTTGACGGCAAAGAATAAGTACCATATGTAGCGTATGTATCGGTCTGTAACTTCAGCGGATTCGGTACCAAGGTTTCATGCACAAAGATCATCTGGTGGATTCATTAAATTGGATGATTTTGTAGAGTTGCGACTATGGCAGATTCTAGCACGGCAGGTCAAAGGTTGCTGCCGAGGATTCAAAAGCCGGAAACAGGAAAAAAAATAATATTAGACCCCCTCTAGTACTGGTCGTCATCCGGTTATTGGTTTTAAACCGATCAAATTGCATCAAACAAAATCTAAACTCAAAATTTTAATCCAGCTAGTTTTTGGTCGGTTCTCACAGTTTGACTGGTTAGCACCTTAATTTGCTATTCATCAATTTAAATTCAATATTCAAATCTTAGAATTATATATTTTTTAGGATCAATATTTTGTTGCCGGTTTGGACCAGTACGGACGGTAACTGGCCGGATTTTTTTTATCCTTGGTTGCCACTACACTTCATTTCGTATGAAAACACTTGTTTCAGACGGGCATGGATGGTTGTTTATAAAGAGATATTGTACGAGAAAGACACCGATGAAATATCGGCGACAAAAAAGACGAAGAAGAGATGCGAAGACAAATAAGTCTTTTGATCGGTACACGGTTCTTCAGCGTATACAACCGAACGTTTTTTGTTACCACAACAAATTCCCATCATACAGGAGCGTTGTTTATTCAGCTTCAAGCCAGTGCATGTGGAAATTTAAGAGTCTAGACACAATTAGATATACTCAATAGATAAACGGCCAAACGCCAACCTACGCATTCTGAGCTCCGTGAGATTTCCACAGCTTGGTCCATTCCTCCATCGCATCGGCAGCTTTGGCGAAGATTGCATTCTGCGGTCCCAAGCTCTCCCTCACAACGCTGGCTAGCTCCTTAACACAGTCCTCAACAGTAACTGCGGTCCTCGACAGCTTGACCGACTGGAACAAGGGAAGAACATCGTCCATGACTTTTACCCCTTCCCATTCTTTCAAGCTCTCCAGAGCTTTGCCTGCCTCTGCGTCACTTCTCATCACATAAGGCAGTCCGGTCTTCACGCCATACCCTAGGCGGTCACACACCACTTTAGCACACAAGCCGTTCCATATGTCTTCAAGGGTATCCCATCTGTGCTTCCCTTCCCTGCGTAGCCGCAGGCCAGGGAACATTACAGGCCCCAGAACCTCACGGTTGAATGCAACATTTATCCCGCTCACAGGCATCATTGCACCAATTGGAACTGTCATCACGGCATCCACATACGTTGTGTTGCGTTGATTTCGCTTCACAACATGTGTCATTGGGTCGTAGTCCGCATTGTGCAGCCACAGCCCACACGACAGCATGCACTCGACCCCCTCGCGCAAGCTAAATGGGTATCCACGGACAAAGTCAGCACCTTGGCGGTATGGGTCATAGAGTGTGTTGAAAAAGAAAGGCGTAGCAGGTGTCTTCAGGTTGGACATATGCTGTGTAACAGCATCAACAGTCATCCCGCTACTGTCCTTTGCTGGAAGGCAATTGCCGTCAATTGAAATGACATACTTCTTGCGTGAGACAAGGTAGCCAAAGTAACGGCAAGAATGGCCGGAGAAGTTGATGGACGTGGCACCAAGCACTCCTTCAATGTCTGACTTTGTATAAACCTTGAGGTCAAAACCTGGAGGAATTTGAAGTTCCTCTGCCAATTCTGGATCTTTGACAACAATGATGTGGAATCGAGAGAAAAATGGCCGCCATGCCTCGAAGAAAGCGGTCAGGTTGGGCTGGAGTGCTGCAATCACAATGTCAACCTCGCTATCTTGAATTTCCAAAGACATCTTCTCAGGTAATAAAGCTGATTTAAGCAGCTGCACTTCTAGAACTTCTCAGAGCACCCTACAGACAATAGGATGTTGTGTCAAAAACTGGCATTTGTTTTGGCATAATAATCGGACAGGCAGATGTCAACTAGATGAATTACATACTAGTGGGAAGGACCGCTACAAATGACTGCTTAATGTTGAGAAACTGCACGAGCAAGATGATTTCCTCGCAGATAGTTGCCAGAAACAACTTCAGAACTTTCTCTGTCAGCTTACCAGCACTAACGAGTTCTCTGCCAACAAAATGTCATCAGAGATTACCAACACACAAAAAAAAAAGAGTGCAGGTGATGATTGTTTTGGTCAAGTCACACACACACACACACAAAAAGTGTACCGTCAAAGACATTTTTACAATAGAACAACATAAGAAGGCATCAAGCGTAGAAATCATCTTATCTCCCTCATAACCAAGCACTAGATTAAAATTCATAACTTCCCTAATACGTCGATTCGAATAACTGTGAGCGGCGAGACTACTATTCGTGGAATATTTCAACAGGACCAGGCAGGCACATCGACAACCCTCTTCTGCCACCATCGTTCCTATTTCCTAACTATTTCGTGACCAAATTGACCATAGACACATCTTGTGGGTAACCAGATCAATGTGGCATCAGACCAAACATACATTCTAGAAGACAATTAAGCATGACCGCACTAGGCAACTTAACACTTTGTGTGATCAACTGATCACCCCCAGAACGAATGATGTGAATTAATCCTTCACGTTTAGAACAGACATACGCATCCAACCCAAATCGGACAGGCAACCACTACATATCAGGCAACTTAACGGCAAACCAAACACAAGAACAAAACAACTGCACCAAAAGAAACCGATTTGAGCGGTGGTGGATGACGATAGTAAGCGGCGCCCGGGGTGGGGGTACCTACACGGAAGAGGTCGATGAGGAGGTGGTCGGGGAGGGGGGCGAGGTCGGACAGGTGGGCGATGCGGAGGAGCGCGTGGTCGGGGGCGAGGGAGAGCAGGGAGGGCGAGCGCATCGGCTCAGATCTGGATCTCGCTCGTTTTATAGCCTGCCCGCTTCCCGTGGGACTCGAAGGTCGCCCTCGAGGGGGGCGCGGCCACGTTGCCCACTATCCACGCTCCTTTTGCGTTGTTGCCTTTGCCGGCAAGCCGAGGAGTTTTCCGAGCGCAACAAACTAACCAGCCGAATCGGCGATTTTCTCTCTCTCTCTATCTCCCATTTTTTCTTGGGTACGACAAATTTAAGGGCATATCACATTTTCCTCCCCATTTCTCTGACCACTTCTCTCACCACCTCTTTTCTTCCCCTCTCTGACACAAAAATCTATAAGTTTTAACTTTAAAAATTGTAAATCAGTAGTTTCAACTTGAAAAAAAAAACTCAAAATTTCCAACTAAAAAATTTGCTAATTAGAAAGTTTCAACTAAAAAAATTTCAACTTAGAAATTTTCAACTCGTAAAATTTCAAATCCAAAAGTTTCAACTCGGAAAATTTCAAATCTAAAAGTCTCAGATTAGAAAGTTTCATCTAAAAAAATTTCAAATCGGAAATGTTTCAAATTAGAAAGTTCCAACTTCCAACACAGAAAACTAGAAAAAAAAAATCAAATAGTAAAGTTTCAAATTACAAAGTTCCAACTCGAAAAGCTTCAACTCAAAAGTTCCAATCCAAAAACTTTCGATTCGAAAACTTTGATTCAAAAAACCTTTTGGTTCGAAAAGTTTGAATAAAAAATTCAACTCAAAAAAATTTAAATTAGAAATTTTAAACTAAAAATAAATAAAAAATGTTAAATTAGAAAGTTTCAATTCAAAAAAATCTAAATAAAAAAGTTCCACTCGAAAACTTTAATTCAGAATTTTTTTGTTCGAAAAGTTCCTATTCAATAAATTTCAGTTAGAAAAGTTTCGTGTAAAAAAGCTTTCTAATGTGGTTTAAAAAAATTAAAAAACTTATGGAAAAAATTTGAAATACAAAAATTATTGAGTTTAAGGTTAAGAAAATGAAGGAGGGAACGATGATGAAGGAGATGCTGCCATTTATCATAAGGAGAGGGCCATTGAGGAGGAAGGAATGATGTGATACCATTTATCACAAGGATGTTTAAGTAGGAGGTGATGCAACTTGTTACAAAGGAAGGGTGCCCTCAAATTAGTAGTTCTTTTTCTTTCTTTTCTTTTCTATGTTGGCTTTTTGGAGTCCATTGTCTTTTTATAGCTACTGATATCCCCCCCCCCCCCCCCCCCACAAATATAGCTCTAGCCCTCTCTCCAATTGCGAAAGCGCAATCAGATTACATATTATCTGCCACATTGTTTGGCCGTGGTAGGAGGTATCGATGTACTTAGCTTGGTACAAATTTATGTGATTAATTAATCACCCTTGCTTAATTAAATAGCTTACTAATGCTATCGGGGTAGCAATGTCCGGTAGGTAGTTTTTTTTCAAGCTCTTGCTATATGATATCTTAAGTGCGGTAGGTGGCATGTGTCATCTGTCGATATTTTTATGGTTGAGAAGAAGACTATTTTTATAGTTATGTTGTTAAGAAGGGAGTTAAATTTGAAAAAAAGAGAGGTAGTTCCATGTTTTTCTTTTTTAAAGTTACGTAGATATTAAAATATAGATAATTGATAGATATTAATTACTTATCTATTTATCTGCTTTAAAATTTGTACAATTATATTGAAAAAATACAGTAGTAGTACTACTCAAAAAGTATTCGTCGGGTTTGAAAAGCGCTTGCCTCTGGTTTTCAGTCCTTGTCCACTTGCAAAGTTGCAATCGTACGAGCGTGTTGCGGACTTGCGCGTGGTCGGTTCGCTTGCGTGATTTTGACGGCAGTTTGGGCCGGGCCGGGAGTCTACTTCGCTGCTCCTGCCGCGCGGCCATTTTGTGCGTGCCTGATCAAATGCCACAAGCGGCCCATACTGACAGCAGCCGTCGCCAGCGATGACCCTGAGACGGTGGGGCGAGAGGCACACGAGATGGGCCGCGCTTGCAAGGCCCATGGGGGCCTCCAGCACAAACATTCATTGTTTCCCTGATTAATTAGCCAAGAAAGCCTCGAACGAATAATCTCACTACTAGTGAGAAGATATGCATTTCTTAAGTATTTACTATGAATTGCTAATTGGCCAACATCTGCGGTTATCTGCTGAACACATTAAAAGAAAAATGTTGAGATATAATGGGACACTTATTCGTAATAATTCAAATATATTTGAACTCTATCTTCTTGTGTGTGAATCCAAATATATGTTTTATTGCCTTTCGTTATAAATATAGCATTCTCTTTATGCAGGGAGAACCGTTTTTATCTTTATATATTATGTGTGTTCTCGACAATTATACTTACTATTCAATGATATATTATAATTGATCTCCGGCGAACATCATCGTTTTACGAACAAAAAAAACTCTCCTCGCCTGAACACATTAAAAGAACAGAAAAACTAAAAAACGGTATACCGTTGCAACGGTATACCTCTGAAACTCATGAAACTTGTGATTTTTTGCACTGAAACTCATGAAACTTAGCACTAAAAACTGATAAAACATGAAACTGATGAAACTAAACATCAAATCGATGAAACCAAAGATCGAACTGATAAGTTTCATAAGTTTCATGGCTATACCGTTGCAACGGTATACCGTTCCCTAGTCACTCTCTTAAAAGAAACGCAGCGAGGACTGAGGAAGGGAGGAGGCACTTCAACTCTCCTCGCCTCCTTCCCATGGTGATCGCGCCCGCCGCCCCCGCGCCGTCGAACCATTCTCCCGCATCGGTAAGCTTCTACCCTCCTCCTCTCCCCCTGTAACCGCTATTTGATCCCCTTGCTCCCCGACGAGCCCAATCGTTGCGCTACATCAAAACTTTTGATGTGCATGTCACCACCAGCTTTGTTCGATTCGCCGGAGCTGTGATCCCGACGTCGTAGACGCGACCTCCGTAGGAGAACACCATGATATCGAGGTCAGCTCTGCAGCTCACAATCTCTTGTGGAGTTTACATGCCGTGGCTATTAATGTTTTACTCGATGCAATTTGCCCAATGCTCCTGTCACTCCCAGGTTTAGCACATAAGGAAGAGCAGAAAACTTGCTCATGATGTATTGGTTAACTCGAGACCCCACAATTCCAGTGCACAGAACATTGGATCGAGCTTTGCGTCCGGCTTGGCCTATACAAGAAGGGCCTTTCTGCATGGGAAAGTTCACAATGGACCGAGTACTTCGCCCATTCTTGGAAGAGCAAAGGAGAGCTTATATTGGTACCCTGGTGCCAGAAACTTTTCAATTCTCTCATCCTGTAGCCAGAATGCACTTCACAGTCAACTTGCTTGGAAGCAACTCGTGGCAATGGGTTCCCATGTACCAAAAGCATCTCAGTTTTTAAGTAGGGTTGCTTGTGCCATTACCTTGGCTGCCACTAGATCTAATTTAGTTCCTTACCTCTTCGCTTTCATAGCTGGAGAGGTACTGCTAGCTCAGAAGACTAGTGCAGATGGAGAGTACTTCCCTGCACATGATGATCTTTACGTGCGAGCTCAGGATGGCCGTATTTATGTCACCTCATTAATATTTTCAGCAGTAGATATGGTTATCATAATATTCAGATCAATATATCTGGCCTTGTTGTTCACTCCAAGTATACTGATGGCCCCATTTGCGGATACTCTTGGCAGTAAGTACAGGAAAACATGGCTCCGTCTTTTGCATCGTACTTTGGAGAAAGCAGGCCCTGCATTCATTAAATGGGGCCAGTGGGCTGCTACACTTCCAGGTCTCTTTGCAAGCGACCTTTGTGCCGAATTGGCAAAGCTACACACAAAAGCACCATCTCACAGCTTTGCGTATACCAAGAAAACTGTTGAGAAAGCTTTTGGTCGAAAACTACTTGATATTTTTGAGAATTTTGAAGAAGAGCCTGTAGCGTCTGGAAGTGTTGCTCAAGTGCATCGAGCTGATTTGAGATTCCGGCAAGGTCACAAATCTCGTTTTTGGAAAAATCTCGGAGGTGACCGAAATCCGAAATCTCGGCGAGATTCGGAAATTTCGAGCAAAATCCGGACGAAATGCAAAAATCAAATTTCAAATCCGTTTTTTTTTTCAACCGGGAAATCCGAGATCTCGGTCCACATTGAATCGTCCGAAAAATGGTCCAAAACACGTCAAAAAAATTTGAAATTTTTTTTAGATGGTCCTCAGACATCACTAATGTTCCCATAAAAATTTGAGAAGATGATCAAGTATGAGGAATTTTTAAAAAATCTAACAATGGTAAAGTCGTGATAAAAACCGTATATAAAATCAGTTTTTGATTTTTCAAATGTAACAAATGAACTTCAAGTCATTTGAAAAGTTTTATATATGTTCCTATGTATTGAGGGAGGTTCTTTCTTTGAAATCACCTGCAGTTCTGAGGGAGGTTTTTTCTTTGAAACCACCTGCAGTTTTGAGTTTTGACCAGTAAGAAAAGATCTATTGAGCTCTATTCCAGGTTTAGTGATATGAAGTTCAAAGCTGACCTAGCATGACGTGCATGTGATTGAATTGATAAAGGCCTAATCAATGCCATAAATATGAGCACTGATCATGTATATGTGAATCCCCGCCCATATATACATAGATGAGTTAGTATTGTACCATTTATAAATACATGTTATTTTAGGTTTTAAATTTTGTTTTTCAATATATGTCATTCAATAATTTTGAAGTGGTTTTTGTACCACTGTTTCCACTCCACTTCTCTCTCATAGTCATACACAGATTGATTCCAACTATCAATGTCAGTATCAGATATCATTTCTCTCTGTTGTTTCAATGCACTAGAAAAGTTCCTATGTATTAAAAAAGTTCAAACCACTTTAAAAATTTTTGAAATTTTTTGTGAATGATCAGAAGATGATCAATCTTGAAAAATTTTAAAAAATTCGAAAAGTTCTAACCGACATTGAACCGATCAAAAAATGGTCAAAAACATGTTAAAAAATTTTGAAATTTTTTGTGGATGATCTTGATCCTAAACCCAAGCAAATACAATGAACAAAAATCAAAATCTGGCAAAAAAACTACCAAATCTCATCCGAAATTGCCGAGATCTCGCCAAGAAATCCGAGATTTGAATTTTTTTTTGAATTTTCTGGGATTTTGAATCTCGGAGGGGTCCGAAATCCGAGATTTCGCCGGGATCTCTTCGAATTTCGCCGAAATTTAGACCCCTGGATTCCGGTACCCTAAACAGCAGACCAAGCGTGTAACAGTTGCAGTAAAAGTAAGACATCCTGGTCTTGGAGAATCAATACGAAGGGATTTCAGTATAATTAATGTTGTAGCTAAAATTTCTAGATATATCCCTGCTTTAAATTGGTTACGCCTAGATGAGAGTGTGCAACAGTTTGCTGTCTTCATGATGTCTCAAGTTGACCTTGCAAGGGAAGCTGCTCATTTGAGTCGTTTTATCTACAACTTCCGAAGGTGGAAGGATGTGTCTTTTCCGAAACCTCTTTACCCACTTGTTCATCCTGCTGTCTTGGTGGAGACTTACGAGCACGGGAAGTGTGTTTCACACTATGTTGATGACCTTGACGGGCATGATCGAATTAAAAGTGCTCTTGCACATATTGGCACTCATGCAGTCTTGAAAATGCTACTGGTCATATATTCAGCCATCTCTTAATAGTCTCACTGTCATTTTAGTTTTGCCTTTGAAGACCCTTTTTGATGACTCTTATATTTCTTATGAAATGTTAAAGAGTTCCCTTTTGATGACTTATATTTCCTATATTTTTGAAATGTTAAATAGTGCATTGTCTAGGCTGTGAGTTCAATTGGGCATGATTGCATTTAATTTTAATTGGGAACACTTGTTTATAAAAAGTTGAATGCTTGTTTACAAACATTTCTAGTCCATTTTTATGTAGATTCTAGAATTTCTTAGGCAGCAATGCCAATTAGCAGAATGTCACTGCAGTGGAAAAAAATAATTCAAATTTTTCTTACTAAATTTGAACAACCTAAGGAATTGACATTATGCAAAACTCGAAGTATATACTTTGAAAAGATCAAAGGGGTTTCAATATTTTTATTTTATGCATCGGAATGCCACTTGTGCTGCTTTGCTCTTGGAGAACTACTGCATATGCATGTTCACAAGTATTAAGGAATCACTTGTATTTTGATCCAGATTGATGAGCCTCCTTACATGACTGTATCTTTAGCACATTGTTGTAATGTAGTTACTCATAGGCTCTTAACATTTTAGCGCTTGTATTTACTATTTGACATTCTTCATCAGTTTTGTGGCCTCATTAACCATTTAGCATCCACCTTTTCCAGGTTGATAATTTTGTCTATGCAGATATGCACCCTGGAAATATTTTGGTCCGTGTTGTACAACCCAAGAATTCAAGTAACACCCTTTTGAAGTCAAGGCCACATGTAGTCTTCCTCGATGTAGGAATGACTGCTGAACTTTCAAGTAATGATCGTGTGAATTTACTGGAGTTTTTCAAGGCCGTTGCACGCCGAGATGGTCGTACAGCAGCAGAACTGCCCAAACCCAAAAGCTTTTATTGAGGTAATTATTCTGTCTTATTGCCAACATGTTTCTTGGGGGTACAAACTTAGTTTTTGCTTGTTGAGATTTGCATTTGTCTTTTTACTTGATAAACTACGCTGCACTGCTATACTAGATGGTCTGTGCCATTTGTCTTGTAAAACATAAATTGATGTTGGCAAAGTTTATTTGCACAGTACACCTTGTCAGTATACACCAGAGATGATTTTTTTTTTGAGAATTTGTTGGTGATTTTCTGGCACTTTGTTATTGACAATTTGTGCTATTACATTGAACGTCTCTTGTGTAATAAAACCTGATTTTCTAAAAAGATGAAAATTTTGGACAAAACATCTTAAGATTCATTGATTTGTGATGCTGTGTGGGCATGTGGCAATATTTGATGCGACTACAACAAATGGTGGTCAACTAAACTAGTTGGTGGCCTGATGTTGCCATGAAATATTGTAGCCACTAAATGGATGACATTGTGGCAATAAATTGTATATTTAGATGCATGTATTGGATGGTCCAAACTGCTAGATGAACTAGAATATTTGTCACAATTGAACATATGAATTAATGTCACAACTGAACTCTTGATGTCACATGTTATTTAAATGCATTTAGCTTCAAACTCATCAAAAACCATATTCCGTTGCTAAAATTCCAAGGATTATTTCATAGTTGCAATTATTGGGAGGTCTTACTTGTTGTTTTTTGTCAACAGGAAGTTGAGCGAGCATTTTCCTTTCAGAAAAACTAAAAAACGGTATACCGTTGCAACGGTATACCTCTGAAACTCATGAAACTTATGATTTTTTGCACTGAAACTCATGAAACTTAGCACTAAAAACTGATAAAACATGAAACTGATGAAACTAAACACTGAAACTCATGAAACCACCATTGAAACTGATAAGTTTCATAAGTTTCATGGCTATACCGTTGCAACGGTATACCGTTCCCTAGTCACTCTCTTTTCCTTTTGGGGAACCCCTGAAGGTGATGTTATCCATCCAGCTGAGTGTATGCACCAGTTGCTTGAGCAAGTCCGACATCATAAAGTAAACATTGATGGGAATGTTTGCACTGTTATGGTGACTACATTAGTTCTTGAGGTACATTTCATGACTTGTGCTTACGATGTACTTCACGGGATTTTATTCTCAAATCACTGTTTATGCTACCCATCTTGTAGAAACCTGATTCTACGTCCTAGATGTTCAATAGAGCACCATGATCTAAGTCTTAAGTTTACTTAGGGTTGATCATGATTATGTAGTGCCTGCAGAAACTGTATGATCATGTATGGCACATGAGAAAAGTATATGACATTATGGCACATGAGAGGATGAGGCAGTGGGGTGGGGGTGGAGGTGGCGGCTTGAGGCAGAGGAGTAGTAGGGCATGGGAGTGGGGATGCAGAGATGGGCCATTTGGGCTTGTGGGGTGAGTAAGGACGAGGTCATGGGCTGGATGGGGCAAGGGTTGCCGGAATAGCACATATTTCCTTTTTATTTTCTTTTTTACAGTTAAGTAAGGATCTGCTGCATATAAAACGTTGTGGTCTGTTGCATATTAGTGTAGGCGTACCAGAACTTCTGAATTCTTGAATCCCTTCTGGGATTCGCGAACCGAAGAGGTATACCCCCTAACGAACCCTACTTTTGTGAAGTGGCATACCTCTAACCCCGAACCCAACGAACTACGAATCTAGCAACTATGGTTTAATCTCTAGCATTTGGTCATGAAGTTCTCTAATGTTATGGTCAGATTATTAAACATGCAGTAGTACTTGAATCGAATTTGATATCAAGCCAATACAACTGTGATTACATTAGATCTCAACTCACATGATATGCTACTTTTGATGCATCTATGTATGACAAAGGGTGAAACAACTACTCCCTAGATGTCATAAATTTGACTGAACATTAGAAGTACAACCATTAACCATACCATGGGCTTGATGAAAATGTGCGTAGATGACAATTTTCTTGTACAATGAAGGGAGCAGAGGCTTCTTATTCATTGGTGATGCCTATGGATAAAAGTTTCTGACATAGTAGGTCTCAATTAAAGGGATTCTTGGTTACATTAATTTTAAAAGTTTTTATAGAGTAGAGGAAATACAGAAAACACCATTGCAGAACTCCGTGAATACCATATATATGACTGTAATGGTTTGTCTGTATTTAAAAAACCACAGTATTCTTCTAGACATAATTTGTCTTTTGTGTTCAAACTTCAAACAAAAAAGCTTTGGACATGGGGATTTTAGACCCGTGTTTGCCAGTGTGGAGGGTGCGCAGGATGGAAGTTCTTAATAGTAAGCAAGATAGCAAATAGGGCCACATGATGTGCCCCTGTACTGCTCTCTGTTCCTATCTATTTCTGCTTCTGTATTAATTTTCTTTTGTTGTTAAAAATGAAATATAATAGAATGTAACATGAGCATTATAACTTTTAGCTCATTTTTTGGTGTCTAGAATACTGTCTATAGGAACTCCTGTTACATTAGTTATCCTTGAGTTTGTTTTTTCTTTTACAGGGCTGGCAGCGCAAGTTGGATCCAGATTACAATGTTATGAAAACATTACAAACTTTACTTTTTAAGGAAGAATGGACCAAGTCTCTTCAGTACACAATCGAAGGGCTTATGGGACCTTAAGAGTGCTGGAATCCTCTTAAAATTTTTGATCTGATTTATGTGCGGTTGATGGAGGATGCTCGGCTCTCACCATTACATTTTGTTTCTTTTTCCTGTTTATTTGCATTTAGATTCTACAGTTTTTTGTATCATCTTGGCCAGTGCTGCTAAAACGGTCATGATAAAGTAATAATTGCAGCATTTTATTTTTGAAGCAACCGGAGTATTGTGCTCTGGAGTACGCTGCCCTGGGATGATCTGCTTATGGTCTTGTCAGGCCAAAGGACGGGTCATTTTGAGCGCCTCCCAAATTTTTTGTTAATAGCTCTTAGAAGATGTAGCAAAAAGCCTTTATTCTAATGATCTTTTTGTAACCGGAGAGATTGTATCAAGGAACGAGAGGTTTTTTATGTATACACAAAGATGCAGTTAATTGTTTCAAAGAAACCTACGTCTTGTCTGAAGTAATTTCCAGGATTGACTTCCATAACATAGAGCGAGTTTTTTGTGTGTGTGCGCACATGTTTGGAATGCAGAATACTTCAGCTGTAAAGAAGCTAGCTGATATGCAGGTCTAGAATTTATTTCCAGACTAAGGCCATGTTTGGATTCCTGGACTAATTGTTAGCTGGCTAAAAATTAGCTCTAGTCTATCCAAACAGGAAGACTAATAGGTGGGCTAATTTTTAGCCAACCCCTTAGCTAACAATTAGTCCATTAGTTGGTGGGGAGGAGCTAATTTGGGCTAATAGCATGTAACACGCTGAGAAAAGTCTGAAATACCCTCGCGCTAGCCTTATCCTTATTTCCTCACCCATTATGAGGGGGCAGACATGACTTTTCTAAGAAATTAGCCCAACCATTAGTCATGTATCCAAACATTCCTAGGCTAATTTTAGATGGACTAATTATTAGCTGGCTAACAATTAGCTCTAGCCATTAGGCAACTAACAATTAGTTTTAGCCCATCCAAACATAGCCTAATTCTGCATTTGAAGTTGCCGTTACTCCTGTAGTCCTGTCGATATGTCGACGAGAGCAAGTGCTGAAGTGCTCTACTCTTTCGGTTGAGTGCTCGCCATTCAATATTATTACCTTTCCAATTTTTCTTCTCTTTTTTTTTGCGAGGATCCAATTTTTCCGATGAGTCCATTTTGTGATTCGCTCTGTACAGTAAGTTTAATGCTTCCCATTGTATTGTCAAAGCTTAATCACACTCCTGAATTATATTGCTTGTTTCAGCTTGCACGGCTGTCCTCTGCTCTCTGCAAATTCAGCATTACAAACATTCAAAGACCTCAGCCTGTCATTCTTATTGGTTCAACACGTTCCTTGTTCAGTATTTGACGCTGACTTCTCCTGTCTAGTTGTTCTATGTTGTTCAGTATTTGACGCTGACTTCTCCTGTCTAGTTGTTCTATGTCTTCTATGTTTCCGTTGTACCTAACAATGCAGAAGTCAAAATCCAATGATCCGTTCGTTTACTGTGCGTAATTGCGTTTTTCTATGAAACCACGAAGATTTGTTGGTTACTTGGTTTATATTTTCTTACTGAGTCCCTCCAGCCTGGCTGAGCTCGTGCAGCCTGGCTGAGCTGAGAAGGCAACCAAACAACCCAGTAAACCGATCGACAGATCGGCTCAATTCAAATTCAAATTTAAATTTTTTGAAAAATTCACAAAATTTATACTAAAATTTTCTAAAATTATTATTATACCGTCTGTGAAAGAGTCATCACCGATGGTTCCAATTTGGAACCGTCTGGGATGAGGAATCATAATAGAAGGTTCTAGTTTGGAACCGTTTGGGATGAGCTCCTTATCCCAGACGGTTATAATTTGGAACCGTATGAGATGATGGATCATCACAGACAGTTCTAGTTTGGCACTCTCTGGGATTAGCCCCTTATCCCAGACGGTTCCAATTTGGAACCGTTTGGGGTGAGGGGCTCATTATAGACAGTTCTAGTTTGGAACCGTCTAGGATGTTGATTTTACTTCTTTTTTTCAGTAAAATAAAAATTATGACAGTATAGAGCATCACCAGTATATTATTATGACATACATTTTAGAAATGAACTCGATCGGATCACATATTACAACATACAACGCATCCATTTTAGAAATCAACTCTAATCGCACATTACAATGTACAGCGCATCCATTTCAGAAATCAACGCACATATATATTAAGAGTATTTAGATGGATTATCTTGTTTACATTTTAGAATAAAAATATAAACTTAATTCACTTTATTTTAACCTATAAATTTCAGATCTAAGATAGAGCTATGATCTAGAACACTGCCAAACAGAGCCTAGTATTGAATCTATCGTAGGCGTGGAGTCGGACATGCATTGCTGTTGCTTTACATGCACAAGATAGAAAAGAAACTAAGAGACCAAAAAAAAAAAAGAACAAATATGAGGAATCCTGATTTTGTGAGAGACGAATCTACACATATAATTTTCATCCATCCAATCTAAGTATTTAAAAAGATATTAATAACTAAACTTGTAAAGATTTGACTGCACATTTCATATCAATCGATTACTATTTATGATCGAGGGAGTAATATATTGTCTGACTGCACGTCACTGTAACTCTATTGCCGGTTCAATCGTTGTAACTCTCGGACCTTTTGTTAACTGAACAGCAGAGCTCCTGCTGCTGACCTTTCAAAAAAAAAGATTGGGCCGCTGGTGGCATGTCACAGTATGCAATGCACGAGCGAGCCCGGGCCCCACACCAGCGACGATCAATCGGCCGCTGGCCGCTTCAGCCTTCAGCCGTCACTCCTTCGCGGTTCACCTCACCCCCTCGTTATCCGCCCATGCATCGGTCGGTTAGGTCTCGCGCGGCTGCCCCACCACGTGCGGAGTCGGCACGAACGACCGCGTCGCCAGCTGGGCCGCCCCCACCCCACCCGAGCGCGCGCCAAGTCCGTCGCCGTCCGCGCCGCACACCCGCGCGCGGCCGTCTATCCCAGCAGAAAGACGCTGCACGCCTAGC
This sequence comes from Rhipidocladum racemiflorum, assembly GCA_036346355.1. Classification (NCBI taxonomy): domain Eukaryota; kingdom Viridiplantae; phylum Streptophyta; class Magnoliopsida; order Poales; family Poaceae; genus Rhipidocladum; species Rhipidocladum racemiflorum. The sequence goes on along the minus strand of CM070576.1, from coordinate 69,813,201 downwards.
ACGGCACGGCACGGCGCCAGTACCCTTTCGATAACTTAAAGTCAGACCGTTTCTATTAAATTATGAAAGAAACCAAACTAAATGAACTAAAGCTCACAACGATTCTTCTCGGATCGTTTCTTCTTTTTTCATTCTGTAATTGAATCGGTTTCAACCCCGTTCCACCCGATTCACAAAATCTTACCTGAAACGTTTCTATCAAGAATCTAGAATCGTTTTCATTTCTCCTAAAATCTAAAACCGTATCAAGAGTTTGTTGCTCGGGAAGTGGTTTCACTTGCAGTGCGGGCGTCTCGCGCGATGGGTCTACAATATATCGTGCGTGGTTTGATTAGGGGTTGCATCATGCGTCATCTCGATCGATCGGCCTTGTACTTTAAAAGCCTTGGTTGAAAAGAGGTTTTACTAGCTTAGTACGATCGACGTCACCAAATCTGTTGGAAACAATACATCGGTCCAATATATCGCTTGCTCCAGTACTCGGTACAATCACAGCGTCTCAACCACCGTGGAATCGAAGCTACCCGGGCCAGCATGGTCCGTGTGCATGCACCGCTATGCCTCGTAGCCTCGACATGAATCTTGGATTTCCATAACCTATAAAAATGACTCTACTAGCTAGCCGGCAACAGGGCCCATATAACGTCTCGTCTGCCCTCTCTGGCTCTCTTAGCGAGCAACATATATATTCGAATTGATCAGATTATATATGCGTCGATTTAATTGAAATGGATGTGTGATGCATGCATGCGTAATCGATCGTATCACTTGCGCGGCTCACCATATAGGACGCAGACAATTATACGTATTAATTAAGGAGATGTTTCTATGCAAAAGGTGCATAAATATTAAGACATGAATGAATTATAGATGCTGATAATTTACCTTATTGTCAATTTCAGAATTTATAAAACTTATATTAAACTTATATTGAGAGTGAGATGGCATAACGACTACAGCTTAGGAGATGGCCAAACCAATATTTGTGTCAGATATACTGTCGGAGTCATCACCTATTCGTAGATTGCCCCCAGTTTAGATGGTTGTGGTCAGCCATCGCCTGATGGGTACAGCTGCATTCGCTCCAATCAGGTTATTGGCAAAAGACCTAGCACCTAGAACAATGAAGCCTACAACAGGTCAACTGTTAGTTTGGACTTCGGAAAGGAGTAAAATCCATTTTAGCGCAACAACAGAGTTTTTCAAAATAATTAAAAATCAAACGATAAAAATATTTCATGCCATCAAGGACAATGTTTCAAACTAGGCTTTAGTTGATGCTCGAGGGCTTAAAAAACTGCTGGGACGGCTAATTTGAGCACATCCCTTTAGTTTTTTCTTCTCTTTCTCTCTACTTCCCGGTTTCTCTTCTTCTTCTTTTCTCTCTCAATGATGCAGTCTCCAGCACTTTGTATGTTTTTGTTTTCATCATGTATTCACAGCCTCGGCTACGTTCCAAAAAAATATATATGGAGAACGAGATGTATGAATAGTACAAGCTGGAGAAGAAAAAAACAACGCTGTACTAGCTAGCAGCAGTCGTCTAGCACTCAGCCAGACCCAGACAGTGGACAAAGAGAGAGAGAGAGAGGTCGGGGCACGGGGAGGAGGTTGGGAGGGACCGTCGTATGATAGGGAAAAGACCGCACCTACTCATCACAATTATTGTGCCTGCCACAGCGTGCGCCGCGCGTATACGCTGGTGCCCGCCCGGCGGCGCATCCGTCCGCGCGATGCGATACCAATGCATCGGATGGAAGCATGGAGCGGTGCAGCACTCGAGCAGCAGACGTAGACCGGAATAGTGATAGGCAGGCAGGTCAGAGGCAGCCGGCCGGCGCTCGCGTTGGCGTTGCGCTCGGCCGGGCGGGCAGGGTGGGGTGACGCTGATATGGTTGGATGGGGTCGGGGTGGCGGTTGGTGCCGTGTCGCACGGGGGCTGTGTCTGTCAGCCACACGCGGGGGACGCGCACCCTCTCCCGGGCCCGCCTCCGCGCTTGCCTGCCTTGCCCTGCTCTGCCTTGTCGCCGTCCGGAAAAACGGCCGCACCGTGCAGACGCGCCTCTGGATCTCCGGGCGATCCATCTGTCGGCGTGTGAGTGAAAGCGTCACTGCTCGTCAATAGTCTAGCCAAAAGTAGTCATGCGGATGATTAAAAATTGTTGCTGCCGATCAAGCAACGCAGACTGCAAGTATGGAGCTCGAAACAGTATGCGGCGCCCCTTGGTACTGTAGTAAGGTCATGTTCAATGCAAAACATTTAGGGTCTGTTTGTTTCAACTGGGGATTGTAGAAAGCAGTTTTTAAAATCTAGAATGTCAATAAACAGTCAACTTTCAATCTGGATTGTAACAATCTAGAGGTCAGATTGTAGCAATCCTACAATCCATTCTAGAGGAGCTTTTCTTAGCTTTTTTTTTTTTCAAAAGACCACAATACCCATTGAACTTCAGTCGAAATTACCCACCATTGCCCCTCATTATCCCCACCCCCCTCACTTTTGCCACGCAGAAACAGCAATCCAAACACACTATAATTTGGGTTGCCAAACCGCCATCAGCTTTTCAACCTTCAGCTTTTAACAATCTAGATTTTAAAAGCTGATTTTTACATTCCTCAGCTGAAACAAATAGGTCCTTAGATAAAACACTTAGATAGGTGCTTAAAGAGAAAGAAAATAATATCATATCTTGAAGTATCTATTTAAGAGTCTAGACCTTCAATACAAATATCATTTTTTTGGATGCTTATATACATATGCACCTGCTAAGTATAGACGCTTAATTAAGTATGATGCTTCAAAATAAGCACTTTATATATCTTATATGGTAAGAAAAAAAATAGTTTTTCATTACTAAGCATTTCTTTAAGCGTCTTCATTGTACATGACGTTTATTTTTTTTTTGTGAGGACAGTTGGTTAGAGCTAGAGGTGGGCACTTGGGCCGGGCTCTTTTGGGCCGGCCCAAAGCATGATGGGATGGCACAGTGCCAAGCACGACACGGCACGGTTTCGTCTTGGTGGGCCGACGCAAGCTGTAGCACGGCCGTGTCGGGCCGGAACCAGGCACGACGACGGCACGACGGCATGACAATTTGTAGGGCGTCTTGCATCGGCACGAACGGGCACGAAATCACGGATTAAGGCCTAAAAGTTGGCAAATATTGTTAATTCAGGGCATCTTCAAGCATTGCATTTATGTTTGACATTTTATTGATGTGATTAGTCTCTTATGTAATTAAAATAGGTAGTTTAGTAGTGATTTGTTTTATTTCTTTGTTCGTCACAATAGTAAAAATGGGTCAGGCTTGGACCGGCACGGCACGAAGCAGGAACGAAGCGCAAATGGGCCGGGCTTGGGCTCGCCAAAGGTGAGTCGGCCCAGCCCGGCATGGTGGGCACGATGGGCCGTCGTGACACGGCACGATTTCGGCCCGAAGCACGATGGGCCCGAGCCGGGTCGGCACGGCACGGCACGACGCCCACCTCTAGTTAGAGCTATAGTCGTCTCAAAAATTGCAACCCAAAGGTTGCTCATAGTTGGAAACTGGTAAGAAATCAGATTCTAATCGTAAGCTGAAAAAACGAGGTGCATGCGGGCCTTATTTTTTCTGCCTTTGATGAGTTGATTCCCTGCTACTGCTACACATGGTAATTGGGCCACTCTGAACATACTTGGAGCGTAACATAAAAGTACTAAAATGTACCTACTCCCTAGTCCCTGCACCTGCAGCCCGCGCCTCTCGCTTGCATCTCTCTTGTATAACCGGATGAGTTTGTTTGCTTGGTGGAACAAGATTAAATAGGATACGAAGGTTTTGCACCATTTAATTCTATTGTTTTGGGTGGATAGAATGGTTCAGTATCTATAAAAAAAAATCTTCAAATTTGTATCCCACCATTCAGGATGAGATGATTCCATTCAAACAACCAAACATATGGATAACTTTTTCTTAAATCATCTCATACATATACTACTTGGTATAAGCAACCAAATACACCTTAACTGCCACGTCTCTTGCCGGCTACCGCAACCGTCCGGCCGTCGCCTGTAGCGCGGCTTGCTCTGCGCCACCTCCTCCTCCTGTTGTCCCTTCCCTCACACTCGCGCGCAGCACGTCGCCCTGCCTGCCGCTCCGCCGGTTGGCTATCGATTCCAACGCACCCTGCCCGCTGGCCGAGGGCGTACGCGGCCGTCACCACACCGGCTGTTACTAGCTGATACACGCTGCGCCTACGCCGCAAATCGTACCTGCGCCTGCGCGTGGTCGCCTGATCGCGCCCACCGGCCGCCACGGCGGATTCCGGCGCTCGATCTCCAATATGCAAACCTGCCAGATATACTCGATGCGTATATCTAGTTAGCAATCTCCAAACATCTGGACGGTCGCAAATAATGTTTGAAACAACCTCAAATTCAAAATGAATTTAGTTGTTTTTTTTGTTTGAGTTCATTCGCGTTTGATTGGATTTGGAAATTCGAAATTCGAGTTTGAATTCGTTTACCTCGTGGGCCAAATCTCCTCTTCTTCTTGGGCTTTGCAGCCCATTTCCCTTTGGCCCATGCGGCCTGCTCCCTTCGGCCGTTCGGCCGTTGCCGGCCCGGCCCAGCCTCGCCGCCACCGCCGCCTCCGGCGCCGCCCCCGCCTCCGTGTCGCCCGCGCCGTGTCAGTGCTGCGCCCGCCATTGCCGACCGCGCGCCGCGCTGGCGCCGCCGGCTCGCCGCCGCGCCCGATCGCCCGGCCGTCGCCTCCTCCGTCGCCTCGCGCCGCCGCGTCGCCAGCGTCTTGCCGTCGCCCTCGGCGCTGCTCCCGCCTCGCCCTATAAAAGCCCTCCTCCTCCACTCCAACTCGCCCGCCTTCCTCCGTGGTGAGCTCCTCTCTCCGCTCGCTCGCCTCCGTGCCGCCATGTGCTCCGCCGCCGCCAGTAAACCCCGCCTCTCCGTCGCCGCCCCTGTTTTCCTATGCCCTAGCCCCTCCCCGCGCCGTGCCCAGCGGCGGGCCCCTCGTCGACCTCACTCGCCGCAGCCCTGCGCGTGGCCCACTCCTCCGTCGCCTTCTTTGGGCGGCCGGCCGACCCTAGCCTTCGCCCGTTTGGGCCGTGGGCGATGTTGATCGAAACCGGCCCAGGCGCCGTTTAAAACAGTAAAAACCGATTTCGGTTTTTATTTTAATTAATAAATTCCGAAATTCGTTTTTAAATCCAAAAATAGCCCGAAAAATCCAGAAAAATCCCGGAAAATTCCAGAGCTCCACCAAATACTTTTCCCGAACCGTTTCGATCCCCTGAGTCCAGAAATACTGTCCGTTCCCAAATCCGAAACTCAGAAAAACTCCAAAATCCCAGTTTTGCCCTCCGTTCCTTTCCGACTCGGTTCCGGTTTTCCGTTTCAGTTTCCGTTTCCTTTCTCGGTTATTGTTTTGTCGTTTATTTATGTTGGTTGTCTTTTCGCGCTAGATTCGACCGTTGAGACGCCAGTGGAGCCGGAGCAGTCCCTGGAGTCGGAGGCGATTCCGAGCGAGACGTTGGACCAGGCAGAAGCGATCACGACTACTTCCTCGACGACTCATCCAATCCAGCTGCCTCGCAAGGCAAGCCGTACACCCTTTGATCATGTTGATCCCATCATGCCATGCTATAGTAGTAATTATTTTATATCGCATTACTTTACTGTATTTGAATTAGTGAAATCCAGTATTTTTGAATGACATGATGCTTAGATAATGCCGAAATTGCTTACTGAAACCTCCTTGAAATATTGGAACCCTATTAATCCTTTGGAACCCTAGTTAATTGCTTATTGCCATGAATAGGTCAGATAATACTGTTAGGTTAGTTAAAAAACCTGAATTTAAAGAAAATCTTTGCCGAATCTCCGATTCGGATTGTTTATAAAAATCTTTGTCGTCAGGGGCGATGTCGGATTAATCCGGAGTGGATGAGATTCGATCCCGGTACCGTGATTAATGCCTTGGTTGAGTGCAGTGGCGATCGCTGCGTACCTGGAATGGGTTTGTGGATGAAGGCTTGGTCTTTGGCAAAAGTATAAGGTTAAAAATCCCTTGAGCAAAGTAAATAACTTAGTTCCCGCTCAACCACAGGTCGGACTGGTCGGTGACCCGTATCCGACATGGCTCAGTAAGTTAGTCATTCCTGAGATAATAATTGGACTGTCTTGGTGGCTACCATTCTCTGGAGAGAATGGGGACCGGGCCTTCCCGGCAGGGAAATGGACCGGAGGGTGGAAACGGAATGGTCCAGAGTGACATTCTTGGTTCTCACAACAGTGAACGCTAATGGGGACCCTGAGTCCAAGGTAGCGGTACTATCGGTAAACAACTAAAGGACAGGAATGATTAAATGAAATGCTGTGATAATCTAAACTGGGCCACATGCATTTAAGTTGCATGAAAAGTCGCGATTGGCATAAAGGTTATAGATATCTTGTGGGTAAAGCTGAGCCGCTCTGCAGAGTTAATCTAAATTGTAATCGGTTACGCCGTACTTCCGGTTAATGAAGTTAAGTTGGAATCGGGGTTGATACCCGTAACTAAGCTCAAGTTACTGTATTGGTATTTGTGAATGAATTGGTTAAGTGTTGTTGAACCTTGTGAAATTCAAATTTACTTATTATATTGATTTGTGCTTCAAATGTAAAATGAATTATGAAATAAAACTGCATCCAGATACTTAACCCTACTGCCATCCCTTGATTACCCCTACATATAGTATTCAGTGGTTCCGTACGACTTGTTGAGTACTCCCGTACTCACCCTTGCAAACCCCCGCCCTTTCAGAGTTCGAAGAAGCTGGAGCCTACCAGGAGGTCGTAGATGGCGATTTAGTCTGGTTCTAGGTCTTTGTCTTCGCTCAGGCCCTGCCTGTGGTTTCTCTCTTTTGGTAGTGTAAGTCTAGAAGCTTGGATGCTTCTCCTGTAAAAAACCGGTCGTTAGACCAACTATATTGAATAAAAAGTGTTGAAAGTTGCTTTTGTCAGGTAATTGTACTCTTGTCTTCCAACAGTTAGTCTTCCTGGGTAACTGTTGTGAGTTTCGCACTGCCCCTAAAAAGGCGGTCCGTCACAAGTGGTATCAGAGCCTAGGCTTGACCGTAGACTGAGACCTAAGTTGGCTTAAGGAGTCTTTTTCGAAAAGATTATTTCAAACTACAAAATGAGTTTCGAAAACTGTAAGTACTATCCTTATAATCCTGTTTCTCTCCTCTCTCTCTGTTTCCCACCCTTTCCTTAAGATTCACTTCTCTCCTTTAAAACTCACTTAAAATCTTTCCGCTCATCTGACTTGAAAAGATTCTCGTTTTGGCAGATGGTGCACCACGTCTACCCACTTCCCGAGGTTCCCGAAGGATGGGCTGGACTGCTGTGGAGAATGCTACAGCATGTTGGAGCTGATCAGATTGAGATCCCCGTTTTTCACACGGAGGAGCTTTTCCAGGGTGTCGTCCGCGTTGAGTGGAGAGCCTGGTTCAATCTGGATCCCCTGCCAAATAATCCAGATATTCCGCGCCATTTCCAAGGGCACCGCGTCCACGAGTCAGACGCTATTCAGACTCGCCCGTCAGGCGTGGAAGCACCTGCGTCGTCTCTTCGCCGATTTCGGCGGCCAGTCGATTTGATTGATCCCCATGAAGGGATGCCCCGACGGTGATCGCCTCTGTTCGGAAGGGCGAGGCGAGATCCACGTGTGGGCGAAGGCTGCAGAACTCCTTGTCAACAAGGATTTCCTGTACACCACCCTTCTCATCGAGCGAGATGATCTTCGGGCAGTTGAGCAATGCCTGGATGGAGATCGACGAAGCCGTGAAGAGATAGACCAGTGCGGCCCGATGCGAGCCCGGAGAAGAGATGTCTGTGGATGGTCCGTCGGCTGTGACTGACCTGTCCATGGCAGAAGATGTGGAAGAAGACCGGAGGAGCGCATCATCTACATCTCCGACGACGATTGAAGATTCCAGTCTTAGAATAGGGCGTTAGTCCTAGAAGTTGGCTTTACCCTTTTGGAGTAGTCTTTTGTAATGTAAAATAGGTTGTTTCCTACCTTAGTATGACGGTATTGTAAACAATCTATGTATCAGTAAAATTAAGTTTCCTATCTCTGTATGTTGTTTGCCTTATTATCCGTATATCTTCGGCCTAATTCCACTAATTCTTTCCCATTTCGTCTCGCCTCTCACCTATTCTATCTCTCTGTACCCCTGCTCAAATCTTACTTATCTTCTGCTTTACCCAAAACCCTGCAGCAAGACCTTAAGATAGTCAGAATGGATCAAGGTGAAGGATCGCAGTTCCAAAGTCATGAGAATGAGGCAGACCCAGCCAGAAACCCAATTAACCTAGCCCAAGTACTGGCAGCCATGGAAAGAAACAGATACCAGTCAGAGCAAAGGCAGAATCAGATGATTGAGATGATGATGACACAGTTTGCCGCAAGACCTCAGATGAACCCCCAAGGAAATAACTTTGGACAGGATGGATTATTAGGTGGGTCACACTGGTCTGACTTCCAAAAGACCCGGCCCCCTATTTTCTCCATGTCAACTGAGCCATTATCAGCAGATGATTGGCTCACGGTTATCCAAATGAAGCTGGATACGGTACAGTGCACTGAGAAGGAGAAAGTGCTCTATGCCTCTCACCAACTGCAAGGACAAGCAGCAGCATGGTGGGTTAACTTTCAAACCCTGAAGGCAGGACAAGAGATTTCATGGCAGATGTTTGAAGAAGCTTTCCGGAAGACGCACATTCCAGCAGGATTGATGGCCTCCAAACGAAGGGAATTCCTGTCTCTCCATCAAGGAGGAAGGACAGTGATGGAATACCTACACCACTTCAACAACCTTTCTCGCTATGCACCCAGAGAAGTAGACACTGAGGAAAAGAGAATAGAAAGATTTTATGAAGGACTGCAGAAGAACCTCAAGTTCCATGTCTCAGCTGTGGAGTTCAAGGATTTTTCAGCCATGGTGGATAGGCTGATTGTGTCAGAAGAGACAAGGAATGACCTGGAAGATACCAGAAAGAGAAAGGCCCAGCAACAGAGAATGTCAGCAGCAAGTCAGTTCAAAGGAAGGACTTATACCTTCAACCCCAACGTTCCAAACAAGAGACAAGCAGTGGGAGGATCCCGACCTGTTCCGCCCAATGCTCAGCCCGGGAATGTTCGATGCTTTACCTGCAACGGGAACCATTACTCTAATATGTGTCCCAAGAAAGGTTCAGCCTGCTTCCATTGCGGACAACCCGGACATTTCAGGCAGCAGTGCCCGAAGAAGGATTTGCCGAGTGATGTGGCAAAAGCTCAGGCGTCAGCTTCCGCCAACAGACAGCCAGCACCTCGTCAACCTCAGCCGCCCCATCAAGGTTATCTGAAGGCACCAGTTAAGACAGAAGGATACTCGAACAACCGCGGACCCAATCCGCCAAGGAACCCCCAAGGAAGAATCAATCATGTGTCAGCAGCAGAGGCAGCTGAAGCCACAGATGTTATCGTTGGTAAGTTTCCCGTCCAAACCAAGTTGGCCTTAACCCTCTTTGATCCCGGTGCAACCCATTCGTTCATTTCTTTGGCTTTTGCTTGCAAAAGTGGGTTGCCCTATTCTCCCTTGCCCTCTCCCTGTGTTTTCCACACCCCTGGAAGTCGATTGATGGCAAGATTCGGCTGCAGTAATCTGAGAATAGAAATCCAAGGGATTGAGTTCAGAGCCAACCTGTTGTTGTTAGAGATGGATGGTCTAGATGTCATATTGGGAATGAACTGGTTATCTAGACACCATGCCCAGTTGGATTGTGCTCAGAAAACAGTGACACTCAGGAATGGATATGGTCAGAAAGTGACAGTTCAGAATGATCCGAGGTTGATCAAAAGAAGTCAGAGCATCATCAATGCAGTCGCAAATGGATTAGACAGCATACCCGTAGTTCGGGAGTACCCTGAAGTTTTCCCAGAAGAGTTACCAGGGAAACCTCCGAACAGAGGCATAGAACTGGCAATAGAGTTAGTTCCTGGAACAGCTCCTATCCACAAGCGATCCCGCCCAATGTCGCCTTTGGAGTTGAAGGAACTGAAGAAGCAATTGGATGAATTGCTGGACAAAGGATTTGTACGGCCAAGTATCTCACCTTGGTCCGCGCAGGTCGTATTTGCCAGAAAGAAAGATGGAAGTAAGAGACTCTGCATAGACTACAGAGCTCTGAATGATGCAACAATCAAGAACAAGTACCGTTACCCCGGATAGATGACCTGTTCGATCAGTTGAAAGGAGCCAAGATCTTTTTGAAGATAGACTTGAGGACAGGATATCATCAGTTGAAGGTCAGAGAACAAGACAGAGAGAAGACAGCATTTGCTACTCGGTACGGATTATATGAGTTCACCGTGGTGCCATTTGGTCTCACAAATGCCCCGGCCTACTTTATGAACCTGATGAACCAAGTATGCATGGAGTTCTTGGACAAGTTCATCGTAGTGTTCATAGACGACATACTCATTTACTCCAAGACCGAAGAAGATCACAAGAAGCATCTGCATCTAATTCTGAGAAGGCTTAGAGAACGTCAGCTATATGCAAAATTCTCTAAGTGTGATTTCTGGTTGGATGAAATCGCTTTCCTAGGACACATTATCACCAAGGATGGCGTGAAGATGGATCCCGAGAAGATCAGGACAGTGTTGGAATGGAAACAGCCTGTGTCAGTAACAGAAGTCAGAAGTTTCCTCGGATTGGCAGGATATTACAGAAGGTTTATCGAAGGATTCTCCAAGATAGCCAAACCGATGACTCAGCTTCTCAAAAAGGACAGCCCCTACGTATGGACTGAGAAGTGTGAGAAGAGTTTCCAGGAGCTGAAAACCAAGTTAACCTCAGACCCAGTCCTCACTCTCCCAGATCCGGATAAAGACTTCCAGATTTACTGTGATGCTTCCAAAAGAGGATTGGGATGTGTGTTAATGCAAGAAGGAAAAGTGGTTGCGTATGCGTCACGACAACTTAGACCGCATGAAGAGAACTACCCAACCCATGACACTGAGCTAGCCTCGATGGTACACGACCGAAGATTTGGAGACATTACATTGGGGAACCATTGTGAAGTGTTCTCGGACCACAAGAGCCTGAAATGCGTGTTCACCCAGCCCAATCTGAACATGAGACAGAGAAGATGGTTGGAATTGATTAAGGATTATGACTTAGAAATCCTTTATCATCCAGGAAAAGCTAATGTGGTAGCAGACGCTTTGAGCCGAAAAGCATGCCATCACTTAGCTCAAGTCGAGACTATCTCTCCCCAGCTGAAGTCAGAAGTACAGGAGTTGAACCTGCAGATAGTGTCAGAAGGATCAGTATGTTTCCTAGAGATACAGTCAGATCTCCTGAAGCAGATCAAAGCAGCTCAGCAGACAAACGAAGAGATACTGGAATACAGAAAGTTGATGAAGGAAATTAGTCCCTCAGAATTCTCAGAAGACAAGCAAGGCATATTGCGATTCCGCGATCGTATATGCATTCCGAAGGATAAGGATATAAGAGGATTGATTTTGACAGAGGCTCACTCGTCGCAATTCTCAATACACCCTGGCAGTACAAAGATGTACCAAGACTTGAAGAAGGAATACTGGTGGAATGGAATGAAGAAGGAGATAGCCGAACACGTGGTGTGTTGTGACGTGTGTCGGAAAGTCAAAATAGACCACCAGAAGACGGCAGGATTGCTGCAACCCCTTCCAGTGCCAGAATGGAAGTGGGAAGAGATTGGAATGGACTTTGTTACTGGTTTGCCCAAAACTCAACAAGGATATGATGCCATTTGGGTAATCATTGATAGACTGACCAAAGTAGCCCATTTCATTCCGATAAAGCAGACTGTTGGAAGAGACAAGTTGGCAGAGTTGTACCTGACCCAGATCATCAGATTGCATGGAATCCCTAAGAAGATCGTGTCAGATCGTGGAGCCCAGTTCACCTCTAAGTTCTGGAAAAGTCTGCATGAAGCTATGGGTACAGACTTGAATTTTAGTACGGCCTATCACCCTCAGACAGATGGTTAGACAGAAAGAGTCAACCAGATACTAGAAGATATGTTGAGAGCCTGTGCTCTAGCATATGGAGCCTCGTGGGCCAAGTGTTTGCCATTTGCGGAGTTCTCGTACAATAACAGTTACCAGACCAGTCTGGACATGTCACCCTTTGAAGCCCTGTATGGAAGGAAGTGCAGAACCCCATTGAATTGGACAGAAACCGGAAAGAAACAGCTTTTTGGACCTCAGCTAGTTCAGGATGCAGAAGCTCATGTGAGGATCATAAGGAAGAATCTGAGAACAGCTCAAGTCCGACAAAAGAGTTATGCTGATATGAGAAGAAAAGACATAAGTTATCAGATTGGAGACTTCGTTTATCTGAAAGTGACACCATTCAAACCTGTTCGCCGTTTTCAGATAAAAGGGAAGTTAGCTCCGAGGTATGTTGGACCATACCCCGTGACTGACAGAATTGGAGAAGTAGCCTACAAGTTACAGCTAAGTCCAGAGCTGTCAAGGGTACACAATGTTTTTCATGTGTCCCAGTTGAGAAAATGCCTCCGTCAGCCGTCAGAGCAAGTACAGTTGAAAGGGATAGACTTGAAAGAGGACTTGACATATCGTGAGGAACCAGTCAGGATCGTGGAGACAATGGAAAGGGAACTCAAGTTCAAAAATGTCAGGATCTGCCGAGTGCTATGGAAGAATCATACACTCGAGGAAACTACTTGGGAGAAGGAATCGGAATTGCAGCAGAATTTTCCCAACCTATTTTCCCAGGCGAAATGAATCTCGGGGACGAGATTCCATTTTAAGTGGGGTAGGTTGAAACAACCTCAAATTCAAAATGAATTTAGTTGTTTTTTTTGTTTGAGTTCATTCGCGTTTGATTGGATTTGGAAATTCGAAATTCGAGTTTGAATTCGTTTACCTCGTGGGCCAAATCTCCTCTTCTTCTTGGGCTTTGCAGCCCATTTCCCTTTGGCCCATGCGGCCTGCTCCCTTCGGCCGTTCGGCCGTTGGCCCAGCCTCACACCACCGCGCCTCCGTGCCTTGCCCCGCCTCCGTGTCGCCGCGCCCGTGTCGGTCTTGCGCCCGCCGCCCGCCAGCCGCGCCAGCGCCGCCGTGCCGGCTCACGCCGCCCGCGCCCGGTCGCCCCGACCGTCCGCCTCCTCCCGCCGCCTCGCGCCGCCCGCGTCCGCCGCGTGCGCCGTCGCCCTCGGCGCTTTGCTCCCGCCTCGCCCCTATAAAAGCCCTCCCTCCCCCTCCACTCCAACTCGCCCCGCCGTCCCCCTCCGGGGTGAGCTCCTCTCCCTCGCTCTGCCTCCGCGCCCGTTCCAGCGCCGCCGCCGCCTAAACCCCCGCCTCTCCGTCGCCGCCCCTGTTTTCCTATGCCCTAGCCCCTCCCCGCGCCGTGCCCACTGACGAGCGGGCCCCGCTCGTCGACCTCCTCGCTGCCCTGCGCGTGGCCATTCCCTCCGTCGCCTTCTTTGGGCGGCCAGCCGACCCTCGCCTTCGCCCGTTTGGGCCGTGGGCGATGGCGATCGAAACCGGCCCAGGCGCCATTTAAAACAGTAAAAACCGATTTCGGTTTTTATTTTAATTAATAAATTCCGAAATTCGTTTTTAAATCCAAAAATAGCCCGAAAAATCCAGAAAAATCCCGGAAAATCCCAGAGCTCCACCAAATACTTTTCCCGAACCGTTTCGATCCCCTGAGTCCAGAAATGCTGTCCGTTCCCAAATCCGAAACTCAGAAAAACTCCAAAATCCCAGTTTTGCCCTCCGTTCCTTTCCGACTCGGTTCCGGTTTTCCGTTTCAGTTTTCGTTTCCTTTCTCGGTTATTGTTTTGTCGTTTATTTATGTTGGTTGTCTTTTCGCGCTAGATTCGACCGTTGAGACGCCAGTGGAGCCGGAGCAGTCCCTGGAGTCGAGCGATTCGGAAGCAGACGTTGGACCAGGCAGAACGCGATCGACTACTTCCTCGACGACTCATCCGATCCAGCTGCCTCGCAAGGCAAGCCGTACACCCTTTGATCATGTTGATCCCATCATGCCATGCTATAGTAGTAATTATTTTATATCGCATTACTTTACTGTATTTGAATTAGTGAAATCCAGTATTTTTGAATGACATGATGCTTAGATAATGCCGAAATTGCTTACTGAAACCTCCTTGAAATATTGGAACCCTATTAATCCTTTGGAACCCTAGTTAATTGCTTATTGCCATGAATAGGTCAGATAATACTGTTAGGTTAGTTAAAAAACCTGGATTTAAAGAAAATGCTGCCGAATCTCCGATTCGGATTGTTTATAAAAATGCTGCCGTCAGGGGGACAGTATCGGATTAATCCCGGAGTGGATGAGATTCCGATCCCCGGCTGGTGATTAATGCCTTGGTTGGTCTGGTGGCCGGTACTGCGAGTACCGGAATGGGTTTGTGGATGAAGGCTTGGTCTTTGGCAAAAGTATAAGGTTAAAAATCCCCTTGAGCAAAGTAAATAACTTAGTTCCCGCTCAACCACAGGTCGGACTGGTCGGTGACCCGTATCCGACATGGCTCAGTAAGTTAGTCATTCCTGAGATAATAATTGGACTGTCTTGGTGGCTACCATTCTCTGGAGAGAATGGGGACCGAACCTTCCGGCAGGAAATGGACCGGAGGGTGGAAACTGAATGGTCCAGAGTGACATTCTTGGTTCTCACAGCAGTGACGCTAATGGGGACCCCGAGTCCAAGGTAGCGGTACTATCGGTAAACAACTAAAGGACAGGAATGATTAAACGAAATCTTTGTGATAATCTAAACTGGGCCACATGCATTTAAGTTGCATGAAAACTCGCGATTGGCATAAAGGTTATAGATATCTTGTGGGTAAAGCTGAGCCGCTCTGCAGAGTTAATCTAAATTGTAATCGATTACGCCGTACTTCCGGTTAATGAAGTTAAGTTGGAATCGGGGTTGATACCCGTAACTAAGCTCAAGTTACTGTATTGGTATTTGTGAATAAATTGGTTAAGTGTTGTTGAACCTTGTGAAATTCAAATTTACTTATTATATTGATTTGTGCTTCAAATGTAAAATGAATTATGAAATAAAACTGCATCCAGATACTTAACCCTACTGCCATCCCTTGATTACCCCTACATATAGTATTCAGTGGTTCCGTACGACTTGTTGAGTACTCTGTACTCACCCTTGCAAACCCCCGCCCTTTCAGAGTTCGAAGAAGCTGGAGCCTACCAGGAGGTCGTAGATGGCGATTTAGTCTGGTTCTAGGTCTTTGTCTTCGCTCAGGCCCTGCCTGTGGTTTCTCTCTTTTGGTAGTGTAAGTCTAGAAGCTTGGATGCTTCTCCTGTAAAAAACCGGTCGTTAGACCAACTATATTGAATAAAAAGTGTTGAAAGTTGCTTTTGTCAGGTAATTGTACTCTTGTCTTCCAACAGTTAGTCTTCCTGGGTAACTGTTGTGAGTTTCGCACTGCCCCTAAAAAGGCGGTCCGTCACAATGTTTTCATCTGTAACCTTTTTCAGCGTGATTTTTTTTTCGTTTATGAAAAACACGCATACCACACGCGGTTTAATCAGACAGATGTTAAGGATAAATCCGTGATCTCACACAATTCTAATTGTAACGCACTCGCATGCGTATAATAGATAAGTATCAGGATTTAAACCATGTTAGGTGAATGTGGTACATTTATAACTCTACCCCTCTACAAAGGATGTGGTTACTTCTTCGGCACGATATTGAATCAGCATATATAATCACTATTATAGAGTAGTGCAATATTATTACTTTATCTGTGTCGATTCCTAATTTTTCAGGAAGAAACAATTGTGATAGAAAATTTGGCTAAGCAGTGGGGAATTATCACAATCTATTCTAATGTTAGAACCGAATGTGATGTACATTCCACATCACAATGGGTTCTAATAGTAGAACCGATTGGATAGTGCATCATATTAGTGTCGGTTTTGAGGTAAAATTGATTGGATAGGGTCCTTTCATTGCAATCGATCAGATTAAAAACCGATTGGATTGGGTAATTTTATTGCTATCGTTTCCAATAGAAACCGACACAGGTGTGTTGGGTCTCCAACTAGTCCGTTTCCTCACTCAATATTTCATATTCAAACTCTATAATCTGATTCAATTGATTGAAAAGAATGAACGGTTCATATTTAATTTAGTGTATCGTAAAAGAGCTCTTTTTTAGAGCAACCGATAGTAGTATTAGGATGTAGTAAAAGCACATGCATTGATCGATCAATTCCTATCATGATGCTTATATATGCCGACTTAACAAGTCACAATGACAGCGCTATTGTCCTAATTACAGAACCCTTGAAATTGAATTATACGCTACATCTAGATATATAAGCTAGTGGATGCAACAGTAGACACCTACATCATATCCCTGCACTGTTGCAGACATCAAATCCTTAAACTTTTTTTTTTTCTCGAAAAGAATGGCCGGTTCCGTCTGCTGGGTACAGCTCCACATGAACATGACACTCCCTGCAAATGTCTAACGAATCCGGGACACAAGAAACCATTACTTGTTGGTCCCCTCTGATTAATTAACTAGCTACTAGCTAGCGAGCAACTATAATGGGCCGGCATACGGGCGCCCGCGACTGCTAACCATGTCAATTAATGAAAAATTAAGATGCAAACGTATGCGTGCCGTGTTGCTAGCAAGATTTGACGAACCAAATTAATCAAACGAAAAATTAGCCATTATTATATAATTATATATGCAACATACATTGAAACAGAGGATGCATGGTCGAGTTGCTCTCATGAAAAAGAGCTGAAGTGTCTTGTAAGGCATGCTACATGGAAGCACATCACGGTTTTAATACGTTGGCATGCAAAGTTCTTGATCATCAGGTGTAACCTCCCAGCCGGCCCCTGTAGGTTGCTTTGCTTAGCAATAGATTATATAGTACATTAGTACTACTAGTAAGGCACTATAATTCATGAGCATTTGATTACGGGAAAACAACCATATATATAGGATCAGGTTCTATTCTATGCGCGTGTGGTTGGACCCTATTCAAAGTGACATGTGTCATCACAAATCTCGAAATTTATAGGGTTGGTTAACGAAGAAGTTATGTCATTGCCCTAGCATGCAAGAGCATGTATATACAAACCCCTATATATACGTAACATATGCATGGCATGGCCTTGAAGCGGTCTCTGTCAATTGGGCAAATAAGAGGCATCAATATCTCGTGGAATACTAACCGAAAAGCTATGCACTCTTTTTAAAAAAGTTATATACGTATTAAAGATGAATGAAAGACAGACTATGATTACTTACTTCTTAGTTTGTTTACAGATTATGATTACTTACTACTTCTTAGTTTGTTTTAAAATTTATACAATTTATACCGAGGAGAAATACACATAAGCACCACTCGTGTCGCCCTCCTCCATGACTAGTTTTGCGTGTTTGGCATCCATTGATCAATCGTCTTTACTTGGTGGCTTCATAAACAACGGAATCGTCTATGATATATCCATCATGGAGATCAGATAATGAACATGCATGTCAAACCTGTGTCATATATTCTACCTCTATTTCTAAATAGATGATATTTTTGGATTTTACAATTCAACCGATGAAAATACACAAAATACCAAATTACCCTATTTTACTAGGCCACTTATTACTATTAGATAGTGTGTATTACTCTAGTTCATATTATTAAATAATCTTAGAAATAACCAAAGGAGAGAGGTATAAAAGGAAAAGAGGATAGAAAATCATCTCAAAATTATAGAATGACACGTATTTAGAAAGAAAATTTAAAATCTAGAATTACATGTATTCAGAGTCGGAGGAAATACTTATAACTTGTTGCATCGTGATTGGCTAGCTATATGTTTATTTCTCACATTGCAAGACTCATGTACTGATCGACTAGTCTGTCTAAGGCCCCGATTGGTATGGTTCCAGATTCTAGTAGAAACGGAAACAGTTTCAGATTCTTAGTAGAAATGTTTCAGGTAGAATCAGAATCATTTTCTGCAAACCGTTTGGTACGGTTCTAGATTCTAGTAGAAACTAGTGAAACGGGGTTAAGGGTGATTCAACCACAGTGTGAAAAAAGAAGAAACGTTCCGAAGAGAATCGTTCCGAGTTTTAACCCGTTTGGCTGGGTTTCTCCCAGATTCTAATCGAAACAGTTCGGTTCCAAGTTACCAAACGAGGCCTAAAACTTTTAAATATTTAGGTTCAGGAATCATAATATCTGTGCAAATCGCGTATCAAGCTTTACCGTTTGCGTGCATTGGCTTCTTTCCCCCTTTTTTTTGGTTGTTGTGAGAAACATTCACTGCTACAAAAATATACATCACAATCGGGTTTTTTCATTATCACAATTAATTTTGACAGCAATACAAAGCATTTAGACAGTGATAAGGAGGCTCTATCACAGTCAATTTTCCCACGATAATGATAATATAGTCATCACAATCAGTTCTAACTTAGAACTGATTGTGATGTTTCCTCATATCACAATCAGTTCCAACCTAGAACCGATTGTGATGTGGTGTAGAATCAAGATCTTGTGCCTAATGATATTCAGTAGCAGAGGATCTAACATAGTTGCTCAGAGTTCCACTAACATTTTACAAGTTACTATATGACATACAGAATAGACATGTAAATAATCATCGTATGAATAATTGTATCAGATAATGTGAGAAGTAACAATACTAATCATTTACAGATATTTAAGTGATGGCATGAACATCCAATAAAATAGAGTCAAGGGAAATGACTACAGATATGAAAAACAGCTTCAAATACTTCAACATTAGCATCCAATTAGAAAATAGTAAACAATAAAAGGCGTTGACACGGTATTCATGTCTTGCAGAACAATTTGCCACAATCCTGCCAACGTCAAGAGATGCAAGAAAAACAACTAAACTTTCCTTGACCAATGGCCGCTTGCTCCCTTTCTTCTTCATAGCATTTCCATTTGCAATTCCCTATGAGCATTATTAGAAATGCATTATATTTTCACCATCTAAAACCAATACTAAGATATAGCTTTCAACTAGTTCAATGCTTGTGCATTGTTATAGAGAAAAAAATTGTGTAATAAACCATAAAGGTAAAGGGCACTCGTACGTGGAGGGGGAGGAGCATGTGCGGCACCCGTACACTCACATCCCCTTCGGCATTGGCCGAGGGTGTTCGTCGAGCACAGGTTTGCTCTGTAACAAGTGAAACTCGCCGTCATCCACCTCAACTGCCACTACGTCTTCCGCCACTCAATGGCCATGGAGTCACCCATCAAGTTCGACTTTGACCTCGTCCTCGGCTTTCGCCATGGTGTAAAGCTCTGGGCCATCACAATAAAGCCAGTATGTAGTATTAAGTATCAGCATCATAATTTGTGGCACCATCACAATTCTATAGTTAGAATCTACTCCAGTTGTAACCATTGTGTGATATGGTGATCACAATGAAGCCATTATGTAGTATCAAGTATCAACATCATAATGTGATAAAGTATGAAAGTTGTGATAAACCTAGAATATCACTAGAAGTGATTTGTCACTAATATCAGTCAGAAGGAACTTAAGAGTATGATCCCAAGTTTCATAAGCATTCTTCCTATTTTCCTACCACTCTAATTCCTATAATGAAAGGTTTCTTTCATCTTCATTTTTCTTGTGCAGAACTGCAATACTAATAAGACCATGCAAAAGCATGTTATTGAAACCTGAATGACAAATGCCTAAGGTAAAAGATGTTTGGAGAGAAGAAATTGCACCTGACTTCTTGTTTGCACAATATCTACTGGAATTTACTCTTCCCACTTATGCTACGCCACTACATTAGCATGGGTCAAGAATAAGATATACATTATTTATGATGAATCAAGCATAAGATATATAGTGCTCATGTGCAGTATCACATATCCAAGACATTAAGTAGTAAAAATGTCTTAGATATCTATACCTATTCTTTTGTGTACTTTTCAATTGATTTGAGAAAATATCCTTGTGGTGATGCATGGAAAGTACTCCATAAAAATAGCTTTCATGAGATCTAAACCTCTATTGAAGATTACTCATATCTTTCTATATGTTTTAGATGTCATTCCATGAGAGGTCCCGAGGGGATTCTGTTTTAGTTTAAACTTTGGTAGAAATTTTATTTTGAGAAATTAGGTGCCTGCTTATCTAAATAACTCCGGACCAAATTTTGTCATGAATAACTAAGAATCGATATAAAATGTTAAAAAAGATTTGGTGCAGACAGGGTGAATGGATTCATCAGAACTAATACTAAAAGCAGCCTGCACAAAACTTTCGTTCTACATTGCTAGACGATGATATACTTATGGACACCAGCTCTTTGTTGAAATAATAATTTTGTATCAAAATTTAGAAACCATGACCACAATGCTAGTACTGCTTCTAATCTTTAAATGCACGTAGGTGAGGGATGTTATATGGTCCGCATCTGCGCCTAGAGCACTAAGCCACAATTATGGTAAATCAGCTATACAATATCCACAGTTTTGGAAAGTAACAAAGTATGTTGTTACTGTCCAAACATAAGTAGTTATTGAAGAAGCGTATTATTCATCCACCCGGCTACTATTAGTCTACCAACATGATTCCAATCTAAATGTCACAGGAAAGTTTACCTTTTTCTGTACACTATGACGACGATTGTCTGAAGGTTATTAATGAGTACGGCTTTTGAGAAGCCAGTCACATCCTCATAAATACGGCCCGTATAACAAAGAAACACATTAAATATATCGGTCAAAAATTATTATTGACTATGGAAATAATTGCCTGACCTACAATATAGGTCGAATGAAACATGAGCTTCTACCAGGTCGGGAAAAGGTCAGGTCGGCAATAAACTGACCTGAAAACCATTGCAGGCCGAACATAGTGTCTTTTATCACACCAAACTAAGCAAAGATCGGGAAAAATCCTAGCTCTGACCTAAACTAGGTCGGGAAAGAATATCTGCGCAGGGATTACATGCAGAAGAAGCTTTCTTTGACAGGTACATACAACCGTTTGGAAGTTACTCTCTACGAAGAGATGCATCTCTGACGAAAAGACACATCTTTGATGAGAAGACACCTTTTTGACCAAAAGATATCTTTTGACGGGAAGACACCCATGCGAAGCTAACAACTACCATCCCTTTGACACTATAAATAGGTTACTCCCGCAATGGTTCAAGGGAGAGAGCTTTTGCACAATCAAAACGAGTTGTACAAAGGTGTAATAGCATAGAGTTTTCTGGTGTAAAGATGTTTGTACTCAATAAAGAAACACCCGCAATGGCCGACTGGGTGTAGTCGGAGGTGTGGCCGGCGATGTTGATCCAGAGCGCGCGGGGGGGGGGGGGCAGAGGCGATGTCAAACTAGGTGCGGAGGTGGAGTACTGATGAGGAGAGCTAGGTATAGGACTTGCGGGGGTGAGGGCTGAGCTGAGGAAGTATATGTTTGTACCAGAGCCTCGTCACAATCGGTTTTAAATAGAACCGACACGCATGTAATAAGTAATACAATCAGTTTTTGTTGAAACCGACACAGATGCAATGATAATTTCAATCGGTTTCCACTCCGAACCAATACATATATATTTACCCCTTCCAATCTGTTTTTACTAGGAACCGATACAGATATATTAGCCATTCTAATTGGTTTTTTCTGGGGACCGATACAAATGTGACCATCTATTCTAATCGATTCCAACCTAAGAACCGATTTGTGATGTGTATGAAACATCACAATCGATTCTCATGTTAGAACCGATTGTCTAATGCTACATTACAATCGGTTCTAAGCTTAGGACCGATCATGATGATTCCCCACCAATTATACACCCTCGCTGATTCATTTATCACAATCGATTTTTCTCTAAAACGTTAATAATCGATTTAGATAAAATAATAGTGTTATACCATTCTGTAGTTGTGATTTATCTTGATGCAGAGGCCGAAAGATTTAATCTTTCACCATCTAAAAAACCATTCTGTAGTTGTGATTTCTCTGCACTAGTTTCTTGCATGCATGTGGAGGGACACGGCGTGAGGTTTTCGAAGCATGTATAATGTTGTTTATTACTTGGCAATGAGCTTTACTTTTCGGCTCGGGAACCACTTCCTTTCGTGTCATAGTGCACGACAGCACGAGCTCAACATGAACAATGCCATGAAAGTTTGTTTCAAAAGATGAAAGCGAAAGCAGCGTCGCTAAGCAATTTTTTTTTCTTTGCGAGGCCTAATAATTAAGCAAATTATAATTCTCAAGATGCTTATATATCGATCTAGGATAGTGTACCTGTCCTTCTAGCGCAAGTAGCAGTTTACCTATTTCCAGTGAGATTAAATCATTAAATGATCCAGGCTAGAGTTTGATGACTTTGATCCCAGCAGCGGTATACTGCACTAGTTAGAGCCGCGCGCTTCGCCGCGCCGTGCGAAATTTGATAAAAAAATGAGGAAAAGCGGGGAAAAACGGAAAAACGACGGACGAAAAACGAATTTACATTTTTTTGGGGGGGAAACGGCCAACGAAAACATTTTTTCCATGTTCCGGAGAAAAAACGGTTCACGGAAATAAATTTTTTCAAGCAAAATGAAGAAAGAAAACGGCTTTCCATTTTTTTTATGGGGAAATAGCCACCGAAAACATTATCCCCATGCTTCGGAGGAAAAACGGATGACGAAAACTTTTTTGGGGGGCAAAACGGAGAAAGGGAACGGTTTTCCATATTTTTTGTTTTGGAAAAACGGGCAAGGAAAACATTTTTCCATGCTCCGGAGAAAAATCGGATGACGATTTTTTTTTCCGGGCAAAACGGATAAAGGAAATGGTCTCACAAATTTTTTTGGGGCGAAATAGCCACGAAAAACATTTCCCACATGCCCTGGAGGGAAAACTGATCACAAAAACATTTTTTTCGGGCAAAACAGAGGAAAACCGATCACGAAAACATTTTTTTCGAGCAAAACGGACAAAGGAAACGGTTGTACATTTTTTTTTGGGGAAAACGGCTACCGAAAATATTTTTCGCATGCTCTGGAGAAAAAACGGACCCCGAAAACTTTTTTTTGGGACAAAACGGAGAAAGGACCCGAACGTAAAGCGCGAGGACCTATTTGTTATAATTTTGGACCTGTTCGCTATTTTGAAAAATTAGTAAAGGGCTCGCTCGCTATTCGCACTTAACGGGAGGGCCTCTATGCAAAACGGCAAACCAGGGACCTAAACGCGAACCGGGAAAAATATCTTCCTCTCACAAAAAATCGCGCGAGGACCTGAACGTAATTTCAGAAAACCGAAGGGACTTTTACGCAAAAAAAGAGGGGACACGTGGGGGGCCGGTTGGCCCCCAACTTCTTCCCCTATAAGGGTGTTAATATTAATATGCATGAGTTACATATACACGCAGTATGTATGCAGGTTTCCATGCATGTGAGAAAAAATGAAGGATGGTAACTTTAAGGGAGAAATTTCCACTCGGACGTCCGTTTTTTTTGTTTTTCTCGGACGCCGTGCAATATTTTTTTTAACGTATGAAACATTTTTTTTTTACTGTTTGTCGAAGAAAAATGTTTCACTACGTAGAAAAAAATGTTTCACGCGTGGAAAAAAATGTTGCGAAGAAATCTGCCGTCCGATCCCTAGCAATACCGTAACTTTAAGTACGGTTCGATTCATACAAGATTGTATATATAGCCAACAAGCGGCGAAGTGCCTTTAATTCCGGTTCCAAGCATACACTAATGATGCGGTCGGATGGATGGAATGGTTCTGTACTATTTGGTTTTATTATTTTGAATGAATGACGTGGTTCAGCATCTATATAGAATAGGACCGCTGTTGATGTAGAAGAGCTTGCACTGACAGATTTGTTCTTTCGCACATAGCTATAAATTTAAAGCTGGTGTTGTTGAAACTTAATTATGTATAAGCTAGCATGCATGCATGCACTATTTTCCTCATATATCCATACATTTTACATATAAATAAGTAAAGAATTTGACAGGGAAATTATATAAATATGAAACAAAATCAATTATTTAATTAACTGAGCTTATATATATACGTCCATGCATATGCATGCTCCATTTTATTAGATTGTGATTTTTTTTTTGTTGCATACGTTTTGAGATAAAATACTAATTGGTTTTATGTTCTTTATATGACGAACATGACATTTAAACATGAGAATGACGTTTAGAAGGTAGGGGGTATGTGTCGGACAATTACTTATCTGTCTTATCAAATACGGGAGATTCCAAGAGGGTCATGGAGACATACAAACTTGATTTAGAAGAAGTACTTAATTTGCAATTTCCTGACGAAATTTTATCCACAACTCGAACTACACGATTTTGCGAATTATGCAAATTTGTTATCTGCTCTAGATCTTTGGTGGTAGTCTAAATTCAAGAGCACCAACTCTAGCTTTTAGTCATATATTATATTATCGATGCTAAATGAAAACTAACTTCTACAATCTATACAAGTACGTACCAAGACCTACTTCTATATATGTTTGCCGAAATTTTAAGTGTTTTCTTGTAAAATTTAAATAACATTATTTGAGCATGCATGGACTTTAATTACACTATATACGCACTTAATAATATGTGTTGCGTTTTATCTGAATCGGAAAAAAAAAATGTGAATCCGAACTGCACTGTTTATATATGCTAGCTATTCGATCTATGTATAGATGAACTTTAGATGAATTAACGTTACAAACAGTAGATGCATTGACCGTCTTCATCTAATTAATATGTCAAAGCTAATCGATATACAGTGCTTGTGAATTGTGATTGATCTCTACATACGTTTTGAAATCAAACAGTTGCGCTAGCTGTACCCGACAGCCCCAAGAACATGATCCATGCAGCCATGGCCCATGACTAGAGGAATGCCGTAGGCGCAGCACGGATCATTAGCGGTTGGGCACTAGTTTATATCATCTGTTAAGCATCATTATTGTGCTCCGACCAATCGTGTGAGCATTTGGTGGCTAGCTAGTGACTGCATTATCGCGTAACCACTTGAAATTAATTAGGAAGGTGCAGGACACTTGAAATTTACTTTCAGGAAGAGGCTAAATCATTTCAATTCCCCCCTTTTAGCTGTTTATTAAATTATTTAATAAGTACTTAATTACCGCATTAATTACGAATATATAGTGGCGGTCAAATTTCGATATGCAAGATCGAGTGCAGATTCATCCTCTGGCCCTGCCGCTGGTGCTTACAGACACTTGGATTGGGAGACACCGCATTCATGATTTTGTAGTCCCTACTTATGCAGTAGTAGCACGATTGAGAGGCTATATTTCCCCGTCATAAATAGTTAGTACTCTGTTTTAGACATTGATAATATCTTCACAACACAGCTTTGACCACTAATTAATTTATATAATAATATATCTATAGAATCCAATAAAATTAGACTCCAATAACATGAAAGTTTTTTTCGAGACAAATATACACACATGATCTTAACTTCTCTAATTTAAATATTTAAAAATATAATTATAGTCAAGTTTTAAAAATTCAACTAGGCATCCGTGACATAAACCGATTTGTGGCAATGTCTATGATTTGATTCGATACAATACGCGGTATATATAGTAGCTAGATAGATAGATAGATATACAGACAACAGTACATGGATGGATGGCCAACCTTTTGATCAACCGATCGGTTTTGGTCCGAGAGTTATTTAGCCGTCGCCATGCATGCTATTGCTACCCGATGCTTATCCCGTTGATGGCAACAAGTCAACAATCACGGGGGGCGCAAACAGGGGCTACGATCGAGTTGCCGGGGATGCATCATGCGTGCATGTTATCCCAAGTTTCTCCTCCCTCTCCCTCTCTCCATCGATCTGTCTAATTTGTGCTCATATGTGATTAGCAAGTCTTAACCATATCGCACAGCTGCAAGAGCTCGTGAGACCGATAGGCTTGGTTTAGACGTCAGACCAAACCATGCATTAGCTAGCTAGATTAGTTATAGCCGCCTCCTGGTTGCATATTGATCTCTGTCCCTCTCTCTAAAGTCTATATACATTTTAATACTGTACTTGGAGGTCAAGCCAATACATTTGAAATAGTCGGCATCAACAAAACTAATCGATCGATCGGAACCAAATACGTACACGGATCGATCGTTTTCGGTTGACCGGCCATGCATCCCCGCAGGGGCGGAGCTAGTCTAGATCCAAGCCCCGGGCTGGACCAACTGATCTTAGATTAAATATCTATTTTCAATGATTTTTCAATAATTTTTCATAGAATTTTAATGCCAGATCAGTTCTCTGCCATACTTTGCCCGGGGCCTGAATCCGCCTCTGCATCCCCGCAGAGTGAAAATGTTGTTAAGGGGGGAGAAAAGAAAAGGGAGGCCGGTGTCCTGGAAGAAAATACATACGGTGCAATCGGCCGGTGTGGCCGTATAGTGTTGGTACCCATGGCCTTTCTCTCTCCTCCTCCCTCTCTCCCTCTCTCTCTCTATCTCTCTCTCTCTCTACCAATCCATTCATCGGAGGAGGGAGGTGGGCCAGCCCAGCCCATGTGCGCTCATGTGGTGGTTTGCGAACCTGACCCCACCACCCACCCCTCCCCTCCTCTTTCTCTCTCTAATCTTTCTCTCTCCTCGGTTCGGTTCGATTCGATTCCCGTGTCTCTCTTCGCTGTGTTCCCTGACTTCCCTCTCGGGCAGATTTAATTTATAGTTGTTTATTATTTGAATATCACGATAATCGACTTGTCAAGTCGGTACGTCGGAAAAATTTATACGATGTAAATATCTTGATTATCGAGACATATCAAGCGATTGTCGATGTATATCAAGCGAAAATCGCTCAAGAATCGACCAACGAGTAAGTTCGATTAGTCGGCTGGTTATCGATGCAAATATCGCGATTATCGGTTTTTTCTCATCCTTAATTCAGAACTCTTCGATTTTTGACGTTTGTTAAGCGATTTCGATGAAAATCGTTATTCGGTAATGTGAACCTTGCTCTCATGACGTCCATCTCGTTGACAAGCTGCCGCCGCACGCGTCATTTCGCTCGCTCGCTAGCCCAATTGCCCAACGTCCTAACGGAAACGAAACGAATTCGCCATGCATATGTTACCTTTCCTTACCAGAGTGCATGCGACATGTGTGTGTGTGTTTCTCAAGATTACATAGGGTTTTCCCCCCTTGTGTAATATATGCGATAATGCGAGTACCATGGATGTGTTAGGATATCATTACTTGGTTGTATTTTGATGAACGTGTGGGTCAGCTAATCCAGTTACTCGTTTGCTTTGCTTACACGCAGGTGAACACCGAGTTAATGTTTTTGATGCAGACGGCAACATGCTGCTGTGCTAAAATGAAAAGTACCAGTGAGGCACTCTCTTCCGTTCACAAAAACTTGTCGGTTTAGGATACGTGCGCGCAGTCAAGCTTCTGAAACCTTAGGTATCGATACCTTTTTAAATATTTAAATTGGATGCATAAAAAACATGTATAGATTCGTCTCAAAACGTATTTTCATAGTATTACAATTTTATTGAATTTTTTTAAAATATATTAAAATAGTAATTAGTAGTCAAAGTTGAGTTTTAGGGACCATGTGATTGTTTAAAACGATAATTATTTATGATCGAAGCGAGTACTGCTGTACCTGACTTGCCATGGAAAAGAAAAGGCAAATATACCATTGAGTACATGGTTAAGTCAACTTTGTTTTGTTAACTGCCGGTGCTAGCTTTGATCATGCATTCTTGCTTGTAATTGATTGGCAGGTTTCTTCACATCTGGAGTAGATGTGATTGGGTATTTGAATCACCATACCAAAGTGCTTTTATATGATATTGCCATCTCTCACATGATCCGATCCATTAGCCCACATGCAAGTGCAAGAGCTAGCTAGCTAGGGAGTTGTTCTTATTCCCTCGTCGCCTCTAGTTAATCTTGTCCTAGAAGAAAAATTAACAACCTCACACACAAACCTCTCTCTCTCTCTCTCTCTCTCTCTCTCTCTCTCTCTCTCTCCATTTTTTTGCCTTGCTTTGTCACTCGTTGTCAACTAGCTAGGTATTATAAGACACAAGATCTTGCTCAGGACATTTGTGTCAGAGCCGTGTTTCTTGCTCTCTTTCAAGTTAATTTCAATCCTCCTCCTCCTCCTCTCTCTCTCTCTCTCTCTCTCTAAAAGATCACACAAAACAAGCACCTGCCTGCCTGCATCTCCTGAGTCTCCTCCCTTTGTGTCAGAGACCAAATCTTCTTCTTCCTCACTCTTTCTTCTCCCCACCCTATCATCATCAGCATTCCCAACCTTAACTCCGCTTTCTCTCTCTCTCTCCTCCCACACCTCCTGCCTTTTAAGCAACGCGCCCATATCCCCCACCTGCTTCTCTCTCTGTGAGCTAGGCGAGGCTGTGCCGTTTCATGGACACAAAGGGCACGCCCCCACCTCCGCCTCCGCCTTCAAACCCTAACCCTAACCGCCCCGCTTTCCTCGCCTCGGCCTCGCCGTCCAGGCCCATGTTGGCCTTCCACTTCTTCCGCGCGCTGTCCCGAATCCACCGCTCCACCCCGGTGCCGCGCCGCACGCGCACCATCCGCCGCGCCGCCTACTCCTCCATGGCGCGCGCCGCCAGCCCGCGCCGCGCGTGGAGCCGGGCGCTGCTACGCCAGGCTCGCGCGCGCAGATCGAGGGCGTGGTCAAGGCGGGCCTTGCTGGTGCGGAGGCGCGTCGTCGCCGGTGCAGCACCGCCACCGGCCGCCAGGAGCAGCACCACTGCCGGAGAGACATCGTCGTGGGCGGCGGGGGAGCCGCCGAGGGCGGACGCGCTCCGTCGACTGGTCCCCGGCGGAGCCGGGATGGAGTACTGCAGCCTTCTGGAGGAGACCGCCGACTATGTGTGCTGCCTGCGCGCGCAGGTGCAGCTCATGCAGGGCCTCGTCGACCTATTCTCGTGCCAATAATGATCCATCCATCGATCGAGTAACGTGGTTAATTATTTCTTCTTCTTGCACCATCGATCATATGCTGCTGCTGCTGCTGCTGCACCTAGATCATATATATCGATCGATCTCTTGTACTCATGTGACAGCCTGACAGGAGATGCATCATGATTAAGGTAGGGGATTATTGGGGAGAATTAAGTGGCGGAGGAGGGGATTGGTGGAGTGCATATGTTTAGTTGGCAAGATTATTAGTAGGTGAAAAGATTGGGGATATGCATGTATAGGTTGGGAGCACATTGAACCAGAGAGAGAGAGAGAGAGAGAGGGTGGGGGTAATTAATTGTAACATATTACACGGAGTATAAGCTAGTGCAGCGTTGTTGGGTTAGTAAATTGATCTATATATGTTCATAAATTGTAAAACCATGTCATGTATCTTGTAGCTACAGATATGTAGATAGCTATCCTATGGAGTATACACACATTTTTTCTGTCTTGTCTGTTTTTCCACCTCTTGTAGGTCTATCTGATTGGGGAATTAAGAAGGTAATTAATCACGGGAACTTTACCACGAGTACATGTGGTTGCATGAATTCATGATGGTTTTTTTTTCCTGATTATGCATGTGACAGATTATATTGCTGAGCTAGCTAGTTGTTCTAGAGTAGTTCCTGCACATGCATATATATATATATATATATATATATATATATCTTAATTATCTCTCCCACCACTCAGAGCTGAGAGAGATTGACAACTAGCTGGATGATGCTCTAGCTAGCTAGCTAGCTGTTGCTTTTGTGTAATTAGTTTGGTAGAGTATTTATTTTCTCCTCTCAAATTTGGGAAAGTGGGATCCACAATCTATGAGAGATAGGGTTGCTATTCTTTGAGCTCTACAAGACATAACGTGTGGCCAAAGGAACCAAAAGACATTCTTCTCCATAGTCGGTTAGCATCTTTTGATTAAAGGGACTCCTTCCTTTTGTTTTCCCTTTGGAAATAAACATATTTTTTTTTTTGCTTTCCATCAACGACCAACTTATCCCTATTCCTATTTTGATGCCAGACTGGCCCTAGAGAGTATTCTTTATGTACTTGAGGCTATCTAGTTTTTCTGTTTGGTTCTTTTGTCGTGTGTTTTTAGCTGTCTTAGACACATGGGTTTGTTACTTTCTTTATGGGGTAAGAATCTCAAAGGCTTATACTAGCTTCTTCTACTTGTTCCAATTCATCGAAAGAGAAGCAAGTTGTCCTAGGCTCCTAGCTAATTGTTATGGCCATATGTATAGACAAACCTTAGCTAAACTGTAGTAATTACTAATTAAGAGCATGCATCGGAGTGACATGTTAAAGGTAAAAAAGATACAGATGAAGTCTACATGCATATGGATTATGGAGAACATAATTAAGTTGAACTGTGTATATCTTAACTATTATAAGAATGAGTTGGTGGTGATGGTGAGTCTGCCAGACCATTCTTGGGCTGCAAGAGAGGCCCAAGACCGAGAGGTGAGAAATTCAGCTATTTCTTTGTTAATCTAGCCTTATTTGCATTTCATTGTATTCCCTTGTTCAGTGATTCTTCAGTAACGGATCTCAAATAAGTGATAGCTCACGTTTTAAATTCTCGTTTTTTTGTTTTTAAGAGTTTAGAACTTGTAGTGTCATCATCTATTTGAGATCCGTTGCAATGCACGGGCACTTTACTAGTCATACATAACATATTGACACGATAAGCAGCTGCATGTGTGCATTTCACTTAAGACAATTAGATAAGATCGCCGTCCAATTGGCAATTGACCCACAAAATAGCTATAAATCATTTCACATCACTGAAAATGGTACTCAAATCAATAGCTAATGATCATTTTGCAGCAGTTCGCCAATTAATTCATAATTGGCCCACAAGATTAGCTGTACTCATTTGCAAGCTACATATAAACCATCATCCTTCAATAAACATGTATATATACTAGGAATGTTGAAACAAAATAGTGTAGACAGATCAACAATGTGCACTGGTTCTTTTTGGATGATTTTCTGTACGCATTAACGGCTTCAATTCACCACTTGCGAATTTTTCTGTTATTGTATATACTTTCCGATCTCCTTTTTATTTGTTAAAATATCTTTGATCCACTAGCAAGCTTGGTGTGTGTGAGATATATATATAATGAAAAATTGCACTATGTTTGCCAAGACGTCTAACTCAAAGCAGTCCAGATTCCAGAGAATATATATTAATTTGGTAGCATGATGTTAATTAGATGAGATTTCCCTATATATGTGCCAAAGTTTTGTTTTCATCATGCATATGAACTTACTTGCCAGTGTCTTTTTTTACTAGGGAGATTGCTATATTGACGGGTTTAATTTGTTGCTTTGTACTTAATTATATATGTCTTCGTTGGTTGTCTGGACAAATTTTCTTTTATGTGATTATAATTTGTTCTAGTCTTCTTGGATAATAACGAGCTATCCATGCGTGTAATTATTCACGGTTCTGCATATCAGTTTAATTTGTCCTTTCACGGAAAGCCTAATATAATAACGAAAATGTGGAGGTCGTAATATCATATGCTTGTGATACAGAAAAAAGGTAAAAGTAAAAAAGAGTTTTTACTTTTAAGAACACACAAAAGACTACCGTGCCTTTTTCAATACAAGCTTTATTTCTAAACAAAATTGTGTACATGTGTGTGAGAGAGATATCAGAGATGAACTATTAACGAGTACCAGAAAAAGATTGAATACTTTAATTTAACGAGGAGCTAGCTGTTGTAATATTGGACATCTCTTGCTTCGTAAATATCGTATCAGGCTAGGGCGTACGTCAGTCAGATCTCCCCTAACTTAATTTATCGTGCTTAATTAGCGCAAGTGTAATATGGTCGTATTTTTCTGTAAAGCATAAGATCGTATATTTAATTTAAATATAGAGCTGTACAAGATATAATGTGTGTGATGTGCATGTAACAACTCTCTCCAACCAGTTCACAGCATGCAACCAAGTACTCCTACCTTGTGAGCTTTAATTAGTGTTGGACTGCTGGCATTAGTACGTGGATTGTTCCTTAATTAGACAAACTAGCAAATTTACCCGTGCAATTGCGCGGCTAGATATTATGATGCGATTATTTTTAATATATAATTATATTTTCTATAATTATGTATTTTTTATATAACTCTAATATCTATATAGATTAATATGCATCGTTATAATCTGATCCTACCAAAATAAGTGGTGGAGATTCTTGGACTCTTTCTTTTAATCTAAACCGTTATAACCCGGGTCCGCTAGATAGACGATTAGATGTTTTTTAAAAAAATAATAACATCCGATGGTGGAGATCCTTGGACCCGCGGCTAGATATTATGATACGATTATCTTTGATATATAACTATATTTTCTATAATTATGTATTTTTTATATAACTTTAATATCTATATAGATTAATATGCACCGTTATAATCTAGTCCTACCAAAATAAGTGGTGGATATCTTTGGACTCTTTCTTTTAATCTAAACCGTTATAACCCGGGTCCGCTAGATAGACGATTAGATATTTTCTTTTAAATAATAACATCTGATGGTGGATATCCTTAATTGGACTCTTTCTTTTAATCTAAGCCGTTATAATCCGAGTCCACTCAGATTAAAGGCCAGATGTTTTATTTTTTTTTAGAATTTTTAGCCAACTTCTCTTAATTTTAGCTATTTATGTAATGTAAATGATACAAACTCTTTCTTTTAATCTGGACCGTTATAATCTAGATTATGTATTGTGCAATAGACAAACTCTTTCTTTTAATCTAGACCATTATAATCTGGACCAACCATAATCTATAGTGTAGATCTTTCTTTTTTTCTCCGATTAATTTGGGAATTTCTAGCCTTGAGAGCGAACGTAATATCTTCTTTTGCCTCTACTTTAATATTATAATAGATAGATTAAGCTTCACTGCATAAGCACATGTGTGATGCATGAGGTGCAAATTAATTAATGTACATGCACGTACTGTACTTTCAAGAGTGGTTTGAGTAAACACGTCGAGTGCGAGCGTATATATACATGGTTGCGACCGCTGGATACGTACATATGTATCATGGTTATTGCACTTCGATCCCTACATGCAGTTCCATTTGCATAAGACTGACTAGCTAGCTAGATAGGCCAAACGGATAGTTAGTTACTGGCATAATTAAGCGTGCAGAAGTCAAGACAAACTTCCCGACATGCATGACAACATTGCTGTTTTCCTGAAATTAATTATATGAAATTGTTCAGAAGACCATGACTAAATATCTAAAAACTTATACATATATATAGTAGGTGTGTGTAAATCTATATATATACTGGTAGCACACTACTACAGAAAACCCTATCAGAGACGGTTCACAAATATCATCAGAGACGGCTTTGTGAACCGTCTCTAACAATGGGTCAGTGATAATAGAGCCACATCACAGACGGTTTCAACAACCGTCTGTGATAATAATATTACAGACGGTTCTTATTCAGAACCGTTAGTGATATA
Organism: Rhipidocladum racemiflorum; assembly: GCA_036346355.1. Taxonomy (NCBI): domain Eukaryota; kingdom Viridiplantae; phylum Streptophyta; class Magnoliopsida; order Poales; family Poaceae; genus Rhipidocladum; species Rhipidocladum racemiflorum. The sequence continues at coordinate 69,779,614 of CM070576.1, read as the reverse complement.
TTTCTTCCACAGACGGTTTGATAAAAGACCCGTCTGTGATAGTATGAATATCACAGACGGTTTATTGTACTAACCGTCTGTGATAGTATGGATATCACAGACGGTTTATTGTACGAACCGTCTGTGATAGTATAGATATCACAGACGGTTTATTGTACGAACCGTCTGTGTTATATAACCTATCACAGACGGTTTACAAATAACACCGTCTGTGATGTATTGTATCACAGACGTTTCACAAATAAGAACAGTCTGTGATGTGGTTTTCATACATCGACATTTTTCTGTTTATTGGCTAGCCTCAGGAAATGCTAGCCATGCCCTCTCAAAATGTACATAACACAGACATAAGATCACAAACAAGTGATCATAACACGAATCACAGACATAACACTATTTCAAATGCTCTCCTCTCAAGAAAAAGAATTGACTAAGAATGATATTTTTTTCCTAAGCAATTCAACTACTACAAGTCCACAATCTTCACAAATTAAAAGCAGTACAAGTGGCAATACAGAGAAAAACCTAACTCTTGCGGTTAGGCACTGCGTAGAACTCGCCTTTTTATTAATGACTTGGTGGCTAGGAAAAACAAAGTTTTCCTCGAATTGACGCTTGAGATCCTTGTCTTGCAAACGAAGTTTTATCCTTACTCATTTGTGTTGCATTGACGAGGAGATGCATGTTATGGCAAACGTAAAATCCACATCGGTTATTGCCCTGTCCTGTTGGTGGCACTGCAAAATAGAATTGCTTAGTTCCGTAATCATGGCTACGGAGTTTGAAATAGGATTATACCGTATAGAGGATACCGTAAACTTGAAATCGTCTTTAACGCCTTATCCCGCCTTGAATGAAGGATCTCGCAAAGCTTTGACCGTCCTACGTGATTTCAAAGGTTAGCCTCGGCTATTCCAGAGCAACAAGCACCTTAAACAACGTGGTTACCTGGTGATTAACCGTGCGATAGGGTTCAAGTCGTGGTTGCCGGTATGTGAGGAATCAACGTAAATAACCCGGTTCTTGGCCATATGAATTACAATTAGAACCCAGTGAAACCTGCATAGGTATGTTGCCATGGTCAATTAGCACCAAAGTATTGTGTGCACATTACAAATGAGAGTATACCAAGTCGGGCAAAGACTTACCCTGGTTAAAGGGTAAAAGTATGAAACTTTTATCTTTCTGAGCATCCAAGGCATGTCGTACGTATTCCTCTACTGCTTTTGCATCTTGGTTCATTGTTGGCTGCGAGACTAAGAGTGGGTCGAGGAAACCCACCGATGTATTGTTCGTTCTCGCTTCGCGTATCATGAATCTATATATACAAAAGTTAGGCAAAGGGGTCACTTCAAATATATATATATATATATATATGACATTTATCCGTATTACAGGGAAGACACACTCACAATGTCCAGCATCTTAAGAGCGAGGCGTCGAGGGCGTCGAGGTTGAAGAGATCGAACAGGTCCTGGAAGCCGACCGCGAAGTAGCCCCCCGCTGAGTCGTTGAACAGATGCTTAGGCTTGTAGCGGACCATGATACTTGTTGTACGTTCGTTCTCTGGCTTGTTAGCTTGTCTCATGTAGTATGTATGCAGGCTTTTGCAGCAGTAAGTCAATGTCTTCATGCGATCTTCCGTTAATAAAGGCTCTCCTAGCTTGAATACCCGGGCCAACGGGGCCATCGGATAGTACTCCAAGGCATTCGCTATCTTTTTCGATTTGCCCTTCCCTTTCTTTGTTGGAACGGAAATCTTCGGGGGAGACGAGGGGAGTAGAGAGCAATCATAGTCAAAGTCAATATCAAACTCACTGTCAATGTTTTTGGGTGGGGAGGGCACGATAACCTATTTGGGGGAATTGGATCAACTTCAGCGGAGGAAGTAGAGGTACTTCGTGGAGGATGGATGTCTAGAGATATGTCATTTCTTTGGGCCACTGGATGAATGTGCCGATGACATCCCCGATGTCTCAAGCTCGTCATTTGGAGGCAATTGTAGCGTGGCGATCTTGAAAATATCATGAACGCCGTCCACATTGACCTTCGTGAAACCGGCGCTAGCAGGTACCGTGCACCATCGCCCCTTCAATGGATGGATACGCGAGGCCCCAAGCGGCTGTATAGGAAGGGAGCAATTGGCAACTCTCACCTGGAGATTGCACCGCGTGGCTCCTACACAACGGTACCCAATTAGCTAATGTGCCCAAAAGATATATCTATGGAGCATTCAAGAGATCTAAATTAGTATACCTTGATGTCACAGGCAGGAATTTGCCGACGTGTTTACCCACAGTCGGCGGGCCTTGACAGTGCTCTTACGTGTAGTGGGGCTGAACCCTTGGCCTTCCACAGGCTGTGTGTTTTGAGCATTGAGCCTTTCCTCGAGGCTTCTTATCCTATCATCGAATTCTCCTCTCAGCCTGTCCTCAAGATCCTTCACGATCTTTTTCTCGCGCTCGTCTCTACGACTCTACCTCTCTTCTTACTCCGGTACATGTGAGTGTCTTCGAAGCCCGTTTTCCAGGGAACGAAAACCCCTTTACCTCGCGTGCGACCAGGGTGTTCCTTGTTTCCCAATGCCGTGGAGAGTGCATCTCTCTCCCTGTTTGGGACAAAAGATCCACCGGAAGATTGTGCACTCAACTCTGCCTGCAAGATCGCAGCAAGTTATTTGACTTATGAAGTTAGGAACTAAATACGTACCAAAATGGTGGTTCGATATCTTACCAAACGTTGGCAGACTTCCTCGTCCGCAGGGTTTGTAAAGGAGATGGTGTGGCACATGACCTCGCTCTTAGCCAGTCTCTGGCGCGCTGGTCAGCAATCGATGCAAATGGTGCGGAGTCCCCCTCGTCCTCCCTGTCCCATTGCATCCTCTTCCCCGCGTAGCCAGCGGTGCCGAGTCTGTGGGGGTGGGTGTTCCTTGCCTGTAGGGCCTTGTGTGCTTCGCTTTCAATCAAGAATTGATCTGTCGTCTTCAGCTGAACAAAACGTCGCCATGAATCCTCACTAATGAACCCGTACTTAGAGTAGGGAGTCCTATCCTTATTGACGTATTCCTTGACAAGTGTGCTCTTAAAGGTCTTCCACGCCTTTTCTGCCACTAGCTAGCAGTGCATACCGTCGCACAGGGTCCTCGAGTTCTTCTGGGAGATCGAAGGAGGAAAGGATTTCTGTAAGCAGGTCGTTGCGGCCCTCGTCAGTCAGCGACTTCCAGGATGTACATGTGATGGGGACCCGTTTGCGTGCAACTATCCCGCACATTGTTCGTAATGCATTCACTACCTTTTTACTTCCGGTAGGGGACCCATCTTTCGGATCGATCGCCGTGATGCTATATCGGCCTGTTGGCCTTTTGTTTGCTTTTCTTGGAGCGCGAGTTGGTTTGACTTGACTCGACTCATCAGTTGGGCCTAAGGTGGACAGAAAATATTGAAATAACGTTATTCACGAAACGTCTTGTGGGTAAAGCCGCAGAGTGAAAATCTTTTTCAAAAGCCGTTTCCACAGTCATGAAAGTCTTGGTGCACTAGCACTAGCTAGATGTTTTCATATTTTTCATAAAATGGTTTGCAATTGGAAATTTTGGTATTGAAAAGTTTACCCTACAGATTATTCAATACTTTGCTATGTGTTGGCAAGATTGTTTTCAACTGTTGTGTCATGTGTAAGCAAAGATTGGTTTTATGCCATGTGTTGGTAGAAAATGGAAAACTTGTTGCTCACGTCATGGAGGACTGTGAGTTGTTATATTTATGCTTGCATACTTGTTATTTTATATCTGTTAAATTGCTTTTACTAAATTCGACTTTCTATTAATACAACCTACATATATTTATGTAAAATAACCATGATAGCCTTTCTATTAATACAACCTACATATATTATATGTTTTGCAAAAGTCTTGTGAGTACATTTTTGTACTCAACTTGCTCTGATCTGTGTTAATTTTGACCGCCTAGCGTCATTTTTTTGGAACTTACGGCAAGATCAATGTCGATGCATCGGTGGTGCTACTGGTGACGTGTGATTTGGAGGACTTTTCAAGCTGCCATCTGCTCGAGGAGGTCCTCCTGGATTGCCGTGTCATTTTCACTTAGTATACCAGAACAAGAGTCAAGAGCTATCTCTCTGTCTAATTTCGATCTGTCCATCTATTCCATCGCGTGAACATTAGCTGCTGCGCACTACATGTATCACAGATGCAGAGGCAGCAGCGGCGAGATACCGACTCACGCTGCTGCCTCGGCTCTGTATACATGTAGTGCAGCGCAGCTTTAATGTTCACGCGATGGAATAGATGGACAGATCGTAAATTAGACAGAGAGATAGCTCTTGACTCTTGTTCCTGGTAATCTTGTGAAAATGACACGGGCAATCCAGGGGAGGACCTCCTCGATGGATCGAAGATCTAATATATGTAGGTTGTATTAATAGAAAGGCTACTGCGGTTATTTTGCATAAATATATGTAGGTTGTATTAATAGAAAGTCGAATTTAGTAAAAGCAATTTAACAGATATAAAATAACAAGTATGCAAGCATAAATATAACAACTCACAGTCCTCCATGACGTGAGCAACAAGTTTTCCATTTTCTGCAATTTAGTCGTGTAAAGCCTTGACATACAGACCTGTTGATATGCGCTCAATTCTCTAAAGTTGTTTGTGTTGCGTAAAGCCTTGATATTGTATTTGTGTGGTAGGTTAGAATGAATGTTATTTTGTGGTTGTAGTTAAATGGGATGTGTACTAGCATTGCTATGAACTGTTGACAGCTACTATTTTCGATTAGCTACTATTTTCATATGAATACTTTATTCTGCTGTTAAGCAATCGCATTTGGGAGCAATCTGAGAACCAGATTATTATTAGAGTGTATGGATTGGCTTTGGTTGTTATTTATGATCTTTGTTGATGATATTTTAAAGAACAACACTAGAATGACAGTTCACAATATACTAATTCACAATATGTTATATTTGTATGTATTAACTCCTGTTAAAATTCGGAATCTAGACCTCTGCAGAGCTTGCACTATTTTCATTCTAACTAATTTATACAATTTATAGAGAAGACATGGAAGGAGAAATGGTACAGAAATACTTGCAAAACATACAAATAAAAAAAATATAGAGAGAGGCCATAAAATATATGCAGAGAATAATATAGGAACGCAGGCAATGAATATTATTCAATTGTTAGTAGCACCTACAATCTACAAAACAGAGGCAATGAATAATATAGGGACGGAGTTCATTCTCAGTTTGCTTTACAAACCATCCAAAAGGCCACAGTCTTCTCTTTGAGGTGCCCTTCTTATGCAATGTTTCCTTTGATTTCACAGTTTCAACCTTAGCACACACATCCACAAATCTATTGTTCTACCACGGGGGAGGAGGAGACCAACCTTGTGATGGAGGAGGAGACGTCGTTGGGGAGGAGGAGACGCAGCGGCGGTCGAGGAGGAGGCGCGTTCGGCCGGGGAGGAGGCGCCACGCCGCGCGGCGAGGGCTCGAGGCGGCGTCGGTCTCCATCGGTGTGCTCGGGCGGCGGCGGGGCTCGGGAGGCGGCGGAGGGGCTCGGGGAGGCGGCGGCGGGGCTCGAGTGTGCTCGGGGAGGCGGCGGAGGGGCTTGGGGAGGCGGGGGGGCTCGAGTGTGCTCGGGGAGGCGGCGGAGGGGCTCGGGGAGGCGGCGGCGCTCGTTAGGGTTTGAAGTGTGCGTAGCGTTTGAAGTCTGATAGAAAACGATTCAAGTGTAGAAGTTTTATAGGGTTTGAATATCACAGACGGTTCTAAACTCGAACCGGCTGTGTTATGCTATATCACAGACGGTTTTCTTTTAGAACCGTCTGTAAAATTAATATATTGCAGACGGTTCTGTTGTAGAACCGTCTGTGTTATGCTATATCACAGACGGTTCTAAAAGAGAACCGTCTGTGATACCGCTCAGCCCCCCTGGGTATCTTGATTGCTCCAACATCTCATACCCTACCTAACCAACATGCCCTACCTGCTAATGCCTGCAAGTTTACGAAGCTTGTTTACTAGCAGACCACCCTACCTTACCTGCTAATGCCTGCAAGTTTACGAAGCTTGTTTACTAGCAGACCACCCTACCTTACCTGCTAATGCCTGCAAGTTTACGAAGCTTGGTTACTAGCAGACCACCCTACCTAAACGAACTGCTATCTCAACATGTACCGAACATGCCCTAACTGCTGATATCTGCAAGTTTACAAAGCTTGGTTACTAGCAGACAACATTATATTTAGGTTCTCATATTTTTAATTATTAATCTACATTAAAGATTAATGTTTTTCAAAGCACGAAAAAAAATGAAATAAATACAAAAGTACTTAACATGAGTACACATAAGTACAAAAATATTACTTTATTATGCATGCATGCATGCTCTTACTTGCAAGTTAACATTGAAATTACAAAGTGAAAATTAGCCCTTCACGATGATCGACGCGTGTGTAGGTGACTTCCTCAATTTGTTCCTCTTGAACCATGCTGGCATTTTCGATAGGAGGCAAATCATCAAATTGATTGTACTCTTCCTCATCTACTACATTCTCAACTCCGACAATCCTCCTTTTTCCCTGAACAACTACGTGGCGCTTCTTGTTGGGCCGAATTCGGTAACATAGAAGACTTGAACAACTTGGTTTGCGAGCACGAATGGTTCATCTTGGTATCCGACACGTTCGAGGTCCACGATAGTGATGCCGCATTTGTCAACCTTCACGTCTTTGGAGGTGAACCCAACGACACCGAAATAGTGGGATCTTGAAAAGTACGTAGTCAAGCTCCCAAATCTCCTCTATGAACCCATAGTAGGAGCTCCTCGTTGACCCAATGATCGAACGCATCTATCACGGACCCCACTGTTCTGGTTTGTGCTCTTCAAATCCTGATCTATCGTGTAAAATGTGTATCCGTTTAAGTCATATCCTTTCCACGTGACAACTGTAAAAGATGGACCTTTTGCCAACCATTTCAGGGTGTCATATGACGAGCTCCCAGTGATGGGTCGCTCTTTGAACCAATTGTTAAACTGAAGGTTATCTTTGTCTTATGATCCAAGACTCTGTCGTCTTTGGATTCTCTTGCCTTAGCCATTGCTTGTGCTCGGCGATGTACGGGACACTACAATCATGTGTTGTAGAAGCTGTGAAATGGGCTTGAGCACATGCAACTGGATCAGGCGTGATTGCTTTCCTTCCGATGGTCCCGATACCCTGGAGCCTCCCCTCATGGCGAGATCGAGGCACACCTATTGGTTGGGCCTGAGCCATGTAATCGACGCAGAACTCGACGACCTCTTCGGTTGCATAACCTTCGACAATGCTACCCTCCGGATGGGATCGATTTCGTACGTAAGACTTAAGAATTCCCATATACCTCTCGAACGGATACATGCTACGTAGGAACACAGGCCCGCACATCTTTATCTCTATTACAAGGTGAACAATGAGATGGACCATGATATCGAAAAATGACGGAGGGAAATACATCTCAAGATTACATAGAGTCATCACCACCTCGGCCTGCAGAGCATCCAATTCTTCGGGATCGATGACCTTCGAGCGATTGTGTTAAATAAATAACACAGCCTCGTGATTGTCTCTCGGACCTTGACTGGCAAAATACTTCTAATTGCAATAGGGAGCATTTGAGTCATCAACACATGACAATCATGAGACTTCATGCCAATTAATTTTAAATCTTGCATTGAAACAAGTCTCTTCATGTTGGACGAGTAGCCGGACGGAATTTTCACACCATGCAAGCACCGCACGATTCAGTTCTTTCGGCCTTTGACAGAGTGTAACAAGCTGGTTCGCAATACGTACCACCTTTAACGGTCTCTTTTGGTGCTAACTCAGGTCTTATGCCCATAACGACTAATTCAAGTCGTGCGTTGATACCATCCTTTGTTTTGCCCTTAATGTTTAGTAGGAGACCAATCAGGCTATCACAGACATTCTTCTCCATGTGCATGACATCGATGCAGTGGCGAACTTCTAGGTGCTCCCAGTAAGGTAGGTCCCAAAAGATTGATCTCTTCTTCCACAAGCTCTTCTCACGGGTCGACCTTGCGTTACGTCCCTTTCCATGTGTAACATCCAAATCCTTAACAAAGTCATGAACATCTCTCCCGCTAAAAGGCCTTGGAGCTGAACCGTTTTCGTTCGTCCCATCGAATAGTCTCTTCATCTTGCGGTATGGGTGTTTCCTCCCAAGGAACCTACGGTGACGCATGTACACGGTTTCTGCGAGTGATTCAGCCACACACTCTCGATGTCGTCTAGGCGGTGAGTGCAAGCCTTGGCACCTTTTGTACTGCTCGACAGGTTAGCAAGTCTTGTGGTAATCATTTATGGTGCAGAACAACAAGCAGTGTAAAGTGAAGTTCTCTCGTTGGTATGCATCCCAAACCTGTACCCAAGGAACCCACAATGTTTTTAGATCTTCCACCAATGGAGCTAGATACACATCAATATCGTTCCCAGGTTGTTTCGGTCCTTGGATAAGCACAGACAATAAAATGTACTTTCGCTTCATACACAACCAAGGAGGAAGGTTGTAGATACAGAGATTCACGGGCCAAGTGCTATCTTGCATTGCTCATGTTACCGAAAGGATTCATTCCATCAGACTCACCCAAACCTTATATTCCTCATCTCCGCAGCGAATTCTTCATACCTCCTATCGATGTTTCTCCACTGGGTGGAGTCAGCAGGGTGTCTTAGCATTCCATCCTTCTTACGCTTCTCGGAATGCCAACACAGCAGTTTGGCCTCCTTTGGGTTAGCGAACAAACGCTTCAATCGGGGAATTAGAGGCAGATACCATGCCATCTTAGCAGGAGTTCCATTCTTCACCTCCTCATCGGAATGACTCTTACGCTTGTACCGGGATGCGTTGCACACCGGACATACATGCAAGTTTGCATACTCTTTGCGGTATAGGATACAATCGTTCGGACATGCATGTATTCTTTCTACCTCCATTCCCAAGGGACAAAGAACCTTCTTGGCTTTGTAGGTTGTTGTCGGCAACTCATTTCCCTCTGGAAGCATGTCTGCCAATAGACGTAGCAGCGTTGTGAAACTCTTGTCTGACCAACCATTGCTTGCCTTCAATTTCAGCAGTTCAAGCACGGACGACAACCTTGTGTATTTCACCTTGCAACCAGCAAACAAAGGTTTCTTCGAGTCCTCCATCAAACCCACGAAATTTTTCATATTCCCTTTCATCACGGTTCCCTTCTGCGTCGCGCAGCATCTGCTCCAGATTGTCATCATGCAACATATCCTCGTCGGAAGCAGAATCAATGTGATCATCCGGCATATCATTGACTTCGTCGAAGATGTTAACAGTACCACCTGCTTCTTGTATATTCTGCTCTTCGCCGTGGATCGTCCAACATGTATATCCCTTTTGAAACCTCGCATAATCAAGTGTGCTTCGATGCGCCGAAGTTTCAAACGTCATAATATTCTCGCAATCGATGCATGGACAAGACATATATTGCACTCCCTTATTAAACATGTCCTCCTCTGCAGCTCTTCTAAAAGTGGAGACGCCATTAATGTACTCCACACTCGTACGGTCCCCAGCGTACATCCAGCTTCGATCCATCTATGCTACACATGTAATATTCGATCCAATTAGAACCCTCTTTTCAACTGATTAAGTACACTTTTCTTAACAAGTTAGAGCTTCAAAATAATATTGTAATTATAACGTCCAATTACTAGCTAGCTTAGATCACCACCAAAACATGGATCTACAAGCTAGATCTAAACAATCTTAAATTTCTTACATAACCAAGCTAGATATTGAATTAATATATATAAGGCAATTTTATATCCAATACTAACCTTAGATCTGAATTAATATATATAATGCAATTATCCATTACTAACCTTAATTACATCACAAGAATCACCTATTATATAGGCTTACAGACGGTTGTATTGCCAAACCGTCGGTGATATAACGGTCTTAGCATTCTATCCCAACAGGTGACCACAACATCGAACTTGCGCTCGGGCCTATATATAGGCAAGCTTTATCACAGACGGTTCTATGTAATAACCGTCTGTCATATAGTAAGATTACAGACGGCGATGTGTACCAACCGTCGGTGATATTATACAGACGGTTATGTAAACTAAACCGTCTGTGATATATAGGTATATCACAGACGGTTATTTCAAAAACCGTTCGTGATGGCAGACGAGGAATGGTGTGTGATAGTTTTACGACGGTTGGTTTATAGAATCGTCTGTGATAGCGATGGTCCGTCTTCGTCTCTTCGTTTCCTGCACGCCTTTGAATGAGAACTCTTCGTTTCTCGCTTCGTCTTCAAATCCGACCACCTATTAAATCACCGCTATTGATCGAATTCGATCAACACATTACTGCTAATGGAATCTCCCGCAAGCTCTCCTTCGTCGGCGTCGCCTCCACCATCTCCCGCAAGCTCCCCCGGCGCCGCTCCACCATCACCTCCCCCGGCGTCGCCGCTATGCGGGAAACGCAAGCGGGAAGAGGAGGAGGAGGAGCGGGAGGAGGACGAGGAGGAGGAGGAGGAGGAGCGGGAGGAGGACGAGGAAGAGTCAGAGGAAGACGACCACGTCATGCACTGGGGGAGCTCAGATGACGACGACGACGACGACGGTAGCCCACCGTGGCGCGACGACGACGACGATGGCAGCCCACCGTGGAGCGACGACGACGACGATGGCAGCTCGCCACCTCCTCCGGACGACGATGATTATTTTAATTTATAAGTAATAATATATATATAATGTAGTAATGTAATGAAATGTTTTATGTTATAAAATGGCTGTTACAGTGGTTATCAAATTTCATTGGGAGAAACTTACACTCGGACGTCCGATTCTCGTTTTTTTTTCGAACGCATTGCAAGATTTTTTTTGAATGTATGAAACATTTTTTTTACTGTTTGTCGAAGAAAAATGTTTCACACGTAGAAAGAAAATGTTGCGAAAAAAACCGACGTCCGATCACTAGCAATTTCGAATTTCATTATGTTATAAAATGGCTGTTACCATTTTTCGTCCTATCTATCAACTAATTATGGCCTTCGATGAAAATACGTAGTTCGATAAAAACATCAAAATGTTATAATGCAGTACACAGATGGTTATAAACACAAAACGTCTGTGATATAAGCAATATCAGAGACGTTTATAAACACAACCCGTCTGTGCTTATATCATAGACGGTTGTATAGTAAAACCGTCTATGATATTACTTTATATCACAGACGGTTTTTTTATAGAACCGTTTGTGATAATATCACAGACGGTTGGAATACAAAACCGTCTGCGATATTTATCTAATCACAGACGGGTTTAATTAATAACGGTCTGTGATAGTTTCACTGACGGTTGGTTTATAGAATCGTCTGTGATATTATATATTACAGACGGTTTTTGAAAATCGTCTGTGATGGTGCGTCTAATATAAGCATTTCTGTAGTAGTGATATAGTGAGTATTAGAAATCAAATCTAATCATTGTTTGTTAAGAGTATTTCTAGTATTATACTACTGGAGGAAGTATAAATAATGTCAGCTAATTTGACTCATTGGATCAAAAAGAATGAACCATTCATATTGAATTTAGTGTATCGTAAAAGAGCTGATCTTAGCTGTAGCTAGTGGATATTGCAAAGAAGCGAGTACAGTCAGATTATGTGTTGTGTAGTATAAGCCTGTAAAACCACATATACATCATGCATGGGTAAACTAACGAAGACGCGCACGCGCCACTATCGATCTGTATCTAGCATTATTCTTGCGGTAATGCTACAGTTCGGACGTCTGATTTCCACCGCAACATTTTTTTCTACGCATGCAATATTTTTTTTCTACACATGCAACATTTTTCTCCTACGCATGCAACATTTTCATTCGACAAACAGTAAATGTTTCAAAAGTGAAAAAAATATTGCGAACGTTGAAAAAAAATGTTGCAAACAGTAAAAAAAATGTTGCGCGGGCGTCCGAAATTTTAAAAAAAATCAGACGTCCGGCTGCTAGTACTGCCCTTATTCTTGTAGCAAATTTATCTTAGGCCAGCCCTGCTTGCCAATGTCATTTTTGTTTCTTTATTTGCCCCTGAAGAGTGTTCTACAGTTAGTAGGTAAGATTGATTTTTAGCATGCTAATTAGAAGAAAATTCTAAGCCGCAGACCTTAGTCTCTTTTTGGAGTCTACTAATTTGCAGTGTTTACCATACCGAAATGAAGTAGAAAATCGCCAGTAGCTCAGCACCAAAAATATTCAAAAATCGCTAGAAATTGAATGAATGCCGAAATCAAACACTTTGAACTTGGCGGTCAAAAAATTCAAAAATTGACCAATTTTCAAAAGATTTTTACTGATTTTCGGCAAACTAAGAGACGTCACTTTTCCCACTGATTTTCATCAATTTACGACCGGTTTTATTAGATTTTTGACACACTCAAGGAAATTATAAAAAAATGCATAAAATTAGAATAAATCTCAATTAATCTATAAAACATCTCAAAGAAATTTTAATAATTTTTTAATTCATTTATTACTTCTAGAAAATTAATAATAGAAATTAATGAAAATGAATAAAGACACCAATAGATTTTAATAAAAATTTATATCATAAATATTGCTTGATCACAATCTAAAATTTTAATTGTATCATAAATATTGCCCAAAGATCATGTAGTAAAATTTTCAGAAATATTGCACTTTATTTAGTGCCACTAGAAAATAAAAAATAGAAGAGCATATACAAAAATAGTAACACTGTCAATATTTTTTAAAAAAAATATAAAGTTCTTATAATCATATAAAATTTTAAATAATCATTATCATTGCCTCAGGACCTCACACAAAATTTTTAGAAATATTATACTTCATTTAGTGCATCTAGAAAATAAAAAAACAGCAGAGCATATACAAAGACAATAACGATGTCAGAATTTTATAGAAAATACACATCTAATAATGATCTGACCATTTTCCATCATTATTAGCATTGTATCAGAACCTCACACAAATTTTTTAAAAAATTGTTAACACTTTTTGATAATTTTTTCTAATTTTTTTGTATTTGAATTTGATTGGACCGGTTTCGAATCTTGAGCCGGTTCAATAGAGGTGTTAATCGTGATTTTTGCTCAATTATCGATGATTTTTGAACCCTGGCTTCCATAATATCAATAATACATATGACCGACTAGTCATCAAGCCTTGCATCTTCTTTACGGGCTACTTAGACCAAGGAATAATGTCTTTTTCACTGTTCATATTATTTGTAAATTGAAATCAATTTTTCAAATTTGGATTGAAATATTTTAGTTTTGGGTTTTTAGCTCAGCATTTTCAAATCTCATATTTAAATTTTTAGCTTTTCTGTTTAAGTGGATCTATATTTTTAAATTTTAACTCTATGTACTAGAGTTGCATTCAAAATAAATATTTTAGTATCGAGCCACGTAGTTGCGAGGGATATAGGTAGTTTGTGTATGTTTCAATATATTTTTAAAATTTTTAATTGTCCTTTTTGCAAAAAAAAAAAAAACTATAGAAGGACTAAACGCAATTTTATGATTTGCATAGGGCCATTTAAAAAAAAAATGGCACATGGCCCACCTGGTTGGGCTGCAATTCCATGCGACTTATGTTATACTAGGTCAATAAGCGCAGCGCATGCCACACGCGCGAACGAAAAATGAATTCACGTAAGGAATGAGGACTTGTTTGTTATATTTTTGGACCTACGCGCTACCCTAAAAAATTAGAAAAGAGCTCATTCGAGATTTTTATTTAACGGGAGTTTTTTTTTCCGTGAAGTAATGAGCGAGGGACCTAAACGCTATTTGAAAACGTTTTTCTTATCATCACAAAAAATCACGAATGGTCTTTTTATAGTTTTACAGGGACCTATCCATAATTTGGAGGAAGACGAGGGGTTTTCTCGCAAAAAACCAGGAAGGTGACGTGGGCAGCTCTCCGGCCGGAAAACCTCCCGGAAATATGTGATAGGAATATATAGATATAGATTCCTGTAGGCGTAGCACCAATTGTACGTTACCCTGTTGCATCACTTTTATGATCAAATATGCTATATTGTCTGCTTGCTTAATTTGTGTTCTGACCACCCCCCACCTAGCGAATGAAATTTTGGATCTCGGACCCCTCCAAATTTTATAATCCCGACGAAATTAAGAAAACCCTAGAAAAATTTAAAGGGCTACAGTAACCTAAAATCTCTAAGACTGAAATCTTGAAAATTTCAGTATTTTGAATCGAAATCTTGGAAATTTCGGTTCAAAAATTACCGAATTCAAAAAAAAAAAATTGTATTTCGTTCGGATTTTGTCTGAAAAAAATAAAATTTTACCGAAATTTCAGATTTCGAAGGGTGCCGAGATGAAACTCTAAAACGAAATTTGAAGCCTTGCCCCCACCACAGGCCCACTGGGTATATGTATCTAACTTAGTTCATGTACGGACACGCATGCAGGCTACAGCTAGCTAACGCTGAATTTGAGCAGCAATTAACCTTTCGCTGAATTGTTCCTGTTTGTTTGTGTTCCAGTTTTTCCTAAATTAGTCTCTTTTCTAGCTTGCCTCTTGAGTGAGTCACCTGCCCTTAATTAAAGCCTTAGCAAACAGTATATTAACATGACAGGAAGAAAGAAAATTAATGTCAGCTAGTAATTGACTCGATCGAGAGCCTGAGACGTCGCATAGATCACAGTGAAGCTAGTGGTTGGAGAAGGCGACAAAGAGCTAAGCCCAAACAACCGGAGAGCTAAAGCGATCGATCGAAACCATGTACGAAAAAACGAAACAAAAGGCAAAATTATTACATGAGCCGACGCGCGCGCGCGCCGACGTGAGCGTTTCTGAGTCCTCTCCGTCGCGCGCTCTCGCGTGCACGCGCGCGCGCGTTTTTCAGTCAAGCGACGACCGGGAGCGTGAGCGTGCCGACTAACGGGAAGTTGAGCTGCGGCAGCGCCACCAGCTGCCGCCGCCCCGCCCCCGCCGCCATCTCCACCAGCGCCTTCCTGATCGGCCGCAGCAGCTCCGCCACCAGGCGCCACCGCACCAGCCGCGACACGGCCAGCCTGCTCCTGCGCCGCCCCAGCCACACCGTCCCGCCGCAGTGCTGCCGCCGGTGCAGCCTCTGCCGCGCCCTCCGCTCCCTCCACCCGCCGCACCACCACACCACCGCGGCCAACCTAGCCATGGGTACACGTACTGTATGTACGGTGCTGCTTCTCCTACTTGGTTCAATATTCAGCGCTAGCTTTGGATCTTTCAAGTGGTGTGTACAAGCTTAGCTTAACTTAGCTGTGTGGCTCAAGTGAAGCTTAATTTATAGTGCCAGGGAGAGAGGGAGAGGCAATTAGCTACTAGCTAATTAAGTAGGTGAGGCGAGGTGTTAACAAATTATAGCCTGCTGCGCTCTGGACTCTGGTGGTGATGACGATGACGTGATGATTGCCGTCACTGAAAGCTAGCTATCAAGGCCCTTAGCATAATACTAATCATTTGCATGGCAGCCTAAGCGTGTCCCACAAGAGAAGGATGTGATCATATCATCATACGCTGCACATATAGATTAAGGAATAAATATGTACTTATAGTATACTTATATATATTAACCACCTTATAAGGGCTGGCTTTGGAGCCCAGCCAGCCCCCCACGTCACCCCCTTGATTTTTTCAAAAAAAACCCCTCGGTTTTCTCTAAATTACAAATAGGTCCCTGCGCGATTTTATGTGACAGAAAAATATTTTTTCCGGTTCGCGTTTAGGTCCCTGGTTTTGCCGTTTTGCATGGAGGACCTCCCGTTAAGTACGAATCGCGAGCGAGCCATTTCCTAATTTTTCAAAATAGCGAACAGGTCCAAAATTATACCAAATAGGTCCTCGCGCTTTACGTTCGGGTCCTTTCTCCGTTTTGTCAAAAAAATTGTTTTCGGGGTCCGTTTTTTCTCCAGAGCATGCAAAAAATATTTTCGGTGGACGTTTTTTCAAAAAAAAAATAGAAAACCGTTTCCTTTCTCCGTTTTGCCCAGAAAAAATATTTTCGTGATCCGTTTTTCCCTCCGGAGCATGGGGGAAATGTTTTCGGTGGCTTTCCCCCCCCCCCCCCAAAAAAAAAAATTGGGAGACCGTTTCCTTTCTCCGTTTTGCCCAAAAAAAAATTTGGTGATCCGTTTTTTCTCCGGAGCATGGGAAAAATGTTTTCATTGGCCGTTTTTCAAAAAAAAAAATGGAAAACCATTCCCTTTCTCCGTTTTGCCCGGAAGAAATGTTTTCGTGATACATTTTTCCTCCGGAGCATAGGGAAAATGTTTTCGGTGGCTATTTCCCCAAAAAAAAATGGGAGACCGTTTTCTTTCTCCATTTTGCTTGAAAAAAAATATTTTCGTGATCCGTTTTTTCTCCGGACCATGGAAAAAATGTTTTCATTGGTCGTTTCCCCCAAAAAGATGAAAATTCGTTTTTTGTCCGTCATTTTTCACGGGAAAATAAGCGCATAGGATGTTAAACTCGGCATCTAAAATTCCTTTTGCGGCTCGATCTCAAATATTTTTAAGAAATGTATTATTGCCCGTTGACCGCATAGGGTGTTAAACTCGGCGTCTATAGCTTTTTCTGTGGTTTGGGATCTAATATTTCTCGAAACATGTATTATTCTTTTTTCTCACAAAAAGGGCCGTTGTTTCGCTGGTTCGTCGACGGTTCTTACCTAGCGTCTTTTTTCCAAAAAATACCAAAGCGAACAAAAAAAATCGGATATTCCTGTCTTTTTTAGAGATAAAAACTTGGATAAATTTCGCACGGCGCAGCGGAGCGCGCAGCTCTAGCTAGTATTACATATCATATAGCGGAAGAGAATGCCGAGCAGCCGGCCCCCCACGTGGCATCCGCTTTTTTGCGGAAAGCCCTCCCGGTTTTTCGAAATTACGTCCAGGTCCTTTTGCGATTTTTTGTGAGAGGATAATGTTTTCCCCGGTTCGCGTTTAGGTCCCAGGTTTTGCATTTTGCATGGAGGCCCTCCCGTTAAGTGCGAATCGCGGGCGAGCCCTTTCCTAATTTTTCAAAATAGCGAACAGGTCCAGAATTATAACAACTAGGTCCTTACGCTTTACGTTCGGGTCCTTTCTCTGTTTTGTCTCAAAAAAATATTTTCGGGGTCCGTTTTTTCTCCAGAGCATGCGAAAAATATTTTCGGTAACCCGAAAAAATGTTTTTGTGATCCGTTCTTCCTCCAGAGCATGGGAAAAATGTTTTCGGTGGCTATTTCGCCCCCCAAAAAAATGGGACCCCGTTTCCTTTCTCCGTTTTACCCGAAAAAAATGTTTTCGTGATCCGTTTTCCCTCCGGAGCATGGGAAAAATGTTTTCGTTGGCCGTTTATCCAAAAAAATAGAAAACCGTTTCCTTTCTCCGTTTTGCCCAGAAATTTTTTTTCTGTGAGCCGTTTTTCCTCCGGAGCATGGGGAAGATGTTTTCGGTGGCTATCCCCCCCCCCCAAAAAAAATGAGAGGCCGTTTCCTTTCTCCATTTTGGCTGAAAAAAAATATTTTCGTGATCCATTTTCTCTCCGGAGCATGGGGAAAATGTTTTCGTTTGCCGTTTCCCCCAAAAAAACTGGGAATTCGTTTTTCGTCAAGCTTCTCCGTTTTTACCCGTTTTTCCTCATTTTTCACGGGAAGATAAGCGCATAGGATGTTCAACTCGGCATCTAAAATTTCTTTTGCGGCTCGATCTCTAATATTTTTTAGGACATGTATTATTGCCCATTGACCTCATAGGGTGTTAAACCCGCCGTCTATAGTTTTTTTTTGTTTGGGATCTAATATTTCTCGGAACATGTGTTATTCTTTTTTTCCCAAAAAAAGCGCCGTTGTTTCGCTGGTTCGTTGACGGTTCTTACTTAGCGTCTTTTTTCCAAGAAATACCCAAGCGAACAAAAAAAAAATCGGATATTCCTGTCTTTTTTTAGAGATAAAAATTTGGATCAAATTTCGCACGGCGCGGCGGAGCGTGCAGCTCTCACTAGTATTCTACAACATACATGGCCAACTCGGAGGCTGGCTAAAAGCATGCGAGAAACTTTAATCAGCTCGATTGCTAGTATACAAAGTATCTTAATTTCCTTGTAGAACGTGGCCCGCTGCTTAACTTTGTGCTCGACAAACTAATGGGAATGTTATACTCCTTCCGATCACAAATATGCTTTCGTTTTAGATATTAACACGGTCTTCAAAACTTAGCTTTGATCACTAATTTTTGTTATAATATATTTATAAAACCCAATAAAATTATAATATTATGAAAGTAACTTTCGATATAAATCTACGCATATGAATTTTATGTATCCAGTTTAAATATTTAAAAAGATATTGATAATCAAAGTTTCAAATTTTTTACTACATTTATATCCAAAATGACAACTATTTATGATGAAAGGGAGTAATTGAAAAGGTGAAGGCAAGCCCTTGGTGAGATGTAGTACTACATACTGGGACTTAATTGGAAGGGAGACGGACAGGGATCAAATGTAGTTGTTATTGTAACTACAACTTAAGAAGTTGCATGCGAGCCGTCGAATCGAAAAGCGACGTTTCAGATCAATCCGAAGTATTATAGCAAATAAATTTGGATGACGCTCGATCGGACGGCTCACACCACACACAAACTGCTTAAATTGCAGCAACTGCAAATAATCTCTGTCCAAAGGGAGACATATGACAGAGCTTGAGCGATTTTAATAAGGCCATCTGGGCCTGAAGTAGAAGGAATTTGCTCTTATTTACCGCCTACTTGGTCCTTTCAGGTATGTAAGCTTAGTGATGCGATATGTTATTGTTTTCTTAATTAAATATTTTAGCCATGGTGGTGCAATGGAGGGCCCAACAAGTTGGGTAATTTACAGTTGTTGTGATGATTGGAGCCTAGAGTATATAGCTAGCCTTTGCTCGTCTGCAGCCTGATGTGCCAAGAAAGCAACGAAACCTGAATCGCTTGCTTGTATTAGATTAAGGAGGAAGCTAGGAGAGAAATTTGGACGCAGCTTCTGTGAGGTTTAAGGCTGCCAAAATGTGGATAGGCTAATTAACTAGGCGTGCGACGATGGCTGCCGATTTGTTGTTTTCGAAACAGGTCAGAGCTCGCGGATGGATCAGAAAAACCGGGCACGGCACGGCATTAACGGCCTTATCAAAACCTGTATATGCATACGTGTGCACCCAATAGTTTAAGTTCAGTGGTTTTACGCATATGGGGTAATGAGGTACGAAATTCTGATGAAATTTCGTGAAATTTAGACGAAATCTTGGATTTCGGCCTCCTCCGAGATCCATAATCCTGGTGGGTTAAAAGAAATTCAAAATACTACAGTGATTTCACAAATTTTAGTGAGATTTCGGCAAATTTCACCAAAATTTCGGTTTTTGAACCGAAATAGGTACAAAACTAACCCGTATTGATCTTTAGCGGACTGGATTTAGAATTTAGAAGATTTGTATGATGTCTAGCATATATTAAGTTTTCAAGAAGTAACTTTTGTGTTACTTCGGTCTAGTAAATTACAATTGGTCAGAAATCTCTAATTCTCGTAGAAATTTCGGAATTTTGGCTGAAATTTAGGAATTTTAGCTGAAATCTAGGAAATTCTGGTTCAAAAAATTCCGGATTTGAATTTTACTTTTAAAATTTTGTTCAGATTTCGTCCGAAATATCGCTGAAATTTTGGATTTCTGTTGCCTCCGAGATATTGTCCAAAACGAAATTCGAAACCTCGTGGGGTAATACGTATGATGACCTCGTTGATTTCATTCTAGATCCGCCCTGTTTGCTCCATAAGTAAATTACAATCGCAAACGCTTTCAAAAACGTAATCGGCTGTAAGGCTCGAACTTAGATACCAAACGCAACGAAGGAGAACATTGTTGAGGTAAAGCTACAGGAGTGACTAATCACGCACGTATCGCACTAGCTAGCCAGGTGCTGACGTCAGGGAATTGCCTAATCCGCTAGGGTTTGACACTGGTAAGTGGCGTCGCCGCCCCAACTTGGGCTGCTTAAAATACCTCAAGATAACAAACAGGTTGGCTACTTCTGCTAGTGCCCTGTTTTGTGATTTTGTCCAAGCAGCTTGTACTTTCTGATTAGCCAGACCGACTCTAAGCAGCTAGCAATCTGGTATCCATTTGCAGGGTCCAGCATTTTACTATGCTTTCCCTCCTAATACAAGTTCCATAAATCTTGAAGCAAACTAAGGGGTAAGTACTCATCACCTACCATTCATTCATGCTTTAATAGTTGTGTAACTTTTAAAAAGAAGAGCATAGAAGCACATCTCGCATTTTAATTCAAGGAGATGTCACAACTCACAGGCTTCTATCAGAGGACAAGTTAAATGTCACTGCTGTAGTGGGCCTCGTGATGTGGATTTCCCTCCTTCCAAAACGACCTGTTGCCATTTGGCGTTCGTTCATATCACTCGGCTCCTCGTATGAAGCATGCGGCGTCTGACTCTTCCGGGTTTTGTCTCTTGGTAGAGCATGGAATCTTCGTCCAGTGATAGGCTCATCTGCGGCAGAGGATAACAATGGATCAATGGTACGTGCGTAGGACTCTGTTCTGCCGGTTTGTTTCTCTCTGTTTTTCTTAGATGACATATCGCCTGAACTGACGCGGTTCTAACTACACCAGGTGGATCAAACAACAACATGTTAAGAAGGATTAAGAGCCCTAATACTTTGTAAGACGAGAACAAAAGAGGAGGTGAAATTTGAGGTGGCAAGAGCTCGAAGGGAGGGATGATGTGCCGCCGTGCCACCGCTTGTGCGGAGCAGGGGGGAAGTCTGTACTCTGTACCTTACGAGCTGTCTCTTGGCATATGTTAATCAGGCAACTGGGAAGTAAACAAATATATGCATCGTAGCGTGCCAATTATGTCCATAATCAAGTCCGAAAAAATTTCATTTGTCCTTGTCACCAGACAGGTCGAACGTCGGGCCAAAATGTTTAGTCGAGATAAGGATAAGAAATGGCACCAATGCAAGTATGCAACTCATGTTCAATCAATCCTCTAGAAAGCAAGTTAAACGAACTCATAGGTCCAGCCCACATCTCTTTTCCCTCGCAAAAAAAATTCACATCCTTTAATTCCTTTTCAGCTCATGGTACACATTAATGTCTATATAGGTCACCTGTACACAACTAGCAATTCGTACGGGAAAAATGCTTAACTATACAACACTAAAATGCATAATCTCAAAAATATACAACAAGAAAAAAAATTTGCAAAATTGACGTGGCGGCCGCCACGCCGCACGGCGGCAGCCAGGTGTCAACACACGCACACACACGACACCACGCACACACACAGCACACACGCACACGACACCACGCACACATGACACCACGCACACACACATGCACAGGCTGGTTGCCGCCACGCCGCACGGCGGCAGCCAGCCCAAATTTTTTTTTCTTTTGCATTTGCTTTCTTTCTTATTTTTTTTTATTTCTTTTTTGCAGTTGCTTTAGCAGTTGCGGGGAGGGCCGGCACCGGTTGGCGTGGCACCTGGCTGCCGCCGTAGGGCATGGCGGCAGGGCAAAACTACGTGGCGTATCGGCGTGGCGGCCGCCACGTCAAATTTGTAATTTTTTTTTACAGTTGTATATTTTTTATATTTGTAATTTAGTGTTGTATATTCAAGCATTTTTTCCCAATTCGTACTACTACTTCTTTTCTTTTTTATTTGTCATTTTAGATATCGACATAGTCTCAATACCAATCTGATTGATAACCCTACGTGGCTATTGTGACTGCACCCAAGCTTAGCTGTCTATTTGAAGGCGGGATGGTCCAAATCAACAGCTACAGTGTCATATATACAGTATTTTCCCTGCAGTGTCAGCCCTACCTTATATAGCTACAGTACACAAAAACTCTTGTCCATCCGTTTGAGATCCGACAATATTTCAGTCACAATATTGAGAACCGTTTCATCTCAATATACACCTTTCATTGTTACTCCTTATAGTTATTTTTTAAGTAAAAACTAACAAAAAAATATAATGGTATAAAAGTATTTTTTATGACCAATCTAGTGATATCATTTCCATATGAAATCCAAATGCTTTTGTAAATATTAGCGATCAACGTCTTAAAAAATTAACTACATGTATTCTAAAAACGACATCTAATAAAGAGCAAAGTATGTTTGTAGTATGGGGTCCACAAATGATGCTAGTTCCTCTCGAACGGTCGAACCAAACCACAAGATTTCGCTTCATCGCCGTCTATTGAATAAAACTAAGCAAAATATGTCGCTAGCAAAAAAAAAAAAAAAAAGGAAAAGGAAAAGAAATAACAAAAGCAATGCCAAAAGGCTAGAACTCCATGACAATGTATGCGTGCATTCCGAAAAAAAAAGAGGAAAAAGAAAGAAAGATAGAATAATCAAACAATAACAGAATGAGCATCGAGGGCATAATGCGTGACAGACACAACAGCCGCAGGTTGGCTTGGAGTACTCGACTCCAGGACAGCAGAGTTGCATAAAGGCGATTCCATGTAGTCATAAAATGGTGTCTTTTTCAACAACAAAAAAAGGTTTTCGCAACCAAACTTATAACAAAACCTTACAGAATTGGAGAAAATGATCTGAAGTCTGAGCCTCAATGACATCTTAGTTAAAACGGACTGTATTTCATTGCCATTTACAAACATACTGTTAAGTCGGATTCGGTCGTGAATGACAAGGCTAACCCAACTTATCAGCTTTACTGCATGCCTTCCCCTGTTAAAGGTCAAAAAACATGCAAACGACACCATTTGTTGGCGCTGGACGGCCAGCGAAGTTTATACTGCAAAGTCGATTTACACAGCTCAGTTCATTGGTTCTTTCTCAGGGCATCCGCCAGGTTCGATTTGGAAGGCCTATGCGGACAACAAATGCAAATTCTTTGCATGGCTTTTAATCCAGATTAGGATTCTAACTGCAGATAATCTGGCCAGAAGAGGATGGCCACATGATGCGACGTGTTGTCTTTGTCAATCCTCTGGGGAATCGGCCATTCACCTCATGCTGAGCTGTGCCTTTGCACAATCCTTCTGGATGCACCTCTCAATCACCTCCGGAGTTGTCCTTACAACGCCTTTTGGGCCGGGAATTCAAAACTCTATCTCGGATTGGTGGATTCGAGCAAGAGAAAGCACCACTAAGCACTTGCGAAAAGAGCTTGCCGGACTAATCATCTACGGTTTATGGAATCTGTGGAAGGAACGCAATGCTAGGATCTTTGAAGACAAAACAAACGCCATTTCAATTGTCGTCCAGAAGACGATGGACGAAAGGAAATGTTTTTTTCTGGCAAAGAGTGCTCAGACCTAGTTTCTGGCCCTTTTCTGAATTGTGGGTTGTCGATTCTTGTTTGCTTTTCTAAGTAGGGCGCTAAGGCTTTACAGGTCTAAGCTTGCGTTGCTTTTCCCTCGGTGTACCTCTTCGCGATTTGCCCCCGAGGCAATCACTTCTGTAGGACCGAATATAGCAATCAGAGGGGGGGTGAATGATTGTGCGGAAGCTAAAACCAAATTCTTGATCTATTAAAAGTTTACCCTAAAATAGAACCAAATAATTGCCTCGTTTTTGAAAAAAAACAGAATGATAGAGGTTTGGTAAAACGCGAATTCCTGGAGATCCAACCGTCCGATCGATCTGAAATTTGGACACAAGAAACTAGATTCCAATACGAATCAAACCCAAAAAGAACCAGCTCAATCGGACTTACGGATCAAAAAGTTATGACCTTCGCAAGCTTACTGTCTGCCTAAGATGGCGAGAATAAATCTAACTAGAATTGTAGCTCGTCAAAGATTTGATGAACTTGATCTTTATTTCTCCTTTCTTGTCTAAAATACTCCAAACAAAAGAGTACAACCCTAAAGCTTGCTCAAAGCTTGATTGCCTTCAACAGAGGCAACCCCTCTATTTAAAGAAGGCAAACACACCTAATCCTAGAAGGAGTCCTAATCCTAGTAAGGATTCCTAATCCTAAAAGGATTCTCCACTCCTAATCCTAGAAAGAGCATGTATTCAACACAACTCCACTTGGCCCAACCTCGGCCGAAAGTACAACTCTGCACGCTGCGTATGGCAACCCTACCATACTCACGTGATTAACACTTTGCACGCGAATGACCTCATGCCATTCTCACGTGACTAACCATTCTTCATGTGCACCATTCTCTTAGCCCAACGTCCCGCATGACATCCTTGACCACCAAGACCTTAGTTCCCCTCAACCTAGTCCCAACTCCGCCTCCATGAACCTAGTTCCGGGCCGCCATCGACCACATTCGCTCGAGCAATACCTGCACATGAACAAACCACACAAACGATCTCCGAAAGCACAAGTCCGCGACTTGACTCACATTAAACCATGCAACCACTCACAAGAGTGCATTGCATTAAATATTCTAAGAACACGATTTCAAAACACGAACAAAAACCTTTGCAAAAATCAAAAACTTTTCAAATAATCAAACTGATTTCGCATCTTTTAAATAAAGAAACCAAAAATAAATTCAAATATCAAACAGGTTTCAAATCTTTTTCAAATACTCATCATCAAAATCAATCGGATCAAAAATAACGATCCTTCAATCTCCCCTTGATGAGTAATTTGACAAAACACAATATAAGATTTGACAAGAGATTGAGCAAGAACCAAAAGACCAAATAATCCCAAATTACCTCCTTGACTTGTTCTCCCCTTTTGACAAAATAGTCATCAAGATCTCAAAACTCCCCTTAATGAATGCAAGATCTCAAGCTTTGAAGTATATTCAAGGTATATAATCAAAGTAAAGCATTTGAAGAGTTTTTAGGAGAACTTTTCATTTTGTATCAAATTATCCAATGAGAAACCAAATTGTGAGAATATGGAGGCTCTAACACATAGAATAGTTATTGCATAAGCAAATTAGAGCAAGCAAGTAAAATATCATAAACAGATTTTGCCAAAGCGAAAAGAAATCTATCATGAGCATAGAGAGACTTTCAAATTCACTAATATTTGTCTCAAGCCTTTTTCAACCATTTGAATTTCCTTTTCTTTAGCAAGTTTGGACAATTTTGCTTTGTGATCAACAGGATGACAAGTAATCGCACTAGCCCATACTTGTGTAATGAGTAGGTAGTTCTTTCTTGTATCTTTCTCGCTTTAAATTGGCAAGTGGCTTCACATTGTTCTGAACTTTGTTTAGACAAGTAGCCTTTTCTGCATCTTTTGCATTTAAATCCTCGGTATGAAGCTTGACATTGTACTAAACTTGTGTTTAGCCAAGTAGCTTTTGCTTGCATCTTTTTCAACTTGCTTTTAACATTAAAACACCGATTTTGGCTTGAGACTCATAATGATCATTTGAAGTCCAACAAAAATCACACATAGTTTCTAATCACTTCTAGCCTTCAACAGATGACAAGAAACTTTTAAGCCTATTTCACAAATGCAATACCATAATGAGCAAGAGCCAAAATATTCTCGAAAAGCATCTCAAATTGAATTATTTTAGCCTTTTAGTGATAAGTAAAGCATTGAGCATTAACTTGGCTATATACACAAGAATAATCACCAAAGCTTTGTACTACATGATGCAATGTAAACAGGGTTTTTACTTGAGGTGTAAAGTCAAAATACCACTTATAAAAAATCACACTTAGGAACCAAAGTCAAGTAACCCAAAAAGAGATAAACTCAAGACTCTCAAATCAACCCATGGGGATGAATGATCCCAAGTTCACCGCAGAAGAAAGCAAAACGAAAAATCAAGCTTGTTTAGTGAAAATATCAGCAAGTCGAGCACCCGAATCAACAAATTTCAGTTCAATAGCTCTTTTTTCAACATGATCTCTAAGAAAATGAAATCTGATGTCAATGTGTCCAAGAAAGAGAATTACTCAAGAAGTGGCATGAACCAGATGTACTTTTTCTATCATTTGCACATCCTCCAAATTCAGCATCAGAGAAAGGTCTTAAACTAATGCGTGAAGAAGCGTAAAGCCAAATGCCAAAATCTTGAGTACCACTGAGATACCTTTAAAATCCTTGATAACTTGTCGATGTGAAGCACGCTGGGAAGATTGAAAACGAGCACACAAGCAGCACACAAAGAAACTCCAATTATCTCATCCTCAACAAGATCATCATCATCTTCATCAACAAAGATACTCTCCTCTAACATATGCACTGCATTCGCACTATTTGTACTAGTGCCTTTTGCGAAACAGAGAGGTGGAGGAAGCATCTTGAAAAATAACAATTTTAGCACGAGATGCACAAGCCGAGGAGAACCAATTTATCATTGCACATGTGGCGTGAGCATCCTAATCCACTAGCCATATGTTCTCCTTCCTCGTGAGAAGCCTACATAGAAGCGGGTAAAGTGTCGATGTCTCATCGGGTTAGAAATAAGATGTTTAGGAATCCAAGATCGAGACACACTGACGCACAAATGCTTAGCACAACACGAGCATTCTTATGCATAAAAGAAGATTTGTCTTTTCTCGTGTTCTTAGCAACAAGAGGTATTTGCATCACCTCAGGCACATAATGAGAAATGAAACGTGTCATCTCAAATTAGACCTAGCATTAAACCTTCTCTCTTTTGTTGTTTAGCTAGTCTAAAGCAAAGTCTACTAGATGTCCATCTCTACCACAATGAGTACAAGTGTACTTTAACATGATGTTTTGCTTTAACAATAGAAGCACATTTTGCATTCATCATAGTAGAAGATAAAAGACCACTCAGATTTAAAGACATTTTTCTTAGGCTCATTGACAATTTCTAAATTTTCCACTTCCAAGTGTTTTGACAAATGTTGGGAGCATGTGATTTATGATGAGCATAAGAATCAAAACCTAAACCTTTGTTCTGAAAATGACTTTGATTGATCCAAAATCATGTTTAGGTTTTTCTGCCATTAGTGAAACGCTCCAAAGAATTTTGCAAGTAATCAACTTTCTTAGCAAGAGTTAAACAATTATCACAAGGAGTGTCAATTTTAGCTTTCTGCTTGGCAATTTGAACACGAAGTTAATTTCATGAGTGAACATGTCATTTGTCATATGAGAAACTAGAAGATTTGCATCTTTCAATTTCAATTCAAGAATTGAGCATTTAGGACAAGAGATTAAAGCATGCAAATCATCAGTGGAACAACTAACATGTTTAATATGTTTCTCATTTTGATGCAACAGGGAAGCATGAACATTCCTTAAGGTAATAACTTCAGATTGTAGCATATCACAAGATTTGCAAGAATCATCATCAGGAATTAAAGATCTAAGCCTTGCAATTTCAGAATTGGAACTATCAATTTCTAGATCTTTTTCTTTAAGAGCCTTCTTAGATTTTTTAAGTTCTGAAGCTAATTTAACCATGGCATACTCAAGCTCATCATAAGAAGGTCTCACCTCTTCAAGGTCAGAGTCGTTGTCGCTATCCCTTCTAGCCATGAAACACATCCCGGTGAAGTCATCATCGTGATCTCCTTCTTGTCCTTCTTCTTGTCATGTGGCTTCGCCATCACTCTCAAAGTCCACATCGCTAAGATCACACTCCTTCATGGCGGCTAAGACTTTCTTAGCAACTTCTTCAAAATTGGGGCGCCTAGGGGTAGTGTGTCTTGAGTCACAGGCTGTGCCTGCTCCTTCTTCCTTCTTTCTTCAACTTGGGACAGCTTTGCTTTTGATATGCCCGGAAAGCCACACTCAAAACAGCTTGAAGGACCTCGGTTGTGCTCTCCACGCCTCATCCTCACATTGTTGAGTGCTTTAAAAGCACGTGAGGAGATGAGTACAAGATCTTCTTCGTGAAGCATCTCAAACTGCTCATCCTAAAAGGAAGCCAAAGGCATAAGGAACAAAAGATGGTAATCCGCATTTGGCGCTGGGGTTAGCAACAAGTGCATGTGTAGAGGATTTATTATCACTAGGTGACAAAGAATCCATCTCATAAGTTTCTTTCCTAGAATAAAGATCATCCATGGTCAAAGTATCCAAGTCAAGCTTGATTAATTGCAGAATAACTATGCGCCATTCAGACTAAGAGATCTCAAAATTTTACTAGCGTTATCCTCAACTGAATTAGTAACTCCAACACCACGCAAATTACACAAGATTTTCTCAAATCGAGAGAAAAGATCATCAATTGATTCACCCGCTACTCATAGCAAAATCGTAAAATCTTTGGTAAATATTTTTTGCGCACTTTCTTAATCTTAGTAGAACCTTCATGATAATCACATAATATCTTCCAAACGTATCAAGCGTAACGAGATGAGAAACTCGGATCAAATTCTTTTTCGTAAATTCTTGAAAAATCAAATTTAGCTTTAGCATTCAGATCAACGCCTATTTTGTTATCATTGGTGACTATATCAGAACATCAAAACAAGAGAAACTTATGCGCCCAAACATCATTACCTTTGAGCTTCAATATAGATTGCATGACTCTTCCAATAAGAAAAATTTGAATCATTAAGTATAGGAGGACGATTAACATACTTATCTCGACGCCATACCTAACCTCGCCTCGATACCACTTGTAGGACCGAATATAGCAATCAGAGGGGGTGAATGATTGTGGAAGCTAAAACCAAATTCTTGATCTATTAAAAGTTTACCCTAAAATAGAACCAAATAATTGCCTTGTTTTTGAAAAAAAACAGAATGATAGAGGTTTGGTAAAACGCGATTCCTGGAGATTCAAACCGTCCGACCGATCTGAAATTTGGACACAAGAAACTAGATTCCAATACGAATCAAACCCAAAAAGAATCAGCTCAATCGGACTTACGGATCAAAAGTTATGACCTTCGCAAGCTTACTGTTCCAGAAGATGGCGAGAATAAATCTAACTAGAATTGTAGTCTCAAAGATTTGATGAACTTGATCTTTATTTCTCCTTTCTTTTGTCTAAAATATTCCAAACAAAAGAGTACAACCCTAAAAGCTTCTTGCTCAGTGCTCGATTGCTTTCAACAGAGGCAACCCTCTATTTAAAGAAGGCAAACACACCTAATCCTGTAAGGAGTCCTAATCCTAGAAGCGATTCCTAATCCTAAAAGGATTCCCACTCCTAATCCTAGAAAGAGCATGTATTCAACACAACCCACTTGGCCCAACCTCTACCGAGTATTAACTCTTGCACGCCATGGCAACCCTACCATACTCACGTGACTAACACTTTGCACGCGAATGACCTCATGCCATTCTCACGTGATTCTAACCATTCTTCATGTGCACCATTCTTCTTAGCCCGAACGCCCCGCATGACATCCTCTGACCACCAAGACCTTAGTTCCTCGAACCTAGTCCCAACCTCGCTCCTCCATGAACCTAGTTCCAGCCTCCGCCATCGACCACATTCGCCCTCGAGCAATACCTGCACATGAACAAACCACAAAACGATTCCGAGCACAAGTCCGCGACTTGACTCACATTAAACCATGCAACCACTCACAAGAGTGCATTGCATTAAATATTCTAAGAACACGATTTCAAAACACGAACAAAAACCTTTGCAAAAATCAAAAAAACTTTTCAAATAATCAAACTGATTTCAGATCTTTTTAAATAAAGAAACCAAAAAATAAATCTTGTCGAAATATCAAACAGGTTTCAAATCTTTTTCAAATACTCATCATCAAAATCAACTGGATCAAAAATAACGATCCTTCAACTTCTTGTTCGTTCTCCTTCTCTTGAAATAGATTGGCATAGCTCTTGCCTTGCTTTCAAAAAAAAAAAACAAGCATCGCTTTATTAAGTAAAAAATAACCGATAAATATGGCACAGCAAACCATTTACGACTAGGATATCGTAAAAGTAGTTCGAATTTCTTTCCAGAGTTACCCATATCAAATCAACTGCATAGGATTACACATGATACCACATGTGGCTTCATAAATTTGCCACTGGACCTACATTTCATTGACTCAGATGGTCCCATATGTCATTGGCTCAAGTGGCATCATAATCAAAGTGTCAATGTTTGAAGTGGCAAATTATTAATTATTTCTAAAAAAAAAATGTTAAGCAGCTCCGAAGGGTTGGAGCAATCGCATCTCGATGTCCTCCAAATCTGGCATGGGAAAGCGAAGTATAGCAATCTGCGACTCTGTTCAACGCTCAAACATTCGGTGAAATGCAATTTTAAACAAGGAACAATACATCAAACAGTACAGGTAATAATAGTTTTTCCTTCTTGATGCGAAAATGTTGAGATGAAATGTAACATTTATGAAGTGTAGAGTACAAAATAATGGTGGCACACTCACGATCGCTGGAGACATGCATTGAAGAAAATGTGCACTGTGCCACCGAATTTCTTGACTGATTCAACCAGGTTCACATACTTTTGCCTGGTAGCGATGTCAGTTCCTTTAAGTGAAAACGAAAGGTTCAGCTGTTGCCTCTCACCACCAAACTTCTATGTACTAACCAACTGCTTGGTATAAAATCTATGGTTTTCTGTAATTTACTCTTGTTATAAATGCAAACTGAGAAAGAAGATACAACCATTGGGAAGAAGTTCAATAGCTCAGCAAAAGGAGAAGAAACAAATAACAAACAATCTTTTATCAAAAGAGTCTGGATAGCAAGACGGTCATTTGCAATATCAACATGCTTAGGTCCATAACAATCTCGGGCTGAGTCCTGCAATTAAGCAAACAGATAAGTCTAATCACATGTACCTCAACTAAGCAGAGTCAGCAGCTATAAGTCGTAAATATATAAAATCAGTGTTCCAACTGCTCTTCATAGAATTATTGCATGTTTAGAAAGCCACCTTTTACAAATTGTTTTGCTTGAAGAGGCTTACATTAGTGAGCATAGTGAAGAAGTCCTTCAAAGCTTGAACCTTGAGATTAGAAAAGAAACAGAAGACAAAAAAGATATGAGAAGCTTGTACTTAGAATCTGTTTTAAATGTGCATAACATGTTGTAGTTTGTCAAGATAGGGAACTGTTTCAGAAAGGCACCATATGTGTAAATTAGCATAGTGACAAGTCTAATTCTGAATCAGGTTACCTCCTGTGCCGCTTTTTGTATCTTTTATCAGTGACATCACACTTGGGGTATCCAAAACTTCCTTCAAACTATGCCTTTAACAAACAAAACCAATAAAAAAATTAACAGAAAATTAGGACCACCAAAAAAAAATAGAATAGATAACCCAATAAACATACAAAATCGATCACTTAAAAGTCATTTAGCAAATACAGATTTAGCTCAGTAGAGGATTGGAGTATTCCAAAAGAATCAAGCAATTGGTCCCAGGTAAATGAACCACTTGTATCAGACCATATTAAGACATATATATCTGAGAAGATCACAAAAGGCAAGTTTCCAATAAGTCAGAAAGCTAGAACTACCTAAATGCTATTCAGAAGATTAGAGGCACAATCCAAATTTGTACATATTACAATGTTCAGAACAGATGCTAGCAGAGTTAAACGGGAAAAAGAAACCAATATAGGTGGAGAAGTAGACAGAATCAATTGGACAAAAAAGATAGAACAACTCACTTGTAAGTTGTAACCTGAAGGTGCATGTGCAAGAAAAATGCGTGATTTGTTCTCAATTATTACTCGTAAGTCTTGCCGTCCAGCTTCAAGAAGCATATAATCTCGGAACTGATCCTGTTGAGATAAAAAGAAAAAGAATAATAAAAAATTACAGAAGTTGTTATTATCTTCGTGAAGAAACGGACATTTGCGTGCAAGTAACAATAGTAAAAAAAATGGACTGGTATGGTACCAGACTTACTGAAGTCAACAAATGGACTGATATGGTACCAGACTTACTGAAGTTGCTTCTGACATCATCATCCTCCCTCCCATATAATCTGGAGAAACGCTCGCCGGAGAGCCGCCCATGTCACCCCCCACTCTCTCTCCTCTTTTTGCAAAAAAAACCCCTCCGGTTCTTTAAATTACGTATAGATTCTTTTAATTTACGCTGAGATCCTTTGCGATTTTCTGTGAGGGGAAAAAAATTTCCCCGGTTCGCGTTTAGGTCTCTTGTTTGCCGTTTTACAGAAAGAGCCTCCCGTTAAATACGAATCGCGAATGAGCCCTTTACTAATTTTTCAAAATAGCGAACAAGTTTAAAATCATAACAAATAGGTCCCTGCACTTTACGTTCAGATGCTTTCTCCGTTTTGCCCAAAAAAAATATTTGTGTGGTCCGTTTTTTCTCCGGAGCATAGAAAAAATGCTTTTGTTGGCCGTTTTTCCTTTTAAAAAAACGGAGCATAGGAAAAATGTTTTTCGTTGACCGTTTACCCTAAACAAAATGCAAATTGGTTTTTCGATCATCGTTTCACCATTTTTGTTGGGAAAAATGTTTTCGTTGTTCGTTTTTTCTCCAGACCCTGGGGAAAACGTTTTCGTGATTCATTTTTTTCTCGAAAAAAAACGAAGGTTCATTTTTCGTTCATCCTTTCTAGGGATGGCAAAATTACCCGTGGGTTCGGGTATCCGTGGGTACCCGACCCGATGGGTTCGGGTATGGGTTTGCTTTCAGACCCGCGGGTTTCAAATTTCGGGTTCGGGTTCGGGTTCGGGTTCAATTTCAGACCAGGTACCCATGGTACCGAATTAATTAATATAAATTAAAAATAATGAAAAGTTAATTCAAGATTTTCAAGCATCGTTCGAGATGTAAAATGCGGTAACTTTCATGATTATATACACCATATATTTTTCTTTTAAACATAGAAATTACAATAAACATATAAATTACAAATGAATTGATTAACAATTGATGGTTGAAAATTTGATTGCGAGGTGAATTTAATTTCGGGTTCAGTATTCGTCGTTCTGTACCCATCGGGTTCGTATGGGCGGTATATACCCGTGAGAGATTTCGGGTTCGGGTTCGGGTATGAATTTCGGGTTTCGGGTTCGGGTCTGCGGGAGGTCTACCCGCCCGAACCCGCCCGATTGCCATCCCTGATCCTTTCTCCGTTTTTGCCGAAAAAATGTTTTCGTTGTCTGTTTTTTCTTCGGATCCTGGGGAAAATGTTTCCGCGGTCCATTTTCCCTAAAAAAAACACAAATCCGTTTTTTGTACGCGCACGCGGCGTGCGCCGTTTTTGTGTTTTCGTGGTCCATTTTTTCTCAAAGTTATTTGTCGTTCACGCACGCGGCGTGTTCGTAGTCTGTTTTTTCTTCGAAAAAAACTTTTCCGTTCTACCTAGAAAAAATGCTTTCGTAGCCCTTTTTTCGTTTTCCCTGGGAAAAAAATGTTTCCATGGGTCATTTTTCTCCGAACAAAATACACGGATTCGTTTTTCGTTCACGCACGTGTCGTTCGCCGCGCGTATTTCGTGTGTCGTGCGGCGCGATTTTTACACGAGAAAATGTTTTTGTGGTTCGTTTTTTCTCGTTTTCCCGGAAAAAAAAGTTTCCGTGGTCCATTTTTTCTCCAAAAAAAACTTTTCGTTTTCCCAACAAAAAATGTTTTCGTATCCCGTTTTTTCTTGTTTTTCCCGGAAAAAATGTTTCCATGGTCTGTTTTTTCTCCGAAAAAAACACAAATTCATTTTCCGTTCACGTGCGCGGCGTGCGCCGGACGTATTTTCCTAGTAGCACTTGTTTAAAATTGGAAACGCGTGTAGATGATAAAAGCTATATGCACACAACTATATTATCATGTGCAGCCAACACAATGATCATTTGTATAATATGACACAGGAACACCAAATTGTATCTACTCACCAAAATCCCCAATCATCTTATAGGAAAGAACGACCAATGATGTTTGAAACGACGTAGATCATTAAATAAATAAATAAAAGTGTTAAGCAAGTAATTAATATAGTAAATAATATTTTTATGTATAAAAATTTAGTTTGCAAATAGAACAAATAGAATTAGATTGGAGGATTGCCATCAGACCCGTAGGCGAGGGTGTCAATCACCAGGATACCAGACCCGTTCAGGGCTAGGTCGGCACCTCTCGCAAGCCTTAGGTTTCATCATGCGGCAATCGATACAAACCTGGTAGGATTACGGATATCCTTAGCAATAGCAAACCATAGCAATTACCCTCAGTAAAAGGACTAAGAGGGTAAATGATAATTTTGACCAGCCAACAGTACGTTCAACACCCCCCCCCGCCCCTGCTGCACTCCAGCCGAGGCCCATGAAAATTTTTGAGGAGGTGTTTTCAGAAAAAAAAAAAAGGGATCAGATGAAAATTGGGCATGGAAAACTTTTTTTGTGAGAAATAGGGGCTAAAAATTTTTTCAATGACGTATTTTCAGGGGGGATCACCCATTGTGTGCTTTTACTTTTGGAGAGGTGCTTCTATGCTCTTCCTTCCAGTATAAGTTACACAAATCTTGAAGCAAATGAAAGGGTAAGTAATCACCATCTACCATTCATTCATGCTTTAATAGTTGTGCAACTTTTAAAAGGAAGAGCATAGAAGCACCTCTCTTACTTTTGTTCTTGTGATCCTGTTTGATACATTGTTGATTGATAGTGGGTGAACCAGTGGCGGAACTAGAAATTTTACAATGGGTGTGCCCACGCCACGCTATTGCCCGCCCAAGCAGCTTGCCGCGCCGCTCGTCTGGCCCGCGCATTGCATGCTGCATCGCGCGCCCGGCTCACGCATTGCCTACCGCGCTGCCGCTCACCCGGCCTGCCCCAGCCGCTTGTCGCGCCACCCGCCTGGCCTGCGTGTTGCCTATTGCGCCACCCCTTGCCCGGGCCGCAGTGTCATCGCCGCCTGAAGCCGCCATCGCGCTGTTGCTCTCGCCGCGCCACTCCGCAACCTGCCCTAGCCACTTGTCGTGGTCGTCACACGCCGCTTCCGCCCGCCGCCGCTTGTCGTACCCAGACGGCCAGGCGTTTATTATTGCGCTACCTTGCTCACCTGACAAAGCCGCTCGCCGAGCCGCTCGCTGCCGCCGCTTCTCCAGCCCACGCCACTCCACCGCCTGCCCGAGCCGCTTGTCGTGTCGCCTGTCGTGCTGCTCGCCTGGCCCGCGTGTTGCCTGCCGCGTCGCCGCTAGTATACTGATTCTTAGTTCGCAAGTATTGATGGTTGTGTAGTATGAATTTTCATATGAAATAGCCAATATTTGTATTGATTCAATGCACTTATGGTGATGAGCACAACAACATAAAATAATGGTTGGTAGCTAAGTTGAGAAAAACTTTGTATAAGTGATAAAAGAACAAATTATTTTATCTATCAATTGTATGGTGCCATATAGTTGGTAGCTTAGTTGAGAAAAAGATTGAGCAACTATGAGGTATGAAATGTAATTATTATCTAAGTCATTTAAGTATTATCAATTTATATTAAAATCAAAATACATTTAATATCTATTAGTAAAGATAGTTCTAGAATTTTTTAAAAATTTAGAGGTGCCGGTGCATACCCGACACTCTAGCTGGTTCTGTCTCTAGGGTGAACGGGTATATTTTACAACACCTTATCAACCCGAAGCTCTCTACACCAAAGAAGATGAACGGCAATTAGATATGCTACTGTCGCTGAGATTCTGGATCCACCCGACGGACGAAGAGTTAGTGATCCACTACCACTTCCGTGGGCGGTGGCGGCGTGAGCAGCGTTACCTCCGGAGGAGACCCCCCACGATGCTGGCCGTGCCGAGGACAGCGGCGCCCGTGACCGTCGGCGCGGAGCCCAAGGCCGTACCCAGCGGCTGCACTGTCAGGACCCAAAACGAATCCGAAAACAACTCTGAACCAGATTAGCAAATCGAGATTGAAATGGAAGAAAGAAGGAGAGGAAAGGAAATAGGGTTTACTCTAACAAACTAAACAGAACTAGCTTATGCGGAATCCAAATCTGATTCTCTTTTCTCATTCCATTCGGCTTGTTTTACCCTGACAGTAACTGGCAAATAACCTTCAGTAACAAGTGAAAATAACGAGCGAAAACGACAATAGTTGAAACTACAGGTATGAAGTAAAACTATCGATCTTTTGTTGGTCGTCAGATGATGGATCTCATTATCTTCTTGTACCTCAGTCATTGGATGACACTTAAAAGGAAATCGTTGAAACGTTCTGATCTCTACAGGCTTCACTGTTTTTCTTCAAACTCTCAGCAACTCTGACTATTCCCCCTCATTGAGCAATCAGGAAAAGTTCTTTGTATGAAGGAAGCATCCTCCCATGTAGCATCAGTCTTCGACAAATTTAACCAATGCACTAACCACTGAGTAACAGCAACTCCTTTTCTTGGGACAATCCTGCGATCTAACACAGCTAGTGGTTCAGTTTTGATTTTTCCATCCGAACTGACCAAAGGTAAGCCAGGAAATTGTATTGCCTTGGCTGCCGCGTGCTTTTCAGCTGACTAACATGGAAGACAGGATGAGTGCTAGCATTTTGAGGAAGTTGAAGCTTGTATGCTACTGTTCCCACCTTACTCATTACTCTAAAATGTCCATAATACTTTGGCCTGAGTTTCAAAGACCCCCCCCCCCCCCTCAAACCAAAAGCATTCTGTCTGTATGGCTGCATCTTAAGGTACACCATGTCTCCCACTTCAAATTTTCTCAGTCCTCAACTTGTTAGCAAACATTTTAATCCTGTTTTGGGCTGTGAGCATACTCTCTTATTTGTTTTCACATCTCCTCCCTTTCTTCTAATGTAACCCGAGCTTGAGCACAGATATTACTAGGAAGAGAAAGCTCAGCTAATTGGGGTGGATGATATCCATATAAAGCTTGGAAAGGTGTTAATTTCAAGTAGGTGTGATATGTAATATTGTACCACCATTCGGCAATTGTGAGCCACAACATCCATTTCTTGGGTTCCTGGAAGACCGTACTTCTCAAATATGCTTCCAAAAGGACTGTCTATCGGACTGAGGATGATATGATGTACTTAATCTTAGCGAAATATTAAGCAACTTAAAGATTTATCTAAACAATTGACTGGTAAACACCCTGTCCCAGTCAGTGACAATGACAAGTGGCATTCCATGCAGCTTAAATATATTATCCATGAAAACTTGGACTACTTGTTGAACATTATATGGACGAGACAATGCCAAAAAAATGTGCATATTTAGTGAACCGATTCACCACAACCAATATTACCTCTTTCCCTTTTAAATTTGGTAATCCTTCAATAAAGTCCATAGAAATATGCGTCCACGCCATATAAGGAACTCCCAAAGAATTCAACAAACCTGGAATGTGCACATGTTCAGTCTTGGTTAGTTGGCAAATAGGAAACTCCCTCACGAGAAACTCCACATTCCTTTTCATTTTAGGTCAGTAGAAAAATCTTCTTCAATCGATGGTATGTTGCCTTGACCCCAGAATGTCTTCCTCGCAGATTGGTGAAGACTTTCAATCAGCTGCTTTCTGATACTGTTTCCTTCCCTACATAAAGCCTCCATTTGTGTTTTAAGATGTCAGCTTCCATTTTATAGGTACTATCAGAATTAGATTGGTCTTTAATATCATTCTGAATTTTGGCAACCTTACGGTCATTAATATAACTATTTTTCACATCCTGAATCCATTCTGGTATCACATATAAAATGGCCATACAGAAATTTGCTTCCACCGGTACGTTGATGATCCCTTCTAAACAAAGCATCTGCTACTTTGTTTTCTTTTCCTTTTTTATACTCAATTATGTAGTCAAATTCTAAAAGCTTTAACATCAACTTATGTTGGATACCCTCAACTAACCTTTGTGTGGCGATAAACTTGAGGCTTTTCTAATTTGCTTGATGATTACAGTATTCCCCAATAAATAATGCCGCCATTTTTTCAAAGCTTCCAATATGGCCATAGCCTCCTTGTCATAAATCGATCTACTTTGAGCTCTCATCCCCAATGCCTTACTAAAATAAGCTATATATGGGTCGACCCATTTGCATCAACATGGCTCCAATTCCTGTGCCACTAGCATCGGTCTCCAAATGAAATGGTTTGTTGAAGTCAGGTAAAGCTAGGATTGGGCATGAAGTCATAACATACTTAAGTTTTTTAAAAGAGTTAGTTTGTTCTTGCCCCCAACTGAAATTGTCCTTCAACATATCAAAGAGTGGCTGACAAATTTGTCCATACCCTGGTACGAACCTCCTATAATACCCTGTCAAACTGAGAAATCCTCTCAATTTAGTGATGCTATCGGGCTTTGGCCAATTTAACACATCTGCCACCTTGAGCACTGGTGATATGCCCACGATAATCTATCTGGGAAATATATAGCGAAGGTACACTTGCTTTTCTTCGCAACTAACTGATTCTTCTGTAACAGCTGCAATGCAATATCCAAATGCTCCTGATGGTCATGTATATTCTTGTTGTATATGAGTATGTCGTCGAAGAAGACCAACATGAATTTTCTCAAGTGTTCAACAAAAACCTGATTCATTAAAGCCTGGAAAGTAGGAGGTGTGTTAGACAGCCCAAATGGCATCACGGTGTACTTACAGTGCCCCAAATGAGTTGTGAAAGCTGTTTTAGGAATGTCTTCTTTCCAGGAGACAACGAAGGGCGCGTGACAAGGCTCACCCCTGACAGCAACCGTGCGTGCATGTGGGTGTAGACTAGAGGTGGGCATTTGGGCCGGCCCGAAGCACGATGGGATGGCCCGGTGCAAAGCACGGCACGGCACGGTTCCGTGCCGGGCCGGGCCGGCACGCAACTGTAGCTCGGGCCGTGCCGGGCCCGGGAACTGGGCACGACGGGCGGCACGGCACGGCACGAACGGGCACGAAATCACGAATTAAGGCCTAAAAGTTGGCAGATATTGTTGATTCAGGGCATCTTCAAGCATTGCATTTATGTTTGAAATTTTGTTAATGTGATTAGTCTCTTATGTAATTAAAATAGGTAGTTTAGTAGTAGTGATATGTTTTATTTTTTTACTCGTCACAATAGTGAAAATGGGTCGGGCCTGGGCCGGCACGGCACGAAACAGGCACGAAGCGCAAATGGGCCGGGCTTGGGCTCGCCAAAGGCGAGTCGGGCCGGCACGCCCCGGCACGGTGAGCACGATGGGCCGTCGTGGCACGGCACGGCACGACGTCCACCTCTAGTGTAGATGTGTAGTTAGTCGTAGTCGCCTCACCTGTTGCCGTCGGCCGGAGAGCAAGGACGAAGCAGACCATCGCAGCGGGGTGCGCGATGGCCGGAGCTAGCGGCGTGGGTGCTGCGCAACCGATCACGTACGGGGTAGTGACGATGCGCGCCACGCACGTTCCTGATCAAACAAAACAAAAAGGGGATGGGAAATGACACAGCGTTCTCGTTTGTACGGTTGACGTACCAGCTAAGGTGGCAAAAGTGTAGAAACAGCGTTGACTTGTCAGAGACATTTTTGCCTACTGGTGGTTTGCAAGCAAACAAAGGATCTGCTTGCTACACAATTTAGGGCATGTTTGTTTTAGCTTTTGATTCTCTAAATGATGATTCTGGATTGTGGTTATAGAGAAGTTGATTCTTCAAAAACTGGAATCCAAAAGCACATATGAAGTTGATTGTGGATTCTAGTGTATAGGGGTGGGTTGGATTGTGAGAATCAGATTCTAGAATCAGACTGTTTGTTTTTTATTCAGCTTTTGAGATCAGAATCTATAATCAAAAGCTGAAACAAACAGGCCTTTAGAGGATTGTTAGCCTCCTTCCATGCGCGGAACCGGCTGGTATGTATCGGTACTTCAAAAAATCAAAACAATCGATAAATTTGAATTATTTATTTGCAAGATCTTATGAGATGATTAGTTCTTCTATTCATGCAAGATTTTACAGGAGGATTAGTTATTCTATTTATACAGGATCTTATTTCAACTATTTGTACTGTACTTTTGAAAATTTTCGAACTTATGTGTTGATTTATGATGTTATAAAACTATTGTACAAGATTACGAAACTGTGCATGTTAAATGTACGCTCTCATTGAAATATTCTAGTTTCGCCGCTACTTCCTTCCCACACAATCTTATAACAAAGTGATACGTCAATTATTCACAGATAAATTAATTAACACACAAGTTCGCATGACCCTATGGAAACAATGGTGGAACTAAAAAATTTTCTATAAGCGTATACACTTCACATATATTACTCTATAGTCTTGTATAATAATTTCGTAACATTATAAACCAAACATGTATACTTCAAATTTTCTAAAAAAATATAACACAAACAGTTCTTAAGGTCTTAAACATTCTAACCCATCAAAATCAGAACTAATCTATTCAACAAATTTGACCTATTGAAGAGGTAATATTGTAACATTTTTTAAAACCCCTTTTTTAAATTATTGGTGGTGCCAAAACATATCTAGCACCCCTCTAGATCCACCCCTGTATGGAAACATCAATGACAAACCAAGAAGATGAAGTAGAACAGTTTATATCATCGGAGCGGAGGCGCAAACTCAAGAAATTACGATCAAGCTGTGGATATTGCCTACACTCGAAAACTAGGATCGACTTGCTTAACTAGAAACGCAAGCGCGGCGCACGCCGCACGCGTGAACAAAAAAAAATTATGTTTTTTTTCGGAGAAAAAACAGACCACGGAAACATTTTTCCCATGCTCCGGAGAGTAAACGGACCACGAAAATATTTTTTTGGGAAAAACGGAGAAAGGACCTAAACAAAAAGTGCAGGGACCTATTTGTTATAATTTTGGACATGTTCGCTATTTCGAATAAGTAAGAAAGGGCTCGATCGCAATTCGTATTTAACGGGAGGCTCTTTGTGTAAAACGGCGAACGGAGGACCTAAACGCGAATCGGGAAAAAATATTTTCTTCTCACAGAAAATTAAAAAGGACTTATTCGTAAATGAAAATGACCTATCCGTAATTCCAAAGAATCAGAGGTTCTTTTTGCAAGAAAGGGAGAGAGAGTGGGTGAGGGTGACGTGGGGGGCTGAGGGCTCAGCAAACCTTCAAGGAATATAGCTGGGAGTATTAGCACAGAACCCAACCACAAAACTTCCCGGGCTCGCGGGAGCTATGTGTTGGCCCAACACAAACGCTTTCACAGTGGATGGTTTGCCGGAGTTTGGAACGAAACGGTGGAGCTAATAACGAGCTGAACACAAAACAGAGGCACAAGATGGTGGTGCTAACTGCTCGCACCTTTTCTGTATCATCTGTTATTCTGACTCAAATGCTACCTGCAGACTACATAGTGCTTAAATAATGCAATAAGGACTTGATGCATGCAGCCCAAACCACCTGGACCGCTTCCTACTGAGCTACGTGCGCCACGAGCCCACGACTCATCTAGCTACGCACGTCGCCTCCTACATGCATGCATATCCAAACTACAACCTATTCTTTTGCCTTGACTATGAC
The DNA here is from genome assembly GCA_036346355.1 of Rhipidocladum racemiflorum. Lineage (NCBI taxonomy): Eukaryota > Viridiplantae > Streptophyta > Magnoliopsida > Poales > Poaceae > Rhipidocladum > Rhipidocladum racemiflorum. Next base: position 69,738,147 of record CM070576.1, on the reverse strand, counting down.
TCACGTACCAGGTAAGACTATCTCCAGCGGGTTCCCGTCCCCTCCAAATCCCTTCGCGAACAGATCCCAAGTGCTCCAGCGGATTCCCTTCACGATTCCCTTCAGAAGGGATTTGTACAGTGAATCCCTATAGAAAGGGATTCTCTCTCCAATCTCAGAGAGAAATCCCTTCGAAGGGATGCTGTTGGAGATGATAGGAAATAAAGGGAATGAAAGTGGGGAAGGGAATAGGGAAGGGAATGGAATGAAGGGAAATTGCTGGAGATAGTCTAACACCTGACCTGGTAACTAATGCAATAATTGGTAAACTAAACATGCACTAGCCTAATACATGATGCACTTATATGTGCACACAGCTAACTGTGTAACGTACTGGTAAACAGCAAGATTAGGTCCAACACTATGTAGTCAAAGCACTAATTGAGCCCCTGCGGGCCAAGTGGTATTGGCACGCTTGTTCGAGCTCCTTGCAGGAGTGCGCCTCCGCCAGCTCCATGATGCTGTCCACCGTGCCGTCGTTGATGAAGCCGCACAGCCTGCTCGCGCACATCTTCTTCAACCTCTCCAAAAGATACATGTCGGCGGCCACGAACAGCCGCCGCGTCATATCCTCCGCGTTCTCGCCCTTGATCGCCTCCTCCGGCATATCGTCGTGGTAGATGTAGTGGAGCACCCCCATGAACACCTCCGGGCTCGTGTCCATGATTCGTACGCGATCCAAACCCACCTCCTTCCCCTGGCCGTAAAGAAGCCCCTCGAACCACGACGACTGCCCCGCGACCACCAACCTGTGCGCCCAGATGATCTCGCCGTCCACGTCGAATCCCACGTCAAACGGAGCCCTCCCGCTCAGGAGAAACTTCTTGGCGTTCTCCGCGTAACACGACGGCGGCACCGGCACAGCGACGGGGCCGGGCTGGTCAGCGCGGCGATTCCTCCGCTGCTTTATGACTTTCACGGTGCAGCGCACCGTCAGCGAGTCGGCATGGAGGGCACCGAAATTTGGCCCCTCGAGCTGCTGCCGGGTGATGAACCGGCGGAGGCCCCAGCTGCTGCAGAAGCTGTCGTAGTTGCAGGCCCGGTAAGAGCGCAGTGAGTAGATGACGTCGCCGTTGGGGTTGAGGAGATAGAAGGCGAACTCGGCGCGTACGGCACTGAACTGCGGCTTGTAGAGCATCTGCGCGTAGACGGCGATCCAGTCGGACTCGGCGGAGCTGTAGCCGTCGGGGTAGAACCGAATGAACCACGTGCGACCGTCGATGGTGAAGTACTGGGAGACGATGGACTTGCCGACGCCGATACCTTTGGTGCTGCTGTACTGCCGGATCGTGAACTCGTGCGTGCCGGACACCTTCGGCGCCTCGCTCACAGACCCCGTGACGACGACGTCCTCGTCGTCGGGCAGCGAGAGGCAGCAACCCATCGATCGGGGGTTGCCGGCCCTATCTAGGGTTAAGCTAGCTAGGGTCTAGGGACGTCGTTCGTTTGGATTACGGGAGTCGATCGAGATCGTAATGTACAGTTACGTAAAAGCGAAAACATTGGTAAGATATACTCCCCAGCCCCAGGAGTCCGACTCCAATGCAGGTGGCCTTTAGGGATGAAAACGAGTCAGACACGGGCAGATATTGCTCTTTTCGTATCCTAATTTTTTTTTTATTCGGAATCGGATACATGCTAGCCGGATACAGATACGAATCCGGGTTATTCGGGATACGGATATGTGACGAATTCGGGTCGGAAATAGATAAAGATATACGGATAATGCACGCATATATAAAGTAATGTTTGTTGAATTAAACCGTACGAATACATAACTATAGCAGTAAGTTATGTATCAATCAAACCTAATAGACGTCATAGAAAGAATATGCTACTTTATGATCAATAGAACTATCTAATTGCTATTAAAAATAGACTAATATTGAAAAAAATATGACGAAATGTGCTGGATGTTGCTGATATTCGAATTGGAAACATCCAGTTATCCGATCCGAATATCTGAATATGAAATATGCGGATACCCGAATAGGAAATATCCGAATATTCGGATCCGATACTATATCCGCGGATACTAAAGACTCCGAATCCTAATAAAATATCCGAATCCGGATTCGGCCGGATAGCTATATTCGGGATACGGATCGAGTTTTAAGCGGATTCGGGATCAAATCGGGCTGATATTTTCTATCCTGTTTTCACCCCTAGTGCCCTGCATATATTGCATGCAGGCCCATGAAGAATTAATATTACAACTGAATTATTACAAATTAAATAATTCAGTATAATAGAATAAATTGTAACATTCAAGATTGTAATAGCATTTCTGATTTCAAATTACATAAATGAACAATTACATCCCGACAATAAAAATTCAAGAGTAGCAATTTTCAAACACCATGTTCCTCTGATCTTCATTTGTAAATCCTGCATAATTGTTCGATAAATTTTTGTACGCAAAATTCATTAAATAAAAGTAATAAATAAGATAAAAAATCAATGGCCCATATATCAGTAAAAAGTACGCATCATAAGAGCAGTATGCGACGTACGAAATTCCTCGGATCAATTCTATGACGTGCGGGCCCCGCGTGTCACTAATATTTTTCCACACATAATATATCCAATATTAGACTCGCTTAGAAGGGTTCGTCGTAAGGAGTGCAGAGGTTTAAACGGATTGCAAATATGACGTCTGGATTAAAAGATATGGCTATGTGATGTTAGTGATTAATCAATACAAAAGATAGTCTCAACTTGATCTCTACGTCTGGCAGCATGCATGTACGTAGATGGAAGGATTTTGTTCGCATATCCCTTATAAAATGGAAGAGTTTTTTTTTTGCCATATCTCGCACGGATGGGAATATATATTCATTATATTTTGCTTAGATGGAAGGTTATACTCACCGCATCTCATAAAATGGAAATTTATCATATCATATCTTATCTGTATAGAAATACAGGAATTAAAATGCAAGAATCATGTAATCAAATGAGGATTAATTTGAAAGCAATCAGGGTGCAATAAAATCGGGTTTTGATTCATGCAATCAGACTACGCATGGCATTCATGGGTGGCTACTTGCTGCTGTTGCTTTGGCTCCCTATAAAAGGACACATGCATACAGATGGGAAGGAGGAGCAGAACATTGGCACCAACCAAGAAATACACGCACGCAGAGAAAGAAGACGAGACACAAAGACAGAGAGCTCTGCCCGATACAGAGACACAAAGGAGACGAGGCCAAGCTGTCAATAAGAAGCCATAAGCAGGCAACTAAAGCAATCAAGCCATCAGGAAGAAAGGGGAGAAGGAGAGATACTCGTGAGCGTGGAAAGGAAAGAAGCTGCTAAGCGAGGAAGGGGTTATGGCTTCTTTCGTTGCTGATTGGGCAGGTTAATACATGAATTATCCCCTTTCTTCTTTTCTTTTACATGTAGCTTGGAGAAGCATGTGCATGATGGAAGGCCATCTATATGCTGGGAAGCTGCCAACGCCTATGCTCACCCGCCGAGGACACAAGGCGACTCGATATTCGGAAGCTTGTCGCTGCAGCCGTGCTGTCGAGGTCGCAATAGACATCTTCATCCGCACTTAAGAAGACAGACATGTTGGGCTGTGCATGGATCCTGCGATCGCTCAAGCATGGATGGCGTTGTGGCCGCTCCACCAACATCGGTGTCTGCACCCATTGATTGGAAACTACACCCCTTCTCTATAAGACGGCATCCTGCTCTACATGACATCAGAGTCATTGCTGCCACTAATTCGCGTCATCAAGCTCCAGCGTTCACCATTGGAACCATCATGCACGGCGTCAGGACCACTCGTGTGCATTCCTCACTAAGCCCCCCGTCTATTGTCAGAGATGTCGTGTCCGCCACTAGAGACGTCCCAAAGCTCGTTACCGAGGAACGCCGCCAAGCAATTCAACTGTGGAGATCAATCTATTGAAGCAGCCGACAAGTCATAGCAGATGCCGCCATGGCAACCATGGCCCCGACGAAGCCACTATTATTAAGCTTGGTTAAATTAAACACCGACGATTAATATGTGCATGCAACATGCACCTATTAAACTCTTCCTCAGCTATCTACAGGAAGACGGTCTGGCCTCATGACATCGGAGTTCGTCCACTGCACAGAGTCGTTTAGGCCGTCATTACTAATTGACGCCTTAGCGCTCTCCTCCAATCAAGCATTTTTTTGGTTGGCGGCACGTTACCTAGCTTCGTCAGCGCTGCCGCTGTGCCGTCGGATGAGTTTAGCTTGCCAAGAACTATGCATGTCTTACAACCACTTTATCTCCTATTTACCGTTCGCGACTGACGAGGTCGAACGAAAAGGGCAGACGTAGCCTGTGCAAAGGCTACGCTTCCAATGGCCCATAGATCGATGAGGCTATGGATCATGCCATGCCCACATCTACACAACCATTTATCACATGCATGAAGAATGTAAAAGCGAAGACTGAAGACGACGACCCGCGCGCAGCTTAATCGGAGGTTTCTTGCGAGTCCACCTCGCAGGAGTAATTAACTGGGAGCCTTTCGAGGCCCTAGGAACCAGGAGACCACATCGCCAATTTTTTAGATCTGCTATGCCATGCAGGCTATGGAGCGCAACAATATTAAGGGAACTTGTTATTTTGTAATTCTCCAAAGAATTAATAAAATACATGTTTCCCTATCTTTGTTTTATTTATTTATTTTGTGTACTTTAGTACACTGGCACGCCCGCAACTTTAATCCCCACGCTTTAGAAATCCCGGAGCGATTTCCCGTGTCAAACAATAATAAATTGCATACATATAAGTATAAGAATAAAAAAAATCAATGAATTAGTAAGCAAAAGAATTAAAAGAGAAGAGTTACCATCACATCCGTATGATTTGGTATTGTGCACTGATATACCAGATTTGTCCGGGGCCGAATCGACACCTCTCACGAAATAAGGGTATCATCACTCGACAATTATACAAACCTGTTAATTAAATTTGTAGACGCGCTCATCTTAAAATATTGTGTGGTATAAAGAGTGAACTTTTCTTGCGTAAAAAGGTAAACACCGCAGTAAATAGGATAAGCATAGAGCACTGTGACTTAGGATAGCCCCAACCAAACTTATCCCTCTAGTGCACTCCTTAGCCCTTTAGGTAACTAGTTCAAGTACATTAAGGCACCAAAGCCTCCTGCACAAGCCTCTCAAGCACACATATGACTTACCAGAGAGCCTTCAAAGCAAAAAGCACAAGAGAACTAGCCACAACACTTACCCCAGCCAAAGCTTCCAACACACTAAGATCACAAGATAGCAAGCCATCATGAGATCAACCACATCACAGAGCAACTAGGAGTAAGACCACAAGGAGGCCACCATCCATTTCACAACAGGGAGCAAGCATCAGGAGCCAGGAACCAGAAGGTCCCAAGGAGCAAGAAAAGGAGCAGGGCAGCACCTCTGCATCATCATCACCAGCACAAACCATTCATCACCAGCACCACTTTTCATTCATCACATCTCGAGTAAACCACACGCTTGATCAATAACAATAATACCAACATAGGAGTAGAATTAGCAATAATCAATAGAGACTAAATTCAGTAGATGAATCTAGGGGTCTCAGTAGGACAATGTAATGGGAGTTTCGCCGTGCGTCTTCACTAATCCTCTCATTGCTCCCTGGTGCATGGAGGATTATGGGTTTCGTCGCAGCGCCGTCCAAACCTGTGCACATTCCCTCTTAATCATCATAGACCATTAAGCATCGCAAAAAATACATCATGTAGAATAAATCAAAAGCTAATAATGCCAACAAAAGGGGAAATCAAAGGAGGGAGATTGGTAGTAGAGGGGGGAATGACCCTAGGGGTGTTCAAACCAGAGCAAGGGCATGGCGATAATAGGACCGAGCCCATCTCGGTGGAGTGCAATCCTATGCACGTAGGGAGACCGGAGGGAGGACCGAACCAGCGTGCAGTCTGCGATGAGGTCGAGTGTGGCGAGTGTGAGACTGACCCTTTATGCTATAGTGCAACATAAAATAAAGGTTCTAAAGTGTATACTGTGCTAGTCCTATGATCAGTAGCTAGCACATACTTCCACAAATTGAAATCACACCCATACACCATATTTTATTTCATATAATAGCGAAAGCATTTATACAATATGATATGTAAGGTCGATCAAAATACAATGGAAGAACCCAAAGTCTTTTAGTGTGCCACATAACTCTCAGGCAACTGACAAGGTATAAGCTCTAGATAAAATTATCGTCATATTCCCTGTAACCTGTGTCAAGGTATAATTCCTAGGGATATTCTATTTCTTCACCTAAAAACAACAATAATAGCAAGGGTGTTTGCAAACCTATAATAAATGTAGGTTGTATCAAGAGAAAGATTACTGCAGTTATTTTGCATAAAGTCACATTGAATTGTAAATACTAAATAATAAATTAAAAGCGAAATTTAGTAAAAAAATAATTTGACAAATATATAAAATAACCAGTATGAATAATAGAAATATAGCAATTAACTCATAGTCCTTCATGAGTATACTCACAATCCTTCATGAGCGATAAAGCGTTTGATGCCAACCCATGGCAGAGAATAAATGACGAAAATTAAACAATGTAATTATGCTCATACCATTATTTCCATTTTATTTGAAAATTAGAAAAAAGGACATCTAACTAGTGCTGGTGCACCAAGATTCCCATGACTGCGGGAACGGCTTTTTGAAAAAAAAATTACTCTGCAAATGTGTATAGCTTTACCCACAAGATGTGCCCTCTCTTTTTGCATGGCCTTTTTGAACACTTCCTTTAGTGTGCTGCAGAGAGTCCATAACAGAATTATTACATTACTTAGCCCTAACTTTGCACCAGTCCGGTGACGACAAACCTTTAATATGGCAGCAGAAGATATTTGTGCACTCAATACGACAAATGGTTTCACATCCCACTATCTCACTTCTCCCAATAGCAAGGTATACACTGTTGTATCAGCAAATGTTATTCCCAACACCTCGGTGTGGGCTCCCCTCCGAGCAATCCATACTGAAATAGCCTGTACTACTTCAGCCTTCCAATGCGCAAAGCTAGTACTAAGTAACTTAATAAGTTAAGGCTGTCCCATACCAGCCGTGTGGTTGTACAATTTTTTTGGATTTAATGAACACTTAGTTCGGTCCTTGATGCAACCCAAGCGAGAAATCTCCTCCTATCTACGTGCAAGTTAACGCTCGCACAACTGACTACTGCCAATAATCGCCCACATCGAAATCATAGTTTTATTTTTATTAAAATATCATTGATCACATAATCCACCATTTCAACATTTATTTTCAATAATTAAAACTTAATGAGAACAATATAACCATTTGTTCACATTTTCAATTCTAAAGCATACTAATCATATGCATATAATAATCATATATATCCATTTCACATTTTCATGTGGCAATCTATGATCTAGGTTTATCAAGGTTCACATGTCAACAATAATCAAGGAAACCATCAATGAGGGCTATATCTAACGATACCCACAAAATAACAATGCTTAATAAACGCAGCGTATGCATGAAAACATTTAATAAAATATTTTAGGAATGCTAGGATCAATATGATCAAGGGGGTGCTTGCCTTGCTAATTATTGTTATTCTCGACGAAATCTAAATCGTAATTGGAATCGTCGATGACGGTGTCACAGGCGTCGGTGTCTACATGGTGTTTGTCAGCGTACTAGCCAACAGGTACCTCCGAGTCGGGTGCTTATAAGGTTCAGACGGGGGGCTTTCGGGGTAATCGCCGGTGGAAGGAAGATGAACGGGGTGCCGGTGAAGCTCAGAGGAATGGGGACGCTAGGGTTTACCCAGGTTTAGGCCCTCCGGAGAGTAATAGCCCTAGTCCTGCCTTTCTTGCTATTGCTCGTGTTCTAGCTTGAGAGTATGAAACCCTACTGACAATGGGTCGAACCCCTTCTCCCTTGCACCCCGGCTCCCTTTTATACCTGGGCCGGCGGGGGCGCATGGGAGGCCTACACCGCAAGTCAAACTCATTACACTGGCGCGGGCGCATTTAATGCGCACGTCGCAGTTCTTACACCCCATCATTATCTGTCGCGACCATCACACCCGGCCTTGGGCCCCACGCCATAACGCTACCCTGCCTGGCGTCAGGGTGAGGTCTTTGCCGTGATGTCACACGCAGTTAATGCACGCCTGGGGAAGACGCGCCGCCATACTGCATTCTCCATGCTTTGCATTTAATGCGCACGATTCGCATTAAATACCCTTGATCCGGGTGCTGCAGCATTGGGGGTGGACGCCAAGAGCGTAGCCTATCTGCCACGTGTCCCTTGGGCGACCACCTTCCTGGGCACCCAGTGGTGTGGCCTGGTCGCCACCTGTCCGCTGGGTGACCGCCCATTTGGTCGCCAGGGCGTGGCCTGTCTGCCACGTGTCCCTTGGGCGACCACCTTCTTGGGCGCTCAGTGGCGTGGCCTGGTCGCCACCTATCCACTGGGCGACCACTCTCCCGGGCGCCCAGTGGCGGGGCCTGGTCGCCGCCTATCCACTGGGCGACCACCTTCCTGGGCGCCCAGTGGCGTGGCCTGGTCGCCACCTGTCCACTGGGCGACCACCTTGCTGGTCGCCCAGTGGCGTGGCCTGGTCGCCACCTGTCCACTGGGCGACCTCCTTGCTGGTCGCCCTAGGGCGTGGCCTGATCGCCACCTGTCCACTGGGGCGACCACGCCGGGGAGTTGCTGCTTGCTTGCGGTGGTGTGCCTGGACACACCCTACCCGCCCAGCGGTCTCTCTTCTTTGCGAGGGGTGGGGACCCAGTGTAAAATCTGGCAAGAGTGGCCCCGGGCCCACCCGGGAGCGCTTTTGGCCTGCCATCTTCATTTTTCCTTCTTTGAAATGCCCCTCGGGAAATCGCTTAGTCTCCCGGGTGGGGCCATTAACGAGCCCGCACGCCCCGAGGCCTTCAAGGGACCTTCGGGCTTCTTCCGGTTCTCAAGGCGGTTCGTGCGGTTATTCCCGCCTCGCAACTGCCGCACGACCCTTGGGACGCGCCTTCTTAATGGGGCTTTTGAACTCCTTTTTTCGAACTGCCGCGCCTTTTCGGTTTTCCCGCCGATCCCTCCCTTGCAACCTTATAAGAGGTCGACCGAGGGAGGGGAGCGGTTCTGCCTCTTTCTAACTTTTCTTCCTGCTCTAGAGCTTCTTTCTCCTTCTTCTTTGCCGACGCGATTCGACCCTTTCCGGCACCCGATGGCTCCCGTCCTCCCCTCGTCGACCGTCGAGGAGGAGATTGCCACTAGGCTATCTCGGAATATAACTGCGGGCGCCCTCCGCATCCGCGCCGGGACCGTCGAGCCCCACTGCCGGCCCGGAGAAGTGGTTTTCTTCGGTGGCGACTTCTCGCCACTGCTTGCCACCGGTTTCTGATTTTTATCTCTCCGTTCTTAACTTCTACGCCATTCACCGCATCCATCTTCCCCCCAACTCCGTCATCCTCCTTTCCGCCTTTGCCCACTTCTGCGAGATGTTCGTAGGGGTGCTACCCAATCTCCTTCTCTTTCGCTTTTTCTATACCCTTCGTGCCGCGGGTGGCAATTCGCTGTGCACGGAGTCGCCACCTGCGGCTTCGCGACGGGTCCATGTCGCGCTACATCCGCTGGATTGCCGGGTCGATTGGAGGGATTAGCGCGAAGAGTGGTCATCGTCGAGGACGACAGCGGCATTGAATCTTGGAGCTTCCAATTGGTCGGCGATCGGCAACATCAACTGGGGCCCAAGTGAGCGAGACTCGAGCTCGGCGATGTTAGCCCGCGTCGACCGATTCTGGCGGCGGGCTGGCGACAGGGGCCATGGTAATCCGGAACCGTCATCCGGAGGCTATGCCCCTTGCGCGCCACGCCCGCCCGACTGGCAGTACATGGGCGTAAACGACGGGACTCGGAGTATCACTGGAGGTAACCCTTTTTACCTTGGATTGTTCCTTGCCCTTCTTTTTTATTGGTTGAATCTGGCGCTAACAGTGTTTCTGCCTCCTGGGGCTTTCCTCTTCTTCTTTTTCGTTGCCAGCCGCCGGGAACCTGGCTCCCGACGTGGTCGACCGGTGGATGGCGCAGCTGGGCTTTGTCAATCCCGTCCCGCCATTTCCGGAGGGCGCGGTTCCGCTCTGCCGGTTATCGCCGGGGGAGCGCGCGGCGATAATCCGTGCCATGCCGTCGATGGACGCCATGGGCACGCCCGACGTGACACGCCGGGCACCTTTGACAATCCGGGACCCTCCTCCTGCCAGTGGTCAGGGGAGGGGTGACCAAGCGAGACGTAAGCGTCCGGACGACGACGACGCCAACGGTGGTCGTTCCCAAAGGCCCCGCCTTCTGGGCTCGGCCGGGGCGGGATCTTCTGCAGCGGCCGCGAGGCTTCTTCGCCATACGCCGGCTCCTCGGCGGTGGCGGGGGTTCGTCGACCGCCGGGACCTCGTCCTCCTCGCCATTGGGTGGCGACAATAATGGTGAGCAACGACCACCGCCTCGGCTTTGCCGACAATGGCCACAGCCGCGCGCCGCCGGCCGATGGTGGGCAACAGCCACGCCGCTGCCGACAGCTGGCGCTTCTGGCCGCCACGGCGGCGAAGTCTTCCTCCGCCGCCGGCGGGCTTTCCCTGCCGCGGCCGGTTCCTAGGTCACTACGACCGGCAGCGCCCGCCAGGCTGGTCCTTACTCCAAGCGTGCCCCGATTCCCGAGGCCGTCACCTAGGTACTCATTCAAGAATGCACATGCAATATGAAAATTAAGTCCCTTCGAACTGTATCTTACCATTACTTCTTTCCCTTTTTTAGGGTTCCCCCTTTGGGTATTCCTGCCGCCCAAGCCGGGGGCGATCCAGGCGCCGTGGCTGCAGGAGGTGCGCCACCTGGGGTCGCTGATCCCCAGGATGAGCAGGTGGAGGGGGGCGACCCCAGCGATTCTTCTTGCCGCCACGTTGTTCGGGACCAGACTCCAGCTCGGCCCTGTGCCTACCCCGGATCCCCCCACCGCCTCCGTTCCTTCGGCAGACACGGATGCTCTGCTGGCGGCTCTTAGCGAGCTCTACTCCAGCACGAGCACTCGTTTGGTGACAAGCAGGGAGCGGCTCACGGAGGCGGCAGCCGAAATCAACCGCCTCCGCAAGGAGGTGGAAGACTTACGCGAACGGGGAGCGGGGTTGGAGGTGCAGCTGCGGCGGGAGCGAGAGCAGCGGGAGCAAAGCGCCCGCCGCGTCGAAGAGCTTGCCGCGGAGCTGGAGGCGGAAAGGGTCGATCGGGCCCAGTCGGAGGTGGACACCATAGAGATGCTGCGCCACGCCGTCGACCGGACGGTGGCCAGTCTTGCTCCACTGGGCCGGAAGCGATCGGTCCATGGAGGAGAGGCCGCGGCATTATGCTTTCTGCCTCGACCGGACTGCGGACTTCCTCACGCACCTGCCCGCCGCCCTTACCGCCCGGTCCGCCCAGGAGGGACGTGCAGTTGCGGCGGCCATGGCGAAGTTCGTGGCTTCTTGTCGCGCCAAGAATGATTCCAACTCGATCCGCGCCACGGTCAGGGAATCGAAGGTGATCAAGCGCAGCGGAGGAGCGGAGTCCACGACGCCTCGGCGGTCGCCGCCGGGCGATGGAGAACCCCCAGCTGGAGGCCACTGCGGAAGATGTGGCGATGAGGCCGGCGTCGGCGGTTGGCGAGGGCGTGGGCTGCTGCGAGGCGGCGGAGGACGAGGAGGAGCCCCCAGTAGCGTAGTTTTTTTTTCTTTTAGCTTTTGCCTGTAAAGACCTTAGACGCAAAACATTTTACATGAAACGGGAGCACAAGTTCCCGCTATGTCGCTTAAAGTTTACTTTTACCCTAATCTTTCTGGTTCTGCGCGAGCCAACACATGGCCGCTTAAAGACTTAAGGTCTTGTGCCAGGGGATCACTTTCCTCGAACCCCTTGCTTTAGCAAAATTTTGACTCCCAGATAGCCTCTAGGGAACGAGCGCTTAGTGAGTTGGGGCAGGACCTTAGGTTCTTGGCAGTGGTGCTCAAGTCGCCGGCCCCCACGGGGACACCCGGAGTGTCATAACCGTCCTGGGGATCATGCTGAACTAGCCATCCAATCACCCATTCCTGCGCGCCGCTCTCACTTAGCGATCCCGCCTTTGCTATTGGGGCTTTGCAGGGTTGCAGGGTACCAGAGGCAAGTGCCCCGGCACTACCCGACAGAGGGCAAAAAACCGAAAAGAGGGCAGGGAAAATAACTATTTCGGACGAGGAAAATGAGTATTTAATTTCAAATAGAAGGCCTCCCCCGACCCGCGGTGGAGAGGAAGACACACTCCAGCCGGTCGGGGAACGGAGCCTGGGACTTACAACCGATCAAGGGTAGAACTTGCGCAGATTTTCTATATTCTGGGAGTTCGCTAGTTCTTCGCCGTCTTCAGTGGCCAGCCTGACCGCCCCGGGACGAGAGACTGAGACCACTATGAAGGGTCCCTCCCACTGGGGAGACAGTTTATGCGACCCGGCATGCGACTGGATTCTTCGCAAGACCAGGTCGCCCACTGCCAGTGTTCTCTCGTTGACCCGGGAGGCGTGGTATCGCCTGAGACTTTGCTGGTACTTCGCGGCTCTCAGAGCCGCCCGATCCCGCGCCTCTTCCAGGAGGTTGACGTCGTCTCGGCGTAACTCCTCCTGGTCTTCTTCTACGAACGCCGCGACACGTGGCGACCCCAGCTCTAGCTCCGAGGGGAGAACAGCTTCCGCACCGTACACCAGGAAGAAAGGGGTTTCCCCGGTGGCCCGGCTGGGGGTGGTCCGAAGCGACCACAACACTGCCGGGAGTTCCTCAGCCCATCGGGCCCCACACTTGTGGAGTCGATCGAACGTCCGCGTCTTGAGGCCCTTCAGCACCAGCGCGTTGGCCCGTTCGACTTGGCCGTTGCTCTTGGGATGGGCGACCGAGGCAAAGCAGACCTTGGTGCCCATTTCCTCGCAGAAGTCCAGAAAGGCTGCGCTGGTGAACTGAGTGCCGTTGTCGGTGATGATGCGGTTGGCGACCCCGAAGCGGGTGAAAATCCCTTTGATGAACTTGACCGCAGCTGCGGCGGTGATAGATTGTAGGATCGAAGTATACGAATATAGCAATCAGAGGGGGGGGTGAATGATTGTGCGGAAGCTAAAACCAAATTCTTGACCTATTAAAAGTTCACCCCAAAACAGAACCAAATAATTGCCTCGTTTTCGACAAAAACTGAATGACAGAGGTTTGGTAAAACGAGAATTCCCGGAGATCCAACCGTCGAAACGATCTGAAATTTGGACACAAGAAACTAGATTCCAATACGAATCGAACCCAAAAAGAATCAGCTCGATCGGACTTACGGATCAAAAGTTATGAGCTTCGCAAGCTTGCTGATCCAGAACTTGACGAGAATCAATCTAATCAAAACTTCAAGATTAAACAAGAACGACAAAAGATTGATCAACTAGACTTAGAGAAACACTAGATCAATACCCTAGAGAGGTTTTTGATGGATCAAATCAAGATAAAACTTGAAGAACAAAAACCAATCTAGAACTAGAACAAGCATGCAAACAAGAACCAAAACAGAAAACAACATAGCGACGTGGTTCTTGTAGCATAAAAATCTTGGAAGAATTGATCTTTATTTCTTGTCTAAAATACTCTCATCAAAAGAGTACAAACCCTAAAACCAAGCTCAAAGCTTGATGCGCTCAGCTCTACTTGGTGCCTTTCAACAGGAGACCCCCCACCTATTTAAAGCACCAACCCACAAAGAGTTCTGAATACGATTCCTATTCCCTAGAAGGAATCCGTATCCAACACAACTCTACTTGGCCCAACCTGGGCGAGTACAACTCTTTCACGCGTATGGCAACACTACCAGTCTCACGTGACTAATCCTTTGCACGCCAGTATGGCCACCTGCCAGACTCACGTGACTAACACTTTGCACGCGAATGACCTCCTGCCATTCTCACGTGACTAACCATTCTTCATGTGCACCATTCTCTTAGCCCGAGCGTCCCGCATGACATCCTTGACCACCAAGACCTCGGTTCCTCCTGAACCTAGTCCCGAACCTCGGTTCCTCCATGAACCTAGTTCCGGTCCGTCATCGACCACATTCGTCTTGAGCAATGCCTGCACATGAACAAACCACAAACAAATCCGAGCACAAGTCCACTACTTGACTCAATGTCAATCCATGCAACTACTCACATGAGTATTGCATAAAGTCCACTTCAAAAGAAGCATCATGAAATCGTTACAAATTTCAAATTCACATTCAAAATTCAAATCCAAATCGCTCAAAACCCTAATTGGCAACGATTCACGACGGACAAACAAAGTTGGTCCGTTGTATAAGGAAAAGTTTACTGTTCCAAGAAGCCAACCAAACGCGGAAAAACACGTTCACAACGGACAAACAAAGTTGGTCCGTTGTACATGCAAAATGGCTTTGGTCATGAGCTCAAAACAAGCTCACAACGGACCCCGAAGCTTGTCCGGCCAAGCGTGCCACGCTTCGGTTTCACAAAAGTAAAACCCTAGAAAAAGTCCATTCACGACGGACAAAAAGAATTAGTCCGTTGTACATGTGAAAATCTTGGTTCCAAGAAATTATCCAAACCGAAAAAGCTTGTTCACAACGGACCAAGAAAAAGCGTCCGTTGTACATGTGAAAAATGACTTGGTCATGGGCTCAAAAACATGTTCACAATGGACTCCAAAACACCGTCTGTCGCAGATGAGAAACTTCTTGTTTCTTGAGAACTTTGTCCGCTAATCGTAACTTATCGCTTTCTTGTCAAATTGTCAAAACACATGAACAAACACATTTTGCAAATTCAAATCTAAGTTAATTTTTCAGTTCAAAGCCAATTTTTCAGCACATGATTTCACAATCTCCCCCTTGATGAAAACATTGGCAACACCACTTAGAATTGAATCATTTGGCATTCACTTTACAAAAGATTTTGAAATCCAAAGGATCAAAGACCAAAGTAAGAAAACACAGAAATCCCCCTTTGACCAAAATGCAAAACAAAATCTCCCCCTGAGAATGAAAATGTGTGTGAATGTGCAATGCGGCCAAAAATTTAAAAAAAAAAAAAATCTCCAAACTTCTCCCAAAATTCTCAATTTTAACAACTCTCCCTTTTTCTTTAAACTTTTCAAAGAAAGATTTCCAAATTTCTCCCCCTTTGACAATGGATTCATCAAGAGTAAAAGAGAGAACAGGTTCAAAATTTTTCCTGAAACAAAGATTTCACAAGGAGAAACAAGGGAGTGCCAAGATAGGAAAAGATGAGCTCATTCGATCATATAACCTTATATATCACATAATATGCAAAATACATGATCTTGAAGTGATTTTAACAAGTTAGGGAATGACATGCATCTCAACCTCAATTCAGTCAACTATAGCCAAGTACTAAGCAAAACCTTTAGTAGAAAAACAAAGGCTCAAAGTTGAAGCAAAAAACAAATCAGGGCGAGCAAGTAGTTTCAACTCCAATCTAGTAGACCAATTTAATCTTTAAACAATAAGTTGCATGTGGCATGCTTGAAGCATACTTCTTTTATTTTCTAGGAGTGGCATGCTTGAAGCATACATCTTATCTTTGAGGGAATGGCATGCTTGAAGCATACATCTTATCTTTTTAGGGAAAGCACCCTGAAGCACATAACTTGAGGTTTTTTGCTTTTAACAACCCTTTTTATTGATTCCCTTTTCTTTTCATTTTTCTTTGATTATAAACATGCAAAAGTGATTAAAAGGTCTTATGAAAGAGTAAAGTTGAAACCACACTTGCTTCATAGCCCAAATTTGTCAAGAAGATTCAATATCAAGCCTAGAAGAGTGAGATATCACAGAGTATTTAGCTATAGGCAATCAGTCCAGGGAATTCCGCAATGTCATTTTTAGTTCAAGTGAGACAATTAGATTATCATATATTAGCTCAATTACATAACATATAAAGAAATATGATAAAGTGAGCTCATTAAGTGAAAGAACTTGGCAAAGAAACTCCCCCTCAAAACAATCCCATTGGATGAACAATTCCAAGTTCTCCCCGAATAAAAGCAAAACGAGAAGAAGACAAAGGTTTTGTGAAAATGTCTGCCAATTGATGTTCAGTATCCACATGGTGAAGCACAATTTTTCCTTTTTCAACATGATCTTTAAGAAAGTGAAATCCAATATCAATATGCTCAAGAAAAGGGATTACTCAAGAGGTGGCACGAACCAAATCAAATCAACATCCTCCAAAGTCAACATCAGAAAAAGCTCTTAAACTAATCCATGAGGAAGCAGAAAGCCAAATGCCAAAATCTTGAGTTCTATGAAGATACCTGAAAATCCTTTTGATAGCTTGTCGATGTGACGCACGTGGGAAAGCTTGAAAACGAGCACACACAAGCACGTGGGAAGAGTCTCTCATGTAAACCTCTAATTATCTCGTCCTCAACAGCATTATCATCATCTTTATGAACAAAGACACTCTCCCTGAACATATGCACTTGTACCGCATCATTTGAACTAGTGCCTTTTATAAACAGAAGCGGAAGAAGCATCTCCAAAGGCAACACTTTCAAAGATGAGATGCACGAGTGAAGGAGAACCAAATCTTATCACTGAACATATGAAGTGAGCATCCGAAATTCACTAGCCACATGTTCTCCTCCTCGCGTGAGAAGCCTACATAGAAGCAAAGTGTCGAGGTCTCGATCAAGGGTTAGAAATAAGATGTTTAGGAATCCGATCTTGAGACACACGACGGACAACAAGAGGCACAACACAAGCGATCTTATGCACAAAATCAAATTTGCCTGTTCAGTGTTTCTAGCAACAAAAGGTGCTTGCATCACCCTAGGCACGTAGTGAGAAGCAAAGCGTGCCTTTACGAAATTAGACCTAGCCTTAGCTCTTTCTTTCTTTTGTTGTTTGGCTAGTCTAAAGCAAAAATCTACTAAATGTCCATCTCTACCACAATGAGTGCAAGTGTATTTAACAGGATGTTTGGCTTTAGAAGTAGAAGCAACATTTGCATTCATCATAGTAGAAGATAACACTCCAGCAGACTTAAAGACAGCTTTTCTTAGGCTCATTGACAATTTCAAATTTTCCTCCGTCAAGTGTTTTAACAACTTGGTGGGAGCATGTGATTTATGATGAGCATAAGAATCAAAACCTAAACCTTTGTTATGAGTGCTGACTTTTGATTGATCCAAAATCATGTTTAGGTTCTTCTTTCCTTTAGTGAAACGTTCTAATGATTTGTCCAAGTAATCAACTTTTTAGAAAGAGTTAAACAATTATTGCAAGGAACATTCACTTTTCCTTTTTGCTTACGACAAGTTGAGCATGAAAGAACCTCATGTGTAAGCAGATCATCAGTCAATTGAGAAACCCTAGCATTTGCATCTTTTAATTTTAATTCAAGAGTTGAGCATTTAGAACAAGAAGTTAAACTATGCAAATCATCGATTGGAACAGCTAGCATGTACAACATGTTTCTCATTTTTCTCATTTAGATGCAACAAAGAGCATGTTCTTTCCTAAGCAAGGTGAGCTCATTGTAAATTAAGTCACATGATTTGCAGTATCATCACTAGGAATCAAAGTCTTAAGTCTAGCAATTTCAGCATTCAATGATTCAATAATGAAATCATGTTTCTTAATTTTCTTATCACGTTTGTCAAGCAATTTTCCAAGACGAGCAACAAAGAATAGCTAATTCATCATAAGAGGATCTACCTCATTGAAGTCATTTGTCGTGGTCGTCCTCGGTGAAGCTATCCTTGCTGCTTGCCATGAGACATAATCCTATCAAATCATGCTTGCTTGGAGTTGCATCATCTTCGCTGCTCTCCGAGTCCACATCGCTCAAATTGACTTGTTCAAGAGCGGAAAGAACTCAGTGAACCACCTTGCGGTTGATGAAGCTCTTCTTCTTCCTATCATTTGACGAGAACCTTTTCTTCTCATTCCTTCATCGTTGTCCTTCTCCTCCTTTGATATTTTTCCTGCAAGCTTAGGACAATTTGTGCGAATATGGTTGAGGTCACCACACTCATAGCATCTTGGAGGACCACCTCTCTTTCTCATTCTCACATTCTCGCAAAGCTTTGTTAAAGCGAGAAGAGAGTAGTGCCAGATCTTCTTCAGAAACTCTTCAAGTTGCTCATCATTAAAGAAGACATGGAAGACAAGGCAAAGCTAGAAGAAGAATTTGCATTTGACATGTTAGGGTTAGAGATCAAAGCAATTGATTTAATGTTACCCTTCCTGGCAAGAACATCCAACTCATGAGTTTTCAACTTAGAGTAAAGAACATCTAATGTGAGTGTGCTCATGGTAGTAGATTCTTGTATAGATGTTACTTTCATCTCCCACACCGACATGTCCAAAGCACTAAGCAATTGTCGAGCATTTTCAGCATCGGTGTAGCTAACTCCAACAAAGACGTAGATTGCTAAGAATTTTATTGAAAGCGTGCAAAGAAGTCATCTACTGATTCACTAGGTTCCATCTCAAAACGCATGTATTCTTTTTGTAAATATCTTGGCGAACCTCTTTGTGATGTTAGAACCCTCATGGTAATCACAAAGAGATTTCCATACCTCATATGCGGATCGAAGATGAACCACGCGATCAAAGTCATTTGTGTCCCAAGCCTTGGATGATCAAGTTGCGCGCCTTGCTATTTGCTTCAACATGTGTGCGATTGGTGTCGTTGGCGTTGTTGTTTGCGGGGACTTCATATGGCTTGTAGACCTTCTCCCAAATTGTGAAGCCCTGTGCTTGGATGAACGCCTCCATCTTGGCCTTCCAAAACTGAAAATCAACACCATCGAACACACATGGTTTTGTCGAATAACGATCCATTGATCTAATCACCGGTTAAGATAGATTAGAGAAACCTTGCTCGATACCACTTGTAGGATCGAAGTATACGAATATAGCAATCAGAGGGGGGGTGAATGATTGTGCGGAAGCTAAAACCAAATTCTTGACCTATTAAAAGTTCACCCCAAAACAGAACCAAATAATTGCCTCGTTTTCGACAAAAACAGAATGACAGAGGTTTGGTAAAACGAGAATTCCCGGAGATCCAACCGTCGAAACGATCTGAAATTTGGACACAAGAAACTAGATTCCAATACGAATCGAACCCAAAAAGAATCAGCTCGATCGGACTTACGGATCAAAAGTTATGAGCTTCGCAAGCTTGCTGATCCAGAACTTGACGAGAATCAATCTAATCAAAACTTCAAGATTAAACAAGAACGACAAAAGATTGATCAACTAGACTTAGAGAAACACTAGATCAATACCCTAGAGAGGTTTTTGATGGATCAAATCAAGATAAAACTTGAAGAACAAAAACCAATCTAGAACTAGAACAAGCATGCAAACAAGAACCAAAACAGAAAACAACAGAGCGACGTGGTTCTTGTAGCATAAAAATCTTGGAAGAATTGATCTTTATTTCTTGTCTAAAATACTCTCATCAAAAGAGTACAAACCCTAAAACCAAGCTCAAAGCTTGATGCGCTCAGCTCTACTTGGTGCCTTTCAACAGAGACCCCCACCTATTTAAAGCACCAACCCACAAAGAGTTACGAATACGATTCCTATTCCCTAGAAGGAATCAGTATCCAACACAACTCTACTTGGCCCAACCAGGCCGAGTACAACTCTTGCACGCCGTATGGCAACCCTACCATACTCACGTGACTAACACTTTGCACGCGTATGGCCACCCGCCATACTCACGTGACTAACACTTTGCACGCCGAATGACCTCCCGCCATTCTCACGTGACTAACCATTCTTCATGTGCACCATTCTCTTAGCCCGAGCGTCCCGCATGACATCCTTGACCACCAAGACCTCGGTTCCTCCTGAACCTAGTCCCGAACCTCGGTTCCTCCATGAACCTAGTTCCGGTCCGTCATCGACCACATTCGTCTTCGAGCAATGCCTGCACATGAACAAACCACAAAACAAATCCGAGCACAAGTCCACGACTTGACTCAATGTCAATCCATGCAACTACTCACATGAGTATTGCATAAAGTCCACTTCAAAAGAAGCATCATGAAATCATTACAAATTTCAAATTCACATCCAAAATTCAAATCCAAATCGCTCAAAACCCTAATTGGCGAACGCATTCACGACGGACAAACAAAGTTGGTCCGTTGTATAAGGAAAAGTTTCGTTCCAAGAAGCCAACCAAACGGAAAAACACGTTCACAACGGACAAACAAAGTTGGTCCGTTGTACATGCAAATGGCTTCGGTCATGAGCTCAAAACAAGCTCACAACGGACCCCGAAGCTTGTCCGGCGCAAGCGTGCGCTTCGGTTTCACAAAAGTAAAACCCTAGAAAAAGTCCATTCACGACGGACAAAAAGAATTAGTCCGTTGTACATGTGAAAATCTTGGTTCCAAGAAATTATCCAAACCGAAAAAGCTTGTTCACAACGGACCAAGAAAAACTGTCCGTTGTACATGTGAAAATGACTTCGGTCATGGGCTCAAAAACATGTTCACAACAGACCCAAAAACACTGTCCGTCGCAGATGAGAAACTTACTGTTTCTTGAGAACTTTGTCCGGCGCTAATGCGTAACTTACTGTTTCTTGTCAAATTGTCAAAACACATGAACAAACACATTTTGCAAATTCAAATCTAAGTTAATTTTTCAGTTCAAAGCCAATTTTTCAGCACATGATTTCACATAGATCTTACTGCCTCGGCTTCCACCCACTTAGTGAATTTGTCGATGGAGACATACAGGTGGGTGTAGCCCCCTGTGGCTCGCGGGAACGGGCCCAAGATATCCAGCCCCCAGACCGCGAAGGGCCAAGAGAGCGGGATAGTTTGCAGGGCCTAGGCTGGTCGGTGAATCCGCTTGGCGTGGAACTGACACGCTTCACATCTCCTCACCAGCTCGCAGGCATCCTGGAGGGCGGTCGGCCAGTAGAACCCTTGACGGAAAGCCTTTCCCGCCATCGTTCGTCCGGACACGTGGCTCCCGCACACGCCTCCATGGATATCGGAGAGCAGGCCGCTCCCCTCATCCCGAGTGATGCACTTCAGAAGAATTCCGTTCTTACCTCGGCGGTACAGGTTCCCGCCCACCAGGGTGTAGCACTTGGCTTTTCGTGCTAGCTTCTCTGCTGATGCATCATCGCCGAGGCACACTTGATCCCGCAGGTAGGCCAGGATCGGATCCATCCAAGTGCCTTCCCGGTCAAGCACAGCGACCACGAGGTGGTCGTCCGGGTACTCTGCCTGGCCAGGCGTTTCCGTCGGAACCACTTTCCCTCCAGGGGTGAGGGCTGAAGCGGCATCACCATCGTCCCCGCCAGAAACGGGGGCTGCGATGGACGATCGCGGAAGCCTTTCTTCAAAGACCCCGACCGGCACAGGAGATCTGGTTGAGGCGAGCTGGGCGAGCTCGTCCGCCAGATGGTTGTCACGTCGGGGGATGTGAGTATACCCCAACCCTTCGAAATGCCTTTCCAACTTCCTGACCTCCGCCAGGTACGCCGCCATGACGGGGTCAGGACAAGAGAAATCTTTCCTTGCCTGATTGACGACCAGCAGGGAGTCGCCCTTTACTTGCAGGCGCCGGACACCGATGGCTGCGGTGGCTCGGAGCCCAGCCAGCAAACCCTCGTACTCGGCGACATTGTTAGTGGCCTTGAAGTCGAGGACGACCACGTACTTGAGGAGGTCCCCGGTCGGAGAGACCAGAGAACCCACCCGCGCCTTCAAGCCTGAAGGACCCGTCGAAGAAGAGCGTCCAGGGGAGGCGCGGGGACCTCATCGGCCGGGCTCGGCGAGTCCACTCGGCAGCAAGTCGGCCAGCCTTTGACTCTTTATCGCGATGCGAGGCCGAACTTGACACCGAACTCCCCCAGCTCGACGGACCACTTTGCGATGCGGCCCTCTGCTTCTCTGTTGTGGAGGATCTCGCGCAGAGGGTATGAGGAGACCACTGTGATCTCTCTCCCTTGAAAATAGTGCCGCAACTTTCTTGACGCCACCACCACAGCATAGGCCATCTTCTGAGCCTGAGGGTACCTTGTTTCTGCGTCGTGCAGCACCTTGCTGATAAAATAGATCGGCCGTTTGACACCTTCCCGCTCCGCCACCAGCGCCGCGCTCACCGCAGAGGGGCTGGCCGCCACATACAATAGTAGCGGTTCGCCCGGCTCAGGGGCAACCAGTACCGGGGGGAGGAGAGGTACTTCTTTAGATCTTCGAACGCCTGTTGTGCTTCAGGGGTCCATTCGAACGAGTTGGTCTTCTTCAACAGCTTGAACAGCGGCAGGCTTTTCTCCCCTAGCCGAGCTATGAACCGGCCAAGGGAGGCCAGCCGGCCAGTCAAGCATTGCAGTTGCTTGAGGCGGGTAGGCTGCTGCATCCGCTCAATTGCTTCTATCTTTTCTGGGTTGACCTCGATCCCGCGGCTGGAGACCAAGAACCCAAGCAGCTTCCCGGATGAAACACCAAACACACACTTCTCGGGATTCAACTTTACACAGTATTTTCTGAGGCGAGAGAAAGTTTCATCTAGGTCCTGGACAAGCTCATCGGCCTTCTTTGTTTTTACTACCAGATCGTCAACATACACTTCGAGGTTCCTCCCTATTTGGGGCCGAAACACAATGTGCATGGCCCGCTGATAGGTGGCTCCGGCGTTCTTCAGCCCAAAGGGCATCCTGACGTAGCAGTATACACCGAGGGGGTCACGAAGGTGGTCTTCTCTTCGTCTTCCTGCGCCATACTGATCTGATGATACTCGGAGTAGGCGTCGAGGAAGCACAGGGCTTCACACCCTGCCGTGGAATCGACGACGGTATCTATCCGCGGCAGGGGTACGGGTCCTTGGGGCAGGCTTTATTGAGGTCGGTGAAGTCGATGCACATTCGCCACTTCCCGTTGGACTTCTTTACGAGCACGGGGTTGGCCAACCACTCCGGATAGGTGGCCTCCCGCACAATTCTGGCAGACAAAAGTTTCTCCACCTCGTCCCGAATGGCGTCCTGCCGCTCTGGCGCCTGCCGCCGGATCTTTTGTCGAACCGGGTGCGCTCCGGGGAGCGTTGCCAATCGGTGCTCGATCACCTCCCTAGGGACCCCGGTCATTTCTGATGGTTCCCATGCGAACACATCCAGGTTAGAGCGGAGGAAGGTGACGAGCGCGTCTTCCTATTTGGCGCTGAGGTCGGTGCCGATCTTGACAACCTTGCCCGAGCCCTCCTCACCCACGGGGACCACCTTCGCCTCACCTGAGAGTCTAGGTGGAGCACGGGTCTTGGCCGAGGGGGAGCCCTGGCTGTCATCCTTATCGCGGGCCGAGCAGGTGGTGTCGGCTAGGTCCTGCAGCTGTTTGCAGAGGTGCAGGGCCTCCAGCCTGTCCACCTTCACCGTAATGGGGCCGCTGGGCCCGGGGATCTTCACCAGCATGTAAGCGTAATGAGCGACCACCATGAACTTGACCAAGGCCGGGCGGCCAAGCAAGGCGTTGTAAGGGAGGTCAAAATCGGCGACCTCAAAATCCACCAGCTCCGTCCGGAAGTTTTCCGAACTTCCGAACGTAACAGGCAGCCGGACCTGCCCCAGGGGCAAGAGGCCCACCCCGGGGGCAACTCCGTAGAAGAGAGGGGCTGGGCGCAGCTCCTCATATGGTATCTGGAGCGCTTGGTACGCCCCCACCGATAGCAGGTTGATGGCGCTACCTCCGTCGACAAGGACCCGCCCGAGCTTCGCGTTGCGGACCGTGGGGGAGACCACGATCGGCAAATGGCTCGGACCGGACAAGCTCTTCGGGTGGTCGGCCCGGCTGAAAGTGATCGGTTGCTCCGACCACTTCAGCGGCCTACTCGCCCCAGAGGGTGATACGGTGGCACACACCTGCCTCAGATCTCGCTTGTACTGCGAGTTCGATGAGTAGGTGGCCGAGCCACCATGGATAAACGCCACCGTATGCTCCACCTGTTGAAAGGCCAGCGGGGCTGAGTCCTCGTCGTCTTCGCCTCCGTGGTCTTTCTCGCGACACTTCTTGAGCCGCCTGTCCACCAATTTGGACACCACTTGGCAATCTTCCAGGTCGTGTCCACTTGTGCGATGGATGGGGCAATAGGGTTTGCCGCCATCGTCTTCGCGACAGGGCGAGCGGCGATCCCTGCGATCGCCACGTCGGTCCCTGCGATCGCCGCGTCGGTCCCGGCGCTCATCCCTTCGATCCTGGTCGTCGCGACGCCGGGATTTGGTTTCCGGCTCAACAACCAGGACTTCCCTGGCAGTGGCCTCCTTCCGCTTCTTCTTCTTCTTCTTGCGGTCGGAGGATTTCGAGGTGCTGGCGTCACCAGAGTCGGCGGGCCTCATCGCGCACTTCTGAGCCTCGGCCGCCCTGGCACACTTGTGCGCCAGGGAGAACAACTCAGACGTGGTTAAGACGGTGCGGGTAGCCATCTTCTCCCGCATCTTCTGATCCCGGACCCCCCTCCGGAACGCGATGATCACCGACTGCTCGGAGATTCGGGGGATCGTATTGCGGCAGTGGCTAAACCGCCGGATGAACTCTCTCGTGACTCCTCCGCCTCGCTGCTCCAGAGCGTGGAGGTCATCCTCCACGCTTCGGTTGAGTGTAGGAGCCCTGAAAGTTGGCGGCGAAGATGTCGCCTGACTCCTCCCACGAGTGCACGGAGCCTCGCGGGAGGTTGAGTAGCCACGACCGGGCAGAGCCCGTTAGTGACGTCGGGAGGTAGTTGGCCATAACCTTCTCAGACCCTCCCGCCGCGCGCACCACCGTGGTGTAAATTTGCAGAAACTCCTCCGGGTTGGTGGTGCTGTCGTACTTCTCGATGGAGGCGGGACGGAATCTCTCCGGCCACGCAGCTTGTCAGAGGCGGAGAGAAAACGCCTGGCATCCGACGTTGTAGGGGGAGCAGCGTTGTTTGCCAGCTCCTCGATCCCGAGGAGAGGACGAGGAGTGCGATCCTGCGCTCTCCCCGGAGTCCGAGGGGGAAGCACCTTGGTGCCCGTCGGGTGTCTGAGGAGTGGGGCGCCGCTGGGCACTCTCGTGGTGCCCCTGAGAGTGTGACGTAGGTCACCGTCGCGCCGGAGCCGCCTCTCGTCCAAGCGCGATCTGAGATCTTCGCGATTCCCCCTTGACTCGGGGGGACCGCGAGAAGAAGCGGAGTCACGCGCACGTCCCCTATAACGGAGGGGGCTGCAACCAGGACTCCCTTCCCCTTGTCCCGGCCCTTACCACCGGGAGAAGTCATGCGGCGGCTGGAACCCTGCGTGTCAGTTGCGCGCGCTCCTTGCCGCCACATGCCAGAAGCCCCGGTGCCGCCGCCGACTGCTGTTGAGCGGCGTCGACCAGTGGACGATATCCCGCGACCATGGAGTGGTTGGTGTCCCCAGCGTATCGGGATGATCGAGAAGCAGCCGGGCCGCATGAAGGCTTCGCGCGGGGGTGTCGTCCCCTAGTGCCAAGCGCCGTTGGACGGGCTGACCCCCGGACGCAGAAGCCACATGCGCCGCTTCCGCAGCGGAGGGACCCAGGTGGCCCGGCTCCCTCCCCGAACGCCGAGAACGGCTACGGGCGCCGCTTTCCCCGGGCAGATTGCTGCGCTTGGAGTGCGACTCCGCCATGTGGACAAGCGCCCCTACTTCTGCTGAGCCTCGAGCTGGAGATGGAAGGAAGAGGGCAATCTAACCACCAACAGCCCCTACCTGGCGCGCCATCACAACAGATTAGCCAACAGGCACCTCCGAGTCGGGTGCTTATAAGGTTCAGACGGGGGGCTTTCGGGGTAATCGCCGGTGGAAGGAAGATGAACGGGGTGCCGGTGAAGCTCAGAGGAATGGGGACGCTAGGGTTTACCCAGGTTCAGGCCCTCCGGAGAGTAATAGCCCTAGTCCTGCCTTTCTTGCTATTGCTCGTGTTCTAGCTTGAGAGTATGAAACCCTACTGACAATGGGTCGAACCCCTTCTCCCTTGCACCCCGGCTCCCTTTTATACCTGGGCCGGCGGGGGCGCATGGGAGGCCTACACCGCAAGTCAAACTCATTACACTGGCGCGGGCGCATTTAATGCGCACGTCGCAGTTCTTACACCCCATCATTATCTGTCGCAGCCATCACACCCCGGCCTTGGGCCCCACGCCCGCCAACGCTACCTGCCTGGCCGTCGGTGAGGTGCTGCCGTGATGTCACACGCAGTTAATGCACGCCTGGGGAAGACGCGCCGCCATACTGCATTCTCCATGCTTTGCATTTAATGCGCACGATTCGCATTAAATACCCTTGATCCGGGTGCTGCAGCATTGGGGGTGGACGCCAAGAGCGTAGCCTGTCTGCCACGTGTCCCTTGGGCGACCACCTTCCTGGGCACCCAGTGGTGTGGCCTGGTCGCCACCTGTCCGCTGGGTGACCACTTCGCTGGTCGCCCAGGGGCGTGGCCTGTCTGCCACGTGTCCCTTGGGCGACCACCTTCTTGGGCGCTCAGTGGCGTGGCCTGGTCGCCACCTATCCACTGGGCGACCACTCTCCCGGGCGCCTAGTGGCGGGGCCTGGTCGCCACTGGCCCACCGGCGACCACCTTGCTTTGGCGCCAGTGGCGTGGCCTGGTCGCCACTCGCTGGCGACCTCCTTCTTTGGTCGCCTAGGGCGTGGCTCGACGCCACTGTCACCGGGCGACCTCCTTCTTTGGTCGCCCTAGGGCGTGGCTTTGACGCCACACATCCCTTTGAGGCGACCACGCCAGGGAAATTCTTTGCTTGCTTGCGGTGGTGTGCTGGACACACCCTACCCGGCGGTCTCTTCTTCTTAGGGGGTGGGGACCACTGGCGTAAAATCTGGCAAAGGTTCAATGGAAATATAATGAATAGCAAAAATCAAATTTTCAATAAGGGCAAAAGAAAATTAGATGAAAAATCAAATAAAATTTTCAACATAAAAACATGTGTGCTTTCGGGTTAGGGTTGCGTCATTCATGAACGAGTGTATTAATTTGATGTTTCACTTTTACTCATTAATAACAATCTTAATTTTTAATACAACAAGGCTATTTAATTATTACGATTTATTTATTTTTATTCTAAGAATTCAATAAGCTAATATCATGAATTTAAATACATTTAATTTTGAATTTAAGAAGCCAAACTTGTTTGTACTTAAATAAATTAGTACATAAAGCACCAGGAACAGTAACAAGTATAACTTATATGGTACACCCTAAGTATTTTTGCATAATCAGGTTGTTCACTATCTAATTGGAGCATAAAAATTGGTTTCATCTATTTTGAATCTTATTTGAATAAGTTATGCCATATTGAACATTTACTATATTGAAATCAACGCAAATTAGAAAATGATTAAAACTAAGTTGAAACTTAAATATTTTTGCATATTTGGGTTGATAATGATATAATGATTCTAATGAAATTAGTCTCACTCAATTTAGATTTGATTTGCATAAAATTTACATTAAGTATATTTTAAACCTTCTCTTTAAATTTGAATTTCAAAATTATACATTGACCGGATTCAAAATATTTTATTTACAAATTTTGTTTCACTAAATTTGGACTTA
Source organism: Rhipidocladum racemiflorum (assembly GCA_036346355.1). Lineage (NCBI taxonomy): Eukaryota > Viridiplantae > Streptophyta > Magnoliopsida > Poales > Poaceae > Rhipidocladum > Rhipidocladum racemiflorum. The sequence goes on along the minus strand of CM070576.1, from coordinate 69,710,451 downwards.
AGATGCAAAAGACATAAGCAATTCAAGTGCTAGGTTTTTGAAATTCCTAAAAAGGGAAAGTGTGCTTTCGAACTTGGAAAACATCTTTCTGTTTTTGGCGTGCTCTTGAACCGTTGCCCTGATTGGTGGGACCCAATCGGCAGAGGCTCACGCATGAGCTAAGAGGCTGACACCTTGGGCTAACACGTCTAAAATTTTGGTCCAATTAAAATGACCAAAAAATGGTCAAAAACACGTCTAAATTTTTTAAATTTTTTGTGGATGATCTTGACCTAAATCCAATCAAATTCAGTCAACAAAATTAAAAAATCAATAAAAAATACCCAAGATTTCAGCCGAAATCATCGAGATCTCGACGAGATTTGGGTGGATACTATGGCATTTTATTTTATTTTTAAATTCTTTTCCCCAACCGAGATTTAGGATCTCAGAAGGGTCTGAAATCCGAAATCTCGACCGAGATTTCCGAAATCTCGCTCGGATTTGGATCCTTGGGTGGTGCTAGAAAAAGGAACCCATGTTTAAGCCCTGTTTGGCAGGGCTCTAGCTCCATTAGGTCTGTGGATCTGGTGAAGCTGAGTATTTGTATCTTCACCAGATTTGTGGAGCTAGAGCTATGAGTATATTAAGAGTGTTTATGTGGGTCATCTTGTTTACATTTTAGAATAAAAACATAAACTTAATTCACTTTATTTTAGTCTACAAGTTTCAGATCTGAAGTGGAGCTAGGATCTGGAGCTCTGCCAAACAGAGCCTTAAATGTCAAAGTACGAGTAAGAAGTATCAATGTACTCAACAGAGACAATGGATTAAGCTTTTGAAGGCTTACGCTGCTTCTGTGGCCGACAAATTGTCGGCGGTGAACGCTCATCTCTTCTTTCATTGTGGTTTTACTTTGGGTTCAAAAGTATATTATGTCCACTTCATGCCTACTTTTGACAATATAAATATCTGAGAGCTACTGAATTAGTAAAAGAGCTTGTAAAGCCTAACAAAATTATAAGATATTTTTTCAAAACTAACCACTCAGAAGCCAAAAAAAAGCTCGATGCTACAGTACCTCACGGTGTAGCACCTCAAAAGCAGAGCTCTTAGGGAGCCGCTTCAGTGCAACCCCCCGCGCCCATTGCACTAGCCGGTGCAACGCCCTAATCCCGCAGCAAGGGCTATTTCTGCTAATACATTTGAGCGGATGTTAGTTCTGCTAAAAAAATATTTTTTACGATGCTAGAACAGTGAAAAATTCCCAAATACCCCTATCTTTAATATAGATAGTATACGTGTAGATCGCACAATTATTAGATGGAGTTTGTGAGCTACTGAATTAGTAAAAGAGCTTGTAAGATCTAATAAAATTATAATGTATTTTTTTTCAGAACTAACCACCCAACAGCAAAAAAATAAAAAAGCTCAGTGCTACAGTACCTCATGATGTAGCACCACGAAAGCAGCACTCTCAGGGAGTTGCTTGATCGCAGCTCCCAGCGTTCTTTGCCTTTGGCCGATCTGGCCAGCGCTCGGTAGACTTGGCCAGGCAAAGACACCGACCCGCGGCAAAGACTATTTCTGCTAATACATTTGAGCGGATGCTAGTTCTGCAAAACAAAATTATTTACGAGGCTAAAACAGTAGAAAATTCCCAAATGCCCCTATCTTTAATATATATGGTACTAGTTACATGCACGTGCGTTGCTACGAAAAACAAAATTAATAACGAAAAATAAAGATTAAAAAATAAAAAAATTATTTCACAAGATCAAATATCTATCTTTAACGCTTCATTTCTTGCGAAAGCTGGCTAATTAAAGCAACGCTTCGTTTCTTGCGTAGGGCAATTAAGCAGGGCAATTAAGTAGGGCAATTAAACAAGACAATTAAGCGGCAATTAATGATGTGGGAAGAACTCACCACTGCCACCAACTGCTACTTTAGAATAGTAGAGATACTATCTGTAGAATGAACCACTGCCACCAACTCTCACTTAAGAATAGTAGAGATACGTGTAGATTGCACAATTATCGGATGGACTTTGTGAGCTCGCCGCTGAAATTTATGCATATGAGCATGCAATGTTCTATTTAATAATTTGATGCTGAAATTGATGTGTCTTTTTACTTTTGCGTTAAGATTTTTTTTATCATTTTTATTATATTAAAAAATATTTTTACACCTCCTGACTCTACTGTAATAGTATAAATTAGCAAATTTACCCGCGCAATTGCACGGTTAGATATTACGATACGATTATCTTTGATATATAATTATATTTTTCTATAATTGTGTATTTTTTATATAACTCTACTATCTGTATAGATTAATATGCACCGTTATAATCTGATCCTACTAAGATAAGTGGTGGAGATCTTTGAGCTCTTTCTTTTAAACTAAACCGTTATCGTATGGAATCCAACTCTAATTTTTTATCTATTTGTGTAATGTAAATGATACAAACTCTTTCTTTTAATCTAAACCGTTATAATCTAGATCATGTATTATGCAATACACAAACTCTTTCTTTTAACCTAGACCGTTATAATCTGAACCCACCACGATCAATGGTGTAGATCTTTCTTTTTTTCTTCGATTAATATGGGAATTTTTAACCTTTTCGTGAACATGATAGTTTTTTTTTACCTCTACTTTAGTATTATAATAGATAGATAGATAAATAGATTTTGATACTCTTTCTCGCTGAAGGGACGTGCTGCACGAACAGGCGGTGCTGATCCCTGCAGGACGCAGAGGGGGTTCGGAGCCAGCTGTTTGACACGAATCCAGGTGCGCCACACGGTGATCCATCCTCGATGTTCTCCAAGGATCTCACCGAAACTGCGGAAGCCATGTTCGCTCACGTGAAAAGAGCCCCTCGAATTCGCGGCTCGCACCGTACCTGATCCGAAACACTAGAGCAAATGCGCGCTAGGTCAAGGGCCTAGCCGTAAATATGCCGACGAGCAGAAGTTTCCACTAGAAATGGACCAATCCAGCCTCCTCGTCCTCTCCCTCCCCCTCCGCTCCCCCCAAATCCGCCAAATTTGACTCGTTTCAGGACCAATTGGCGACCCCTTTTGCTTGATTTCGAACAAGCTGGTCGTGTCCGCTCGTGATCTAGGGGGATGGGGTACTTGAGCACTGTGATCGGCCACCCCACCGATGGATCGCCGGTCAGCGGCGGCGGTCTCAGGTGGAAGCGATTATCCAAATCTCTCTCTCTCTCTATCTTTTTACCCATGTTTTTGCTTTGATTCGTGTTTGGTCTACCCGAATTGTGGTAGGGTTACTTCAATTCGTCAATTCGATTGCTATGTACGCGTCTAGCTCAACTGTGGTGTGCGGGTAGATGGGTGAATGCGATCATTCTCATCGGTTTACTGTGCTCCAATCGTGTAATTTTGAGATGCGTTGCTTGGTACGTCACGCGAATTTTGCATAGCCAGTGGTGAGGGTTTCCTTGCTAAGTGCGAAGGAGGTGTTTTCTGCGTTTTTAGTTAACTCATATGTAGCCTAATCCTGTTATTGCAAACGAACTAAAAATGAATTTAATACAAATCTGGTTGGGGTTATGTCGTCGATATAAGCACTTAAGCAGGACATCCAACACTTTCGAAAGGAAACTAAATAGTTACGGTTTAGATGGCCAAAATATGCACCCATACTATAAACCTGAGCTAAGCATACGTGGCTAGCTCGAATAAATTGTGACGATTATTCTGAATCTAGACCATAGAACCCTTGGAATTCTATGTTGGTGAATTAGGTGCAGCATGCCTTATTGGGCATGACAGCATAAGATAAGGGACTGCGTTAAATGCACTTATATACATTCTATCGGTTCAGATCAAGTAAGTTAATGAACGGTTCGGATCATCAGCGCTGTTAGTTGATACAGGGACACAGCCTACATAGGTCTCATGCTGGGAGAAAATTGCATTGTTATGAATCTAGTCCCGTGTCTTCTTGCATCATGCCATGGCAGCTCTTTTAGTAACATAAGGCAGTAGCTCTTCCTGTTGTGGCTCAGCAAGAGTTTAGCCGGTTGTAGCGTTTGAAACTAGTGTAACTGTAATCATTGTAGTGGCTGCAAGCCTGCAATAAAGATGCATGTACCAATATGTTTGTATCTACTTTGCCAGTGGTACTCTGGGGTCTCTGATACTACAGTAGCTTAACTTTTTATGATGTTGATATTGGCCAAACATCCAGTTAATTAGGTTGACCGCTTTGTAGTTGTATTCCCTATCTGCTCAGCATTTCTCATTCATATTTCTGCCAGCCAGAATGGAAAGTTTAGCTATGGTTATGCAAGCTCTCCTGGTAAAAGGGCTTCCATGGAAGACTTCTATGAGACAAGAATTGACTGTGTTGATGGGCAGATTGTTGGTCTATTTGGAGTTTTTGATGGTATGTATGAATTCGTCTCACTGGAGCATAATTTTTATTCATACCTAATTCTTTATTAATAAAGGAACATTTCTAAGAATGAGTAGCATTCCCTGATGTACCAAAAGAACGCACTGTTTTTGCTTCTTGTTGAGCTTGTTTTATATAACGACGTTGTCACAATAAAATGCTTTTGTCTTGAAATGTGTCTTGTTTTGTGTGGCTAGAGCAAGTATTGCTATGATAAATCCATGAAGGAAAAAGGAGATAAAGTACTTGTAAGAGGGCACGATGCTTAAAGTTGAACAAGCAGCGCATATTTAGTGATTTACCGAATGCTTGGGCTTTTTTCTAGGCAAAAAGGTTTGTTAAATCTATGGTTCACTTTTATAGGTCATGGTGGTGCAAAAGTAGCTGAGTATGTTAAACAAAACCTCTTCAGCCATCTTCTTAGACATCCGAAGTTCATCAACGACACGAAAGTGGCTATAGGTATTGTTTTGTTCTCTTTTCCATTGATCCGCTTGAACGCCGAGTTGACAGTTACATAATTACTGCACTGTATTATTATCTGCAGATGATGCTTATAAAAGTACCGACAGTGAATTCTTGGAATCTGACAGTAGTCAAAATCAGTGTGGGTCAACTGCATCAACTGCTGTCCTTGTCGGTGATCGACTCTTTGTTGCAAATGTTGGAGACTCTAGGGCTATCATATGCAGGGGAGGAAATGGTAATTGACAGTTTACTGTAACTCCCTCATAACTTTTTGGTTGCTTTTAATTTAAACTTTCTGAGACAGTTTGCTTTCATTTGAAACCTATTTAAGGAAAATAGCAGAATACACAAATACAGTAGAATTTTCATCGATTTTCCATCAACTTACTACAAAAGTGTATCACATTACAATTTGGATTTTGAACCGATGCTCTCAATATCAGCCATTAGTAATTGGGCTTTAACTTTAAGCAGATTATGGAAACATCCTAAAAGGGTTACATTGGAAATAATTTAATGCAGATGTGTGGTAGAAGAGCTCATTATTGTAGGATATCTACTCCACAGTATCTTTTTATGCATGCTTGTAAAAGTTAAGTGAGAACATCTTATATGATGTATTTTGTTATTAATGGAGACATTTCCTAAGGTCTGAAATTGTGGCCTTGCTTTGCCTTGCCTTGTTAAAAATGCTGTATTTACCCATAGGAAGCAAGCATTCTTCTTTCACACTTGAGTAGGCATTAAATTAATAGAGACTCGAGATGTATTGATGGTAAAAGTGCCATGGCAAGTAATCTATACACGTCTGTGGTAACACTGTTTAATCACTTCTTCACGTAATATGGTCTGCTGGTTTTTGCAGCTATAGCTGTTTCAAAAGATCACAAACCTGATCAGACAGATGAGCGACAGCGTATTGAAGATGCTGGAGGTTTTGTGATGTGGGCAGGTACTAAACATTGCATTCTCTTCATATTATCTGGATGGAATATGATTGCCTTTCTAATGATGGTACTTTGTTCCATAGGAACATGGCGCGTTGGTGGTGTACTCGCTGTTTCTCGCGCTTTTGGTGACAAGCTCTTAAAGCAGTATGTAGTCGTGGATCCAGAGATCCGGGTATGTAATCTCGTCCAGTTAAATATTTGTCATTTTACTTCTCTCTCTAACTTCATACATATCTTAGCAGGCATTCATCTTCATGACTATCTCGTGTGATCAGATTGAATGAGGGGGTTGTACGGACGATTAATAGTAGTTATAATCTTACAGGGATTGTTTCTTGTTTACAATTATGACATACTTTTTTCATCAGTATTGTTTCGTCTTGGATTTTTTGTGATGCTTACATTAGTACTTCTGATCTGTTCAACGAGAATAATTGTCCTTTATATTCTCACCTTTAACAAATGATGACTGTGTTTAGTAATGCTTTGCTGGGTCATAGGAGGAAGTTGTTGATGACACTCTTGAGTTTCTCATCCTTGCTAGTGATGGACTGTGGGATGTGGTCTCTAATGAGGTAATTCAAGAAAATAAAAAGCATATGAAGACATATTCCATCTTTTATCATTTTTTTGTGTGCTTGATGTGGCCTCCTATATGATGTTTCTATTGCAGGAGGCTGTCGCCATGACCAGATCAATGCAAGACCCAGAAGAAGCTGCAAAGAAGCTCTTGCAGGAGGCCTACAAGAGGGAGAGCAGTGACAACATAACCTGTGTCGTCGTGCGCTTCTTGAATGGGCAAGGGAGTAGTGGATTTGCTTAATGCAAGTGCTAAAAGTTATTCTGTGTAGTGGTGTACTACGATACGCATGTTTTGATTGATTTCCAAGGTTTAAACGGAGAAAAACTGAAAGTAGGATACGTGTATTCTGATGGGAGAAGGAAGGAATGGGTGTACCCTAGGTTAACAATAAGCTGTTGGTGATTGTTGACCGTAGTTTCGTCGCTGTTGATGTTGGATCTGATGATAGTGTTGTATTGTCATGGAAAACAGAACTATTGCCCCTTGGTGTTGCATGCGAGGTATATCCGTGCCTCTGAAGTCTTTCAGATAGTGAGCGATGAATCTACTGTTAGACTGAAGTTTAGTGTGTGACAAATATATTGTTGGATTACGGTTTAGACGCTTTTGGCGTATCGTCTAATTTGTTGGGTTCTGTTGTGTGTGCAGCATGCTTATTGGGGTGTAGGACACGTAGGTGTGTCCCCGACGGCAATCACCTTTGCCAATTGCCGCTTGATTGTGAACAAGACAGAGGCGCAGTTCATTTCAGATTATGGATTCTGGATTATAGGAGAAGCTGCTTCCGATTATGAGAGAATTGGGCCGAGCTGGCTACAACTTCTAGGTTTCGGACCAGCCGACAAGAATCAGGTTTTAGCCAGATTCTGATTTTATACAGAAATCAGCTTCTGATTCTCAGAGAAGCTGTCCAGAATCCTCCTGTTCGGCAAATAATCTGCTTTTTTTTTAAAACAGAAGCTGTCCAGAAGTTGAAAAGAACGGGGGTCATAATTTTGTTCATTTTACACAGTGAACAGACATGATTATGATCCGGACAAAAGGATAAGATCAGGTTCAAAATATCGTCGAAAATCGGTTGAAAATCGCAATTATCGAGCTAGTACGATATTATACACTGGTCGGCAAACCGGTTAAATTCAAAAAAAAAATCCAAAAATTCGAAAAAAATTTGTGCAATATAAATATCGCGATTATCGAGCCATATCGAGCGATTATCGAGGTATATCGAGCGAAAATCGCTCAAAAATTGATCGACGAGGAAGTTCGTTTGATCGGTTGATTTTCAAGGCAAATATCGCGATTATCGAGCCATATCGAGCGATTATTGAGGAAATATCGCGCTTGTCGTTTTTTTCGATTTTTTTTTTAAATGTTCGAATTCGAAACTATTAGATTTTTGACGATTTTCGAGAGATTTTCGATGAAAATCATTACCGGGCTAGGGATAATTTCTAAGCCCATTTCGATAAGGTAAACCCTGGATAAGATAGACTGCCAGATGCTACTCTGGTTTTTTTTTGATACGCACCAACGCTCCTTGCACAGATCAGTAGCACTAGCGTGCTTCCATGACGTTGAAGCACACGTCCTCCCCACAAGCGCTCACCAAGGGTTGTCACGGTTGGGCCATGCCCAACCAATGCTCCGGCCCATCGAGTATTCCCTAGCCCATGCAGTCAGCAGGAAAATAGAACGTCGCGGACTCGCGGCCGCGACCGCGTGGGGAGCTAGGGGGCCACGGATGGGGAGGAGCGGCGCCGATCTGATCATAGCGTCGGCGAGTCATGAGTGGGCACCGCCGCAGCCCGCAGGAGCCAAGGCACGCCGCACGCGAGTGGTGGCCAGCGGTCTCTACGCGAGTACGGCAGTACACGCCTACATTGCTCGGCGGTTAGTTTTTCTTCTTCGTTGAGCACCTGAGCAGTGTCTCTGCAGACTTTTGCGGGTAGAAAATTGGCTACACCAAGGTTCCTATTGAGCTCATCCTCCTTGGCAGGAATCAAATCCACTAATTAATCATCATACTATCTAATTAATCATTTAATTAAATCATCAATTAATCAAGATTCTTTATTTAAACTCTTCATTAGCATGTCCTTATGAGCCAATGGGGTTCGGCAGGTGAATGCCGTTCCTGCTAAGCAGCTTTCGGCCGAGATTCTTGCCGAGCTTCTTTTGCTCGGCAACTTTCTACCGAATTTATTACATACCGTGCTTTTTGAACTCGTCAAGAATGCTTGTTTCATATATTCAAATGAAATAGGATTAAATTTATCAAAAATGAATTTTAGAGGTCTAGAAAACCGGTGGCTTCCCGATTGCGCAATAGGACTTCCGTTGGATCAGCCGGATGCATGGTAATATGCCATCGTGGCTCTGGGCTGTGCGCCTCTGCGGATTAGCTTGGACCACAAAGCCTAACCTTAGGCTTTTCCTTCTTCAATGACATATTGACAAGGACAAGATGAAGAGCAAATATAATAAAATTATTTTAGCTTACTATTAATCTGTATACGCCAGTTTTATCATATATAAAAGAGTGAGAAAAAAGAAGAAGAAGAAAAGGGTTGACTCTTATTTAGTAGCTAGCTTTCTACAAGAACATAGGTAAATTATTTATGTACATAGAGAAAAAATAGTTATTACAGTCATTATATAAGCTAGCTTTTAATCTACTATTACTATGTAATAGATTTTGCTATTGTACTTGCTCTAATACTGGTCACGGTCGCGGTACACATGCGCTGAGGAATGGGTTGGTTGGCGTTCGTTTGACGGCACGGCATAAGCTGGAAACAAATTCTACGCAACGGTGTTGTATACTGTGGTCTGTGTAGCACCGTGCAGATTAGCGCCACGCGTCCTACTGCGTCAATCTGCATGCAAATCCATCAAACTCCAAGCACTTTAATGCACTTTAATGCACTTTAATCCGTATCACTTAATTATTTTTTGTATGGAGATTGATGCAACGGGACACATGACGTCAATCCGCATGATGTTGCACAAGCCGCGGTATACAACACCGTTGTATATAATTTTTCCCCATAAGCTACCTACACTCCCGCAACTGGGAGCCTTCGCGTGTCTTAATGGGACATTAAAGGCCTCTCCGCGCATCAAATCGCTCCTGGACCAAAAGGAAACGAACCACCCCGATCTAGCCTCGGCCGCGCGGCCAGTGCCACACTGACGAGTGGGCCGCCGGTCGCATGCGAAGAGCCCAGGTTCATCTAATGGTAGGGTACCGTGACCTCTACCATTGCTACTCACAAACAATCGCGAAGGAGTTTTTCGTAATTTTGCACGAACATATCCGTAATTTAAAGGAACGGATGGACTTTTTCACAAAAATGACGGGGTGACAGGTGGATGCCCTGAGGAGCTCCCAAACCTCCCAGATATAATAAAAGGATAATTGGAATGGTACAGGATGTGATTCCCTATAGAATTCAACAACAGCAAGGTGTTCAGTGTGGATGGCAATCCATAGGCTCTAATAGAGATATGTATATTCCACTTTATTATCTGTGAGCATATTTGTGAAGATAAATCTTTGCCCGATGGACAAACAGGCTATGCACGAATATAGGGAAGCTTCACGCGTGTCCGTCCTATCCGATTATCCGACAATAAGCACCAACAAGTGAATCATATTTGAAAAACCTAGAGGTACCCCCATGGTCCCCACCTCTCCTAGCTCATGATTTTCCGCCACCAGTTTATTTTTCTTTTATTGCCTATCCTAACTCCCGATCCATTGCTTGTGATTTATATTGTGTGTTGCTTATGATTTGTGTTGAGCTCTCATATTTATGAGCTATATTACATGTTTTTCCGATGTCAATTCTAGAAAGTAATAGTCAATCTAGGTTGAACTACTGCTTGCTTTTTAATATGTTCATTGCCTTTATGATGAGACGTCGGTTGTAAGAAATGGCGGTGGGCACACGAATATGCCCGCAGGTATCAAGTACCTACGGGTGGCGGGTATGTACGAGGCTCGCCTGTCACCCTTTGCAGGTATACCAGTAGATAAGATTTTAATCGATTAGCATAAATATAGACAAATATGATCCAAATCCATCGCACCCGATTACCATCCCTAGTTAACCCTCCTTACGCCGCACCAGCAAACAACGTTTTCTCGTGAGCTGAGTGTGTTTGGTTCATGGGATGAGGTTGAATGGGATGGAATGGTCATGTACCATTTGGTTCTATTATTTTAGGTGAAAGAGATGGTTCAACATCTAGAGAGAATATTCCTCAAATCTGTATCACTTGATCCAGAATGTGATGGTTCTATCCAAGCAACCAAACACATTATTGACTTTTTTTTTTAACCATATCATAAATATACTACTTGATACAGACAACCAAACACACAGTATCACACAGAAGAACAATGACAAAGGGTACCGAGATACTAACGAGACGCGAATGCAAAAGACACCAACTACTGGCTAAGCCAACTATGTGTAGCTATGACCATTGTGTGAATTAGTTGGTCAAGGGCCCACATGTAAGGGCAGTGTGTGAGGGGTTAAATACCACTATCATGTATCCATAACCATAAGAAGGCATGGATGTAAATAAACTCTGAAATTCCCTACTGTGTTCTTATGTTCTCTCGTCCCGTTCTCTGATTCCTCACCTAATATTTCCATTTATCCCAATTATCCCTAAGGGGGTACTTGGATTGAAGGTATTTCATTGGAATGTTTTAAGATTTAGTTCAAATTTGAATTAAATCCCAAAACTTTCCAAGAAATTATCACTTATCTAAGCAGGGCCTAAGTTTATAGCTAATTTGCGCAATCCCATCTCTCTCGAGGTCGGGACATCACACTTAGCTGACTTGGGCTGCCCAAGTTATTTTCCCCTAGCCAAAAAGAGTTTTTTTTTTTTTTTTGGCGACGTAAAACTAAACGTTGGTTCTGAATTAATGATGTTTTTATGTGTAATAAAATGGAGGTTTTTATTTATTTGTACATCTTGCTATGATCACGTAAGTGTGGTTGATCTATGTTGGACCTTCATCCCGGGGGAAAAAACCGAACGAGGACAGTACATTGAAAAGGGAGCATTAGCGATCGAGCCTCGGCTTGGCTAGCTGGGTCGAGCAGCGCTCCCCAGTCCGCTCATGTTCGAGCGCAGTTCGATGCGGGTGCGCGTATGGAGATGGGTGTGTAGGGGGGGTGTGTGTGCGCGCGTTTGTAGTCCGTCTGTTGTTTCTCTTCTTCTTTACAGTAATACCAGAGCTCTTGGCCAATTTTCAGAAGAAAAAAAAGAGCATTAGCAAGCCCTCTAAAAAAATATAAAAGGGAGCAAGTTATCTCAAAAAGAAAAGAAAAGAAGAAGGGAGCAAGAATCTTAGCAAGGCAATAAAATAAAATGAAATGAAAGAGCAACTTTGAAGATATTGTTCCTCTCTGCATCCGAGAAATGCACATGCACACATGCACTAATTAAAGTGAAATTAAGCGATAATTGGTTTAACAACGAGCAATAAAAAAGCAACACATACGTGTGGGTGGCAAATAGGAAACAGCTCGCTAAAACGCAAATACAAGAACGGTGACCCCCCCCCCCCCCCAAAAAAAAAAAAAAGAGTCGAGAGCGTAGAGAACTCAGTACACAACACGATAATGATCATCAAGGCATACGGGAGATGCCACATTAGGTTCGGCGAGCGAGCCTTCGTTTGTTTCCATCACTGTCCTCAAACTCCAAACTCACACGAAATGGTGGTGGCAAATTAAACCAGCAAATTAAGGAGCTTAAAAGAGACAATAAACCGAGACACCCAGAAGCACACGAGCAGATACGTAAAGCAGAACCAAGGAATCAGAACAAGAGAGTCTGCAGAACAAGAAGAACTAGGATGCATGGCATGGGGGGAGAGACGAAGACGAGTAGGTAGGGTGCTCGCTTCTCAGAGCTGGAGTAGTAATTCGCGACTTGCAAGTTGCTAGCGCACAGGTCGTGTGGTCTTCATATATAATATAACCACCAGGAAACTGCAAGCGTGGCGCCCATGGCGCCGCGGTAGGTGTGGTGCTAATGTGTTGGACCTTTTTTTTTTTTTTTCTACTATGAAAGAGCAAGCATGGAAAACACATGCCACTAGATTATTAGAGTGGATTAATTATAATATTCGATCACCTAACTGTATGATTGAAAAAGGTGAAGTTGTCTAAGTACTTCATCTGTTCCACAATATTTGTCTAACGAAATTTTTTTGAATAATATTATTTTAATGAATATTTACAAAAATAATATGTTGTTTAAAAATAACAAAAATACCCCCGGTTATTACTTTTGTAAATAAAAAAAATAAGAAAAATGCACAGGTCGTGGTCTTCATATTATTTTTTGTAAATATTTATTAAAATGATATTATTTTTTAAAAAAAATTCTTTGTCTAGCTATATGTATAATGGTTCCATACCCTTAGTACATACTTCCACTTCTCATATATCGTTTAAACAAATAAGTTATATCTCTTTATCTTTTTATCACACTCTAATAATGATTATAAGATACTCCAAAATGAGTTTTATGAAAAATTTCATCAAAACCTACTATTTATAGCATAGTTTATGTGTGTAATATTTTTACAAATGAAAAAGGGTATATAGCAAAAAATTAGTATTTAAGTGTATTGAAAGCGATAAAGATATAAGTTCATCGCAAAAAAAAAAAAAAAAACCAATTAAGGAGGAACTCGATGTAAGAAATGATCGATGGAATTGGAGCAGCATGAATGATGTATTTTAACCACACAAGATCGATCCTTCGCATTGATACTATCAGGGGTGGAGGATTGAAAAAGTACAACAACAACTCTCTTGATTTATGGACAAATATTATGAAACAACAATTCCAATAAACTGAACAAATTATTTCCGAACAAATAATGGAGTAACTATTGGCGCTTCGAAGCTCAACCACCCTCATGTGTTAAGATCGACGGGTGTTGCTTTTAACTCCATTTGTTCAACCACCCTCATGTGTTAAGATCGAAGATCCATGTGTTAAGATCAAAGCTCAACCACCCTCATGTGTTAACTCCATGTGTTAAGATCGAAGCACCATTTTTTAATTGGGCTCAACCACCCTCATGTGTGTTAAGAACACCAGTCTCAGTTATACATTTACGAATGGAAAAGAATTGCACGGGAAAGCTGCACTCCTGAGATGCAACGACTGGATAGTTGGCGGTCAGCTGCATATAGGCTATGTGAAAGAAAGTATAACCCTAAAATTTCTACTACTTACTCTATTATCATTTTTATCATCTAGAGTAAGCAATAAATTTAGCTTGTACAATAACTATATCTAAAGGTCGTCTTTAGAGAAACACTAAAATATTTAATGTGGGCATTTAACACTAACTTCATCTCTGTGGTTATTGGCAAAACACTAACTTCAACATTAAGAGTCGCTTGTGCCGGTTCCAACACCGGCTTTTAGCCAGCGACACCACCTATTTTGCCATGCGATGCTTGCTACTAAATAGAGCTGGTTCTCTTCTCTTTCCTCTTTTTTCACTCTTCAATATAGGACGAAACTTACGTGTGCATGTTAATAGTAAGCTGAAGTGGCATTATTATGCAATAAGGTCACCTCAGCTGTCTCTTAGCCAATACACATCATTTTTTATCTATGTGGAAGAGTGAGAAAAGAGGGGAGAGAAGAGAGCTAGCTCTTATTTAGTAGCCAGCTTTGCACGGGAGCATAAGTAGATTATTTATGTAAAAGAGAGAAGAGATAATTATTGCACAGCATCTAGAGACAATCTTTAGAAACAGTATTGTACAAGCTGATTTTTAGCTTACTATTAGTCTGTAGTAGGTTTTGCTATTGTACTTGCTCTAATAAAACCTACTACTTACTCTATTCTCATCTTTGTTATCTAGAGTAAGCAATAAAGCTAGTTTGTACAATAACTATCTCTAAAGGTTGTCTCTATAGAAACACGAAAACATTTAATTTGGGCATTCAACACTAACTTCATCTTTGTGGCTATTGGCAAAACACTAACTTCAACACGAAGAGTCGCTCATGCCGGTTCCAACACCGGCTTTTAGCCAGCAACATCACCTATTTTGCCGTGTGATGCTTGCTACTAAATAAGAGTTGGTTCTCTTCTATATCATCTTTTCTCACTCTTCCATATAGGACAAAACTTACGTGTACATACTAATAATAAACTGAAGTGGTCTTATTATACTTGCTCTATTGATCAAATAGAATTACACAGGAAGCTAAGCTGCATAAAAGCAATGAGCTGCAAAAAAATTGTGTTATGAAAAGTAAGTGTAATAGCCTAAATTTCACAAAAATGAAATTCATATTCCAATTTGGAATTTGGTCAAAATTTATATTTCTATCATTTTATGGATTTCTCATAATGTTTTGCATTTGAGAAAATGTTTTTCATTAGTCAAATTATGGTTCATAAATTTTAAAATTTAGATTCTTATGAACATAAAATCTGGAGAAAATTTATTTAAGTCCTAAATCATCCATAAAACATCCTGAAAAGTTTTAGAAATTTTTTAAATCATTTAATGATTCTAAAAAAATTTCTAATGTTTGACCATGCTCTGCAAAATTTATATAAGCTTAGGCATCTCCTCAAGACCCTCCAAAATTTTATTTTGAAAATTTTAGGCGCAATTTGATATTTCAAATAAATAGGGAAGGCATCTTTTGAAATTCAAATTTTCTTCTCTCTCTCCCTCTCTGCCGTGTGGGTTCCCCTCCCTTGCCTAGCCCACCCGGTACTGTCCCTCTGCACATGGGCCCTCATCTCTCGTGGTCCCGCTTTCCAACCACAGCCATGCCTGTGGATGCACGGCTGCGCCAGAGCACGCGCTCTGCCGCACCATGCCCCGCACCGTGCACGTCATGCGCACCACCCCCTATGCAAGTCGGCTATGCATGCCAGCCACAAAACTGCACGAGCACGCTGCCCCAACCCCAGGCACTCGCCCGCATGCCATTCCCCTTGCCATGGCAAGCCTCCGCCTAGGCTATTCCCCACCATGGTGTGAGAGATCGTCGCCCATAACCCCCCGCCCTAACCATCGTATGCGCCCACACCCCCTCTGTCCCTCTACGTGACATCCCATTCCCGTACTCAATTGGCCACTGTCATTGCGTACACGCAAATTCCATGAGAGAAGCCAATGCCGCCGTCATTCTCCCCTGCCAAGGCCAAGTCGCTCCTTGGCTCCCCACCCTCGCCCTCACCTTCACTAGCTCCAAGCCAAAGGCACGCTGCCACCAATCCACCATTGCCGATGGACTTCAAGAAAGGAGGGAAAGCGAAATTGAGCCTTCTCGGTGGAGTAAAGTGCAATTCAAACTACTAATAGGAGTATTCTTTCGCACCTATGATTGTATTACCCTGCTTCATTTCAGCTCTCAATGCTGTTTTTGTTGCCGCTCCTCCTCCTTCTTTGCCTTCGATCACACAGTGCTAGCTCTCCCCAAAACTCCTCTCTCGCAGTAAGACCCTAAAACGGAACCGTCGAACCCCCTGGTGCTCCCCCTTCCTTCCCCAAGCTCAAGAACCTTCCTCCTTCCTCCCTAGCTAACTGTTGTTGCTACCATTGCTTACCACCACTGTGGGCCCGCTCCAACCCCGCTTCACCCCCTGAGCCCACAGCCGAGCCGCGCTGCCTCTCCCTCGTCGTCGGCAAGGCCCCCAGCCACCTCCCTTGCTTCGTGAGGTTGATGAGTGGGACACCTATGTCAGCGGGTGTGCAAAAATGTGAAAAACCGAGAAAAACCAAGAGAGAGAGAGAGAGAGAGAGAGAGAGAGAGGGGAAAGTATGCTTTCTCTTTTTTGAAAGCATATTTCTTCATTTTTGTGTATTTCCGAAACCGATAACATTCAAACGATTATAACTTTTGCAATTTAACTCAAAATGGAGTCAAACAAGTTTCTAAATTTTTATAAAAATTATTAAATTTATAATTATGCAAAAATATTTAAAGATTGACTTTGGTTCAAGATTTGAATTCAAAAATTGATTCAAACCTAGCATATGCACTATTTAAAATTTCTGCAAACAGACTCCAAATTAGATGAAATAAATTTCTAAATTCTCCTAAGACCATAAGCACTCTATTTGTGCAAAATATTTGAATTTATATTTAGTTTAAATTAAATTTCTACTTAGATCAATTTTCAATACATTCAAATTAAAATATCTCTATGTTTTGCAAATAAACCTCAAACTTGGTGAAACTAATTTCTAAACACTCCTAGACCCATGATGTCGACGATTGGAGAACGGGCTCCCGCCGAGCTTACTTGTTGAATGTGGGATCAACCGAAACCCTTTTCTGCCAAAGGTGTAGCATCGAAGACGCGGAAGATGGTCTGTTAGAAATGCATAGAACACAAAGATTTTATCCTGGTTCAGGCCTCTCATGATCGAGATAATAGCCTCAGATCCACGCGCTGGTGGCGATTTTTGCTATTCAAATGATGGATCCCCCTCCCTCGTAGGGGCTAGTGGGATTAAATACAAGATACATGTTTTATATACATGGTAACTACCCCCTAGATTTACGACATGCTTCCATAATCAGAGCGCCCACGATCCGGCCCTTGATCTGCGCAATTAATTTGAATTTTCTGCACTCGCCTTGATTTCGGCGGATTGATTGCCATCTTCCTTTCTAGTGGCAAGATCATCCCCCACCATCCGCCTGTAACGGCGTGGCCTTCACGAGCATGATCGCTCGTGATCGTCCGGTATGGTCGTAGGCGAATGGGTAGACACGCATGCTCGGGAGTTATGTTGCCCGGATAGTTTTCCGAGCATCTTCTGCTGGTGCTGTATGGTCGGTAGCTTCAGGATCTTCTGGGGGCACAACGGTCTTTTATCAGATAGTCAATCCCCGACACATGAGCTCTGTGTCTTTGCAAAAATATTTGTATTTGAACTTGATTTACACTTAGCTCCCATTTAGGGTGAATCTATCCGCAATGAAACATCCAAATGAACATAACTTATGCAATTAGACTCTAAAATTTGTGAAATCAATTTCTAAACCCTTATAAAACCATCAATTTCCCATTTCTATAGGAAGGTATAAAATTGCCTCTACTTACAATTAATTCTTAGGGAGACTCTTAACACATTAAAAATTCAAATGATACATAACATTTGCAAATAAGATCCAGAAATTTAGAAACTAATATCTAAATCCCTTTTTAACTCCGGACCCTCTTGTTTCTAAGTTTATATTTAAAGTTTGATGATATTGATATTTTTATTATAAAAATATTAATACAGTGGTGACTTATATTGTATACATATTTAATTTAAAAAAAGAATACTGAAAATGCAATGAATAATAGCTTCTTCGATAGCTAGCGATGGTTGTTTTTTTTTATCTTGTCGTGAAACTAAGAAAATCATCATTTTAATCCTGGATTTAAGTATAGCTGTACTGTGCAGCTTGTTGTCACGATTAGGTATAGGCCCATCGTAATCATACCTAGCGGCAGGACCTAATACCTACTAATTACTTTATGGTGTAGTTAAGCGTCCTGCACATGCATTACGTTCTCCATAAAGTAATTAGTAGGTATTACGTCCAAGCCCATTTAACTTATAACAACATAATCTTTTCAAAGTTTCATCTAAAACAATTAAATTTTATGGTGTAGTTAATTTTGAAGATATAATTACCAATTAAAGTGGAGCACAAAGTTCAGGCTACTAGCAAGAAGAAGAAGAAAAGAAGAAGAAAAGAAGAAGAAGATGATGATGATGATGATGATGGAGGAAAAATATATAGGAGTACCTAAAAAAAGATTGGGAACTTGAAAAAGTTCCATCTACTCGCATTCCTCACCCATCTTTAACTAGGATAGTATATACGACCAAAGGAGGCAAAATGTCTCGCCATTCTGTCATGTTCTTATAAAATCGACAAAATTTAGGTCTTTTATTTTGGCTTAGACTTTTTAGCTTCTAGCTTAATGAGTTTTTAAGCCGTCTGTTTTTAAGTCAAGACATGTTGTTTAGTATCCTGGCTTATTGATAGATTGGATGGTGTACCTTATTAATGGAAAGTCTAAAATACTCTAAATGAGATGGAGGAGGGATTCTAGGTTTATATATGATGATAGTTAGTGTGTAATTTTAGAGACTTTTAGTAGCAAAGGGTTATTTCATCCAAAAAACCCCCAAAAAACACATCTTGCTTGGCTTTTGGCTTATAGTTATACAGAGGCTTTAGGCTTTTTTAAAGCCTGACTGAAAAGCCAGTCGTTTATTTTGACTTAAGCTTTTTGGCTTCTAAACCTGTGAAAAAGTATTTTCTCAAAGTTGCGTTGAGAAAAAAAATCGCGGCAAAGTTGAGTTCTTACGAAATATGATTTGCTATTTTGCTTAGTGGTCGTAGACCTACATTTTAGTTATAGATTTGTAACTTTCTTGTGTAAGAAAACATATTTTTTTAGTGCTAAGAAAAACATATTTTTTTAGTGCTTGGTTGTCCGCTCAGCCCTCTATAACTATATCATGGCTCCGTCACTGATAATTCATACCCTTCAGTTGGTAAGACCATGTAATTTGCGACGAGAATGGCCAGACAAGCTCAAATCATTTTAATGACTGAGTTGGCGTCATCATAATGGTTGGCAGCTCTTAGAGAAAGCGTATTTCAACGAGGTCGCAGCGCTTGTCCGTCACCGATACAGGCAACACAGGTTCAATTTGACGTATCCCCAAGTCCGTCTTCGCGTTGCTTTTCTATTTCGAATGCAGTCCGACCGATCTCACCACAGCCCCGCCGCCCGAACGCCGTCACGAGCCGAACGCGAGATGCCGAGAATGAAAAATGCGAGCCGAACGCGATGAAGCCGCCGCCGAGGGCGGCTCGCTGTCAGATCCCTGCGTTGTCGAGAAGGATCTGACGAGAGAAGAGAATACAGAATTTGCTATCTTGAACAAGAAGTAAGGAAAAGACTCTAAGCTAACAGAACGACGATGGGTAAAGTAGGATATGCTCTTTTTTTTTATACCCCTTTCTCTGCAACTCGGTGTCTTTAAATCAGTCTCAGAGTTACAGCAACAAGTAAAAGTAAATTGAATTTAACAAAGTTCAGTAAAACGACAAAAAGTGACTGTCTTCAGTAATTACTATGGCTATTGTCCTTCCTTATATCCTCTCAACTCATCTTGCTATGATTCATCTAAACCGTCCATTCTTCAAGTGAAATTGCTCCCTCTTTGCCTTGCCTGCCGACTTCATCTGAAACGCTGAAGTCTTCCTTTTAGTTTTCTTCGTCACTAGCTGGTCCTGACACTCGCCCTCCTCTGCCTCCTTCGACCGCGATTTCTTCCCCATCCTTCTCGCCGCAGCCGCGCGAACCACCCTCCAAAACCAGCACAACTCCTCCGGTCCTCCCCCTCCTCTGCCGTTGTTGTAGTTTAAATCATTTTTGCTTACTGATTGATGTGACCCGTCTTTCAAATTCAAATATTAGATTTAAGTACTAGAACCTTGATTTTTAGTGTTCATGTACTAGCTTGTCTTCCTAGTGAAGATTAGGAATATGTGGAAGTGGGAAAATTTCGTATTTAGTACAACTTGTGACTCGTATTTACAAAACGATACGATAGTTTCGCGTATCTACAAAAAAATCACTCATCTCCGGTTCTCAAAAACCGAAAATTCATGTTCGGGTCACTAAAAACCGGACAAACCGTATTTGGATCACGGAAAACCGGCAACACGTATTTCGGAATTTAAAATGGCTTGGTCGGTTCGTGGAAAACCGGAGATGCCATGTCCGGTTCCTGGTGACCCGATTATGCCATGTCCGGTTCCTGGTGACCCGATTATGCCGTCTCCGGTTTTCCACGAACAGACCAAGCCATTTTAAATTCTGAAATACGTGTTGTCCGGTTTTCCGTGATCCAAATACGGCTTGTCCGGTTTTTGGTGACCTGAACATGAATTTTCGGTTTTTGGAGAACCGGAGATGAGTGGTTTTTTTGTAAATACGCGAAACTGTTGTATCGTTTTGTAAATACGAGTCACAAGTTGTACTACTAAATACGAAATTTTCCGTGGAAGTGCCATTAGAGAGTACAAAAATTTCAAAACCATCCTTTATTTTCACAAGAGCAACTTATAAGTCATGTGTATATTAATTAAGCTTCTCGCAATGATTTATCATCAAGTGCTTGCTATATCATTATATAATGAAGGGTGCTTTATAGTCTATAACGAGAAGGCTAGCATTGTAGTCTGTTTTAATTGATGAAAGAGGTGCTCTTTTTTTGTACTTTCTGAATCTCTTCAACCAATGAAATTAACTTTCTGTAGGCAGAAGCGAAGCCAGAAAGTTTTCAAGAAGGAGGCTTAAAAAAAGACATCCAAAATTATAGGCCATGTGGGCCATCGTAGCCTCACGAAAGGTCTTTGCGCTCGGAGGACTGGGTGGGCTCCAGCCCCACCTAGCCCCACGAGTGGCTCCGCCTCTGTCTGTAGGTATCTATTTTCTTTGGTGAAATCTATTTCTGGGCTTGTCGATAGCAGGAGCACTGAGTGTCCAACAAGAGTTTCAGAAGCAAATAATTTTTTGTGCTTGATCATTGACACGGTGGTACTCATGGTGAATTCCTGTAAAGTTGAAAACTTGCACAAACTGCAACAGGAGCTAGTTAGAAAAGTTCTGCCTTTGTTGTATGAAATTTGGAAGAAAGTTCGACTCTTGAGATCATCAGCTGACTGCAACAACCGGAAGGATCAACTTCAAAGTAGAGAATATGAGATATCTGAAGCTATTTTTAGGCTTTCAATGGATCTTGCTTGTCCAGCCCACCCAGTGCCTGATGAAGTCAGAAAAAGCATCTTTGGGCAAATAGAATCTGACTTCGAAAATTTTGTCCTGACCTACTGGGAAAAGTCCCCTCATTTGTACAGGAGGAAACGAAACAATCTAGAGGAGGATCCTGTGTTCACTGCATTGCATAATGCTTTTGATCTTAGAACACATGATGGTATCGTTGAGTCACTCATACAGGGGCTTGTTTCTTGCCCTGCTATTGCTTCAGATGAACTCAACATAAATCCATTTCTCCATGAGGTTCATGATTCCTTGGGTGCTGCTGTGAAGTATAGGCAAGATGTAACAATTGCGAGAACACGAGACCAGACCTCAAGAGGATTCGGGATGGAGGAGCATTTCCTTGATGATGGAACAGTCTTCCTAGATGCAGCAGCATTTGTTGAAAAATGTAAGGACGCATATAAGAATGGTTTCTCAATTGCCTTGCGTGGCATGGAGTTCCGGTCTGAAAAGGTTTCTGCTATAGCTTCTGCTCTGGCCGATCTATTTGGTCAACCTTCTGTATGAGCCAATATATACTTCTCACCTCCAAGATCTCAAGGCCTGGCCTGGCATTATGATGACCACTGTGTACTTGTTTGGCAACTACTTGGACGTAAGATGTTGATGATTTGGCCTAATACAAAGTCAATTTTGACTAGATTATATGAACCTTTCGATTCTTTAGATGACTTGGTGGATGATAGTGATGGAAGGGTGGAATTTTTACTTGAAGGAGACATAATATATGTTCCTAGAGGCTATGTTCGCGAGGCTCACACTGATGTTGATGGTGGTGAATCTCAAGTCAATGGATCTGCCGATTACTCACTCCATTTGACCCTTGCTATCGAAGTTGAGCCACCCTTTGGGTAAGTTCTTTATGTCAAAAAAAAAAAAAAACGTTGGCTTGCATGTCTAACGGTTCTGTTTCTCACCATTACCTTTGTTACAGGTGGGAAGGATTTGCACATATTGCCCTTCATTGTTGGTCGGAGAAGCAGAACCTTGGAAGCTCTGGTTTAGTTAAGTCCAAGCAGGAAGAACAAACTTCATCATTTGCTCTCCTGTTGCATGTGGCCATCAGGCTGCTCTCGGAAAACGATCCTAGTTTCAGGAAGGCATGCATGGTTGCGGCAAAGCTTCCATCATCCGGTTCCTGTACAACGACTCGCTTGAAGGCTCTTAGAACCAGCCAGAGGTCAACCTTTGATGAGATAACTAAGAAGATTGACAAGAACTGCAGCTTCAAGGAGGCATTGAGGTCCCTTGAGCTAGCTGTAAAAGAAAGAAACGATGAGCCCTTCCAATGGATGTGTTGGCTTCGACATTTGCCACAACACGGAGATGCAAATAACAGAATCGATTTCTGCAACATTCTGGGGGTTCTTGAAGAGGCGGTCAGTTCTAACCATGAGCAACCATTCGCTGAGTTCACAGAGTTCAAGTCGAGATTTTGTAGGTGCGTTGTGTACGAAGACGTGTGCGAGGGCTTCGAGACGCTGCTTCAGTCTTACCTGAATTCTCTATTGTCATGCTATGAATAAGCATTCGCGTTGTCAAGCTCCAAAAACCTGCAAGAATCTCTGCTCAAATCGCCACTTTGTCTACAAAACTACAGCTTGCTTCCAGTTCCAGCAAGCAAATACAATGCTCCAGTTCCGACACCGACCAGCTCGACCCGTTGGCGCTGCCGGCTGCTCCAACACAGGCAAAGAGAAGGCGATTCTAAACCGTTAATCTCGCCTCCAATTATTGCCTTGTGGTCAGAGGTTTCGTTTCGCCATCATCAGTACAAACATCGACACACACGAAAAAAAAAACATTTCTTGGCCTGCAGGTCGCTGCACTCGTAGTCTCGGAGGTCACCTCGCCTGCGTCGTCTGAGCGGGCGTGACAACGAGAGCCGCACCTATAATGTCCAGGAAAAAAAAACCCGTAATTTTATCAGGATATATGTGTGCCTTGCATTGTGCTTCTTCTCTTCTCCTGCCTCCGATGCTCCTAAGGGCCAGAAATCTCGTCCACCCAAAGCCGTCGGAGCCCTATCCCCTCTGCAAAAGCCAGATGCTGTCGCGGCGGCCACTGAATATTTATACGCCTCGATCCCGAAGATCCAATACGGCCTCGTCTCGTCCCCCTCTCCAGTCTCCTCCGGTGAGTTGACGCAATGCTTGGCTTCCCAGCTGCATTCTTGGGTTAATTACGTCTTGCTGTTGATGGTAATGCGCTGCTCGATCGATGCGTTGAAGGTTTGAAGGGGAAGCCTGAGTGGTAGCTGTTACGGCTGGGGACATGGCGCAGGCGGTGGTGCCGGCGATGCAGTGCCAGATGGGGGTGCGGGGCAACTCGGCCGTCCGTGCGAGGCCGGCGGGGGCGGGGGGAAGGGTGTGGGGCGTCAGGAGTAGCGGCCGCGGCATGCCGGGGTTCAAGGTGCTGGCCGTCAGCACGGAGAGCACCGGGGTGGTGACGCGGCTCGAGCAGCTGCTCAATATGGACACCACGCCCTTCACCGACAAGATCATTGCCGAGTACATCTGGTACGTACGCGCCCTGCAATGTCGCACTCTCTCTCTCTCTCTCTCTCTCTCTGCGGATTTGTTTGCTTTGCCCGCGAGAACAGTGGCTAGCTTGAGATAGGCCAAAATCACACTTTTTGGCTCGCGAACCATCCGATTGGGAATTGGATGGTTGAGATGAGATTGGCACGGGGATAAACAGTGCAGATTTGCCCTATAAAGTCGAAATATCTAAAGTTTTTGAGCATGATGATGAGTGAGGACTCACTACTTGCTTTTCGGTTCATATACTTAAATTAGATTATGAGAGTGTATGCATCATACTTTTGGGGAGTAACAAAGAAGATCCCACAAATTGATGCTGGCAGCTACTATGTTAACATATCTTCATTTTCTTTCTTCAAATTGTGTAGGGTTGGAGGAACTGGAATTGATATCAGAAGCAAATCAAGGGTATGCACTCGATACCAATACCATCATCACAATTATTTTTATTTCTTTACATGAAGAAATTCTGAGTGTTCTTAGGGGATAGCAGTTGAGCACAGAGCACTCCTGTGGCTGTACGTACCTTTTTTCTTTTTCTTTTTGCTCCTTGAAAGAAAATATAATGTTCGCGTTTCAGACTATATCGAAACCAGTGGAGGACCCCTCAGAGCTACCGAAATGGAACTACGATGGATCAAGCACAGGGCAAGCTCCAGGAGAAGACAGTGAGGTCATTTTATAGTAAGGGGAAAAATTACAGTACAATGTGTTCTTCATTGCACATACAAAGCATGCTAGATTTCTACCTCTGTTAGTTTATTTATGTTTTTTTGTCCTGTTTTCAGTCCACAGGCTATATTCAAGGATCCATTTCGAGGTGGTAACAACATATTGGTACATTCCATTTTCCCAATTGCATTATCCCTTTCTGGATGTGCCTTTATGCTAATCATAAAGGAAAGATCGATTATGTGTGCAAAATGGCATGCTAATTAATGCAAAACTTGGATTTTTCAGGTTATTTGTGATACCTACACACCAGTCGGGGAACCCATCCCCACTAACAAACGCCACAGGGCTGCACAAGTATTCAGTGACCCGAAGGTCGTTGAACAAGTGCCATGGTACTATTCATTAAGCACTTGTGTGCTACAAATTACATACAACTGCTCTCCTTTTTTTTTGATTTTGTTTACATACAAAGTTGAAACATTTGCTATACCCTATTTTTCTAGGTTTGGAATAGAACAGGAATACACTTTGCTCCAGAGAGATGTGAACTGGCCTCTTGGCTGGCCTGTTGGAGGCTACCCAGGCCCCCAGGTATTGTATGAAACTAGAAAAGAAGCTTGGTTTATCAGCCAAGGCTAGTTGAAGTGCATGTCTTGAATAGGCTTAATTAAACACTATATCCAGTAGTAATATTGCTCTGAAATATTGTAGGGCCCATACTACTGCGCTCTAGGATCAGACAAGTCATTTGGTCGTGACATATCAGATGCTCACTACAAGGCATGTCTTTATGCTGGAATTAACATTAGTGGAACAAATGGGGAGGTCATGCCTGGTCAGGTATGTCTTTTGGTATTTGCGTACACACATATATTCTTAGTTTTTCCGAATCATTGCGATATTTTTAACTTCTTTTTTAAAAGGACAAACCAAAGTGTCTAATAAGTGGAACTTCACAAAACTTATTCATGCAGTGGGAGTATCAAGTTGGACCTAGTGTTGGTATTGAAGCAGGAGATCACATATGGTGTTCAAGATATATTCTCGAGGTACTTCAAATAATAATCCATGATTCCCTGATATCATGGAGCTTTGATTCTTTTTGGTTAACTATCAGGGTATGGTTAAAAAGTCCAGCAGTTTGTTAAATTATTGGTAAGCCCTTTATAGGTGCACATACTATGGTCGATTTTGACATTTTACCCCTTTAAAGAATCCCCCTTTTGAAAACCACAATACCTGTTTTCTTGAAAACATCAGAAGGCCGAAGCCCATGATTGACCATCTTTTAGTTGATACCAATTTTCGCATCAGTATTAGCAGTTCTAATTATCATCCTACTCACCTTAATCAGAGAATCACGGAGCAAGCTGGTGTAGTGCTCACTCTTGATCCAAAACCAATTCAGGTATATCCCAGTAAGTTGTTTATAGCAATTTATATATTACAATTAAAGGGTACTCCCTCCGTTTCTTTTTATAAGGCGTATTTGGTTTCGTTAGGACAAAGCTTTGACCAACAATTACTCTATTAGCATATAATTTTTATGACGCAAAATTGATATTAGCAGATTTGTATTCAAAAGTACTTATATATAATTATGATTTTGTATTGCATAAATGATATATTAATAAAGTAATCGTTGGTCAAAGTCTTGTCCTAACGAAACCAAATACGCCTTATAAAAAGAAACGGAGGGAGTACTGAATTATAATTTGATGATAGGGTGACTGGAATGGAGCTGGCTGCCACACAAATTACAGGTTCCATATTTTTCTATTAATGTTAATTATCCAGAATTATCTTTATGGAGTATATATTGTCGTATTCACAAAACAGCAGAAAACCTAATATAGCTTTGTTCAATAAACTAAGGCCTTGTTTGAGACAAACAAAATTCCACGGGATTTTGTATGAAAAAGAACATACAATGAGACCTAATAGACAAAAATTCCTCCAAAATTCCTGTATTCCAGACAGGGCCCAGACGTTAAGCATTAGTTGGTGATTGTTAAATTGTTATCAGGTGTGAATTAATCCAGAATAGGCCTGTATTCACTTGAATTAATTACTAACTTGTTTTATTAAGGAGTTTTTCAAAATACTTTATATGATTTGTCCTTACTGTGCAACTGAGAAACAATCTGAATTTCTTGCAAATGTAGCACAAAGAGCTGACAAAAGGCTTGGTTGTTGTAGCACAAAGAGCATGCGCGAAGATGGAGGATTTGAAGTGATCAAGAAAGCAATTCTGAACCTTTCGCTTCGCCATGATTTGCATATAAGTGCATACGGTGAAGGAAATGAGCGGAGGTTGACGGGGTTACATGAGACAGCTAGCATAGACAGTTTCTCATGGGTATGGGTGGAGCAACATTTCTTTATCTTTCGGTGTCTTTCAATTCATGTTTATTTACAAGTTATACTAATGAAGCACTATTTCTCAGGGTGTGGCGAATCGTGGCTGCTCTATTCGGGTGGGGCGAGATACCGAGGCAAAAGGGAAAGGTATATGCTCTTCCATATTCCCTGAAACTACTTTCAGTCTTTCAATGTTTGGAAATTCAGAAGAAGAAGAAAAGAATTTTTCCCGAAAATAAAATCCACTAGGACATTAGGCAAAACTAGCTTGCAGAGTAGAAAAACCTCCCGTTATCTTCGGTGATCCGTGCTAAAGCTCTTAACTTGGGTCTTAGGTTCTTGAACCCTCTCTATCCAATTGGCCATATAATGTATTTGGGTGCCAAATCCTTGCGATGATTTCAAAAAAAATTGGTTCAAATCCACCCCCAACCTGCATCTCGTCCAATTAGTTCTGCGCTTCTGGCATTAGTCCCTTATGTATCAACTGTCAAGTGAGTATTGGACCACTGTGGGTTCCATGGAAAAATAACCATTCCTGAGGTGTCAGCTACATATTCCATAATCTGTTTCAAGAATTTATGCCTGCCAAACAATAATGCAGGAAAGCTATTGTTCTTAGTGAATAAGCGCACCATAGAATAACTGGCGAGACCTTTTATTTGTCGTAATTCAATACGTAAATACGGCATTATATCTTTCTAATACGTAATTTAGGTGCTCTGTTGAAAGCACAAATATGCCTGCATCCAGTGGCCACATGCCTGCATGACTACTGAATTTTCATACGGCAGCACCAAATCCATACGTGTGCAACTTGGTAATTTGCATTTTCAACTCAATTATTTTCTTTGCTATACCTTCTTGGGTAACAGGATACCTGGAAGACCGTCGTCCGGCCTCTAACATGGACCCATATGTTGTGACATCGCTGCTGGCTGAAACCACAATTCTGTGGGAGCCAACCGCTGAAGCGGAGGCTCTTGCTGCTAAGAAGTTGGCGCTGAAGGTATGAATGACTTGAAGGATGATTTGGAGGCAAATAAATCCACAACAAAATTGTTTGTTGTCCATTGGTCTTGGACCTGTCTTGTATTTCTGTTTGGGGGCATTGTCTGTACAAACTTACAATTTCTAGAACCATGTTGCCTTTGATGAATTCATCGGTTAACTCTTTGCTTGGACATCACACGCGAATACTTGATCTGGGTCCAGTGGCGGAGCCAGAAAAATCTAAAGGAGGGGGCCAAAAAGACTGATAAAGCATATTTGCATGCGAGCTTTCACACCAACAAGAAGCACCATTGCATTAATAATATTTTGTAAGAGATATGACAAATCATTAGTCATACTTAATATGTTGATCATGAGGTGCAAGATGAACACAAAGTCAAATATTTCCATTGTGGAGACTGATCACATAGCTAGTGTGTCATACAGATCAGCAGAAACTCTGGCAAATATTACGAGTATGATCAATGATCGACCTATGATTCTGCAATAGTTCATGTGCTACTTTCCGATAATGGAAGCAGCATTGGTTATTCATGAATGAATCTCTCTTTATGTGCTACCTAATGGAAGCAGCATTGCCAACGCGTCGACCGGGGCCCAGGCCCACCTACGCCCCGGCCTGGGCTCCGCCTCTGTCTGGGTCTGTATTTGAGTCCAGTAGGGAGCGACAGTAGTGCACAAGGAAACACATTCAAGAACTGTTATTCAGTTTTGCGTCATTCAAAATTAGGATCGAAAACAGAACGAAAAGTTTTCGACTGTTCCGGAGAAGAATGAAAACGGAAGTCTTTTTTCGGAAACCGAAACTAAAAATATCGGTACCAAAACGGAAACGGAATTTTTTTGACGGAAATAAAAACGAGAGAGCCAGTCCTGACGAAAATGGAAATAGAAATTCTGTATAAGTAAAATCGGAATCGGGCTAGAAATGGAAACGGGTTTGGTAAAAAAAAAAAAAGGAGAAGGAAGAATTTGCATTTATTTTTAAATTAAAATAATTTTAGAAATATAAATGGCTTTGTAGAAAATATCAAATAGAGTTTAAAAATTCCAAAAAAAAATCTCAAAAATACTTCGGAACATTTTGAACCTTGAAAAATTATTTTTAGCCATTTTTTTCATAAGTAAATTAATTTTATAAATCAAAAATTACAAAATGGCATTTATAAACTCCTAAGATCTAGAATAAATCTGAAAAAAAATAATATGCAAATTTTAGGGTGTTACATCATTGTAGTTGGTGGAGTAAGAGGATGTCGATGATAATGATATGGAGGAGGACATGACGGTCTGATATAGAGGACAAATAACGAGCCTTCAATTGACAAACTTGAGAAAAAAAAACTTTCTGGTTATATATTAGTGAATATAACATTATTCTTGTGTCCGCCTTAGTGGTGAAATGAGTTACATTGTTCTTGCGGTCATGTATATTGTGTCATGTACTATATTCTTCTGGAATTTTTCGCTTTCGTTTCCGTATCCGCTCCGTTCCGCATCTGTTTCCGTTACTATCTGTTTTCGAGGTTTCCGATTTCATTTTCGTTACCGGTAAAAAATATGGAAACGAAAACAACCATCTACCAACCGTTTCCGTTCCGTTTACATCCCTATTCAAAATAGAGACATTTTCTTATTTGCCGTCCAAAGTTTGTATCATCCTTTAGATGTTACTCATTGTGTCACTGGTATGTTGTCCCGGACTCGTACGTCTGTGACACAATTAAGTATTTAGAAATTTCAAATGACATAAAATTAACCCTTCAAAATAAGTTCGTGGATCTTTCCTATAGCGGGCTAAAATCACGCCAGTTTCATCTGCTCCTTGGCTCGATTTGTCCCGCTAGTAACTGCTTTAAGATCTGTGGTCATCCTAAATCCACTTCACCATCCGGCGTTCGCCTCGCCTGTGCCAGCAGGAAGCGCCGCGTGTTCTGAGAAGACAGTGCGGCGCGGGAAGATGCAGACGAGGTGCCAGACCGCGCTGAGAGCGCGGCGGCCGCGGCAAGTACGCCACCGCTGCGCCTGGCACGTAACGATGACGGCGGTGAGCGTCCTGCTTCTCCCATGCCACCGTACCATCGCCGCCGCAGCGCCTGCGTGCTGCCGGCCGCGTGCGCGCCAGCGCCGCGCGTTCCACGAGAGGCGACGGCCCGGGTGGTCCAACCACCCCGGGCTCAGTACGGTTCCCTACGACACGGGGCCTCGGACCGAAACCCAAGCTTCCCAAGGTTAGGAAATAGAAACCCTGGCCCTGGCCGCATCCAATTATTCCAGCAGTCCGTCACTGTCTGTGTCTGACTTCCAAAGGAGAAATTAGATTTCTTTAGTTTTTCCTTTAGCAATTATTCCAGCTTTTGTTCTTGTCCCTGAGCCCACTGTCCTATAATCTGTACCCGTAATAGGTTTTGTCAAACCAACTCACATAGATGATTTTTTTTTGCGAGGGAACTCACATAGATGGCAATGACAGAGTTTACTTCGGAGATCGATATTGAGCCGAGTTGAGTACAAATAAATTTCACCTGATTTTTCTTTAAATTAACAACACTGCTACCTTACACATCCATGGAGATCCTTGGCATAGATCTACTGCCCGTAATTGTAAACGTGATCGTCGGCAATCATATCGTTGTCTCAAACTCTCGAGTTTCAGCGAAGACAGAGAATCCAATAGTTCATTAACTCAATGGCTTGCTGGTAATAGAACTAAACATCTTCAATGTAAAAATGTGAGTGCTTATGTACTTTAGACTTGTGTTATTAATAATATAAGAAGGCAGGGGATTTTTCTAGAAACACTTCCCAAGGTTAAAAATAACTTCAGAGTTGCAACAACGATACATCACAATTATACTCTTACGTACGACCCAGTGCCATTGCTATGTTGTGCAGATCAAGCCATGGACTAATGCTCTCCTGTGAAATGCGACATATCTGCAGCTACCAACGCGAGGACTGAGGATGCGTGAGCAGAGCGACAGCGATAGAAGTAGCAGAACCTATTTCACAAAGACGGCAAGGGCTCAGATCCGTAACGGAGAACACATAGAGATACTAAACTTGCTAAGATTACGCACGAACAGACAGCCTATGGCTTCGGATGCTTGTGCATCGGCGGAGAGCTAGAGTGCATGGCCACCCCGCTGTAGTCCGCGCTGTAGATCAGCCCTCCCTTGGCGTCGTCATCCTCATCCGTCCAACTGGCCTTCGCCTCAGCAGTCTTCTTCACTTCCATAGCTACCACCTACATTGCTCGAGATGTTAGGGTAGTGTTTTTTTTTTTTCCTGAACAAGAACATGTGTGCAGAGACAGGCGCACGGCTAATAGCTTCCAGGTAATGAACAGAACTGCTATTTGCACAAAATACACATGAAGCTTTTATAGTTCTGAAATCTGGGGACATATATGTGAACTTATACTAACCTCATGCTGCTTCTTGTGCTTGCCGTCATCGTGCCG
This sequence comes from Rhipidocladum racemiflorum, assembly GCA_036346355.1. NCBI lineage: Eukaryota > Viridiplantae > Streptophyta > Magnoliopsida > Poales > Poaceae > Rhipidocladum > Rhipidocladum racemiflorum. The sequence continues at coordinate 69,679,085 of CM070576.1, read as the reverse complement.
CGGGTAATGGTGTCCTAACAAGTCTATTTCTCTGCCTTTGCGACCTAGAACTCGAGCTTGTTGCCTGCGCAGAGAGGAATAAAGAGAGGAGGAGGCACCATCTGCAGCTGCAAGAGTGGGAGTGGCTAGAAGAAGGCTCGAGACAAATAGTGCACAAAGCAACTTCTCCATGATGGTGGTGGTGTCGACTGGTGACCGACTGGCGATGGGGAGCTAGGAGAGGAAATTGCAGGCCTCCTCCATGTATCTTTCCTAGCTATAAATTGGTGACGGTTGCCGGGACAAAATGCACCATGGTGCCTTGACCTTAGCATATTTGCAAAATAGGCCCCATTTAGAAGACTTTAAGGGAGTTCAGTTCACAAAAAGAAATGCTAGCCATTAGCATGATTGAAATCTAAGCGCCATTATGCAAACGTGCCAAAACTGAGGCACTGTTAATCAGCTTTAGTTTTGTGGACCATAACGTCACATGTGAGTGAGCAAATGATAGGAGTGTACAATTATTTGGTAGGGCGCTGGGGACATGGGTAACAGGAACATTTGGCTACTTGCTGTAACCCTTTTCTCTCGAGATCCCTACTTAAATCTGAGAAAACTGTAGAGGACCCAGCGGTCGCCCATGCACACCCAGAATTCTGTTCTGTCTGCATTACCAGGCTGATGGATGGCCTCACCTTTTATCGATAGTTGATGTTCGGTGGACGCATCGTGTCTGGGTGATGGCATACCTTCTGTGCCACGCTGCACGCATGCTGTCAGATGGTAGGACCCTATATGATCTCGGCGAATAATTTTTTTTGAAAAATTTTAAACTGCTACAATGTTTGATGAATTTAGACCAGATTTCGCACCAAAATTTTCTAAACGTGATTACGTGATTTCAGGAAGATTCAGGGGCTCTCTCACATTTTCCCAAACAAAAAACAAGAGGGGTCATCTCGCATTTCCACCTTGTCTCCCCGTCTTCCTCGTCACGGAGGTCATCGCATTTCCACCGGCGGGGCAGGACCCGGCGCCGCCAGGCTCGCTAAGAAAAAGGGCATCCAGATTCGGTCTCCGACGCCGTCGATGGCCGAAGATCCCGTAGGATCTCGCCGCTGGTGCTGCGACCCCAGTGACGACCACCGACTATTAGCCGCCGACGATGACCACTTCGACAGCCTCCCATCTTGAATCGCATCAGCGATGCCAAGGCGATCGGTCGTTGCTCCCTCATCTCCCGTCGCTTCCACGACCTTGTCCCCCCTCGTCGACTTCGTCCTCATCGTGTCAACTACGCTATCCCCGACGACCCCACCTCCTTGCCCATGTCCCCATTCTCCCCAACATGAGGCGCTCGGCCACTGATCTGGTGCTCTCGATGTGCCGCTGAGGGCCACCATACTACTCTGAGCCGCCTTAGATCCCGTACTCCCCAGATGACAGGGTTCGGGGTTGAAAATCACCGAAGTTTTGGTGATTTTGGCCAAAATTTCGGTTTAGGGTTCCTAAAAAAATGTTGGATTTGAAATTTATTTTTTGAATTTCGATCGAAATTCCGAAATCTCGTCAAAATTTGGATCTCGGCCACCCCGAGATATGAACCAAGAAACAAAAAAAAAAATGAAACCTTGGGAGCCTAAGGCAGGAGAAGATATAACTCATTGCACAAGATTGGCTCAAGCTGGTTGGCCGTTTTAATGGTGCTTGGCAGCTTGGATGTGCCCTGTTTCGGTACTGTGTGTTGCCGCGTTGGACTGTTGGGAGTTAGTTAGAGAGAGAACTGACTATGCAGTGGCACTTCCTATGTTCGGTGAACATGTAATGTTATGAGACAAGATGTTATCCAGCACAAGAAATGGTCCTGGAGGCTTAAGTTTGAGCTAACCAAAGACAGGGCTGATGACCAATAGCTAACTTGGATTTCGTGCCAGGGGGAAGGCAATTCCAAATCTGCATCTTTCTATGGATTTAAGTAGATTGGATTTGGAGGTATGCTTGGCAGTATGTGTTGGCATGTTACTAGCTTGTATTGTAAAAGCTGATGCAGCTTATTAATTTTTGCCTTCTGATTAGAGTATGGCGTGAGCCAGTACGGGGGGCTCGAGACAACGAGGTCAAGCTCAAGAAGGCTTCTTTTATCAGACCTCTTGCTAGCCACGGAGCTGTCCAGTTTTCTGGACTCCATATGGACATGTCAAATAAAATAACATGTCAGCAGCCAATAGCATTATTGTTCGTTGACAATTTGGCCAGACCAGCCCTGACTCGTTTCATCCGCCTGTTCCCTTGTGCTGAAAATTTGCAACAACAATGTGTATACGATCCATACTGCGTGTCAGTTAAAGACTAGGGTTATAACACAAATGTTTTATTAGTGCTAATCATGCTGAAATCTGGTAGATTCTCATTAGCCATCGTTTTATCATCCTCCGCGCATGTTTTTTTAACAGTACTAGCAGCCGGACGTCTGATTTTTTTTAAAATTTCGGACGCCCGCGCAACATTTTTTTTACTGTTTGCAACATTTTTTTTCAACGTTCGCAACATTTTTTTCACTTTTGAAACATTTACTGTTTGTCGAATGAAAATGTTGCATGCGTAGGAGAAAAATGTTACATGCGTAGAAAAAAATGTTGCGGTAGAAATCAGACGTCCGAACTGTAGCATTAACCGTTTTTTAACACTCATACGTCACAACTGCCATGGATGCAACTCCATGTGACCGACAACATTTTTTAGTAGAAATTAGGAAACGCATCCGGCGAGAGGATACGTTTGTCCTATCCGTTGGCCATTCCGCCTTTGCTCGTTCTGGTTCGGCGTCCTCTGTGTTAGGAAACGGATTCGTATCCTGTTAGGAAACGGATTCGTATCCGATATGGACTCTTCCTTATCTCTAAGCAGCCATTTATATATATGGGAGCGAGAAGTCATCGTTGTATAAGCATCTGAGAATAATAGCGAGTCCGTTCCTCATATTGTGTCTCTCTTTCTCACTTCGCTATTCTCCAGAGATCTATTAGGCAACCCCGGACTATTCGATGGCGAGGTTCAACACGTTATCAGCACAAGCTCTACCGAGAAAGATTGAAAGGTGGAAAAGACAAGAAGCGAAGGATAAATCGCCGACGACAACGAACGTCTACCGGCGATTGATCGCCTCGATCCGATCTGCAATCAACTCGCCATCACGCCGGCATCCACTCGGATTGCCTAAAGAAAAGTCCTACGCGACTCTATCCTACGCGATAGCCTACCGAAGAATAGAGTGAGAAAAGTACGTAGCATGAAGCTACAACAGTACAACAACTATTACAAATCTAGGATGAAGCTAAAGTGCAAATCAACGATGGCTCGAAGCCGTCGGCATTGGCTCTTGCCACAAACTAGAACTTCGAAGTTGCCCGTGAACGCCGCACTCTCGTGCACTCCTGGCCTGGAACCCCGGCTTGAAGCCCGAGGCCACCGCGTCCAACCGCGCCCGGCCACGCATGGCAGAATTTGAGCGTGATGGCGAACGCCAGCGGCGCCTGACTCAGTACTTGGTCGTATGCCTGGCAGATTCACCTTCCGGGGCCGTGAGTATGATGCCTGTGCATGAACCATCTCAAAAGTGCTGGGGGACATTCATAGGGGCACGTTGCTTGAAATGGCTCTCGTCATTGCATGTTTCCAAAAGCAAAGATCCAATGTGATAGGAGCGGACCCGGGTTCTCGCTTGGTGGGTGTATTAAATCACGCCCATCCCGAAAGTGGCACTGTTCTTGCCTTTGGTTCTCACCAGCGGCGTTCCTAGCCGCCACGCTGAGCATGAAGTGTCGGCGGCCGGCAGGCCGTGAACGCGCCGAAGCCGCCGGACAGCGCGAGCTTCTCTGGTTTACCCCAGCTGGCCAATCTGCCAAGGCTATTCAAGGCGATCGCAGCCTCGCGCCATGCCAAGCGCCAAACGCTGCGCGCCCACCTCGCCAGTCGCCGCTTGGCCGAACAAGCAGCTCAGGGCCAGAATCTGTTTCACTGCGACTCACGGCTCTGCTTGCCCGCTGATAAGGCTCGCCGCCAGCCATGGCGGGCCCGCCCAAATCTGTGTGCCCGGACAGGCTACGTCTGCGATCATCATGGACTGATCGCCGAATCACTGCATCGTCGAGCAGCTTGTCGCGCCACGCTAGCGTCTTTGCCACGACTCAGCAGCGCTCCGCCAGCTTCGCCAGCGTGCGTCGGCGCCGCCATCAGCGACTCGATGCACCACCGCTACCACTGGAGATAGTTTGGATACATGGACTAGCAGTCCAGATTGAAGTCCAATGAACTCATGGACTTGAAGTCCAGATTGAAATCCGGTTTTGAAACCGGTTGGGGCACGGGGAGGGTAGGGGATATTACCCCTTTGCCCTCCCCCATTTTCTTTATCCTTTTACTGTTTTTCTTTTCCTGAAAATGCATTAGAAATTCAGAAAATTGATTAGAAAGTTCCAGAAAATTCTGAACAATTTCCAGAAATTATGAAAAATATCTAGAAAAATCTAGAAAATTTATTGGCTCTGTTTTAATTTGTACTTAGCCTTATTTTCTGCATTTATGAATATTTACATGAATTTTTGCAATAATTGCTCTATTTAGAATATCGGAAATTCCTGAGAATTTATTTTCCGAATTTATGAATTTATGGATTATGTCATGTTGATATTTGATGAAATTCAAATTCCTGTTGTAAAGTAATTCTGAAAATTGCTTGGAAATTAGCAGAAATTATGAAAAGTGTTAGGAAAATTCCAGAATTTCTCATACAACAGTTTATGAGAACATGAGTGGTTGGGATTTGATTTTGGTAATGAATAAACAGATATGAGACAATTGGTGTCTAGGAAAACACACATGAGGCTTGGTTCTTTAATTGGCACCGGAAGCGAGAAGTGCTCCCTCCTCATGTGAGCCCTAGGGGCAGTTGACCTGCCAAGAGTCAAATTTGAGAGATATTCATTACCCATTTCGTTTCGATAGCAAGAATTATATAAGTTGTAATTAGACTTATGCCATGTTTAATTCATGTTGCAATTTATTTTTGCTATCAAGGATCTTTGGAAAATTCATTTGATAATTAATTAAAATTGCCAAATACTAAGAAAAATTCGGAAATTTTGGAATTTATTTCCGTTATGAATTTATGAATTGTGCAATTATTGTTTATTACGAATATTTATGAATCAGTAATATATATGAATTTTGCGATTATGAATAATGTATTTATGAATCTCGCATTTATGAATCTCGCACTTATGAATTTTGCATTTATGAATTAGTACTTATGAATCTTGTACTTATGAATTTTGCATTTATCTTTGTATATATGAATCTTGATATTATTGCTTTCTTTTAGTTTCTTTGGAAACTCATGAGAATTCAATTATGCATTTTATTGAATCTAGCGACCATTTCTATTAGATTGCATTTAGTAATCTAATGGAATAACCTTTATGAATGTGCAAAGGTGTGGCATTATCTAACGTGAGTTTTGAAGAAGCGATATGAATTGTCGAGAATTATCTCACATAGACATCAGATTGCATAATGAATAGTAAGCTCAAGAGTATACTTTTCTCATGAATAGAATTGCAATTTACTTCTTTATTCCAAGATTCTTTATTTACAAGCAATTTTTGAATTACTTAGCCACTGATGATTAGAATTATTTTTCTTTTCATCTAGAAATCGTGGCGCCCAATGGAGGGAAATATGCATTGTTGATAGTGGCAATACAACAAATACTATCTTAAGAGAGGTCGAAATACTTCCGAGACAATCACGAAGAACGCTGGAAGGATTACGACTATCAGAAGCGATCGATATAATAGGCTCGCAGGAAGAGCCACAATTATATTGCCAATGGGTACAACTTTGGTAATTGAAGAAGCCCTCTTGTACCCCTGAATCAACCCGCACTCTCTTAAGTTTCAAAGATATCGCATAATGGGTTTCACGTAGAAACCAATGAAGAAAATGGCAAAAGAACACTTGTGCATTGTGAAGCACAGCGGAATATGGAAAGATGGTACTAGAAAAATGTCCCTCATATGAATCAGGTTGTACTACACTTAAAATCAATGCACACACGTGTATACTTCTCTTGAAGACTGTCTTTAGAAGCTCGAATTATTTGCTTTATGGCATTATAGATTAGGTCATCCGGTCTTAGATTGATGAGAAATATAGTTAACAACTCACAAGGTCATGGCATTAATGTTAGAATTTCCCGAATCACGAAGATTTTGTGTGCCATGCATGTGCCACCAGGAAATTAATAACTAGACCCTCTGTTATGAAAGTGCAACATGAAATCCTGCATTCTCGAACGCATTCAGGGGATATTTGCGGTCGATTCAGCCCTTGTCGAGGGCCGTTTGATACTTTATGGTGCTCATTGATGCTTCCTCGAAATGGTCGCATACATGTTTCTTTGTCAACAAGGAATCATGCATTAAAGCGATCTCGCAGATCATCGTAATTAAGAATGCTTTTCTGATCATCGCGTGAAGTCCATTCGAATGGACAATGCCGGTGAATTCACTTCCAAGGCATTTGATGATTATTGCACAGAACGGGAATAACTGATGAGCACTGCACATGCACGTCCATACGCAAAATGGGCTAAATAAGCACTAATAAAAGGATTAAGTTCATTGCCGGCTCTTGCAGAGTTGTAACTTGCCCAACACTTGTTGGGACACTACTTGCGACGCGAGCGACTCATCAATTATAGACCATCGGCCTACAACATCCATTCACCAATGCAATTAGTGCAAGGGGTTATCCCGAAGATTTCCCATCTTAGAAAATTTGGTTGTATGGTATATGTACCTATACCACCTTTACGGATCGCAATGGCCTCTCTCCGCAAGTCTGATATCGTTGGTTATGAGAGTGCATCCATAATCGGTATTTGGAACCTATGATCGAGACTTGCACACCTGATTCGTCGTGATTGCATCTTTGACGAGGACCATTTCCCGTCATTAGGGGGAGATAATCAACCTTTAGATGAAAAATTCCGGTAAATAGTATGTCATTCCACTTCAGGATCCTCGCGCATGACCTCGCACTAATGAAGCAAATCAAGAAGTCCAGAAGATAATTGATTTGCAGAATTTAGCAAATGAAGCTCGATCATTTTGTGATCACGAGAAGCGTGGTTAAGTCGCATGTACCGGCCAAGAAATGCACCAGAGAGGGTGGAAATACCAAAAGAAAGCGAAGGTATCCTCATCCTCGCTCGAGAGGCCTCAAAGAAAAGAAACGGAGATCCGGCTTCTCAAACCCAAAGTACCAGGAGGCGTGCTGGGAAACTCAGGCGAAGGACTTACCATGACCAATCACAAAAGTGCCCCAAAGCAAGAAGGGAGCCGCTTGAGACTGCACTCGAAAGAAGCACGTGGAAAAGGCAATTCCAGATCTGAACCTTCCATTGGAAGAAGCGCGAAAATAATGTGTGCGCACACATTGGCGGAGAAAAACTAAAGGAACTTGCTCTGGAATGGGAAATAGCAATGAAGAGCAAGTAGAAGTGCACAAAGCACCCCATGATGAAATGGCCATAAACTTTGTAATAGCACGGGAGAATCAATGAATAGAGCAACAGCAATGTCGATGCATACTTTGCAAAGAAGATTGCCCACGATCATTAATCATGATCCCGAGCCCGCATCTTCGCAGAGTGCAAGAAAAGGCTCGATTGGGAAGATTGGAAGAAGGCAATCACCGCGAGTTAGTCTCTCTGAACAAAAGAGAGGTGTTTGGGCCTGTGTGCATACGCCTCCCCATATAAAACCCCGTAGGTCACAAATGGGTTTTGTTAGCAGAGAAAGCGAAACAATGAAGTTGTAAGGTACAAGGCAAGGCTTGTCGCTCAAGGTTTCACTCAACGTCCTGGGTTGATTATAAAGAAACCTATTCTCCGGTCATGGGTGGAATTACCTTTAGATACTTGATCTCAATGGCGAGTCAACTTGAAGTTGAAAATGAAGCTAATGGATGTTGTCACGATATTTGTATGGAAACTTGGATTAGGAGATTTATAGCAGAGTACCGGAAGGTATCCTATCCCGAACCAAGACAGGCAAATAGAAACCTATACAAAGGTGAAATTGGAGAAATCCAAATTGTATGGGCTAAAAACGACAGAAGAATGTGGTACAATCGTTTGAGTGACTTTCTCTGCAAGAAAGGCTACGAGCATGAAGATTGTCCATGTGTATTATACAACGATCCACTGAATGGATTTTGTATAATCTCCGTCATGTAGATGACTTGAACATCATTGGGACGGATGAGGAAATTGAAGAAGCATGCACATACTTGAAATCTGAGTTTGAAATGAAAGACTTGGGTAAAACCAAGTTCTGCTTAGGCTTGCGCTTGAACATGTCAAGCGGAATCTTGGTACACCAAGCATCCTACACCTTGAAAGTGTTGAGAGATTTGGCTTTGAAAAGGCATACCCCGCAAAGACCCCAATGGTGGGAAGGTCACCTGCAGACCTGAATCTGTGCAGGCCTAAAGAAGAGGGAGGAAGTCACGGGGCGAATTCCCATACTTGAGTGCAATTGGAGCGCTCATGTACCTTGCGAATAGCACTAGGCCGGACATTATGCGTCGCTGTAGAATTTGCTAAGCGTGATGCAGTTAGAACCCACCAAAAGGCATTGGAAAGGGGTGAAGGACATCTTAGTTACCTTCAAGGAAGCAAAGACCTCGGCTTGTTTCTGAAGAAACAATGAATTGAATTTAGTTGGCTACGTAGATCTTTGAGTACCTATCGGACCGCATGTCTTGGCAAGTCACAAGCGGGTATGTTTTCCTTTGCGATTGGAGCAGCAATTTTGGAAGTCGTCTACAGCGGACTCTTGTCTCGACGCCGACTAACCACTGAAAATCATTGCATTGTATGAAGCCTCTCGGGAATGTGCATGGCTTCAAGAATGGTTCACCACATCCGAAGTCATGTGGTCAGAACATGGAACAAACCCCACTATTATCTATGAAGATAATCAGCTGTGTTACACAGTACAAATGGGATATGTGAAGAGTAACCTTACAAAGCATATCAACCCCAAGTTCTTTTATGCTCATGAAATGCATAAGATGAACGAGATAAAGATATCAGATACTTAAAGTCGTGTGAAAATCTGCAGATTTATTCACTAAGTCACTCCCTTATCTTCCTTTCGGAAAGATGTATTAGAGGAATCGGGATGATGAGGCTTAGAGAAGTGCATATTTCAGGGGAGATTTTTCACATACTCCTCACATAAATCTCAAACATGAAGTTTGAGTACTCCAACGTAAATCTTGAAGATTAACATTGAAGTTTGGGTGGATTGTACTCTTTTCCTTAAGTAAGTTTTTCATTGAAGTTTTCTTACATAAGGTTTTTGATGCAGAGCAATCCAGTGCGACGCCAGCAGCGTGCTATGTACTCTTTCTCCAATTATTTTTCCCACTCCGGGTTTTATGGAGTTTAATAGAGGCGTATGCATCTCGCTGGAAAATCCGAGGGGAGTGTTAGGAACGGATTCGTATCTGTTAGGAAACGGATTCGTATCCGAGCATAATTTTCCTTATCTCTAAGCAGAACGCTTATATATAGGAGGCGAGGGGTCACCCCATTTGTACGCTTATACTGAGAATAATAAAAGCGGTCCCGTTCCTCCTCATATTGTGTCTCTCTTTCTCCCTGTCTATTCTCCACTTGAGATCTATTAGGCAACCCCGGACTATTCGATAGCGAGGTTGTCTAACACTCTGTTCCTCCATCGAGCACGTTGGCTCGGCCACTCTGGCGCGCAGCAGAATTGCACCGCAGCGCATCGTCGCCGCGAACCGCGCCGTCCGCCGGAGTGGCCGGAATCACGCCGCTCCAGCGCGTTATTTGCGCCGTGAGCGCTCGATCGCCTCGCGTGGTCGCGTCCGTCCGCCTCGTGCCGACCGGTCGGCACCGCGCGCGCGCGTCGCTCGGCCGCCCGTTTTTCCTGTCTCGCTCGCGCGGGCCCTCGCCCCTTGACTTGTCCGCTCGCCAATTTGACAACCTAGCTGAAGAGGTTTTTTTTTTTTGGTTGCTGTTGTAAAAGGTATTGTTTTCCCCCGCCAATCAAGAGCACGTCTACAGGAACGTACGAACAAAAGTAGGAATGCGAGTAAAAGCACATAATGTAAAAGGTAAAAAGTGCTCTCTCTTTATTAGATTATTTTTTCTGCATAAGATAATGCCCAATATATAGTAGAAAAACTCCTGAAGATCGATTCGGATTCGTCCACCAATGACTAGAGTCCTTCTATACTGGAACAATGATTCTATTCATATGGAAACACTCATACGTCACCGTGAAATACCAAGAGCGTGGAAGCGCACGTTTGGAGTAAAATCGCGTGCACACGGACTGATGGAAAAGGAGAGAAATACTGGACCTGACGATCGAGAGAGTATCAACGTGTCATTGACCCATGCAAAGGTGGCAGTAAGTGATACGGGGGGGCTTCCATTCCTTCCAAAAAAATGGCCGCATGCACAAGACAGCATGATTGCAGAACGTAATGGAGAAACCAAGGAGAGTACGCGCGATGGCCACTCTTCGATCACCGCATCCCTCGAGTTTCACACGGATTACCACACGTACGTTTACTGTGAGTGCCTACTGCGGCTGTCACTGTATACTTTTGCCTTATAATTGACAGAACATTTCAGAAAAGGGTTTTAATAAGTTTCATCCGGATGTTTTCTTTAGCAACCATCATCCAAACTTTTAGTTATTGGATTCAGATCAATGCACGCCCCCCTGAATTCGAGGTGGGTTGATCCTACGGATGTGTGTTTTGATCGTACGGTCTAAAGTTTGGATGTTTTTTGAGACAAAAACATCCGGATGATACCTATACACTCTCGACAGAAAAATCATCCGGTCCACAAAGAAAGTGAAAGAAGAAAGACCACTGCTCTTTCGGGAACAAGCCCGAGCTTAATTAAAATGTCAACTTATTCTGTGTACATGCACGCAGACGATTTCTGACGGTCATAACAATTATAGACTTGTCCCTGAAAATTTCCGTTCGACGTACTCGCAACTCAGGTTAGCACAGAAATACATAGGCATGAGCTAGCGAAAAACTATTATATGCTGTACCGTCGCAACCGAACTCAACGGCGCATCTTACTACTGTTCGATTTGGTCCTCAACCTCACAACCATTTGGTCCATCCAGCCCCACGTCAAACCTTATTCGTTCGTTGTGTCGCTCGCAAGCGACCATTCGAGTTGCCGCTCTCTCTCCCTCCATGCCCAGCGCGGCAGTGCGGTCCGAACGGAACGAATGACGAGTATTGTACGTAATGCTAGAGCAAATACATTATCAAGTGCTAGTACGTAATGATAATGTTAGAGCAAAAGCAATATGGAGGCCCAAACGCATGGGAAGGAACTACCATATCCGAAACTGCCGAGAGGAGGATGTCGGCGATGAGATCCATTGGATCCGGTTGTTTTCCTCGTCGCCGGCGGGGATCTATCATATCTGATCGTTTTTCTCGTCATTGGCGATGGGATCCGCCAAATCTGTGACCCTCACATGCCTCTTCATCTAAGTCATAGAGTGTCTAACGCCGACTCTGCCCCGTTGCTTCATGGCTCCACCTCGCTGCAGCGCGCATCATGGGTGACTTCAAGCTTTGCCTTCAGCCCTTGGGCAAGCAGGAGGAGGCGGTGGTGGTGGTGGTGGTGACGTGTGGCAAGGGCGAGGTGGCGGCCGTAGCTGAGCATGTCAAGGTTTTTTTGCTACTTTTTTGTTTGTTTTTTTGATAAAACTTGTTGAAATTTTAGCTGAAACTTAATGAAACATGTTAAAATTCGCTGAAACTTTTGGGCTGAAACTTGCTAAAACTTCTTAAAATATTTTGGGTTGGAATTTGACAAAACATGTCGAAACTTATTGAAACTTGTGTTTGAAAATCTGAAACTCGTTGAAACTTGGTCTTGGAACTTCCTCATAATCTTCTAGCAACTTCTAGAAACACGTTAAACTGATTACAACTTAAAACGTTTTTAAATATCTTAATAGAACCTTCTGGAATTTGATTAAGCTTGTTACTATACAGTTACAAAACTTAAATTAACCTTCTGGACTACTGAACGGTGCGTGGCTTCTGCACTTGTCTCCATCTCACAGTTGAAACAGCGTACAGATGCATGTACTGTTGTCCGATCCCTACATGTGCCTCCTTTTTTCCTTTCCCAACTGAGCTATTCCATGCATATATAGTAGGAGTAGCTAGGTCAGCTCGTGCAAATGTTTTTTTTACTGCTTACTGCTTGTAAGCTGTAACTTGAATCAGGGCATTTGCTAGTTTAGTGTGTACGTGATGAACATCGTTAAGTCGGTAATCCTTAGTGAGTACCCCTTTCTAGCGGGAAGTGGTTCCTCTAACGTCGAGTTCTCTGACGTGAGTCACTGACATGTGGGACCTTCCAGCACGTGGTCCTACATGTTAGTAACCCAATGTCAGAGAACTCAACGTCAGAGGATCTCATCGCTTTCTAGCGAGGCATTGGGAGCTCCTTGATTCTTGGCCCATGTAAATCCAATTAGGCAGCAGGCCCATTGAGGAGCATGTGCTTTAGATTTTCTATTCGATGATCGCAAGTTGTTTGTCGTATATAAGCCCCCTTTTATTTGTGATGACATAAACAATGCCTGACTGCTCACCTGAATTTCTCAGATATCTGTGCTTTCCATGCCTGAATTTGAGAATGCATGCGTTTTTATAATATAGTAGAGATGTTTTTTTTTCTTTTCTTGTCTATACATTTTTTTAGAGACTTTTTTTTCTTGTTTCTACATTGTTGTAGAGACGTTTTTTTTAAAACGCCAAATAATCGTCTTCCTATGAATCGTCACTATGAATGTTATGAATCCAGATACATATTTGAGAAAAGAAAAGAAAAAACTTATTTGAGCTATACGAAACCACAGACAGCTTGTGCCATAAAGAAGCATTTAATTAGAAGATTTGCTAGGCCCCAAAGCAATCAAAATGAGTACTACTAGCATAATGTGACAACGAACGGCAAAACTATCATAGTGCATATATAGTGATCATAGCTAACCATAGCTTGTATATATGGGGCCTCAAGGTCCTTAAAAGTATAACACAGTGTGGCCACAGTCATAGAATCTGATTAACAGCTGATATATATCATGCCTTATGACCGAGTAGAGATAATGTGTGGTATTAATAGTACGCTGGAAATATTATGGATATTAGTTGCCACATCTTATATACAATGGATCTGTAGTAGGGGAACTACTGCACATAGAATTTTAAACTTTTACAATTAATTTCCCCATGGCCCAAATTGCTTATCTTCAAAACCCAAATTACAAACTTAGAATCCCATATGTTCTGGATTAGCTGACTGACTCCATATTTCTTAAGCTTGACAGTGCATCACATGATAAGTGATTCGTTGAGTCAACGAGTCGAAGCCACAGAATTTCAAGCAAATTGCTCCACCACTATGCATGTAGGATTAGGCTACAACGCTGACCTAGTAATAGCTAGTTCAATTCCACTGCCATGCATGGGCAGCTACTAATGTACTAGCAAGCTACCAGAAAAGAAACCTTACATTTTCATTTTTTAGATAATGAAATAATATATTAACTTTTGGCCTTTGCATCCTAATATACACACAACCAACCAATTATTACAAAGTTACAGTCAAAATGATGTCCGAAAGAAACACGCTAGAAAACATAGTTCTAACAATACATGAAAAGGATAATACAAAACTCTCAACCCGCACACAATCGTCTACTAAATCTCTATCCATGGCCGATGAATAATTCCCTGATCAGCACCTTCAAAGATCTACATGCCACTAAAATCACATCGCGATGCTCTTGTCAATGCAACACGGACCATGATCGCAGCCAATTGATACACATATAAATAACCTGCAGTGGATTAGATATTCTTTTCTTATAAAAAACATCATTATTTCTACATAGCCAGATAGACCAACATAAAGCGGCGGCCCCAGTCGAAAATTGAGTCTTTAACACCTTGCCCAACCCTAATAACCACTTTCCAAATATATTGTTTATACCCCTAGAAGTTGGCAAATTAAAAGCCATTGGTATAATGCACCAAGCAAAACGAGTAACATGACAATTAAAAAAAAGATGTTGTATGGCTTTCGCATTATTACAAAAACAACATTGTTTACTACCAATCCAGTTCCTTTTACTAAGGTTATCTTTTGTCAAAATGACCCTCTGTCGGTGGTACCAATGGAAATTTTTATTTTTAAAGGTACCTTAAGCTGCCAAATATATCTATTTGTAATTGGAAGATGTTGATGCATTAACGCTGCATAAATCGAATGGACAAAGATCTGTCTATTTTGATGTAGATTCCAACGAAATTTATTTTGATCTGGAGTTAATTATATACCAACAATCCCAGTAATAAATTCATGCAAAATTCCTAAACTAGTCTCGTAACGACCTGTCGACCCCAAAAAAATATCTCTAAAATCCTCTGTGTATTCTATACAAATCTAAGAAAAGTTAGTACACAAAGTAGAAGTAAAATTACAGCATATCCAATCGTACATTATTAAAAATGAATATCCAGAACTACAAAATTAAATGGCACGTAGACTAATAAATAAATAAACGACTAAATGAAAACAACATAACTGAAGAACAGCAGAAAAAACCCAATTAAATTGCCACAAGCAATCGACTGGGGACAAGGCCTAGTCCAACTGGTCCTCACCATCATAGAACTCCTCATCTGAAGCAGCAAATTAAGCAATGGTGAGTACAAATGTACTCAGCAAATCACACTGGAAAATGCAAGATAATGTACAATCAACAAAGGAAGGTTATATGGCTCATTTAAGCATAAAACGATAGTTTTCTAAATATTCTAAATAATTTCAAATTGCATAATTTTTATAGAAAACTTAAATTTAAATATTTTTCAACTCAGGAATCACTCCTGGAACTTTCCAAGTTTTAACCCTAATGAACTCTCTCAATCCCAAATTCATTTTAAAAACTCAAGTTTTAAACTTAACAAATTCTAGTCTGTGAATGGCTTGCTTGGCATGCCCAAGACCGCGGACGCGGCTGATCGATTAGTTTTACACTATGCAGAGGTTATACAGCTTTACCAACAAGACATGATATTCTCATTGTGCCAACACACTTCCTTTGATGAGCGACAAAGAAAACCACGATAAGGCCCCTATAAAAATCCATCCATGTAGTCATACCCGCTAAGATTTCACCGCTAAAAGAATCCCTCTAGTCAGAAGCCCCCTCTTGTGCTAAAGTAGTAGCCTCACGCTTTCACCACTACCACCAATTGGCACGACTGTCCATGGTATATTTTAATACGGCTAGCCAGGTCTGTCCCATTCCAGACTTGTGGTAGTACGGTTAGGCTTTACATTCAACGAAACTCGGATCGGTACTTAATTGACTAGGCAAGACTTTCTACAAACTCAAAATCATAACCACACCACCATACAACCATTTCTCGCCCGGTCTAAATCACATTTTTATTTTTAACCATACCAATAATACTAACATCATGACTTTCATTTTTCAACAGAACATTATTTTGGCACAAAACCTCCCAAAACTTCGTAAGTTGAGTTCTAAGCATGACTAAGCAATGTCTAATTACTATCATATAATAGTTCATATCTTTACTTAAGGTTACAACAGCATCGGCATTCAATTCCAAGGGTGACGTACCAATATTGGATATAACTAGCATTTAAAACTAGGCCAGAAAATAATGTTTACAACAAATAAGTATGCAATAATTTAAAATTCAGCATACAAGTTACAAACTAGGAGCAACATGACGAGTTGCTGCTCGGAATCGTCGCACGGATACTCCTCGGACTCTCTGAAATCTACACGCGAAAAGTAACCAAATTCAAATAAAATCTAAACAAATTTAAATAAAATACAAAACAAGCCCCAAATAGAAATTTAAGATTTTAGATGAATTTTGGAAGAAAAACGAAGCCAATCAGAGTTCAAATAGGAGAAAACGGGCTCCTGAAAGTTTAAAAACAAATAAAAATAGAATTTTTGGAATTATTTTTCTACAGAAAATTTTGAATTATTGCGCATGCTGATGTCAGCGGCATATTTTTGGATTTATTTTTCAAAAGAAAACTAACTTTATGACATCAACATGATGTCATAAGGATTTTTAAATTATTTTTAAAAGAAAATTCCAGTTTATGACACAATGCTGACGTCATAAATAATTTTCAAGAAATTATTTTTAAATGGAAAAAATCTCGATTAGGTTGACAGGTGGGGTCGGCCCGGCATGGACCGGGTGCACGCAACGCCGTGCACCCTGCGTCTGTGGCGCGCCAGGGTGGCACGACAAATGGCGAGGAGGAGTAAGGCGGTCTTGGCGAGGTAGGCAGAGGCAGCAGAGTAGGTTGGCACGGGGGCGGCTGGAGTCAGAGAAGAGAGTGGCGGCGGTAGCCAGTGGAGGGAGAGGGGAGCGGGAGAGAGAGCAAGCGAAGAGTGGGGAGGAGAGGCGCTACAGGGGTGTTATAAATAGTGGGGGGAATAGCGGCCGCGCGAACCGGCGAAAATCGCAGCGGCCGGTGGTGGGGATGGCGACGGCGGTTACGCGGGATAAGGGTGGCACAGGGAGGGGATAAGGCACGGGGGCCGGTTGCGCGGGGCGTGTCCACGCGTGAAGGGCGGGGAGAGGGCGGCGCGAGAGAGGAAGGAGGCGGCTTTAGCAGCGCGAGGAGAGGAGATAGAGGGCGCGAGGAGGAAGAAGGAGGAGGAAATTTGGTCAATTTGGGGTAGGGCCTTGTTGGAGTGGTGGGCTTGGCCCAAGGAGAATTTTTTTTTGAATTTTACGAGCATTACAAACCTACCCACCTTAAAAAGAATCTCAAGCCTGATATTCGGGTTGGCTAGCAAAGAGTTGGGGATATTTTGACTTTAACTCTTCCTCTTTTTCCCAGGTAGCTTCCTTTTTCTGAGTTGTGACTCCATTGAACTTTGCATAAGCGAATGGTTTTTCTTCGAGTGACATGCTCGGCGGTTTTCAAGAATCTTGATTTGGTGCTCTTTATAGGTCAGATGTTCCTGGAGGTCAATATCGTCCAACTGTGCTTGCTCTGTGGCAAATCGAAGACATTTCTTAAGCTGCGACAAATGGAATACATCGTGCACTACTGATAGTGCTGGAGGTAAGCTCAGCTGATACACAACTTCCCCTTTCCTGGTTAGTATGGGGTATGGGCCCACATACCTCGGTGCGAGTTTTCCTTTATTTCCAAACCGTCTCACACCTCTAAGGGGAGTGACTCTGAGATACACCTGATCCCTTGGTTCAAAGACTATCTCTCTTCGGTGGTTGTCTGCATAGCTCTTCTGTCTGGATTGGGCTATCTTGAGCCTGTCTTGTATAAGCCTGACTTTCTCTTCTGCTTCATTCAGGATGCTTGGACCAAACAATTGTCGCTCTCCAACCTGATCCCACAAAAGTTGTGTCCTGCATTTTCTTCCATATAATGCCTCAAAAGAAAACCCGGTTTATGACGCATTGCTGACATCATAAATAATTTTTATGAAATTATTTTTAAGCTAGAAAATTCTGATTAGGCTGACAGGTGGGGCCCGTTCGGCGTGGACCGGGTGCACGCACGCGCGCAAGGCTCACCGAGGCGGGTGAGGGAGAAGGCGGCGGCGCGGCGAGGTAGGCGAAGGAGGTTGGCATGAGGGCGGTGAGAGGAGCCGCCCAGATCGTCCTCGAGTTGTTGGATGAACAGTTACTCCCGTCGGAATTGGATCCTAGCAACAAATCACCGGAGGTGATCCCGATGCTAATACCCAAGCCCAAACGAGACAACTCCGCAAACATCCGAACTACTCGACAATAACCCCGGTATTCCCCCGGTATGCGATCCGAAACTTGCCCAGGATCCCCACATACCGGTTCCCAATGCCATATCAACATTTAATTCGCACAAAGGGGCATCGAGCCCCAAGCTCACTACCAGAGACACAAAAACGCGGAAGCAAACAAACACACCACACGGCACAAAGAGGCCCAACAAAGACAACCAACAAAGACGACCAGCAGCGGTAGACGAGTCCATTACGTAAATAAAGGTAGCAACTGTTCACAAAAGTAAGACCACCCACTCTATACAAACAAAAGTAAAACACCTCCGGAAGTGTCATGCCCTGAACACTTCGGCGCGTAACGTCGGCAGCCTCTACTCGGTGCCCCTTGCGTCACCGATGGCGATGAGGGCAAAACTCGCACCCGGGATCCTCACCGCAAAACCACAAAGCGTAAGCCCGAGTACAAAAGGTACTGCAAGTCTTACCCGTGGTCCATATATGACCGACTCCAAAGGACATGCAATTGGATGTAGCAAGGAATAAGCTAGAGGTAACATTTGCGGAAATGCTTAGGTTTATTATTTAGTCACTCAACTACTCAATTCACAAGTTAAGCAGTTGTAACAGCGCCTACTTCTAAAAATGAAGTGCAATCATTAATTCACAACAATTAATCTCATCACCAATTTATTTGGGCTCAAGCTCGACGGCGAACCTCGGTTCAAGTTCTTACTACGTGACTATGCGATGAAAGAGCTTGCTCATATCCGAGAGCGCGGCAATTCGAATCGCTTAATTAACCTGCGAGGAAGCATTGATCGCACGACACTTACCACAAGGGCCTAGTGTCAACCCCTCCCAATCATACCCAATCGAAGCGTCCTCACGTGGCCGAAAACCTAGCACCCCCTCGAGCAGCCCCAAGCCCGGCTTGGCGCTCGAGAGTCGGCCTAAGCCTCGCCCTCAACCACGTCCAACCACAGGAAGTTACGGTCCATCGATTCCGTATGAGAGAAAGAGCGGCTTACCGTACCATAATCGGGCATGCGACCAACCGGGGTGTGCTCAAACAAAGGGCAACCATCGAATCGGTCCTTAATCGACTCAGACGGGAACTACCACATCGGGTCTCCTTACCCAATGTCCCAACCTTCCCGCCCGGTCTCCAATTCATCTTTTCTTTTCCAACCACCCATCCATGCCCACTCTTTTCATCATGTGTGAAGTGAAACAATTGTTAATAATCACAAGCGGGAGAACCCTCCCCACTTGGCCCAACCCAACATCTAAGCAAAACTAAGCGTAGACTCGTTACAATTACCCATACTAGTTCCAACGGAAGTATTCACAAATCCAAGGGACGAATGTGCAGCAAATAGGATCTAACCCTAACCCAATTCAACTCCTAATGCAGACTTATTTCACCAATTAAGCAGTTTATTCACAAAAATACAATTAATACGGGTTCAAGATGCATAGGTGCTTGCCTTGCTCTTCTGCTTGTGGGTCGGTAGTAACTGGCTCTCCGGTCGCACCCTCGGTCACCGCGGCGTCAAGTCCCGCGGGATCGCTCTCTACACGAATACAATGCATAATAAGAAGCATGCAATGCAAAAGAAATGATTACAACGCAAATCCCAACAAAAACACACACGGGACAGACCAGCCTAACCCGGACAGTCCGGGTATTTGATCCGGACAGTCCGGCCAACCCGGACATTCCGGACCTTCGGTCCGGACACTCAGGCCTAGGGCGGACACTCCGGACTGGTCGTTCGGACATTCCGAACCTGGAGCATTTGGCCCAACTACTCAACGGACCGAGGTGCCGCCAAGTCCCACGGCACCGCTAGAACCCGACCTACAACTTTCTACACCATGCAAGCCATGGAGAAGCTCCGAGCTAGCTCGAACCACAACGATGGAGGCTCACTCTTAACATCTCTAACTAAAACCCAATCCAAAGCTAGGGATGACATTACCTACCCCCGATCTCTAACCCTAGCATCCACAATGTCTAAATCCAACCCCAAGAATCACCACACCACAAAACCCTAGAGCTCCAAGTTCATCCCCGAACTCCCCAAATCCAAACCTAAACCCTAAACCCACCATGGATGGCCTTAGAACCCAAGAAAACCCACGACTCAACCCCCAAGAGAAAGACCTACCTCCAAGGATGATGGAGGAGAACAATGCCGGGAGGAGGAAAGAGGATGCCGGCTTGAGGACGAGCTAGAGGACGCCGGGGAGGAGCCACGGGAGGTCGTCGGAGTGGAGAGCTCACCGGAGACAAGGTTGGGGTGAGGGAGACGCACGGGATGGGTGGAGGACAAGTGGAGAAGAAGGAAAGGAGTGAACCCACGAAATGGAACTTTTATACAAAACCCCCCGCACATACCGGACACTCCGGACGCTAACCCGGAGACTCCGGGTTGGGGTCTTGTGCACTAACCGGACACTCAGGACAATTGGTCCCGACACTCCGGTTAGCGCTCGGTCAGGTTAATCCGGACACTCCGGACAATATGTCCGGACATTCCGGATGTTGATCCGGATACTCCGGCTATCCCAGAATTTTGGAACTTGGGGGCCCTGACAGGCGGCCCGAGCAGGGGGAAGAGAGCGACGGGGGGGGGATTGAGGGAGAGGGGAGCGGGAGAGAGTGAGCGAGTGGAGAGTGGGGAGGAGAGGCGCCGAAGGGGGGGTATAAATAGGGAAGCGGCAGCGCGCAAGCGGTGGCGATGGCGGGATGGCGGCATCGGTTGTGCGGGATAAGGGCGACGCGGGGAGAGGATAAGGCACAAGGGGCGCGGCGGTTGCGCGGGGCGCGTCCGCGTGGGAAGGGTGGGGAGAGGGCAGCGCGACAGCGGGAGGAGGGAGGCGACGGTGCTGGCCGGCGTGGGGAGAGGTGAGAGAGGGCGCGAGGAGGAAGGAGGCGGAGGGGTGCTGGGCCGGGCCGGAGGCGGGCTGGTCGAGAAAGGGCTAGACGAGCTGAGTTCGGCCTAGGGAGAAAAGAATTTTTTTTGTTAATTTTACAGGCGTTACACGACCTTACATTTTCATACGTAGATCGAAGTGCCAAGTATGTACAGGAGTCTGTACATTAGAGTAGGGTCACGAGCAAGGTTCAAAATCTCGCCGAAATTCGCCGAAATATCGGATCTCGGAACCCCCCGAGTTTCATAATCCCGATGAACTAAAAAGACCCTAAAAAAAATTCAAAGTGCTACAATAACTTATAATCTCGCCGAGATCTCGGTTAATTTGACCAAAATCTCGACAAATTTGATTGAGATTTGACTAAAACTTGACCCGATTTGACCGGATTGGATTCTTCTTGTCGTTTCCCATGTAAGACGGTCGGTAGCTCATGATTTTGGCAAAATTGGAAAAACCCTAAAAAATTCAAAGTGTGACGGTGCGTAAAATCTCATCGAGATCTCGGTGAATCTCACCGAAATCTCGGCAAATTTGACTGAGATTTGACTAAAACTTGATCGGATTTAACCGGATTCAAATTTTGGTTTTTGTATTTTATTCGGATTTCTTCCGAAATAACGAGATCTCAGCGAAATTTCGAATTTCGGCGGATGACGAGATTTAATCCGGAAACGAAATTTGAAACCCTAGTCACGAGGGCTTGCGTCCACGTTTAGCCTATGTAGAGTAGGACTAGAAACATGCCAGGCCATAACTCCAATCTGCGTGGAGGTAGTTGGGTTGGGGACATGTCCTAGTTTTCATCTCGTATGGCACGTTGCTAGCACTGGCCGGATTGAAAGACAGGGGCTGCCACTTCCCTATAACTTGCAGAAACAACCAAGAGAAGGAGGAGGGGAAGGTTTCTCTTTTCCCCTCCCCTAGCTATCTCCCTCCCTCTCTTGCTCTCTCTTGCCTCTCTTCAGACGACGCAATCTTTCCTCAGCTCCCATTTTTTTACTGGCCCTTTTTGGAAGCCTGTGTGTATGTAGCCTCATTGCATTTTTCTTCTTCATTTTTTCCTCCTCTAAAATAAAATCATAAATGTAATCATATTTTTTATGGCGGAAACACTGTTAGGTGACACATATCATCTATCACGCTCCTCTATCACAGTAGGTGATTGGCATCATAGATACCCTCCTGTCGAGCTCAAGTACCGTTGTAGAAGGTACTACGATACCAGAGCTTGGCAAGGGGTATTGCCAAGCACAAACAGTACGGTAGGTCTTGTCGAACCCGATGTGCTCGGCAGGTTGGCTCCCACGATTATCATGGCCCCGCTACCTACCAGGTAAGAAGAGTATCCGCCGCTACTTCCGCGTTGAGAACAGAGTTGTTTTTGTAATTTCATTTGGACAACCAAAATTTATATAGGCTTTGCCTCTTTTTTTTTTTTGTCCCCTCCTCTTTGTTACAACGCCTACTATTACTACTACTAATATCTCCGTCTCTAAATTATTTTTTGTTTCTTCTTGCTTTATCCTATCCTAGAGCATGTATTTCTCTCTCTTCGGCCTCACATACTTCTACCAGAAGCAAAATAACCGGGGTGGCCATAAACCCTTGTCTCTCTCTCTCCATTTATGAACCATGATGCTTGTATATTTATTAGTGGCATCTAAAAGGGTCAGACGTGGCATGGGCATGGGCATGTGGCAACAATCGGCAGGACCTTTTGAAAGGCTGTTTTGACCGTGCGTCGCTCGCCGGCCACACAAGTCATTACCTCGCTTATGCCAAACTATGCTTACGGTGCAGACTGACCAAATGAAAGAGTGCAGTTGTATACTTGTATGTACATGGCAAACTAAAGATTTAGATAGACACAGGCACACAGCAAGCAAAAACCTAAGATTTGATCAGGAAACATAATACAGACAGGAAAGAACTAGTAGTACGGCGGTGCTGCATCTTTTTTACCATGGTGTCAAATCGAAGGCTCCTCTGAAAAAAGTGGAGCTTAATCCTTGGAGAGAGAAACGAGGAGTGTATGGGCCGGGGAGCCCCTACTCACCAAACTTTCCATTTCCTATCCAGCTTTTTACTCTGTGAAAGTGGCCTTGTGTGGGTGTTTCTCTCTCTCTCTCTCTCTCTCTCTCTCTCTCTCTCTCTACAGCTGAGCTGAGATAGTGACAGGGAGGAGCAGAGAATTGAAGATCCTTAAATGCGGTTTGGTGGCATCCCTCCACTACCCCAGACCTGTGTCGATGGATGGGTGTGCAACATGCAGCATTGCCATTGCATTTGCATTTGCACACCCCACCTATACGGCTATACATAAAACTCCTTCGCAGTTTGCAGGGCAGCAGCTAGCTCCTCATCCAGCCAGCTTTTACCCACTTTGACTCCACTCCACGACCCTCCTAGGCTCCTAGCTCGCTCCTCCTCCCATCGTCTCCCAGCAGCTGGCTCCACACCTCGTCAGAACCTTCACCTTCGCTTGTTAGTTGAGCTTGCCGCGCGCTTCATCGATCGATCGCCGTCATCTTGCGTTGCGTCATGAGGAGGCGGTGGTCCCGCGCGGCCGTCGTCGCGTGCTTAGTGCTCCTCGCCGCCGCGTGCGCCGTGTCGTCGCGTGCGCTGCCGGCTGGCGAGGGAGGCGGCACGGGCACGGGCACTCATGGCCGCGACAGCGCCAGGCAGAGGAGCGCGTTCGACGTGATGGTCGTCGGCCTCGTCAGCATCGGCATCGGCCGGCGGTGGCGCGCCGGCGGCGACGATCTGGTCGACGACGACAAGCGGCGCGTGCCCACGGGGCCCAACCCGCTGCACAACAGATGAGTACGTAGCTAATCACCTGTGGCTTGGAGCGTCCATTGCCATTACCCATTAGTGGGCGCGAGCTCTTGCGTGCTTGCGTGCGTGCATGGCTACGAGGAGGAGAAGAATGGGAAGGAGAGGAGAGGAGCGACTCCCTTCTGCTTCCCTTTCTTCTTTTTTCCCTGGTTTTTCATTTCTTTTTTTTGTTTGTTTCTTATTTTTCTTGTATTGATTGGTTTGTGAAGTAGACAGAAAGGCTATTCTGTCGATTAAAAGAGATAGAGATACGAGTATAGTGTTTCTTGTTTGCCCCAGTCATCTTGTTTTCTTCACCATGTTGGTATATTGACGACACGCATGTTCTTGTTGCGTGTAATTACCGGGTTGATTTACTTACTTAATTACGTCTTGGCTGTAAAATGTTTGAGCAAGCTTTTGTTCTCTCGTTTAATTGTTCAAGAGAAAATAATGAGCGTATGCATTAGCAAGGGTGCATCTGTGCACGGGAGTAGGATGTAGAGAGAGAGAGAGAGAGATGAAAATATTGTGGATCGAAGGATACGATATCGCTTCGCAAAAAAGCAGTACATCAATAAGGTAGGGAATGGATTAAAGGGAATCTTGTCGAAGAAGAGACTAAGAGAGAATTAAGCGTTCCTTCTTTAAACAGCTGGGAAGTGATGAACACAATAATAAGAGATCACCTCCAACGCGAATGCGCTAGCCTTTACATTTTAGCAGTAATTCGATTGTTCTTCCTCGACTTTTGTCCCGTCACCCTTTTCATAGCAGTCATGATTTTGGGTTGGGTCACTGCATATGGACCCTACACGTGTGATCCTACCGTGTTAGTAACCCAAAGTCAGATAAGGTGACTGCAGATGATCTCAATACCCCCGCGGAGTATAAGTCCCTTCGCACACATTCTTTTTGGAGTATCCCCGTTGGGATCCGTCGCCGTTGGGGGACTTCAACCCGATGAAGCGAAGCAGCGGTGTTGATTTGATGTCCTTGCAAATCATTTGCCGTCCGTTGCTATGGTTGCTGGCCCAAGCGGTTCATTGCTGTTGCTATCGCGGTCTTATGTGCTCCTTAATCCGCATGTAAAAATGGAAACTTTGCCCTGTATTTTTCTCGAGATTTTTTTCGCAGCTGCTATTCTGGGGTGCTGTGGAGGTGGGGGGTGGGCAGGGAGATAAGCAAAGGGGCTTTCGGTGAGGCGCGCTGCACAAGTGGAGGCCGGAGACACGGCCCGACCGGAAGGAGTGGCATCGGCACGTGAACATATAAACTACTCTGTCAAAGTTCATAACCCGTATTTTTCAATAATTTTATTTACAAATATGTAATGTATGTCATATTTTAATATAAAATTAGTGTGATATTTTCTACATATCTTTAATAAATGTCATATTTACTCTCTATTCTCTATATTGAATATAGCTAGTGTTTAGTTATAATTTAATCATTTTTAATATATTCTTAGTTTATGTGATAAAAAAAAACGTCTTGTAAAAGATATATTACCTGCATCCTCTACCAGTGAAGAGAATGTCGTTGTTTTTCAACCCAAAGGCACTGGGTGCCAAGGATTCAAATTTCGTTTTCGGACTCCATCTCGGACCTGGCCGAAATCCGAAATTTCGTCGAGATTCGGAAATTTCGGACAAAATCCGGACGAAATTCAAAAACCAAAATTCAAATCCGGTTTTTTTTTAACCGAGAAATCCGAGATTTCGTCCAAAAAACCGAAATTTCGGTCCAAAAATCCGAAATCTCGGTAAAATTCAACAGAACAGAAAATGTTTCAAACGATGTCAAAAAATTTTGAAATTTTGGTCAGACATGGGAAATGACCTGAGGAATCCAATCCGGTCAAACTCCGGTCAAATCCGGTCCAATCCGGTCAAATTTTGGACAAATTTCGGTCAAAAAACCGAGATTTCGGTCCATTTTACCGAAATTTCGCCGAAATTATAGGGTACTGTAGCACTTTTAAAATTTTTTTAGGGTTTTTTAATTTCACCGGGATTATGGAACTCGGGGGGGTCCGAAATCCGAAATTTCGGCGAAATTTCGCGAAAATTCGGCGAAAATTTGAACCCTGCTGGGTGCAAGTTATTGCTGCATTGCTGAGTTTTTTTTTTCCTTCACCAATGAGAAGGTATCCTCTCCCTGTTGAAGCATGCTGCTCCTCCTCCTACAGAATTACAGGTAGTGCTCCCATGCTGCTCCTCCTCCTACAGCATTACAGGTAGTGCTCCAATACTACAGCCGCACTCCAGCTACTCCCTCCGGTTTGGTAATACCTATCATTTTGGACATAGTGATGGTCAAATTTTCGAAAACTTTAACTAACAATACATTTTTAAATATTTAAATTGGATACATAAAATTAGCGGTCAAATTCCGGTTAGATGTGATTTCTACTACAAGTATAATCCACCGTAAAATTTCTTTTTTTTTTCTTCACCAATGAAAAGGTATCCTCTCCCTGTTGAAGCATGCTGCTCCTCCTCCTACAGAATTACAGGTAGTGCTCCCATGCTGCTCCTCCTCCTACAGCATTACAGGTAGTGCTCCAATACTACAGCCGCACTCCAGCTACTCCCTCCGGTTTGGTAATACCTATCATTTTGGACATAGTGATGGTCAAATTTTTGAAAACTTTAACTAACAATACATTTTTAAATATTTAAATTGGATACATAAAATTAGCGGTCAAATTCTGGTTAGATGTGATTTCTACTACAAGTATAATCCACCGTAAAATTTCTTTTTTTTTTCTTCACCAATGAAAAGGTATCCTCTCCCTGTTGAAGCATGCTGCTCCTCCTCCTACAGAATTACAGGTAGTGCTCCAATCCTACAGCCGCACTCCAGCTATTACAGATAGTGCTCCAATCCTACGCCGTCATTATTGCATCTGATTGCTATCAATGTCTACAACGAATCAGCGACACTGTTAAGCTGGTCGCAAGCATCAGCCACTACAATACGGAGTACTGCTACGGTCTCCGAAGCTTTCGAGAATTCAGATTCAAACCATTCTTTTAGACTGGGCGCGTTATTGATTACTGCCTACATCAATAAATGCGGTTAGATTCTCTTTTGAAGGGGAAATTTTGAAAACGACGAGTAAATGCTCCTCTTTTGCCGTGCTATGTCGTTTCAGACCAAACTTAGACCAGACATACAGAGCACAAGAGCAGCATGAATTACTGTGGACACGTAACTAGAGCCAGTTCAATAGTAAAATCTAGTAGCAAGCTAAAAATCAGTTTGTATAATAACTATATCTAAAAGTTATCTTTAAATGTTGTGCAATAACTATCTTTTCTTTCTTGTACATAAATACTCCCTCCAGTTTTATAATAGATGTCGTTTTGGACATCGACACGGTCTTCAAAATACAACTTTAACCGCTAATTTTTATTATAATATATTTATAAAACCCAATAAAATTATAATATTACTTCTCGAGACAAGTCTACACATATAATTTTCATATATCCAATTTAAATATTTAAAAATATATCGATAGTCAAAGTTTTAGAAGTTTGACCATCACTGTGTCCAAAACGACATCTATATCAAACTGGAGGGAGTAATTTATCTATATTTTCGTGCAAAACTGGCTACTAAATAAGAGTCAATTCTCTTCTCTCTTCTCTTTTCCCACTCTTCTATATAGACCAAAAACTGATATGTACATGCTAAGAACCAACTGAGGTAGTCTTATTGTACATGCCCTAAATAGTCACATCAGTGCTGGGAGT
Organism: Rhipidocladum racemiflorum; assembly: GCA_036346355.1. Taxonomy (NCBI): domain Eukaryota; kingdom Viridiplantae; phylum Streptophyta; class Magnoliopsida; order Poales; family Poaceae; genus Rhipidocladum; species Rhipidocladum racemiflorum. Next base: position 69,651,622 of record CM070576.1, on the reverse strand, counting down.
TAGCTCGTCCCGTACGTTCACTGGTGAGGCCAATACACGGTCTGACGCCACACAAGGGCGCATTCGTGCTAACCCGCAAGGGCACACCATGTCGACGAGGGAGCTACGGGTGGTGGCGAATGCGCGTAGGTGGAGATGGCGATGTGGGCACAAAAGAGGGACGTGGCATCGGTGGCAATGGACGGTATTGGTGGAGACATTAGTGCGAGCGTGGAAGAAGGGTTGGCGCCGTGGGCACAGGAGAGGTGAAGACGACGTTGGCGGAAATGGTGGCACGGGTGAAGAAGAGGGATGCAGTATCAACAACGGCGTAGTGCGGACGAGGGGTTAACGATGATGACAATAGAGAAGCCAGAGAGAAGGAAGAGGAGTGAGAGGAGGAAGAAGAGGTGAAAGCTATATGAAGTGGGTTTGAAGAGTAATGATAGGCTGATGATATATGACTTATTATTATATTTAATGGACTACGCTTATAGCTTAAACATATTTTTCATGACAGATCAACTCAGGTTATCTACCGTGTCGTGTCATTCATCATCGAGACACGTAATTTCTAAGCGTGATAAAAACCCACTATACTATGTCGTGCTAGTCCAACCCATTGGATTCTGTATCGGACGGACCATCCCAACCCTTTCAGGTTCCGTACCGAACCATGCCGACCCTTTATATTATAGGCATGGCCCTAATTCACAGGCCTAGTCACATCTCCCAGGTTACTCTCAAACACACAAGATTAATACTCCGACATCCCGTACACTGGAAAGTTGATCTAGCAGCAAAATGGTAGGTTACTTCAACCGATGTGACACTAAGTTAATTTCTGTTTGTTAAGGGCGGGATTTCTATTCACGTTAAGGTCTTGTTTGAGAGTCTATTGGGATTCATATAGATGGAGTTTTTAGTCCAAAACTCTAATCTATCCGTGTGGATCTTGGCTGAGAATAAAGCTTTCAAATAAGGCCTAAGATTTACATTGTGATAGGACCTAGCAATGATAGAATTGCAAGGTTGCTACGCTAATTAAACGGTAAGCTCAACAATAGTGTTAGTGTATTACTCCATTCGTGGGTATTTTTTGAATGGTTTTATCTATAAATATACGATGTATTTTATATTTCAATGCAAAATTAGTATGACATTTCCTTTATATCTCTCATAAATATGTATCTTTACTTTATACTCCATCCGTTCATTTTTATAAGATTTATTTTTGAATAGTCTTATTCACAAATATAAAGCTTGCATGTAGATTTAATGAGGACTTTTCTTCTATACTCCTATTTATTCACTCTCAATCATATCCATCTATTCATATCACCCACACAAAGTGAAGTATATCTTTTAGCTTCCAAGACAATTGGGGGCATCTAAGTCATTTTCTCATACATTTCTCAATTTTAACGCAACATTAATCCTTGTGTAAAATTAAAATACACCTTATAAAAATGAACGTATGGAGTATTATCTACATACAAATATTGAATACAATGCTTAGCAATCTAATGAATACGGGTAATACAATCTTTTGTACATATGCCTTGGTGAAAGTGCAATATTCTATAATCTCTACTATTATAAAGCAGCAGTTGGTGGCAGTGGTGAGTTCTACCTACGTCATTAATTGCCCTGCTTAATTGCCCTACGCAAAAAACGAAGCGTTGCTTTAATTAGCCAGCTTTCGCAAGAAACGAAGCGTTAAAGATAGATGTTTGATCTTGTGAAATATTTTTTTTATTTTTTAATCTTTATTTTTCGTTATCAATTTTGTTTTTCGTAGCAACGCACGGGCATGTAACTAGTAACATCTATTCAGGAACGGAGGTAGTAGTAACTAGGAGTAATTTAATCTTTTTTAATATTCTCTTTTTCTATGTAACATGAAAAAATCTATCTTATAAATTTGAACAGAAGAGTACGGAAATTTACCAGGACTATGTCGACAGTACTTTCCCGTGGATTTTCGTATTTATCAGGGGACCTTCCGCCATTCAGAAGATTCTGCAAAAAGGGCAAGTTTGGGCCTGTTTGGTTGCCTGCACGCGCGGAGCACGGCTCACGCGAGCCTGGCCCGTGGGAAATGGCCACGCGCGGCGTATCCACACATGCAGACGCGTAGTGTTATTTTAGCCTTCGTTGCATGCGTTGAGCCAGGCCGCGCGCATGCGATGTAGGCAACCAAACACGATCTCACGCACGATCAATGCATGCATCGAGCCGGGTTGCGCTCATGCAGGAAACCAAACATGCCCTTTATGTCTCACTTCGGCCTACACTATTTTGACTGACTAGAGTCGAGCAGAGACAGACACTAGTGCGATCTTAGGGTGAGTTAATTTGGGCAGTGTTTAGGTGAGGGCAGGTCAAAGCACTGAAGCAGAGGCAGCAATCAGTGGTTGAATGATTTTGACCATGATTACGTTTGCTGATGGTTGTTGAATGAATCGACGCAAGGGTGTGCAAACAACAAAGCCGGTCATGTCGCGCTGCTTCCTTGTAGCCTACTCAAATCCTCGGAAACTGCAACCATCATGTTGGAGCTTGCCCTACTCGGTATTGCATTTCACTGTCAGACCATGAACAAATTAAACCACTCCTGACATGATATTGTCACCATTGTATTAACGCTGCAGAAGATAACGGATATTCCCTCTGTCCTGCAAAGAGTGTATTGGTAGTGTTCAAAATTTGTTCCATAAATAGTGTATTTTTAGTCCGTAAGATCCAGTTATAAGTGTATGCATGCTCATTTAAGTGTATCCTACTAGCATGCAATATTCTCAGCTCCTAGGCGTGAAGAGAGCAAATTAATTGCAAATTTGTCTCTCCAACCTTTTCCTTCAATTTTGAGCCAAGTTTATACCACTCCTCACCTTATTTTGTAAAGCTAGCTACTAGTAAGCGAGTTTGTACAAAACTGAAGAGTGTGCACAAAAAAGCATCCTGTAGTATTTATGCTTGATTCCCAGCAACTTGTATTGCTAAAACATGATTTCACTGTATATGAAACAGTTCTTAATTACCATTTCACCGTCACATCACAATGCGACTTTAATGCTTGATCTTGCTTGTACAGCACCCATCACAATGCCGCGCCATTATATACCACAGCTCATGTCGTACGGCCTGTCGACCAGACGTGACGGCGTGCCGAGCCAATACAACGTGGTATCATCCCGGCCACCGTTTCGTCCAGGTTATTTCTGTCCAGAAACGTCAGCTCCATCGACGGAGAGATGGACTGTTCGTCGGTCTTCATCGTGAGCATCAGCACGGCTTCCGACATCGCTGGCCTCAGGTTTGGTCACGGCTGCACGCAGAGCAGCGTGATCGATCGGCACACCTGCATGACCTCCTCCTCGTCGAACAAGCCAGCCTGCACCTTCGGATCGACGAGCTCACTTAGACGAAGAACTCGATTCGCCTTGCCCAGACTTGCCAACGCTCAGTTGCTTCACAGCAACTTTCCGGCCACCGTCTAGTTTCCCCTGATCAGCAGAAGCATTGCAACAACCTCCATATGAAAAACAAGTTGCTAATGCTATGTACGGTGCAAATGCACTTTTATCTTCTAATGTTTTCGGCGTAAAAAAACTACCAGATAAACAGGCCCGAAGCCTCCTCTTCCAAGGTGATTTTTCTGGTGGAAATCCCTCGTGGACTTCTTCAGTTTTGCATAATCAAAGTAAGTAATCGTCCAGAGGTTGCCACTCATATTGTCGCTCAAGTACTCGGGCACCTCTGTTATGCACAAAAATAATTACACAGCTTAATAAAAAAAATAACAAATCAGGTTCTTGTTAAAGTTCTTAATCTGCATCCACAATGAAAATGACACATTCACCTGAAGGAGCTCTCCTTGACCTCATCAATCTCCTCATGATATCTGGTCTGAGGAACTTCCAACAGATACCAAGCAGGATTAAGATGACAACGACGAGAATGGTGATGAAGGCCAGGAAGATCGCACTGGTATTTGATGTTGCCATTGCTGCTGTCCGTCTATTTCTGCATATCCATATGCCAAGACCGGAAGCACTATGTTCATGCAGTCATTCTCATTCCACTCCTCTTTAGTACCACCTCGCCTATTCACGCTGGGAAACATCAACTTAAGTAGTTAAGTACTCAACCGAACCACACTGCCTTGCCGAGCTCAGTCACGAGGGCTAGTGACCCATGTTGGGGGCATTAAGGTGGTGTGGATGTTTGGTGTCGATTCTGGGCATGGACCTTCGTGTGTAACTTGCCGGCCTGCCCGTTCCAAGTTGTGTAGTGGGCGGAGGTGCTTCGGCGAAAGCCTTCGGCCTCTCTTTGCCCAGTGTCCTTACTAATACAAACCACCATTTTTTTTTCTATTTTTTTCACCATTTTTATTTAGGAGCCACTTAAATCATTAAAAATCGCCGTCTTTAAGATAGTATTCTTCTATTGTACATGTCAATAGATGGCATTTGATGGTGTCCAAAAGACATATTCTAACAATTGGCAGTTAATTGTCCTTGCTAATACAGACCACCATTTTTTTTCCTATCTTTTTCACTATTTTTATTTAGGAGCCACTTAAAACATTAAAAATCGCCGTCTTTAAGATAGTATTCTTCTATTGTACATGTCAATAGATGGCATTTGATGGTGTCCAAAAGACATATTCTAACAATTGGCAGTTAATTGCCCACTTAACCCTTTTGATAAAAAAAAATTGCCCACTTAACTGCATTATTAACTTCTTAACACTTCCTCTTGGGCGAATAACATAACCTTTATGTGCTTCGATAAACTCTTCAAAAAACCCTATGGAAAAAATATAAGCAGAAATTTTGTTCTCATAATTAATGCCATCTAAAACTCCTTTGCCCACAGATTATTGATATAGCTTAGTCAAATATGGACCAATGCGACATTCTTTTGCATATTGTCCTTTGCAGCCACATTTATGGCAAAGACCTGATTTTTGCTTAGAAAATTTTTTCTTGAATTTTTCCTTGCCATATGCTTTGCCTTTTAAATTTTTGCATATCATTCAATGAAACATATTTATACAATCCAATAGACAGTAATTGATGGTGTTCAAAAGACACCTATTCTAACCATTGATAGTTAATATAGCTCACTTAACCGCATTATTAACTTCTTTAACACAAGCCACCACAGGCTCTAATTGTGCGTATTATCCTATCATGTATGTTGATATTGAGTTCGTATACTACCGTTGCTTTTTTAATATTATGTGCTAAGTGAACACTGGAACTGAAGAACTTGTAAAGAAAAAGACGTTTTTTGAGTTGGGAGTTTTTGATAATCCCATGTGGAATGTGCTTGTAGCGGATATCGTGTTTGATTACCGGCAGAAGGCGACAAGGACATTCGAGTACCTGCAGGGAGATTACTACATTGCGCCCTCTTCCTCGTGAGTTTATTTTTAGTTCATGTTCATTTTTTCTTGTTTTGTTAATCATCCCTTTGTGCTGTTATGTTCTTTTTAGTATCTGATTGGCAAAGTTTTTACACTGCAGATTCGTTGTGTTGCAGGTTAAAGTTAGTAAGCAATTTAATGTAAAAGGAAGTTTGCAAACTTTCTTATAATCAGTTATTGCAATCTCAATAATTTGAAAGGAAGTTCATCTTTTATTTGAATTTCCACCCGCATAGACACTGCCTGATCAATTCTTCTTTTTTATATATGAAACTCAACAGTCCCAAACTGTCAAAGGTGCGGTTACTAACTTGACGTAGCCTTCCGCTTTTGTTCTTATACAAAGGTGTAGCAATTACTGAATGCACTTCTACTGAACAATATTATCTAGGAATGATCAATACAGACCAACCAAGTCGTTAGGCTCTCTCTCAGAGAGAGAGAGAGAGAGATACTATGTGTGTGGGCATCAGACGAAATATCTGCAAATCTTGCATGCAGATTAAGAGAGAATCTGCTAATTAAACTCATCTGTAATAAAATGATAGATTTTGAGAGCTATATGTTCAAAAATACAAAAATATCCATTTCTTGATTCTTTGGTATATATCAAGAGTTGAATAATAGGATTTGGTAGAAGTTTCAGAAGTAGTTGTAGAACTGTAGTGTGCTTAACAAATCCCTTGACCTTTTTCTCCTGGTGCACATACTAAAAGGACTTTTTGTTGTTTGCAGCATGCCACATTCTAAAGAACTACATTGCACATCTTCTTAATATCAAGACCCCCCCTTATACTTGGTAGCGTATTTGACTCCTTTTGTTTCTGCGTGTTTGAATGTGATATCATAAATAAGTATTTGCAAGTGTAATCCAATATCATTTTTTATTTTTCTAATGAGCTCAAAGAACATTGCGCAATGCAGGGATCTGGGGTGGAAAAGGCCAAGGAAGAACATCCCAAACTGAACTTATATTTAGAGCAATGGGTGTTGAGCCTATTATTATTATTTTTTCGAAAGATAAGGCAGGAGCTCTGCCGATTCAATTAAGAAGAAAGAGTGCTTACAAACTAATGAGAAGAAACAAGACTAAATGACACAACCGAGGGGACACCGGTTAACGACTCACAAGAGCCAACTACACCGGGGGGCTATTCCTTGTGGCTAATCTAAAGTTAGATACATCACTGAGAGTATTCTGGACGACTGCTGACACCATAGAGTAGTGATTATTAAAAATCCGTGCATTCCTCTCTTTCCAAAGGTTCCACAAACCGAAAATCAGCGATCCGGCCACGCTCTTGCGCTGCCCCTTGGGTAGAGCGAGGAGGGAGTTCTGCCACCAAGAAGGTAAGGACGGTTCTGCTCCCGGGACGGGGAGAAGAGGGATTTGCAACTTGTCGATCAGAAAGGACCACGTTTGCCTTGCAAAGGGGCAGTTTAGCAGAAGGTGCGATGCTACGTCATCCCCTAGGCCACAAAGACAGCAGACTGGGGTAAAAGGCCAGCCTTTGAGAGCCAGGTTGTCCGCGGTTTGAAGCCTGTTTTGAAATAATAACCAAGCGAAAAACCTGCACTTATTCTGAGTTTTTGCCTTCCAAATGAGTGAGTAGTTAAGATCTGGCATTGCCCCAAAGAACTGCGCCCTGTACGCCGATTTTGCTGAGTATTTTCCGTCCTCGATCCATCGCCAGGTAATCTCATCTTGGATTCCTGGCTGCAATTGAATCTCCCGTATGAGACTCCAAAGAGAAAAGAATTCCTGTAACTGCGCCCTTGTTGTGATTCTTCTGAGATGAATCATCCAGTTGTTGTTGGACAATTCAAATTTGACCGTGTTGTTTTTCCTGCGGACAAAGCGGAAGCACAATGGGGCTATATTCATAGGTGCAGAACCAAACAACCAGTTCGAAGTCCAAAATCTGGCTGTCTCCCCATTTCCCAATCTGATAGACGTGCTCGCATTGAAGAGGGCCGTGTCTACCTCATTACACGGGACCGCCATGCTCTTCCAAAGCCTAGTTGGGTCCTTCCATTGGTACCACAACCAGCGTAACCGAAGGGCCCTGCTAAATGCTTCGAACTGTTTGATGCCCAACCCGCCCAAAACTTTTGGTCTGCAAGTCCTCTTCCAGTTAACCAAACAGTGCCCCCCTTTGCAATGTAGATCCCCTCTCCAAAGGAAGTTCCTGCGAATCCTGTCAATCCTCTTAAAAGCCCACGCTGAAGGTGGGTAAACGGTTAAGTGGTACGTCGGAATTGCCGAAAGGACCGCGTCCACTAGGATGAGCCTTCCGGCCTTTGATAGGAGTGGTCCTTTCCAACCTGCTAACCTGTTCGCCACCTTGTCTAATAAAGGTTGCAGGTCCGCTCGCTTGAGAGTCGTGGGTCGAATCGGTAGACCCAGGTATTTCGCCGGAAAAACTTTCAACGCGGCCGGGAACTCCTGCTGGATGGGCTGGAGGTCGAGACCCTCACACCGTATCGGGAAGATTTCTGTTTTGCGGAGGTTGGCCCTTAAACCTGTGGCATTGCCAAAAAGAAGCATAAGGCCATGCAACAGCCTCGCCTCAGCCGGATCTGGATTGATGAATAAAGCTACGTCATCTGCATACGGAGAAGTGCAAAGGTGAGCCGGTCGCTGTCCAATCTGCTTGAGAAGGTTGAGCTGGGAAGCCAAAGCCAAGAGTCTCTGTAGTGGCTCAAGGGCCAGGATGAAAAGCATCGGTGAGATCGGATCTCCTTGTCTTAGCCCCCTTCTGTGCAAAAGCTTTCTGCCCGGACAACCATTTAGCATAACTCTGGAAGAAGTCGCTGCTAAGATGAGGGCAATCCAATTTCTCCAACGTTGCCCGAATCCGAAGAAAACCAACACCTCAAGGAGATACTCCCAGCTGAGAGAGTCGAAAGCTTTGGCAAGATCGAGCTTAATGAACAGAGCTGGATTATTATGTCTGCTGGAGAACTAGAATCTTAAAGAGCGGGTCTAGTAACTCTTGAATTCTGTATGTTCACATGCTTTGTTTACTCTGCTACAATTTTACAGATTGTTGTCGATTTGATACTCATTTTGGTTTTTTCTGATCATATAAACCTTATTCCAAAACTTTACATTGTTGCTTCAAGTCTCGTTTCCTTTATAAACAAAGAAAACACTTAAAACCAGAAATATTTGGCATCATAGGGCTACACTATAGCATTAGGGTCCTTTTCTGTTCAATAAGGTTGTCATTGACTTGCATATACTGTTCCGAACATATAAAGGTTCTATTATACGTGCTTCAAGCCTTTGACTAATTGGGACAGATGTTCTAAATTTGGTTCTTTGGTGGATAAATTGTGCTATTGTTCAGATTGGTTAAATTCCAGGTATATGCTCAAGGAAAAGTCTGCTCAGAGTAGTTGTGAAATGAAAATTGTAAAGCCACTTGCTATATTGCTAAAAATATCAGTTGTTATTATACCCTGTCAAATCTAAATTCCTAGACAAAGTAGTGATTGCTTGCTCTTTTGCAGTTGTGATAATTTGCACAGTTGCATGTTCTGGGGATGTATAAGTTGTTTGGTAGTTGCTCAGGTGTTTTTCTGCTTTTGTTGCGGGAGAACCTGGAAGGCTTACATGTGACCGATGCAGAACGGTCTCTCAAATAATTCAAAACCAACTAAGAAGGTGTTTTTAGCTACTCGGTTTCAGAGATGTGCCTTTCAGATTCAGTTTTCTGAGTAGTTAGCATGAGAGAAAATGTATGTTAACTTGTGCATTAACACACTTATGTTAATCATTTGCATATGGTGGAGAGTAGTTTTGCATTCATTTTGGGAACTTGCATATGAAATGATAAAAAAGGATAATTGAAAATTGTATATACAATAGCCACTAGCTCAGGTTTATTAACTTGAGATGGTGAAAATGCCCCTGAATTACCAATGATGTTGATTTTTAGTTTTTTATTATCTCAATATCTTTTTTCAATGCCTGGTTCAATGTTATTATATCTTGAGATAGTGAAAATGTTCCTGAATGACTTGGATCTTATATATTCTTAAAACTACTAGTGCTCTGTAGCGCTTTTCTCATCTGTGTCATTATTACCATAATAATGTTACCACTCTAATGATGCCTGTGAATTTTGTACATTTTTTCTTTTCCTTACAAGACGCTGTTTTGACAAGGTTTTGGATGATATAGGGGAAAATGAGTTGTTTGATGATCAATGACCTAGATGCTAGTGTTGGAAGATTTGGTAAGTCATTCTCTAAACATATTTTGATGGCATTTTTTTTATCATGGTGAACCTGAGTATGTTTTTTCATGCTTCTTTTTCAAGAGCTTGGCTACCCGGTTCATCTGTCCATTTTATTGGTTCTTTATCGAGCATTTTTCGCAACAATTGACCCCCTTTTTATGTAGTTAATGAATAATTTATTGTTTGAACATATAGTGATTTTGAGTTGGAAAGAAACTAATTGCTATATGTTATTTCTGTTGCCAGGAAACACACAAATGACTGTCAATAATCAAATAGTGGTTGGAACTTTGATGAACTTGGCAGATAATCCTACCAGGTTAGCATTGGCCAGAAATGGAGAGAATCTGATGTAACACACAGAGTGCCAATAATAGTAATTGGAAATGATTTTTCAACACTATATGCTCCTTTGTTTCATGATGGGAGGATGGAAAAGTTCTACTCGTATGTTTGTCCTTGCATCAGAAGCAATTTTGTTGCAACGAACCTCAAACTGAAAGTTCTGGACCGGAATATTTCATTTTTGTTCTAGACTTGTGCATTATTTAGTGCACTTGTCAAACCTCCATTTGATTCAACATTTCAACTCTTAGCTACTTAAGAGATTGCTAGTTTGAATATTGGTGCTAATTTCACATGACATTTGTTATGTTCTTTTCTATTAAATTTATCGTATGCAAGTTTATGCTACTTCCTTGCAAAAACTAGCGAGGTTTAATTTAGACAAGAAAACTTCAAACGTTTGTACTTGATATATGTCCATTTGTGCTTAATTAACATTGTTCACCGCATGTATATAAAGGATGGGTAATCTTTTGAGGAAGTATCAATAAATGTAGACTTATTTCCAAACCAAGGTATTTGTTTCACCCAAACTGTTACTTTTGTTTGACAGTGTATGAGACTTGTGTGGTTCTGGATGGTGGAGTATGCAGTACAAAAATCAACTCATGCCAATTACTTCGTGCTTGGAATGTTAACCTTACCCTTCGCTAAGATGTTACTTAGGACATGATGTAAAAATTTCTAGTTTCAGCTACATTTTGGAAGAAGGTTTTCCCTGCTTATATTGGAAGCAAATTAAAGAGTCTTACAAACCGCTGGGGTTACCAGCCAACATTCTCACACCTGGGCCTACACCCCAAAAGGATCAACAGTATCTATCCAATACTATTTCAGCTACATTTGAATGAACCTTTTTTTCCTTGAGATTTTGAATGTGTTGTGTCTAAATTCGTATGCAAATGCTTTTGTTGCCTTTTAGAAAAAATATTTGGTTGTCCAAGAGCCAGAGAAATAATCGGTATTGTTGGGAAAATGTTTGTAAATTATACAACTTAAATATATATTTTTTTGGTTGTGTCTGATGTTGGATTAGCCTTGGGGAGTGGATGTAAAAGGGAAGGACCGAAGGAGGATGAGTTTGAGGCGCTTGGTCTATATACTTAGGTAAAAAATTAGTTGCAGAATGGCTCACACCTCAATTTCTTTCAAGGAATTAAATTTGGAACACATTCATCTAGGGTGCATAATTCTTCATGTAATAAAATGGATATGATAGTATTACCATAATACTAATTTTCCGGAAATTTGAAAAGCCACCATGCTTTGATAAACCCACAAACATTAGTAATGCTGAAAGCAAGGTTCTATTTTTCTTTATGTCATACAAACTTCACATTTAGATGATACTAAGAGCAAAGGGCAGTAGCAGGGGAACTGGAAAGGATTACAAACCATCACTCTCTCAAGCATAACATTTATTTGTCCCTTTTAAGTTCTATTACTTTGCCTGTTTAGTTACTGGTGGAAATTGGGTTTCATCTAGCACAGAAAGTATCCATTTTCGCTTCTACATTTGATTAATTTACTCAAGAACGAACTCAACTTGGTGCAGCTCTGGACTTCTATGGAGCTTTGAGATCCAGGACATATGATCGGTCTATCTTGAAGGTACTTCTTTTGGTTTAGGACAGTTCATATGAGTTTTCATTCTATGAAGAGATCCACTTCATATTCTTATGGTTGATTTCGGAGAATATGCTCACTTAAGGTTGCGTGTGTACAACAAGGTCGTGCCTGTTTAGTTTCAGTACATGCAGAACATATGACCATGAATTAATCTATATATTTTCCATTGAAGTAGATAGGGTCATGTTTGGTATGCAACAGCAGACATCTTTTGTACAAAAGTTTGGCAATGGTATCTCCAATTAGGATGGTGGACTATCGTGTTGTGCGTAAGATGACTAGTCGTTGTGTGGAATTTGAAAAATCTCCAGTGTAGCTTTGAAAAATGGTCTTCAGACAATGTGTAAATAATATATCATGGTTTCACTTGTGTTGCAGTGGGTAGATGAAATTGGTGGTTCTCAACAACTAAGTGACAAGCTTCTCAGGCAAAAGAAAAGAGAGAAGCTTCCAATATTTATTCCTCCAATGGTATTGAAATTTTCAAGCAACCTATCTGGCCTGAATGCCCTATAATTTCCCATTTTGCTAGCAGTTCTTTTAATATCGCAATTGTTGGATTTGTTGCTCTTTCTTCCATTTGAGAAACCAATGCTATGTCTAACATCCTGATATATATATATACTAGTTATATGCCCGTGCGTTGCTACGAAAAACAAAATTGATAACGAAAAATAAATATTAAAAAATAAAAAAAATACTATTTCATAAGATCAAACATCTATCTTTAACGCTTCGTTTCTTGCAAAAGCTGGCTAATTAAACCAACGCTTCGTTTCTTGCGTAGGGCAATTAAGCAGGGCAATTAAGTAGGGCAATTAAGCAGGGCAATTAATGTGACGTGGGAAGAAACTCTCACTTTATATAGTAGAGATATATATATTTCATCAGCCAACAGTAGATGCATTGATTGAGTCAGGGAACTTACTGCCGTACTGGTGAAAGAGCAAGAACTGGTAATGAATTCAAAATTGTCGAAAGTATATATGAAGAATTTAGATGATTAGTTCAAAACGCAAAAAACAAGTACAAAATTACTCGAGGTGCTTATCTCAATCCGATTTTTTTGTTTCCTTTTCTTTTCATCTTTCTGTAAATTGCACTGGTTCTCATGTATTTGTTTTTGTCCCTGCAGATCAGTTGCGTGTACAAGTATATTACAGTCTATAGAAAGCACATGAAAAGATATATACGAAAGTTTTTTTTTCCTGGGTATGTGGTGTATGTATTTTAGATCTAGTTATATAATCTTTCTGAAAATATGTCGCAAATGCTTTTACCTCTCTCTTCTTTTATTTGCTTCCCTTTGCTGTCGGTTGTAAAACTAAAATAGTTGATGACTTGAACTGTACTGAAGTCCATGCATTGCCTCGGTTTCAGAAATTCTCCATAAATTGTGGTTTCAGATATGCACGGCTGAAAGAATAGATGTCGTCGTCGTCCTTGGATCTCATGAATCATGATCATTGCCAAAAGTCGTCCGGTTGACTCGATAGGATAGACTTCTGGGTTATCTTAATTCCGAAATGAGTCCGAGCGAAAGCGTCCAAAATGAACGGCCATAATCCCTCTGAGGCTATGTTTAAATTATCTGATGGATTGATTATATATACAGAGCTACTCATTCACTTGGTATCTGCATATTAAGAAATCACATTGTATATATATACTTGCGGACTCGTGTGATCCACGTACACAAGCTTACGAAAGATATAGGATCTGTTGGAAAGCAATGCATAATTTCACATGAATTTGACAAGGACCAGTGTAATTCTTTGTTTCGGCGTCAGAAACTTGAGGAAAGATATCAACAATTAATGGAGGAAAATCTTGAACCGGCCAAGCAAAATAAAAGCAGGTTTGCACTCTCTTTGCATGCGGGGGATCAACGAACAAACAGGTCAGTTACAAACGGCCATTGATGTGATTACTTAGCTTGTCAATTACAAATAGTTTTTGTTTTTTGTGACTACTTATAGCTTGTCAATTACAAATAGTTTTGTTTTTAGATATATGTGCAGTTAAACTTTTAAAACTTTGATCGTTATTATTTTTAAAAATATTGAAATTAGAATCATGAAAATCATATATGTAGATTTATCTCAAAAGTATTTTTATAATATTATTATTTTATTAATGGGCGTATTCGGTATTCCTATTGGGAGCCTGGCGCTGGCCCCGAGGCAACGTGGAGAGTAGTAGTAGCCAAGAGGGTTAGGTGGCATCCCCGCCCCGCTACATATAAGCTAGCCACTCTCTCCTCTTCACCATCCCTTTCCCCCCTCTCTCTCTCTCTCTCTTACAGTCAGATACAAGATATAGAGTCGCCGGCGATTAGCCGGGATCGATGGAGTGGTGGCAGAAGGCGGTCGTCGTGCCGGTGAGGCGCGCGTGGATCGTCATCACAGCCCGGCTGCGTCGCAAGAAAGTTGGTAAGATCGATCACGACAATTCACACCCACTACTTGAACTTTCCGGCCGGTTTAATTATATCTTCTTCTGATATCGAGTTGTGGTAATTCAGCATGCCCGGTTTACTCGTTTCATCAACTGATGGATGAGTGGCAATTAGTGCTTGATCTGTTTTATGTTTCCTGCATCATCCGGCGTTAAATTAAGACTCCAGTAAGGTTGCAAAGTACAGAAAATTTTGCAGTGTATTAATTAGTGTTGATTCATCCCAACATTGGCAGCAGCTTATCTATGTTCTTCATCTCACGCACACGTCACATCTAAACCGATGTTTACTAATGTATAAATACGAGTCGGTGGTGGTCTTCCGTCATGTATATATCTTCTATTTAAGAAAAGCAGCGCACTGACATGTGGGGTACGAACTGACTGCGACACGCTTCTCCACCACCGAAAAAAAAGCAACTCAACAGTACAATTTTATCTTTTTAAATATATAATATGATTTAATTATTTTGTTAAAAATATATTATCATTGCATCGCACAGAACATTTGACTAGTCATGTATCACGTAGAGACATGTACAAATAGCTAGCGATGTGTATCATGAGAAATGCGTGGCCGTCGTTTTCCTTTGCGCACCAGAACAAGCCATACAATCTTCAAATGAGCTGACCAGTGTACCAGTGTACGTACACATGCATTGATGCATTGATACACGTACACATGCATTGATGCATGCATTGATGCATATATATATGCTGTTTTGTTTCTGTGTATATAATTAAACATTAATTTTTAGTGATACAGATCGATGTTTGGATCGAGTCCTGTATCGAGAGGGGAGAGAAAGAGATTAAGGATGAGGAGCCAGGAAGCAGGGCGAGAGCATACGTAAGTGCATATATATTTTATATTCAAGATCGATAGGTATTGGGACTTAGATATAGTATCAAATTAAGAAGGCAGGATCGAGTTGCAGCTGGTAGAGTCTAGACAAGGAGATATATATATGCTGAACCAACAAACAAGCTCATACTGGACGGCAAGTGGCACTTCTTGGTGGCATGTATCTATCTCTTGTTCTGAGATCGATATTTATACAACGCCGTGCATCACCACGGATTGATAGACAGACAATCTGATAGATAGATAGATAGATAGATAGATAGATAGATAGATAGGAATAGGATCATCCTACATACATACAGGTAGGAGAAAGTATAATGTAATGTGTGTCGGTGGGAAACGGCGATAGGGGCGATGAGAACGGCGTCATGTGAGTGACACCTGATGGTCACTGTTCGCGTGCATGCAGAAAAGTCACCAGCCAAGCCAACCGCCCCCATCCACACACTCCTCTGACTTGTAATAGCAACATCAGCAGCATCTTTGTTTTTGGACGGACACGTAGGGCTCACTCTGCTTAATTTAATTGCACTTGTCTTTTAAAGTGTCGACGTGGCATGCAGCGTCACATGTCCTTTTGACTTCTGATATAGTAGTTGTTCGTGTTGTAAAACGAGTAGTTCACCCACGTCGATCACCGGCAATCAACAAGAACACAAAGAACACACGAACAAAGAACACAAGATATAGGGTGGAGCTCTCTCTTCTTTATTGATCAATGTGTAAATACTGATAGGAGGCATCCATATATATAGATCCCTCAAGGAGAGTTCGGATTCGCCACATATTAAGAGATAGACTCCTAACCGAATCGGTTAGGAGGTTATCTCATAACACTTCCTTGGGCGAATTCGCGTAATGCATGTCTCATTAAAAACTCCACTCAAAAAACCCGGTGGGAAAAAGAGATGGAGAAAGAGCATCACACTCGCTCTCTATGTTGCATTTGTTGCCTCATTAAAAACCTTTATGTGAGAAACATCAGGAAAACTCACAAAGGAAAAAAGTACAACTTATGATCTTGAGGATCATGCAAAGGATTATGGTTCGGGGGTTTACTTCCACGAACTATGCAAAATCTAAGTCGCTCATTCCAATGCCATTAACATACCTTGGAAGGGGAATTTGGCAAGGATTTTGTGAATAAATCGCTAGATTTTCACACGACTTAATTTGCATTATTTTTATCTCACCATTCTTGGAGTTTGTGGGGATAAAAGAACTTAGGAGCAATATGCTTCATTGATATTGCTCTTTACATAACCCAATTGCATTTGTGCAACACAGCATCATTATCTTCATAGATAATAATAGGGAATTGTGATATTCATACCATATAACCACGGACATGGTTGATTACGTCTTAGCCAAACATATTTCCATGAGGCTTCCTTTATAATCTACGGTATTGACTGTACCACCACGAGAGGAAAATAAAAATCCATTCTAGGATTTCCTCATGAATGGCAGAACATTATTCAGCTTCAGGATCATATTTCCTTTCCAGGATGAATCTACTTAGTCGATTGTACCACATCACTTATCGATCTTTAATCCGTGTATTCAATGACCCAAATACATATGCACGGTCACTACAATCATCAAGCGTATTGAAAAATTTAAACTACGCCATCAATATTAAATTTGAACGTCATTCCACTCATTTCGAGGAGAAGCAGATTTCATCGTGTCGATGATGGAGTCTCTGCTAAAACCCTTGTGCTACAAGCCTCGCTTTATATCTCACCACCTGGATATTTTCATATCTCTTGAGGATGAAAAATCCATTTGATCCTACAAGGAATATTTTGAAATGTTCATCAGCGGGGACCAAGAACTTTTCTCTCATTAGCGGCGCTACCTCAATTGCTTTTCAGGTGAACCTAGATGGCGCTTCCGGCACTCGCCTGCCATGGACTTTGGTTCGATCCAGATTTTAGCAATTTTAGAGGCAAAATATGCCGACAATTGTAGTCTTTCTTTATATATAATTCTCTCTGCATCACTCCGAGGATGTCTCTTTATCAATTTCTTCCGGCTCGTGATTTCCCTAGCGATGAAGTGCAGGTGTTCGACTTCCAGCGTTGGATTGTGCACAAATATATCTTGAGGTTATCATCTTCGAGGATGGATCACTTGAGGATGTTACCATCTTCTAGATGGCTCGCTTCAGGATTTCCTCAACATCGAGTTGAGCTTCTTCCACTATCATGGGTAGTGTTCTCATTTATTTGGTTCTCTATTTACGCGGACGTCTCCGCGAAATTGAGTCCGTGCACTGAGGCCTCCACCTCATTTTATCATGAGGGTCAAGAGTGGAGTTTAATATCCTTCTAGGATATTTTTACTCTTCGTGTATATCTGCTGGAGTATATGAGATCTTTCCACTATCTTATGATCGGTGAAGGTATTTGGCGGTAGCTTACTTGTTGCAGATTACATTTTCCGAACTTCAAGTTCTGGTCTCTTTGAATCGCGTGGATCTAAGGACTCCGGTATTCTTTAATGTGGTACTTATCTTCCCTAATGCCGAAATATGTCCTTAGTACAATCAACAGATCGAACCATGTCTGAACCCTCAACTTTTGGTGAGGTCCCATGACATATGCTATGGTGGAGAAGATTGGTATGTATACAACATAACCGAATTTTTCGCAGATGGGAAATACTTAATTCTCTTCCATGCACTATGCTCCGTGAAATTCCATTATATCAGTTGATTTGAGTTGAATTAATATCGCGATTAATGCGATCCTGCGTAGCCTAACTAAGCGGTGGGTAGCCTACTATTCTGCAAAGTGGTCAAGCAATAAATTTTATTCCCTTAATAATGACTCTGCCAGGGCCATTATATTATGTGGACATGAGTTATTAAAAGCTCTACATTAATTCCCAAAAGCCATATAATGCTTTTGAGTAAAACTTCGTTAGCATTGTCCATTTGAATGGACTTGATTATTTCTTCTTGGAAAAAAGGCTCACCAATTGGGCAATTAATTTAGGTAGAAGCATGGTTCCAACGAGGCGAAAGGTCCATGAGATATTACTTGAATTTACTTCAAAAATTCAGTTGATTCATCTACGGGTTAGATGATAAGAAATCTTCAGGTTTAAGGAAATCTTTATGCTATGGCCAGTAATTAGTAATTGTTTTATCATAGTATTCAACTCAAGATTACCCGATCGATCTACAAGATCTTTAAATATTTAAGGTTTTTATCGCAATACCAACCTCCAGGTTGCATAGTATAACAATCAAACAGGCATAGCACAAAATATTCGAAAACACTTTATTTAATTATCATGATAATTGCTCAGCGAGAGCATAGACCAAATGTTCATGCGGGGAACATAATTATTCAAGCCCGATGAGGCTCTTAAGGAGGCTCAACTAATGGAAATGCGACATATAGCAAAAATGGTATAGGGAGACTATTCCAGGATCTCCATATAAGTCAAGTTCCATCTCTGGGAAACATTGCTATCATTCTCTCCACCTTCTTGCTCAACATCCGGTAGAGCGGTGTAGTGTGTCTCAACCTTCTTTCTTGATTCTTCCGAATCTCCTGCTGATTTCATGTAAAGTTACGCCCAAATGCTTTGGGTGCGACAATTCGTGACCGATGGCCAGCATAACCACACCTAAAGCATGTTTGAGAGTCGGGTGCTTTATTGGTTGGACCTTGCTTGGAAGGTTCCTGTACCCTTTCCCTTACCTTTCCATTGGGATTTGCCTTTTTCCCTTTTGGTTTCTGTCATTTTCCATTCATTCCCCTTGTACTTTTGGCCTTTTCCGCGGCTATGGCTACTACTAGCTTATTTGGCGGTAACATGTGCTGAGACCTTTGCGCGACTTCCATTAGTATTTGCATGATGATTCTTCATCAGGAGTTCATCATGTTTTTCTCGCTTCAGCGAACACTAATAAGCTCGTAGTACTTCTTGTACTTTGCATGGCCAGATCTTGTTGTAGTATCATCATGTTGGGGTGGAAAGTGCACAAGTTTGTCGATCTTCAACCATTAACTTTCGGTTACAAAAGTCAATTTAGCGACGATTTGTGCATTGCGAGTATAGCGCCACGCGTTGAAATCACGGCGTGAGGAGGGTCCATTCGCCGTTGTGTACAGCAACAACCGCGGATCTTTCTTTGGTAGCTGCGTTCCTTGGAATTCCACAATACCAGGGTCCTCCATCAAGTAAATCGGCCTTGGTCAGAATGAAGATGGTGTCTCAGAAATGTAAAGCGGCGCATTTTTTGCGGGTTCAGCACTTCGATTGCACCTGGCCAGGCCGAACAATAGCGACTCCAAGTCCTCTAGCTGTTAGGTTGATTTTGGCATCCATTGCCCAAGTGAGGTAATTCTTGCCATCCAGGGCAAGCACAAATTCCTATTTGCAATGTCAGGACATATCTGTATGCAAGCAATACGAGATTTTACTACAGTGTAAAATATTATATTGCATGCATCTTCATTTAATTAACAAAGTTTTGGTCTATATCTATTCAGTAGATAATTATCACTCTTTTTCGAATTTCCTTAGCAATTAGCCATTTTTTTAATTATGTAATTCCAACATAAATTAAACATGGCATAAGTCTAATTTCAACTCATGTAATTCTTCTTGGTTGGGAGGCGAAAGCAGTAATGAATATCTCCATCAATTTGACTCATGGCCAGGTCAACATGCCCTAGGGCTCACATGAGGAGGAGCACTTCCGCTTCCTGCGCCATGATTAAATAACCAAGCCTCATGTGTGTTTTCCTAGACACAATTGTCTCATATCTGTTTATTCATTACGAAATCAAATCCCATCCCTCAAGTTCTCATAAAGGCTATATGAGAAGTGCGGAATTTTCTAGCATTTTTCATAATTTACGCTAATTTCAAGCAATTTTCAAAGTTACTTAACAACAGGAAATTTTAATTTCAGTAAATATTAACATGACATAATGCTAATGAAAAATAAACTAGATTCACAGCATGAACAAATACACATGAAGCAGGGAAAAAAATTCATAAATTATTCATAAATCTTTGCAAGATAATGCTAGAAATTAAAACCAAATCCAAATATTTATGGATTTTTCTAATCGATTTTATGAGTTTCTAATCAATTTTCTAAAAGAATAATAAAAAGGAATAAATAAAGGGGGCAAAGGGGTATAATCCCCTTGCCCACCACGTGCCCCATCCGAAATCCTTAACTGGATTGAATCCAGCATAAGCCCAATTGGAAAGCTTCCATGCATGTGCAAAAAGGAGCTGTTGGTCGCGGCTGTTAGTGGCTAGATCAAGCGGCGCCCGATGAGGGACATCGCAGCTGGCGAGGCCGCAAAGGTGGTGGCTTTCTTGCAGTCACGTGTGGTAGCGGTCGGCTTCAATAAGTGGCGAATCGGCCAGACGACGCAGGTCGGCGGCGACGGCGCACCATGCGATGGTTTCAGGTTGGCGGTCCAGCGGGTTAATGCCAATAGCGCTTCATCTGCGAGGAAGCGGCCGGCTCTTGGGCGGCATCATCAAGCGGTACAAGCTGGCGGCCTGACCCGCCGGCCAATGGCGAGCACGATCGCGCTTATTTGGAGAAGCCGCAGGCCACGATTACCCTGCAGGTGGTGTTACGATGATCTTCGTGTGGGCGACAATCGACAAGCGGCCGGCGGGGCCGTGACAGGCGGGCCCGGGCGATGCGCCGTAAGCGTGATCGGCGGAAAGCGGTGAAGATGTCTTCTGGACAACACTACCGAAGGGCTTCTTTTTTTTTTTTTTTATGATCGTGAACAGTAACAGATGATCAAGAACGTCTAACAGTAGATTAGATCTAAACCGTAACAGATCAAGAACAGAACTATCCTTTTCCAGTAGTAGATTAGATTGATTTGTCGTAAGGTGGCGAGAACAATGCAGGATTTGATCACGCGCGACATTACGTTCTTGACGCCCCGGATCGTTGGCTATCGCGTAGGATAGAGTCGCGTAGGACGTTTTAGGCGATCCGAGTGGATGCTGGCTTGATTTTGAGGTGATTGCAGATCGGATCAGGCGATCAATCGCGGTAGTAGTCGTTACGTAGTGATGATCCTTCGCTTCTTGCGGTAGAGACTCGTGCTGATAACGTGTTGTAAAACGAGTAGTTCACCCACGTCGATCACCGGCAATCAACAAGAACACAAAGAACACACGAACAAAGAACACAAGATATAGGGTGGAGCTCTCTCTTCTTTATTGATCAATGTGTGTAAATACAATGGGAGGCATCCGGTATATATATAGCAGTCCCCTCAAGGAGAGTTCGGATTCGCCCACATATTAAGAGATAGACTCCTAACCGAATACGGTTAGGAGGTTATCTCATAACAGTTCGTGCGCGTGATGAGCAAAACGCCAACACCTTCACCCCACGCTCAAGGTATTAAATTGCGATTTTTGCTGCTTCGCGGAAATAACTCAGAAAAGTTATTATAGCTATCGCTAGTTATTCTTCATCGTGTTTTTAGTATTAAAAAACACGATGCTTTAGAACATATGTATATATATGTAATATAAGTCATATCCAAACAAATTATAAAAACATATGCTTTAGAAGGTACTAATATTTTTATAATAAAAATATGAGACAAGTCAACAAACATATTAATATATGTCTAAGATCATGAATGGTAACTATATCATAATGTTTTTAACAACAAGTATTTAATCATCAAGAAATATGAATGTTGGATTACTAAAAAAAGGGTGAGATGAGGTCTTTTACTAGGTTTTCTTCATGGTTCAGGCTTCTAAGAGATGCATTTGAGCATTTTTAGTAACGTTAGATTCCAAAATATGGCTAATATTTTGACCTATAGGTACATATGTAAGATAACGAAACTATCGATAGCTACAAGCTAGTTAGCGGAGCTTTCGTTAGCTATAAAGTTTATAGCTAATATAGCTGACCTATAGTTTGGCATTTTGTCCAAAAAAATTATAACGTATCTATAGCTTACTATACACTGCCCATGCTTAGTTTTCAAAAACGTGGGTACGTCGCTTTCTCATGCCCAGGTGCGTGGCATACACCGAACATGCACGGGCCGGCACTCGAGCATCGATCCTTGGATGACGCGTGTACGAGCAAAAAAAAAAAAACGAGGGAGAGCTGCATCGGGTGTGTTTCTTCGGACCAAATCTATTTTATTTTGCACTTGCATCGTTGACACGCAACGGTGCAGTGACCACTGTAAGTTCACGCCCATTTTACTAGGTTTCTTGAAGTATTCCTTCCAGATGCCATGCATCAATCGCCGGCTCTGAAGCAAAAACAAAACCGGCCGACATGTTCTCTCTCTGAATAACAATGTAGCAACAGATCGACGAAGCAATCAATGTACGAAAAAGAGGTCTGCATCTGGTGCGTAATTTAGAAAGCGTTACTGCTCCTGGCGAGAAGTGCCTACACATGAATGCCTAGCGTGCCCCGTGACTGAGAAGCCAGCTTGCTAACTCGGCCAATAATGCAGTGCAGTGGTAGACGAAGCAGCCAGCTAGAGGCCACCTTAGTACTCAACACGCCTTGCTCGTGCGGTGGCAGCGCTGTGACGGCATCTATATATCAGAAGGTCGCAGGGATGAAGCCTAGAAG
Source organism: Rhipidocladum racemiflorum (assembly GCA_036346355.1). Classification (NCBI taxonomy): domain Eukaryota; kingdom Viridiplantae; phylum Streptophyta; class Magnoliopsida; order Poales; family Poaceae; genus Rhipidocladum; species Rhipidocladum racemiflorum. The sequence goes on along the minus strand of CM070576.1, from coordinate 69,629,036 downwards.
CGTCGAATCCGTCTGTTCGCGACGTCGCGTCACGGACCTACATAAGTCGTAGGATTTGCTTTCCGCATGGATCCAATTTTGCGATCGGCTAACTACCCACCCAATGATTCAGGACTACATCACATGCACATCCATTCTTCTTCGTTATATGGATAGTTACTTATGGTTGATCGGTACATGTAAGACCATGTTTAGAACGTTTAACTCTCTCGTAGGAATTGGAAAAAATAAAAAAAGTTACCATAAAATTATAGGAATTGAAAAACAATTGCCGGGTTTTAAACTCAAACCGCTTAAGATTATTACGATGCGGTTATTTCCTCGAAACGCCCGTCGTTTTACCGGACATTTGATCATTTGTCTCGAAGTTGATCAGTCTTTGATCATTTGCCTAAAGTTGATGAACGTTTGATCATTTATCCTACGATGTCTCACTGACATGTGGCCCGAGAACCCGCATGTCAATAAGACATCGTTGAACAAATAATCAAACGTCCATCAACTTTGGACAAATAATCAACTTCATGGCAAATCATCAAAGAGAGGTGCTTCTATGCTCTTCCTTTTTAAAGTTGCACAAATATTAAAGCATGAATGAAGGGTAGATGAGGATTACTTACCCCTTCGTTTGCTTCAAGATTTGTAAAATTTGTATTAAGAGGAAGAGCATAGAAGCACCTCTCATCATGAAATTTTCCTCGTTTTACCGGGACAACGTACGTGCGGTTGATGGGGATTGAGCTTACACGCTGACCGATGGCGTTGCCTCTGATGAAACCTTTTCAGATGGCCGCGGCGTTCTTGTGAAGCTCCACGGCGACATCCAGACGTGCGCGTACGAGGACGTGCAGGTGATGTGGGAGATCCTGCAGCGGTCGGAGATGGAGAAGCTGGCGCGCGAGCCGCCGCCCAAGGGCGCCCGGGCGCTGGTCTGGCTAGGCCGCGCCGCCTCGTCGCGGCGACCTGCGGCGGCGGCGCTGAGTGAGGGCATGGACCTCCCGGCCGGCGGCGCCGCTGCAGCCTCAATCGCCCTGTCATCGTCAGACCATGGAGAGAGTCATGCTGCTGTATAGCTCCCCTAGATGCTGCACCTTTCTTTACTGGTTGTAAATATTTACAGTTTCCATCAAGAGATACAGGTTTTGTGCATTCTGCGGCGGTCTTTCATTAGTTTCAGAACTACCAGCAGCCTGCCCATCGTCGCTCAGGAACTACATAACAGCAGAGATAATCAGCTCAGTTCAGGCTGGCCATCGATCTCTTCTTCAATAGTGACCTGTTACAGCGTATGAAGCTGCATGTCCCTGGAATACGGGGTAGCATAACCTCGAAGGTGACTGCTGCCTGTCTGAAGGAAAGATAAGCCAGAGACATCTAAGAAGCAGAGTTGATTCGCACAATTCAAATTGCAGTTAAGGTTTCTCAAAGGAAATCTCTTGACAAAGTATCTCTGCAGCACAAGAGCAGAGCCAAATCCAGTTCAGCATTGTTGGGTACTCCGAGGCAAAAATAAACCAGCAAAGCCCATACTCTGCAACAAATATAGATATTCCGACACATCATGTTGTCACACCGGCAAAAGAAGTTTTGCATTCACAGATAATATACACCAAGGTTATTCATTGTTCTTTTACAACCATGTTGAACTAGGGCATACTGGACAATCGGTGAGCCTCTTCGCGGTAAGAAACTCAATACACATCCCAATCTCCGTCTCCATCTCACAGGCTGGCACCTGACCCTCAGCTCCTCTCGATTTGATCCTTCCATCTCTAAACCATCCCGATCCCTATCAAATCACCGGGAAACCAGAAGCTGCAGGAATTAGAAAACTAGGAAACCAGAAGCTGCAGGTTACAATTTCAATTCAGGGGCATTCATGCATCAAATCACCGGGATACCGGCTACTGTCTCCTAGTTGCTGTTGCACTGCCACGTCATCATCATAATCATGTTGGCCTACTAGTGACCTTCAATGACTCATTTAATCCAGATTAATGATCTAGATGTGCAGATTAGGAAATCGATGACCTAAATGAACCATTCAAACAAATTTAGTGACCCATGATGTAATTTACGCAAATGAAAGTACTACCACAAACTGTTTGTCTGATGAAGACGGCAAGCTTTCCAATGACAAACCATGGAAAATAAAGATGACATGAAAGAACCACAATGTATTAATAGTATCTCAAATAACCTAACGGCGCCAGAGGTTTCAGATAAGCTGAGATGAAGTGAACTTGGATAATCAGCTTGCAAATTGGGCCTTCACAAGTTGATAACGCATAAGATGAGTCAATGAAGGTCTGCACCAGCTCCACCAAAAATAAAAAGGAAGTGCCACTGTATCAGCTATTTACATAGGCAATTTCGTCAGATCAATCCTAAAACATATATCCAGATTAACAAAGGTCAGCTTCCGATGTTCTTCTTCCTCCACTTTATGGACTGTAATTGATGTCCTGGGGATTGAATAAAAGAACACACCACTCCATGCAGCAATAAGACAACCAGTTGAAAATTTTAATCACATTATGCAGAGCAACGCCAGGAAAATGAAATAATTAAAAATGGCAAAATAGCTTCCTAACACAGTCCACGCTAGTGTTTACAGTTGATTGAATAGGACTTCTTCTAAGTGACTTCAGAAGTTTAGAGGGAGCAGAAGATAAAATTTAGATACAACATATGAACAAACTCACAACATGTAATTATCAACATAGAAAATGCTTCCCTCAGCCTTATTTGTTCAAATTGATAACTCGGTCAAGTTCCTACATACAAATATACAGAACTGAAATTGCACCAGGCATCTCTTTTCCCCTTCCAAAAGTAAAGGTTGGAAAAAACAGTTAGAGAAATAAAAAATCAAATATCACAATATACAACAAGGAATCCTTTAGCTTCGCAAGACAAAAAAATGAGGATCACAATCACGATACACAATTCAATCATGGATATATCTACTTTTTCATACCTGGAGTAAAGACAAAAAAAAACTTATGGAAACACCCACCCACTCCTGAACAGACACATGCACATCGAGGGAGAAAAAAAGAAGTATTAGAGATCTAAAATATAATTTTCAAAAGACAGTTACAAAAGAATTTAAATAAAATTAACATCCAAGATCCCTGAAATTAGTACTGAAGATACCCTAGAAATTTTTGCAATCAATAATGTACATCCTGACCTAGAAACTTACAGAACATTTTCCTATAAGTTACAAGACAACACTTGCATTTTGCTGTCTTCTGTCCCTTTATGCCAGATGTTACATAGAAGTCGGGACTTTTGGATGTAACAGTCACCACCTCAGGAATGCTAATGAGGCCTAAGCAGCATGAACAGAAGATGATTTCCTTTATTTGGGCATCATTATCAGGACAAAAGAATGACTTTCTTTCAGTACAAATCCAAAAGCAGAATTCTAACATGATCCCAAACGTGCATCTTCTGTGATGCGACTGCAGTATTGTCACTTCAGCTCAAATGTACATCAGATGGACACCAAGAAGCACATCGGTACAAAATTTCATTTGAAGTAGCGAGCTCCATCTGTCAGTCATTTTCCTCCGAGGAACATAGACATATCTTCTCAAGGAGGACTGGCCAGTCCTCCCCAAGCTGTTGAGGGTTTAGCTGCATAGCTACCTTGAAATCATCAACAGAAATTAAGTGGTTACTTCTGATATCACTTGTGGCTCCTGATGGTCCACTGCTTGATTGCATCTGAACATGGTTCGGCAACCAAACACCATTAATCTGCTTTCCGTAGGCATGCTGCTTGTATGATGGCCCTTTTCTTACATCACTTTGAACACTAGCTCCTATTAACTCAACAGATGACCTAATCAGGTTCTTCAAATACTTGTCCAAGCCATTATTCAGAAGGTCAGCACAATCCATTGTGACACCCGCTAGACCCAGTGCTTCTGCTGTTTTCTCCATCCTCCTACGCAACACCTCTGTGTTAAACAGCTCACGATGCTCACAACAACTGCTAAAGCGATCTTCACCTGCACTAACTGGCGGCGGCAGTAATTTCCTTGCCCCACCCACACTTGCTGAACAAAAAGGAATTCCAAGTGGAGCCCGCACAGGACTTTTCAACATTTCAGCAGGATGATCTGCAGTGCCGCTCATATTTCTTCTCTGCTTCAGCATTTTTTCAGGTCCCAACTGGTCCACACGCAGGTGCTTTGCCAATGGCTCTGCATGCTCACATTGTTGAAAACACATCGATCTCTTCAACTCAAGTGAACTTAGGGTGCCATTCTCTGGCACTGCGGCTCCACCATGAGCAACCTGGGTGTGATTGACAGCAGCCTCCACCCTACCATTTGGGCCCATGTTTTTCATCCAGTCTTTTAGCTGATGATCTTGCACTGTGCCCATAGGCCTTGATCCCTGCACCTGCAACAGCCTGACATCCCCATTGCAAGAATTGAACGCTTCAGCAGCCTGAGAAACCTTCTTCGCCGATACTCCCACAGGCCTCCTCGCATCAGGTGGTGGAGGTGGGCACTGTGCCTGGTACGCATTGTAGAGAATTGAGCGGATTAGCCGGTTGTGCAGCCAGATGTTCTCCTGTCTCAGGATAAGCAGGCAAAGCTTCTCGAAATCCGGCTTAGTGAGCCTCTGCGACAGGTAGCCATTCAAGTGGCTGAAGTACTGGCGCGAACGGTCCGGACCAAGCAGCTTCTCCATCTGAGTCTTCAGCTCCCGGAGATCGATACGACCATTCTGCTGCTGCTGCTGCTGTGGTGGTGGAGGCACCGATGGCTGCTGCTCCTGCTGCTGCGGTGCGGCCAGGGGCCACGCCTCCTCCCGTACGGTGTCCATACACTTACCACCCCCGCAAACCCCAATATCGGATTGGGAAAACAGAAATCACAAATCGGGGATAGCACACCCTACCCAGCTCGGATCAAACAACTAGGGCTTGCGCCGCTTCCTGCAGAGCGCGAGCCCGTAGCCCAATTCCCAGCTCGCCGGCCATGGAGGGGATCTCATCTCCACTGGCACCGCACCAATTGCCGCGAAAACAAGGGCCCGCCTCGGAAGCTGTGCAGCTGGCCCGAATCAAGCATACAGGCGGAGACTTGGGCGAGCCAACTAGATTACCCGCCCAAACCCTAAAGCAATGGAGGCATGATCCCGACCCCGTCGAGCTCCTGCGAGCTCGTATCGCCTGGATCTCCGGCGAGAAGTGCAACGGACCGGGCCGAACTGAATCGAATCCAAGAAACACCAAGAATCAAGCTGACCTACTGGGAGCAATTGGGATTGGCGGAAGCGGATTGGAGACCGGCCGAAGAATTACAACCCCGCTGCTCCCGGCTGCCGGATTCTCGCAGCGGTGGATTGCTTTGCCCTTGCTCGGCGCGCGGCGGGGCGGGGAGGGGCTGCTGCTCCGTGGGATGGATGGGCTCTTGCTTCGCTCCTTGCTTCTTCGTGTTCTTCTCGGCTTGGGCTGTCTGTCGTTTTTTTTCCTTTTGCGATTTTTCTTTTTTTTTTAACGAGGGGTTTTTTTCGGCCGTTGAATTGGATTTGATCGCGGAGGAGAGCCGAAAAGAGAAGGGTGGGGACTACTGAGCCACGAGCGCTTTTGCTTCCCGGCCAGTGTTTCTTGTATGCGTGTGGCCTCTGATGACCGTCTGCTTCAGCTTGTGATCGACTAATTTTTTTAAAAAAAAAATTTAGTTTCTTTCGAACTTAATTGTAAAAATAGTACCATTCTCAACCATAGAAACGTTTATATATGGCATGTATTTCCTGTCACGCTTCTGCACGACGAAAACTCCTACTGAGATTTCAGAGAGCACGGTAGCTTCGGAAGTGACATAGAGCAGGGTTTCAAATATTGACAAAAGTCATTCAAAAATTGCGAAAATCAACAGTAGTGGTTTGGCTTGAGAAACGGAACCAGGTGATAAACCAATTCAATTCAAATTCAAAAAATTCAAAAAAAATAGCAAAATTTATCCAAAAGCTCCCTAAAATTTGTATTAATAGTTTTTTTTACATCTTGCATGAAAACTTTTGAAAAACTGAATTTATGAGACGTTTTTTAGCAAAACCGTTTGGATCACGTAAATTTTTTTATATTTATGTGGGAAATAAACTGATTGCTGTGGAATTCTTTCGTTCCAAACAATCCCTCGGTTATGTCAACCAAATGAAACATTTGCTTCACCAAAACATTTTATTTAAAAAAAAATCTTCAATCATGTCTCAGATGGAATCCCTCTCTTCTTTTTTTGGGTGTTATATGGAACAATACCAAATTGAAAAATTGAAAAATGTTGAGGTTAGCCAAAAGGACAGAGAAGCAAGTAGATGAAGAGGAGAGAAGCATCAGCTTTGCTTTGCTTGGCAATTTTTTTAAATTTTCGTTAAGTGTGCCATTTTTCAATGTAAACCGGTCGAAATCGGTAAAACCGCTCGGTTTTCGAATTATTTTACCGTTGTTTGACTACCGAGTTCAAAAAATTTGACCTTGAATTTCATTCGATTTCTATCGATTTTCGACGATCAACACATATATAATTTTTTAGATCAGTTCGGTAATATAATGAAACTGAAACCTGCTTATCCTGCCTTTTTTTTCTTACAAACTTTTGTGATTTTCGTGTTGAGAGAGGAGTTGCTCTTTTTCCTTGCATACTTTTGGGTTTTTTGATTTGAGAGATGGGTCGCTCTATGATAGTTTATCCAAAAGAACTGGAGATCGACACATGTAGAGTTGAATAATGTAGGTCTCCAAGAGATTAAACACACGGTATGGTGTATAGAACCAGAATCGAATAAATATATGTTGGTACGAGATTGTTCTGTGCATTATCTGTGAAGTGGTGCAGTAACAGTATTTGTGAGCGGATAAAATCATCTTCGAGCCTCCAAGGGGAGGAGTGATACATACCACCGCCATACTAACCAACATTCGTGAGGTATGCATGGTACATTGGTACGACGACTACTAGAGAACCACCGTCTCCCAGATCCCAAGCAAACAATTCTAGAGAATTATGATATATCATTCGGCTTAACAACGTCCCCAAGTCCTCGCCAAAAAAAAAAAAAAAAAAAAGTTCCCGTGTACATAATTGAAAATAAGTAGATTTAGCGTACAATTCTGAAAGTAAATGAGGATTAAAACCCAGCAGATATTGATTAGACCTTGGAGCATTGTATAATTCATCAACAACAACGGTCTTACTCAGACCCAAAAGCGTCGTGTCTTCATTCAAAGAAAGTACAATGCGCAGATAAATGGTGCATTCAAATAATGAAATAAGTATAGGTTTCGCAACCACCACGAAGCCAAGCAGCCTCAATTCAAGAATGTATACACATCATGTGCGTTCACAGGACAGGTGGTTTGACACCATCTCCACTCTCCTTGTTGCCAATTTCCCTTACGCATATGATATAATAGCCTACCTGCGTTATTGGAAACATGTCAAATTGCCAATGTGAATCCAACAAAGGGAATTAGAATTCAGTACAGATGCCAAACAAATGTGTGCTGTGAAACATACATGTACATGCCCAACAATTCACAGTGCACCGCATTATGATACTTATAATAGCAAGTAAATAAAACAATAATGTGAAGGTAAGCTAATCTTTCTCAATGTGGTTGACACTTTCCCAGTAAACTCTGATAATTTTACATTAGTCTCCACTGAATCCCTGATTCTGATACTCCCAACACTGAAGGACAGGTTAATCCATAAAACAGTATTCATAAAATAACCTCATCATCAAAACCAGTCTGTTTGATGTCATAATTCTTAGCAATGTATTTGTACATGCTAATCGACCACTCCAAAGTTCAAACACTTGAGCTGGTCCAGAAATCAGCATGCCCAATAAATACTCCAACGCATCACCTAGCATCTGGTCTCGAAGTCCCAGTGCTTGAACTGGTCTAGAAATCAGCACGTCCAATACATGTTCCCAACACATCACCTAACATCCGGTTCCTAAGTATGAACTTAAGCACTTCTAGAAATAGTTTGGAAACCTTGCACAAGAAAATCGTATGCAACTGATTACATAAAAAAGGCCATCTTAAACAGAATACGGAATTTACATAGTATTATGTGTGCTCTGTAGCATATATTACTAGTAGAAATGTTACCTGCACAGAAATTTACTACGGGCTAGCGATTGAATCCTCCAGGACATTTGACTCCTGAAGAACACGATCGGGGTCCAGTTGACCACTGTAATAACTAGATGGGACTGCAGATAGTTCCAACTTTCCAGTCCACTCCTCACCAGGCTTCAGAGTAATCTGCTTTTCTATAGCAGCTGCCTCCACACATACCATGCGCTTATATTCATCATCCCCAAAATCTGACATAGCCTTAGCTTTTTTGTCCCAGGGGTTCCAAACAACTGTAACCAGGAAGAAACAAAAAAAAGGCCCTTAAACATTCTTCAATGATTATAATGACGATAATTTATTACAGTGGTAACTTGCAAGCAAACAAATATCAGTGTTCACCATACCAGCATCAGGAAGGCCTCCTTTCCTCACAACAAATGTTCTTTTCTTTTCATGATCAATAATGGCAATTTTTGACGGTGTTCCCAGATATATTCTATCCAGCTGTAAAAATTCACATATGCTTCCTTGAGTTAGAAACTCAGAAATCAGAATGCAAGAAAAAAGGATAATGGCATATTGATTCAAGTGCCTTTGTTGACGCACTTCAGATTCAAAAACAATAGCATCGCCTTGTTCAGTGAAGCGGGCTCTATCTTGTAAGTTGTCTAGGTAATCCAGAGTTTCAAGTCCTTCTACTCGTACCTCGCTGAAATATTAGCATGAAATTATGTGCAGAGAAGAAATTATTTCTGTGTCAAAGAACAAGACACGCGCTTTTAAGCAGGAAAGAGTTCAGAGATGGGGCAATTATAGTGACTTAAATGTCCAAATTTAGGACAAACAAATTCTGGAGTGGGGATAATTATGCTCCTGTAATATCACTTCCGACACTATACTGTGAGACTGAATTTTTCAAATCTGATGGTGAGTTGAAAACACACCTGATATCAGAAATCGAAAAGTACGTGTGGTATGCAAAGGTAAATGAGAACGACTTTCCATCTGCATTGGTATTTCTTATACGTGAAGTCAGCATCAGATCTCCACCAGGTCCAAGTGCAATCCTCAGACGGTACTCAAAACTGCAAGAAAAGGATTTGCCCTTACTTATCCATTTGAACATACAGACAGCTATGCTTGGCATCCATTGAAAGAAAATTATGATGAGGAACTGAACAAAAATAAGAATCCCCAGTTTCCTACAATAGCACTAATCCAATATTAACTTGTAATTATTTAGGATATGCCCACCTATGCGGCCAGATCTTCAAATCATCTTCAGTAGGTTTAAGGATTAAATCAATGTAAGCTCTATTAGATGTTGGTATTGGAAATGGTGGTGGATCAGCGTCAACACTCCAGGTCCTATTCCTTGCAAATCCATGTGATTCCATATTTCCGAAGTTGGAAAACTAGAATAGGAAGTACTTAGCAAAATTAAAATCAGACAAAGCAGAAGAGATTAATGAAGCGAAAAGTTGCAGGAAAGAAAAATCACGTACCTGAGGAAAGCAGATTGGTATTCCTCCACGTATAGCTTTCGGAGGTTTGAAAAGAGCCTGACAGAACAGTGACATCAGCCAAGCAAATCTTAGGTAATCAAGAAAGATGTAGAATTAACATTCCAGTAAAAGCCAGATTCACATATAATTGCCATATGGACAGGACAAAAAGAGCAGCAAGGAAGTGTCAATGTAGCCTTCACCTCATTATTACAACTAGCAAATATACCCGCGCAACTGCGCGGATAGATATTATAATACGATTATCTTTGATATATAACTATATTTTCTATAATTGTATATTTTTATATTACTCTAATATTTATATATGATTAATATGCACTGTTATAATCTGGTTCCACCAAAATAATTGGTGGAGATCCTTGGACCATTTCTTTTAATCTAAGCCGTTATAACTTGGATCCGCTAGAAAGACAGTTAGATATTTTCTTTTAAATAATAACATTCAATGATGGTTGTAATTAGGGTCCAACAAATTATGTGGACTATTTCTTTTAATCCGTTATAACCCGGGTCCGCTAGATATTAAGGGCCAGATGTTTTGCTTTTTTGTTAGAATTTCTAGCTTATTTTTCTTTTTTCTTAACGACTCTCATGAGCTTTTAATATATAATAGATATATGGCTTATGAGAAAGATGATAATGAAAATTGATGTAAAGATTGTTTGACTTACTGAATTAAACAGTCAACCATAACTCGAGATAAAACTTGTTGACTGCAGATTTTTTTTCCTAGAATTGAACTAACAAAAGTGCAGGACAAACTTTCAGAACAGGTACGTATTTGTATGTAATAAATTTCTGGATGATAATCAAGTCAAGTCAGGATTTACAATCATCCCAAAAAATCATATTCTACCCGTTCAATTAACCCAATCTCAAAGAAGCATACACTACGATTGAAAAAAATACTGAAAGATATTTTTGAAGACACTGACATATGTTCAAACTTAAGAAGGAAAATAACAGAACCTTATTACTAACAAAAAGCAGCTCCTCTCCATGCTCATCTTTCCATGATGTGACATGGCCACCATACAGGTACACCTGAAAACAATAGAACAAATAGGAATATTAAATAGCCATATATTTGTAACAGGAAAACTGAAAGAAAAACAAAACAAGCTCTTAAAAGGTAGTTAGGACTTTAGAAGTCATATATCTTATTGTTTTATTTTAGTGCCTTATCCTTTCTGATGTCCATCCACAGGAATATCCATGCTGCTAACTAATAATTATTCAATCAAGGACAGAGTTTCTATTGTAACACCATTCTTGATAGCCCAAAATGAATGTGTCTCCATGTTAAATTCAGAGTGAATATTTGCGAATTGAGATTACTGTGTTGGTGTGTCAAAATCAATGTGTCAGCATATCAGTGTTGAGCTTCCAATAGCCTGGCGTTCTGCAACAGAAATACATCATATATGTCTGTGATTACATATCTCGGTGCCCCCTTGTTATACATTTAATTTGCCAAATAATATGGGACTCATCTAGCTAGTTAATGTCAACAGAAGCACATCCAAATGGTAGGCCAAGCATGTTTGGGTTCACTTCTGAAATGACAAGTGGTATAATAGACATGGCAGTAACTGAGGTTATTGTTTCAGCAAGGCCGGGTTACACACGCCAAAACTTCACTTGGACCAACATCACATATAACCAGTCATACACAGCCGATCATTTCTCCATCAGCTCAAAATATCCTCTGTCATTCTTACCTCTCTAGTCTCTTCCACCAGTGTTGACCTCATGGGCTTCTCTCCGCATTGCAGCAGAAACTAGCATCATGGCAGCAGCCCAAATGGCTAGCACACTACTCGTCATTGATGTTGAAATAACAGAGAGTAAAGTAGACAACAAGAGGTAGATCGAAAGAGACTCCTCAAGAAGTGATTGATGCTTGATAGCATGGGCTCCATCCCACCAGTTTGGCCTGATAGCACATTCATCGTTACTGTGGGTACAGGTTTTTGGAATCTTATATCGACGATATACCAAACAACAGAATAGCTAGATATTTGGTCGACAGGTCCTGAACCTAGAAATGTCCATGCCATCCTGACATTATTCCACAGTTCTAGCAGTTAGCTAAGCAAGCAACTCTCTTGCAAAGCTCCCTTCAATGGTAGGCCTAGCTCGAGCAGGCCTGTGTTGCAATCTGGGTTATCTACCTCCTCGGCCAAAACTCCATTGGTGGTAGTCTCCTAGACAGCTAGACCCATGCATTCCCATAACCCACTCTCCAGGCCCTTACACGGCTAAGCCTATCACGAAAATACACATGTTTGTTATGTCTACCATTTTAGGCCAAAAAACCATTATTAGGGTGTGCATAGCAAGAGGCATTTGCATGCACAACGACAGGAAATGGTGGTCAGGAGAGCCATTAACACCAGTAGGTACAATTTTTTTGCCCGCAGATTGTGTTTTTAAGGTAGACAAAACCAACCTGATGCTACTAAAGTGATAAAAAATTGAGAATATTCGACAGTGTAAATTAAACTTCCTCCCAGCTAACCTGGAATTGCCAGTGCCCTCACGTGCACATAGATCAGACAGATTAGCAAAGCAAAACTTCATGTTCAGGAATTACCGAAACTCCATCATAGATCACGCTAGCCACTTTTTTTTAATCATGTTGCTGTTTTTTCGATTATCATTCACCACTAGAGGCGTCTAAGATACATTGATGGGATTCAGACTGGAATCAGAACAATGATCTGCTTCCTAAACTGTGTACAAAACTTCACTTGGAAATCAGTCCCCACAAGCTTCCCGCGATCAAACCAATCTAATCTCCCGTAGGACATTCCGCCACAAGAGTACTTCTACTAACTACTATCAGTTAACGGAGCATGGATGAAGTGATCAGAGCAGCGACTACAGCCAACTCTGCTCCGTAACACCGAGCACCATGGCAGGAACAACGGATCTGTGCCGAGATCTGACTGCCGAAACATCTAAGCAGGTGGGAACCGAGAGAGACAAGGACGTGGGGGTGCGCGGTAGACTACGTACCTCGGTGGAGCTGCCTCGGACCTCGCGGAGGACGACCTTCTCGAGGCCGTTCGCGCCCTTGCAGCGCTCCACGGGTGCCGCCTGCGGCGGCGCGGCGTCCGCGCCCTCCTCGCCGGCCGCGGCGGCCGACGACGACGACATGTCCTTCCGTGAACAGCAGCAACGAGTGTTGAAGGTAGATGGGGGTCGTAGTGGAGAGATTTTAATTGGGGAATTACGGGACAGTGCCGATTCAGTCTGGGGGTGCTTGCTTTAAATAATTATACATCTCGAGATGCCTTTTTTTTTGGCGATTTATTATTGCAAGGTGTGTTTCCTTTTGTACCTGTTCTTGCTTGTTTGAGTTGGGCCAAAGATTGCTTCGCTGTTGCATTCTGATGTGCTAACTGCTGCTAAAGCGATAAGTATTCGTTCGCTTTGGGAGTTTCTCCAACGTATATGTCGGTGCATGTCCGGTTTTGGTGTTTCCCATGCTAAACAGACGCTACCTACCTGTTAGGAACTCGGTTTATCGTGGTTCATATGGACTCTTAAACCCTAGTTATAGGTTATAAATAGGAGGCAGGGGTCATCCTATTATACACATGCAAGCATAATAAAATAGACCAGTTCCTCCTCGTATATGTATCTCTTCCTCTATCTGTTCTCCACTTTACATCTATTAGGCAACATTAGACTGTTCGAAGTTATCTAATACTACCAGTGTGCCACTAGCATATTCTGAAATTTCAGGTGTGCACTTCACACTCGTCACTGTTGTAAACTGGTGGTACAGAAATTTATGATCTTGTATTTAGAATGTATGGATTTTATATAAAACAATTTGTACCCCGTCAAACTTGAAGCAAAAAAATCTCGTATCTCAACGGAGCTTTATATCCAGTACCGAAATGCAGTATAAACCCTCGGAACATTCTCCATGGCTGTGGGAAAGGTGCTACGGTGTGGGTTGACTTGATGTAGAAAAGACTGCACAGATGGAATGATTTTTTTTTGTGTGTGTGCGCGCGAGTGTGTTATCTTTTATAAAACTTTTTTTAAGGCGGTTTAGGCCACTGGTTTTGACCAACAACTGTACGCTTAGTTACACATGCAGTCATGCTTCATCGATTATCCTGAGAAAACTGTGACCATCCTAAGCTCCAAATTACTGCAACTTGCACCGAGAATCATAGGCGGAGCTGCTCGTGGGGCTGGGTGGGGCTGAAGCCCACCCCCACGCTAGCCCCCAAAACTCTCTCTGACCATCGGTATTAGCGATTAGCCATGCAATTAGCCATTTGAAAATCTGAATGCATTGCATTAGTAGCAAATTAGCAAACCGCGTAGCGTCTCCATGACTTGCATCGCGTCAATTCGTCTTCGTAGCAACAATGGCAAGGCGAGGCGCCGCTCTGCCTAGTGCCTCGGCCTCGCACAACGCACGCACATCTTCCCGGTGACTTGCCGCTCTGTCTCGGCCTAGTGCCTCGGCAGCCCAGCCTCTTTCTCGCTCCGCCACTGCCGAGAATTATCTTCGTGCGGGGCTTGTACTATCCGGTGACAATTTTCCTAAGTAGCTGGATAAAGATGATCGGTAAGTTTGGGCTGAGGCTTGCGGTGACGTAGCCGAACCAGCGGCACGGCATCAGGTGATCGATGGCTCGTCGTCGTCAGCACACCCAGTCGGCGCCTCGCTATGATGGCCCGGTGACGTCGACCCCGTCGCAGGGTATGGTGTACGGCCCGCCGCACTTTGCCGGATTTTCCAGGTGTGGTGGCCGGTGACGTCGACCCCGTCGCAGGGTATGGTGTACGGGCCGCCGCACTTTGCCGGATTTTCCAGGTGTGGTGGTGGCTGGTGACTGACAAGTCACAACGCTCGAACGCATCGGTGCGATGCCATTTGCCGCCGCGGTTGGTCGCGCCGCGCGGTCAAAGCCGTAGAGATCAAGAGATCGCTTTGTGTGAGAGTGAAGCCTACGTGACGTGAAACGAAAATTACGGAAGGACTTTGAGCTTACCAAGATGGTTGGGGTAAGTACTAATACTGTGCAGTCCCGGGTTTAAATTCTCGCCGAAATCCCGCGAAATCTCAATGAATTTTCGGTTTTCGGACCCCCCGAGTTCCATAATCCCGGCGAAATTAAAAAAAATTTAAAAGTGCTACAGTACCCTATAATTTCGGTGAAATGGACCGAAATCTCGGTTTTTTGACCGGATTGGATTCTTCAAGTCATTTTCCATGTCTGACCAAAATTTCAAAAAAATTTGACGTCGTTTGAACCATTTTCCGTTTAGTTGAATTTTACCGAAATCTCGGATAATCTCGGCGAAATTTCGGTTTTTGAACGGAAATCTCGGATTTCCCGGTAGAAAAAAAAAACGGATTTAAAATTTGAATTTTAGATTCCGTCCGGATTTGATTTAAATTTTCGAAATCTCGCCGAGATTTCGGATTTCGGGCACCTCCGAAATTTTATTCAAAACGAGATTTGTAACCTGGTGCAGTCCATGATGTGCAAAGTGCCCAGGCCAGGAGTGATTTTGGTCCAAAAAGAATCGAGTATTACCGGGCCAGTGAATCGTCGATCAGAATTGTCGGGGAGAAAGCCTACTCCATATAAAAGCGACAATATAAATCCAGCTAGATTCCGATCGAGCGGTGCAATTCATCATGCAGTGCCAATTATCGTGCCCAATCCACAAGAAGCAATAATTGGAAGGGTTTTTCTTTCTTTTTTTTCTCTTTTAAAAAACTTATTGCACGCATGAAGATGAAGACGGCAGCTAGTAGCCTAGTACAAGCTACCCGCTGGTCCGGTTAATTAGAACGCAAAAACAACACGAGAAAGATGAAATTCAATGCAATTTTGGTGTGGGGGGGACAGTCCCTCTTGGACGGAAGTGGAGCTGAGATTGTTGGGTAGTGGTTTTATGCATCGTCCTCTTGTTTTAAATTTGTATAAATCTTGAAGCAAGCAAATGAATAAGTAATCATCGTCTACTCTTTATTTATATTTTAATATTTTTGAAAATTTTAAATAGGGATGCATATAGGCAAGTTCGAATGTTGTTTCGTCGCAACCACGGCCCGAGAAACAAAAATAGTGTCGATGTTCAAAACCAGGGAGTCCCTAGATCAAGCTTACGAATGTAATTTGTGTTGCCTTTGTCTAACAAATTAAAGATTAAAAAGTAAAAAATTGGATTGTATTTTTATTGAATCACATATGTTTTACAGAGTACATGCTTTTTAATGGAGAAATAAAAAAACTAACTCTAATCTCTTGTACTTAATCTTGACTATTATATCTTGAATTCTTGCGGAAGCATACTATTTATACCAGATAAAGGGATGGCGGTTGTCATCTTCTAAGAGGTGTTTTCTAGCCGAAGAGGCGTCTCTTTGCAATGAGTAACTTTCAATCGGTTGTTCGTACCTTTCAGAGAAAGCGTCTTCTGCACTCTAGTGTTATGCGGAGGTAACTTACTTCCCGACCTCGGCCAGGTCAGGGCGAAGATTATACCATATCCGACCTGTATGCTGGTCGGGATAATTGAATGAATCATTCTCGACCAGCGTGTATATAACTGGTCGGGATAACTAGGGTATACTATATCTTCGACTAGTGCTTTGTAAACTGGTTGGAAAATTTTTCACGTGGCTAAATTTAACTCTGGTTGAAATCATAATCAGGTAATGGGCTTTGAGGCATATTTTTACTTTATGAGACTTTTTCATTTATAAGTGCGTAGACCTAGAATTAATTAAGGATATATTAATCATCGTCAGCTAACTCCCAAGGCTCAAGTAAATATGTGTATTTACTCGGGACTTTTTAATCTTCAAGATATTATAGGGTCTCGCGCTAATCATGTCACCATTTCGGTTCCCAATAGAGAAATCTTTTGCTATTTTCCTGGTAACCGAACCGACGGGATAACTGTCCTAAAGAGCAGTATAAATAAGGGGGTGAGGCTTCCCTCAAATGCTTCACGCCTTCCGACTTTCAAGCACAAAATACTCTTTGATCTCTTTTGCTTTATCTCTTCTTGGTTCTTCAAGCTTTTCGTCTTTTGTTTTTTTTTCTTCTCGTCTTCGAGAAATTTGATCGAGAAACGAGGGAGAAGAAACTGAAAAACTTGGAAAAAGTTTGAAGCTTTTCACTTTTCGGGTTCTTCGCTTCTTGCTTTATTTTCTTTATTTGCAATGGAGAAGTCTGTTCTCACCGAGAATAAGATCCAAGAATTTGAGGACTAGGGCTTGATCCCATCGCGCGAGATGGTGCGTTGGTATCTTAGCGAAGAAGAAGTTAAGCCCGTCCCCCAGGAGAGTCGCATTGTACTCTTCGCGGAATTCCCCAAGTTAGGTTACAAATGTAATTTGGGTTGGCTTTGTTTAATAAATCGGTGATTAAAAAGTAGAAATGGGATTATATTTTTATTGAATCATGTGTGTTTCACATAATATAGACTTTTTAACGGAGAACTAAAAAAACTAACTCTAATCTCTTGTACTTAATCTTGACCATTGTATTTTGAATCCTTATAAAAATCTTCTATTTATAGCAGATAAAAAATAGACAACTTCTGAAAAGATATTTTCGCACTAAAATATATCTTCTCGTCCCTCACCCAGCTCAGCCACACGCCTCATCGGGGATGCCACTACCTCTACTCTACCTGCGCGCAATGGAAAGCTTATTGCCAAGCAGGGAACGTCCTAGAAGCGTGTACGACTCCATGCCTCCATGTGTTGGCTGGTACATACTGTATATCCCGTGCCGGACTGCGTGCCACCCACGCACCCAACATTCCATACCCCACATCGATGATCGATCCTACGAACAGCTTTTGGCGCCGGGTCGGCTCGATGCAGCTCCGTCACGGCCAGCTTCCGTACGTGTGCCCGCGTCTTCACGGGCGTTGGGATGGGAGGCCGCGCTGGACGCCGTCAGACGAAGCGGCCGCGCCGGGAGACAGATCGCGACGTGAAGCTGCTGTGTGACGAGGCGCGCCAGGCCGAGGCGTGGTGAGTCCTGACGAACCACTCTGATTCCCCCTGCCTACGTGAAGCTGCCGAGCTTGCAACGGATGGGTCTGTCCCGTTGGGAAGCACCCGTGTCGCCTCTACTTCAACAACAACATACGAATACATAACGTAACCTCTGTACTTAACCGACTGATCATCACCCGACAGAACGGGATGCTAAAGTTTTTCTTGATTTTGCTGCAGACGCCTAGACTGTGGCTGTGTACAAGATGGGGTTTGCCAATGTAAAGCATCTTTCCATCTTGGCCCATAAAGTTGACTCCTGCTCCCTCTTCTTCTTTTTTTTTCCTTTTTTTGGAGAAGACATGTTGGTCCTCAACTCTACCTTGGCCTGACACCGAGAGTTGCTGCGGCTTTTCATTGTTTTTGAGAGGGAGGAGACTTCAGAGTTTGGTTGGAACTTGGAACTCCCCGTTTCTTCCCAACCAATAGTCTCAGATCACAATCCCCATGAGGCATCAGGAAGTCTAAACCATAACCACTGGATGCGAATGCAAAGCGAGACATCTTCGGCGGTACCGAACTAGCCGTACAAAAGGATTTGACAATAAGGAAAATAATATTACAATCTACAACTTCTCCTGGAAGAGAAGCGGCAGGTTCGATTAACTAAACAGCACGTCGTCGCACGGACAAAAAAAAACACGAACAAGTATTTTCGATTATTTATTACCAGAAAAAGTAGCAACGGCGTCCGTTCATTTGGTCTCGGACTGATCATCGCCAGATGTCAGTCGTTTCGCTTCTTAGCTCCGCGCTCTGCCCTCCGTCGCGCGCGGCGCTGCCGGCCGCCGGTCTCGTCAAACTCGGAATACTTGTCGTCAAGCTCCTCGAAAGATTTCTGCATCACCGGCGTGCGTAATGGAAGGGAGAAAAGGAACGAATATCCACATGGAAGCGGGAGGGAACAGCTAGCAAAAGAAACGCACCTCTCGGAGCTCCATGAAGCTGACAGCGTAGAAGGTCACGGCGGCGGCGCCGACGATGGCGAGGATCGGAACGGCGAATTGGGCGGCTGCACCTTCCATTAGCTGCCGTCTACCTGCTGCCAATCGTCCGCTCCGAGAGTCTAAAAGACAACCTTGATTTCTATTCGCCTCGTGCTCGACCAACCATTACCAGCCCCTATCCAAAGTTCCAAACCCTCACGTCATGTTTGTTCCTTTTTACATCTACGCCCCACAAAAACGAGATATTTCTGTTTCAATCTCAATTTCACGCATACAGTTCAGAGATTTTGCACCAGAGGGCCGTGGGCGCATTTTACACTCACCATGTACTTTTTACGTACATACATATATATATATATATATATATATATATATACACATATGCCGCGTGGAATTGGAGGCCAACCAGAGTGTCCGCATGTCAGTTTTTTTTGTGAAAAGACCTCCGTAAATTCTAAAACTATGGTTAGATCTTTCTACCAACTTCTAAAATTACAGTTAGGTCCTTACTCTCGAACAAGTCTCTATCGGTTTTTCAATCGTGGATTGATCCTTCCCCATTTCACAAAAAATGCCGACGGCTCAGAGCCAATCATTTAAAAAAAAAACACCACCGAGAAAACCAAAATTGCGTTTTTTTATACCAAAAACCTCGGATCAAATTTCACACGATGCGGCATCGCGCGCGGCTCGACCTAGTGTTCCATATTCAAACATGCAAAGGTGCAAATATACACAAGATCAGTTAATTTGCACATACTTGATTTAATTTCTTATTACTACCTCAATCATAAATAGCTGTTGTTTTAGACATAGGTACAATAAAAAATTTAAAATTTTGATTGTTAATATATTTTTAAATATTTAAATTGGATACACAAAAATTATAAGGGTAGATTTGTCTTAAAAAATAATTTGTCGACGATTGGGGAGCAGGCCCCCGCCGAGCTTACTTGTTGGTGAAGGGACCAACTGCGACCCCTTCTCACGTGATGAGATACTCAGAGGAGTGACTCACTGGACTTCAACGGGCGAGGACACAGTGATTTACCCTGGTTCGGACCTCTCAAGAAGGAGATAATAGCCCTACTCCATCTCGTGTATCTTTTCGTAAAAAAGTGTCCATGTCCCCCCCTCCACGGCGGGGATGCTTTATAGCTTACAAAGGGGCGTACTTGTTCAAGCCTACTAACTCCACGTTCGACCAGGTCCAACGTGGTAACTAACAGATCCTATACTCCAGCCACGTTCCCGCGGAGAACGCAACTGTCGACGATTGGGGAACAGGCCCCCGCCGAGCTTACTTGTTGGTGGAGGGACCAACTGTGACCCCTTCTTGCGTGAGGGATTACTCAAGGAACGGATCACCAGATCTCAACGAGCGTGGACACAGCAGTTTACCCTGGTTCGGGCCTCTCAGGGAAGAGATAATAGCCCTACTCCAGCTCTTGTATACTCTTGCAAAGTGTCTGAGTGTATGACTCTTGTCTTACAATCGGTCTGTCTGTGTGTTGTTGTTGCTGTTGTTGTTGCTGTTGTGTGTCCCCCTCACGATGGGGACCCTTTTATAGCTTACAAAGGATCGAACTCCACGACCCCACTACCCGCACGTTTGGACCTCGTCCAAACGTGGCAACTGGTGGATCCTACCTTTCCGCCACACTCCCCACGGAAACGTAGCAGCCAACGGAAGTTACGCTCGGGTGGTTATTCCCACCGAGCCGAGACCGCGTAAGGTCGGCCGATGACCGCACCGAAGCTTGGACATCTTACCCGAGCTCGAGCTCGGAATCGATCGAATACGTGGCATTCTCGGTCCCACCCGAGCCCGAGCTCGAATCGCCTAATGCGTAGCCTTCCAAGTTCGATTAGACAACCCAGGGTAACGACCTCCTGGTGGCTCGGGCGGAGCGAGCTTGGTCGTTGGTGGCATCCGAGGTAATTTATGGAAATTACCCGACCCCCGACAGCTAGCCCCGAGGTTCAAGTGGGAAAAGGTCTAAGGAAGGCCTTCCTTGGGCCTACCGTTCTCTACGAGCATGTCGGTTCTGCGCGGCGGACAATCGCCGCGACCAACGAGCTATTAACCTCCTCCGAACGAGCTTGTTCCCCACTCGTCGCGCTTCGAGCTAATGAAGTGGGCCCTCTCTCGGTTCCTTCTCCTGGAAGCCTGAATCGTCCTTCCTGAGGAACCGTCTTTTCCGGCGGGGCGGTTTCGATTTGGCGTGCCCACGTGTCGTTTACGAATGGCGAACGCCTCAATCGCCTCTGTGCCTCTAGGGCTTCCTCGACCATAACGGCGGGAAGTCCTTTGCTTTCCCATTTCCTGGAGGAGCTTTTAAACACTCGAAGAGAACACCCTTAGACTCACTTGGCCGTTTTGCGATCGCTGCGTCTCATACTCCCCTGCTTCGGCGCTCATCCTTCTTCTCGATCATCTTTTCCACCCTCATGGCGAGGTTCGGCGTCAGCAAGCTCGACAGCGCAGTCGAGATCCTCCAAAGAGCGAGGTGCGTTGATGCCGCACATGGAGAGTCCCTGGCGCCGAGGAGAGCCCACAGCCGGAGGAGGGGGAGATCGTCTCCACCGAGCTCTACGCCATGAACGGGCTCCGGACACCCGAAAGTGAGTTCCTCGAGGCCGTACTCGCCTCCTGCGAGTGCGAGATCGCTTCACCTCCACCCCAACTCCATTCTCATCATGGCCATCTTTACCCATCTCTGCGAAGGGTTCGTGGGCGCCGAGCCCACTCCCGCCTCTTCTTCCACTTCTACACCCTTTCTCGCACCTAAGACGCCGCAGCCGGCCGCTTCATTTCCGCCTCGCGACCTACTCGACCATACGAGTACCCGAGCTTCACGCTCAAGGACTCGGTGTCGGGTTGGGCCGACTCTTGGTTCTACTTGAGGAAAGCGAGGGCGGCACGCTTTCCTACTCCGGCCAGAGGTCGCGCTGCCGAGACGCCCCGACCGCCTGTGGAGCCCGAGGAGGAGAAGATCCTCATGACGATCAACGAGCTCACGTGCCTGGTCGACCGGCCGACGTTACCCGACTACGCCAGGAACCGGATATCGCCCCTTAGGAGGAGGGAGCATCCCTTCTTCAAGGTCGAGGGTGGCAGGACATCACCCGAATCACGCCAGGTATGTCGTCGCCTCGATCTTCTTTTCCGAAAGCAGGATGCCCTTCTCACGACCTCTCCTTGGTCGGTATGTAGCTCCGCCAGAGGATCGGTGGATGTGAGGGTGTCCGAGATGTTCGGCACCCCTAAAGGCAAGGAAATCATCGAGGGCCGCCAGATCCCGAACAACGCCCTTAACCTGACCGAGGCGGTAAGTCTCTCGATTCGGACTTCTTTCAAGCTTTCGTCGGACGAGGCTTACGCCGAGGCCTTCCGACTCATTTGAGTTTTCTCTTTTTCAACGAGAGAAGGTTGCCCTCGAAGTCGCCGTGTCGGTAGGATCCCGATTGGCGGGGCGGTCGAAAGACCAAGGGACCGGCGGTCGCAAGCGCCCGCGCTTCGATCTCCGTCGCCACGCCGCCCTCGCCAGCGCATACGCAGCGTTCCGGCCGACGACCGCCACCCCGCCAAAGACTTGGAGTATGCGGACCGGGCAGGAGGTGAGTGAACTAAGATTGTGGATGGATGAGTACACCCGAGACAATCCCGAGCCGATGGCTCGCTTATGCGCCAAATTGTCGCGGCGAAGAAGGAGGCCGCAGCCGCGCCGGCCCGGCGGAAGGTCGAGCCGGAAGGCCAGATCGCGGCCCTTCAGTGAGCTCGCGCGGTGAGCTCGAGCTCGGCTCCCGGGACCGCGAGGAGGAGAAGGACGAGCCGACCCGCCCCTTGGTCCCGAGGTCCCGCAGGTCGCCTCGCCACGCCTCAACCGCGCCTAACGCCGACCGTCTCCGAGGTCGGCTTGGGGAGGCCGACCCTTCGCCGCCAGGGCCGACAAGGCGCGAGGACATGGCCGCCTCCTGGCCCGCTCGAGCTCACGAAGCGGACGCCGAGCAAGGTCGATCTCCGCTCCTCTCGCTTGTCTCTTTCTCCTCAAGACCATACTAACCCCACATCGTCTATAGTGGGTGTGGCGGTTGGTGCGGAGTTATGGGATTTCAAGCGATGGTCGACGATATTCTTGACCTCGTGCTAGAGAGGAGCTTGCCCGGCCGCCGAGGCCGCCGTGGGCGACGAGGCCGGCTGGAGCCGAGGTCGCGGAGGCCCGGGCCCCACTGCCGGTGGCGACGATGTCGAGGTGGGGAGCCCATCGCCGCGAGCTCCGGGACCAGAGGTCGTGTCTCCAAGAGGAGACACGGAGGAAGATCGCGGCCGATGCCCGAGCCGCGAAGGAGGGCATCCCCACATCATAGTCGTGGAGTTCGATGGTGATGAGCGGCCGCCGAAACTCCCGCGAGGATTCTTCCGGCGCCCGGCGACATCATCACCGCGACTCTCCAGAGATCGCCGAGGTCTCCCGTGCTCGTGACGCCACGCCGTCCCAGCCACGGCCGGCGTGGGGACCCTATCTCAAGTGAGCTCGCCCAACGAGGAAGAGCCGGCTACCCCGGCCGTTTGGAGATGAGCCCGCCACCGTGAGGTGAGCCGGGCGACTTCAAGACGAAGGGGATCTGCCGGGCGCCGAGGTCGTTCGGCCGGGACCGACCTTCCGGCCGCCGACTCGGTGCCCCAGTTGATCCGCTGGCGGGCGCTGCTGCAGCCCAAGGGCCGGATGCCGACCAGTGTCCCCGGTTGCTCCCATGGCCGTGACGCCCGAAGGGTGGAGCCCCGGCGCAACTTCTGCCGGGAGGAAGAAGAGCGGAGGTGATCCTCGCTCTTGAGGTCGTCCCTCTCCAGAGGCGGAGGTCGTCCCCCAGACAAAGCTCCTTCGCCCTCGGGGGGATGAGGAGCTCGGGCTCAAGCCCCGCCTCCGATCAAGGAGAAGGGATCGAGGCGAGATCCCTTGCCCGCCAGGGGAACAGGGCGAGACGGAGGACCTCGCCGAGATGTTCCAACAGGGGCCGGAGGCTCGGCTTTGTTGGGTAAGTACTCGACTCATGTGTTTTTATCAAAAAAACTTCGATCACGACTGAAATACCTTGTCGCGCAGTGCCGGAGTCCACCATGAAGGACTTCCATGCCGCCACCGTGCCGCGTGGTTGTCGCTAAGCACCAATCCGAGCAGACGCCAAGATCGCGGAGCTCGAGCGCCGGTTGCCGAGCCGACATCTTCGAGGCCGAGATCCGGCGGAAGGTGGAGGAGTCCGTGCACGAGCTCCAGGAAGCGACTCGACCGAGCGAGCAGCAAGGCTCGGGCCTTGAGGCCACGGTGGCGACCTTGCGCGACGCCGCCTGGCGCCGAAAGGACAATCGACCCGAACGGAGGAGTCCAGCGACTTCGACAGCGGCAGCGAAGGTCGGAAGCTTCGCCGGCGGGTGCTCGACCTTGAGTCCGAGCTTGACTCGGTGCGGGACGAGCTCGTCGCTCTGCAGGGCAGAAGCGTCTTGGGCTCCTGTAATTTTCTTTCTGTCTTTACCGTAAAAAAACTTAAGGGAAACCGCCAGCTTGAACATAGAAAGAGCGTTTATCTATCTCTAAACGCTTTTTTGTTGTTTTGTCCGAGATGATAACGATTTGTTTGGTGTCGCGGTTCCTTGTTCGGCTTACTTCGCCTTACGTGACTTAGCGGTCAATCGTACTAGGAGTAGCTACCTCGCGTGAGAGCTGCACGAGGTCGTGGCCACTTGGTACCCTATAGCCCGCCGCCAACGGAGGTCGTGGGCGATCGCGAGCACGCACGACCTCGTTGGCGGAGTAGAGTTGCGGGGACCGTGTGGCTCTTAGGGTACGGTCGTCGATGCCGCCCACCGGCCGACTTAAGCTTCGAACCGCTCGTAAGGGTGTCCTGTGCGAATCTTTGCTTATGGCGGAGGTCTACCGCGAAAAGATGGTCGCCTTACGAGGAAGGAAGCCCTTGAGGTCGAGCTCTTGTCGCACGGTGTTTTGCCCCGACGACCGACCGCCTCGACACTTTGTCTGGGTCGAGCTTAATCGTAGAATTTTTTTGCGGAGGTAAAGGAGAAAGAGAGAGAGAAAGAACGAGAAGACGAGGTGACAAAATTTATTAAAAAGGTAGGCGAGTGTGGTTAGACATGGAACTTACGCAGTTGGTCGATGTTCCAAGTGCTGGCAAGTTCTCGACCATCTTCCATCGCGAGGCTGACAAATTTCGGGCGTCTTTGTTGAGACGACCGTGTAAGGACCTTCCCATCTTGGCGTTAGCTTGTTGGCTTTTGATGTGTCTTGGACCCGTCGCAGAACGAGATCGCCGACGTGCAAGGTCCTTGGTCGCACTGATGAAGCGCGTGCTGCTGAAGTGCTTGCAGTAGACCGCGGATCGCAAATGTAACCCGTTCACGGACGCTCCGCGAGGTCGAGGTCGAAGGCGCCGCCTTTCTGCGCCGATGCTATCGGCTAGGTTCACCCTTGGGGATCCTAGGACAACCTCGACGAGTAGGACGGCTTCCGCGCCATATACGAGCCGAAAGGGTCTCCCCGTAGCTCGGCTTCGTCGTGGTCGCGGATCGACCGGAGGGCGAGGGGGTAGTTCGTCCACCCAGGCCTGACCATGCCGACGAGGCTCTTGAAGACTCTCTTCTTGATTCCTTGGGACGATCTGCCCGTTCGCGCTCGGCCGCCCCATTGCTCGTGGGTGGGCCACGGATGCGAAGCATATCTTGGTCCCGACCTCCTCGCAATAAGCCTGAAACACCTCGCTTGTGAACTGAGTGCCGTTGTCGGTAATGAGGCGACTTAACGCCAAAGCGGGTTACTACATTATTGCGGAAGAACCTTTTAGCCGCTGTGTCGAGATGGTTGATATAGGCTCGGCCTCGATCCATTTAGTGAAGGTGTCGATTGCGGCGAGCAGTATTTACAACCCCTCCTTCCCTGGAAATGGACCGAGTATGTCGATGCCCCAAACCGAGAATGGCCAGGTTAGCGGCATGGTGCAGAGCGTATGCTTGGTGATGGACCTTCCGAGCATGGAATCGGCAAGATCGGCAGGAGGTTACTATTGAGCGCTGCGTCGGCCAAGGCCGTCGGCCAATAGTAACTCCAACCGGAAGGCTTTGCTCACCAAGGTCCTAAAGGACGAGTGAGCTCCACACATCCCGTCATGGATATCCTTGAGGAGGTATTTGCCTTCCTCTTGGGTGATGCACTTGGAGAGGACGCCAAGCGCGCTTTATGCGGTATAAGAGGCCCTCGACCATTTTATAGGTCGAGGCGCCTCACTAGCCGGGATTTCTCGGCTTCCTCCTCGAGCAAAGGTCCTCGTGCACGGCGTATTGGATGAATGGCGTCATCCACCTCGCATCCTCGCTCGAGGAAGGAGACGGTACCACCGTCTCGGTTGCCTCCTCCCGGGGTATGGAGGGCTTATAGAGGTGCTCGATGAGCACCGCCGGCGGAAAGCTGGCGGAACCGACCTTCGATAGATGGTCGGCCAGGGCATTGTCCTTCCTGGGGATGTATAGTACTTGAAGTTTCAAGTACTTTTCCATCTTCCTTACTTCAGCCAGGTAAAGCGCCATTGAGTCATCTGAGCAATCGATACTCCTTGTTAACCTGGTTGACGACCACCGCGAGTCGCCTTCGCAGCTAGTCGTTGGACTCCGAGCGCTTTGCATGCCCGGCCGGCTTAGCGTACCTTCGTGATTCGGCCGTTGTTTGTTGCGCCAAATGCAATTGAGGGCGATCGATCCGCTCCCCCGAGGGGATTCGAGGACCACTCCACCCCGAGCAATCGTAAGCTCGGGATCCGCCGGCGCATGACCCAAATGACCGTGCTCGGCCTGGTTGGGTTCGGGTTCGGGCGGGCGGGGTTAGTCCATTCGGCTAGGAAGTCCGCTAGGACCTGAGATTTGATCGCGGTTCTGGCCGAGAATTCGATCTCGAATTCGGCGAGCTCCATGGCCCATTTCGCGATCCGCCCGCTTGCGTCCTGGTTCCCGAGAATTTCTCTCAGCGGGAAGTTGGTCGGGACTTGGATTTTGTGTGCCTGGAAGTAGTGTCTTAATTTCTTCGAGGCCACGAGGAGCGTATAAAGGAGTTTCTGACCTCGGGTAACGCTCCTTTGGTCCGTAAGACTTTCGCCGACGTAGTAGATCGGGCGCCGCACTCGGCCCCGTTTCTACCGCCAAGACGGCGCTACCGCTGAGGTGTGGCGGCCAGGTAGAGCAAGAGAACCTCTCCCATTCTTGGCGTGGTCAAGACCGGGGTCTTGACAAATATAGCTTAAGCTCTTTGAAAGAGCGGTCGCTTCATCTGTCCCACGCGAAACCGTCGTGCTTCCGAGCGCCTTGAAGAAAGGTAGGCCACGTTCCTCGAGCCGCGAGATGAAACGACTTAAGGCCGCCATTCTCCCGGTCAGGGACTGGACCTCCCGAGTGCAAGTCGGTGGTCGCATGTTCTCGATGGCTTCTATCTTTTCTGGGTTGGCCCCGATTCCTTGTGGGCCGATCATGTATCCGAGCACCTTGCCAGCTTTGACTCAACACACATTTTTCAGGGTTTAACTTTATTCGATGCTTATTGAGGTTATGAAAAGTCTCCTCTAGATCGGATACATGGTCCGAGGCCATCTTGCTCTTGACGACTATGTCGTCTACATACACTTCCAGGTTTCGACCTATTTGGTTCGAGAAGGTTTTCTGCATAAGGCGCTGAAGGTCGCTCCAAATGCGTTCCTTAGACCGAAGGACATGGTCGTGTAGCGAGAATGTGCCAAACGGCGTGATGAAGGAAGTTTTCTCCTCGTCGTCGGGCGATATGCCGATCTGGTGATAGCCTGAGTAGGCGCCCGTCGAAGCTCATCGCCTCGAGTCGGCCGTTCGTCGACCAACCGGTCTATCCGAGGTAGCGGAAATTGTCTTTCTGCATGCGGCATTCAACCCGTGTGATCGACACACATGCGCCACTTGCCCCTTTTTCATCACGATAACTGGTTGGCCAACCACTCGGAATGGTCGACCTCCCGAATGAAACCGGCTTTGAGGAGCTTGTCCATTCCTCTCGATGATGGCTTGCTTCTCAGGGAGAAGCGCTGAAGCTTCGCCGCACAGGCTTTTGTCGAGCCGAATCGCTAGCTCAGGCTTGACGACCTCCCTTGGGACTCGGGCATGTCGGACGGTTCCCGAGCGAACGTGTCCGCTTCTCCGGAGGAAGGTCACGAGCTCGAGTTCCTATTTAGGATCTAGGAAGCCCCACGTGTAACGATCTTGTCAGTTCTGTGCCGCACAACGGGATGGCCTTGGTTTCTCCTCGGCTTGGAGGCTAGCCTTGGGCCGGAACTCCTCGGCTCTTGCTCGGGCCCAGGGGCGATTGACCGACCATGTCTAACGCCTCTCGTCGCAGCTTTAGGGCTGCTTTTGGGCTTCCTTGACCGTGATCACGCCGCCGGGCGGGGACCTTCAAGCATTGATACCCGTGGTGAGTGGCGGCCATGAATTTGGCGAGTCTTTGGTCGGCCCAGGATCGCGTTATGGCGCCGACTTCGAAATCGACCACTTCGAGCGTGATCACCCGTTCGAAGTTGCTCGGATTGCCGAACGTTCTTGGCAGGGCGATCTGGCGAGCGGCCTGACCGACGTTCGCACTATCCCGTAGAACGGACCGCCAGGCTTTTGATCTTGGAGCGAGGATCTCGCATCTCGCCCAAGACCCTGGCGTATATCAGGTCCAGGGAGCTTCCGCGAATCCACAAGGACCCGACCTCATCGCGGTGTTGCGGTCGTTGGGCTAACGACCATCGGAAGCCTTTGGGGTTTCGTCATCCCGAGGGCGCCGTCCTTGGAGAAGGTGATCGGCGGCTCGGACCACTTGAGTCTGGCCGAACAGAGGCTTCCCCTGAGTGACACGGAGTACCTCGCGCGCGGCCTCCTTTAACTCCCGACGCGACCCATAGTCTGCGGAGCCCCCGAATATCACGGCGATGTGGTTTCTCGGCTCTTGGTACTCCATGTCGGGGTCTTGCTCATCGGCGGGCTTCTTGCCCTTGGACGCCTCCTTCCATCTCGGGAGCGTGGGCATGGGACCCTTACCATTGTAGAAGCTGCTCCAGCGGGAGGCCCACGCTCGCAATTCAAGGTCATGCCCATGCGCCTGGTGGAGCGGCGAATAGGCACTAGCCCGCCCGTTGGTCGCCGCGTTCTTGGTCGTCCGGTTACGCTCGTTGCTCACGAACCTGGCCGACCCTTTCCTTCTGGCTCCCCTATACGATCGCGAGGTCGGCCGTTGTCTTTCGATGGCTGCCACCATGCCGGAGACGGAGGATTTTTTCTTCTTTTTGATTTTTTTCTCGATCGAGCTTGCGCTCTTTCGGCTTGATGCCCCTTCGAGCCCCGGTGAGGGGCAGCTTTCCTCGTCTAGCGCCTTCTTCCATTGGACGGCCTCGTCGCGTTGGCGTAACGGTCGACCATGCGGAACGGCTCGTTGGCTGTGATGTCCGTGGATTTCGAGGTCCTGAGTAAAGCGTCGTCTCGGACCCGAACTTGAAAGCCCGGACGACCGCCTCATCCGAGATGCTCGGGATGGAATTGGCGCACTTGCATGAAGCGCCGACGAATCGGGCGCAGGTTCGCCCTCCGTCAGACGACGCTCAAGGTCGCGCTCCTTCCGGCGGACGAGCAGCTCTGGAAGTTGGCTCGGAGAGTCTTTGCCACCGGGCCCAGACCGGATCGAGTTCTCCTTCGTTGAATAGCCACGCCCGAGCCGCCCGGCCCAGGATCAGGCGTAAAGTTGGCCATCACCCTTTCATCACCCCGGCACTAAAATGGCCGTGGTGTAGATCGAGAGAAACTCGTCGGGTTACGAGTCCCATCGAATCTCTCGATGTGACCCGGCTTAAACCTTGTCGGCCAGGTCACTCGTCGCAGCGATGTCGCGAACGCCCTGCACCGAACACGGATCGCTTGGCGATCGCCATTTAGCGCGCGGCGGTCGGGCGATCCCCACCACCGAGCCCGAGGTTAGTGGGCCCAGCGAGAGAAAATCTCCCTACGCTGTAGGATGGGAGTGGCCCGATGAGGAATGTTCGGCCCGGTTACGCCTGCGTGGCTCAGATTCCGCTGGTCCCGAGGAGCCCCCGAATTGCTCCGGTGCCCTCCCGAGCCTGGCCGCGCCAAGGCCATCCTCTGAGTGCGGCCGCGTGAGTCATCGGGGTGGTGGCGCTCGGACGCCCGTGGCGGGCGTTTCCTGTGAATTGCTCTGGCGCCCCTTTCCGGAGGCCTCCGCCGCCCTTATGTCTGTGGCGATTTCCTCGAGGTCGTCGGCCACGGCCGCGCCATGGCTTCTAGGTCGACCTGCTCAGAAACTCTCTCGAGGTTGCGCACCACCGCGGGCTGTGGCTTGAAGGCGTTCCCCGCTGGGAACGCGGTGACGAGCCTGCTCGCCGTCGCACGGGCTCCGAGTCCCGTGACGCTGCGGAAATTCTCACGAACTTCGCCCTGGTCTTATCGGTCGGGCCACCTCGGACTTGCCGGCGTAAGCCGGGCCGTCCGATTCAGGGATGCCTGCAGGTGCTCTTTGGCCGCCGTGGCGGTGAAGACGCTTCACCGGTAGGATTTGCTCGACATTTCCATCCTCCTCCGCAACGAAGACGTTACGGATTGGACGGATCGCGAGGGGACATCACGGTGTCTCCCGTGAAGCGGTCCCCTGGTCGAGCTCGTAGAGGTCGGGGATGTCCGCACCATCGTAGAGCCGTCGTGCTCGCCGTCCGAGAGGCGTCGAGCCGAGCGAAAGAATCGCTCGGCAGTGCAGCCGCTTCCAGGGAAAAGCTCTGGAACCGTCTTGATTCTTAATGCGGCGACGCCGCCCCATTGTCGAAGAATCGCTTGTCCTCTTCCTCGATCTCGGGCGTAGAGCCCTGGTGGTTCTGGGATTCGACATTCTTCGATTCCTCACGAAAGGAAAGTCGGTCCCCACGGGCGCGCCCGGTATCGACGATTGGGGAACAGGCCCCGCCGAGCTTACTTGTTGGTGGAGGGACCAACTGTGACCCCTTCTTGCGTGAGGGATTACTCAAGGAACGGATCACCAGATCTCAACGAGCGTGGACACGTTAGATTTACCCTGGTTCGGGCCTCTCGGGGAAGAGATAATAGCCCTACTCCAGCTCTTGTATACTCTTGCAAAGTGTCTGAGTGTATGACTCTTGTCTTACAATCGGTGCAATGCGTGTTGTTGTTCTTTGTTGTTGTTCTTTGTTGTGTGTCCCCCTCACGATGGGGACCCTTTTATAGCTTACAAAGGATCGAACTCCACGACCCACTACCCGCACGCTTGGACCTCGCCCAAACGTGGCAACCGGTGGATCCTACCTTTCCGCCACGCCCCACGGGAAACGTAGCAGCCAACGGAAGTTACGCTCGGGTGGTTATTCCCACCGACCGAGACCGCTTAAGGTCGGCCGATGACCGCACCGAAGCTTGGACATCTTACCCGAGCTCGAGCTCGAATCGATCGAATACGTGGCATTCTCGGTCCCACCCGAGCCCGAGCTCGGGCGGCTAATGCGTAGCCTTCCAAGTTCTGATTAGACAACCCAGGGTAACGACCTCCTGGTGGCTCGGGCGGGAGCGAGCTTGGTCGTTGGTGGCATCCGAGGTAATTTATGGAAATTACCCGACCCCCCGACAGCAACGAACTAGCGGAGGTTACGCAGCCGGCGGTTAGCGACCTCGGGACCTCGTCAGGTCGGCTAACAACTAACTCCGAACTCGGCCACCTCTCCTGAGCACGAGCTATCGATCCACCAGGTTATACGGCTTTCTCAGGTCCTGGCAAGGTCGTCCCTAGGAACGATCTCCTGATGGCCAGGGCAGGGACGAGCTCGTGCTGCTCGTGGCGCCCGACTAGGTCGTCCCGGGGGACGGCCTTTCGGTGGTTCGGGCATTAGCGAGCCCATGCCGCCCGTGGTACCCGAGGTAATTTATGGGATTCATCCGACCCCCCGACAGCTAGCCCCCGAGGTTCGAGTGGAAAAAAGGCCTAGAAAAGGTCTTCCTCTCGGGCCTACCGTCATATAAGTACGTCGGGTTTGTTCCGGCGAACAGCTGCCGAGACTATCGGGCTATCACCCATCTCTGGGAACGAGCTCTTTTGGCCTAGTTCGTCGTGTTTCGGGCGGATGAACGTGGGCCCCCCTAAACGGTTCCTTCTCCTGGAAGCTTTCATTTGGTCAGTTCAAACCGCTCCCTCTGGGGGAAAAAACGTCTCTCGGCAGGACAGTTTCGATTCGCGCGCCCACGTGTCGTCCCCTGGGTGGCGAACGCCTCAACTGCCCTCTGCGCTTCTAGGGCTTCCTCGACCAGAACGGCGGGAAGTCCTCTCGCCTTCCTGTCTTCCGGAGGGGCTTTAAACACCGGTGCGAACCCTAGCTCTACACAGTCCCCCAGCAAAAGAAACGCCTCAAACCATTCCTTGCTCCAGTGCTCGTTCCTCCGATCGCGTGCGATCGCCTCCCCCGTACGAAATGGCGAAGTTTGGCGCCAGCAAGCTCGATAGGCGAAAGCTGGAGCTTCTTCAACAGGCGAAATACCTCGACGCCGGCTCATGGAGAGCCCCTGGGGCCGAGGAGAGCCCGGAGCCAGAGGAAGGGGAGATCATCTCCACCGAGCTCTACACCATAAACGGGCTCCGGATGCCTGAAAGCGAGTTTGTCGAGTCCGTCCTCGCCTTCTGTGAGTGCGAGATCGCTCACCTCCACCCCAACTCCGTCCTTATCATGGCCATCTTCACCCACCTCTGCGAAGGGTATGTGGGCGTCGAGCCCACTCCCAGCCTCTTCCTCCATTTCTACACCTTATCGCGCACCGGCACGCCTTCGTCGGCCGGCTGCCTCTATTTCCGTCTCCGACCCACCCGCCCGTACGAGTACCCGAGCTTCACGCTCAAGGACTCGGTGTTAGGGGTGGAAACGAGCCGAGCCGAGCCCGGCTCGGCTCGGCTCGGTCTAGTGGCGAGCCGAGCCAGGCTCGGCTCGGCCCTGAGGCGAGCCCAAAAAACCGGCTCGGCTCGGCTCGGGCTCGGCCATGAGCCGCTCGTTGGCTCGCCGAGCGTAACATTTTCTCAGAAAATTAAGTATTTATACAATAATTCATATATTTGCAGTGAATAATATTAACTTACTAGTTACTACTAAATAATAGTAGTTGCTTAGTTGCTCTATATCACACTTGTAGGACATGGAATTGTCTCAACATCATCTTTTTCCTAAAAATATAAGTCATTAATCATACTAAATTCATCGCATGGGTGGGCCATCGAGCCAATTTGGCTCATGAGTCGGCCATGAGCCGAGCCGAGCCGGCTCGGTGTTTTTGCGAGCCTGAAAAGTAGGCTCGGCTCGAGCCCGAGCCGAGCCACGAGCCTGTGCGAGCCGAGCCAGGCTCGGGCGAGCCCGAGCCGAGCCACGAGCCACGAGCTTTTTTTCCAGCCCTACTCGGTGTCGGGATGGGCCGACTCCTGGTTTTATCTGAGGAAGGCGGAAGACAGCTCGCTCTCCTATACCGGCACTAGAGCCCGGGCTGTCGAGACACCCTACCGACCGTGGCAAATGGAGGAGGAGAAGGTGCTCCTGGCCGATCAACGAGCTCACTTGCTCGTGGTGGCCGGACGGATGTCGCCCGACTACATCGAGCCGGTGTCGCCCCTCGTGAGGAGGGTGCATCCCTTCTTCAAGGTTGAGGGTGGCAGACATCACACGGAGTCACACTCGGGTATACCATCGACCTCGGCCTTCCCTCCTATGCGTAAGACATTCGCTCTTCGCTTCCTCTTGCTCGATGCACGCAGCCTCCACCTGAGGACTGGTGGATGCGAGGGTGTCCGAAATGTTCGGCACCCCCAAGGGCAAGGAGATCCTAGAGGGTCGCCAGATCCCGAATAACGTCCTCAACCGGACCGAGGCGGTAAGTTTTCGATTTGGCCCTCCTTTCTTGATGTCCCATTTGATCCGAGTCTCCCCAGGGTGCCCCGACCTCATAAAACTCTTTCTGGCAGGAGAAGGTCGCCCTCGAGGTTGCCGTGGATCAACTGGCATCGCAGTTGGGGGGACGAGGTCGTAAGACCAAAATTGGCGAGCAAGCGCCGCGATCGATCTCTCTTCGCCACGCTGCCTCTCGCCTCGGCGTTCTGCGCAGACGTCTGGTTGAGACGACCGCTCACCCCGCCAAAGATTTGGAGTATGCCGATCGGCGGAGGTGAGCGAACTAAAACTTTGGATGGATGAGCATACCGAAAAAACCCGAGCCGATGGCTCGCTTACGCCACCTGCCGCTACGCGCGAAGAAGGAGGCCGCGCCGTGGCCGGGTCCAAAGACGGAAGGAGGAACTCGAGGGCCAGATTGCGACCCTTCAAGCAGAGCTCGCGCGGGTAAGCTCGAGCTCGGCCCCTCGGGGCCACGAGGAGGAGAAGGACGAGCCGGACCCCGCCCCACTGGTCCCGAGGTCCCGCAGGTCGCCCACTGCGCCCCAACCGCGCCCAACGCCGACCATTTCTGCTGCCGGCTTGGGGGAGGTCGACTCGATCGCCGAGGGCCGACAAGGCACGCGAAGACATGGCTGCCCTCATGGTTCGCGCCCGAGCCCAGCTAGAAGACACCAAGCGAGGTCAGCTCCTAATTCCTAACTTGTTTGTCTCCTTCCCCCTCCGGCACCACCCTAACCCCACATCGTCTATAGTGGGTGTGGCAGCTGGTGCGGAGTTATGGGATTTCGAAGCAATGGCTGACAATATTCTTGACCTCGTGCTAGAGCGGGAGCTCGCCTGCCGCCGAGGTCGTCGCGAATGAGGAGGTCGAGGTGGAAATCGAGGTTGCGGAGGCCCAGGCCCCACGGACGGGCGGTGACGAGGTCGAGGCGGAATCGAGGTCGCGGAGGCCCGGGCCTCGCTGCGGGCGGTGACGGCGTCGGGCGGAGGAGCCACCGCCGCGAGATCCGCCTCAGAGGTCATGTCTCCTGAAGAGGAGACAAGGAGGAAGATTGCGGCTGCCGATGCCCGAGCGGCGAGGGAGGGCACCCCCACATCATAATTGACGAGGACGACGATATGGGGGAGTCCGGTGGTGATGACGACACGAGGGAGCCCGGTGGTGGCGAGCATGTCGCTGAAGTTCCCCGCGAGGACTCCGCCGAAGCCAGCGACATCATCGCCGAGACACTTCAGGAGATCGCGGAGGCTTCTCCCCGAGCTTACGACGCTCCGACGGACACCAACGCCGGCCCGGTGTCAGGGGACCTCAACCCGAACGGGGGCCCGCCCGACGAGGAAGAGCCGTTGTGCGCCGAGGCCGCCTCGGTCAACGCCGTCCTTCCGGTTGCCGACCCGGTGCCCCGAGTTGACGACCTTGCGCCCGCAGACGCCGTGCCTACCGGGGAGGAAGTTCCTCCGGCCGTAGACGCCGTGCCCCGGGCGGAGTACCCCGCGGGCCCGGATGCCGAAGGGGAGGAGCCCCCGAGCGCAACTCCTGCCCGGGAGGAAGAAGAGCGGGAGGTGATCCTCGCTCTTGAGGCCGTCTCCGTCCAGGAGATGGAAGTCGATCCCCACGGACGGCGCCAGCTGTCGACGATTGGGGAGCAGGCCCCCGCCGAGCTTACTTGTTGAATGAGGGATCAAACAAAGCCCTTTCTGCCACAGGTTGTAGCATCGAAGGCGTGGGAGATGGTCCATTAGAAGACACAGAAACACAAGGATTTTCTCCTGGTTCAGACCTCTCATGATCGAGATAATAGCCCTACGTCCAGTCGCCTAGTGGCCTTTTTTGTATTGGAATGATGGATTCAAGTACATGGATCTTACGCCCGGGCCCCCCCTCTCCCCCAATGTCTGGGAGGTATTTATAGTTTACAAGGGTATCGCGTCGGTTACGGCCCCCGCCATGCACGTCTGACCGTGCCCGACGTGGTCGTAACCGAATCCTACATTTACGCCACGTTCGAGTCATGAGCGCAACAGTCCTTCGGGGTGGCACGATTATCGCCGTAACCGTTAGTTGCTACCCCCAACCACGCAGCCAGAGTTCGAGCTTGGGTCGAGCTCATTTGACTCCGATCCGAGCAAGTTCGTTCGAGCAACGTGCTCGAACATTAACCGAGCGACGAGCTCGCACCGAACGGGCAAGAAGCTGGCACCGAACGGGCAAGCCAGGCAGCGGTGCTCGACCATCCTTGGGTCATCCTCGGGAACGACCTTCGAGGTGCCCGAGGTCGGGACGAGCTCACCGAACGGGCAAGGAGCTCGCACCGAACGGGCAAGCCAGGCAGCGGTGCTCGACCATCCTTGGGCCATCCTCGGGAACGACCTCCGAGGTGCTCGAGGTCGGGACGAGCTCGGCCGTCGTGGCATTATGGTAATTAGGGGAATTAACCAGTCCCCGACAGCTAGTCCCCGAGGCTCAAGTGAGATGGGTCATCTCCTTGAGACTGAGAAGTTCAAGGAGGGATTGAATTCTTGACGGTGAAGCTCTTATCTCAACACCTGGGCATGAAATGACCAGGAAAAGGAATTGATAGATGAGGCAGGCTCATACAATCACATCCCGAGCGAACCATGCTCGGGAAAAAGGTCGGCACAAGCTGCACCGAACGGGAAAATAAAACGTAACCAAAACTGGAAATAAAAAGAATTAAACATGCCATAAAACATGAAAAGAATGGAAAAAGGATTAGAGAGTCACGAGTGAACGCGTACAATCTCGTCCCGAGCATCGATCAAATGCCCAGGGAAACTAGGCATGGATCAGATGCCTAGCATAAAGGTAACTAGCAGACTATGAACAAACACATGCTGCTGCATCCCATGCATGGATCAGATGCACAGGGAAACTAGGCATGGATCAGACGCCTAGGCTACTAGCGGATTGCGAGCGGACTCACATTGCCACATCTCAAGCATAGGTCTAATGCTCGAGGAACCGACAGACGAGCTAGGCTCGAGTTGCCGCATCCTGGACATGGACCAGACGTCCAGGAAAATAAACTGGGAGGACCTGTTCTCAAACGCAGAGCGTGCTCGGCGTGGAACACCAACCGTCCCCGAGCGAAAGGCGTGCTCGGAGGAAGAGATTCACGGTCGAGCGAAGTGCGTGCTTAGAGCGGGACAAGTACAGTCCCCGAGCAAAAGGCGTGCTCGGAGGAAGAGGCTCGCACCCGAGCGAAGTGCGTGCTTGGCACGGGACATGATCAGTCCCCGAGCAAAAGGCGTGCTTGGAGGAAGAGGCTCACACCCGAGCGAAGTGCGTGCTCGGGGCGGAACACGAAACATCCTCGCGCCCGAGCGAAGTACATGCTCGGCGCGGAACATGAACAGTCCCCGAGCGAAAGACGTGCTCGGGGGAAGAGGCTCGCACCCGAGCGAAGTGCGTGCTCGGGGCGGAACACGAAACATCCTCGCGCCCGAGCGAAGTACATGCTCGGCGCGGAACATGAACAGTCCCCGAGCGAAAGACGTGCTCGGGGGAAGAGGCTCGCACCCGAGCGAAGTGCGTGCTCGGGGCGGAACACGAAACATCCTCGCGCCCGAGCGAAGTACATGCTCGGTGCGGAACATGAACAGTCCCCGAGCGAAAGACGTGCTCATGAAAAAGATAGAACAAGATTAATTCCCCAGCGCAATGCCCGCCCGGTGTGAAGAAACATGCGTTCGAGCTAAAAAGTTACTCGGCACAGATCCGAGCAGAATGCCCGCTCGGGCGACGGGATGGAACTTGCGCCCGAGCGAAGAACTCATTATAAACTGTGTAGTATCGGTCATCGGGTGTGGAAGATGACGCATTCGGGATTCCTTTGGCAAAGAACCCGTCGATCCCCACGGACGGCGCCAGCTGTCGACGATTGGGGAGCAGGCCCCCGCCGAGCTTACTTGTTGGTGAAGGGACCAACTGCGACCCCTTCTCACGTGATGAGATACTCAGAGGAGTGACTCACTGGACTTCAACGGGCGAGGACACAGTGATTTACCCTGGTTCGGACCTCTCAAGAAGGAGATAATAGCCCTACTACAGCTCGTGTATCTTTTCGTAAAAAAGTGTCCCTGTCCCCCCTCCACGGCGGGGATGCTTTATAGCTTACAAAGGGGCGTACTTGTTCAAGCCCACTAACTCCACGTTCGACCAGGTCCAACGTGGTAA
Organism: Rhipidocladum racemiflorum; assembly: GCA_036346355.1. Lineage (NCBI taxonomy): Eukaryota > Viridiplantae > Streptophyta > Magnoliopsida > Poales > Poaceae > Rhipidocladum > Rhipidocladum racemiflorum. The sequence goes on along the minus strand of CM070576.1, from coordinate 69,591,184 downwards.
CTAACAGATCCTATACTCCAGCCACGTTCCCGCGGAGAACGCAACGAACTAGCGGAGGTTACGCAGCCGGCGGTTAGCGACCTCGGGACCTCGTCAGGTCGGCTAACAACTAACTCCGAACTCGGCCACCTCTCCTGAGCACGAGCTATCGATCCACCAGGTTATACGGCTTTCTCAGGTCCTGGCAAGGTCGTCCCTAGGAACGATCTCCTGATGGCCAGGGCGGGGACGAGCTCGTGCTGCTCGTGGCGCCCGATTAGGTCGTCCCGGGGGACGGCCTTCCGGTGGTTCGGGCAGTAGCGAGCCCGTGCCGCCCGTGGTACCCGAGATAATTTATGGGATTCATCCGACCCCCCGACATAATTCTATAATTATCCCAAACCGATTACTACGTGTGACCGGAGGAAGTAACCATAGTTACAGCACGAAATGGTGTATACAGTACATAGCTTGATCGATGCAGTCGATATAAGCCACCTCAGGGCCCTCCAAGTCTGGCAACCTGAGCATACATGACCGGAATTTTCTGCACACACACTACGAACACACGGACGGTTGTGAGTTAAGCAGGGAGCCCTCCGACGCATCAGTTATCCTTGGGAATGTACGCGCCCAGCACAATGGCGTTGACGTAGTCCTGCACCCTGTGGAACGGCAGGCCGGGCAGCGCCAGCGCCAGGACCCTCATGAACAGCAGCACCCACCCCTCCCGGCAGTACGACCTCTTCCAGTAGCCCAGGTAAAAGCTCCGTGCGAGCTCCCATGCCGAGTTAATGCGGGTCGTCACGAAGCCCAGCGGCGAGGAGGAGCTCGTCTCGCCCGGCATCTCCCCGAGCACCTGTACGTGCAGGGTTAAGAAAACATGTACAGCTATTCTATTTTATTTACTTGAGAGCCATGTAGGCAGTTCAGAGAACAGATCAAGTAATAATGGGCTAATGGCCAGGGAGTAAAATTCTACAATGCGTGGTCTCGCGTCTTGCCGAGCTAAAATGGCAATGTACGTTCCGTCTTTCCTTTTCTTTCGCTTCGACCAGGACAGTTTTGGAGCGCACGAACAGCTCGGTGGTTCTCGGTGGATTCAGATGCCTCGGTTCGTTTCCGCCACATTTCGGTTATCTAGTCGCTTCCAGAATCATAAAGCCGGAATTTTGTGACCTTACATGGTCAATGATTAGAAAGATCGATATCTAGACGTTGGCGGATTTGGCTGGTAGCATAAGAACCGAACAAAGGTTTCATTTGACCAGGATGCCCGTTCTGGATTGTTCTGGTGTGCTTACTGTTCCGCGTAAAATGAGCACGAATTCGAAAATGTTTTAAAATAAAAATGTGCTGTATATACTTGCATAACACCCATCGTCTGATGAAACACTAGTCAATTTATAGTTTTGGCCCTTCATCTAACTAAATCCGCTTGAGATTCTTAACACGATTTTTCTACTTGAGAGAGCGAGAAATCATGCATGCGGTGAGAAAACCGAACTGGCAACAAGTAATGTTCCCTGGGCAAAAAAACAGGCAGTCAGGTCAGGAGAGGAGAAGCGTCGATCACCTTGAGCCTGTAAGAGCTGTCGAAGTGGAGGCATAGCCCGAAGTGCAGGAAATGGACGGCGGAGTTGTCGCTGGGCAGCCGCGGCAGCGGGTCGTCGCCGTAGGTGATCCGGAAGTGCCGCTTCTTGGGCCGGTCCAGGTTCCTCTCCGCGAACATGGCGAGCATGGCGTCCCCGACCCGCGGCTGCCCGAACGTGTACACCCCGGCCAGCCGGTCCAGCACCGGCTTCTCCTTGTGGTACGCCAGGATCGTCGGGAACAGCACCGCCAGCGCGCCGCCGGACCCGTGCCCGGTCACCAGCAGCCTCGCCTTCTTGTTCGCCTCCAGCAACTCCTTCACCGCGTCACGGACCGTGTAGTACGCGTAAACCTGCAGAAACACAGTGTCCATGCATCCAGATCGATCGGACATGAGAGAGCTAGCATATACAAACACATACGAGCAGTGCGGTGTGCCTGCATAAGAATTCCCAGGCGCGACCTTCTGGGGTTTGCCCTTGATGTGCTCGACCCACTTGGGCCAGCCGATGTTGCGCTGCGCGCCGAGCGCGTGGGTGTAGGCCGCGTGCGCCCGCCCGAGCCGCGGGATCTTGTACCACGACGGGTCCAGGTCGGCGCACCACCGCGCCACGTCGAACGGCCTCGTCCCGCGGAACGCCACCACGATCAGGTCCGCGTCCGCCGCCTTGTCGCAGAGCACGATCGCCTGCGCCGTGTACTCGTTCTGGAACTCTGAACAACACACGGTCGATCATCACAGCACCAAACACGTTACATGCGCATGTACGTTATGCCGTTCCCGGTGTCATGGTGGTCGTGTTCTGCAAAAAAAACTACGTGCGGTTGTTCGTGGTCCTTACCGTTCCAGCAGTCGTAGAACTTGACGAACTCCATCTGGCAGATACGTACGTACGTTTCAGCTTTTCCAGTGCTAATAAACTGACGCTGTAAAGTAACAAAGGGCACGCGCGTACGTACGTACCTGCCAGTGGCGTGTGACTACGTCGCGGATGAAGGCCTCGTTCTCGTACGCCACTTTGGACGCCATGACGCAAAGCTCGGCGTGGTACCGGCTGTCCGTCGGCTTGATGTCCCTGTCCAGATCGACTCTCTGGTCGATGAACCCGGTTATCGACCGGTACGTCGCCGACGCTTTATCAGGATACTCCATCCTCCCTGTGATTAAGCACAGCAGAACAATTAATTAATGCAACACAAGTTCGTTGCATTGTAAATTCAGACAGGAGAACCATGCACTGACGGACCGTGGAGGATGTTGTTGATGAGGTTGAGCACGAACTCGACGGCCGCGCCGAGGGCGGCCACGGGGGCGGCGAGCGAGAGGAGGACGATTTGCAGGAGGAGGTTGAGGAAGATGGCCAGCCGCCGGCCGAAGCTGCGGATCTCGGTGCTGGTGAAGCAATCGACGGCCCTGTTCCGGCCGGCCTTGGGCGAGAAGAGGAGGTGCAGGAGCTCGAACGGGCCGGCCCTGTCCGGCCGCAGCACCATGTAGTCATTGCTGAAGCAGTAGTCGATCTTGCTCATGCTGGCCGCTCAATTGGTACTGGCTATCGCTAGGAGTCGCAAGCAACGGCAACTCTACCTGTGCAAGAGGGGAGACGGGCTTCGTGTATCTTATTCATTAGCACCACAGAGAAAAAAGTAACGTACTACACTAAATGTGCATGCACGGAGGATGTCCATCTGCCGTCGGATGGCTAATTTTGCCTCCATTGATATGCAGCAACTGTGTGTTTTGGCTGATTAAAATATCTCATATTTTACTGGCTTTTGTGCATCTCTTGTACGCTGACCATCTACGTGTGGTTTGCTTTGGCTTGTTTCTTTACGGCTGTGAGAGAGCAATCGTGACATCTTGCTTTTATTCCTTCTAACTTTTCCGGTCGATGTTTTATTTCTTTTTGTAAAAATTAAATTACCACCAGTCAGAAATAAAATTATTTGTACCCATTTAGACGACCGAGCTTACTGAGATAAAAAAAAAACAGAGAGGTGGCAATGTTTGACAATTTGAGCAATGCCGCGTTTCACCTTTGCTAATCTATGCCGTTGGGTCCCCGTCGCAATGGTGAGTGAGGTTTGCTGGTCTCATCCGCATAAAATCTATGCTGTGTAAAGTTTTCTATCCTCACATGATACCTATGGCCCAGGTGAAACAACCCTCAAAAATTTCAAAATGAATTTGTTTGAGCTTCGTTTGAATTTGCTTTTGGTTTTGGAGATTTGGAATTCGAGTTTGAATTCAAACCTTGTTTTGGGCCGAATCCTCTTCTTCTTGGGCGCCCGGCTTCTTCCTCGGCCCATCGGCTGCTCCTTCGGCCCAGCCAGCCAGACGGCTGTTGGCGCTGCGGCCGACCGCCGCCCGCCTCCTCCGCCTCGGCGCGCGCCCGTCGCCTGCCAGTGCCGCGCCAGCCGCTTAGCGTCGCCGCTGCCTCCTCGCTCAGCGTGGTCGCCCGACCGCGCGCTTCGCCGCTGCCCGCGTCGCTGCTGCGCCGCTGACAGCTCGTCGCCGCGCCGCCTCGCGCCCCGCAAGGCCGCGTCGCCGCCGTGCCCGGCCGCCTCCCGCTCCGCCCTATAAAAGCCAGCCCTCCCCGCCTCTCAACTCACCTCGCCTCTCCTCTCGGTGAGCTCCTCCTCTCCCTTGCCTCGCCGCCTTGGCCCGGCCGCTGCTCAAGGCCGCCGCCGCTAGCCCTGCCGCTCGCCCTGCTCCGTGCCTAACCCCTCCGTGCCGCTTCGACCGACGGGTGGCCCCGCCGTCGGCCTCTCTCTCCCTCCCCGCCGCTCGTGGCCCCGCCTCCTCGCGCTGAAGCCGGGCCAAAGCCGTCAAGAAATTGCCCACAAGGCCTCCGTGGGCCTTGGCCCGGCTTCACCGAAGCCACCAAATACCAAGAAAAGGATTTTTCGGTTTTTAATTTAATTATTAATTCCGAAAAATCATTTTTAAAATCCAAAAATAGCCCGAAAAATCCCGAAAAATTCCGGAAAAACCCAGAGCTCCACCAAATATTTTTCCCGAACCGTTTCGATCCCCTGAGTCCAGAAATGCTGTCCGTTCCCAAATCCGAAACTCAGAAAATCCCCAAATCCCAGTTTTGCCTCCGTTCTTTTCCGACTCGGTTCCGGTTTCCGTCAGTTTCCGTTTTCGATTTTCGGTTATTGTTTGTCGTTTATTTATGTTGGTTGTCTTTCCGCGTTAGATTCGACCGTTGAGACGCCCAGGCCGGGCGATCCACTGGAGTCGGAGCGATTTCGGAAGCGGGCGTCGGACCAGGCGGGGCGCGATCGACTACTTCCTCGACGACTCATCCGATCCAGCTGCCGCGCAAGGCAAGCCGTACACCCTTTGATCATGTTGATCCTATCATGCTATGCTATAGTAATAATTATTTTATACCGCATTATTTTACTGTATTTGACTTAATGAAATCCAGTATTTTAGAATGACATGATAATTAGGTAATACCGAATTGCTCATGGAACCTCCTTGAAATTTGGAACCTGTTAAATCCTTTGGAACCCTAGTTAATTGCTTATTGCCATGAATAGGTTAGAGTATCTTTATTAGGTTAGTTCAAAACCTGAATTTAAAGGAAATCTTTGCCAATCTCCGATTCGGATTGTTTATAAAAGTCTTTGCGATCGAGAGGGACGATGTCGGATTAATCCCTGAGTGGATGAGATTCCGATCCCTACCGGGTGATTAATGCCTTGGTTGGTCTGGTGGCCGGTACTTTGGGTACCGGGTTGGGTTTGTGGATGAAGGCTTGGTCTTTGGCAAAAGTATAAGGTTAATAATCTTGAGCAAAGTAAATAACTTAGTTCTCGCTCAACCACAGTCGGACCGTCGGTGGACCCGTATCCGACATGGCTTATTAAGTTAGTCATTCTGAGATAATAATCGATCGTTTTTGGTGGCTACCATTCTCTGAAGAGAATGGGGACCGGGCCTTCCCGGCAGGGAAGTGGACCGGAGGGGTGGAACGGGAATGGTCCTGAGTGACATTCTTGGTTCTCACAACGGTAGATGCTAATGGGGACCCTGAGTCCAAGGTAGCAGTCTCTATCGGTAAACAACTAAAGGACAGGAATGATTAAACGAAAAGCTGTGATAATCTAAACTGGGCCACGTGCATTTAAGTTGCATGAAAACTCGCGATTGGCATAAAGGTTATAGATATCTTGTGGGTAAAGTTGAGCTGCTCTGCAGAGTTAATCTAAATTGTAATCGATTACGCCGTACTTCCGGTTAATGAAGTTAAGTTGGAATCGGGGTTGATACCCGTAACTAAGCTCAAGTTACTGTTTTGGTAATTGTGAAGGAATTGGTTAAATGTTGTTAAACTTGTGAAATTCAAATTACTTATTTATTGGTTTGTGCTTCAAATGTAAAATGAATTATAAAATAAAACTGCATCCAGATACTTAACCCTACTGCCATCCCTTTGGAATACCCCCTGCATATAGTATTCAGTGGTTCCGTACGACTTGTTGAGTACTCTGTACTCACCCTTGCAACCCCCGCCCTTTCAGAGTTCGAAGATGCTGGAGCCTACCAAGAGGTCGTAGATGGCGATTTAGTCTGGTTCTAGGTCTTGTCTTCGCTCAGGCCCTGCCTGTGGTTTCTCTCTTTTGGTAGTGTAAGTCTAGAAGCTTGGATGCTTCCCTTGTAAAATCCGGTCGTTAGACCAACTATATTGAATAAAAAGTGTTGAAAGTTGCTTTTGTCAGGCAATTGTACTCTTGTCTTCCAACAGTTAGTCTTCCTGGGTAACTGTTGTGAGTTCCTGCTTGCCCCAAAAGGCGGTCCGTCACAAGTGGTATCAGAGCCTAGGCTTGACCGTAGACTGAGACCTAAGTTGGCTTAAGGAGTCTTTTTCGAAAGAATTATTTCAAACTACAAAATGAGTTTCGAAAACTGTAAGTACTATTCTTATAATCCTGTTTCTCTCCTCTCTCTGTTCCCACCTTTTCCTTAAAAATTCTCTTCTCTCCTTTGAAAACTCATTTAAAGCCTTTCCGCTCATCTGACTTGAAAAGATTCTCGTTTTGGCAGATGGTGCACCACGTCTACCCACTTCCCGAGGTTCCCGAAGGATGGGCTGGACTGCTGTGGAGAATGCTACAGCATGTTGGAGCTGATCAGATTGAGATCCCCGTTTTTCACACGGAGGAGCTTTTCCAGGGTGTCGTCCGCGTTGAGTGGAGAGCCTAGTTCAATCTGGATCCCCTGCCAAATAATCCGGATATTCCGCGTCATTTCCAAGGGCACCGCGTCTACGAGTCTGACGCTATCCAGGACTCTGCCCGTCGGGCAGTGAAGCACCTGCGTCGTCTCTTCGCCGCTGATTTCGACGACGGTCGATTTCAGTTGATCCCCATGAAGGGGGATGCCCCCGGCACGGTGATCGTCTCTGTTCCAGAGGACGAGGCAGATCCGCGTGTCGATGAAGCTGCAGAACTTCTTGTCAACAAGGATTTCCTGTACACCACCCTCCTCATCGAGCGCGATGATCTTCAGCGACAGTTGAGCAATGCCTGGATGGAGATCGACGAGCTTCGTGAAGAGATAGACCAGATGCAGCTCCAGTACGAGCCCGGAGAGGAGATGTCCGTGGATGGTCCGGTCACCGTGGATCGACTGTCCATGGCAGAAGATGTGGAGGAAGACCCAGAAGAGCGCATCATCTACATCTCCTACGACGATTGAAGATTCCAGTCTTAGAATAGGGCGTTAGTCCTAGAAGTTGGCTTTACCCTTTTGGAGTAGTCTTTTGTAATATAAAATAGGTTGTTTCCTACCTTACTATGACGGTATTGTAAACAATCTATGCTATCAGTAAAATTAAGTTTCCTATCTCTGTATGTTGTTTGTGCTATTACCCTTATATCTTCGGCCTAATTCCACTAATTCTTTCCCATTTCGTCTCGCCTCTCACCTATTCTATCTCTCTCTGTACCCCTGCTCAATTCTTACTTATCTTCTGCTTTACCCAAAAACCCTGCAGCCAGACCTAAGAGTTAGTCAGAATGGATCAACGTGAAGGATCGCAGTTCCAAGGTCACGAGAATGAGGCAGACTCAGCAAGGAACCCAGTTAACCTAGCCCAAGTACTGGCAGCCATGGAAAGAAACAGACATCAGTCAGAACAGAGGCAGAATCATATGATTGAGATGTTGATAGGTCAGATGGCTGCAAGACCACAGATGAATCCCCAAGGAAATAACTTTGGACAGGAAGGATTATTAGGTGGGTCACACTGGTCTGACTTCCAAAAGACCCGGCCCCCTATTTTCTCCGTGTCGACTGAGCCATTATCAGCAGATGATTGGCTCACGGTTATCCAGATGAAGCTGGATACGGTACAGTGCACTGAGAAGGAGAAAGTGCTCTATGCCTCTCACCAATTGCAAGGACAAGCAGCAGCATGGTGGGTTAACTTTCAGACTCTGAAGGCAGGACAAGAGATTTCGTGGCAGATGTTTGAAGAAGCTTTTCGGAAGACGCACATTCCAGCAGGCTTGATGGCCTCCAAGCGAAGGGAATTCCTGTCTCTCCATCAAGGAGGAAGGACAGTGATGGAATACCTACACCACTTCAACAACCTTTCTCGCTATGCACCCAGAGAAGTAGACACAGAAGAGAAAAAGATAGAAAGATTTTATGAAGGACTGCAGAAGAACCTCAAGTTCCATGTCTCAGCTGTGGAGTTCAAGGATTTTTCAGCTATGGTGGATAGGCTGATTGTGTCAGAAGAGACAAGGAATGACCTGGAAGACACCAGAAAGAGAAAGGCACAGCAGCAACGGATGTCAGCAGCAAGTCAGTTCAAAGGGAGGACCTACACCTTCAACCCCAGCGTCCCAAACAAGAGACAAGCAGTGGGAGGATCCCGACCTAATCCTCCAAATGCTCAGCCCGGGAATGTCCGATGCTTTACCTGCAACGGGAACCATTACTCTAATGTGTGTCCCAAGAAAGGTTCAGCCTGCTTCCATTGCGGACAACCTGGACATTTCAGGCAGCAGTGCCCGAAGAAGGATTTGCCGAGTGATGTGGCAAAAGCTCAGGCGTCAGCTTCCGCCAACAGACAGCCAGCACCTCGTCAACCTCAGCCGCCCCATCAAGGTTATTTGAGGGCACCAGTCAAGACCGAGGGATATTCCAACAACCGCGGACCCAATCCGCCCAGGAACCCTCAAGGCAGAATCAACCATGTGTCAGCGGCAGAAGCAGCCGAAGCAACAGATGTTATCGTTGGTAAGTTTCCCGTCCAAACCAAGTTGGCCTTAACCCTCTTTGATCCCGGTGCAACCCATTCGTTCATTTCTTTGGCTTTTGCTTGCAAAAGTGGGTTGCCCTATTCTCCCTTGCCCTCTCCCTGTGTTTTCCACACCCCTGGAAGTCGACTGATGGCAAGATTCAGCTGCAGTAATCTGAGGATAGAAATCCAAGAGATTGAGTTCAGAGCCAACCTGTTGTTGTTAGAGATGGATGGTCTAGATATCATATTGGGAATGAACTGGTTATCTAGACATCATGCTCAGTTGGATTGTTCTCAGAAGACAGTGACACTCAGGAATGGTTATGGTCAGAAAGTGATAGTTCAGAATAATCCGAGGTTGATCAAAAGAAGTCAGAGCATCATCAATGCAGTTGCCAGTGGATTAGACAGCATACCCGTAGTTCGGGAGTACCCCGAGGTGTTTCCAGAAGAGCTACCAGGGAAACCTCCGAACAGAGGCATAGAACTGGCAATAGAGTTAATTCCTGGAACAGCTCCTATCTTCAAGCGATCCCGTCCAATGTCGCCTTTGGAGTTAAAGGAACTAAAGAAGCAATTGGATGAATTGCTGGATAAAGGATTTGTACGGCCAAGTATCTCCCCTTGGTCCGCGCAAGTAGTATTTGCCAGAAAGAAAGATGGGAGCAAGAGACTCTGCATAGATTACAGAGCTTTGAATGATGCGACAATCAAGAATAAGTACCCGTTACCCCGGATAGATGACCTGTTCGATCAGTTGAAAGGAGCCAAGATCTTTTCAAAGATAGATCTGAGGACAGGATACCATCAGTTGAAGGTCAGAGAACAAGACAGAGAGAAGACAGCATTTGCTACTCGGTACGGATTATATGAGTTCACCGTGGTGCCATTTGGACTCACAAATGCCCCGGCCTACTTTATGAACCTGATGAACCAAGTATGCATGGAGTTCTTGGACAAGTTCATCGTAGTGTTCATAGATGATATACTCATTTACTCCCAGACCGAAGAAGATCACAAGAAGCATCTGCATTTAATTCTGGGAAGGCTTAGAGAACATCAGCTAGCAAAATTCTCTAAGTGTGATTTCTGGTTGGATGAAATCGCTTTCCTAGGACACATCATCACCAAGGATGGCGTGAAGATGGATCCCGAGAAGATCAGGACAGTGTTGGAATGGAAACAGCCTGTGTCAGTGACAGAAGTCAGAAGTTTCCTCGGATTGGCAGGATATTACAGAAGATTCATCGAAGGATTTTCCAAGATAGCCAAACCAATGACTCAGCTTCTCAAAAAGGACAGCCCCTACGTTTGGACTGAGAAGTGTGAGAAAAGTTTCCAGGAGCTGAAAACCAAGTTAACCTCAGACCCAGTCCTCACTCTCCCAAATCCGGATAAAGACTTCCAGATTTACTGTGATGCTTCCAAAAGAGGATTGGGATGCGTGTTAATGCAGGAAGGAAAAGTGGTTGCGTATGCGTCACGACAACTCAGACCGCATGAGGAGAATTACCCGACTCATGACCTGGAGCTAGCCTCAGTAGTGCATGCATTGAAGATTTGGAGACATTACCTGTTGGGGAACCGTTGTGAAGTGTTTTCGGATCACAAGAGCCTGAAGTACGTGTTCACCCAACCCAATCTGAACATGAGACAAAGAAGATGGTTGGAGTTGATTAAGGATTATGATCTAGAAATCCTTTATCATCCAGGGAAAGCTAATGCGGTAGCAGACGCTTTGAGCCGAAAAGCATGCCATCACTTAGCTCAAGTTGAGACTATCTCTCCCCAGCTGAAGTCAGAAGTACAGGAGTTGAACCTGCAGATAGTGTCAGAAGGATCAGTGCATTTCCTGGAGATACAGTCAGATCTTCTGAAGCAGATCAAAGCAGCTCAGCAGACAGACGAAGAGATACTGGAATACCGAAAGTTGATGAAGCAAGTTAGTCCCTCGGAGTTCTCAGAAGACAACCAAGGCATACTACGATTCCGCGATCGTATATGCATTCCGAAGGATAAGGATATAAGAGGATTGATTTTGACAGAGGCTCACTCGTCGCAATTCTCAATACACCCTGGCAGTACAAAGATGTACCAAGACTTGAAGAAGGAATACTGGTGGAATGGAATGAAGAAGGAGATAGCCGAACACGTGGTGTGTTGTGACGTGTGTCGGAAAGTCAAGATAGACCACCAGAAGACAGCAGGATTGTTGCAACCCCTTCCAGTGCCGGAATGGAAGTGGGAAGAGATTGGAATGGACTTTGTCACCGGTTTGCCCAAAACTCAGCAAGGATATGATGCTATCTGGGTAATCATTGATAGACTGACCAAAGTAGCCCATTTCATCCCTATAAAGCAGACTGTTGGAAGAGACAAGTTGGCAGAGCTGTACCTAACCCAGATTGTCAGATTACATGGAATCCCCAAGAAGATCGTGTCAGATCGCGGAGCCCAGTTCACCTCAAAGTTCTGGAAAAGTCTGCATGAAGCTATGGGTACAGACTTGAATTTCAGTACAGCCTATCACCCTCAGACAGATGGTCAGACAGAAAGAGTTAACCAGATACTAGAGGATATGTTGAGAGCCTGCGCTCTAGCATACGGAGCCTCATGGGCCAAGTGTTTGCCATTTGCAGAGTTCTCGTACAATAACAGTTACCAGACCAGTCTGGATATGTCACCTTTTGAAGCCCTGTATGGAAGGAAGTGCAGAACCCCGTTGAATTGGATAGAAACCGGAAAGAAACAGCTTTTTGGACCTCAGCTAGTTCAGGATGCGGAAGCTCATGTGAGAATCATAAGGAAGAATCTGAGAACAGCTCAAGTTCGGCAGAAGAGTTATGCTGATGTGAGAAGAAAAGACATAAGTTATCAGATTGGAGACTTCGTTTATCTGAAAGTGACACCCTTCAAGCCTGTTCGCCGTTTTCAGATAAAAGGGAAGTTAGCTCCGAGGTATGTCGGACCATACCCCGTGACTGACAGAATTGGGGAAGTAGCCTACAAGTTACGGCTAAATCCAGAGCTGTCAAGGGTACACAATGTTTTTCATGTGTCCCAGTTGAGAAAATGTCTCCGTCAGCCGTCAGAGCAAGTACAGTTGAAAGGAATAGACCTGAAGGAAGATTTGACATATCATGAGGAACCAGTCAGAATTGTGGAAACAATGGAAAGAGAACTCAAGTTCAAGAATGTCAGGATCTGCCGAGTGCTATGGAAGAATCATACACTCGAGGAAACTACTTGGGAGAAGGAATCGGAATTGCAGCAGAATTTTCCCAACCTATTTTCCCAGGCAAAATGAATCTCGGGGACGAGATTCCATTTTAAGTGGGGTAGGTTGAAACAACCCTCAAAAATTTCAAAATGAATTTGTTTGAGCTTCGTTTGAATTTGCTTTTGGTTTTGGAGATTTGGAATTCGAGTTTGAATTCAAACCTTGTTTTGGGCCGAATCCTCTTCTTCTTGGGCCGCGCACCTTCCCCTTCGGCCCATCGGCTGCTCCTTCGGCCAGCCCGCCCGACGGCTGTTGGCGCCTGCGGCGCCGCCGCCCGCCTCCTCGCCTCCGGCGCCCGCCGCGCTGCCCCTGCGTCTGCCGCCGCCACGCCTTAGCGTCGCCGCCGCCTCCTCGCTCAGCGTGGTCGCCCGATCGCCGCCGCGCCCGCCGCTGCTGCCAGCGTCGCCTTCGCTGCCAAGGCTCCGTCGCGGCCGCCCGCCTCGCCCGCCGCGCCGTCGCGTCATGCGCCGTGCCCGGCCGCCTCCCGCTCCGCCCTATAAAGCCAGCCCTCCCGCCTCTCAACTCACCCGCTCCTCTCCCTCTCGGTGAGCTCCCTCCTCTCCCTTGCCTCGCCCGCCGACTCGGCCGCCGCCATGCTGTTCCAGCCGCCGCCGCCCTTGCCGTCGCCCCTGTTCCCGTGCCTAGCTCCCTCCGTGCAGCGCCCCGATCGACGGTGGCCCCGCCCGTCAGCCCCTCTCTCCTCCTCCCGCCGCCTGTGGCCCCGCTTCTCCTCGCCGAGCCGGGCCAGCCGACTAAGCAGCCGTCCACAAGGCTCCCATGGGCCTTGGCCCAGTTTCCAGCCGAAAGCCAGCCCAGCGCCCCAAGCACAGTAAAAGGATTTTTCGGTTTTTAATTTAATTATTAATTCCGAAAAATCATTTTTAAAATCCAAAAATAGCCCGAAAAATCCCGAAAAATTCCGGAAAAACCCAGAGCTCCACCAAATACTTTTCCCGAACCGTTTCGATCCCCTGAGTCCAGAAATGCTGTCCGTTCCCAAATCCGAAACTCAGAAAATCCCCAAATCCCAGTTTTGCCCCCGTTCTTTTCCGACTCGGTTCCGGTTTCCGTCAGTTTCCGTTTTCGATTTTCGGTTATTGTTTGTCGTTTATTTATGTTGGTTGTCTTTCCGCGTTAGATTCGACCGTTGAGACGCCAGTGGAGCCGGAGCGATCCTCGGAGTCGAGCGCTTCCGAGCGGGCGTCGGACCAGGCGGGCCTTGATGCGACTACTTCCTCGACGACTCATCCGATCCAGCTGCCGCGCAAGGCAAGCCGTACACCCTTTGATCATGTTGATCCTATCATGCTATGCTATAGTAATAATTATTTTATACCGCATTATTTTACTGTATTTGACTTAATGAAATCTAGTATTTTAGAATGACATGATAATTAGGTAATACCGAATTGCTCATGGAACCTCCTTGAAATTTGGAACCTGTTAAATCCTTTGGAACCCTAGTTAATTGCTTATTGCCATGAATAGGTTAGAGTATACTGTTAGGTTAGTTCAAAACCTGAATTTAAAGGAAATGCTGCCGAATCTCCGATTCGGATTGTTTATAAAAGTGCTGCAGTCAGGGGGACAGTATCGGATTAATCCCGGAGTGGATGAGATTCCGATCCCCGGCTGGTGATTAATGCCTTGGTTGGTCTGGTGGCCGGTACTTTGGGTACCGGGTTGGGTTTGTGGATGAAGGCTTGGTCTTTGGCAAAAGTATAAGGTTAATAATCTTGAGCAAAGTAAATAACTTAGTTCTCGCTCAACCACAGGTCGGACTGGTCGGTGGACCCGTATCCGACATGGCTTATTAAGTTAGTCATTCCTGAGATAATAACTGGACTGTCTTGGTGGCTACCATTCTCTGAAGAGAATGGGGACCGAACCTTCCTACAGGAAGTGGACCGGAGGGGTGGAACGGGAATGGTCCTGAGTGACATTCTTGGTTCTCACAACGGTAGATGCTAATGGGGACCCTGAGTCCAAGGTAGCAGTCTCTATCGGTAAACAACTAAAGGACAAGAATGATTAAACGAAAAGCTGTGATAATCTAAACTGGGCCACGTGCATTTAAGTTGCATGAAAACTCGCGATTGGCATAAAGGTTATAGATATCTTGTGGGTAAAGTTGAGCTGCTCTGCAGAGTTAATCTAAATTGTAATCGATTACGCCTGCATAGGTTAATGAAGTTAAGTTGGAATCGTTGATACCCGTAACTAAGCTCAAGTTACTGTTTTGGTAATTGTGAAGGAATTGGTTAAATGTTGTTAAACTTGTGAAATTCAAATTACTTATTTATTGGTTTGTGCTTCAAATGTAAAATGAATTATAAAATAAAACTGCATCCAGATACTTAACCCTACTGCCATCCCTTTGGAATACCCCCTGCATATAGTATTCAGTGGTTCCGTACGACTTGTTGAGTACTCTGTACTCACCCTTGCAACCCCCGCCCTTTCAGAGTTCGAAGATGCTGGAGCCTACTAGGAGGTCGTAGATGGCGATTTAGTCTGGTTCTAGGTCTTGTCTTCGCTCAGGCCCTGCCTGTGGTTTCTCTCTTTTGGTAGTGTAAGTCTAGAAGCTTGGATGCTTCCCTTGTAAAATCCGGTCGTTAGACCAACTATATTGAATAAAAAGTGTTGAAAGTTGCTTTTGTCAGGCAATTGTACTCTTGTCTTCCAACAGTTAGTCTTCCTGGGTAACTGTTGTGAGTTTCGCACTGCCCCAAAAAGGCGGTCCGTCACACCAGGGTTCAAAATCTCGCCGAAAATCGACGAAATTTCGGATTTCGGGTCCCTCCGAGTTTCATAATCCCGGCGAAATAAAAAAAAATCCTAAAAAAAATTTAAAGTGCTACGGTGCATTCATATCTCGCCGAGATTTCGGTGATTTGGACCGAAATTTCGGTAAAATGGACCGAAATTTGTATAAAAGTTGACCGGATTTTGACCGGATTGGGTTCTTCACATCATTTCCCATGTGGGACAGTCGGTAGATTATAATTTCTGTGAAGTTGAAAAAAACCCTAAAAAATTGAAAGTGTGATAGTACCGGGAAAATTCGCCGAGATTTTGGAATTTTGGACCGAAATTTCGGATTTTCCAGCGAAATTTTGTATTTCTTGGTTAAAAAAAACGGATTTGAATTTTGATTTTTGAATTTCGTCCGAAATTTTCGAATCTCGTCGAAATTTCGGATTTCGACCAGGCCCGAGATGGAATCCGAAAACGAAATTTGAATCCTTGCTATGGCCTAGCTAGGATGGGAAAATACCACAAGACCTCTAGCACCCTAGGAGCTTTATAGGGTGCCATTGTAAGTTCAGCTTCGGTAGGCAGAGACCCTATAAATAGCCCTGGCAGAGAGGTTGTGAGGCAGGGAAAAAAAATATTGAAACAAGACACAATTTCACTTTGGATGCGTTTGGTTGCCTGTATGACAGATCCCGGCTCGTATCTGGTGAGCCTGGCTCTGGCTGGCCTGTCTGGGTGCATTCAACGCAGCGTGTTTGGTTGTCTGTACATGTCCAGACTGGTCCGTGAGAGATGTTGTTTGGTTGCTTGTATGAATACTTGCGGTATGAGTTAAAAAATTGTTAAATAAATGAAAAATGTATTAATAGACACTAAGTATATGTTAAAATCATTTAATAGACACTAATTACATGTTAATAGACACTAATCATATACTAATCTTAATCACGTAAATTTTTTATTTGAAATATACATAGCATGTGTGGTCTAGTTTCGTTCGCAAAAATATCAGGAACACAAATATGAAATCGGTTCGGTAATTAAATCTTTTTAATTACAAGATATAATCGAAAAACAAACAAAACTAGTGTCTCGATTTGCGTGCTTGAGTAAACAATGGCTCAGTAGAAACTGGCACAGCGTGCGACCGCGCGAGGCTTTTCCGCCGGGCCTGGCTCGCGGCGCTTTAAGGTCCGTGCTAGCCTGTCTCGTGGGATGCAGCGAACCAAACAAGCACTACTTTTTGCATACGCAGATGCAGCTGCACCCCCAGGGAAGGCAACCAAACACATCATTTGTATCTCACCTGTCCCCTGGCAACTCTTAGGGTCTCCAAACAAACATGGATATCTCATTTTCTACTATTTGGTCTATAACCACAATGGGGATGCAATCGAAATGGATACAGATGAATATTGGTCATTCCGTATCCTATTTCATATTTTTTCTTGGAATCGAAGTCGGACAAGGATAATGCCAAATACGAATAACGGTTGTCTCGGTCACGAATACAGAGCAAATACATATCGAGCCGAATGCGGATAGTATCAGTCGCAAATATTTAGTCGGATATTGCGTAAAAACATAACCCATATGTTTTGCACATAAAAGGATTAATCAGCCGTACTACATCTTCAAAATGCAACTCATTAGTAATTCAATAAGTAAATTTGACTACAACAATTATATTCAAAAGTATTTTTAAGTTTCTTATGTTCAAACGTATTTTCTTAATTTGTTTGGAATCATTCTAAGTTCATTTGCTATTTTTCTTTGCTTAGTTTGATAAGATGTATTTTCTAAAAATAAAAAAATAATATTAATACTAAAAAAGCCTAGTGTCCCTCTCAGGACCACTCTAGGCAAGTGAGAGGCTACTCATGTACTTATGGGCTTGTCTATTGTGCTGGTGGGCTAATGCATGACCCATAGGCTTATAGTTTATCAAATATTTGAGATATGCCTACTGAATATAGGGGTGGATAACGAGCTAACTCGGCTCGACTCGACTCTGTCAAACTCGTTAAGATAACGAGCCAAGTCGAGCTGGCTCGTTATCTTAACGAGCGCAAATCTCAGCTCGGTTCAAATCATTAAACTCGCGAGTTGACTTGTTAAACTCGACATTGCCATCTGAGAGGAGGATTAATGTTGAGACTATACGGTATACCATGTGTTATCATCCCCGCCTCACATATACAGCTATATTTGCCAACTTGGAGGACTCATTAAACTCGTGAGTTGGCTCGTTTAACTTGTTATCTAAATGAGTTCAAATGGCGGCTCGATTCAACTCGTTAAGGAACGAGTTTGATCCGAGTCGAGCCGAGTTTGCAAATACTCGATTAACTCGCGAGTTTTGAGGTTTTTTTTCACCCCTAACTGAATATGAGAATGACTAGGGAACGGTATACCGTTGCAACGGTATAGTCATGAAACTTATGAAACTTATCAGTTTCAGTGCTGGTTTCATGAGTTTCAGTGTTTAGTTTCATCAGTTTCATGTTTTATTAGTTTTTAGTGCTAAGTTTCATGAGTTTCAGTGCAAAAAATCATAAGTTTCATGAGTTTCAGAGGTATACCGTTGCAACGGTATACCGTTTTTTAGTTTTTCTGACTGAATATTATCCAATTAATTTTCTGAATAGCTCAGAATCTAACGGACACTTTTATTCCAAATAAAACCTGTCGATTCCAATTTCCTTTCCTAAATTCGCTCCTACCTGATTCGATCCATTGGAAAATATCCGACCTCCTTGCAACCTTCTTACAAAGTTCTCGTAAGAAACCACATGAAAGGTATACGGGACGATTCAGAGAATTTTAATTTATTCCTTGCACTTTCATGTGGTTCAAACGTAGATAGGTTCCCATCATGAATGAATCACTTTTGGATCCTTCTCCTTTCGATTACGTGAAGTAGCGAAAGTTCGAAGTAGACAGTGCTTATCTAGAGGCTTCGCCGATTGAGATATGCACATAAAATTGATAGGTGCATTCTACAACATGGAGTACCTGACAAAATAAACTTCTACTATTCGAAAAGAATGGTCCATTTTGTGCCCAATTTATGTGCAGCTCAAGTTGAAAAAAAGTTTTCCTCGATTGAAGAAGTAGTAGTAGTAGTAGTGTTACGTGTGTCATCGGTGACTCCTTGTGCCCCGTGTCGTGGAATTCAATTCAATGCAGAGTTAGACATAGAACTAGTTCGATCGTAGCTCGAGTCGAGGGATCACTGAAAAGGGAACAAAATCACGGTGCGCACGTAGAATTATCACGCAACATGGTTCCATCGTTCAGCCGCAGGCAGGCAGGAGCAAGATACATCAATTCAGACATGAATTAGGTTGAGAACTGAGAAGCGTCCTCTAATGTGGAATTAACTGTGTGTGGGGGTGCGTGCGTTTGCATCTGTAGCTCAGCGGTTGTTCTCTCTTTTTTTACAGAATTGCTAAAGCTCATGGCCAAAATTCAAAAAAAATAATGTGAAATTAACTAAATACAGATGAGACATGCCACAGTGGTTCGGAGTTTCCAACAGACCAAAACTGGATCTAAATCGATAATAAAATTAAGCGTTCGTGCTTATGAACTTTGAATCTGAAATCAATGTACTGGCCTACAATTGCAAAGCCACAAGCTCATGCCCAGTTTGTTTAGATTTTAGGGTATGTTTAGGAGAGTGTAGTTTTTATGAAAAGCTGTTTTTTTGTTTCCTGAGCTAAGACTTTCGGTAGCTTTTTCATAAGAGATTATTTGATAAAAAAACTAAATTTTCTCAGCAATAAGATGTAAAAGTATGTCAACATAGCTTTCAGCTTTTATATATGACTTCTATCTTTTGCCAAAAGACACTTAAAAGTTGAGCTGTTTGGAGATTTGCTGGCTTTTTGGAAGCCGAAAATGGCTTTAAAAGCTGAAAATGGCTTTAAGCTCCTCCAAACAGAGCCTTAGACTTTTTAGTTTATAGTTTAAAGCCAGCTTTTGGACTTAAACAGCTTGACTAATAAACAAAAAAAATATATCTGAAAAAATGAATTTTAGTTTTTAGTTTATGGAAGCTTATGATATTGGGAAAATCCCCGTTGGTACCCCTAGAAGCAGGAAAAGGTCTACAAAATGACAAAAAAAGATACATGTAAAGAATCCGGTTGGTAACATGTGGTGTAGGTGTTACGCAAGCAACGCAGGACTTGGACTGACGACTGCCGTTACGGTGGCAGTCGCATCGGAGACTTGTGATCGCTCAGAGGTACAGCCACACGAACGACGCTCCTGCGTCGCTGCCTATCCTGTATCTGGGGCTCTGGGCATGTCATCCCCTGCGCGCGCGGTGTGCACCACTCAGTAGTCAGTAGTCAGTACCCGGCGCTTCTCGCGCGCGCCACAAAGCTTTTGTTCCCTTGTAACCCGCAGCCAGCAGCACTCACGTGAATACGCGGCTAGCTAGCGCCGGCGAACCATCCGCCCATTCACCGGCCTCACCCTAAGCATCTAAAGCCAAGTGATCGAAGCAGGCCATATCGTTTGAGATCACTCGTCGGATCATCATCACACACTAGCTAGAGCACAAGTGAAGCCAGCAGGCGGTTGATCGCCCGCAACGAGATCGAATGGGCACCTTGGCGGCGTCCATCGCGTCGCGCGTGCCGTCGGGGCTGCTGAGCGCGGGCCTGGCGGTGCTGTCGAGCCCCGGCGAGATCGTCCGGAGGGCGGCTCGGCTGGACGACGAGCTCAAGGAGCTGCTCCGGATGAACGGCGCCGGCGGCTGGGCGGGGTCGGGGGCGGAGCAGGGCAAGGCGCAGCACACGCGGGACAGGTTCCTGCGCGCGTACGAGCGGCTCAAGAGCGAGCTCCTCAACGACCGCGCCTTCAACTTCGACTTCACCGAAGAGACCAGGCAATGGGTCGCCAAGGTACGTTCGCGCCTTGCACTCCTAGATCCAAATTAATGTACGTCTTTCCGAACAAAATTACACAAAATGCATGTCCATATGGTGAACATACATGCATGGTCGCATTTGATCGACCGTGTGGTTAGAAACGCACTGTTCCGGATTGGGGCATGGATTGGTTGGCTGTGAAGTGCCACTTCTCTCCATTCACAGATGTCAGTAGTATCATCGGGGAATATTTACGGGGATAAGCTGACCGGGCCAGGAAAACTTGGGAGAATTGTATGGCAAATAAAGGGGAGGGCAATTTCGTAGAAATAAAAATCACACTGTGCAAGGCCAATTCGAAACTTAGCCTTCTAGCCCAATTAAACTCTGTTCTTCAGGTTCCATGGCTCTGGCAGATCATGGCCACAACGGAATCTCTTACTTGCGACGCCACCGAGCAATCGATCTTCTCCATGGCCGCGCTACTCCTTTCCTGCTCGCTATCTAGATGCTAGACACATCTCCAATAGCAAGACCCAATTGCCATTGCATTCAGAGATATGTTAACCCTTGTCGGTTTTGCTGTTTTGACATATATTGCATTGTTTCTTTACTTGCTACTTTTTTTCCTTCTAATATAATTGCAGCCCCAGCTGTCTTTCCAAAAAAAAAAAGACATATATTGCATTGTTTCTCAGGTGAATTATTTCTCTTATTTGTAATGACAATAAAAATGTAATGACCTCTGTTGTTGTTCTTTGCTTTTGCAGATGCTGGACTACAATGTACCTGGAGGTGGGCAGGCGATTTATATACAGAATCTGTGCATAGTCTCCCTTCTGCCTTTGCATAACTAGTATCAGCTGATTAGTTAGCAGTTCTTCATGTGTTTCTCAAATGATACTTGCACAGATTTTAAGGGCATAAAAATGTGACTACTTTTTAATTTTAATAAGTACTATTCACTTCGGAAGTTCTTCAATGTCAACATCTTAGGTGGTGTACCAACGTATCAAGATTTGTTCTTGCTTTGACATTTGTCTTGCCGTTTTCTGAAGGTAAATTGAACCGTGGGCTCTCGGTGATCGACAGCTACATGCTGCTAAGAGAAGGAACCGAGGTCGATGACGAAGACTTCTACCTCGCCTGCGTGCTTGGTTGGTGTGTCGAATGGGTAAAGATCAGAACCCTAGACTCTTGACTGTCCTGACGTTCTAGTGCTTCTCTATGAGAAAATTTAGAGCTCGTTTCTACATGAGTGTGACAATATCTCTGCCTCTCGATCTGCAGCTCCAAGCATCAGCCCTTGTGATGGATGACATCACGGACAACGCGTACACAAGGCGGGACAACCTTTGCTGGTACAAGCTACCAACGGTGAGTTCACTTTTCCCAGTAGCCAATAGGTGTTCTTCGTCATTTATGCAGAATGGATCTAGTAGATCTCATGGAGGATAACTACTAACATGTTCAACGTCAGGTTGGTCTGTCTGCTATAAACGATGGTGTGTTGCTGAAGTGCCACGTCCAGGTCATCATCAAGAGATACTTCAAGGAAAAGTTCTATTTCCTGGACCTCATGGAGCTATGGAACGAGGTAATTAGAGGACATGACGAAATGCACATTCATTTCCACAGTTTATGTTGGATAGTTTCGTATCGGTTGTGAGAGGAAACAGAGCACGATCTATAAAGATGAGCATACATCCCCTATCAGGCTAGTCTTTTGGGGGAGATGGCCCAAGGCCCCTTGGTTGGACTTGAGGGTATAGCGACGCAACAATCTAGGAATTTATTTTTATTTAATATCTATTTTAAATCATTTTTTAAATCTAATTGATGGAAACAAAAAATTGCAAAAATAGGTACCCGTCGCCCCAATATGGGGCGATCGCCCTCTATTAGGGCGATAGGTACCTGGATACAAAATATGTTGGTAAATCCACTCCTTCATTTGTCCATTTTCACAAGTGCATTTTTTACATCCAGGTACCTATCGCCCCACGGATGCCTATTTTTGCAAATTTTTATTTCCATCGATTAGATTTGAAAAAAAGATTTAAAATAAATATTAAATAACAAAAAATTCAACAATCTAGGTCAAGACGTTGGTTCAGTGGGCTTGGGTTTGGACGCGGGTACAGTGGTCCAAAGACATTGTGCAACAATTGTTATCAGAGCATAGGTATCCGGATGACACATCTCAGGCCTTGCAGATGCCGAGGAGCACACACGATGTGTAAGACCCGTTCAGGGGCGGATACAGGCCCCGGGCTGCCCGTGCTGCAGCCCGGGGCCTAGTACCGAAAGCCCATTAAATTTTTTTTTAAAATGATTAAAAACAGAGACTTAATTTAAGATCAGTTGGTCCAGCCCGGGGCTTGGGCCTGGGCTGGCTCCGCCACTGGACCCGTTGATTAATTGTTGCTTTGTAGTTGGGCTTGCGGATATAGTGGCCCAATGACTTAGGGCCGGGGCACTAGTTTAGCGGGCCCGGGTTTGGACACGGGTATAGCGGTCCAAAAGCGTTGCACAACAGTTTCTTCTTATGGGACATTTCCACAGTTTTGATTATAGTATAACACGATTTGAAATGAGGCGCAAGCCTCTTGTGTGTTCTCGAAAAAAAGGTAGTATAACATGATTTGCCGGATGCTGTCTGGTTTGGACAGATAGGTTTGCAGACTGCCATGGGGCAGATGCTGGATCTCATCACTACTCATACTGGTGCAAAGGATCTCGCAAGATACAGAATTCAAGGGTACGCAAGTACTAGTTACAAATTCCATAATCACGATTACATCTACTTTGTAATGAAGACCAGCAGAATTACCGATTACTGTAATGTTGTTGCCTTTAGACTTTAGTTAAGCAACATGCGCCATTTTGCTTAACTCACATCCCTCCTCCGTTTCTAACAGGTACCGCCGCATAGTCAAGTACAAGACGTCCTACTATTCCTTCTACCTGCCGGTGAGTCTGACGTTGAAAACCAAACTAAGCTGCTTGAAACTGCACCTCTTCTGTCCCTCGACCAGTCCAGGCTTCTCTTGATCTGCTAGACTGTAGGACAAACTTATGCTGAATATTTTGTGGCCATTCGGATGTTGTCCCGTATAACTTAGACTGCATTATTTACTGATTGTTGGTTTGCACAAAAAACCTGTTTTAACGAAGTCGCCACATTGTCTGCGGCAAATCATAACAATTCTGAATTGATACTTCCATATAGGTCGCCTGCGCATTGCTGCTGAACGGCACGAAACTAAACGACCATGTTGAGCTGAAAAATGTGCTTATTGAAATGGGAGTATACTTTCAGATACAGGTTTGCATGCTTTCCCTTGCCAAAATTCTCTTCTGTAATCTTGTCATCAACTTCATCTAGCATGACTGAAAAGTAAAATATTTTCAGGATGACTACCTGGATTGCTTCGGTGACCCTGAAGTTATTGGCAAGGTACAAGGGATTGATCCAGTCTCGTCTTTATGACTGTTTCAAGCTTCAGTCTTCTGGCAAATGACACTGTTTCACTGTCTCGATGTGATATATACAGGTTGGAACAGACATCGAAGATTACAAGTGCTCCTGGCTAATAGTCCAAGCTATGGA
Source organism: Rhipidocladum racemiflorum (assembly GCA_036346355.1). Lineage (NCBI taxonomy): Eukaryota > Viridiplantae > Streptophyta > Magnoliopsida > Poales > Poaceae > Rhipidocladum > Rhipidocladum racemiflorum. Next base: position 69,567,814 of record CM070576.1, on the reverse strand, counting down.
ACTTGCCAATGAGAATGAGATGAAAATACTATATGTAAGAAAGCTACCCATTTGACTTCAGATATGTTCAGTGAAAAGTGAAAACACACATGGAATTGAGAGTACTAACTGCATAATTTGCATGCACTGTACTGATTTCTCAGGAGAACTACGGCAAGTCTGACCCAGAATGTGTTGCGGCAGTGAAGATGGTCTACAAGGAGCTTGATCTCCAGGTATAACTCTATTCAACCAGATTTTGCATTCTTCCAAACGAATCAAAAGGCACCAAGGGGTGCACTGCCATATATAATTTTCAGAAGAATCTTTTGATCCTGTCTTAGCCTGATGCTTACTGCCGCATGTGACTTCAAGGCAGGCGCATTTTCTCGCCACTGAAAACTACCAATCTGACGAGCTCTCTTTGTGATTGCTCCTCCTGTACGTACGTACGTAGGACATATTTTTGGAGTACGAGTCGAGGGTTTACAAGCACCTGGTTTCAACCATCGACGCCGAGCCAGACCGCGCGATTCGGGAGATTTTGAAGTCCTTCCTGAAGAAGATTTACAGGAGGAAGAAGTAGACGGTCCTCTGTCCTGTTTCGTCATCGTGGTTTAACTACGGGGGCAACCTTCGGTACGGCACCTCAGGGCTTGGCAACGTTGGATATGATTAAACCCTTGAATAACATGCATGCACGGTGGCTCGTTACTGTATAAAGAGTTAAAGACCATGCATGTACGGTCCGGACTCGGAGAGGGTCCTGAATAAGAGAGATGATTCACTGTAATGTGACGGTAAAAATATGCAATACAAGGGTTCCACTGTGTAGTGTACAAAGCCAGATGTCAGATGAGACGGCGCAACCAAATGTAGGGAAGTCGGTGCAGTAGGACGGGTCGTGGAATGGCGGCTCTCCGTTGCGGTTCCGGAGAACGAACCGAAGAGGGGGCCGGCGGCGGCGGTTTTGGCCGGAGGGCTCCGCCGCGTCGGCTAGTCGATCTCCAACCAACGTCCCGTGGCGATGCGCAAGTTTCTCGAGGGGGAGAGGGTTGAAGCGGCAACTGAAACTGACAGGTAGGTCCGTGTGTGTTCTTCTGGGTCTGCGCTGTGTGCCGGCGACGTGGGAATGGGCTCGCGCTCGTGTCCGTGATTTTTTTGGTTCCGGGTTTTAGCGGGCGGGAGATCCAAATTGGGCCCATTTTAAATGGGATCGCGGATGAAATTCTCGATAAAAATTTGGAAGTAGAGGCAGACTAGGGAACGGTATACCGTTGCAACGGTATAGCCGTGAAACTTATGAAACTTATCAGTTTCAGTGATGGTTTCATGAGTTTCAGTGTTTAGTTTCATCAGTTTCATGTTTCATCAGTTTTTAGTGCTAAGTTTCATGAGTTTCAATGTAAAAATTCATAAGTTTCATGAGTTTCAGAGGTATACCGTTCCTACGGTATACTGTTTCTTAGTTTTTCTGTTGGAAGTATGGGGCGTGCGACCAAAATTTCTCCTGTCCTGAATGGATCGCCGGTAGGATCTTCCAGGCCGGCCCGTACTAATGCTGCCTGGTTCCCTCGTCGGCCGTGGCTAGAAAAGCAGGTTCACCGTCACACCGCACTTAGCACAGTCCATGCGGAGGACGTTGTGACTTGTGAGGCCCAGCCCATCGCGTCCCCGTTGAGAATTTATTTTTATTTAATATTTATTTTACATATTTTTGTCGAAATTAATCGACGAAAACGAAAAATTGCAAAAATAGGCTCCCGTCGCCCATACATTGGGCGATACGTACCTGGATACAAAAAATATTGACAAATCAACTCTTTCATGTGTCCATTTTCACAAATGCCTTTTTTACATCTAGGTCCTATCGCCCTGTGTATGGGCAATGGGGACCTATTTCTGCAATTTTTCATTTCCGTCGATTAGTTTTGAAAAAAAGATTTGAAGTATATATTAAATAAAAAAATTCCCCATTGAAGCGTCTGACCCAAAACGCACCAGCGACCAACTCTTCAGATTAGCTCGTATTCAGGGTTCAAAAAACATACGAAAAATCGCTTAATTTTTGTTATTTTCGTCTATATCCATACGGTTTGGTTTCTAAAATCGTTCAATAAACCAATATAATTAAAAAAAATCAAAATTTTTGGGGAAAAATTTATGCGACTTAAACCGGTCGAAAATCGCTGAAAAAATTGAGCGTCAAAAAAATTCAACTAGTCCAGTCAATTTTTGAATTTTCCTCAAAATTTTTATTTTGAAACTACAATTTTCGGCCGATTTTCGGTTCGATATTTCTGAATTATGAATTATGAATTTTTAGCGATTTTTACAATTTTGATATTGCTAACGCTGCTTGTATTTATCTACGAGAATTGTTGAATAGCATTAGAGTGTTTTTTTGTTTGTGATCACTTAATTTTTTTTATCTATTAGATACTGCTTTATGATACACGTTGTGCTTTATGATTTTTACTTTGTCAAAATTGGCTTTATGATCTATGTTTTTGTTTATTATGTTCCTTATAGTTTATTTTGTTCCACCATTTTGTTTACAAATTATCGTATTATTTTTACATTATTTAATTTGTGTAAAAATAATATATAATTGATTTTAAAACTTTCGTGCAAAAAAGATAATATTCATCATCAAATACCTAGAAAATTGAGTGCTTATTGATAAAATAGTATTTGAATGGAAGGTGAGAAGACAAATTAATTTCATCTATTGGATCTAGATTTGAATGCTCAAAATTTAAATGCTATTAATTTAACATGAAAACACTTAATTAGATTTTCCCTAAATACTCTCTTTATTTCATCTATAGATCGATTTGAAGGCTCAAAATTTGAGCGCTATTTTAGCAAGAAAACACTTTATTTATACTTCATCTGGTATTAAAATAGTAGAAATACTCTTAACAAATCAATAGCTAGACTTAATTTCAATTACCTACTGTATATACTTAATAGTACAATGTATTATAAGATTTCTCTAGAAAGCTCCTCCTGCTCTGTTTGCATGCATTTATTCTCGAAGATTGCTTCATTCCCGGTCTATGCACGACATGCATGTTCTGCTAGCGTTGGCCAGGACCCAGCCACCCAGGAGCTGCATGAACAGAGCGCCTAGCTTGATGCAGCAGTGTCCAATACAGCTAAGCTAGGCGATGCTTGGCATCTTGTTTCTCTCAGTGGCGAGCTCGCTAGCTTGATGCTACAGCAACGTAATTACTAGCCATGCATGATACAGTCTTTGTTGTTGTCTCGACACGCATCAAGGAACGCAGCGTGGGTGCATGTTCGCGCCACATGGTGCAGGCTTGCCGCAATCCTCTCTCGAGCGAAGCATCCAAAAGTAAGTCCAAAGAGACTTAACAAAAGAAGAAGAAGATGTACTAGCTGGCTCCTACTGACCAGACGATCGGTCTCCCCATGGGCACGGTTGACGAGCCTAAAAAGAGTTCAATTCGCTGCTAAACTTTAAGAGCACGCATCTGGCATGCTGCTGCATTATTGTAGCAACCAAGGCACTGTAGTTAGGGGTGGAAACGAGCTGACTCGGCTCGACTCGACTCGGTCAAACTCGGTAATATAACAAGTCAGCTCGACTCGACTCGTTATCTTAACGAGCTCAAATCTCAGCTCGGCTCGACTCGTTAAACTCGCGAGTTGGCTCGTTAAACTCGTTTAACTCGATATTTTCATCTGAGAAGAGGATTGGTGTTGAGATTATACAGTATGCCATGTGTTATCATCCTTGGCTCACACATATATAGCTATACTTACCGACTTAGAGAACTCATTAAACTCGCGAGTTAGCTCGTTTAACTCACATATTGACTCGTTTAACTCGTTATCTAAACGAGTTCAAATCATAGCTCGACTCGACTCGTTAAGGAATGAGTACGTTCGAGCCGAGTTTGCGAGTACTTATTTAACTCGTGAGTTTCAAGTTTTTTTTTCACCCCTAACTGTAGTTCCTAGCCTGCCTTCAGATCTGTTTTCCTAGTAAAAAGTTATAGGTGCCATCTTCTCTGTATATCTATACTCTTTCCTATTCACTTCCCTTGTTCCCCTTCCTTCGCCTATAACGCCAAAACTTCAAATCAGAAAATTTTAAATGAGAAATTTCAACTAAAGGAATTTTCGTTCGAAAAAACTTTAACTAGGCAAAAATTAACTGCGAAAATTTTGAAACACCCGAAAAGTTTTGAATCGAAAATTTTTAGCTTAGGATATTTCAATTTGGATCTTTCAACTCGCGAAACTTGCAACTGAGAAAATTTTAAATTGGGAAAATTCAAATTGAGAACTTTCAACTTGGGAAATTTCAAATAAGAAATTTTTCAGGTGGAAAAATTTCGGAATGAAAATTTTTAAAAATTTTAAGTTCGAAATTTTTCGATTAAAAAACATTGGCTGGGAACTTTCGATTTGAAAATTTTCAACCGACAAAACTTTTAGTTTGAAATCTTTAACGTTCAACTCAAGAGTCTTTCGGTTCAAAAAGTTTTGGTTAAAAAAATTTCAAAAATTGTTAAAAAATATACTTCTTATTAAAAACTTAGAGAGAATTTGGAAAACTAATTTTTTTTTGAGTTCGAGCGGAAGAGAATAGAGGAGTAAAGTGAGATAAAAGTAGGGCTGTATAAAAAAGCTCGAGTTCGTGAGCTATTTGAGCTCGGCTCGGTCCAAACTTGGTTCGAGCTCCAAACAAGCCGAACTCAAGCTTAATCTCAAACTCGCATGCTTCACAAAACTGAGCTGGAATAGTTCGCTAGTGTTTGCGCCAAAATTCGGTACATGGCAAAATGGGTTTGAATCGGATAAAAGCAATTGTATGTGTTTGCATCGGAATTCGATGTGTATTGAAATCAGCCCGAGACGGAAAGGAAGCGTTTGCATGGAAAGAAATCATCAAACGAATCGGAAAAGGAATCCGTTTCTAAAAAGGGAAGGAAATCAGATAATAGGCCGATACGGATAAACGCACCGTATCCGTGTACAACTCGGATCGGCCAGGCATGTTATAAAAGGAGGTGGGTGCCAAAGGCAAGACACAATCAAATCCAACAACACACAACTACTTTTTACAAGCTTTTCTTTCACTTTGTTTTAGCCTCATAGATCTCTTTGCAAGTCGACGGAATCAACATAGCTGCATCGCCGATTGTTGATTTTAGCCGATTTCACCCAGGTTTGATTTAGCTTCGTTTTGTTGCGCATCGCCTTCTCGGCCGATTTTACCTTTTATCCGGATCAACTGTAACGAGTTGATTTAGTTACCTCCTAATCGGTTCTTGCCGACTAGTGAAAAGCCGATAGATCCTTGTTTATCGGCTTCGATCAAATTATAAATTCTACCTTGTCGATTTCAGGTCAAATCGATTGCACGCTTTGCAAACCCGGTGTTTGTCTTGTGTGTTCGAGGCCTAAAACCCTGCTTCACGCTTTAGCGCGAACATATTTTATGCGCCGATTGGGACAAACAAAAGAATGTCGTCAACCGACAAGCCCGCGGTCACCTCCGATATCAACACTGATGCTATAATCGCTCCTCAGATGGCCGATTTAACCCCTGAGCAACGGAAAGAAATCGAAGACCGAAGGCGGCTCGAGGAAATGATGCTACGGTGCTTCGAAAACGCGCGTGGCGTTACTCAAAAGATTGCACTCCCAAGCATCAACCCTATCGGAGATTCGTCACCGAATCGGTGGCCGATACGCACCGCTCAAGCCGATTTATCAAGTATGATCGAGCAATCATCCATCACGCATTGATTAACGATCGTCGGCTCTAGTATCCACATTAAAGCCAATGATAGAAAATAGTGTGAAAACGATTGCTCGTGAATTAGCTGCGTCACGGAAATCTGCTAGATCCACCACAAACCATCCCTACGCACTATATTCCATAACGCCCAACGCCAAAACAGATGGCGTGTCGGCTCATGCACCTATTATGATGCCGACTCAACCTACTGTTTTGAAACCAAGCATACAGAGAGATGGATTCACACACTACCATGGGCACACGGATGGGGCCAAAATAAACGCGTCGAATCAGTTAGATGGGCCCTCCAATAGCATCGGGATATCGGCTTATCAGCCGATCGAAACAGGCCAGGTCCCGCAGTCACGGGGAGCCACGACCATGAAGCAAGCACCATATAGAGTAGCGCCGTACGCACCCTTACCCGATACATTAGGTTATGGCACGGTACCAAGACCTCCGGGGGTGCAATTTGGACACAGGCCCGAGTTCGCACTCGAGGGCAGGCACGAATGAGAATTGGCGATGTCCTGCACCACAAGCCGACAATGTTAATTGGGCGTAACAAATTGCCAATGTTTTGAGGGAAGTTCGGTTTACAACCCAGAGGGAGAGTGATTGGCTACAGGAAGCCGTACCCCGATTACATAGACCGAATGCCATACCCCCACAACTTTAGGATACCAGACTTTGCTAAATTCTCAGGTGATGACTCCGTTACCACAATCGAGCATATCGGGCGGTTCATGGCCCAATGTGGGGAAGCTGCACAGTCCGATGGATTAAGAATCAGATTGTTCCCTTTATCGTTATGCAGCACTTGCATTCACTTGGTTCACAAATCTACCACCAAATTCAGTTCATATATGGAACGATTTGGAAAGCCGATTTCATGAATACTTCTTCTCGGGAACTATGGAGCTTAGAATTTCCGATCTCGATTCGTCAGAAGCGGAATCGAGAATCGGTCTCTGATTATATCAAGAGATTTGGGCGTCACGGAATAGATGCTACTGATGTAACATTACCCGAAGCGATCAATTGGCCGACCTAAGCGTTCCAAGGGTTGATCCCTCCATTAAAAGAGAAATTATCGTGCCAAGAGTTCCCGACTTAGGCCACCTACTCCATCGCGTATCGGCACCACGAGAGCCGGTATCACGAGAGATCAAAGGGTTTAAAGATAGATTTAAACCAAATAGCAAACGAAAAGGCCAAAATAAACATGATAGAGTACGACTCGGCGATACCTCCGAGGACTAAGCAGAGGTGAACATAGCCGAGTGGGCCAAAGGTTCTAAAGCCACTTTGCGTATGCTCTCTACTTAAGCCGACAAAGAATAAGGCGGAAGTCAAGTACTCGTATGATGTGTCAAAGTGTGACAGGATATTTGATTTGTTACTACAAGAAAGACTCATAAGATTACCAGAAGGGCACATCATACCATCGGCCGAGGAAATTAAAAAGCGAAGGTATTGCAAATGGCATCATTCATTCTCCCATAACACTAACGATTGCAATATTTTTCGACAACAGATTCAATCGGCCATCGCCGATGGCAGGCTAAAATTCGCGGAAGAGTCGGCTATGCAGATAGATATGAGCCCTTTTCAAGTCAACATGGTTCAATGTTCGCGAAAAGAAAAGAGGCCTGCGGAAGAAGATAAGCCGATTGAAGGAGTCGTATCACGAGGCGAGGCAGTCTGAGATCACTATCGGTTCTATACAAATAGAAGCCGATAGGAATGGACAAAACTCAAGAACGGTAAAACCAAGAGGGGACTTGGAGGTCGGTAGATGGTATCGGGCTGAGAGGGCTCCGAGAAAAGCTGATTTCAAACCAAAACCGACCTTCTCACAACTCCTGGGGAAGTACGAGAGGATAAGTCGGAGGGGTAACACTCAACACCACCAGAATCCTCATCAACTGAGACGGAGGAGGGACGAGCAGTGGCGGCCAGATATGCCGTATCGGCCGGCTACTGAGGAAGAGAAACATCGGCGATGTCCCTTTTGGCAGTTTTGCTGGGAGAGAGGGATGACCTTACCAACAGTGGTATCTTGTCCTATGCAACACTCGTCTGCATATCGGCCAAACCAGTCTGTAAAAGATAGGTTGTCTAGGCCGATATACAATTATCCAGATATGAGAAGCAGTAGGCCGATCCATGAAAGGTTGTCAACAGAGCAAGGCGAGTCCTCCCAAAAGCAGGAACTATCGGCTAACACAGGAAGAATGGAATCTGACAGCGAGATGAGCAATTTAGCTGGAAAGATACGAAAGCCGATAGAACCTAAACCTAGGTGGTGCCCTCCAGGTCTCAGCAAGTCACAACGCCGAAGGCTTCAGCGATTGAAAACACAAGAAGAAAGGGAGGCCGACAAGGAAAGCGAGAGGGATCGGATGTTCAACAAGTTAAGACCGATACCAGTTTTGAAAAAAGAGTGGAGAAAGAAGGAACAGATCGATAGTGATTCAGAACAATCGATTGAGTCCGGTTCTCCGATGATCCGGGATGATACACCACCAATGGATATAAACATGGTATTCGCTCTACCTGCCGAGTTCAAAACCGAAGAATCGGTGAAGAAGTGTTCGCCCGATTATGCCTCGGAGCACCGTGATTTGTGTTCGAAAAGCAAAAATACATGCATCGGCATCTGAAACCATTATATATTAAAGGATATATTAATGGCCGACCGATATATATTATGTTGGTCGATGGAGGGGCAACAGTTAATCTAATGAATTTAAGTACTTTCGTAAGTCGGGTAAAGCCGATGAAGACTTGATCAAAACCAATATGGTGCTAAATGACTTCACGGGAGACCCGACTGAGGCTAAAGGCGTAATGGTGTCAGAACTGACAGTCGGTAATAAAACTTTGCCGACTGCATTTTTTGTGATTGAAGCCAAAGGTAATTACAGCGTACTCCTCGGGCGGGACTGGATCCATGCCAATTGTCAGTATACCATCAACTATGCACCAAAAATTGGTGCGGTGGAACGATAATCTGATTGAAGTCGCATCTGCCGACACATCGGCTCATATCGCCATGGCTAGCCACGACACCAATTGGCCACACGAAGAAGCCGAATGTATATCGTGAAAGCCTTGGACAATTGCGATTTTATCTGCGTCGAGAAGTCAGATTCAAGCCGATCAGCGTTAAACCTAACACGTTTGATCGGACAGACGACGTAGTAAGAAGATGGAGCACAAGACACTAGCAAAGTTGCAGGAAAGGGCAAGAAGCTATCGGCAAGAAGAATACGAAGAAGCCGTCGAGGATTTTGAAGAAGAAAGAAAAGGGTTAGGATTTACTTCTGCCGATTTGCTCGAAGAGATTGATATTGGGGAAGGTGATAGCAAAAGACCAACGTTTGTGAGTGCCAAACTAGAACCCGGTTATAAAGCAAAGTTGGTCGAAATACTCAAGGAATATAAGGATTGCTTTGCGTGGGAGTATTATGAAATGCCAGGTTTAAGCCGACAGCTAGTTGAACATCGGCTACCTATAAAACCTGGATATCGGCCGTTCAAACAGAGCCCTAGGCGGTTTAACCTCACGTTGTATGACGCTATAAAGGAGGATGTAGGACGATTGCTAGAGGCTAAGTTTATCCGGCCATGCCGATACGCTGTGTGGGTCTCAAACATCGTCCCTGTGAAGAAGAAAAACGGCAAGCTTAGGGTATGTGTCGATTTTAGAGATTTGAACAAAGCTACGCCAAAGAGCAGTACCGATGCCCATAGCCGATATGCTTATCGATGCTGCATCACGGGAATAAAATCATAAGTTTTTTGGACGGGAACGCCGGATACAATCGGATATTCATGGCGGCCGATATACCCAAAACGGCTTTCGGATGTCCGGGGCTTTGGGGCTATATGAATGGAAAGTTATGACCTTCGGTTTAAAAAATGCCGGTGCTACTTATCAACGTGCTATGAACCATATTTTCCATGATTTGATCGGCAATCTGTGGAAATATACATCGACGACGTAGTGGTAAAATCCAAAGAAGGCGGCAACATTTAGCCGATCTGGGAAAAATGTTCGAAAGTACAAGGTTACATGGGTTGAAAATGAACCCTCTCAAATGTGCTTTGGCGTATCGGTGGACAATTTCTTGGGTTCACGGTGCATGAAGGAGGGATTGAAGTAAACCCAGCCAAAGTGAAAGCCATAGCCGATACTAAACCACCGAGCAAGTAAAAGGAGCTGCAGTGTTGATCGGGAAAATCAATTACTTGCGACGTTTTATCTCAAACTTGTCGGGGCGTATTCGGGCCTTCACACCGCTGCTGAAAATTAAAGATAACCAAGAGTTTAAGTGGGAAGCCGATCAAGAAAGGGCCTTCGACGACATAAAAGGTTATCTCGATGAGTCCACCAAGATTGGCGCGCCAAAACACGGTATACCTTTTAGACTATATATATCGGTGAAGGTGATTCGATTGGAGCAGTTTTAACACAAGAAGACGATAGGAAGGAATGAGCAATATATTACTTAAGCCGACGTCTTCTAGATACAGAAACCAGGTATCCTTTAGTAGAAAAGTTATGCTTGTCATTATACTTTGCTTGCACCAAGTTAAGACATTATATCTTTGGCTTCCAAATGCGTTATAATATGCAAAACCGATGTAGTTAAATACATATTATCGGCGCCCATCCTGCGAAGTCGGCTTGGTAAATGGGCATATGCCTTAACAGAGTTTGAGTTATCCTATGAATCGGCTAAATCTGTGAAAGGGCAAGCTGTGGCCGATTTTATCACAGGGAGTGAAACATTAGTAGGAACAACTAGTATAACTCCTTGGCAATTGTATTTTGATGGGTCTGTTTGCCAAGAAGGCGATTGCATTGGCGTGATATTAGTTTCACCTAGAAAGCGTGAGTATGACTTCATGTATCGTATAAATAGCCGATGTTCATATTATCAAGCATAATACGAAGCATTACTATGGGGTCTACAATTGTTAGATAGCATCGGAGTGAGAGACGTCCAAGCTTTTGGAGATTCGATGTTAATTGTACAAAGAAGTCGGAGGAGAATACCGATGCAATGATGATGCACTAAACCAAGATTTGCATCAATGCCTCCGGATCATCGAGATGTTCACTACATTTTCCATAGAACATATCCCAGAGAAGCTAATGATAAAGCAAACCGATTGGCACAATGTGCATCGGTACAAGGTGGAAAGCCGACAAGGACCAATCGAGCTAAACGTTGGGCCGGTTTTATGTGGTCACCCTGTCGACTGGAGAACAGAGATAAGGGATTATTGGTCAGATCCAACGAAGCCGTCCGAGCAAAAGGTCTGGCGCACAGCACTCAAATTTGTTATACTAGAAGACGGATTGTACTTTAGGACTATGGAAGGTTTATTATTAAGATGCACTGGAACCGAGGAAGCCAAAGTGGCGATGGGTGAAGTTCATGAAGGTATTTGTGGGTCACATCAATCGGCTCATAAGATGAAATGGATCTTGAGACGAACTGGATATTTTTGGCCGACGATGTTAGAAGATCGCTTCAAATATTATAAAGGGTGCCAAACATGTCAAAAGTTTGGTAACATACGATCGACACAGTCGGTTTTACATCCAATCATCAAGCCATGGCCATTTAGAGGATGGGGTATAGACATAATCGGCCGAGATATTTCCGTCATCCAAAGAAAGGACATAAGTTCATCCTCATGACCCACAGATTATTTCTCAAAGTGGGTTGAGGCTGTACCACTCAAGAAGGTTACTAGCGAGGAACTAATCGATTTCGTAAATGAACACATCATCCATCGGTTTGGGATTCCACAAACGATCACTACTGATCAGGGTACTGTGTTCATGTCCAACGAGTTCAAAAGGTTTGCGGAAAGTCTTGGGATAAAATTGCTCAACTCCTCCCCTTACTACGCTCAGGCCAACGGACAGGCCGAATCGTCGAACAAAACGTTGATAAAGCTAATAAAAAGAAGAATTGAGGAAGAACCAAGGAAATGGCATTCGATACTATCAGAAGCTTTATGGGCTTATCGGCTATCTCAGCACGGATCAACCAAATTGTCACCTTTTCAGTTGGTATACGGACAAGAAGCCGTTTTACCCGTTGAAATCAACATCGGCTCAATAAGGCTACACGAGCAAGATAAGGTATCAGCCGATGAATACAAACAGGCGATGCTGGACAATCTAGATGATTTGGCTGAACAAAGGCTGATCACATTAGATCGGCTTAAAAGGAACAAAGAGAGGGTTGCCAGGTCGTACAATAAAAAGTGATTTTTAAATCATTCAATCAAGCCGATTTAGTATGGAAAACCGTGTTGCCGATTGGGTCTAAAGATAACCGATTCGGCAAATGGTCTCCAACGTGGGAAGGGCCCTATAAGATCAATCGGTCAATTGACGGAAATTCGTATATACTGGAGTCCTTAGATGGATTCGTCCTACCTAAAGCGATCAATGGAAAATATCTAAAGGCGTATTACCCAAGCATATGGGTCGGGTCCTGACCGCAGGAAGGAAAACGGTCAATTACAGCACATAAAATCGGCCATAAAGCCGACCGAGTCAATTGAACATCCATCCAGAAACAGTTTACAAAAATCGGTTACATAGCCGATCAAGCAAGTTTTCAGAGCGTCATCCCAAGGTTAAGGCAATATTACAAAAAAGATTGACCACACACATGATACCGATGAATCAAAGTTTAATGTAGTCCTGATCCGGGCAAATGGGCTCCCAAAGCCGATAGTGCCGCTGCCGCCTTGCCAATGGTAGCTTGGACACTATCTACAAGTTGTTGGTCGGCCACTGCATCACCCGGAACTGGAACTAGTTTGGCCGATTGAGTTTTAACTTGTGCAAAAACCTCGCCAATCTCCCGTCTCTGAACGGCCAGCGAAGATGTAGAGTCTGAAATGCCAATCTGGCAGTCTGCAAGTTCTTTTGTGACCAATGCCAATTGTTCTTCAAGCTTAGCTTTGGTTGACTCAAGTTCTTGAGCTCTGCTTTTAGCCGATTTGAGTACGGCAGCACCTTGATCAAATACGCTCTTCCGATGTTTGGCATCTGCTATGAGCTTGTCCAAGAGCTGTTGATCGGCTTGCTGGGCTTTCCTCTGTTCGATTCTTATTTTGGCTAACTCCACGTCCAGCCGACGATCGTCCAGGTGGCAGACCTCTAGCAGTGCATTCATGGCGGCAGGAGGGAGATCGGCTTGCATGGCCGCCATAGCATTCCTCAATGGTTGCGTATTGGCCAGCAGAGCCGCCTCTGGTTGCATCACCTCGTCCAAAAGACGATCAAGTCGCTCTTGCATACCAGGCTGGGCAGTAACGGCGGCCGATGCTGGCGCAGAAGCTGCTATGATACGCTGAATGTCAGCTGGATAGTCGTCGGTAGCCATGACTTCCGGGTCGTCCAGTTCGTCCAAGGAAAAGCCAAGCGGTCGGCTAGATCGATCGATGGCACCTTGGGGTCGAGGATCGGGGATCTCGATCGGTATTCTTGAGCGGCGGTGGTAGAGAGAGCGATGGAGGGACAGCCGATGTAGCACCTTGGGGATCGGCTATAACCCCGCTATCTCATCTTGATGGAGATTGCTAAAGAACAAAAGCAAGTCGACATCACAAGACAGACAAAGGAAATGACTACACAAACTCACGATGACTACAAAACTTACATCGATGGTGAGTGCTCGGAGAGCCATCGGATTGTCGCCTCACGCAGTGCAGGTGAGCGCTGGCGATTTCTTCCTCCTCTCTCAAGTCGACTCAAGTTAAAACCTTAACTACGTCAATAACATAATAGTCGACGCAAAAGAAACTTCTCAAGCGCAGGCGAGTCAAGTCCGTTAAGGATGGAGCTTGAATATCCAAGTTTCTGAAGTATACCCAGTGGTGCCAACAGATGACACGGGCGTCGTTGTCGGCTACTCTTGGCGAGAAACATGGGGATCGGTTGATGGCTCACCGGCACCGTGCCGACTGGAAAGATCAAAGGCATTCTAAATAAAAGCCGACTAGTGAAAGCGAAGGGATATAAAAACCACGGTACCTCTACAGCCATCGAAGAGTCGCTATAACCCGAGCTTGAGCTGGACCGAAACTACCGTCGGCTCATGAAAATCGGGAAGGAATAAATGAATTATAGCCGACGGAGTCTGTCCATTAGTATGGCTTGATATTCTAGTCCACCATCTGCGAGAACGCATGGCCGACGGGAATTAAGGACAAAATGTGGCGTTGAGAGGATTTGCAAACCATCGGCTACTTCAAGGATGACCTCAGCAGCACACTGTTGGTCACTCGGGCTCGGGGCTCGACACAAGATAATAGGGGGAAAGATGGAATGGTTTGCCCAAAGCCTAATTGACGAGCGTAAACCGAAGGGTGGTAAAACTCATAAGATGGCTGAAATGTTCGGTTGCGGGTGTTCAAGCCGACATTTAAGATGCAAGGAGTGAGGATGATTTTGTACAAATCTAAGGTAGATTGGGGCATCAAGGAGCTATCAGAATCAAGGTGGAGGAATGTTGGGTATGGACAATCGGCTACATCGGTATATTGGAAAAAGTCTTGTTGGCCGAAGGAAGCCCTATCTAAGGAAAGGAAGAAACTGAGGTATTTGTGCAAGCCGATCGAGTCCATTTTAACTCTCCTAGAAGACATGATAAACCTCTCGCCATAGGATCGGCTAGCTCTATATTGTGGAACGACATGCTCTGGGTAATCCTCCCGAGGAAAGTTGAGCTCCAGAGGGTTCGGATAGAATAGATCGGCTAAACATGCAATGAAGCCATGTTTGAATGAACCAAAGAGGACCTCCTATATTACCAACGACGTGTTTGGCAAAGCCGGAAAAAAGTCGGCTACGGATCACATACATCATTTGAAATACTGCCCCTAGGAACATCTTGCCAAGGGAAAGCCGATGACCCTCTACTAGACGCTCCGCTACTAGCTGAAAGGTTTGAGTGGGGCCAAGAGAAGCACCGCAGAAGAGGTATCGGTCTAACCAAAGGTTGAGAAAAGCGGTATGCTCTTCAGCCGATACCGGACCGGTGACTCTATTATTATTCTGGATATATTTGTACCAACCCTCGCCTTTCTTGCGGATTAGTTTGAAAGAAGGTTTTCCACTAAAGGCCGATAGCTGATCCCCATCTGGCCTAAGACAGCACAGTTGGGCTACATCGAGCAGAGTAGGGCCGATTGGGCCTGAAGGGAATTAATAAGCATTGAAAGAATCCGACCAAAAATAACATGCCGCATGCCTACCAAGGGTTCATTGGCTTCAGGGTCGGCTAGACTCAAAGATAGAGACTCGGCTATACCCATCCTCTCCCATTCTACCCTCTTTTGAGCTGATACCCTAATGAACCAAGATCTCCATCCTTTCAGGCTAGTAGGCCATGCCCTAAAACTTTTTCCCCATTCGTAAATATTGTATCCAAAGAATTGATAAAGGGAGTCTAGGGATCTCGGTATTGATAAGCGTGTCTGCCGACATACTACCTATCGGTCCTAAGTAGAATTGATTGGAACTTTGAGGAATCGGAATGAATACCGTGAGGGGTCCATGTCAGCCGATTTTCGAAAGGACAAAGAGAGGATGATCAAAGCCGATGGTGCCCGATCCGAGAGCTTGAAAGCGTGAAAATGACCGTGGGGGGACCCCATATTTATACCGCGATGAAAGAAGGCGAGCGGGCGGGAGCGATTCTTTGCATTAAAAGCGCACTGAGATTATTACGGCGCCATTTAATGGGAAGAATTTTCGACTACAAGCCGATTGCAATTTTTGAAAAGTATCGAGTTCTTTCCAAAAATTGGGGGGGCATATGTTTGCGCCAAAATTCGGTACATGGCAAAATGGGTTTGAATCGGATAAAAGCAATTGTATGTGTTTGCATCGGAATTCGATGTGTATTGAAATCAGCCCGAGACGGAAAGGAAGCGTTCGCATGGAAAGAAATCATCAAACGAATCGGAAAAGGAATCCGTTTCTAAAAAGGGAAGGAAATCAGATAATAGGCCGATACGGATAAACGCACCGTATCCGTGTACAACTCGGATCGGCCAGGCATGTTATAAAAGGAGGTGGGTGCCAGGCGGCAAGACACAATCAAATCCAACAACACACAACTACTTTTTACAAGCTTTTCTTTCACTTTGTTTTAGCCTCATAGATCTCTTTGCAAGTCGACGGAATCAACATAGCTGCGCATCGCCGATTGTTGATTTTAGCCGATTTCACCCAGGTTTGATTTGCTTCGTTTTGTTGCGCATCGCCTTCTCGAAGCCGATTTTACCTTTTATCCGGATCAACTGTAACGAGTTGATTTAGTTACCTCCTAATCGGTTCTTGCCGACTAGTGAAAAGCCGATAGATCCTTGTTTATCGGCTTCGATCAAATTATAAATTCTACCTTGTCGATTTCAGGTCAAATCGACTGGCACGCTCTGCAAACCCGGTGTTTGTCTTGTGTGTTCGAGGCCTAAAACCCTGCTTCACGTTTTTAGCGCGAACAGCTAGCCTACTCGAGTTTGGATTGAGCTACTTGAACCGAGCTCACTCGAGCTTGTTACCAAGCCTCCCGAGCCTACCAGATTTATCGAGCTTATTCGAGTTTATCATGCTTACCGAGCTTACTCGAGTCGTACTCGCGCTTACTTGAGTTTGGACCAAGCCGAGTTCGAGTCTGGATCAAGGCTTGAATCCCAACTCAAACTTGGCTCGAGTTTAACCGAGCTCGAGTCTGAAAAGATTAAGTTTGTTCAAGCTAGGCTCGTTTATAACCCTAGATAAAACAGATGTCGCTAAGTGTTATAATGAGACAATTATTAAGGCGAAAGAAAAGCGGTGAAAGAAAGGAGGCCGGGCATTCGCCGACACCGAGCTGACTTCTCAATGAATCCAACTACCAAGGCCAAACTATCTTGCAGAAAAATAATTACACAGTCTAGTGCATGGTGCACCAGCAACATCAAGGCTCCCTGCCCTGCTCAATCGCCTGCCACGCACGTTCTCGCGAGTCGCAACCACCAGGCCCCGCCCCGGCCGGGGCGACCTATGTATAATTATATATACCGCTGGTGATCTGTATCATAGCGGCTGAGTGTTTTTTTAGTTTGTGAGCACTCAAATTTATAGCTTTTGAATTTAGATCCATTGATTCAATCAATTTGCCATATCTCATCATCACTCTTCTCTTTATAGACCTTCAAGTTGAGTGCTCACAAATCAAAAAAACACTCGAGTATTACTTAGCCATTCTCTGTATAATTATATAGACCGCTCGTCGGGTTAGCTATACCTCCATAGTCCAATACTGGCATCAGCGACACCACGAGATTGCAAGATTGAGAGGAAAATGATGTTCCAAGAGACGTCCCATGGAGGAGACGGTAGCAGTACTCTCGATGGCGAGCTCAAGGAGAAGATGCTCCTCTTGCACGACGACGACGACGCGCAGGCGAAATGCTCCACGGGCGCCGCTGCTTCTGGCGCCGTCAACGTCGACGGGAACCGCGAAAGGTTCGTCCGGGCGTACGACCGCCTCAGGGACGAGCTCCTCCACGACGACTCGTGCGATCTCGTGGAGGAGGCACGGCGGTGGGTTGCCCAGGTAAGGAAGTAGCGTGCATCGATGAATCAGTCGTCAATGTATATGCAATGCAGCTTTATGCTAGTTTCAGCTCGGATGCATGGTGTAATATCACAGTGTACTGAGTGTAGTACTATAGTGTATTACTGGGCAGCGGTGGATCTATGATTTTTAATATGGGCGTTCATAATTATAAAAATATTATTCATTGTAAAACATAAATATTTATAATAGCAAACATACAAAGCACAAAGTATTTTCACTAGGACAACACCTAGATTTCAAATACATACTTTCTCTTCATTTTTGGATTTACGGATTTATGAATTAGGGATTTATGAATTAGGGATTTAAAATCTACATACTTTCTCTTCATTTTTGGATGCTTTACATGCTACATTTCAAAAATCACGATTCACTATTACAATCAACATAATACTGATAGATTTGTGAATTAGAGATTTCATAGATGGAATCAAGAATGAAATCCACATATGTGGTTGCTGATGCCAACTGCTTAGCTGTTGTATGTTGTTTTAGCACCGCTTCCTGTGCCGTGGGGTATCGTCTCCCTGACCCACTGGTCATCACTAGGGTTGCACCTCCCATCCCCGGCTCAATACTCGCCGCGACCAATGGAATGCCCTGCAACACACTGCACGCGCGTTGCTTCCTGCCCCAGGGGATAACGTCGCTATGACGCGTCGGCTGTCGCCGATGTCGCACCCTACATTCACGAGTCGTTGCTCACCACAGGTACAGGGGTCAATGCTGTCCTACCGCCTCTGCCAGTTCACTAGTGCCGATGGCTACTTAACACGGAGCATCTCGGGACGAAAGGACTACTGTGCCCTGGTAGCCTAGCACTTTAGAGGGCAATATTTTAATCTTTCAACCCCTTACACTGTAAATAGAGCTCTATAGGCACCGTTTGAGAGGGTTGGCATACATGTAACCAGACACTATATATATATACATATGTATGTATATGTATACCTCTCTCTCTCTATATATATACATACATACATACATACATATATATAGAGGTATACATGTATGTATATACAAGTCTTCTTTTACTCGTTCCCTATTTCTCTAAGCCCATTGGGGTCCATCAAAACTCCATTATTATTTGAAAAAAAATGAAGTTTCGAGATGTTTTTGAGCCATTTAATTATATTTAATAGCAATATTTGTTGAAGTATATTTAATAGCAATATTTGTTGAAGTATATTTAGTACAATATTTGTTCAATTATATTTAGTGGAAATATTTGTTGAAATACATTTAGTACCAATATTTGTTCAATTATATTTAGTGCCAATATTTGTTGAATTATATTTAGTAGCAATACTTGTTGAAGTATATTTAGTACAAATATTTGTTCAATTATATTTAGTAGCAATATTTTTGAAGTATATTTAGTGTCAATATTTGTTCAATTATATTTAGTAGAATATTTGGTTAAGTAATTCTTTAAACATCATTTTTGGCCTTTAATATCTTTTTTTTACAAATTTTACAGTAATTTTTTACAATTTTTCCCAATTTTTCCTAATTTTTTTTTTACATTTTTCCAATTTCCCCTAAGTTTTTAACTGTCAGCAGTTTTCGAGACTTTTCGAGCAATTTTTGTTCAAAAACTGTGAATTTTGCTCGGCGGTTTGGCTAGATTTCAAATTTATTTGACTTTCAAACCGAGCGGTTTTTCACGAATTTTGAGCGGTTTTTCGTGAATTTCGATACCGCTGAGGTGTCGAAATCCGGGTTCGAAGTGAAAAGTGAAACCCTAGCCCTCGGTACCTTGCGACCATGGGAGTGTTGAAATCTGATAGGATTACTTTTCTTTTCCTAACAACTTAAGCATTTGTTTGAATTGATTAGAACATGAAACTCACTACATGAAAACGGACAAAAACGGGTGCACAATATTAGGTATATTGACGTATGCAGACAGTGGCAAAGATAGGCCTGGGATCACTCGGGCTATAGCCCGAAGCTTGGGATCAAAAAGATTTGAAAAAAGTTGGCTCAAAGAGCTAATTCACTCGGAAAATAGCCTAATATATATCAGTGGTCTGATCCGAGGTTTGAGCCATGGATTGGCTCCGCACCTGTATGCAGATCAAGAGTAGGTAAACACAGTCGATCTGCTAATTCATTGGAGCAATGCTTTGCACGTATCACGTGCATGCAAGACACGTACATAAGCAATATAATTAAGAATCGAGGGATGTGCTTATTTTAGCAACCGGCGAGATCGGAATAAAGTTTCAACCAACACCCAACTCGTCAATGTACAGTATGTCAACACTGAAGATTTGTCATACATAATTCAGCTACTTTCCTTCTTCACCTCGATATACTAGTATTTGACGTAAATAACAAATTATAATTTTGATACGCGTCGATGCTTTTCATGGGTCGCGCCATCACGTGCGTTCGAGATCTCACTTAGCGCTGCAGGACATGTTTAGTTTACCTATGCCTTATTTGCCAGGAGGATTAAACATTCGTTCTGTTTTAATCGGTGCAATTGATCATTTACTTCGTATATCTCACTAACATGAGGTTATCGGATCCGCATGTCAGTGAGACATCACGGAGCAAATGATAACACAAGTAAGTGGGGCAAATCATCAATTATTCCCTTATTTGCCCCGTACGTGTACTTTCTCGTTTTCAGTTATGATAAAAGAAATTTGTGTTATTTACATCTTTTTCATCAATAGTATAGAAATGACTGTTATATCTTCTTTTGTTTGGACAGATGATTGACTACAATGTGCCTGGAGGTGAGGAGGCATCCGTGATACTATTTGGCTCGGGGTTCTGTACCACCGTAGTTTAAACTATACTGCATAATTCTGAACAGAAATTTGGATTTGTCTTAACACAAATACTGGCCCTAAACTATCTATACTCATATTAACAAAGTCAAGCTAGGTTTTGATACAAAATCTTGGATCATGTTTGAAGCCGGAAAATTTTTCAACACAATCAATGTTTCTCTGAAGGGAAGTTGAATCGGGGGCTGTCAGTGATCGATAGTTACTTGCTGCTGAAAGATGGAAGTGAGGTTACTGAAGATGACTTCTTTCTTGCCTGTGTGCTTGGTTGGTGTGTTGAGTGGGTACTGTTGCTAATCCGTCTGCTGATCATCCTTCTTTATCTTTTGCTTTGATTGACGACACTAATTGGCCTCTCACCGTATGAGGAAACAATTCATGTAGTTTCAAGCATGTGCGCTGCTACTTGATGATATCATGGATAATTCACATACGAGGAGAGATCAGATTTGCTGGTATAGGCGACCTGAGGTTGTTCTATTGTCATCGGATAATTTTTTGTATAAAAAGAAGTAATCCACTTTCCAATGAGTTCCTACACCTAATTCCTGTTGTTTATAGGTCGGTCTTAGGGGTATAAACGATGGTATTCTGCTGAAATGCCACATCCAGCTGATGATAAAAAAATACTTCAGAGAAAAGAGTTACTATATCGATCTCTTGGAATTGTGGAGCGAGGTCAGCCTCTTTCTGAATTACCACCGAAAAAATGAATAAATAAGTACAACTTTACATAGCCAACAGTATTGTTCGGATGTTTTGTTCAGATAGCTCTGCAGACTTCTCTAGGACAGATGCTTGATCTTATTGGCACGCATACTGGAGCAGACGATCTTGCAAAATACAGTACTGAAGGGTATGCGATTGATCTCACTATTCCAACAATTAGGATTTCTTACGTTAATTTCTTTTGCCCTGCAGCTACCGTCGCATTGTTAAGTACAAGACATCCTACTACTCCTTTTACCTCCCAGTAAGTCTGGAACTCGGATTCATTCATACGTTTCACTACTGTCATGTATCTGAAAAATTCCCATGCAAAAAAGAAAAAGAAAAATCCATATCTGTTCAACCAAAGCCCTTTAAGTTTTCTATATCTAATGAACCAGAAACTAGAAGTTGCTTCGCTGCAAATTCCTGAGAAACTTGCAGGGGGGGAAAAAGTTCAGGTCGAATGGAGTTTCGCAACTGATGTACTCTGAATTCAGAGCTTCTTACCTATCCTCAATTGTTAGACTTTACTTTCCACACTGGTGCTATTTTCTTCCGATGATAGCGAAGCACAGTGCTAGGCTTGGAAATCTGCATATCTTCAGTTCTTGCGAACTACGATGTTTACCTTCTTTATTGTCGCTTACTGGCTTTAGGTGGCCTGCGCATTGCTCTTGTCTGGTGCAAAGCTGGAGAACTTCAGTGGGCTAAAGGATATTCTTATTGAAATGGGCATATATTTTCAGATACAAGTATGGTTTTCTTTGATGAAATCTTATGTCGATGTTGCTTTATTGTGCTTTGACAGTTGTGGTGCCTTTTCAGGATGACTACTTGGACTGTTTTGCTGATCCCAATGCCATAGGAAAGGTAACAGATGGGATCAAAATGTTTTTTTCATAAATTGATGCAGCAACTAACATTTGATAATGTTCTGCATTAAAGATTGGAACTGACATTGAAGATCACAAGTGCTCCTGGTTAATCGTACAAGCTCTCCACCGAGCTGACAGTAATCAGATAGAAGTACTATATGTAAGTCATCATCATCTACCTAGGACATATGGACATGAACAGTAGTAGCAGCAGCAGCAGCTTACATGTGTATTTTCAGAATAACTATTACATGTGTATTTTCAGAATAACTACGGGAAGAAGGATTCAACTTCTGTTTCCAAAGTGAAGAGCACTTACACAGCGCTTGATTTGCATGTATGACGGTGTGATGTCATCTTTTCTTCATTTTATTTCGCACTGCCTGCTCTAATCTCCATGCAAGTTTGTTCTTTATTTGGCTCACAGTGACTTTTCTTCTGTCAAGGATATCTTCTCTAAGTTCGAACGTCGATGCTACAAGCACTTGGTATCGTCTATCGAAGCTCAACAGGACCGTGCAGCACAGGAGATTCTGAAATCCTTTCTGAAGAAAATTCATCAAAGGAAAACGTAGCTGACATACAATTCTGATTTGTGTGGGCTTCTTTTTACATCAAAAGGAGATGTATCTATCCCCATAAGCTATAATATCCAGTCATATCCCTAAGTTATAATATTCACAGCCATATCCTTTGGAACATTCAGAACGAGAAGGAGACGGGATGAAGACGATGTTTGAGTTCCCAATGACTTGTTTCGTAAGACACATTTCTCGTCCTATCGGTCAGTTCCATTTGATCTATATTTCCCAATGGTTGTTGCACAGCTAGCTCATAGCTATATGCATGGCTCACATGAGCCTATCGTGTATTTTTATCATCTTATGATCATGAATGATGTCTGTGTTTTCACGGATGGGCATAGGGTCTAGTGGTGGGAGCGATAGTGTTTGTTTCTATTTATTTGGATTCGATCCTTCGGATTGAAACGTGGTGTATCATAAATATTTAGAGTACATACACGTGTACGTTCAGTAAGAAACTGCATACCTAAGTTCTCTGAGATTATGAAGTCTCTGCAAAACTTTTAGCAAGTGTAGTAAATACTAGTGAGAGCTGCGCGCTCCGTCGCGCCGTGCGAAATTTGATCCAAATTTTTATCTTTAAAAACAGGCAGGAAGCTCCGAGTTTTTTTTCTTCGTTTGGGTATTTCTTGGAAAAAAGACGCTAGGTAAGAACCGTCGACGAACCAGCGAAACAACGGCTCTTTTTGGGGAAAAAAATAATACATGTTCCGAGAAATATTAGATTCCAAACCACAAAAAAAAAAAAAAGCTATAGACGCCGAGTTTAACACTTTAAGAGGTCAACGGGCAATAATACATATCTTAAAAAATATTAGAGTTCGAACCGCAAAAGAAATTTTAGATGGCGAGTTTAACACCCTATGCGCTTATTTTCCCGTGAAAAATGAGGAAAAGCGGGAAAAAAACAGAGAAACGACGGACAAAAAACGAATTTGCATTTTTTTGGGGGGAAACGGCCAACGAAAACATTTTTTCCATGCTCCGGAGAAAAAACGGATCACGAAAATATTTTTTTCAAGCAAAACGGAGAAAGAAACGGCTTCTCATATTTTTTTGGGGGAAATAGCCACCGAAAACATTTTCCCCATGCTCCGGAGGAAAAACGGATCACGAAAACATTTTTTCGGGCAAAACGGAGAAAGGGAACGATTTTCCATATTTTTGTTTTGGATAAACGGTCAACGAAAACATTTTTCCCATGCTCCGGAGAAAAAACGGACCACAAAAATTATTTTTTCGGGCAAAACAGAGAAAGGAAACGGTCTCCTATTTTTTTTAGGGGGGGAAATAGCCACAGAAAACATTACGCCCATGCTCCAGAGTGAAAACGGACCACGAAAATATTTTTTTGAGCAAAACGGAGAAAGGGAACGATTTTCCATATTTTTGTTTTGGAAAAACGGTCAATGAAAATATTTTTCCCATGCTCCGGAGAAAAAACGGATCACGAAAAAAAAAATTTCGGGCAAAACGGAGGAAGGAAACGGTTTTCCATTTTTTTTTTGGAAAAACGGCTACCGAAAATATTTTTCGCATGCTCTGGAGAAAAAACGGATCACGAAAATATTTTTTCGGGCAAAACGGAGAGAGGGAACGATTTTCCATTTTTTTGTTTTGGAAAAACGGTCAACGAAAACATTTTTCCCATCCTCCGGAGAAAAAACGAATCACGAAAATATTTTTTTCGGGCAAAACAGAGAAATGAAACGGTTTTCCATTTTTTTTTTGGGAAAACGACTACCGAAAATATTTTTCGCATGCTCTGGAGAAAAAACGGACCCCGAAAACATTTTTTTTGGACAAAACGGAGAAAGGACCCGAACGTAAAGCGTGAGGACCTATTTGTTATAATTTTGGACCTGTACGCTATTCTGAAAAATTAGGAAAGGGCTAGCTCGCGATTTATACTTAACGGGAGGTCCTCCATGCAAAACGGCAAATCAGGGACTTAAACGCGAACCGGGAAAAATATTTTCTTCTCACATAAAATCGCGCAAGGACCTAGACGTAATTTCGAAGAAACCAAAGGGGCTTTTCGCAAAAAACGCAAGTGCCACGTGGGGTGGCTGGCTGAGCGGCATTTCCTTGGCCAGTATGGGTGTTAATATACGTGCATCTATATAGAGCTTTTTTTACTGTAGATTAAACTGAATACGAACCGTTTATTCTTTTCGATTCAATGAATCAGATTAACTAGAGTTTATTTATACTCTATCTGATAATAGAGTAGTAAAAACACCCTTAATACATCAATGATTAGATTCGATTTCTACTATATATTTTATACTATCCGTAAAATCTCTCTCTACATATGGGTGTGTAACCTGAGTGGGATGGGATGTGGATCTATGTTTTCCTCCGTGATTGAAGGTTCGTACTTTCCTGTCTTCGAGGCAACAAGGGAAACTACTCGCCGCAATTGGATGCGGTTTTTAGCTCCTTCTTCCCTTCTATTTTCATCACCATTTGCGCTATATTTTGATAAGAGACGCATGGAAGCACCCGAAGGGCACCCGGTGTTCTTGCGTATTCTTCGTCGACAAGGATGATGCATTTTCTCTTCTCCGTGATTGAAGGGATCATACCTTTGCCAGCTTTTAAGGTTATGACAAGGGATAGCTAGTCGTAATGGAATGTTCCTTTCCTTTTTCCGAACCCTAAATTATAACATAATACACAACGCACCAAATGCTCACACTTTACCTCTAAAAAAAATGTTCACACATTACTCTTGCAAAGGAAGAGCGACATGGGACATGGTCAAAGAGAAGAAAGAGAATGGGAGATTTACTGAGCAGCTAGTTCCTCGAAAAAAAAAAGATTTACTGTAGGTGAGAATGACAGATGTTTGAGGTAACTTTATCACATCTAAACTTAATTGTACTATATATTCTTAAATGGGTATTTGATTCATTGTCAGGTTGCCACACTTTTTTAACTCCATATCCCATGCGTCATATACTTAGTTTTGTTAGCTCTTTTACAGTGAATTAAAACATTCAATATAAGTCGCCTATTCCTTTGAATATAATGGTTGAATTCAATTTAGATCTAGTTATACTACCAAATGCAATATTTGTAGTAAAATTCAGAAAGGGGTAAAAGGGTAAAAAACTCTATCATATTATTTATCCTCCACGGCAAAACACGCTCTATGATCCTAATGAATGGCAGATAAATGGATAAGAAGCCTCTAAAGATCATCAGGTATTTGGTGAATCCAAAACTACGAACGAATTAGGAAAAGTCTAAAATACCTCGAATGAATGGATAGGAAAAACCTAAAATACTCTTGAGAAATAGATGGTTAGATTTGATTTTTACTACCACTATTCTACTACCTATGTTATCCACCATAAAATTTTTCTTTTTTTCTCTCCAAATTTTAACACACTTGTGACACTGAATTTTATTGTCATAGAAAATATGACAAGCTACATTTGTCTAAGTTATTTATAGGCTTCAAAATAAACATGCATTCATAAGATCGGAAAATATCACTCAAATAAAAGGATAAAAGAAAGGCTAAGGGCCTGTTTGGCAACAAAGTATTTTCATAGTTTCTAGGCAAAACCATGGTTTTGGAAAATACCATTGTATTTTTGGCCATAAGGTGTTTGGAAGTAACAAAAAAAACTTTGTGTTTAAAAACCATGCTATTGTCAATACCATGGTATTTTTAGAGTATTGAAAACTCCATTTATAGTGGAGTTTTGAGCTTTTGGCATCACTTCATCATTCAAAAGGCTTTGTAGCCAAACTGTTTGTAGTTCCAATAAAAACCATGGTTTCAATGGTGGTAGGTGAAACCATGGTATTTATGCTAAAATAATTTTCATGCTATGGTTTTGTAATACCATGGTATTGAAAATTTTTGCTTCCAAACAAGGCGTAAGAGTACTCAACGCTGAGAATGGATGGTTAGATTTGATTTTTACTAGAACTATTTAGTACCTATGTTATCCACCGTAAAGTTTTTCTTTTTTCTCTCTAAATTTTAACACAATTGTTTTTTTGAATAAAAGGCAGGAGCTCTGCCGCTCAATTAAGGAGAGAAGTTAACAGATTACAGAAAAACCAAAAACAGGAAAACAAACAAAACTCCGAACAGGGGAGATCCTGTCGACGAGACGACCAGATATACCTAACAGGCCCCAAGGCCCAAAGACCCAAAGAGACTAAGGTACTACTCTGGGGCCAAATCTCCCCTCGTCACAAGATAATTCGAACAGTCTTGTATAGCCAACTGAACAACTGTCATCGTTGTCGAGTACTTGTTGTTAAAAATCCAAGCGTTGCGCTCTTTCCAAATATTCCAACAAGCAAAAATTAGCATCCCATCCAGTCGCCTACGGCTTTCCTTGGGGGTAATCATGTGGATTGCTTGCCACCAGGACGTAAAGCTTTGCCCCAAGAAAGTCCCCGCTTGCAAGAGGTGCTGGAACTGCAATCTGCCTAGGAAGAGGGACCATACTTGCTTAGCGAACGAACAGGAAAGCATTGTTTTTTAACACAATTGTGACACTGAATTTTATTGTCATAGAAAATATGACAAGCTACATTTGTCTAAGTTATTTATAGCCTTCAAAATAAACATGCATTCATAAGATCGGAAAATATCACTCAAATAAAAAGGATAAAAGAAAGGCTAAGAGTACTCAACGCTGGGCATGGAGCCATGGATACAGACAGCTGCCGCGGCCCGCGAGACGATTCCAGCAGAAATGTCCAAATCCCTCGTATTCTGGTCGGTGAAATAAACAACGCTTTTGTTCGGCTTTTCCTCACGATACTCGAGGAGGCAGACGGCAGATGCAAAAGTTCAAAACATTACAAAACAACATGTCCAATGCGCTCCAGAAGAGGTGTTTTATAGCATTGATCTACACTGTCAAGTTGCTTCCATGGTAACCTTTGCTTCTCCGATCTCCAATGCTATGCATGCGTTGCTGCGTGCTCCCATTTCCCCTGAGATACTCTGATCTGTGTTTGTTTTCTGCGTGGTATGAGTTGAACAGTTGATGGTAAAGTAGCCCGTGGCAGTGGTTTAGGGCGTGTTTGATTGATGGGATGACGTTGAATGAGATGGGATGATCCTGTACCATTTGATTCCATTATTATGAGTGAACGAGATGGTTCAATATCTAGAGAGAATATTCCTTAAATTTGTATCACTTGGTCCAGGATAGGATAGTTCCATTGAAGTAACCAAACACATAGATGACCTTTTTCTTGAACCATCTCATATATGACCATTTGGTACATGCAACCAAACACACCAGTGTTACTGTTGTGTACTTTCATAACTAGTTTGGGAGATGATTTTATGTATTGCTATTTTAAAGTTCTATAAATATTAAAGTACAAATGAAATATGAATATTAATTACTTATTATTTTATTTATTTCAAAATTTATATAACCCTATCGGTATTAAAGTTCGGAGAAACGCCGACCGGAGGCGCACGCCACGTCACCTTCCCCATTCTCTCTCCGTTGTTTGCAAAAAAGCCCCTACAATTCCTTAAATCACAAATAGGTCCTTCTAATTTACGCATAGATCCTTTGCGATTTTTTGTGAGGGAAAAAAAATGTTTTCCAGGATTGCGTTTAGGTCCCTCATTCGTTACTTTACGAAAAGAGCCTCCCGTTAAATATGAATCGCGAGCGAGTCTTTTTATAATTTTTCAAGATAGCTATCAGGTCCAAAAGTATAACAAACAGGTCCTCGATTTTTACGTCCAAACCCTTTCTCCGTTTTCTCTGAAAAAAATGTTTTCATCATCAGAAAGATGGGTATTTTTCTCCAGTTCGGTCTCTAAGGTTTCTCGAGCCTCCAAAAAACTAGAACGTCTAGAACAATAACTCCTGGCTATTGTATCTGCCCTAAGCAACTTGACGAGAACAATAACTCGACCTTAATTAAACTGACTATTTGCTAGTGTATGGCAAATGATCCTGGCTGGTTAGCAAGCTAGGAAAAGTTGCGGTGTTTCTCTGCGACTCTTGCGTCATGTCGTGAATCTTGTTTTTTCTCCGGGACCCGCCTTGGGTAGCGGACACACGGAAAGGGTGGCGGTCTTGCTACCAGCTTACCATGCCATGCCCATGGGTGCTGGCAGCAAAGCTAGACGCAACGAGACCATGTGAGAAAGCTTTGGATGGTAGCTAACTAGCTGCTGAATATTCGTGCAAGCGGACTCAGCGCAGAGCTGAGGGATGCTACCTCGGTAGGCACCAAATTGTGGACGTGGCGCATCCACACGATCAGGTTTTTAGGTTTCCACAAGCCCCTAGCTACATTCTTCAGTAA
Organism: Rhipidocladum racemiflorum; assembly: GCA_036346355.1. Taxonomy (NCBI): domain Eukaryota; kingdom Viridiplantae; phylum Streptophyta; class Magnoliopsida; order Poales; family Poaceae; genus Rhipidocladum; species Rhipidocladum racemiflorum. Next base: position 69,539,092 of record CM070576.1, on the reverse strand, counting down.
TTCCTATACACAATGCCGATGCAATTAGGGTTCTGGTGAGCAAAGTTCAAAATTCCAGCAAAATTTCATTGAAATCTCGAATTTCGGCCCATCCCGAAATGCATAGTCCTGATAGAATAATTTTTTTTTAAAAAAAATTCAAAATTGCTGAATATCTAATATCTTATAAGGGAATGCCTACGCCTCTTCTCCGCTATGCCACGCCTTCGTTTTTCGTGGGCCCCATGCGTTGGTCCAAAAAGGCTGTTCCGCCCGTCTCGATCGCGCCGTTCGGCGTCCGCCCGGTGGCAAGGGAATGCCTGCGCCTTGCGCCAGGCGCTGCGTTAGCCGTTGGCCGATGGCGCTTCAAGGGCCATGATTTTTGCGTTAAATGCGTTGCATGCGAGGCTGCTCCTTGCCCCTGCCCGTTCGCCCTCGGGTTCCGGGATGGCAATTAATCGCGACTCCATGGGTGGGGGATTCTTTCTGATTCGTTGTTTCCTCCGCTGCTGCATTTTGCTCGCGCGTTTTCCCCTTTCGTCCGGAGTTCCAGGTTCGGTTGTTCTTCCGTAGATCCGGCTCGCTGCGTGTTCCTTGTTTATTCCCCGTTGTGCTCGATGCTCCGTGTTCACTGCCCTTCGGTTTCGTCTAATGGCGGACCAGCTCATCTCCACGGCCGTGCACAACAATCTGCCCGAGAGCTACGTTCGCCCGGAGACGCAGCGCCCGCGCCTGGAGAGAAAATTGGTTATTTACCACTTCAAAGATGTGGCTTCGCATCTTTACCACTACAAAGATGGACTTCGCAAAATTGCCACTTACATCGTCTACATATTGTTTACTCTGCCATTTTCTCCATTCTACTGATTTTTAATCTGTTTTCTCCTTTTCAGCCGCCTGAAAAGACTAAAGTGCCCTCATGTTAATTGCATGGGCCATGGGGATAAGAAACGTTCAATCTTTAAACTGAATACTCTCCACTCTATCATACTCTCTAGTCTAGGCTCTACTGCCGCACTGAACACTTGCTCGTCTCTCTCCCTCTCCTATAGCAATCAAACCACCTCCACCTCCACCTCCCTCCGGTTCATGTCCTGCTGCTCCCCATGTCGCCGCCTCTCGAGCTCGACTACATAGGCCTCTCGCCGCCCTCCGCCGGCCGTGCCGCTGACGACGACCTGAAGGGACCGAGCTCGCCTCGGCCTCCGACTCGGAAGTCGCCGCCGCCGCCGCCGCGACCACCACCCTGGAGCTGCTACTCCGCTAAGGGCGCCAGCGCGTGTTCTCGGACGCAGTCGCGCCGGGCGCCGCTTCCGGCCGGGAAGGGCAAGGAGGAGGACAAGAAGGTGGTCGCGCCACCGCACTGGCTGCAGTAGGTCCCTTGCTCCTGCTAACTATGTGGATTTCTTGGTATTGGGCCGAGTTCTTGGGAGATGCGGGTGGGTGGGTGGTTGGAACGCGAATGGGTGGCGGGATTGATTTGCAGTTGGAGGAATTTTTTAGTATGCTAGTAAATCCTGATGTTTTGGTTAGCTCGGGGAAGAGAGTGTAATTTGCAAGCTGTGCCAAGTATTTGTGGGAGTTAATTCTGTGGATTCGTAAAAAGAAGATTTTTTTTGTGGGAAATTGGTGTCAAAAGGCTCATTTTTATGTTCGTGCGCTCGTGATTACAGAAATTGTGTGTACATGAGGCGATTTAGTAAACAAATAGAATTGCACTAATAGAATATGTGTTCTTTATTGCTAGATGAAATGAGGAATCTTGCTGTTCTATATTAATAGAACCTTGCTGTTACTTCTGAACCAATTGAGTTCACATCTCACTAAGCAATCAAAGATCTCCAAAATAAAATTGAGTTCACATCTCACTAAGCAATCAAAGATCTCCAAAATAAAATTGAGTTCACATCTCACTAAATAATTGTGATTTCCACCCCACATAAGAAGTATGCCGATTTGAAGCTTTGAAGACCAATCATCCAATTTGAAGCTTCCTCTTTGGAGTCAACTTCAGTGTAGTTCTGGTGGTTTGGGAAGAATTGCCTTCTCCCAACAAGAAAGCAAGACGACTGCACATATATATGTTATCACATTTAGAAAAGTCCTTTTATTTCTCATTTGTGCATTGTGGACAGAGATGCAATTGTTATTGTTGTTACCTTCTAGTGACCATGCCTGGACTATCCTGGAGTATTTGTTCTCTAGTAGGCCTTTGTGGGGTGCTAGTTTCACCTGGCCTAGCTTTTGTACTGTTCTTTCTAGGCTTCCTTTTCCTACAATTAAACAATAAAATTAAGATTTAGCATTAGGTGATAATTTAATATTTGAATGAAAGAACAAAACTTGCCTTTTTTTAGTTCCATTCAGTGGACATTTGTAGCTAGCTTGCCTGTGTCCCTTTTCACCACATCTCTTGCAAGTCATCCGGCCTCTAATCATTTTCTTCCCCTTAGCATTAGTGGGAGCAGCATTGTCATCATTGGCAGCATCATTGGCGACAACATTGGCACCTTTCTTCTTGTGGCCACCTTCAAGACATCCTTTGATCCGTAGCTTCTTTTGTCTTCCAACATTTCTCTTAGCAAGTGGTGCACCCAAAACAAATGGAAACCGGACTTGTGGCCATTGTGATTTAGCTGTCATTGGCTCAATCTCTCTCCCATAAGCAGCCCTGAATTTATCCACAGAGTAGTACTCATGCACAAATTGTTCAAGGTCTACTCTCTTTTGTGATGTTACAAAGGCTAAGACATGTTGACATGGCTTGCCAGTGTGCTGCCATTCAAGACAAGTACAAGTCTTGTGATTAAGCTTCACAATATGCCTTTCACTATTGTGCCAAACCTCTGCACTCCAATCGCTAGATTCCACAACTTTCAAGTGCCCCAAGCCTCTAGTATTTGCCCTCAGCTGAACCATAACACTAGGTATTATCCTTCCAGCTGGTAGTCTCTCCGCAATCCTTCTCCTCTTCCTCCACAAACCCATGATCATCTCTCTAACCTTGTCGGTACTGTTTTATCCAGAGCCATACCTCATTTGATTCACTAAAAATTGCTGTCATATGATCTTTGAACACCTCTTCCGTATAAGCCCTTGCTGCAGGATACATCCTTCCAAACCCATGAAATCTTTTAACAAAATTCTTCATCAGATGGAAAAAACATTCTCTTTGTTCAGCATTGGGAAACACATTATTCATTGCATTTTCTAAGCCTTTGCAAGCATCTGTGCATACTGCAAGAAGCGGAGGATCTCCTATTGCTTCTTTCAGTTGATTCATAAACCAAGTCCAGTTGTCTTCTGGCTCTCGTGGTTATGAACCCATAAGCCGGTGGATAGATCCAATTGTGACCATCAAGCTATTGTAGGCGAGGCTAGGTGCCCATTCCACCTTCCATTCAAAGTCAGAGAATCTATACCCAACTATGTCCTACATCCTTCCAAAAAAACATCAATACATGGTTTAAGTGCACAGAATAACCGATGAATGTACACATTACCATCAATTTCCAGCACATCAATCTCCAAAACACTTCCAGGTGACCTCTTCAAAGACTCTCACCTTCCATCTATATAACATCTCAAAACTCTCTTCCCATTTACCATAAACCTCTGCGAGGGCTTTTTCTCTTCCCCTCCAAACTGTGTCATATGAAATTGTCACAGAGTGTTCATCCTGCAACTTTGTCTGCAATTCTTTGGCGCCCATTTTTGGTGAGTTCCTAAGGATACTCACAGCCTTGCTAGCTACCCAGCTCTGAGATGGTGTTATGGTCTTCACCCGGCTGCTTGAAATACAATCATGATGGTCAACTAAAACTGTCACCTGCACATAAAGAATTAAAAATAAAATTAATTTTTTCACCTTTGAAAATGAAATAGACATGGACATAAATGATTTTAAAAAAAATTATGTAAATACTTCACCTTTACACTGCTCTTATCATCCTGTAGAGAGGCAACTATCCTCCAAGGGCAATCTTCACTAGACTTGCAGAACCCTCTAAATCTCTTCTTATCCGACTTCTCTGTGCCAAGATCAAACTCCTCATTGATTGCAAATTGCCTTACAGCCAACCGAAATTCATTCATTGATGGGTACATTGTGCCAAGAGCCATTTTTGGGTGATCTTTATCATATGTAATCACTAACTCATCTGGTATGACATCACTAATAGGAATGGAGACACCTTCAACATCAACTTCTTGCTCAACCACTGCAAGACCATTTGGATTAGCCACATGTCCTCTCCCATCGTTATCCTTCAAACCCAAAATCACACATAGCTGATCCTCACTCATCAATTCAATTCGACCTTCAGCATCATGAGTCTCTATAATTTGCAGGTTATACCAATCGATTTTTGGAGTATCATCATGAGATTCCATGCCGCTGGCCTATATGTCGTCGGAGCCAACCACTGAAACAAGAAAATTGTGATTTTTGGATTCACTATAAACACAAATAAAAAAAAGGCACACGTTGACACAATGCTAATACTTTTATTCACTTGCCCAGTGTTTTATCAGGAGATTTCGTGTGTGTTTCAGTAAAGCTTCAGATTCAGTGCCTTACATATCTTAGCTGGCTGGAAGGTAAATCAGTGAGTTTATTTATTCAGTGCTTACTGTTTGGGAATCAGTGGTTCTACATGTTGTTCAATATCTGTTATACAGCTCGGTGATCAAATGCTCTGTTTTTATATTAACTTGAAGTCTTGAACCACCATGAGGTTTAAAGATTGTCTGTTCTTACAGTGTGCACTATTCAGTTTAATATGGATCTGCACTGTACGAGTAACATTTATGTAATCCTGAATTGTAACAATTCAAGTTTCTGGTTTGTTGACATTTCTGGGTTTTTAGGTCTATGAACACAACCATAACAAGAAGATGAGCTGCCCTGCGATGGCACAATTACTGTCAAACACTCTCTACTATAAAAGATTCTTCCCATACTATGCTTTCAATGTGTTGGGTGGACAGGACAGCCAAGGTATTGTTCAGGGTACTTATTTTTTAAATGGTTGGCACACTAGACTTTTTTTTGGGTTTAATCCTCTTCTGAGATGTTTTGCTAGCCCTGCAGTGGCCAATTGTAGTTAATAATGATCGGCTCTGGAGAAGCAAATAGTTATATATGAAAATGAAATAAACAAAATAACCTTTTGCTGTGCGGCAAAATATAGAACTGTTTTCATGTATCAGAGCTCTAATGCCATGCTAATTATGCAGGATGCAGTGACGCCCTTGTCTGAATTGGATGCAGTTGATCTGGTGAAGATTGCCCTTAGCATGAAAACAATGGAGAGCATACGTGTGGAGGGCGATCGGCAGCCTGCAGGCGTGTGCGATCGGCGGCACGTCTCCACGGCGATCGGCAGCCTGCAGGCGTGGGCGATCGGCGGCACGTCTCCACGGCGATCGGCAGCCTGCAGCGTGTATCCACGGCGATCGGCGGCGCGTCCTGATCCACAGCAATCGGCGGCCGGCGGCGCGATGACAGATGGCCGGCGGCGGCGCGATGACAGATGAGAGGCGACGCGATTCGTAGACGTTCCGGATGTGGGCTGAACGTTTCTTATCCCCATGGCCCATGCAATTAACATGAGGACACTTTAGTCTTTTCAGGCGGCTGAAAAGGAGAAAACAGATTAAAAATCAGTAGAATGGAGAAAATGGCAGAGTAAACAATATGTAGACGATGTAAGTGGCAATTTTGCGAAGTCCATCTTTGTAGTGGTAAAGATGCGAAGCCACATCTTTGAAGTGGTAAATAACCAATTTTCTCGCGCCTGGACGAGGTCATCCCCGACGCGCACATCCCCATCGTCGGCCTTGCTAACCCCGACCGCGCCACGGTCGTCTCCCAGGTCGGCTTCTTCCAGGTTCCAACAACACCTCATTCCATTTCTTTCGATTTTCATTCCGTGCTGCAACGAGATTCCTGGTGATATTGACAGAGAAGGGGGTGGAGCTGAGCTGATTCCGTGTTCTGTTTTGCTCATTGTCGTGTGTAATTCATCAGGTGCTCAACCATGGGATACATGCTGGCAGTGATGGGGGTGGCGCACGAGTTCTTCCGGCTGCTGCCGGAGGAGAAGACCAGGCTCTACTCCGACGACCCGGCCAAGGAGATGCGGTTGTCCACCAGTTTGAACGTGCGCAACTGGCGAGACTACCAACGCCTGCACTGCCACCCGCTTGAGCAATAGGTCAACCCAATCAATCCTCAATCCTCATCGCCTTTGTAGATTGGGAAATTGATGCAAAAAAAATTCCGCTTGGGATAAACCATGCTCACGGTATGTGTGCACCCAATCTGATCCAGGTAAGATTGTTTGCTTAATTTAGTTTTTGTTTGAGATCTTGAGCAGTAAGTGGAATCAAATCAGATATGTGGACGGTTGCAAGAAACTCTTATCCCTTCTTCGGTTATTTGATTCTTTGTTCACAAACTACCAAATTATGGACTATATTATTCCAAAATTTGGATCATGATCTTAAAATTTTCGCATGCACATACATAGAGAAAATACATAGAGATTGTCTTAGATAGCAGCAGTTTGATTGGTTCCACATATTTTCCCTCTCAATGGTGGGGTTTATATATAATACTACGTAAGGTGCCTGCAGTTTCTGCTCTCTTCGTTCTTATGTTGTTCCTCCAAAGACAATCTAAAACAGCAATGTTGTTATTGCTTTCATTAGATGATATACCTCCTATGTTGTCTCTAGAAGTTTTATTAGATGATATACGTACTACACTATCACTGTAGTTTATGAAAGGCAAAATTTCAGTGGTGTTGTGATTTATAAAAGGGCACTACAATGTCATTCAATTTCTATCTGTGCGTTTAGCCATCTGCTTAAATGTTTAATGTATAAGAAGTGACTGGCGATCGTTGTATTATAACCTCTCAAAAAACTTAGCTCTTGTTCGTTTCTAATGTCTAGCTCTTGTATGACCAATGTAAAAAGATCCTTAGCTGCTCTTCATTTCTAATGTTTAACTTTGTGTGACCGCTGTGTATATCCATGAAGAACTTATAATCAGGTATCTATTGCTATGAACACCAGAGCTCTAGAATTAACTGCTTTGTCTCTACTGCTGTACATATTTATAGAATTATTTATCTATCATATCCTTACCAAAACATACTATCTTCGCAAAATCAGCAATACCACTGTCGACGCAGCGGAGCGCGTTTTTCTACCTAGTTTCAATGAAATCTCGTCCATTTTTGGCGAGATTTCAGTCTCCTGGACCGAAATTGCTGTGCAATCATCCGAAAGTGATAGTTTTAGGACCAGATATGTTTCAAAATGTAGTGCACATAAATATTACAACATGTGCTTGGATTGTTGGTGCTAATGCAACAGGTCCTGCGTTCGATCCCTATCAAGCGAACTTGTTTTATGGATCCAAAACATAAAAAAAAAAATGATTTGGAACATCGGACTAAGGTCTGGGTTCGATTTTTTGATGCATACAAAACTTAAAAAAAAAAGATGTCGAATATGGGATTTAAACCCACGACCAATGGCAATATTTTCACCAACTAAGCAAGCTCATCTTCATGACATTAAATAGATACAAGTACTTATATAGCGTTAGAACTCACAAGACCATTTACCAGAGAAGACTATTTATATAGAGTTAGAACTCACAATTTTTGAAAAATTCTCAAGATTGATCATTATCTAAAAATTTTATGAAAATATTAGTGATGCATCAGGACCATCCATAAAAATTCTCAAAATTTTCTGATGTTGTTTGAACCATTTTTTATTCAGTTGAAATTTGTCGGTTAGCCTTCAGTAGCACTGTCTGAATTTTTAAAAATTTCTTAAGCTTGATCATCCACTGAAAATTTTATGAAAATATTATGGATGTGTCAGGACCATCCAATTTTTTTTTTCAAAAAAATTTCTAATATGATTTGCACCATTACCCATTCGGTAGAAATTTGCCGATCATTTATGAGGACAATAGCATTGTCAGAATTCTTAAAAATTTTCCAGACTTGATCATTATCTGAAATTTTTATAGGAATATTAGTGTTATGCCAAGACCATCCATAAAAAAAATTCAAAATATTTTGACATATTTTGGACTAAATTTTGTTTCGTTAAAAATTATTGAGATCTCAAATATCTTGGTCAAAAAACACCCGGATGTGAATTTTGCTTTTTGTATCTCGTCTAAATTTGGTTCGAAATAACGAGATACAAAAAGAAATTGAACTATAGTAGGCATTGGATGTAATTATTTTAAAACAAATCTAACCGTCTATTAGCAGACCCGAGTTATAACAGTTAGATTAAAATAAAGAGTCATATCAGGTGCAATAAAAAATAACAAAAATTTAAAATAAAAAAATTAGCAATTTTATTTTCATACGAACTCCAAACTAAAATCCGCACGTAGCTAAAATTAGATAAAAATTAGTAGTTGGATTTGTATATGAATACTAACATAAAACTAATATTCAGAACAAAAAAAATCTATTATATATGAACAACTTGTGACATGTCTTTTAGAGTTGCTAAAAACAGAAAAATAAGCTAGAAATTTTCACAAAACAGCAAAATATCTAGCCTTTAATCTGATGGGTTGCCCATCACCGCGCACTCGCTCCCTCGTTGGGGCATTGACATTCACTCGACGCCCTGGCAATCATCAACTTCTCGTGACATGCGTCAAGCGCCATTGACTCGATGTGCTGCCATGTCTCGGCAAAAGAGAGGTGTCAAGCCACCCCTTCTCTCTGTATGGTCTCTACGTGTGTATATATGATTCGAGTCACAGACAACAAACGAAATTACTAATTGTTAAATTAGGTATTCAACCAGCATCGACCACCAAGCTATATGACAATCGAGCTTATTCTTTCTTCAGCAGCATACGTGCACTCATCGTCATTGTATCGAAAATCGAGCACCGTTGTTAAAAAGGGTACTTGGTGTCAAGGAAAGATAGACTCGAGCCGGACCGCCCGGAGCCCCGGACGGCGCCCTGCGCCCTACTGCTCTCTACGCCCCTGAGTACAAACTAGTGTATAGTAGTCTACAGCCGTCTGTGCTGCTATTGCTATCAAGTGTGTTTTGCTGCTCAATAAAGCTTCATACGGTAAAATAGGAGTAACAAGCGTAGTAATCAAAAGAGCTGAATCAGCCCTTCACCAAGGCCGAATGGCCGATCGATCCCTGCGGAACAACACTAAACAAAATGTTGAGTTCATCGATAACCGGAAAAGCAAAAAAGATATTCCGTCCAATCTGCGCCGATATGTTCCCGCCGTGATGTTCCCGATTCCTCCTTCCCCACATCACACCGCCGCGCGCGGTGCCACGCCAAGTTAATCACCACACCAAAACCCTCCTATATATCCACGCAAACTCCCGCATTTTCCTCCCCACCCAAGCACACGCTCTGGCAAGCTGGTACCACCGTGAACCGGTGTCAGTCGCACACGCACACGGACGCCCACACCGAAGGAGACGGCCGAGCTGAGCTAGTTCGGCAATGGCCAGAGCCCACGGCAGCTGCAGCCTCCTCCTCTCACACGCAACTCTCCTAACCGTCGTCGCTCTCGCGAGCGTCATCGATGCAGCGACCGCGCAGCTGCGGCAGAACTACTACTCCAGCACCTGTCCCAGCGCGGAGTCCACCGTCCGCTCCGTCATCTCGCAGCACCTCCAGCAGAGCTTCGCCGTCGGGCCCGGCACCCTCCGCCTCTTCTTCCACGACTGCTTCGTAAGGGTAAGCACGTGCTCCGGTCACCGGCCGTGCTTCGTCTCAGTCAGCTGGCTGAGACCGTGAGACGTATCCGAGGCTAACCTTGCTGCTGTGCATTGTCGCAGGGGTGTGACGCGTCGGTGATGCTGATGACGTCGAACGGGGACGACGAGAGCCACAGCGGCGCGGACGCCACGCTGTCGGCGGACGCCGTGGAGGCCATCAGCAAGGCCAAGGCCGCGGTCGAGGCGCTCCCCGGCTGCACCGGCAAGGTCTCCTGCGCGGACATCATCGCCATGGCCGCACGGGACGTCGTCTCGCTGGTAACAAAACACCGTCCGATTCCTCTCGTCTTACACTGTACAGCGCAGCGCCACACCGTCCGTCGTACGTACCGTCGCACGGTGCACGCACCCCGGCTCGTCTGTAGGGCACACCCTTGTCAGTCGCCAGGCACTCACGGACCCACTTGGATGCACATGTCTTGCTCTCATGATCCCATCCGGGTCAGCGTTAGGCCCTTGTGTGTACCACTTTTTGCAGAGCGTGCGCGCAGGCCCACCACGCCGGGCTGACATTACTGTTCCGTTCCAGCTTGCGCGTCAGTGACTTTTTAGAGGCCGCACCATCCAGTCACGGACGGTCCAAGGCCGGGTGCTCCACGGCCAGACTTGCCCAGAGAGACGTAGAGTGCTGAATCGTTCTGCTCTCTTGCCCCCTCCCAAAGAGAGAAGAAGGCGCATGCGTGCGGTGTTCGGTGGTGCAGTGCTATACCCTCGGGCCTCGGCTCAGCGACTGTGGCGAGCAGCTGGGGCGGGCTTGGGTAAGGGGGCCCGAGAATACGTACGACTGTAGGAGCATCGCAGCTCGGCACGCACAAGTCACAACCCAGCCTAGCTGCCTAGCTGGCCGGGTCTCGCTCTCCTTTCGAGATGGCAACACTGGGTTTCTTCTGTGCAACAGTGACATGGCATGAGATGAAAACTAGTCTAGGTAACACCGCCACGCCAACAACTACTCCTACTCTAGGTGACTGTGTGTTGCCCTTGCCCGTGACGCTTGCATAGCTTTCCGCCGAATAGGTCCGTGACGCTGCAAGGCAAATGCTCTCGCAGGCGTCTCGTCTGCAGCTGCAAGCCCAGCAGGCAGACAAAATTTCCACTCCGTAGACTGTTGGCATGCCGAGGTATGGACAATTTAAGAGACAGAAAAATAGGCCAGCAAAGCAGCAACCAGCCAGACAGCATCCCATCCATTCCCAGTGGGGGATCACTAGAATTGGATCAGGAAAATCTCTCCAAAATCGAAAGATTTCACCATACAATAGCAATACCGATGCGACGAAACAATTGGCCAGTGTGAATTCATGCATACTGACACACAGTGACATGCTTTTCTTTTCCTTGTCGTTGTTGCAGACTGGCGGACCGAGTTACCTTGTTGAGCTCGGACGGCTTGACGGCAAGACGTTCAACAGAGCGATTGTCAAGCACGTACTTCCCGGCCCTGGCTTCGATCTGGATCAGCTGAACTCCTTGTTCGCCAGCAATGGGCTCACGCAGACCGACATGATTGCACTTTCCGGTATGCATTCTTTATTTCTTTTATTCCTGTCTGAACGTCCATAGTAACAAGGGAAAAAAAAATGAGGGAGACTACGGAACGGTATACCGTTCCAACGGTATAGCCGTGAAACTTATTAAACTTATCAGTTTCAGTGCTGGTTTCATGAGTTTTAGTGTTTAGTTTCATCAGTTTCATGTTTTATCAGTTTTCGGTGCTAAGTATCATGAGTTTTAGTGTAAAAATTCACAAGTTTCATGAGTTCCAGAAGTATACCGTTTCTACGGTAAACCGTAGGTTAGTTTTTCTAAAAAAAATTACATGCCTGAGCTCGTCATTTGGTGAATGTTGAGGTGACGACGACACGGTTGTAAGTTAACCACAGATTAAAGAATCCCTCGTTAGGGTTGCAATGTTTGTTTATCAAGTAGGTTGATCTCGGTACAAGCATCTTTCTCGTGGCCTCTGTGGTACACGTGACATATCCCATGTTTGGAACAGAAGACAAAGGAGTTCACTGCTTGGTACTGGCATCCTCTGTTCTTTTCGAAACTAAAAAAACCTCGTTTGTTTTGTTTGCATAAAAAGGTGTATAGAAAAGCAACGAGCGTGGAGTACTTTGCAGGGAAGTCCACATTAGATGTGAAAAACCGATACGTACTGCTAAAATAGAGGGCATTTGTACTGTAACAGACCGGAGCAGCTTTTAAAAGAAGCTCGGGTACATTGTAGGGATTTTAATATGCTGTTTTCTGACACTTAGTGGGAACTCTTTTTAGTTTTTTATGTCTTGTTTTGTCTTTGATTCTATAGTGGGAGTATAAAAAAAATTCAGTTATAGTACATGGGAACAGAGGACATTTTGTCTGAACTTCTTGGTTTTATACCAGATCCTAAGCAATAAGCATAGTAAAATAAATGTAGGGTTTTAGATTTGGACACAAGAATCGAATTACTGGCGGTATTTTTACCGAACTAGTCAATTTTTGTCCACGCAAAGTAAAATCTACTGTGCAGGCAGGAACACATGTCTTGCAAATAGATGAAAGCTTTTCAACCGAAAAGAGAATTATTTGAGATTAACTCCGCCTACTCTTGAATTCAGCTAAAATTTTCATCATACTCAGTGCTAATTTACTTATTTAGCTATGTTTTCATGAATTTTCGCCAAAAATATAGAGAGTGACTAGGGAACGGTATACCGTTGCAACGGTATAGCCGTGAAACTTATGAAACTTATCAGTTTCAGTGCTAGTTTCATGAGTTTCAGTATTTAGTTTCATTAGTTTCATGTTTTATCAGTTTTTAGTGCTAAGTTTCATGAGTTTCAGTGCAAAAATCATAAGTTTCATGAGTTTCAGAGGTATACCGTTGCAACGGTATACCGTTTTTTAGTTTTTCTGAAATATTAATGCTTTTCATCGCTAAACATATTTCACTCAGCATACCAGGCATAGCGTCAGAAGTTTTTTAACTAATACATTTTAAAAATAAAATCACAAAACAATGTCAAAAAAAAAAAAAAAATACAGATCATCTGCTGTCAGCTCTGTTGCTGATTCATTTGGCGATAGAAGCTTCCTATAAGGTTATAAATTTAGATTTCTGTCACCAAATAATGAACGATAGAGTTTTATTTAGCTAACAATTTTGTCGTTGATTTATTTGACCGATAGGCTCTATTTATTAATTATTTCTATCTACGTGTTTTTCCAAAAATTTTATTTATTTTTTTAAAAAATTGGCTGGAGCTCTCCCAATCATTGTTAGAAGAAAGAAAGTCTTACACCCAAAACAGCATAAAAAAAGCTAAAATCGAAAAACCGAAGAAACACCCAAAATTTTATTTAAAAGTACTACTATTATTTTTCGAAAAAGATCGTTAATTCTGAACCGCTACTCGGCCGAAAATAGATTATAGACGCGGCCCAACATAGAATACTCGGACGGACCAAATGCGCCCACCCAATGATCAAAACTTAAAACTTGATCTTTCTTATTGTACAGGCGCGCATACGATCGGCGTGACCCACTGCGACAAGTTCGTCCGTCGGATCTACACGTTCAAGCAGCGGCTGCCGTTCAACCCGCCGATGAACCTGGAATTCCTGCGGTCGCTGCGGCGCGTGTGCCCCATGAGCTACAGCCCGACGGCGTTCGCCATGCTGGACGTGTCCACGCCGCGCACTTTCGACAACGCCTACTTCAACAACCTCCGCTACAACAAGGGCGTGCTCGGCTCCGACCAGGTGCTCTTCACCGACCGCCGCTCCCGCCCCACCGTCAACCTCTTCGCCGCCAACAGCACCGCGTTCCAGGAGGCGTTTGTCGCCGCGATGACTAAGCTCGGCAGGATCGGCCTCAAGACCGGCAGCGACGGCGAGATACGGCGCGTGTGCACGGCCGTGAACTAGCGCGCGCGCGCGCGTGCTTTGCATAAATTGACGTGTTAGCGGGGCGGCGTTCGCTAAGACTATAATTGCGGCGCGGATGCAGGCCGGGTGCGTGTTTTTTATTTTTTATTTTGTTAATACGTTTTGTGGTGGGATTTTGTTAGCCATTCTTTGAGCTGTGGGATGGAATGGGCGATAGAAAGGTGTGCCGGTGATCGCTGTCGGGCGTCACATGTTTACGCTGAATCGATCGATGTCATGTTCGGTGCGTTCTTATCAATTGTTGTCACGGTGAAGTCTTATTTCGATTGGCCGACGTCGTCGCCTTCTCTCTTCGCTTGCCGTTTCGCCGTTCGGCGTTCGAGCTTGGAAGGGCCTCGCGGTGCACGGTGGTGTCAAACCTCCTTGAGCCACCCGTTCTCTCTGTCCGGGCTGGTGTTCGAGGCCTGCAGGTGCCGTCTACTTCTACTACTCCTACTTGTTTGTTACGAAGTCAACGCTCCCCTCTTTGTACGCACAATAGCAGCCCGGTGGCGTGCTTGGAAACGATGGCGAGTCTGGATTTCTCAACCAACGCATCTCTCTCTGTTCACGATACATGGGGATTGCTGTGTGGGGTTGTCATGGACGCAGGATTGCAGATAGAGCACTCTGGTGGACGCAGGCTTGAACATATATCAGATGTAAACAGGAATGAGAACATGTCACATGCCGCATTCCACGGGTTGGGGACGGGAACATGACGCAGGACACGGATGATTGGATCAGGCAGTTCCCCTAGGTAAGGCAAGGCAATTATTCTACTCCACGGCCCAGCCAGTGGAATTCTTTGCCCATTTGGGCCGGCGGGCAAGCGGAGATGAAAGCCCACGCTCCCATGGGCGTGGACTGCTGCTCCACGTGCAAGTCCCCCGCGGCCATCCATCCCCCCTGCCTGGGCTGCAGCGGCCGGGAAATGCAAGCAACAGCGCAGCGCGGCTGGACCAACATTTTCTGTGGGCGGCCGCACCGCACACGGCACTCCGACCGCCGGGACCATTCTCCTGCATTACGGCCCACTGCAGTACTGCACAGTTGGTGTGCTAGCTCGCTCTCTACGCATCTAAAAACCCCCTCTCATTGCCCATTGCGTAGACTAAACCTTTCTAACTGCTACTGACCTACCACAATACACTACTTCTCCCAACTTATAACGCAAGGGCAGGACAAGAAAAGAAAAACATGAATTCTTCTGTTAATTTTGCCAACAGATCGACATATATATATATATATATATATATATATATATATATATATATATATATATATATATATATATATAACACATAGCTACCGTATCTCACAATATAGAGAATATCTCGCACAACAAAGAGTATGTATATGTAGTATACAAGTATAAGACTACTTAGGTGACAATTACATTTTGTAGAGATGGTATGTATATTTTTTTAAGATATACTCTTTCTATGTACATATATAAAGGTATTTATAAAATACGCTAAAAACTATATACTCATTTGCAATTTTTCACGTGGTTTGCATGGGAATATCTTATAATTAATATACGACTGTATTCTTAAGTGATAAAGGAGTATGTCAAGTTCTTTTAGATGATATCTTTGAGATTGGAGTAGCTATACCCAGAAGTAGAAGGTATATATATATATATATATATATATATATATATATATATGGGAACATATCTACTGCTAATGGTCATTGGGTGTTAACATGCTAACATTAAATCTGATCCATCAGATTTATGATAAATGGCTCAGATGTAGAGAGGTGGAAACCCTATTAATTACCTCATTACTCACTCAAATGCTTTTCACACAAGCCCATTGATTACCTCATTAATTACCTGTCCAAATCTGACCACTCATCATAGATCTGATGGCGCAGATCTTATGTTAGCATATTAGCACCCAATGACCGTTAGCACTAGATATGTTCCCTATATATATATGTATATATATATATATATATATATATGTATATATAGGAAGCCTTTTCCATACTCTTGGGAGTACGTACTCCCACCTCCAGTATACCACTTAAATGAATACATTATACTCCTTTATCACTTTCAGTATACTCTAATAATAATTCTAAGATACTACAATGCGATATTGTTGAAAAAAAATGATCAGAGCCCTTTATTTTTTAGCTATATACTCTTTTTCATATGTAAAAAGAGTATATAAACAAATTATGCTATAAAGGGTGGACTTTAATGAAATTTTTCGTAAAATTCACTTTGAAGTATCTTATAAATAGTATTAGAGTATACTTAAAAGGATAAAGAGGTATAGCAACATCATTTATGCGGTATATTGAGAGTAGGAGTACGTACTCCCAGGGGTATGGAACCATTTTCCTATATATATATATATATATATATATATATATATATATATATATATATATATATGTATTGTGAGCACAAAAAGGAGATATTACGGTACTAAGTAATAGCTAGCCCCACCCTGCGTGAAACGGAGAGAGGGGAATAGTTATTGATCAACACGACAGGTTACCAATTAATCACCGACGTAGGTACGTGAACGTGAGTACGTCCCATTGCGGATCGTCGTCACGTCCATGTACGTAGGCCGTAATCCCAGTGGAATTATACGGTGCAGGCTCCGCCCCACGTAACGTACAGGTACAGCCTCCTCGATCGGTCCTCTCTGGCAGGCTAACTATAGACTAGGGGTGCAATCGGATCGGATTCGGTTGGATATCGCGCTTTCTATATCCTAAACCATATTTTTTGTCGGATTCGAAATCGGTTTCGGATAGTGCCGGATACGAATACGGCACGGATAATATCGGTCGCGGATTCGAATCGAATACAGATCGAAATCGGTTCGGTATCGAATAATTTTTATCGGATAACGCATAAAAACAAATACCGCATAAAACACGCATATAACACTGATTAACCAATCGTATGATATGAGTTTAACATGCAACAAGATATATGTAGTCCAACAAAGTTGCAAAAAAACATTCAGTTTAAATGGTACGCATATGAAGAGTAACGAAACATAGAACGATACGTAAATAATATCATGATAACATGACCATGACTCAATGTCTTCATGACATAGACAATAAGAGTATAAAACAAGTCGATAATATTATGGATTACATCACCATATCACATAGAAATACAAATATAAGATTGAATAGTGACATAAGCTGGCAACAAGTGGCTAAAGCAGGCTGATATTCTGGCAACATCAAAAAGAGACAACGAGTTCATGAGTCATGATCATGGCTACTTGTCCTCGAGGCCCTTGACAAGCACTTAGTCATTACCATCCTACAAAATAATAGACTTAATAGGTAAGAAAAGAGTGTATGACATGTTTCATATGAATAAGAAATGTAGCAAATAAAATTTAGACAAATAAAATTCCTTAGACAATGATAACAAATAAAATTCCATGAACATACCTCTGAAGTCATATCTACAGATGAATCACATACGTTGGCCTTATACTCCATGTCCATCTCATCAATAAGTGTATTAATCTTCTCCTTAGAACCTGAAATTATGTAGTGACAAATATTGTTAGTAAAGGAAAAAAAATGAAAATTGTATGGCATGAATATATGAAATGGATGACATATTTTTACCTCTTCTAGATGATGTTGTCCAGTCCTTGGTACAAATTAGTGCTTCAACCACCTCAGGATCTAATCGACTACGAAAAGGATCAACAACACGGCCACCCGCACTGAATGCTGACTCTGAAGCAACGGTTGACACTTGAATGGCTAACACATCACGAGCTAATCGTGAAAGAGTGGGAAAGATCCCTTGTTTAGTCCTCCACCATGACAATATATCAAATGGCCCATCTTCACTTTCAATCCATCGAAAATTTGGTTCTTTTATATATATGTCCAATTCAGATTTCTCATTGTGTCTTGTGGCATTCACAGCAGTTTCATATAAGAACTCTTCAATTTCAAGAACACCCAAGTCATCACCAAGTGACTGAGTAGCCACACTAGATCCCACAGTTGGAGGCTTTACAACTTGAGGTGTGCTAGACATGTATACTTGGAACAATTGGTTGACAACAATCATGAATGTATGAAGTTCAACAATAGCTCTCTCCTCACCATAAATCTTTTTCATAAAATACTCCACTAGCCTTTTCTTGTACCTCGGATCAAGAAAGCATGCCACAGCAAGTGCTATGTTGGACTTCTCCCAATACTTGTCATATTTAGCTTGCATTGCTATTGCTAAGGCATGAATAGTTATATCAGAACTATGACACCACTCTTCAATAGCTAACTTAATCTCACAAAATTTCCACCAAAATAGATTTGTTGTGGGATATGTAGTACCAGAGAAAAGCAAGGTAGCCTCATAAAGTCTCCTCAAACACCTACATAGAGCTATGGTATTATCCCATTCCTCATCTGATGGAGCAAATTTCTTGTACTTACTCTCATTCAACTCAAGTAGCCTTTCAAAAACCTTCCTATAGTAAATAGCTTGCTTTAACATCAAAAAAGTTGAGTTCCATCTAGTTGAAACATCCAAAGGAAGACCCTGATTGATATCTAAGTCACACTCTGATGCACACTTCTGAAAATGTTCCCATTGCAATGGTGAATTTTTGACAATAACAACAGTAGCTCTAATATTCTGCACTGAGGATGCAACTGCTTTCAAGCCATCTTGAGCAACAAGGTTTAAAATATGACATAAGCATCTCACATGAAAAAAAACACCATCACAGACTAAGGGAGCTTTCTTGTTTAGTTTTGCAACAACTTCTGCAGCACACTTATCATTAGATGATGCATTGTCCATAGTAAGAGCAAACAACTTCTTTTCAAGGTTCCAATGCATGACACTCTTGACAAACTCTATGGCTAGATTAGTTCCAGTGTGGCTGCCTTTAACATGCATGAATTTGGCAATTCTTTTCTGAATCTGCCAATTGTCATCTATCCAATGCACAATGACACACATATAACCTTTATTCTGATTTGAGGTCCACATATCCATGGTTGCAGAAAAACGACATGAAAGAGATTTGAAATGATCATACAACTTCTTTGTTTCCTCGTTGAACATCTCCATTATAGCATTTCTTGTAGTTGTACGACACTTAAATGAAAAACTAGGGCGCAAAGACTTGATGAAGTCAACAAAGAACTCATGCTCAACCATATTAAAGGGATATTCATGCATAACAAGTGCTAAATGCCACTTCTTAAGGCTAGTTTCAGCATCAAACCTATATGTCTGAACATTGGCAGTACTATCTTCACCCTTTTCTAGTTTGATTAGTTGC
The DNA here is from genome assembly GCA_036346355.1 of Rhipidocladum racemiflorum. Lineage (NCBI taxonomy): Eukaryota > Viridiplantae > Streptophyta > Magnoliopsida > Poales > Poaceae > Rhipidocladum > Rhipidocladum racemiflorum. The sequence goes on along the minus strand of CM070576.1, from coordinate 69,520,082 downwards.
TGTCCTGGAGTTATAGAATGTTTGTTTCTCAAATGATTTATAAAGCATGAAGTACCCCTTGTTGTCTCACATCGAGCTTTGTAAGTGCATTTCTTGCATTTTGCCCAATGTTCCTTTGTAATTACACCATTTGAATCGGTTTTCGTCACAGTATCCTTAGTGTAGTGCTCCCATACCTTAGAGATGGATTTTTTTGGCTTCTTGTTAGGAGGCTCGTTTTCTCCAGTGATATCACATTCAGGTTCAGCTTGAGTTCCTTTGGCTTCCGATGCATGGGCCTCTCGCACAACTAATGCGCTATCACTCGGTGCAGATAGACTCGTACCAACTGTGGCAGCAGGTGATGCTCCAGTAGTTGCGCACATATTTGCGCTAGCACTGCCAGACTCCATCACAATGTAGCAACTGGGTTTAACAAAACAAAAACACAATCATTAGTTCTAAAGAAATTGTCCACTGTACAAGTTGTAACATACAACAGCATAAGGATTGTCCACTGTACAACAGCATAACAAATTGGAGAACATAAGTTCCTAGTATACAAGTTGTAAGAAAACATCATCATTCAGCCTTATCAGTAGTTGATGGAGTCTGGTAAGTGGTAACATACAACCGACATCCAAAATCATAAGGATATTACTTATCACTGTCCACGGTAACAAGATTATAGGCCAGCAAGTCGAAGCAAAAGTTACATGGCAACATCAGTAATAAACACAAATTGGACAGGTCTATTCCTCCATCTGTATCTACTACAGGTCTATAGCTATAGATATTGCCATATTGGAAAGGTTCCTATCGATTGTCATCAACTATGTTGTCCCAAACTTTACAAATCATGTCCTGGACACATTTCGGCAGCACCATTCAACATTTCTTTTACCCCACGAATATCGACTACTCTGATCATACAACAGCATACAATATTTCACATGAGGAAATTCACCTCATCATCACACATTCACACAGCATACAAATATACAATAATTTCACACGAGAAAATTCACCGCATCATCAGATTCATCAATCATCACACATTCACACAACATACAATATTTCACAGCATGACAGCACTACAATTCTACAACAGTTTATAGTTCACATGAGCAAAATAACCGAGCCAACCTCAGATCTGGGACAACCGGAGAGGCGGGGGCGAACGGCGAAGGGAGCCGGACAGGCGGGGGCGAACCAGCCACTGAGCCACCTCAGCGCCGAGACCTCGGGGGCAGCAGCCAGCAGGACTCGGGGGTGGAGGGCGCGGCGGCGAGACTCGGGGGCGGAAGGGCGGAGCCGAGGAGGGCACTCGGGGCGGAGGCGCGGCAGCGGCCAACGGACGGGCTCGACCGGGACCTCGGCGGCGGTGGTACTCGAGGGCCGAGGCCTTGGCGGGACTCGGGGCCGGGCGGAGGGACGTAGAGCGCGGCTGCGGGACTCGGGGGCGGAGGGGCGTAGAGCGCGGCGGCGGGACTTGGGGGGCGGAGGCGGAACTCGGCGGCGGGAGGGTTGAGGTGGCTGGGAGGGGAACGCGCCGCTGAGCGCCTGAGACTGAGGCGAGCCGCTGAGGGAGTCTGGGACTTGCTTGCTGGGTAAACCTAAACCCGGTCCCTTAGCGTCCCTAAGGCCATATGGGCCATCGCCCACGCGCCACGCCCCAGTGGCCCCACGGGCCACGGCCCATCAGTTTGCTGTTTCCGGATATCCGAGGATCGATGGTTCGGATATATCCGAAAATAATTTCGGAAAATACCGATCCAACGGATAGTAATCTACCGAATCCGAATCCGAATCTGATACAAAATATCCGAATCCGAAAACTATCCGAAAAAAAAATCCGAATCCGAACCGAACCTATCCGGTCGGTCGGTCGGAAATTATCCGATCCGATTGCAACCCTATTCATCTAGAAGAGCGATCCCATTAACCAACCTGTATACCGTCTAGCTGCGTATTTAACGGTATAGCATCTTGCTGTAGAATTTGTATCTGTTGCCAGCTGTAGTGAGGTACCAAAGCACAAGCGTCCCACGTCTTGATGACTCGCGTGCAGCCACACGTGTGCCATCGCCACTGGCCGTTCCGATATTGCACTTTCAATAGATTTTATAAAACCTAGTATGTGAAATTTTATCATGAAATTTAGCAAAAATTGAATGAAATCTATAGAAATTTAGTTGTGAAAGCTATTAAAAGCTAAGAAAACTAAATTATGTTAATGGAACAGTATGAAATTTAATAAAACTTATCTGTGAAACATTATGAAATACTCTAAAACCTAATAAAACTTATCCACGAACCTTATAAAACTTTTGAAACACTATGAACCTAATAAAACTTATTCACCATCGAACTCGTGAAACTTTTGGAAGCCTGATGAAACTTAGAAAAATGAGTTTATTGAAACTTTTTGAAACATAAATGTAGAAATTCCTCAAACTTGATAAAACATACTCATAAAATCTTATTGTAACTTCGTGCAACAACCTAGAAAAAGGAAAGCTTTGTAATGAAAACTAATGAAATGTAGTCATGTAACCTATTGAAACTTATTTATGAAATTGAATGAAACAAAGATATAAAACCAGAATGAAATCTTTTAGGATCGATGTACATGTGAGAACTCACGAAATTTAATGACACTTACACATGAAACCATGTGAAATTGAATAGGGATTTTGTGAATAAACTTCATGAAGAACTCTATCTTGCAACCTTGTGAAACTTAATCACCAAACATATTGAAGTTATTCATTTCTGGGAGAAGAGGAGAGCACATACCCGTTGCTTCCAGTAGCTACTAAATCTGGCGTGTTAGCCCACTCCCAAGCAAACACTTCTTGAGTTGGGCAAGTCCATGACGGCAGAGCTGTGGGATGAGATCCTTGATGCGCTGCGGTAGATGGAGGCTGGCATGGCCGCGGGGCTCGGTGACCACGGCACCCGCTCCTCCTCTCCATCCGCTGCGGGGCCGCTATCTCCATGCCGGGCATGATGGATACCGTGCTCAACCTCAGCCTCAACAATGAAGTCATCGCGTGCCTCGCAGAGAGCAACGGCTAGCACTACGCCTACGATGCAGATTGATGAATCAGAAAAAGAGATGTTGATGTGCGTGATACCCTCTAATGCTTTAGATCGAATGGTCCAGGCATATAATGTTACTAACTCTTTAAACGCTATAGCGTTATTTAGTTTTTCTGCTTGTAAAAACATGTACCTAGATTCACTTGACAAGGATCACCGACGTATGGGCATTGCTCCTCAGTCGCACGTAGATATGTTGCCCACGCGCGGCGGGGCACATCCGCGGAAGGAGCATGCATGGCGCAAGTGCCGACGTACGCCATCGATAGTTGCACTACGCCGCGTGTGTGGTTAGTGAAGATGCGCAAGCGGGGTTGGTTGGGGTGAAGGACTGGAATGATGATCAGAGGCGGGGTGAATGATCTCAAAGAATCAACCGAATATAAATTGCCTGAATATAAATTGCAAGAATATAAATTGTGGAATGTAAATTGCCTGAATATAAATTGCAAGAATTTAAATTGTGGAATGTAAGTACTGAATTTAAGACATAATGTAAATATGAAAGTAAATTCAGAATAGTAAGGAAATAATTTTTTTATTTCTTGGATGAAAGGTTTACAAAGCATCACAACACGTTGGGCAAACCAAATCCTTCAAGGGAGAGATACCCCTCTCCCCTCTATTTATAGCAACCTTTGAGTAATCTTCACCCTTAGATGACATTTTTGGTCCTCAAGAAATCTCATCAAGGGTTGAGATTCACTCCTTCACTAGGAACAATCTCTACCATCGAATGACTTTCTTGGCCCTCAAGAAATCTTTGAGATTCACTCACTTAGACATGGGCTAACTCGAAACTCACTAACAAACGGGTTTCATCCACTAAACTCACTTGACAGCTACTTCATCCTCTAAACCGTGATCTAACGGCTCTCCTTGATCTGAGTAGATCTAAGTTAGCATCTTAGTTATTCCCTTATCTTCTAGACTCACAGCAACTCCATCTCCGATCATTCTTCGGCTATCCCTAACCGTCTGGATCTCGACCCACCTCGCCTCTCGGTCATCCTCTGCCTCACCATGACCTTGCACCATCGTCCTGCAGCCAACAATGACAAGAAAACACATTATATAGCATTGCACGATAAAATATACAATTAATCAATCATAGTAAAAACCATAACACAATTTGCAGTAAAAATTCGATAATTCAAACCAAATTCAAACATAAATACCATATGTTCAAACATATATAGTCAATTACTTTTCACTAACAAACAATAGATCTCTACCTCGTCTTTCATTGGGTCTAGCTGGCTAGGGTTCTGCGGGCCGGGGAAACCTCGCCAGTCGCGACGTTGTACCCCATTTCTCCATAACGACACGGAGAAAAGAGTAACGATGAATAATTATCATTCGGCGATTCGATCTTCTTCTTCTTCTTCTTCTTCTTCAGTTATTCTCTCTCTCAACGCTTGCTTCTCTTTCAAAACCAGTAAATAAACATGAAGTCATATATGATCAGTACGTATCGGATTCTACTTGCATGCATGCTAGGTGTACCAATTAAATCGCTGCACATTGGACGGGCCTCTCTCTCTCTGTGAAATGCATGTCCGGGCAGTACCGACATGTCCTTGCAGTATCGATAGCTTCCGAGGTTAAACCATTTTACGGAAACAACACCGCAGAGTAACTATCACTGAACAAACAAATCACATTAATGTTTGAACATGCTCGATCGATCGCAGCCAACCACAGTGCCTTTCAGTTTCCAAACATACCGTACGTGTACAAATAACTGTAACACCACGTACACTCATTTATGGTAGTAAATCCAAACAGAGTATTACTGTCTGGCATTGATGCGTTGCCTCACTTAATAAATATAAGGCCGAGCTGATCATTAAGTCACCCGGGGTTAGTTGCATGCATAAGTCAACTCTCAACAACCGGTGCCGTAACTTAATTAGCTTCATCGGGTATAATTCCACGATTAGGTTGATGGGCCAAACAATAGGTTCCACCTTAACCCCCCCCCCCCCCCCCGCCCCTGAAAACAATATCAGGTCCACATATCAATTATAATGAGTACACAAAAGAGTTTAAGATATTGTTTAATATACACAACTAGTGTAAATTTACACAACTACGCAGCTAGATGTTATAGTTGCATAAGGATTAATGTTACGGTGAAATTGAGAAATGTATAAAAGAAAATGACTTAGATACCCTCACTTAATTATCTTGGAAGATAAGAGATAATACTTGTGTGGGTGGTAATGAATAAAATACATATAGTTGAGAGACAATAAATAGAAGTATATAATAGAAAATTCTCATTAAATTTACATACAAACCTTATATTTTTAAATAAGACTATTTAAATTATAGGCATTATATTTCTAAACAGATGAAGTACAATACATATATCTTATTTGAGTTTGTCCGAAATAACCCTAACACCTACATGCTGTATTTGTTATATAATGCAATACTCGTTTATTTCAAAATAAGATCGATGTTGTTTTAAACATTGACATGCATTATCTCTTGCATGTGCACCGGTTGCCATTTCTTTCTTTCTTTTTACTAAAGAGTACTCCCTCTGTCCAAGTTTATAAGACTTATTTTTTGAATGGTATTATCCATAAATATAGATCATATTTTTATATTCCAATACAAAATTAAAGTGATGTTCCCTCTATACCCCTAATAAATATTCATCTTTACTTTATATTCTCTACATGTAAGCATTGAGTATATTACTTGGTGATAATAATTAGGAGTAGTCTATTTACAATGTCTTCTTGCTCTATGTGGTAAGAAGAAATATGCCTTTTAAACTTAGACGGATAAAGTAGTAAACTATATTACAAATTATAAAAGACAATAAAAAAATATGTATCAGTATTTTTCCAATATAATCAATCTAAATATTTCTTTATGTTAGTGATAAAAGCTTAAAAAGTTTGACTTGACACATATCAAAGCGAATCTATTTTCAAGAAGATGTGGTAAGTGTTAATTAGTACCAGATGTAGAGGCATTGTATCGCGACTCTTTCCGCGCTTCACCATATAAGCCAAGGATGACATTTGGTTTGGATTAATATGTCAATGTGTTATAAGAAAAGGTCGTTAAATAAACAAATTGCTAGTTTTCAATGATGTTTCATCATAAAAATAGCTAATATTCACGTGAAATAGTGCATGCATTTGTAATGGTTGTACCCCACGATCAATCTCCATCCTATATGGACATATGGTCCTCAAACCGAGGATAATAAATAGGCCGGTTACGGTCAAGAAATCCTGAATCCTGATCAAAGGTGAATATCGTATCCAGAATGATGTTGAGTGGACATAACCGAAAAGTTGGCCTTATTTTTCACACACTTAATGAAACCAAAGTGATGCTAATCTTTGACAGGTAAATTTGTTGCTTTCCTCCAATGTAAAAGTTTCAATTTACAAAATGGATTGGCAAAAAACTTAATCGACATATCAATCAAAACGTGTTGACTACCCAATTTTCTTTGCAGTGCTTCCAAACTACTTAAAAACTATAAACCACGGAATCCTAAACCAATAATTCTGTTTACTAGCAGCGATTATATTGCATACTTTTTAGTCGATCATAGCACAGAAGTTCACTTATTTTAAATATAAGCACTTATGCCTCAGCTGGAAATTGCCAAGAATTGTTTAATTCGGGTTGTCGCGAACCAATGATTAACCACCAATTCCCGGCACACGCATGCACACATATATATGTGTGTATATACAGTATAATTAAATGCTATACCATGGTGCGTGGACACCATGATCTAAAATGGTTATTTCCCTATGTATTGCATGCAAAAAAGATTGAAAATTTTCAGATGTCGAATTTAACTAGTTTACTAACTGCTTCAAACAAGTTTGAGCTGAAATTCAAACTAGAGTTTCTTTTTGTTATGGTAGTTTGATTATGGTATGTGTTGATTATATATATAAATCCGCAAAGCATGTAATTTAAATTTGTCCAAAATCTTTGAATCCAAGTATATTTTTTAAAGATATGTGTTTCATTTGACTTATTATATATGGGTATATACCCTAAAACAGAAATTTTCAAAAAAAAAAAACCTTAATTTGGCTTAAATTCGCTTATTTCAAATCATGGTGCTCTGATATGTGTGTGTAGGAAAAATACCTTATACTCCTGGGTGTAGTTACTCCCATGTGATACTACGGAATGACGGTATGAGACTTTTTCGATGTCGGCTTTAAGGTACGATTTTTGTATCATGTTTTTGGGCCTTTCGGGGAAGTTTGGGCCTAGCGGGAGCTAGTTGGGCCTTAGGGGGATGTAGTGGGCCGTTGGTGGGGGAGTGTTTGGGGCCCAAGGGGGGGAATTTCCTGCCAAAAGGCCCTCCCATGCGCCAACCCTGCCCTTTGTGCGCGCCCCTCCTTCCCTAACCCTAGCCGCCACCCCCCTAGCACCCCCTTGCGCCTCCACCCCTCCCCCTTCCTCTCCACCTCCCTCCCCTCCTCTAGCCGGCCCTAGAGCCTCTCCCTCTGCGCGATCTTGCTGTCCGGGAGCTCTCCGTCCAAGAGGATCCGGCGTTCTCGGCGATTCCGGCGTTCCCGGCGATTGGAGGAGAGATCGGGTCGCAAGGAGGAGGTGTTCGTCGACCGGGTGATCCATCAAGAAGAGGTACGGATTTGGGGTCTTGTTCGGGGTGGTCTAGGTGTTGTTAGATGGGTAATTCCATGGTTAAATTTGGTGTTTAGGTGCTGTTCCTAGATGAGATTAGGGAGATTGCATTGCTGTCCCACGTTCTGTCCTCGGGGAGATTTGCACCCCGACCTAGGGCTTAAGTTTTTGCAATTTTCGAGTCGGAAATTGGTCGTCTGCCTGTTGAGAAAGTTGTAGGTAATTTCAATACCTTTCAGTGGACACCAAGAACGCGAAATTCCGATCAGCCGTTTGATAGTTATGGCCGTTTTACCGAACGTGTTCAAAACTGTGACGTGATTGGGACAGATCGTGTTGATATGTAGATTAGTCAATTTTAGAGGCTGAATCAGTTTTTCCCAATACTTAGAAAAAGCTAGGAAATTTCCTAAGCTATGAGAAAATGTACTCGTTTACTTAATTTGGAGTTTTAGAACTCAAGTTATGCTAGTTGAAAGCCCGCTGTCCCGTCGGGACAGATTCTCTGTTTTCGGGTTTTAGGGGTTGTTTGCGGAGTCGGGTTAGGTGGTGTGACCCCAGGAGTGCCCTCAACCTCTCGCTAATCCGTCGCCCACGGTTGAAGGCAAGTGTATTGGAATGAGATCGGGTTGTATGATTGCTAGACTTGCTTTGGTGCAATATGATTACACGACATGCTATCTTACCATGATTGATGTTTTCCTATGATATGATGAATATGGTTTTATATATTTGTTATGAATTCATTGTATTAAATGTTTATGCGAGATTATACATGTTCATGTTATATGTGAATTCATAATGGAAGAGGAGACTCATTCTGATGCGGGCCTCTGTGTTCACACGTAGTGAACACGAAAGACCTACCTTGTAGTTCCATCCACGGTTGTGTATGGGAGCGAGTCAGTAAGAGTAGGCACCCTCCATCTACGGGATGGAAGGGGAAGAGGGTGCACACCGACGGGTGTGCACTCGGCAATACCGGTATGTGCTTCACGGAAACATGTGCATTGCATTGCATACATGGATAATGATGTTATGAGATGAATACCATGCGAATGTGAAATACTTATGATGTCAATTATGAGATGTACACATGGTGTTATTGAAATCTGTTCCTTTGATTCATTGCAATACACTTTGCTGAGTGATGAACTCACGCTTGTGTTTATGATATTTTTAGGTACCATGACACCAGCATGCGGGAAAGGGGCTTAGAGGCATTTCATCACATAATTTCCGCACAATTAGACAATATTTACTTTTCGGAGTTGTGATAATAAATTTAGTGTGATGAAACTAGGATTATGATTTGTTTGTGTGCTTGTTTACGTCCATTACTTCGTTTTAGTTCGTAGAGTGGTTAAATTCGTTATGCTAGATTTAAATTGCTGCTACGTCACCTGTTATTATTGTTTTAGATACTTTCCATTATGATATATCTTGAGATATTCTTGCTGTTGCTCCGTACCATGGAAAAACAAAGGAGATGCTGCCGAAACTTTTCGGTTTAGCATTTGCGCCCTTGCTGTAGTTTATCCTAATGTTTGGTATTTAGATGCTTCTTATGCTATATTTGGTGACATCCAGGGCATACTAGATGCCGGGGTGTTACATCCCATGTCTGATATACCACCTAAACAAACATGAAATACTCATTTATTACTTTGGGTACACTCATATACTAATTATAAGATACTCCAATGTGAAACTCACACAAAAAATTAAAAGGAAATTCATAGTTTTTAGTGTATTTTTCAAATATCTTTATATACACACAAAAAGGAGTATCTCTAAAAAAATATACATACCACTTCTGTAAAAATATACATACAATCTTGATGGTCTTATATACTCATGTGTGTGTTTCTGTGGGCATGCTTGCCTTCTACTGGTTAGAAATCATGTTTCAAGACTGTATATCCTGTCGAGCAGAACCGTACAAAATTGACTTTCGTCAGCTATAATAATAAAGCGTTAGACAATTAGAATTTAGAAATCAGAAAAAAGAGATGCGGTATGAAACAGTTAGCCTTTTTTAGAAAAAAGAAAGTTAAAATTTTCAGTCATCATACCAATATCCAACTGTATAGATCTAACCTTCCCTCCCCTATTCTACCTTGACCCGATCACTCGAACAATCTCTCATACATCGATTGCCACATCCTTCAGTCACCTGTGCACCTCGCTAGCGGCACTCTAGCTCTACCCCCCATTGCATAATATTTGACGGCTGCCCACTATCGGGTAAGGTTATCACGGTTTAAATTTTTTTTTCAGAGGTGTCCGAAATCCGAAAAAAAAATCACCTGAAATCATCGAGATCTTAGCGAATTTGTACATACACTGTAGCATTTTGAACTTTTTTTTAAACGGCCGATATTTTGAATCTCGAAGGGATCCGAAATCCGAAATCTCGGCCGATGTATGAGAGATTTCGGACTAAAATTTGAATCCATGCTATAGGGCCATCATCTAATCATTTTAATACCCTATGGATGAATCTTGAGGCATTTTGAAAGGGTAAGATAGTATACGTACCTAGATTTACCAAACTATATTCTTGCTTTTGCAACGAAAACAACTAGATGTTGGTTAGCAAAAAACCCATTAAAACAATACTATGGTATGTTTTAACTAAAAAAATGATCATGGTATGTTTATATATGAAACAATACTTTAACATTCCTCAAGATTCAGCCACAACAATTATTTTCAGTAACAAAACTTAATTCTATATAACATCAACCGTCCATATAATTTACATATATAAACAACTCAAGAAATTGAAGAGACCTTCACGGTGATGTTTAGAGATTCCCACAATAACGACCTAAAAAGGCAAATAAATAGGAGAAATTCTCTGATTAATCATAACACAAAAGGGAAATATTTAAACCATTTATTTACCTGACTTAATTATAATAGTATAGATTAATCATATATTATATATATGTCTGCTACAATGATTAAATTTATGTACTACTCTTTTCGTTCATTTTTATAAGGCGTATTTTGACTTTGCATAAGGATTAATGTTGTGTTAAAATTGAGAAAGGTATGAGAGAAAATAACTTATATACCCCCACTTAATTTTTTTGAAAGATGAAAGATATAATTTGTGTTGATGATAATGAATAAATGTATATGGTTGAGAGAGAATAAACAGGGGTATAGAATGAAAGATCTCATTAAATCCACATGCAAGCATTATATTTATGAATAAGACTATTAAAAAAATAAGCCTGATAAAAATGAACAAAGGAAGTAACAAATACAACATGCATGTAGGTGTGAGGGATTGTAACATCTAGCTGCGTAGTTGTGCAGCTTTACACTAGTTGTGTAAATTAAACAGTTTCTTAAATATTTGGATTAAACTAAGGATATTTCTTTCCCCTAAAAAAAAGAACATTTTTAGCGCGATCTAGCTAGCTATGATGTAGAAATTCAGCAAGCTTTCTCTCATGCGTAGGATCTTTCGGAGTAACGCATGAATGGTTGTCCAATAAATGAATTGACAGGTCTTTAACAAAGGGATAACAAGCATCTCTTTCTCTTGTACCAAACTAAGTTAATTTGATGCACCCACGAATTAACCAGCTTCTCCAAAGAGCAAAATTGCAAGTACCTGTGGCCAAAAGTACTAATATGAATAATAGTCCAATACTTTTGGGGACAATATCGAAACATTTCTCATCAATTATACAGATGATTGACAATGCATAAACTATCATTATTATATCCAAGTTACAGTAATTAATACAAACAAGGTAAAAAGAAATGTTCGGACGTACACACACGTACGAGAGAGAGAGAGAGAGAGAGAGAGAGAGAGAGAGAGAGAGAGAGAGAGGGTCAAATATTAATTGTACTAGTGATCGAAGTCGAGATCAAACATTGCCTGTCCGAGCTGAAGGATGTTGCTGTGCTGGTGGTGCTGGTGGAAGGCTAAGCTTGGTTCTTGCACTTGAGCTATATTTGATGTGTTATCAGTACTCGAGACTGCTTGGCTCTGAGGGAAGCACGAGCCAGACGACGAAGGAAAAGGGAAGCCAAGGTGGCTCTGCTGATGAAGGCCATGGTGTGCTTGCTGCTGCATTGATGCTTTCCCCTTGGGATCTACGACTTCTTTCACCACCTCTCCAAGACCCATGGTATGATCTTGATCTTTGGACAGGTGTGCACTTCCCAGTACTTGTGCCTCCAGCCCATCTCCAGTGCTGGTGTTCTTGCTGCTACTTCCTGCTTCTGTTGAGATTTGTTTTAAAGGAAGTGATGTTAATTACTTGGGAACTGCACAAGCTAGCTAGGATATGTGTATGCATGCATGTTAACGCATGATTAAATAGAGTATGCATATATATATCACAAACTGTCTTTAGTAGTTGCTGCTTTGTTGGCCTGCCCCCTTCTCTTGTCTGCGGCATCAGCGTCGGACGGCTTTGACTTCCGTCGACGGCGGTTGTGGTCCGCAAGCCGCTTCCTGCAGCTCTTCTTGGCGTCGTCGAACTCATCAAGTAGATGGAATCTGCATGAAAAAGGTTGGAGGAAGCAAAGAGAAAAGAGAGGGCTGTATGAAGACACATGAAATACTAAGGTAAAATAAAGAAGACATGATGTACATTCCAGGAGAAGCACGAGCTAGCTGTAATGACTAATGAGTTCCTACGTAATATAAATCTTAGTGCATGATCGGTGGTTCATGATCAAACTTCAGTTCAGAACTGAACGAACATTCTGGGGACCAACATCTAGCCAATGATGATCCTGGACATGAGAAACATACATTTAAACAGTTCTATCTCACAGACAGCTTGGAGTTTTGCAGCTGACTCATATGGAGTGTCTCCTTATGGTGTGTCATACTGCAAGATATCCTGTTTACCCTTAAATGCAATGTTGGTCACTTCACACGTGCATGCTTGAACAGAGATGGATGGTACAATTCTAAGAGCCATTCATCTCAGTGAGGGCAGGTAAATGGTTTGATAGGCATGAATAAGCTAGCCAATCGATTTTTACTACCAGGCACATGCAAGGGGGAGAGAGAGAGAGAGAGAGAGAGAGAGAGAGAGAGAGAGAGAGAGAGAGAGAGAGAGAGAGAGTTGCTTGCAATTGCAACTTGTGCTCGTACGTACGTACAGGCTGTACAAAGTCTTGCAATACTTAGGAAGAAAGTAGCCTTCTTTCTGACTATGAGAGGCCAATACATGTACAGAAAGCTCACACTGTTTGAAGTAACCACTCAAACATGCGAAGGAGAAGTCAAGCAAAATAAATGGAAAGGAGTAGCGCCAAGGAACAACCAAAGGAGGAGAAAATAAGCAACTCGAGGACAGCATGTCTGCATATATATATATATATGGTTCCCAATATGTGGTGCGGGCATCTTTCAAGTATTGGAAGCAATTTAAAATATGTAGAAAGAGGATAGCACATGAATCTTTCATCGCTTGGATAAACTTAGATCCATACAATTACCATTTTGTTATAGAAAGTGAATGTTTGTGTGCATTCAACGTTAATTCACATTGTGATCAAATTGATTAATTATTACACGATTTTTCTTATACCACAGGCACTATATAGGCACATTGAAAGGGGGTGCAATTTCTCCATTGCAAAATCTCTCGCACAAATTGCTAACTTGTCGCTTGTTGTATCATGTAGTACAGCAGTAGTTTACTAAGTACTTCCACAGGAATTTAATATGTGAGAACAGGTATGCAAATATTTCACTCAAGAAATATTAGTTGTTTCAATCCAGTAGCGCAGTTAAGCATGAGATAACTGTAGGAACATCTATAAAATGGAAATTTAGCTAAAATGTAGACCAAACATTCAACTGCTGCATATTCTTTTAAGATGCAGCGCAAAAGGTCAGAAAAAAGAAGGCAAAGATGATATCTTCCAAGTTCAAAGCAATAATCTCCATCTTCTATTTTATTTGACTTTTCCAACTAAAAGTAATTACTTGAGGTGAATATGTGATATATCACGAGCTGAAATTACTTATGTCAATAGCTTCTACTGACAAATCCTAGCTCAGAAGACTAATTTTGTGACAGAAAAAGATAGAGTTGTTTATCAATACCTCGTTGTTTCAACCTATCCAATTCTGAACTGAATGAAACTGGCAGACCACTTAATGCAACTCGAGATTTTAGAATCACACACTCCAATTAAACACACTTCTACAAGATCTATCTCATTAATTGAACCAATCGATCAAATATGCAACTCAACCTCTTTAGGAAAAATCTATCAGTGAATCTACTAACCTGCTGCACTGCTGGCAGAACCTCTGGTGCAGGCCTCCGGCGGTGAAGACGACCGGCGCCTTGGAGTGGTGCTCGCACACCTTGTGCCGCCGGTGGTAGCGCTTGGCGCTGGAGAGGTCGGCCTTGCATCCCTCGGCCTGGCACCGCGGCGGGTGGTGCCCGTAGGTGTACCCTCCTCTCGGCGGAAAGTAGGTTCTGTAGCCTAGGTTGAGCCCCAGCTGCGTCGCCGCGAAGCTCGCCATGTTCTCCTCAGCCGAGCTGACCAAGGTGGGGAAGTAGTACTCCGGCGCGGCCGGCGCCTGCTGGTAGTACGACTGGAAGGTGCTCCCGGTGAAGTGGTTGTAGGGGTTGCCGGTGAGGTAGTGCGGCGTAGGATAGAATTGGAGGATGTCATGGGGAGCGTGGGCGATGGTGGCGTGGTGGGCGGCGTTGGAAGGTGGGAGGAGAGCCAGGGAGTTAGCCTCCAGGTTGTAGCCGAGCTGCTCCCTCTGGATGCTGCTCTCCTGATCCATGATTGGGAGAAGAGAAGGAGGCGGCGTCGGCGGCGTTGGATTGGGAGGGACATAGCCGAACTCATCGCAAGAGTTTGCAGCTGGTACGTTCATCATCTTCCCGGCCTTTCCTCTTGCTTTATCTGTGGAACGCACACAGCACACGGAAAGGGATTAGGAATGGAAGAGAGGACGCGGCAAGGACATTATCTCTCCCCGGCCGCCCGTGGCTTGCTCACTCGCTCGCTAGACACTATGAGGGGATCGAGCTCTGGGGACATGTGTGTGCCATGGGTGATGGTGATGACACAATATATGCGCACTAGCAGAGCTCCCTTCTTTTTGCTGCTTGCTCGGTGGAGTGGAGGTACTTTTCATCTAGGGTTCCAAGAAACGAGTGGTGAGGAGGAAGGGTGGAGTGAGTTTGGGGTTATTTCTAGCTACCTCGCTGCTAGGGCCGGTAGAGAGAGAGAGAGATCTAGAGAGAGAGAGAGAGAAATCTAGAGAGAGAGAGAGAGAGAAATCTAGAGAGAGAGAGAGGGAAGGGAAGAGAGAGAAGCTATCTTCTAGCTGGGGGGGCTGCTGGCCTGGGAGATATCTTAATTGGAGTTGGTGAGGGATGATAGCTGCTGCTGCTGCTGCTGCTGCTTTATGCTTGGCCACCGTTTTTCCTTTGCTTCGGTCCGTATATTAGGCGGGTAGTAGCTGTTTCAACGTAACGTACGACACTGTTGCATGTGTGCCTTGAAGAAGATCGTATACATGTATGTAATGCGTGCGAGCTAGAGAGGGAGTGGAGAGGAGAAGGTGGCGGGCATCGTACGTACATGGCGCTTGCGCCGATGAACGTACGCTCCGTGAGTGACGCCGGGGACGGTTGCCATTCATAAGATGTGATCTCATGGCCAAGTACGTACAGGAGGGTCTCGATCTCCTACAGGTGGCGTCCAGAGTCAATTCGTTTCTCCATATATAATTTGATGAACTGAAATTGCGTAATGAGGTAGATACGTGCGTACGTACGTACCGTCATCGTCTACGGCTAGTAATTCCTTCTTACAGATGGGCAAGTGCATCCATCCAGGTGTAACAATTGATTGATCGACGAAAATGCTATCATTATTTGGGCAATCAAGTTTGCGCGTCATGGCACTTGCATATAGGCTGTCAAAACTGCTTAGGCAGCTTGGTGAGCTAGCTGCGCTCTTTTGAAATTGGCCTCATTGAGCCCAAACGGCCAAACTATAATGAGCATGCATAGAGCTAATCGATCCCCATCTCGGATCGAGATTTGAGCCAATCTCGAGTTTAAGTTCATAATTAAACTTAAATAAGGTCTCCGTGCCAACGAAAAAAAATTAACACACTAGAATTTGCTCAAACAATTTAAACAACTAGCCGATCGGCCCACACAATTGTGCGGTATAGTACGGTAAAGTATAGCGTGTACAATTCCTTCTGTGGATTTGAGATATTGAAATTCCTATTTCGCAAACAAAATATATTTGGAATGTTTGATTTCATTCATATTTAATAAATGCAATTTATTTTGAGATCTCTCCCCCCATATGTGGACGGGAGATTGAGAGGTAGGCCCTATAGCAAATTTACACTCTCTCAACCTTTCTATTATATACATGTAGGTATTTTTCTCTTTTTTCAAATGAATATACCTTTATGCAAACTATCAAACCTAAGAATTTAAAATTAGGCTCTAACAAACTTTGGGCTTGATGTTTTTATTTTTGAGATTTTTTATAAAAAAAATTCCTATATGTATGAGCCAACTATCATACCTAACCCTTTAAAATTAGGTTCCATCGAATTAAGGGCTAGATGTATTTCTTTTTTAAAAAAAACGCATGACATACTCTCTTTTTCTTATCAGTTTGTAAATCACATCTTATTAGCTTTTGTTATATAGTACTTCCTCTGGTCACAAATAGTTATTGTTTTGGACATTGACAAGGTCTTCAAAATACAGTTTTGACCACTAATTTTTATTATAATATATTTGTAATACCCAATAAAATTATAATACCATGAAATTACTTTTCGAGATAAATCTATATATGTGATTTTTATGTATCCAATTTAAAGTTTTAAAAAGATATTGACAGTTGAAGTTTCGAAAGTTCGACTGCACCTAGATCCAAAACAACTGTGATGGAAGGGAGTAGGAAATAGATGCTAAAAGGAGCTTCTGCATTCACTCTGATCGAGGCTAGAAATTCTCATTCACAAAAAAAGAACAAAATCTACACTTCCTTTTTTGGGTCAAAATTATAACCGTGAGATTTTTATATAAAGTAGAAGTAGATATATAATTTTTCAAAATTTTATTTAAATAACACTTTCTAAATAAATCCCTACCAGACATATTTCCGAAATATAAACCTCTTTGCAACAAGTGAGCCTTGCAAAGGCCCTAGGTGCAGGTTGGTGTTGCAAGCATGGACCCCTTGCAACGCCATGGTACACAACGTGGCATTGCAAGGGCAAGCAAGGGTTCAGGTCTGCAAATAAACTTGGAACTATTCGTGGTCATGTAAAGTTCATTTACATGCGCGCGGTTCATGGTGTTGCAGAGAGGATTTATTTTTAAAAAATAAGTTTGAGACAAGTTTGCCTTTTTAAATATAAGATGTGATAAGTGTGTTTGATAGAATAATTATTTAATTAAAACATGACGAATACAACTCCATTTAGATATAAAACAAATATAATATAATATTTATCGGTGCAACTGCGGGATGTGCTATTTGTTTTTTTAGCAAGACGAGCTTGATCAAGATCCGCAGTTAAATTTTGATTTTGTGTTGTTTGTAATTTCGATTTATATGTGACCTATTTAAACCCCGGGTGAGCATACTGAATAGTTTTTTTCGAGCTCAAGTTGAAACCAGTTACAAGCTGGAAACAATCGTCCTAGCCGGGCCAGCTCGCGCTGGCTCATTGACAGCCCTACCCGTTACATTCCCGGCCAGTCAAACGACGGAGTCATTTTTTCCGCTAGCGTTCAAAAAAAGTCAATTTTTCGCGCCCAGTCCTAGCAAATTTACTTCCTAGCTTTTACTTCACCTGTACATAACAAGAAGAAAATTTTTGTGTACTGCCTCTTTAAATTCTAGTCGTCCGTCCTACATGCCTCTGCATATAAATTAAGTACGTACGAGTACACAACGTCGACGTGGAAAAGAGACCAACAGTTGCATTTGGTTTGGCTGTCCGCCGGCGCATGCGACGAGGTTAATTGGCTGGACAATCGCCGCGCGCGCCGGTTGGGGACATGCATATGTACGCCGATCGGCACCGCGCGCCCGCACGTATAACACGCAGTTGGCTGGGAGGCAAGAAGATTACTAGATTAGCTCACCTCGTGTCATCGTCCACCGGCCTGGCTATCTTTCGCGGTCATTGTTCCATGCACCTCATGCAACACAACTTCTTCCACCGTTCAATTGAACTTAATTTTAAGTGATAAACTCATGTCGTACGTGACTCAGACCGATTATACGTATAATCACTGATCGGTGAAGTTGATTAATTACTACCCTTACTGGTCGTCAATGGGTCGATTAGTTTTTTGTTAAACAAAACCATATATATACATATATATATAGGAAAATAGTTTCATACCCCTGGGAGTATGTACTCCCACTCTCAATATACTGCATAAACGATGTTGTTATACTTCTTTATCCTTTTGAATATACTCTAATACTGATTGTAACATACTCCAAAGTGAGTTTTACGAAAAATTTCATCCAACTCCACTTTTTATAGCACAATTTATTTATATACTCTTTTTATACATGAAAAATGGTATATAGCAAGAAATAAAGGACTCCGATAATTTTTTTTTTCAACAATGTCATGTTGTAGTATCTTAGAATTATTATTGAAGTATATTGAAATGATAAAAGAGTATAACACATTCGTTTAAGTGGTATATTGGATGTGGGAGTACGTACTCCCAAGAGTACAGAAAAGGTTTCATATATATATATATATATATATATATATATATATATATATATATATATATGTGTGTGTGTGTGTGTGTGTGTGTGTGTGTGTGTGTGTGTGTATGAAAAATACTTTTTACTCCCGGGAGTAATTACTCCCATATCTGAAATACCTCCTAAACGAACTTGAAATACTCCTTTATCACTTTGGATACACTCATATACTAATTATAAGATATTCCAATTAGGAGTTTATCCTTGTTAGTTGTGAATGGATACTTTTAGGCTAAGGCATACTACTGGATTTATGTATCTTCCGCCACACCTTATTCGGTCTTTAAGGCCTTATTGTATAGGCAATGTTTCATTAATATATTTGTGATATTTCGTATGGATGTGATGATAATGTTATAAATGTGCGTACTAGACACTGGTAATAGACTAGTGCATTATTCCAAGCCAGGAGGGCTCAACAAAAATATTTTTGTTGTATTTGTTATACAATTGTAACAGTTGTAATACATGTTGATGATTAATTTACACCTTTCTAATCTAGCCACACATGAATAAGTGATGTAGAGTTTCTCTTTTTCCCTTGATTAATAAGAGAATTTAGAAGAATTTTACTTTTTTATGATTTAAGGATTATTGCGAGAATTTCTAGACCTCAAAAGTGAAAGAGATGCCTTGAATATCACAAATTGTTTGTATATATATAAATCACATCATTTTTCTTCTGTTTCTTGTTACACAAAGCCAACTACATCAACATATACACCAGCATGAATTGAGTGATACGGATCCTTTCGGTCAAGAGAAGTCAACATAGAATTTCATTTAGACACATTCATCCAAGGCCCATCCGGTAACTTAATGGGCCCATTAAATCTGATTATCATATACACACTCCTTTTTATGTGCGTATATGAAGGTATTTGCAAAATAGGCTAAAAACCATGTACTCTCTTGCAATTTTTTCATGTGGATCTCATGGCCATATGAAGGACCAAAAACAGCAACTAGAGGGGGGGGGGCTGAATTGGAGCCAAATAAAATTTCTCTTAAAATTTAAGCCACCAAAAGAGCAGATCGAATGAACTGAACAATCCAAACAGGTGGTTGGATGAACAATACTCCGACTGGCGAGGTTGGATGAATAGTATCCCAACCAGGGAGGTTGGATGAATAGTATCCCTGACCAGTGGAGGTTGAATGAATAGTGTTTGGTGAATATTGTTCAGTTGAACAATAAAATCAGCATGATCTCAAAAACAAGAATCGATATATGTGAAATCATGTGATGAAAAATTGTCTTGGTGATGAAATTTGGTATTGCAAAATGGTTGTGCTCATGGCATGTGTGGTGCATGTGCATGTGTTGTTTCAGTTGATCTTCTGATATGCTTGAGATAGCTTGACTAAGAATCCAAGATACAGAGAATATTGCTTTTGCGCCAGACTATGTTTTTGGAGAGACAGTGGTTTTTCCTTTTGCGTCGGATCGCTTTTCGCGTTTGCACCGGACCACTTTTTCGGTCCGCCGTGAACGTGGCTTTGGGTGTTTTGTGCCGGACCGTTTCTCTAAAGTGACCGAGAGATGGACGTTTGCGCCGGAACAAATTTCTCAGTCCGTCGTGAACATGCATTTGAGGTCTTTTGTGCTGGACCAAGTGGTAATGCAAACCGAGTGTAGCACATGTACGTCGGACTGATTTTTTTAGTCCGTCGTGAACGTGTTTTTTTGCCGAACCAAATCTTCGAGAAATAGAAGGTTTTACATGTACGCCGGACCAACTTTTTGGTCCGTCGTGAACATGAATTTAAGGATTTTTCGTCGGACCAAATTCTTCATTTAACCAAGGGTTTGACATGTACGCTGGGCCAAGTTTTCGGTCCGCCGTGGATTGCGCCGGACCAAGGTTTCGGTCCGGCGTGAACGGTATTTTTAAGGGTTGATTCCTTGTGTGCGCCGGACTAATGTTTTCGGTCCGGCGTGAACGTGATTTTCTAGGGCCTTGATTTAGAGTTTCTCAAAGTTTTGTTGGTTAGTCCTTTGAAGATTTTGTTTAATCATGAAATTGATGTTAGATCAATTCTCGTCATATTCTGTCATAGCAAGCTTGTGAGGTTCATAACTTTTGATCCGTACGTCCGATCGAGCTGATTCTTTTTCTATTAGATTCGTGTTTGAATTTAGTTTCTTGTGTTCAAATTTTAGATCGATCCGACAATTGGATCTTTGAGAATTCGCATTTTACCGAATATCTGTTAATCTGTTTTTGTTGATTACGAAGCATTTATTTAAGTTCAATTTGGGTGAGTTTTTAGATAAAAAATTTAGTTAGCTTCCGCACAATCATTCACCTCCCCTTTGATTGCTATATTAGTATATATCGATCCTACAAGTGGTATTAGAGCAAGGTTTTTCTAATTAATCTTAACTGGTGATTAGAAATCATAGCAATGGATAGGTATACGACAAAACCTTGTGTTTTCGATGATGTTGATTTTCAATTTTGGAAAGCAAAGATAGAGGCGTTCATCAAGGCGCAGGGCTTCGCAATTTGGGGGAAGGTTTACAAGCCATACAAAGATCCTGAGAACGACAATATCAACGACGCCAATCATGCACATGTTGAAGCAAACAGCAAGATGCGCAACTTGATCATTCAAGGCTTGGGACGCAGCGACTTTGATCGAGTGGTTCATCTTCGATCTGCATATGAGGTATGGAAATCTCTTTATGAATACATGCGGTTTGAGATGAAACCTGGTGAATCTGTAGATGACTTTTTTGCACGCTTTAATAAAATTCTTAGCAATCTACGTGCTATTGGAGTTAGCTACACTGATGCTGCAAATGCTCGACAATTACTTGGTGCTTTAGATATGTCAATTTGGGAGATGAAAGTAATATCTATTAGAGAATCAACTGTCATGAGTACACTTACATTAGATGTTCTTTATTTTAAGCTGAAAACTCATAAATTGGATGTTCTTGCTAGGAAGAATGATCATAAATCAATTGCTTTGACCTCCCAATCTAGCATGTCTCATAATAATGCTTCTTTAAGTTTTGCTCTATCTTTCTTGTCTTCACTAATCGATGAACAGATTGAGCAATTCCCAGAAGAGGACTTGGCATTACTCTCTTCTCGCTTTAATAAAGCTTTACAAAATGTGAGAATGAGAATGAGAGGTGGTGGTGGCCCTCCAAGATGCTATGAGTGTGGTGACCTCAACCATATTCGCACAAATTGTCCTAAACTTGCAGGTAAAGCATCATGGGAGGAAAAGGACAACAGAAAAGAGAAGAAGAAGTTCCCTTCAAGTGATAGAAAGAAGAAGAGCTTCATCAACCGCAAAGTGGTCCATCGAATTCTTTCCGCTTTTGAACAAGTCAATTTGAGCGATGTGGATTCAGAGAGCAGCGAGGACAATGCAACTCCAAGCAACCATGACTTGACGAGGTTCTGTTTCATGGCCAAAAGCAGCGACAGCTTCACCGAGGACGATCACGACAGCGACTTTAATGAGGTAGATCCTTTATATGATGAATTAGCTATTGCTGTTGCTCATCTTGGAAAATTGCTTGACAAACGTGATTGAAAAATTAAGAAACATGATATTCTTGTGGAATCATTGAATGCTGAAATTATTAGATTTAAGACATTGATTCCTAATGATGATACTTGTAAATCATGTGACTTAATTTACAATGAGCTTACCTTGCTTAGGAAAGAACATGTTACCTTCTTAGAGCAAATTAATGTTGAAAAAGAGAAAAATGAGAAACTTGTTAAACATGTTAGTTGTTCTACTAGTGATTTGCATGATTCAACTCCATGTTCTAAATGCTTCATACTTGAACTGAAATTGAAAGATGCAAATGCTAGAGTTTCTCAGATGACTGATGATATGCTAACTCATGAAGTTCTTTCATGCTCAACCTGTCGCAAACAGAAATGAAAAGTGGATGTTCCCTGCAATAATTGTTTAACTCTTGCTAAGAAAGTTCATTACTTGCAAAATTCTTTGGAACGGTTCACTAATGGCAAGAAAAATTTGAACATGATTTTGGACCAATATAAGGTTAGCTCAAACAAGAAAAGTTTAGGATTTGATACTTATGCTTCATATGAAACTAAACCTCGCACTGTTGTTCATGCTCCTTGCAATGACAAAATTGAGATTCTTAATGAGCCTAAGAAAATTATCTTTAAATCTGCTAGTCTTTTATCTTACTATGTGATGAATGCAAAATGTGCTTCTACTATTAAAGCAAAACATCATGTTAAGCACACTTGCACTTATTGTGGTAGAGATGAACATTTAATAGATTTTTGCTTTAGACTGGCTAAACAACAAAAGAAAGAAAAAACTAAGGCTAGGTCTAATTTTAGGTAGGCACACTTTGCTTCTCATTATGTGCCTAGGGTGAAACAAGCACCTTTTGTTGCTAAAAGCTCGAAAAAAGACAAATATGTTTTTGTGCATAAGAAAGCTCGTGTTGTGCCTACTGTTGTGCGTCGTGTGTGTCAGTACTGGATTCCTAAACATCTTATTTCTAACCCCAGTACCGAGACCTCAATATTTTCTGCTTCTATGTAGGCTTCTCACGCGAGGAAGGAGAACATATGGCTAGTGGATTCTGGATGCTCACGCCACATGTTCGGTGATAAGTTTTGGTTCTTTTTCACCCGTGCATCTCGTGCTGTAAGTGTTACTTTTGGAGATGCTTCTTCCACTTTTGTTTTCACAAAAGGCACTAGTTCAAATGATGCAGGTACATGTGCATATGTTCAGAGGGAGAGTATCTTTGTTCATAAAGATGATGATGATGCTATTGAGGATGAGATAATTGGAGGTTTAAATGAGAGACTCTCCCGGTCCAAGACTTCAAATCAAACATAGGAATGAATGTTCACTTTTGTACCTCACTACATCAATGCCGGATATATAGTTTGTTGTGTGCTTGCGTGCTCGTTTTCAAGCTTCTCCGCGTGCTTCACATCGACAAGCTGTTAAGCGAATTTTTAGGTATCTTCATGGTACTCAAGATTTTGGCATTTGGTTTTCTGCTTCCTTATGCATTAGTTTGAGAGCTTTTTTCTGATGCTGACTTTGGAGGATGTAGAATTGATAGAAAAAGTACATCTGGTTCATGCCACTTCTTGGGTAATTATCTATCTTAGGCATATTGAGATTAGATTTCACTTTCTCAGAGATCATGTAGAAAAAAAGAAATATTGTGTTTCACCATGTAGATACTGAACATCAATTGGCAGACATTTTCACAAAACCTTTACCTTCTTCTCGTTTTGCTTTTATTCGGGGAGAACTTGGGATTGTTCATCCAATTGGTTTGTTTTGAGGGGGAGTTTGTGAAAATTTTATGATTCTCAGCTTAAACTTTTGTTTTCTTAAAAAAAACAAAAAAACAAGAAAAATGATGAAAAAGTATTAAGCTTTATATTTGATACACATATATTAATTTAAGCCATGTTTATGCTACAAGGTCTTTGCAATTTCATGTTTATACATATATGGTTTAGATTGTGTTATGACTATTTAAATGGAATAAAAACTTGAATTAAATCTTGTCATGGTTGAACTTTCTTGACTATCTTCATCCTGCTCAAAAAAGTGCTCATTGTCAAAGTTAAAAAGCTAAAAGCTCAAAAAGTGATATTTGATAGATGCAAGATCAAAGTTATGCACTGTCACACTTCTTCTTTATGAGACTGCTTATCATTGCACTTCGATACGAACTTGGAAGAAGTTGTGTATGATCGAAACCATGAAACCTTAAGTTCATTGCTTGGCATGGTTGAAAAGTAAGGCTGATGGTGCATATAATTCCTTGTATTTTTATAATTTGTTGCAAAAGAATCAATAAATCAGTTTTTCAAGCACCAAAGAAGTGCACAAAAATTTAATGTTTTCAAGTTTTGAGATAGTTAAGGCAAAGAGATCATGCCATGCAAAAAATCATTAATATAATTTGATTTCTAGTGGTGCTTACTCTACATTGTCTATGTGTAGATTTGAGAGTGCAAGTATCTTTGATAGCATGACTTGGAGATGAATTACATATGTGGTTGACTTATAATGCTCATTACATAAAAAAAAAGAAACAATTTTTTTTGTTCTCTCTTTTGTATTCTTTATGAATCCATTATCAAAGGGGGAGAATTTTGGACACACATTGCATATTCACTCACATTTTTCTTCTTAGGGGGAGATTTTTCTTATTTTCACCTAGGGGAGTTTTTTCAAAGGGGGAGATTTTGTGCTTTCTCACTTTGGCTTTTGATTCGAAACTTCTTGATTTCAAAAAAACTTTTTGTGAAGTGAATGCCAATGTTCAATTCTAAGTGGTGTTGCCAATGTTTTCAACAAGGGGGAGATTGTTAAATTATATGATGAAAAATTAGCTTGGTGATGAATTTGGTATTGCAAAGTGGTTGTGCTCATGGCATATGTGGTGCATGTGCATGTGTTGTTTGAGTTGATATTTTGATATGCTTGAGATAGCTTGACTAAGAATCCAGGATACAGAGAATATTGCTTTTGCGCCAGACTAAGTTTTTGGAGAGACAGAGGTTTTTCCTTTTGTGTCGGACCGCTTTTTGCGTTTGCGCCGGACCACTTTTTCGGTCCACCGTGAACGTGGCTTTGGGTGTTTTGCGTTGGACCGTTTCTCTAAAGTGACCGAGAGCTGGACGTTTGCACCGGACCAAATTTCTCGGTCCGTCGTGAACGTGCATTTGAGGTCTTTTGCGCCGGACCAAGTGGTAATGCATACCGAGTGTAGCACATGTACACCGGACTGATTTTTTTTAGTCCGTCGCGAACATGTTTTTTTGCCGGACCAAATCTTCGAGAAACAGAAGGTTTTACATGTACGCCGGACCAACTTTTTGGTCCGTCGTGAACATGAATTTGAGGCTTTTTCGCCGGACCAAATTCTTCATTTAACCAAGGGTTTTTTGTGTACGTCGGACCAAGGTTTCAGTCCAGCGTGAACGGTATTTTTAAGGGTTGATTCCTTGTGTGCGCCGGACTAATGTTTTCGGTCTGGCATGAACGTGATTTTCTAGGGCCTTGATTTAGAGTTTCTCAAAGTTTTGTTGGTTAGTCTTTTGAAGATTTTGTTTAATCACGAAATTGATGTTAGATCAATTCTCGTCATATTATGTCACAGCAAGCTTGCGAGGTTCAAAACTTTTGATCCGTAAGTCCGATTGAGCTTATTCTTTTTCTGTTAGATTTGTATTGGAATGTAGTTTCTTGTGTTCAAATTTCAGATCAATCCGACAGTTGGATCTCTAGAAATTCGCATTTTACCAAACATATGTTAATTTGTTTTTGTTGATTACGAAGCACTTATTTAAGTCCAATTTGGGGTGAATTTTTAGTAGATCAAAATTTTGGTTTTAGCTTCCGCACAATCATTCACCCCCCCCTCTGATTGCTATATTCGTATATATCGATCCTACAATATAGCTTATGATCGGCTCATACAAAACTTGTGAAACTTTATATGCACCTTCCTATGAATGCCAGGAACCAATTCCATCCTTCAATTGCAAAGATTGATGTTCAAGTTCTGACTTTTATACAATTTAGTGAAGGTTGCACTAAAACCAGGTCGGATACAAAGGCTTCACCCTTAGTTTGCTCATGGGGATTGATGATCTAGATGATTTTAGATGACCTCCCACATATCACAGTAAGCAAGAACACTAAAGAAACACCCCTCAATCTAGCAAGAACTCGAACTACCAATAACCCTTCCTTTTTAAGCCAAAAACTAATTTCTTGCAAGAAAATAGAAGAGGAAGTTGCAGCTGGCCTAGATGATTGGATATAATCTATAAAGATTCATCCAGTAATCATTCATCCTTAACAACAAAAATAACAAGAGAGAGGGATAGATCAAGAATATCAAAAACTAAAGAGGGAAGGGCAACCAAAACTTGAATTTTTTTATTTCACGTAAGGGGAATGGTTACAAAGCCTCACTACCACGTGGGCAAAGATCTAGAGATCACAAGGAAACAAAAATCCTTCTCACAACTATGACTAAAACCCTTAGGCTGGAGGTATCCCTCCACCCCTCTACTTATACAAATTTGGGAGCAACCTCCACCCTTAGATGACTACTTGGCCCTCAAGAAACCTCATCAAGGGCTGAGATTCACTTCCTCACTCATACACATGGGCTAACCCATAACCCAACAATATAATGGGTTCTAACCCTCAAGAAACCGAAGTCCTGCAACCATCACAGACAAGGAAAACACATTACATAGCATTGCTCAACATAAGAAAATAATAATCAGCTCACTGAGTTAGTCCCCAACCACTTAAGTCTTCGACAAGTGGTCTCCAACCACTAAAGGCTACCACCAGTCAAGCCCTAACCACTCAATGCTACCACCAGTCAAGCCTCCGACCAATTCATATCAACTCAAATCGCTGGAACTAAAGCAAGCTTAAATCAAACTCAAATCTAAGCTTCACAAGCTCAAAGACTGTCAAATACTCATCACAAACATGGGTAGACCTCCACATGGTCTTTTACCATAATATAGCAAATTTACTGAAAATACGCGTATGAATACATAAATTGATAAAAGAACATAATTTAGATAAAATAATGGGATCAACATGATCAAAGGGGGTGCTTGCCTTTCACGTTGAATTCTTGGGTGGTGTCGGGGTCGACGGTGAAAGTTTCCGGAGCGCTGGTATCTACACACAGTATATCGTAAAGCAATATATAATAAGAAGCAAATAAATTCCAACAGATAATTAAAATAATTTTGCAACAACAGAAAGTTCATAATTTTAGAAAAAATTTAGAAGCTGGTTTTACTTAATTTTGAGTTTATTTGAAAAAGTTATGAGCATTTAAATTTAAATATGCTGAAAATCACCTAAAATGAAAAGGGGTGACGTTAAAGGAGCTATGAACAGAGGGAATC
This sequence comes from Rhipidocladum racemiflorum, assembly GCA_036346355.1. Classification (NCBI taxonomy): domain Eukaryota; kingdom Viridiplantae; phylum Streptophyta; class Magnoliopsida; order Poales; family Poaceae; genus Rhipidocladum; species Rhipidocladum racemiflorum. The sequence goes on along the minus strand of CM070576.1, from coordinate 69,492,618 downwards.
GAAGAACAGCTCACGGGGCTAAGGTTTGAGCTCGCTTGCTCAAACTTGATCTCAACGGTAATGGTGACACACGGTGGCACAATTGATGTCGCCTCAGGCGGAAGAGGAGCTAGGGAGGTGCATTGTGTTAGGGGTAGCCTTAGTACGACTTATATAGCTGTGGGGAGGGAGGCTCGCTCCACGGCTCGTGAGTGTGAGACCTTCCCTTTTATGATATAGTATACCTTAAAAGAAAGGTTCTAAAGTGCATATTGTGCTAGTCCCATGATCAGTGGCTAGCATGCACTTCCACAAATTGAGATCACATCCATACACAATATATTATTACATATTTTAGCAGAAGCGGTTATACATAATATTCTTACAAACCAAAGTGTACTTATAGCGAAAACATTATTATCTTGTAGTTTGCCTTTTTAGCCCAAAGTTCCCTCAGGCAACTAACAAGGTAAATCCTAGAAGAACTCATCACCGTCATCATGGTAACCTGTGTCAAAATATGAATCCACATGGTATTATGTATCATTTCCTAAAAATAACAATGATAGCAAGTTGAGTACATTACGTATTCGCAAGACTTTTGCAAAACCTATAATATATGCAAGCTGTGTCAAAGGAAAGCTTCTACGATTATTTTGCATAAAGCAGACTTATATTGGAAATATTGAATAATAAATTGAAAGCGTAACTTTATAAAGCAGTTTGATAGGTATATAAAATAACAAGAATGTAAGCATAAATATAATAGCTCATAATTCCTCCATGAATGTGAGCAACATATTGTCCAATGCCAACACATGGCATACCATAGTAATCAAACCTTGCCAACACATGGCAAGTTATCTAAAATAACTTTTCAACATATTTCCAATGCCATTTTCAATTCTAACCCATTTTATCAAAATATGAAAACATCTAACTAGTGCTGGCGCACCAAGATTTCCATGATCACAGGAACATATTTTCGAAAAGATTTTCACTCTATAGAGGTGTATAACTTTACCCACAAGATATGTCCTCTCTTTTTGCATGGCCTTTTAACACACTTCCTTTGGTGTATTGCAGATAGTCCATAACATAACCGTTACATTACCTGGCCCTAACATTGCACTAGCCCGGTGACGACAAACACTTGGTATGGCACCAGAAACACACACCCAAGACATAACGATTCATTTCTTTCATTCTCACAGTAACACAGGCAATCTGTCCTTGCCACACCTGTTTCTCTCTATAGCAAGGCGCACACTATTGCATTCGTATGTGTTTGACCCACACCTCTGTGTTGACACCCCTACGAGCATCCTCTATCCAAAAGCTCATGCTACTACGATCTGCCAATGTGCAAAGCTAGTTCTAAGTAACTTAATAAGTTAAGGCTGTCCCTGCCAGCATTGTGGTTGTACGGTAATTCTTGGATTTAACGAACACTACGTTTGGTCCTTAATCCCACCCGGACGAGAAATCTCCCCCTATCTACGTGCAAGTCCATGCACATCAGGCTATTGCCAATAGCTTGCTCATATCAAAATTATAGTTTTATTTTTATTTTTACCAAAATATCAATCACCACAATTCCTAATATGTCCAAAGTTTTCCATTTTCGAACAAACAGCATAGCCATCCATTTGTTCTCCCAATCTAAAGCATGGCTAAGCAAATGCAGTTATCATTGAATATACCCATTTCATATTTTTCATGTGTTCATTCATAATTAAAGGTTATTAAGGTTTGGATTGCAATATTAATTAAGGAATTCCCATCAATGAAGGTTATATCTACCGTATCCCATGATATAACAATTTTACGAAACATAGTGCATGCATGAAAAATTTAACAAAATATTTTTAAAATATTGGGATCAATATATATATGATCAATGGGGTTCTTAACTTGCTGGTTACTATCCTTGATGAAATCAAAGTCGTAGCTGGGATCATTAACGACGGTGTCGCAGGCGTCGATATCTACACATCGTTCGTCGAGAAATACAGCAAATAACAAACAACAACTTTTCAATAAGGGAAAAAATAATATAGATAGAAAAACAAATAAAAACTTATTTGGGTTGTTTAAGACCTATGGATTCTAGCAAAATTGGTCTCATTCAATTCGAAGCCCTATTGCAAAAATTTTGTGCATAGCATATTTTAAACCTTCTTTTTAAATTTAAATTTCAAAATTATACATTGGTCAAGTTCAAAATGTTTTTGAATAATAAAAATCTACATGGTTTATCATGAATTTATAAACTTGTTTGACTTGATTTGGATTTAAGATGCAAAAGTGATGAACAATTTATGTTCTAGGTTTTTCTAAAGTTTCCCAAAAAGGAAAATACGCTTTCACACTAGGAAGGTGCATTTCCATTTTTAGCAGGATTTTGATTGACCGGGTTGACATGTGGGGTCCGAGTGGTAGTGGCATGTCTCAGCTGTAGTGGCTGACTGGCTAGGCCTACGGCGCAGACGGTTGGAGCAAGGGACGGTGATCGTGGCCTCGCCGACAGCGAGAGAGGTGGCAGGGCTAGCGGCCGTGGGCCCGGGAGGCTAGATGTGGGGGCTCCGATCTTAGATGAGTGATTCGGGTCATTACTGTTGCGTCGGACTGGGAATTAACGCAACTCGTAAGACATCCAATCACTTATCCAAAATCATACTCGGATTGAGGCCAATTAATCGGTGAGTCATGCGTTGCACGCAATAGTCTGCCAACTGGTTGATACCAATTCGAGCTTCCCACATATGTGTCTAGTGCTAGTTCACAAGATCAGTAGTATAGCACCCACATACTTTCAATCGAGATGCATCACAACCACATACACACTATTGACATAGTTTAAAGGGTAGAATTATTACAACTAACTCAAACTTTGTAGTTTACGGCCGCCCGGCCAAATACAGCACAAAGAAAGCCAAGTGCAGCGGAAGTCCAAAAGGAACTTGGCGGTGTGCCTTCCATGACCCATAGGCAACTGACCGGGGAAAGACCCAGTTATCCATCAGCGAGGTTGTCGAACTCCGAAGCGTACCACGACTCATAGAGCGGATCTTCATTACCTTCTTCTAGCCAAAATTTATGAGAGCAAACGGTGAGTACATGTATGTACTCATAAGACTTTAGTGTATGCAAGTATAATAAAATGCATGCTATGACAATGAAACAGGTTCCTATGCTAGTCTCAATTTGCATGAAGCAGGATTTATTTGCAATAGGATAATAACTTCAAAACAACTCGGAATTTACAAGAGCAATTTGTAAAGAAAGTAGTTGCAATATGAATATCACATAATCCATAGTTCGTATTCCATCCGGGAGGTCTGGGCAGCAGCACTGGGATGGTTTGGCCTTTGCACGTCGGCAGATCATCCCAGCACCAGCTCCCAAATGTCCTACAGGAGCTGTTTCTGATCTTGTGAGATTTGAGCCTCAAAGAGATACTAGAGTCCAGTCTTTTGTCTTTGTGATTGGTACTTCTGCTCGTCATGTCACTCAGTATTGGGTTCCCAGATCTGCTCTTATCTGCCCCAATACTGAGTCTTTGAACTCTTAATCTTACTAGTTCTGGAGCTTGATTGGCTCCCTCTTCTATCTCACTGCTTCGAGACCTAACATACACTTCTCTGTATGTTTTTGTGCTCGATTTCAGGCTTCTCCTCGTGCCTCTCACCGCCAGGCGGTGAAGCGGACCGTCAGGTACCTTCGAGCTACTATTGATTATGATATCTGGTACACTTCCTCCTCCTGTCTGTCCCTTCGAGCCTTTTCCAATGCAGACTTTGTTGGCTGTAGGATAGATAGGAAGAGCACATCTGGCACTTGCCAATTCATTGGCACTTCTCTTGTTTCTTGGTCCTCTAGGAAGTAGTCCGGTGTTGCACAGTCCACCGCTAAGGCCGAATATGTTGCTACAGCTAGTTGCTGTAGCTAAGTTCTCTGGATGAGATCGACCTTGCGGGCTTTTAGGTTAGCAGCAGATTGTGTTCCACTTTTCTGTGATAACACATCTGCCATTCACATTACTAAGAATCCGATGCAGCATTCTCGGACCAAGCACATCGATATTTGATATCACTTCCTTAGAAACCATGTGGAGAAGGGTGACATAGTGCTCCAGTTTGTGGAGAGTGACCACCAAAGATACAAATAGCTTTATGAGCCCAAATAGCTATTTGTATTATATGTTTATATGTGTATATTTAGCATTTCCTTTCTATTTCTTCTGGGTATCTTTGGGTTGTTTTTCATTTTGTTGAGTTCACTTCACCTAGAGTTCTGGCATGCTTCGGCATGGACCTCTCATCTTATGCTTTAGGATGCTATTCTCTTCTTCTCGGTTGAGCTCATTCACAATCTTGTAGGTCTAGTAGGTGTTGGGCCCTTTGGGTAGACAAGGTCTGTGTTTGCTCCTGGGCTAGAGTTTGAGAGCTAGTTTTCCTTTGTAAGTCATATGGGGAAGATGAGAGCGAGTTTGAGCTGTAGTGTCTCTACCATCTTTTCTATGCTCTTAGATCACCCAGTTGTCAGTTTCTTGTTTCCCTCTTCTCATTTCAGTCTTTATAGTTTTAGTTGAGTTTCTTTTTATTTCTTGGAATCAAAATTGCTAATAACTCAACTTGAATCAGATTTGTGCTTCAAATTAACTCACATGTTGAGTGGGAGTTCTTGAAACTAATTTTCTTGCATTGCATATAGACTTGTTTTCATTTTCGAGCCTTGTCTTTTATGCAAATGATGAAACTGTGATTAGTTGAATCTAGCTACTTTTCTTAAGATTCTTGTTAATCTAGGTTGTATCTAATCCGGTGTATCATGTTCAAACTAGCCATCATTTAAATTGAGCTTTTTTGAAAACTTGATGAAGCTTAACTTTTACTTGCTATATTTCTTTACTAGATGCTCATGACATGCTTAGTGAAATAATGGGTTTCTACTAGAGTCCCTAGAGCAACTTGGGTTAGCTATATTATTCCATTCCAGAATCCTCAACATGCTTATGAATCTAAGTGCTGAAATGATAAAAATTGATTTGTTTGTGCTAAAACTGAACCCAATACTTTCCATTCTCGAGACTGCTTCCCATTGCACTTGGGATGAACTTGGAATGAATTGTGTATGACCAAAGCCACTCTTTTAAGCTTCTTGCTTGAGATGGTTGAATATGGCTTGAGTTAATAAAATTGAAAAATGCAAAATATACTAGACGAAGAGAGTGATGACTAGGAGACCTATGCCGATGGCTCCTAGTCGAGGTTGTGTTTCTCTAGGATAAACTTTCTAAGCCTCAAGGTTTGCGGAAGAGAGCGAAGCTTAGGAAGCCTTTGTTGATGGCTCCTAGTCAAGGATGTGCTTCACTAGGCCTAACTTTTTATACCGTTTTGTGCGTGTTAATCTCAAAAATTTGCATTTAAAGAGATGTTTAAGCATGAGGGTTCTCCAATGGTCTTGTAGCTTCCCAAAGTGTTGACTAGGTTGAACTCTAATATATCCATTTGCTCTTTAGGTTAGCTTTGTTTCTAGTCTTGAAATTATGCTAAGAGTTGCTATTGGTGAAATCATGCAAAAGTAATGTAACTTCTTTTGAGCTAGTTAGCAAAAATTAAAATATGTCATTGGATATGACTTAGGATGACATAATCTGAACTTGAGTAGCTTGGTGTCATCCTTTGTCTAAGCGGTCACTTGCATAATTGTCAAAGCTCTTCTAGGTTGCATTTCATGCAAAAATTGCTCTCTTGATGCCTATATTGCCAAACGGGGGAGAAAATGTAGAAAAAGCATCTTAGAGAATTTTAAAAAATATTTTCTCATGATTATGTTGAACAATTGTCCTTGCGTTTGGATCATGAGTAATATTGAGCTTTTCAAGAGATTTTTTGGTTTTTGGAGCTCCTGTTGAAAACTTGTTCTTTCTTGTGTTGAGCTCTGAAAATCTTCTCGTCTATTTGGTCATGAGCTTGCTTTCTCTTTTAATTGGATCAAATATGATTTTTGCAATCAAATTGCTTTTCATCATTTATTTTCAAACTCAAATTATACCTTTTGTGTGATTTGTCAATATACTCATATTGAAGGACCATGTGAAGGTCCATCCATATTTGTGATGAGTATTTGACTTTATTTGAGCAATGTGTGTTCATGTTTGAGTTTGATTTGAATTAGAATTCAAAAGTAAGTAATTTGAGTTGTGTTAGCTTCTTGTGGTACTGCCGGCCTATGGTTGGCTGTAGAACCAACTAATGAATGAGATATGGTTAATTATGATCATTTGTGATGTGTATTGGATAATGCTATGTGATGGGTTTTCCTTATCTTTAATGGTTGCAGGATGACGGTGCTAGGTCATGGTGAGGCAGAGGACGACTGGGACTAGGCGAGGTGTGTCGAAGGTCCAGATGGTCGAAGATCGCCGGAAGATGATCGGAGATGGAGTTCGGGCAAGTCAAGAAGACAAGCAATGACGATCGTACTAGCTAGATGCTGTGAGGATCGATGAGGGCCGTTGGATTGCATTCTAGTTGGTAGGTTAACGGGTCTAGGTAGTATGCTTTGAAAACCGTGCAAAAAAACCCATTATGTGTGTGGGTTTTGGGTTGCCCTTGCATTGTTGTGCGAGTGGGTTAATCCTAGCCCTTGGTGGAGTGCTCTAGGGTTGAGAGACTCATCCAAGGGTGGTAGGTGGCCCAAGAGTACTATAAATAGAGTGGGAGGGGGTGCCCTCCCTCACTTGAGGGTTTGAATTGCTCCTTTGAACTTTGCCCACATAAAATGAGGCTTTGTAAACCCTCCATACAGAAAATACAAAGATTTTCTTTACTATTCTTTTGAATTTAAATTGCGCATTTACATTATGTCTTTACTTTACTCAATTTAAATTCAGCAATTACTTTCCGGCATTTAAATTCCCGCAATTTACTTTCTCACGATTTGGATTTGCCTCTCCTCCTTCTAAATGCTATTGATCAAGGATGTCTTGAGTGTGCTCATTTGGTTTTACATCTTTCTTGCACCCTAGGATAGACTAGAGATCAAGTTTTATATCAAATTGGAAATCTGTCCAGAACTTGTTCTTTGTGCAGCAGTCAGTCTTTGATTTTTAGAAAAATATAGAGAAATCCTTTTTGGGTGATTCTTATTAGATAAGGTGTGTGACTCATATATCCATCCGTGGAAAAAATTTAGAGTCTACTGGTTGCACCGTTTGGGTGCTATGAGGTGAAAACCGAGCCCCAAACTTTCTGATCGAAGTTCCTGACTGTCTGTAGTTCTTGATTTTTACTGATTGTTCTAGAAGGCTTTTTGAGGTAATTTTTGGATGAATGTTTCACGAATTATTTTATGATAGGAAGATAAATTCCTAAAAATTTTAGAGCAATAGAAATCCACCAACCACCTGCTGCAATTGAGGACAATTCGTGAAAAAACTGCTTTTGCTTTTCTAAAAGAGACTTTTGTAATTTTGCTTGATGTCTTTTAGAAAAAAAATATTTGAATTGATTCCTTTTTGTTTGGACACTTGACAACCAGGATTGTGATTGAAAAATCCCTCACATGTTTCATGGCTCTCATCCATGCAAGCTAGGGGTACACATAGTTGTCTAGTCGTTCCGGTTTTTGCAGGTTTTGCGAATCTGAGGAGCACTAGTTTGAAGAAAAATCTTTGGGTGTTTCGAATTTTCATTATGGGATAGTTTGGAGTACTTTGAGTTGGAGAAAATTTTATTTGGGATCATTCACCCTCACTCTGATCGCCATCTCGATCCTTCAGCATCGCCCTCGCCCTCCCCGTAGCGAGGCATTATCGTTGTATTGGCATACTCCGACCCCGATGCCTCCACGAGGGAGTACCTAGAACTTCAGCCTTTCGAAGTGCATGGTCAAACCCCAACATATTTACTAAGTTAAGGCTATCCCATACTAGCACATGTGGTTGTATGGTTTGATTCAGTTGATAGCATCATGTTTAGTCCTTAGGGTGACTCGGGCGAGATCTTCCAAGACCCCTTGCTATGGCGACAGGAGTCACTAGCGGTACCCTAGGTACTCAAGATGGTCCTCTCAACACATCGCCCTCGTCCTTCCCATAGCAAGGCTATCCACCATACAAGCCCTCACTTGTACGTTCAACACAATTGCAAATTCCGATCCAACCTCGTACAAGCCCACATCTTGTACGTCTCTCCACCACACATCTTGACCGTGTCCAAAACACACATTTCCCTTTTTCATTTTGATTGAATCCTTATTCTAATTCATCATCTTCTACAACATGACTAAGCATATGCAATTTACTAAAGCGATTATACCCATTAACATTCATCAGGATATTAAAGCTAATCTAAGGGTTTAATAAGGTTTTCATGTCAACTGTGATTAGGTAATATGCTAACCTTTGGTTTATCTACCAATTTCCCACAAGATAGTAACTTTACTGAACATTCAAGTATGTATAATAGTTTTGACAACATGAAAGTAACTTCGCAAATATGGGATCAATAAGGTCAAAGGAGGTGCTTGCCTGTTTGCTCTTCCACAAATTCGGACTCTGGGTAAAAATCTGGATCTTCGGCGGACTCTGACAAATCAACGTCTATGCGAAAAGTGATAAGAACAAATAACATCGATTCAAATGGGGGTAATGAAGAAACAAATGCAAAAAGGAATCAAATTTAGAAAATGAGAACCAATCGGACAAAAAGGAATCCAGAATTTGTCCTAGCGCTTGGCTGTACCAACGGCTACTGTGCGGTAGTGCCTCTTGAGTCCAACAGTACCGCCTCACCAGCCTGGTAGTGCCGACGGTCAAAAAGGGGCTCTTTGGAAAATAACTACCAAGGTTAATCCGGGTGTACTGCCGCTCCTGGCTGGCATTACCAGCCATTAACTCCGGTAGTGCTTGAGTTCCATGGCTGAAAGGATCACTCTCTGGAAAATAACTATCGGTGTTAAACGTGTGATAGCTTCGGCCGCCCGGCAGTACCGCTGCAACACTTGCGGTAGTGCCGACCTGCCAGGGTTTGGTTTCTGCAAAAAGGGGAATTTTGTGCAAACCATTCCGGACTTCAGCACAACTTTCCATATAGGTTCTTTATGACCTTAGGAACACATCCAATCTATCGATTCAAGGATTTGAGCTCGACTAGACTAGCCCCTAACTTTTTGAACTCGAAAACCCTAATTGTCACCGAACTTCAATTTTTGTCCCGAATCATGTTCAAACTCGATTCTTTTTGCGAGAATCGAACTTCAATGGCTTCAGAAACACTCGAGGGTCATTTTCTTGGCTTTTGGGGTTTGGGTTTCAAAGAGAACTCTAAAAACTCATGAAAATGACTTTTGGGCAAATAAATCCGACAAAAAGCCGATTAGGGTTTTCTGATCAATTTTTTCATGCTACCTAATTCCTCTAAGCCTAAACTAGGTCTAGCAACTTGACTAATCAATGATCTACCTATCTAACAATTATTGAATGAGACTAGTTTTGTTAGAATCATTAGATCATAAGCAGCCCTAATGTGCAAAAATATTTAAGTTTCAATCTAGTTTTAATTTTTCTTAACATAGGGTAGTTGCAATGTATTAAACATTCAAATTTGCATCACTTGTACAAATGGGTTCCAAATTAAATGCAACTAGTTTCAATGTGTCACTAGGACAGTAATCTACCTAGATGTGCAAGAATAGCTAGGGTGAGATACTAATTGTACATGATTTACTACATGGTGCTTTATGGCATAATTTTAATAATCCAAATAATTTTAGCTTCTTTAATTCTAAATTATGCATATAAATATATATAATTTTAGCCTCTTGAATTCATAAAATACGAGCAAAGAATCTATAGATAACAAGAAACTATATCACAACATAACCTAAGACTGGTAGGAATAAGTTAGGAATTAAAAGACAGTCTAAAATGCGTACACATAAAATCATAAAACCCTAATCCTAAATCACACCTATTTTCTATAGCAAGTTTTAATTTGATTTTTCATCAGATTTCTTTTTGCTCTTATTATAGTTTATTATATACCGTGTTCCGTTGAACGACGTATAGAATCTAACGTCCCTAATTCCGTTGTCGATGACCCTGACTTTGAACTCGATGACAATCAGCAAGGCAAGCATCCCCTTTGATCACATTGATCCTAGCGTTTCAAAAATATTTTGTCAAAACTTTTATGCATGCGCTATGTTTCATAAACACTGCTATATTATGAGTTCTGGTAGATATAACCTTCATTGATAAGATTTCCTTAATCAATAATAACATGTGATAACTCTAGATTATGGATTGACACATGATGATGTCAAAATGGGTATACACAATTATTACATGCATTTGCTTCGTATGCTTTAGAACTGGGAACACGAACGACTTGTTATACTATTCGTGCTGGAAATAGAACATTGGACATGGTGAAAAATGTGGATAATGGTATTTTGGTAAAAATAAAAATAAAACTATGGTTTTGATGCGGGCGAGCTATTGTCAATAGCCGGATGTGCATGGAATTGCATGTAGATAGGGGGAGATTTCTTTCCCGGGTCGAATTATGGACCGAACTACCGTGTTGTTATCAAGCCAAGAAAATCGTAGAACCACAAGGCTGGTATGGATGGCCTTATCTTATTAAGTTACTTAGAACTAGCTTTGCACGTTGGAAGGCTGTAGTAGTACGGGCTTTTCTATTATGGATTGCTCGAAGGGACGTCCACGTTGAGATGATTATGGAACAAACGTTTACCGATACAACGGTGTACACCTTGTTATGGGGGAAATGGTTATTAACATAAGTGAACTAATCATGATCATTATTATATATGTGAAGGTTTAATTCCGCTGCCATAGCAGGGTTTTGTCGTCACCGGGTTGGTGCAAAGTTAGGACTATGTAATATAACGGTTATGTATAATCTCTCTGCCGCACTCCAAAGGAAGAGTGTAAATAGCTTGGTGAAAAGAGTTGATAATTACTTGTGGATAATGCAATACACCTCTGCAGAGTTTAAATCTTTTTTGGAAAGTTGTGCCCACAGTCAAGGGTACTTGGTAAAATCATCACTTAGTTAGAAGTTTTGAATATTTTATATGGGTCAAGCATTATGAAAAAGAAATATATTGGTTAATCTTCATTATGACGTGTTAGAATTGTGCTATGTGTTGGCAAGAATTGGTTACAGATAGTTTGCCATGTGTTGGCAAGGGATGGTACGAAATGTTGGTCACATCCATGGAGAAACTGTGACCTGTTATGATTATGTTACTCACTACTTGTTATTTCTAAATACCTGTCGAATTGCTTTTACATGTTCCGCTTTCAATCTATTATTCAGTATTTACAATTTAAATTGGCTTTATGCAAAATAACCATGATAACATTTCTGTTGATACAATATGCATATATTATATGTTTTGCAAAAATCTTGCAAGTACGTAATGCACTCAACTTACTACTACTGTTGTTGTTAGATGAAGAAACAGAATTCCCCGATGAACCTTACTTTAACACAGGATACGAGAATATCAACGATGAGATTTTCTAGGATTTACCTTGTCAGTTGCATGTGAGAATAGTGGGTTAAAGGCAGTCTATAAGATAAAAATATTTTCACTGCAAGTTTATTTTGGTTTGTAAAAATATTATGTATAAATTGTTTCCGCTGTAATATGTAATGAAATATTATCTATGGTTGTGATCTCAATTTATGGATATGCTACTAGCCACTGATCATGGGATTAGTACTGTGTGCACGGTAGAACCTTTCTGTTATATATTACTGTGCAACCTGGGCCACACATCGGGCGAGGGTGGAGGCGAGATCGACGCGGATGCACGGCGCGAGAGGCCGAAAAGCCCGTGAAATGTAATACAGGGAGTATTCACTTCCGAATCATCTTAGTTGACACGTGGTATGCTATGTTTGTCCCCGCACGGCTTTTATTGACTATGCCACCAAATTATATAAAAAAAATGCTGATATTTTTCTTAATATTTTTCGTTAGTAAGGGTAGTATTTAGCTGTTAATAGAACAAAATCTCCACAGACGTACACTAATTAGGGGAGAAACGGGTCCTACGTAGTACCATACTAGTATAGTGCCAGCAAGCAAACATGCATGCATTACATCGTACGTACATTTATGTATGTATACGTCAAGGAGGCAAGTATATGCATGGCTCGATCTCGATCCGGCGGTCCGGCCTTATCAGATGAACAGGGTGGTGAGAGCCTGGGCGCAGCAGGGTTTTTTCAGTGCACAACTGATCTCGGACGGCCACCTATCCAACTCCACTGTGGCTGCATCATTCGCATTGACTCACGCACAGTGCAGGATCTCACACACATCGGTGCACCTTAAAACACCCGCAAAAATGAACTTGTCTGCACGTATACATATCGACCCTGTCGGGTCGCTATCCATGTCTTCTGGTCTCCACAATTGAACAATCAAGGCTCACTAGATTCCGTATATATGCCCTGCTGCACTCATTCGCATATGTAGATATGGCTAGTTTATTAGCTGCACTGTGCACGCATGGCCGGCCAGTGGTGTGTTTGTATACTGCAAGGCCAGTGTCAGGCTTAGGATTCAAAATCTCGCCGAAATTCGGCGAAATTTTGGTAAAATATTGGATCTCGGAACCCCTGAGTTTCATAATCCTGACGAAATTAAGAAAACCCTAAAATAAAAAATTCAAAGCGCTACAAATCTATAATCTCGCCGAGATCTCGGTGAATTTGATCAAAATCTTGACAAATTTGATCGATATCTGACTAAAATTTGACCGGATTTGACCTTATTTGACCGGATTGGATTCTTCGTTTACCATGTGGGACAGTTAGTATATCATAATTCCAGCGAAATTGAAAAAACCCTAAAAAGTTCAAAGTGTGACGGTGCGTAAAATCTCGTCGAGATCTCGGTGAATCTCGCCGAAATCTCGGTGAATTTGACCGAGATTTGACTAAAACTTGATCGGATTTGACCGAATTCAAATTTTGATTTTTTATTTCATTCGGATTTCTTTCGAAATAACGAGGTCTTGATGAAATTTCAAATTTTAATAGGTGACGAGATTTAATCCAGAAATGAAATTTGAAACGTGGTGTCAGCCGCGCGAAAAGTTCGTGCGAGAAGAACCAATCAAAACGGCGCGAACGCAGAAACGATTCAGGCCCGCGTATATCGAGATGCACCTCCGTGCATATGTAGCGCAGTATATACCACATTCAGGATTGAGCAGGAAGACAGAAAAGGCAGGGGAGGTGGCTAGCTAGCTAGTCGATCGATCGGGAGACACTGCATCTGCATGCACTCGAGGAGCGGCAGGAAGCGACGGAAGCAATGCATGGGTTTTCAATTAATTAAAGACAACCTTTTGAGGCAGGGGCGGAATTAGTCGGTGCTCTAAAAAGTTTTTGAAAAGTATTATAGGATTATCATTTTGGGGCTGTTTGGTTGTCTTCTCTCGCGAGCTTGGCCCGTTCAACTCAGCCAGACTGATGGGATACGGGATACACAGATGCAAAGACGGTGTTTGATTGAGTATTTAGTAGGTAGGTATTTTGAAATTTAAATATTTTAAAATTTATATAGCAAATGTGGTCTAGTTTTGTTCGAAAAAATGTCAGGAACATATTTTTGAAATCGGTTTGATAATCGGAGATGCTAATCAAAAAATATAAACAAAAAAGAAAAAAAAAAGAGAAAACTTACATACCCACGTGGCACCCATGCATGGTTTGATATTGTGGCTGACGGTGGCCCCTTGCGCAGAACACGAGGCTGACATACGCTGCATCCAGAGATACACTCATTTTCTACGTATCTCCAGAGCCAAACTGGATGGAGAATCTTGCATCCAGAAAAGCCAGGCTCAAAACTAGATGAAGGCAACCAAACAAAAGAAAAAAGCAAGATTCTATATCTGTGGATGCAAATCTCTGCGCATGCAAGCAACCAAACAGCCCTTTTGATGGGACAAAGTTTGTTGATTAAATTGGTTTTGATTTTTGTGGTTTAGGATTTTTAAGGCCTTACAACTATCTGTATTGTGTATTTAGCGAATTTCAAATATGTATGTTGAATTTATAGTATTACAAAATAATTGTAAAATACCGTAGAGTTGTACCGTAAAATATACACCTCAGACGAGAAAATTCTGTTTGGAGGATTTTACAGTGCGTGAGCAGGCGGATCGCTGTAGCCTAGGAGAGCACCCTGCCACCTGAAACCGTTGTTCCGGTGGATTTGGATGGTTGCAGGCAGCATCAGCGGGCGCGGCCAGGGCCGCGTCGCGTCTGCGCTGCGAGCACGGGCAGCGCCCGTACGCGGCACCGGCCCGTGCGTGCGTGCGTGCGTACGTACGGGGGGTCGAACAGTCGCAATTAACTCGAGAGGCATGCAGGTCGCCAGCCAGGCCGGCCGCTGCCGCCTCAGCTGGCTGCACGCACAGCATTGGATCCGTCCGTCCGTCCGTCCGTCCGTCCGTCCGTCGTGTTACGACGTAATTGCATGCCACCTAGCTGGGGGTGGGGTGGGGTGGGGGGCGAGCGAGCTGCTGCGCCTTGAAGGGTACGACGTACGTACGTGCCTCATCTTTGCATCATCACACTGATGCTAGGGGAGATCTGATGCGGGCCTAGTTTATTGTGTACTCGAGTCAGGACGATCGTCGTCTTGCTTCGATGTGATTGTGGAGTGAACGTGCCCATGAAGCCAGCACGAAGACCAGCTTTGACACAGCAGTTATTTTTTTTATATATATATAACAGGTCCGACACAGATTTTTGTCCGTACCATTGTACATTGTATCGCCGTATGTTGGTGGCCCTGTCCAATGGCCCGTGACGTTTGGGTTGGCCTTGGCACGCCCGGTCCGGCACGGCCCAAAGCACAATGTGAATAGCTTCGAAATGAATCGGTACGGTACGAATGATAGATCTTTCCAGGCCTAGATACTAGGCATGATGGAGAGCACGGTACAACACTATCGACTTGGCCGTGTATGAGCCGTCCAGGCACAAAAGTGGCCCTTTCATAAAGATATTCTATCTATGGCTCAACCCATTAGCAACTATCTTACCTCAGCGGCCTAGATTATCATCAAACATCAAATACTACATCACCTTCGCTTCCTCCCGTGACCCATCCGACATAGTCGCCATCTCTCCGCAACCCCGTCGTCTCTCTCTCTCTCTCTCTCTCTCTCTCTCTCTCTCTCTCTCTCCACCCTTGTTTCCTCCCCCGATGACCTGGAACGCATGAGCAATCTGGATATTGGGGAGTAGTTAGTATATATGTATATTACCGTACACTTTTCCTTACCAGAGGAACCCCTACTCTGGGGCATAAGGTTTTTAATAAGGTAGTAACTTTTTATCTTGTATCCAATGAATAAATAAAATTTAGCTTCTTTTTTTCCAAATAATTGTGCGCACCGGATCGTCGCTGGCGGTAGACGTTCACTCCTCGTCCTTGTGTCGTCCATGGCGACAGACCGACGACAATGGTGTCCATGACTCCACATGTCTAACAGGACAAGGCCTGAACCGACACGACATGGTGACGTCACAGCGTGCCCTAGGTCATGTCCGAGCCTCGCCAGAGGCAAATCAGATAGGCGCGGCGAGGTGGCCATGCCAGACGGACACAGCAAGCCATGGTCCAAACTCTATTGGGCCTGTATCATGTCGGCACAACAGGGCTCACCTCCCAGTAGAGCATGTTAGTAACAGCCCCTTTTTTTTCTCAAAAAACAAAACTACTTTGATATAGTCATTCTAGACATGTTTAAATATAGTGACCAAGGCGAAATCTTCAATGAACTGGCTCTACATATATTTTAGCAACACCTATTTGCTAGGGAGTAATTCAAACCCCGAAGTCCCAAGCTTCATAGCTTGCGAATGTCTCGTGCGATCGGCGGCCACACAATCATCCAAATGGCAATTGACACATACGGCATACCGGTCAGCCTCACTCGATCACTCTTGACTTCCTCTAAAAAATAAAAAGAAGAAGAAGAAGACGCGTATGGCATACTAGGGATACACAGTAGGTAGACATGCAAGCACGTCGAATCGAGGTCCAGCCGTCGGAACCGCCGGCCGTTGGTGCACAACATTTGGCTTTTGGCAGGCAGGGCAGACCGGCTTTGCGAGAGGGATGGGTACAAGAGAAGGGAAATGCTCCTCCGGGCGAATGCATGCATGTGTGTGTGGGCCCCTCCCGTTCGACTCGACACACGTCACTTTGTTGGGCCAGGACTGTGGCTCATGTCACCCGACCCGGGATTGTGGAAGAGCCTGCCCTGTGGTCCCCGGACCCTTCGGATCTTCTGCGCCGCCGCGGAGGCAACGGGACCTAGCGAGCTCACCGCAGGACATGTCCCAGCCTGCAAACTCGATTGAAGCGTTGGGAGAGTAGTACTTCTGGGCATTAAATATAGCAATATGGATTAGGTGGTGAGGGGGCGTCGTGGATCTGCAACCGACCATCGTAACCAACTAGCTTAATTTTCTTTATCCAACGCATCGTTGTTCCGATGAAACGAACAAACGGATCGAACTGCTGCTTATGTACTAGTAGCATCCACTTATAAATGATATAAATGAATTTATATC
This sequence comes from Rhipidocladum racemiflorum, assembly GCA_036346355.1. Taxonomy (NCBI): domain Eukaryota; kingdom Viridiplantae; phylum Streptophyta; class Magnoliopsida; order Poales; family Poaceae; genus Rhipidocladum; species Rhipidocladum racemiflorum. The sequence goes on along the minus strand of CM070576.1, from coordinate 69,475,987 downwards.
TTACATTAAAAATCAAGTGGCAACTTTATTAGGTTTCGAAATTCGAGCTTAACTCGGCAAATATTCACTCTGTCTTGGACAACTTTTACTTATCGGTTCGTTTCTACCTCCAAACTTGCGCGAGATTTTAGGTGCCGAACGAAGTTTCATTCTTCATCATGTATGTGGCTCAAACAATCCAACGTAGCCGCAAACCACCGTACAAAGTGGCAGTGGCATAAAAGACCACGTGTGCTGGTCCGTGGGGAGGCGTACGGACCTGCGCCTGGATGCGTTACATGGGAGGTGAGCAGGACTGGTAAAACGCAGATGGTAATAGTAACTGATCCAAATGGACAACATGCCGGGGCCCACCAGTCATTTTTACAATCGTCATGGATTAATCCACCTATTTTTTTTATTTTTTTTGGCATGAATACAAGGGCAAATAGGGGAATAGTCACGATAGACAGTGTCCTTTCTTAATCGACTATTTGGTAGACTGTGTTGTACATGTCCCATGCATGGTTGCTTTTTTCCCAGTCTGTCGTCGTCCAGTGTAAAAAGGCAAACAGCAATCGAAGCATACCACTAGAAAATAGTGCTCATTTCGATCAAGTTTAAACATATGCAAGTGATCTTATATATATATATATATATATATATATATATATATAGTACAATTATTTGGGACACCATGGTGCCTGGGCACCATGATTCAAAACGGGTATTTTTCAAATGTATTTGCATGCAATTTTTTTTGAAATTTTTAAGATGTTGAGTTCAACCAGTTTACCAACTAGTTCAAACAAGTTTGAACTGAAATTCAAACTAAAGTTTCCTTTTTTATGGTAGTTTGATTGTAGGTATGTGTTGATTATATATATAATTCAGCAAAGTATGTAATCTAAATTCGTTCAAATCTTCAAATTCGAGTATATTTTTTCAAAGGTACGTGTTTTATTTGAATTCTTATAGATATGTATATACTCTAAAACTGAAAGTTTTAAAAAATATATCCAAATTTGGCTTCAATTAACGCATTTAAAATCATGGTGCCCAGGCACCATGGTGTCCTATTCTGCCATCCTATATATATATATATATATATATATATATATATATATATATATAAAGAGCGCACGATGATGCTTAACTAAATAAGAAAACTAAGGGCAATTTCTTCCACATGACGTACAACATCTCATTGACTTCCCCTCCTATAAATTTGTCAAAGAAATTGATTGAATAAATGTCACGGGATTTTATTTCCTGTAGCCGAGAGTTGTTTTCAAGCAGATTTTGCATGCTAGTCAAAACAAATTAAGTTCGACGTAGTGCTGCCCATAAATTTGAATGAGACAAACTCTAGCCACCAAAATCTGATTAGGATTCACTACTACAGAAATAGTCATCTGGGTCGATTTTAGCAGTGATACAAAGTCCTTAAACAATGATGATGAGCGGCTATCATGGTTGGTTTTTGCCCGATAAATATATAGCGTTATTTAGGTCGATTCTGAGCTCGAAACCGACGTAGAAGACTAATCATCCATATCGATTATACGATTAGAACCGATAGTGAAGTCCTATTAATCTCTATCGGTTCTTATCTTAGAATCGATAGAGATTAGTAAATTAACTCTATCGGTTCCTTGCTCGGAATCAATAGAGATTACATGTCTCCATCGGTTTTGAGCATGTAACCGACAGAGATAAATCATAGGCAATTTTTCTGGAACAACACCAGAAATTCACATATTTACAATTAATTCACATTCACAGTATATTCACATTCACACTCAGACTTTCCCTGCAATTGTTCTATGTAACATCCCAAAAGGAGGCATAAAATAAAATATGCATCTTGAAAATTTGAATGTGATAAAATCTAAATTTATAATTTTTATTCCTTATTTCGGATTTATTCTAAAATAAAAATAATATAGAAAAGGGTAAAAAGATAAAAAAAATCAAATAAATTAAAATGGTAATAAAAATTTACATAAAAGCAAATTTGAACTGAAATTACTTTTACCTCAATCAAAAATAAATGTGAAAGCATTAAATTGAAGATACTGATTTAAAAACAATAAACTTTTATTACAAATACAGTCATGGTAGATTTATATAAAATAATATGAACATTAACTGAAGTTAGTAATTTCACTAATACTCCTCACATAAATATCTACATGTGGTAAAAATCCTAAAAATTAATACTTAATTTTACTGCTATTGAACAACTAGACCTTTTGTTGTATGATATGGTGTTTATAAATAAAGTTTATTGGTTGTGAATTTTTCTATGAGATTGGATCATACTCGTGAATGCTTGACATTAGGTTAAAAATTTCACGATGTAGTGACCCTTGAAAGTAATAACCTATGATTAACTAAAAAAAATTCTAAAATATACTTGACACGATTTTAAGTTAAAATAAATGGAAGCAACTTACTGAAATTAAACTGCTTCCTCTAAATTTATAAATCTTTTAGATGTTATAAATTTTCAATGAATGGAATGTTGCCTTGTAACCTAATAGAAATTCATCGCAATCTTATCTTACATAAAATATGTTTCAGGATACCAGTCATGAGATTTCTAAATGAACTTCTGAAGTGAGGCTACTAAAGAAACACAACTTTCAAGAACCACTCTTCCTACACCAGCTCAACTAAATCTCATACATCCAACAACTAGAGCCTCTTCTTACAGCCACTACTACAGAATGACACATTACTATCGCTTCATCTGTGTCGGTTCTAAACTTTTGACTAAAAAACCGATTGTGATAAGTATATTCCATTTGGAAATCTTGGTAACAGGTTATCACAATCGGTTCTGAGAGGGAACCGATTGTGATACGATAATAATCCCAATCGGTTCTAGATAAGAACCGATTGTGATAATCATTGTTTTATCACAATCGGTTTTTATATAGAACCGATTGTAATGAGTAGGTATTATCACAATCGGTTTGAGGAAGAAACCGATTGTGATGAGCACAGGGGTTATCACAATCAGTTCTTTTCGTAACCGATTGCAATGAGATGGTATTATCATAATCGGTTTTGGGAAGAAACCGATTGTGATGAGCACAGGGTTATCACAATCATTTCTTTTCCGTAACCGATTGTGAGATCCTCACAGATTTCCCTTCAGTGGAACAAGAAAAAAACAAACTCCAACACGGACCGCTCTGCTAGAATCCCAACACATACCTCATCTACCCTTCATTAATGCTTTAATATTTGTGCAACTTGTTTTTTCTGACGATGAATAGTACCGCTCTGCTAGAATCCCAACTCGCGGTTCAACTCTCTGACAATTTATATATACACATGTAGTTATGCAAAATATATATAACATTAGTCTTCCACAGATTGTAATTTCATTACAATATATATCACCACATCCATTGTTTATAATTATTAAACATATATTACAGCTAATATATTACATTTACCGGCCCAGTCACCGAGTCACCCGAGTCGCCAGAGTCGGTATCACCGAGACTACGCGGACTAGTGATGGTTCATCCTCAGATGATGAACCCGATCTAGACGAGGCGCCGGTCCCTATGGTGATCGGCGCGAAGTACTCCACCTCCTCCTCCTCCTCCTCCTCCTTCTTCTCCTCCTCATCCTCCTCGTCGTCGTCGTCCTCCTCCTCCTCCTCCTCGTCGTCGTCGTCCTCCTCCTCCTCCTCCTCGCCGCCGCTGCCTTGATCGCCATCTTCGCGGCGCTTCCTCGCTGGCTTTGGAGGCGCTCGGATGGGGTGAGGCGCCGGGAGGGATGGGAGACAAGGGGGCGCCGCGCCACGCCGAGTGAGGCGCCGGAGGCTGGCGGCTGCCGGCGGCGGTGAGGGCGCTGGAGGAACGTCACGGTGACTCCACGGATTCCTCGGACCTTGCCGAGAAGGAGGCGCCGCCATTGCCGCGGCCGACGAAAGGATCAAGTTAGACCTTGCAGAGAAGAAAGGGGCTATATGAAAGAGATCAGAAAAGGAGCTATATGGAGTCACCGTACGTTCCTTGCAGAGAAGTTAGACCTTGCAGAGAAGAAAGGAACGCGATCAAACCTTGGAAGAGTACCCCCGATATCGATGAAAGGAGTTATATGAAAGGAGCTATATGTTTGAACGGTCAAATTGGCGGGGAAGACGAGGGTGCAAGATATCCGTGTCGGTTCATATCCGAGAACCGATCGTGATGACCTATGTTATTGCGATCGGTTCTTTTTAGAACCGATCTGAGATACATTATACGTGTCGGTTCTATAAAGAAACCGATGTTGAGGATCCAAATTATCACAATCGGTTTTACATATAAGCGGCGGTGATAAATAAATAATCACAAAGCGGTTCTTGTATAGAACCGATTGTGATGAGGTTCGCTAGGTTTATATATGTACCATCTGGACTCGGGATGAACTTATTAACTCTCGTCGAGTTGGTTCGCTAGGCGATTTCTCTATTTTCCTGCCTAGCTTACTTGTGGCTTTATTCAAAAGGTGGGCCCCATTCCTTCGAATCCCTTCAATTTTGTATTAACATACATTATTCGATTTTGATTTGGTGTCATTAGCAGAGTGTATGGTTGAGAAACGAGGGGGTGTAGGAGATCAGTGCGTTGAAGGTTAAAGTTAATTGAAACCCTAGCTAGCTTGATCAGGAGCTAGATTTCTCGTTTGTGGCTTTCCTCGAAAGGTGATCAGCATTAATTCTTATAAATCCCTTCAATATTTGCAGTAGGACTTAAATTAGTTTTTTTATTTGGTCAATGTGTACATTACATGTCATAATTGTGTCAATATAATTAATATGATCAATGATAGAGTACGTAGTTAATTAGGCTGCGTAACCTATGCGTCTCCCGTTTGAGGGTGCTTGTTTATAAGTATGCTAAAATGGCATATTTATAAATAAGCAGTCTCGAATTGTCCACGTTTTTGGACAGTTTGAGGATATGTGGCTCGGGCAAGTTCCTAATTAAGCTGTTGTACAAACTCTAGAGAAAGTTTCGGCAGCATCTCCCTGGCCAGTGTTCTCCGAATACACATCCTCTTGACATGTTGTCGATACGTGTATTTGGAGAAACGTGAAGATCTTCTTGCCAAATTTTCTCTAAAGTTTGTACAACATCTTAGGAACGTGCTCGAACCACATATCCTCGAATGGGATTAGGACCTAACCTACTTAGAGATTAGGAGTCATCGTTTGTAAGTAAGTACTTAGTCGGTCTAAAGATATACGTTTCTTTATATAAGATCATTCAACAAAAAAACTTTGTTTTCGGGTTCAACCCTTCTTTTATTTCATTGATTAGGGCATTATTAATTTATTGTTTGCGGTTTACTTGTAGATGGACCGTGAAGAATGGATGTATCACAAAAGCCGTGTGAGTGCTGAATTTCAGAGGGGAGTTAAGGAGTTCATAAAAATTGCAGAAGAAGATATGGTTATGAGGGGTGTAAAGTTCATATATTGTCCTTGTATTGATTGCACCAATCTCGGAGATTTAACAACTCGGCTCAAATTGAAGGGCATTTGATTCGACGTGGCTTCGTGAGGAATTACACGTGTTGGATCCATCATGGGGAGATAGGTAGTACCTCTGTGCTACGCAACGAAGACATGCTGGAAGCCGATCACGAGTTGGAGCGTGATATGTTCGATGACGATAATTTAGATCAAATGTTGCGGGATGTGGAGGGAAATTACACGGAAAGAGAGTTCAAAATTTAAAAGCTTGATGGATGACGATGCCAAACCATTGTTTTCAAGTTGCAAAGGGGAATACACCAAGTTGGTTTATGTTCTTGCATTGTTTGAACTGAAGGCAAAACACCGTTGGACTGATACAAGTTTCAATGCACTTTTAATACTTCTATCGGATATGCTTCCAGAGGGAAACGAGTTGCCAACAAGTATTTATGAAGCGAAGAAGCTATTATGTCCCATGGGAATGGAAATAGAAAGGATACATGCATGTCCAAATGATTGCATACTATACCGCAACGTCCATAAGGAATCACGCATTTGTCCTGCTTGTGGTGTACCCGATACAAACAAAATGAGAAGCGTAATGACAAGAAGCGTAAGAACCTAATTGACGACGGTGAAGATGTGAAAAAGGGGCACCACCAAGGTGTTATGGTATTTGCCCATCATTCCCGTTTAGAGCGGTTATTTGCAAATCCTAAAGAGGCAAAATTGTTGCGTTGGCATTATGAATCCCGAAAGGAAGATGGCAAGTTGAGACATCCCGCTGATTCGGCTCAATGGAGAAACATTAATTGGCAACATGAGGAGTTTGGTGCCGAGATGAGGAACATAAGATTTGGATTGAGTACGGATGGTATGAATCCGTTTGGTAATATGAGCAGTCGACACAAGATTTGGCCGCTTTGTTGTGTATCTACAATTTGCCTCCTTGGTTATGCATGAAGCGGAAGTATATCATGATGTCGTTGCTAATCTCAGTCCCAAACAGCCGGGTAATGATATTGATGTGTACCTATCACCACTAATTGAGGATTTGGTAAAATTGTGGAATGTGGGGTTGAGGTGTGGGATGCATACAAAAGAGAGAACTTCATCCTACGGGCTATGATATTTTGCACCATAAATGATTTTCCAGCCTTTGGTAATTTGGCGGGCTATAGCACTAAGGAGCCAAAGCTTGTCCAATTTGTGAAGAGGACACCGATAGCTTGTGGTCGCCGATTCGAGGAAAACGGTGTACATGGGTCACCGTAGGTTTCTACCGAAGTCATCGATATCGTAAGATGGATGACAAATTTGATGGAAAGAGGGAAGTTCGTGCAGCCCCATGACCTATGGTGGAAGGCAAGTATATTCACGTGTAGAGGATATCGATGTTCGGTATGGTAAGAGCCGTAAATCTGTTCGTCCTAGGACCATTTGGAAAAGAGGTCGATATTTTGGGACTTACCATATTGGAAGGAGTTAGATGTCCGTCAATGTATTGATGTCATGCATGTTGAGAAAAATGTTTGTGATAATTTGGTAGGCATCCTGCTGAACATACAGGAAGACCAAGGATGGTTTGAATGCTCGCCGTGATATGACCTACATGGGGATCAGGCCCAAGCTTGCAAGGATGGAGGAGGATGGAAAAGGGCCGTACATCCTCGCCGCATGCTACACCTTATCCAAGAAAGAGAAAGAAGACCTCTGCAAGTGTCTCCATGATATTAAAGTTCCATCGGGCTACTCCGCAAACATTAAGAAGCTTGTGTCTATGGATGATTTGAAGTTGATCGGTATGAAGTCCCATTTGTCATGTCTTGATGACCCAAATGCTCCCTGTTGCAATCGTAAATATCCTACCATATGACGTCGGGTTGGCAATCACGGCTATGCTATTTCTTCAATGCGATTTCATGCAAGGTTATTGATCCCGATATACTAGACAACTTACAGTGAGGTGGTGCAGACTCTTTGTCGACTTGAGATGCATTTCCCCGTCGTTCTTCGACGTCATGGTCCACCTCGTTGTTCACCTTGTTAGAGAGATTAAGATTTGTGGACCCGCATTCTGCGTTACATGTATCCGCTCGAGAGGTACATGGGTATATTAAAGTCATACGTGAGGAATAGGTCGAGCCTCGAGGGTAGTATTATTGAAGGTTATGGGACTGAAGAGGTTATTGAGTTCTCGTGGACTACCTAGGTAAAAGACAACCGATTGGTGTTCCTATATCTCGTCATGAGGGCAGACTTGGTGGCAAAGGACCCAGTGGGTCAAATCTAATGAGCCCACAATTTGATATGTACTGTAAAGCGCATTTCACAGTCTTGCAACACAAATGCGAAGTTCATCCATACATCCAACAAAGCACAAGTTGATATTACGGAAGAGAATCCACTTATGGATGAGCTTTCCATCACACGAGAACACAACGATCGATTCCTCACATGGTTCAAAGAAAAGGTGAAGGTCTCCGTTAGTACCGAGGATGTCAAATGGTTGGTCGACGGACCAAGATTTAATATACTGAGACATGGCAAGGTTACGATATTAATGGCTACACATTTTATCTTGAAAGTCAAGATGCAAAGAGTACAGTGCAAAACAGTGGTGTGAGCATAGATGCTTTGTCCGATGATCACTCAATTAGAGGATCGTCAACTGCAATGAACTGTTACTACGGGATGATCGAAGAAATATGGGAGCTCGACTACGGAATATACCAAGTTCCATTGTTCCGATGTAAGTGGGTGAGACTTCCTCACGGAGTTAAGGTCGACAAGACAGGTTTTACAATTGTTGATCTGAATAGATCGCCTACGAGATGAACCGTCGTCCTCGCAAAGCAAGCAACTCAAGTTTTCTACGTGCGTGATCCGCCAATCCGAGGTTGCACGTCGTACTTCATGGCAAGAGGAGGATTGTTGGAGTTGAAAATGTCGTAGATGAAGAAGAGTACAACCAATTTGATGAAACACCTCCGTTTGCGGATGGGGCATGTCTTAAGCGGTGACGACGGCACACATGGAACACATTACATGCGTGTAGATCATCAAGAAGGGTTGTATTTTAAATAAATTAAGTTGTAAGAATTCCTGTATTAATGTAGCATTTTGTGGAATATATATGTCAAATGGATCTTATAGTATAGCAAATTTGAAAAAGATTTGAATTATTCGACTCTTATGAATGAAGACTCTGTTTTAAAAAAAAATAGAAAATTGATCATAGTCATCACAATCGGTTCTTTTAGGAAACCTACACATATAGTCTAATTGCTATCGGTTCTTCTATAGAACCGACACGATATCTCAAATATTGCGATCTTTTTTTATATAGAACCGACACCGATACTCCAAATATTGCGATCGGTTTTTATATAGAACCGACACAGATACTCAACATAGTGCGATCGGTTTTTCTATAGAACCGACACGTATACTCCACATATTGCGATCGGTCTCTTTGGTTAACCGACCGTGATAAAACCCGAGCATTTTCATTTGCGCATACTCAGTTCATTTCTGCGCCGATCGATTTCGTTCAATTCATTCCACAACCCTAGCTCGACCACCTCCCCACCGGTGCCTCCCCCTCGCCTCCTCCCCGGCGCCTCCCCATCGGCGGGTACCCGTGGGCGCCTCCCCCTCGGCTCCTCGATCCCACACCCTAGCTCGACCACCTCCCACCGGCGCCTCCTCCGGTCCTCCCCGGCGCCTCCCCTCCGGCGATTCCCCTGGCGCCTCCCCCTCGGCTCCTCCCCGGCGCCTCCCCATCGGCGGTACCCGTGGGCGCCTCCCCTCGGCTCCTCGATCCCACACCCTAGCTCGACCACCTCCCCACCGGCGCCTCCTCCGGGTCCTCCCCGGCGCCTCCCCTCCGGCGATTCCCCTGGCGCCTCCCCCTCGGCTCCTCCCCGGCGCCTCCCCATCGGCGGGTACCAGTGGCGCCTCCCCCTCCGGCTCCTCGATCCCACACCCTAGCTCGACCACCTCCCCCATGGCGCCTCCCCTCCGGTCCTCCCCGCGCCTCCCCTCCGGCGATTCCCCTGGCGCCTCCTCCGGCTCCTCCCCGGCGCCTCCCCTCCGGCGATTCCCCAGCGCCTCCCCTCCGGCTCCTCCCAGCGCCTCCCCCTCCGGCTCCTCCCCACCAAGGCGCGTCCCCATCGGCTCCTCCCCATTGCCGACTTCGGTTCGGCCCGTAAGATGCATTTGACTGTGAATGTAATTGGTTGTAAATAGCTCGATGATGATTGCTTTTGAATGAGGCTTGATTAATCGATCATTAAAGGAACTTGCTAGACCTAGAACAACACCGCTCTTAGTCGACAATTTGGTGCCACTTGCTCTTAATGCATTGTTCTAGGTCGAGCAATCTTGTGCTTATTCCTTTATGCTCTTAGCCGACAATTTGGTGGCACTTGCTCTTAATGCATTGTGGTAGGGTTAGATTAGTGCTATATTCATTCTGTGCTATGCTGTACTTGTTGTTTTCTGTGCTAGAGCAGTGCTGTTCTAGGGTTGTAATCCTGAAATTTTTAGATGTAATAGCCGGTGATATATTGGCCATCTAGAAGTTGGACGGCTAATTAATTTAGCAACCCTTCTATAGCAATCTGAGAGCAATCCATCATTGCAATTTGAAACTTGTAACACATGCTATATTATCGCACTTTATTATCGAGTTTAGTTGCGTAACCTATGCGTCTCCCGTTCGAGGGTGCTTGTTTATAAGTATGCTAAAATGGCATATTTATAAATAAGCAGTCTCGAATTGTCCACGTTTTTTGGATAGTTCGAGGATATGTGGCTCGGGCAAGTTCCTAAGGTTTGTACAAACTCTAGAGAAAGTTTCGCATCTCCTCTGGTGTTCTTCGAATACACACCCTCTTGACCTGTTGTCGAGACGTGTATTTGGAGAACAAATGAGATGTCTGCAAATTTTCTAGAGTTGTACAACGACTTAGGAACTTGCTCGAACCACATATCCTCGAATGGGATTAGGACCTAACCTAATTAGAGATTAGGAGTCATCGTTGGTACGTCACGTGCTTAGTCGGTCTACAAATAGACATGTGAATTGTTTTCTATTATTTGAAATTTGAATTGCTTCCTCTCATGAAGTTTAGGTTTGACATATACGTACTTACTTCGAAATGTCGCAAAGAGAGAGCACCGGCTCAACGCCAGAGAGAGAAGAAGGTCCTGCTACCCCATCGAGGAAGGTTAGAAAGGCCAGAGGACCGAATAAAGGAGCCACAGGAGAACGCCGCAAGTGCTCCGCTTCAATGCCGAGGGGTTTGCACGGGTCCTGGCCTGCTTAAGGGGCGCTTACTCCTCTTTTCTCGGCCAATTGGTGAGGGAGCGAGTGCCGATCACAATTAAGGACTGGAGGAAGGAAGTAAGCGACGAGCGTAAGAACCGATGTGGGACGGGTTAAGGGAAAATGGATTATACCAGAGGAAGATGAAATCAATGCGAGGCAGATGCGCCTTGAAGAGAATGGGTGTGGCTTTGAGGCATTTCAGGTGACCATGCATGCCAAGTTCGTGTTGAAAGACCTTACTCCCTTCCAAAGTTATCCATTTGTTACACCCGAGGTATGGGAGGAGTTTGCAAGGATGAGGAATACGCCCGAGGCGGAGGAGCTGAGAGAGAAGAATATAGCTATACAGAGGCGTAACACACACACGCGCACCACCTCGGTTCCGGTGGGTATGTAGGGAAGAAGGCGAGTGGGTGCGACTAGCGAGGAGTGTTAAACCTCTGTGTCAACGATGCCTTACTCCCACATTTGCGTGTTGCGGGCACGCGACTGGGTATTAGCGAGGACGAAGAAAACCTCTGACGGTCAGATTGTCATTCCAAACCCCGCGATCAGCACATCGTCACGACCATCGTAAGATATCTAACATAGTACATTGCATATTATATTCCCATTGTATTTTAGTAATAATTTATACTTGCGACCTGCAGGAGGAGGTAAGCCTGCAGAAAGAGCAAGGAGCATTTGAAAGCCAAGGGTCAAGGGACATCTCTGTGTTCGGCAATCGAAGCCCGATCATAAGGCGGAGTGCTTGCCGCAGGTGCGGGGTATACGAAGAGGTCCTTCTTTGTAGAGGAGAGCGCTTCCAGTGCCAGGGCAAGATCATGGGAAGCACGTGAGGCGCGGATTAGGGCGCAGATGAAGGAGGAGTTGAAGGAGGAGTTAAAGGCTGAGATGATGGCTCGAGATGATGGCGATGTTCTCCCAGATCAGATTCCTCAACCATCGCCTATGCTACGCCCTAGCAGCTGCGCTTCCAATAAGGAACTGTGCATTCCACACCTCAAGGTAATAACTGTTTCAGACCAAAAGGTACATGAGTAAGCTTAACACAGATTATGATGAAGATGCCGATCACTTCTTGCGGAGTCCTGCCAAGTGCCGGCTAGTCCCGATCGACGACGAATACATTGAGGCTGCGCGGGGTTGCATTTCCAAGCAAGGAGGATGACACGGTGCATGGTATACCTTTGGGGATGGGCTACATGAGGGTGCAGTGGACTATGTCCACGATGTTTACATGTCTCATGCCCTCGAAGTTCCCCCTAACGAAGATATCACCACTCTTGGGCAAGCACGGATGTCGCTCATCAAGTGGCCCGCGACGGTGTCGTAGTGCAAGCACCTCCTGCTGCCGCTCTTGGTACTATCAAGCATTACTTCGCTATCACTGGTACTATCAGCCGCTATCTGCCGCTATCGCTACTTACCGGCATCGCTGCTATCAAGCTCACGCTATCGCTACGCTGTTGCTACTACTCAAGCTCTTGCTAGTACTGGTATCGCATCGTGTCGCTCCTCGTTATCGCTATCGGGTACTCTGCTGCTGCTCTGGTACTACTCCTCTGCCGCCGCTCCTCGCTCCTCCTCCTCTGCTGCTCCTGCTCCTGCTCCTCCTACTACTGCCGCTCCTGCTCTGCCGCACATGCTCCTGCCTCGCTACACAACCTGCACCTACGCTGCACTGCACTCTCCTGCACTCTACGCCGCAGCCTACAAATCTTTGGTGCGGTGGCGCAAAGGACTTCTACCACGATGACGAAAGATACAAAGCAGTAGTTCAGAGAGTCCCTCCGTGAAGAAGGCAAAGTTGTCGAGGGCACAGAACACCTGATGATCACAAGCGGTACATACATGGAAAGCCCTTTCTCCCAAGCCAAGAATTGAATTCTTTGGGCTTGTTCACTCGCCACCTACATGGATGGTACATCGATAGGTCACATGAGGACGAGCCTCGCCACGATTTCATAGTGAAGTATCGAGCGCCAATTCCACCGCAACGAGGATGGGACCTTCCTCGATTTGAGGATCTCAGACTTTATGTACAGCTTGAAAGCCGTCGATATTTCTACCATACGATCCTGGCGCCGTGAGTCTCGCACCATACTCAATCAGATGACTATTTATTGATTTTGTATTATATTTTTTAACAATTGACATGAATTGCAGGATCATGAGGCAATGAAAGCCGTGATTTTGTCGACACCCTGTCGGGTTTGTCGACCCGAGATGGTGTCTGCGACCATGGCTAAGTATCAATCGGAGTTCCTTGCAGGATACATCAAGCGTGCATTGCATGAGGAGGCAAAAAGGACTTCATTCTCTTCCCATACCACCAGAGTATGTACTACTATACAATTCAATTACATGTACACACTTCAACCTTGCATTAACTTATTCTCTTGCATTGTGTACCGCTTAATAAGCAACCATTGGGTTCTACTTGTGGTTGTTCCGAGTCAAAACAAGGTCTACACGTTGAACTCGCTCGAAAATAGACCGATGGAATATGCGATCGAGCCTGCTTTTGCGTAAGTAAGTACATTCCTCTAACCTAACACTTTACATATTGAACTACGTTACGTATTTTTAACCTCAATGGCATCTCTCCAATGTATAGGGCTTTCATGTCTTACGTTCTTTGAACGTGGCCGACACAATGATAAACAAGGCACCAAACTCGAGTGGAAGCGCTTCAAGGTACAAGTGTCTATCATAGGATTTTTTTCGACACCTATTTTTAATTCGTCTCCTAATTTAAGTTTCTTTGTTCACGTTGTCATCAACAAGGGTGCGATGATCTATGCGGCTTTTACGTGATGCATCACATCCTGATTTTGGTTGGTCGCTCACATCTTTTTCCTAAGGTATAGAGCAGATTATTTGCACTCTGTCTATGTGATATTTGTTTACAAGCATAATACTATCAAGCATGTTTTAGTTCCAATTTAAGACTTAAATATATTAGTGCACTACTATCTATTTTGCAGGACATTGATATCAACCTAAGAGCCTAACCAACGCCGATCTCAAGAAATTACGAGACCATTTATGCGATGGTAATGGACAGAAGTTATAACGGATGATGGTAGATATAGAGACCATTCAAGCAAATACTAGTCCATAAAGTGTAAACAAAATTTATCTGAATGTGAATGTGATGCATTACATTGTAAACAATATTAATTTTAATGCAATGTGTGTAGATTGTGATGTATATGTTACGTGATATTGTGGATTGTGATGAATGTGTCATATTGTCAATGCGAGGCCATTTTGGACGATGGGACAAGAATATCATCACAATCGGTTATTTGTTGGAACCGATTGGGATAGGTACAAGATCACAATCGGTTCTTATCGAACCGATTGGGATATGTACTGATATCAATCGGTTCTTCTTTGGAACCGATTGGGATATGTACAAGATCACAATCGGTTTGCATAAAGAACCGATTTTGATAATATTATTATCCCCATCGGTTTCAATAAAAACCGATTGTGATAATGTAATAATTTGAATCGGTTCTAAATGAACCGATTGTGATATTATTATTATCCCCATCGGTTCTACAACTGAACCGATTGTGATAATGTAATCATTTGTATCGGTTCTAGATAAGAACCGATTGTGATATTATACTTATCGCAATCGGTTCTAAGAGAAAACCGACAGATAAGTGTAATATCACGATCGGTTCAGAAAGAACCGATAAAGTGATAATGTATTATTAGTGTCGGTTAAAAACCGACTGTGATATATCTACCTTATCACTGTCGTTGGACTTTGTATCGCCACCAAAACCGACGGTGATGGCCGAAAAAAACCGATAGTAATGTGCCATTCTGTAGTAGTGAGCGTACTAATCATCATGAATCACCACCACCACCTCAAAATCAACAAGAAACTATTCTAGAAGAACAATTACCAGAACCTCCCACTATGGCTCCAATCCTAACAATGGTTGAGCAAGGATGTCAAACCAACACACTTTTGCTTCAGCAGTTGGTGCAAAACACTGTTAACCTCGGTGCAGTTGCTGCTAAGGGTGGCAATGGTGAAGCGCCATATCAGTCTAAATTAGGCGAGTTTCTGAAAACTCGGTCTCCCACCTTTTCTACCTCAACAGATCCGCTAGATGCATATGATTGGCTATGATCCATTGAAGGCAAACTGGCCATAGCACAATGCAATGACCAGGAAAAAGTCCTATATGTTTCTTATCAGCTTCAGGGTGCACCTGCTGCTTGGTGGGAAAATTTTCAGGCAATTTTACCACAAGGTCAACAAGTTACTTCGGTTGAATTTAAAGAAGATTTTCGTCAGGCTCACATCGAGCCTATAGATATTAAAAGATGGGAATTTCTTGACCTTCGTCAAAGTTACTTCTGAAGCACGCAAGATTGAACATTTCAGAGATAACTTGAATGAAGAAATAAAATGGACACTGGATGCTCATGATATCCTTGATTTTCAAACTCTTGTGGACAAGCAATCTGAGTGGAATTCAATATTCGGGCTGTCAAGGAAAGCCACAACAGAAAGTGGATGTCTTAGAAGTCTGCTAATGCTGGTCCTCCCAGGCCCCGCACTGCGTATCCATTCACTGCTCGTCCTTCAGCTCCACCTCAACAACAAAGACGTCTAGCCTCAGTTTTTTGACCTCAACCACCTCCAGCTCGCCCAACTAACAGATTTAGTGGATGACCTACTTGAACTCAGCAACAAGCCCCAAACGTGACTTGTTACAATTGCGGTGAACACAGACACTTTGCCAACATTTACCCAAAAAAGATTGGAAGTCAGTCTCGACCTCAGCCTCAAGGAGCACCGCAGTGACCTTCAGGTTGATCTCAAGGACCTAGTGGATCACAAACCTCTAGGGTAGCTCCTGTGCAAGCTCAAGGTCCTACTCACGGTCATTTGCATCATGCGACCGCTGAAGAAGCAAGTGATGCACCTGACGTGGTGTTGGGTATGTTCCTTATTCACTCAGTACCTACCTTGGTATTGTTTGATTCTAGAGCATTGCACTCTTTCATTTCTAAGAAATTTGCTAAACAAAACAATATCCAAATAGAACTTTTACCCACTAATATGATAATATATTCACTCAAAGCTACACTATAAATAGCCAGCCTATGTTCTAAGGTTAGCATTGAAATAAATGAAGTATTGTTCTATGTTGATCTTATTCTCATAAAACCCCCAGGTCTAGATGTAATCCTAGGTATAGATTGGCTATCTAAAAATAAAGGACAAATAGATTGTGCTAATAAATCTATAACGCTCATCAATCCTGAAGGAATTCCAGTGAATTTTTCATCTATCTCAGATACCTCAAATACACAATCTTTTCTCGGTTCAGCTTTAGTTGAAAAACTTAATCCAATACCTATAGTTTCTAATTATCTAGATGTCATTCCAGAAGAATTATCGGGTTTGCCACAATATCAAGACATAGAGTTCGTCATCGATCTTATACCTGATATAGCTCCTATTTCCAAACATCCCTATCGTATGTCACCAAATGAATTGGTAGAACTAAAGAAACAACTCGAAAAACAATTGAACTCCTTCTGGACTATTAAGAGATATGGATTTATTAGCACAATCTATTTGACCTTTATTTTTGGGTAATGGGTAAAAGATCAGTTTGAATATTATCATGGTAATGGGTAAAAGATCAGTTTGAATATTATGTTGTTCAATAAACTTCTTAGAAATTCCAGAATCAAATAGCACTAAATCAGGTACTGATTGGACAGGAAACATACCCAGTACTACGGCTGGTGCCTCATTAGCTTCTTCTGCGGTCACATGATGTAACTGACCGTGATTCGCACCTTGAGCAGGAGCAGGTGCAGGTTTTGTGGCTTGCTGCTCTCCAGGTCCTTGAGGTCGACCTGGGGGTCATTGCGGTGCTCCTTGGCAAGGTGTAGCTGCATTCCTCTAGTGACCACGCTCTCCACACTTGAAGCAGTTCACATTCGCAGCCTAGGGTTGCGCTCCAGTAGATCACCCTCCAGTGCTACCAACTAGACCTTGGCACCTTTGTTGTGGTGGTGGGACGGTTGCACATTAGACTGTTGCGCAGTGCGAGGCCTTGAGGTACTAGCACTCGCTAACTTCTGCTTCATCCATTTTCTTTTCCTGCTCTCCAAAACAGCCTGAGTACTGTGTTCTACTTGGATTGCTTTATCAACAAGTGTTTGAAAGTCGTTGATTTCGTGGGCAGCTAGCGTCCACTAAATCTCCTCATTGAGGTTATCTCTGAAGCGTTCAATTTTTCTCACTTCAGACATCACCTCAAATGCAGCATAGTGGGAGAGAGAGTTGAACTAATGGAGATACTCCATCACAGATTGATTTTCCTAGCGTAGGTCAAGGAATTCCCACCTTTTAATGTCTACCAGACTCGCTGGGATGTGAGCCCGATGGAAAGCTTCTTTGTACGCATTCCACAAGACCTCCTGGTCTTGCGGAATTATGGCCTGATGATTCTCCCACCAGGCGACGGCTGCACCTTGAAGCTGGTACGATGCATAAAGAACCTTCTCTTGTTCATCGCACTGGGCAATGATCAGCTTGCTTTCAATCGAACACAGCCAGTGACTGCGTCCAATGGGTCTACGGACGCGGAGAAAGTCGGTGGTCGAGTTTTTATAAACTTGCTCAACTTTGATTGTGAGGAGCACCAACATTACCACCTCTGGCTTCAATTGTGTTGAGGTTGGCGGTGTTTTGCACCAACTGTTGGAGGAGAAGGGTATTAGTTTGACGCCCTTGTTCCATCATTGTAACGCCCCAGCATCTAGTATGCCCTGGATGTCACCAAACATGGTAGAAGCAGCATCTAAATACCACAAATAAAGATAAATTACAGCAAGGGCGCAAATGCTAAAACCGAAAATTTCAGCAGCATCTCCTTTGTTTCTCCATGGTTCGGAGCAACAACAGAAATATTACAAGACATATCATAAAGAAAGACATCTAAACCAGCAATAACAAGTGATATAGCAATATCTTAAGTCTAAAATAATAAATCCAACCACTCCATAAGTTATAACGAAGTAAATGATGTACTCAAGCACACAATCAAGCCATACTCCAAGTTTCATCGCACTAGTCTTATTATCACAACTCCAAATGGTAACATTGGCTAAATTTGTGGAGCTACGTGAAGAAGTGTAGCTAAGCCCCTTTCCCTCATACCGGTTTCATGGTACCTAAAAACATCATAAAACACAAGCGTGAGTTCATCACTCAGCAAGCATATTGCAATGGAACAAGGAAAAACAATCTCAATATCATTATCACTACGCCTCATATTCAGCATCATTAGCATGTCATATCCACATTGAATTCATCTCATTAACATCATAGTCATCTCATAATTACATTGTATGCATCTCATTATCATCATCATATATGCAATGCAATGCACATGTCTCCTCGAAGCACATACCGGTATTGCCGAGTGCACACCCGTCGGCGTGCACCCTGTTTCCCCTTCCATCCTGTAGATGGAGGTTGCCTACACTTACTGACTTGCTCCCGTACACAACCATGGATGGGACTACGAGGTAGGTCTTTCGTGTTCACTACGTGTGAACACAGAGGTCCGTATCAGAATGGGACACCTCTTCCATTATGAATGCACATATGACATGAACATGTATAAACTTGCATAAACATTTAATACAACGAATTCATAACCAATATGTAACCATGTTCATCATGTCATAAGCAATTATCAAGCATGGCAAGTTAGCACATCATGTAGCCATATTGCAACTATGCAAATCTAATAGTCATACAACACCCGAACCCATCCCAATACCGTGGGCGACGGAGTGGCGAGCGGTTGAGGGCACTCCCGGGGTCACACCACCTACACATAGGTACCACACACTCAAAATGTGCCCACAAAACAGTACAAGAATGATCATCTACCCCGACTTCGCAAACTACCCCTAAAACTCGAAAACAGAGAATCTGTCCCGACGTGACAGCGGGCTTCCAACTAGCATAACTTGAGTTCTACGACTCCAAATTAAGTAAACGAGTACATTTTCTAAAATCTTAGGAAATTTCCTAGCTTTTTTCTAAGTATTCGCGAAGACTGAATCGGCCTCTAAAATTGACTAATATACATATCAACACGATCTATTCCAATCACGTCACAGTTTTGACAACGTTCGGTAAAACAGCCATAACTTTTAAACGGCTGGACGGAATTTAACGTTCTTAGTGTCCAATTAAATGTAATTCAATTACCTACAACTTTCTCAATAGGCGGCCGACCAGAAAATGCATATAAAATTGCGAAAACTCAAACCCTAGGTCGGATGTCCAATCAGCCCGAAACAGAACGTGGGACGGCAAAGCACGCAATCCTTTTCTCATCTAGGGACAGCACCTAAACATGGATCTAAGGCATGGAATACCACATCTATCAGCACCTACATTACCTCAAGAAAGCCACGATTCATTACCTCTTCAAGAAGAATCGAACGACGACGAAACCTCCCTTCCTTCCGGCCACTCTTTCCTTCCGAACCGCAGCGATTCGCCGGAGATTCCCGAATCCGGCGATCCACCGAGCGGAAAAATGAAGAACACCACGGGGGAGGACGTCGCGGGGCTGCTAGGGGAGGGGAGGGTGGTGGCTAGGGAAGGGAGGGGAGGTGGAGGCGCATGGGCAAGAGAGGGGTGCGGCTAGGGAGAGGCGCAAGGGGTGAGGGGGATGGCGGCTAGGGTTGGTGGGAGGGGGGTGTGGCGCAAGGGGAGGCAGGGCAGCAGGCTTTGCTGCCCAAAAATACCCCCACATGGGCCCGTTCTCCCCCACCATCGGCCCACCAAGGTCCCCCAAGGCCCAAACTCCCCCGGAAGGCTCAAATTCCCCCAGAAGGCCCAAATTCTACCCCGGAAAGGCCCAAACTCCCGGGAAAAAACCCAAAACATGGTACCAAAGTTGTACCGTAATGCCGACATCGATAAAGTCTCATACCGTCACTCCGTAGTGTCACAATCATTGCAAGCACCTGAGCCATCATCGGTGGTCCAGGTAGTTGCTCCTCAGGAATAGCATTATGTTGTTCCTGAACTAGAGGTGGTGGTTCTTGATGTACTGCACATCATGAAGAGGACGCTCTAGCAGAAGGGTGGATAAGATTTTGCTGAGCCGGAGTAGGAAGCGTTTCTCGTGGAGGTTGGGACACCCGAGTAGCTTCACTCTCCAAAATTTCATGAAGTGACCTTGTCGCAGACATCCTGAAAAGTCACTTTAGGTAAGCTAGATAGATCACTAAAAAGATGGACAGAAGTTGATGATTTAGTTTTCCTTTTATTTATTATAAGGCAACATTCTGTTCATTGAAATTTAATTTATTTAGACAAAATCATTCTCAAGGAAAGTTTCTACGCATCTTATTATGCCATGTTTGTTTTACCTAATTATTATTTAAGGGTCACAACATCGTGAAGTTATAATCAAATATTAAACATTCACGAGTAGGAACCATAAGTACACAGAAAATATACAACAGAGGTTTTATTCAACTCATAATATTTACATAACAGCTACTACATAAGGGTAATATAAACTACATTCATCCTACAAGTCCTACTTGACATCTTTGACCACAGCGTTGTCATCCTACATAACTATTGGCTCTGCTGAAATACTCATAGTGTATTCAGCTGTCGTGGCTGGGAAATACCACGGCGCCGATACACTTACCTCATTCTCGGTCGATGGGTACTAGGGGACCCCTGCTCAATCCTGACGCTAGAAAGGCGTGGGCGACTACCACCAACAGACACCCTCGCCTGTCGCGAATGCCTAGTGGGTCTCGTAGTCGTGGACGTAGCAACACCTGACACCTCTTGTGTCAGCAACAGGGATGAGCCATCTCCCAACACATATCGCATAATGAGTCCCATAGCGACGTAGGGTGCAATAATGCCGTCCAAAAAGGCCACTCGGCGATGAGATGCTACAAACTCCACCATCGCCTGCTGGTGGTACTGATTAGAGGCACTAAGGAATCCCACCAAAGCATGTTGATTCTCATTCTGAATAGTTGCAGGACTCGAATAGGTAGCTTCTCCCATCGGCAATACAGAAGGAATCCCCTGATAGACTATAGCAAACTCTGGCAATGCGTGTCGCAGACAGACGACAGCCACATAAGCAGCCTCATTCATTGCTGTAGTGTCTCAGATCTTTTGTCCAGGTTGGGGGGATTTCCAGTCAAGGTGTGGGTCCCGCTTGCAGATGGTCTCAGGCGTTTGTGAGAGTTATCTGTGACCTGCAGGGTTTAATTTCTAGTCGTGTGGGAGAAAATTTCCTAAATTTTTCCTCCCCACCTAACTTCTCCCCCACCCCCCTCATTTTTTTTCCTCCCACCCGAGTGCTCTCCCCCCATTTTCGTGCTCCTCTTCCTCCCAGCCAAAGGGAGGGCCTCCCATGGCTCTCCCTCCCCTTAGAGCTCCTCCATGGAAGGCCTTGAAGCTCCCCTCCATGGCTGCCAAGGCCGACGCCCCCTCCTCCCTTCTTCCAGCCGGGCAGCAGCAGCAAGCATCACTTCTCCTTCCTCTTCCTCCTTGTAGGTGAGTGGGTTTGTGCTTTAGGATTGTTCTTGCAGTTCTAATGGAGGTCCTAGCTGGTTAGAGTGGCTTTATGGTTCCTAGATCTAAGTTTTTTGGAGGGAATCCTGTACTATTTTTTAGCCGAGTTTTTGCCCACTGTTGGAACTATGGTTTGGGCAAGATAAAGTCATCTCATGGATCTTTGGTTGTAGAAGAAGTTGTAGCTTATTTTTCCCCTTTAATTGAAGCATAAGAACACTATAATCCATTAAGCCAATCAAAAGTTATGCCTATTTTAGTATGGACTGTCCAGATTGTTTTTTTGTTTGTACCTGAAAGGTTCAATTGCTGTTTAGGGCTAGTTGCAAATCGAATTAGACTTTACATTTACCTAGAGAAAGCTAGAAAATTTCCTATAGATTATGAAAATGTATTTTTTTGCATGATTTGGGTTCAAGAATCAAAAGTTATGATAGTTTGAAGTTGCTGTCCTGAAATGTGAATATGCTGAAAATTCAGAAACGCAACTGAGTTTTGGAGCACGATTTGAGGGCCTTTGAGATATCTCCTGCTTGAATGGCTTTGTGATAACTGAAGCTCATCCTCTTGTGGTCATTTAGAGCACAAGAACCAAAAATTTGGTTTAGCTATTTAGGAGATATGCTAGTTTTAGTGAAAATAGTATAGATCTAACTGAGTAGATGTTGGTCTGTATTCCTTGATGAACTAGGAACTATAGAAGCAACTCATGTATAAATGGCTTTGTGATAATGCTAGATTATCCTCTTGTGATCATTTAGAGCATAAGAACTCAAAAATTGGTTTAGCTAATTGGATTTTATGCTCATTAGCGCGCTTGCTGTCCCGAGTTCAAATTGTCGGGTTTTGGGGCTGTTTTGGGATAAAATGTAGAAGTATAGTTTGTTGTTGTGAACTATTTGGGCTTGGAAAAAATGAGTAAGCAAATGTGATTTTCAGGTGGAGTAGCTTCGGGAGTGGCTTTATCTTCCCACCACCCCACTCCTCGCGATTGAAGGCAAGTGTGGTGTGTCGAATGTTACGTGGTAGCTAAATGATTGTTCAATGTTGTGATTTAACCATTCTATAGAAATTATGTGATGTGTTGTCATGGTTTTATTTATGATTTTGTTTAGGCTAGTATGAATGATCATATATGGATAATAAGAATTAGTTGATACTTTTATATTTGCTTATGGCTATGCAAGTGGTGAAAACGAATGAAGTTTGCAAAATTTATTCATGTCAATTGCATATTTGCATTCATAATGGAAGAGACGATCCATGCTGATGCGGATCTCTGTGTTCACACGTAGTGAACACGAAAATCCTACCTCGTAGTCCCATACACACGGATGTATAAGAGCGAGACAGTAAAAGTATGTCCCTCCACGGGATGGAAGGGAATGAGAGGGTGCACACCCGTCGGTGTGCACTCGGCAATACCGGTATGTGCTAAGAAAGGTGCATTCATGAGCATCCATGTTGCATCATTTGGAGAAAGAAATGCAAATGAGGATTTAATATGTTCTTTTCCTTGTATGGTTAAAAGACTTGTGTATGTATGCATAATACCTGTTTATGTCCTATTTTCTTGTCGCATTGCATCATAATGATGATTTTTGAGTCAAACGAAAATGTGTAGAGTTGGGATAGAGTTGTGGACTCATCCAAAGGGATTTAATGGAGTATGTGTGAGTTGTGGACTCATCCAAAGATGTTCAATTTGGTATGTGTAGGAAATAAGCAATGAAGTGAACGATGTAAATGGTGTTGATATTATTGTTTTATGTATTTGCTGATTTGAATAAGAAATATGATCACGTTGTTGACTTAAGTGCGTTAATTGGTTATGAAATGGTTATTTGTTACACTTTGCTGAGTCTTGGACTCATGCTTATTTTGTTTGTTGTTTTAGGTGTTCTGAAGACGTCATGAAGGGATGGGATATAGTTGCAACACGTCACACACCATGCCAATCATATATTAAATAGTTTGGAAGAGAGTTCCATGTTGTTATTTTAATGTTGGTTCTAGTGTGTTAAAGTTGTTTGTGGTTGTGGTTATTGTGGTCTTCTTGTTGTAAGATTAATAACTGCTTGAAGTATCTGCTAGGATGTTTCGATTGGATTCCTAGATGTTTATGCTTGTGAATGGTATAAATGTTATCTCTTTGCCTGCTGAGTGGATGTCCACTATTTTTTAGGGAAGGTGCTGCCGAAGTTTTTAGTGGATTTCGTCTATTAGAGTTTGACCTTCCATGTCTTGTTCTTATTATCTGTTTTGGTAACACTCAGGGCACAGTTGGTGTCGGGGTGTTACAATTGCGGCCTGCACAGAAGCGCTTGGGCCATCGAAGGACTGATCTGCTTCACCATAGACAACCCTCGCAGGGATGTCCACTCGAGCAATGAACTCTACTGACACTGAATTGACCATAGCTTGAAATACTATGTATCGTGGATTATCATTTAATCAAGCAAATTTCAGCATCTGGGCTAGAACTTCCATCATGCCCGAATCCTCCCGATCAATGGTGATATATGTAACATCCTCGTTTTGGCTTTCTGGAGAAAAACCTAATTAAAATAAAGCTAATTCAAAGTTGGAGTTTCTTTGGTGTTTATATTAACCTGGCATCCATTCCTTCAAATCGAATTAA
This sequence comes from Rhipidocladum racemiflorum, assembly GCA_036346355.1. Lineage (NCBI taxonomy): Eukaryota > Viridiplantae > Streptophyta > Magnoliopsida > Poales > Poaceae > Rhipidocladum > Rhipidocladum racemiflorum. The sequence goes on along the minus strand of CM070576.1, from coordinate 69,451,908 downwards.
TTCCCTCGGCGAAAAATCGGATTTTCCAGATCACGGCAGACCAAAATTCACCCGAGTCCAAAAGTGCTCCAAAATCTCCAAACCACTTCTAAAATGTCCCAAATATTCCGAAATGATTTTAGGAATCATTCCTGGATTTTTGGACCTCCGTTCCTATTTTATCTCGCTGCTTTTGTTTAATGCCTGCGATCCGCGCCCGATTATTCAATTCCACAAAAATCATCCAAATTCAACCAAACCACTTCCATTGAGTTCCAAATAATCCAAAATGGCTCTAGGAATTTTTCCGGGATTTTTAGGCCATTTTTCCTTATTTTTCTCTAGGGCGAATCATTTGCGTAAAGGAGAACCAATGAGGTGCTGCCACGTGGCACATGAATAGTGTCATCTTCAACCTCTAGCCATGCATGGAGGATGAAGCTTCATGCAAGCAAAAAATGGTGGGAGCTATCTTTAATTCCTTGTAGCTCCTCCAATACAACTCCAATTCGCGAGCAGTAGGATCCGTTGGGATCACAACGGACTCCTCTTCCTATCCATGGGGTTGTTGCACCCGAAATCGCGTTGGTTTTTGAACGGTTGCAAGAAACCCGAAATCCACTCTTTTGGAGATTGCGCGGCCGTTTCTAATCCGTTCCGCGTGATTCCACCTCTCATCTCGCCGTATAAGAACCCTCTTTCCGTTGGTATAACCCTCCTTTAGCCTCTCAAACCCAATCGGCCGCAAGATCAAGAAAACCGACGCACTCTCGCGTTCTTCGTGTTCTTGCTCATATCTTCCACTCCGGTGGATCTTTCTTCCTCCCGTTCGTTTCCTTGTGTTAGTATGGATGTCTAGTCTCTAATCCATCCATCAATTTCAGGGTTCATCAAGTTTCCTCGACGAATTTCGTGTTTTGCTCGTTTCGGCCGAACCCGTGTTCATCGTCGATTTCATCTTACTCGGTGAGTGTTGGTTCAATTCCTTCCGGTTCTAGGTTCCTAAGGATGTTATCTAGAGATCCTAGCTTTTTGTTTGGATTGATTCCATGCGAAATTGAGAAAGAAATCAAGTTTTTGGCCAAGGAGGTGTTCTCTGTTTCCTTTTTTTTAGCTCTCTGTTTAGAGCTCCAATGGTGGGCTTGGGCCCCGTGCGCGCCGCCCGCCCGCGCCGTGGCCGCTGGCGCCGGCCGCCTCCCGCCGCCCGGGCCGCCGCCGCCGCCGCTCCCCGCCCGGCCACGCCACGGGCCATGCCCTCCCTTCCCTCTCTCCTCAATCTCTCTCTCCTCCATGGATGGCCTAAGGAAGCTTCATGGAGAAGCCACTTCTCTCCCTCCCAATGACAGGTGGGCCCCCCTGTCATAGACCCACTCCTACCAGCCCAGTCAAAGTCAAAGTCCACGGTCAAACTTTGACCCAGTCAAACCCGAAGGGCATATTCAGGAATATTCTGCTTTCGATTTATTCGAATTCAAACTTCGGAAGCTCATAACTTCCTCATCCGAACTCCGTTTGACCTCATTCAAATTTCTAAATTCATCTAAAATCAAGACCTGCCTGCCAGTACTAATTTTATAATTTTTGGATTTTATTTATTTTCTGTTATTTATTTGTTGCCTCGTTTTGCGTGTAGTCGATTTATCCCGCCACATCACGATTTCGCCGCCGCGCCCACCGAGTTCGACACCGCCGCCGCAACTGAAGGCAAGTCTCCTTGATGCACTTTGCTCCTATGTTTGCGAAAGGATTTAAAATTGTTTATAAAGTTGCATGGCTATGTTTAATTAAATATGTCAAATATAAGAGCTAGTTATTCAACTTGTTAATTCCTCCATGACATTGTTAATCATATCCATTGTAACCCTAGATCATTGTTTATACCATGCCTATGTTTATTTGGTATCCGTTGCTATGTAGTACGGTAGAATTGCTTAGGACCTTTTCCGACCAAAACAACCCATGGGTGGGATTATTCAAAAAGAATGTTATTAAATGTGATTTGAAAGTTATTATTATGATTTTGGTCCTGTTTTCTAAAATAAAAGAAAAGTAAAATGATTTTGACTTGGGCGGCCTGGAATGTCGGGTGGAAGCGGATCAAGTCTTGATCCTTTTGTGCAAAGTACCGCCCCAAGTCATATAAGGACCGACGCTTATGATTGCCATTTTAAGCATAACCGTACTACCACATGTCTATAATGGTACGACCTGGCTCACTAATTTGTAGAAGCCTAGTTTAGACTCACCACTCGGTTGTTGTGTGAGAGCCGGACGGAGGCATTGTTGTGGTTGTTGTTTTGCTCACACGGCGCAAGAGGGGGCTTCTGTACTGGGTGGAGGGAACCCTAACAGCGGTGAAACCTCAGCGGGTGGGTCTAGCTAGGTAGATACATTGTAACGGCCTTGTCAAGATATCCCTGCCGGCACACCTAAGGAAGTGTGTTAATTGCATGGCAACAAGGGTCTATCTTGTCTTGTGGGTAGAGTTGTACACCTCTGCAGAGTATAAACTATTCGAATAGCCGTGCCTACGGTCAAAGGCAAAGCAAGAAATGCTTTCATATTGGTAGACTTTGATTTTGTTTTTAAAACCAAAAAGTGTTTTGTTTTGGGGTTCGGGAGTGGTTAGAACTCTCGAATGTTGTTTGGCGGAAAGAGCCAACCAGGTGGATAGAACCTGTTTACCTTTGACGGATGGAGTCACATGATTAACTTTGATCTTTTAAACTGTTGGCGGATAGAGCCTTTATGTTAGTGATGGTGGATAGAACCTCACTACAATAATAAATAATTCAATTATTAAAAAGAGTTGTAAAATATGCTTTGTGAAATTTATTACTTAAGTATGATTTAATCAAATGTGGCTTTATGCAAATAAACCCTATTAAGCTTCCTTTGGAAAGCCCCACATGATCATAATTTCCCGACTTGCTGAGTACTTTTGTACTCACGTGCTACACCAACATTGTAATCATCAGAAATTTATCAAGATGCTGAGGAGGAAGAGGAGTTCTTCGAGGAGGATTGCCAGGAGGACTAGTTGCGTTTCCTAGTCGCCGCCTGTATGCGTTGTGGCGCTCGCTCGTTGCTTTCTTTGCTTCCGCTGTTAAGAGTGTCCGGTCGTTGGACCGAGTATTGTAATAATTTTCCATGTGGACCATACATGAATATTTACATTACAAGTTTCGTTATGTTCGGCAATGATGTATCATCGGATCGTGTGTACTAGCTACTGATCTGGGACTAGTACGGAAATACACAGGAGATTCTGGATAGCTGATCCGGGGTCTCACAGCGGTGGTATCAGAGCCTGGACGACTGTAGTACGTGACCTAGTTAGCATGGCAAAGCCTTAAGGACCTATATTTCATAAAAATGTAATTGCAAAAGTTTAAGTTTCTTTGCTTCTATCTCTTCTATCTTAGTATCTTGTGCTCATCCTCTCTTTTATTTAAATTTTGGTTGCTAATTCTGTCTTCTTTCAAAAATTTGTAGATGTCGGTTTTCACCACCTTTGCCGGTGAGGCTGGAGGCTTTTGCGAGGAGCTGTCACTGATGCTCCAGGAGCTGGGATTTCCCCATCGTCCGGAGTATCGCTACCAATCGATGCCTGGTCTTGGCCAGGATATGTGGCAGGTCCGCTTGCTAGTCTTCGCGAGGAGCCGCCTTCGCGTCGAGGACCGGCCGTTCTACTTCACGGCCGAGAGACCGATTCTGGCGTACGCGCTTCAGGACGCGGCCAGAAAGGCTATCCTCATGTTGGGACAGAGCTACCGCGATATGCTGGAGAACTCTCCATACCGGCTGTTTCCCCGCTTCCAGGTTGGGCGGGTGTACAGCCAGTTTAGGAGTTTGGCCCAGGAGAGGGACCCGACCGTGGTGCACTTGGGGTCACTCGTCCAGGCGCAGGATGAGGCCTATGTCCGGATGTCTGACGAGCTGGTCGGGTCTGGCCGGGACTTGATTTTGCAGCGAGAGAGAGGATCTCTCGGTTTGAGGAGGAGAGGAGGAGCCTCCCATCGCCTCCACCGCCGGGCCGTCAGGCAGAGGCATGCCTGCGTGGTGCCGCCGCCACCAGGTTCGGGAGGAACCGCCGGCCCGCGACATCCCAGAGGACGCGCCGCCAGCCAAGCGTCATCAAGGCCTGAGGCTTCGGACTACTGCGCGCAAGTCCGTTCGTCTCCCTTCGCCGCCAGGGTTTTCTCTGATTGCTTTGGCTGCCGAAGGAGCAGGATCTTCGGCAGCCGCTTCACCTTCCCGCAGCAGAGCGAGGAGGAGGAGGAAGAGGAGGACTCCGCCCCGCGTCTTCGCCAAATGACGCGAGTTCTTAGATAGTTTTAGTCTGCAGGATCTTAAATTTGTCGCGTTAGAGCGTTGAATAAGTGATTGCTGGATTGTATCGTGCCTTTAGGCATTTGTGATACAGCCACCTCCAAAACTATTTGATTTTAATTGAAGTTTAGTTGGTTTTTCTTTCGGTTGTGTGCTCTTGTGGTTGTGCCCTTGTGTTGAGGATGTGGTTTAGTTCCCCGTTGCTTACCTATGCTTCTCCCTCTTTCCTTGTGCTTGACCGCCTTGTGCAGATGGAGAACGTTGGTCGTGGTCGTGGTCGTGGAAGGCCCGCAGGCCGTGGTAGAGGCCGTGGACGAGCCCGTGGACCGGTGCACTTTCAAGAGGAAGCGAGTATGTGGAGCCACCGCAGCCGCAAGGACAAGAGCAAGTGCAACACCGCCGCCAAAGATGATCCGCCGCCCCACCACCACTCGGCCGCCAAACATGGAACAAATGATGGCGATGCAGCTTCAGATTCTTCAGCGTTAGCTCGTAACGCCCCGAACCAACCTCAAGCCGCAAAGACTACCAAGCTCAACCGCCCCAATCTAAGTTTGGGGAGTTCATGAGGACTCGACCCCGACTTTTGCCGATCCGCAGATCCGCTGGATGCGGATGACTGCTCAAGGAAGTTGAGCGTAAATCGCACTTGGCTCGGCGATGACATAGAGAGTGTGCAAGACGCGTCTCACCACCAAAGGAATCAGCCCAATCGGTGGGAGAACTCCATCGTGCCGCCCATGCCGACCCTGCAGAACATCCCATGGAATGAGTTTGTGGAAGCCTTCAGAGCTACTCATATCCCAAGGGGATTATGGAAATGAAACGCCGGAGTTTCACAAGCTTCAAGAGGGAACTTGTCGGTATCGGAGTATCTTAACCGCTTCACACAAGTCCCAGACGCGATCACAGATGTCGCCATCGACGAGGCCAAGATTTGGCGATTCATGGAGGGCCTTGACCCCAACTTGAAGGTACAATGGTTTCAAGCGACTACCCGCTGCTCCAAAGACATGATCAACAAGGCGCCGATTCAAGAGGATGCTCGCCACGCCTTTTGAGTCGCGCAAGAGAAAAATGATGTTTCAGACTCAGCCGGTGCCGCAGCAGCCTGTGCCCCGCACTTTTCAGCGGAAGAGCCTAGCGGGCCAAAGAGCAGTGGCCCCAGACTCAATGTCTACCCCGCGCCCCACTGGACAAGCCCTCGCGAGCAAAGCAGAGCTCAAGCTCGAAGAGTGGGACAGCAATGGCAGGAGTGCGGTGCTTTAATCTGCAGGGAGATGGGGCACTACGCCAACAATCGCCCCGAAACGTCGACTGTCACCCGGTGAGGTTCAACCTGGGATCGACGCCTTGGCCGCGCCCCTGCGCCGCTCAAGGAAGAGGAACCCTCGGACTCGCGCACGCCAAGGACTGCAGGAAGAGGGCGTGTGAACCACATCACCGCGGAAGAAGCTCAGGATGCGCCAGACGTGGTTTATGGTAAGTTCCATGTGAACTCAGTACCTGCTTCAGTTCTGTTTGATTCTGGTGCAACCCATTCTTTCATATCAGAGTACTTGGTTAAAAAGCATAACTGGAACACCATACAGTTAAGAAACCCTTTGCTAGTGCAATCCCCTGGAAAAGAATTAAGAACAACTTCTGTCTGTCCGAAAATGGATATAGTAATACAAGGGGTAAAGTTCCTAGCGAACTTAATACTGTTGGATACTAAGGGTATAGAAGTAATCCTTGGAATGGATTGGTTAACCAAGTACAAGGGTCGATAGATCGTGCTAGTAGAGCTATCTCTCTTACCAGCCCGAGGGGATTAGAGTGGAGTTCTTATCTAATCTTGCCTCTAAGGGGTAGCACCTAAACCGTTTGAAAGGTACTTCGTTGGAGAAGGTACCGATCGTCAATGAGTACCCGGATGTGTTCCCGGATGAGTTGCCTGGTATGCCACCAGATCGAGATGTGGAATTTGTGATTGAGCTAGTACCTGGTACCGCTCCAATCTCGAAGAGACCGTACCGACTGCCTTCTAACGAGTTGGTCGAGATGAAGAAGCGATTGAAGAACTGCAAGAAAAAGGATTCATCGCACTCCGATTCGTCACCTTGGGGATCGCTTTGTGATCTTTGTGTCCAAGAAGGATGGTAGTCCGAGAATGTGCATCGACTACAAAGTTGTTGAATGAGGTTACGATCAAGAACAAGTATCCGTTGCCTCGGATAGATGATCTGCTTGACCAGTTGAAGGAGCTCAAGTCTTCTCCAAAATAGATTTGAGATCGGGATATCATCACCAAGATAAGAAAAGAGGATATTCCAAAACAAATTTTCACCACCCGATATGGACTGTATGAGTTCACGCCATGTCTTTTGGGTTAACCAATGCTCCTTCTTATTTCATGAATCGATGAATAAGGTGTTTATGGAGTATTTAGACAAGTTCGTCAGAGTATTCATCGATTTACATTCTTGTCTATTCCAAGAGCAGAAAAGAACATGAAGACCATCTGCGGATAGTCTTGGAAACGCTTAAGAGAGCATCACCGTATGCTAAGTTTAGCAAATGTGACTTCGGTGAAGGAAGTGTCTTTCCGGTCATGTCATTTCTGCTGCAGAGTAGCGGTAGATCCAAATAAAGTGAGAGATGTTTTGGATTGGACACAACCCAAGTCGATCCGAGATCCGAAGTTTTCTTGGATTAGCTGGTTATTATCTGAGATTCATTGAAGGTTTCTCGAAGATAGCGGACCTCTTACTCAGCTTCTGAAAAAGGAAAAGAAGTTTGAATGGACTAAAGCCTGTGAGCAAAGTTTTCAGGAGTTGAAAAAGAGATTAACCTCAGCCCCAGTGCTTATTTTACCGGACATCCATAAGGGCTTTGAAGTGTATTGTGATGCTTCGAAGCAAGGACTTGGATGTGTTATGATGCAAGAAGGAAAGGTAATAGCCTATGCTTCAAGACAACTGCGACCTCATGAAGAAAACTATCCTGTTCATGACTTGGAGTTAGCCGCAGTTGTGCACGCGCTCAAGATATGGAGACATTACTTGATCGGCAATAGATGTGAAATCTATACGGATCATAAAAGTCTGAAGTATATCTTCACTCAGCCTGATCTTAACCTGAGGCAGAGAAGATGGTTGGAGTTGGTGAAAGATTATAATCTGGGAATTCATTATCACCCTGGAAAAGCAAACGTTGTTGCGGATGCTTTGAGCAGGAAAGCTCACTGCAACAATATGAGAGTGCAACCAAGCCAACCGACGCTTCACGATGAATTTCGGCGCCTTAACCTGGGATTAGTAAATGAAGGGTGCATTTATTCTTTGGAGGTCAAATCAACCCTTGAGGATCAGATCCGAGAAGCTCAGAAGAACGATAAAGGTATTGCCAACCTGAAGGAAGGCCTAAAGAAAGGAAAGCACTCCGGGTTTTCAGAAGATGACCAGGGAACTGTTTGGTTCGGGAAAAGAATAGTGGTCCCTAACCAAGAAGAAATCAAGAACGTGATCTTGAAAGAGGCTCACGATTCAGTTTACTCCATTCACCCAGGAGGCACAAAGATGTATGCAGATTTGAAAGACAAGTATTGGTGGTCCAATATGAAGAAAGAAGTTGCAGATTTTGTGGCACGTTGTGACGTGTGCCAGTTGGTAAAAGCGGAGCATCAGAGACCAGCCGGTCTATTGCAGCCAAGGTAAGTGCCCATATGGAAATGGGAAGAAATTGGAATGGATTTTATAACTGGCTTACCCAAAACCAAGTCCGGTTATGATTCCATCTGGGTTATTGTGGATCGATTGACCAAAGTGGCCCACTTTATCCCGGTAAAGACGACTTATTCTGGAGATAAGCTTGCCGAGTTGTATATGGCTAAGATTGTGTGTTTACACGGTGTGCCAAAGAAGATTGTGTCTGATCGAGGTTCCCAGTTCACCTCGAGATTCTGGCAGCAATTGCATGAGGTATTGGGCACGAATCTGAATTTCAGTACTGCTTACCATCCCCAGACGGATGGCCAGACCGAAAGGGTCAATCAAATCTTAGAGGATATGTTGAGAGCTTGTGCTCTAACATATAAAGGCTCGTGGGATCAGAATTTGCCCTATGCAGAGTTTTCCTATAACAACAGTTATCAAGCCAGTCTGAAGATGGCACCTTTTGAAGCTTTGTATGGAAGAAAGTGCCGAACACCATTATATTGGAAAGAAACCGAAGGAGGACAAATCATCGGACCCGATGTTCTGGAAGAAGCCGAAGAGCAAGTCAGACAGATCCGGGCAAATCTGAAGACAGCTCAGTCCATCCGTCTGGCTTGTGTATTATCATTTAATCAAGCAAATTTCAGCATCTGGGCTAGAACTTCCATCATGCCCGAATCCTCCCGATCAATGGTGATATATGTAACATCCTCGTTTTGGCTTTCTGGAGAAAAACCTAATTAAAATAAAGCTAATTCAAAGTTGGAGTTTCTTTGGTGTTTATATTAACCTGGCATCCATTCCCCTTCGAAATCGGGAATTAATTCCCTCCCGGGCGAAAAATCGGATTTTCCAAAGATCACGTGCATTCTAAAATTCACCCGAGTCCAAAAGTGCTCCAAAAATCTCCAAACCACTTCTAAAATGTCCCAAATATTCCGAAATGATTTTAGGAATCATTCCCCGGATTTTTGGACCTCCGTTCCTATTTTATCTCGCGCGGCTTTTGTTTAATGCCTGCGATCCGCGCCCGATTATTCAATTCCACAAAAATCATCCAAATTCAACCAAACCACTTCCATTGAGTTCCAAATAATCCAAAATGGCTCTAGGAATTTTTCCGGGATTTTTAGGCCATTTTTCCTTATTTTTCTCTAGGGCGAATCATTTGCGTAAAGGAGAACCAATGAGGTGCTGCCACGTGGCACATGAATAGTGTCATCTTCAACCTCTAGCCATGCATCTATACCCCTTTATAATTCACCAGTTAAATCTTTTCTACATGCACACACTTTTCTGCCCCCACAGAGGGTACTTTGCTTTGTTCACCCTAGCACGTGCACACACAAATCCTACTTCCTCAAAATCAAGCGCTAAGATGTTCTGTCATCAAATCCGATGGACCAAAATCAAGTGCAATGGTTAACTGGGTTAGATCGGGGGTCCTTTTCCTCCCAACCCGTGCGGCACCAGTCCTACGTGGGCCCAATCGTCGCCCCAATCGCGCCTGCCTATCGCGCCAATCCTCTATCGCGTCTATCACGCCCCAATTCGTCTGTGGGCGCTACACTCGCCGCCACCTCGCCGCTGCCCCGCTCGCCTCTGCCCCGCCGCACCCTCGCGGCGACCTCGCCGCGCTGGCCGAGCCGCTCCTCCACTCGCTCGGCGCCCGCGCTCGCCTCGCCCGCCGCGCCCTCGCGGCGACCTCGCCGCCCGCGCTGCCGCCGCTCCTCCACCGCGCTCGCCTCGCCCCGCGCCCTCGCGGCGACCTGCGCCACCGCTCGCCGAGCCGCTCCTCCACCAGCGCTCGGCGCCGACCACGTGCCTCCTCGCTCGCCTCGGCCCGCCGCCCGCTCCTGACGACCTCGCCGCGCTGCCTCCGGCCCGCCGCCGCTAGCGCAATAATACCTTTTGCTAGGAGTTACGACGATGTCTCTTCCCTCGGCCAGGCGGCGGAGTGCGATGGCGACGGCCCGGTTCCTCGACTACGGCATCCTCGAGGACCTCCCCGGCCGCCGCTGCGCACCTTCCGTGGTCGCCTCCCCATCCTCCTCCAACCCAAGGTCCATCCTCATGCTTCCCGATGCAGCTGCTTTGGGATATAATTCTTTGGTTCATATTAATTTTGAGCTGGTTTCGTGAATTGGACGCATCGTGGTAAAGCTGCGGTGATAATGTTAGAGGATTTATGAATTTTGGGTTTCTGGTTATCGAGGCTGGATTGGATCGTAACTCGTAAAGGCCATTGCTTTATCTGAAACATAGGGCTTCTGATGAATTATTGCTGATATGGATGTTACGAGGTTGTTTCGGTTGTTTTGTGGAATAGATTTGTTAGTCAGGGTAGGGGGAAGACAATTTTGGTATAGAAAATGTTCTTTCGTTGCCACGAGCGTGGTTATGGAGAATGGATTGATAAATTCATGCGAATCGACGAGTTTCATAACAAGCTGGTATATCGATTACGATGCGTCGTTTGTTAATGTCTTCCTTCCAGGAACAAACAGATGAAATGGGATTATATTGTACTGTGGTAAACTGGTAATGTTGGATGGGGTTAGGGTATGCATTGATGCCTCTTGCTTTGTTCTTGAAAGTACGTCTTGTATGTGGGCGAGATGGATGCTTTACATGCATCTATATTTCTACTTAATTCAGTAACAGATGATCTGCATCGCTTGGTTAAAAGCTGGTAGCAAATTTGGGCAAATCTTTTATGTAGACTAAGAATTTCTAATTTGTGTAGTAGGGTCCAGGTTGCTCAAGAGGTTATAGAGCACATATGTGATATAGACCGAGATACACAATGATTGGATTTGTCATTTGAGTAGTTCTTTGTAGAATCGTATATGTCGAGATAGTTCTTGACATGCATAATTTGTTGGTCATCTACATGCGGTTTTCTTGTGTATGGCATCAATATCTATTCTTTGAATTGTGTTACTTCAATGCTAGGACTCACTAGGAATCTTGATGAAATTGCATTGAGATTGCAGTGCTGTTATCCGTAGTTTCTGACCAGGAACTCCATGTTGACATACATAAACTAAATTGTGCCAAAAAAAATTTCTGTGTTTGAAAAAGTGGTTAGAAAGAGCATTGATGGGTTTGGTCTCTTGTAGTGCCATTCTTTAAGTTTGATTAAATTTTCAAATTAGTAGGTCAGCTTTCTTACTCATTTCATGAATTATGAGTTTGCTTTGTGCCAAAACGTTAGTTGTGCTAAATGAACATTGTTTGCAACTTTGCGGCGGTTCCATTTGGAACAAATTACTGTGAAAGAAAGATATGTGATAAGAATGAGGTGAGGGGATATCCTTTCTGTTTGCTTCTGAATTATACGATAGCTATGTTTCTGTTTTTGAAAATATTGTTGAAGTGCTATGATTAACTGGAGATTCACTTCTATCTTCTTGACTCAATCTGCATTTGAGAATCCCTTGTGATCTTGGACGATGGGTGGCTCCTCAATGCGCTTTGAAGCGAAAGGATCCAATAAGTTCTCTTCTTCAACATCGATTCATATGGATCAAAAACAACGGTGAAGAATCGGCCCATTTACAAAATCGAGTGTGATTGTGAGGTTCCTGATGGTTTTTGCTTCTGTGTAGATTGAGTTTGAGCCAGAGTACCATGCGAATTTTGATAATCCGGATATTGATGAGAAGCCACCATTGTCGTTGGAGGAGGTGCTGCAGAAGGTGAAGCCATTCATAATTGCGTATGAGGGCATCCAGAACCAGGAAGAATGGGAGGTGATTTGTTTAATTGACCTCACACCATATTATTTTTGCCCGCGGAAATGTTTGTCCAGTATAAAGTTTCTGATATACTTGTTTTTGCTGCATTAGAATGTGTAGAGGAAGTCTGCATAGCTAGGGTAATTGATACCTTGCTTTGCAGTATAGCATGCAAAAACTGCAAACTGGATCCAAGTCTATAGTTGTGTGATGTTAGATTATATAACCTGCTTCCGACTTGATAAATAAACAGATGGCCAACACCATAGGTTACTATCGAAATAGTGTTCCCTCACGTTACAAATGTATATCATTCATGTATGTTTGCATTCAAACTTCCCTAACTTCACCCACAAATGTACATGAGTGTCATGCCTATTAGATTGCAGATTTGCTACAACTATGAGCCTATGGCCCTTTACTTTGTCATTTGTTTTTAATAGAACGCAGACCATGTTTCTTGGAAAAATAATTTTGCACATTGATCCATCCTCTGTTTTTTTTTTGAGGTGGATCCATCCATTTTCATTCTTTCACTGGTAAAAGGTTTAGCTCCAATTACATTGAATGAAGTTATGTAACTCTATTCATCCCATTAAGAAACCATAAGTTACATTTTTTTTCTTGCACAGGAAAGAAGATTTGCAGTTCTGATATCAACTATGATGTCAAGCCAAACAAAAGATGAAGTTACGCATGGTATGCCTCGGGAAATTTCTCTTTTTTTGAATTGGTTATATACTATATATTCTCTTTCACTTTTGCTTTTAGTTTTGCAATATATATTAAAGTAACTGCAATGAGTGGCTCTTTTAGCTGTCTTCATTCTCATATTACCTATATCAGTTCAGTCTCATCGACGGGTGCGACTTCGAGCACTGGCTGGTCGTCATGGAGCCGCCCCCCGGCGACGCCTCCAACCCCCATATCCCCCGCGATGAGATCATCGACAGCTACATCAAGACCCTCGCGCAGGTCGTCGGAAGGTATCGCCGGAACCATTTCTCTGATATTGTCCCTGTTTACTCTGTTGGGTGATGGGGTATGAGCTTATGGATGGGAACAGGAATTATATATAACTGAACTAAACCTTTTAAGTAGGCCGTCATGTGTGGTTTCAAACTTTCGATTACATACATATAGAAAAAATACTAAATTGAACTAGGATGAAAAAAAAGCCATTTTCTGACAATTGTATCTTGGCCTAACTTAAAATTTGTTTTCGACGATATTGGATAATATCGCAAATTATTGAAACCAATGTCGTTTTCCTGGATGCTTTAGTAACATTTTACGCATCATCCATTGAAGCCCTCTATGCTTTATGTTTCCTGATGCCACTTCTGTATGAGGGCAGATCAAATGACTAATGTGGCATTACTCAATATTTTGAATAGCATGTAGCGTCAATGCAGCAGCAATGTCTTCCTACTTTCTATAGTGGATGGTGTGTACCAATGATTTAGTGGATGCAACATGCAGGGCTATGCCTGTAAAAGTAAAAAGTCATCAGTCAGTCCTGTGCTCTGTGTGTAGAAACAGTAGCAATTGTTGTTTGGTACGGGCAACCCATTACTTTTGTGGTGATGGAGTATATGGAACATGATCTTAAGGGTGTCATGGAGACAACGAAGCAACCTTATCGCCAAAGTGAGTTCAAATGTTTGATGCTTCAGCTGCTAGAGGGTGTGAAGTGTCTTCATGACAATTGGGTACTTTATAGGTAATTTCCAACCACTGATTTTTCTTCACCTATTCTTTGAATATTTCTTAATGGATTCTATTGTTTTGCATATATTCTAATAATATCATCTTGCTCCATAGGGATCTCAAGACATCTAATCTTCTCTTAAACAACCGTGGTGAGTTGAAAATATGTGATTTTGGACTCTCTCGTCAGTGGACAAAATAGACCGCACAGACCTCACTATTACCGTGAGTAGCTATTACTTTTACATTATTATTGTTGCTATTATTAGCATTATTATTGTTGTTGTTGTTAAATCTTCGATGATATATATTTATCTCAACAGTTAAAAGGCCGAGATAAACATATAAAAGTCACTACAAAACATAAAGAGATTAAACAACACAAGTGGTGGAACGTTGACGTTACAACATGGCCTGTTGTAGAGAAGATCCTAAAACCAATGCAAAAAGATGGGTATGTTTCAACATGTGACTTGTGTAAAAATGATTGGCTTGCTTTCATTACATATAAAAATAGTTCAATAGATTACATATAACAGCTGCTATGTTACCTTATGCACTTGTTTATGTAATCCACGATATAATAAATCTTTGTATCTTTCTTTTGTGCACATTTTACGACACTTGATTATCAAAACATATAACACCTTTTGCTTGTTTATGTAATCCACGATATAATAACTCTCTGTATCTTTCTTTTGTGCACATCTTACTACACTTCATTACCAAAAAACATATAACACCTTTTTGCTTATTTGAATTGTATTACCAAACATCGCCGTAGCGTTAGCACGGGCAATATACTAGTGAAGTGAAAGTGAGAGAGTTGTTCTCCATCTAGAACTTTGATGTTGGAGATGTGTACAAGCAAATCGTTGACACCACAGAAAATTCAAGTGACACTCATTGCATTGGAACCGGAGGGAATGGATCTGTATGACAGTTTGTTTTTGCTTTACCTTCCTACCCTGTATGTACTATGTTGTTGCCAGAGAAATCTTTGTTAGAAGGAATTACTGCAAAATATTTCATTTGCATCCTCTGTTTAAGGAAGTGAGAACTCATTGTTGTTGCAACACGCCATATTCGCAGTTGGTTCGCAGTTGTCTCAGTGTCTCAGAGAGATGTATCTATACCCCTTTATAATTCACCAGTTAATTCTTTCCTACATGCACACACTTTTTTGCCCCCACAGAGGATATTATTTCTTTGTTTACCCTAACACGTGCACACAGAAATTCTACTTCCTCAAAATTAAGCGCTGAGATGTTCTATCACACCACTTCATCAAATCTGAGGGACCAAATTACCCGGTTCATGCCATCCTAATTTTCTCCCCGCCCGTACGGCACCAGTCGTTGGCCCAATCATCGCCCAAATCACGCCTATCTCGCCCCAATCGTCCGTGGGCGCGGCGTCCGTGGGCCGAATCGTCGCCCCAATCACGCCTAACGCGCCTATCTCGCGATTCTCGTCCGTGGGAGCTACACCCGCCGCGCCCTCCCGCGACGACGTCGCCCACGCGCTCGCCGAGCCGCTCCTCCACCCGCGCCACCGCGCTCGCCTTCGGCTGCCGCCGCTCTGCGATGAGCTGCCCGCGCTCTGCCTCGACCCCGGCGCCGCGCTCATGACGAGCTCGCCTCCGGCCCCGCCGCCCGCTCGCGCAACGAACTCGCCGCCGCGCTCCCTTCTCTCCCCCCTCCTCGCCCTTATCGCCAGTCGCTAGCTTCCCCCAAACGCCAAAGCAACCCGAGACCCGCGCGATTCCAGCCATGGATCCCTACAAGGTACCGCCTTTTCCTCTTTTCTCGATCGATGTTGCTCTTCTAGATCGTCAATTTGGTGTCTTTGACGCGTTGATCTGATTGTATTTGTGCCTTTTCTTTGTGTGGGGGTGGGTTCTTGCAGCACTGGCCGTCGAGCGGGAACAACTCCAGTTTCTGGACCACCAATTCCGGCGCTCCCATATGGAACAACAACTCCGCGCTGACCGTAGGACAGCGAGGTGAGGAGGGAACTGTGTGTCAGAAGTGACTTAATTTTCTGTGTCTGTTCTTGATTTCTTTTTTCTTAATACGATGAATCTATAGTAAGGGACTATGTGCTTGATGTGAGCTTGCGATACTTCTATCGGCTGTGATGATCTGTGCTAGCTTTGAGCGAATTAGAGACTTTTTATTTGTTAGTTGTAAACTTGTAATGATCTCTAGATCTGCGTGGAAGCTTGACTGTAGCAGTAGATGTTAGATCTTGCCTTGCTGTTTCTTTGGTCATCCGAAGTTTTCATCTTGATGTGGGTTTCACCTATTTTTACGAGTAGCCGTGTTGTTTTTATATTTTTTTGTGTGATGACTCACCTGTGCTTGAAACAAAAAAAGGGCACTGTTTTGGTTGTGGGGTATTGTGGTACTATTCAACTTTAAACAGGTCGTATCGATCATCTCTAAGAAAATTTTTGTTTCAAAATTTTGTCTTGATATTTTCGTCAGTCACTGTCATACCATAAAGTTGCTTAAGGTGGGGAAGATAACAGGTACTACATTCTGGATACAAGTATACAACATTTCATCATCCAGTCATAGTGATTATCTGAGGTTAGACCGTGAAAGGCAGTTCCAAGATAGTGTATTGGTGTGGGTTATCTGTTTGGTCATTTGCTCAGTGGCGATTCACTTTTAACAAAGGACTGATATATGATTGAGTTTACTTCGTAAAAACAAAATGTCTTGATTCTCTTATGCTACTCATCGACCCATAATCTTGAAAGTGACTAGAAGTGAAGTTTTGTTGTTCTAAATGCCATGGTCACAAAAAGCAACAAACTCTAACAAGATATATGTATATGTAGGGGAATGCTTCTGTCAATGATGTATGAAAAATGAGTTTTTTTTCCCAAGAGTACTTGAAGTTGCCCATAATGTTTACCTGTTTTGTATCTGTAGCTACAGCCAGACACTCCTGTTTTCACATTTTTCTATCATGGCTGGTTGTGGCTTGACATGATGAATTATTCATTTGACAGGACCTATCCTTCTTGAGGATTATCATCTGATTGAAAAGCTTGCTCAATTTGACGGGGAGCGTATCCCTGAACGTGTTGTTCATGCACGGGGAGCCAGTGCAAAGGGATTTTTTGAGGTGACTCATGATGTTTCTCACCTTACGTGTACTGATTTTCTCCGGGCTCCTGGGGTTCAGACCCCAGTTATTGCTCGGTTCTCTACTGTTGTGCACAAGCATGGAAGCCCTGAGACCTTGAGGGATCCACATGGTTTTGCTGTGAAGTTCTACACCAGAGAGGTACTAATGTTCATTTTCACTGTTGTTTGTTCTTATGCTTGGAAGATGAGCTTTCTTTTAAAAGTACTGCATGTTGTATGATATATGCGAACAACTATTTTTTGTCAATATGTTGTACTCATACTTTAGCCCCATAAATAATGTCCAGTGCATGTCTTTGTTATCCACATGAAACTATAGCCTTGGTCCTTCCGTTGATCTGAATTTACCATTTTTACTTGAGTTAAAGGGTAGAGTACTTTTACCTTGTTTTCTCATTTATAGACTTGTGAAATTGACTGCTTGCATCAAGAAGTAAATGATTATGGTCTGATCTCATATATGCCTTGGTTTCATATATAGAAATCAATGTAATTGGAACTTGACTAATCACAAATCTTGCATTATTGAATTTATCTCTGTCCTCACTTACAGATTCGCCATGCTGTATATTTACTTGTTCATTTTTTATGTAGCCATATGTAAACAATGCATTTGGATCACAGTTATGGGCCTTTCTTTTAGATGATGATTTTTAGGTACAATGATGACCCTTGTGCAAAATGTGCAAATAACCTGGTTTGATAAGTAGCATTCATGCAAATGTGCTTAATCTACTAATAAATTTTATATATTTCGCAAAGGAGCATGCTTTACACGTATAACTACACCATGGCTCCATGAGGAATGAGCTATCTGAGAAAACTATTGTCTTCAACTAGCATTTCTCCTATCAGGTCTCGTTCTGTGTGTAAAAACGGGATAATTAGGGCACAATCTGAAGTTGTTTTAGCTCTTAGGGCACAAATCAAGGCAGTGATTGATGTGTCACCATATGACATGTTTATTCTCGCTGGCGGATCCAGGAATTTAGGGATGCGGGTGTGAGCTGCATTAGCCATGGTGGTGAGTATGCAAGTTATCTCAACAGGCCCTATACTTAATAGATAATTAGAATATATAGGTGAAACAACCCAATAACAAGGGTTGGTGGGTTGCTTTTTTTTCTTTTACTTTATTTTTGTGCCAACTTGTATCAATTCATTTAAGATCAGCTAGCAAGTTGCCAAGCTACTGAAAGCAAGGAAAAAAAAACAGAATAACATTTTTTTTAAAACAAAAAAAGCCTAGAGCTAGGGTCACACCATCGCCTGAACACTTCAGAAAAGACTCAACTACCACTCGAATCACTGATCTACACTAGGTACATACGCGCGGCGGCACGCCGCGTGAAGGTAGTTTTAATATTTTGAAAATAAGAGATAGAACGATTTGTAAATATTTACTTATAAATATTGAAGAGAGTAGAAAATAAATTAGAACAAATGCATTGATGTAGAGAAACAACATCTGAAAACTAAGCACTGAAACTGTACTGTAGATAAAAGAGCATATGAAAATGTCGAGCAATCCATCTAAATGTCAAACGTGAGTTTTAGCATTTGACACTGAACTATTTAAATTATAGAGAAATTAGAATTAATATATAACAGATTGGTAATTCTATAGTAATATTATTATTCAATAAACAATATGGAAGATTTTATTATCTTGTATTTTATTCTCTGTCAATATATCACCTTGACTTGAAGGATATGCTGAGGGGAATCGAAAAAAACAGGGAGTACTAATTAGTAACGAATAATTTTTCGTCATGGCATCGAACCCATTACAACTAATTGGTCCAATTTTGAGAAGGAATTCACCGTCATTGACACAGACGCAGGAAGGATCAGTACATGTAGAAGTCGTAAATAATGAACCCAAAGCCTTAACTTTCCATATGTCTTAATACCAATAGCTAATGAAAAGCAAAATTGTTCACAAACTCAATTAATCATAAACTGGCATAATAGACTTACCTGAAGCCATTTTTCACAAAATCTAGCAATTGGCGGATAATAAAGGTTTACATGACCGTCGATATCGCAGGCAGGTCGAAAAAAACTGAAATAGGCAATGCATATGGAAAAGTTTTAGGTGGTAAGATCAATAGCTGAACAATATTATCCATATGTAAACCTTACAGTAAGACAAAAATGTATGCAGACAAGTGGCCTCAATTGGATGGAATATGTATAGTATGCACAAATCAGAATGCGTGTTTCTAAATTATAATTGATCCGGTCTTGGAAACATCTGGGGACATCAATGCTTACCTGAATGTTTCTGTAAATATGAATGAGGGCTGCTGCAAAATTGAATCCATCTCTTATTTTTGCAGTGTCCCGTTCAGGCAAGCAACAGGAGCAGCAATCAGATGAAAAGCACTCATGCAAGTAACATTAGGTCAAATACTGCACAGACTAACAATATGCATGCTTGCAAATAGATCAGGAAGCAGTAAGGGATTGCCAGCTTAGTCAAAAATGTGTTGATCTTTGCAGTCAACTTTATGGGTAGGCGTAATTAATAATCATTTTTTTTGGCTTTACTATAGCCACAACACTTTGCCTTGAAATCCTGAATCACTGCTCGCAAGTCATAAGTTAATGAATAGTAAATAGGCATTGTTTTTTGTGCTTACATATTTATAATGTCTGCAATGGTAAATAACAACTTGTTGGCCATTTTTGGTTGGTCTAAATACAACAACTTGAGTAGCATGACAAATTAATTAACAACACAAAACGAAAGCGTTCGGTGAAAGTAAAATCAGTCAGCCATTAAAGATAAAAAAGTACATTAATATCATTAGAATAAGATCACCGTGACAAGAATATGAGCAAGCTAAGTACAAAAAGTTGCCCCGGACAATTTGCGTATTTCTAAAAGTCGGTGTGTGTCGGTGTTTCGTGCACCGGCAATACGAATTTATGGTCTGATGGGGTCGCGCGCTCCCTCTCCCCGAATGGTCGACTCAAGGAGTCAGATGATGTATACTGGTTCGGGCTGAATGTCCCTACTCCAGTTCGTTCGGTGCGAATGTATTGATCTTTGGGCGATGAACCAGGGGGGTACAAGCGAGGCGGGGGGTCGGCTGTCCGATCCCCTTCGTGCTTTGGCTAGGGAGTCGTGGCTTCTTGGAGGGCCTTTTTTCTCTGTCCCCCTTCCTCTCGGGCCCCGCCTCTCTTTATATAGACGGAGAGGCGGGTTACACGGGTGTTTTTAGGAAATCCACTAGAAAGGGGGGGCGTGCGTGTCTCGGAGTCTGGCTCTGCCTTGTCGACTGGCCCCCCTGCCGTCCCGAGGCAGGGTTGGTGGCTCCGCGATGTGCGGTCTTGGCGCGATGATGCCGGAAAGCACAGCGCGCCTCGGCCGCGGGGAAAAATCTTGTCAGAGGCAGGAGTCGATCCCGCGACCAGCCGGGGATGCTGATTCTAGGAGTTGATCCCACGACCAGCTCAGGGGGGAGAGAGTAGCAGGACGACGTCGCAGCCGATGAACGCCACCAGAGAGGCGGCAAGGCGAGGGCGGAGGGCAGACGGCGCGCAGCGCGGAGGACCTCGGAAGGGCGGCGGTGGCGCATGGTTGGTCGAGAGGCGGCGCATGGCAGGTCGAGAGGAGGAAAAGGAGGGAGAGCTCGAGTGCTGGGTGGTGAGCTCGCTGAAGGTAAAGAACGGGAAGCGAATGAAGGATCGCGAACGATGCGGCGTGGCACGCAGGCAGCAGCGCGAGCGAGTGGGCTCGAAGGAAGCAACGTAGACACCTTCCGGAAGCGAGAAACGGCGGCACAGCCGGGGGAATGCAAACGGGAGAAAGAAGGGAAGTAGCTTTTCGAGGCCGAGGCGGGGGGAACGGATGGGGGCGGTGGAAGACGGCAGGGGATGGGAGGGGAAGAGCAAGGGGCAGCGCGGAGCAGAGCAGCGAAGCCGGCGTGCGGTCGGAACGGGGGTAGAAGCTCGCAGGCCGGGCGATCTCGTTGTGGACGACGCCCTCGCCAACGGATGCGAGAGGGAGAGCGGAGGAAGTGAGGAGGAGCTAGCATTAGGCCACGGTGAAGCATATCCGGCGAAGGTTCTTGTTGCGCGCACGCGTCATGCGAGCGAAGGGCTGGGCACGAACGCAAAATGAAGAACATCGAGGGCCTCTCCGCATTTGTAGGTACGTGGCCACAACGGGCGCTCACGAAACCTCCCAAGTTTAATAAGAAGTAAGTAATATTAGCAATTAAGTATTGGAGCTGTTTCTATGTATCGAAAAAAAAAATTTGTGGGTTCAACTGCACCTTGCTAGAATTCCTGTTTGCCCTCATAAATGAATTCCAAAGTTAAGAAAAAATAACTTTCCTGGTTTTATCTAATGGTTGCACTCTACTGATACCATGATATGCCTACTGTACTCTATAGCTCTAAAATTTATTTATTCTGTATCCATTGGTCTATCTGAAATGTTATTGCCTCAATAATCTAGGAGATGCTTTTACAATTGTAAATACATCCTTGTTCATGTTTTATATCCTACAGTTTTGGCAATACACTATTGCATTGGATGTCAGTGCTTGTTTCTGGTCGGATGCATGCAATACACTACAGTTTATTACCAAAACATATAACACCATTTGCTTATTTGAATTGTATTACCAAATATCGCCGTAGCGTTAGCACGGGCAATATACTAGTGGGGGATGAAGCTTCATGCAAGCAAAAAATGGTGGGAGCTATCTTTAATTCCTTGTAGCTCCTCCAATACAACTCCAATTCGCGAACGGCCGGATCCGTTGGGATCACAACGGACTCCTCTTCCTATCCATGGGGTTGTTGCACCCGAAATCGCGTTGGTTTTTGAACGGTTGCAAGAAACCCGAAATCCACTCTTTTGGAGATTGCGCGGCCGTTTCTAATCCGTTCCGCGTGATTCCACCTCTCATCTCTCCGTATAAGAACCCTCTTTCCGTTGGTATAACCCTCCTTTAGCCTCTCAAACCCAATCGGCCGCAAGATCAAGAAAACCGACGCACTCTCGCGTTCTTCGCGTTCTTCGTGTTCTTGCTCATATCTTCCACTCCGGTGGATCTTTCTTCCTCCCGTTCGTTTCCTTGTGTTAGTATGGATGTCTAGTCTCTAATCCATCCATCAATTTTAGGGTTCATCAAGTTTCCTCGACGAATTTCGTGTTTTGCTCGTTTCGGCCGAACCCGTGTTCATCGTCGATTTCATCTTGCTCGGTGAGTGTTGGTTCAATTCCTTCCGGTTCTAGGTTCCTAAGGATGTTATCTAGAGATCCTAGCTTTTTGTTTGGATTGATTCCATGCGAAATTGAGAAAGAAATCAAGTTTTTGGCCAAGGAGGTGTTCTCTGTTTCCTTTTTTTTAGCTCTCTGTTTAGAGCTCCAATGGTGGGCTTGGGCCGTCTGCGCGCCGCCGCCGCCGTCTTGCCGCCGCGCCGGCCGCTGCCGGCCACGCCGCCGCTGCCGCCGGCGAGCCGGCCACGCCGCTCCCGCTGGCCACGCCGCCACGCCACGCCACGGCCATGCCCTCCTCCTTCCTCTCTCCTCAATCTCTCTCTCCTCCAAGGATGGCCTAAGGAAGCTTAATGGAGAAGCCACATCTCTCCCTCCCAAAGACAGTGGGCCCCTGTCATAGACCCACTCCTACCAGCCCAGTCAAAGTCAAAGTCCACGGTCAAACTTTGACCCAGTCAAACCCTGAAGGAATATTCCTGAATATTCCCGGTTTTCGATTTATTCGAAATTCAAACTTCGGAAGCTCATAACTTCCTCATCCGAACTCCGTTTGACCTCATTCAAATTTCTAAATTCATCTAAAATCAAGACCTGCCTGCCAGTACTAATTTTATAATTTTTGGATTTTATTTATTTTCTGTTATTTATTTGTTGCCTCGTTTTTATGCGTGTAGTCGACGATCCCGCCACATCACGATTTCGCCGTCGAGCCTCCCGAGTTCGACACCGCCGCAACTGAAGGCAAGTCTCCTTGATGCACTTTGCTCCTATGTTTGCGAAAGGATTTAAAATTGTTTATAAAGTTGCATGGCTATGTTTAATTAAATATGTCAAATATAAGAGCTAGTTATTCCGAACTTGTTAATTCCTCCATGACATTGTTAATCATATCCATTGTAACCCTAGATCATTGTTTATACCATGCCTATGTTTATTTGGTATCCGTTGCTATGTAGTACGGTAGAATTGCTTAGGACCTTTTCCGACCAAAACAACCCATGGGTGGGATTATTCAAAAAGAATGTTATTAAATGTGATTTGAAAGTTATTATTATGATTTTGGTCCTGTTTTCTAAAATAAAAGAAAAGTAAAATGATTTTGACTTGGGCGGCCTGGAATGTCGGGTGGAAGCGGATCAAGTCTTGATCCTTTTGTGCAAAGTACCGCCCCAAGTCATATAAGGACCGACGCTTATGATTGCCATTTTAAGCATAACCGTACTACCACATGTCTATAATGGTACGACCTGGCTCACTAATTTGTAGAAGCCTAGTTTAGACTCACCACTCGGTTGTTGTGTGAGAGCCGGACGGAGGCATTGTTGTGGTTGTTGTTTTGCTCACACGGCGCAAGAGGGGGCTTCAGATCTTGGGTGGAGGGAACCCTAACAATGGTGAAACCTCGGCCGGGTGGGTCTAGCTAGGTAGATACATTGTAACGGCCTTGTCAAGATATCCCTGCCGGCACACCTAAGGAAGTGTGTTAATTGCATGGCAACAAGGGTCTATCTTGTCTTGTGGGTAGAGTTGTACACCTCTGCAGAGTATAAACTATTCGAATAGCCGTGCCTACGGTCAAAGGCAAAGCAAGAAATGCTTTCATATTGGTAGACTTTGATTTTGTTTTTAAAACCAAAAAGTGTTTTGTTTTGGGGTTCGGGAGTGGTTAGAACTCTCGAATGTTGTTTGGCGGAAAGAGCCAACCAGGTGGATAGAACCTGTTTACCTTTGACGGATGGAGTCACATGATTAACTTTGATCTTTTAAACTGTTGGCGGATAGAGCCTTTATGTTAGTGATGGTGGATAGAACCTCACTACAATAATAAATAATTCAATTATTAAAAAGAGTTGTAAAATATGCTTTGTGAAATTTATTACTTAAGTATGATTTAATCAAATGTGGCTTTATGCAAATAAACCCTATTAAGCTTCCTTTGGAAAGCCCCACATGATCATAATTTCCGACTTGCCGAGTACTTTTGTACTCACGTGCTACACCAACATTGTAATCATCAGTAAATTTATCAAGATGCGAGGAGGAAGAGGAGTTCTTCGAGGAGGATTGCCAGGAGGACTAGTTGCGTTCCTAGTAAATGCTTTGTGGCGTTGTGGCGTTCGCTCGTTGCTTTCTTTTTGCTTCCGCTGTTTTGAGTGTCCGGTCGTTGGACCGAGTATTGTAATAAGTGGCCATGTGGCCCATACTTGAATATTTACATTACAAGTTTCGTTATGTTCGGCAATGATGTATCACTGTGACTGTGTGTACTAGCTACTGATCTGGGACTAGTACGGAAATACACAGGAGATTCTGGATAGCTGATCCGGGGTCTCACAATATAGCATGGAGTTTATCCTTCCATCTGCATAATTAACAAGGAATTAGTATTCCAGATAAAATGTAAGATGCAAAGAAAACACTTGTAAGAAAAGAGTAGATGATATAACAGGAAAGGATTAATAACAGATATAGAAAATTTCATATGCCTAAATTATAAATTGTCTAATTCAAATTTTAAATTTCAACTAGTGGACATTCTAACTAAGGTTTACCTACAATCTACATGGCTCTGATACCAAACTGTGAGACCCTCACTTTATGCTACAGTGCAACATAAAAAAAGGTTCCAAAGCGCATACTGTGCTAGTCCCATGATCAGTAGCTAGCATGCACAAACACAATTTAAAAAGACAGACATACAAAAGTTGCATAATTTGTTATAGCGAAAGTTCTATTACATAGCTTTACATAACAAAAGTAAAGCAATGGTGGAAAACATTCATCTTACAGTATGCCATTTAAACCTAGTATTCCATAGGCAACAAACAAGATGAAATCTTAGAAAGAATGATCGTCATTAAACCCGTATCCTGTGTTAAAGTAAATGCCTTCTGGAATATCTGATTCTATAACCTAAAAACAACAATAATACAAGTTGAGTACAAAAGTACTAGCAGGACTTTTACAAACCTAGATATATGCAAGCTGAATCAAATGAAAGGTTGCTACGGTTATTTTGCATAAAGCTGAATTTAAATTGTAAGTGCTAATAGTAACTTGAAAGCCTAAATGAAATAAAAATAATTTGGTAAGTAATTAAAATAATAAGTAATGAATAACGTGAAGTAACAATGTACTCACAACCCTTCGTGAGTAAACTCATAGCCCTTCATGAGGAATAAAATGTTCAACGACATCATGGCAACAATTAATTAACATACAGAAAGTTTGCAAAAGCATTTATTTCATACCATCTGTCTTATTTTATGAAAATAGAAAATAACAAACTAGCATCAGTTCTCCAAGTTATCCATGACCGTGGATACGACTAATCGATTAGTTTTACACTCTGCAGAGGTATACTGCTTTACCCATAAGGAATGATTATCTCTTTTTGCAAAGCTTAATTAACACACATCCTTTGGTGTGTTGCAAAGAGATCATACATAACTATTACATTATTCAAACATAGCTTCCCACCAGCTTGGTGACGTTAAGTACTTGCTATGGTAGAAACAACAATCACATGAAACATAATAATATTTGAGCTCAATAAAACAACCTTTTCTCCCCCATAGCCAAGCGTAAACTATTGAATCGATATGCATTTACCCACAAGTTCATGTGGAAGCCCCTTACAAGTAGACCTACCCGGAAAGCTTGTGTTACTCCAGCCTTCCAATGTGCAAAGCTAGTTTGAAATAATTTAATAGGTTAAGACTGTCCCATACTAGCCCTTATGGTTGTATGGTTATTACTTGGATCATACAACACTACGTTCGGTCCTTGATTTGACTTGGGTGATAAATCTCCCTATGTGTATATATATATATATACATACATACATGTTAAATGTACATTCAGCTATTGCTAACAATCGTCCATGTCGAAAGTGTAGTTTCATTTTCATTTTCACTAAAATATCAGTATCCTTTATTGCCATATCTAACCTTTTTAAATTTTATAAAGAATCATGTCTCCTTTCATCTAACAGTTTGATTCTAAAGCGGGTCTAAGCATGTGCAAATATTAAAAGGTTATACCCAGCCTGACATTATGAATTTATTCATCAACTAGGATTATCATGGATCACATGGGAATATTAATTAAGGGACATCCATCAGTGAGGGATGTTAACTACTAGTAACCACAAAATAATTATTCTGTAAAACATAATGCATGCATGCAAATTTTAATCAACATTTTAGGTGACTATAAAACTGGAATAAATATGATCAAGGGGGTGCTTGCCTTGAAGCTCGTTGAAGTATTCGGACTCGGGATCGTCGACAACAATATCGGCAACATCGGTGTCTACACACCGTTAAACAAGAACATAACAAAATACCAACTTTTAATAGTGGCAAAAGGTAGTCAAATGTAAAATAAAATAAAATAAAATAAAATCAATACACAAAATTAGCAAGACTGTGGGTTAGGGTTTATGTGTGGCAGTTAGGGCTGGAAACGAGCCGAGCCGAGCCCGGCTCGATCGGCTCGGCTCGGTGCGGCTCGGTCCAGTGGCGAGCCGAGCCAGGCTCGGCTCGGCCCTGAGGCGAGCCCAAAAATCCGGCTCGGCTCGGGCTCGGCTCATGAGTCGGGCTCGTTGGCTCGCCGAGCCAGAACATTTTATCAGAAAATGAAATATTTATACAATAATTCATGTATTTGCAGTGAATAATATTAACTTACTAATTACTACTAAATAATAGTAGTTGCTTAGTTGCTCTCTATCACACTTGTAGGAAATAGAATTGTCTCAACATCATCTTCATCATCTTTTTCCTAAAAATATAAGTCATTAGTCATACTAAATTCCCTGCATGGGTTGAGCCGCCAAGCCAATTTGGCTCGCGAGCCGAGCCGAGCCGGCTCGGTGTTTTTGCGAGCCTGAAAAACAGGCTCGGCTTGAGCTCGATCCGAGCCACGAGCCTGTGCGAGCCGAGCCAGGCTCGGGCGAGCCCGAGCCGAGCCACGAGCCACGAGCTTTTTTTCCAACCCTAGTGGCAGTATTATGTTCGGGTTGCAGTCTTTTTTATTACCTTCTGGGGTTGCACAGCACACTACACTTGCTCCTTATGAATTATTCTATTTTACTTTACAAATTCAAGAAGCTAAGATTGTAATCATTATTATGATTAAATTCGAATTAAAGAGGCCAAAATTGCTTGTACTAATATAAATTAGTACATAAAAAATAGGATTGGTAGCAATTTAAAAGTTGCATGGTACACCCTAACTATTATTTCAAAATCATGTTCTCTACCATCTAATTAGCACAAGGAAACTTGTCTCACTTCATTCGGACAAGATTTGAACAAGTTATGGCAATTTTAAACATTTTTCACGTTGAAATAAACCCTAAACGGAAAATGGTACAAAGTACATCAAAATTCAAATTTCTTTGCAGATTTAGAAATCATATGACATAAGGATTCTAATGAAATTAGTTTCATTCAAATTGCACTTGAATTGCACAAATTTTACATGTAGCTAATTTCAAACTTATACTTTAAATTTGAAATCTGCTTTAAACCAGTGAATGAACTTCAAATATATTTTTTTCATATTTTGAAACTACATGATTTAATAAGAATTTAAAAGCCTATTTCATTTGATTTGGAGTTTTGGTTCAAAAGTTATGGGAGTTTGAACCAGCTTAGTTTTAGTAAATTTAATAAAAACAAAAAAAACGTTTTCTCTCAAGGAGAATCGGGCCCGCTGTCAGCTACCTGCGCGAGCTAACGTGCACGGCTCAGATGCTGCTTCGTGGGGTCAGATAGTCATTGAATCGTGCGTCTTAGTGCGGCTGACAGCCAATCCCACTCGGTAGCGGCAGTGGCCAGAGGTTGTGGTCGGTGAGCAGTGGCGAAGCCACCGGGGGTGCCAGGGTGGGCCTGGCACCCCCCAACCGAATTGGGCCAAGACCCCCCCCACCCCAAGGTCCAGCAGCCAGATGCCCAGATCCCATATGCCAATTTGATGTGTTTAGGCTCTGTTTGGCAAAGCTCCAGATCCCAACTCCACCTCAGAGCTGAAACTTGTAGACTGAAATAAAGTGACTTAAGTTTATAATTTTATTCTAAAATGTAAACAAGATGACCCACTTAAACACTGTTAATATTAATATACCCACAGCTCCAGCTCCACGAATTTGGTGGAGCTAGGAATACCTAGCTCCACCAACTCCAAGAATTTAGTGGAGCTGGAGCTCTGCCAAATACCCCCTTAATGTTGCAATTGATCAACAATTGAATGAATTAGAAGATCGATTTGGTGGCCAAACGACAGACCTTTTAGCACTTTGTGTCTCCTTGAATCCAAGACTTGACTCATTTGACATAGAAAAGGTATGCACTCTAGTGGAGAAGTACTATCCTGCAGATTTCTCAAATCAAGAAAGAATGCAATTAGAGTGCCAACTGCCGCATTTTCAACTTGATTTTGCAACCATCCAGAACTAAAAAATTTATCATCTCTGGCTGGTTTAACAAATGGATTAGTTAAGCTGGGTAAAGATTCTTCTTATCCGATAGTGGATAGGTTGTTGAGATTACTCTTGACTCTCCCTGTGTCAACTGCGACCACCGAGAGAGCCTTTTTAGCTATGAAAATTGCGAAGACACGTCTTCGAAACAAAATGGGAGATGCCTATTTGCGGGATTATTTGGTCATTTACATTGAAAGGGACTTAGCAGCAATGATTAGTTCTGATGATATTATTAAGGCCTATGATCTAGCTAATACTCGTAGAGCTAAATTTAACTTAATTGAGATGTAATTTTCTTTTGTTTGGCAAAATAGATGCTATTTTATTTTGCTATTTATGTAATGGAGATTATATATATACGCATCATGGTTAGTGGTGTTGCCTATTTTATCTTGTGTCTTCGCTGGCTTGCCCCCCCAACCTTAAATCCTGGCTTCGCCCCTGCCGGTGAGGCCTGCCGATGGTGAGCCAGCACCGCCGAGGACCAATAGTTGGCACTGTGAGCTTTAGCACGACGAGATGAGTTCATTGGTAAACTCGAATGGGTCTGGGAGCAATCGGAGTATACCTTAGGGTGATGTGGGGCGGCGGTGAGAATGAGAACTCATCGCGATGGTTCTGTCACTGTTTAACCTTAGTCAAGAGCCGAGATAGGTTCTAGGGGCCACAGGCTAGCTTCAGTTCAATGGAATTTGGGAGGTTTGGACTATAGCGGTAGATTGAGCTAGTGTGGATCCCATCGAACATGGGGAAGAAGGGGTTGCTTCGAGCTAAGCTGGGGTTTAGGGAGAAGATTGATAAGCATGTTGGGTTGCGGTGGTGTTGGCGCACTCACCCCCCCACCCTTAAATTACCGAATGCAGTGGTCTCATGGCGGCTGGTCAAGGTGTTCCCGAGCATTCTCAACTGCGACACAATACACAGCATGGGCGAGGCGAGGTCGGCTTGACGTGGTCTTGATCTTGCGAAAAGCGGCGGGCGTGAAGACAAAATGAAGAGGCCGATTAGCTCGAGATTTTTTCGGCCGGCGTGAGTAGAGCAAATCGAGGGAGAGCAGAGAGAAGAGGGCGAGTGAGGAAGTTGATCCCGACATGTGGGCCTTTGGGTCCACGTGTCGGTTGGAAAGAAAGAGAGCGGAGAAGATAGCTGAGAATGGCAAGTGGGATCGGACCAGGGTGAGGGCCACCTGGTAGCGATACGAGGGCGAGGTGGCTGGTTAGCCGGGCCTTACATACGTGGGCCCCACGTGTCGGTGAATAGAAAGAGGCTAACTCGGGTTCATTCCCCCAGTCAGTCGACAATAAAGCAAATTAATAAGGATAAAATCACATCAAGAATTTTCTAAACTTTTCACCAAGGTTCCTAGTTGAGCTACCTACTAGCTGTAAAAATTTGGGATAAAATTCATAGTAGATAAATTCCTAAAATTCTAATAATGTGATTTGTTCAGGATTTCAAATTCATAAATTGATTTAATTAGGGGATCAAATTAGCTTTTTAATTTTTGATACTATTATAAAAGGTTAGTAGTTGTATCAGGATTCTTTAATAAAAATTTCAAGTTTACAAATTTTGTATTTATTTTCTAATAAATCTTTTACTCTATTTGGCTGATTTTCAGATCTGAGATAAATAATTTGGGATAAATAACAAATTTAGTTATTAAGATCACATGGTAAAAATTTCATAAAATCTGAGGTAAAAATTTAGTTATTAAGAATTCTACAAAAGAAATCTTTTACTTTATGGTCAAAGTTAAAATTCATTAATAAATTTATTCATTCCACTAATTTAATGGTTTCACACTAATTTAGACTGACCAAAATAAACTTCCTGAGGATTCTAGGGATATATATATAGTATTTTTGATATTTTTCTCACTTTTTACCTTTTACCATTATCTTCTTTTAAATTTCCACATTTCAATTATTCTTCAACTCAAAATTCTTCAAAAAGGCATTTAAAATCAGAAAATTCAATAACAAATCAAATGCACATTTTAGTATTGTATTTTATTTTTTATTGAATTTTGGGATGTTATAACAAACTGCAAAAGCATGTAAACAGAGGCTGCTAGCAACAGTTTGGATGCTAAAAACAACTAACAATATCATGAACAAAATAATAACAACCAAGCACAAGTAAAACAGTAAGCAAAATGAGCATGAACATATGTCTACTAGCAATTAACAGATGATACCAATTAAACTAATCAAGTATTACAAGATATAAAGGATTAATCAATGTTGTCACAAACAGTCTAACCAGCCCAACTCCTCATTGAACAATGCCTCCCCACATGCAAGGTCCCAAAGACAAGTAAATTGTCTTGCCCCATTGTAATAGCAGTAAAGAAATTAATCGCAGAGAGATGATTATACTCACAAAGCACGACGTGCTCGGGCCACATGCAAGGTCCCCAAGACAAGTAAATTGTCTAGCCCCTTTGCAATAACAGTAAAGAAATTAATCACAGGGAGATGATTATACTCACAAAGCACGACGTGCGGAGGCGGCGACGTGTTCAGGTGAGGAGACGACGGAGACGTTGATGGGTTGGGGTGGTGCGGTGGCCGGATGTGCAACGCAAGCGAGGAGGAGATGAGAGAACTTCTTCTTTTATAGAATGGAGGGGAAGCCGAGAGGTCACGTGCGAGTTAGACGCCTCGGCTTTTGGTATTTGACTAGATCGGGAGAAGTCAAGAGGTCAAGCGCAGGAAAGCGTTTGGTATTACAATCACGATTGGTTCGAACTTCAAAAATCGATCATGATAACTATTGTCATTATCGGTTCGGATGTCATAATCTATAGTGATACATATAACATTACTATCGATCTAACCTTAGAACTGATAGTTCTGAGGCCAGAACTGATAGTAATATTTTGCACAATATTTCTCACCCAAGTCGAATCATATATCACTATAGGGTTTTTTTTCCAGATGGATCCAGATGAGCTCCCGACGACGACGGAGTTTAGATGGCTGGTCCTATCTTCCCGATTATTGGCTTTCGGCAGCTTTTGCGCAAGGCAGGGGACCGCGCGCGGCTCGATCGAGTACTACCACTCTTTTACTCTCTTTCACTGGTACACACATGTGAGCTAACAAGCACAATCGAGTAAATTTACCGAAAAGAGAATAGTGTTTTGCATGAGGATACCTTTTATCGAACAATATGTTGTAGAAAAATCCATCAAAAGGACGTCCTGAATGTAAGCAGCGTAGGACAGCGGTGGATTTATGTGCAACTAGGGGGGCCAGGCAACCCCTCACGTTTTCGAGAAACTTTGAGAGAAAAGGGTTATTCATTTTGATTAATTCACGGTGAAAAATGCATCTTTTTATAACCAAGTGGAAATGGATCTTCATTTAGAAGGAAAGAGTTTCTTTCACTTTTTTTTTTAAAGAAGAGTAATTGCGATCTTACAGATAACCCATTGCCCCAACAATGTAATAAGGTGTACTTTGTTCCAATGCAGTGATCGTATACTCCTCTTGTTCTGGTCGTCCCGTGGCCCGGTCATGACTCCTTTCTTGCACCGGCAAGCCGTTCAGCCTCCCCAGATCTCGTGTCTTCCATCACTCTTGACTCAGCATTGCCAATTTGCCATTCGTCAGTATCAAGACTATCCTTTCCAATCTCACCTGTCCACATCGATCTTACCGGGCCGCCATCGACATTTGCAACTATCACACGATTCACACCTTGTAGTTATTGTGTTAATGTCTCCTATCCTCTGTCACCAGAGCGTTGCCATCTTTGTTGCAAGACGATTTGACTTATAGGTCGACCTAATTTCTAGGTAACGATCGGTTATATAACAATAGTTATGGAGAATTAATATACGTTACATGCTGCAAGAAAATAGGCCTTCGACTCGGTCATGAACGTAGCAGAGGCATCATCGGCCCGCCCCCAAATACCCCAATCGTTGAGAGGCGATATCAGATAGCTTTACCTAAGTCTCTCATTGCGAGCAACCTAGCTCGCTAGGAAGGTTAATTATCAGTAAACTTAGCTTAATATTCACATTTATGTTTGGCTGAACATATACAACCCGGCCCGAATGAGGCACCAGTATTTTTTGAAGCCGAATTTTATAGATGTTAGGTGTGCCTGGAGAAGTGTGTGCTTCTTCGGTTATGAAATGTTGATTTTTTATGGTAGAGAATTTGACTTACCTAAAGAAATAATTAAGATTCGCCCGATCGATGTATAGACACCCCGAACCTGTGATTTTGTCAATTAATTGGGTCCTGACTTAGCTCTCATTCAGCTAGCGCGCAGGACTATAAAATGGTAAGACTTGCACGCATCCTCACCGGAACAGGACTGTCTGAACTCTGAATTACCACAGCTTCGCTGTACAAATCTTTTCGTGAGAGCTATATCAGGATTGGAGTTGTCGTGTACAAGACAAGACATGTCATATATATGCAGGGTCTTCGGTTGGAAGCATGAATGGACTTACTAACTAAAACCCTCGGAATTTCGGATGGATCTCTTGTGGGAGACGTCTTGAAACTGCAAAATTATTATGTGTCTGGTCCGGTGTTAACTTTCCTTCATATACAGACAGCCATAAGAGCAGAACCCGGCCGATGGATTGGATGGTATAAATTCGCATAGGACGACGAAAGGCTGCAATGAGGCTCGTGAATCTATCAGTTCGACCAATCCCCGCCGCGTGTCAGCGTGTGCATGCACGATCGTGGCAAACCAACCCTGCGCACGTACGCCATTTCCTGGCTCATGCAGCCTGCATCTCCTGCACCCATCTCTCTCTCGCTCTCGCTCTCCCCGTCTCTCTCTGTGCAGGGACCCCGCAGAGACAGACAAACAGGCATTACATATGCAAGCCCCTCAACAGTTCCAAGTCTACTCGCCACAGTATATCTCTCGAATGGTTGCTTTCATGTTCGGACAAGGAAAATCCCAGTGTCACTGACTTAGCTCACTGCAATGCTGCTGCTAGCTTGCATTGCTCTGCCATGGCGAGAAAGAGCGAGGCAAAGTTAAAGCTTACTACCGCTACCGCTGCTACTACTAGTCCAGCTACCACCAGAGAATCGCATGGATTTTAACGCGTTGTCGTCTCTGCATGCGTGCCGGCCATTGCATGATACCACACGGCCGGTAGGCCGGGCGGGCGGGCGCGTGTGGGCTCGCGCGCGCACATGTGCACTCACGCAAACATATCATGCGACGCGCGCTCGGTTCCCCTCGCGAGCTAGCTAGCGGCGGACGGAGAAAGGAGACGATTCATTGGCTTGGCGCGCGCCGTGGAAGGAGAACTCATGGATGAGCACTGGCGGGCAGCATGTGATGTGTCGCGCGCCGTGTGAAATTCACGAGGCCCACGGCAGCGCGCGCAGTGTCCTGGAGATAGGCCGATCTTGATGCTTCCATCTCCCCCGGAAAAAAGAGCGTGCCTGCAGAGGCAGAGGCTGGCATGGCTGCTGCTGTACAAGGCAAGTTTTTTCTTTTTCTTTTTTTTCTTTTTGGCTACAATTAGCTTCAGCATTCAAGCTTCAGCCATGCCCATGCGTGTGGGCCTGCAACAGCCGCTGTGGCTAGCTAGCGAGAGAATAAGAACAGTAGGTTACAGTGTCACATCGGCCTCCAACTATTTATTAGGGTTATTAGTATATGTACTGTTCGTATCAGCTATCTAGCTAGTTAATGCAATTATCCATCCAATGGGCACTGCAATTATCTATATATGCTTCATTGCCAGTGTACTTTGATTCAGAGATAAGCAAATTATGCTGTGTCTACTAACTGGCTTGGGCAATGTCATAATAGATAAACAGTGTAGCTGAAAACCCGACATCCATGCATGCATGGAGTCATGTTCATCGTGCTAATTAGGATGAACGCTTTACCAAGGGAATCTTGTCACGTTCGATCGTTGCTACGGACGGCGACCGGTGCTTAGCTGTAGGCACGGGCAATTACGATCGAACACATATATTTGCAGGCTGTACAACTAGCAACAGTGAGTGGTATATATATCACTGTTTGGGAATCTGAACTTTTTTGGACAGCGGATTTGCATGTTGTCTTACATTGTAGCCAGTCATTTGTAGCTAGTTCCACGTTTTTATTTTTTTTTTGTAGAGTCGATTGAGAATTATTGTCATACATGATACATGAACTGACTTGAGATAGGGAAAGGCCGTGTTTCGTAGTAGTAGAGTCGTAGTCCTCCTGCACGTACGCCCTCGTTTTTTTTTAAACTGACTTAATTGAGATAGCTAGCTAGTTTTTTTTTACAGTACTGCAGGACGTCAAATGAAGACGTGATGTTTATGTATATAAAAGATGTAACAGTAGGGAAGCAAAATAGTTCTACTTTCCCTTTCTAAGTGAGAATTACGGGGAACTGAGTGGGTGAGTCACATGCATGTAGCAAAAGATGAAAATAGCTGAATCAATTGCAAATTTGGTCATTGTAATCGAATTAATTTAGAAATATATAAACATGTCTTTCGGTTGGTAGAGGAGATGACGAGTTAGCCAGCCAGTGGGTGGGTTCTTGGTGGGCTGGAGGCGGCAGGCAGCACGAGCTGTGCGGAGCCCGGGGATGGGCTGCCAATTCTGCAGGCGTGCAGATGCTAGTTGACCAGCCCATCGTTCTGCCCCCGACTGCGATCCTGAGCTGCCGAGTTGCCGTGTGTTTGGTCGACGACACTTCAACGAAACGCTGCTCTGCTCCGAACGAGCAGGCATGTTGAGCACGGGACGTTCGACTCTCAAACGGCTTCGGTTAGGGCCGTGGGCTGACACGCCCGGCCCATGAACAGTTCGCCCGGAGTACGGTGGGCATGCCTTTTTTCTTCTTCTTTCCGTTGAAGGAAACGAAGCCTCTGCTTGCACTTTCACAGTGTCCAAAAGTAGGAGTAACAGCGTACGCCAGGCCAACACCTGGGAACAGAGCACCGAGCAGGAATCCGAGCAGTATTCAATCATCAGGAAGAGAGAGAGAGAGAGAGAGAGAGAGAGAGAGAGAGAGAGAGAGAGAGTACATTGCAAACATGCAGAGATGTAGTGCAGGTTTGTTCTGCGGCCTTGTGAATTTATGGTCGTAACAGATTGTTTTTGGAAGGATGACATGCCAATTAGGCTACCAGTCAGCAACAGCAAGCTTGGTCTGTCTGTACATACGTACGGATCCGATAAATCGTGCAGTCTTCCAAAATACGTACTGCATCAAACGACAGCAGTGCATTGTCCGATGAGCGTCAGCTTGAAAGCATACCGATTTCTGTGATAGAAGCCGGTGAGGCGTGTTGCCTCCCGTCTCAAAAGAAGAAGAAATGAAGCATGCAAATCATGGAATGACGCGAACAGAAACGCATCATGTTTGAATTTTCCGTTCCATCAAGCTGAAATACAGTTATACAGCCAGATATTTTTTTGAGCTAAATACAGGGGAGTTGTAACTTTTTTGAAGAGCTGTTTTTTATTTTTCTAAAGCTGAAAAATAGCTGTTTGATAAATATCTAATTTTTCTCAACAATAAACTGCAAAAGCAGATCCAACACAGCTTTTAACTTTTATATATGGTTTGTAGATTATAATAAAAGCTATTTAAAATTTGAGCTGTTTGAAAGAATTTACTAGTTTTTCCGAAGCTAAACCTAACGTAAAGCCCCGAATCAGGACCATATTATGGGCCTCCCGGGCCACTCTGCTCGTGGTACAAAGTTGCAACTTTTCATTGCAAGGTCTTATCCTTTGACAGTCCAAATTGATGACAGTTTGAACTAAAGTGTGTTTTGATCATTTTTTTTTGAAAGATTGACGGGAGCTACGCCTTTCATTCAAAAGAGGGAGATAATCACATGATTAAAAAAGATCGTTTGAACACCCCGGGGCAACCCCAGCAGCCAGAACAAAAAACACCTTAATTAGCGCAGCCAAAACCTCAAAGCTGGACCTGAACAAAACCTGACCATAAAAAAGGGGAAAAGACGCCGAGAAAGACTAAAGCATATTGATGTTTTTGATCATCCTGATTTCCCCCCGTAATTACAGAAACAAAGGAAACGGTTTGATTCTTGCTTTGGAATCGCAAGCAGGTTTGTTCCGGTCGTAGGCTAATAATAGTCTTTTGCTCTTAAGAAGCAACGAGAGAATTAACTTCTTAAGTACCTATCATTTTTACTTGGAAAAATTGGCGGAAACGCAGGCCACTACTAACCAATCTTCATCGCAACGTTTGCTGATGCTGAGTCACCGGTGCTCGCTCATTCAAAGAAGATCTCGCCGATATCTCGACACGTCTCAGTCCCTGGACTGGAGATCCTGCCTGCACTAGTTGGACCGATCGACCAGTCCAATAATACTTACATACTTTTCCTTTGAACCAGCCAACCTAGCCTAGCTTCGACTTTTGGCCGCTGTAAGATGCCATTTGCTTCTCCTCCTCCCATCTCGATAATTATTCTGCGCACGGACTCAGCTCCGCCTCTCTCTTCTTTTAAGCTCCTCCAGTCACTTCTGGTCAGGGTTCATATTATCAAGATAATCTATTTAAATATTACGATTATCGAGCTTATCGAGCCGGTATGATATTTGATACTGATCGGTAAATCGATTAAATTCATAAAATTCGGAAAAATCTATGCGACATAAACCGGTCGATAATCGGTGAATATCAAGCGATTTTTTATGAATATCGTCGATAATCGCTCAAAAATCGGACTCTAAAAGAATTTCAACCAATTATCGGTGAATACTGACTGATTTTCATTTTTTTTTTCTGTTTTTTCCCAAAATGTTTAATTTTCAATAGACTAGAAATTTTAGAGTGATTTTTGACGAAAATCGCTACGGGCTGGGATGATTTTCGAGGTCAGTTCGGTAACAAGAACATTGCTTCTGGCCCCTCGAGAGGCCAAGACCAGCCCCATCAAATCTTAATAATTATATATACATGTAGTCTGTTCAGACATCAGAAAACACACAAACTTTTGCCAAAAATAAAGGCCAGGTTCACGAGCTCTAGTTGTTTGTTGCAACACCAACATACTGCTACCCCCGAAAAATAAATCGTCGCAGTGACGGGTCGTTTTAGTTACAGATTTGTTTTTCTTCGCTATCTATTATATATTACAAGCTCATGAGAGTCGCTAAAGAAAAATAAGAAATAGACTAGAAATTCTCACAAAAAAGTAAAACATCGGACCCTTAATCTGAGTAGACCCGGATTATGATGTCTTAGATTAAAAGAAAGAGTCCAAAAATCTCCGCCATCGGATGTTATTATTTAAAAGAAAATATCTAACCGTCTACCTAGCCGATCCGTTCGGATTATATATAACAGCTTAGATTAAGAGAAAGAGTTCAAGAATCTCCACCATCGGATGTTATTATTTAAAAGAAAATATCTAACCGCCTATCTAGCGGATCTGGATTAAAACGACTTAGATTAAAAGAAAGAGTCCAAGGATCTCCACCACTTATTTTGGTGGGATCAGATTATAACGGTGCATATTAATCTATATAGATATTAGAGTTATATAAAAAATACATAATTATAGAAAATATAGTTATATATTAAAGATAATCATCTTATAATATTTAGTCGTGCTTTTGCGCGGATAAATTTGCTAGTTCAAAGAAGAAGGGGAAGGTCAGGCACAGTATTGAGTAACAACACATGGCCTCTCTAGAGGTTTGAAACTGCAGATATTCTTAGCGTGCGCGCGTCTGGTAGAGCGTGTGTATTCTCATACTTCAACGCTCCCGACCCCTGGAAAACGATGCAAACTTGTAAAGTCGAGGCGATAATGTGAGTTGCTTGCGGCAGCCGATCTTTTTTTTCCGCTGGAACAGCAAAAGGAAAGCGATGCATGGATCCAAAGGCACAGGAGAGGAGCTAACGAGCTGTAGCATGATGTGATGATTGGACGACGGGGCAGGCGTCCGCAATAAAATGATGCATGCTACATACCCGTCCACCGGCCACTTTGAGCGAACGAACGCCGCCCATCCATCCTTCTATCCATCCGCCCGTCCGTGTAGGAGAGTGATTACTTTTCTAACCTACTTTAATTTAGTGAAATTGTAAATCTAGTCGTTCTCTCATCGCGGTAGCCATTCTCCCGCCAGCCGCTACAACGCGTTGCTCCCTCGCTTGCCGGCCACAGTATCATGTTGCTTCAACGCGGCGGCGCTGCTACCGTGCTCGCTCACCGGCTCCTGCGCTTTTCGGATACAAAGGAGACAGGTGTCGTCTTTCATGTTTTTCGTGGGGAAGCTAGATTTGTAATTCTGTTTAAGAGAGTGTCAAATTTGAAAGGAGAGAGAGATAGAGTAAAAAACGTGATCACTCCCGTGTAGGACGCAACCACAGAAAACACAAGGGAATCT
Source organism: Rhipidocladum racemiflorum (assembly GCA_036346355.1). Classification (NCBI taxonomy): domain Eukaryota; kingdom Viridiplantae; phylum Streptophyta; class Magnoliopsida; order Poales; family Poaceae; genus Rhipidocladum; species Rhipidocladum racemiflorum. Next base: position 69,413,173 of record CM070576.1, on the reverse strand, counting down.
GGCTTTTTCTGGGGCCCGTAGCATGTAGCCATGTAGGCGGGGCGAGGCGACGCGCACTATCGGTGGCGCGGAGCGAACGGGGTGGATGGATCGAAAGGCGAGAGGGGGATAGGTCATAGGAGGAACCTGACGGGATACGCCACACGCCGTCTGATCGATGTCGTGATGTCGCTACTGCTACACCTTGCTGCTGCCGCTGTGACCTGCAAGTCCCAGATTGAGTGGTTGCTACCTTTCAGCCGGCGCCGGCCGGCGTACGGGCGCGATGTGACGCTGTGGAACGTGTACCGTGTGTATGCTCTTTAGTCTTTACACGTCTCCTACTAGTACGGTAATAGGGCTTGGATTCGTTTTGGAACGTAAAAGGGAAAGCGAAAAGGGAAAGGGAAATGCAGTTTGTATGTGAGGTGAACAGATTCCACTATATATCTTTAGGAATGACGAGCTTGATTAGTTTGGAAAAGATTCCCTTTTCCAACATATGTGTGGCGAGAAGAGCTTTTGTGCACAGAAGAATGATCGGTATTCTTGTTTGGAATAATTATTGTCAGCATTTTAGTCTGTAAGGAAGGCTCTCCTTGCAAGGAACAATTTGGCAGGTTTCTCCCATGCTTTTGAGAGGAATTGGAATTTGGTACTGTGCTCATCCGGCGTACAAAATCTTCAAATGCAATTGGTATGTGCAGTAGTCCTGATATCGGATCAGAGTTTCGTGAGATGCGCTACAATCTAAGTACGAAGAAGATGAATCTCGTAGAGAACTAAAATAACGATGTTGAAGTAACCACAATGAGAGAGAAAATATTTAGCGAAGCCGACTACAAATTTTTTTAAGCGCGATATCAAAAAAGTATAATGGATTATCACTCTCTCACAAACATCTCAACTTTTACAATCCTCAGATCTTTGCCCTATAGAAAATATAATGCAAAAGAATAATCTAGGCTCTAATGCTCTCGTGCACCTCTGCTTTAGATGAACTTCTTTTGCTTGGCTTGCTCCTTGATAGCATGGGCTCTCTATGATCACTCCTATATATCCTCCTGTGGGATGTCAGAGACAGGGGCCCCACAAGAGGGGCCTACACCCGACTGGGCCTGACAGGCGGAACAGAAAGCCCAAAGCCCAGAAGCGCAACGGCGGGCCCAGAGGAGACCTTCGACTTGCTCCCCAAGACAACTCCTGATCCTTCACGGAAGCTTCGTGCCCCGCCCTAACAACCCGCCAGGGACAAGGCATGCGGTCTGACACTGCCAGAGCCTGCGGAAGCTGGAACCTGACAAGGCGGCAGCGTGGCCTGAGAAAGCATAACCACCTCTCCAGGGCGTAGAGCGTGAAGGCGGATAAGGACAAGGGACATGTCGTTCAGGCCACCATGTTCAGGCCCGGTGGCGCCCGACTATCATGTATTCTCCCCAAGATATAAGGAGGAGGGAGAAACAAGAAAGAGAGGAACAATACATCCAAGAACACAGGACTAGGGTATTATCTCCTTCAAGAGAGCCCGAACTGTCTAAAACAGATTGCCCTCGCATCCTGTGTTACCATCAAGCTCGAGATCACGCACAAATCCCCTAGAATCACAAATCTCATTGCCGGCTAAACAGATCGTCGGCGGTTGGCGCGCCCGGTAGGAGGCTGTGTCAACATCTTCGTCAAGCTTGATGGTCGCGACGAGCGAAGTCTCCACAGCTTCGCCCGGGCCAGGTCTTCCGCTTTAAGCCTCGACCTTCATCTCCAACGACCTTGGAAGCCTCTCTCTCTCTCCAAGGGAACTGCGCTACAGCGGTGAGGCTTCCGCGATCCATCGTCACGACTTCCGCGCCGATCGGAAGGTCCCCGCCTCGTACTCTAAAGTACCGAAAGGGATCCGAAGGCCCGTTCACCATGAGTCGGGCTCGAGGACGCCGAGGCACGAAGAGTGGGAGTTCTCACCGCCAAGCCACTCGGCACCCCAGCGCCTAGGTTTGTCTTCTCCAGACTCACCCACCTCGCCGCCGAGTCGAAGAAAGCCTAGATACCGCTGGAATTTCCGTGAGAGTCTGTGTGATCGAAGGCTCGCGGGCGGTCGCAGGCAGCCGCTTCGACACCTCGATCGCCGCCGATTTGGAAGGAGGCCGAGTGATCGAGCCTCGACGCTGGGCGCACTCTCCGACCGCGCCGGCTGTCAATGAAGACATTCTCGCAAGCCAAGATGGGGACCAGGCTGTTTTCGTACTTACGCCAGAATATCGCCGCCTCCAAGACACTCCTGGATACCCCGACCCCTATGTCGGGGCAGATGATCCAGCTTGCCCGATCATGGCCCAAGTAAAGGCCATGGTGACGGCGGCGGCTATCCAAAGATACTCAAACCGACCCGGTAGCGAAGGAGTCATCACGTGGTCCGGCGAGGACCAGATACCAAGAATGGCCAGGTCGGGAAGCCCGCCGATACATCATGTTCTACCCGTGGAGATGACTTGCGACATAGCATCACCGCGACCTCCGCTGCACCTCGACGCCAGCGCCGCGACCGAAAGGAGGAACAACGCCGTCAAGCCGACGAATATGAGCGCCGGCATCCTTCCGCGAGGCCGCGAATACGCCATGCGCGATCCCCTCCGGCCGATCACCTCCCGGGTATCGGTGTATCACTGAGTCATCGAAGGGGTCCGTGCGTTTACTCCTCACCTACGCCGAGTGGTTTGGCCTCGATGGATTTAATCCTAAAGGCATCACTAGGTTTGATGGTGAGAGAGACCCGCAGGCTTGGCTACAAGTATACGCTCTGCAAATGTGGTCACGGGGATCGAAAGTAATGGCAAACTACTTGCCGGTTACCCTCTCGCCTGGCCCAAGCATGGCTCACCGGACTTCAGCGAATTCTATAGATTCCTGAGGAGATCTGTGAGCAGTTCATCTCAAATTTCCAAGGCACTTACGAGCGCCTGTGCACCCCTTGGGACCTATACCAATACACCAAAGGAGGAACGAATCCCTCCGGAGTTCGTCAAGCGCTTCATGAACAAGAAAAGCACCGTTCGACGTCACAGATGCGGTTGTGATAGCTGCCTTCCGAAAGGAGTCGACCCGACCGACCTCATCAAGAAGATGTCCTAAGCCGCCCACGCCGGTCCGGAGCTGTTCGCCTAGCGGACCGTTACGCTTCAGCCTCCGAGGCTCGCGGAACGACGTGATGAAGGGAAGGATCGGTCTGAACCCCTCGGCGGAAAGAAAAGAAGCGCAAGGGCGAAGAGCTAGTGGCGCCGCCGCGCCAACTCATCCTCGCTCTCAAAGAGGATGGATATGATAAGGTCATGAACTCACTCTGCCCTTTCCATCCAAAGGGAGACATGCCGCCAAGGATTGTTTCACCCTAAAGAGGTTCGCTCATGAGAGCAAGAGGCAGGCCGACAAGGTCCGAAGCGGTCATGCCGCCGGCAAACCTCCTCCCTGGCCGAGGAAGATTATCGTGAAATCGACCTCGAGCTTAACTACATATTCGGGGTTCACCGCATATGAGTCCAAGAGGAAGCAAAGCTCACCGCCGACATCTATGCAAGAGAGCCGAGACCCCGATATGTCCGGTGGTCCGAGGTCGCAATAACTTACGACCGCACGGATCACCCAGATCGCGCCCCATTCCTGGCAGATACCGTTGGTCTTGGCGCCGGTTGTCCGCGGCATCAAGCTCAAAAGGGTGTTGATCGACGGTGGAGCGGGCTCAACGCCCTCTTCGTGAAGACACTTTCGATGATATGGGGATCCCGCGGTCTGACCTCAAGCGCGGGTCGTCACCTTTTCATGGAGTGATACCCGGAACGTCGGCGATACCACTCGGACAAATCACTCTACCAGTTACATTCGGCGCAAGGGACAACTACCGGACGGAGAGCCTTAGCTTCGAGGTGGCAGATTTCGCGACAACAGATCATGCCATCTTGGGGAGGCCAGCGCTGGCCAAGTTTATGGCGGTGCCCCACTACGGCGTATCTAATGCTGAAAATGCCGGTCCGAGTGGTATTATCACTCTGTGGCGGCGTTATGATCTTTCTCTTGCGACAGGGAGAGGCTGCGAAATGGCCGAGTCTCTGGAGGCGCCGGGTCGGGAAAGAATTCACAAGAGGCGGATTTCGACAAGACGGAAGGCAGTGTCCCTACCCGCAAGCCGCAGAGCTTCGGGATCAGCCCCGAAGAAGGCACCAAAAGGATCCTCCTCGACCCGTCCGATCCGGCTCGAGCCGTTTTGATCGGGACAAGGCTCGGCGATGAATAGGAAGGCGCGCTCGTCACCTTTCTGCGGGCAAACCAAGACGTCTTTGCCTGGAAGCCGTCCGACATGCCCGGGGTTCCCAGGGAGGTGATCGAGCACGCACTAAATGTAAACCAATCCGCCAGGCCCGTCAAGCAAAGGCTACGACGGTTTGCTCAAGATCGTCGAGAAGCCATCAGAGAGGAGATCACAAAGCTGCTAGCCGCAGGTTTCATCAAAGAAGTGTATCATCCCGATCGGTTGGCGAACCCTGTACTCGCCCGTAAGAAGAATAAAAGCTGGCGCATTTGTGTTTATTACTCCTACCTCAACATGGGTTGTACGAAATATCCTTTTGGTATCACTCAGACGATCACCGGTAGACTCCACCGCTGGATCTCGGTTACTCGACTTTACGGGCGCCTATTCAGGCTATCATCGATTCGCCGAGAGGAAGATCGCGAAGACTTCGTTTATCACTCCATTCGAGCATATTGCTATATCACTATGCCGCTCGGGCTCAAGAATGCCGCATAGCGTACCCGGTAGCGCCGTCGGTGGTGCTTTCATCATCACCGGCGCAATGTGGAAGCTTATGTGGATGATGTGGTAGTTAAAACGCAGACAGAGGACAGCCTCACCTCCGATCCGCCGAGACGTTTGCAAGTCTCAAGACGTTCGGATGAGGCTAAACCAGAGAAGTGCGTTTTGGAGTGTCTTCCGGGAAACTACTCGGGTTCATCGTCTCCGTCGTGGGATCGAGCCGAACCGGAGAAAATTGGAGCCATTATGAAAATGGCCCCGCCTACCGACCAAAAGGAGGTCCAAAAGCTCACCGGATGCATGGTAGCGCTTGGCGAGTTTATCTCACGATCGGGGTCCGGGAATGCCTTTCTTCAAGCTCCTTAAGAAGCAAGATCGCTTTGATTGGACGGCAGAGGCACAAAGAGCCTTCAAGAACTCAAGGTGTTTCTCTCCACTCCCAGTCTTAGTCTCACCGGCGCCAGTGAACCTCTTCTCGCTCTACATAGCGGCAACATCTCATGTAGTAAGTGCCGTGATAGTTGTGGAAGCGGGAGGAATCTGACACCGCTACGGCGTACAACGCCCGATTTATTTCGTCGGCGAAATCTTGGCGAATCCAAGACAAGATATCCTCCAATCCGGAAGGCTGCACGCCATTTTGATCTCGCCACTAAGTCAAGCATTATTTCCAAGGACATTCGATTTCAGTAGTCACTTCTTTCCCGTGGGAGAGGTCCTCCGCAATCGGGAAGCTACTGGAAGAATTTGAAGTGGGCGGTGAGCTTGGAGCTTTCGACATCTCGTTCAAGCCGCGCACCGTCAAGTCCCAGGCTTTGGTGACTTTACGGCCGAGTGGATCAATCCTGCACTTCGCACCGAAGAAGAGCCGAGAATATTGGGTCATGCACTTCGACGGATCTCTCATGCTTGGAGGAGCAGGCGGGAATCCTCCTTATCTCGCCTAAGGGTGACAGTGAAGTATGTCCTTCGATTCACTTCCGGCCTCAAACAATGCCGCTGAATACGAGGCCCTCATCCATGGGCTTCAGACGCCACATCACTGAATCCGACGGCCGGGCGATTCGAGGCGACTCGATTGGTGGTGAATCAAGTACGTATGACTGGTTGTCGTGGATCGAATATGGCGGCATACCGCCAAAGAAGTCCGAGAATTGGAAGGCAAGTTTGACGGTCTGGAGCTGGTTCATGTCCTCCGCCGCAATAATGAGGCAGCAGACGAGTTGGCTAAGATGGGAGCCACTCGGGCAGATGTCCCAAGTGATATCTTCGTACAGGATCTTCACGAGCCAACCGTTACAAAACGGCAAAAGCCAAGCGAGGGTCCTGGAACCGGGGTCCTGCTCATCGATCCGGACTGGACCACCCCGTACCTTGATTATCTCCTGAAGGACAAACTCCCGGAAGCAGCCAATCTGGCAGAGCGCATCTCCCGACAAGCCAAATCCTACGTGGTGGTGGGCGACGAGCTCTTCCGAAAAAGTGCCTCGTGTCCTCAGCGGTGCATTTCGGGACAAGCGGGAAGAGAGCTGCTCCAAGAAATCCATTCGGGATGTGCGGCCATCACGCGGCATCAATCTCCTTGGTTGGGAAAGCCTCACCGACGGGGTTTCTTCCGCCAACGGCGTAACGGATGCCAAAGAGATAGTTCTAACCTGCGAGGGCTGCCAATACTATGCAAGACAGACACACTTGCCGGCACATGAGCTACAGACTATAACCAATTCTTGGCCTTTGCGATGCAGGGGCTCGACATAGTGGGCCCGCTCAAGAAGGCTCAAGGCGGTTTCGCTTACCTCTTCGTGGCCATTGACAAGTTCACCAAGTGGATCGAAGCCAAGCCAGTTGTAACTATCACTGCGGTTAAGGCCAAGGAGTTCTTCCAGGATATTGTAGTCAGATTCTGAGTGCCCAATCGGATAATCACGGACAACGGCACCCGATTCAGGAGTGAAGAATTCCAAGAATGGTGCGGCGTCGGGATCAAGATCTGCCGCCTCGGTGGCTCACCCACGAAGCAATGGGCAGGTCGGCGAGCTAACGGTCTGGTCCTTCAAGGCCTCAAGGCCAGGATCTTCGACCGCCTCAAACCATACGCCGCCGATGGGTGAAGGAGCTACCGTCGATTACTCTGGGACTCAGAACCACTCCCGGTAAGCGACCGCCAAACCCCCTTTTTTCTGGTCTATGGCGCAGAGGCGGTTCTGCCGACTGAGCTGGGATTCGAATCCCCGAGGGTTCGGAACTACAACGAAGCCGAGTCCGAGGGAAGCCGAATGGTGGAGCTTGATCAACTTGAGGAGGCTCGGAACGTTGCCGCCCTCCACTCGGCTAAGTACCTCCAAATGACTTGGCGCTACCACTCTCGCAACGTCGTAAATAGAACCTTTTCGTAGGAGATCTGGTCCTGAGGAGGAGCCGTAAAAGCAAGCACAAGCTCTCTCCAATTTGGGAAGGTCCATACATCGTGCGTAAGACAACCGGCCGGGTGCTTATCGACTTCGAGACATGAAGACGGGCGAGGTTCTGGCGAATACTTGGAACGCCGAACAGCTCCGTCGCTTCTACGCATGAGTTATGTATCCCACTCTTACACATTAAATAAAATAGTGGTTCGTCTTATTTTCTGAAGTTGTGTAATGCTAGCCCCGAGTGGTTATTACCCGACTGCTGTAGCGCCTAACTCTGGTCGTGCCGATATAGAATGCACGGAAATAACAAGCCGCGATGAGCACAAAGCCACGGCGGTTTATACCACAAGACAACTGAACGGGTAGAAAGCACTAACCACTCGGACTGCACTGCAACGCCAGAATTTAACCAAGATTTGCCTGGTCGCGAATTTCTAACCGTCAAAAACTCGAGCCCCAGCCCCTCGTTGCTGGCACTGGAGCAACTGACTAGAATGAGTTGATCAGGCGAAACCACTAAGTTCGGGTTAAATATGATAGGCACGAACTGGATAAAATTTCGCATTTCATTCCATAATGTTAATAATTTACATCGCTAATTTTCTTTTCTCTTTTTCTCGCGCTAAAAAAAAAAAAAAAAAAAAAAAAAAAAAAAAAACTACCGTGTCTCTTTGGTCGCTCTTTGGTCTTCTTTAGTCTTCTTCTTTGGTCTTGATCTTTGCTGCTGGTCTTGGCGTCATTGGGAGACCCGGAGGCGAGATCGCTGAAGTTAGTCGCGATCCACGCGACCCAAAGCCGCCAGAATCTCCTCGTCAACCACCCACAAGGGGGGTACAAGACGGACGAGGGCCCTGACGGCAAGGTCGTCGCGACGATCGCGACCAACCATCTCAAGGATGATCTCCGCCACCTCGTGGAGCCCTGGGGCGATCTCCAACAAGGTGGCCACAGCAGCGGCGTCCCTCGCCGCTCCGTCCTCCGCCTCCGCCTCCAGGATGGCAAAATCATGCTCCTCCCATGCTTCGGCCTCCTCCCAGCTATACAAAAACCTAAAGAACCGCTGGCGAAAGAACGCCGCGTACGGGCCAACAAAGTTCCTCATGTTAGACATGGAACGAAACCGGAAGAGGAAGACGAAGGACAAGGCAAGAAGAAACGGGCGATCGCTCATTAGCGGTGACGCCCCATTTATAAGCCACCCCAGCCCCGGAAATCGAAGCGTCTCCGAAGGCAATCAAATGCGCCACCCCGCAATCAATGAAGCGCGAAAAACAAAGCGGCAGTGCGAATACCGAAGAAGATCAGCACGATTGAACAAAATCAAGGAGAATTTCACCAGACACGTGTCGTAAGCAGTTCAAGCTCATTCGGCTTCCTCGCTTAATTATACCAAATTAAGCGCAAAAGCCCGGGGGCTGGAGAGCTAGCAAGTGATGCAAGCCTGGGGGCTAAACCACTCAGCCAGGCGGCCACAACACAAGTCCCGACGCTCGAGAGCTGCACGCCGGCCTCTCGGAAAAGCGTGTCTGGGGCAAGAAAGCCACGGGCCAAGGCCCTGGCGTTTGGAAAGCCATACCCGGTCAGTGAAGCCCATCCGGAAAGGCATAACAGGATCCAAAAGGCTGCGGGCATATATTCTAACAACTCAGCCAGAGAAGAAAGTGGAAGAGGTCTGAAGACCACTCAGCGGAAGACAATACAAGCGAATTATACTGAAGTAAGAAGACAGTATTTCAAACAAGGAGGGCGAGCACTCGGCATCAAGGTCCACGTCAAAGTCAGAATTCCAGATTTTCCAACAGGGCCTGCGATGCACCGGACACCTCTCCGAGGAGCGCGTTGGCCTTGTCTTCATCACAGGCAAAGCCTTCTTTCACAGCTTCGAGGTCAACTCTCGGATAATGAGACTTGACCACCGCCAACGCCTGGTTCGCGCTCATCGCTGCGGACTCTTTGGCGTAAGCTCTGATCCTGTCGGCTCCTCCCGAGAGAAGTGGAACAAAGATCGTCCCCTGGCCCGGCGTGGCTCCTTCAATGCGCAGAAGGTGCAGGATCGCTCGCAGCGACGCCAGCCTTCAGTCCGCTGTTCGGCGGCCGCCATCTTCTCCTTGCACTCGCCACAAAGTCAAACAGCCATCAAGAACACACCCGACGCCAAGTATGTTCAACCCAAGTCAAATAAATTTACCCTTCGGCTCCATTGCATCTTTTCAGTCGACTCGGGCTTGAGGCCAGAATTCTCTGAAGCCTCCAGTAGGGCCTCGGCTCGACAGCGGTCGAGTCGCGCTCTGAAACACGAGTGTGTCATCACCCTCTCCAACCACCATCCGAAAAGCATCCGAACCGTATTCAGGGGAGAATCTCACCTTCAAGCATATGCTCAAGCTTCGTCTTCTCCTCCCGGATCGTCATACACTCGCCTGAAGCTCGTGGACTTCTTTCCATCTGTCTGGCTGATCTCGTTGAGCTTGTCCTGCATCGCTTCGCTTTGAGCTTTGGGAGCACCTTCCGGAAAAACCGCGACCTTTGCTCCGAGCGCTCCCCATGTCCTAAGTAATGTAAGGCGAATCTCGAGGAGAAGTCACAGTGATGATTGAAGACAAGAAGCTCACCCCGACGAGCATGCTACACTTGACGGTGAGCTCATAAAGCTCCGTCAGAGCCGCTCTCTCCATCTCGTCGTCCTCTTCCATCCCCTTCCGGTGGAACCCCTTCCCACCATACGGTCCGATTCGGGGCTTGGCAGAGGACCGAGCGGCGGTGGCTCTCGAGGCACTTCCTCCACTCCGGGAGACGGCCGGTCGATCTCGTCGGCGGACGGACCACCGGATGGTTCGACCGTCGGATCGCTGCGCCCGTGGCGACGCCCGGCGATTGGCGGCGACGGCGACCTAGCCGACGCAGCGGCGGGGCTCCTCGGGAAGCCTCGCCTGGGACTCCTTTCAGAGACCCTCCACTGGGGCGCCCACACAGGAGTCCTGAATCGGCAAAAGGGAGGACACCTCAAAGACAGCGATAACAAGAAGACAAGGATCGCCCAAAGAATACCTCTTGGATTTCTTGAATTTCATCCTGTGTTTCATCCGAGGCCCAAGACCACTCGGAGGGAAGTTGGCGCTGGCCGGGCTGCCATCGAACGGAAGGCCGTGGCCCGCGTTTTGCGATCCGGGTGCACCAGAGGTCGAAGGTCCGGTGACGAAGACCGGCGACCTCCTCCGCCGACTCCGGTGCAGCTCGTCAACCGAGGTGTCACCGCTCGCTTCGCTGGCGTGTCTCAGCCGAGAGAGGCCGACAACTGGAGCGTCAGAAAGAAAGGACGCGCGCTCCTGAAAAAAGGAACGATCGCACCCTGTTTGAATCACACATCAGTCAAAGAAACCATGGAACAGCCTTTCGAGAGAATAGCGCACTCACATGAGGGGGAGGCCTTGCCATCGAAAATTTACGAGGGCAGCCCCTGTTGGTGATTATTGTGCCAGGCACGAAGAAATCAACTACCCGTGCAGCCAGCGCCTCCATCGACAGGTCCACGTCCGACTCCCGCGTGGGGTCCAGAGGCCCGTTGTATTGGAACCCCAAATGGACTCTCTCCTTCAAGGGCTGCACTCGGCGCTTCACAAAACTGACCGCGATCCCGGGGCCCGTCAGCCCTCGGTTCTTCAGATCGTCAATCAACGCCAGAAGCTCGGGGACTTGCGCCAAACCTCCTCCGTCCGAGGTGTCGCTCCAGCATCGGGAAGCTTTAGGAGCACAGCCGGCAAAGGGGGCGAGGAAAGGATCAACGTTGGCACAATAGAACCACTCCCGTCTCCAACCTTTGAGGGAGGTCTTGAGAGGAACTACAAAATACTGTTTCTTCGAGCCCTCCCGCAGCTGGAGCCCGGCGCCCCCAACGACATTGGGAGCGGCCCGGTTCGGATGAGGCTTCAGCCAGAAGAAGGAGCGGAACAAATCCAAATGAGGACGTATCCCAAGATACGCCTCGCAGAGCTGGACGAAGATGGCAATGTGAAGAATCGAGTTGGGGTTCAAATTGATCAACTCAATTTCAGAGAAGTGGAGGAGCCCCGGAAGAAGGCGCTCCCAGAATGCTAAGTCCTCGCCGGAAGAAGGACTCAAACACCACAATCTCATTCTCCGGAGGTGTGGGGTAAGGGTCACTGCGGCGGGCGGCGGAGATCAACTCCAGCGGGAGGACGCCAAGGCAACCATCCCCTCCAAGCGGGACATCGTCGTGATGGAAGTCTCCCACCCTACCGTCGCAGGTCGGTGCTACCCTCCGATGACGAAGAAGATGACATGGCGAAGAAGAAGACTGGAGGAAAGAACCGCCGCAAGCCAAGGGCGCGAAATCGAAACCCTAAACCGCCAAGGAAGGTTTGAAGGTTTCGCACTGGTGGAGAAGGTGCGAGGAAGCCGTTGCTCCAACGAGGGTCCTTCCCACTTATAAGAAATGGGCTCCCAATTTCCACCTACGGTGGGAAGAAACGAAGGCCCTCTGTTCACCTCGGGCCAGATCGAGGCACGCCCCATGACGGGCCAATAGCTGTCGCGCAAAGCGCGCCAGTGTCAAATCTGGTCCGAAGTTTGGGAAAAAGTCGCGCCCATGACGGGCTGAACGCCGCCGCCACGGAAGCTTGGGGCTGGGCACTTTCCGAACATCCTCGACGGCACACCCCATAATTTGGGGTCAATTGCTGGTCGCCGTCTCACAACGCGATTGGGTGTCGCGGGAGGATCTACAACCAACACGGTCTTGAGAATGCGCCCCACGAGGGTCTAAAGCGATCTTGCGCCGCAACACGAGCATTACTCAGTATGACCAAGGTATGCCCCATGAGGGTCAACCGAGCGACAGCCGGCTGTCGCAAGATCAGAACGGGCGCTGGTACCGCCGCCGACCCGAGCCAAAAGACCAAGGTACGCCCCATGAGGGTCAGGGGCGACAAGCCGGCTGTCAAGACCGTGAACGGGCGCTGGTACCACTCGACCCACGAGCCAAAAGACTAAGGTACGCCCCATGAGGGTCACCGGCGACAAGCCGGTTGCAGCGACCGTGAACGGGCGCTGGTACCACTCGACCACGAGCCAAAGACCAAGGTGCGCCCCATGAGGGTCACCGGCGACAAGCTGTCACAAGACCATGAACGCGGGCGCGGTACCACTCGCCACGAGCCAAAAGACTAAGGTACGCCCCATGAGGGTCACCGGCGACAAGCCGGTTGCCGCGCACCGTGAACGGGCGCGGGTACCACTCGGCCACGAGCCAAAAGAACCAAGGTACGCCCCATGAGGGTCAGCCAGGCGACAAGCCGGTTGCCGCGCACCGTAAACGGGCGCGGGTACCACTCGGCCACGAGCTAACTAACCACGGTGGCTTCATACTACAAGTTCTTTATGATCTCTCTCCCGCATAATCCTCATGACAGGGCAAGGGACGGAAAGTCGATCCTAAAGCACTTGGGGCTCTTGTGGGATGTCGAGACAGGCCCCACAAGAGGGGCCTACACCACCGGGCCTGACAGGCGGAACAGAAAGCCCAAAGCCCAGAAGCGCAACGGCGGGCCCAGAGGAGACCTTCGACTTGCTCCCCAAGACAACTCCTGATCCTTCACGGAAGCTTCGTGCCCCGCCCTAACAACCCGCCAGGGACAAGGCATGCGGTCTGACACTGCCAGAGCCTGCGGAAGCTGGAACCTGACAAGGCGGCAGGCGTGGGTCGGAGAAAGCATAACCACCTCTCCAGGACGTAGAGCGTGAAGGCGGATAAGGACAAGGGACATGTCGTTCAGGCCACCATGTTCAGGGCCCGGTGGCGCCCGACTATCATGTATTCTCCCCCCAGTATATAAGGGGAGGAGGGAGAAACAAGAAAGAGAGGAACAATACATCCAAGAACACAGGACTAGGGTATTATCTCCTTCAAGAGAGCCCGAACCTGTCTAAAACAGATTGCCCTCGCATCCTGTGTTACCATCAAGCTCAGATCACGCACAAATCCCCTAGAATCACAAATCTCATTGCCGGCGAAACTCCTTAGTCCTTTTTCAAAGAAAAGTAAGAATCATACTCCAAAAGAAAATAAGAATAAATTAATTTATGTCTCTTTATAACACAAGTTCCTACAGAATAGCTCTAAGTGCTTCGGGCTAATTCCTGTAGGGTTCTGAGTTGTGTACTAGTCTCAACGAATTGTTTTGGCTTCTTCGTTCTGTTGCCTCGGTCCTGAGTTAGTCTCAGGCCAAGCTTGTAAAATTTTGTTTTTCTCCCCTCTGAATGAATTGGCAGAACTCCTGCCTTGCTTAAAAAAAATACAGATGAGATGTACTCTAAAGGAATCTATGCATGTCAAATTCTCTTTGATTACTTGAACTAGTGTTATTTTCATTTAGGGCACAGATGCTTTGTACTTTACGTAGCCGATGCATAGCAAATTCTCTTTGATTACTTAAACTAGTGTTATTTTCATTTAAGGCCCATATGCTTTGTACTTTACGTAGCTTGAAGTTATATTTTGCTTCACTCTTGCCTGACTAGTAATCATGCCACTAGCTAACTTGCCTAACAATTCCCAGAAACAACACAGTGAAAAATCAATGCTGAACAACAAGCGAAGACAGCAGCTAAAAGAAAACCGAGAGGTGTTTATATGCTTTTTTTTTTAAGTTACACAAATATTAAAATATAAATAAATAGTAAATAATAATTGTTAGACGGTTTATCTCAGCACCATGCAGCCTTGCGTCTACATACCATAGATGGTTTCGAGTCTGTTACGGCAACAAATCAGGATTAGTTGTTTCTATCTTTAGCATGCATGTAATCTTCTGATTTGTTGCCTTTCTTTCCGCCTCTACTGGCTATTTGTACTGAACCCATCTAATGGAAATATCATTGCGTGATTGATCTACTTGCCTCACGCTTTCATGGTATCAGAAAAGGTCCGCATCCTGCGTCCCTCTCTTCCGCATCCCAGCCGCCGGTGATTCTCGCCCGCCGCTCCTCCTCTCTTCTTTCTTCATCCTCGTCCCTATGGGTGACGCCACGATGGAGGCCGAGCGCCAGCGTCTCGCCGTCGACCGGGCTCAACTCGCTGCCGATCGACACCGTCTTGAGGAGGCCGAACGTGCTTTTCGCGACCAGCAGAATGCACTCGAGGCCACCACCATCGCCGCACTGCATGCCCAGGCGGTGGCCGTCCTCAACATCCGCACCCTCATCCCCGTCGTCCTCGACTACGACTCGCCCAACTACACCAAATGGCGCGGTCTTTTCCTCCTCGTCGTCGGCAAATATGCGCTCTCCGACCATGTTCTCGCCGACGTTGCCTACCCCAATGATCCGGCCTGGACTCGCATGGAGTGCACGGTTCTGGGCTGGCTCTACGGCACCATCTCTTCCAGCCTTGTTGAGATCGTCATGTCGCCCACAGCGTCATGTCGCCACGTCTGGCTCGGTCTTGAAGAGCAGTTCATCGGCAATAAGGAAACTCGCGCACTATACCTCGACGCTGAGTTTCGCAACTTCACTCAAGGCGACCTCTCCATCTCCGACTACTGCCGTAAGCTGAAGTCCATGGCCGATGCCCTCGGCGATCTGGGCGAGCCCGTCCCCGACCGCACTCTTGTCCTCGCCGTGCTACGCGGCCTCAACGACAAGTTCTCCCACCTGGCCGCTCTGCTCCGACGTTCCAGGCCACTGCCGTCCTTTGTAGACGTGCGTGCAGACCTGATGCTCGAGGAGCTTACCATGATGAACAAGCCAAACTCCTCGTCTACGGCTCTTCTTGTCACCGGACAGCACAACGGGGGTTCCGGTGGCAGCTCCACCATCAGCGGCGGCGGACGCTCCAACGGTAAGCCCCGCAATAATCGACGCGGTGGCCGCCCCAATCGTGGTGGCAACGATGGCTCCTCAGCGCATGGCGGCCAGCAATCGCAGGCGCCAAACGCTAGCAATCTTCCACGGGCTGGTCTTCCCTCATTCTGGAATCCTTGGTCCGGCACTGTCCAAGTATGGCCGCACACCGGCCCAACTTCCATTCTTGGCCCACGGCCAAATCTGGCGCCCCCGCAGGCCCGCGCTGCTCCGGCCTCCTTCACTCCTCCAGCAGCGCCCGGTGGCTTCTACGCCACCCACCTCCCAGCGCCCAGCAACAGCCTACCCAGCAACGGCCTGCCCAGCAACAGTCTCCAGCAAGCTGACGAGTCTGGTTCTGCCACCTGGACAACCACGCCAAACTCAGGGCATTGGGATCAAGCGGCTCTGTTAAATTCGTTTAATACGATGTCGCTCCATCCTCCTCCTCCATCCGGGGAATGGTACATGGACTCCGGCGCCACTTCTCACATGACTTCGGACGCCGGTAACATCTCCTTTTCCCAACCCCCTCCACCCTCTCATTCTTCTGTCGTCGTGGGTAATGGCTCTACCCTTCCTGTTACATCTGTCGGCTCCACCACTCTTCCCATGCCTCACGGTCATTTTTCATTACGGAACATTCTTGTCACCCCCCCACCTCATCAAAAATTTGATTTCTGTTCGCCAATTTACTATCGATAATAATTGTTCTGTTGAATTTGACCCCTATGGCCTTTCTGTGAAGGATCTTCGCACTCGGAGCGTGATCGCCAGGTGCAATAGCTCCGGCAACCTCTACCCACTACTGCCATGTCCAACCCAACCCCGAGCTTTTGTCGCCACATCATCGTCCACACTTTGGCATCGCCGCCTTGGTCACATTGGTGCTGAGGCTCTCTCCAAATTGGCTAGTTCTTCCATCATTTCATGTAATAAAGCCACCGAGCCTATTTGTCATGCTTGTCAACTCGGTCGTCACATTCGTTTACCTTTTACTAGCTCTAGCTCCCGTGCCAATGCTAACTTTGATTTAATTCATTGTGATTTGTGGACATCCCCCGTGGCTAGTATTTCCGGTTACAAATACTATCTCATTATTTTAGACGATCGGTCACACTACTCGTGGACTTTCCCTTTACGTCTTAAGTCGGACACCTTTTCCACTATATCTCATTTTTTCGCATATGTCCGCACGCAGTTTGGCCTCCCAATAAAACGTATTCAGTGTGACAATGGCCGTGAGTTCGACAACTCTTCTGCCCGTCATTTTTTCCTTACGCATGGTGTTGCACTCCGCATGTCATGTCCTCATACCTCCCAACAAAATGGCAAAGCCGAACGTATCATTCGTTCCACCAATAATATCATGCGTTCTCTCATGTTCCAAGCCAACCTTCCACCATCCTATTGGGTCGAGGCCCTTCATGCCGCAACATATCTCCTAAACCTTCACCCCACTAAGACACTCAAATTTCTCACTCCGTACTTCGCGCTGTATGGCATCCATCCCTCCTACTCACACTTACGTATTTTTGGGTGTCGGTGTTACCCAAACCTTTCCTCCACAGCGGCCAATAAGCTCTCTCCACGTTCCACCCTTTGCGTGTTTCTTGGCTATCCCTCGGAACATAAGGGTTACCGGTGTCTTGACTTGTCCACAAATCGCATCATCATATCTCGTCACGTCGTTTTTGATGAGACGACCTTCCCTTTCGCCACAGCGCGTGCTCCCCTTGAATCATCCGCCCTAGATTTTCTCACTGACATGGACTCTGTCCAGCTGCCCATTGGTTCTTTTTTTCCTGCAGGTTCTTCGGCTCATGTGTCCGGTTCTGCAGCCCCCACTGATTCCGGCCCTACCATGGAGCGCACCAGGCTCTCTGCGCCACTCGGCTCACCTGTTGGTTCGCATCCTGTGGCTGCCGCTGGGTCATCCGTACCAGCGCATGCCACTGGGACGCCGTCTCCCGCTGCTCCTACACAGCCGGACGCTGGAACTGCTACTGGGACTGCTTCACCGTCCGTATGTGCGCCCGCTTTGCAGCCTGGTTTGCCGACCGTGCCCGCCAACGCTCCGGAGCTCCCTGTCGTGGCCACACGTACTGGCCACCGTGCTGTTCATCACATTCCACCGGTGGACAATGCACATCGCATGACCACCCGTGGCAAGTCGGGATTTCACCTTCCAGCCGATCGCCTCAACCTCCACGCCGCAGTTCTCTCTCCAGTTCCGAAGACTTTTCGCAGTGCATTGGCCGATCAGAACTGGCGTATTGCAATGAATGAGGAGATCGCTGCTCTCAAGACCAACCATACTTGGGATCTTGTTCCTCGTCCGCATGGAGTTAATATTGTGACAGGCAAGTGGGTTTATCGTCACAAATTTCATCCGGATGGCTCGCTTGAACGCTATAAGGCTCGTTGGGTTCTTCGCGGATTCACACAACGACCTGGCATTGACTTCGACGAGACCTTCAGCCCTGTGGTCAAGCCTGCCACTATTCGTACTGTTCTCACGCTGGCTCTCTCTCGTAACTGGCCTATTCATCAACTCGATGTGAAGAATGCATTCCTGCACGGTACTCTATCCGAGACAGTCTACTGTATGCAACCTTCTGGTTTTACAGATCCCGCTCACCCGGACTATGTCTGTCGACTCAACAAATCTTTATATGGGTTGAAGCAGGCTCCGCGCGCTTGGTATAGCCGGTTTGCTTCCCACATCTCCTCTCTTGGTTTTCTCGAAGCTAAGTCTGATATGTCCTTATTCATATTCTGTCGGGGATCCGATACTGCTTATCTTCTCCTCTATGTGGACGATATTGTCTTGACTGCTTCTTCCGAGGGTCTTCTCCGTCGCATAATTGCAGCACTACAGGGTGAGTTTGCCATGAAGGATTTGGGTCCCCTTCATCACTTTCTGGGACTCTCAGTCACTCGTCAGCAGGACTCACTGTTTCTTTCTCAACGGCATTATATTCTTGATATATTGGATCGTGCAAAAATGACTGATTGTAAGCCTTGTAGTACACCAGTTGATACTCACTCCAAATTGTCTGCCGATGGTCCCCAAGTGGCTGATCCAACTCATTATCGTAGTCTGGCAGGTGCTCTTCAGTATTTGACCTTCACTCGACCAGACATCGCTTATGCCGTGCAGCAAGTTTGCCTCTTTATGCATGATCCTCGTGAACCGCATCTTGCCTTGGTCAAGCGCATCCTCCGGTATCTCCACGGCACTTTGGACCATGGTTTGTTCCTCCATCGGACCTCTCTGGATGACTTAGTGGTTTATTCCGATGCCGACTGGGCTGGTTGTCCGGACACACGCAAGTCTACATCAGGCTATGCTGTTTTTCTTGGTGCAAATTTGATCTCTTGGTCTTCTAAGCGACAGCATACCGTTTCCCGCTCCAGCGCTGAGGCCGAGTATCGCGCTGTTGCTAACGGAGTCGCCGAAGTCACCTGGCTCCGCCAATTGCTTCTAGAACTTCACATTACCTTGCGCCGCGCTGCTGTTGTTTATTGTGATAACGTCAGTGCAGTTTACCTTTCTAGCAACCCGATTCAACATCAGCGCACCAAACATGTGGAGATCGATCTTCATTTCGTCCGCGAGCGCGTCGCCCTCGGCCACGTTCGTGTTCAGCATGTGCCGACCACTTCGCAATTTGCGGACATCTTCACCAAGGGTCTTCCTACCTCCGTCTTTACCGAGTTTCGGACTAGTCTGAACGTCCGGCCTCCTCCCGCTCCGACTACGGGGGCGTGTTAGACGGTTTATCTCAGCACCATGCAGCCTTGCGTCTACATACCATAGATGGTTTCGAGTCTGTTACGGCAACAAATCAGGATTAGTTGTTTCTATCTTTAGCATGCATGTAATCTTCTGATTTGTTGCCTTTCTTTCCGCCTCTACTGGCTATTTGTACTGAACCCATCTAATGGAAATATCATTGCGTGATTGATCTACTTGCCTCACGCTTTCAATAATTACTTACCTCTTCGTTTGTTTAATGATTTGTGCAGTTTTTATTAAAATAAAAAAATAAAAACACTGCTTAATAAAACCGTATGCTTAAACAGGTCGAATCCACAGATAGCCTATGCGACAATGGTGTTTGTATCAAATCAAAAGGAGAGCATGTGGCAGAAAACTTTTGATTCATTATTTCTCCATCTTGCTTCCGCAAGATCACCGACTAGTTAGGGGAAAGGGGAAAGCGCAAAAAACGATTACAACACGGTAATCCACTAGAACGTAAGACCTTTCTAGGAGACGGAAACAGAACCATATATTTGGTACTTTACAGCTAGGGCTGGTCAGATCAGCCATGTTTCTTTCATGCATTCACCGAAAATTTTCTTTAACGAGAGCTCCATTTCCAATCCCGCTCCAATACGGGTCACTTGTTCTCATCAAATGCCGAAAAACCTCAAACCGTGTAGTTCTGCTGGATGGTGTCGATGTCCAGCCCCTTCAGCTTCACGACCGACTCGACGTGGCCCTTCAGAGTGTTCAGCTCTCTCAGCCTGCAGTTCATGACCCAAAACAAGTGTTCATTTCCAGCAAAATTTGCTCCTGTCTGTGCTAACCAGTACCATTGGATGATTTGGTTTGAACGTGCAAACTATACCTTGCAATCTCAGCTCTTCTCTTGGCTTGCTCGGCAATCTCAGAGAGCTCACGGTAGCTGCTCTTGTCGGCGAAGAGCGGGTTGGCGGCCACCTCAGGTGGCTGAAGACCATGAAGCGTTCTCTGCGCGGTAGCCCATTGCGCCTCCCTCTCCCCTCTACCGTAATCCTTCTTGGTGGTGAATGCAATCTGCAAAACGATGTTCAGATATTCATCAGGTTGCCATCTGCAAAACTACTGAAAGAGAGCTGCATGCATATGGATCGAAATAGTACCTTGTTCTCAAGGAGGTTGTCCCAGGCCCTTCCACTCAGCACAAAGCGGATGAAGAACTTGAAGAGATCGAGAGGGAAATAGAACACAATGCTGTAGAGCCAGATAACACCAGCCCAGCCCCAGCCGATTCCCTTGATCCTGGCAAAGCCCCAGTTGGCGTAGACAGCGATGAGTGTCGCAACCTGCATAACGAATTCAGGTTCATATTAGGCATGAACTGCACTGAATTTGCTACTTTGTCGAGTAGCAGTCTTGTACTTACCAGCTGCGCGAGTAGGAATGCGGTGACCAAGAGAAGACCAGGGCGCTCGACGAAGGACCAGCTGCGGGAACGGGTGACGAAGATGAGGGCCTGGCTCACAATACTGACTTGGAGGTACAGTGCAGCCATCATCTCATGCTCACTGTTCCTGATTGACCTGACATTGAATTTGTCCTGCGCAAACACACTTAGTGAGAACGAACTTACAAGCATAAAATTTTGTATCAAGGAGTTTGATGCATGAAAGATCTCTCTTGAAATGTTTTGAGAACTCACTGTGAAGAAGTCGGTCTTGTGCACCGCCCAGAAGAAGATGACAGTCATCAAAGCAAGATAGCTTCCGAGCACAATACCAGTGGCAAAGATTTCCTTCAGCTTCCAGCTGTCGGGTAAGGGAGACGGCTTCACTCTGTCCTTAGATATTGTCATGATAGTACCTGCAATTTTTTTTGAGACATGAGAAGGATGCTTACACGAGCATGGCTACTAGTAGGAAAACAAAGAACACATACCGTCATTGAGAATGGCAATGATAAGGACCATGAAGGGTGAGAAATCGTATTTCCAGATCAAGGCAATAAGCATAAAGCCAAGCTGCAAAATAAAATTGATATTAAATCGGAGAAACAACTCTTACATATCAATGAAAAAAATTCTTTCAGGTACTTACCACGATACGGATGGTGATGGAAACTGCATAAATCTGGTGTTACACAAGATGAAACAGAGAAAAGAGTCAGAATGTGATGCCAACGTATGTTTAGAAGGCTACTAATTGACAATGAAAAAAAGAACCTACGGTGTAGTTCTTCATCCGCTGGAAGATGCATCTGCTGGTGAGGACAGCGCTGATAATAACACTAAGACCTGGCTCAGTAAGCACAATGTCGGAAGCACCTCGTGCGGCATCTGTAGCATCCGCAACAGCAATACCAATGTCGGCCTTCTTAAGCGCAGGAGCATCGTTGACACCATCTCCGGTCATACCGACAATGTGCTTCTTCTCCTGCAACCTCTTCACGATCTCATACTTGTGCTCTGCATAACATGAATTCCATTAACAAATGCAAGACTGCATAAACAAACAAACAAACAAACAAGCATGCAATCGAGACGTACCAGGGAAAACTCCGGCAAAACCATCAGCCTTCTCAATGAGCTCATCCACAGGAAGTGCCTCAAGTGAAGAGTCTTTGCTTTGGCCAAGCAAAGAGGAGGAAGGATACATGTTTGTGCCCATGCCAAGCCTCCTTCCCGTCTCCTTTCCAATAGCAAGTTGGTCGCCTGAAGTACATTAAATAACAATCTTCAGCTATTACACCAAACATGTGAAATAAAATGCGATTAGTAATTCCATGTTTGCTATGTACCGGTGATCATCTTGACATTGACACCAAGATGGAGAGCTTTGCGGATGGTCTCAGCACTGTCGTGCCTTGGGGGGTCAAACAAGGGCAACAGACCAACGAATTGCCATGGTCCACCAGGAGAATCCTTTGACTTCTCAGGTACTTCCTGTGATACAGTCGCATTTTTGTATTATGACTCGAGAGGTGCTTCTATGCATCATATGACTCACTAGTCACTACAACAGCAATATCAAGATACCTGTCTTCCAACAGCAAGCGAACGAAGTCCACGCTCGGCGTACTTGTCGATCACAGAGTGCACCTTCCTCTTCACATCCTCCTTGCAGTTGCACAGGGTCAAGATCTGTTCAAGTTTCATCACAAGAATTAATTAGTCACGTTAAGAACAAAGTAGTCATCTGGAATGTAGATATGTAGTGAAACATCTCTGCAGTATTACAAACCTGCTCTGGAGCACCCTTGCTGACACGGTGCCAGTTACCATCGGCATCGATGTACGTTAGAGCAGTCCTCTTATCAACCGGGTTGAAGGGCAAGAAGTGCACTTCCCTGATACCCGTTCTCGCATCCTTAGGATCAGCAAGCATGCCAACCATAGCAGCATCGATGGCGTCCTGGTTCTCAGTCCTCGATGCCCTAGCGGCCAACAACAAAACATGGTCTTTGTCGACTCCTTTCGCAAACACCTCAACGAGGTTCTTATCGACACTTAGCTTGTTAAGGGTGAGTGTGCCAGTCTTGTCACTGCATAGCACATCCATGCCAGCCAGCTCCTCGATGGCAGTCATCCTCTTAGTGATAGCACCCTGCTGTGACAGCTTGTGAGAGCCAATGGCCATGGTGACTGACAGCACAGTAGGCATGGCGATCGGGATACCACCGATCAAGAGGACCAACAGGTTCTCAATGCCGCTGCGGTATTTGCGGCGCTGGATTGGGAACATGACGATGATCTCAATGACGATGCCGACCGCAATCGAGCAGATACAGAAGTTCCCGATCGCAGTGAGGACCTTCTGGAAGTGGCCGACTTGGTTGGTGCTGTCGACAAGATGAGCAGCCTTGCCGAAGAACGTGTGCACTCCGGTGGCAATGACCACGGCCTCAAGCTCACCCTGCTTGCACGTCGAGCCGGAGAAGACCTCATCGCCGGAGCTCTTGGTCACCGGGAGGGACTCTCCTGTAAGCGCAGACTGATCAACCTTGAGCGGATCACCCTCGAGGAGACGAGCATCGGCAGGGACGATGTCACCGAGCTTGATGCTGATGATGTCACCAGGGACCAAGATCGCTGCCTCCTGCTCGCTCCATCGGCCATCCCTGAGCACCTGGAAAATGCAAGTTTGATTAACAGAAAGGTTAGAAAATTTGCGCAAGATTAAGTTATCTACGACAGCGTTTACAGTTACTGCAGCTTACTCCAAGTTGCCAACTGCTACGTGACTACATCCTGGTACCTAACACATCACGGCTGGTTTGACTTTGGCAAGTTGGATGAATAAAACGTCCACATGACAACGATTTGCGTGCGTGCGCTGCTATGTTTTCCTTTCACACTCAATTTAAAATACATGAAAGAGACTCCTAAATGAGAACGAACCCTGTGCCAGTTGATATGAATTCTGAATTTCTGATGCAATAATTCCATGTGCAAGATGATACTTCCTCCCATCCTACTAAGATACTCCCTCCGATCACAAATAATTATCGTTTTAGACATAGGTGCAACCAAACTTTTGAAATTTTGACTGTCAATATCTTTCTAAATATTTAAATTGGATACATTAAAACCATATATGTATATTTGTCTCGAAAAGTATTTTCATAATATTATTATTGTATTTTGGGCTTTAAAAATATATTATAATATAAATTAGTAGTTAAAGTTGTGTTTTAGAGAATAAAACTAACTATTCGTGACAGGATGGAGTACAGGCAAGCATATTTCCAACAGATAAGACTACCTAACATACGTAAGAAGGAAACAGGAACTTACCTCGGTTCCAGAGCAAACAAATTTAGGAGAGGTGTTTTTATGCTTTTCTTTTTAAAAATTGCATAAATATTAAATTATGAATGAAGGATAAATAGTTATTACTTATCCTTTCGCTTGTTTTAAGATTTATGTAACTTTTGTTAAGAAAAAAAGCATATAAGCATGGCTCAAAAATTAATCATCTGTGATATACTAATAACTGTGCAAATAAACTGCAATTGCCAAGTCGGGCTCACTAAGCTATTCTAATTCTTTAAGTCAAATAAACAGTATCCCAAGAGACGCGTGGCTATCTTTTTTTTTTCGCAATAATTGGATGTATGCCCACCCATCCATTGGACAATTCAGAAACTCGGTTTTTGGACACCAAATAGTTGAAAGTTATCGTCCATAAAGCACGTACAAAAAAAGATTCCTCCTTCCACTATATTTCCACTAGTCCATAGATATATCATGCATGGCTACCATACTATTGGAATAAGTTCGCGTACTGTTCAGTGCATTAGTTTTTGGGTGCTGCTTCCTTTGCTCACCTTGGTCTTGGGGGCAAGGTTGGCCATGAGCGCGGCGGCGGCGTTGCCGGCGTTGTTCTCCTCGATGAAGGAGATGGTGGAGTTGATGAGCAGGAGGACGATGATACCGACGAAGTCCTCCCAGTCCGGGGGCTTGCCGCCGCCGTTGGCGAGCGCGATGGCCATGATGGCGGCCATCTCCATGACCCAGGACAGCGGGTTCCACATGAACCCCAGGAACTTGAGAAACTTGCTCTCCTGCACAATCACAAGACAGACAGCAGAGTTAATACGAGACAGCGTGCATTTATTCAGAAGAAAAGAATGGATCGACCAAACTTGGACCAAATCGAACCCGTTCTACATACCTTCTTCTCCTCGAGCTTGTTGGGGCCGAAGATGGTGAGACGCTGCGCGCCCTCGTCGGAGGAGAGCCCCTCGCGGGTGCATTTCAGCTGCTCGAACACCTCCTCGATGGGAATGTTCTCCTGCACACACAGACACGCAAAACCACCGTTAGCCAGAGCGAGGCCTTGCGAGGCGTGGTGGGCCCGCTCTGTCAGCCACGGCCAGAACAGGCAGCGCAACAGTCCGTGGGAGCTTCCAAGTCGTGGGCCCCATCTGTCGGCGTCTACGAGCCAAAGTGGTCAGGATCTAGGAGCAAGCAAGCGTCCATGGGGCAAGAGGGCATCGACGAAGGCGACGGGGGGCCAATGATTGGGGACAGTACGGCCGTCTGATCGCGATTAGACGGCGCAGTCCTGCCCGTCCTTGGTGCGTACTTTCCATGGCCCCTCGTGTACGCGGGTGTCCTCAGGGTCGCTTGGAGATGCGTGCGGGGAAGACGCGGCTTCGTTTTCAGGCGTGTGAAACTGGACCGGGCTGGGCAAAACAAGAGAGAAGCGAAGCGAGAGCAGCGACTGGTCTGCTCCGCTCTGCTATTGGATTGGTCAGCAGAGATAAAATAAAATCAACGGCTCAAGTGCACGGATTCCTCTGTGCCCTATGGTGGTTCGCCATTAATCTGCACAGCGTAGAATTGTGTGCCCCCGTGCTTATCTTTTGACTTTGCGTGCAAATTCGTAGTCCACTAATAACTCTACTCAATATTCATACTAGCATTTTATTTATTTATTTGTGAACGAAGAAAAGTAATACTCCCGGGAAGAAATCCAAAGCAGAGAGTCACAACTGGAGATTTAATTGCGCACAGATCTAAGATTCGATATTTTGGTTCATGGAAATAGGCTGTTGATGCAGAGGAACAAGCTGCAAGAACCAGTTGAGGCAACAGCTCACAGGAGCAAATAAAGGAAGAAGCGTGGCCATGGCCAGTTGGCCCTTTCCATCGTTGAAAAGGCACGCGGTGAGAGAGCTGGCGCGAAGGCCGCCAGGACCCAGGCACACGAAGATGGAAAGGTACAAAATCTTCACATGGACAGCATTTATAAAAGAAAATCTTACGCTTTTGTAAAAAAAATGAAATCGAACTGGTTTAAGACAATTTCATCACTAGTTGCTCCCTTTCCTCTGTTTTTCTCCAGCAAAAGAGAAAAACAGCAACCAGCATCTCACACGATTCTTCATCCAGAGGAGAAGCAATAAGCAGCACGGACTAAACACGAACAGGTTAAAAGAGAAACAAGCAACATCCTAAGGAGTAAGGATCAGATATCGAGTACTAGCAGCAGCAGCAGCAGTAATTCTCACCAGATCGACGGCCTCATTCTTGATCTCCTCGAGCCCACCCATGGCTGACGCTGGTGGGTTTCACGCCGAACCAGCGCGCGGCTGTTCCCCCCCGAGAAAGAGCAAACTCGAGAGCCGAACCCCGAGACCCAACTCTAGCATACCACACGGAGAAACACAGGCTCTGCTCTCGCCTCTGCTCTGCTCGTCAGGAGGACATAGGAAATACTAGGTAGTGGTGAGGAGACGGGGGAAGCCCCTATATAGCGCCTCCCCGCGCTGTACCCTACCCGCCCACCTCCGCACCGGGCCGACCATACGAAGCGGCCCTAGGCCGAGTCCACCGTGGTGGGCTACGCGGCCGCCAGGTGGGTCCGACGAGGTCCCCCCTCGCCGTCTGTTAGTTCGCGTGCCCCGTTAGGTTACGCCGTTCCTCCGCACCTACTCAAGAGAGACGAACAAGATCGCACCCAGGGGCGCGTGTACAGAAGATGTGAGTTCTGGGCCCGCGTGTCGGTGGGTTGATTTAGACGACGGCGGGTGGAGATAGAAGTATCCCCGGGATTCAACTGTGGGAGAGGGGGCGTGGGCCCGCCTCGCGTCCCCGATGAGCCGTGGGTGCCAGCCACTTGGTGGTGGGCCCCCACCACATCACGGGATAACGAGCTAGGGTTCGGCCATTGTGAAGACTGTGTAGTGTGTACAGTGTACGCAAGCCCTTTACACATTTTTTTAAAATTTTTTGCTCTATCTCAAATCAAATTGTAAATCTAGTATATTTTGGACTACCCATTGCAACAGATAATCAGCACCATAGATACCCTTCTACAGAGCTTAAGTTCCACGGTAAGTGCCTGTCACGCTTGGCGGGAGGGGTACTGCCGAGCATGGGCAATACGACATGTCCTGTTGAGCTCTGTATGCTCAGTTGGTTGGCTCCCACGGTGATTTCATCCCACCTGTCACGGCAGACGTTGTTGCAACGGTCTCAGCTACCTACTAAGCTTTGAGAACACAGTAAGTAACA
Source organism: Rhipidocladum racemiflorum (assembly GCA_036346355.1). NCBI lineage: Eukaryota > Viridiplantae > Streptophyta > Magnoliopsida > Poales > Poaceae > Rhipidocladum > Rhipidocladum racemiflorum. The sequence continues at coordinate 69,386,357 of CM070576.1, read as the reverse complement.
TGTGTCTCCTGTCGCTGTTTTTGGGATAAAAAAACATAACCTTTTTTTTGCAATTTCGTTCCGACAATAGCCAAATTTAAAAGGAAGATTTGATTATTTATCATAAAGTTGATGTGCACTTGCTGATTTACTATACCATATCTCATTGACAAGGAGCCCCTGGACTCAAATATCAGTGAGACATGACGTAGTAAATCATAAATACACATCAACTTTGTAGCAAATAATCAATTATTCCAATTTAAAAATATAATACACACACACACGACGAGGCATGCAGGGGTGAAACCGGGTCGAATACGGGCAGATATTGCTCTTCTCACATCCTAACCCGTATTTTTTTCCCCGGATACAGGCTAGCCGGATACAGATACAAATCCGGATTATTCGGGGTACGAATACGGGACGGACATGTGACGAATTCAAGTCGAAATAGGATAAAGATATACGGATAATGCACGCACGCATATATAGAGTAATATATTTTGAATTAAATCGTACAAGAACATGACCATAGTAGCAAGCTATATATCAATCAAACCTAGTATACATCATAGAAAGAATATGCTACTTTAGGATCAATAGAACCGACTGATTGCCAATACTTAGGATCAATAGAACCAACTAATTGTCAACATAAATTGGCTCTCCATGAAAAAAAATGGATGAAATAGGCTAGGCTTTGCTGATATTCGAATAAGATTTGGATATCCGATCCGAATATCCGAATAGGAAATCCAGATATCCGAATAGGAAAATATCTGAATATCCGGATCTCGTCTCGTATTTACCAGATATTAGTTGATCTGTATCTGATCCCAAATTCAGATCCGGCCAAATAGTCAAATCCAATCCTGAATCCGATCTCAACTAGGTCTCATCTCAAATCGAACGAAAAATACGCATACATCCCTGCTGGGCACGTAAGGCAAAGCTTCTAGTCCGGTGCCCGCCCGTGCCGGATCATGGGTGGAGATTCCTTTTTCAGAGGCGATGGAGTGCCGTTTGTTTATTTCTGGTACTCAAGTATACTCGTTTGTTGGTGCAATTCAGCCTACTAGGGCCGGCTGTACCTTTCATGGTCGGTCTAGCTAATACGACATACATACGTAGTTGTCTGTTCTAGAAAAAAAAAATGTATATATACTACAGTTGTTTTGACGGAAATCTGGGTTCCGAATCGTATTATAGGCGTATAATGTGTCTGGGTATTTGTTTTTTTTTCCAGAGAGAGAATTGTCAATTTACTCCAGTCTAGCTAGCATTTCCGATGTAAAAAAAAGGTTCAAAGCTGTTTCCATCTGTATATGTTTTGCATGCAAGTGCTGAACATCTTGCTTATATAAGTAAAGGGACAGGAGAACCGACAAAGCACGGTACAATTCTCTAAAGATATTTCACTACACTTTTTCCCCCTACATGGTGGGCAAATAATTCACTTGAAAAATACCGGTTCCAATGATCAATTTGCAGGTGACCGAAGCATCAGCATCAGCAACAACAATTTTAAAAAACCTTTCAGCATAAGGAATAATAATAATCAAATGGAGGGGGGCGGCAGAAGGAGAGGAAGTCTCCTTTCTAAATGATCCCCTGTGGACAATAATGCAGGATGATAGGGGGCGAAGGAGAAGAGAGCAAACGCAACTTTTTGAGATCCAAAAAAGGGCCTGCGTGCATGCGTCCGTTTGCTCACCCCTTTTACCTTATCCTCACGGTTTTCACGAGAAATTCTGTTGCACCCCCCAAAAGAACAAATTTATGGCACGCGAGCACAGACAGGCCGTGCAAACTAGTCCATTTGTGCTTCTTTTTCCATGCAAGGATGTCAAAATTGAAGTTATCTTGATGGTGACAAAATCGAGGATGTTTTAGCGTTTGGATTTAGCTGAATGTCTTGATGCTATTCGGTCAGGAATCAGGGATTTTTTTTTTTGGGGGGGGGGGGGGGGGGGTGTGTTGGCAGGGTGTTGTCTTCTGCCATTCCGTACCACATACTACAGCATTATCTTTTCAAGAACAGCCAAATGCTCAGATGATATAGTACGTCTAGTACATCTGTGATCTGTACATGGTTGTTTGATTAGGTTTGTGTAGGATTTTCTCTTGTAATGAACGACATCCCCTCTCCCTTTAAACTTTAACTGTAATCTTACACTGTAACGACACTATCTTTTTCTTCTAATATATGCCCCAGCACTTTGCTGGTTTCAAAAAAAAAAAGAGATTAGGCTTGTGTAGGCGTGAAACCAAAATCTTCGTGATGGTCGAAATGGTTCCCAAAACAACCGCCGTCTTCTCATTTGGAGGATGAGATGGATGGTTGCATGATATGGGTGGTTTGATGCGAGGATTAAAATCCTGGTGAGATTTTGGTTTTCGGTCGGAAACTGTCGACGATTGGGGAACTGGCCCCCGCCGAGCTTACTTGTTGAATGTGGGATCAACTGAAGCCCCTTTCCGCCAAAGATGTAGCATCGAAGACGCGGGAGATGGTCCCTTAGAACAGACAAAAACACAAGGATTTTATCATGGTTCAGGCCTCTCATGATCGAGATAATAGCCCTACATCCAGTCGTCTGGTGGCGTTTTTCCGTATTGAAATGATGAATGACCGCCCCCTCCCCCATAAGGGCTAGGGGGATTAAATACAGGGTACTAAGTCGTATACATGGTAACTACCCCCTATAATTACGCCACGCTTCCATATTTTCGGCGCACCTTCCCTGGATCTTCGGCGAATTAGTTGCCACTTTCCTTCTTAGTGGTTTGACCGAATCCACCGAGCATAACCCGAGATTCCACGCAACTTCCTGAGCACGGTTGCTCGTATTTGCCTGGCGTGCTCGTAGCCGAGCACTCCAGCTCGTGCGACGGGCACGGATGCTCGGAACCGGGTAGCGAGATTGTAGCCGATCGGGCGGGCCGATTGGTCGTTAGACGCTCGTTGGTCGTCCTTCGGGACATCGTCCAAGGGTAAAGATGGTCGGTTAAGAAACTGGCTTCCAGGGTACTATGGGAATTATCCAATCCCCGACAGAAACGAAATTAGAAATCTCGGTCAAATAAAAAAAAAATTAAAAATCAAATTGCTATAGTGCTCTCAAAATTTCGGCGAGATTTCACCCCAAAACCGCCGAAATCTCGGTTATTTAGTCGAAATTTGTACAATTTTGACCGAATGGCATTGAATTTGTACCGGATTTGAATTAAGTTTTTCTGGAGCATTGTAATGACTAATATGAACAACACACATGTGAAAAAAATGGGGAAAAAATGTGGCAGATGGGATTCGAACCCACGCTCTATGCTACCACACCAAAGCCTTATCTGCACAGCAATGACCAACTCAACCACTTGTATTTCTTGTCATGAGGTAGAGATATTGAAGATTTGTATCTTAGGCCTAATGTGGAGACTTAAAAGCAAGTTCCCCAATTCCTCGTGGGCTCAGACAGCACTCAACCATCTTATTTTCACTCATCACAGGCAGCTTCCTCGGCGACGGGTAAAATCCAATCAGATTCGGCCATCTCCGGCGATCTAGCGGTGCATCTCACCATCAAGTAACGAGATCTCGCCGCAAGTAGTCGAGATTTCGGGTAAATGTGCTGAGATATCGCCCTCAATTTCTCTTTTGTCAACATAAAATTTCTTCAAATAACATCCAATTTTGGGTGGTTTGCTTGGAATGAATATGTGCAATTGCATGTACGATTGCTTGTGCAACAAAGGAATGAACATATTTATTGCAATATGTTTGATCATTTGGTTAGTTGTTGGCTTATTGCTAGTAGGCAATTCATATGGCATGCATGCATGATTCAAGTAATTGTATCTTCTGCCATGGGATATTTCATATGGTATGCATGTAAGTGCTGAGATTTATACCGAAAATGAAATTTGAAACATTGATATCATTATGGTTGTAAACTTGTAATATTGTATGATAAATCCATATCCCTGATGAAGCAAGTTAGTTCTCTGAGCATGTATATGAAACTTGTAGGTTAGTTCTCTGAGCAAGTTAGTTTTTTGAGCATCCGTATCAACTTGTGTGAAGTAGTCCTAGCTTAAGCATAGATTATTAATTCTTGTATGTATGTTCTATTGGTTTATAATTATTGTCTTCCGTTGCAGATTCTCATGATGGATACGGTCTGGGAGCATGGGGAGCGTGTCGGGCAAGGGTCAAAGTGCAACTATTATCCCCATGTAATGCAAGGGGGAGGCACGACCCGTTTGAAGGAACATCCAGCCGCTCCGGTGAGGTGAACGCCTGCCCTAGCATGCCTAAAGTGGTTAGGCAGGCCATGCTCGTGAACCTCCACGAAGGCCAGGAACGGAAGGAGAAAATGGCGGAGTGCCTGCGTAAGGAGGAGAGGCTCTCTACGACTGGGCATTGTTGGTGACCAACAACCGTACAAAGCAAGAGCAGCTAAAGATGGTCATAAGGGCCTCTAAAAAAAAGGCTTACCTTAGGAGCTAAGGTTTGACTCTAGGATCGGGGTCTAGGAGTGGTGCAGCGAGACTCTCAGTCCAATCCATTAATCAGCAAAATATTTGTCAGGTCCAAATCAATACGGTCAAGCCAGGCCTCCATCGATATTGACCTTGCACGGAGTGGTGCTCGGCAGCAACCCCAGATTGACGCTGCATTTAGGCTGGGGGCAAGGCAAAAGCTTGGGAGGGCATGGTCTAAGTGGTTCCATGCAAATGCAATTCAGGAAAGGAAGGTCGAGTGTCCGTACTTTATAGGTACGCAAAACTCGTAAGTTTGTAAGTTAAAATTCTTGTCATAATTGGACTAAGCTCTTATGGCCGTTGTGTTCAGGTGCACTCAATATGGCACAAGAGCTAGTGAGAGGAGCCGCCCAGATCGTCCTCGAGTTGTTGGATGAACAGTTGCTCCCATCGGAGTTGGATCCTAGCAACGAATCACCGGAGGTGATCCCGATGCTAATACCCAAGCCCAATCGAGACAACTCTACAAACATCCAAACGACTCGACAACAACCCCGGTATTCCCCCGGTATACGATCCGAAACTCGCCCAGGATCCCCACATACCAGTTCCCAATGCCATATCACAATAATTCCCACAAAGGGGCATCGAGCCCCCAAGCTCACTACCAGAGACGCAAGAACGCGGAAGCAAACAAACACACCACACGGCACACGGAAGCCCAACGAAAACAACCAACAACAGCGACCAACGAAAGGTAGACGAATTCCATTGCAGAAGTAGAAGTACAGCTGTTCACAAAGGTAAAACCAACTACTCTATACTAACAAAAGTAAAACACCTCCGGAAGTGTCATGCCCTGAACACTTCCGGGCGTACAACGTCGACAGCCTCTACTCGGTGCCCCGCCCGGTCACCGACAGGCAGTAGGGGCAAAACTCGCACCCCGCTGGATCCTCACCTGCAAAACCACAAAGCAGAAGCCTGAGTACGGAAGGTACTCGCAAGTCTTACCCGTGGTCCATATATGACCGACTCCAAAGGACATGCATTTGGATGTAGCAAGGAATAAGCTAGAGGTAAAATTTGCGGAAATGCTTATGTTTATTATTTGGTCACTCAACTACTCAATTCACAATTTTTAAGCGGTTGATACTGCACCTACTTCTAGCATGAAATTGTATTTAACAGAATGTAAAGCAAGTCATCTCAATTAAAAGTTAGCTCAAACCAAACGGCGAACCACAAGTTCAAGTTGTTTACTACGCAGAAGAAGTTCAGATCAAGCTTGCTCATATCTGAGAGCGCGGTAATTCGAATCGCTTAGTTAACCCTGCAGGGAAGCATTGATCGCACGACACTTACCACAAGGGCCTAGTGTCAACCCCCTCCCAATCATACCCAATCGCTGAAGCGTCCTCCTGCGGTCCGAAAACCTAGCACCCCCTCGAGCTGCCCCAAGCCCGGCTTGGCGCTCGAGAGCCGGCCTAAGCCTCGCCCTCAACCACGCCCAACCACAGGAAGTTACGGTCCATCGATTCAATATGAAAGAAAGAGTGGCTTACCGTACCATAATCGGGCATGCGACCAACCGGGGTGTACTCAATCTGATTCCACTTACGGATCGGTCCTCAACTGACACAGACGGGGCTACACATTTGAGTCTCCATACCCAAATGAACCAACTCCCCGCCCGGTCCACAATTCATTTCTTTCCAAAACCTTTCCCAATTCCAAGTCCAACACAATGTAGTATGTGTGTAATAATAACAACCGCGAGTGACAGAACCTTCTGTCACTTGGCCCAAACCCCGACCTCTAAGCAAGACTAAGCACGGACTCGTAGTATTACCCCTAAGCTAGTTCCAACGGAAGTATTTACAATTTCAACGGACGGATGTGCAGCAAATGGGATCTAGTCCTATCCCAATTCAACTCCTAATGCAAACTTAATTCACCAATTAGGCAAGTTATTTACAAAACTACAATTTAATATAGGTTCAAGATGCATAGGTGCTTGCCTTGTTCTTCTGCTTGTGGGTCGGCAACAGTCGGCTCTCCGGTGACACCCTCGGTCACCGCTGCGTCAGTCTCCGCGGGATCGCTCTCTACACGAGTACAATGCATAATGAGATGCATGCCATGCGAATGAAATGAACACCAAAGGAAAACCCCGACGAAACAACGCAACCGAACAACTCGTCTTAACCGGACAGACTAGCCTCACCCGGACAATCCGGGTTTTATATCCGGACTCTCCGGACAAGCCGGATACTCCGGTTGTTTCTGTCCGGACTCTCCGGACAACTCGGACACTCCGGACCATTTGCGTCCGGACACTCCGGACCTGGGGCATGCCGCCCAATTAGCGCGAAGGATCGAGGTGCCGCCAAGTCCTACGACACCGCGAGGACCCGATCTACAACCTTTCTACACGCAGTCGAGCCGGAGAAGCTCCGAGCTAGCCCAACCCGCGCGAAAACGACGCTAATCCACAAAAGCTCTTGCCAACTCCAAACAACCCTTGGACCGGCGTTACCGCTACCCGATTTACCTCAATAGCACCCACATTTTCCAACCCACGATCCAAACCCAATCCTAGAACCACCACAACCCAAAACCCTAGAGCTCACGGTTCAACTCAAACCCCCAAATCCAACCCTAAGTCCTAAACCCACCATGGATGACCCTAGGACCCTAGAATCAACCCCCAAGAAGAGGTCCTACCTCCAAGTGGGACGGAGAGGCAAATGTCGGGTGGAAGATGGAGGATGCCGGCGTGAGGAGGAGTTCCTGGGGATGGAGGAGTCGCCGGGGAGGAGTCACGGGAGGACACCGGCCGATGGAGGTCGCCGAGTGGAGCTCGGGGTGGAGGAGACGCACGGGAGAGGTGGGAAAGAGACCAAGTGAGGTGGGGTGAATGGGGGACCACGAAATGGGACTTTTATACAAAATCCCGCACGATCCGGACACTCCGGATGCTCAACCCGGAGACTCCGGGTTGGGGTCTTCGGTGGAATCAACCCGGACACTCCGGGTTGGGGTGTTCGGCCACTTCAACTCGGATACTCCGGACATTTTGTCCGGACATTCCGGGTCTGATCCGGATACTCCAGATGTTTAATCCGGACTCTCCGGACGTCCCAGAATTTTTGGAACTTGGGGCCTTGACAGCTAGGCACAGGGGTTCGTGCACAACTGGACCACAAGATCGATGGTAAGTACATCAACGAGAACGAGAAAGAGATTATCGAGTACCTTCAAAAGTTCAGATATGATTGGGCCACATTTGGTGTGATAGCCATGTGTGACGTGTGGACTGGACCTACAATACAGAGCATCATCAATTTCATGGTCTACTGCAACGGGGTAATGTTCTTCCATAAGACCATCGATGCCATAGGCAACATCCAAGAGCACAGGTACCTGCTACGCGAGATAACGAAAGTGGTTGCACAGGAAAATGGTGCCGATAATGTGGTGCAAGTCAAAACTGAAAATGTAGCCAACTTCAAAAAAGTATGCCAGATGTTACAAGTGCAGTACCCACGGGTGAAATCTTGGTTATTTTGCCCAAAATCCCGGTTAAAAAAACTAGATTTCAAATTTTATTTTTGTATTTCATTCTAATTTTCTCCGAAATTCCAAGATCTCGCTGAAATTTTGCTTTTCGGCCACCTCCGAGATTTATATCGAAAACGAAATTTCAAACCTTGGTTTGATGCATCTGTAGTAGATGATCCTTATATTGGTGTGTATGAGGGTGGCTTCATCCACCTTGGATTGTTTTTTGTATTCTCACCTTCTATTGATAAATTGAGTCAGAGCTTCTGCCCCTATTTTGGAAAAAGAAATTGATGTATGGTTTGGGTTTTTTTGGGATGAACATGGACTCCTTGATTGTTTTTTTATTTGATCCTTTTTATATCTTGATGAGAATTATGATCAGCTCAATATTTTTCTATGAAGGCAGATCCACATATTATGGGTCCACTTAACATATTATGTCTATGATCTTGATTCAAATGAAACCTTATTTCTTTAGTAACATTTATAACCAAGGGATGACCAATCATAGGCAATGACTCTCAATTATATGGTTTTGTTAGTTTCGACCAAATTAACTGGTCGGAAGACATGACTGCTTTTCACATAATTAACATGAGAGCCATTATTGGCCCATCTAGCAACTTACAACTTTTTACCAAGGAACACGATGGTTGACCAAAGGATGTGACGGATGTGACGGTTTTAGACTTAACAAAGACATATGTGTGAAGACAAAAGGTCACTGGAGAGTCTCGTCCTCCGGTCGTCCCTCTTCGGCAACTGTGGCTCCAGGAGGACGGCGTGTCAGCGGCTCGGCGCCACCTCCCGTTGTGGTCGAGGCTCATGGCCGTGGGTGGTGTGCATTTGGATCTGGATGAGAGTGAGATGGTGAGACTGTGAGAGTGGTGGCTCATGGATGGAATCATTGAATATAGATGAGAGTGAGACTAGGGTTATCGATGGATGCGATGAGAGACGAGTGGCAGCTGCCGACTTACCGTGGCCCATTATAGTTTGCTACTTGTTAGTCTGTTGTTGTCTTATCGTGGGCCATTATAGTTCTTTGAGCTAGGCAAAGTTCTTTGGGCCAATATAGGTGGTGTTTGGTTGCATGGATAAGCCTGGATGGGATATGGCCATCCAGGTATTTGGATAGTTGACAGGCATCCAACTAGGAAAAAAATCACAACATCCGGATCTTGTCACGTGTTTTTTGGATATTGCATGCTTTGAATCTGATCATGAATTTGAATTCATGTATTCGTATCATGTCTCGGATCTGACCAGATAGTCAAATTCCTTTATAAATCCGGTCCCAATTGGATCCGACCCCAAATCAAACAGAAAATATTCGACCGTTTTCACCTCTAGTGCATATATATCTTTACCCAATAGTTCCAATACTTTACGATACTTTATATATACTTTCCAGCTACCCCTCTTGCCGCTCGGTGGAACTAGACTCACTAACGATGGCATTGCCTTTCAACCAGAGGTGGAAGGATGTATTCGCGAAAGAGGAATCAATGTGGGTGTTTTGTGTAAAATGGTTTAAGTGGCCTTTTACCTTGATTCATCTGGACCATATGTTGTGCGATCGGACGGCTTAGAAAGTATTCTAGCCATCCTCTCTCTCTATATATATAGAACTGACGTAAGATCCAGAGTACGTTGAACGGCTATATTCAACCTTTTGCTCTATTTGCGAGAGAATACTTCGAATAGAAAATTTTGAGACTTAGATGACCTCGAAGGTCAAGCCTCGTAACGGGCTGCACAAGCCCTGAGCGGTTGTCGCTCTCCTGGCCGGCTGGCCCCTCCGAGTAGCCGCCTTTGTTTGGTCAAAGGAACCAAATTCCACAAGTTCAAAACTCCCAATAGGGCTGACATGATGCTTAATTAAACCCCCCTCAAGCTGCTGTAGCTTCAAAATTCTATTATTTAGTTCACATTAGCCATGCAACCATTTCACAATTACTCCAATATTGGATAACAATAAACTGTGTAAAGAAGGCATTTCACATGTAATGGCTTGTTTTTCTAGAGATGATATATCGTGGCAATCATGCTATTTTTGAATGTTCTCTGTTTCTTGCTAATGCATGACAATTGTTCAATCCATTTCCCTTTTGATATAATGATATGACCAGATCATGGGTTACAGGATGGTACACGCTAAAGTTATTCTCAGATCTAAAGATGGGGACAATGTAGGCCTATCAAGAGTTTCAAGTAATGCGTGTTATTTTCATGCGCATGCAGGTAATGGCTGTCCTTCTTATTCTATAGGGCCAAGTGGTCCTGGCCGCCGATCACATAGCTCTAGCTATTGTGGCTCCGAATGTGGATTCCATTAGCCTAGATTTTTTAAATTTTTTTTTGAAAGATTAGCTGAACGTACTCTGTCTTTCATTCAAGGGAGAGAGAATAACAAAAGTGTTGTTACAGACCTGCCGTGGAAGGTTCGTGGCCGAGATTGGATGGACAGGACCTCGACAAAATAAAACAGTCAGAGAGCTGTAGAAACTAGGACACCTCCTCTTGATGCTGGGGCTGATGTTGGAGCTGTTCTATCCTTCTTCTTCCCTACATTTCAGCATGTATTTGACCTTGTTCCCATCAGGTGAGAACTAATCTTCATGTTCTCATTAGCCTAGATTGATCAATTTCGAATTTATATTGAGCTTATTATCTTGCATGTTCGGTCTAATTTTGTTCAAAGTTTTGAACAGGGCCTCAGTGAACCAACAAAGGGACTTGAGTGTTGTGTTCAACACGTAGAACTAGAAGATGTCACCCAAAAGGTGTACTCCCTCCAGTTTGGTAATCTCTACTATTCTAAAGCAGCACTTGGTGGCAGTGGTCCATTCTTCTCACGTCATTAATTGCCACTTAATTGCCCTGCTTAAATGCTCTACTTAATTGCCCTGCTTAATTGCCCTACGTAAGAAACGAAGCGTTGCTTTAATTAGCTAGCTTTTGCAAGAAATGAAGCGTTAAAGATAGATGTTTGATCTTGTGAAATAAATTTTTTTTTAATCTTTATTTTTCGTTATCAATTTTGTTTTTCGTAGCAACGCACGGACACGTAACTAGTATATGTCGTTTTGGACATCGACACGGTCTTCAAAACACAACTTTGACCGCTAATTTTTATTATAATATATTTATAAAACCCAATAAAATTATAATACTATGAAAGTACTTCTCAAGACAAGTCTACACATATAATTTTCATGCATCCAATTTAAATATTTAAAAATAATAATCAAAATTTCGAAAGTTTGGCCATCACTATGTACAAAACGACAGATATTACCAAACTGGAGGGAGTACTTATCTGTTCCCCCACGCTCCCTCTTATGCCTATATTCAAGTATGCAATTGATCCATAGATGTAAATTTGATGTGGTGGAGGTTTCAATACATGCCTAGAATTCTTGGTCGCAAACAACCACGATGAAATAAGAAAAAAATCCATAAAATAGGCATTGGAACTTGTTAAAACGGGATCTAAATTAGACTGGATGTAGAACACTTGGTCTCTGATTCTAAACAAAATTTTAAGCAACCACCACGTACGCTTGAGCTCATAGGGCTAACAAATTCATCCATCCCTGACAAGACTCAAGAGGCAAAGTGGAATTGCTCAAAAGTTTCCTCTGTATTTTTCAAGGTCTTTGCTTCGAAGCATAGTTGTCCATATACACCGTATCAGTACGGATCGATATATATCACTTCGGTTCCTAAATTAATGCAAAATGGCTCTATATATCTTACTAACCTCGATACCGGTCATACTGGCTCAATACTGATCAATACCGGCTATACCGACTTAGATACCCATCAATACTGGTCATACCAATATCAATCATACCGGTGGAATTGATAATATGATTTATTTAATTATATGCTATATATTTGATAGTACTGCTATGTATTTGGAGTAATATTATAAGTAACATCTGGCGTACATATAATTAAACATATGTATACTTACAAATATATATTATTATATTAAAACCGAATTGGTGCGTCAGTATGTATCGATACTAAAATATACCATTTTAAAAGCCAAATCAGTGTACTTCAAAGACTCGGAGGGACACAAGTTATTTTCCCCTTTTGGCTTTTGGATGGCAAATAATTAGTTTGGGTCATTTTTACCCTCCCCTGTTAGAAAAGCCACCTTTCTCGAAGGAGGTCGGCCAGCCAGGTGACCAGGTTTCAGCTTCATGGCATCTTCCTATATTGAAAATGATTTGACAGAGAGGTCAGGCTTAGTTATATTCTTTGCTACTTTTTGGTTGGCTTGCCATTTTTCGCTGACTCCCAGACGGTCGTTTCTGATGGCTTAATTTATGCATCTTGATTTAATTTCTTCATAGTATCTGCAGATATGAAATCATTTACAGTAATCCATTCTTACGTACTACTACTACAACAGTAAAACCAATTTATGGCAGCAATTAACACGCCTTCAAGACCGACGCTGTAGTTGAGTGGGTTACTATTTTCGGTGTTTTTTCTTGCTTTTTACAGCTTGATACCATTGCCTTTTAGGAACTCTTAAGATAAGCACTAATAAAAGGTTGTGAGCTAAAAAACAATCTCAATTTAAGCATAAATTAGAGGTGGGCGATCAACGACTCCAAAAGGAGCCGTACATCTCGTCCGGTCAATTTTGTTGGGAAGAAAGCTACCGATGGAATCGAGTAACCAGCCATCTCTTTCGTCTCCTCTTCTCTCTCTTTTCCCCTCTGCCTTCTTCCTTGGACTGGCCTCTCTCAAATATTCTGTTAGCCATAAGCGGATAGGGCCACGTGCTCGAAAAATCAGTCCAGTCCAACACAGCTCCAACAAGATGTTCAGAGCAAGCATTCTAATTTCTGTAGGAGTTTGAAGCCGTACTTCTATCAAGTATATATTAACTACTATGCCCCCATGCTGTTTGCATGGCCATTTTAATACGACTCTCTTATGACGTAAAATAGTCAGATGTAGAGGTGTTAGGTTCAAGTATAAATCCAAGTGCTTGAACAATTGTTTATTTCACACTCACACATGTAGTTTTAACTCGGGAACAATGGAGGAATTTGGAGGCTTGGCTTGGTCACAGACTCACAGTTTGGAAGCCTTTGGCACCTGGCAGCTTGGTTCATACAGCGACATGTGCGTTGTGTCACCCTAAGAGGCAGTAGTCAAAATGAACAGGATATGTTATGTGGAAAGTATTTTGATTTTCTATTTCCACTCCAAATAAGTGGGTAATGGTGAGACGAAACCGGCTATGAAGATTAGAAAATGTATGTATGTATGCCATCCTTTTGAAGGACAAATATTATATATATTACGTCGGGAAGATTTGCTGCAGCCCCAGCCATGCCACGCCACCCCCTGTTTTGCAAGTAGGCTCTTCCGCTTTTTCTAATTACGGATTGATCTTTTTGCAAATAAGCCCTTTCATTTTTCTAAATTACGAATTGGTCTCTGTAAATTACAAAGAGATCATTTGCGATTTTTTGTGAGTATAAAAAAAATTTCCAAACAAAGTTAATTTTAAAAGGTGCGGCGTTAGACGCACATTTTGCCTAGTCTCTACTATATAAAGTGAGAGTTTCTTCCCACGTCACATTAATTGCCCTGCTTAATTGCCCTACTTAATTGCCCTGCTTAATTGCCTTACGCAAGAAACGAAGTGTTGCTTTAATTAACCAGCTTTTGCAAGAAACGAAACGTTAAAGATAGATGTTTGATCTTATGAAATAGTATTTTTTTTAATCTTTATTTTTCGTTATCAATTTTGTTTTTCGTAGCAACGCACGGGCATATAACTAGTTAATCTGATGCATTGATTGGCAGATTGGACCAGAGAAAAATTTGATGATTATGCTCTGGGACTAACATTTGGCTAACTGACACTTGATAAAGAAAACCTAGCTAGTAGTCTAAATGTGATAGGTTTATCAAAAGAACTGGATTTTGATGGTGCATTTTTCTATGTATCCATGCACTTATTTCTTATACGCATCAACACCCTTATAGCTGAACACATTGGAGGTCAGCCGCCCTGCCCACATGTCCCATCACGCCCATTCGCGAAAAAACTTCATGTTTCTTTTAAATCGCGAATAGGTTCCAGCGGGTTACAAAAAGGTTCTTCACGATTTTTTGTGAGGGGAAAAAAAACTTTTCGGAATCGCGTTCAGGTCCCTCGTTCGTTGTTTTACGAAAAAAGACTCCCGTTAAATTCAAATCGCGAGCGAGCCCTTTTCTAATTTTTCAGGATAGCGGTCAGGTCCAAAAACGTAACAAACAAGTCCTCGCTCCTTACGTGTAGGTCCTTTCTCTGTTTTTCCCGGAAAAAATGTTTTCACCAGCAGAAATATTGTGCAACTCTATCTCTAGACTTTTTCCCAACTCAATTTTCCAACTCGATTTCCAATATTTTTCGAAACATGTATTATTACTCGGTAAACGCATATATTGTTAAACTCAACAAAAGAAGGTAGTCATCTCTAATAATTTGTCTTTGTTTTTTCTTTAGACTTTTTTCCCAGCTCAATTTCCCAACTCGATCTCCAATATTTTTCAGAGCGTGTATTATTACTGGGTGAACGCATAGTGTGTTAGACTCGACAAAAGAAGGTTGGCATCTCTAATATTTTTCTTCGTTTTTCCCGGAAAGAATGTTTTCGTCAGCAGAAATATGTGTGCAGCTCTATCTCTAGACTTTTTTCCCAGTTCGATCTCTAATCTCTAGATACCCCCCCAACTCGATCTCTAATATTTTTCTAAATATGTATTATTACTTGTTGAACGCATAGAGTGTTAAACTCGACAGAAGAATGTTGACCGGGTAATAATAGAGTGTTAACCAAATTCATCAAAAGAAATGCTGTCAAAAGAAATATGTGTACAACTATATCTCTCTATTTTTTTTGGTAACTTGATTTATAATATTTTCTAAAATGAGAAATATGCGTGCAGTTATATCCCTATAGTTTTTTTTTGCAGCTCAATCTATAGTATTTTTCGAAGCATGTATTATTTAACGGTGAACGTGTAAAGTGTTAAACTCGGCGAAAAAAAAGATCTTTTCTCCGTTTTTCCCGGGAAATTGTATACTATGTATTAAAGTTGGGAATGTTGATGACCTTAGAGAGTGTCCAGGTGCCACCGCAAAAAAATCCTTTGAAGATTTGGAAACTATGTTTTTGTCTATTTTTTCGTCCCGGTCTATTTTTTAAAAAAAAAAGGTGAAAAGATCATACGAAAATTAAAAAAATGTCTTGTTCCATTTTCGCAAAAGAAACTCCAGAAGACCCTCAAAAAAATTAGAAAATATATCTCGGTCCATTTTTTCTTCGAAAAAAAACGCAAATTCGTTTTCCGTTCAGGCGTGCGGCATGGGCCACGCTTATCTTCCTAGTATAACTGAATTTCAAAAGGGGACTACATGTAATGTATATCTCACAACTTTCCCCCAATAAATCCATAGCTATATATGCATCTAATATGAAAGACAGAGAGTTTGTAGCCTTGTACTACATTTCATCACATATACTACCTATCAAAATGTAAGTTATTCTAGGATCCGTGTGTTAAGTGATCATGGCCACCCTTAGATCCGGATTTTCCGAAATCAGTTAGCTTCAAGCCAAGATCACCACTAACATTCTCTCACTTGATCGAAAGACTAATATCATTAATCCATACTCAATAGAATAGCACACCAAGATAAAGTATTACAACAGTTAATAAAGACACCGCTGAAATCCCAGTATCTATAGTGCACCATTCCATCTAGATGGAATAATTACTTATTCTTAACAGGAGTTGATTTGTTCTTATGATCCTAATTTCCATAGTTAGAGGCTTTCCAATAAACTTATGTCAGCAATATGCTCTCGAAAGAGGCTGGGTGGTAAACTTTTAGTAAGTGAATCCGCAAGCTTAGACTTAATACTTATATGCTTGACATCATTTGTTTGATCCTAGATTCTATCTTTCACAACATGGTACTTAATGTCAATGTGTTTGGCAGCATCACTTGACTTATTGTTACCCGAATAGAAAATTGTGGCCATATTATCCTAGTATATAGGAAGTGGTTTAGAAATACTATCCACCACTCTTAATCCCGGGATAAAATTCTTAAGCCATGCAGCCTGCCCAGTAGGCACATAACATGCCACAAACTCAGCCTGCATTGTTGATGATGCAGTAAAGGATTGTTTGGAGTTTTCCCATGAAATATCTCCTCCCGCAAGTGTGAAGATACAACCTGATGTGGATTTCTTAGTATCAACACAACCTGCAAAGTCAGTGTCCGAATAACCCACAACCTCAAGGGTACCAGACTTCTTATATGTGAGCATGAAATTCTTAGTACCCTGCATATAACGCAAGGCTTTCTTAACGGCTTTCCAGTGGTCCAACCCTGGATTTGATTAATATCTGCCGAGCATTCCTGTTACAAATGCTAAATCAACGCGAGTACAAACTTGAGCATACATAATGTTTCCGACAGCTGAAGCGTACGAAATCCCCTTCATCTGATCAGTTTTTAATTGACTCCTTGGACATTGAAATGTTTCAAACTTATCGTCCTTAACGATAGGAGCAAGCGTGGCAGAGCAGTTATGCATACTATATCTCTTAAACACTCTACCAATATATGCCTTTTGGGATAGGCCTAATATTCCTTTGAACCTATCTCGGTGAATCTCAATGCCCAAAACATAAAAGGTATCACCAAGATCTTTCATGTCAAAATTAGCGAAAAGAAATCTCTTAATCTCATACAGCATATCCTTATCGCTGCTAGCCAATAAGTTATCGTCCACACAAAGTACTAAGATAGTAAATCTACTCCCCTTAATCTTAATGTATATGCAATTGTCCACTTCATTTTCTTTGAAACCAAAATTTCTTATAGTCTCATCGAACTTAAGGTACTATTGTCTAGACGCTTGTTTTAGTCCATAAATTGATTTCTTAAGTCTACATCCCATATGTTTCTTGCCTTCCATGATAAAACCTTTCGGTTGAACCATGTAAATATTCTCATGCAAGTCACCATTAAGGAATGCAGTATTAACATCCATCTGATGTAGCTCTAAATCATAATGAGCAATAAGTGCCATGATAAATCATTTTCAGATACTATTTTTCATTATCTTTCTAACGAGCCAAAGAACGCCCCGATCGGAGTTACGAGTCAAAAGTTATGACCGTTTTACCAAACATACTCGGATGAGGGACCTCTCCTTATCTGTGTTGGTTCTAACTTAAATATTTTTACAGCTTTGAGTTGCTTATAACCTCAGAAGTCCAACAAAATTTGTTTCATTAAATTTGGAGTTCATTTGTTCAAATTCTACAAAATAGCATGCATGTTTTAACCTAGTCTTTAAATTCAAATCTGAATTTTAAACTCTCAGTTCCCAACTCTCCTGAAATCCCTTTGATCTGGGGCTTGCTCAGAGGCTAGCGTAGATCGCCGCCATCACCGTGAAGTTCACGGTGTTCTTCGTCTTCACTGACCTATTACTCCCCCTTCACTGACTAACCCTAATGGCTTCTTCATCTTCACCGGTTTAGTGTCTACTTTTAATTCTTGCATATTGTGATCATGTTTTTAGACTAGCTATTGTTGATATTCATGTTTCAGTCCACCTAAAGATCTAACACCGTGTTGGTCAAATATTTCTAAGTTTAACAATTAATATATAAAGAATAACTTAAGTTGACAATATAAAATTCATCGCCAAATATACTTTCGTAATAAAAAATAATTTTATTTTAAATAACATATTTTTTTTGTAGAAATTGATAATCAAAGTGTCACCTTGGAGGATGTCGATATCGTAAACAGCATATATTTTAAATTCATTGCTTA
This sequence comes from Rhipidocladum racemiflorum, assembly GCA_036346355.1. Taxonomy (NCBI): domain Eukaryota; kingdom Viridiplantae; phylum Streptophyta; class Magnoliopsida; order Poales; family Poaceae; genus Rhipidocladum; species Rhipidocladum racemiflorum. The sequence continues at coordinate 69,368,440 of CM070576.1, read as the reverse complement.
TCTAGCCTGGTGTACCTCATTTTTTATTGGCAAATCTAACCCTCCACATGTTACCTGCCATGCCTTCCGCAATAAGGGAGGGGCCAAATTTGCAAATACGTGTAGGGGGGCTGAATTTAAAAAAAACGAGGTACACGGGGCTAGATAAGCGATGATTTCATATATTTTGATACGAAGAGTATATCACACTTTGGAAGACAAGGAAAATGGGATGTAAGATGTCATCATCCATCAAGGGACCATCATACAGAGATATTGGACTTTTACAAAGATCTACTCGTTCCGTTTCCTAATACATGTCATTTTAGTTTTCAAAGTTTGTTACTAAAATAAATGTAATTCCACAATTTTGAGGTTATTTTTTATCATATTTTTCTTCTACACCCCTCCTATTTAACTATTTCTAATATCATTTGCTATTATGGACTAAAGTAAGATACATTATACAAAAATATAATAAAGAGGAGTAATATAATCTTTTATAGGTAAAACTTAGTGAAAGCATGAGAAAGGAGGCCGTCCTCCATGTTACGGGGCCTACTTAATTTTTATGGCAGCATGATTCATGGAAGTAATCAGAGAAGATTGACTTCATCGAATTTGATGGCTGGGTTATAAGTACATCGATTTTGATAATCGGGATTAAAAAGTGAAACCCTGACCGACGACTGACGATGACTCCATAAAACAGAACATGAAGCCTTCAGAGACAGTATAATAAATTAACAATTCGGATTTGAATTCTCAGACATTTGCCAATTCATTAGCCTAATTTGATTTTTCTTCGCCCATTTGAATTAGTACTTACGAGTCCTCTTTAACCGGGTTAGAACACCTCAGCTGGCTTACCTCATGCCAAGTCTATTAAAAAATGGCTTTCTGAGCCCGATTTGTTGCACCGTCGATCATTATCGAGTCGAGCCGATGGATGGCAACCGAGTTTGCCCGGAGTTGACCCGTTTTCCGACGTCAATTAGTATTAAAAAAATCAATCAATCATGGTGTCGATAGCACTACTAATTAGCCGTTGGAATTAGCTCTCCCAGAAGTCGTGAGAGCAACCAAATCTACACGTGAGTGGTGACCCAGCATTGTTTAGTACTGTATAGAACTAGGAATTAGCTAGTTCTCAAAACAACTACGAAATGAACTACTATAATTGTTGTGTTGAATACGTTGGCGCAAGCACGTTCGCAGGATTGGGAGATCCCAGGACACGTACTGATAATGCTATAATTAATACCATCACCAAGGCAGACTTGTATTCCAAATCCTTCTCCCATTGCACGGTGTGCAGCCCAAGGATTCAAATTTCGTTTTCGGACTCCATCTCGGGCCTGGCCGAAATCCGAAATTTCGACGAGATTCGAAAATTTCAGACCAAATCCGAACGAAATTCAAAAACCAAAATTCAAATCTGGTTTTTTTAACCGAGAAATCCGAAATTTCGGTCCAAATCACCGAAATCTAGGCTAAATTTCCCGATACTATCACATTTCAATATTTTAGGGTTTTTTCAACTTCGCGAAAATTATGATGTACCGATTGTCCCACATGGGAAATGACATGAAGAACTCAATCCGATCAATTACGGTCAAATTCGGTCAATTTTTATACAAATCTCGATCAATTTTACCGAAATTTCGGTCCAAATCGCCGAAATCTCGGCGAGATTTTAATGTACTGTAGCACTTTGATTTCTTTTTTAGGGTTTTTTTAATTTCGCCGGGATTATGAAACTACGAGGGGCCCGAAATCCGAAATTTCGCCGAATTTCGGCGAGATTTTGAACCCTGGTGCAGCCAAGACTAATATTCCTGGTCACGTAGGGCAAGGGCGCCGCGGTCGTGTTAGTCTCCCAGGCCATATTACGAATGAAAAAAAAAACTCTTTAGGACTCGAATCAAAATTACTTTAATTACAACAGTTAATAAGTTTAAAATTGAAATGAACCAATTTCAAGCAAAAAAAATATTAATGAGGCTGGTTAGCTTAAATATGAACTGACTATTTAAATAGTGAATAATGATTTTTTTAGATCAAGAGTGAATAATGATTTTGAGTTGAACTACACCAACTTTAAAGTCGAGATCGTAAGCTTAACTATGAAATGACTATTTAAACACTGAATAATGATTTAGAGTTGAACTGCATTACTTATATTAAAAGGAACTGCGGTTTGCTGCCCTCTCCGTGTTTCACGCTCTCAACGCTCTTCGGAGGCCGCCGCGTGGAGGTGCCCTTCGGCGGACGTGCGTCCCCCTTGGCTTCCTTGATCGACGCCACCCAGCAGTGCGCGGTGTACCTTCGTTGCGATCATCGTGGTAAGCGATAGTCACAAGCTACAAAACAGGAAGATAAACTAGCTGTATTACAAACAACGTAGTGTATTGAGGATAACAGGAGAATAATATTGGCGTTTGAAACTATGTGAAATATCAATTCGAACGTTTACCTTTACTTGGCCGCAAAAAATTTAGAACTGAAGGTGTAATGAAACCTCTTATATTTCAATGAGCTTATGTACAAACAGAGTGAACAAATAATGGGTATACAGTTGCATAACTAATTAGTACAAATAGATATAACTAAAAATAAGTAAATGTTACAGCAGTGAGAAAATGACGATGAATGGATGGTGATGTAATAAAGGGCAAAATATAGGCAACAGGAATGAAGCACAGCTAGGCCATGTAAAGTATACTGGTAAGAGTTGTGCGCTCCGCCGCGCCGTGCAAAATTTGATCCAAGTTTTTATCTCTAAAAAAAGGTAGGAATATCCGAGTGTTTTTTTTGTTCGCTTGGGTTTTTCTGGGAAAAAATACGCTAGATAAGAACCGTCGACGAACCAGCGAAACAACGGCCCTTTTTGGGGAAAAAAAGAATAATACATGTTCCGAAAAATATTAGATCCCAAGCTGCAAAAAAAAAAGCTATAGGCGTCGAGTTTAACACCCTATGCGGTCAACGAGCAATAATACATGTTTTAAAAAATATTAGAGATCGAGCCGCAAAAGAAATTTTAGATGCCGAGCTTTTTTTCCCGTGAAAAATGAGGAAAAACGGACAAAAACGGAGAAACGACGGATGAAAAATGAATTTCCAACTTTTTTGGGAAAACGGCCACCGAAAACATTTTCCCCATGCTCCGGAGAAAAAAACGGATCACGAAAACATTTTTTTTCGGGCAAAACGGAGAAAGGAAATGGTCTCCCATTTTTTGGGGAGAAAATAGCCACCGAAAACATTTTCCCCATGCTCAGGAGGAAAAACGGATTACGAAATTTTTTTTCCGGGCAAAACGGAGAAAGGAAACGATTTTTCATTATTTTTTTTTGGAAAAACGGCCATCGAAAATATTTTTCGCATGCTCTGGAGAAAAAACGGACCACGAAAACATTTTTTTGGACAAAACGGAGAAAGGACCCGAACGTAAAGCGCGAGGACCTATTTGTTATAATTTTGGACCTGCTCGCTATTTTGAAAATTAGGAAAGGGCTCGTTCGCTATTCATATTTAACGGGAGGTCCTCCATGTAAAATGGCAAACCAGGGACTTAACACGAACTGGGAAAAATATTTTCCTCTCACATAAAATCGCGCAGGGATCCGGCCGTAATTTCGAAGAACCTGAGGGGGTTTTCGCAAAAACACGGGCTGCTACGTGGGCACTCCGGCTGAGTGCCATTCTCTCAAGTGAGTTAATATGTTATGCTTTGGGCTTTCACCTTATCAAATGACTAGATAAATATCAAATTGCTTGTATTTGCATTTTGTCCTTACCAGTTGCAGCCATTCACTCGCTACCAACGACCTTGCTTTTCTGTGTTCCCCTACCATCTACTCTCAAGAATTTGAAGACCTTGTAAAGCTTTCTATGTTGCCACCTATTGGCATCGACCTTTAGCTGTACTTTGGCTGCAAACTATGTTTCTACTTACCTTTACTTTGTATCTTTGTATATATATCAGCACAAACTTGCCATCATCACCCTACAGTCACATGCCCAAACTCTTGTCCTATAACAAAATGCTTGTAGGCATTTGAATATTTGCCACTCTAGGAATTGGAAATTCGATGGCATGTTGAAAATCATGTCATTGAATGGCATTTTCTACACATGTTATCGAATTTTCAAATTGAGGAGTGGCATATATCAGATTATTCCTATCTTTATCTTTATCTTTCTTTATCTTTATCTTCAATTGCTTCCTCTTGCATCACTTTTTCCCTTTGCATTGCACTATTCTCTTTCATGTTCTTTATACATAAAAACGCACACATTTGTTTAGTTAAGTACAATCACCAGGTCTAAACTAAACCTCCACTCACACTTCTTTTGTACATATTATCGAAGTCATATAAACACTTGCATCAGCCGGTCAATAAACCCAAAATAATACATTGCTTTTGTTCTATTACATACAGAGCGCGCACGCGCGCAAAATGCTCTAGTCAACTTTAAAAGAAGCTCGCCAAAGGCAGATGTCACAACACCCGCTTGGAGTCCCAATTTCATGGCCCGCGCGCAAGTGGCTAGGCCTAGGAGTATCCCGTCTTTTGTCCCTCAAATCTTGCAATGATTTAACCTGCCCACCCTTTCCAAGGTGTAGCAATGAGGTCTATGGAATCACTGGAGCAGGAGTTTTCCATGCTCTTGACTTAATTTTTACTAGTACAACAGGTACTACAGGTGTGAGGTGTGTACCATTCCTCCTCCTAATCGTGCCTTTTCAGTACAAGCTAGCGAGTGCCTTGCAGTGTAGTTTAGCTTCTTGATCCAAGAACCGATAAGGAGGAGGCAACGAATCATAGAGTAGGCTGTTTCTGCTAGCTAGAGCAGGAAATCAAGGCGTCCGGCTGGTTGGCACGGCTCGTAGGATGGCGGATCGTTTTCCTCTTCTTTTGCGAGGACTGATTGGTGCGGCATGTTACAGTAACATGGTCCCTGATTAGGTGGTCGTCTATTCGAGACACTGCACGCCATTAACAACGATCTCACCGGCGGATCGACCACGTCATGCGCGCGTACGCACCTGTAACATCGACCCTGCACGCAATGGACCCGTCCATCTGTACTGCCATTGGCAAGTAAGGAGATCAAATCGGGCAAAATATCTTTCGAGAAAAGCGAACCAAGCAAGAAGGGAGTAGGGACCTACGAGTGGATTAGACCTCTAATTGAGTCGCGTTAGCCAAGGCCTTACGGTCGTACAAGGCAAGTGACATCGATTTGTACTGATACGCTGTACGCATTCAACGGTGACCTGTGCAAGACCGACTTGACTGACGACCCCTTGGGTCATGGGTGGCTACTGGCTACTGGCCAGCATGGTTGGCCGCCCGCACAAGCAACAGTTACTTGCATCATCGTTTTCAAGAAAAAAAAAAGTTGGAAAAATCAAAACCAAAACCAAAAGCGAGACCTTAAGTCCTTAACCCACCATTGGAACAAAAGTAAGAACTCCATTTCTATGCTTTTGTAGCACATCATGCATTTGTTAGAGTGTTTTTACCACGTCCAATTTCGAAATATACATAAAACATAGTTGAGAGTTTCTCACCTGCTGAGTTCTGACCGCTTCGTTCAGAAAGAAATATGAAGGGCGGTTACATGTATGGACAGTCTGAGTATACTACTGCATTATGTGGAAGCCTCCCAAACCAATTATTCTACCTGTAACATGGCCTCTAGATAGACTGGTTTATGCAGCGAAATAGCCTTTTGGTGGTTTAATAAGCATGAATCGTGCTATGCATTTCAAACTGGAGCATTATATTTAGTTTGACTTCAACATAGCTCTTTCCCAGTTGCCCTCCAAACCAATCAAAGAGCTAATTTAGCCCATCAGACCAAAAAATAAGTTCAATTATTAGTACTTGCTTCCCCCCAAAGGACAATTTCCTACGTTCGGTGGTTGTGTTGACTCTAGTTGGGTTTTTTTTTGTTCTTCTCTTTGCAAACTGTTTTATCTGTACGAGTTAGTGTCGACATGCATTTTAGTAATCGACTGCAATGCACTCTTTTAAGTATTCGATGCTACTACTTCAGATAGAGGTTTAATCCCCTGCACTGCATGCTCATTCATTTCGTATACAGAACAAAGTGCTAAAATAAAAGTTGTAACCAAAGAAAAAAAGTATTTGCAATATCATATCAAAGGAAATATGCAATAGTAGTTGGACAGGGTTGACCTGCCAGCCTGCCGCTACTACATGCAGCCTCATCATCTCATGCTTCAGGCCGGCCACATAATTTGAGCTTCACATGGGCGCATGAGTTCGTTGCGCAAGAGCAACAAGAAAGAGGAATCTTATTACGAAGAGGAAATGAAAAGGAGAAAAAAAAAATGGGATCTCGGATATAGCCGATTAGATTACAGATAATTTAACTAGATATGTTGTTGTCTGAACCTGTTTCTTTTTTACAAATTACGTGTCGAAGATGTTGACACAAGGCTATTTTAAACCTGCTTTGATAATGCTGGATAAGATGGGGGACTAGAAAAGTATTTGCGAAAGGCAAATCTTCCCACTTCCAAGTCGAGGTCAATTATTCGGTAGAAATTAAAGGTATGAATAAAAATTTTGCACACCATGCATCTGAGTCCGGAACATTGTGATTACGCCGTCGAAGTGTTAGAAAAGTAGACGAACTCTAGCATCTTTCGACATGAAACAAGCACATGCATATGGACACTACGGCAACTTGGATAGATTGTGCTACTAGCTGATGTTTTGTCCGACGCCAGAACAAAAGGAAGGTCATTGCAGGCACTCAGTTGTGAATACGAGATAAACAGAACAAATCTTTGATGTGTGAACTGTTGTTAGCAACTGTTAACCTAGAAGTCTTTGTTGTTACGCGGAACAACAAAACGTCAGAATTTATTGCAATTTGATCGTACAGTTTGAACATATCACTTCTAGTACATTACTGTTTCAGCACCGCCTTTTGACAATTGATCCAGCTTTACTGTATCAGCACTTGGTAAATTTCCTTTTAGTAATCCAATGATAGTCTGCGGAAACCTCCAATTTCACAATTCTTCCATCGATTCGGCTGCCGCCGAGCAGATTCCCTTCAGCCTTTAGATCCCTTCGCGAACAGATCCAAGTGCTCCAGCGGATTCCCTTCAGTCTTCCCTTCGGAAGGGATTTGGAGAGAGAATCCCTTTAGAAACAGATTCTCTCTCCAATCCCAGAGAGAAATCCCTTCGAGGGGATGCTGTTGGAGATAGTAGAAAGTAAAAGGAATGAATATAGGGAAGAGAATAGGGGAGGGAATGGAATGAAGGGAAATTGCTGGAGATAGTCTTATGCCTGCCATTTCCTTGTCAACTTGAAGAAGGCTCGAAGTATCTGAACCTGCTGCACCGCAGCTGTCAAATTCAGTGTAATAAAAGAACTCCACGTGATCTTACCACTTACCAAATGGCACCAAAGTGATAGCTAAGCATGAATAATTTGGAAACCAACCTTTTGTCATTTACTCGCCCAAAGGGCATTATAATCTCTCCGCCTGCGTTTGTTTTTCCCCACTCTAACGTGGTGATAGCTCAGAGCTCACTAAATGTCAGTAGGTTAATGCCTTAATGGGTTAATGGCCTGATGTGTCGCAAGCAGAGCTACATTCATACCCCTTTAGCGTCGCCTACGTAGGGACCGCAACTAAACAATCTATAGCATTGGCTTGGCTTACATCAGAATGCACGGTTATGGTATCTGACTCTTTCATCCAAAGATAGATACATGTATGTGCGAGTGATGGGCTGTTAATTGGACCCCCCTTTTTTGCCCATCGTTCAGTTGGGAATATGCACCATCTTACTTTGAAACTTCGAACATGTACATGCATGAATTAATGCATTTGTGCGATTTCGCTGGCGTGGAAGGCAGAATGAAATCAAACATGGCATTATGATCAGAGTATGCATGCCATGGCAGCCAGTGCACTATGGTAAGGGAAGTCCCGGTCCAAGTTGGATGATTCTACTGCCGTGCATGGATCATCGACTTTTCCTGCGGGTTAACACTTTCAGTGATTGATCAGTCCTCCCGTGCCTCTGATGTGCAAGGCGCGCTCGACGATGGAAAATTCTTCGCCCGTGGGTAGATTTTTTCTTAGCAAACGCCTGCATGTAGGGTAACATTGACAACATACATGGCCGGTCATGGCATTTTGGAGGCCCGAGACGAAAACTTATATGGAGGCTCCATCCAACTTCTCTTATATATATAAAATAAGCACACGTCATTAAAAAAATTAATATTCGATACACAAAAATTACTTCTATAGAACACTTTAAAGTTTATAAAATGACAAATGTAAATTGTAATCATAAATACTTACTTGGCACTTGGCATCATCTTAAAAAATTTCTTCTAACATTTTGTGATACAAAGTCATCAATTATACTATTAATATCAATCTCGTCCAATAACTTCTTCTCGATGCATAAAGTCGTCAAATCCTCTTCCTCCACGGCAACTATCGCCAACTCATCATTTGGGTTCGACGAAGCACTTGTATCTGGGCCCTGACTTGTATTACTCTTTAAAAATTTGTCCATAGCTCCTCTCTGTGTGTTCTATGAAGTCATCCGCACGTTTTTTTCTTTTTCTTTTTTCGCTACCGGATGGATACCTTCTAGATAATATGATAAGTTGATAACGCCCGGCGCTGAAAATAATAATAAATGTATCAAAAATTAAATAGTGTAAGACTAATAGGGAAAAGAGATTAGGGAAGATTAATATTTTATACCTCGGATTAGAGACGATCACGGCTCGTCGGCGAATTGCCCGGACAGCACTAGTGCACCACGTCTAGGCGATCGCCCTTTTATTTTCTCTCTACGCGTCGTCAGACTCGTCACGTCCAGGCGTCGCCTCTCCTGTTTTTCCTTGGATGAAGCCCCTAGGCCCTAGCCGCTAGCCGCCAGGAAGCATTATTTTGGTGGAAACTCTCTTTCCTCAAAAAGAATTCTAGTCGCTCACGTCATGGCGCGTCCTGCATAACTAGTCCAAAGCATGGGCCGGCACTTTGCTTAATTACTTTGGGGCCCCTTGACTTTGGGGGGCCCCGAGCGGCCACCCACCCTGCCCCTCCCTCAGGGCCGGCCCTGACAACATACATTTCAATGATTGTGTTAGACAATATCCTAGTTACCTAATATAAGAGGTTGCTAATGCCTTGTATAGATATTAGGCTTTCCTTCTATACCCTCATGTACATGTATATATACTGGTCTATTGGCCTCATGTTGAATACAAGTGTATCAGAGCCAATCTAAGATTACTTTTCTTTCTGGAGTTACACTTGCGCCGCCGTCTCCTAACGCGTCTTCCCCACACGCGTATCTCGACCAGAGCCTCGACTCTTCTCGTCGATCTCCACTCGGCCTTTTCCCTTCTCAAGCACGGCTGTAATGTTAGGGATCCCAAACAATCAACCCATAATCATCATCAACCAGCAGCGATGATGTTAGGGATCGATGAAGAAAAGTAGTGCGGAAAAGTCCATGGATAGCGGCACGACAAAGAAGACGGCGAGTGCGCCTATGAAAGCAACCAAACAAGCTTTCTTTCTGGGTGTAACAGACTACTGAACTAGTTGCGTTTAGTTTTCTATTTGTGTCATGTTTTGATGTGCTGATCGGGATCATCTTATGGCTACACTTTTGCTTTGTCTTTTTCACGCATCTTGTGCGGATTCATGACTCGTCTAAATTGCACCGCTTACGTTTCTTTACTAAAGCAGGCAGCTGATTAATCCATGTGGTTATGGATTCAAGCTACGAATGTTGTAAGTAATTAATTTTATACTATAGTTCGTTGGTTGATGATGATTATGGGTTGATTGCTTGGGGTTTGGCGGTGTCGCGACGATACCCATGATCTTCCATAAGCCGGGGATTATGAAGGGGTTATCGGCACTGATAGTATCAGCAACTCATCTCATATACTTTTTTTGGTGTTCCTTATTTCGCTATAATAAGGGTAAATTGTGTCTAATGTAATAGTAAATATAAAGTAAATTGTGTGTAATTTTTTTTGCTACGATTAACATCCTTTTACAAGTAATTTCAGCAGCACTTCTCTAAACAATTCTCATAACTGATGAACAACATCCACATGAACCGATGATAGTGGTGCTAAGTAAACATCTACATAATTAGCATCCACATTCCAATATTTTTATTTTGACAAAGAGAATATTGTATGGCACACAATCAATCAACAAGTCTCATTTCACAAACACACAAGCCAAGAGGGAGACAGCGAGGGTGGAGACGACGAGGGGGGAGGGCACTCACCGAGGGGGAGACAGCAAGGGGAGCCACCGTGGGGGGTGCAGGCGAGGAGGACGGTGGGGTCGTCGGAGGCGAAGTAGGACGACGGCGCGCGCGGGCGGAGTCGGAGGCAAGGAGGGCGGCGGTGTGCGCGGGGTCTTCGACGTCGTGGGGGGTGCAGGCGAGGAGGACGGCGGGGTGGTCGGAGGCGGCTGGCCTGGCGCAGCGGAGCTCGAGGCGAGGACGGGGCGTCAGGCCAAGTGAGTCGGAGGCGAGGAGGACGGCGGCGCGCGCAGGGTCTTCGATGTCGGGGGTTGGAGGCGGAGAGAGAGAGAGAGGGGGGGGGACTGAGGCGGCGAGAGAGAGGCAGGAGTCGAGTGGAGCATCTCCAATTTTTATATGAATGGGCATCAGTACCGGGTCATCACACCAACCGGTACTGATTCTCCCATCAGTACCGGGTCATAACCCTAACCGGTACTGATTTCCTCCATCAGTACCGGGTCGTAACCCCAACCGGTACTGATGTCCGCTAGTGCAAACCCCATTTGGCACGCTGGTTGAGAGGGCATCAGTATCGGTTTAATACACCAACTGGTGTTGATGTGGGATCATCAATACCGGTTGGTTACACCACCCGGTACTAAGCAGCAGGTACAGATGTTAGACCATCAGTACCGGTCGGTATGTTAAACCGGTACTGATGTGCTCCCAAGACCAGTACACTGTTGAACCGGGACTGTTGTAATTGTCAGTCTCGGTTCATACATAACTGGTACTGATGGGCCAATATGAAAGATCACATATGTAGTAGTGAACGATGAAAAATTCTTCGCCCGTGGGTTGATTTTTCCCTAGCAAACGCCTGCATGCAGGGTAACATTCACAACATACTTTTCAATGATTGATCTGATCGGTAGCCCTAGCTGACGTTGCTGATGACTGCTTCGGAAGATTGCCATCATACGCACAGCATGCGGCAGCGAATGCCTATCTGACTACCGTCTCGCAATTTTTTGAACTACGGTGGAATTGCCATTGCAAGCTGTTAGACAACCTCGCTATCGAATAGTTCGGGGTTGCTTAATAGATCTAAACTGGAGAACAGAGAGAGAGGGAGAGAGACACAATATGAGAAGGAACTGCTCTGCTTTATTATTCTCATTGTTTGTGTGTACAAAGGGACAGCCCCTGCCTCCTATATATATCGGTTCTGCTAGAGATAAGGAAGAGTCCATAAAAGATAGGAAACAGAGCAACAACGGTGGGCCGCTACGCCGTCCAGGGCTCCAGGCCGGGTTTCTTTCGGCTATTCTGCACTGCAGTGCTCGAGAGTCCTCCACGGACCGTGCAGCGTTTGACCACGTGCTGAACTGCTGACCCAAAATACCCGGGTTTTGGGGCACTCCTACGCGTCAACATTTAAAAGTTAAACAAATATTAAAACATAAATAAATTATAATCACTTATTTCCTTATTTACTTCAAGATTTATACGACTTCAATTAAGAAGGTAATGCATACAAGCACGGCTCCCGGCCTTTTCCTCACAGTCCAAACCAGAACTCTGCGGGCCGAGGTCGGGAGTCGGGACCCTGTCTCCGTCGATTCCACGGCGCTACCCAAATAATTTGGGCCACTCACGGGCGCGTCCCGTTTGCTGGGCCTATAACATGCCAACCCAAAAATGCCCGGGCGGACGGCCTGTAAGAAAACTGTCCGTTTCGCTACAACCGCACGGCCCAAGCTTCGACTCTATACGGATTCCTTTTGCCTCGTCTTTTTTTACCCGGCCTCTCGTCGTGTGTAGTTACTTTGTTTGGCTTACTGGCATCACATCAAGATATTATCTACCATAAATATTTTTTTATATTATAATTAAAAAATTATAGAATTTAGTATGGACAACCTTAAAATACCATCTATTATAGAAGCTGTCTTTAGTTTTATCTTTAAATAACTGAAGTATATGGACAGCAGCCATCTCTCCTACTGGACATACTAAAGATCTCGACCATTAACGAACAACGACAAATCAGTTGGCCGAGTCTTACAAAAAAAAGGAAGAAAGATTAGATACTTTTTTACACACCTAAGGAGGTAACAAGTTTTTTTATTGAGCTAGCACAAAAGGTACTAAGCATTTAAAAAAAAAAGACTAAAGAGATATTGAAAATAGCCACAGTACCCTCAATTATTATATCTAAGTACTATATTTATGTATTAAAATATAAAATACACCGTATATTTATGGATAAAACTACTAAAAATACGTTTTATAAATTTTGGACGGAGGAGTACCAATTTGGATAAGAATTAAGAACATGAAGGATATTGAGTCACGGTCGCGCTAGCTATATCCTGGATGATGAACTGACAGCAGCAGCAGCAGCAGCTTCACGTTCAGTCAGGTGCCGACGGAAGAATCCGACGAAATAGTTCACTCACCACGTCACGCACCATCCAACCTTGGTTTTGCCCAGACGAATCCATGGCTTTCGGATAAGATGTTGACGAATGCATCGCCTGCGTGCCGGTCGGCGAGACCTCACATGGCCAAGGGTCGACGCCCGCCCGCCCACGAATACAGGCATACAGCTCCGATCAGGCGAATTGAATGCATGCGCGACTTGAGATCTCCAAACTGCTCAGTTAGCTACACACCAGCGGGTGACGTGAGGATCGAGAAATGGCAGGGTCAGATCAGGCTCTCAGGGCCTGTGTGAAATGTGACGAGATGACGACGATGCGTGTTGTTTACCCTCGAATTCTACAAAAACGTGGACAGATGCTCGCGAGGGGAGGGGACACCAACCTGACAGCGGCATGAGGGCCATCCGTCCAGTCCATTGCTGCCTACCGGAGCCTCCATCTGCCCATGTCCCCCTAACCTGGCGCTTAATGCAACGCGCGCGCGCGCGGCCGGACGCTGCGACGTCAAATGGCCGCCCATAAGAACCCATGTTCTGCTCTGCTCCCCACGGCGCTCGCTCGTACACACCATATGTTCCATCTAGTTCCACGCATGTCGTGGCTATCAGGTCAGACCGGCTCTCGGGCCTCAGAACCTAACCTAGCTTACGAAGCCGGCCGATGGCCCGGTCCTGATGGCTCATCGATGCATGCATGTAAGCTTGTGTTCGGCGATGGAACACGAAGCCTGGTTACTGCTCACGACCCTGAGCTCTCAGACTTGATTGGCATCGATCCGACCGAGAGCATTAACCGACGAGAGCGATGTTTTCGCATCTGCGTGCATTCGATCGAGCGATTCACAGGCACTGGGAAGGATGCATCCGGCGACCGGGATGCCAAACAAACTCGAGTTTTTGTCCGGCCGGGGAGCGTATCTGGTGCGGACCCAACACAGAATCCCGGGGATGCGTTGCAGGGACCCAATAAAAACAAGAGGCCTCTTCGTGCGCGAGCTAGCGCGATGGCCGTGGCGTGGTGCCGAACGTGACGGCGACCCCACTTTCCCCCTGATCGCCGAACATCCCATGGAGACCACGGCGTGGCCCCGGACCGCGAACACGTTTCCTTGCCGTGCCGAGCTGCTCCTCGCCGATGGCAAATCCCCCGGCCGGGCTTCCCGGCCCCTGAGATGAAAGTGGCGAGCACCACCACTGCACCTGGCCCCCCGTCCGCGACGCTCGACGCGTGGCTGATGGCGACCGTCTAATCTAATCTCGCACCATGGCTCGCGACGACATCGATAACGACGCATTATCAGCACATGCGTGGTGAATGGTGCTGTTGATTGCAAAATAAGCAAAACCTGGTTTTACATAAACTGTGTGCCCAGGAGGAATTGACAAGAGAAAAGGACCAATCTTCAACACACGCGCGTGCGCACCAGTGATCAGTCAAATTTGCCAGTGAAGATTGGAAAACCCAATTTCAGTTTTGAGAGCCCTGCAAATGAAGCAATACCTTTTGTGGGATTTTACGGTTCATGTTTTCATTGTTCCATCGCTGGGGATCTGTTGTCCTGTTGATAACATCTGTTTGTTGGGTGAAGTGTTTATTTATTTATTTTGCAAATTTAGCCCACTTTTTTTTTTGGCAAAAATAGTTCCCTCACTCACCGCAGAAGATGCATAAGTCGACACGTGTCCCCCTTCCGCCTCGGGAACTAAAGGGAGGATTCCTTCCGTGCTACTAGAGCATGGGAGCATGGAACCAAGCGGGCTCTGTGAGTGCGAGCGCGTGTGGCACGCATGGGCATCGAGCAAGCAACGGACGGCGCACGGGTGGCGTGCGGTTCGCGTCGCGGGCTGGCGCAGGCTTGGGCACGGGAGTGCGCGACTTGCTGCCACGCTACTCGGACGCAAAAGGCGTGCCGATGCGCTCACCTGGCATGGAAGCGCGTTCTCCCGTGCTCACGTAAGCTCCCGCGAAGTCCGCTCAATTTTGCACTCCCCGGGCCCAATAGGGAATACGTGTCGTCTGTCGCACCTTCCGTTGTGGAAAAGGAGGCAATTTTTGCAAAAAAAAAAAAAAGGGTTTTGATAAGTTTCATCCGGATGTTTTCTTTAGCAACCATCATTCAAATTCTGGGCCATTGGATTTACTTTCAGATCGATGCACACCCCCCTGAATTCGAGGTGGGTTGATCCTACGGATGTGTGTTTTGATCGTACGGTCCAAAGTTTGGATGATTTTTAGGACAAAAACATCCAGATGATGCCTATACACTCCCAAAAAAAATACATGAAAGAGCTATATTTGTAAAAAAAAATGATATCCAGAGAGTTAGGTATAAAGCTATGTTTTAGCTGAAAGTTATATTTGTATAAGAGGATGTGGCCTTGGTCTGCATTCCAACAGACTACACGCAAGTAAGGGCCAGTAGCGCCATCTAAGCTAAAGGATTCCAGTTTCCCCATGCGACATTGAAACAAAAACTGTGAATCGCCTACGACCGATTCTCTCCAAGGATGGTATGGAAAACGGCCTCTTTGGATATTTAGGGGTCTATTCAGGCCTGTAGTCATCCCAAGGGGGCGTGCTATGCGCGCCTCTATCAAAGAGGCCGTTCTCGCGTGTGCTATGTGCGAAGGAGAGTTCAGGCCATGGTTGGGAATCGATCCAATATAAAGACCCAAATCGAATGCAGGCTGCACTGTTCAGGACTCGTAGAGGCCTGGTTTTCCAGGCCATCCTTGAGTTCAGCTGCGGAGCCGCCTCCCGTATAGAATAGATGAGTGCTGCAAGGTTCATCGGCGATAAGCAATAAAACTTCAATGCAGTATAACCACTATCAGTCACTATAAAGATCACGTCTTTCTGAACAAATTCTTAGCCGTAGTTAGATTTACCCAAGCTTTCAAAATTTCTTAACTCCACCGCAGCACACATCCAACAAAGGATGTACTTAGCCCCTACAGCTCGTCGACACGTGTGCCCCATTCGTACCATCGTCTCTGGTCGTCAAACAGCACGGAGAGCTTGACACACATCTATCATCGATGGATCAATGGCCGTCCTGATGTTCCAACATGGCAGTGATCATAGCAGCTGGCAGTGTTGGGCAACTGTGCATGCACCAAGATTGCGTGGCGGGCCACCCCGTGACTGCTGCTGACCTTACTCTATCTGCAATTCAAGCCTGCCTGTGTGGTCGTCACCCTGTGTTAACGTGTACATGTTGCCTGATCTTTATATATAGATGTGTCGCCTGATCTTTATATATAGATGATCGATATCACATGGTGATGGTAGTATATCTCGCAAAGGTAGCAGCATCACGAGAAGGAATCACGTCTGTACATCCATCCATCCTATCTATCTCTTGCAGCCCTGCCCCCTCGGCGCCGTATATAAGCGCCTGCAGCGCCTGATCAGGCGTATCTCTGCCATCGAGTGACCGGCTTCCAGTTGCCCCTGTATCGCCATGCCAAAGCTGCAAAAATACAGAGGCGTGAGGCAGCGGCACTGGGGCTCCTGGGTCTCCGAGATCCGTCACCCACTCCTGTACGACCTGTGTGTACAAAGTTCAGTCATGCTCAGAAATAACTTTCTATCTCTGCCGCAGCTTTGCTCTGATGCTGCAGATTTAATTCTGTCATGCATGCGAAGATGGGTGTACGTACATACATGTACAGACGATGGATATTCTGATTGGATATGTGTGTGCGTGTTCTTGTGCTTCTGGTGGTGTAGGAAGACGAGGATCTGGCTCGGCACGTACGGGACGGCGGAGGACGCGGCACGGGCATACGACGAGGCGGCGCGGCTGATGAGCGGGCCCACGGCGCGCACCAACTTCCCTCTAAACGACGGCTCGGGCGGCAGCCTCTCCCCGACCCTGCGCGCCAAGCTGGAGAAATGCTGCGTGGCGCCGCCGTCGGTGCAAGGCGAGGCAAAAGCGGCAACGACGGAAGGCAACTTCCGCCGAGAAGAGTTGAAAGGTGACCCTGGAGACGGCGGCGGCGGCGGCGGCGGCGAGGAGTACATCGAGGAGATGATCAAGGAGCTCACGTATTACGGCTCTGTAGAGATAGTGCACTCCTCTGCTTGTTCGAGTTCGGTAATTTAGGTGACTAGCTAGATTGATCGCAAGGTGTTTCCTTGTCTTTTGTGTTGTTTTGTTAGGCAGTACATTGCATTAGCCATTAGAAAAGTGCTCAAGAAACGGAGGAACAATGCATTGCACCCGGGACCCTTCCTGGGATCGTGCTGTGTATGCAACAGGAAGGGGACCGAGGATCCTTTAGGATAAGTGCTCTTGATTTGGGTCATGATGTGAAATTGGGTTGGCCTTTGTCGTCTTGCATGTCTGGTATCTGACTATAGTCTCTCTCTTTTTACGTATCACTGTTTTAAAATTGCATGATTATTAAAATGTAAATGAACAATAGATAGTGACTACTTACCTATTTATTTGCTTTAAAATCTGTGTAATCTACACGCATCACTATTTAAAAATTACATAATTATTAAAGTATGAATAAAAGGTAGATAGTTCCATTTGTTTATTCAAAATCTTTGAAAATTATATCGTGAGGGTGCTGCATGGTCGATCAGATATGTACATTTGTGTTTGTGTTAGAACCGGTCGAACCGATTGAATTGTCTTCACCGCTTTGAGCAGTCAAGGGGATAGATAGATGGCAAGACATCATGAACGGCTACAGAACAATCGGTTACTCTATGCCTAAGCATCATCCGAGTACAAAATTAATTTGACCCGTACAAGTCGCTCGCTACAGAACAAAATGGCTTGCGCATGCGACACTGAAGCATCTCCTATGAACATGGCATGCGTCAGCGGGTAGATAGATCTAAGACCAATACTGAATGCGAGAACAAGTATCGTGCAAAGCTACCACTCCTAAGTGCAAGCTTGACAACACCAGTTCACGCAATGAACAGAACATCTGAAGCACAAAATAAGGGTTACAATGCCACAGGTCTCAGCGTCTGCCGACTGCACGATACACAAGTCGGTCACTGCGGTCGCCTGGACGGCTAAAACACTCACTACCTGTTACTGTTACAATACAATCAACCAATTGTTCTCCCATCTGCACAAAGTACCCATAAGCTTATGGCAGTTAACGCTGAAACGAAAACAAAGCTGCTACTGATCCTAGTAATCACAACTAAACCGCGAAACGTGGTCATTGTGAAGTCTGCAATAATACAACATGATACAAGCGTGGGTGCCCGATGCCTTACCTCAGAAATCCACCAATCGATGCTAACTCTAATTAACCTATGTATCATACGTTAATATTAGCATACAGCAATATGGTGCGGCAAATGCTTCTACTTTCCTCTTCCTCTAGTGCCTCGAACCACCCTTTTCCGACCTCGCCGAACATAGGATGGTTTTGGAGCACCTTGTTCTGGCTCTTCTGACGTCTTTCTTGTACCGTTCTGAATAGAATCACCACCTGCAGCATTAGCTGTAGACTTGATGAACTCCTTACTGGCGTGATGCGCAGCACTGCTCGAGTTGGTGAAGCTGGGATTATCATTGCCTGAGGATTCCAACCCTGAGTTGGCGTTTGATTGATCCAGAGGACTGCAGCACCAAGAGGCAATTAATGCCACACATGTCACATCCCAAGTTTAAAAATTTTGGGCGAAAAATAAAAGATTTGGATCATGTTACCCGTTAGCAGAGGCTTTATTTGTCAACCCATTTAAATTGGTCTGGATCTGGGGCCCTGCATCCTTTGCTCTCAACTCTGGAGAAGTTCCACAACCAGTCAGCCATCGTAAGCAGACAAAATAAGATCAAGTTAGAGACAAGGGAAAAGAAATCATATGGGTCATTTCAGCTTTAGCTATCATATGGGTCGTTTCAGCTTTAGCTCCAGTGGTAGAATCTGTGGACCAAAGAAGCCACTTCCTAGCCAGATGAGACACTTTGACTAGCAAAAACAAGCACCACCGAAAGTTGTTTATATTATTGTTCAAGTTCTCACTGCACTTCAATCTTAAGAAAAACCTAGCCAAGGTTTCAAAGCTCATTTGAACCCGGTTGCTCTCTGTGTGGGTGATGGGAGGGCTGGTTAAAGTTTTTGTTGAGATATATTAGCATGTGCTAATTGTGGCCAAATTAGAGGAGATAGCAGTTATATTAACTGCCACCTTTTGGCATTGGTGTCTTTTCAAAGCACCTTTTTCATGTGTATTTAAAGGGGCTTTGCCCATTGCAAAAGTTGCTGATCATTCAATAGAATTTGTGATTCCTCTTGTTCATCTCTGAGTTAATAGTGTACAACACGTTATCAGCACGCTCTTATTCACAGAAGAAAAGGTGAGAATGAGACTTTCGATAGTGCTTGCTGTTGACACTGTCCTTCACGTACTCCACCGCCCTCGCCATGCCATCCGTCGACTCCACCACAGTGCCATCCGCACAAGGCATGCCGGACGTCTACTCCGTCGCGGATCTCGTCGTGTCATCCGTGAACGGCATGCCGCGGCAGCAAGGCGCGCCGTATGGGCGCAGTTTGCATCGACACACACGGCGGCGCACGTCGCAGTAGCGTGCGCAGAGATGGCGCAAGCGGCAGCGCACGGCGCAGTAGTATGCGCAGAGGAGGCGCATCGTGCGGCGATGCAGCCGGAGCCGCCGCAGGCCGTGGCGGAGGCCGATGCAGAGCCCGGTGGAAACACGCCGCGATTCGTCTTGACGCAGCGCGGCGCACATTTGTGGCAGCCGTCGGCCGCAGTGCAAGGAGCGCAGGCGCGCGGCTTTTTCCTCGCCGCTTCGCGGCGCGACGGCGTGGAGGGCCGACGATGGCGGCTGACGAGGCCGCCGCCCTACTACTCCACACCGGCCGGAAGCGCGCCTCGCGACGCTTGCGGCAGACGCGGCAGCCGGGCGCGACGGCGGCCACAGCGTGGCGCAGCCGAGGCGGCGACGGGGAGCGCGCAGGCGTGGCGAGACCCGACGACGCCGGCAAGAGCCGCACGACGGCGTGAGCCTCCGGCGCCAGACGCGAGCGGTGACGCCGAGCAGCGGCGGCGCAAGCGCGGCCGGTGGAGCTCTCTCATGCGGCGGCAAGATGATAGGGCTAGGGTTGGAAACCCTAGCCCCATTGGGAATATAAATGGGCTGAGGCCCATTGGCTGGAGGGGGCATTAAGAAAATTGGATTTTTGCACATTAGACCCCAAGCAATACCCCAATTGCTCATTAATCCAGCCAATAAAGGACCATGGGTTCTTTTTAATAGCTATATTTGCATTCTAGTACTTTGGTTTTTAGAATAAAGCAAATAAATGCATGTATTGTTTAAATTGCGATGTTACCTATGTAAATATTTTTATCGCAATTAAATGTGATGTTCTAAGTCCTTGTATTATTTATAATCATCTTATTTCCTAGCATTTATATTTGATGTTACGTAGTTGACGATTACCTTAAGTGCTAAAACTAGCATAAGGCATGGGTCCTATGGCATAAAACCTATGTCCATAGTGAGAGTATCTCGTCCATTGCTAAAAGGTCTACGTCAATTTAATGTATTATTTAAGTTATTTGCTTAACTTAAATTACATAAATTCATGAAAATGCTAGAAAATTATGTAGTTGACGATTACCTTAAGTGCTAATATTAGCATAAGGCATGGGTCCTATGGCATAAATTTTATGTCCATAGTGAGAGTATCTCGCCCATTGCTAAAAGGTCTACGTCATTTTATTCAGTTAATATTCATGCATCTATTTACTTTGCTAAGTAAATAATTAAGACATTGCATGATTATTATGTAGATATGGCTGATATCTCCAAAAAGGAGTTTGCTGAACTTGCTGTGGATGGCAGTAATTATTTAACTTGGGCCATGGATGTAAAAATCACGTTGGAATCAAGAAGTTTATCTGCTTGCATCAATGATCCTGTTCAGTGCGCACTGTGCACTGAAAATTTCAAGTATGCAACTCTGCATTTCATCAGGCACCACCTCCATTCAGACTTGAAAACTGAATATTTATTGGAGGAGGATCCACTAAGTTTGTGGAAGTCCTTAAAGGACAGATATGACCAACATAGGGCGGTCATGTTGCCTGAAGCTCAAAGGGAATGGTCTATGTTACGCTTTCAAGACTTTAAGTCTGTTGCTGAATACAATTCTCGCGTACACAAGATCAATTCCAAATTGAGATTCTGTGACAAGCCTGTTACAGATGAGGACATGATCGAAAAGACGCTTTGCACTTTTCATCCTTCTATGACGATATTGCAACAACAATATCGTCAACAAAAATACACTAAGTACTCTGATTTAATTTTTACTCTGCTTCAGGCAGAAAAACATGATGAACTTCTTATGAAGAATCATCATACACGCCCGACAGGGGCAATGGCAGTGCCGGAAGCACATGCCAATATTTCGAGTACTAGTGCATACCATGATCAAAAGAAGGATAAAAATAATAAAAGGAATAATGCAAAGTGGAAGTCCAAAATGCAGAGGAGCAAATCAAAAGTTTATGGCAAAGGAAAATTCAAAAATATTTCTCCTAGGAGAAAAAGGACTTTGCCATAAATGTGGATGTAAGGGTCATTGGGCAAGAGAATGCCGTGACACCTAAACATCTGGTTGAGTTATACCTCAAATCGGTTGGCAAGGGCAACAATCGGAAGGGCAAGGTTGAAGTTCATTTTGTCAAAAATCCGTAGTGAGTCTGGATAAAGGACAGAAAGATCCTGACAAGATTGTTGATGACCATGGAATGGTTCAACAGAAGGAAGATGAACTTAAAGATACCCATGATATGATGGTGGAATATGCCAACCTAGATCTGTATGGAGACACCTTTTAGTCTCTCATTATCCCTTATGATGGTACTCAGCATGTAATTATCGCCATAAAATGTTGTATATTTCATAGTTTGTGTATAGGTCCTATTTGATGCTCATAAAGAGCATATACATGTTTGTTAGAGTCAAACATGTCCATATGGCTTGTAAAGAACATATGTATCTTGTATATTCACATGATATATAATATATGTGTGTATTATTTCTATATTGGAGTTAATTTTTATTTTCTCCATTTATAGATCATTGGTGACAATCCGATGGAGGAAGAATTATGTCTCGTTGACAGTTGCACCACTAATACTATATTAAGGGAGATAAAGTATTTCCAAACTCTAACTAAGAGGAGAGGAAATATTATGACCATCACTGGTAATGATGCTCAAATTGTTGGTTCAGGACGAGCCATCATTATACTCCCTATGGGTACAAACATCGTGATAGAGGATGCTTTGTTGTATCCTCGAATCTACACGCATTCTACTAAGCTTTAAAGATATTCGCATCAATGGTTTCCATGTGGAGACTAGTAAAGAGAGCAATGTTGAGTATTTGCTCTTAACTAAAACTACTGGATGCGAAAAACAAGTGGTTGAAAAGCTTCCTTCTTTTTCATCAGGATTGTACTACACATATATTAAACCCGAACCACATGTTGCGTTAAAGACAATTTTATCTTATCTTGATAAGTTCAAGATTTGGCATGACCGATTAGGTCATCCAGGTTTGGGTATGATGCATAAAATTGTCAAAGGTTCTGTTGGCCATAATATTAAAAATTCAGATTTCCCAAAATATGATGAATTCATGTGCACTGCATGTGCAAAAGGGAAATTAATTTTGAGGCCTTCATACCTTAAAATTAAAAATGAGCCATTAAATTTCCTTGAAAGGATTCAAGGAGATATTTGTGGACCTATCCAAATTTTGGTCCGACCGCTTAGGTTTTTCATGGTATTAATTGATGCATCTACAAGATGGTCCCATGTATGTTTACTCTCTACAAGGAACCATGCTTTTGCCAGATTAATTGCCCAAATAATTAAATTAAGAGCCAATAATCCTGATGACAGGATAAAGTCCATTCGGTTGGACAATGCCGAATTTTCTTCAAAGGCATTTAATGACTATTGTTTGGCTTTGGGCATTAATGTAGAGCATTCTGTACCATATGTACATACACAAAATGGCTTAGCGGAGTCTTTGATAAAGAGGATAAAGCTTATAGCTAGGCCTCTGTTGCAAAATTGTCAATTACCAACAAGTTGTTGGGGACATGCGCTTTACATGCCGCAGCCTTTAATCCAAATTAGACCAATCGCATACCATACGGTCTCCCATTGCGATTAGTACGTGGAGATGTACCAAGCATTTCCCATCTGCGAAAATTCGGTTGCGAAGATATACGCACTGATTTCACCACCGCAGCCATACAGATGGGTCCTCAAAGAAAGTTGGGGATCTATGTGGGGTATAATTCACCGTCAATTATAAAATACTTAGAGCCATTGACAGGGATACATTTACGGCTCGATGCTGATCGTATATTTGATGAGGATAATTTCCTAAGCATTAGGGAGATTTGTACCACAAGGAATGCCAGGAAATTGATTGGAGTGCCACAGCATTCACCCTTAGATCCACGTACAAAAGAATCAACAAGAGGTTCAGAAGATTATAAGTTTGCAATACATTGCAAACAATGCGATGCATTCTACCGATTATAAGGGGTTATGAAATCTCATATACTGCTGTTAATGCTCGGAAAGAGTAGAGGTACCAAAGAAAACTACTCTTGCCCCTAATGTGAATAAGAGGGGGAGAATTCTGATGCACAGGACTTAGTTTCATGAGACGTCTGCAAACAAAAGACCGATAAAGGTAAATTACCTATGTCAAGAAATGAAAAAGAGGTTGGAAGTCCTCTAGTGATTGGTAAACCCAACATAATTGTGCGCACAAACTTCAATGTTGGGACATCTAACCCTTGGACTCAATCGTATTGGGAAATCATGATGAGTCACAAGGCAAAAATAAAGAATTGTTGGATGAAGAAATTTCCACTAATTATATTGATTCAAGAGAATCATACAATAGAAAGACTACAATTGTCGACATTTATTTTGCCTCTAAGATTGCTAAAATCCTTCAACCGGATCCAACCAAAGTCCATGGCAGAGTGCATGAAGCGCTCAGATTGGGTCAAATGGAAGGAAGCAATTGAGGCCGAATTGAGCTCGCTTAAGAAAAGAGAGGTATTTGGTCGATTATGACCACACCTTCCTAAAATATTTCCAGGTTGGAAATAAATGGGTTTTCATTCGAAGAAGAATGAAAATAATGTGGTGGTGAGATACAAAGCGAGACTTGTAGCACAAGGGTTTACGCAGAGACCAGGCATTGATTACAATGAAACATATTCACCTAATGAGTGGAATAACGTTCGATATTTAATATCATTGGCGACAAACAAGAATTTATCCATGCGGTTGATGGATGTTGTGGATCAGATATTTATATGGGTCACTTGATTCGGATATTTACATGAAAGTTCCGGAGGGGATATCTATTCGAATCCAAATACAAATCGCAACATGTATAGTGTCAAATTGAAAAAGGCACTATATGGATTAAAGCAATCGAGTAATGTGGTACAACCGACTAAGTGAGTTCCTTATTAAGAAAGGTTACTCAAATAATGATGATTGTCCTTGTGTGTTTATAAAGAAATCCCAAAATGGATTTTGTATAATTTCCGCTTATGTTGATGATTTGAATATCATCTAACCCCAAGGGATATAAAGGAAGCTAGCAATCATCTAGTGACGGAATTTGAAATGAAAGATTTGGGTCAAACCAAATTTTGCTTAGGTTTACAACTTGAGCATCTCCTCAAGGGATATTTGTGCACCAATCGCATATACTCAAAAAGTTTTGAGTAAATTTAATATGGATAAATCATATCCATCAAAGACCCCTATGGTTGTTAGATCTCTAGATAGGGATAAAGACCCATTTAAGAGATGAAGATGAAGATATTTTAGGACAAGAGGTTCCATATCTTAGTGCCATTGGGGCACTGATGTATCTAGCAAACCGCACTGTGCCCGATATTTCATTTGCGCTAATTTATTGGCTAGATATAGCGCTGACCAACAAAGAGACATTGAAAGGCGTTAAGAATATCTTCGTATCTCCAAGGTACAAAAGATCTTGGTCTATTTTATAAGAAAAACCAAGATATGAACATAGTGGGTTATACTGAGATGTCGCTATTTGTCTGATCCCCGCAATGCCAGATCACAAACTGGGTTTGTATTTTTATATGGTGGAACGGCTTTTTCATGGAAGTCTAGTAAACAGACTTTAGTGGCCACTTCCACTAATCATTCTGAAATAATTGCACTTTATGAAGCATCACGTGAGTGTGTATGGCTTCGTAGAATGATTAATCACATACAAAAAGCATGTGGTATAAATACAATTGAATCCCCTACCATTATCTATGAAGATAATGCAGCTTGTATTACTCAAATGCAAACAGGTTATATAAAGAGCAACATTACGAAACATATTGCTCCTAAATTATTCTATCCTCATGAGCTCCAAAAGAGCGGTGAGATAGAAATTTTACAAACAAAGTCTTGTGAAAATTTGGCTGATTTATTTACCAAATCCTTACCAAAATCCACATTTTAAATGTGTTAATGGAATTGGTATGAGGAGACTTTGTATGTTGCAAGGATCAGGGGGAGAGTCCTCTGAACTTTAAACCTGTTTTTAAAGGATATATTGTACTCTTTTCCTTTATGTGTTTTTACATAGTATTTTTCCATAAAGGTTTTTAATGAGGCAATATAATACAAGCTAAATATGTTATGTACTCTTTTCTCTGTCCATTTTCCCACTGGGTT
This sequence comes from Rhipidocladum racemiflorum, assembly GCA_036346355.1. Lineage (NCBI taxonomy): Eukaryota > Viridiplantae > Streptophyta > Magnoliopsida > Poales > Poaceae > Rhipidocladum > Rhipidocladum racemiflorum. The sequence goes on along the minus strand of CM070576.1, from coordinate 69,342,946 downwards.
TTTGGGAGAGTTTTTAATGAGGCATATACATATATTCCTATTTTCTTCATCCGTTTTTCCCACAGGGTTTTTGGAAGGAGTTTTTAAAGGAACACGAAGATTGATATAATTTGTCCAAGGGGGAGTGTTGAGATATATTAGCATGTGCTAATTGTGGCCAAATTAGAGGAGATAGCAGTTATATTAACTGCCACCTTTTGGCATTGGTGTCTTTTCAAAGCACCTTTTTCATGTGTATTTAAAGGGGCTTTGCCCATTGTAAAAGTTGCTGATCATTCAATAGAATTTGTGATTCCTCTTGTTCATCTCTGAGTTAATAGTGTACAACAGTTTTAACACCGGTGCCAAAGTAATTCAGATGGAACCAACCTTATTTTCACCAAACTTGACCAAATTGCAGGTTACAAATGGTTTCCTTTTTCTGTCAAGTTTTCAAAATCAGCCATACTTGCATATAACCCTGTTTAATTCAGTACGATTTGGCTACAGCTAGGAAAAACCCAGTCCTTCACAGGAACTGGCACATACTGTTTGGCTACAGTAAATGTCTTCCCTGTGCCTAACAGGGAAGTTATTATCATGATTATTGACCAATGTTTGGAAGACCAATAGTCACCTGTTGCCTACACAATGAACAAAAGAGGTCGCCAGGCAACTAGAAGTTGTCATCGTTCTGCATGACATTTTTGCAAATTCTGGGTGGCCAGCAACTCAGACAGGAACAGTCTACAACTGCTGATCAATGGCATAAACCGGCTGGCTCATAAAATGCACTGGCTAAGAAATACAGTTACCATTGGTATCTTGCCAGTTGCTTGTGGACTTTACCTAATATGATCCTAAGGTCATAACCATTTTCAGCAGGAAAAAAACAAATACTTTAGCCTAGTCTAATAACAAGTGATGACTCTGTAAATGACTAGATTTTGCAATGGGAGTAAACAAACATGTGGTAAAAAAAATGCTGAAAGAAAATTCTCAAGCTGCATCAGATCATTGGCACAATAGAGAAAAATTGTTGGGAAGTTCATGGTCCAGACGCAGGTCAAGCTTTATGTCAGCAAGGGATATCCCTACAAACCTGAAGCTGAGTTCATATGTGATTCCTCATGAATTTCTGGTTCTGCGGCGGGAGCTTTAACATCTCCACTGTGGTCAGCAGCATCCTTGGTAACACTGAGACAGGACAACACATAACTTAAGGTCTTTGGCAATTTTAAGGAATTACTGACACTGCACTTATTTCAGGATGGATCAACAAAAACAAGTGAAGTATAAAAAAATCCAGAGTAGCGACTTGAAGAATCCATGCTATCGACTCCTTGTGAATACCATGGAAATCAGGATTTGATTGTTTATCATCATCATGAAAGCAAAAAAGTTTCAACATAAAGGACAATAAAGGGTGATGAAAGACTTTACTGGCATCGAACATATAAGTGTATTAGCATCATCATTGAGGTTAACTCTTGGCCAACAGTAGTGGGAATAAATTGTTACTAAGGGAACTGAGTTGTTCACATTTAAGAACCTAGTACAACTAAATAACTAATAATCTACGTGTCTAGATTATCACATGTTTAATGACAAAGTGAATGCCAGAATGAGATCTTAACGTAGGGAAACATCTCTGTAAAACCAAATACAAGATCAGTTTCTCAAAATATGTTCAGGCTAAAGTACACAAGGATGCAGAATTTACAGCAGCACATATATTAAAAGTACTTTGCAGCTTTGCGCTGATGATACTGAGTACTGACAAACTAAGCTTACAAATTGACGTTGCAAGTGCAGCAAATATGCGTTACTTAGTAAGCCTTTTTTATGCAAGAGCTGACCTTGTGGGAAACATATGATTCCTCTGTGCTACCTCATCTGCACCATACAGACGACCCCAAGAAGATATTAGGCCAGGATATTCACAAACTTTGGTAATTAATATACAGAAATACATACTACATGGTTAGCGAACTGAGCACAATGTCATCAAACAACGAAAAAAAGTGAAGGAAAAAGCGAGTCTACCAGGATGAACTTCAGTTGCAGCATGACATTCTTGGACGAGATTCCCATTGCCATTCTTTGCAGGACCCACAGGGTCAACTACACCCTTCAAATTTTAAAAAAAATGCACTGATCAATAAAAATTGTTGTGATTTGTGAAACATGCTACAAAACATGTTTTGAGAAGTCGTGTTTACAGATAGATAAAGTAATAAACATCGCCAGTGTCTCTAAATTATAGTCATAGATATTGAAGTTCCAACTTTTCAGCTTTCAGACCTCCAATTGTCAAGAGGGGCAGAGCCAAGCAGGTTTATAGTAAAAATTGAAGAAAGTGAAATGCAAGTAGGACAGCCAATGATTTTATCATCTATTATGTTAACAGGAGGAGCTAGGACAACAATCTAGCTCACTATGTATTAAGATAAGTACATATGCACATTGGCTAGAATTTAAAATTAAGAGCATAGTACATCACTCCCTCTATTAATACATGTCTAATCTAATTGCTATGTGGTAACTGAAAACAAATGCACTGGGCTATGTCAAACTGAGCCCCGACTATGAATATTGCCACACTGTAATACATTAAAAAAAATCATGGCTTACTCACATTGTTTCTATCTTTAGTTGGTGCAATAGGTAAGGAGCACCCATTGGCTGGTTCTGCTGCTGCAACTTTATCAGAACCTAAAGAATATGCAACAAATTAATTTTTTACAGCCAAAAGGTTCTAAGCATGAGTAGTGTTCCTGAATACCAAAGTACGTAACCTAGTGATTCAGTGTCATGAAAAGCTTGGGTGTGCAAAGAAGTTTCACCTTTGTTAGTTTCTACAGGCTCTCTAACTTTCTCATGAGTACCCGATGAGAATATAGAGGTATCATTCTCAAATAATCTGGAAGTAGAACCATAATGCCTGAATTTAGAAGCATCTGGAGAATTTCCAGCTGATCCCATGCGAGCTCTTCGAGATCCCTCCAAATTTTCCCAAAAGTTGGAAAGGTCGTCTTCCTTGGTAGTGATCTTCACAAAGTAAAACACTTGATTATAAGCAGTGTTACTTGGACATGGATAAGGGAGCCAGAATCCGACTCAGATTCAGGGTTGCGATTCGGCAAAAAAAATTGGACACGGGGAACGCTACTCGGAATCGGACACAGGTGTCAAAATCCGATTCGGATTTGAGGCGTCCAGTCGGCAAAACTTTTTGGACACGGGTGTTCGAGTAGCACTGGTTATAAGTGAAAATGCAAGTATAGTTGAGCCAATATTTAGCTAGTACAGGTCAATTTTGTAGAAGCTGCACAGATTTCCTCCAAAATTATCATGATTTTTTATCAACTTCAGTCAATTTTTTCTATTTGGAAATTTTGTAGAAACTGCACAGTAAATGCAGCACTTTGTTCAAAGAGACAAGTCCAGACAATTATTGTGTGAAATATGACCAGAAGCAATTTCTTGATATCTCACTCGAGACTATCGAATATGGACAATACAACCAATGTGCAGTACCTATATAACTCGTACTCATTTAAAAAAATATGTCTGAAGTTCATCAAGATTACGAGGGAATAAGCATCAATCAACAGATAATAAAAAATACACCATTAAAAAACCTAGGCTGAACACAAATATGCATTCCCGCATTTACATCAATGACCTAGCATAAACTTGCCATTGTTCTTATACTTTGCATTACCTTTGATGAAGACAAAGAGTATTTGGACTTTCCTTCATCCTCATAAATATTTACTCCACCGAAGGGTGGTGTTTTAAACTTCTGACTACCTAAGAATGGGGACTGCCCAGGAGGCAATGACTGCATGTATGATTTAGCTAAATCAACTGGAGAACCGATGTCAGATTCGAAGCCCTGCATGAGATGCCAACCCATATAGGCCAGCAACAATTGAAGCAACCAAAATAAGCACTCAGTAGTGCCAATAACCTAAAAAATTAAAGGTTCTAACGATTAGAAAGGGAAACATGTTAATACTAACAGAATTAAGCATATCAGTGTTTAATGTGCAAGGTCCATGGTCTTCAGGCTTTGAACCTAATCCCTGTCTTTTCTCTTTCAACCATTTCTTTGCTTCCATAACTGCTGCATTACATAGCTCAGGCGATGCTTGGATAGGCGAGCCAGGAGAAAAGCTACCAGATCCAATACTAGAGAATGGAACTGATTCAGGGAAATTCCTATTGTGGCTCAAGGAACGCCAAGCTCCTGTAAAACCATGGCCAACGCCTGCATTCCTACTTAGAATTTCTTTTGGCGTTCCATACTCACAGGCTTCAGAAAACGTACAATCTGTAACTCGTGATTGTATTAGCTTTACCATCTTATCACATTCATCCCTGCAAAAATAAAAACCAATGAGGGAAAGTAACATGTCCTAAGGAGCCTATTTAAGAAATAAAGAAAGAAATCAACGCCTACAGTGTATGAATCTACCCAATATAAAAAATCAAAATATCTCATCAACAAGTAGTATGCATAACAGTTGAAGAGTTCCTATCTTATCCGGATGCAACAAGCATGACTTTGGTTCTTCCTCTGATTAAAATTTAGAAGTTTGCCAATTACAAGCATTAAAAAAGCTTTGTTGGGGGAAGGGTGGGCTCCCTCAACTCGACGGCTTAAGTCAAAAAGGAGCCGACATAGGTGCATGCGAACAGCGCAACCAACATCCGCGATGTCACCCCGACCTTGAACCTAGGCCCAGTGTATGTGGTGATCTGTGCCACCCGTGTATGGTGACAACAACAACTTACAAAGCTAACTAGGTTTGGGGGAGGGTCCCCTCGCTACAAGGAGCAAGGCTAGAGTGCAACCACCAATGCGATGCAGGGGTGAAGCAAAGCACGCGGATAAGGACTCCCCCGGTCTTGAGACTGGAGACGCTGTGTGTCGTCCAGGCTTGGCTCCGCACGCACCCAAGAGAAACAAAGCAGCAAGACAACACGTGACGTGGCAGCTTACATAGGGCGGACCCGCTAGGGAGAATAGGCAAAAATGACCCCGAGTTCATATTAGAGTTGAAGGGCAAAAAAGTACTTCCTAGTTTCCCAATCCCACCTCCCACTCTATAAATAGGGATTTGTATAGCTGGATGAGGGGAGGCCACTTGTACTTCAATACACACTTGAGCGATACCATTTGTGTGACTCCTTTACTTCGCTAACATTCAGTTCCCCACCTTACGCACATCCCCGGGGTCGACGTAGGTGACCGAGGGTGCTTACAAATCTATTGTCTAGACTCGTATCTACGACAAGCTTCAACTTAAGCCATATGCACCTAGGAGGGCAAAATCAGTAACAGTTTTGAGAAGCAAACTAGATTTATCTGCTTCTAAATCTTAATGCTTAGTGGCTGTCCAGAAAAACTATGCTACTACACACACCAGCACACATATAAAAGAAAATATATTCCAGTTACCTTGAGAATGTCTCCTTCATAACCATTTCCTCAATGGCAAGCTTTGACTCACCGTAAGAAACTATTGCTCCATGAATGTCATGAGCATCTTCATTTTCATCTGCACAGGTACTTCAAATTAACACATTGATAACCTATCTAACAAATAATCCATCTGAATGTGCAGTTGTGAACTGCACAATATAGCAGTGTGAGGGCACATTGAACAGTCTAGTAAAGACAAAATGATCCAATGACATTGTGAACAAGGTTTTATGTGTGAAATAAACTTATATATAACGGAGCAGAAATGTAGTACTTGTAAAATGGCTCAAGCTTACAAGAAGCAATATACATTCCAGTATTCCACCTACTTCTGTTTATCAACTTAATAGATTGCCCACCATTACTGAACTCAGTATTGAGCACATTCTCTAAGCAATCCAGAACTAACTACAGGAAGCTCACATATTCTAATTTGAAAAAAAAAACGAAGTACCATCGAACTCTAGTAACTGAAGTTCCGAAAGAGGTACGTTCTGAAAAAATAATCATGAAATTAAGGCTCCTGACAGTGATAATGCTCAACATCAATTGTCAAATACAACACGTCAGCTCAAACACAGTGGAACCCCCTAAATCGACTCAATATTCCAATTCCACAATGTAACACTTGGCAATTCAATGTTTCAGAATTAGTCCATGTTTATCCCCAATTCCACCTAATACGAGAAAATCCTTACTCTGCCACAATATCAGACACTCGAAGCTTCAGCACCCACCCTTCTGCCAACGGTGACCACCAATTAGCAAAATTCGAAAGCTTCTACTCTAATTTGAGAAAGCCATATCGAAACCCTAGGTCGTCACCAGAGCCGTAGCACAGCACCAACTTGCGCAAGTAACCACCGCCACTACTAGTACGGTCAAGTAGACGAGCGAGCTCACTAACGCGAGACATGGAGAGGGCGATAGGCCGAGACAGTGGGAGAGAGGAGGGTGAAGCAACTCACCGGAGCTCAAGCCGTTGCGTTCTTCGCCGTCCTCCTGCTCCTCCCCGGAGGCCGCCTCCTCGGGCGAGGAGAACAAAACGGAGGAGATCACCCTCCTCGCTCCGGAGACGAAGCTAGATATCCACCCGGGGCTACTCCCCGCCCCTGCCGCCACCGCCGCCGCAGCCTCGGCGGGCGACAGCGCGTCTTCCTCCGGCGAGAGGCGGCGGCGGGTGACCCGTCCGGTCCCGGATCTTTCGTCCTCGCCGTCATCCTCCGGTGATCGCCGGCGGCGAGCCCTAAAGAGGGACGCCATGAGAGGGATAGAGAGAGAGAAGAGGAGAGGAGGAGGAGGGTGTGAGGCGAGGGGAATTCGAACCGGAAACGTGAGGCGATTTTGGATGGGACGTCACCAATAGCTACGTCCACTGCTTTAAACGGGAGCGTGTTTGAGGTGCCCCGTATGACATGTGGGCCCATTTGTGTACTTAGCGTGCTTAGGGCCCACCTGCAGGGACAGCATCGGCTGAGTCGTTGCCTTTGTCTCGATGCAACTAATGGGACAAACTATTTGGCATACGGGCCGGCCTGCGAACCCGCTCTTTAATAACTGCTAATCTTAATCGGCATTTGAGCGATATCGACGGAAGATTTAGTTGTACCTTTCACATGAGGAGTAGAGCCCACCGTACAGTCGTTCGTTGGGCCCAGTTTCTGTCACTAATGTAGTGAATAATTCTCGTAAGGTTGTGTACACGGATGATTTCCGTTAACCTCCAGAGTCCAGATATACAAGGGAGATAAGTTCGGGTAGTCACTGAGAAGTGGGTCTAGATGATTAGAGGCCTATGCTTTGGCCCGCACGCATTGGCTTGTGGGTTGTGGAGTATCCGGTTTGGTGGGTGAAGGAATCTTTTTTTCTTGGGGAAAGAGTGGCGGCTGGGAAAGGTTCCACTCAGACCGATCCCGCTGTACGTAGGTGGTTACGTTTTATGAGGTGGTTGAATCTGTCATCGACTGATGGAAACGTATTTCCCGGCTGGGCCGGGCATGGTTCGTTTTGGGGCCTGGGTCACGGGGGAGAGATTATAAAATGACCCTGGCCAGTTGCCATCTAGTTTCAAGAATCTTTGGGAAGCTGTAATTTTGCCAGGAATTTTGAAGGTCTCATAGTTCGTTGGATGGCACGCTAGAATTTGTCACTCCTTGTTTCATTGATGCGTAGATCCTAAGCTTCCATGCTAGCAATACAATTAGGTGATGATTTCTAAAATGCTGCCGAATAGAGTGACAAATCCTTTAATTTTCCTCTTTTTCTTCTTCTTAGTAGTAGTCGTTCCTACTCCTATCAATTACAAGCACCTGAGTTTTCAAGCGCCCAGGAGAATGTTCTCCGCCTTGATGTCGTACAGTCGTAGTGTATGGTCCGGTACCGTGTCGCCGTCGCCGTCCCGACGGCGATCTCGTGGAGCTTGTCGAAAACAGTCTTCTCGTGCGTGTCGAACAGGGCACGATCCAGGCAGCTAGCCGTTCTCCAGGTACTCGTACATGAGCGCCTTCGCCGTGGGGTCGAAGCAGACGCCGTAGCGGACGAGGTTGATCTGGCAGGTGCGCCGTGCCGTCGGTGCCGACCTCCGGCATGAACTGCTCCTCGGCGCGCCGGTACGTCCAGCGTGCTGTTGAGCACCTTCACGGCCACCGGCACGCCGTTGGGCAACCTGCCGCGGTACACGGTTACACCAGGCCGAAGCCGCCGGACCCGAGCCGCTCCGCGTAGTTCCTGGTGAACTCCCGGCGATTCTCCGGCATGAACCTCGCGGGCTTCTCCCGCAGGATGTCGGCCAGGAAGCGGTTCACCGGCTCCAGCTCGACGCGGATGTGATGAGGCGGCGCGGTCACGCTGTACATGCCATTCGCCGGATGGATTGCCGCGCCCGCGCTCGCTCCTGCCGCTGCCTGCATCTGCATGGCTTGCAGCCTAGCGCGCTCCGCGTGTCATTCTCCGTTAACCTCGACGCATCTGGTGATGTGTTCCAAGGCCAAGATGGTGGCAATGCCACCGACGATAATCCCAGCTGCGCGCCCAAATTAATTACTTGAAATTCGTAGAGAGTCCAGTTAAGAGCACGAGATTGACACATGCAAATTGCATACCTAAAGCGGGTGAGTTCATTTCTTTGCTTGAAAATTGACGACTAACAGCTCCCTGCAATGAAACTGTTCCCAAAGAAGTACTTAGTTACATTTCAATCCAAGTAAAAAAAAATTCAGGCAAGACATCATTTGCCATGAAGTTCATGGTGCAATTGATGATTTGCCCCATGTGTCTTATTGACATAGGGCTCTAGGATCTACATATCAGTGAGATATCATGGGACAACTGATCAAATGCACATGAACTTCAGGGCAAATCATCAATTAAACTTCGGTTGTTCGCCTGTTGGTGTCCTTGATCAGAGAAATGGTTTGGCCTTTGGATGCCTCCAGTTCGTTATGATGTTCCCCCTGCATTCTCAGAACATTTCATGCCGTCATCACTAGAGAGCTTGATCCATATCCCTGACCTACTAAACTACTTGAAAAAACTGTATCATGAGGATAAAACACGTACAATTTTCCATCGTTAACATATGCATACGCCTTTCCACGTGGTTTTATGCCCAGTGTCGTCGATTGGAGATCAGATAATAAATTTGTAGCCACCCCAGTCGGATACCTTGACTGTCAAGGATGCTACATAGAAGACTCAACGAGAATCGCACGTAAACGCCCCTGCAAATGTATTGTGTGTGTCTATATGTGTGTGTGTGGGGGGGGGGGGGGAGGCTCAGAGTTACCCCTCCTTGATTACAAGGTCCTATTTATAGAGTGGGAGGAGATATCAAACAACCCAAAAGTTTAATGATGCAAAAGAGATCATCAATGAGATCAATACCGCATATAATTAAAACATTCAACAAAGACTGATCATCATTCTCATTCATCAATAGTAATGTCATACAAATTGTTTACATTATAATGTACATAAGTATTCAAATCTCATCAAAAAAGGAAAATTTACAAGAACCTGCTGCCGTTGGCTTCTTGCAGAGCCGATGGCCTAAGTGTTTTGTTTTCAGGTCGACAATTTAAGAAAAAAGTAAGTCATCATGATCAATTAGTACGTTTTGTTTTTAGTTGGGCAGTTTAAGCAAGAAAAGAGCTTAGTAATCATGGAGGCCAGATCTCCGTGTCAGGTTTATATTTCTGTTTTTTGAGTTTACCTTTGCAACTACGCGGCTAGATATTATGATACAACAGTTTTAAAAAAAAGGTAAGTCATCATGATCAATTAGTACGTTTTGTTTTCTGTTGGGCAGTTTAAGCAAGAAAAGAGCTTAATAATCATGGAGGCCAGATCTGTGTCAGGTTTATATTTCTGCTTTTTTGAATTTACCTGCGCAACTGCGCGGCTAGATATTATACGATTATCTTTGATATATAACTATATTTTCTATAATTGTGTATTTTTTTATATAACTCTAATATCTATATATGATTAATATACACCGTTATAATCTGGTTCCACCAAAATAAGTGGTGGCCATTGACAGAAGCAATATGGTGAGTTGCATCAAGGTATAAAGCTACCGTGAGAAGCTTGTTCCTGCATTAGTTTTGTAAGATTGTGAGAGTTATCCCTGGAACTTATTTTTGGCCTGACAAAAGGTATTCATATGTTGTAATATCAAATAGCTATTGGGAACCAGGAGGACCTGAATTCTTTGCCCTGGAATTTCATTGTTCCTTTTCACCTACAGCCATTCTGCATTTTAGTTGCTTAGTTGCTGAAGCAGCTGCTAAGTTACAATGGACATACGACCAAAGCCTGTTGACTTCATGGTGCAGATGGAGAAATCGTAATACAAGAAATGGACATCCACCCGTTGAAGAATGACACCAACAAAGTCCTATGTTTGAAGCAGCAGGAGATCGAGCTCTCAGACAACTAATCTTGTCATGTTCTACTGACTGCGTACTATAACCCGTATACTGTTTTTCTTGATGGTACAATCAGGGTGCCTGTGTTGAAAGTGCCGGTCTGAAACAACCGATGAACTCCTTTGCTGTCCTGGTTAATATAGATTAGAGATCTTTTTTTTTTAGGGATTTGATAAATATCATCCGGATGTTTTTATTTCCTAAAATCACCTAAATCTGGGAGCACTGGATCGTTGTTGAGATTCGGGAGTATCGATTACATCCGATCCTATGATTTGATCTAACGGTTGAATTTTTAATCCTACGGTCTAAAATTTGGATGCTATTTAAGACAAAAACATCCGGGTAATGCTTTGCTTTTGCAGCTTTTCTATACAACGAGTTGAAACTCGAAAGTCTCCATTCAAAGGAGAGGCGTAGGTATCGCTGATGTAAGAATAATGGAAACAGTGTTTTTTTAAAAGGAAGAAGAGGACCATAGAGGTATCAGTTGTCTTTCTGACAAAGAAATCGAAATGCATTGGCCCTCGTGGTTCCTGCAGGGAAGTTATCACATCAAATGTAGTCAAATAAGCTAGCAATCGTCGTTTCCACCACCTAAACTGGCGCAAATTCTAAAGTTTATCGCCTCAGAACGAACAATGACAGAAACGATTTGTTTTACCTCCGCAGGAATCATTCTTTGCACACTTCCAAATACCCGTGTCAGATTATCCATACAGTTGACAATGCAGATAAAAAAATGTCGCAAACGAAAAATTTGTCCGCAGACACTCGTTAGCTCCAACTACATATCCTTGGTCCTGTCTTACGTTGAAGTTAATTACTCCTAATCGATCAACATGGCGCCCAGCGGTGGGATTCTTGCCATAGCAATCAGTAAGTATGGTATACACATGCATCGTTAATTAGCATTAATTCCAAGGCCTTGACATTAGCACTTCAAAGTTAATTTTTGTTAACAATTCTTGCTTGCCAACCTATGCACTGAGCCTTGCCGGGCCTTGCAGCTGGGGTGATCACGGCTGGTATAGTAGCGGTCGTTCTCATAGTTGCGATATACTTGTGCGCCAAGATCGGCATCAAAAGGAGGTTACAGGAAGACAGAGGCAACCGGGACACGTCGGTCACGAATGCAGCCAGCAAGACGAGCACGGACGAGCAGGCCGACGTCGAGATGGGGAGCATGAGCTGCTTCATCGAGGGCGTCCAGAACGAGCGGCCCGTCAGGTTCAGCTCGCAGCAGCTGCGCGCCTTCACCCAGAACTACGCGCACAAGGTCGGCTCCGGCGGGTTCGGCGTGGTGTACAAGGGACGGTTCCCGAACGGCGTGGCGGTGGCCGTGAAGGTGCTCAACAGCACGCTGGGGAAGCGCGCCGAGGAGCAGTTCATGGCGGAGGTCGGCACCATCGGGAGGACGTACCACATCAACCTCGTCAGGCTCTACGGCTTCTGCTTCGACGCGGCGGTGAGGGCGCTCGTGTACGAGTACATGGAGAACGGCTCGCTGGACCGGCACCTGTTCCACTCGGCACCGGAGAAAGGCGTCGGGTTCGACAAGCTCCACGAGATCGCCGTCGGGGCAGCGAAGGCGGTGCGGTACCTGCATGAGGAGTGCGCGCAGCGGATCATCCACTACGACATCAAGCCGGAGAACGTCCTCCTCGGCGCGGGCCTGGAGCCCAAGGTGTCCGACTTCGGGCTCGCCAAGCTGTGCGACAGGGAGGACACCCACCTGACGATCACCGGCGCGCGGGGCACGCCCGGGTACGCAGCGCCGGAGCTGTGGATGCCGCTGCCGGTGACGCACAAGTGCGACGTGTACAGCTACGGGATGCTGCTGTTCGAGATGCTGGGGAGGCGGCGGAACCTGGAGCTGGGACTGCACGGCCGGGAGAGCCAGGAGTGGTTCCCGAGGTGGGTGTGGCACCGGTTCGAGGCCGGCGACACCGACGCCCTGCTGGCGCGGGCGAGAGCGGCGGACAAGAAGGAGATGGAGAAGGTGGAGAGGGTGTGCAAGGTGGCACTGTGGTGCGTGCAGTACCGGCCGGAGGACAGGCCGTCCATGGGCAATGTCGTACGGATGCTGGAGGGCGAGGACCAGATCGCCGCGCCGCGGGACCCGTTCGCGCACCTGGCACCGTACAGCGCCGGCACGATGCTGTCCGGGGACACCAACACCACCACGGATTCGTACGGTTCCTCAGTTCTTAACGGCTGGTAAATATATGGGAAAAGTTTGATTCCGACGATGCAAATTGTGATGTTTCCGAGCCATTGTGAATTGCGTAACGCAGTGGCGTGTAAATGCGGTGTGTAACGCCTAGTGATGGAGTATATGATGACATTGGGATTTGTGCCCATCCATAGAAGGTTTTAGGTTTTAGATGGATTTACTGTATAAGGATCTGCTCATTTTCGGTTGGGTTTTGATAAGTTTCATCCGGATATTTTTTTTAGTAACTATCATCTAAATTCCTGGCTATTGGATTTGTTTTCAAATCGATGCACGCCCCCTGAATTCGAGGTGGGTTGATCCTACGGATATGTGTTGTGATCGTACATCCAAAGTTTAGATGTTTTTTGGGACAAAAACATCCGGATAATGCCTATAACTCCCTTTTCGGTTTTAACATGCTCACTCGCATGTTGGTTTCGTCATGACTATCAAGCTTTGTAATGTGCTGGCTTGAAGTATACGGATGAGGAATGAACAGAACAAGGGATGCTCTTTACACGTTGATGAGATAGCTCAATGGTATTGGTACCACACTTTATGGCTTATCCGCGGCGCCGGATGATAATAATTTACATAAGCCCGTGACGGTAATTTACAGAACTTATCCTCCTTGTACAAGCGAGAACGATAGTGACTCTGTACGTGATCATACAATGTCATGAGTCGACTTAACATCATTAACCAATGCATCAGTCGACTTGACATGTTTAATCGATGCATCAATCGATTTGGAAGGAGGGCTTACTGCAGCCTCACTGTCTCCCCCGGTGTCCCTGCTACTCAAGTGCGTGCTGCCTGTCAGAGCCGTGCTGCTACTCAAGTGCGTGCTGCCTGTCAGAGCCGAGCTGCTAGAGCCGCTGCTGCTCATCACGTAGTGGAAGGGGTTCACCGGCGGGACGATGGCCATCTCCCCCTCCAGCATCCGCACCACGTTGCTCATCGTCGGCCGCGCCGACGGCTGGAACTGCACACACCACAGCGCCACCTTGCACATCATCTCCGCCTTCTCCCTGTCCGCCTCCCCGATGCCGGCGCCGGACAGGATGCACTCCATCTCGCCCTGCTCGTACTTGTCCCACACCCACTTGGGGAACCACTCGCGGCTCTCCGCCTGCCCGACGTCGTAGTTCCGCCTCCGCCCCAGGATCTCGAGCAGCACCATCCCGAAGCTGTACACGTCGCACTTCTCAGTCGCCGGCATCGCCATCCACAGCTCCGGCGCCGCGAACCCGGGCGTCCCGCGCCCGCCAGTCAGCGACATGTGCGTGTGCTCGCGCTCGCCCAGCCTGGCCAGCCCGAAGTCGGCCACCTTCGGGGTGAAGTTGGCGGTGAGGAGGATGTTCGCCGGCTTGATGTCGTAGTGCACGATCCTCTGCTGGCACTCCCCGTGCAGGTACCGGATCCCCTTCGCCGTGCCGACGGCGATGTCGTGCAGCGTCCTCCACTCAAGCCTGGCCCTGTCCTCCTCGTCGTAGAGGTACTTCTCCAGGGAGCCGTTCTCCAAGAATTCGTAGACCAGCGCCTTGGTGTCCTTTTCGAAGCAGAAGCCGTAGAGCTTGACGAGGTGCACGTGGTACGTCCTGCCGATGGTGCCGATCTCCGCCATGAACCCTTCTTGGACCTTCTTGTTCATGGACACCTTCAGGACTTTGACCGCCACCTGCAGGCCGTTTGGTAGCTCTCCCTTGTAGACTACCCCGAAGCCGCCGGACCCAAGCTCCGACGAGTAGTTCCGGGTGCAGGACGCCAGCTGCTCGGAGCTGAAACGCAACGGCTTCTCGTTGAGGATCTCGTCGAGGAACTTCTCCACCGGCCCGATCTCGATCATCACGTCTTCCATGGCATTGCAAGAATGCAACTCGCGGTCCCTTCTATTAATCTCCTCTGCAACCTTGGCTTTGATCTTCTTCTTGATTTTCTTCCTGAAGCAGCGGCATCTTATGATCAGGGTGATCACTACTGCTCCAGCCACAGTCGCTGAGACTGACGATACTGAAGAAATGGGGCAACAAATTAGTAGTTAGTGGCGAGCGAGCTAGGAAGAGCAAACAAATATGTTCTTTTTTGTCAGGTACCAGTGTATCTTACTAATTGCAACAGCAGTCGACATGTCTACGATGATTGCGTCCTGTAAGGTCGTTTAGAGTCTGAGCACTGCGTCAATGCGTCATGGCATACGTCAGAGAAGCACAACAAATCAGAATAAACAAGCTCACGGAAATGCAAATCATAATCAAGAAGTTGCAGGTGCCACCCCACCGCCGGTGCCGGCCACCACCGGTCTGCCACTGCCCCCGGCCTCCCTTTAAATCCGGGGGCTACAGTGAACCTAATCCGATATTAGAGTTAATCTTGTGTCTGATCCGATTAGAATAAGGAAGTAAAACTCTATTCTGTTCGTAGGGCTGTAGTTTGGGTATAAATTTAGATGTAGTCCTAAATTTTGTAAGCAAGAAACAAGCAAATAAGAGAGTAAGAAAAGGTGCTAGTTATGTCGCTTCAACAAAATATTGCGTTCGTGTATTTATGATCTAGAACTAAAACCTAACACCTGAACCCTAACCTTAACTCGCCGGAGGTCTCCCCGGAGCAGGAGAAGTAGGTGAAACACTAATTTTAGAGCAAAATCCTACGGTGAGAAATTCAAGTGCTCAATCCCTATGAAAACTGACTGATGAATGAAGAACAGCTTCAGAAAAGAAAACCTAGTGAAGAAAAGACCTACTTTTGATGATATCTTCGCGATGTTTGATCCTCTTCAAGCACCCTGTTCTTACTGTCGACGAACTGCTGCAGAGCTAAATCATCGAGCTCTCATCTCAAATGATGATTGAGAGGCCTCTGTTGGCTCGCTTTCACTGCGGGACCAGTGTAGGTATGCATTAGGCATATATGATTAAATGAGGGGCCTCAGGATTCAGGAAGCACACGTAGCTGTTCTTGACTAATCAGAAACAGACATTATTAGACTACAAGAAAGTCTCAGCTTTCGCCAATTGGCTACGGACGCTTCTTGATTGTCGTCATCTAGGCTGCTAGCAACACCCGCGAATCCTGGGAAGCTTCCCTCCCTGGTTAAAACGGCGTCTGCTCTGTTGGCCTGGTTTAAGACACGTCATCCTCGGCTGCGTTCGGTTCAATTGCTCATACAATATTGCAACTATCCTCTTTGGAAGGAGTCAAAAGCCCAATACAGTGTTGAAGATAATACGATATTAAGAGCAACATATAACACTAATCCTAAATAATAATACGATGAGAATTACATAATTCAAAGATAGCGATATTGACATAATTAAAAAAGATAAAGCATATTGTAAAATTTATATCAACTACGCAATGAATCATGTCTACTAAAGCAGGTATTGGGCTGCTTAAAGATTAATCTTTATCCACCACGCCACTCAATGTAGCGCTGCTAAAGACTAGCTCCTACCTCCTCCACACAAAGGTCGAATTATCACAATTGAACTAAACAATTATCCAAGTAAATATAACCTTGAACTCTTATCTTCCTATTTATGTTCTAGAATGTATTTACAATTAATTTTATTGTCCAATAGATTAAATTTCAGATAATACATAGTTCAGCCATAATGTAATAGATGACATAACTCAAGAACAGTAATCAAATTAGTAAGAACAACATGCATAGAATGTATATCAATGTTCAAAAGAAGGTAAATGACATACTGACATCACTAAAACCTATATACTCCCGGGAGTCATTACTCCCAAAATACGGGTCCCCGCCCATCGGTCGCTCGCCATTCAAGGGTGTGATTTTCAGTTTTGGGATCCCTTACATTTTTATAATCTTGGGGGCACATCTTCTCCAAATTTGGTTGCAATATTTCTATGATAATACATGTAGTTTCACAAGGCCCGTCAAACAACTGTTGAATCTATCTCATATGCAATGATCCTCTTGATCCTATATTTGACACTGCCTCTTAGTTCATTACAATTTCATATTTGAAAAGCCTGTGTTCTGGGAGTATAATGCTAATTCTTCTCCAGCTAACTAGCTGAGTTGAACCAAAAAGATGGTGATCTGATGGTATTCATCAAGCAATAGAAGCAATAGAAAGCCTCAAAATCCAGGTCATTATTGACTTATGCATTGCCAGTTTATACCAATGCAACTATATATAAGATTACATTGATTAATTTTGTCATTTTTTTTGGAAGTTTATAATAGTTTCTGGTGTGGAATGTTAATTGCAATTTCATCAGGCGGATTCAGTGTGTGTGGCTCAAATTACATACCAAGCTCTGTTTTAGCTTTATCCTAAGCTTTCTGGGATGACAGGAACTGCTAAGACAGAGGTACAATATCTATTTGGCTACTTTTAGGAAAATTTCTTTGTTTGTATTCATTTAAGCTCAAATTGCATGATCATACATCCAATCTAGTTTTTTTTCCAGCAAAAGGAATTTTGAAGATGGGTAAGTATTGAAATACCAATGGTTGTATACTCTATTACTTGTAACAATTATTTTTGTTGTTGTTTGGCTCACTCTTTCATGTATATCTATAGCAAAATATGTTCACAAAAGTGAGAAAAATGGATGGCCTTTTCAGAAGGCAAAATCCACTATTGCTGAGCGCCTAGTGGCATGTTACATTCTTCTAATGCAATTTATTTTAATAGTTACCTTCGTAGTTTTGTGTGCCTAATTTGCATGTGCAATTTCATTTTTTATAGGTTCAGATTTTTTTCTCTACTGTTGATGAAAATATGGTAGTCTCAGATGCACCAAACCTTCGCTAATTGGGTATTAACTTTTCTACCACTCTACTATGCTATATTGCTTTGATATATTTTATTGAAATAGTAAGCATGGAATTTAAATTTATTTTTAATTATGTATTTGTGTTGTACTTTTATTATACCTAAATATTCGTAGTCTTTGACGACGGTAATAGTCGTTTATTTTTGGCGCGAGGCTTATATAAATCCTAGCTCCGCCACTGCTCTCGTCAGCCCCCGCCCTTTTTCATTTATGCCATAATGGGCCGATTCCACATCCCATTTGCCCAACGGGGGCAGCCCAAAGTCCAATCTCCATATTTTAAATTTTCAACCAAATTTCACATCATACAGTTCACTCTATGTCCATGACTACTTTGGAACCCATGCAGCATCAAAGGCCCAGTGCCATAGAGAGTGTTCTAAGGTTTTTTTAGACGATGAACAGAGTTTTCTAAGGTTGAACGCTGATTGAACAGGAGTAGACTTTTGGTTTAAAGTACTGACGATTGCACTTTTCTTGCCTTCCACGATCTATGATCAGACCTGAAATAATTGAATTCTGGATGCTGCCAGGCTGCCCGCTAGTGCATCATGCATATTCCTTATGAAGATATTTTGAACTTGCCAAAATATCTTCTATCACTATCCAAAGTCCAATCATCCAAACGACTTGAAGCAACAAAAAGTGCAATCCCTAATCAACATTCAATAATGATGATTGACGATGGAAAACCACCGGTAGGATGCTCCGGCTTACTAATCTATTTATTATCCGTCATAAGCACTACGAATATTATGTCCTTTTCTCAAGAGCCAGTGTCCACATCGTATTATGTCGTTTTGCTTTTAGGTTGGGGAAAAAAGGGCGGCGGCATATGCCGTATGTGGTGTTCACGTCGAAGTTAATTTACTTTGCAATAATTGGACTCCAAACTGATCAATATTCTGCTATATTAGTTACAAGCGTTATAACTAGCGATAACTTTACTAGTATATATCCTAGGTACCCGCGGTGAAAGCATTGTGCCTATTTTGAAATCCAATGTTACTAGAAGGTCCAAATGCATCTCTTATAAGTCTGAGCTATGAGAAAACCTATTAAAAGAATTTATCTCACCATTTTTCAATAATCCAACATTCATATTTCTTATTGAATAAGTACTTGTTGTTAAGAACATTATGATATAGTTACTAGTTATATTCTTTGACAGTATTAGAATGTTTGTTGATTCCGGACTTGACTTATATTCTTATTATAAAAATATTAATACCTTCTAAAGTACCATGGTTTTACGATTTAATTGAAGATAACTTATATTATATATACATATTTATTTATTTTTAATATTTTAATACTAAAAACATGACGAATGATAGTTTTTGTGATAACTGTTGTAGTTTTTTTAGAACTGTCGACGATTGGGGAACAGGCCCCCGCCGAGCTTACTTGTTGGTGGAGGGACCAACTGTGACCCCTTCTTACGTGAGGGATTACTCGAAGAATGGTTCGCCAGATTCCAACGAGCGTGGACACGGCAGTTTATCCTGGTTCGGGCCTCTCAGGAAAGAGATAATAGCCCTACTCCAGCTCTCGTTTACTCTTGCAATGTGTCTGAGTTTTACAGTCTGTGTGCTGCTACCGTTGTTATTTGTCCCCCTCACGATGGGGACCCTTTTATAGCTTACAAAGGATCGAACTCCATGACCCCACTACCCGCACGTTTGGACCTCGTCCAAACGTGGCAACTGGTGGATCCTATCTTTCCGCCACGCTCCCACGGAAGCGTAGCAGACCCAGCGGAAGTTACGCTCGGGTGGTTATTCCCACCGACCCCGAGACCTCGTAAGGTCGGCCGATGACCGGCACCGAGCTTGGACATCTTACCCGAGCTCGAGCTCGGAATCGACTGGAGTACGTGGCATTCTCGGTCCCACCCGAGCCCGAGCTCGGAACTGGCCGGAATGCGTAGCCTTCCAAGCTCTGATTTAGACAACCCAGGGTAACGACCTCCTGGCGGCTCGGGCGGGAGCGAGCTTGGTCGTTGGTGGCATCCGAGGTAATTTATGGAAATTACCCGACCCCCGACAGCTAGCCCCCGAGGTTCAAGTGGGAAAAGGTCTAAGGAAGGCCTTCCCTTGGGCCTACTGCTCTCTGAGCATGTCGGTTTTGCCGCGGCGGACATCTGCCGCGACCAACGAGCTATTAACCTCCTTCGAACGAGCTTGTTCTCTTAGCTCGTCGCGCTTCGAGCTAAGTGGGCCCTTCTTCAGTTCCTTCTCCTAGAAGCCTGGATCGCCCTTCTGGGAACCGTCTTTTAGCGGGGCGGTTTCGATTTGCGTGCCCACGTCAGTTTCCGGATGGCGACGCCTCAACTGCCCTCTGTGCCTCTAGGGCTTCCTCATCTCCTGGAGGAGTTTTTTAAACACTCGAAGAGAAAACCCTTAGACTCACTTGGCCGTATTGCGATCGCTGTGTCTCACACTCCTCTGCTTCGGCGCTCATCATTCTCCTTGATCATCTTCCTCATCCTCATGGCGAAGTTCGGCGTCAGCAAGCTCGACAGGCGCAGGCTGGAGACCCTCGAGCGGGCGAAGTACCTCGGCGGTACATGGAGAGCCCCTGGCGACGAAGAGAGCCCGCAGCCGGAGGAGGGGGAGATCGTCTCCACCGAGCTCTACGCCATAAACGGGCTCCGTACGCCCGAAAGTGAGTTCGTCGAGGCCGTACTCGCCTCCTGCGAGTGCGAGATCGCTCACCTCCACCCCAACTCTGTTCTCATCATGGCCATCTTTACCCATCTCTGCGAAGGGTTCGTGGGCGTCGAGCCCACTCCCAGTCTCTTCTTCCACTTCTACACCCTTTCTCGCACCTAAGACGCCGCAGCCGGCCTCTACTTCCGCCTGCGTCCTACCCGACCATACGAGTACCCGAGCTTCACGCTCAAGGACTCGGTGTCGGGTTGGGCCGACTCATGGTTCTACTTGAGGAAAGCGGAGGGCGGCACGCTTTCCTACTCTGGTGCCGGAGGTCGCGCTGCCGAGACACCCGACCGCCGTGGAGCCCGAGGAGGAGAAGATCCTCATGACGATCAACGAGCTCACGTGCTGCCTGGCCGACCGGGGCGTTACCCGACTACGTCGGGAACCGGATATCGCCCCTTAGGAGGAGGAGCATCCCTTCTTCAAGGTCGAGGTGGCAGGACATCGCCGAATCACGCTCAGTATGCCGTCGCCCTCGATCTTCTTTTCCGAGCGAGAGGATGCCCTTTCTCACGACCTCTCCCTTGGTGGTATGCGGCTCCGGAGAAGGCTGGAGTGGATGCGAGGGTGTCCGAGATGTTCGGCACCCGAAGGCAAGGAAATCATCGAGGGCCGCCAGATCCCGAACAACGTCCTTAACCGGACAGAGGCGGTAAGTTTCTGATTCGGACTTTTTTCCGAAGCCCTTGTCCGGACAGGCTTCGCCGGGGGCCTCCCGACCTCATTTGAGTCTTTCTCTTTTTCAACAGGAGAAGGTTGCCCTCGAGGTCGCCGTGTCCCAGCTGGGATCCCAGCTGGCGGGACGGCGTCGTAAGACCAAGGGACAGGCGGGTCGCAAGCGCCGTGCTCGATCTCCGTCGGCCACGCCGTCCCCGCCCAGGCGCACACGCAGGCGCCCTGGCCCGGACGACCGCTCACCCCGCCAACACTTGGAGTATGCGGACCGGCAGGAGGTGAGTGAACTGAGATCGTGGACGGACGAGTACACCCGAAACAATCCCGAGCTAATGGCTCGTTTGCGCCAAATTGTCGCGCGAAGAAGGAGGCCGCACGCCGCGGCCCAGCGCGAAGGTTGAGCCGAGGGCGGTCGCGGCCCTTCAGCGGAGCTTTGCGCGGTGAGCTCGAGCCCGGCTCCTGGGGACCGCGAGGAGAGAAGGACGAGCCGACCCGCCCCTTGGTCCCGAGGTCCCGTGAGGTCGCCTGGCCACGCCTCAGCGCCAACGCCGATCGCTCTCCGAGGTCGGCTTGGAGGAGGTCGACCTCGCGGCCGCCAGGGCCGACAAGGCGCCAAGGACATGGCCGCCTCTCTGGCCCGCGCCCGAGCTCGCCAGCGGACGCCGCAAGGTCGATCTCTGCTCTCTTCTTGTTTGTCTTTTTCCCCTCGGCACCATTCTAACCCCACATCGTCTATAGTGGGTGTGGCGGTTAGTGCGGAGTTATGGGATTTCGAGCGATGGTCGACGATATTCTTGACTTCGTGCTAGAGAGGAGCTAGCCCGGCCGCCGAGGTCGTCATGGGCGACGAGCCGAGGTGGAGCCGAGGTCATGAGGCCCAGCCCACGTCTTGCCGGTGGCGGCAGGCCGAAGTGGGAGCCGAGGCCATGAGGCCCACCACTGCCGCCGGTGGTGACGACGTCGAGGTGGGGAGCCTGTTGTCGCGAGCCCCGGGACCGGAGGTCGTGTCTCGAAGAGGAGGCACGGAGGAAGATCGCGCCGCCGATGCCGGCGCGGCGGAGGGCATCCCCACATCATAGTCGTGGAGTCTCGACGGTGATGAGCAGCGGCCCGAGACTCCGCGAGGATTCTTCCGGTGCCGGCGACATCATCGCCGCGACTCTTGAGAGATCGCCGAGGTCTCCCCGGGTTCATGACATCACGCCGGGTCCCAGCCGGCCCGGCGTCGGGGACCTTAATCCTGGTGGGGGCTCGTCGACGAGGAAGAGCCGGCTACCCCGGTCGGGAGACAAGCCCGCTACCGTAGGTGGGCCGGGCAGCTTCCAGCGGAGGGATCTGCCGGGCACCGAGGTCGCTCGATCGAGACCGACCTCCCGTCGTCGACCGTGCCCGGTTGATCCCGGCACTGGGACGCCGCTGCGGCCAAGGGCCGGATCTGACCAGTCCCCGGTTGCTCCCATGGCCGTGGACGCCAGTGGTGGAGCCCCGATCGAGGCGGAGCCCGGCGCAACTTCTGCCGGGAGGAAGAAGAGCGGAGGTAATCCTTGCTCTTGAGGCCGTCCCTCTCCAGAGGCGGAGGCTGTCCCCGAGGCAAAAGTCCATCGCCCGCCGAGGGGCGGGGAGCTTCGGGCTCAAGCCTCCGAGCCCGATCAAGGAGAAGGGACTAAGGTGGAGGACCCCGCCGAGTTGTTCCATCAGGGGCTGGAGACCCGACTTTTTTGGGTAAGTACTCCTGACTTATGTACTTTTACCGAGAGCTTCGATTACGACCTGAAAACGCCTTGTTGCGCAGGTGCTGGAGTCCACCATGAAGGACTTCCATGCCGCGATCGTCGCCGAAGTTGTCGCGGCACCAAGCCGAGCAGACGCCAAGATTGCGAGCTCGAGCGCCGTTGCCGAGCCGACATCTTCGGAGGCCGAGATCCGGCGGAAGGTGGAGGAGTCCGTCGCGAGCTCCGTGAGCGCCTCGGCCGGAGCGAGCAGCAAGGTCGGGCCTTGAAGCCACTGCAGTGGCGACCTTGCGCGACGCCGCCGAGAAGTCGAAAGGACAATCGACCAGAACGGAGGAGTCCAGCGACCGACAAGCGGCGAGCAAGGTCGGGAAGCTTCGCCGGCGTGTGCTCGACCTTGAGTCCGAGCTTGACTCGATGCGGGGCGAGCTCGTCGCTTTGCAGGGCGAAAGCGTCAGGGCTCCTGTAATTTTCTTTTTCCTGTCTTTTACCTGTAAAAAACTTAGGGAGAAACTATCCAGTTGAATATAGAATGAGTTGGTTTAAATGGACGTTTTTTGTTTTTCCCCGAGATGACAACGATTTGTTTCGTGCCGCGGTCTTACGCGACTTAGTGGTTAATCGTACGAGGAAATGACTATCTCGCTCGAAAGTAGCACGAGGTCGAGGTGACCATTTCGCGCGAAAGTTGCACGAGGCCGAGGTCGTGGCCACATGGTACCTCTATAGCCCCCCGCCGCCAACGGAGGTCGTGGGCGTAAACTGCGAGCACGACTTCGTTGGCGGAGTAGAATTCTGCGGGGACCGTGTGGCCCTTAGGGTTACGGTACGTTGGCGCCGCGCACCGGCCGACCTGAGCTCGGAACCGCTCAGAAGGGTGTCCTGTGCGAATCTTTACTTGCGGTGGAGGTCTACCGCGAAAAAAGATGGTCGTCTTACGAGGAAGGAGGCCCTCGAGGTCGAGCTTTTGTCGTACGGTGTTTTGCCCCAACGACCGACTTGCCCCTGACACTTTGTCTAGGTCGAGCTTAATCGTAGAATGGGGAAAGAGAGGGAGAGAGAGAATGGGAGGGTAAGGTGATAAAGTTTATTAAAGAGGTAAAAAACGGGCGAGGTTAGACATGGAACTTACGCAGTTGGTCAATGTTCCAAGTACTAGCTAGTTCCCGACCATCTTCCATTGCAAGGCGGACAGCCCCCGGGCGTGTTGTTGAGACGACCGTAAGGACCTTCCCATCTTGGCGTTAGCTTGTTGGCTTTTGACAGGTCTTGGACCCGTCGCGAAACGAGATCGCCGGCGTGTAAGGTCCTTGGTCGCACCGATTTGGCGGCGTGCTCGCGAAGAGCTTGCGGAGTAAACCGCGGATCGCAATGAGCCCGTTCACGAAGTCGCCTCCGCAAGGTCGAGGTCGAGAAGGCGTTCGCCTTAGCGTCGATGTTATCGGCCAGGTTCACCCTCGGGATCCTAGGACAACCTCGGCGGGTAGGACAGCTTCCGCGCCATATCTGAGCCGAAAGGGGTCTCCCGTGGCTCGGCTTCGTCGTCGTGCGGACCGACCAGAGGGCGGGGTAGCTCGTCCACCCAGGCTGACCATGCCGGTCGAGGCTCTTGAAGACTCTCTTCTTGATTCCTTGGACGATCTGCCCGTTCGCACGCTCGGCCGCCCCATTGCTCTGTGGGTGGGCCACAGATGCGAAGCATATCTTGGTCCCGACCTCCTCGCAATAAGCCTGAAACACCTCGCTTGTGAACTGAGTGCCGTTGTCGGTAATGAGGCGACTCGGAATGCCAAAGCGGGTTACTACATTATTGCGGAAGAACCTTTTAGCCGCCTGTGCCGAGATGGTTGATATAGGCTCGGCCTCGATCCATTTAGTGAAGGTGTCGACTGCGACGAACAGGTATTTACAACCCCTCCTAACCCTGCTAAATGGACCGAGAATGACTAAGCCCCAAACCGAGAATGGCCAGGTTAGCGGCATGGTCTGTAGCGCGTATGCCGGCTGATGGACCTTCCGAGCATGGAACTGGCAAGATCGGCAGGAGGTCACTATTGAGCGTGCGTCGGCCAAGGCCGTCGGCCAATAGTAACCCAATCGGAAGGCTTTGCTCACCAAGGTCCTAAAGGACGAGTGAGCTCCACACATCCCGTCATGGATATCCTTGAGGAGATATTTGCCTTCCTCTTGGGTGATGCACTTGGAGAGGATGCCAAGCGCGCCTTTGCGGTATAAGAGGCCCTCGACCATTTTATAGGTCGAGGAGCGCCTCACTAGCCGGGATTTCTCGGCTTCCTCCTCGGGCAGCGTCCCGTGCACGAAGTATTGGATGAATGGCGTCATCCAATTCGCATCCTGCTCGAGGAAGGAGACGGTACCACCCGTCTCGGTTGCCTCCTCCCCGGGGGGTATGGAGGGCTTATAGAGGTGCTCGATGAGCACCCCACGAGCGGGAAACTGGGCGGAACCGACCTTCGATAGATGGTCGGCCAGGGCATTGTCCTTCCTGGGGATGTATAGTACTTCGAAGTTTCTGAAGTACTTTTCCATCTTCCTTACTTCAACCAGGTAAAGCGCCATTGAGTCATCGGAGCACTGATACTCCTTGTTAACCTGGTTGACGACCAGCTGCGAGTCGCCCTTCGCAGTTAGTCGTTGGACTCCGAGCGCTTTGCATGCCCGGCTTGGCTTAGCGCACCTTCAGATTCTGCGTTGTTTGTTGCGCCAAATGCAATTGAGGGCGATCGATCCGCTCCCCGAGGGGATTCGAGGACCACTCCACCCGAGCAATCGTAAGCTCGGGATCCGTCGGCGCATCACCCGGCGGCGTGCTCGGCTGGTTGGGTTCGGGTTCGGGCGGGCGGGGTTTGTCCATTCGGCTAGGAAGTCCGCTAGGACCTGAGATTTGATCGCGGTTCTGCCGAGAATTCGATCTCGACCGCGAGCTCCATGGCCCATTTCGCGATCCGCCCGCTTGCCCCGATTCAGAGAATTTCTCTCGGGGAAGTTGGTCGGGACTTGGATTTTGTGTGCCTGGAAGTAGTGTCTTAATTTCTTCGAGGCCACGAGGAGCGTATAAAGGAGTTTCGACCTCGGGTAACGCTCCTTTGGTCCGTGTAAGACTTCGCCGACGTAGTAGATCGGCGCCGCACCCCGTCGTTCTCATCAAGACGGCGCTTACCGCTGAGGTGTGGCGGCCAGTAGAGCAAGAGAACCTCTCCCATTCTTGGCGTGGTCAAGACCGGGTCTTGACAAATATAGCTTAAGCTCTTTGAAAGAGCGGTGCCTTCATCTGTCCACGCGAAACCGTCGTGCTTCCGGAGCGCCTTGAAGAAAGGTAGGCCACGTTCCCCGAGCCGCGAGATGAAACGACTTAAGGCCGCCATTCTCCCGGTTAGGGACTGGACCTCTCGGGTGCAAGTCGGTGGTCGCATGTTCTCGATGGCTTCTATCTTTTCTGGGTTGGCCCCGATTCCTTGTGGGCCGATCATGTATCCGAGCACCTTGCCAGCTTTGACCCCGAACACACATTTTTCAGGGTTTAACTTTATTCGATGCTTATTGAGGTTATGAAAAGTCTCCTCTAGATCGGATACATGGTCCGAGGCCATCTTGCTCTTGACGACTATGTCGTCTACATATACTTCCAGGTTCCGACCTATTTGGTTCGAGAAGGTTTTCTGCATAAGGCGCTGGAAGGTCGCTCCAGCGTTCCTTAGACCGAAGGACATGGTCGTGTAGCAGAATGTGCCAAACGGCGTGATGAAGGAAGTTTTTTCCTCGTCGTCGGGCGATATGCCGATCTGGTGATAGCCTGAGTAGGCGTCCAGAAAGCTCATCGCCTCGGAGCCGGCCGTCGCGTCGACCAACTGGTCTATCCGAGGTAGCGGGAAATTGTCCTTCGGGCATGCGGCATTCAGCCCCGTGTGATCGACACACATGCGCCACTTGCCTCCCTTCTTCATCACGATGACTGGGTTGGCCAACCAATCAGAATGGTCGACCTCCCGAATGAAACCGGCTTTGAGGAGCTTGTCCAGTTCCTCTCTGATGCTGGCTTGTTTCTCCGGGGCGAAGCGCTGGCTCTCGCCGCAGCTTTTGTCGAGGCCGAATCGCTGCTCGTGCTCGACCTCCCTTGGGACTCCGGGCATGTCGGACGGTTCCCAGGCGAACGTGTCCGCGCTTCTCCGGAGGAAGGTCACGAGCTCGAGTTCCTATTTAGGATCTAGGGAAGCCCCCACGTGTACGACCTTGTCTGGTTCTGTGCCGCACAACGGGATGGCCTTGGTTTCTCCTCCAGCTTGGAGGCTAGCCTTGGGCCGGGAACTCCTCGGCTCTTGCTCGGGCCCGCGCTGGGGCAGTTGACCGACCATGTCTAACGCCCTCTCGTCGCAGTTTAGGGCTGCTTTCGGGCTTCCCTTGACCGTGATCACGCCGCCGGGGCCGGGGACCTTCAAGCATTGATACCCGTGGTGAGTGGCGGCCATGAATTTGGCGAGTGCTGGTCGGCCCAGGATCGCGTTATGGCCGACTTCGAGATCGACCACTTGAGCGTGATCAGCTCCGTTCGGAAGTTGCTCGGATTGCCGAACGAATCGGGCGGGCGATCGCCAAGTGGCCTGACCGACGTTAAGGCACTATCCCGTGAGAACGGGACCACCATGTTTTTGATCTTGGAGCGAGGATTCGCATATCGCCCAAGACCTTGGCGGATATCGTGTCTAGGAGCTTCCGCAATCCACAAGGACCCGACCTCTCGTGGTGTTGCGATTGTTGGGCTAACGACCAACGGAAGCCTTTGGGGTTTCGTCATCCCCGAGGGCGATCGTCCCTGGAGAAGGTGATCGGCGGCTCGGACCACCTGAGGCCGCCGGGCGTGAGGCTTCCCCGAGTGACACGAAGTACTTCGCGCGGCCTCCTTCAACTCCCGACGCGACCAGTGGCGGCGGAGCCCCCGAATATCACGGCGATGTGATTTCTCGGCTCTTGGTACTCCATGTCGGTGTCTTGCTCTTCGGCGGGCTTCTTGCCCTTGACGTCCCCTTCCACCTCGGGGAGCGTGGGCATGGGACCCTTACCATTGTAGAAGCTGCTCGGGCGGGAGGCCCACGCCCCGCAATTCAAGGTCATGCCCATGAGCCTGGTGGAGCGGCGATAGGCACTAGCCCGCCCGTTGGTCGCCGCGTTCTTGGTCGTCCGGCTCTGCTCGTTGTTCCATTGAACCGGCCGACCCCTTCCTTTCGGGGCCCCCTACACGCATCGCGAGGTCGGTCGTCGTCTTCGATAGCTGCCACCATGCCGAGAGCAGAGGATTTTTTCTTCTTTTGATTTTTTCTCGATAGAGCTTACGCTCTTCCGGTGGATGCCCTTCGAGCCCGGCCGAGGGGCAGCTTTCCTCGCCCAGCCAGCCTTCTTCCACTGGGCGGCCTCGTCGCATTGGCATAGCGGTCAGCCATGCGGAACAGCTCGTTGGCCGTGATGTCCGGGTGGATTTCGAGGTCCTGAGTAAAGCGTACGTCTCGGACCCCGAACTTGAAAGCCCGGACGACCGCCTCATCCGAGATGCTCGGGATGGAATTGCGCACTTGCATGAAGCGCTGGACGAATCAAGCGCAGGTCTCGCCCTCCGCTCAGACAGGCGTTGAGGTCGCGCTCCTTCCCGGCGGACGTAGCGACTCTGGAAGTTGGCTCGGAGAGTCTTTGCTCACCGGCCCAGGACCGGATCGAGTTCTCCTTCTGGTTGAATAGCCACGTCCGAGCCGGCCCGTCCAGGACTGTGGGCAGAAAGTTGGCCATCACCCTTTCATCACCCCCGGCAGCTAAAATGGCCGTGGTGTAGATCGAGAGAAACTCGTCGGGGTTCTGAGTCCCGTCGAATCTCTCGATGTGGCCCGGCTTAAACCTTGTCGGCCAGGTCACTCGTCGCAGCGACGTCGCGAACGCCCTGCACCCGAACACGGGACTGTCGGGGCGATCACCACGAGCGCGGCGGTCGGGGCGATCCCCGCCAGCCGAGCCCGAGGTTAGTGGGCCCGGGCGAGTGAAAGTCTCCCTACGCCTGTAGGATGGGGAGTGGCCGATGAGGAATGTTCGGCCCGGGTTACGTCTGCGTGGCTCACATTCCGCGGTCCCGAGGAGCCCCGAATTGCTCCGGTGCCCTCCCGAGCCCGGCCGCGCCGATCCTCTGCGGCTGCGTGAGTCATCGGGTGGCGGCGCTGACGCCGGCCGGCGGCGTTCCAGAATTGCTCTGGGCGTCCCTTTCCCGGGAGGCCTCCGCCGCCTTATGTCTGCGGGCGATTTCCTCGAGGTCGTCGGCCACGGCCGCGCCATGGCTTCTAGGTCGACTTGCTCAGAAACTCTCGAGGTTGCGCACCACCGTGGCCAGGGCTTGAAGGCGTTCCCGCTCGGGAACGCGCGACGAGCCTGCTCGTTAAATGCGTCAGACGGGCTCCGGAGTTCCGTGACGCGTGGAAATTCTCACGAACCGGCCCTGGTCTTATCGGGCCAGGCCACCTCGGACTTGCCGCGCAAGCTGGTCATCCGATTCAGGGATGCCTGCAGGTGCTCTTTGGCCGCTTCGTGGCGGTGAAGACGCCGCTTCACCGGATTTGCTCGGCGTTTCCATCCTCTTCCGCAACGAAGACGTTACGGGATTGGACGGATCGCGAGGGGACATCACGGTGTCTCCCCGTGAAGCGGTCCCAGTCGAGCTCGTAGAGGTCGGGATGTCCGTACCATCGTAGAGCGTCGTGCATTTCGCCGTCCGAGAGGGCGTCGAGTTG
This sequence comes from Rhipidocladum racemiflorum, assembly GCA_036346355.1. Classification (NCBI taxonomy): domain Eukaryota; kingdom Viridiplantae; phylum Streptophyta; class Magnoliopsida; order Poales; family Poaceae; genus Rhipidocladum; species Rhipidocladum racemiflorum. Next base: position 69,313,602 of record CM070576.1, on the reverse strand, counting down.
GGAGCGAAGAATCGCCCGGCAGTAGCAGCGGCTTCCAGGGAAAAGCTCCTGGAACCGTCTTGATTCTTAATGCCGGCGACGTCGCCGGCCCCATCGTTGAAGAACTGCTTGTCCTCTTCCCCGATCTCGGGGGCGTAGAGCCTCTGGTGGTTCTGGGATTCTGACATTCTCCGGGATTCCTCACGAAAGGGAAAGTCGGTCCCCACGGACGGCGCCAGCTGTCGACGATTGGGGAACAGGCCCCCGCCGAGCTTACTTGTTGGTGGAGGGACCAACTGTGACCCCTTCTTACGTGAGGGATTACTCGAAGAATGGTTCGCCAGATTCCAACGAGCGTGGACACGGCAGTTTATCCTGGTTCGGGCCTCTCAGGAAAGAGATAATAGCCCTACTCGGCTCGTTTACTCTTGCAATGTGTCCGAAGTTTCTGATCTGTGTGCTGCTACCGTTGTTGTTTGTCCCCCTCACGATGGGGACCCTTTTATAGCTTACAAAGGATCGAACTCCATGACCCCACTACCCGCACGTTTGGACCTCGTCCAAACGTGGCAACTGGTGGATCCTATCTTTCCGCCACGCTCCCACGGGAAACGTAACGGGCCAACGGAAGTTACGCTCGGGTGGTTATTCCCACCGACCCCGAGACCTCGTAAGGTCGGCCGATGACCGGCACCGAGCTTGGACATCTTACCCGAGCTCGAGCTCGGAATCGACTGGAGTACGTGGCATTCTCGGTCCCACCCGAGCCCGAGCTCGGAACTGGCCGGAATGCGTAGCCTTCCAAGCTCTGATTTAGACAACCCAGGGTAACGACCTCCTGGCGGCTCGGGCGGGAGCGAGCTTGGTCGTTGGTGGCATCCGAGGTAATTTATGGAAATTACCCGACCCCCCGACAAGAACCTTGTCACGAAGCCACGAAAATCATAATTTAAAACTTTGGTAGAGGCTCAGAGAGGATGCCCATTAGGCTTACCAAAGGGCAAAGGCTAATCTACGGAGTTGCATTGCTAACGGCTACTAACCCTAAGACATGCCACGAAATCAGGAAACCTCCATGTTAACAACAACTCGAGACCAGGAAACCCCTCTCTAGAGAGCTGGATGAGCCCTTACCCGAACAAATTAGCGCATGAGGTTGTCTATCTACTCGGATTCCTAACTTATTGGATAAGATAAGAGCGATGGTGGTGCCGAGAGGCTACGTGTGAGTTCCCTTGTGAATTTTCGTCGTTGCAATTGCGTGCAAAAGAGAGATCGAGCAGGGAATTTCGCCGAGACCCAGAGGGCCACGTTTTGGAAGTCCTACGCGTCGTTTTAGTCAGATTCCTCATACTCCCTATTGCATGTAGGTCTAAGTACATTGTGCATAAGAATTTTGACCTTGGGGGCCAATCACGAAGCCTCTAAAGTTCTTTCTCTTTTTAAATATAGTCTCGTACAAATATAATTATAAAAACAACCCTCTTTTTTAATCATAGAGGTACATGTAATCCCTAAGAGGGTAATTGTTATAATTAACTAGATTTGACAAAAAAATACAAATATACTTAAAAAGAAAGCTAAGGACTCTCCGATACTACGTGCTACAAAGTCTTGGTCCTTATCTCCACCATCCCCACCTCTTAGCTGTTCTCCTCTCTTCGTCCTCCGGCCTCTGAGAGGAGCAATGGTGAGGTTGGGTGTCCACGCAATCCATGGCTTAGCAACCGGCGCTGCCACGAAGCACGCCTCCCTCAGCCCCGCCGTGATCGTGGTCCTCGCGGCGGTCGCGACGGTGGCTGTGGCGGCCATCGCGGCCTTCGGCTGCGCGAGGGGGGCCAAGAGGCCACCCCGGCACAACAACAACGTCTACTACTACGGCCAGGGATACCCGCCGCCCCCTCCTGCTGGGGCGTACGGCTACCCGGCGCAACAGGCCGCCGGCTACGGGTACCCGCCCAACTCTGGAAGGCAGGGGCGCAGCGGCCTCGGCTCCGCCGCCGCGGGGGTCGCTGTTGGCGCAGCGGCGGGACTGGCCACCGGTGTCATCATCGACTCGGCGATCAACTCGGGCAGCGGAGGCGGGTGCGGAGGTGGCGGGTGCGGAGGCGGCGGGTGCGGGGGCGGTGGCTGCGGAGGAGGCTGCGGCGGTTGACGCGTTCTTGTGAATTGGCTCGTGTTGGTGTTTGGTAGGGTTGGGTAGGCAGTTGGCATCAGAGCTGTGGATGTTTTATACTGTCTACCTGATCCATGTGATCAGAGCATGGTACTCTCCGCTTTATGTAGTACGTGACCATGTTATGATTTGCGATTGAACACGATTTAGAACCTGTATATCCTTGTGTTTTTTCAAGTAACAAACACGGGCGTTAGCTGGAACAAGACCTTAGATTTATTCCCAAGAAGGGTAAGAGGCCAATATACAATACTACAAGGTTTGTGAGGGATAGTGGCAAGTTTTGTCACAAGTGTCATGATGTAGATCATTTGGCAAAAGATTGATCTGTTGGAAATACTCCTAATCTTAGCTTGTATGATTATTGCTATATGCTTAGAAAGTCTAAGGATGTTAGAATCGTAGCTAAATTTATTGGCACTTCTATATTTGATGGTAAAAAGAATATCATTTGGGTGTCCAGAACTTTAGTAACTAACCTCCAAAGATCCAAACAAATTAAGGTACATAAAAGAGTTTGACTACAAGACCTGTGAAAAATATTTAAGGCTTGATAGTGGTTGTACTTAACATATCACCGACGGTCAAAAGTTGTTTACCATATTTGAAGTTGGGAGTGGAAATCATGATAAGATCACCTTTAGTTACAATAGAAAGGGAAAAGTAATTGAGTCGGATAAAATTATTATTTGGAAAACCTTTCTGCTCTGTTGACGCAGGATAACACATCTCCACCTCTGGCCTCTCCACGGCAACGCAGCAACCTATCTTTCATATCCTGTTTGGTACTAATATTAATCGAGAAACCCAGTCCCTAGCTATCAAAAAATTTGTTGCGCCTCATTGGCGCTTTGCCCTGTTACAATCAACATACGTCTTACTAGACACGTCACTTTAACAATTAACATTGCGAAGTCGAGATCCATTGACTACTACAACACTAATTAACTTGTAATTAAGTTAGATCGTGTCGGAATAAAGCCTTTTAGCCCCATCCCAAACCAGATACTACTACACGTAGTTACTAGAAATGCGGATTTGGATCCGTGGTTTGCCGCATTTTCTTCTAATTTTTATTGTGAATACGAACCTCATATTATAGACCGGTTCGAGTTCGACAAATACAATTGACGATTCGCAGAGGTTTAGAGCGAATTCGATAACTACGCTACTAAGTAACAACAAGAGAATTAAACCGACAAACTTGGATGGGCCATGCTAGATCCTGGATAGCGTCGAGATGACGTCATTGCATCTTCCGACGAGAGGAGTTTTTGCACAACAGCATTCATGGTCGGCCTCCTGTTTGGGTTAGCATCCACGCACGAAACCGCGAGCTCCAGCATCGCGGCTGCCTGCAAATGCTCGAAATCACCGCGCAACCGCGCATCAACGAACTCCTCCAGCCACAACGACCGTTCTTCGCGCGTCATCTTCTCCCTGAGCCAGGCGACGAGACGCTGGAAATCCATGCGCTCCTCCTCTGTCCCATCCGCCGCGCAGTCGCAGACCCTATGCCCCCTGAGCAGCTCGAGGACCACGACGCCAAAGCTGTACACGTCGGTTTTCCCGGTGATCGGAAGGCTCAGCGCCCACTCCGGCGCAGTGTAGCCCCTGGTCCCCTGCACCCGGGACAGCACCCGCCCGCACGCGTCCCGGCTCAGCAGCTTCACGAGGCCAAAGTCCGTGATCTTTGGCTCGAAGTCGGCGTCCAGCAGTATGTTCTCCGGCTTCACGTCGCAGTGCACGATCCACTCGAGGCACTCGTGGTGGAGGTAGGCTAGCCCCTTGGCGACGCCGACGGCGATCTTGTACCTCGAAGGCCATCCTAACACGAACCCGACGCGCCCGCCGTCGAAGAGGGCCTTGTCCAGTGAACCATTCTCGACGTACTCGGAGACCAGGAGCCTGTGTGTGTGTTCGGAGCAGAAGCCCCATATCCTGACCAGGTTCATGTGATTGATCCGTCCGATGACGCTCAGTGCCGACCGGAAAACCTCGTCGGCCTGCGTCTGCTCTTCCAGCCGCTTAACGGCGACGTCCCGGCCGTCGTCCAAGACGCCCTTATACACGGCTCCTGACGCGCCCCTCCCCAGCTCGTCGCTAAACTCGCTAGTAGCGGTCGATAGTTCGTCGTATGTGAACCTCCTGAAGTGGCTCAACATCAAGCGAAACCCTTCGTCAAGGACCCACGGTCCGGACGGGTCAGCTCGAAAGATGAACAGGTACCCAACGACGACGAAAATGGCTTCCATTGCGAACACTACCGCGATGAAGCAATAGAAGTAGATGAAGTTTATCTTGTTGCCTCTAACATGCAGGTACGAGGAGCTGATGCTGGCGTTCCGTTTGTCCACGCTGCAGGCATGGCCATGGAAGCGCAGCACGGACGGGTCCAGGTTCTTGACACGCCTAGGGACCTTGAGGTAGATGGATTGTTCTTTGTCCGGAGCACGGCCGTTCCACAGAGAGATCTTGGGGTAGCACTTGCCGGTGCCCTTCTTGTACCCGAACGCCTCGCAGTTGCAGTCGTCGAGGCAGATCTGCCGGCACGTGTCGAACGTGAGCCCGGCGGTGTAGTTGAAGTCGAAGCCCCAGAAGTCGGCGTGCGGCATCTCGGCGAAGTAGACGTCCTCGCCGCACCGTACATCGAACGTGCGCCGGCACCCCTTGCTCCAGTCGCTCGCGTTGCTTGCTACGAACCCCTCGGGGCACGAGCACGTCGGCCCCGGCCCGTAAGTGCACACGCCGTAGCGGCCGCACACCCCGTGCACGTCGCACGGCCGCGGGAGCGCCACCCAGGTGACGTGCCAGCTCCCGTCGGCGTCGTTGAGGCTATACAGCCGGAGGTTGCCGTCGTAGTCCAGTGTCAGCCGCCTCATGACGCCCTCGCCCATGTCGGAAGCGTTGAAGCGCAGGTGGTCGCTCGCCGAGAAGCTTCCCTGCCTGTCGAGGCTGCCGTACCGGCTGCTGTTGTATGCCGTCCGGTTGTTGTCCCACCACTTGTTGAAGGGGTCCGGCCAGTAGTTGCTGCTGATCTCGGGACCGTCGTACATGAGGTTGAGGATGTTGTTGCTGTCGAAGTAGAAGTTGTAGTGGCCCGAGTACGGCAGGCCCCTCGCGGAGGCCGACACCAGCCGCTTGTACCTCGTGATAGGCTGCTCCGGGAGGAGCGTGTCGGTGGGCCAGTCGAAGCTCTGCCACAGCGTGCGGCCGGCGGCGTCGGCCACGACTAGGTTGCCGGTGTCGAGCAGCTGCGTGCGGTCGGCCTCCGTGGCGCTCGTGTTCGTGCTCCACACGACCCGGCCGTCGAAGTCTTGTAGCAGCAGGGAGCCGTCATTGCGAAACTCGGCACGCGAGCCCCTACCGTTCACAGGGGCGTCACGGTTGGCCGTCCAGGCGACGGTGCCGTCGGCCGAGGCGGTGACCCAGATGGCGAACATGTAGGCGTTGGTTGCCACCTTGTGGAAGCCACACGAGAAGTTGCCGCTTGGCGAGACTAGGACGTTGCCGGAAGCGTCCTCCACGGCGATGGAGCTGCCGCGCCATAGAATGCTCCGGTGCTCACTTGACGAAAGAGCAATACATGACAGGCAGGTTAGTACGAGGAAGGGCGAGGTGGTGAGAATGGTGAGCGCTCTGCTGCCTTTCATGGTGCTGCGAGCTGCGGTGTTTCATGCTTGCTTCTCAGGCCGCCTCATGACGCCCTCGCCCATATCGAAAGCGATGAAGTGCAGGTGGTCACTCGCCGGGAAGCTTCCCTGCTCGTCGAGGCTTCCGTACCGGCTGCTGGCTGTTGTACGCCGTCCCGGTTTTTGTCGCACCAATTATTGCCGCAGCTGGTACATTCAATGTAAAGTAACTGGGATTTGATAAACTTCATCCGAAAGTTACTGCTGCAGCCGCCCAGGGAACAAGTAAATTTGATCAAGTTCCTGACTATGCGCTTGACTCCCAAGACCAGGCATTTCCTTAGTACTACTTGGACTGGTGCATAGTGGGCTAATTTGATCAACTTCCTAACATAAATAATAAACATTCCATTTTATCAATTTGGAGCGCTTAAAACAACTTATGAGTATTGAAGCACTTTCATTGCCCGTATATACATAGCAGCTACGCCCACCTGGGTGGAAGTGAATAGTCAGGAGCTGCTGGTTCATATACTAAGCTTACCAAGATTTATCCTAATTTTTTTGTTAGATTCGTCTAAGATTAGGCCATTAAAATTAAAACCACACTTTAACCAGCAAAAGAGATTTTTGTCACTTTTTTTTGTCACTAACGTGTAAGACCTAATTAGCATAAAATAAATTTTATCATCTGTAGCTACAAAACAAATGAATGTCTAACTCGATCGTATTTAACTAAATTAAATGTGTAACTCGATCGTATTTAACTAAATTAAATGTGACAAAGTCTGTCTAAAAACAAAATAGGTCCTTAACAAAGTACATCTACGAACCAAACCAACGACCGATTCGTGCCGGTGAGATCGAAATGATGTTGTACATATAGTGACGTTAGTGAACAAAGAATCTTGTTTAACGCACCAATTGCGAAATAAGATGTCCTCAGATCTCAAAGAATGGACCTGAATCCAATGAACACCACACCCTGTCCTTGATAACAATACTAATGTAACAGCAGGGTGTGGCGTTCGGGTCCAATGGTATTCAGGCCAAAAGGCCATCAGAAAGGCTGGCCAAATTCATTTCCCCCCAACAGTATTCGGGTCAAACTCAGACAAATGACGAACATCCTTAAACATCACATCTCCAAAATTATTAGTCATTCATAGTATTCGGGTCAAACTCCGACAAATGACGAACATCCTAAACATCACATCTCCAAAATTATTAGTCATTCATAGTATTCGGGTCAAACTCCGACAAATGACGAACATCCTAAACATCACATCTCCAAAACGCATTTTCTTCCTAGGAGGGAATCAAGTATTGATTAACGAAGCCTTAAAATAATAAGACCAATTTTGAACCCACTATTTGATTGAAACCTTCGTAGAGGCTACTAATACGTTACAGCATGCAGCATCTGTCAAACAGTAAATTGAACTTTAGTACTCCCTCCGGCTACATATAGTTGTTGTTCTGAACATCAACATTGTCTCTAAAACATAGTTTTTATGACTAATTTCTATTATAATATATCAGGGTTCCAAATTTCGGCGAAAACCAGTGAGATCCCGGCGAAATCTTGGATTTCGGACCCTCTGGGGATCCAAAAACCGGCCGGATGAAAAAAAAATCAAAAAAATCGAATTGCTACAGTAATCTCGCTAATCTCGGCGGGATTTCGGTAATTTGACCCGAAATTAGCACTCTTTTGATACAATTGATTTTGGACTGGATTTGCTTTAAAAAATTTTTTTGTAAGCATTGAAATACGTTTTATGCGAAGCACATGTAAAAAAAATTGCAAAAAAAAAAAAAACAATGAAAAAAATTGTGATGGGATTTGAACCCACAACCTCTTGAGTCTCTATTCATGCATGATAAAGGGCAGTGCATATTCATTCAATGTTTGCATAAATCTCCAACCGAAGAGTGCAAATAAATCTCCAACCAAAGAGTGTCCGAGCATTCCTGTATTTTTTTTAAAAATTCCTTAGACTTGATCACTATCTGAAATTTTTATGGGAACATTAGTGGTATGTCAGAACCATCCAAAAAAAATTTCAAATTTTTTTGACGTTGTTTGAACCATTTTTTGGTCATTTGAATTTTACCAAAATCTCAGCATTTTCGCCCGAGATTTCGGATTTTTTGTTTGAAAAAATCCAGGATTTGAATCCTCCTTTTTAAATTTCATTCGAAATTTATCCGAAATTCTTGAATCTTGCCGAAATTTTAGATTTCGGTGGGGTCCGAGATGAAACCTGGAACCGAAATTTGGAACATTGGAACCAGCCATGTCGAAATTTGCCAGCTTTCATCACTGCTTTCTTCACTTTGAGGCTGTTTGGTTGTCGTCTTGCGCCTGACCGTGGGAGCCCCCAACCTAGCTTCAAAGAAACGGTTATAGAGCTCGTTTCCCATTAGCCTGATTGTGAGTGCTTTGTGCATTGTGCTTGTCTGGCTCTCGCACCTCGCGTAAACAACCAAACAGTCATCTTACATGTGTGAATACAGACTAATACGATACAAGGAGCAACCATACGCTAATTCCCTAGCTTCTACAAATCTGGCCATGTAGAACCAGGCAATCAAACAGCCCCTTTCTGCACATCTGGTAACTGGTGGTTATTACGACAAAACGCCATTGATCACTCACCAGAGAACGTCGTGTCGGTCTTCAAGAAATTAAAACTCGTATTTTAAGTTGCTCATATATGTCTGGCTGGTGCTCTCCGATCGGCATTCGATCCTTGCAACACTAACTTGCAATTAGAAAGACATTCAGCTTCACTTGGAAAGCTGATTCTTCTCGCACAATCCAGAACAATGTACATATGTGCTTTTGGGGGCATGCAATCCTTGCCTTGTTAACTAAACTATAAAGGTCTCAAAACTAAGTAAATGTACTATTGCTAAAATTTGGGATAGCATTAATTGTAAATGTATTTTTAGAAGAACTATCTCTAAAAAATTGATGATCAGGTGGTTTGAACTGATGGAGGTTATGAAAAGTATAAAATTTGTGATGAAGATGCTTTAATTTGGCAATACGAGTGTAGTGGAGTTTATTCAGTTAAATCCGCGGTTATCAATTTTAGGGGCGTGATCCCTGTTTTTAAACCTGCTCTGTGGGGCTTAACTGTTCCTCCAAAAATCCATTTTTTGCCTTTGGCTTCTGTCTAATAATAAGATTATGACTAGAGATAATCTTCTGAAGAGAGGTATTGATAAAGGAGTTTCTTGCAGTTTTTGTGATGAGATGGAGTCTACCACACATCTTTTTTTCGATTGTGTTGTTGCTAATAATATTTGGGAAATAGTTGGGGATTTTTTTTTATTTGAATATTGACCATAACTTTGAATCTATTGCTCGGTTTTGGATAAGTAACAAGAAGAATGCCGCTTTAAATACCATTTGCGCTGCTGCTTTATGGAGTTTATGGATTATTAGAAGTAATATGATTTTCCATTTTCAGAATTGGTCACGTGTGAAAACAGTGTGGAGACAGATGCTTGCTTCTTTAAGGAATTGGGGTCCAATGTTCAAAGAAGGAATGCTGATCAAGTTGAAGTTGTTTTGCGAGAATCTGGATTCCAGACTTTGATCCCCGCTGATGCTGAGTCTCGGTGCAACCTAATTGATAAAGCTAATAGTGTTGATAAAGCTTCTGAAGATGTTCCAATTCCGGAAGAGCTGATTTCCTTGTCCGTATACCTGGATAGTCTTCATGGTTGATGAGTCTTCATGGTATTTGTGTGATCTTTGTTGTTCTGTGGGTTGTCACTGATGTTTTTTCTCTTGTTCGTATGTCTGGTTAGCCTTCATGTCTGTTAAAAGTTTTGGAATGCTATTGTTCGGTGGGTTGTTTTTGCTTAAATCTCTGTTGAACTGAGTTGTGGAGTCAGACTCTGTAACCTGTTTCAGTTTTCTTAATGGAAACTAGGGCATCAGTTGTGGATGCCCTCTTGATCTAAAAAAATCCTTGCCTTGTCGGCAAGTAAAGATGTTTAAGATGATTGGTGTCAATCAATCAGTCAGAGCCAGGGTTCACCTTATCGTTTCGACGATTTTCGGATGAACAGTAAAATTCGATAATCGCAAAAATCGAGCCGAAAATCGGTCGAAAATCGAAAAAAATCGGACAAATTCAAAAACCAAATTTTTTTGAAAAAAATTTTCAAAAATCATGGAAAATCGACAACCATGTTGATTATTTTGTGTGGTCGGCTTTTGTAGCGATGTTCGACGATTTTTGACGAAAATTGATCAATTTCCACCGATTTTTGACATGTAAAATTTTTCGAATTGTTTTGAATTTTTTTTTGAATCGGACCGGTTTTTGATATGATACGGGCAAAAATCGTGAAAATCGCACGAAAATCGTCTATTTTGTGAACCCTGATCACAGCCAGGCCGATAGTAGTGGAACGGTCTACCACGGCACAGCTCAAGCTCACTTTCTTTTATTCCTTCTTCCCTCTTCACCTTGAGTGGTCGTTCTGAAATATCAAACTTTACATGTTAGTGCGATATGTCGAAAGCTTTGAAATGCTTCATGTGATCCGCATTAATGCCTGCAAACGGTGAGTTGTTTAGCATATCTAAGGCGCTTTTGCTAATCTTTCTTTTGGGGTTGGATTTGACCAAGTGGGTCGAGCACATCAAGAGCAAACCCCAGAAGGTCGCACCTGGAAATTCTTATGCAGGCACACCGCACTGCTCGTACGTGTGTATATATGCCTCTCTTATGTCCGATTGATCTGGATGCATGGACATTATGGGTGTGTTTGGTTGCCTGCGTGGTGTCTGAATCGTGTGAATGGATGCAAATGTATTTGTTAGACATATGTTTGGTTTTCTATTCATCCTGACCAGGTGGATGCAATTGCACCCACTCATACAGGATGGAGAAAACATAGAAATTGGACTTCTCTCTAATGCAGGCCCGTGAAATGAACAAACAAGCAACCAAACAACTTAATTTACATCCACTCAGTCAGGCTAAGACTAACCTGGATGGCTCATACAAAACAACCTAGGATGATACCGGTAAGGAAACACACCCATATATGTGTTTCTGCAGGCTTACGCGTACTACACGGTCCGTGACGCGGTGGAGGAGTTGCTGGAGGCGAACAAGAAGGCGAGGCTGCTGGTGACCGGGCACGGGTCCGGCGGCGCGCTGGCGGTGCTGTTGTTTAGCATATCTAAGGCGCTTTGGCTAATCTTTCTTTTGGGGGGTGGATTTGACTAAGTGGGGAGTCTTTGGGCTTGCCGTTTATATTTGCTACGAACAAGCCAGTACATTCCTCACTGTGGAGAGTTAGCCCACAGTTTAGTGCTTACTGCCTAAACTGTGGGCTAACTCTCCACAGTTTAGTGCTCACTGCCTAACTCAACTCGATCTCCTTAAGCAATCCATCGGAACAACGACAGTAGTAAATTGAGTTAGCCCGCCACTAAGCCAACTACTTGATGCTACATACTTCGTAAAATAAAGATCAGAGGCAGGAGCACCACCCCACGTGGCGCTAGGCGATTTCGTGAAAATATCCGAATTACGGATAGATCCCTGTGAATTTATGAAGAGATCCTTCATGATTTGTTGTGAGGGTTCGAAACACGTTTAGGTCCCTCGCTCGCTACTTTACGGAGAGGCCCTCCCGTTAAATGTAAATCGCGAGCGAGTCTTTTTCTACTTTTTCGGTATAACGGTGAGGTCCAAAACTATAACAAAAAGGTCCTCGATTTTTACATCCAGGTCCTTTCTCCGTTTTTCCTAAAAAAAAAATATTTTCGTCGGCAGAAAGATGTGTACTTTTTCCCCGGCTCGATCTTCTCGAGCCTCCAAAAATTTTGAAAATACGTCTAAGTCTATTTTTTCTCCAAAAAAAAAACGCAAAATCACTTTCCGTTCACAAAATTTTTGAAAATACGTCTAAGTCTATTTTTTCTCCGGGAAAAAAAAACGCAAAATCATTTTTCGTTCACGCGTGTGGTCTCTAAGGTTTCTCGAGCCTCCAAAAAATTTGAAAACTCCCATCCTTATTATACAAAGTATACATCTAAGTCTATTTTTTCTCCGGGAAAAAAAATGCAAAATCATTTTTTGTTCATGCACGCGGTGTGCGCCGCGCTTACAGGCCCAGGTCCTTTCTCCGTTTTTTTCGAAAAAAAATTTTTGTCAACAGAAAGATGTGTACTTTTTCCCCGGCTCGGTCTCTAAGGTTTCTCGAGCCTTCAAAAATTTTGAAAATACGTCTAAGTCTATATTTTTTTTCGGAAAAAAAAATGCAATATCATTTTTCGTTCACGCGCGCGGCTTGTGCCGCGCTTACGAACCTAGTTTATAACTAGATAGGGGTAAAAGCAAGAAGCGTTCACTTTTCTAGCCCCTATTTTCTCCTTTTCTTCAAATTTAGTCTCTTTCCGAACGAAATTGTAAATCTAGCTCTCTCTCCATAATAGAATGTGCCTTCTGCGCCCGTTGGCCACAACACACCCTATCGCTCTTGCCCTACCGCGGCAGGCCACCACTCCTACGCTCGTCTTGGAGTTGCTCCCGCGCTCCTCGCGGCTTGATGTCCTCCCCGGGCACAATAGCATCGTTCCGTGCTCCCAGATGCGACAAATGAGCTATATTTATAATTTTACTATGAAAGAGGTTAAATTTGAAAAAAAAAATCACTATCACTTTTAAAAAAAACAAAAAACAAAAGAGTCTAGGAGCTTTAGTTATTGGCACTTATTGCCGTGATGCGGTGGACAGTGAGACTGAGAGCTTCTGTTCTGACAGTGAGCGATAGGGCAGTGGAGACGACAAAAGTGGTCAAAGTAGAACTTCTGTGGGCAGTGGAGGCGACAAAAAGTGCTACTTTTTCCATTCTTCAGTCTCTTCTACGTATCTTTCGGAAATACACGTGTAACTTGATTTCTTAAAACGATCATTTCTCTGTATTTTCCATCAGAGATGGAGTAGAACAATTAACCCCTGCTCTAGCTTCATCCTACCCATCAGATACGCATTTCGAGACCGCATGACACTGCTTGATTCATCACTCATGCCACATGACAACTGTTGGTGAGATCGGGAGTGTATAGGTATCATTCGGATGTTTTTGTTCTAAAAAACAGCTAAACTTTGGACCGTACGATTAACCCACCTCGAATTCAGGGGGGCGTGCATTGATCTGAAAGCAAATCCGATGGTCAGGAATTTGAATGATAATTGCTAAAGAAAACATCCGGATGAAACTTATCAAAACCCGATGAGATCATATGGCAGATTCCACAAAATTTGCACTACCATGACACTGCGAATGGATGTGTCACTGGAATTCCCTTTACACATTGGTCTGTGACTACAGACAAAGTATTATTTTTGCTGATACCGTTGGGTGGAATCCTGATTCCTGCCTTGCTATCTTCTTTCTGCCCTGCCATTTTCAGTTCCAAAGAAAAGCTCTAGATCAGAGACAGACGAAAGATGTCCGTCAGAGTCGAAGAGAGGTTTTTTTTTTGGTTGTAAATTTGTTTATTAAGGAATTGCATGCAAAAAAAAATGTGAATGAGCAAAAATGATAACGCTCCCCAAATATTCAGTTGTAGAGGTCCGTTTGGTTTAAGGGCAAAGAGTGGATAGGATAGGGCCATGCATCCAATATAACATGGATGAGGTTATTCAAGCTCATATTTGATTAGAGGGATGAGAGATGGATATGATAAGCTAATCTCTTTTTTTGTTTGGTTGGAGGGATAAAGTTAGATGGGATGATAAGTTAGTTAAATTTTCAAGTATCCAAACCATAGTAAATTTGAGGAGTGCAAATAAATCTCCAACCGAAGAGTGTCCGACCATTCCTGGATTTTTAAAAAATTCCTTAGACTTGATCACTATCTAAAATTTTTATTGGAACATTAGTGGCGTGTCAGGACCATCCAAAAAAAAATTCAAATTTTTTTATGTCGTTTGAGCCATTTTTTGGTCATTTGAATTTTACCAAAATCTCGGTATTCTCAGGCAAAATCTCGGTATTTTCGCCTGAGATTTCGGATTTTTCGTTTGAAAAAATCCCGGATTTGAATATAATATTATAAAAGTACTTTTGAGATAAATCTACACATTATTGTCATGTATCCAATAAAAATATTTAAAAAGATATTGACATCCAAAGTTTTGGAAGTTTGACTGTACCTATGTACAAAAGGACAACTATTCATGCTTGGACGGAGTATATTCTAAAACTAGAAAAGTAGAGGCCCAATCAGAAAGGCCATCAACATCGGCAAAATATGGGTAGGACTAGTTTGAAATTACCCTTAAACAAAAAAAGGACAACCTCTAGAATACTTGTGTCATCTCTCCATCCACCTCTACTCTTCACCCTTCGTGCCGATGTTCAGGACCTGGGGTCCCTAGACCAAGCTTATGATTATGATTTGGATTGCTTTTTCGTAGGTGAAATGACAATGAAAGGAATAGAAGAATAGATGAAAATTGTATTGCTCTGCTCATTTCAAAGTACAGATGATGTGTATTATAAGTGCTCAATGTCTAATGTGTAATGCGTAACATATCCTTTGTCCTTGGCGGGAGAAGCCTATTTAAAGCATCGAAGGGATGGTAGTTGTCGTCTTCAGATAGGTGTCTTCCCGTTCAAAGGTTGCTTGGTCAAACGATGTCTTCTCGTTGAAAAGGTGATTTTTCGTCAAAGAGGCAGCCTCTTGCAGGGAGTAACTTCCAAGCGATTATCTGTACCTGACACACACACACACACACACACACACACACACACAGAGAGAGAGAGAGAGAGCTCCTTACACACGTTATCCTTGCGTAGAGGATTTTCTCCCGACCAGAGCCTGATCGGGTTGATTTATATCTAGGTCAGCATAGTAAAAGACTTCATGGCCTGACTTGAAAAGGTTTCCAAGTCGGGCCGTTGCCGATCTGGTAACACTTAGTTTTCGTCCGACCTAGATTAGTTCGGGTAGTCATTCATGTGGTCAATAGTAACTTTGACTGAAGTATTTAATGTGTCTCTTCGTTATATGGGCCGCATTTATGACTGACTTCTCAAAAGCCATAATCATTAATGGGCTTTAGCCAATCGTCGTCAGCTATCCCCCAAGTCTTAAGAGAACACGTGTATTCTCTTAAGGCTTTTTAACTACCGAGATGTATGGGATATCGCGCTAATCATGTCATTGGCCTTGTCTCGAGGAAATCTTTTCAATTTCCTTGGGAACTAAAGCGACGGCAAAAAGGTATAAATATGGGGAAGTAACTCCCTCTTTAAAAACCACCTGTTAGTTTCTCGATAAGGAATTTATTTAATTCCTCTTGGTAACTAAATCGGCAGCTTAGCTGCTTGAAAATCTATATTAAGGAAATAAGGTTCTTCTTGTATCTTCACTCTCAAACACAAGGGATTCTTGGAAAAGTTTTTTCATCTTCCATCGTTCTTCTTTTCTGTGATTCATCAAGGCAGAATAGGAGAATGGGAATGAAAAACTTCAAGAATTAAAAAAGGTTTGAGAATATAATTCCTTATATCTTTATTATTTTTAAGTTTTCTTTCAATTCTTGGAGTTTCTCATCCTTTCTTTTTTTCTTTAATTGATTTAGAAAAAAGAAGTACATGTGGG
The DNA here is from genome assembly GCA_036346355.1 of Rhipidocladum racemiflorum. NCBI lineage: Eukaryota > Viridiplantae > Streptophyta > Magnoliopsida > Poales > Poaceae > Rhipidocladum > Rhipidocladum racemiflorum. The sequence continues at coordinate 69,298,160 of CM070576.1, read as the reverse complement.
AAACTTCAAGAATTGAAGGAAAATTTGAAAATATAGTTCTTAGTTTCCTTGTGTTTAAAATGAAGGAAAGCTTTTGATTATGAAATTCTTCGAAGCTTTTGATCTCCCAACCTTTCTTTGTCCCATAAGTCTTGGTTAAGAATAAGGATGAGAAGCTCTAAGAACTGAAAAGGAGATTGGAAACACTTTTTCTAGAAATTTATCTTTCGAAAAATTTCTCCTGGAACTTCATCTTTTATCTGAAGTATTTGAAAAGTTGTTTAGTATTATGAAGATGAGGAAAATGATTTCTTCCTAGTGATGCTGAGAGATTTAGTATGCTCAACCTGCAATTCTTAGTCCAGTAGAAAACATACAAAGGTTAAATCTATTGTACTTTGTATATGAACAATGTAAAGGTTTTCTTCAAATGAAATGAAAAAAAAATTTGTTCCATGTCTTTCTTGTGTGCTATGAATTAGGTTTTCTTCAAATGTAAAAGTTTTCTTATTTAAGTTAGACTGGTTCTGGATGCGCCTTAGAACCAAGTCTCCCACATTAAGAGTTCGAGGTTGAACTTGTTTATTCTAGTATCTTCTCAATCCCTGTAAGTAGGTTGTCGACCTGACAAGTGCCCGATCTCGCTTTTCTTCTAGGAGATTAATATCTTCGCATTGGTGACTTTGGTCAACCTATTGAAAAGAAGAGGTTCTTGTAGAACCAAGTGTATTTCAATGGGAAGAACAGGTTCTGCGCCGTATACCAGTGAGAAAGGTGTTTCTCCCGTAGCTCCATTGGTCATCGTGCGTATATCGGGGCAGAACAAATATTGTGGCACTTGTGAGTCTCTGCTTAAACTCTTGGAGGCTTGCTTCACAAGCTGATGACCACTCAAACTTCTCCTTCTTGAGTAGATCAGTCATTGGTTTTTTCGATTTTGGAGAAGTTATCGATAAACCAGCAATAATATTCAGCAAGACCGAGGAAAATTTTGATTTCAGGAATGGTTCAAGGCTGCTCCCATGCGAGCACATCTTGCACTTTGCTCGGGTCAACAACGACACCTCCCTTAGTACCAACTTCTTTGAGCCAGAATTCGCTTTTGCTAAACTTCGCTTACACCTGATGCTCGCGAAGCTTGTCTGTAGGACCGTGTATGGCAACTCGAGGGGGGGTGAATAGTTGCACCGAAGTTTAAAACCAAATTTTTGATCAACTAAAACTCACCCAAACCCGAAACTAAAAGAACACTTTCAGTTTCAAACAAAATAGAGAAAAATCGTTCAATAAAACAATTATTCCAGAAAAATTCAATCGTCAAAAAGTCTCAAGAACTTCACTGTAGAAACTAGACGAAATTATGAAACTATTCCAACAAGAATCAACTCAATCGGATCAACGGATCAAAAGTTATAAACGATTTAAATTGTCTGTATCGAAAACACCAGTTCGGACTGTCCGAACTGGCTGTTTAGTACTATACGCGTTCAGTTCGGACCGTCCGAACTGAGCAATACGGAAATTTTTTAATACTCTTTGTAAAATTCAATTTCCGAGAGATCTAACCGTTGGATTGAGCTGAAATTTGAACACAAGAGTCTAGGCTTCAATCCGCACCAAATGAAACAAGAATCAATTCGATCAAGCTTCTAGATTAAAAGATATTGATCTCGCAAAACACGTTTTGACTGAGAATACGAGAAACTTTGAACACGTCGAGGGAAAAACTTTTGACTGAAAACAAAACAAGGTTTTAGAAGAATTTTTGAAGGGATTAAAAGCAGAGTTTGAATTTCAAGAATTCACAGAAAACACGAATCAATCTATAATCCCAAAGATCAGACAAAGACGAAAATGCTTGAATTAAATAGTACCTCATGAATCCACGCAAGGCATCCTTGAAATATTCAACTTTATTTCCTTTTGTCTAAAGTACTCAAGCACAAGAGTACTAACTTACAAAACACAGAACCAAAAACTTGTTCTGCAATTTGCTTGTACGCTGGTTGCTTGCTTGCTTTAAACAGGAGACACCCCTCCTTTTAAAGCACAAACAATGAATCCGATTAGACTATACAGTACGTAATCAAATAGGATTCGGTTGCTATATCTCACGTATCAACTCAGATTTGGTTACTGAAAGGATCGAGGATGGACGCCTAGAGGGGGGGTGAATAGGCGATTTACAATTTTCTAAAACTACGCAGCGGAAAAGAGATCGGAACTTCCGATATGGAGTCGGAGGTTCCGGTGTCTAATCGGAATGTCCGATACGAGGTCGGAATATCCGATTAGAACAGAGTCTAGAGAATTGCAAAACGAATTACGCCTAAACACAAATTAATTCTACTCAAAGCTAGCACAAGCAAATATTAGCAACTAGTAGTAAAGCTAGCTAGCGAGATAATCAACACTAATAGATCAATTCAATACAAGATAGCAAAGTAAAGCAATAAGCACATGTAAAGAATTGACACGATGATTTGTTTACCGAAGTTCGGACTTCCTCCAAGGAGGTTCCTACGTCTTCGTTGAGGAGGCTCGGTCACACTTGAGCCGGGTCTTTTCCAACCCTATTCCTCGCCAATCTCGGTCGCACTTGAGATGTGGCTTCACTTCTTGATTTCTTCCCTTTCGGAGGTGAAATCGAACCTTCAACAAACTTCTCACGGCACACCACACTCGTTGGTTGCTCGTGAGCGACGCCTAGCCGTCTAGGAGTCTTCAAACTCCAAGAGTAACAAATCCAACAAATGAATGATCTTGGAAATGACCTCTAGTGCTCAAGATGTATCTCAATCTAACACTCTTAGCACTAACTCTCACTTCCCACACCTCACTCAAAGAGGGATCACAAAGATCAAAAGGGAGGGAGACAAGATGAACACTCAATCCACTCCTAATCACAACACATGTTTTAGAGCTCTCTCTAGCTCATGAGATGACCAAGGAGCAACAAATGCATCGCAAGGTATTCTCTCTACTCCACTAGCTCAACCTCTTGTTTAGCCCTTCAACAATATTCCCAACTCTATCTCCCAACCGGCCAAGGGGGGTATTTATACCCCACACCCAAAGACTAGCCGTTGGAGCAAGAAAACTAGCCGTTTTACACACATCGGAACTTCCGATCCCAACATCGAAACTTCCGATCAGGCAAAAACTCCAGAACAAACTCCATCCAATAAACACATCGGAACTAACATCGGAACTTGCATCGGAACTTCCGATCTGGGCAGAGAGGCACCTTACAGAAACCTTTCAAAAAGTTTCTAAGTCTACATCGGAACTTCCGATCCAACATCGGAACTTACATCGGAACTTCCGATCAGGCAAAAAATCAGCACACTTGCAAACTAAAAACACTGATCGGAACTTCCGATTTTCACGATCGGAACATCCGATTTGACCAGAGAGCACCCTTTTTGAGTTTAACACTTATCGGAACATCCGATCCAAAGATCGGAACATCCGATCAATCCAGAGAGGTTCTAGACTCTCACCAACACACCACCGGATTTACCGATGGATCGGAACATCCGATCCAGACAAAAAGACAAACAATCCCGGTGTACGTGATGTGTATTGTGTCTCTCATCTATTTAAGGATAGATAACACTTGAGCACAGAGACACTTCTAAATCATCCACGTTGCATCCCTCTTAATAGTACGGCACGCCTATAACAAGACACTCTATCTAGTTACCTTTGATGCCGCACGTGATCAATCCCCTTTGGGGCCTTTATGATCTTCAATCATACCTCATTTCCCCGGGATTGTCACATCGCTCTCTCTTGAAGTCCTCATGATTTACGATCATCTTCTCTTCAAGATCGTCACACAGCTCTACTTCTCTTTTATCGGATCATCACCCGGCTCTCACAACATCTTGTTCATCTTCTCTTGATGTCGTCTTGACGTTCATCACCTCATGATGTCGTCCTTGTCCCGTTTCTTTATCTTAACCATCATTGGACCTAACCTGGCTCAATCATCACTTATGAAAATAGTTAGTCCAAGATGCATAGTTGTCTCAATCATCCTTGCACTCAATTAACACATAATGAATGCCTCCATAATGATTGAGCACAACCTAAATCAATTTAAATGAATAATTGTATTTGTGTCTTAAGTATATTGATACAACTAATGTTTCGTTATACTCAAGAACTATCGATTATCCTTAATCGATCACAAGAACACCATCAACTCATGATGCAATGTTCTTTGATTATTAAGAGATAAACGACCTCAATTTAAATCTTCATTTAAATTGATATGAGTATACAATAACTACACATGTTTTCATATACTCATGTTGATGGAAAGTAATGATCCATAATATGTGGAATGTATGGAAATGATCGTTACTCTAAGCCATCAAAAATAAGATAAACTCCACAAAGATATGTGCATACATATAATTGATCTTGAATCAATATGCACGTATCCAATTTTATTTCTTTGGAGCATATCCTATGATACCATGAGTATACTACAACTATGCATGTTAAATGTATACTCAAAGATCTAGTTTCAATGTCTTGATCCTTTGTATGTTGTAATGAGGAATAGATCAATGCAATGAAACAATAAGTTAGAGTGTGAACTCCCCCTAAATGTGTGCATCCATGTAATATATGAATTGGGAAACATGATACACAGTTTTTGATTAAAGCAGTGGAGAAATTCATACTTCAACTTAAATCCTAAGTATGCAATAAAATAATGAACATTGATACAATGCATACCTTGGGTTTTCCATTTTCTATCCAAATGTGAGGCTACTAAACATAAGCTCAATAAATATGTTAGTCTCATTAACAATTAGTTTTGTCAATGATCATCAATCATCCTTGATGAGATGAAAATAGTAATTACCTAAACATTAGTCTCATATTAGGATTTGTCATTAATCACCAAAACCAACTTAATGGATCAACCTAATGGAGGTTGTACTTACAGTTACCCAGAACCAAATAAAATATCTAAACTTTGTCCACTCATTTTCATGTGTATGATTCGCATATCATACCAACGTGACTCAACAATTTTGCAAGCTTCAGTTTTTGTCACGCATGACCAAAAACCGAATCAACTTGATCCTCCAGACCAAGTTAGCTTTTGCACACGTATGGCCCACCTGCCATACTCATTCTTCACGTACACTGTTCTCTAGCCCAAACGTCTCGCATGACATCTTGACCACCAAGACCTCGGTTCCTCCATAACCTAGTCTCGAACCTCAGCTCCTCCATGAACCTAGTTCCGGTCCCGTCATCGACCACGTTTGCCCTCGAGCAACACCTGCACATGAACAAACCCAAAACGATCCGAGCACAAGTCCGCGACTTGACTCAATTTAGTTCATGCAACCACTCACACGAGCGCATTGCATCAAATCAACCATAAACACAATTTCCAAATTGTAACCTTAGCAAAATACTCCCTGGACCAAAAAACAAATCTTTGCAAATACAATCTTTGCAAATTCAATTCTAAACCAATTTTTCAGCACATGATTTCACAATCTCCCCCTTGATGAAAACATTGGCAACACCACTTAGAATTGAACACTGGCATTCACTCCACAAGAAGGTTTTTGAACAGACCAAAGTGAAGAACACAAAAAACTCTCCATTTGACAAATATGCAAAGTGAAAAACTCCGCCTAGGTGAAGAAAAGAAAAACCTCCCCCTAAGAAGAAAAATGTGTGTGTGAATGTGCAATGAGCCCAAAATTCCAAAATTCTCCAAACTTCTCCCAAACTTCTCCCCCAAACTTCTCCCCCTTTGACAATGAATTCATCAAGAATACAAAAGAGAGAACAACATGTTCAAATTTTTTTTTAACAATGATTTCACAAAAGAGAAACAAAGGAATGCCAAGATAGGAAAAAATGAGCTCATTCGATCATATAACCTTATATATCACATAATACGCAAAATACATGAACTTGATATGATTTTAACAAGTTAGGGAATGACATGCATCTCAACCCTAGTTCAGTCTACTATAGCCAAGTACTAAGTAAAACCTCAGCAGAAAAGCAAGGCTCAAAACTGAAGCAACTAACAACTCATGGCGAGCAAGTAGTTTCAACTCCAATCTAGTAGGCCAATTTAATCTTTTAAAAAACGATTAACTGCATGTGGCATGCTTGAAGCATACTTCTTTTATTTTATCGGAGTGACATGCTTGAAGCATACATCTTGTCTTTTTAGGGAATGGCATGCTTGAAGCATACATCTTATCTTTTTAGAGGAAAGCAAGTCTGAAGCGCACAACTTGAGACCTTTGCTTTTAACAACCCCTTTTTATTGATTCCATTTGCTTTTTCTTTTTCTTTGATTGTAAACATGCACAGAGATTAAAAGGCCTTTTGAAAGAGTAAAGCTGAAAACACACTTGCTCCATAGCCCAAATTTGTCAAGAAGATTCAATATCAAGCCTAGAAGAGTAAGATATCACAGAGTATTTAGCTATAGACAATCTAACCAAGGAATTCCGCAATGTCACTTTTAGTTCAAGTAAAGCAATTTAGATTGTCGTATATCAGCTCAATTACATAATATATAAGGAATATGATAAAATAAGCTCATCAACTAAAGGACTTGGCAAGGAAACTCCCCCTCAAAACAGGCTCATAGGATGCACAACTCCCAATTCTCCTCTTAGAAAAGCAAATCGAGAAGCATCAAGTGGTTTTGTGAAAATATCAGCAGGTTGCAACTCAGAATCAACAAAATGCAAAACAACATCTCCCTTTTCCACATGATCTCGAAGAAAATGATAGCGAATATCAATATGCTTTGTTCGAGAATGTTGCACTGGATTTTTAGCAATATTGATAGCACTAGTGTTATCACAGAAAAGTGGAACACTATCTAAATATAATCCAAAATCCTTTAAAGTTGAAATCATCCAAAGCACTTGTGCACAACATGCGGCAGCGACAACAAATTCAGATTCGCGCTTGAGAGAGCAAATGAAACTTGTTTTCTAGATGACCAAGCAACTAAAGATGTACCAATAAAGTGACATGTTCCAGATGTACTTTTCCTATTAATTCTACAACCCGCAAAATCAGCATCAGAGTAGGCTCTAAGTGATAAACAAGATGATGAAGAGTACCATAAGCCAAACTCTAAAGTGGATTGTAAATAGCGAAGAATTCGTTTTACCGCTTGTCGATGAGAGGCACGTGGAGAAGCTTGAAAAGCGAGCACACAAGCACACAAAGAAAGTGTATATCTGGCCTTGAAGAGGTGAGATAAAGAAGCGACCCAATCATCCTTCGATACTCCTTTTGATCAACCGTTTCTCCTTCTTCATCCGGATCCAAAACAGTTGTTGTACCAATTGGTGTGGAAATTGGTTTGCATGTATCCATCTCAAAACGTCGAAGGAGATCTTTTGTGTACTTCGTTTGATGAATAAAGATACCTTGCTTTGTTTGCTTGACTTGTAAGCCCAAAAAGTATGTGAGCTCACCCATCATACTCATCTCAAATTCCCTGCTCATAGTGTCTGAAAACTTGGCAACAAGAGCATGAGATGTACCTCCAAAGATGATATCATCCACATAAATCTGAACAAGTAAGAGATCATTGCCATGCTTGAGTGAAAATAAGGTTTTATCCACTTTACCCATTACAAAATCATTTTTTAGCAAATATGATTTAAGACGCTCATACCAAGCCCGAGGTGCTTGTTTTAAACCATATAAAGCTTTTGATAGTTTGAAAACATGATCTGGTAACTTGGGATTCTCAAAACCAGGTGGTTGCTTAACATAAACCTCCTCATTGATGAAGCCATTAAGAAAAGCACTTTTAATATCCATTTGATACAATCTAAAACCTTTAGATGCAGCAAAGGCCAACAAAATTCTAATGGCTTCAAGTCTTGCAACAGGTGCAAAAGTTTCATCAAAATCAAGTCCTTCAATTTGAGTAAAACCTTGAGCAACCAACTTACCTTTATTTCTTACAACAACCCCATCTTTATTTTGTTTATTCTTAAATACCCATTTAGTTCCAATAATATTATGACCTACAGGAGGAGGAACTAAGACCCAAACCTGATTACGCTCAAAATTCTCAAGTTCCTCATGCATGGCATTAATCCAAGACTCATCAGATAAAGCGTGACTTACATCTTGGGGTTCAAACGATGCAACAAAAGCAGTATGAGCATATGAGGCATTAGTATTGTACCTGTTTCGAAGTACACGCACGTTTAACTCACCAATCATCTGTCCAGGAGGATGTCTACGTTGTATGTGCATTGGTGCAGAAACTTCTGGAGTCTCATGTATAGTACCATGTGAGGATTCTGTAGTTGCTTGAGTTTCTTCATGTGGGTCGGGTCCGACCGGGCTGGGTTGTCAACTTGATTGCCACTGTCATCTTCATCTTCATCATCACTTTCTTCCAAAAAGATACTTTCAGAATCGCAAGTCACCTGTGTCCCTGAAGAGTCGGGTCTAGTACTGGGGCTAGCCTCATCAAAAGTGACTTCACAAGTCTCAACAATTTTGTTAGTCTCTAAATTCAGCACACGGTAACCACGAGTATGAAGAGCATAACCAAGAAAAAGTCCATCTGAGCATCTAGATTCAAATTCATCAAGATTTCCATGTTTGAGAATAAAGCATTTGCAACCAAAAACACGCATATGAGAGATGCTAGGGGTACGACCAAAACGAAGTTCATAGGAAGTTCTAAGTAGCTTTGCTCTCAAAAAAACTCTATTTGAAACATAGCAAGCAGTAGATATAGCTTCAGCCCAATACTTCCTAGGAGTTGAAAATTCATCAAGCATAGTCCTAGCCATCTCAATCAATGTACGATTTTTCCTCTCAACTACACCATTTTGTTGAGAAACACGAGCAGAAGAAAATTGATGCTCAATACCATGTTTGGAACAAAAGGAAGAAAAAAGAGTATTCTTGAATTCTCCTCCATTATCACTCCTAATTACTGTAAGTGCTTCAGGCAATTCCCTAAACAACCTTAATGCAAGCTCTTGAAAACATTCAAAAACTTCATCTTTGGTAGACAAGAAATATACCCAAGAGTACCTAGAGTAATCATCCACAATAACAAGAACATACCACTTACCTCCTGCAGATTTCACTCTAGCAGTCCAACGATGTCCATATGTAGAAGCTGACTGGAGCATTAGTCATAACAAAGAAATAGGAAAATGTGGAGATGCGTCATTTTCCATGTTGACAGGAGGAGCAAACCAAATTACTTGTTTTATCAATCTTTAATTCAGGCAAACCTCTAAGCAAGTTTGATTTACTTATGCGTGAAAGATGATCGAAACCAATATGACCAAGTCTACGATGCCAAAAAGTTAAATCTTTAGAAACTTGGGAGACAAGACATGTAGTTTCAGATGTTGGATATGAAAAATCACCTTTAAACAAGCGACCAATGCGAGTGATATTGCATACTAGATTTTCAGAAACATCTAATATACGACAAGAATTTTTCTTAAATCTCACCTCAAGATCTTCATCAAGCAACTGAGAGACTGAGAGCAAATTATACTTGAGCTTACTTACCAAAGCTACATCCTTGAGAATGAAGTTTTCATTGACTCGCACAATTCCTTTTCCAAGAATCCGTCCCTTTGAATCGTCGCCAAAAGTGATAACCTCATCACCTGAACTTTGTGTGAGGGAGGAGAACCATTTTGAATCTCCAGTCATATGACGTGAACATACAGAATCTATGAACCATATGTTCTCCTTCCTCTCTCGCACAACCTACACAAAAGGGAATGTCGATGTCTCAATACTGGGGTTAGATAAAAGAGTTTTAGGAATCCAGTATTGAGACATACGACCAACGAAACCAATAGACATAACACGAGGATTTTTATCATAATGAGAAGCAGAGTGTGCCTTTCTGATATTAGACTTAGCATTGAACCTTTCTCTCCTTTGCTGTTTAGCTAGTCTAAAGCAGAACTGAACTAAATGGCCATCTTTACCACAGTGAGTGCAAGTGTATTTAATATGATGTTTAGCTTTAGAAGTAGAAGCAACATTTGCACTCATCATAGTAGAAGATAAAATTCCAGCAGATTTAAAAACAGTTTTCTCAGGCTCTTTGACAATTTCAAACTTTCCACTTTCAAGAGCTTTAACAACAGTAGGAGCATGTGATTTGTGATGAGCATAAGGATCAAAACCTAAACCTTTGTGATGAGTGCTGATTTTTGATTGATCCAAAATCATATTTAGGTTTTTCTTTCCTTTAGTAAAACGCTCTAACGGCTTTTCCAAGTAATCAACTTTTCGAGAGAGCACAAGACAATTATTGCAAGGAATATCAACTTTCTCTTTCTGTTTGCGACAAGTAGAGCATGAAAGAACCTCATGAGTGAGCATATCATTAGTCATATGAGAAACTCTAGCATTTGCATCTTTCAATTTCAATTCAAGAATTGAGCATTTAGGACAAGAAATTAAACCATGCAAATCATCAGTGGAACAGCTAGCATGTTTAATATGTTTCTCATTTTGATGCAACAGGGAAGCATGAACATTCCTTAAAGCAATAACTTCAGATTGTAGCATATCACAAGATTTGCAAGAATCATCATCAGGAATTAAAGATCTAAGCCTTGCAATTTCAGAATTGGAACTATCAATTTCTAGATCTTTTTCTTTAAGAGCCTTCTTAGATTTTTAAGTTCTGAAGCTAATTTAACCATGGCATACTCAAGCTCATCATAAGAAGGTCTCACCTCTTCAAGGTCGGAGTCGTTGTCGCTATCCCTTCTAGCCATAAAACACATCCCGGTGAAGTCATCATCAGGATCTCCCTTCTTGTCCTTCTTCTTGTCATGTGGCTCATCATCACTCTCAAAGTCCACATCACTAAGATCACACTCCTCTATGGCGGCTAAGACTTTCTTTGCAACTTTTCGAAAATTGGGGCGCCTAGGGGTAGTGTGTCTTGAGCTGCGTTGTGCAGTTCCCTTTCTTCCTTCTTCTTCAACTTGGGACAGTTTGCTTTGATATGCCCGGGAAAGCCACACTCAAAACAGTTGAAGGACCTCGAAGTTGTGCCTCCACGCCTCCTCATCCTCACATTGTTGAGTGCTTTAAAAGCACGTGAGGAGATGAGCACAAGATCTTCTTCAGAAGCATCTCAAACTGTTCATCCGAAAAGGAAGCCAAAGGCATAAGGAACAAAAGATGGTAATCCGGATGAAGTCTTTGGGGTTAGCAACAAGTGCATGTGTAGAGGATTTATTATCACTAGGTGACAAAGAATCCATCTCATAAGTTTTCAGTCTAGAATAAAGATCATCCATGGTCAAAGTATCCAAGTCAACAGTTTGATTAATTGCAGTAACAACCATGCGCCATTCAGGACTAAGAGATCTCAAAATTTTACTAGCGTTATCCTCAACTGAATTAGTAACTCCAACACCACGCAAATTACACAAGATTTTCTCAAATCGAGAGAAAAGGTCATCAATTGATTCACCCGGCCTCATAGCAAAATCAGAAAAATCTTTTTGGCAAATATTTTTGCGTACTTTCTTAATCTTAGTAGAACCTTCATGATAGTCACATAATGTCTTCCAAACGAGAATAAGCGAGCGTAGATGAGAAACTCGATCAAATTCTTTTCGTAAATTCCTTGAAAAATCAAATTTCTCGCTTTAGCATTCAGATCAATGTCTACTTTATTATCATTGGTGATCAGATCGGGAACATCAAAAACAGTAGAAACTTTGCGCCAAACATCATTACCTTGAGCTTCAATATAGGATTGCATGCGACTCTTCCAATAAGAAAAATTTGAATCATTAAGCATAGGAGGACGATTAATATACTTATCTGATGCCATACCTTAACCTCGCTCTGATACCACTTGTAGGACCGTGTATGGCAACTAGAGGGGGGGTGAATAGTTGCACCGAAGTTTAAAACCAAATTTTTGATCAACTAAAACTCACCCAAACCCGAAACTAAAAGAACACTTTCAGTTTCAAACAAAATAGAGAAAAATCGTTCAATAAAACAATTATTCCAGAAAAATTCAACCGTCAAAAAGTCTCAAGAACTTCACTGTAGAAACTAGACGAAATTATGAAACTATTTCAACAAGAATCAACTCAATCGGATCAACGGATCAAAAGTTATAAACGATTTAAATTATGCAGATCGAAAACACCAGCCGGATCGTCCGAACTGGGCATTAGTACTATACGCGTTCAGTTCGGACCGTCCGAACTGAGCAATACGGAAAATTTTGAATACTCTTTGTAAAATTCAATTTCCGAGAGATCTAACCGTTGGATTGAGCTGAAATTTGAACACAAGAGTCTAGGCTTCAATCCGCACCAAATGAAACAAGAATCAATTCGATCAAGCTTCTAGATTAAAAGATATTGATCTCGCAAAACACGTTTTGACTGAGAATACGAGAAACTTTGAACACGTCGAGGGAAAAGCTTTTGACTGAAAACAAAACAAGGTTTTAGAAGAATTTTTGAAGGGATTAAAAGCAGAGTTTGAATTTCAAGAATTCACAGAAAACACGAATCAATCTATAATCCCAAAGGTCAGACAAAGACGAAAATGCTTGAATTAAATAGTACCTCATGAATCCACGCAAGGCATCCTTCAAATATTCAACTTTATTTCCTTTTGTCTAAAGTACTCAAGCACAAGAGTACTAACTTACAAAACACAGAACCAAAAACTTGTTCTGCAATTTGCTTGTATCTGGTTGCTTGCTTGCTTTAAACAGGAGACACCCCTCCTTTTAAAGCACAAACAATGAATCCGATTAGACTATACAGTACGTAATCAAATAGGATTCGGTTGCTATATCTCACGTATCAACTCAGATTTGGTTACCCAGAACCAAATAAAATACCTAAACTTTGTCCACTCATTTTCATGTGTATGATTCGCATATCATACCAACGTGACTCAACAATTTTGCAAGCATCGCTTTTGTCACGCATAACCAAAATCGAATCAACTTGATCCTCCGCACCAAGTTAGCTTTTGCACACGTATGGCCCACCTGCCATACTCATTCTTCACGCATTAATCGTTCTCTAGCCCAAACGTCTCGCATGACATCTTGACCACCAAGACCTCGGTTCCTCCATAATCTAGTCTCGAACCTCAGCTCCTCCATGAACCTAGTTCCGGTCCCGTCATCGACCACGTTTGCCCTCGAGCAACACCTGCACATGAACAAACCCAAAACGATCCGAGCACAAGTCCGCGACTTGACTCAATTTAGTTCATGCAACCACTCACACGAGCGCATTGCATCAAATCAACCATAAACACAATTTCCAAATTGTAACCTTAGCAAAATACTCCCTGGACCAAAAAACAAATCTTTGCAAATTCAATTCTAAACCAATTTTTCAGCACATGATTTCACATTGTCAAGTACCATGCATAAATGAAGCTCATGCTCTCTCTAATTGCTGGAGTAGATGAGAATATCATCAATAAATACCACCACAAACTTATCCAAGTATTCCATGAATACCTTGTTCATAAGATTCCTGAATGTGACGGGTGCATTAGTGAGTCCAAAGAAAACTATGTTATATTTATATAATCCGTAGCGAGTGGTGAAGGCTGTCTTCGGAATATCCTCCAGTCTGATCTTCAATTGGAAGTAGCCAAGCCTCAAGTCGATCTTGGAAAAGACTCAAGTTTCGCTCATTTGATCAAATAGATTATCAATCTGTGGGAGAGGATATTTGTTTTGGATGGTGACTTTGCTGCTCCTTGAGTTGTTTCTTCAATTCAACTAACTCATTTGGGGGCATGTGATACATACGCTTGGAAGTAGGTGCATTTTCTGGCAGCAAATCAATGATGAACTCCAGGTCTCGATCTAGGGGTAAACCTGGCAGTTCTTCTGGAAAGACATCAGGGCACTCGCAGATAATGGGCACCTGGCAAATCTCTGGAACTAAAATAGTGTTGAGGGTTGGTTGCTGTTGGTTGGAGGTTTGATTAGAGGAATACGTGACATGAACGCCGTTGGGGTTGACCACATAAATGGCTCTGTTAGCACAAGAATGACATTAAGTCCTAATGTATCAATGTCTATTAGATCATCCTTGAACTCTACCCCGTTGATCTCAATTCTAACTCCCAGATTTGCAAATTTTGCTTTCATAACAGATCCGGGTGAATACATGTTGTTGTCTAGGTAGTTGACTTGGATCTTTTGCTGCTCAACAGATCTGGGTGAATAGATTAGCATGCTGTTGTCTAGGTAGGACTAGTTTGAGATTACCCTAAAAAAAAGGAACATCCTCTAGAATAATGTGCCATCTCTCTATCCACCTCTACTCTTCACCCCTCCCTTTTTCCTACTTCTACGCCTCTTCATTCCTCTCTAACATAAAATTTTCAAATAAAAAAAATTGAACTTTGAAAACATTAAATAACGTTTCAACTCAAAGAATTCAATTTTGAAAATTCAAATAATTTTTTTTCAAATTGGTAAAATTCAAATCGGGAAATTTCAATTCAAATTTTTTTTTACTTGGCAAAATGTCAACTATGGAATTTTCAAAGCATAAAATTTTGAATCGCTCGAAACATTTTGGATCAGAAAATATTCAACTTAGAAAATTTATATCGAGAACTTTCAACTAGGAAAAAAAATTAAATCAACACGATTTCAAGTAGGAAAATTTCAAAACAGAGAATTTTAAAAACTTTCGATCAACGAATTTTTTGTTTGAAACTTTCAATTCAAAACTTTTGATTTGAAAAAATTTTTGGTTTCAAAATTTTTGACGTAAAAATTCTTCCAGTTCAAAATTTTCAACTAAAAAATTTCAGTTTGAAAATTTTCGATTCAAGAAACTTTCTGTTCAAAGAATTTTAATTCAAAAAACTTGGAGAAAAATTTGAAAATAAAAACTTTTGTGTTTGAGGGGAAGAAAATGAGGACAGTGAGATGAAGAGGATGCCGTCTAAGGGCTTGTTTGTTTTTGCTTTTGATTCTGGATTCTGACCCCAAAAACTGAATAAAAAACAAACAACTTAATTTTAGAATCTGATTCTCACAATCCAGTCCATCCAAATATACTAGAATCCACAATCCACTTCATATGTGCTTTTGGATTCCACCTTTTGGAGAATCAGTTTCTCAATAACCACAATCCAGAATCAGCTTTTAGAGAATCCAAAGCAAAAACAAACAGGCCCTAAGTAGTGCGACGAGAGAGCCTTTGAGAGAAGAAAAGAGAGGCCTCTGTATATCACAGTGAGATGAATATAAGCCTTTTCTTCTCATCAACCCAGAGGACAAGAAGCCAGTTGCAGTAGTTGTGAATAGGTAGACATTGCAACCTAAAACTATAGGTAATAATTTTTTTTCTTACCTCCAGCAGAATCAATAGTACTCACTACTCAAGAGTGGTTTGATTTTTTTCCTGATGTGTTAGGAACCTAGAAATTTTTATTAGTATATCTACGTTTAGTGTTAAGCTTGTTGATTCGATTCTTGGTAAATTAAATGTTCAGCTGTCCCATAGTGGTTTGTTGCTGCTGCATTTGGATTAGTTACCCTCTTCACTTTGTTGCTTTGAAATGTACCTGTGGGGATCCCCTAGAGCTTGGTATATGATGTTCAAACTTGTGGCTTCCTATTGTGATGAAGTCTTGTTTTTATTGCAGTGTCTTTAGCTACATATTGCTATTCCTTTTTTTGGAAACAAAAACTGGGTTTCCTCAAGTATCTTGCCATATAATACGTCACACATTACTCTGTGAGTCTCTCTCTTCCATATCAACATTTGATAACCTTGAGCTATTGAAAGATGGACTTTCTGGCACCCTAGTAACTGCACCCATAATGGGGGTTTGTGAAATTGGGCATATCCTTGCTGCTAGGGATACTGGAATCAAGCTTGCAGTACCATACTTTGTTCCTAGTTAGCATGTAAACTGGATTGCAAGTCTACAATTTCACCTAAGGAATATATGTTCTAATTTCTTTACTTTACTTTTTTTTTATGGAAAACCGGTATTCTGGATTACTAGATAACATTACATGAGCTTTCTTAAAATTTGTATTTAGCTATATTGCATATTTGTAAATACAAAGGAAATGTTTTGATATGAAATGTGCTCATGAACTCGACTAATCCTATGTTCTCGTTTTAATGTTGAAATTTACCGTCTATGGTACTAATTACAATATTATCTCTTCTCAAGTTCGTTATCTCATTGTACAGTGTCTTTTGCCAAGATAGTGTAGATAATGCTAAACTATGTGGGTCTGTAGCCAAGATAGTGTAGATAACACTAAACTATGTGGGTCTGTATGTATGCAGCTACATGTTCCAGTTTATTGGTATATTGCCTTTTTTTACTCATACGAGAGCACCTTTAGTTTTACCAATAATCATTTATAACCGAATCTTTACACTATTATTTGTCTCCCCATTGAACCAATTTCTTTTGTAATAGAAAAGGAACTAGGGATCCTTGTTGGTTCTTAGCTTTAAAGTGAGCAGTGACAGCCTTTAATTTAGTTCCTATGCACTGGCTATGTTTATACTAAATTACCATATAGTGCTAGGTATTATATGACACATTAGAGCTGAAGATATGATAGACACCACATCACAATCGATTCTTAGCTAAAACCAATTGGGATAACCTATTATCACTATCGTACAAAAACCGACTGTGATATCTCCTTCTCAACACTTTGTAATGACTTTGTACCGCCACCGAAAACGATTGTGATAACGAAAAAAATCGATTGTGATATACATTCCTGTAATAGTGGCAAAAGGCAACTCATAATTACATATCAATGCTGTATTGACAAAAAAAAAAAGACAAACAAACACTTGTGCTTGACTTGCATATCAATCCAGCATCAACAAAAGGCTAAATTGTAAAGCATTTAATTGGAATTCTCATTTCTCAAGCTTCAACCATAGGCTGCGGCCCAGATAGGCTGCGGCCCAGATGAATCTGGAGCACTTGTGCCTGCCTTGCTTGACGGGTGCACACGCCCCTCAGTTGCAGCCCAAGATGCAGAAGGCAACTCGTAATTGCATATCATTTCTGTATTGACAAAAAAAAAAGTTGTGCAAGTAATTTTTACTCAATTACACACCCCCTCAGTTGCAGCCCAAGATGCAGAAGGCAACTCGTAATTACATATCATTTCTGTATTGACAAAAAAAAAGTTGTGCCTACCTTGCATATCAATCCAGCATCAACAAAAGGCTAACTTGTAAAGCATTTAATTGGAACTGTCAAGCTTCAACCATAGGCTCGGGCCCGGATGAATCTGGAGCACTTGTGATTGCCTTGCTTGATGGGTGCACAGAGTTGAAGAGGATGTCCTTTATGACCTTTAGGCATAACATTGCAAAAGTTAGGGCAAGAAAAGTAAAAAGAATAAGTCCATTTTACATCCTCAACTTTCCAAAAAGTCTATTTAACACCCTCCACTATAAAACCGGTTATTTATCATCCCAAACTTACAAAAACAGGTCAATTTATACCTTAAAAGAGCGGTTTTGCTAATAAGGATCCAATTTAGGGTGATTTTTGTTGTTTTCTACGTTGGCAGCCATGTCATTGATTTTTGCTGATATACATCAAAATAGGAGAAGGTATGATGACTAGAAGAAAATGTATATGGAGAGAGTGAGTGATAAAGAGGTCGATGATGTTGATGTGAATAGCCTTGAATTGGATTTTTATCATCAAAACTCGATGCCGTAGCTGCCAATGTGGTGAAAACTATCTTGAGTGGGAGCCAAATGATCAGAACTGCCCTCCAAAAACACCTTAGGGTGTAAATTGACCCGATTTTGTAAGTTTAAGGGGTTAAATGGCCGGTTTTGTAGTTGAGGGTGTTAAATGAATTTTTTTGGAAAGTTAAGGGTGTAAAATGGACTTATTCCAAAAGAAAAGGCAACATAACCCATGAAAACCCCTCTTACCATAACTCCGTGAAAACCACGTGTAAAAGTTTTGAAAAATTCTCAAAAAATTACCATATGTAGGGGATGTGAGGTTCTACAACTCTGTAAAATTTGAATGCCAAACTCAATAGCATTTGAAAGATATAAAAAGACAAATTCAGTATGAATAATGATTTTTCACTGTTCAGCACTATTCCTTTTGCAATTTGTCTTTTTCGTATCTTCCAAATGCGATTAAGTTTGGTCTTCAAATTTTACAGGATTGTAGAATCTCACATCCCCTACGTATGATAATTTTTCAAAACTTTTACACGTGGTTTTCACGGAGTTTCACGGTAAGAGGGGGTTTTCACCGGATATGTTGCCAAAGAAAAATGTACCAGGAGAATTAAACCACATCAAGACTCGAGATATATAATTAAGGCTCACCTGTGACATGAGACCATGGACCTGTTCAGCAGTAATTTTGGAGCTATCCCGAGTTACCTTAGCCAGCGGAGACACCTCTTGCTGAAGAAACCAAAACAGAATAAACAACAGAAGACACCACATTTAGCTCTCAAAGAAAAAGGGTTCAATATAGAGAGCAATCAACAGGTACCAATAATTTAATCGACAATCTTGTCAATACAAAATTACATAGCCATAGCCACTTGGGATATGCTCATATATAGATATGTTGTAAAGCACAAAATGGGTAAAATTCTCAAGAAATTAGCAATCACGTGTCATAGGTGTGTAAATATTAATATTAGGTCCATTTATTTTTAAGAAAAAGAAAACAGTTTAGATTAAGATATTATATTGGAACTGAACCCATGTACCACCAAAGATAAACTTGGTTACATTTGTTGAAGCTCCAAACAAACTATTCGGACATGGATCATAACTTTTCCAATATCACCCCCGAGATGGATATTATCCTACATTTAGGGCCTGTTTGGCACAGCTCCCACTCCTGGATTCTAGTGAGAGTTGGGTGATGCTGTGCCAAACAGTTTAACTTCAGAAATTTTAAGAGTGACAGCAGTGAGAATCTGGAGTGGCCTGTAGTGCAAATTTTTGAAGTGGTGCCCCCCCCCCCCCCAAAATGTGGAGCTGAACACCAAAAAATAGAAGTGCCCTCGAAATTCGGGGTAATTACCCGCAAATGCCACCAACTTCAAACAATGCGGTATTAGTACCATGTACTAGTAAGTCTAGTATTGACACCATGTTGCATTGGAATCTTATGGTGCGTTGTGCTCATTTTAATTTTCATGTGTATATCATGTTGCATTTGTAATATATTAGAAAATAAATGCTGACGGTAGCTACTAATATGTACAAACGAGAAAACTAAGGGTATTGTTAATAATTTATGCACAATCATTCTATTCTAGAATCTAGCATCAGCATCCTAGCCAAACACTCCCACAAACAGCTCTAGATTCTCAAAGAATCCACTCCACTGAGAATTTAAGATCTAGAGCTAAAAAACTAAAGTGGGAGTTGTGCCAAACACCCCCTTACTATCATTATTTTGTGCACTCAGCCTCAAGAATCCTCTCAAAGGAGTAATTGAGCAAACACAATATTACTACTACAAGATATAATGGCATGTTTACGAAATCGAAGTATCAAACCAAGCCAGTCTTTCCCAGGGGCTCGATTATTGTAACTACACAATTTTCTCGTTTATTCACCCTCTAAGTTAACATCACACTTTAGAGTTTTTTAACCACATTACCAAAAATTTGTACTGCCTGACAAATGAATCATAACCACATTACCATAAATTTGTATCACCTGCCCAATGAATCATAAAGTCATGCCCTTTTATCTGCTCCTCTAGTGTCTTTTCTCTCCTGATTCTGATAAATAAACAACAATAAACCACATTTAAAAATTCCTTTTAAGTCCTCCCACTTTCTCACCCAGCAGCAGCTCTCTAGCACATGACAGAGTGACCTAGGCACTAGGTCACTAATTACACAACTCAACACCAGTAATTGACTTGATGGAACTTATTCAGTGTGTTAACTGTAGCTGACATTTATTTCCTAGGTAGCAGGCACAGTACCATCCACATATTATTGAAAGTGACAGAGAACGGCTAAAGGACACAACTCGTTAATAAACTAACTCGATAAGAATTTACTAATTTGACATGTGAGAGACGCAGAAAACTGGAAAACTAATGCAGATAATATGTGTGCGAGATTAAATAGTAAATAGTATCAGCCTTGCAAACTTCAGAAGGGCTGGAGAAAGCGCAGCCATTGATGGGCACACAAGTAACTTTAAAGACATGAATGCAGAAACTGACCTCTTTCTTTCGTTGTGATGGCATAAGCATACCAAATCGACTGTGTGCCAGTTGACCCTCAGCTTGCTCTAGTTTATCAGCTGTGTAACACAAAATAGTTTATAAATTTATCTGGATTTATCTTAAGATGAAACTAGCTATAAAAAAAATTCTACAAATCTTCACAGAAGGAAATGCTTGCCTAAATCAAAGATCTGTCCAGCAACATAATCCCTGTTTCCCAGAAGTGGTGAAGAAGATAATGTGTTGACCCAGTACTTGTTCCAGAGTAGATCGAGGAGGTGAGAGTCCAGGGATGACTTGAAATAAGTTATATCCAGAGCATAGTACTGCATGAAATCCATTTAGAACAGAGCTAAACCACACATTGGTAAAAGAGAAGAAAGACAGACAATTAATCCAGCTACCTGTTTGCAGTGAACACCAAAATCTTCTATCTTGTTGAGCGGTATGGTCTGATACTCGGACACAGGCTCATCTGGTGGCTTGTAATCTTTTGGATATGTCCTAAAAGCTCCAATCTCCACTTTACCAGCAGAAACAGTCCTTGTAGGGTCTATCACAACAGCCAAGAATGGCTCCGTAAATTGCTGATTAAGCATCTGAGTTGACACATCAATGCCCGACAGCCAGCATCCATAACCAGGGTGTGAGTGATACCAGCCAACCACATTCTCCAACCTTCCAGCCTATCCAAATGAAGAACATATGCAAGTTAGTTTTATCATGTTAACAGTTAACACACACCTGCATGCGCATACTTCCTCACACATCTCAATTGCCAGCTAAGTTGTTCAACAATGTAACAGTTCTGTGAATTTATAACTGCCAGAACAGATTGAACAAGCACAATCATGTATATATTATATCCAATGTTCCGATATACAAGGCAAAAATCAGAGCTACAGTTCAGAGGAAAATACAATGTATCCTAAAACATTTCTAAATATTACTGTGACATAAAATGTGTGAACTAATTCCAAGGTTTTCCTCAGACAGAATTTAACACTCAAGGTGTCCAGATGGATAAGGACATAGAATGATAATAGAGCAATAGAAATCAAATAAAAAATATGCCTTACATACTTTACAAGTTTAAGGATGTACTCAGAGATAACAAACAACTATAATTTATCACCAGTCCTTATCTAAACCACATCCTGTTTTGACTTTCTAATGCAAGTGGTACTAGTACAGTAGTACCACATCTTTCATCGAGAATGGCAAACACACACTACAAGACCAAGAGCTATGAAGCACTATAATGTCTTGATAAGAAGCAAAAAACAATATTTACGCCAGGGTTTACATTATCGATTTGACCTTGAAAATTGCCCCCCCCCCCACCCTACCAATTTTTGTCGAAAATCGTCACAAATCAAAGGGTTTTGAAATCAAACTTTTTTGGAAATAAAAAATAAAAAAATGATTTTCACAGATAACCGGTCGATTTTCATTGATAATCGACCGACCAATTTAACTTTTTTGGCGGCCAATTTTTTTTAGTGATTTGCGTCGATTTTCATCGAAAATCGCTCGATTTTTACCGATTTTCGAAGCATAAATTTTTTGAATTTTTTTGAATTGGACCGGATTACCAACCGGTTTCTAATTTCGAACCGGCTCGACATCGACCGATTATCAACAATATTTGCAACCCTGATCTACGCTACAAAGCCCATGCAGTGTAGGATCTGGATACATCCTATATGATACTATCATACTCATATAAATAGTTCTAAAATTGTTTCTTGTTCAAAAACCTTCGTACAGTTATTCTAATTTCAAAATGTCCCTTCTTGTTGGCATGCATCAAGACAACTTCACCATATGAGGCAAATTACATCAACTGATCTGATTTTTCAAGTCCAATCATTAAGCAATGAGTTTTGAACAGAATATGGTGCATGGAAATCAAAACTCTTGACTTTCTGGTGTATATTCAGGCACAATGTAGATTTCATATGATCATCTTGACTCTCTGGTGTATATTCAGGCACAATGTAGATTTCATATGATCATACGGTGACAAAATAATGTTAAGGTGATATAGTCCAATAGGAGTGTGTTTGGTTGCTTGTATCAAGTGGTACATGTATGAGATGGTTCAGGAAAAAAGTCATCCATGTATTTGGTTGCTTGAATGGAACTATCCCATCCTGGATGGTGGGATACAAATTTGAGAAATATTCCCTCTAGATGCTGAAACATTCCATTCACCCAAAACAATAGAACCAAATGGTACAGGACCATCCCATCCCATTCAATCTCATTCCACCAACCAAACACACCCTTGGAAAATGGCTGTGCTACATAGTATAGAAGTGTTCAATCCTACACCAGAGGCTAGGGGACACCAGTTATACCATACAGTATGTGCACACTTAGTGAATATCACTAGTACAATTGCTCACAGGCCAAATTATAACAATTCCAATATTGTAACCCTGTATCATGATTACCCAGGCCACAGGATCAAACATAGCAGCATGTCAGCAAAAATAAGGGGTAACTGACACAATAAACATATAAGTTAATCAATATTTTTAAAAACATTTCAGGGCCAGCAGCTAAGGCACATTATCAATATCAACATGGACTGGAAGGGTAACATTACACGAACCCAGACAAGTTAATAAGAAAACACGCAATTATAAAGACCACACTGGCAAAAAGGAGTTAGCCACATATAAAAACACATATGAATGCACCAGTACACAACACAGATAGGCACGAAGTTAACAGCGCTGCTTAAATCCACACCAAAATTTTCCATATGAAAAACATCATTAAGCTAGGTCACCCTAACAATTATTACCAATTATAACCCGCGAGACAATTTTGACGCAGACAAGTAAATAGACACCAGATTTGAAGCACCATTACAGTCTGATCAGAGAGAGCTCCAGAATAAGTCTGATCAGATCGAGAGCTCCAGAATAAACGGTGATGGCGAAAGGAAGGAGGGGCCTGACCTGCTTGTTGATGGTGGAGTACTCGACCATGTACTCGTAGGCGTCGGCCTGGGCGTTGACCCTGGTCTCCGTGCCCTCGACGGGGAGCGCAAAGGCGTCCATGACGATGATGGAGTCGCCGTCGCACTTTCCCTGCATGAGGCCCATGACCTCGATGGTGCCGCCAGCGCGGGCGTGGACGACCATCTTGAGGAGCGCGAGGGCGGAGATCCTGGCGCGGCGGAAGTGGTGGGGATCCTTCACCCAGGGCTTCTCCTGCTGCACCCGCCCGTGTGCCGCCTCGTCGTAGCGGTAGATCGCGTCCAGCGCGTCCGGGTCGGAGGCGGCCGCCGGGATGTCGTTCTCCAGCTCCCACGTCTGCCGTGCCATCGACGACGACGAGGTGAGCTCCATCTCCGCCGACGAGGTGGGCTCCATCGCGCTGCGGTGCGGTGCGGCTCGACGCCGCGGCAGGCAAAACCCTAGGAGCGGAAGAGCTGGAGGAGACGAAGAGGAGGGGAGGTTTGGTTTTGGTTGCGCCTCTGTTCTGCTTGGTTCGGCTTCCCACTAAAGGGGCCGGGCCGTGAAAGTGGGAATGCATTGGGCTTTATAGGCCGGGTCGCGAGCGTTTGTATCTTTGGCCCACGCAGATGGATACCTACGTCTTTTTTTTTTTTTTTTTTGAGAGAGAGAGAGGATACATACGTCGTTGATTGCCTGATTAATGACTATTGTTCCTTGGATGCTAGGCGGTTGATGATTCGTTCCAACCAGAGGTATCTAACAATATTTCTTCGTTT
Organism: Rhipidocladum racemiflorum; assembly: GCA_036346355.1. Taxonomy (NCBI): domain Eukaryota; kingdom Viridiplantae; phylum Streptophyta; class Magnoliopsida; order Poales; family Poaceae; genus Rhipidocladum; species Rhipidocladum racemiflorum. Next base: position 69,274,132 of record CM070576.1, on the reverse strand, counting down.
TGGAAAACTAACCTATTGACTTGTGCAACTGCACGGTAGTAGAACTTTACGTAATTTTAAATTTTATATTTTGCAATTTAAATTTGAATTTAGAATGTTTGCTTTCATATTAATTAGTGAATTTTATCTTGGGATCTCTCTCCTTACGTCTGAAAGAGATTATTAGCGGGCAGGCCCATCAAGAAAATTTACACTCTCAACCTTCGGATTAAGCATAGTGTATAACTGTATATAGGGAAAAACATCATGGGATTTAGGATGGAGTTTCACATCAACCCTCAAAATTTCTCACTCAAATATTCTTTATCTTTAAAGTAAGAAGAATTGGAGCCCAAGGTGAGAGCCACCTCATCACTTTCGCGAAAGGGCCCTCTAGAAATTTCAAAATTATCTCTAGGTCCTTCCACCGATTATTTTGCAAAAAAAGAACCATGTATTTTCGAAGATTCGCGAATGGGTTCTCCATCATTTTTTTTATTTTCGCGGAAGGACCCTCCAAAAAATACAAAATTACATCTAGATCCTTTCACCGATTATTTGTAAAAAGGATACATAGTTCTGTATGTTAGCCAACGGGTTCTCCACCGTTTTTTGTAAAAAAAAAAAGGGGGTCTCCATGATTATGCAAACTCGCATAAGGCTCCTATCCAGTCTATTTTTGAAAAACCACCTCAATATAGCCAAAATTACATTGAGGTCCTCCTACCGTTTTTTGCAAAAAAAAACATAATAAATAAATAAATAAATAAAATCCTTGACCAAATTTTGCATGGAACGGCGTAGCGCGCGACTTACCCAGTACAATTTATCGCTAAAAAAGGAGATAAGTGAATGCAACAGGATGAAAGGACCCTTGTCTTAACTCGGAAGCTTTCACAGACTCCTGTCACATTCACAGGGCAAAATCTTATATAGTAATAGATGTCGCTGGAGTAAAGTACTGGCCAATTTATTGCATTCCATTTTAACATTAAGTTGAACCAAAACCTTAGCTTAAATCATTGCACTGTTGCTTTTACATTACTAAAAGAACAATTGTCGTAAGTTACTCTGCTTGCTTACCTATCCGGCCTTGCTGTTTGTTGAAGTACGTACCCATGTGTTACAGCTAATCCTAGTGGTAAGGAGCGATGTATATACCATCTGATTAGTTTACTTGCAACGGCTTAGCTGAAGAATCTTTCGTGCTTGTTGATTACCGACAGAATCACTTAACTTGATATGGTACATTGCATGGTCAATCGGGGCCTTTTGTCGCTCTGCAGTGCAGGTTATCTGCACCCAAATTTATTATCTCTTCCGCGATTCGTCGCATGCTTGCCCAGCGGAACAGTTGCAGAAATCTAACATCCTGCAGTGGATGAATACGATGTCCTGGTATTTGGGAATCTCTCGTGTGGTTATTATCAGCACCGGACCTTGAACGAAGTGTCCAGCCTGCGTTAAATTGTTCATTTCGTGTCCATGCATGCAGATGCAGGTTCAGAAGAAGCTTGCGAGTTCTATCCCTCCAGAACATGATCAATTTTCTGAACCGGAGAATGGTTCTACCATGTTCCAAAATTGCATTCAACTGAAAGATGTCACTTGTCAGCATATATATGCAGTGTAAAAGTGGGCAAACTCATCGACTCTCCAATTATTCAGATCTACCCTACTTGTCGGATACCTACCGAAGTATATATAGTTCAGAATCCATTGTATGAAGATATTTTTCAGGCACATGAGAAGTTTAACTGCAAAAATTGTTGTTTGTGCAGCTGCATTTTTTGGACCATTGTGCCACGGACGGCAACGCAGCAACGCATGTTCGGCCGAGCAATCTAGTGGCAACCCCATAGGTAGGTTGTACTGTCCATGATCATAATGCTCGTGGGCTTGGAGCGAGTTGGTTCAGTCAGTATCTGACAGCATGCAGGCTGTACGAAGCTCCGTGTGCTCAGTTGAAGTCACATAGAAATGACCTGATTGTAACTTGGTTCAAGATCCGTCAAGATTTCGAAAATCTCAATCGAAATTTCAGAAATCTTGATCGAAATTTTGATTTTTGGGGCTGAGATCCTAAATCTCAGTGAGATTAACAAAATTTTAAATTACTACAATAATTTCGGTAAATTTTGTCGAGATTTCGGCTTTTTGGACCGGTTTTGATGTTTTCTGAACCGGTAAATTGTGATGTCTTTTATGAGAAATACATGTGAAAATTTTGCAAAAAAAAAATACAAATATAAATTATGTAACCCAAGTTTTCATGTTAGAAACGCTATGTGCTCCGGCTCCCTTACAACCTAGCGTACTGTTTCAATGGATTACTTATTTATTTTCTGATGCTAAGATGTATTTTGTTTTGATTATCATGATTCTTGTCTGTTCGGACTTAGTTGCTTTTAAAATAAATAAGTTTAAGAATCATGACCGGATCTGGCTGGATAGTTGTAGCTTTGGTTGTACTAGTACTTGGACAAGTAGTTTCTGTTGTAGTTTCAGCAAATAGTAGTACTTGGCTGGATGCTTCATGACCAAATGATTCATGGCCCGATGCTTCATGGCAGTTAGTAGGGCTTGTTTAGTTGAAAACCAAACATTGCCATAAGTTAGACTTTTAAACTGGTTTGATGAAGTTAAGCTAGTGTTTGGTTTTTAGCCATAAGTTAGACATACCAAATTTTTTTGGTGATACCAAACTTAGTATTTTGCATTCAAACAGATAGGAAATGTAGATAAATGCTTGCATGATTTTTTTCATATTTTTTCCCAAATTTTTCTAGCCTCGGGAGACTATTTCACAAGGAATTTGAAAATTGTTGAAATTTTGGTTTTCTTGGACATGAAATTACCGTATTTCAAATTTGGTTTTTGTGTTTCGATCGGATTTTCAGCCGAGATTTTGAAATCTCGTTGAAATTTTGGATTTCGGCCGCCTCCGAGATGTGATCCAAAAACGAAATTTGAAAACTTAAAGGTATACATCATGATGAGAGGTATTACTCTGGCAGGACATACTAGTAGAGACCCTATATATGTGCATGTTACAACGCCCATCAAAATTCAAAACTATGATACTGTTTATGATAAGTTGGTCCTGCCAATGTTACAGTTCCACACTAACAGCACTAATGCTTGGGCTATTCAGTTAACTAGGAGGGTGGCCCGCTTAGCTAGATTTGTTATATGGAATTTAGTATGAGAGGTATTACTCTCTCTCTCTCTCTCTCTCTCTCTCTCTCTCTCTCTCTCTCTCTCTCTCTCTCTCTCTCTCTCTCTCTCTCTCTCTCTCTCTATCTATCTATCTATATATATATATATATATATATATATATATATCTATAGTGCAAGTGAGAGGGAGAGGAGCACGTGGAGGAGATGAGTACTGGTGAGCACAAGGGTGTGTATAAATATATAGGGGATGTATGAAATGGCTTTTCCAGCAAAATTATTTTAAAATTAGAACCCGCTCGCACCCAAATTTCACTTTGGCGGGCTATCCCGAGCACATCACAATTGGTTCTGAGCTAGAACCGATTGTGGTGTGCCCCCTCATCAAAGTCGGTTCTAGCACAGAACTGATTGTGATGACCTCCTCATCACAGTCAGTTATTTGCTAGAATTGACTGTGATGAGGAGGTATCATCACAATCGGTTCTTAGCTATAACTGGTTATGATGAGGGGGACCCTTATCACAATTGATTCTTAGCTAGAACCGACAGTGATGAGTTGCCCCCTCATCACTGTCGGTTTGATATAAGAACCGAAAATGATGAGGGGTGTCCTCACAAACAGTTCCAGATAAGACCGATTGTGATAACTTCATTTTCAAAATTTACAGATTATATACACATATTACAATTGATTTTCTTAAACGTTGGGAACCAACACAGATGAAGCGATAGTGTTGTCCCATTCTGCAATAGTGTAATTACTTACCCCTTAATTTGCTTTAAAATTTGTACAACTTGTATTAAGAGAGAAAGCATAGAAGCGCTGCTCTTTTAATAAATGAGGGTGTTAAATAATCGGTTCTTTAGTTGGGGGGTATTAAATAGACTTTTCTGAAAATTTAGGTGTATAATATAGATTTATTTCTTCTTTCAAACTTCATAGCCGTAGAAGAGACCAGCAATTCAATCTTACATTATTTTTAAAATTTAAAGAGGTAATGATCTAATAGCTATGATTGCAATCATAACTAGGGTCCGCCAGAATAAGTACCATATGTTTTGCTTTTATGTGATAATTTGTATCATATCTCTATATTTTAAATAACATTCAACTATAATTATATTTAAACTTTAATTAGGGTCCACCTAATTAAGGGTTAAATGTTTTCTTTTTATGAGAATTTCTAGCAATTCGATCTTCTTTTCTTAGCAACTGCAAATCACCTTTTACGAGCTTTTTAATATATAATAGATCGATATATATAGAATACCCTAGCACTGCATCCATGCATCATAGGAATGTCAGGAGCTAGGACCATCCTCACAAACTGTTTAGTTCTTGGTCTGCCTCGCTCTGTCTGTATCTACACCATGCATGTATTCGTTCATGTACACCCACGCGCACAAAATTTACCGCTTCCCTGTACACGCTCATTTTACAGTTCGTACTCGTTAATTCTCCTTTATTGTTCTGCTGCAGAGGCTTTGCTCGCCCAGCTTACAGCCGAGTCGTGTGATGTGTAGTGTACACCGATCGATCGATCGATCTGGCCCTTGGTTGTGCGTACATAGATCTGTAGGCAGGAGCTGACAGCGAACGCGTGCAGTGCAGTGCAAGTCCATGCATGGTGTATCATTGTTGCGGAGGACCGGTGGTCACGTACACGGCTACAGGTAGATTGCTGACATTTCTACGCATCCATTCATGCATATACGTATAGGACGGCTAGGACGGAGCTTTATTTGATATCGCCGTGTTCTTCAGGACTCAGTTTTATCGGCAGCGTACTGAGACCATCTCCAACCCATTCCCGTCCCCTCCCTCATTCCCTTCGCGAAGGGATTCCCATTCCTTGGCGTTCAACGGCTCCTTCAAAGATTCCCTTCAGGATTCTCTCTCTCATTCCCTCCAGGAAGGGATTCTCTCTCCTTTCCCTATACAATTCCCTTTAAAGGGAATCTGTTGGAGATGAGTGGAAATAAAAGGAATGGGAATGGGGAAGAGAACAGGGAAGGAAATGAAATGAAGGGAATATGGTTGGAGATGGTCTGATATTATGTGTAATAATACTGGTACCATGGTTGGTGAATCATTGGTTGCCCCTGATGACGGCGACAAGACGACTGTTAGAGAACAATCTCACTAGTACTAGTACTACTGCAAGAGAGGGAGCAAGCTATGCAGTTTCTCCTGTTTGAGCTTTACAGACTAAGATGCCGCCATTGTTCCACAGCATCATCTGGAATTTCAGGCATGCGTTTGTAGCCATTTCGCTGCAAGCATTAGGTCTTCAAATGAAACTGATTTGTTGGTCTATGCAGCGGCATTGATCCTATCTGAATTTAGCTCAATGATTTCTCGATCGTCTCACTGCCAGGACACATCTATCCAGCCAGTTCAGGCTCATACCTCAGACCGAGCTACACTTTTTTTGACTAAATTACAATTTTTATTAAAAAAAATTAACATAATTTGCATGGATTTATCATGACAGGCCCCGGGCCACAAGGCCTGTCTCCACCCTTGAATCTATCCAATTACGAAGTCATAATAAAAATAGAGGATGAACTCAAAGGGTTATGCTAAATTAAAAAAACATATACAACAATATGTTATGTCATCATCGGTTCAAGGGTTATTACTAGTACTTCATTATTTGAGAAATATTTGTGCAACGATCACTTATCAAGCTTTTTGCAAATCTATGAATAATTTAACACTAATCCATCAAACAAATCGACTATTGTCTCTATTGCAATGTAGAGGAGCTCACATTGTGTATTTTTGTTGTTGTGATTAGTCCACTTAGCCAGTCAGACGCTGGTAGACTCACACTGCGCTACTTTCCCTGCCAGCTCACTGCTGCCGCGGCAGGTTGCCAATCGCTGCACGCTCACTCCCTCGCCGGCTCCCTGGTATCCACTCGATGTTCTCATCGTGCCCACGCAATAGCCGAATCCAAACGACGCACGTCAAGTGCTATCGACTTGGTGGGATGCCATGTCCTCGTGAACAAGAGACATCGAGCCACAACCTCTCATGTATAGCTTTGTGTCGTGTCTTCATTTGCTACCGTTATGGGGGAAAAAATGCCGATACTAAAGGGTACTTGGGTCCAGCGGACGAAAAGCCCAACGAAACCTACCTGTTGACTATGCCATCTATCCCTGAGGTAACAGCATGGGAACTCTTCAGCTAACTAACGGATTCCGAACGGAAACCCACCAGCTGCCGGTGCCAGGCATGTGGTTGCTATCTAATAGTCTCGGAACTGAAAACCAGCAACAGTTCCAGTTGGTTGGGGAAGGCCCTGGCATGCCAAACTGTCAGCCAGTTTGGAGTTGGACAGAAATCAATCACCCATCACTGTCAGATGATCAGATCAGCTGTTAGAGTTAGTAGGGGTTTATGGGGAGATTCTTGCTAATGAAGGCATGAAATGAAAACCATGGGCTTGAATCTCTTTTCTTAATTTACTATTGTCTAGGTGGTTTATGTACACTAATAATATAATCTCAAGGATCATACCCTAAACCAAAACCAAATGGGCACTTAATCTACTGACAAGTGCAAATATTTTGGGGCTAATCACTGGCATGGATGCTACACGCTGACGAGGATATTGAAGGGGAATCCGATTCATTGTCATCGTCGTCCTCGAAATCGTCGAGATCGTCGAAATCCCAAAACTCGTCTTCCTCCTCCTCCTCGGGCATCTGCCATTGATCTTGAGAAATCTCGCCAGACTCCAATAACTCGAGCACCTGCAGTTTCCCATGTGAATCGAGTCAGCTAAAGTACTAAGGGCATCTCCAATGGTGTAGTCAACTACTAGCTATAAGAAGTGTACATATCATCTATAGATAGCTAATAGACAACCTCTCCAATGGACTAGCTATAGCATTGTCTACAAAATTAAATATGGGCCCATATGTAAGAGGTGATAAATGCCTTGGAATCAGCTATAGCCTGGCTATAAGTTAGTAGTAAGCATATATCTCTCTCTTCCTTTTCTCTCATCCACCTAAGCAAAATGCTGAGTTGGCACCCTTATAGCTAGCTGAAATGGCATCATTGGAGATGCCCTAACACTTGCAAATTAATAAGGAGTAGTACGTTATACAATTGACTGGTCATTGTAGTAACTACTGCAGCAAGCTGATACAGTACGTTGGATTTTACAATTAGATCAACAAGAAAGGCAACACCGAAGCAATGAAAAATACAATTTCTTGCTTGGAAAATTAAGTTCATGCTGTTTTTATTGTATGCGTTTTATGTAACCAATGTATACATATTAAGCTGCACATTCAGTACACAGAATTTTTAGAGCAAATTCAACTTGATGATTAAATTACAGAAGAAAATTTCACAGATTTTACAGTTGTGTCTGCTAATCCATTTGTTCAAAACTGCAAAAGTCAGTTGTACTTTCTCAAAACATAAAAAATCAGAACTCAATCATACTGAACGAACACACTAAGGGCCTGTTTGTTTTGGCTTTGGATTCTCTAAAAACTGATTCTGGATTGTGATACGGATTCTCCAAAAGCTAGAATCCAAAAGTACATATGAAGTGGATTGTGGATTCTAGAGTATTTAGATAGGTTGGATTGTGAAAATTAAATTCTAGAATCAGACTGTTTGTTTTTTATTCAGTTTTTGGAGTCAGAATCCAACATCAAAGACAAAAACAAACAGACCCTAAGCATTGCTTGCACTCGAACACTGTACCCACCTTCCAAAGCATTTAAGAGTTCAAACTACATACGAGAGTATCTGTTGAGTGATAGCTTATGTGGCAATGGTGCAATGCGTCACTAATAAACTACATGATTAAACTTCGATTAGAGTAGACCAAGTCTTCTATATATCCATCGGGTTGGGATGTTTTGTACGTTTGTCCGAAGATTTATGTTTTTGAGCTGTCTTGTGCCCCCCATTTCACCTTGGCCTTGGGCTTCCCGTGAACCAGTCGAAAGAAAAAAGGATAGGGGAGAAGGCAGGAAGCAACAGGGCTTTCCTATACCCCTTCTAAAATCAAGAAACTGGTCAAGTTTGAGATGTGACCAAACCATTGTCTTCTTCTAAAGTAGTAAAATAGTAAGATTGCTTTATGCATGGTCTTAATCTTCATTCCTCACCCACTTTCTCACAGAAAGATTGAATGCTGACAACTTTTTCCTTGTATGCTTGTATAAGTTCAAGATCTGGTCTACAAGTTAAAAAGGGGAATAAAGAAAGCTTTTGGGTCTGTTTGGAAAAACACAGATAAGGCCAATACTGATATGTATAGATGTATTCAGGTCACCATCCCTTAAGTTCAACTCAATTCATTTATGTGTGATGTGCTCATACATAAGTCGATGCCTCTGCTTTTGTGTTGTAGCATATATCATCACTCAGGGGCGCGCCCACACAATGTGGAATCCTAGTGAAAGATATTCAGTTAGCCTCACATTAAAAATGAGATCTCAACACACCGTGATAGACTTATGTACGAGCACATGCAATCAAGTTTGGTATTATGTTACTTTGCCAACTGGTCGGTACTCGGTAGATGCTAGTGAGCTAAATTAAATTCAAGGCGTGCTGTCACAACTGACACTACACACTGTGGCAGTATTTAACAACCGTAGGAGGCAAGTGGATGATTAGATATAGTACTACTAAGTCAGGCACATAGCGTATATCGCTACTAGTATTTAGGGTGCTCTCAGATGTCTGATTAGAGGCAGCATATAGGGGTTATCTGGTATAAATAATAACTTCAGATAGGAGAATTATACTCGAGTGGGATAGCAACCTAGCACCAGACATGATAGAGTAATGGTAACCTACGTAGAGAGTATGACTTGACTATTACCTCCTCTGATTAGAGAACTTGATAGTTCATGTAATACAATGGTGTCTCTTAAACTAGATCCTTCCAACAATTTATGCAATCAGCCGTTAACAATTATTCATTTTTGCTATTTTTTTCCCCATTTCTGTTGCGATCGTCCATGTCATTGTGTGGTTCAGTATGATAGAGCTGTTGAACCCACCGTTTACATTTCGTTTAGGAAATGTGGATAGGCGAGCTCCAAAGAAAAAGTAGACCATACCATGTAAGAGATTCTTGTTTTTTGTCTCTCTGCATGATTAGCTTAATCTACTTGAAGAGGTTTTCAGCGGTTGTCGGTTGCAACGCATGGTAGGATGTCATTTGCTCAAACCCTCATCAGAATTCCAATGTTTTGAGTTGCCGGAACAATCAACAATTCGATGAACCCACCAAATAGGAATTAAGATGTCCCTAACTTTTGTCCTCCGTGATGATGATTAAGAGATTTTCTTTGGTGGACCATGCATGGTTATGGCGGGGTGCTACGCTCCGTCAGACCTACCCTAACATTCCAAAGCTGGGGGGTTGCACACTAGAACAATTGGCTGGCCAGCTACCGAAAGCTACTGTGCTATTTTTGCGCCGATGTCAGCAAGAGCCTTCGCAGTGATGCGTACCTTAGGCCCCGTTTAATTTATTGCTGCGCCTTGATATAACCGAGATCTGTAATTGTATGCGCGGTAAAATTGCCTTTTTTTTTCAACCTTGTGAATTCTGAAGTGTCCCTAGTTTAGTGCAGAGAAAGATTTTCCATTTTCCCTACGTGCGTACCTGTGTCATGGTAGGCCGCCACGCTGCCGCGGGCCTGACGCAGAGCGACGCGACGAACATGAGCCGCGTCAGCTGCGCGGCGTCGTAGCCGTCGCCGAGGCGCGGGTCCAGGAGCCCTTGCACCGCGCCGTCGCTCAGGTAAGGCTTGGCCTGCGTCGCACAGGCACATGTTCCGACCCAAAACTCAGCCACCTCGATCGCGCTAGCCATTAGTAAAACGGTGGTGAAGGCGCTGTAGATTACTAACCGGTGGCACTTACCCAGGCGAGGAGGCTCTTGTGAGAGCCGTCCACCGGCTTCCTCCCGGAGATGAGCTCCAGGAGGAAGACGCCGAACGCGAACACGTCCGTCTTCTCGTCCACGATGCCGTGCGTGAAGTACTCCGGCGCCAGGCACCTGACACGTCGCGATTAATGCCAACGCTCATGTCAGCATCGTCTCTAACCTCGAATTTTACAATCTTTTTTTTTTTTTTTGTTTTGCTGGTACAATCCAGGGAAGTGTTAACTGCGACTCACCCGAACGTCCCCTCGATGGGCGCGATGGCATGGTGCGTCCACTCCGACGGAAGCCACCGGGAGAGGCCGAAGTCCGAAATCTGTGTACCATGGAGATGCATTACTAGATCGTAATCGATACGAACAGAGGAACTGAGGAAGAACAGGGGAAGAGCAGAGTGGGTGAAGAGACGATTTACCTGGGGCTCGTAGTCTGCGGTGAGGAGGATGTTGGACGCCTTGATGTCCCGGTGGATTATCCGCCGCGCGCAGCCCTTGTGGAGGTACCGGAGCCCCCGCGCCGTGCCGACCGCTATCCCGTGCCGCTGCCTCCACGTCATCACCGGCAGCTTCTCATCTGCAATTCCAATGCAGGCCGCCTTAATACAATGGCAAGAACAGAGCACTGAGAATATGTATGGATGGACGCCGTGTCGTGGGACTCGCCGTGGAGGTTGGCGGAGACGGAGCCGCGGGTGGAGAACTCGAAGATGAGGTGGAGGCCGCGGTCGACGCAGCAGCCGAGGAGGGAAGAGACGTTCGGGTGCCGTACGTGCCCCACCGTGCCCAGCTCCGTCAAGAAGTCCTTCTCCTTCTTCTCGTCCGCCGCCGCCGTCGGCGCCAGCCGCTTCACCGCGACGGCGCGCCCGTCCTCCAGGACCCCGCGGTACACCTCGCCGTACCCGCCCTTCCCCACCATGTTGCCTGCGCAACCCTCAACGCTTGTAAAGACAACGCCAATACGAAAGAATCGAAGGAAACGGACAGCATATCGGCCTTTGTTACCTTGGTGGAAGCCATTGGTGGCCTGGTTGACCTCCTCGTAGGAAAAGCACCTCCAAGTGGGCTTGTTCGGCGGCGGCGGCTCGACGTCGACACACTCCTCAGTGGACTCATCAGGGTTGCTCCGGCGGCCAAGGGACAGGAGCCTCTTGAGGCTCCGGCTCCTGAGATAGTTCATCCTCTGCTTTATCTACGTACCCAGAACACGGCAGCTCGATCCGGCCGGCCTCCAAGAAGACAAGAACAAGGCCTAGCTGGTTACAACTTACAACATCTCCTCCTCCCCTTGTTCGCCGTCGTGTGCGAGCATGTAGGAGTAATAGCGACACTGGGCATGCGGTTAAAGAAGAGGGGAGCCTCACTGCCTCAGCCTAGAGTGGTTCCCAGGTCAAGAGAGGGATATGAGGGCATTGAATGGCTCAAGCCATTGGCGAGGAAGGCATTAAATTGGACACGAAGGAAGGAATAACTGCTCCTGTGTCGTCGTGTGTGCACGGCACTGAACTCAACTGCACGCACACGAGTAGGGGTGAAACCGGGTCGGATACGGGCGGATATTGCTCGTCCCGTATCCTAACCCATATTTTTTTTCCGGATTCGGAGTCGGATACGGATGCCCCGGATACGGATCTGGTCGGATTATTCAGGATTCGAATACGGAGCGGATACCTGACGGATTCGGGTCGGGATCGGATATCATAATCGGATAATAGTATAATACATAATTGTGCACGTAAAAAAAATAATGAAGCATTAACCTTACAACATTAGCTTCAAATCATAATTATTTCAACGTAGGATAGTAGTATAGTTAGAGGTGCAAATGGGTCGGATACAAGGAGAGAGATCGAGACATAAAGAAAACAGAGAACAATATGGGAGCTCTTCCATCAAACTTAACCTTACGGAATAAATTTCTGGAGATATTAAATAGTGTTGAATTGTCACATTCTGACAAACTGAAGACAGACTTCTCTCATAATGAGGACTACTCGGATTTGTTTGTTATGCGTCAATTTAGCAACTCAACTAATTCCAGTAATTTGAATAGAAAAGAAGTTTATCAAATAAGTTGAACAAATCAATTTAGGTAAAAGCATTATGTCATCACTCTATTTGTTTGTTAATAGATTTGTTGAAGTTCACTCTTAATAATAAAGTAGTGTTTTTTAGTGCCAATATCAAACAACTGCTCTATCTATCCAATAATGAGCCAAATTAATGGAAGAATAACTAATTTTATCCGGATATTCGGGTCGGATATTTACCGGATATCGGGTCGGATATTGCTCTTCCCATATCCTAACCCATATTACTTGAGATTTTTCGGATACGGATCGGATATTGCTCTTCCCATATCCTAACCCGTATTACACCGGATTTTACGAATACGGATACGGATAACATCGGTACGGATTTTAAACGGATTCGGTATCGGATCGGGCGGATATTTCCTGTCCCGTTTTCACCCCTACACACGAGGTAGAGGAGGTGGCGAGATGGGCGCCGGGCCGTCCACTTTTTATACCTGTGCTTCTGGCGCGGGACAGTTGGGGGCCCGGCCGCCAACGGTGTTTTCTGGAGTATTAGCGCGAGAGGAGAAATTCTATTTATTGGATGTTGAATTTGGAGAATTAATCTAATAAAGAGAGAATTTTAACTTCTTATTTTGTATGTGTTTTTTGTTTTTATTCGTATGATTTTTTAGTTTGTCGTTGATTGGTATGGGTGAACGACTATGTTTTCCATTGATAATCATCTACCTACATATACTGGAAGTTCTATACCCTGGATTTATTTTTCTAGCATTATGTCATATTTATATGTGCTAAACATTTATTTTCTTCATTAAGTAATTCTGAAAATTGCTTAATCATTAATGAAAAAGGCTAGAAAATTCTGGAAATTCATGGATGACATATTGATAATATTATTACTCTAGATTTATTTTCTAGCAATAATTCTATGTGTTATGTGTATTAAAATTATTTTCTTTTATTCAGTAATTATGAAAATTGCTTAGTAAGTAACACAAAATTACGTAAAATATTATAAATATTCTAGAAAATTATAGTTAACATATTGGGAGCCTTGTGTCTCAAAAATTATTTTTAAAGCATTATTCCATGTTTAATTTATCTTAGAATTTTTTTTTCTATTATTTAGTAATTCTGAAAATTGCTTAATAATTAACAGAAAAATTATATCAAATGCTAAAAAAATTCTGAGAAATTTTAGATAATTATCTACTAAATAGATATAGACAAAGCTTTATTGATTGAAGAGTGAGCGTGCAATATAATGATTTTTTTCAGCAGTAAAAGCCATTTGCATAAATAGAAATAGGATATGTTGGATATCGCAAAGAGAGAATTTATCAAGCTTGCACTAAATGGCAGCAACAATTACATTACCTTGGCAATTAATACTAAAATTAATTTGACATCTCAATTTTTTAAAGCTTTTTTCAAACCTAAAGCTGGTATCCTTGTTCTTCTCGAAACCGTGTATGACTTTGCACCTCCTGAAACACCATCTTCTTACGGATCGGAAGGCCGAATATTTGATGGAAGACAACCGGTTGGTACTTTTACATTCTCTGAAGGAAAAATATAACTAGCAAAGACCCGTCCTATTGCCAGAAGCACAACACGAATGGATTCTCCTGCGTTTTCAAGATTTAAAAGGTTGTGGAAACATATAACTCTGCTACGCACAAGTTTGTCACTGAACTAACATTTTGTAAAAAGAAAGTTATTAATGCTAAAATAATCAACAAGACATTATACACCTTCCACCCCAACATGATGATACTACTGTAACAGTATCATCATTTCAAGTACCAGAAGTAATATGAGCTTACATGCATTTTGCCAGAAGCAGAAATGCATGATGAATTATTGGTGAAGAATCATCACATACTTTCTAATGGGAGTCATGCATTGCCCGAAGCACATGCAAATGCTCAGCAGGCTAGCAATAGCCATGGCTCCAGAAAGGGCGAAGTCCTAGATGCCCATGTCGTAGAGCCATTAACGCATGTGCATAATGTGTGCAGGCAACGTTGGTTTGAGGCAATGTACATACTATTTGGAAATAATTCTCATCACAGCATTTGCATTTGGTGCAAGATTGGGGGGTGAGTGATGCCGTGACGCTGTTGGAGCTAACGGACACTTCGCTGCCAACTGACAGGTGAGTTTTGAGTCCGACTTGTGAATCAGGGGACCTGGCTCACGATCACACGGTTGTTGGGGGGGGGGGGGGGGGGTGCGGTGTTCGCATCGCATCGTAGCCTTCTGCCCCCGCCACCCGAAACGTCGGGTAAGAGAGGGGTATTGGGCTGGATATTTGGGTTTGGGCAGGACGTGGCAGACTTGCGATTTTGACGTGGATTTGAGAGAAGCGCCGAGCGAGGGCTGGGCCTGAAGATTCTAACTGGGCCGAGAGAGAGGCTCTAGGACGTATTGTTCTCTTGAGCAGTCTTCGCCGGCGGCCGTCGGCCGGCAAACTCTGCTCTGTAATCTTGGCAGGCATTTTTGTGTTTTTTAGACCGTTCGGGCAGGCTCCGATACAATTGAACACCGGTTTTCTTTTCGGTAAGCACCAGTTGACGCACCCTCGCCGAGCTTGCTGTCGTAGTCGAGGCTGTTGGTCGCCTCAGTAGTAAGGTCGACGCTATATATGTATTGCAACAGAAAACTTCTTAATTGTCGGGTCCAATTACCACATCTTTTTCAAGACTAAAATGCCAAGCCTGGCTGGCCATGCCAATAGGTGCTAAACTACCGCGTTTCCTCAAAGATGATAATCCAAGTCTAACATATACACGTCCTACCAGTGACCGCATGCAGGGTTCCACTTATCGCTCGATATTCTTCGATTTTCATGATTTTCGAGCTTACCAAGCCGGCACGATATATAATACCGGTCGGTAAATCGATTAAATTCAAAAAAATAATTCAAAAAATTCAAAAATTTGAAAACATTTGTCCAACACAAATATCGCGATAATCGAGCCATATCGAGCGATTATCGAGGTATATCGATCGAAAATCGCTCAAAAATCGACCGACGGGGAGGTTCACGTAATCGGCTAATTTTCGAGGAAAATATCGAGATAATCGAGCAATATCGAGTGATTATCGACCAAATATCGAAATTTTTGGATTTTTTTCAAAAAATTTGAATTTTCAAACCATTCGATTTTTATCGATTTTCGACCGATTTTCGGCTCGATTTTGTCGATTTTCGAAATTCGATTTTCGAGCCGATTTTCGAAATTCGGTAAGTGGAACCCTGACCGCATGTACTTCGAACATGTTTGAGAATGGTGGAGGAAAACATACTGGTTGGCATTTCCCATGATGCTGCCAGTGCCAGTGCCAGCATTCCCATGATGCTGCCACTTTTTTAGTTTTCTATATATACCTTATTTTTTAAAAAATATAGCCTCATGAACACATTTATAAATTTGACCCCCTCTCTCACCATAGAAGTTGTGGTAACCGACACCTGTCTCCTACCGCGCCTAGGGAGCACGCACTGCTGCGGCCAGGTAGCGCAGAAGAAGCGCTGCCGCGATCCCGGGTCTCCAATGACCTTCCGCTATGTCACATTTCGGTGTTTTCACGGTTGGGGATGGAACTATTTTTACAATTGCATTCGAAAGAGAGCCAAATTCGCAAAAAAAAAAAAACACTGGTCTAGAAAAGTGATGACTTTCTGCTCGGTGTTCTTGAGACAGGCATTCGACACTTATGTGGAAGAAATTTACTCCTTTCGGTTACAAATAGTTGTCATTTTGAACATATGTGTGGTTAAATTTTTGAAACTTTGACTATCGATGTCTTTTTAGATATTTAAATTGGGTATATGAAAATTATATGTGTAAATTTGTTTTGTAAAATACTTTTATAATATTACAATTTTATTAGGTTTTATGAATATATTATAATAAAAATTAGTGATTAAAATTATATTTCAAAGATCGTATCGATATTTAAAATGACAATTATTTCTAACAGGAGGGAGTATAAAGGCCGGCTCATCAAAAAGATCGGGCGGATTAGACTGAACCAAAGACTGGTATCAATCCGACGTATTAGGGCATGTACAATGGTACATGTCAGCTGTCTATAAGGGTATGCCACATCAGATTTTGGATGATGTGGAGGAGAGAGAAATATGCCGTCTATTATTTAACAAACGGTCTTATAAACAGTTTTATAGTGTATATACCATTGTACAGGCAGTTTATTAATTATATGAGAGATCATTATAGACCGCTATATATACAGTCTATTATATAAGTTGTCTTTAGTACTGTCTGTAGATAACATGGAGGTACATTATAGACAGCTGCCGTCTAAACCACTGTACATGCCCTTAGCTGTTGGGTCACTGTCCTCTCGAAAAAGAAGAAGAAGCTGCGGCCTGACCGCACGCAAGCACCCTCCAACTCACTCTTCCATCAATTCAAAAGACGCCACTTTGAGATAGCGCCATGGCCGACCGGCGAAACAGCTTAATTTCTAGGAAGTTGCCACTACATGGAAGTGCAACTACCGTGCAATCTCCGAGCCGAGGCACTTGAGGATTTGGACTGGCAAGTTTGTCAATGCACGGCTCTCCCCATTACACACATATACTCAAAGTTGGGACTACTCTTAACAATTATTCACTACTGTCCGTTGAGTCGTTTGTCAGAAAGCAACGCGCCAAGACTTTTCCAGCAACGATTTAATTCTGCATATATGAGCAGCTCTTCTTCTTCTTCTTCTTCGACGCCTAGCCTTGAAGCTATTTCCACTTGAACAATTTGTGCACTGCAAGCAACGGCTGCTTACTAATCTGTAGAATGGTAAGGGTGTTAGCTCTTCCTGCGGGCAACCACTTCGCTGCCAATTCCGTGCCCAGTGCTCCTGGCAATTGGACCCTGATCGTCTTCGGCTTTGCCGCGGCGTTAGCTATCGCCGCAATCGCCGTTTTCAACTGTGCCGACGGGCCGGAAGACAAGCCAAGAAGGGAAAAGAATAAACACCGGCGTCGACGCTCGGGCGGTGCTGCTGATAGTGGTGGTCATGGCGGCGACGTGCCGGACGTGGCTGGTGGGGAGGACGGTGGCGGCAACGTGCCCGTCGTGCCGGACGTGGATGATAAGGATGACGGTTGCGGCGGCAACCAGCCAAGGTAAAAACAAGCATGCTTCATGTTGGCTTGAGCCAATATATAAAGCAACCGTTCGCTCTAATTTAACTCTAGTTCGTGTTTACCCTCATATCACTAGAAGTTAACAGCCTGTATCTAAATTTGCGATTTTCCCTTTACCACCAGCGACAACCCTCCCGGAGATGCGCCCGGGCAGCACCACAGTCACCACGGACATGGCGCGAACCATGGCGGCGGGCACGGGCAGCACCACCAACACCATGGACATGGCGCAGACCATGGCGGCGGGCACCACTTCTCCGGGGACGGGCATGGGCATGCGGCAGGCAGTGATTTCAGCGGTGGCGGCATGGGTGGTGGCTTCTGACGAAATGCGGCGTGCTTGGAAGTCCGCCATATAGGTCGATCGGTTTAAGTTTGGGATAGACCTCATGTCTAGATCCAGCAGTACGGGCAGCTGTTCTTGTTAACACGGCCATTGTGTTTGTCAGTTTGTGAGATGAGGTTGTGCAGTTTTATGATCAGTCTGTTGAGTATATACGGATTTCTATAGACAAAATAATAACGAAATGCAAATCTTGCTATGGTTCTGGCCTTCTGAATTAGGGTGCGTTTGGTTGCCTGGTGAGGTTGGATGGGATATGGCCATCCAATTTGGATGGGATGGAGCCGTCCAGGTAGTTGTTTGGTTTGGTGGATAAGGATGAGCAAATTTTTTATTTGGTTGGATGGATGAGGATGGATGAGATGAGTTAATTTTTTGTTTGGTTAGATGGATGAGCTAGTTGTAATCAAAGTTTTGAATTTTGGTTCGAATTTTTTTGGACAAATTTTAATAAAAAAAATTGAATTTTGAACAAAATTTGATCACAATTTAAATTTTCTGACAAAATTTGAATTTTTGGATAAAATTTGACCAAAATTTGATTTTTTTGGACACATTTTGAATTTTTGAATAAAATTTGCATTTTCAAACAAATTTTTATTTTGGCAATTTTTTACTAAAATTTGAATTTTAAAATAAAATTTGACCATATTTTGAGTGAAGTTTAATTTTGGCCAAGAAAACTTTGCCGAAATTTGAATTTGGCTGTGTACACCTCTTCGTGCAGCAAACTGGATGAGCACATCCGGCCTTTTTATTTGGATGGTTTTATCCAGCATCTTGAGAGAATATTCCCAAAAACTGGATGACCATATCCTATCCATCCACCCATCCAAACAATTGGATGACTCCAAATCCATGGATGGCCATATCCCATCTACCCTCATCCACCCAACCAAACGCACCCTTAATGATCAATTGATGGTTTATCCTCACTTACATGTGTCATTAATTATTTATCTATAGTGTCTCACTGACATACGGGTTGTATGATCATATGTCAGTAAAACACATGAGATAAATAATCAATTACATTATTAAAAAAACAAATAATTAAATCTCTTGAATGAAGGATCAAACTGGGCACACATCTCGCCACTTCAGTCATAGTCAGAGGCACTGGAGCTGATCGAGTTTAGTCAAAATCAGCACCTTTATGCATGCATGCCGTGCAAATACAAGCAACAGGTGACAATCGATGCAGTACATCACAATATAAAACGTGTCAATCGAACCATCCATTGATCAATTCAACGATATGAAACGTGTCAATCGATGCAGTATATACTACTTACACGCGTGGCACGTGGAACTTATCTAATCCTCCTCGGTACCATCCCACTATTTAGGGATGAAAACTGATGAAATACGAATGAATAATAGTTTTATTATTTTTTTTAATTTTTTTTTCTCGTATGCAGATATAGATATGGATAGTTTGGATACGAATATAAATACAGATAATATCGAATACAAATCAAATCGGATATAATTACGAATATCTATTGGAACATGATAACCCCTTAGATTGTACATAAAAATCAATAAAAACACATAACTAGTTGATTTGATCAAAATATTATTGAAAATTAAACAAATATAAATATTTTCATTCACTTAGACAATAATTAGATACCATATCGCAAACAAAATTATATAAGACGCCCCGTTTGGCAACTTGGAACCGAGCCATTTCTACTAGATTTTGGAAGAAACCCAACCAAACGGGCTAAAGCTCGGAACGATTCTCCTCAGAACGTTTTTTCTTTTTCCACTCTGTGGCCGAATCAGTCTGAACTCCGTTCCACCCGATTCATAGAATCTTACATGAAACGTTTCAACCAAGAATCTGGAATCGTTTCCGTTTATACTAGAATCTAGAACCGTACCAAAGAGGGCCTTAGTTCATCACGCACATACGATTAGTTCATCATATATGTAGATTAAAACACAAAATAAAGATAATTCTTACTCAAAGATACAAATGAAAACAAACACATAACACACTAAAAGTTTGATAATACTTATGTACCATATCTCTAGAAAAAAATATAATACTTACATGTAATGATCCAAAATTTGTATTCTTTGTTAAATTATATTTAAAATAATAAATTATGTATTTATAAGTTTTTATGCATTTTAGCTACTTATTTAAAATGTTTTCCTATTAAGGATAACAATTTTTGAAATTTTTAGAAAATTTAAAATTGATAAAATTTTGAAAATAATTTTTTTAAATGATAAACTATGTCTAGAATTTTTTTAAACAAATCATAATTTCTGGAGCTAATTTGCCAATTTTAATAATTAAAACTTGATTTATGGCTTAACTAAATTAGAAAATGATTTTAAAATTTAGAAACCTTATTGAGCCAAAAGAGTAGCTTGGCCTAGCCCACATGCATATCCGGATATCCGACCCATCAATATCCGGATTATCCAAATCCATATCCGATGGATAGTGGGCTACCGAATCCGTATCTGTATCCGACAAACAAAATCCGTATCCGTATCCAATCTGATACTATCCGAAAAATATCCGATCCGATAGAATCCATATTAAAAAATTATTCGGATCGGTTGGAAACTATCCAATCCGTTTTCATCCTGCCAATATCCCATCCTCCGTGCTACAGTGGCGGTGAGTAGAAAATAACTCGAAGACTTCACCGTTCCATAGTTGTGAAGGATAAAGCTATTGTAAAAGGATGACACCGCTGTAGATCCAATATAATACATCGATCGAATGGCAAGAATAATTACAAAGAGCATACACAAGATATAAAGGCAAGACTCTCTTTCTTTATTTGATCTTGCAAAATAGGGTGCCATATTTGTAGTAAAAATCTATTAAAGATAGAATTAGATTCGCCTATAATGAGGTAGTCTAAATATATTTGAACAATTAGGACTACAAGTTGTACTATATCTCAACAAAAATAACTAGCTAAGTTAGTTGACACCTGTGCTTTGATCTTGTACAGCCTCCAACCCTAAGTACATACTAGTCCATCGGTCCATTCTCACAAACAAGAAGCTCGACCAGCTATAAGCCTACAATGGTTAGGGCATTGGATCTCGTGCTCAATTCGAGCAACAGCTATGTTGACGTCATGAACAAGTCCAGCTAGCAGTAGTTGCGAATCACGACAAAATATCTCTCACGATCCTAAATCTCAGTCGGATTAAAAAAATTTAAAAAAAAAATTCAAATTGCTACAGTATTTTCGGAAATCTCAACAAATTTCATCGAAATTTCAGGTATTTTACCGGATTTGGTCAATATCTCTTAAGAATATCATATTTCATGAAACTTTGTTGGAAACCCGATTTTTTGAGTCATTTTCTAAAAATAACAGAAATACTATCAGATTTTTATAAAAATGTACAAGCTTAATCATATTATAAAAAATTTATGGTATCCTCTTTAGCAGTCTAGGATGATAGGACTTGAGTGCCCGATCTTTCGGTGGAGGGATAACTATCGATTGGCGTTGGAGAAGACTCTCACGATCCGACTACGCACGAACAAGTCGATGGCGCCTTAGCAATCGCTGAACCTACTCCGCGTGGTTATTGATCCTGCTAGGTAGCCGAGATCAACCTGAACACGAAGTTCAATTCTTGTTGGTAATCGAAGAACAAACAAGAACAAGTAAAAACAATCTGAAGTATGAGAGAAAGTGGAGACGAATTGAGATTCTATTAAAGTCTTCACAAGGTGGCTATCTAGCACAACTTGAAGAAGAAAGTTTGCACACGGCTAAACTCAATCAACAAAATCTGAGTTCTAAGGGAGGGACGACAGGGGTATATAAAGGGGAGAAGGGGAGGCGCCCATATGGCAACCAAGGGGGAGGGCGCACATGCAGCCCAAAACAGGAGGAAAATCCGCCCTCTTTTCCTTCTTAACAAAGCTTCCTAAAATACAAAAGGAAAGAAATAAAAGAGAATTTCATGGCGCCTTGATCTGATTTCGGTCCTTCAAAAGGAAAGGAAACTCTTTCCTCCTTTCCTTCTTGGTAGTATTTCGCATGTGCTTGTTTTCCTCTTTGACTTTGTCTTCTAATCCTGCGCACATGATGATCGAGCTTGATCTTCTCCTTGGTTTCTAAGAACAATAAAATCATCACAAGAATTAACTAGCAATCCATTCTGTGAATTAGTTGTATACAAACTTAGAAACGAGTTGACCTGATAATTGAGCTGACGTGCTTTGGCACGAGTAATTGGTCCTTGCACGGATGGCTCATGTGTGTTCATGGAAGAGATGTCCTCATCATGCTCCCCTTCTTGCATTTGAGTCGCCCTCGACTCAAGCTCATCGTCTTCTCCCAAGTATGGTTTCAAATCGGCAATGTTGAATGTGGGACTAACCCCAAAATCTGCAGCAATTCAAGCTTATATGCATTATCATTTATCTTTGCCAATACTTTGAAAGGACCATCACTCGCGGCATCAACTTAGATTTTCTTAATTCAGTGGAATCGATCTTTACGCAAATGCAACCAAACTAAATCCCCAGGTTCAAAAGTTACATGCTTCCTTCCCTTACTACCAAAGAAGTTTATATTTAGCATTCATCGTTCTATGTTTTCTTTAGTTGTCTCATGCATTTTCATAATTAAATCAAGACGTTGTTTAGCATCAAAATTCAATTTTTCTAACATGGAAGAGGTAATAAATCAATAGGAGCACGAGGACAAAACCATATACAATCTCAAAAGGGCACAACTTAGTAGTAGAATGCACGTTGAAACGATTATAAGCAAATTCAATATGAGGTAAGCATTCTTCCCACAACTTTATGTTCTTTTTCAAAATAGCCCTAAGCATGGTAGATAAAGATCGATTGACAACTTCAGTTTGTCCATCAGTTTGGGGATGACAAGTAGTAGAAAATAACAGCTTAGTCCCTAATTTAGCCCACAATGTTCGCCAAAAATGACTCAGAATTTAGTATCGCGATCTGAAACTATTGTGTTAGGCATACCATGTAAGCGCACAATTTCACGAAAGAACAAGTCGGCCACATTGGTAGCATCATCGCTTTATGACATGGAATAAAATGCGCCATCTTAGAAAATCTATCCACCACAACAAAAATGCTATCCCTCCCTTCTTTGTTCGAGGTAGACCTAAAACAAAGTCCATCGAAATATCCTCCCAAGGCATGCTAGGAACAGGAAGAGGCATGTATAAACCATGTGGATTGAGACGTGACTTAGCTTGTTGGCATGTGGTGCAAATGAGCGACAAATCGTTCCACGCCCCTTCTCATTTTCGGCCAAAAGAAATGGTTAGCAAGAATATCCTCCGTCTTTTTCACTCCAAAGTGTCCCATGAGACCACCTCCATGCGCCTCTGCCAGTAGCAACAAGCGAACGGAACTAGCGGGAATGCATAGTTTGTTAGCTCTAAACAAAAAGCCATTTTGGAGGACAAACTTATTCCAAACTCTTCCTTCTGTACATTTGAGCAAAACAACATGAAAATCAGCATCATGTTCATATTGATTCTTAATTGTCTCTAATCCAAAAATTTTGAAGTCAAGTTGTGTAAGCATGGTATATCGTCGAGACAAAGCATCGCAATAATATTGTCTTTACCGTTCTTGTGTTTGATAACATAGGGAAAAGACTCTATGAATTCAACCCATTTGGCATGACGACGATTCAATTTTGCTTGACTTGAATATGCTTTAAGGATTCGTGATCGTAATGTATGACAAATTCTTTGGGCCATAAATAATGTTGCCAAGTTTCTAAAGTTCGAACTAGAGCATATAATTCCTTGTCATAAGTAGAATAGTTCAAACTAGGCCCACTCAACTTCTCACTAAAATAAGCAATTGGTTTTTTATCTTGTAACAAAGACACCACCCAACCCAATTCCACTAGCATCACATTCTAGTTCAAAGGTCTTAGAAAAATCAGGGAGTTGGAGAAGTGGGGCATGTGTCAACTTATCTTTTAAATGCTGGAAGGCGTGCTCTGTGCATCTCTCCAATCAAATTGTACACCCTTCTTAGTGAGCTCATTCAATGGTGCGGCAATGGTGCTGAAATCCTTCACGAAACGACGGTAGAATCCCGCAAGTCCTAAAAGCTCCGCACTGTGTGACCGCTTTAGGAGTCGGCCAACTCTGTATTGCTACCACCTTGGCTTGATCAACTTCAATGCCCTGCGGAGTAACAACATAGCCAAGAAAAGAGACTCGATCCGTGCAAAAGGTGCACTTCTCAAGATTACCAAATAAACGTGCATCACGTAAAGCATTTAAAACAGCACGTAAGTGATCAAGATGCGCCTCCAAAGATGTCCTGTAGATTAGAATATCATCAAAGTAAACTACCACAAAGCGGCCAATGAAAGCTCTCAAAACCTCATTCATTAATCTCATGAAAGTGCTAGGTGCATTAGTTAAACCAAACGGCATGACTAACCACTCATATAGACCGAACTTAGTTTTAAAGGCTGTTTTCCATTCATCTCCGAGCTTCATGCGAATTTGATGATATCCACTACGTAAATCAATTTTAGAGAAAACAGTAGAGCCACTCAACTCATCAAGCATATCATCTAACCGAGGAATAGGATGGCGATATCGAATGGTGATATTATTAATAGCTCTACAAATAACACACATGCGCCATGAGCCATCTTTCTTTGGAACTAAAAGGATTGGAACAGCACAAGGGCTAAGAGACTCACGTACAGTATCCTTTGTCAAGCGAGATCTTGAACTTGGCGTTGTATTTCTTTAGTCTCTTCTGGTTTGTGCGGTATGGCGACGATTGGGTAGCGAGGCGCCGAATGAGGTCAATTTGGTGCTCAATGCCTCGCATTGGTGGCAGCCAGTGGTACCTCGTTGGGAAACACATCCATGTACTCTGTAAAAGATTAGTGACAGCAGGAGGCAAAAGAGAAGGTAGATCTTCACATGAAAATAGAGCCTCTTTGCAAATGAGAGCGTAACAAAGAGAATCACTAGCATGTAATTCATTCAAATCAGATTTGGTAGCTAGGAAACATGCACCCTTCAATTGAATCTCATTTGGTTTGTCATGAACAGATTTAGCATTTTTCTCAAGGTGCTGTTTTTGATCATGTACCACAATCTGATTTTCACTTTTGTTGTTGTTTAGATTCTTCTCTCTATTAGCTCTATCAATCTCATCTTTGAAAATAGCATCGGAGACATGGGATGTAAGACAATTTTCTTATCTTGGTGCACAAAAGAGTATTGATTAGTTCTACCATGATGTACACAATTTTTATCATATTGCCATGGTCTACCTAACAGCATGGAACAAGCTTGCATAGGTACAACATCGCAATCAACATAATCATGATAAGAACCTAAAATAAAATGCACTCTTACCAAGCGGGTTACCTTTAGTCTGCCATTGTTTGTGAACCATTGGATGTGGTAAGGTTGAGGATGTGGTCTAGTGGAGAGTGCAAGCTTTTCAACCATGTCCACGCTTAGCGAGGTTGTTGCAACTCCCACCGTCAATGATGATCCGAATGGCACGCTCCTTCACGACGCCTTTGATATGAAACAAGTTGTGGCGCTGATTTTGGTCGCCATCGGCAATCTGAGCGCTAAGTACTCGTTGGGAGACGATACTTAGAAATTTGTTGGCGTCACCCGCGCTTAATGTGCTCTTCTTGAAGCGCGGAGTTGGTGTCATTTTCTGCATCGTTAGCAATCAAAGCATATGTTTCTTCATCAAGATCACTAGCGGAGTCATACTCACCATCTTCGCGAACTATGAGCACACGAGTATTTGGACAATCCCGCATGATATGACCAAAACCTTTGCATCGGTGGCACTGAATATCTTTGGTGCGCCCCGTGGAAGCAATGGATGACGATTTAACTGTTTGTAGGAGCTTGAGTGGTTCGTGTCATCGAAGGTGCGGTGCGTGGTGCTGAAGTTGATGTCGCCGGGTTGTTGGAGGGGCTTGGTGTTGTGGTACGAGCGGTCGGGCAGCGGGGTGTGCGGCGTCCAGGAGGTAGTACGCCCTGCAGAAAAGTTAGTTTTGGCCCTCGCTTGTCGCCCCTGCAATTCACGCTCGGCTTTGCAAGCAAGATGGAATAATCGAGTCATCGAATTGTAATCTTTGTAATCTAAAATGTCTTGGATTTCTCGATTTAAACCACCTAGAAAACGAGCCATAGATGCTTCCTCATTTTCAAGTAAACCACAACGCAACATGCCAATCTGTCATTCCCGATAATATTCTTCGATCGAGCTTTTACCTTGGCGCATAAGCGTTGTAATTTATTAAGCAAATCTCTAGCATAATAGGAAGGAACAAATCTATGTCGCATGAGCAATTTTAAAGCCTCCCAAGTGGTGGGTATATTATGTGCATGGACACGACAATGCTCTCTCCACCAAATGGAAGCAAAATCAGTAAACTCACTAGTAGTAGCCCTAACGCGTTTATCTTCGTGAAAGTCATGGCATGCATACTTTTGATCAACTAATAACTCCCAACTAAGGTAAGCATCGGGGTCATATTTGCCATCAAAAGTAGGTATAGTGATTTTTATTTTGGAGAACATATCGTCACGATCACGTACCTCACGTCGTATGGGAGCACGACGCATACCTTGTTGGTTGAATCGAGTCGGCGATGGTCACGGTCGTGGTCGAAGAAGTCATCCTCGACTCCGTGGTGTGGTGTGTATCGTTGTCACCATCTTGATCGTCCATCTCAACGCCCGGCTAAGGGAGCCCTAGATGTGCTAGCGAGGTGTATTGAAGCGATCGACGTAAGCGGGGCCATGCCGCATGGGTGGAATAGATCCTGGCGCCCGTAACGCGCCCGGTGTTGCCGCGAGGTGGATGACCGGGAACACCAGGCAGCAGCTGCAAGCACATCAAGTCTAGACAAAATATTAGCTAAAGCGATGTTAGTAACTCCTTGCGCGGTCTCAATGGATCGAAGCCGATCTTCTTGGAGTGACATGCGCTCATTAGTGAGTCGTACATCCTCACTAAGTCCCTCGGTAGTGGTCTTTGTTATCCGTGCAAAGTGTGCAACGATGCCCTTCGTCTTGAGGAGATTGATGCAGAGAACCTTCGTCACCGACATGGTTAGTATAAGAACAGCAAAATACCTGCAAGTATGAGGTTCCTATCGACTAGGGAGGTGGCTATGAATTACTCAAAACTCACTGTTTTACCAAAAGCTCTTGTAAGTTCTTACCACACCAACAGAGATGACGTGCTACCTAGAGTGTGAAACCCGAAGAGGTGAAGTTGAGCGATTGCCAGGTGTCACAACGCTGTTCGTGGTAGTAATATGTGTAGCTTGGAAGGTTTAAAATATGTAGCACGGATTAGCTTTTTCCCACCGAATCAAGTAAGGTGAAAAGTCGTTCAAAATTAGTACAATCTTTGGTCCTAGGCTAGATCGTACTAGAGACGCGAGCCTAAAACACCAAAGATGCCACCGAACAAAAACAAGTGGCCGCAGAGGAACAAAGAGGTCCGAGCAGAGGGTGAAAACAAAGACGAAAAATTCGCGTAAGATGGGGATTGTCTTAAAGAGTAGAAACCACCTAAAAATAGTTTTGGGACAAGAAAATTTCCAGAGCGGTTCCAGACTCTTTTTTTTTTTTTTTTTTTTTGGTCCGACCCGACCTCTTCTCTGTCTGGAACCGAAACCGAACTAGCTAGCTGACTCTTTGATCTGTTTAAACCTAAACAAACTCTCGTGCTACAAAGGAGACCGAAATAGAAAAGGAAACTCTAGCGCTTAACAGAAACCGAGCGCTATAAAAGGAGTCTATTCGGTATTAAAGATTGTCGCTTCTTTTCTGCTCGATTCAAACCGAGCGAAGGAAAGTGGGTTTTATATGGAAATATGTGGAGCACAACTTGGAAACAGAAATCCGATCTAGCCTGGAGAGCACGTGTGCCGCCTGGTTTGTTTTCTTTTGGGACGGCAGATAGATCTGGAAAAATACGACTCTGCGAAAAGTGACTAGAACTCGAAACTCTAAAGATCAAAACGCTAAGACCAGCAAGCACATAATTATGTAACCGACGATTCAACAAACCAAGAACAAGTAGTTAAAGCGGGGCACAAATTGTCTTGGTTAAAGAGGAAATCCTACAATAGCAAAACTATGGTGGCTGTTTTCGACTTTAGGTAATAAACAAAAAGCTAAAGAACTCTCACCGAGCAACCTGGAGAATCGATACCACTTGATAGGACTTGAGTGCCCGATCTTTCGGTGGAGGGATAACTATCGATTGGCGTTGGAGAAGACTCTCACGATCCGACTACGCACGAACAAGTCGATGGCGCCTTAGCAATCGCTGAACCTACTCCGCGTGGTTATTGATCCTGCTAGGTAGCCGAGATCAACCTGAACACGAAGTTCAATTCTTGTTGGTAATCGAAGAACAAACAAGAACAAGTAAAAACAATCAAGTATGAGAGAAAGTGGAGACGAATTGAGATTCTATTAAAGTCTTCACAAGGTGGCTATCTAGCACAACTTGAAGAAGAAAGTTTGCACACGGCTAAACTCAATCAACAAAATCTGAGTTCTAAGGGAGGGACGACAGGGGTATATAAAGGGGAGAAGGAGGCGCCCATATGGCAGCCAAGGGGAGGCGCACATGCAGCCCAAAACAGAGGAAAATCCGCCCTCTTTTCCTTCTTAACAAAGCTTCCTAAAATACAAAAGGAAAGAAATAAAAGAGAATTTCATGGCGCCTTGATCTGATTTCGGTCCTTCAAAAGGAAAGGAAACTCTTTCCTCCTTTCCTTCTTGGTAGTATTTCGCATGTGCTTGTTTTCCTCTTTGACTTTGTCTTCGGAATCCTGCGCACATGATGATCGAGCTTGATCTTCTCCTTGGTTTCTAAGAACAATAAAATCATCACAAGAATTAACTAGCAATCCATTCTGTGAATTAGTTGTATACAAACTTAGAAACGAGTTGACCTGATAATTGAGCTGACGTGCTTTGGCACGAGTAATTGGTCCTTGCACAGATGGCTCATTTGTGTTCATGGAAGAGATGTCCTCATCATAGGATCATACAAAAAAAGTCAAAATAATTAAACTTAATTTGTTATATTAAAAAAAAATCAAAAACAGGAGGAACATAAATGAGATAGTAAACTTGTCATAATTTTAAAAATTCTCTCGGGTGTAATAATGATCCAAAATTTTTATGAGATATTAATAATTGCTTCATTACCTTTCGATAAAAGTTTCAAAAATTTTAAACCTTTTTTGGTTGTTCAATCAAATCTATGGAAGCAATATATGTACTCAGCCACACTTTTATCAGGATAGTAGCACTATCTGATTTTTAAAAAAATTTATCAAGCTTTATCATCATCTTAATATTTTATGGAAATATTATTGATGCATCAGGACCATCCACAAAAAATTTCAAAATTTTTTAACATGGTTTGAACCAATTTTCATTCGCTTGAAATTTGCCTGTAAGGATTTTATTAGGATAGTATCATTTCAGAATTTTTAAAAATTTCTTAGGCTTGATCATCATGTGAAAATTTATAGGAACATTAGTCACATGTTAGTACCATCCAATTTGTTTAAAAAATAATTTATAACATGGTTCAAACCATTTTTCGTTTGGTTCAAATTTATCGGTAAAGTTTTTATCAGGACAATAACATTGTCAGAATTTTTTTAAAAAAAATTCAAGGTTGAACATCATCTGAAAATTTTATGGGAATATAAGTGATGCGTCAGGACCATCCACAAAAAATTTTCTAACTTGTTTTGAACCATTTTTTATTCGGTTGAAATTTACTGAGATTTCGTTGTTTTTTGGTAAAAAAAACTCATAAATCCCGGTCCAAAAAAATCTGGATTTAAATTTTGCTTTTTAGATTTCGTCCAAAATTCTGAAATATCACCGGGATTTTGGATTTTGGCCCCCTCCGGGATATGATTCGAAATCGAAATTTGATACATTGAGTGGACATCCTAAACACCACGCAACTACTTGAGCGGTCAAGTAGGCGGTGGCTAACAAGTGGGAGAAAGAGATGGAGGCAGAGGCGGCGACTATGTGGTAAGTTAATGTATGGTGTATAAATGCTTTGTGAGATGTGTTTCTATACATCTTCTCTCAATATAAGTTGCATTCTCTCAATATAAGTTGCATAAATTTTGAAACAAACGAATTGATAAATAATTTATATCTACTATTTATTTATGCTTTATTATTTATGCAATTTTTAAAAAGAGATATAAGCACCTCTCTAGTTTGTGCCTTTTGGAAGAGCACGAGTATTTTCTATAGCCTACAGTACTTTCCAAGAGAAAAACACAGTTACACCACCGATACACCATGATATTAATTTGTGCTGTGGTCATGAAATTTCATGATGTACATAATAGGGGGGTGGGGGAGAGATCTGTCGCACTATATTTGTACTTAGCATATATCATGTGTAAGAATTGTTTGTGGAAATCTGGGAACCATTTTGCAGTGTTATAATGGCCGATCCTGATGAGCTACCGTTGAAGTACAAACTGTATCAAAACTGTGCTCTTTCTCTCTTTGTTTATAACTTCAGCAAAAACGAATCGATTTGCAAGAATACACTAGCGCCCTTCCCGAGGCGGCAATATCTGAACAGGCATGCGGGCATGCGGCAAGCCATTGCCCATGGCGCTCGCACTACTGTCTCTTACGGCGATGGACATGCGGCAAGCAGCGATTTCAGAGGTGGCGACATGGGCTGCGGCTGGTGAGGAAATGGTACAGTCGCCGTTCTAGGCTTCCAGCTCTGGCTACAATCGCAGTGTTTTGTTTGCATGGAAAAGCAGTTTGGGGGCCTTGGCCTTCCGAATATTAAAGATCTCAACTTGCGCCTTTTAGCCTCTTGGGTTAAGAGACTTTGCAGTAAAAAGAATAGACAATGGAAGGAGTTGATTGAATTTAAGTACAAAACTAATAACCCTAATATTTTTGTTTATGACAGTGAGCACGTTTCTATCTTTTGGAAAGGTGTGTTATGGGCTTTGTAGGCAATTAAGTTTGGTTATAGATGGAAAGTAGGTATTGGTAGGAAAATTAGGTTTTGGAAAGACATTTGGTTTGGCTCGTCCTCTCTGGCCACCCAGTTTTGAGATCTTTATATGTTGGTTAATGAGAAAGGTGTCACTATTGCTGAAATTTGGGATGGGGAGTTTTGTAAATGTACTTTCAGAAGGACTTTTAATGAAAGAATGATGATTAGGTGGTTCGAACTTTTGGAGGTGGTTAGTAGTATAAGCTTCAATGAAGAGGATGATACTTTGATTTGGCAGTATACTAGTAATGGAGTCTATTCGGTTAAGTCTCTTTATACAATTATTAACTTCAGGGGTGCGTCACCTGTTTATATTCCTGCAGTTTGGACTTTGATTGTTCCCCCCTAAAATTCAGTTCTTTCTTTGGCTTTTATCTTATAATAAGATCATGACTAGAGATAATCTTTTAAAAAGAGGCATTGATAGATGTACTTCGTGTTGTTTTTGTAAGGATAATGAGTCTGTTTCGCATTTGTTCTTTGAGTGTGTGGTAGCAAAAAACGTTTGGAATTTGGTTAGTAATATTTGTGATTTGAACATTGGTTACAATTATGAATTGGTGGTTCGTTTTTGGTTAAGTAATAAGAAAAAGATGCTGGTCTGAATACTATTTGTGTGCTGCTGTTTTGTGGAGTTTATGGATTAGTAGAAATAATATGATTTTTCGTTCTCAGTGCTGGTCAAGTGTAAAAATCATATGGAGGAAGATTCTTTTTTCTCTAAAGAATTGGAGCCCTATGTACAAATAAGATACGATGGACAAGGTAATGTTCTTCTGCAAGGAATTGACATCCAGAATCCATGCGCCTCTACAGTTGGGCCCTGGAGGAACTTGAGTGAACAAGATGGTGGGAAGGCAGTGGAAGATGGTGATATTCCTGTTGAGCTTTTTTGTTTGTCTAAGTTTCTTAATGGTTTTATGAATGATAAGAACTGAATGTCTTTGGAATGTTTGCTGAGGGCTGTTCTGGAGGCGTCACAGTTGGGCTCTGGAGGATTTGAATGGACAGAAGGTGGGAAGGCAGTTGAAGATGACGTTTTTCCTGTAGAGTGTTTGTCTTTGTCCAAGTTTCTTTATGGCCTTTTGATTGTCCAAAATTGAGTGTCTTTGTAATAGTTTCTGAGATCTGTTTGGGAGTCCTCAGTGTGCTCGGCTGTGAGCATTTTATATCCTGTCATTTGATATGTTTTAGATTTTGTATGAACTCCTGTTTTGGTTTCTGTTAATGGAAACTGGGGCACCCATTTTGGGTGGTGTCCTCTTGATCTAAAAAAACAATCTCGCACATCCATCAGATATACAAGAGTTTACCATGTGTACATGAATATACAGCCACTCCCTCCCTCCGTTCAAATTTATAAATTGTATTTTTTTTTCTAAACACAAACTAATAAGATATTAAAAATAACTAGATTACTGATCCAATTATTATCTTTAAGCGCCATACTTAATGTATGTTTATAGGAAATATAAATAAACCTAGATATTTATTAGGCTATAAAGAGAATACATACTAATTTTATATTAAAATATAAAATACATCCTATATTTATAGACAAGATTGTTAAAAAAAATCATATAAACTTACTTATCAAGGTACTAACCCTACCGCAGCAATCTAGCATCGGTTCAGGGATCCTATGGCTTCATCAGTGGTGGATCGTCGCTATAAAAATCAATATTTTCAACAGAAAAATGATGTTGGCCCTCCTCCGCTGTGGCCTAGTAAGGAAAGGCCTTTTGAGCAGCCTTCCGCTGTGGCCCAGTAAGATGTTCTTTCAGAAGATAGCTCCGAATTTTCAAGATTGGAAGCATAATTTCAAGCATGAGTTTTCCATGGTTATCTATAGGGCAAAGCAAAAGTTTTCCACTAGCATGACTCGATGTCTAGCTGATCTTGCTTAACTTTTTTTATGTCTTACTTTCCTTTTTGTACATAATTTGTATTAATCGTTTTTATTATTAATGTGTACATTAGGATACTTTTCTACTGTTCTCCTTAAAAAAAATGCTAATATCATACGTACTATCTATGTTTTGTTATTTTTTCTATATACCGCTAAGAAAAGAATGCTAGAAACTGTAAAAAAAAACATCTAGCTCTTACTAGCTCTTAATCTGTTGTACCCCTAATTTTAAAGGAATTATTCGATATATGCCACTCCTCAATTTAAAAATTGGATGTCATGTTGAAAAAAATGCCACTCAATGGCATGATTTTCAAAATGCCATCCAATTTTCAATTCCTGGAGTGGCAAATATCCAATTGGCCCAATTTTAAAAGGTTAGATTTGATAGTTAGCTTAGAGACATGCTTATTTGAATTAACTCTTAAAAATCATCTAGAGCTTAATTTGGTGGGTATGGTCCCTGATTTTGAAGGGTTAGATTTGAAAGTTTGCTTAGAGATATAATTTCGTTGCTAGACAGACCCATTACCTTCTGACCTCTCTTTCACGTTTGGGGAGAGAGATCTCAAAATAATGTGTTAATTGAATATAAAATCAATTAAATATCCCAAATGTATTCTGTTTGTGAAATATGAATTTCAAATTTTGGAATTGTACAAATTAAGAAAACTTTATCGGTATACTATATCACTACACTGTACAAAAGCAAATAAGCAATTGCGCGGGCCAATCGCCTAGCAAGTTTAGCAAGGTATCTTTGAAATTTGCCACCATTAATTGATGCATTGCATCAAAGAGCTATGACTACGAAGACACGTATGTATAATTTCATACATCATCATTACTGCATTTATTCATACATATATCGATCCAAAGACGTTGCTTGCGTACTGCGTAGGTACAATATACGAGCAGTGCAGTACAGCAACGCCATGGATCCATGGTAACCATACACGATCGACGCGATCGAAGTAGCAGGGAAGTTAAACAAGCAGACACACGGCATTGTATACTGTGCGTGCCTCTGCTATATTACATATGACATGTCTGTCAAGTGGCCCAGGCCATGCAGATCAGACCTGCTAAGTGCTAAATGATCATTTAATTAGCAGGTCGGCACGGGCACGTCGCACGCTGCCAGGACCTTCCTGCCGTTGGGCGAGTTGACGAAGCGCTGCAGGTTGGGGTCGCGCGCGTACTCGCACAGGCACGGCTGCTCCTCCTTCATCCTGCTGCAGCACGCCGCCGTCGGCGCCGCGCTCCCGATGATGGCGCCCGCGCACGGGGTCAGCCGCGTCGCGTCGCACGCCGCGTCCGCCCCCGGCGGCGCTGCGGCGCACAGCAGGACGATCGCCCAGGCGGCCAGGAGCACGAAGAGCAGCTGGCACGGCTTCATCGCGTCAAACTTAGCGAAAACCAGGTCGAGCGTGTGCGTACAAGGGTTGGTAGGTTGCGAACTTTCGATGGTGCAAGTGTTCGGAGTGACACCGGTGATACTTATAGCCCCCGAGGACAGTGCCTTGGCAATATGGCATGTTAGAGTGTTAGGCGTGCATGCATTGCACTTGCCGTGCAATCAAGGCAAGACACGCAGGCATGCAGGATAACATCGTGATCATGATCGTCTGTTAAGTGTGGAGAAATTGTAGAGTTAGTTTCCAACAATCTAACTACAACATCTCTTAATAATCTCCGTATAGTTCTTACTTCTTAGTGGAGATATTGAGGTGGGATACAACTTAACCAAGACTATCTAGCCACTCTTGAATTTTGAGGAAGTACTATTTTTCTTTGCCCTATTGATGACCATGGAGCAGGGCCGTACCTGACATTTTGAGAGCCCTGCGCTGAATTTAAAATTAGACTATACACAATAAAAATTAATTATTAAAATAATTATTTGATATTTTACGGCTATAGTGTATTTTTGTCTTATGTTACAGCGGATTATGTGATACATCGCGCTAAAACAAATTCCCTCTCCGGAGACCGCTGTTATTTTCTCTTCATCTGAAATGAATTGCAGCTACTGCCCTTAGTTTTTTTTTTAAAAAAAATCATATATGACCTTTGCTTGGAAAGCATAATTCTTCTAGTATTATTTAAAACAGAATCTTCAATTATCCTTGTAATTAGTCTTTTCCAAATCAAATCAATTTCAACAGCTATGGTTAAGTCTTTCCTAATTCATTATATAACGCAAGTAGAACTTTAACTTCAATATATATGAACTCTTTTTTGCATGTGCAATATCATAGGAATTGTCAATAAAATTCTATATGCAACAATTGCATTACAAAAATAATTTGGTTGTCCCAAAAACTTTAAAATATCAACCGGATATATGGTTTTGCTTAAGAATGAACTTTTATAGTAAAAATAAAAAATAGAATAAAAAGAACTACCCATCTATTAGTTATTACTAATACAAAGATTAACAACTAATAATACAAGAATAAGTAAAAAAAAAGGGCCCTTAATTAGTAAAAAAGAGGACCCTTAATTTTGGGGATATTTGATCATTTGCCATCTTTTTTATGGTGCAATCGATCATTTGTCCTATGTGTCTTACTGATATGTGGCCTAGGGCTCACATGTTAGTGGGATATCATTGGGCAAATAATCTATGATACATGTAAGTGAGGGCAAATCATCAATTATTCCTTAATTTTGAGGGCATGTAGCCCATACTACACATGGCTTCCATTCGGGTCTACCATGGAGATGGGTTTCAAATTTTGTTTTCGGCGTATAGCTCGGAGGTGGTCGAAATCCGAAAATCAAATTTCAAATCTGGTTTTTGTTTCAACCGAGAAATCTGAGATTTTGGCCGAAATCACCAAGATCTCGATCAACTTTTGAACTTTTGAAAAATGGTCAAAGACACGTCAAAAAATTTTAAAATTTTTTATGGATAGTCTTGACCACAAATCCAATCAAATTTGACCCATAAAAATTGAAATCCGGTCCAAATGTCCGAGATTTCGGCTAAAATTGCCGAGATCTCACTGAGATGTTGAAAGTATTATAGTATTTTGAATTTTTTTTAAAAAAAATTATTCGACTGAGATTTAGGATCTATTGAGGCAAGCGATTCATGGTGGGCTAATCAGATTACGATATGCGATCCTAAGATTGGATCCTAAGAAAGTGCTTTGTTTGATATAGATTTTACTAGTATGGAGGGGGATGAAGATTATCACGGGGATACATACAACAACACAAGTGCACATGATGTTGCGACTGCTAGTGATGATGTTGACATGGCCAGCGTGTGTAACGCTATTGCAGATGCATTGGTACCATGATGATAGTTCAATCTATTTATTATCATTTCATATAGACAGATGTATGTAATATTATATATATATATATAGTACTTGATAACTTGATAAGTATCTCATCAAGTCCCCAGCGTTTCAGTTCGGCTGGTTAAATGTTTATGGTGGAAGATGAAGATTCCATTAATTGTTCGTGCATGATCATATCAAAATATTCTTACATCTTGCATGTGACACATTCTCTATCTAATCTAATATAAGTATGATGGCATATGCACAGACCCTTGCAGATTGATCGAAACTTAGCTTATACTAGACAAATATTGGGACTGTATTGGGTACATAGATATATTTTGCAAGTTGCCGTCACGTTGCCTTTGCAGTTCAGCCTTCTCACGTCCAAAAAAAAATCTACTTGTATGTCACATGCAAAACAAAAATAAAATCTACTCGTATGTCTTTCAAATAACATCAAACAAGACGTCATTTGACGCATGGACATTTCAAACATTTCTAAACTCAGAACAGCCAGTCAGCTAATCTAAAAACTAGGCTGCCAAACATAAAATCTCTTCAGCCCAACCGTTCAGTTGTATAGCCGTTCAGCCATACAGTTCAGTCGAAAGCTACTTCTTAAAAAAAAAACTACAGACGTCTCAAATAGGATCATAGATTAACCATTTCAGTTTGGACTTTGGACCAGGCCGACTAATTATACCTATATTACAATCCGGAGGTTTAGAGCTCACCGGGCGTGCCCGCGTGTCGCTGCTCGGTTCGATGCCTTTTCCGTTTCGTTTCGTCGCTCCGCCCGGCTGGCCTCGGCCTCGTGTCCTTCGTCCGTTCGGCTGCCTCGCTATCCCGGCCTTTCTAGATCCTTCTCGCTAGCTCGCTCGGCTGCTGCGGGCATCCATTGCTCTCGCAAGCCCGCCTCCTCCCAGGCCCCGCTGTTCCGCCTTGCCCTGCGCTGTCGCCCTCGCGCTCCCACCTGCGCCACCGTCTCCCTCACCCCATCCGCATCTCTTTCGTCGTCTCCTCCGCCTGCCCCACACCGCCCTCGCCCCCTTGCGCCTCGTGGCCGCCGCATCCTCCCTCTAACGTTCCCCTCGCATACGCCGCCGCTGACCCATCGCCATCCGGATCCCCTCCTCCATCCCTCCATGTCTGTGTTCCCTTCGCCCACGCCGCCCTCGCCACCTCCGCCTCCGGTTCCCCCAGCGGTCCATGTTGGCTCCTCGGCTCCCCCCGCCCGGCGCGCGCCCCGCACTAGCTTTCGACCGCGCCCTTCTGCTTGCTAGCCTCGCTGGCGGCTCCCATTTTCACGATCGCTGTCGCTTTCCCCCCTCCTGTCGCACCCCCATCAGGTTCAAGAAACCTCCGCTAGCTAGGCCCTTAGCGAGACGAAGCTATGCGCGCACACGTAGCCCGGGAGCCCACCACTGACTCGCCATGACCGTGCGCGCCTACGGTTGCAGATCCTGCAGCTTCTTCGGCGGCGAAGTCTGTGGCTTCTCCTCCTCGCAGGTCTCCAGGAGGACATTGTGCTTGCCGCGCCTCAGGTCTTCTTGCTCAAGCAGCTTCAGTTTTCCCTCTTCTCTTGTATATAAAATTGTGCGAGCATAGTCTACTTTATTGGCAACTCAACGTTTCTTTCTCTGGGGCCTCATCAAGAGGTAAGCTTTATTGTCTTCTTAATTTGCTTGGGATATTGGGGTTATAACTTTTGACCGAGCGCTGTATCATTCCAGATATGTCTGATATGCTTACATACCTTGCAAGCTAGGCCCTTTTAAGCGTAAAAATAAATAAAACTGAACTCTGTTGTAAACAACACCTTATATTTCCCTGATAAATACTGATTTATTAAATCGGTGTGAATTGACCTTGGCCTGTGTTACTGTGTGTATCACCGTTCTTTTTTATAAAAAAAAATCCGCATATTCATCCGACTATTGAATTAATCTTTGTTCTATTAACTTACGACATTAGTAGTGTCAGTTTTTGCTTCCAGTCTGATGTTTCTATTGATCACTCAGGAGGTTATGTAGCATTCCTGGCTAACGTTGATTCAGAAAAGGACAAAGTTGTCACTTTCTGGAGCAAGCAATATGATTTTCCTGCTTGGTCAGTTACCGCTATACCTAATTGCAAGAATGTGGTGTTCAACACCGCAAAGGTATTCGATTTTCTGTTTAATGGTTTTCTGAATAGAAAAAAAAAACACCTTGCCAATGAAATTGAAATGGATACACCGTTGTCAGGGAAAGAAACAAAGAATAACAGAAGAATTGAAAAGGAGCAAAAATATATAGCCAATATTAGATTATTTGATACTAATCCAAGTTAATTGAGAAACACTATATTTGCCATATTTCTTATATTTTACCTACTACTTTACTATGGTTCCTGATGATTGGTCATCTTAGCTGCAATCTCAAACTTTGATGGTAGGCATGGTCACAAAAACTTTTCAAGCATCAAAACCCAATAGGCAGAGCATTTTAAGGAGGAAATTGAGATTTAGTGTAAAAATGACTTGGCCAGAAATGGATTTGTAGACCATATTAATACAACAAAAGATTCTATTGACTACCTATGGTATACAACAAGGTCAATCTACCGCAGGTTGTTTCATACATGCTTATTGTGCAGTGAATGAATATGCAGCTATCAACCAAAGAGGGGAGGCCTAGGTATTACTGTTATTCAGGTTCTAAATTTATTTTGTTCTACGCTATCCTGTGCACTTCCAGTTTGTTATGTGACCTAAGTTTTTTCTTATGGAATTTGTAGTTTTAATGTAGATGGAAGTTACTCCGCGAGTGGGAACCAGAAATTACCATGTGATGCAATATCTTTAAGTAGATGTTTGTTGAGATGTTTCCACAGTTCCAATTCAACCTTTACAAATCTTCTTGTCGGGGGGTCGGATAGATCCCATAAATTACCTCGGGTGCCACGAGTGGCACGGGCTCACTACTGCCCGAACCACCGGAAGGCCGTTCCCCGGGACGACCTAGCCGGACGCCACGAGCAACACGAGCTCGTCCCCGCCCTGGCTACCAGGAGGTTGTTCCTAGGGACGGCCTTACCAGGACCTGAGAAGGTCGCATAACCTGGTGGGTCAATGGCTCGTGCTCAGGTGAGGTGGCCGAGTTCGGAGTTATTTGTTAGCCGACCTGACGTGATCCCGAGGTCGCTAACCCCCAGCTGCGTAACCTCCGCTAGTTCGTTGCGTTCTCCGCGGGAACGTGGCTGGGGTATAGGATCTG
The DNA here is from genome assembly GCA_036346355.1 of Rhipidocladum racemiflorum. Classification (NCBI taxonomy): domain Eukaryota; kingdom Viridiplantae; phylum Streptophyta; class Magnoliopsida; order Poales; family Poaceae; genus Rhipidocladum; species Rhipidocladum racemiflorum. The sequence continues at coordinate 69,234,920 of CM070576.1, read as the reverse complement.
TTAGTTACCACGTTGGACCTGGTCGAACGTGGAGTTAGTGGGCTTGAACAAGTACGCCCCTTTGTAAACTATAAAGCATCCCCGCCGTGAAGGGGGGAGGCAGAGACACACATACGAAAACATACACGAGCTGGAGTAGGGCTATTTTCTCCTTCCTGAGAGGCCCGAACCAGGGTAAATTACTGTGTCCTCGCCCGTTGAAGTCCAGTGAGTCACTCCTCTGAGTATTCCCTCACGTGAGAAGGGGTCGCAGTTGGTCCCTCCACCAACAAGTAAGCTCGGCGGGGGCCTGCTCCCCAATCGTCGACAGCTGGCGCCGTCCGTGGGGACCGACTTTCTCTTTCGTGAGGAATCCCGGAGGATGACAGACTCCCAAGATCGCCGGGGCCTCTACGCCCCCGGAATCGAGGAAGAGGACAAGCAGTTCTTCGACAATGGGGTTGCCGACGTCGCTGGCCTCGAGAATCATGACGATTCCAGGAGCTTCTGCCTGGACGCCGCCGCACGGGAGCAGTTCTTTCGCTCCCAACTCGACGCCCTCTCGGACGACGAGTACGACGGGCTCTACGATGGCCTGGACATTCCCGACCATCTCGAGCTCGACCAGGGGACTGAAAGTGCATCTAGGCCCCTAAATTGGTTTTGGTTGATTAATGACAAACGATTAAAAGTACTAATGTCTTCAATGAGCTTGTGAACAGGTAAAAGATTAAATGTGAGATCTTCTACATGCGAAGGACACCCTCAAACGAATTCAAGCGAGTAAAACGGCTTTGTAATCTTATTCTTTCTATGCTTTGTGTCGTAGGAATGCCGTACTATTAAGAGGGATGCATCGTAGATGATCTAGGGTAGTCTCTATGCTCAGATGAATGTTACTTTAAGTCTTATTGAGACCCTAAGTCATCGCGCATGCACCAGAATGTGTTTTTGTCTAAGTTCAAGTCGGACATTCCGATATTACATCGGAAGTTCCGATGTGACCGGACATTCCGATGTGCATGCTTGCTTCAGTCCGATGCGTAGAAGATGTATCGGAAGTTCCGATATTTACGATCGAAAGTTCCGATACGTTGTAAAGCTTTCTAGGGTGCTCTCTATAAAGATCGGAAGTTCCGATATCTGACATCGGAAGTTCCGATGTGTTCAAACCGAAAAAAGGGAGCTCTCTGGAATTATCGGACACTCCGATATATTAGATCGGACATTCCGATATTGGTATCGAAAGTTCCGATGTATAATCGGACAGTCCGATATGGACTTAGAAGCATTTTGTCAAGGGCTTTTCTGGGAACATCGGAAGTTCCGATGTTGACATCGGAAGTTCCGATGCATCTTGTTTGACAGTTGAAGTGCGCTCAAGTTCTGACTATTTGTACATATCGGACATTCCGATGTTGATATCGGAAGTTCCGATATGCAGCTGAGTGGGTGTATAACGGCTAGTTTTTGCAAGAAACTATAAATACCCCACCCCTCCCTCATTTGAATGTCACACACACACTCTATTTGGCAGAACTCTAGTGCACCTTGACCCCTCTCTAGTCTACTTTTGAGCCCTCCTCTTTGATCTTAGGGATCATCCAAGGAGTGAGGACTAGAAGTGAGATTTGGAGATAGAGTGAAAAGCAAGTGTCTTTCCTCTTGAGCATTAGAGTGTTCCTCCAAGATCAATCAACGTGCATTTGTTACTCTTGGAGGTTGAAGGACTCCTAGACGGCTAGGCGTCGATCACGAGCTCCCAAGGATTGTGGGTAGCCGTGAGAAGTTTGTGAAGGCCGGCTCCGCTTCCGAAAGGAAAGGAACCAATAGTGGAACCAAGCCTCAAGTGTGACCGAGGTTTGGGAGGAAAGGGTTGGAAAAGACCCGGCTCTTTGGAGCCTCATCAACGGAGACGTAGGATTCCCTCAAGAATCCGAACTCCGGGATAAATTCCGTGTCTTCTTTTTCACTTTGCTTTAGCTTGTCTCCTTATTGTTTTTGATCCAACCTTCTTTTACTGTCTCTCAAGATTATTACTTTCAGTTGTTAATTGTCCGGGTCAAAAGTTGATCGGACATTCCGAACTGGTATCGGAAGTTCCGATTACATCGGAAGTTCCGATCCAACACCGGAAGTTCCGATACTCTTTCCGCTGCGACAAATCTAGTTTAAATTTTAAATTGCCTATTCACCCCCCCTCTAGGCAACTTTCTCATCTTTTCAATTGGTATCAGAGCCATACCTTCTCGAATTGGTAGAAGAGACGATTCCTCAATTGCTTTTAGAGGATATTTGAAGGGTAAGCTCTATTTGGTTGATTTCAATTCAAATAGCGCTAAACTTCAAACATGCTTGATGGCAAAGTCTAGCATGGGTTGGTTGTGGCATCGCCGGCTAGCCCATGTTGGCATGAGGAATCTTGACAAACTTCTAAAAGGGGATCACATCATTGGTCTAACCAATGTTGAGTTTGAGAAAAATAGAATTTGTAGCGCGTGTCAAGCCGGAAAGCAAGTTGGATCGCGTCATCCCGCGAAGAACATCATGACGACGACAAAACCATTGGAGCTTCTACACATGGACCTCTTCGGACCCGTTGCTTATATAAGAATCGGAGGTAACAAGTATGGTTTAGTTATTGTTGATGATTTTTCTCGCTTCACGTGGGTGTTCTTTTTGCAAGAGAAAAGTGAGACGCAAGGGATAATCAAGAAGTTTGCAAGAAGAGCCCAAAATGAATTCGAGTTGAAGATCAAGAAGATTCGAAGTGATAATGGAAGCGAATTCAAGAATACTCAAGTCGAAGAATTCCTTGATGAAGAAGGGGTCAAGCATGAGTTCTCCGCTCCATACTCCCCTCAACAAAATGGAGTGGTAGAAAGGAAGAACCGGACTTTAATCGAGATGGCAAGGACAATGCTTGATGAATACAAGGTTTCCGATCAATTTTGGGCGGAAGCCGTCAACACCGCTTGTCATGCCATCAACCGATTATACCTCCACAAGATATTGAAGAAAATGGCATACGAACTCCTCATCGGTAACAAACCAAATATTTCATATTTTAGAGTTTTCGGAAGTAAATGTTTTATCCTTAACAAGAAGCCTAAGAACTCCAAATTTGCTCCAAAGATCGATGAAGGTTTCTTGCTAGGATATGGATCAAATGCCTACGCTTATCGTGTTTTCAACAAAACCTCGGGTTGTGTTGAAATAGCGAGAGACGTGACATTTGATGAATCTAACGGCTCTCAAGTAGAGCAAGTTGATTTAAATGTGCTAGAAAATGAGGAAGAGCCAAGCATTGCAATCAAGAAGATGGCAATAGGTGAAGTGAGACCACAAGAAAAGGTGCATCAAGACAATTCATCTACACAAGTGGAGCCTCCCACTTCAAATCAAAATCAAGACTTTCCTCAAGATAGTTCAAGCAAATTAATGGAGGATGATCAAATTGAAGATAATGAGCCAATTCAACAAACGTCTCAGATGCCACATCCAAGAGTGCATCAAAGTGTCCAAAGAGATCACCCCGTCGATAACATTCTCGGTGATATCCAAAAGGGGGTAACTACACGCTCTAGAGTATCTAATTTTTGCGAATTTTACTCTTTCGTGTCTACTTTGGAACCTTTGAAGGTTGAAGATGCACTAAGAGATCCGGATTGGATAATGGCTATGCATGAAGAGCTTAACAACTTCGTTAGAAACAAAGTATGGTCACTAGTGGAAAGGCCTAATCAAAACGTGATTGGAACCAAATGGGTCTTCCGCAACAAACAAGACGAGAACGGAGTTGTCACAAGAAATAAAGCTAGGTTGGTAGCTCAAGGATTCACTCAGATTGAAGGTTTGGATTTTGGTGAGACTTATGCTCCCGTTGCTAGATTAGAATCAATTCGTATATTGGTTGCATTTGCTACTCACCATGATTTCAAGCTTTATCAAATGGACGTCAAGAGTGCTTTCCTAAATGGTCCAATCGCCGAATTAGTCTACGTTGAGCACCCGCCAGAATGGAGGATCACAAGAACCCCACTCATGTCTACAAACTACATAAGGCGCCTATGGGCTTAAGCAAGCACCTAGAGCATGGTATGAATGCCTTAAGGATTTTCTTATTAAAAAGGGTTTCGAAATTGGTAAAGTCGATCCTACTCTCTTCACAAAATACGTTGATAATGACCTATTTGTATGCCAAATATATGTCGATGACATTATATTTGGGTCTACTAATAAAGACTTTTGTGAGGAATTTAGTAGGTTGATGACGAAGAGATTTGAGATGTCTATGATGGGTGAATTGAAATTCTTTCTCGGATTTCAAATCAAACAACTCAAGGAAGGTACATTCCTATGCCAAACAAAGTACATCAAAGATATGCTTAAGAAGTTTGACATGGAGAACGCCAAGCCAATCCATACACCCATGACGACAAACGGACATCTCGGTCTAAATGAAGAAGGTAACCCTGTGGATCAAAAGGTATATCGATCCATGATAGGTTCATTGATTTATCTTTGTGCATCTAGGCCTGATATTATGCTTAGTGTTTGTATGTGTGCAAGATTTCAAGCCGCTCCGAGAGAGTGCCACCTAGTAGCCGTGAAAAGAATTCTTAGATATTTAGTTCACACACCTAGTTTAGGGCTTTTGTATCCTAAAGGATCAAAATTCGATTTGATTGGTTATTCGGATGCTGATTATGCGGGTTGCAAAGTGGATAGAAAAAGCACTTCGGGGACTTATCAATTTCTAGGTAGATCACTAGTGTCTTGGTCCTCAAAGAAACAAAATTCAGTTGCTTTATCCACCGCGGAAGCCGAATACATTGCCGCAGGAAGTTGTTGTGCACAATTGTTATGGATGAGGCAAACCTTGAAGGATTTTGGTTTTTGTATGGAAAAGGTACCACTCTTATGTGACAATGAGAGTGCGATCAAAATAGCCAACAATCCTGTTCAACACTCTCGGACCAAGCACATAGATATCCGACACCACTTCCTTAGAGATCACTCTCTTAAGGGAGATATAGATATTACCTATGTGAGAACCGAAAAACAATTGGCCGATATATTTACCAAACCTTTAGATGAGAAGCGCTTTTGCGAGCTTAGAAGTGAGCTAAACATCCTAGACTATCGGAATGTGTCTTGAAAGATTGCACTCATTGATTGCTGCTAACTAGCTCAATTTCGAAATAAAATGATTGAAAAAGGTTATTGAGTGAATTTCAAAAGTGTTTTAGTTGGATCTTAATCTCAGATCAATTCACTTGTAATCATAGTTTTGATTGCTTGGATGCTTACTGATGACAAGTGGAATGATCATCCTTAAGTTCACATGTCTCGGAGTTTTCAAACTTCACTCAATTCCTTGTTTCTTTCTCTGTTTGCTGGAAAAATCAACTCATCGGAACATCCGATCCAATCATCGGAATATCCGATGTCTGGCAGTTCTTCCACATCGGAACTTTCGATGTTATATCGGAACTTCCGATGTGACCTCCGCACTTAAAAAGTGCCCGTACCCTTTCACTTTCTTTTGTCCTTTTCCTCGTGTCTCTTTAGCCTCTCCTTCCCGTTTTCATCTTTGTGCCGTCATCGGAGTTTCCGACCTCTCGGAACTTCCGATCTTCGCTTGGGAAGGACTCCATCTTGAAGAGAATCCATCTCTCCGCGCGATTTCTCCGTGCTCTTCGTGAGGTAAACCCTAGGGCTCAATTCTTTCCTTTTGAATCTAGGGCATCCTTTTGAGAAATCGTTTTGGTGAACTTGGTCATCTATTCCTTTAGTTCAATTCTGTCAAATTTCATCTTTTTCCATCGGTTGGTTTGGGAGAAAAGTTGTGTTGATCTAGATCCGTAGGCATCGGACATTCCGATCGAGAATATCGGAACTTCCGACCTCATGTCGGAACTTCCGATGTGAAATCGGAACTTCCGATGTCAACAGAATGAAAATCAATCCAATGATGTTTCTCTCGTTAGCTTAATCGATTCCGTTCCTGTCCTTAGAACAATGGATCCCAGTCAAGGTGGCTCTCAGCCCCCACCAGACCCAGCAGTGGTGGGCTCCAAAAGGCCAAGGCAGACTCCAACAGGAACAAGAACCAAAAGGGCTGCGGGTAGAGGAAGAGGTGGAGGCAGTGGAGGACCAGGCATCCAGATTCGTGACCCTCCATCTGATCCTCCTGCTCAGACAGTGAACGTACCTCGAGGAGCGCCATTGCCTTCTAGGAAGGGCAAAGCTGTGGCAGGAGCTTCTCAACCTCGGCCTGCACTCCAGACCAGCTCCAAGGCTCAGGCAGGCAGAGAGAAATCCTCGCCTCAAGAGGAAACCCATAAGCTACAAAGGAAAAGCCGCCAAAGTGCGCGGCCGAGAGCGTAACCCCAGGCGTGAAGCACGCTTTTATCGACTATCGCTTTTGGACTTTCTTTCAGCAGGATTTCTATGAGTCTATCATTCTGACCAGGAAGAATCCAGTCATTCTGATGCAGTGGGTTGATTGGGATTACATGGCTACAACTGATGATGCCACTTTCTCAGAGGTCATCGCAACTTGTGAGAGAACTGGGACTAAGAGGATAATGAGCTTTCAGCATGATTGGAATATTGAAATCATTGCTCAGTTCTACTCCACCCTGTACATCTCCAAGGACAGAGTCTCCACCTTGCATTGGATGACTGAAGGAGCTTGGTATGAGATTTCCTATGTGAACTTTGCTCGCTGTCTTGGATTCACCGAAGCTAACTGTCGCGACAAGGATCAAATTCACAATGAAGCCTCGCTCGGTGCCTCCAACCTGAATTTTCTTTATGATGAAGCTGCAGACTTTGAGGAAGGAAGCACAAAAGGCATGAAGCCTTTCTTTGCTTGTCTCAACAGGCTTTTCAGGAAGACGCTAGCTCCCAAGGAAGGTGACGCCTCTCACATTCTGTCCTATACAAGAAATCTGATGAGTAGGATGAGAGATGGACAGCGTCCTTTTGATGTCTTCGATTTCATTTGGAATGAGATCCGCTTGACAGCTCAGGAGCCGAAGAGAAGCTGTGGCTATGCCCCGTTCATCATGCATATGATTGAGCACATCACTCATCGACTTTGAGTATGATGCTAAGCATCTTTGGATTACGATCGTAGGCGATCAAGGCCCCAGCCCAGCCTGCTAGGCGTGCTTCGACTAGAGGTGCTGCCTCCTCCTCCTCCACTGCTCCTCCTGCTGCAGCCGCCAGTGGAACATCCTCTCCAATCCTCCGTGCTTTGAAGTCAATCTTTGTCCTGTGCAAGGGCAATGCAGCAGCACACAAGAAGAACACCAAGAGACTAAAAGACATTCAGAGGCATTTAAATCTAGAGTGTTCAGAGGATGAGAGCAGTGAAGAAGAAGTTGAGGATCCGTTTGCTCCAGCGACCGCATCTTCAGATGAGTCCGAGGACGATGATGAGTCTGGCTCTGATGCTGCTTCCGAGGAGTCAGACTAGTTTTTCTCTCTCTCTCTCTCTCTCTCTCTCTCCTTTTTCTCCTTTCTGGTGCTTGATGCCAAAGGGGGAGAAGAGAAAGAAAGCTTACCTCGGTTTATCAGTTTTATCATCCTTCAAGCAGTTTCGTTTCCAAACTTTGTTATCATGTGAACTTGGGGACTTGTTTCTCTTGATAGTATGCTTTACTTATGCTCCGATGGATGATTGTTACTATGAATGTTTTACTTTACTTCAAGCAGTTCCGATGAATGTTTTAATATTAATGGTTATTCAAATATTAGCTTCCATAATGCTTGTTTCATTATATACTCAGTTGTAAGGGGAGCTCCTGCAAAATTCCTTTCAAAATTGTGCATTTGCGTTATTTTTCTATCCATTGCACATCTTCAGGGGGAGCTCAACCAATACGAAATTCTCTTAATATCCTTTATCTGTAAGCCTTAATCGGGTTGTCATCAATCACCAAAAAGGGGGAGATTGAAAGTGCATCTAGGCCCCTAAATTGGTTTTGGTTGATTAATGACAAACGATTAAAAGGACTAATGTCTTCAATGAGCTTGTGAACAGGTAAAAGATTAAATGTGAGATCTTATACATGCGAAGGACACCCTCAAACGAATTCAAGCGAGTAAAACGGCTTTGTAATCTTATTCTTTCTATGCTTTGTGTCGTAGGAATGCCGTACTATTAAGAGGGATGCATCGTAGATGATCTAGGGTAGTCTCTATGCTCAGATGAATGTTACTTTAAGTCTTATTGAGACCCTAAGTCATCGCGCATGCACCGGAATGTGTTTTTGTCTAAGTTCAAGTCGGACATTCCGATATTACATCGGAAGTTCCGATGTGACCGGACATTCCGATGTGCATGCTTGCTTCAGTCCGATGCGTAGAAGATGTATCGGAAGTTCCGATATTTACGATCGGAAGTTCCGATACGTTGTAAAGCTTTCTAGGGTGCTCTCTATAAAGATCGGAAGTTCCGATATCTGACATCGGAAGTTCCGATGTGTTCAAACCGAAAAAAGGGAGCTCTCTGGAATCATCGGACACTCCGATATATTAGATCGGACATTCCGATATTGGTATCGGAAGTTCCGATGTATAATCGGACAGTCCGATATGGACTTAGAAGCATTTTGTAAAGGGCTTTTCTGGGAACATCGGAAGTTCCGATGTTGACATCGGAAGTTCCGATGCATCTTGTTTGACAGTTGAAGTGCGCTCGAGTTCTGACTATTTGTACATATCGGACATTCCGATGTTGATATCGGAAGTTCCGATATGCAGCTGAGTGGGTGTATAACGGCTAGTTTTTGCAAGAAACTATAAATACCCCACCCATCTCTCATTTGAATGTCACACACACACTCTATTTGGCAGAACTCTAGTGCACCTTGACCCCTCTCTAGTCTACTTTTGAGCCCTCCTCTTTGATCTTAGGGATCATCCAAGGAGTGAGGACTAGAAGTGAGATTTGGAGCTAGAGTGAAAAGCAAGTGTCTTTCCTCTTGAGCATTAGAGTGTTCCTCCAAGATCAATCAACGTGCATTTGTTACTCTTGGAGGTTGAAGGACTCCTAGACGGCTAGGCGTCGATCACGAGCTCCCAAGGATTGTGGGTAGTCGTGAGAAGTTTGTGAAGGCCGGCTCCGCCTCCGAAAGGAAAGGAACCAATAGTGGAACCAAGCCTCAAGTGTGACCGAGGTTTGGGAGGAAAGGGTTGGAAAAGACCCGGCTCTTTGGAGCCTCCTCAACGGAGACGTAGGATTCCCTCAAGAATCCGAACTCCGGGATAAATTCCGTGTCTTCTTTTTCACTTTGCTTTAGCTTGTCTCCTTATTGTTTTTGATCCAACCTTCTTTTACTGTCTCTCAAGATTATTACTTTCAGTTGTTAATTGTCCGGGTCAAAAGTTGATCGGACATTCCGAACTGGTATCGGAAGTTCCGATTACATCGGAAGTTCCAATCCAACACCGGAAGTTCCGATACTCTTTCCGCTGCGACAAATCTAGTTTAAATTTTAAATTGCCTATTCACCCCCCCTCTAGGCAACTTTCTCATGGCCGCCACGCATCACGGGTACCAATGCCTGAAGGTTCCCGGCCCCTGCGGCGTGATCTCGGTGAAGGGAAGCCCGAAAGCAGCCCTAAACTGCGACGAGAGGGCATTAGACATGGTCAGGCAGCTGCCCCAGCGCGGGCCCGAGCAAGAGTCGAGGAGTTCCCGGCCCAAGGCCACCCTCCAGGCCGGGGGGGAAACTAAAGCTATTCCACTGTGCGATGCAGAGCCAGACAAGGTCGTACACGTGGGGGCTTCCCTGGATCCTAAATAGGAACTCGAGCTCGTGACCTTCCTCCGGAGAAGCGCGGACACGTTCGCCTGGGAACCGTCCGACATGCCCGGAGTCCCAAGGGAGGTCGTCGAGCACAAAGCTAGCGATTCGGCGACAAAAGCCTGCGGCGAGAACTCGAGCGCTTCTCCCCGGAGAAGCAAGCTATCATCAGAGAGGAACTGGACAAGCTCCTCAAAGCCGGTTTTATACGGGAAGTCGATCACTCTGATTGGTTGGCTAACCCGGTTATCGTGAAAAAAAGGGGGGCAAGTGGCGCATGTGTGTCGATCACACAGGGCTGAATGCCGCGTGCCCCAAGGACAATTTTCCGCTACCTCGGATAGACCAGTTGGTCGACGCAACGGCCGGCTCCGAGGCGATGAGTTTTCTGGACGCCTATTCAGGTTATCACCAGATCGGCATATCGCCCGACGATGAGGAGAAGACTTCCTTCATCACGCCATTCGGCACGTTCTGCTACACGACCATGTCCTTCGGTCTAAGGAACGCTGGAGCAACATTCCAGCGCCTCATGCAGAAAACCTTCTCGGACCAAATAGGTCGGAACCTGGAGGTGTACGTGGACGACATAGTCGTCAAAAGCAAGATGGCCTCGAGTCATGTATCCGACCTAGAGGAAACCTTCCGTAACCTCAATAAGCATCGAATAAAGTTGAACCCAGAAAAATGTGTGTTTGGGGTCAGAGCCGGCAAGGTACTCGGCTACATGATCGGTCCATGAGGAATCGGGGCCAACCCCGAGAAGATAGAGGCCATCGAGAACATGCGACCACCCACCTGCATGCGGGAGGTTCAGTCCCTGACCGGGAGGATGGCGGCCCTAAGTCGTTTCATCTCGCGGCTCAGGGAGCGCGGCCTGCCTTTCTTCAAGGCGCTCCGGAAGCACGACGGTTTTGCTTGGACAGAAGAAGCAGACCACTCTTTCAAAGAATTAAAGCTATATTTGTCAAGACCCCCGGTCTTGACCACACCGAGAATGGGAGAGGTTCTCTTGCTCTACCTGGCAGCCACACCCCAGGCGGTAAGCGCCGTCATAATGGTAGAGCGGGACGGGGTGCAGCGCCCGATCTACTACATCAGCGAAGTCTTGCATGGACCAAAGGAGCATTACCCCGAGGTCCAGAAGCTCCTTTACACACTCCTCGTGGCCTCGAAGAAATTAAGACACTACTTCCAGGCCCACAAAATTCGAGTCCCGACCAACTTCCCGCTTAGAGAAATTTTAGGGAATCAGGATGCAAGCGGACGGATCGCGAAGTGGGCCATGGAGCTCGCCGAATTCGAGATCGAATTCTCGGCCAGAACCGCGATCAAATCTCAGGTCCTAGCAGACTTCCTAGCCGAATGGACAAATCCTACCCCATCCGAGTCTGAACCCGACTACCCAAGCACGGTCGCTGGGTCATGCACTTCGACGGATCCCGAGCTTACGATTGCTCGGGGGCTGGAGTGATCCTAGAATCCCCTCGGGGAGCGGATCGATCGCCCTCCAACGCATTTCGACGCAACGAACAACGGCAGAATCTGAAGGTGCGCTGGCCGGCCGGGCATGCAAGACGCCGAGTCCAACGACTAAGCTGCGAAGGGCGATTCGCGGCTAGTTGTCAACCAGGTTAACAAGGAGTATCGCGTTCGGATGACTCGATGGCGCTTTACCTGGTTGAAGTAAGGAAGATGGAAAAGTACTTGAAACTTCAAGTACTATACATCCCAGTGAAGGACAATGCCCTGGCCGACCATCTATCGAAGGTCGGTTCCGCCCGACTCCGCCCGGCGGTGCTCGTCGAGCACATTTATAAGCCCTCCATACCCACCGAGGAGGAGGCAACCGAGACGGGTGGTACCGTCTCCTTCCTCGAGCAGGGTGCGAGTTGGATGACGCCATTCATCCAGTACCTCGCACACGGGACACTGCCCGAGGAAGAAGCCGAGAAATCCCGGCTCGTAAGACGCTCCTCTGCCTATAAAATGGTCGAGGGCCTCTTATACCGCAAAGGCGCGCTTGGGGTCCTCTCCAAGTGCATCACCCAAGAGGAAGGCAAATATCTCCTCAAAGATATCCATGACGGGATGTGTAGAGCTCACTCGTCCTTTAGGACCCTGGTGAGCAAAGCCTTCCGGTTGGGTTACTACTGGCCGACGGCCCTGGCCGACGCGCGCTCAATAGTAACCTCCTGCCGATCTTACCAGTTCCATGCTCGGAAAGTCCATCAGCCGGCATATGCACTACAGACCATGCCCCTGACATGGCCGTTCTCGGTTTGGGGCATCGACATACTCGGACCATTTCCCAGGGGAAGGAAGGGTTATAAACACCTGTTCGTCACAATCGACACCTTCACTAAATGGATCGAGGCCGAGCCTGTGTTGACCATCTCGGCACAGGCGGCTAAAAGGTTCTTTCACAATAACGTAGTGACCCGCTTCGGCGTTCCGAGTCGCCTCATCACAGACAACGGCACTCAGTTCACAAGCGAGCTGTTTCAGGCTTATTGCGAGGAGGTCAGGACCAAGATATGCTTCGCGTCCGTGGCCCACCCGCAGAGCAATGGGGCGGACGAGCGCGCGAACGGGCAGATTATCCAAGGAGTCAAAAAGAGAGTCTTCAAGAACCTCGATCAGCATGGTCAAGCCTGGGTGGACGAGCTACCTCCCGTCCTCTGGTCGGTCCGCACCACGACGAGCCGAGCTACGGGCGAAACCCCCTTTCAGCTCGTGTATGGCGCGGAAGCTGTCCTACCCGCCGAGGTCGTCCTGGGATCCCCAAGGGTGAATCTAGCCGACGACATCGACACCGAAGGCGAGCGCCTTCTCGACCTCGACCTCGCGGAAGCGACTCGTGAACGGGTTCTGCTGCGATCCGCGGTTTACCTGCAAGCTCTCCGCAGGCACGCCGCTAAATCGGTACGACCAAGGACCTTACATATCGGCGATCTCGTTCTGCGACGGGTCCAAGACTTGTCAAAGGCTAACAAGCTAACGCCGAGATGGGAGGGTCCTTACACGGTCGTCTCAACAGCACGCCCGGGGGCTGTCCGCCTCGCGATGGAAGATGGTCGAGAACTAGCCAGCACTTGGAACATCGACCAACTGCGTAAGTTCCATGTCTAACCACACCCACTTTACTCCTTTAATAAACTTCGACACCTTGGCCTCCCGGTCTCTCTCTCTCTTTTACCCCCCCCCCCCCGCGAAATCTCGCAACCAAGCTCGCTCCAGACCAAATATTAAGAGCGGGCTCGGTCGTCGGGGCAAAAAACGGACGGGCGTCTGACCGCCTAACATCGGGCCACCAAAGCTCAACCTCGAGGGCTTCCTTCCTCATAAGACGACCATCTTTTCGCGGCAGGCCTCCGCCGCAGGCAAATGTTCGCATGGACACCCCTCGGACGGTTCCGAGCTCAGGTCGGCCGGTGAGCGGTATAAGACGCACCGTATACAAAAAAGCTACACGATCTCCGCAGGGCGCTACTCCGTCAACGAGGTCGTGCCCGCAGCCTACGCCCACGACCTCCGTTGGCGGTGGGGGCTATACGGGTACCATGTGGCTACAACCTAGAGCAGCTTTCGCACGAGGTAGTCACTCCCTAGTACGATCGTTCGCTAGCTCGCATGACCGTCAACCTTCGTCAAATAGGGAACAACGGGATGAAGCAACTCGTTATCATTTCAAGGGAAACAAAAGGGCATCTATTAAATTCGAAACATTCTTTGTTCAACTGGGAGGTTTTTTGAGTTTTTTCAGGTAAAACACGGGAAGAAGGAGTTACAGGAGGCCGACACACTTCTCGTCCTGCAGAGCGACGAGCTCCTCCCGCACGGAATCGAGCTCGGACTCGAGGTCGAGCACCCGCCGGCGAGCTTCACGACCCTCGCTTGCCGCTTGACGAAGCCGCCTGGACTCCTCCCGTTGCTGGTCGATCGTCCTTTCGGCGCTTCGAGCGGAGTCGCGCAGGGTCACCACCGTCGCTTCAAGGCCCGACCTCGCCTGCTCACTCTGGTCGAGGCGCTCCTTAAGGGCATGCACGGACTCCTCCATCTTGCGCCGGATCTCGGCCTCAGAAAACTTCAGCCCGGCAACCAAGCGCTCGAGCTCCGCGATCCTGGCATCCTGCTCGGCGTGGTGCTTGGCAAGAACTTCTGGCGGCACAGTCGCGGCCCGGAAATCCTTCATGGTGGTCTCCAGCACCTGCGCGACAGGGTATCTCGGGTCGCGGTCGATTTTTTTTAGGACAAAAGCTCATAAGTGCTAGGGAAACTTACCCAACAGAGCCGAGCCTCCAGCCCCTCCTGGAACAACTCAGCGGGGTCCTCCGCTCCGATTTGGTCGCCCTGGGCAGGCAAGGGACCCTCCGCCCCGACCCCTTTTCCTTGATCGAGCGCGGGGGCTTGAGCTCGAGCTCCCTCGTCCCCTGGGAGCGGAGGGCCTTGGCCCTGGGGGTCGACCTCCATCTCCTGGAGGGAGACGGCCTCAAGGGCGAGGATCACCTCCCGCTCTTCTTCCTCCCGGCAGGAGTTGCGCTCGGGGGCTCCTCCTCCTCAGCATCCGGGCCCGTGGGGTCCTCCGCCCGGAGCACGGCGTCTACGGCCGGGGGAACTTCCTCCCCGGTAGGCCCTGCCTCCTCGCGAGCTCGGGCCATGGCGGCGTCTACGGGCGCGAGGTCGTCGACTAGGGGCACCGGGCCAGCAACCGGAAGGTCGGCGTCGACCGAGGCGGCCTCGGCGCACAACGGCTCCCCTCCGCCTGGAAGCTGCCCCGGCCCGCCTGTCCTGGTCGGGCTCGTCTCCGCGACGAACGGAGTGACCGGCTCTTCCTCGCCGGGCGGGCCCCCGTTCGGGTTGAGGTCCCCTGACGCCGGGCCGGCGTTGGTATCCGGCGGAGCGTCGTAAGCTCGGGGAGAGATCTCGGCGATCTCTTGGAGCGTCGCGGTGATGATGTCGCTCGCGCCGGCGGAGTCCTCGCGGGGAACTTCAGCGGCATGCTCGTCACCACCGGGCTCCCCCGTGTCGTCGTCCTCCACAATTATGATGTGGGGGATGCCCTCCATCGCGGCTCGAGCATCGGCAGCCGCGATCTTCCTCCGCGTCTCCTCTTCAGGAGACACGACCTCTGGGGGCCGGATCTCCGCGGCAGCGGGCTCCTCCACCCCGACGTCGTCACCGCCAGCGGCCCGTGGGGACTGGGCCTCCGTGGCCTCGGTTCCCACCTCGACCTCGTCACCGCCAGCGGCCCGTGGGGACTGGGCCTCCATGGCCTCGGTTCCCACCTCGACCTCGTCACCCACGACGACCTCGGCAGCCCGGGCGAGCTCCCTCTCTAGCACGAGGTCAAGAATATCATCAGCCATTGCTTCGAAATCCCATAACTCCGCACCAGCTGCCACACCCACTATAGACGATGTGGGGTTAGTGTGGTGCCGGAGGGGGAAGGAGTCAAGTAAGATTGGAATGAGAGGCTGACCTCGCTTGGCGTCTTCTAGCTGGGCTCGGGCGTGAATGATGAGGGCAGCCATGTCTTCGCGTGCCTTATCGGCCCTGGCGACCGAGGGGTCGACCTCTCCCAAGCCGGCCTCAGAAATGGTCGGCGTTGGGCGCGGTTGGGGTGCAGCAGATGACCTGCGGGACCTCGGGACCAGGGGGCGGGGTCCAGCTCGTCCTTCTCCTCCTCGTGGTCCCGAGGGGCCGAGCTCGAGCTCACCCGCGCGAGCTCTGCCTGAAGGGCCGCGATCTGGCCCTCCAGTTCCTCCTTCCGCGCTGGACCGGCCGCGGCTGCGGCCTCCTTCTTCGCCCGCGCGGCAAGCTGACGCAAACGAGCCATCAGCTCGGGGTTTTTTCTGGTGTACTCATCCATCCACAGTTTTAGTTCGCTCACCTCCTGCCGATCAGCATACTCCAAGTGCTGGCGGGGTGAGCGGTCGTCCGAACCGGGATGCCTGCGTAAACGCCTAGGCGGGGACGGTGTGGCCGACGGAGATCGGGCGCGGCGCTTACGACCCGCCTGTTTCTTGGTCTTTCGACCTCGTCCCGCCAGCTGCGGTGCCAGCTGGGCCACGGCGACCTCAAGGGCAACCTTCTCCTGCGCAGGTGGGCTCGAATAAGGTCAAGGAACCTCGGAAAAAACCCGGCCTAAACGGACTTTCGAAAAAGGGTCCGAGGTAGGGACCTACCGCCTCAGTCCGGTTAAGGACGTTGTTCGGGATCTGGCGGCCCTCTAGGATTTCCTTGGCCTTAGGGGTGCCGAACATCTCGGACACCCTCACGTCCACCCAGTCCTCCGCTGGAGCTGCTACCAGCCGAGAAAGAGCAATAAGGTCGAATATCCTTTATTTCAAAGTAAAGATCGAGGGCGGTGGCGTACCTGAGCGTGATTCCCGGGTGATGTCCTGCCACCCTTCGACCTTGAAGAAGGGGTGTACCCTCCTCCTGAGGGGCGACACCCGGTTCCTGACGTAATCCCGGGCGACGTCCCGACCAGACAGCCCCGAGCAGGTGAGCTCGTTGATCAGCATGAGCACCTTCTCCTCCTCGGGCTGCACGGGTGGTCGGGGCGTCTCGACGGCACGACCCTTGGCGCCGGAGTAGGAAAGCGAGCTGCCCTCCACTTTCCTCAGGTAGAACCAAGAGTCGGCCCACCCCGACACCGAGTCCTTGAGCGTGAAGCTCGGGTACTCGTACGGGCGGGTAGGACGGAGGCGGAAGTAAAGGCAGCCGGCCTGCGAGGGCGTGCCGGTGCGCGAGAGAGTGTAGAAGTGGAGAAAGAGACTGGGGGTAGGCTCGACGCCCACGAACCCTTCGCAGAGATGGGCGAAGATGGCCATAATGAGAATGGAATTGGGGTGGAGGTGAACAATCTCGCACTCACAGAAGGCGAGTACGGCCTCGACGAACTCGCTTTCGGGCGTTCTAAGCCCGTTTATGGCGTAGAGCTCGGTGGAGACGATCTCCCCTTCCTCCGGCTGCGGGCTCTCCTCGGCACCGGCGGCTCTCCATGAGCCGGCGTCGAGGTACTTCGCCCGCTCAAGGGTCTCCAGCCTGCGCCTATCGAGCTTGCTGGCGCCGAACTTCGCCATGAGGGTGGAGAAGGTGATCGAGGAGGAAGACGAGCGCTGGAGTGGAGAAGTGTGGGGCGCGCTAATCTTTGAAAGGCCAAGTGAATCTAGGGTTCCTCTTCTGGTGTTTAAAAACCGAACGAGAGAACGAAGAGGTTCCCGCTGTTGTGGTCGAGGAAGCCCTAAAGGCGCAGGGGGCAGTTGAGACGTTCGCCACACAGGGAGCGACACGTGGGCACGCGAATTGAAACTGTCCTACCGAGCGACGGTTCCCGAGGAGGAGCGGTTCGTACTGACCGAATGAAGCTTCCGGGGGAAGGGACCGTCGGTAGGATGGGAGCTAGTCCGTACGCCCGAGGCGCGGCAGAACCGAGCCGAAAGCTCGTTCCCTGGGGATGGCTGATAGCCCGGAGGTCGAGGCGGCTGTTCGCCACATCCAACCCGGCTGGCTCGAGAGATGGTAGGCCCGAGAGGAAGGCCTTTTCTAGGCCTTTTTCCACTCGAACCTCGGGGGCTAGCTGTCGGGGGTTCGGATAGATCCCATAAATTACCTCGGGTGCCACGAGTGGCACGGGCTCACTACTGCCCGAACCACCGGAAGACCGTTCCCCGGGACGACCTAGCCAGGCGCCACGAGCAACACGAGCTCGTCCCCGCCCTGGCCACCAGGAGGTCGTTCCTAGGGACGGCCTTACCAGGACCTGAGAAGGTCGCATAACCTGGTGGGTCAATGGCTCGTGCTCAGGTGAGGTGGCCGAGTTCGGAGTTATTTGTTAGCCGACCTGACGTGATCCCGAGGTCGCTAACCGCCAGCTGCGTAACCTCCGCTAGTTCGTTGCGTTCTCCGCGGGAACGTGGCTGGGGTATAGGATCTGTTAGTTACGACGTTGGACCTGGTCGAACGTGGAGTTAGTGGGCTTGAACAAGTACGCCCCTTTGTAAACTATAAAGCATCCCCGCCGTGAAGGGGGGAGGCAGAGACACACATACGAAAACATACACGAGCTGGAGTAGGGCTATTTTCTCCTTCCTGAGAGGCCCGAACCAGGGTAAATTACTGTGTCCTCGCCCGTTGAAGTCCAGTGAGTCACTCCTCTGAGTATTCCCTCACGTGAGAAGGGGTCGCAGTTGGTCCCTCCACCAACAAGTAAGCTCTAAAGATACTTATACAAGATTTTTTTTGGATAATTCCAGAATCGCAATGTTGTTCACCTCTCCCTCATAAACAAATCAGGTAATTATTGTTATTCGAAAGACATGGTCCACATGTTCGTGAAAGCATAACCTGGTAATTTTTTCAGTGCACTTTATTATCAAGTTAATCATTCTACTTTCTCACACATACGAATCCCACTTTATTATGTTCTGGAGGACGCTTCATGCTGCACAAAAAATTAAGCGAGCAAAAATAGAATAGCGTCGTGGCCTTTTCCAAAAAAAAAAAAATACAGTGCTTCCATTAGACTTTTCTCATCTGTGTTTTATACTTGAAATGTTGGTCATTCCTAGATAGCATTTCAGAAAACGTTATCCTCGCGCGGCGTGCCGCCGCGCCTCCGTACCTAGTTATTAGATGGGCAGTGCGTGCAGCTAGCTGATCAGTGATCACGTTAAAACGGCCACTATATATAGCTGTCAGTTAGGGCTTGTTTGGACCCATACATGTAGCTGCTAAAAATTAGGTGAAGTGGATCTAAACATAGCCAGCTAATAGATCAGCTAACTTTTAGCTGAGTACCTAACTAATGGTTATCTCATTAGCTAGTCAAACACAGCTAATAGCAGCTAATAGATGGCATTTAACCAAAATACCCTTCGCGTCTACCACCAATAACAGCTAATAGCAGAGATATTCTAGACAATTGATCAACCTAAACATCTATTAGCCATATATTAGCTGGTGGATCCAAACACCCTCCAGTAATAGTTAGCTAGCAAAAATTAGCTAGAAACTATTACCTGCTAATGGATCCAAATAGGCCTTAGTGAGATGAGACAGGAGACTAGCAGTTATTTTCCTTTTTCATATCCCGAGAATGTGCAGCTGTTTATCAGTTTATTGAACTTCTCTGTCGGCAAAGCAAAATAACCTTTTTCTCAGGATACGGAGGACGGCTATGTATCAGATGTATTAAGAACGAAGCATATATATATATATATATATGGAAAATACTTTTTATAGTAATTACTTCCATCTTTGAAATACCACCCAAACGAACTTGAAATACTCCTTTATCACTTTGGATACACTCATATACTAATTATAAGATATTCCAATAAGATCCACATGAAAAAATTGCAAGGGAGTACATAGTTTTTAGCTTATTTTGCAAATACCTTCATATACGCACATAAAAATGAGTATGTCTAAAAAGTGTACATACTACCTCTTAAAAAATGTAAATACCACCTAGATGGTCTTATATACTTGGGAGTACATACTCTCACTCTTAATATACCGCTTAAATGATGTTGTTATACCTCTTTATCATTTTAAGTACACTCTAATACCGATTATAAGATACTCCGAACTGAGTTCCACAAAAATATTTATCAAAAACCGTCCTTTATAGCATAAATTATTTATATACTCTTTTTACATTTGGAAAAGGAAATATAGCAAAAAATAAAGGGTTTCGATGAATTTTTATCATATTGTAGTATGTTAAAATAATTATTAGAGTATACTGAAAATAATAAAGAAGTATAACATATTTATTTAAGTGGTATACTTCCAAGAGTATGAAAACGACGTATATAGACGCACACAAGATCAGAGTCAGACACGATGGCGTACAAGCAAGTAGGTGAGAAACTGATCGACTAGTGGGTTCCATACATATCGCCGCAATTCGAACCATCCATTGAACATTCCACAATTCGATATTCTTGCACGTGTGTCGTATGCAACTCATCTGCCTATTGAACTAATCATTTTTTTAATTAGTCTTTGTACACCATCCCAATCTTGCAGGCTACAGCGACTGTCAGAAGAAAAACAACAACGCTCGAAGACTTCACCGGTTCCGTTAGGGCGACGGACTAAATAACCGAAAATTGAACGCTCGTGCTGCTTGTATATACACGTATGGCACTGCATGCTCTCCTTTGAACGCCAAGCCTCTGAAATTACTACTCGGCAAGTTTTTCTTTCACACAGAGAAGAAGCTTTATCAGCCAGCCACAATTAATGGGTTATGTTAAAGTATGATCTGAACTTATTTCATACTCTAATTCAGAGTTCTATTTATATACAAAGTTTTTTATATTTCACTATAAATATGTCAATGTAATCTATAGAATAGAGCAAGGCAAACAAGATGAGATAAAAGAAAAAATAATCTCGTTGTAAACATCTTCTCATATTGTGATATTTGCTTTCGTATGTCCGTGATTTTTTTTCTAAAAGATCTTTTCATGTTAAATATATGTCTTCCATTTCCTTTGATATTATATTTTTACTGTACATTATGTAACAGATTAATTAGGGGGTTGGATATATATTGCCATGGGCAATTTGTTCTTCAAGAGGATAACGGCACGAAAACGGTTAATGTCTGTTGCCCCCGACGTAGGGTTGTAAACGGGCCAAATTCGAGCGGGCTTGGGGCTGTCAGGCTCGAGCTCGGTAAGGCTCGAGCCGAGCTCGAGTTGGGGTCCGAGCCTAGATCCAAGCTCGAGCTCGGCTCGGTCCAAGCTCGAGTAGGTTCGAGTTCGGCTCGAGTAAGCTCGGTAAGCTGATAAGCTCGAATAAGCTCGGTAAGCTCGAGTAAATTCGGTTAATCTGGTAGGCTCGATAGGCTCGGTAACAAGCTCGAGTAAGTTCGGCTCGAGTAAGCTCGATAACAAGCTCGAGAAAGTTCGTTTCACGGAAGCTCGATCCAAACTCGAGTAGGCTCGTGAGCTATTCGAGCTCGGCTCGGTGAAGCTCGCGAGCTTGAAGGCAGGCTCGAGCTCGGTTCGTTCCAGGCTCGAGCCGAGCTCGAATCGAGCCTGGAACGAATCAAGCTCAAACAGTTTGCGAGCCTCGAGCTTTTTTTACAGCCCTACCCCGACGTGTTGTGACCGAATTTTCGGAAGTTGCAGCCAGGCTTGCTGAGGCGAGCAAGGTCGTCACGACCGGGAACCTGAACCTATGTAGGATTGTCTTCGTGCTAGTAGGATTCGAATAACACGACCGGGTTGTAGATTCACGGTAGGGCTGTGCCTTAATAATTACAGAAAAACTATTAAACGGTATACCATTGCAACGGTATAGTACTGAAACTTATGAAATTTGTGAAATTTTTACAATAAAACTCATGAAACTTAGCACTAAAATTGATAAAACATGAAACTCATGAAAGTAAATACTATAACTCATGAAACCAGCACTGAAACTGATCAGTTTCATAAGTTTCATGGCTATAACGTAAGAACGGTATGTTGTTCACTAGTCGCACTCTAATAATTACTAGGTTAAAATAAAGTGAATTAAGTTTATATTTTTATTCTAAAATGTAAACAAGATGATGCATCTAAACACATCTACAGCTCCACAGATTTGGTGGAGCTAGGAATATCCAGCTCCACCAGATTACGAATCTGTGGAGCTGAAACACCCCTAATTATTAAGTAGAGTAGTGTGCGTTATCGTGCCATATAAAATTTGGTCTAAAAGTTTTTTTGTAAAAAAAAAGATAGGAGGACTTAAACATAATTTTATTTTTTTGAGGTTTTTTTTCGAAAAATAAGTTGGCTAGGAACCGTCAGTGACTTTACGTAACAAAGGGATCCTTTTTACAAAAAAAAGGGTGGAGGACCTGTCAACGAATTGCGGAACCACGGGATCCTTTTTACAAAAAAAAAATGGAGGACCTGTCAACGAATTGCGAAATCACAGGTCCTTTTTTCAAAAAAAAATGGTGAGAGGACTTGTTCATGATTTTGGAATTCTCTGGTAGTATTTCCAAAAAATAGGATAACTAAGAGCCACTGTTGAATTTGTGTAACCACGTGTCCTTTTTGTAAAAAACAATGGTGGAGGATCCGCTCATAAATATGCAAAACCACGGGGTCCTTTGCAAAAAAACTGTAGAAGATCCTATCCACGATTTCGGTTTTCCCGAAGGGCTTTTTCACGAAAAAAGTGGCGGAGTGTGGCTAGCTGCGCGCTAATTATTCTTCCCAGCGCAAGAGTAGTGGTAGTATCCTTATCCTATATATTAGACCTGGATCATTATTTTATAAGCATGGATCTATATAGTACTAAGGTCGAAATGTTCCGTTAGGATCGTATGAACCAAAATACTGTAAATAATTGTTGTTTTAGACATAGGTATAGTTAAAAAATTTAAACTTTGACTGATAATATTTTGTAAAATATTTAAATTGGATACATAAGAATCATATGTATATATACACATATATATATTGAAAAGTACTTTCATAATATTATAATATTATTAGATTTTATAAATATATTAGTCCCTCCGTCATAAATATAAGGTGTATTTTGACTCTACACAAGAATTAAGATTACATTGAAATTAGTAAGATATGAGAGAAAATTACTTAGATATCACACTTTAATTATCTTAAAAGATGATAGATAAAACTTTGTGTGGATGGTAATGAATAAATGCATATAGTTGAAAAGGAATAAAAAGATATATAGTAGGAAAAGCCTTATTAAATCTACATACAAACCTTATATTTATAAACAAGACCACTTAAACTATAAGCCTTATATTTTTGAATGAAAAGAGTATAATAGAAATTAATGGTAAAAATTGTGTTTTTAGAGGCCGTATCCATGCCTAAAATAACATCTATCTGTGACCAAGGGGAGTACTAGGTAAATATGATGATATTGAGAGTGGTGATGCTTGTGAGTCCACCCAGCATGCACCATTCAGGCCCAAGGTGTGCCGGCTTGCTGTTGTCGATGGCAAATGAAAGACCATGTAGAGGTTTATTAATGCTGTTGATGAGTTATTCACAGTATTTGAGCATGCGGTGCTTGAGTTTGAGTTTGATTTGAATGCTATCTTGAATTTGAAACAATTTGAGATGATGTTAGTGTAGGGAGGAACTACCCGCCTTGGAGGCGCAGTAGTGCTGGCCAGGAGGCACTACCTACTTGGGATGGCGGTAGTGCCGGTGTTGGAGCTACCGACCGAAGAATGACAGTAGTTATTTTCCAGTGAAGCGATTTCTCTTGTTTTGGTTTGAGCAGCACTACTGGTATGTGGGTTCGATACTACTGCCGGCCAAGCGGCAAGGGCGGTAGTGCCAACTTTACTGTGGAGTGGAGCTTAAATGTTTAAATCTTGTTAATTTATTTACATTTATTGTGAACAGTGCTATGTGATTTGTTTCTTATTTGTGTGGTTGCAGGACTACGGAGCTAGGCCAAAGTGAGGTGGAAAGGACACATGGCGGTTAAGTGACTTGGGCCCGCTTGCAAGTGAGGATGGTTCGGGGTAGTCTGGATGCGTGAGAGGCTTGGCGGCAAGTCGTTGGGGCCACATGGAAAGCACCAAACATGGCGATGCTTCGAGGAGAAGGAAGATCGGTCATTGGGGACAAAATGGCCATTTTGCCCAATACAGACATCAGAGTGGTTTGGGAAAACACGGCGGTGGCCTAAGTGGTTTAGGTCATGCCAAAAATGGTGTTGGATGCAAATCCGGACTCGTGGAGCGGATTTGGTTTTAATGTAATGGCTGCTTTGAGAAGCGTGCTTGTGTGAGTGTAAAACCCGTTAAGAGTGTTGGGTTTCGGGTTAGCCCATGTGAGAGTGGATAGTATCCACTTATTATGTCCAGGTTTAGGGTTAGGGTTGCCTCCTCTATATAAGACTTTGAGAGGCATAGAGGGAGGCAATGTCTTTAGACTCTAGATTATGGCTTCCACAAGATTTTGTTTTCTTGTGTGGGTACCTTTTTTATTCAAGTTTTTGCCTCAAGCTTTGATCTTCTTGCTTTGCTCTTGATCTCGTGTTGCCAAGGATGTATGACTGATAGATGTATCCTCTGTAGATTATCTCCTCAATCATATAGGTAAGTTTCTTCTTGATCATTCAAGTTTCTCCGAGAAATTGATTTTTAAGTTGAGAAGTGAATATTTGAGGTAGATCTTGATCCTGCTTGTTTGAGGGATCTTTCTTGGGTGTTCTTGCTTACTATGATGTGTGGGAGGTTATCTAAGATCATCTTAATCATAAAAACCTCACGAGCAAGCTTGGATTGAAGATTTGGTTTTTTCCTCTGTTTTTTAGCGTTTTTCCTTGAACTGAAAAAAGGTTAAAACTTTGACATCAATCCTTACGATTGGTTGTTGGAATAAGTTCATAACATCCACAGGAAGGTCTCTACAAAGTTTCATAAAGTTTGGATTAGCCGATAAAAAAATTCATTGATTTTGGTTTTGAGATCGTGTTGATTTACTATTCATTTACCTAATTTTACAGTAACACAGTACTACCACTACAGTAACCCCCAAGTAGTGCTGGGTACTGTTTATCCGACAGTACCGGACTAAATTGCGGTAGTGCCATCGCAGCTGAAAAACTTTGGAACCGTGCTTTCTTCGTTTTGTTTTGACGAAGTGAGATTTTTGATTGGATCTTTACGGGGAACACCTTTGATCGCTATTTTAGTCCTTAAGCAAATAACGGAAATAGATATGTAATGAGCTGGCTAGCCTGCGCCTTGCTTGTGGCGGAAGTTGAGTTTCACCAAGTTTCCAATATGCAAAAAGAAATTTTCGAATTGGTATCTCGTACTATATATATCGTTCGCCGCGTGAAATCCGCTATGGGTGCCACGGGACTCCAAACCCACAGGGGCGAAAGTGAATGTATTTACCTGGTGTATGTTAGTTTATATATATAGTATATGTGAACTCCCTTGATCTAAATTTTGTGACACCGGAAGGCAAATAACAAGCAAATGGTAAGGATAATAAGTTATTATCACATATATGATGAAGTGGTGAAACCCGGTGATTTTTTTTCTAGTTCCACCCCTACAAACCCATGCAGCATTTTCTGTCCGATCAGGAGCAAGCGGCCAACGATGTAGATCGCGCCTCGCACGAAACAGCAGTTTCGTCGTAGGATCAACTAGATGCGTGTAAGCACGGCAACGCCGCGCGAGGGCGATGGGCACTCGCGTCGAAGCCAATTCGGCTGGCTGGCTGCCTGCTAACCCGCTGGCATCCTGCGAGCGCGACGTGGAGCAAGCCGCAAACCCCTGAGGTGTTGTTTGAATCACGGGAAATAAGGGGTTGGGGATAAATTTAAACCAAATACCAAACGTAGGCTTGAGAACAAGAGTTCATTTCCCAGTCCAAAACCCCAACCTCACATCCCATTGCTTTCCAACCCAAAGTGTAATATAGGGACTAAAGCGCCAGGAGTCGTGTCGTTGGATGTAGAATTTTGCGGTGGCACCCTCGTCGTTTCGCACTATGCAAAATACTCCGGGCGTGTGCAATGTGGTTGGAAAGCCGGATCAATTCGCAATAGACAGAAATATGAATAACCTGGTGTCTAGACCTCTGTTCTGTACAGCAGTGAGCTTACAAACATGCATCGCAAGATTGAAATCTCGTAGGGAAATGCATTTGTTACAACTGCCAGCATGTACTGCAACACAAAGTATCCACGTACGATGAGTATACTCATTTCAGTACCGAAGGATATATTCACAGATGCTTTTTCTAATTTCGACCCATGAAGCCAGTACAAGCAGGCCAAGAATACAGAGTCGCAGTACGACTTGTATTTGTAGATAACTTGCCGAGTAAACATGAGATCGAACATTTATCCCCTCCGAACCACACACCAGTGGAGGGCCACTAAAGCGATCGATCGCGCAAGGAAAGGAGACAAGAAAAGAAGCAAAAGCTACAAAGACGTTCCTGCTTCCATTGGACAGGGCTAATCTATGATGATGGCACTTGCAGAACAGTGTCAGTACAAAGAAAAGCTCAAAGGAAGCTGAGGGCAACAAAGCTCAGCCATGACAAAAGCAGAAAAAACCAACCAAAGCTACAAAAGGGAAAGGGAAAATGCCTGCTGCATCACACTTTGTTCGCAGTCTTCTCCTCTGTCTCCGACTTGTCAGTGTCTCCTGCATGCTGCTTCCTATGTTGCATCATACCTCTTTTCCCCCTTTATGTTTTGTGTGCGAGAACTATGTCAGTTTTTGATCTCATCACATCAGGATCGGGCCCTCTTTTGCATGCAAAATGCCACCACCCCAAATTATTCCATTCCAAAGATTGGTGTCTGAAAGGCTGCCACATTTGGGTAGTATCCAAAGGGGCTTGGTGTCGTGGAGCTTTCGTAGGACCCGCCGAAAGCTACAGGTGTGACAAATGGTATGGAGGAGCAGCTGTTGAAGCTTTGCGACTGATCCTGTTGTTCCTGCAGCTGCTGCTGCTGATGATGTTGCTCATGGAAGGCGCCATTAGAGTAGCAATGCACCATTGCACCAGCTCCATTGGCATTAGCAAAATCCAGGTTAACTCCCGAACTGTAGAGACCAAAGCCCAAACCCTGCAGGTTCCCTTGCTGGTGATGCTGGAGAGCTAGCAACGACAGGCAGTCATGGTCATACTTCATGGGAAGGGCGGCGAAAGCGAGCGAGGGTGACGCCGTGCTGGTGTGGCCGGCCGCTTCAACGGGCATGGTGTCGGAGGAGCTCGACGGAGCGGACTCCAGGGCTTTGCAGCTCCGGTTGCCCGACATGCTCCCGATTGGAAGGTTGCTGTTGATTATGCTCTCGACGTTATACCGGCCAATCTCGAAGTTGGTAACAGCATTCAGGCCGCGGAACTTGATGGCTGCGATGTCGTAGGCTTCTGCAGCTTCCTGCTCGGTACCTACGTAAACAAAAAGATGTCGTCAGTTGTTGGAGTAGCACACGCGTATACAGAAAATGAAGTAACATTCTTCACTATCTAATTAAGCTTTCGCCACAAAATCAACATACGTTTGTCCCTTCAAAAAGCATGATCAACATAAATCATATGAAATATATTGTTCATGGACGTAACGAAAAGTATAATACACAAGAATGCGATGAGCTTTCAGTTCCTAGCTAGACAGCAATGCAAGTTGCAAAACATTAAGACTTTGGACTAAGCTCCTACTGACAGAAACCATGGTTGTGGTGAGCTTAGTTAAATCCAATCAGTATAATAATGGCCGTTCCAGAAGGTACTCCTAATATAATCACCGGCCACATGCTTTGTGGAAAACCGAGCACCAAAACAGTAACAATATTCCAAGCACAGGTTGCTACATGCAGTGCACGAAGAAAGGAGGTGTTCAGGTTGCAACCTAACCATACATGCATGGTCAAGGTTTCTTCTTTTCCTCCCCTGCATAAAGCCCCAAATCATCATTCATAGTGCAAAAGATGACAAATTTGAATCAAATGTCGGCATGCCCCTGTACACACCCATATACATCTGGTCAAAGTAGATGCTTTTGACCTACATAAAATATGTCGACGAATCTAGCTGCCAGGACTGTACGCACATATTATAAATAAGATGGAACCTACGTGCGAGGCTTAGTATTGTAATCTTAGGTTAAATAAAAAGATGACTAGTGCTCGCTAGTAAGGGGCCCAACACGTGCTTCCTTCTACTTGAAACTCCATTATCGACAAAGAAATATTTTGCATCTGTAACTGTTAATCCAATCATAATTCCACGTATGAAGCTATAATTTTTTTTTAAAAAAAGAAAGATCGCGTAGTTTGGCGTCTGAGAAATAGAACTTAATTTGATCTGGAATGCTAGCTTATATAGTTATCCGGCGATATTATTTGTAAGCACTACTATGGAGTCACGCTTACTGCCGTGGAAATACAATGCTAACCCGTGGATCGATGCGGTACTACCAAGTAAGAGAACATGCATCCAAGTAGGAAAGAAAATTCAAAGGCCAACATATCGCATACACAACAATACAACATAAAAATGCACACTTACTGAATGTTCCTAGGTAAAGGTCCTTGTTACCAGCCACCCTTCCGATCCTTGCTTGCCATCGCCCATGCTGGTGATGTCTACATGATTTCATGCAAAACAACACTTGGATGACAACAGGCAAAAGGCCAAACATAACAAGTAAAATATAGAGGAAATACGAACCTTGTCACACCCCTATATACAGAAGCACCACGAGAGAATCCACTACTCTTCCTGCACCAAATCACATTTTATTGCCCATCAAAATCCACTTGAATTAATAACAAAGCTATGAAGTATATCTAAACTATGGAGCGTGCATAACATGGCCATGCATTGATCAATGAGCATGCATAGAATGTTAAGTAGAAGTGTGATCATGATTTAGCCTATACCTCCGAAGTGAAGCTACAAACTCCTGGCGTGTCATGCGCTTCATCTCCTCAAGCTCCTTTTCATACTCGGCAACCTAAAAAAACACTTGCCCCCCCATAAAGACACATCCAGCACATAGATATGCCCATGCTTTTACTATACGCACTCTTGCACCAGGAGTTCTTTTAATTTTTGCATATGATCTATCTGTCTGTCTATATGTCTCTGTGTGCTTACCGGAAAGTTCGTGGTGGTGCTAGGACCCCAGTACTTCAATGCGGCAAGATCATACGCCCTCGCCGCCTTCTCCTCCTTATCGTAGCCACCTGTTTCATGAAGTACAAACACTTGGCATCATTCGCTGCATCTTTCACACGGTAAATGCTTTAGGACAAGAGCTAGAAGTCCCGGCCTCTTACCCAAGTACACTAAAGAAGACGCCAGAAGCATCAACCATTAATGAGAAACATATCAGCGGGTTGACATGTTAAAAAAAAAACGAAAAGCTTGGATTAGTTACACATATAAAATGTAAATACAGAAGATAAGTAAAGGCATTATATTTGAGGAAGATGGTATTGCGTGCTCACCCTGGCGGCCCTTGCGGCTCTGGCCTTCACGTCGGCAGCTGTTGTCCCACAGATGCGCCTCGTACCTACCCGTCCACCGGTGCCTAAAAATCACCAAAAATAAGCCATTAAAATAAAGATGCAGACAAAGTAAAACTCCTAGTGTAAATAAAACTTGGTCAATCTCTCCAAAGACAATGTCTTGAACTTGGGAAGAGGCAGCTTATTTCACAGAATTAGCAACTTAGTTCTATCGTATAGGGTTTTAGTTCTTATTTCACTAAACTACGCGTTTCTTATACAAACTATCAGAAAATTATTAGGTTTTAGTTTCTATTTCATAAAACTACATATCTTACAAAAACTTGTATCGCAAAACTATTAATATTAGAATTGACATTTTTTACAGCGGGACTTACCGTGGATGTCCAAATGGTAGCCTCACGCCCTTATTTCTCGTTTTATTTGCACGTAAACCCGTTACAAGAAATGTTTGATCCTAAAACGATAGTTTGTACAAAAAAAAAACTGTAATTTTATAAAATTTACTCTTTCGCTTCTATCGTTGATTTGTATAGTGGATCGATCTACACCATGACCACACAGAAAAAGATAGTAGCACCTCCGCCAAATAATATCTGCTTCTATGCAAGTATTCATATTTGCATCCACTTAACTCTGAACGAACATGTGAAGTAGAACACATGCACATGATACACACGGTCACCGACAAGGAGTCTGCATGAAAATATATAGATCAAGCACCCAAACGGGGCATCTTTTTTGTAGGTTTCTTGGCCTACAGATCGATCGATCTCTGCTTACCGTGTGACGCCGCGGTAGATAGACGTTCTTTGCCCGAAGGATTCTACCGCCTTCTTCTGCTCCGGCGCCGCATCCGGCAGAGACAGCTTCGCGTCGGCCTGCTTCGGAGGAGCCGGCGGAGTGGGCGCCGTTCCAGCCGCACCGCTCAGGAAGCCAGCGGCTATGAACTTGAGCTCCGAGTCGTACAGCTCCTCGGTCGTTCCAGAAACCGGGCCGCCACCATTTCCTCCGTTTACACCACCTTCGCCGAGGAAGTCTTCCAGCTTAGGCGGTGGCGCGGCCCCGGCTATGGCGGCCAGCTCCGCCGCCGCCCCCCTCTCCTCCTCCTCCATATCACCTGCACACATACGCATGCATAAGCACGGCGACACTCCATATATGACAAAAACACCCATACCCGCAGCAGAAACACAGAGATCGATGAAGAAGCTAAGCAAGAGCTCGAGGTTACTAACAGTGGTGAGCGAGGGAGAAGTTGAGCCATGGGTAGTGATGCGAGGTGTTCATGTCCATGGCCATAATGGTAACTTCTCGAGGTGAGTTTTCGAGAGCAGAGAGAAAGCTGTAGGCGAAGGGTTTTCTTGGAAGGCGAAGAATGGGGCGGTGGTGAAGGTTGATATAAAGTAACAGAGGAAGGAGAAGACAGGATAGCCTAGCCGCTGCTGCTGGAGAGAGAAAGTGGACGCACGGGCAACGAGGCGCGGTAATTTATATGTGGGTTTCGAGGAAGTGCCATGTATGTAGAGAGAGAGAGAGAGAGATGGTTTTACTCCGTGGTTTTGCCTTTTCGCTGAGGCGTTGTTTTTCGCTGAGGCGTTGTTTTTGCATGGTGCATCAGTAGCATAGCGATAGTAGTGTGCGGTGATGGGTGAGGTGTTGTTTGTACGTTTTACAGGTGGACGCATGGTACGGGCGGCGTTGGCGGTATCCTTGACCGCCTTCGAAGCAAAGGCCGGCTGTGCTGTGCATGCATGACTAGCTCCGGACGGATAGCCTCGCCCTCCGCGTAGCTCCTTAGGCTATCTAAAGGCATGTACAGTGATCTATAGACAGTACTAAAAATAACTTATACAATGGACTGTCTATATAGCTGTTTGTAATGATCTCTCATATGACTAATAGACTGTCTGTACAATGGTATACACACTATAAAGCTATCTATAAGGCCGTCTGTTAAATAGTAGACATCATATTTCTCTCTCTTCCCTCTCTCCTCCACATCATCCAAAATCTGATGTGGCATACCCTTATAGACAGCTGACATGTACCATTGTACATGCCCTAAGAGATTAATAATGACTTAAAAGTTAATTTATATAATAGTTATTTTTAGATGTTGCGTAATAATTATATCTTCTCTCTTTTACATAAATGATATATATATACTCTCGTGCAAAACTGGCTACTAAGAGCAAGTACAATAAAGTCACGTCAGCTGGTTTTTAGCTTGTACATATCAGCTTTGGTCTATGTGGAAGAGTGCGAAAAGATGAGAGAGAAGATAGCTGACTCTTATTTAGTAGCCAGCTTTGCCCAGATGCATAAGTAAATCATTTTATATACAAGAGAGAAGAGATAATTATTGCACAAAGCTGGCTTTTAACTTACTATTAGCTTGCAGTGGGCTTTACTATTGTACTTACTCTAAACAAGAGCTAGCTCTCTTCTCTCTCCTCTATTCTCACTCTTCTACATATACCAAAGCTGACGAGTATAAGCTACGAGCCGACTGAGATGGCCTTATTGTACATGCCCTAAAATAACCGGCCGCTTGATTCTGTTTTGGCTTTTTTAAAGCCAAAAACAACATCATTTTTTAATTTTTTTTAATACAACTAACTCTCTTCCCCACCGCAGAAGGACTAGAGATCGATATCTCGCACCATCCATGCTAGGACCACGAGAGGTCCATATGTCTCAGACAGGAGGTGTGGTAAGCAAGGGATGCGAAAATCAGCATTAGAGCGGGACCGCGCACTTGCAGCTGACTGGAGGTGCGCGCGGTAGGACACGTTCTGCAAATTAGGGGCGCGACACAGGTGGCCTTTTGCGCTACAGCACCATAGAAGGTGCTAGAGCGGTACTAGTGCGAAAGGTGACTTCTGTGGTACTACGACATATAGGGAGGCTAGTTTTGCAAAAAAAAAAAGGGGTGAAGCTATTTTTGAAAAAAAAGTATGGAAGGATGAGGTCAAAACAGTGCACAATTTGCCTGATCTGTTCTAAATTCATTTTACTGTAAGCAACCCGCTTTCTGCAACCACTATCCAACTCTGGGTATGTTAGGATATATTAAAAATAATTAGACTATTTTCAATTATTATTTTTAATCGCTATATTTAATACATATATTAGAGAATATCAAATAAATATGGATATTCATTAAAAGTGTAAAGAAAACATTGGGGTTTCTAGGGAGAATTGAGTTTTTCGTAATAAATAACACTTAAATTTTGAGTCTTCATATTTATATCTATTTGATGAAATTAATTTGCATCTTTCCTTATATTTAAGTACTCTATAGATAAAAAATTGAGTGCATATAAACAAAAAATACTTGAGTGCTATTTAGTAATTTCTAACATTATACTAATTTATATTAGAACATAAAATACAGCATATATTTATAAACAAAATTATTTAAAAAAATATATCCTATAAATTTTAAGAGAAGGAGTAGTTAACAAAGCGTATCTACTGTCTTGCGTGGTTCAAAAGGATTTAATTACTAGTAGGACTAATCCATTCGTTTATGTGGGAAAAGAACAAACAATGCTCCATGCTCGCGTGGCACAGGGGTAACATGAGGAAGCTCCAGAAGTACATGTGTACAGACAAGAGAATAGCTAAATCCTAAAGGCATGCCCGTTTATCTACCGTTTTTCTGCGAACACTCCACACTGCCGTAGATCACACACCAATTAAGCAGCGTGCGTGGGACGCCGAGATGCCACACCGACCAAAACGGCAGCCGGGCTAGATATCCAACGGCAAGAAGCTAGTGAGCACACAGTCAAAGATGTCAGCAGGGAGTAAAGCTACATCGTCGATCGTAAAGTGGTCAAAGAGGCGCAGCGAGCGGCGTGGTCCTTTAGTTCCTTGCAAGGAACTCCGAAATTCAGGAATTAATCATCACTAACCTGTCGTCGGATGCACTGATGCATGACTAGATTACTATAGGATTATACTACTAGCATACACATGCTAGTGACCAGAACATCAGATCATCTATTTTCAGTTTTCTTTTCCTACAACGTTTACTCACTTCTATTAGAATTAAAATTGAACTGAAAACAACCCGTAAACAAGGTAGTTTACTGCGTCATGCACGCTCATGGTTAGAGGTGAAAATGGGTCTGATACGGATGGATATTGTTTTTCCTGTATTCTAACCCATATTTTCCCCCATAGATTCGAAACCGGATACAAGCTAGTCGGATACAGATATGGATCTGAGTTATTCGGAATACGGATACAAGACATATATGTAACGGATTTGGATCGAAAACGGATAAAGATATACTGCTAATGCACGCATATATAGAGTAATATATGTTAGATTAAAACCATACGAGTGCATGACTATAGTAAAAAATCTATATATCAATCAAACTCAATAGACGTCGTAGAAAGAATATGCTTCTTGAGGATCAATATAACCAACACATTATTAATGTAATTGGGTTACTATGGAGAAAAAATATGATGAAAATGGACCGAGGCTTGCTGATATCCAAATATGAAAAATCCGTATATCCGAATAGGAAAAATCCGAATATCTGGATCCTGTCTCGTATTTATTGGATATTGGATGCTCCGGATCCGATCCCAAATCCGGATTCAAGTATCCGAATACGGTCCCAGATCCGATAGAATATTCAAACCCAGATCCGAATCTGATCCCAACTGAATTCGGTCCCGTATCAGACGAGAGATATCCGATCCGTTTTTACCCCTACCCACAAGCCATACCCACACATCTACCAGCTTCCACCTCCGTCAACACCTACGTCATTCTCCATCTAACTTTTCTATACTCCGAAGATAAATAATTATCTAGCTTAGTTATAGTAAATTCAAGTTTTTAATGAAGTAGTTATTTTTTACAATGTTAAAATATAATCATCATTAGTCTTTTTTTGTTAAGTGAATTGAAATGTATTTGAACGTAAATGTGGATCATTTTGTATTGATGCTATCACATGGATGTCATGCGCCATAGCTAGGTTCGGCAGTAAAGTTTAACAACATGTCCAATAAATTATAATTTATTTAAAGGTGAATATAACATACATTTCTCACTACGACTATCACATGACCATGATACACGATGGCCAGGTATGATAGTAAAATCTACCAAGGCATCCAACAAATTATTGTAAAAGGTAATTCATCTGGCATTTATTGGCATGCCTTATATCATTTTGTTTCTCTTATCATCAGTAAGTTACCGGTGAAAATCGTATGTGAATCAGAGCTGTCAATCAAAAGCTATGACTAAAACAAGAAAAGCAAGATTACAATATTAATGAAGAAAACATATTTGTTAGTTAGTTGATTACATCACTGGTTGATTTAATCTCTGTACGAAGTAGGTGCACACAGAGTTAGGCTTGTAAACGAGCTGAGCTTGAGCGAACCTGACCTCCTAAGCTCCTAAGTTAGGGTTCGAGCTTAGACCTAGCGCGAACTCAGCTCAATCTAAGCTTGAGTAGGCTCGAGCTTGGTAACAATTAACAATTCAATATACATTAATTTTCAACCATAAAAAATTGCTTAAACTCAAACTCCGCTCAAGTAAGTCGGTAAGAGTTAACATGTAGTAATATTAATAAGTGGTTTGTAAACTTACCAGGCTCGTGAGCTATTCGAGCTCGACTCATGCTCGAACTGAGCTTGAATCGAGCCTAGAGCGATCCAAGGTCCAATTTTTTTTATAGCCCTACCATGACTGGGTTAGGCATGCTTGTCTGGTTGACGTGTAGAATAAGCTATTATACACCCGAGAGCATAATAGCGTTTTCGTGTGTGTGTGTGTAGAGGGGTAAAATACATTCTACTTCTGGGTGTAGTTACTCCCACCTCTAATATGCCACTTAAACAAACTTGGAATACTACTTTTATCTTATATTGTGAGATATAACATGGAGAATAACTATTTCCAAGAGTAAAAAAAGACTTTTTTTATACACACACATGTGTGTGTGTTTGTGTGTGAAAATGGTTCCATACTCCTAGGAAAGCTTCGTTCTTCTTGCCTCCATTGCGACGCTCTTCTCAAATCTAGGCCCTGAAAATTGCAAATCTGACCCCCTCCGACGTGCTACCGCACTTGCCGGCCGCGGGAGCCGGTGTGCCATTCCCCGGGGCGCGGTCGAGCGCGGGAGCATGCCTGAGGGTGCCAGATTTGCAATTTCCACCGGAAGAGGGCTAGATTTGAGAAGAACGCCGCAAAGGGGGCTAGAAGAACAAAGCATGTTTCTAGGAGTACGTACTCCCACTCCCAGTATACCCTTTAAAATGATATTGTTATACATCTTTATTCTTTCGAGTATAATCTAATACTGATTATAAGATACTTTAAATTATGTTCCATTAAATTTCATCAAAGTCGATTCTTTACAGCATAATTTCTTTATATACTCTTTTTACATATGAAAAAAATATAGCAAAAAATAAAGAACCGCGATGACTTTTTTAAATCATATAGTATCTTAGAATTATTATAGAGGTGTACTAAAAGTGATAAAAAAAAGTAGAGAGGTGCTTCTATGCTCTTCCTTCTAGTACAAGTTGCACAAATCTTGAAGCAAGCGAAGAGGTAAGTAATCACCATCTACCATTCATTCATGCTTTAATAGTTGTGCAACTTTTAAATAGAAGAGCATAGAAGCACCTCTCAAAAAAGTATAACACGTTCGTTTACATGGTATATTAGAGATAGAAGCGTATATACTCTGAAAGTACGGAAAAGTCTTCCTACGACTGACCCGCAAAAACCTGGTAGAGCAGTGGAACAACTAACCGTAAAGCATGACGCAGCGGCGCAACTTTGTAGCCGTGTAACCCTTACTCCTTAGGAAAGCAGAATCGTAGGATGCATCGCATGGAAGCAGGAAGGAAGCAGCAACGGGGAGGACACGAGGGCCCCTCGTCGACGTGTACACACCTCTGGGCCTTTTCTCCTTGGCAGTTTATCTGCAGACGGATAAGCATGCAGGACGGTCAGTCTCTGCTGGCTGCGATGCGTAGCACGCCTTCCCCCCCGGCCAGCTCGATCGCCGCCGGCTCCCCTCCGCCGTTGGGTACTACTCGGCACGTACATGTGGCCGGCCTGCGTGCATGCAAGCGGCCAATGCCATTGGGCCATCCGCTTTCACTACTACAGATCTGGCCTTCCATACCGACCCATCAGTACCGATTGTATTTGAACCGGTACTGATAGTGACATCAATACCGGTTCATTAGCTACGAGTACGTAGTAGGCTTTGATGCCGGTTGGTAACACGAACGCATCGATGCCCTCACATTAGTACCGGTTCGTGACCACGAACCAAGATCGAAGGTACGGGCATCGATGCGGTTCGTGTTATCAACCGATACTAATGTGATGGCATCGATCACGGTTCGTGTTACCAACCGTATCGATGAGTGCATCGATCTGGTTCGTGTTACGAACCGTACTAATGCCTCGTTCGTGAAAGTTCAAAAGGAATGCATATTCTATGTATATTAGTACGCGATGGTGGGTGAGTTGGTTAGAAGGGTGAGGTTGGAGTCACGAGGTTGCGGGTTCGAGTCCCACTTCTTCCATACATTCTCGATATATTTTGAAATATTTCTAGTACTATCGATCGGTTGGTGGAACCGCATCGATGCCCAATGAGCATCGATCCGGATATTTGCACCGGTTCAAAAACCGGTACTGATGACCGTTGTTAACCGGGATTGATGGTCTGATCTGTAGTAGTGTTTGTTGTTGCCTTGTTGGTTGTTGACGACTTCACACGCCGTACATATCATCAGATCATCAGGATACGTACGTTTTGTTTGGTGGTGTACTGGTGTTATATATGCATCTGCCTGCCTATCTGAAAGAGGCATAATCCTCGTGAATCGTGGCTTGAAATTGAGTTCATGCAGTGCTTTTGAACTGCCACACTCCTCTTAAGGTAGGTGGTGTACTCTGAGATCGATGATTGGCTGCAAGCCCGGAGAATCTAGCTTGTTGCAGCAAAATTATGCAAGTTTTTTTTTTTATCAATTTCCCAGTAATTAATAAACTTCAAGTTATCTATTATCTATTAAAATAAAATATCCTAAATTCAAATTTACATTGCAAAATATAAATTTAGAATTTAGAATTGCATAAAGCTATACTGTACTACACCAAACCGATCAATTGTACGGTCCAATCCCGAGACGATGGAGCACTGGGTGTACAAATGCTCTGTTCATAACAATGTTTCAAATTTTGTTTTTAGGTTTCATTTTGGTACTCTTCTAGATCTAAAATTTCGTTAAACCTCGTTATTTCGAATGAAATTTAAATGAAACAAAAAAATTGAATCCAATAATTTTTTGATCAAAAATTTCAAGATTTTAGTTAAAAATACCAAAATTACAGTCCAAAATGCCGAACCACGCAGCACTGCCCAGAGCGCACTGCCAAGAGCACGCGTGTGGCGAGCAAACCGCGCTCGCCGCGACGTCGGCAGGCAGCATCACGTGAGCGAGGCGTGCAGCACCTTGGCTCTACCGCTTCAACTCACCGGAGTGATACTCTCTGGCACGAGTTCCCCGGCGCACGTTCGTGGAGAATCCAACCGGGAGGACATGGAATCTGGTCAAAAATGTCCAAACCGGACTGGGCTAGAGAGAGAAGAAGAGCATGCGTGGCAATAAATGTGGCGCCGGTACGGTACCCATAAGAATCACAAAAATAATTAGGGATCGGTTCTCCTACGATACCCTGATTTGGGATCGGTGGAACCATAAAATGTGAAATTATATACATGAAAAATACTACTATAGAATCATAGGATGTATGAGAAAGAATCCGAATGTTTTCTTGCTAAATAGCAATTAGGGTTGGTTTGTTTTGACTTTTGATTCTGGATCTTGACCCTAAGCTGAATAAAAACAAAAAAGGTTGATTCTCACAATCTAGCCCATCCAAATACACTAGAATCCACAGTCAACTTCATATGTACTTTTGGATTCCATCTTTTAGAGAACCAGCTGCTTAATAACCACAATCTAGAATCAATTTTTAGAGAATCCAAAGAAAAAACAAACAGACCCTTAAATTCTTAGCCTCCTGATTTATATATAGGAGATCAAATCAATTTGCATGTTCTCCTTCATTTAAGTAGTATTTTATCAAATAGTACTCAATTTGGTAGTATTAAAAAATACTCAGTACTATTTAATAATTCTCTAGGATATATGTAAAGTGTACATTACTATTATAATTTTTTTTAGTTCCGGCATCGAAGAAGAAGAGGGTAGGCATCACGTGGACGGCCATTTTTAAAGAAGAGCAATGGAAGGAGTACAGCAATTCGCTTCGCGTACGAGTTTCACATTCGCATCATTTCCAACACACGTGTGGGCTTTTGGGTTTGAATGAATTTACATGTTCAGGTGGCGGCCGGGCGGAGAAGTTGGTGATGGTCATGATGCTGAGAAAGAAGACGGCGAGGAGGAAGAATGGTATAGCGTTTTTTCGTATGTGAATAAGGAAAAAAAAATGTGAGCATGCATAAATACACAAATAGTGGCAAACACTAACTACCTCCACGAATTGAACAAGTCATCAAAATCGACCGAAGTTCATGACTGATAGAAGCCATCAAAATCGACCGAAGTTTATGACTGATAGTGTTTTCTAAAACGCCAATGAACACTTGCAAATTCTGAATTTTCCCGTGAAGTAATGGATTGCGGCCAGGTGGTCGTACCTCGTTTAAATCTACCTTAAAAATTACTACGATGCAACTACCCGCCCCCGCCCCCCAAAAAAAAAAAAAAGAAAAGAAAGAAAAAAGAATTGAACCACTGCTAGGGGTGGATAACGAGCCAGTTGAACTTTTTTTCGAGCTTTCTTCGACACTGATTTATTCTTATTTATTATAGTCTGCTGTATTGTTTGAGACCCAACTTCGAACCGAACTTAACGAGCTGAGCCTAACGAGCTGAGCCGAAGTTGACTCTGGTTCCAAATCAACTAATTTTTATTTTAAAAGAAAAATGAATGTAATCAGAGTAATTTTGAAACGAGCCACCGAGCCAGCTCAATGAGCTTTTTTTCCAGCCCTAACCACTGCTGCCCTAACTGATGTAATAAAGGGGTTGTCTATTGACAAGTTGATTGATTTTTTTATCCCAGTTATTTTTTTTGAGCTATATGATTTGTAAAATTTCAGACACTGAGAATTAGCAAACTCATATAGTAATAAACGACAACCACTCCCTCCGTTTCACAATAGTTGTAGATCTAGCATTAAATTTTTTTTATCACAATGGTTGTAGTTTTTACATTTCAATGCAATTTTAGAGGCAACATGACTTTTTGTACCCTTCATCAATGCAGCCATCTGTTTAGCTAAGGCTATTCCCAATGGGTAGTATAATACTCATTAATTAGATGCCACATAGGATTTTTTGCTGATGTGGCAAAGCAATAAATAGGATGGAGAAGAAAGCTATATCTTGAGTAAGATATAGCTTTGGCACGATATCTTAGGCCATGGCACAAAATCTAATGCTCTGGGTCCACTTTCATAGATACAACATCACACCAATTAATTATTTTAAACATATAAGTATGATACTATGCATTGTAGAGAGTGTTTCTTCAATTCAGTATCATACTTTTCATCCTATGTGGCATTCTTGGATATTGGAGTATGACACTTTGCACTGGGAATAGCCTTAGGCCCTGTTTGGAAGCAAAGCTTTTCAATACCATGGTATTACAAAGCCATGGCTTAGAGATTGTTTTGATATAAATACTATGGTTTCACCTACCACCATTGAAACCATGGTTTTTCTTGGAACTACAAACTGTTTGGCTACAAAGTCTTTTGCATGGTATTTTCAAAGTATTGACACATCTCACTCTCTACACCAGCACCAAAGGCCCAAAACTCCACTTTGAGTAGAGTTTTCAATACTTCAAAAATACCATGGTATTGGCAATACCATGGTTTCCAAAACAGAGTTTTTTGGGTTGCTTCCAAACACCATATTGCCAAAAATACCATGGTTTCCAAAACAGAGTTTTTTGGGTTGCTTCCAAACACCATATTGCCAAAAATACCATGGTATTCTCCAAAACCATAGTTTTGCCTAGAAACTATGAAAATACTTTGTTGCCAAACAGGCCCTTAGTATCATACTCATTAAATAGATGCCACATAGGATTTTTTGCTGATGTGGCAAAGCATTAAATAGGAGGGAGAAGAAAGCTGTATCTTGAGCAAGATACTGCTTTGGCACGATATCTTAGGCCGTGGCACAGAATCTAACGCATTGGACCCACTTTCATAGACACAACATCACACTAATTAATTATTTTAACCATATAAGTATGATACTATGCATTGTAGAGAGTGTTTCTTGAATGAGTATCATACTTTTCATCCTATGTGGCATTCTTGGATATTGGAGTATGATACTTTGCACTGGGAATAGCCTAAGGCCATTCACAATGGAGAGTTTCATTACACAGTTTTCAAGAGTGCCACATCTACTTTTGTCTAGGTAACCGTGTATCTCAGGTTTCATCCTGATGAAACTCACTCACCTCCCATGAAACTCTTTCTATCTCTCTCTTAATAATTATCTTGCCATGTCACCAAGCATGATGATGTGTCACATCATTTAATGAAAATGAAACTCCCACTGTGAATGGCTTCACAGTGGGAGTTTTAGGCCATTCACAGTGGGAGTTTCATTTTCATTAAATGATGTGACACATCATCATGCTTGGTGACATGGCAAGATAATTATTAAGAGAGATAGAAAGAGTTTCATGGGAGGTGAGTGAGTTTCATCAGGATGAAACCTGAGATACACGGTTACCTAGACAAAAGCTGATGTGATACTCTTGGAAACCGTGTAATGAAACTCTCCACTGTGAATGGCCTAATATGTTCAGCTACCCTTCATTAATCACAAAGAGGATGAATTAAATGAGGGTAGACAAGTTATTTTCTATGTCTCTTTATTTTGTGTTAATTTAATTAAAACTACAACCATTATGAAACGGAGGGAGTACTTGATAAAAAAAAGTTAATACGCAAGGTAAAACAAGAAAGAGCTGCATCCCCAAATTCAGTTCATTTTGTAAAGGAAAGAACATTAA
This sequence comes from Rhipidocladum racemiflorum, assembly GCA_036346355.1. NCBI lineage: Eukaryota > Viridiplantae > Streptophyta > Magnoliopsida > Poales > Poaceae > Rhipidocladum > Rhipidocladum racemiflorum. The sequence continues at coordinate 69,193,936 of CM070576.1, read as the reverse complement.
TTACGAACATTGGCATGACATTAGACAAAGATACATAGCATGTTGTTCTCAAAAAATGTTAGCAGTCGACGAGATCCGGTAACCATATATAGCGGCGCCGCTCTCCACTAACCGAAAATGTAAGTGTCCTAGAGGGCACGTCATCAGAGGGGAGTGAAGGTGATACGGACGACGAAAGGCGTCGCATGCCTTAGGGTCTGTTTAGATCTATTAGCACATAATAGTTAGATAGCTAATAGTTCCTAGCTAATATTAGCTAGCTTACTATTAGTTGGAGGGTGTTTGGATCTACCAGCTAATATATGGCTAATAGATGCTATTGTCCAGAATACCCATACTATTAAATGCTATTGGTGGTAGACACGAAGGGTATTTTGATTAAATGCCACCTATTAACTGCTACTAGTTATATGCCCGTGCGTTGCTACGAAAAACAAAATTGATAACGAAAAATAAAGATTAAAAAATAAAAAAAATACTATTTCATAAGATCAAACATCTATCTTTAACGCTTCGTTTCTTGCAAAAGCTGACTAATTAAAGCAACGCTTCGTTTCTTGCGTAGGGCAATTAAGCAGGGCAATTAATGTGACGTGGGAAGAAACTCTCACTTTTATATAGTAGAGATTAGATGGATTTGACTAGCTAATGAGATAATCATTAGCTGGGTGGGGGTGTTTGGATCCACTATAACTAATTTTTAGCAGCTAACTATTAGCTGCATGGATCCAAACAGACCCTTAATCTCATTGCGATCGATAATGAGGACCGGTTGTTGGTTAAGCAAGTACGCGAGTGACTCTCTCTCTCTCTCTCTCTCTACACACACACGTAGTGGCGGACCTAACGGGTCAGAAAGATTAGGGCACACCCTATCTTCAATGAGACTATGGGTATCTCCTTAGCATCTCGTATCTATCATAGGGCGTTTTTCAAAATAGTTGTATTTTATTTGATTTATTTGTCTTATTTTAGCATTGTATCACTATCAGTTAGCACTCTCTAAATTTATGTCCTAGATCCGCCAGTGTATGTACAACGCAACACCTAAGCTTTGCTTCCCGTACTAATCGCATGCTTTAATCTCATTGCGGTCGATAATGAGGACCGGTTGTTGGTGAAGCAATTACGCGAGTGACTCTCTCTCTCTCTCTCTCTCTCTCTCTCTCTCTCTCTCTCTCTCTCTCTGCAACGCAACACCTAAGCTTTGCTTCCCGTACTAACCAAGCTTAAACTATGCTTAGCTAGCTAGCCTCCGTCGATGGATCGATCAGTCCGGGCCAGAAAGTTAAACGCCTGCACCTGCCTCGCACAACCTTTTTCCCGTCCTCCCGACTGACTGAGCGCGGACACCTCTTCGTGATTTAGGTGCAGGATAGGTCTCAGGACTCCTAGCTGCAGAATCCTCCAGAAAGCTGAGACATGGCAAACCATCAGCCCGATATATATATCCTGAATTCTGATGTGCACAATGGCATATCCGCTCAAATATGTACGTTTATGTCGGCGAAGGGAGTGTGTGTGTACGTCTCTAGCTTGTCTTGTACCCATTGCAAGTTGGGTTCCCCTTCCCTTTGGGCTTGCTCTGCGAAACAAGCCGGCAAGCAAGTTTGCACAGAACGCAAGCTGCTTCATTCAGCTCAACTGAGATAGCATTCATCATGTGTGGAAGCGGTAGCCAGCAGGGCGGCAAAATGTGACTAGCTGAACAGTAGAATGTTCTTGTATACGATTGCTCTGGGGGCAGCATCCTACCACTAGCTCGAAGCATGGAGGCAAGGCAACCATGCACGCATGCAAGCAGCAGCGGCCAAACTAAAATAATTTCAACGCCGGTGGTTATGAATACAACTTTATAGTATTATACAATAGTTTTGTAATATTATAAAGTTAACATATATAGTTTCGAAATCGACTAAAGCACGATATAAATTGTACTAAGCTTAAACTATCAAAATCGAAATTAATTCAATTAATAAATCTAGTCTATTAAAAATACTAATGTTTTTAAACTTTTAGGGATGTCTGTCGATAGCCGGTAGCACCCACCTACCTAGATCCCGCCGTTGCGACCGCACACGTGTGTACCTGCAGCTCTCCGCGCGCTAGCTCACATGCATGCATGCGGAAAGAAATTAAAGGAGGCGAGAAACGTCAGGAGAGCCGGAGAGGTGGCGCATGTAAGCACTCGTACTGCATTTTTGATATGAGTAGCAGTGAGACACCAAGGAGACAAGGATTAAGCAGGAGTACCGTCTACAGAGTCTACCACCTGATTCGTTATGGGGTTATTTAGGCACGGAAGGTAGAAAGGCTACGTTACGGTAATGATACTTGCAAGGAAATGTTCTTTAGCTGACCACTGCTAAATTGGAAACAGCAAAAGAAAACAACGCACTGTGTCTCTGAACCCGCAATAATAATTTGATCCCAGTTGGCAAGTACGGGAGATAGTAGTAGTAGTTAGGGGTGAAAACGGAACGGAAAGTTCCCGACCGTTTCGAAGAAAAACGGAAACGGAAGTTCTTTTTCGGAAACGGAAACGGAAAATATCGGTACGGAAACGGAAACGGAAATTTTTTGTCGGAAACGGAAACGGAAACGGGAGAGCCAATTCCGGCGGAAACGGAAACGGAACGGAAATTCCGTATAAGTGAAACCGGAAACTAAAAACGGAAACGGGCCGGAAAGGGAAATGGGCTTGGCCCAAAAATGAGAAGAGAGTTTACATTTATTTTCGAATTAAAATAATTTCATAAATACAAATGGTTTTATATAAAATGCTAAATAGAGTTCAAAAATTCCACAAAAATTCTCAAAAATACTTTGGAATATTTTGAACCTAGAAAAATTATTTTCAGCATAAATTTTTTTATAAATAAATTAATTTTATAAATCTAAAAATGCAAAATAGTATTTATAAACTCCAGAAAATCCAAGATAAATCTCAAAAAATCATAAATGAACATCGAATAATAATATACAAATTTTAGGGTGCTAAACCTTTGTAGTTGGTGGAGCAATAGGATATCAATGATAATTATATGGATGAGGACATGATGATCTGATATGGGAGACAAATAATGTGCCATTAGCAGACAAACTTGAGAAAAATTTTCTAGTGATATCAGTGAACATAGTACTATTCTTGTGTCCACCTTAGAGGTGGAATGGGCTATATTGTTCTTGTGGTCATGTATATTGTAATTCTCTACTATGTTCTTGTGGAATTTTTCGCTTTCGTTTCCGTATCCGTTCCGTTCCGTTCCGATTTCGTTTCCGTCACTATCCGTGTCCGTATCCGTTTTCGGGGTTTCCGATTTCGTTTCCGTTACCGGTAAAAAATGTGGAAACGGAAACAGAACAGTCATTTACCGACCGTTTCCGTACCGTTTTCATCCCTAGTAGTAGTAGACAGTAGTAGTGTTCGTATATTTATTTATCCATGCAACCACGGGCCTGAGTGGGTTTCAGCCGCAGTACAGCTGGTCACCAGTCACAGCTTTCACATGTATTGTGAGAAGTGAATTGATACGATTTTTATCTTCTTATTTAATATTATTTTGTTGTGATTTAACATTAAAGTATGTCGGTTTGTTTTCTTCGTTAGTTATCCTAAAATTATGAAGTAGCGCATCTTCAAATTATTTGATAAAATACCTACGGTCTATGGATATTACCAGTAATTACTTATGGTGTTTATATTTAATATGGCGTAATGTATAGGATTTTAGCTCGGTCACTTAGTACCAGTCTATTTTTTTTTTTTTTTTTTGGTTCAGATCCGCCGCTGCATACGACTCGACATGGTTCGTCACGTCCAGGCCACCGACCTTCCAGGAATGGCACCATGTGTCCTCCATGGAGATATCTCCTGTGCATGCTCTGATCTTAACAGTGTATTGTATACTGCTTGATTGACATTTTGAGGCCACAGGTGTCTCATCAAATCAAGTCTTAATAAGTTGGCCCCAGCTAAATTGAGAACCGAAAAAAGAAACAGCACTGTGTCTCTGGACCCACTATCAACAGGTGTCCTCGTAAAACCGTGCGCCCACGCGCCAACGCTCCGGCCGTGCGTGGCGTGGGCTGGTGACGAGGGTTGACAAAATTGGTTTTCAGTTAACCGGTTCAGTTCTAATTCAAAAAAATACTGATTTTTTTTAAAAAAAAATTATCGAAAAGTGTTAAGAAATTTTGAAAAATTTTATGTGAGATCCCGAGGCAATGTTAATGATTTTGTAAAATTTCAAGATGATTATCAGAACTATGTATTTTTAAAAAATTATGACAGTGCATTGACTTTGTATATGTTTTTTATTTTTTTTATTTTCTAGGGGCATCAAATAAAGTCTAATATTTTTGAATTTTTATGTGAGTTAATGAGATACTGGTAATGATTCTATAAAATTTTAAGATGATGCTCATAAATGTGTATTTTTTTAAAAAAAATCTAAAGGTACTACTATCTTTGTATATGCTCTTTAGTTTTTTTATTATCCAGGGATACTAAATGAAGTCTACCATTTCTACACATTTTACTACATGATCATTTGGAACTCTTTATGTTACCATTAAAATTTTAGAACATGATCAAGCTTGCAAATTTTTATAAAAATATGATAGTGTCTATGTTCCTTTTCATTAATTATTGTTTTTTTCTAGAAGCAATAAATGAATTAAAAAATTGTTGAAATTTCTCTAAATTATTTTATAGATTTATTAGGATTTATTAAAATTTTATGAAAATTTTTCCCAAAAAATTTGCAATTTCCCTTGAGTGCTTTGCAAATCGAATAAAATCCATCAAAAAATTGAAAACTGGTAGAAAATTGAATAAAATCGGGCAAAAACCATTGAAAATTGATCTATTTTCGAATTTTTTGATCGCCTAGTTCAAAAAATTTGACTTCAAAACCCTTTGATTTCTACTCGATTTCGACGAAAACTGATGCTGAGCTAGTTTTGATTTTTAGGTTCAAACAGTTTTATAAACCCTGGTTTGTATCGCGCGCCAGGGCTGGGCCAAACCGGGTCATTTCTGATATTTTGGAGGCCCTTGAGTATGACAAAAGTGGAAACACTTCATTCTACCATAATCATGTAGCAATATTTTTTATTTTAGTTGCTATTAGATTTAGTACATCACAAAAATACAAATTACTCATTAACAACAATCCATTAGTATATTAAAATTATGAATGAATATCAAAAACTATAACATACTACTGGGAAAAAACGATTCAGAAGAATTTTTAAGACATGAAAACACACAAAAGTAAGTACCAACATCCGTGGCGAAATCCACATTCATGCCCACGCGTGTGCACCTTTTGGACCTTTTGTTCGGGGTTTACGGGTGTTGTGGAACGAGTAGTTCACCCACGTCGAACACCGGCAATCAACGAGAACACAAGAACACAAGAACAAGAGACACAAGATATAGGGTGGAGCTCTCTCTTCATTATTGATCAATGTGTGTAAATACAATGGGAGGCACCCGGTATATATATAGCAGTCCCCTCAAGGAGAGTTCGGATTCGCCCACATATTAAGAGATAGACTCCTAACCGAATACGGTTAGGAGGTTATCTCATAACACTTCCCCTTGGGCGAATTCCGCGTAATGCATATGTCTCATTAAAAACTCCACTCAAAAACCCAGTGGGAAAAAAGAGATGGAGAAAAGAGTACATCACACTCGCTCTCTATGTTGCATTTGTTGCCTCATTAAAAACCTTTATGTGAGAAACATCAGGAAAACTCACAAAGGAAAAAAGAGTACAACTTATGATCTTCAGGATCATGCAAAGGGATTATGGTTCAGGGGTTTACTTCCCCTGAACTATGCAAATCTCTAAGCCGCCTCATTCCAATGCCATTAACATACCTTGGAAGGGGAATTTGGCAAGGATTTTGTGAATAAATCTGCTAGATTTTCACACGACTTAATTTGCATTATTTTTATCTCACCATTCTTCTGGAGTTTGTGGGGATAAAAGAACTTAGGAGCAATATGCTTCGTGATATTACTCTTTACATAACCCAATTGCATTTGTGCAACACAAGCATCATTATCTTCATAGATAATAGTAGGAATTGACTGGTATTCATACCATATAACTTCGGACATGGTTGATTACCCGTCTTAGCCAAACATATTCCCGTGAGGCTTCCTTTATAATCTACGAGTATTTGTACCACCACAGAGGAAAATAAAAATCCATTCAGGATTTCCTCATGAATGCACAGAACATTATTCCTTCAGGATCATATTTCCTTTTAGGAGGAATCTACTTAGTCGATTGTACCACATCCTTATCGATCGCCTTTAATCCGTATTCGGTGACCCAAATACATATGCGGTCATTACAATCATCAATTGTATTGAAAAGTTTAAGCTTGTCGCCATCAATATTAAATTTCGAACGTCATTCCACTCATTTCAGGAGAAGCAGATTTCATCGTAATCGATGATGGGTCTCTGCTAAAACCCTTGTGCTACAAGCCTCGCTTTATATCTCACCACCTGGATATTTTCATATCTCTTCGTGATGAAAAATCCATTTGATCCTACAGGGAATATTTGAGAAAATGTTACATCCAACGGGACCAAGAACTTTCCTCTCATTAAGCGGCGCTACCTCAATTGCTTTTTCGCTTGAACCTAGATGAGCGCTTACGGCACTCTGCCATGGACTTTGGTTACGGATCCAGATTTTAGCAATTTTTAGAGGCAAAATATGTCGACAATTGTAGTCTTTCTTCATATATAATTCTCTGCATCACTCCAGGGATGTCTCTTTATCAATTTCTTCCGGCTTCTCGTGATTTCCCACAACGATGAAGTGCTGGTGTTCGACTTCCAGCGTTGGATTGTGCGCACAAATATACGCTGGGGTTATCATCTTCAGGATGGATCACTTCAGGGATGTTACCATATTCTAGATGGCTCACTTCAGGGATTTTCTCAACATCAGGTTGAGCTTCTTCCACTGTCATCTGTAGTGTTCTCAATTGTTTGGTTCTCTACTTCTGCGGACGTCTCCGCGAAATTGAGTCACGTGCACCTGGAGGCCTCCCCCTCATTTTATCATGAGGGTTAAGAGTGGGTTCAATATCCTTCTAGGATATTTTCACTCTTTCAGGTGCATATCTTTGCAGTATATGAGATCTTTCCACTACATTATGATCAGTGAAGGCATTTGGCAGATTATTAGCTTATTTGTTGCAGATTTATTACTTTCCGAACTTCAAGTTCGGTCTCTTTAGTGCGTGGATCTAAGGACTCGGCATTCTTTAATTTGGTACTTATCTTCCCCTAATGCCGAAATATGTCCTTAGTACAATCATCATCTGCGAACCATGTACTGCACCTCAACTTCTGGTGAGGTCCCATGGTGGTACGCCGTGGTGGAGAGATTGGCATGTATACAACACTGCCAAATTTTTTGCAGATGAGAAATACTTAATTCTCTTCCATGCACTATCTGCAACGGGGAAATTCCATTAATATCGCAGTGTGCAGCACTGCGTGGCCCCAACAACTGGTGGGTAGGCTACTATTCTGCAAAGTGGTCAAGCAATAAATTTTATTCCCTTAATAATGACTCTGCAAGGTCATTCTAATATGTGGACATTAGGTATATATCACTTCGAAATTTCTCCAGGAAATTCAGTGATTCTTATATAAGTTAAAGGATCTTAACCATAAGTTTTCCTATAGCACAAATGAGGCATAAGAAATCTTCAGGTCTAGGAAAAGTCTTTATGCTATGGCCAGCAGAATTACTAATTATTTTCTCAAAATATTCAACTCAAGATTACCCAGTCAATCTACAAGATCTTTAAATATTTCTGGGTTTTTATCGCAATACCAACTTCTGGTTGCATAGTATAACAATCAAACCGGCATAGCACAAAATATTCTGGAAAACACTTTATTTAATTATCACTGATAATTGCTCAACAGGAGCATAGACCAAATGTTCATGCAGGAACATAATTATTCAAACTGATGAGGCTCTTAAGGAGGCTCAACTAATGGAAATGCGACATATAGCAAAAGGGGTGTAGGGAGACTATTCCAGATCTTCATACAAGTCATGTTCCATCTCCTGGGAAACATTGGTATCTTTCTGGAGCTCCATAAGCTCAGTGCCGAGGAGGTCATCCTCATCCATGGGCGAGTCACCATATCCGAGAAGGCTTTCCTTGAACTCGGTTGTAGGGTTAGTGACATTGTTTTCTTTCTTTACACCGTCTTGCTCAACATCTGGTAGAGCGGTGTAGTGTGCCTCAACCTTCTTTTCTTGATTCTTCTGGAATCTCCCAGTGGATTTCATGTAAAGTTCTGCCAAATGCTTTGGGGTGCGACAATTACGTGACCAGTGGCCAACGCAACCACACCTAAAGCATGTTTGAGAGTCGGGTGCTTTATTGGTTGGACCTTGCTTCTGGAAGGTTTCTGTACCCTTTCCCTTACTTTTCCATTGGGATTTGCCTTTTCCCTTTTGTTTTCTGTCATTTTTCCATTCATTCCCCTTGTACATTTGGCCCTTTCCGCGGCCATGGCTACTACTAGCCTGCTGAGCGGTAGCATGTGCTTCAGGCACTGCTTGACTTCCATTAGTATTTGCATGATGGTTCTTCATCAGGAGTTCATCATGTTTTTCTGCTTCTAGCAGGATACTAATAAGCTCAGAGTACTTCTTGTACTTTGCATGACGGTACTGTTGTTGTAGTATCATCATGTTGGGGTGGAAAGTGCACAAAGTTTTGTCGATCTTCTCACTTTCAAGAACTTTCTCGGTTACAAAAAGTCAATTTAGCGACCGGTTGTGCATTGCGAGAATTATAAGCTGCCACAGATTTGAAATCCTGAAAGCGTAGGAGGGTCCATTCGCGTTGTGCTTCTGGCAACAACACGGATCTTTGCTGGTTGTAGCGTTCCTTCAGGGAATTCCATAATACCAGCGGGTCCTCCTCCATCAAGTATTCGGCCTTCAGGTCCGAATGAAGATGGTGTCTCAGGAAATGTAAAGCGGCGCATTTTGCGGGTTCAGGCACTTCGATTGCACCGGCTTCAGGCCGAACAATAGCAGCTCCAAGTCCTCTAGCTGTTAGGTTGATTTTGGCATCTATTGCCCAAGTGAGGTAATTGCTGCCATTCAGGGCAAGCACAACAAATTCCCTATTTGCAATGTCAGACATATCCTGTATGCAAGCAATACGAGATTTTACTACAGGTAAAATATTATATTGCATGCATCTTCATTTAATTAATAAATTTTTGGTCTATATCTATTTAGTAGATAATTATCACAATTTGCCAGAATTCCCTTAGCAATTAGCCATTTTCTGTTAATTATGTAATTCCAACATAAATTAAACATGGCATAAGGCTAATTTCCAACTCTTGTAATTTTTTATTGGTTGGGAGCGAAAACGAGTAATGAATATCTCCGTCAATTTGACTCATGGCCAGGTTAACATGCCGCTAGGGCTCACATGAGGGAGGGAGCACTTCCCGTTTCCGGGCGCCAATTAAATAACCAAGCCTCATGTGTGTTTTCCTAGACACCAATTGTCTCATATCCATTTATTCATTACCGAAATCAAATCCCATCCACTCAAGTTCTCATAAAGGATGTATGAGAAATTCTGGAATTTTCCTAGCATTTTTCATAATTTCTGCTAATTTCAAAGCAATTTTCAAAATTACTTTTCAATAGAAAAATTGAATTCCAGCAAATATCAACATGACATAATGCTAAGGGAGATAAAGCCAGATTCAAGGCATGAACAAAATGTCCTCATAATTTTCAAGCAAATTTCATAATTTTTCTGGCAATTTTTTAATCAATTTTTTGAATTTCTAATGCATTTTCAGAAAATAAAACAGAAAAAAGGATAAAAGGACCAGGGGCAAAGGGGTAATTTCCCCTTGCCCCCACCCCCGTGCGCCAAAGGGCCAAAACCAATACGGTTTGCAAAAATCTCATGCCCGTTTGGACTCTTAGTCCACACGTCACTTGGGTTAGATGGACTTTCTAGTCCATGAGTCATTAGACTCAATGTCCAGAGCTCAAGTAGCATTGCGTGAAGAGGTTCCAACGTCCAATCGGGAGCGCACAGCGGAGCAGCTAGAAACCGGGCGCGTTGCATGTGCACAGTAGCAGAGCCACCGACGCTATGCGCCGCAGTCGGCCGCCGAGAGCGGGTCCGAGGCGGTGTCGGCGCAGTGAGCGTGGAGCCGTACGAGCGGCGGCGCGGCTGGGCCGCCGGAGATGGCTACGAGCCATTACGGCGCAGGCTGATTTTTTTTTTCATTTTTGTGATCATTTGATGAACAGTAAAGTGTATGATTCAAACAATCATATCAAATATCTAACAGATCGATCTGGTAGACAATTTAGAACATCAATCTAGTAGACAGATCAAGCATCTAACAGTAGATAGATCAAGCATCTAACAGTAGATTAGAATGTTAATCTAGCGAACATCTCGTGAAAATCAATCTGCAGGATTTCAATCATCGTTCATGCGAGATTACTCACGTTCTTGATACTTGAACTGTTGGCTATCGCGTAGGATAGAGTCGCGTATGACTTTTTCGGCAATCCGAGTGGATGCCGGCGTGGTGACGAGTTGATTGCAGATCGGATCAGGCGATCAATCGCCGGTAGTAGTCGTTCGTCGTCATCGAAGATCCTTCGCTTGTTGTGGTAGAGACTCGTGCTGATAACGTGTTGTGGAACGAGTAGTTCACCCACGTCGAACACCGGCAATCAACGAGAACACAAGAACACAAGAACAAGAGACACAAGATATAGGGTGGAGCTCTCTTCATTATTGATCAATGTAAATACAATCTGAGCCACCCTAAGATATATATATAGCGATCGCCGAGGAGGGTTCGGATTCGCCCACATATTAAGAGATAGACTTCTAACCGAGTACGGTTAGGAGGTTATCTCATAACAACGGGGGCACTGCGGGTGTTGGGCAGCTATCGGCGGCCAGCACGATGGGGCCAGTGCGGCATCAGCGGTGTTTGTTTGGTATGCGGCTGTTAGGGTGTTCCAACTCAACAGGGCCGTCAGGCCCCTCTAGTTGTCGCCCCAAGGGCCGCGCGCGGATTTGAGCCCATCCGTGGCGATTCACGTGGTGCTTCTGCCAATCCGGGCCTCAGGGCATGCAATTGCACGGGGCGTCCATGCCCCTGTGCTGCGTGGACGCGTTTTGGAGCGCATGTGGCCTGTTCAGACGTCTACTGGGCACCGCGAGAACTTGGCAGCGGTCGGGCCAGTACGAAGGGGTAACGCCGCGTCGACTCCCAGCGGCCAGCGTTTGTTCGGTCTGCTGTCACCGGAGTGTTTATAATAACCCAACCGGGCCATCGGGCCCGCTCCCCGGCGGCAGAGTTGCCTGCGGCACCATGCCGGCCGCCGCGGCGTTTACCTCCGTCCCCTTCTCGTAAAGGGCGCACACCGGCACACGTTACTTGTTATACTGTACGGGCCTCTTCTATGCATCTTGAGAAGTGATGCCTTAAATCACTTGGAAGATATCAACTTGTAAAATTCAAGCATGTCTTGCGTCATCATCTAAAAAAAGCTCATTTCATGTCAATACAGTAGCAGTACCACTAGGTTCGCGTTTATCATTCACCGATATAACTCATTTATACAACAAAAAGTACTTTAAACGTTTTCGACTTGCACATTACCTTCCCCGTCGATGCACCAAGATAGAAAATGAAAGAGACAAAAAAGAGTAAAAACCGCAGGTCGAGCTCCCTGAGCTACAAAACAGAATAGTAGCTGCCCTAAAAAAAGAGAATAGTAGCTAAGCATTTGTTTTATAAACCAGATGCAAAATTTGTTTCCGCGGTCTTTTAATGTATACATGAGGCCCTCATCTTAAAACTGTACGATGTATCCCCTTGCTACAGATTTATCAGGGATAGACCAACTTTAAGTTCTACCACTCTACAACAGCACTTATTCTTTCAACCATCCATATCATAAATATCAGAACCATGTTAGATGTCAAAAGAATTACACAGATTAACCCGCGTCAATTTCTAAGCAATGGCATGCTTCATTCTTAAAACTCACGATTGGATAGGCATTCACCATGTCATACAGGCAAGACACCTTTACGTCTACACGCTGGAGCTATGAATGACCGATCGTGTCACCATACATCACGTAGGTACCTGCCTTCCATCTGTAAGCTCTTTACATAGCTCTCAGTTTTTGAGCTATCCAAAGATCCCTGAAACAAAATGCAAATGCAGTGTTAGGGACAATCATACAATAACCTTTTCACCGACTCTCAGTGGTAGATACACGACCCCACAGTGATGAAACGAGGTGTTTTTTACCTGCTCTTGAACTATTGTATGAAGAACCCTGTGTACGTCTCTAGCCATACCCTTGGCATCACCACATACATATATGTAACCACCCTGAGAGAGGGTGTTCCAAATTTCTGTGGCCTGATAACAAGAGGGCAAATATAGTTGAGTTCAACAATGTAATGGAGATATATGCATATAACTCTTTAAAGCGACAGTGTGTAGCAATAATGCCAAGCGTATATCCAACCTTCTCCACCATCTTATGCTGCACATATTCTTTGGTTGGTCCTTCACGTGAGAAGGCAACAATTAGCTCAGAAAGTATCCCCTCCTGAGTGAAATTTTGTAACTCGTCTTCATATATGTAGTCCTGCAAGATGGACCATTCAGATAGAATTCCATCAATGGCAACACACCCATAAATGTATTTGTTTCAATAACTAGCTTTTGGTTTGTACCATATTGCGGTTCCTGCATCCAAAGAAGAGGATTGAAGTGCCCAATTCAACTCCAGATTCTTTTAGAGCTAATCTTTCCTGAGCAAGCAGGAACAGATAAAGTTATTAGGGCCATCTCAAATCCCAAGAGAAGAGAAAATACAGATTTATTGGCAAAACAAACCTGCAAGAAACCCCTAAAAGGCGCTAGCCCTGTCCCAGGACCAATCATGATAATTGGAGTGGATGGATCTGCAGGTAACTTAAAATTTGACTGCCTCACATAAATTGGAGCCCAGCTGCATTCTTCGCTATATTCCGACGGAATTGTGTTCTGCAAAGCAGGCATTTGAGGAGGAATAAATCAAGCTGTAGGAAACTTTCTTGTTGCAGGCAACTCAATGATTTCATACCAAAAATAGAAATTTGTAATTTTTAAGAGAAATATACTTTCATCCATGTCGAACAAATTCCTTGGTGGATCCTTCCTGTTGGTGTAGGCCCATAAACTAATGCACATGTTACATGAATTCTGGAGGGCACCATCCTGTAGAGACACATTTAAGCTGTCAGAGATCCCACCCACAAGCACAACATGGTATGACAAGAAAAGCCAGAAGGTCCAATATGATTGCAAACAAAAGGAGACACATGCTTAGACAGTGTCCAAAATCCGAAAGAACCTCATGAAGCAACAATGCAGCGATGTTAGAGTTTGGAGACTTTAAGCATTGCGCGATCATCTTGTGGTGTTGAACCCCACAAAACGAAAGGCTTCACAACTTTACTGCCCATTCTTGTAACATGGGCAGTAAATGGAAGAACGAGTAAACCAAAATACTTACTTTGGAGATGATGATATGGAGTAGTATCGTGGTTGTAGACGAGGAGCTACTGCTGCAAAGAATACTCCCAGAGACGGCTTGGCTGAAGGGAATGCAGCCATAACTTCAAGAAGGCTCCTCTGGCTAGCTACTATCCATTGAGAATACTCATCCTGCGTACACGTCTAATAGTCAGCAAATAATATCTACCAGTTAAACATCCTACAACATAAGTTCAAAAACAACAACCTTTCCAGCAGGAGAAGCCAAAAATCTCAGTCGTTCGGCTTCAATCGGGTCAGAAGCATGAGAAGCTAAAGCAACCAAAGCAGCCTGGAAATGAACATATCGTTCAGTGACTGGTCAAATGATCACAAGACAACATAGCAGTCTAAGGGAAAATGGCTAGCTGGTCATAAGAAGTTAAGAACCTTCTTCGGTGAATTCAGTAGATCAGCATATCGTAAAAGTGCAGTCCGCAAAGTGCATGGAGATGGGAAAGGTGGGGCCAAGGAACCCCCTTTACGAGGCGATCCATCTTCCGCATCTGCATGGATGGAGAAGACTGTATCTGCAGAAAGACCAAGTAGTCTTTCAGCCTGCTCCACCGTCTCAATAGAATTTTCTGAATGAACACCAACATGGTCTCCAGTTTCGTACCTGGCACAAAGTTTTCAAAAATATAAGTTGTTAGAGCATCTCCAGCAAGGGCCCCTAAAACAGAGTCCCTATTTTGGATTTAGGGACTCCCCCTATTTTTTGAGGTCCTATTTTCAGAGCACAAGTCCAGCAACAGCCTCTAAATCTCAGCCCCTATTTTACTTTTTCTCCTATTTTGACATATCCGCTATGTATAATCTTCATTTGATACCACTAAAATTCAATCAAATATATTTGTAATACATAAAACATAAGCATATTAACATTTACAATTTAAAAACATGAAATTTCAAATTTAAATTTAAATTTTTCAAAACATGATAAAATTTTCGAAGCCTCTCATGTATTTCCCTATCTTCAATAATATGGGTTGTACTCGTGTCCCTGGGAATTGGGGCTGAGGAGGCAAATTTAAAGGCCTCCTAATTTTAGGGGCTTGAGTTGGAGCACCCTGAGAATTGGGGCTGAGGAGGCAAATTTAGGGGGCCCCTAATTTTAGGGGCTTGAATTGGGGCCCTGCTGGATCTGTTTTTTTTACTACACTCCCTATTTTAAGTTTTAGGGGCTGGTTTAGGGGCTCTGCTGGAGATGCTCTTACCCTTTACACAAAAATGTCAAAACTACATAAAGAAAAAGACAATGCAACACTTCAAATTTGGAAAACAAAACATTAGGTGACACTTGGGTCATTGGATGTGCCCGAATAGTCTGAATTACATGGACATGAAAAAAAAGGAGACATTTTACAAAGTTTCGGCAATGGATACTTACACAAGACCAGTGCCTAAAATATCAAATTCCAGATGAATACAAGACCGATCCGAAGCTGGTTTATGGAGTTCCTTTCGAACAGCAACATTAGACCTTGACAATCAACAAAGCCATAAGATATATCATAAATACTGAATTCAAACTAAATAGAAGGAAGGTGTTGGTAAATCCTTTCAAAATATAAATACCTGCAAGGGTGATGAATATCAATAACACCATTGCCATTGGCAAGAGTCCAGGATTTATCTTGGAATGATAAATGTGATTTATCAATAAATACAACTCTATATTCAGGTATAGCAGCAGTGTAAGGGGTTGATGCACCAGCCATATCGTTGTCATCATGGAGCAGCTGGTCCAATTCTGGCCATACTTGTTCTTTCCTAGATATTATAAGAAATGAAAAGAACAATTATCATTCATACTATGATTTTCAAACGGCAGAACTATAAAATAACAAAATGGCATTTACAGAATATACCAGCGCGTATATGTAAGCCGAAAGATAAAATAATATTTCACTAATAAATGTCTCAAACAACGTATGCTATAAATCAATGTCCATTACAAATATAATAAATTTTACTACATGCTAGGCATGACAATCAAGCAGCGACCAGTTTGATGAAAAAGAATATAATATAGCATCCCTTTATCAATAAAGTACATTCCTAGGTTCATCAAACGGTATAGTGATTTTGCCAAGGTGTAATAACTTTAGGCAGGACTTTCAAGCTAAAGAGAAGAATCTATGGGATAGAACAGATCCAACTAGATGACCTTGTGTCCTTGCCAGAATACATATAGTTCCACTTTACACACAGCAATAGATGTCAGAGCAATGAAAGTTGGTACCACCTAGGGTTTGCTTTACATTGCTGTGTCGTGTTGTGCTATGATGTGGAATCTAGTTACAATTTTTTTGGCCAATTCAAGTAAGATAAAAAAAATGTTTCCATTATAATCTAAAAAAGAAGTAATCAAATTTTTAATACATCAGAAGGTAGGAAAATATGAAAGTGCTTTGGGCAGAACACAGCAATGCCAAACCCTAAACCTTATATGCAACCATATTTTTTCACAATTTGGAAAAATTGATCCTTGTGAATCCAGTGCAGATTGGATATAAACCAATAGGGATATGGCTGCGGATCTCACCAAATATTATCGCAAAAAAGAAGTAACAAATGCCAAAAAAATGCATCCAAGCTCTATATGGGAATTAATTTGAGTGTTGACAAATCAAGTAGCAGTCCACAAAAATCAGGGCATAGAATTGACGACTGTTGTAAAAATATCAATAACCCATCTAAACTGTCTAAATCATCACATATAACAAAATAAGTAAATAATAAATTGTGATTATCTTAGCAAATGTCTGATGTTATATACTTATCACAACTTAGGAAGGCAGCTAATAACACTATCATATTACACATCAAAAAAAGAGTTGAAGACTGCAATGCCTAAAAGTAAACATATACTGGATGTTTTGTGAGTGTTACCTGGACACGGACACAGAAATCGGAATCCGGCTCGGATTCAGGTGTCCAATTCGGGAGACTTGAAAAAATAGGATTCGGGGATTCAACTACTATATATTAATATAATACTAAAAATAAATGAATATATTTATTTTCCATTGTAAATAATACTACTATGCAAATAATACAACTAAGTGCTCAAATAGCCTCTCATCACTGAAGTTGGAGGGTCTGATGCACAAAAGATCCATATTCTGCACAGCAGATCCACCTCTTGCCTTGATATGGCTACCAGCTGTCAGCCTGTCACACGTGATAATGAAAAGCAGTAAACAAAACAAAGGTAGCACTTTTCTCTTCCAAACCGACGTGAGCATGTTCCCATCCCTAACATCTTTCTCTCCATTATTTCTTCCCTTCGAAGTATTCCCTTCTTCTTGTTCTTCTTCCTCCACCAAAGCCATGGCAGAGAAGAACCATTATTTCTTTCTTCTAGTCTTCCTCCAACTTTGTTTTTCCTAGCCATGGTCATGAACAGGGGATGTTGAGCCAACGTAGCTTTTTACCATTTAGTCTCTTTCTCCTTCACCTAGGGCACTGTTAATGGTGTCCGATGCATGTCAACGCATGTCTAACGCGCGTCGACACGGCAAAAAAATTTCGGACTCGCGTGTCAAGGTAACACTACTTTTGTCCTACAAAAAAATATACTAGCAGTTTTCTTTAATCTTGTAAAAAATAAACAAATCTATCTAGTTCTGCAAATATACCATATGCAAGTTCTTTTGGTATCTATTTTTCTGTGTCATGATTTTGTTAGGGTACCCATTTTCCGGAACCAGATTAGCCAAAAAATCAAAGTCCCGGCTTTATGTACGAGTACGACCAAGAAAAGGTTTGTTATGTATCCAGATCCAAACCAACCATAGCCATCGCTTGGCACCCAAGTCTGGATCTTGCAGATACAGAAAAAAGCCAATCAGATATTATTCAACCCACTTTTGCCTCTCCACGATAGATCTGTACCATTGCAAAAAGAATACACAACATATTATATCAGGGAAAATTTCATACCATGCAGTGAAGTCATCCTCAATGCACTGATCATCATCTCCAAGGCCAACAGGAACAAGACGCTTGCCACCTAGAGAGAAAAGAAATCAAGAGAATCATGACTACATGATCAATCACAGAAGCATGCAGCAAAAAGTAGCACCTTGTTATGTAACGCCTATCATAAAAAAAGTTAAACAAATTACTGTATTATTCCCGGGAATGCATCACTGAATATATCATGCAACGAGCTCACTAAGGCTGTGTTTGTTTAGGTTGGTGCTGAAGGAGAAGCTGTTGGAGCTGGAAGAAGCTAGCTAACCTGCTGGAGCTGTAAGCTGGAGCTGGAATAGACTTGATGAAGGGGATGGCAATTTTTTGTAAATAAGATCAAGTTGCAAGGGTACCAGGGAAGTGGGATTTTCAGAAGCTCCAGCCAGCCCGAGAAGCATCGTTTTCCTTGCTTCTCTCGTGTAGTGCAAATTGGGCTGGAGCTTCTCCTCTCCAGCTAGCTGAAAAATTACTGTTTGTTTTGGCTTGTGACTTATGAAGGCCTAGAAGCCAAATAAGCCTAAGCAGAAGCCTAAACAAACACAGCCTAAAGCATGGAGTAAAGAACTACCAGTGCAGTGTAATTGGGGTAAATATGCTACATATGTTCCACAACAGACTTTTGAACCCCTAAATAGTGTTTTTGAGGCACTAGTCAGAATAAATGTGATAGTGTCCACCCACAGAAACTGCTACATTGGGAATGCACTTGTTCTATTTTCCCAACTTTTCTCGGAAAGTAGTGTAAATTGAAGTACTAACCCTGCTCTTGTAGTAGCTCATCCACCACCTTTGCAACCTATATTTTCCATGCAGATAAGCCAAGTATCAATTACCAGAACAATACTCAGCCTAAATCGGTGGTAGCATTTCATATTCAATCAAACAAACCTTATTAAAATGCTCGTATTGCCTGTTCCCAAGGCCAAAGACAGCATACTTAAGATCCTTAAGCCAAACTTCCTTATCCTTCCCCTGTTTCAGTACAAAAATTAAAGAAGCCATAAAATGTTGTAGTGAATAGTGAGCACATGTCAACGACAAATATTTTACAAACCTCAGTGAACCATTTGTAGAATCTTGCTGCATTATCGGTGGGTTCCCCGTCCCCATATCTGTGGTCATCAAACATAATTAGCCACAAAAGTTATAGATAAGTGAACCCAACTACAATAGATGAAATATGAATCCACATAGCTCATACAAAATAACAGTTTTGCAGAAGTTAGTTATTTTCTTTCACTGCAAACAACATTCCCATTTGACAACATTGTGTTGTTCATTCGAATTTGGACAAGAATAAATGGGTCTGATTCTTTCCAAAAAAATCGTCACAGATAACTCCAACTCAGTTAACAATGAATACGTGGCTTTGGAATCTCAAACAAACTTTGTATTGACGCACAGTTCACTTGGGCTTTACAACAAAAGGCAGGAGGGTTGTGGAATTAAGGCACAAGCAATGAAAGGCGCAATTCAGCAATCTACGAATCAAAATGACGAGAACTCACGTTGCTAAGAAGAACAGCACGAGGGTTTCCTTCTTCAGCTTCTCCTCGTACTCCTCGTCCTCCGCAGCATAATCGTCCTACAGAGTACAGATGTCCCACACATCTCTCAAATTCCCAACACCGAGGTCAAACAAGCAATTGAGCACACGTACACATACAGATCATGCACAATTACCAGATCCACCACTTTGAACACCGCCTTCTCGTACCGCGCCCTCGCCTCCTCCGCTATCGCCTGAGCCAATCAAACCCCAACCGGATCGAATCGGATCAGAAAAACGGTACTCACACTAAAAAAGCACGCAAACTTTCGGATCGGGGGCGGATCAGATCGGACAGCGACCTTGGCGAAGCCCTCGGCAGTGCCGGTCTGCGTGCCGAAGAAGATGGTGACGCGCTTGCGGCCGTCGTCGGCGTCGGCGTCGGCGTCGACCTTGACCGGCGGCGGGCGGAGCGGCGCGGCGACTGGTTTGGACGGCGAGCTCCCACCGGATTGGAACCATACGGCGAGGATAAGCAGGCCGGCGACGAGCGCCGCGGCGGTGGCGGCGAGCGCGGCGAGCGGGTCGCCCCCGGCGGCGGAGGCGAGCTCCGGCGGGAGGACGGACGCCGCCCACGACCTCGCCGCCTCCAGCGCCATCGCTTCCCCCCGCGAGGGTTTGGTTGGGGAGGAGATGCGGAAGGGGAGGGGAGGCGCTAGTGGGGTGCACCTACCAACAACTGCTGGTCTGCAGCTACTGGAGGGGTAGGAGGTGGAGACGGAGGGGTTGGGGGTTAAGTAACTGCCTTGAGGGGGACTGTCTGTGATGCGCTTTCATTGAAAGGAGTTTTCCAATCGGAGAAAGGAGTTTGGCCGTGCCGTCGGAGCTGAGATTCCCAGCATCACGTTCTGTCCTGGGTGCATTGTTAATGCAGAAGGGCGTATTTGCAAACACACGCACGCACCTGATTTTGGTAGTTTTTTTATCATTATGCTTACGGATATATAAATCCGAGCTGCCAGCGATCTATGTTATCTCTTTTCTTATCTCTAAGCACGCCGACATATGGGTTACGGGATAAAAAGGAAACCAACGCATCTCACTCGACACCCGCTACCCTGGGGAGACAATTTCCCACTTTTCCCTCCCTATGGCAACTCAAGTGTGCAACTTATAAACCCGTGATACGATTTAATTATTTCGTTAAAAATCTGTTTCTGTTGTAACACACGGGCTCTAAACTGATATTTAGAGAGAGAAGTTAACAAATAGCACTGCAAAGTGCTTGTTTCTAAGAAATGCCAGGGAAGAGCTGGTTATTGAAAATATGCCACTACAAGCTCTAGTTGCTCACAAGTATGCCACTTCCATACATATTTTCAATATATTGAACAATATTGCCCTTTGTACCTTCTTCCTCCTTACCGACCACTCCATGACTAAACTTCTCTCTCCATGCCTGCATCTCCATCACTGTCTCTGTATTGGCCAACACGATGTCCTCTCGCCAAGTAGTAATCCAAAGATGTTTGGATGCTATGGGATGTACTCATGTACATGCTCAGAACATGCATATCTCGTATTACGTCCAAGCGAGCCACTGTTGCAAGGATACTACTCCATCCGTTCTTTTTTAAATAACGTCTTAGAATATGTACAATCAGCTTTTTACGATTTTCACATCTAATACACAGAAAAACATTTGAATTTATTGAGTACAAATAATATTGCTAGATTTGTCATAAAAAGTACTTTCATATCATTATATTTTTAGTAATTTTTGTAACATATAAATAGAAAAGGTAATGATGAAAGGTGAGTGTTGTAAACCGTGTCGATGTCCAAAACGACGGATAAAAAATAACAAATGTTGTAACGTGGGTTGTGGCTACAAGAAAGATAGTGAAGGATTTGTAGGGCGAAAAGGAGGGTAAGGCGACCAATAAGTATTACCTGAGTAGCAAAATGGTACTGATGCTAATGATAAGTTGTGTCGTACTAGCAACAAGAAGAGTGGCGGGCCAATGACTGTGGAGGGGAGTTATAGGGAGGAAGAAGACGGTGAGAGTGTAGAGTGACGAGGAAGATAGTGATGCTAGTGATGGACAATACAGTGTAGTCGAGTACGAGGGCATGGTCCATGAGTATAAAGGGAGTACGCTACCATTGACCTAAGGGTGTTTGGATTGGAGAGAAAGGATGCATAGATGAGGAGTATGGGTAGAAAGGGTACTTTACATGAGAAAAGGTTTATGACCGAAATTTATTGATGACTATTAGCCCAGGTATTTCCTTAAGTGTGGATTGATACTGAACTAATTTTAAAAGTCTTTGGTACCTTTGTACTTCACCCTGGCTCTTATGATCTGGTCAAACTTTTCTTAAGAGAGAGAGAGCTGGCTGTTTCCGAATCTATACTTTGGCACTTCAACAAAATTTGAGGTCTAAGGCTATGTTTGGATGGGCTAAAACTAATTATTAGCTAGCTAATAGCTAGAGCTAATTGTTAGCCAGCTAATAATTAGTCCATCTAAAATTAGCCCAGGGCTGTTTGGATACATGACTAATGGTTGGGCTAATTTCTTAGAAAAGTCATGTCTGCCCCCTCATAATAGGTGAGGAAATGAGGATAAGACCAGCGCGAGGGTATTTCAGACTTTCCCCAGCGTGTTACATGCTATTAGCCTAAATTAGCTCCTCTCCACCAACTAATGGACTAATTGTTAGCTAAGGGGTTGGCTAAAAATTAGCCCACCTATTAGTCTTCCTGTTTGGATAGACTAGAGCTAATTTTTAGCCAGCTAACAATTAGTCCAGGGATCCAAACATGGCCTAAGGTCATCTCCAACAGCATTCCCTAAATTTGGAACCCTATATCCTCATATACATAATTTTCTAAAAAGATTGCTTCCCTATATCTCTTCCCTCTCCAACAACATTCCCCAAATCACACTCTCTACTTTCTCCCTCCAATATTATAATGATATTTCATAACTGCTATATGAACAACGTTTATTTTTTATCAGAAAAAATTCAAACGACTATTTTTAAATGTGAGAACTTAAAATTTAAAATTTATTGTAACAGCTATATCGTAACAGCTATATTGTAATGGCTATATTTTTTTGGGCTATATATATAGCCATTTGCACCTTCAAGCAAAAGTTCATACAATAAAAGTTTGGAATAAGTTCGTACAATATAAGTTCATAAGCTCATACAACAAAAGTTCGTAATAACTTAGTTCATGCAACATAAGTTCAGATGCAATTATAGTTCATACAACGTAGGTAATGCTCAACCAGACCCATTACATCTTCCAGCTATTATGCCACTTTGCAAGCTCATATAGTATTGTTTTTGTTGCTCAGTGCAGCGACTTAGATCAATCCCCATAATTATCTCCTCCTCAACCATTTTCTTGAATTCAAGTTCATTTTTCATTAATTCAAGCATCTCTTTCTCTTGTGCAATCTTTACTTGTTCTTGTGCAATCCTCTTTTGTTTTTGTGCATATAGGCATTCATATCGCTCATCTTTTTCCCACTCTTTCATAATCTCAAGTTCCCTCTATCAATCCCCATAATTCTCTCCTCCTCGATTATTTTCTTGAATTCAAGTTCATTTTTCATTAATTCAAATATCTCTTTCTCTTCTGCTATCTTCACTTGTTCCTGTGCAATCCTCTCCTGTTCTTGTGCATATAGTCGTTTATATCGCTCATCTTTTTTCCTCTCTTTCATAATCTTAAGTTCTTTCTTTTCCTTTCTCAATTTTTCTAATGCCTCCATATAAAGATTGATTGTTGGAACACTTTCTTTATCTCGACGCAAGTGTTCTTTCGCCGCCTTACATCCAATTGGTCTTCTTAGGTCATCATTTTCTGCACTAGGAGAATCCTCATCAAGATGAATTGCATTAGAGCTAACCGGAGTGGAAGATTCCGGACTTGCATTACTTGATGTCTTTTGCTTCTTCTGAGATAACCGATCACACCACTTAGGATGATGTTGCAAAACATTCCATCAATATAGGAATGCAAACGATCGCCCTTCTTCTTCCTGGTACAAATTTTTAGCTTGTATAATCTGTACAACCACACAAACAACTATATCAACAAACCATCTATTACAAAAAAGGTAAGGGATAAGAATATGGACCAACCTTGTCCTGCTCAGTTATCCCTCTTTGATTTCGACGGTCATACCTAATGCTTTTGCCCTCTACACAACTGAAAATGCAAGCTAACCATGTGAAAAATCTACTCTAGAACAATGAGACGTCCATATACATTCCTTATATTTTGCGATAGAGAATGAAGAAGGGAACCTCTTGGAGATGCTCTAAGTGGAGTCCTTGCGATGGACAACCACTAGACCATACTATCTATTATTGTATTATTAAAACAAAGTAAAAGGGCACAGGTGGCCATGTGGAGCAATCGAAAGTGTGTCGTTTGGTTTTGGTACGTGTGGAAGCGCATGTGTGTATGGCTGTGTGGGGGCACGAGTCCGTGCATGTATAGCTTCCGCGTTACCCAGGAGAGGAAGGAAGCCTTCCGCGCTCCATATGCGTGGAAGCTTGTCTTGCCATGGTCCCAGTGCTTTCCGCACTTTTTAGACGTGACATTAGACATGTGTCATATGCCGTGTTTTCCGCACTCAAACAGGAAACCATTTTTGATATTTTGGTGGGACGAGGGTCATATTTGTAGAAAAAAAATAGATCCAACGTCTATTTGGTGAACAGTCACAACCATACGGTTTTGATTTGAGAGTCGTGTGAGAGGAGCCATGCGCATCAACTTTATGTGCAGGGAAACTACTTGAACCAATACCAGTCAGTGACCGATGGAGTTGTGTTGAGACTTAAGAGAAAGGCATGCAGCAGTTTGCATTTCTCATAATCCTCGCCTAGCAAGGACAGAGAAGATCAACGTAATGAGCATTGTGCCACACCATTTTCCTATCCATTTTTCTTATTGGAAAAACTACTTGATGAATTCGTCAATTTCCTTGAAATGGATGCAAAATGTCTTGAAAGATAAGTGAAAATAATTTATATACCCATCTTAATTGTCTTGAAAGATGAGAGATAATACTTTATGCGGGTGGTAATGGATAGATGTATATAATAGAGCATTCTGAGAGTTGATCTGCCGAGCACCCATGTCTATGTGGATGTTGACTCATGGGTAAGTTAGATCATAGTTTGAAGCTGTGCCCATTGTATTATTGTGGGGCGTGGGTTTCCGCTATGCCACCACTTTTACGAAAATACCCTTAGTAAGTTTTAAAATTACGTTCAACCCCTCCTATTGGAAATTTTGCAGAAAGACACTCGTGGTTCTACAAGTTTGCATCCAGCTTCGGATCGGATCATTTTGCAAATCAGCGCTCCTAGTTCTAGGTAATTGCGCATAGATATGGGCAGAGCCCTTCTAAAAAACAGTTGTTTTGAAAAATTGCATCCCTGTTTTTGTGAAAAAAATACATAAATTTCTCAATATCTTGTTCCCATTCACCGTTTCTACTAAAAGCCCTCCCCCGCCCTAAAATCTAAAATTGAGTTTTTTGGTTTTCTTTAGATTTTTTATCTTTCGCTGACATAAAAATGACATCCACTATGGAGGTTATTCTTTTTTCCATCTGAGCAATCTACCCAAATTCACCTGGCATAGTGTAGCACGTAGTTCTACCTAGTACATACTGCACAGCATACATTTACACTTCCTTGGTAGTAAGTAGTCCAATTAGCATGGCACCTAGATTGTTTGGCTTCACACTGAATAACCTAGCATATTTACCCGCGTAACCACGCAGCTAAATATTATGATGTAGTTGTCTTTAATATACAACTATATTTTCTATAATTGAAATATAATTGTATTTATTATATAACTCTAATATCTATATATGATTAATCTGCATCGTTATAATCTGGTCCTACCAAAATAAGTGGTATAGATCCTTCTCTTTTTCTTTTGATTAATGTGAGAATTTCTATAATTTTTTTCCTTTCTAGAATTATTATGAGATTTTCTTGCCCTTAAAACAAAGGAGGTTCCTTGATTCTCACCTATTATTTTTATTTATAATATACAGCTCTATTGTTTATAATTAAAATATAATTGTATTTGTTATATAATTTTAATGTATATATATATATATATATATATATATATATATATATATATATATATGATTTCGTTGTAATTCGATCCCACCAAAATAAGTGGTAGAGATTCTTATCTTTTTTCTTTCGATTAATGTAAGAAATTTTATATTTTTTGCTTTTTAGAATTATTGTGGAATTTTTTTGCTTCTAAAACAAATGAGCTTCCTTGAAATCACCATTTATTTTTATTTATATAGATTTTTTTTCACCCGCTTGCATTGCATCGTGAATTTTTCCAATATCCCAATTCATGGCCCATTCTAAAAAGGATAAGAAAAAACAAAGACTACTTAGGTTGTGTTTAGTTGATGGGATGATGTTCAGTGGGATAGGATGGTACTGTACCATTTGGTTCTATTGTTTTGAGTGAATAAAATGGTTCAGCATCTATAGGAATATTCCTCAAATTTGTATCCCACCATTCAGAATGGAATGGTTCCATTCTAACAACCAAACACATGGATGTTTTTTTTTCTTGACCATATCATACAAGTACCACTTGGTACAAACAGCAAAACACACACTATAATTTTCTCGAGTGCCGATGTTGCTCTGGATTGCAACCTGCCGAACGTATGCTCTACACCTGCGTCTGATTGTTTGGAGGTAATAAACAATTGAGTAAATTTTACAAATTTATAGGTTTCTTATATAAATTATCAAAAAATTACAGTTTTTAGCTTGTATTTAATAAAACTATATATTTTATGAGAACTTATATCACAAAACTATAGGTTTTAAAATTAATCGTTTTTTGTAACAGGTCTGATAGTGTGGGCCTATATGGCAGTCCCACAAGCTCTTATTTCCCATTATACTCTAGCATGAGGTTGCCACATTACCAAACCCGTTACAAGAAAGATCAATTCTAAAATCTGTAGTTTTGTGACATAAGTCATCCTAAAATCCGTAGTTTTGTAGAATAAAAGCTGAAGCCTATAGTATAAACTGTAAAAAAAAAAAAAAACTTGTAGTTCTCTACACTCGCCAAAAAAAAAAAAAACCTAACAGGTTGTAAAATTTACTCAACAATTTGAAGGAGATGACGAGGTGTACTTCTTATGTTGCTATCCTCCGGAGAGATCAAATTCAAAGCGAGGAGCCCGGAAAGACATGCTCTTTTCGCCATGAAAGCAAGGACTCAAGTGCAGATATGCATAATCTAGCCGCTAGAAATGCATGCTTATTGACTTGATGTGGGCGCCACGTCTGATTCCCGGCTCCTCCAAATTTCGTTGATGTATCAGTGACAGATTGTCGAATACGTAAAAGTCCCGTTTCCCCTTAATTTTTCCCCCCATACGAGTGCCGCTTGCTCGCTAGCGGGCGGCCGATTCGTGCCTATAAATCAGCAGGATGACTTCATCCTGCCGGCCTCCGAAATTGACTCGGGGGATCGATATCATCTTGATTAATTCTTGGTTGTGCTCGTAGCTAGATGCGTCCGTCCGTGCGGCCCTTGTCTGCCTCGTGCCGTCGTGCGTCATGGCTTCTCCCAAGTTCCAACTCCGAACGCAACACTGACTCCACCGTCAGACGCAGCGGGTACGCGCTTTCTTTTTCTACGCCGGTTTTAATTGGGAGCTCGCGTACGCACGCCAGACGCCCGGGCTCCAGGAGTCGTGGCCTCGTCAGACCAAGCATGCTGTGTGACACTTGAATATAGAGCGTATTTTTTTTATAAATGATTTTGTTTATAAATATAGGTGGTGTTTCATGTTTTGATATAAAATTAGTGCGATGTTTCATCTATATTCAAATAAATATTCGGCTTTACTCTACAAGTATATACTCCGTCCGTTCCTGAATAGATGTCATTGTGGATTCTTGCCCTTTTGTTTACAAAAGACTCTACATGATGCGTCTATGATAGTAAATGATATTAAAAATAGCTAAAGTAGAGGGGTATATTATATATAGAAGGGGAGAAATGGTAAAAAATCACATCAAAATTGTAGAATAATATGTATTTAATTAGGAACAAAACTTGAAAGCTGGAGTAGAATGATATGTAAAGGAAGTATTAACTATAGTGGTTAGAGATAATAATTAAGAATATTTTAGTCTGTCCAATATTTTATTGGTCTACCTATGCCATAAAGTACCTGCTACCTCTGTCACGTCATGCAGTGATGACCATGGTTTCAAATTTCGTTTTCGGTTTTCATCTCGGCACCCTCCGAAATTTAAAATTTTGGTGAAATCTTGTTATGCAATGACATGTGCAAAGTGACTTGCTTCACATGCTTCAGTGGATGCCTGTTCACAGTCCGCTACTGCATTTGATTCATGACCATACATATAGTATCTGTTCTAAACCTCCACCTCAAGAGGCAGTGCAAACAAGTAAGTTCTTGTAGTTTTATTATTGTATTAGTATTTGCATGCACACTGGCTAAGCTAATTAGTTATTCCATAATTCCATTACATATGATCATGTCTTCTATATGTATATAATATATATACTAGAAATTAATTACTATAAGTAGCTACTCCATTGACCACTAGTAGCATTAGTAATCCATCTCCATGAGTATGTATGAATGTATATATGTATGTATGCATGCATTGCCTCTACAAATTAGAAGAAGCCTCTTATTCCAGTATAAAAAGGGAGATAGAGGGCAAAGAAGGAGCTAGCAGAGGACCACCATCCATGGATTGGACTTCACACAACAACAATTAACCATGGCAAATACACATTTCTTTGTTCATGTACTTGAATTCGCCGCATACAAGCTCAAATATACCACCTAATACCGACATCCAAGCAAGATTTAATGAAAATTATCCAACAAATTAAGAAATTTCCTTACCTTAATTGTACCAAAATGCAGCAAAAATGCGAAATCTCGCTATGTTCAACTGAAATCTCGCAGTATCTCGACGAGACCTTCGCTTCCGGTCGTCGGATTTGATGAAGAATGGTCTGATATGCGGCGGACATGGCCGATCGACGGTGAGCTAGATGTGGGGAATTTATTTTGCTCTCTGGTTGGGGGACTTCAGCTCGGCGTAAAACACGTGAAGCTCAGTTGTGTGTCCAGTCCTGTGAAGAAGCATCTTTTTGCTAGGAATCTCAGATGCTGCTGACTGAGGCTACAAAATCCATCAACGCACATGCTAGGGCAAGAAATTCCCTTGGTTCAATTCGTTAGAAGGTTCAACTTAAGGTCTTGAACTCCTCACGGCTAGGGTTCAAATCCCACTCCAACCACATTTATTTTTGTGCTTCATCTCTTCAACCTAATGAACCAAGGAATTAAATCCGATCAAATCCGGTTCTAAAAAGTACAAATCCGATAAAAAATATCCTATATTTCAGAAAAAAAAACACACGAGGCTTTGGAGTATTGTAGCAAATTTATTATTATTATTTTGATATTTTCCCATTCCGTCGGGATTTATAAAATTTAAAGGAATCCAAGATCTGAAATTTCACTAAAATTTTATAAAATCTCGACGAGATTTCAAACCGTGGTGTGGTGTGACAGGCTCACGGCCCCTCCCCTTTGGATTCCGGAAGCTGTCTAGTTTTACCGGCGCCGTACGTGGCCGCGTGGTATATCCACTGAGAGCATCTCCAAGAGAGGCCCTAAATATGGTCATAACTTGAATTATAGGGCTTTTGAGGAAAAGATTAACTCCAGCAATGGCCCTAAATTGTTAAAATTTAGCAAATTGTTTTAGGGCCCCTAAGAGAGTAGCTATATTTAGCAACTCTGTGATTGAGCCCTATCTTTGTTGGGTTTTAGGGCCTAATTGCTGGAGTGGATATTTCGTTGGAGCCCTAAATCTAATTAGGTAGAGTCCTAAATTAAAATTTAAGACTCATTTTTAGGGTTCTCTCTTGGAGATGCTCTGACAACGGTGAAGGTAGAGTGCGGCTGCCTCGATCGAGCAATCAGCAGGTCAAGATCCATTCCCAACTTTACCGGGGAAATTAATAATGGTGCCAAAAAGAGATAGTATTAATGGCATGCTGTTCTTGACAGTTATGCTTTCGGGATCTATGATCTATCCCATTGTGTGTCAACTCCATCAATCAACTGTTCGCGCGTCTGCGGAACGATCTCACTCATGGTCACGCCGTCGCCCCGGCTAATTAAACAAGCGACACCGACATGTTCAGTGATTCAGTCTCACGCGCAGTTCGACCATCGATCGGGCGAGCCCAGCAAGCGCCATGCACACGAAGCTTTGCGCTGTACGTGATTACCACATTCCTCTACAGCAGCAAGTTGTCGGTACCGCAGCTTCTCTTTTCTGTCAAGCTCGGATGCCACAATAAGTACCTACCGAGCTTAAGTACTACGGTATCACATCCTACCGCGTTGCACTAGCTCGACACCAAGCTCATGTCACGGTCGCCTAGGCCGCTACGGGTTCGGTTACCTACTATGGTACATGGGCACGTCAGACAACACGTGTGACCTGTCATGTATCATCTATTGTTGTTTTTGCCATTAGGAAAGTGACCAATTTTGCAAATTTATCACGCTGATGCTAGATTTTTTTTAAAAAAAACAATCGGTAACTAAAGAAAGCTAAGGGTTCCACGCACAAATCCCATCCCATTGCATTGCATTGATACGCTAGCTGTACGTACGACCGCGTAGCTGATGGCTACTTGTATCTGCATTACTGTTCGGCTCCTCTGCGTGCATGCGTGTGCTGCTCGATCGCGAGCCTCAACCAAACATTGGTGTAAAAAGGGAGATCACAACCGTCCGCGCGCGCGCGACGAGACGCATTGGAGTTGGAGTCCAATCAATCGCACGAAGACGATCGAAGGCGAGCAAGCCTATATACCTTCCAAGATAACAATATCCATTTTGAAAAATCGCTCAAAAATCAAATTTCGAAAATAAAAAATATCAAATCAAGAACGCTAAGAAAGTTATCTTGGAAAGTTAAGAAATCATTTTTTTGGAAAAAAAAAGTAAAAAAAACCTATCGATTTTGAGTCTGGCCAATTGTTGTGTGCTGACCATTGTGGCACTGACAAACGATTTGACTGAAAATCTAGCGATTTTCACCGATTATCAACTGGTTTACGTCGCATAAATTTTTTCAATTTTTTAAAATTTGATTTGTTTATCTATCAGTTTTACACATCGAGCGAGCTCAATACAATCAAAAACTACGATTTTCGAGGATTTTTTGATGATTTTTATAAAGCCTGCTTGTGAGAGGGACACGCATGGTACGTGCACATACTTGCATGGATCACGAATTAACGCACAACTGCTGCACACGTACAGTATCGGTACGTCACGGTCGTGATACGAGACACCTAAACTTGATCGAGCTGCCAATTAAGTAGCACATCGTAGCACCAAGACAGAGCTTAATTTTTTAGACTTAATTAATGCAGTGGAAAATGCAATTGAAACGAAAGGATATAGAGATTCTGGGAGACGACGAGGGAGATCGACTTGATCGATCACCACAGCGGAGCCGATCGAGCAGAGTGAAGCAGAGGTATGGTTTAGTAATTACACGTGATATCTGATCGAGCGTAGTTAATTAAGCCCTCGGCATTATTGCTTTCCTTCGGTTTGATGATTTCGCCGGGATTATCCGGATCCTCTTTGCAACACGGACGAAATCCCTGACACGGCAAATCGAACGGCGTCTCAACACAAAATGCATTAAGAAATCAAGATCGGAAATTAACTGGTGGGTGATTGATTATTATTACCTCCAGTTGAGGTCACCGGCGAGGAGGAGGTCGTCCTCCATGTCCTCGTAGGCCACGACGTGCCCCGGGACGGCATTGGAGAGGTCCAGGCCGTGGTCCGCGTCGACGCTCCTGCTGCCCTCGTCGGCGTCGGCGCCGGCGTCCGCGTCGACGAACATGCGGCGGAGCGCGCCCGCGAGGCTGCGGTATCCGGTGTGCCTGGTGAGGTGGACGCGGTGGCAGATGCAGCGCCCGTCCAGGACAACGGTCACCGGCGGCACCACGCCCGCGGCCACGTCGTCCTCCTGCTGCTGCACCGACAGCCTCAGCAGCTTCCGCTGCTGCTGCCTCTCATGGTCGGACGGCTCCAGCACCGGGGGCCGCCGCTTCGGGTGCCGCTCGTAGCTGGCGCTCGCGCCGGCGCCGCCGCTCATCATGGAAAAGGATGAAAAGATGAGGTGATCTCGAGCTCGCCGGAGTTTGTGGTGGGCGGTTGTGTGTGTGTGTTAGAGAGAGAGAGAGAGAGAGAGAGAGGGGAATTGAGCACTTTTTCTCGATGGTTTAGTTGTGTTTTTTGCGGGTGAACTGTGGGAGGATTTATAGGAGGCGATGGAGTGTGGAGGCAGGGTTGCAGACGATATTTAATAACGCTGAGTTCATCAACATGCCACATATATAATATCTTCACGACTTTTGCATCTTGTACCGTTGTGTATTTGTACCACGCCTAAAACAATGTATCTTCCGTAGCATTTCACGCTATATTTCCTCCAAATATATCCCGCGTCATCGAGCCGAGCGTCGTTAATACCCCATTCGGAGGCATCGATCGTACGTCCGGAAGCTGACCGAGGGAGTTTCTGGGACAAATTGAGCTGCTGGGTCGACCCCCGATCGAAAACCTCCTAACAGCTGAAATCGGCGATTGCCAGTAGGGTTGCTTGCAAGTGAGAAAGAGAACGGCGAGCAGCCCGAGACACACGAGAATAAACAAAGTCCAGGCTAGCTCCGACTTGCTGCTGCTGCTAGGCATAGATGGCCGTGCGTCTTTCTGGGGATTGGAGAGCGTGTGCGTGCAAGTTGAATACTAGTACGGGTAGTAGTGGCAGAAAACGTAGCGAGAGAAGCGGGGGTTTGTTCTTGTTAGCCCGCGTGGCGTGGGGCTAGGGATCAGGGCGCACCACCGCGCAGCGGTTCCCGAACGGCCGGCTCGGATTGGCAGCCCGGCCATCTCGCCATCGTCCTGCACGTACTCCCACTGCCCGACCTCTCATCTTCCGGCCGTTGGCATGCAGGCACGTGACACTGTGTCACCCAACCGAGCCCGAGCGATTAGTCCAAATTTGCGGAGTGTATTTTCTACTGTTGTAAAATACATAACATTTGTGATAAAAATCATTCCAAAAAAAAAACATCCCATGAACCGATGGAGGTAGTAGAACGTAGACCGGCTGGCTCTCGATACACCGACCGGCCGTACTGTAAATTTGCTGCTTTTTTTTTTTTTGTTAAACACTAGATTATTGGCCCTGACATGCACGCGTTCCTCTGTATTGCACTTTTTGGGCACGACAACGCATGGCGGCTGCTCGAATTTATGTCTGTGCGTGTAGATGTCGCGGCAAAATATCCGGTGTAACCATCGTTTTTCGTGCAACCACCGTGCAATCCTACTAAAAAAAGTTTTAAAAAATTCTGAAAAAAATCATGGATGTACATCTCAACTTACCCCATATACGTATAAAATTTCATGATCAAATACGTCATATGCTAGAAGTTACAAAAAAGACAAATTTTCGTTTGGAATCTTGCTACAGTAGACAGCACAAAATTTGTTTTTTTTGTAACTTCTAGCATAGGACGTATTTGATCATGAAATTTTATATGTAGATGGGGTAAGTTGAGATGTACATCCATGATTTTTTTAGAATTTTTTAAAACTTTTTTTAGTAGGGTTGCACGAAAACAGTGGTTGCACCGGATATTTTGCCAGATGTCGCACGAGGAGCCGGTTACTTGCGTGCTAGCACAGTGCAGCCTATAGACATCCATGTATTCGATAGGCGCGCGTGGATGCCGACTGGTGTGGCGTGCAATGCAGTGCATTTGCTTTTAATCAAATAGAGTAGAGTACATACACCTCCTGTTTAGTACTCTCAGTGTATGTACTCTATATTTCTATTTAGTTAAAAATAACTCTCTAATCAGAAGAAACCAGTTAACAGCTTTCACTTATAGAATATGTTTACACATGCATAACATCTGTTAATATACAAGGAGTTGAGAGTACATACTCTTGATAGAACACAGTCATTTTCCTATACACACACACTAGGAAGTAGGAATATATATATATATATATATATATATATATATATATATATATATATATATATATATATATATATACATATATATACATATATATATGCAGCTTCAAATTTCTGGCCTAATCTAAAGCCCATTAATTTTTTTTAAAAGAAAGTTATTAAAAAATATTAAAAATAGAGATTTAATTTAAGATCGGTTAATTAAGTGACTTAGGCACAGCTCATACATATATATGTATGTATATATATATATATATATATACATACATATGTATATATATACGCGCGCGCATGGATATAAATGCAGACCATATATACATATGGGTGTCAGTAAATATGTCGTACGTACGTGTCTGATCGTGTGTGTGTGTGTACACACACGTACGTAACAGCGCGTCTGCTTGCCTGCATGCATGCACTGTGCACAGACATCTTTGTTGTGCATAGTATCGAGATAGGACGCTGTGTATTTAGGGATCGATGGCCGTTGGACGTACGCGCGTGTGGCCGGCCGTGGCGGTTTCATGTCTATCTAGTATCGATGCACGGGCTACATGGCAGTGGTGAAATTAAAAACCTTTTATTAAAGGTGTATATTTTATAAGTATCTCTATACACTACTATAAAAATATTTATATTAGATCTCTCGTTACACACGGTTTTTAAAAATCATAAGTGATTATTTATATCATATATCATCACAGATGATTTTTTTGCAAAAACGTCTGTGATAATTTAATGTCACAAACGTTTTTTTTTTGTAAAAAAAAAAAATCATCGGTGATTCCCTTCGCATGCAGCGGATGCCAGCTCAGCTCCACTCGGTGACCTCGTCGCCTCTGTCCGCCCATAGGTGCTGTCCTTGCCACCTCCCACCTATTCCCTTGCCGACCTCCACATCTAATCTGTACAAGGAAAAGATGGAAGCAAGCAAGAAACAAGAGCAGAGGCCTGGGGAGCCAACTATTCCGTAGGAAGCAAACAGGGAAGAACAAAAGAGCAGGGGAGAGTGTACGAACGTGGAAGCGGTCGTGTTGACCTAGGTGAGGAGCGCCTTTCCTTCTATCCTTTACAGGATTACCTTCATACTTATCTTATAGCTGTCGTGCCTCTTTTGCAGGCTTTCACTTTCATATTCTCCTTGAGGAGTATGCTGTGACAATGAAAATAAAGTCGAAGATTGATCATAATCATGCAAATTTGAAAGGAGGGTATGTTAAACTCTTAACTTGCATTTATTTCTTAATAGCATTGTTTGGTTTTGGGGGGAAATATTATACCTATCCACATGATGCGGTGTTGTGCAATAACATGAGGAGCTTTAGTTTGTGCACTGTAATACGCACATATCAGATTAATACAGATTTTGATAGGCTTTGGAGTAGCCTTGTCCAGTTCTCCTATGCTATTTTGAGTCTTGAAAGCATCCAAATCGTGGCAAATTTAGTAATCTGAAAGATATAACGGGGTTTTATGCATATCACAGATGGTTCTTAGCTAGAACCGTTTGTGATGTGTATTTCACAGACCTGTCTGTGAAATGCAACGATTATCACTAACACATGGTTACAGACAGTTCGAAAAACTGTCTATGATATTATTTTCTGTAGTAGTGATAGTCTTGTACAATGGTTTTGTAACATTATAAATCTAACACACAAATTTGAAATTTACTAAAAGTACAATACAAATAATTCGAAGACCATAAAAAACCACGAATCAGTAAAATCGAAACCAATTCAATTAACAAATTTAGTCCATTAAAAAATAATTTTATAGCACTTTTAAATTTTCGGGATTGCCGGAGCAGCACCACTAGTACCTACCGCCCCACCTGTATGGGATGATATATCGATACTGCCGCGTCTATCTCTATTTAGATATCAGTGCGTACATGTCCTTGAAGGCGTACTGTTCGTGTACAGTTCCTCCTGTGTACTGTACGCGATCGATTATTTGCATTATTGCATATGTATTTCTCTGCACGTAATACTCGCTTCGTTATGATTACTTACCTACATGCATACGTACGCCAACTGTAGTTATATATACTCCGGACTACGTCGTACGTACGTACGTGACAAGAATTTCTACTCCCCGTTTGTACATTAATCTTTATATATAAGCGATCAAGTGAGTCTGTACAGCAACAAAGCAACAGAATTATACTATGTTGGCGTACATGTGGTGCAGTTTACCTTCGTGTAATTAAGACTACGGGTCGTTCTTTTAACCAACACACCGAAGCGTCTCTTGTACGCCGCACGCCCGCATGGTTGCGCACAGGTTCACCTTTTCATCAAAATTCGAACGAATTTTATAAATTTTGTCCTTTCCGTTCTCCTTTGAAAAAAAAAATAGTTCAATATACCGCTCAAATTTAAATTTAAAAATAAAATTTTTGATAAAATTTATCCAAAAATTTCCTATAATTAGTACTAATAGCCTTATGATATTTGGCGTGGATATTTTGTTGAACAAATGAAGTTTGAGACATTTTTAGCCATTTAAAATGTAGATAATAGAAAAAGCAACAAAAAAAGGGGAAATTAAAAGTATTTTTAGTAGCAATGTTTGTTCAAGTATGTCAAGTAGCAATATTTACTTCAATATATTTTAGTAGCAAAATTTGTTCAATTATATCAAGTAGCAATATTTGTTAAAGTATGTCAAGTAGCAATATTTGTTCAAATATATTTAGTGGCAATATTT
This sequence comes from Rhipidocladum racemiflorum, assembly GCA_036346355.1. NCBI lineage: Eukaryota > Viridiplantae > Streptophyta > Magnoliopsida > Poales > Poaceae > Rhipidocladum > Rhipidocladum racemiflorum. Next base: position 69,157,895 of record CM070576.1, on the reverse strand, counting down.
GTTCCATTATATTTAGTGGCAATATTTGTTAAAGTATATTTAGTTGCAATGGACGACACCCGAAAATGGTACTATTTGTTCATGTAGCGATATTTGTATGAACAAAAATTATTTATTATCTTGTTATGGTATATTTTAATATGTTAATGTTATCCAATATTGAAAAGCTTACTTCTCGTTGTATGCATGCATAAACTATCAAAACTACTCGTTTCATTACTATTTTCTTATATTTTAAATTTACTTTGAATTTTATCCTTACCCATTTATTATTATTTGATGTGTCTATTAATATCATGATATGTCTATATTAGTAAGTGATCTGATTATATTGATTGATTTCCTTACGGATGGCCGATCTTTAAATGATAATGTTGATTTACCGTTAAAGAGCTCTTTTTTGAACGGAGCACAAAACACGCCATAATTCACAAAGTATGGCTTTTTATAAATTTTAAAATATATTTCTTTTTTGCAGTTTTTCTTAATTTTTTTACATTTTTTTTTTCAAAATTTTAACTTGTCGATGATTTCCGAGAAAAGTTATCGAAATTCTCATCTTTTCGAGCGAAATTCGACCTTTTTGTTCGAATTTCGCTTCGCTGTTTGATCTGATTTTAAATTTATTTGACTTTTGATATCTTCGGTTTTTTTTATTTCGTTTCGAATTTCGCTACCGATCGCTCGTCGAAAAACAGACTCAAAACGATATTGTTAACCCTGGCTAGGGATGGCAACGGGTCCGGGTCCCTCCGGGTCCAACCTCCGTGGACCGGACCAAACCAATTCGGACCGGACCGGACCGAAATCGATCCACGGGTCCAATCTCGGACCTAGACCTGGACCCGAACCCGTTATTTGAGGTTTGCATGCATGAGGTCATTGAGATATTCAAATACAATGGAAAAAAATTTAGCTAGAATGGAGTTTGAAGACAAGACCTCTTGATTCAATAACATGGTTCCCTCCATTGAATTATGATGTGACTTGTGACAAGGGTGCATACTAATCTATTTTAAGTTCACTTCACCTTCTACCTAGAGTCAGGTCCGGGTCTGAGTACCCACAGGTCCAACATGAGACCCGGACTCGGACCCAAACTAATATACCCGTGGGTTCGAATTTGGACCCGGACCCGGACCCACGGGTATTTTTGCATCCCTAGGTCCCTGGCGCACATGCATGCTGTTGATCTCAGCTAGGTCTAGCTTTGTTCCAAAGCCAACTGCTGTTACATTTGTGACTAACAAATCCGACGCTAGTTATTCCCTAAAATTGCAAATTCATTCTGGCCGCTTTCTGCCACAAGCAAGTTGCACACACGCGCGTCCGTACGTACTACGTGGTCCAGCTACTCAGCTAGCTGGTCTATTGCGCTGCCGGACTTTCCAGCAGCCGTTAAGACGAATGTGTACTCCGTCGGTCACAGATACATATTCTCTTAAGAGCAGTGTTTCTATGCTTTTTCTTCTAATATAAGTTGTACAAATCTTGAAGCAAACAAAGGGGTAAACAATCACCATCGACCCTTCATTCATGCTTTAATAGTTGTGTAACTTTTAAAATAAAGAGCATAAAAGCACCTCTCTTCTTTTAATTACTAATACAATCTCTAAAACGTAACTTTGATGGTCACTAATTTCTACTGCAACATAGTTATAACACCCAATAAAACTATAATACTACGATAATACTTTTTAAGATAAATTTATTATTTAAAAACATATTAACAATTAAAGTTTTAAAAGTTTAATAGTACAAAACAACATCTATCTATCTGCGACCGAGTAGTGCCTACCTCCTACCATGCTGCACTGCTGCCAGTGCCACACCCAGTTCTTCTGTCTGCATGTACCGGCGATCGGTGAAGAAGAAAAAAAGGCACACCTGCAAGTTGCAACGTCCCGGCCGACGAGGCGGAGGCCGCGCGTGGCTGACCGGTGCGTCGGTGTCTCGCTGTCCCTCGCGCCGCGCCCGCACGTGCGGTGGCGCGCTTGGGGATCGGGATTAATTGGGCTTTGCAGTTGCAGGGTCGCGTTGCGTGCCTCGGTCGCCACCCTCTGCCTCGGCTTCGGGACGGAGATCGAGAGCAGGTTTCGATCGATTCATCGGCTCGGCTGTGCGCGCGGTGCTTATATTTTTCTTCTTCTTCTTCTGAAATTCATGCATGCACGGGATGATGGGTGGCTTGCTTCAGTTCCACTGCTCGTTGCTCATAAATTATCTCCGCTTTGAGTTTTTGTTTTGTTTTTATTTTCAAATAGTTCCAGCATAGATAAGTACAAGGGAATTGCTAGAGATCAGACATCTGATTTTTTCGCAACATTTTTTTCTACGCGCGAAACATTTTTTTCTACATAGTGAAACGTTTTTTTATACGTAGCGAAACATTTTTCTTCGACAAACAGTAAAAAAAATATTTCATTCGTTCAAAATAATATTTCATGTGTTTAAAAAAATGTTGCGCTGCGTCTTAAAAAAGCTAAGTAGTTTCTCGCTAAGTACAAAGGCAAAGACAGTACGTGGTCGATGCTGTTGACTAAGAAAAGGAAAGGAGAAAGGTAACATATTAAATTTAAATTCCAGAAGTGTTTTTAGTTTTTTTTTCTTCACATTTTCCCCTTTCAATCCCCACAGAACTAGTACAGATTTACAACAAACAATTTGTTAGAGAGAAACAGAAGCGCATTGGGATGCTAAATTGGAGTGGTCAGTGCATTTGATTATAGCTTGCCTTTGCAGATTGGCAGAGAAACTGAGCATCATAAGTAGGAAGGCCATGACATCATCCGGAAAAACACACACGACCTAACAGGCCATACAAATTAATTTGCCTGTACCATCAAAAGAGATCGATTTCGCTCGATCACACCAATATAAGATTGAAGAACATATACATAGCATCTCAGTAAGACAACTAACTAATAAATCACTTCGAGCAAAACAGAAAAAAAAGGGCCACATTAACTCAATTAATTGAATATGACAGGCTTACATGGACGACATTTCTTGTTTCTGTATACCTTCTGATATGATTACCCTGGCTGGAACCCCTCAAAGCAAGAATTCCTGCTGCAGTTCACGAAGGAACCAGCAATGCGTGATGTTCCCGTGTCATGGTGTCAAGATGCTGCTTCAGACAGGCTGAGCTTTGCTATGGAGGAGCAGCTCATCAAAGCAGGATTAGCAAGTCTTCAAGGGTATTTGGTACAACATTAATTACAGCGTCCATGGAATCAATCATCGCCTGCAAAAGAATTGTTCGTTCAAATTTATGACAGCATGTGTTCGTTCCCTTCAGGCATCAACTAATCTATATAGACACTGGTTCAATTTTTTCATAACACGCTGAATCCTACCACTAAAAAAATCAAGTTGGCAAGAACACTTCCTTACACACAACAGTCAACGCACACATGAACAAAAGGAAAGGAATGGTAAAATAGCATAAATTAAGCAGTAAAAGTAGGAACTCATCTCTCCTTTGCATGATTGTTGATAAGTTCACCCCTAGAAAATTAACTAAACTGACTGGAACATGGAAATTAGAAGAAAAAGGCATTAGTCTATAACTGACAAAGCACTACTTACTGGATTGTGGATCAACATGAACAAAGAAACTGGCAGCAACTATTAGATAACACAGGATCAGCATAAGTCCTTTCAAATAGTTCGCAGTGCCATCCTGAATGAACAAACAAACAAAGGAGCACACGATGAAGGTTAAGGTAACAAGAAAGCCAGCTAACCATGTCACTGTTCAAGGTGGGAAAACACCATAAAAATCACAAGTTGTAACTTATTGGGACTTTTTCCTTTTTCAGGGTATGGGGAGAAGGTAGAGAATATCCTTAGAATACGATACTAGCTATACGTAAACTGATTTTTTATAAAAAAATTAATATAAACTAAATAGATCAATTATTGTTGGCTTGAATAGTTAACATAAACTTGAATGGATAATATAACCATTAAAGCACCAGGTAATAGCAAGCGCTCAATATAAATTTGGATGGCTGCTTAATGTTAAAGTAGTATATAGTACCACTACAGCAAGTTCACTCTAGATGGATAGCGAACCTGTACCAAGATGTGAGCGTTACTTCAGCCCAAAAGGCAAACTAGAGTATGTTCTCAAGGAGTATGACAACAAAAGCAGCTTTACAAACACTTCATTAAGCAGGCATGTTTTATGGAGGTATTTCTTAATATCCACTTAATAACCAACCTGTAGCATGAATGCCACAACGAGTACTGTTATGAAGAGAGTTGCTGTCTCAAATAGTTGGAAATTCAAGTCCATCTTTTGTCCCATCATCCAACCAATGACAGCACAAAATGGGATCTGTATTAATGGAGAACAACATATGTCAAACATCACAAAGAAGAAAACCAGATGATCAACAAACCAAAACAGAATGTCGAATAAAGAACGGTAATCAATAGAAGGCACAGATCAGCATCATACTTAGTTGAACAAGTGCTAACATGCATGCAGAGATCAAAAAGAGATAATAAGTTCAAATGCATTACCACAAACATTGATATCTGCGTTGATGATCCAATTGCAACACCTAGTGTTAAGTCCTGTAGCAGAGACAAGCATATGCACGATCAGTCCGGGGGCAAGTGAAGGATCAAAATTAAAATTGAGCATATGTAAACACTTACAAGCTTATCTTTCATGGCAAACATTATTGCGCTAGCATGTTCAGCTGCATTACCCACAATAGGAAGTAAAATAACACTGATAAAAGCCACCGGTAGGTTCAATGAATCCGATGCTCCCTGACAGCAATAGAGTAAAAAAGTGACCATTACATCCTTGCAGAGGTATACAGATGACCTGTAAGACTAACAATGTATTGATACCATGGTAAGAGCAGTTAAATCTGTCCTACAAGGTAGTTACTAGTTATTCTATATATATCTACAGTCATGGAATTTGCCATGTGAATGTGGCGAGCATCAATCATCATAAATCGAAATAACCATTTCCAAACGTAATATAAACATAATACTTGACACACAGTGACCCACTACTGATGAAATTGAATTGCTTAAGTCATCAAGTGTAACAGGCTAACTTCAACTAATTTCAGTTGCCAGATATGAAGAAAAGCTGATATTTTTGTTCTGTCCTGTTCTACTGGGGGGAGAAAAGGAATACCTCAATGGCATTAACCAGGTATTCAGAAAGGACAGACACCCACAACGTTAAAACTGCGAGCCATGTAATGGCCTCCCACATGCCAATCTCCGCATCTTCGTCTTCCTCAATGGCATCATCATTAGGCACTTCCTCCTGCAGTAATGATAACATGTGGTGAAACTTTGAGCAAATGACAAAGCATGGATTGCATCTTTTAGTTTTATTCAATACAAATAGTTCTTTATCAAGGATATTTAGTTCATCACATGGCGTTACAATTGGAAGTGCCAACATAGCGTGTTACGATTAAACTAATATAGACATATCCACAATAGACATTATCGGATCAGATTTATGGTCCTTGTCATCAGCAAGAAATAAATAAATTGAGGTACCACACTTACATTGCCAATTGGACTGTAAATGTTGCTCCGTCCACTTAGTTGAAAATAAAGATAGCTTGCATATGCCACAAGCATAATACAACTACTGAACCTAGAAAGAGAAACCTCGGATGCTCCTTTCCGCACTTCTGAATGTGTGAAATGAAGGACAGCAGGAAACATCAGTCCCATGACAGCCATCAACAGTAGGCCTGAGTTAACAACTGCAGTTGCCTGTCGTAAATAAAATATTGATTTCACTATCAGAGATTTCCCATGGAAAAACACAAAAACCAATAGCACAAAAATCACCTTACTGAAGACTTGGTCTTTGTTGCGATGAACAATACCACCAGCAAAGAAAGCACAGCCCATAACCAACAGCATATTTGATAATATAGAACCCAAGAGCGATTGCTGAACTACTCGGATCATTCCATTTTTCAAAGCATATATCGCTATTATCATCTCAGTTGCATTTCCGAACGTAGCATTCAGAAGGCCTCCAACTGTAATTGCAAGAAAAATAAAAGATTACTTGTTTAAAAGATTCCAATTTCTAATATGTTTATAAACCATAAAGATAAAAACGCATACCTGTTGGACCAGTGTATATCGCGAGCTGCCTGTAGAACAATAATTGACATCAAAATTTTAAAAAGTCAGGAAACTAAGTAGAGAGTTTATTAACTCACTCGGTTGCATAACCCAAACGCTCGGCTAACGGTGTTATCCCTAGCATGCTGAAAAGGAAAACCAATCCCTGCAAATTTTTATAAAGTAGAAAACATTTCAGCATTGACTGACAACTAGAGAATCATCCATAACATAAGCCAACAATTGAACTGAACCGAACGAACAAAGGTCTGTCAATGATAAAACGTTGTGACATAACAGAAACTACGGAACCAATCATTAGTTTTCCTCCATTGGGTATTCTGGTACCTTTCATACATGTTGTTCTGAAGCGAAACCATCCAGACTACAACTAATAGTCTTTAAACCAACAACGCACCGTGATAGATATCAATTCCCGTGAACAACACACTTACATGCCTCCTAGTAGCTAAGTGCAGAACGATCGACGCAGGCCCGAATGGCAACAACAAGTTGAGCTTGGACGTGAATATGACGATCTTGATGCTCTGCCACACTCTATGGACGGTCCTCTGCAATTTCCAGGACTGAACCATGCTGGACGGCAGCCCGCCGTTCGGCCCCTGCGGACCGTTCGCCTTGAAAGCCCCCATCTCGATTTGAGCGTTCTCCATCCTCTAGCACCACAGGAAACGATAGCGTTGATGAGAAAAATAAATAAAAGGAGGAGCTTTTCCACAACGAGGTGCAAATTCGATTCCTTTTCTGTGAGATTATCCGATTCCTGTTCCACTTTCGCTTGTTAGCAAATTGTGACAAATAATTTACTTACTAATCGAAGTATGCTAAATCACCCCGCCCAGATCCGCACCGAATCTAACCGAGCAGGGACCAATTCTAATCGCAACGACCCAAATCCAAAAAGTTGCGACAACTAACCGAATCTGACCGCTGCGGTCGGCAGGGGAACTCGGGGGATCAGCAGCCGCGCGGGGGCTCCGGCAGCGGCTGTTCCCTAGGGATCATCATTCGTCCCCGCGGCAGGAGAGAAGGCCAAGTCGCATGCGGGAGCCGTCGCCGCGGAGGGGAACGAGGGCGCCGGCTGGGGGAGACCTGTAATGTGGATGTGGAGTCGTTGCCGCCGCGGCCGGCGAAATCTGCGGCGTTCTGGGGTGGGTGGGTGGGTCGCCGCTATTCACACCGCCCGCGCCGGCAATATCCTTGCTTCCCTCGCCACCTACGACGACGCGTCGCGTGTAGGGAGCTGACTTCTACTGTTTTCGATTCATCGTGCTGCGTCTCTCTGGAAAACTGTAACTCCTGTTTCGTTGGTGGAATTTCCTTCCCGCTTAGACTTGAACTGTTCAATACCGTCGGTCAACGGTATTGAAGCGCTCCGTGAGTTGGAAAAGTTAGGGTGAAAAGTCTACCAATGCGTTTTTCCTAGAAAGAAACCTACTCGTATTCATTCCCTTCTCATCTCATCCTGGCTCGTACGAGTCAGCCAGGCTGATGAGAGCCAGGTTGTGTAGATGCAAAGAGATGGTGTTTGGTTGAGTGCATGAGTTGAGTCAGGCTGTGAGAAGAATAGGAAGAATGTGTTTGGTTGACTGTTTATGTGCCTCCTCATGCCTTGCATGCACCCCAGCTTGCATCCCACCAGCCAGGCCCATAGGAAGCGACCAAAATCTACGTTTTCCCACAGCCTGGCTCAGCAGATGCAATTGCATCTCGGGGGACAGGTTCCACCCCTCGTGCAGCCAACCAAACAAGTATCTTTTGTATCTGTAGATGCAATTCTCTTTGGATACAGCCTACCAAACAGCCCCTTTATTTCCTACCATCTCCAGCAGCATCCCCTCAAGGGATTTGTGAAGGGATTGGAGAGAGAATCCCTTTCTAAATGGATTTACTGTTTGAATCCCTTCTGACGGGAATCGTGAAGGGAATCCGCTGGAGCACTTGGGATCTGTTCGCGAAGGGATTTGGAGGGGAAGGGAAGCTGCTGGAGCTATCTCCAGTGACTTCCCTTCCTCCAAATCCTTCGTAACAGATCCCAAGTGCTCCAGCGGATTCCCTTCACGATTCCCTTTAGAAGGGATTTGTACAGTGAATCCCTATAGAAAGGGATTCTCTCTCTAATCCCAGAGAGAAATCCCTTCGAAGGGATTCTGTTGGAGATGATAGGAAATAAAGGGAATGAAAGTGGGGAAGGGAATAGGGAAGGGAATGGAATGAAGGGAAATTGCTGGAGATAGTCTTAGACTACATCAAAGGGCGAAGCATACGACGTATAATTCCTTTTTTTAAAAAAAAATGAAAGCATGTAATCGTTTTGAAATAAAAATATATACGGTATAAAAGTTGGTCGCGTCCATGGTTTATAAAAATATGACAAGGTTATATCAAAGTCCTAATTTAGCCTAGTCACAAAACAAAAGTTTTTTTCTTCACTATTGTAAAACAAGGTATTTTTATCGATATTATAATTCAATGAAGCACAAAAATATAGTATATTAGTATCAGAAAATATTTTAGTCAATCATACATAATAGATCCGCCGTAAATCTACATCTTACATCCTTCCGTGAAAGTTACTCACTCTAGCTTAGCTAATAATCCATCCAGACACATGCATCCCAGCCAGGGTTTACATTTACCGAATCGAGCTCGAAAATCACCTCAATGGTATCGATTTTCGTCGAAAACTAGTAGAAACTGAACGAATTCGAATTCAAATTTTTAGAACTCGGCGGTCAAATAATGGCAAAAAAATCGAAAATCGATCGGTTTTACCGATTTTCGACCGGCTTACATTGAAAATTGACAAACTAACCGAAATAATTTGAAAGCCGATTTTGACCATTTTGCCGATTTTCTATCAGTTTACATTGCATAAAATTTTCTAATTTTTTTGAATTTGAATTTGTATTAAATCGATTTATCGACCGATTTTGCTTATCGAGCTGACTCAACATGATTAAAAATCACAATTTTTAAATAATTTTAAGTAATTTTCGTCAATATTTAAAACCTTGTCCCATACTCACTGCAAGCAACGAAATGATGAATCAACTTCTAGATTGCTCCTCCTTTTTCCTTAAGAAAACGATCTTCCAAAGCAAAAGAAAACCTTCCAAACAATGTGCCTAAAAAACCAGGCCCCACCCACAGCCTCACATCAGCCTTCCCCTAAAAATCACCATCACCACCTCTCAAACAAAGTTATAGTCACGCAAAAGCCTAGCTCGAGCACTAAATACATGGCCTTCGCGACGACCCCACTCGCGCCCGTCGCACTCACACCGCCTCCGATCTCCGCCTCCCCGTGGTCGCTAATCCTCCCTCGCTGCCCTCCCGCCCCCATCTCCCTCTCGCTCCGCTCCGCCTCACCAGGCGCCCGCCTCCTAGCGGCCGTCGCAGCCAACGAACCCGAGCTCGGCGGCGGCGGTGAAAGTGATCCGCAGGGCGGTGGCGAGGAGGGGGAGGAGAAGATGGGGGAGGGGCTATCCATGTCGCAGAAGCTCACTGTCAAGGCCCCAAACTTTCAAAAATTCTGGAGCATCCGGAGTATCCGGATCAGCATCCGGAGTGTCCGGATCCAACCCGGAATGTCCGGATAAGTGTCCGGAGTATCCGGATTGGGCTGACCGAACACCCCAACCCGGAGTGTCCGGGTTAGAGATCCGGAGTATCCGTGTTGATTCCACCGAGGACCCCAACCCGGAGTCTCCGGGTTAATGTCCGGAGTGTCCGGTATGTTCGGGGTGGGGCTATAAACACTTGTTTTCTTAGCCTCCCCACCACTCCTCCTCATACCTCCTAGCCTTCCACACTTCTTGGTGCTTCTCCCCACCACCCCCTAGCTCCACTCCGGCGAGCCCACCGGCCGGTGACCTCCGTGGCTCCTCCCCGGCGTCCTCTAGCTCGTCCTCACGCCGGCATCCTCCTTCCTCCTCCCGGCATTGCTTCTCCTCCATCTTCCTTGGAGGTAGGTCTCTCTCTTGGGGGTTGATCCGTGGGATTCTAGGGTCATCAATGGTGGGAGTTGGAGCTTAGGTTTAGATTTGAAGTTTCGGAGTTGGATCTTGAGCCTTAGGGTTTTTGGTTGTAGTGGTCCTGGGGTTAGTGTGGGGCTTGGATTGATGAATGTGGGTGCTAGTGTGGTTGGTCGGGTAGTAGTAATGCCGATCCAAGGGTTGATTAGGGTTGGTTAGAGGTTCTATAGATTAGTGTCTTTTCTCGTGGAGTAAGCTAGTTAGGAGCTTCTCCGGCTCGACCACGTGTAGGAAAGTCATAGATCGGGTCCCCGTGATGCCGTTGGACTTGGCGGCACCTCGATCCGTCGAGTTATTGGGTGAAACTCGCCAGGTTCGGAGTGTCCGGACACCCCGTCCGGAGTGTCCGCCCTGCCCGGAGTATCCGGACCGAATGGGCCGGAGAGTCCGGATTGTCCGGAGAGTCCGGATCAAATACCCGGACTGTCCGGGTTAGGCTGGTCTGTCCGGTTGAGTCGAGTTGTCCGGTTGCGTTATTTCTTCGGGGTTTTTCAGTTGTACTTCATTCATATGCATTGCATGCATTTTAATTATGCATTGTACTCGTGTAGAGAACGATCCCGCGGCGACTGATGTGGCCGTGGTTGAGGGAGTTGCCGAGGGGCAAATCGCTGTCGATCCACCAGCAGAAGAACAAGGCAAGCACCTATGCATCTTGAACCTATATTAATTGTATTTTTGTGAATAAATTGCTTAATTGGTGAAATAAGTCTGCATTAGGAGTTGAATTGGGTTAGGGTTAGATCCTATTTGCTGCACATTCGTCCCTTGGATTTGTGAATACTTCCGTTGGAACTAGTATGGGTATTAAATGAGTCACTGCTTAGAATTGCTTAGAGGTCGGATTTGGGCCAAGTGGCGGAAGGTTCCGTCGCTTGAGGTCGATATCTTACCTATGATAAAAAGAGTGGGCATGGATGGGTAGTTGGAAAAGAAAAGATGAATTGGAGACTGGGCGGGAAGGTTGGGACATTGGGTAAGGAGACCCGGTGTGGTAGTTCCCGTCTGAGTCGATTAAGGACCGATTCGATGGTTGCCCTTTGATTGAGCACACCCCGGTTGGTCGCATGCCCGATTATGGTACGGTAAGCCACTCTTTCTCTCATGCGGAATCGATGGACCGTAACTTCCTGTGGTTGGACGTGGTTGAGGGCGAGGCTTAGGCCGACTCTCGAGCGCCAAGCCGGGCTTGGGGCTGCTCGAGGGGGTGCTAGGTTTTCGGGCCACAGGAGGACGCTTCAGCGATTGGGTATGATTGGGAGGGGGTTGACACTAGGCCCTTTTGGTAAGTGTCGTGCGATCAATGCTTCCCTGTAGGGTTAATTAAGCGATTCGAATTGCCGCGCTCTCTGATATGAGCAAGCTCTTTCATCGCACAGTCACGTAGTAAGAACTTGAACCGAGGTTCGCCGTCGAGCTTGAGCCCAAATAAATTGGTGATGAGATTAATTATTGAGAATTAAAGATTGCAACTTCATTTTTAGAAGTAGGCGCTGTTAAAACTGCTTAACTTGTGAATTGAGTAGTTGAGTGACTAAATAATAAACCTAAGCATTTCCGCAAATGTTACCTCTAGCTTATTCCTTGCTACATCCAATTGCATGTCCTTTGGAGTCGGTCATATAGGGACCACGGGTAAGACTTGCGAGTACCTTTTGTACTCAGGCTTCTGCTTTGTGGTTTTGCAGGTGAGGATCCAGCGGGGTGCGAGTTTTGCCCCTACTGCCTATCGGTGGCCAAGGGCACCGAGTAGAGGCTGTCGACGTTGTACGCCCGGAAGTGTTCAGGGCATGACACTTCCGGAGGTGTTTTACTTTTGTTTGTATAGAGTGGGTGGTCTTACTTTTGTGAACAGTTGCTACCAGAAATTGTCTGCTTTTCGCTTGGTCGTTTTGTTGGTTGTCTTTGTTGGGCCTCTTTGTGCCGTGTGGTGTTTGTTTGCTTCCGCGTTCTTGCGTCTCTGGTAGTGAGCTTGGGGGCTCGATGCCCCTTTGTGCGAATTGATTATTGATATGGCATTGGAAACCGGTATGTGGGGATCCTGGGCGAGTTTCGGATCGCATACCGGGGGAATACCGGGGTTGTCGTCGAGTCGTTTGGATGTTTGTAGAGTTGTCTCGTTTGGGCTTGGGTTTTAGCATCGGGATCACCTCCGGTGGTCTGTTGCCAGGATCCAAATCCGCCGGGTACGACTGTTCATCCAGTAACTCGAGGACGATCTGGGCGGCTCCTCTCAGTCACCCTGGCCTACGCCGCGCTCCTCGGAGGTAATGCCACAAGTTTCTCTTTTTCTCCCCGTAGTGATACACTGCAAATGTTTTGGATTCGAGTTCATTATATTCTCTCGTTGCGAATTGCGATCCGTCCTTGATCAATATAAGCTATTATGGTCCGGATTATACTAGGTACTGAAGTTCGATTTGTGGAGAAATGGGCTACGATGACTGTGCTGGGTGTTATTCTTCAACTCCCTTTCATCTTCCTCCATTGTACTGTTTATCACCATTGTTTCGATGTTCAAGTCTACCATTGAGATGGAGATAAGTTGGCCATTATCGATCCCTCCGCGGGAATGTCTGGACATTGCGCACTCTACTTCCTTTGCAAGTGACTAGTGGATACCCCCAATTTGAACTTCTGACTATTGTGTGCATTTGAGCTTCTGACTACTGGATATCCTCAATTTGTTAGATGGCACAGATTTCTGAGCTCCATCTTATGCAAAATTTTGTGCCCTCGATAGTCAAGTTAAATGTCTAATTTGTTGAGACGATAGTTGAAATTGAGTTACAGTTGTGAAAACCAGGAGGCAAACTCATCAACACTCTTTTCGATCCTTCGGTACTATCACCATTACAATGCCGGTAGTACCGCCCTAACTGGCAACGGCTCAAATTTCTTCAAATCAAGGTAAATCAAATTCAAACTCAAACCTGAGCACATCTTGCTCAAGATACAATCAATTACTCATCACAAACATAGATAGACCTCCACATGGTCCTTCACCTTCGATATTTGCAGTTCCTTTTCTCTATTGTTATCATGTCTGAGCCGAGGGTTTATTTTTAGCTCCGTCAGTCAAGTCATGCGATTTCTTATTTTTGTGTGAGTTTGTACCTCAGTGTCTACTGTCTTTTTTAGATGTAAACCTTTTATTGCATTATACCTGAAAGTATTCTGATATGCCAAAAAAAATGCCGCATTGACTACTCTCGCCAAGTTGCAACATTTTATGACAAATGATTGTTGCACTTCTAACTTTTGTAGCTGGCGGAGTAATGGGGTACATGAAGAGTGGAAGCCAGAAGTCATTAGCTGCTGGAGGCATATCAGCGATGACCTTGTACCTTGTTCACACTCAACTCCCAGTGAGCCTTGTCTTTGCATCGTCCATCGGTTTAGGTATGGAGTGTCTTTTCCTGAGCCATCTTTGTTGTGGTCCTTCTCATCCTCGCTTGGGAGTTACATCAACCCAGATTCTTCGCCTGATGCCCTGATGTTGTTTCGCTTGGCATTATAGGTATAACGGCTGCACTACTGTTAGTCATGGGACCCCGCTTCAAGAAGTCTGGAAAGATATTCCCAGCTGGTGTTGTGTCTCTGGTCTCCTTAGTCATGGGCGGCGGCTACTTCCATGGGATTTTGCGTAGCTCGCATGCGCGATGCAGTCGGTGGCAATTACCATATGCACTACTTCCCTACTTAGCCTTATGTATCACCTTTTGTGTTTCATGCATTTATCTGATCTCTTTGGGTTTTAGAATCTGCAGTGACTGTTTATTGTTACCTTGCTGATGAATTGGTTGATGTGCTTGTTATCATGTTCTGAATAAGCATGTGATCTGGCAGTGGTGGAAAGCAATAATTTGGAAAATCCTATCTGAGTCCAGGTTTTATAGCAGTATATTTAAACTTACCATATCTTTTGTTATTATCCAAATAGTTTATTAGGAGTCCAAGCCCTTTCATAGCCGGACTCTTTGGCTATATGTAGCCAATCATCTGTACATGTAATACTTGAACCATTATAATGATTGTTTTCTGTGGGGTTTTTTCGGAAAGGTTTTTTCAGTTTTCTTGTGTCTTCAGTTTTCGTGTGTCGTGATAACCCTAACAAATAGTATCAGAGCTTAACAAGTGGTATCAGAGCTTAGGATTCTACTGTTCAAGATCGATCCAAGTCGCTGCCTCTGGGAGGAGCAACTTCCCGAGGCGGCACCCGCACGGCAACCCCAACGCCATCGCCTCGGCGATCACCTTGGTGTCCTCCGCATCAGCTGCCTCCATCGGCTTCACATCGTGCAACTCGTCGGAGGCGCTCATCGAGTTCAGGAGTTTGTACAGCTGTTTGTGGACGCGAAGCACTGCATCGGCGACCCACATGTGTGCATGCATGTTTCCTCTTCCGCATGCATGCCACGCGCCATGTTGCCACCGCCCAGCAGTAGGCACGATTCATGCAAGCATATGTCCCAGACTTCGGCCGGTCGCCAACTCGTCAATGGCTAATTGTCAGTTAGATTCGTCGACCTCTTGTTTTGACGTCCTCAATGCGTACGCAAGATCGATCGGCACCCCTTCCAGAAATTGTTTCAGGATGTGTACGTGCCCGCCTGTCTTCATTGCCAGTGCAGTTTGCTCCCATCTGGTGGTAGTGCCATGAAGTTGGAGTACAATTCCTTATACGTCTCGGTCGACTTCAGGACCAAGCACAATAAGGGTTTTGCTTGGCTTCTTTGGATCTATGCTCTCTGAGCTTATTATGAACTGGACTATTAATTCCAATATCACAAATTCACCGACATCTTCGTCCGCGCTATCCGACGTCATGCCTAAGCGTCATTCTATGCCCATCTTTGTCGATAATCTTTTGCTATAGTCAATTATCATATGCTTCTGTTGGAGGTGGATTTTATTACAATTCAGGCCATGGTACCTATTATTGGTGTCATACATACGTGATTTACCATTGGCGATTTCATCATCGATTTATCGTTGGTGATTTCTTCGATGTTTTATCGCCGGTTTATTCGACGGTTCAACGTCAACTTTGGAGGAAAAAATAATGTCAGTTGAGGAGACAACTGCATTTGGTGTTTCATCACCGTTAATTTGGTGTTTCATTCACCGTTTGGATACGTTGACCATTATGGAGGTTTTGGCAACGTTAATTTGGAATTTGACGACACCCTGATGGTAGCATTATGGAGTTTTAATAGTGAAGGTTTTGCTCCAATGTTAGTTTGAAATGAAGTTTTAGAGTGCAAGGAGTTTATTTTTGCATGGATACTACAACATTGTTTTGTTGTCTTTGCTCGATATGAGGGGTCTATTGCAATTTATACTCCATTGATGGTACACGAATTTTTTTCTTCATATTGACGTTTTTAAGCAGTTTCAACCTTGTCATAGAATTTCATTAGGCAATTTGTCGTACGTGATGACTACACATGTAATTTGCTCTTTCAATGAGTGTTTTTTTTTTTGCCAAATTAATTGTTTCAGATAGAGAATGTCAATTCCATGAGATGATTTCTTCATTATTTAAGCGCCATAGGTGATGTTTTGGCTTATGCCATTTGATGTTTTAAGCATTTGTTTCAGAAGGTCAGTTGCACAAATCCATACTTTTCTGGAGTTATGAATTGTTGAATACTCAGTTTTTTTTCATCTACTTTGTTATAGTTTTGTGTTTGGATTGACTGTTCCAATCTTTCTCTCGACCTATCGGTGGTTTGCTCAAATTTTGCTTCTCAAGAAATGTTTAGATTGACTGTTCTAGTCTTTCATATTCGCACTGTCCTTTGGACTTTCAATGCTTAATTACCCTTCAAGGTTTTTCAGAAACAATTTCATTATAGATTTTGAGTTAAGGGGAAGTTTGTTAGAGATAACTCAATATCTCAATTTATCATATCTTTGGTATTATTCAAATTGTTTGTTAGGAGTCCAATCCCTTCCATACTCGGACTCTTTGGCTATATATAGTCAACCCTATGTACATGTAATCCTTGAACCATTATAGTGATTGTTTCATGTGGGTTTTTTTTTTGCAAAGGTTTTTCATGTTAAATTGTATCTCCAGTTTTGTATGTTGTACTAACCCTAACTAGTGGTATTAGAGCTTAACACAATATACACTTGCATTTGGATTGGGCCTCTGAACACGTTTAGCACCTTGCTTGCTACAGGAACGGGATGATCTGGAGAGATATCCCTTGGTTTGCTGGCGCAGAAACGCGAGCTTAGAATTCCAGGGTAAGGTTGCACGTATGGTTCCATTCAAGGAGCAATGTAGCTGGTACATGTACATCCCATAGCCAGGGTTTACATTGCCAAATCGAGCTCGGAAATCACCCTTTCCCCCTAATGGTATCAATTTTCGTCGAAAATTGGTAGAAACGGAATGAAATTCAAAGTCAAAAATTTTGAACTCAACGGTTAAATAGTGACGAAAAAAATCAAAAACCGACAAGTTTTACCAATTTTCGACCGGTTTACATCGACAATTAGCACATTCAGCGAAAAAATTCAAGGAAATCAAAAATTAGTTTTTCAAAAAAAAAATCATGGGGATGTCAAAAAGATACTCCCTCCGTTTATTTTTATAAGACATTTTTTGATTTTGCATAAGGATTAAGGTTGTATTGAAATTGAAAATGGTATGAGAGAAAATAACTTATATGCCCTCACTTAATTGCCTTGGAAGATAAAAGTTATAGTTTGTGTGGGTGGTAGTGAATAAATGCATATGGTTGAGAGAGAATAAATAGGGGTATAGAAGAAAAGATCTCATTAAATCTACATACAAGCCTTATATTTGTGAATAAGACCATTTAAAAAATAAGCCTTATAAAAATGAATGGAGGGAGTATTAATACTAATTTTAGAAAACTTTTGGGTAATTTGAATTGGATTAGTTTATCGATCGGTTTTGTTTTTCAAGTCGGACCGATACGATTGAAAATCATGATTTTCAAGCGATTTTCATCAATATTTCAAACCCTACCCACAGCCACAGGTGATAAACTATGATGGACTTAAGCCCGCATCTCATGTGCCAGGTTATCCAAGTTGTCCAAAAGG
The DNA here is from genome assembly GCA_036346355.1 of Rhipidocladum racemiflorum. Lineage (NCBI taxonomy): Eukaryota > Viridiplantae > Streptophyta > Magnoliopsida > Poales > Poaceae > Rhipidocladum > Rhipidocladum racemiflorum. Next base: position 69,140,619 of record CM070576.1, on the reverse strand, counting down.
ACGATGGTGTTTTTCCATTGTCCGTGTTCTACTACAAATATACGAGAAGACGAGGCCTGTAACCACAACAGGCAGGCGTGGGCTAATGGGCGAATGGGCACAGCCGCACAGAGTGCTCCAGCCAGTGATGTGCAGCGGTGCGGGCAATACCGCCACGCAGCTGGCAGTCGACGCAAACTGTTTATGAGTTGAAAATTGTAGTCCCGGACACCCGGCGGTACGGCTTTATCGTGAAAATCGAGCTAAAATCGTTAAAAATCGAAGAGTTTCGAAATCAAACGTTTCAAAAAAAAATAAAAAATAAAAAATTGATTATTTTTCTCAAAAAACAACTGATGAGCTGAACCTTTTGGGCGACCAATTTTTTTAGCGATTTTTGTCGATTTTTATCAAAAAAAATGTTCGATTTTTGAACGGTTTACATCGCGTATTTTTTTAAATTTTTAAATTTTGAATTTTTTTTAATTGAGCTAGTTTACTGACTGATTTAGGATTTTGAACCGGCTCGATATGGTCGATTTTCACAAAAATCGATCGGTTTTCGTTGGTTTTGCTAGCCTTGGTCGATGGCTTGTGCGTGGGTGCACGGGACACGGGAAGAGTACAGTGTCTTGGGGTGAACGAAGTGCAGCGATGGCGCGGGCTAGGGAGGCGGCGGCGGCATGGATTCAGCCGATGGAATTTCGTAGGACCGCTGCAACGAGCGGTACATGTTGTGGGGTCGGATCGGAGCCTGGGTTCACCTTACCTATCTACATTGGAAAATTGCAGCCCTAGCGGTATGAAAAATCGCCGATTTTCGAGCAAAAATCACACAAAAACCGAAGTCGGGGAATTTTGAAACTCTTGGCGATTTTCGATGGAAATCGTTGATTATCGGCACTAATTTGGTGTTTTTTGATAAATCAACCGATAATCGATAGGAAACGATGGAAAATCAATAGATGGGAGGAAAAATGTAAAAATTTGCGAAAATTTGAAAACAAAAACGCTTGATAATTTGTAAAAACACGGTGAAGGCCAAAAAAAATCATAATAAATGTTCGGGATATATTAAAATAATAAAAAATAGGAGAAAATGAATCGCACAACGATGGTAAAATATAGAAAGAATATGTAAAAATTTCAGCATGACCTTTACTATATTTTAGACAATCACAAGTTGTAAAGTAGGCATTTACCAATAATATCTCAAAAAATAACATTGCATTTCAATACCATTCACAAATGAATCTAAGGAATCCACATCTCAATGTACATGGCATATAACATTTGAAATGAAAATGAATCTCAATGTACATAATATTTCATCACAATACCATTCGCAACTGAATCCAAGAAGTCGACATCTCAATGTTCGCACTTGGCATAGCTTCATCATCCTTCCATTGTCACAGAAATATCTTGTTAGACCTACATGAATGTAATGTTAGTAAAAAATAGAGTACAATGAAATAAAATATACAAATTAAACATTACCTTCAGGGCTACATGTAGTATTATTATGTACACTTAGTTGGCAATGTTGTACTCTTCAGTGGACATCATTAGCAACCTTGTGTAGCTAGCAACTTCACATTGTATTCGTGCTAGCTTTACTCCGTCCATAGGCTAGTCGTTTCCCACTGTTAGTACAACATAGCATAAAAGTCAGGGTCCTACTACTCATAGACCCATCGGGTGGGGGGTTGGGCATGAGCATCCGGGATGTAGTCATAGCCACCATATCAACCATAACATACTTGCATCTCCGTGATGTTGTACGAGCTAGAGCTATTATGTGGTGCGTCATGGTTATATAGATGGCGCTTTCTTGCAGTAGTCGTACTTTGTGATTGAGGAGCGCCATGGTCTCGGACTTGTGTGGTATGAGCGTATTGGGATCCTTTGTAAATTCTATAAGACGTTATTCTTCTAAGAGGGAAGTGAGAGGGATGGAGGCATTGTCACCGGCCTCACCGCCATCACTATCTAACTTGGAGTTGATATCATTGGATTCTTGATACGGTGGGCTTTGACGGTTCCTAGGAATGCTATCAGTCGAGTCATTACTCCCGACATGTGTGGGAACACTTCTCCTTTTCTTCTTCTCCTTTTCTTTGGAGGGACCTCTCCTTTTTGTGGTATCTCTTTTCACAACTGTTGGGTGCCTCCTCTTCCCAGTGTGACCGTCACCCACTGTCTTGTTTGCCCATTTTGGGATGCTTGCAGCCCCAGTATTCTTTCACAATGTAACAGAGTCAACCGGGTCTGTCACAATGTATAATGGGAGGGGTATGTCACTCTTTGTGTCCTCGTCGTCAAGTAAGGGATCAGCATTGGATCTCCCTTTCTCCATCCACTATCGGATTGGATTTTTAGCGTCGCATAGTGTAAGCTCCATAAGACGCTAGAATGGATCATCTGCATCTGTGCATCTCTGATTTTCTTTAGCTTGAATTTGGAGCTGAATATTATAGTTAATTTACACCAACTTATAGAGCTTCTTGTAGGACAAGCGGTTGCAAACTTTAGTGTGGATGAACACAAACGTATTCCAATTGCGCTCGCATCCGCTAGAAGAAGCGCAATGCGAAACAATTCGCATGGCAAACTTCTGGAGCATGGGCGCGTTCAAACCGAACACACCCCACCAATGTGCTATAAGTTAACAAAGAGAACAGTAAGTACCGAAAAGATCAACATTACATTTAAGACGGCATAAAGAACATACCAGAGGAAGTTCTGTTATCATGTGCCATCTTCGCGGCTAGTGGACTCGCGAATGTTCCAACTTTTCTTTTGAAAACTTCAGCCTCGAGAATAGCTTGAGCAGCACTATCAGTATCTTCAACTAGCACTTGAAATGCAGCTCGTGTCAGTACAAGTACATGTGCAGGTATAAGATATTTTGCTCCAAAGAAGAATGTATTACCGATGTTAATATAAGCATCTCGCGATAGGTCGGCCATTCTTTGGTCCACGATGTCCATGTACTTGTTGAATGTAGATGGAGCATCGTGGAATAAGGTATCATATTCCTGCCACATGATGTTGTACCATAGTAACATCTCGCTCAATATAGACATTTTGTCTTGATCAGCGAAATGCTAGAATGCGAACAACGATTCCACAGAGGCAACAACTGATTGAAGGTTATCCCATCAATCCAAGCTCGAGAGGCAGGAGTACACAAACCTCCCCTCCACGGTATCAATAAAGCGCGATGATAGAAATTCCTTCGAGACCATCTATTGCAAGAACTTGTTCTTGTGATAAAGAAAACTGTCCAAAAATATGTAGTTTGTTCTGAAACATGTAGCATTTCACTTAACCAACTTGCTCCCGATATGCTTCTTTATTATAGTGTGAAGTTTTGAATGGTTGTATAGCCAACGCGAGTTTTTTTTCCTCGCACTCTCAATGATAGAGGTGTAGGCAGGGAACTCTCCAATCTACTTGAGCATCAAATTAATCGTGTGGGCTACACGAGGTTGCCACACGATGTTGAGATGCTCCCACGTGATGAGTCTGCATGCCTTCTTATAGTTAGCACTGTTGTTTGTGACAATCTGCACAACATCTGGCTTTAGCCTTATAGATCGTTATGCAGATAACATGTTGTAAAACGTAATTGTTCTCCCCCTCAATCAACAGCACACCCACAGGAATACACAAACAAAAATAGAAGCGCAAGTAGGACACAATAGAAGAGAAAAAGCTCTACATTTTTATTAGATTGATTTTTCTGCACAAGACAATGATCAATATATAATAAAAAATCCTCTAAAGATCAATTCGAATTCGTCCCCGTAACAAAGACGAGAAGCTCGGTGCCCGCTGGCCGCGGGAATACGGGGCAGGCGGATCCGTTTTCGTGGCAGGGTAGTACAGCTGAAGAGGGAGGCGACCAACGGCACGACGTCGGATGCCGTCTCTTGCCAGAGTGAAGCTTTCCCGTTGACACCAACACGAGCGTAACCATGTTCTAGCGGTAGAAGTACACACAAGAGCCTCTCTGGGTTACGACTTTCAATTCCGGCAGAGGCACAGCCAGATGATGATATTGGGGCTATTGTAAAATGGAACGAAGAAACACAATTTCAAGCCAACAAAAATAGAGAGCAACTGGAATAGCATAGATGATATCATTACTAGATGAACATGGTAACATTGTCAGACAGATGACAGGCATGATGTACAATGATATGCGATAGCAGTTCGGTAATCGAGTAAACGAATTCATGACAGCATAAACTAGCCAATGACAACAGAACAATGGTAATAGAGATTCTGGTCCGATTATTAGTAAGGTTCTGAGGTGTGACACACTGACATCAGCTAACACATCCCTTCATTTCAAACGTCAGCCTTCACACTGGGCCTTGCCCTCAGCAGTTACTTCCATCCCAGATGCTTCCATGCCTTCAGACGATTTTGCAGGACTATATGGAGCTTTGTTCACCAACCTGCTTCATATGACCATTTAATCAATTGAAGCCAGCAGAAGCAAAGATATTGGAAATCGATTCCAGCTACAGATGCAAGATAACGCAAAACAGGTATGCCATTTTGATCAGAGTATAAAACTACAGCTTTATTGCTCAGATGCGTAAGGACGAGGAATCCTAATAGGTACCACCTAGATTCCATTAAAGTTTCTTTTCCATATAAAACATTCAAGTTGAAAATAAAGCAATTTTTCAAAAAATACAACTAGAAGCTTAGAAGGACAAACGGATTTACTATCCTTATCTGATGACTTGGCCTCATAAAAGATGCATTTTTTTAATGCTGTGTCACACCATGTGGAAAGCTAAACCAAAACTACAGCTACCATGCATTCAAGCTAACCTGTCACGACGTTTCTCCAGGAAGCGCTGAAGGGAATGCCTCCTGGCAATGGGGAGATCTGCACAGCAGATGAAATTAATTTTATAATATGTTAGACTGATTAAAACAACCCATTCTTAGATTTCACAAAAAGATCTTCTTACCAGCCTGAAGCTTGCACATTAAGCTAGGGTCACTGACAACCTGAGGTTGTCCAGTTGCAACAGAAGTGCTCTGCAGTGAAGGTGACCGTGTGAGAACAGGAGAGGCTGCTGCTTGGGCAGCATTGGTTGCTGGCATCACTGGAGGCTTAACAGCAGTGACAGAATTGCTTTTGGTGGCTGCCGCAGCGGCGGCAGCTGCTGCTGCGATAAGCATGATTGCTTGAGCCTGTCGATGACAAGATTGCAGGTAGCAGTATTAGCATAAACTTTTTTAAAAAAGTCAAAGAACATGACACATGTAAGTGTAAATATGACCTTCTCTGGTGGCACTGAGTCATACACACATACTGATCCACCATAGAAAATTGTAAGCTGTGCGGGATTAGCTGGAGGGCTCGTCATTGGCAACATTACAGGCCTAATGATTAAAAGCAAAAATAGTAAGAACATGCAACACAAAAAGTAATACAGAATCACATAATTGCGTAAATGTATGGGAAAGTAATTGCACACATTAAATTACGTAACATGGGCATCTACGGGCACAAAGGGCGTTGTGAAATTGGGGGCCAAGCTAGCTCACCAATTAACAATGTTGAGTTACAGAAATTTACTAAATCCCTATGCCATATTACCATCTTTCTAGATAGTGAATTAATGGCAACCATTCAATGTTTAAACAGCTTTATTATGCACTTCACCAGCAACCTGATAAAAGGTAAATCTCCAAAAAGTAATTATTCTACTCCCTAATTGATGGGGAAAAAAGAAATAGATCTTCAAAAGACAAGAAGTTTCTACATGGCCACCGAATGGACTATATCTCTTAATAGCGATTTGTACGATACTCCGGCCCTAGGGCCCACCTCACAACTGTAAAATTCAAGTCAAGATCAATAATGTTAACTACTTTGTTTGTACCTCACATTCTGAGTCAAACAGCATCTATATCGTAAGATCGAAGATCCAATAACCTAAGAATAGGCCACGAATTTTTTGGTCCACTCTGAAGTATTCAACATGTGCAGGATGGGGATGCACCCAGCGTCCAACAATTTGCCTGACTAGTTCAAAGGTTGTCCAATATGGATGGAATATGTGTAACTTTCGAAGTTCCATCCTAAGCACTGGACCTACCAAACTATCTGTAGTGCCATTCTTGTTCAAGAAAGCTGTTAAGGACCGACAGATTCATAGTTTTTCTCCAAGCTTTATCTAAAAACTGCAGGTCTTAAACATCTTGTGCATATTATATCTATATATGCTGAAATATTTAATCAGAGCCACGCATTTGTAATGATCATAAAGTATTTTACCTTCAACTTAGTTAATAAAAAAAAATGAAGGGTCTATTGTTTCAGAGCAGCCTAGCGCATAGCCATTAAATTGAATGTAAAATAAATGGAAATCGACAATAGCTGAACCTAGAAAACGTTCTACTATACTTCGGGGAAAACAAATTAATGCTTGACCATAGATATGGTGAACAATTGAACACCTTGCAGCCGACAAATCTGCCAAAAAAACCCCCAAAACCAATATCAGGCTCAGCAAACCATCTCACTTGCACGTTTGCAACAAACAGGGATAGGCAAAGTGGGCTTAACATGTCAGGAGATATCTGAAGGACTAGTTCGACGTTGTGAATTGGTGGCCAGAAACTATGTCCTCCGTCCCCAGCTTCAGATTTAGTCTTGAATTAAAGAAGACAAACGAGGACGGGAGGTTTTTGCAATTGAATCCTTAGTAGATGGCAGTATACTGAAAGTTATCTGGTTGCTGAACTCAACTTTGATCAGATATAGTTACATGCCCGTGCGTTGTTACGAAAAACAAAATTGATAACGAAAAATAAAGATTAAAAAATAAAAAAAATTATTCCACAAAATCAAACATCTATCTTTAACGCTTCGTTTCTTGCGAAAGCTGGCTAATTAAAGCAACGCTTCGTTTCTTGCGTAGAGCAATTAAACAGGGCAATTAAGCAGGACAATTAAGCAGAGCAATTAAGCGGCAATTAATGACGTGGGAAGAATGGACCACTGCCACCAAGTGCTGCTTTAGAATAGTAGAGATATGCCATTTCTCATTTTCCTCAAAAAGGATGTAAGTGACCTAAAGGAGTTTTCCACTGAACCTAACTCAACAATTAAATTGAACTTTTCACAACACTTTCAAGAATTTCTAGAACCAAGAAACTGAACCAATGAGGGGGTAAGGGTTGCTTGGATCTGTGCACCACTTTGGCAAAGTTCTTCCCTAACCATAGGGATGCTAACCATTTTAGCCTAGAAAAAAAAAAGGAACCCTTGCCAAGTGAAGATAGCCAAATCGGTTCTCCCATGTAAGTAAACATAATTAAGAACCTTCAGGCTTAAGTAAAAAAAAAAGTTATTTTACTGGATGTCCACGAGCAAAAGAACGATTTTTTTGCCATTAAATCAACCATGAAGGGAGATTTTCGCAATAATATTACCAGATAAAGGAAACGTTTGCGAGTTACTAACAAAGTAACAAGGACAAGAGGGCTGGAAACGCCAGATTTCCAGCAGCTCAACGTCCTCCCAACAAGAACACGTGCTACGAAAATTTCACCCCAACTTGATCCAAGTTAAGAACAGTAAGTAAGGCCGCTTCCATGATAACACCACAACAGGGGGTGCCAAGCGCAAAAGAGCATCAAGAACAGGAAAGGAAAGATGGGAGGGTTTGGACTGCAAGGAGAGGAGAATCAAGAAAGAGCACGCATTTCTGAATCCACACCGACACACAATCCCCGCACCACCTAGCCCAGAGCCGCTACACCGATCCACCAAGACTACTGCAAGGGCTATTCCACGAAAACTCCAAAGCTCGAGGTGACAGGTGCAAAAGTGCATCAAGAACACAGGCAAGGTGGGGAGGGCTGGCCGGGAGGAGGGAGGAGCAAGAAAAGAACCAAACACAAACGCATACTCCCGCAACAAATCCATCAGCCAGAGGCCAAGGGCTAAGAATCATCCGGCAGATGCAAAATCCTCAAAGAATCCTCCTTGCTTCGCAAGAGCGAATAGGATTGGAAGGCTACCTGCTGCTGCCGTTGGCGAGCGAGAGGCTAAGGCCTTGCCCTTGCTGGGACTCCTGGTTCTCCTTCCTATCCTCTTCCTTGCGCGCCTCCTCCTCTCCCCCCTTCTTAATGTTCCTCTCCAACAGATCCATCCCAAGTTTCCCAACCAACTGCACCCACACTTTCGTTTCCCCTCCCTGTCTTCCTCTTCCTCTTCCTCTTCGGGGCGTGGGAAAGCCGAAAGGGTCTTGAAAATAATAAAAAAAAAGAGAGGAGGAAATGAGCGAGGGAGCCGGGGACAGGTATCCTGCAGTTGGTACGGGACTACCAGTTAAACACTTCTCACGCTGAGGTGCACATAGTGCCGTGCCGAGCTGGATTGGTACAGGTTCATCATATTTTGTATCTAAATCGTGACGGTCCGTCGTATCTATCATGCCGGTCCGGCTCACCTTCGCGAATCCAGGCACGGTCTATTTATGTTTCGTGCCGGCCGACTCAGGTCCAGTCAATTTATACTATTGCGACGAGAGGAAAGTAGATAGAGACACATATTGCTCAATCTCTTTCAGTTCTCTTTTGTCCGTTGCTCCCTCTCGCAACTCTCTCTCGTCCATCTCTCTTAATCTCTCTCGCCCGTTGCTCCCTCTCTCGGCTCTCTCCCTCTCTCTCGACCGTCCCTCTCAATCTCTCTCTTGCCTGTTGCTTTCCTCTTCTCGCTCATTAGCCGGCGAGAGAACGAGAGATGGTTATCTGTAAAAACCTAACAATATTTTTTCTCTCCAAACAGATCATCAGACTCATAACCTCGACAATATTAGAAATCTAGTGAAATAAAACCACTGTAGATAAGTGATATAATATAGCCATCAACAACAATAAAGTTGTGACAGTAGATCTGTGTCCGTGCCTCCGCCGTGTCATACCAGCACGGGCCTAACCCAAACTGCCGTGTCGGGCTGTGCCGCCCATCGTGCTTTAATCTCAGGCCTGACACGGCCTATGCTACAGTGTCGTGCCGGCACGGCACGACCCACCCCGTGTCGTGCCGGATTTTAGATCGAACTGGACCACCGTGCCTCGGGTAAGCCAAAAAAAAAGCTCGGCCCAAGTGCCCACCTCTACTCACGCCCCTTAGAACGATACAGAGTGGCCAAAAAAATAATAATAAACACTATTGCTACAGCAATATAAATAGTGCTTTCAGATAAAAATACTGTATAATAATTTAAACCGATCCGAACTATCGATTTTAAACCGAGGTCTACAGTACAATATTTTAAACCGATCCGGGCTATCGATTTTGAATGGAGGTCTTGTTAGAAATTTAGAACTAGTTGAGTTACAATCCTCACGAGAGTGTGCCTTGGCCCGGTTCACGAGGCAGGTATGTATGTGTACAGCAAACGGCGCATGTGAATGTCGTGATGGATTTTATATTAGCTTAACTCGAAATAAAGTGATCTTTTGGTGTATTTAATTCGGCCCTAACCCTTTTATAATCGGTTGCACTGTACCCAGTCCTAATACTCAAACGTAACTACCACGGTGAATAAATTAGGGTCATTAGCTATCCCATGATTCACGACGATAACGATGAACCAAGTACAACTGCTTACAACCTAGATGTTGCATCTAATCAAGCAACACCTTAAAATAGCATCACAACATAAGGAAGATAAAATACATATCTCCGGCACGGTTTTGACTTTTGAGTATATGTATTCAACTAAAATTCAAGAGGGTGACGATGGTGCGTACAGAAACCTCTTAGCTCAAAAATATTTTAAAAAAAACCCTCCTACTATTTTCTTAATCCCCGCCACTTTCATTTGCGTATATAAAACTTTTACCATTGGTTGTCTTAAATAACGTTATGCAAATGCGAAGTGCATGTCCTCGCTGTAGAATGTAGATACTTCTAATTTCAAGCTCCTTCGTAACATAGGTCGAAGCACCCAAAAGTGAATACGGATGAACTCCTCCATGTCAAAAATTAACGCCAAAGTTAGGTTTGGCGCATACCTTCTTCCGTTAACTATCTCTAGTCATAGATAAAATATTTGTAGCCTTTTTGAACAGATAATGTTTTAGGATTTTACATCTCAACTAATACATATTTAGATATGATCAAATCATCTTCCTTCATTAGCTCCCTTATTGCTCTTGAATGATGTGTGTTACACTGTTACTCTATTCCACAATAATAAATAGCATTGAGAATAATGTATGGTAGGATTATACAAAGGAAAAAATAGTTAAAAAATTTCTTGAAATTGCATAATAACATGCATTTAAGAATGAAATTTGAAAGCTAGAATGACATGTATTAAGGAATGAAGGGAGCATAAGGTTGTTGTTTTGAACATAGATACAATCAAACTTTTGAAAATTTGATTATCAATATTTGTTTAAATATTTAAATTAGATACATGAAAATCATATGTGTAGAATTACCTCGAAAAGTAGTTTCATAATATTATAATTTTATTGAGTTTTATAAATATATTATAATAGAAAATAGTGGTCAAAATTGTATTGTGGACACCGTGTCAATGTCCAAAATAACAATTATTTGTGACCGGAGGGAGTACTATAAATCTAATGGCAATGGAAATGCCATTTTCGCGCATGCGTTACAATGTATGCGCCTAGTCAAGAGGTGGCTTCCGGTAGGATGCGGCTCAACCTCTGGGCTTGCGAGTTGCTCGAGCTCGTCTCGTTTTAGATTTAATCCGAGCACAGCTTGAGCTTGATCCCGAGCATACGAACTTCAACGAATCGAGCTAGAATAGCTCGCAAGGCTAGTTAATTTTATGAATCACTTGTTAAATATTATTGCATTTAACTCGTACCGAATTTACTCAAACGGAGCTCAAGCTTGAGCTTTTCTTACTGTTGAAAATTAGTGGTTGTTGAATTATTGATATTTTGTCTCGTTGCCAACCCCTTTTCTTTCGTTCTCTTTGACACAACCGAGAGACGGTCATGGCTGCCTCTTTCTCCTCTTGGCTTCTCCTTCATAGACACAGATTCAGGGCTCGTTCGGAAGGGCTCTATCCCCTGCTCCTCCCAAATTCTGCTCCGACTTCTCTTTATTATGATTTTTTAAGGAATCAGGAGTAGTTTTTAAAAGTATTCAGCTAGCTAGTTGGCTCCAGATTTGGGAGAGAGGGTACCTTGGCAGCGCGGGAGGTGGGGAGGTGACGCGCAGGTGATGCAGGGAGGTGGCGGTCAGCGCAGGAGGCGAGGCGGGGAGGCAACGCGTGGAGGCAGCGGTCTTCGTGGGAGGCGACGCGCGGAGGCGGGGAGGTAGCGGTCGGCACGGGAGGTGGTGTGGGAGGCGGGGCTGTTGGCGAGGGACGCGGGGAGGTGCAAGGTGGGAAGGCGAGCGATTCTCATGGAGAGCAAGCTCGAGGCTGCTCGTCGCCTCGTGTTCATTTTGGAGAATCACTCTGTTGGATTTGGATTCTTAAGCATTCAGAGCTGATGACGTTCGGTAGAGCTCCGGCTCCTCTGAATGAAAATCTGGAAGTCGGAGCTCTACCGAATGAGCCCTCACTCCAGCGCTGGCCTCACTCGTTGCCCACTGCCGCATGGGTCCCGAAGGCGCCGTCACGAGCCCACCGAAACCCGACGCGCGCACGTGTTGTTGTCTCAAGTCCACCAGAACCCTAGCGCATGCCGCTAGCGTTGTTGCACGCATGTGACCTAGCACTGTGGCGGGGAGGATCGAGCATGTTCTGAGGTGAAAATACGAAGTACCCAACCCACTCAAAAGTTTTTGAAATTTATAGTGGAAAGTTCCTAAATCCGAGTAGAAAGTTCTTGAAATTTCGAGTGAAAATCTTCCAAATCTAAGTAGAAAGTTTCCAAAGCTGTTGCTCGCGGGTGACCTAGCAAGGAGATGGAAGTTTCCAAAAAAATTTCTGTATGCGCTGGTTCGCGAGGTAGCACGCGAACACGAATTAGAAGCATCCCTAGTGGTAATATACTGTTAAGCTACCAATTGAACGGTTCATACATGTAGTGAACAGATATTAAAAAAAAGCCCTACAAACCTGATCAGAATGTTTTTACATTCGATCCCAATTCTAGGGGAATACAAGGATGACTTGACTTGGCTCATTTAATTCCATCTTATTTTGACCGACAAGGCACCATCACTTGGAACGTAACGAGCTCGACAAGGCACAAGCGATGAGGAGGAGCGTACGCGTGGCCGAAAGGAAAGACTCACTTGACCCAAAGAAGGATGTCACATCGCTTGGCCTTGGAGTGAGCCGCGGCTGGTTTTGTGGCCAGAAAGGGGAGGGAGGAAGCGGGGGTTTGTTTACACGCAAGTTTTAGAGCCCAAGTTGCTGTCTCGTCAGATCCCACGGTTATACACAATAACACAAGTACACAATAACGCAAGTTGTGGCACAACACACGCGCGCCTCTTTTCCATTCTTCGCTCAGCACGGCTCCAAATCGAATATGATGTGATGCATGCAAGCATGTTTAACCAGCTTTGGCAAGGGTGGCTGTGTGACTGTGTCGAAGGCATTAGGCAGTTTTCGTCGGGCAATTATTGGCCAAGAGCCTATTCAAGAAAGAAAGAAAGAAGGAAAGAAACTGTCTCTAATTAACCCACAAATAATTTCATGTCAACCACGTGCGAGCGAGCGTGCTCCGATCGATCATGGGCGAGCATTACTACGCGGTTTCCATTAGAATAAAATCTTTAGGTGACAAGGAGACGGCGCCAATGTAGAATACTCACATATATGCGTAAAGAAACAATGCCATATCATAAATCATCTGTTTAAAAGTCAAGACTTCCAATATAAATATCACTTTTTGGATGCTTATATACACACAAGCACCTGGTAAGTATAAACGCTTAATTAAATTTTGATGCTTCAAAATAAGCATTTTATCTATCCTATGTGGCAAGAAAAATCAGTTTTTTATTGCTAAGTATCCCTTTAGACGCCTGTATTGTACATGGCCTAATAAGCCTACCCATACCAAATTAAAAGCTTAATAATCTGCTCCCTCCAAGTAGTTCAACGGCAAGTCTTTCGGCGGGTAACAACCGCGGTCTCACCAAATTTTTTTCCTGTTCTTTCCGTGTTTAACCGGCGACTGACTTCTGCATGACAGGTGCCCAAATCAAATCAAAATGTGGCAACCACCTCTATGATCGTTCCAACCAGACGGCGATGCAAAGAAAACTACCACGATGAAGATGCAGTGTTATTCGTGTATCATCATATATTTCTGGGGCTGCCGACGGCCGACCCAGTGACCCGCACAGGACAGGAGACGATGGGTTCGCGAGACGACAAGACGGTGAATTAAGTTTATTTTTTTATAAAAATAGCTCCTTTTTCAATTTTAGAAGGATAGTGTAGAGGTCCATCCATATTTGTGATGAATATTTGACAATTTTTGAATTTGAGTTGTTTAGATTTGAGTTTAGAATTGAATTTGAGTTTAGAATTGAATTTGAGTTTCAAATGAAAGCAATTTGAATTGTGTCAGTTCACGCGGTAGTACCGATCTTATGAGCGAGGTATGAATTGATCTAAATGAAATCTGTTTGTTCTTGAATAATCATATATATTATTATTGAACAATACTATGTGAGATGTTTCATTGTGTTTGTTCATTGCAGGGCTTTGATTTGAGGTCATGGTGAGGCCAAGGATGGTCGGGGCTAGGTGAGGAGTGCTGGAGATCCGAAAGGTCTGTGATCGCCGGAGGACGGCCAGAAATGAAACGGGTGCAAGTCAAAAAGTCGAGGAAACCTTGTGGTTGATGGCTTGAAGATATCGGATCAAGAAAACCATTGGATCATGGGTTTTAAAAGATAGAGTAGCAGTTAAATTAGCTAGTGGATAAAACCCGGTTGTTAGTGGATTTCGGGTTAACCCAAAATGTGAAGTGTGTGAGATCAAATCCTGGCTCTTAGAGATTAGCTTAAGATTGAAGTAAGCCATCCAAGGGTGAAGGATGACCTATGAACACTATAAATAGAGGGGTAGCCTCCCTCTTTAAAGGTTTTGATTGCTCATTTGAGCTTTCCCCACATGAAGTGAAACTTTGTAAAATCTTTCAAAGAAAATACAAATATCCATTCTCTCTAAATTTTGAATTTAAATTCTGCATTTACATTATGTCTTTACTTTTCGCAGTTTAAACTCGGTATTTACATTCTCGCATTTAAATTTATGCAAGTTGGATTTGACTCCCCTTTTTCTACTTGCTTCTTATTCTTGTTGCCGAAGATGAGAGATTGATTTGATGAATCTTTACTTAGATTATATCCCAATCCTCTAGGCAAGTTTAGTTTGAGTTCTTTGCGAGAAACCAATCTTTTGGCTCATCCATGAAGATATTGTTGTAGATCGTGTTTTGATGTTGCCTCTCTTTACTCTAACTTGATGTGACAAGTGGGAAGTCATCCAAGATCATCTTGATCATCAAAACCCCTCAAGCAAGTCTAGATCATAGATTTGGATTTTTGCTATTCTTGGTGTAGTCCCTCTTAGAATGGTTAAAGGTCGAAATTTTGACACCAATCTTTGTGATTTATAGGTGAACCAAGTTCCTGACATCCTTAAGAGGGTATCTACCACGTTTTATGGATTTTGGATCAACCGATTAAAAGTTATATCGATTTTTGTTTCTGAGATCATGTTGATTTTTTACTATTCACCTGAGCATTGTTCATCCGACCCTAGGTCGACGGTATTGTTCATCCGACCTCAATCTGGTCGAAGCACTGTTCACCGAACACTGTTCATCTACCTCCAGGTTAGCGGCACTGTTCATTCGACTTCAACTTGGCTAGAGCATTGTTCATCCGATCTCAAACTTGGTCAGAGTACTGTTCGTCTGACCTCACTTGGTCAGAGTGCTATTCATCCGACCTCCAGGTTGGCGGTACTGTTCGTCCGACATCAACTATTCGGATTTTACAGTTTATTTGATCTGTTCTCTTGGTAGTTTGAATTTTTCAGAGGGGATTTTATTTGGCTCCTATTCACTTCCCCTCTAGTCGCTTTTTTTGTCCTTCATTTTTTTTGCAATAGCCTCTATTTGCGCTATAGTACCACAGAAGAAACCTCTGTGGTATTGTAACATAGCACCTCAGCCTCTGACTGCCGCCCCTTCCATGCCACCAGAGCGCGACAGCCACCTGCTGTAGCGACCTCCCACGCCACCCCACCTCTAGCGATACCAGAGCGCGGCACCTCGGTCTCCCGCGATTCCTTAGTGCGAAATGTTCTAGGCGTCGTCTTTGGTCCTTCCGTTGTGGGAAGGGCGCTAGTTTTTTTTTAAAAAAAAATTAGGAGGAAACTATTTTTGTAAAAAAGGAAAGAAAGAAAGAAGGGAGCCAAAAACAGTTCCTTCAAAAGCACGCGTTACCGTGGGATCAGCAGAGAGAGATAGAATATAGCATCACTTCCTGTTTTTGTGGATTTTGTGGTAGATGTTGGTGGTTCGAGGAGTTGACTTTGGTCGTTGGTGTTGTTATGTAGTCGATCTCATGTCGATAATCTGCGTGATCTATATTATGATTGTTTGATTGGACAGTCTTGCAGTTAATTTCGTGATTTGGAAGACATATTCTGTCAATCAGCGGCGGATCTATTACGGCGACGCGTGGGGTCTTGAGCAGCTGCTCCGCTCATCACACCGTATCATTCTATTATATCTGATATTATATATATTTTTAAGTTTTTGAAATATATAATCCATTATTAAGATATTAATTTTAATTATTTGCTATTTTAACTTTATTGCTCATCGATTTATGTATCAATTTGAATGGTACACGATATCAATTATGTTTTTGTTAGCTTGTTTTAATAATAGCCTCGTACTAGCCTCCCTTCCATTTGTGTTACGTGTACACCTCTGCCGTCCCTATGTTGAAGAGCAACTGAAGAGATATATGTTCAGTGAGCAATTGCCAACCGTTGTCGGCCGGCAGTGCAGCGATGGCCGATCGAGTTGAGCTTGCTGCATCTTGCAGATGTGCACTTTGATGCTACCCTGTAAACCGATCGAGCACCAGCATGCCATCCGCCCATCACATTTGGGGACTAAGCGAAAGCGATAAATGACGGGGTGATATAATTAGAGGATTCGAGTGCAACGGATTCAGTTACTGAAATGTTGACAAAGTGAGTGGCTACTGACAGACTAATTAGTGGTGGGTATACGATGTTAATTAACTAGGTTTAGGCTCCTTTGTTGAAACAATGGGCGCCGTCCTGATAAAGGTGTTGAAATTGCGACAAGGAAGAGGTTAAATAGGACCGTGATTTGCTGCCAATTAATCATCATACCAATCCTCAAGTGGGAGAGCAAACAATCTTTCAATACACCACGCACATGATCTCATTTTGTTTAAGAGTAGTCGTACCCTCTTGGACAAACATATATCGAAGAACGTATAACCTTCGGTACCACGGATGGTGGGACCAGGGGCGGATCGGGACGGCCACCAACAGTTATGTTATACCATTATTTACTCACTGTATTGCGAATTCGTTCAATTTTCATCTTTATATTTGATGTTGTTTTGTTGTAATTTATCTTTACTACTTTAAAAGAGGTCAGTGCTGATTAGTCTATCTCTCTTCTCCCCTCCTCTCACATGGGCATGTATAATGCTATAGACAGTGCTGTCTATAGCAAGTTGCCATGTCATCTATAGATAATCTTAAAGACAACTATACAGTAGTATAGACAATCATTTTTTTTATAGATAACTCATCTCTAGACACAACCATCTTGATTCCCGTGCTACAGTCGACTACAAATGTATAGACAGCTTCTTTCTCTTTCATTTTTCTCTTTCATCCACATCAGTAAATAAATGATATGGCATCTCTTATAGATAGCTGATGTCAACCCATTATACATGCTCTAAAGTTTTAGTTGCTGATATATGGACCTTCTTAAAAAATCTATAAAAAAAACAGAAAAAACAATCTATAAACAAACAAACGCAACATCTCTGAAAATTTTCTATCAATAAGTGCCGACAGGTGGGTCCAAATATCTATATGTGGGATCAAAAGATGCTCAAGATTACAAAGCCCTTGCCACTAGTTGCTTGTGTAACACCCCATAAATCTAAACTGTTGTACAAGAACAGATCGACAGCATTTCCCCTAAAACAGGATAGTACGGAAGCAATTCGAATAGGAATAATATCACGACATCAAAACTAGAGACAACGAGTCTAATTCAACCAGGTATTAACCATAAATAAAACACATCTATAAAGGGACAACCATAAATGAGAACAAGTTTAAAGGGAACAACAATAGGTCTAAATGAAATAAAATTGCATCCAACTAATGAATTATTTAAAACACTAGATCATGTGAGTCGTGATGACAACAGAAAATTTATTGTGTTGCTAGCCCACCCTTCATGCTTACGACTCACGTGCGCTACCTGAAAACATCAAAACAGCAAGTAGTGAGATTGGGTAATCTCAGCAAGCGGAACAACTAATACAAATAAAACATCCACCATATATCTATCATTCCACATTCCTCATATACAATACCACATCAAAGAGTCCACACCACTTCAAGAAATGCATATGATTGATGCACATGCTTATGCCATGTTCCTCCTCACCGTGCCCTTTCTCGGGAACACACGGTGTTGTACTGCACAGATCGCGCCAAGGCGTCGACAAACTTCCAATGCATGATTATGCGATTAATGCTTCATGCATGAATTCATTCATAACTCCTCCCACTGAGTCCACATGTTTGCATATCATCATATAGCATGGATAGAAAACAAATATCATAGAGATGAAATGTTTAGACAATTCATCCGGTAAACAACATCCTTCTTCACCTTACCTCAAAGCAAGTGATTAAACCATGTATGATTGCTGTAATTAGAGTTTATAATGAAGGCGAAGCAAACAACAATGTATAGCTTAACAATACAACTACTTCCACTTGCCTTTACCGACGTGGACGATGAACCTAGTTACGCCCAGCAGTGGCACCACCTGAACAAATATTATTTCAGTACATAGCGACATCACAATTCATCACACAATTCAAACACACGCTTCCTACTCCCCGTTCCCATTTAAACGCCAAAAACCCCGATCTGTCCGAATCGAACAGCAGCACCCTCTCTTCCCAATTTCGTATCTTTTTTTCTACTGTTCATAAAAATACAAAAAAATTACAGTAGCTATATATTGACGAGATCTACAACTTTCATGAATGTCACAAATTTCAATTCCACTGTTAAATATGCCTAAACAACCGTCCAATACAGTGGACGAAATCTGTTTCCAGATTCTGTTCATCATCTTCCAACAGAGATAACTCTCAGACCGACGCCCCAAAAATTCTGAAAAAATTACATACGCTATGTCTCGACGTTATCTACAACTTTCTAGTTATAGGTTTTTGCAGGAAAAATCATCTATGCCATGTAAAACATGAAACAATCCGCGCTGCACAATCTTCCCTTCCAAAAACAGCACCACGTGAACATCTACCCTTCTCCCCCATCAAGATCCATCCAAACCACTCACCACCAGATCTAATACACTCCTAATCCCTAGGTAGAACAGGGGTAAAAGATTGGGAATTTTACCTTGAGTTCCCCCTTGCGAACCCACGAAGAACGCGCGACGATCCCCGTAACGGAAATCTGTTCGTCCTCCTCGCCTTCACGGATCCTCTTCTCGTTTTCTACTTCGCCTTTCGCGGTGGATCTTGAGCCACCACGCAGGGGAGGAAGAGGAGGGGGTGTGGCTGCTAGGGGGGAGGAAGGGAGGCGCCATAGGGTTTGGGGGGAGGGGGCGCCACTTAAAGGGCGAGGTGGGCCGGCCCACCAAGGCATGGGGAGGAGAGGGGGAAAAAGGAATTCCCGGCCCAGGCCCAGGTTGCCTCAGCCCAGCAGAAACTAGCCCAAAACTCCAATTTTTAATATTAAATTACCACATAATCTTCAATTATTTCATTCCCCGACAAAACCCTCTTTCTTTCCGGAACAACCAAGAAAGAAAACCCTACGATCGCTCTCAAATTCTAGGGCATCACAGCTTGTCGGTCTTTTCATTTAGTGCGATACAATTCATATGATTTTAACTTGATCAATTTACCCAGGGTTAATATTAGTTCTTCGTTGATCATTGGTTTAACCCATAAGTCTCCCTTTATTTTTGTTTTAGATCCGCCACTCGGATCAACCTCTCAGCGAGTAATTTCTTTTCTTGGAAAAATACTATAGTCATCTTGATTATTCAAGCCTCATTGTCGCTGCTTAACTTGGTTATGGCAAATTCCCTTTAATTGTCTGCCAGAGCACTTGTGTAGGGTGTGCACTTAGTCCATAGTGATAGTTATACCAACATACCATGTGAGTTTGGAGCATGTGTCACTCCCTCGTTTTCTATCCTTACGTCGACTTTGGTTAGCGGACATAATTGACAATAGCAAAACGATAAAAGTCTAAGTGTCCTTTAAGCTAGGTTTGTCTTTATATTATCCCCTGCTTTCTGAAACTTTTACTGTGGTCGCTATTAATTAAGATTTAAGTCCTGTTTAGTACATTTTTAGATTAGTATAAACGAAAATGGTTCCAGATTCTTGATAGAAACGTTTCAGATTGGATTCTGTGAATCGGGTGGAACTGGGTTGAGACCGATTCAGCCACGGTGTGGAAAAAGAAGAAACAATCCGAGGAAAATCGTTTTGAGCTTTAGCCCATTTAGTTGAGTTTCTTTCAGAATCTAATAGAAACGGTCTAATTCCAAATTGTCAAACGGAGCCTTAACTTACACCAAAGTGCTCTTCAAAAACAACACACCAATGTGCAAGATTAGTGGTGAAGATATGTTATCATCTCACCTCTTGAAGTGCGTGTAACGCACTCAAGATAAATAGTAAGACTATGTACAAGGGCTCAATAGTCAGTACTTGCTTATTATCGTACTTCCAAATTGTATTGCTTTCTAGGTGAACTCTCGTCTATGTGTTGTTTTGTACGCTTGGTGCATGCGCACATTATTCCCTTGCATGATGCACGTTTTGCCTCGGGACAAGTACCTATTTACGGGAGAGCATTGACGACTAATTAAGAGCACGTATAATGAGATAAATGATACTCTCTCTGTCCCACAAAGAGTGCATTTGTAGTGTTCAAATTTTGTCCCACAAAGAGTGCATTTCTAGTCCGTAGGGCCCAGCTGTAAGTGTATGCATGCTCATTTAAGTGCTTGTGGAAACCGAAGCATCAGCATGCTTGTGTATGGAGTAATGAGGGTCACATTGGTCATTTACTTTGCACACTAATCTGTCTTAAAAATCCTAGAAATGCACTCTTTGTGGGACAGAGGGAGTAACTATCTATAATATATATCTCTCCGTATCATTTACAGACATTACTAAAAATAACTAATACGATGGACCGTCTACATACTTGTCTGTAATGGTCTCTTACTCAATCAACAGATTGTTTATACAATGATATATAAAAATGTAAAGTTGTCTATAAAACCATCTATTAAATATTAGACAACAGCTTTCTCTATCCTTCTCGCTCTTTCATATTACTTAGAATTTATATAATATTTTTTTAAATTGACGATATAAAAAAACTTTGATATATTTTTTTTAAAAATTGACCAGGAGTTCTGGTATTTCATTAAAGAAGAAGGGAACAATAGCTGGACTACAAACGCACACACCTCTCTCCCACACACGCGCCTATCTCCGGCTCCATGCGAGCACAACCATGCCCCAACCAACTGGCAACTGAGCTAGCTCAGCTCTCAAAACTTTGATATATCACCGCCGCTCTTGGTCAAAAGAATCCTGGAGGTGGTTGGAGACGGCATTGGAAATCATTAGCCCCGTTGCCGTCCACGCGACTGTACGTACTCGCCGTAGCTAAAAATTACTCCCTCCGTTTCTTTTTATAAGGCGTATTTGGTTTCGTTAGGACAAGACTTTGACCAACAATTACTCTATTAGCATATAATTTTTATGACACAAAATTGATATTAGCAGATTTGTATTCAAAAGTACTTATATATATATATGATTTTGTATTGCATAAATGATATATTAATGAAGTAATCGTTGGTCAAAGTCTTGTCCTAACGAAACCAAATACGCCTTATAAAAAGAAACGGAGGGAGTATTTGGCTAAAGCAGCTAGCTGGCCACTTAACAATCCTTAAATAATCAAGTGTTTGATGCCTTTAAGCTGGTAGGCCATGGTTGTTTCGACCTGTGCGTTGTGCACGCCACGCCTCATCAATCGAGATCTCAAAGTAATCAAATGCATGCCTAACTTTAGCCGTTTGATAAAATATTCGAAGCAGCTAGCTTCTGGTGCTTGTGGAAATAGAGAGAAGAAACACATGTGATCTTCAGCTTGGCTAATACGATCATGTACGGAAGACAAGGGCAAATCAATAGGTTGATCACAAGTGTCATGGAAGGTAGTAGTGATGTTTTAGCTTATATTCTTCACGATTCACTACAACAATCTATCTAGGTCCCGCGAGTTATTACAAGCTCAAGTTTTTTTAGCACGGCATGAATTTCTTGCAAGTTAGAGGGAGCAACTTTATTCTTAATTCGTGAAACATTTTATAGTCTGGTTAGCTTTTAATACCAAAAAAGATTATCAAAATTTTAAAATCAATACATATATATATATATATATATATATATATATATATATATATATATATATATATATATATATATATATATATAAACAAACTCCCTCACAAAGAGGGGTAAACAGATTCACAGCCAGAGTTAACATGATGCTCACTATTTATTGATCGTACTATCTATTACTTTATCCGTCA
Organism: Rhipidocladum racemiflorum; assembly: GCA_036346355.1. Classification (NCBI taxonomy): domain Eukaryota; kingdom Viridiplantae; phylum Streptophyta; class Magnoliopsida; order Poales; family Poaceae; genus Rhipidocladum; species Rhipidocladum racemiflorum. The sequence continues at coordinate 69,118,718 of CM070576.1, read as the reverse complement.
AAGTTTATAGAATGTATTTTTTAAATAATTTGTCCATAAATACAGGACATATTTCAAATGTCAATGCAAACTAGTATGATATTCTCTTTATACTCCTAATAAATATCCAAATCTATTAGATATTTTCTGCAGATATGTATTGAATATAATACTTACAGATAATAATTAGGGGTTATCTACTTATTTTTAATATCTCTATGAACTATATGCCAAGAAAAAAATACACCTTATAAACTTAAAAGAAGGGAGTATTATCGTATTTTCATGGCAATTTGGATCCCCTATGTTTTGTAATTCAAAGTAAAATTTATAGAATGAACGATAAACAACTAGGCTTACTCGTAGTTGGATGGTTCAAAAAGGCTGCTTACGTGGACTCTCAGAGCAAAACGCAGAAATTGTTCTCTTTGTTACGATATAGATAGAATTTCAGTCTAAATATGGAAGGATTCTATATATTGGTGGGCTAACTCGAACCTATGTGCAAGTTGGCTTTGCTATATATATTGGACATCCTTTTGTACAGAAGAACCGATCTAATAAAGAGAGAGATAATACTTTGCCCCTATATTGTGTGCTTCTACTTTTGTAGTGTGATTTTGTTGGTGTGCGGTTGATCGAGCTTGGGTGAACAACTACGTTTTACAACATGTTATCAGCATGAAGCTCTATAATGTTGAAGCCCTAGATCAATCTACATGCAACGTATATCGTTCTATATTCTTTGTAAGTAGATCAATCTTATTTTCTTGATACTAATCACATATTGATCTATCGTTGATTTGCATGCTGCTTGTACGAGAGATCGATCTCATTAACATAAAGCACGGAATTGCAACGAACGCACAATGTTCTACCGGGGTCAATCGTGATCAGCTACCTGCATCAATCTACACGGCATCGAACCCGTCCAGCTACACGTGATTAAATCTGCAACGAGCCCTACGTAAGTTTTGAAGTACGTACATTAATCGCATCTGGACAATTATTTTTAATCTAGCAAATTAATTCTCCTAATGGCTAGTATTAATGTTCATCGAGTAATTATTGTTCATAAGCAAATATGAAAAAGAAAAGAAAAAACCGTCGGTCGTCGCGCGCCCGTCGGTGTGCCACCGTGACTGGTCGTGCCCGCCCGTTGCCGCACAAATGCCGCGACCTGCGCTTGAGCTGCCGCCCACGCGTTGCCCTCGGCCTAGCCGGTCTCGCCGTCCTTGGTCGCGTCATCGCTTATGCGATGCCCTCACCGCCAAGACACGCCATCGGGCGGCGGCGGCGCGCCAAGACTCTGCACTCGCCGCACGGTTTTGGCGCCATTGTCGCTGTCGTCCATGCCCAACGTCGGGCTGCCCACGCCCGCCGTCGTGAATTCTGCAACCACCGATGAACGCCTGCGACTGCTACACCATTGGATTTCGCGCTCATTGGTGAATACGTGCGGCAACCGCCTCTTCGCGATACGCGCGACCGAAGTGCTTGCGCGTCGGAAGTCGTGTCATTTCTGCACCGACGGCGGCTGCATTCCGCCTTGCTGCTTCATGTGCGCGCCCGAGGCGCTTCCACTTTCTCGCGCTAGCAGCCGCCGCTAAGATTCGCAAGTTCAGTCTCCACGCGAGACAACATTATATGAAGCCTCACGTGAGTGTGTTTGGCTGAGACATGTGATTAACCATATCCAAAAATTATATCATCTTTAATACTGTCGATACCCCTATGATTATCTATAAAGATAATATTACTTGTATTGCACAAATGTAAATGAGTTTTGTAAAGTGCAATATCACGAAGCATATTGTCCCTAAATTTTTCTATCCTCATGAACCCCAGAAGAATGATGAGGTAAAGATTTTACAAACTAAGTCATGTGAAAATATAGCATATTTATTCACTAAGTTCTTGCCAAAAATCTATTTTTTTTAAGATGTGTTAATGGCATTGGAATAAGATGACTTAGAGATATACACAGTTCAGATGAGTAAAACCCTGAACCCTGATCCTTTATATGATCATGAAGATTTTACTTTATATCCTGAAGATTATAAGTTGTGCTATTTTCCCCTTAATAAGTTTTCCTGAAGTTTTCTCATATGAAGGTTTTTAATGAGACAACTAGTGTAACACGGAATGCGAGTGCAATGTACTCTTTTTTTCATCTTTTTTCCATTGGTTTTTTGGGAGAAATTTTTAAGGAGACATATGCATTACATGGTATTTGTCCAAGGGGGAGTGTTATATTATAGATAGAATCTTAGTCCAAGTATGGAAGGACTCTATCTATTGGTAGGCGAATACGAACTTATTAGCAAGTTGGCTTTGCTATATATTGGGTACCACTTTGTACAGAAGAACTGATATAATAAAGAAAGAGAGCGAGAATTTTTTGCCCCCTATATTATATATGCTTTTATTTTAATCATGTGATTTTGTTGACGTGTGATTGATTGAGTTTAGGTGAACAACTAATTATAACCCTATTATATCTGGGAGGTTTGGAGCTCCCTCAAGCATCCACCTCACCTCCACCTTCTCTCTCCTCTATTTCACGAAAAGGCCATCCGTTTCTTCGAAATTACGTATAGGTCCCTATGTGATTTTCTGTGAGAGGAAAAATAATTTTCCCGCTTCGCGTTTAGGTCCCTCATTTGGTATTTTACACAGAGAGCCCCCATTAAATGCGAATAGTGAACGAGCCTGTCGGCGTTTCGGGGCACCGGCTAGTAAATTTGTATAGGTCGACGGGGGTGCACGCTCCCTCTCCTCGAACGGCTTGACTCAGGTGAGCACAAGATGTATACTGGTTCGGGCAGAACGTCCCTACTCCAGTTTGCGTGAGTTGGATCGTATTGATTCTCCTTTCTTTGTTCGTCTTTTTACACGCTTCCCCCTCCCGCCTTTATATAGGCGAGGTGGGAGGTTACACTGTTGGTTTGGAAAAAAGAGGAAAAGATCAGGTTTTGGTTGTCCGGAAGTGGCGGTCGATAGGACAGCCGCCGCTCCCCCTCGCCGCTGTCGCCAGAGTTGCCGCGCCGCCGTAGTAAATGCGGGTCGGGAACTTGTGCCGCTAACGTCGTCGTCATTATGGCTGACATTTAATGCGCCCGATATGCAATAAATGCCGCCGCTTCTCGGGATATCGGAGACCAGGTCGTGGGTTCGGACCTTACCGGTGGTCGTAATTTCGGCCTTGATCGGCCTGGGTCGGCCGTCGTCTTTTGGGCCGAGGATACCCATGGCGCGGTACTCGTCAAGAGCCCCCGAGCCCCGGGCAGTCGAAGAGATGCTCGGGGTTTTGCCTCCGTCTTTGCGGTACGCCCGACTTGATTAGAGTCTCCGACCGGTAAGGCATGCGCACCCGGCTGGTGTAGCCCCCGAGCCCCTGGAAATGGTCGGAGCAGGTTTCGGGGTTGCGCCTTTGTCCCGGCCGCCGCTTGCACGTGACACCGGACTGCGCTTGGTCGGAGGCAGTCTTCGACCGGGTGCGCGCGAGCGCACCCGGTGGGTGTAGTTCTGAGCCCCGAGCCGGTCGGAGAGCGTGTCGGGGTTGCGCCTTGTTCGGCCGCCAGACGACACCGGATCGCTCTTGGTCGGAGGTGTCGACCGGTGCGCGAGCGCATCTTGCGGGTGTAGTTTCGAGCCCCGAGCCGGCTCGAGAGCGTGTCGGGGTTGCGCTTTGTCCCGGCCGCTTCGCCAGACGAACACCGGATCGCGCTTTGGTCGGAGGTAGCCGACCGGGTAAGGCGAGCGCGCGGGTGTAGTTTTGCAGCCCCGAGCTGGTCGGAGAGCAGGTCGGGGGGTTGGGATGCTCGCGCTACGCAAGCTTGCGCTTGACCCGGGGCGGGGCTAGTTGCGGTTCGTTTCACGCTGGAGCTGGGCGAGTTTGCTGTTGGGTGGAGGGATTTATCGTCTGTCCCGTGTTTTACGCCCGTCCGCAGTGTGGGACCTGGAGGGGTGAGAGACGCAGCGCTTGCCTTCGCTGGCTTGAGCGCCGCCTCGTGGAGCTTCAGCGAGTGATCCGGTGGAACTCGTGGCCCCCTCGCGAGGGGGGTCGCCTAGCGGATGATCCCGGCGCGGGTATCCGACCCCACTTGGGGGGTGATCCATGAAGAACCTTTCCTTACTCGATCCCGTATCGGACCCTGGACCGTTCGCCGATCCAGGGCGCAGCTGGCTGCCGCCCGTCGACGGGCTCCGCGGGAGAGCGTGAGGTATGGTCCCGGACGTGAGTTTTAAGGCGATTGGGTCGTCCGCCGACCCAACTGGGGGCCCGCTGGGGGCTCGCCTTGTCCTCACCTCTTGCTCGTTTTTCGCCATGGTGGAGCCGGATTCGTTTTTGCGGCCGGTTTCTCGCACCCCCCAGTGCTGGACCGGGCTTTAGACGGCTCTGGGGCTTCGGTGGCGACCGGTGCTGTTCTCGGGGCTGCCTCGGCACAGGTTTGTACGTTCCCTTACTATGACGACATCGACTTTGATACTGTTAGTAGCGGGGTTGCTGCAAACCGATCCGAGGAGGAAGTCGATGCCTTGGAGCTTCGGGTCGAACCGCACGCCAGGGCGATTGCCGACCGGGTTTCCCCGACCGACGTCCTTCATAGATGAACGATAAAGGGAATTTAAACAGTCTTTGCTCTCTCTAGATTTGTAGGGAACTGGTATGTGTTTTGTCCCTGTGTTTGTTTTTCGCACCCTTTGTTTGTAATGGCCACTGTTACCGTCCATTGCCTTGGGGACCACGGGGGTCGGGCGTAGGTTGGTGTGCGCATTACAAAGTTAGGGAGTCGGGGAAACAAGAGAACGCTCAAGAACATGTTGATTGGTTAGTGCGACCGTGGGAGGGGTGTTCTCGACCAATCGTGGGTCGCTCCGCTTGGACACTTCCTTCTTCCGCTAAGTACTATTTCGCAACCGTAGCGCCGGGCGAGGCCGTAGTACTTCCGGTCGAAAGTTTGGCCGCTTCGAGGACCGGCGATTGGTCGTATTACCGACCCACGGACTCTTGTAGCCCCGAGTGGTGCGAGGCGGTTTGGTTGTTACCGCCGCGCCACTTGAAGGAGTAATAACGAGTGCAGAAAAGAAGATATTCACTTATCTTTCCTTACGATCGGGCGAGGTTCTCGAGGCGTTTTGTTCAATGCGGAGTATTGGCGGCGCTCGGTTTCCGCACCGTCGGCCTTTGATGCTTCGGCTTCCACGCCATCATCTTCGAAAAGCGCGGTCGCGATAAGTCTTGGCGGGTACCCCAGCGCCGCTTGCCGTCGCTACGGATCGCCTATAAATAGGCGGACGGTGGCGCTGACTTCATCCAAATGACGCTGAGACCTTGTTGACTCGCTTTCGCCATGGTCGCTTTGCCCTTTCAATCTTGTTCCAAGGTCGAGAAGTCCACCTATCGATGAGATCGACCGTACGCCTTTCAACAAGAGGCGAGGGCGAGGAGTTGGAGCGACGAGCCTGGCCACTTTGAAGCGGTGGCCCGCCGGTGACGAGATTGACCGAGCCGCTGAGCCGGAGGCGGAGGAGGAGGAGCGGAACGGAGCGGCAGTCGCGGCTGCCGAGCCGAGGAACGCTGCCGCGAGCGCCCGAGCAATTCGGAGAACAGGACGCCGTTCCCCCTCGTGCTCCTTCTCCTTCAGGGAGCTTGGAGTCCTCCGCGACATCCAGGCCCGTGTTAATAAATGCACTGCCGGTCGCCCCAATCACGCTGCCGTACACCTCTCCGTCTGTGGACTCCTTCTCTACAAAGAAGGCCCGAGTTCCCGGGAACCATAGAGGCCACAGAGGGGCGGGGGCTTCGGCTCTTGGCGCCAGATCCGGCAGACGAGGCTCTCCTGTCGCGGATTTGGCGACCACCCGCTTTTCTTTGCGTTTTGCGGCAAAAATTGTGCGGGAAGTTGAAGCTGCGCTTGGAGAGGGACGATAAGTCCGGAGATCATCGAGGCGAGGAGGACCCTAGAATAAGATAAAATTTTTGGTTTTTTAGGCTTTATGTTTCTCAAAGAATGTAAATGCTGTCGAATCGGAAGAAATAAAGGTATTTGGATTCTTCGGAGGTTTCGTGTGCGCTTTTTCGCTTATTTTTTTTTCGGGTGTGCTTTTCCGGTGAAGCGCGTCGGGATCACCGTTCTTGGGTCCGAGGGGACCATCCGAGCAGTGATCGACGTGTTTCAAGCGTTTTTAGAAAAGTAGGCGAAGAAGTTTAACACGAGTGTTCAGACTGACGCTACGCGTAGGCTCGACCAAGGGTCGGGCCGCTCACTGATAGTAGACGAGGTAAAAGAGAAATGGGCTAAGGGTAGAATCGTCTTAGCTTTTCAATATTCCAGGCGTTGGACAAGATGTTGCCATCGGATCCTTGAGCCGGTAAGTCTTGGTCGAAGGACTTCCACCACAAGAAAGGGGCCTTCCCAAGGAGATGAGAGCTTATGCTTGTCTTTGTTGGATCGAACTGGCGCAAGACCAGGTCGCCACGTTGAACGCCCGACCTCTAACCTTGCGGTCGTGGTAGCGCCGTAGTGCTCGCCGATACTTGGCCGAGCGGATGATGGCGATATCCCGCGCTTCGCCGAGCCGGCCGACAATGGCCTTGTTGAGATTCGAGCCCCGGGTTTCGCCGAAGCTCGAACCCTTGGGGCGCCGTGAGTTTAAGTCGATCGGCAAGATGGCCTCCGCCCGTCGCCAAGAAGAATGGCGTGAATCCGGCCGATCGGGTTGGGGTGGTCCGTAGGCTCCAAAGTGCGGGAGGCACCTCACCGCCCAACGCCCCGCGATCTCTTCGGGCCTTCAAGATCCGTGGTTTGAGCCCTCAGAGGATCATGCCGCTTGGCGCTGCTCGACTTGGCCGTTGCTTCGCGGATGGGCGACGGCCGCCCAATCCACGCCGAATGCCGGCCGCCGCAGAGCTCGAGAAACTCCTTCCCGTGAATTGCGTTCCGTTGTCGGTGATGATGGAGTTCGACTCCAAACCGTAAACGATGTTGCGGATGAAGTTCGCCGCCGCTACCAAGTGATGGTCGTGATCGGCTTAGCTTCTATCCACTTGGTAAACTTGTCCACCGCGACCAGTAGGTGGGTGAAGCCCCCGGGCGCCTTTTTGAAGGGCCCGACCAGGTCGAGTCCCCAAACGGCGAAGGGCCAGGTAATAGGGATCGTCTGGAGGGCTTGTGCTGGGAGATGAGTTTGCCGGGCGAAGAATTGGCACCCTTCGCACGTCCGGACGACTTGTTCAGAGTCAGCTACAGCAGTCGGCCAGTAGAAGCCTTGTCGGAAGGCTTTCCCGACTAAGCTCCGTGACCCAGCGTGGTGTCCGCAAATTCCCCCGTGGATGTCGTGGAGCAGCTCTCTTCCATGGTCGACCGGGATACACTTCTGGAGGATCCCAGAGGGGCTCCTTTTGTAGAGGTCGTCGCCGACCAGTACAAAGGATTTCGCCCGTCGAGCGAGGCGGCGAGCCTCGGTTGGGTCGTCGGGGAGGGAGCCGTCGGTCAGCCGATCGATGAAGGGTTTTCTCCAATCGGTCTTGGTCATCGTGACGTTGCGGCTTGGCTTGGTCATCTCAACCTCCGGCCGGGTCGTCTGGCGGGTGCTTCGGCGAGTCACCCATCCGGTCATCCTGACGGTCGGTCGGATGGATGCTTGGTGTAGGTCGAGGACGAAAATCCCAGTGGGACCGCCCTCTGCAGAGGCAAGATTGGCCAGATGGTCGGCCTCACCGTTGTTCCGCCGGTAGCTATGGTGAAGCTCAAATCCCTTGAATTTCTGCTCGGTTATGCGTACCTCTTGACAATAGGTCGCCATCCATTGTCGCGAGGTTCTGCGGCCTTCATGACTTGGTCGACAACCGCTTTGAATCGCCATGCACGCATAGCCAAGCGCCCGAGGTCGGGCGGCGATGCGGAGGCCGGTGATTTAGGGCCTCAGACGCGACGTTGTTGGTTGCGTCGAAGAGCAATCGGATGGCATAGTGGAGCCTGTTTCCGAGTGGGGAAACAATGACAACCCCGGCTCCGGCTCCGTTTTTGGTGAAGGATCCATCAAAGTACATTGTCCAGTACTCGGGGTCCTCGAGTGGAGGTGGTGCCTGAGCTTGGTCCACTCGGCGGCTAAGTCGGCTAGAACTTGAGATTTTACGGCGGTCCGAGGGATGTACACTATGTCGTGCCCATTAAGCTCGAGTGCCCATTTGGCAATTCTCCCGGAGGCGTCGCGGTTGTGGATGACCTCGCCGAGTGGTAGAGAAGTCACCACGGAGACGCGGTGCCGGTTGAAGTAGTGTACCAGCTTTCTTTTCGTGATCAGAACCGCGTAGATCATCTTCTCAGATCTGTGGTACCGCGCCTTGCACTTCGGAGAGTACTTCACGACGGCAGATCGGTCGTTGGACCTTGAGAACCGCCCTTCCTCTCGCTCGCTCCACGACGAGCACCGCGCTGACGACCTGGGTCGTGGCGGAAATGTAGAGCAGCAGAGGTTCTTCTGGCGCCGGGGCAACCAGCACCGGAGGAGAGGTTAGAAGAACTTTCAGCGCATCGAAGGCGTCCTGAGCTTCCTTCGTCCAGTTGAATCGGTCGGATTTCCTCAGGAGTTTGTAAAGAGGCAAACTGCGCTCGCCGAGGCGGGACGTGAAACGACTCAAGGCCGCGAGGCATCCTGTCAGCCTCTGGGCCCCTTTGAGGTTGCTGATCGGCCCCATCCTCAAGATTGCGGAGATCTTGTCTTGGCTGGCTTCGATGCCGCGCTCGGAGACGATAAAGCCGAGTAGCTTCCCTTTGGGCACCCCGAAAACGCATTTTTCGGGGTTGAGCTTGATGCGGTACCGCCGAAGGTTTGCAAAAGTCTCTTCCAGGTCGGCGATGACGTCGCCGACCTTCCTGGTCTTGACAACGATGTCGTCGACGTACGCCTCGACGTTACGGCCAATTTGATCGGAAAAACACGTTTGCATACATCGTTGGTATGTAGCTCCCGCGTTTTTCAGGCCAAATGGCATCGTCACGTAACAAAACGAGCCGTACGGGGTGATGAACGAGGTCGCAGGTTGGTCGTCTTCCTTCATCGCGATCTGGTGATAGCCTGAGTAGGCGTCAGGAATGATGACATTCACATCCCGCGGTGGAGTCCACCACCTGATCGATGCGGGGCAAGGGGAATGGATCCTTCGGACATGCCTTATTGAGGCTTGTGTAATCAACACACATCCTCCATTGCCCGGTCTTCTTTTTTACAAGTACAGGGTTGGCTAACCACTCGGGGTGGCGAACTTCTTTGATGAACCCTGCGGCCAAGAGCTTGGCGATCTCTTCTCCTATGGCCGTGCGCTTTTCTTCGTCGGCGACGCAGCGCCGGGCGACCGGGTCTAGACCAGGCACCGGATGTTCAGAGAGTGCTCGCGACTTCCTCGGGATTCCTGGCATGCCCGAGGGCCTCCATGCGAAGATATCTCGGTTGGCGCGGAGGAAATCGACGAGCGCGCTTTCCTATTTGGTAGGAAGCGTGGTCCCGATCCGAACGGTCTTGATTGGATCTTCGGGGTCGATCTGGATGGCCTTCGTGTCCTCGGCGGATTTGAAGGAGCCCGACCCGGATTTGCGGGAGTCGGGAGCAGACTGCTGGGTCGTGGCCCGGAGGCCGGGCGAAGTTCGGCGGATGCGACGACCGCCGGGCCAACTCGCGGCTGTCCTTCTCGCAGCTTGTAAGCGAAGTTGAAAGACGCGGTCGCGGTGATCACCCCTCGCGGCCCGGGCATCTTCAGCTTCAGGTAAGTGTAGTTGGGGATCGCCATGAACTTCGCGTAACATGGTCTTCCCAAGATGGCGTGGTAGGAGCCGGCAAAATCCACGACCTCAAAGGTGAGGGTTTCGGTGCGGAAGTTGGCCGGGCTCCCGAACGTGACGGGCAGGTCGACCTGCCCGAGCGGGTGGGCCTCCTGGCCAGGGACGACGCCGTGAAAAGGCGCCTTACTTGGTCGGAGGCTTGGGCGGGGGATCCCCATGGCGTCGAGGGTCTCGACATAAAGAATGTTGAGACCGCTACCACCGTCCATGAGAACCTTGGTCAAGCGCTTTGTTCCCACAATGGGATCGACGACAAGCGGGTACCTCCCTGGTTGAGGGATGTGGTCGGGATGGTCGGTCCGGTCGAAGGTGATCGGGGACTCCGACCACCGAAGGTATTTGGGTATGGCAGGGTTTGCCACGAGCACCTCCCGGTAAGCAAGCTTGAGTTGCCTCCGGTCGGCGTAGCTCGCCGGTCCGCCAAAGATCATGAGGCATCCGTCGGTTTCGGGGAAGCCGGTGTCCGCCCCTTTGTCTCCGTCGGTCGGCGCTGGGTCTTGCTTCCTCCCTTTGCCCCGCGGCGTGGTGGGGGCTCCGGAAAGGAAACGCTTTAGGACCTCGCAGTCCCGGTACTTGTCCCTGACGGGGTATCCGTGATTCGGACACGGACTCTCCATCGATTTCGAAATGGTGGTCGGGGTTGCGGTTCTGCGGCTTCCTCGGCCGTCAATGGCCGACTATATGCGGTCCTCGCGGACCTGTTTGCCGTGGCGCTTCCGTTTGTCGGGGCGGTCGGAGGAGGGGCTGGGCTCGGCGCCAGTTCCTCGCTTCGACTTCCCTTTGTCGAAGATGACTTCTACGGCCTCCTCGCCCGAGGCGTGGTTGGTGGCGATGTCCAAGAGTTCTTTGGTGGTTCTGGGCTTCGCGCACCCCAGCTTGTGGACCAGGGTCTTGGAGGTAGTGCCGTAGATGAACGCCCCCACGACATCGGCGTCGCGAATGTCAGGGAGCTCGTTGCATTGTTGGGAGAAACGCCGGATGTAGTCCCGGAGGTTCTCCCCTGGCTGCTGTTTGCAGCTCTTTAGGTCCCAGGAGTTCCCCGGTCGCTTGTATGTGCCTTGGAAGTTGCCAACGAAGTGGTGTCTGAGGTCGGCCCAGTCCCTGATAATGTTGGCGGGCAGGTACTCGAGCCATGCTCGAGCTGAGTCCGCCAAGTAGATGGGGAGGTACTGGATGACGAAAAGATCGTCAGAGCTCCCGCTCGGCATGCTAACCGGTAATCCTCTAGCTACACGCTGGGGTTTGTAGCCCCAGCGTGTTGGCTATGTTGACCGGCGCTCGAAACCTAGCAGGAATCTCGCGGATCCCTTGACGTAATGCCCGCGACCCGGTCATCGGGGCTCGCCGCGGTCGCGTCGTGGCTATTGTCGGCGACGTGCGTCCGGGCGGTCGTTTCGCCCTTCTTCGCGCTGGAGGGTGGCGCGGCGTCGCGTTCGTCGCCCAGCGTTGGCGCACCGGTGCGTGATGCCTGGTTGTTCGGGGCGATATCGCCCTTGTTTTGCTTCGGTGGCTCGGGAAGCGCCCGCGCGTCCGTCGAGGCGCCCGAACGCTGTGGATCCGAGCCATGCGCATGTTGCGCGGCCGCTGCTCCACCAGCCCGGAGAGATTCGTGGGTTGCCTTGGCCGTGGGATCATCGGCTCGGGGATGCCGCGAGCAACATTGCCGCCGCGCGATGTTTTGGCCGGCGTGGGAAGAACGACGAATCGCCGGTCCCTTTGACCAACAGTGGTGAACCTGGCGTGGCGCGAGCACGCGCGCCGCTAGGTGCGTACAACTGCGGTGGATGTTGATCCAAGTCGGCTTGAAGCTTGTCAAGCTCGGCTTTTGAACCTCCAGCTCTTCGCCGTCGGCCAAGGTCGGCGCGGCGAAGTCTGGTGGTTTTCTCGCGCGTCGGAGGAGAGTCTTGGCGTGACCGGTAGCGGAGGGGTCATTTGCGCCTGCCGCGATGTCTGGCTCGCGGTAGCGTGGTCTGTTCTTATCTCTTCCTCCGCTAGAGCCGTGGCCGGAGGAGTTGTCCGAATGGTCGTTGTCGGGCGCGTGGCCGACCATCGCCATAAGTATGAGGGCGCACCGCAATCGCTGCCGCTTGACGCCCCCGGGGTCGTTTCGGGCGAAGGAGCTTTTATGCGCGCTCCGCGCCGAGGTCCGTGCGGGACCTCGAGCCGAAGGTCACCGAGGATGTTGGAGACGGCGCCAAGGCCCACGGCGCTTGACGCCGAGCACGGCGGGTCGATCACCATCTGTCTGCCGCGGTGGTGATGAAGTCGAGGAGCCGGCGGATCGATGCTATCGGCATGGTGATGTCGAAGAAAAGGACCGCCGAGGAGGCCGAGCGGGAAAGCAACGGCGACGACGCGGCGCACTTCTACCGGGCGCGCCAACCGCCGGCGTTGGGCACCGGCTAGTAAATTTGTATAGGTCGACGGGGGTGCACGCTCCCTCTCCTCGAACGGCTTGACTCAGGTGAGCACAAGATGTATACTGGTTCGGGCAAAACGTCCCTACTCCAGTTTGCGTGAGTTGGATCGTATTGATTCTCCTTTCTTTGTTCGTCTTTTTACACGCTTCCCCCTCCCGCCTTTATATAGGCGAGGTGGGAGGTTACACTGTTGGTTTGGAAAAAAGAGGAAAAGATCAGGTTTTGGTTGTCCGAAAGTGGCGGTGATAGGGCGAGCCAGCCGCTCCCCCTGCCTTCTTTGATCGCCGTAGTTCTTGCGCGCTCGTAGTAAATGCGGGGGTCGGGAACTTGTGCCGCTGCGTCGTCGTCATTATGGCCAGCATTTAATGCGCCCGATATGCAATAAATGCCGTCGCTTCTCCGGGATATCGGAGACCAGGTCGTGGGTTCGGACCTTACCCGGTGGTCGTAATTTCGGGCCTTGATCGGCCTGGGTCGGCCCGTGCGTCTTTTTGGGCCGCTGAGGATACCCATGGTGCGGGTACTCGTCAGAGCCCTTTTCTAATTTTTCAAAATAGCGTATAGGTCCAAAATTATAACAAATAGGTCCCTGTGCTTTACGTTCGGGTCCTTTCTCCGTTTTGCTCGGAAAAAATGTTTTCGTGATCCGTTTTTCCTCCGGAGCATGGGAAAAATGTTTTCGTTTACCGTTTTCTCTAAGAAAAAAAATTGAAAATCCGTTTTTCGTCCGGCGTTTATCCGTTTTTGTTGGAAAAAAATGGTTTCGTTATTCGTTTTTCCTCCAAAGCATGGGAAAAATGTTTTACGTCGTTTTTCTCGTTGCTTCCTCTTAAAAAAAATGAAAAGATCATTTCATTTTTCGCCCGTCGTTTATCCGTTTTTGTTGGAAAAAAATGGTTTCGTTTTTCGTTTTTCCTCCAGAGCATGGGAAAAATTGTTTTACGTCGTTTTTCCTCGTTTTCCTACGAAAAAAAATGTTCCATGGTCCGTTTTTTCTCCGGAAAAAAAACACAAATCCGTTTCTCGTTCACGCGCGCGACGTGCGCCGCGCGTACCATCCTATTTTTACAACACTTCATTGTCGATTGAGAGATCGATCAGGCTCGCATGCGGCATGTCTCCTCTAGCACGGCGCCGCCCCTGGCCGCCGTCGTGAGGAGAAGACAAGTGTAAAGTCCAACGAGCCTTCCCGGCAGGAGACGAACATGCAACAACGTCAAGCTGTGACGCGAGGGCAGCAGCATCGTCGGTGCTAGCCAATCCGTTCAACTTCTCAAACATGATGAACTTGCTCCGTGTAGGCTACCTGTTGTACTAGCTATATACTTTGCTGAATCATTTGCCCATAAGGCCATAATTTTGTTTCGTCCTCTGCTACAGGATTAGCATTTTCTCTTTTCAACCTGCAAGGGGCCGTAGATGTAAGAGTTGCTCACATCTGCTAGGTTGTGAGGCTCTGTCAAACACTTCCGTGATTTTCTCTAACTTGGATGATAAAATCCAAGGTTTTGTGAAACACATGGTAAACTTTGCAAATACGGTGAAAAGAAATAAAACATATAAGATTTAGATAAAGCCTCCCAAGATACATTAAAGCTTGACAACCAAGTGTTGACCTGCCGGGCCTTTTCTTAATACTAATAAATAGACAGGAAGAATTTTAGGGGACAAGACTACAAGAGTGGCCCACATGAAAGCGAAAGAGGGATAGGCGACGACCAAAAATAGACCAATCAGGAAGCTTCCCTTATTATACGCACGTGCAGAATCTTGTGCCCGCATACTTTATTTGTACGATTAACCATGCTTCGCTGTACCGGCGCGGGCCCACCACCGTCGCCTCGGGGGACCACGCGGACGCGTGTCTGGGCTCGGAATTAGTTTAGCCAGTTTTCGTACGAAGCCCTCCGGTTTGTGCAGAATTATGCGGTGCTAAAATCGAATCTCAGAGGGCTAGGATACAAAAAATAATGAAAAAGACTTTCTTTCGTCGGTGACAAGGCATTTTTCCTGCGTGTGTTACTTTACCCGGCAGATAGGGACGTAACGAAGTTTGAGTTTTTCTAAGTCTCACAACTTTATTCTTGCAACTCCCAAATAAATTTGTTAAAATATCTCCACTCCAGCAATAAGAGACGTGACAAATAACATAGACCACCTATCGTATCGATAGGTTTCCGTATTTATGACAGGTCAAATCTATCTTGCTATCAAGCTCTTTGTGCTCGACAGTGGCTTTTACTGAGTTCTCTCGACGCGGCAAGTGACATTGTGTGTTTCGTGATAAAAGAGAAGATAATTTTTACAAATAAAAGCGAAAGGGATTAAATTTATAAGAAAAATATTTACGAAAGAGATAGAAAAGCGATGGCTTCGGACCTGACAATTCTAGAGCGAGTGAGTGAGTACTGATGAGTCATGGTGAGTGGATAAACTACTGTTTTACCACATGCATGTCGTTCCTAGCTTCCTTTTTCTCGCGCGTGTAGTAGGAACTAGGAAGCCATCGTGCACTGATAGCTCGAACCTGAAGGCTGAAGCTCACGTCCTCTTATGCTTGCAGACTGGCTAACAAACATCATAAAGTTAAAAATTTAATTTGTTGTCATAATTATGATTTACCATACTTTTTTTTAACTCTATATCTCACGCGTCCTCTCTGAATCTCTCCGTTCTTGTTGGCATTTTGTTTAATTAGTACCGTTGTTGTCGCAGAAATTAAAAAAGCAGTAAACGAAAGACAAGGGGCGAGAGAGGAAATGAACAGCCACCACAAAGAGGAGCTGCTAGGTGCTGGCTGTAGCGTTGACAACACTTGCACAACCACCACTCCATTTCTTGCGGGTGTTTAATTTCCCCGTGCTCCTACGATCGATACTACATGGATAAGATAGCCCCTCCTCACCGCAAGGCTGGGACCGAACGCTGCATGCTACTGTTGTTATGTACGTATGCACGCCTCTTAATCGGTGGAGTACGTACGGACGTACATCGGAGAGATTGATTTTATGCATGCCTTCACATCTCGCAAGGGATTCGACATTCTTTCTTCTCTTTAATTTTCTTTCAGATTCGCATGCAAATTGAGCTTTGATTGCCACGAATCTTCAAACGGGAACACGAACGTACCGTAGTCGTGCAAGCTGCACAGTAGCGCCCCATCTTTTGCGCTGTACCCCGAGGAACGGAAGACGCGTGCGTGCGTACGTTTCTCCAGAAAATACGATTTTTCTGCGACGGCAACCGACGAGCAGTCGGTGTGTTTAGATTCCTCGCACGCTAAAAACATGAGCCCCCCACGGCGAGTCGACGAAGCATCTCGGTCGTCATCAGGCCACCGTACGACCCGCTTTACTCTTCGCCGCGCGCGCAAATAAGGGATCGATGGAGAGAGACGATCGATCGGTCATGAATGCTGCAGCATCGCGCGGGCGCGGCTCATCGGCGATCAAGGAGGAGGAGGAGGAGGAGGAGGAGATCGATTCCGACAGCCAACCTGCTGGTCCCAAGCAACGCTAGCTGCGAGCAGTACGAACGTACCAAGCATGTGGACCTCTCCATCATGGATAAATCGTGGCCACAGCGACCGACCGTAATTAACTGTGTCCCGGAAGGGATCGATTCCCAGTGATTCCATCGGCGACGACGTACGCGCAAGGTTTTAAGGCCCCGTTTGGTACGGTTCCAGATTCTAATGGAAACGGAAACGGTTTCAGATTTTTTATAGAAACTGTTCGCGCCAAAAATGTGAAGGGGGTTTTCGGCCTCGAACACACAAGACAAACACCGGGTTTGCAGAGCGTGCCAGTCGATTTGACCTGAAATCGACAAGGTAGAATTTGTAATTCGATCAAAGCCGATAAACAAAGATCTATCGG
Organism: Rhipidocladum racemiflorum; assembly: GCA_036346355.1. Lineage (NCBI taxonomy): Eukaryota > Viridiplantae > Streptophyta > Magnoliopsida > Poales > Poaceae > Rhipidocladum > Rhipidocladum racemiflorum. The sequence continues at coordinate 69,102,593 of CM070576.1, read as the reverse complement.
CTTTTCGCTAATCGGCAAGAATCGATTAGGAGATAACTAGATCAACCGATTCTGATTGATCCGATATAAGGTAAAATCGGCCGGGAAGGCGATGCAACAAAACGAAGCCAGATCAAACCTGGTGAAATCGGCTAAAACCAACCATCGGCGATGCGCAGCTATGTTGATTCCGTCGACTTGCAAAGAAATCTATGAAGCTAAAGCAATGTAAAAGAAAAGACTTGTAAAAGTAGGGTTTGTTGGAATTGATTGATTTTTGCCGCTTGACACCCACCTCCTTTTATAACATGCCTGGCCGATCCGAGTTGTACACGGATACGGTCGCTTATCCGTGTCGGCCTATTATCCGATTTCCTTCCCTTTTAGAAACGGATTCCTTTTCCGATTCGCTTGATGATTTCTTTCCATGCGAACGCTTCCTTTCTGCTCCTGATCGATTTCAATACACACCGAATTCCGATGCAAACACATACAATTGCTTTTATCCGATTCAAACCTATTTTGCCATGTACCGAATTTTGGCGCAAACATATGCCCCCCCAATTTTTGGAAAGATAACTTGATACTTTTCAAAAATTGCAATCGGCTTGTTGTCAAAATTTCTTGGTAACTTCCCATTAAATGGCGCCGTAATAATCTCAGTGCGTTTTTAATGCAAAGAATCGCTCCCGCCCGCCGCTTCTTTCATCGCAGATAAATATGGGGTCCCCACGGTCATTTTCACGCTTTCAAGCTCTCGGATCAGGCACCATCGGCTCTTGTCATCTTTTCTCCTTGTTCTTTCAAAATCGGCTGACATGGACCCCTCACAGGTATTCATTCCGATTCCTCAAAGTTCAAATCAATTCTACTTAGGACCGATAGGTAGTATGTCGGCAGACACAGTTATCAATACCGAGATCCCTAGACTCCCCTTATCGGCATTGGATATAATATTTCCGAATGGGGAAAAAGCTTTAGGCATGGCCCACTAACTTGAAAGGATGGAGATCTTGGTTCATTAGGTATCGGCTCAAAAGAGGGTAGAATGGGAGAGGATGGGTATAGCCGAAGTCTCTATCTTTGAGTCTAGCCGACTCAAGCCAATGAACCCTTGGTAGTCATGCGGCATGTTATTTTTGGTCGGATTCTTTCAACGCTTTTTATTCCCGTCTGGCCCAATCGGCCCTACTCGCTAGATGTGGCCCAACTATGCCGCCTTAGGCCGACGGGGACCGATTATCGGCTTTCGGCGGAAAACCTTCTTTCAAATTAATCCGCAAAAGGCGAAGGGTGGCATAAATACATCCAAAATAACAATAGGGTTCTTGGTCCAAAGATTTACCAAGAGCATGTCGCTTTTCTCAATCTTTGGTTAGACCGATATCTTTCTGTGGTGCTTCCTCGGCCCTACCCAAACCTTTCAGCTTAGTGGCGTAACGTCTGCGGAGGGTCATCGGCTTTCCCTTGGCAAGATGTTCCTAGGGGTGGTATTTCAAATGATGTATGTGATTCAGAGTCGACTCTTTTTCTCGTTTTGCCAAACATGTCGCTGGCAATATAGGAGGTCCTCTGTGGTTTGTTCAAACATGGCTCCATTGTATGTTGAGCCGATCTATTTTATCCGAACCCTCCGAGCTCAACTTTCCTCGGGAGGACTACCCAGAGCATGTTGTTCCACAAGATAGAGCTAGCCGATCCTATGGCGAGAGGTTTATCATGTCTTCTACCGAGAGTTAAAAATGGACTCGATCGGCTTGCACAAATACCTCGCTTTCTTCCTTTCCCTAGATAGGACTTCCTTCGGCCAACAAGACTTTTTCCGATATACCGATGTAGCCGATTGTCCATACCCAACATTCCTTCACCTTGATTCTCGATAGTTCCTCGATGCCCCCATCTACTTTAGATTTGTACAAAATCATCCTTACCCTTGCATTTTTCATGTCGGCTTGAATACCCGCAACCTGACATTTCAGCCATCTTACGAGTTCTACCACCCTTCGGTTTACGCTCGTCAATTAGGCTTTGGGCAAACCATTCCATCTTTCCTTTGCTATCTTAAGCGCCGAGCCCCGAGCTCGGTAACCAACAGCGCTGTTACTGAGGTTATTCTCGAAGTAGCCGATGGATTGCAAATCCTATCAACACCACATTTTGTTCTTAATTCCCGTCGGCCACCGCTTTCTCGCAGTTGGTGGACCGTAATATCGGTCAGACTCATGGGACAGGACTCGTCGGCTATAATCCACTTATTTCTTCCCGACTTTCATGAGCCGACAGTATCCGGTTCCAAAGACGAGTTCGGGTTATAGCGATTCTTCAAGAGTCGTAGAGGTACCACTGCCTTGTATTCGCCTGCTTTTACATTGGTTATCAACTTTTACTAAAATGCCTCGCCTCTTCAGGTTGGTACGGCGCCGTGAGCAAACAACCGATCCCCATGCTTCAAGCGGTGGCCGACAACGACGCCCAGGTCAATCTGTCGGCACTACGGGTATACTTCAGGGAATTTAGACATTCAAGCTCCATCTTTAACGGACTTAGCTCGCCAAATGCTCCAAGTAAGTCTTTTGCATATCGGCTAATATGCCCCTTGCTTTGACAATTGCTAACTCAAAAACACTGCAGAGAGGAGGAAGAAGTCGGCCAGGCGCTCGCCCAGACCTGTGAGGCGGCAACCCGATGGCTCTCCGGAGCACTCAGCTACTGATGTAAGTTTTATTCTTTATTCTTTGCTCAATATCATTTTTTCGTATTGCTGATCTTATTCTCTTGAATCCCTAGCAATCTCCGGGAGTTATAGCCGATCTCCAAGGTGCTACATCGGCTATCCCTCCATCCTCTCCATTGCCGCCGGCCATACCGCAACAGACTATCGAGATCTCCGATCCTGACCCCAAAGCGCCATCAACTGATCTGGCCGATTTGCTGGGCTTCACTCTGGACGAGCTCGACGATCCGGAAGTGCTAGCCACCGATGACTACCCAGCCGACATCCAGCGCATAATAGCAGCCTTCGCGCCAAAGATCGGCCGCCGTTATCACGAGCCGGGTATGCAGAGCGACTCAATCGCCTCTTGGGCTGATGCGACAGAGGCGCTCTTCCGCCAACACTCACCCTTGAGGAACGCTATGGCGGCCATGCAAGCCGACCTTCCTGCAGCCATGAATGCTTTGCTAGAAGTGTGCCATCCGGATGATCGCTTGGCCAGACGTAGAATTGGCCAAAGCAAGAATTGAACAGAGGAAGGCCCAGCAAGCCGACCAAGAGATTCTGGACAAACTTATAGCAGATGCTAAATCTCGAAAGAGTGCTTTTGACCAAGGTGCTGCTATGCTGAAATCGGCCAAAGCTAAGGCCCAGGAGCTGGAGTCATCCAAGAAAAAACTTGAAGAACAGCTGGCCTTGGTTACAAGAGAACTTGCAGATTGCCAAATCGGCATTGCAGATGCGACATCTTCACTAACGTCTCAGAGGCAGCAAATCGGCGAAGTTTTTGCCAAAGTTAAGAGCCAATCGGCCAAGATAGTCCGATCCGGGTGATGCAAAGAGCCGATCAACAATTGATAGACGGCGTTCAAACTACCATCGGAAGGGCGGCAGCGGCACTATCGGCTTTGGGAGCCCATTTGCCCGGGTCGGGACTACACTAGTCTTTAACTTACTGATCAGTTGTGGCCAACCTCTGTAATATTGCTTTAAACTTGAGATGCCTTTTGAACTCTTGCTTGATCGGTTGTGCATCCGATTTTGTAAACCTTTAATCTGTGGATGGATGTTTCAAACCGACTTGGCCTGGTCAGATGACCAATTTTTATATGCATGTGCTTGTCATTGATCCTGATGCCTTCACCTCTATAGTTAGGACCCGACCCATATGCTTGGGTGATATGCCTTCAGATACTTTCCATTGATCGCTTTAGGTAGGACGAACCCTTCTAACGATTCCAAAGATATATGAATTTCCGCCAACCTACGATTGATCTTATAAGGTCCTTCCCATGTCGGAGACCATTTGCCGAATCGATTATCCCTAGACCCAATCGGCAACACGGTTTTCCATACTAAATCGGCTTGTTTGAATGATTTAACAATCACTTTTTTATTGTACGACCTGGCAACCATCTCTTTGTTCTTTTTAAGCCGATCTAGCGTGATTAGCCTTAGTTCAGCCAAATCATCTAGATTGTCCAGCATCGCCTGTTTGTATTCATCGGCTGATACCTTATCTTGCTCATGTAGCCTTATTGAACCGATGTTGATTTCAACGGGCAAAACGGCTTCTTGTCCGTATACCAACTGAAAGGGTGACAATTTAGTTGTTCCGTGATGAGATAGCCGATAAGCCCATAAAGCCTCCGATAGCGTTGAATGCCATCTCCTTGGCTCTTCCTCAATTTTTCTTTTTATCAGCTTTATCAATGTTTTGTTCGATGATTCGGCCTGTCCGCTGGCCTCGAGCATAGTAAGGAGGAGTTGAGTAATTTTATCCCAAGACTTTCGCAAACCCTTTGAACTCGTTGGACATGAACACAAGACTGATCAAGAGTGATTGTCTCATGGAATCCCAAACCGATGGACGATGTGTTCATTTACAAAGTCGATTAGTTCTTTACAAGAACCTTCTTGAGTGGCACACCAACCCATTTTGAAAAATAATCCGTGGCTGCAAGGATGAATTTATGTCCTTTGTCGATGACGGGAATATCTCGCCGATTATGTCTATACCCCATCCTCTAAACGGCCATGGCTTGACGATCGGATGTAAAGCCGATGTCGGCGCCGATCGTATGTTACCAAACTTTTGACACGCTTGGCATCCTCTATAATATTTGAAGCAATCTTCTAACATCGCGGCCAAAAATATCCTGTTCGTCTCAAGACTCCATTTCATCTTACGAGCCGATTGATGTGACCCACAAATGCCTTCATGAACTTCACCCATTGCCACTTTGGCTTCCTGCCTCGGACATCTTAATAACAAACCTTCCATAGTCCGAAAGTACAATACGTCTTCTAGTAGAACATATTTGAGCGCTTTGCGCCTGACCTTTTGCTCGGTCGGCTTAGTTGGATCTGACAAATAATCCCTTATCTCTGTTCTCCAGTCGACAGGGTGGACACATAAAATCGGCCAAACGCTTAGCTCGATCGGTCCCTGTCGGCTTTCAATCTTGTACCCTGATGCACTTTGTGCCAACTGGTTTGCTTTATCATTAGCTTCTCTGGGGATATGTTTTATGGAAAATGTAGTGAACATCTCGATGATCTGGAGGCATTGATGCAAGTACTGGGTTAGTGCATCATCATTGCATCGGTATTCTCCTCTGACTTGCTGTACAATTAACATCGAATCTCCAAAAGCTTCGACGTCTCTCACTCCGATGCTATCTAACAGTTGTAGACCCCTTAGTAACGCCAGATTCGCTTGATTATTTGAACATCGGCTATTTAGCCGATACATGAAGTCATACTCCTGCTTTCTAGGTGAAACTAATACCACACCGATGCCTTCGCCTTCTTGGCAAACAGACCCATCAAAATACAAATGCCAAGGAGTTACACTAGTTGTTCCTACTAATGTTTCACTCCTGTGATAAAATCGGCCACGCCTTGTCCTTTCACAGATTTAGCCGGTCCATAGGATAACTCAAACTCTGTTAGGCGTATGCCCATTTACCAAGCCGACCTCGTAGAATTGGCGCCGATAATATGTATTTTACTATATCGGTTTTGCATATTATGACGCACTTGGAAGCCAAGATATAATGTCTTAACTTGGTGCAAGCAAAATACAATGATAAGCATAATTTTTCTACTAGGGGATACCTGGTTTCGCATCTAGAAGACGTCGGCTTAAGTAGAATATTGCTCGCTCCTTCCTATCGGCTTCTTGTGTTAAAACCGCCCTAATCGAATCACCTTCACCGATATATATAGTCTAAAAGGTATACCGTGTTTTGGTGCGGTCAATAATGGTGGACTCATCGATATCCTTTATGTCGTCGAAGGCTTTTTGCTGATCGGCTCCCCATTTGAACTCTAGGTTGTCTTTAATTTTCAGCAGCGGTGTGAAAGCACGAATACGCCCTGACAAGTTTGAGATGAAACGTCGCAAGTAGTTGATTTTTCCAATCAATATCTGCAACTCCTTTTTGCTTGTCGGCGGTTTAGTATCGGCTATGGCTTTTACTTTGGCTTCGTTTACTTCAATTCCTCCTTCATGTACCGTAAACCCAAGAAATTGCCCAGCCGACACCCCGAAAGCACATTTGAGGGGGTTCATTTTTAACCCATGCAACCTTGTGCTTTCGAACATCTTTTCCAGATCGGCTAAATGTTGCCAGTCTTCTTTGGATTTTACCACTACGTCGTCAATGTATATTTCCACAGTATTGCCGATCAAATCATGGAAAATATGGTTCATAGCACGTTGATAAGTAGCACCGGCATTTTTTAAACCGAAGGTCATAACTTTCCATTCATATAGCCCTAAAGCCCCCGGGCATCTGAAAGCCGTTTTGGGTATATCGGCCCGGCCATGAATATCGATTGTATCCGGCGTTCCGCCCAAGAAACTTATGATTTTATTCCCGGATGCAGCATCGATAAGCATATCGGCTATGGGCATCGGTACTGCCTTTGGCGTAGCTTTGTTTAAATCTCTAAAATCGACACATACCCTAAGTTTGCCGTTTTCTTCTTCACAGGGACGATGTTTGAGACTCCACTCAGCCAGATCGGCAAGGCCGGATAAATTTCGCCTCTAGCAATCGCCCTACTTCTTCCTTTATAGCGTTATACAACGTAGGGTTAAACCGCCTTGGGTATCGCTTTGAACGGCCGATAGCCAGGTTTTATAGGTAGCCGATGTTCAACTAGTCAGTCGGCTTAAACCTGGCATTTCATAATACTCCCACGCAAAGCAATCCTTATATTCCTTGAGTATTTCGACCAACTTTGCTTTATAACTGGTTCTAATTTAGCACTTACAAACGTTGGTCTTTTGCTATCCCTTCACCAATATCGATTTCTTCAAGCAAATCGCGAAGTAAATCCTAACCCCTTTCTTTCTTCTTCAAAATCTTCAACTTCTTCAGATTCTTCCCGCCGATAGCTCCTTACCTTTTGCCGCAGCTTTGCTATTGTCTCGCGCTCCATCTTCTTATCACTTCGCCTGGTCCGATCAAACGTATTGGGTTTAACGCTGATCGGCACGAATCCTGATTTCTCAATACAGATAAAATCGCAATTGTCCAAGGCTTTTCCTCGATATGCATTCAGCCTCTTCGTGTGGCCAATTGGTGTCGTGGCTAGCCATGGCGATATGAGCCGATGTGTCGGTGGTGATACGACTTCTCTTGTATCATCGTTCCATCGCACGATTTACGGTGCATAGTTGATGGTATGCAACGATTAGCATGGATCCGGCCCCGCCAAGGAGTACGCTGTAATTGCCTTTGGCTTCAATCACAAAAACGCAATCGGCAAAGTTTTATTACCGATCGCCGCTTCGACACCATTACGCCTTTAGCCTCGCTTGGGTCTCGGTGAAGTCATTTAGCACCATGTTGGTCTTGATTAAGTCTTCGTCGGCTTTTCCCAACTTTCTCGAAAAGTACTTAACGGCATCGATTGACCGTTGCCCGCCATCGACCAACATACGGGATATCGGTCGGCCATTAATGTATCCTTTTAGATACAATGGTTTCAAATGCCGATGCATGTCTTGTGGTTTTTCAAACACACGTCCTGGTGCTCCGAGGCACAATCGGCGAACACTTCTTCACCGATTCTTCGGTTCTGAACTCGGCAGGTAAAGTGAATACCATGTTTATATCCATTGGTGGCGTATCATCTCGGATCATCGGAGAACTGGATTGAACCGATTGATCTGAATCACTATCGATCTGTTCCTTCTTTCTCCACTCCTTTTTCAAAATCGGTACCGGTCTTAACTTATTAAACGTCCGATCCCTCTCACTCTCCTTTTCGGCTTCCCTTTCTTCTTGTGTTTTTAATCGCTGAAGCCTTCTGCGTTGCGACTTGCTGAGACCCGAAGGGCACCATCTAGGTTTGGGTTCTATCGGCTTTCTTATCTTTCCAGCTAAATTGCCCATTTCGCTGTCAGATTCCATCCTTCTTGCGTTAGCCGATAATTCCTGATTTTGGGAGAATTCGCCTTGTTCTGATGTTGACAACCTTTCATAGATCGGCCTTCTGCTCCTTACTTCTGGACGATCGTGTACCGGTCTGGACAACCTGTCTTTTCTGATTGGCTTGGCCGACATGTAGACGAAAGTCTTTGCATAGGACAAGATACAAGCTGTTGGTAAGGTCATCCTCTCTCCAAAGAAATCGCCAAAAGGACATTGCCGATGTTTCTCTTCCTTCAGAATCGGCCGATGTGGCACATCGGCCGCCGACGTTCGTCCCTCCTTTGCCCGATCGATGAAAACCCTGGTGGTGTTGAGGGTTATACCTTCGACTTATCCTTTCATATTTCCCCAGGAGTTGTGAGAAGGTCGGCTTTGGTTTGAAATCGGCTCTTCTTGGAGCCTTCTCAGCTCGATACCATTTACCGACCTCTAAGTCCCCTCTTGGTTTCACCGTTCTTGAGTTTTGTCCATTTTTATCGGCTTCTATTTGTATAGAACCGACAGTGATCTGCACTGTCTCGTCTCGTGATACAATTCCCTTAGTCGGCTTATCCTCGTCCGCAGGCCTCTTTCCTTTTCGTGAACATTGAACCATGTTGACCTGAAAAGGGCCCATGTCTATCTGCATAGCCGATTCTTCTGCAAATTTTAACCTGCCATCGGCGATGGCCGATTGGATCTGTTGTCGAAAAATATTGCAATCGTTAGTGTTATGAGAGAACGAATGATGCCATTTGCAATACCTTCGCTTTTTAATTTCTTCGGCCGATGGTATGATATGCCCTTCTGGTAACCTTATGAGTTTTTCTTGTAGTAATAAATCAAATATCTTGTCACACTTTGACACATCATACGAGTACTTGACTTCCGCTTTATTCTTTGTCGGCCTAAGCAGAGAGCATACGAGTGGTTTTTTGGAACCTTTGGCCCACTCGGCTATGTTCATACGCTTTCGTCAGAGGTGTCGCCCGAATCGTAATCTACCATGTTTACTTTGGCCTTTTCATTGCCGTTTGTCCTAAACCTATCTTTAAACCCTTTGCTCTCTGCATATCGGCTTTCATGTGCCGATACGCGATGGAGTAGGTGGCCTAAGTCGGGGAACTCCTGGCCTGACAACTTTTCTTTTAATGGAGGGATTAACCCTTGGAACGCTAGGTCGGCCAATTGATCGTCGGGTAATGCTACACTGTAGCACCTATTCCGTACGCCCCGAAATCTTTTGATATAATCAGAGACCGATTCGCCAGATTTAGCCGGATTGAACTAAGATCGTAAATCCTAAGCTCCATAGTTCTAAAAGAAGTACTCATGGAATCGGCTTTCTAAATCGCTCCATATATGAACTGAATTAGGTGGTAGATTTGTGAACCAAGTGAATGCAAAGTGCGGATAATGATAAAGGAAACAACCTAATTTTTAACCCATCGGATCGTGCCGCCTCCCACATTGAGCCATGAACCGTCCGATATGCTCAATTGTGGTAATAGAATCATCCCCGAGAATTTAGCAAAGTCTGGTACCCTAAAGTTGTGGGGTACGGCATTCGGTCTATGTAATCGAGTACGGCTTCCTGTAGCCGATCACCCTCCCTCCGGGTTGTAAACCGAACTGTTCTCTCAAAACATTGGCAATCTGCTCGCCCAATTAATATTGTCGGCTTGTAGGTGCAGGACACGGCCAATTCTCATTGTTTGCGCCGCCCCGAGTGCAAGCTCTGTCTTTGTCCAACTCGCACCTCAGGAGGTCTTGGTGCTGCGTCGTAATTGTGATTAAAACCTAATGCATCGAATGCAGGCGCGAAAGGTTCGACGTATGGCACCACCCTATATGGTGCTTGTTTCATGGTTGGGGCCCTCGTGGATCGTGGAACTCGTCCCATTTCGATCGGTGATAAGCCGATAACCCGATGTTATTGGAGGGCGACTTGATTGACTTGATGCGCCTATCTTGGCTCCATCCGTGTGCCCATGGTAGTGTGTGAACCCATCTCTCTGTATGCTTGGTTTCGTAACAGTAGGTTGAGCCGGCATCATGATAGGTGCTTGAGCCGACACGCTCACCGTGTTGGTGTTGGGTGCTATGGAATATCTTTGGAGTACGTAGGGATGGTTTGTGGTGGATCTAGCAGGCTTCCAGACGCAGCTAATTCTTGAGCAATTGTTTTCACACTATTTTCTATCATCGGCTTTAAAGTAGACACTAGAGCCGATGATTGGTTAATCAATGCGTGATGGATGATTGCTCGATCATACTTGATAAATCAGCTTGAGCGGGTGCGTATCGGCTTACCGATTCAGATGTTGAATCTCCGATAGGATTGATGCTTGGGAGTGCAATCTTTTGAGTAACGCCACGGCGTGTTTTCTGGAAGCATCGTAGCATCATTTCCTCCAGAGCTGCCTTTCGATCTTCGAGTTCTTTCCGTTGCTCAGGGGTTAAATCGGCCATCTGGGGCGCGATTATGGCATCGGTGTTGATATCGGCGGTGACTGCGGGTTTGTCGGTTGACGACATTCCTTTTGGGTCCCACCGGGCGTGCCAAAATATGTTCGCGCCAAAAATGTGAAGGGGGTTTTCGGCCTCGAACACACAAGACAAACACCGGGTTTGCAGAGCGTGCCAGTCGATTTGACCTGAAATCGACAAGGTAGAATTTGTAATTCGATCAAAGCCGATAAACAAAGATCTATCGGCTTTTCGCTAATCGGCAAGAATCGATTAGGAGATAACTAGATCAACCGGTTACAGTTGATCCGGATATAAGGTAAAATCGGCTTCGGGAAGGCGATGCGCAACAAAACGAAGCAGATCAAACCTGGGTGAAATCGGCTAAAACCAACAATCGGCGATGCGCAGCTATGTTGATTCCGTCGACTTGCAAAGAAATCTATGAAGCTAAAGCAATGTAAAAGAAAAGACTTGTAAAAGTAGGGTTTGTTGGAATTGATTGATTTTTGCCGCTTGACACCCACCTCCTTTTATAACATGCCTGGCCGATCCGAGTTGTACACGGATACGGTGCGTTTATCCGTATCGGCCTATTATCTGATTTCCTTCCCTTTTTAGAAACGGATTCCTTTTCCGATTCGTTTGATGATTTCTTTCCATGCGAACGCTTCCTTTCTGTCTCGGACTGATTTCAATACACACCGAATTCCGATGCAAACACATACAATTGCTTTTATCCGATTCAAACCTATTTTGCCATGTACCGAATTTTGGCGCAAACAGAAACTTTTCAGGTAGAATCAGAATCACTTTCTGCAAACCGTTTGGTACGGTTCCAGATTCTAGTAGAAACTAGTGAAACGGGGTTGAAGGTGATTTAGCCACGGCGTGGAGAAAGAAGAAACGTTCCGAGGAGAATCGTTCTGAGTTTTAATCCGTTTGGCTGGGTTTCTCCCAGATTCTAGTAGAAACAGCTCGGTTCCAAGTTGCCAAACGGGGCCTAAATATCAGAGGTGATTGGAATCCGAAATCCCAGTGAGATCTTGAAATTTTGGACGAAATCCAGATGAAATCCAAAAAGGAAAATTTCAAATCCGTTTTTTTTACCGGGATTTCCGAGATCTTGGTCAAAGTTGCCGAGATTTCGATGAGAAATACCGAAATCTCAGCCCAAAAAACTAAAATCCGGTCAAAATACCTCATGATCACATCACAGACGGTTTTAAACAAAAACCGTATGTGATGACTCTTCACAGATGGTTTTTATGTAAAACCGTCTGTGATATAGTTTTAACCAAAAACCGTGAGATGACTCATTGCAGATGGTTTTTGTTTAAAACTGTCTGTGATATGTATTTTTAAAAATTTTCAGATTTTTTTCATTTCGCCGGAATTTGAAATCTCGCTCCCGATCGAAATCCAAAATCTCAACCGAGATTTCTGAAATTTCGCCGAGATTTTAATCGTTAGTACACGCACCGCCGAAGAAATAGACGACACATGCATGCCATATTTACTCTCTCGATCGATCATCATCGGCGTGTACCGATACCAACCGATTTGGATGTCGCAGCTGTCGATCTGCCCGTGCGTACTCTACACGTATACAAAGGGGCCGGCCGTTTTGTCCTCTCAAAAATATGTACTCCCTAATTAAGGAACCTAATTAATCTATTTGCTAAAGTTGCACGCGTGTATAACAACTCGCATGAACCAAGCCACGTACAGACTGTCCTGAGATACATCACCCACTACTGGTTGTGACTTGTGACTTGTGAGAGTATATAGTACACTTTTAATTTCCTATATATATTCTTTTTGTCAGCCGTTGCCATTAAGTCTGCAGCCAGTACCGTGGAAGATCAATCGGGGTGGTTTTGGATTCTGGTCATCAGTGTTGCTCGATTAGTCCTTTTCAGCAACTTTCGGTGATCTGTCTCAAATGTGCCAACAAATGACCAATACTAGTACAGTAGTACTCCACTAGTAGAAGTTGGATGAAGCTACCTTAATTTTCTTTTGAGGAGCAATTCTAGTATATACAAGTGCATCCTTTATGGTACTTGTTTTTAAAACAGATAACCTCCGATTTCATTCAGGAAACCCCAAAGTGCGTTACAGAGGTCCTTGCACGCAGAGAAAAATAGATATGATGAGAACGCAACCGAGTTTTCACTTCATTGCATCCACTACCAAACTAGCGTTTTTCTGACTACTAATACGTACTGACTTAACCAACAAAACCACAAATATCGCATCCAAGTTTGTCGAACCAAAAGGATCTTTTTTCCCTCCAGAATGCAACACCACTTCAGTCGTCAGTTAGAATCAGTCGTTCTCCAGTCGTTGCACCATCGGAACCCATCCTCTTGATCTTCCAAACACTTCAGAAGCCACTCGTCATACCTGATTGAGAAGAGCCCAGAATTCAACCCAGCGACACGCGGAGAAGATCACCTGGGTAGTGGGTGGTATCATAAAGATATTTTCTTTGAAAACAAGTATAGTTTCTTGTTTGCCAGATCGCCCACAATACAGCCCCCCACGCCAACTGCAAGTCTGCAATGAAACAACCTCAAAAAATTCAAAAGAAAATTTTAAAATTGGATTTGAAGTTGATTTCAGCTTACCAATTTTGGGCCTCTTCTCGTCTTGTGCCAATCCGGCCTAGTTCCTCGCCGCCTCCGCCGCGACCCACACCACCGGCCGGCGTCCCCTCCATCACCCGTCGCGTCGCCATCACCGTCGCTCCCCCACGCCGTCCGCCGTTCCCTCTCCCCACGCCGAACGCTGCCCCGTCGCCTTCCGCCACTCGCCCGAGTCCTCTCTCACACCGCGCGCGCTCGCCCATCCTTCCCACGCAACGCACACCGGCAGCGCCGCTCCGGCCACTCCGCCACGTCACCCGACCTCACCGGCTCCACGCTCCCTCTCTCTTCCCTGCAGCTATAACCCTCCCCCCGAGCATCACTTCATCCCCCGCCCCTCTCGCCTTCCCCGCCAGTGAGCTCCCCTCCGCCGCCCTCTTTTCCTCGCCTCACCCCTTCTTCTCTGGCGCTGAACCCGTGCCCCGCTCCCTCAGAGGCCCCAGTGCCGCCCCACTCAAGCCCTAACCCTAATGTCGGCGTATTTTACGCCAGGGTCCCCACCCCCCCGCAATAAAAGAGACCGCTGGGCGGGTAGGGTGTGTCCAGGCACACCACCGCAAGCAAGCAGCAACTCCCCGGCGTGGTCGCCCCAGTGGACAGGTGGCGATCAGACCACGCCCTAGGGCGACCAGCAAGGAGGTCGCCCAGTGGACAGGTGGCGACCAGGCCACGCCACTGGGCGCCCAGGAAGGCGGTCGCCGCGACAAAGCGGCGACGAGCCACGCCATTGGGCGCCAGAAGGCGGTCGCCAAAGGATGCGGCGACGAGCCACGCCATCGGGCGCCAGAGAGTGGTCGCCAGTGGATAGGTGGCGACCGAGCCACGCCATCGAGCGCCCAAGAAGGTGGTCGCCAAGGGACACGTGGCAGACAGCCACGCCCTGGCGACCAAATGCGGTCACCCAATGGACAGTGGCGACCAGGCCACACCACCGGGTGCCTGTGAAGGTGGTCGCCAAGGGACACGTGGCCAGGCGAAGCTACGCTCTTGGCGTCCACCCCCGATGCTGCAGCACCCGGATCAAGGGCATTTAATGCGAATCGTGCGCATTAAATACAAAGCATGGAGGATGCAGTATGGCGGCGCGTCTTTCCCAGGCGCGCATTAACTGCGTGTGATATCACGGCAGCACCTCACCCCCTGACGGAACGGGTAGCGTTGGCGGGCGTGGGGCCCAAGGCGGGGGTGTGACGGCTGCGACAGATAATGATGGGGTGTAAGAACTGCGACGTGTGCATTAAATGCGCCCGTGCCAGTGTAATGAGTTTGACTTGCGGTGTAAGCCTCCCATGCGCCCCCGCCGGCCCAAGTATAAAAGGGAGCCGGGGTGCAAGGGAGAAGGGGTTCGACCCATTGTCAGTAGGGTTTCATACTCTCAAGCTAGAACACGAGCAATAGCAAGAAAGGCAGGACTAGGGCTATTACTCTCCGGAGGGCCTGAACCTGGGTAAACCCTAGCATCCCCATTCCTCTGAGCTTCACCGGCACCCCGTCCATCTTCCTTCCACCGGCGATTACCCCGAAAGCCCCCTGTCTGAACCTTATAAGCACCCGACTCGGAGGTGCCTGTTGGCTAGTACGCTGACACCTAAGCCCCCCCGGCTGCTCTGTGTCGCTACAAAATGACCCCACATGCCAGATAACCCCCCCGCCTGTCTCCAGGTCTACCGGTCAGTCGCGAGGCACTGCGAGCCCACTTGTCACCCCGCCCCCGGCTAGGCCGGCCTAGCTCTCGCGCCCCCTGCGGGCCGCTTTTTGGGCCAAATTCGGCCCAAGCACTATTTGACCATGCCTTTTTATTTTATTCTTTTCCCTTTTTGATTTTAAATAATCCAAAAAAAAAGAAAAATCCTGAAATTCCAAAAAGGGTCAAAACACACGATCTTAACCGATTCTAGGCACTGAGTCCAAAAATGGTCTCCACTTCGCCGTTTGAAACTCCCAAAATTTCTCAAAATGCCCAAATTGCCCTCCGAATCTCCTCCGCCCTATTTTCCGTTTTCGTTTTCTGTTTTCGTTTTTCGTTTTTGTTCGTCGTTTTCGTTCCGCTATCCTTTACTTACCGGTTTTCGTTAGTTGCGCTAGATTCGACATTCGCGCAGTACCCGGAGCCTAAGCAGTTCCAGGAGCCGGAGTAGGACCCAACCGGAGGCGAGCATGACTACTTCCACTACGACCTAGATGACCCCACATCGCAGCAAGGCAAGCCGCACGCTCTTGAACATGTTGAGCCCAATTATTCTTAATGTTATAGTACTTAATTTCTATTGCATTATTTTACTCGTACGTTTAAGGCCCCGATTGGCAACTTGGAACCAGATCGTTTCTACTAGATTTTGGAAGAACCCCAACCAAACGGCTAAAGCTCGAAACGATTATCCTCGAATCGTTTCTTCTTTTTCCACTCTGTGGCCGAATCAATCTCAACCCCGTTCCACCCGATTCACTGAATCCTACTTGAAATGTTTCTACCAAGAATCTGGAACCGTTTTCGTTTCTACTAGAATCTGGAACCTTACCAAACAGGACCCAAATGTTGAAAAACGATAGTTTAGAATGACATGATGTATAGTTAACACCAAATTGCCCTTACCCTCCATGATGTCGATGAATCCAATTAAACCATTGAATAACCCTAGCTGACAGTTACACACCCCGTAGAAAATTGGTAATCATTTTAGTTTCACTCAAAATCTTCGAAAGGAAAATAAAAGTTTGGTGAGTAGTTGGCTCGATGATTTCAAAATTGTGCTATGGTCAAGGGGACAGTATTGGACTAACCACGAGGTGGATACTAGTCCA
The DNA here is from genome assembly GCA_036346355.1 of Rhipidocladum racemiflorum. Lineage (NCBI taxonomy): Eukaryota > Viridiplantae > Streptophyta > Magnoliopsida > Poales > Poaceae > Rhipidocladum > Rhipidocladum racemiflorum. Next base: position 69,086,550 of record CM070576.1, on the reverse strand, counting down.
ATCCCCGGTCGATGACGAAAGCCATGTCTGGTTTGGTGGCTGGTACGAGCAAGTACCAGGTGGGTTTGTGGTTGGTTCAATGGCTTGGTCTTTGACAATATAAGGTTAAACCCCCTTGAGCAAAGTAAGTAACTTAAGTTTCCGCTCAACCACAAGTCGGGACAGGTCAGTTCGGTGAACTGTTTCCGACATAGTTCAATAACTTCAGTACATTGTTCATTTCCTGGAAAATACTTACATGGTGGTACCTACCATTCTCGGAAGGAGAATGGGGAGCAGCATTCCCGGCAGGGGAATGACTGATGGGGTGGAACGGGAAGGGGCGTTGTAGCGCCATTCGCTGGTTCTCATAACGGTAGGTACTCGTTCAAGGCAATGGGTCATGAGGGGAGCGTTCATGGACCTACCGGTTAAGGGCTATCCAGGGAATGTTCGACAAAAAGACTGTAATCATCTCAGCCCGACCGCATGCATTTAAGTTGCATCTAATTTAACGCTTAGCATTAACAGTCGTAGATGTCTTTGTGGGTAAGGCTGAGCAGCTCTGCAGAGTCTAATAAATGGTATCCGAATACGCCGTGCTTCCGGTTAATGAAGCTGAGTTTGAATTGAGGTGACTCCCGTAACTTAGCTCAAGTAGTCTTCGAAAATTTTGAGAATTGCTGGTGTGTTAAGATAACTTGTGGAAACCCCCCTTCTACTATTATCTAATATTTGTGTTTCAAATGTAAAATGAATCTAGACAACAATTAAACCTATGCCAACCTTTAGTAATCCCTCGTATGTAATATTCAGTATTTTTTCGTACAACTTTTCGAGTACAGTTGTGTACTCAAATCGAACTTTTTTAGACTTCCAAGATGTTGAAGAACTCCATGAGTCGATAGATGGCGATACGATTTGGTTTTAGGTCCTGATCTGTGCTTAGGCATGCTTGTGTAGTCTTTTGTGATGTAATTATATTTAAAGATTGCTACGCCTCCCTTTATAAAAACTCTCATTGTTAGGTCTTAATTTATGTAAAAATAGCTAGATATGTCTTCTGCCTAATAATATGCACTTGATTTCGGTCATCAAGTCCGACTCGGCCGAGGAGGCGGAGAGGGTCCAGGCCCAGACCGCCGCCAGGCCCCTGAGGTCGAGAAGCTCGCCGAGATTATATAAGATTTAGTTCAAAATTCCCTTCCTTTTGTCTGTTGGATGGTGTTCTGATGTGCGGAGATAATGGGACTACGGGAGATTGACTCTGTTGATTTTGTTTGCGTGTGGTACTAGACTGCTAGTGGGGAGAAACGATCTGAAGATGGGAAAGGGGAAAATCGCCGCGCAATGCAGGTAACAGATTTTCAGTCATCTTTATTCTCATGTTGTTAGAGAAGTAGAATCTTAGATGAAGAACCAATGCCAATGATTCACACAGAGGGATGGGCTACTCGGTGTTTCGTGTGGTTAGAAGTTGAACTCTGTGAATTGTCAACAAAGTCTGTCCATCTTTGCATTAGGAGATTTTGGGATGAAATATCTGCTTGAGTGTCAAGATGGCGTGAACACTGAAGATGACATACTTTTATGAGCTGAAACTTGAACAACTTTGGCTTTCTATTCAAAATTGGCAATTATATCTTGTTTGGCAAAAACATGATAATATTGCCCTAACACCTACACCAGCTGACTGCCTCATCCAAGAGAATGTTATCATCCGCATTTGGTTGCCCAAAAACTGGGGCCAAAATTTATCTTGGCTGCTTCATGTTGTAGGACTCTTGCAATCCCCAAATGTTGCTCTTTGTACCCATACCACAAAGAACTAAGCAGCCAATAAGTCCAAATGTCATTCATCATTGTTACTAGAAGCAAATGACCTAACACAAGCTGGTTGCTTGAACTCAGCAAGAATATTCAGTAGCTTTGAACAAGGATAGACAGGCTGCAGAATGATCTTAGGTCAATTACGATATTGCATTTATTTTCGCAAGGAAACACATGGAACATGTCAATTATGAACTTACACTTATGTTCTCTCAGTTCTTAATTATCACCTTCAGCAGTGAAAGAGTTATAATGCTTACTATGTTTTTATTTGTTATGTTTTTTCTATTTCTTGAAATGTGAGCAGCATGTTAATTATGCTGGTTTGTTTCTTTTTCTATTTTCTCAGCCATGCAACACTGGGCTTGTTTAAAAAAACTGCAACAGAGAGCACCAAAATCATTAAGAAGGTATTTTTTAGAACTTTTTTCTTAGTATGCTTGAAGCTACTTTCTGATGTTCATATTGATATGTAATCAGATGTCTTAGCACTCTACAGAGATAACAAAAAGGAAACCAAATTTCTGTTATTTTATACTTTCCCATCTTTTGCAGGTGGGAGAGGTGTGGGCAAGTTAAGGTGGTTGTGAAAATAGAAAACAAGGAAGATATGCTTGTTTTACAAGTAAATATTCTACCTTGTTGCACAATGACTCATTAATCTTGAAACTACTGTGGGATATCAAAAGATAGTAACACAGAAAAAGACAGCACATGTACAAAAACACAGTTAGTAAACATTTTGTTCTTACCAATCAGATAGCTATGAGTAATGAAAAGCTCCTTCCAGGCAGTAGTCAGATGAACTAGAAATCTAGGAATATTAATATAGAACTGTTTGAAATAACTGGAAATTTTGATAAGAGGATATGTCCTGTTCTGAAACTGCTCCAGGAATTTCATCGTTTTCCCCCTTTTTAGAAAAGGGAACATTTGATTCTTACTTGGCCTTATCCCTTATGTTCTCCTTTTAGAGGAATCGTTTTGCTAACCTCTTACCGTAATTAAAACCAAATGAATGTAAGGTCTCAATTTCCCTAAAACATGCTTATCATTTGGCATAATTTCCCTAAAACATGCTTTTCTTCCTAATACAAGTTGCACAAATCTTGAAGCAAACAAAGGGGTAAGTAATCCTCATCTACCCTACATTCATGCTTTAATACTGTGACGACCCGGGTAATTAGCCCAGAGTAATTAACAATAACCTGTCATTACCCTGAGTTAATCACACGAATCTCGGCACAGTAGCTAACAAAATATCGGGCATCCCGATACTTTATCAGTTACTATACCGTGTTCAGAGTGTTGCAACAGAACAATAATTAGAGACTGAAATGGGAATATATTACATTTCATGCCACGCAGGGCTTACATGTTCCAACTTAATTATACATCGGGTCCAAATATAACAAAAATATCTTACAACGGTCTCATCCCAGACGACCGTCCAAAAGATAGGACTGTCTACCCAAACCTCTAGTTCTCCTGATTGAAGTAGTAGTAGTAAATATCCTCCTGAAGGGTCTGGTCCTGATCATCACCTTCAACCCACGCCTCATTGGCGGCTCCATCCGTCTCACCTTCTAGCAGAGGGGGAGTTAAGCACGAGTGAGTACAGGAGTACTCAGCAAGTATTAATAGCAACAAATGCAATACATGATTTTTCTCTCAATCCAGCTCAACTCTTCCAATGACACATCATTCCTCCAATTACCTTTTTAATGAAAATAGAGTTGTTTTCTTAAAGAGTTGTTCATTTTAGAAATTATGAAATCAACTACTAACACTGTATGTGAGACAGCCTTGGCTTCCGTAGTCTCCAATCCAAGAGACTGGCATGAATTCATGATTTTACCCTGCGCAGGTTTGTACCACTTTACCCATAGCGACATCATCCAATGATGCCCCAGAACGTTTATCACTACTCCAGTATTAGATCTCCACCCTGTACTCGAGCAGAGAACACCTATTCCAGGCTGTTCCCACTACTCGCAGATACAGTTGTATCCCTAACCACCCGCCAATGTACTCCATCTCGAATTCAGTGGTACATCAGGTGGTCAGTTAACTCCATCTCGAAATCGGAGCTACACATCCGGGCTTCAAATATACCGCCCCAAGTTGGTCCTGTCCCTCTGGGCCTCCCGGCATGCCCAGAGGTCCGCCCTTAATTTACTTACCCAATGTGGAGATACTAATACCTTCATAGGACAACCTTTTCTGACTGCTTCCACACACTATGGTTGATACTGTTTTACGGCTCATTGCCCAGGTGTTAGTTTGTTTAACCTTATATGCTAGCCTATGTAGAGGACCCCACCGGCATGACAAATCCTTCTCATCGGCGTCCTCTACCCACCATATTACTCACACAACTATTCCATGACCCAAATGTCCAATCCAACAACACACTCGGGTTCCAACCCGCCAACTCATTTCTTTCCATTCCACAATTCTCACCATGTCCCAATTTAATGTTTTCCAATTGCAAAGTAATTTCCAATGCAATGATGACATTCATGATACAAAAAGTAATAGAAAACCTTTGATAAATTCATGAGCAAGGGGACTTGCCTGGTATAATATTGCAAGGTACGTCCTCACTCGAATAATGGGGTTGGTCCAGTTGATTCAAATCTGGTCCTGAAATTAATTAACTAGTCTTACACGCTAAATTTTGAATCTGATTAATGGCGTCCAACTGATTAAGCAATAGCAAGATTAATTAACCCCTACTGATTAGACCTTTTGATGTTCAGACTAACAGCTAACTAGTTTATCTAATCTAATTACAGATCGCGAAGAATAACCTCATTTCCTAATTTTTCCTTCCTTTTCTTTTTCTTTTTCTCTTTTCTTTTCTCTTCTTCCCTCTTCCTTTTCTCTTTTCTCTCCTTCTGTTATTTTTCTTTTCCTCTCTTTCTTTCCTCTGTTCTTTCTTTCCTCTGACTGAACAAAAGCCTGGCCTCTCTCCTTTTCCCCTCCTCTCAGCCAACTCAACCCATTCGACACCTCTCCTCCCAGGCGACACCGACACCTCCCTCCAGCTCCCCTACGGCGGCAACTCCTCCCAAAGAACTCCCTCTCGCTCCTCTCTGCAAAGAAGACTCTCCTCTCCTCTCTCCCTCTATCTCCCTCTATCTCCGCCTGCACCGAGTTCCCCTTGGTTCTAGGGTTTCAGCTGCTATTGGATTCCTAAGTTTGGCTATGGATTTGCTACCAGTGCACGGCTTTGGGGGTCAATGATGATCAAAGAGTATGAAATCCATTGCGGTATGGTGTGTGCTGGGAGATCGTTGTTCATCCATATGAATGAACTTCCATGTACACGAACCCATCCAGTCCCTTCCTGCCAAGATCTAAGACAATGATTTGAAACCTGATCTACCCTTCTCTACAACCAAGGTTGATGAAGCTGCATTCTAGTTTCTAATGGATCTACTCAAGCACAAGCTGCATTCTAGTTTACTGCTAGTTCTTGGGGACTGGATGATTCTAGGGTTTTGGTTGCCTGATTGAACTTCGATCTATACTTGCTTCCATTAGATTTGTGCTCAAAGAACCCACATTCTGTTCTAGGTTTACTTGTCGTCACATCGGGCTTACTTGTGATCCTCGCCGCTCGGTTTGGTTGGGGAAGAAGTGTCGGAGTGGTGGCCGAACCCTAGCTTGCTCAACTCGCTATGGCGGCTACTCCTTCCTGCTCCTTTGCGTTGGCCGGAGACTCCAGTCGCCGCTCCCGCTTTCTCCTCCTCGCCCAAATTCTGGCAGCTCCTTGGTTCTTGCTCTCTCTCTCTCTCTCTCTCTCTCTCTCTCGCTCTCTTGGCTGGAAAGTGACGGGAGGATTTGCTCTATGCGGTGAATGGGAAAGGGTAGTGAAAGGGAGTGCAGTGAATCTGGTCTTATCCCTCCCCTGGATGCGAAATTACACTTCTACCCCTGAGCTTTGCTGAACAAACAAGGGCATGAATGTCTTTCTCCATTCCTGTTGTAGCTCTATTCTTTTTGCATGTTTACCCATACTGATTCCAATCCACCTAATCACATACATTACTGCTAATGGTACTCCTAATGCAGTAATTAATTTGGGTTTGAATTTCAGGGCTCTTACAAATACTTGTGCAACTTTAAAAAGGAAGAGCATAGAAACACCTCTCACTTACTTATATTCCTTATCCCAAACATTTAAATTCACTTTCGGATGCAGGGCGGAGCAAAGTCTTTGAATCTACCAAGTCACATAATCATTGATGCTGGAAGTGTTAGTAGCACTATTCTTACTATCATCGAGAGAGAGAATGACACACTGAATTGGGGCAAATTTTCTGAATTTTATTGCTCATACCAGTGCTATTGCCGCCCTAAGGGGTTGGGCAAGTGCCATATTTATAGCTGCTGGCGCAGCATACACTAATACTAGTCTAAAGGCTGCCCTAAAGGCTGTCCAAAAGCTAGTCAAAAGCTGCCTAAAAGCTGCCCTAAAGGCTGCCCAAAAGCTGCCTAAAAGCTGCCCTAAAGGCTGCCCAAAAGCTAGTCAAAAGCTGCCTAAAAGCTGCCCTAAAGGCTGCCCAAAAGCTGCCTAAAAGCTGCCCTGTCAAAAGCTGCCCACAAATGACCAAGACTTATTCCATCAGGAAGAACACAGATTGCACCAAGTGAGTTATTTCGATCTTTCATTTGTTACAATTCGCTTGATACTAGTTTAATTTCTTCTGTTGTTGACTTGGTTTTTTTTTTTTTTTTTTTTTTTTTTTTTTTTTTGTGTTGCCTTCTTGTAGATTCAAGAACAGTCATGGCTATTCTTAGGAAGCTACATGCAATCCATTGTGTATCATGATTTTAAGTGCTTGTGGTGAACTGATGTTCTGTTGCTGATGCTACTGTTTTATTGAGCAGGGCCAGCTGTCATGGTTGATGATGTCACTGGTGGTCTGAAGCTTTTATAACATCACCTCAGCGTTCTCAAACATGGGAGTTCAAAGAGCAATGCTGGAATTTTACAATCCACATTGGTTTTGCACTTCCACCGATCTGGCGCTGAAGAATCAACTTTGTCTTAATTAGTTAACTCGATCTTGTTGTTCGAGGATTTATATGGAAGGAGGTTGCATTCACTTTTTACTTGTATCGACTGTTGTCTTTGGAGCTTAGATGTCAGTTTTTTCCACTGAATTTGTAGTTGAGAATTTATGGACCTTTCATTTCATCTGTAGCATATAGATAAGGAGGATAAATTTAGCTTTTCCATTTCCATGGACGGTTTTAACACCTGTCTGCGGACATAATTATGAGTAACTTCTCGGATTTTGATTGTTGAACCTGTTAGTTTATAAAGAATTTCTATTTACATATATTTTTCCTGATGTGGTTTTGCACACTTGATGCAAGTTCGGATTATGGCCACAATTTCTCGGTTCGCACAGATGTAAGATGTTAGCTGGTTATTGTTCTTGGCCGTTGCTGGAAGTATAAGCCAACTTATCCAACATGTTTTGAGTTCAGGCGTTGACAACGATCTTTTGTTTCGTTGAAACAAATTATTTTAGCAGAAATGTAGGGATTGCAAATCACAGACAAGTAGAACAGTCCTAGTGCAAATGTAAGTATTGATCGAGATCCGATCAGGTAGGTATGAAACTGGTCCCTCGCATGTCTATTAAAATCTGTATAGGAACTTAAGCTTTCGGCGCTATCTTGTGTTGCGTAACATCTGTTAAAGACAGTGGGTACCTCTGCAAACACAAACAATTGAGAAGGAACATTATAATCAAGAAGAAAGATACAGTCGAGAAGATTACAGAAAATACATGATTAAGAAACAAACTGCGAGCTCTTATCTAAACATAAACGTTAGCCTTCACATTATCTTGAACTTGATAAGTGATTTAGTCATTTTCATCTCAGTTGGGGACAATGCCTATTGTGGCTAAAACTTTCTCCTTTCCTCTATCTGATAAAATAAAGATCCATTCGTGATAACACTTGGCAATTCAATTAATGTTGAACAAAGGTAAGCACTAACTTGACAATTCGGCAGCCTTCGCCATGGTGAGATTAGCAGTGAACGCCCGATAGTGATCTCTGAAAGCTTTACAAGCAGCAGTTGCGCTGAATCAAGCAACGGAAGGGACATAAGAACAGTGTCAGGTCATGGTACTCTGGAGTTCAGGAAATGGATCTCAAGATGACACAAGAAATTTGCAGAAACTTTCCAAGCGCAGCGGCGAGCAAGCTGAGATCGCGAGACTTGATCCGCGGGTCTTGGGGGCATGCGATGAGGACGAGGTAGTCAGCCGTCTCATTGCCCATGGCGTATGACGAGAGCATGAACGTGAGAAGAATGCGATTGCAACGGATGTCCAACCAACCCTCATTTTTTGAGACTTGGCTTGTTGACTTTGCTCCTGTTGATACGATAATGTATCTTTGAATGTGTGATAGGAACAGGGTGCAGTTTGTCAAGGGTTTGTCTTAAAACAATCACCAGTTGATCGAGTTTACCGTACTTCGTCGTTGTAAACTGATGTAGTACGGTGAGGTAACCGATGTGATTGCTACCTGATGTTCTCAAGCATTCAATGCATTTGATTGCATTTGTAGTAATTTTTTCTTCTGTATTCCCATTCAGTCTGAAATACAACAGAAATATATGGATACAATGCAATGCCAATACATGGTCATGCAAGGATACAATGCAATCGCAATTTGCTGTAGCAATTCTAAGCTACTTTGATGAATGGAAAATACATCTAGTGATGTGATCGTGATTGATGGAGTTAACGTGGCCTGATAGGATAGTCTTATTCTAATCCAGAAGGTAGGCTAATCCCTTTCCCTTAAATGTTTATCTGTTGGATCAACTACTCTGCAGCCTGCTGTTCCCACCGAAGATCCGGTTGAGTATCGCAGCAAGCCTCACACCTCCTTGAGCAATTCTCTTGTGGACAACCGGCAGCGCAGAGAAGAAATAGTCGTCTGCAGTTTAATTTCAAGAGGATCACACCACAGTTCTTCCGACTTAATCATAAATGAATCACCAAAATCACCAAAGTAATTCGTTTTAGTCTTTGTAATCTGCTACCTTCTAAGGTGGAGTCTTGCTCAACACCCTCGTACGCGTTGCAAGCCAGTTCTGCGCTCTCCTGAGCGTACCTGCATTTGCTCTCAGCTGTCAGCGTCTGAAGATTAAGCTCAGTAGTTAGCAGTTTCGATTGGATTCATTCAAATCATGAGCTTAATTACTTGTCAGCACAAGTCTTTGTTCGGCTACGGCACGCCTCCCACTGCTTCTCTTCGTTGGACCAATCCTCCTGTAGGACAAACACTCAAGTCAGAACTTTACTAACAAGGTGAAATCTTGAGTGATACATGCAATGCAAAACAGTAGAGTGTAGAGCACTAGAGCACTTACAGTAATGTTCAGCTTGATGGCCTTTATCATGGTGCTTACGTCGTCGTTGTAGAAGTCCTTCATGGCTGTTTCGATAATGTTCACATCCCATACCTAAAACCATGGAAGTTACAGTACCATGTATCAGCTTTCTTGATATATATTATATATATATAAACACAAAACGAAACGAAGCGATGGCCGATTTATTTGATTCTATCATTGAACTTTGCGTACATGGTGAAGGTTGCTCTTCCTTCTGTACCAGTGGACAACGATGGTGTTGCCACCCAGATCGTCGGCACGGCCGCAGTGGAGAGGCTGGTGGACGTCGCCGACGAAGTGTGCCAGGAACATGAGGCTCTCGGTCGGATCGTCTGGTAGCAGTATAGGCAAACCATGTAATTAAGATGCCGTGTGCTCAGCACATATAACGCATGACGGAAGAACATGACATTTACATACATGGGCTCGACGAGTCTTTCAGCGCGGCAGTGTAGTTGTTTATTGCTCCAACCACACACATATCCTTCTCTCCTTTTGTGTTGTGGCAGTCCCCTGTTAAAAAATAATGAGAAATTTTATAGTTTATTATACTGGTAGGATAATAAATAGTAAAAATTATATCTAGTTGTTAATTTGTTAAAGGTGTTTATACTACTCTACTATTAAAGGAAACATAAATAAATCCTAGCTAATCTAATCTATTAAATAGAAAAGAATAAATAGTTTATATTGAATTAAGTGTACCGTAAAAATTTAATGTATAAAAGATCTTATATTTTTTAAAATAAATTTGACTAAAAGCTCTAGTATTCATCGTAGAATAAGAACATCAACCAGACTATAAATATCCCACGCAAGGATGTACACTGCATCTGGCCCGCGAACACCCGGTCCAGGACTTGACCCCGGGACAGCCACGCTACTAGCCAACCGAGCTTCGCAAAGACCTTAAACTTTAAGTGTGACGATGGTGCACGAACTCTGTATCAGTTCATCGGATTGACCGCAGCGTTACAGTAGAGCTTGCGTGTCACTCACTGACCAGGCAAACCAGGAGCAAGTATCGACTTGTCCTTATCTATCCCAAAAGACCATGCCATCAATGCTAGAGGCGCGCGGACGGTACGTAAAGCCTACTAGCTTGCTTGCCCGACAGAACGAGCAAACCAAGGCACGCATTCTCTCATGATTGCCCGCCCAACTAATAACTCCGGACCGAATCGAATAATAATATTCCCTCGATGAGATCCTCCAAAAGTCCAAAGATGGACACTTCGCTCACGACTAATTCATTCTGGCCCCCTTACCGACTTCCAATCGTAGATTTAGGTCCCTCCCGAATTTAATTATAAAAATAACTCATTTTATGACTGAATATAGCGTGACAGGAGGTTCCGCGCCGCATGAGCTCAAAAGGAGCAACCTGCCGAGCAATACCACCTCGGGCAAAGTTAAAACTCTGGGTGAAATCCCATAAAATCTCGGCGAAATCTCGGATTTCAGACCTCACGAGATTCAAGATCCTCACAAAATAAAAGATACATGCGTTTCAGCTTCTGTATAACTTCTGCTTAAAAAAAACAGATTATTTGCCGAACGGGAAGATTCTGAACAGTTTCTCTGAGAATCGGAAACTGCCCTCACACATAGAATCAAAGGGCCTATTCGTTTTAGCTTCTGGATAGCTTCTGCTTTAAAAAAAAAAGCGAATTATTTATCGAACGGAAGGATTTTGAATAGCTTCTCTGAGAATTGGAAGCTACCTTCTACATAGAATTAGAATCCAACTGAAACCTGATTCTTCCTGATTCTTACCGACTAGGTTTGGAACCTAGATGTAGCGGCCGGTCTGGCCTGATTCTCCCACAATTAGAAGCAGCTTCTTCCATAATCTAGAAGCTGAAACGAATTGGGCCAGAATCAGACTAGAACCTGATTCTGACTGATTCTTGTTGATTCTAGCTGGCCGAGTCTAAAACCTAGAAATCGCAACCGACTCGGTCCGATTCTCCCATAATCAAAAGCAGCTTCTCCTATAATTCAGAAGCTGAAACGAATTGGGCCAAAAATTTTTTTTTAAAAAATAAATTGCTACAATACTTAAAATCTCGGCAAGATCTCCCCAAATCTCATCGAAATTTTATGTATTTAAACCAGATTTACACTTTTAATGGCCAAAGTTAACCTATTTTTTATTATTTGCGTTGCCTACACTGTCCTTCTGCATAATATTAAAAAAGAACGGGAAAAAACTATTTGCCTGCACTGTTTAGTTTAAGGCATGTAAAAGCCATTCCTTTGGTCAAGAAACTAGTGTTGAGTTCGATCCCTATCATGGTATAATACAAAAAGGTATGAAGCAGCATGAAGCATTGGAGGAGATAATTGGTATTTTATATGTAATCATTCATTGACAAGTTTTGGTATAATGCAATTGTAGGGTATTTTATGTGCAAAAGCTTAGTGATTTGCATTTAAATAGATAGGAATATCACATAATTTTTTTAAAAAAAATTCCCTTTTTTTTCTAGCCGCGGGATACCATTTTACACTATTTTGCACTGTAGGAATTTTAGAAAATTCCTCAAGCTTGATTACTATCTACAAATTTTATGGGAACATTAGTGATGTGTTAGAAGCACACAAAAAAATTTCAAATTTTTCTAACGCGGTTTCAACACCTTTTTGCTCGCTCCAATTTGACCAAAATCTCGTCATTTCTCACCGAGATTTTGGTTTTTGGACCGAGATCTCAGAAATCTCGACAGAAAAAAATGCCGGATTTGAATTTTTGTTTTTTTGCTTTTCATTCGGATTTCGAGATCTCGACGAAATTTCGGATTTCGGAGGATGACGAGATGTGAGCCGAAAACAAAACTTGGAACCTTGACCTCGGTAGTATTAATTAAGTGATTTAATTAAGAAAAAGTATTTATTAAGTCATTAATCAAGTAGTTAATTAATTAAAATGAATACTTAATAGCATGTTTCCTTCCGAGCAATGCTACCTCAGTAGGAACGTTGCTGCGGTTCAGCCGTGTGGCAGATAACACGTGTTATCTGTCGTGCTTTTTATGGTCGAGGAGAGGGCTATTTTTATAAATTGATTCAAAAGAAGATTAGATTTATAAAAAAATTATGAGGAATTAGAAAATGATGGCTTCTCATCTCTACACACTAACCGCTAGCCAGACACCGGTTGCTTCTGTAGCGGGTGAACGTACGTAACGTACTCATGGCAACAACGTGCCATGTCATCACAGGTCTCCGGTTAACCATCAGCTCAAGACAAAGTACGCTTTGATGTCCGACCGCGACGTAATTAAGTGGCCGAAGAGACGGTACCTCTAACCGGAGACTGTCCAACAGCGAGATTGTACTGTACTGTATGGAAGGAGGTTCAGAGCATGAGAGCGCGCGTACGTACGGGCGTAGCTGAACTTGCAGTCTCCCGGATTGTCGGCGAAGTGCAGGGGGCTCGACCACCGGTACCGGAAGCGCTGCGTGTCCGCCCACGAGCACGTCTCCGCGAGGTCGCCGCCGGCCCACCCCGGCAGGAGGTCCTTCACCGCCGTCGAGGCCTCGCTCGTCAAGAAACTCTGCAATATTTCAATTAGATCCATCAGTTTATCTTGAAGAAGTAGTGGGAATTTAGCTCGGTCGTTTACCTCGGCGATCTTGCACACCATGTAGTGGCCCTCCTTGCCCCATGCTTGGGTCGTAGGAGCTCTTGCCATCACCATGGCCAGAAGGACGTGAAGAAGCAGGAGCAGCCTCATTCTTGCTTGTCTCTCTCTCTCTCTCTCTCTCTCTCTCTCTCTCTCTCTCTACGTGTTGTTTGTTCCTTTCCTTTCTTGCCTCATGTACTGCTCCCCTATTTATACAACAACCGGCTAGTAATGTCCGTATTCTGATTCCTGATTCTGATCCGTGATGCCTTTGGTCCGAACGATCTTTAAACTTTGATGGACTAGTTCCATGTGACTTTGGCCAAACGAGCATCCTTACGATAATTGATTATTTCCTATGTCAGATCGGCTGTTACGTGTCCACATGTGCAGCACGTAACCAACGCTGTTTCCTCTACTGTCGTTATCTGCTCCGTGCAGTCGGAGGGTTCAGCTGTCACCTCATGCTCACCAACTTTTGGTTTGGCTTCTGAGTTCTGAACTCTGCTTGTTACGTGGAAGATTGATCCAATCCCTGGCTTTCAAAAAGAAGAAGATCAAGAAGAAGATTGATCCAATTACAGAATTCAGATATCTCTTTCTTTGCATAAAAAAAATTAGCACTGACGTGCTAGTTCTTTAGTAACAAACGATTATACAACAGCTCAAAATATGAATTTAGGAAGCATCGCTGCTCGTTCGAACGAGGACATGGTCACGCGCTCGCCCATCTTATAAAACATGCATCATGGTAAACATGCATGATCCAATTACTGGATTTCAAAAAAAGAAGAAGAAGGATTGATCCAATTACAGACTTCAGATCTCTCTTTCTTTGCATCAAAGAAAATTAGAACTGCTGACGTGCTAGCTCTTTAGTAACAAACGATTAAACAACAGCTCAAAATATGAATTTACGAAGCATCGCTGCTCGTTTGAACGAGCACATCTTACACAGCATGATGGTAAACATGCATGATTTGCACGTAAGTAGTTAATTTCAGTTTTGGATAGGAGGAACATGGCGGGCTTGTAAGGACATGCCCACTTTCACGTCAATTTTATTTACTATCATGGCTGTGTGGCACGTTCTACGCCACAGTCGCGTGGTTTCCAATGCTAAGGCAATCATAACACAACTAGAGTATGGACAGGTTGAAGAACGACATAGCGTTGTGCTATGGAGACCGACTGTTGCGATCTAAAACCGGTGTTCCGAAGTAAATATAGCAGGATATATAGGACCACCTTGGGAAGGAGTTGAATATAGGGTTAACCAAACCGAAACTTAAAAAACTGCTGAAAAACTAAAATTCAAATATCATAAATATCGAATGAAAAATTGCTTCAAAATCGTCAGAAATCGAAGGGTTAAGAATTCAAAATTTTTGAAAAAAATGTAAAAATATATATCGAAAAACGACCGATTTTGACCACGTGGTGAAGACTGACGCACTACCACATAATTTTTGATACAAAACCGATCGATTTTGATCGAAAACCGATCGGTTTTGCGTTGCATAAATTTTTCCTAATTTTTGAATTCTATTTGGATTTAACCAGTTTACCGACTGGTCTCATATATTGCACCGTTTTGATAAGGTCGAAACAGCAAAAATCAACCAGTTTTTCACTGTTTTGTGAACCCTATTGACCAGGTGCCAATTGACTGCGGGTATGACTAGTTTGGGGCTAACCTTGAACTAATAAATTTAAAGATATCCTCCCAGGATACCATGTATCATTTTCCCTATCACTTCCCTCCTTCCCAATTCACTTCCCCTAGGATACAAAATTTAAAATTAGAAAATATTAACTTCGAAAATTAGAAAATATTAACTCAAAACAATTAAATAAAAAATGTCAAATAAGAAAGTTTCAAACCAGAAAATTTCAACTATTTTTTTTTTCAAATTAGAAAGTTTCAACTAAAAAAATTTAAATTAGAAAGCCTCAACTAAAAAAAATTTAAATACAAAATTCTCAAATTAGAAAGTTCCAACTCAAAATGTTTCAGATTAGAAAGCTTCAAATCAGAAAGTTTCAACTTGAAATATTTTAAATAAAATTTTTTCAATTTAGAAAGTTTTAAATCAAATTTCAGCACAGAAAAGTCAATTTAAAAACTTTTGGTTCGAAAAGTTTTGATTTAAAATTCAACTCAGAATTTTTGACTCAAAATTTTTTTGAATAAATAATTTTCAGATCAAAAGGTATCAACTCAAAAAAAAATTAAATGAATAAATTTCAAATTAGAAAGATCCAACTAAAAAAAAATCAAATAAAAAATTTTCAACTCCGAAAACTTTTGGTTCAAAAAGTTTCTATTGAACAAAATTTCAGTTTAAAAAAGTTTCAATTAAAAACTTTTGAATCTGGATAAAAAATAGTTGTTTTCAAAAACTTGAGGGGAAATTTGGAATACAGAGACTATTTTGAGTTTGAGGGGAAGGGGATGGAGGAGGAAAGAGAGATGAAGAAGGTGCTACCACTTGTCTCAATGAGATGACCTTCGAGGGGAGGGGAAGTGAGGGAAGAAAGGAGGTGCTACCACTTGTTACAAGGAGAGAGCGTCCTCAAATTAGCAATCCTCATTGACTGTAGTTTTCAATGCCTCCATTGAGCTGCTTGTTCTGGGTCCACCGATACTTGCTAGATTCAGAAGTTCCATGGGTGCACCTATAGATGTATGGTAACTGCTTTTCGAGAAATATTCTCCACGCTACAAGTACCTTCAAAAGAGACACTTCCATGCAAATTCAGAGGTCTTGACATTGGCTCCACTTCTGATTCTACTCTTGGGTAGTACTCATGCTGCTTGAGTTGCACAACACCACGAGGCTATCTTGTATCAAGATTCTCCACAATTAAGGGGATGCCTAATGCATTTCCAACCGATATGAGCTTCATATTGCTAGCTTCACTGCCCTTAGGGTGCACTTCATACTAGTAAAACTGTTGAAAAAGACAAAAAAAAAATACAAGAGTTGTAAATGCTAACTGGTGTTGCTTAGAAAATATTTTATGCTTGTCAATCCTGTACACAAAAGGAACAAAAGCTAAGTGAAGAAAAGCCTACGTATATACTAATAGCTTCATCAATATAATATCTTCCCTCCTATCCTAAACCTTGCTAGATAATGGAACTTCTAAAAACTAAGAAGAAGAACTAAGCGCGCTCTCTCTCTCTCAAAAAAGAAAGAAAGAAAGAAAAGAATAAGAGCTAAGTCATAGCAAAACTATTTGGACCGCAAGAATGGCTACATTGAACAAAAGAGACAACCTATTTTGCCTACTATTTGGAAGACAATGAACTTTAAAAAAAGATCTTCTCTCACCAAGGATAATCACAGAATTAATGAACTAAGAAATCTTAGCATTATGAAGAAATTTCAACATCTGACACATCAAAAACGAAAATCAAGAAGTAGTTTCTGCTAATAAGATTCTAACATTATTACAAATATGCAACAACATGCTTGTAAAGGTCCTCCCATGCAGATCTCAATCTCAGTTAGTGTAGGCCCCCGGATCGACTATCCGGAGTCCCCTGTGTATTTCTGTACTAGTCCCAGATCAGTAGCTAGTACACACAGTCAAACAGTGATGAATCAACAACCGTATCACGAATACATATAACTAAATAAGAATAATACCAAATAAAAGCAAAGACCTTATGGTCAAGGTTTACCATTACGGCCTGAACCGGCTGAACAACTTGAACAACCGCAGCGGAAGACGAAAACACCAAGGCGACCCATCCAAATGCCCACAGGCAATCGAGTGGAGAGCGCGTCCTAGTCGATGGAAATCCTTTGACAGCTTCTTTCACTTCTGAGATATGATTAGAATGTAGCACGTGAGTACATAAAGTACTCAGCAAGTCTGAGAAATTATGCACAATGCAGGCTATCCAAAGATGGCTTAATATGGTTCTTTTGCATAAAGCCAAGTTTCATCAAATCATACTTGTTAATAAGTTTCACAAAGCATATTTGAACAAGTCTTTTTAATAATTGAATTATGTAATATTTCAGTGAAGTTTCTAACCACCATTCACTAATATACAGGCTCTATCCGCCACATCTCAACAAGATCAGGGTTCAATCCATTCATATGGCTCTGTCTGCCACGGTTCACAAAAATCAGGTTCATTCCACCTACCTGGCTTTATCCGCCAGAAGCACACCCGAGAGTTCTAACCGCTCCCGGATCCCAAAACAAACCATTGTTTAGTTTGAAACCAAAAACCAAAGTCTACCAGTATGAAAGGATTCAGCAAGCTTTGCCTTTGACCGTAGGCACGGCTATTCGAATAGTTTTAACTCTGCAAAGGTGTACAGCTTTACCCACAAGACATGATATTCCCTTGATGCCATGCAATTAACACACTTCCTTGGGTGTGCCGGCAGGGATATCCTGACAAGGACTTTACAATGTATACGCCTAACCTGACCCACCCGCTGAGGTTTCACCGCTGTTAGGGTTATATCCACCTAGTACAAAAGCCCCCTCTTGCGCCGTGTGAGAAAAACAACAACATTGCCTCTATCCGGCGCTCACATTCCACCGTTTGGTGAGTCTAAGTTAGGTTTCTACAAATTAGTTAGCCAGGTCGTACCATTATAGACATGTGGTTGTACGGTGATGCTTAGAATGGAGACAGTCATAAGCGTCGGTCCTTAACTGACTTGGGGCGGTACTTGCACAATGAAAGCTAGCGCTCCATCCGCACCCACCAGACAAACCATTCCGCCCAAGTCCAAACCATTTTTCATTTTATTTTTATTTTGTAAACCAACGGCAATGCTCCTTGCCTATAACTTTCAACACAAAGTTATATGAGGTAAATGAAATTTCCCACCCATAGGTGACTCCCGACCGATTGCGATTCTAAGCATTTCTACCGAACTATTCTATTCCACCAATAGTTTATTTTATAAAATACAAATTCCTGGATTTGATTACAATCCTTATAATCAATGGTGTATTCTCCAATAATCCGTCTATTGACATAATTTATAATCATAAGAATAATCCAATTCAATATAGTATCCAACAAGTAGGAAGTACATCATGGTACTATCATAACTCCAAAATCTTATGGAACCACAATCATGTTCATATATGAAATATTTCCCTTGAACTATAATTTGTATTATTGATTTATCCATCATTCATACGACGATCCATTTTATTATTTCACAAAATCGTCTACTAAATTACCGAGAATATTTCACAATATCATCTCTAATCATCTAGAATACAATCCACCGATAATACTTCATAAGATCATATATTTAATCATTCACATTATCACCTCTAGATCATCCACTTTAATCCTCCAAGAATACGTACTATCCTCAATTACTAAACCCCCAAATCTTATTCCATAACACTAGGATTTTACTAACTCATCGTCAATAGTAGTTTCCATTAATACCGATACCAAGTTAACTAAATAAGCTACACATATTCCGCATTATCCATAATTCCACCTAAGTGGTTATCGCGACACCATATTTCAGAAAATCATCCACCAAACCCTCGAGTATGATCCTCAATATTATCCTCTTACTCCGTTGAGTATATTTTATAATATTATTGACTAAATCATCAAGTGTCATTCCCAATACTACCTACTGTAACCCTTCACATTGTCATCTCTAAACCTCATCGTATGTTTGTTAAGATCCACCGAAATATGATTCACCATTTATCCTATTTGATCCACAAGTATGACTCTCACTATTCATAGATCAGTTTTATGATGACAAGCCCCACATCAACTCTAATATTCATCTAACTCCAATTTGCATTTCACCCCATTTGTTCCATCGAACATATCTTCCCGATAGTCTTTTTCCCTAATTAAAGAATATTTTTCCAAAAACATTTATATTGGTGGATTACTATACTAGGGCGACAAAGGATCATGGATAACAATATCAAGGAGGAATGAACAACATGTATAACTAATAATCTAACGTTAACATCATCATTTTATGTAAATAGCAATGCAGTTTATAAAACATTGTAAAGCATTTATAAATCATGGGATCAACATGCGTCAAGGATACTTGCCTCGGTCACAGCGAGGATGTCGAACACTTGAGGTCCGGCGGCGGGGTCGGCGGCTACGCGCAAAACGGAGCAACAAATAAATACAAGAAAATAAACAAAATCTAAAAATTACAAAAGTAGTACTGACAGGTAGATCTTGATTTTAGATGAATTTAGAAATTTGAACGGAGTCAATCGGAGTTTGGACGGAGAAGATATAAGCTTTCGAAGTTTGAATTTTGGAAAATTGGAAAACCGGGAATATTCCTCGGAATATTCCTTTTTCATTTTTTTTCTGAATTTTGGAATTGTTTGTGTCTATGGATGGTGGGCCCCACCTGTCATAGGGTGGAAGGTTGTCTTCAACCTTCGGGCATGGCCATTGCCATGGGAGTTGGAGCTTGGGGCTTGGAGGGTGCCACGGCGCGTGGGGCGACGGCCGTCCGACGGTGGCGGCGGCGGCGTGGCGTACAGCCAGCCGAACAACGGCGGACGGCCGGCGCGCCGGGCACACGACGCACGACGCCTGCACAAGGCAATCCAAAAAACAGAGAACTTGTTTTTCGTAAAAAATTCGATTTTTCTACCATTTTTGCACGAAATTGGACCAAACAAAAGCATGGATCATCTAGAGGACAACCTTAGGGATCTATAGAAGCAAGGAATTGCATCAACACTCACCGGAGACGACGAATTTGTTGGGGTAACCGGTAGGCTACGCGAGCATAAAATCAAAATTTCTACCGAGAACACCCGAGAGCACATGCAAGTAAAGGATCACAGATCGTTACCCTTGACGCGCAGATGTAGCAGAAGCAGATTCACGCGCGTTGAGGAAGTAGTCGATCACCTCCCAATCGGCACCGAGTGGTCGCCGATCTCCACCGAGTGGTCGCCGACCTCGTCCGAGTGGTCGCCGGGTGGTCGCCGAGTGCTCGCCAACCTCTACCAAGTGTTCGCCATCCAGCGCGTCCGCGAGCGGCAGCGCCTCTACCGGTATCCACACGTCCCGAGCAGGAACACCGTGCGGGGTGTGCTAGCACCTCGCCACACAGCTAGGGTTTCTGGAGAGCAGGAGGGACGCACGACGGCTGAACGTGGTGAGGGTTCTCTCTGCTTGTTCCTTGCCTCGCTTTATAGACACGCTAGTGGGCCGAAGCCCGCTAGGTTTCCATCTCCAACGCGGATCTCATCCACGCACAAAAACCCGTCAATCCTATTCCAACTCGTTAAGTGTGTGACCCGTTAGGTTCAGTGCAAGTCGGACATGAATCTGGAACCCGTTTCCAATTCATTGATCAACAGCGGCACCTAGCAATACGTATTGACCCCCGAATGCACAGAATCAATATTCGGCTGAACCTTTGATACACTCTCATACCGATCCCTTTTTCCACACGATACCAGTCAAGCTCAAGGCGAGATGCGCGCCACCCTTGTTGATAGCTCGACCACTTCTCTCGACAGTGTGATGGATACAAACCATGACTAACTCCTTAGTCACATTAGCACGGCCGTGCGTTTTCCCTATCCATCCACACGAGGGGCCCAGAGGTATCTTCTCCCGTTATCTAGGAGACTAGGAGGGGCAAATCCCATCTTGATCATCACACCCTTGGCGATGTATCGTGGCATACCCAGTATTCATCTTTATGACTACCCTGTTACGGTGTAGCGTTTGATGATACCAAAGCATACAAGTCTACATGCTAGGTATCCATGACAATCTCAGGTCTAAGGACCATATAGGCGTACCACTTGAGACTATACGCTGATGGCACTATAATAGATAACAACTCACAGCGTCTCGGAGTGGGTCTTGTCCGACTACCCATGTTCTCCAACATGTGTCCATATTTATTGATTCGATATCTCCATATCTATGGTATGTGAAACATTACCATCAACCAATAAATGTGATGATCAAATCATCACCGCTCCTCGTAATGATATGGATCAGGGACCCGTTTAGAATAATGTCACTTGACAATGTGTTTCACAATCAGATCGTATCCAATGAACAAAGTCGCAACATATATTCAGGGAACCGATAAACAAAGTTATCATAATTTCATGAACAAAGACGTATTACAATCATCACCATGATTGATCTAGGGCATATTCCCTTCAGAATTTTGCGACGAACGGAGCTCCGGCCGAAATGACCAAAACGCGAAATTCGACTCCAAAACTTGAGGGATCCTAAAATTAATGGAAAGGTTAGATGCTAGACTTCCTCACGGCCACAAAGAACCAATCGGAGTGGAGGAAAACCCACCGGAGAGAGATCTATGAGGATGAACTTGAAGAACGCCGAAAATGGCTACCCGGCGTTGGTTTTCTTGATCTAGCGGATGAACGAGTTGGAGAGACAAGGAATGAGTGCTACCACAGGGAAGAGGACGTCCCCACGGAGATATGAGAAGTGGAAGCACGACGTTTGGAGTTGACACGGCCGAGTAAAGCCCATTAATGTGCATTTCGGTTTTCGGCGGACTGTTCACATTCCGGCGAGATTCCGAGCGAATGGTGGTGGGGGGTGGCAAGAGGGCGTCGCTACGGATTCAACAGATCCGGCCGTTCGCGTTTTGGAGGTGTGTGGAAGAAGTTAGGGGCATTTGAAGGGAGAGGCCACCATGAGAGAGAAGCTTGAAGCTCTCTCTGTTCTTTCATGGTTAGAGGTGGAAGAAGCACTATTCATGCCACATGGCAGCGTGTGATTGGCCAAGAATTACGTAAATGAACCGCCCTAGAAACAAAATTAGGAAAAATGGTCTAAAAATTCAGGAAAAATTCCTAGAACCATTTTGGAATATTTGGGACCCAATAAAATTGGTTTCGCGGAATTTGAATGAAATTTGTGGAATTAAATATTCAGGCGCGAATTGCGGGCATTAAACAAAAGCCGCGCGAGATAAAATAGGGGCGAAGGTCCAAAAATCCGGGGAAGCATTCCAAAAATCATTTTGGAATATTTGGGACATAATTGAAGTGGTTTTGGGATTTTTGGAGCATTTTTGGACTCGGGTGAAATTTCGGGTACCGGCGGGAATCTGGAAATTCGATTTTTCGACCGGAAGGGAATTGAATCCTGATTTTGGATGGGAAAGGATGCCAGGTTAATATAAACACTAAGGAAACTCCAACTTTTTGAATTTAATTAATTTAAATTAGATTTTTCCCGGAAAGCGAAACTGAGGATGTTACAGTTAGCAACTTAAGGAAGGGCAAAGTTGAACAGCAAAATATGTCATGCATTGAAAGATAGGCAGCAAGGTAAAATCAACCTAACAATCATCAAGTATCCTCACCACTTGTTGTGATGTCATCTTGCATGTCCATCTGATATAGTACTCTAGCGGCTAGGCTACAAATCAAAAAATTTCGTCAATGCAAACTTAATGAGGAATAATATATTTATGTCATTTCTAAAAATAGCTTGAAAACTAAAACACCCTAGAACATTAATTAGCTAGATAAGAGTATTAGACAATAATTAGAATAGTAATCAAGGTATTTTATTTATAACAATTTAATTATGAGTAGAATGAATAGTTATAGATTGAGGATTGCCATCTAACCCGTAGGTGAGGGTATCGATCACCGAGATACCATCATCACGCGATAATCATTACAAACCTGTTTAGGATTGCGGGTATCCTTAGTGATCGAACCAAATAGCATTACCAACACTTAGTAAATCAGTAAAAGGCAATTGGAGCATGGTAATTTTGACCAACCAAAGATGAGCCCTTAAAGCTACCAAGGACCAGCACATCAGTGCACTCCCCCCTGGTCACACTGCGGTCAAGGTAAAGCAAGATGCCCTTGCTCTTCATTTACAACCGAGGAGAGCAAGGCAGCAAACACACTTCATTCCCCAATCTAGCCGAGGCAAAGGCAGCAGCACACACTCCCATTTCCCAACAAAACTGAGAGCAAGGAGAGGAAAACCATTGAGAGCCAGCTGTCAGCGTACTAGCCAACAGGCACCTCCGAATCGGGTGCTTATGAGGTTCAGACGGGGGGCTTTCGGGGTAATCGCCGGAGAAAGGAAGAAGATGACCGGAGTACCGGGAAGCTCAGGAGAATAGGGGGATGCAAGACATTTACCTGTGTTCAGCCCTCCTAAGAGTAATAGCCCTAGTCCTGCTTTCTTTTGGTATTGCTTGTGTTCTTCTTTGAAGGAAATGAAAGCCTTACAATCTTTCGAACCCCTCTCCCATGCACCCTGGCTCCCTTTATACTAGGGTCGACGGAGACGCATGGTCGGCTTACTCCCCACCGCCATCATTACACCGCATGGGATTATTTATTGCGCACGCCGCCGTTCTTACTCTTCATTAATGATCGCCGCACTGTCACAATCCCACCTCGCCCCCGCCCACCAACGCCTTCCCGTTACGTCGGGGTAAGGTGTCGCCGTGATGTCACGCACTAATGCGTGCCTCGGGAAGGCAAAGCCGCTGCATCCGATCTCAAGACGCCTTGCATTTAATGCGCACAACTTGCATTAAATGCCCTTGACCTCGGGGGAGTGGCCCGCGTGCCACCTTTCCCCGGGGCGACCACCTTCCGTGTCCCCGGGGCGACCACCTGTCCCCGGGGCGACCACCTTCCTGGTCGCCCAGGGGCGTGGCCTGGCCGCCACGTGCCCCCGGGGCGACCACCTTCCTGGTCGCCCAGGGGCGTGGCCTGGCCGCCACGTGCCCCCTCGGTCGACCACACCTGGCGATCTTTTTTAATCAAGGGGAGTGGGGACCTGGCGCAAAATCTGCCGACAAGAGCTCCCCGGTCCACCCAGAGCGCTTTTGACCTACCAACTTCCTTTTTCTCTCTTTTGAATACCAATCGGAGAACCGCTCGGCCTCCTGGGGGCCATTAATTAGCCCACTCGCCCCGCAGCCTTCGGGAGACTTTCTGGCTTCTTCCGGTTCCCAGGGCGGTTTGCGCCGTCATTCCCGCCCTGCAACCGCCGCACGATCCTTGGGACACGCCTTCTTAACGGGGCTTTTGAACTTCCCTCTCTTTTCCCGAACCGCCGCGTCCTTTTGGTTCTCCCGCCGTGGCTTTCCTCGCAGCCTTATAAAAAGCTGACCGAGGGGGGGGGGGACTCCTCCTTCCTCTAACTCCCCTCACCCTGCCTCTCTTCCTGGCTTTAGAGCTTCCTTCTCCTTTGTCTTTGCCGACGGACTTAGACATTCTTCCGCACCCGATGGCTCCCATTCTTCCCTCGTCGGCCATCGAGGAGGAGATTGCCGCCCGCATTTCCCGGAACATAACTGCTGGATCTCTCCGTCTTCGCGCCGGGACCGTCGAGCCCAGCCGCCCCGGAGGTGATCTTTTCGGTGGCAGACTTCTTGCGGGCCTCGCTGCCACCGGTTTCGATTTTTATCTCTCCGTCCTCAACTTTTATGCTATTCACCACATCCATCTTCCCCAACTCCGCTGCTCTCCTTGCCGCTTTCGCCCACTTCGTGAAATGTTCATAGGAGTGCTCCCAACCTCCTTCTTTTTCGCTTCTTCTACACCCTCGCGCCACGGCGGCAACTCGCTTTATTCACGGAGCTGTCACCTGCGGCTCGCGACGGGTCCTTGTCACGCTACCTTCCTCTCGACTGCCGATCCAATCGAGGAATCGGGCGTGAAGATTGGATGTACGCCGAGGACGATAGTGGCATTGAGGTGCCGGAGCTTCCGCTGGGTCTTGGCGGCAAGAACCCCAATCGGGGGCCCATGTGAGCGAGACGCCCGAAGCTTCGGCTATGCTAGCACGCGTCGACCACCGCGGACGGCGGGTTTGACAGTGGCCCATGGTCATTCGGGACTTCGCTTCCGAGGTCGTGCCCTCTTCGCCGCCTGGCCCGCCTACTGGCAAGACATGGGCGTCGGCGACGGACCCGAGCATTCCCGAGGTAACTCGTTTCACCTTGAGCCATCCCTCTCCCTTCTACGCTATGGGTCGAATTTTGGTGCCGATAAGATGTTTTTATTCTCTGGGCTTCTCCTTCCTCTTTTTTGTGTGCTACCGCCGAACTCTGTCTTCCGACGCGATCGGCAGTGGATGGCGAACTGGGCTTCGCTGCCCCATTCCGAATTCCGGACGGCGCGTCCCGCTCACGGTTGTCGCCGGGGAGCGCGCGACGATAGTCCGTGCCATGCCGCCGATGGACGCCATGGGCACGCCAGACGTGACACGCCGGGCACCCTTGTCAATCCGGACCCTCCTCCGGGCGGCCAGGGGAGGGCACCTAGGAGGCGCAGCGTCCGGATGACGGCGATGATGATAGCGGTAATGGTGGTCGTTCCCAAAGGCCCGCCTTACAGGCTCGGCAGGCGGGAACCTCTCTGGCGGCGGGACTTCTTCGCGGCGGCCGTTTCCTCGTTGGTGGCGGGAGGTTTGCCGACCACCGGGGCCCGTCCCTCCTTGCTCCCGCCGGGGTGGGGACAACAAACCTTCCGCCGCCGGCTCCTCCTCAGCCTTCGCCGACTGGGGTGGTGGGGCAGCAGCCACCGCCATGCCTTGCCGCGGCCACAAGCGGTGCCGCCACCACCGCGCGGCGAACCTTCCTCCGCCGCCACACCGCCAGTCACCGGTCGCCCCCGCCACGCCGGTTCTTAGGCCGACAGATCGCACCGACAAAGACCGCTGGGGCTGGTCTCATACTCGAGTGTGCCTCGGTTCCCAAGGCCATCACCTAGGTACCTATTCAAAAAATGCACATACAGTACGGAATTTAAGTTTCTTTGAGCGGCATTTTGCCGTTACTTACGCCTTTCACGTCTCTTTCTTAGGGTTCCCGCCGGACCCTTCCGTTGCCCGAGCCGCGGGTGGTCCGGCGCCGTGGTCGCAGGGTCGCGCCATCCGGTAGCCGATCCTCAGGACGGCCGGCAGGAGGGCGACCCTGCCGGCGGTTCGGGCGCCGTCGCTCGGCATCGAGGTCCGCTCGGCCTCGCCCTACCCCGGATCCACCCATCGCCTCCGTTCCTCGACGCAGACGCTTTCTTTGGCAGCTCTCGGCCGAGCTTTATTCCAAAGATAAGCGGTGCGTCTAGCGACGAGCAGGAGCGGTTGACGGAGGCGGGAATCGAGATTAACCGCCTCGCAAAGAGGTAGAAGATCTGCGCGACGGGGCTGGATCGAGCGGAGCTGCGGCCGAGCGAGCAAGCTGAACAAAGCACCCGCCGCGCGGAGAGGCTCTGCGAGCCGGAGGCGGAGAAGGCCGACAGGCCCGGCCAGACGTGGACACCTGCAGATGCTTTGCGCCATGCCTTCAACCGAGCAATGGCGGCCTTGCTCCGTTAGGCTGGAGCGGCCGGTCCGCAGGAGGAGAAGCCACGGCACTATGCCTTCGCCGCTGCATCGCAGACTTCCTTACGCGCCGCCGCTTCCGCCGCCAGGTCCGCTCAGAGGGCGCGTAGCCGCGCTGCCACGCAGCGGCACGTGCTGGCTTGTTGCGCAAGCCGTGACTCTAACCGATCCCGCAGCCACGGTCCGGGATCGGCGATCGGGCGCAGCGGAGGAGCGGAGTCCACGACGCTTCCGAAGCGGTCGCGGCTCGGTGGCGATGGAGAACCCTCGTGTCGAGGCGGTAGCCGAGGGCGTGGCGCTTCATCCGGATGTTCTCCCGATTCTTTGAGGATGTGGCGGCCCGAGGCGGCGGCAGAGGACGAGGAGGATCCCCGCAGTCAGTAGTTAGCTAGTTTGTTTTACTTTTGCCTGTAAAAACTTGACGCAAGACAGCTTCAAATGGAATGGAAGCACGGGCTTCCCGCTATATGGCTTAAAGATTTCTTTGTTCTTATTCTTTCTTGCTCCTGAAACGCTTGGAGACTTAAGGTCTTGAGCTAGGGAACGATCACTTAGCGAGTTCGGGCGGGGCCCCAGGTTCTTGGCAGTGGTGTTCGAGTCGCCGACCCCCACGGGGACACCCTGAGTGTCATGACCGTGCTGGGGATCGTGCCAAACTAGCCATCCAATCACCCGTCCCCGTGCGCCGCTCACACTTAGTGATCCTACCCTCGCTACTGGGACAGGGTACCAGAGGCAAATCGCCCCGGCACTATCCGACAGAAGGCAAAAGACCGAAAAAAGGGCAGGAAGATCAGGCGGTTTGGACAGGAAAAAAAAGAGTATTTAACTTCAAAACAGAGGGCCTCCCCCGACCCGCGGCGGAGCGGAAGACATACTCCAGCCGGTCGGGGGACGGAACCAAGGACTTACAACCAATCAAGGGTAGAACTTGCGCAGATTTTCTATATTCTGAGAGTTTGCTAGCTCCTCGCCGTCTTCAGTGGCCAACCTGACCGCCCCGGGACGAGAGACAGAGACCACTTTGAAAGGTCCTTCCCACTGGGGGGACAGTTTATGCGACCCGGCATGCGTCTGGATTCTTCGCAAGACCAGGTCGCCATCGCCGGCGTTCTCTCATTAACCCGGAGGCGTGGTACCGCCTGAGGCTCTCTGGTACTTTGCAGCGCAAAGCTGCTCGATCCCGCGCCTCTTCCAAGAGGTTGATGTCGTCTCGACGCAGCCTCTCCCTGGTCTTCTTCCACAAACGCGTAACGCGAGGTGACCCAGCTCCAGCTCAGGGGAGAAACGACCTGCGCCAGAGACCAGGAAGAAAGGGGTTTCCCCGTCTTGGCTAGGAGTGGTCCTGAGTGACCACAACACAGCCGGGAGCTCTTCGTCCACCGGGCGCCACGCTTGTGGAGTCGGTCGAACGCCCGGTCTTGAGGCCCTTCAAGACAGCGTTGGGTCTGCTCGACCTGGCCGTTGCTCCCGGGTGAGCGACCGAGGCAAAACAGACCTTGGTGCCCATCTCTTCACGTAAGTCTAAGAAGGCCGCGCTTAGTGAATCGGGCGCCGTTGTCGGTGATGATACGGTTAGCGACTCGGCGGGCAAAAATCTCTCGTATGAACTTGACAGCCAGCCGCGGTGATGGATCTTACCGCCTCGGCTTCTACCCACTTGGTGAACTTGTCGATGGCGGCGAGCAGTGGGTGTAGCCCCCTGGCCCGCGAACGGGCCCAGATATCCACCCTGCATCGCGAAGGGCCAAGAGAGCGGATAGTCTGCAGGCTTGGGCCGTTGGTGGACCTGCTGGCGTGGAATCGACACGCTTCACATCTCCTCACCACCGCAAGCATCCCGGAGGGCGGTTGGCCAATAGAACCCTTGACGGAAAGCTTTTCCCGCCATCGCTCGTCCGACACATGGCTCCCGCGACACGCCTCCATGGATATCCGAGAGCAAACCGCTCCCCTCTTCCCGAGTGATGCACTTAAGAATTCCATTCTTACCCCGGCAGACAGTCCCCGCCACCAGGGTATAGCACTTGGCCTTTCGTGCTATCTTCTTCACGACGCATCATCATCGGGGCACACTTGATCCCGCAGTAGGCCAGGATCGGATCCATCCATGTGCCTTCCTGGTCATACAAATACCACGCAGGTGGTCGTCCGAGTACTTCGCCTGGCCGGCATTTCAACGGAACCGCCTTCCCCGTGGCGAGGTCGAGCGGCATCACCATCGCCCCCGCTTAAATGGGGGCTGCGATGGACGGTCGCGAAGCCTTTCCTCAAAGACCCCGACCGGCACAGAGACCTGGTCGGTTTAGCCGAGCGAGCTCGTCCGCCGAATGGTTGTCACGCTGAGGATGTGAGTGTATCCGATCCTTCGAATGCCTTTCCGGCTTCACGACCTCCGCCAGGTATGCTGCCATGACGGTCGGGGCGAGAAAAGTCCTTCCTTGCACGATTGGCGACGGCCAGGAGTCGCCCTTTACTTGCAGGCGCCGGACACCGATGGCTGCGGCGGCACGGAGCCCAGCCAGCAAGCCCTCGTACTCGGCGACGTTGTTGGTGGCCTTGAAGTCGAGGGCGACCACGTACTTGAGGAGGTCCCCGGTCGGAGAGACCAGGAGAACCCCAGCCCCCGCGCCTTCAAGCCTGAAAGACCGTCGAAGAAGAGCGTCCCAGGGGGGCGCGGGGACCTCATCGACCGGACTCGAGATGGAGTCCACTCGACCATGAAGTCCGCCACCTTTGACTCTTTATTGAGGTACGAGGAGCAAACTTGATACCGAACTCCCCACCAACGGACCACTTGGCGATGCGACCCTCCGCTTCTCGGTTGTGGAGGATCTCGCGCAGGGGGTACGAGGAGACCACTGTGATCTCTCTCCCTTGGAAATAGTGCCGTAACTTTCTTGACGCCACTACCACCGCATAGACCATTTTCTGAGCCTGAGGGTACCTTGTTTCTGCGTCGTGGAGCACTTTGCTGATGTAGTAGACCGGCCGTTGGACCCCTTCCTGCCTCCGCTACTGGGCCACACTACATAGGGGTGGCCGCCACATACAAGAAGAACGGCTCGCCGGCTGGGGCGACAGACTGAGGAGAAGAGAGGTACTTCTTCAGATCTTCAAACGCTTGTTGGGCTTCCGGGGTCCATTCAAATGAGTTGGTTTTCTTCAACAACTTAAACAGTTGGCAGACTTTTCTCCCGAGCCGATATAAACCGCCCAGGAGGTTAGCCGGCCGACCAAGCATTGCAGCTTGCTTGAGCCGGTAGGCGGTCGCATTCGCTCAATTGCTTCTATTTTCTCCGGTTGACTTCGATTCCACTACCGAGACCAGAAACCGAGCAGCCTTCCTGACGAGACACCAAACACGCACTTTTCGGGATTCAACTTCAGGCAGTAGTTTCTGAGGTGAGAGAAGGTCTCTTCAAGGTCCTGTATAAGCTCGTCGGCCCTCTTCGTTTTCACGACCAGATCGTCAACATACACTTCGAGGTTCTTCCCTATTTGGGGCCGGAACACAATGTGCATAGCCCGCTGATAAGTGGCACCAGCGTTTTTCAGCCCGAAAGGCATCTTGACGTAGCAATATACACCGAGGGGAGTCACAAAAGCGGTCTTCTCTTCGTCTTCTGCGCCATGCTTGTCGATGATAACCGGAGTAGGCGTCGAGGAAGACAGAAGCTGCACCCCGGCCAGGAGTCGGATTTACGATGTCTATCCGCGGCAAAGTGCAGGTCCTTGGGACAGGCTTTGTTGAGGTCGGTGAAGTCGATGCACATTCGCCACTTCCCATTAGACTTCTTTACAAGCACGGGTTGGCCAACCACTCCGGGTAGGCGGCCTCCGCACAATCTTGGCGGACAACAGTTTTTCCACCTGCGTCGAATGGCGTCCTGCCGCTCTGGCGCCGCCACGGATCTTCTCCGAACCGGCGCGCTCCAGAAGCGTTGCCAATCGGTGCTCGATCACCTCCTGGGGACCCGGTCATTTCGATGGTTCCCGGTAGAACACATCCAGGTTAGACCAGGAGGAAGGTGACGAGCGCGTCTTCCTATTTGGCGCCGAGGTCGGTGCCGATCTTGACGACCTTGCCCGAGCCTTCCTCGCCCATGGGGACCGCCTTTGCCTCGCCCACGGGCTGGGCGGAGCGCGGGACTTGGCCGAGGAGCCCGGTTGTCGCCCTTGTCGCTACGCCGAAAGCGGTGGTGCCGGCAAGATCCTGCGGCTGCCTGCTGAGCCGCAGGGCTTCCAATCTATCCACCTTCACCGTAATGGGACCCCCAGGCCCTGGGATTTTCACCAGCATGTAGGCGTAGTGGGCCACTGCCATGAACTTAACCAGGGCGGCGAGCGAGGGCATTATAGGGAGGTCAAGTCGGCGACCTCAAAATCTACCCGGCTCCGTTCGGAAGTTGTCCGAACTTCCGAACGCATCGCAATCGGACTTGTCCTGTGGGTAGGAGGCCCACCCCGGGCTACTCCGCAAAAAGCGGGCCGGCGCAGCTCTCGTCTGAGATCTGGAGCGCCTGATACGCCCGATCGACAAGAAGTTGATGGCACCGCCTCCATCAACCAGGACCCGCCTAACCGCGTGCGGACCGTGGGGACACCACGACGGGAGATGGCCAGGGCCGGAGATGTTCTCTGGGTGGTCGGCCCGATCAAAGTGATCGGTATTCCGACCACTTCAACGCCGGCCTGGCCCCGAGATCGACGTGGTGGCACACACCGCCTCGAGATCCCGCTTATGCTGCGAGTTCGAGGTGTAGGTGGCGGAGCCACCGCGTGTATGAACGCCACCGTGTGCTCACTTTCTTTGGAAGGCTAAGCGGAGCCACATCTTCGTCGTCTTCGTCTTCGCCAATCTTTCTCGCGGCGTTTCTTGAGCCGCTGTCGACCGACTTGGATACAACTTGGCGATCCTCCAAGTCATGTCCGCTCGCTCGATGGATGGGGCAATAGGGCTTGCCGCCATCGTTTCGCGGCGAAGCGGCGGCGGTCCTGCGATCGCCGCGCTGCCCGGCGCTCGTCCCGTTGGTCCTGGTCATCATGACGCCGGGATTTGGGCTCCGGCTCAGCGACCAAGACCTCCCTAGCGGTTGCCTCCCTCCGCTTTTTCTTTTTCTTCTTGCGGTCGGAGGACTTCAGGGTGCCAACGTCACCGGAATCGGAAGGCCTCGTGGCACACTTCCGAGCTTCGGCCGCCCTGGCGCACTTGTGCGCCAGGGAGAACAACTCAGATGTGGTTGAGATGACGCGCGTGGCCATCTTTTCCCGCATCTTCTGGTCCCGAACCCCCTCCGGAAAGCGATGATCACCGACGCTCGTAGATCCCGGATCGTGGTTCTTGGCGATGGCTGAACCGCCGGATGAACTCTCTCAGGGACTCCCCCTCCGTCTGCTCCAGAGCGTGGAGGTCGTCCTCCACGCCTGGTTGAGCGTAGGAGCCCTGAAAGTTGGCGACAAAAATGTCGCATAGCCCCTCCCACGAGTGCACAGAGCCTCGCGGGAGGTTAAGTAGCCAAGACCGGGCAGAGCCCGTTAGTGACGTCGGGAGGTAGTTGGCCATGACCTTCTCGGACCCTCCGCCGCGTACCACCGTGGTGTAGATCTGAAGGAACTCCTCTGGGTTGGTGGTACCATCATACTTCTCGATGGAGGCGGGGCGGAATCTCTCCGGCCATGCAGCTTGCCGAAGGCGGAGAGAGAACGCCTGGCACCCAACGTTGTAGGGGGAGTAGCGCCGTTCGCCAGCCCCCCGATCCTGAGGAGAGGATGAGGAGTGCGACCCTGCGCTCTCCCTAGAGTCCGAGGGAGAGACCCCCTGTCTTATGCCCCCGCGACGTTCGCGGAGGACATGACGCAGGTCGCTGCCGCGCCGACGCCGCCCTTCGTCGAGGCGCGATCGGAGGTCTTCACGGTTCCCCCTAGACTCGGGGGGACCGCGGGAAGAAGCGGAATCATGTGCATGTCCCCTCGTAACTGAGGGGGTTGCAACCAGGACCCCCTTCCCCTTGTCCCGACCCTTGACGCCGGGAGGGGTCGTCGTGTGGTGGCTGGAACCTGGCACGTCAGGCGCGCGCGTTCCCTGCCGCCACGCGCCGGAAGCCTCCGGCCGGGTCGCCACTTCAACTTGCTGTTGTGCGGCGTCCACCAGGTGGACGATGTCCCGCAGCCACGGAGTGGCTGGGGTGTTCGCTCCCAGAGTTACTGGGGGATGATCGAAGCGATCGGGCGCATGGAGGCTTCGCGGGTGTAAATCACCAGCCGCCAAGCGCCGTTGGACGGGCGGTGACCCCGGCGTAAGGAGCCATCGCGGCCCCCGGCGGAGGGACCGGGTGGCGGCTCCCTCCCCGAACGCCGGGATCGGCTCTGGCGCCGCTTTCCTCGGGCAAATTGCCGCGATTGAGTGCGACTCCGCCATGCGCATAAGCGCTCACGCCTGTGAGCTTGAATCGAGATGGAAGGAAGAGGGCAATCTAACCACCAAGAGCCCCTACAGCGCGCGCCACACGGCGTATTAGCCAACAGCACCTCCGAATCGGGTGCTTATGAGGTTCAGACGGGGCTTTCGGTGTCAGCCGGAGAAAGGAAGAAGATGACCGAGATGCAGGAAGCTCAGGAGAATAGGGGGACGCAAGACATTTACCCAGGTTCAGGCCCTCCTAAGAGTAATAGCCCTAGTCCTGCTTTCTTTTGGTATTGCTTGTGTTCTTGCTGAAGGAAATGAAAGCCTTACAATCTTTCGAACCCCCTCTCCCATGCACCCTGGCTCCCTTTTATACTAGGGCTGACGGAGACGCATGGGTGGCTTACCCCCCAGCCGCCATCATTACACTGGCATGGGATTATTTATTGCGCACGTCGCTCGTTCTTACTCTTCATTAATGACTGCCGCAGCTGTCACAATCCCACCTCGGGCCCCCCGTCCACCAACGCTTCCCGTTACGTCAGGGGGTAAGGTGCTGCCGTGATGTCACGCAATTAATGCGTGCCTGGGGAAGGCAGGCCGTCGCACTGCATCCCGCACGCCTTGCATTTAATGCGCACAACTTGCATTAAATGCCCTTGACCTCGGGGGAGTGGCCCGCGTGCCACCTTTCCCCGGGGCGACCACCTTCCTGGTCGCCCAGGGGCGTGGCCTGGCTGCCACGTGTCCCCGGGGCGACCACCTTCCTGGTCGCCCAGGGCGTACCTGGCCGCCACGTGTCCCCTGGCGATCACCTTCCTGGTCGCCAGGGCGTGGCCTGGCCGCCACGTGCCCGGCGACCACCTTCCTGGTCGCCCAGGGGCGTGGCCTGGCCGCCACGTGCCCCCGGGGCGACCACCTTCCTGGTCGCCCAGGGGCGTGGCCTGGCCGCCACGTGCCCCCGGGTCGACCACACCCCTGGCGATCTTTTTAACTGCGGGGGAGTGGGGACCCTGGCGCAAAGTACGCCGACACTAGCCACCCAAAACCGAAGGCAAACCAAAGAAGGAGCCCCAAACCGAAGCAACAAGGAGGAACCCTAAGCAAGGAGAAGGTTGAGCCCAAGCAAGGAGCCAGAAGGAGCTGCAACTGAAGGCAAGACCTGGAGCCAGGAGACTAAATCACAATAAGGAGAAGACCCATAAGCAAGAAGATCATCCCAGCACCCCAGCCACCTCTTCTTCCCCATCACTGACCTCAGCACTTTCTTCCCCAACCATCCATCCTAGTGGTAGCAGTACTAGCATGGTAGGTTGCTTAGAATGGTAGATTGGGGAAAATATCTAGTAGATCGGGTGGATTCAGTGGGGGTCCTAGTAGGGGGAGGCGGCTCTAAGGGTTTTGAGGGTGTTCTGGCATCGCCAGTGTTATCACCTTGCCACCCACTTAGATCACCATCCCCTAACATCATCATTGACCCATCCTTGCAAATCAAAAGGCTAAGCAAAAGGAGAAACATGCAAAATCATCTAGACGACCCCGGTAGAGTAGATCGGCTCTTAGGAGCATCCTTTTGTTTTGCCAAAGGCAGTAGGGGGTGGAAGCGAGGAGGCAGTGTCCAGAGTGGAGCTGGCCATAGGGGGAGTAGTGGCGACGCTGGGAGAGACCGGCGTCTAGCCGAGTAAAGTGGAGAGAGGGCTGGTAGGACAGAGAAGAGAGACTAGAAGAGAGAAGGAGGCGGTGGCCTGACCGGAGAGGTGCAAGGAGGTGGCGGTCAAGATGATGAGCCAAGGTAGGAGAAGAGAGGGCAGAGAAGAGATTAGAGGGAGTAGTGAGGAATTAGAGAGAGGGGGTGGTCGGAGGGAGTAGAATCGACCAGTGAGCCAGGTAGAGATGGCTAGCGAGAGGAGTAGGGCCGGTGAGCCATCAGCCAGAGAGAGGTAGGGAGAGTAGGGAAGTAGGAGATAGATAAAGCGAGAGAGAGAGAGAGAGAGAGAGAGAGAGGTCGGAGGAGCAGCCAGAGTAGAGGGATGGCTGGAGCAGCCAGAGGGCATTCGGTCGGTGTAGAGTAGGGAGGGAGAGGAAGCACCAAAGAAGAGAGGAGCCGAGTGGGAGGAAGACCAGATAGGCGTCGGGTAGAAGAAGAAAGGAGAAGGGGGAGAAAAGAAGAACATAAGAGAAGAAAAGAAGAGAAAAATAGAAATTTTGGTCTATCGTGTGAACCATGTAGGCTAAAATTGTTGTCTATTGGTAATAGGAAAATTTTGAAATAAAATTTTAAAAGCTGCAATCAAATATGTAGTAAGTGTATAAAATTGCAATATTGTATTAATTAAATTTGCCGATTTTAATGATACTAAAAAAAGAATGTGGGGTCAAATTAGTGTATTTTATATAAGGGGACATCACCCATGTAGTTGCCCATAGCTTCCCCAAAAAGGTTGGACATCGTAAAAATTTGCTATAGATTAGTTGTCGTAGATTAACACTTTTTATTGTTAGGTCTTGAACCAAACCAGTTTGTCCACCCACCCCAAAATTTGAGCAAGGCCGTATATTCATGTTTTATTCCAGGCAAGCTTCCTTTTGATCAAATTTTCCATTAAATGTCTTTAAATTGAATTTTAGTATGGATATGTGTATCATTCATGCATGGGAAAAACATATATTTAAATGTAAAAATCTTAAATTGGACTTTTTCACTGAGTTATGGAACTGATAGTTGTATTTATTTAAGGAATGGATGATTGAATGAATTTAAGAGTGGATAATTGGATGGAACTGGGAAATTGGTAAATTGGGTGAATTGAGGAATTGGTTGTAAGATGTGGTGTATGATTATTATGGTGGGTACAGGATGCCGATGAGAAGGGTCTATTTGCTGGTGGGGCCATCTACATAGGCTAGAATATAAGGATAAAAGAACTACACCTGGGAAATGAGCCGTAATTTTAATATCAACCATAGTGTGTGAAATCAGTTAGAAAAGGTTGTCTTATGAAGGTATTAGGGTCTCCACATTTTGCAACATTAAAATTTAGTGCACCCTTTTGGGATGTGCCAGTATGCCCATGGGGGTTTACAATAGGTGGCATTATATTTGAAGCCACAGGTTGAGTTACTGCCAGCGGTTGGCCAGAGTACAACTGTTATCTGCCAGTCTGGAGGGATAGCTTGAGATAGGTGTCTTCGACTTGACTAATAGGGTTGGAGATCCAATACACATTATGGGGCCTCTCTTGTGGGGGTCACTATGGGTAAAGTGATACAAACCTGTGTAGGGTCAAAATCATGAATTCATGCATGTCTCATTGATTGGATGCTACAAAAGCTAAGCCTTCCTCATATATAAGTGCTAGTAGTCACTTTCTAAATTAAAATGGCCAACTCTTAAAGAGAACCAAAACCTACTTTTAATAAAAATCATAAATTGAGGGAAAATGAGCTTCTGTGAAAAATGAGAGAAAAGTTTATGTCATTTTATTTGTTATTAATGCTTGCTACGTACATCAGTACTCACTCTTGCTTAAATCCCCTTTTGCTTAGAAGGTGAGCTATTTGGATCCACTGATGAGGCATGGTATGAGGGTGATATGTAAGACCTGGATCTGCAGTAGGATGCTTACTACTACTACTACCACCACCACCAGGAGGATTAGAGGGTTGGGTAGTCAATATTCTCGTTTTGGACGGTCATCAGGGTGATGAGACTATTGTATTATATTTTTATTGTACTTGGATTCTATGTAAAATTATTATACTAAACATATAGCCCTGCGTGGCTTTGGAATGTAATATATTTCCTTTCCGTCTCTAATTATTGTTCTGTTGCAACACTCTGAACATGGTATAATAACTGATAAAGGATCGGGATTGTGAAAGGATCGGGATGTCACCTAGAGGAGGGTGAATAGGCGTAATAAAATTTAACCCTAAATAATTCGCAGCTGAGCAGTCTGTTCGGATTATCCGAGTTGAACTTCGGATAGTCCGAGTGGTTCGGACCGTCTGAGGCTAATTCGGATAGTCCGAGGACTACAGAGCAGTGAACGCAAGAACGAGTCTAGATTACTTTCGAGTGGTCTATTTGGGCAAAGTAAAGTTGTTGAGTGAGAGTACCTGCAGAGAATGAATAATCAACAATCCAAGCACCACACAACAAGTTACCTTTGAATCAACCACCACAAGGATGAAAAATAGATTCAATAAACGGAGATGAAGACTCAAAGATTTTTATCCCGAAGTTCGGATTCTTGAGGGAATCCTACGTCTCTGTTGAGGCGACACTAAGCCGGGGTTCCTTTCAACCCAAAACCTCGCGGTGTTGCACCAAGCACTCACCGATCTCACTTTCTTGAATCCTTTCCTTTTGGAGGTGGATTCAACCTTCACAAACTCCGGAGACTCACCACATGAAGGATTTGGGAGCTCACCGGCGACTCCTAGCCGTCTAGGAGACCTCAACCTCCAAGAGTAAAAGAGTGGCAAGAAATCCGCAAGGAGATGAAATCCGGTGCTCAAGATGAATCTTTGTTACTTCAATCTTGCAAATCTCACTTCTCACTCCCTCTAATGAATCAACTGTCACGGTCCCGAATTCGAATTCGATTCTAGCAGCTAATTTTCGCGCCAACTAAGTTTTAGCCGCTCTTGAGGTCATTTTTGGCTTCCGTGAAACTCCTGAACTGCCACTTAGAAGAATTATGAACTTAATCAAAAGTTTAGAGCCGAAAAATTCCGAGCGCAAATGTGGTTTTTATCGAAGTTTGGAGGCTTGTAACTTGCAATCTAGAAAGGGCTAGAGTGCGCGAGTTGCATGGTTGCGAAGTAAAAACATTTCTCTACCTAGCGGTGGAGTTACCTTGCCAATCCGGTGTCAAACGCTAGTTTTAAACTTGGCTCAAAAAGTGAATCTAGTGCGGTTTTGTGTTGGAGGACTTAGCCAATTTGTTGGTTGCTTGAGGGGCATTTTGGGGAGATGAAAATGTGGGTCAAATGGGGGTTGTGGCAGCCAACTCCAAGCAAAAAAACAGCAGCCACCATCTTCTTCTCCAACCGTGCCCTCCATTGGAGCTCCTCCATGCCGTGCTCTCCCCTTGGAGCTCCAACTCCGCGACCTCCACCCCAGCTCCGGCGACCCTCCTGCTGCTCCTCCTCCAAGTGCCACCCCAGCAGCTCCCCCAACCTGCACACGAGCTCCCCCCATCTCCTCCAAGCTCCATCTCTCTCCTCCATGGCCATCTCTTGAATGAGCTAGGTGAGGACCTTCCCAATGCTTGGATCTACCTCCATGAAGTCCCCCATTGCTGTTGGTTGAGTTCTAGTGCCTAGATTTGGGGAGAAATGTTGTAGAAGCTAAAGTTAGGGTTGAGTTGAAATCTGTCATTTTCGAGCAGGTTTTTGGCTCTCAGTTTTTTTGCGAATTCGAGCTATTTAGAGGCCGAATTGGAGTTTACATTTGCTTAGGAAGTTGTAGAGGGTGAAATTATCTAGCATCTCCAACTGGAATTTCTCCATTTGGACATTCCATTAGAAAGTTATGCCGTTTTTAGTTTCGACTGTCAGAAATTGGTGAATTAGATTTTGAGCTGCGAATTAGGACTAATTGGAGGCCGAATTTGAAAAAAAATTTGCCTGAGAACTTGTAGGGAATTTCGAGGAGATTTCAAAAATGTATTTTTTTGCTTATTTTGGATGAATTTGGAATAAGTTATGCCGGTTTGAAGTAGTGCCCAGATTTCTAAAAATTTCAAAAAAGTCCAATTTCAGTTTTTGTGTTCAATTTTCAGATTAGGGGCTTTTGGTCCATTCAACAAGTATGTAAATGAGTAATAAAGGGGTATTATCCTATTTTGGTCATTTAGGTTGAAATAAGTCAATTTTTGGGCGTTGTCTCTAATTTCGGTTTTCTTTGCTCTAGGTTGAAATGAATGGTAGAACCGTGTCGCTAGTTGTGAAATGTAATGTTGTTGCACGTTCGAAACTCGCTTTGCTTGTGCATTGATCAACTCATCCTTATGCATAGCATTCATCTCATTTCATACATATGTATCGTGTAGCGAACAATCCCGCGGAGGGCGATGTGGCCGCGGTCGAGGGTGATCACGGTGAGCAAGTTGTTGTTGAGGATCCGGCAGAAGCATCAGGCAAGCACCTAAGCATATTCAACCTTTATGTAAATTTATTTTTGTGAATAAACTGCTACATGATTGGTTAAGTGATGCATTAGGAATTTAATTGAGGGATAGGTCTAGATCCCATTTGCTGCACATACATCCGTTGGTAATTGTTGAACACATCCTTTGGAGCTAGGCTATGGGTAATATAATTGAGTCCATGCTTAGTTCGCTTAGAAAGTGGGTTGGGCCAAGTGACGGAGGGTTCTGTCACTTGTGGTTGTTATTATTACACACATACTACATTATGTTGGACTTGGAATTGGGAAAGGTTTTGGAAAGAAATGAATTGTGGACCGGGCGGGGAGTTGGTTCATTTGGGTATGGAGACTCAAATGTGTAGCCCCGTCTGTGTCAGTTAAGGACCGATCCGTAAGTGGAATAAGATTGAGCACACCCCGGTTGGTCGCATGCCCGATTATGGTATGGTAAGCCACTCTTTCTTTCATATTGAATCAATGGACCGTAACTCCTGTGGTTGGACGTGGTTGAGGGTGAGGCTTAGGCCGGCTCTCGAGCGCCAAGCCGGGCTTGGGGCAGCTCAAGGGGGTGCTAGGTTTTCGGACCGCAGGAGGACGCTTCAGCGATTGGGTATGGATGGGAGGGGGTTGACACGAGGCCCTTCGTGGTACGTGTCATGCGATCAATGCTTCCCTGCAGGGTTAATTAAGCGATTCGAATTGCCGCGCTCTCGGATATGAGCAAGCTTGATCCGAACTTCTTCTGCGTAGTAAATAACTTGAACTTGCAGCTCGCCGTTGGACTTGAGCTTTAAAATGGTTATGTATTGCTCTACTTTAATTGTTGTTACTTTCAACCTTACACTAGAAGTAAGTGCGGTTTATAACTGCTTTAAATTTGTAATTGGTCTAATTTTCGCACTTATATTACAAATGTTAATGCTTTTCCGCACCTTTACCTTAAGTTTACTCCTTGCTACAACTAAATGCATAATCCTTTGGAGTCGGTCATTTATGGACCCCCGGGTAAGTCTTGCGAGTACTTTTTGTACTCATGCTTCTGCTTTGTGGTTTTCAGGTGAGGATCAGGTGGGCGGATGCGAGTTCTGCCCTTACTGCCTCTCGGTGGCCGGGCGGGGCACCGAGTAGAGGCTTAGCGCGACATTGCACACGCCCGGAAGTGTTCAGGGGCAGAACACTTCCGGAGTAGTTTTATTTTGCTAATGTGTTGCGATTTGATTCATTTTTGTTGTATAGATAGCCTTCTAAATTGTGTCTCGACGTTGTTTAAGTCTCTGTCGTTGTCCCGTGGGTTGTTTCTATACTTGGGATTGTGTTGCTGTGGTGGTAGTTGCATTACTTTTGGATATATATATATATCAACTGTTGTTTTTCTTGTCTGCTGAGTGGATGTCCTTATAATCTAGAGGGGTCATGCCGAAATTTTCCAGATTTCGGAGTCTTGGTCAATTTCCCTGTTCTTACCTAGCTTAGAGTCTTGGCGTTGTTTTTAAACTCGGTTTGGTGGTTGTCGGGTTCGTCTTTGTGCCGTGTGTTTCCGCTTGCGTGTGGTTTGGGAGGTTTCGGGTTCGTTGCCCCCTTTGTGCAAATTGAGTTGATAACGGCATTGGAAACCGGTATGTGGGGATCCTGGGCGAGTTCGGGTCGCATACCGGGGGAATACCGGGATTGTCGTCGAGTTAATCGAATGGGTTGCTGTCGTCTCTTTTGGGCTTGGGTGCTAGCAATGCGAACGTCGTCGGTGACCCGTTGCTAGCCTCCAAATCCGATGAGAGCGACAGGACAATCGATAACCCGAGGACGATCTGGGCGGCTCCTCACATCAACTCACTAACACTTCAAAGGGGGAGAAGCTAGGGCTCAAGAGGATGACCAAGATGCAGCAAATGAGCTAGAGTGAATGCTGTTACCGTTGGTAGGTGAGGAAACGTGATATGTGTGTGTGTGTCCCAAAACTAGCCGTTTTTGACTCGGCTTCGACTATGTCCGAACATGAGTTCGGATACTCCGAGAGGGTAGCAACAATGTTTTTGGCTTTGTGACAGAAGACCTCACTTCGGGCAATCCGGAGTACATTCGGACAGTCCGAATGACTCGGATACTCTGAGGAAACATTCGGACATTCCGAACAGGACATGGACCAAAGGATTTTCTAGCAAAACCGAGAAGCCCTGCTCGGACACTCCGAGTTAGAACTCGGATACTCCAAAGGGAATTGGAAGGACTTCTAAAACTTGAACCTTTGATACTTTTGACAACAAGGATTCATCTTTGAGCACATAGAGTCATATCCAAGCTATTTCTTGTCAAATCCCTCTTTATAGTACGGCTGTCCTTAGACTCAATCAAAAATTAAAATATACACATAGTAATGAGTCTTAACACCCGTCTTTTCTTCTTTGCTTCGATGTTGCTTCATCATTTTTAAATGTCTCAACGAGCACAATAATCTGTTCATAATGCTCACAAAAAATCGTTAGTCCATTAAACGCATTGTCATTGTTCACCAAAATCCTTAAAGGGCCTAGATGCACTTTCAGGTTGCTCGACATTTTGTTAGCTACTATGCCAAGATTCGTGTAATTAACTTGGTGCAATGATAGTATTATTGTTATTACCCTAGGCTAATTATGTGGGTTGCCACAAAACCCCTCATGATGGTAATTAGCCATACCCAATTTCAACTAAGTTGACCACATATTCAAATAACTACAAGAAGAAATAGAGAAAATATAGTGATTCTTAGATATAATATAAAGAAAATCCAATGCAACAAATTATTGAGCATAACAAACTCAATTATTAGGAATTAGTCAATTGTTTTCAAAGGATTGCCAAACAGAAGAGTGCGTAGCTAACAGTGTTGGAAATGTTAATTCTATCTTGTTTAAATCCATGTTTGGTATCCTCAACGAGTATGTGACTGCACTTGGTCTACTAAGTTAGCATAATCTATAAAACCTACTAAACATCATATCAAAGTAGACTAAGGTGTAATGCCATTATACAATGAGACTTGTGAAATTGTACAGATTGAGAATTGAGACAAATTGTCATATGAGATTAACAAATATCCTTTTCTCAACTCAACTTTAGTAAGGGTACTTATATGTTATTCCATGTCTACACCATGTCAAGCCTAACAAAGAAAACCGAAAAAGATAAATGAACGTAGCAAACTCCTACAGGAATAATTGATTATTTGCCACAAAGTTGAGGTGCATTTGATGATTTGGCAAATCATCAATTGCACCTCAACTTTGTGGCAAATAATCAAATCTCTCCTTCTATTTGGTTTAGTTCTTCTAACATCAATAATAAACTAATTTCGAATATCTCAGCATTTTGGCAACAGAAGCTTCTCTGTCAGATCCATTTAATCATTAACCATGCTTCCAAAGCATAGCTCCTCCCCTTTTCATGGAAAAATGGCTTGGAAATTCCAACAAAGAAAAATGATAAAGTACAACTCTCGAAGGAAATTATATCAATAGCCTGGTATAGTTATGAAGAATTGAAGATGTGCATGTCAAATAAAAGACAACCTTACAAAGAAATAAGTTCTCAAATAAATACAAACTTCCCATATTTTTGTGTTGGAGGAAAGTTTCGGGCTTTTGGTACAACAATTGAAGTTGGTATATGTTTGTTTGATCTAGGAGCTAACATATAAAGCATAAAAGTATTTTATAGGCATAGCCGAGTTAACTTACCTCTTGTGTGATGTGTCTTTTCATCAACTACATTAAATCTTTAGAATATGCACAACCGAGGGGCATTCTTTCTAATGAATGATAAGCTAATAAAAAGAATTAATTTGCTAAAAGGGGAACCAAAGTCAGCATCAGCAGTTATTTTTCAAAGTCAAAGAGGTGTGTACTTGCAAGTTTATAAGAATGAAAATGTGATCAATAAAGTAAAACCTAAAAAGAATACACCACTGTAGATAAATTGTACTAATAATGTTGTAAGCTGAGAACTGAGAAGTACGCACATGAAAACATATCCGTTAGCCAGTAAAGCTTCAAGGTTCACATATTTGGATCATTTATGGATAGGGAAAAATCTATTCCCAGTGGATCATATAGTTTTCATGAGGTGGTGATGATGAGAAGCATCTGAGCTCATGTTTGAGATTAAAAAAAATGTTTATACTAGGGACAGTGATGATGAGAAGCACACGAGTCATGGCACGGTTTGATCTTATTGAGAAGCCAACAAGAACTCAATCTAAAGCAACTATGCATAGCAAGTTCATTGAGAAAAAGCGATAGCTTTCACACCTTATCTCCTAGGTTGCAGGAATCACCCTCGTTATCACCCTTCTAAATGCAGTCCTCTAGTACTATTTAGAGATACTTGTGGCAATAGGGCATGGTCAGGTCATGGTTTGAAGATGAATGAACACATGCAAAATTAGCTTCAAAATTGATAATAGGCAAGTTTAGCTAACAAGTTTAAGATTCTGAGAAGGGGCCATGGTATTCATACCTGAAAACCAAACGTGTCATAAGAAGAGCCATTCAAGAATGTGTCATCAGAATCACACTTCCTTTTTCTCTTCTCCTCTTCCCTTACTTCTTCATGTGATCCACAGTTTTAAAACCACGTGACCTAAATCTTGAAGGAATAGTTTTAAACATTTTCATAGAACTAAGCAGCATGCCATGCTAACAAAAATTGCCCATTTCGATCAAGAAATCAAATGAACAAGTCTCATGCTAAACTAGGAAAAAGATCAAAACCCTAGCACATCCTAAGTACTCTTGCCATGATGTAGTAACAAGGTGCAAGCCACAAACGTAGGCCACCAAGTCATCTAGCTTGATCAACAACTAGGCTGAGAATTATTGAAACACGATTTGGGAGAAATCGACCAGAAATTGGCACATGAATAGCGTAATCCCCGTATATACCCCTAACATTCACTTAATTCTGAAGGAATCAAGAACTTACAGGAGGCATCACAAGCAAGAATCAAGAAGGAAAAACAATGTATTTCACCAAAAGCTTACATAAAGAATAAAGAAGGGACAAGAACATGACACAATGAACAACCCAAGGCTCAAGATTAAAGAAAGGAGTACCCCTTGTCTTGCCTATTTGCAGACAATGTAAC
The DNA here is from genome assembly GCA_036346355.1 of Rhipidocladum racemiflorum. Taxonomy (NCBI): domain Eukaryota; kingdom Viridiplantae; phylum Streptophyta; class Magnoliopsida; order Poales; family Poaceae; genus Rhipidocladum; species Rhipidocladum racemiflorum. The sequence goes on along the minus strand of CM070576.1, from coordinate 69,042,617 downwards.
TAGTAATAAATCAATAACTACTTAAAAACTCTATTCAAATATGAAAGAAACAAGCCAATGCAAAAGAAGCGATATAGCAAAGAAGCAGGAGAAGAAATCTAAGAAAGAAATGGAAAGAAGATGACCATGAAACAAATCCAACACAAAGATTCAGATACCAAAACCATAAGAAGAGACCAGTCAAAAGAAACCAACTAATAAAACCAAGCACCTACATCCGCACCCACTCTAGTGCTAGTACATAGCCACTTCAAACAAAAGATCACTAGAGTTGCACAAGAACAGGGCATAGAAAACTCAAGAAACCTTACAAAGAAAAGAACCCACCAACTCACCAATTAGGTAGCGCAAAGATCGCCGAAAACACAAACAGGATTAGGGAAAAGATTTCACCCAACATGGCACAAGAATGAAGGAGAAGGGAACCATATGTTGGAACCTGCCCTAACCTCATCAGTAAGTGATGGTGGTTGCAGTGATAGTGGTGAAGAAGGCGAAGATGATGGCAAAGTCCAAGGTGAAGGCGAAGGCTAAAGAGACAACAGCGGCAAAGGCGAAAGCGATGGTGATGGTGCTGGAGCTCCGTCTCCGCCATCTCCAGAGTTTCCCGCATTGGTGTTGGCCTCCCACCCTCGAGCTAGGGTTGTAAACATCCGAGTGAGCCTGCCACGTAGGCTCGAGCTCGGTAGAAGCTGTGCCAAGTGAGCCTGGCCTTCCAAGCTCGAGCTCGCTAGAAGCTAAAGTTAGGGTTTAAGCCCTGATACTCACTCGTGCTCGACTCAGCTTGAGTAAATTCGGTAATAGCTAACAATTCAATATGCATTAATTTTCAACAATAAGAAAAAGCTTAAGCTTGAGAGTTAACATGCAATAATATTTAACAGTGATAATAAAAAATTATCACCACTCACAACATAATAGTACGTATGCCTTAATAAGGATAAATATAAAAAAAAGGACCTAGAGGCGCAGATCGACGAGAAAATTTATCGGGTCCTGATGAGCTATTCAAGCTTAGCTCGCGAGTCTTGAACTTTTTTAAGACCCTACTCTGGCCCTTGGGGTTGCAACAACTATGATTCAACAACATCAACTGCATGTCTCCTTTTTGGACTTATCATTTTTACCTTTCTAACACACTCTCCTTGTTGCCCCCTTGATTTGTGAGGTGTGTGTGTAGGTGTTTGTCTGGGCTAGGGTGTGTGATGTTTATAGTCTTAGAGGGGTGGAGCAGCAAATCTATAAGTGGGAGGAGGTTGTATGGGCTACGGGTTTCAGAAGGTTTTTTCTAAGAAAAATGTCCGATTGTTCTTTTTAATGCAGACTATTCCAAATATCCTTTCTGAAAACCATATGAAATTGCATATAATTTTTATTTGTCTGATTATGTTACATATTTTCAAAGATACAAATTGCCAAATATGAAAAAGGACATACAAATATTAAGGAAAAAAATTGAGCGGTCCTTTAGTGTTATCTACGGATACACAACGAACATGAGCCGATAAATAACTACATTGTAATAATTCATATCGTGTAGGATTTTATCTTTATTTTCATTTTTTAGTTGCTAACAGTGCTTTGTTATGGCACTCCATTTTTGGTGTCGAACATTCATAGGTGAAAATTGAACTTCATGGAGACTCCAAAACTTGTCACACCCATTATAGCCGTGACACATTTCTAACGCGTAAGAATAGAAAACAAATAGCATTCATATCCTTTAGTAGCAATTGATTAACAGTTTAAGTATAGTAGGGAAGTGATGATGAACAATCCAGAACGTTTAATAATATGCGGATGGATGGCGCACCGCTCAACACAATAAAAAGATAATAGACATGTTATTAGAACGTGAGATTTTTACAAAATTTACATAGACATTTGTATAACTACGATCATGGCGCAGTCAGCATAGGCTTATGCCTCGAGCCGGACCATATCTTCTTAGGCTAAATTATATTTTTACTGATTTTTGAATATAATTTGTATAAACTTATCGTGGCAACCTTGGGCCCAGCCCCGATGCCCTTACCTCCAACCCTGGCTACACCTTCCAAAATTTTTACGGTGTGTTTTACACATGTATCATTTCATCACTGGGCTGGCCGTGCATTACTGGGTGAACCGTATAATCCATCATTCATCTCAGCCGTCTAATTTTGATCTATCGGTGAACAAACGGGTCCAATGGGGTTATATGGAAGCCAAGCGCTCGTTGCCGTTGGCCGGTTGCCACCTCCCACCACCGGCGGACGGCGGTTGCGGCTTGTCGATTCGACCCAATTCCCGCAATTCGACGACCTTCTTCCGATTCCCACGCGTTGCGACGTCTCCGCTCACCGCGCCGCCGCGGCGCGCCATGGCGGGCTGGATCTCATCCAAGCTCAAAGCCGCTGAAACCATCCTCCACCAGGCAAGCGCATCCCCCTCCTTCCCCACTCCCTCATCTCCTCCTCACTCCAACTCTTCTAACTCCTCTTCTCTCGTCTTCTCCAGATCGACCAGCAAGCGGCGGAGTCACTCGGTAAGTCCCCCTCCGCCTCCAACCTCGCCGCCCTCCAGGCCTCCGCGGACACCCTCCTCGACGGTCCTTCGCGCAGGCAGCTGCCGGCCACCCCGCCTCCCTCCCTCGGCCTCCGCCTCGCCGCCAAGCACCGCTCCCCCCTGCCTCCCCCTTCCAATTCCCCAGCCCCGCGCCGTTCCGCCTCTGCGGCGGCGGATCTCGCGGCGCAGGATCGAGCGGGTGGTGAACCTGTGGGGGTGGCCGAGGCGAAGGCGGAGGCGGATCGGAAGGATCGGGAGGATCGGAAGGGCAGGTCTGAGAGCGGGAGCGGGAGCGATGAGGATTCGGAAGAGTTGGGGAGCGACGACTCGGATGATTCGGAGGAGGAGAGGCGGAGGGAGGAGGAGAGGAGGCGGCGGCGGGCCGAGCGGCTCGCTGCGATGGCTGCACGGGCGATCGCAGAGAGGGATGAGGCCGTGGCGAGACTGGAGGGAGAGAAAGCCGGCCTAGAGAAGCTGCTCGCCGAGCGCGAAAAGGAACAGGCACAGGAGGTGAGTCTACTTCGTGGTTATTTCACCTATGCTTGTGTGGTTTGAGAGATTTCGTGAAGTGATGATATCTTCTGTGACTCCATGGCCGGACTGAATGAGCATTTTCTAATACCTAAGCATAAATGTTACCTCGTGTGATTCACAGATTGTTTGGGTTAGTACCGGACTACATGTTATTATGCTTGTCATGTGGGATCTATTCTCCTTAGCATGGACGTCTCTGCGTTGTCAGAATCAACATCTAGCAGGTAGCAACCCAACATTTGAAGTCAAGTGACACAGCTTGAACGTTTGGTTGGTTATGCAACTTTATGCTCATCTCAACCACGTCAGTGAGCACCCTTTGCTTATCCCTTTTTTCACAGAATGCGGCGATAAAATTAGCATACATAACGCTGGCACTCTAACACAATCTAGTTGATGTACTAGAATCAGGGTGACTCAATTCCAATCATGTTGATTGGCTTTGCTCTTGCTATCACTATTCTATTACTGTTTTGAGTTTTTAGCACTGTTATTTTCATGCTATGATCCATTGATTGCATTACTTTATTTTTATTGGGGGATTTGGTTTATTTTGCTTTGCATATATTATTTATTGATAAAGAGTTTTTTTTTGTATAATATCAAAAAGCCTAATTGGATGCACATTTTGTGACAAGTGCTGTCCATGTTTGTTCTTAGCCTGTATTCCCATGCTCTGTTCCTGCAACTGTCTCTTGTCATTTGTGAGGTATTTTGTCTTATAGAAGTTATCTTGTGAGATTGATTTCCAGAAATGATGATTCTTTATCAGTATTTGTTTCAACACTTTTCATGTTTAACTTTCAGGCTTCAGAGTTGCAGAGTAGTATGATTGAAACCATGGAAGCTGTGGAGATGGAGAAACAGCGACATCATAGCACTAGAATGGAAGCCCTTGCACGATTGGCTACGCTTGAGGTATCATCACTCTTTAGAACTTTGTTTCACCCATTCTTCCTGTCCTGCTTCACAGATAATGCAATATATAGCCTTTTTAACTTTTTGGTAGAGAATAGTATTTGGCCTCGAGTTTGAACAATGCTCTTACCAAAGATCTTTGCAGGTTACGAATGCAGAGCTTGCAAAGTCACTTGCCAAGGAACAATGGAATCTGGAAGTTCAAGTATGTTGACTTTCCCCCTTCCTCTTTGCTCTCTAGGTCAGTTGTTGACTGTGTGGGTGTAGGTTTTTACTTGTTTTCCAGTTTCTCTCAGTACCACTTGTTTAGAAGTGTTCTTTCTTGGTCAAGGGAGCAGTCCTTCCACATTGCTATATATTAGCATGCTTCCTCTACATGTACAGTTATGCTGAGCACCACATTTTGCTACTTTTGGCCACTGAAACAATCACTTTAGCACAGTGATGTTGTACTCCTTCCGTTCATTTTTATAAAGTGTATTTTGACTTTGCATAAGGATTAAGGTTACATTGAAATTGAGAAATGTATGAAAGAAAATGACTTAGATGCCCTCACTTAATTGTCTTGGAAGATGAAAGATATACTTTGTGTGGGTGGTAATGAATAAATGCATATGGTTGAGACAGAATAAATAGGGTATAGAAGGAAAAGCCTCATTAAATTTACATGCAAGGCTTATATTTGTGAACAAAACCATTCAAAAAATAAGCCTTATAAAAGTGAACGGATAGAATAATTGATAGCCTTAATACACTGTTAAAGCAATGTGCCAGCAGAGTTTTAATAATGAATTGGATAAAGTAGTAGAATGAATTAGGCTGGATGATCAACATATTCTACATTATACCAAAAAAATGTTTTATAACAAATGCTTGTTGTTTGGGGATTAGTTATATAATGATAGTCAGCTAGCATCTTGTATATGCATTATGATTGATAAGGTTGTCATGAAACGTCAAGACATGTATAAGGCATGGGCAAGTGCAAGAACTGCCAAAAATTTTCAGATTTGTGGATACTTGTTTAGGCTTTTAGCAAGAATGAAGAGCACATGTAGGCAGTCTTGGTGTACAATACGTTAGATGCGGGGCCAAACAATAGGTGTTAGTGGCTAGTTGAACATTGTCTTCTTTTATGCTTCCCTTTTAAATGTGGAGAATGCTAGCATTTTCTAGTGCCTAGGTTGTGTATAATAAACATGACAACATTTGGTGGTTTGACTGGTTTCCTAAATGCTGCCATTACTTGAGATATAATTGGTACACTCTGGAATTGGTTAGTCTGGAATGACCATGCTCTACAGCCATATGCACAAAGCCACATCTTCAACTTAAGTTCTCTTGTTTGCCTTCCTTTTGTTAGAGGAAGGCTACTGCCATAACCCCTGATAACAATTAGTTGGATCAGTTGATACTCGATAGTTGCTACACAAGTTATGAAATGCTTTATCAATGTTAAGTGAATTTTTCAAAATTGATCTATTATTTGTATTTTGACTAGGTTGATCAAGTGGCACAACTTCGAGAGAAAGTTGATTTGAAGACTCTTACTCAGGATAGTAAGTTGATCATGATTTGGATTTCTATATCAAGGCCTTCTGGTTTGGAGCTTCATAGTGACATTTCATCACTATCGTTTCTGATTGTTAGGCTAATTGCGTATATTGTGCTGTCTCTTCTTTGGTTTTGTTAAACTGACTTAAGCATAAAATGTTTTTTTTTTTTAGAATTTCTCACCATCTATTAGCACTTGTTTTTCAGTACGTGCCTTTTTTTTATCATTCCATGAGCAGAATACAAGAGAAAGATAGCAAAGATAGAGAAGACAAGTGTCCCTTTGGTTGATGAAGTAAGCCATCAAATTACATTTGATGTTATTGGCCTTACATCCCATGCAACAGATATAATACTTGCTTAAGCCTTCTAGTAATGTGATTGACTTGGAAAACTCTCCTTGTCTTTACTATTTGTAACTTCATTGAACTTTTGTCTAGATAGAATCCTTGAGAAGGTTCAAGCTGGAAGAAGAAATTATTGATGCAGAATACACTCTGACATGTGATAGGCTTGTCAGCTTGAAGGGCAAGGTAGGTTCTCCTGACTATAACTTTAATTATTAGTTCATTTATGTTAATTTGTATGTCGATCCAGGAACTCTTTCTGCAAAGCACTTTAGGCAATAATTGTTCTGTGCTTTAGCATGAAACTGTTCAGGATTCTTTCAGGTGGTGTCCCAACTAGCTCACTGTTTTGAATTCATCCCATTTGATCTGGTTTTGGACACAGCTCAAATGACCTTTATATTGTTTCGTTATTGCACATATGTTCGTTTCATGATTAGATGATAAAAGGGACAGGGAAATAAAATATAAGCTGGAAGTAAGGGCATTCATGCTGTCTGATTTTCCAATAAAATTAATTTTGCATGAGTTGTGATATCTCGGAGTATTTCATTCTTTGAATCCTGTACTGATAGGCTGCGGGTCATTTGTTGCAGAAAACAGTGAAATTAACCAATCTTGGTCACTTTTTTAATCCATAGGCAAGGAAGATTGAAGAAAACATTGAGCTGACAAGAAGAGACATGGTGCATCCTACAGAGGTGGAAATTGAACTCAAAAAGAGGCTTGATCAACTCACTGATCGGTTGATTCAAAAACAAATGCAGGTTAGTTCGCTATATGTGCCCCACCTGTTTTATCACATCCTGTGTCAAATTCCTGACTTGTGATTGGAAAATGTTTATGTTTTATAGCATGTCTTGTGACTTAAGTACCATTTTTTTTAAAAAAAAATAAATAAATCCGAATTGATCTTTACAGTGAAAACATGCCTGACTGATCTTGCTCGGATAGAATTTGGATATCCTTCTTTTCTGCTACTGAAAGTAAAACGGCATTCCCCCCTTCGTTGGTAATATTTATGGAGCTAGGGAACTTATCAACTCCCTGTGGTTAATAATAAACAACGCTGTAACATATAAAAAATGGTTGCCATCTCAGAGTAAAATGCTATTATTTGCATGGAGAAACCTGCTGTTGCTATATCTTCACTACAATGTGCTGTATGCTTATGAAGTGATGAGCTTCAAATGTTATTTTTTTCAGGTTGAGTCCCTGTCTTCAGAGAAGTCAGCTTTGTTACTGAGAATCGAGGTTTGTACATATAAACCCACTGTTTTCAAGTCAGCATAGAAAATATCTTGGTAAAACAGTGTCTTTTTTTTAGAGAAGAGTCATGGTCAATTTACTCAATTAAAAGAGCATGCAAGGGGACTCACATTGTCCATTATCATGTACAGGCAGTTTCTAGATTGCTTGACAATAATGCCTCGTCACTGGCTTCTTCAAGCTCATCGTCAAAGATAGATATTGAAGCCGGTACATGGCAAGAATCATATTCGCCAAGGCTGCGCGACAGGATACGGACTGGACAGCAGAAACTGGGATCTGCGATCTGCCAACTCGATTCCATCTTCTCGGCTGGCCATATCTTCTTGAGGCGGAATCCAAAGGCACAAGTTTGGACCTTGGTATACCTGGTGTGCCTCCACATATGGGTCCTGTACATACTAACATCACACCCGACAGTACCAGACACTCACCCTGGTGCTGCCTTTTCTTTCGAGTCCTTAAACAAGACTAGTATTTAATCCTTTATTTTTCTTCGTAATTTTCTTTTTCTGCTCTACATTATAGCCATACGGTAGTCTATTCTTGTGTAAACAAGGCGTTACTTTATTTTTCGAGAAATGGCAGTACTGGTTTGTACTCGATTGGTAAAATAATATAGGATGGTTCTATCAGACTGCCTTAGCATCAGTTATACATGAGTCCGAATACTCGTCTCAAAATTGTACTTCTATCACGTCATTTTTCGTTTGGCAGCTTATTTTTTCCGCAATCTGCGGCTTTTGCCTCTCTATTTCTTCTCGTTCCCAATTCTTAACTAGAATGAAACCAAAAAAAAAAAAAAAAAAAAAAAAAACAGAATGATTTAGACCCAAAATCTCGCGATTTTTTTTTTCATTTCATGCACTTCACCGAAGAAACCAAATTGGCAAATTGCATGAAGTGGAATAATGCCTGAAATACAAATTACAAGAGGTACAGGAAACCAATGACTCGTGACGCTTGAAGTAACCACTGGCTGATCAGTCAACAATCTCGCGCTCCGCTACAGCCTACAGGGAGACCACTCATCATTCCAACTGGGCGGCTGGCCGGAACCACATCGGCGTCTGGGCCTCGTCGTCCGTACAGACATAGACGATCGGCTCAAAGCCGTCACCTCCCAGCACCAGATCAAAAGACGGCCGTATCGTAGCCGCGCCACAGGCCCGAACGGATGCGAGAGAGCTCGTGCCCGTTTTCCCTCCTGCGCGGAGCCGAAAACGGGCTGAGTGGCCGAGCACGAAGCCATCACTTCTGCTACAAACTTGGTTGCTTTTTCCTAATAAATTTACAAAAGTAATCTTCTTTTGGATCGCAAAAGTAATATTGCTGAACCACGACAATGTTCCTATAACCTATACATTGCTCTGCAAATAAGTATTCACTTTAATTAATTAATCATTTGATTAATAACTGCTTAATTAAATTATTTAATTTATAGTACCGAGGTAGCAATGCTCAGCATGTTGCGCTTTCTGAGCCCTTGGTGTGGGATACAGGGTTCCAAAAACCGTCGGTTTTCGATCGAAAACCGCGAAAACCGAGTGTTTTGAGCCGGCTGGAGTTCAAAAACCGAGCGAGAAATCGGTCCGATTCAAATTTGAAATCAAAAAATTCAAAAAATTTGAAAAAATTTATTCAAAAGGTCCCTAAATCAGTATTAATATTGTTTTAGTCTCTGGAATGAAAATTAGTTGAAAATTCAAATGTATTTGAGCCAAAACCGAATGTGCCAAATTTGAAAAATAAGGAAAAAAGAAAAAGTGCACTGTGCAGCACTGTGCAGCCCAGGCCCAAACCGGCCCAAAATGAATGGTGATGACTTTTGTGCTGGCTGGTGGGGGATTCGGGCAGCAATAATTGGGCAGAGAGCTCCTCCACGCACTCCCAGCCAGAGCCGACGCCGAAGTTCCAAATCCGGTCGCCGGAGGGGCAAAAACCGAGGTTCAAGTAAAGAAATCGAGCGGTTTGCCAGGGAAACCGAGCGGCTCGAGGGGGGCAATCGACTCGCCTGCTGCTCCGTCCGGCCGAGCGGTTTGTGGAGAGGAGCCGGTCAGTTTTCGAGTTGAACCGAGCGATTTTCGAGTTTGGTCAAGGGATTTTCGTCCAATAAGGTATGTGCTAAATTTTTTAGTACTTTGATTGATTTTTTAGCTCATTAGCTGATTGAGATTTGAGCTCATTAGCTGATTGATTTGGTAGGGTTGTAAGTTTTCACAGAGTTTGTTCATGGAGGCATGTAGTTTATTGATATTTCTAGGGTTTAGTTGATGTTAATAAGGCTGTGTAGTAGTTTGGCCACTTGACAATACTTGCTGAAATTACTTTTGTATGGGATGCAAAAAACATTTAGGGTTGTTCATGGAAATCCATTCAATACTACGCTGAACCAACAATACTAACCATAGCTCGAAATGTCTTAATGTATGTTTTCGAAGCACTGGATATGAATGTATTGACTTGCTTGGATATGAACGGTATTGTAATTTGAGATGTTATTCATTGATATATCATTGCTAAATATCCATTTTGCAATTTGAGATTGTCTAAAATATAGCGAAGGTCATGCCGAAAATTTTCATATTTTTCTACAATTGTGATATTATTGCAAAATATGTAATTTACAATTGTGCTATCATTGCAAAATACAATTATAACATTTTTTGTGCTTTTTTTGGGCATTTATCTGGTTTTTATAATTTTTCTCCATTTTTTTTGCACTGTTATCGGTTTTTCGATAAAACCGAACGGTTTTCGTAACAAACCGGTCGGTTTTCGCACTAACCGCTCGGTTTTGCGCTTTTGCTCCCCGGATTTGAATTTCAAATTTCAAATTTGCAAACCGTTCGGTTTTGCTCGGTTTTCGACCGGTTTTCGTGCAAAACCGCTACCGACCCTTCAGCGATTTTCATGTCAAAAACGAAAATGTAAACCCTGGTGGGATACCTCCTGCCCACAGTACGAAAGCTACACAGGTGATATTTATTGTTCGTTGATGTTTTGCAATCTAAGATATGATTATTATTATTTTTTTAAAAAGACTACATTTTAAAAAAAATTATCATGTCTAAAAAACCGCAGCGAAATAAAGTTGCAGTACCGCTGCGTCGCCTCACTTTGATTTCAAGGCTCGCATCGCACGTGACCCCGTCGTTGATGTAAACAGTCGACTCCTCAACAATCTGAGCCGCACATTGTTTATCGAGCGGCCCGCGATCGCGGATGTCCAGCGCGATCCAAATCCGGGAGGGTCAAACGGGCAATAGGTAATAATGCCAGGACCGCATGCGAAAGAGCGCCCCAAAGGTTTATTCACCTACTTAATCTGGACCACACAGCTGTGATCGGACGTCTCATGGCGACCAGGAGAGGGCCAGCGAACCGATTGACGACAAACACCGCCGATGACACAACGTCTCCATGGCCGCCGCTCCGCCTCTGGACGGCCGACGACGTACCGGATGTCGACTTGCACGGCATGATAAATGATCTCGCAGACTCGCAGTTCCATGCATATTGGGATCAATCTCTCATTTCAAGGGGGTCATGAGATGGACTGCTCCTTCTAACCTTCAATTCGTTGTTTATAAACTGTTTGTTTATTAAATTTCTCCTCTCGAGTTTCTCTTTCTGTCCTCTTGGAATATATCTGCTACTCGGAAGTGTCTATGTATTCACAAATGTGGTAAGGAAAAAGAAGAGGAATAGGAATAAGGAAATGAGGAGGATGAACAGTTTGAGTCCGAGCGCGCGCGGATTGAAGGGTCTTCCGACGGCCGGAACGCGGGGACGCCGAAGGCGTCGAGGCGGTCCACGACGAGGCCGCGCAGGGCGGGCAGGAGGTCGGCCAACGGGGCCGTGTTGATCGAAGGCGAAGACATGATCGATCGATGCAGATGGATGCAGTCACGACAGGGAGCAATTTTTAATTCACAGACGGCGCTTGCTCCAAGCGCATGCATCCCCAGCTCCGTACGACGTCGATCGGTGAATCCAAAGCAAACTTGTTAGTACTTAGTAGTAGTCGGTAAACATATTGCCACTTCTTGTTCGGCTCCGTGTTGTATGCGTATGTTTCGGTGAGCTTTGTCTTACGTGCCCATTGCACTTATTTTTTTTTACAAATTTTGTTTTTGTTCGAATAAAATTCTAAAAATGACATCATTCTTTTATCATAAAAACAGCACCAGGCGCTTGCCCGCTTCCTAGCTCAACAAGTAGCCAAGACCACAGCAACAGCGTCCATCATGGCATGTGAGGCAAGACCACATAGAGAGTAAATCTACTGAGCACACCAGGTACGACAAGACTTGTCGCTCTGTCCATGCTTGCCAGTACTTATTCCTGCCGAGCACAGGTATCGTCAGGGTTTACAAAACCGTACCGTGAAAATCGGTTCGGTTTTCGCGGTACGGTTTTTGTAAAAACTGAGCAAAAAACCGTTAAAAAACCGTCAAAAACCGAAGAGTTGGAAAATCCAAAAAAATTGAAAAAATTTGAAATCCGTTCGGTTTTTCACGGTAAACCGCTCGGTTTTTACGAAAAACCGTTAGGGTTTCACGAAAAACTAACCCGACCTCTTCGAAAACGGTTTTCAGCGGTTTTACGCGAAAAACCGAACATACAAATTTTTTAAAAAATTTTTAATTTTTTTTATAATTAGACCGGTTTACCGAGCGGTTTTGCATCTCGAGCCAGGGCGATGCGGCTCGAAAACCGCGCTGATTTTGCGGTTTCGCGGTTTTGTGAACCCTGGGTATCGCAATATCTCTCCTGTCGAGCTTGGTGCGTACATGTCATGGTATATGAGCTCAGCAGGAGGTCATATGTGATGCTGACAACCTACTACGGTAAGGGAGTGCGGTAAGTGATAGATATTGCTTATTAGTGCTTCCGCGGTCAAGAAGTTAGTTAGATTTGTAATTTCAACGGAGAGAAAGCTAAAAAAAATGTGCAAGGGCACTGCTTCACCATGCATAGGTATCCAAGCATTTCTCGGTGGGCGGCACTTGGTTTGTATGGACTTGGCTTTGGCACGCAGCAGCAATCGACGATGCGGTTAAACGACTCCATTAAAAGACTAGGGAATAGTATGGCATGAGGATTTGGGTTGATGGTAGAGTAAAGACATGTACAATAAGGCCACCTTACCTGGCTTTCAGCATGTACACATCAGTTTTGGTCTATATGGAAGAGTGAAAAAAAAGAAGAGAAGAAAGCTAGCTCTTATTTAGTAGTCAGCTTTGCATAGGAGCATATGTAGATTATTTATGTACAAGAGAGAAGAGATGGTTATTGCACAATATCTAGGACAACTTTTAAAGATAATTATTATACAAGCACTACTACAGAAAGGCTTATATTAGACTCCTCATCACTGACTCTTCTAGTAAAAAAACGTTAGTGATGAGTCAGTGATGAAGACATTATCGCACACGGTTATAATAAAAAAAACCCGTTATTAATGATAAAGGCACTCATCACTAACAGTTTTTGGATAGAAAAGTCAATTATAAGTGTCATCATCACAGGCGGTTATATTCAAAAACCATTAGTGGTGAGTGCCCCTGTCATCACTAGCGGTTTTTTTGCTAGAATCGTCTGTGAGGTGTTATCACAGACAATTTTTTTGGGTAGAATCGTTTGTGATGAGCATTTTTTGGAAATAAGTACGGAGAGCCGTGAGGCCCCCGGCCCACTTTGGGTTTCCCAAGCCATTTTTGATGTGGGTGCGATTGTGAGGCAATATGGTGCAAGGAGACTGTAGATTTGGAAGAGTGATTATAGACCCTTTTGTTCTTGGTGATCTAAGGTTAGTAATTAGTTCTATTGCATTATTTTGAAGATCTAGCTTGGTATAAAGAGATAAAATATTTGAAGATATGGTTTAGATCTAGCTTGGTGTAGATCTATTTATTCTTTGTGTTCTAAAGTAGTAATTGGTGTGTGTTCTAAAGTAGTAATTGGTGAAGATATGGTTTAGATCTAACTTTATGAGAAAGATATGGTTTAGATCTAGCTTGATGTAGCTAGCTTGGTGATGAAGATATGGTTTATATCTAGCTTGATATAGAGCTATAGCTAGGTAAAAAGAGAATTAAAGATATGTTTTGTTCTTTTTTTATATAAGAAGCTAGCTAGCTAGCTTGATAAAGAAAGATCTGAGAATTTGAAAATATATATGTAATTTGAGTCTTGGAGCACTGAATTAAGCTAACTAGTTCATAAGTGGTTTTAGATGTGGCTTGTAGCTAGATCCATTTATTGTTTGTGATCTAAGAGGTAGCTAGTTTGGTAAAGAGAAAATTGAAGATATGTATTTGGTTTAGCTAGCTAGTTAATTTATGCTCCAATTTAAGAATGTGTGCATGTGCATACACTCTAGTGTACTTCATTATTTAACACTTATATATTGTTATATACATAGCGTACATAGATGGACCAAAGCTGGATATACGCTGTGAACCATGGGAGTCTCAAGTATATTAATGGCGTCTCCGCTTTTAGAAGAGCCACATAGGAGGATGTGCTTAATAAGGGAGTCCAATTTATGTCTTGTCCATACATTGACTGCACCGAAGCGACAGCATTAGTGTACTAGCCACCTACGGCGTCCTCCAGCATCGGGGCAACATGAAAATATGATCCACCTACGGCAGAGCCACCAACTGCACCGAAGCGACAACATTAGTGTAGGCCGATACAACACATAGAGCCTGCTCCTCTTCTGTGAAGATGACCAAAACTGGAAAGGGAGACAAGAGGAAATCCAAGTAAATCAGAAAGGAGCTGGATTATGTATATGCTTCGTTGGTCCAAAAATTAAAACTAGCAGAGCTTTTACTAATGGAAGAGGGCCTACAAGACCTTTCATCAAAATCCAAAAGATTACATGATTGGTACAAGGAAGAAGCCAAAAAGCTGGAGGCAACATGCGTAACGAGTATCTCGATCAGCTTCAAGCACGAGCATCTTTTTGACCAGTCGTCTGGAGGCTTCTTCCCGGTCGACTTCGGGGACTTATTGAATCTCTTCAACCTCGACACCATCGATGTCGGGCTCATGAGATGTTGAACATTGTAAGTTTGTGCAATCACAGTCTATACATTCGTGTATTACCGATAAATGTCATATAACTCCTTGTTTTTGTGTACATAGATACATGATCCTTAAAGCGAAAAGGAATAAATAATCGGTGGATTTTCTCGACTCAACATAGTCACGAGCCAAACAATGAAAGATAATGCTACTTACATCAAGGATTACGTGATAGAGGCATCGTTGGCTCAAAGCGATAAAGATTACATACTTCTACCCTACAACCCATCGTAAGTGTTGCACTACATGGTATCTTTGATTTATACTTTACACGCAACTTAAAGTTAGGTTGAGTAACCATGGCTTTATTCCTGTGTAGGTTTCATTGGGTTCTAATTGTATTTGAGCCAAGAAAAAAACCAGGTTAGCTATATTGATTCCTTATGTAAAGGCAACCACGACTTGAGGACTATCGAAAAACTGCTCGAAAGGTAATCACGTTTACTCCACAGATAACTCTCCTGTAGATTGTGGAATGGCTGAGGCTAACCTTTTTGGAATCACATAGGGCGTTCAAAGTGTATATAGTTTGTGGAGGGTCACACAATGACTCGTTGAAGCTGAAACATGATCTTGACTTTTCGGTAGTCGCTAGTACACAATAATCCTATATCACTTCGCAATAATACTCTTGAACTAACTAATTATATTTTCACAGTGCGCCCAATAAGGGCAGCGTAATAACCAGACGTTTGCAATAACATGTGAACCCTCATTAGTATAAAGAAGATTAGCGATGCAAGTATGTTGAAAAAGGCCCATCTGGAGGCAATTCGAGAAAGTTTGTCTGACTTCTTGATGTGTGATGTCATAGCTTCAAAAGGCACATTCCACGCTAAGTAATTTGTAAATCTTGAGCATTCTATTCGTTAATTGAATTTGTGAATTGTAATTGCGCATTTCATTGGTTAATACAATATTTGAGTTGATTTCTAAAATGATTGTGTAATCTATGATATATTGGTTAATATAACATTTGAGTTGATTTCTGAAGTGGTTGTGTAATTTGTGATGTGTAACCTGCTTGCGATATAATTTGCTTGTGATATATGTAATCATCTGCTTATCATATAATTCTTGTAATCTGCTTAATTGTTTCAGAGGGCATAGCTAGCATTCGTGATGCTAGCCAATAAATAAAAAAATATTTAGTAGTAAAAACTAATATCACAGACGATTCCATATAAAGAACCGTTAGTGATATATCACGTACCCCTAACGGCTCTAGTAAAGAACCATCTGTATTGTAGGATACATCACAGACTGTTCTTTACTATAATCGTCTGTGATACATCATTGTCACTGATGTGATACATCATTCTTTACTAGAAACATCTGTGATATATCGTATGTGATGTGAGTTTCACTGACGATTCAAGAACCGTATGTGATACATCGTTGTCATCACTGACGCATGTTTACAGACGGTTCATAAAACCGTCTGTGATAACCTTTTAGAATCGTCTGTAATGACTTTGTCTGTAGTAGTGAAACTGTCTTTTTATTTACTATTAGTTTGTTATAGGTTTTATTATTGTACTAGCTCTAAAGAGTTTGATTGGTTAGATGCCACACATTTTGTGCCCCGCCAAAGGTACTGGAAATTTTGGAACAAAACAAACGGCCGGTGGCAAGCAAACAAAACCATGAAGCTAAGAAAAATGCGGCACATATAGCACGGCCATCGCTACGTTAGCGATCCAAATGCTAGCTTAAAAAAAAGAAAAAAGAAAAGGCGGACGTGATAAGCGGCGATTCGGGTGGCTCTACTCCGGAAACCGACGTCGATCGATCTGGACATACATGACACCGTGTTTCTTCAGGGAGGGAACGCC
Organism: Rhipidocladum racemiflorum; assembly: GCA_036346355.1. Classification (NCBI taxonomy): domain Eukaryota; kingdom Viridiplantae; phylum Streptophyta; class Magnoliopsida; order Poales; family Poaceae; genus Rhipidocladum; species Rhipidocladum racemiflorum. Next base: position 69,026,512 of record CM070576.1, on the reverse strand, counting down.
AAATCGTGTAGCTCCACTCCAGTCTGCCCACAGTCCACCTGACGTGCTTCCTGCGGACCATCCACTGCCTCTGCCGCTTGTTTTTTTAGCCTGTCAGCTCATTACCCAGTTTTGCGCGTGTAATTACGGAGCTCCTCTGTGCAGTAAAAAATAGTTATGGTTTCGAACATTGTTATAATCAAAATTTCAAAACTTTAATTGTTAATATTTTTAGAGTATTTTTTAAAATATTTAAATTAGACACATCATATATGTATATTTTGTCTCGAAAAAAAATGTACTTTCTAAATATTATAATTTTATTGAATTTTATAAATATATTATAATATAAATTAGTGATTAAAGCTACATCTTAAAGATCGCATCAATATCCAAAACGATAACTATTTATGACCCAAAAAAATATCACAGCGCGATTAAACGCGTGCCATCGTTGTCTCTTATTCTGAACTCCAAATTAAGGAAATGGATTCTGTAATCCAGCTCAAGTTACTGGGTGCAAGTGTGCCGCAACTATCCTCAATGGCTGACACTTACGGAGCTGCTACTTTCTCGAGTTATTGCCAGCTTTATGCAAGAACAGTGATGTGTGTTAGTGCAGAAAACTACCGACACGTTCCCCTTACACCGCACAACCAGGGGGAAAAAAGCAAGGAAATATGCTGCATTTACATGCTTGGAAAACGAAGTGCACTTGTACTACCCGGCAATTATTAAAGCGCCACACAGAATCTAGAGATTTGATAAACATCATCCGCCCGCGCGATGGACTGCCTGTTCCTTGACGACCGTGCATCTCCAAAGCTGAAGCTCTTTACGCGAGAGGCAGCTCGACGTCTCGATCCGGCTCTCTTGGATGTGATCATCAGGGTTCCACTTTTCGTTAGCTTTAAAACCGTTCAAAAACCGAAATTCGAAAATCGGTAAAAACCGTTCGAAAACCGTTTGAACAGTAGCGGTAAATCGGTAAATCCAATTTCGAACCGTAGCGATAAGGTTGAATTTCGCGAAATTCGAACGAAATTCAACGAAAAGTTGAATCCTGGTGATCATGCATTATTATTCTTACGATCTCTATCCGTTAGCAATCGTTCCCAGTGGTTATCTCATATTTTTGCCGTCTTCTTTAGGATCGAGGATGCGATGGGACGGCACAGGAACCCGACTGCTCCCGCGGTCAGGTCGAGCCGGCCGCCCCACCCACGAGAATATACCCGCGAGCCCACGCACGTTGCCCCGCTTTGCGTAAAGCTCGACATGAATGCATATTCGAATCCTCTGCATCCATTACTTTTCTTCTTGTTCGAATCCATCGATCCATGCTGGAGAGGATGGTAACGCAATGCCTCCACCAATGGCACTCCAACAGACACACGATGCGTTCTGTAGATATCACTAGCGCAGATTCGGTGCCGAACTGCCAGAGATAATTTGTATTCAGCGTAGGAGTTTTGGTTAGAGTTTGATTAGGATGAGGAGTTTAAATAGGATAAGGAGTTCAAATAGGATAATGAAGTAAAATAATATTTTGTTTCTTAGGATTGTAGTTTGGGTATAAATTTAGAAGTAGTCATGATTTTTGTAAGCAAGAAGTAATAGAAGAGAAAAATGTCCCAAATGACGTCAGCGGTCATTTTCGAAATTATTTTAAAATCAAAAATTGATTTATGACATCATGCCTGCGTCATAAATGATTTTTTTGTAAAATTAATTTTTAAAAGAAAAAGGGGTGGCTAACGGGTGGGCCGCCCTGTGGACCGAATCCACGGTCGATCCGGGCGCACCGTGCATCCGATCCATAGCGACGGAACGTGACGGCGCGCGCACGGGCGGCGGCGCACGACAAGCAGGGACAGTGGCGCCGGGGCGCACTGGCGAGCCAAAGGCGACGACGGCGGGGCCGGAGGGTGATGGGAGTGGTGGGAATCCAGCGGCGACAGCCGCGGCCGAAGAGGGAAGAGAACGGCTGCGAGGGTGGCGCTCCAGCGCAAGAGGAGTGGAGGGGGGAGAGCAGGGAGAGGGGGATGCCCAGGGAGAATTTATAGGGGAAGGGAGCATGCGGCCGGGGAGGGGATAAGGGAGCGGGGGAGGTGGGGGATAAGGCAGCGGTGGTTGGGCGCATTCATCCTCTCGTGGAAATAGGGGGAGGCCGGTGCATGTGGTCAGACTTTTGAAGCTCCAGTGTTGCTCTAATGGAGGAGAGAGAAACAGATGAGTGAGGGAGGAAGAAGAGGATGGGAAGGAAGAAGAGAGGCCAGGTGCAGATTTTGTTTGTGCAGTGAAAGTCGAAGTGGAGTTCGTTTGCAACACGATATTGAGTTCGGGAAGTTGAAAAGGTGTGTTCGTCGTCCAAAATCGAGTCCATCAAAGTTGACTACAGGACATAGAAGAGGTGTGTTCGCCATCGAAACTCATGTCCGTCTAAGATATTGAAAGATGTGTTAGCCGTCTTGAGTTAAATACGTTGAGTACGGGGTGTTGAGGAGATGTGTTCTCTATCCTGTATCGAATACAAGTTGGCAAATCGTAGTTGTGACCGATTGCCTCAATGAGTAAGAGTTGGTGTTACAAGATTAAGGGTAGAGTCCGATTAAGATGAGGAGTCTAATTAGGATAAGGAACTATAATCATATTATGTTTCTTAGGCTGTAGTTTGGGTATAAATTCAGAGGTAGTCCTAAGTTTTATAAGGAAGAAAACAAGAAGTAATAGAAGAGAAAATTACCATAAAGTTTTTTTTATGTTATGTTTTAGAGAAATACTATGAAACGATATACCGTTTTCTACCTTTTTAACGGCATAGCTTTTCAATGATGGGATGCGTTAGTGCTGATCAAGCAAGGGAACAACAATATAGAGGTGGACAACAACAAACACTAAGGGTTGTGCAGGCAAGATGTTGTCCACAACACCAAGTTAGAAGACATTGTCAGATATGTTTTGTGTTAAAGTTTCATTTGGTTTCTTGAGATTCAAGAGGTTCACAGATATGTTTCATGACGTTTCAAGGATAAGTTTCATGATATTTCACAGATAAGTTTTATTGGGTTTTATAGATAAGTTTTATGATGTTTCACGAATAAGTTTCATGATGTTTCAAAGATAAGTTTCATGACATTTCAAGGATAAGTTTCATTAGGTTTCATAGATAAGTTTCATTAGGTTTTCACGGATAAGTTTCATTAGGTTTCACTTATATGTTTCATTAGGTTTCACAAATAAGTTTCATTAGGTTTCACGGATAAGTTTCATGATGTTTTTCATGATTTTTCACAGATAAGTTTCATTAGGTTTCATGGATAAGTTTCACGACATTTCACGGCTAAGTTTCATTAGGTTTCATGGATAAGTTTCATGATATTTCACGGATAAGTTTCATTATGTTTCACGGATAAGTTTCTCAATGTTTCACGGATAAATTTACGATGTTTCATAAATAAGTTTCATTAGGTTTCATAGTGTTTCATCAACATAATTTAATTTCTTTATCCCTTAATAGCTTTCACAACTAAGTTTCAATAGATTTCATTCGATTTTTGTTATGTTTCATGATAAAGTTTGTTTCATAAGTTTCAAGAGGTTATGGCTAATTTACATGACGTTCTCATATAGATTTCATGATTAAGTTTCATTAGTTTTCTTGAGATTCAAGAGTTGCACATATATGACTCCAGTTCGATCCGGTACTGAAGAATCAGTTGTAGAAACACAGTTCATGTACGTATGCATAACGTCCATGTCTGCATAGTATTTGATCATTCTCCTACAACGAAATTGATCCCACCAATAGTGTGTTCCTAACGATCGGATCCCATTGAAGTGGAAGCATTGGCTGAATGCGTCATGCATGTGAAGATACTAAATCTAGCTAGTTGCAAAACGTAACCACCCGATTAATCTATCCCGTTGGGAGCTCTTCTAACGGGATACCGTAGGCTAGTAGTGTTTTAACAGTGGTATAGCACTCAAGTTAGTTTGCAACGAAGCCTTCTTTTTTTTTTGGCTTGCCGCTGAAACACAATCTGAGACCAGTTAATTTTACAGTTTACTTCCGTCCATTTTTTCTCTCTACCTGTTGTCCAATCACCTTGTAGTGCCAGGGACCCGAGGAGCTTCGTGGAAATTATTTTCTTGACTGAATTGGTGCAAAATAGAGAGAGAAGCGGAGGGGGTTGTCGGTGCTCAATTGTTGCTGGAGTTGAGCAAGAAGGGAAGACTTGACAGCAGCGGCGCATCTAGCATTAGGCCGGCTGGAGAGTGAAGTCATGGGAAGGGCATCAACGAGTGCAAATCTAGAGCGGCGCATCGGACGGTCAGCGCCTAAACTGATCATTGGGTGGTTTGACACCACTACATAGATTAATACTAGGTAAGCAAACGTGACGCACGCCGCGTGCGCGAATGAAAAGCAAATTCGCATTTTTTTTTAGGAAAAATGGACCATAAAAACATTTTTTCCGGGTTCCGTAAAAAAAGACCACGAAAACATTTTTTCCGGCAAAAACGGAGAAGGGAAGGTTTTTTTTCGAGAAAAAACGGACAACGAAAATATTTTTTAGGCACCGGAGAAAAAAAGGACCACGAAAAACACCGCGTGCGCGAACGGAAAACAAATTTGCATTTTTTTAGGAAAAACGGACCACGAAAAAAAAATCGGGCTCCGAGAAAAACCGGACCACGAAAACATTTTTCCCGGCAAAAACGGAGAACGGAAGCCTTTTTTTCGAGAAAAAACGGACCACGAAAATATTTTTTCCAGGCACTGGAGAAAAAATGGACCACGAAAACATTTTTCCCGGGGTTCGAAGAAAAAACAGACCACGAAAACATTTTTTCCGACAAAAACGGAGAAAGGACGAACGAAAATCGAATTTGCCCCTTTTTTTAAGGAAAAATGGACCACGAAAACATTTTTTTCGGGTTCCTGGGGAAAAACGGACCATGAATACATTTTTTTTCCAGAAAAACGGAGAAATAACCTAGACGTAAGAAACAGGGACCCGATTGTTATTTTTTTGGACCCGCGCGCTATCCCGAAAAATTAGAAAATGGCTAACCCGCGATATGTATTTAACGGGGGTCTTTGCTGTAAAGTAGCGAACCAGGGACCTAAACGCAATCCGAATAAGTTTTTTTTATACTTACAAAAAATCGCAAAGGGTCTCTTTGTAATTTACAAGGACCAGTCCGTAATTTAGGGAAAATGGAAGGGCTTTTTTGTAAAACAACATGGGGGGTGAGGTGGCATGGCTGAGGAGCCGATAAATCTTTCGAACTTAATAGAGTAGATACAAATCTTCGGCGTGTAATAGGGTTGATATATGGGCATTTCTCTATCGTACTCTCGGTGTCGTTGTTCTCTATCGTACTCTCGGTGTCGTTGTTTTTTCTTTTGCAATTATCCCAAGTTTCTTATGGTAAACTTTGGGTTGGCATTTATGCCTAGTTGCCATCTTAGGCTTGATCTGAAATACCTGTCTGTGATTATTACTACATATTTAGTAACTTAGCTGGTTCTACTTTGGCTAAGAAAAATTTACGATACATTATACTGGAGTATATAATGGATAATAGAAAGTAGAAATCAGATCTAACCGTGGATTTGCTAAGGTTATTTCTGTACTCTACTACCAAATGAAGTATAAATAAACTCTAGTTAATCTAATCAATTGGATCGAAAAGAATGAACAGTTCATTATCAGACCCTGTTTGGCATAGCTTCAGATTTCACCTCCACCTTAGATCTGATATTTATAGGCTAAAAGAAAGTGAATTAAGTTTATATTTTTATTCTAAAATGTAAACAAAATGACCTACCAAAACACTATAATATACTCACAGCTTCAGCTCCACGAATCTGATAGAACTAGGAATACCCAGCTCCATCAGATCCACGGATCTGATGAAGTTAGAACTCTACCAAACAGGATACGATAAAAGAACTCTTGGCGAAACACATCCACATGGAGATGATAAAGAGGCCAAATCAGCCCATAGGCCCAATCACTTACGATCGTTGATTTTATTTTTGATGAACGGTGGTGATCCTCTTAATAACCTACCGTGTTAATGCGACGAAGAATGAGAGAGGTTGACTACACGCGTGCGCCAAGACAACACAACCAAAGAGAAAAACAAGGGAAGAAAAGGGGAAGAAGCCATGTTCCATTTGAAGTGCTCTCGCACAAACTTTAGTCGGCTCGCCGATCAATCGGATGTGATCAGACTCATCTCTGTTTTGGTTGGTGTGTTCTTGACGTGCAACTCTTGTGGTTTCTACGTTCGGATTCGATATTTGGGTCTAGAGGGGCATCGGAATTAAGGGGATTTATCATTTTTGAGTTAACATGTTTAGAAATCTGTAGCCCTGGAAGGAGGAAGACTTTTTAAGGGGTGAAATGGTGTTTGATTTTGCTGAAATCTATAAGGGATAGAAAGTTCTACTTCTCAGTATGGTTAAAATTGTTGCCATTTTAGTATGGTTTGTTGTTGTTACACCCAATATATATTTACCTTCATGGTTGTGCTGATGGTAGGGTTCGCAAAACCGGTCAGTTTTCGTCGATTTTCAGGAAAATTGACCGTATCAAGTCGGTTTAAAATTCTAAACCGGTTGGTAAACCGGTCCAATTAAAATAAAAATAAAAATTCAAAAAAAAATTATACGATGTAAACCGGTCGAAAATTGATGAAAATCGCTTGATTTTTGACAAAAATTGATGTAAATCGCTCAAAACTTGGCCACCCAAAATGTTCAACTTGTTGATCGGTTTTTCGAGAAAACCGATCGGTTTTTTGACGAAACCAATCGATTTTTGTTTTTTTGAAAAAAAAAATTCAAACGCTCGGTTTCAAAACTCTTAAGTTTTTGACGATTTTCACGATAAACCGGTACTATCGGGTTCTCGATTTTCAATTCAAAAACGGTTTGATTAACCCTGGTTGATGCTATTGTAATTCCTCTAGTGCGAGTCCCAGTTACGACTGAACCACACAAGTGGACGTTTATATTGGGATCCCACTTAGGTTTAAAGGGCAAGGAAAAAACCACAAACCATAAAACAACTCACATTCAGATATAAATCAAATTTGTATTGTGTGAGATTAGGTGTCTACGTAGTACAGTAGAACATGCATGCTGCACAATTGCACGGGCTAATCGATGTAGTCTTTTGTAAAGATCTAGCAGTGAATAGGTACTGCACGGTGGTTCGCTGATTTTTACCCCTACATGAGAAGGTTTCCCATGCTGATTCATTCTGTCTTAATTTGTGCATATAATCCTCCTCCTCCTCCTCTTCTTCTTCTTCTTCTTCTTCTTCTTCTTCTTCTTCTTCTTCCCAGTGTGTATATGTTTGTTTAACCCTATCGCACGTACAGCTATGAAAAGAGCTATGAAAAGAGAGGTTGTTGATTATGCTTGATTGGAACCTGTCATGGTTCTGGGTAGGAACTTGCCGTGGTTCCAAGGCCTCCAGCCGCAACAGGGTCCAACCTAACCCGGACTATAGCTTTTCAGATGGCTCGTCCGGCTCATGTCCGACACTCCGACCCAAGTCGCACAAAGTTTAACTTGACGCAACCTGAAATGACTTATATCTACGCCCTCCTTTTAGCTTTTCTTAGCTCGTGCGTCAATACCTCTTCTTCTTTTTTGTCTCTGACGGTCTATATATTTCATCGAGATAATCATATTTTCCTCCTTATCTCAACTCTTATCTTTTCTTGCTTCAAAGGAAAAGAAGTTCATTTTTTCCATTTGCCCCAACCACACAAGTTGATAGGAGACTAGGAGTATACTCCACTCCCTAACATCATACCCTCTGCAGTTTGACTCTTGGCACACTCCCCTATACAACATAAGTATACGCATGCCAAGCGAGAATTTTTCGTCGACCACACTGGTCATGCATGGCCGTAGTGTATAGGTTAGGCCATTCGGGTGATGCATTAATTACTTAACACTGATTTCTCTTCTTTCCTCTGCAAGAACAACCTGATTAAGGACTTACATTCTGCAAGATCGAGCCGCACTACTGAGTGCTGATGATCCTTCACTGATTAAATGTTCTACTGTTATGAATAGCACTTGTATTCAATATGAGAGCCAATGACCACAATATATAGAGTACATGAGGGAAAGGAATAACAGGATTCTATCTCTAATATAGATACTAGAATAACAGGACTCCATCTCTAACACCCCCCACAAATGCAAGGCGTATGCAATAGCATTGCATTTGGAAAAGGATGAACTAAAATAGAGAAAATCCAAAGTCATAGTCCTGAAGTAGCCGCCGTAGCATGTAACTCTTGGAAAATCGAACTAACGAAGAATAACCAACGAAGAACCGAGTCGATGAAGAAAAGTCGACGAAGAAGCCAAATCGACGAACAGAAGTCGAAGGTAGGGCCAAGTCGACGAAAAAAAGCCGACGGTACGAGTCGATGAAGAAGAGCCGACGGTAGAGCTGAGTCGACGAAGAAGCATCGACGAAGCCGACAAAATGAGCCGAGCCGAGGTAATAAGAGTTGACAGAATGAACCGAGCCGATAAGAGAGCCGACCGACGACAGAATAAAAAAAACTAAAGACTTGGATGGACGCAACGGAAGACTAAAAAAAAAAATTAAAAGAAATAATAGCCGCAACACTAAAAAGCAGTAGCTAGGAAAGGCAACCCAAAAGCACTAAAAAGGGAAGCTAGAACCAAGGAGCCAAGCAGAGCCAAGTAGCTGAGATAAAAAGCCGATACATGAAACCGGAGAAGCTGGAGCCAAACTGGAGCTAAAAGCCGGAACAAAAAGCTGAAGGAATCGAAGAAGCCTCGTTCTGCTCTGGAATCTTCTCCACGAGCGGTCAAGCTGACAAGAGAAGATCCTCAATCCAGTGGATGTAGTTGGATCTGTTTGGAACAGTAGGGCAAAGTTGTCCATCGGGAATCCACCAGTTGACGCCATGGTCGTGGAGGAGGAGGACGCGCGTGGTGGCGAAGTCGGTGAAGTCGATAGATGCGCGGCCGCGGGATACGGAGACGAAGGGGCGGAAGGACGGGTAGAGCGAGGCCAACTTTGCGAAGTCGGGAGCCGCGGCGGCTTAGAGGTTGCGCGGGTGGATCGTCGGCGCCTCCGAGTCGTCGTTTCGCCGCCGCTTCTGTCCACCTCCCATCGACGGAGGCAGAGCGAGGCCCTGGACTCCAGAAAGCGGGCACCGGAGGCAGCGAGACGAAGGCTGGAGTGACGCCGCATCAGGGCCGGAGACCGTGTGTCGGCGTCAGGAGCGGGCCGGCGAAGGCCGAGGCATGGCGTCGTCGGCGCAGAGGAAGGCGGAGGCCGAGGCGTGGCGTCGTCGGCGCAGAGGAAGGCGGAGTCAGCCGGCTCGGGCGACGGCTGGAGACGCAGAGGCGCGTAAGACAGTCGCCGGTCTTGCTCGCCGCACTTCCCCACTGCTCTACTCCTCCTCCTTGCCCGTCTGTGGAGGAGCCGTCGGAGGTCTTCGCACGCCCGAGTCCAAGCGCCGCAGATGGCGAGGTGGTCGCCGTGCATATTGGTGCCTGCCCGGGAGAGCAGATTGCTTCTCCCGGGCACGGCGGCAGCGAAAAAGAATTGAGGCTAGGATTTGAACCTAAGCTCTGATACCATGTTATGAATAGCACTTGTATTTAATATGAGGGCCAATGGCCACAATATATAGAGTACATGAGGGAAAGGAATAGCAGGACTCTATCTCTATAGATACTAGAATAACAGGACTCTATCTCTAACAAATACTACTACTAAATAACAACAAACCACACAATATCTTCTTCTTCCATAAATACTGTAACCAATCACAAATATTGTTGTCAATTAATTATCACACCCGCACCAAACAATATTGTTGTCAAATTAATCATCACATCTATATTTTTGCAACTAGAATTAACACATTCATGCATTTATTAGCTAAGGGGAAATAAATGTACTACTGTAATACTACTACTACTACTAAATTAATTACTAATTTGGTACCTACAAGAATATACACGAGATCATGCAATTGTGATGTATTAAAGTGATAGTGGTGTAGGTTTCTCTTTCTTAAGGATGGTGGTATCAAATCTAAGGATCCCATCCATGAGGAAAACAACCAATTTATTATGTGCCTTTTGCATAATTATTGAACACCCACCCTACCCCCCTTGTGTCACCTTTGAGGTTTTGATTCTCCTCTCCCTTTCTCAAGTTGTGTACCACTTTTCTTCTTTTGCAGCTAATAGCCTCTTCTTATATCTGCCTTGGAGAAGCTAGGCTCATCTCTTACTACACACACACCCACCCACTGTGAGTTCAGCCTCTAGCAATAATCTCACATGGTGGGGATGACTGGTGCTTACGGTTACAATGGTAACGAGAGTCAACTGGTGGAAGGTATAGGGACGGGGGCGCCGGAGATCGCGGCGATGGAGGTGCACAAGGTGGCCGCGCCGCCGCCGCAGAGCACGGCGAGCAAGATGAAGGCGAGGGTGAAGGAGACCTTCTTCCCGGATGATCCGTTCCGGAGCTTCAAGGGGCAACAGCTGACGGTGAAATGGCTCATGGCGGTCAAGTACCTCTTCCCCATCCTCGACTGGGTGCCCTACTACTCTTTCTCGCTCTTCAAGTCCGATCTCGTCGCCGGCCTCACCATTGCCAGCCTCGCCATTCCTCAGGCATGCATCCATACCTCCAAGCTTCCAACTAATTAAGATTGCATCCATACCTCCAAGCTTCCAACTAAGATTGCATCCATACCTTGTTGTTTTTTACCTGTACATTTTACTGATTTCCTTTTTAAAGTACACACGCACGTAGTATTTAACACATCCAGTCAAACTGCTAGCCTGTACTACGCCTTTCTTTCCAGCCGCACCTTCTGTTTTTGGAAGATTTGTGCGATTTTCCGCGAACAGTGTGACAAATCTACTCTTACTGTACGTACACATGGTTCTTCGTTCACAGGGTATCAGCTACGCGAAGCTGGCAAGCTTGCCTCCGATCATAGGGCTATGTACGTACGCCTTTCCATTAATTTCTAGCTTTCAGTTCCTTGCCTTGTACATGCGTGTTCACTTTGATTCATGGCGTTGCGCACGTGTGCGTATATGCAGATTCAAGCTTTGTTCCGCCGATGGTGTACGCCGTGCTGGGGAGCTCGAGGGACCTCGCCGTCGGCCCGGTCTCCATCGCGTCGCTGATCATGGGGTCCATGCTGAGGCAGGCCGTCAGCCCCGCCGCCGAGCCGCTGCTCTTCCTGCAGCTCGCCTTCACCTCCACCCTCTTCGCCGGCCTCGTCCAGGCCTCCCTCGGCATCCTAAGGTCAACTACTGATCATCACAGGCACTTGCCATGTATGCATGCCTATACCGTACAATATTTTGCGCATGCATGCATGCAGGCTGGGATTCATCATCGACTTTCTGTCGAAGGCGACGCTGGTGGGGTTCATGGCCGGCGCGGCCGTCATCGTGTCGCTGCAGCAGCTCAAGGCGCTGCTCGGCATCGTCCACTTCACCACGGAGATGGGGCTCGTGCCCGTCATGGCGTCCGTGTTCCAACACACCAAGGAGGTGAGGCCACCTATCCATATCCATCTCGCCGTTGCCCGTAAGCTTAGATCTCCATGTACGGCTCCAGCTAACGGATCGTGTTAATTTGTACGTATACGTATGTGCAGTGGTCGTGGCAGACGATACTGATGGGGGTGTGCTTCCTGGTGTTCCTGCTGTTGGCGAGGCATGTGGTGCGTATACGCTACCTAGCTCGATCGCCTTCTCCCCTTTAATTTGTCGTGTAACCTAGACCTGTGGGCGTCTCTACTAATGTGCTTCGTTTTAACTTCAGAAAAGAAAACAGAAACGTTTACGACTAGTTTTTCGATAAAAAGGACATCAAAGAAACGTTTACTAATAAGCATGACGTACCTGGTGTTGATCATAGCATCGTTGTGTTTGCTTTTGTCTGCTTTTGCTTTGTCTGGAGTAGCTGCTGCGTGATATCGATCGGCAAGTAGCTATATAGTTGTGCGCCCGTGTCGTTAGCTCGCCGATCACTAGCCTGAACCGCTAGCTCCTCGCCACAGAAAATTCCAGGAACAACGAGTACGTGCCAGGGGAGGTAATCATACATGCTGATGAAGTCATGCACCAGATGATGCATATCCGACCGTCCATGGAAGGATATGCGTCTTTCTTTCTGCAGTTTGGTCCACGAACATCTGGTTGATGGTCCTACCTTGGACGATCTTTAATTACCAACAGCATTTTACCACAAAAATTAATGGTCAAAAAGCAAAAAAAAAAAATACAGTGAACAGAGACCAGTCCCGTTTGGACCAGAGTACCATTAATCTGCAGGGGTGAATCCAAAGTTGGCTATGAATTGAACCTTGGATACCATTGTTGATATCAGAGCATCAGTACATTTGACGCGTAGTGGCCAACACTGGTCAAATGTGAATAATGTGATGAAGAACCTTGTGACGTTAAACCGACTTTTTTTTTTCCAATCTAGTGACGTTTAACCAACTGAACCTGCATTTGTTGACAACAAACAAACAGCTGAATCTGTAGGTGCTGACTGCAGGAGTGAAGCGCCCCAAGGCGATAGAAGGCAACTACTGCTCTATGCTAGCTATAGAGGAAGAGTGTTGTGCCTCTCAAGGCATTTGATTCCTCATGAAAGCGATCTTACAAGTAGCAAAAAAAAAAAAAAAACGAAATCCACACGATTCAAGCCCTCTCCTGCAACCTGCAATGTTTGATCTCTGTTCTGTACTTCTGTCACATTTAACCGGCTATGAAATTGAACCAAATTTCGTAGAATACTCTTTCCAAACGAAAATCTGTTGACAACAGTCCTTGAGCCGGATTTTAACCGTCAATGCTGGAGGCAACGGTGTTAGTTCAATGCATAAGTGACATAGCTGCCTGGTGTAGCGTTGGCTATTCTGAAACTATAGATGGTAGCTAGTGTCAGAGAAAAGTTTATTTCAGGACCTAAAATTAGATCTCTTTCCATTTTGCAATTATTCATTTGAACTCTTGTAGTAGTATGTATTCATCTTAATTACTGTCTGTGTATGCAGAGCATGAGATGGCCAAAGCTTTTCTGGATTTCAGCATGTGCTCCCTTGGCATCTGTCATCGTCTCCACCCTGCTTGTTTTCCTGTTCAAAGCGCAGAACCATGGCATTAGCATAGTAAGCAATCAACAGAACTAAAATAATTGTAAATTTACTACTCATGCTTGCAACGTGATGGAAATCAAGAAATGTCCGGATATGTTCACCGCAGATTGGGCAGCTCAAATGTGGACTGAATCGCCCCTCATGGGATAAACTACTCTTTGATACTACATATTTAGGCCTTACCATGAAGACCGGCCTTATCACCGGAATCATCTCCCTTACGGTATGTCTATAATATATATCTTTATGTTTTGCATGCCATGTCGATTATCCTACTCACTTTGCAGTTTTCTAAAAATCACCGAAAAAACATGGATGCATTACATTTATTCTAAAACAAATATATTCCATGACATTGTTCATCAGAATTAAGTAATTATATTGTATCTTCGAGATCAATATCACTGATAATCTTATGCGCACTAATTTTACTCTGTCAGGAAGGAATAGCAGTTGGTAGGACGTTCGCTTCACTCAAAGACTACCAGGTAGATGGCAACAAAGAGATGATGGCCATAGGGTTGATGAACATTGTGGGCTCATGTACATCATGCTATGTAACAACAGGTACATTTGTGGACCGAAATAATGTCCAATATTCTCTTGTATTCCTTGTAAAATCCTAAGGTCAACACCAAGACACAAAGAGTGATGGCTTTCTCTTATTTTCATCAGGAGCATTCTCTCGCTCTGCTGTGAACCATAATGCCGGTTGCAAGACTGCCATGTCCAATGTGATCATGGCACTAACTGTTATGGTCACACTGTTGTTCCTGATGCCACTGTTCGTGTACACACCTAACGTAGTTCTTGGAGCAATCATAATTGCCGCTGTCATTGGCCTAATCGATCTCCCTGCTGCATACCACATCTGGAAAATGGACAAGATGGATTTCCTCGTGTGTTTGAGTGCATTTGCTGGTGTCATCTTCATCTCGGTCCAAGAAGGTCTTGCGATAGCGGTAACCAGCAAAATCATTGTTGAAAATAGTTATTGTTTTGCAGAGAAAAATTGCCGGTTTAATTTCTTGGCGACTGAAATTGTCAAATCTGCAGGTTGGTATATCTATATTTAGGGTATTGCTGCAAATCACAAGGCCAAAAATGATTGTTCAAGGGAACATTAAGGGGACCGATATTTACCGGAACCTCCATCAGTACAAGGAGGCTCAAAGAGTTCCTGGGTTCTTAATCCTGGCACTTGAGGCTCCTATAAACTTTGCAAACACCAACTACCTGAATGAAAGGTAAAAGCAACTCCTAGGACAACAAAGAAATATTAAATTAATCTGTAGAGGAAATTGATAAATATTTGTATAATATTTCCGTTTGTAGGATCAAAAGATGGATTGAAGAAGAAAATCCTTCAGGGAATAAACAAACTGAACTCCATTTCGTAATCTTGGATCTATCTGGTTTGTGACTTTGAATAAAAATTTCACTCACTTCACTGTATGCTGTGTAGCATGTTCATATATTTAACTCAAGCTCACTAGAACAATATGGATTGATGATTTCCATAACATTGAATGTCAAATGCCTATAGTCCAGTACTTCAGTATTAGCTTTCTACTAGTCACTAATAGCAGGTTTGCAAAAGTTTAATTTTCCACTTGGAACAAAAAAAATGCAAGATCAGGCCATTTCGTAATGCTTTAACAATGCTATTTTTTAAATTAGTTGATGGTGCTTCGTACCAATTTTATTATTTTCAGAAGCATTTTCACTAACATGTGGTAAAATCTTTTTTTTTTTTCTCAGCTGTTCCTGCAATTGACACAAGTGGTATAGCGTTCCTCGTCGACATAAAGAAATCAATTGAGAAACGTGGCCTGGAGGTATACTCATCATATTTCTAGTTCACAAGCTATCAGCGTAGTTATGTGGCAAACTAACCCTTTTTTTCTCTCTTCTGTAGCTTGTACTTGTGAATCCAACTGGAGAGGTCATGGAGAAGATACAGCGAGCAAACGATGCTCACAATCATTTCAGGTCGAGTTGCTTGTATTTGACTACCGGGGAAGCAATCGCTTCACATTCTGCATTTGCCAAGATGACAACACCTTAAAGTGGTTTGTCGAATTGTCATTTTGCTCATGCTGTCTTTCGGGAAAAAAAAAAATTGCTCATGTAATTGCAATGCTAAATTGGCAATGCAAGATTTCCACCCTGTTCACCAATGGAAGTTCCACAAAAAAAAAGTATTTCACAGTTATGTTTGTAGCTAATCTTCTGAGTTATTGAGATCTATGTGATGCAAATTCGGCACTTGAATGAGAAATATTGAGAATATTTACATTCGTGTGTGACCATCAACATCTGTCTGCATGAAAATTTTCTATTTCAGTGTTAAGAACCAGATGTTTTAACCGTAGCAATTGTAACAGAATTTGTTTGCTTATTGTTACACACTTGGTTCTACATCATCCATCATTATTGGAGAGATGCACATGGTCATGAAAGGTGGAGATTACCCCGAGGTTGCTATAAATAGAGGGGTAGGGGCATGCCTCTTCCCTCAAGTCTTTGGTGACTGATTTTGATTGTGCTCTTTTGAGTTTTGTCCACCTTGTTGTGAGGCTTTGTAAGCCATTCCTTTCAAAGTAATGAAAGTTTAATTTTATTCTCTATTATGAATTTACTTTCCGCATTTACATTATGTCTTAAATACAGCATTTAAATTTAAAAATTTACTCCCTTGCAATTTACTATTCCGCACATTTGGATTTGCCTCCTCTCCTTCTAAATGCTGGTGGATTTTTATGCCAAGGATGAATGATTATTAGATGAATCTTTTTCAGATCATATCCTAATCATTTAGGCACATCTCTTCTTGAACTTTGCAAGAAATCGATCTTTTTGATTGAAATGAAGACATTTTTGTAGATCGTGTTTGTGGTTTTTGCTTCTTGTGTTCTTACTTGATGTGACAAGTGGAAGAATATCTAAGATCATCTTGATCATCAAAACTCCACGAGCAAGTCTAAGACCAAGAACTTAGTTTTTGTTTCCCTTTGGTGCACTTCTCCTTTGATTTGAAAAAGATCGAAACTTTAATATTAATCTTCGC
Source organism: Rhipidocladum racemiflorum (assembly GCA_036346355.1). Taxonomy (NCBI): domain Eukaryota; kingdom Viridiplantae; phylum Streptophyta; class Magnoliopsida; order Poales; family Poaceae; genus Rhipidocladum; species Rhipidocladum racemiflorum. The sequence goes on along the minus strand of CM070576.1, from coordinate 69,010,236 downwards.
GATTGATGGTTGGAATAGATTTCCAACATGCATAAGGAGGTGCATACCGAGGTTCAAGGGCTAGTTTTATCTCGGTTAGTTCTTTGAAGTTTTTGGTAGGCTCTCTTGTCCAATAGGTGGGATAAAATTTTATTTGAGATCATTCACCCCCCCCCCCCCTCCTTCTCTGATCGCCAGTCTGGTCCTTCATGTATTGAAATCACCCCGAAAACTGATACTTTCACTGCTAAAGTATCAGTAAATAGTATATTTGCAGATTTGATATCTCTGTGAAATACTGATAGGGAAGCAGCGGAGTGTAGATAAGCAACGGCCCTTGCTGTTTCCAGTGCAATCCTCAATCTATCTTTCCATTACAAAGGGTTCTCACTTTGGCCATGAAGATGATACGAGAGAGTTCCATTTGATATGAACTTCAAAGAAGGAAGGATATTTGACTGACTAAAATTTCAATTGACGTGTTTTACTGACAAGTTGACACTTTTCTTTTGGAGAGCAGTGACACTTTTCTTATTCGGTGGTGAATCGTATAATAGGGACTTATTCGATGGCATAGAATAGATTTTCTCTAAGAACTATATGCCTTGACTGTAGAAATTGTAATTGAATTCATTTGTTTATTGTTACATACTTGGTTCTACACCATCCATTAGTATCGGAGAGATGCGCAAGATCATATTTCAGAGTTCCTAATTAACATTCGGTTTGCAGTATGGCACCCAAACTAGTAATAAACTAAATTTTACCATGGAAGAACAATTATCTTGGAATTTCAGATGACTCAATGTACTCTTTTTCCAAGCTGTACTGTCTAGTTTCTTCACCGCCTTTGCTTCTCTTGTATGATTGATCTTTTGGAGCATTCTGACCAACTCTTGTGATCCGAGAGTTGAGATGCGCCTTTGAGCTTTGCACATCTTCAAGTGTCGTCTCCACTTGCCTCATTGTAGGCCTTTCCTCACCTTTTAAGCTTAAGCATGATTCTGCTAGCGTTGCAACCACCTCAGCGTCTGTAGCCCCTCCCTCCTCCACAATTTGTCGATCTAGAATATCTGACAAGCGATTGTCTTTTATCAGAGACACAAAGTATGATGCTAGGCTTGTGCCTTCTGACGAATGACAAGAGAAAACTGGTGTCACTCTTGTCAGTAGCTCTGCTAGGATGACACCAAAACTGTAAACATCGCTCTTCTCTGTGAGTCGACTAGTGTAGTAGTATTCAGGGTCTAGGTAACCATAGGTTCCTTGGATAGCTGTAAGTATCCCTGTCTCATCTATTGAAATTGACCTTGAAGCTCCAAAATCTGATACTTTTGCTGTTAAAGTATCAGTAAGCAGTATATTAGCAGATTTGATATCTCTATGGAACACTGATATGGAAGCAGCAGTGTGTAGATAAGCAATGGCCCTCGCAGTTTCCAGTGCAATCCTCAATCTATCTTTCCATGGCAAAGGGTTATCATTTTGGCCATGAAGATGATATGAGAGAGTTCCATTTGATATGAACTCGTAAACTAGTAAAGGAACTTCCGTCTCTAGGCAACACCCAAAGAGCTTCACCACATTTCTATGGTTAGTTTGTGAAAGTATGACAACCTCATTTATGAACTCATTAATTTCCCTCTGAACCACAATTTTAGACTTCTTGATGGCCACAACACGCTGATCAGATAAGATGCCTTTATAGACTGTGCCATGCCCACCGCCACCAAGGATGCGATTCTGGTCAAATTTGTTGGTTGCCTGCTCTAGTTCTTCTAAGCTGAAAATCTTCATCCTTTCAGCTATATCTTTGTTTGAAGAGATTAACTGTTGGAGAAGCAATCCATGATTTTTCTTGAAAAACTTCTGTCTCAACTTCTTGGCTCTTCGTTGTCTGAGTTTTTTGGTGATTTTGGCAACACCGAGGAGTGAAAACAATAGACCAAAACCAGCACTAATTGCTATTATGGTAATTAAACCTGCAGAAAATAAAGTAAGGATTGATAACACAGTATATGTCGCATACACTTCAAGAAGTGAGCTGCTGTGTTCAACTGAAAGTTCCAAACTACTCAACTATACCACGGCAAAGTTTTCTTGAAATATTTATTAGAGCGGTCATACTGGAAGTACTTTTCAGGGGGCATGGTTTACTGCTGAAGCATACACATTCTTTTATTAGTTTTTCTTTTTTTTTTCTTCCCCCATTTCTTAATGGTGTAACCATTGATGTTTTTTTTAAAAACCAAGAACAACAGCTCTACCATTCATTTCAAGATGGAGTAGAAAACAAACACCAGTCCCTCTATGGGAGACACCACAGACACCAACACCCATGCTTTCAGTTACCATTAGGGACAACTGATTTCAAAACCGAAGAATGAAGTAATAGTATTTTTACTATTTTCTTAGATGGTCTACTAATGTACTGTACATAATAGATAATTCTAGAGGTCTTTTACAGTAGACTAGATTGAATATGAATGTTCTCTTTTTTTTATCCATTGTATCAAATTAACTAGAGTTTACTAATACTTCATCTGATAGTACACTAGTAGAAACATCCTTAATAAATCAACGGTTAGATCTTATTTCTACTACACACTATATACTACTAGTATAATGCACCGTAAAATTTCTCTAATTCTAAGGTCCAAAAAATTATCACCAAGGGAACCTTATATCAAGTGACCAGTCAGTGAGTTGTATTTGTACCTGGGAGGCTACCGATACTTTTCTTTGCCGAGCATCGGTATGTCCCTGGCATATTGATGCAGGTTCCATGGCATGGATAAACATCTGGCTGTTGACACTCGTCGATATCTGAAAAGGGGGGAAATACAGAGTTGAAAAGCAGAGGCATTTCATACAATCAAAAACACAGTTTTGCTTCTTTGAGACGAGATGTACAAATCTAGTATGTACAAAGTGCAGTCTGAAGCCTCAAAACATTCAACAAAACAACTAAAACTCTTGGTAAGCACCATGGTCCCTCGTTACAACGAGCGCAAGAATAAAGGAAAAGGTAGTAATATATACCTTGGCATCCATCACTGATGTAAGGATTGCCCTCGTATCCTTGGGAACAGTTGCATCGTCTTCTGTCATAATTTAGACCAAGGATATAGCTATAACTGTTTAGGCTTAGGCATCTAAAGTAAGAAGAGTTGGTTCCAACAGACAACGGCAACAAGTCCTCATCGCGGATTAAATCCAACCACCACTCCAACACCGCCGGAACACTCGAGACCAGGGACCGATGATACATGGGATCGGTGAAGTTGAAGAAGCTGAACAGCATTTCGTCTTCCTTTGTGCTGTTGTACCAGCCCTGATCAACTATGAACGCAGCTGTAGGTCGCCAGGAACTACTTAATTTTCGGTCGGTCAGATGAGCGACTTGGATGGCGTACGATCGGACACCCGGCCCGATGGACGTTCTGCAGCTGCCAATGCCGGAGCACGAGCCGGTGCCAATCTGCTGGACGCCCACACAGATGGCGGCGCAGGTGCTGTTCTCTGCCGTGCCGTCGGCGATGAGGTCCGCCACGATGTTGCAACCGAAAGTCACGAACCAGTTGTGCGTGCTGGACACCGTGAATGGCCCAGTGGCCGCTATGCCGGACCATGAGACGTGCGAGTCCCGAGAATCTGATCGCAAAATGTCGCTGCGGATGCGTACCGTCCCGTCCGGCAAGGAGATGCCGAGCACTTCCACGCCGTCGCCCAAGAGCAACTTCGGTGGGTACCGCGTCTCGTCGCAGGTGAGGTTAAAGCCCACGTAGAAGCAGCCTTGGCCGACGCCGAACGGGTACGGCACGCGTATGTCGCCGCAGCTTTCCCGGCAACCAGGCAAGGCTATCGGGCCGGCCGCTAGCGTCGTCACCAGGAGCTGAAGCGTGTGTGCTCCGATCGTCCCTCGTCGGGAAGAAGAGATGGAGATTGTCATCTCTCTGAGCGTAGCACTTGTTGAACCTAGCTACTGATCAGGTATTTGTTTAGGGCGAACAAGGGACGTAGGGTTTTATTGGGAGGGGCTTCAAAGTCCATTCCAAGAAACAATCGACAGTTTACGGGGAGAAAAATCGCTAAAAAAAGACAGTCTTCGAAAGAACAAGAACAACAAGTAACTAGTAAAGCGAAGTGACTGATGCAGGACAAAATATCGACCCATCAAAGTCCACTCCAAGAAACACTTGGCAGCCCATCAGTAAAAGAAAGGAAAAAGCTACAAGTGCTAGTAAACCGAAGTGACTGATGCCGAATAAACAATTGACACACGAAGGAGATTTTTGGCCAGGATAACCTGTCCCTAGGGAAGAGGAAACTTCAAAGAGGAAACTTCAAAGAAGGAAGGATATTTGACCGACTAAAATTTCTAGGGCAGTGCTTCTATATTTTTTCTTTTAGTATAAGTTGTACAAATTTTGAAGCAAGCGAAGGGGTAAGTAATCACTATCTACTCTTCATTCATACTTTAATAGTTGTGCAACTTTTAAAAGGAAGAACATAGAAACACTTCTCAAATTTCAATTGACGTGTTTTGACATTTTCTTTTTGGAGGGCAGGGACATTTTTTTTATTCGGTGGTGAATCATAGAATAGCGACTTATTTTTTTTGTTAATTAAAGGCAGGAGCTCTGCCGCTCAATTAAGAATAGAAAAAGTCAGAGTACAAATAACCGAAAGAAAACAGGGGTCCATCGACGGGGAGGCCCTGTGAAAGAACAACACACCAACAAACCTATGGGTCCCAAAGGCCGACAGCACAAAAGAAACTAACGGACTACTCCGGAGCCAAATCCCTCATCGCCGAAAAGAAGCTCGAACAGTCTTGAATAGCGACTTATTGGATGGCATAGAATAGATTCTCTAAGAACTATATGCCTTGACTGTAGAAATTGTAATTGAATTCATTTGTTTATTGTTACATCTTGATTCTGCACCATCCATTAGTATCGGAGAGATGCGCAAGATCATATTTCAGAGTTCCTAATTGACGCCCGGGGCCGCCATGGGGGAGCTTCCATTGATCCACCCCTCGTTGCCACAAGTGGCTGGATCCAGCCGTCCGGGTAAGCTAGGAAGAGAGAGAGAAGGCGAAAGAATGATGTGGTAGTTGCGAGAGGGACGTGAGTACTAAGGAATTGACTAGAGTTACCGATTAAGTAGTCAAGGAAGAAAGACATAAATACACCTGATTTCATGTTGAGTTTTAGGGTGAGACGAATTTGTTTCCTACTCCATCTCAAGTTTTTCCATACACGGAATCTATTATATATCACTATATATATGACCCCGTAATCTAGGGCAAAAACAAGAATTTATTGTAAACATTTTCTTATATAGTGAATCGCTTTCGTGCGCTCGTAATTTTTTCTCGTAAAGATTTTCCACATAAGAATTCGTGTCTTCTTGTTTTCTATTTTCTACGTCGTATTTGCAACAAGTGCAGAAACTCAAGCCGGTCTCGTCGACGTGCAGCAGCAAACGTCAAAGCAGCCATCAAAGCACGTGTCCCGTAGTGGAGGCGATTCTCCCGGCCAGGGTCGCGTGGAGGTGTCCAGAAGAAAAGACGCAAGGTGTACGTGCGGCAACATCAGTGAAGTAGATTGAAAGAAAGAAAGAAAATCGTTAGATTGGTTGCATCAGTCGAGTCCGCGTTTCTTGGTTGAATCCGAAGTTGAAGACTATTCTTTTGTCGAGTTTAACATTCTATGCGTTTACCGAGTAATAATATATGTTTTAAAAAATATTAGAGATCGGGTTAAAAAAAAATCTAGAGATAGAATTGTACACGTATTTCTGTTGACGAAAATATTTTTTCGGGGAAAAACGGAGAAAGGATCTGGACGTAAGGGACGGGGGCCTGTTTGTTAATTTTTTGACCTAAGCGCTACTCCGAAAAATTAGAAAAAGACTCATTCGGGATTTGTATTTAACAGGAGGTTTTTTTATAAAATAACGAAAGAGTGACCTAAACGCAAATCAAAAGAACACGTAGTCTATTTTGGAAAATCTGTTTTTTACTCTCACAAGTTTAGGGTTAAAAAAATTTAAAAAAATGCTAAGGTTTTTTTATAATTTTTCAAGGACCAAAAAGCTAGGAGGGGTGGCGTGGCTTCCTGGATGGCCGGTGTCGGCGTACTTTGCGCCAGGGTCCCCACTCCCCCGCAGTTAAAAAGGTCGCCAGAGGTGTGGTCGGCCCGGGGGCACGTGGCGGCCAGGCCACGCCCCTGGGCGACCAGGAAGGTGGTCGCCCCGGGGACGCGTGGCGGCCAGGCCACGCCCCTAGGCGACCAGGAAGGTGGTCGCCCCGGGGAAAGGTGGCACGCGGGTCACTCCCCCGAGGTCAAGGGCATTTAATGCAAGTTGTGCGCATTAAATGCAAGGCGTGCGGGATGCAGTGCGACGGCCCGCCTTCCCCAGGCACGCATTAATTGCGTGACATCACGGCAGCACCTTACCCCTGACGTAGCGAAGCGTTGGTGGGCCGGGGCCCGAGGTGGGATTGTGACAGCTGCGGCAGTCATTAATGAAGAGTAAGAACGAGCGACGTGCGCAATAAATAATCCCATGCCAGTGTAATGATGGGGGCGGGGGGGTAAGCCACCCATGCGTCCCCGTCAGCCCTAGTATAAAAGGGAGCCAGGGTGCATGGGAGAGGGGGTCGAAAGATTGTAAGGCTTTCATTTCCTTCAGCAAGAACACAAGCAATACCAAAAGAAAGCAGGACTAGGGCTATTACTCTTATGAGGGCCTGAACCTGGGTAAAAAGCTCTGGCGCCTCCTTGTTCCCCTGAGTTTCCCGGTACCCCGGTCGTCTTCTTCCTTTCCCCGGCAATTGCCCCGAAAGCCCCCTGTTTGAACCTCATAAGCACCCAATTCAGAGGTGCCTGTTAGCTAGAACGCTGACAGTGGCGCGCCAGGTAGGGGCTCTTGGTGGTTAGATTGCCCTCTTCCTTCCATCTCCAGTTCGAAGCTCAGCAGAAGCAGGAGCGCTTGTCTGCATGGCGGAGTCGCACTCCAATCGCGGCCATTTGCAGGAAAGCGGCGCCCGTAGCCGATCCCGGCGTTCGAGGAGGAGCCGGAGCCACCGGGTCCCTCCGCCGAGGCGCGCGCATGGCTCTGCGCCGAGGGTCGGCCCGTCCACGGCGCTTAGGCGCTGGTGGCGACACCCCGTGAAGCCTCCATGCGGCCCGATCGCTTCTCGATCATCCCCGGTAACTGCGGGAGCGAACACCCCACCACTCGTGGTCGCGGGACATCGTCCACCTGGTGGACGCCGCTAACAAACAAGTTGAAGTGGCGACCGGCCGGAGGCTTCCGCGTGGCGGCGAGGAACAGCGCTAGCGCTGGCGTGCCAGGTTCCAGCCACCACACGGCGACCCTCCCGGCGTCAAGGGTCGGGACAAGGAAGGGGTCTGGTTGCAACCCCTCGATTCTGAGGACATGCACATGATTCCGCTTCTTCCCGCGTCCCCCGAGTCTAGGGGAACCGTGAAGACCTCCGATCGCGCCTCGGCGAAGGCGGCGTCGGCGCGGCGGCGACTGCGTCATGTCCTCCGCGAACGTCAGGGGCATAAGACAGGGGTCTCTCCCTCGGACTCTAGGGAGAGCGCAGGTCGCACTCCTCATCCTCTCCTCAGATCGGGGCCGCGAACGGCGCTACTCCCCTACAACGTTGGGTGCCAGCGTTCTCTCTCGCCTTCGGCAAGTCGCATGGCGGAGAGATTCCGCCCCGCCTCCATCGAGAAGTATGATGGTACCACCAACCCAGAGGAGTTCCTTCAGATCTACACCACGGTGGTACGCGCGGCGGGAGGGTCCGAGAAGGTCATGGCCAACTACCTCCCGACGTCACTAACGGGCTCTGCCCGGTCTTGGCTACTTAACCTCCCGCGAGGCTCTGTGCACTCGTGGGAGGGGCTATGCGACATTTTTGTCGCCAACTTTCAGGGCTCCTACGCTCAACCAGGCGTGGAGGACGACCTCCACGCTCTGGAGCAGACGGAGGGGGAGTCCCTGAGAGAGTTCATCCGGCGGTTCAGCCACTGCCGCAACACGATCCCCCGGATCTCTGAGCAGTCGGTGATCATCGCTTTCCGGAGGGGGGTCCGGGACCAGAAGATGCGGGAAAAGATGGCCACGCGCGTCATCTCAACCACATCTGAGTTGTTCTCCCTGGCGCACAAGTGCGCCAGGGCGGCCGAAGCTCGGAAGTGTGCCACGAGGCCTTCCGATTCCGGTGACGTTGGCACCCTGAAGTCCTCCGACCGCAAGAAGAAAAAGAAAAAGCGGAGGGAGGCAACCGCTAGGGAGGTCTTGGTCGCTGAGCCGGAGCCCAAATCCCGGCGTCATGATGACCAGGACCAACGGGACGAAGGCGCCGGCGGCGCGCGACGCAGGACCGTCGCCGCTTCGCCGCGAATCGATGGCGGCAAGCCCTATTGCCCCATCCATCGAACGAGCGGACATGACTTGGAGGACTGCCAAGTTGTATCCAAGCTGGTCGACAGGCGGCTCAAGAAACGCCGCGAGAAAGATTGCGAAGACGAAGACGACGAAGATGTGGCTCCGCTAGCCTTCCAGCAGGCGGAGCACACGGTGGCGTTCATACACGGTGGCTCCGCCACCTACTCCTCGAACTCGCAGTACAAGCGGGATCTGAGGCAGGTGTGTGCCACCACGTCAGTCTCCGGGACGGGCCGGCCGCTGAAGTGGTCGGAACAGCCGATCACTTTCAGTCGGGCCGACCACCCAGAGAACACCTCCGGCCCTGGCCATCTCCGATCGTGGTGTCCCCACGGTCCGCATCTGCGAGTTAGGCGGGTCCTGGTTGATGGAGGCAGTGCCATCAACCTGCTGTCAGTCGGGGCGTATCAGGCGCTCCAGATCCCGTACGAGGAGCTGCGCCCGGCCCCGCTTTTTTACGGAGTAGCCCCCGGGGTGGGCCTCCTACCCCTGGGACAAGTCCGATTGCCAGTAACGTTCGGAAGTTCGGAGAACTTCCGAACGGAGCTGGTAGATTTTGAGGTCGCTGACTTCGACCTCCCCTATAATGCCCTGCTTTCGGCCGCCTACCTGGTTAAGTTCATGGCGGTGGCCCACTACGCCTACATCTTGGTGAAAATCCCGGGGCACAGGGGTCCCATTACGGTGAAGGTGGATAGATTGGAAGCCTGCGGCTCGTGACAGTGCGAGATCTTGCCGGCACCACCTTTCGGCCCAGCGACAAGGGCGACAACCGGGCTCCCCTCGGCCAAGTCCCGCGCTCCGCCAGCCCGTGGGCGAGGCAAAGGCGGTCCCCATGGGCGAGGAAGGCTCGGGCAAGGTCGTCAAGATCGGCACCGACCTCGGCGCCAAATAGGAAAAGCGCTCGTCACCTTCCTCCGGTCTAACCTGGATGTGTTCGCCTGGGAACCATCGAAATGACCGGAGTCCCCAGGAGGTGATCGAGCACCGATTAACAACGCTTCTGGAAGCGCGCCGGTTCGGCGTAAGATCCGTGGCGAGCGCCAGAGCGGCAGAAGATCCGGCGGCAGGCGCCAGAGCGGCAGGACGCCATTCGGGACGAGGTGGAAAAACTGTTGTCTACCAAGATTGTGCGGGAGGCCGCCTACCCGGAGTGGTTGGCCAACCCCGTGCTTGTAAAGAAGTCTAATGGGAAGTGGCGAATGTGCATCGACTTCACCGACCTCAACAAAGCCTGTCCCAAGGACCCGTACCCCTTGCCGCGGATAGACATCGTCGTCGACTCCTGGCGGGTGCGAAGCTCTGTCTTCCTCGGCGCCTACTCCGGTTATCATCGGATCGGCATGGCGCAGAAGACGAAGAGAAGACCGCTTTTGTGACTCCTCGGTGTATATTGCTACGTCAAGATGCCTTTCGGGCTGAAAACGCCGTGCCACTTATCGGCGGGCTATGCACATTGTGTTCCCCCAAATAGGGAAGAACCTCGAAGTGTATGTTGATGATCTGGTCGTGAAAGCGAAGAGGGCCGACGAGCTTATACAGGACCTTGAAGAGACCTTCTCTCACCTCGAAACTCTTGCTGAAGTTGAATCCAGAAAAGTGCGTGTTTGGTGTCTCGTCCGAAGTCGCTCGGTTTCTGGTCTCCGGTAGTGGAATCGAAGTCAACCCGAGAAAATAGAAGCAATTGAGCGAATCGACCGCCTACCCGGCTCAAGCAACTGCAATGCTTGGCTGGCCGGCTAGCCTCCCTGGGCCGGTTTATATCCCGGCTCGGGGAGAAAAGTCTGCCACTGTTTAAGTTGTTGAAGAAAACCAACTCATTTGAATGGACCCCAGAAGCCCAACAAGCGTTTGAAGATCTGAAGAAGTACCTCTCTTCTCCTCCAGTGCTGGTCGCCCCCGAGCCGGGCGAGCCGTTACTGCTGTATGTGGCGGCCAGCCCCTGTGTAGTGGCCTTGGCCAGTAGCGGAACGGGAAGGGGTCCAACGGCCGGTCTACTACATCAGCAAAGTGCTCCACGACGCAGAAACAAGGTACCCTCAGGCTCAGAAAATGGTCTATGCGGTGGTAGTGGCGTCAAGAAAGTTACGGCACTATTTCCAAGGGAGAGAGATCACAATGGTCTCCTCGCACTTCGCGCGAGATCCTCCACAACCGAAGCGGAGGGTCGCATCGCCAAGTGGTCCGTTGAGCTGGGGGAGTTCGGTATCAAGTTTGCTCCTCGTACCTCAATAAAGAGTCAAAGGCTGGCGGACTTCATGGTCGAGTGGACTCCATCTGAGTCCGAAGCTGATGAGGTCCCGCGCCCTCCCCCTGGGCGCTCTTCTTCGACGGGTCTTTCAGGCTTGAAGGCGCGGCTGGGGTTCTCTGGTCTCTCCGGCCAGGGACCTCCTCAAATGCGTGGTCGCCCTCGACTTCAAGGCCACCAACAACGCCGCCGAGTACGAGGCTTCCGGCCGGGCTCGTGCCGCCGCAGCCATCGGTGTCCGGCTACCGCAAGTAAAGGGCGACTCCTGGCGGTCGCCAATCGTGCAAGGAAGGACTTTTCTGTCGACCGTCATGGCAGCATACCTGGCGGAGGTCAGGAAGCTGGAAAGGCATTTCGAAGGACTGGGATACACTCACATCCCCAGGCGTGACAACCATCTGGCGGACGAGCTCGCTCAGCTCGCTTCGACCAGGTCTCCTGTACCGGTCGGGGTCTTTGAAGAAAGGCTTCCGCGACCGTCCATCGCAGCCCCCATTTCTGGCGGGGACGATGGTGATGCCGCTTCAGCCCTCGCTTCTGGGGGGAAGGCGGTTCCGTTGGAAATGCCCGGCCAGGCGAAGTACTCGGACGACCACCTCGTGGTCGCCAGATTTGACCAGGAAGGCACATGGATGGATCCGATCCTGGCCTACCGCGGGATCAAGTGTGCCCCGATGATGATGCGTCCCAGAGAAGATAGCACGAAAGGCCAAGTGCTATACCCTGGTGGCGGGGATCTGCATGCGGGGTAAGAATGGAATTCTTCAAGTGCATCACTCGGGAAGAGGAGCGATTTGCTCTCGGATATCCATGGAGGCGTGTCACGGGAGCCATGTGTCCGGACGAGCGATGGCGGGAAAAGCTTTCCGTCAAGGGTTCTATTGGCCGACCGCCTCCAGGATGCTTGCGGTAGTGAGAGATGTGAAGCGTGTCGATTCCACGCCAAGCGAGTCCACCAACCAGCCCAAGCCCTGCAGACTATCCCGCTCTCTTGGCCCTTCGCGGTCTGGGGGCTGGATATCCTGGGCCCGTTCCCGCGGGCCACAGGGGGCTACACCCACCTGTTCGTCGCCATCGACAAGTTCACCAAGTGGGTAGAAGCCGAGGCAGTAAGATCCATCACCGCTGCCAGGCTGTCAAGTTCATACGAGAGATTTTTGCCCGCCGGGTCGCTAACCGTATCATCACCGACAACGGCGCCCGATTCACTAAGCGCGGCCTTCTTAGACTTCGTGAAGAGATGGGCACCAAGGTCTGCTTTGCCTCGTCGCTCACCCCAGAGCAACGGCCGGTCGAGCAGACCAACGCTACTGGCATCAAGGGCCTCAAGACCCGGGCGTTCGACCGACTCCACAAGAGTGGCGCCGGTGGACGAAGAGCTCCGGCTGTGTTGTGGTCACTCCGACCACTCCTAGCCAAGCTCTGGGAAACCCCTTTCTTCCTGGTCTGGCGCAGGTCGTTTCTCCCTGAGCCGAATCGGGTCACCTCGCGTTACCGCGTTTGTGGAAGAAGACCAGGGAGAGGCTGCGTCGAGACGACATCAACCTCTTGGAAGAGGCGCGGGATCGAGCAGCCTTTGCGCTGCAAAGTACCAGTGAGCCTCAGCGGTACCACGCCTCCGGGTTAATGAGAGAACGCCGCGATGGCGACCTGGTCTTGCGAAGAATCCAGACGCATGCCGGTCGCATAAACCGCCCCCAGTGGGAAGGACCTTTCAAAGTGGTCTCTGTCTCTCGTCCCCGGCGGTCGGGTTGGCCGAAGACGGCGAGGAGCTAGCAAACTCTCGAATATAGAAAATCTGCGCCAAGTTCTACCCTTGATTGGTTGTAAGTCCTTGGTTCCGTCCCCGACCGGGCCGAGTATGTCTTCCGCTCCGCCGCGGCCTGGGAGGCCCTCTGCTTTTGAAGTTAAATACTCTTTTTCCTGTCCAAACCGCCTTGATCTTCCCGCTTTTTTCGGTCTTTTGCCTTACGCCGGATAGTGCCGGGCGATTTGCCTCTGGTACCTGTCCCGATGCGAGGTAGGATCACTAAGTGTGAGCGGCGACGGGACGGGTGATTGGATGGCTAGTTTAGCACGATCCCAAAGACGGTCATGACACTCGTGGTGTCCCCGTGGGGCTCGGCGACTCAACACCACCGCCAAGAACACAGGGCCCCGCCGAACTCGCTAAGTGATCGTTCCCTAGCTCAAGACCTTAAGTCTCCAAGCGTTCCGCGTGGAGCCGTAAAGAATAAGAACAAAGAAATCTTTAAGCCATATAGCGGGAAGCCCGTGCTTCCATTCCATTTGAACTGTCTTGCGTCTGAAGTTTTTACAGGCAAAAGTAAAGCAAACTAGCTAACTACGCTGCGGGGGGATCCTCCTCGTCCTCTGTCGCCGCCTCAGCGGCCGCCACATCCTCGAATCGGAGAACGCCCGGATGAAGCGCCACGTCCTCGGCTACCGCCTCGACCTGAGGTTCTCCATCGCCACGGTGGCCGCGACACCTTTCCGGAGCGTCGTGGACCGCTCCTCCGCTGCGCTTGCCGCCTTCGATCCCGGACCGTGGTCGCGGATCGGTTGGGGTCACGGCTATGCGCAACAAGCCAGACGCATTTCGCCGTGGCCGCCGCGATCGCGCGCCCTCTGACGGACCTGGCGGCGAGGGCGGCGCAAGCGTAAGGAAGTCTGCGGTCCGCAGAGGCGAAGGCATAGTGCCGTGGCTTCTCCTCCTGCGGACCCGGCCGCTCCAGCCCTAACGAGCAAGGCGGCCATTGCTCGGTTGAAGGCATGGCGCAAAGATCTGCGAGGTGTCCACGTCTGACCGGGCCCTATCGGCCTTCTCGCCTCGACTCATGAGAGCCTTTCCGCGCGGCGGTGCTTTGTTCATTGCTCCGCTCGGCCGCAGCCTCGCTCGATCCCCGCCCGGTCGCGCAGATCTTCTACCTCTTTGCGAGGCGGTTAATCTCGATTCCGCCTCCGTCAACCGCTCCTGCTCGTCGCTAGACGACCGCTTATCTTTGGAATAAAGCTCGGCCGAGCTGCCCGACAAAGCGTCTGCGTCTAGGAACGGAGGCGCGATGGAGTGGATCCGGGGTAGAGGCGAGGCCGAGCGGACCTCGGTACCGAGCGACGGCGCCAGCAACCGCCGCTTGGGGGTCGCCCTCCCCTGCCCGGCTGTAACACCCCAAAATTTTGCTTTTCTTAAATTCATGTGTGATTTGGCACTTTGGTGAATTTTTGGAATTTTCTGGAATTTATTTGGATTTATTTGGAATTTATTTGAATTTATTCCATTTTGAAATAATTAAAGAATTTAAATTTGCAAATAAATTTTTGTTGGAAATATTTTATTTGAGTCCAAAATGATCCAAAATATTTTCCAGAATTTTTCTGGAATTTTTCTGAGTCTTTTGCTATTTTTAATGAATTAAATGAATTACTGGGAATTATTTTAAATATTAATTACTGGAAAATCCAACTCGGGTCAAGTATCGTTCATCCGATCGAAGTCGGACTCGAGTCCGACCGAGCCGATTGACTCGACCAGAACCCACTCCTAACCCTAATCAATCCCAACCGTTGGATCAAGATCCAACGGCCGAGATCCGTCAAACCAGACAGCCGTGTCCAGGACGGACCGATCGCGCCGCGATCGTGGCCGTTGGTTGTGCCACGTGGGCGGCCACGATTTCATCGTCTCCGCCGAGTCCGAAGCCGGACTCCGCCGCCGTGTCGCCGTAGTGAGAGCTAGGTCTCCGTTTTCGCCAGACGGACGCCGAGGCTATTTAATGCCCGGCATACCGAGATCGCCATCCCACGCCGGTTCGAAACCTAGCTCGCGCCGCTAGGATCCCCACCGTCTCGCCCGTTATTGCTCGCCGGAGTTGGAAGTCTGCTCCGCCGCGACAACGCCGATATTGCCGCCGTCCGTCGTCCTCCGCCGTCATCAAGCCCGGTCCGGATTCCCCAAGGCGAGGCAGCGTTGAGTACCCCTCGCCGCCGGGCGCGCCCGAAGCGCCGACGGCAAGGTCGCTGCCCCTGTCTCCGGTCAAGCCACGCCGCGTGCCATCGCCGCCCTCGAGCCAGGCACCGTTGGATCCAGACGGACGGCAGCGGTGAGTTCACGTGTTTCCCAAACCCTAGAAACCCGACAGATCTGGGCGTTGGATCAAGATCCAGCGGTTCACAATCGCCACGCGTCTTTATGCAAAGGCGATTATAGGATTAGATCTCGACCGTCCGATCTAGATCTAACGCCCACGAGCATCGAGTAGTTTCAACGTGTTAACCCTGGATCTAATCCGCGCCGCTGATTTTCAAACCAACTGGACGAGATTGCGCCACGTGTCGGGAAGTTGGACCGACGCGCGGCCGCGGCCCACGCTGGCAGCGTGGCAGGACGCCGACACGCGGCCCGCGCGTGTCGAAGGCCCGCATGTCGCTGGCTAACCCAGCGGCCGACGTCACCCATGACGTCACAGTGGGTCCCACTGCCGCGCGTGGTGAGCCCGCCGACGTCGGCGATGACGTCACCCGAGTGAGCCCACATGTCGATCCACGTGGCCGTGGGACCGAGTCCACCGTGGACCCGAGCCGAGCGTGGACCGAGCCCATGGATCACCGACGCCGCGAGCCAATCGGGAGCTGCCACGTGTCCATGCCGACGCAATAATTAATTTCCAAAAGAAAATGATTTATTAATTCGAATAATGATTTCAAATTTAGATTCAAACTTCAAACGCTTATAACTTTTATGCGTTTCAACTCCGATTTGAGCGATTCAAATTTCTAAATTTGTATAAAATTGAGATCTACCTAAATATGAATTTTATTTAATTTTTGGACTAAAGTTTTTCTCTGTAATATTATTTAATTGATTATTTAAACTTTAAATAATCATAACTAACGCTTTAACTCCAAATTTGACGATTCCAGTTTCTAAAAATCCAGAAAATTATGTTCTCTCTGTTTATGGATTTTATTTGGAGTTTTGGGATCTTTTGCATAGTGTTTATTTGTGTATTTGCTATTTGCACGCTTTACGAGTAGACGTTGAAGTGCCTGAGGGATTCAAGGAGAAGTATTGACTCAGGATCCAACTCAAGACCAAGAGCAAGTGCTTTTTGAAGGCAAGTTGTGCTTTGACATTGTTGATCCTATTTGAAATCTATTTTGATTTAAACTATTGCATGCTAGTTCAATTAGAAAAATATTTTGTTTAAACACAGGGTTAGATAAATACCAATTTGCTATATGACACCTTGATTACTTAAGTATGTGCCATGACCCTTTGTCACCCTAGTTGTGGTTTACTAGTTGGACATTATTAAATTGCCAACATGGGTTTAGATCGTTGTAGTATCGCTTAGACACACACGTGCTCATGACATGATTTTGGATAATCAAATGCTAATATTGACTTAATGATATATTGAACCTGTTTTGGAAAAGTATCATGTGATGTTGATGGCACGTGGTGCATGGTAATCAAGCGGGGTTTGATAAACGATTTCGGCCAGGGCATGTGGCAAGAGTAATCAGGTGGGCAGTGTGGCATTGGGAGTGTTGATTTGGTTTTTCGGGTAGTCTTGCCCTGGTCACTCTAAGGACTTAACCTTGCAAGCCTTTGAACTGGGTCATACTTGCAACCACATGGCTGGAATGGGACGGCCCCTAGTTGACTAAGTCGCTAAGGACTCACTTGTGGAGCCTCGGGTGTCGATTACACCGTTTGTGTGATTGTGCGGGGAGCGTATCGTGGTCGTGGGCCGATACCCATCTAACGGTGTGTTGGTCCCATACTTCGCCTTGGCTAAGGGAAGGGATGGTGTAGAGCACGTCTGGAGAGGACCACCTGTGTTGTTTGAGGCTTCCAAAGGCTTTGTTATGATCGCTCATTCGCATACTCTTGTATGGCGATTCACGGTGACGTGGTGAGTGGATTGTATCTTGTGGGTAAAGTGCATAACCTCTGCAGAGTGTAGAATCTATTTGAATAGCCGAGTCCACTGTGATCGACAATGCTCTGAATTACAATCAAGGGTTAGATTTTCTCAAAATAACTTGGATTTGAGAAGTTGGGTTGGTTTAACAAAGAAGATGATGGAAATATGGTTTAGGATGGGGAAAAATGTTATTTAAACTTTTTGAAAAGTTATTTATGCTTTACTTGTTTTTACCGCTTGAATCTACTTATATTACTTGTCAAATGTCTGTTTACATAAATATACCTTAAGCTATTCCTTTGTACCAAGCCATGCATATAGTATATTAGCTTGCATTACGTGCATGACTTGCCGAGTACCAAGTACTCACCCTTGCCCCAACACAATATCAGTTGAAGAGGAGATTACGCCAGCTTCGGAGGAGGAACTCCAAGAGGACCCGTCTACTTAGGGATGCGAGCCCGATCGGTTGCCTGTGGTATCTTTGGATGGCGCCACTAAGTTTATTTGATTTTCCGCTGCTATTATTTCTCTTTTAATAAGTTCTGCCTTGCAAGGCATATATTTGTAACTTGGCCATAAGGTCGAGTAACCCTTTGATTATTTAAATAAAGTACTTTGATAGTATCGTTTGGTATGATTGTGATATATACCGATGTTAAGACTGTGTGCACTAGCGCGTTCCTGGACTAGTGCTGAATACACAGAGGGTCCGGATTTGCAAATTCGGGGTCCCGACAGAGGTGGTATCAGAGCCATACTTGACTGTAGGCTCAACCCTAAGCTAGAATGGTCGTAGTGAGGATAAAACCTATTTTCTAAAGCTAAAAATTTGTGAAGACAAGAAATGACCTCTCGACTTATCCCCTTCTCTCTTTTCTTGTCTCTTGCTAAAAATTTTCCTTACCTTGTCACAATTCAAAAATTCCGAGTTCTTACGTAAAGCACTCTTGTGACAGATGGAGGAAGAGTTCAACTACGTTGATCTAGGAGTTGGTCACGCCATGAACTTTGGCACATGCTACAAACTCTCGGAGATTTTGAGAAGCCCCAATACCAAGTGGAAGTGATCGGACAAGCGAGGATTGATCAAGGCTTGTGACGTGAGGATTGAGGTACCGTCGGGAAGAGGGGCCATGCAATCGCTTGGATACACCGCACCGCTAGAAGATCTACAATGCAGATGGGTATCCAAGAAGTTTCACGACGAGCAATGCGGCACATTACCGATATCCACGCCAGAGAGTTGGAAAGCACGGTGTTCCGTTATCATCCGCAAGCAGCGATAACCTTCTTGACCGAAGACGATTCAGATGAGAATGCCACGGTTACCAGTTGGCACGATTAAATGCGTCGCCAGGAAGATGTACTAGATAATACAAGCAAGGAGCTACAGAAGGCCCGCAAGGAGATCACGACAGAGAAGAACAGATGGCGGGAAGCTCAAGAGTATGTGGCACACCTTCTACGAAGGATTGACGAGTTGGAGATGACTTTGTACGGACGGACTCCAGAGCCAAGATTGAGCTACACGAGCCAGATCCAGAGGAGTCAGATCTCGATGAGGACACTGCTTCTTCGACTACCACAGATGACATAGTCGCTGGACATGGCGATCGCTTCGCGCCTATGCCGCAGCACCCGTACCCAGGCCGTGGAGGTTTTCTCGATGAGTGAGCTTAGGTTCTATAGTGAGACTCCTTCGCCGAGTCGCGTCATAAAATAAAGAGTCACCCTTTAGGCGTTAGACTCCAGAGTTAGTTCGATTTGGATTTGCTTTGTTTGCTGAGTATGCAGTATGTGTTGCAAGGCCCTTAGGCATTGTAAGCAGCCATACCAAGTTATTAATAATAAAGATGGACCTTAAAGTTACCCCTTTCGCCCCGCATAAGTTCCATATTACTTGTCTATTCTTGTTTCCCTCTCATCTCTAAACCTAGAGCAAACCGACAGTATCACGTGCCTGAAGGAATCATGGACCTTAAGAAGGAGGAGTTCAGAGCACTGAAGCAAGGTAATCAGCCAGTGGCCGACTACCTAAACAAATTCACACAACTAGCACGCTACGCACCTGAGGATGTAGCGACAGATAAATCCAGACAGTCTCGTTTCATGAAGGGACTTAACTCAGGATTGCAAGTAGGATTGATCACCCACACCTTTCCAGATTTCCAAGAGTTGGTGAATAAGGCGCTTATTCTTGAGGACAAGCGCAAGGAACTGGATGAGAACAGGAAGCGCAGGATGCAACAAAGAAGGATCACGTCGAGGAACGCATACCGAGAGTTGCACCAAATCAATTCTTGATTCCAACCACGTAATGCAACAAGGACACCATCCCGGCACCAAGACCTGCCAATCAAAACTACTGCACTTCACCGCTAGAAACGCTACCCCAGGCAAACAAAGAAGGAACGTGAGACGCCGCTACAATCGCAACGAGCCAGGACACTTTGCCAACAGCTTGTCCAAAGAAGACAGCGAGAGCGACCCGATTCGCTTCAACCTAGGAACCACCCCAGCTAGGACGCCAAAGCACCAGGAGCCATACCCTGCATCGTGGTGAGAGGCCGAGTCAACCATGTCACCGCAGATGCAACTGCAGAATGCTACGGACGTCAGTCTTGGGTAAGTTACTTGTTAACTCGATGCACCAGATTTTGTTTGACTCGAGCTTCGCATTCGTTTGTTTCGCAAGGCTTTGCTACTAGAAATGACTTGAGAATGGCAAGACTTAAGTGCATGCCGTTAGTTCAAACCCACTGGTTCCGAACTCCGAACGGAAGTAGGATGTTCCAGGTGAGAATACTAATAGATGGAATAGAGTTCCTAGCAAACCTTATAATTTTGGAGACCTGGACCTTAGATGTTATATTGGGAATGGATTGGTTATCCAAACACAAGGCTGTATTGGATTGTGGACGAAGAACTATCTCGATTGAGAGCCCGTGTGGGAAGAAAGTGGAATTTCAAGCCACCGCAGCTAGAGATGGACAGTTGATGGTTAACGTACCAAGGCAATCAGCATAGAGGATGTTCCAGAGTGAATGAGTACCCGATGTTTTTCCCGAGGATCTACAGTATGCCGCAGACAGGGACATAGAGTTTGTGATAGAACTTGTACTGCACAAAGACCGATAGCAAAGAGACCCTATCGGATGTCTACCGAGGAGTTGGTAGAGATGAAGAAACAGCTTGGAAGAGTTAATGGATAAAGGATTTATCGTACCAAGTTCGCCACCGTGGGGAGCACCGCTTTGTTTGTCAAGAAGAAGGACGGGAGTTTCAGGATGTGCATTGACTACCGTGCACTCAATGAAGTCACCGTGAAAAATAAGTATCCGCTACCCAGGATTGATGATTTGTTTGATCGATTAAGAGGAGCCGGAGTTTTCTCCAAGATTGATCTCGAGATCGGGATACCATCGCTGAAGATCCGATCGTAAGATATTCAAGACCGCATTCTCGTCAAGATAGGGATATTACGAGTTTAAGTTATGTCCTTTGGGCCGATTTAATGCGCCACTTATTTCATGAATATGATGAATAAGGTGTTCATGGAATATTTGGACAAGTTTGTCGTCGTGTTCATAGACGATATCCTAGTCTACTCCAAGACAGAGGATGAACATGCCGAACACTTAAGGCGAGTTTTGGAAAAGCCGAGGAACAGCAACTTTTCGCCAAGTTCAGCAAGTGTGATTTTTGGAAGGACAAGGTGGAGTTTCTTGGACATGTAATGACCGCGGAAGGAGTCATTTGTGGATCCAAGCAAAGTAGAAGCATGTTACATTGGGAGCAAACAAGACTGTGACCCAGATTCGAGTTTCCTTGGAATGGCAGGATATTACCGCCGTTTCATCGAAGGCTTTTCGACAATTGCGAAACCTCTTACGCAATTGTCAAGAAGGAAAAGAAGTTTGCATGGACGCCTTAATGTGAGGAAGGATTTCAGAGTGAAGAAGCGATTGACATCAGCACCGGTGTTAGTTCTACCGGATGTTGCTCAAAGCTTCGATATTTATTGTGACGCATCGCGCCAAGGACTTGGATGTGTGTTGATGCAGAATGGAAAGGTCGTCGCTTATGCATCAAGGCAGTTGAGGCCGCATGAGGAAAATTATCCGACACATGACCTAGAGTTAGCCGCCGTAGTGCATGCTTTGAAGATATGGCGTCACTATCTGATTGGAAACAGATGTGAGGTGTATACGGATCATAAGAGCCTTAAGTACATATTCACCCAGTCGGATCTGAATATGAGGCAAAGGAGATGGCTAGAGTTGATCAAGGACTATAATGTTGGAATCCATTACCATCCCGGGAAGGCCAACGTGGTAGCCGATGCTCTGAGTCGGAAAAGCCATACCGTGAGTGCGTTGCTAGCCACAAGTCAGGATGAGTTATGTGAGGATTTTCGAAAGATGAAGATTGAGGTTGTACCTAGCGGATTCTTGGCCGCATTGGAAGTAAAGCCTACCTTAGAGGACCAGATCCGAGAAGGACAGAAGGATGATGACAGGATCCGTAGGATTAAGTCCAAAAAGGAGGAAGGCAAGGCAGAGGACTTCAAGTTGGATGAGCAGGGCACGTTGTGGATGAAGGATCGCATTTGTGTGCCTAACAAAAAGGAGTTAAAGCAACTGATTTTGGAAGAAGCCCATGACTCTAAGTACTCGATTCATCCTGGAAGCGCCAAGATGTATCAGGATCTGAAGGAGAGATTCTGGTGGCCGAGTATGAAACGTGAAGTTGCCGAGCATGTTGCATTGTGCGACGTATGCCAGAGAGTCAAGGCAATGCATCAGAAACCAGCGAGGATTGCTACATTGAAAATACCTGAGTGGAAGTGGGAGGAAATCGGAATGGATTTCATTACCGGTTTGTCGAAGACTCAAGGAGGTTATGACTCCATATGGGTTATAGTGGATCGCCTGACTAAAGTAGCCCATTTTATCCCGTGAAGACCACTTACTCGGGAGATAAGTTAGCGAGTTATACATGATCGATTGTCTGCTTGCACGGAGTGCCAAAGAGGATTGTATCGGACAGAGGTACCCAATTTACCTCAAGGTTAGAATAAGTTGCATGAAGCCATGGGAACCCGTTTAAACTTGATCTGACTTATCATCCACAGACGGATGGACAGGCCAGAAAGAGTCAACCAGGTCTGGAGGATATGTTAAGAGCTTGTGCATTGGCTTATGCTACCTCTTGGGATAAGAGTTTGCCGTATGCCGAGTTCGATTACAACAATAGTTATCGAGGCTAGTTCTGAGATGTCACCTTTTGAGGCCTTTGTATGGTCGACCCTGTCGGACACCATTGAATTGGAATGAGGCCGTGAGCCGTGTCTTTGGGCCTGATATTCTTCAAGAGGTCAAGAAGCGATTGCTATGATTAGGGAAAGGTTGAAGATAGCCCAATCTCGGCGATGAAGAGTTATCTTGACAATCGTCGCCGAGATTTGAGTTTTGAACCAGAAGACTTTGTATACCTCAGAGTTACGCCTCTCAGGGGAGTTAAGAGGTTCCATGCCAAAGGGAAACTTGCACCCCGTTATGTTGGACCATTTAAGATTTTGAGTCGCAGAGGTGAAGTTGCTTATCAGCTGGAGTTGCCACAGTCGTTGGCAGGAGTACATGACGTATTCCATGTGTCCCAGTTAAAGAAGTGTCTCCGAGTTCCTGAGGAACAGACACCGCTAGAGTCAATTGAGTTGCATGAGGACTTGACTTATAAGGAGCACCCTGTGAGGATTCTAGACACAATGGATCGAGAAACTAGAAACAAGTCAACCCGATTCTGTAGAGTTCAGTGGAGCAACCATGAAGAAAGTGAAGCAACTTGGGAGCGCGAAGAGGATTTGAAGAAAGAATTTCCAAACCTATTCCTTTAGTAAGCCCTGAATCTCGGGACGAGATTCTATTAAGGGGAGGTTTGTAACACCCCAAAATTTTGCTTTTCTTAAATTCATGTGTGATTTGGCACTTTGGTGAATTTTGGAATTTTCTCGAATTTATTTGGATTTATTTGGAATTTATTTGAATTTATTCCATTTTGAAATAATTAAAGAATTTAAATTTGCAAATAAATTTTTGTTGGAAATATTTTATTTGAGTCCAAAATGATCCAAAATATTTTCGAATTTTTCTGGAATTTTACGAGTCTTTTGCTATCTTTAATGAATTAAATGAATTCGGGAATTATTTTAAATATTAATTACTGGAAAATCCAACTCGGGTCAAGTACTGTTCATCCGACCGAAGTCGGACTCGAGTCCGACCGAGCCATTGACTCGACCGAACCCACTCCTAACCCTAATCAATCCCAACCGTTGGATCAAGATCCAACGGCTGAGATCCGTCCGACCCAGACCCGAGCCGTGTCCGGACCGGACCCGGTCGCGCCGCGCGATCGTGGCCGTTGGTTGTGCCACGTGGGACGGCCACGATTTCATCGTCTCCGCCGAAGTCCGAAGTGGACTCCGCCCGCGTGTCCGCCGCCGTGGAGAGCTAGGTCTCCGTTTTACGCAGACGCCGAGGCTATTTAATGCCCGGCATACCCCGAGATCGCCATCCCACGCCGGTTCGAAACCTAGCTCGCGCCGCTAGGATCCCCACCGTCTCGCCGTTATTGCTCGCCGGAGTTGGAAGTCTGCATTCGCCGCGATTAAACGCCGATATTGTTGCCGTCCGTCGTCCTCCGCCGTCATCAAGCCCAGATCCGGATTCCCCAAGACGAGACGCGTTCGGGAGTACCCCTCACTTCGCCGGAGCGCGCCAGAAACGCCGACGGCAAGGTCGTCGTCCCCGTCTCCGGTCAAGCCAGCGCCGCCGCGTGCCATCGCCGTCCCTGAGCTTCGTGCACCGTTGGATCCAGATCGGACGGCAACGGTGAGTTCACGTGTTTCCCAAACCCTAGAAACCCGATTAGATCTGGACCGTTGGATCAAGATCCAACGGTTCACAATCGCCACGTGCTGTAGCAGTGCGATTATAGGATTAGATCTGGACCGTCCGATCTAGATCGAACGGCCCACGAGCATCGAGTAGTTTCAACGTGTTAACCCTGGATCTAATCCGCGCCGTTGATTTTCAAACCAACGGACGAGATTGCGCCACGCGTGTCGGGAAGTTGGACCGACGCGGTCGGCGCTGGCCGCAGCGCTGCGTGTAGCGCCGACACGCAGCCCGCGTGTCAGAGGGCCCGCATGTCAGTGGCTAACCCAGCCAAGCGCTGACGTCACCCATGACGTCCACAAAGGTCCCACTGCCGTAGCGGTCGAGCCCGCCGACGTCGGCCGATGACGTCACCCGAGTGAGCCCACATGTCGATCCACGTGGCCGTGGACCGAGTCCACCGTGGACCGAGCCGGCGTGGACCGAGCCCATGGGCCGGTGGCGTCGAGCCAATCGAGCTGCCACGTGTCCATGCCGACGTAATAATTAATTTCCGAAAAAGAAAATGATTTATTAATTCGAATAATGATTTCAAATTTAGATTCAAACTTCAAACGCTTATAACTTTTATGCGTTTCAACTCCGATTTGAGCGATTCAAATTTCTAAATTTGTATAAAATTGAGATCTACCTAAATATGAATTTTATTTAATTTTTGGACTAAAGTTTTTCTCTGTAATATTATTTAATTGATTATTTAAACTTTAAATAATCATAACTTCTAACGTTTTAACTCCAAATTTGATTTATTCCAGTTTCTAAAAATCCAGAAAATTATGTTCTCTCTGTTTATGGATTTTATTTGGAGTTTTGGGATCTTTTGCATAGTGTTTATTTGTGTATTTGCTATTTGCACGCTTTACGAGTAGACGTTGAAGTCTTGGGAGGGATTCGAAGGAGAAGTATTGACTCAGGATCCAACTCAAGACCAAGAGCAAGTGCTTTTTGAAGGCAAGTTGTGCTTTGACCATGTTTATCCTATTTCGAAATCTATTTTGATTTTAAACTAATGCATGCTAGTTCAATTAGAAAAATACTTTGTTTAAACACAGGGGTTAGATAAATACCAATTTGCTATATGACACCTTGATTACTTAAGTATGTGCCATGACCCTTTGTCACCCTAGTTGTGGTTTACTAGTTGGACATTATTAAATTGCCAACATGGGTTTAGAACGTTGTAGTATACTGCTTAGACTCGCTACGTGCTCATGACATGATTTTGGATAATCAAATGCTAATATTGACTTAATGATATATTGAACCTGTTTTGGAAAAGTATCATGTGATGTTGATGGCACGTGGTGCATGGTAATCAAGCGGGGTTTGATAAAGCGATTTCGGCCGGCATGTGGCAAGAGTAATCAGGTGGGCGGTGTGGCATTGGGAGTGTTGATTTGGTTTTGGGTAGTCTTGCCCTGGTCACTCTAAGGACTTAACCTTGCAAGCCTTTGAACTGGGTCATACTTGCAACCACATGGTGGAATGGGACGGCCCTAGTTGACTAAGTCGCTAAGGACTCACTTGTGGAGCCTCAGGGTGTCGATTACACCGTTTGTGTGATTATGCGGGGAGCGTATCGTGGCTGTGGCCGATACCCATCTAACGGTGTGTTGGTCCCATACTTCGCCTTGGCTAAGGGAAGGGATGGTGTAGAGCACGTCTTAGGAGAGGACCACCTGTGTTGTTTGAGGCTTCCGAAAGGCTTTGTTATGATCGCTCATTCGCATACTCTTGTATGGCGATTCACGGTGACGTGGTGAGTGGATTGTATCTTGTGGGTAAAGTGCATAACCTCTGCAGAGTGTAGAATCTATTTGAATAGCCGAGTCCACGATCTTGGACAATGCTCAGAATTACAGTCAAGGGTTAGATTTTACGAAAATAACTTGGATTTGAGAAGTTGGGTTGGTTTAACAAAGAAGATGATGGAAATATGGTTTAGGATGGGGAAAAATGTTATTTAAACTTTTGAAAAGTTATTTATGCTTTACTTGTTTTTCTTGCTTTCGAATCTACTTATATTACTTGTCAAATCTTTGTTTACATAAATATACCTTAAGCTATTCCTTTGTACCAAGCCATGCATATAGTATATTAGCTTGCATTCTGTGCATGACTTGCTGAGTACCAAGTACTCACCCTTGCCCCAACACAATATCAGTTGAAGAGGAGATTACGCCAGTTTCGGAGGAGGAACTCCAAGAGGACCCGTCTACTTAGGGATGCGAGCCCAGTCAGTTGCCTGTGGTATACTGGATGGCGCCACGAAGTTTATTTGATTTTTCGCTGCTATTATTTCTCTTTTAATAAGTTCTGCCTTGCAAGGCATATATTTGTAACTTGGCCATAAGGTCGAGTAACCCTTTGATTATTTAAATAAAGTACTTTGATAGTATCGTTTGGTATGATTGTGATATATACCGATGTTAAGACTGTGTGCACTAGCGCGTTCCTGGACTAGTGCTGAATACACAGAGGGTCCGGATTTGCAAATTCGGGGTCCCGACACCGGCCGTCCTGGGGATCGGCTACCCCGGATGGCGCGACCCCTGCAGCCACGGCGCCCGGACCACCCGCGGCTTGGGCAACGGAAGGGTCCGGGGCGGGAACCCTAAGAAAGAGACGTGAAAGGCGTAAGTAACGGCAAAATGCCGCTCAAAGAAACTTAAATTCCGTACTGTATGTGCATTTTTTGAATAAGTACCTAGGTGATGGCCTTGGGAACCGAGGCACGCTCGGAAAGGAGACCCGGCCAGCAGCGGTCTTTGTCGGTGCGATCTGTCGGCCTAAGAACCGGCTACCGGGCGGCGGGGGCGAATCGCGACGGGCGGTGGCGGTGGCGGCGGAGGAAGATTCGCCGCCGCAGGTGGTGGCGGCGGCCGCAACGCTGCCAGCAAGGCCGCGGGCGGTGGCTGCTGCCCCACCACCCCAGTCGGCGAAGGCTGAGGAGGAGCCGGCGGCGGAAGGTTTGTTGTCCCCACCCCGGCGGGAGCAAGGAGGGACGGGCCCCCGGTGGTCGGCAAACCTCCCGCCACCAACGAGGAAACGGCCGCCGCGGCAGAAGAAGTCCCCGCGGCCGCCGTAGAGGTTCCCGCCCCGGTCGAGCCTGGCGGGGCCTTTGGGAACGACCACCATTACCGCTATCATCATCGCCGTCATCCGGGCGCTGCGCCTCCTAGGTGCCCTCCCCTGGCGCCCGGAGGAGGGTCCCGGATTGTCAAGGGTGCCCGTGTCACGTCGGGCGTGCCCATGGCGTCCATCGACGGCATGGCACGGACTATCGTCGCGCGCTCCCCCGGCGACAACCGGCAGAGCGGGACCGCGCCGTCCGGGAATTCCGGAATGGGGCCGGCGAAGCCCAGTTGCGCCATCCACCTGTCGATCGCGTCGGAAGACAGGTTCCCGGCGGCTGGCACACAAAAAAAAGAGGAAGGGGAGAAGCCCCAGAGAATAAAAACACTGTCAGCACCAAAATTCGACCCATAGCGTAGAAGGGAGAGGGATGGCTCAAGGTGAAACGAGTTACCTCCAGGAATGCTCCGGGTCCCGTCGCCGACGCCCATGTACTGCCAGGCCGGGCGGACGCGGCGGCGAAGAGGGCACAGCCTCCGGGAAACGAAGTCCCGAATGACCATGGCCTCGCCAAACCCGCCGTCCGCGGTGGTCGGCCAGCTAGCATAGCCGTAAGCTTCGGGCGTCTCGCTCACATGGGCCCCCAGTTGGGGTTCTTGGCGCCGGGCGGCGAAGCTCCAAAGACTCAATGCCACTATCGTCCTCGGCGTACATCCAATCTTCACGCCGATTCCTCCAGCTTGGATCGACAGTCCGAGGAAGGTAGCGTGACATGGACCCGTCGCGAGCCGCGGTGACAGCTCCGTGAATAAAGCGAGTTGCGCCGTGGCGCGAGGGTGTAGAAGAAGCGAAAAAGAAGGAGGTTGGGGAGCAATCCTATGAACATTTCACATAAGTGGGCGAAAGCAGCAAGGATAACGACGGATTTGGGGGGAAGATTGATGTGGTGAATAGTATAAAAGTTGAGGACTGAGAGATAAAAATCCGAAACCTGTGGCAGCGAGTTCGCAAGAAGCCGCCACGAAAAGATCACCTCCCGGGGCGGCACTGGGCTCGACGGTCCCGCGCCAAGACGGAGAGATCCAGCAGCTATGTTCCGAAATGCGGGCGGCAATCTCCTCCTCGACGGCCGACGAGGGAAGAATGGGAGCCATCGGGTGCGGAAGAATGTCGAAGTCCGTCGGCAAAGACAAAGGAGAAGGAAGCTCTAAAGCCGTGAAGAGAGGCAGGTGAGGAGAGTTAGAGGAAGGAGGAGTCCCCCTCGGCCGCCTTTTATAAGGTCGCGAGGAAAGCCGGCGGAGAACCAAAAGGACGCCATGTTCGGGAAAAGAGAGGGAAGTTCAAAAGCCCCGTTAAGAAGGCGTGTCCCAAGGATCGTCGGCGGTTGCAGGCGGGAATGACGGCGCAAACCGCCTGGGAACCGGAAGAAGCCGTAAAGTCTCCGAAGGCTGCGGGCGAGTGGGCTAATTAATGGCCCCACCCGGAGGCCGAGCGGTTCTCCGATTAGTATTCAAAAGAGAGAAAAAGGAAGTTGGTAGGTCAAAAGCGCTCTGGGTGGACCGGGCTCTTGTCGGCGTGCTGCGCCAGGGTCCCCACTCCGCAGCTTAAAGGTCGCCAGAGGTGTGGTCGGCCGAGGGCACGTGGCGGCCAGGCCACGCCCTGGCGACCAGAAGGTGGTCGCCCGGGCACGTGGCGGCCAGGCCACGCCCTGGCGACCAGGAAGGTGGTCGCCGGGGACACGTGGCGGCCAGGCCACGCCCTGGCGACCAGGAAGGTGGTCGCCAGGGACACGTGGCGGCCAGGCCGCCCTGGCGACGAGGAAGGTGGTCGCCGAGGGCGCGTGGCGGCAGGCCACGCCCTAGGCGACCAGGAAGGTGGTCACCGGGGACACGTGGCAGCCAGGCCACGCCCTGAGCGACCAGGAAGGTGGTCGCCGAGGAAAGGTGGCACGGGTCACTCCCGAGGTCAAGGGCATTTAATGCAAGTTGTGCGCATTAAATGCAAGGCGTCTTGAGATGCGATCACGGCGACGCCCGCCTTCCCGAGCACGCATTAATTGCGTGACATCACGACACCTTACCCCACGACGTAGCGGGAAGCGTTGGTGGGCGGGGGCGAGGTGGGATTGTGACAGCTGCGGCAGTCATTAATGAAGAGTAAGAACGAGCGACGTGCGCAATAAATAATCACATGCCCGGGTAATGATGGGGGCGTGGCGGTAAGCCACCCATGCGTCCCCGTCAGCCCTCGTATAAAAGGGAGCCAGGGTGCATGGGAGAGGGGGTTCGAAAGATTGTAAGGCTTTCATTTCCTTCAGCAAGAACACAAGCAATACCAAAAGAAAGCAGGACTAGGGCTATTACTCTTATGAGGGCCTGAACCTGGGTAAAAAGCTCTGGCGCCTCCTTGTTCCCCTGAGTTTCCGGCACTCCTGGCTGCCTTCTTCCTTTCCCCGGCAATTGCCCCGAAAGCCCCCTGTTTGAACCTCATAAGCACCCAATTCAGAGGTGCCTGTTAGCTAGAACGCTGACAGCCGGCATTTCCTTCCCACATAATAAATTCAGGAGCTGTGGTCTTTCGTGGATTTCAGAAATTTGCCTACGTGCACACCAAAGACTACCAAGCAAAAGAGGGTGAAATTCAATACTGTAACTCACTCTACAAAATGTATATTGGATTATGTTCACTCTGATTTGTGGGGACAATCCCGCGTTCCATCGCTTGGAGGTGATAGCTACATGTTGACTATCATTGATGACTACTCAAGAAAAATTTGGCCATATTTCATAAAGCATAAATCAGATGTATTCAAGACCTTCAAGGAGTAGAAGATTATGATTGAAAAACAAACTAGTAAGCATCTAAAGAAGCTGCGTACAGATAATGGATTGGAGTTCTGTTCTAGAGAATTTGAAGATTTATGCATATCAGAGGGTATTGTGAGACATTACACTGTCCCTTATACTCCTCAACAAAATGGTGTGGCCGAACGCATGAATAGAACCATCATGGAGAAGGTACGTTGCATGTTATCTAACTCTGGCTTATCTAAGAGTTATTGGACTTAAGCGTGTAGTTGGAGCATGTTATTAATTCAGGATCTACATCAGAAGCCTAAAAGGAAAACATGCAGAATATTCCTGCTATTGCACAACCAACACAACGTTCTATTGCAGCTGATAGGCCTAAAAGTAATATTCAAGCACCCAAGAGGTTGATTGAAGAAGCTAATATTGTGGCTTATTGTTTAAATGCGGCAGAAGAAATTGAAGGTACTGTAGAACCTTCAACTTATTCAGAGGCTATCTCTTCTGGTGATTTAGAAAGATGGATCACTGCCATGCATAATGAGATGCAATCTCTTGAGAAAAATGGCACTTGGGAGCTGGTCAAGTTGCCAATTGAGAAGAAGGCAATACGTTGCAAATGGATATTTTAAAAAAAAGGAAGGTGTAACTCCAAACGAAGAGGTTAGATAAAGGCAAGACTCGTTGCTAAAGGATACAGCCAAAATCCAGGTATTGATTTCACAGATGTTTTTTCCCCAGTTGTGAAGCATAGTTCTATTCGCACGTTACTCAGTATCGTGGCTATGCATAATTATGAACTTGAGCAATTGGATGTAAAAACTGCGTTCTTACATGGGGAATTAGAAGAATATATTTATATGGAGCAGCAGGAAGGTTTCATCGTTCCGGGAAAGGATAATTTTGCTTGCAAATTAAAGAAATCTCTTTATGGTTTGAAGCAATCACCTAGACAGTGGTACAAGAGATTTGACTCATTTATGATCTCTCAGAATTTTAAAAGATCTAATTATGATAGCTGTGTCTATTTGAAGATTGTTAATGGTTCAGCTATTTATTTGCTCCTATATGTTGATGATATGTTGATTGCTGCAAAAGACAAGGAAGAAATTTCAAGATTGAAAGCACAATTAAGCAGTGAATTTGAGATGAAGGATTTAGGTGCAGTAAAGAAGATTCTTGGTATGGAAATTACCAGAGATAGACGGTTTGGAAAATTATACCCAAGTCAGAATGGGTATATTGAAAAAGTCCTTCGTTGTTTCAACATGCATAAAGCTAAACAGGTGAGTACTCCATTAGCTGCATATTTCAGATTATCTTCAGCGTCATGCCCACAATCAGATGATGAAATTGAGCACATGTCTAGAGTTCCATATGCTAGTCCAATTGGTTCACTTATGTATGCCATGGTATGTTCTCACCCTGACTTATCTCAATCATTGAGCGTTGTTAGTAGATACATGGCTAATCCTGGCAAAGAGCATTGGAAAGCAGTACAATGGATTTTAGATATTTGCGAGGCACTTCTAATGCTTGTTTATAGTTTGGAAAAACTAGAGTTGAACTAGTGGGTTATGTAGATTCAGATTTTGCTGGAGATTTGGATAAGAGAAGATCTCTTACTGGTTATGTATTCATTGTTGGAGGGTGTGCCGTTAGCTGGAAAGCAAGTCAACAAGCTACTGTTGCCTTGTCTACTACAGAAGCTGAGTATATAGCTATTTCTGAAGCTTGCAAAGAAGCCGTTTGGCTGAGAGGTTTATTTACTGAGCTTTGTGGAAGTACATCTTGCACTACAACATTCTGTGACAGTCAGAGTGCTATTTACCTTACAAAGGATCAAATGTTCCATGAGATAACAAAGCACATTGATGTCAGATATCATTACATTCGATGTGTCATTGCTCAAGGTGACATTAAAGTTAGTAAGATAAGTACACATGATAATCCAGCAGATATGTTGACAAAGCCAATTCCAACTGCTAAGTTTGAGCTTTGCTCAGACTTAGTTGGTATCACTCAATAAGTCCTTTGGACTTGTGGCGTACAAGGTGTTCATGATGATTTGTTTCGAGAAGAATCGTGTTATATTTTGGCTACAAGAGGAATTCGTCTCAAGGTGGAGATTGTTGAGTTTTAGGGTCATACGAATTTGTTTCCTACTCTGTCTCAAGTCTTTCCATACACGAAGTCTATTATGTATCACTATATATATGACCTTGTAGCCTAGGGCAAAGGCAAGAACTCATTGTAAACATCTCCTCATATAGTGAATAGCCTTCGTGCGCCCGTGGTTTTTTCCCGCAAGGGTTTTCCACGTAAAAATTCGTGTCTCCCTATTTTCTATTTTTTGCGTCGTATTTGCAACATTTCATCCAATGCTTTTGATCGAATAGTTTTAACTTATTTCGTTGATTAGACATTGAACAATATACACTTAAGCTTAAGCACCCCGACCGGGCCCGTCATCGAGGGCACATCCCCTTCTCTTCCTAATAAGGCCCAACAATCTTTAGCCAACCACCTCTGCCAATGCTTCACTCAATCACAAGTCACCCATTCAAACGGCACGCGGTGCCTCGTTCCTCTTGGCCCTGCAATTGCCCTCATATAACCGAGCAATTGCACCGTGCCCCGCCATCTCCATCCATGTCGTCGATTATGATGCTGTTTACACCGATGCATCTCAATGTATCGGGGTTATCCCCTCCCAGGAACAAGTCCCGATCACGGTTCATATCTAGCCACCATTGCTGCACCGTTGGAATCATCGTCGAATTGACAGTGCTCTGCTGTTCGGGAAAGTAGTACAGCTACTACAACACGACTTTCTCCGTGTTGCGCGATGGACGTCTGGCAGTAGCCGATGCCGGAGTACGAGCGTCGTCGATCACGGGGCCATCCGCGTAAAGCGCGGCACAGACACTAACGTCATATTTCAAACGAAGGGTGTCGTGAGCGATGAGGTTGGCGAGGAGGTTACACTCCATGGCCACGAAGCGGCTGTACATGCTCGACACCGTGAGGCAGCCGATGGCCGCTAGGCCGGAGCATGAGCCGTTTAGCTCTGGCAAGTCTGATCTCATATTGTTGATGCGGATGCGTACCGTCCCATGCTGCAATTAGGATATGCCGAGCACTTCCACACCATCGCCCATGAGCATCTTCGGTGGCTAGCGCGTCTCGTCGCAAGTGAAGTTGAAGCCCGCACGGAAGCAGCCTTGGCGGGTGCTGAAAGGGTAGGGGGCGGTTTAGATTGCCGCAGGTCGTAGGGCAGCCTGGTAACCTATTGAGGTTCCCAGCGTTGTCACCAAGAGCTGAAACATCGTCAATGCTCTGATTATGCCGATCTTTTCCTATAGTGTTTGCACCAGAATTTGACGCGTATGGAAAGTATCGGTCAAATAAGGTATAAAGAGTTGGATGCACGTACGACAGGTGAAATTTGGAATCCAGAAACCGTGAGGAATCGTAGCCGAATCGAACTATATTGATGTATCCATGGAGGACTCGGATCGGCTGGGGCATATAAAAGAGGTGTAAGCCAGAGGGGACAAGAAACGAATCAACACAAGCACAAACATCTTTTTTACAATTCCCGTAGTTTTTTCTAGTTTGTAAGCTTTCCTCTGTAAGTTGACGAGATCAATAAAGAGTTGCGCATCGCCAATTTGTTGATTTTGCCGATTTCGTCTCAGGTTTGGTTCGCTTTGTTTTGTTGCGCATCGCCTCTCAAAGCCAATCTACTTTTACCCTTGGATTAGCCTTAATCGGCTAATCTAGTTATCCCTTGTTCGGCTTTTAGCCGACTAGAGTTACACCGATAATTGTTCGCTATCGGCTTCGATTGATTTTACAACTTTTCACCTTGTCAATTACAGGTCAAATTGACTGACACGCTTGAACCCGGTGTTCGACCAGTGTGTTTGAAGTTGAAAACCCTACTTTAAATTTTTAGCGTCAACACATAGAGAAAACACAAAAAAAATTGTCATGTCTCGAGCTCCAAGCGTACAGGTTTAACCCTATCTGGTGCTTGGTTGAGAGGTCTTTTATGGTACATTAAATTTAGGAAGCGACTAATATAACCCCTATTATGGGGGAAGGGATTGCAGCCCAACCATGCCCCCCACGTGGCACCCCATTTTTTGCAAAAAAAACCTCAGGTTCTTAGAAATTATGAATAGGTCCTTATGTGATTTTATGTGAGAGTAAAATATTTTTTTCGGTTCGCGTTTAGGTCCCTGGTCTGCCGTTTTACATCGAGAGCCTCCCGTTAAATACGAATCGCGAACGAGCCCTTTTCTAATTTTTCAAAATAGCGCACAAGTCCAAAATTATAACAAATAGGTCCCCGCGTTTTACGTTCGGGTCCTTTCTCTGTTTTGCCCGGAAAAATGTTTTCGTGGTCCGTTTTTCCTCCATAGCATGCGGAAAATATTTTCGTTAGACGTTTTTTCAGGAAAAAATTGGAAAATCGTTCCTTTCTCCGTTTTGCTTGGAAAAAATATTTTCGTGATCCTTTTTCCCTTCAGAGCATGGGAAAAATGTTTGCGTTGGCCGTTTGCCCAAAAAAAATGGAAGGCCGTTTTCTTTCTCCGTTTTGCCCGAAAAAATATTTTCGTGATCCGTTTTTTTCTCCAAAGCCGTTTTCAAAAAAAAAATGGAAATTCGTTTTCCGTCCGTCGTTTCTCCATTTTTACGTGTTTTTTCTCGCTTTTCCCAGTGAAAAATCAAGAGAAATAATTTTTTCCCCAGCTCGATCTCTTATATTACCCGGTAAACGCATGGGGTGTTAAACTCGGCATCTATAATTTTTTTTAGAACTCGAAATCTAATATTGTCTAGAGCGATCTCTAATATTTTACAAATGTGTATTATCTTGGATATTCCTACCTTTTTTCAGGAATAAAAACTTGAATCAAATTTTGCACGGCGCGGCGGAGCGCGCAAATCTACCTAGTACCCCTATTATAGGGGAAGGGATTGCCGACTCCTCAGCCGGCCACCTCACCCCCATGCGCTTTTGCAAAAAAGTCCTCTATTCCCTCCATATTACGTATAGGTCCCTGGAAAATTACAAATAGGTCCTTTGCGATTTTTTATGAGTGTAAGAATAATTTTTTGAGATTGCGTTTAGGTCCCTGGTTTGGTGTTTTACGGAAAAGCCCATCGCTAGATACAAATCTGAACCAAGCCCTTTTCTAATTTTTCAGAATAGCGAACAAGTCCAAAAATATAACAAATAGGTCTTCACAACTTACGGACAGGTCATTTCTCCGTTTTTCTCGAAAAAAATATTTTCGTCAACAGAAATATGTGTACAAATCCGTTTTTCTCGAAAAAAAATATTTTCGTCAACAGAAATATGTGTACAAATCTATCTCTAGATTTTTTTTTCCAAACTCGATCTCTGATTTCTAGCTTTTTTTTCCAACTTGATTTCTAATATTTTTCGAAACGTGTATTATTACTCGATCTTATATTTTCCAAAACATGTATTATTACCTGGTAAACACATATGGTGTTATATTTTCCAGAACGATCTCTAATATTTTTCAAAACATATATTAGTACCCGATAAACGCATAAGGTGATAAACTCGGTATCTAAATTTTTCTTGCAACTCGATCTCTAATATTTTCCAAGACGTATATGGTGTTCAACTCGACGTCTACAATTTTTTTGCCAACTCAAAATCTACTATTTTTCGGAACATGTAATATTCATTTTTTTTTTAAAAAAAGACCCGTTGTTACGCAAATTCGTCGATGGTTCCTACCTAGCGTATTTCCACCCAAAAAAACCAAACGAACAAAAAAAACTTAGATCTTTCTACCTTTTCCTAGAAATCAAATTTCGCGCGTCGCGGCAACGCGCGCAACCCTGCCTAGTATACATCGAGCATATTGTTTTTTGTGTGCGCTCGCTCTCCAATCAATTCATGTGTCGCATCGTAGGTTGCCCATTACCCTTTCCCACGCACTGAGCGCTGATGACCTTCACCTCATGTTTCTGGACGTTTCCTCACTTCTTGCTTCCTCATGGGCATACGGTTGTAACAAAAAAAGGAATGTTTCAACTGGCAAAATTCAACTCGTGAAAAAATTTCAATTTGAATTTTTAAGAAAATTTTCACTCATGAAACTTTCGATCGAGAAAATTTCAACTCAGGGAAATTCAAATCAAGAACTTTCGATTAGGAAATTTTAAATTGGGAAATTTCAAATTATAAAATTTTCAAGTGAGGAAATTTTAGAATGAGAATTTTCAAAACTTTATGTTCAAAACCGTCAATTCAAAAAATTTCGGTTTGAAAAATTTCAATTCAAATAAATTTGTTTAAAAAGTTTTGACATGAAAAAACTTTGAAATTTTTTAAATTAGAACATTTAAACTTTTAAAAATTAAAATATGAAGTTTCAACTCAAAATATTCAACTAAAAAAAATTAAATTGAAAAAATTTCAAATTAGGAAGTATCAAATTTGAAAGCATCACATCGAAAAGTTTCAACACGAGAATTTTTAAAATTTTTTTTTTTGAAATCAGAAAAGTTTCAACTGATAAAACTTTTGATTCAAAAGCTTTCGGTTTGCAAAGTTTTGATTCAAAAAACTTTTGGTTAGAAAAGTTTTGAATTAAAATCCAAGTCAAGAAATTTTTACGGTCGAGTTGATTTTTCCTCATGCTACTAGGAAAATTTTAACTCGAGAAATTTCAAACTAGAATATTTTCAAGTGAGGAAATTTTAAAATAGGAAATTTCAAAAAACTTTATGTTCGAAAACTGCCAATTCAGAAAATTTTAGTTTGAAAACTTTCAATTCAAATAAATTTACTTTTGAAAATTTCAATTTGAAAAAACTTTTGGTTTGCAATGTGTTGACTATAAAATTTAAGTCAGAAATTTCAACTTAGATAATTTCAAATTCATCTAAAAATTCCACACTAAAAATTTAACTCAAATAAAAAAAATTACCCAGTAATGCTCTTCCTCTCCCGTGCATGGGGCGCTCTTCTCTCCCACGCGCGACACGTGTTGCATGGAGAACAGCTTGTGGCGGGAGCGCACGATGATGTCTATATGAGCGACCGTAAACTAACAAATCTGCTGAATTTAATATAAATCATTTCTTCTTTTTAATCTAATGGATCAGATTAGCTAGTATTTATTTGTAGTTACTTCGATTATATATACTAGAAATACTCTTAATAAATCAATAACTATATTTAATTTTTACTTTTCACTGTATACTGATGAATACACATAAAATTTCTCTTTGTTTAATGCCAACGTAGGGCTGTAAACGGGCCGAATTCAAGCGGGCCTGGGGCTGTCAGGCTCGAGCCGAGCTCGAGTTGGGGTCCAAGCCTAGATCCAGGCTCGAGCTCGGCTTGGTCCCAAGCTCGAGTAGGTTCGAGCTCGGCTCGAGTAAGCTCGGTAAGCTGATAAGCTCGAATAAGCTCGGTAAACTCGAGTAAATTCGGTTAATCTGGTAGGCTCGGTAGGCTCGGTAACAAGCTCGAGTAAGTTCGGCTCGAGTAAGCTCGAGAAAGTTCGTTTCACGGAAGCTCGATCCAAACTCGAGTAGGCTCGCGAGCTATTCGAGCTCGGCTCGGTGAAGCTCGCGAGCTTGAAGGCAGGCTCGAGCTCGGTTCGTTCCAGGCTCGAGCCGAGCTCGAATCGAGCCTGGAACGAATCGAGCTCAAACAGTTTGCGAGCCTCGAGCTTTTTTTACAGCCCTAACAACGAGGCAACGTTGTGCTTCGGTTTGGCTCCGAACAATTGAGATTGAATTTAATCCAGTCCAACACGCAACAGCTAGTGAAGTGAAAATGACTAACGTCTACAGGATTGATCACATGGAAGAAAACTTTCGACCAGAATAGCCCGTTCCCTAACAAAAGAGGAAGCAGAAGTCTTGTTTATCAGGATTCTTTTTTCTAAATACTCACTCCGTATTTTCTCTTCATAGACTAAGGAGATAATAAAAATAACTAGACTGTCTATAATTATTATCTCTAAACACTATTTTCAATTTATGTACGTAGAGAATAAAATAAATCAAATATTTATTAGGGGTATAAAGAAAACATAACACTAATTTTTAAGTTAGAAAATAAAATACGTTCAATATTTAAAGATAAAATCATTAAAAAATACACCTATAAACTTAGACCTTTCGAGTAAAATAGGAGCTTCTCTTAGAAAAGTCTAAAAAAGAAGCTTCAGAGGACGGTATTGAACGGACTTAAATTTCAATTGGCACGTTTGTGGAATCATTTATTTGCGAGAGGGAATTTTGTACGTACTAATCACATTGTGGTTCAGTTTACGGTTGTTATGTCGCGCTGTGGAATATAGTTATTTACATAAATCTTGGATAAAACAAAGCCGGAGAAGTCTCTGAAAAAAGACGCTAGTCACCTGTCCAGCCCGTGATTTTACGCAAAAGCCCCTCCCCTGTCCAGCCCGTGATTTTATGCAAAAGCCCCTCCATTTCTCCCACCTGTCCAGCCTACGATTTTACGCAAAAGCCCTCTATTTCTCAAATTACGTATAGGTCTCTGCAAATTTACGAAAAGTCTTTCGCGATTTTTTGTGAGGGGAAATTTTTTTTCTTCGGATTGCATGTAGGTCCCCGATTCGTTACTTTACAGAAAGAGACTCCCGTTAAATGCGAATCGTGAGCGAGCCCTTTTCTAATTTTTCGGGATAACGACTGGATCCAAAAATATAACAAATAGGTCCCCGCTCTTTGCGTCCAAGTTCTTTCTCCGTTTTTTCTGAAAAAAATATTTTCGTTGTTCGTTTTCCCTCGTTTTTCCCGAAAAATATGTTTTGTGGTCCTTTTTCCTCCGGGGAAAAATGAAAAAAATGTTTTCGTTCTTCATTTTTCCCGGACAAAATGTTTTTGTGGTCTTTTTTTCCCGAAAAAAAACGCAAATTCGGTTTTGCCCGAAAAAAATGCTTTCGTGCTCCGCTCTCCCTCGTTTTTCGCAGAAATTTTTTTCGTGGTCCGTTTTTGTCTGGAAACTTTTTCCCCATTTTTCCTCGTTTTCCCGAAAAAAAATGTTTTCGTGCTCCGTTTTTTCGCCGAAAAAAAAAACAGGCTCGATCCCGCGCTCCGCTCGCTTGCGCGCTATTTTCCTCCATGCGACGCGTCCGTGCGGGCCAGCGCGAGGGCACGCGTTGGATCCGGTTTTTTGCAGAGAAGCCCCTCCGAATACGCGAAATTGCATAAATGTTCTTTGTTTTATGCGGGAAGCTTCTTTATTCGCGGAAAGGTCCTCAGAATTACCCATTTTCCGTAAATTCTTCAAAAAAAAATTCATCTCATCCCATAATTCCAGGTTTTTCCCTGATTTCCCCTAAAAAAGACCATAATCAAACAATAGCATGATTGCTATACATAGACTTTCCACACAAGCATCCAACCAAATTTTTTGTTGATAAATTAATCATTCATATTACCTTACGCGGCGTGCCGCCGCGTTTTCGTGTCTAGTATCTACTAATTCAGCAAGATTTGGCTGTCAAAGAATATGCTTCCCAACTTTATAGTAAAAACCAGAAGAAAAAATAGGTGATTTTGAAAAGACACTGCCAAACGGACCAGGTAGCCCAACAGAGAAATTTCCTGGTGACTTTCAGCCCACTAGTGGCAGAAGGCCGAAAGCGCCATCCTAGTGCCGCAGCAGCCCGTTGCACCTATTTTCTTTTACGATACACTAAATCTAATATAGATATTCCTTCTTTTTATCTAATAAATTAAATTAGCTATTATTTGTTTATATTTTGTCAGATAATAAAGTAGAGGAATATCTTCAACAAATGATTAGGTGGATCTGATTTCTACTATCTAATATATACTTACCGGTATAATGCACTTAAAATTTATCTTTTCAAAATGCTTTACGTCTTACGCGCGAGCCACTCCAAACTTGCCCCAACGTACACCGCGAGACGCGACGCCGTGGCTCTGTCACGATTCGCTCGTTCGCGCGCCACGCGGTGCACGTTTCCCAGCCGCGCGCTCCAGACTCCCACGCCGCACCGCATTCCCGTCGCCTCGCAGCGGCCCGCGGCGGCCTCGCCGTTCAACAAACGCATGGACATGGTGGTTCCCTTCTCTAACGCATTTGCTGTTCTAGCTGATGAAAACCATAGAATTGCAAGGAAGAGTTGTCGACTGACGGTACTTTTGTCGGCAAAAGTGTAATAGCTATTTCCAAGAAATAGAGCTAACCCAGTAAGTGTATTAGTACCTTGGCATCCATTGGCGATGTAAGGATTGCCCTCGTATCCTTCCGAGCAGGTGCACCGTGCCCACCGGCCAGTTTTGTCGTCGTCGTCGTTGACTACGATGCTGTTTACGCTTATGCATCTCCTCCGTTCGTATGAATCGATGCCATCCACTCCCCAGAATAGGTCCCGATCACGCTCCACATCCAGCGACCATTCTAACACCGTCGGAATCACCGTCGAATCGGCAACCTTCTGCTGCTCGGCAAAGTAATTCAGCTGCAGCACGACGCCCACCCTGCTGAACCACTCTTGGTCAGCTATGAACACGGCTCCATATCCCGACGAATCACCGGGTCTCTGGGGCAAAGCACCAAGCTGGATGCCATAGGACGGGAGGCCCGGCCGCGCGACGGGCGTCTGGCAGCAACCAACGCCGGAGCACGAGGTGTCGCTCACCCAGGGCCCGTCCGTGCAAAGCGCGGCGCAGACACTAACGTAGCGGTTCGAGGCGATGAGGTTGGCGAGGAGGTTGCATCGCATGGCCACGAACCGGTTGTGTTTGGTCGACACCTTCAGGGGGCCAGTGCTGCCCGTCATGCCGGCGGGCCACGAGCCGTTGACCTGTGGGGAGCTCGCGTTCAGCAAGATGTTGATCATCTTGCTGTGGATCCGCACCGTGCCATCCGGCAGAGAGATGTCGACGACCTCCACGCCGTCGCCCAAGGACAGCTTCGGTGGCCGGCGCGTCTCGTCGCAGGTGAGGTTGAAGCCCTCGCGGAAGCAACCTTGGCGGGTGCCGAAAGGGTAGGGGACGGTTAGGTTGCCACAGTTCTCCGGACAGCCAGGCAAGGCTACCGGAGCGGCTAGTGCTGCCAGTAGGAGGAGCTGGAACGTTAGCGCTCCGATACTAGCGCCGACCTTTGCTTTTGTGGAAGTGGAACGGCAAGAGGAAAACACCATCGTCTTGCAAACGCTGCGTAATTGAGCTCCCTTCTAAGCGTTCTCGATTTAGACCTCGCTTGGTACGGTTCTAAGTTGCCAAACAGGATCTTAGGCTTTGCTGGTCTTTCATCTTTGGTTCTTAAAAAACTCTGCATGTGTGCCGTAGCGAACGGGATAGTTGACTACGGTACATCTCACCTGCTAGTAAAAGGAAGGGGCAGGGCAAGGAAGGTGACATATTCTGTTTTATTTGGAAACTCGTGTCCGGCTTGTCATTTTCGTGGATTATGGCGGCATCATCAGATGGCTTGGTCCAAGAGTTGGGGAATTCCGTGGGTGAGAAAAGGCACTTCAAAGAAGTCGTTGGACCGACTGACATTTAATTAGTTAGCTTCACATCCGAGAAGTCGTTTCAGACGTCCTAGTTCTTAAAAATATGATTTTGAGACTTGCTTTTATATATTTTTTTAATTATAACATTTTTATAATAATTAATGAAATTATAATGGTACGGAAGTTTTTTTCAAAAAAAAAAAAAACAACCTATATCATTGTTGCTACCAGCTGCAACATTAGCACCCCCTTCGTTGGGCTGGAGCCTACCCTCCAGCCGCCGGTAAGTATTCTTTTTAACATCAACGCTTAGTTTTTGGCATAGCGATAGAAAATACACACATACTCAGGCGCATCTAAAGGATGAAGAGGCTTTGCTAGGTGGTGAGCTACTTCCTAGACCATATGACTTGGTGGGTCGCTGTTTGTTGTAGACCTAATTTGGTAATTGGTAACTTCATTTGTTTGCCTGCAAAACTGGACTCAAGAGAGGGGGACGGCTCGATACCTCTCCTTCGGGATGACATGGTAGCCCACTAAGTCGGGGTGCTTGACGCACGTCGCTTGAAGTCGGTGATTGCAAGGGCACAAGTGTTTGGGTGTGTGGCGACAGCCAATCCAGTGCGACACGACAAGCGGGCAAGGAATGAGGCACATCATGAGTTGACCAGTGCCTAACTGGTTGATTGGGCTGACCGCAACAATAAATAGGCAATGTGAGCCCCTCTTTTGATATATAATTTTTTTTGTCAATTGTAAATATGACAAAAGGTTGAATAGAGACAATAGCCAATTTGCTTGATTGATTAGTATTAACTTGTTAGTATATTTCCAAAAATTTGACAAATAAACGTTGCACAATCCTTTTTTAAAGGGGCATTTGGATATTTGCCACTCTAGGAATTGGAAATTCGATGGCATGTTGAAA
Organism: Rhipidocladum racemiflorum; assembly: GCA_036346355.1. Lineage (NCBI taxonomy): Eukaryota > Viridiplantae > Streptophyta > Magnoliopsida > Poales > Poaceae > Rhipidocladum > Rhipidocladum racemiflorum. Next base: position 68,968,301 of record CM070576.1, on the reverse strand, counting down.
ATCATGCCATTGAGTGGCATTTTTTACACATGCCATCGAATTTTCAGATTGAGAAGTGGCATATATCAGATTATTCCTTTTTTTTTTTTAAAATGATGAAGTACTAGTAGTAACACTAAAACCGATGAAAACAAAATATAAATTATTTAATATATTTATCTTAATTTAATCTACTCATTTAAACCTATCCTTTGTTTATATCGTGGCCAAGACTAGTGCCGATATTTGCTTTTGCCGAGGCATTTGAGGAAAGCACCATCGTCCCGATCCCAGGTCAAAGCAAAACGCTTCTTTCGGTGGCCAGGCCAGGTCAAGGCATCTAGCTAGCTGCTCTCTATGGTCTTTGGTGTGAGGAGATCATTAGTTGACCGTAACTGATCTGGATGCCTTCAGTTTTCCTTGGAGATGGATGAGTGACACGACGTGGTACTGTGCAGATGATACATTAGCTTATCCGGAGATGATAGACGTAATTAAAAGCGTGGAGCATACGAAATTGTAAAGTTATCGCACTTAGCGCTGACTTGATGCAGTATCGCCACGTATGTCTTCTGGGAGACAAACGTCAACGGTTTACCCCGAGTCCCTAATACGTTCTTAACTTCTGAAACTAGTTGCAGTTTGCAAATTGCAATGTGTTTTGACGATTTGGGGTCGTGTAGACTAAGTTTGGTTTTGGCTGGGCAAACTTTGTTGGGCCAAGCGTCGGCCGAACTTAGATTGGTTTCGTCTAAAGTGGCCCAGCACTCCGTCAGTCAGTCCGTGAAACTTTTAACGTTGGGCTTATTGCGGGGGCTCGGGCCCAAAAACTCTGGCTCGGGCCCAAAAACTCTGGCTCGGGCCTAAAAACTCTGGCTTCGGCTGTGCTTTCAGCACCGTTCTGGCACTTGCTAACACCAGCAAAAAAATTTATTTTATTTTTTTGGCGAGGATGCTAAGTTGCTAACACGAGCATGTTGATGCGTGCCAAGTGCGACCGAGTGATGCAAATGCGATGCTGGCATGGTGAAAGATGGAATCATGGAGCATCTTTTGAAGAACAGATGTGCTGCAGTGATGCACTGACAACTGACAAGCACTCTCCATCTTTGTCCGGGAGGCTGCGATGCGTTTGGCCGGCGGTGCGTACGTGAGCTCGAGTAGTGCAGCGGCACTCTTGTCGTCAGATGTCAAAAGTGCGTAGAAATGCACCGTTGGCCACTGTAGAGCTCACTCACCAACCCAATTGCCGCAACCGAGAGCTCAGTGCTCTATCCACAATTATCCAAGCGACGTACTGCAACAGGTAGTAGTATCTGGCTAGCTTCTTTTCTGCTCAATCGATGGGGACTAGTGTGGTGTGGGGGACGGCAAAGGAATGTCATCTTGATTTGCCAATAATGCATTTGCCAGCCTCAGTGGCGACGCTCGGTTAACTTGAGGCGTGTTATCCAGATCACTAGCTAGTGCACAATGAAATGTGTTCTGCCTAGGTAAACTCCTGCTTCGGCCTTACTGGAAAAAGAGACGTGCTTCTATGCTTTCCCTCTCAATACAAGTTGTATAAATCTCAAAGCAATTGAAGAGATAGTTAATCACCATCTATCTTTCATTCATGCTTTAATATCTATGCAACTTTTAAAAAAAGTATAGAAACACCCCTCTTAAAAAAGTAGTATTTTTACCGCCTTTCGGTACATCGTTTGACGTCTGTTGTGAGTGCTCAATCTCATGCGTGCAGCTAGCTTAATCTCAATATCTCACGGCAGCTTAAGCTTCTCTGCACGGAGTTAGTTCTTATGCGGAGCTTACCATCGCTAGCCGAACAGAGACCTCTAAAGACGGTGCAAAAGTAGTCAGACGTGCGCACGAGAGATGAAGGGCAAAAGGAGTCGGGCTCTTTTTGCAACTTGCACGTAGAAAACCTCCCCCTGGTCATAATTGTTACAAAACGCATATCAAAAATATAAGATCAAAGGGCGAGATATAGAGATTTTACGTAGAAAATCTTGCCGAAAAAAACCACGAACGTAAGAAGGTAATTTCACTATATGAAAAGATGTTTACAATAAAACTATGCTTACTCTTGCTCTAGACTACAAGGATATCCTCCGGTATTAAAGATCGGAGAAAACTCAGAAAAGGGCCCTGAAGAGCACCCCCACGTGTCCCAAGGAGATTTTGCAAAAAAAAAAACCCTATATTTCTTCAAATTACGGATAAGTACCCGCGGATTTACGAACAGTATTTATAGTAATACGGAGCAGACTCTGTATAGGAGTATAATTGAGATAAAACAGGAAACGAAGTAGTATCAACCTCAACTTCAACAATAATCAATCACTCACCACTGCTGTATATAAACTAGCATAATACTGGAGCCTGTCGTGATCATGCGCCACTGGCATGCCCGCCGATTGCAGCAGTGGAGTTGGCCTCGTGTTGTTATACTCGTGGGAGTTTCTGAGTATACTAGAGGCCAAAAGGTCGGCAAATGCATGTGCCATGGCAGACAACGCCGTGATCAGTGCGAGGATATGTACAGTTCTACATCAAGACTTTTCAACCGCCTAATCCAATATTTAATCACACACACATATATACTCTAACTGATTTGATCCCATGGCATTGGATAGTGCCCTGAAATTAGGGCCGGAATGAATAAAAGAAATAGAAATGTCTCCAGTTGCTCATGTATTTCATGATTTCATTGGCTTGTCATGCTATCTGGTTATCTCTCCCTTCACTTGTAAAGTTTTAGGCTGGGATTGAAGTGAAACAAGTTTGAAATATAATTTGCTTCGAAAAGTTCGAAATACCTTCATATTGCACAAGTGAAGACAAAGAAATGGCATTGACATGCCAGATAAAGTCACAAAGTTTGGGAGATCCGCAACCATGCATTGATTCCACAAGTTTGAGAGCTTTTCTTTGCTTAGGGTTTATGTTTAATACTCCGTGAAACGAGCATGGTGCACGCCTAATTTGTTGACCTCGGTCAGACTTGCTTGGACCAGCCGCGCCGCCATTCACACCTGAGTTTAAGACTAGTTGGAGGTTTAGGTCTTACAACTTGTGGGGTTATTGCTTCGAACACTGCCGCAAAGCCGCACGTCGAACTCCAATTTGCGAGCCTGACCCACATGTGGGCTGTATCTTTTGAAATCATGTCCAGGAATTGGACTAGATAAATGCAAGTGGCTGGATCTCACTTGATTCTGATCTAGTGTTGCAGGGATGGTCACCACTCCCTGCGACCCGTGGGAGACCCTTCGCGACATGGACGAAGGGTAAGCTAGCAATGAAGGCCGGCCAAGCCCTCGGAACAAAGGCGAAGGCCCTCGGGTGACTTCCGAAGGGTCAAATACCCACAATCGGGAGGGCATCATCAGCTCTGCCCAAGGGGTTATGCTGAAGGGTCAGCCTCCTCCGGATAAAGGGACTATATGCACAAGTCATTATGATGCCTACAGCCTAGCTAGTACAGAGGAAAAATATAACTTATAAGGCTATCTTCAACGGCAGACGCTAGCACGACGCGAGAGGAGAGAGAGGGGCCAGCGTGGAGGAGAGAGAGGCGTAGCCGCGCGAGGAAGCGAAGCAGCGACGTCGACCGCGTCGTCGCCTTTGCGCCAGCCCAGCACCTCACGTTGCGCTCGCACTTCGCGTTGGAAGGAAGCCCCATACGCGAGCTAGCAGCATTTCTTGCTCGCGCCTCACGAACCATTGGAGATAGCCTAAGGATGTAACTGTAATTTCACCTCTGGTCGACAAGGGCCCTATAAATAACCCTTGGCCGGGATTTGTGGGCAAGGCAATCAATTTCATTCAATAGAAGCCATTTCATAGTGGGCCTCACTTGTTTCCAACATCCTTTGAAGGCCTTGGTCCGAACCCTTTTTTGGGGTCCTGCACGAGGGTCTCTTCCCTTTTACTCCCTCCATCCTGAAAAAGAAGTCGTTTTAGAGCTGTCCTAAGTCAAAGTTTTAGAAATTTATCTACAAATAACTTTTAAACCATTTGGATTGAACACATAAAAGTTACATAAATAGATTTGTCATGAAAAGAGCTTTCAAATATTATAATTTCAATGCATTTTATAAATAAAATGCAATAATTTTTAATGGTCAAAGTTATATTTTGGAGACCGTGTCGATGTCCAAAACGACTTCTTTTTCAGGATGAAGGGAGTACTGTTTGGTCTGTAACCATAGCATCTAGATACCAAGCAACAGGGGAATTAGCAGTAATGATTGCTTCAATTACCGCTTCATGAATCATGCATTCACGGTGCAGCCTGTTTACCTTTTTAACGGTGCTAAAAATGCAATGCTAGTACGGGACAAAGAACTGCAATTGTAGGGGAAAGAAGTGACATGAAATCCGAAATGCTACAATTGCTATTCATCTTAAAGCCCTAACTAAATGAGTTTTTGAGTTTCAGTGTAAAAAATTATAAAACCCCTGGCTTGGTAACTACTGAACCAGCCTAGTACTAAACGGAGGGAACCAATTAACTCCTTTGCGTCTCATCTTAAGTATTAAGGGTACGTCTGTGTGTGAAAATCAGACCAGGTAAAACCGTAAAAATACACGTACACTAGGCTGCAGAGCGCAGCAGCATTCGTACGTGTGTGTTCCCCTCATTTCTTGCTTTCTGGCTGTAGACCACTAAGTTAAACAATGGAAGAAAAGAACAGAGAAGACGTACCCGACAATATCCAAAAAGTGTACATGGCAGCTAACAAGTAGGCGCAGAGTGACAAGTAGTAGCATACTTACAATCGCAGTGCCTATAAATACCGGGGCGCATGTAGCTATCCTTGCAGGCACACTAGTACACTACACACGAGACACGACACGGAGTGAAGCTACAAACTTCTCCCTGTACTTAGCTAGCTCTAGCTATTAGCAATGGCATCCAAGCATACCTTCGGTTGCTGTGCCATCGCCTTGCTCTTTGGCTTTGCCGCTTCTGTTTCAGCTCAGCTTTCCACTGATTTCTACGACGAGACATGCCCGGATGCTCTCGATATCATTGAATCTGCTGTGAGAGATGCCGTTTCCAAAGAGTCCCGCATGGGGGCGTCGCTGCTCCGCCTCCATTTCCACGACTGCTTTGTCGATGCAAGTTTTCCCAATTTAGCCTTTTAAGTGTCAGTATATATGTCAGCGGTTATCTAGCTTGCCTTCTTAACACTAGCTAGGTTGCTTTTTTATACACGCAGTCGAGAAAACTCGAGTCATGCCGTATTTGGGATGTTAACAAACCTAATTACATCGGCAAGTGAACCTGAATTCTGAACTGGTCATGTCCTGATCGCTGAAGAATTGGATGTTCTACTGTTTGTAGTTAGTAATTTGGATATGTGTAGCAGAGTATGTAGGTTCAGTATTGTTGCTTTACAGCGGGTGTTCCACAAGTAAGTTAAAAAGCGGTGTTGCTTTACAGCGGATGTTCTACTGTTTGTAGTTAGTAATTTGCAAACCAAGCCTATGCCTTTCGTAGTAGATCAATTGGTGTGGGAGCAATTTAAAAATAGAGTTCTTTCGCTAAATTTAATATTTACTATTTATTCTTTTCAATTAATGATTTTGATTAGTTAATATTTATTTATACTTTGTTCGGTAGTAAGCTAGCAGGAATATTAATTCTTGATAAATCAATAGCTAGATGTGATGTGTACTATTTGCCGTGTACTTACCGCTGTAATGAACCGTAAAATTTCCTATCTTTTCGTGGACTAACTATTGACCACAAACTTTACAGGGTTGTGACGGGTCAGTGCTTCTCGACGACACCCCGAGCTTGACAGGCGAGAAGAATGCGCAGCCAAACAAGAACTCCCTTCGCGGGTTCGAAGTGGTCGACGACATCAAGGCGCAGCTCGAGGACGCCTGCGAGCAGGTGGTGTCATGCGCTGACATTCTCGCCGTGGCCGCGCGCGATTCCGTTGTCGCGGTAAGCACCACAGCGACCATACAGGGCTTAAAATCATGAGTCAAAACCAATTCCTTGTACTACAAACGAACTTAAATGCACGCAGCAGCGCATGAATCATCGGGAAATGTATTCGTTTGCAGCTCGGCGGGCCTACGTGGGACGTCGAGCTAGGCAGGCGGGACGGGATGACGGCGAGCTTGGACGGCGCGAACAACGACCTCCCGCCGCCGACCTCCGACCTCGGCGACCTGATCAAGGCCTTCTCGAACAAGGGCCTCACGGCGGCCGACATGGTAGCGCTGTCGGGCGCCCACACTATAGGCCAGGCCAGGTGCGTCACCTTCCGCGATCGCCTCTACAACGAGACCAACCTCGACGCGACGCTGGCCTCCTCGCTGAAGCCGAGGTGCCCGAACCCGACGGGCGGCGACGACAACACCTCCCCGCTGGACCCCGCCACGTCCTACGTCTTCGACAACTTCTACTACAAGAACCTCCTGAGGAACAAGGGCCTGCTGCACTCGGACCAGCAGCTACTCAACGGCGGCTCGGCCGACGCGCAGACCACCGCCTACGCGTCGGACATGGCCGGGTTCTTCGATGACTTCAGCGACGCCATGGTGAAGATGGGCGGCATTGGCGTGCTCACCGGTTCCAGTGGGCAGGTCAGGGTTAACTGTAGGAAGGTGAACTGAAGAAACTGCGACTGTACCACGGTAGTGTCAGGCTTCTGATATTCGTACCATGATCAGTGCGTGTAGTGTGCTGTGGTCTGCACAAGTGTTCCTTCCCTGATGATGTAGTCTGCTTCGAACGGTTGTAGCACTGCTATACAGAAATAACTGGAAGGAATAAGACCGGATGAATGTGCTTCAAATTGATGGATGTCCTTTTGTGTACGAAATTTGATCAGATCGGCTACATTATGAGTTCAGATATGTCATGCGACACTCGTCGGAAGCAGTAAATTTTGTTGGGAGTGTATAGATTTAGGTGATTCAGCAATAAAAACATCTGGATGATGTTTATCAAATCCCAATTTTATTTGGGAGTGTATAGGCATCATCCGGATGTTTTTGTCCCAAAAAACATCCAAACTTTGGACCGTACGATCAAAACACACATCCGTAGGATCAACCCACCTCAAATTCAGGGGGGCCGTGTATTGATCTGAAAGCAAATCCAATGGCCAGGAATTTGGTGATGATTGCTAAAGAAAACATCCGAATAAAACTTATCAAAACCCTTTTATTTAACACGGTAATTTTATGTTGGATTTTTTGCGAAAGTTACGACGCTGTGAGCCTGTGAGGAGGAAGAAAACGCATGACACTAATCTTGGGCCCGCCCACCACTTTGTATCATTGGAGTCCCATACGTTTAGCAATGTATAAAACACGAGGAGTTAATGGGCTCGCCCAGTGCATAATCATATGCACAATCATGTCGGCCTCAAAGAGTTTCGCCCGCACGGGCTTGAGGCTCCTGTTGTGGATCGAAATGTGCCTGGCCGTTTCGGAATGGTTCCAAATGCCTTTTACAGTGTCTTTGGACATGCGAGAAGTGCACTCACCGAATTTCGGTACCCACTTCCTTTCTACGCCCCAGTTTCGCTCTCATGGGCTTCATGCACCTGTCGTATACCGAAATTTGCCTCACCAATTTGGCAAGGTTCCCATTGACTCTCATATATAGTGTCACAGGGCACACGGGAAGTGCTCTAGACAAATTACCTCCCATGAGCCATGATGTGCTAGGGCATGCGGGAAGTGTGATCGCCAAATTTTGACACCCAATTTGCTCCCGTGTCCCCATTTTCGTCCGCACGTGCTTCTGCCATCTATTGTGGACTGCAATTCATCTCGCCCCTTTGGAAAGGTTCCCGTTACCTCCAGAGTGTCCTACTCCTAGGACGTGCAGGAAGTGCACTAGCCAATTTTGGTATTGAGAAGAGGGTGGGAATGACAAGAGAGAAATCCGGTAAAAGTTATCGATGGTGTGCGCATGAGTAAACTCCTTTTATTAATCAAGAGACGCATACAAGGTATTTTTACTCATATTTCTGCGACGATTATATTTCCAAGAATGGAAAATACTTAACCCTTGGACCAATGACCCAGACTGGCAATCGCAAGATGGCCACGGACACACTGGCTCCTCCGACCACGCATTAACGGATCGGAGAGCACCACAGACCCCCCGCGCGCGCGCTTACTCCCAGATGCCGACCTCCATGAAGCCGTCCTCGGTTGCGCATCCCCTGAACATGCCGGTGCAGTTGAACCCGTAGGCCACCTCGCCGTTCCTGGACACGGCGATGAGCCCGGCGAACCCCTCATCCAGCCGCTCCTTGACGCAGAAGTCCACGGCCTCCTGCAGCCCGACGCCCTTGTACTCCATCACGGCCGCCACGTCCCGCGCCAGCGTCGAGCGGATGATGGCCTCGCCCTCGCCCGTGCAAGACACCGCGCACAGGTCGCACGCGTACGTGCCGGAGCCGATGAGCGGCGAGTCCCCGATGCGGCCCGTCATCTTGTTCATCAGCCCGCCCGTGGACGTGGCCGCCGCGCAGAAGCCGTTCGAGTCCACCACCGCGCACCCGACCGTCTCCGGCGCGTAGATGCTGATGGGCAGCCCGTTCATCACCATGCCGTTGCGGTTGTCCGACACGGCCTGCGTGCTGCACGTGTCCGTCCCAGCCAGCGGGATCCGGTAGTCAAACTGCTCAAGAAATAAACACAAAACCCAATCAGCTCACGAGATCATTAGCGCTCAAGAGATAAAAAAAAAATGATCGATCAGCTCATCAGATAAACCGACGAACCAAGATGCTGTTGGCCTCCTTGGCGAGCTTGAGCATGCCGACGTTCTCCTCAGTGATGAAGTAGCTATTGTCCACAACCTCAAGGCTCTGCAAGCACGTCAAATTGGAAACCAAGATCAGATCATGTGACAGGAAAAAACTGTTTAATCGCGATTAATTCTTGATACACTTAAAGGCCACAAGATCTGCAGGCCCGGCGCAGGATTCGGCACGAATCAGATCCAGTTGTTGTATATGGTCGGGTGGACCACGCGCGGACGACAGATTCGTCCGTAAGACGGGCGGGTGCAAGTGGACTCCCTGGTCCCGGTGGAATTTGGCGATGGGCCGCGCGCGCGCGATTCGGTCGGGCCCACCTGGATTCCACGGCGCGCGCGGCTCCCCCAGAAACAGAGGAGCGTGAGTGCGTGACGCATCAGGCACGGCCGCACAAGCACAGGCAAAGCTAGCTGTGCACAGGAACCATCCTAGGTTCGCGAATCTGACCAGAGTCTCCGGTATGCTGCTTGCTTCTGCTATTTACTTTGCTTAATTTAAAGGACTATCAAATTTACTCGCGCAACAGCACGGCTAGATACCATAATACGATTATCTTTGATATATAACAATATTTTTAATTATTGTATTTTTTTATATAACTTTATTATCTATATAGATTAACATACACCGTTATAATTTGATCCTACCAAAATAAGTGGAGATCCTTGGAGTCTTTCTTTTAATCTAAACCATTATAACCTGGATCCACTAGATAGACGGTTAGATATTTTATTTTAAATAATAACATTTGATGATGAAGATCCTTAAAAAACTCCTTTTTTTTTAATGTAAGTTGTTATAATCCAGATCCACCTAGACATATATATATAATATATGTCGATATTTCCTGGATGGGACAAGCTGACATTCCTAGCGTTTGCCTGTGGGTGCTGCACGATCTTGACTTTAACACTTGGAAAATTTACATGACAGAGGACAAGTTTAAGTTGGAATGGGCTGGAGATATCGTACGAAAGTATCCTGCAAATCGTGTCGGGCAGGAAAAAAAATAATGGTTTGGTAGGTGCGAGGCGGCTATTGTGATCACGCGACCCGTGTTTCCATGTCAGTTTCCTCCTTTTGTACATAAAATTCCACTTTCTTTTCAAAATAATTTAAAAGGGACATGTGTAGAACGCACGAACTAAGAAATCGTTTCCAAGTATTTGCGGCTGCAGCGCTTGGAAAGAAATACCGCACACAAGGCTGACAGCAAATGGAAGACAGGTTACGTCGCGGTTGCTTTCAACTGATGTGAAAAGAACTCGTATCTGGTTCACAGCTTCCTCCGAAGACCAGGGACGAAAAGGAGACAAGCACGTGCAGGTGCAGCACAAACATTTTACGGAATATATTTTTAAACATTTCAAATCAAGCGGTAAATGGTAAAACATGAGAGTAAAATTAAAAAACAAGATAGTCAAGTAATGGGGTCTAGTATAGAATAAGAGATGACGTGGTCTCATTAAATTTTCGAGATGATTCTGTGATAACCCAATTCATTCTAAGATACAGAACCAAACACCCCATAAAAAGTGAGCTACACAATTACTTACCTTGCTGAGCTACACAATTAGCTGTCTTTTTGTATTGTCCACGAAACACGTAAAAACAGATAAGCATGCACTTGCATAGTGCATGCATGTTTACCCAAATCAAGCATATATAGGACACGAAAACAGAGCCTAAAAATCCAAAAAGATACAAAAGGACAATCCTAACGATTTCGTCCAATTTTTCCCTACCTTTTCGTGCCAGCATAAAAAATGGCCATGGCATGAGTGCCGTCTTGCTGGGATGGAATCTTGATGTATTTTTACAGCCTCTCCAGTCCAAGCAGAGAGTTGTTGCTATTCAGTTTTTGCAGCTTTTTATTCGAAAAAGTTCGAGCTAGACCCATCTCGTCCGCTGGTACTCGGGCCCCACGTCATTTACAGGTGTCAGGCGAGCGCGCCGATTTCTAATCACTCTTGTCACGAGATTTCGGCTGCGTGCTCACTAACCCGTCAAATCTCTCACGTTCCGCCGTGCCAGGTCCAAGGAATTTAATTTCCATTAAAAAAATGTAATGCTGATTAAATCATGATGCGGCATGTTTGTTTGGTTAATTTTTTTTTTATGGTTTAGAAGGAGCGGAAGAAAACCATGCAGGATTCTCGCAGGAAGGAGTGTAAACAGGGCGACGAGATTAATTAGGACGATTAATTAACAGAAAGGGGGGTCGGTTTACCTGCTCACGGGCGAACTCCTCGGCGCCGTCGAAGGCGAGGTAGGAGTGGGGGGACTTGTCCATGACGAGGCGGGCGAGGGAGACGGGGTTCTTGACGGTGGAGACGCCGGAGACGGCGCCGCAGCGGCGGCCGCGGCCGTCCATGATGCTGGCCTCCATCTCGACGGTGCCGAGGCGGGTGAGCGCGGAGCCGCGGCCCGAGTTGAAGACGGGGTCCGTCTCCAGCTCGCGCACCACGGCCTCGACCACGTCCAGCGCGGGCGACCCGGCGCGCAGCGCGTCCACGCCGATCTGCAGGCACCGCGCCAGCACGCGCTTCGCGTCCTCCTGGCGCTGCTCCGGCAGGTTCGGGTCGACGCCGGCGCCGCCGTGGATGGCAATGGCCCATCGCCCCATTTCTCCTAGCTAGGCGGTGAAGGTGTCCTACGTCGTTGGTTCTTCCTCTGTGCCGCTACTACGTTCTCCTCTGTGCGGGCGTATGTGAAGCTGTGGTGGAGATGGCGGAACTGGTGCGCGGGTATTTATAGGCGTCGGGGGACGGGTGGCGAATCCTTCTCCGGACGCGAGAGGGGATTTCGCTGCTGTGAGATTTGGGAATCTCGAGTCCGGGAGCGGCCGCCTGGCCTGGAGGCCGACGTGTTCGGGGCCAGGATTCTTCCCGTGCGTACGTGACAGTAGCCAAGGTGGGTTTTCAGTTTTTCACGAGTCCTCCCGTTCAGCCCCTTGCGAATATCTTTTTCTTGCAAATCTGGTACTCTTCTATACAGATTTGTAACAATAGATCTTTTTTCTATCGTGAAAGGTGAAACATCCCCAAAATTCAAAACGAATTTGCAAAAAAATCCTAATTCGAGTTTAATTGATTCTTGATTTGGATTTGGAGTTCTTGATGTTGATCTTCGTTCTTAAGCCAAGAAATTAGGATTAGGGCTGGGGGGATTTGGTTCTTACCTCAGAGCCTAGCTCGGACCGGTGGTTCTTCGCCTGCTTCATCCCCAGCCCGGTCCGCCGCCTCCGCTCGGTCCTCCGTTGGCTTCGCCCTTGCGCCCGGTCGCTGCCGCACGTCGCCGCCATCCCATCCGCGCCACGTTCGCTGTCCGTCGTTGTCGCCGCGCCAGACGTGGCGCTGCTCTCGCGCGACGCCGCCGCCGGCCTTCCGCCTCGCCGCTTATTTCCGGCCGCCACGTTGCCGCCGCTTCGCCGCTTCCCACGCCGCCATCCCCTTCGCCTTCAAAGCCGCACGTCGCCCTCGTCCTCTCCGCCATGCCGCCGTCCCGTCGCCCACGCCATCGCCATCGCCATGCCGCCCCCGCCTCCTCTCTCTCCTCGTCGGGGGCTATAAAAGCCCCCAAACTCCCGAGCTCACCTTGCCCCGCTACCCTTCTCTCCCCGTGGTGAGCCCTCCCCTCCCCTCTCCCTCTCCCCCAGCTCCGGCGGAGCCGAGCCCCGCCGCCTTGCTCACCCCACCGCCATCGCTCGCCTCGCACCGCCTAACCCTAGCCCCGAGCCCCCTTTCCCTCCCCCGTTCGATCGATCGATCGATCGAATCGATTGATCTGAGGCCGCCGCTGACCCCACCCATACCTGCCGCCGCATGGGCCGGCTGGCCTCACCGCCCTACTTCGCCAGGCCGTTGGGCCAAACTGGGCCGTGGCCTAGTAAGTCAGAAGCCGACCCAGCGCCGTTAAAAGGAATTTTCAGATTTTTAATTAATTTATTAATCCCGAAAATTCGTTTTAAATCTAAAAATAGCCCAGAAAATTCCCGAAAAATCCCGGAAAACCCCGAGCTCCACCAAATACATATTCCGAACCGTCTCGTGCCACTGAGTCCAAAGATGCCCTCCATTCCTCAATCCGGAGTCCCCAAAATTCCAAAATGCTCAAATCACCCCTTATTCTCTCTCGGCCCGGTTCCGGTTTTCCGTTTTCGTTCTCGTTTTCCGTTTCATTTCATTTTCCATTTGTTTATTGCCATTTGTCCTTTTCGCGTTAGATCCGACCGTTGGACAATTCCCGGAGTACCAGCGATGCCGAGCAGACCCGGACCCGACAGAGCCCAAGATTTACTACATCGACTACGGTTCAGCCGATCCGATCGCCGAGCAAGGCAAGCCGTACACCCTTGATCATATTGAACCTATTCATGCCATGTATACTTAGTACTTATTTTATACCGCATTATTTTACTGTATGTTGAATTATTGAAATCCAGTATTTTAGAATGACATGATACCTAGATAATGCCGAATTGCTCATGGAACTTCCTTGAAAAATATTGAATTCCAAATAAATCCTTGTAACCCTAGGAAGTATATATACCTAGTTAAGTTAGATATTATTCAGGTTAGTATGATATCAAAATCTTGGAAAATGGAAATAAATGCTGTCGAGCCGCTGGCTCGGTTATTTTGTGAAAATGCTACAGTTTGGGGGACAATGTTGGATAAATCCTGGAGCGGATGAGATTCCAATCCCCGACTGATGATTAATGCCTCGGTTTGTCTGGTGGCCGGTACCGTGGGTATCGGAATGGGTTTGTAGATGGAAAGGCTTGGTCTTTGGCAGTGTAAGGTTAATAACCCCCTTGAACAAAGTAAATAACTTAAGTTCCCGCTCAACCACTGGTCGGACTGGTCAGTGGGCCTGCCTCCGACATAGCTCAGTAAATTAATCATTCCTGAACAAAAATTGGATTAAATTGGGGTACTATTCTCCGAGGAGAATAGGAATCGGCCTTCCCGGCAGGGGAGTATACCGAAGGGGTGGAACAGGAATGGTCCTTAGTGTCATACCCTGGTTCTCACAATGGTAGGTGATATAGCTGGAATAACCAGGTCCAGGATAGCGCGAGCCTATCGGTTAACAACTAAACACAGGAATGATTAACGAAACGCTGTGATCATCTCGGCCCGGCCGCATGCATTTAAGTTGCATGTTTGTTAGCGCTTGGCATTAACGGTCGTAGATATCTTGTGGGTAAAGCTGAGCACCTCTGCAGAGTTAATCAATGGTAATCGACACGCTGCATCTCCGGTTAATGAAGTTAAGTTTGAACTGGGGTGATACCCGTAACCAAGCTCAAGTAATTGTTTTGGTGAATTTGGTGAATATGGATAAGTGGTGTTGAACTTGTGAAACCCCCCTACTACTTAATTATGGTTTGTGCTTCAAATGTAAAATGAGTTATAAAATAAAGCTGCATCCAGATACTTAACCCTATTGCCTTCATTTGTTAGCCCTTGCATATAGTATTCAGAGTTCTCCGTACGACTTGTTGAGTACTCCCGTACTCACCCCTTGCAAACCCCGACCCTTTCAGAGTTTGAAGAAGCTGGAGCATACCAGGAGTACGTAGATGGCGATTTGGTTTGGTTTTGAGGTCTTAGTCTTTTGCTCAGGCCTGCCTGTGCGGTGTTTTGACTGTATTATATCCGGGCCCTGCTGCGCCTCTTTTGTAAAAACCCTGGCCGTTAGGCCTTATATTGAATAAAAGAGTTGAATTCGCTTTTGCCTGGCAATATACTCTTGTCTTTTCTGGCAGCTAATCATCCTGGGTAGCTGTCGAGGCGTACGGTCCTGCCCCTGAAAAGGCAGGCCGTCACAAAAGGCGCAATAAATAATATGTGTCACTTGCTGCGTCCGAGGACCACGAAGCTTTCCGTGTAGCTACCGAGCACAAAGCGCGCGCGCGCGCACACACACACACACATATATATATATATATATATAGATATAGTCAAATATTTATTTACTTTTTCGTTTGCTTTGATATTTATTTAATTTGTATTACAAAGAAAAATATAGAAGCATTGGTCTAAAAATTGATTATAATCATAAAAAAAATGTGAATTTAATGTTTTCTTGATGTTATCAGCAAAATACTACGTTGGAAGTCAAGGCAACGATCAGTCCTTGAAGCCTACCAATGATGTTACTGTAAATTTACTCAACAACAATTGCTTGAATATAAAAGTAGTGACTATGAGACAGATATTGAAATGTTGACGACAAACTTCTACGGTCAAACTTTTTTGTACGTCAATGTAAATTACTCCATCTCTATTTCACTCCTTCGCAATATGGATTTAAACACAACATAAAAAAAAGATTGACCAGTGCTGACCCGCCCCATTGGTCAGTCGGCGAGCAAGTGAACGCTGAAACGCTCCCTCCCTCTCTCTCTCTCTCTCTCTCTCTGTGTGTGTGTGTGACTCTGTCTCTCTCTGTTGGGTGGCATTGCTGGTGCAGAAGATCCGGGTAGGTGCGATTCTGAGGTGAACCGATCCAGCCTACACAGTCACAGACTACACAAGTTGGAATCAGCACGGATGCGCGGAATCTTTGATCGGAGATCTTTGCTCCGGAGGTAAGTTTAAGTTTTTTTTTTTTCCATATGGACTAAAAAATATTTAAAATAAGAAAAGTATTTTTAATGCTTTTTTTAGTTGCTCAAATATTAAAGCAGGAATAGATGATAGATGATGATTATTTACCATTTTGCTTGTTTCAAGATTTATACAATTTGCATTGGAAGAAAAAACATAAAAGCATCGCTCTTAAAATAACTATACTACGCCGTAAAATGTTTGTGCTAGCATTATATTCTACTAAAGTATCAGTGAATCTAGCCATTTATTAGAGATATAAAGAGCATTATATTGTATTTATGTATAAGATAATTTAAAAAATATGCTCTGTAAATTTGAATGAAGGAAATATTGTACTGAAATTACGCGCTAATCTCTGGGGGTTGCGCGAAGATTCTACGACCTAGATCGCTGTCCCTTGCATTCTTTAATCAGGATTAGGTTCCTTATTAACGATTCCGTAAAGTAGCCCGGCGAGAAATTGGCACGTCTAAACTTTGCTCGATCTGTCGCCGTCGTATGGAATTTTCGCGGAGATCGCTCGAATTGCCAATTTTCGCGTTGTATCGTTCAATGAGTGCTCTTGTGTTAGTTGTCACGTTAGAAAAATGAATATATATATATATATATATATATATATATATATATGAAAAATACTTTTTCATTTCCGGGAGTAATTCCCATCTCTGAAATACCACCCAAACGAATTTGAAATACTCCTCTATCACTTTGGATACACTTATATACTAATTATAAGATATTCCAATGAGATTCACATGAAAAAATTGCAAGTGAGTACATAGTTTTTAGCCTATTTTGCAAATACCTTCATATACGCATATAAAAAGGAGTATGTCTTAAAAGTTTACATACCACCTCTAAAAAAATGTAAATACCACCTAGATGATCTTATATACTTGTATATTACACGTACATACCCTCTGTTGCGCGAGATACTCCGTACGTTGTGAGATACAGCATAAGGAGTAATTACTCTTGGGATATACGTATATATATATACGTATATATACATACGTATATATATACATATGTCTTCCCAATTCGTTTATGTTTGTGATGTACGGTAGGATCTATATAATAAAAATAATCGGTGATATTTATGTCACATTCTTTATTTTAAGGGCAAGAAAATCCTACAATAATATAAAAAAGACAAAAATTGAGTAATTCTCACATTAATTGAAAAAAAGAGAGAATAATCTCCCTCACTTATCTTGGTGAGGCCATATTATAACGGTACAGATTAATCATACTTACTGTTTGCACCAAAATTTGGCAAGGCTGATCTCGTGGAGATCGGCTTTGATAAGGAATATGTCGGTTATAGCAAGTTGATACCGTTTCGGATTGGAGGACCGCGGTTCAAAGGAAACTGAGTCCGATACGGGTAGGATAAGAGATAGAATCGGATACGATCGGATTTAATATGGTAAAGAGAGATTGAGGCCGATACGGGTGGTTGAGGAGACCGAGGAGGATACGTTCAGGTCAAGTGCTATATAAGAGGACCAGAGGCGAGAAGGAAAAGTGCCCAGAGCTAACCCACAAACACGCTTTACTTTTCCCTTATTTTCCTGTCAACTAGTAGTAGTCTTTTAGTTTTAGAACCTTCCCTTTGTAATTCATTTTGATCAATAAAGTTGCGCATCGCTGATTGTTGATCTTTACCGATTACACACAGGTCTGATTTGCTTTGTTTTGTTGCGCATCGCCTCTCAAAGCCAATCTACCTTTACCCTCGGATTAGCCCTGATCGGCTAATCTAGTTATCCCCTGATCGGCTTTTAGTCGATCGGACTAGATCTTCAACGAAGTATTAGATCGGCTTAATAGCCGATTGAGTTACATATCATCCTCTGGCCGATTGCCGATTTGCAAGATCTTCAACGAAGTATTAGATCGGCTTAATAGCCGATTGAGTTACATATCATCCTCTGGCCGATTACATCGCCAGATTTCTAGATCGGATCTTCTAGCCGATCTGTTGACATATCCCTTCTTGCCGATTACAGGATCAAATCGGCTGGCACGCTCAAACCCGGCGTTTGTCTTGTGTTCGAGGCTGAAAACCCTGCTTCACGTTTTTAGCGCGAACACTTACATATTAGAGTTATATAACAAATATAATTATATTTTAATTATAGAAAGTATAGTTGTATTTCAAAAACACTGTATCATCATATCTAATCGCGCAGTTGCGTGAGTAGAACTCCTAGTTTGAGTAGACACCAAACTTGTGGGGGGGGGGGGGATGTACTCTCGTAAAAAAATGGTGAAAAAAAACATTTCTCTATGATAAGCATACTATAAACAAGGAAACTACTGCTCGCTCCAATTGTCTAGGAAATAAATCAGCAAAAATGTTTGCAAAATAGCAACCCCTCAATTCACTCTGGACTTGATGGATTCTATAGGATTGCAGCCCTCAAAGGACGGACCTGAATGCATTTGCAGTAATTTCTGCAAGATACACTGCAAATAATCTTGGCTTTGATTGACATCTGCGAATTATCTGCTGATCTACTTTACTTCAGTGCCCTTCATATCCTGTAGTAAGGAGCAAATAATAGGTCAAGATTTCAAGCAATTATTAAATTTGTGTGAGGGTTTCATTGCTTCTGCAATTAAGTGGTCTATCTCACTCGTTTTCAGAATATAAGATAGTTTCAGACCAAAAGAATCTGCAACGCACTTGCATTCCTTTCGACCCAACCAAGGACATACATTTTATCAAAAAAAGAAAAGAAAAGCATACGTGACAAATACAATAGCGCATTTCCAGATTGTAAGGAGCAAGCAGATGAGGGCATCAGGCATGTATCGTCCAACCAAATTAAGGTCTAGTTCGTTTCAGCTTTTGGATTATGGATTATGGATTATAGAAGAAGTTGCTTCTGATTATAAGAAAATCGGATCGAACCGGCTACAACTTCTAGGTTCCGGACCGAGCCGACGAGAATCAACAAGAATCTGTAATAATCAGGTTTCAGCCAGATTCTGATTCTATATAGAAATCAGCTTCTGATTCTCAGAGATCATTCCGTTCGATAAATAATCAGTTTTTTTTAAAAGCAGAAGCCGAAATGAACGGGCCTAACTCTACCTTTGAGGTTTTTTTTAATCGTAATTACTTACTAGCGAATCAGCAAGTTCTAGGCGAAGCACACATGTTGCTGGTGCTTTCGGATATTTCTCTGGACGCAATCGTTCATTATGTTAGTTCTTCTTAATTTACAGATAAACATTTCTTTCCACGAATGAAGTCATGCACGATGATGTCCACTTTCTTTTCACGAATGATGTCATGCATGAGCGTTAGCAGGTGTAAATTAAATTTCGACATAAATCGCACTGCTCGAGTCCCAGTATAAGTCTACTTTTGTATATTTGCCGTGTATTTGTGGTCCAGTGGGCGTATAATATTAGTAGAATTGTATGTATTTTCCCTGCAAACTCCAAAGCATATCCTCAAGGATTAAGTAGTCAAGTTTTGAGTTGGGGTAGAGGATCAACCGATCAAGTGCAGGCTAAAATCATCTTCGAAGAAAAAAAGGGTGCAGGCTAAAATAGCCGGACATTCACATCAAGGTTAGGCACAACCGCACAAGACAAGTTTAACTGTTAACCCTTGCTAAGGCTTTCAAATCTCCTATTGAGGAGCTCCACCAAGATGGTAGTGGTGTTCAGGTGAAACTGTAGAACTGTAGCGGTACAGTTCTACGCTATATGTCGCTCAAATTAATTGAGTGTCGATGAATAATATAAATAAGCAAATTATAATCAGGCGAGGACGTCACGCGCGATGCACTAAACTAAGTATGATTAGCATTGCTAAGTTGCCACGAACAAATGCACTCATATATATGTACACCCAAATGGTTGTAGGGTTTGCCAAAACAAAGGGGTGTGGTGAGCTTAAATTAATTCCCAGCTGTCTCAATTTTCTTATGTATGCCTTGTCAGTGGCCCTAGACTGTTGTGTGTGGCGGTTGGAATTAGAATAGATACGATCATACCAGTACCGGTTAAAATCTGTCGTTTCTCAAAGAAATTCTCATAAACAGATGCTTTAGCATTAGATGCTCTCGTGCTCCCATGAAAAAGAGAGAGAATAAATGAAGTTGCTCCAAGAAACCAGGTATTATTGGCTTGGCATTTGTGCATGATGTAATCGATCACTGGACTATTTGTGCATCAAATTATGCTGCTTTCTTCGTATGCTCTTACTTCGCTCAAAGCCTAGCTCACCGTGGGGGCAAGCTCACGCAAGCATAGCACTCTACTTACAATTTCGTTCCCGCTTCGTGTAAAAGGCTTAACTCGAGGTGCTATGTTTGGACCCAATATGCATTATATGCTACTACAACTCACTTTATGTAAGTAACATGAGACTAATCTCACCACCGCTTTATATAGATAACATAGGCCTTCAAATTATCGGGCAACATGGGAAACTCAATTAGTGAATTAAAAGTTTGGTTCTTGGGGTTAGGGATTTTCTAATCTAACCTAGCCAGGCTTTGCATTTGGAACTGGTGAACAATCTCGACTGTGACTTTTAGGGGCAAGATTAACTTCTATAGACCTGAAAAATCTCGCTGAGCGATCCCTTATCGAAAAGATTCACGCTCGGAGATACCCTAATCTCCTTACGTTTAGGGAAAAAAAAACTAAAAAAAGATAGCCTTAGGCCTTGTTTGGATGGGCTAAAACTAATTGTTGGCTGACTAATGGCTAGAGTTAATTGTTAGTCAGCTAATAATTAGTCCATCTAAAATTAGCCCAGGGCTGTTTGGATACATAGCTAATGGTTAGGCTAATTTCTTAGAAAAGTCATGTTTGCCCCTCATAACGGACTGGGGAGTGGACATACGGGTGAGGAAGTGAGGATAAGGCCAGCGCGAGGGTATTTCAGACTTTTTTCAACGTGTTACCTACTATTAGCCCAAATTAGCTCCCTTCCACCAGCTAATGGACTAATTGTTAGGTGAGGGGTTGACTAAAAATTAGCCCACCTATTAGTCTTCCTGTTTGGATAGACTAGGACTAATTTTTAGCCAGCTAACAATTAGTCCTGAGATCCAAACATGGCCTTAAACGTTCTCCAACTTCAAAGATCTAAGAGATACAATTAGACGTCTTAGGCTTTAAGCACATGAACGTGGTGTGATTAACTCTTACTAAAGTATATTTTTTTAAGAGTATAATTAACGAGCAAGCATAGAAGTCCTATATTAACCTTGGAATTATAATAGCTAGCACACGAAGAATCCAAACAAAGTAGAGATGTGAGGCTTAGAGCATCTCAGCAGAGCCCCTAAATCAGCCCCTAAACCTTAAAATAGGGAGTGTAGTAAAAAAACAGATCCAGCAGGGCCCCAATTCCCAGGAAGCCCCAACTCAAGTCCCTAAAATTAGGAGGCTCCTAAATTTGCCTTCTCAGCCCCAATTCCCAGGGACACGAGTACATCCCCTATTATTGAAGACAGAGAAATACATGAGATGCTTCGAGATGATCTTATTGAGCATTTGTGGGCAATTCACAGCGCTTCGTAGTTTGATTCATTGTTCGGAGTTTCTATTTATCTATTTATCATGTTTTGAAAATTTTAAATTTAAATTTGAAGAGCAGTGCTTCTATGCTTTTCCTTCTAGTACAAGTTGCACAAATCTTGAAGCAAGCGAAGAGGTAAGTAATCACCATCTACCTTTCATTCATGCTTTAATAGTTGTGCAATTTTTAAAAGGAAAAGCATAGAAGCACTTCTCAAATTTGAAATATCATGTTTTTAAATTATAAATGTTAATGTGCTTATGTTTTATGTATTACAAATATTTTTGATTGGATTTTAGTGGTGTCAAATGAAGATTATACATAGCGGATATATCAAAATAGGAGAAAAAGTAAAATAGGGGTTGAGATTTAGGGGCTGTTGCTGAACTTGTCCCTAAATCCAAAATAGAGACCCTGTTTTAAAGGCCTTTGAATGAGACACGGTGGTATGGCTTCTAGATGAAGGGTAACTTCTTTGATAAATCCTTTGATAGAATCCTCAAGGATAAGCAAGAGATTTTCCTACATAAGAACTTGTGGAAAATCAAAGTACCCCTGAAAATTAAGGTGTTTCTGTGGTTAACTATAAAGAACGGAATTTTAATTAAGGATAATTTCATGAAAAGAGGCTGGAAAGGTTCAGACAAGTTTTTCATTTCCGTTAATGAAATTTGGGGCAAGCAACGTGATTTTGTTGAAAAAAAGAATCCAAACTGCACATTTTCGCAACATGTGATCCAGATGATGCTGTCAGTCCGCTGACAAAGAGAAACCAATCGGTACATAATACGGTACTAACAATGTGCATCTAATAAAAGTCATAATAATAGTAATTCTATGTATTGCCGTCTAATACAAATTATATAAATTTTAAAACAAACGAATAGTAAATAATTACTATCTATCTTTTATTTCTACTTTAATATTTGTACATTTTTCTTAAAAAAAAGAGGGGTATAGAGATACCTCTCACAAATAAATCACAGAATAACCCACATGCGATGCGTCTTCGTATCGAAACGTTGCATGCTCGGACTCAGGAGGCTACTGCAACCGTGCAACACCTGCCCTGCTTTTGAGATGGGGCAGAGCAAAACGTGATGTTGATGGCTGCACTGTACAATGCGCATCAAGACGTACTAGAGAGAAACAGATCGAGGTCATACTTGGGAAGGACAAGCCGAGGCGCCGACGGCCGCCTTACCAGTTAGAGCATCTTCAGCAGAGTTCTTAAACCAGTCTCTAAATCATAAGAAATCATAAAATAGAGAGCATGTGTTGAGTTGTGCTCGAATGCAAGTTGACTGGATGCACCCCTCACTCTCCTGCCAACCGAGTTAGCTTTGCCCTCAGACTAAAATAGATTTATAGATTGAAATACGTATTTTTAAGCCCACTTAATTACTAATATATTTATCTAATATATTTATTATATACTAGGTTATTTATAAAATTTTTTGGATGTACATGTATGTACTCTCCTGTCCATACACGCCTCTGCCAATCGCAGACAAGAAAGATGTGATCGGGAACGTACTAGGTTATAAATAGAGAACGAAGCAAGAAATGAAGACTAGCCCAACGGTGACATTGCATTTTTGTAAAGGGCGTTTGATGTTAGGGCAGACTGGCAGAGCCACCGTCGGTGCTAGTTGGACGTTTCCTTAATCTCACTGCTAATGAACTGTGCACCGAATATATAAGAAGCTTGCGTTGCTACTGCAGGGAGCATGTAGATGCTAAAGATTCGCCTTATGAGAATTTCTAGTTATGCCATTGGCTCCTCGTATACTCAAAATAATGACCATTTCCTTAGGGGAAAAAAAACTGCCATTTATTTGAGATTCCAGTTTCCTGCTAGGATCATTGGGTCCAGAGTCCAGACCATGTTTCGATAGGATGTGTTTGGTTGCTTATACAAGTGATATATGTATGCGGTAGTTTTAGAAAAAAATACCATTCATCCGTTTGGTTGCCTGAATGAAACCTTCCCATGCTGGATGATGGGATATAAATTTTAGAAATATTTCCTATAGTTATTGAACCATCCTATTGATCCAAAACAATAAAACCATATGGCACATAATCATCATATCTTATTCAGTCTTATCTCACTGACCAAACACACTCGTAGTTAACAAATCACTCGTATAGTCTTAGAGCATCTCCAAGAGAGAGCCCTAAAAATGAGTTTTAAATTTTAATTTAGGACCCCAACTAATTAGATTTAGGGCTTCAATAAAATATTCACTCCAGCAATTAGGCCTTAAAACCCAATAAAGATAGGGCTCAATCACAGAGTTGCTAAATATAGCTACTCTCTTAGAGGCCCTAAAACAATTTGCTAAATTTTAACAATTTAGGACCCTTGTTGGAGTTAATCTTTTCCCCAAAAACCCTATAATTCAAATTAAGACCATATTTAGGACCCCTCTTGGAGATGCTCTTAGCATAGCATCTCTTCCTACGTATAAAAGGTACACACGTGAAATGAGTAGGTCGATATGGTTGCCTGGAAGGTAGTCACTAGTCACCATGCATAGCTATGAGCTTTTTACTAGACTCCATGGGTTCTTGCTATTGTTCAGTCGTCGATCATGTGCTTAGGTTTTAGTAAGGTTAATCAGCAAACATATTATGCGTGAATTCAAATGGTGTGTTGTGTGTGTGCAAGACAAACGGACTAATCCGGCATTTTTCTCGTGTCTCTGAAATCAACATGTAGTCTTAATCATACATGTACAGACTAATCGACGTGGCAAGCATACTAGAAATTTCTGGGTGTCTCATTTTCAACTGGCAAGGATACTTTTGTATAGTGATGTGCACTGTTGTCCTGTCACCGTTGTTGAAAGCCTGGAACGCATGTGATCAATACCCTATCACCATTGTACAACTTGAAAGGCATCCTGTTCCTAAATTGTCATGATATGTGGTTGTAATTGGGTATTTCCTAGGTTCTGCGGATATTCGCACTAGTTGTTTCTCTTTCGATGCAGTCTTTACGGGTACTTCTCCAATACAAATGTTTGAATGGATCAGCCTTATTTTAGAGGCCTTGCTGAACGCAGCGCCTTGGTAAATTAAACAAGCATATATTAAATAATTAAACAAGCATATATCTCTTAAACAACCCTTAGTAAATTAAACAAGCATATGTTAAATAATTGTTTGCATCGGAGGAGGTATGAACTCTTAAATAGATGCTTCATGATACGGTATTATTTCTCTCTCTTTAAATATCTATCTAAGCGTCTTTGTATCGAGC
This sequence comes from Rhipidocladum racemiflorum, assembly GCA_036346355.1. Classification (NCBI taxonomy): domain Eukaryota; kingdom Viridiplantae; phylum Streptophyta; class Magnoliopsida; order Poales; family Poaceae; genus Rhipidocladum; species Rhipidocladum racemiflorum. The sequence goes on along the minus strand of CM070576.1, from coordinate 68,944,073 downwards.
ATGCCCTAATAGACCTCGATCACCAGCCTGGCAGTGGAAACAACCGGAAAACCTTGGTGCTGAACTATCAAGTCCCGGGCGGGACCAGCGCTTATCCTGCCAAAATCCTTGTGTGGCTTGTTGCGTGCTGCACGGCATTCAGGACAAGGGTATCTATCTAGCTAGCCCCACACACGGAGGGTATCAATATCTGCTGATGTGCACCTTGGAATCTAACGCTGAAATGCATCAGGAGGACCTGTGAAAAGGGGGTCGTTTTTGTGGGGGGGCCGGGGGCTGAAATGTCCGAATCTTGGAGCTATTTTTTTTTTTTTTTTTCCATAGCGTCCCTGAAGTCCTGAACAAATTGTTCTGAACTAATAATAAATAAATAGTTTTGGCAGGAGTGGTTGGTTGGTTGGCAGTGGCACACATATGCACGTGAGAGCATGAGACGAAGCAGGCAAGTTCCAGGCACGAGAGCCAGTGGATGGACTCTTCCGCTGTCGAGTGGTGCTGGAGACTGACATGTGGACCGATGCAAGGTGCTCTCGAGAGTGACATGTGGGCCAGCACAACCGGCGCCGCCGGATCGACGGGCCGCCACGCGCAGGCCACGCCCCTAGCGGCGCCCCAATAGGTGGCTCCCGTCCGGAGAGGCCAAATCCCAGGCTTCCAGCCAGCCTTTGAGCAGCTCAGGAGCCAAAGGTTAAACCCAAAATTAACAGGATTACTTGGCTGCCATCCCGGTAACTTACTACAGGAACTTACTACAGTGTCGCGAAATTGCTGATGCAGCTATTCCCGTCTATATATTTTTTAAAAGGTTTTCGTGTATATACGATGGCATTTCGTCGAAACGTTAAGCTAAAAACAAGACCTACTAATGCACTTAGAAGTTAGAAACACCACGGATCCTACTACTGCGGAGCTAAGAAAATAATAGGAAAAAGAGACAAGATAGACAGCCGCCTCGGCCCGACCAAAGTCGAGAGTATTTAATCTAATCTGATGAAATTAAAATGAAGTGAACATGCACCAGGCAGAGTTGGCTCCACTCAAGCATATGCATGCCCAGTTGCTTACAGGACTACAGGAGTACTGCGAGTAGTGTTTTTTTTAATGTTTTGTGGAGGATGCATTGAACACTGTGGGAGTGGGACAACTTCGCTTCCAGCTTGCATTGTCCGTATAGTATTCCTAGTACTAACCATGTTTCTTTATATTATTAATTCCATGGTACTTTGGAGAAAACTAAACAATATTGATAAGGATTTTTGACGAAGCTAATATTTTACGGATATGCATAAATAGGATGGCTTGTGTGCAAAAGAAAAAAGAAAAAAACAATCTCATCTCGATCGAATCTCATTCTAATCCTAATTCATGACTGTAACATTTTTCTGTGCACTGCAATATAGTCTATAATTGATTGTGCTACATATTTTATTTTCTCGGAAGTTTGATAAGGGACTTTAGGTCCCTATTATTGACAGATGGCACTAGAAGGAGGGTTGTGTCAAGTTGAAGTTCACAGTCGTGATATTCTCGTGTTCTTATCGGTTAATGAGGATAACACATTTGATCTCACAAACTATGTTGACCTCACTGACGAGGACTACGTCCCTAAGTAGGCGTGCGAGTGCGACTTCTACCTCGAGTATGTATCTAAGGGAGAACCTACATCGTCTGCAATCCAATTCATTCGCATCGATATGGCAGAGACGACGCTGCCGCATCGAAGCAACTCCAAGGGTGAGTATTTTCCCATTCTTGACCCAATTGGAGAGACAAGTAACCACGATGTCAATGCTGTGGTGCCTAATGACGATGTCAATGTTGAAGTTCTAACAGAATCATCTCCAAACATCAACTCCTAGATATCAACTAGTACACCTCCTTTAACGAAGACGGGACGTTTTCACCCTTCATCTGCCCTAACTTTCATACATGTGCGGTCATCAACAATAATGAGACGAACAAACATTGGGCGACACATGAACAACGCACGAGGCCCAAGAGCAAACCGAGTGTTTGGTGTAGGAACAACGCAACAACTAGTTGCTTGCCGTCAAACAAAAGGCAATGGAGAAGGCCAATCGCCAACACCACAACAGTGCACTAGGGACGTCCAAGAGGCTCAACACCAACACAAGTGAAGATCGCCCTCAATAATATTCGCCAACCATGCCCCGGATGTTTCAGAATAATGGTAAGAGATCTTAACATCGTACCATCTCCTTTGCACACAATCAAATGTGATTCTTAACCACCAAAATACCAGATGGGGGAAAAACAATGAGCAAGGATTCTTGGTCCTTCGTTCATTGGCTGCCAACCTGCAATAGATTATTGCGGAAGTGCAGAGCTTTTCTCAATCTTTAAGGTCTCAGACCAATTCCAAGGCAGACTACTCTGCCTCTAGACATCGCCATCAAGAAAATGATTTGCAGCGTGTTTTTTAAAGAGTGGGCCCATGTGAACGCTCTAACCATCGTTGGAGACGACCTTGTTCCCTGGAAATCTTGAAGAAGGTCATAACATCTGACAACATTTAAGTTCATATACAGGGTGCAAAGGCTTTTTCACATGGACTAAGTGACATCATCTAGCCTAAGAAATTCTAGCCATGTCATTTGGAGAGTTTATCACATATGCTTATTTAACCAACCAGAAAGTTTTATTTTTTGTTAGGAAAATTTATGCCACGCTAATTTAAACAACTTTAAAAGTTGCTATCCTAAGTTAGAAAGAGAATGATTTACACTGTCTTCGTCAAGTCGAGTCGAGTCGAGTTTGACCGAGTTAGAAAGTTTTATTCTTAACGAGTTTGACCGAGTCGAGTCGAGTCGAGCCGAGTCGGCTCATTATCCACCCGTCTACCATTGCGATTAAAATGGTAATGCCATACATAGATCGAAGCGTGAACCAAACTAAAATACGCCAATATAAAGTACTGCAAATTAAATTATTCTAAATTAAAATATAACTAGTCAAAATGCGATAAGCTCATATATAAAAAAATTAAATAAATAGCCTACAAGTAGCAAGTTAAATCAAGTCAGAGAAACGATAAGAACCGGCCAGTTAAGGAAGGAGAGGAGGAAAAGAAAGAAAAGAATATAATAAATTAATAATAGTAATAATAATTTAAGGAATAATAATAATAATGACACTAATAACCAGAGTAATTTTGGCAACGCGTAAAAATAGTTGTAATTAAATGAATTAAAAGGAAATAAAATAAGAGAAAAGAAAAGAGAAAAAGAATATATATTTATTTAATTTGATAAAAATAATAAATCAATCTACCTGTATGCACGATCCAAATTAAGATTAACTTATTAAAATGAATGAATCAATATACTTAGTCTATTAAACATTTAATTAAAGTGCAGTAAAAGAAAATTCTATAAAATGGTAATACACGCATTATGAAATCAGTGAACACTGGAATATTAAGAAATGGGGTTGGATACCGTAAAATGTGTAAAAATATGTTAGCCACTAAAATATGGTATTTATGTAATTTTAGAATAAATTCAATCCAACCGTTGATCCTCAACAGTACCCATGTGAGGACGACTATTTTTATTAAAATCTAGGCAAGCTTCCTTTGGTCATATTTGTGAATATTTTCATAAATCATCACTACATGGAAAAAATATCTTTCAAAATAAAACCCTAAATCGAATGTTGTTGGAAAGATGGTAATTGTGAGCTGCTACAACAGTGTTTGGTTGATGATAATAAGAAGTGATGATAGACTGCCGATGCAGCCTATGATTGGTTCATCTGACAAATAAAATCGGTGTGGTATATATATATGAGGTCGGTAGAGGATGTCATGTTTGAGCATTGTCGGAGGGGCCAATATAATGATAAACCACTACACTCAGGCAATAAGTCGTATTAAATTGTATCAACCATAGTGTGTGGAAACGATAAAATTTTTTGTCCTATTAAGGTGTTTGATCTCCACATTGGGTAAGAGTATATAACCAAGAGTGATGTGAAGCTGGGATATGCTGGAGGCCTAGTGAGAGACACAATTGATAACCACTGTAGCTTATCATTTGATAACCATTGTTGGCTATCTTATTTTGGTAATCAATTGATGTTGATGTACTGGGGCGCTATATAAAAGCCATGTGATTAGTAACTCTGATTTTGAGATGGAGTTCAATTGGCTACTCCATGTATTAGTAGCATCAATTTCGAGATGGAGTACAACTGATAGGTGGTCAGGGTAGATGAGTAGCATCGATTTCGAGATGGGGTACAACTGGCCATCTCATGTAATAGCACCATCGGTTTGTAGAAAGGAGTACAACTGTAGGTGGTCAGGGTTGGAGATATAATGTCAAAATAGTAATAAACATTATGGGTTCTCAATTGTGGTTGGGTTAACTATGGCTAAAGTTATACAAACCTGCGCAATGTATAATCATGAATTCATGCCTATCTCCTGGACTGGAGGCTACAGCCTACAGAAGCTAAGTCTGCCTCATATATACAGCCTACAGAAGCTAAGTCTGCCTCATATATGAGTGCTAGTAGAATATTTTATGAGTAAAAAATAAAAAACACAGATCTTTCTAAGAGAACCTATTTTTGGAAAATGATTTGATGAAGGTGTAAGGTGATTTGAAATGATTTGAGGGAAGGTTGTACTAGGTGGTTATGTAAAGTACTTAAGATAGATCTGGATGAAAACTTCATATAATGCATTTTGCTATTAATGCTTGCTGAGTACTTTTGTATTCGCTCTTGCTAAATCTCCTTTTTCTAGGGGCAGGCTCTGGTGGTCGAGCATGTGAGAAGAGGTACTACCTGAAGGGCTAGATTGTTGGGATAGATTGTATTCTCACTTTGATCAGCTTTTGGGTAATTAGTATTTATGTAATATATTTTTGTTATACTTAGATCGTATGTATAATTCATGTACTTAACATGTAGCCTGCGTGGTAATGGAGTTGCAACAGTACTCTAAATACAGTGTATTAACTGATAAAGTGTTGGATCCACTCGATGTTTTATTAGCTAGTATACCCAGATCAACATAATTACTTCAACATTAATGACGAAGTTACTATCGTTATCTTAAATTAATTATGTGGGTCACCGATAATTTGAGTCCGTTTGCATGCAGCGTGGAATCTGTGAGCCGCACAAGTTTCAGTTCCCCCCTCAGGAAATCAATCCTTTTCCTCTGCGAAGAAAACGCATTCCACGTCGAACTTTCTCATGAAAAATATCAAATCATGGCTATATCCTTTTTTTTATAAGGAATAATGTATATCATGTTTCTCGTGCTTAGTGTGTGATGATCATGAACTAAACGCGCGCACTACATGCGGCTGTAACCAGGGCAGGATACGTCACGAAAAAGCATTATTCAACGCTAGACGCTTTGCATACCTACGGGCAAGGGAAATATGAAGGGTTGGATGAGTCATTTTACTCTTTTTTTTTTTTGCCGCCATTTGATTGGTGCCAAGCATGCTCGCTCATCCTATTTGACCAATGGCGAAGCAGCCAAGCAGGAGATTAGGCTAAATTGGAGATGCATGACATTCTTCCGAGTATATCTCTATTCTTTAACGACATATATAGCAGATCGATAGGCTATGCCGCACGCATGCGATGAGGCTGTCACTTGGCTATGAGATGGCTGGATATATATGCATGCAGGATTGGCTTCAGACTGGTCACGGGGAGGTTGCCACCACGGCAGTGCCATCGGATCTCCTAATAATCTACTTGCTACTCCTGTTTTGCAGCTCTTCTAAACTTAAGAGGAAAGAATTGTGTGCGGATACATGTATGTGTCTGGCTTTTGGATCGATTATGAAAATGTCAATGCATTATGAACAGCACGCATGTGTAGCTCAAGCGATAATGCTGGGGTTCAAATTTCACATGCACCTCCCTTGGGCATGCGTTCTGATCAGGTCTATGAGATTATATATACTACCGTGGACGAGTTTTGGAGTACAGCTCAATGACCTGCAACCTGCCTACCCCGGAGCTCTCTAGAACGCTGACTCGTCGATTCGTTCGAGTTTTGGGTGTGAAGCCATTCGCCAGAAAATAAATGAATTAAGCTAAGAACGGGAGCTCAATTTGCATTGGATCAGGTTTGGTCGTAGGTATGTGCTGATTTTATATATCACACGGTCACTGTCTAATGGACGCAACACCAGATTGTCCAAGCCGGTGCATTGTTGCCGTTATCACGGCCTGGCACGGTTCAGGCCCGAAACACATGGACCCGTGCGGGGCCGGTCCGGCATGGCACAACACCCACCTTTATGCGCGAGCGCCAATCTCTCTTTTCACCCTTGACGCCCTTGCCACGCTCTTGTCATCGATTCATCAGACAGAAACAGCAGCAGTCGCTTCCACTTGTTGGCAATATTGAGCTACAGCCGTGACTAGCTTCCTTTTATCTTCTGCAGCTTCTTGGTTTGAGCTCGCACATACTCCACCCAGTCAAAAATAGTTGTCATTTTGGATGTAGGTACAATTAAACTTTTGAAACTTTAACTATGTAAATTTGTCTCGAAAAGTGATTTTTATAATATTATAATTTTGTTGTGTTTTATAAATTTATTATAATATAAATTAGTGGTTAAAATTGTGTTTTAGAGACCATACCGATATTCAAAATGATAACTATTTATGACCAGAGTGAGTATCCGATAGACGCTTCCTGGTTCCTCTATAAGTCGTTGCATCAATAGCTTTTGGTTCGCTGTGCTTGATCGGACTAGACACACATGACTCATTCTATACACGCGCGTATATACGTGCGCGTTTCGTACACACGTTAAGGAATTTTTTTAAAAAGATTTTATGGTTTTCGAAGCGTAGATATACCTTGTCTTACTGAACAGATATGGAGAATTACTAGGGCTTTGCTTTTTTTGTTAGGTCTATGCTCTCCACGGTTTTGCTCGCATATGCTTGGGTAGAAGAAATTCTGACATATTATTTATATAAAGTAAGTTGTAGTAGTATATAATACCTATTAGATCCAAATATAGCACATTCAGGTTAACTCTTTTACATGAAGTAAGGACGAAAAGTGTAAGCGTGATGCTATGTATACATGAACCCACACTATTGTGGGTTGTGCAATGAACGAAGTTTGGACCATGGCTTTACAGATGGTATCAAAGCATCAATATTTGCTACTCGGGCGCGTGTGGGATATGGGCGCGAAAATATGGCTCATGGTGCATGTGGGCCCGGAGTGGCCACACGGCATGGCACGTGTGCCAATACTGAACGCACTGTTGTGTACCGATGGTGGTTCTGGGCATTTGCCGTGTATACGGTGTGCTGTCGAGGGCGTTAGCCCTTAAGAGGGGGTGAGTGTAATACCCTGGCCCGTTAATATGAAGGCCATGTGGAGCGGTAGTGGGATTAGTTTCATATTGCTTGCATAAAGTGGGTTGTAGTAGTATATAATACATATTGGGTCCAAATATAGTACCTCTGGGTTAACTCTTTTACACGAAGTGATGATGAAAGTGTAAGTGTGGAGTTATGTGTGCATGGGCCCACCCTATGTTGGATTGGGCCATGAGCGAAGTTTGGGCCAGGGTGTTATCATGGGGGTTTTGTGGCTTTCCGCTGAAGTTAAGATGTGCCTTTAATATATCATTTTTTTTTAGTTGCTAAACTAGTAAACTATTATTGATTGTTGTGTTATTATTTAGGCTTCACAGCTCCTTGGCTCTCTGGCTTCACAAGAAACTTCCAAGAAACCAAGAGTGGCTATAGTTTTTATCGACCAAGTGAGGATTTCCAGGAACTATAGAATGGGCTGGATTGGATTGATATCCTCATAGCGGGCTTATGGGTGGCGTGGAGTAGAATTTTTTTTATTTAATATTCATTTTATTTTATTTTATTTTTCAAAAATAATCAACGGAATTTTTTTTTACGAAAATAGGCTCCCGTCGCCTGGATACGGGGCGATCGCCTCATATTGGGGCGATAGGTACCTGGATGCAAAAATATTGACAAATTCACTCCTTCAGAAGTCCATTTTTGCAATTGCGTTTTTTGCATCCAGGTCCCTATCGTTCCAATATGGAGCGATCGTCCCATATCCGGGCGACGGAAGCCCATTTTCGCAAAAAAAAAAAATCCGTTGATTGTTTTCGAAAAAAATATTTAAAATAAATATTAAATAAAAAAATTCGTGTGGAGTAATCTAACTAATCTATTTCATTCCTTAATTTGTCTTTCGATTATAATTTTTTTGTGGTGGATTTGTTTATCTTCTTGCTGAGAGTTGCATGGATTTCTTAATTTTGGTTGGGGGAGATTGTGGTCCAACAGAGAGGGTGGTCTGTGGATACTGGGATTGATTAGGTTTGGATTTGTTGTCAACTTTTCCTCATTTATTTATCTTTTGCCCTCTCGCCTCTGTTCTGCTCTTCCATAATATGCCCTCCCTTTGTTTTTCTCTTTGTGAAAAAGATTGGGACTGATAAATTATGTTGGAATTGTTACTCGGTCGATAGATGGGTTCATGTGGTGGTGCACAGAATTTTCATCTGGTACATATAGCAAAATTACAAATTTATGATTAATGGCTAATGGTAATTGACAGTGTAGGCAGACTTCACTGCATGATATAAACCATGGTGTTCGCGTGCTCAATTTTTTGGTGTATATTTTTCTAAAAAAATCTGTTAGATTTTAACATATGGTTAGAGATTAAATTACACTCATTGACAATTTTACTTTTGTGGAATTCAGATTCTGGTAGCAACAATACACGATTCATCTGGGAAGTAATTAATCATAAATGTTGCTGTGTCAAATTTTATCGCCTCTGTACTTGTTACTCGTTATATCTAGCTATGAGGTTCCATCAATTAAAAAAAAAAACGAACAGTCGAAATGGATCCATGGGATAGCTATATGCACAAACAAGTGTACATGTAGCTAGCTAGAGCCTTGCTGTGCTTTTAAGCGAAATTTTCACGGAAGACTATTGATAAACTCAATAGGCAGGTCGAGAGCATGGAGAGGAATTCAGAAGACATGTCTACTTGCTTATGCCATGAAACATGTGACAGACCGAGCTACCCAAGAAGTTTAGCTATCGGGAAACCAAGTGCATATTGTCAGACAAGATGAATACAACCCTTTTTACAAAGGGAGGTGTAGCGAGCCCCGAATAGATTACATCATAAAAGACTGCAAAGGCATGCCTGAGCACAGACCAAAACCTAACACCAAATAGAATCGCCATCTACGAGTTCTTGGAACTCTTCGGCTTCTTGAAACTCTGAAAGAGTTGGGTTTGAGCAAAGATGAAACACAACCGTACTCAACAAGTCGTACGAGAAAGGCTGAATATTACATGCAAGGGGTTTACCAAGGGTTGCCACAAGTTTATTTGTTATTGTGGATGCAGTTTTATTTCCATATTTGTTTTACATTTGAAACACATACAAAAATAGTAGTAGGGGGGTTTCCACAAGTTATCTCAACATACCAGCAATTCTCAAAATTTTCAAAGACTACTTGAGCTAAGTTATGGGAGTCACCCCATTCAAACACAGCTTCATTAATCGGAAGCACGACGTATTTGAATACCATTTAATTAGACTCTGCAGAGCTGCTCAGCTTACCCATAAAATATCTACGGCCGTTAATGCCAAGCACTAAATTACATGCAACTTAAATGCATGCGGCTAGGCCGAGATAATCACAGCCTTTTGTTGAACATTCCCTGGATAGCCCCTAACCGGTTGGTCTATGACCACTCCTCTCAGGACCCACTGACCTGAGCGAGTACCTATCGTTGTGAGAACCGGCAAATGTCAGCATCCTACCCGATGCTAACCATTTCCGTTCCACCCCATCAGTCATTCCCCTGCCGGAAACACTGCTCCCCATTCTCCTTCCGAGAATGGTACCACCTTGTAGGTATTTTCCAGGAAACGGACAGTGTACTGAGCTATGTTGGAAAATGGTTTAACTGAACTGACTGGTTCCTAACTTGTGGTTGAGCGGAATTTAAGTTATTTACTTTGCTCAATGGGGTTTAATCTTATGTTGCCAATGACCAAGCCATAGAACCAACCACAACCCAATTTGGTATCTGCTCGCACCAGCCACCGAACAAGACATGGCTTCCGTCATCAGTCGAGGATCGGACTAGCGTCCACCTCATGGTTAGTCCAATACTGCCCCCCCTGACCATAGTAGCTATTTTAAAATCACCAAGCCAACTGCTCATCACAAATTTATTTCTCTTTTAAAGACTTTGAGTGAAACTAATACGATTATTAATTATCTATGGGGTGTATAATTATTAACTAGGGTTATTCAAAGGTTTAATCGGGTTCAACAACATCAAGGAGGCTAAGGGCAATTTGGTGTTAACTATGCATCATGTCATTCTAAAACTATCGCTTTTCAGTATTTCAACATATTAGTAAAATAATGCGATAGAAATTAAATATTGCAATATTATGAACAATTGGGTTCAACATATTCAAGGGCATGCGGCTTGCCTTGCTGCGCTGCGGGGTCGTCTAGGTCGTAGTGGAAGTAGTCGTACTCAGCTCCGATCTGGTCCTGCTCTGGCTCCTGGAATTGCTCGGGCTTCGGGTACTACACGAACGTCGGATCTAGTGTAGATAAATGAAAAACGGTAAGTAAACGATAGACGAAATGAAAACGATGAACGAAAACGAAAACAGAAAACGAAAAAAATGAAAATGGGCCGAGAGGTTCGGAGGGCAATTTGGGTATTTCAGGAATTTTAGGAGCTTCAAATGGCGAAGCGGATGCCATTTTTGGACTCAATGGCTCGAAATGATCAAGATGGTGTATTTTGGCCTTTTTGGAATTTTTCAGGAATTTTCAGGATTTTTGGATTATTTAAATCCGAAAAGAAAAGAAAAAGAAATAAAACAGGAAAAGGGTAAATGCCTAATGGGTCGGGCTGTGTCGGGCCAAAACTGGACCACGGGCGTGGTATCGTGTGATTTGCTGTTGGGCCACCAAAGAAAGTGAGTGGGTGAGGTCGACAATGAGCCCAAGGCGAGGTCGATCGACAGCGGGTCTTGGTCAAAGCGAGACCAACGGGCGGAGATGCCGACATGTGGGGTCCGGGTGATGCGAGGCCGACGGGGTAGGGCCCAAATGTCAGGGCGCTCCGGGTTATGGCAGGTGGGGCCAAGCGGTAGCGAGACGAGAGGGCGCTTTAGGGTTAGGGCTCGGGCAAGAGCGGTGGCGGCTTCGACCGGAGGGGGAGAATATGGGCTTGACGGGGAATAAGAAAGGGCGGGAGCTCACCGGAAGGAAGCGAGAGGGGCAAGGAAAAGCGAGGGGGAGGGTATTTATACCCGAGCAGTGAGGGAGAGAGAGAGTGAAACGATCTCAAAATTTCAAAATGAATTTAGTTGGCTTTGTTTGAATTTGCATTTGAATTTGGAAATTGGAATCAGTTTGAACTCGTTTTACCCCGTGGGCCAAATCCCCTTCTTCTTTTGGGCCTTGCGGCCTGCTTCCCCTTGGCCTGTTGGCCTGCTCCCTTCGGCCCGTTGGCCTGCTCCCCTCCTGGCCATTCCGGCCCAGCCAGCGCCGCATGACGCCTCCGTGGCGCCGCCCCGTCGTCTCACTTACCCGGCCATGCCCGCCGCGCCTCGCGCCTCCAGCGCCTCGCCGCCGCCAGCGTGTTCGCCGCCAGACGCCTCGCCTCATGGCGCCCGATCGCCCGGCCGCGTCGCCCAGCCCGCGCTGCCGCTCGCCCGGCCGCCTCTGGCACCGACTATAAAAGCCGCCCCAACCCCCGCTCTCCAACTCGCCCCGCTCCCCTCCGCTCAGTGGTAAGCTCTCCTCCCTTTGCCCTCCCGGCTCTCGGCTCGCTTGTGCCATGTGCCACGCCCCCACCTCGCGCCCCGCCCGGTGGCCCCACCGTCGACCCTCCTGCCGCCCACTGCAGTGGCCGACCTCCCCTCCCTCGCCGTCTTTGACAAGCCGGCCCGACCTCGCCGCCAGCAAGCCGCCCGCTCAGTGGTGTGTTGGTAACCGGCCGAAACCCAATTACTGTTTAAACAGTAATTCCTTTTCGGATTATTAATTCAATTAATAAATCCCGAAAATTCGTTTTAATTCCAAAAATAGCCCAGAAAATCCAGAAAAATCCCGGAAAACCCCAGAGCCCCACCAAATACATATTCCGAACCGTCTCGATCCCCTGAGTCCAAAAATGCCGTCCGTTCCCAAATCTGAAACTCCGAAAATTCCCAAAATCCCATAATTGCCCTCCGTTCTCTTCCGGCTCGGTTCCCGGTTTCCGTTTCTTTTCCAATTATTTGTTTTGTCGTTTATTTATGTTGGTTGTCGGAGCAGGAGCAGGAGCAGTTTTTCCAACGTCTTTTCCAATTATTTATTTCGCGTTAGATTCGCCCGTTGAGACGCCAGTGGAGCAGGAGCTGTCCCTGGAGCCGGAGCAGTTCCCGGAGTAGACGTTGGACCAGATGGGAGTCCAGTACGACTACTTCCTCTACGATTCGTCCGATCCAGCTGCCGAGCAAGGCAAGCCGTACACCTTGATCATATTGATCCAAATCATGCCATGCTATAATATTAATTATTTTATATCGCATTATTTTGCTGTATGTTGAAATATTGAAAACAGTATTTTAGAATGACATATACTTAGGTAATACCGAATTGCTCATGGAACTCCCTTGAAAATATTGAACCCTATTAAATCCTTTGTAACCCTAGTTAAATGCTTATTGCCATGGATAGATTAGATTAGATTACTAGATTAGTTCAAAACTTGGAATTTAGAGAAAATGCTGCCGAATCTCTGATTCGGATGTTTGTAAAAGTGCGATAGCCTGGGGGACAGTATCGGATTAATCCCGGAGTGGATGAGATTCCGATCCCCGGCTGGTGATTAATGCCTTGGTTGTCTGGTGGCCGGTACTGTGGGTACCGGGTTGGGTTTGTGGATTGAAGGCTTGGTCTTTGGCAGTGTAAGGTTAATAATCCCCTTGAGCAAAGTAAATAACTTAGTTTCCGCTCAACCATAGGTCGGACTGGTCGGTGGACCAGTATCCGACATAGCACAGTAGGTTAGTCATTCCTGAGATAATAATTGAACTATTTTTGTGGTACTATTCTCTGGAGAGAATAGGGACCGGCCTTCCTGGCAGGGAAGTGTACCGGAGGGGTGGAACGGGAATGGTCTGTAATGACATTCTTGGTTCTCACAATGGTAGATGCTAATGGGGACCGTGAGTCCAAGGTAGCTGTATATCTATCGGTTAACAACTAAAAGACAGGAATGATTAAACGAAATGCTATGATGATCTAAACTGGGCCACATGCATTTAAGTTGCATGAAAACTCGTGATTGGCATTAAAGGTTATAGATATCTTGTGGGTAAAGCTGAGCCCCTCTGCAGAGTTAATCTTAATGGTAATCGATTACGCCGTACTTCCGGTTAATGAAGTTAAGTTTGAACTGGGGTGACACCCGTAACTAAGCTCAAGTTACTGTTTTGGTAATTTTGGATAAGTCGGTTGTTGTTGAACTTGTGGAAACCCCCCTTACTACTTATTTATGATCTGTGCTTCAAATGTAAAATGAGTTAGAAAATAAAACTGCATCCAGATACTTAACCCTATTGCCATCCTTTGAATACCCCTACATGTAGTATTCAGTGGTTCCGTACGACTTGTTGAGTACTCTGTACTCACCCTTGCCCCAAAACCCCTTTCAGAGTTCGAAGATGTCGGAGTCTACCAGGAGATCGTAGATGGCGATTTAGTCTGGTTTTAGGTTTTGTCTTCGCTCAGGCCCTGCCTGTGGTTTCTCTCTTTTGGTAATGTAATCTAGAAGCTTGGACGCTTCCTTTTGTAAAAACTTGGCCGTTAGGCCATCTATTAAAAAAAAGTGTTGAAGTTGCTTTTGTCAGGCAATTGTACTCTTGCTTTCTAACAGTTAGTCTTCCTGGATAACTGTTGTGAGTCTTTCGCACTGCCCCTAGAAAGGCGGTCCGTCACAGAGAGGGCGCAGAGTGGTCGCAGCGGGATGGGCTGGGGCTGGCCGGCGCGTGACATAAACCTTCGAACAAAGGGTACAACAACTACCGCTTGTTGTTGTACTGCCACAAACCTATGAGGTACTGGAGTACGATAGGAGGTATATATCGTGTGTCACTCTAGGCACAGTTGAGAGGACGCCAAATCTGCGAAAACAAACGTAAGAGGGATAAGAGCATCTCCAACAGCCTTGCTATCAAACTCCCTATCGCCAAATAATACCGATTCGTTGGAAAAAACGATCTCCAACAGTTCGCCATCCCCCTCTCCAAATCTTGCGAGCGGAGAGAGACTCCCTTCTTTTGGCGATTCTCTCTCCGTTCGCTATCCGGCGCTCGCCGCAACCGACGATTGATTCGCGCGACCGCACGGAGCATCCAGCTACCTCCACCACTACCTTCGCCGTGCGGATCGGGGGGCTACGGCGTCTGCTACCTATACCTCCGCCACGCCGACCGCTTCCGGTGGATGTCCGGGTAGGTCTCAGGTTCTACGAGACCACACGCGCTGTACCTTCGTGGCGCGGATCGGCAGCGGATTTGGTACTGGTATGCCATCGACCTCCAGATCTCTCTGCTTCTTCTTGATTTGTTGGTAATCCCTTGCTTCGTCGTTTCCCCTTCCTGCTGCAGATCCGCAACCCCCACGAGCACCATCGTCTGCCGTGCAGTTGCTCCTATACGACCTCCGGGAAGAGGATCTGGTGCTGCTACCGGCGTGGACCTCCAGATCTGCTACTGCTACTGTCGTGGACCTCCAGACCTTTGCCTCTTCGACTTTTCTTGGTAAGGATTAGCCTTGTTCCTCTTCCCGCTCCCTGAAGAAACGGCACCATCGTTTAGTTTCTTGCTGTCTCTGTCCAGTTGCATTCTCTGTACTTGACCAATTTTTTGTCAGATCCCTGCGTGTTTGGATACCAGCATGTGTAAACCATGCTTTCTCTGCTCAGTTTTGTTGTCAAGATCCGGTCTTTTGTTATGTTAGATTCATCTCGAGTTCTCTAGGTCCTGAATGACACAAGCATTTGGATTCTAAATTATTTCAGTTTGGTCAGGTTCAGTTGCTACGCTTGTGTTTCTGGATTCTAGCTCGGTTTTGTCATTGTTGCTTGCACGTCGTAGATATCTGAACTTAGACAGGCGCATGCATGTGTAGTACTATCACCTAGTGTTTGGTAGAACGTAATGCTCTTGTTGTGAAGAATTTTGGAAATTTCTCATTGTGTGTGCTAGCTTGATTCATCCATCTGTCCTCGTTTTTTGACCAATGGCTGTTGGAAGTAGCTTGGCGTCTCCCATCCTTCACTAGTAGTATCGTTTTTCCCTTTTGGGTTTTGATCTGAGTAGTAAAGTGAGTAGAATAGTTCCTTTTCTCTCTGGCCACTTTATGATGCTTATGTTGTGATTCTGAAAACAATAAGCTTGGAATCTTTGAATTGGCCTCAGCTGGAATGATGGTCGCTAGAGCTTGCAAAGTGGCAACCCACCTCTTCCTCTCTTTCCATTCCAAAGGTCTTGTGCTTTTCTCCCTGCTTTTAGTTGAGCAATAAAGCAGTTATTTTTACATGCTATTTTCTATTGTTCAGAATTAAATTCTAGATTGTATGATATTGTGGACTTCAACTTTTTAAGTTCTCTGTGTGTGTGTGTGTTTTATATCCTTTTTTAAAAGGTTTTCTCGAGAATTCTTGCTCATGTTTGCAGTTGGAGTTATGTAATGGTTTCGTCTTTACCTGCTATGACTCTGGATTATTCATTTTTCTGCAATGGAATATGATGTTTGTGTGAGATCTTCCAACAATTTATTGGGAGTTTGAGTTTGAATGATTCATGAGACTACTGCCCGTTTGATAGATGGCCATATCTGGCAGTTCTTTATAACCAAACATCTAGAAATGGTTACCTAGAATAAATTAATGAAATCACAATTCTCCTACCGTCTCATCTTCTCTTCACTCTTAGTAATACAATTGCCCATAGTGTTAGCATATTATATTATATTGCTGTCACATCATAATCTTCTACGAATCTAATTATCTAGTAGTTGACATGCTACAACCATCATGTTAGTTATTGAATGATTTCGTGTTCTGACAAATCTATTTTCTTGAAATCTCTAGTCTTCCTATGAATCCATGTAGTCGTATAGATGCGCAATGTTTTTCCACTTACCATGCATGGTAGTGTTGTTGGCTACTATGAAATTGCTTTAAACTCTGAGCAGAACTAGTGCAGACAATCCAAACATATTATATTAAACTCGAAGCGAGAACTAGTGCATTTATGCTTCGTGCTATGTTTCATCTTGTGGAAATTTTCAGATTTATTTAGCAATGTTAGATATCGACAATCTGTTGTCTTTATCAAAATGTTAACAAAGTGCTCACAAGCTCTTACATCTATGGCTAAGATAGGTTAGTGGAGATTGGCTGCATGCTTCATGTTTGCAATACAAATATCTCTCTTGATGGAGAGACTCTTAAAACAAAACATATAGGATAAGCATAGAGATTTGTTAGTGATAGTATTCAAGATATGTATCCTTTTTTTGCAACAACAGTAGTAATCAGTACATCTGTGACCTTGTTTCTCATATATGTTAACTCACTAATTTCATTGAATGTAATTCGCCTCCTTAGGTTTGTGCTATTTAAAGCTCCGCTTTTGAAGTTTGTGGCTCTTCCAAGATTACTGATATTTCTGCTGATTCGTTGGATAAAGTAAGTCAACTCGATACCCTTTTAATGTTTATAACCTTGTGGCATTCATCTTAGTGTACTATTTATTTGCATATAGATGGATAAAGATTCAAAGAAAGTCAGTGAAGTGCATGCTTGGACAATTAATGCTATAGAGGAAATCGCAAGTGATATTAAGAACATAGTGCAAGATAATTTTTCTCCATGCTCATGCGAGAGCGGAAATGAACTCAATCGACTCTTACTAGAGATCGAACACGCTGCTCGCCGTCTTGATGACCTTGTCATACACTCGGAAGACTTGGTGGGAACAGCCACTGTTGCTCCACTCGATGAAGAAGAAGGAGACGAGCAGTTGCGCCCATACGACTATGAGAGCGATGATTCCGATAAAATTGACGATCATCAATTTAGAGAGAATGAAAGTATCAAGTCCAGTGACTAGTGTTATTCATGTTCTACTTTTGAGACATACTTTATGAGTAGTTGCAGTGACTATTTTTATTCGTGTTCAGTGTATGAAGACGTGTTGTACTTTTGCATGTGTTGTTATGCACCTTTGTTTAATTCCGAATTTATGCCTACAGTTTGTGCTATATGGATGACTTCTATGCTCAAATGCATTGAGTGAGGAGGAAGTGAAATTCGCTGGGATGGAAGCCCAAATGGGGAGCAACCTTCTCCAGCTTGACCATTGCGATCCCGATCGAGATCTCAAAATAAAAGATCAAAGAATTTTTCGGAGAATGAAGATAATATGTTGGTATCGGCATGGCTTAATGTTAGTTTGGATCCAGTGCAAGGTACCCAGCAAACTCGTACCACATATTGGAGTAGAATACATGATTACTTCCACGAGAACAAAACTTTCAATTCGGAGCGTAGTCAGAACTCACTTATGCACCGATGGTCATCTATTCAAGAGCATGTAAACAAGTTCTGTGGATGTTATGACCGCATTGAGCGTAGACGGCAAAGCGGGATAACAGAGCAGGATAAGGTTGGTTCACATCCCTTTTTTCATTATGAATTTATATGTGTTGTCCATGTTAATAAGGTACATGTCCTTCTGTAGATTGTCCATGCTAAATCATTGTATCAAGAAGAAGAAGGGCGATTATTTGCATACTTGCATTGCTGGAATATACTTCAACACCATCCAAAATGGACCAATCATTTATCTCAGAAAAAGCAAAAAACATCCCTCAATGCTTCTCCGGGTAGTTCCAGCCCTGTTAGCTCTAATGCAAGTCATATTCATGAAGATGTCACATCTGCAGGTCGATGTGCTCATTAGGCCAACTGGTAGGAAGGCCGAGAAAGAGCAGATCCGCCGCGGTAAAGCTGCAGTTGAGAGTGGTGCAACAGGTTCACTCTACATGGAAGCATTAGAAAACTTTAGGAAAGAAATGAAAGAAATGGAGCTTATTAAAGAGAAGAAGAAAGAAAAGCGATACGAAAGAGCATTTGCGCAAGAACAGGAAAAGATTGCTCATGAGAAGGAAAAGATTGAGATAAGAAAAAATGAGTTTGAATTGAAGAGAATGGTTGAAGAAGAGAGAATTATGAGCGTTGACACTAGTCGCTTGAGTGGGCCACAACAACAATACTACATGTCCTTGCAGAATGATATCATCGCTCGCAGATGTAATAGGTCTGGTTGATGTATGAACTAATTATTGATGTAATAGGTCTGGTTACATCTAGATTGAAACGTTATTTTGCTTATCATTGAGTCAGTGATGGACGTGAACTTGAGTTGTGCACAATCCTAACTGAAAGTATCATTGTGGTTTTGGTTTTCAATGCTTGGGAGTTGAGTACATCATAGTTGAAAAGCATAAACTAGTACATCATAGTTCAAATGTATAAACTGGTACATCATAGTTGAAGGGAAAAAAGTAGTACATCATGCGCTCGCCTATATCCCTCCATAATGGCGCCATAAGTGCTCGACTAGATCGTCTTGGAGCTGAGAGTGAGCTTGCCTATTTCTGATGGATTGATGAGTTTGAATAAACTCATCAAGCTCAGGTGTTCTTTCATGGGAGACTGCAATATTTTCTCCCATTGCTTCGTAATTGAAGTCAACTGGACCTCCATCCCGCTCATCTTCAATTATCATGTTATGCATGATGATACATGCTGTCATGATATCTCTAAGTGCTTCTTGATACAAAAAACGAGCGGGTCCACGAACAATGGCAAAACGAGCTTGTAAAACTCCAAATGCTCGTTCCACATCCTTCCTAGCTGCTTCTTAAGCTTGGGCGAAATGTTTTCTCTTATTCCCTTGGGGAGCTGGTATTGTCTTGACAAATGTTGCCCATGAAGGATATATTCCATCTGCAAGATAGTATACCATTGTATAACTGTGACCGTTCACAGTATAATTCACTTCAGGTGCTTGCCCTTCAGCTAGCTTTGCGAAGAGAGGGGATCAGTGAAGAACATTAATATCGTTGTGAGACCCTGGTAAACCAAAAAAGCATGCCATATCCAAAGATCTTGCGAAGCAACGGCTTCTAGAATGATTGTTGGCTCATGCACATGACCAGTATACATGCCTTGCCATGTCAGCAGGCAATTTTTCCACTTCCAGTGCATGCAATCTATGCTCCCTAGCATTCCCGGAAAACCTCTTTCCTCGCCAATTGCAAGTAATCTAGCAGTGTCATTATCATTTGGAGATCTCAAATACTCAGCTCCAAAGAGTTCAATAATAGCTTTCACAAACCTTCTCAGGCTCTCTATAGCAGTACTTTCTCCAATCCTCACATAATCATCAATAGCATCTGCCGCTACTCCGTAGGCTAGCATCCGAAAGGCAGCGGTAACCTTTTGCAAAGCAGATAACCCAAGAATTCCAGCACAATTTCTCTTCTGAATGAAATAGTTATCATGCGCTTCTACAGCATGCAATATGCGAAGAAATAAAGAACGATTCATCCGAAACCTACGCCAAAAGGAAGGTTGAGCCGCGGACAAGACGATCACCATAATATGCGAAGACATAAACAACGAATAATTCCATACCTACGCCGAAAGAAGGTTGGGCCATAGATAGGAGGATCAGCAAAATAGTCTTCGAACAGTCTAGCATGTCCTTCTTGTCTATTGCGATGAACGACTTGATGGCCAGGAGTAGAACCACCATGGCGTGGAACATTCACATCCTGATCTTCCATGTGTGTTAGGTATCCTGTTGTCATAAGAAATACATACTCATTATTTCTCTCAGACTCCTCATCTTCTGAGAGACATTCCGAGACTAAATTTCGACGACTCATTGAGCTATTGATAGTAGTGAACAACAAAAAACGTGCAATACTTCGAACTGCAAATGGGTATGTATATATAGACAAGAATAATATAGCCGTTGGAATCTACCCGTTGAAAAATAATCATTGCGTGGTGGTTACAAGAAATTTCGAATTTTAAATTCCCGCATTGAAATATAGCCGTTGGAATCTACCCGTTCAAAAATAACCGTTGCAGCGTGGTGGTTACAAGAAATTTCGAATTTTAAATTCCCGCATTGAAATATAGCCGTTGGAATCTACCCGTTGAAAAATAACCGTTGCAGCGTGGTGGTTACAAGAAATTTCAAATTTTAAATTCCCGCATTAAAATATAGCCATTTGAATCTACCCGTTGAAAAATAACCGTTGCAGCGGGGTGGTTACAAGAAATTTCAAATTTTAAATTCCCGCATTAAAATATAGCTGTTTGAATCTACCCGTTGAAAAATAACCGTTGCAGCGGGGTGGTTACAAGAAATTTCGAATTTTAAATTCCCGCATTAAAATATAGCCGTTTGAATCTACCCGTTCAAAAATAACCGTTGTAGCGTGGTGGTTACAATAACTGTTATGGCGGTTAGAGAATATGATTAAAATATAGGGGAGAGAAAATAGAGAGTGTGATATAGAGTGCTGTTGGAGAGGAAGGAGATATAGGGAGTCAATTTTTTGGAGAGCTCTCCAAATATGACTTTTGGAGAGTGAAATTTGGAGAGTCTTGTTGGAGATGCTCTAAATCCGGGAAAAAAAATGATGGTAGGAGGATAAATCCGGACTGACTTCTACAATAAGAGATAAGTAGCAAAGTGGCTTAGTAATTGTGTAACTGAAAATGCTAGTATGTATTGTGTCAGTGGTTCACACTACAGTCTACAGGTGACTGGTTTGGTACACGCTTCTTCGAAATGAATAAAGACACATCAATTTAACATCGCTATATGTTGTCTCTATCAGAGTCTCAAATTTCGTTTTAGGATTTCGTCTCGACACCCTCTGAAATCTAAAATTTTGACGAGATGTCGTTATTTCGGACGAAATCTAAAAAAACAAAATTCTAATCCGATTCTTTTTAGACCGAGATTTCTGAGATTTGCCATGGTCTCAGTGATTTTTAACCGAACAAAAATTGGTTCAAAAAATATCAATTTTTTTTTGAAATTTTAGTCCCACATGGAAAACGGCGTGAAGAATCGAATCGGGTCAAATTTTGATAAAAAAAAACACCAAAATTTCGGTCAAATATACCGAGATCCCGCCGAGATTTTAGGCTAGCACTTTGAATTTTTTTTAGGGTTTTCTTAATTTTGCCAGGATTATGAAACTTGCAGGAATCCAAAATTTCACCAAGATTTTGCGAAACCTTGGCGAGATTTCATTCCCTGATCTTTTACTGAGGAAAAAAAAGGCAGAATTATAAACAAATGCCAAAATCTGCCTTGGCCAATTATGTTTTGGCCAATTATGTTTCCTTCGGAGAAATTTCCTGTTGCTTCCCTTATAGTAGATATATGAACCGAAGGATCGGTCGTAGCAGGATTATGAAGTATACTATCTGCAAGATGAGCATAATCATTATGGATTTGGAACCAGCCAACCATCATAGAGAAGATCATATCTGTTTAGCAGGTTGTTTGCAATCCTTATTCCCTTTCATGCAATTGTAATGGAAAAGAAGAAAACAGAGAAATCGTCATCAGAGTAGCATTCTTTCGTTTACCTAAGATCCTGTATCTCCTTCTCCACCAAAATACAAAGAACAGCAAAAGAAATTTAACCGTGGAAGCTCCATGTGAGATGGCAGCTGCAACAGGAAGCTTCTGGCTCCTGACCTCGTCTGTTGTGTCGTCATAGTTTTCAGAGTTATCATCAACAGAATAAAGCAGGGAAAATAGCAACAGCAGAACAAAATCACGCGTGCATGGTATGGTTCTTTCCTTTATGATCTACTCGACGGTTACAAAGTTACAGTGCCCGACCGTTACGTGCACAGTAATTTATATTTATCATAAGTTACAGTGGCCGACAGTAATTTACTTCATGACCTATAACAAAATCATTTTTGACTAATCATAAATTCTAGTTAAACTAAGGCCCCGTTTGGCAACTTGGAATCGAGCTGTTTCTACTAGAATCTGGGAGAAATCCAGCCAAACGGGTTAAAACTCGGAACGATTCTTCTCGGAACGTTTCTTCTTTTTCCACACCGTGGCTGAATCACCCTCAACCCCGTTTCACTAGTTTCTATTAGAATCTGGAACTGTACCAAACGGTTTGCAGAAAATGATTCTAATTCTACCTGAAACACTTCTACCAAGAATCTAGAACCGTTTCCGTTTCTATTAGAATTTAGAACCGTACCAAACGGGGCCTAACACGCCTCATTTTGCCTAGTCAGTATAAAAATGACCCCCCCAAAATCTTTACCAACGGGCCCAGTAGGAATTTGATAATCTGAGCCTATGCATCATCCGATTCATCGTTTTTCTTTTGAAAATGAAGGCCCATTTGCTGACTCTGGGTATGGGCCCCAAGCAGGCTAAGCTAACAGATCTGCCTCGCACATGCAGCCGAAACGAGCCGAGCCGACCATGTGCCACTAACCCGCCGGGCGGCAGGAGGAAAAGAAGGGTTTTTCGGCTGTTTTTCTTGTGCCGCGCACCTGCTCGACGCCGCCGCCGCCGCCGCCTCCCACACGAACGCGCGGCCGCCGCAGCCACCCTCCCCTGCCTCCTACTCCCGTCCCCTAACGCCGCTTCCTCTGACGCTACAGAAGAGAAGGGCGTTCAAGAGGAAATTAAGCACCAGCACTTTCCTTCGGTATCCCCGCAGTCGTCTAATGGGCAAGCGGCTCGCCGGCGCCGAGAAAGAGGTAAGTAAAAGCAAAGCGTCGACAAGCGAAAACCTGAGAGGTCTTTTCCTGATTCTTCCTTGCGTTTGTTGCCCTGGCCATGCCAGGTGCTCGTTGAGATCGTGAGGTTCACTCAGAAGAACGGGCTGAAAGGCGCCGAGGGGGGATGGAAGGATTTCTTGGCTCGGAACGATAAGAAGTTTGGTGCTTCCGTGAGTGACCCCAAGAAACGATCCAGGGATGTGCTGCTTGCTTTCCTTCTAACCTTCTCCAAAGATTTTCAAAAGGTAATCTTTTGATTCAGCCAACTACGTTTGACTACATATGCAGTTCGTATGTAAGCAACCGGACCACGGTTTTGAGAATATGAGGCTCTCGATTTTTTGGTTCCAGTACTTCACCAAATTGGTAAAGCGTCACAACGAACGACGAGCTATGGAGCAGTATATGAAGGATTTTCCTGACAAGATTTCTCCAGAGCAGGTAATGTGTATACTATCTCATGATTCTTGTAGTTTCTGGGTTACTTGGTGAACAATGGGTTACTCGATTATTGTAGTTTCCAAGAAACATTATCTGGAGAACAATTGTATTTATGTATATCATGCAAAATGCAGAAGCTTGTTCAACTGACAGCAGAACACCCGGAATACAGGAAAAATTACAACTTCTCATCTTACCAAGAGGTAAAGCTTTTTTGTAATTATGTTAATGCACAAATGATGATTCAACCCTTTGTTATTTTTTGCAGTTTTTCCTGTTCTTAAATTGTTCGATCAGAATATGTTCATGATTGTTAATGCCTGGACTACAGTTGTAGATTACCTTCGATTCTTCATACAAAATATACAGTACATATTTTCCCAGTCTAAATTGTAAAGCTTAAGATCAATTTATAGTCTCATCATAAAGTAATAATGTCTTGGAATCTTCATTTTACTTGTCTGATAGTTAAGGAACGTTTAAGCCTTTCCATAACCACATATTATTTGCATTATTTATTTGCAGGGATGGAAAGTAATGGGGATAGGAGAAGTCTCTAATTATATGAACTCAGGAGATATGTTGGCACTTGACTGTGAGATGGTCCTTTGCCACGATGGTACGGAAGCCGTTGTCAGAGTATGTGTTGTAGACAGCAATTTGGAGGTAGCACATTATTTTACTAAACAAAGTATTTGGATTCATTGGATTGTTTGGTGCATTAACAATCGGAAGAATGCTATTTTACAACACAATACACTATTCACAATGCTGCAATGTTGGATGAAAATTTTCTAATTTATGCCAAAACTTCTTAATTTTGGATAATTTAAATTTCATCACAATGCCCTTGATTTTGAATCATGTCAGAACTTGCCATATCTGTTCTTAAGTCTCAATAAATTGCTTCTTTTTTCAGGTGAAATTGGACAAACTTGTAAATCCCTTTAAAGCTATCATGGACTATAGGACAAACATCACTGGTGTATCTAAGAAGGATTTAGAAGGAGTCACATGCTCATTAGTTGATGTTCAGGTATGTTGTTTCTAACCTTCTTACGTATTTTCTTTTATCTCCCTTCACGGGAATTATATTTGTCTTTTCCTTCCCTAGAAATTGTTGAAGAAAATCTTGTCCAAAGGAAAGATTCTGATAGGCCATAGCTTATGTAAAGATTTACATGGTAAGGTTTGATCAGTTCATGTCTACCCTATTTGATGCAGTTTTTCAATGTCACCATTGTGTTTGTTAGACATGCTTCTTTTTGTTACTCAACTGAATTAATTCAATTTCTGTTGTTCTTTAATTCATTTTCAGCTCTAAAGTTTGATTACGCTCGGCTTATTGATACAGCATACATCTTTAAGTATGCGAATTTACCTAGTACTGCATCAGCTTCTTTAAACAGCCTGTGCAAGGTATGGCACCAATGATTTGTCACTTTAAACAAATAGTGCATAGAAGGGCCTCCTTTCCAACCCCACATTCCCTGTTTTCCCCTAATTTTTTTATTGGACCTTGAAATCACTTCGCCTATATTTTCAAAGAGAATCCGATGGTATGGAACTATGGGTGATGAATTATTTTGTTGATTCTTTGTGCTTCTAGTCTATTATGGGTTATTTTGTTCGAGAAGAAGGAGAACCACATAATTGCTTGAAGGATGCAGAAGCTGCAATGAATCTAGTTATCGCAAAGCTGAAGCATGGATTTGATTATCCCATTGAAGTTGCAACAAATAGTGTAAGAGTCAAAAAGTCTTAAACCTCACCGCTATTATTGAAGCTGCCACCTGACTTCTTTTTTTAAAAAAACATTCCTAGGTACCTGAATCCGATCTGATGAAGTTGCTTGTTCATAGAATTCCAGTCTACCTGCCTCGTCAAGAGTTGCTTAAAATTTTCTCTGGGAATCCCAGTATTGATGAGAAGGTCTCAAAACTTTTGTTATTTGTTGGATAAACCTGTACGTTTTATTCGTGCTTCAATGATTTTTTCCTTTCCTCTTCAACAGATTGATTCGACGATTCGAGGTGATTTTTATTCTACATGTGTTTCGTTTAAGGACGTAGATAAGGTAGAGACAGCATTCGAAGAACTAGATGGCCAAGAGACTAAGGTACATTTGACCACTTGGTTCTTTTCTCATGCAAAACCAGTGTAGATTAGTAGAATGTGTTTATCATCTGATTGGTTGAGTAGCGTCAATACGCTATTTAATTCTATGTGTATTATACTTCACTGAAACATGTAGGACTCCAGTGGGCGACTTCAAAAATATGTACTGCTGAAGCGTGACAATGGAGATGTCGCGAGCTTCTACGTTCGAAAGATGATATATGGTTCCCGGCTTAATGAGTCTGGATTATCGAAGAAGAGAGCACAGCCTATAGAGGATGCGGATCAAAAGAAAGAAGATGTCGATGGGGATATGCAAAAGAAGCAAAGAACTGGTAAGAAGCATGTCGATGGGGATATGCAAAAGAAGCAAAGAAGTAGTAAGAAGCATGTGAACAAGGCAAAGAAATCAGTGGTTGAATGAAGAATTTCGCGTTTGGTTCTTCCCATTGGAATTTGACTGGGTTGAGCATGTGTCATCTGGAGGGATATTGTTGGGGGAATTTTTGTTCTCATGGGAGTTGTCTACTATCTAACGGTGTCTAGGTTTCAATTGCAATCGCCCTGAGCTGAAAGGTGGTAAAGATTTTGTGTAGTCCTCACCATCAAAAACTTCTCTCGAGCTATGTGAAATTGCTGCTGTTAGGCAGCATCTTCTTTCCTTCGGCCAGGGGTTCTTAGCTTTTCTAGACCAGTCGCTCCGTTGTTTTTTCTAATCTATTTTTCTCACATGAATTTGCAAATCTAGCTCTCTTTTTTTTTGCCTATAGAGGATGCATGAGCTCAGCGGATGACCGGAACAAAGTTACGCGTCCCGCAAACCATCAGGCTTCTAGAATTTAGCTTTGTTGAGTCCTTTTGCTGCTCTGCATTACATGTAGAGTATACAATCCATTTTAAATTCGCTACAAACACTTCAAAGGGGGAATAGTGCGAAAACAGCTCAAGCCGCGTATTAGGTGGTTAGAAGCAGTAGCTAATGTTGTGAGCAAATCATGCTGGTCAAGCAAACCAGCTGGTTTCAGCAATTCGCCAATGCCCAGATCTGCGCTGCAGACTCCCGTTTCAGCTTCGACATGTACACTTGATGATTTCTAACATCAGATAAAGATGATATAGCAACTTGCAAGAGACAAATGACAATGAATCCAGCATACAACAAGAAGTCCGTGCTTACGACTTGGACAATGTAGCATCAAGCTTGTCTGCAATCGTTGCAATCCATGCCTGCAAGGAAGATCAACCGGATGATGGGTGGCTCTAATAGCATACTGAAATTTTATACTAGTAAAAACTACAATAGGTGGAGCTTTCCCCATTCCTTGCGCCAGAGGGGAAAAAAAACATAGAACTTCGTTTTTGTGTTTACTCAAACAATACCCTGGTATTTAAAGAATGCACCTTCTTCCTGCCAGTGCCTGTGTGTGTGTGTGTGTGGTGGGGGCGCTATTTAAACTCCGATGTCATATATATGGTGCTTTCTACCTTATAAATCCAAATTGGTGGCTCCACAAACAAAACATGGGAACTACATGTTTTAGGAGAAAACATGAATTCGAGTATTCAACACAGAAATGCTAAAGGAAGATATCATAATAAAAGATATGATATACCTGATCAAGATTATTGAACCCCCTTATAGTGTCACCACCAACAATTGCAATTCCTTTATCACCAATTGGTTGTAATATTAGAGCCTATAGAGTAGGGAAGATGTTAAAATGCTTTGGTTTAGTACTTTGGATGCCTTCATGTGTTTCCTACTCTAAATAGGATAAAATCAGCTATTGTGAGCCAGAGCTAGAACGAGTTAAAAATCATATGAATGCATGTACATGTAATAACTTCTCTAAAATGAAATGAATTAGCACCTGTGTGTTAGCCGGCAAGAATGGCAACTCAGACCTTCCAGGATATATAGACAGATTTGCTAGATAAGATTCTGCCAGAAGACTACAGTGAAGTTTCTGAAAACAAACAAAAAAAAATTCAAGTAAAACAAGAGACACTCACGCTTCTTGGATTCCATGGCACTTGTGTAAAGGGAACCTTGGATGAACTTCTGTGAATCCACAGTAACTGCATTACCATCTTCTGGAGAGCCAGCAGCAACCCCAATTTGAAGAATGCAATTACCTCCATACACAACAACCAAGGATTTGCAACAAGTTGCAATTGTAAGGGAATCCCATGTCCTATATATAAGAAAATAAGTACACAATATGAAAATTGTGGATACATAGAACTTGGTGAGATTGTTTACTACAAATTTTAGCCAATTTCCAATGTACTGGAAGCACCAGCCTATATAAATATACAATAATATCACTACTAACTATTGTGCTGCGATATGCTTCATTCGGAGTTAACAGGACGAATGATGAAGTCGCAGCCCTTAGCTGAGTACCACATGATCATCAATTGCTTTAGAGCATGGCTTTCAGCTAAGGCCGTAATAACTTGTTAAAGATTTAACAGGGAAAACATCGCTAAAAAAAGTAGTACTGCTAAAACAAGCAAGACAGGGAAATCTCATTATCTTTGGAAGAAACACAGTAGAGATATTTTGAAACCAAACACAGTAAAGATCTAATCCAGCCAATATATGTCACTTGTGAGAACCATATGATGTTCAGATTTCTTCCCACTACTCAAGTCCATGCAATTGTTAGGGGGTCCAAACTTAAAAGATAGTCAACTATTATTAAGAGGATAACTACTGCCTAAAGTAAAAACAGCACCCCTGTGTATCAGTATAAATGGCTACCAAAGTAATTCATGAAGAGCAGAACTTGGTACACCCGGGCCTACTCGTTTGCATTCCACACCTCGAGGAACCACCTATATCAGTTTAAACAGGAGGAAATTACTACACGAAGTTATAATACCGGACAAATGATAGAAGTTCCCCAATTCTCACCGGAGAAATGGATTTCGGCCGGATGGACAACCAAACAAGGCCGGCAAAAATATCGGTTACAGAGAGCGAGAGAGTCAGTATGTCAGCCCTCGACTGCGAACTGTTTGGACAGCCCCCAACAAAAGGGCCAGACGATTGGAAAAATGCAAAATTGCGTCAATTTGGGGGCTGTGCAAGTGCAACAAGCAGACAAACGTGATCAGTTCGGGAATAGATGATGCACAGGAAGACCTGGAAGCATCGGCGACAGCGGCAATGCCGGAAACTGCCCGGTTGAGGAGGACAGCGAGGAGGGAGGCGCCGCCGACGAGGATAGGCAGGCCGCGGACCAGCGTGTCGTTGCTCCGGACCCAGTCATCCACCCACTCCTGCCGCGGCCGCATCGCCCCGATAGACCTGTCCTGTTGCTGCAGCAGAGGAAGAAGCGAACGAGTGAACCATTCACTGGTACGCCAAGCAGCCTTCTTGGGAGGGGAGAGGAGCAGAGGGGAAGAAAGAAACACCGGACACACACGTTATGAGGCGGCTGTGGTGAGAAGAATGCCCCGAATGGAAGCCGCCGCCGTCGACAGGCCGTGGAGACCGGCCGGATTGTTGACGGGAGCGAGGCGAGGGTGAGGCTTCTGGAACTCATCTCCATGCGACCGAACAAAGTCCAAACGCCTTGAGCAAACACATGAGTCGGAGCGTGGGATCCACCGTGCAACGGCGGCAGAAGCAGGGAAGATGAGTGGAGACCGCTGCCCGCGGCCGCGGGGGAGATTTGGAACAGCCGGTGGCCAATTGTTTTTTTTTCTTTCCCAAAACGGGTTTCAGTGGCCAATGGTAGCCGGGAGTTTTCAGAATTTGACACTCTTTAAAATTCGCATTTCAGAATTTGACACTCTGGCCCACTGTCATACACACAGACGGTCTCATATGTCATCCAAATGAGCCGAAAGCGCGACCGAGCCACAAATTCTCGAAATATTCCACAGAAATTTCACCTTATGGGGGCTAAGATTGGGGGCCAACCGGCCCCCCCACGTGTCCCTCTCTATTTTTGCGCAAAAGCCCCTCCGGTTCTTCGAAATTAACCTTATGGGGGCTAAGATTGGGGGCCAACCGGCCCCCCCACGTGTCCCCCTCTATTTTTGCGCAAAAGCCCCTCCGGTTCTTCGAAATTACGTCCAGGTCCTCGCGTGATTTTGTGTGAGAGGAAGATATTTTTTCCGGTTCGCGTTTAGGTCCCTGGTTTGCCGTTTTGCATGGAGGCCCTCCCGTTAATATCCAATCGCGAGCGAGCCCTTTACTAATTTTTCAAAATAGCGAACAGGTCCAAAATTATAACAAATAGGTCCTCGCGCTTTACGTTCGGGTCCTTTCTCCGTTTTGTCCCAAAAAAATGTTTTCGGGGTCCGTTTTTTCTCCATAGCATGCGAAAAGTATTTTCGGTGGCCGTTTTTCCAAAAAAAAAATGTAAAACCGTTTCCTTTCTCCGTTTTGCTCGAAAAAAATGTTTTTGTGATCGGTTTTCCTCCGTTTTTCCCGAAAAAAATGTTTTCGTGGCTATTTCGCCCAAAAAAAATTGGGAGACCGTTTCCTTTATCCGTTTTGCCCGGAAAAAAAATTCGTCATTCGATTTTTCTCCAGAGCATGGGAAAAATATTTTCCTTGCCCGTTTTTCCAAAACAAAAAATATGGAAAACCGTTCCCTTTCTCTCGCTTTTGCCCAGAAAAAATGCTTTCGTGATCCGTTTTTCCTCCAAGCATGGGGAAGATGTTTTCGTTGTTATTTCCCACAAAAATATGGAAAGCCGTTTTCTTTCTTCGCTTTGCTGAAAAAATTATTTACGTGGAACTGTGTTTTCTCCGAACATGGAAAAAATGCTTTCGTTGGTCGTTTCCCAAAAACGTAAATTCATTTTTCGCCCGCTGCTTTTCCGCTTTTTCCCGTTTTCATCATTTTTTTCAATTTCAGACGGCGTGGCGTAGCGCGAATATTAACCTTCCCTATAGGGAAGGAATTGCGAGCTCGCAGTTTATGCTAATGCCACGGCCGTCTGCGGAAAGACCCTCGCATCTTTAGTTATTGCGTGAAGGTCCAGTTGATGGCTATCGATGGTCCTCTGTGCCCACCCCTGATCCGTCCGTCCACGCGCGCCAGGCTGGTTGGCCTGAGTGCTCCACGCCTGGCCTTCCTTTCTCCGCCGCCCTCGTTTACGCCTTCGCTTCCTCGCTTCCTCTCGCCACCACCGCCGCCATTCCCATCTTGGTCGCGGCGCCACTCGCACCTTGCCGTGCGTCCTAGCGCCTTGGCTTTCGGTGGTTTCCCAGTGTTGTCGTCCCCCGCATCTCCTCGCGTGCCTCCGCCCGTCGCATCCCCGCTGTCCTCTCCTCCTTCCACGCCGCGTCGCGCCGTCGCCGCCCTCCTCGTGTCCTCCGCCCGTCGTGCTCCCCGTTCCTTCGATGGTTCGTCGCCCTCCTCGTGTCCTCCGCCGTCATGCTCTCCGCCCCTTCTGGCCGATAAAGGGCCAAATCCGCCTCGAGGAGCGTCGGATCCCGGTTCGCCGGCCTCTCGCGTGCTCCGCCCGCCGCTACACCGAGATGGGGGGCTCGATCCAAGCTCGCCGAGTCCCCGGCTGCCGCCGCTCCCCTCGGGCTCTTCTCCACCGTGGCAGCGGTCGACGGCCAGATCCGCCCCCACGACTGTGGTCTTTATTCTCTCCGGTAGCGGCCTCGACGCGCTACCTCCAACCGCGCCCCCAACCACCTCTGCCACGCCTCCGCCATCCCCCACGACTCTAGCACAGTCCTCCCCAGCCGGCGGCTCCCCAACCCAGTTCAGGTACGGTGAAAAACATAGCACCGCCTCTTTCACCGTTAAATTAGTGAGTTTGAGTTCACTGCGTAATTTAGATTTACCACCATGGGTTGCGGTTACATATTTGATTTGATTTAGCTTACTGAAATCTTTTCTTGTTGCTACCGCAATGCACTTATACCACTAATGACATCGTGAATCGGATTACAAAAACAAATATACTATTTTAATTTCCGTCTCTTAGATCATGAGTAGGCTTTACCATGGTTTAATAGACTCTTTGAACCTCTACATGCTTACAGATAAGATTCCATGTCAGAATGCTAAACTAGCTATCAAACATTTAGCTGCTTCCCATGATATGTCCCTTTTGTTGTGACTACCTAATCACACGTTATTAGTAAAATTGCCTTTGTTATTATTCACGATCGCCGGCTATGAAAATTAGCTGTAGAATTCATCAATGAAATACTATGCTCCGAATTAATGAATTATGCTTGTTTACCCATAGGTAATTAGTATTTTGTATGCCATCTCTTCGTTGAATTAAATACCTCATGTATATTAGATTTCATCTTCTCTTCATTTTTACCTTCAATTTAAAAGGATACGGTCTGTCATTACACTCCTAAACTATTTTATGCTTAATCTTTACCATAAACGCAGTTGTATTTAATCTGCGGCAAATGGAGCGACAAGCTAACTATCAACAAATGGCACGGCAAATGACCAATAGGACATAACACAACTGATTCCTAAATAACCTGTTGGTCATTTGCTTTGGAATGTATCTTTGTCTGTCTGCGGATATTACCTCAATGTTATAAAGTTATTTAGGAATCTTTGGGTAGATGTGCCCTGAATGTTAAAAAATTTACTCAGGAATTAGGCTATGGAGAAGTCCGAAAGGAGTCAAAGGATTCACAGCGGCCTGCAACATCTGGTACAAGGATTTAATATTGTTTTCGTAATACATCGAAGCAAAATGCGATGAGTACTGTAATGCAAGTTCTTGTTAGAATCAATTATCAGGAGAAAATGCATTCACCTTGAGGACAATGCCATTTATTACTAAATATAACTTCTATTGCCTTCCTTGCAGTTCCAAGTTCATATAGTGCTGCACATCCCACCGAGGATGCGTAATCCGTAACCCTCTATGTTAGCAATGTGGGTATCATTGTCTTCTCATCACCCTTTCTATTTCATGCTCTTAGATTCTTCTATTTATCTTTGTGAAATTATTTGAAGGTTCACTTTGCTGCCACTAAGGGCTCGTTATCTCACCATTTCAACAAGTTTGGTGCAGTGCTGAAAGTAGTCATTGTTACTAATGCAAAGAACGGGCAGCCAACAGGTTAGTTTATTACTATGCTAATTATTGCAGAGATAAAAATTTTGTGTTACTTTCAAAGAAGGAGTATTATATCCACGAAATTTAGAACTCAATGTGTATGGCGTTAATTTGTGTCGGTCTTGAAAAGTATGTTGCATAAGGTCCTTTGAATTGCTCGATCGGAGCTGAGTTCTCACGTTCATGGACCTAAATGGAACATCATTGCAACTTCAATAAACCAGGCTACTTCAATTCTAAAGTCAGCAATGCCATGTCTATTTCTTGAAGAGAACTCAATGATTGTTTTTCATCCGATCTGACTCAGCCTACGTCGAATTCTTACACAAATTGTATATGTCAAATATGCTCTAGGTTTATTTTGGCCCAAATAATAAAAACAAGCGTTGTGCTTGGATGTGCTATAGATAAAACATATGTTCTTTTCTATTTATGCCTTTATGTGCGTCCTTCTAGATTTCAGAGTGTCAACTGTCGGTCTTTTCCTATGAGAAGAAGAGTTGTATGTCAAAATCTAATGGTAGGTGCCAAGATCAATATGGCTAGCCATGTTCAGGTTGATCATACTAGAAAATTCAAACCTATCACATATCTGCATGTTATCTTTTGCTATTATGATTTCAGTTTGTTTATTCTTTATTTTAGGTAATGCAATGAGAATATGTGATGTAAGTTGAAGCCATGGAATAGGGAGTTAACTAAGTGCAGTTCTTTGAGTAAATTTACACATTTTCTTAGTACATACAATGTGCAAATTATTTATTTTGGTAGATTAATGTGGTATTGGATAGATCTATGTTTCTGTGTCTATGATAGCATGATTTAGTTCTTTTCGGATTTTGGCATCTTGTGGGTGTTCTCAGAATTACTGTGGTTCTTCATTCGTTGGTATCAACTATTTGCCCTTGCAACTGGTAAGTGTAATCATTTGTGTCTGTGCATCCATGAAGTGATTTCATTACTTGATTTAGTATGTTTTACGCATATTCTTGGCCAGTTTCATGCTAGCTAAGGATTTGTAGACTATCCGCTATTGGTTTCTTGCTTACGAGCTTTATCCACTTGCTTTATCCACTTACTACACTCCGTTTGGTTGGTATCAGTTTCTAGAATTTGGATTAACAAGAGGCGGGTGTCCTTTAAAAAGATTGTTGATGATATCATGGTGTTACTATCTGCGCTTCCATATAGTCAGGAGCGCAAATGTAGGCCTCATACTTATAAAGAAAATTGCAAATGGTTTATGTAGGTTTTCATCGATTGTTCAGGGCCTTGTTTTGGTATGTTATATACGAAGCCCTATATAGGTTAGGATGATAGATCCTTACTTTATTGCATGGTTCCTGTGTTGCATCTCCATTTATAAAAGACATATGTTGCATTCGCTAGCTTTCTGACAGTAGGCAGTTATTTTAGTTTTTACGTAATGGTTTGGTCAGAGATAAATCTTCTGCCGCAATACTTGCTTTCTGGCAGCAAGTGGTTATTTTTATTTTAGCCTAACGTTTGCTAGCGCGCTGTTTTTTGCTGACATCTTGCTCTTTCTTTTCTACAGAGCCTCTGTCACGGTCCCATTTAATTAATTTTTCCTAAGTGTGTGGGCATGGGGGCATTCAGGTAATTTTCCACCTAGATTTTTTTCCCCACTCCTTTTTCTCTCTCTCTCTCTCTCCCCTCCCCATTTCCCAGCCGAACCCCCCCTTGCCCCCCACTCGCCCGACGCACCCCCCCTCCTCACTCCCACCCGGCGCCGACCCCCACCCCTCTCCTGCGTCCGGCTCGGCCACGGCCGCGCCGCCATTGCCGCCAACCGGGCCGGCCGACCAGCCAGCTCGTCTGCCGCCCGCCGCCAGTGCGCCGGCCACCTCCTCCTTGCGCTACGGCCGCTCCGCCTCACGGCCGCCTCCCCTCCACGCCGGCGACCCCCCCCGTACGGCCCTCTCCTCTCCCTTCCTCCCTCTCTCTCCCTTCCTCTCCACCTCCATGGCCATGGCTAGGGTTTGGGATTTGGGAATCTAGGGTTGGTGGTAGGCAAGGTGTTTGATGAAATGCTAGAATGGGTGTATGCTAGGTGTTTGATGAAATGGCTATAAGCACTAGTAGGATGGATGTGTGGGTGATAGTGGTCCTTCTAGGATTGTTGTCATGTTAGATGATGAATTGATGATTGTGAGGGCTCATACAAACTCAATAGAGGTGGTTGTTGCTAGGTGATTGTTAACATGCCAACTAGGACCAATGTGCGTCCAATTGCTTCTTGCCAAATTCTCGTGTCCATCTCAATCCTCCTAATGAATGGGGCACCTTGGAGATGTCGTGGTATAGCATAGCCTGGGGGTAAGGACACTTTATGCTTGAGTTGTAGTCTTCTTGTGCTGCCGTCAAAATGTTAGTATCGAAGGTTATGTTGAAACCATGGGTCAAGCTTTTAGTCTTTGGATAGCAAACTCCATTGGTATTGTTAAGTAGGGTTCTATTTCGTTCTTATTGTGTTGTTGTTTTCTCTCTAATAACCGACTGTTATTTGGAGCTGCTAATTGAAATTGCATCTTCCTAACAATTTGGTTGGCCTCTAGCTCAATCAAATGATTCGGAGTTTTGAGTCGTATTTCTTTTCTTCCTTGTTGAATGCTTGCATATTGTCTTAAATTGTCATTTCATCGCATGTGCATCGCATGCATCTCATTTCATTCATATGTGTCGTGCAGAGAACGATCACGCGGAGGGTGATCACGGTGAGCAGGTTGTCACTGAGACTCCGGCAGAAGCATCAGGCAAGCACCTAAGCATCTTGAACCCTTATATGATTCTATTTTCGAGAATAAATTGCTAAATTGTGAGTTACGTTTTGCATTAGGAGTTAATTGTGGGATAGGACTAGATCCCATTTGCTGCACATACATCCATTGATTATTGTTAAACACTTCCTTGAAGCTAATACGGGTAATATAACTGAGTCAGCGCTTAGTCTTGCTTAGAGGTCGGGGTTCGGGCCAAGTGACGGAGGGTTCTGTCACTTGTGGTTGTTATTATTACACACATGTTACGTTATCTTTGGACTTGGAATTGGGAAGGGTTTTGGAAAGGTTAACTTGTGGACCGGGCGGGGGAATTGGTTCATTTGGGTATGGAGACTCGAATGTGTAGCCCCGTCTGTGTCAATTAAGGACCGATCCGTAAGTGGAATAGGATTGAGCACACCCCGGTTGGTCGCATGCCCGATTATGGTACGGTAAGCCACTCTTTCTCTCATACGGAATCGATGGACCGTAACTTCCTGTGGTTGGACGTGGTTGAGGGCGAGGCTTAGGCCGACTCTCGAGCGCCAAGCCGGGCTTGGGGCTGCTCGAGGGGGTGCTAGGTTTTCGGGCCACAGGAGGACGCTTCAGCGATTGGGTATGATTGGGAGGGGGTTGACACTAGGCCCTTGTGGTAAGTGTCGTGCGATCAATGCTTCCCTGCAGGGTTAATTAAGCGATTCGAATTGCCGCGCTCTCGGATATGAGCAAGCTTGATCCGAACTTCTTCTACGTAGTAAGTAACTTGAACTTGTGGTTCGCCGTTGGGCTTGAGCTTAAAAATGGTTATGTATTGCTCTACATTAATTGTGTTAATTTCAATCTCACACTAGAAGTAAGTGCGGTCTATAACTGCTTTAAACTTGTAATTGGTTCGATTGTCGCATTTATACTACAAATGTTAATGCTTTTCCGCACTTTTACCTTAAGCTTTCTCCTTGCTACAACTAAATGCATAATTCTTTGGAGTCGGTCATATATGGACCCACGGGTAAGACTTGCGAGTACCTTTTGTACTCATGCTTCTGCTTTGTGGTTTTCAGGTGAGGACCAGGATGGCGGGTGTGAGTTCTGCCCATACTGCCTCTCGGTGACCGGGCGGGGCACCGAGTAGAGGCTTAGCGCGATATCGCACACGCCCGGAAGTGTTCAGTGGCAGGACACTTCCGGAGTAGTCTTATTTTGCTTTGTGTTGCGATTTGATTCACTTTTGTTGTATAGTTAGTCTTCTACTTTATGCCTCGTCGTTGTTCTAGTCTATGTCGTTGTCCCGTGGATTCTCTCTGCTTGTGATTGTGTTGTTGCCGTGGTTGTTGCATTACTTTTGTATATCTATATACTGCAACTGTGTTTTCTTGTCTGCTGAGTGGATGTCCGTAGGATCTAGAAAGGTCATGCCGAAATTTTCCGTTTTTTCGGAGTCTTGGTCTTTTTCCCCGTTCTTGCCTAGTTTAGAGTTTTGGAGTTGTTTCAATCTTGGTTCGGTGGTTGTCGGGTTCGTCTTGTGCCGTGTGTTTCTGCTTGCGTGTGGTTTGGAAGGTTTCGGGTTCGTTGCCCCCTTTATGCAAATTGAATTGATATCGTATTGTTTTCCGGTATGCGGTGATCCTGGGCGTGTTTCGGGTCGCATACCGGGGGAATACCGGGGTTGTTGTCGAGTCGTTTGGACGTTCGTAGGGTTGTCTCCATTGGGCTTGGGTATTAGCATCAGGATCACCTCCGGTGATTGGTTGCTAGGATCCAAATCCGATGGGAGCAACTGTTCATCCAACAACTCGAGGGCGATCTGGGCGGCTCCTGACAGGCTGGTATCAGAGCAAGGTGCATAAAGACGAACCGTAAACTTGACGACCACTTAAGTGATTGTTGGTGGTTCATTGAGCCTCCTAGTAGCAATTAACGCTATATTACCCGCCCTATGTCTATAATTAGGGTTGTATAGGTTGAATGGTGAGTGTGGGAGAAACGATCACGTTGGAATCGTGCATTTCATGCCATGCATGTAAGATCCATGTCATACCATGCACGCATATGTTTTGCCATGTTATTTTGCATCTTGATCTATGCTTTTATGTATGTTGGATTTGTAAAGTTCCTTTGTCTTGTGCTGTTGTCTAGATCATGTTTTGATTCGAAATTTTAGCCAAGTCTAAGAACCAGTCCATTCCCGTGGTTTCTGAATACCCAGATGTGTTCCCAATGGAGTTGCCAGGGATGCCTCCCGATCGGGATATTGAGTTCGTAGTCGAGCTCCAGCCCGGGACTGCTCCAGTCTCGAAGCGGCCGTACCGGATGCCGCCAAATGAATTGGCTGAGTTAAAGACCCAGCTGAAAGGATTGATGGATAAGGGGTTCATCCGATCGAGTTCCTCGCCTTGGGGCTGTTCGGCTCTGTTTGTGACCAAGAAGGATGGTTCTCTGCGCCTTTGCGTTGACTACCGTCCTCTGAATGCAGTCACCGTCAAGAACAAGTACCCGTTGCCCCGGATCGACCTCCTGTTTGATCAGCTGACGGGTGCACGGGTATTTTCCAAGATTGATCTGAGGCTCGGCTATCATCAGATTAAGATCCGAGCCGAGGACATCCCAAAGACTGCTTTCTCCACTAGATACGGGCTCTACGAGTATACCGTGATGTCGTTCGGCCTCACGAACGCGCCGGCGTACTTTATGTACCTGATGAACTCCATATTCATGGAAGAGCTGGATTCGTTTGTCGTCATCTTCATTGACGACATTTTGATATATTCAGCCAGTGAAGAAGAGCACGCCAGACACCTTCGCATTGTTCTCGGGCGACTCAGGGAGCATCGCCTGTATGCGAAGTTCGATGAAGTGCGAAGTTAGCCGAGGAAGTGTCATTTTTGGGACACGTCCTTTACGAGCGAGGCGTGTGATTGACCGAGCAAGGTGCAGGATGTACTCAAGTGGGAGCAGCCCAAGACGGTCCACAGACATCCGCGATTTTTCTTGAAATTTGGTAGGTATTATCGCCGCTTCATCCAAGACTTTTCAAAGATTGCGGCCGATGGCGAGCTGCTCAAGAAGGAGTTGAATTCAGATGGTCGGATCGTGAGAGCGCCTTTCAGACTCTGAAGCAACGTCTGACTACGGCTCCTGTCCTCACTCAGCAGGATATCCACAGTCCTTTTGAGGTATATTGCGATGCGTCTGGCATTGGGATCGGCTGTGTGCTCATGCAAGAAGGCCGAGTCGTTGCCTCGCATCTCGGCAGCTTGAAGCATCATGAGGAGCACTACCCCACCCATGATTTGGAGCTTGCGGCGGTGGTGCATGCCTTGAAGATCTGGCGTCACTATCTTCTGGGGAACAAGTGCAATATCTACACCGATCATAAAAGTCTCAAGTACATCTTCACCCAGGCAGATCTGAACATGAGGCAGTGGAGATGGCTTGAGCTGATCAAAGACTACATCTGAGGTACACTACCACCCGGGAAGGCGAATGTGGTAGCCGACGCGTTAGTCGCAAAGCTCAATGCAAGCTCTTTGTACTCTCCGATCCCGAGTGTCTCTCTTTGTGCCGAATTCCAAAGACTCGGCTTGGAGATGGGCGAGCAGGGATTCATAGCCAATATCGAGTTGAGGTCTACATTGCTCGATCAGATTCGAGAGGCACAGTCAAAGGATGGAGAGGTTGACCAAATCCGGGATAAGTTGAAATTGGGGCAAGCTGCTGAGTTTCGCCTAGATGATCAGGGGACCGTGTGGTTCGGCGACCGCATAGTTGTCCCTGATGACCAGGAGTTGAAGCGGAGGATTCTCGATGAGGCGCATAACTCTTTGCTTACCATTCACCCGGGCAGCAACAAGATGTATCAAGACCTGAGACGGCAGTTTTGGTGGACTCGCATGAAGCGCGAAGTCGCTCGCTATGTGTCTGAGTGCGACGTCTGCAAGCGGGTAAAAGCCGAACACCTCAAGCCAGCCGGTACTCTTCAGCCTCTTCCTATTCCAGTTTGGAAGTGGGAGGATGTTACCATGGATTTCATTACCGGCCTGCCGACCACTTCCTCAGGCCATGACTCAATTTGGGTGATCGTCGACCGACTGACGAAGTCCGCACACTTTCTGGCCGTCCGGACCACTTATTCGACCAAGAGATATGCAGAGCTATATATCTCTCGGATCGTGTGTCTCCATGGAGTGCCGAAACGGATAGTGTCAGACCGAGGCTCTCAGTTTGTCTCTCGGTTCTGGAGAAGCCTACATGAAGCCTTGGGCACGAAGTTGCTTCCACGATTCGAGATACCACCCTCGGTGATGGTCAGACCGAGAGGGTCAATCAGATCCTCGAGGACATGTTGAGGGCTTGTATCTTGTCCTACGGGAAAAAGTGGGAAGAGTGTCTCCCGTACGCCGAGTTCGCGTACAACAACAGCTACCAAACCAGTATCCAGATGTCCCCGTTCGAGGCACTTTATGGTCGCAGTTGTCGAGCGCCGCTGAACTGGTCAGAAAGTGGAGAACGCTCCTTGATTGGGCCGGAGTTAGTTGTGGAGGCGGAAGAAAAGGTGAAGACTATCCAAGAGAACCTCGAGGATAAGCGCGGTCGCGATGTAAGAGTTATCTTGATCGCCGTAGGAGACCCTCTCCTTCGACATTGGCGACTTCGTCTATCTCAAGGTTTCTCCTCTCCGTGGCACCCGTCGATTCGGAGTTAAAGGAAAGTTGGCCCCTCGCTACATAGGTCCGCTCCGATCCTTGGAAGGCGTGGTCGTGGCATATCAATTGGAGCTCCCTCCCTCGCTCGAGATGGTCCACGATGTCTTCCATATCTCGCAATTGAAGAAGTGCCTCCGTACTCCCTTTGAATCTCTGGAAGTGGATGACCTCGAAGTTCAGCTGAACTCGATCTATCATACCAAGAGCATCCTATTCGAGTTTTGGAGGAGGCCGAACGCAAGACTCGTAGGAAGACTCTCAAGTTTTACAAGGTTCAGTGGAGCAACCACACCGAAGATGAGGCCACTTGGGAGCGGGAAGATCGTTTGAAAAGCGAGTATCCCGAATTCTTCCAAAACATGTGAGTATTACTCGCCGATCCTTCAGCTTTTTCCCTTGTAGTTGTCTTCCTAACTGTACGATCGTTTCTGAATCTCGGGGCGAGATTCCCCTAAGGGGGGAGGATTTGTCACGGTCCCATTTAATTAATTTTTCCTAAGTGTGTGGGCATGGGGGCATTCAGGTAATTTTCCACCTAGATTTTTTTCCCCACTCCTTTTTCTCTCTCTCTCTCTCTCCCCTCCCCATTTCCCAGCCGAACCCCCCCTTGCCCCCCACTCGCCCGACGCACCCCCCCTCCTCACTCCCTTGGCCAGGCCCCACCCTCTCTGCGTCAGGCTCGGCCAGCCGGCGCTACCGCCACGTCGCCCCCAACCGTGGCCGGCCGACCCAGCCCGAGCTCCGTGCCCCGCCCGTCGCAAGCCACCTCCTCCTTGCGCCGGCTCGCCTCCGCCGGCCGCCGCCTCCTCCACGCCGCGACCCCAGTCACGGCCCTCTCCTCTCCCTTCCTCCCTCTCTCTCCCTTCCTCTCCACCTCCATGGCCATGGCTAGGGTTTGGGATTTGGGAATCTAGGGTTGGTGGTAGGCAAGGTGTTTGATGAAATGCTAGAATGGGTGTATGCTAGGTGTTTGATGAAATGGCTATAAGCACTAGTAGGATGGATGTGTGGGTGATAGTGGTCCTTCTAGGATTGTTGTCATGTTAGATGA
Organism: Rhipidocladum racemiflorum; assembly: GCA_036346355.1. Classification (NCBI taxonomy): domain Eukaryota; kingdom Viridiplantae; phylum Streptophyta; class Magnoliopsida; order Poales; family Poaceae; genus Rhipidocladum; species Rhipidocladum racemiflorum. Next base: position 68,902,934 of record CM070576.1, on the reverse strand, counting down.
TGAATTGATGATTGTGAGGGCTCATACAAACTCAATAGAGGTGGTTGTTGCTAGGTGATTGTTAACATGCCAACTAGGACCAATGTGCGTCCAATTGCTTCTTGCCAAATTCTCGTGTCCATCTCAATCCTCCTAATGAATGGGGCACCTTGGAGATGTCGTGGTATAGCATAGCCTGGGGGTAAGGACACTTTATGCTTGAGTTGTAGTCTTCTTGTCTTTGTAGTCAAAATGTTAGTATCGAAGGTTATGTTGAAACCATGGGTCAAGCTTTTAGTCTTTGGATAGCAAACTCCATTGGTATTGTTAAGTAGGGTTCTATTTCGTTCTTATTGTGTTGTTGTTTTCTCTCTAATAACCGACTGTTATTTGGAGCTGCTAATTGAAATTGCATCTTCCTAACAATTTGGTTGGCCTCTAGCTCAATCAAATGATTCGGAGTTTTGAGTCGTATTTCTTTTCTTCCTTGTTGAATGCTTGCATATTGTCTTAAATTGTCATTTCATCGCATGTGCATCGCATGCATCTCATTTCATTCATATGTGTCGTGTAGAGAACGATCACGCGGAGGGTGATCACGGTGAGCAGGTTGTCACTGAGACTCCGGCAGAAGCATCAGGCAAGCACCTAAGCATCTTGAACCCTTATATGATTCTATTTTCGAGAATAAATTGCTAAATTGTGAGTTACGTTTTGCATTAGGAGTTAATTGTGGGATAGGACTAGATCTCATTTGCTGCACATACATCCATTGATTATTGTTAAACACTTCCTTGAAGCTAATACGGGTAATATAACTGAGTCAGCGCTTAGTCTTGCTTAGAGGTCGGGGTTCGGGCCAAGTGACGGAGGATTCTATCACTTGTGGTTGTTATTATTACACACATGTTACGTTATGCTGGACTTGGAATTGGGAAAGGTTTTGGAAAGGTTAACTTGTGGACCGGGCGGGGGAATTGGTTCATTTGGGTATGGAGACTCGAATGTGTAGCCCCGTCTGTGTCAATTAAGGACCGATCCGTAAGTGGAATAGGATTGAGCACACCCCGGTTGGTCGCATGCCCGATTATGGTACGGTAAGCCACTCTTTCTCTCATACGGAATCGATGGACCGTAACTTCCTGTGGTTGGACGTGGTTGAGGGCGAGGCTTAGGCCGACTCTCGAGCGCCAAGCCGGGCTTGGGGCTGCTCGAGGGGTGCTAGATTTTCGGCCACAGGAGGACGCTTCAAATGATTGGGTATGAGTGGGAGGGGGTTGACACTAGGCCCTTGTGGTAAGTGTCGTGCGATCAATGCTTCCCTGCAGGGTTAATTAAGCGATTCGAATTGCCGCGCTCTCGGATATGAGCAAGCTTGATCCGAACTTCTTCTACGTAGTAAGTAACTTGAACTTGTGGTTCGCCGTTGGGCTTGAGCTTAAAAATGGTTATGTATTGCTCTACATTAATTGTGTTAATTTCAATCTCACACTAGAAGTAAGTGCGGTCTATAACTGCTTTAAACTTGTAATTGGTTCGATTGTCGCATTTATACTACAAATGTTAATGCTTTTCCGCACTTTTACCTTAAGCTTTCTCCTTGCTACAACTAAATGCATAATTCTTTGGAGTCGGTCATATATGGACCCACGGGTAAGACTTGCGAGTACCTTTTGTACTCATGCTTCTGCTTTGTGGTTTTCAGGTGAGGACCAGGATGGCGGGTGTGAGTTCTGCCCATACTGCCTCTCGGTGACCGGGCGGGGCACCGAGTAGAGGCTTAGCGATATCGCACACGCCCGGAAGTGTTCAGTGGCAGGACACTTCCGGAGTAGTCTTATTTTGCTTTGTGTTGCGATTTGATTCACTTTTGTTGTATAGTTAGTCTTCTACTTTATGCCTCGTCGTTGTTCTAGTCTATGTCGTTGTCCCGTGGATTCTCTCTGCTTGTGATTGTGTTGTTGCCGTGGTTGTTGCATTACTTTTGTATATCTATATACTGCAACTGTGTTTTCTTGTCTGCTGAGTGGATGTCCGTAGGATCTAGAAAGGTCATGCCGAAATTTTCCGTTTTTCGGAGTCTTGGTCTTTTTCCCCGTTCTTGCCTAGTTTAGAGTTTTGGAGTTGTTTCAATCTTGGTTCGGTGGTTGTCGGGTTCGTCTTGTGCCGTGTGTTTCTGCTTGCGTGTGGTTTGGAAGGTTTCGGGTTCGTTGCCCCCTTTATGCAAATTGAATTGATATCGTATTGTTTTCCGGTATGCGGTGATCCTGGGCGTGTTTGGGTCGCATCTGGGGAATACCGGGGTTGTTGTCGAGTCGTTTGGACGTTCGTAGGGTTGTCTCCATTGGGCTTGGGTATTAGCATCAGGATCACCTCCGGTGATTGGTTGCTAGGATCCAAATCCGATGGGAGCAACTGTTCATCCAACAACTCGAGGGCGATCTGGGCGGCTCCTGACAGCCTCCCATAGGCCATATCACTAGTGCCCTTTGATCCTGTGATGCGCTCTTTTCTCAAGGAATTAATTCAATGGTTAAAAGGTATGCCTCATGTTGTTAGTACTTAACGCTATGCATAGTTGCCGTAGCTTTAGTCTTGCCCTTTTGTAATCGTTTCTGTTCTTTCCCTCTGATTCCCTGTAGCTAACTACAAAGAACGATCGTATTATGGTGGCCCTGATTATAAATACCATAGATGTTCATTGTTTTTGGTATCAAGAAAGAGTCTGCGTCCAAAGTTCATGTGCCGATACCCAGATTGCCTACAATGCTTGTTGTCGTGGTGGGAAAAATGCTCTTCCTTCACACAGGCCATTCCCTCAACTATTATAGGAACTTATTAGATTTGATGGAGGCCCAGGTTCGAATGCTTTCATGCGGTTAATAAGGCAATATAATTTCCTGTTTGCATTCTGTCGGTGTTTCGAGCACCGGCCAATGAATTTGTATAGGTAAGAGGGGGGGTGCACGCTCCCTCTCCTCGACGGCTTACTCGGGTGAGCACAAGATGTATACTGGTTCGGGCTGAACGTCCCTACTCCAGTTCGTGTGGGTTTGATTGTATTGATTCCCCCGGTTGTCCGTCGTCTTACATGCTCGCTCCCTCCCCCTTTATACAAAGAGGAGGAGGTTACATTGTTAGCTTAAAAAAGAGAAAAAGATCATGCTCTTAGTCGCCCGCAAGTGGCGGGTGATGGGGCTTGGCCGGCTCCCCTTGCCTCTTCTTTGGTCGGCGTAGTTCTTCTTGCCGCTCGTAGTAAATGCGAGAGTTGGGGACTTGTGCCGCTGCGTCATCATTACGGCCAAGATTTAATGCGCTCGATCACGCAATAAATGCTGTCGCTTCTTCAGGGATTTAGCCGACTTGGTCATGGCAACGGCTTTTCCTCGGCGGCCCTGGCTTTGGGCCCCGACCGGCCTGGTTCGACGCGCCCTTCGGGCGGCCGGGGTACCCATGGCCTGGTACTCGTCGAGAGCCCAGAGCCCCGTGCAGGTCGGAGAGGTGCCGGGGGTCTTGTTTCCGTCTTGTGATGCCGTGATTCGCTTGGCCTGATCAGAGTCTCCGACCGGGTGCGCGCGAGCGCACCCGGGTGTAGTTTCTGAGCCCCGAGCCGCCTGAGAGCAGGTCGGGGGGTTTTCGCCGGGTTTGGTCGGGAAGAGTCTTCGATCGGGTGCGCGCGAGCGCACCCGGTGGGTGTAGCCCCCGAGCCCCCGAGCTGGTCGGAGAGCAGGTCGGGGGGTTTCGCCTTGCTTGGTCGTTGCTTTGCGGTATCGGGGAGGTCCGATCGCAGTATATATCTGTGCCCGGGCGCCTTCGTTGCTGTGTCAAGGGTGGTCGCCGGGGAGCAGATGGTAAGCGGGCCGTGGCATCAGGCGCTCGGGGCGGTGGTCGCCCCGGACCGCACCGCCGGGCGCGCAATGGCTGGTCGTCGGGGCGCCATGGTCGTGCCGCCGGGCGCTGGCCGGTCAATGCCCTGGCGAACACATGGCGCCGGTCGTGCCGCCAGCGCTTGATGCTGGTCATCGCTGGCGAGCACGTGGCGCCGTCGAAGCCGCCGGCGCAGCTGGTGGTCGCCGGGCGCCATGGTCGTCTTGCCGCCGGGCGCTGGCCGGCTGGTCGCCTGGCGAACACATGGCGCCGGTCGTGCCTTGGTAGCGCGTGATGGGTCGTCGGGCGCCCAGTCGTCTTGCCGGGCGCTCGGTGGTCGCCCGGCGAACACATGGCGCCCGAGTCGTGCCTTTGGGCGTATGATGGTGTCATACTGGCGGACACGTGGCGCCCGGGTCGTGCCGCCGGGCGCGCAGTGGGCTGACCGCCCTGGCGAGCACGTGGCGCCCGTGTTGAGTCCCATTTTACGCCCGTCGGCTGTGGGGACCAGGAGAGGTGAAACGCGCTTGCCTTCGTTGGCTCGAGCGCCGCTCTCGTGGGGCTACAAGCGAGTGATCCGGTGGAACACAGAGGCCCCTCGCGAGGTCCCCTAGCGGACAATCCCGGCCGGGCGTCCGACCCACTGGGGCGATCCATAAAGAATCTTTCCTTACTCGATCCCGTATCGGACCTTGGATCGCTCACGATCCAAGGTGCATTGGCCGCCACCCGTCGACGGGTTCTCATGAGAGCGTGAGGTGTGATCCCTGACGTGAGTTAAGGCGATTGGGTCGTCCGCCGACCCAACTAGGGGCCCTGGGGCTCGCCTTGTCCTCACCTCTTGCCCATTTTCTTTGTGGTGGATATCATCGCCGTCTCTTGCCTTAGGGACCACGAGGTCGGGCATAGGTCGGTGTGTGTATCACAAAAGTTAGAGAGTTGGGAAATCGAGAGAACGCTCAACCGTGGGAGGTCGTTCTGGACCGATCGTGGGTCGACCAGCAGGCACTTCCTTTCTTCGTCAAGCACTACTTCAGAATCAGAGCCGCGGCGAGGGCCGTAGTACTTTTTGGTCGAAAGTTTGGCCGTCTTGGGAGGACCCGACGATTGGTTGTGTCAACCCGACCCGCGGGACCCTTGTAGCCCCCGAGTGGGGCGGGGCGGTTTGTTTGTTACCGCCGCGCGCCACTTGAAGGAGTAATAACGAGTGTGTAAGAAGAAGGTATTCACTTATCTTTCTTTATGACTGGCGAGGTTTTTGTTCAACGCGGGGAATTGGCGGTGCTTCGGTTCCCGCGTCGCTTGCTTTGGCGCCGGCTTCTCGCCATCGGCCGAAAGGTGCGGTCGTCATGAATCTTTGGCGGGTATCCGTGGCGTCGCTTCGTTGGCCGGATCGCCTATAAATAGGCGGAGGGTGGGCGCCGACTTCATTCAAAGAACGTTGAGACGAGCCGTCGACTTGCTTTTATGGTCGCTCGCTCTCTCATTCCGTTCAAGGATGAGAACCCACCGATCGATGAGATCGATGGGACTCCTTCAACGAGGCGAGAGGATGAGGAGGAGTTGGGGCGACGAGCTGGCCGTCTTATAGTGGCGGCCCCGTCGGACAGCAGGGTTGGCCCAGGAGGCTCTTTGGAGGCGGGAGGCGGAGGAGGAGGAGCGAGAGCGGCGCGACAAGCCGCGGTCGTCGGGCCGAAACCGCCGCCGCGAGCGCTGAGCAATTGGGGAGCGGGCGCCGTCCTCCCCGCGCTCCTTCTCCTTCCGGAGCCTGGAGTCGACCGCGACATCTAGGCTCTTGGCCGACGACCGTCTTTGCCGATCGCCGATCGTCTTTGCCGTACTCTTCTCGACGGCGGTCCCCACGTGTCGGACTTCAAGCTCCCGGGACCATAGAGGTCACACTGGGGCGCAGGGCTGCCGCTTCTTGAAGGTGCGTCCGGCGGATCGGGGCTCTCTGCTGCGGGTTTCGGCGACCCGGCTATTTTCTTTGTCTTGTCGCGGCAAAAGCGGCGAAGCCGAAGCCGGTGCTTTGAGAGGGACGACAAGTCCGAGATCAACTGTCGGCGGGAAGACCCTTAAACGAGAAAAAGCTTTCTTGGTTTTAGACTTTCTTGTTTCTAAAGAATGTAAATGCCGTTGAATTGGAAGAAAACAAAGGTGTTCGGGTTTTACATGTATTTTTCGCTATTTTTCGGTTTGTTGCCGGTAAGACATGCCGGGGTCATGGTTCTTGGGTGCGGAGGACCAGCGACCGATGATCGACATGTTCGGCGTTTTCAGAAAAAGTAGAAAAAGCGAGGTTTTGGCGCGGCGTTAGTTCCCGCAACGGCAGTATACCATCTGTTACGCCTCTTTTTCCTTAGCGAGATACCACTTCGCAACCGTAGCCGCTGGGGCGTAGGCCGTGGTATTCGGGTCGGAAAAAAAAGTAGACCGAACGATCGGGTGAATGACAGCGGTTGAACGGGATGTCGACCCGAGTGGAAAAAATGCTACGCGTAGGCCCGGTAAAAAGGTGAACATGGTAATGAACGAGGTAGAAAAAAGGGCTAAGGGTAGAATCGCCTTAGCTTTTCGATGTTCCAGGCGTTTGACAAGATATTGCCGTCGGGATCCTTGAGCCTAAGTGCCAGTCGAAGGACCTCTACTACAATGAAGGGGCCCTCCCAAGGAGGAGAGCTTGTGCTTGCCTTTGTTGGATGGACTGGCGCAGAACTGTGTCGCTGTGTTGAACGCCGCCCTCTAACCTTGCGGTCGTGGTAGCGTCGCAGTTGTCTGCTGGTATTTGGGTGGCGAGCAGCGGCGACATCTCGCGCTTCATCGAGCCGGTCGGCCGGCGTCTTCTTTGGGACTCGAGCCCGGGTCTCGGCCAAGGCTGAACCTTTGGGGCGCCGTAGTCCAAGTCGGTCGGTAAGATGGCTTCGCTCCGAATGCCAGAAAAGCGGCGTGAACCCGGTCGGCCGGTCGGGTGGTCCGTAAGCTCCAAAGTACGGAGGTACCTCGGCCGCCCAACGTCCCCGTACCTCTTCGATCGATCGAAGATTCGCGGCTTGAGCCCTTGGAGGATCATGCCGTTCGCGTTCGACTTGGCCGTTGCTCGTGGGTGGCGGCGGCCGCCCAATCCACGCGGATGTTGAAGCCGCCGCAGAGCTCGAGAAACTCCTTTCCGTGAAGCGTGTTCCGTTGTCGGTGATGATGGAGTTCGGGACTCCAAACACAGAGACGATATTGCGGATGAAGTCCGCTGCCTGCGCTGAAGTGATTGTTGTGATCGGCTTGGCTTCTATCCACTTGGTGAACTTGTCTATCGCAACCAACAGGTGGGTGAAGCCCCCGGGCGCTTTCTTGAAGGGCCCGACCAGATCGAGTCCCCAAACGGCGAAGGGCCAGGTGATAGGGATCGTTTGGAGTTAGTGCGCCGGGAGGTGAGTTTGCCGAGCGAAGAATTGGCACCCTTCGCACGTCCGGATGATTTGCTCGGAGTCGGCCACGGCGGTCGGCCAGTAGAAACCCTGTCGGAAGGCTTTCCCGACCAGGCTCCGTGACCCAGCGTGGTGTCCGCAAACCCCGCCGTGGATGTCGCGGAGTAGCTCTCTTCCTTGGTCGGGACACATTTCTCGAGGATCCGGAGGGGCTCCTTCAGAGAGGTCGTTGCCGATCAAGATGAAGGATTTTGCCCGACGAGCGAGGCGGCGGGCCTCGGTTGAGTCGTCGGGAGAGGGAACCGATCAGTACGTCGATGAAGGGATTCCTCCAATCGGTCTTTGGTCACCAGGGCGTTGCAACCCGGCTCGACCAGCTCAGCCTTTGTCGGGTCGCTTGGCCGATCGTCCGGGCGATCGGTCCGGACGGATGCTTGGTGTAGGTCGAGGACGAAAATTCCCGGCGGGACCGGCCCTCTCCCGGAGGCGAGACTAGCCAGGTGATCGGCCTCTCCGTTGTTCCGTCTGTAGCTATGATGGAGCTCAAGTCCTTTGAACTTCTGCTCCAGTTGCGTACCTCTCGACAGTAGGCTGCCATCCGATCGTCGCGAGGTTCTGCAGCCTTCATGACTTGATCGGCGACCGCTTTGAGTCGCCATGCACGCATAACCGCAGAGCTCCGAGGTCGGCGGCGATGCGGAGACCAGTAACGAGGGCCTCATACTCGGCGACGTTGTTGGTTGCGTCGAAAAGTAGCCGGATGACGTACCGAAGCTTGTTCCCGAGTGGTGAAAGAATGACGACCCCGGCCCCGGCTCCATTTTTGGTGAAGGACCCGTCGAAGTACATCGTCCAGTACTCAGGGTCTTCGAGCGGAGGTGGGGCCTGGCTTCGTCCACTCGGCACGAAGTCGGCTAGAACTTGAGATTTTATGGCGGTCAGGGACATAGGATACGTCATGCCCATTGAGCTCGAGTGCCCACTTGGCAATTCTTCGAGGCGTCGCGGTTATGGATGACCTCGCCGAGTGGTAGGGAGGTTACCACGAAACGTGGTCTTTGGTTGAAGTAATGTACCGGCTTTCTTTTCGTGATCGAATCTGCGTAGAGCATCTTACGAATCTGCGGTACCGTGCCTTGGACTCGGAGAGTACTTCGCTAATGAAGTAGACCGGCCGGATCTTAAGGACCCGCTTCTTACGCTCGCTCGCGACAAGTGCCGTCTTGACGACCTGGGTCGTGGCGGCAATGTAAAGTAGCAGAGGCTCTTCTGGCGCCGGGCGACCAAAGATCGAGGGGTGGTCGGAAAACCTTTAGCGCGTCGGCGTCCTGAGCCTCCTTCGTCCAGCTGAAGTGGTCGGATTTCCTCAGGAGTTTGTATAGAGGCAAGCCGCGTTCGCCGAGGCGGGACGTGAAGCGACTCAGGGCCGCTAGGCATCCCGTCAGCCTTTGGGCCCCTTTGAGGTTGCTGATCGGCCCCATCCTTAAGATCGCGGAGATCTTGTCTCGGCTGGCTTCGATGCCGCGCTCGGAGATGATGAAGCCGAGTAGCTTCCCCTTGGGTACCCCGAAAACGCATTTCTCGGGGTTGAGCTTGATGCGGAACCGTCGAAGGTTCGCGAAAGTCTCCTCCAGATCGGCGATGATGTCGCTGGTCTTCCTGGTCTTGACAACGATGTCGTCGACGTACGCCTCGACATTGCGGCCGATCTGGTCGGAAGGCGGTGTCTGCATACATCTCTGGTATGTAGCCCCCGCGTTTTTCAGGCCAAACGGCATTGTCACGTAGCAGAACGAACCGTATGGAGTGATGAAGGAAGTCGCGAGCTGGTCGTCTTCTTTCATCGCGATCTGGTGGTACCCTGAGTAGGCATCCAGAAAGGACAGGGATTCGCACCCTGCGGTGGAGTCTACCATTTGGTCGATACGGGGCAGAGGGAATGGATCTTTCGGACATGCCTTGTTTAGGCTTGTGTAGTCGACACACATTCTCCATTTCCCAGTCTTCTTTTTTACAAGCACAGGGTTTGCTAACCACTCGGGGTGGCGAACTTCTTTGATGAACCCCGCGCCAAGAGCTTGGCTATTTCCTCTCCTATGGCCACGCGCTTTCCTTCGTCGAAGCGGCGCAGGCTGGCGGCCCAGTCTAGACCCAGGCGGATGTTCAGGGAGTGCTCGGCGACTTCCCTCGGGATCCTCGGCATGTCGGAGGGCTTCCATGTGAAGGCGTCGGTTGGCGCGAGGAAGTCGACGAGCGCGCTTTCCTATTTGGCAGGAAGCGTGGTCCCGATCCGAGCGGTTTTGGTCGGGTCCTCTGGGTCGACCTCGATCGTCTTTGTGTCCTCGGCGGACTTGAAGGAGCCCGGTCCGGACTTGCTAGAGTCGGGAGCGGACTCGGAGGTGCTTTCGAGGCCGGCGAGCTCGACGGATGCGACGACCGCCGAGGCCAACTCGCAACTGTCTTTCTCGCAGCCGTAGGCGAGCTGGAAAGACGCAGTTACGGTGATCACCCCATGCGGCCCGGGCATCTTCAGCTTCAGGTAGGTGTAGTTGGGGATCGCCATGAACTTCGCGTAGCATGGTCTCCCTAGGATGGCGTGGTAGGAGCCGGGAAAATCCACGACCTCGAAGGTGAGGGTCTCGGTGCGGAAGTTAACCGGCTCCCGAACGTGACGGCAGTCGACTGCCGGCGGGTGGGCCTGGCCGCCAGGAACGACGCCGTGAAAGGGTGCTCTGCGGTCGAAGGCTCGGCGGGGATCCCCATGGCGTCGAGGGTCTCAACGTAAAGGATGTTGAGGCTATCGCCGCCGCCGATCCATGAGCACCTTAGTCAGCGCTTTGTTCCCACGATGGGGTCAATGACGGCGGGTACCTCCTGGTTGCGGGGCGTGGTCGGGGTGGTCGGCCGGTCAAAGGTGATCGGGGACTCACCACCGAAGGTATTTAGGTACGGTGGGCTTGCCGCGAACACCTCTCGGCAGCGAGCTTGAGCCGCCTCCGGTCGGCGTAGCTTGCCGGTCCGCCGAAGATCATGAGGCAACCGTCGGTCTCGGGAAGCCGGCGTGCCTCTCGATCTCGGTGGTCGGGCGCCGAGTCTTGCCTCTTTCCTTTGCCCCGTGGCGTCGTGGGGTTCCGGAAAGAAAACGCCAGGACTTCGCAGCCCCGATACTTGTGCTCGACGGGGTATCCGTGGTTCGGACACGTGCTCTCCATCGCCTTCGAAGTGGTCGGGTTGCCGGCCTTGCGGCTTTCCCGGATTGGTCGGTAGTCAAGAACCAGGCGGTCCTCGCGGACCTGTTTGCCGTGGCGCTTTAAACTTGTCGGGCGGTCGGAGGAGGGGCTGGGCTCGGTGCCATCCTCGCCCGACTTCCCTTTGTCGAAGATGACATCTACGCCTCCTCGCCCGAGGCGTGGTTGGTGGCAATGTCCAGGAGTTCTTTGGTGGTCCCGGCCGCACACCCCAATTTATGGACCAGGGTCTTGGAAGTGGTGTCAGTAGATGAATGCCCCCACGACATCGGCGTCGCGGATGTCGTGGAGCTCGTTACCTTTGTTGGGAAAAACGTCGGATGTAGTCCCGAGGCTCTCCTGGCCGCCGCTTGCAGCCTTTCGTGTCCCGTGAATTCCCTGGTCGCTTGTAGGTGCCTGGAAGTTGCCAACGAAGTGGTGCTTGAGGTCGGCCCGATCCGGATGATGTTGGCGGGCAGATATTCGAGCCATGCCCGGCCGAGTCCGCCAAGTAGATGGGGAGGTATTGGATGACAAAAGGTCGTCCGTCGCTCCCACCCGGCATGCGAGCCGGTAATCTTCGACCATACATCGGGGTTTGTAGCCCTGCGTGTAGCTATGTTGACCGGCGCCGGACCGGGCAGGAACTTCGCTGCGAATCCCTGGCAGAATGCCCGTGGGCCCGGCCATCGGGGCTCGAGTGCGATCACGCCGGAGCGCTGTCGGCGACGTCTGGCCGGTCGGGTCGTTCCTCGTTCTTCGCGTTTGGAGGGTGGTGCGGCGTCGCGTTCGTCCCAGCGTTGGTGCACCGGGGTGCGCGATGCCTGGGGTTGCCCGGAAGGTGACGCTGCCCTTGTTTCGCTCCGACGGCCTCGGATGGCGTCGCGGCGCGGGCCATCCGAAGAGGCGTCCGAACGCTGCGATCCGTGGCCATACGCGTGCAGCGTCGCGCTGCCGCCGCTCTCTCCATCAGGCCCCGGAGGTTCTGGTGGGTAGCCTTGGCTGCAGGATCGTATGGCTCGGGAATTCCGCGGTGCAGCATTGCTGCTGCGGCGATGTTTTGGCGTGGGAAAAAGCGATGAATCGTCAGTCCCCTAGCTACCGGTGGTGGACTGGCGTCTTGTGGCCTTGTACGCCGCCAGCGCAGTGGAGCGGCGAGCGAGCATCGCTCCAGGTCGGCCTGGAGCTTGTCGAGCTTCGGCTTTTGAGCCTCCAGCTCGTCGTCGCCGCCGAAGGTCGGCGCGGCGAGCACGGTGATCCTCCTCGGTGTGTTGGCGGAGAGTCTTTGGCGTGGCCGGGGTAGCGGCGCTGCCTTGATGTCGGTCGCGATAGCGTGGTGCATTCTTATCTCTTCCTCCGCTAGAGCCGTGGTCGGAGGAGTTGTCCGAGTGGTGGTCGTCGGGTACATGGCCGACCATCGCCACTGGCGCGAGGTCGCGGCGGGTGCGACCGCCATCGCTCGGCCGCTCGCATCGCTTGGGGTGATGGGGCCTCTGGCGTGCCGGCGTCGAGGGTCCGTCACGGGGACCTCGAGCCGAGGTCTCTGAAGCGCCGGTGAGGGCGTCGGGGTCCTCGGTGGACACTTGGCGCCGAGTACGGTGGGGACGATCACTATCCGCCCCGCCGTGGTGGTGACGGTCGAGGAGCCGAACGGATCGACTCTATCGGCATGGCGATGTCGGAGAAAGAAAGGGAACCGTCGAGAAAGCAAAGCGACAAAAAAGGCGGCAACGTCGTGCACAGCCCCTACAGCGGCGCGCCAATCGGTGTTTCGAGCACCGCCCAATGAATGTGTATAAGTAAGAGGGGGGTGCACGCTCCCTCACCTCGACGGCTTACTCGGGTGAGCACAAGATGTATACTGGTTCGGCCGAACGTCCCTACTCCAGCCGTGTGGGTTTGATTGTATTGATTCCCCGGTTGTCCGTCGTCTTACATGCTCGCTCCCTCCCCTTTATACAAAGTAGGAGGAGGTTACATTGTTGCTTAAAAGAGAAAAAGATCGGTGCTCTTAGTCGCCCGCAAGTGGCGGTGATGGGATCGCCGCCGCTCCCTTGCCTGCTGGCTGGTCGGCGTAGTTGCTGCGCCGCTCGTAGTAAATGCGAGAGTTGGGGACTTGTGCCGCTGCGTCATCATTACGGCCAGCATTTAATGCGCTCGATACGCAATAAATGCTGTCGCTTCTTCAGGGATTTCGCCGACTTGGTCATGGCTACGGCTTTTCCTCGGCAGCCGTGGCTTTGGGCCCCGACCGGCCTGGTTCGGCCCACGCGCCCTTTCGGGCCGCTGGGGGTACCCATGGCCTGGGTACTCGTCACATTCGCCTCCTTGGGAGTCAATATTGATAACAATATTAATGCTGGTAATGAACCTTATGTTTTCCGAATTAATTACCATGGCTCCATGGCGATTTACAGAACCTATGATCCACCTCAGTTGTTTATCACTTTTACATGCAATCCTAAATGGCCAGAAATTTTTGAGGCTATTTGTTTTGAGCCAGGGCAAAGGCCGCATGACAGAGCCGACATGGTTACCCGTGTATACCATATGAAGCTAAATGAACTTCTCTCTAATATCAAAGACGGCATTCCTTTTGGCCCTGCTCATGCAGGTGTGTTAGTTATTTTGGTTGTTCCTCCTTTTTGCCTACCTATCCCTCCGCATTTTGCTTTAGCTTATCCTCTTCTATATATATGCTTTGTAGTGGTCTACACTGTTGAATTCCAAAAGAGAGGTTTGCCTCATGCTCATATCCTCGCATGGTTATCTATGGAAGATAAAAATTAAAAATCCTTGCCCTTCTTTTATTGATCGTACAATCTTGACAGAATTACTTGATGGAAATATTGATCCATTAGGCTATCCACATGACAGAGCCGACATGGTTGCCCGTGTATACCTGACATGGCAATCCACATGAAATATTATTGTCTTATATGGGAACACATCCACCATCTACTCCACAGCAGCACTTAGCATATGGTCTTCTCAATCTTCTTCAACAGAGGCTCACCACTGAAGACTGTGTTCGAACAACCAATGACAAGGCATGCCTCAATATAGTCCACCACAAGATACTCGCACTACAACAGATTAAGTTATTTCTATCTTACATACCCAAAATTCTTTATCCCTATATAAAACAAACATGTACTCATTTTAGCCCATTTTGCTGTTATGAATGCAGAACGTTGATTCGGCGTCAGGTTGCCTTCTCCGCAACCGCCATCCTGTTTGTCATAGCCAAAACGAATAGCCCTGAACAACCATCCCAGCCGCGCAGGATATCCATACATATTTTAAATAGTCCCTTTTGTGTATCTATTTTGCAACCCTACAAACGAACCAAACTGGTGGTGTTAGCGCTTTCTCTGCAACTACATCACGGTACCTGTTCCCTTGAACTCTCTCTCTTTTTTTAGCTATCCAATGAACGCCATATGTATCATCTCTTACCAAAAATATCCCAATATATAACTGTGTATATTGTTCCTTAATGATATATCTATTGTCTAAAGCATTTATCAGCGCTCATGAATTTATTGTTATATGATCCTTCACCATGAAAACACCGTGAAAGCATTTATTGTTTTATTGGTTCTCTAATATATTAAAGTTGTCACAATTATATATTTTCTTTTATTTACCTTCGTGACACATAATCACTAGAATATTTTTTCTCTTTCTCTATACTAAACGGATAGAATTATCTACGGCGCAGCGTAGCGCGCTTATCATCCTAGTTGGTTATGTCAGGATGACTCCCCGGTCCTCAGTCATCAGTCCTCACTCCTCACTGCTCACCTGATCACCGCACGAATTATTAGACTATGGCCAAACAGCCCACGCGCTCCATGTATAGGCCTAACGGAGATGGCGTCCACCCCTGACGTTCTGTCGTCCCCTTCCTAGCGCAAGGCCACGCGTTGCCGCTCCTCGATCTCGCGGCCCTCCTCACCGCACGCCCGCTAACCTCTCCCTCATCTCCCCTCTCCTCGCCACACACCCGGTCTCCATCCAACCCCTCACCATCTCCCCTTCCCCTTCCCCTCCCACCCCTCCCACCCCTCCCTCCCCATGGGCCTTGAGAACACCAAGAACTACCCTCCCGTATACTTCTCCGTGTTCATGCACCCGCTCGCTGTGCTCCACGAGCCCATCTTCGTGTGGACCAAGTCACAGTCCGTGCACCCCTTCGTTGCAGTCGTATCTGACCTTCGGCGGATGGATGCAACCTATCACGGTCGATCTCGACATCCCAAGATTTGTCTTCTCGCCTTACGACGATTGGAGGTCGTCGCCGGCCACGCCACCCACGTCACCAATATCGTCGTGCCGCATTCTCTCATGCGACCTTGCACGTGCCCAGGAACCATCGCCATCGTAGTCGCCACCATCCACTGTTGTGCATCGCCATCGCCGATGACCATAGGCCCAAAATTACATCGCTTGCGTGTTGCCCATGTGGCTGCCACCTCAGCGTCGCGTCAGCCGCATGCGTAGCGCGTCATGACATTTCGACATCAGCATCCACATCACCGCTCACCTCAACTGTAGAACTAACGTATCACCTACGTGTAGTGTGCGTCAACGTCTACGTGGCACACTAAACCCTAATCATAGACTGGTTCGATGACCTTAGTTTGTTCTATGTATAAGGCCTATATAGAAGGTCATGTAGACAAGAAGATCGCTGGGATCGAGAGGAGGTACCTTGACACGCCGCTTGAGGACCTAGGGTTTAAGCGCATGTGGGCGGTAGGTCTACTGGTGCCGGCAACTCAACGCGTGGTTGGATGCCTTCCCTGAAGGTTTGGTTGTGTACATGTGCTTAAGAGCCATGTGGCCCTGACCTGGCCGTGGCGGCAGCACTGGCTGAGGTGCTAGAGCGGAGCGCCATGCCGTTCATGTGGGTTGTGAGCACAAGGAACGATGACAACATGGTTCTCGAAGGGTTCAAGGCATGTGCAGTGGCGGCAAAGCATGAGATGGTGATAAGCAGGTGGGCACCGCAAGTAACCACGCTACAACATTTGGCGGTATGGTGGTTCATGGCAAACTGTGGGTGGGACTCTATGTTAGACGTGGCGGCCACGGGCGTGCCCGTGTTGGTGTGGTCGATGATGGCTGACCAGTTCATGAACTCGTGGTTGCTTGTGGAGGAAACACACATCACGGTGCGCGTGTGCAAGGGAGGAATCGGCGAGCCTAACAGGTGTTTAAATCTCTAGAGGTAATCTACATTGATAAAATGAAAGTGAATGACCCACAACAATAACAAAACGCTCAGAGTAATTGACCTATTTCCTAAGCAAAGTCCCATGAAACCTTCCCTGTTTACCCTCGATTACATCTAAAAGCGGTGTGTATACTTTATTATGACTACCCCTCATTGGTTGCCCGCGGGACTACCAAGTAGAAGAGCTGGTCTTGTGAATTTTTCAGAATTTTGCGGTCCCAACCCCCCGCTAGTTCTGCCTCTATTGTTTTAAGTGAAGTTTTACTATACAAACATTCCTCCGGTGCCATTGCAAAGTGATATAGGGAATTGATCTCTTTATTTGCATAGAGATGTTAGCAAAGCATAAAAAGGAAATGAAGAAATGAATAATTTGATGTTACTCGTCCTGTTGAAGGTACAAAAAGTTTTGAGGCGTCAACTAGGGTTGTACATACGGTATAATTAGTAAATACAGTTCGGTAAATATGGTTTTTTTAAATACGGTAATAGAAATGTAATACCAAATATACCAAATAGAACTTCGATTCGGTATCTGTAAATACCATAATATTTCGGTTCAGTATTGGTAAATACCATAATACTTGTCGTTTTGGATTTCGATACGGTTTTTATTACACACCTTTGATCATTACTCCATCTAATTATATGTTAGTAAAAATTATTACACACATTTGACCATTAATTTGACAAATTTAGTGATATTATTTTCATGTGAAATCGTACTTTATACACATTTTAACATTACTTTATCTAATTATACATATATTTTTTATTTTGGTAGTCGGTATTTATTCGATTTACTCATGGTTTTTATCAAAAAAAACCGTATACCAAAAATCAAATTTTTACCATACCGAGTTGACCGATTCGATTTGGTTTTTTGGCACAATTTTTCGGTTTGGTGAAACCATGCACAGTCCCAGCAACAACTTCCACGTCCCTTGTAGGAGAAATAATTGTTGCCCACACTTTTAATATTTTGTATGTTGCATTGCATAGATGAACAACTAATGGCACACACACAACCACTTGTCATGGTACTCTTGCTACATATTCCTACGTGTGTGAGGTTACTCTCAAACTAAAAAATTTAAAAACATCATCCTAAGATCAGGATTCATGTGGAATGTTTCGTGGCCTACCCGTGTTTGGCTACATTGACAGTAGAAGGTTTTGCGGGCTAATACGGTGCCCTCCAAACTTTTAAGCAGGACACATGTCACATATCACGTTCATAGCTAAGAAACTACAGTTATACACGCATGAGGTGCTCCTAGCTGGGGAGAGTCTAGAGCTCGTCGGTGACCATCACACCGTCCTTGAACCATGTCATGTCATGTCATCCATCCTTAGACCTCATGTCATGTCCATGTGCTGATGGTGAAAGAGTGACGAGAACATTTGCCAAAGGTGGCACCAGAGCACCGCAGCCGCAGCGAGGAATTAGAAACTTTATCCACGTTCACTCTTATCCCTTCTCTTTTCCCTACTCACTTCTCCAACTTCCTTCATTCCTCTCTAAAACAAAATTTCCGAATTAGAAACTTGTAACTTTGAAAATTTTAAGCACGAAGTTTTAACTAAAAAAAATCAAATAAAAACTTTCAACTCAACAAATTTTAAATTGGAAAACTTCAATTCGGAAAGTTTTAAATTATAAAGTTTAAACTCGAAAAATTTTAAATCAGAAAAATTTAAAATCAGAAAGTTTCAACGCGGAAAAGTTTAAATAGAAAATTATCAAATTAGAGAATTTCACCTATGAAAACTTTAAATTCAAAAAACTTTCGATTGAAAAACTTTCAAAGTGGTTAAAAAAGTACTTCTTATTCAAAACTCGGGGGGATTTTAGAAATAAAAACTATTTTGAGTTTGAGAATGGAACATGAGAGTAAAGGAGGATAAAAAGGATATCGTAAAGTATCACAACGAAAGAGCTTTTAAGGGAGAAGAGGAGTGAATGATAAAAAGATATAGAGAGTGACTAGGCAACGGTATACCGTTGAAACGGTATAGCCATGAAACTTATCAGTTTTAGTGCTGATTTCATGAGTTTCAGTGTTTAGTTTCATCAGTTTCATGTTTTATCAGTTTTTAGTGCTAAGTTTCATGAGTTTCAGTGCAAAAAATCATAAGTTTCATGAGTTTCAGAAGTATACCGTTGCAACGGTATACCGTTTTTTAGTTTTTCTGGAAGATATATTACCACTCGTCACGAGAGGATGTCTATATTTGTTAGGAAGATTAGCCGAGGAGCCTGCTTCGGAGGACAGTTTAGGAGGGAGTAGTTGAGGCAGCTCCGCGCTTTCCTCTGCAGTGTGTCAAGGAAGCACCCGAACTGGCATCTTCCGATTGAACACACAGGCTACTTTTGCGGCTCTTTCGACATTGTTCTTTCCCTTGAGACAGATTCGGTGGTAGTGCAAGTAGTACAGGCATACTTTTCACTCTGATTCGCACGCGATCAAACTTAGAAGCTAAGGAGAAGTGCCATGCTCAGGACAAACCAAGCCGAACCAAATCAAATTGACCGAGCCTTGCCCAGCTACTCACTCCCTGTCCCTGACGCCGACCGGCATGTGAGAAGAACAGGACAAGGCGCCATCTGAGGGGAGGAGAAAGAGGAGGTGTCCGATTCCCATACGCCGACGTTTGACTCAACCTACCCTGCCCATGTTTCGTTTCGTTTGATGATTTCATAAGAAAACGCGACAACAACCCATGTGCCAGCTTTCTGGAGGGAGGAATCTTCCATTCCCCTGCTTTAAGCATCTGCTCACGAATCGGTATCGATCGGTACCCTCCTCTCCCTGCAGCTGTAGCTGTACCCTTTTCTTGCCATTGTTTCAACCCAAAGCAAAGAACCTTCCTGAACCGAAACCGCAGCTGGGAATGGGATGGGCAGCTTTCCCTGCAAAACGTTTTGCTCCTGCTGGCTTTGAGTTGTGAACCATGTGGGAGAATTGCTATTACAAGCAGGGGTCATTGGGTCATCACCCATCAGAGAGGTGGTAGCCAAACCACCCAAATTACCAGTGCTAAAAATTTGCCGTCTTCAGTTTGAGGTCTTGGATGGCTGTAAAGGTTAAAATGTGCCTTGTCTAATTGGGTTACTCTTGTTACTTAATTTAGGAGACTTGTGATTTGCCTCTACAAGTCAAGCCATTTATTATGCACTGGTCCAGAAACAGGCATGTAACGTCCACAGAAATGTGTAACACAAGAAGAAGATGTAACGTCAACTGAAAACTTCGTTCGGTCCTGAGTAGCCAAAATTTAGGAGACTGTTCGTGCATAGATGCCTGGACAGCTGGAGATTTGGCCGGATTTGCCAAGAAGTCAAAAAAAAGTTTGTTATGCCATATGGGGTTGTACTACGAAACCATATGATTGGTCTGCTCTAATGTTGCAGGTGCATTGGCGAAGAGAGTCGAAGCAAACGCAGCACATTAATTTTAAGTACTCGTTGTTTGGCGCAATAGAGAATATAAAAGTTGATACTAGTATGTAGTACTACAATTGGACTAAAATTAGAGCTAGTTAGCTCCAATTGTCTTATGCTGATTCAAAATTGTCAAAGCAAAAGTTTATGACATAATTGGGTTCTGAAGTGGTTCTGTAATCCACAGGCTAGGCTATATGTGTTTTTGGTTGAATTGACGGGTACATCCTGATGTTACCAGTTTTTACCACCCACAAATTACAGCAAGTGCATCAGTTCCTGTACTTTCGTTAAGAATCTCTGCAGCAAATGGTTCACTAAAGAAAGCCACAGTTAACCTGTCAGAAACACCGAATATGGGCGATTTCTTTCAATCAGCTGGTATTGCCATCGCTAATGTGGTGATACTTTCAAGCAAAGCATATTACTTGAAAATGTAGCTAGTGAAGGATCGTTATTTTTGATCCAGTTGATTTTGATGATGAGTATTTGAAAAAGATTTGAAACCTGTTTGATATTTCGACAAGATTTATTTTTTGGTTTCTTTATTTAAAAAGATCTGAAATCAGTTTGATTATTTGAAAAGCTTTTTGATTTTTGCAAAGGTTTTTGTTCGTGTTTTGAAATCGTGTTCTTAGAATATTTAATGCAATGCACTCCTGTGAGTGGTTGCATGGTTTAATGTGAGTCAAGTCGCGGACTTGTGCTCGGAATCGTTTTGTGGTTTGTTCATGTGCAGGTATTGCTCGAGGGCGAATGTGGTCGATGACGGGACTGGAACTAGGTTCATGGAGGAACTGAGGTTCGGGACTAGGTTCAGGGGGAACTGAGGTCTTGGTGGTCAAGGATGTCATGCGGGACGTTCGGGCTAAGAGAATGGTGCACATGAAGAATGGTTAGTCACGTGAGAATGGCATGAGGTCATTCGCGTGCAAAGTGTTAGTCACGTGAGTATGGTAGGGTTGCCATACGCGTGCAAGAGTTGTACTCGGCCAGGTTGGGCCAAGTGGAGTTGTGTTGAATACATGCTCTTTCTAGGATTAGGAGTGGGAATCCTTTTAGGATTAGGAATCCTTCTAGGATTAGGACTCCTTCTAGGATTAGGTGTGTTTGCCTTCTTTAAATAGAGGGGTTGCCTCCTGTTGAAGGCAATCAAGCTTTGAGCAAGCTTTAGGGTTGTACTCTTTTGTTTGGAGTATTTTAGACAAAAGAAAGGAGAAATAAAGATCAAGTTGATCAAATCTTTCGTCGAGCTACAATTCTAGTTAGATTTATTCTCGCCATTTTCTGGAACAGTAAGCTTGTGAAGGTCATAACTTTTGATCCGTAAGTCCGATTGAGCTGATTCTTTTTGGGTTTGATTCGTATTGGAATCTAGTTTCTTGTGTCCAAATTTCAGATCGATCGGACGGTTGGATCTCCGGGAATTCGCGTTTTACCAAACCTCTATCATTCTGTTTTTTTTCAAAAACGAGGCAATTATTTGGTTCTATTTTGGGGTAAACTTTTAATAGATCAAGAATTTGGTTTTAGCTTCCGCACAATCATTCACCCCCCCTCTGATTGCTATATTCGGTCCTACAGCTAGCCCTAATTTCCTATTTTAAGGCTAATGGATCAGTTGTTATCATGTTTGGTCAAGCCATCAGTTACCATTTTTTGGTCTGACCAGTCGAAATGAAACCAGACCAAAATGGATGATCGGAGTTTACGAGTTGATCATTCCATCCTTTTTAATTCTCAAGAATATCATATAGAGCGTCATGCGAAAGCTGAGGAGCAGTTCATGAGAGAACAAGATACTGCTAAGGCAAATCGCTAATTACGCATGGTATCAAGATCCAAAATTCGTTTGTCACTAACGTACTAACTTACAATTAGTCATTGCGCATGTAGGCACACACAAAAAAAGAGAGAATTGTCATATTCTTCCTCTTTCCACTCCAAATGTCATTGCAGCCTACAGACCTCCAAAAATCTGTGACATGTGCTGGGTCAACCAGATCATGTGAAGAGTACGGAGCAAACAGCTGCTACAGTATCAAATAGCAACTCATCCCGGGATGCAAAGATTTGCAAAAGGAAGAACAACTGCAAAGGGCGAGGGATGCAGTGCCGACTCTTCCTTTCTGCCGGGGAAAGGAAACGCTCCTACGATGATTACTTCGGCGACCACCCTCTCGCTGCCTCTGTCGGCTCCTAACGGGAGATGTTTTTTTCCTGCCATTGCTTTGCTTGCTTATTCACCTCGTTCTTCTTCCTGCCGTCGCCGTAACTCTGCAACTACTGCACACGCAACAAACGTTTCAAGTTTCAATTGCACTGCACAAACTAACCAAAGCCTCTGATTTGCTCTGTTCCCTTGAGCTCAAAGCATGCGTTTCTCCTGGCTCGGCACGGACGGCGTTTAGCGTAAACGACAGCGCTCCAAGTCTCCCAACAACTTCTCCGTCCACTGGCGCCTAAAGAAGAAAGATGAAATGCTAATCAATACTTAAAAGCAGGGAGTGAGTGGCAGAGGAAAAGAGAAAGGCACCACCTAATTGCAACTTAAACGTCGCTTTTGTCGGTTTAGCGTCAGGAAATGATTAAGCTCATGCGCTAGCCAGCTAGCAGCTAGTCGTTAACTAAAATGAGCATATGGCATCTTAAACTAAGGAAAGCTGAGGAAAAGGGGGGGGAATAGCAAGCCATGCCACTCATGCTTTGAACCATGGGATATAGATTATGCCATCGCTGTTTATGTTCATGTTTCAACGAACGGTCGGTACGTCGCAACAAACATTCGGACTTCAGACTTTTATGCCAGAAAGAACTGTTGTTCAAACTTCGAAATATTCAGTCCATTTTACAGGTATCTTTCAGAGAATTCAGAATATTAAGAAAATAGTACTGAATTAAGAATGCTCAAACTACTCGTCTACTCCCGTCAGAAGTTGTTGCGCAGACTGACCGATTGTGCAAGTGCAGCTTTCACCAACGGGAACTGGTAAGCGTCACTCACACCACCAAGCAGCGTAGGTGTTGCATGGAGAATGCCTGTATATATCTAAAACCTGTTTTTCCTTAAAAAAAAAAAAAAACATTGCTTATGTCGTGTGCATTTCGCTAGGCAACATTAATCTACCTGGACCATTGAACATGGACAAACGGTCCTTGATAATCAGATCGGACGTACGCATGGACAAACGTCCTTGATAATCAGATCGGACGTACGCACGGCATGGACAAACGGTCCTTGATACTGTAGCGGATTCAACTCAATCTGTACTAGTTGTTTCTTCAAGTCGGCTCAAAAGGCGATTGCACACTCGGTTTTCATCATCTTTCAGTTCATGAGCAGCTATCTTCTACCGCCCATTTTTGAGTTTTTCACTTTTTTTTTTCACTGGAACACTTATTTTTATTTTTATTTGCAAATCTATCCCGTGTGAATAAATTTACAAAATTGGCCCCATTTCTTACCACAGAAGCAGCGGCAAGCGACACGTGTCAGCTTCTGCACTGTTGTGGTGCTTGACGCTACTCTGGGCTCGACATGTCACCTATTGTCGAACCCAAGAAAAACACCCCGAATACTCTATGTATCTTCTACTAGTGCAAAAAAGCTAGCACGTACAGTAAAAATGATATCACAACATGTCTAATGCATTTTATTAACAATCAGAGTTACATAATGAGCGGCACACAGACCAAAGAAATTAATACATCATAAATAAATAGCAGTAAAGCACAGGCAATCGACTAAAAAAGTGGCCTAGATATCGTGATCCTCACCATCATAGTAAAGCTCTTTCTCTAAAAACAACAATTAAAATAAGGTGAGTACTAGAAGTACTCGCAAGTTAAACAAGAATGCATTTTAATGGAGGCTATATGGTTGAATTTTGCATAAAGCAGCAAGTTTTCAAATATTCTAATAAAATTTTCAACTGCGTAATTTTATTTAGAATATTTTACTTTTTAAAACATCTTTCAATTCAGAAATCACTCATGAAGCTAACAAAATTTTCTATGATGGAATCACTCCATCCAACCCTTTATTTTTTTGAAATAATTTTTGAAATATCCAAGTGTAATCTGTGAAAGGCTTGCACAGCATGCCCATGACTGCGGGTATAACTAATCGATTAGTTTTACAATCTGTAGAGGTTGTACAACTTTACCGATAAGACACAATTATCTTCTTTTATTAAAATATACATTTGCTTTGGTGTATGGTAGAGAAAATCATGATAATACCCCTATAAAGTTCTATCCCATGTAGTCATGCCTGCTAAGGTTTCACCGTTGAAATGGTTAAACCGCCCTGGTCAAAATCCCCTCTTGCGTCGTGTGGCGGACTAAACCCACACCACATTCAAACAAATCACACAACTAACAATGGAATGTTGCAAAATGGACAACCAGGTCTGTCTCATACCGGACTAATGGAAGTACGGTTATACTTTACATTCAGCATCTTCCAATCAACCCAACAACCACCAATCCAACCATTCCTGCAAAGTATAAACCACATTTTCATTTTATCGTGACATTTCATAGCAACCATACCAATATTTCATTATAAGAGAAATTTATTTGGCACAAATTCTCAAAATTCCTAATTTCAGTTCTAAGCATGTATAAGCATTTCTCTAAGTATTTTCATTAACATTATATATCCAAGAGTACATTCACAAGGTTACAATGGCGTAATGGATTCAAATTTCAAATGTGCTCTTAAAGCAATGTAGGCATAACTATTCATTTTAAACTAGGTTAAAATTATATTTGCTAAAGTTACGCATGCAATAATTTTATATTCAAAATATAATTAAAAGCTGAGTTCAAAATGATCAAAATATGTAACTTGCCTTGATCATAGGGTAGGTGTTCAAAGTTGACAGTCACGAACTCCTCTTGCTCTCTAAAATATATATGCAAAGAGAATGAAATCAATTAAAATACAAATAAAATACAAAATTAGCATAAATAAGTAATGTAGGATTTTAGATGTATTTATGAAGAAGAATGGCTCCAATCAAAGTTCGAATGGATGAGATCAAACTCGAAAGATTAAATCCGAAACAAACGAGAAGGAAAACACTGTTTGCTACTTTTCTGCAATTTCAAGATTATTTTACTAAAGGAAACATAGAGATATTGTACCGTGCTGATGTCAGCGAGCTATTTTTGTTTTCAGTTGATTTATTTTTATATGGAAAAATGGCTTCGGCTTATGACATGCAGGGTCAGATATTATGGATCATGATACAAAGCTGATGTATGGTGCACCCGGTGCACGGTGATGGCTTGGGTGCAGCACAGAGCGCTCATGTGCGACACGGGCATTGAGGACAATGCTCAGGTGGTGTGGAGGTGCGCTTGGGAACAGCGGCAGCTCTGCGGGTTCATTGGCGTAGACGGTGAAGGCTTTGGGGGTTGGACGGCGGTGGCCAGGCGCATGCACAAATGGTGGTGGCACGAGATGGGGTGGCATCGGCATTCAGGCGATGGCATCGTTGGAGCTCCGATGAGGGTTGAGTAAGGGCAAGGGGAGCATGGTGAAGTATGTGTCGAGGTGGAGTCGGCAATGTTCTCGATGTCGAAAACGGAGGCTGGACGGTGGTGCAAAATGTTGGGAAGTGACGCATGGTTGAAAAAAAAACCATGAGTGAAACCAGTCGCAGTGGACAGGAGAAAAGGAAAATTAGAAGGGAGAAAATAGAGAGGAGACCCAAGCGCACTTTTTGACATGAACAATGAGGGAAGTAGAGGTTTGAGGCAGTGGGGACGTTGCGGGGCGTGACTGTCAGTGTCAGGGATGGAGCTCCTGGCTTCGAGGTGTTCCGTGCGGTAGAGCGAGCGAGAAGACTTGGCAAGTGGGAAAAATGGAACGGGGGCATCATGGCAACTCGAGGCCTCCACTTTATAGTGAGGGAAAGACAACTAGGTGTCAACAACAGGCATGGCAGATGCGGCAAATGGCGGTGGCGGAGGGGAACTATGGCTCACTCAAGAGGTTGTAATAGTCAATGAGTGGAGCGGACACGGTGGCGAGTTGATTGGCAATCATTGCGCGCTTAATTGAAGAGAAACGATCGAGACAAATGGTGCTTGGAGCTCGGCCTGGCGAATTAATGGCAGAGGATAGAGAGACATGTGGCTGGGGTTGAGGGAGGGACTGATAGGTAGTGTCGGGGCCCACCTGTCGACAGGAAGAGAGATGGGAGGGGGAGGGGGCTCGGCTAGGCCCGCCTTGAGCTGAGAAGAAGGAAGGGATGGGCCAACCGGGCCATGAAAAGAGGCAGCGCAAGGGAGAAAGAAGTGGGCCCAGAAGAAAAGAAAATTGGGTTGAACAAATTGGCTTCGTACCAGAAAAAATTATAAGGATTTTATTTCTATTTTTATTTAAATTATTTGTTGAAATCAAAAGAGGTTGAGCAGTGCTTCTATGCTTTCCCTCCTAATACAAGTTGCACAAATCTTAAAGCAAACGAAGGGGTAAGTAATCACTATCTACCTTTCATTCATGTTTTAGTAGTTGTGCAACTTTTAAAAAGAAGAGCATAGAAGCACCTCTCAAAAAGGTTTTTTAGAAAATAATAAATAGAATGCAAAAATTTTGGAAAGATTCACATAAATTTCCAGAGTTATTTTGAACTTAATAAAATTATTTTCAACATAAATATAGGTTTTAATTTTATCAAATAAATTATTTATTTAAATATGAAAAATAGCAACAAGCATTTATAAAATCCAAAAAATTCAGGAGAAATTCTAGATAATTAAAATACATATTAGAAAATTGAAAAACTTAAAATATTCTATGGAAATTCATAGAAGAAATAAAATAATTAATTTTAATTTTAAATAATATTTATTATTTTTTACTTTCCTTTTTTAAAGATAAAAATTCTGGGATGTTATATTTACTGTGCAGTAGGAACTTGTGACATGCCTACGTCCGTACGTAGGGTGGTTGATTAATTAACCAACTTAGTTAATTAAAGCCATTAATTAAGTGACTTAACCAAGTGATTAAATAATTAAAGTGATTTTATCAGCACAATCATGCCAAGGAAGGGGAGCTCGATAGGAATCCTTGCCGTGGTATAGAAGCACAACAGTGACACATTTCACCTACCGTGCTTTCTGCGGTTGAGAAGGAAACTATTTTTATAAATTTATTCGAAATGAAGCCAGATTTGCAAGAAAAAAAGTGATATCCGGGTCTTGAAAAAAGAAAGCTTCCCTATTTTCCACCTTTTTCTTGCAAGAGATTCACCGTTCAATTTTCTGGAATGAATGGAACAGCGGTTTACTTCCCAAAAAGCCAGTAATTGGTTTCTTTGTCCAGAGAAGATCCTGTACTCGTGCACAGCTTGCTCCTTTCAGACAGGGAATCCGGCACATGGCCATCCCGCATTCAAAGCCAGGGTATGGATCGGGTGCTGGTTCAACTTTAACTTAGTGGTACCGTACCGATTTAGTTTTTAAAACTGTAGTATATTTCAATAACAGTCTATATCAACGCATCGTTTCGTATTTAGTATAATAGTATATATTTAATTATTTATACACCAAAATTTATTTATAATATTACTCTAAATACATAGTAGTATTATCAACTTATATTATCTACATATAAGTATGAATATAATACTTAGTGATAATAATTATAGGTAATTCAATTATTTTTAATATCTTTTTACTCTATATGCTAAAAAAATGCGTTTTATAAATTTAGACGGAGAGAGTACTCTGCTTAAAAAGGTGTCCGAGCTTAGCTTATCCTAAACAGGCCGTATTAGGTAAGCAGCCAACTCATCTCTACTATTATAAAGCAACAGTTGGTGGCAGTGGTGAGTTCTACCCACGTCATTAATTGCCCTGCTTAATTGCCCTACTTAATTGCCCTACGCAAAAAACGAAGCGTTGCTTTAATTAGCCAGCTTTCGCAAGAAACGAAGCGTTAAAGATAGATGTTTGATCTTGTGAAATAATTTTTTTATTTTTTTATTTTTATTTTTCGTTATCAATTTTGTTTTTCGTAGCAATGCACGGGCATGTAACTAGTTGGTTCTAAATCGAACGCAGTTTGGTTAGAAAAAGACAGTCTACAGCAAAGTTGTGGGAGTTGTAGCGCAGTAAAATATTGTGTGGAAAGCGGAGACATAGCTCGCCGCCAATCAGGATCGGAGCACTAGCGGGATCAAGTCCAGAGTCCTATTGTCCCGGACCGTTGGATTGCTTGAAGTTTTGCTATCTGGTACTGCCAGCGCCAATGAACGAACCTTATGACCGATGTGGCTCGGTCACAGAACGTTGTAGAGCTAGCATGGTTAAAAATTTCAGTAAAATTTCGGAAATTTTGGATTAGATGAGATTCAATCTCCCAACTAAATAATTTTTTTTGAAAAAAATTCAGATTGATACGATAATTTCAAAATCTTTGTGAAATTTTGAGTATTTTAACCGAATTTTAAATTTTTGGACCAAAATTTGAATTTGGAACCTCTTCAACATATAATTCAAAAATAAAATTTGAAAACTAAGTATTCCCTCCATTTCACAATGGTTGAAATTCTAGCTAGATTCACACAAAATAAGGAGACGTAGAAAATGACTTGTCTACCCTCATTTAATTCATCCTCTTTGTGATTAATGAAGGGTAACTGAACAGATTAGCTAAACAAATGGCTGCATTGATGAAGGGTACAAATGTTATGTTGCCTCTAAAATTGTATTGAAATATGAGAACTACAACCATTTTGATAAAAATTTTAAATGCTAGAACTACAACCATTGTGAAACGAAGGGAGTACTCGAGAGAAAAGAGATAATTTATTGCAGGGCGCCATTAGTTAATCTGTGACAGCAGGAATGAATAGCTGCCACCGCATAGGTCACACTACTGTAGCACTGCTAGTACGATTTACTGTCATTATTCGTTGAGAGGTGCTTTTATGCTCTTCCTTTTAAAAGTTGCACAACTATTAAAGCATGGATGAAAAGTAGATGGTGATTACTTACCCTTTCGCTTGCTTCAAGATTTTGTGCAACTTGTACTAGAAGAAAAAGCATAAAAGCACTCTTATTCATTCCTTTTAACTCAATGTAACAGACTAATAGCTCGTGTTTTCTGCCGTTCCACCAAATAAGACAACAGCAACACTTTCATCCGTCCATGTTATAGGAGGTATTTTCTTGAAAACACAATAATTAATAAGATATTAAAAATAACTAGATTATCTGTAAACACTACATTCAATACAAGTATATAAAAATATACATTAAATATAAATATTTATTAGAAATATAATATGAATATCACACTAATTTGTATTAGAATATAAAATATGTTATATATTTATATATAACGCCATTAAAGAAAATACTTGGATGGAGGGAGTAAAAGGGTAGTAAGTAGTGAATTGTTCATTGTTTTGGCCTCTTTATTTTTTGCAAAAATGATTCCTTTTCGTTTTTTTTTACAGAACTAACATCTTTTTTATGCTACAGTACCATAGAAGATTCACCGGTTGTACTGTAGTGTGGCACCTCGGCCTTCCGTGCGCCGCATAGCAGCTCCTGCGCCCAAGGTTTAAAATCTCGTTTTGAGTCAAATCCCGGAGGTTCCCGAAATCCGAAATTTTGACGAGATTCGGAAATTTCGGACAAAATATGGACGAATTGCAAAAACCAAATTTCAAATCTCGGGCGAAATCATCGAGATCTCGGCCAAATTGAACCCGCCGAAAAATGGTCCAAAATACGTCAAAAAATTTTGAAATTTTTTTTGGTTGGTCTTGACACATTACTAATGTTTCCATAACAATTTGAGATGATGATCAATCATAAGGAATTTTTAAAAAATGTAACAGTGGTAAAGTCATCGTAAAAACCGTATGTAAAATCAGTTTTGGATTTTTCAAATGTAACAAATGAACTTCAAGTCATTTAAAAAGTTTTATATATGTTGTTGCTTCAAGCCAAATACTTGTGAGGTAATTGCTTATTTGCATGAAGTGTCCAAATTCCAAAACAAATCACATACAATGTTCAAATCACATCTTACCTAGCTATATTATATATTCAGCATGCTAGTTACAATGAATCATATCTAATTTGGTAATAAAATCAAATCAATTCAGCCTGATATTATAAGAATCATTCGGACCACAAAAATTTGCTTGCGACGAAATCTCGCTTAATCTGGCCGAGATCTCGCTCTCCACGGCCGAGATGCGCCGCTGCACCGCCGTTGGTGGCCGGAGATTGTGTCTAGGCGACTCAGCTCTACTCGGTGAGTGAGAACAAAGTGATGGTTTGCTGTATGAGCCCGTGAGCCGCCGCCAATTATTGCTTTTGTGAATAACATAAGACCCAATCTATAAATACAGGCATTCATTACTTCAAAACAGGAAACAAGGCTTGGTGCAGCTGGTTAGTGGCGTTGGATAAAACTTAATTTTATGTGTGTTCAACTTTTTCTTTGGAAATAAAAAAATAGTTCAAACTACATTAAAAATTTTTGAAATTTTTTGTGAATGGTCCTAACACATCCATAATATTCCCATAAAATTTTCAGATGATGATCAATCTTGAGAAAATTTAAAAAAATTCGAACAGTGCAAACCGACAAATTGAACCGACCAAAAAATGGTCAAAAACACATCAAAAATTTTAGAAATTTTTTGTGGATGATCTTGACCCTAAATACAATCAAATACAGTGCACAAAAATCAAAATCCGGTAAAAAACCCGAGATCTCGCCCGAGATTCCCGAGATCTCGCCGAGAAATTCGAAATCCGATTTTTTTTTTGAATTTTTTGAATTTTCTGGAATTTTGAATCTCGGACGAGATTTCGGATTTCGGTCCGAAATTTCAATCCTTGCCTGCGCCCATCGCCTCCCGTCCCGCGCTGCGCGACTGCCGCCCCTTCCGTGCCACTTCGCCTGTTGCCGTGCTCATTGCGACCTCCCGTGCTACCATAGCAGGGCATCTCAGTCTCCCGCGGTCTCCTGGCTCGAAAGGTGAGTAGTCTGATAGTAGAGACAGATGCTAGTTTTAAAAAAAAATTGAAAGGGAACGAGGAGTACTTCGTACATAGTTGTACTTGTACCAGTTCTCTTTACTGACAGCGTGAGCTAAAGTAAATGGCCTTTTTAAAACGAGGAGTCCTGCACGAAAGCGTGTCTGCCAGTGCGTGCCTAACAGCCGAAATATTCCCACTTCCCAGTGTTTGAGCAGCGTTTCTTTCCAATTCCACCGTCATTCACCTACCGACCGACCCAATCTGCTCTGCCACCGCGTCTCTCTGGGATCTAGGTTCTCTCTCCTCCGCAGCTGCCAATTGCCGAGCACACAGAGGAACCCGATTATTAACCGGATCAATATTTTAAGTCTCTAAATAATAGACCTACATACTAAGAATCTATTTAACGTAATGACTATGTCTGCTATCACAATTTAAAAGGAAAAAAGGCCTAAATATACAACATATAAAACGAAATTTCAAAAATATACAACATTTAAATTTTTTTTCAAAAATAGCACGGCGGCCGCCAGGCGGCACGTGGCCCGCCAATGGTACTGCCCTGTCGCGCCAGTCTGCACGGCGGCAGCCAGTGCAAGGGCGCGAGGGGGCCACGGGGCCAGCCGCTGCCGCACGGCAGCCAGTGGAGGGCGTGGGGCGGGGCCACCGGGAGGCTGGTGCCGCCCGGCTGGCCAGCGGCAGTGGGAGCGCGCGGGGCACGGGGAGAGGCGCCGTCGGCGATCGGCTGAGGGCCACGCAGGCGACGGCAGGCGAGAGCGGCGCGACCACGAGGGCGAGGAGAGAGCCACGAAGCGGGAGCGAGCGCGCGTCGGCGCATGGGGGGCCGCTCTAAAAATTCTCATTTGCTCCCATGCCTGGTCGCTTTGCCAGAAAGAAATGGATGCACATGGGTGAATAGAAACAGTGGTTGGCACGATTTGAAACGTCTCGTCAAATCGAGAATCCAAAGCGCATAATAGCTGCGATTCCATGTATTAACGGTACTAATGAACGCGATTATAAGAAAAGAAGATAGTTATACGTAAGGAAATCACGATTAACGTAAACATCACAGTGATGACGTTGGCTCCTATAAAGCCAGGCCACCAGGGGCACCGAGGAATTCGCGTTTCTTCGCAGTGTGCTAGAGCAAGAGAGTAGAGACCTTGGGGTGTGAGAACAGAGAGGCTGGTAGCCATTGTGAGAGTAGGCGACTTGGGAGCCGATTGAGAGTAGAGTGGAGAGCGTGAGAGCAGAGAGCTTAAAGGCGAGGCTAGCATTTGGAGAGCACGAAGACAGGAGACTAATTAGTCGGTGGTTATAGTTTGTTCAAATATGCAGAAAGTTTAATCATTTTGAATTATTTTATTCATGATTTTTATATTGCAGGTATTTTTGAGGAACATTTATTGGTACATTGCTCGAGCTTTATTGATCATTTGTACAACTTTGAAAAGGTTAGTTACAAATCCGCATCAATAATAATATGTTTTTTACAATGTAGTAAGGAGATTCAAATGGAATAAAAAGTTAAAGTAGCTTGTATTACATAAAATAACAACATCATTTTGGGACCATAACTGTCTCGGGGGGCAGGACCCTCCGATGACCATCGGACCGTATAATTTCAAGACGATTATTCGCTTCAAGAACTGCTTTTATTTTTGACGTAATCTCTACTTGGACCCGAAAGGAGTTAACCTCCTTCTCGAACTTAATTACTCGAACCAAAGTGGCTGATAAATCTGCATTAAATCTTGCTGGCCCAAAGGTCTGGACCGTGGTAAGCTATTTTTGCCTTATTACTTTTTTGCCTTCTTATTGTTGTTTTTGTCTCGTGTAGGTACCGACGCTTGAGACCGCAGGAAGTCGACCTCACGCTGCCTGAACACTAAGAGCAAGGCAAGCACTTCCCCTTCTTTCATGTGAATACGCTTTGACCTAGCTTATGTTATTGTGATGAAATGCATGTATGGATGGGTTACTTTCAAGAAACACTATATATTGCGAACGTGGTCGATAAATTTGCGAATTAATCGTGAAAGAGCCGTGAGAACATATTTGGAGTGGTTTGTTTATTTTTCACAAACTATAATTATTATTTCACAATCTATGTGTTATTATGTGCGGAGAACGTGAATTAACCGTGACACCTAAAAATGTTTACGTAAGTAAGAATATGACATGAATTAACAACCTTATTTTGGGACCATTAGTCTATCTAGAAGACAGGACCCTCTGCCGAGGTAACCTTGTCTTTGTTTTGGAAATTTGGACCCTTCGAT
Organism: Rhipidocladum racemiflorum; assembly: GCA_036346355.1. Taxonomy (NCBI): domain Eukaryota; kingdom Viridiplantae; phylum Streptophyta; class Magnoliopsida; order Poales; family Poaceae; genus Rhipidocladum; species Rhipidocladum racemiflorum. Next base: position 68,870,442 of record CM070576.1, on the reverse strand, counting down.
GACCATCGGCCTGTCTGTATTTCACACGATCTTCACCTTAAGCATAGGACTGTGTTTTTTTGGACGTAATCACAACTTGGACCCGAATGGACTTGACCTCCTTTCTGAACTTAATTACTCGAACCAAAGTTCTTTGCTTAATCCGACTTAAATATTGGTGGCACGAAGTTACGACTGTGTTAAGTCATTTTGCCTTATTACTTATTCGATTTCGTATTGTTGTATTTATTTTTGGACGTAATCATTACTTGGACCCGAAAGGAGTTGACCTCCTTTCTGAACCTAATAACTCGAACCAAAGTTGTTGCTTAATATGACTTAATTTTTTTGACTCGAAAGGAGTCTCTGCAGAGGTCAGGACCCTCTGCGGAGCTTATGCTCGAACGTTGCACTGTATTTATTTCGCATGATGATTCGCTGCAGCGAAGGACTGTTTTTTTGGACGTAATATCTACTTGGACCCGAAAGGAGTTGACCTCCTTTCTGAACTTTACAACTCGAACCAAAGTATCCACTTAATCCGACTTAAATATTGGAGGGCCGAAGTTCCGCACCATTGTAAGCTATTTTCCCTTATTACTTATTGAACTTCGTATTGTTGTTTTTGCTTCGTGTAGGTACCGACACTGCAGAGACCGCACACGTTGACCTCGACGCCGTTCCAGAAAACTCAGAGCAAGGCAAGCATCTCCCGTTATATCATGCTGCTAGCACACTTTTACCAAAATTATGTTGTTATGATGAAATGTATGTATGCATGCGTTTCTCCGAGTGAACACCATATATTGCGAACCTGGTAGATAAATCCCCGCATTCCATAAAAATTGCGAATTAATCGTATCACCTAGAAATACATGCGCACAAAAAGATCAAAAAAACAGCCAATTAATTTGTTAGCTACGTATATTTGTTTTACTTAGTTAAATTTAACCTGAAATGTAAAGTATACAATGCCTTTCTGTGTAGTAGTATTTTACATGATATCATGAGTGTGGAATGCGGTTTTAGGATTTCATAAACTGCATATGTCTTGTGATAGTATATTATATAACATATATATAATTATATGTTGGCATACATTTCAACTGTACGTAACCATAACATTAATTCTTTCGTAATAAAAATTTGAGTAATGCCAATATGTTTAAAGATGTTAGCGGTGCGTGTGTGCATTTATTGATGACTACAATTATGTAATTCTACAGTCCTCGATGGCGATCCCGCTTCATATATGGCATGGGGAGCAGAAAAATTGCGAGGCCCATTTGTCGAGATGCATAATTGTGCACACATAGAGACAATCAGAATCCACCGATAGAGTTACGTCTGATGAGCAAGAGCGGCCGCAGCGCTCTTAGTGTTGACCGTGACGTTGTACAAGCTCGTGGTAGATGGGGTTAGGCCCCATGTAGTGCCAAATAGCTTGCTTTACGTGTACAAACCTATTCGAGCTCAGAGAACGAGTGCCTGGCAGTTCTACATGGAGAAGGCCGCACAGGAAGGGTTCGCACTAGGTGTTCACGTGAAGCTGGTCCCTCGCACCCCCGCTGGGGAGGCAGGGACGAGCCGAGCCCAGGAGGAGGACATGGGGGTCAATGCGGACGAACAACCCGAGCCCGAAGAGGAAATTGCGATGAGCTCGCAGCAAGTCCCCGCTCAAGGGGGCTTGGCAGGGACTGGCGAGATGGATGCGCCCGTCCCTGAGGTTGATGCGGATGCCCTAGCGGATGACCCTCACCCTACTTATGGTGACGGTCCTGACGAAGATGAGGACCCGGGGCCAGCAATCGCATTTTTGCACTTGCTGAACCCGGCCGACTGTGTTCTGGCCCGCTTGGAGGATATTTCTAGGCGTGGGCAAGACCATAGCGATATAGAACTCGAGCAGGAGTTTGCGACAAAGGAGGAAGCGATGCACTTCTGCACTAATTACGCGGTGCTGACCCGGCGTGACCACCGTGTGACTCGCTCGGACCAGACCTGCTTCGAGCTTAAATGTAAGAAAGGGCAGCAGTGCGAATACTATGTTCGTGCGAACCGCCCTAAACATCAGCACCATTTCGTTATAACTCGGTACACACCGCACACATGCACAGAGGCGCTTGTTCGGAACACAAGCGGTGTGGTGAAATCAAGATTCATCGCGCAAATCCTGTTAGACGTGCTGAAGGCCGACATTAGCCTCAGGCCCGCAACCATAATTGCCTTTGAGATGCGAGCAGACGAGGATGTCCATAAACTACTTGCAAGCTTGGCGAGCAAAGCAGATGGCTTTGAAAATGCTGTTTGGTAGTTTTATGGAGTCATTCAATTGGGCTCCACGACTACTAAGGCGGATAGCTGCAACAAACCCGGGCTCCGAATATGCTATTGCTGTCGAACCCGTGCAGCTTCCCGATGGAACGACTGCTCCAGAACACTACTACCTCCTCAGGGTGTTCTGGGCGTTCGGTCCGTGCATCACGGCATTCAGCAACTGCCGTCCTGTTATATGCGTGGATGGGACATTTCTGTCAGGCAAGTACAATGGCACCCTACTGTCCGCCCTAGCTTCCGATGCAAACAACCAGCTACTACCGGCGGCTTCGCGTGGTTGAGGGCGAAGCAACGGATACCGGTTCTCGTTCCTGTCCCTGGTGAAGACCCGTGTGGTGCGGGATAGGCCCGGTGTGTCGTCGTGTCGGACCGTAATGCAGTGGCTGAACGCCCTCGATAGAATGGCGGAGGATGAAGATTGTCATTGCCCGGTGGAGAGGCGTTCAGCGTAGATGGTGCATGCGTCACCTTGGGCGAACTCATACACCATGTGCGTGAACAAGAACATGGTGAAGCTATTCAAAACCCTATGCATGCAAAACCAAGCTGCGCAAGTTCGATACGATATTTAACCACCGGTGAGCAGCGCTCAAAGGAACTGGTGGCGGAAGAGACCACGGAGGGCACACAGGTAATTGGTGGCTCGGAGGTCTCCGTACGGCGCAAGATGACATTCGCTCAATGGATAGCTCGTAAACCCGCCGAGAGATGGGCCTGGGCGCACGATACAAATGGTGCTCGGTAAGATAATGCCCTCTCTAGTACGGTAGCACATCATTTGACAGCACTCTTTTCCACCTAAGCGGTATGCTTCTCTTACAGATACTCCATCATGACGACGAACTTGGCCGAGTCGTACAACAATGTCTTTGCGGGGGCTCGTTGCCTACCCATTTGCTCAATCATTGAGCTCACATTTTTTAGGACCGCGAAATACTTTGTTGATCGGCAAAGGGCGGCGTACAACTGCGGCTCAACCTTCGCTCCCCGTGTCGAGGCTTTGTTACAGCGTCGTAGGCAGAAAGCTCAATTCCACCGCACGCGCATGATGGACCCTGCGCAGAACATTTTTCGTCGAGTGCACGCGCAAGCACCGTTCGGGATACTCCGCGGGGGACCCAAACCAGAGATGCGAGCTCGGCCCGTATGAGGCGTGCTGCTCATGCAACAAGCCTCGCCTAGAGCACATCCCACGCCTGCGCGTGCTAGCAACGTGCCGTGACATGGGGGGCAACGACGGCACACAATATGTCACACCGTACTACCGTATGGATGCCGTTAGAGCAACATGGACGGGGCATTTCGAACCGTTCAACGTCGGCAACAACTACAAGACCTCCGAACCCCCTACGTGGCTCCCGTACCCCACACTAAGGCGCGATCGCGGGTAGACAGCGTTCCGCGGTTTGAGGGTGACATGGATGCGTCTCAACGAGACGATGGCCTTCAATGTCGCATCTATGACCAGTGCGAGGGCATGACCGTAGAAGCTGCCCAAACAGAGGGTGATGTTGTCCAATGTAATATTTCAACTATACGCTTAGACATGCAACATCTTCCTACTACCTTCCTTTTGCATTCTCTTCGTGAAATTTCAGTTATGTAATTTATGAACCTAAATTTCTTTGGGTATGTACAGTGGTTTTGAAATTTCTTCTGATGTTATTTTTTCGTATTTCATTGTTTCATTCCCTGGAGATTATGCAGGCTTGTTATGGAGTTGCCAGAGCTGTTGCGATCGAAGTATGATGACGACCACAGGGCCCGGAAGTGGGCCTCTGGCCAGACGGTAACGTCATTACTACACTGTCGTAACGTATCGCAAGCGTACGCACCTTTCGTTATGCTAAGTACGTTTACTTGCTTTGTCCTTGCAGCTTAACACTCTCCGCATGCGTGGCTCCCGTAACATTAAGACATTGGACCCTCAGTTCATATACGGCCTGGGACGGACGGGCCTGTTAGCTTTCGCATTTCTGGTGCGTGGAGCCTACGAAGGAACCTACGAAGGAAGGGACCAGTGGACCCCGATGCCTAGGCCCGGACGGGGCCCTTATCACCGCGTTGGTCGACAGATGGCGTCGGAGACGCATACTTTCCACCTCCTTCGGCGAGATGACGGTGACCCTCAAAGATGTCGCCATGTTATTTGGCCTTCCACTTTCCAGAAACCCCTCGTAGTGCGCAAGCCCTCCAAAGAGGCATGGAAGAACTATGTAGAGGAAAGGTAATAAATGTGAAAGCACACCGACCGCACTTATCTGGGAGCTAACGTGATTTCCTAACATGTGATTTTCTTCGATGCAGGTTTGGCACAACGTACACGAGGAATCGTGATCGTGAGTCTCTTTCACATGGCTCGGCAGTCTCCGGAGGTGGACCATGTCTCAAAACGCCGACCCTGAGTCGATAAATAGGCATTTCGAGGTGTACCTCTATTTCCTCCTTGCAGAATTTTATTTACAAACGGAAATGGTGATTCCGTTGCCCCCACCTCGTTTGGGTCGCTCGGGAATTAGCCGAGCAAAGTGCGAAAGATGCGACCGGACTTCTATAGTCTGAGGCTCGGCGGTTCTCGCAGACACATATCGCGAGATGTGTGCGCCGCCCGGCCACACCAACTTCAATAATGGGAGGGTGCCCCTGCTTCTCTGATTGTGGTCCTGGTCGTACCAACCCATAGCGCGACCAAGAGTGTCAACGCGGTACTACCCAAAGGTCTGGTCGATGAAGCTAACGTGCATCCACTCGCAAGGCCAACCTTGGGTTACAAATGGATGCATGGCGGACTCCGATGGGCCCAGAATCAGACCGCGGCTCCTACCCTCGTCTCGTGGGGACCTAGACTTCGACATCAGCGCAGTCACGTGGGATCCCTTTTCCACCCAGCCGCGACGAGGTTGCGTCGGGAGGCCGTATCTCCAATCTGTACCAGGGAGCCTCGGTATTGGATGACGAAATGCTTCCTCCAGTGCATGAGTGCCGTTGAGCCATACTCTCGGAGCGTTCGGCGCCAATTTGGGTACCGGCAGTCTTTCCCTCCACCGCCTCCGACAGACTCAAAGCTCCCATGGGTATGTCTCTACATGTCACATTACTTTCACGCTTCTTGTGGAAACCATTAATAACGTGTTGGATTGATCCGCGGGAGGAGTACATCGGGCACAACTACAACTGGGTCGCACGGAATAGCCGGCATATTGAGAGGTGGAACTCGATGGCCACTGAGGACGTCTGGAACCCATCAGGCGCAGCCCACGAGACGGACACACTTGGGTACCTCGACTGGTACAGACCTCGCACACGCAGGCGGTGCTCCTAGACAGGGTGTGGCGATGCCCGGCAACATGGCTATCTTTGAGGAGTACGCAGAGCGCATGCACACACTGGTACGGATCGCACCTATCACATATTAAAAACGGGGGATATACCCAATTAAACATTCGATACGTATTAATTTGCAGAGGCGTGAGGCGGAGTACATGCATGACCAGCGGACGAGATCCTCACGCGATCCGCAGGAGCAGCAACGTCAATCAAGCAATCCTTTACGGAACCTTCTTCGCCGCACGGGCCACCGCATAAGAAATGCGGTCAGAGATGTTGGTGGCCATAGACCGTCTACCCAACGTGATTACGAGGATGTACCGTACGAGGCGCCGCCCGCACCGAGCCCCCTGATGAGGAGCATGTCCATGGATAGACGTGCAACGCCTGTGGCTCCTCGGCGGCAGCAAGACCCACCCAGAGCATCGACTTCCTCCCGGGTCCCGAGCCATGAGAGCGGCCGGGGCCATGGAGGCGGGTACGTTGAAATAGGTCTTTGGTGCAAACGTTCAAGGAGGAGTACACATCAACCTGTCACCGTCCCCATCATTGCCGGAGGAGTCTTTTAGTACCCCCGTCCAGCATCAACAAACATGGGAGGACGTGTCGAGGGCGTACGATGACCTTATGGGATCCGGGCTACATTCACTGATTTGCTCGCGACGACGTGTTTGCAATCCCTAGGGTTGGAATCGCGTCCCAGTAACCCCGAGGAGGCCGGTGGATCGAACTGGCAGGAGCAGCAGCCTTCGGACGTACTACGCGCATCAGGGTACCATGCAGACCAGTCGATGGCTGCATGGGGCATCCACAGCGGCGTCGTCAGACGCTGGTCCACCAGGCGATTCGACGAACGCGAGATGCAGTTAGGTCCAGCGCAGGCGGCTGGACTACGTGTCCCCCAAGCGCCCAGAAATTTCACACCGTCGGACTACGATAACCAAGAACGTCGTGGTAGGGGGACGCGCAGGGGAAGAGGAAGGGGGAACTAGATCGTGTTGTATGAGACTTATGTTAACTTCTTTAATCTATGTCATTCAAACTTGTCAAATTTCTTTTGATTTTTATGTTGCTCAAATGAAAAACTTGTCAACATGAAAAAGTTGCGTCTTGGAATTCTCTACAACTTTCATGTAGATCAAAGAATTATTCGAGCACAGGAAGACCTCCAAAATCGTGAATTACAGAAGGGTCCGTCGCGAACAGTTTTTGGTGTCGGCGCAAATGCACTTACCTTTCCGATTATCTATGATTTTTTATATTGCTCAAATGAAAAACTTGTCAACATGAAAAAGTTGAATCTTGGAATTATCTACAACTTTCGTGTACACCAAAAAATGATTAGAGCACGGGAAAATCTCCAAAATCGAGAATTACAGAAGGGTCCGTCGCGAACAATTTTTGGTCCGACGCAAATGCATTTACCTTTCCGATTTTCTTTGATTTTTTCTGTTGCTCAAATGAAAAACTTGTCTACATGAAAAAGTTGCGTCTTGGAATTCTCTACAACTTTCATGTAGACCAAAAAATGATTGCAGCACATGAAGACCTCCAAAAATGCGAGTTACTGCAGACCATTCAATTTGGTCCGTGACATACGTGACAAAGTTGATATTTGGTCCGTGGTAAACATGAAATGTATAGGTTTTAATTTCGTCAAGCGTATGTGCGTAACGGACTAAAGAGCAAATCAGCTGCATTCTTCAGAAAAAATAGACTCAGACGTGATATTTCACGGCCGGCCGAATGTGCTTAAGTTGTCATATTTTTGCGCGTCCGTTATAATTAGCCCTTTTCAACTATACGAAAATACGTACAACGGAATGTGTAATTACAATGTTTTTTCATAACATCGTAGTCAGTATAGAGAAGAGCAAATCAGCTGCATTCTTCCGAAAAAATGGACTCATACGTGATATTTCACGGCCGGCCGAATATGCTTAAGTTGTCATATTTTTGCGCGACCGTTATAATTAGCCATTTTCAACTATACGAAAATACATACAACGGAATATGTAATTACAATATTTTTCCATAATATCGTAGTCAGTATAGAGAAGAGCAAATCAGCTGCATTCTTCCGAAAAAATGGACTCATACGTGATATTTCACGGCCGGCCGAATGTGCTTAAGTTGTCATATTTTTGCGCGACCGTTATAATTAGCCCTTTTCAACTATACGAAAATACATACAACGGAATGTGTAATTACAATGTTTTTCCATAACATCGTAGTCAGTATAGAGAAGAGCAAATCAGCTGCATTCTTCAGAAAAAATAGACTCAGACGTGATATTTCACGGCCGGCCGAATGTGCTTAAGTTGTCATATTTTTGCGCGTCCGTTATAATTAGCCCTTTTCAACTATACGAAAATACGTACAACGAAATGTGTAATTACAATGTTTTTCCATAACATCGTAGTCAGTATAGAGAAGAGCAAATCAGCTGCATTCTTCCGAAAAAATGGACTCATACGTGATATTTCACGGTACCGAATATGCTTAAGTTGTCATATTTTTGCGCGACCGTTATAATTAGCCATTTTCAACTATACGAAAATACATACAACGGAATATGTAATTACAATATTTTTCCATAATATCGTAGTCAGATAGAGAAGACCAAATCACCGCATTCTTAGAAAAAATAGACTCAGACGTGATATTTCACGGCCGGCGAATGTGCTTGTGTTGTTGGGTCGGTAATCTGATGGATATTGATGGCTTCTTGGGGCTTTCAGGCCATCTGTTCCTTTTATGTTTTTGATCAAGTACATTTCGATTATGCTTGAATCCTACTCTTCTAGGCTGAAATATAATTGCTTCCAATGTGTAGATGGACAAGGATCCGGAGCGGCTCGATAAAAGGTGGGCCTGGACAATCAAAGAAATAGATGGCATCGCGGTGACTGAATAAAATTGCTAAAGACAACTTCATCCTGGCAACAGTTCAAGTGCCAACGAATTCAACAGCTTTGTTACTGACATCGAAGCTATTGCTAGTAGCCTCGAACATGTCGCCATACAATCTAATGAATTGCTGCAGTTAAACCCCCCACAGCCAGAACAAGAGGACACTCAGCTCGTTGCCACAGAAGAGGACATCGAAGGTGTAGACCCAGACTGCTGTCTTCCATGTGACTACGAGACTGATGACGAGGGCAAACGCGACCGCTGGCAGTTTTTAGAAGAGGAGGGTATTGATATAGATAGTGATGATTCTGGAAAGTTCTAATCCAGAATCGCGTGAGTTGTTCAAATAATATGTAGTAGTCATGTACCCGTCATGTACGTTGGCGATGTACCGTATTCCAACGTTGTTTTTTCCGTGTTGTGATGTTATGTTGTAACTTATATATTTCAACGTTGTATTTTCTGCCTTTAATATCTTTTGTCGTTACAAGCCATACGAATCGACACAAATCCGGATACGCCAACACAACATACGAAGAGTTAATTTAACAACTTCATTCCATTTTAATACTCGTAAAGACGTAGTAGATGCAATTTTCATGACCAGTTATATTTAGCCCTTTTGAACTATACGAAAGTACATACAACGGCGGTGTAATTACAATATTTTTCCATGATATCGTAGTCGATTATCTGAGAAGAGCAAATCAGCTGCATTATTCCTAAAAATAGACTCACACGTGATATTTCACAACGGTAAATTTGAATATGCTTAAGTCGTCATATTTTTCCGCGACTATTATATTTAGCCCTTTTGAACTATACGAAAGTACATACAAAGGAAGCTGTAATTATAATATTTTTCCATAATATCGTAGTCAGTATACACAAGACCAAATGGGCTGCATTCTTAGAAAAATGGACTCACACGTGATATTTCACGGCCCGCGAATATGCTTAAGTTGTCATATTTTTCCGCGACTATTATAATTATCCATTAAGATGTCATCATCCAAACTTTCGTTGCATTGGCCTGAGACGTCCTGTCAAAGCACTGCTGGCAAAGCCTGCAGGATATATCATGTCATCAAATGCATGCGTGGCAGAGAATGCCTTAGTCGTCATGTCAAAGCATAGCTGCCAAAGCCCGACTGGCACCTCCCTAGCAGCTACAAAGCTGCATGCATTTGTCGCTTCCAAGCACAGCAGAGCCGCAGCGAATCCGATGCTCGCGGATTCGTTCTTGCTTCAAGTCTGTCGTTTTATCAATTCAGGCTATTTAACCCCTTCCTGGCTTCCCAAAGATTGCATCAACCGAACGATCGCTCCAATACAACAAAGAGAACCATCCCCATAAACCAAACGAGCAAAGACCAATGGAGTTTCCGTCGCCCCAAGGCACAGCGTTGTCCAAACCATCCCCGACGGCACGGAGGTCCCCATGTGCCTATCACGGATCCTTGCCGCTTCCGGCAGTCCATAGACAACTCATACACGTGCGGTATGAGGTATCGGAGTTGCCGCAACCACGACTCTGAGCCAAAGTGGGGATGCGGCTGCGGCGGAGAAGCCGGTATGTTCATACTCGCATTTTGTGTTGCATCGAACCTGCATGTGTCTAACACCATGTGATGTGACCAATTGCAGCCTCCACTGTGCGAGTTCATCCGATTCTACGACGCGGAACAAACTCTCGAGATGGAAAGGATGCGGAATCGAGAGTACTCGCATCGGAGGGCTATGGTGGAGCAGCAGTGGTGTGAGCAGGATCAGGAGGAGAAGCGCAAGCAGCGTCTGGAACAGATGCTTGCACAGAGGGAAGCCGAACGGCAGCGCCATGCCGCGCGGAGAGGGAGGCCGAAAGTAGAGAAAGCGTGAGAGGGCAGCTAGGGCCAGGGCGGCAGGAGCCGAAGGGTTGCGTAAGGAAAATATCCTCATTTGCTCTCGATAAAGTGTACGAGAAGGGCCGTTTGTTGTTCACTTTCCTAAGGCATATTAGGTTTAGTCCGTGCATGCCATTGTTGTTTACCATTTGTAAGCCGTATGTAATTTATTACATTCTTATTTCTCGTCCATCTATCGGTGGATCTGCAGTACATATATTTCACAACTTTGACAAAAGCTACACAAAGTCTCAAAAAAATTATTACAAAATTATCGGTACAGTGTACACAAATAATAATTATAACTACAATTCAAAAGCGTATCCTTAATTCATATGATTTATTAAATTTGGAGTTGTATAGCGAAAGTTATTTGCATTTCAATCGGATCAGGTTGATTAACGAGAGAAAACTCAAAATTTCAGCGAAATAATGAAACAAAAAACAAGTGTATTTTTCTTTAATTTTTTATTTTTGCTATTTTTATTTTTGTTGTATATTTCTGCAATTTTTAATTTACAAGTGGTATATTTCATTTTCCACCTCAGGACATGGCCAATCGCTCGAATATGGACACCAACAACCGGTAAAGTCATATATAGTGGTAATGCCTAACATGTGGAGTATTTTTTCCTAATTAATAAGTATATTCTTAATAAGCATGATTTTACGAAAATTTGTAATCGAAATGATTTTTCAAAATTGATAGCTTTAATTTATTTAATTTGGAATTGAACGGAAACTAATTTGCATTTAAAAATATCGTTTAGAGAAAAATAAAACCCAAAAATAAAAATGACACGTGTTAGCGCAGGCGGAGACACTGGCCGTGTGGGAGTGTGGCGGCAGTGCCGCCTTGGGTGTGGCGGCCGTAGTGTGGCGTGGCGCCACATACGTGTGGCGAGAGCAACAGTATTTTTGCTATTTTATTTTTTTGATGTATATTTCTGAAATTTTGATTTATATGTTGTATATTTAGACATTTTTTCCCAATTTAAAAAGAGTTCTTTTACAGTGCACAACAATGAATATTGACCGTTCATTGCTTTTAATCCAAAGGTTAAAAATAGATTAGATTAAGTTATACTATCATGTGTAGTATGTGTAGTAGAATGTGATGAGGGGTAGAATGGTAAAAAATTTTAATATAGCGGATAGGTAAAACGGTAAATGAATTTTTTCACCCACTCGAAGCCAATTTCTTCATCCCCACAGAAAGCCCTCCCTCCGTCAATGCATCGCACGTCGGAGGACCTCGACAACTCGCTAAAAGTACGTTAATACCCTTTTAAAATGTATTATTTTTATTTGTAAAAGTCCATAATACCCCACCAAATCAATGGTTAGATCTAATTTATATTACTATAATATACTACAAGTATAATCCACTGTAAAAGATCTCTTTAAAAAAGATCATGTTTCCTTTAGTAAATAAACTAGTCAAAAATAACGACGACTAGTTAAGACGAGATAACATGGGTAATGACAATCAACTATACGGTTTTGTAAACCCTAGCAAGGTAAACTAATCGAAAGGCGAGGTGGTTTTTCACGTGATTAATGTGAAGAATTATTGACGTATCTGATAACTTACGACGATTGGTCAAGGAACACAACGATTGCCCAAAGAGCGAGATGGTTCATGACTTAACAAAGACTTGTGAGTGAAGATAAGTTGCCTATAATAGTATTAACGGCCACCTCTTAGGTAACCATAATTAGGAAGGCCTACATGACAACAAAAAAAATACTCATTCCGGTCACAAATAGTTATCGTTTTGGATATTAACACGGTCTACAAAGTGCTTTCGAGAAAAAACTGCATATATAATTTTTATGTATCCAATTTAAATATTTAAAAAGATACTGAATGCACATATGTCCAAAACGATAACTATTTGTGACTAAAGGGAGTAATCTGACTATAATCTTATTCTTGTATCATTCTTTTTATTCATAATTATAAAGTTTCTGTTTAATCATACTTTCATATGTTATTTTTTCGTAACTTTGAAAAAACAGTCCCCTGGACTGGGTCATTAACGATCCGAACCCCACCTAGCCGAATTGGGATCTAATGCAATTGCAGTCACCACGGGACCGTCCAATAGAAAATAGATGGTCCGGATCGGCTAAAAATATTGTGTTATTTTTTACTATGTAGAGTATTGTTTTTCATGATTGTAGCAAAACACCGTTCATTCCATTTTTTATCGATCCGAACTGTCCAATGTCTCGATCGGATGGTCCTCGCCTGTGGAGACTGCTTAAATTGCAGTCCCCACAGTAACTGCATGGGACCCCTATCCCACCTAGCCTCATCGTCCATCAGTAGTTGCTGCTGCGTCTTTTCCCTACTAGATAAGATTGCCCCCCTTCCCCGGCCGCAAGGCATCCTCCTATTCCCACCCATTTATTCACGAAGCAAACATGCTGTTATATTGAAATCATCACTTTTTATCTAGTCCTATGTACCTTAATTTTTGCAAATCTAGCCCCCTTATATACATTTGTAAAATTGGTCCCCTCCCTGGTCGTGAAAGTGCTCAACAGACGACACTTGTCCCCTGTCGTGCTCTGAGAGTGCAAGGTTGGAAGACGACACGACAACGAGGTCTATCGCTCATTGTATGCGCTCCGCTCAAGACGCTGGCTTGGCCCGGCTAAATGCGCTCTTTAGGCAGGGAAAGAGAGTTATTTTGCAAATGTATAGAAAAGAGACTAGATGTTTAAAAAAATGAGGTGCAAGAATGAAATTTTTACTATACTAGACTCTTTGTATTTTCCCCCCCAAAATTATCCCCATGCGACAATTTTTGTAAAAATAGCTTCCTCCTCATCGCCGAAGACCCGGCATGTGACATGTTTGGTAGCACGGAAAGGTGTGACTAGCGCAGCTGCACGGGCGAGCGTTGCTGCCGGTTGGGCCCACCAAGCTACCGCAGAAGGGAGCAGAGAAGCTTCTTTTCGCGCAAATAGCATGGAAGCATGTGGCACCTCCATCGCTCGCGGCAAGGCAGGCCCATGCCCACTCCCATACCAGCGAGCGCCCACAAGCCACACGCGTTGCCCGTCTTGCGTGCGCACTCCCGCACTAGCGCACGCCCACTCCTACGGAGGCAGATATCTTCCATGGTACCGGATCACGGCAATTGACATGTGTCACCTGCCGGTACTTGTTAGGTCTTTTATGTGGGTAGGCTATTTTTGTAAAAAAAAAAAAAAAGTTTATATGAGAGTTAGTTTTTTTTTTAAAAAAAAAAACGCCTAAGAGGTTAGCACAATCTCTACTATATAAAGTGAGAGTTTCTTCCCACGTCATATTAATTGTCCTGCTTAATTGCCCTACTTAATTGCCCTGCTTAATTGCCCTACGCAAGAAACGAAGCGTTGCTTTAATTAGCCAGCTTTTGTAAGAAACGAAGCGTTAAAGATAGATGTTTGATCTCATGAAATAATATTTTTTTTTAATCTTTATTTTTCGTTATCAATTTTGTTTTTCGTAGCAACTCACGGGCATATAACTAGTAAACACTAATATAAGAGTGAGATAAACGAATAAACAATGAATTCTCTTATACTCCACCACCACCGCGGCACCGCCGCCTGCTATTACTAGCTGAGCTAAGCCGTGGACGCACACAGTCGCACACTAGGCACAGGCCGCGGCAGGGTGAGCAGAGAGAGAGAGAGAGGGGGGGAGATCTCGTTGTCTCCGCGCGGCCGGCGACGACATGAAGCTTCCGCTGGTGCGGCCGCTGTGGCCGGGCCTGGCGCCCGCGACGGCGTCGCCCGACGCCGCGCCCGAGCCGGCTAAGCCCTCGCTGCCCGCCGCGTGGCTGCTCCTGCACGCGCTCTTCTGCGCCACCTCCATGGCCGTGGGCTTCCGTTTCTCGCGCCTCATCGTTTACCTCCTCTTCCTGCCCACCCCACCCATCGACCCCACCGCCCATCTCGTCTCCCTCGTCTCCCCACCCATCATGCTCGCCGGCGCCAACGCCACCACCACCATCACCACGACGATGACCACGACCACCACTGTCACGACGACCACCACGGTGGCCGCCGAGAGCGGGGTACACGCGCACCACCACGGCCCGGTGTTCGTCGGCCGCCACCCGATCCGCGTCCGCCCATGGCCCCACCCGGACCCCAATGAGCTCCTCAAGGCCCACCGCATCCTCGCCGCAGTCCAGAACGCGCAGCGCAGCAGCCGGCGCCGCGGGGCGGGGCCGGCGAGGCCCTCCATTGCCGTCACCCCGACCACCACCTCCGCGCTCCAGACACCCTCCCTGACGTCCCTGGCCCACACCCTCCGCCTCGTCGACGGCCCGCTCATGTGGATAGTCGTCGAGCCCGGCCACCGCACCGACGCCGTCGCCGCCGTGCTCTCCCGCTCCAGCCTCGACTACCTCCACATCGCAGGCTCCACCTCCTCCCCCGCGCGCCTACGGATGCACGCCCTCAGGTACTCTACATATGCTCGCACCACCAGATCTCACTCACGCTCTCTTCGTGCTGATTAATTCCCACAGCTCCTCCTCACAATTTGGATCTTTCTCCTCTCCAAATGCGATGTAGGGAGATACGGAAGCGGCGAATGGACGGCGTCGTGGTGTTCGCCGACGAGAACGGCATCCTCAGGACGGAGCTATTCGACGAGGCGCAGAAGGTGAAATCCGTGGGCGCCGTGCCCGTCGGCGTTCTTGGCGAAGACGAAGGGACCAGCGAGTCGTTCCTTCAAGCGCCGGCCTGCGACGCGGCGGGAAAGCTGGTGGGCTACCACGTGTCGGAGGAGACCGTGCTGCCGGCGAACCGGAGCGACATGCTGCTGTCGAGCAGGCTGGAGTGGGCCGGGTTCGTGGTGAATGCGCGGGTGCTCTGGGAGGGCGCGGCGGAGCGGCCCGATTGGGTGCGCGATCTCGACGCCATCGACGACGGCACCGCCGCCACCACGTACGTCGCCAGCCCGCTCGCGCTGGTGACCGACGCCGGTCGCGTCGAGCCGCTCGCCAACTGCGCGAAGCCGGCGCTCGCGTGGTCGCTCCGGTCGGACACCCTGCACGAGGTCAAATTTCCACACGAGTAAGTTCCTTCGTCGGTGTCCCAGCTTGCTGTTGGTGTGAATTTCACTTCACTTAGCAAAAATTACAGCGTGATCTTGGATTAATACACACGTTAGTTGCATACTCGGATCTGAGATTTTGTTTCGTGGCGCGACACGATCGTACGTTAGGTCGCGCAAATTATGGTTGGCGATGATGGTCATGGTGTTCCTAATAGGTTTGGTGGGTGGGGACGGTTCTTGAAAGCAATTCGTGTAGGCCTTAAGCACATGCCAACCATGCATAACATGGACATTTTTAAGAACAGCTTTTGGCTGCTCTTAGAACTGCCATAGACCACTCTTGGCGTATGGATAGATTGTGATCTGTCTATTTCAGTCTACGCTACCTGACCAATTATTGCGGTTTTCATGAAAGAGTTTGAGACATTTTGCAGTGCATTATACTGGTTCCATATAATATGTAGTAGAAATCAAATGTAGCCATTAATTTGTTAAAAGTATGAGAGGTGCTTCTATGCTCTTCTTTTTTAAAGTTGCATAAATATTAAAGCATTAATGAATGGTAGATGAGAATTACTTATCCCTTCGCTTGCTTCAAGATTTGTGCAACTTGTATTGGAAGGAAAAGCATAGAAGCATTGCTCAGTATGAGTATTTCTACTACTATACTACCAGAGGAAGTATAAATAAGTATGAGCTAATCTGATTCATTAGATCGAAGAAAAAATAAATGGTCTATATTAAATTTAGTATACCGTAAAAGAGCTCAAGAGTTTAGAGTCATGTCCATGTCTTCTTGTGGTATGGTACTAACTGGTACTACAGTACAGTATTAGTATATGTTGGTATTCCTCAAATTCTGCCACAGCCCCACAATATCAGGATTTCTTTAATATTAGTGGAACAATGTATAATAAACATGCAAGGTATATTTTATTTAAAAATGTTTGTGGTGTAACTTGTTTAATCATCAAGGGGATATAATATCACATTCACCTTCCTTTCTCCAAAAGGCCAACTAATCTAGCTGTCTTACCCGTTATGTCAAAAAAAAAAAAAAAAAAAAAACGGTTGAGTCAGGTCATTATGAATATTCGTAATTTTTTTGACTACCTGAATATTCATACTTATCACTACAATTAACATATCCTTTCTATTAGTGATGAAACTTCCTGAAACCAAATAAGTAGAACCGTGCATCTGTCCCCTTTGTTGTAATGATTTGAATATGAAATGCATGTCCTGTCGCTTTAATCTGTGGTGTTTTATTAATTTGTTTTGGTGAGGTGCACAATAATTGAGATTAGGGTTACTAGTGGGGAATTGTCTCTGTGAAGGCTGAAGAGTGTTGTTGGTGTCCTTTTTTTAGAGTCAAGGGTTGTTGATGTCTTAGATTGCCATGTGAAAAGAGTTTTGAACAAGATTAAAGAGAACATAGAGAAGAACCAATCAGCTCATGATTTAATCCCTCCTGCTCTTGTATTGCTATTACTATTGTTATTAGTTCGGCCTAGGGATCATATATATATCCACCTTTGTTTGCTTAAGTTTGGATTACCGTGTTAAATCGCCATGTTGTTTTGCATAAAATAAACTGTGGTTAATTATCTTTCATTTTGGTGCAGATGGAAAATTGATCCTCCACTGGTGACTACCGCTTCCCATCAACAGGCTGTCAAACCAGAAGCAACACTCAAGCGAAATACTGTAGTAAATACTGAGGATCGTCACTAGAGAGCATTTTTTTATGGACAATAGAATTCAGAGCAAATCAGATCAGACCAATATGATATGGCGCACAAGATTTGTAAAGTCTCCTCTGATGCATCTGTGCTTCGTCGGTGCCAAGCGCTCTCAAGTAACCCAAGGCAGCTCAGCTCATTTCTTCGGACTCTACAGATATTCGCAAACAATACATGTAGCCTTTGGACCCTTCCTTTCTCAAAATCACCACGCATGTTTTGTACCATCGTGTAAAGTAGATAAAGATTTTAATTATCTGTACCATCCATTACTTCTCCGGTTTGTAGCATTTTTTTAGGCGTATTATTTTTGTGTAATATAGATCAGAGCAGGGGTCTTGCAAAATTGTTGTGGTCCGGGCAGGTTAAAAAAATCGACGAAAATCGTTCGATACGCGGTCAGGCTCCTAAAACTGATCGCTCGATATGCGGTCTGGCATCTAAAACTGTTTGATAAATCGGTCTAATTCAAAAATTCAAAAAAAATGTACATGATGTACATCGGTCGAAAATCAGCGAAAATCGCTCAAAAAAAGTTCAACTAGCCTGTAGATTTTTCAAGAAAATCTTCGATTATTTATTTATTTATTTTAAAAAAATTGATTGTTAAAACTATGTGATTTTTAATGACTTTTTTTATTGATTTTTAGTTTGATTTTATCGATTTTTAAAAATTAATTTTCACGCCATTTTTATCGAAACGACGAGTAAAGCTTGGGTCACGTAGGTTAGCCATCGGTTGTATACGTGTCTGAAATAATAATGATCCATTTTTTTTTCTTTCTTTTTATATCAGCCATGTGTGTGATGTGCCGACGTTAGGTTGTGCAAACTTTTTGTGGTTGATGTTGGTCATGGTGTTCCTAACTTTGAAAATAGATCGTTCGTTATAGGCTATGGCAGCAGCGTCTGTGGAATTCCTCGTGTATTTTAGTTTTTTGTGTGTGTAAAACTAGCTTTTTATGTATGTATTTATAAAATTGGCCAAAAGACACAATATGTGTTTCTTGTCATATCTGAAGAGCGTAGAAACTAGCCAACGCCATGGTAGGGCGGGCTACATTGTAGCATGCGAGCGAGCGCAGTCGTGTGTGCAAGCAGGCAGAGCGCATGTGAGGTGCAGCTGCCGCGCCTGGGTCGGCTGTAGTGCTTGCCAACTACGATCATAGTTAGCATGTTACCCCTGGGTGCAGAATTGGCTTGGTATAGCACGTTGATCGATTGTGGTTGACAATTGCGTCCGTAGTCGACGTTCTATCTCCTCAACATTGGCTCCAGCTGTGGGATAAATGGCTCTGAGTATATCACAACCCTGTGCGAAGCCGGATCCCTCTGCGGAATCGGCTTACCGTACTGTGAGCACACCAGAGAGACCAATTTTGGGTATATGTAAGATGGGGGCGATGGAAGCAATTTGGCTTGAGAGTCCAACTTGGAGCCATCGGTGTGTTTGGTAATGAGAAATATTGCTGGTTGTAAATTTAAGCTCTATTCGGTTTTGGTTATTAATGCTTAATTAATATTTAATGACAAATATATTTATAGTGAGACTAACATTATAATTAAGTTTATTTTAATTAGTCACTTTTTGATGAAATGATGAAATTAACAAAGGTATGCATTCGATAATATATTGATATTTATTGTTATATTCTTTGATATTAAATATGTTATGATTTTATTGATAAATTCAAATATGAGACTAACTTGCAGTCTCATCTAAATGAAAAATAGAAACCCCAAAGATATGCATCGCTACAACTCTATTATATTCTATAGCATACTTTAGATTCAAGTTAAAGGATGAACTCTTCCATCGTTTAAACCTCAAGATGTGCATAATGTCTTCAATTATATATATACACATACATACATACATACATACATAAATGCACACATTTAGGGAGAGTTCATGCTTTACCTTGAAGTTTCAATAGTATTAATCCCTTCATTCTTGCCAAATAAATTAAGAATCATTACTTAGGAATAAAACCTTGAGTATATATAAAACTTGTGTAGTTATAGTATACTCATGGAAATATAGGATAAACTCCAAATTAAGCAACTTAAATTGAATATGTGCATATTGATTCAACGTTCAATTATAGATATGCACACATTTAAATGGAGTCTATTCTATGCTTGATGGTCACAAGAGTATTGATCCCTTTCCACCACTCCATATCAATTGGATCATTACTTGAAAACCATCAAAATGAGTATATGAAACTTGTGTAGTTGATATATACTCGTAACAATTTAAATTAAATTAAATTGTGTTTGGTTGTTATTCAATCAATCAAAAAACCAACCATGTATTGATGGTGTTCTTTGTTGGTTAAAAGATAAACAAAAAGTCCTTGAGTATGTGAAGCATTAGTTGCATCAATATACTCAAAATAAATCAATCTTTCATTCAAATTGATTTGGATTGTGGTCAATCATCAAAAGAAAAGATAAAAGGATCTTGGGGGCATTCATTATGTGTTAATGGAGTGCATTGATGATTAGAAAAAACCATGTGTTTTGGACTAACATTTTCAATAAGTTTGAAATAGGTTAAGTCCAATATTGAGATAAAAATTTGAATGGTATCATGCGTTGATAGCGATCAAGTCAAGAATCGGGATAAAGGACGTCATCATATGTTGATGAGCGTCAAGAGGAGATCCCGAAACAAAGAGCAACGGAGTTCATCATGTGTTGATGAACGAAGATAAAGACCCAACTTGGAGAGAAGATGATGGTAATCATAAATGCACCAAGTATATAATTGTTAGAGGCAAAGGTATAACTAGTTAGGGCTAAGGATGTGTTCCTAGTCTTTTATTAGTCTCAGTGTTTGGTTGGGAGACTGGATTGCAAGTTTAGTTTGCTGTGCTATTAAAAGGTGTCGAGTTATATAGCTTGAGTTTCATCATGTGTTGATAAATTCAACCCCATCCGCTCTAGTTCACTCACTCTCTTAATTAGTTTTTGCATGAAACTCATATTTGCTCGTGTTGCAAATAGTTGTAGTTCATGCTTGTTCTTTATTTGAATTGACTCTTTGAATAGAGCAATGGGTTTGCATGTGTTGTAAAAGGAGAAAGCTAATGCATTTGGTTTAGTTGGTTTTTGCATGGAACTAAGTTTTTGCATGTGTTGCAAATAGAGTAAGCTCATGCATTTTGATTAATTGATTGGTGTTTGCATGGAGCTAAGTATTTGCATTTTTTGCAAATAAGTGAAGCTCATGCAATTTAGAGTCTTAGCATGTGAATAGAATTGGCGAATGTGTTTTGCAAATTGTTAGAGATCATGTGTTGATCATCACATGGCTAATCATGTGTTTAAATGATTGAATCTTAATTGATTCTTTGCATTGTGTCAATATTTGCATGTGTTGCAAATAGTTGGATCTCATGCATTTGAATTGCTCTTGAGCATGTCAAGATTTGCAAATGTCTTTGGCACATTGAGTTAATTATGTGTTGATCATCATATGGCTCAAGATTGGATCTTGGTTGATTTTATGAGATTGGATTTGTTATTTGCAAATGTATTTTACAAATGAGCTGAAAGTTTATGAGATTGGATTGTGGAGCATGTGTTGGCATTTTTAAATATGTTTTGCAAAGTGTGATGATCATGTGTTGATCATTACATGGCTAGAGGGTTGATCTCATAAATTTTCGGTTCGTTTGTAAATGTGTTTTACAAATAAGTTGAAGTATAAATGCTACGCTTTGGAGTATGTGATTAACATTTGCAAATTTGTTTTGCAAAGTGTTGTGATCTTGTGTTGATCCTCACATAGCTCAAATAATTGATCTTATTAAATCTTGATTTGAATTGGTTTGGTTTTTGTGAAAAATCAAGCTTTATCTGGAAAATCGGCACTACCGTAGGTATGAGGACGATACTACCTGAGGAGCGGTAGTACTGCCCCTCAGGTACTATTGTTATTTTCTAGAGGGAATGTTTTCTCTAAGATTTTCTAAGGCCGGCAATATAGCAGGTGAGGTCGGTAGTATCGCTCATAGTTGGGCGGTAGTGCTGGGTGGTCTGGGCAACGTCTTGTTTTCGAAGGATGATTTGAAATTTTTTACTATTGCGCCAGAGGCCAGCGCTACTAGCCCTATATGGGCGGTAGTGCCGACTTTGCTGGTTTTTGCCTGTTTTGCCCCCAACGGCTAGTTTTCTTTGGGGAGGCCATAATAGGAGCCTTGGGGCAAGCATTTTTGTTTTGCCTCTATTTGCTAACTTTGTTGAGTATTTGGGTGAAGTTGTGCTTGTGTTGCACTCCCAGATTTGATTCTTGAGCTAAGAGCAATTCTAATTTGCATGTGTTGTAATTAGAAGTGGGTTGAGAGCTCTTTGTGCATATGTTGCACTTAGAGGAGAGTCTTGTGCATGTGCTGCAGTCGATGATCACCATTGTGTGTGTGTTGTACTTGGTGAGGTTCAACTAGGTGCTTGACCTATTACTATTGGTGTTTGATGACACTTAGACAGTGTACCGGTGTTGTGCGCGGTGATCTTCTCAACGAAGGTTGTGAGAAGACTCGACGAATTGTGAAGGTCGGTGCTTGCCTACCCTGAGGGGGAAAGAGAAACCACTAGTGGATTTGAGGTGAGTGCTTAATTCGTGGAGCCAGTACAATGTGTTTGGGCTAACCTCAACGTGGACTAGGGGAGATCGGTAAGTTTTCGAACACATTGGTAAAAAGTATCGTGTCTCCTTGTGGTTTGCTTCCTTGTGCTAATTTACATTCAAATAATTTACATTTATAGAATTAAATTGACTAATTTTTTGATTGTCTTTAGGTTTGCAAATTATTGTTAGAGACATAGATAGTTAGTGCACTTAGTGAGCATAGTTGATAGGCCTTGCTTGTCAAAACCTTAGTTTAAGCTTCCGCAGTTACCTTTTAGGTTTTGACACAAGGGTTAAATAGAGCATATAGTGAGAGAATTTTTAAAACCGCCTATTCACCCTCCCTCTAGTCGGTATCCTCGTCCTTACACTGATGTTAGGATCCTGTGATAATATCATGACCAACTGTGTTGGCAGCAAATTAGGGATTGAAACCGATGGCCTAAGATAGGCTAATGGTCTTGAGCTTTGAGTGTTCTGAGCCATGGAATAGATCAGGTATGTCGGCAGTGTTTGCATCAGGTCAAGCAAAGTTCCTGCCAATACCATCCCTTATGCTATTCTTTTGAGGTTGTTATTTATCACCGGCTTAAGCGTTGTTACCAGAGCCGATGATTGGTTAATCAGAACATGATGCACAGATTGATTAATCATCTCAGATAATTCAGCCTGTGCAGGTAGACATTGGCTTACCAGTCTACTGTTTGATGGCATTGAATCACCTATGTCGTCGGATAAGTTAACTGTCAACAATGTAGTCTTTTGAGTAACACCACGTCGAGTTTCCTAGTAGCAATTTAACACCATCTCCTCCAACATGGCTTCCCAATCTTCAATGTCTTTGTGTTGTTCTGGCATTAAATCGTCCAACGTTAGGATGATTATACAATCGGAGTTGACATCAGATGAGGGAATTGATTTTATTGAGGAAGACATTGTTGGTCCCACCGGGTGTGCTAAAAGTGTGTTGGCGCAGAAAAATATGACGATAGATTGATCGGTAACCAGCACACACAAACAGCGGATTTAATATGGGTGTGGGTAGGGTCCAATTTATCTTCGATTATTGTCTGAATATCGTGATAATCGACCTTTTTGAGCCGATAAGATATTAGATACCGGTCGATAAACCAATTAAAAAAATAAAATTTTGAAAAAATTTATGCAACGCAAATATCGTGATTATCGAGGCATATCGAGCGAAATCGATCAAAAAATCGACCGCCGAGGAAGTTCACTTGGTAGGTTGGTTGTCGAGGCAAATATCGCGATTATCTAGGCATATTGAGTGATTATCGAGGTATACCGAGTGATTTTTTATTTTTTCAGATTTTTTTGTTCAAAAAGTCTGAATTCGGAACTCTTCGATTTTTGACGATTTTCGAGCGATTTTCAATGAAAATAGTTACCGGGCTGGGGGCGATTTTCAAGACGATTTCGGTAACGTGAACCCTGGCTGTGGATGTGCCAGCTGATTTGATCATACAATCGGCAAGAATAATATATGATCTAAACGACTATTGAAGCCGATTAGATGGTTGTTAAATCTAAACAGCTATTACAACCGATTGGGTGATTGATAAATCCAAATAGCTATTACAGCTAATTGAATGGTTGATAAAGGTTTGATGATCTAAACAACTTATTACAAACGATTAGAAAATCGATAAAGGTTGATTTTTTCTGAAAAAGCGATGTGCAACAAGGTTGGAGAAAAAGCAAACCTGAATAAATTGGTGTAAATCGGCAATGATCAAAATTGGTGATGCACAGCTTTATTGATCAAGACGAATTACATAAAAAAAGATTACAAGTGTCGGGGATTGGCTATCTGGCAAAAGACCACGGTACCCCCGTGAAAAGCTAAACCCGCCGACCAAGCGGCACTAAGGGAAGATGCTCGGGAGAACGAAACGAGCATCCCTCCTTCTCCTCCGAGCATACGCGTTTGCGCCTCCGTTCGCAGAAGCACCAAACACACCCCCCACGAGCAAGCATGCTCGTGGAGGCCACGACCTGCTCGGGTGTTTTGGTCGGAGGGCCCCGAGCTGTGAGGAAGGAAGGAGGCAACCAATCAGCCGAGATCAAGGGAAATCATACCCAAATTCAAATAACGCTGGAATCAAGGGCAGCATCACGGATATGGATACATAGCGTGATCCCCTGAGGCGATTACTTTTCGCATCTCTAGTCATAGTATTTAAACCCCCCTGAAGATCTGTAACAGGAGGGGGCACACGAAAGATAGAACACAATACACTGGAGTAGGGTCATTATCTCGGCGGTGAGAGGCCCGAACCAGGATAAAAAACACCGCGTCCCCCCTTTGCTTTTTCCGGCCTCCTTCTCCCGACCTCGCGTCGCTCGAACGCCCTCTTCGATCCGTGCGGCGACGGCTCGTTGATCCCCATTCAACAAGTAAGCTCGGCGGGAGCCCGTTCTCCAATCGCCGATACCGGGCGCCGTCGTGGGGACGGCAGTTTGATTCCCGTGCGGATCAAGATCCTCGAGGATGCCAAACTCGGAAGACACTCGGGACCTTTGTGTCTTTGACCACGTTGAGGATGACGACGTGTACTACGCCGCCGACAACGTGCCCAGGGTGACCGATCCTATCGATCACACCGAAGTGCAGGGAGCTTTTCCTCGGACACGGAGTGCGAGGGCAGATCCTCCATTCCCAGACATTACCCTGAGACCCCGAGGATGATCGCAACGAGCTCACGATGGCCTGGACATACCAGACGACCTAGAGCTCGACCAGAGACCGCCCCAAGGGGATACAATGATGTCCCCATCGCTTTCGTCTCGCTCTCGTCGAGTCAACATGGCCGAGTCACGCGAGCCCTGGAAGGATCCTCGGACGCCGCCAGCACGACCACTATGAGGCGGCCAGACGCCACTTGGAGGCGTCTTTGGGAAAGACGCTATGCGAGCATTCGCCGCCAGGCAAAGGGGAGGTGCGCCTCACGGAAAGGAACTCGCGGTACCGAACTCCCGATCGCACTCGGAGCGCCGTCAAAGCTCGCCGCCGCTCACTAAGCAGAACGGCTACAGTGCCTTGGCGGCGATGCGTCGTGACTCGCAGCTTTCCCGAGCAAGTAGACTTAGAGGCCATGGGCGTGGTCGTGGCCGAAGATTTGGAGAGGCTTGCCGCCGAGCTAAAAGTCTCGGATCCTCCCCATGGCCGGGATGCCCGAGTGTTTCCCGACCATCACAACGCTCCTCGTGCGTTCGCACAGAGATGAATCTCGGAGCCATGCTGAGATCGCCCCAGTCGCCGACCCGATCCGAAAGGCCCGGAACGATCCGCAGAGCAACCTCGGGCGATATCTGACCTGTCGCCCAGATTCTGAAGCGCTCGAGCACTCCGCAACCATGCGGTCATCAAGACGACCGACGCATGAGGTTTTCTCCGACTCGGCCAGCGCCGGGCGTTGGAGTGGAAGATCCGCGTGGAGGCCGCCGTGGCCAGAGGTTTTCGTCGCGAAACCCCGAGCCGGCTGCCGGGCCTTCACGAAGCTCCCTCGGGACGTCGCATGGCCGAACAGGTTCAAGCCCGGCCACGCCGAGAGATTCAACGGGACCCGTAACCCGGATGAATTCCTCTCGATATACACTACCGCCATCCTCGCCGCCGAGGTGATGAGGGTAATGGCAAATTACTCGCCGACGGTCCCGGACTGAGCTGCTCGTGACGTGGCTTTTCAATCAAAAGGAAGGATCCATACGGTCCTGAGGGCAGCTCGGCCCGCACTCGGCGAATTTCGTAGCTGCTACATCCGCCCGAAAAGAGCGCGACCTGAGCGCTTGATACAGACGGACGGGAAACCTGCGACAATTCGTCGAGAGGTTCATCCAGTCCGAACTCGATCCGAACATATCGGACGAGGCCGCCGTCCGAAGCTTTCAAGTTCGGGTGCGACGCGGCGCTTCACACAGACCTGGAGATCCACCCGGATCTAACAATAACGAGCTCTTCCGAATGGCCGATCGATACGCCAACGCAGATGAAGCCGCCCAATGGAAGAAAATGCTTTGGATGAAGGGAAGTCGCCGCCTCGGCTGGCCTAGAGACCTCGGCTAGCAAAAAGGGTTCGACTCAGTAGACAAGAAGATCAAGAAGAAGAAGAAAAGCAACCCTCGCCGCCATGGTAGCCGCAGTGGAACAACAACGACCCGGCAACTCGACCCACGGCCAGTGGGCCTAATGCTCGAGGAAGAGGACAACCACCAGTGCCTCGAGGACGAGGCGACCAAGCGGACCGACGAGGCGACCAAGCGGACCGACAGGCGACCTCTATCGCCCACTTCACCAGCGCGACGGCACGACCTCTGGAATTGCGAGCGTGGACCTACCGCCTGGAAGCGATTTTTACTGGCGAGGGTCCCATGCCGACGCTTCGAGCAGGTGAAAACGACAAAGGAAAACAGCCCGCCGAGGAAAGTGAGGATGAAATGGAATATCAAGAACCAAGGAATCACATAGCGGTCATCTTCGGGGCTCCTCGCCTACAAGTCCCGCCGGACTTAAAGGAGGCTGCAAGGGAAGTGCACCATGTTACCCAGGTAAGCCTCCGTGCAAAGAAATTGAAATGGTCGGAGGTATCCTCACATTCTCCAGAGACGATTGTCCCTTGGGGATGACCAAACCCAGAGGCTTCCGATGGTCGTGAACCCCACCATCGGCAATATCGTGCGTCGGTCGGGTCCTCATAGACTCCGGGAGCTCTTTGGACCTTATTGCAGCCAAGGTATTGGGCGAGATGCGATTCCTCGTTCCAAAATCAAGAGTGTGGCCGTGCCCTTCTTCGGGATAGTCCCGGCACCTCGATCAAACCTCTGGGGCAGGTCGTCTTGCCCGTAAGTTTCGCGCCCAAGTAACTTCAGAACGGAGCTAATCACCTTCGAGGTGGTAGACTTGAGTCGGCCTACAACGCCATCCTCGGCAGTCGCCTTGGCCAAGTTCATGGCCGCCGCATCACGCGTGTCGGTGCCTAAAGATTCCCGCCAAACGGAGTCATAACCGTCAAAGGGAACCACAAGTCCGCACTCAATTGCGATTTAAAGAGCGCTGGATATGGTCGGTCGATTGCCCGCCGCGGCCTCGACCAAGAGCCGAAGCATTCCGGCCTAAACTTGCCCTCCAACCTGGAGGAGAGACCAAGGTCATTCCGCTCAACGAAGTCGGAACCGGCCAAGGTCGCTCATTTGGGATCTTCCTAGATCCCAAATAGGAACTCGAGCTCGTCACTTTCCTCCGAGCAAGGTCGGATGTGTTCGCTGGGAACCATCCGACATGCCCGAGTCCCAAGGGAGGTGGTCGAGCACAGGCTAGCGGTTCACCTGGCAAAAACCAAGTGAGACGAAACTTAGACGCTTTTCCCGGAAAAACAAGCAATCATCCGGAGGAACTTGATAAACTCCTAAAAGTGGCTTCATCGGAGAGATTGAGCACTCGAGTGGCTAGCCAATCCAGCCCTGGTCGTGAAGAAAGGAGGCAAGTGGCGCATGTGCGCCGACCACACGGGTTTGAACGCAGCGTGCCCAAAGACAACTATCCGCTGCCTCGCATAGACCAATTGGTGGACGCGACGGGCGGGTCACGCACCATGAGCTTCCTAGACGCCTATTCAGGCTATCATCGAGATCGACTGTCATGCGAAGACGAAGGAAAGACTTCCTTCATCACCCCGTTCGGTACCTTACGCTATACGACCATGTCTTTCGGTCTGAGAAATGCGGGAGCAACCTTTCAACGCCTCATGCGAAGACTTTCCACGCACCAAATAGGTCGAAATTTGGAGGTATATGTCGACGACATAGTTGTCAAGAGCAAGAGTACTTCAGGTCACGTTCTTTGACTTAGAAGAAACTTTCTGTAACCTCAATAAGCATCGAATAAAGCTAAATCCGAAAAATGCGTATTCGGCGTGAAGGCCGGCAAGGTGCTCGGCTACATGGTCGGGCCACATGGCGTTGGGGCTAACCAGAGAAGATCGAAGCCATTGAGAACATGAGGTCGCCCACATGCGTAAAGGAAGTACAAGCTCGACCGGGAGGATGGCCGCCTTAAGCCGGTTCGTCTCCGATCGGGAGCGAGGACTACCTTTCTTTAAAGCCCTCCGCAAACATGATGGCTTCACATGGACGGAGGAAGCTGATCGCGCTGTTCAAAGAGCTAAACAGTACCTCTCCAAGCCGCCGTCCTCGTCACACCCACGGCAGGAAGAATTGCTATTATACTGGCAAGAACCCGACGCAGTGAGCTCGGTGTTGGCGATGAAAGAGATGGTACCCAATGACCTATCTATTACGTCGGCCAAGTACTTCATGGACCAAGGAAGCGTTACCGAGGTCCGAAACTGCAGTACTCATTCTTGATGGCCTCCGGAAGTTGCGTCACTACTTTCAAGCACACAAGATCGTGGTGCCGACCGGCTTCCCACTCAGGAAATCTGAAAAATCAGGGCGCCCGGTGGTCGCATAGCCAAGTGGGCAATGGAACTCGCCGAGTTCGATTTGGTATTCTCAGCCCGCACGGCGATAAAATCACAAGTCCTGGCTGATTTCGTGGCGAGAATGGTCGGCTCGGCACCACCGGCCAATGGACCAATGATTCGAGGAAACTCCTGGACCTTGTATTTTGACGGATCCCGAGCATACGAGCACTCGGTGGCGTCATCTTGGTCTCCCGGACGGAGAGCGGCTACGATCGCCATCCAACTACATTTATTGCGACTAACAACGCGGCGAGTCTGAAACCTTTTGGCCGACTTCCGAGCATGCAAATCGCTAGGAGTCCAACGGCTCACCGTGAAGGGCGATTCACGGTTGGTCGTGAACCAGTCAACAAGGAGTATCGGTGTTCGATACCTCAATGGCGCTGCAGACCTGGCGAAGTAAGGAAGATGGAGAAATACTTCAAGAATTTCGGTAATCTACATCCCAGGAAGGATAATTTCTGGCCGACCAAATGTCTAAGGTCGGTTCCTCCCAAACCGCCGCTCACGTGGGTGCTCGTCGAGCACCTACATAAGCCCTCCATTCCCTCTCAAGAGGAGGCACCAGAGACCGCGGTAGGGTCTCATTCCTCGAGCAAAGCGCCAAATTGGATGACGCCATTCATCCAATACCTTGCGCATGGGACATTGCCCGAGGAAGAAGCCGGCGTTCCTGGCTAACAAGGCGATCTTCTCAAGACAGATCGATCGAAGGCGACCTATATCGAAAGGCGCGTAGGAATCCTTTCCAAATCGTCTCCCAGGAGGAAGGCCGATTACCTTCTTCGTGATATCCACGAAGGAATGTGCGGAGCTCATTCGTCTTCGTAACGCTTGTGAGCAAAGCCTTCCGATTGGGTTACTCTTGGCCGACGGCCTTGACGGACGCGGTCAATCAATCGTAACGACTGCCGAGCATGCCGCTTCCATGCTCGCAAACCCGATCAACCAAGCATATGCCCTACAAACCATACCGCTGCGTGGCCATTCTCGACCAGGGGCTCGACGTCCTTGGACCCTTTCCCCGGGGTCAGAAAGGCTGCAAGTATTTGCTCGTGGCCATCGACACTTTCACTAAGTGGATAGAGGCTGAGCCTGTCTCGACCATCTCGGCCCAGCGGCCAAGAGGTTCCTCCGCTGACAACGTGGTAACCCGGTTCGGGATACCCAACCGTCTTATCACAGACAATGGGACCCGATTCACCGGTGAACTGCTCCAAAGTTACTTGTGAGGAGGTCGGAACCAAGGTCTGCTTTCGCCATGGCACATCCACGAGTAACTGAGCAAATGAGCGAGCAAATGGGCAGCTAGTCCAGGGCATAAAAGAGAGTCTTTAAGACCCTCAACCAAAGACAAGCGGCGATGGGTGGAGGAGCTTCCCGCCGTTCTTTGGTCTATCCGCACCACGACAAGTCGAGCCACAAAGGCGACGCCTTTCCAACTTCGTCTACGGTGCGGAGGCCATTCTGCTGCCGAAATCGTCTTTGGGTTCCCAAGGTGCAACCGATCGATTCCATCGATCAAGAGGTTGAGCGCCTCGTCGACTGGACCTCGTCGGCGACACGCGAGCAGGCGTTGCTCGATGCGCAATTTACCTACAAGCTCTTCGTAGGCATGCAGCCAAGGCAGTCCGACCTAGGGCCCTACAAGTCGGCGACATGGTCTTACGAAGAGTTCAAGACCTGTCGAAGGCCAACAAGCCGACCCCAAGGTGGGAAGGACCCTACACGGTCATGTCTACAAGCGCCCGAGGGCTGTTCGCCTCGCGATGCCGGATGGTCGGGAGCTCACCAAAGACTGGAACATCGATCAATCTGCGTAAATTCTACGTTTAGACGAGTACTCCTATCTCGCGCCCCTTGCGTTCTTTTCCAATAAATCATTTTCCCTCTTTCTCGAAGTTTCGTCCTCGCTTTGTCGAACGAGCATCGTCGTCTACCAAAGACTACAGACGAACTTATCCAACAAGTATGTGCGCACCATCTCCCTTGGCCCTACGGATGCTCGCCCAATCGTCCACTTTCCACAAGAGCTCTTCACGTATGCATGGTCGCGCGAGCATCCACTCTAAGCCCGATTCGGTGACCACTCGGGTATGGTGGCTCTACGTATTGTTGGTTTAAAGCTCGTCCGCTCTGTGCTCACAATTCACTCAAACACAACCGATCTATTCGAGTAATTCAAAAATCGTTACGACCAAAGCGACCCTTAAAAACTCCCATGAACAAACTCGTGCTCGCAGCGGTGAGGACACGACCTTTGTCCATGGCGAGGGCTACGTATGATAGGAACGTTCCGTCCCTCCTTACCAAGGATCCTTTGCTCGTGTCTATGATATTTGATCTACGCAGAACTTGTTTTCTTTGCTCGTATCTACGCCTCCATGCAGGAACTTGCTTTCTTTTCTGCAGAGCCTGGATCATACGGGCATATGCCGAAAGCGAGTTCAAGCAAAAAAAAAAAAAAAAGCAGGCAAGGACCAAACTCCTGCGAATATGCTCATTTAATCCAAAACGTTGTTTTTTACGTGGTTTTACACAAGATAAAAATAAAAGAAAGAGCTAAGTCCTACGACCGCCTGGAGGGCAGCGAGCTCGTCCTTAAGGGAGTCGACCTCCGCCTCTAGGTCCAGACCTTCCGCCGGGAGCGACCTTCGGCCGCTTTCCGGAGGCGCCGCGCCTCCTTGAGCTGGCTTCCTCGCGCTCCGAGCTCGCCAAGGTCCCGCCGAAGCTTCACCAGCTCTTCGTCAAGCTCGGCGCGCCACGCTCTGAAGTGCTCTTCGGCCGTCTCGCTCTGGAAGAGCTGGTCCCGGCCCGGCGATGAGGCTCCTCGCCGATTCCGGCTTCAGTCGGCCTCGCGCACCTCGGAGACCCGACGCTCAAGATCGGGCGATCTTGGCGTCTTGCTCGCGATGAATACGACCCGATGCTCTTCTGAGACCGAGGTGGCATCGATATCCTCCATAGCCTTCGCGGCAAACTTGAGCGAGAAGAGAAAGGAGAAGGGAAAGAGTGAGCGGACTCCCGGAAGATCGTTCGCGGCAGTAAAAGAAGAAACATGGAAACTTACCGTAAGAGCCCTACCGACTACCTTGTCCTGAAGCCGTGGCGGTCGGTCGCGCCACCAAAGAAGGGATTGACCAAGTCATCCGGGCGGCGCGTCAAGGTCTTGCTCCTCCTCTGAGCACCGGTGCTCCCGAGAGCGACGGCGTCACCACCTTCGATCAACCCCGTCGCCTGCCGATCCTCGCCCACAAAGAAGCGGCTCGTGGCCGCTTTCCCCATGAGCCGCCATCAACGGGGTCAGACGCCAACCACGAGCGCTGCCACTCCATGCTCCGCGGCCGGAGGCGATTGATCAAGTACGATCACCTCCGCCCCTTGCACCTCCGTGGCCGGGGGCGCCTGGTGCCCCGGGACCGAAGGAGCTAGGCCGGGGACGACCTCCTCCTCCTCCTCTCCTTGGCTCATGGCCAAGGGCTGTTGGTCGGGAGCGACCAAGCTCCCTTCCCCAGGGCCCGGCGCTTGAGCCTCGCCTGATCATCTCTTCGCAAGGGCCAAGGCCAAGGCGTCTTGGTCCTCGATCCCCTGCGGCTCCTGCTCCTCGCGGCCGGGATAGGCTCCACGGCCGCCGAAGGGAGCGCTGGTCCCGCCGAAGGAAGCTCGGGCTCCACCGAGTCCGAAGTTAGCACCGCCTCTCGTCTCGGCCATCACCGGCCGACGACGCGGTCGAGCTTCGGCGTCCATCGCGGAGTTGATAATCTCCTCACCATCTGGCGGAAGTCCAAAACGACATCCGAAGCTATCACGCCCACGCCAAACAGGTGGGGTTAGCCCAAGAAAGTCGCAAGACAAGAGCGGAATAAGAGAATGAAGAACGTACCTTCGCGGCCGTGGCGGCGCCATCCTCCTCGGCCTCCTCGCCGGGCCACGGGCGACTGCCGCCGGCGGCCTCGTGAGCCTCGGCCACGACCACGGCCGCTCCTTCATGCGGCGTCGTGGCGCGATGCCATCGCCGGTCGACATCGTCCATGTCGACCTCTTCCAAATGCCGAGGTCGGCGGTTTGAGAGGTCGACCTCCTGCTCCTTCTAACCAGAGCATAGGCGGCCTCCTCCTCTTCTTCCTCCTCCTGGGGCGCCAACCACCCGAGTGAGCTGGTCCTGGAGGGCCTTGATCTGCCTCTCCACCGCTCCTTGGTCGGGAGAGATCGGCATCCTCCTCGGCCTTCCTCGCTTTGCGGCGAGCTGTTGATCGGCTCATCGGCTCGGCTTCCTCCGTTTGAAGTCATCGAACCAAATGCGGGTTCGCTTACCTCTGGCGGTCGGCGTACTCAAGGTGCGGGGTAGGGGTCTGGCCGGCTCGGCGCCTCGGCCGCTTGGCGCGAGGCGAGGCGGCGGATGCTCGGCGACCTCGACCGCCGCCCTCTTACGGAACCCCTGGCGGGTGTCTTTGGCTTGCGGCGCTGCGGCCTTCGACACCGCAAGCTCAAGGGCGACCTTCTCCTGCCAACAATCGGGAGGAATGAGCTCGGAAAACATGCCCTCGAGCGGAAGTGGGAAAATGTACTTACCGCGTCGCGCGGTCAAAATATTCTTGGGGACCTGGCGATTGGGCGTCGGCTCCTTCTCCTTGGCGCCGAACATCTCGGCGACCTATATCGTCAACTCCGTCCGCCCTGAGCTGCGTCACAACCGAAGACTAAGACAAAAGGCGTATACGGATGCATAGCGCCGATCACCGTAAAGCAGCGATGCTCGGGAAAGAGGTCCAGAACATACCTGCGTTGTCCTCGCGGGTGAAGTCATGCCACCCGGTCACCTCGAAGAAGGGATGCTCGCGGCGCCTCGAGGGACACCCGGTTGAAGGTAAAGTCCCGGCGATATCCCGACCATGAGCCCCATCTCACAAGCTCACCGATCGCCCCGAGCACCCGCTCTTCCTCGGTTGCACGCAGGCGCGCTGCCTCGAGGGCGGAGCGTCCTCCCCTGTAGACCAATCGGGGACCCCTCCGCCTTCTTCCTGGTAGAATTGAGGTCGGCCCAACCCGACACCGAGTCCTTGAGCAACGAAGGGGTACTCGTATGGTCGGTTGGGCGGCGAAGATAAACGCATGGCCGTGGAACCATCCGGCCGGTGCGGAAGGGGAATAAAAGTGAAAGAAGAGGCTAGCCGTGGGCATTACACCCACGTAAGCCTCGCAAAGGTGGGAGAAGATTGCGAGGAAAGGATGGAGTTGGGGTGGAGATGAGAGATCTCGCACCGCGAAGGCAAGCACGGAGGCGAGGAAGTCGCCTCGAGCGCACGAAGCCCGTTGATGGCGTACAACTCGCAGGAGACGATCTCCGTCTCCGCGGTGCCGGGCGCCGCATCATCCGGGCACTCGACCCGAGCCTGGTCGACGTACCCCTCGTCCGTGAGCACACTGAGCCTCCTTCGGTCATCTGGCTAACCTTGAAGCAGCGCCATGGCCGAAGAAGGAAGGAGAGCGAAAAGGGTTCTTGGGCGCTAGGGCTCTTGGAAGATTTTTCGCCGAAGACGAGCAAAGAGACGCAATGGGACTCCGACCTCTCCCGGTAGAAAGGGTTAAAAGGATAGTGAAGAGGCGGGATAGACAATCGCCGCCTATCGCGCGACAACACTGGCCGGAAAAAGCGCCGCTTCCCAGAAACTACCGTTGAATTCTGAGGAGGCTTCTCGGAGAAGGAACCGCAGAACAACCAAGCGACGCGCTTGCAGAGCAAGCACGCGGGTAAAGAAGCTCGCCTCCCGACGTAAAATGGTCGTGAGCCACGACCAAAGGAAATTCAATCCCCTCAAGTCTTCTTAGGCTCAAGGGGAAGCCCGAGGGTTCCCACTTGAACCTCGGGGCTAGCTGTCGGGATTGGCTATCGGCAAAAGACCACGGTACCCCGTGAAAAGCTAAACCGCCCGACCAAGCGGCACTAAGGAAGATGCTCGGGAGAACGAAGCGAGCATCCCTCCTTCTCCTCCGAGCATACGCGTTTGCGCCTCCGTTCATGAAGCACCAAACACACCCCACGAGCAAGCATGCTCGTGGAGGCCACGACCGCCGGGTGTTTTGGTCGGAGGGCTCAAATGAGCGCTGTGAGGAAGGAAGGAGGCAACCAATCAGCCGGAGATCAAGGGAAATCATACCCAAATTCAAATAACGCTGAATCAAGGGCAGCATCACGGATATGGATACATAGCGTGATCCCGAGGCGATTACTTTTCGCATCTCTAGTCATAGTATTTAAACCCCTCGAAGATCTCAGAATGTGGGGGCACACGAAAGATAGAACACAATACACTGGAGTAGGGTCATTATCTCGGCGGTGAGAGGCCCGAACCAGGATAAAAAACACCGCGTCCCCCCTTGCTTTTTCCGGCCTCCTTCTCCCGACCTCGCGTCGCTCGAACGCCCTCTTCGATCCGTGCGACGGGGCTCTGTTGATCCCCCATTCAACAAGTAAGCTCGACGGGAGCCCGTTCTCCAATCGTCGACAACAAGTCTAAAACTACTCCTAGTCGACGAAAAGTAAATAAATTATATGCGATTTGATTGATTGGCTCTGGTGTAGGATCAAGAATAACCAACTAGAAGGGGTGAATATGAGGTTTTTAAAATTTTCGGCTCTAATTGTAATATATAAATAAGTAAGACTAGAATTGAGAATTTTAACAAATAAGGCTTAAAAGCTCTAGGTTCGCTACTTGCACCAACAACCTAAGTATAAGCAAATCATACAATTCTTCATCAAAGATTAATCACAAGGTATGCTATGAAAGTAAATTGCTCAAGTAAATAAAGGAATCAAGCCACAAGAGAGGTTGACACAAGAATTTATACAGTGGTCACGGAGACTTGCCGGTCTCCCCTAATCCACGTTGAGGTAAGCTTGACCAACTCAAGCCGGCTCCTTACACAGATTGAGCCTTCCTCGATCACTCGTGGTAGCTCTTCCCCGTTTCAGGTAGACGAGCTCCTTGCCTTCACAACCAACCAGGAGTTCTTACAATCTCCTTTAAGAAGATCACTGATTTTATGCCTCCAAGCCATCTAGAAAGCAGTAACCTCCAAGAGAAATAGACTTGATGCTTGCTTGAAGGTGTTGAGTGGTTCTAATGGCTCAATTAATGCAATACACTCAATTTTAATCCCAACAAGTCACAAATTGATAATTGAATGCTTTAAGATAGAATGGGAGTTGCAAGGGCTTAAGGTGTATTCAATAGAGTCACTAACCATGCCCTTGATGCAGGTGGAGGGTATTTATAACCCCCCACAAAGAAACTAGACGTTGGAGCCTCCTTTCTATATTTTCCAGCCAAGTCCGGCACTATCGCCCTCTGAGGGCCGATAGTGCCGACCAGGACTTCAACAGTACTCTAGCTGCATTTAATGCCCTGATTAGTGACCGTTGCTCACCTGCCCCTAGGTCCGGCACTACCGCCCGTTAGGGTCGGTAGTGCCACATTTTGAATCAGGGCAAAAACAGACACTTCTGGAAAAAAAAAGGTACCAGGGTTATTGGGGCGATACTGCCGCTATCCTGCCAGTACCGTTCCTACCCGCCGGTAGTGCTGCTCGGGCCAAAGCACACAAAACACACCCTCTTTTAAATAAGTGTCGCTCTATTAGGGGTGGTACTACCGCTCACCTAGCAGTACTGCTCCCACCCGTCGGTAGTGCCAGCCTCCGAGGAGCTAAAAAATAATGTCTTCTGTTAAATAACTACCGGAGCGATAGTACTGCCCCTAAAGGGCGGTAGTGCTGCTAAATACTGAAGGGCATATTTTTGAAGGGATTTCCTATGCAAATAAACACGAGCAATCACATTAATTGAGCCATTTATATGCACTTAATTTCAAGCTACTGATCAAGTCCCCTTTAATGCTACACGTACGACATTTATCCTAGCAACCTGATTTCTCTTCAACCACCAAGGTCGGCGAAATGCTATAAAAAGATCCTCAATCTGTATACCTTGATCTTGAAATTGACTTCGAATAGGGACTCATGTCGTTGCTTTTTGTATTTCATTGATGAAGACCAATCACCTTTTGCACACTCAAGGCAAAATGTTAGTTCACAAAAATTGATTGTCATTAATTACCAAAACCATCCGAAATTGGGGGGCGAGATGCTTCATCTAGTCACCTTTTCTTCTCACCTCTGGACCTCTTATATAACACTTAGGTCGATCGTATCCTTCTCTGATTATTGCAAACATATGATTCGTATCGGCCTCAACTTCCAAAAGATAAACTTATCTCTAAGCCAATATCGGCTAAGACTCTATTCATGTTTAACCTTATCTTTCTAAATCGGCTACACTTACCAAATCTTGGTGTCAACAATAGCACTTAAGACGATCGTATCCTTCTTTGACTCCTTAAGATCCTCAATGTGTATCGGCCTCAACTTGTTGGAGATAAATTACTCTTTTAGCTGATATCGGCTAAGACTCTGTCCATATTAAACTCCATCCTCCTAAATCGGCTATACTTGCCAAATTCTGGTGTCAACACCACCCAAGCAAGTTTTCAAATTTTGTTTAAATTTTTTTGGGCACCCATCCAAAGGGAAATTTCAGTGGAATTTTGGGACAAAATGGTTGTCTAAAAATCTGGCCGAAATTTGAATTTTTGATAAATTTTGACCAAAATTTGACTTTAAGGACAAATTCAAATTAACATACTGAAATGTAACCGAGAGGAATATGTTTGGGACCCACCCCAAATGTATACATGCATACATATATTACATATGAACTATATATGTATGCGTTCATTTACTTGAACTACATATATTGGATTCGTTGGTTCAAAGCATGAGATGTCGAAGCAGTTAGGGTGTGTTTGGTTGGTAGAATGAGGTTAAATAAGATGGAATGATTTTGTACCATATGCTTCTATTGTTTTAGGTGAATGTGATGGTTCAGTATCTACAAAGAATATTTCTCAAATTTATATCTCACCATCTAGAATGAATTGATTCTACTCAAGCGACTAAACGTATAGATGATATTTTTCTTAAACCATCTTACCACCTAGTGTAAGTAACCGAACACACCCTTAAAGTGCAAGCTGAGGCCGTGCTGCGAGTAAGGATGTTAATAGGCCAAAGCCCAACACAAATCTAGTCCAAGTCTAATATTCTTTTCATAGATTTGCATACATTCTGGTCCAAAAAAAAGTTAAGTCCAAGCCTAATCTAGGCCCACATAAAAGTCCAAACCTTGATTTCGACCTTTATCTAGACAAACTATTTGTTTGATGAGTTGATAGTTTACCTTGCAATATTCAAGTGATAAAACTAGATTTATAACTACATATCTCGCTTAATGGAAACATAGGTTGAAAGTTAGAACTTAAAGTATACAGCTGAAATATGTTAAATAAAAATGAAAGCATTAGTGCTAAAGACAACACCAATTAGTTTACTTGATTGGTGGTGAGAGATTTAGTAGAAAAATATAAGGTCCAAGCCTGATCCAATCTGATATAGATCTGATCTAAATAGCCATGAATCCAAAATAAATATAATTTATTTATAGTTTTAAAACGGCCTAATTCAGAAGGCTAAATCGATTCAAACCCATTAGCATTCGTAGCTGCGAGACCTTTAATCCCAACGGCATCTGCGGGCATAGCATTTGCATCAAGCCCCGCAACCACAAGTACTTCTTACTTTGACGATGTGCGCCCACGAGCGAAAGCTGGATGGCCGTCATGAGGCATCTGGAACAGCCCATCAAGGGGTTCCTTGGGCTCATCCAGAAATTCCATCTTTAGCTAGCCAGCTAACCATGCATGCTTATCGTAGATGCATGTGTTAGGTCTGGATTTCAACTTGAAGTCCATTCTAGGTTAGGTTTTGGGCTGTTGGGCACTACTTGGTGGTTGGTGCCATATCTCTTCCGTTATCTAGCTAGGAATATTTATTTAGGAAGTCGTTTGTGAGAGCTCTGTCTGTATATTGAATTAGCCACCATAGAGAGCAGCTTGATTGCATCTGTTTTAACGAACACCTCGTTCGTTAGTCCTTATCAAGTGTGCATTTGTCATTTTAGAGTCGCTCGCACCAACCATCATGCACTTCTGCCGTAAGTAGGGGTGGCAACGGGAAAATCCTCACGAGGAGCGCCCTTTCATCCCTGATTTCCGATAAGCAAAACTCCCCGTTCCTATCTCCGTCCCCGCAAATGGGGCCTAATTCCCCCGGTCCTTATCCCTGACGGGTTTGCGGGGCCCCGACGGGGATTAATCTTCGAAAATGCTACATGAAAGACCATATGGTACATGAGTGAATCGCTAGAGTAATGAGTTAATTACTAAAGTAATTCATATTTAGCATGTTTATTAATAATAACATCACATATATTCTTTTTTATTTTGAGAATTAATCATTTGCTCCCACCTATTAGTGATATTGTGGAGACGGGGACAGGGATCGGGGAACGGTAGAATGTCCCCATCCCCGCGATCTCCAAAGGGGCAACATTTCCCCCGATAAACTCCTCGTGGGGGGAGATTTCCCCGTTCCTATTCTCTAATAGAGGAATTTTCCGTGGGGAAACGGGAATCGAGGCCCATTATCATCTCTAGGCCTAAGCCTTTTCCATGTGACACGTGTCGTGCACAGAGCGGAAGATCATTTGATTTGTCTGCAACACAGGCACACATGTGTTCGTCGCCACGCAGGCACATCTCGTAATTAAGGGCGACATGATCGGCACGATTGGCACTACTACGTAGCTAGTCAGAGAAAACTCGAGTCAAAATCTATACATGTGTGCATGCGTGCAGCTGATTGACAGAGATGTGTACGTAGTACATGTGGTACGTGCAACAAGCAATGCCAATGCTACTACATGGCAATCCTCGTAGACTCTTCAAGACATGGTTTTGATCACTAATTTTTATTGGTTTTATTATTTTACGGTCGCTCGTACTGATGTTTCTGTGCGTTCCCGCCGCAAGCCATTCTCCATGCGACACATGCCGCACGCAGGAGAGGAAGAGCATTTAGGGCATTAGCCATGGACGGGAGAGGAAGAACATTATCGTACATTTTTATTTGAGTTAATTTTTTAGAGTTGATTTTTTTGGACGAATTTGAAATTTCTGACTTCAAATTTTATAGTCAAAACATTGCAAATCGAAAGTTTTTTCTAAATTGAAACTTTTAAAAATAAATTTATTTGAACCGAAAGTTTTCAAACAATTTTTTTTTTAAATTGATGGTTTTTGAAATTTCCCGTTCTAAACTTTTCTCACTTGAAAATTTTCTGATTTGAAATTTCTCGAGCTAAAATTCTCCTAGTTGAATGTCCTCGATTTGATTTTTCTTACGTAGAAATTTCCCCGATTAAAAGTTTCTCGAGTTAAACTTGTTCGAGCTGACAAGTGTCGTTATGAGAGAAAAGGTGGAGCTAAACCACACCGCGGGGAGCATGAGGTTGACCGTAAAATAGGCCTCCGCTGATTAAGTTGGGAAACACTAATTTACGGTTGCCCATACGAACGCTTGCTAACGCAATAGCTCCTACATGCAACACATGTCGCACTAGGAGAACACCCATGCAGTTGCTTTTCTTGAACGCTCCTCCATGCGAATGCTCCTTGGCGCAAGGGCTTTTTGCTTTTCTTGACAAACTATCGAACAAGTGCGGACAAAAAAAAATTGAATCAAATCTAAAAGTTTTTTTATTTAAAATTTTCAGAGTTGGCACCTTTTATTTGAATTTTTTTGGAGGTGAAACTTTCTAATTTGAAATTTTTTGAATTATTTTTTATTTGAGACTTTCCGATTTATTTATTTTTTTGAAATTTTCTTGACTTGAATTTTAAATCAAAAAATTTTGCACTAAAAGTTTTTAAAATTAAAACTTTTTGAACTGAAAGCTTTTGAATCGAAAGTTTTATGAGTTGAAACTTTTTGATTTAAATTTTTTTCAAGTTAAATTTTTTTAAACTTTTAAACTTTCTGAGTTGAAATGTTTATGAATTAATTCTTTTTGATTTACGACTTTTCAAGTTGAAACGTTTTGATTTGAAACTTTTTAAGTTGAAACTTTTCATGTTGAAATTTTTTAATTGAAATTTTCTTCAGTTAAAATTTTTGAGTTAAAACTTTCCGAGTTTCAACTCAAAAAAATTAAATAAAAAAATTTCGGCATGGAAGCAGACAAGCAAGTCCATCCACCGTTCGCCTACTCCACGCGTGGCTCCACGGACGGCTGTACACGTGGCTCCAAGGACGGACGGTGTACGCACGATTCCACGCATGGCTCCCACCAAGCGCTTCAAGTGTCGCTCCCACATGCAAAGCGCACGGATAGAAGGTGAGGGTAAAATAGTCATCCCCGATTAAGTTTGCAGTCTTCGCATTTCTTCTCCTCCGTTTGGAAATATTACGATTGATTAATCGGGAAGAAACACAAATGCATTCGTCAGGCCGTTTAGTACTAATTTTCTACTGCGTTAAGCCCTAAACGTGTTGGGCCCAGATTAACTGCCCTTGCACTTAACACGAACCTAACCCACCGTCTAGGCATATCAACCACAGCCTAATGGGCTGTGATGGGCTAGATGGCCCAATCCACAGTTCACCTCCTCCCTCGTAAGATGCATGAGAGCACGTGACCTCAGAGGAACCGGTTTCGCATGGGGCTTGGTTGATCTTACCAGGAAGAGTGCTAATAATATAAAGCAAAATGGAAAGAGCCTTGTTTAACTAATTAGACATTTTCCTTGGGAGTTGGAGAAAGGGGAGAGATTTTTTTTTTCGCCCGTTCTTGCTTGGCTTTCTTTTAGCCGTAACATTGGAATATCATGTAGTCAAGTGGATTCACACTAGGACGGCTTTGTTTTTATATTTACGTCATCGCTTAGGCTCGTTTTGACTTGCATGCTTCGTTGCTTTGCAGGGGTAGATCGGATGAGAAGGGCAGCGCGTAAAGCTGCAGGGGTAAATTTTGTGTTGCTCGGAAGTCTGAAGCAGACATATCCAAAAATTGACCGGGTGGCAGGGCGCCATCTGAATCTGACTACTAGCTTCAGGCATCCAGAGTCCAGACAATCTCAATCTGCATATATATGGCCAATTTCAATCTGATTTTTTGGGCACGTCGGTCGAATAGTTAAACTTTGAATACATTATCTGTGTTTCCTATACTGTCGATCGGTTCTGTGAATTATCCCGGCGACCGTAAAGCTCAAACCGATCTTTGGTTCACAGACGCAAGAAGGTAGTTCCTGTCGTAAGAAAGGTGATCCCAAAGAGTGCAGAACTCGAGAACTATTCGATCACCGCACGTCGGTGGGTTCTTATCGTCTGATAGTTGCGTGCCGGGCAGTTCGATCGGCATGGCTTTGACCGGTGCGATTACGTACTATATGCATATGCCTATCAGGAAGCGTGCAGGCTCGGGGGGAAGGGGACGCATCATGCATGTGCTTCAGAAGTGAAAATACTGAAGAGAGTAGTGCAAGGGAGGGGAACTGGCAGTGGCAGGCAGCTAGCTCCGAAACATGGCTTTCTTGATAATTTACGGCTCTTAGCTCACATCACATGTCTACGTCCGTGCTTTCCATAATTGAAGTAACATGGCTTTGTTTCTTGAATAAATCTGTGTAGTTGTATATTCTGTCCGGTACCGGTGGTGAAGTGGGGATAAAAATAGACGATAGACTTAGAGGATTAGGGTAAACTAAGACATATATTAAACAACTTATATTGTGTTTTTCATGGGTTTCAAAGTTACTATTAGTATTTCATTATTTGAGAAATATTCGTACAATTTACAAAATATTATATGCTAACTAGAGCAAACAATAAAATTAAATGATTAATAACAATATATTACATATTATATATTGATATACCCAAATATACCTCCTCGCTGTCATCGTCGGCTGAAAGTCGCACTGTCGCAGTCTCCTTGACCCCCTCCCTAGTTACATGGCTAGCTGGCTCCTCAAGTCCATAACCTCAAGCCGCCCGCCGCCGAGTGAGTCAGAGGCAAAGCTGCAGCGGCTAGCGGTCTGGCTCCCCCGTGGCCGGCCCCCGGCGGCCTCCCGTCAAATTTAATTAAGATTTTAGTAATTAATGACAGTTATGTAACTATTTTTATTTGAGCATATGAGAATAGATTGGTCCATGTGGATGCACGTGAAAAAATGAACAAGTGATGATCGAAGTCAAAAAATTATTATGTACACAAGCTCAAGCAAAGGTATATGTATTTACGGATCTTTTATAGCTTTTGCCGATCTTAGTGTTTGGAAAAAAGATCAGATTGCAATAATAGATAATGTACTATCAAGAGGCAAATTTTCTTGCTAGGAGCTTGATTTTAGATAAGTATCATGGCTTAAATCATACTCACACATTATATCATGCATTTCTTGAAAAAATTTCTGAAAGTCTATATGACCGATCCTACCGCCCATGTAGGAGCGGTGCTACTACTATCGGGCTACGGTAGCATCGTCCCATGGAGCGATAGGATTATTCCATAAAGGTATTTTTTGTGACTCTTGAGTGGCCGATACTACCACCTATGCAAGAGCGGTGCTACCGGACTGTCCGGTAGCACCGACCACATAGGGTGGTAACTTTAATCCAGAGAGGTGCCTTTTTGTGATATTTTTGGGTGGCCTGAGCTACCGTGCTTGTAGGAGCGATACTACCGGCGTTCCGGTAATACTGGCCCTCTCGGTGGTGGCTATCTAGAAATGTACATTTTTTGCACAATTCGCATCGGCTGGAGCTACCGCCCGGTAGTACCAGTCCTTTAGGACAGTACCTTTATTCCAGAGAAACACCAAAATTTAATTTTTGGACATTCAATCGCCGGTGCTACCGATCCTACATATGCGGTATCACCGGTACTCTTTGTAATGGTCTTTACCTACCGTATTTAACGCATTTCCAAACCGTTGGTCTGAGGGGCTGGTGTTACCAGTCCTACATGGGCAGTAGCACCGGATTTGATGATTTTTTTTATGATTTTACCCACCAACGGTTGATTAGTGGGCGGGGGCTATAAATACACCCCCATCAGCAGCAAGGGCACTCCCTTGGTCATTTATTGCATATTTGTGAGCCCTTGCATTCCTCTCTTCACCATTTGAGCATTCAGTTCTCATTTGATTGGTGAGTGAAAGAAATCAAGTGTGAGCATCAATCTTGAGCCATTAGACACTTAATCGACCTCAAGCAAGCACCGAATTTCTATTTTCTTGGAGGTTACTGCCTCCTAGATGGCTTGGAGGTGAAGAATCGGTGATCTCAAAAAAGCTTGTGCAGAGGCCCGGTGGATTGGGAAGGCTGGAGCTCGCCTACCCGGAGCGGGATAAGAGCTACAAATAGTGATCAAAGGAGACTCGTTTGCGCGAGGAGCTGGATTAATTCGTTCAAGCTTCCTCAACGTGGATTAGGAGAGACCGGTAAATCTCCGAGACCATAAGATAAAATCTTGTATCCATCTCTTGTGGTTTGCACTCTTGTGATTAATTTGAGTAATTTGCTTTCCTAAAATATTTATTCTTGATCTTCTCTTTAGGATTGTGTTTTTGAATAGACTTAGCTTGTTGGTACAATTTAGTGAAACCTAGATGTTTTAGAACTTAATTGTTAAAATTCTCAATTGTAGTATTACTTGTTTAAATTATTGCAATTAGAGTCTAGAATTTTAAAAAACCTCTTATTCACTCCCCTCTAGTTGTTTATCATTGATCCTACACTTGCAACTGCAACATGACTACTGCGTTGCCTTGCTCCCCCTGTTGGTTTGTCCCCCACGGTCGGTACTTGGATCTGTTGCCATCCCACGGCCTCACTCCCCTATAGTCAGTGGCCTAGCTCCATCACCTCCACCTAGCAGCCTAGCTCCTCGGTGTTCGGTGCGAACACCCGAGGCAGCGGCCGGCGGGTGCCCCTATCTTTGCTCGCCTACTCGATCGTGTCACCCGACACAACACCCCCTTGGCCTCCACGGCCTGGCATCACCTTACCGCTAACTCTCCTCCACTCGACCGCTCCTCGCATGTCGATCAGCAGGTGCACTCCTATGTTATTCTAATAGGATTCGGAATTGGTGATGGGCGGATGGGGCCTTATCGGATTCGGCAAAGATCCACGAACAAGCTCCCCTCGCTTTCTTTCTCCTTTTTCTAAAACTCGCCTGCCAACACCCATGGAGGCAACTGCTGAGACTACCGATGATTGGGGTGGGGTTTTAGGGAGACCGACGTTGATGTAGGGTGGGCTCGAGCCTAATGGAGCTCCCTGTTGGATTTGCTCTAGGTTTGGCACATGCCTGACTATGGACTAACTGGGTGCAAGGTGATTGGAATTCCATTGCATATTGATCACCTTGAATTCTTGCTACCAGGTGGATTAACCAGACTAGATCAGATAGATGGAAGCCTCGTTGGCACCAACAATTGAAGTTTTTGTTGGTACTTGGTGTCATCACCATGCCTATAGTTTAGTAGTTACATCAAGTTGGTGGGCCTAACATGGGTCGCAATTTCTCATGCCATTAGGAGG
Organism: Rhipidocladum racemiflorum; assembly: GCA_036346355.1. NCBI lineage: Eukaryota > Viridiplantae > Streptophyta > Magnoliopsida > Poales > Poaceae > Rhipidocladum > Rhipidocladum racemiflorum. The sequence continues at coordinate 68,825,485 of CM070576.1, read as the reverse complement.
TGGAGTGAGCAGCTGGCAGCTGCTGCTAAGAGCAAGTACAATAATAAAAGCCTACTACTTACTTCATCTCTCACCCATGTTATTTAGAGTAAGTACTAAAGTCAGCTTGTACAATAGCTATCTCTAAAGGTTGGCTCTAGATATTGTTCAATAATTATCTCTTCTCTCTTATACATAACTAATCTATCTATATTTCTGTACAATGCTTGTTACTAAATAAGAGTCGTCTCTCTCTCTCTCTCCACTTTTTCTAATTCTTTCTCATAGAACAAAGCTGATGTCTACATACTAAGAGTAAGCTGAGGTGGCCTTATTGTAACGTCTGCATGGGCCCAAGGGAAGGAGTGCTACCGTGACAGGCATTACTTGTGCATTTTGATACTCATTTCTAAGTTTTGGCCTTTATTGATCAAATTTTGATCGTTACTTTTTAAATAATACAAAACCATATAGCCATAATATATAATATATTAGTAAAGTATTTTTTTTATAAATCTAATGATACTACTTTTATATAACATAATTGGGTATTTTAAAAATGATTGTTGATCAAAGAATGATAACTCAAAGTCAAAATGTACATATATGATTTTTGTGTGTCTAATTTAAATATTTAAAAGATATTGACATTCAAAGTTTTAAATGTTTGACTACACCTATGTCCAAAACTATAGCTATTTGTGATTGGAGGGAGTACAAAGAGGAATGCGATCTTTTATATATATGACTTGATGGAAAGTAAGAACCTAGAATGACATCTATTCATAATGAAAACTATTTGTGACCTGAGGGAGTATATCACACCTTAGAGATACTCTCTTCTGTCACAAATGGTTATCGATATGGGTATAGATATAGTCGAACTTCCTAAACTTTGACTCTTAATATCTTTTTAAATATTTAAATTACATAAATGAAAATCATATTTGTAGATTTAGATAAATGAAAATCATATATGTAGATTTATCTTGAAAAGTACTTTCATAATATTATAATGTTGTTGCTCCCTTCGTTTTCACAATGGTTGTAGTTCTAGCTAAATTCACACAAAATAAGGAGACGTGGAAAATGACTTGTCTACCCTCATTTAACCCTTGCATGTTGTGCGATATTAATGAAGGGTAGATGAACAAATTAGCTAAACAGATGACTGCATTAATGAAGGGCACAAAGGTTATGTTGTCTCTAAAATTGCTTTGAAATGAGAGAACTACAACCATTTTGATAAAAATTTTGAATGCTAGAACTACAACCATTACGAAACGGAGGGAGTAGATTTTATAAATACTAGTCGGCAACTATGTATTCGCATGGTCTGGCTTCTTAGATAAAATCATTTGGGTTCGTTAATTTGAATTGTACATGATAGCCACTATAAGATGAGCGCTAAACCTTTTCCTTTTATCTATTAATATGAAACTTTTCTGCAGCTTATAATTAGTATAGGGTATAGATCTTATCATGAATTTTAATATTTTTGAAATTTAGCATCTAAATTCGCATACAAATCAAATCTCTAATCATCCTTTGATTATTCCTAATTTGAATATTTTTGGATCGTACTTGGGTGAATTTGTTTTCAGTTTTTGGTTTGACTTTGTGTAGAAATCTATTTTCTTTTTTCTTTTATTTTATTGTAAATATTTTTAGGGTTTATTTTTTAATTAGTATGGAAATCAAGTTGCTTATTTTTTATTATATATTTAGTTAATTTGGCTTGTACTCGGCAAAGGCTCACTCTATAAAAAAAATATAGTGCATATTTTTTAATAGTCTTGTCCATAGATGTAGGCTTTATTTCATATTTCAACAAAAAATTAGTTTGATCTTCCCTTTATACCCTAAATAAATGTATAGGTTTACATTATATTCTCGACATGCATACATTGAATATAGTGCTTATAAACAATAACTAGGGGTAATCTAGTCATGTCCAATATTACCTTGATCATTGTGTCAAGAGAAAATACGTCCTATAAACCTTCAGGGAGTAAGTGACTATTATTCTAATTTTTTGCTATTTCAGTTAATTTTGCTATAGACTATTTGTTTTAATTTGCAAATTTCTATTTAAATATTATTCAAAATATTATTTATTTATTTATTTGAAAATTGTATGGAAGTCAAATTGGTCATTTTCTTGTTTTTTTATTCCGAATTTTAATTAATTTAGTTTGTACTTGATATGACTCTTTCTTTTAATATAAGCCGTTATAACTCGGGCCCGATAGATAGACGATTGAATCTTTCTAGTTAACGCGTGAACTTTCTCAGAATGCCTAATTAGTATAGGTATAGATATTATAATATAAATTAGTGGTCAAAATTATATTGTGGAGATTGTGTCGATGTATAAAATGACAACTATATTTGTGATCGGAGGGGGGAGTATATCATCCCTATATTACATTCCGTAGATTTCCCGTCTCCCGCGCCTATCCACATCACGCTCCCGCCCAGCCGATGCGTGCCCTTTCGCGCGTCGCGCGCATCGGTAGCTTTGCGAACCTGTGCATACGGGTTAAGTATTTTCTCCCCGTCAGTAGGAAGCAAAGCCCGCGCGACGCAGCGGTAGCGCTCTTCCTTGCCGAGCAGACGACGTGGCTTCGAGTCACGCCCATGCCCTCACGCATCGCCCGCGCGACGGGTGGCATGTGTGGGCGGTGCACGGTTTTTTTGCAAAAAGGCCTTCGGGAATTCCAAAAAGCGTTCATGTATATTTTTTGCGAAAAGGCCCCAAAATTTTTTAATTTTGCAATTTTTTAATGCCTCAAAAATTCTGAAAATTACGAATAGGCTCTCAAAAATATTGAAATTCGTCTTTTTTGGTAAAAGCCCCAAAAATTCCATGAATTACATCTATAATCTTTTTCTGCGAAAAGACCCAAAAAAATTTCAGATTTCACCGTTTTTTTTTTTTGGAAAAAGGCCTTGAAAATTCTGAAAATTGCAAAAAGACCCTAAAAAATCCAAATTTTGCCTTTTCTAAAAGACCCCCCCCCCATCCAAGAATTACATCTAGATCTCTATTTGTGAAAAGACCCCTCAAAATTTTCGGATTTCACTATTTTTTTGGGAAAGGCCATGAAAATTCTAAAAATTGCAAAACGACCCTAAAAATCCAGATTTCGCTGTATTTTAGGGAAAATGCCCCCAAAATTACATCTAGATCTTTTTTATAAAAAGGCCCCTAAAAATGGATGGTAAAATGCCCCGAAAATCCCCAAAATTTTGGAAAAAGGTCCCGAAAATTGTGAAAAGATTAAAAAAAATAATAATCAAATTTCGTCTTTTTTGGAAGGCTGAAAACATTCCTAAAATTATATCTAAATCTCTTTTTTGCGAAAAGACCATTTTTTGCGTAAAAGACTTCAAAAATCCTAAAAATTACATCTAGATTTTTTTTAACGAAAAGACTTCCTAAAGTTTTAAATTTCAGCGGACATCAGAACAAGTATACAACCAAGTGTGGGCGCGTCATGGCATGCGGTACCCACGCATCTAGGAGAAAGCATTTACGATGATTTAGAGGCGGTTCGAAAATCTGGGAAGAAAATGGCTCCATGTGCCGAGAAAATGGCTCCATGATGAGAGTTAAAATATATACTCCTACTATTGGATGATCATGCGTGGGCCGCGGGGGGGGCCAACCGTGGGGGTGGCGTGCTTGGGTGGTTCACTGACTCGCGCTTGTCGCCGTGCATCCCTCTCGTTTTCTCCGTGCGGCAATTTTTTACGATTTCGGTGTCCCCGGCCTCCACGCCAGCCAACCGATGGCCGCCGCGAGGTCCCTCCCATCAAGATTCGGATTCCAACGTTCCGCTAACTCGCTTCGTTGTCCACCCATGTTGCGGCCTCACCTTTTCTTTTTTGTAAAGATACAATTTCTTTAGATTAGTATTTTCTAGTTGCGGCACGGCACTTTCTAGTACCACCTGTTGCTCCAAATCTTGTGCTCTGCAAACAAAATTTCCAAATTAGATACGATTTCTTTATATTAGTATTTTTATATATCACTCTATCCATATAAATCGTACAAATTTTAAAGTAAACAAAGAAATAACTAATCACTATCTAACTCTTATTCATATTTTAATATTTATACAACTTTATATAGTAATACATAGAAAAACATCCTATTTCTCTAAAAAAAATGAAGCATGTGACCTACCGGGCAGCACATGATAGGTGAGGAAGAAAGCATCTTTTTTAATTCCTTTGTTCAGAATTGAAAAATGGGTTTATAGATGAAGTAGGGTATGTGCACAACTTCAGCTTGGTTATCTCCTCCACTCCTCCCAACTACCAAACCGGAAGATTCCGAGGGGTCCCCTTCTTCTGTATCTCGCTCGCTCAGCTATCAGCTATGGTTATGCAAATTGCGTTGGCTGGTTCTCCTCTGTCCACTTAGCCGCCTTCTCTTCCATCCCCTCCCGTTCGTCGACCGTAACAGGTCCTTGCCACCAGCCATAGGATAGGACCATCCCGACGGTGTCAGTGCCTAACCATAGTTTGATGTTTACAAGAAACGACTCCTACGTGGTATGGTACAGCTCGAATATGACTGCGTGGTTTGTCTACAGTAGTCTACACATTTGGCCATACACTGGTGAATTTTTGTGCAAATTGTTGTTCAGAAACTTGATCTCTTTCTGCCACGTCTCTTCACACCCAACTCTATCCACAACCTACAACGTACAGTCAAATTTGGTGCTCCTACTTCATTACTGAAGTATACGTACAGCCGAGCTTTCGTTCAACAAAGCACTCCAATGTTTGAATGTAAGACCATCTCCAACGGCATCCCTTCCCACGACCCATTCCCTTCGCGAAAGGAGAAATGATGCGGAAGGGAGCCGAGAGCCGCTCCAACGGCGTCCCGTCGCGGCCGGCCCTCGCTCGGGAAAGGAGAGAGGTTCCCACGCGGGAGGGTTCCTCTCCAATCCCGCCGACCTCTCGACGGCAGCCACGGCTGGGATCATCGTGGTTTGCCAACCCACAAGCAAACCCACTTTCCGGCAAGCCGTAAGCTTTGATACCGCAAGAAGAAACCAAACGAACCCGAGACCGGCCGGCGCCCCCACCGAAAGCAATGTAGTCGACGATGGCCACTGAGCGATGGACATCTCGAAGCCCCGGCCGCCTCCGGCGACGAGGCTGGGGCGAAGGGGCGAGGAGGTCTTCTTGGCGATTATCTGCGAAGATATCCACGATCTGCAGCTCCAGATCCGGCAGAAGACCCACAACCTCAACCGCCTCGAGGCCTCACAAGAACGACCTCAACTCCCGAGATGACCTGTTGAGGTTTGTGTTAGATTTAGTGATCTCTGCTACCTGCTGAGGTTTGTGTTAGATTTAGTGATCTCTGTTTTGATTGTGTCTCTTTAGATGTTTAAGCACCAGTGACTTGTCCAAAGGTGCAATTTGAAATGCGTATTATGTGAATGGTAATCGTTGTTTGACCGCATTTGGATACCAAATCGATGTGAATTGTGCAAATTATGTGCGTGCTTTCGCTGCTTGACTGCGTTTGGATGCCTAGTAGTATTTCCAGATTTGCCTCGTGATGTCTTTGTTCTATTGCACGCATTTGTGGGATTGTCGGGAGCGACATTGTACACCGCTTCCTTTCCGCCTTAAATATGTTCGTTTTGGTTGCTAAATTCTCCGAGATTACCCATTATTATCCAAAGTGCCACCTTCCATTTGAGAAATTTGTGGTACTGTGACTAATGCATAATCCTCGATACCAAGAATCCAAAACTAAGCTCACCTCTTGTTGAACAATGAGAATGTGAAATTGTTTTGGTGATCTTCCCCCCTTCCCCTTTTCATTTCACAATGATGTATATCAGTATGGGCATACTGGCTTGTAGCATGATGCCTATATTAAGCATCTACGTTGCTCTTCTGAGCTCGGTTTGAGGAGCGATTCTAGTGTTTTTCTTTGCTATATTCTTTTTACTACTTCCTCTAAATTTGTCTTGCAATTTTGATTTTGCAGTTAGAATGCTTAGGGAAGAGCTACAGTTGCTTCAAGAACCTGGCTCATATGTTGGTGAGGTGGTGAAGGTTATGGGTAAATCAAAGGTTCTAGTGAAGGAAAATTTTGTTTCTTACTTTTTACACATTGCCTCCTACTAGCAGTACTTTGCGTATATGACAAAGGTCAAAGGTGTAAGATCTTATCAGTGGACCCTCTATTAGTTGATCTTACCACTTATTCAGATTAGTTGAATCATAGCTTCTACACAGTGAGAAAGAGTGGTGAGTCGCTTCCTTTTTTATGTGACACCTAACAATGAGCTTTGGGAAACCAGGATTAATTTTTAAGATCAATTTGTCTCGCAAAACTCGTAAACTTGAGCTCATTTCAATCTTTTCTATATGTGTATGGAAACTGATGACTTGTGTATTGCACGTCATCATGAAGCAGCAGACGCTTGCAAAGAACAAATGTTATTCACAAAATCATATGTTCATGTCTCTTCCATATATTGAGAAGAAGTAAGGAACTAATAAGTAAAAGAAATATGACCAAAGTAACAATTCATATCGATGCTTGGTACGAATTAGCATGAAGCATATATTTGATCTCGCTTGTCGCATTGCTATTATATGTTCTTTCTTTGTAGATTTTTCACGGCAATCTTCTCAATATGCACACATGGTCCAGTCTGGCACTCTGACTAAACTACGTTTTTTTTAATCCTGGTTTATTTCAGTTTGTGGAATTGTTTAATACTTTTGATGAGATTCTAAAACCTCATTTTGCACATAACAAGTCAATGTACCAATTGGCACTCCCAAGTCATGTATAATTTATTGTCCAATAGTATCATCATGTTTGCCAAGCATATGACACTGGATTTGTTATGAGCTCATGAAGGGTGTAAATCACTTGTTGTTTGTTGTTTTTTATTTTGTGTGTGTTGGTGCGTGATTCTAGATTCGGAATGTAGCCCAAGAAGTGAGATTTAACTTTATCAAGGCCAATTACCGTATAGAATTGCTTGGTTGGTTGGAAGTGGATGAGGAAAAGTTAGGTATTTTTGGGAAGGGGAGGGAATGAGGAAGGGAATCTGTTGGAGTGCTTTGCTGGAAAGGGAATAGAAACTGGGAAGGGAATCCCTTCAGGGGCTGGGAAGGGAATGAAACCCTGGGAAACGGTTGGAGATGGTCTAAACACTTGTTGCTTAGAAAAATCGGGTGATGAAACAGCTCCCTCTCACAGCAACCCCACCTCAGCCTAGTCCAGAAACCCCTCTCATTCCACTTCTTTCATCATGCCCTCGTTATTCTATTCATCCAGTGAGTAATACTCTGTAAACTTTGATCAATGATTATTTCAACAATATATAAATTATATGACAGAAAATTCATGCCGTTATATTCGTATTTAGAAGCATTTTTCTATAGTTATGATTTTGTAGCTATAAACAAAGTATTATAAAAAAAATTAATAGTCAAGATTTAACTTTATAGGTCATACCAAATCAAATATTATCTTATAAAAATCAACGGAGCGAGGAATAAACTACAGCAGCTCACACAAGACTGGTACAAACACCAGGTAAATTTAAAATCATCATAGTCAAAAACTTTGAGCTCCACGTAACCTCCCCTTCTCCATTGTCTCCATTCACACGATACCCCCTCACCAAAAAAACAAACCAACTAAGGCCCTGTTTGTTTCAGCTGGAGATTGTAGAAAACAGCTTTTAAAATCTGGATTATAAAAGCTGGATTGTTAAAAGCTGGAGGTTGAAAAGCTGATGGTTGTTTGGCAATCTAGATTATAGTGTGTTTGGATTGCTATTTCTACTTGGCAAAAGTCTGTGGTACCCTCAATTATAGGTTGAAAAAGTCTGTGTGAACAATGGGGGGCAATGGTGGGTAATTGTTACTGAAGTTGGATGGGTATTGTGGTCTTTTGCAAAAAAAAGCTGAAAAAAGCTCCTCCAAAGTGGATTGTTGGATTGCTACAATCTGGCCTCCAGATTATTACAATCCAGATTGAAAGCTTCCTGTTTGTTGACCTTCCAGCTTTTAAAAGCAGCTTTCTACAATCCAAAGCTGAAACAAACAGGGCCTAAGTACCCATCAGCAAATAATATTAAGGTTAATGAACTATATTTCACATAAACAAGTCAAAAAAATACAGAACGGTACTTCTATGTTTTTCCTCATAATATAAATTACACAGATTAAAAAGATAAATAATTACCATCTATTTTTCATTCGTATTTTAAAATTTATAAACTAAAAAAAATGAAAACACCTCTAAAAATGCATTCTCCTAATCCAACCCAAGCTGTCCACGTCCAGGGAGGGCTCCATTAAGATCCCAATAAATTCCTCTGGCTCTATCGGAATTCGGAAGCAAAATACCCTACTGGTTCCAAGAGTGATAAACAAAACGCAGAATCTGGGCCCACCACTCCTCACCCTCTGTCCTCTTTTTCTATAAAGCAACTCCGCCTTCGATGCAAGCCATTTACTGCCTCCTCTTATCGTCGTCTCCTCTTCTTGGTAGTCTTCTCTCGTGGTTGCACAGATGAGGATGAGCCTCATGGCCCTCGTGGCGCCGGCGCTTCTGATGCTGCTGTCGCTGGCCGCGGCGGCGGACATGTCGATCGTTTCCTACGGGGAGAGGAGCGAGGAGGAGACGCGGCGGATGTATGTGGAGTGGATGGCGCGGCTCGGCAGGACGTACAACGCCATCGGCGAGGAGGAGCACCGGTACCAGGTGTTCAAGGACAACCTCCGCTACATCGACCAGCACAACGCCGCCGCCGATGCGGGGGTCCACCCCTTCCGCCTCGGCCTCAACCGTTTCGCCGACCTCACCAACGAGGAGTACCGCGCCACCTACCTCGGCTTCAGGACAAAGCCGCAGAGGGAGAGGAAGGTCAGCGCCAGGTACCAGGCCGCTGATAACGAGGAGCTCCCGGGCTACGTCGACTGGAGGAAGAAGGGAGCGGTTGCCGAGGTCAAGGACCAGGGCAGTTGCGGTAAGCATCTTTTTATCCATTTCGGCTGCTTCTCATTTTTCTTTCTTAAGCGTAAAAAAGGTGTGTTCTTTACATGTTGTCGATGGATATCTGTTCTGCAAGTAAAGAGTTTTTTAACTAGTTTATTTCCTCGATAATTTATGAATTTTCCGTAGTTTTAGGATCCACAATGAGCAGAAATTAGGGGATTTCTATCTTATACCAGCAGGTCAAACCGTACAACCTTGCTGTTTCTTTCGATCACAAACCAGTTTTTTGCTCAATCATTTGTACAATTAATCATGTGCTAAAATGAGAGGATAGTGGACGGGGGGACAATTACAGATCTGGTTCTAAATTCGAAGTATATATAGACTCGCACAGTAAAAAAAAAAAAAACTAGAGTAATTTTTATTTTGGAAAGTTGGCTAAAGTAATAAGCTAGTATTCGTAGTAACCTCCAAATATGATTTAGTCTTAACTAATTTCATTCGTATTTCTGCTGTATGGTATATCACTCAGCAACCGAGACACCTTCATTTCTTATCTGATTTTATCAGAACTTAGTGTTGTGTCAATTACATAGCTGAATGATGGTACTGAATTATGTACCAATATGGAAGGACGCAGGAGAGCTCGGTATTCATGAAGCAGCCTGATGATATTTCTCGGAAAACAAGGTGTTTGGAAGTAGGTTCATCGAACATGGACATTTTTGTTAAAGGTTATCGAACATGGACATCAACTTCCTTGCTGCGTTTCACCTGCAATGAACTTGATTGAAAGAGCAATAGAGAAAAATCTTATATTAGTCTACTAATGGTCGTTGTCTAGTTGATGGACCCATTTGTCCCTTCTTTGACGGACGCGCTCACCTTCTGCTTTCAGTTCACAAGATTCCGAATAGGCTCTTGGAAACACCTTTCATTCACGTCTCTTGTGAACGTTTCATATTCCTACTGGTAGAAGGTCTTCCTCTGCAGTATTATTACATCGTCAGCCTAAATCTGCCTCTATTCTATTGGTTCCAAGATTTTTGGTGGTGTTCTTCCTTTGTTACTACTTGTAGTCTAGATTTGGTGTATGCCCTACTCCCGTTTGGATGCATTCCCCCCCTTCGCTCATTACTTGCTTGAAATTTTAGTAGTATGAAACAATGATATTGATGAACTTTTTCGTCATCTTCTTGTCAAGTTTGTACTAGTATCAGTACGCAATGAGCATACACTAATATCGTGACAGAAGGATATGGAAAATCTGATCTTTGTTTCTCTTTTTCAGGGAGCTGCTGGGCTTTCTCGACAATAGCTGCTGTCGAAGGTATCAACCAGATTGTTACAGGTGACATGATCTCGTTGTCTGAGCAAGAGCTGGTCGACTGTGACACTTCATACAACCAGGGGTGCAACGGGGGTCTGATGGACTATGCATTCGAGTTCATCATTAACAACGGTGGAATCGACACCGAGGAGGACTACCCGTACAAGGCCAGAGACAACCGGTGTGATGTCAACAGGGTATCTTCCGTCTTCTTCCCTTTTATTTTATTTTTTTGAAAATTGGTCAGGAGCTCTGGCATTTCATTAAAGAAGAAGAGAACAACAACCGGACTACAAACGCACATACATCTAACACACACACACCACACATCACCACACACACGCGCCTGCCTCCAGCCCCTTGCAAGCACGCGGTTGGCGCACAACCGCACCTCCAACCAACTGAGCTAAGCTCAGTTCTCCGTCTTCTTCCCTTTTAACTTTCAAGAACTGGCTTCATTTTGATATGCTGTTCCGTCTGTGTTGGGGTATTTGCAGAAAAATGCGAAGGTTGTTACAATTGATAGCTATGAGGATGTACCCGTGAACAACGAGAAGAGTCTGCAGAAGGCAGTTGCAAACCAGCCGGTCAGTGTTGCGATTGAAGCTGGTGGAAGAGCATTCCAGCTCTACAGCTCGGTGAGCTTCTTTAGCATTACTTTTCTGGAGCTGTTTTGGCTATCAATGAGTAGGTGGCGAAAAGTTAATTGTATCTCTTTATTTCCAAGAGAGTTATTGGTATCTTTCTGTTTAAGACAGGTTGGGAGCATCTGCCGTGTACAACATGAATATGTTAGGTCGGCTTACCTAATTGCTTTAATTGCCTCCTTCAGTAAAAGAAATTATTCTCCTGTCACCCAGTTGCAAGTCGCAACAACTACAGCAAAATTATGATTACTTTCCTGACTATTGGCACACTTTGATAGTAGTATCATGAAGATAATCTAAACCTTTATTGTTTTCCAACACATCAGTTCCTCGGTGCCCACCATTTTGAATAATTGATGTTCTTTGTTGCTTTCCTGTCCCTCCATTGTGAAGCATTTTTAGTGGCACGGGCAACTTTGATGTTTTCCCCTCAGTAGTATAGCGGAGGAAGTGGTTCGAGCTATCATCCACTTCTGCTGGAAATCAGCAAAGCAAAGTAGGCATAAGATTAATTCTGAAGATGTTTGAACCCTTTTCAAACAGTGAAACAGGCACTTTCGAACCATTGGATTGGACTCTCTATATTCAATTACTTGAACTCCAATCCTTTAATCTGGTTAATGACAGCTTTGTCGAAGCATCTGCTTTGTACTGATTAGAACTTCCTGAATCCTGATCTCTTAGGGTATCTTCACGGGAACCTGTGGAACAGCGCTTGACCACGGTGTCACTGCGGTTGGCTACGGCACAGAGAACGGCAAGGACTACTGGATCGTGAAGAACTCTTGGGGCAGCAGCTGGGGTGAGTCGGGCTACGTCCGGATGGAGCGCAACATCAAGGCATCCAGTGGCAAATGTGGCATCGCCATTGAACCATCCTACCCCATCAAGAAGGGCGAGAACCCCCCGAACCCTGGTCCGACGCCGCCATCCCCCACGCCACCACCCACCGTCTGCGACAACTACTACTCGTGCCCGGAGAGCACAACCTGCTGCTGCGTCTACGATTACGGCAACACCTGCTTCGCCTGGGGCTGCTGCCCACTCGAGGGTGCGACCTGCTGTGATGATCACTCCAGCTGCTGCCCTCATGACTACCCCGTCTGCAATCTCCAGCAGGGAACCTGCCTCACGGTAATTGCTAAGACCATTTCGCTATGTTTTCCTCGACGTGGCTATGAAATCGCATAAATCATTAGGACAGGCTAAATATAAGTTGCTTGGTTCTAACTGGTTCTGTTGCTTTACAGGGCAAGGGCAGCCCACTGTCAGTCAAGGCTCTGAAGCGTACCCTGGCTAAGCCACGCTGGGCTTTCTCTGGTAATGCAGCCGACGGCAAGAAGAGCAGCGCGTGAACAATTGCAGCATCGTATTAGACCGTCGACAACCAGCGTGATTGCCTCGTGCCGATGATTACCTGGTGATTGACGAAGGCGCAGCGCGGCGACTGCTGCCTAAATATCTCCTTTATAATAGGTGCTCGTGTACATAAACCCACAAATGAAATGGGTTCGGTTGTTTTCAGAACTGCCATATTTGCTTTGCATCTATAATTATGTAAAACTAGCCGGCATGTCCGCACAATTGTGCGGCCAGACTTGTAATATAATTGCAAAATTATCCAAACTCAGTGCTATTCGTTGCTTAGTTATTCTACGTTAAAATAGTGATCAAAAATCTAAAATTAGCATTCCACGCAGGCACATCTATGTATACGTCACTTTTCACTCTACACAATTGAGCATTGTGAATAATGGTAATCATAATCATGCTTTTAAGTAACCCTATGACATGTCGTAAACCAGTAAAATTTAAATTCAAAAAATTCGACAAATTTGAAGAAATTTATCAAAAAGTGTTAAAATTTTTTGTGTGAGGTCCTGACGCAATGGTAATGATTATATCAAATTTTTAGATCATTATAAGACTTGTGTATTTTTTTAAAAAAAATTTCTAAAAGTGCTATTCTTTTGTATATGTTCTTCTATTTTTTGATTTTCTAAGGACCCTAAATGAAGTCTAATATTTTTTGAAAATTTTACTACATGATACTTGGCACTAGTTATGATTCCATTAAAATTTCAAAGCAATTTTTATAAAAATCTGATTGTCCCTATTCCTTTTCATTAATTGTTTCTTATTTTCTAGAAGCACTAAATGAATTAAAAAATTGTTGAAATTTCCCTAAGGTGTTTTACAGATTAATTGGGATTTATTTAGATTTTGTACAATTTTTCAATTTCTATGAGCATCATCACATACGGTTGGTGAACAGACAGTTTTAGCCATCAACCGTCTGTGATATCCATTTTCGTTTCCCCAAATTTCTGCAATTTTTCCCATTTTTTCATCAATGTACCGATTTTTGAATAATACCGATCGATAATTGACCAAATCGAACGATTTTTATTTTTTTTGCAAGGCTAAATACTCTTGGGTGACCGATAGCGAAGTAGTACCGTGAGGAAATTTTTTGCTTGGTTTGACTTTACAAACCGTTCGATTTTTATTCGATTTTCGACGATATTCGGTGCCGCTAGGTATTCGATTTTTAACCCTAAAACCGTATTGCAAACCCTGCTAGTAGTACACACACTTCAACTTGCATTCATGACATCCTCCCCCACACCTATCCACATTGTATAGGACGTTTGCGATGCGATTGGATTTCTATCTATCTATCCTATGTGATAAAAAATCAGTTTATTATTGTTAAACACCCCTCTAAACACTTGAATTGTATATACTCTTAGATGTCACAAGAAATCAATCATGAAAGGACAATTAAGAGGGGTTAACACGCAAGCAGTTCATTTGGCCAGCCTACCTTCAAGCGTAGGCACTTGTGAGCTGTGTATAAGGCCCCGTTTGGCACTCAGAATCGAATTGCTTTATTAAAATCTTATAAAACCCACCAAACAGTTAAAACTTAGAACGATTCTACTCGGAACGTTTCTTATTTTTCCACGCCGTGGCTGAATCACCCTCAACCTCGTTTCTACTAGAATCTGGAACCGTACCAAACGGTTTGCAAAAAGTGATTCTGATTATACCTGAAACGTTTCTATCAAGAATTTGAAACCATTTCCGTTTCTACTATAATCTGGAATCGTACCAATCGTACCAAGCAGGGTCTAAGTGCATGCGTGCGTAGTGTGTGTGCAAAGTGCATGCGTATTTATAGCTTAGTTGTTGTTGTTGTTTTTTAACGAACATTAAAGTGCAAAGTGCGTGCGTAGTGTTTTGGTTTTTTTGGAAAGAAAGAGATGATTTCTCTCCGTGATGCCCTCTACCAGAATTTCGAATGGGGAAAGCGCACACACTGTAAATAGATCAGCCCTAAACAAAGAAATTAGAAGGGGAACCGAATAGGAATGTGGAAATGCGGACAACAAACAGGGATTAGAGAAGGAACCGAATAGGAATGGGGTAAACGAAAACAAAACCAAGATCAGGCAACAATCCAATCAGGGGGGAAATCAGATGAAGAAAAGACGGCAAGAACGAAAGAAGAATGCAAGATTGGGACAATCCAAGGCACCTGCGACCGGAGACAATCAAGGAAATCAACACGGCTAGAGCACGTAGAAAGAAGAACCACGACGAGACATACTGCGTGCGAAAGAAAAAAGGGGAAACACACGGGACAACGGCAGCCAGAACAGGAGGCAAAACGCGACTATGTACAGCTGGAGATGCAGCCCTCGAGCAGACCGAGCCAACCAGGAGCCTGCCATACCACCGGCGGGCGACGCCCGAGGGGCGGAGGGCACGACGAAGCCCAGCCGCATCGGACGAAGAAACCAAACCGGGCCGACGGAATCGACGGCGAAGGAACGCCGAGCGCACCCCACGCAGGCACACGCAACGAAGCACGCTGCGGAGCCGTTCCGCATTAGGACGCCTCTGAGGGGGCCAAACGCAAAAACAGAAATGTGGACGCTGCGGGAGGCCGGCAATTCCTTCCCACATAATAGAGTTAATACTCGTCTGCACGCATTGCAAGAGATGGGTGGCAGGGAAGTAGGTAGACACGCCGCCCTGCTGCGGCAGCAGTTATCATTCTATGATCCATCACATAAAGAATTAAAATATTTTTAATTTTTTTAAAGAATTTGTAGTTTATTCTATATTTTATTGATAACTGTAAAAATCTATCATCGATTTCTATTATATAATAGTTAATAATTTATATATACACAAATCAAATTTCTTACTTTAGCAGTTTAACTTATTCCTACGCGTGTAAGGCTCGATACGTGGATCGGCTGGGCACAACCCTGAGCCCAACTAACTACGAATTTTTTTTATAAATAATCATTTTTTATTCGGATATTACAAAAATATACTTACATAATTTTTTTTTGCAAAAATGACCTATTTTCGCGCCACGTCATTGCGAAATGAGGGGCTTCGCTCCACGTCATCGCGAAACGGGGAGCTTCGCGCCACGGGCGCCGAAATGGGCAGTGGACTACTGGTCAAGCTGGCGCTAAGCTCGGGCGCGATGGCAGTCAAGGCGACGCGGGAGGCAATAAGAAAAAGAAAAAAAAAAAAAAGGAAAAAAGGCAGGAGGGCAGAGGCATGGAAAGAATAAAAAAAAGAAAAAAAGGAAAGAAGAGGAAAAAATGAAAATAAAGGAAATAAAGGAAAAATATATGAAAAATTATTTTAAAAATTTTTTGTTAGGAGTTTTTCCTCAAAATTTGCGGAAATAAATAGATTAATTACATAAATAATGAAATAAATTTATAAATTTGTATTAAGATGCGAGGATTAAGATTATATGATAAAAATTACTATGTTCCATATATATCTAAATTGTTTAATTCAAGTTTTCATAATACATAAAAGGCTTTTTTAGTAAACTTGATTTAAACAATTTAAATCTACATAGAACATAGTAGTTTTTATTGTTTAATCTGAATCCTTATAGTTTAATATAAATTTAGAAATTTATTTCATTGGATTTGGAGCTTCCTAGCAAAAGATATAAATTATTGAATTAAAAAATCGAATAAAATGAAAAAAAAAATGCATGTCGCTCCACCATGCAGCGACTTTGGATGAATAAAAAAATGGGTGGGTGGGTTTTCGCGTTGACGTGTCGCGACAAGTCTATTTTTCCAAAAAAATAAAGCCGACCCGCCAACCCGGCCACGCCACGTCGGCCCCCCACCCATTTCGCGCCAGCGTGGCGCGAAGCCCCCCACTTCGCGATGACGTGGCGCGAAATGCCCTATTTCGCGATGACGTGGCGCGAAAATAGGTCATTTTTGTAAAAAAAAAATATGTAGGTATATTTTTGTAATAGCCGAATAAAAAATAATTATTTATAAAAAAAATTCAACTAACTACAGCCCTTCTGCGAGAAAAAGCAATCCTTCTTGGAATTCTGGAGGCATCGGAACCTGGCCTGGTAGCCCATGCATTCCCCAGAGGCAGGCTGAGGCAGCCCATCAGGCCCAGCAGATTGTTGGCAGGTCAGCAGATTAGGCCAGCGTGAACCAAGGGTTGGGCCTAAGAAAGGGGCGGATTTGGTGGCCCAGAAAATATTTCGAAGAGACTTCTGAATTTTTTTTAAGATTTTGAGGGGAGAAGGAAATGCGCCAAAGAGAAAAACTGAAGCAAAAAAAAAGAGGAAACTCCAGGTAACTCGGACTAACACGACGAAAATCTCGTACAAAATATTAAAACTTTCCGTGGGAAAATATGCAGGTTGTGTAAAAAAAAAATTTAGACAAGGGAGCTCCTTTGTTAACTTTGAGCAGGATTGCTATCTCGGAGCATAGCCTCTTGCATGAAGCCGGATGACTTAAGCCATAAAGTGCAAGAAAACTTGTTTAGCACATAGATCACAGTATTGTTGTGCCGTTTTACAAAACAGAAACTAAAAATCCAAGAAATTCCTGCTATGCTCCCCTATCTCCGCTATAATTGGTGGAGCTTCCGATCGGTTGCAAACAAGCTGCTGGCTATCGGTTTACAAGGCAAGTCTTTTTGTACACCGACACGGCTAGCCAGAACAAGTCCATCCCTACATGCAGGGTTTAACATTTTGTTTCGGGATCAAATTTCGAGTACCCAGCGGTAGCAAAATTCGTCGAAAATCGCCCGAAATTCGGTGAAAATCGAACGTTTGGAAGTCAAACATGCGGTCAAAATCAGCTCGAAAAAAATCTCAAAATTCTCAAAACTTGTTCGAAATTCGATTGAAATTCTCGAAATTTGGATGGAAAAAATGTGGACCAAATGGAAAAATGAAAAGAATACAAGAAAAAATGCAAAAACAAAATTGGGGAAAATTATAAAATTTGTGGAAAATTATAATACCACAATATGAAAGAATATAAAAAAAATTTGGCATGACATTTGCTATATTTTAAACAATCTCAAGTTGCACTAATAATAACATTTCATTTCAACACTGTTCACAACTCAATTCAACATACCATACCTTTGCTATACTTTAAATATACCATAACAAAATAACATTAACATATTAAATGTACTATAGAAATACAAGTAATCTTTTCAATATTGGATAACATTAATATATTAAAAAATACCATACCTTTGCTATACTTTAAATAATTGAAAGTTGTCACATGTTAATACAAGAAATTTTTTAAATATTAGATAACATTAACACAATAAATATACCATAGCAATACAAGTAAGTTTTTAATATTGGATAACATTAATATATTAAAAAATACCATACCTTTGCTATACTTTAAATATTTGGAAGTTGTCACATATCAATACAAGAAAATTTTTCAATATTAGATAACATCGACACATTAAATATACCATAGCAATACAAGTAAGTTTTTTTTCTTGTATAAAATTCCGGATCACAGTACAGTTTTTTTTCAATGTTGTAAACTCGGTTATGATGAAAAAACGTCTAAAATTTTTAATTTTTCAACCAATTTTCATCCTAAAGGTTACAAAACTAATAATACTTATTTTAGAGAGTTTTTGGTTAAATTTTCTCAAATTTTTAAATTTTTTTGGATTCAAATTTGAATTTGCTCGGTTTTTCGCTCGGTTTTGAATTTCGATTCAGCTCAAAATACCGAATTTCGTTCAAAATTCGGGGAAACCGAACGGCATTTGGAACCCTGCCTACATGTATCTGTATGCGCCCCCATGAGGCCATGAGTAACGCGGATACCAAATCGAGGCAACGCGAAGCCACCTTGTGGTGCTCCGAGGAGTAGAAAGCACCATCTGTGTCAGCGCTTGAACTAACGAGGGAGGTATCCTATCTTGCAGGACGACGGACGTGTACCAAAACTTTGACACATTCGACGAAGAATTAGGTACGAGAGGTGCTTCTATGCTTTTTTTTTAAGTTGTACAAATATTAAAGCATAAATAAAGGATAGATAGTGATTACTTACCTCTTCGTTTACTTTAAGATTTGTACAATTTGTATTAGGAGGAAAAACATAAAAATACCGCTCATTATGTATTTATGTAACACCTTGTCACAAATTCTCTGAATGCCCACCTCACATAGAATGGACACACACAAATATAGTATCTCGCTTACATTTTTGTCATCGTTTCATGTAAAAAGATTAACTTGAAGGTGTTTTATTTGAACCCAATAGTCATTATATATTACTATTTTTGTCGGGGATTGGACTATTTTCTATAAGGACCATTCTGCCCCGACGGCCGGGCAACTCCCAACCATGAGCTCGGATGCGATACCCGAGCGCGAGCCCCAAGCATTCTCAAGCTGTCGGGGATTGACTATCTGATAAAAGATCGTTGTACCCCCAGAAGATCCTGAAGCTACCGACCATACAAAGACTGCAGAAGATGCTCGGAAAACCATCCGAGCAACATAACTCCCGAGCATGTGTGTCTACCCATTCGCCTATGACCATACTGGGACGATCACGAGCAACCATGCTCGTGAAGGCCACGCCATTACCGGGTGGATGGTCGGGACCGGCCATGCCACTAGAAAGGAAGATGGCAATCAATCCACCACAAATTCAAAATAATTGCGCAGATCAAGGGCCCCGGATCGTGGGCACTACGGTTATGGAAAGCGTGGCGTAAATCTAGGGGTGGTTACCTTGTGTACAGCGTGAGGCTCAGATTTAATCCCCGAAAACACACGTGAAAGGGGGATCCCGGGGTGAGATCCATGTACTTGTATCCATCATTTCAATAGAGAAAAACGCCACCAGGCGACTGGATGTAGGGCTATTATCTCGATCATGAGAGGCCTGAACCAGGATAAAATCCTTGTGTTCCTGTCTGTTCTAACGGACCATCTTCCGCGTCTTCGATGCTACAACCTTTGGCAGAAAGGGGCTTTGGTTGATCCCTCGTTCAACAAGTAAGCTCGGCGGGAGCCCGTTCTCCAATCGTCGACAATTTTATACAAGCAATATAGAATTAATCCTACCACCGCTCTAAATAGACCACATGTATCTTCACACTAACGGACCGAGGTCGCCCTACATGGGGCACAGTGTCTTCGCACTAACGGTCCAGGGTATTACACTCAACCTTGTATAATCCTATCATTGCTCCACATGTGCCACATGTGTCTTCATACTAACAGGCCGGTGTCACCCTACATGGGCTACATTTGCCTTCACACTCACTGTTCGGATTATTACATTCACACCCGTAAGACTAATGCTCTCGGCCGCATACACACGGTCGTGCGTCCAGTGCCCGACACATATGTCATGCCGTGTGGACACTCCAAGCCCACATACGCTACGCATCATATGCTCGGTTCTTTGTTCCACACGCGTCCACACAGTGAAGGTTGATGCTATTATAGCATCTGTAACACGCTAGTCTAAATTCGCTCAACATCGAACCCCACCGTAAGGCGGGCCAACACACACATTGCACCCCACTCACACTCTTATCAACGCTTCGTGTAAAAGAGTTAACCCGAAGATGCTACGTTTGAATCCAACAAACATTACATACTACTACAAGTTACTTTATGAAAGCAATATGGCATTAATCTCATCACCGTTCCACGTAGGCTATATAGGACTTCACGCTAACGCACCGGGTACTTAAATCAATAAAATAAATAAATAATGCAATCTGAAAGAACGGGTTAGCGATGAAATGACTAGCGTGTTTCGTGTGCAATTAAGGTCTTACATGATTACATCACATCGGAGCAGCGTCTTAAGCTTCGTGGCTCGCAGTCAAATCCTAGTACGCTTAGGAAGTGGGCAGGTACGCCTGTCACTCGCGGCCTGTCTCCTCCGCTAGTCCTCAGATACTTACGCATGAACGATCAGCTGCACAACCAAGTCATAAAATGCAGTGGAATCAGTGAGCGGTCAATTGGGCGTTTACACGATCAAACAATTTGGACTTGTCCGTCACATCGTTCGGTCGGCTCACGCCTAATTATTGGAGTATACATCTACCGCTCTACTGTTATCTTACGAAGCCTGTAACGTGGGATCCGATTAAAATACAGCTCAAAGAGTCGCAGAGGAATCGGATGCTATTATTCTACAGAACTCGAGTCTCGACAACGAACGCAGGCATAAGGCTTAACTTGTCCCTGTCCAAAGGACGATGACTCGTTGACTCGGGAAGCATCAAAACTACTTCCCCGCCTCATTAATTATATCGAACGATTTTAACATTTCGTCCCATTCAAAAACCGGTAAAGTTTTGTACGATTGTATACTACAGGGTCAAGACTCAAGACATGGTATACAGTATACTACAGTGTCTGCAGTAACACTCGTAGGTATGGTACGCAGATAAATCGAACACGTCAATTTCTAGCTAATTCTCCGAATAAAAAAGCACGCCCCCTTTTTTGTGTGCAAATCTGTCAACGGAAGTTCAACCAGTAATCATTATCCACCTTGACAAGAAAATGTTTTAGAAAAAACCTTAACAAGGCAGTGGTTAACTCTATAGACCAAACCATGAATGTGACGCGTTAACAGTCTCTTAGTTGGATTGCCAATTATTTATCCACCCTCCATCTCCAAGAGAATTTTTTTTTTTCTACAATATCTTAAAGCTAGCACTTGCAACAACGTATCGCAAATTGGCAATTCTTTTTCTCGATCATATATCTTTTTCTTAAAAAAAATGCCAAATCTTTAACATTCATTAAAAAACACAATAACCAAACTACAAACAAAGCCTACACACATGACACATGCATTTGAATAGTGATATTCAGCCAAAGACGCCAAAGCAGACCCTCTCTCTCGATCATCGTAACTGGGAACCAGCGATGATTGTGTTTCGTGTTTGGAACTTTGGAGAGGATAGTTGGCATCTCACCAGATTTGCCTTAAAAAAAGCCTTGAAATGGACGGCACGTGGGGCACTAGATTTGCCTTAAAATAGTCTTGAAATGGACGGCACGTGAGGCACAGCCTGTAACGGCGATCGTTCGTACCAATTACCATGCAGCCAGACACAATTTTATAAGTGTGCTATGAGTTGTTCGTTTTAAAAAATATATATTTACACGCGTAATCGTAGCAATAGATATTATGGCATAGGTGTAAACGATATGCAAATTATTTTCTATAATTAAAATACAAATATATTTATTATATAGTTCTAATATTTAGATAATAATCTGATCTCACAAAATAAATAATAGAAATCTTTATCATTTTTTGTGAAAATTTCTAGTATTTTTCCTTGTAAGAATTAGTATGTGATTTTTTTTGCCTTTAAAACAAAAAAGATACATTAAATATTACATTGAGAAGGTCATGCAATACCTTGAGTTTTGATGGAAACTCTATCCAACACTCCGAACTATAAAACAAAATATTTGAACCCCTCCCAAACTTACAATATGGTTCAAATAACACTGACACGATTTTGTATAGTGATATTGCCCATGTGGCGTAATAACTGTAGGGTTTTTCATGTAGGATAACACACTGATCAAGTTAGATCAATGATAGTTAAGACCCACAAGAGTTTCTCCTCTACCGAGTCTCTAATCGTGCTTCTATGGCTATAGGCCCATGTAGCTCTCTCCTGTTGTGAAACAAGATCGTTCACCAATGCCAATCAATAGCACGTCAAAGCAGTAATACAAACGGGAGTAGAAGCAGAAGAAAGCACACACAATGTCGGGCTAAGTTCTCTCTCTTTATTAGATTAATTTTTCTGTACAAGGTAATGCCCTATATATAGTGGAGAACCCCCTGGAGATTAGTTCAGACTCGCACACCAATAGATAGAGTCATTTCATATAGGGACACGAACTCTAGCCATATTATAACACTCCCCCTTGGGCGAATACCGCGTAATGCACGTCTCATTAAAAACTCTTCATAGAAACCTAGTGGAAAAATAGATGGAGAAAAAAGTACATTACACTCGCACGCTGTGTTGCACTCGTTGCCTCATCAAAACCTTTATGTGAGAGACTTCGGGAAAACTCACAAAGGAGAAAAGAGTACAACTTATAATCTTCAGGATATAAAATATGATCTTCAGGATCACGCAAAAAGGGATTACGGTTCAGGGATTTACTCCCCCTAAACTTTGCACATCTCTAAATCGCCGCATTCCAATGCCGTTAACACAGCTTTGGAAGATAGATTTTGGCAATTTTTTTGTGAATAAATCTACCAGATTTTCACACAATTTAGTTTGCATTATTTTAACTCACCATTTTTCTGGAGTTCGTGAGGATAAAAGAATTTAGAGGCAATATGCTTTGTGATATTACTCTTTACATAACCCATTCGCGTTTGTACAACACAAGCAGCGCCCATAGTGCCTTAGGTGCCGACCCTAGAGACGGCACCCATGGCAGAGGCGGTAACCACCCCGACGGCTAGTGCCTCACCTACGGCTGGTGACAAAGCGCCCAACGCAGTCGCGGTGATGGAGCCACCTGAGCGGCTTCTTCACGTGGAGAAGATACGTCGGCGGCTAAGGAAACCCTAGCCGTCTCTTTTTTTAATAGCTATTTAGTAATTCCGAAAATTGTTTGAATATTTAGTATAAAACCATGGAAATTACTAGGAAAATTCTGAAAATTTTGAGATAATTATCTACTAAATAGATATAGAACAAACTTTACTGATTTAAGAGTGAGCATGCAATATAACGATTTTACCAGAAGTAAAATTTATTTAGCATAAATAGAAATAGGACATGTTGGACATCGCATAGAGGGAATTTATCGAATTTGTCTTGAATGGCAACTATTACCTTACCTAGAACATCTTGGATTATTTTTCTAGAAGAACCAAAACATAATTTTGATGGGATATATGGGTGTTGGCTATCTCTTTGATCCCTATAGTGCCAAATTTAAGGTTCATTTTGAGTTGTTCTGAGATGGTTCAGCAATTTCTTAGTGGTCTTTTAAGCAAATCTTGGTAGCTACTTCTACCAACCACTCATATATTATAACTTTATATAAAGCCCCATGTGAGTGTGTTTGACTGAGAAATGCGATTAACCATATTTAGAAGTTATGTGATATTAATATCGTTGAGACCCTACGAATATCTATGAAGACAATATTACTTGTATTGCACAAATGCAAATGGGTTATGTAAAGAGCAATATCACTAAGCATATTGCCTCAAAACTTTTATACCCTCACAAACTCCGGAAAAGTGGTGAGATAACGATATTACAAACTAAGCCATGTGAAAATTTTGCATTTGTTCATCAAGTTCTTGCCAAAATGTATTTTCAAAGAAGTGTTAATGGCATTGGAATAAGATGACTTAGAGATATGCAGAGTTCGATGGGGTAAAACCTTGAACCATGAACCTTTACATCATCCTAAAGATGTTACTATATATCCCTAATATTATAAGATGTATTTTTTTTCCCTTGGTGAGTTTTTCTG
Source organism: Rhipidocladum racemiflorum (assembly GCA_036346355.1). Classification (NCBI taxonomy): domain Eukaryota; kingdom Viridiplantae; phylum Streptophyta; class Magnoliopsida; order Poales; family Poaceae; genus Rhipidocladum; species Rhipidocladum racemiflorum. The sequence continues at coordinate 68,801,651 of CM070576.1, read as the reverse complement.
AAGTTTTCTTATATAAAGGGTTTTTTTAATGATGCAATTAGTATAACACGGAGTGTCTACTGTACTATTTTCTCCATATTTTCTCCATTGGATTTTTTGGAGGAGTTTTTTAACGAGATATGTGCATTATACGGTATTCGTGTAAGGGGTGTTATGATATAGATAGAATCACAGTCGAAGTATGGAATGACTCTACTTATTGATGGATGAATTCGAATCTATCTCCTGGCTATTTGCTATATATTAAGTATCTCCTTTTACAAAAAGAATCAATCTAATAAATAGAAACAGTTTTGCCTGCTACTTTGTGTGAGTTCCCTATACTTTATTCTTATGATTTTAATAGTGTATTGTTGTTGTATGGCGGATAAACAACTATGTTTTACATTAAAAATAAATTTTGCTTGAAACAAAATTTGCAGTGATGGTGGTCGACGATATGGTAATATACGATGACGGTCAATCTGTAGACGGTCAATTTTTCATCTAGTACAGAACAGATATGCCGTACAAAGGATGAGGAAGGGAGAAATGGAAGCGAAGAGCTAGAAACAACAAGTAAATGGTTTATTAGTTATTTGGTTGCTCGGACAGTGCCTGATCATTGCCACGTAAACGACACATGTTCTCCATTAGCAGAAAAGGTTGGGCTAAGATCACCAAAGTTGTTGAGCGGTCGCCGTTGCTGCAAAAGATTGTAAACTTTAACGAAACAAGGGAGCACGGATAAGTGCGCATCCGCTTAATTAGTGCGACAGCACCTCTCGGATATGATGACGGATCCAAAACTACACATCTTCGTCAGAGTAAGTATAATAGTAAAATTCAAGTTATCTTTAAATAATATACAATAACTATCTTTTCTTTTTTTGTACATAAATAATATACCAATGCTCTTTAGAAAACTGATTACTAATAAGAGGCAACTCTTTTCTCTCTACTCTTTTCTCACTCTTCTAGATCAAAAATGAAGTGTACAAACTAAAAACCAACTTAAATGATCTTACTACACAATAATCCCAGTGCTCACTAATAGTTGTTTCCGATGTAGACACGGTGTCAAGTGTATGTGTCCAATTTTATAGATTTGACCGAACTATATATTACAAGTTACAACTATATGAGACTGGCTGGAGGGAGTGCGAGTGTGCGACGAGCCGACGAGCTGAGCTGATCCACTTTATCATCGCCTGGCAAGCAACGCACGCAACCAAGAAGAAAAAAGAAAAACAAAAGCGATTGGATCCAACCACCTCCATATATCGATCCCCACCAGCACAAATCCTTCACCAAATCATGCTCAAATTTGCAATTTTTTAGTGTAAATATCTATTTGCAATTTTTTTATCGAGGCAATCATATCATCACGATTGTTACACTCTGTTACCACTTGTTACAATAATTGTGCCAAAAAACAACAAACATATATGTAACAAAAGGGGCAAAAAATCAACAAGTGAGGGGGAAAATTAGCCAAGATCGAGAAGGGAAGGCTAGTAATTCCGTGACAAGATTGATGATTACTTGCGCGTCTTCTCTTCCGATGTCCGGCTGTTGGCCGCCGTGCCCTCTTGACTGGCGCAGAAGGCGTCGCGCGGGCCGCCCCCGCGGATCACGAAGTGGCCGAGCGAGGGCGTGCCGCTGCCGGCGACGCGGTTCTCGTCGCAGAGGAACTCCTTGCTGAGCACCTGCTCCACCTCGAACTGGAAGTCGTGCACCAGCACGTCGGTGGGGCCGTTGGCGGCCGTCGCGCCGGAGCGCGCGAGGACCGCGGTGGTGAAGATGGACGGCATCCGCCCCGGCGAGGTCGGGTTCCACCCCGACGGCCCGTCGATGAGTACGATGTCCCAGGCGACGTCGTAGAGCTCGTTGGGCAGGTCGTTGATGGCGAGGCGGCACTCGGAGAAGAGGAGGTTCTGCACGGGTCGACACTCGGCGGCGCGGGAGGCCCGCGCGGCTTCGAGGAGGTCCCGAAAGTCGCGGACCTTGGTGGTGTAGGACACGTCGTAGGCCTCGAGGCCCGGGTGGCGCGGCTCGAGGTACTTGACGTAGAACTCGTTCTCGTCGAGGAAGACGGTGCGGCCACCGTGGTTGAGCGCTACCCAGAGCGGGGACTCGGCGCCGAGGCCGAAGACGAGGAGGTTGCAGGGCCCGCGGGCGCGGAGCACGGCGGCGATGGCGCGGATGTCGGTGTCCGTCATGCGGTGGGTGGCGTTGGAGGAGGAGGCGTAGTGGACGAGCGCGTCGAACACGGGAAGCGGGAGAGCGGAGCCGGAGGCGGAGGCGCCGGAGGAGGCCAAGCCCGAGCTAGAGCCCGAGGCGGACGCGGAGGCGAAGTGGGAGGTGGTGTAGCGGAAGGTGAGGAACGTGGCGAAGGCGAAGCAGGATGCGAAGACGAGGAGGAGGACGCGGCGGTGGCCCGACGGCACGGCCGCCTGCAGCTTGTCGCGGCTGCCCAGGGACTTCATCTCCGCGCGACTTTGCCTTGATCTCGCGGTGATTCCGATTGGAAGAGGGGTGGGTGCGCGTGGGCTGGAGAAGATGGGATCAATCAGCCAGGGACGGAGATGGAGGAGAAAGGTCAGGTCGTCTCAGGCTGTCAGCTCGGTTGGGGTCTTGGGGAGTTGGATTTTTTTCGAGTAGCAGCACTGTATCAGCAGTGCAGAGTTGGTAGTCGTTGTTACTCTGTCTTGTCAGTTCAAAATCTACAGCGTATAGTCGGGGCACGTTGTCCGTGCGGACCGAGAGCCTTTTTTTTAAGCAGTACTCCATCCGTCCTACAAAAACTGTATTTTTAGTGTTCAAAATTTGTACCACAAAGTGTGCATATTTAGTCTGTATGGTCCAGCTATAAATGTATGCATGCTCATTTAAGTGCCTGTGAAAATCGAAGCACCAGCACTGTTGAATAAAATCCTATCGAAATTTAATAAATAAAATTCAAATCCGGTATTTTTTGAACCAAGATTTTCGAGATTTTGGTCCAAAAAACAAAATTTTGTTCAAAATTATCGAAATCTTAGTAAATTTTAACTGAATAAAAAAATGGTTCAAACGACGTCAAAATTTTTTTAATTTTTTTTGGATGACCTTGACACAAAACTAATGTTTCCATATAAATTTCAGATGATGATCAAGCCTGAGAAAGTTTTAAAAAATCTAACATTGTTATTGTCCAAATAAAAGGCTTACCGTCAAATTTCAACCGAATAGAAAAATGGTGCAAATTACGTTAGAAACTTTTAAAAAAAATTACATATGGTCCTAACTCCTAATACATCCACAATATTACCATAAAATTTTTAGATGATGGTCAATCTTGAAGAATTTTCAAAAATTTGAACAGTGGTACTGAAGGCTGACTGATAAATTCAAACTGAATGAAAAATAATTCACACCATGTTAGAAAGTTTTGAATTTTTTTTTTGATGATCCATATGATGATAACCAATATTCACATAAAATTTTCAGATGATGATCAGACTCGATTTTTTTAAAAAAATTATGACAACCGAGGTACTTAATTAATATCCGCAGGAATTAATATGCATAGGCTAACTGGATGATCTACCGACTGTCCCGCATGGAAAGTGACGTGAAGAATCCAATCCAATCAAAATCCGGTCAACTTTTAGTCAAATTTCGATCAATTTCACCGAGATTCCGATTAGATATACCGAGATCTCGACGATATTATAGGGTACTGTAGCATTTTGATCTTTTTTAATTTCGTTGAGATTATGAAATTTGATGAGTGCAAAATCCGAGATTTCGCGGGATTTCAACACGATTTTGATTTTGGTTGGTGCCTATTGAATGCAGAAATTTCTATGCACGAAAAGCGCGGCATGAGGGTGATTCCATGCTGGCATTGGCAAGCCACACACGTACTTGTGCGGGCGGGGGCGCATGGCGCTCGCGGGGGAGACAGTCGGGCGGGCAATGGTATGTTGTCGTGTTTACGCTCGGGTGGTTTCTGGCGGGACAGGGCTGGTTTAAGAGGTAATTTTTGTAAAATATTATACGATGATTAGTTTTATTTTTTTAAAAAAAATAAAAGAGACTAATAGAGTAAATGCTTCGACAACATCTAATGCGATGGTACAATTTTGTCAGCTGAAACGTGAGGAGAGTAACATCAAAGCATATTTCCATCTGCCTTTGCACATTGTACATCGGACGGAGTACACTTCACGCCTGCTAATGAGGGTTACTTTGCGGCATCGATTCTAGAAAATTTCCAATGTCCAAAATCGAGCTTGATATTCCCAATTCCGTAGAATTTCGCAGGAATCATTTCCAATCTAGACTGATATAGGTAACGCTCAACTCTCTCACTTTTGCTGCAGAAAAAAAAGGAGTAAATGAGAACATAAGGAAAAATCGACCTTCTTGAGGTATATCCGTCAGCAGTAGACATGGAATGCGTCGCAGACTCGCAGTTTATAGTACAAAAAATGGAATGATATGAGCATATCACAATTTACAAGGAGGAAAAGGCACGTCAACGTTCGGTGTCGTTCAATTCACTACCACGTAACTAACCGACCGACCATGTTGCAATGGCCTGCCTGGTGGTAGGTACACAGTCTGGCCTAGCTGAAGGCCATTTTCGTAAAAGCCCAAATGGCCCACTTGAGCCAACCTACTGGGTCCCTATGTGCTACGACTCACGGTCACGGCACTCGTTTCTGGATCATTCATTTTAGATTACAAAAGAATCTGTTTTTATTGTAGGAGATTTAGGACAGATGGCTGCAATTTCTAGATTTCAAATCGACTCAGTGAGAATTAATAAGAATAAGTGGGAATCAAGTTTTAATTGAATTTTAATTTTATATAGAGAATAGTTTCTGATTATATAAAAAAACTGTTTTAATATGTAATCTATTAGTTTAAGTAGAAGTTATACAGAAGCTAAAATGGACGGTAAACTAGTCGTTTCTTGACCTGCTGCATGCTGCTCTGCTGCTGATGCACGCAACACATAACACATGAAACTAGTGCTCAATCACATCACTGTTCATTGTTCCATCACCATCGTTAATAGAGACGGCTCCCCAAGTCTACCTGCAGGTGTTACAACTTAAAGCACACGTTGAAGCTATGAATAGATGAAGATAAAACTTTAGTTCGGTTTAGATCATCTTCGATAGGGATTTCTAAAACTGGAGTTCTATATCCCTGTATATATAATTTTTAAAAGGATTCATTCGCAATATCTTTCTTTTCTCTCCAACAGCATTTTTAAATCACTTATTTTCTCCCTCCTGTATTATGACATGTATAATAAGATCATCTCAATTAGCTCTTAGCTTGTAAACATCAGTATTGCCTTACGTGGAAAAGTGAGAAAAAAAATAAGAGAGAAGAGAGCTGACTTTTATTTAGTAGCCAACTTTGTACGGAAATATAGAGACAATTATTGTACAATCTGGCTTTTAACTTACTATTGGTCTGTAGTGGGTTTTGCTATTATACTTGCTGTTGTAATGATATTTCATAACCGCTATATGAGCAACTGATTTTTTTGCTAGGAAAAATTCAAACGGTTATTTTTTAATGTAGGAATTTGAAATTTATTCTAAAAGCTATACTGTAACAGCTATGTTGTAACGGTCATCTGCATTGTTTTTTTGTAACGGCTATATTGTAATGGCTATGTTGTAATGACTATATTTTTAGGCTAGCCATTTGCACTTTCAACTCTTGTCCATTTCTGAATGTTTACTATCAAACATGTTTTCAATGAATCGTCGTAACTTAGTCAAGCATTTTCTATCAGAAGACTCATCGTCGAATGACGACGATAAATCTCTTCTCACAGTGGCATATCTAGCACAGGTGCAAGATGAGTGTGAATGCGCAACGCCACAAGGTTATGTTTTCGGCCATCAATTTGTAGATCGTAATAGAGAGGAAGGGCATGCTAGGTTATACCGAGACTATTTTACTGATCCTTCGGTCTACGGCTCAAGCTTCTATCGGCACAGGTTTACAATGAGAAATACTTTATTTATTTGTATTTTTGGTTGATCATCTTGTCTATGGCTTATTCTTTTTTTAACGCAAGTTTAGAATGACTCGTTCTCTATTTCTTTGCATATTGCATGTTGTACAAGCCCATGATAATTATTTTGTTCAAAAAAAAGAACTGTGCTGAAACTATCGGGTTATCTTCTTTACAGAAGATTACTGCGGCATTTCAGATTATAGCTTATGGAGTGCCAACAGATGCTATTGATGATTATTTGCGGATTGCAGAAAGTATTGTCATAGAGAGTCTTAAAAGGTTTGTGCGAGCTATTATTGTCCTCTTTGGAGATGAGTATTTGAGATCTTCAAATGAAAATGATACTGCTAGATTACTTGCAATCGGTGAGGAAAGTGATTTTCCTGGAATGCTTGGAAGCATAGATGACATGTACTGAAGGTGGAAAAATTGCCTTAAAGCATGTACACAAGCCAACAATAATTCTAAAAGCTGTAACTTCGCAGTATCTATAGATTTTGGAGGTGTTTGGTAGAGCTCCAGCTCCACCAAATTTGTTGAGTTGGTGGAGCTAGGTATTCCTAGCTCCATCAGATTCGTAGAGTTGGAGCTATGGGTGTATTACAAGCGCATCTACATGTATTACAAGCGCATAATGAACAAACTATTAGCTGTCCTGTGTATCACTCTATGCGGCATTGTATCTTTTTGGCAACTATTTAGTGATAAGAATAGTACAATGCTATAACCTGATTGTGCAAAAGCAGTCCTTGAGATAAATTAAATTACAAAAGCATGCATGTATGCCAGAGCGATAAAACCAAGTTTTACTAAATGATAAAACCAAGTGCAGAAACTTGTCTGGTCTACCAAATCGTCACGACAGTTACAACCGCATGCAAGAGTACAAACTATTTTGTTGTAATAACATGCATTTGGAATTTATACTGAAATTTTCTGAAGCTTCACTTGCTGCTAACCAAATGGAAGCAACTTGACATAACAGAGGAGTATAATAACAGCAAGAACCTCGTGCAGTTCAAATTTTCTAACCAAATGGCAATTTCAACTTCCGAACATTCAGTGGTCATCTGCATCTTGACAACTTCTGAACAAACACTAAGGTGAGTTGGTTGGGTGATACAAATCAGAGCTTTGTTTATGGCCTCATTGATGGGAGCTCTGCCTAAAGATTTCCAAATGGCCACCAACTAAAGCATACTATTCACTGCTGAGATAGTAAACACAGAAGCAATCATCTCCGTCAGTAGAGCATTCTGGATACACACTGTCAGTTCCGAAGTCATCGGGCAGTTAAGCATTTGCAGTAAGAACTGGGGTGCTGGTCAAAGTTCAAACAAATTTGCAAAACAAAAAAACCTAATCTGAAAGTGATATGTGCCATGTGAATGATACCATGTAATTCATTTCGCCATTAAGCTCAAAGATTTTCCCCAAGTATCTAATCCAATTAGATAGATCCATTATGAATCGAAATTACTTGAAGGCAAAAAGAAGACCAAAATCTCCACCTACATTGGCTGGATAATCCCAAGAACACAAGCCGAATCTGTAGAGGACCACATCGGATTCATGCTTGTAGGACAAATTTTGAACTTTGGGTGGGTTCTACGGACTAAAGATGCACGTCTTGTGGGACAAATTTTAAACGCTAGACATACATTTTTTGTGGAACAGAGAGAGTATGTACTAATTGACCTCTTACTCATAGAGAGGGACAGAGATCCCGTGCATCCCGTAGGGACCGCAAGTTAAGCAATCCCCACGGGTAAATCATCTATTCTACTATTTTTTAAGTGGAATTTTCTTGATTCACGTGGCAAATCATCGATTCTAATTTCGAAGCGGCACTTTCATGAAACCCACTCGTGTGAGTGTGCAAATCGAGAAATTTCCCGATGAAATTTGAATCACTAGACAGCGTCACAGGGGACGTGGGCCCCACGATCTGACAAAGCGGGACAAAAATTACTCTGTGGAAGTGCGGAACAGTCGCAGCAGTCCAGACAAACTCCAAAAGTTGAGACAGGAACGGCACGGCGTCAGAAAGCAGGAGGGTGCTACTCTCACAGTCAGTCACAGACGACCGGGCCCGGACGAACAACTGGACAACAGCAACAGTACTCGTCAACGATTTTTCTGTGCCCTCGCACGTGAAGCGTCGCTCCTTTCCATGGAGGCCACCGGGGCACCACTTTATACAGTTGACGGTCGTACATGCGCGGCCCTCGGTTCCTGCAGCCTAGTACTATGCGACTCGACTGTATTCTCCAAGCCTGCCACGTGGGCTCCGTGTGTCTCAAATAAACGCTACGGTGCCGTGGAACAGGTCGGTGCGATGCGATGCGATGTCACTTGGTATTGTTCACCGAACTCAGATGGAAGGAACGAAGTCTAGTAGGAGCTGCAGATGGTGGCAAGCACGGGGCGCCATGACAAACAGTGTCACCGGCTCGTATCGTAGTACCGCTGTAGTGCTGTGTTTGGATCAAACTAACCCGGGAGAAACTTACACCCGAACGTCTGATTCTAGTTTTTTTTTTCGGACGCCGTGCAACATTTGCGCAGAGAGTGCAAAACTGCCAACGGCGAAGACCACAGGCCTGGTCTAAAAACACTGATATCCCTAGGGAAAAAAACTAGTCAATTCCTTATTTAGCATTGAAAATGTGTATCTTCGCTTATATACTGCAGATTGTGTCACTAATATATGATTCCAAATTTCACACATCAGTGATATAGTCTAAAATTTTGACATAGTAATTAAGCCAAAGAAGAAGAAAAATCCCGCGTGTACACTGCAGAGGCCCTCTCCGAGAGGGACTATGAAAGGACCTGCCTAATCAACACCTTACGAAGAAGGGAATTAGGATAAGATAATTCAGTTTACAAGGATAAGATAATTCGGTTTACAAAAGAAAAAATCACCAATTAAAGTTATACAAAGATAAACCTAATCAATTTATCAGATAAATCGAATCTTTACATGTTAGCAAATCAATCTAAGAATCGAATAATTTAAAATTTTGATAATAATAAATAAATGGGAAATCACAAATAAAACAAACAAATCTCTTTTCTGGATCAAAAGTATTAATTACAAGAAATTGAATTACAACACAACTGGTATATTCATACATCACAATTTACACAAAAAGCGATTGCAATAAAAGGAAGTACATAAATATTTGCAAATGACACACAACAATTATATGAATTACAGTGTACATGATGAATTAATTACATCTAAAAAATAAGGACTACAAGAATGTTTAAATTTCCTAAAATCTAACCTGATCTCTTGCTTGAATCCCTAAAAAATACCGGTTAATCAAACTTATAGAATTAAAGAGTCAATAAGTTAAATTTGTAAACTAATTAAAAAGAAGAGTTGCGTCAGACCCATATGATTTGGTATCATGCACTGATATACCAGATTCGTCCGTGTTCAAATCGGCACTACTCACGAAATAGGGTTTCACCATTAAATTAACCGTAGACGCACGTATACTAAAAATATCGCACGGTAGAAAAATATTTTTTTCACTGTTAAAGGTAAAGTCCCATAATAGAAAGATAAGCATGAAAGCACTGTAGGATAAGATAATTTCAAGCCGAAACCCTTCTCCCAGTCCAAAGCCAGAGGGGGACGGAGGCAGCTGGGAAACCGCGATGATGGGCGGTGACGAGTACCCATGCCATGGGTACCCCCATCAGCCCGGAAGCACGAACGGGCTGACCAATCATGGCGAAGGCCCAGCACCACCAAAAGGTACTTGGGCCGCGGGGAGCGAGCCCCGACATGCAGGCCGACCCGAACGGTCGGCGGACTCGCTCGGCGGTCGGCATGCTCGGCCGCTAATATTAAAGCTCAAGCTCCACTGCGCCTAGGGCGGCATATGGCCCACGCCGATGTCGACGGCCGCTTTGTGCGCAGCTGGCTGGCGTCCGTCAGACGGGTAGGCGGCCCTTCCCAAGACTGCCGTAAGAGCCACCAAGGAGTCAAGCCTCGCCCCATCGCCTGGCACATCGCAGAGGAGCGCGCCACTCCCGAGGCCAAGGCAAAGTCAAGCGCCATTAAAGCCGCGAGGCAGACAGAGCACCACGCAAAGCGTCATCCGGCATCATCGCGCCAAGACCGCACATCGCGAGCCACCAACCTCGCCGAGACGGCCAGGGACGGTCGGACAAGACAGAGCCAGACTCGAGACACGCACGCCCCTTTCTAGTGGATTTCCTAAAACACCCGTGTAACTCCGCCTCCTCCGTCTATATAAAGAGAGCGGGGCCCGAGAGGAAGGGGAGACAAAAAGGCCCTCTAAGAAGCCACGACTCCTAGCCAAAGCACGAAGGGGATCAGACGGCCGACCCCCGCCTCGCTTGTACACCCTGGTTCATCGCCCAAAGATCAATACATTCGCACCGAACGAATCGAGTAGGGACATTCACCGAACCAAGATACATCATCGACTCCTTGAGTCGACCATTCGGGAGAGGGAGCGCGACCCCATCCGACCATAAATTGTATTGCCGGTGCACGAACACCGACAGTTGGCGCGCCAGTAGGGGATCTCGGCGTCTTCACCGACATCCTCATCCTCGGGTTCCCATTTCTCCTCCTCGATGGCCTCCTCCCACCACGATTCGCCGATGTCGAGGGTGGATCCGCTTTGGCGCCCTCGATTTCGTCACCACCGCCAAGGAGAGCTTGTTCTCATTCCCGCCGCCGTCCCGGACCGGCGCCCGCTTAGCTCGATACGCTTGCCGACGCCTCAAGAACCTCGGCCTCGAGGCCCTCGTGACGGCCGCGCGAAGGGCCTGCTGCCGGCCGCGCCGCTTCAAAGCGACATCGCTTACGGATCAAGGCGGCGGCGGAGCCACCTCCACGAGCTCGCAGCTCGTGGCCATGGCGCCGCCACGCGCCGGCTTCCTCCACGACTCCATCAAGTGATTCCTCCAGCCATGGCTCTAGCTCCGACAAGGAGTGTCCCCCTCGTAGGGCCTACTCCCGCGAGTGCAACATGACGGGCGCGGCGGAGCCATCCTCCACCCCCATTACCCTCGGGACCCTCCTCCCGCGCGACGAAGCGCGGCGGGAGGAATCCCAGCGGGAAGACGACGTACAACACCTACTACGCTTCGCTGACCTTCGGCGACAGCGCGAGGAGCTAGAAGCTCGAAAGGCCGAACTCGATAAGCTCCAGGCCGAACTGGAGCGCCGTCAGCCTAACCCACCACCCGCCTCCGGCGCGCGCGCCCGTGCGCGTCAGGTGCATCAGCCAGCTGGTGAGAGGAGACGAACGGCCTTCCGTTCTTCCTCACGCCAACCGTAACATTGCCGCGCGGCAATGCCGCCGAGGGTCGCCTGAGCCAACGGAGCCGTGCCAAGGCCACCTATCCAACCTCCGGGCTGGTAGAACGTCCGCTGCTCAAAGACGCCCAAGGTTCTCGCTCCCGACGGACGGGCGCCATCTCGGGCCGCTGGGCCACTCCCTCGCAGATCGGACGAGCCCAGCCAAGACGGCCCCGCTTCCACGAGCTCCCCAGGCATCATACACCCCGCGCGCCATCGCCTGGGGATAAGTATGACCTTCGCACCACCCTCGAGGCGCGAAGGAGAGCTACCGATGCGCCCTCGCCGTCGCCGATAGCGGGCGACGCAACCATCCCGACCAGGTTTCGACGGGTCTGGCGCGCTGCTCACCCGCCAGATCCGCAACGCCGATTTCGACCAGATTCCGGCTCGACCAACATAGCCAAGTACACAGGGCTACCAACCCGATGTTTGGCTAGAAGACTACCGGCTCGCTGCCGAGCTGGGAGCGACGGACGACTCCTTCATCATCCAAGACTCCCCATCTACCTTGCGGACTCAACGAGCCTGGCTCGAGTACCCCATGGACACCATCGGCACCGGGCCGACCTGACGAACCTCTTCGTCGGGAATTTCGAGGCACGTACAAACGCCCGCAACTCCTGGACTTGAAGAGCTGCAAGCGGCGGGGAAACCCTCCGACTACATCCGCCGCTTCTCCAAAGAAGGCAACGAGCTCCCGACATCCGCGACACCGACGCCGTCGGCGTTTCATCTACGGCACCACGTGGAGGCCCTGGTCCACAAGTTGGGGTCATGCGAAACCCCGGACCACCAAGGAGCTCCTCGACATCGCCACCAACCACGCCTCCGGCGAGGAGGCCGTGGGGGCCATCTTCGAAAGGAAGACAGCCCACAAGACAGCCAGCCTCGGAGCCAGCGCCCCCTCCGACCGCCCTAACAAAAGGAAGTGGAAGGGGAAGCAGTGGTCATGAAGGTCGAATGGTCGCTGGCCGCCGACCGACCGCCAAACAAAGAGGCTCGGCAGACGCCCGACCGATTCGAGAAGTTGATGGATAGTCCGTGCCCGAACCACGACTATCCCGTCAAACACAAGTATCGGGACTGCGAAGTCCTGAAGCGGTTCCTCTCCGGAAACCCCACGACATCACGGGGCAAGGGAAAGAAGCGCGATCCGACACCCGACGCCGGGGCAAAGGGCGATGAGCCAGCCGACGAGTTCCCACGGCTCGACGGCTGCCTCATGATCTTCGGAGGGACGGAGTGCTACGCCGACAAGCGACGGCTGAAACTCGCCCACCGAGAGGTACACACGGCGACCATGGCCGTGCCTTCCTACCTGAAGTGGTCGGAATGCCCGATCGCCTTCGATCGGACCGACCACCCCGACCACATCCCGCACCCGGGACGCTACCCGCTCGTCGTCGACCCCATCGTGGGGACGAAGCGCCTGACCAAGGTGCTCATGGACGGCGGCAGAAATTTCAACATCATGTATGTTGAGAACCTGGATGCCCTATGGGACCCCCGCTCCGCCCTCCGGCCGAGCAGGCGCCTTCCATGGCGTCGTGAGCCAACAGCCCATCCCCTGCAGGTCGGCCTGTCCGTCACCTTCGGGAGCCCGGATAACTTCCGCACTGAGAACCTCACTTTCGAGGTTGTGGACTTTCCCGGCTCCTACCATGCCATCCTGGGACGGCCTTGCTACGCGAAGTTCATGGCAGTCCCCAACTACACCTATCTCAAGCTGAAGATGCCGGGGCCACAAGGTGTCATCACCGTGGCCGCATCCTTCCAGCTCGCTTACAACTGCGAGCAAAGCAGCTGTGAATTGGCCTCGGCGGTCGTCGCTTCCGCCGAGCTCGCCCAGCTCAGGGAGAAGGTCTCCGGATCCGCCCCCGACTCCAGCAAGTCGAGGCCTAGCTCTTTCAAGTCCGCAGAGGACACGAAGGAGGTCGCAGTTGATCCCGAAGATCCCGCCAAGACCGTGCGGATCGGGGCCGCCCTCACCACCAAATAGGAAGGCGCGCTCGTCGACTTCCTCCAAGCAAACCGAGACGTCTTCGCTTGGAGACCCTCGGACATGCCAGGAGTACCGAAGGAGGTCGCTGAGCACTCCCTGAGCATTCGACCGGGATCTAGACCGGCCGCCAGTACCGCGCTGCTTTCGACGAAGAAAAGCGTCGGGCCATTGGGGAAGAAATCGCCAAACATATGGCCGAAGGATTTGTAAGGGAGGTGCGTCACACTTATTGGCTCGCAAATACAGACCTTGTAAAGAAAAAGTCTGGGCAATGGATAATGTGCGTTTACTACACGAGCCTCAACAAGGCCTCGTCCGAAAGATCCATTCCCATTACCTCGCATCGACTGTGTCGTAGACTCCACCGCCTGGTGCGAGTCCCTTTCTTTTTTGGATGCCTACTCAGGCTACCACCAGATAGCGATGAAGGAGTCCGATCAGCTTGCGACTTCCTTCATCACCCCGTACGGCTCGTACTATTACGTCACGATGCCTTTTGGTCCTAAAACGCAGCGCCACGCATCACGATGTATGCGAGCATGTTTTTCTGACCAAATTGGCCGTAACATCGAAGCCTCACGCCGACGACATCGTTGTCAAAACCAGGAAGGCCGACGACCTCATCACCGACCGAAGAGACTTTTGCAAACCTCCGATGGTTTCGCATAAAGCTCAACCCCAGAAATGCGTCTTCGGGTCCCCAAGGGCAAGTTGTCAGATTCATTGTCTCCAGCGCAATCGAAGCCAACCACGACAAGATCTCGCTTATCGCGAGGATGGGGCCGATCAATGATCTCAAGGGAGTTCAAAGGCTGATGGGGTGCATCGCGCGCTAAGTCGCTTCAGATCCTGCCTCGGTGAACGCGGATGCCACTCTACAAACTGATGAAGAAGTCCGACCACTTTTCCTCGACTCCACGGCTCGTGAAGCCTTTAGTCGACTAAAGGCCTTTTCTCGACTCACCTCCGGCCCCTGGTCGCCCCGGAGCCACAGGAACCCTTACTCCTCTACATCGCCGCCACGACTCAGGTCGTCAGCGCGGCACTTGTTGTGGAGCGAGCAGAGGAAGGCCGCGTTTTCAAGGTGCAGAGACCGGTCTACTTTGTCAGCGAGGTGCTCTCCGAAACAAAGGTCCGATATCCTCAGATACAGAAGCTACTCTACTCGGTACTCATCACCAAGAGGAAGCTTGCCCATTACTTCGATCGACACCCCATCTCCGTGGTGACCTCCACGCCGCTCGGAGAAGTTGTCCGCAACCGCGATGCCACCGGAAGAATTGCCAAGTGGGCTCTCGAACTCGATGGCCTCGACATATCGACGCCCCAGGACGGCGATCAAGTCCTGTGTCTTGGCGGACTTCGCCGCCGAATGGACCGGCGCAAGTCCTCGCAGCGGGTCGAAGACCCGAGTATCGACGATGTACTTTGATGGGTCTTACACCAAGAATGGGCCGGGCGAGATCGTCATCATCTCCCCACTCGGCAACAAGCTCCGTGACGCTATCCGTCTACTCTTTGACGCTACCAACAATGTCGAGCACGAAGCCCTCGCCAACGGCCTTCGAATCGCCGCCGACCTAGGCGCACGACGGCTCTACGCTCACGGCGACTCCAAGCTGGTTGTCGACCAAGTGATGAAAGCCACCGAGCCCCGTGGACGCTTCGGATGGCCGCCATCGCTCGGAGGTCCGCAAGCTCGAGGAGAAGTTCAAGGGTTTCGAGCTCCATCACAGCCTACCGACGCTACAACGGTGAAGCCGACTCCTCGCCACCGCCTCGGAAAAGGGCCGGTTCCCCGGGATCTTCGCTTCCGACCTCGCAGCCCATCAATCCGCTTGGACCCAAGTCGAGGGCGCCATCGACTTCAAAGGCGGGCGCCTCGCCGATCTCCGGCCAGATGCTCACCGCCTGGTCGGATTTGGGCGCCCCGACTGGCCGAAACCGATCGAGGCAACCGTTTGTCGATCGATTGACAAACGGGTCGCTCCCCGCCGATGCCACCGAGGCTCGGCGCCTCGCCCGACGGGCGAAGTCTTTCGTCCTGGTCGAAGGTGCCCGCTACAAGAGGAGCCCGTCCGGACTCCTTCGGCGCGTTCGACCGACCAAGGGAAGCACCTTCTGCTGGACATCCACGGCGGGGTGTGTGGACACCATCCCGCGCCGCGGTCCCTGGTAGGAAAGGCCTTTCGACAAGGTTTCTACTGGCCGACCGCCGTAGCAGATGCAACCCAAATCGTTCGCACCTGCGAAGGATGCCAATTCTTCGCCAGACAAACGCATCTTCCTGCGCAAGCTTTGCAGACGATCCCCATCACGTGGCCCTTCGCGGTTTGGGGGCTCGACCTGGTCGGACCCTTCAAAAAGGCGCCCGGGGGCTTCACTCACGTGCTTGTCGCCGTGGACAAGTTCACAAAGTGGATCGAAGCCAAGCCGTTGACAAAGATCACGTCGGCCCAGGCAGCAGGCTTCTTCCGCGATATTGTCTGCGGTTCGGGTGCCCAACTCCATCATCACCGACAACGGACGCAGCTTCACGGAAAGGAGTTCCTCGAGTTCTCGCGACAACTTCAATATCCGAAGTCGATCGGGCGGCAGTGGCACACCCTCGAGCCAACGGCCAGGCCGAAGCGAGCCAACAAAGATGATCCTCCAAGGACTCAAGCCGCGAATCTTCACCGATCAAGAAATTCGGCGGACGGCGCCGAGCTACAACCCCGTGCTTTGGAGTCTGCGAACCACGCCGATCGGTCGACCGGGTTCACTCCTTTCTTCTTGGTGTTTGGAGCAGAGGCTGTCCTCCCGACCGACCTTGAGTACGGCGCGCCAAGGGTACAGAACTACAACGCCGCACGGGCAATCGAGGAACAGCAGGATGACCTCGACCGACTCGACGAAGCTCGAGACGTCGCGGTCTTACGGTCGGCAAAATACCAGCAGGCGCTGCGCCGCTACCACAGCCGACGAGTTCGCGGTCGCTCATTCGAAATCGGCGACTTGGTGCTACGTCAAGTCCAATCCGCGAAGGACAGGCACAAGCTCTCCCCGCCTTGGGAGGGCCCTTTCACCGTCGCGGAAGTCCTCCTGCCCGGCACCTTCCGTCTCAAGGACACCGAAGGAAATCTCCTTACAAACGCGTGGAATATAGAGAAGTTGAGAAGGTTCTATCCCTAATCACCGCCCTTCTCTGCATCAGCGAAAAGTTTCCAAAACAAAAGAAGTCGAATCGCCGAAAGATCGATCGAGTGCTCTCTCTCCCTCTCTCGCCCTTGATCTACCACAAGTACTATGACCTCCGCCCCGAAAGCAGAGGTCCCAAAATAGTACTCTACCCATGTCGAAAACGACGAATAACCGACCTACGGTTGGGCGGACCAACCCGTTCCGGTGACAAGCACAGCCTGCGCCGGACCCGTTGCGGTCCCAAAAGACTACGGATGTGGGCGATCGCAAAAGTGGAAAATCCTCGAGGAAGAAAAAAAAAGAGAGAAAGGAGCAGAGGGCAAAAGAAACACTTTATTCATTCACGGAGGCGCATCACCCCAACCAAGAGCAAACCGCCCGCCGTTGTCTTGGTGTGCGCCCCGCCAGCCGGACAGCGCACGGCGCCTCTCAACCAGCGCCTGCACCAGCGGCGCCCTCACTTCCCGCAGCCGAGGAACGCCCACGACAAGGACGCCAACTCGCCGTATGTCCTCGCGAACAGCCTCGGCCTCGACCTCCGCCACCTCCTGCAGCCAAGCCTGATGAGCGCCTACTTCCTCGTGGAGCTGAGCATAACGGTCCGCCATGGCGCGCGAAGGAAGTGTTGTGGAAGCTTTGGCAGAATAACAAACGCACCAGCGTTCTCTCCTTTTATAACCTACAGTGTGGGAGGCACGGAAGACGAAGCGCCTCAAGAGCGCGCAGCGGAGCGGAAGCCGAAGCGTCCCAGTTCCAAAGACGACACGACCTCCAAGGCGAGTTAATCCGCCCTTATCTCTAAGGAGAAACATAAATCTCTTTCAAAAAAACCTGTGAAAACTCAAGCGGTGCGTGACGACTGCACCCCTCAGTCCCCACGCACCACTCGGGGGCTCCCTTACGACCCCAGGGGTCAGCGACCTAGATCGATGTTCGGTAAACCGCTCCGACCGAGCTGCCCCCCCTCTCTCTCATAGTAACCTCTTCAAAACCAAAATGCTACAGCCCACGCCCCCGCGGCTACGGTTTCGAAGTAGCACTTTGCGCAAAAAGGGAGGCTACTTGAGCGAAGGGCCAAGCGCCGGTCGGATGAAGCTTTTCTCGATTTAGGTCGGCGAGCCGACTGATCAAACAAACTCCCTCGAGGCAACCTCCTCGAACCAAATGCTACAGTTTAAGCCCCAGCGGCCACGGCTCCCGAGTAGCGTTTTGCGCAAAAAGGAGGTTGCCCAAGAGGAAGGCAACTTGATCAGTTAGCATAAGTCGTTAAAAAGCACACAAGTCGTTACCCTGAGCCGTACCCCGACCGACCAAGCTATCCACCTCGCGGCTATTTCCCCCGGACCAAGGTACTACGGCCTACGCCCCCGCGGCTACGGTTTCGAAGTGGTACTCTGTAGGGGGAAAACAAGCCCTCCGAGCAAGAGACGCTAGGGACGGTCGAAGCACCCCCACTCAGGGCAACGTTCTAGCCGGCCAAGCGGAGCCTTCGCAAAGGAGACGGTCCGACCTAGGCACCTCTCCTCCGTGAAGCGAGCGTTGTAGGTAGCCTGTCCTATCCCGTGATTTCTTCAGACTAAGTTGGGACAACGCCTACGCTCTCAGGGCACCCCTGCGGGCCCTATAGCTATGGTCGTAAGATTGCCCAAACCACAGAGGAAGCACGAGGTAGACGGACACAAAAAAAAGGGGAACTCAAAAGCGGCCCGACACGTCGGGCCCGATTGAGGCGATCACGTTCGTTACATGTACTACAAAGAAAAAGAAGAGAAGGAAACTAATCGTCTCCCTCCGTCCGACGGAGGATTTCTCGCGGCGAGATCCGGCGGGCAATCTCTTGGGCGCACGGGTCGACCTGGGCCATGAATGCGTCGATCTCCTCATCACTTCGGCCAAGAAGCAACACCGCTCCGACCGCCTCAAGGTCGACGCCGTCATAATAAGAGACGGTGTTGACCAGGGCCGAGGAAGCGCCAAGCACCGCCGCTTCCCGCACCGACGCCTCAACGCGCCAGGACCCATCCGAGTATGGTGGGGATGGCGCTGGGCCTGGAGTAAGTCCAAACAGCCGGCCGCAGATACCTGGATGCCCACGCTGAGGACCGCCACCGGCCGTCGCTTTCGGCCGTCCTCTCCGCCACCCGCTTGTCCACAAGGGCCGAGTCACGTGACTCGACCGCCGCATCCTGCTTCTCCACCGCCACCCTTCGCGACTCCAGCGCATCGCTAAGGCTTTTTTGTAGGCCTGCAGGAACAAAAACAGGTCGAAGACGCCGTCGCAGATGGCTCCCAAGGGATTGAACAACTCACCGCCACGGAGGCTTCTTTGGCACGGTTCCTCCTCGACCTTGGCAAGCGCCTCGATCGGAAGCGGCGCGGCGTAAGCTCCTCGCCGCAAGCTCCCCGAAAGCAAGATCCCGCTGAATGGCCGGCCGCCTCCTGCGGCCGACTTCGTTTTCCTCTCGGAGGCGGGTGGCCTCCGTCCCGCGTTCTGCGCGGACCGCAGAAGCCTTGGCCGCTTCAGCGTCCGCCAGGGACGACCTGGCCCGCTCTCCCTCGGCGGTCAGGGACTCCGCAAGTCGCTGAGCCTCCCGCAAGGCTTCAGTGACTTCCCCCAGCCGCTGACCAGCCGCGGCGACCCTCCCTTGCTCGGCAACAAGCGCCCTCCGGGCGTCGAGCAGCTCTCCCCCTATAGCACTCCCCCGGCTGTGCAAACGCCGGAGGAACATCGACTTGTCTACCGCCCGGGATGTCAAGCGCTGCAAGTTCTCGCCCGGTCGATCTGCTTCCTGGTCGAAAGAAACACAAAAGACAAAACCCCGTCAAAACTCACCGATCTGACCAAGCGGGACTCCTGAGCAATGGACTTCCTCGCCCTGGACGCGGCGTCAACGGCGCGAGTGAGGTCGGCGTGGACCCTCTCCATCTCCTCCTCCAAAGCTGCCAATCCGCTGCGTTACGCTCGCCGCCCAGGGCGCGGCCCCGGCCGGGTCAGGGCCGGGCCAAGACAGCACGGCGGTCGGCAGCCGTCCTGCCTCGACTTCCCCACCTGCCGCAGCGTCTGCGGTAGCCGGTTGCGCTTAACCTCCTGCGTGACACTTGGACCGCCGGCGGCGCGGTGGCCCCGGCGCGGGCGGCAGACTTCGCCCGACGGTGTCGCAAACGCCGCGGATCCCAAGATTTCCGGCAGAGTCGCGCCGACTTACGGCCGGCGGTGCGGGAAAGGCAAGGATAGCGAGCGCCTCCGCCGATGTTGGGCGGTGGCGGTCCTGGCTTCACGGGCGGCGGGACCACACCGGCTTCACTGCATAACGCACGGCGGAGGCACGCCCGCGGCTGTTTTCTTCGCCGCGAATCGGCGTGCTCCTCACATCCCCCTCCGGCGGCGTCCCCTCGCCGACAAACCCAGCCACGGGGAGCGCATCCGAGGAAGCCCCGCTCCCAACAACCGCCGCCGCACGCCCCGCGGATGGGACCGGAAGGGTGCGGCTCCTCACCGCCGAGGTAGGGCTCAGCGCTCTCCCAGCGCTGGTATGCCCCCTGCACACAGCGGCCCATCAGGAGTCACGAAGGAAAAAGCACCGGAGAGGACCAAACTGGGAGCACGTAAAGTCACTTACCGAGAGGAGCGAACAACCGGCACCTGGCGTGCCCTTTTTGCCGGGCCCCCACGAGGGGGCGTGAGGGGTCTGCGCATCTTCGTGGATGTACCTGCGCCGAGGTCTCTTCGAGGAACCACGGCCGCCGCCCCGCTGGCCGAACCCACGCCGCAGCCGCCGAGTCGCCTCCGCCAACCGCTTCCTCGCTCGGACGACGGCTCTTTCGCCGCTGCCGCTTCGGGCCTCGTCAGAGACCTCTCGCCACGCGCGGACCGCTCCGCGACGCTTCTTTCCTCTTCCGATCCTCGTCGCCTCCTTCTTCGCCAGAGGGCGGCGTCACGCCGCCCGCTTCAGACGCACGGCCGCTCTCGCTTTTTTCCCCGGAAGCAAGGGGCGGAGATCAGCCACCGAGCCCTCGCATTTAACACGCTCGGGTAAGGGGCGAAGGAGCAGAGCAAAACAAAAGCAAACAGAGCCGTCCGACGTACCAAGTTCATGCGGATTCTGCGCCGAACGGCGCGCAGCACGCGCCCGCCCGGCTCGGTATCTCCTCGATGGAAATCGCGCCACACGTGCGAGGACCTCCGACGCAGAAGCTCCGCCCGACGACCTCGCAGGTCGGCCGGCCCCGTATACTCGAACATGGGATGCGCCCGATCCTTGAGGGGTTGAATGCGCCTCTCCATGAACGTCACGGAGGACCACCTTGCCCGCCGACCCGCCGCTCAGTTCATGAAGTTTTTCGAGAATCTCATCAACCTTCGCCTGGTCCTCGCGCCGGGACCCCAGTCCAGCAAGGATGCGGCGTCGGTGAATTCCCACCAAGGCCGGCATCGTTGTCGATGTTCCTGACATAGAACCACTCGCTATGCCACCCCTGCTGGGCGTCGGCAGCCTTTACATCGATGTAAAGCGATTTGCGGCGGGGCGCAGCTTGGATCGCCAGAGCGCTAAGAAGGTCGGGCGCCCGACGGCCTCGCTGAAGAAGAAGTGGCGCCAGAATCCCGGTGGGGTTCGATCCCGTAAAAGCCTCGCACAGCGTCATGAAGACCGCAATGTGGAGGACTCCATTCGGATTCGTGGTGAACCTCCCCGTAGTAGTGAAGCAGCCCCGGACGAAGCGGGTGGAGTGGGAGGCCAAGCCTCGGCCAGAAGGCCGCCACGAGACTATCTCGCTGTTTTCCGGTCGGGACCTCGGTCCCGGCCCGGCACCCGCCAATGGATCGAGGCCGCAGAGGAAGGAGCTCCTTCCTCTCCAAGCCGAGGTAGCGACCCGCCGCGCCAAGTGCGGTCGGCGACATCCTCGAAAGTGCGTGGGGAAGCGGGGGGCGGCGGCAAGCGGGAAGATTTTTTTCTCCTTAGCGTTTTCTCTCTTTCCCTTTTTGCAGAAGGCACGAACGGAAGGTTTTGCTCCCCACGCCGCCTTCCTTCCTTTATAGGCGCTGGCGGAAGCAGGCGAACCTCCGCGCCAATCGACGCCTCCTCGCGGCGAATCGACGATCGCCGAACCATCACCGCTACCTCTCCCGTGAACGTGCCGTAGCCCATTTAAATCCCACTAAGCATTAACTGCTCCGACAGAGCGAATGCCTCGCGCCGCACGCCATGCAGCACCGCAGACCTCACCGGCTACATCGGGCCGGGACGCCCCACGCCAAGAAAGGTATGAAAACGGCCCTCATCGGCGCCCCGGCCTCGGGAAAGCAAGCGGCCTGCGGGCTCGCGCCCGAGGCCCGGCACCGTGCTGAGGGTTACGAAGGCCGAATCCAGCCAGCTGGAATGAAAGCCGCCCCAACACGTAAAAAAAGAAAGCGCGAGGGGCGGGTCGCAGTGAGCCCCCAGAGGGCCCCTAGTTAGGGTTGGCGGACAACCCAATCACTGTGGCCCGCGTCCGAGACCATACCTCACACTCTCCCACGGAGCTCATCGATGAGTGGCGGCCAGCCGCGCTCCGGGTTGGCGGACGACCCGGCAGCCCGATGCGGGACGAGTAAGGAAAGGTTTTTATGGAACGCCCCCGAAGCGGGTCGGACGCCCACGCCAGGAGTTACGTCCGCTTGGAAACGATCCCCCTCGAGGGAGATCGCCAAGGTTCCACTCGGATTACCCAATAGTAGCTCGCACGAGCACGACGTTCGAGCCGACGAAGGCAAACGTCGCTCGCCACCCGACTAAAACCCACCAACGGCGTGGTCGCCAGTGGTCCGAGGCTAAACCCCGACCGCTCTCCGACCGCCGGGGCTCAGGGTTACACTCCACCTGAAGCGCCAAGACCGGCCCTTTCCAGGCCGGCGGCTCCCAAGGCCGACCTAAGCACCGCTAACCTCCGGATCGACGTCTACCGCGGCCGGGCTAAACCCCCGACCGGCTCTCCGACCCGCTCCGGGGCTCGGGGGCTACACGGAAGGCCACACAAGACCGGCACTTCCCGGGCCGCGGCTCCCAAGGCCAATTGACTGCACCGCTAACCTCCGGTCGACGACTCATGGTCGGGCTAAGCCCCGACCGGGCTCTCCGACCCGCCGGGGCTCGGGCTACACTCCACTGGTGCGCCAAGACGCACTCCGAGCCCTTCTAGGCTGGCGCGGCTCCCAGGCAGTCACGCCGACCTAGCATCACCGACCTCCGGGCCGACCGCTACCACCACCAGGTTAAACCCCCGAGCGGCTCTCCGACCCGCTCCGGGGCTCGGGGGCTACTGACGAGTACCCATGCCATGGGTACCCCCATCAGCCCGGAAGCACGAACGGGCTGACCAATCATGGCGAAGGCCCAGCACCACCAAAAGGTACTTGGGCCGCGGGGAGCGAGCCCCGACATGTGCAGGGCCGACCCCGAACGGTCGGCGGACTCCGGTTCCGGGCGGTCGGCATGCTCCGGCCGCCTAATATTAAAGCTCAAGCTCCACCTGCGCAAGACAGGTCGGCATAGATGGCCCACGCCAAGGTCGACGGCCGCTTTGTGCGCAGCTGCCCCTGGCGTCCAGACGGGTAGGCGGCCCCTTCCCAAGACTGTCAGAAGAGCCACCGAAGGAGTCAAGCCCCCGTCCCATCGCCTGGCACATCGCAGAGGAGTGCGCCCACTCCCGAGGCCAAGGCAAAGTCAAGCGCCATTAAAGCCGCCGAGGCAGACAGGAGCACCACGCAAGGCGTCATCCGGGCATCATCGCGCAAGACCGCACATCGCGGAGCCACCAACCCTGCCTCGGGACGAAGCAGGGGCGGTCGACAAGACAGAGCGACTCGAGACACGACGCCCCTTTCTAGTGGATTTCCTAAAACACCCGTGTAACCCGCCTCCTCCGTCTATATAAAGAGAGGCAGGGCCCGAGAGGAAGGGGAGACAGAAAAAAAGGCCCTCTAAGAAGCCACGACTCCCTAGCCAAAGCACGAAGGGGATCGGACAGCCGACCCCCCGCCTCGCTTGTACACCCCTGGTTCATCGCCCAAAGATCAATACATTCGCACCGAACGAACTGGAGTAGGGACATTCAGCCCGAACCAGTATACATCATCTGACTCCTTGAGTCGACCATTCGGGGAGAGGGAGCGCGCGACCCCATCCGACCATAAATTCGTATTGCCGGTGCACGAAACACCGACAGGCGGCTAGAGTGGAGAGAGCGCGACAACGGCGACGGCAGCAGTTGCGTGAGTCGACGGGCGGAATGGGAGGATAGGGCCGCAAAAACAAGGGATAAGATGGGGATAATATGGTAGGGGGAGAGGAGGAGGATCTCATCCGCGCGAAAAAAGGGCAAAAACCGGTGGGATTCGGAACTCCATGGGCCGACCATGGAGGGGGAAGAGAGAGAGAAAAGAAGAGGGAGGAAGGTGGAAGAAGATGGAAAGGAAGAAGGGAGGTCAGGTGTGCTGCGCAGGCTGAGCCGAGTAGGAAAAGGAATAGGTCGATTTCGACCCATCCAAAAGTACTTTTAAAAAAATACGGACGTCACGATGCTCCATCATCATCGTTGTTTTACCTTCGTTTACGCGCACGGACGATCCAGGTTTGCATGAATCCTCCGACAACGGCGAGTCGGTTAGCTCCTACACTCATAGCTAGGGGTGGATAACGAGCTAGTTGAACTTTTTTTCGAGCTTTCTTCGACACTGATTTATTCTTATTTATTATAGTCTCCTGTATTGTTTGAGACCCAACTTCAAACCGAGCTTAACGAGCCGAGCCTAACGAGCCGAGCCGAAGTTGACTCTGGTTCCAAATCAACTAATTTTTATTTTAAAAGAAAAATGAATGTAATCAGAGCAATTTTGAAACGAGCCACCGAGCCAGCTCAACTAGCTTTTTTTCCAGCCCTACTCATAGCAGCAGCCACAGCCGGCAAGGCGACGCCTGGCTGGGTCCAAAGAAAAGGCAGCCCACTCATCCTGCTAATATAAGTACTACTCGAATTAACAGATGTAACCAGGCTAAGCGCTACTAAAAGGCTACGTAGTGTTTGGTTTGGTGCTGTTGCATTCATGGGCCGTCGCAGCGCGTTTTGCGTGTATCATTGGAGCTAGGCAAAACGTGCGGAACGTCGCACCGTTTAAAATTTACTTTGTTTGGGAAAAAAATTATACTAACAAAAAAAATCGTAAAGGGTCTCTTTGTAATTTCTAGAAACCAATTTGTAATTTAGAGAAAATGGAATGACTTATTTGCAAAAGGACCAATTCATAATTTAGAGAAGGGAAAGAGTCTATTTGCAAAATGGCATGGGGTGACGTGACCGGCCTGAGAGGCCGGCGATTCATTCCCCTGAAGTACCATGAAACGCAGCCTCCCTTCAATCTGTACGCCACACCGTGGACATCGCCGATTTCGGCACCCTTTTTTTATTTTGCCTCCTTTTCTTTTCTTTTTGAGAGGTGCTTCTATGCTCTTCCTCCCAATACAAGTTGCACAAATCTTGAAGCAAACGAAGGGGTAAGTAATCCTCATCTACCCTTCATTCATGCTTTAATATTTGTACAACTTTAAAAAGGAAGAGCATAGAAACACCTCTCTTTCTTTTTTATTATAGTAAACCTTCTTGACTACGTTTATGCTGCCGCCTCTACACGTGCTTCCCTGGAAAAAATGCCTAAATATACAACATATAAATTCAAATTTCAGAAATATACAACAAAAAAATGAAATAGCAAAAATACCAGTGGTGCCCAGGTACACGTGGCGGCCGCCACACCACACGGCGCCGCCACACCCCATGGCGGCACTCGCCGCCACCCCACACGGGCGGCAGTGGCTTTACCGCGACCGACACGTGTAATTTTTATTTTATTTGGTTTTTTCTTTCCGCTCAATTCCAAATTGAATAAAATAAACTATCTGAAATTTCAAAATTCATTTTCTTTTCCGCTCAATTCAAAATTGAATAAAATAAACTATCTGCATTTTTGAAAAATCATTTGGATTACTTAACTTTGTAAAATTTCGTAAAATCATGCTTATTAAGAGTATGCTTATTAATTAGGAAAAATACTCCAAACAGATCACTTTAAATTTGGTAGAATGTTAGACTTTACGATCAGATATGACTTTACCTGTCATTGTTCGCGTCCATATTCGAGCGGTTGGCTATGTCCTGAGGTGGAAAACGCTGAAATATACCACTTGTAAATTAAAAATTGTAGTTATAATTGTCATTACAAAATTATCTAGACAAAGGTACACAAATAATAATTATAACTACAATTCAAAGCGTATACTCTACCGATAGACGGGGTAGTATCTTTGTTGTATTTTAATGCTATACAACCCCTACTGAATAGATTATCTATATTACCGCCTCATATGAGCGGTTAGATTCATCGACTAATTGACGGATGACACACTACATCTTACAATAGCATAGATGGCGCTTATTTATAGTATATCATTATATTATGTAAAAATAACTCATACAATAGATTATCTATAATACCATATAGGACATTACCGTCATTATTCAAGCGTCCATATCCGAGCGGTTGGCTCAGTTAGGAGGTGGGAAAACGGTTTTATATACAACATGTAAATAGCCGAATTTTTTAGTTTTCTCGTTATTCGACCGATCCGATTGAAATGCAAATACCGATAATTGTGTAATATTTTATTTGTACACTGCATCGATAGTTGTGTAATAATTTTTTGAGACTTCGTAGTTTTGGTCAAAGATGGGCGGATAAATTACGACGGCCACGAATGGTAAACAACAAAGGGCATATACCGGACTAAACCTAACATGCCTTAGGGAAAGGGAACAACAAGAAGGGCCCCTTGTCGTACATTTTATTGAGAGCAATGAGGATATTTTCCCTTACGCAATCCTTCACTCCTGCGCCGCTGGCCCTAGCTGCCCTCTCACGCTTTCTCTCACTCGGCCTCCCTCTCCGCGGCATGGCGCTGCCGTTCGGCCTCCTTCAGGCAAGCATCTGTTCCAGACGCCGCTTGCGCTTCCTCCCGATCCTGCTCACACCATCGCCGCTCCACCATAGCCCTCCGATGCGAGTACTCCCGATTCCGCATCCTTTCCATCTCGAGAGTTTGTTCCGCGTCGTAGAATCGGATGAACTCGCACAGTGGAGGCTGCAATTGGTCACATCACATGGTGTTAGACACATGCAGGTTCGATGCAAAACAAAATGCGAGTATGAACATACCGGGCTTCTCCGCAGCCGCATCCCCAGCTTTGGCTCAGAGTCGTGGTTGCGGCAACTCCGAGACTCATACCGTGACGTGTATGAGTTGTCTATGGACTGCCGGAGCGGCAAGGATCCCGCATAGGCACATGGGGACCTCCGTGCCGTCGGGGATGGTTTGGACAACGCCGTGCCTTGGGGCGAGGAAACTCCATTGGTCTTTGCTCGTTTGGTTTGCGGGGGATGGTTCTCTTTGTTGTATTGGAGCAGTCGTTCGGTTGATGCAATGCTGGGAAGCCAGGAAGGGGGTTAAATAGCCTGAATTGATAAAACGACAGACTTGAAGCAAGAACGAATCCGCGAGCATCGGATTCCTTTGCAGCTCTGCCTGTGCTTGGAAGCGACAAATGCATGCAGCTTTGTAGCTGCTAGGGAGGTGCGGTCGGGCTTTGGCAGCTATGCTTTGACATGACGACTAAGGCATTCTCGCCACGCATGCATTTGATGACATGAGATATCCTGCCAGGCTTTGCCGCCAGTTGCTTTGACAGACGTCTCGTGCCAATGCAACGAAAGTTTGGATGATGACAACTTAATGGATAATTATAATAGTCGCGGAAAAATATGACAACTTAAGCATATTCGGCGCCGTGAAATATCACGTGTGAGTCCATTTTTTCTAAGAATGCAGCCCATTTGGTCTTGTGTATACCGACTACGATATTATGGAAAAATATTATAATTACTTTTCCTTTGTATGTACTTTCGTATAGTTCAAAAGGGCTAAATATAATAGTCGCGGAAGAATATGACGACTTAAGCATATTCAGCCATTTGTGAAATATCACGTGTGAGTCTATTTTTAGGAATAATGCAGCTGATTTGCTCTTCTCAGATAATCGACTACGATATTATGGAAAAATATTGTAATTACACCTGCCGTTGTATGTACTTTCGTATAGTTCAAAAGGGCTAAATATAACGGTCATGAAAATTGCATCTACTACGTCTTTACGAGTATTAAAATGGAATGAAGTTGTTAAATTAACTCTTCGTATGTTGTGTTGGTGTATCCGGTGTTGTGCCGTTTCGTATGGCTTGTAACGACAAAAGATATTAAAGGCGGAAAATACAATGTTGAAATATATAAGTTACGACATAACATCACAACACGGGAGAAACAACGTTGGAATACCGTCAATCGCCAACGTACATGACGGGTACATGACTACTACATATTATTTGAACAACTCACGCAATTCTGGATTAGAACTTTCCAGAATCATCACTATCTGCATCAATACCCTCCTCTTCTAAAAACTGCCAGCGGTCGCGTTTGCCCTCGTCATCAGTCTCGTAGTCACATGGAAGACAACAGTCTGGGTCTACAACATTGGAGATACGGCCTCCCGACGCAACCTCCGTCGCGGCCTGGGTGGAAAAGGGATCCCACGTGACCTGCGCTGATGTCAAGAAGTCTAGGTCCCCCACGAGACGAGGGTAGGAGCCGCGGTCTGATTCCCCGCCCATCGAGTCCGGCATGCATCCATTTGTAACCCAAGGTTGGCCTTGCGAGTGGATGCACGTTAGCTTCATCGACGGCACTTGGGTAGTACCGCTTGACACTCTTGGTCGCGCTATGGGTAGGTACGACCAGGACCACAATCAGAGAAGCGGGGCAACCTCCCATTATTGAAGTTGGTCGTGGCCGTGGCGGCCGCACACATCTCGCGATATGTGTCTGCGAGAACCGCCGAGCCCCACCAGAAGTCCGGTGCTGCATCTTCGCACCTGCTCGGCTAATTCGAGCGACCCAAACGAGGTGGGGGCAACGGAATCACCATTTCCGCTTGTAAATAAAATTCTGCAAGGAGGAAATAGAGGTACACCTCGAAATGCCTATTTATCCGACCAGGGTCGGCGTTTTGCCAGACATGGTCCAGCCTCGGAGATCACAAGCCATGTGAAAGAGACTCCACGATCACAGTTCCCCGTGTACGTTGTGCCAAACCTGCATCGAAGAAAATCACATGTTAGCAAATCACGTTAGCTCCCAGATAAGTGTGGTCGGTGTGCTTTCACATTTATTACCTTTCCTCTACATAGTTCTTCCATGCCTCTTTGGAGGGCTTGCGCACTACGAGGGGTTTACCTGAAAGTGGAAGGCCAAATAACATGGCGACATCTTTGAGGGTCACCGCCATCTCGCCGAAGGAGGTGGAAAGTATGCGTCTCCGGACGCCATCCGTCGACCAACGCGGTGATAAGGGCCCCGCCCAGCCTAGGCATCGGGGTCCACTGCCCTTCCTTCAGAGGCTCCACGCACCATAAATGCGAAGCTAACAGCCCGTCCGTCCCAGGCCGTATATGAACCGAGGGTCCAATCTCTTAATGTTACGGAGCCACGCATGCGGAGAGTGTTAAGCTGCAAGGACAAAGCAAGTAAACGTACTAAGCATAACGAAGGTGCGTGACGCTATGCGATGCGTTACGACGATGTAGTAATGGCGTTACCGTGGCCGGAGGCCCACTTCCGGCCCCTGTGTGGTCGCTATCATACTTCGATCGCAACGCTCCGCAACTCCATAACAAGCCTGCATTATCTCCAGGAATGAAACAATGAAATACAAAAATAACATTAGAAGAAATTTCAAAACCACTGTACATACCCAAAGAAATTTAGGTTCATAAATTACATAACTGAAATTTCACGAAGAGAATGCAAAAGGAAGGTAGTAGGAAGATGTTGCATGTCTAATGCGTATAGTTGAAATATTACATTGGACAACATCACCCTCTGTTTGGGCAGCTTCTACGGTCATGCCCTGCACTGCTGCAGATGCGGCAATGCCGAAGGCCATCGTCTCGGCCGAGACGCATCCATGTCACCCTCAAACCGCGCGAACGCTGGCTACCCGGCAGACGCGCCTTAGTGTGGGGTACGGGAGCCACGTAGGGGGTTCGGAGGTCTTGTAGTTGTTGCCGACGTTGAACGGTTCGAAATGCCCCGTCCATGTTGCTCTAACGGCATCCATACGGTAGTACGGTGTGACATATTGTGTGCCGTCGTTGCCCCCCATGTCACGGCACGCTGCTAGCACGTGCGAGCAGGGGATGTGCTCTAGGCGAGGCTTGTTGCATGAGCAGGTCGCCTCATACGGCCGGGCTAGCATCTCTGGTTTGTGTCCCCCGCGGAGTATCCCGAACGGTGCTTGCGCTTGCACTCGACGAGAAAAATGTTCTGCGCAGGGTCCATCATGCGCGTGCGGTGGAATTGAGCTTTACGCCTCACGGCCAGAACAAAGCCTCGACACGGGGAAGCGAAGGTTGAGCCGCGGTTATGCAGCCGCCCTTTGCCGATCAACAAAGTATTTCGCGGTCCTAAAAATGTGAGCTCAATGATTGAGCAAATGGGTAGGCAACGAGCCCCCGCAAAGACATTGTTGTACGACTCGGCGAAGTTAAATCGTCATGATGGAGTATCTGCGGAAGAGAAGCATACCGCTTAGGTGGAAAGAAGTCTTTGTCAAATGATGTGCTACCGTACTAGAGAGGGCATTATCTTACCGAGCACCATTTGTATCGTGCGCCCAGGCCCATCTCTCGGCGGGTTTACGAGCTATCCAGTGAGCGAATGTCATCTTGCGCCGGACGGAGACAGCCGAGCCACCAATTACCTGTGTGCCCTCCGTGGTCTCTTCCGCCACGATTCCTTTGAGCTGCTCGTTAATTTGGTTAAATATCGTATCGAACTTGCGCAGCTTGGTTTTGCATGCATAGGGTTTTGAATAGCTTCACCATGTTCTTGTTCCTCGCACATGGTGTACTGAGTTCGCCCAAGGTGACGCATGCACCATCTACGCCGAACGCCTCTCCACCGGGCAATGGCAATCTTCATCCTCCGTCATTCTATCGAGGGCGTTCGGCAGCTGCATTACGGTCCGACACGACGCGACACACCGGCCTATCCCGCACCACGGGTCTTCACCAGGGACAGGAACGAGAACCGGTATCGTTGCTTTCGCCCTCAACCACGGCGAAAGCCGCCGTAGTAGCCGGTTGTTTGCATCGGCAGCTAGGGCGGTGAGTAGGGTGCCATTATCTTGGCCGGACGAAATGTCCCATCCACGCATATAACAGACGGCAGATTCTTTGAATGTCGTGATGCACGGATCAACGCCCGTAACACCCGAGGAGGTAGTAGTGTTCGGAGCGATCGTTCCATCGGGAAAGCCGCACGGGTTCGACAAAGAATAGCATATTCGGGCCGGGTTTGTTGCGGCTATCCGCCTTAGTAGTCGTGGAGCCCAATTGAATGACTCCATAAAACTACCAAACAAAGATTTTCAAAGCCATCCGCTTTGCTCGCCAAGCTTGCAAGTAGTTTATGGACATCCCTGTCTGCTCGCATCTCGAATTATGGTTGCGGGCCTGAGGCTAATGTCGGCCTTCAAGACGCCTAACAGGATTTGCGCGATGAATCTTGATTTCACCACACCGCTTGTGTTCAACAAGCGCCTCTGTGCATGTGTGCGGTGTGTACCGAGTTATAACGAAATGGTGCTGATGTTTAGGCGGTTCGCGACGAACATAGTATTCGCCTTCTTTGCCCTTTCTTACATTTAAGCTCGGCGGTGTCCGTCCGAGCGAGTCACACTGGTCACGCCGGGTCAAGACCGCGTAATTAGTGCGTAGTGCATCGCTTCCTCCTTTGTGGCAAACTCACGATCGAAGTTCTATATCGCTATGGTCTTGCCCACGCCTAGAAATATCCTCCAAGCGGGCGAACCACGATCGGCGGGTTCGCAAGTGCAAAATGCGATTGCCGGCCCGGTCCTCATCTTCGTCGGGACCGTCACCATAAGTAGGGTGAGGGTCATCCGCTAGGGCATCCGCATCAACCTCAGGGACGGGCGCATCCATCTCGCCAGTCCCTGCCAAGCCCCCTTGAGCGGGGACTTGCTGCGAGCTCATCGCAATTTCCTCTTCGGGCTCGGGTTGTTCGTCCGCATTGACCCCCATGTCCTCCTCCTGGGCTCAGCTCGTCCCTGCCTCCCCAGCGGGGGTGCGAGGGACCAGCTTCACGTGAACACCTAGTGCGAACCCTTCCTGTGCGGCCTTCTCCATGTAGAACTGCCAGGCACTCGTTCTACGGAGCTCGAATAGACTGTACACGTAAAGCAAGCTATTTGGCACTACATGGGGCCTAACCCCATCTACCACGAGCTTGTACAACGTACGGTCAACACTAAGAGCGCTGCGGCAACCGCTCTCTTGCTATCAGACGCAACTCTATCGGTGGATTTACTGATTGTCTCTACGTGTGCACAATTATGCATCTTGACAAATGGGCCTCGCAATTTTGGGCTCCCCCATGCCATATATGAAGCGGGATCGCCATCGATGATCGTAGAAATACATAATTGTAGTCAACAATAAATGCACACACACGCATCGCTAACATCTTAAAACGTATTGGCATTACTCAAATTTTAATTACGAAAGCATTAATGTTATGGTTACGTCTGATTGAAATGTATGCCAACATATAATTATGTATATGTTATATAACATACTAGCACAAGACATATGCAGTTTATTAAATCCTAAAACCACATTCCACACTCATAATATCATGTAAAATACTACTACACGTAAAGGTATTGTATACTTTACATTACGAGGTTAAATTACAAACTAAGTAAAACAAATATACGTACATAACAAATTAATTTCTTTGTTTTCGATATTTTTGTGCGCATGTAATTCAGGTGATACGATTAATTCGCAATTTTATGGAATGCGGATTTATCTACCTGCACGCAATATATGGTTTTTACTAGGAGAAACGCATGCATGCATACATTTCATCACAACAACATAAGTATGGTAAAACTGTGCTACCAAAGATGATATAAGGGAGATGCTTGCCTTTCTCTCGAAGTTTCTGGAACGGCGTTGAGGTCAACGTGTGCGGTCTCTGCAGTTGTCGGTACCTACGAAGCAAAACAATACGAAGTCCAATAAGTAATAAGGGAAAATACGTTACAATGGTGCGGAACTTCGGCCCACCAATATTTAAGTCGGATTAAGTGGCTACTTTGGTTCGAGTTGTAAAGTTCAGAAAGGAGGTCAACTCCTTTCGGGTCCAAGTAAATGTTACGTTCAAAAAAAGCAGTCCTTCGCTGCGGCCAATTATCGTCTTGGAATAAATACGATTACAACGTTCGGGTGGAAGCTTCGGCGAGAGGGTCCCGACCTCAAGAGACTCCTTCGGGTCAAAAAATTAAGTCAGTTAAGCGGCAACTTTGGTTCGAAAGTTATTAGGTTCAGAAAGGAGGTCAACTCCTTTCGGGTACAAGTAATGATTACGTCCAAAAATAAGTACAGCAATACAAAGTCGAATAAGTGATAAGGCACAATGAATTAACACAGTCTACAACTTCGTGCAACCAATATTTAAGTCAGATTAAGCAGCAACTTTGGTTCGAGTTATTAGGTTCAGAAAGGAGGTCAACTCCTTTCGGGTCCAAGTTGTGATTACGTCTAAAAATAAGTACAGCAATACAAAGTCGAATAAGTGATAAGGCACAATGAATTAACACAGTCTACAACTTCGTGCAACCAATATTTAAGTCAGATTAAGCAGCAACTTTGGTTCGAGTTATTAGGTTCAGAAAGGAGGTCAACTCCTTTCGGGTCCAAGTTGTGATTACGTCCAAAAGTAAGTACAACAATACGAACTCGAAGTTGTAAAAAGGCAAAATGAATTAACACAGTACAGAACTTCGTGCAACCAGTATTTAAGTCAGATTAAGCAGCTACTTTGGTTCGAGTTGTTAGGTTCATAAAGGAGGTCAACTCCTTCCGGGTCCAAGTAAAGATTACGTCCAAAAA
This sequence comes from Rhipidocladum racemiflorum, assembly GCA_036346355.1. Classification (NCBI taxonomy): domain Eukaryota; kingdom Viridiplantae; phylum Streptophyta; class Magnoliopsida; order Poales; family Poaceae; genus Rhipidocladum; species Rhipidocladum racemiflorum. Next base: position 68,767,978 of record CM070576.1, on the reverse strand, counting down.
TAAGTACAACAATACGAAGTCGAATAAGTAATAAGGCAAAATGAATTAACACAGTACAGAACTTCGTGCAACCAGTATTTAAGTCAGATTAAGCAGCTATTTTGGTTCGAGTTATTAGGTCCAGAAAGGAGGTCAACTCCTTCCGGGTCCAAGTAATGATTACGTCCAAAAATAAGTACAACAATTTGGTAATTTTTATGGAATGTGGGGATTTATCGACCATTTCGAAATATATGGTGTTTACTGAAAGTAACCCATCCATACATGCATTTCATCAAAAGAACATAAGCTAGGACAAAGCGTGGTATTCACATGAAAGAAGGGGAAGTGCTTGCCTTGCTCTTAGTTTTCTTGAATGGCGTCGAGGTCGACGATATCACGGTCTCTGCAGTTGTCGCTACCTACACGAGAAAAAGACAACAATACAAAGTCACATAAGTAATAAGGCCAAAAAAAGCTTACCACGGTCCAGACCTTTGTGCCACCAATATTTAATGCTGATTTATCAGCCACTTTGGTTCGAGTTATTAAGTTTAGAAAGGAGGTCAACTCCTTTCGGGTCCAAGTAGAGATTACGTCCAAAAATAAAAACAGTTCTTTGCTGAAGCGAATAATCGTGCAAAAAAAAGACGGTCCGATGATCATCGGAGGCTCACGCCAGGAGACAGTTCAACATTACCTCGACAGAGGGTCCGGACCTCTGCATACACTCATGGTCCCAAAAATATGTTGTTATTTTATGTAGTACTAGCTACTTGAACTTTTATTCAATTAGAATCTTCCTACTTACGTACACATTTAGAGTTGTCACGGTAAATTCACGCTTTCTACACTTAATAGCACATATATTCTTGCTACACACAAAGCCATCACATACTTTACATTTCATGTTCGTTGTAGCCAAGTAAAAATTTATACATAGCCAACAAATGAATGGTCATTTCATTTATCTATCTTCTTTTGCGGCACATGAAATAACACCTCTCCAACGTACCTTTTCAACAAAAGCACTACTGCACGTCAGAATAACACACCGAACATTTCTTCATAACAACTTAATCTGGTTAAGATAGTGGTACGAACATGATTGAAGGAGGTGCTTACCTTGCTCTGAGTTTTTGGTCCGCGTCTGAGGTTAGCGTGTCGCCCTCTCGTTAGGACGGTTAGGTTGGCACCTACGAAGCAAAAACAACATTAAAAGGCGAAATATGTAATAAGGCGAAATAACTTACCAATGTCCGTAACTTGGGCCACCCAAATTTTAGTCCGATTAAGCGGCTACTTAGATTCAAGTTGTAAAGTTCAGAAAGGAGTTCACCTCCTTTCGGGTCCAAGTAGTGATTATGTCAAAAAAATAAGAACAGTCCTTCGCTCAAGCGAATAATCGTGCTTAATAAATACAGTCCAACGTTCGAGTGCAAGCTCCATAGAGGGTCCTGACCTCTGGAGGAACTAGAGTCCCGAAGGATGGTGTTTGCTTTATGCAACAAATTTTTAATGTACCTTCATATTCCATTCGAATATTCTGACCGACATACATATTTGTAGTTTCATTGCCATTTTTAGTTGCTACGTACATATTTCTAGTTGCTACGATTAATTGCTGATTTATATGGAATGTGGGTACAAATGTACCATGTTCTAAGTATACGGTGTTTACTGAAAGTAACGCATGCATACATACATTGGTTCATAACAACATAACCTAGGTAAAAATATGGTATGAACATTACTTAAGGAGGTGCTTGCCTTTCTCCAAATTTCAAGTGAACAAATACGAGGTGGACGTGTGCTTCAAGGAGGTGCTTGCCTTGCTCCGAGTTTTCGGGAACGTCGTCGGTACCTACACGACGCAAAAACAACAACATGAAGTCAAAGAAGTAGAAAGGAAAAATGATTGAACTATGCGATAATTTCAAAAAACTATAACCACCGACTAATTAATCTTACGTTTTCGCTCTCGATCTGTTGGCCTTGCCTTCAAGCACCCAAAACATCCACTACAATACAATCTCCTCTCACTATCTTCCTCACACTCGCTTCTCTCAAGACACAAAGAAGGAGGAGAGCGACGCAAAGACCTCCATTTATAGGCTCAAAGGTCATTACTGTTACGTTTACATTAATCAAGATCATGTTACGCATAATCGTGTCATTTATTTTTAATTACGTTGATTAGAACCAAAATTAGCCGTAATCTGTATTTTATGCGGCATTGGATACCAAATGGATTTGACTTGACGTGACAAGTCCTGCTATTGCAACCACCCTTCACTGTTTCTCCCACATGCATGCAACTTTCGGTGGCTAAAGCATCCAGGTAAAGGACCTCCATTTCGCATGCTTGCTGCAAGGAAAATAAGAGGACGAGTGACACGGCAGGGGGGGCAGAGGGCCGGCGCGCCATGGGTGGCACCTGGCTGCCGCCACCCCATACGGCGGCAGCCAGGCCGACACGACGGGGGGCCAGGGGGCCGGGCGCTGTGGAGCTGCCACCTGGCTGCCGCCGTCCTGGCAGCGGCAAAGTAGGTGGGACCGGGGAGAGGGGCAGGGCGCTGGCGAGCTGCCACGTGGTCGCTGCCCCTCGTGGCGGCATCCACTACCGACGCCGTCGGCCGGCACGCCGCCCGTATGGCGGCCTCAGTGTCACTTTTGAAAAAAAAATTAGATGTTGTATAGTTTTGAAATTTAGTATTATATGTTGTATATTTGAGCCATTTTTCCTGCTTCCCTCGCATGCACGATCACAACTGCATTCCTCCATCTTCTTCTTGATTTTCGTTGTCTGCTATGTATCCTCGTGCGTGGATGCGTGCGTTCGACGCTTGTGTTTTTAACTTCAACTAGTAAAACAACTAGGAAAGAGAAGGGAGGTGATTTTTATTTAGTAACCAGCTTTACACGAGAACATATATAGATTAATATTTATCTACAAGAGAGAAGATACAGTTATTGCACAATATTTTGAGATAATTATTGTGCAAGCTAGCTTTTAGTTTACTATTAGTCTGTAATGAACTTTGCTATTGCACTTGCTCGTAGTGGTCGGTGTGACTGTGAATTTGCGCAATTAGATTTGTTTTGAAGTTTATAGTATTAAATGATACAATTTATACACTTAGAATATATTTACATTTTTTAAGACAATTTATATTTTTAATACATCATAAATATTGTAAATGACAATAGAAACTCGACTAGAAAATACAACTTGACGAGTGTAATAAAGTACAAGCTTTGATGGAGAAAAAACTATTGAGCATAAAAAGTTGTTGGAGCTCTTATAAACTTAATCACTCTTCGTAATGCATTGATCATATAGCTGCATGTCCCGATTCTTTCTCCAATAGTTACTCCCTTCGTTTAAGTTTATACGGTTTATTTTTTAAATAGTCATATCTACAAATATATGGCGTATTTCCTATTTCAATGTAAAATTAGTGTGATGTTCTCTCTATACCCTTGATAAATACCCATATTTATTTTTATATTCTCTCCATTGATGCATTGAATATAATTCTTAGTGATAATAATTAGGAGTAATCTATTCATTTTTAATATCTTCTTAGTATATATGTCAAAAAATACGCCTTATAAACCTGGACGGAGAGACTACTATTTTTGTAAATATATGCATGCATATGTACCCCTATTTAATCAAGTGATATGTTGATTATGCATGTAATGAATTACCTTATTTGTTTATATTGCATTAGAGTTGCAATGCACCATGAGTAATCTATCTTTTCTCGCACACTAGTTGTCTCACTGAACCGTGCGTCTTCAATTTCTTATCACTGTCACAGCTTTTCTACTTCAACCTCCAACAACAAGCCCAATTATTGATCAATCCATCTCAGCTGCTACCCCTCCCAATGCAATACTCTACCACATCCTCTACTCATCTCTAATTATTACTTAATACTGATTGCCGTGACATCAAACACATATACATATGCAACCGTTATGGATCCCTACCGGAGACACATATCACGCTCTCTTAAGTGTCCTTGAGCCTGTTCCGTATGGTTGTTCTATATGGAATTCTAGCTCTTTGCTCCTCTGGCCTCTGCTTCTGTACGCCCATTCCTCTATTCATACAGAAGTATGCATACACACACATAAGTATATGTTTGCACCAAAATTCGGCATGTATTGAAATCGGTCTGAAACGGAAAGGAAGTGTTCGTATGGAAAGAAATCGGTAAACGAATTAGAAGGAAACTCCGTTTCTAAAAAGGAAAGGAAATCAGATTAGAGGCCGATACGGATAAACGCACCGTATCCATGTACAACTCGGATCGGCCAGGTGTGTTATAAAAGGGGCAGACGTTAAGCGGGAATCAATAAATCCAACAATACACACATCTACTTTTTACAAGCTTTTCTTTTACACTGTTCTTAAACCAAGCATACAGATAGATGGATTTACACACTAGACACTACCATGGGCACACGGATGGGGCTAAGATAAGCGCATCAAATCCGTCGAACGGACCCTCCAATAGCATCGGTTTATCGGCTTATCAGCCGATCGAAACGGATCAGGTTCCGCAATCACGGGGAGCCACAACCGTGAAACAAGCGCCGTATAGGGTGGTGCCGTACGTCGAACCTTTCGCGCCCATACCCGATACCTTGAGTTTTAATCATGAATATGACCAAGTACCAAGACCTCCTGTGGCACGATTTGGACAAAGGGCCGAGTTTGCACTCGGGGGGCAGGGCGTGAACAATGAAAATCGGCAGTGTCCGGTTGCACCACAAGCCGACAATGTCAATTGGGCAGAACAAATTGCCAACGTGTTGAGAGAAACGATTCGGTATACAACCCGGAGGAAGGGTGATCGATTCTGAGAAAACCGTACCACGATTACATAGATCGTATGCCGTACTCCACACAATTTTAGGATACCGGACTTTGCCAAGTTCTCGGCGATGATTATGTTACCACAATTGAGCATATCGGACGGTTTATGGCACAATGTGGGGAAGTCGCGATCAGATGGGTTAAAAATTAGGTTATTTCCTTTATCATTGTCTGCAGTGCTGCGTTTACTTGGTTCACTAATCTACCCCAAATTCAGTTCATGTGTGGAACGATTTAGAAAGCCGATTCCATGAATACTTTTTTCTGGACTATGGAGCTTAGGATTTCGATCTTAGTTCAATCCGGCCAAGTACGGCGAATCGGTTTCGACTATATCGAGAAGGTTTAGAGGCGTCATAAATAGATGTTTTAGCGTGACATTACCCGATGATCAATTGGCCGATTTAGCGTTCCAAGGGTTAATCCCACCATTAAAAGAAAAGCTATCTGGCCAAGAGTTCCCCGATTTAGGCCACTTACTCCATCGCGTATCGGCACATGAAAGCCGATATGCAGAGAGCAAAGGGTTTAAAGATAGATTTAAATCGAACGGTAATGAAAAGGCCAAAGTAAACATGGTAGATTACAATTCAAGCGACACCTCTGAGGACGAAGCAGAGGTAAACATAGCCGAGTGGATCAAAGGTTCTAAAAAGCCACTCGTATGCTCTCTGCTCAAGCCGACGAAAAATAGGGCGGAAGTCAAATATTCATATGATGTTTCAAAGTGTGACAAAATATTCGATTTATTGTTACAAGAAAAACTCATAAGATTACCAGAAGGGCATGTCATCCCGTTGGCCGAAGAAATTAAAAAACGAAGGTACTGCAAATGGCACCATTCATTTTCACATAACACTAATGATTGCAATATTTTTCGACAGCAGATTCAATCGGCCATCACCGATGGCAGGTTAAAGTTTGCGGAAGAGTCGGCTATGCAAATAGATATGAACCCTTTCCAGGTCAACATGGTGCAGTGCTCACAAAAAGGAAAGGGACCTATGAAAGATGTTAAGCCGACAAAAGGAAACAAAACAGTGCAGATTACTATCGGCTCCCTACAAATAAAAGCCGATAAAAATGGACAGAACTCAAGGACGGTAAAACCAAGAGGAGACTTGGAAATCGGAAAATGGTATCGGGCTGAGAGGGCTCCAAGAAAAGTCGATTTCAAACCAAAGCCGACTTTCTCACAACTCCTGGGGAAGTATGAGAGGATAAGTCGGAGATGTAACACTCAACAACACCAGAGTTTTCATCAACCAGATCAGAAGACGGACAACTATTATTGGCGACCAAATATGCCACCACGACCAACTACTGAAGAGGAGAAGCATCGGCAATGTCCCTTTTGGCAGTTTTGCTGGGAAAGGGGGATGACCTTACCAACAGTTGTGTCTTGTCCCATGCAACACTCGTCTGCATATCGGCCAAACCAATCTGTAAAAGACAGGTTGTCTAGACCGATACACAATCGACTAGAAGTGAGAAGCAGGAGGCCGGTCCATGAAAGGTTGTCGACATCAGAGCAAGGCGAGTCCTCCCAAAATCAGGAATTATCGGCTAACGCAAGCAGAATGGAATCTGACAGCGAAATGAGCAATTTAGCTGGAAAGATAAGAAAGCCGATAGAACCTAAACCTAGGTGGTGCCCCTCGGGTCTCAGCAAATCACAACGCAGGAGGCTTTAGCGATTAAAGACACAAGAAGAAATGGAAGCCGAAAAAGAGAGCGAGAGGGGTCGGATGTTCAATAAGTTAAGACCAGTACCGGTTTTGAAAAAAGAGTGGAGAAAGAAGGAACAGATCGATAGTGATTCAGATCAATCGGTCGAAACCGGTTCTCCGATGATCCGAGATGATACGCCACCAATGGATATAAACATGGTATTCACTCTACCTGCCGAGTTCAAAACCGAAGAATCGGCTGAAGAAGTGTTCGTCCAATTGTGCCTCGGAGCACCAGACGCTGTGTTCGAAAAGCCACAAGACATGCATCGGCATCTAAAACCGTTATATCTAAAAGGGTATATTAATGGCCGACCGATATCTCGTATGTTGGTCGATGGCGGGAACAGTTAATCTGATGCCGTTAAGTACTTTTAGAAAATTGGGTAAAGCCGATGAAGACTTGATCAAGACCAATATGGTGCTAAATGACTTCACAGGAGACCCAACTGAGGCTAAAGGCGTAATGGTGTCAGAACTGACAGTCGGTAATAAAACTTTGCCGACTGCATTTTTTGTGATTGAAGCCAAAGGCAATTACAGTGTGCTCCTTGGGCGGGACTGGATCCATGCCAATTGCTGTATACCATCAACTATGCACCAGAAATTGGTGCAGTGGAACGATGATACAGTAGAAGTTGTACCGGCCGACACATCGGCTCATATCGCCATGGCTAGCCCTGATACCAATTGGCCACACGAAGAAGCCGAATGTATATCAGGAAAAGCCTTGAACAATTGCGATTTTATCTGCGTCGAGAAGTCAGGATTCAAGCCGATCAGCGTCAAACCCAACACGTTTGATCGGACAGACGAAGTAGTAAGAAGATGGAGTACAAGACACTAGCAAAGCTGCAGGAAAAGGCAAGAAGCTATCGGCAAGAAGAATACGAAGAAGCTGTTGAGGATTTTGAAGAAGAAAGAAAAGGGTTAGGATTTACTTCTGCCGATTTGCTCGAAGAAATCGATATTGGGGAAGGTGATAGCAAAAGACCAACGTTTGTAAGTGCTAAATTAGAACCCAGTTATAAAGCAAAGTTGGTCGAAATACTCAAGAAATATAGAGATTGCTTCGCGTGGGAGTATTACGAGATGCCAGGCTTAAGCCGACAGCTAGTTGAACATCGGCTACCAATAAAACCTGGGTATCGGCCATTCAAACAGTACCCTAGGCGATTTAATCCTACATTATATGACGCTATAAAAGAAGAAGTAGGACGATTGCTAGAGGCAAAGTTTATCCGCCACTGCCCGATCTGTTGAATGGGTCTCAAACATCGCCCCTGTAAAAAAGAAAAATGGCAAACTTAGGGTATGTGTCGATTTTAGAGATTTAAATAAAGCTACACCAAAAGATGAGTACCCGATGCCTATAGCCGATATGCTTATCGATCTTTGCATCCGAATAAAATCATAAGTTTTTTGGATGGAAACGCCGGATACAATCAGATATTCATGGCCGAAAGCCGATATACCCAAAACGGCTTTCGGATGTCCGGCTTTAGGGTCGTATGAGTGGAAAGTTATGACCTTCGGTTTAAAAATGCTGGTGCTACTTATCAGCGTGCTATGAACCATATTTTCCATGATTTGATCGGCAATACCGTGGAAATATACATTGACGACGTGGTGGTAAAATCCAAAGAAGTCTGGCAACATTTAGCCGATCTGGAAAAGATGTTCGAAAGCACAAGGTTACATGGGTTAAAAATGAACCCTCTTAAATGTGTTTTCGGAGTATCGGCTGGACAATTTCTTGGGTTTACAGTGCATGAAGGAGGAATTGAAGTAAACCAAGCTAAAGTAAAAGCTATAGCCGATACTAGACCACCAACAAGCAAAAAGGAGTTGCAAGTATTGATTGGAAAAATCAACTACTTGCGACGTTTCATCTCGAACTTGTCAGGGCGTATTCGGGCCTTCACACCATTCTGAAAATTAAAGACAACCAAGAGTTCAAATGGGGAACCGATCAACAAAAGGCCTTCGACGACATAAAGGGTTATCTCGATGAGCCCACCAAGATTGACCGCACCAAAACATGGTATACCTTTCGGACTATATATATCGGTGAAGGAGACACAATAGGAGCAATCTTAACACAGAAGCCGATAGGAAAGAACGAGCGATATTTTATCTAAGCCGACGCCTTTTAGATGCAGAAACCAGGTATCCCCTAGTAGAAAAATTGTGCCTATCTTTGTATTTTGCTTGTACTAAATTAAGGCATTATATGCTGGCATCGAGATGCGTCATAGTCTGCAAAGCCGATATAATCAAGTACATACTATCCGCACCAATTTTACGGGGTCGGCTTGGTAAATGGGCATACGCCTTGATCGAAGTTCGACTTGACATATGAATCGGCTAAATCTGTAAAAGGGCGGTCAGCCGATTTTATCGCAGAAGTGAGACATTAACAGATCGACCGATATAGCCCCTTGGCGCTTATATTTCGACGGATCCGTGCGCCAAGAAGGTGAGGGCATCGGTGTAATATTGGTTTCACCTAAAAGACAGAGTACAACTTCATGTATCGGTTGGATGGCCGATGCTCGAATAATCAAGCAGAGTATGAAGCGTTGCTAAGAGGGCTGCAATTCGACAAACGTCGGGGTAAAAGACGTTGAAGCTTTCGGAGACTCAATGTTAATTGTACAACAAGTCAAGGGTGAATACCGATGCAATGATGATGCGCTAACCCAATATTTGCAGCAATGCCTCCAGGTTATCGAGACGTTTACTACATTTTCCATAGAACATATCCCTAGGGAAGCTAATGGCAAAGCAAATCAATTGGCACAATGTGCATCAGGATACAAGATTGGAAGCCGACAGGAACCAATCGAGCTAAATGTTTGGCCGATTTTATGCGTCCACCCTGTCGACTGGAGAAAGGAAATACAGGATTATTTGTCAGACCCATCTAAGCCGACTGAGCAGAAAGTCAGACGCAAAGCACTCAAATATGTTCTACTCGAAGATGTACTATACTTTCGGACAATGGAAGGGTTATTGCTAAAATGCCTGGGAACCGAAGAAGCCAAGATAGCGATGGGAGAAATCCATGAAGGAATTTGCAGATCACATCAATCGGCCCATAAAATGAAATGGATACTGAGACGAACGGGATATTTTTGGCCGACAATGTTAGAGGATTGTTTCAAATATTATAAAGGATGCCAAACATGCCAAAAGTTTGGTAACATACAGTCAGCACCAGCATCGGCTTTGCATCCAATCATCAAGCCATGGCCGTTTAGGGGATGGGGTATAGACATAATCGGCCAAATATTTCCGTCGTCTAGCAAAGGACATAAATTTATTCTCGCAGCTACAGATTACTTCTCAAAATGGGTTGAGGCTGTACCACTCAGGAAAGTTACTAGCAGAGAACTGATCGACTTTGTAAGTGAACACATCATCCATCGGTTTGGGATCCCGCAAACGATCACTACCGATCAAGGGACTGTGTTCATGTCAAAAGAGTTCAAAGATTTTGCAGGAAGTCTTGGGATAAAACTACTAAATTCCTCCCCTTATTACGCTCAGGCCAATGGGCAGGCCGAGTCATCAAACAAAACATTGATAAAACTAATAAAAAGAAAAATTGAGGAAGAGCCAAGGAAATGGCACTCAACACTATCGGAAGCTTTATGGGCTTATCGGCTATCTCATCACGGATCAACTAAATTATCGCCTTTTCAGTTGGTATATGGACAAGAAGCCGTTTTGCCCGTAGAAATCAACATCGGCTCAGTGAGGCTATGTGAGCAAGATAAGTTGTCAGCCGATGAATACGAACAGGCGATGCTTGACAATCTAGATGACTTGGCTGAGCTAAGGCTGATCACGCTAGATCGGCTTAAAAGGAATAAAGAAAGGGTTGCCAGGTCATATAATAAAAAGGTAATCTTAAAATCCTTCAATCAAGCCGATTTGGTATGGAAAACCGTGTTACCAATCGGGTCTAAGGATAATCGATTCGGCAAATGGTCTCCAACTTGGGAAGGGCCTTATAAGATAAATCAGCCAATCGGCGAGAATTGTGATATCTTGGAATCCTTGGACGGGTTCGTCCTACCTAAAGCAATCAATGGGAAATATCTAAAGGTATATCACCCAAGCATATGGGTTGGGTCCTAACTACCGGAAGAGAAACATCAAGAAAACCATGCATATAAAATCGGTCATACAGCCGACCGAGTCAATCATTCAAACAACCATCACGGATTAAATATTGTTTACAAAAATCGGCTACACAGCCAGTGCTACAGATCAATTCATTAGAAGTTGATGCTCTCAAATCAGTGAAGCCCGGAACCAGGCAAGTGGGCTCCCAAAGCCGATAGTGCCGCCGCCCTACCGATGGTAGCTTGAACACCGCTTCATCGCTTGTTGATCGACTCCTGCATCACCCGAAACTGGAACTATCTTGGCTGATTGGTTCTTGACTTGAGCAAAAACCTCGCCAATTTGCCGCCTCTGAACGGCCAGTTAAGACGTCGAGTCGGTGATGCCGAGCTGGCATTCTGCAAGTTCTTTTGTAACTAAAGCCAGTTGTTCTTCAAGTTTGATCTTGGTTGACTCCAGCTCTTGAGCTCTGTTCTTAGCCGTTTTAAGTATAGCAGCACCCTGGTCAAATGTACTCTTTCGAGATTTGGCATCCGCTATGAGCTTGTCCAAGATCTCTTGGTCGGCTTGTTGGGCCTTCCTCTGTTCAACTCTTAGCTTGGCTGACTCCACGTCCAGCCGACGAGCGTCCAAGTGGCATACCTCTAGCAGTGCATTCATAGCGGCAGGGGGAAGATCGGCTTGCACGGCCGCCATAGCATCCCTCAGTGGTTGCGTATTGGCCAGTAGAGCCGCCTCTGGTTGCATCACCTCGTCCAAAAGACGGTTGAGTCACTCTTGCATGCCCGGCTCGGCAGTAACGGCAGCCGATGCTGGCGCGGAAGCCGCTATTATGCGTTGAATATCGGCTGGATAGTCATCAGTGGCCATAACCTCCCGGTCGTCAAGCTCGTCCAAAGTGAAGCCTAGCAGATCGGCCAGATCAGTTGATGGCGCTTTGGGGTCAGGATCGGAAATGTCAATCGTCGGGGGCGGTACGGCCGGTGGTGTTGGAGAGAGTGATGGAGGGATAGCCGATGTAGCACCTTGGGGATCGGCTATAACCCCCGCTATCTGTACTGATGGAGATTGCTAGAAAACAAAAAGCAAGTCAGCAACACAAGACAAACGTAAAGCAATATGACTACACAAAGAAACTCACATCAGTAGCTGAATGTTCCGGGGAACCATCGGGTTGATGCCTCACGGGTCTGGGCGAGCGCCTGGCTGACTTCTTCCTCCTCTCTGCAGTGGCTTCGGGTTAGCAATTATCAAAGCAAGGGATATAATGGCTAATGCGAGAAAGTAACTTACTTGGGGCGCGCTGGCGAGCTAAGTCCGATAAGGATGGACCTTGAATATCCAAGTTACCTGAAGTATATCCCGTAGTACCGACAGATTGACCTGGACGTCGCCGCCGCCATCGCCGCAGAACATGGGGATCGGCTGTTCGCTCACCAGCATCCGTGCTGCCCTAGAAAGGTCAAAGACGTTTTAAATAAAAAAGTCGATAACCAGCGTAAAGAACTGAAGGATATAAAACACCGGTACCTCTATAGCTACGACGTGTGACCTGGCCAATAAGGTTCAAGCCGGGTCACATCGAGAGATTCGATGGGACGCAGAACCCCGACGAGTTTCTCTCGATCTACACCACGGCCATTCTAGCCGCTGGAGGTGATGAAAGGGTCATGGCTAACTTTTCGCCTCTGATCTTTGGGCCGGCCGGCTTTCGACGTGGCTATTCAACCAAAAGGAAAACTCGATCCATCCTGTGCATACCGGCAAAGACTCTCCTGCCAACTTCCAGAGTCGCTACGTCCGCCTCGGGAAGGAGCGCGACCTTGAGCGTCGATACATGACGAGGGCGAGACCTTGCGCCGATTCGTCAGCGCTTCATGCAAGTACGCAATTCCATCCCAAGCATCTCGGATGAGGCGGTTGTCCGGCTTTCAAGTTTGGGGTCCGAGACGTCGCTTTACTCAGACCTCGAAATTCACCGGACATCACGGCCAACGAGCCGCTCGCATGGTCGACCGTTATGCCAACGCGACGAGGCCGCCCAATGGAAGAAGCTCTTTGGGCGAGGAAAGCTGCCCCTCGGCCGGACTCGAAGGGGCGTCAAGCGAAAGAGCGTGAGCTCGATCGAGAAAAAATCAAAAGAAGAAAAAACCCTCCGTCTCGAGCATGGTGGCGGCCATCGAACGGCGACAACGGCCGACCTGCAATCGTATAAAGGAGGAGCCGCGAAGGAAAAGGCCGACAGGTTCAGCGGAACAACGAGCAAAACCGGACGACCAAGACCGCGGCGACAGCCGGACGGGCTAGCGCCTATTTTTGCCCGCTTCCACCAGGCGCATGGACACGACTGCGGAATTGCGTAACATGGGCCTCCCGTCTGGAGCAATTCTACAATGGCAAGGGTCCCATGCCCACGCTCCCAGAGCAAGAAGGAGACGTCAAGGGCAAGAAGCCCGCCGAGGAGGAAGATACGGACATGGAGTACCAGGAGCCGAGAAACCACATCGCCGTGATATTCGGGGGCTCCGCCGCCTATGGGTCTCGTCGGGAGCTGAAGGAGGCCGCACGCGAGGTACTTCGTGTCACTCAAGGGAAGCCTCCCGTTCAGCAGCTTAAGTGGTCCGAGCTGCCCATCACCTTCTCTAAGGATGACTGCCCTCCGGGGATGACGAAACCCCAGAGGCTCCCGACGGTCGTAAGTCCAACGATCTGCAACACCGCGGTAGGACGAGTGCTCGTGGACTGCGGGAGTTCCCTGGACCTGATATCGACCAGGGTCCTGGACGAGATGCAAATTCCTCGGTCCAAAGTCAAGAGCGTCGTAGTCCCTTTCTACGGGATAGTCCCCGGCACCTCGGCCAAGCCGCTTGGACAGATCGTCCTGCCCGTAACTTTCGGAAGCCCGAGCAACTTCCGAACGGAGTTGATCACCTTCGAGGTAGTCGATTTCGAGTCTGCCTACAACGCCATTCTGGGCCGACCGGCGCTCGCCAAGTTCATGGCCGCCACGCATCACGGGTACCAATGCCTGAAGGTTCCCGGTCCGTGGCATAATCTCGGTGAAGGAAGTCAAAGCAGCCCTAAAGCTGCGACGAGAGGGCATTAGACATGGTCGAGCGGCCCTTGTGGGCCCGACCAAGAACCGAGGAGTTCCGGCCCAAGGCTACCCTCCAGGTAGGGGAGAAACTAAGGCCATCCACAGGCGACGCAGAGCCGTGCAGTGGTCGCACACGTGGGGGCTTCCCTGGATCCTAAATAGGAACTCGAGCTCGTGACCTTCCTCCGAGAAGCGCGGACACGTTCGCTCGGGAACCGTCCGACATGCCCGAGTCCCAAGGAGGTCGTCGAGCACAAAGCTAGCGATTCGGCTGACAAAAGCTTTGCGGCAGAAGCTCAGGCGCTTCTCCCCTGAGAAGCAAGCTATCATCAGAGAGGAACTGGACAAGCTCCTCAAAGCCGGTTTTATACGGGAGGTCGATCATTCTGATTGGTTGGCCAACCCAGTTATCGTGAAGAAAATGGGGGGCAAGTGGCGCATGTGTGTCGATCACACAGGACTGAAAGCCGCATGCCCAAAAGACAATTTTCTGCTACCTCGAATAGACCGGTTGGTCGACGCGCGGCCGACTCGAGGCAATGAGCTTTACGGGCGCCTATTCAGGTTATCACCAGATCGGCATATCGCCTGACGACGAGAGAAAACTTCCTTCATCACGCCCGTTTGGCACATTACGCTACACGACCATGTCCTTCGGTCTAAGGAACGCTGAGCGACTTTCCGGCGCCTCATGCGAGAAAACCTTCTCGGACCAAATAGGTGAACACTGAAGTATATGTAGATGACATAGTCGTCAAGAGCAAGATGGCCTCGGGTCATGTACCCGATCTAGAGGAGACCTTTCATAACCTCAATAAACATCGAATAAAGTTGAACCCTGAAAAATGTGTGTTCGGGGTCAAGGCTGGCAAGGTACTCGGCTACATGATCGGTCCACAAGGAATTGGGGCCAACCCTGAGAAGATAGAGGCCATCGAGAACATGCGGCCACCCACTTGCACGCGGGAGGTTCAGTCCCTGACCGGGAGGATGGCGGCCCTAAGTCGCTTCATCTCGCGGCTCGGGGAACGCGGCCTGCCTTTCTTTAAGGCGCTCCGGAAGCACGACGGTTTCGCTTGGACAGAGGAAGCGGCATCAGCTCTTTCAAAGAATTAAAGCTATATTTGTCGAGACCCCCGGTCTTGACCACGCCGAGAATGGGAGAGGTTCTCTTGCTCTACCTGGCCGCCACACCCCAGGCGGTAAGCGCCGTCATAACTGTAGAACGGGACGGGGTGCAGCGCCCGATCTACTACATCAGCGAAGTCCTACGGACCAAAGGAGCGTTACCCGAGGTCCGAGCTCCTTTATGCGCTCCTCGTGGCCTCGAAGAAGTTAAGACACTACTTCCAGGCCTACAAAATTCGAGTCCCGACCAACTTCCCGCTTAGAGAAATTCTAGGAATCAGGGCGCATAGCGGACGGATCGCGAAGTGGGCCATGGAGCTCGCCGGTCGAGATCGAATTCTCGGCCAGACCGCGATCAAATCCAGGTCCTAGCGGACTTCCTAGCCGAATGGACAAATCCTACCCCATCTAAGTCTGAACCCAGGCCAGAAACGCGGTCATTTGGGTCATGCACTTCGGCGGATCCCGAGCTTACAATTGCTGGGTGGAGTGGTCCTCGAATCCCCAGGGGAGTGGATCGATCGCCCTCCAACTACATTTCGGCACAACGAACAACGCAGCGAATATGAGGGTTCGCTGGCGGGACTTCGGGCGTGCAAGACGCTCGAGTCCAACGACTAATCGCGAAGGGCGACTCGCGGTGGTTGTCAACCAGGTTAACAAGGAGTATCAGTGCTCCGATGACTCGATGGCGCTTTACCTGGCTGAAGTAAGGAAGATGAAAAAGTACTTCAGAAACTTCGAAGTACTATACATCCCCAGGAAGGACAATGCCCTGGCCGACCATCTATCGAAGGTCGGTTCCTCCCAGCTTCCCGCCCCGGCGGGGGTGCTCGTCGAGCACCTTTATAAGCCCTCCATACCCACCGAAGAGGAGGCAACCGAGACGGGTGGTACCGTCTCCTTCCTCGAGCAGGGTGCGAGTTGGATGACACCATTCATCCAATACCTCGTGCACGGACCTTTGCCGAGGAGGAAGCCGAGAAATCCCGGCTAGTAAGACGCTCCTCAGCCTATAAAATGGTCGAGGGCCTCTTATACCGCAAAGGCGCGCTTGGCGTCCTCTCCAAGTGCATCACCCAAGAGGAAGGCAAATATCTCCTCAAGGATATCCACGACGGGATGTGTGGAGCTCACTCGTCCTTTAGGACCTTGGTGAGCAAAGCCTTCCGGTTGGGTTACTACTGGCCGACGGCCCTGGCCGACGCGCGCTCAATAGTGACCGCTTGCCGATCTTGCCAGTTCCATGCCCGGAAAGTCCATCAGCCGGCATATGCACTGCAGACTATGCCCCTAACCTGGCCGTTCTCGGTTTGGGGCATCGACATACTCGGTCCATTTCCCAGGGGAAGGAAGGGTTGTAAATACTGCTCGCAATCGACACCTTCACTAAATGGATCGAGGCCGAGCCTGTATCAACCATCTCGGCACAGCGGCTAAAAGGTTCTTCCGCAATAACGTAGTGACCGCTTTGGCGTTAAGTCGCCTCATCACGGACAACGGCACTCAGTTCACAAGCGAGGTGTTTCAGGCTTATTGCGAGGAGGTAGGGACCAAGATATGCTTCGCATCCGTGGCCCACCCGCAGAGCAATGGGGCGGCCGAGCGCGCGAACGGGCAGATTATCCATGGAGTCAAGAAGAGAGTCTTCAAGAACCTCGATCGGCATGGTCAGGCCTGGGTGGACGAGCTACCTCCCGTCCTCTGGTCGGTCCGCACCACGACGAGCCGAGCTACGGGTGAGACCCCCTTTCAGCTCGTATATGGCGCGGAAGCCGTACTACCCGTCGAGGTCGTCCTGGGATCCCCAAGGGTGAATCTAGCCGACGACATCGACGCAGAAGGCGAGCGCCTTCTCGACCTCGACCTCGCGGAAGCAACTCGAGAACGGGTTCTGCTGCGATCCGCGGTTTACCTGCAAGCTCTCCGCAGGCACGCCGCTAAATCGGTACGACCAAGGACCTTACATATCGGCGATCTCGTTCTGCGACGGGTCCAAGACTTGTCAAAGGCTAACAAGCTAACGCCGAGATGGGAGGGTCCTTACACGGTCGTCTCAATAGCACGCCCGGGGGCTGTCCGCCTTGCAATGGAAGATGGTCGAGAACTAGCTAGCACTTGGAACATCGACCAACTGCGTAAGTTCCATATCTAACTAAACCAACTTTGCTCCTTTAATAAAATTCGACACCTTGGCCTCCCGGTCTCCCTCTTTCTCTCTCGCTTTCTCTCTCTCTCTTTAAACCCCCCCCCCCGCGGAATTCCGTGATCAAGCTCGATCCAGATCAAATATCAGGAGCAGGCTCGGTCGTCGGGGCAAAGCAGACGCGCGTCGACCACCTAACATCGGGCCACCAGAGCTCGACCTCGAGGGCTTCCTTCCTCATAAGTCGACCATCTTTTTCGCGGCAGACCTCCGCCGCAGGTAAAGATTCGCATGGACACCCCTCGGACGGTTCCGAGCTCGGGTCAGCCGGTGGGCGGTATAGACGCACCGTACACAAAAAGGCCACACGATCTCCGCAGGGCACTACTCCGTCAACGAGGTCGTGCCCGCAGCCTACGCCCACGACCTCCGTTGACGGCGGGGGCTATATGGGTACCGTGTGGCTACAACCTAGAGCAGCTTTCGCACAAGGTAGTCACTCCCTAGTACGATCGTCCGCTAGCTCGCATAACCATCAAAAAAAGGGGGAGCAACGGGAGGAAGCAACTCGTTATCATTACAAGGGAAACAAAAGCGTATCTATTAAATTCGAAACATTCTTTGTTCGACTAGGAGGTTTTTTGAGTTTTTTCAGGTAAAACACGAGAAGAAGGAATTACAGGAGGCCGGCACGCTTCTCGTCCTGCAGAGCGACGAGCTCCTCCCGCACGGAGTCGAGCTCGGACTCGAGGTCGAGCACCCGCCGGCGAGCTTCACGACCTTCGCTTGCCGCCTGACGAAGCCGCCTGGACTCCTCCCGTTGCTGGTCGATCGTCCTTTCGGCGCTTCGAGCGGAGTTGCGCAGGGTCTCCACCGTCGCTTCAAGGCCCGACCTCGCCTGCTCACTCTGGTCGAGGCGCTCCTTAAGAAAGTGCACGGACTCCTCCATCTTCTGCCGGATCTCGGCCTCAGAGGACTTCAGCTCGGCGACCAGGCGCTCGAGCTCCGCGATCCTAGCATCTTGCTCGGCCTGGTGCTTCGCGACGACTTCTGGCGGCACGGTCGCGGCGTGGAAGTCCTTCATGGTGGTCTCCAACACCTGCGCAACAAGGCGTCTCGGGTCGCAGCCGGATTTTTGGGACAAAAGCACATAAGTGTTAGGAGACTTACCCAACAGAGCCGAGCCTCCAGCCCCTCCTGGAACAGCTCGGCGGGGTCCTCCGTCCCATTTTTTACTCCCTGGGCAGGGGCTTGAGCTCGAGCTCCCCCGTCCCCTGGGGGCGGGAGACCTTGCCCCTGAGGGTCGACCTCCATCTCCTGCGGAGGGACGACCTCGAGAGCAAGGACCACCTCCGCTCCTCTTCCTCCCGGCAGAGTTGCGCTCGGGGCTCCTCCTCCTCGCAAGCCTGGGCCGTGGCGGTGTCTCCGGTGCGAGGTCGACCGAGGCACCGGTCGGCGGCCGGAGAGTCGGGCACTGAGCTTGGGCCGTGACGGCCTCCGGCGCGAGGTCGATCGAGGCACCGGTCGGCGACGGAAGGTCGGGCACCCGAGCTTGGGCCGTGACGGCGTCTCCGGCGCGAGGTCGATCGAGGCACCGGTCGGCGATCGGAAGGTCTGCACCGAGATTGGGCCGTGGCGGCGTCTTCGGGCGCGAGATCGACTGGGGTCGCCGGGTCGGCAGCCGCGAGGTCGACCTCGACCAAAGTGGCCTCGGTACACAGCGGCTCCCCTCCGCCTGGAAGTTGGCCCGGCCCACCTGATACCGGGCCGGCGTTGATGTCCGGCGGAGCATCGCGGGCTCGGGGAGAGATCTCGGCGATCTCTTGGAGCGTGGCGGTGATGATGTCGCTCAGCCGTGAGTCCTCGCGAGGAGCTTCAGCGGCGTGCTCGGCACCACTATGCTCCTCCACGTCGTCGTCTTCAATTATGATGTGGGGGATGCCCTCCGCCGCGGCCCGAGCATCGGCAGCCGCAATCTTCCTCCGCGTCTCCTCCTCAGGAGAGACGAGCTCTGGGGCCCGGATCTCCGCGGCAGCAGGCCCCTCTACCTCGGTGTCATCACCACCAGCGGCCCGTGGGGAATGGGCCTCCGCGGCCTCAGTTCCCACCTCGACCTCGTCGCCCACAACGGCCTCGGCAACGCGGGCAAGCTCCCTCTCTAGCACAAGGTCAAGAATATCGTCAGCCATTGCTCCAAAATCCCATAACTCCGCACCAGCTGCCACACCCACTACAGACGATGTGGGGTTAGTGTGGTGCTTAGGAGGAATGAGACAAACGAGACAGGGATAAGAGGTCGACCTCGCTCGGCATCTTCCAAGCGGCCTCGGCGCGAACGAGGAGGGCGGCCATGTCCTCGCGTGCCTTGTCGGCCCAACAGCGAAAGGGTCGACCTCTCCCAAGTCGGCCTCGATGATGGTCGGCGTTGGGCGTGGTTGAAGCGCGGGCGGCCGGCGGGACCTCGGGACCAGGGGCGGGGTCGGCTCGTCCTTCTCCTCCTCGTCATCCAGAGGGGCCGAGCTCGAGCTCACCCGCGCGAGCTCTGCCTGAAGAGCCGCGATCTGGCTCTCCAGTGCCTCCTTCCGCGCCGGACCAGCCGCGGCCTCCTTCTTAGCCCGCGCGGCAAGCTGACGCAAACGAGCCATCAGCTCGGGGTTTTTTCTGGTATGCTCATCCATCCAAAGTTTTAATTCGCTCACCTCCTGCCGATCAGCATACTCCAAATGCTGGCGGGGTGAGCGGTCGTCCGAACCAGGACGCCTGCGCAAACGCCGAGGCGGAGACGGCGTGGCCGAAGGAGATCGGTCGCGGCGCTTGCGGCCCGCCAATTTTTTGGTCTTACGACCTCATCCCCCCGGCTGCGATGCCAGTTGATCCACGGCAACCTCGAGGGCGACCTTCTCCTGCCAGAGAGAGTTTTATGAGGTCGAGGCACCCTGGGGAGACTCAGACCAAGTGGGACATCATGAAAGGAGGGCCAGATCGAAAACTTACCGCCTCGGTCCGGTTGAGGACGTTATTCGGGATCTGGCGACCCTCTAGGATCTCCTTGCCCTTGGGGGTGCCGAACATTTCGGACACCCTCGCGTCCACCCAGTCCTCCGGTGGGGCTGCGTACCGAACGAAAGGAAGTGGTAAGAACGAATGTCTTCTGCATAAGAGAGAAGGCCGAGGTCGATGGTATACCTGAGCGTGACTCCCGTGTGATGTCCTGCCACCCCTCAACCTTGAAGAAGGGATGCACCCTCCTCCTGAGGGGCGACACCGGGCTCGATGTAGTCCCGGCGACGTCCGTCCGGTCGACCCGAGCAAGTGAGCTCGTTGATCGGCGAGAGCACCTTCTCCTCCTCCGGTGCCGCGGTCGGTAGGTCTCGACGGCCCGCTCTAGTGCGGTATAGGAGAAGCGAGCTGTCTTCCGCCTTCCTCGAGATAAAACCAGAGTCGGCCCATCCCGACACCGAGTCCTTGAGCGTGAAGCTTCGGATACTGTGACGGGCGGGTAGGTCGGAGGCGGAAATAGAGGCACCGGCCGAAGGCGTCTTGGTCTTGCGCGATAAGGTGTAGAAATGGAGGAAGAGGTGGGAGTGGGCTCGGCAGCCCACATACCCTTCGCAGAGGTGGGTGAAGATGGCCATGATAAGGATGGAGTTAGGGTGGAGGTGAGCGATCTCGCACTCACGAAGGCGAGGACGGACTCGACAAACTCGCTTCAGGCATCCGAGCCCGTTTATGGTGTAGAGCTCGGTGGAGATGATCTCCCTTCCTCTGGCTCGGGCTCTCCATGAGCCGTCGAGGTACTTCGCTGCTGCGAAGCTCCAGCTTTCGCCTATCGATCTTCTTTGGCGCCAAACTTCGCTATTTCATGCGGGGAGGCAATCGAAGGGGAGACGATCGTCGCGATCGGAGGAACGAGCACTGGAGCAAAGAATGATTTGAAGCGTTTCCTTTCTTTGAGGGGTATGCGAGCTAGGGTTCGCACCTGTTTAAAAACCCTCCAGAAACAAGAAAGCGAAGGACTTCCCGCCGTTATGGTCGAGGAAGCCCTAGAGGCGCAGAGGGCGATTGAGGCGTTCGCCACCCGGGGACGACACGTGGGCACGCGAATCGAATCTGCCCCGCTAAAAGGACAGCTCCCAGAAGGACGGTTCGAATCGCCTGAATGAGGCTTCCGGAGAAGGAACCATTGAGAGGGGCCCACGTCCGTTCAAGCGACGAGCCGAGGCAAAAGGCCTGCTCCTGAGGAGGTCAATAGCTCGGTGGTCGCGCAGCTTGTTCGCCGCAAAGAACCGACGTGCTCAGGACGGTAGGCCCAAGGGGAAGGCCTTCCTTAGGCCTTTTCCCACTTGAACCTCGGGGCTAGTCTGCCGGGGTTGGGTAATTCCCATAAATTACCTCGGGTGCCACGAACGGCCGAGCTCGCTCCCGCCGAGCCATTAGGAGGTCGTTCCCAAGGGCGATCTAGTTGGGATCCGAGAAGGTCGCGTATTCTAGCCAATAGCGAGCTCGAGCTTGCATAAGGCAACCAAGCTCGGCTGGCCGAATTGGCCGACCTGGACGTGATCTCGAGGTCGGTGGGAGTAACCACCGGTAGCGTAATCTCCGTTAGCCCGTTCGTCCTCGCGGGAGCATGGCGGAGTTGTAGGATCTGCCAGTTGCCACGATTGGACGTGGTCCAATCGTGCGGATAGTGGGGACCTGCGGAGTTTGGTCCTTTGTAAGCTATAAAAGCACCCCCACCATGAGGGAAAGACACACAGATTTCTTTACAAAAAATATACACGAGCTGGAGTAGGGCTATTATCTCCTTCTTGAGAGGCCCGAACCAGGGTAAATCACAGTGTCCTTGCCCATTGAAGTCTAGTGAGTCACTCCTCTGAGTATCCCATCACGTGAGAAGGGGTCGCAGTTGGTCCCTCCACCAACAAGTAAGCTCGGCGGGGGCCTGCTCCCCAATCGTCGACAACATATTATTACTCGGTGAACGCATAGAGTGTTAAACTCGATAAAAGAAGGTTCGCATCTCTGATAATTTTTGGAATATGATCATTTCTCCGTTTTTCCGGGAAAAAAAATATTTTCATGAACAGAAATATATGTACAACTCTATCTCTATGCTTTTTTTCCCAACTCGATCTCTAATCTTTAGACTTTTCCCCCCGACTCGATCTCTAATATTTTTTCGAAACATGTATTATTACTTGGTGAATGCATAGAGTATTAAACTCGACAAAAGAAGGTTTATATCTCTGATAATTTTCGGAACATGGTCCTTTCTTCGTTTTTCTCGAAAAAAATATTTTCATCGACATAACTTTGTGTACAGCTCTATCTCTAGACTTTTTTCCCCAACTCGATCTCTAATATTTTTCTAAAAAATATTGTCATCGACATAAATCTGTGTATAGTTTTATCTCTAGACTTTTTTTTCCAAACTCAATCTTTAATCTCTATTCTTTTTTCCCAACTCGATCTCTAATATTTTTCTAAACATGTATTATTACTTGGTAAACGCATTGAGTGTTAAACTCAACAACAGAAGGTTGACCGGGTAATAATAGAGTGTTAACCAAATTCGTCAAAAGAAATATCGTCAAAAGAAATATGTGTACAACTCTCTCTCTCTCTCTATTTTTTTGTAACTCGATTTCTAATATTTTACGGAATAAGAAATATGTGTACGGTTGTATTTCTATAGTTTGTTTTGCAACTCGATCTATAGTATTTTTCGAAACATGTATTATTGGCCGGTTAACGTATAGAGTGTTAAACTCGACAAAAGAAGATCATTTCTCCATTTTTCCTGAGAAAATATATACTATGTATTAAAGTTGGGAGGTTTTAGGACTTTAGAGTGTGTTCAAGTGCCATCGCAAAAAAAACATCCGAAGATTTAGAAACTACGTCTTTGTCTATTTTTTTGGTCCTGGTCCATTTTTCCAAAAAAAAAAAGGTAAAAATTTCCTACGAAAATTTTTAAAAAAATGTCTTGTTCCATTTCCCCCTAAAAAGTTTATTCAAAAAAACCGCTCCGAAAAACCCTCTAAATTTTTTAAAAAATACATCTCGATCCATTTTTTCTTCGAAAAAAAACGCAAATTCGTTTTTCGTTCACGCGCGCGGCGTGCGCCGCGCTTATCATCCTAGTTATACATATGCTAGCATGAACCATGAACTTCAAATTGCCTGCACATTTTGGACTAATCACCAGGAATCGCCTTTTATATGTATATATATGTGTGTGTGTGTGTGTGTGTGTGTGTGTGTGTGTGTGTAGGGAACCTCTTTTCTACTTTCGGGAGTAATTACTCCCTATATCGTATCTCATAACGTATGGAGTATTTCGCACAACGGAGAGTATGTATGTGTAGTATGTAAGTATATAAAATCATCTAGGTGGTATTTACATTTTTTTCAGATGTGGTATGTACACTTTTTAGACATACTCCTTTTTATTCGCGTATATGAAAGTATTTGCAAAATACGCTAAAAACTATGTACTCCTTTGCAATTTTTTCATGTGGATCTCATTGGAATATCTTATAATTAGTGTTTGAGTGTATCCAAAGTGATAAAGGAGTATTTGAAGTTCGTTTGGGTGGTATTTCAGATATGGGAGTAATTACTCCCGGGAGTACAAAGTATTTTTCATATATGGTGTTTGGGAGAGCTCTGCTCCTCAATTTTTAGCTCCACTTCAAATTCGTGTAGCCAAACACCCCAACTCCACGGAACTCCAACTTCAGGAAAAATGTGAATCTAGGGGGCTGCTCCTTGGTTTTTGTAGAGCTCCTCAAGGGGTACTCCAAGAAACACCATTTCGTACCCACTCATGAAGTTCCTAGGTAATTACCCACCTTTGCCATTGGTTACACATATGAGGAGCAAATTAAATTCACAAAACCTCGATTCAACATCCAAGGGTATAAATGGGTATCCACACCAAAACCATCTATTCTTGAAGCTGGATCTAATTTGCAAGCCAAACACCTCTCTTCCCTACTTTAATTCTATGATGGAGCTACTCAATGGTGAAGCTTATTTTTTAGAGTGAAGCTCTCCCCGGCCTATATATATATATATATATATATATATATATATATATATATATATATATATATATGGAATCGCATGTGGGCATCGTGTTTTTTACAGAACTTGTTTGGGCGTTTCCAGAGAAGAACCATGAAGACCATATCCCTGCTAAGTGGGCCTGACGCGGCGTGTTTGAGGCCCAGGCGGGGTGCTTTTTCTCTGACCTCGGTGATCATGCGTGCGCGTGGCGCTAGAAGACACCAGCCCACAGTAGAAACGAAGCACTAGTCATCCGCCGACCAAAGTGTACCGATGGTTTTACCAGCGAGGCAGCGAGGGAGGCAGGCACGTGGGCCCTCTGCCTGATTGAATTTAGTGGGCCCCACTAACAACCGCGAGCGGGACCCCGGCCACGGACCAGTACAGTAGAATTCAAGAACGCTATGCGCATCTCAAGTTAGTATAAACGGCTGTTTTTTCAAACATTCCCCATGCTAGCATTTTTGTATTTCGGCTATCATTTTGTTGTTGTTGTACCTCTTTAAGACGTTAGTCTCATGAGGCGTCCAAAATCGAAGGCATGTGTTGGCCTTGAACCAGCTTGTTACTGTATAAAGAGAAACATATACTACTGAAATTTTGAATTCCTCTAACTATATTGGATGCTCATATTTGCCATGCTAGGATTTGAACATGTGCTACTAGGGGTGGGTGTCTTTAGACCGAAACCGAATAACTGAACCGATTTAACTAAATATTTCAGTTTTTTGGATTTTGTTTTTCGATTTGGTTTTTATTTCAATTGTATTCGGTTTTTGATTCGGTTTTTTATTTTTAGAACCCGATTTTACCGTAGACCAAAATTACAGACTCCTAATGCCAGGTAGCCGAATCCACCAGACCTCCCACATCCCGTGTCCCACTCTTCCGCCTCCTCCCTCCCTACCCTTCTCTGCACACCAGTGCCCCACTCTCTCGCCACCTCCTTCTCGCGTTCCCTCTCACCATCCATGCCCGCCTCCTCAGCTACTCGCCTGAGCCACGCCTCCCCCACGCCACCCGCCGCAGCCGATGGCGATGAGCAAGAGTGTAACAACCCAAAATTTTGTAAATATAAATACAGGTTTTAATATGAGAATAAATCAAACTAATTTTGAATTTTATCCTTGGCATCTTCTAAGTTTTGAACTCAAAAATTGAGCAAACATAAAAACCCAGGAGAGAATTCGATTGGATTCTAAATCACACTTGGAGCTATCCTAAATCGTATCCGGAAGTTTTCAAGGAATTTTAAGTATGTTTATTCTCTCAATCAAATCAAGGAGATCTTGAGCCAAAATGTGAAATTGGATTTTTTTTACTCCCTCCTTCACTGTCTCATGGGTCCCCTTGCCTCTGGTCCCACTGGGTAACCCCTCCCCCTCTTGCTCACAGGCTGGTGGCTCCTCCCCTCCTTAGCCCACTTGCCAACCGGCGTGGCGCCTGTGCGCGCGCTGTCACTACCCAGCCGCGCACACACGCTCCACTCACGCGTCCCGACAACTTAGCGCCTCGACTGCATCCCGCCATGCACGTCGTGCCAGGTCGCTGCACACGAACGATGCCCCAGCCCCAGCCGCAGCGCTTGGACATCGCCTCACCACACTCCGTGCGACGCGCCCCCCGCGCCAGCAGCGTCGGTCCCACTCTGCATGCACAGCAGCATCAAGCACTGTCGCGTGCCCTGGCTCGTCTAGTGAGTCGCGCCCCTGCGACTAGGGTTGCGCCGCTGCTAGCTTGGCCCCCAGCTGGCTGACACACTGCCTCACGTTGCTCTCGCCGCTAGGCCACATTGCCGCGCCTGCGCCTAAGACGCCGCCATTACTCCTCCGTGTGCCCCGGTGCTCCACGCTGCGCCAAGGCCCGCGCGTCTGTAAAACGGCCCACCCGGCTCCCCTTGCGCCGCACCCCTTGGCCTCTCCCTCGAGAGCCTAAATCACGAACTCTCTCCTCCTCCTTCGTGCTCAATTCTGGCCATCCCTCACCGTTGTCGTTTGCGAGCAAAGTTTGCCATTCCTTCGCCATTTTTCAATTAGCCCCGGCCAAACCTTCCTCCAATGTCCCTAAACCCGACGCCCTACTCCAATGGAGCTCCCTGTCGCCGTTGAGCTTCCCTGACTTCCGCTCCTCTTCACCCGTCGCTGGCCCTCCCCAAGCCACCTCCGTCGCTGCTGGCCGGTTCCCTCTCTTTCCCTTGGCTCCTTTGTGCTTTGCGCACCCTGCACAAGCCAGCCGCCCTCTCCTCTGTCGCCGGTGAACGCTGCAGCCATTCCCCTACTTCGGCCCACTACCGAGTGGCCCCTCTCCAGTCAGAGGCTGAACTGGCCTGGGTCCTCTTCCGGCAAGAATGCGCTTTTGCTTTTGGGAAAGCATATTTTTTTTCATTTTTCTTTGATTTTTCAGTACTGAGCCACTTCAAATCTTCATAACTTTTGCAAAAACTAAAATGGATTGAGACAAGTTCCTAAATTCTTCTAAAATGTTGGACTACCAGTTTATTAAAAATATTTAAGTTTACACCATTGTACATCTTTTAAATTGCAAGTTAGTTAATAGTTACATTATGTCCCAATTTATTATTGTTATATTTGAACCTCAAAATGTTATTAAACAAGTTATGGAATATTCCTAATACCTTGGAACCTCTATATATGTTAAGAGAATTAAAAGTTGCCTTAATTTAGTTGGATGCAAGAATCAGTTGGCTCTTCTCACATAAAATGATAACCTTTTATTTTGGACCTTGAATTTTTCCAGAGGTCAGGACCCTATGTTAAGTTGTACACGAACTTTAAGCTACCTGTCGGTGTTTCATGCACTGGCAATACGAATTTCTGGTTAGTGGGGGTCGCGCGCTCCCTTTCCCCGAATGGTCGACTCAAGGAGCCAAGGATGTATACTGGTTCGTGCAGAGGATGTGTATTGCTTCTGGGAGCGAGTAGGAATGTGGTGTTACAAGTGAGGGAAAGTTTCTCGAGTTCGTCCAACCGACTTTTTGCTCGATCGATTGGGCGTCCCTCCTCTTTCCGTTGGTTGTGTCGCTATATCTGCTTTCGGGGTCCTGCCTTTCCTTATATATGCGGAAACGGCAGGTTACATGGGAGTTTTGGAAAGAAAAAGAAGGGGTATTGTCCGTCTTGAAGTCTGTCCTCCTGTCTTGTCGTCTTGCCAGGCCTTCGTTCCTCCCCATGAGCCGGGTCAGTAGACTCGCCCGAGAGGGTCGGTGGCTGCCTCAGTCGGTGGGGTGACGTAGTGCTTGGTTCATTTGTCTGGCGTCTTCGTTAATGCGTTTGACTCTTGGTGTTGCCTCGGGAGGGAGCGTCCCACCCTGCCGTAAGCCAGGGTGATGGGACCGGTGCTTGACTATTTGGCGGGTCTTCTGACATCCTCGGGAAGGGACTGCCTGCCCCCGTACGGGTGTCAGAGGTTGTCACGCCTGTTGGGCAGTTGGCCGAATGCAGGTGGGGGGGGCTCGGTGTCCCGACTGCTGGAGAAGGCGCCTCGGTTGGGTCAGAGCCACGGGCGTTCGGACCAAGCGGGGTCGGCTCACGCCGAGTGCCCCGACCCAGGGGGTCGGAGCCACCTGATCGCTCGGAACCGGGAGTCGAAGCGCCTTAGGTCAGGCCCAAGTTGGGGCTAGGCGTCTTTCGGGGCCCATGGGCCCTTCGTCAGAGTTGGGCTTTGAGGAGGCAGCCCGTTCGTTGTTCCGGGCTGCTGGGGGTACCCATGGTACGTGTACTCGTCACTACCTTAGAGGTTTGGATCCTCTGTTGGCTAAAGGACTGTTTTTTGTTTCGTACATCTATTCGCATGAGCAAAGGACTGTGTTATTTTCGGACGTAATAACCACTTGGACCCAAAAGGAGCGACCCTTCTTGTCAAATTCAAAAAATTGAACTAAAGTAACTTATTCAATGTGACCTAAAAATTTACAAGTTGAACTTCTAGATCTTGATGAGTTAATATTGTTGCTGTTGTTTCATTTGCTTCTTATTGATGTTTGCTTTTCATGTAGATGCCGACATCATAGAAACCATGCCTACCGACCTCGACTCCGTTCCAGAACACCCCGAGCAAAGAAAGCACCCCCTTTGACCAAGTCGATCCCATTATTTTACTTAGTTTATGTTGCTTTGAATAAATCTATGTATGCGTGCATTGATTTCAGTAAACATGCTATATTAGGGTACTTGGTAGATACAACCCTCCTTTCATGGAACCCCATTAATACATGTTGACATGACAGCCTTAACAACCTTAATCCAAGGTTAGACATCTAAGTAATGTCAAAATGGGTATACTGGGTATAATCGGTAAGTCGGTATTATATGTACTTGCTTAGTCATGCCTAAGTATCGTGTTAATTGATAGCTAGACTTGTTTTTGTAAATAAAAATGTTAATTGTAATTAAAGGTTATTGAGATTTTGTTAAAAATAAAACTATGATTTTATGCGGGCGAGTTATGGCAATAGCCGAATGTGCAAGTTATGGACTTGCACGTAATGTAGGGGGAGTGTTCTCACACATGTCGAATTAAAGATTGAACATAGTGTTGCATAATCCAAGATAATCAGTACAACCAAAAATGCTAATATGGGGTAGTCTTAACCGATTAAGTTAGCTAGTTTAACTTTGTACAATGGAAGACCGTAGTAGTATGAGCTTTCGGTTAGAGATTGCTCGAAGGGGCGTCCACTCTGTGGTGATAGAACAAACAGCTACCGATACAATGGTGTACGCATTACTATAGGGAGGAGTGTGGCTCTGCAGGAGTGAACTGCGTGAGAAGTACAAATTGTACGAATATCTTCTACTGCTATAGTAAGGGTTTGTCGTCACCGAGCTAGTGCAAAGTTAGGCTAGGTAATGAAAAGGTTTTGTTTGACCTCCTGGCCACATGCCAAAGGAAGCGTGAAATAGCGGCAATAGGATGTTGGTCATGTCTTGTGGGTAAATCTGTGCACCTTTGCAGAGTGTATTTTTTTTAAAAGCCATGCCCATAGTTATGGAAAAGTTGGTGCACCAACACTAGTTAGATGACTTTAATGTTTTTCCTAAAAAGTGTTGATACATAAATGTTTCATGGAAAGTCTTTGTTCCATATTTTATGTTTTGGGAGACGTCTGTTTGGATACTCACATTCATGGAGGTTTGTGAGCCATCATTAATGCTAATTTTGCTAGTTATTTACCTATCAACCAAAACTGCTCTTAGAAATTACTTTTATAATCTATTACTGGATATTTATGTTCAATTTCGCCTCATGCAAATAACCCTATGAGCTTCCTTTTGTTACAACTTGCATATATCTACAACCTTACAAACACTACAAGTCTTGCTAAGTATGAAGGTACTCAATCTTGATATTATTAACTATCAATAGGTGAAGAAACAGAGAACCTCGACGGTACCTTTTATGCCGCAGGACCTGGGGACTTTACTGGCAACTTCTTCTAGGGTTTGCCTTGGTCGGTTGCTTGAGGGGTGGACAAGGGTATACTACTCGATAGATATATTTTCCGCTGCATAATAATCGGTCCACTTAAGACTTGTTGTATAATTATTCTCA
The DNA here is from genome assembly GCA_036346355.1 of Rhipidocladum racemiflorum. Lineage (NCBI taxonomy): Eukaryota > Viridiplantae > Streptophyta > Magnoliopsida > Poales > Poaceae > Rhipidocladum > Rhipidocladum racemiflorum. The sequence goes on along the minus strand of CM070576.1, from coordinate 68,738,231 downwards.
GTTATCGTATGTATAAATTATTGTATGTACGTCATGACAATGTTGTAATTATGCATACTAGCCACTGATCATGAGACTAGTTATGCACATAGAACCTTCTCAGTATTCCAAGCCAAAAAGGGAGGATTCCCACAAAGAGGATGAGGCGAGGCTCGGGCTGTGGATACGCGGCCCACTCATGGGCCGCATCGACATCGTTATCATCATCAGTCTCGATCTCCATCGTCCCCAAGTGCGTTCGGCTGTCCTCCTCATCCCACTTGGCCGCCTCTGTTGTAAACATACGCCCTCGACGTCGGCTTCCCTCCGGCTGATATGCGCTACTTTACTCTTGTGAGGTAAGGCTCCACCTTTTGGCTCTTCCCGTCATCAAATTTCAAATCTAAGTGACAAAATATGAGAACGGGGGTTTTGTTGGATTGTGATGCTTATTGTTCCAAATAATGCGTCCAGAACTGTAGATCCATGGTTGTTTTTGGGGAAGTTTGTCTGTGATTGAAAATAATTCATCAGATTTACTCGGGTAACCGAAAAACCAAACCGAATTTTTTTTGGTTATTTCGGTTCGATTTTATCTACTTTGATCTAAAAACTCGATTGCCACTTTCCAAAAATCAATTTATTTTTAAATCAAATAACTGAACCGAATTAACTGAATATCCAAGTTTATAAGTCTTGTTTCTTTTTTGGGATGTAGAGGGATATGGTGCTTGTAAAGAAGCATGTAATTCAATCATGCTAAACCAGGTTTACATTTAAGATCGAAGGCTTTATACATACTGTAACTGTATTTAGGTTTACATTTAAGATCAAAGACTTTATGCAGGTGTAGGGTATTTTTTGTGCAAAAACTTAGTAATTTGCATTCAAATAGTAGGGAATGTCATATAAATTCTTTTATGATTTTTATAAAAAAGTCATTTTTTCTAACCGTGGAATAATATTTTACAGTATTTTGCACTGTAGGAATTTTAGAAAATTCCTCAAGCTTGATCACTATCTATAAATTTTATAGAAACATTAGCGATGTACTAGAAGCATACAAAAAAAAATTAAAATTTTTTAACACGATTTTATCATTTTTTTTTGCTCGTTTCAATTTGACCAAAATCTCAGCATTCTCTACCGAGATTTCGGTTTTTGGACCGGTATCTCGGAAATCTCGGTGGAAAACTGTCAGATTTTGAAACAAACCCCAAAATTCAAAATGAATTTAGTGGGTTTTCTTTTGAATTTGCGTTTGAATTTGGAGTTTGGAAATTGGAAACCGAATTTGAATCTCGTTACCTTTGGGCCGAATTTCCTTGCTTTTGGGCCTTGGTACCTGCTTCCTTCGCCCGTTGGCTCGCTTCCTCTGCCATTCCGCCTGGCCATCGCCTCCGTGGCCGCCTGCGCTCCGGTCGTCTCCGCTCCCGGCCATGAGCCGCTTCTCGCTTAGCGCCTCAGGTTGCTACCTCAAGGCCGCCAGGTTCTTGCCGCCTGATCGCTTGCTGCGCCATACAGCCACCGGCCGCCAGATCCCCGCTCCGGTATAAAAGCCGCCCCGACCCTTCCTTCCAACTCGCCCACTCCCTCCGCTTGAGGTGAGCTCCTCCTCTCGCTCTCGGCCCCGGCCAAGGCCGCCACACGCCGCAGCCTAGCCACCACCGCTTTCCCTGCTTGTCTCTAACTCCTAACCCTCCGTGTACTGACCGACGGGCCCCACCCGTCGCCTCCTCCTCCCGGCGGTGGCTCGCCGCCCGAGCCAGGCCAGTTGCCGCAGCCTCACTCCCGCGTGGTCGGCCACGCCTACCAAGGCCGCCTCGCCCCACCACAAAGTCTGGCCGTTCGCCCATTGGTCCGGTTAAGCCCAACACTGTTGGAAACAGTGTTTTGATTTTCGGATTATTAATCCATTTAATAATTCCGAAAACTCGTTTTTAAATCCAAAAATAGCCCAGAAAATACAGAAAAATCCCGGAAAAACCCAGAGCCCCACCAAATATACCATCCAAACCGTCTCGATCCCCTGAGTCCAGAAATGCCGTCCGTTCCCAAATCCGAAACTCCGAAAAATCCCAAAATCCCAGAATTGCCCTCCGTTCTCTTCCGGCTCGGTTCCCGGTTTCCGTTTCAGTTTCCGTTTCTTTTCCAGTTGTTGTTTTTGTCGTTTACTTATGTTGGTTGTCCTTTCCGCGCTAGATTCGCCCATTGAGACGCCAGTGGAGCAGGAGCAGTCCCTGGAGCCGGAGCAGTTCCCGGAGCAGACGTTGGACCAGACGGGAGTCCCGTACAACTACTTCCTCTACGATTCAACCGATGCAGCTGCCGAGCAAGGCAAGCCGTACACCTTTGATCATGTTGATCCAATCATGCCATGCTATAGTATTAATTATTTTATATTGCATTATTTTACTGTATGTTGAATTATTAAAATAGTATTTTAGAATGACATGATACCTAGGTAATGCCGAATTGCTCATGGAACTTCCTTAAAAATGTTGAACCCTATTAAATCCCTTGTAACCCTAGTTAAATGCTTATTTGCCATGGATAGGTTAGATTATATGGTTAGATTAGTTCAAAACCTGGAATTTAGAGAAAATGCTGCCGAATCTCTGATTCGGATGTTTGTAAAAGTGCTACAGCCTGGGGGACAGTATCGGAGTAATCCCGGAGTGGATGAGATTCCGATCCCCGGCTGATGATTAATGCCTTGGTTGTCTGGTGGCCGGTACTGTGGGTACCGGGTTGGGTTTGTGGATTGAAGGCTTGGTCTTTGGCAGTGTAAGGTTAATAATCCCCTTGAGCAAAGTAAATAACTTAGTTTCCGCTCAACCACAGGTTGGACTGGTCGGTGGACCAGTATCCGACATAGCACAGTAGGTTAGTCATTCCTGAGATAATAATTGGACTTATTGGTGGTACTATTCTTTGGAGAGAATAGGGACCGGCCTTCCCGGCAGGGAAGTGTACCGGAGGGGTGGAACGGGAATGGTCCGTAGAGACATTCTTGGTTCTCACAACGGTAGATGCTAATGGGGACCGTGAGTCCAAGGTAGCTGTATATCTATCGGTTAACAACTAAAGGACATGAATGATTAAACGAAATGCTATGATGATCTAAACTGGACCACATGCATTTAAGTTGCATGAAAACTCGCGATTGGCATTAAAGGTTGTATATATCTTGTGGGTAAAGTTGAGCACCTCTGCAGAGTTAATCTTAATGCTAATCGATTACGCCGTACTTCCGGTTAATGAAGTTAAGTTTGAACTGGGGTGACACCTGTAACTAAGCTCAAGTTACTGTTTTGGTAATTTTGGAATGAGTTGGTTGTTGTTGTTGAACTTGTGGAACCCCCCTTACTACTTATTTATAGTCTGTGCTTCAAATGTAAAATGAGTTAGAAAATAAAACTGCATCCAGATACTTAACCCTATTGCCATCCCTTGAATACCCCTATATGTAGTATTCAGTGGTTCCGTACGACTTGTTGAGTACTCTGTACTTACCCTTGCCCAAAACCCCCTTTCAGAGTTCGAAGATGCCGGAGCCTACCAGGAGATCGTAGATGGCGATTTAGTCTGGTTTTAAGTCTTTGTCTTCGCTCAGGCCCTGCCTGTGGTTTCTTTCTTTTGGTAATGTAATCTAGAAGCTTGGATGCTTCCTTTTGTAAAAACTCGGCCGTTAGGCCATCTATTTAAATAAAAGTGTTTGAAGTTGCTTTTGTCAGGCAATTGTACTCTTGTTTTCTAACAGTTAGTCTTCCTGGGTAACTGTTATGAGTTTTCGCACTGCCCCTAAAAGGGCGGTCCGTCACAGATTTGAATTTTTATTATTTGTATTTTATTCAAATTTTGTTCAAGATTTTAAGATGTCGATAAAATTTCGGATGTAAAAGAGTGAGGAGAGGTGAGCCAAAAATAAAATTTGAAAGCATGGTCACAGCTAAGCGTCTTCGTACGACTGCACTTAGCACCCCACGTGCCAGGGCGACCACCCTCTGACCCCGCTCCCCCCCTTCCCGAGCCACACCTACCCGGCCGCAGCTCGGCACTCCAGTACTCCACTCCACTCTACTCCACTGAAATCCACCACCTTCCCAAAATGCCGCTCCACCTCCTCCTCCTGCTCGCCACCATCTCCACCGCCTCCGCCGCCGGCGCCGCATCGCACTCTCTGCCTACGCTCCCCACGCCGGTACCCTCGTCCGCCACGCGAGGAGGCGCGGGCGCATCGCGCTCTCAGCCAACGCTGCCCGCGCCAGTCGGAGCCGTGCCTCCGCCCACCACGCTAGGCTCGAGGAAGGCGACCCCCGGGGCGATCCTCGCCGCCTTCCTCGCCAAGGCCGACCCGTCCGCCCACCTGCGCTTCCCCCTGCCTTCCTCCCCCTGCTCCCACCCGGCCGTCTCCTGCAGCGCTGCGGGCCAGATCACCCGCTTCGTCCTCGAGTCGGCCGGACTCAACGGGACGTTCCCGCCTGCCACGCTCTCCCGCCTCACCGAGCTCCGCGTGGTAAGCCTCAAGACCAACGCGCTCCACGGCCCCATCCCCGACCTCTCCCCGCTCGCCAACCTCAAGGCGCTCTTCCTCGCCAGCAACCGCTTCTCCGGGCCATTCCCCCCGTCGCTCGCGTCGCTCCGCCGGCTCCGCTCCATCGACCTCTCCGGGAACAGGCTCTCCGGCGTGCTCCCGCCCGGCATTGAGGCCGCGTTCCCCCACCTCACGTTCCTCCGGCTCGACGTCAACCACTTCAATGGCTCCGTCCCGGCGTGGAACCAGTCGTCGCTCAAGTTGTTGAATGTGTCGTACAACAATTTCTCTGGGCCCGTGCCGGTCACATCCCCCATGGCGCAGATGGGCGCCGCCTTGTTCGCCGGAAATCCAGGGCTCTGCGGCGAGGTCGTCCGCCGCGAGTGCAACGGGTCCCACCTCCTCTTCTTCCACGGCGCTGGCAACAACGGCTCCGCCGCTCCCCCGGTGCAGAGCGCCGCAGCTACTGGCGACGGCCCGCAACGCGAGAGCTTCAGCTTGCCGGATTCATCCGCGCCGCGCGCGAATAAAGTGAGGAGGAGGACCACAATGGCTGTCGTAGTTGCCGCCGGAGCTTTCGTTGCCGTGCTTCTTGTTTGCACCATGATGGCGATGAAGAGGAGCAAAAAACGGAGGCGTCCGAGCTCGGCGGCGTACCCAAGCCCCAAGAAGAGCGCAGCCGCGTCGGAAGTGAGCAGGGATATCGCTGACATTGGCTATGTGGAATGCGTGCCGGATGAGGAGACCGCGGCGATGATGATGCCGGAGGAGAAGGCGCGCCGGTTGGAGCGGAGCGGCTGCCTAACGTTCTGCGCCGGTGAGGCCTCGAGCTACAGCCTCGAGCAGCTGATGCGCGCATCGGCCGAGGTGCTCGGTCGCGGGAGCGTGGGGACGACGTATAAGGCGGTGCTGGACGGTCGGCTTGTGGTCATTGTGAAGAGGCTGGACGCAGCCAAGATTGGCCCGGCGGCGCTGGAGGCAGAGGCGTTCGAGCAGAACATGGATGTGGTTGGGCGGCTGCGGCATCCGAACCTCGTGCCGCTGCGGGCATTCTTCCAGGCTAAGGAGGAGCGGCTGCTTGTGTATGACTACCAGCCCAATGGCAGCCTCCACTCTCTCATCCACGGTACGCTTGTGTGCTGGCCTTGGATGTGAGCTCTTTTACAGCGCAATAAATTGAATACGAAGCGTTCGTTCTTTTCGATCCAGTTGATCAGATTAACTAAAATTTACCTATACTTCATATGGTAGTAGAGTAGTAAAAACATCTTTAACGAATCAACGATTAGATATGATTTCTACTTGCATATTATATACTACCAGTATAATGCACCGTAAAATTTCTCTTACTTGTTAGTATCTTTTTAGCTGCCAGTTGCATTGGACTGGGCTGCTTAATTTGTGCTAGGAACAGTTCTGGTTGTTGCCGTTACACTTACACTTATAGTATCTACTACTCCAGTCCAGTGGATTATGAGTAGAGGGTAGGTTAACATTACATTATCAAACTAGACATTCTTCATCCTATCATGGGAACGAATTGAAATTCGGAAGAGTTGACCACGTGAAAATCTGGCGACAGAATGAGGGTGCCTCCGGTGGACCTATGCAGTAGATGCTTTTGTGCTTTTATTGTGTTGATGATTCCTTGGACTCTTTTCTTTATGAACCCATTAAACAAACCAAACAGCCATACATAAGTGATCACCGATCTAGCACCAGGTTGTGCGGTGTTGAACATCAATGGAGCCTCATCATGTGTCTGGAGCGGACCCCCCATAGTATATGTGATCACTGCACTACACCGAACATCGATTTAAATTCGTCAAAGGGAAACCGGGAAGAAAGTTGTGAACTTTACAGAAGTCTAATGCGGTTAACAAAAAGGATTGAAAATTTCACAGTGACCTTGTCACCTTGATTCAAGAAAGTGAAATTGGGAAAGAATGAAATGACCAAATAACAAATGGTAGCTGCTCACATGATGTTTTACCGGTTTGGTTTTTGAACATGTAATCACCATCAAGAGCATAATGGTTACAATTGTTTGTTAAATGGGTTTCGGGTGATAAACTATGCAATAATATTTCGAAATTGCAGAAGTGTAATTGAATTTGGTGTGCACAGAGATACATAAGTAGGGATGCAAATGGGCCGACCCTAGGGTCTTCTTTGGCCCACTTTAGTTCATTTGTTTGCACTAAAAACTTAATTTTTACTCCACCTTTTAAGTTTTAGTGCAAACAAATGAACTAGAGTGGGTCAAAGATGACCCTAGGGCCGGCCCATTTGCATCCCTATACATAAGTTTGTCCTGCGCAATGGGCTGGTTGTTGGGAGCAGTATAGTACATATATCGTGTTTTCTGTTTCCCTTTTACCCCTTCTTTATAGCACTGGAAATTGGGATTAGCTCCCCAAATATTGAATCTGCATTTAGCAAGTTTATCTTGTAGCTTCTTGTGTGACAGCAGTATAATTTTACAAGTTGAGCTGTCAAATGATATTGGTGCTAGTGCTTTGGAATGTGTAGCTGAAAGATGTAGTGATAGCGTGTTACATTAGGGAATGAACGTTCAATACCAAATCAACCAACATATCAAGATAAACAAAACTCTTCAGAAGTGAAAACATATCAAGATAAACAAAACTCTTCTCAAGTGAAAACATATCAAGATATCAACATTTGTTTTTATACATCCGTAGGATAGTAAGATCGTAATTAGTAGAAGTAGATATTATCACTATTGCGCTTATTAGCACCACAACTTGTATCAATTGCAGGTTCAAGGTCATCTCGGGCAAAACCACTCCACTGGACATCGTGCCTGAAGATAGCTGAAGATGTTGCACAGGGCCTTGCCTACATCCACCAGGCATCTCGGCTTGTTCATGGAAACATCAAGTCCTCCAATGTCCTGCTTGGTTCAGACTTTGAGGCATGCCTTACTGACAATTGCTTGTCATTCCTTTTGGAATCATCAGAAGTCAAAGACGACGCCGCTTACAGAGCACCTGAAAATATGAAGTCCAATAGAAGGCTAACACCAAAATCAGACACCTATGCTTTTGGTGTCCTCCTCCTTGAGCTCCTTAGCGGGAAACCACCGCTTCAGCACTCAGTCCTGGTCGCAACTAATCTTCAGACCTATGTCCAGTCGGCAAGGGAAGATGAAGGAGTGGACAGTGAGCGCCTTTTCATGATTGTTGACATAGCATCTGCCTGCGTTCGGTCCTCGCCGGAGAGCCGGCCAACTGCCTGGCAAGTCCTCAAGATGATTCAGGAAGTGAAGGAAGCAGATACAACTGGTGACAATGACAGTGATCTTACTAGCAACTCCTAGTCATGTTATGGATTATCCAAAGTGACTAATCGACGTTACATGCGGTTTGTTCTGCTCAGAAAAGCCAGCAAAAGAGTGTCTAGTGTAGGAGAATGGCTGCGTGGTCATGATCTCTCTGACTAGTGTTGCTTCGAGCTACGAATGGTGTAATATATAATGTTATGGGCTGTTGCTAGTGCTGCTATCATTTTTAGCATCAATCTGTCATGTGGAAATTTGTTAGTCTTTATAGTAGTCAAGTGAGAGACCAAAGTACTGTAGTGTTAAGAATAACATCTGGTTCTAAATTACTACCCTGTACTGTGATACTTTCCTACTTTATCAGTGACTCTTGCGCAGTAAAGAGCAACGGCTTGTTTGGTTGGAGGGAATTGATGGGAGGGAAAGGGATATTCACGGGGTGAGGGTTATGGATTCCAACGGAAATATGTAAATAACTGAAATTTAGAATAAAAAATAAATTAAAATACCAATACAAATTCCAAAGTAAAATATCTAAATAACTGTAAATTAAAATAAAAATTAGCAATTGGTTCCAACCAAAAAGTTGAAATAGAAAACAAAAGAAAATTTGTAATTTGATTTTCATACAACTTCAAAGTAAAATCCTTAAATAACAAAAAATCAAAATAGATTAAATAAAATTAGTAATTTAGTTTATACGAATTCTTGAGTAAAATTCCTAAATAAATATAATTCATAATAAAATTTCAACAAAATATATTAGCAATTGCTAATTTTTATTTCAATTCCTAAATACATGAATTTCAACAGAAAATAATAGAAATTGGCAATAAATTTTTTTAATAAAGTAGCATTTTTATTTTGATATGAATTCAAAAATAAAATCCCTAAATAACTGTAATTCTGAATAAATTTTTTTAAAAATAGCAATTGAATTTTTATAAAAATGCCAACAAAAAAAAAATTAAAATTAGAGTAAAAAAATGCGATTTGATTTCCGTACAATTGCAAAGTAAAATCTAGATGTGACAACAGTTTTTATCGGCTCCCAGCACACGCGAACGTCGGGTCCAAGTAGGGTGCAGGCGTACATTTGATCCTATAATTGGGAAGAAAAAGATGTGATCTAACCAACCATTAAACCAATTAAGTCTTTTAATGGTAATTTGATCTAAACAACTACTCAAGTCGATTAGATCGAAAGTATCCGATAAATCTAAATAGCCTGATTGAGCTGATTAGATGGAAGACAATGGTTGATTTTTTTTGAAGAAGGTGATGCGCAACAAAATCGGAGAACAAACAAATCTTAGTAAATTGGCGTAAATCAGCAATGATCAATATCAGCGATGCGCAATTTTATTGATCAGATGAATCACAGAGGAAATATTACAAGTCTAAAATTTACTCGTAGTCGATAAAAAGTAAATAAAAGTAGAGCAAGTTGATTGATCGTTGGATGCCCTTATCGCACCGTCCGTCACCTCCTTTTATAGTGCTTAGGCCGATCGTGTCCTTTCCCAATTCTTAGGAACTCCTATCAACCACGATCTTTCAAAGATAATATCCTTTCTGAACCGACATCGGCTATAACCTTCTTTCATCTCTACTTCTCAAATACTCCCTCCGTTTTTTTTTATAAGGCGTATTTGGTTTCGTTAGGACAAGACTTTGACCAACGATTACTTCATTAATATATCATTTATGCAATACAAAATCATAATTATATATAAGTACTTTTGAATACAAATCTGCTAATATCAATTTTGTGCCATAAAAATTATATGTTAATAGAGTAATTGTTGGTCAAAGTCTTGTCCTAACGAAACCAAATACGCCTTATAAAAAAGAACGGAGGGAGTATTTACAAGTTAGTTATTCTTGCCAAATCGACCATATGCCAAATTCTGGTGTCAACAAAATGCTCAATGATTTTCTTCCATCAAACTCATATATCAGTTACATTCTTCATGTTATATTTTTCTTCAAGCTTGTATTGTCATTTTTAATGTCTTGAAATCCTAAATAACCTATAAAATACGTAAACATAACCTCAAATATCTAAATTATATTATTTGATAATAAAAACTTTGAAATAAATTTAGAATGCACGGATCACCCTGCTAGTTTCGAAGAATTTTATATATTCTAGTTGCAAGGATACCGTGAAAAGTGTGTTCTGGGCACCATGTGGTTGCCCTTTTGTGCTGCAGAGTTGTGCAGCACCATCTATTGTTGTTCATAGCACATGGTTACACAATTACAAGACAATTGTCTGTACTCTACAGCAATAATGGTGCGGACGCCAAGGTTCCAAATTTTGTTTTTGGTTCACATATTGTCATCCTTCAAAATTGAAAAATTTGACGAAATCTCGTTATTTTGGACAAAATCCGAATGAAATTCAAAATGCAAAATTCAAATCCGGAATTTTTTGGACCGAAATTTCCAAATTTTCATCCAAAATACTAAATTTCATCCGAAATTGCCGAAATCATGGTAAAATTCAACTGAATGAAAAATGGTTCAAAAGATATCAAAATTTTTTGAAATTTTTTGTGTATGGTACTGACACATAACTAATGTTTTTACAAAAATTTCAGATGATTATCAAGCCTGAGGTATTTTTAAAAATCTAACAGCATTACTGTCCTGATAAAAGGGTGATTGATAAATTTCAACCGGATAGAAAATGGTGCAAACCATGTTAGAAAATTTTGAAATTTTTGTGGATGGTCCTGACATATCCATAATATGCCCATAAAAGTTTCAGATGATGATCAATCTTAAGGAATTTTCAAAATTCGGATAACACTACAAAAGACTGATCGGCAAATTTCAACCGAATGAAAAAATGGGAATTTTTTTAAAAAAATTGTAAAAGAATTTATGTTGCATTCTCTATCTGTTTGAATGCAGATTAATAAGTTTTTGCACATAAAATACCCTACACTTGCATTGTACTAGAACTTGTCAAATGAATGCCTACACAGAAAATAGACCAATAAATCTCATCATTTGATCACTCCAAAAAGATCTAGTTGCACATAATATCTCATAAATATTTTCTAGATAATTCAATTTAGCCTTTCACTTTTGAGCTTAGATCAGATCAAAAGTTTTTGAACACTCATTATTCGAGCTCCTTAAGAGGTTTTAACTACCTTGACATGGGCAGTGCGGAATTTCGACAAGATTTCAAACCTTGTGATTGGGCACCGGCCCAAAAGCTACCTATCTGCTAGTAGCTCTTCGATTTATTTGTTTCCATGTAGCAAAGTATTTCTTTTTTGGAGACTAGTTTGGTTTATACTGTACAGTATTATATTATGCACATCATGATGGACGATATCTCCTGACTCAATTAATTTAGCTAGTAAGTTCTAGGCCATACGAGAGCGTGAAACTAGATTATGTGTTGATGATATACAGGAAGTAGCTTTCGCCATTAACTTGCAGAAAAAATATATAAAAAAGCAACCTGCTAATTAATAATGTATGCAAGCAATGGGATTAACATAGGGAACAAGGTTCAATTCACAATATGGTTTCAGCTTGAGAACCGGTCATGAAAACTGCACTCCAGTAAAAAAAATGTGAATTTCGGGGAACCCCAAAATTTAGTTAAATTTAACAAAATTTTGCTAAGATTTTCAAAATTACTATAGCAATCTAATTTTTTTTATTTTGCCGGGATTATAAGTCTCGGGATCCGAAATCTGAGATTTGGTCGAAATTTCGTCCGGATCAAAATCTTAGTCGATGGAAACAGAAAATTACAAAAATGGGTACCCGTCGCGATAGGTACCTGGATGCAAAATATGTTGGTAAATCCAATCTTTCATGTGTTCATTTTCACAAGTGCATTTTTTACATCTAGGTACCTATCGCCCCAATATTGGGCGATCGCCCCATATTGGGGCGACGGGTGCCTATTTTTACAATTTTTTATTTCCATCGATTAGATTTGAAAAAAAGATTTAAAATAAATATTAAATAACAAAAAATTTGCGAACACAGATCTACATTGGGCTGTACCTTTCGGACCAATCGAGACTAGGCTAATTAGTATTTGAGGCCCATGAATCAGAACTCTATGTCGGCCACCTACGCCGTTGCCCAGCTGAAGCCCGTGGAACATGGTGTGTTAGGAGAGTCGCGGTGTTAGCTAGCCCAAGAAACGGGGCCCATACACGTCGATGGACTTCTCCAAACGTACGGGTTCTTTTTTTTTCCCCTTCTTCTCGATTGGACACTGGACGGTGGTGCTACTCACGTTGTCGTGCATGGATCGCCCGGCGTGTCTGCCTTCTTCAGCAGCGCAGTAAACAGTGGTGCTGGAGTCTAGAATGCGGTGCTGCCGTGATGTCAGGTATTCCAGCGACTGTGAGTCCGTGATAGTTTCGTACACGCCTTGAATGGCTGGGGGAAAAGATGGCGCATGATACGCCTAATCTAGTCAGCTACATGTGTGATGTGCCCCACAATGGAATTCGGTGGTTCACTGTGAAGTCCCCACATGAACCGTTCCTGCCGTGAAAACCAGGTTGATTTGGATGTGCCTCTTCTTACTTTCACTATCAAGTGGCAGTGGTACTGTGGCGGGAGAGATGTCCGACTCATATCCCCAAGGCCAACCCAACACCAGCACAAGTAGGGGGGGGTGGGGGTTGGACTGCGCCAACAGCACGGCACGGGTGCAACAAATTTTGGACCGCGACATGCCGTGCCGATCTATGTCTTTAGGATAGAAAAAAATTCTACCTGGATGTTCGAGCCGAAAAATAATTTTCCTTGCTTCATTTATTTCTTCGTAGAGAAATATTGGCCTTGATTTCTTGGACGGCAGCAAAAGGGCAGACACCACCACATACCCCATGGAGATGGAGGCATTGCTGAACCCTTCAGCAGCTTCCTTTCAGCCTTCAATCTCTTTACAAACAGATTCTAATAAGTGATCTAACGGATTCCCTTCGGACGGGATTTGGAGAGAGAATCTGGATAGAAAGGGATTCTCTCTCCAATCCCTTCACAAATTCCCTTAAGGGGATGCTGTTGGAGATGGTAGGAAATAAAAGGAATGAATATGGGGAAAGGAATAGAAAAGGAAATGAAATGAAGGAAAATTATCAGAGATAGTCTAAAATCCCCATGAGGAACCTACTCCCGCCCCTTGATGGCTCCAATTTTGGACCCTCAAAGATCCGGACCGTCGGCATATGGAGCCACCTGGCCGTGGCCTCCGCATCCACTCTGTTGACACCGAGAGGTGGCCTGTAATCGGTGGAGACCTACGAGTTGGCGGCGGACAACGTCAACCGCATCCTCGACGACGTGAACCCCACCTCATTGCCGACGATGGCGACAAGATGGGGGCAGCCGACTAGAGAGGCGACAGATCTGGGTTGGATGGGAAGGAAGCGGGATCCCACGTCCAACGAGCCGATGGCGGTTGCCATAGAGGTGCACTATCCCTTCCCCCTCTCCGGCTACTCCCACGATGGCCACGGTGGCAGATCTCAGCTGAATGCGACGGGAGAGGGGTCCTCGCGTCGAAAGAGCCAACGATGACGGCCACGGCGAGGTGCACTCTTCCTTCCCTTCTCTCCGGCAACTCCCATGGGCCTAGTCACACCGTACCTTGTCGCCGTGCCTGTATGCCCCGGACACGGACTCGCCGTGCCACTCATGTGCTAGCTTGTGCCTGTGCCTGTGCCATGCCGATCGGGCCTCAAGCCTCCAGAAAAGCCTAGTCCAACGCTTAGATCTAAGCACAAATCGTCTCATCTCGAGGCCAATTTTTTTTTCACCCTAGCTTAATTGTTTTTCCGATCCCTTTTCGACCGTAATAGATTATAAGTATTGTTTTTCGATTCTTTCGCAATTAAGAAGATAATATATTTATAATTTTATCCAGATGAGAGCCAAACTATACAAAAATGAAGCCAAAATAAAAAATGAAAAGCAAAAAAAAAAAACTCTCATATTTAGTTTCTGTTTGACAGAGCTTTAGATCCTCGCCCCACTGTAGATCTTAAACTTGTAGACTAAAATAAAGTAAATTAAGTTTATATTTTTATTTTAAAATGTAAACAAGATAATATATCCATAGCTCCAACTTCACAGATCTAATGAAGCTAGGAATACCCAGCTTCACCACATCCACGGATGAGTGGAGTTAAGCTCTACCAAACAATGCCTTGCTCGACGTCGGAGCGGCATTTTGAAAGATCGGAATGGCGATCAGAGGAGGGGTGAATGATCCCAAAATAAAACTTCCCCACCTACTGGACAAATAGCATCCAACTAAAAACCTCTCTTACAAGGAATAAAGAACCTGGAGCAAAAATTCTCTCCTGGAGCAAAAGAGCAAATATGTGATCTAGACTTGCTCGTGGGATTTTGAAGATCAAGATAAACTTGGATACCTTCCCACGAGTCACAGCAAGCTAGAGGTCACAAAGAAACCCATCAAAACACGACCAAACAAGGATTCATCAATGGAAACATAAGAGATCGGTTTCTCGCAAAACTCGGAACAAGGAATGCCTAGAGGATTGGGATATGATCTAAGTGAAGACTCATCCAATCAATCTCTCATCCTTGGCACAAGAACCGTAAGCAAGTAGAAGGAGGAGACAAATCCAACTTCGGAATTTAAATTGAGAGAATTTAAAGACTGATTTTATATTACATAATTTAAAGACTGTATTTTATTTGCGTTATGTTAAGACATAATGTAAATTCAGTTTTTAATTTCATCGTGGAGTGATTGTTTTTGTATTTCTTTTCTTTGGAAGTTTCTACAAAGCCTCACTTCATGTGGGCAAAGCTCAAAGGAGCACACACAAACTTCAGGGAAGAAGGGCACCCCTTCCCCTCTATTTATAGTGTTCTAGGATCAATTTCCACCCTTGGATGTCTTGCTTCAACCCTAAGCTAACTTCCAAGGGTCAAGATCTGATCCCACACTTTCTCTCTCATGGGTTGCACTGCTTCACTTTTACACATGCTTTCTCAAAGCATCTTTAAGTGATCAGTCCAACAACCCTCTCACAGAAACTAACTTGACCACTACTTTAGCTCTAAAGACCAACAACCCCTTGATCTACTAGACCTAAAAAGCCTCAAGCTTAGCAGACACTTTGTCTCCTTGCCTCCTTGGACTGCACTGGCTCCATCTCCGGCCATCTTCCGGCGACCTCCGGCCATCTTGAACCTCCGGCAACGCTTGCCTAGTTCCGACCTCCCTTCGCCTCACCATGACCACCAAACAGAGCCCTGCATCCATCATAGACAAGAAAAACACATCACATAGCATTGCTCAACAATAATATTAAATTTTCGTCAAAGCTCAAACAGAGCACAAAGCATCTACGACAGACCATCATTTTTGGTCCTTTGCGAATGCACTTATCTTCCCGATTTTTTATGATTTTTTCTGTTGCTCAAATGAAAAACTTGTCAACATGAAAAAGATGCGCCTTGAAATTATATACAACTTTCATGTAGGCCAAATAATTTTTTGAGCACGGGAAGACCTCCAAAATCGTGAATTACAGAACGGTCTGTCGTGAATGCGATTTTCGGGTCCGTCGCAAATGCACTTGCCTTCCCGATTTTCTGTGATTTTTTATGTTGCTCAAATGAAAAACTTGTGAACATGAAAAAGATGCGCCTTGAAATTATCTACAACTTTCATGTAGACCAAATAATTTTTCGAGCACGGGAAGACCTCCAAAATTGCGAATTACAGACCGGTCTGTCGCGAATGCGATTTTCTCTGTTTGTAAAACCACTTGGTCCGACGTACACATGGTTTTTCACCCTTTGGTCCGACGCAAATGTGAAACTCTCTGTTTGCAAACCTTTTTGGTCCGTCGTAAACATGAAACTCTCTGTTTCTTGACCCAATGCAAAAGAGATGGTCTGGGACAAGTGTAAAATCATTCCTAACTGAGTCCGACGCAAACATAGGTCATTTATAAACTTGGTCCGGCGCAAATGGAAAACTCTCTGTTACTTGGTTCCTTGGTCCGGCGCAAAACAAAATACTTTCAATTTGAAATCCATGTCAAATCCAAATCAAATCAAACTCAAACCCGAGCAACTCAAGCTCAAAACAAGTCAAATACTCATCACAAACAAGGATGAACCTCCACATGGTCCTTCACATTTTTTCCCCACTAGCCCTTTGGCTAATGACGTGTCAGAGCTTGCTTCTCATCGTATTCTTATCCAGACAAGATCGAGGTTTCGGCCTTTACGCGCAACGATAATAAAAGTCCATTCGCGCTCGCAACTGGGGAAGGCCGCAACCCCCTCCGCCACCGGCAAAAATCACATCAGCGAGGCAGCGACATCACCGTCCCGTTAGCCGTGCAATGGCTAACCCAACATTTATAGATGGAGATGAGACGCCCAGGCGAGGGATAGTGTGTGGTGTTGTGAGCAACAGAGCAACGAAGCGTGTGCGGCGGAGTTGAGTTGCCGCGCATGGGGTTCCACCTGGTGGCAATCGCGGCGGCGAGGGTGTTCGTGCAGGTGTTCCAACTCTCGGCGCCGCTGCTATGGCCGCTCAACCTCTGGCTGCCGCTCGCGCGCCACCTTCCCGAGGCCTGCGCCGCCTTCCACGGCGCGCTCATCTACCACGTCGCCTGGCTGCGCCGCGCCTACGCGCACGGCGGCACCGTCTGGAGCCAAAGCCGCCGCGGGGACGGCTTGAGCGGGGGCGCCGACGAGCTCCTTGTTGATTTATAATTTGCGTGTTGAGTGATTTGCAAGTAATAATAGTTATGAAGGTTTAATATATACATGATGATTGATCTATTTTCACTTTGGTTATTGAAATCGGATCAAAGCTAAGCTGTCATCCATGCATGGCTAATTATTGGGCCCAGGTTGCAAGCCCATGAAAACAAATACGGTTTGACCGGCCGCACGGTATAAAAAAGCCATGTTGTGTTCCCAGACGACGGCGCGTAGTATCCAGAAAAAGGAAAGGAGATCGGAGGTGCAACCGCAAGCTCAGAGGTGCGGCCAGCGCGAGGAAGTCGTTCGAGCTCCGTCCAGGTCCACGCACGCTCGGAGGCACAGCGGAAGCGTGGTAGGCGCCGGAGTCGGAGGCCAGGCTCGGAGCGGTGTGAAGCACATCCAAAGAATCACCAAGCCGGCGATCCCAAGACTGGCAAGGACAGCAGTGGAGCCTGATACCGACGTTATAGTGAAAAGGAAGTCTCTTCTCTGTAAATGAATTAAGTAGTCAATCGATTTGATTAGTAAGCGTGGTTCTGATTATTGATATGTATTCTTCGTACTCAATAGTACTAATATTTTATTTATACATGTGTGTTCACTTTAATCTACTTTTTTAGATTGGCTGTGTATTTTAACTCGTTAAATCTGTGTTTAATTTTATTAGAGAATTGTCTTGTTCACTCCGTCAGAGCGCCTTGATCCTTCGCTCCTCCATCAGGCGCTGCTCAACATCTCCTACTGAACTGAGCTGAGCTGAGCTGAACCGCAAGCGTGCAAGTGAGATCACGGCCGCGCGCGTAGGAGGGCCGCCGGCGTTATGCTTGCGTTGCTGTAGTTAGGAATGATGTTTGCTCCTTGCTCTGCTTTGGGTGCTTCATGAGGTGTGATATTGTAAATTCAAGTGACCGTGATCTCACTTGTAAATTCAAGTGACTTGATATTGTAAATTCAAGTGACCGTGAACTGACCTGACCTGACCTGACCTGACCTGAGCGTTGGTTGTAACTGTGATATTATAAATTCAAGTGAATAAATTTTAAAGGAAGAGTAAGAAATTACTACCTAATCTTTATTCATATTTTAATATTTGTATAAAATTTTAAAAGTGACGTATAGAACCACATAATCACCATAGCGGGAATTTCGATGTTGTGAATGGTAGTGGATTGGAAATTTTGGTTTTCATGCGTTATTGAGCCAATGAAAGGTGATGGTGTTAGCTCACCACTGGGCGAGTGCCTGTCACAATTGCTATAGCTTTGCAGCTATGCAGAATTTTAATCTTCACCAACCAAGTGTATCGATTGCACTGAATAGTAGCACCAGTAATCAGTGGAGAGGCCAGCTCATGCATGGAGTTTCTGCCTAAGCAACACAGCCGATCCTAACTTCGGCGTGACTTTTCTGCGCTACTTAACAAAACGTAAAATCGCAGGGGGTGTAAAACTAGGACAAGCTGGCCCCAGTAGGCCCGATCTTACGAGCCTCCAAAGTCACCGTTGTTAGCACGGGTCGCTTCTTTCATTTATGGGTACCGGAAGGACGGCCCAGTAGGCTACACGGGCCCGACAGGGCAAGCTGGCCCCAGAGTAATCACCTCGCTCGGTGTAGAAACCTTACTGCTCGGCTCGGGTGTTATATATGCAGATGCAGCACATCTTAGAAGAAGAAGAAGAAGAAGAAGAAGAAGAAGAGAAACATTACTCATCACGGTCAGACCGATCGCCATGTCCTAACTCATACGTGAAAACCTTGTGGAGTCCAACACTCTTACTACATAATTATTGCCCTTCTTCTCTCGACAAGCATGTACTACCGTAGAGTCCAAGCACTAGCTCTGTCGAAAGGAGTAGCATTGTCCTTTTCTGCTTGCCTGGACGAAAGCGATAACGCCACAAGTAGCAGCAGAGCACGTGGACTCGCGTTCCTTCCAGTTACTGGGTTCGCGGCATAAAAGAGTGCGATATAAACTTTACGCTTAAGTGATCATCATCAAAAACAACATTAGGCTACTGTTCTCCAAGCCTCCATGTTTTCTGTCCGTACTTTCATCTATAGTTCTGCTGCGTAGATCATCCTATCGTAGGCAAAACTGTCTTTGCATGATTGAGGGGCATATATATATACTTGCACGCTACAAATGAGAAACTAGAAGTTTCATCCATTGGATGATCGATCACACACTCAACAGATATTGACTGAAGACTCAGCCAACGCTCTGTCGAAAGGCCAACACAAAGCAAAAGAGCAGCTCCTCGAACCGGGAAAGGCCAACGCATGCATCTAGACGGGACCCAAAAAAATGTAGGGAAACGACCATGTGGCATATGATAGGCTAACGAAAGCGAAGCTTGTGCGTGTCCACTGTCCAGTGTCCACTTCTTAACTCGTTGATGCTTCGCCCAACCACTGCTCGGTGGGGCTAAAGTGTTGTGCAAATATCTGAGCAACTCGATCTTGAGCCTGCAGCTGCAGCTGCAGCTCGACTTATTCTCATTTCGCACATAAAATGTACTTTATCTGAAACTAGAATATCATGTCGCTTATCCGTGAAGAAAACGAGACAATATGCAGCGTGTACTACTGGCCTAATAATATAACAGAAAAA
The DNA here is from genome assembly GCA_036346355.1 of Rhipidocladum racemiflorum. Classification (NCBI taxonomy): domain Eukaryota; kingdom Viridiplantae; phylum Streptophyta; class Magnoliopsida; order Poales; family Poaceae; genus Rhipidocladum; species Rhipidocladum racemiflorum. Next base: position 68,719,043 of record CM070576.1, on the reverse strand, counting down.
CTAAAAAACGGTATACCGTTGCAACGGTATACCTCTGAAACTCATGAAACTTATGATTTTTTCAGACCGAAACTCGCTTAAACTTAAAGACTAAAAAGCGATAAAACATGAAACTGATGAAACTAAACACTGAAACTCATGAAACCAGCACTGAAACTGATAAGTTTCATAAGTTTCATGGCTATACCGTTGCAACGGTATACCGTTCCCTAGTCACTCTCATAATATAATCCAACATCCGAGCAAACGTCGTATCCGTTGTTGAAAAAGTCGACGTTGTTGAGACTAACATGTTCTAGTTCTACTCGATCTTGGGTGTAGGCGCGCCGCAATGTCGATGCATGTGTAATGTGTACGTGTTTATAGTTCGACTGCTATTTTTTTTTAATGAAAATGAAAAGGATAATATATATATATTGGACCATAAATCGTTTCCTACCTTTTTTAGAGCTTGCCCAGTGGTTGATAGCCACGTGATTGTTAATGCTTGCATTAGCGAGCCTAACACGTCAGAGGCTCAACTGGTATTGGCCCCCGGTAAATGCCAACGTGCCAGTGTTGACATATTATATGGGCAAGCTGATCACTCTGCTTCTAGCTTTTCCAAGGTTACAGTTTCGATTCTTTTCTGGTTCGGTCGGTGAAGCGGGTGTCCCAGAATTAATTCACACAGGTAATACCAATCTAATAACTTCCATCACGTGAGCTTCTTCGACTTTCGGCATGATAATCGCACTCGTTCAGAAAATGCTCAGTTCAGTCAGTCACACAATGACAGATTAGTAGGATCTGTAGTCTTTATATAAAGAGTCTTTTAACTTTAAGGAATTGTAGAAAAGTTAGTAGTAGTAGTACTAGTTCAATTTTGCAGAGATGATTGATTGCTAGCTGGAATCACTCGAAAGGACTTCCTTGCCTATTAATACAAGCTATATGGAGCACTAGTAGCCGTAGAGTAAATCTGAAGTCGGAGTTATGACTCTCAATGTAGGCGTGCATGCGGGTGCCACCAGGCAGTGTCTTTACTCTTTCCCTAGAAGATAAGTAGCCCCCACAGCAGTTGTCCCACACAGACGAAATATCCAGATCTGCCGTTGGCATACTGGACTTGCCGTCGGCCGGCACGTCTCAACAATCTCCCCGACACCAACGCTGCCTCACTAATTCCGTTGCGCCACATACCCAAACGCTAACCAACAACATCGTCGCTGGCCGGCCGTCCAAATTTGTGTAGCAGTGTCCACGAGAGGACCACGTTAACTATTACAAAACCTGTCCAGCGATCGATCGGCCTGCTTCATATAATAGAGCCGATTGGATCTAATTACTCACAAATTTTACGGAGCAATATACTGATAAGTAAATAGTAGGCATTAAGAGTATTCGTATTACTCTACTGCTACTACTGCTGAAAGAAGTATAAATAAATACTAGCTAAGCTAATTCGTCTAATTAAAAAAATGAAGAATTTATATTGAATTTTGGGAACTGTTAAAAAGCTCTTATTATAAAAACCCCTCAGCATCAGTCAGCAAGCAAGGTAGTTGATAACCAGGTAAATGCCTAGCAGGTCCTTGATAATCAGGTCCAGTAGTTAACACCTCAAGAACACCATGAAGAGGAGCGCCGTGGCAAAGGCAGAGGGATAGGTCACACTTGACGACACATGTGCTGGTTTTGGTAGAAAGATCTAAAAATGGTGGTTCACATGGTGCTTCTTGCCGTGCCGGCAGTCACCGTGGCGGGCGGGTTCCTGCATGTGTTTCAGTTGTCGTTCTTCCTGTGGCCGTTCAACCTCGCGCTACCGCTGGCGCGCCACCTGCCGCGCGTCTGCATCACGCTCCGGAGGGCGGCGGCGTACTACGCCGCCGAGCTGCGTGGGTACCTCATGAGCGGCCGGCGAAGAGTGCAGCTCCCTCGGATGGGCTACCAGCACTCCTCCCTCCGCGGGGTGCAGAGATCGCCTGAAGAGCTCGTCGAGCACACCATGATTGCCCTTATCGACATCTCCTACTGATGCCCCTGTCTGCATCGTCAGGTCAGGTGATTGCATCCTTGTGTTGATCAGGTTTTTCGCAGTGGTCGTCTTGGATAGGTCATTTTACCATTTTTCTCTTGATCTTGCACATAGGAATTCTTTTTTTTTTTTTTCTCAATCTCTACATTCGTCAGCTGCGGTGTTTAGTTTCTCCATTGTGAATTTGTTGTAAGCTTGAACGATATGTATATGAGTTGGAAGAAACTGATATCAAAACATTTCCGGTTTACCATTTCGACAAGTCCCTCATGAGTGCTGAATCCTGATCTCGTTGCATGCTTTACCTGCATATATGCTAAAGTGTGATCTGAATTTATTTCGGTTTCATTTTCTACTTCAACTCAGAGTTCTACTTCTACACATAGTGCTCAGTATATAAGACAAAAAGGCTAAAGAACAGAAAAAAACTTTACTGTAAATATCTCCAGTGATATTTATTTTTATTTTTCTATAGGGTTTTTCACGTGAGATCCTCATCTCTCTTCTTTGGTTCTATATTTTAGTCTACATTTTATAAGAAATGGTATTAGAGTTTCGGGTTTAAAACCCTGTCCGCTCCTCGTAGAGGAGGCTAACCCTAGGGGCGGCCAGTGGCGACATTGTACAGCGTCAAGGGCGGTCAACACGTGGCATCAACAGCACGACAACAATGACACCTGCACGGTAACAAAGTGGGCGAAAAGAAAGTTCATAGAAAGTTAATCTTGAAGGGGCTTCGGTGAGGCATCATTAAGTCGACTGCGACATTAAGAACTTTTGATGTTTTTCTTCCGCAAGACATCGCTTACTGCCTCGGTGATTACCTGCAGGATTTTTCTTATTTTAAACAGTGTTTTTTTTATTTTCCTCTCAATACAAATGGTATAAATATTAAAACAAACAAAAAGATAAATAATTATTATCTATTTTTTATTTATACTTCAATATTTATACAATTTTTAAAAAATAATATAGAAATATCTCTCTTATTTTTTACTTCAACAACCGGGCATAAAATCTCCGCGACTTGCATTGCTCCTTCACTCTTCGGCTCTTCGGTTATGCACTTAGAGTATCTCCAAGAGGGGCCTTAAATATGGCCCTAATTTGAATTATAGGGCTTTTGGGCGAAAAGATTAACTCCAACAAAGACTCTAAATTGTTAAAATTTAGCAAATTGTTTTAGGCACAGGAGAGAAATTTATATTTAAGAACTTTGTGATTGAGCCCTATCTTCGTTGGGTTTTAGGGTCTAATTACTGGAGCGAATATTTCATTAGAGCCCTAAATCTAATTAATTGGGGATCTAAATTAAAGTTTAAGGCTCATTTGAGATGCTCTTTATGCTACCTCTGTTATTGAAGCCGAATCGGCCACGCAAAAGCATAACAACATCCGATAGGAGGCCTCCACGTTCGAGCCCCTTTGTTAAACACACACGAAAGCGTACCAAGAGGGCTCTCATGTTTTTTTTTTTGCTTCGCGTACATAGACGTGTACCAAAGAATATGCAAGCCCATTGCTATGTGCACACGCACACCAAAAGAATATACTAAAAAATTCATCAACTTCAAATTGACAATTTTAACTTGTTTTAACTCTGTTCTACCGTTCAACTCCATATAAGTGACTGTTCTAGCGCTAATTTTTTCAACACTATCACCTATGTTGCCTGATAGGCTGACACCATGCCTAAGCACCGTCCTACGACATCTTCGTTGATAATCTTTTGCCATAGTCGATTGTCATATTGCTTATTTGAAGGAAGAGTTTATTGTAATTCAGGTTATTATGTCTATTATTGGTGGCGCGGAATCATTAGCAATTTCCTTGCCGATTTGTTGTCCACTATATGTTACTTTGTTGTCCACTATATGTTACTGCAGTGAAATCTATACATATAAACTATAAAGTCTAAGATGGAGTTGGAGGCTTTTAACATAATAAGTTAAGTTGGGCTATGCTTGACCGAAGAGGCTTTGAGAGAAAAAAATATCAGTTGAGGAGACAACTAAATTTAATGTTTTATTCACCGTTTGGATATGTTGCAAGTTTGGATCTCTTGCGCGACCAATATTGAGGTTTTGGCAACATTAATTCTAATGAATTTAATGATACCCTAGTGGTAGATAGTACTTTATATTCTCCTTTGCATATGACCCTGTAGTGTGTAGAATAGAGTAGGGCAAAAAGATAAAGAGAAGAGAAAAGAGAACATCATTGTAAATATCTTCTCATACAGTGATATTTGCCTTCGTATTTTTATGTTTTTTTTCAAAAAAAAGTTTTCACATTAAATATATCTCTCGTTCTTTTGATCCTATATTTTTGTCATTTATTTTGTAACAATATCAAATTAAATCTAATACATGAATGTGTAACTAATATTGTATTATGGGATGTTACTCTATCTTAAAAGTACTTTGCGCCGCACGTGGATGGTTCTTTCTTTTACGTGTACCATTTTATATCGTTTTAAGATCGTACTATATGTATGACTAGACCGTAAGCGCGGCGCACGCCGCGCGCGTAAACAAAAAATGACTTTGCGTTTTTTTGGTGAAAAAATAGACTTAGATATATCTTCAAAATTTTTGGAAGCTCGAGAAACTGTAGAAACCGAGCCGCGTGCGTGAATTGAAAACGGATTTTCGTTTTTTAGGGAAAATAGGGCACGAAAAAAAAAATTCTGGGCTCTAGAGAAAAAATGGACCACGAAAATATTTTTTTTGGCAAAAACGAAGAAAGGACGAAAAAACGGGGAAATGATGAACGAAAACGGTTTTCTGTTTTTTTTAGGAAAAATGGACCACAAAAATATTTTTCCCAGGGTCTGGAGAAAAAACGGACAACGAAAATATTTTTTCCAACAGAAACGGAGAAACGACCAACGAAAAACGAATTTGCATTTTTTTTCTGAGAAAAACGGTCAACAAAAACTTTTTTCCCATGCTTCGGAGAAAAAATTGTTTTTTCTGAGGAAAAATGGACCACGAAAACGTTTTTCCCGGGGTCTGGAGAAAAAACGAACAACGAAAATACTTTTTTCCAACAGAAACGGAGAAACGATCAACGGAAAATGAATTTGCATTTTTTTTCTGAGGAAAAACAGTCAACAAAAACTTTTTTCCCATGCTCCGGAGAAAAAACGGACGACAAAAAAAGAAAAACGGAGAAACGACGGACGAAAAACAAATTTACATTTTTTTCGAGGAAAAACGGCTAACGAAAACATTTTTCGCATGCTCCGAAGAAAAAATGGATCACAAAAATATTTTTTCTAGGTAAAACGGAGAAAGGATCTGAACGTAAAGTGTGGGGACCAATTTGTTATATTTTTGGACCTGTTCGCTATTCTGAAAAATTAGGAAATGGCTCGTTCGCTATTCGTATTTAAGGAGAGGGTCTTTCCGTAAAACGTCGAACAGAGGATCTAAACGCGAACCGGGAAAAAAAAATTCTCTCATAAAAAATCGCAAAAGACCTATTCGTAAATCTGCAAGGACCTGTACGTAATTTGGAAGAACCGGAGGGCTATTTTACAAAAACGGCAAGGGACACGTGGGGCGGTCCTCCATCGGCCCTTTCTCCCGAGCTTAATATACGAATAGGTCTTTGCGACCACAAATAAGAAGAACCCGAGGCGAGGCGACCAAGGACCCCGTCTCGGTGGAGCGGCCAGGCGGAAGGTGCGAGGAGGCCCGGCGAAGACGGTGGGGATCCGGCTCTCGACGCCGGATTTCACGACTCTTTATCGACCATCGGAGGGCCGGAGGTCAGCGGCGAGCGAAGGACGCGAGGAGGGCGGAGGCATCAGAGGGGCGGGGGGCGCGGCGGGCGGAAGACGCAAGGAGGAGGGGCGGAGGACGCGACGGGCTGGGGGGGGAAGCGAGGTCGGACCGGCTCCCACAACCTCGATGGGCCATCGCAAGGGCATGCGCAGAACAAGCGGCGACACGGGGTAGGCATGCGACGCGTGGGCGGCCGGATCGACGGGGCGGGCTACAGGGACCCCTACGCAAATACGGGAAAGACGCGGGGCTTGGACGCGAAATACGGTGACGTGGGCAGCGGCAGCTTCCAACAGAAACGGAGAAACGATCAACGGAAAACGAATTTGCATTTTTTTTCTGAGGAAAAACAGTCAACAAAAACTTTTTTCCCATGCTCCGGAGAAAAAACGGACGACAAAAAAAGAAAAACGGAGAAACGACGGACGAAAAACGAATTTACATTTTTTTCGAGGAAAAACAGCTAACGAAAACATTTTTCGCATGCTCCGGAGAAAAAACGGATCACAAAAATATTTTTTTAGGTAAAACGGAGAAAGGATCTGAACGTAAAGTGTGGGGACCAATTTGTTATATTTTTGGACCTGTTCGCTATTCTGAAAAATTAGGAAAGGGCTCGTTCGCTATTCGTATTTAAGGAGAGGTTCTTTCCGTAAAACGTCGAACAGAGGACCTAAACGCGAACCGGGAAAAAAAATTTCTCTCACAAAAAATCGCAAAAGACCTATTCGTAAATCTGCAAAGACCTGTACGTAATTTGGAAGAACCAGAGGGCTATTTTACAAAAACGGCAAGGGACACGTGGGGCGGTCCTCCATCGGCCCTTTCTCCCGAGCTTAATATACGTAGTATTCGTATCTAAATCTATGCACAAGGTGTAGTTGGTCCATCTACTATGTTAATTATAGTTGGAAATCATTTCTATCTGCTCTTCTGAAATCCATTCATTTTGACAGTGAAATGATGTGTTGCTATTGTTTCTGTTCAACACCTGTTACAGTCTTAATATGCTTGATTTAATACAAAATTTAAACCTTATATAAGAATCCCCCTAGAAGAATCGAGCTTCTTTCTTCTCGTATTGCGACCCATGATTAACTATGGTCCCCGATTATGCTTCTCTGGTCAAACAATTTATGGTTTTGACATCGAAACAATCTCTAAAACACAGTTTTATTATTATTATTATTATTTTTAATATAATATATTTATAAGATTTAATAAAATCTCTACTATATAAAGTGAGAGTTTCTTCCCACGTCACATTAATTGCCCTATTTAATTGCCCTACTTAATTGCCCTGCTTAATTGCCCTACGCAAGAAACAAAACGTTGCTTTTGCAAGAAACGAAGCGTTAAAGATAGATGTTTGATCTTATGAAATAGTATTTTTTTTTATTTTTTTAATCTTTATTTTTCGTTATCAATTTTGTTTTTCGTAGCAATCGCACGGGCATATAACTAGTTATAATAATATGAAAGTATTTTTGAGACAAATCTGCATATATGATTTTTATATATTTAATTTAAATCGGGCCTTGCTCAGTTGGCAAGGATACCAGTTGCGTGTCCAACCCGCCCAGGCGCCCACGTTCGTGCGTTGCTCGATGCAGGCTGCTTACAGAGCTGAGTGCGTATGTGTGGGTGTGTTTGTAGTTTAGCTATTGTTTTTCTTTAATAAATGTCAGAGTTTTTAACTAATTTTTCTTTAAAAATATTTTAGAAATTTGATTACATCTATATCTAAAATAATACCTATTTGTGAACGGAGGTAGTAATTGCGTGTGTTGGTGAGTTGTATGAGGAATCATCGTAGCTGAAAGCGAAAGGACACGAGCATGGATCACGGTAAACGCGTGTAAAGATATAAAATTCACAATCCTATCACAGCGCTTGAGCGAACCGTCTGTCTACAGGGGAACAATCACTAATTCTATATGGATTCTTCTTATCAAGGTAAAAATAATCTACTCAGTGGTGGTGCTTTGGAACGCTGAATTGTTATTGGAGCATGCCAACACAGGAGGAGGAGGAGTTGTTGAGTGCTGACCGAATGACATATAATCGTCCATGATATTTAAATACTTGTTTTTAGTGTAGAAACATCTGTCATAAAACGATGACGGTTGGTGCAGATTAATCCCAATATTAATTAAGAATAGGCGAAAAAAAATCATAATAAATAAACACATGATATAGAGAGATCAACTCTTTTGTCTTTTATTGAATGTAGATTGTTTCTCTTGTACCAAAGGATGATATATTCGTAACTCTTCGGGCGTAGTTTTAAAATTTGCCCACTGAAATCAAGAGTCCAGATATATCTCAATAATCAGCACCAAGTTCGGTTATATCTTAACACTCCATATTGGACGAATACTATGCCTCATCAGTCACTCCTCCAAAAAAGCCAGCGGGATAAAAGAGTATATTGCACACGCATATTGTGTTACACTTTTTGCCTTATTAAAAGCCTTCATGTGAGAAAATTTCACGAAAATTCACTAATGAAAAAAGAGTGCAGCTTATAATCTTCTGGATTTTAGTAGTATCTGAATATCATACTAAGGGTTATGGTTCAGAGATTTACTTGTTTGAACTGTACATCTCTAAATCATCTCATTCCAATACCATGAACACATCTTTAGAAAATAGATGTTGATAAAGACTTAGTGAATAAATATGCTAGATTTTCACATGACTTAGTTTGCAGGATCTTTACCTCACCATTCTGAGTTCATGATGATAAAAAAAGTTTAGAGGCTATATGCTTCATGATATTGCTATCAACATAACCCATTTGCATATGTGCAACACACGTAGCATTATCTTCATAGATAATTATGGGGATATCGATGATATTAATGCCACATGACTTCTAGATAAGGTCAAACACATTCATGCAATGCTTCATATAATGCTATAATCTTTGAGTGGTTGGTAGAAATAGTTGCCAAGGTCTACTTAAAGCACTACGAATAAATGGTTGTGCCACCATAGAGAAATATATACCCAATATGAGATTTGGCAATGTGGGATCGGATAGATAGTCAGCATCTGTATATCCCACCATGGTTGAGCCTTGGTCTTTTGAAATAACCCTGGCAATTACGTGTACGTAAGAACTAATTAAATTTATATAACATGCTTAATTATTAGAGGTTGAATATAATGGAATAATTACTAAAGTTGATCATGGATCATATTCAGATTGCGAAACTCATAAGGAATTAAGCGCAATAAGACGTTAAAATAAAATTAATTACAGAATGGAATTAGACTAATAAGCACATGATTGATATCACAAACTAGTTATTATGATCGAGTACAACAAATTAAATTGTATCCTTCAAGAATTTAATTACATCTCTGATCATAGATTACATAAATGAATAGTTACATTTCCAAACATAGAAATTACAAGAACGTAAATTTCGAAACGTTGGTGATCTTCTAATCTTCAGTTATAGACCTGCAAAATCAATTACACACATATAAGAAAGAGAATAGGACCAATGCATTTAATTAACTAAATGAGATAAGAGTTAGATTGCCGCCAGCTTGGTAAATTATTTATCGCTCAATGAGGTACCCTAAATTGTCCGGGAGCCAATTTGGTTCCTTTATGGGCTGTTTGGTTGCCTTCTCAACTCAGCCAGGCTGTATGAGTGGAGCCAGGCCGGTGGGAGCCAGGCTGAGTGGATGCAAAGAGATGCTGTTTGGTTGATTGTATGAGTTGGTACAGGCTGACAAGAGATGTTGTTTGGTTGGTTGTATGAGCTGGCGCAGGCTGACAAGAGATGCTGTTTGGTTGGTTGTATAAGCTGGCGCAAGCTGACAAGAGATACTGTTTGGTTGGTTGTACGTTAGAGAATCTGTCATCCAGTGTTTAAGGTTCAATTCCCCGTCGTCTAATGGTCACCAATTGCAATTCTGCCTCCGATTTGTTCGATTTTCAAATACTACCACAGGTCCAGAATTAAAAACCCTAACACTACATACAATTTGACAAAAAAAAAATCAACCAACCTCGGCAAATTGAATCCCTAGGGCACAAAATTAGTGATTGCGTTTGACGTAAATCATAATTATTGAGAGGAACCGTATCGCGTAGCGAGTGGCCATCGTCCATGGAGCTCTCCAGATCATGTCATAAAGGCTTAAAATATTTCACAGCTTGGAGCACACAAGCATAACGTAGGAACAAAACAACATCGTGCTAAATCTTATTTTTCTACGAGGCTACAAAAAAGTTACAAAGATTCCTCACCAAGGCTTGCAGGCATACCTCACTTCCTATTCTCTAGCACATTAGCACTTGCCTATCTATCAAGACATACCTCACTTCCTATTCTCTAGCACATTAGTCCATTGTGTTGGCGGTAGTCATCAAGGCGAGACTTTATTCTTTGAGGGGCTCCACTTGGGGTTCTTCTGCTTTATTTGTGCCACAATGCCAGCGATATGCGGTGCAGCCATGCTCGTTCCAGACATCATGGCAAATCCTTCTCCTAGAAAAGCATTGGCACAAAGACAAAATTTGAGTTAGCTCACACAGAATGATGGCTAATGTCTTCCATCTTTATGAACAAACATCCACCACAAGAGATACATGGAAGAAATGAAAATCCCTCATCAAGCCAGCACGAACAAGGGCATGAGCTCTTGAGAAGCATTCATTGAAATGATGAATAAAGTTGGATAACGGTTGGTATGTCCCTACAGTCTATAAGATCCTACAGTCAAAAATGATATTACAGTCTATAAGATCCTACAGTCAAAAATGATATTATCCCCCTTTGTTATGTCATCCGACAATAGCAGCAGCTATAGATACAATTCACGTCACTGCTCTGAAAGCATCTGCAGTTTTGGTTCATTGAGAATATACCTACTGTATGTAAACCTATGGGGTTATGACTTCTGAGAGCAGCTTATGGACAGAGACACCAAAAAAAAAATTATGAGTCTAGCAATCTTATTTCTGATGGATGTGTCAAAATGTTTGATGCAGACTGCTTTAAAATGAATATAGTTTATGGCAATTGATGAAAATCCTGGCATAGAATTATTTAAACAATGCCAGCGACAATACTCTTCATAAGCAAGATTAACAATCTTAAGCATTCAACAAATACAGATAGCACAAATTCAACTGAACAAACTTGCCCATCTGTATTTGTTGGACATCCAGATCGCACAAATACAGTCAGTAGTCAGTACTGCATTGAAATTGTTTGCTATATGCAGCAGAGGCTAGAAGCAACTTCACTGATGTTACTTCTAGGCTTACAGCAGTCCTGCGGTGGTGGTAAAGTTGCAGGAAAGAGCGCATTTTGAAGTACAACATGACCAATCAGCTACTGCAACATTGTGAATCAACTACTAAGAAAAGCTTCCGTACTCAATAATGCACATTCCACCTCCAATGAGCGCTCTAACTACCAATTAACTTGATCACTGATCAAATCATCAAATACGCCATTTCCACTAACACCAAGCAGTCACAAACTGTGATTGCTGGTAATATGACCAATGTTACCATATATTGCGCAAAAATGCAACTCCCTAAACATACTGATAAGAAAATAATGCTAAGGAGGAAAAAAATCAAAGCTTTCTCGCGCTCTTATTGAGTGGCAATTACATTGGAAAGCTCGCAGCTTTATTGATTGCTTCAAATGTATTTCATATGAAACCCAATTTACATTAGACTATCCAGCATCGTTTTGGACTAGGCCTTTTGGCCCAGCTTTTGAACAAGCATCATTTCAGCAATGTATGCACCACAATATCATCATTTCTTACTCTAATATAGAAACCAAATATATGCCCCCAGACTCATAGCCAAAATTCGCAGAAGCATAGAATTTCTCACCAAAATCCATTGGAACGAATCACTCAGTCGCTCCCTAACCATAACCGAATGGCACAAACCACAGCGCAAGGCTGAGAGCGATCAGAACCTGACCTGGATCGGGGAGAGCGCAGATAGGTATCCGTCGAACGCGGAGGTGGAGGGCCATACGTCGGCGACGGGGGGCGAGTCCTTGTGGGCGCGCGGCACGAAGTGCTTTTAGGACTAGATGTAGAGGAAGAGGAGCACGTCGCGAAGGTCGGCGCCCCCCAGGCCGTCGTCGCCGCCGTCAGAGGGGAGCACCGCGGCGAGCGTTCCGAGCGCCAGCGGCCTGCTTTGCGAGGATCTGCGGTGCCTCTCCGCGAGCCGCGGCGTCCACACGCCCGTTGCCCCCGGGCCGCCACGAGCCCCTCCTTGAGCCGGGCAAGGATCTGCGTCAACGTGCCCTCTGAGAAGACCCGGCAGGGATCGGCAGAGCCGTGCTCGACGCCACCGCCCGCGGTGGAGGACCGAGGCGGTCGCCCGTGGGCCGCTGCGCCGCGCCACCGCGGCGGAGTCGCCAGCGACGCCCATGGGACGGGGGAGACCCGAGAGGAGGGAGACCGGGGGCGCGGCGGCGTGGATGAATCAGAACTGAGGAGCAAGCACCATGAGCAGCGGTGGGAGGCGTGAAGGAGCGAGCGGAGCCAGGCGCTGGGGATTCGGCGTGAGCGATTGCATCTGCGGAGCCAGGCCCGGCGGAAACGCCCAAACTTTTCGTTTCAGCGGGGCCTGGCTCCGGGGTAAGTTTGCATGTGGAGGGCCTGGCTCAGTATCTTGAGAAGCCAACCAAACACACCTCTCTTGCATCTTCAGAGCCAAATCTCCTCAAATACAGACAACCAAACAGCACATTAGCGACTAAAAATACATCATTTGGCAATAACAAACCTGGTTAAGCCGTAGACGCGCATATTTTGGAAAATATCACTTGATAGAAATTATTTCGCCCTCAATAAAACAATAAATAGCCACAGTGAAATAAGGATAATCTCAACCTACTGTGCTTAGAGGACAGCACAACACATTCAGAACCAACCGAACCAACCAAAAGACCCCAGCCATAGAGCCACACCAGATCGAAGGGATAACCCCAGCTCAAGGTAAGCCCCCAGGTAAACATTCAACCACAAGCACAAAGCAAGCCAGTCGAGCCTAGGTCTCCAGGAAGCTAGGAGAAAGAAGATCAACCAGAGAGCATTTCTTCCATACAAGCTGATGCCAACGATAAGGAGCAAGCACCAGGGAGTTCCACCTCAAGGTGATCCAACCCAGGCGAACCACTAAGAGGCCGAACCCTAAGCAAGCACAAGCACATTTATCCACAGACTAATTTCTCCAAAACCAGGTATGCATTCATTTGTCTCCTTTTTGTAGAGACATAACAACCATAGTACAAGTAAAAATGAACTAGAAATGAAATATAGAAGTAGAGGAATGAAAATTTGTTGGTCTCAGTAGGTCTGAATGCAAGGGTTGCTCCGTGTGTTCTATCAGCTCGCACATGCCTCCCCGACGCATTGCCAGCTAGGGATACATCATGGTGCCATCCAACTTGTGTACAAAAGAAGAAAAATATATTTACCTCACAGACCAGCAAGCGGACATAAAGAGAGATGCTTCTATGCTCTTCTTTCTAGTACAAGTTGCACAAATCTTGAAGCAAGCGAAGGGGTAAGTAATCACAATCTACCCTTCATTCATGCTTTAATAGTTGTGCAACTTTTAAAAGAAAGAGCATAGAAGCACCTCTCGGACATAAATCAATAGCATGGCCTAGTATCAATTTATCATTTACTAAACCAATCCATCCATGAATAACTTACTGTAAAACCTCTCACAAATATTCACAGATCAATGATCATGACATTCAACCTCGTGCAAATATTCATATCATGATTCATCAGTGTATAGCACAACTAATAAGCAAATCCATGTGTTTATTTGGTGATTATCAAGCAGTTTTTAGAATTATGAAATAATATAAAAATAAATTCAGCATGAATAAACATTAAATTATACCAGGAAAGATAAACCTATAGATATGAAGCTTCAATGTGTGCTAAGTGTATTTCAACAAATTTATGGAAGCCTGTATACCTAGAAATTTAGTTTCTAGGATTTAATATAATTTTTTAGAATTTATTAACTATTTTCATGATTACTTGAAACTTCAGGGTCCAAAAAGTAAAAAAGTCATAACTGAAATTACCACAGTAGCAAAATTTCTTATAACTTATCGATTTTTCAGGGGCTAAAGCGTAAAATGATGCGGCCCAAAGATATTTCAGTCTACGGGCCATATAGCTTGTAATGGCCTACGTGCCTCACTGACCATGGGCCACTCATGTAGCTGGTCCACCCCCATGTACCAGCGTGGGCCAACCCATGCGCCACTCTCGATCTATTCGGTTGGGTGGTGGGAGGCTAGGGTTAAAAACCCTAGCCGCCCATCTCTCTCTCACAGTTGTAGCCTTGTAGGCGCATCAAGGTGTGGAGCAACGACATTGAGCCTGGGCTAGCACGTGCATGTGCTGGGGCTGCGTCCAATGATTCATGGGCCGAGCAGCGACGAGCAACGCGACAGTGACTTCGGGCACAGCGAAGAAGTAGAGAACACATCATCCTCAAATTAGGCTAGCCTAGCGCAGCCCAAGGAAATGTAGGCAGATAAGATTCCTGCTACCTCACTCCATGGCCCACTGAACTTTGTAAATATTGCTCAAAACGCACAATCTAAATCAGGGACGAGAAGAAGCCAACCAATATGCCAACGTCTAGTTTTGCCACGGTAGTGGTCCTCCCCTACTACCGTCATTGCCCACCACCTTATAAAAAAAATGTAAATTTCATAAAATTACAGGTTTTTTTATATAAACTATAAGAAAACTACATATTTCAGCTCATATTTCATAAATCTATATATTTTAAAAACACTTGTATAACAAAACTATATGTTTTAAAATTGATCATTTCTTGTGATAGTGTATGTGTTGGCGCCGAAAAACGTGGTGTCGGGTCGATCTATAACATTTTTATAAACATGTATTATTCAACGGTGAACGTATATGTGTTACACTTGGCAAAAAAATAGATTATTTCTCCGTTTATCCCGAGAAAACATATATTATGCTTGAAAGATTTACAGAGCAGCCAGCTAACCATGTCGCCCTCTTCGCAAAAAAATCCCTCTGAAAAAAATTAAAATTGCGTTTAGGTCCTGACGGTGTTTATTTTTTAAAAAAAACCCGTAATTCTGTACATTTGCGAATGTGTTCTCCACCGTTTTTTACGTTCTCGCGTGAGGGTCCTCCGAAAATTACGTTTAGATTATATTTTGCAAAAAAAATGATGAACCCGTGATTACTCAAATTCGTAAACGGCTCCTACACATCCCATTTTTTTAGATATCAATCTGGAAAAATGAATCTATGCTTTCGCAAATTCGTAGACAGCTCCTACACATCCATTTTTTAGAAAAAATAGAGCAAATTTTAGACGCTGCGGCGTGCGCCGCACATTCTACCTAGTTAAGTTACATGCATACTAGTAATAGTAAATCGCTCCGCGTGTCGTAATCTACTCAAGGCCCAAAAGCAAGTGCCGGCGCCGTCGTATCACGCCATGACTGGACCGGCCGGCCGGTCCAATCGCCAAACTCCAACCGCCGTGACTAGGGATGGCAACGGGTATATACCCGGCGGGTATCACCACCCCGTACCCATACCCGTGTACGTAAAATTCACCCGCTACAATACCCATACCCGCACGCGGGTACAAAATTTACCCGCACTGCACCGCGTGCGGTACGTACCCGCGTAACCCACACCCGCAATCACAAACGTGGAGATCGGCCGAGACCGAGAGGTCCGAGACAGTAGTCCGCCCAGAAGCAACACTTGACTACTTGAGCACTTCATAGTTCAGACAAGCACAATGCAAGAAATGATGAAATAGTGCTTACCTTTATAGCTCAGACAATCACAATCACAATGCAATAAATGATGAAATAGTTCAGCCACTATGCAAGTTCAGCACACAAGTTCATTACAACATCAAGGAATGTTAATGATGAAATAGTCCACACAATGCAAGAGTTCATAAACAAGCAAAGTGGAGTTCATTACAACAGTAGCCTGTAGCCACTACAAGTTCATTACAACTTTCCATGCAATAGGAGATACATAAATGATAAATTCTTCCTTGCACTTGAGTACTTGACACACAAAACACCACTTAAATCTGAGTAGAAATCTCAAAGTGCAAGATCCTACATGAGAACTCACATTGTTAATTATCTAACCAAGGCAAAGAGCAAAAAAATAAAGAATATCACTGAATATATGGGCGCTCACCTGAAGGCCCTCTTGAATATCTTGGAGACAAGACCAGAAGCTAGAAGGTTGCTTTTCTTTGTCATCAACTACAAAAAGGAAGTAAATAATTAGTTTTCAACCATAATAAAGTAACTATATATTGCACAACACATATACCTTTGTATTTGTTTCGAATCCAATCCTGTGAGCACATTAAAGCCTCCAACATCTGAGAAGTGAGTCTGCTGCGATGCTCACTAAGAACTCTCCCACTAGTGCTGAAAGCGGATTCTGAAGCAACTGTGGTAACAGGAATTGCAAAAATATCCCTTGCTATCCTCCTCAAAGTAGGATAACGTGTTCCAGCCACCTTCCACCAATCTAAAACATTAAAGTTCTTCGTTGCTAATGGGACCAATTCATCCTCCAAGTAGCGGTCTAGCTCAGATTTAAACATCATTTCTTTTGGCCTTTTACTTGCAACACGTGCACTGAAGGAAGATAAGAAGTCCAAATTGTCTAGTGAAGGTGCTGATGTTTCAGTGTTATCTTCATCCTCTTCCACATGGTACTCACACATCAAATCACTTAACAAATCTTTGACTTGACAACCTTATCCTCACAAACTAAACCGGTCCTACCGATTAACCACTCAAAACACATAAGCAACATTAAAGTTTTGAACCGAGGATCAAGAACAGTTGCGATGCCCATTAGTCCTTGAATGTCAAACCAATACTTATCAAATTTTGCTACCATATTAGCTGACATAGCTTCTACCAATGGATTGCCACAAATCGACCATTGCCTGATTTTTGTTCTAATCTCACAAATTTTGGTGAAGTAAATATTAGCGATGACATACTCGATTCGAGAAAATAATTCAGTTATGTCATTAAACAATCTAAGCCTTTCTACAACATCCGCAGCAAATTGCCATTCTTCCTCACTTGGCAAACAAGTATATTGCCTATCTACACGGCTTGCTCTATTGAAAACTTGACCTTGTAGGGTAATGCAATACTAAGCATTTTGTATGTTGAATTCCATCTAGTCTTGCAATCAAGGCCTATCTTTTTGTCGACAGGAACTTTGACGAACTTAGCTATCTCCTCAGACTTCTCAATCCTGTTTGGTGTGGCTGTCCAATAAGCTACACTTTCACGAATATTCTCAATTGCATATTTTAACTCTTCTAATCCATCCTTAACAATCAAATTAAGGATATGAGCACAACAACGCATGTGTAACACTTTTCCATCATTCATAAGCTTATTTTTGCCAATCTTCCTCACAAGCAAAGGAATTACCGCATCATTTGTAGTGCAGTTGTCAAGAGTCACGGTGGATACCTTCTCATCAAGGTTCCATTCAACCAAAGCCTCATAAAGTTCTTCACCAATGACTTCAAGAAGGTGAGGAGCAGGAACATAAATGAACCTAGATATGAATAGTAAATAATATATGCAATTAGATCCACAACACCAAACTGCACTTGATAAGTCACAATAATTACCTCATGACTATATTTCTCAGAGTCCAAGATTCATCAATGAAGTGGGTGTGATGGCCATATAACCTCGCTTCTGGTTGTCGGAGGTCCACATGTCAGTAGTGATAGCCACCCTAGAATTAATTCCAACCATATATTCAATGGCTTTCTTCCTCTCCAACTCATATTGCACCATAATGTCCTTCCTACAATAAAATAATAAACCTTAAGAAATGCATTTAACACTTGGACAAAGCATAACAAAACAATATCACAAGCCTTATACTCATATACCTTATTGTGTTCCTGGTCCCGATCTTGAATAGTGGTTGAAGTGCACTTACAAATCTCCGAAATCCAGCATGATCAACCATGCTTAATGGATACTCATGTAGTATTATCATTGCAGCAAGTTCTTTTCTAGCTATGTCTTGATCAAACGTGTAGTTCTCTACAGAAATTATCCCCGAGTCTTTGGAACCAAACCTCAAAGAAGATTGTGCCAATGTCTTGTTTCCCATTAACTTGATCTTTTTACGTGAACATGACTTCAAATGATCATGAAGGTGCTTAGTTCCATTCTTTGTTTCCGCAGAAAGTTTCTTGAAACAATAAATACACTTTGCCTTAGTTACACCCAAGTATTTCACTCTCTTAAACTCTTTCCAAACTAGAGAAGTGAGTTTTCTCTTCGAACCTAATTCCTCTTCTTCTACTTCAATTTCCTCATCATCATCTATTTCAATTGGTTCTGAATCATTGACAGATTCATGTTGTGATCCGGACAGTGGAAGTGAATTCGTATCTGGATATGATGCTTGACGCTGGTTGCTACTCTGACTCCCACTAGGTGTAGACATTTTTTTTAATCTGTACCAAAATAATTTAAATTATGTGGAGAATCAAGTCATGCAACTATTTCATTTTGTACAGATAATTGTACTTATATATATCAGTCCAACAGCATCAAGCACAAGTCAAGATTCAAATTTGCAGCTCACTTTGCGGCGAGTTGACAAGGACATTCAGGCTGCCAAGCGAATTATATTCAGGAAACTAAATACTAAACTAAATACTACATCAGCATTAACACTAGGCAGCATGTGAATCCATTCAAAATTGCTTGTGCTTGGTGTCCTACACTAGACATTTTCCCATTTTGTTATCACTCATCAGCATTACACACAGAACTTGAACACACTACGTCACTAACCCACAATTCGAGTAAAAGGTGCTAAATGAATATTTTTTACCCCTGTGTTGGTGTAGCAGATCTAGGTGGTCGACGGTTCTTCCCTGCTGCTGTAGGCTTGAGGAGGTGTCTCTTTGGGTCAATACCTGTGGCAGCTTCGACGGGCGGCGCAGCCGGGGCTTGAAGAGTTAGAGAAGCAGTGGCTGACGGTTCCCCTTCACTGGCTTGAGTGCCTTCCTTTTCCTTGGCTTTCGGATCCGGTGGTGGTCGGTCAGTAGTGATGGCGTTCCTTCATTACAGGCCTTTAGGCAAGTTGCTACAATGGGCTAATGAGTAGGACGAAGAGGAAATGAAGGATCATCACCGGCCGTTGTCGTTGGTGGTGCCGGAGAGCGAAGCCATTCAAGATGGAGAAGCCGGGCGGCGTCGGCCCAGTGGCGTGGGGCATGAGGGCCGGCCGGCCGAGGGACGGAGGAGCGAGGCGGTGGGCGGCGACAGCGAAGCGGGGAGGAGGCGGCGCAGAGCGTGAGTCAGTCTGTGGCGCAAGCGAAGAGCCAGAGAGGTAGAGGTAGAGCGAGATGGCCACGCCGGATGAGGCTTGCGGGTTGCGGCGGCTGGGGCTTGGGGTAGGGTAGGAATTAGGGTTATCTTAGTGCCTTGGCTCGTGGGCTGTGGGCCGTGGCCAATGGGCCGGCTGTTACAACCTGTGGTTGGGCCAAATTATATACCCACGGGTGAGCAGTGCACGGTAATGAAATGCGTACTGCATTCGTTCTACCATTGGGTAATTGTTTTTGCCTGTTAATATACCCGCGGGTATAAAAAATGGTCCATACCCGGACCCTAATAGAGTATATACCCGTCGGGTTTCGGGTTTCGGGTCCCCGTTGCCATCTCTAGCCGTGACTTCAGCCGTGCCGTGCATGGGCCACCCCGGCGGCCGGCAAGTGAGCCCGGGTATGCGTACGTACGTTGCGAGAATATTCCAGACACGTCGCAGCATGAGCCTGCAGAATCGGCAGAGCTAGCACCGGTTCCCCCTAGCTCGTCAAGCCTCTGTTTGCCATGCGTCTTTTCGCCAACTGCTTGCTAATGCTCGCTCGCCTGCGTCCGTCTTCCCCACCACCAACGCCACCACGGCGTTCCCTCGCCCGGCGCGAGCTAAGCTTTTGATCTCTTTTCCGGGCTTTTGGCCTTTCACGGCTTTACCGGGATTGGCAAAATCTTTTCGCTAATCCCACCACGCATCCGGTAATCCCCACGTCTGGCTCGCTCAATTCCCTGGCCTAACTCCACCGAAAAGTCAGGGGAAGATGGGGCCTCTCCTTAATAGCTTGCTCTTGTTATATATCATTACTGAGGAGTAAAAGACCGACCGATTTGACGCCCCCCGACATTGCATGGTGTGTCGATGCATTGTGTGTTGACACTCACTGCAGACATGGCTAGCTGGGTGATCGAGACTACAAAGCTAAGCCCGACTGATCAGGGCAGGACCAGTCCTCCATGGCAGTATATGATCGATCCATCCATCCATCGGTTCTGGCTAGCTCGTAAAATATGTTATTTACAAGGAAGCATGCACCTCGTTTTCCTGACTGTACCCAGTAAACTTTTGCGCAAGAATGATGCGTGTGTCTGTGTGTGTGTGACTCTGTATCATTAGCTAGGAATGGGCTCTACTTACCTGCAGGTATAGCTGCTTTTGCTGGCCTTGGCCGGGGCCTCTTTTAGCAGGGGTTCAGGAAAGCGATATACACATGGACATGGGCTCTCTTGGAGTACTACTTGTATGCTGTCGACTATCTCCAACAATTTCGCTTTATTCCATTCTTTTTCCTATTCCTTTCCCTATATTCATTCCTTTTATTTCCTACTATCTCCAACAGCATCCTCTCGAATGGATTTCTCTCTGGGATTGGAGAGAGAATATGTTTCTAAAGGGATTCTTTCTTCGAATCCCTTCTGAAGGGGAGGCTGAAGGGAATCCGCTGGAGCACTTGGGATCTGTTCGCGAAGGGATTTGGAGGCTGAAGGGAATCTGGTGGAGATAGTTAGGAATATTTTTCAGTGGAGCTGTGCCGGCTGCGGGGCTGTTCTTGTGCAGTACCCTGTTCCGAGTTCAACGATAGATGGAGACGCTAACTCCGAGGTCAACTACCTCAGAATCCATCATTCTGGTTCTTGCTTTCGTTTGCATGCTTTCCCAATCATATATAGCATGTTGCCGCTTCATTGATGGCAGATATGCATGGAGGTTTTTTATGGTCTCCTCAATAGGCCTGTGCGGCTAGCTATATAATACTAGTAGTACTACTGGATATCAACCAACCCAGAGAGATTGTGGCAACGAATAATTTTGCTGTTTTAGCTCTGCTTTGCATCTGGGTTTATCATATGCAATCATATAGATGGAGTGGTAGAGACTAGAGAGAGGACACCATGCAGAGATACATTCCATTGATAGATATAACTTAGACCTAGAAAACTATATACTAGAGCAACTCAAGCGCAACTATGCATGCGGAGCTAATGAAATTATACCCAGATCAGGGCATCTCAAGATCGATCAACACCTTGGTACAGCCCATTTTTTTTAAAAAAACACACATGTACACACCTTGGTATAGAATATGCATATGTCATGGTGTCTTACATGAGCTTAATTCGATTTGCTACATAAAGCCTTGTAGCTATCTTTATCGAGATTTTTTACCATCCTAAGAAGATACCAAAAATTTATATTGAGACAGTACTAAGAGGTATTAAAAATTGGTATCTTCACCATTTAATTTTTTTACCTTTTGATATTACCTCAATGTAAATTTTAGTAACATCTAAGAATGGTAAAAAGTCTTATCCATGTTAGTTAAGTAGTGCCAAATTTTTTTAGAAAACTGAGGGTCCAACCCCGGTTCCATTATTGTGAACGAAACCACGACGTTTCTGCAGGCTCATCGGTCTGCATAGTTTTTAGCTCATTCAGCTTACATTCCAAACCCAGCCTTTTCATTTCTTATCCTTCCACTACCCTATTTTACCAACATTTCATCTGGCAACATAACAGAATTTCATCTGGCAAGATAACAGAATGTAACATTCTACCACGAACAACCACTGGTTATTTGCACCTTTGCTTCCAGGCAGTGACTAACCTTCTTTCTTCTCTTCGCTCAGCAACACCATCCCATCTTCAGTCTTGTTCCTCTTCAGCGCCATCCTATTTGCGGAGGCGAACTCGCGTTGATCTCCAAAGCTGAAACGTATTGATCCATCAACTCCCTGCTTGAAGCAGGGCACAGCGGCCTCCAGTTCCTGAGAATTAAATCGCGACCAACCCGGCGTCAGATCACGTGCATCCCTTACCACTGCATTCTCGGAAAACATATATCATTTCTAAGTTTCCATGAGGACCATAAGGTAGCAGCAAAGGGACAGTTACTAGCTTAATTTAGTAGTGCCCATTTTTATAGAAAATCGAAGTACGTACGTCCGTAGATTATGTTAAGACAGTGGCCGGTCTCTATCTAACATTACAATGCAAATATTGGTGAAGAATAAGTAGTCGTCGTCGTCGTCGTCGTCTGGCTTCAATCTCAAACTTGCTTTGCAGGCATGCAAACGTACACAAAGGGATACTAGTTTTTCGCATATATTGCTTGTCAACAGTCATGAATTTCGACAAGAAAGGTGAAAAGAGAGCTCCATGCGAGAATTTACCTTTATTACAGCGCCTTCTTTTCGTGACTGTGATGATTACGATTTGCATGCAAATGCTGACGCCTTTCATCACCAATCTCCACATTCCCTGTCGCCCGCCATGAAAGCACGTACTCCTTTCGACTGTTACCTCGATCTCACACAAACACTCAAACCCTCACCACCGTTACCGTCTCCGGTCTCCCCATATATAAATACGAGCACTGATGACCACTGAGACGTCCGCCACCTTGCCCTAGCTGACTAGCTCAAGCAAATCTTCCATTCCCATACAAACTTTGGATTAAACTAGCTACAAGCATGAGGCTTCACCATTTGCATGTGGCCTACCTGGAGAAAGCGGCCTCCTCTTCGTCTCCACCATCCATCTCCCCTCCCTTCCCCTCCTCCACCTTCCCTTTCGCTTTCCAATGCCTCCGCCCGCTCGCGCCAAAGATCTCATTCTCCGAGCCAAACAAGATGACCGCGCCGCCTGACTTTGCTCGCGTCAGAAATGCTTCCAAGCTGCTGAACTGCACTGTTAGAAAGCAAATCCTACGTACCTGTCTAGTAGACTAAGAAGCTAATTCACCGTGTGAAATATCACTTGATTTAAGATGAGGTGCACGTGTGTGACTGTCGTTAGTACATGCAGGTGCAAGTGCCGACGGCGGGGACGACGCGGTGGAACCCGTCGCCGGAGCAGATAAAGGTGCTGGAGATGCTGTACCGCGGCGGGATGCGCACGCCGAACGCGCTCCAGATCGAGCGCATCACGGAGGAGCTCGGCAGGTACGGCCGGATCGAGGGCAAGAACGTCTTCTACTGGTTCCAGAATCACAAGGCTCGTGAGCGGCAGAAGCAGAAGCGTGCCGCGCTCCTCACCCTCAGCACCCTCGATTCTTCCTTCCTTCCTGAAACCAAAGTAAGCAGCAAATTAACGTCCGTCATATCGATCTATCTCATGCATGGGGTAATTAGGGATGGTTGTGTTCACGCATGACGCTTAATTAACTGCAGTATATATGTTGCTTTCTCTCCGTCGTGTGTAGGCTGGAGCAGAGAAGAAGGAAGTGTGTGACGATATGACAAGATGCAAGCGGCGGTGCAAGACGTGGGACCACGGCGATGCGGCTATGGAGGTGGCCGACTGCACCGACGATGTGACCCTGGAGCTCTTCCCGTTGTATCCGCAGGGGAAAGCTTAGTCATTGTGCATGTACAGATGTACTCCGTCGAGCTCTTCATATTAGCGTGCATGGTACCGCATGCTTGCATGGATTTGTTTGTTCGTTGTGAAAACTTAATTTGTTGGTTTCGCGTGTGCTTTGTACTATCGTCTGGTCATGTTTGGATTGCTTAAAACATGCATTCTTGTTGGTGGCCAGAATGAAGTAATCAGTTTTTCCTACTGGTGTTTACTGACTGCCGGCTTCATGTGGTACCGATTAAGAGGTGATTGATTTACGCATGAACACCCACTGTACATATCTTTGCTTCACGCTATATATCCTTGTAGGCTAGCTAATTTAGGAGATAGTAATACAAGTTTTTCTCGCGTACTAGTATTTGAGTAACCTGAAAGTTAATACTATCGCAGATTTAGGTTGCGTTCATAACAACGAAGCCATACAGGGAGACCAGAGAATCTGTAAGCTCGCTCCGCCCAAGCCTCCAGCTCTGGCTTAACCCTCCCGACGACGAGCCTTCGCTACGCTCCGTCAAACTCGGTCTTTAAATTTGGATCATATATCAACAAGCCGAACCATAGCCTAGCAGGGGTGGCGACCTGTTAGGGTTCACATTAGTATGTCGGGGTAGGTCAGAGACTCAGAGCTGAGGCGATAAGAGTTCACATTACACCGACTAGAACTTTGGTGAAGATCAACAAAGTGGTGGTGTGGGATAAATAAAGTAATTAAGTGGTGAAATATGTAATCAATCACATAAAGGTCTCTCGCCCAAAAAATAGAATGATAATGTATTTCAGATATTTTTCTGCCTAATGAAAACCA
Source organism: Rhipidocladum racemiflorum (assembly GCA_036346355.1). Lineage (NCBI taxonomy): Eukaryota > Viridiplantae > Streptophyta > Magnoliopsida > Poales > Poaceae > Rhipidocladum > Rhipidocladum racemiflorum. The sequence goes on along the minus strand of CM070576.1, from coordinate 68,694,625 downwards.
CAGACATCCAAGTGATTATTTTTGGGCCTGACATTTTCCACATTCCAAATCATCTCTATATATGCTTGTAGCCTACGCAAGTTCAGGCTTTATGAGCCAATTATACCATGACCTGAGCAAGCCTTCGGACTCCAGCTTTATACACTACTTATCACCTTGCTTTAAACATCTACGAGTGACATCATAGTCATAATTGCATTAAACAAGCTTCGGGTGCCAATAATATGAGTTGGTCAGAACTTGTATGGTACTGTACCTGAAAAACACAATAGTCCGTATGTAGTACTAGTCAGTAGTCATTACTCACTATCACAGTCTTCAAAAAAATTTAAAAAACACCTCACTAGTAGTACTGAGAATGTGACACAACACTCAGACTAGTCAGTAGTAATTAACTACTCACTAGTACAGCCTTCGAAATTAAAAAAACAAATCACTAGTAGTACTGAGAATGTGATGTAATGGAATGAAATCCTATAAATCATTAATCAACCAAGAAAAACAACTCGCACCAATTAATATCCGCATAGATGATTTGTTATAATTATAGTAACCGTGTATTACATCACGGGTTGGACCCATCTAACAATTGTTGGTTAAAACTGACCGAATAGAAATATACTTTGTGTCGTTACATGGCCTCATAGGCGACAACCCAAAAAATTTGAGAAGCACAAAAAAATTACCTCTTCGATAGGGTAAATTTTTATTGAATTAGTTTCAATTTTGATGTTTGAGATTTTTTTTAGACTTTAAAACTATTTGTATTGTACTTTTAGCAAATTTCAAATATATATGTTGAATTTATGTTGGTAAAAAATCATTACACAATACTACAGAACTATACGTGTAAAGTGTGCATATCTATCAAAAAAATTTCTACTTCCGCCACTTTATGGCCTTGAGATTGAGGGTTGCAGGTTGCTGTACTTCTACCTGGGAGCTAGTTATATACGGATAGTGCTGGGAGTTGGGCCGTGCTGGGCCGGCACGGCCCAAGCCCGTCGTGCCTCGGGCCTAAATGCATCGGGCCGACACGGCCCATTGTTTTGTACGTGCCGTGCCGGGCTGGCCCGATGTGCACAATCCTAGGCCCAGCCCGGCCCAGAAGCACGTCGTGCCTCGATCGGGCTGTGCCGGCCCAAGCACGGCACGCCCAGTTGAGATTGAAAAATTGCTTCTCTTTTAGGGTTCTACCTTTCTTTTGTCCTATCAAGCAGATGATTAGTGCTACACTCATTATTATACTCTAACACTTGCTAGTACTCCACTAATCAACAACAAGTATGATTCACCATATGTACATGCTGTCCAAGAGCTAGCTAGTGCTGGGAGAATGGACCGGGCCGTTGTTCGTGCCGGGCTGACCCAAGCACGGCATGACGCATTGGGCCGGGCCGGGCGGCACGGCGTGCCCCATTTTGAGGCACGACACGGGCACGGGTCTCGGGCCAGGCTGGCACGGCCCATTGGCCATTCGTGCCGGGTCGGGCTTTGGGCCTTTGTTTTCAGGCCGTGCTCGTGCCAGCCCGACCGACCCGGCCCATTCTCCCAACGCTATATACGGAGTATACAATGGCGTTGCATGCACAGTATCTCAGGTTCTCTGCTCTACGCTTGAAGAACAAAACAACCCGGAAAAGAGGGGCGAAAAGAGATCGACGGATCAGGTTGCCATGGGGCTGCCCAACCTCTTTGGGATGTCATGATGGTCTACGAGGTATTAGGTAGCACAAGTCCATAATATAGTAGGTACTTGATCTTTTGGATTGCCAAGCCTTCATATTGGGCCAATTTGTCTTTGTTTTTTTTTAAAAAAAAATATTGAAGGGTAAGGTGTGGAATATGTAGAGCTCAAGTGGGTATATGAAATCCAGGTCTCACTGATTTTTTTAACACTATTCTCCCTCAAGTTGTTTGTGTTCTCTAGCTCCTCTATTTGTGTGTCTAAAAGAGGAAGGGATTTGATATACCTGCTATTCGGCTTAGCTGCCACGACACAGGGTCTCGGCCGTGGATCACAAAAGTCAGCCGGGGCGCGTTCGTGGCTGGAAAAGGATGGGAAGATTAGACGGCGACGCCGACGAACGAAAGGCGGGAAGCCGTCAAAAGACACGCATGGCGTTGCACGCTGATGAAAAAGACGGTCGAAACAGGGGAGCTGAGCAAGCAAAGGTTCAGTCGTCGCAGCAAGCATGCATGGCGTCGTCGTGCCGTGACAGTCGGGGGAGCCCACGCCACGCCGCGGCACTACGCAGCGGGGGTGGGGAGGTGAGAGGAGGAGGGGAGGGCGTGGCATGCGAATGCGGTGCGCTTTTGTCGCTCTTTTCCGAGACTCCCGCAGTCCGGCCGCGCACCGCTTTTCCCCGAGCTTTCTTCTGCAAATGCCGGCTCGGCATGGACGTGCGCTTGGGAAACGACGACGCAGGCGGGGCGGGCCGAGTACATGGCCGTGGCAGTGGCGCCGGTGGTGCGTGCCCGTCTCGTGGGGGTGCCCAGTGCCCATGGGCCACCTCGCGGGCGGCAAGGTCCCGCCCTGTCCTGTACCGCAGTTGCGTCACGCAAGGTTCGAGAGGATTAATGCATACATGCATGCGCATGAGAGATGAAAGAGAAATCAGAATATCAGCCGTACCGTCGTGAGAGTTAATACCACACGCGTGAACAGGAGCTGAGGAGGTGCCACGTCATGTGTTCTAGGACTTGAAAAAAAAGCACTTGTGCCTTATATTTTGAGATGAAGGGAGTAGTTTTTATTGCAGAGGACATAGGTAGGTCGGCTTCTCCGTTCTCAGTACCAGTTATGACGGTAAAAAAAGCTCGAGAACGCGAGCTATTTTAGCTCGGCTCAGTCCAAGCTCAATTCAAGTTCAGTTTGAACTCCAAACGAGTCGAACTCGAGCTCGATCTCGAGCTCATGAGCTTTACCGAGCCGAGCTCGAATAGTTAGCGAGCCTACTCAAGCTTAGATCGAGCCTTCGTGAATCGAGCTTACTTGAGCTTGTTACACAGCTTACCAAGCTTATCAGGTTTACTGAGCTTATTCAAGCTTATTATACTTACCGAGCTTACTCGAGCTCAGTCGAGCTCGAGCCTACTTGAGTTTGGACCGAGCCGAGCTCGAGCCTGAATCACGGCTCGGACCTCAACTCGAGCTCGGCTCGAGACTAGAAATCCCAAACCCACTTGAGCTGGGCCCATTTACAACCCTAGTACTAGTCCCTAAGAACCACGCGAGTGAGTTGTAAGTCCGTCCATATATACTTCTGTACTTTGGTTTTTTGCCTTCTTGTACTAGAAGAATTGAAGTGGGGTTTGTAAAATATAGTGGATGTGCTTTTTTAAGGCGAATATAACTTACCCAATGTCTCCAACTTACAATTTCTCTCAGATACCACCAACGGCGAAGCTAGGATTTTAGTATATATGTTTCGGACGAAAAACTAAACGGCTATTACTAATGTCAATGACTATGGATATTGATGTATGAGAAAAGTACGGTATAGATGTTTAATTAAAATAAATTTGAACTCCATGCTTAACATTTCAACAAAATAGATAAAATATACAAACACAATTAATTTTTGCTCTAACTATTAGGTCAGTTGCTTATATTCTTGCAAGATACGTATAGAATAAAATGTCTGGTGAACAATAGCAAGTGAACGGCACGGCAGGTAAATCGGAATAGAGATCATGTTATCCTTTGCTAAAAAAGAAAAAGTATATAGCGGTATGGGGCTCATATCCAAAATTACATCAAACAAAACATTATCTTTATCAATGCAGAACAGTAATAGCCAAATATGCTTACAAACAGAAGAAAAAAATAACGTTGATTGAAAGAATATATGAATTTGATCCTCTTGAAAAAACAGAACAAAACTTTACCCCCAATAAATAGTACTTGTTTGGAGAAGAGAGGCAAATTAACCTATATTTCTCAAGAGGTTAAGGCCATAAGTATAATGTTCACAATTAACAAGCCATAGATGATCTTTCACCCAAAACAAAAACACATTAGATTGGTAACTCACTAACTTAGCGATTTGAAGAAAAATTGCAAATTGTTGGTCATCTCTAGTAATAGCAAATTACCATTCCAATTCTCGGACTCACAAAGTGATTTTCCTTCAAATACAGATACTTCTACGCGCTATAATTAAAAGCATGGCATATTGGTTCATATAAGCCAATCACTTAGTCATTCAATTTAGTCAAACCAATTGAATAAGCAATTATTAGTCATTGCATCAAACCTGTGGATGCAGCTTTGATATTTTAGAAAAAGAAGAATTGCCTCGCATTAATCCTAAAGGTAGCTGGCCATGGCTTCCGGAGCATGCTCATGAAATCATCCCACTCTTTCTCGGGGAACAATTCGCTGCTCCTGCAAGACATACACATGCATAGACATTCAAATTTCAATGTAAAAACAGCAAGAAGCTAGGCATCATCCGAACCGAGCGGCTACACCTTGTAGTAGTCCTCGAAAGCCAGGTTCTCGGTGGTGAACTGCTGCCAGGACATGTTTCCCTCGCGGGCCTCGCCCCCTTCTCTACCATCAGAGCGAGCGAGGGGGCGAGCGCAGGAGCCAGGCGCCGGCGTAGGGGCGAGCGAGGGGGGCAAGCGTAGGGACCGGCCACTAGCGGCTAGGGAGAGTGAGGGGGTGAACGCAGTGCCGACGGCTAGGGCGATCGAGTGCAGGGTCAGCAGCTAGGGCGACCTCCACTTCCAGGCTCTAGCTTCGGTCAGAGGCCTCACAACCCTCACTGGCTCACCTAGTCACCCTCCTAGTGTGTGGGTTTCGGCGGCAGCGTGGTGCCTCAGCCTTCAGGAATCACGTGGGCAGGTGGTAGAGCTATGCAGCTGCGTAGGGGCCGCGGCTAGGGCTCCAGATCCAGCCTCTAGCGGTGCAACCTCCAGGCGTGGGCGGTAGTTGGCGAGCAGGGTCAGGGCGGTGCGTGAGGAAGAGCTCAGGCAGGGGCGGTGTGTGAGAAAGAGCTCAGGCAGGTTGGGTCATGGGCCAGGGGGCGACGTGACTGCATGAGGCGTGAGTGCGTGACGACGCGAGGAAGAGCTCGGGCGGGCGGGGTCGAGGGTGGGCAACGGGCGGGAGCTAAGGGCGGGGGAGACGTGACCGTGGGAGGCATGATTGCGTGACGACATGTGAGGAAGAGCTCGGGTATGTGAGGCTAGGGCGTCGCTCCTGACCGGGTCATGTTGTCGTTGCTGGGCCGTGGGGATTGGGGCGCATCTTAGGCCAGGCCTTGGGCCCTATTTTGGTCTGACTGCACTACTCCACTAGTACTTGGGCCAGGCATCAGGCCATGGCCCAGCTCTGCCACTGGATACCCCAATTGCCAAGGTTCCAAATTAACTTGGATGATCATGTTTCCATCACCTTATGCTCTAAATATGTCAATGTAGAAACCGCAAGTTTTAACTCATCTCTTATATATCACTTGTTGTCTTACTAAGATGTGGACTCAAATCCATCTTAACAGCAAAGGATTTTTAAAAAATCAGCGGTATATAAGTAATTAATCCAAAATGATGTTGCCTGCTAACAGGCTTGAGCAAACTTGGCCCAGCTTGAGTCTATATTCATGGTTGGGCTTAGAAATCAATGCTTAGTGGTGGCGGGTTGGAGGGAGCCTAGCCTTAAAAGTGGGCTTGGACCCCAGGCTGCCCGGGCTATTGAAACCCCCTATTGATAGCCTGAAACAAACTAAGGCCAGGGCCAGCCTGGTACGGGGTTATCTCAAGTCCTCCTGCAAATCTCTAATTTGCAAAGCTAGCGTGTGCCATCAGATCAAGAAGGGAAGGCCCAACTTGAGATGTGGAAAGGCCTTGTTGCGGTGTCGCACCGAGCCGCGCACGCTGACTGCCAATCATCCGCGGCGCAGGTGGAGCAAAACCATGTTGACTTGTCGGCTCATAACGTAGCCGAGCCATCCATTCCTGTCCGCATCCACACTCGGCTTACAGCGCAACCCCACCGTTGCAGCCACTCCGCACTTCCGCAGTCCGCACACACGATCTACATACGTCTCACCCCTCCCCTCCGCTCTTTGCCGTTAACCTGCGGCCGTGCACGCTTGTCTTCTCGAAGTCGACCGCGGAAGTCGTAACATGCCCCCACCCCTCCGTGCGGAAGGCCCAAAGGAGATCCTCCGTCCGCATACAGCGTGCAGGTTTTGCGACTCCGAGCAGGATCGGAGTGAGGTCAACCTGAATTCCTGCACTTCAATAAAAATTTAGAAGATCTCAATGTAACAGACCGCCTTTTCAGATGGCACGTTTAAATACCCCAACAACTACTCAGGATGATTAGCTGTCCGAAAACCAAATATGCATTACCAGACAAATGATAAATTCAACTATTTTTATAGAATATAAGGCCTAATGGCCAAGTTTCTTACAAAAGGAGGCGCAGTTGAGCCCAGTTAGATTACATCCAAAACACCGCACAGACAGACCTGAACAAAATACTAAGACCTTAAAATCAAACCAATTCACCACCTACAAATTCCTGGTAAACGCCAGCTTCTTGAAACTTTGAAAGTGTTGGGTTAAGCAAGGATGAGTACACAATCGTGCTCAATAAGTCACACGGGAAAATACTGAACACTACATGCAAGGGATTAACAATAGATTGGTATAAGGTTTAAGTATTATGGATGCAATTTTATTTCTAAGTTCATTTTACATTTGAAACACAAACCATAAATAATAGTAAGATGGGGGGGCTTCACAATGTTATCACCATTAAACCACATTCTCAAAATTCTCCCAAAGACTACTTGAGCTTGGCTCCAGGAGTCACCCCAATTCAAACTTAGCTTCATTAATCGAAAGCAAGACGTATTTGAATACCATTAATTTGACTCTGCAGAGTTGCTCAGCTCCCACAAGATATCAACGATTGTTAATGCCACACGTGACTTACATGCAACTTAAATGCATGCGGTCGGGCCGAGATAATCACAACATTTTGATTGAACATCCCCATGGTAGCTCCTAACCGATAGGTCCTTGGACCCACTGTTCTTGGGACCCCACTGGCCAACGCAAGAGCCGCGCTTCAATACTGAGTGGGTACCTACCATTGTGAGAACCGGTGAATGACGCCTCAACGTCCATTCCCGTTCCACCAAACCCATCAGTCATTCCCCTTCCGGGAATGATGCTCCCCATTCTTCTTCTGAGAATGGTACCACCATGTAATGTAAGTATTTTCAGGGGACGGACAATGTATTGAGCTATGTCGGAAACGGTTCAACAGACCGGTCCGACTTATGGTTGAGCGAGATCTTAAGTTATTTACTTTGCTCAAGGGGGTTTAACCTTATATTGCCAAAGACCAAGCCATTCAACCATCCACAAACCAACCTGGTAACTGCTCGTACCAGCCCCCAAACCAACCATGGCTTAAATCATCAGTAGGGGATCGGACTCACATCCACCTCGTGGCTAGTCCAATATTGTCTCCCTAACTGTAGCACAGTTCAATAATCATCGAACCAACTGCTCGCCATTATTTTATTTCTCTTTTTAAAGATTTTCAGTGAGGCGAATATATTTATTAGGGTGTTTATAATCATTGACTAGGGCTACTCAAATGTAATAGGGTTCATCAATATCAAGGAGGCTAATTGCGAAACTGGGTCTAGCTAAGTTGCATGTCATTCTAAACTATCGATTTTCAGTACTTCAACATACAATTAAAGTAATGCGATAAAAAGCAAATAATGTAATATTAGGAACAATTAGGTTCAACATGATCAAGAGCATGCGACTTGCCTTGTTGGGCTAAGGGGTCATCTAGGGCGTAGTCAACGTAGTCGTGGTCGGCTCTTGTCTGGTCCTGCTCTTGCTCCGAAAACTGCTCGGGCTCCGAGTACTACACGAACGTCGGATCTAGCGCAAATGACGAAAAATGGTAAATAAACGATAAACAAACGAAACGAAAATGAAAAATGACTGGAGGAGATTGAAAGGCAATTTGGGCATTTTGAGAATTTTGGGAGCTTCAAATGGCGGAGCGAAGGCCGTTTTTAGACTCAGTGGCTCGAAACGATCAAAACGGTGTATTTTGGCCATTTTTGGGATTTTTGGACTTTTCTCTGAATTTTTGGATTATATAAAAAGAAAAATCCGAAAATGGAAATTAAAAAGGAAAGGAAAACGGCTAGGACGAAAAATGGGCTTGCATGCATCGAGCGCGTGTGGCGGCTTGTTAGGTCGCGCCCAACGGCGAGGCGGCCCGGTCGGCCAGGAGAAAAGAGGGCAGGGGGAGAGTTATGGTTAGGGGCTCGGGGGCTGCGCGCTGGGCGGCTGAGGCGAGGCGGTCGGTGCTGGGGACGAAGGGGGGGTTCGGTGGGGGTGAGGGTAGGGCATGGGGCTCTAGGGTTCGGGTTTCTGGGCACGGGGCGCCGGTGACTCGGCCGGAGGGGAAAACGGTGGGGCTTGGGGCTTGCGGCGGCGACTAGGGAAAGGGAAACGGCGGGCGGAGCCGAGGGAGAAGGAGGGGGACAGCGGGGGAGACGAAAAGGGGCAGGGGCGAGGGTTGCTAGGGTTAGGGTCGGGCGGAGCGAAGGCGGCGGCGGCGGCTCGGGTTCGACCGGAGGGGAAGAAGAGGGGGCGGTGGAGGAGAAGAAAGGGCGAGGGGTTTCACAGCAAGGGTAGAGGGCGGCGAGAAAAAGCGGGTGTCTTGAGTATTTATACGAGGCGGCGCATGGCGCCTTGGCGGTCGGTGTGGAACAGAGGCGGTGACGTGCGCGGAGTGAGCAAGCGGCGGAGCGAACCGACGGGAGCCAGTGCGGGAGGAGATGGTGGTGACGCACGGGATGGCGACGGGTGACGTGTGGGAGGAGATGACCGGTGGACGGTGACGGGAGCGGTTGGTCAGCTCGGGACGGGACAGAGCGGCGGCGACTGAGCGGAGCGGCGAGGGACCCGATCGCGCGCGACGGACCAGAGGTCCAAGACGGAGAGGCCCAGGTAAGAAATTTAAAACCGAATCCAAATCGAAAATCCGAATTCAATTTTTTTTTGAAATTTTGGGGTCGTTTCACTCAAACATGCTGATTCCACGTTATGCGTGCCGGACCTATGGATTCAGTAGTTTCCATTTCGTCTCTAAGAAGACACGTAGGTGTATACCAAAAGTACTCTTTAGCCTAGTTGACTATAGGGAGAAAAGCTATCTATTTTGTACATTAAGGGCCTGTTTGGGAGAGCTCCACTCCAAAAAAATCAGCTCCACTCCACCAACTTCACCATAGAGTAGCTCCATCATAAAGTTAATGTAGGGAAGGGAGGTGTTTGGTTTGCAAATTAGATCTAGCTTCAAGAATAGATGGGTTTGATGTGGATACCCATTTGTGCCCTTGGATGTTGAATAGAGGTGGGTAATTACCTCATATGTGTAACTAGTGGCAAAGGTGGGTAATTACCTATGAACTTCACGAGTGGGTATGAAACAGTGTTTCTTGGAGTACCCCTTGAGGAGCTCCACAAAAACCATGAAACAGCCCCCTAGATTCACATTTTTTCTGAAGCCGGAGTTCTGTGTAGCTGAGGTGTTTGGCTACACGAAGTTGGAGTGGAGCTGAAAATTGAGGAGCAGAGCTCTCCCAAACAAGTTATATCAATGAGAGATCACCGGATTGCAATCTCTGATATTATTTTTCTGTCCATTTTGATGACACTAGCTATTGAACAATATGCTTCATCCATGTAATTGCATCGCAAGTTCACAGCTCACAACAATCACGTTTAGTCTGAACCTATCGTACCAACCACCCACGCCATCGGGGGGAAGAACTAGGAACTATGCATATGAAATCTATTCGGTATCAGAATGAAATTCGCACGGCAGATATATATCAACCTGGTCAGTTATTATCAGACTTCCAGAACAAGAAATCCTTTCTCACAGAGGAAATACATAAACACATGCCAATAAATCAGCCACGCCAGAGATCAAACAGATGCAGATAGCCATAAGCCCATAAGCAACAGGGCAACGATGGCCACAACATTACAACGCACACTAATACACACAACGTCTACGCTGCATTGTTCTTACTAACCTGACAAGAAAACACCTCAACGCGCAAACGGGCACACTAAATTTACACAGGAAAAGGCAATTTACCATGGATAGAGTTCGCATTGTCTCTGTCAGCTAAGCACTTAGGACCACCTTTGGCTTGGTTATCGACTCCTTTCTCCTTCCTGTCAGAATCCTCTTGAGCAGGTTGGTGTTCCCCTTCTGCTTGCTCGGGACAATGGCGAGTGCTACCGCTTTGGCAGAAGCTTCATCCTTGCAAGTTCCATTCACATTGTAAGGTTTCAAGCGTGGAACCACTGGCATTGGGTGCGAATCACATGTTACCGAATCATCACCTCCCTCGTCAGCAGAAAGTTTTCTTTCATGTGTTGACCTTTGTTCTGTGCATACGATCTCCTTGGTCTTGGGGGAGCTAAGGTAGTCAAATCCTCCATCCTCCATGGCTAGCATCTCATTTAGTGACTGAGACCGAGGTTTCCGCTCAGACTGAACAGATGGATGAACTACCTTGTCGAAAAGGACCGCGTGCTTTGGAGATGCAAGTGCTTTCAGTTGCTTTCCCAGGTTTAGGATTGTCTCCTGACACTCGATGAGTTTCTCTGATGCTGTCGAGATCTCCAGCTGCTGTGTGCACAAAAGGAAAGAAGTTAAACTTTAAAATTTAAAACACATTGACTGGTAACCTTTTCAAATGAAGGTAATACTCCTAAAGTAAGGAGTCTGCACAGCATTCATAATCTCTCGACAAAAACCATGGGTAGAAATCAAGAAACTGCACAAGAGCGGGCAGATTGAATGGGTAAAATTAAGAAACTATTCACCGATTTCAGAATATTATTCACAGATTCTATAAACTCTTGATAATCACAAACTTGCAATACAGAAATAAACGGGACTAAGGTGGAGACATGTTGTATTCCATTTGGCCAAAAAAGAAAAAAAATACGAAGGGCTGCTTTTATTTGAGGTTGCTTGTAATTTGGATTACTAAGAAAAATAATGTTACATATTACAGAGATAGGACATCATCAGAATGGGGCAAATTACTTGCATAAGGTACAATAAAGTCAAAATATGCCATTGCTTTCGCCAAAAGAAACAAGAACTACAGGTGTAAAGTATAAAAGCAAGTTCTAAAACAACATAATCAACATGATGATGTGGATCTTACCATCTGTAGATGCTGCTCTTCACTCCCAGCAACACATTTTGGACCTTCTTTAGCAGGGTAACTGCTTCCAAATAATTGCATTAAGCATGATGCTATGAACCATGGAGAGAAATGACTCAAAAAGTATTACCATTCTAGCTGAAGCTTGGATTCAAGAGATGACTCTCCCTGTTGATTTCCCTCGTTCACATCATAGTTAGAGATGCATTCATGTTTGCCAAGTTCATCAATCGTTGATTCAGCATCAACTCCATGTGTCATCATTTTTCCTGTTTCCTTCAATGCATTAAGCTCTGCTCGCAAACTTGAAGCTTTTCCTTCTGATTCCTGAAATTTAGGGAGTGATATTTCATTCCTTCGATTTTGTGTGTCATCATCGGCTTTGAATGCAATATCCGTGCAGCTTGATGCAGATACTAATGACATCTGCACCCCGTTTGGGGAACTGTATTCATCTATGCCATCTGTGGTTTGAATTCCGGTGTGCTTTTTTACCGCAACAACTTCAAGCCCAGAACTGCTATTTAACTCCAAATGCTTTATGATAGCTTCCCTCATGTCTGTTACATCTCGAAGTGAAAAGCAGTGGTTGATTATCCAATCTAGTGTGAGGTTGACTTCAAGGACAAATTTTTCAACATCAGTATTCCCATACAAAAGCTCATTGCATACAACGACGAAGTTTTGTAGTACCGAAGTAAGTTCTGACGTTTTCCACAAGAATGCACGAGCTACATAACCAGTTAATGTGTTAGAGTGTCCACCCTCGTTGCCACCAGGTAGCACAAGAGTGCTACTATAATCCTTTGATGATCTCTGGATAACTCCCTCGATAAGTTCAATTAACTTCAGGACTGCCTTGTCGATCTTGTACTGATGAAGTTGGTTAGTTGTTCCAGTGGGAACCAGCTCTTTCCTTGATGATTCTCTTGTCTCTCTCTTTGAATCATATGATTCTGTAGGTTTATCATCACATACCAATGCTAACTTTTCTATCTCTGCAAAGTCATCCATGAAACTCAAGTCTGATACTCCGGTGCTCTTACAAGACGGTGTAGTCAGCTTCCCCTTCTTGAAGTGCTCCAGTTCAGAAATTAAGGCTGACGCCCATGAACCTGAACAGCTAACATTATCTTCATTGCAACCGTCCTCAGAGATAGATGACAGAGGGTTCTCAACTACCGTAGGACTGCCTTTTACTAATTCAGCGGCAGCCCGACCTCTTGATAACTCTTCAAGCTGAGCTTCAACTTGGGAAAGTTTAGAGGTTGTGCGAGCAAGCATAGTCCGGGAAAACTGAAGTTCACCGTCCTTTCTAGAAAGAGATTCCTTCATGGCCTTATTTTCATCTTCCATCACATGTAGCCTTGCAAGCAATGAAGAACTTCCATGCGATGCATCATACGAGTTCTGTAACACATCACACGAGTTGAATGATGTCGTAGAATTCAACTTTCTTGTCCTTGTTCCTGTTGTATTGTTGCCCAGTGTTTCAACTTCACTTCTCATTTTAGCAATGGCAGCGGGTCCTGGTAGCCTTTTACGTACCATTGCACGCAATCTCTGGCATTCAGCTTCGAGCTTTGTTATCTTTTTCACATTTTCAAGGTGCTGCTTACGAGCAACATCAGCAGATTTGAGATTAAACTTCCTTTCCTCACTTCGAATCTCGAGCTGTTTCTGCAGCATGCAAACCTCATATCTAAGAGTAGAATTTGATCTTTCTGCTGACTCTAGCTTTACTGCAAGATCCTTAAAGTTTGACTCCGTCACTGCCTTTGATTCAACTAGCTCGGAGATGATTTTCTCTTTTACCGAGATAATTTCAGAAACTTTGCTGTTCTCAGCATCCAAGCTAGCAATTATGTTTATTTTGTCCGCTACATTATCTTCCAGCTTCTGAACTTTATCTTGCTCACAAGAAATCATTTTAGCAGTGTCCTTTATCAATAACTCCTTCTCTACCATTGTAACATTTAGACACTCATCAAGCTGACAAATCCTTTGCTCAACTGCAGCCTTTTGATATAGAGTGTCATCAAGTTGTGTCTTGATAGCTATTGCTTCAGCTTCTGCTTTCTCCCAACCTAGAATATTCATAATCAATTAGCAAACTGTCAGAAATTTTAATTGCCAACATATATGCATACATGCATGTGGCCATTTTACTTCTAGGATGAACAAACAGTATGTCCAAGTACAGTTATGAACCAGGAACATGTGTGGGAATGAGAGTGAAGTAAATAGAGCACTACCTAATATGGCTTCTTCAGCTACTTTTGCTTGCTTGGCTAAAATGGCATCCTTCTCAACGCATTCAGCATGAGCAAATGAAAGTTGTTCATTTAAACCTTGCAAGGATTTCTCTAACCGTGCAATCTTCTCCTTCTGCATGGAAAGAAAAGTTTTGAAGTTCTGAATAGGAATTTATCAAGGTTGAATCAGCCTCTTATGTTTAGAGGTTTAGATAATCTACCTCCTGCTCCCTCTCTGATATATTGGATTTGTTCTTCGTTAAAATTGTCCTTTCTGATGATTTCCTTCTCCAAAGCCATGTTTTATGATCCATCAATGAATGCTCAATTTCTATCAATATTCAGCGATGAGCAAAGTTCCCTGGAAATTAAAAACAGATGCAAATATTAGTAACGCGTCTTTACAAATCATGTACAGGGGGTAAAACAATTGCTAGGGCGTTACTAAGCAGTCAAAGAATTAACAAGATGTATATCAAGTCACTATGCAAACTTGTTCGTGAAATCTGACATCAAGTTCCATTTTTTCCCCCAGTGAACTTTGTATAATTATACTCTTTATTCACATGAATTCTTTGGTTACACAAGACCCATTGTTCTGAACTATGTGAACAAATGATCCTACGATGAAGTATCCATCTCTGTATCATCTTTCTTACTAGAAATTTGACATTATCAACACCTAATCCACTAGGCACGATTAACAGTGTCTTCATCCGCCAACCGTAATGACCTTTTCTTTCAATACAGAAAGCGACACTCAACTAAAAAAACAAAAAGAAATTAAAGAATATATTGAGGTTTCTTCAGTTCTATCCCCAGTGCACCCACCACTTACTCCAAAAGGTTGAATTGTTGCAGCATGTTTTCTTTAAACAAAGTTAGTTATAACAAAATTGGCCGTCAACTTTTAGCTTTTGTGTGCGCTCCAGCAGTGGCCGTCCACTGGCATTGAGCTTATTATTTCTATCCAGAAGTGTGATCAACCAACCGATGAAGCTTTTTTCACAACGGTAGGTACATAAATCATTTATGTGACTCTAGTACGTCGTCCCGAGAGTCAAAAAGACTTAGAAGTACTGTGACCACAGTATACAAAAGAACTGCATCTCCTTTGTCGCAACAACATTTACTAGTACTACACAAGTGCATTTATGCGATAAGCATGGCACCAAACGCAGGTACTATTTTCGACAACTCCAATACAACCCTTAGTCCCTTAAAACGCATTAACCAAGTTGTTATGGTACTAAATGGGAGTTGGGACCAACCTGATACAATCTGTACTAGACCTCTTTCTGCACATTGGATAGAGTTAGACCAAAATCCCAGGCAAAGAACCAACTCGCTCGGAGGGAAAGGAGAAGATGGAAGGAAGGAAGAAGCGAGCCCCAAGCAGAGAGTCAAAACCTCACCAGAAAGATCCACAAGCACTGCCTTTCTGCTTCGAAGCAGAAGAAAACAGGCATCGCAGGGAGAACTATCCCACAAGGCGAAAAGGACCCAAAACTAAACAAGAAGCTGACAAGAGGCTTAAGAGCTCAGATACCGACTATCACTTTGACAAGAGGGGCTTGTGCATGCATGTAAGTGCAATGAAGCAAATTAGACCAAAAAAACGTCGCCTTCTCGGTACCTCCAAACCCATTACCCCGAGCTCCAGATTTCCCCATCATCTTCCCAACCACCAAACAAGGAAGACGGAGAGCATGCGTACCACACATTGACAAAGATCCAAAGGACAAGGGTAATACGGAAGAAAGGAAGATTTCAAGAACACAAGAAAAGGTAGCTAGCTAGCTAGTAGCGAGGTGAGCTGAACTGACCGGCGGTAGTGGCTCTGCTGCAGCTGAACAAGAACGAACTGCTGCTGAGTCACTGTGTGCCTGTGTGTCTGTGACGGCATCCTATGGAGAGGACTCAGAGGAGGGGAAATGAGGACAAGGACACAAAGTTGGATGGAAGGGAGAGAAAAGTGGCGAGGGTATAAGAACAAAGCGATCGTCAGCTTTTCCCGTGGGGCAGGGGGCTGGGGCTCCCTAGCAGATAAAGTTGCTCCTAGGTCCTTGAAATGACACAAGTAATACAGGATACGCACACCTCGATTGGCGACGCTGTGACTCGCTGGCGCGTGGGACCGGGGCCCAAAGGTAGGCTCCTTTGGAGCTTGTCTGTCCGTGTGTGAAGCCTGTGATCGAAGTTGATTTAGCATGAAAGGGTCACTAGCGGGGGCTTTTAATTGTCGGCGGTGCCGGTGGATAAGAGAGTTGCATGAAACCCTCTCTTCATTTATGAATACACATCGTTCTGGCCTTTAAATTTTATTTGCAAATGCATGTTACGATGTGATTTTTTACTCTTTTTCTTTATATATCATACTTTAAATTATTTCTGATGCCTTTTATTACAATGAACTAGAGTAATATATAACCATCCAAAAAACAATAAATGGTCCAATGAAGGGAGATGATGCAAAAAAATTTTTGTATATGTGTCTTAGATAGAAGTACAATTTCCTATAATATTATCCATTTATCAATGGAGGAGGGAATAGCAGTTAGCCCTTTATTAAATTGCCCAGCTTGTTGTTAAGATGCTCTTTTATGGGATGCGATTTGTTGTTAATTATGACGATAGATTGACATGTACTTCAAATTCATTAAAAGTGAGTTAGAGAAAATGGTAGAGCTACTCATCTTAAAGTGCGGAAAAAATTCAATAAGGTATAATTGAATAAACGTATTAAAATGTGTTTACAGCAAAATCTGTTCGCAAACACGTAAAAGAGCTGCATGTCATTCTACTCAGAGAGAAGAAACAATGCGAGCAGTACATGGTTGGGTACCCTGTACCCAAGGTACATATATACGACCTGAACCAGAAAACAAACTAGGAGTCTTGCAGCAAAGTGACTGTATAAAACCATTGTGGTATTTAAACCAAGGTGGGGAAAATCATTGTCTTCATCAATTACAATACGTAGTATCGTGACGGAGCTTAGGTCCATAATCAGTTGGGGTCAACACTCGAAGTTACATGAATTAGGCAATCTAGATGTTACCGTATCTAAGACAAATCAGTAATCACTAAAGTAGCCTAAATACAACTATTTTTTTATGTACAACTACACAATTGTCAGGATTTTTTAATGATCTATTTTATTATTAATATGATAAAAAATAAATACCCTTAAAAAATACAAAAATAATACTCTGTCGGCAACAAAAGCATTGTCACCAAATTATTTGGTAACAATGCTCCTATCGCCAAATGATTTGACAGGTATGTCACCAATTCGATTAGCAAAAGGAGCATTTGGCAACAAGTATTATTCTTGTAATTATTTTTATAGTGTATTCATTTTTAAAGCAGTGCTTCTATACTTTCCCTTCCAATACAAATTGCATAAATCTTGAAACAAACGAATGGATAAGTAATCCTCATCTATCTTTTATCCATACTTTAATATTTGTGCACCTTTAAAAAACAAGAGCATAAAAGCATCTCTCTCATTTTTATCATATTAATAAAAAATGAGTTTTTTTTTTTAAAAAAAAAAATCCGACTGGCCCCAATAAAGCTCGGCCCACAAGTAAGAGCTTACAAGTTCGATAGCATCTTTCTGCCTAAAAGAACTACTCCGACCGGCAATGCAATTGCAAAGAACAATTCACATATAAACTAAAAATACACTCAAAATATGTAGAATATGCTATGTTTAATAAGAAAAATAGAATTCCTCTAAAAGAAGAAGAAGAAGGAATCGAAATATGGAGAGTTAATTTAAAGGGTAACGGAGAATTGATTGCGCCTTACGTTTGCAAGTGCACCACGCAAAGCTAGTACAGCTGCCGTCGGTGTGCATCAAACCTTTTGTCGGGCTGTCTCGCGCCGCGCACCGCCCTGAGGATAGCGTGACAGCTGCTGAGCTGCCCGCCGATATGGACCCTTCAATAACACCACCACAGCACATATTTCCTGCGTTACTATCTGTACCGCGTCCACGTACCAAGAAGAGTTTGTGGCCGATGAGATCTGGCCGTGGTGGATTAGTTTTGCGATAGATCTGTGCAGGCATCTGCTAATTTGACAGCCTGCTATTCCGCCGGACAGAAGTGAGCCACTGACTACTGTAGTACTTACTGTACGCGGTAGCTGGCTACCGCTGTCTAGGAGAGAGGAGTTTTCACCTACCAGTAACGCAGGATTACTACTACGACTTTACCAGAGGACGGTGCGGAACGTCCGGCCTCAAAATCTTCTAGACCAACGGCCCACACCAAGAACACTGCAAACTGGGCCGTTTTGGGACACATGGGCCAGGCCGCCATATGTGAATGTGATTCCAGCCACGGTGACGCCCCAGCACGCAGAGGCAACGCGGCTAAAACGGCGGGCCTCGTACGTCCCGATTGATGGCCGACGCTCGCTGGCGAGCCCAAGCGGCCACGGCCCACACCATCGCTGTGCTCGCCGATTACGATACGGCCGTGCGCCCAGCATGTCACGCATGGCGCGTCCGGACGGAACGCCGCCGCTGCCGTGCCGGCCTCACCTTCTACGTACGGGCTCGCCCCAAAGATCTAGTCAACTAGATAGCCGTCAGATCAGACTACGTACACGGATAGCACCAGTACTTGTGCGCCGACCATAGCCCAAATTTCTTATCGGTGACCGTGATACCGAGGGCGCGGCGTGTGTTGTTGGGTGACTTGGGTCGGTGCATGTAGCCATTAACCCCTTGCCTGTATGGTACCTGAATCGTATGAGTAGATGCAACTGTATCTGTTAGACATATGTTTGGTTTCATATTCGTCCTGATCAGGTGGATGCAATTGCACCCACTCATACAGAATGGAGAAAACACATAAATTGTGCTACTCTCTAATGCAGACTCGTGAGATGCAGAAATAAGCAACCAAACAACTTAACTTGCATCCACTCAGTCAAGCCTAAGCTAGCCTGGATGGTTCAGACGAAACAAGCTAGGATGATACAGATAACCAAACACACCCTACGTGCACACGTCCAATTTCTGCGACGACATTGTGATATGGTTAGATGTGTTTATTTTGCCACCAGCATCACAAGTCACCCTTGTACTTCTCAGCGGTCAGAATGTCAGATCATCTCCCTTGCCCGCTTGGGTTCGTGCTGCAGATAGGTTCGGTGGGCGACGTCCAAGTCTGTGCTTAATTGCACGGCGATTAACATGTACTACTCGTCACATGCTAGCGTCAACTCTATAACCGCAATTTCTAGGAGCTAGCTAGCGCCTTCGTCTTCGGTCAGATCAAAATTAAACTTTGCGCAGTTTTAGCTCGAAGTACTGTACAATCTCGCATCATAACGGGAAAGAAACCAAATCAGCAGCCGTGTACTTGATCGGTACAAGTACAATGTGCAAATCCATTCACCTAGTCAGGCAGCGACTTTGTTAACTCGGACAGTAAATGCGTCGCCCTGCAAGGCCTGCTGCACGAAGTAAGGTCATCGATCGTTTGCAGAGCATTTCCAAGAGCTTGATTTCAAACCAACACAAAGAGGCAGACATTTATAAGCTACTGCGTACTCGATTGCCACAGGCCCCCCGGCTGGCTGCTCGTCACCCAGCCTGCTAGCTTCTGCAGGTCCGTACACATTGTTGCAGCATGCTTCAGACTTGGGGCATCGCCACTGCCGAGCGACTAACGTGTCAATGGCCCAAGCTGCTAGCAACCAGTGCAACATTAACTGACCAGCTTACGCATCGCCTCTCAGCTCCCCCATGATCCTGAATTCTAACCAATACCATGCATGCACGTTGATCGACACATGCAGCACAGCAGGTACGTACAGGTCAAATAAAAACATTCGACAAGGTCCAACCATGGCACAGGCGTGGCGACATGCGCTATTTATCGCCTACCAGGGGCCGGCCGGTGCCTAGCTAGCTACGTACGTTATGAAAACAGGGAGAGACACCCCAGCGAGGCAGGCAGCGAAGGCAAGGTCGTTTGGGCTATGGCTAGGCGGGGTACGTACGCGCGCACGTACTCTCTCGTGCCAACCCACAGTCGTCCATGCACAAGCGAGCAAGGGAAGAGATGGAAACGAAGCGTGACACGATCGAGCAGACGGTGGATGCATGCATGGATCGATCGAGCAGCAAGAGCTAGCTGGCTGGCTAGGCTAGGTTAGCACGTACGTACGCGCGTACTGGCCGTCGCCTTTCCGTGCAGCTCCTCACTGTCACGTCGCCATCCGACAGTGGCGCTCGATCTGGACCGGCCGGGGGAGTAGTAGGAGATAATGCGAGCGGCTTTTGCTCGGGCCGTGATAGCTGCGCGTCGACGGTGCCCACTTTCCCTTTCGGGAAGGTCGGGCAGGCCGTGAACAGGACCGACGAGCCAGCCAGCGGCTCCATGTCCGCAGGAGTAATGCGCTCCCCTGCCCTGCTCCTCCACCACAGGCACAAGCGACCTAGCTAGCTGCATCGCTGCTACATTGGATGTGTGTAGCGCTGCCTGGCTAGCTAGCTAGGCCATGCCTCCACCTCTGTGCTTGCCTTTCTTTCGCCCATGTAGCTTAACTTGTCGATATTGGTCTCTCGTCGATGTGGTCGCAGGAGCTAGACGGATATATAGATCGAGCAAATTAAGGAGAAAAAAAAAGGGAAACGAATCGCTGCATGGGTGTTTGCTTCAGCCTAGCTTGCTCGATCAGCTAGCTAGATCCTTCCTGATCTCCTCCCTCCTGCACGAGCCGGGCGTTTTTTATTTTATTTTATTTTGACGGCTAGGTTGGTGTGCTCCTGCTATGCATACGGCCGGCCGCGCGCGCGCGTAGCTTTTTCGCTTGCACGCTCGGGCCCTACGCGCACAACTCGCACAGCAAGAGGTGTGCGTACAGCGTACGTGAGTTAAAATGTTTGGAGTGTCCCGTCGAGCGGAAGCACCGATCATTCATCCCAGCTACTGTTTCCTTTTGCCGGCAAAGCTGAGTCCACAGTGCGCGCACTTGGCAATCCAATGACGCCGTGGGGTCTCGGCTCTCGATGTCGTCTGATCGATGAAACGGACGGGTGGGGGGGGGGGGGGGTGCACGCCGAGCCCACGGCTGGGGCACGCACGTACGACCGAGCGGCGCGGTTTGCGCATGGCATCGTTGGCATGGGCCTTCCTGAAGAGAGATCTACGAGAAAACCAGCCTTACTGATTGAGAAGATCGAACGCCCGCGTGTGGGCCTAAATGGATTTTCACCTGTCGATAGATCCTGTGATAGTTCACACATGCAGGTACCAACTAAGGTTCAAAATCCTGACGAGATTTTGCCTCCCCTCCTTCGAGATTCATAATACGAATTGAATTAAAAAAAATTGAAAAATAATTTAAATTGCTTTAGTGTTTTCGAATTTCAACGAGATTGCACCAAGACTCACAAATTTGGACCGGATTTGATGCTGGCAAAACCGAATTACAAACGGTTGACAAACAACTCCTCTTAGTCCAGCTGCTTAGAAGATTCGGTTTTTCAACTACTGATCTGGGTTCGAGTCCTCGGTAGCCAACCCTTTTTTTTGTTATTTGGCAAACACTAGATTCAAAGGGATATAAGCATTACTACTTCACAAGAAAGTGCATAGTTCAATTGGCAACCAACTCATTCAAAGGGATATAAGCATTACTACTTCACAAATTCATTTTCCAAGTTTATCTAGTCTTAGAGTACCATTTGACATAAGTTAAAAAAGACCGAATTTTGGTGATCTTGACTAAAATCTCGATTAAAAAAATATGAGATTTGAATTCTACTTTTTGAATTTTGATCGGATTTCGTCCGAAATTACGAGATTTCGGTGAAATTTCATATTTCAAACACCTATGAGATATCAGCCAAAAACCAAATTCCAAACCTTGGTCGCAACTATTTCGATGTGTAGCAGTTGTGTTCCTCTATCAAGGGCAAACATTTTGCTAGGCCATGCATGATGATCAACGTTACAAGCCAAGGTTGGCACGGGTTGGCGAAAAGGAGGGGGGAAATCTTTAGTTTATTTCTTTCTTCGTGCTATTGCAGAATAGTTAATGGGCTGTAGAAATTTTTCATGTGCATCGCGACCGCGCTCTGGTCCTTACACAAGAAAAGCTAGGAGCCTTGCAAGTCCTGAAGTGTTGATGGTTTCTCCACTTGGACGTCCATGCTAAAAACGATGTCGAATACAGCCAATTAATCCGGACCTGTCCTTATCTGGGGGCGGAGTCACAAGTTTCCCAGAGACTACCCCAGATATCCACAGGGCACGAAATTTCTAGGAATTCTTCAGCGGGGGCGTCCCTGTTCATCCAAGGAATCTAGAACGACGAGCATCGAAATGATTCTGACATTAAGGTTGCAGCAGACGGCGACGTTTCCCTGCCCATATAATGCGACGGCAACGCACTCCTGAAAGAGAGACTAATAAGAGCAGCATGTACAAATAAATAAATGAATGATGAATGGAGAGGAGAGGTCAAGGTATGGGCGATGGAGCTGAGGTGAGTAGAGCAATTACATATGGTTGGTCGCAGGCGGTCTGACGGCCAATGCGGATGCGTTGCCGTGACGGAGAGAGACGGACAGCGAACTGATTCGGAGGGCCGAGGTGAGCGACACGGCACCGGACCAGCCCACATTAACTTATTTCCAAAGCCAGTGGCGTCGCACGAATCGGCTTTTTTACCGTCGCATCCTTTAATCTCCTGGGCCAGCCCACTTTTGCAAACAAGTCCCATGCATACACTACACATGCTTGCTCTGCCCCCTCCCCCCTACCCTGCTCCACCCTACCCTCTCCCCACTTCAATTATTGCAATGCCCAAATTAGAAACAAGGAATCCTCTTCCGTAGCAAAATGTTACGTCCACTTGCCCGGGACTATTCTCTTTTCTTCTTTTTCAGGGAGGTGCGTAGGCAACTCATTTTAAAGCAGCTCGGAGGATATTAAAAAGGGTGAAGAAAAGGAGATACATGCATCTATTTATCTTACCAGGCTAGCTAGCTAGCTAGCTAGCTCTGTTTTCATGAAACTGGCTTTCTTTTACTGGTCATCAGATAATGATGCAAGTTTTTTTTTTTTTTTTTTTGTGATCAATTATGTTACTCATCGTAACACTGTTAATTGTTACTAGTAAAACCGTATACAGTATCACAGTTACTGACAGTTGTTGGCTTTCTACTGCTTCAAGCTTTTCGATGCTTTTAATATAAGTGGAGACCATACAATTCTAGTGGTCTTGGTTAGCTCGATATTGTTTGAAATTCAGTAAAAGTGAGAGGTCAGGTCGCAGGATCAAGCTCCCGTAAAAACCACGAGTAGGAGGGGAGGAGGAACCCTGGTGTACGTGAAATTTGGAGCATTTGATTTGCTATTATTGCACACTGTACACCTCGTTCTCTGGGAGTAAAGTTCTCACAAAATAAACTATTGTCAAATCATATTTATAGCTTAATAAGAGTCTCAACGTTTTTGGATTAGTAATACCAAGATAACATTATGATGCGCCAAATTTCAGGATTATACAGTATGTTCGTCCCATTGTTTCTGACGAGAACAGTTACTGCATTGCATTTGCATGGTGGGTTTAAAAAGGAACAGGAGATCCATGAATATTTTAAGATGTTATACTAGACGGCAAGTATTGTTGGCCCACCGGAGGTGCACGGAGCAAATTTCCGGAATCATGGTCATCATGCAGCGAGTGATGCAACATGAGACCAAACAAAATGAGCTGTGATGTTGACACCCAAAGTGAGCGTTGCTGGCCATGGTAAAAAAAAAAGGCGGCAAAACGGCGAAAGATACACACTGCTTGAGGCGACCCTTACCAATCTCTCACCTTCTAGGGAACTCCTCATTCACTCATGTCCATCCATCCTCAAATCCATCTCTCTAGTCTCACCCAATCAAGAAACAGAGTAACAACGAAAAGGTAAAGGAAAAAAGAAGAGCATCCAGTTCTACTGGTAGTCGTTGTGAGTTGAGGAAACCTTTCCTCTGCATCCCTGTGTCAATGACACACACCACTTGATCTTTGCCGCCGTGAAGAGACGATGGTGAATGTGTGGCTGTTCTTGATCATCTAGGTGGGCCTGGTCAGGGAATGGAACCCATTCTTCTGCAGCCAGCTTGGGGCTTGCGTTGCAATGTAGGGTGGGAATCGTGATGATGCTGCAGCTGCGGTGGCGGTCGCGGCGGTGGCGGCGTTGGTTGGTGGCGGGGCCTGGTGCGGCGGCGGCGGCCAGCTCGTGCCGCCGCCGTTGCCCCAGCCGTGCAGCCTCTGCTGCTGCTGCTGCTGCTGCTGCTGGGGAGGCCAGTGCCCGCCTCCGCCGCCTACGCCACCGATTGTCAGAGACAGGCCTCCCGCTGTCCCCGGATCGCCATTGCTGATGAACTAGCACAATTTGCACCAAACAAGGAGCGTTAATTCGCGCCCACCAAGAACACATAACGAAGAAAATTCTCGCCAAATGAAAATTACAAAGTACCCACTTGGTGATGCCTGGGACTAAACGACAGGTGGGAGACTTGCAAGACAGGGGGCATCTGTGGATGCTTCGAGTATTGGTCGAACTAGCCAGTACGTAGCAAAACAAAGAAATTTTAATTAGCTTCCTCGTATTTCGTAAGACGACGACGGCACATCGTTGACGCAGAAAGCAAGGCCAAGTTGCTGCGTACCTTTGCTTTGGTGCTCCGGGCCGCCGTCTGCCAGTCAAGGTCGAAGGCCATGGGGACGCGTTGGTCGGACCACGCCGCGCCCTCGTCGTCTCCGCCGCCGTCAAGGCTGCCCCTTTTGGAGCCCGCCGAGCTCCCCAGCGACAGGTCCAGGTTGTGCTCGCCTTCGCCCGACGCTGCTGCTGCACAGTGACAGATTTGTCTGAGATGAACAGAGTGCAAGAGAAGCCTATTGCCGCTCAATCACACACAGTGTATACACACACACACCCGCCGGCTCGAACTCCTCGGCGTAAATGCTGGGATCGAAATTTGTCACCGCATCCTTGCCGTTGCACTTGATAGCAGCCCGGTCGTACGCCCTGGCCGACAAGTCCAGAGACACGAGACATCAATCAGATCACCGGCCTACCCAAAGCTTCCCCGCGAAACAATGGACTCACAGTGCGGTCCAATAATTTTACCTGGCAGCTTCCTCCTCGGTGTCAAACAGGCCCAAGTAGACGTACCTGCGCAAGTGCCATCCATGAGAGACCAGTAGCCCAAACGCAACGATCCATGAGAGCAAGCAGAGATTCTACAAGGATGGACGGGGGGAGAGTGGAGGGAGGAGAAAGAAACGCGAGATGATTAGAGAAGTAAAGGGCGATACTTCTTGCCCAGGAACTGCCCCATCCGAGCCTCCCATCTGCCGCACTTGTGGAGCGTCACGCCTCTGTACTTGGAGCTGCCCCGGGGGAACCCCGTGCTCTGCCGCCGGAGCACGTGGACGAACTCCTCCTTGGTGAGGTTGGTCATCTACATAATTGCTAGACGCGTTACGACACTGCAAAAAAATCTTACTCCTTGAGTGGCGGAGTATCAATCTTAATTACCGCAAAATCTCACCTGCTTCAGGTCCTCCTCATAATCCTCCAAGCTGAAATTGATGTCGGCGTCCACGCCGCGGAATTTGATCGCCGCCCGATCGTACGCCCTGCAGTTGCAGTTGCCAGTTGGTCAAGAAACCAGAGAAGAATAGAATCTGACTGTGAATTCGATTGCTATTGGTGGAGAGCTAGCTGAACATGGTAGTCAGTAGAGAAAAGATCAAAGAAAAATCCTTACCGAGCCGCCGCATGAGCGGTGTCAAATCCGCCTGCAAGTCGTCACAAGCCATTGTGAGGAAGAGGAATCGAGATCAGGGAACACCTCCAATTGTTGGCGATTCATTGGTAAAGATCGCGCGTTGCAGCCCAAGTACGGATATGAACAAGATGGACATGAATGAAACTTACCCAAATAGACCTGCTTGCCACAATCCCTGCATTGCACAAAAGGATGGGGGGAGAGAGAAGACAGAGAGAGAAACAAGAGAGAGGAGAGAGTTTTGGTGAGAATAACTTTGATAAGATGTTGCTATGAAATTGATAAGATGTTGCTATGAAAGGCAAAAGGAGCAGAACCGCAGAAGCAAGAAATGCCCAAAACAAGACGAATCCAATACCAAACTCATCCTTGCCTCTTTTCTTTTGCCCTCTCTCTCTCTCTCTCTCCCCCCTCCTTCCTTAAGTTCTCAAGAAAGGAAAAAAACAGCGGCAACGGAACTTACCATATGTGCGACTCCCACCGCCCCGTCCGGCGGTAGAACGTCACGCCGCGGTACTGCGAGCTGCGCGACCGCGGCCCGCGCCGGCTCTTCTTGGCCGCCGCTGCGGCGCCACTGCCGCTTCCCGCGGCGGGCGGCGGGGCCCCGGCCAGCCGGAGCCACTCCGCGCGCGCTGTGCCGGAGGCGGCCTCGCCGCCGGCAGGCGGAG
The DNA here is from genome assembly GCA_036346355.1 of Rhipidocladum racemiflorum. Classification (NCBI taxonomy): domain Eukaryota; kingdom Viridiplantae; phylum Streptophyta; class Magnoliopsida; order Poales; family Poaceae; genus Rhipidocladum; species Rhipidocladum racemiflorum. The sequence continues at coordinate 68,668,625 of CM070576.1, read as the reverse complement.
GGAAGAACTGGCGCGTGACGACAGCGTCCGCGGCGGCGGCAGAGTCGTCGTCGCCGTCCTCGGGTATCTCGACCACCGCGGCGGCCGACGAGGAGGACGCGCCCGAGTCGTCGGCGGACGGGGACAGGGCCGGCGGCCCCTCGGCGGTCGGCGTGTCATTGAGGTCCCACATGGCTATCTTGTTCTTCCTCCCCCTTCCCGTTGGATGTCGCGGTCCAGCCCTCTCGCTAGCTCCTCTTCTTGGCACCAGTGAAGACGATAGGAAAGCAGAGAAAGATGGACGCGACAGAGAAAGAAAAGGCAGCAGCTGTTGCCTTGTTGGGTATGCAAGTACTTTCTCTTTTGCTATCTCCTTTGCAAAGCCCCTCCTAACCTAGGAGAGCAGAGGAGGCAAAAGGCAGCAGCGGGTGCGATGGGGAGCGAGGAGGAAGAGGAGGAGGATTGTGTGCAAAGGTTGCTGCTGCAAGTTGCGCCTTTTGGCAAACATATAGTGCGACTGCCCATGGATTGGGACGGAGGGAAAGGGGAGGCGTGGTGGAGTGCGGTTATAAAAGAGGCATCAGGAGGGGAGGAGACGAGACGGCGGCAGCGAGCGCTGCTCTACTGCCGCGGCGCCATCATCATCTAGGACTAGTAATCAAAACATGTTGTCACGGTGATGGAGTTGCATTAATTAGCGGGAAGCCTTAATCAAGCTGACCACCCTGCCCTGCCGTTGCCATGGTTTTCTGCGCTAGGATTCGATTCGCCTCCGTTGCGTTGCCTCCTTTTGGTGGCGGCACGGGGAGAGGGGCCGGTCTGTTGTGCAGGGACGTGGCCTTGCTTTGCTTTTACCGTCCTGGGTTGGAATGATGTATATCGTCTGCCTTCGCATCGGAAAGGCGGAGGCGTTCCTAACCTTCCGATTAACCAGGGCAGGGCTTGGGCTTGGGCTTGGTTCTAGACAGGCAAGAAAATCTTAGACACTAGTATTTGGTAGAGCTTCAGCTCTATGGAGCTAGAGCTATAGATATATTAATAAAAGTGTTTAGAGTCATGGAGCTAGAGCCATGGAGCTATGGGTCATCTTGTTTACATTTTAAAATGAAAATATAAACTTAATTCACTTTATTTTATCATACAAGTTTCAGATACGAGATGAAGCTGATATCTGGAGCTCGCCAAACAAGACCTTAATATCTCATGAGAATCTCGGAGCCCACAATTAGAATTGTAAAAAGAAGAGGCTTACGACTTGCTCGAGCTTAGCTCGTTTTAAATTCGATTTGAGCTCGATTTCGAGTTCTAAATCACTAAATGAGTCGGAATCGAAAGCTTCAACGAGCCAAGCTCGAATAGATCATAGTAAATTTATGAATTACTTATTAAATATTACTATAAACTAGCAAATTTAACTGTGTAACTGCGCGGCTAGATATTATAATACGATTATCTTTGATATATAACTATATTTTTTATAATTGTATATTTTTTATATAACTCTAATATCTATATATGATTCATATGCACCATTATAATCTAATCTCACCAAAATAAGTGGTGGAGATCCTTGGACTCTTTCTTTTAATTTAGGCCGTTATAACCCCAGTCTGCTAGATAGACGATTAGATATTTTCTTTTAAATAATAACATCCGATGGTGGTTGTAATTAGGGTCCACCAAATTAAGTGGACTCTTTCTTTTAATCTAAGCCGTTATAACCTGAGTTTGCTAGATAGACGGTTAGATGTTTTCTTTTTAAAAAAATAACATTCGATGATGGTTATAATTAGGGACCACCGGATTAAGGACCAGATGTTTTGTTTTTTTGTGAGATTTTTTTAGCATATTTCTCTTTTTTCTTAGCGATTTTCATGAACTTTTAATATATAATAGATTAATTATTGCTGGGTATACTCGAGCCGAGCTCAAATTTAAGCATTTTTATTATTAAAAAATAACACATATTGAATTATTTATTGTTATCGAGTCTACTCGAGCCGAGCTCGAGCCTAAGGCCAAATCTAACCCTAACTCGAGCTCGACTTGATCCCTTACCGAGCGCCCTCTATTGAAATATAACGCATATTGAATTATTTATTGTTATCGAGTCTACTCGAGCTGAGCTCAAGCCTAGGACCAAATATAATCCCAAATCAAACTCGGCTTGAGTTTTTACCAAGCTCCCATGTTCGCTCGAGCTCGACTTGTTTAAGTGCCTACCCACGCCCCAGTGTCTCACCTAGCGAATCTAATGCATTCAATTAGGATCAAACTGTTAGGAAACCGGATTCGTATCCGATATGGACTCTTCCTTATCTCTAAGCAGAACCGCTATATATAGGAGGCAGGGGGTCACCCCATTGTACACAAGCATACAGAATAATAAAGCAGGCCCGTTCCTCCTCATATTGTGTCTCTCTTTCTCCCTGTCTATTCTCCACTTGAGATCTATTAGGCAACCCCGGACTATTCGATAGCGAGGTTGTCTAACACGTTATCAGCACGAAGCTCTACCGGAGAAAGATTGAAAGGTGAGAAAAGACAAGAAGCGAAGGATCATCGACGACGACGAACGTCTACTACCGGCGATTGATCGCCCGATCCGATCTGCAATCAACTCGCCATCAAGCCGGCATCCACTCGGATTGCCGAAATAAAAGTCCTACGCGACTCTATCCTACGCGATAGTCTACCGGGAAGCAGATTGAAAAAAGTGAAAAAGGTGAGAATCGAGGGATTAATCTAATCTCGTATGTTTTTCTAGCATGCATATAATCAAGGCACGGTCGCGAGTATGCATCTAGATTATGGCATGAAGACACAAGACATATCAATGTTTTGCAATTCGTGTCAAGAAGATACAATACACAACAATTCTCGTGATATGGCATGAAGCTATCTACTGTAGCATCTCCTGTCCGGATCTTTGCCCGCCACGGCCGGCCGGTCTCCTCAGCTTGAAGTCAGATCGCCGCCGCGACGCTTCAGCTCGAAGCGGTCGCCGCCCTGTCGCCCGTTTTCGCCAAGACGCCTGGCGCTGTTCGCAAGCGTGGCGCCGCCCGAGCCGGTCGGACTGACCTTGAAGCCAATCCTCGCCACGGCGTCGAATCGCTGACGGCACTCGTAGGCTCTTGGCGTCGCCAGCGCTAGTTCCACCGACCGGCTTGAAGCCATCGGGCCCGCAGCCCATGCCGCGCTCCGGCCAAGCGCCACCGCCCATCGTGTGCCCCTGCAGCGGTGCGCCCAGCTCTTCTTGCCGGGCCATTGCGCTGTCGCACCTTGCCGCTGCCACGCCGCAGCGTTGAAGCCGCGTCGCCGAACACGTCATTGCCGCATCGCACGCGCCAGGCCACTGGCTCCCTTGCGCTACCAAGAAGTCTGGCCGGCCCCCTGATTCCAATGGACTTGAAGTCCAGCACTCGATGGAAGTAAACAAGCAAATTGGATTTGGATGGGGCACGGGGTGGTTGGGGCACGGGGGAGGGGAAATTCCCCTTTTGCCCTCCCCTAGAATTTTTAATTCATTTTCTTATTTCCTTTTTCTGAAAATTGAATAATAATTCAGAAAATTGATTAGAAATTACAGAAAATTCTGAAAATTGCCAGAAAAATATGAAAATACCTAGAAAAATCCAGAAAATTATTTGGCTCTGTTTAAATTTGTACTTAGCCTTATTTTCTGCATTTATGAATTTTTGTATGAATTTTTGCAATAATTGCCCCGTTTAGAATATCGGAAATTCCTAAGAATTTATTTTCCGAATTTATGAATTTATGAATTATGTCATGTTGATATTTGCTGAAATTCAATTTCCTGTTCACAAGTAATTCTGAAAATTGCTTGGAAATCAGCAGAAATTATGAAAAGTGTTAGGAAAATTCCAGAATTTCTCATACAACAGTTTATGAGAACATGAGTGGTTGGGATTTGATTTTGGTAATGAATAAACAGATATGAGACAATTGGTGTCTACGAAAACACACATGAGGCTTGGTTCTTTAATTGGCACCCGGAAACGGGAAGTGCTCCCTCCCTCATGTGAGCCCTAGGCGAGTTGACCTGGCCAAGAGTCAAATTGACAGAGATATTCATTACACTTTTCGTTCGACCAACAAGAATTATATAAGTTGTAATTAGACTTATGCCATGTTTAATTCATGTTGAAATTTATTTTACATTATCAAGTGATCTTTGGAAAATTGTTGTATAATTAACGTAAAATTGCCAAATACTAAGAAAAATTCGAAATTCATGAGAATTTACTTTCCGCATTTTACGAATTATGCAATCACACTTTATTAGATTACACGCAGTAATCTAATGTAGGAATCTTGTAAAATGCGGATGTCCGCATTGTGAACCGTGAGTTTGAAGAATTGGCCCAAAGACGGTCAAAACTACCTCACTTGGGCATCCGATGTGAAGATCGTACTCGGCGGCAAGAAGCTCCGAGCCGCTATTGGCTTAGGGTCCTCGAAGGGCGCACCACCTAATGCCGGCGTAACGATCAAGCATTGCACTTCCTCAGACACCATCTCTCACCACCCTGAAAAATGAATATATGGTGAAGAAAGTGCAATTGAGCTATGGATCGCACTCGAAGCGATTCGAGAAGCTCAAATACACAATCTTGCCCCAAGCACAGCAAGATTGGGTGCGTCGAGGTTTGCGGACTACAAAGCAGTGGCAGTACAATTACGCCTTGCACAGAATTTGTACTAATCTCTCCTATGTGGCAAGAAGATCACCAAGAGGAGAAGATTGAGAAAACTCTTTCCACTTTTCACCCCAATGCTATCCGTAATGCCCGCACTATCGTCGGGACGCATACAAGGAGTATAGCGAATCGATTGATGTTATGCAAGTTCTTGAGTCACAAGATGAAGTTCTCAGAAAGAACTTCGTCTCACAAACCACTGGAAGGGGCATTGTACCGTAAATCAATGCCAACAGCCTATAAGGTGAAAGCCCGCCCACATGAAGTGGGTCAAGAAGGGTGGAAAAGAGAAACATCAGGCCAAAGGAAAGTCCATAGCCCAAAAGAAGAAGAATGACAAGGAAAAGCCGCGAGGCAAGCCGTATGGACAAGAAACCAAAGCGTGCTTCAAATGCGGCACTTGGGGCATTGGTCAAAAATATGCCGAATCCAAAGAAGTGATCAATGCATATCGTGCCAAGAAGAAGGCCAAAGGAAATGCACTGGCAGAGGCACATTTTGCGAAGTAGGCAATGATGATGTCATGGGAGTTGACACCCCACATGCTTCATCCTCGCAGCCGGCCTATACATCAATGATGCACCAAGCCCTTGGCAAATGAAGAAAACACTTCATGGATGACATAGAAGCGAAATGAATGCATACTTTACAGATTCCGTTTAGTGCATGAATAACATTGTTAGCACTTTCTTTTAGATTGTGGTTGATTAGTTAATATTGAATAATTGTAAGCTCTCAAAGAGCATACTTTTACTTTCTCATGAATAAGAATTGTTATTTATTCTTTATTCCAAAGATTCTTTACTTGCAAGCAATGTTTGAATTACTTTGCCAACGCCGATTAGAATTATATTTCTTTTCATCTAGAAATCGTGTAGCACCCAATGGAGGAAATATGCATTGTTGATAGTGGCACAACAAATACCATCTTAAGAGAGTCGAAATACTTCCAGGCGATCACGTGAAACGCCGAAGGATTACGACAATCGCAGAAGCGATACGCATATAATAGGCTCAGGAAGAGCCACAATTATATTGCCAATGGGTACAACTTTGGTAATTGAAGAAGCCCTCTTGTACCCTGAATCAACTCGCACTCTCTTAAGTTTCAAGGATATCCGCGCCAATGGGTTTCACGTAGAAACCAATGAAGAAAATGGCAAAGAACACTTGTGCATTGTGAAGCACGCGGAATATGGAAAGATGGTACTAGAAACATGTCCCTCATATGAATCTGGGTTGTACTACACGAAAATCAATGCACACGCAGTGTATACTTCTTTGAAGACTGTCTTTAGAAGCTCTGAATTATTTGCTTTATGGCATTGTAGATTAGGTCATCCTGGTCTTAGATTGATGAGAAATATAGTTAACAACTCACAAGGTCATGGCATTAATGTTAAGAATTTCTCGAATCACGAAGATTTTGTGTGCCATGCATGTGCCACCGGGAAAGTAATAACTAGACCCTCTGTTATGAAAGTGCAACATGAAATCCATGCATTCCTGGAACGCATTCAGGGGGATATTTGCGGACCGATTCAGCCATTGTTAGGGCCGTTTTCGATCATTTATGGTGCTCATTGATGCTTCCTGGAAATGGTCGCATACATGTTTGCTGTCAACAAGGAATCATGCATTCGCAAAAGCTGATCTCGCAGATCATCAGAATTAAGAATGTTTTTCCTGATCATCGCGTGAAGTCCATTCGAATGGACAATGCCAGCGAATTTACTCCCAAGGCATTTGATGATTATTGCACAAAGAATCGAATAATTATTGAGCACTCGCATCGCATGTCCATACGCAAAATGGACTAGTGAAGCACTCATAAAGAGGATTAAGTTTATTGCCGCATCAGCTCTTGCAGAGTTGTAACTTGTCCAACAATTGTTGGGGACACGCAAATTCTGTATGCAAAGAAGACTCATCAATTATAGACAATCGGCCTACAACATCCATTCAACCATGCAAACTAGTGCATTGGGTCAACTCAAGAATTGAATGTATGGTATATGTACCTATACCACCCCCACAATGATCGCAATGGGCCCTCTCCGCAAGTCCGATATACGTTGGTTATGAGAGTGCATCCATAATCGTATTTGGAACCCATGATCGAGACTTGCATACACCGATTCATTGATCAGATCTTTGACGAGGACCATTTCCGTCATTAGGGGAGAGAATCAACCATTGGATGAAAAATGCCGGAAATAATATGGCATTCCACTCGATCCCCGCGCATGACCCTCGCACTAATGAAGCAAATCAAGAAGTCCAGAAGATAATTGATTTGCGAGAATTTAGCAAATGAATCGCCTGATCATTTTTGTGATCTCAAGAGCGTGGTTAAGTCGCATGTACCAGCAAGAAATGCACCAGAGAGGTGGAAATACCAAAGAAAGCGAAGGTATCCTCATCCTGTTCAGAGGCCTCAAAGAAAAGAACAGGAAATCGCTTCTCAAACCCAAAAGTACCCGAGACGTCTGGGAAAAATGGGCAAGAGGACTTACCATAGCCAATCACAAAAATGCCCCAAAGCAAGAAGGGGAGCCGCTTGAGACACTGCACTGGAAAGAAGCCTGTCGAAAGGCAATTCCAGATTTGAATCTTCAATTGGAAGAAACCGTCGAAATAATGTGTGCGCACACATTGGCGGAGAAAAACTAAATTAACTTGCTCCTGGAATGGGAAATAGCAATGAAGAGCAAGTAGAAGTGCATGAAGCACACCATGACTAAATGACCATAAATTTTGTAATAATAGGAGAATCTATGAAAAGAGCAACAACCATTGCAAGGCTTGTTGTTCAAGGTTTCACTCAACGCCCTAGGGTTGATTATGAAGAAACCTATTCTCGGTCATGGGTGGAATTACCTTTAGATACTTAATCTCAATGGTAGTCAACTTGAAGTTGAGAATGAAGCTAATGGATGTTGTCACAAAGATATTTGTATGGAAACTTGGATTCGGAGATTTATATGAAAGTACCTAAGGTATCCCTATCCCGAACCAAGACAGAGCAAACAGAAACCTATACAAGGTGAAATTGGAGAAATCACAGTATGGGCTAAAACAAATGTGAAGAATGTGGTACAATCGTTTGAGTGACTTTCTCTGCAAGAAAGGCTACACGAACAAATGAAGATTGTCCATGTGTATTTATACAACGATCCACGAATGGATTTTGTATAATCTCCGTCTATGTAGATGACTTGAACATCATTGGGACGGATGAGGAAATTGAAGAAGCATGCACATACTTAAAATCGAGTTTGAAATGAAAGACTTGGGTAAAACCAAGTTCTGTTTAGACTTGCGGCTTGAACATGTCCAAGGCGGAATCTTGGTACACCAAGCATCCTACACGCAGAAGTGTTGGAGAGATTTGGCTTTGAAAAGGCATACCCGCAAAGACCCCAATGGTCGGAAGGTCACTCCAAGGCACCTAGACCCGTGCAGGCCTAAAGAAGAGGAGGAAGTATCGGGAGCGAATTCCCATACTTGAGTGCAATTGGAGCGCTCATGTACCTTGCGAATAGCACTAGGCCTGACATTGCGTTCGCCGTGAATTTGCTAGCGCTATGCAGTCTGAGAACCCACCAAAAGGCATTGGAACGGGGTGAAGGACATCGTCCGTTGTCTTCAAGGAAGCAAAGACCTCGGATTGTTTTACAGAAGAAACAATGAATTGAATTTAGTTGGCTACGCCGATGCTTGGTACCTATCGGACCCGCATCTTGGCAAGTCACAACCGGGTATGTTTTCCTTTGCGGTGGAACAGCAATTTCTTGGAAGTCGTCTAAGCGGACTCTTGTCTCGACGCCGACTAACCACTCGTAAATCATTGCATTGTATGAAGCCTCTCGGGAATGTGCATGGCTTGAAGAATGGTTCACCACATCCGTAAGTCATGTGGTCCGAACATGGAACAAACCCCACTATTATCTATGAAGATAATGCAACTTGTGTTGCACAAGTACAAATGGGATATGTGAAGAGTAACCTTACAAAGCATATCAACCCCAAGTTCTTTTATGCTCATGAAATGCATAAGATGAACGAGATAAAGATCTTGCATACTAAGTCGTGTGAAAATCTGCAGATTTATTCACTAAGTCACTCCGGCATCTTCCTTTGAAAGATGTATTAGAGGAATCGGGATGATGAGGCTTAGAGAAGTGCAGATTTCAGGGGGAGATTTTTCACATACTCCTACATAAATCTCAAACATGAAGTCTGAGTACCCAACGTAAATCTTGAAGATTAACATTGAAGTTTGGGTGGATTGTACTCTTTTCCTTAAGTAAGTTTTTCATTGAAGTTTTCTTACATAAGGTTTTTGATGAGGCAATCCGTGCAACACAAGATAGCGTGTGCTATGTACTCTTTCTCCAATTATTTTTCCCACTCGGTTTTTATGGAGTTTTAATGAGGCATATGCATCTCGCAGTTGAAGAGTCCAAGGGAGTGTTAGGAAACCGGATTCGTATCCGATATGGACTCTTCCTTATCTCTAAGCGAACCGCCATATATAGGAGGCGTGTCACCCCATTGTACACAAGCATACTGCACAATAAAAGTTGCCCGTTCCTCCTCATATTGTGTCTCTCTTTCTCCCTGTCTATTCTCCACTTGAGATCTATTAGGCAACCCCGGACTATTCGATAGCGAGGTTGTCTAACACAAACGAATAACATATAGTTATCCAATTGTGACACCGAAATGACAGTGGTAACTGCTGCTGTAGGCCTGTAGTAACCATTCTCCCCCCTTTTGCCGCACTGCATATTTGCATTTCCCTTCCCACCCCACGAACGAAAAATCCCCACGTTAAAACTGGTGGGCCTATGGACTACGGTATAATGCTAGGGCATTAGGCTGCCATGGTACTGCTGGTCGATCTGACGTCAACTAGTCCGTGACCTATCGAGTTATGCTACCAAAACGGAGAAATCTCCAACGTAGTAACTTGCCCGTTCAGAATCTTCATAGAACTACTCATACGACTGTTGCAACTACCTGCAGCTCCTTGGGCTCGTTGGACCCTAGCTTCAATAATTGTAGTTTGGGGTTTCGACGGCGCCAGTGTAGTATATACTGGTAGGCTTCTGCTACTGCGTACGATGAGTGACCTAGAATCAGCTCTCTCTCTCTTTTTCAGAACAACACCCAAAAGATTTGCGTGTAATTTCGTTAAGAATAAAGAAAAATTCGATGGTATCAGCCTGATAAAGCAAACAGCCAAACAACAAACGTGTGCTGTCTCGATCGTAAGGAGAAAAAAAAAAGGATTTCTGGGTAATCTCGAGTGTTCATTTTCCAGCCCGTTGCTGCGCTTAATTGGAACATCGCAATTAAAATATGACTTAGTCAAATAGCCTTCATATATATCGGAGACAATATGCTAAGATCATATTGAAAATCGACCCTCCTGTCAGGAGATGTCTACGATTAGATATGTGGGCACAAAACTCTGATTAGAGATTAAGTCTTATCATAACTGGGTATGTGCGGTAGATAAAGAAACCGTACGTTGTTATCTTATTGATATAACCACACGTCTTTTTTTCGTCTCTGATAGTTACCATGCGACAACTGCCCATGAAACATATATTTCACTAACAACAACGGCTCCACATGTGCGAATGGCTAAAATCGATGAGACATCTCTTCATATGTGTCAACTGCCATCCTTTCAATGCTATTTAAGGAGGATACCTGGAGACGAAGGGAAGGAGTTCTTTTAGCAAGATATTGCTCATTTATATATTATTAGGCATCCCATTGTAATTGAATACAAGAACATAGGAGTAGGGTTGTTATTCTCTATGAAGGCCTGAACCTGTCTAAAACCCGTGTCCTCTGCGTGATACCACGGGTTGTGTCCCTCACATTTACTTCATAAGATCAATAGAAATTCATCGACAGTTGGCGCCGTCCGCAGGAGACAACGGCAAGGTTTCGTTTCTCATCAGCTCTCATGCATCCATGGCACATGAGTGGGACAAGGAGAAATGGTACGATCTCATGGATTACATAGGGATTGACATGGATGCTTACTACGACACACTTGAGCAGAAATATCCTCTCATCCAAGGGGAATGTGCATTCAAGGGTTTGTTGCCGAATCCCCAGAATCGCCCCTCCCCCCTCCCGGTGATGCACAAGAGGACTTGCTACCATTAGCGCCTTTAGACCCAGAGGGGGAATCATAATCCCTTGATGACAAGGTCCAAGCAGCTTGAAGCAACATCAACCATCAAGGGATTTCGACCATGTTGAGGGCGGCACCCTTGAGGCCGAAGTCCGTCAAGCGATATTCGAACCAATGTGGCAAGCCCTAGTGCAGCAAATTCCATAGCTCATTCGTTATTTGGTATTAATCACTTTGCGATTTCCTGTACCCGGAAGGCGGTTAGGAGCTCTAGCAGTCCTAATGTAGTCGGCTTTCTGGAGAATATAGATTCATCTACTCATGGAACTTCCGAAGATGGACCAACTTACTAGAGATAGGCAGTTTGGAAAATTACACCTAAGTTAGAAAGGGTATATCGACAAAGTCCTTCATCATTTCAACATGCATAAGATCAAACTGGTGAGTACTCCATTAGCTGCATATTTTAGGCTTTCTTCATCATCTTGTCTACAATCAGATGATGGAGTTGAGTACATATCTAGAGTTCCATATGGCAGTACAGTTGGTTCACTTATGTATACCATGGTACATTCTCGCCATGCCTTATCTCATTCATTGAGTGCTGTCAGTAGAAACGCAGCAAAATCCTGAAAAAGAACATTGTAAAGCAGTTCGGTGGATTTTCAGATATTTGCAGGGCGTTTCTAATGCTTGTTTACAGTTTGAACAGACTAGGGATGGACCCATTGGTTATGTGGATTCAGATTTTGTTGGAGATTTGAATATGAGAAGGTATCCTGCTAGTTATGTGTTCAATATTCAAGGATGTGCCGTTATCTGGAAGGCAAGTCTGCAAACGATCGTTGCCTTGTCTACTACAAAAGCTGAGTATATGACTATTTCTAAAGCTTGTAAAGAAGTTGTTTGGCTGAGAGATTTGTTTCTGAGCTTTGTAGACGTATGTTTTGTACTACACTATTCTGTGGCAATCAAAATGCTATTTGCCTTACAAAGGATCAAATGTTTCATGATAGAACGAAGCATATTGATATCAGATATCACTACATTCGATGTGTCATTTCTCAAGGTGACATTAAAGTTTACAAGATAAGTACTATGATAATCTAGCTAATATATTGACAAAGCCAATCTCTACCGCCAAGTGTAAGCTTTGCTCCGATATAGTTGGTATCACTCACTAATTCTTTGGACCTTTGGCTTACAAGGTGTTTATTCTAAAACTAGCAAATTTACCTGTGCAATTGCGCGGCTAGATATTATGATATGATTATCTTTGATATATAACTATATTTTCTATAATTATGCATTTTTTTATATAACTTTAATATCTATATAGATTAATATGCACCGTTATAATCTGGTCCCACCAAAATAAGTGGTGTAGATCTTTGGACTCTTTCTTTTAAACTAAACCGTTATAGTATTGTCGGTGTTTCGTGCACCAGCAATACGAATTTATGGTCGGATGGGGTCGCGCGCTCCCTCTCCCCGAATGGTCGGCTCAAGGAGCCAGAAGATGTATACTGGTTCGGGCAGAATGTCCCTACTCCAGTTCGTGCGGTGTGGATGTATTGATCTTTGGGAGATGGACAAGGGGTGTACAAGCGAGGCGGACGGTCGGCTGTCCGATCCCCTTGACGTGTTCGCTAGGGAGTTGAAGCTACCTAGAAGACTGTTTTTCTCTCTTCACCACCCTCCCTCTCGGGCCCTGCCTCTCCTTATATAGACGGAGGAGGCGAGTTACACAGGAGTTGTGAAAACTACGAGGGAAGGGGCCTGCACGTCTTGATGTCTGGTTCCTGTCTTGTCCGACCGACCCCTGCTCGTCCCGAGGCAGGGTTGGTGGTTCTGTGGCGTACAGTCTGCGTAGTGCTGTCTGGGTGGCGTGTTGCGTGGTGCTCTTGTCAGCCTCGGTGGCTTTAATGGCGCTTGACTTTGCTTTGGCCTCGGAGTGGGCGTACTCCTGCGGTGTGCCAGCGACGGGGCGGGGCTTGACTTCTTCGGTGGCTTTTCTGACAGCCTTGGGAAGGAGCCGCCTACCCCCAGACGGATGTCGAGGGCCAGCTGCGCACAAGGCGGCCGCGACCGTGGGCCTGGCTCGTCTTGCAGTGGAGCTTGAGCTTCAATATTAGGCGGCGCCGCATGCCGACCGCCCGAATCGAGTCCGCCGACCGTCAGAGTCGGCCCGCACAGTCGGGCTCGTTCCTCGCGCCCAAGTACCTTTCGGTGGTCTTTGGGCCTCACAGTGATAGGTCAGCCCGTTCGTGCTTCCGGACTGATGGGGGTACCCATGGTATGGGTACTCGTCAGTAGCCCCCGAGCCCCGGAGCGGGTCGGAGAGCCGCTCGGGGGTTTAACTTGGCGGCGGTAGCCGTCGGCCCGGAGGTCGGTGATGCTAGGTCGTCGTGGCTGCCTGGGGCCGTGCCACCTAGAAAGAGCTCCGGTCTTGGCTCCGGCTGGTGTAGTTTGAGCCCCGAGCGGGTCGGAGAGCCGGTCGGGGGTTTACCCGGTCGAAAAGTGGTCGCGGACCCTGAGGTCGGCGACGCTTTGGTCGGGGCCGCTGTCGGCCGTGTTCGCCAAAGAGCCCCGGCAAGGCGAAGCGACCCGGTGGGTGTAGCTCCCCGAGCCCCGAGGGTCGGGAGCCGATCGGGGTTTACCCGATCGAAAAGTGGCGCGGACCCCGAGGTCGGCGACGCTTTGGTCGGGTCCGCTTGTCGGTCGTGCCCGCCAAAGAGCCCGGGCAAGGCGAGCGCACCGGTGGAGTGTAACCCGAGCCCCGGTCGGAGGGCCCGGCTGGGTTTACGGCCGGACTCTGGCAGGCCACGGTGCAGCGTGGGTCCTCGAGTCGTGAGCGACGCGCGTTTACCTTCGTCGGTTTGAACGCCGCGTGCTCGTGCGAGCTACTATCGGGTAATCCGAGTGGAACCTTGGCGATCCCCTTGAGGGGTTCGTTTCTGCCAGACGTAGCTCCGGCGTGGGCGTCCGACTACCGGGGCGTTCCATAAAAAACCTTTCCTTACTCGATCCCGTGTCGGATCGCCGTCGTCGCCGCCGACCGGGCGGTGGCCGCTACTCATCGATGAGTTCAGGGAGAGTGTGAGGTATGGTCTCGACGCGAAGTCACAGTGATTGGGTCGTCCGCCGACCCATCTGGAGGCCCTCTGGGGCTCACCGCGACTCGCCTCGCTCTTTTTACGTCTTTGGGCGGCTTCGTTCGGTGGCCGACTCGGCCTTCGTAACCCACAAAGACGGCGGCCTCAGTGCGAGCCTATAGGCGCTTGCTCTCCGAGGTCGGCGGCGCCCAGGCCGTTGCATACCTTTCCGGCGGGCGCCCGCCCATCGTGAATCGGGCGAGGCCGCGATCTTTGTCGCGGCCTTGTGGCGCGAGGCGGCCATCCTGTCGGAGCGATTAATGCGCAGTGGGATTTAAATGGATCGCGCACGTTATCGGGAAACGGCGAGGCGGCAAAGTGACGGTTTGCGCCGCGTTGATTTGGCGTGAGGCGTCGATTTCGGCACGGAGGCGCGTCTGTTCCGCCGCGCCTATAAAGGAAGGAGTGGGTGGCGTGGTAGGCGCCAAGCACTCTGTTCAAGGCTTCGCAAAAGGAAAAGGGAAGAAAGAAAAGCGAGGGAAGAAGAGGAGCTTCGCTTGCCGCGTCGTTCCTCGCTTTCGCCGGCGCATTTGGAGATGTCGCTGTACGCGCACTCGGCCACGGCGGGTCGCTATCTCGGACTGGAGAGGAAGGAGTTCCTTCTTCCGCGGCCCGAGTCCGGTTGGCGAAGTTCACGGCCGACCGAGGTCCCCGATGTTGAGGACGGCGAGATAGTCTCGCTGGCGTCCTTCTACGAACGGGGCTTTGGGCTTCCGCTTCACCCGTTCGTCCGGGGGTTGCTGCACTATTACGGGGGAGAAGTTCATCACCTGACCCCGAATGGAGTCCTCCATATTGCGGTCTTCATGACGCCAGTGTGAGGCCTTTCCGGGATTGAACCCCATTTTGGGCTCTGGCGCCACTTCTTCTTCGCGAGGCCGTCACCGGATACCGCCCGGCCTCCTCGAAGCTCGATGATCCAAGCTGCGCAACCATCGCAAGCCGTTCTACGCCGATTTGAGGTCGCCGACGTCTAACCGGGGTGGCACAATGAGTGGTTCTACGTCCGAACCTCGACAACGGTGCCCTCTCCTTCGGTGGGAATTTACCAACGCCGCATCCTTGTTGGGGCTGGGGTCCTGACACGAAGGACCGGAAGAAGGTGGACGCGATCCTTGAAAAGCTCGCGGACCTGAAGCGGCGGGGCCTGACAGGCAAGGTGGTCCTCAGTACGTTCATGGAGAGGCGCATCCAACCCCTCAAGGTCGATTCGTCCCATGTTTGAGTACATTGGGCCGACCGATCCTGCAAGGTCGTCGGCGGAGCTCCTCCGTCGGAGATCTCGCAGCGTGTCCGCATCTCCATCGCGGAGACACCGAACCAAGCGAGGCGGCGCTGCGCCATTCTCGACGCAGAATCCGCGTAACCTGGTACGCCTGACGGCCTCGTTCGCTTTGCTTTGCTCTGCTCCTTCGCCTTACCCGAAAGGCGTGTTCCAGGCTCGGTGGGATCGATCTCCGTCCCTTGCTGCCGGGGAAAAGGAGTTGAGGCGGCGCGCGCCTCGAAAAGGAGAAGCAGGACGCCGCCGCTAGCGGAAAAAGAGGCCACCAAGACGCGGAAGAGAGAACGAGCGCGGACCGGGCCGCAGCGTGGCGAGGAGGTCTCGGAGGAGACCTCGGAGGAGACCTCGAGTGAGGGTGACGAGGAGTCGCTGTTTAGCGAGGAGAAGAAGTTGCCGAGGCGAGCCTCAGCGTCGACGCGGGTCCCGCCATGGGGCCGGCGATCAGCGGCTCCTCCGAAGAGACCGCGGCGCAGGTTTATCTCGCGAGCGCTGGTCCCTGTCGCCTCCTCGCGGGGTCCGGCAAAGAGGGCACGTCAGTGCCGGTTGTTCGCTTCCTCCCGGTAAGTGACTTGCGCAATTCCTCCGACGCCGTTTTCTTCTCGCAATTCGACCGATCAGACGCAGGGCCACACCAGCCCAGGAGGGCGCTGAGCCCTACTGGCGGTGAGAATCGCCCCTCCGGCCCGTCCATGCTGGGCGTGCGGTGGTTGTCGGGAAGCGAGATCGTTCGGATCGCTCCTCGCGGTAGGGCCCGTCAGCGAGGACGCCGCCAGAGGGGGGCATCTGGCCGGCTGCCGGATCGACGCGCGGCGAAGCTCCGTCGCGTGCCGCCGTCTGTCGACCGATGGCCGGCGAATCCTGCCGGCCCGCTTTCCCGTGCCGACCGTGGAGGTCGGGCCACGAGCTGTCGCCGGGAAGCATCGATTCGCGGCGTTTACAACGCCGGCGGGACGAGATCTACCACCCCGCCGCCGACCGCGCGCCGGCGGTCCGAGTGTCGCCGATGAGCGCCTACCGACCGCCACAGCGCGCCTGGTCGGCGGAAATCAAGTCGGCGATCGCCGATCGCCGCTGACTTGCGACCCTGACTGGCCGGGGTCCCGCTCGTTTCGACGACGACGCAGTAACGCAGCGGATTGGGACGCCTGGAGGAGGAGATGGGAAGGATCCACGTCGACCTTACCCTTGTTGTTGACGCCGCGTCCAAAGCGAGAAGTCCATTGCTCAGGAGTCTCGCTCGCCGGTAGTAAGTTTGACGGGATTTGTCTCTTGTGCATCTTCTTGGACCAGAAATGGAGATCGACCAGGCGGGTACTTGCAGCGCTTGACATCCCGGCGGTGGATAAGTCAATGTTCCTCCGGCACTTGCACACCGGGAGTGCCGTAGGGAAAGAGCTGCTCGACGCCGAGGGCGCTTGCCGCCGAGCAAGGAAGGGCCGCCTCGGTCGGGCCGGTCGGGGAGGTCGCCGAAGCCTTGCGGGAGGCTCAATGACGTCTTGGTCGTTGGCCACCGAGGAGAGAGGGCAGGTCGTCCCTGGCGGATCTTTGGCGCCAAGACCTGCAGGCAGTCTTGGCAGCATCCGCCCGGGCGGAGGCCGCCCTCTATCGGGAGGAATGCGAGTCGGTCCGCAGGGAGGCCGACCAGCTTCGCGCCGAGCGGGATCTCGCTCGGGGGGAGCTCGTGACGATGAAGGAGCTTGCCGACCGTGCTACGGCCGACCGGGAAGCGCGTGCCAAGGTCGAGGAGGAACTTCGCGCCAAGGAGGCTTCCGTGGCCGGTGAGTAGTTCGTTCTTCCGGGAGTCACCACGGCGAGCGTCCCCTGACGTCGTTTTCGTCCCTGCAGATCTGCGAAAAAACCTTAGCGACGTGCTGGAGTCGCGAAGGGTGGCGGTGGAGGCACGAGACGCGGCGGTCGAGTCACGCGACTCGGCCCTTTTGAACAAGCGGCTGGCGGAGAGGGATGCGGCCGATACGACGGCCCGACGGCCCTCCACGTGGGCGTCCAGGCCGCTCGCGACGGCCGTTCGCTTACTCGCCCTGGGCCATCCATCCCGCCATGCTTGGGTGGATCCTCGAGCGCTGCCGAGGCGTCGGTGCGGGAAGCGGCGGTGCTTGGCGCTTCGGCCCTGGTCAACACCGTCTCTTATTACGACGGCGTCGACCTTGAGGCGGTCGGAGCGGCGTCATTGCCGACCGGGCGGACGAAGAGGTCGACGCGTTCATGGCCCGGATCGATCCGTGCGCCCAAGAGATTGCCGGCCGAATCTCGCCGCGCGAAATTCTCCGTCGAAAGGGGGAGGAAGATTAGTTTTCCTTCTGTTTGCTTTTTTGGCAATGTATGTAATGAACATGACTGCCCTGGTCGAGCTCAACGCCGGGCTGTTTTAAGTTACTCTGCCCGTCTACCCCGTGTTTCTTTTATGAATTTGGGCAATTTTTCAACCGTAGCTACGGGGGTCCACAGGGGTGCCCTGAGAGCGTAGGCGTTGCACCAGGTTCATGCGAAGAGGACACGGGGGAGGGCGAGCTGCCTCGAGCGATTGCTTGGTGAAGGAGGTGTCGGGGTCGGACCACCTCCTTCGCGAAGCTTGGCGGGTTGAAATCTAACCTAAGTGGGGGTGCTCCGACCGCTCATAGTGTTTCTTGCTCGGAGGGCTTGTTTCCCTCCGCAGAGTGCTACTTCGAAGCCGTAGCCGCGGGGGCGTAGGCCGTAGCACTTTGAGCCGAGGGAAGTAGCCGCGAGGTAGATAGCTCGGTCGGTCGGGGTGCGGCTTAGGTTAGCGACCCGCGCGTTTTTAAATGATGGTCGGGTTGGGCCGCTGGGGCGTAAGTTGTAGCATTCGTCAACCTATATCGAAAGGCTCCGTCCGACCGCCGCTCGGCCCTTCGCTCAGGTAGCCTCCTTTTTGCACAAAGTGCTACTTGGGCAATGGCAGCGGGCGTGGGCCGTAGCATTTTGGTTTTGAGGAGGTTACTTTTAAGAGGGGAGCTCGGTCGGAGTGGTAACCGGTTATCGATTTAGGTCGCCGACCCCTGAGGTCATGCAGCCCCCGAGTGGTGCGTGGGGACTGAGGGTGGAGTCGCCACGCGCCGCTTGAGTTCGTGGTGGGTGTGCGATTTTTTCGAAAAGGAACTTTATGCTTTCGGGGATAAGGGTGGATTAACTCGCCTTGAGGACCGCGCCGATTTCGGAGCTGACGCTGGGCGCTTCGTCTTCTGCGCCGTTGCGTGATCCCAAGGCGCTTCGTCTTCTGCCCCTCTCGCACTGCCTTGGCGACTTGGGGCGCTTGCCTTCAGCCAAGCAGTTATAAAAGGAGAGGCGCCAAGGTGCTTGTTACTTCGCCAAGATCGCCGCCAAACGGTTGCTTCAGGCGCTATGGCGGACCGCTACACACAACCGAGAGGAGGTGGGCGACGAACAAGCCTGGCCGCGGGTGGTGGCGGAGGTCGAGGCCGGTTGCGTGGGGATGCGCGCGAAGTCGGCATCCTTGTCGCGCATTCCCCTACCGTGGAGGTGAGGGCGCCGCCGATCCGGGCGGTGGATCGAGCGACGCCACGCTGGCTTGGCCGGTCGGGTGCACACCAGGAGGAGTATCGTGCCTTTGCCGAGTAAAGGGACCTTGGAGAGTGGTTCCTTTTTTGGGTCGGGCCGGTGTTCCTCCTGTGAATGAATAAAGTGTTGCTTCGCTTCCCGTTTCTTCCTTCTTCTTTGAGGACTTTTTTGCGCTTATGATTCGCCCATTTTGTAGTCTTTTGGGATCGCAGCGGATCCAGCGTAGGTTGGAGGTGGGATTTCTTGCGTTTTTGCCGCCGAGATGACCCGTCCAACCGTAGGTCGGTTGTTCTTGTGTCAGCGGTTTTTGCAATGCGCAGAGTACTGCTTCGGGACCTTCGCTTTCGGGGCGTAGGTCGCAGTACTTGCGGCAGGCAAAAAGATGGAAGAAAGAGGGAAAGCACTTGGTTGGTGGTTCGAGAGTTGCGGCTTCGCTTTGCTCAAGTGTTTTTCGCGTGGTACAAAAAGAAGAGAGAGAGACCGACTATGGATAGAACCTTCTCAGCTTCTCTATGTTCCAGGCGTTTGTCACGAGATTCCCTTCGGTGTCCTTGAGGCGGAAAGTGCCGGGTCGGAGGACTTCCGCGATGGTGAAAGGGCCCTCCCAAGGCGGGGAGAGCTTGTGCCTGTCCTTCGCGGACTGGACTTGGCGCAGCACTAAGTCGCCGACTTCGAGCGGCCACGGACCCGTCGGCTGTGGTAGCGACGCAACGCTGGCGATATTTTGTGCCGATCAGAAGACCGCGACGCGTCTCGAGCTTCGTCGAGTCGGTCGAGGTCATCTTCTTTGTTCCTCGATTGCCGTCTTGTTGTTGTAGTTCTGCACCCTTGGTGTGCCGTACTCAAGGTCGGTCGGGAGGACAGCCTCCGCCCCGAACACCAAGAAAAAAGGAGTGAACCCGGTCGACCGGGTCGGCGTGGTTCGCAGACTCCAAAGTACGGGCGTAGCTCTACGGCCCATCGTCCCGCCGAATTCCTTGATCGGTGAAGATTCGCGGCTGAGTCCTTGGAGGATCATGCCGTTGGCTCGCTCGGCCGTCCGTTGGCTCGGGTGTGCCACGCCGCCCGATCGACTCGGATGTTGAAGTTGTCGCAGAACTCGAGGAACTCCTTTCCGTGAATCGCGTCCGTTGTCGGTGATGATGGAGTTGGGCACCGAACCGTAGACAATGTCGCGGAAGAAACTTGCCGCTGCGCCGACGTGATCTTTGCCAATGGCTTTGCTTCAATCCACTTTGTGAACTTGTCTACGGCGACAAGCAAGTGAGTGAAGCCCCGGCGCTTCTTCAAGGGTCCGACTGTGTCGAGCCCCAAACCGCCGAAGGGCCATGTGATGGGGATCGTCTGCGAGGGCTTCTTGCGCAGAAGATGCGTCTGCTGGCGAAGAATTGGCATCCTTTGCAAAGCGGACAATCTGGGTCGCATCTGCTACGGCGGTCGGCCAGTAGAAACCTTGTCGGAAGGCTTTTCCTACCAAGGACCGCGGCGCGGCAGGGTGCCCGCACACCCCGTCGTGGATGTCCTGTAGAAGGTGCTTTCCGTGGTCGGCCTAACGCACTTCGAAGGATTCCAGCCGGGCTCCTCGTGTCGCGGGCGCCTTCTATCAGGACTAAAGACTTAGCCCGCCGAGCGAGGCGCCGAGCCTCGGTGGTATCGGCGAGGCGACCGCTTGTCAACCGATCGACAAACGGTCGCCTCCGGATCGGTTTTCGATGCTCAGACGCCCAAGTCCGACTCCAGCGGTGGGCATCCGACCAAGATCAGTGGGGCCGCCCGCCTTTAGGGGTCGGCGGCGCCAAAGACTCGGGTCCAACCGGATTGATGGGCCGCCGAGGTCGGAGACGAAGATTCCAGGGGAACCGGCCCCTTCCTGAGGCGAGGTTGGCGAGGAGTCGGCTTCACCGCTGTAGCGTCGTGAGCCGTGGTGGAGCTCGAAACCCTTGAACTTCTCCTCGAGCTTGCGGACCTCCAGGCGATGGCGGCCATCCGAGCGTCCACGGGGCTCGGTGGCTTTCATCACTTGGTCGACGACCAGCCTTGGAGTCGCCGTGAACGTTGAGCCGTCGTGCGCGCCAGGTCGTGGCGATCCGAAGGCCGCGATTTAGGGCTTCGTGACTGGCGACATTGTTGGTGGCGTCGAAAAGTAGTCGTATGGCATACCGGAGCTTGTTGCCGTGTGGGGAGATGATGACGACCCCGCCGCCCCGTTCTTGGTGTAAGACCCATCGAAGTACATCGCCCAAGATTCCGGTCCTCGACCGCCGCAGGACTTGCGCCTCGGTCCACTCGGCGACAAAGTCCGCCAAGACTGGGACTTGATCGCCGTCCTGGGACGTCACGATATGTCGAGGCCGTTGAGCTCGAGAGCCCATTTGGCGATCCTTCCGGTGGCGTCGCGGTTGTGGGACGACTTCTCCGAGCGGTGAGGAGGTTACCACGGAGATGGGGTGTCGATCAAGTAATGGGCAAGCTTCCTCTTGGTGATGAGCACCGAGTACAAGAATCTCTCAGATTCGAGGATATCGGACCTTTGTTTCGAGAGCACCTCGCCGAAGTAGACCGGCCTCTGCACCTTGAGAACGCGGCCTTCCTCCGCCGCTTCCACAACAAGTGCCGCTACCGACGACTGAGTCGTGGCGGCGATGTAGAGGAGCAAAGGCTCCTGCGCCTCGGGCGACCAGACCGGAGGTGAGGTCGAAAGACCTTTAGTCGACTAAAGGCTTCACGAGCTTCGTTGGTCCAGAAAAATGGTCGGACCTCTTCATCGCCTTGTAGAGTGGCATTCCTCGTCACGAGGCGGATACGGCGACTTAGTGCCGCGAGGCATCCCATCAGCCTTTGAACTCCCTTCAGATCGTTGATTGGCCCCATCCTTGCGATAGCGGAGATCTTATCTCGGTTGGCTTCGATGCCGCGCTCGGAGACGATGAATCCCAGCAACTTGCCCTTGGGGACCCCGAAGACGCACTTCTCGGGGTTGAGCTTTATGCGAAACCGTCGGAGGTTCGCAAAAGTCTCCTCCAGGTCGGTGATGAGGTCATCGGCCTTCCTGGTTTTGACAACGATGTCGTCGACGTAGGCCTCGATGTTACGGCCAATTTGGTCTGAAAAACATGCCTGCATACATCGCTGGTACGTGGCGCCTGCATTTTTCAGACCAAAAGGCATCGTGACGTAACAGTACGAGCCATACGGGGTGATGAAGGAGGTCGCGAGCTGATCGGACTCCTTCATCGCAATCTGGTGATAGCCCGAGTAGGCATCCAAAAAGGAAAGGGACTCACACCCGGCGGTGGAGTCCACGACCTGGTCGATGCGAGGCAATGGGAATGGATCTTTCGGACAGGCCTTGTTGAGGCTCGTGTAGTCAACACACATTCTCCATTGCCCCGACTTTTTCTTTACAAGGACGGGATTGGCGAGCCACTCGGGGTGACGCACCTCCCTTACAAAACCGGCGGCCAAAAGTTTGGCGATCTCTTCCCCAATGGCCCGTCGCTTCTCTTCGTCGAAACGGCGCAGGCGCTGGGCGACCGGTCTAGATCCCGGTCGAATGTTCAGGGAGTGCTCGGCGACCTCCTTCGGGACTCCTGGCATGTCCGAGGGTCTCCAAGCGAAGACGTCTCGGTTTGCTTGGAGGAAGTCGACGAGCGCCTTCCTATTTGGTGGTGAGGCGGCCCGATCCGCACGGTCTTGGCAGATCTTCGGGATCAACAATGACCTCCTTCGTGTCCTCCGCGGACTTGAAAGAGCTAGGCCCCGACTTGCTGGAGTCGGGGCAGATCCGAGGCCTTCTCTCGAGTCGGCGAGCTCGGCTAAGCGACGATCGCCGAGGCTACCGCACCGCTTCGCCATAGCTTGTAGGCGAAGCTGGAAAGATGTGGCCACGGTGATGACACCTTGCGGCCCTGGCATCTTTAGCTTGAGGTAGGTGTAATTGGGGACCGCCATGAACTTCGCGTAGCATGGTCGCCCTGCATCGGCGTGGTAGGAGCCGGGAAGTCCACAACCTCGAAAGTGAGGCTCTCGCGGAAGTTGTCCTGCTCCCAAGGTGACGGGCAGCCGACTGCCCGAGGGGTGGGCCTGTTGGCCTGGCACGACGCCATGGAAGGGCGCCTTGCTCACGGGAGGGCGGAGCGAGGACCCTAGGGCATCCAAGGTCTCAACATACATGATGTTGAGATCGCCGCCGCCGCCCATGAGCACCTTGGTCAGCGCCGTCCCCACGATGGGGTCGACGACGGCGGAGTAGCGCCCGGGTGCGGGATGTGGTCGGGGTGGTCGGTCCGGTCGAAGGCGATCGGGCATTCCGACCACCTCAAGTAGGTGGGCACGGCGGGGGTAGCCGTGTGGACCTCCCGGTGGGCAAGCTTCAACCGTCGCTTGTCGGCGTAGCACTCCGCCCCCCCGAAGATCATGAGGCAGCCGTCGAGTTGTGGGAACTCGTCGACCGGCTCATCGCCCTTTGCCCCGGCGTCGGGCGCTGGGTCGCGCTTCTTCCCCTTTCCCCGTGATGTCGTGGGGTTCCCGTTGAGGAAACGCTTCAGGACCTCGCAGTCCCGATACTTGTGTTTGACGATAGTCGTGGTTCTGCACGGACTATCCATCAATCTCTCGAATCGGTCGGGCGTCTGCCGAGCCTGCTTGACAGTCGGTCGGCCGCGGCGACTATTCGCCCTCGCGCCACTCGCTTCCTTCCGCTCTCTTGTCGTGGCGGTCGGAGGGGGCGCCGGCTCCGAGGCTGGCTGTCTTGTGGGCCGTCTTCCTTTCGAAGATGGCCCCCACGGCCTCCTCGCCGGAGGCGTGGTTGGTGGCGATGTCGAGGAGCTCCTTGGTGGTCTGGGGTTTCGCACAGCCCAACTTGTGGACCAGAGCCTCGCACGTGGTGCCGTAGATGAACGCCCCGACGACGTCGGCGTCGCGGATGTCGGGGAGCTCATTGCACTGCTGGGAGAAGCGGCGGATGTAGTCCCGGAGGGTCTCCCCCGGCTGCTGCTTGCAGCTCTTCAGATCTCAGGAGTTGCCAGGGCGTTTGTACGTGCCTTGGAAATTTCCGACGAAAAGGTTCGTCAGGTCGGCCCAGCTGCCGATGGTATCTGCGGGCAGGTACTCGAGCCATGCTCGAGCTGAGTCCGCAAGATAGATGGGGAGGTACTGGATAACGAAGGAGTCGTCCGTCGCTCCCCACTCGACAAAGTAGCCGATAGTCTTCTAACCGCACATCGGGTTGGTAGCCCCGTGTACTTGGCTATGTTGGTCGGGCCGAATCGGCCAGGGAAGTCGGCGTTGCGGATACTGGCGGAGTGAACGCAGCGCCCAGGACCGTCGAATCCTGGGTCGGGATGGTTGCGTCGCCCGCTATCGGCGACTTGCGAGGGTGTCGCCGTCGGTAGCTCTCCTTCGCGCCGAGGGTGGTGCGGAGATCATACTTGTCCCCAGGCGATGGCGCACCGGTGTATGATGCCTGGGAGTTCGTGGGGCGAGGCCGTCTTGGCCGAGCTCACGCCGCCTGTGAGGGGAGGCCCAGCGGCCCGAAGTGGCGCCCGTCACGAGCTAGAACCTTGGGCGCGGCCGAACGACAAGACGCTCTACCGCCCCGGAGGTTCTCGTAGGTGGCCTTAACCAGGCTCCGTTGGCTCGAGCGGCCCTCGGAGCAGCATTGCCGCAGCGGCAATGTTCTGGTTGGCATGAGGGAAGAACGGAAGGTCGTTCGCTTCCTCAGCCAATTGCTGATGCACCTGACGCGCGCGGGCGCGCGCGCCGGAGGCTGGTGGTGGGCTAGGTCGACGGCGCTCCAGTTCGGCCTGGAGCTTATCGAGCTCGGCCTTTCGGGCTTCTAACTCCTCGCATTGTCGAAGGTCGTGACGTTATGAGGTCTTGTCGTCGTCTTCCCGCCGGGATTCCTCCCGCCGCGCTTCGTCGCGCGGGAGGAGGGTCCCGATGGTAACGGGGGTGGAGGATGGCTCCGCCGCACCCGTCATATTGCACTCGCGGGTGTAGGCCCTTCGAGGGGCACACTCCTTGTCGGAGCTAGAGCCATGGCTGGAGGAGTCCGCCAGCAGGTCGTGGAGGGAAGCCGGCGCGTAACCGGCCATGGCCACGAGTTGGGAGCTCGTGGAGGGTGGAGTCGCCGCTCGCCGCAGTCCGTAGGCAATGTTGCCGGGGGTAGTGCCGGCACGACGGGCCCGCTGGCGGCTTGCGCTGGGTCTCGAGGCCGAGGTTGCCGAGGCGTCGGCAATCGCATCCAGGCTTATGAGGGCGTCGGTCCCGACGGCAGCGAGGACGAGGACAAGCTCCCCCGCCGTAGTGACGATGAAATCGAGGACGCCGAAGCGGATCCAGCCCCTCGACATCGGCGAAACGTAGTGGGAGGAAGCCATCAGGGAGGAGAATGGGAACCCGAAGATGAGGATGTCGGTGAAGACGCGCGAGACCCCCTACCTGGCGCGCCAACTGTCGGTGTTTCGTGCACCGGCAATACGAATTTGTGGTCGGATGGGGTCGCGCGCTCCCTCTCCCCGAATGGTCGGCTCAAGGAGCCAGAAGATGTATACTGGTTCGCGTAATGTCCCTACTCCAGTTCGTGCGGTGTGGATGTATTGATCTTTGGGAGATGGACAAGGGGTGTACAAGCGAGGCGGACGGTCGGCTGTCCGATCCCCTTGACGTGTTCGCTAGGGAGTTGAAGCTACCTAGAAGACTGTTTTTCTCTCTTCACCACCCTCCCTCTCGGGCCCTGCCTCTCCTTATATAGACGGAGGAGGCGAGTTACACGGGAGTTGTGAAAACTACGAGGGAAGGGGCCTGCACGTCTTGATGTCTGGTTCCTGTCTTGTCCGACCGACCCTGCCGTCCCGAGGCGAGGTTGGTGGTTCTGCGGGCGTCTGATACCGCGTAGTCTTTGTGCAGGTGGCGTGTTGCGTGGTGCTCTTGTCGGCCTCGGTGGCTTTAATGGCGCTTGACTTTGCTTTGGCCTCGGAGTGGGCGTACTCCTCTGCGGTGTGCCAGGCGGCGGGGCGAGGCTTGACTTCTTCGGTGGCTTTTCCGACAGCCTTGGGAAGGAGCCGCCTACCCGTCACGGATGTCGAGACGCCAGCTGCGCACAAGGCGGCCGCGACAGCGTGGGCCTGGCGGCTCGTCTTGCGCAGTGGAGCTTGAGCTTCAATATTAGGCGCCGGCGCATGCCGACCGCCCGAATCGAGTCCGCCGATCGTCTGGTCGGCCCCGCCTGTGTCGGGGCTCGTTCCCTGCGGCCCAAGTACCTTTCGGTGGTGCTGGGCCTCCGCCGTGATAGGTCAGCCCGTTCGTGCTTCCGGGCTGATGGGGGTACCCATGGTATGGGTACTCGTCAAGTATGGAATCTACTTTCTAATTTTTTAGCTATTTGTGTAATGTAAATGATACAAACTCTTTCTTTTAATTTAGACTGTTATAATCTAGATCTTGTATTATGCAATACAAAAACTCTTTCTTTTAATCTAGACCGTTATAATCTCCGCGCAATTGCGCGGCTAGATATTATAATATGATTATCTTTGATATATAACTATATTTTCTATAATTATGCATTTTTTATATAACTCGAATATCTATATAGATTAATATGCACCATTATAATCTGGTCCCACCAAAATAAGTGGTGGATATCTTTGGACTCTTTCTTTTAAACTAAATCGTTAGCGTATGGAATCGAATTTCTAATTTTTTTAGCTATTTGTGTAATGTAAATGATATAAACTCTTTCTTTTAATCTAGACTGTTATAATCTAGATCCTGTATTATGAAATAAACAAACTATTTCTTTTAATCTAGACCGTTATAATCTAGACCCACCACGATCAATGGTGTAGATCTTTATTTTTTTTTCTCCAATTAATGTGGGAATTTTTAGCCTTGAGAGCGAATGTGGTGATTTCTTTTGCCTCTACTTTAATATTATAATAAATGTTTCAGTGAGATTCCCGTTTTATTTTGGCTACACGAGGAATTCATCTCAAGATAGAGATTATTGAGTTTAAGTGCGATACGAATTTGTTTCCTACTCTAACTCAGATTTCTACTATGCATGGAATCCTTTATAACCTTTTAAATATGTAACTTTGCTTCATAGGATAGACCAACAGAAAAAAGAGCTTTATCGTAAACATCTACTCATACAGTGATATTCGTTTATGCATGTCAATAATTTTCCAAAAAAAAAAAATTCGCGTACAACTCATATCCCCATTCGTATTTTTCCGAATATTATTTGCAACAAGTACGCAGCACGCTAAATCGTTTAACTCAAAAGGCTTCTTGTGGTACTCTCCATTGATGGTGGTTTGCATTGAAATCTCCGAGAGAGTTATCGTACCATCTCCGGAACGTTAAATCACCCTGTGGTACTAAACGGCAAAGTCCGAGCCCATCCGGCGAATGGCCACACGCGCGCGCGCGCAGCGCACATCACAATGGCTTGGACGAGCGGAACAGCGCGGCTGCCAGCTCGTTGTCATCTTCGAAAGGGAAAGCCACGACCCGCTCTGGCCGCTTCTTTTCCCCGTCTTGGCACTGTTCTACAGTACTTGGGCGTGTTTAGTTATTTATATCAAGTGATACATATATGAGATATTTTAAGAAAAAAATTATGTATATGTTTCGTTGTTTGAATAGAACCATATCATCCTGAATCAAGTGATACAAATCTGAGAAATATTCCCTATAGATATTAAACTATTCTAGTCCTCTAAAATAATAAAATCAAATAGTACAGAACCATCTCCTCTCATCAACCAAATACACCGATAAGGCCGGGGCAAATGTGATACGCCGTGTTGGGTCGTCTGGAGCCTTTTCCTGGGGTTAAGGTGGTGGTACAGTGCCTCTACCGCACACGCCTTGGTTAGAAAAAAAAAAGTTCAGGGCATGCTTCCGTTGCTAGTCACTTCTCCCCCACTACACGCGCCATTTTTCGTACCTTCACTGTTGTCGAGCCGTGACACCCTTAAAAACCTCACCTTGACCTCACGAATCGCTAAAAACAGCATTATTGGTTGGCACTTGGCGATCACGATTTTCACATTCTACTTGTTCGCAATCGTGGTTTTCCCAAGAAATTTTGAAGCCGGTAGACGGACCAATTTACCATTCTTCTTAATACAAAGTGGCAACGAAATAAAGCAGTGCCGGCTGTGCTCCGGTGAAGCTTTTGTTGGGAGCCATGCAGATGTTGACTCTGCAACAAGGCAATGAGGTCTTACTGTCTTGGCCAAACTGTGCCATCGAGGAGGCGTATTTCCATTGGCTAGGAGCTGGACGAGTTGGCATGCGTATGTTGACGCTGTAGAGCCCGTACTAAGAGAGATATTTTCAGTACGAATATTCTCTCCTAACCAAGTTTGAAAGTTCTGCTACAATGCTAGGCCTAAGAGTAAAGATGGATGTGCAGACTGGGCAACAGTGCTCATAATCTTGACCAAGAGCTACGTGCTAGCTAGGGCTAAATGAGAGTGATTTCCCATTGCAAATCTGTGTCCTTCCTCCTTTTTTTGGGTACATACTGTTATTCTAATCAAGTTTTTCTTCCTTCGGATCAGCCTCGATCGGTTGATCCGACTCTACTCGTTCATTAATGATGAAAAATTGATAAGCTTAATTGCGTTTTACTAGATAGACAAACTCATGACAAGCGCCAAAAAGAATCTAAGCTGCAGGTATAAAGCACTTGCCGTAACTAATGATGGGTAGTGCAGATTGCAGAACAAGCCTGCCAGTGCCAACACAGTGGCTCTACTTTATGCACTCTAGAATTACTACCCCACTTGGTTCAGGAGTTTTAAATATATATATATATATATATATATATATATATATATATATATATATATTAAAGCATAAATGAAGGATAGAAAGTGATTATTTACCCTTCACTTGCTTCAAGATTTGTGCAACTTGTATTAAAAGAAAAAGCATAAAAACACTGCTATTATATAATATATATTTAAAATGATCTTATACATAATGTATATTTTATATTCTAATATAATACAACATTTATACTCTGAATAAATATATAACTTTACTTTATAATATCTGTATATATGTATTGAACATATTACTTAGAGATAATAATTAAAGATATTTTAGTTATCATCGATATCTTTTTGGTTTTAAAAATATATTCTAGAAATTTGGCAGGAGGGAGTAGTATAATATAGACATGAATATGGAAACCATAGTCTAGGTACGATGTCGAGTTGGTCCATCGGTACTTGGGAGGCACTACAGCGACGCCTCCGAGGCTCCAAGTTCCAACTACGAGTTCGGTAACGAGTTTGGCTACTCCGATCTGGATCGGAAGGAACCTGAAGCTTTTAGTATTACTGGCTCTTTGTCTGATTTTTTTTACAAGTTTAGTCTCTATTTAACTGAAATGATAAATCTAGTCTTCACCCGATCGTATCAGTCATTTACTACTTCCATACCTCCATAGGTGGATCTGCTTTAGTTCTATACTATAGCAAGTGACACATTATCTCTTGATCTTTTCAGGATTGAGAAGAGACCAAGTTTGGGATGGAACCAAACTTAATTTAGTTATTATCAATACTTTTCGATCTATATATTAAAATAAAATATATTCTAAAAATTTGGAAGTAGAGAGTAATATAAAATAGACACACAAATTTGGAAACCATAGTCTAGGACTGTAGGTATGCATGTCGATTTTGTCCATCGGAACTTGGGAGGCACTACAGCGACGTCTCCGAGGCTTCAACTACGAGTTTGTAACGAGGTCCACTGCCGCGTACTTAGTTTGGCTACTCCTGAGTCCTGACTCTAGATTGGAAGGAACCCTAGCCTATAGTACTTTTTTTTTGGCTTCTTGCCTAGCTTTTTTACAAGTTTAGTCTCTGTTCAAATGATAAATCTGGTCTCTACTCGACCATCTTAGTCACCTACCGCACTCCCTATCTCGGCAAATGGATCCGCTTTAGTTCTACACCATAGTAAGTTATATGTATCATCTCTAAAGTCTTTTCACGGTTGAGAAGTGGCCAAGTTTATAGTTTTATTTAAGAGAGGTGCTGTTATGCTTTTCTTTTTTAAAATCGCATAAATATTAAAGCATGAACGAAGGATGGATGAGGATTACTTACCCCTTCGTTTGCTTCAAGATTTATGCAACTTATATTAGGAGGGAAAACATAGAACTTCATTTAAATAGAGCCAAACTTTAAACAAGTATAGTTCAAGCAAAAAAATAAAAAAAACAAAAACTCGGCGAACCTGGTCATGCTGTAGCTAGCACGTACACATTGATCCCAGCTAGATCCTATCATAGCTAACATGCGTGCTCTAGAATCAACAAATCATGCACCTCTCTTAAATAAAGAGAGTGACTAGGGAACGGTATACCGTCTGAATTCAGATAAGCCATGAAACTTATGAAACTTATCGGTTTGATCTTGGTTTCATGAGTTTCAGTGTTTAGTTTCATCAGTTTCATGTTTTATCAGTTTTTAGTGCTAAGTTTCATGAGTTTCAGTGCAAAAAATCATAAGTTTCATGAGTTTCAGAGGTATACCGTTTTTTAGTTTTTCTGTAAATAAAACTATAAACTTGGCCACTTTCATGGTTTAGATCGGTCGATTGAACCAACAAATCATGCACTACAGTGTTTTACTATATTACCACTATAGTACATAATTGTTGCAGTACCTTTGCTACAGTGCTTCTGATCGATTCGGACCGTCGTTTTTTTTTATCCAACGGTGTGTACGACGGTTTAAATTATAGTCCCTAAAAGACTGTACAGTAACCTTATCCCGCTCACATACATGCGGCCGGCTAGCTTTGACCTTTGATATTTTTATGTGTCTTCTTCACCGACTTCGAAGTTAATTAACCCTCAAGTTGTCGTGTATGACACCGCGTGGTGTGAATTGTGATGTGCTCATCAAAGTTGGATCAGCTCGCAAGCCGCAACACGTGAATACTCCCTCCGGGCTGGTAATATCTGTCGTTTTGGACATCGACACGGTCTTCAAAACACAACTTTGACTGCTAATTTTTATTATAATATATTTATAAAACCCAATAAAATTATAATATTATGAAAGTACTTCTCGAGACAAGTCTACACATATAATTTTTATGTATCCAATTTAAATATTTAAAAATATATTGTTAGTTAAAGTTTCAGAAGTTTGACCATCACTATGTTCAAAACGCCAAACCGGAGGGAGTACATAGCTAGGGTTTGGACCTGCAGCTTCGCAGCTGCAACCATAGTGTCAAATTTGACAAACGGTTTGGTACCTTCAAGCGCAGGTTCTTGCAGTTTATGGGCGGTGTCTGCATCTGGAAATACAACGGGTTTTCTTTGGCAAATCCTGAAGTACCGATCCCGTAGTCCAAGTGATGCATCAGACGTATGTTTGGACAGCAAAGCAGGAGCGGTCACAATTACGCACATTTCTTTCTTTCTTTCTTAATTTCTTTCTTTTCGTGCTAACATCTCTTAATCAAACGCTGAGAAAGGCACGCAAGAGTATCCTACCGTTGGGATATATAGACACTGTTTGACAGAGTTCCAGATTCCAGTTCCACGTCAGATCTGAAACTTGTAGGTTAAAATAAAGTGAATTAAGTTTATTTTTTTTTCTCTAAAATGTAAATAAGATAACTCACCTAAACACTCTTAGTATACTCATAGCTCCAGCTCCATAGATCTGATAGAGCTAGGAATATCTAGCTCCACCAGAAGCTCTA
Organism: Rhipidocladum racemiflorum; assembly: GCA_036346355.1. Lineage (NCBI taxonomy): Eukaryota > Viridiplantae > Streptophyta > Magnoliopsida > Poales > Poaceae > Rhipidocladum > Rhipidocladum racemiflorum. Next base: position 68,637,020 of record CM070576.1, on the reverse strand, counting down.
TCAAATAGGACCATAGTCTATCAATAAGAAGCTTTAGTTTAGATCAGATAATTAATAATTGGATCAGATAATACAAATACATATATATTGCTATTATTGGCAGCACAAAAGCATTGAGCCATTAAACAATGTGATGGTCCAAGACCGTTTTGGGCACGTTGGGGTATTATTAAATCCGGAGCGAAATTTTGGCCCTCGTGGCCATCTGCCTGCCCACAAGAAGTGTTCGACGACCACTGCATACCTTGGATACCAAAATATCATTTCTTCTGCCTTTTAAAAAACTTAAATACTAGCCAGACAGATAATTATTGACGGGTTTCATTATGCACGGCAGAACAAAGCAGGGACCGAGACATCGATTATTGATGATGGTTGCAGCCAGGAAAGGGATTGTTTTACATTGAATCTAGTAGGATGGTATGTGCATTTGCGCGAATAAATTGTTTCAAAGTTTGTACTATTAAATGATATAACTTAGATGCTTGAGAGTATATTTACATATCTGGTAGATTATTTATATTTTTAAAACATGTAAATATTATAAATGATAATAGAAGTTTGAAGGAAAATACATCTTGAGAAACGTAATTTAAGTATTAGCTTTAATGGGAAAAAATTATTGAGTATAATAAGTTGTCAGGGTTCTTAAAATGTAACCACTCTCCATCATGCATGGGTCATGTGGCTGCATGCCGTTTCTCCTCTTCCAATAGGTACTCTTTTTCAAAATATATGCATGCACATATACCTAAATTTAATCTTAAGAAATACATTGACTATGTGTCTGCAAATTATCATTTTATTTTATATGTTATTAAAGTGCCTTGCTCATGCATACACCGATGAACCATAGGAAACCTACCTTGAACCTATCTTCTTTCACATATTGGTTACCCAATCAAACAGTATGTCTTCTATCTCTTCTTGCCGCCATAGCTTTTCTACTTTAACCTCCAACAATAAATCTAATTCTTGATCATTCCCTCTCTCAACTATTACATCTTCCAATACAATACGGTACCTCATAGTTATCTTCTACTTTTATCGAATTATTGCTTAATGTTGGCTGTTGCGACATCAACAACATACACGTGCAACCATTGTCGATCCCTGCTAGGGACACTTATCACGCTCTCTCGGATGGCTCCGAGTCTACTCCCTACAGCGGCACCATCTCTATTCCAAGCTATTTTCTACTTTGCTCCTGTACACCCATGGTTCTATTCGTATGGATGTATGCACATATAAACATGCTCAACTTTTCTCTTCTATCATGTCTATCTCTCCAACGATGGTCATTTCAACGATGTGACTTCCTCACGAACCATGATGATCTCTCATCTTCACTGATGCCGACATGTTGCTTTAGTTGCTGTCTAACGATATAAAGAATCTTGTCACCATCACCGGTTACAACATGCCCCACCAGCAATGACACACTCCTTACCACCCAATGGCCTCATATTGTCAATATTTCGTTTTCAATACAAATATTCATCTCCTCTCTGCCAGGGCTTTCCCATCATCGAGCTTTTTTGGCCACTGATTTCTTCAATAACATCGATGCTCATCACTCGTCATCGCCGCTGTTGGTTCCATCAACGGCTCTGACGAGCTACACGATATTGTCCTTTGCTCCGCTATTGCCGCCTTAGCTCTTCACTTTCCCGTGGATCAGTGTCTTCTTAGATCAACGCCATTACACTATTTGGTGGTCTCCTCCCACAACATGCTATGCTATCCATATTATAATTTTTATTTTTATTCGTAACTTCAATTAATTTTTATTTGAGTTCATAGACAAATTAAATTGATAATTTTATCTAATTTATTTTTGATTTCGGTTATTTTGGGACTTTATTTTGGAATTCATATAGAAATCAAATTGCAAATTTTCTTTTATTTTTTTATCTCAAATTTGAATTATTGTTTGTTGAAATTCGTATACAAATCCAATTGTTATTTTGTATTCTATTCCATATTGTAGTTATTTGGGATTTTACTTTGGAATTCATATCGAAATCAAATTATTATTTTTTTCATATTTCGATTATTTTTAGTTGGAATTGGTATACATAGCCGGTTGCTAACTTTTAAAATTTTATTCTGAATTATACTTATTTAGTGATTTTACTGAGAAATTTGTATAGAAATCAAATTGCTAATTTTTTTTTGTATTCTGAATTGTATTTATTTTTTTATTAGACTTGACATTGACTCTCTCTTTTATTCAAGACTGTTATAATCTAGCTCCACCACATTAATGATGTAGATATTTCTTTTTTTTCGATTACGTGAAAATTTCTTGCCTTTAAGAGCAAACGTTGCCTTTTCTTCTAATTTAATAAGATAATACAGGTCAACATTGTAGACTTTCTCTTTTTTTCCCTTCTGTTGACATGAGAATTTTTATCCCTTGAGAATGATATGATAGCTTCGTTTTCTTCTAATTTAATATAATAAAATAATAAAAGATAGGATAGTACAGCATTACAGTCCCCGTCTAGAACCAATTGAAAGGAGGCACCAATTGCAATAGGAGTAGTCAAGAGTCAAGCAACACCTTTTCGTATCACTCACGTGAGGCGACCAAGTCTATGTTTGGCCAAGAGAAAAAATAGTTCTCGGCAGTACTAGCCAAGGTTAGAAATCTCAGCAAAATCTTGAATTTTAAATCCTTCTCAGAGATTTAAGATCTGACCAAATGAAAAAAAAATTGAAAACAAATCAAATTGCTATAGTACATTAAAATTTCGTCGAGATTTTGATTCTTCACATCGTTGTCTATCGATCCCGATAACTGGTTCACGATTAGATGTTGTTGAGTTTGGACCAGATGCTATTGAGTTTGGAGATTACATGTCGAGAATCCCGAGCCTTCTTTCCACGCATTTTGCCCATGCACGAGCTAGGCTGTGCTTTCTGGTTTCCTTTCCTTTTGTTTTTGTTTTATTTGTTTGACGAACAATAAATTCAGTGATGGACATCTTATCTAGATAGTTTGGATGCCGCTTTCCTCCTAAAGCCGTTTGCTTGCAGTCTAGACATTCCTTCCTCTCCGATAGTCTTATGTATAAGAGCCTACTATTGGTGCTTAATTAGCTTAGTAATCATGTATATATATTAGTATTAATATATTGTTGATGGTGAGGTTGTGACGGGTCAAAAGAATTTTTATAAGGAGAGATGTATGGGTCTGTCTTTTGGAAATTTTAAGGTTTGAGGGGAAAAGATTCACTTGCAGTAATCATCACTAAGGGCCCTTAATTCCTTTGTAATTAACATATCCTTACTTTTAATTCTTTTAAAATGAAGGGTTTGTTTGATGTTTTTAAAAAGGATTTCCATTTGTGTAATTGGTAGAATGATAGTCACCAAGTTCTTTTTTTTTTTTTTTGATTATAGTAGTATTCTTCAACGTAAATAGCTATAGATAATCCAATAGTTGATTTGTGTAGTTGTAAGATGGTGAGAAGGTCAAAATTCCAAATTAAAATTTCAAGACAATTTCTATTACTAGCAGTCTAATATAGCATACATGGGGCTGCAGATGAATAAGGTGCTTGTAAAGAATCATGTAATTCAATCATGCTGAACCAGGTTTACATTTAAGATCGAAGACTATGCATACTGCAATTGCATTTAGGTTTACATTTAGGATCGAAGACTTTATGCATGTGTAGGGTGTTTTATGTGCAAAAACTTAGTAATTTGCATTCAAATAGATAGGGAATGTCATATAAATTCTTTCAAAAATTTTAATAAATTTTTCTCATTTTTTTCTAGTCGCGGGATACCATTTTACAGTGTTTTGCACTATAGGAATTTTAGAAAATTCCTCAAGCTTGATCACTATCTACAAATTTTATGGGAATATTAGTGATGTATCAGAAGCATACAAAAAAATTTTAAAATTTTTTAACGCGGTTTCAACACTTTTTTGCTTGTTTTAATTTGACTGAAATCTCGGCATTTTCCACCGAGATTTTGGTTTTTGGGCCTAGGTCTCGAAAATCCCGGTTGAAAAAATGCCGGATTTGATTATATTTTTTTTGCATTTCGCTCGGATTTAGTCGGAGATTTCGAGATCTCGGCGAAATTCTGGATTTCAGGAGGTGACGAGATGTGAGCCGAAAACGAAATTTAGAACCTTGGTACTAGCTACATAATAATTACATATACAATGATATTCTCAACTTCGTTTTGTACTAGTAGTTCCCTGCAGGTCACCTTGGTAAGCATATGTACTTGTGATATTACACCCTAATCGTATGGAGTACTAGCTAGCTCCTGTAGATTTTGTTTGGGACGCCAAGTATGAAACTATGAGTATGAGTGTAGCTAAGGAGCTACATGCAAGCATGGTCCGTAGCTCCAAATTGGGAAGATGCTCAACATGTGGCCTCGATTATTTGTTGAAAAAATCTAGCTGGCTGGTCAATTTAGATGTTAATACTTTCCTTATTTGGAAGTAGGTATCACGTCCATGTTCCTTTCGTAGTACACAAACTGCGAAGCGTTGGGCCGATATATGCCCATGAAATTAGCTACCGGTCCAACTCATCTAGACCTAACTTAGTACTTCTACAGTAATTGAGAAAGGGTGACATATGGTGACTACCGTGTGAGCATTATGGTTCATTCCCTTCTCCAAGATATAGAACAGGCAAAGCTTTTCTTCATTCAGTTCAATCCCCAAGACTTTATCAATACCGAACATATAATTTTTTAGGGCAAAGAAACACATATATTAGCAGAAGTTTTGTTCTTACTTTGCCTTATCATTTTTTGCTATTTGGGGTTCTTGATGCCATGGCATCAATAGGATGGGATTATTGTTGCCACATGCCTTCGAATGCAGCGTGGATTTGGTAGAGGTTAGGAGGATACTGTGTGCAGTGTTTTTCATTTACTTTGGAAGCGAAACTTTACCATCAAAAATCACTCAAATATCAAGCTGATTCATCGTCTAAAATCGGTCGATAAACCAGTCTAATTAAAAAAATTCAAAATTTCAAAAAAAATTATATGACGTAAAACCGGTCGATTTTTGGTACAAATCGATCAGTTTTCAGTAAAAACCGACCGATTTTAGATCGAAATCATGTCGCAACGTTGCGGTGTTCAATCGGATAGTCAAAATGGTCAAAACCGGTTGGTTTTAGATTTTTTTATTTTTATTTTTAAATTTTGAATCCTTAACCCGTTGATTTCTGATGATTTTTGAGCATTTTTCACTCGATTTTTTATTTTCAAAATTTTATTTTTCAATGATTTTTTCAATTTCGATTTGATTAACCCTACTTTTAAGCTACCCTGGATACCCATGTTGTTGGCTATTAGCCGGTAACAGTTCATTAGTTATTTCAAAAGGGTCGGATGACACTATAGTATACATGTGGTTCGTAACTTTAGAAGGAAGAGACATCTTTTGGGGTAGCATCTTATCAAATATAGTCGTTGAGTTGGGAGATTGAAACTTAAAAGATTTCTGAAAAATTGCACTTCAGACATCATAGCACCAGGCAGAACACAACAGGCAAAATTAGGATTGGGCATCCGTGTGAAATATGCAGTCCCCGGGTATCCACAAGAAAAGGAAGAGATAGAGTTCCATATCGATAAGGAAAGCATAATTGTAATGCCGTAGTACTCGGCATGACCGGATATAAGAATCAACCTTGTAACCGACTAAGATTACCTCCTTGTATCGGACTAGGACTCCTCCATGTAACCCAACCCCCCTGATTATATAAAAGGGGCGGGAGCCTTAGACGAGTCATCCAATCACGTGATATTTCATCCAATCTCGTGATCTACACACATCAATACATACCACCGAACACAGAACGTAAGGTATTACCTCTCCTTGAGGGCCTGAACCTGTATAAATCCTTGTCTTGTGTTACCATCGAGTTTCTGATCCAGCGCCTTGCCCCATAGATTCACACCCCCTAAGATTATTGTCGACACCAAACGTTGACAATTAGCGCGCCAGGTAGGGGCAGCATCAAGATCAACCTCGTCGAGTTCGATGGCAGCGATCAACGGCATCATCGCCACCTTCACTCCCGGACAGGCTTTCTATTTTGGGAGCTTCAACCTCGGCAAACTTGCTCCTAAAGAATCGGATTAGATCCAATCGGAAGACAACTTCATCCGCGAAGCAACGCGAAGAGAAGAAGTGATCTGTTCGCATCCAGAATCTGGGCGGAACTTGTGTCGCAATTTCCCGTTAACTCGGAAGAAATTTTAGAGCTCGACGTGGATTTCGCCCAGTACCTCAGCGATCCTTGGCGCACCTCAGCAAGGCCATGGCGAACCTCGACCACAAGACGAAGCTTATCCCGGAGATCGCGGCAAAGCTCGGCGACTACCGTACGACTATATGCAGATTGATGAACCAGCTTCATCGACTATGGGAACGACCACGCTGACTTACGGTTCCGACGACGACGACGACCGCTGCGCCAACTCGCAGCTTCGGCAACGACGAGGAGGACCACACCTATTCGTTGCTCCAACGGCGCCGAGGATAGCCACGCCGACTTCTCACGTCGGCTTCTCGTGCGCACGACGCCAAGGATAGCCGCGCTGACTTATTACGCTGGCCTCTCGCATGCACGACGCTGAGGATAGCCGCGCCGACTCCTCGCGCGCACGACGCTGAGGACAGCCGTGCTGACTTTTTAGGCCAGCTTCTCGCGCAAGACATCGAGGACAGCCATGCCGACTTCTTACGCCGGCTCGTTGACAAGTCATGGCACATAAAGCAGCTAAGTTGTCATCATCTCGATCTTTTTAATCATCAATTTTGTGTATTGACTTGCTCCTTAGTTGTTTCTCGACTAAGCAGTAAGTCGGGGGCTACACATAACTGTGTGCGCTTGCATGCATCCATCTTTTTTTTTCGAAACTTAGGACAGGAGCACTGTCATTTCATTAAAAAGGAGAAAAACCTCCGAAGAGGGAAATACAAAGGTTTCCGCCAAAAAGCAAAACAAACTCAACCCTCGGCCACCACTGCCGAGCTCACCCGCCAACGCGGAAAACAGCCTAAACAAAAACCTGCACCGCCCTCGGCCACAACAACGAAAAACCCCACCGTCCTGAGCGCTTCTAGCACCGACGCCTCAGACTCACCATCCTGCACCTCTCCGGCGACCTCCATGCACCACCGAGGTCACCACATCACCGCCTCCTGACGATCAGCCGGCTCCTACAGGCTTCCTTCGCCTCCTCCTGGCTCCAGAGCTCCGACCTCCTGCTTCTGGTTTCCTTCACCTCGACTCGGCTTCCTCCACCCGTCGCAGCCACCTGCTCCAAAACCGACCTCTACCTGTCTGCCCTGCACACTCCTCCTGCACCTCTCGCCGACTCGACTTCCTCAACTCCACCACTAGGATTATGTAGTGAAGCACGGCGGCTTGGCGCATGAAGGCTTGGATTTCCCTCATTATCTCCTTGTCGCTCCTCTTCTTGATCACCCCTCCGGTCAAGCACGCCTCGAGGAGTTCCCCGGCAATCAACAACACCCGGCCCTCGCCTCCTGAACCTCTCGGACGACCTCCAAGCTGGAGCTTCAACAACCAACTCCGACGCCCTCGCCGCCTTCTCCTGTATCCATCTTTTTCATAGTTGTTTTTTGCTTCTATTACTTAGTGATTTAAGTGAAATCCGAGTGTGCCATAATTCTGAGTAGTGAAGCTCTGAACCCACAACACGGCGAACTTTAAGTCACCTAGATGTGTGCATGGGATAAACAGCCATGAGCTAACTCCCTACACTCGGGGGCTAGATTAGTCGGGCAGAGTGCATAACAAAAAGAAAATAAAAAACCACTCGGACTAACAAAAATCAATGAGTAAAAGGAGTAAAAAAAAGGCTAGGTCACACACAAAGATAGTCAGACTTTACATCTGACCAAATGTTTTCATATTCAGATACTGCCATAATCCTACACGTTGCAGGGATTTGCCGCTCGGAGAGCTCGCCAAGAGCGGCCAGGGGATGGCATAAGGTCATGAACCTTTATGTTGGCACACCCGTTACGTGCCATCACGCACCATCCGTCGAGAGTGACAACTCATGGGACACAAAACCAGCTAAGAAGCGGCGCTATATTTCGCCTGGAGCAAGAATGGTGTTTCAGCTTCCGCAAAAGGTTTAGACCCAGATTTAGGTTTCGAGAGTATACACCTAAAAGGTGTGCCAGCTGTGCTCAAGTACCACTCGGATAAACCTGATTTGGGCAAAGGCATGTCCCACGATGGGCCGACTGCCAGTTACTGTTTTCAAACAGAACCTGGGTGTCTATTGGACGAAAAATAAAAAATTCCTCTTGTGATATGCATCATGCTAGGCCTATTGCTAGTTGCCGCATAACGGAATCAGATATTGCAAGTTGGTTTAAAGGTTCCAGAGGTATACACCTAGAAGGTGTACCGGCTGAGCTCCGCGCCTGCTTGGTTCATACCACTCGGGTAAAACCTATTTAGGATAAGACACACGTCAAGCTAGGCCTACTGCTGGTTACCACTTTTAGTGGAACATTGGGTGCCTAACATCCAAAACTTCTGTGATATGCCTCACGTCAGGCCAACAGCTGGTTACCGCAAGTCGGAATCAGGTATCGCAAGAAGTCAAGTCCGAAGGGTATGCTCCATGAGGGTCGACAGCTGTGCACCGCAATAGACGGGTACGGATACCACTCGGCAAATCCTTTCCGGGTATAAGGTACGCTCCAAGCTGGGCCAATTGCCAATTTTCAACCAAGTTGAGCTGGGTATCACTCGGGTAATTCAATGAGGGGCTTTAGAGTTCTTCACAGCCTCCTTGCATGCAACAGAGCACTCGGCATCAAATGTCAATAATTGGCCAAATGCAAAGAAGAATAAATCGAGCACTCAAGAGAGCATGACTCAGCGAAAGGCGACCAAAGCAACAGTAACTCAATTGTAAAGCACTTGGGGGCTACTGTGGAATATACAGTCCCCGGGTATCCACAAGAAAGGGAAGAGATAGAGTTCCATATCGATAAGGAAAGCATGATTGTAATCCCGTAGTACTCGGCATGACCGGATATGGGAACCAACCTTGTAACCGATTAGGATTGCCTCCTTGTATCGGACTAGGACTCCTCCATGTAACCCAACCCCCCTGATTATATAAAGGGGGTGCGGAAGCCTTAGACGAGTCATCCAATCACGGGATATCTCATCCGATCTCGTGATATACACCCATCAATACATACCACCGAACACAGGACGTAAGGTATTTCCTCTCCTTGAGGGCCTGAACCTGTATAAATCCTTGTCTTATGTTACCATCGAGCTTCTGATCCAGCGCCTTGCCCCATAGATTCACACCCCCCTAAGATTATTGCTGACACGAATCGTTGACAATCGGGCTACTTTTTGGGTTGGCTTGTGGCGCGGTGGACATGGCACGGTCCAAGATCTAGCCCAACACAAAGTAAAATGGGCTGTGCTGGGCCCGAAAATAGGGCACGGTGGGCGGCATGGCCTGGCATGTCACATCACGGGCATGGAGCACAAGGGGGCATAGAGCACGTCCAGCATGGAAGAACGGTGCAACTACCGCGGGCTCGCGACAGGGAGGTGGGGAGAGGTGACAGAGGGTTACCTGTGCCGCATCATCATCGTGCGCCTAGACAGCTCCACCAAAGCTGCACCGCCCCCCTCCTTGCCCACACTGAAAAGGAAAGGGGAGGGGTGGAGTAGGCGGTGAGGGTGGAGGGGGCGGTGCCGCCCGTCAAGGAGCAGAGGAGGGCCGAGAGGTGGAGGGGAGGGGGGTCGGTAAAGGCAAGGCCCGGGGAGGGCTGAGGCCGGTGAGTGAAGCATCTAGGCGCTTTAATTTCGTATGGTTTTGGTAATAAATGATAATTGATTTTTGTTGACTAACATTTTCATTTGAGTGTGCAAAAGGTGATTAGTTCTGAACATGAAAAGCAATGGCATGAGTCCCTATTCGAAGTCAAACTCAAGATCAAGGTATAAAGATTAATGGTCTTTTTATAGCATTTTGCCGATCTCGGTGTTTGGAGAGAGATTGGGTTGCTAGCATAGATACTGTACTATTAAGGGGGATTTGATTAGTAGCTTGAAATTAAGTGTATATAATTGTCTCAGTTAGTATGATAACTCGTATTCTTCATTTGCATAAAGTTTTGAGTTCAAAATCCTGGCTGTTTGGTTAGAACGGCACACCGGCCCCTTAGGGGTGGTACTGCCGGAGGTGCAGCAATACCGCCCACAAAAGGGTGGTAGTTATTTAACAAAAGTTGTGATTTTGGTACCTTGGTGGCCGGCACTGTCGGCCGTGTGGAGCGGTACTACCGGTCAAGCGTCAGTACTGCCCTCATAACCTTGATAGCTTTATTCCAGAAGATCCTAAATTTGCTCAATTTGAAAATGCGGCACTATCATCCATTTTGGGCGGTAGTGCCGGTCTCATGGGGGTTGGTGTAACACCTAGAACCTAGTGCATTAAATGTACTAGTTCAGCCGTTAGAGCTCTCGCCGGTACCGCCGGCCCTCAGAGGGCGGTAATGCCAGACTCGCTGAAAATCCTGAAAAAAGCCTCCAACTGCTTGTTTTAGAGTGGGAGGTTATAAATACCCCCCACCTACATCAACGATATGGTTAGTGACCATATTGAATTGTTTCTAAACCTTCGCAACTCTCTCTACAATCTTGATCGTTCAATTCTCATATTGTGAGTTGTGGAGAGCTAATTGAGTGCAATGCATTAGTTGAGTCAGTAGAAGCATTGAACACCTTCAAGCAAGCGTCAAATCTATTTCTCTTGGATGTTCACACCTCCTAAACAACTTGGAGGCGTGGAACCGGTGATATTCTCAAAGGAGTTTCTGAAAAGGCCCGGTTGGTTGTGAAGGCAAGAAGCTCGCCTACCCAGTGCGGGGAAGAGCTATCACAAGTGATCGAGGAAGGCTCAGATTTATGCAAGGAATCAGCTTGAGTTGGTCAAGCTCACAGGATAAATTTTTGTGTCCATTCTCTTAAGAGTTGTTCACTTATCTTTATTTGAGCAAATTTACTTTCATAGCTTATCTACTTGCTCTAGAAATTAAAATTGTGTTGTTGCTCGATCTTAGATTTGTTGGTGCACTTTGGTGGAATCTCGAAGTTTTAGGCCTTGTTTATTGAAATTCTCAATTTTAGTGTAACTTAATTTATTTATTGGAATTATATCTGAGAATTTTTTTTAAAAAAACTCTTATTCACTCTCGGTTATCCTTGATCCTACAGTGAGGGGGAGGGAGGCTGGTGGAGAGAGAGCGGTCGGGAAAGGGCACGGGGTCGACTGGAAGAGGGCGGTGAGGGAGAGGTCGGTGAGGGAGAGGGTGCGGGGCCTGAGGGGAGAGGTGGGGCGAGACTAGCTAGGAAAAAGAGAGATGGCGTGGGGTCGGTGAGAAAAAGAGAGGGGGGGAGAGAGAGGGAAAGGGGGGAAATGAGAAAATATGTGATAAAATGGGAAGGGATAACACGTGAAAAAATAGAGGAAAAAAGAGGAAGGAGAAAGGAAAAAGGGAGAAAACAGAATAGTATTGTGAAATTAAAGTAATTAAGTAAAATTATGGACGCTTAAACATTTGGGATGCTCTGGAGGAGAATTAGTCGAGGTGTTTGAGGCATAGTTATCAATACCGGTACGTATTGGCCGGTATGTACTATTTTGGGATCTAAACTGGTATAAAGTAGCCCTATGTACACTACCAGCCTCGATACCGATCAATACCGGTCATACCGGTCCTGTATCGATCAATGTTGGTCATGCCGATGGAATTGATAATATGGTCTATTGAACTATATGTTATATTTGATAGTACTACTATTTGTTTGGAGTAATATTAAAAGTGGACATTAGTGTAGAACTGTAGATATAATCAAACATGTATATACTTATAAACATATACTATTATACTAAACCCAAAATGGTACGCCGATATAGACTGGTACCGAAGCGTACTATTCCAAGAGCTAAGCCATTATGACCTCCGGTACGACATCAACAAATTTGGTTTGAGGACGTGCTTGCTTGTGCCATGGAGTGGAAGAAGAACATTGCACCACGTTCTGCTCATTTGCATTTAGTCGTTGCCTTGTGATTTCTAAAAACGTTGCATTGTTCGTATGAAAATCCTTCCCGGCCATTGCTCATCCCCCTCCGACTCTCTATGTCGCTCTCTCTGGCTCACTTTCACTCTTTCAGTCTATCTCTCCCTCTCCTCGACCGGCACTGCACCTAGCTCTCTCCGCTCCTTTCGTTGCTCGCTCCCCCCCTCCCCCGCACTCCCTCCCTCTCTCCCTCCACGGCCGACGGTGCTCCTCGCTCTCTCCACTCCTCTGATCTCTTTGCGCTTTTATTGCTGAGAGATTGAGGGAGAGCACGACGGGTGAGAGAGAGCTGAGAGAGATGGGCGAGAGAGAGAGAGAGACGGACAAGACAGAGGAAGAGCTGAGAGATGGAGCAATAGGCGAGGGAAAGAGAGCTAAGAGAGAGATGGGCGATAGAGTGCTAAGAGGGATTGAGAGCGACGGGTGAGAGAGTGGATAGAGATAAGAGAGATTGAGAGAGAGATATGTGAGAGAGAACATTTTCTTGCAATGTACAAGCCTTTTTGTATTAAGGAGCCTCATGTACTCACGTAAGCACTGCAATGACATTATGTACATTTTCACAAATGAATTAAATTTAGTTCATTTTCCTCCAATATTTGTGTTCACTACCTCAACTCTGTGCATCTTCAGCTCATTTCCTCCCGTTGCAATAGTGCAAATGGGTCGAGCCTGGACTGGCAAGACACGAAGCCAACACGAATCGCAAATGGGCCACGTATAGGCTCGCCAAAGGAGAGTCGGAACAGCATGACACCGTGAACATGACGGGAGTTGTGGCACGACAAGGTATAAGCACGTGGCCCGATGGGTCCGTACCATATCAGCCCAACTCGACACAACGCACACCTAAATTATTTTCCTCCTCTGATTGACCACCTTCCAAGTCGAGGCATTGCACCGTCAGGTCGTAGTCACTAGACAAGAGGTGAACATCCAACCATCGCGATGCCTCTAGTCTAAACCCCTAACACAACGCATATTTACCTAGTAGTATATAGTTGCAAGCTAATTGAGACTGCGAAATAAAGTTGTCGCCATTGACTTCGAATGCAGCGCGGATTTGTTAGAGTTTAGGAGGATATACTGTGTACAGTGTTTTCATTAACTGTGGAAGCGAAACTTTACTTTTCTATGTTATCTTCTGAGCTACCCTGGATACCCATGTTGTTGGCTATTAACCGGTAACAGTTCATTAGTTATTACAAAAGGGTCAGATGACACTATGCTATACACGTGGTTCCTAACTTTGGAAGGAAGAGACACCTTTTGTAGTAGCATCTTGTCAGATGTGGTCGTTGAGTTGTGAGCTTGAAACTTGAAAGATTTTCAAAAAATTGCAGCTTCAGACGTCAGAGCACCAGGCAGAACACAGCAGACAGGACATGGCCATCTATTTCCCTCCCCTCAATCTACTCACTCTCTTCTAATTTATAAGACGTACTTTCCCTCCCTTCAATCTACTCCATCGTCCCAATTTATAAGACCAAGTTTAACTTTATATAAGAATTAAGATTACATTGAAATTAAAAAAGATATGAGAGAAAATGACGTAGATGCCTTCATTTAATTGTCTTGGAAGATGAAAGATATACTTTGTGTAGGTGATAATGAATAAATACATATGGTTGAGAGAATAAATTAGGGTATAGAAGGAAAGACATCATTAAATCTACATGCACGCCTTATATTTGGGACAAGCCATTCAAATTGTAGGCCTTATAATTTGGGACGAAGGGAGTATTATATATTAAAAACACGTGATATATTTTTTAGAGTTGCTAAGAAAAAATAATATATTAAAAATTTTCATAAAAAATAAAACATCTAGCTCTTAATCTATTGGACCCTAACTAAGTTGAACTATAGTAACCATTGAATGTTATTGTTTAAAGGAAAAATATCTAACCGTCTATCTAACGGGACCAAGTTATAATGACTTAGATTGAAAGAAAAATGTCATAACAAGTACAATAAAAAATAGCAGAAATTTGGAATAAAAATAAGAAAGTATCCATTTGATTTTCATACGAACTCTGAATTAACCTCATACATAGCTAAAATGGGAATAAAAATTTAATGGCGTATCTTTTAGAATTGCTAAGAAAAAAGATAAATATGCTAGAAATTCTCACAAAAAACATCTAGCCCCTAATAGTGTGGATCCTAACTAAGTTGAACTATAGTAGCTATTGGATATTATTATTTAAATAAAAATATCTAACCATCTATTTAACGGACACGAGTTGTAACTGTTTAATTAAAAGAAAAATCCATGCAAAGAACAATAAAAAATAACATAAATTTGAAATAAAAAATAAAAAGAAATTATCCGTTTGATTTTTATATCAAATCCGAAATAAGAATTAGCAGTTGATCAAATTTGTATATGAATTCTAACCTAAAACTAATATATAAAATTAAATAAAAAATTAAAATAAAATTAATGGTTTCGATTGAAGAAAGAGTCCATACTAGGTACAATAAAAATAATATATTTTTGGAATTAAAAATAAAAGGAAATCAACCATTTAACTTTCATATGAAAAAAAATGTGCATGGCTGAAATTCAGAATAAAAATTAGATAAAAACTAGTAGTTAAATTTGTCTACCAATTTTAACCTAAAAATAATATGAGAAATGAAATAAAAATAACAGCAAAAATTTACTGTTTTGCTATGCATGTATTTGAGGAAGAGTTTTTGATGCACGCGTAAATACGCGGACCACTTTTCTAGTTAAAGAAAAGAGAACAAAACAAGCTTTTAATAACCATTTGCCAAGTTTGATCCTATTTACTACTACTACTAAGTACATTGCAAAGGAGAAAGTGGTCTATCACCAACACCAACCACCCGGGAGCAGTTGTTCATTTGTTCAGAAGGGGTGAAGTATATATAACCTTTCGTTTATGGGAGAAAATGAGAGAGATCAGATGAGATGAAGATAGCTTACAAAGGTGTATCCATTTGCGCTACATGTGAGTAGCAACAGGCAGATGGTGCTGTACCATCCTGCAACAGCAGTTGTGAGTTGTGAGTTGTGACACAGCAAAAAATTGACCACTTAAAAAGGATCGAGAGTTGCTGGCCATTCATCAAACACAAGATCTATCTGCTGCATCTGTAGATCCAAGTGTCGAGTCACAAAACTATCCATCTCCTCTTCGGGCCACCTTTCTTTTGTTGGCTGGCTCTCATCCCCTTTGCTTTGATCGCGTCGTTCCCTTTTCCTTCCACTCGTTTTTCTCTTTTCTGGTTGTAGAAAGAGGCTCGCTTGGCCTTTTCCTTCTTCTGCTCGTTCACCACTCACCGGTCGCCAGCCACCCTGTGCATGAATGCTTCGTTGAAATGTCTTGAAAGCAAAAGCTTTTGGTTTCTCCCTCGCCCTCGCCCTGCTTTCCTCCATCTTGACAGGATTTATTTATTTATTTTCCCATCGGTGTTCGTGATCCCTGCATCTTTTCTCTTGCAAGGCGACAACCAGTGCCTGTACTTGTGCAAAAACAGCAAGTTTCAGACATGGTATCATCATGCGCAGACGATACATGGAAAGGAGGCAAGCGGAAAAGGATGGCCGCAACCATAGTTTTTGTGCAAGAGACACATGGAATCAATGCGTGCCGTAGACTGAAATGCTGGGGCGTCTCACAATAGAAGGAAAATTACGTTACGTTCTAGCATTCAAGCAAGCTCGCCGCATGCCATGCAAGGAACCAGTCGTACTGGGCAAACAGTGTGCTGCACGACGACCCTCCCTGGAGATTGATGGATGGATAGATAGATCTGTTCTACACGCTAGTCGTTTGGAAATATCTTGAAACGCAGATTAGCAAGGAACGATACACGCGACCAATTACGAAATACCTCCTTGGATCGGAGGATTTCGATGGGAACCGTTTGAGAAAGTGCTCTGTTTCCTGCAAAGTTCTTTGGGGGTCCTGCGTTCTAAACGAGCCTGAGACGTGCAATGCTCTGTAAGAGGAGGCGTATGGGGATGTTTAGAATAGCTTTTGTCCACAGCATTAAATCCGATCTGAAAGTGCAAGTGCGCTACTTAGCCGCAATCAAGTCCATGTACCGTGTTTAGTACACAGACTGAGTTTGGTATTTAAGTATATGTAACGTACAGAGTGCGTATAAGTGTATTCTCCAGGGAGGGACACATTGTGCTGTAATAACTGGTTGGGTAACTCCAGTCCAAACTACTGCAAAAGACAGGTAGAATTTGGAGCTTGGAGAAAAGCCTCTGTGGGATGCTGGGGTGGTTGTGATCCCTGCATTACATCGGTTCGCCTATCAAGTACTAGATCAATGAAGTCGCTTTGCTTTGTACCGTCACATTTGCAGCTGCCGACGTACCAGACTGCTCCGTTAGCTTCTGTTGCTACGTACGGCACAACACATTGATGCTGGCCTTTTCTGACACAGCAGTAATTTCATTGCTCACCGCTTGATCCCGCATCTAAACGACTGTATCACATCCTACAACGTCGGATATGAAAGCCAACAGTGTGTGTGTTTGCGGCTTTCCAAGTGGTTGTTTAGATTTTTTTTAAAGATAATGGAAGGCTGGAAGCTCGTCTCCCCACCTCTACATCACGAGATGCATATAGCCTAATGTTTATTATAACATTACAGTTGAATACTGTAAAAAAGAAATGACCAATTTGTTTGGGAGCTGGTTAGGCCCTGTTTGTTTCGGCTTTTTCATCGACTTAAAAGCCAAAAAGCCTAAACCGAAACAAACGACTGGCTTTTAAGCCGGGTTTTAAAAAACCAAAAGCCCATGTATAACTATAAGCCAAAAGCCAGACAAGAGGAGCTTTTTGGGGGTTTTTTTAATGAAATAGCCATTTGCCACTAAAAGTCTCCAAAATTACCCACCAAATACCATCATATATAAATTGAGAATTCACCCACCATCTCATTTAGGGTATTTTAAACTTTTCATCTATAAGCTGTACCATCTAACCTATTAACCTATTAATAAGCCAGGATACTAAACAAACATGTCTTGGCTTAAAAGCAAACGGCTTAAAAGCTCATTAAGCCAAAAAACTAGCTTTACGCCAAAATTCAAAAAGCCTAAGCCGAAACAAACAGGGCCAATGGGTTGGGAAAGGATTTAAGGACTCATATTTTGGTCGGGGTTGCTGCCTTGTATTGGTCTATTTGTCTACATCGAAGTGATATGGATTTTTATAAGAAAAAAAAAATCTTTAATCCGATGCTAGTGGCATGCAGATCACTGTAGACTGTGCTCAGGCATCTCTACAGCAGGTATGGGTGAAAATTCAGTAATATGTTATGTTCGGTTTTGGACTTTATATGTCATGTTATTTATAGCTTGTTGCAATTTATTGTGATTTTTTGTCATTTCTTTGGGAACGACTAGTTTACGGTTAACATTACAGATCATTCCAAACGGACACCTTCTCCTAGTGGCACCTGGTAGATGCGGTATCTTCGTATCATCCGTGGATCTTTGTGCATTTGACACGTGTCAGTCATCCCGTGTACCCCTATCTCTTCACTTCCTCCTGCTTTCCCCATTTCTCGCGCTGCAATCAGCATGTTGCAAGCAATGTTGCTTCGGAAATCCTAGTGATTGGTGGATGCAATCAAAGACGCATCTCCAGCCGCACATGCCCCAAAATGTTTTTTAATTTAAACTTTTTAAATTGAAAGTTTCCTGAGTTAAAATTTTCTAATTTGTTTTTTATTTAAATTTTTTGAGTTCAATTTTAATCAAAACTTTTTAAACCAAAATCTTTTTGAATTAAAAGTTTTCTGAGTTGAAACTTTCTAATTTGAATGCATGTTTTCAATTTAAAACTTTTCGTGTTGTCTTTCCTAGTTGAAACTTTGTTGATTTGAAACTTTTTCGAGTTCAAACTTTCTGATTTTTTTTTTTTTTGAGTTGAAACTTTCAATTTAAAATCTTTAAAGTTTAAATGCTCTAAATTAAAAATTTTGTGTTAGAGAGGGAAGGAGGCGGTGTGAGAAGTGAGTAGGGAAAAGGGTATGGAGAGATGGATGGAGAAGATGACACATATCATCCTAGGATGATAACATTAAATATTTTAGCCTGAGGTTAACCTTAGAATAGTCATAGCCCTTTTTTACAACATTTTACTGTAACATTGTAATAAATACTGGGTTATGCGTATCTTATGATGCGGAAGCGTGAGATAAAGTTTCATTATCTTTAAAGAAATCTAAACGACTGCTTGGAAAGCCGCACGCACACACACACAGACACACTGTTGTCGTTCATATCCGACGTTGTAGGATGTGAATGTGATAAGATATTCAAGTCCCTTCCGCACTTCGAACTGACTGGATTTGTCGTTGCGATCTTTCCTCAAAAATTATTTCGTCGAGACCGTACTTACAAGTTCCAATAAGGTCCAAATGGCCAAGGAGCCAGCTATTGCTTGCCACGCTAGGCTTGTAGTACTTGCTAGCTAGCTGGCCTTGTTCCCCTACCTTGGTGGTTGATCTTTGTATTCTTCTGATGCGCTGGCACATGGTATCCACAAATACAAACATCGTACAACTGGGTTCCTTGGAACCATCAACCTCCGGTGCATTGTTAAATCCCGTCTTTAGTGAGCTCACGGGTGACGCATTTTAGCACGACAAGACAAGGGCCGCAGGCATAAACTATCCATGGCACATCGTCACTGGCAGCTTGATCTGCTTATCTTGTGATTAGATAAAACCCTCGGCCAGTCGACCCGAACCCTTGCTTACTGGCTATCTTAGGAAACGACCAGATGCAAGCGATGCTTTGTTTGTTGCATTCGTATGTAAGTCAACGCCCTGATTGCTCTTAGCAGCCCCTGCTCCTCCTCTAATTATACCAGGAATTAAAGGCAAGCTAAAAGCGGGCTTTCGGTGCTTCCACGATGAGCTTTAGCTTTTAACCGAGCCGGTCTTACCAAGGTAGTACTACATCGCTAGATCCCCTCCTGTCGGCATGACACGAGGTGCGCCTGTGCGCACACGTTTTCTGAAGCCTACATCGCGAGAGCCATGGGCTGGGATTTGATGGGAAGACGCAACGCATGATTGAATGAATGGGGTTTTCTGGGAGGTTGAGCAGCTGGAGCCCTTTTCCCGGCACATGCCTCCTGTTGGATGGTAGCCTCCATAGCAGCCAAGCTACGAGCTAGCTGATGTTTACAATCGCTGGACGAGCCGTCCCGTCTCGGATCGAGGGGAGCAGCAGTCGAGCGATCGCGCGCGGTCGTTGTCGTCGTCTCCGCTGCCCGATCCTTGCAGGCTCACCTGCGCTTGCACAGCAGCTTCGCAGCGCACACGAGTGGTCGGAGGCGTCGGAATAATAGTATATGTATATGTATGTATGGTTCTTGAGCTCCACTGTATGTTTTTGTAATGTTGTGGAGCTGGACGGTTGGACAGTTGGACCCCCCCCCCCCCCCACACACACACACAGAAAGAGACGCTCTGACCAGCCGAGCTACAGCTTTTGACGTGTGGGGATGTGGTTCGGATGAGCTGATGGTTTCATGTGTCGGCAAAAACAACAGCATCAGATGGGGATGGTTAGCGAATGTTCGTTTGTCCGATTGGCATGATATGAAAAAGGTCGCAAGAACAAGGCCGAGAGCTCGTTCCTGGGCTGAATTATAACTGGATTTACGCCAAGATTTTATGGGCTGGGCTGCCAAGTTACCCACCCACGATAAGCTAGGTCCGACCACCCGTTTTGGGCCTAAATCGAACTTGCCCTGGGCAGTATCGGACACAGGCATCACGCTACCGCATGAGCACCTCAAGATGCAGCAGTTGCACATTTGCAACAGACGCGCCTGGCACATTTGATAATTTGCACTAAAATGTTGAGCGAGTGAATGGTTGGAAAAGGACGACGATCGACGTAGATCAATCTCAATGCTAATCAAGAATAGACGAAGAATTGTCACAAACGGATGAACAACACAGGATACAGAGAAATCAACTATTTTATCCTTATCGATTGGAGATTATTTCTCTTGTGCAAGTAGGTGCTGTATTTGTACCCATAGGACTTCAGAGTAGTTTCGGAATTTGCTCATAAAAACTAAGAATCCAGATAGATCTTTACAGCCAAAACTAAGGGTCCGAAAATATCTCGAAAACTAAAACCAAATTCTCCGGTTATATCGTAACACGAATGAACCCAGAAAGGGCTCATGTCCACGTGGAAATCAAGTAGCAACAGAAGATGCTGCCAAGTGACAATATGTCGCCTCTTCGAACCTCTGAAGGCTGGGAGCAATACACCTGACCTACCTAGTAAGATTGCTGTATCCACAAGAAAACGCATTAGGCAGTGGTACGTAGCCACCGAAGTAGGCTGGAAAGAAGGGAAAAAGAGACTTGAACTTGATCGGTGCTCCTTTCCACCGTTCGCGAATCATGAGCGGTCAATTTGCGAATAGAGCGGGCAGCCTTCTTTTTTTGCACTGGGGAGCTAGGCTATGTTGGCTCAGCGTCGCTCATGCACCGTAGTGGGTTCCCTCCTTTTCAAGCAAATGAACAATGATTAGCTCGGAAAAGAAGAACAACTTGTCAGGTGTGGTCAACTATCACACCATAAGACCTGGCCCATTAGGGCATGTTTTACGGATTCCTAAGTGTAACTAACTCTCCTCTCGTCAGTAGATTGATATAAATCCAACAAGTATAGGCTGCCGGGTTTAATTACCTGCCGCTCACAAACACGACAGCCTGCATGCTATTCACCGTAAAATGTTACGGCGAAACGCGCGCATGATGGATGAAACGTGATCTTTTTCGCCTGACAGCCATCTCCTGCCCCCAGCACAACACGCGCACGATCGTCGTCGCTGTAGTGTTCCCAAGAGTGCACGCACCTGTTTTTTTTTACCTTTCCAAATCGCCCGTACCCGCAACAAGTTAGTGACCATCATATATATATACAGATATAACCGGCAAAGCCTATCATATCGTACTACTGGTACTAGTGGTATCACGTAAGCGCTCCGGCGAATCTCCACTACCAAGTAGCAAGTAGGAACCAACCGTGCCGACGCGCCGCTTTCCAAGTTCCCAACTCGCGATCGTCTCCGCCGCCGCCGCCGGCCCGCGCGCACGCGCGCACGTCGCCCCAAAGGAAATGAGCCCCCCCAAAACGGTGGAATTCATTTCGGAATTCGCGGCTGGCGGGTAGCCAGGTCCAGGTGCCGTGCCGTCCCGCTGCTCGTCTTGTCGGCGCGCCCGCCTGGCAGGCGATCGGCGCAGGAGCTAAGCTAGGCGGAAGAAACGAGACACTGGAGGCGGATAGCGAGGTGTCGCTGGGCGAGGCCGGGGCAGCGCGTGCGTGCGTGCGTGCGCCAAGCCGAGGCGAGAGGGAGCGGTGAGCGTGGGGCCGCCGCACCATGCGCCCGTCAGCCAGGCCACTCGTTGTTTAATCGATCGCCGTGTTGGAACCGTCCAACCGCCGGTGGAGTCGGCAGTGGAATTCGAGAGCACGAGCATTATCCACCCTGTCCCTCCCTCCCCAATTACTTGCTCCCCCACCGTTCTAGCTATTTTCTAGCTATTTTCAATGTCATTTACTATTAGTATAGACTAGACTAAAACATATTATTCAAAGATATAATAAAGAAGAGTAATACAGTCTTTATAGATATAACTTAATGAAAAAAAATTATATCTACTACTCTATCCATTCACGAATACATATCATTCTAGCTTTTAAATTTTGTTTGTAAATACATATCATTCTACAATTTTAAGGTGACTATTTACTATTTTTCCCTCCTATACCCCTTTCTTTGGCTATTTCTAATATCATTTACTACCATAGGCCAGAGTAAGAGCCACCATTGAAAGATATAATGAAGAGGGTAACACAATCTTTTGTAGATATACCTTAATGAAAGTGTAAGAACCTATAATGACATTTATTTAGAAAGGGAGGAGTATTTAGTAATAGTAGTAGACTATTAGGGCATACACAATTAGATCATCTCAGTTTACTCTTAGTATGCAAATACCAGTTTTGTCATATGTGAAAGGGTGAGAAAATAGAAGAGAGAAGAAGGATTGCTCTCATGCAAGAACCAACATCACATGGGACACAGGATATGTTAGTTATATACAAGAAAGAAGATATAGCTATTGCACCGTATCTAGATACTCCCTCCGTCCAGAAATGATCTTCGTATTAGCAAAATAAAGAAATCCAGAAATGATCTTCGTATTAACAAGTGGCCTCTTCATATATCATGCATATTTAATGTGTCAGCATGCAACTACGAATCATCATGCGCCAGCATGCAACTAAGAAAGTAATGCTTGGCCGCTATTGGTGGCTTGCATGCGTCAGGGATCGCGAAGCGATCTGTATTTCGCATGATGTGGACTAAATGGAATTTACGTTGGTCTTTGTAATACATATAAACTAGCGTAGATCGTTTACGGACGGAGAAGTACAATCTTTAGAGATAGTTATTGCATAAGCTATTTCTATTATTTATTCTAGATGATATAGATGAGAGATGGAGTAAATAATAAACTTTATTATTGTAATTGCTCTTAACAGCTATTGATTTGTCTATTCTGAAATAAAGAAACGCCTTGTATTCCTCGTTACTCCACCCGGCGCTTTGTTTGTTGGGCGTCACAGATAAGATAGCAACAGCCTCCACCTCACCACCACTTCCACCCCTCGCCCGCGCGTCCCTATCGCGAGGCCCCCCACCCCCTCCTCACCCAACTCCAACTCGATCCCTACCCTCCCCTCCTAAAGCTTTACACGACGACAACCAATGCCCAGATTATGAGTAAGATACAGAGACATGATTGCAGTACGTTGTATTTGTATCGATCCGTCTCTCTTCTCTTTGGCTCCGGCTAGCTAGCCTTGCTAGCTATCAATCGTTTATTGCCAGAGCAGGTGGCCTTCTGGCCCGTTCGTCAAATACTCGAATCTCGATTTGGGTGCGAACTGCTACCCCAGCCGGCTAAGTAATCGGAGGCAGTGGTGCACTAGTGCTACAATTAGAATAGTAGTAGAGCTCAACACGCGCATGTATTGATTAGCACAGTTAATTCACCCTGTTGGACAAAACTAGCCAACCGGTGAGGGTATTTTATGCCCCCCGCTACGTTGATTCGCACAAACATATCGAGTCGAGTGTGGTCAGCTACGAGTATCCAACAAACAGATGCACAACCGACTCGTCTAGGAACAAACTAGATTGGTACACGCGGTGCCCCGCTGCGAAAGCGTGTGATTTTAGATAATGGAAGATTGAATCTCCCGGCCTCTGCATCCCGAGATGCATACGGCCAAAGTATTATTACACAATTACGGCTAACCAGCCGTCATAAATGAAAAATGAGATAAAATGAAAGATAGCAACAAGTTCAAATAAAGATGACATAAAAGATCTCAAACGCCACGAAGCCTGTTGCTAGTTCTCCACCCATGTCTGTTGAAGAAATCCCTGGCTACCACGTCTAGCACTTTGCATCCAGAAAATATCACGTCCTTGGCCTCCTGGGGTTGTAGCAATGACCACGACCGCAGCGAACCAATGCACGCAAAGACTACCTGCAATGGGTTAAAATTTCTTTTCTTATCAAACACCATATCATTCCGAAGTGACCAAATTGACCAACAAATTGCAGCAATGCCCACTAAAATGTGAGATTGTAAATCTTTCTCCATCCCCTGTAACCAGTTTCCAAACATGTTGGTTATACTTCGGGGAGGTGTCAAACTAATAGCCACTTGGATGATACGCCAAGTCGAGCGAGCAACATGGCAATAAAAAAAAGATGTTGTATAGTTTCATTATTGTTACAAAAACAACAAATTTTGCTATCTGTCCAATTTCTTTTTACAAGATTATCTTTTGTCAATATCACCCCACGATGAAGATACCAATGGAAATTTTTTATTTTAAGAGGTATCTTAAGCCTCCACAAATTTCTGTTTGTAAAGGAAGCATTATGATTCATTAAAATCTGATACATCGAATGAACAGAAAATTGTTTATTCTGATGTAGATTCCATCGAAAGATATCTCTTTCTAAAGTTAAATGTACCCCACTAACCATTGTAATGAGGTTATGTAAAGCCCTCAAGTTATGTCCCGTGATAGCTCGGCGAAAAGACAAATTTAAAGTGTCAGAATTCATGACTTCTGCCACTGTGGCATTCCTTTTCCTAAAAATTTGGAAGAGTCCTGGAAATTTTATGTTAAAGGGTGTGTTTCCATTCAAAATATCTTGCCAAAAGCAAATTTGAGTGCCATTACGAACTTGAAAAGAACCGAATCTAAAGAAATGATGCTTAACCCGCATTAATCCTAACCAAAACTGAGAATCCCTTGGTTTTCTTTCTACATTAGAAAGAGTCTTGTTTTGCAAATACTTTCTTGTGATTAGACAATGCCAAACACCCTCTTCATTTAAGATCTTAAAAAGCAATTTACTAAGCAAGCAAATATTTTTGATATCTAGGTTTTGAATACCCAATCCTCCTTGATCTTTTGGTCTACAAAGTATATTCCACTTATCAAGTCTGTACTTCTTTTTATGATTATCACTTTGCCAAAAGAATCTAGATCTATAATAATCCAACCGTTTCAGTATCCCACGAGGTATCACAAAAAGAGATAACATAAACATTGGTAAGCCGCTAAGGACAGAGTTTAAAAGTACTAAACGACCTCCTGCAGATAAATGCTTACCCTTCGAACTACTCAGCCGTTTCTCAAATCTTTCTTCTACTCCCTTCCATTCACTGATTCGTAACTTTCTATGATGAATTGGAATACCAAGGTATCTAAAAGGCAACTTACCTGCTCCACACCCAAAAAGCTGAGTATACTGATCCTCTAATTCCTTAGCAGCACCAAAACAATAAATTTCACTCTTATTGAAATTGATTTTGAGACAAGAAATTTGTTCAAACGCACATAACAATAATTTCAAGTTTAAGGCCTGCTCAAGATCATTTTCTATAAATAGGATAGTGTCGTCTGCATATTGAAGGATAGATAACCCATCATTAAGGCTGTAAACGGGCCGAATTCGAGCGAGCCTGGGGCTGTAAACGGTAAGGCTCGAGCCGAGCTCGAGATGGGCTCCGAGCCTAGATCCAGGCTCGAGCTCGGCTCGATCCAAGCTCGAGTAGGCTCGAGCTCGGCTCGAGTAACCTCGGTAAGCTTGAGTAAATTCGGTTAATCTGGTAGGCTCGGTAACAAGCTCGAGTAAGCTCAATAACAAGCTCGAGAAAGTTCGGTTCACGGAAGCTCGATCCAAACTCGAGTAGGCTCGCGAGCTATTCGAGCTCGGCTCGGTGAAGCTCGCGAGCTTGAGATCGAGCTCGAGTTCGGCTCGTTTGGAGCTCGAACCGAGCTCGAATCGGGCCTAAACCGAGCCGAACTCGAGTAGCTCGCGAGCTCGAGCTTTTTTTTACAGCCCTACCCATCATCCACCAAGTGAGGTATTAAGCCCCTTATTTGGCCACTATTTTTAGCTCTGTCTAAAATAATTGCTAACAATTCAACGACTATATTAAATAAAATGGGGGATAAAGGATCACCCTGGCGAAGGCCCTTTTTGGTCTGAAAAAAGGACCAATATCATTATTGACTTTAATGGCCACACTACCCCTAGAAACGATATTCTCAATCCACTTACACCACTTTGGTGAAAAGCCTTTCATCCTTAAAGCTTGTTGGAGAAAAGGCCATTTAATGTTGACATAAGCTTTTTCGAAATCGATCTTAAAAATCACCCCGTCCATTTTTTTCTATGTAATTCGTGTATGGTTTCATGTAAAATAATCATTCCATCCAAAATATTTCTTCCTAACATAAAAGCCATTTGTGTAGGACGAACAACAAGATCAGCCACAGATGTGACCCTATTTGTACAAACTTTGGTAAAAATTTTAAAGCTTATATTCAACAAGCAAATTGGTCTGTATTGTTGAATTTGTTTAGCATCTTTATTCTTTGGTAAAAGAGTGATTA
This sequence comes from Rhipidocladum racemiflorum, assembly GCA_036346355.1. NCBI lineage: Eukaryota > Viridiplantae > Streptophyta > Magnoliopsida > Poales > Poaceae > Rhipidocladum > Rhipidocladum racemiflorum. The sequence goes on along the minus strand of CM070576.1, from coordinate 68,610,826 downwards.
TTCTAAAAATTCAAACTAAACAGGGGTAGAACACCATTATGAAGATCTTGGAACATTGCCAATAAGTCTATCTTAATAACCTCCCAAAAAAACTGATAAAATTCAGCCGGGAAACCATCTAGTCCTGGGGCTTTGTTATGTTCCATTTGGAAAACTGCTTCTTTCACTTCTTTTTCAGTGAATGGCTGAGTAAGAAACTCATTCTCTATCTCATAAACTTGAGGAATATCCTCGCGGCGAGATTCTATCAATGAAAAATGATTCGAAACTAATGATCCAAAAAGACCGTTATAATAATTGGTTATATAGCTCTTAAGCTGTATATCACCCATTATTACTCCTTCTTCTTGTTCCAGTTGGAATATTCGTTGCTTCCTATATTTACATTTGCAATCAAATGAAAATATTTAGTGTTATTGTCCCCCTCCAGAATATGTTTCGTTTTTTATCGTTGGTACCATTTAATTTCCTCTTCACGTAAAAGCTGAGCTAATCTCTCAGAAGTACACTATCTAAGAATCAAATCTTCATTAGATAGATCACTAAGCTCATATTTTTTTTATCAAGTTTATCTAAAGTAAGCAGTAATTCTTTCTTTTCTTTCTTGTAGGATCCACTGCTGTTTTTTGCCCAACCCCTTAAAAATTTTCGAAGGCTTCGAATTTTAAATTGCCATCTAGTCAAGGGCGAATGTCCCCTATTTTCATTATTCCAACAATTCATATTGATACCATATGAGAATGATTTTATAAAAAATGTGGAATCACGAGTTTTTGTCAAAACAATCGGCGAGAGAACCTAAACGTATTTTTAAAATTTTTGAATCGTACTTTTGCAAAAGAGCAGGTGAATGTGTGTAAATGTTTATACATGAATATTGATGAGATGAGAAGACAAATGAGGGTAAAAGAGAGAGAGAAAATGTAATTAAAATCACTTGCAAGGCTTATATTTTAAAACAAACCTAAAAAAAATATGACCTGCATTTTAAAACAGATGACGACTACAATATACGAAGCACAGCCACAAAATAAAAAAAATAAAATTTTAAATTTAAATATTAATTTTGGTCTTGGTCTGAATTTGTACTATTTTATGAATTTCTCATGATTTTTGCTATCTACAAAATAGCTTTTTTTGTTCAAAATGGGGTGTCTAAAATTTAAATTTCAAAATAAAACAAACATAAAATCTGGAGAAAATCTAATTAAATCATAAATAACCTTAAGATCATCTTCAAAAATTTATAGAGAAATTTCAAATTATTTGATACCTTTGGGAAATAAAAAAAATAAAATATAAATGCATTAGTGGTATTGTCGGAATTTTTAAAAACTGAACAAGCTTGGCATTGTCGGAATTTTTAAAAATTGAAAAAGTTTGATTATAATTTGGAATTTTATGGTAGTTTAGAAATACTGCCATGACCTTTCAAGTTTTTAAAAAAATTCAAAGATGAATTAATAGCTGGGAAATAAAACCAATGAAATCTAAATGCATGAGCAGTATTATCATAACTTTAAAAATTGAAAACATTTGATCATAATCTAAAATTTTTATGGTAGCTTAGGCATGCTCTTTGTAAAAAAATTCAAAAATTTTCAAGATGATTTAATAGCTGGGAAATTAAAAACAGTGAAATCTCAGTACCATTGTCGAAGTTTTGAAAAATTTAAAAGGTTGATCATGATTTAGAATTTTTATGGTAGCTTAGACATGCTCTCAGGACCCTTTTCAAAAAGTTTCAAGATGATTTAATAGCTAGGAAATGTAAAATAGTGAAATATAAATGCATTAATAGAATTGTCAGAATTTTTAAAAATTGAAAAGGTTTGATCATGATCTTAAATTTTATGATAGCTTAGGAATATCTCGGGACCCTTCTCAAAAAGTTGCAAATAATTTCGAGATGATTTAGTAGCTCAATCAAATTAGTGGAATTACTGCAAAAAAAATAAAATATGTTTTTTTTTAAATAACCTAATTTGGAATTTGTTCATAAAATTAATTTGATTGAGCCGCTGCCGACTCCCTCCGTTTATAAATTTGTTCGTAAAATTGAACAAATTTGATCATAATTTGGAATTTTATGGTAGTTTAGAAATACTGCCATGACCTTTCAAGTTTTTAAAAAAATTCAAAGATGAATTAATAGTTGGGAAATAAAACCAATGAAATCTAAATGCATGAGCAGTATTATCATAACTTTAAAAATTGAAAACATTTGATCATAATCTAAAATTTTTATGGTAGCTTAGGCATGCTCTTTGTAAAAAAAATTCAAAAAATTTCAAGATGATTTAATAGCTGGGAAATTAAAAACAGTGAAATCTCAGTACCATTGTCGAAGTTTTGAAAAATTTAAAAGTTTGATCATGATTTAGAATTTTTATGGTAGCTTAGACATGCTCTCAGGACCCTTTTCAAAAAGTTTCAAGATGATTTAATAGCTAGGAAATGTAAAATAGTGAAATATAAATGCATTAATAATATTATCAGAATTTTTAAAAATTGAAAAGGTTTGATCATGATCTTAAATTTTATGATAGCTTAGGAATATCTCAGGACCCTTCTCAAAAAATTGCAAAAAAATTCGAGATGATTTAGTAGCTCAATCAAATTAGTGAAATTACTGCAAAAAAATAAAATATGTTTTTTTTAAATAACCTAATTTGGAATTTGTTCATAAAATTAATTTGATTGAGCCGCTGCCGACTCCCTCCGTTTATAAATTTGTTCGTAAAATTGAACAAATTTGATCATAATTTGGAATTTTATAGTAGCTCAATCAAATTAGTGAACTTACTGCAAAAAAATAAAATATGTTATTTAAATAACCTAAAAATTTTGTAGCTAGAAAGTACTGTAGCAACAAATACAACAAAGGCGACAGTTGACAAGGATCAAACCCAGGTAACAAATGGGAATACTCACCACTACAGTACAAAGGTTTGCTTGTTGAGGTGCGGATCTCAATTACCCCAGCATAGCGTGCATAGTAGAATCCACATTGCGCCTCGTGCACGAAAGGGCACGTGTCGACGTGCGGATGCGCGACTTGGGCATGCGAGGAGCCGGGAACTCTATGGTCTGTAATATATGGACTATTAACCAATCACATGGAGCATACGATCTTTCTACCACTACTACTCCCTTCATTCATAAATAGATAATGTTTTAGGATTTTGCATTTCAATCATGATATTTCTAGAAATTACCAAATCACCGCTTCATTAGTTCACTTAGCGCTCTTGGATGGTATGTGTTACTCTATTCCACAATAATAAATAATATTGGGAATAATAAATGGTACGTGTATGAATCTATTATATATTAAAAGTTCATGACAGTCGCTAAGAAAAAAGTGAAATATGCTAGAAATTCTCATAAAAAATATTTGACCCTTAATCTGGTGAATTCTAATTACAATCATTTTTGGATCTTTTGTTAAAAATAGGAATATGCTAGAAATTCTCATAAAAAACTAAAACATAATCTTTAATCTGATGAATCCTAACTAATTTAAATTATAGTAACAATTGGTTGTTGTTATTTAAAGAGATTTAACTTCGTCGAGCTTACTTTGAAATTAATTGGATCAGAGCAAGTTAGTGTAGGCTAATAGTTTGGGATGTACGTGAAGCTATTTTGATCGAGAGGCCTAGCTTCCAGACGCAACTGTATGCGGCGAGGTTGTGCGGCGGTGAGGACTTAATCTAACTAAGTCTAATTGCACAATGAAATAACTAAGGGTTTGATTAATCACATTCGGTTTGATTAATCACATTCGTTTTGTGTGTTCATTTATTATGATTGTCCTTCTAGTATTCTTGATTGGCGTTGTGGTTTATCTACAATGATCAATTTATTATTTAACATGTAATTCAGCATGACTGCTCTCCAAGGCCAAACGATATGCCATCACTCGCCATGCTATTAGATTAATCTTGTAGATTAATTATTGTTTGGTAGTTCCCTAGTTAGATTATATTTTATCGGTCTAATAATTAAATTAGGGTTTTAGATTGATTTACTGTTTATGGCTTAAAGCATACGCACTCGATGTCGCGTCCCCGCCGAGCACCGTCCTCACCGGCCATCACGTCCTTCCACAACCCACCGGGCATGTCGCCTGGAGCACCCGACAGGAACATCGTCGTCGCAATCCTCAACTCCGCCTCGTGCGCTCGCCGCCGCATGAGCCTGATGACTCCACCGCTGAGATCGTTAGATCTGCCTCGCACACTATCGCCACACGTGTCGTGCACCGCTGTCACTACACTCGGTGCTAGGGTTGGAAACCTAGTGCACAAGGGAGGCCTAAGCCCCTTTCAATCAAGAGTAATTTTGCGAAAATGACCCTGAAGTTTCACATAATTACATAATTTATCAAGATAAAGAAATTTTACATTTTAGACAGTAAAGTTTGCAGTAATCCTAAATAATGGTTAATAAATTTTGAAAAAAATTAAATTAAATCTTAGAAACTAAATTTCTAGGTATATAAGCTTCCGTAAATTATTGAACCTTATACGGAATACATCAGATGCTTCATATCTATGGGTTTATTTTTTCTAGCATAATTCCATAATTATTTATGTTGAATTTATTTTTTATTTTCTTGCTAATTTTGTAAAGTGCTTGGTAATTAGCATAGAATTATAAAAAAAAATACTAGAAAATTTTTGGAACATTTTATATAATTATCTACTAAATAGATATAGATTAATTATTACTGATTCAAAAGTGAGCATGCAATATATTAATTTTAACTGTAGTAAAATTCATTTTCGCATGAATATAGCATAGGATATGGCTGGCATGGCAAATAGGGAATTTGTCAAGCTTATCCTGAATGACAGCAATTACTTAATATAAGCAATGGATGCCAAATTAACCTGACAAATCGATCTCTTAGAGTTGTTATTACTCAACCTAAAGCTAGAACCACTACTCTTCCTTGAGCCGCCAAGTATGCGGCTCTACACTTCCAGGCATTAGGGGAGAAAAGTACCACACTAAAGAATATCAAGAAATAGATTGCAATGTCACGGGTAATCACTCCACAGGTGCACTTATATATATTACGAATTGCACCAGGCCTGATATTGCATTCGCAGTAAATTTGCCAGATAGATACATTACAGCTCCAACTAGAAGGCATTGGGTTGTTGTCAAGACTTAGACACTTTCAAGGTACACAAGATCTTGCTTTATTTTACCAAAAGAATCAAGACTCAATTATGGTGGTATATATAGATACTAGCTATTTGTCTGATCATGATAGTGCCAAATCTCAGACTGGGTTTATGTTTCTCCGCAATGGTACAGCCATTTTTTGGCGGTCTTTTTAAGCAGACATTGGTAGCCACCTGTGCCAATCGCTCATATATTATAACACTATATGAAGCTTCGTATGAATGTGTTTTGCTAAGACGTGAGATTAGGCATATTCAAAAGTCATGTGGCATTAACATCTTCTATATTCCTACAACTAGTAAGGTGCCCGTGCGTTGCAACGGTATCTACATTTTGAACGGCTGTCCTGCTATTACGATAACATGAAACAAGAAAAAAAAATATGTTGTGCAAATAATACCTTAATGGTCTACATTCTACAATTAAAGAGGTTAATTAAAGAATGGCAGAACTGTGTGTGCTGTCTTCCATCCACACCTGAAGTGGTTAATTAAAGAGGTGGGTAATTAAAGAATGGCAGAACTGGTAATTTTGATGAAATGACGTGGGAAGAAACTCTCACTTTATATAGTAGAGATTATTTGTGAAGATAATGTTGTTTGTGTTACATAAATGTAATTGGTATATGCTAAGAGTAGTGCCACGAAGCATATTGCCTTTAAACTTATCTTTCCTCGTGAACTCTAGAAGAACAATAAGATAAAGATTCTGCATGTAATAAGATACTGCATATAATAACAATAGAGTAGTGCCATGAAGGTTTTTATTGAGGGAACAATTGTAGTACAATATATGCATACAATATACAGTATTCGTTTAAAAAAAGTGTTGAGATATAACTGAACACTAGATTTTAGTGGGCAAATTTTAAATCTATTCTTAGGGGATGCCGTGTGGGGGTTCGCCAAATTACATGCCAAAGAAGTTGTAATAAGATACTCCTTGTACCAATAACTTCTGTTTGTGGAGTACTCCGTGGTAGAAAAGTCAAATCTTTTCCATATCCAAGCTTTCTTTTCTGCTCAGGGTATTCCAGGACCCAATGCTAGCGGAGCACGAAGACTGGCCTCCAATCTGTTGCAGAACATCATCACCTTGGCCATTATCCCGTCCTTGTACAGTAGACTCCAGTTCCATAATGAAGAAAGCATTTTTCTAGAGATTGTTTTTATACTTGACCAATTCTGGAAATGAAAAATCAAGTTATTTCTACTAGTCCACAAACTCCATAAAACGGCAGCACAAATGGTATTAAGAGCAGCATTTTTGTTATTGCTTAACCAAAAATGAGCAACGGATTCGTAATTACTCCCAATATTCAAATCAAAGAAGTCACCAACCATTCCCCAAATAGCTCTGGCTACAACACAATCAAAGAAGAGATGAGTCACATATTCATTCTCATTACAAAAACAACAAGAGGAACCTCTGTCAATACCCCTTTTCAAGAGATTGTCTCTAGTCATAATTTTATTGTTTGACAGGAGCCAAAGAAAAAAATGAATTTTCGGAGGCACAATCAAGCTCCAAACAGCCGGGATGTAAACAGGGACCACACCTCTAAAATTGATAATTGCATAAAGAGATTTAACCGAGTAAACTCCCTTGCTATTATTGACGAGTACCCATACCATGGGTACCTCCATCAGCCCAAGACCACGAGCGGGCTGACATCCTTCAAAAGCCCAGTTCTGGCGAAGGTTCATGGGCCGCGAAGAGTGGGCCAAGCACTGTTTTAGAGCCAGCCCCAGGTGGTCGGCGGACTCCGACCTCCCAGGTCGGAGCGCATGGTCGGCCGGCTCCACTAACGCTCGAAGGGCCAAGACCCGCACTGGTGAAGGGCCAACCGCTCTGTGTGCGTGACGTCCTCTGACGTCCGTACCAGGGTAGGCGGTCCCTTCCCGAGAATGTCAAAGGGTGCGCCGAGAAGTCAAGCCCCGGTCCCATCGTCACTGACACACCGCAGAGAAGTTTCCCCTCCCGAGGCCAAGCTGAGGTCAAATACCATTAATCGCCAGTGGCGTTAAATGCGAAGCGGTCGTCATCTCGTCAGCACGGTCGAAGACTCCCCGCCACAGGGCTACCAACCCGGCGTGGAGGTAGTCGGAGCTCGGTCGGACGACAAGATAGAAGACCAGACTCCAAGGCGTACAGTATCCCTTCCTTTTTCTCTCCAACTCCCACTGTAACCTGCCGCCTCCAGATATATAAGGAGAAGCAGGGCTCCGGGGGGAGGAGGGACCAACCAAGCAAGAAAACACAAAAATTCACCGAGCACAAGGGAGATCGAACGAACCCCTAGTCTCGCCTGTAACCTTCTGTTCGCCTCACGAAAACAATACACCCCAACGACACGAACTGGAGTAGGGACATTCAGCCCGAACCAGTATAAACCTCTGGCTTCTTGAGTCAACCATTCGGGGAGAGGGAACGCACGACCCCCACTAACCAAAAAATCGTATTGCCGGTGCACGAAACACCGACAATTATACTGCCAAATTAACGCATCTTCATCATCAGTGAAATTTATACTTTTAACTACTTCTAACAACTCGAACCATCTAAACATCAACCTTTCAGAAAAAAGTTCTTCTAAAAGTGCATTTACAATCCGTACCATCCCAAATTTTCGCAATAGTGCAACCTTTCTCATTGACTAAAATATAGAGATCCCAAAATTGAGTTACCAAACAGGAAGAATCGAACCAAATATCTTCCTAAAATCTAATCTTTTTACCATTACCTACACTCCATCTATACCCAAATTTGATGGCTTGCATTGCCCACCAAACACCGAACTGTGATCATAATCATAAACAAAGATATTTGGTCTATTAGCTTTGTATTTAAAATCAATCAAACCTTTCCAATGTCTGTTCTCATCAGAATAAAATCTTTTGACCCAAGAAGCTAGAAGACACATATTGAGATCTTTAAGATTGGGTAAACCAAGACCACCATACTCTTTATTCATACAAACAAGATGTCAATTAGCTAACTGAAGTTTACTATGACCTTCGAAATCATTCCAAAGACAACTAGCCATATGAGAATTAATGAGATCTAGCGTCCATTTCGGGAATTTAAAATTTCTGTTTGTGGAGTACTCCGTGATAGAAAAGTCAAATCCTTTCCCAGAGGAACAGAGTGTCAGCTTCTTATCTGAACCGTCCAATCACGCAAACGAGAATTGTTGCCCATTAAGCTTCTTAATGTTGCTGATTCACTCACCCGTGAAAAAAGAAGTCTGCATGCTATTGCTATCTAGCTAAATGGAATATACGCGGAGCTCGACTCCGGGTTTTTTTTTTTTTTTTTTTTGCTTTTTTATCCTCTACAAATTTTTTTCAAATATAGCTCTCTCTAAAATTATTTGCAAATTTAGTCCTCCACAAATCACATCCCACGCTCGAAGAGCTCGGTAGATCATTTGCTACACCAAGATTACTGTCGAGCTCTCCTTCCTCAACCGGAATCAAATTTACTAACTAAGCATCGTACTACTTAATTAATCACTTAAATATATCGCTAACTAATCAAATTTCCTATTTAAGCATGTCCTTCTGATCCAAGGGGCTCGGTAGGTTGCCGCTTTCCTCTTGAGCTTGTGGCTATGCAACTTTTTGCCGAGCTCCTCTTGTTCGATAGGTTCTTGTTGAGCTTCACTATCTTGGTAGCTAACTCGTGTAATCCGTTGCGTTTTTCAAGTTTATTGAGACGGTTAATATTCTCACAAATTCAAACGGAAGAGAGCTAAATTTATTAAAAACAAAAGGAGTTTTGGGGTAGAGACTAGAGAACCAACAGCTTCTGGACTCGGCGCGTGCTGTTGGCATCCACCACGGCAAAACGGAGCTGAAAGGCACCTTTTATGCTTGCAGCCCGGCTTTTTCTCGACCTAAAGAGGGTTTTAGAAAGACAGAAGATGCTACCCTATCGGCCTTGATGATGAGCCAGCCCGATGCAGCGTACTCGATCGAGGCGAGCAGCTACCCTCGCGGAGTCGTGGTACTAGTATCACAACGCTACTGTCCACCTACCTAGCTAGCTCGCTCGCTCGCAGCTCGCCCGCTCGATGGAGCATGTGGTCCATGGCCCCCGTTACGAGCCCACGCCCACGCCCCCGGCCGCGCGCGCGTGCCGGTCGTTTCGTCCCTGTGCCTGCGCGTGCTGAGACCTCACTGTTCGCGCCACCGGCCACGTCGTTTCCGCGGGGAACGACGCAAATCCCAGCATGCATATGCACGTACTGACCACGGGACGGGGGGGGTCTGCTGCACGGTCGCGTGATGCGCGCTCGCGGCCTCGACAGGCTTGAATCTCGCCGGGTCCACTGTGTACTAGCAATGCAGGGACGTCTCAAGGGTCGGTACGTCCCCAGCTCGCTTAGATTTGCATGATTTAGTTTTGGACTTTAGGACAGGGAAGCCGGCCAGCTATTCGATCTCCGTCAATTATGAATGAGGCGGCTGACTAGTCCACCTAAAGGGAAGCAATTATCGAGATTGGCAAATTAGCATAAAGTGTTGGGCGTGGGCTAGCACATTTTTTTAGATTAATAAAGCTTCTCAGCCCGAGCAAAATAACCGAAATTAATTTGTGCGGAGCTGTCGGATTCGCTGTGGCCAGCACGATTTCGTATGTCATGTCATTACGCACGCTGGGAGATGTGAGTGAAATTTAGATAGCAAAGGCACTTGGATTGCGAAGAGCCTCATGCAAGGTCAACACGATTACATTGTGGCAAGTGGCAACAAGTGTGCGGAGGCCGGTGGCGAACAAGGAAGGATGGACCGTGACATGATGACGGTCCTAATTTGTCTAGGATTAGTATTTTTTTTTCCCCCGATCTTTTTCTCGACCTATAGTACCAATGGAAGCGTTCGTACGTCCGAAATATAATTGCCTACCAATAAACAATTCTGAAAGCAATGAACTGGTGTTAAATGTCGAAAAGCAAATACTCTTAGTACATCATAATGTTGTTTTGCACAGATGTACTCCAGGACCGACATCGACCTATCCGGTGTCCGGATGCGAGTAAGGCCGGTGGACCTAACAATTTCGCTGCCGCTCGCTCGGCTCATCTTCAGGCTCCCTTCCAAACAGCACAGTACAGTCCTGCCGTCGACGCCTTCTTGCCTCAGGTTATTTTATTTTCATTATCCCAACCAAACTCTAATCATACCCACACCCACAAAATCCCAATACAAATACCACCGAACAAATAGATAGCGAGGAAGAAAGGAGAAACATAGCCGACGCCAAAAGCTAGCTACTCCTCCAATACTACCGCGGGCACAGGAGAGAGAGAGAGAGAGAGAAGAAGAAGAGGCGGCGGATAGCTAGGTAGCTTTGCTTCGCTCATGCAGGGCGAGTACCGCTCTTCCAGCGAGGAGTCGGCAGCGGCCGCTGCTGCTGCGGCGGCGGCTATGGCTCCTTTGGCGGTGGCGGCCAAGGAGGAGCAGGTGACGGTGGCGGTGGCGCCGCTGCCGCAGCAGCAGCCGCAGCCGCGGCGGCAGTACCGTGGCGTGCGCATGCGCAAGTGGGGCAAGTGGGTGGCGGAGATCCGGGAGCCGCACAAGCGCACGCGCATCTGGCTGGGGTCGTACGCGACGCCCGTGGCGGCCGCGCGCGCCTACGACACGGCGGTGTTCTACCTGCGCGGGAAGTCGGCACGGCTCAACTTCCCCGACGAGATCTCGGCGCTGGCCCTGTCGTCGGAGGGCGGCGGCGAGCCCCGCGAGCCCGATGGCGCTGCCCTGTCCTCCGCGTCGATCCGGAAGAAGGCCATCGAGGTCGGCTCGCGCGTCGACGCTCTCCAGACCGGCATGATGGTCGCGCCCGCGCACCACCGCGAGCGGCAGAAGCACCAGCATCACCACCACCACCACCCGCAGCTGCAGCTGCACGGCGAAGAGCACCACCAGCTGCAGCAGCACCAGAAGCAGCAGCGGACGGCGTGGAACGGCCGGGCCAAGAACCCGGATCTAAACCAGGCGCCAAGCCCAGAGAGCTCCGACGCCGAGTGAAGCAAGAAACCCACCGCAGGAAGCTTCACTCCGCAACAAGAACATGCAGTCTCCAAAGAGCAGCGTACGATCAGCACAGCTACTGGATCCACCCACCCATCTACTCTTCCGTCTCCATGTCCCCGCCGGCAACGACGGCTGCCGCCGCCGCCTCGATCGGTGGCGATATTTTTCGATACGTTTCGGATAAGAACATGCGAGGGGGGAGGCGTCGGGGGGTGCAGACCGGGAGGAGGACGCCGCCACAAGTGGCGGTCTTTCCAAATGTCAAAAAAACATAGCTGCAACAGTGAAACCAAGTCATCATCTTTTTCTTCTTCCTTCTTGTTATCGAGTAGATAAGCACCAGCGATTATTTTGCTTTAATTAATCCTTCCATTTGCCCCCCCTTCTTTGTTTACTTACTGCTACCACTACATCACCATGAGTATATATAATTGCCCTGCTTGATCCAGTTGTTCGTCCGCTCTGCTTACTCCAGTTGTCTGTTGGTGAGCAAATCTGCGTTAGGTTAGGCATCAGCCACTTCTTAGCCTTTTTTCCCCCCTTATCTTTTATGTGTGCGTACGTGTGTGATTGTGCAGACGCAATCATGGATCAGGGGGAAGCGAGTGGCGTCGTGGCGAGCCATGTTCGATCTGTCGCCACTCTAATCGCTAATTATGGACTACAGTATCATGAGTTTGTAATTAGACCAGGGAATTGTGGTTGTAGTACTACTACTAGTAGCGTTGTATGTATGGAGTGATTGGGTGGGTGGGTGCGTCATGGTTGACTGCATTTTGCTCGCACTGATCGCCCAAGTACCAGTGCCACCAACTTTCTGTAGCTCAACTAAGCACCGCCGGTACGCACGGGCATGCAAGGGAATCCCGCTGGACAGGGCTCGGATGATTCCGAGTGGCAACCGTGCAGACCTACCTGCACCGTTGATTAACGAATCCCTCCTGTCACCAATAGTTATGCTTTTGATATCGACACGGTCTTTAAAACACAATTTTGATCACTGTCACCAATAGTTATGCTTTTGATATCGACACAGTCTTTAAAACACAATTTTGATCACTAATTTTTATTATAACTAGCAAATTTACTCGCGCGACTGTGCGGCTAGATATTATGATACGATTATCTTTGATATATAACTATATTTTCTATAATTGTATTTTTTTTTTATATAACTCTAATATCTATATAGATTAATATGCACCGTTATAATCTGGTCCCACCAAAATAAGTGATGGAGATCATTGGACTCTTTCTTTTAATCTAAGCTGTTATAACTTGGGTCCGCTAAATAGATAATTAGATGGTATCATCCGGATGTTTTTGTTTTAGCTAACATCCAAATTTTGGACCGTTGGATACCTTACTCGGATATCACCGGGTCATTAGATCAAATCATAGGATCGGATGTAATCGATACTCCCGAATTTCAACAATGATCCGATAGTTCTAGATTTGGGTGATTTCATCAATAAAAAGATCCGGATGAAGTTTATCAAATCTCTAAATAATAACACCCGATGGTGGAGATCCTTTGACTCTTTCTTTTAATCTAAGCCATTATAATACAGATCCGCCCAGATGAAGGGCCAGATGTTTTGCTTTTTTATGAGAATTTCTAGCCTATTTCTCTTTTTTCTTAGCGACCCTCAAGAGCTTTTAATATATAATAGATATATTTATAAAACTCAAAAAAAAATATAATATTATGAAAGTATTTCTCGAGACAAATCTACACATATAATTTTCATGTATCCAATTTAAATATTTAAAACTATATTGATAGTGAAAATCTTAGAAGTTGAACCACGAGAACTATTTGCGACCGGAGGGAGGGAGTAAATCTCAGCTGTGCGTTAAGGGCGATGATATCCTTTGACGTTGGGTCACTGACGTATGGGGCCACGCACTGAGAGGACCCACACGTCAGTGACTCATGTCAGAGGAACCGGATCCGCGTTAAGGATGGGAGACCCATCGGACGGTGCCCGGACACTTGGGCGCGGCAGTCAAACACTGTAGTGCTGGTAGTTTTTCTGGACCTGGAGACAGCGGCTAACGACGACGCAGGTATGAGCACGTGCTGCTACTAATGCAAATACGGACTGGAGATGCACAGACGACAGCAATGCAATTTTCGGTACAGTGTGTCCCCCCACGGCTCCACGCCTCCACCTCCCCTGATGTCTTCATTTTTTTTCAACTGCACCTCCCCTAATGCTGGAGGACTAGCTTTCGGGTCGTAGGTCATATTGGGTCGGTCTCTGCTTGTAGCCCATGGAGATCAACAAGCTGGAGCTGCAAAGTTGTCGCCTCTTTGAGCCGAGAAACCGGAGACTTTATGAAATGTACGCTATCTAGGATTATATCCCTTTAGAACTCCAATCAAAATGAAAAAATTTCTGTGTGTGTTTCCTTTGGATGTTTATACTTTATTCTGAGGCGGTTCTAACTTCTAGTAACTTCTAGTAACTTCTTCTTCTTCTCTCTCTCTCTCTCTCTCTCAGTTAGTTTTAGTTACTCTCCAATCATTTCTTACCGAACTTACAGCTCCTTTTGTATACTCTCTTAGATTTTCTATAGGCAGCCAGACCGAGTTGTACTATCCAAAGGAGCAGCTATGCTTGCACAAAGGGAAGGCGACTTGCACCTCCCCCTGTCTGGCTATCATCAACTCCCTTTCTGGCCTTTTTGGCGTCCTCCCAATCGGACCCAACAAGCCATCACTTGAAGGATATGCTACTTTGCCTATTGCAGCGTCAAGAGGGGCCTCGTTCGGGGCACACGCACCCGACCAGGCGCACCCAAGCTGCCCTGCCGCTCGCCGCATCTTCGTCGTCGGTTTTCGATCGGACGGCCACTGTTCCAAACCGGGCCCGTCACGCTTTTCGCCACACCAGAGCCGAGCCCGGGTGCCGAATAGATCGGGCCCATTTCAGGGTCGCTTAGACGTAATTCGATCCACCTGCACACGCGCCACCACGGAGAAAACAGACCGTATCTCATCAATCATTGTTGCAGTGTTTCGCACATATGAGGGCGTGGAATCGGTTCTACGTAGCCCACCGCTGAAGTCGATTTGATTGAGGCTGATAGGGCAAAGCATTCCTCTTCTAGAGATCGAAAGAAGCGGGAGCCCTCGGAATCTTTGCAGCTCCAAAACGGGCTCGAGCAGGCACGCTTTACAGGGAGATCGGTGGAGACGGTACCCTGCCGGAGAGAATACAGCGACTGAGCCGTCACGCACGCGGAATTGGACGTGTTTTTTTTGGGTTTTTTGCCAGTTGTGTGGCCTCGCGCGCCGTGATGCCCATCGGTTCCCATCGTGCAGTCGTGCTCCGTGCCCATGGATGGATGGATGGATGCATGCCTTGCCTCGGCCGCGGCGCGGTCGTCGGCGTGTGGACAGGAAGGAACCCCCAAATTAAGTTTGGTGATCGCTGGAGACCAGCCGCTCGCCAGGACGGGCAGTGACGACGTCAACAACCGCGAAGTTTACGTTTTTATTTATTTATTTATTTATTTATTTTTACCCTCTCAATTTTGTTTTTGCAAATCTAGCTCGAACGAATTTGCAAGATTTGTCTCGGCTCTGATCGCGAAAACAGCATTAATGAACGCTGTCGTACCGCACCAAGACGCTGACTTGGCCTCCCACTGCCCTTCCGAGCTCCCCTTGCCCACCTGACTACACTTTAATTAATTAATCATTTATTTAAGTGATCACTTACCTGATTGATCACATTTGCTAGCCTACCAGGACATGCCGCTCAACAAGGACCCATCGAGTTCGCCAGTGAGGTGCTGCGATACGAAAGCGCAACATACCACGTATGGCTGCTTTCCCACTCAGACGGTGTTAGTTTTGTAAATTCTTTTATACGGTTCAGATTTGCAAAAAAAAAAAAAAAAAAAAAAATCAGGCTTCGAGCGCACGGCGTTTGTGTCCGACAAGTAAAAAAATTCAGGTGCAACGAAACCATTAGATGGGATCCAGAGCCATCCGAGCTTGGGAAAAAGAAACCAAGGCTCAGGAGTACGATGTTTCCGAACCACCAAATGCAGAATTCAAGCACCATATTGGTGCTGAATAAAAAGAGAGATCGGCTAAGGTGGTAACATGTCCTCTTTGAACCTACATCCATTATGACAGCCATAAATATTCCGTTAAATGCAGAGAGACAGATTCCAGGGATTATTTACTGCAGGCGCAGTTTACAGGGACCAGTTTTATCGAATTGTAGTAGAATGGCAAAATTTCCGACCAAAGAGCACGGTAATATGAATCAGTAAATGATCTTGCGATCGAATGAACATGGGTGTTGCTAACGAGCCTTGCTGCTCTCTGCTGTTTCAGGTCTTCAAAGCGGTGTTTTTGCAAATCGGACACAGATTCTTCAGCACTAGCCATTGCCTGATGCAACCAGCATGGAAGTCATGCCCGCAGTCAAGTGTCCCAAGATCGTCCCCATCAACATACTCTTCCTGGATAAACAGGGAGAAAGAACATAATTAAGGAACATTTTATAAAAAATTCAGTTTGGAGAGTGCATCCTTAGATTTTCACTGATTTCAGAACTCAAAGGAAGAATGAGGCAGGATCCTAATGAGTGTAGCAAAAAGTACTCCGAAAGAAGCACTAGGTATGATGTTTAATAAAAGGCATCTTACGGAGTTTCAGTATGTGGATGTTGGTTTCCAAAAAAAAATATTTGGCAAACAAATTGACGCCCAACTCAGAACTTGTGCACATAATTGACAATACAACTCAAAACGTTCCTTCTACAAGTTTAAATATTGAGCATATTGTCCGCAACACAAAACTATATTCCAGAGACCTGATTGATTTAATTGATTATCAATTAATGACCTACTTTGAGACAAAACTACATGCACATACTTTATGTAAGCATTGACGCTGCTTCATGTTTCTACGTAGCTACTCGTATACTGTACCTGACAGATACAACATGGCTCATGTTCCAAAGATGCTTCTAATCTCCATGATGAGAATCTACTTCGCTTCAGGAGCTTCATCACTGCTTCCTCACTGAGCCCAGTGCTAACGTTTCCTATGCCTTCCTCCAGTGCTAATAGCTCCTGAAAGATGAGTAGATGACAATCATCTTGATTAGATTTTAACTGGATGGACACACAGGTAATGTCTCACTAAGGAAAACCAACCTCATAAGACATATTGTCTATGTCAAGACGCATATCCCTGTGTCTGTCATGAATGTCGACACCGCCATAGAGAATAGACTGCTTCAAGAACAGATATCGAAGCAAGAAGTAAATCCCTCAACAATAAGCAAAGATAAAAATTCAAGGGCAACTACAAAAGCTTATGATACGATTCAATTATATTCACTGTTTAAGAATGTATATTCATGCAATATCAAACTAAAGCAGTTGAGAACTTATCAATTATCACCTCAGGATAAGATCAACCATTTCAGCATGTGATATATTGACTTTATTTATTTAAAGAAGATCAAATTTGAAACTAGACTTGTGCCACTTAGTGTGAACTGTGTAGTGGTTTTGGACTTCAATAAATCAGAGTTCAGAGGAATCAAAGTCCAATGTATGTTCTCACTTCTGACTGCTTCCTTTTTGTCGAAACGATGCGAAAGTTCATCTGCCTGTATTTTTCTCAACTACAGATTTGGTTTTGATTATGGTCGTGTACTATCTACTACTCCCATAGTTGCAGCAGCAGAATCCGGCGAGGTTAACACCACAAAATAGTAATACTAAAGTGTGATCCTGCCAAACAATTATTATGTTCAGTTAGGCGGTCATGTTGGGAGTTTTGAGGACAGAAGGCAGTTCGTTAACATAACTAGGCAATGCAAGTAAAGCCAGTAAATAGTATGAAAGAAAATAACAATCCTCAAAGATCCATCTTCCATCGTTAGTTATTTTGTTTTTTTCTATCCAAAATAACAATAGGAAACAGACCTAACAAACTCAGAAGACAAGTGCTATTACAGCATTACTGACCTCCAATCTTACATTCTCCCCTCGATTAATCATTTCAAGTGCATTCCGGATCTGGTGACAAGTAAACAGGTAAGAACCATATGGATTGGCATAGATTTGCTCATGATTATAGAACTAAAAACAGAAAGACATTAAAATATAAGAAGAAACGGTACATTGCAATTATAGTTTTTTGCGCTACATGAAAATACAGCAAATATGGTCTCTTTTCTATAGTATCAAACTACCAATGAACAAGGAAATGTCTATAGACCCTGCTAGGCTAAGCTGGCTAAAGGTACAACATATCTGGTAAGGTGAAGGTGACTGTTTCTAGAAGGTCCAAAAAGAAGAAGAATTTGGTAATACTGATAACATTTGCAGACAAGTGACATAGCATTACGTGGAGCTTGCAGGAGTGTGAAGAAGCATGCATGATCGAAGGAGGGAGAAAGAAGATCATATAGAAGGACAAAATAGTACATGAAAGACCTTTACAGGCATTAAGTTTAAATTGCCCTATGTTATTTCGTTCTTTGGTGTCATACATAACTCCTGGTGGCGCTTTCATATGTCACCACTGTTGGTGATGATCTCGGCTAATGCTTTCACACAGAGAGAGAGGATTGACTATAATGACACTTTCTCCCCTGTCTCAAAGAAAGATTCACTTAGAATCGTCATGGCTCTCATTGCTCATTATGACTTAGAACTATATTAGATAAACGTCAAAACCACATTCCTTAATGGTGACTTGCATGAGAATGTACATGGCTCAACCAGATGGTTTACTGTGGAAGGCAAGGAACACATGGGATGTCGGCTTAGAAAATCTATTTATAGATTAAAACAAACATCCAGACAGTGGTATCTAAAATTTGATGAAGTTATTAAGAAATTTGGCTCTAAGGAAAATGAGTTAGATAATTGTATCTACATTAAGATTAAAGAAAGTAGATTCATTATCTTAGTGCTCTATGTGGATGATATCTTGTTGGCTTGCAGTGATAAATATGTTGCATGAGACCAAGATATTTCTTTCCTCTAATTTTGACATGAAGGACCTTGGTGATGCTTCTTATGTTCTGGGCATTGAATTCACTGAGACAGGTCCAAAGGAGTATTAGGCTTATCTCAGAAGTCATACATTGACAAAGTGCTTAAGACTTCCACGCCTGTTGCTATTGTTAAGGGCGATAAGTTTGGAACATTCCAATGTCCAAAGAATCAATTAGAAACTTGATGAGATGAAGAGGATTCCTTACGCTTCAGCTGTCAGAAGCATTATGTATGCTCAAATTTGTACTCGCCCTAATTTAGCATTCATAACTGGGATGCTTGATAGATATCAATCAAATCCAGGGTTGAACCACTGGAAAGCCGTTAAGAAAGTCTTGCGTTAGTTACAGGGCACTAAGCACTACATGCTCACATATAAGAAGTCTGATGACCTTGAGGTTATGGATTATTCAGACGTTGACTTTGCAGGGTGTATTGATACTAAGAAATCCACATCAGGTTATATATTCACCCTTACAGGAGGAGCTATCTCGTGGAAAAGCTCCAAACAATTCTTTACTGCATCTTCAACGATGCAGGCTGAGTTTGTGGCATGCTATGAAGCTACCGGACAGGCAATGTGGCTTAAGAACTTTATTCTCGGACTAAGAGTGGTTGACAGCATATCTAAACCACTAACAGTATACTGCGATAATAAGGCCGCAGTTTTCTATTCGAGTAACAAGTTAAGTGGTGCTGCCAAATACATTTGACATTAAGTATCATGTTGCGAAAGATAGAATCCATGATCAAACAATTGATATCTAGCATATAAGTACCAAGTCTATGCCTACGGATCCGCTTACTAAAGGCTTACCACCCAGTCTCTTTCGAGAGCATGTTGCCGATATGGGTTTATTGGAAAGCCTCTGATTCTAAAAATAAAAACTATAAGAACAAACCAACTCCCGTTAAGAATAAGTAATTATTCCATCGAGATGGAATGATGCACTATAAATACTAGGGTTTCATCGGTGACTATTAACCGTTGTAATACTTTATCTTAGTACGTTTTTCTGTTGAGTATGGACTTATGTGATTAGCCTTTTGATCAAGTAGGAGAATGTTGGTGGTGATCTCGGCTAATGCTAACTGATTCTGAAAAACTCGGATCTAAGGGCCACCTCATACGCGCAATGATCGGGAGCGATTTTTTGGCTTCGGTCCTGCTAGATTAAAAAAGGGGAGAAGCCGGCTCATTTTTGGCCAGTCTAATCACGAGTTCATTCTCCCTAAACCCCATCCGATCTGGGACCTAGCGCAAGGCTACCGAAGACCAGCGCCATCACCGAGTTGATCTCAGTGTGTTCTTCCTCACCGTCCTCCTCCTTCACCGACGCATCAAGAACAATCATCAACCGAGCTAATGGCTTTATCTTCTTCCAATCCGGGTTAGTGCCTAATGATTCAGTTCCTCATTATTTCTCTTGTGATCATGATCTAGGCTAGTTAAGACTTAGACTTAGTCCTTAGCAAATCTAACAACCATATGGATGTAAACGTTTTCTGGACTTAATATTTATGAAAGGAGGAAGACAAGAAATAACAGAGCCAATCAACATACCTCTATTAATCTCCTTCCTTCCCTGCTCCTCGGTAAAGGAACACCCCAAACACCATCACCTTGGCGTTCCAACATAAACCCTGACCTTAAGCGTGGGTGCTGATGACCACGAAGTGCTCCAGATAGACGACCTAGCTCCTACAAGGAGATACAATTCCAGCAGATTACTAAAAGAAAAGAAATCAAATTGAAAGTTGAACATACTAAAATGAGAGAACGAAAAGCTACCTCTGCCAAATATCGAGGATGGCGTCTATGCAGATTTTGATGAGTGACAAATGGAGAGCCTGCTGGAGGATTAACCATTGAACTGGTATTAGGTCTTGATACTGAAGGAATATTTCCTGCAATGGCAGTGCCACGACCATCGGAACTCCAGTTAGATGGTTCTGGCACCAAATGTCTAATGTCTACTGCAGCAGGAGGGACTGAATCAGGAAAGTTGGGAGCCACTACATTCATTCCACTAACTTCCTCACTGCCAAGAACTCTGTTCTCCAAACTGCCTGCTCTCGATGATGAAGCTCCATGACCAGTGAAATGGTGTGCAGTTTGTGGAATACCAGGAACAACATTTACAGGATGTTGGTATCGCAAGTTGAGGCTACTGTCCACGGGAATAACCTCTTGTGGTTCATCAAATGTACTCTGAAGGGGAGGCGGCTGATGATTCCATGAATTGGAATGCCTGATGGCACTTGAAGAGGACCATGCACCATAGGGGGTAATATGTTGAGCTGTGGTAGTTCTTGCCCGAAAACTTCTTTGTGAACTTCCTGAATTATTATTGCCTCCACTAGGATCATAGCTACTAAATGACAATCCTGCAGTAGCTCCATAACGTGGCAGTTGTTCCTCAATGGAACTTGGAGCCAAGAAACAATTAGGAGAGGGCAAATTTGTGCTAGGAGCAGGATTGGAACTTGAAGAAGGAATGTTATGGAAGACATTATAATTCCTGTGGGAAAAACTTCTGCTAGAACCTGCTGAACACTGCCCATGGACTCCCTCGATATTTTTCCTCTTGCATGCTAGTCGGCAGCCATCCAGGGAACTATCTGGTCTTTGATCAATGCCTTCTGACATTAATGGAAAATCATCCAAAGGATTTTCACAGGCATTCAAAGTAGCAAAAGATTCTGGCTGCTCTGCACCTAATATGAATGTCCTGTATGGATGTAATCTCAACTGGGAAGTCTGAGCGTTTATACCATTACGAGAACACACCCCATATTGCTCTGAGCCTTGAGGGGCAATGTTTGCATTTGAACTTTGACCACATAGATCATTATCATTGGCGTTAAGGTTTATATCTACATTATCCAAAGAAAGGTGTTCAGTTACCATTTGCCTTTCACCAATCCTCAGGCCACCACTGACATTAAGGTGCTCCCCTTTGATCTCGTTAGAGCTGCCATAATTGAGTGAATTGCCACTTGAACTAGCTTCACCTGACTCCCAGAAACCTAAAAATGAGCCATCTTGATGTGCCTCATTTCCATATGGAATGTTTGCTTCGTTGTGGTTCATTTGATAACCTTGATTATTCTGTGATTCTACTGATCCAAAGATGTTATTCCAATATGCTTGTTGATCCATGACAGGGTTGCCCGAACTAGATCCGCGGTCAAATCCAAACATATCAGCAAACTGTTCAACAGAATTCTTCTGTCCTTGCATTATTTCTAGGTATGTTCTTGCTATCAATTGATCTGTAGCGATAGCATCTCAGGAGCTGTTCATCTCTTGCCAGCAAATTACGAGGGACCTGAAAATGTAAACAGCACATTAGAAATTTAGGGAATAAATTTGTTCTAGCATTCCTAAAGGGAAACAAGCACATAGCAGAGTCAAATGAATGGAATGCCAAATGCTACGATTTGTCACATACTGTTAGGCTATGCCTTCAGGCTTTAACTAGGTTTGCCACCAAAAGATGCTCCCTGTCAACACAATTAACCCTTATTTGCTCTAAAAAACATTGCGGCGTGTCCCCTCTTTGTTGGCTATCTTCACAATTCGATATCTACACAAATGTGGAACAGAGAAACCATTTTTTCACCTTACTCATTGAACTGTAGCAATCTCTGCATGAACCGCATTTGGTGTGGTGTGGTGTGTGGATGCACCAAAACTTGATGGTTTGGCTTGGTGTTACAAGCAAAGGTGATGCTGATGCATGCATTTTAACGGATGAAAAGCACGGTGATTGTACATTGCAAGCGGCCTAAACAGATGGATTGGAGGACTGCATGCACGATGGGGCCCACTTCTTCTCTGGACGCTCAAAAATACTCTTTTCTTTTTTTTGCATTTATTTCCCTTCCCATTCGGTATGAAAGAAGATGCAGTAAAACGTGCAAAAATAAAGAGAAACGGTTGAGGTAGCCATCCACGGTTTCAAGAGACAGATCGATTCTCTTATCACAAAATTGTAAGATAACCAACAAAGAGAGAACTTTAACCAAACCAGGAACATCTAAGATATCTCAGCCTCACACCATACAGAAGAGAAACTATCAGATAAATCTGAAGGTTCGAGAATTTTGTTCTTGGAAAAGATGAGTTCTTGACAGTTTAGCAGCATATGTCATATCCCCGGTTTAAGGAACGTATGGTGGAATGAACCATGAAGGAATCAACAAGAGAAAGAACACATATTGTAAAGGAATCATGGACTTCAACAGAAGAAAAGGAATGTTTAGCAGATGAAATCAAGAAACAAGAAAAGAGAAACAAAAGGCACATACTAACAGAGAGATGCAGCAAACCATACCAGAAGCTAGTCCCAAGTTTTTCAACAACTTCCAAGAACCACAATCCAAGCAAAGAACCAACTTATTTCGACTTCCCTTCTTCTCTTTCCTTCGTCTGCCGATCCTCTCCAACCAAGAGAGAGAGAGAGAGACGACGACGACGACGAATCAACACAATAAAGGGAGGAAAAACAATTGCTAGAGAGAGAGGACGAGAGAAAGATGGTGGGGGAGTGGAGACCGAATTCAGAGAGATCGGTGGGGTGGGTGCTGAAGAACAGGAAGGGAAAATGGGTGGAGGAAACTTTGTCAAGAGGGAGAGGGAGAGGGGGAGAAAGACAGGGAGAGGGAGGGGTGGTGATGAGAGGATGCAAGGGAGAGAGAAGTTTGGCGTAATTCGGATTTTATTTATTTCTCTTTCCTTCCCTTCTGTGTCTTGGAAGGATGCCTTTCCTCCCTCCCCCCACTAAAACCTTTAAATGCTCCCCATTAGAATTAGCGAACCATTCAAGAAGGGCCAAAGATTAGAGGCCTGTGTGTGTCGTGTTGCCTTTCTCATGACCTCCCTTCCTCTTTTGGGTTTTTGCAAACCTCTTCTTTTTCTTTCATGCTCACCTTCTCTCACCCTTTGCATTGAATAACTTTCACGCTTGATTGCTTCCCCTGCATTAAATATCTGTAGGTGTAATCCAAGTGTCATGAGGTATGGTTCGTTGAATTTGGAATTGGATATACACATTTGTCAGCTTATGAGGAAGGAAAGATATACGGAAGTGAGGTGTGCTTTGAGTAATCTTCAGATCGAATTAACATTATTACATCAAGCTGTGACTTGTGAGCTGTTTATTACATCAGGAGCTGGAAAGCATAACATCCTTGTTCTATCATCTATGCATGAAAATCATGCGACCAAGTTACCAAATATCATCATCAGTTTCGTCCTCCTTTTCTGCATTTCAGTTTCTTTCCCGCTCTACCGGATTAAAAACACAGTAGTTTTGCTGAAATACGCAGGAAAGAGATTGTCATCTACTAGTTGCCTAAGAATCGATTTAATTTTCCTGGCCTAATGACCCCCCAACGCCCTCCCCCGTCGGCGTCTCACGTAGCCACTGCGGGGCCCACCATGCCACCATCATAGATAAGAGTGAAGTCAGAAGATGATACGTGTCTTCGGCGGTGCGCTTGAGGATGGAGATCAGACATAGCGATTGCCGGCTTGACCATGTACTCCTCCATCGACCGTAGCTCCATACCATCAGAATTCAGAAATGCAACACCTGCAGCAACCAAGATGGAAATGTAAAATTTCACATGAAGACCGTGCGTCTTACTCAATCAATGGCACCTACCTAGACTACCTGATATTTTTATTTTAAAACTATGGGTTTTAAATAACATGTCAACTGTTCATGTGGTTTGAACCTGAACCAACCGCATGCAGAGAAAGAAGCTGATCATTACAGATTTACAGGTGAGTGTTCACAGTGGGTATCCTTGTTTCCTTGGATGGCCTCTCTTTGCTACCTGCCTGCCTGCCTGCCTGGCGCTTGGAGCTTGCTTTGCTGCTTTTCTGACGGGGCTCGTGCTATGAGGAGTAAGTGCTCCCCAGGGAATATACGGTGGGATGGGAACGCGCCCTGGCATCCATCTCGCTAGCTTTTCTTTCCCCCTTACCACTTTGGGCTAAATTACGTAAAGAACCTCGGCTGCAGACTGTTCGCGGTGTTCCACCCGATCCCCACCTAAATGCATTTCCAGCTTGTGCACTTCACTGGGTTCAGATGAAAATTAGAGGATTCCTTTCATGAAAAAATACAGAAATTAGGGTTGTCTTTTGGGCTTTGCCAGTCTGTGGAGTAAGTGTTTTTTTATCACTTCAAGAGATAGAAGCCTGTCTTTATGACTGTTACTAGCTATTGTCTTTTTAATGAGTGAAAATTGGATGAATAAAAGTAACGAATCTGATTTCCAAGTAGCTCATATGGCTGACAATGGCAATAGTTTCTTGAAAGCAAAAGGCTCACAAGGCAGGTACATCCGCACAATGAGAGGCATATGCATGGATTATTCTCCTCACTTCCATTGCCATTAGGCCGGCTTAAAACGTTCATACATAGAGGGAATTTTCATTGATCCATCCACAACTAGTTTACAGGTCAACCAACCCAACCTGACAAAAACATCTACCACTAGAAAACTAGCAAGTTGACCCGTGTATTTGCATGTGCATCATTTTTAAAGTATGTTTAAATGAATTGGTAATACATATATGATTTTGCTTTTTAGTTAATAGATTGTTGCAGAACTCTATTTATAATATTTTAATATTATATATTGTAGGAGAGAATATGCTCACTTTGTTTCCCAACACTTGTCACATGTAACTGAAACTTTCCTCCTCAAGTACTTGCATAGCAAAATAGTAAATATAGCATAATATAAAAATTTTCATTTATATCATCATCTCTTAATTTCATTATTGCGATGTTTGTATCTTTCTTTCGGTACTTCTTTTAATGCACATTACATTGCTTATACCGGTATAGCTGGATGTACACTTGTTGATGTATCTCTGTCTTAAACCCTCTATTCTATAGAGGTTCACCAAATAAAAAGTCATGATGCTTTCTTTCTTTTTTTAAAGAATTTTTAGCATATTTTATATTTTCTTTATGACGATAAAAAAACGTATCGTCCGCTTATATACAAGTCAAATTCATATTTTTCACTTGGTATGGAATAGAAAAATAATCCCAAAATTCCTTTTATTTTTATTATTATGTTATTTTGCATTTAATTAATATTTTCATTTTCAGATTAGAATTTGTATATAAATCTAACTATATTTTTATCTAATTTTTATTCTAGATTTTAACTATGTACAAATTTAATTTAGAGTTCGTATGAACATCAAATAGCTAATTTTTTTTTTTGGGTATTCCTCATTTATGTTAATTTTTATTTTTATTATTTTTTATTTTGCATACACTTTTTATTTTAGAATTATACAAATCTAATTTATAATTTTTATTTTGAATTTTAGCTGTGTACCTACCATCACATGTGAGACGAGTTATTACGTGCATGCATGGTTTCGTTACCTTATTATGCGCGATGGATGATCGAGTGTGCATCGGCAAATGCATAACCTATCTACTCCTCCTCCTCCTCCTCCTCCTCCTACCAGTACTATAAACACACACTCTTACACCTATCTAGCTAGCGTATCGATTGCAGGGTTCACAAAATCGATTTGGTGATTTTTGGATGAACAGTAATTTTCGATAATAGCAAAAACCGAGTCAAAAATCGGATAAATTCAAAAACCAATTTTTTCCAAAAAAATTCAAAAAAACGTCTATTTCGTGGAAAATCGACGACCTTGTTGAACTTTTGTGCGATCGATTTTTTGTAGCGATTTTCGACGATTTTTGATAAAAATTGACCGATTTCGACCGGTTTTTGACACGTAATTTTTTTTTGAATTTTTTTGGATTATTTTTTGAATCGGATCAGTTTATCGACCGGTTTTTGATATAAGACCGCAGCGATATGGGCGAAAATCGCACGATTTTCATCGATTTTGTGAACCCTGATTGATTGTCGTTTATCCTAATCGCAGCCAGTTTTGCCTTCCCCGATCATATTCCGCAGCATCTCAATTCCTTATATACACACGCGCGCGCATACACAAATTATTATTTTTTGAATGGTTAGATGATTTGGATCATCCACTCTTTTAGTTTTTAAATTACAAAGTAATATATATCTCTAAGTACTAATATCCGATGGCTAGTAGTCCGCTAGATAGACGGTTAGATATTTTTTTAAAAAAAATAATAGCATCGAATGGCTACTATAGTTCAAGTTTGTTAGGGTCCACCATATTAAAGGCTTTTTTGTTTTTTGTGAGAATTTCTACTATATTAATATTTACTATAGTTCAAGTAAATAAACCGTTTGCTTTTTTTGTTTTTTGTTTTATGCAATAAACCATATTAAAGGTCAGATATTTTGTTTTTTGTGAGAATTTCTACTATATTAATATTTTCAATAAAAGATCCGATGACGATTGTAATTAAGGTCCACTAAATTAAGAATCAAATATTTTATTTTTTATACGAATTTCTAACCTATTTCTCTTTTTTCTTTTTTTTTTGAGATTCTCGTGAGCTTTTGATATATAATAATAGATGCCACTGGAGAAGAAAGTCGTGTGCGGTGTGACAACCGGGAAGCACGGTGATACTGCCATTCGCGGAAACGTAAAGAAGGTGAGTAGTATAGTAGGCGAGTGAGCGCCCATGGATAGGAAAACGTAAAGTTGGTGCTATTGAAAGGCAAGCATACACAGGTGCTATTGAAAGGCAAGCATACACAACAGTATACATGTAGCTCAGCTTAATCGGTGCTTTAGTTTACAGCTGATAGCTGTTTAGGTGATGCATGGCTTCACATGATTTTCTTCTTCTTCTTTTTTCAACATTTTTCGTGTCAGCATACTGCTAGGTTTTGTAGTCTCTCTCTCTTTTTCCATGGGCTATGGTAGGGGAGCGTGACATGGACATGGACGCTGCTTAAAAGCTGCCGAGTGCCTACCATGGACAGAGAAGGTAGGGACCATTTTGGCTCCTCGATCGTCTTTGGACGGTTTTAGCCATTGACTGTGGATGTTTTGTAAAAGAACTAGGCATTTGCCGCAAGAAACCTCTCAGGGTTTGATGTATATTTGTACTCAGAATTTAAAAGGAGTTTACAAGTTGTGCGTCAAGTGAACAGAATACAAAATCGATGTACAACATAAGGAAAGAACCGAGCGGTGTCGTGACGGACGGGAAACAAGGTCGTGAACTCAAACTTGTCAATACCGTATGGAATATATACCGATTTGGTTTTAAAAATGGTACATTTTGATGTTGTACCAACGTATCGTTTTGGATTTTTTTTGATATGTAACCTTTTTTATTTAATATAATATATATTTATTTATAAGTATACTTATATATATATATTTATAAGTATACTTATATTTTAATTATATGTACACCAAAGTTCACTTATAATATTACTCTAAATACATAGTGGTACTGTCAAATATAATATATAGTTCACTAGACCATATTATTAATTTCACCAGTATAAGTGGTATTTATTGAGTTGCATGCACTAGCCAATTCACCCAAAAGCTTAAGCTGATGAGGAAACACGTGTAGGCTCCCTCAAGTCTAAAACGTGGAATAGAACTAAAACGTGGAATAGAAGTGGGCTACAATTATTATTTTTTTAATTGCACCAACCGGGTCTTGAACTTGAGACCACTTAGCTCTGATACCATATTGAGTTGCATGCACTAGCCAATTCACCCAAAAGCTTAAGCTGATAAGGAAAGACGGGCAATTCACTTATACTTCAACAGTATTGACCGATATTAAAGCCGATATGACATATATCGAGACCAATACGATACTATTTTATACCAGTTTAGATACCGAAATATTGATAACCACGCTCGTATCACTCAATCACGACACAGCTAGTACATGCGCTGGACTTGTGTTTCTTTAATACTTTCCCTCGATCACGACCTCTAATAAGGTTGAGATGCCTTGAAGTTTTCCGAACGCAGGCTTAGAAAGTGCTTTAGTAAAGATATCATCAACTTGATCTCGCTTTAGTAAAGACATCAGCAACTTGATCTCGCGGCGAAACAAACTGAGCCTCCATAGCTTTGCACGCCACACGTTGTTTGACAAAATGAAAATCCACTCTGCGTTTTGTGCGTGCATGAAAAACTGGATTCATCATCATGTATGTGATATCAAGATTATCACACCAAAGAACGGGGCTGTAGCCTGAAACACTCTTAACTCGTGCAAAAAGTGATTGTAACCAAATCAACTTGGTTGTAGCGTTAGCTAAAGCTTCGTACTCAACTTATGTACTTAATCTCGAATATGTTGCCCGTTTCCTAGAGCTCTAAAACCCAAGATTTGGTCCAAAATAAATTGAAAAATATACACTTTTTAAAAGGAGTATATAAATAAATTATGCTATAAATGGTGAATTTTGACGAAATTTTTCATGGAACTCACTTTGAAATATCTTATAATCAGTATTAGAGTATACTCAAAATGATAAAGAGGTATAACAACATCATTTAAGTGGAATACTGAGAGTGGGAGTACATACTCCCAGAGGTATGGAACTATTTTCCTATATATATATATATATAAACCCATGTCAATTACTCCTTTTCACAAACCGAAGGATACTCTTGACGGTAACCCAATGCAAATCAGCAAGTGTTTAAAGAAACTGACACTAGGCGAGGAGGCGGCGACCAGGTGGCGGGGAGCCCTCGGGAGGCGACGGCAGCGGGGCGAGACCGAGCGGAGGGGGGGCTAGATCGGGAGGAGGCGATCGGACGACAGGGCGAGACTGGGCAGTAGGGCAAGATCGGGAGGAGGGGCGTCACTGGGCAACGAGGCTAGATCGAGAGTAGGGGAAGACTGAGCAGCGGGGTAAGATCGGGAGGAATGGCGCCACGGGGCAGCGGGGTGAGATCCGGAGGAGGGGAAGATCGGGCGGTGGGGCAATATCGAGAGGAGGGGGCTAGTCTAGGGTGTGGCGGGGTGAGATCGGGCAAAGCCACAACCAAAGCTGGTTTGTGGGGTGGCGGCTTTGAGGGGGTTGCAGCTGGGCTATGCTTCAAAACAGTTGTGAAGCTGTCCAGTCTGGGAGGCTTCCGATCCAAAGTCGAAGCCCCAAACAAAAGTCTATGTACTATAAGGTGCCTATTGTACTCTGATACAAAAAATAGCTTTCTCTCTCCACGGTATTCCTTTCTTTGACAGTTTTATGGGCAAAACCATCAGAGGGTTTCGGTACAGCAAGGTTTCAAATTTTGTTTTAGGGTTTCATCTCGGCACCCTTCGAAATCCGAAATTTTGGCAAAATCTCGTTATTTCGGATGAAATTCGAACGAAATACAAAAAGAAAATTTTGAATCCGGTAATTTTTGAACCGAAATTTCCAAGATTTCGATTCAAAATACCAAAAATTTAATCCAAAATGCTGAGATCTCGGCGAAATTTTAGGTATTGTCGTCCTTTGAATTTTTTAGAGTTTTTTTAATTTCACCGGAATTATGATATACCGACCGTCCCACACGGAAAATGACGTGAAGAATCCAATCTGACCAAAATCCAGTCAAGTTTTGTTCAAATCTCGGTAAATATTTCGGTCAAATATACCGAGATCTCGTCGAGATTTAAGGTACTGTAGCGCTTTGTATTTTTCTAGAATTTTTTAAATTTCACCGAGATTATGAAATTTAGAAGGATCCGAGATTTAAATTTTTGCTGAGATTTCGTAAAATCTCGGCGAAATTTCATTCGGTACAGCAGCTCATGTTTGGTTGCACTTCGCGTTCCCGCTGGATTGGACAAGTGTTGGCTGCAGAAAGTATGATTACAAATGTGACTTCGGTTCGCCAGTTCAGACTCAAGGGTTCACAAAATCGTCGATTTTCGCCCATATCGACACGGCCCGATATCAAAAACCGGTCGATAAACCGATCCAATTAAAAAAAATTCGAAAAAATTTACGTGTCAAAAACCGGTGGAAATCGGTCGATTTTCGTCAAAAATCGTCGAAAATCGCTACTAAAAATCGATTGAATAAAAAATTCAACAAGGTCGTCGATTTTCCCCGAAAATCGACGATTTTTTATATATTTTTTTTGAAAAAAATTGGTTTTTGAATTTATCTGATTTTTAACGATTTTCGACTTGATTTTTGCAATTATCGAAAATTACTGTTCATCCGAAAATCGCCGGATCGATTTTGTTAACCCTGCTCCTCGCTATACACGATTAGCGTACTTGTAGGTATGCATGTTTGTTCTCTAAAAAATCATGCATATACCACATACTGCTTCTGAGTCAACAGTAAGTAATTAAGATCCGTAGTATATGCTGCTCAATTCAAATAGTATGATCGGCACCTACATATACACGTGAACATTCTAATTAGATATCAATGCTTACAGTGAAAGACGCTCTACGAGTTTAAAGTATCTCGGTATGAATGTGAGATCGGTCTGAAAAAAATTCTGAGATTTTTGTTTTTTTTGTAAGTTTGACTGTTTGTAAATTGCTTACTTGGTTGTTGCTCTGGACCAATCAATCATGAATCGGTATGGAATCTTGCTTTTACTATCCCCCGTGAGTTCATTTGGAATACATGATCCAAGCATAACGATCGAGTCAACCGAACAATTACTACAAGCTGAGAGAATCAAAGACCATTCTATGGAGGAAATAGCAAAAGCAAGGGAATTCAGATTGGGACCGGTTCTCCTATCCTGTATGACCTGAAGTCATTCAGCTTTTATCATCACGCCTTGCTCAATGCTCACCATTCACCAACACGGCAAACAGAGCAGTGAATGCGTGCATACACATCAGGCTTAGACCATCTCCAACCATATTCCCTTCATTTCATTCCCTTCCCTGTTCCCTTCCCCATTCCCATTCCCTTTATTTCCACTCATCTCCAACAGATTCCCTTTAAAGGGAATTATATAGGGAAAGGAGAGAGAATCCCTTCCTGGAGGGAATGGGAGAGAGAATCCCAGGCTGAAGGGAATGCTGAAGGGAATCCGTTGGAGCGCTGAAGGGAATGGGAATCCCTTCGCGAAGGGAATGAGGGAGGGGAGGGAAATGGGTTGGAGATGGTCTTAGTATATTTAAACTAGTAGTACTACTCCTACTACTAACTCCTGCAATGGTGCTTCTTCAAAGTGCCTTTATTCCCAGACCACAATGCTAGTGCCTGCCTAAAAAAAAAACATCGCATCCAACGATCCATGGACACGCAAAGTTCAAACCAGGTAGGGGCCAAGTAGGAAGCAGCACGACACACACAAACATTACACCCCTTGGACCATCACCAACCAAACAGACTGGGATTTCTCATCTCAGCACAGTGCGTGCACGATCGATGCCGGAACGGTCATGATGAAATGTGATTAGGCGATGGTTTCTTGCTGGTTTCTTCTTCTTTTCCAGCCCAAAACGTCGGCCATCAACCATCATATGGGGAGCGGATTTTTCTACGCGTTGAGAGCCATCGGAAACTGTGATGTGCTGCCGCTAGAGGTGGGAGTTGGACGTGCCGTGCCTGCATCGCACGTGATCAACGGGTTTTGAGTGGCAGCGTGTGGTGTTTGTTCGGTACGACTAGGTTATGGTGCTGTGTCAGTTCGATTCGTCTTCCATAAGATTCAAATATGGCTGAAGGCACACCATGCCGCTGTCGTATCATACCGGTCCAATTCTTGTTTTGTTCGGCATGTGGATATCGTCATTGTTGGTCCGTTGCTATGGACGGCATTAAGGATGAGGAATGAACGTTGACCGTCAGCAAAGATTCGATATACACAATTATTAGAAAAAAAAATGAAATATATTTTACTTATTCATTGGGTACAAGTACAGAGTTACTACCTCGTTAAAAACCTTACGCACTATACAAGGGTGGAGGAGGGCGAGACGAGAGAGAGAAATAGGAGACTACGGAGGAGCGAAGAGATGGCGACTGCATCGGATGGGTTATGGAAGAAGACAAAGGGGAGATATAGTGTTTGATGATCGTCTATGTCACTAGGATAAGATAGTTGATAATGAGTTGTGTTGTAAATATATATTTATTTTTTTACAAAATGACCGTTTCGTGCTGAACAGATCTAGACACGGTTCAGTTGATCTCATATCGTGCTATAGAGTCTATTGTACCAAGTTTTCAGACCTAATACAATCAAAAACACATATATTATACCATAATTTTTGAAACTATAATGGATCGATCGCGCGGAGAGCCAGCCCAAAAGACAGCCATTGCCCAGATCTGGCTGCTGCTGCTGCCTTCTTGACAGATCAGATTAGGAGAGAGTTTGAGGAGAGAAAGCAAGCACATCGTCGTAATTTCCGGGTGGCTTCTTGTGTCAGTGCGTTGTGGCGCACGCTGCGCAGCGAGCGAGCCAACGGCTCGAGCTACCCGATTCCCGATCCTATTCGCCTGTCCCAACACAATGGCTGCCTGCCAGGTTGCTTCACGTCATGGGCTAATGGGTAAATTAATGGAGGAAGCGACGTGCCAGAGGGTACTTACCGGGAACAGGCGTTTCACAGTGCGTGTTTATGCTCCCAAAGCACTCTGTTTTTTCTCCTGTTTCCGTCCTGGGGCTGGGAGTACCTGCAGTACTGCTAGCACTCTTTTGTGCTAGACCTTCACGAGTCATTTATTTGCAGCTTGGTACACCAAAGACGACAGAATTATTTACCCTCAAAGCGTGCACTAAACCTGGGTGCAGCAAATCGCGTCAGGAGAGTTTGTGTGATGCAGTAATGGCAATCCATGCCATGCTGACAGCCTTATGCCTGTCACTAAAGATCGATGTCGCCACTTGCAACAAGATGCGAGGATCGCGATCGAGTAGCTCGTTGCGTTGGCGTTGGCACGTTATACAACTCACACAACCCACCGGGCCACCACTCACCAGTTACCACACCAGCACGCAGAAAAACACGCGCCCCCACCAACGGTGCCGGCGCACGGCGCGGCGCGACTCATTTCTCACGCTCTTTTGCCCCGCCTTTTTCACGTCGTGCGCCGCCTGCGCGGCTGGCCGTGCCCGGCCGGCTCGGGGACCGCGGCCTCCCTTTTTCCTCACCGTTCTCGCCGGTTGTTCCGCTCGGTTTGCGCTTGCGGCCAGCCACCACACACAGCTAGAGGTGGGCGTCGTGCCGTGCCGTGCCGTACCGGCCCGGCCCGGGCCCATCGTGCTTCGGGTCGAAACCGTGCCGTGCCACGACGGCCCATCGTGCCGTCTTGCGGCCGTGCCGCCCGATCGACTTTTGGCGAGCCCAAGCCCAGCCTATTTGAGCTTCGTGTCTGCTTCGTGCCGTGCCGGCCCAAGCCCGACCCATTTTTACTATTGTGACGAACAAAGAAATAAAACAAATCACTACTACTAAACTACCTATTTTAATTACATAAGAGACTAATCACATCAACAAAATGTCAAACATAAATGCAATGCTTGAAGATGCCCTGAATCAACAATATCTGCCAACTTTTAAGTCTTAATCCGTGATTTCGTGCCGTTCGTCGTGCCGTCTTGCCGCCGTCGTGCTCGATTCGGGCCCGACACGGCCGTGCTTCTGATTGCGTGCGGTCCGCCCGGTCCGAATCGTCTTGCGTCTTTCTTTGCACCGTGCCATACCATCGTGTTTCGGACCGGCCCAAAAAAGCCCGGCCCAATGCCCACCTCTACACACAGCACAGCAGTAGCCGGCAAACGCTCTCTCATTTCTTTACGCCGGTTGTTATGCCAGCCAAACACCTACACGGTGCACCCAAAGATAGCTACAACTACTTGTAATTAACCACCGCGTTTTAATTCAGGCTAGTCTAGGCTCTAGGTGCTTCTCCCACCATGGTATAGCCGCATAGGTGGATGTAATTGAGCAGTTAAACAGTCCAGGAGGAACTAATCATCAAACTGTTTGAGCATTGACTGCGATCTTGCCATCTTAATAAATCTTTGGCTACCCGTGACATCGTGCCGGGACGGACATGTATTGATGCGTATCCCATGACGTAACAGCAACCAACAGATGTTAATCCAGCTTGCATTTCACTTGCCGTTTAGCCAGACCACACGGACCACGACTGCCATGATAATGACCAAAAGGACTATGGAAATGGGCAATTCCCGAAGGTTCAAACTTGACATCGAAAGAGCATGTCCACAAATTTCTGGCGTACAGTACCAGGGCATTTATAGTACTAGTCAAAATATGCTAATACTACTCTACCCTCGGACCCGGTTGTTATTGACTCTCGCACTACAGTACTGCCATCGAATGCTACATATGGCATGGGCTCAGGTAACTTTCTCCCTCTTTACCTCTGACAAATGACAATGAGAGTCTCCTGGTGTAAGCAAAGGCACATGCAAAGTTAAAGGCTAAGGCCGTAGGCTAGCTGTTGAAAACTCTTAAGCACGTAAGCGTATACTCCATGTGTGTTCAAGTAGGTATACGGTCGTAGCAAAGCATGTGAAGGTACCACTAGTGGTGACCAGTGACCAGCTCTGTGAATGTTTAAGTAACATGATGTGGCTACAGGAGCATGTGAAGGTGGCCATGCCTTGGGGATTCCTTTCTTTCGGCAGATGACTTCTCATCTCATACAGATGAGATGGCTACGAGCCAAGTATACCTGTAAAGAATGTTCACCAATCACTACCTGTGATGCCGTATCCATGTGAAGATATTCAATTCTCCTGAGATTTTTCTCCCCCTGTTTCTTTTTGTTTCTATCTTCCATGTTGTGACATGCAATGAGGTGACTTCATATGTTTTAGCAGAAGAGTGAGGGAAAAAGCAAAGTAGACCAAACTCATAATAGAATGTTTACCACGGCTATCCTATACTAAATTGCAGTACTACTCAAGAAACCTTAAGCTCACACACACAGCTCGCCAGTAAAAAACCAACACGCACCCAAGAACATAAGAAATAGCTATAGGTGAAGCTATCTAGTAGTATAATAAAGGATGGACCATGGCCATCACAAGCTAAAGCTACACGTAGGCACGTAGCTGGATAATGTAATTTTCTCATCCTTGTGAGTTGCATCATGACCTCATCATGGCAACCAAGGGAGGGGTGTGCTGGGTCCCATCTTGGCATCTTGGTCCACCAAAGGCATGCCAAAGATAATTAGACAAAAAAACTGTCATCTCGCATATGAAACATAGGGATAATCTGGCGGTTACAATAACACCATGAATCTTGCAAATGTTGCATTCGATCGTAATGGGTTTCCGATAATCGCGTACCTATCTGACCATGCCATCCTTTCGGGCACATGTCCACTTCATACGTAGGGCACCGGCAACCTAAAGATGATAATATATCTGTAGGAAAAGATTAGAGGGATTAATTCTATCTCACTAGGCAAATGATGAAAGGGAAACGCCATTTGATGTAGCCATTTGTCAAGTATCAACCTTACACGCATCCGATAGAGTTTCAAAAAGATCAGGATTTCATGGACCAGCGGTGGTGTGATATCGAGATGCATCGATTCCATTTTATCTCCTCCTGTTAGGCGTCTCTTTTAAATAGTTATAGCTCCTTTCGGCTGCGATGGTTCATTCACCTGTATACATGAGCAGAATGACGTCTCTTTTGCGAACATTGGGGAGAGGATTACGTCGCGGAATCTGATCGAATGCATCATCTGTACGTAGATGCCCACACCGATTTTGAACACACGCACACCGCACACATCGTCTTGCACTGGGCGGGCGTGCGCAGAGCAGAGCACCTGGAGGTCATGCGGTGCATGAGTCGACGGCCGTACGCCGGTCGCGGCGTATGCTGCCGGCGTTGCGTGCAGGCGGGGAGTGTCTCCGGTGTCCCCCACCCCGCCCAACCTGCAGGTAGGCTGTAGGCAGCAGCTGCAACGGGTGGACGTCTATTTGCTGAAGCCACATGCTGCCCATGCATCAGTCGTCACCCCTGCATCTGATCTGATCACAATCCCCTGCTTGCTCTACGCAGAGTACAGACGGGGATGTTTGTCCTAAGGAATACCTACAGCGTCGCAGCAAGTCTTTGTTCTTCAATCGACAGCGGGGCAGCCAAAATGTAATATGAATTTCGCTTATGTAACCAACGAGAAATCAAATCACGTAATGTAATCTCGGGAGAGTTTGAAACAACAATGATCGATGAGGTTTGCAAGGATCGGATGTATTGCCACAAGTCACAAAGCATATTCTGACGAAGGAAGTTACTCCAAATCCAGCTACCTGTACTCTATGAATAGCAATTGCCTCTTCCAGAGGATTAATGCGAGTCGTACACTGCACGGCTACACCTTAGGTACTTTGCATTACACTACCAACACGCATAATTCCAGGACCGTCCCTGGAGGCCCATATTACCTGTAGGCCCATATAATATGAAAACTTCGTATTTCAGTTCCAACCATTTACTCCGAGCCTTTCTAAACTTTTTCGAAAGGTACAAATATGTTGGGATTCCTTACTGTAGCCTATGGTTTATCCGGCAGAATATGTAACAAAACATTTCTTGTGCCATGCCCATGCCTCAGTAGTATACGGTCATTTCCTTTTCACAGCATTGGCCAAAAAAAAAAAAAAAATGCCATTCTGTCACATCACACAAGCAAGTCATGTCTTCAACACTCTTAACTTGAAAGCGCAACACTGAATATATATACGATAGTTTAACAAGACAAAATGGATCCCTCTGTAACCAGATCGGCCATTAGGATTTGCCACTTCTGTGCCATGAGAATTCTGTACACTCTTCTAGAACATTTTTCTCCGAACCTTCTGTTACCCAGACGATCTTCCAACTTCAAGTCTTGAAGCAAAAGCTCCTTCTCGCGAACCTGTTAGTATGTTACAAGTTAAGAACACGAAAAGACCAATGGTCGAACTTCCTTAACATCTCCAGTAGCTGAAATATATTCCGCTTCAGTAGTAGAAAGAGCGGCAATAGGTTGTAAGGATTCTTTCCAACTGATTGCAGAACCACATAAAGAGAAGATATATCCAGAAATTGATTTTCTTTTATCAAGATCACCAGCATAATCAGAATCAACAAAACCAAGAACATCATTTGTCTTTACTTTATTCCTATCAAACATCAAGCCAAAGTTAGAAGTGCCTTTCAAATAACGAAGAATACAACTGCATTCCAATGCTTTTTGCCAGGATTATGCATAAATCTGCTAACAACATTAACAGATTGAGCTAAATCTGGTCTGGTGCAAATCACAGCATACATGAAATTACCAACTGTACTGGAATAAGGAACACGAGACATATAGTCTTTGTCTTCATCATCAGTAGGACATTGACCTGAAGATAATTTAAAGTGAGAGACAAAATGTGTAGAAACTGGTTTGCAATCACTGAGATTAACTCTGCCAAGTACCTTCTCAATGTGATTTTTCTGGTATAGAAATAATGTACCAGCTTTGCAATCACGCTGAATTTCCATCCCAAGAATTTTCTTTGCTGGACCAAGATCTTTCATCTCAAATTCATGACTAAGTTGAGTCTTTAACTGTTTAATCAATGATTTGTCATCAGAAACAATAAGCATGTCATCAACATAGAGCAGCAAATAAACAAAAGAACCACTATTCCGATCAAAAAATAGTGGGACACAAGAGCTAGAACTCGAGTGGAATGTAGTGGGGAGGATGGGGAAGAAGATGATGCAGATGTTACGGGATTTGGTGCGCCGTATGCAAATTTGCTGGTGTGGCGAGCATGGCAACTGCGACACATCAAATTTGGCTGCCGCCAACAACAATGGAGCTCAAGTACGGTGGTGGTGCACCTCATTCATCCTTGTCAGGTTCGGCTTCGTTGATATCCTGCTCGCTGGCATGATCTCCAGGAACACTTCCTCATCACGGCGCTCAAGACAACCCCCCCCCCCCCCCCGGAGCGCTTGCTAGGTGATGAGTTGCGCTTCCTAGACCGTGTGACTTGGTGGGCATTGCTTGTTGCAGGACTAATTTGGCAATTGGTAACTTCAGTTGCTGTCTGCAAAACTGAACTCAAACTTTAGATGCACACAAAGACCATAGAG
This sequence comes from Rhipidocladum racemiflorum, assembly GCA_036346355.1. NCBI lineage: Eukaryota > Viridiplantae > Streptophyta > Magnoliopsida > Poales > Poaceae > Rhipidocladum > Rhipidocladum racemiflorum. The sequence goes on along the minus strand of CM070576.1, from coordinate 68,572,512 downwards.
AGAGCGGGCCGGTCACCTTTCATTTGGGAGGACATGGTAGCCCACCAAGTCGGGGGCACTTGACGCATGTCATGGGGAGTCAACGATTGCAAGGGCATAGCAAGGGTGTTGAGTGGATGCCGAGAAGCCGGCAATGGTGTGAGTGTATGGTGACGGGCAACCCAACGTGGCAACAACGAGCACGTAAGGAGGGAGGCACAATGTGAGTTGGTGAATGGTTAACCAGTTGAGTGAGTTAACTACGACGTGAAATAGACAACGTGAGCTCTTATTTTGATATATGATTTTTTTTATCAATTGTAATTATGTCAATGGGTTGAATAGAGACAATAGTCGATTTGTTTGATTGATTGGTGTTAACTTATTCATAGATTTCCAAAATTTTGATAAGAAAATGTTGCACAAGTATTTATTAAAAAATAAAGTACTAGTAGCAACCCTCGAACCAATAAGAATACTATACAAGATGTTTAATATATTTATCTCAATTTAACCTAATCCTTTGAGCCTATCCTTTGATTTTATCTTGGCCAATACTGGTGGGGGATGAAGTGAAAGGTTTTAATAGTTTAATGTTATGTCACAGAGGATTTCATAATCCAAGATTAAAAGTGGAACCAAGGTCGAAGTTTAAAATTGAAAATTGAGTTTTCCCCTGTGAAATTATTTTTATTCAATCCAATTTTAAAGTGAGACGTGGTGTCAAACCAAACAACCACAGACACATTGAACGAACACACACAATTCTTTCCAACGTAACATGTTAATTCTGACATCCACTCTGATGATGCACTGAAAAACGAAGAATGGAGGGTGGAAGAAAGAAAAACCCTTGAAACTATATTTGTTGTGAATAGTAGTATGAACCTCGATCACATGTTAACATCTTGGGGTTGACCATTACTTCTCTCCCCCTCGTGCCTTTGCTCCTCTTAAAGCAAATGTGTTTTACCAAGCGTCGAGAAAACAAACATGTTCGCCTTGGAATACAATCCGTCGATTCAGTCGCCGGCTCGCCGCCTCCGCCGCCGCCGACGAAGTCAGCCGCAGAGACGGCGTCACCACGACCCACCTACTCTCTACGCGCTCAAGCCACCCTCTCCCCTCCACCACCCCCGCCTCCGCCACAACACACCCGCGGCATCGTCCACCTGTACCGTTCATCCTCCTCCCCCGCCGCCTCCTACGCCTCCGCCGTCGCTGCCATCTCCTCCTACTTCTCCGGACCCACCGCTACACAGCTCGCCTCCGACCCCCTACTCCCGGTAACCACCCCTCCGCGGCCTCTTACTAATTTGCTCGTCTTCGCGCGTGTTTACACCTCATTGCCTGTCTCATGCAGTCATGGTGCGGTACACGCCTGCTGGTGCTCGCCGTCCCGACCCGCGTCTCGCCGGACGACTTTGTCCGCTTCTGCCGCCCCTACATCCACCACGCCTCAGTCATAAAGTGAATTCGCTGTCTGATTCAGAGTTGATTGCATCTAATTCTGCTCATAATAAAGCTACATTTTGCTTCTATGCGGCGTCATGTTTGTAGGGATGATGGGGTGGAGGACCAGTACAGCGTGCTTGTGGAGTTCGAGGAGCAGAGGTGTGCCGACTTGTTCTACCTGGGCCTCAATGGATGGAGGTTCTCGTCCTCGGAGGTTGCTAATGTTGTCAGTTGGGTGTGATATTATTTTGTTGATCATGTGTAATACTGCTACTAAATTGGAGAAACGTGCTTGTTTTTCCATGGTGCAGGTAGAGGCGTGCCATGTTCTGTTTATAGTTGCCGTGCAATATACACCGTCCAGGCGTCCACTGGGATTACCCTGACTCTACCACTTGGATCCACTGAGCTCCCGACGTGTCCTGTTTGCATAGGTGAGCTTATTGCCGTTTCTTGTATCTGTTTTTCGGCGTTCAGTGCACACACACAAATGCACATGCTAGTATAACATCAGATTTGAATTTCGCGAACAGTGTTCATGCTTTTCAATTATTCCCCCGTTGGCTGGGGCAAATTTCAATTGCACTCTCTGATCAGTGGATTAGGCACTTAACTTCTGAGTAACTACACCTGTGTGGTTGAGAAGGTCCACAAACATCAAACCTATGCGTTTGCCGAGTTTTAATTTCATGAAATCTGTATAACCTTATTTCTGAAGGGTATTACAGTGCCCATTGATTTGACGCTCTCTCTCTTGCATCTGATTTCTGGATGCGAGTTTTCTGAGCTACTAAGATCTACTCCGATGTTGGATAAGTTCTATCAAATTGAGGAACTACTTTCTTAGAGTAAAAAAACAAAACGGGTTTATGTATGAACTTCTGTTGCTATCTTTATGTAAATACGTGGACCTCATACATCGATACACACTTTCGCTGTTTGCAGAGATTTGGGGCCATTGTGTTTGATATACCATTTCTTTTAATATGTCCAATTTTCCGAATTTATTGGTTGTCATTTAATTGTCTGTCTAGTGTAAGGTATTAGATGACCTCTCTGTCCCTTACCACCTTTCATGTGTTTGATGAATAAGAGATATTGGACCAAGACATCAGTGGAATTGTGGCAACTACTTGTGATCATTCTTTACAGTGATTATGCGTTTCAATGTGGGTCAATTCATCTTGTCCAGTAATGAAAGATCTTTTTGGCAATCACCGTTTCATTATGTATTCCTCAAGTAGGGGTAGGGCAACTAGCAATCACTTTGTTATGGATCAAAGTGATCTTTCTTTTTATCATTTTTACACTGCACTGGATTTGCCATGACAACTACTCGTTTTTATATAAATTTCTAGTTGTGTTCACTTCGGACTTTTGAATAGTCTTCTATCGGACTGTTTAATGAAGCAATTGGAATTCCATGGCAATGCACAATATAGTTGTGTAGTGAGTCTGAGATCATGCATTTGGTCTTATCTGAAATCTTGAACAGCCAGTAGGAACTTATCCTGGGTTCAGGGCCATTTGCAAAATATTAAATATTCACTCTCTGTCTTCATTTATGCTCATATAAATAAATTTCATCTCAATACAAAAAAGAAGAAGAAGAAGCAAACATTTAATGTTCATGGCAGCTGTTTGAATCTAAGATATATATTGACCTTCACTTGAATTTACATGGAGCATAAAGCTGTACATGAGCAAACGCTTGCTTATAGATACAAACATATTATTGTCAGTACTACCATATGGAATTGTATAGTTAGACTGCCAGTGTCTTGAGCTACTTCCTTGCCTTTTCGCGCTACTATACTTCTCGAGCATGAGTTGTCTTTATTTATAGTTTTTTCCCCATTTCAGGTATGTCAGTTTGGTCAGAGGCAGTCTGAAAATCCTACATGTTCTGTTTGTCAAACCTCTCGAAAACTCTGGATCTGTGTACTATGTGGTTTTGTTGGATGTGGACGGTATGTTAATGCCTGCTGACTGAAAATATATCTATCAAGACTCAGTTGTCACTACCTCAAGAAAGAGGGCATGTAAAAGCATTTTACATGTTTACTTAATGCGCTGTACTCAGTAGAAGTTGGAATGAAAATAAAGCTATATTGAAGATTAATTACATGATTAGGTCTACTTGTCTCATACTCTTAAAAATGTGGTTTTTTTGGATGTAGAAAGTATGTTAATTCCTGCTGAGTGCCGACTGAATAGTTCTGCCAGAATTAATAGTCACTCTGCTATCCCAAGGACAGAAGTTAGAATTAAAAGAAAACTACGTTGGGGGTTAATTATATGATTAATTCTACATCTCATTATGCCCAATCAACCTTGCCTTCATTATTTTGCTTGTCATAGGTATAAAGAAGGCCATGCATGTGAAGACCCTGAAAATTCAATCAATCAAATGCATTGGTTAACCATCTAATTAATGCACTAGTATGTAGTTAAGAGATCAAGTCAAGGTGACAATATGCATAAATGTGTAGAACAGCTAGTGTTGCAATAGAATTATGGAAAGACAGCTATGCCCTCCAATAGTCAGTGCAAGGCCAAGAGTAGGAAAGTAATTTGGCAAACCAGTAAGGGGATAAGAACCGAAGCTAGGAGAGATTCACCACACTTCTCCCATTTTGCCTCAACCAAGCCAGCTCAAGCCAGTCTTTCCATCGCCACTTCTCCCCAAACCGAGTGAGTGAGAGGGAGAGGAAGCGGGAGCAAAGGCCGGAGGAGTAGTCTGCCAAGGGAAGCAAGGGCCGAAGGAGCAGCCGGCCGAGAGAAGTAAGGGCCGGAGGAGTGGCCGAACCAGAAGAAGAGGTCATAAGGAGCCAGAAGACCCGAAGCACCACCCCACATCCATCTTCAACCTGTTCTTCAGCATAGAACCAAACCATCCCCGAGGAGCTCAAGTAAGCCAGTAAAACCGTAGTAGTAGTAATAGAGTAGTTGTAGAGTAATGTAGCTTGTAGAAAAAGTAGATCGGGTAGCATAGAGAGTAGATCGGGGGTTTTCCCGTGAGGTCTGAGTGGGGGAGTCTCCTAGGGGCATGCGTGGAATGTCTCGGCTATTCCTAAGCCCTCATTGAAGAGCCAGCTAGTCAATCTCGTCACCACGCCCCCCAAAACCTAGGCTATCTTACCCAAAATAATCATCAATCCTACTCACCGTAGAACACTTTTAATCGAAGTTTCAACCAAGCAACCAGTAGATCGGTCAACCAAGACCCAAATCCAAGATTAAGCAACCAAGAACCCTAGAACCGAGCCAATGTAACCAAATCCCCAAAATCCAGTAACAAGAAACCTAGAACCAAGACGTAGCAGTAGAGAGAACTAGTAGGGAGTGGCTAGCCAAGGGCTAGCCAGAGCTGGGGTCTGCGGGCTGGTAAGCCGGCGTAGAGCCGACCCGACGAGAAGAGGACCAAGGAGGAGCTCGGTCCGGGCAGAGAGGAGAGGGAGGCACTGCAATAGAGGGAGGCGTCGGTGGCTGGGAGGAGGAGGAGGTGTCGGTCGGGGAGGAGAAGTTGAGGAGGCTATCGCCCGAGAGAAGTCGGGAGGGAGCTCGTCTCCAATAGAAGAAATGAGGACATGGAGGTCGAGAGGCTTCGGCCGAAGGCAGATAAAGAAAAGAAAGAAAGAACAAGGGAGAGAGAAGGAAAGACGATTGGGCCGAAGGCCCAGCCGGTTGAAGAGGAGAGGAACAGAGAGAAAGAAAAGGAGAGAAGAGAAAAGAAAAGAGGGAAAGAGTCGAAAACGGGGTTAATCAGTAGTGGTAGTTACATGAATAACTCAAAATAAGCATTAACTGCGTCTCTAATTAATACAACTACCACTAGTGGTTGGACGCCATAAATTGGTTCAAAATTAATACTCTATATTTTCAGGGTCAGAATTGAATCAGTTGGACCAACCCCATTACTGAGCGAGGATGTACGTACAGATTTTATACCAAGCAAGCTCCCTTGATCATCAATTTATTAAATGCTTTGTAAATGTTTTCCTTATTACAAATGTCATCATTGCATTGAAATTTATTTTACAATTTGGGTGAAACATTAAATTGGTGGCATGGTTGGAGTTGTGGAACGAGAAATGAATGAATTGATGGTTGGAAAATGAATATGGTGTTGGTTTGGACATTAGGAAATAAGTTAGATAGTATGAGTTATTATGGTGGGTAGGGGACGCCGATGAGAAGGATTGTCATGACGGTGGGGTCCTTTACATAAGCTATTATATAAGGTCAAATAAATTAACACTTAGGTAGTGAGACATAGATCAATATCAACCATAGCGTGAGAAATTGGTTAGAAAAGGTTGTCCTATGGAAGTATTAGAATCCCCACATTGGGTAAGGTTTGTAAGAGCGTACCCCTGGGATATGCCGGTAGGCCCATGGGGGTACTGGTCCCGATGTAGTGGTGGTATATTTGAAGCCATGGGTAGAGTTACTACCGACGAGTGATTTGGGGTGGGCATTCGGTTTATTCGGCTATTTCGGTTTGGTTTTTTCGGTTTAAAAAAATTCGGTTTTTGAAAACTATTAACCGAACCGAACCGAATAGATTTCAAAACCGAACCGAATTAACCAAAAAAAATTCATTTCGGTTTTTCGGTTCACCGAACAATGACAACACTCTCCATATCCTCCAAACCTCCAGATCGATCGGCTTCCTCCTCCCTCGCCGGTCTGAACCACCCCCATTTCCTCCCCTCCAAGCCCCTCACCCTCCTAAACCCATCAAGACCCTCAAGCCCACGAAATCCCCCTCCTGCAAGCTCGCCGACGCCGCTGCGGTCGTCCTCCGCACGTGGCAAGTGGAGTTACGTCTGGACTCCAAGAACGCGCCGGCACTCTCCGTAGAGCTCTGCCACCTCGCGAAAGGGGGCCGCCTCCCCTCTGCACTCTCCCTCCTCTCCCACCTCTCCCACCGCGTCGTCCTTGACAGCTCCTCCGCCTTCGTCGCGCTCCTCTCTGCCTGCCGCTCCTTTGCCCACGCCCGCCAGATCCATGCCCACCTCCGCGTCCATGGCCTCGACTCCAACGAGTTCCTCCTCGCCAGGCTCGTTGAGCTCTACTTCGCACTCGGCACCGCGAAGGATGCACACCAGGTGCTCGATGTCTTGCCCCAGCCAAGCGCTTTCTCGTGGAATGTGCTACTCCACGAGCATGTCTACCGGGGCCAAGGTGAGGCGAACGGTGCGATCGCGGACGGGATTGCTGGTGGGCCACGTGGGGATGACGCAGGGCAGTTGAGACTGGAGAGAGTGGTGGGCTGGTGGCCGGCTGGCAACGCGTGGGGGAGGAGTCATCGAGTTGAGGAGGTTGGAATGTTGGATCGGGAAGGAGGAGCATGTGTCCTCCGCTGTTCTTTGGTTCTTCGAAATGGGGAATAACCGAATGGGAACGTTCGAACGTCTGCTCTCTATGATCTGCTCGACTGCTTCTTTGGTTCTTCGGTTTCTTCGGTATTTGAGAGTTAGAAACTGAACCGAATCCTGAAAACCGAATAGCATTAAAATAAAAACCGAACCAAAAACCGAAAACCGAAAAAAAAAATCAAAAAATCGATTAATTCGGTTCGGTTTCGTTTTTCGGTTTTGGTTTTAAAATGCCCACCCCCTACGAGTGATCGTCGGAGTACAACTGTATCTGCGAGGTGTGGAGCAGCCTGTGATAGGTGTCCGCACTCGAGTGCAGGGTTGGAGATCTAGTACTGGATTAGTGATAAACGTTCTGAGGCATCATAATGTCACTATAGGTAAAGTGATACAAACTTGTGCAGGGTAAAATCATGAATTCATACCAGTCTTCTGGATTGAAGAATACAGAAGCTAAGTCTGTCTTATATACAATGTTAGTAGTGTCTTTTGGAAAACTAAAATGAATAACTTTTAAAGAAATCCTAATTTCGGTAAAAGCACTAGATTTGAGGGAAGGTGATAAGTTGTTGGATTAATTTGGATTGAGAGAAAAATTTATATAACACATTTTCTTTGCTATTAATACTTGCCGAGTAATCTTGTACTCACTCTTGCTTAAATCCCTCCTTGCTTAGGAGCAAGGTTCAAAAAAGCGCTAGGCGGTAGGCGGGCGGAGGCTCACTGCCTAGCGCCTAGCCCGCCTAGGCGCGCCTAAGCGGAAATAGATCAATCAAGTATTAAGTGTTGTATATCACATATATTAATGTTCAATAATCAATAGATTCAATCATTCAATACTCTAAACTTCTACGGAATATAGATCAATCAAGTATTAAGTGTACTATACTACACTAACACTAATATTGTGTATATGCTAGTACTGTGTATATGAGAGTCACATCCGTGCGTGTGGCTGATCGATCGACGGGTGGAGTCGGGTGACTTGGGCGGAGCTTCGGAGAGAGAGGAACTCGGGCGGAGGCGGCCCGAAGGGAGGAGCTCGGGCTTCGGCGGCAGCTTCGGAGGGAGAGGAGCTCGGGCGACTCGGGCCTCGGGCGGAGCTTCGAAGGGAGAGGAGCTCGGGCAGAGGCGACAGCTTCGGCGGCGGCCTAAAGGGAGGAGCTCGGGCTTCGGCGGAGGGGAGGAGCATGGCACGGGGAGTCGGGCGGAGCTTCGGAGGGAGAGGAGGCGCGGCCGAGCCTCGGCCGGCTTCAGCGGGCGGGGCAGCGGCAACGGCTCATGGTACGCTTCAAGCGGGGAGGACGAAACAAGTAACTAACCCTAGCCTCCCCCTCTCTCCTGCTTTTCCCCTTTTCTCCTCACCCCGAGCGCCTAGGCGCCGTGTCCTCCGCCCAGCAGCTGCCTAGGCTCCACCCAGCTCCGCCTGCGCGTCCACCGAGCGCAACCTAGGTGTCGGCTCCGCCTAGAGCACGATTTCGTGCCTAGGCGAGGCGGAGGCTCGCCGCCCAACATCGCTTTTTTGAACACTGCTTAGGAGGTGAGTTTCATGGATCCACCTCCGAGGCCTGGAGTAAGGATTATTCGTAGGACCAAGACCTTCAACAGACAAATTACTACTTACAGGAGGACTAGAGGGTATAGTGGGCCGTCCCCTAACAGACCGTCCCTTGTTAGACCGATACCTCGTCCTGAGAAGTCATCGGGTAATAAAAGTTATAATATATTTTGTTGTACTTGGTTAATTGTATAATTAGCAGTTGGACTTGTAGCCTATGTGGCAATGGAGTGTAATAAAGGTACCATTCTCAGTCTCTAATTATTGTTCTGCTGTAATACTCTGAATATGGTGTAGTAACTGATAAAGTATTGGGTTGCCCGATATTTTTTTAGCTACTATGCCGAGATCCTTGTAATTATCTCAATGTAATGATAGTGAAGCTGTTAATTACCTGAACTAATTATGCGGGTTATCACAATGAAGTTCGGCATTGGAAAGACACTCAATATTGCTATTCGCTCGATTTAGAAACTCAGCATGTTTGGGCTTATGTTGGTGACAATTATGTCCATTGACTTAATCACTCTAAAAGCGACGCAAAACATGCTAAGGCTATTCCCAATGGGTAGTATCATACTCATTAATTAGATGCCACATAGGATTTGAAAGTGCATCTAGGCCCCTCAAATTATTTTGGTGATTAATGATGACACAATTAAAGTGATCTAATGATTCAACTAAGATTAATGCAGATATCGAGATCATATCAAGTTGGAATGGTATTGGATGCCCCCACAACCTCTTAAAAGTTGAAATGACGGCATCAAGACAAGTTTTGTAACTTTGTTTTATATTTGTGTCTTAAGGATAGCCGTACTATTAAGAGGGTTCGACGTGAAATCGCTTTTAGGATGTGCATGTGCTCCACGTCAAATCTTGCATCTAAAATTAGCCCTCCTGCATTTTATTTGGAAAAGTTTTAAATTGAAACCGAACTGGGTAACCCAGACTCTCCGGACATTCAATCCGGAGTATCCGGACAATATGTCCGGAGTCTCCGGGTTGGACCCCTCGGTCCCTTTTAAATTCCAGTCGTCCGGAGTATCCGGACATTTTGTCCGGAGTCTCCGGGTTATTTGTCCGGACACTCCGGCCTGTACAAAAACGAGAGTAACGGCTAGTTTTTGAAAAGACTATTTAAAGCCTCCACTCTCTCCCAACGGCTTGGATCTGGATAGAGCTCATTCATTGCAGCATTCAAGCCTTCTTTAACACTCTCAAAGCATTCAATAGAGCCCCCACTTCCTCCCACCTTTTGATTTGGTTGTTGATCCATTTTGGTGAGGAGAGGAAGAAGTAAAGTGCTAGATGCATTCAATTCGAGTTGTTGAGCACTAGTTCATCCTCCAAGCGACTTCCGTGGTGCTATTACTCTTGGAGGTTGAAGGTCTCCTAGACGGCTAGGAGTCACCGGGAGCTACCAACGCGTGTGGTGAGCCCCGGTCGTTTGTGAAGGCGAGTCTCGCCTCCGAAAGGAAAGAGACAAGAAGTAAAGCCGGCGAGTGCATTTGTGCAACACCGGGAGGAAAGCGGGTTGGAAGAGACCCCGGCTCAAGTGCGGCCGAGCTGCCTCAACGGAGACGTAGGATTCCCTTCAAGAATCCGAACTTCGGTGAAAAATCGCGTCTCTCTTTTACTTTTTCTTGCTTTGTGTGGATTTGTCTTTGTAAAGCTCGGATCTAATTCTTTGCTTAGCTTTAATTCAAATCCACACTAGCTTTTGATCTAGGTTGCTCTTGCTATCTATTTATTGAAGTATATTGTGCTTGTTAGAGTAATCCTAGTCGCGTTCCCGTGCCAGCTAACCCGGAGTATCCGGATTTCATACCGGACACTCCGGACAAGCCGGAGACTCCGGACCAAAGACCCGGAGACTCCGAACCAAAGACCCGGAGACTCCGGGTTGACCTGCTCGGCCAGTTTTAATTCCGCTGCGATTTTTAAATCCGCCTATTCACCCCCCCTCTAGGCGACATCGTTGGTCCTTTCAATTGGTATCAGAGCCAAATCTCCTTTATTTTGGCTTAACCGCTTGGAGAATCAAAGATGTCGGAAATAGAGAAAGTTACCGAAACCCATGCTAAAGACAAGGCCACAGGTTCCGGTATAGGGGTTGCAATTCCTTTAGATTATTCCTCTTTTGGAGTCTCAAACTCCTCATCTTATGTTTCCGTCTCGTCCGGCCGAGCGCCTCATTTCGATGGCACTCGGTATGCGGCATGGAAACACAAGATGAAGATGCATTTGAGATCACTTCATCCTTGCATTTGGAAGATTGTTGAAACAGGTTTCAAGCCCGCAAATCCCAACAATCTCACCTCCGAAGAAGACAAAGCTCAACACTTCAACGACTTGGCCGTCAATGCCTTGTTCAATGCCTTGAGCGACTCCGAGTTCAACCGGGTTGATGGCCTTGATAATGCCAAGGACATTTGGGAAAGGCTAATGGTAACTCATGAAGGAGTGTCAAGTGTCCGTGAATCGAAGATAGAGCTCATCATTGGAGAATTGAGCCGATTCACACTAGAAGAAGGATAATCCTACACCAAGATGTTTGATCGCTTGATGTCGCTAGTAAATCAAGCCAAAGGACTTGGAAGCACCGAGCTCACCGACAAAGCCATCGTCAAGATCATCCTTCGAGTGATCACCCCCACCAATCGCAACCTTGTGCAACTCATCCGCGATCGGCCAAACTTCGACACCCTCACTCCTCATGATGTGATTGGCCGGTTGATGACGGATGAGATGATGGTCAAAGAAGCGGAGGTAGTGGAAGAGCTCAAGTCCGGCAAGAAGAAAGGCATCGCTTTGAAGGCCGTCAAAGTGGCTCAAGAAGCGGATGAAAGCTCAAGCGATGAAGAAGAATCAAATGGGCCACTCACAAATGAAGACATGGCCCTTCTTGTAGGAAGATTCAACAAGTTCTTGAAGAAGAAAGGATACAAGCCGGGAAGCCATTCCAAGAGCTTCGGCAACAAGTCAAGGGGAAGACACTCTTCAAGAAAGTGCTATGAGTGTGGGGAACCCGGTCACTTCATTGCCGAGTGCCCACACAAAGAAAAGAAGGAAGAGAAGCCGTACAAGAAAGACAAGTACCGCAAGAAGGACAAGGACAAGAGCAAGAAGTACAAGGGAAAGGGTCACGCATACATCGGCAAGGAGTGGAACTCCGACTCCGAGTTCGAGTCCGAGTCCGACTCCGACAATGAAGGAGGACTTGCCACTGTCGCCATCGCTACTCCACCAACAAAGTCGAAGAGCCTCTTCGACAACTTGAGCGACGGAGATGAAGATGCTCCAATGTGCCTTATGGCAAAGGGGCACAAGGCCTATATCTCCGGTGGAACAAGTTGGATTTTGGATAGCGGTTGCACGCATCATATGACCGGAGAAAAGGCAATGTTCGCACACTTGGATGTAAATGGATCAAATAGCGAAAGTATCGTCTTTGGAGACAATGGAAAAGGAGAATTAATTGGTTTGGGTAAAATCTCTATCTCTAATGATTTCCATTTAAGTAATGTTTTACTTGTCGAATCATTAAGCTACAATTTGTTGTCCGTTGCACAATTGTGTGAAGCGGGCTACAATTGTTTGTTTAATGAAAAGGGTGTGGAAGTCATTAAGAGGCTTGATGGTTCAATAGCCTTTAAAGGGCGTTTGAAGGGTAAGCTCTATCTCGTAGACTTCAATACGGATAGACTTAATCTTGAAACGTGTTTAATGGCTAAATCAAGTATGGGTTGGCTATGGCATCGCCGACTAGCCCATGTCGGTATGAGGAACCTTTACAAACTCATTAAAGGCAACCACATTCTTGGACTAACTAATGTTGTCTTTGAGAAAGATAGGGTTTGTAGCGCTTGTCAAGCGGGCAAGCAAGTTGGTGCCTCCCACCCCGCCAAGAATGTGATGACGACCTCAAGATCGTTGGAAATGCTCCACATGAATTTATTTGGTCCCGTAGCCTACATAAACATCGGGGGAAGTAAGTATGGTTTAGTTATTGTTGATGACTTTTCTCGATTCACTTGGGTGTTTTTCTTACATGACAAAAGTGAAGTCCAAGTATCACTAAAGAAGTTCATGAGAAGAGCTCAAAATGAGTTTGAAGTGAAGATCAAGAGAATTCGAAGCGACAACGGCACCGAGTTCAAGAACATTGGCGTGGAGGAGTTTCTCGATGATGAAGGAATCAAGCACGAATTCTCGGCTCCCTATTCTCCTCAACAAAATGGGGTGGCCGAGAGGAAGAATCGAACTCTCATCGAGATGGCGAGGACGATGCTTGACGAGTACAAGGTTTCCGATAGTTTTTGGGCGGAAGCCATCAATACCGCATGCCACAGCTCCAACCGTATCTACCTCCACAAGATCTTGAAGAAGACGGCGTACGAATTGCTCACCGGCAAGAAACCAAATGTCTCCTACTTTCGAGTCTTTGGGAGTAAATGCTATATCCTTAACAAAAAGGCTAAGTCTTCTAAATTTGCTCCTAAAGTTGATGAAGGTTTCTTACTTGGTTATGGAACTAATGCTTACAGCGTCTGAAGTTTTCAACAATACCACCGGTGTCGTTGAAATCTCGCGTGACGTGACTTTTGATGAGACTAACGGTTCTCAAGTAGAACAAGTTGATTGTGCCATGATTGACAGGGAAGAACCACCATGTGAAGCTATCAAGAAAATGGCAATTGGGGAGGTAAGACCTCAAAATCTGGAATCTCACCCGAGCACCCCAACCCGGAGTCTCCGGCCTGAAACCCGGAGTGTCCGGATTGGTCCGGAGTCTCCGGGTCAAATACCGGAGTCTCCGGATGGGTCAGGCTCAGGTGATGTTCCCTCCTCGTCCAAACAAGCCCAAGATGGTTCGAACGCTTCCCAAGATGAAGAACCCATCCAAGCTCCAAATTCAACTGTACCGCACCCAAGAGTTCATCAAAATATTCAACGAGATCATCCGGTTGACAACATTCTCGGAGATATTCACAAGGGAGTATCTACTAGATCTCGAGTTGCAAATTTTTGTGAATTTTACTCGTTTGCGAAAAAAAGTTTCGGTCACATGCGACAAGTATTGGGAAACGCGGTGAGTATACTATCTCCTATGACATATAATGTTAAAACATCATAAATGTAGTTCTGTAGCGATATTTTTTTCAAAAAGAAAAATCATATATGTATTGCAAAGTCAATTAAACATGCTCTAAGTGTGATGCACGTGCAATTGCGTAGGCCACCTTGCTAGTTATAGATAAAGAACGCTGGTTCAGAGGGCATTTGCATCCTCATGGATTAAGCTATCGAGGAAAATACTTAGGAGAATCATCTGAAAATAAAAAACTTCTAATTCATTTTTTTTTGTATAATATGGATATTAAATCCGCAAGATTTCCGGCTCGCTCACACCATCCACGTCGATTTCGGGTGACATGTTTGCTCACTATTGTGCCACATCGCCTAGTTTACTCACCCTTTTGTATGGGTTAAATAATTTGTTACGCTGCTCAGTCACAACGACGTGCGTGTCGCAGCGGAAATACTCCTCGCTGCGACACCCATGCATGACTTGGTTCGTAGCGACGTTAGGGACCCATTCACGCAGTCCTCACTAAGTTTCGAGTTCGTTTAACTTGAATTCCACTTTTAAATCCTCAAAAACCTTAATTTCTATCAGATTTCGATTTTTGACTCAAATCAAATTCAAACTTGATTCTTTTGGCAAAAATCGAACTCTAACGGCATCATATACATTCTAAAGTCATTTTCTTGGCTTTTGGAGTTAGGGTTTTGGGAGGGAACTCCAAGACTCAAGAAATTCACTTTTTAGTGAATCAATCCAACAAAAGACTAATAAGGGTTTTCGAATCGATTCCTTAGCATCGAATAATTCTTTAGGGCCTAAACTAGGTCTAACAACTCATCTAAACCCCAATCCACCACTAGAAGCAAGATTTCTAGGGTTAAATCATAAAGAAGAAAAGGAGGAAAAATAAGAAAAGGCTAGGGTTTGGCTCAAAACTCAACAAATCAATCTAGGGTTTGATTCTCACCCACCTTGAGCTTGCTTGGAGCCTAGGGAATCTGCTCCACACCTTAGCTTGCTCCAACTTAAGCTCAAAGTCGCCAACGAGGGAGAAGAGGGGGGGTGACCGAGTGAGAGGGAGAGAGAACGAGAGGGAGAGGGCTTGAGAGAGTGAGAGAGTGAGCTAGAGAGTGAATGGGAGGGAGAGTGCACCGGCCGGGAGAAAGGTTCAAAATCTCGGCGAAATTTCAAAAATTTCGGTCGAGATTTCAGATTTTGGACCCCTCTGAGATCCTAAATATCGGTCGGATTAAAAAATTTCAAAAAGAGTATCTGTGGCGGTTGTTAAGAAAAACCATCACTGATAAGTAGTTGTGGCGGTTTTTTTAAAAACCGTCACTGATAAAGGAGTATTTGTGGCGGTTTTTAAAAATCGCCATAGATAATATTATCAGTGGCGGTTGTTTTTCTTAAAAATCGCCACAGATACTTATCAGCGGCAGTTTTCCTTCGTCCTCCAAACAGGGGTTGTTCAACAGTGGCATTGCGTCTCTATTGATCGCTTGTCATGAGCCCATTTATCCTTGATTTTGTCCTTCTTGGCATCAGTATCAACCTAGCTTGGCGAGCAATTACATTGTTGACCCTAGAAAGCAACTAATTCAGTTTGGTGTAGATACAGTGTCGTACTCATGCGCTTACTATGATGCTGATCATCGTCAACTCGTAGTTTAACATCTCGGCGAAATTTTAAAAAATCTCAGTGGAATATCATATTTCAGATCCTAGATTCCAAATCTTGATGAAATAAAAAATTAAAAATTTTCAAATTGATACAGTAATTTCGGTGAATTTCAGCATTTTAGACCGAAATTGCTACAAAATCAACCGGGTTTGATGTTTTTAGGACCGGAATACATGTGAACCAACTAATTAGGGTAGTTGGCTCTCACCCTAGAGACCCCGGGTTCGAGTCCCGAAAAGTGAATTTTTTTATATAGTAGTATACTATTCTCATAATATTATTGTACATAATATTACAACATAGGAATGTTAGCTTAGATGGTAGAGCGCTTGCTTTGCATGTTGTGAGGTTGGGGGGTTGATCCCTCGAAATGTTAGAAGATTTAATGTTGAAGCTCACATGGTAGAGCGCTCGCTTTGCATGCGCGGGGTCGGGGATTGATCCCCCGAAATTTTAGAAGATTTAATATTCAGAGTAAAATTTTAGAAAATTTAATGTTGGAAGATAGGCGCCATATACCAAGTCAACCCCATGCCTTCATCGTCACAATTTTCCTACCCTCGGGAGACCATTTCGCAGGGGTTAAAAAGGTCCGAAATTTCAGTTTTGATACTCTAAAAAATACCTGATATCACATTTGATTTTTGAATTTCGTTCAAAATACCAAGATTTCGTCGAAATTTCAGATTTTATCAAAATTTCATATTTCTATCATCTCTGAGATGGAGTCCGAAAATGAAATTTCAAGCACTGCACCAAACTGGGATCATTATCTTTGGGACGTATGCCCTTTTTGGTGGAAACTCAGTGTGAGGTGTAGTCCTACGTTTGAAAAAACATTCAAAAAGTCACCTGGCAAGGAAACCTCGTATGGGGTTAGGGAGTAGAGCGTTAATGTATTGTTTGCCAGGGAATGTTGTTATTCGATACATTCAAGAGCCCAACAAATACAATCGTCAGCTTGCAAACCCCTTTGGGTGAATTCTGCATGTTATACGGTTGTTGATAAGATTGAGAACCCACGGAGAAGATAGATTCCACATAGATGTACTACCACGTTCACCGTATAACCAAACTTCGAAACATTGAGCTAATGTTGGCTGGTAGTTGTCCACGGAGAAGATAGATTCCACATAGATGTACCACGTTCACCGTATAACCAAACCTCCTCCTGTAAATGATGTCGTGGCCGTAGAAAACGTTGTTGTGCAATTGTGATTTGTGATGTTGTCACTAGGAGCACTAGGTTTTTCAGTTGGAATGGAGGTATCCATCCCATGAGACCGACATCAGCAACTAAACTATGATTCATCAAAAGATCTACTGCTCCAATTACTCTGGGAAAAGTCTTAAATTTAAAAAAATGATTGAAAGATGAATTTATAGGAATAGATTTTTTTTAGATAATAAAAGATGAACTCTCTCGGCCTCCGCATCGAGTGAGATGCATACAACCAAATCATTATTACAAAGTTTTTAGATCAACAGGGCAAACAATGCCCCAGTTCCATTTAAATGAAACCAAGAAAGTTCAACAGCACCAAAGTTTTTTGTGAGAACCTTCGCTCACACATTTCCCCTTTAGGGAACAAAACAGAAACCATCACAGACCAAACATCTAAAGCTGCAACATACGCAAGCATCATACACGATACCAGCACAGACCAACCAAAACGCAGCAAACATGACCACCTCTCAGCTCGCCACAACATCCATACAAACAAAACCAAACCGTAACAAAAAAAAAACACTCCAGAAGTATGCTATAATCTTGCTTCAGCAAAGTCTTTTTTCAAATCTTCAATGTATCCAATCACTTTTCACGTCCAGCATGAAAGGACTTTGGATTCTAGCATCTAGCCAATCGCAGAACTGCCCCATGCGTGATATCATCACTTCTTTGAAGATCGGATTCCAATACCTTAGAGTGACTAGAATCTTCCTCCAGATCGTTTTCATGTTTAGCCATTTATGAGAATAGAAAATCAAGTTATTTCTAGTATACCACAAGCTCCAAAGAGTAGCTGAACAAACAGTATTCAGAACCATATTTTTTTTATTACTCAGCCAATATCGAGCTATCGATTCATAGTCGAAACCAATTGTGATATCAAAGAACTCACCAATTAATTTCCAAGTATTTCTAGCCAGAATACAGTCAAAGAAAAGATGATTAACAGTTTCGCAATCATTACAAAAACTACATTCCATCCCTTTGTCCAAACCTCGATTCCGCAGATTATCCTTTGTCATGATTTTGTTGTGAGCAATAAGCCAAAATAAAAAATGAATTCTAGGAGGAACAATAATACTCCAAAGCGTAGGAACATAGACCGGGCAAACCCCCCTGAAGTTTATAATGGCATAAAGAGATTTAACAGAATAAACACCATTACTATTATATTGCCAGATTAAAGCATCCTCATCTTCAACAAGTTTTATGCTCTTAGCAACCTCTAGCAACTCAAGTCATCTTATCATCATTATTACAAAGTTACAGCTAAACAACAGTTGTTTAGAGAATGAAACAAACAGGTACTCTTGAATAAAGTTGCAACAATGAACTATGGCAGAATTGCATGCTTGCCTCTTGTTTTCTTGTAGGATGATTTTAGTCTGACATACTATAGTTTCAGTATTACACGCTGCCCGGACGAATGGCAAAACACGAACGCCACAGTAGCCCAAAATGCCAATACAAACGAGGTAGCACTGACCGCGTAGAGCACTGGATCATCTTCCTTCGTCTCCGTATCTTCCGGTGACAAAGAACCTGGTCTTGATCTGGAAGTGCATCTACCCCGCTGCGATGCCCTTTGAAGGTTTTTGTTGCCTTTGTAACAATCCATATCAAACGAACCGAACTGACCAGTGTTTGGTGCACATCCTGATAAGTTGTTGTATGCCACGGAGAACACCTCCAATGACGATAACCGAGTTAATTGCCGTGGTATCGATCCGACAAAACCACGCCCATATGCATAAAGTTTTCCTTTGGTTCTAAAAGCGAAGCCTTCTAGTTCTAGCAGCATAATTTCAGTGGTTTCTCCCCCATAGACCAAAATTTTAAACCCATCGCCCAGCGACCATAGGTTAACATTGTTGAAAGGGAATATTTCAGAATTTGACACTCAATTCGCAAGCCTTTCGGCTCATTTGGATGACATATGGGACCGTCTGTGTGTATGACAGTGGGTCAGAGTGTCAAATTCCGAAATGCGAATTTTAAAGAGTGTCAAATTCTGAAAACTCCCTGTTGAAAGGGATATCACCAATGCATGGAGGCAATGACCCTGAAAGGCTGTTGTGTGAGAGATCCAGTATCGTCAAACTCTGGAGGCGACACATCTTGGGGGTGATTTGCCCTTCAAACTTATTCCCACCCAAAGAAAGCAGCACAATTTCATCAAGATATTGTATCCAATCCAGGTTACCCGTGAACTGATTGTCTCTTAGATCCAAAGCTCTAACTTCTGAGTTATTGAGAAAAGCATTCGGAATATCACCGTATAAGTAATTCCCAGATACCTTCAGAAACTGAGAAAATTGTCATTCTGCCACTTTCAAGGTAGGGTATCACCCAAATGCCACTCTCTACTTTGCAATCGCCAAAATGACACTCTCAAGAGGTGGCAACTCGCTGGCATGCCATTTTTGAGCTTTAATAGGATTTCCAGCCCATTTTCGTGTTGGAGTGACAGTTTTGCCCTTGGGCCCACTCGCAGGTGTTCTGTGATATTAGTTTTATTTGGGCAACACCTCTGAGGCAGCGGCTCCTCCCTACCGGCGATGGAGTAAGCCGCGCCGGCGAGGGGGTTCTGACCGGCGGCGCCGCTACTCGGGGAAGATGTCGCAAGGTACGTCGTCGGTCGGTTTTCGTCTTTGTGTCATCACAGATGGAGTACATCCCCAGTGGGTTACCGCTTGTGGCATGCCCTAGATGCGGTGACCGGATTTTAGAGCTGGTGTCGCGATCAAAGAAGAATCCTGGTAGGGTTTTTTTCAAATGTCGGAGGAATGAGCAAGATGTAAGTCGATTTTACTCTTTGTTTTGTTAGGGCTAGTTGGATGTGTTCTTGGATGTTCTTGTGAGTTTGTTGCTCACTTAGGCAAAAGACCTACTTTTGATGTTCACAGATTCTGGGAGGTGCTTGTTCTACATGTGGCGTGAGCAGTACCATGAGTTTCTTGCAAATTCGGGTGTGGTCAACATTGGGAGTTTCTCTGAGAAATTTGAACAAGGTGCCGACACTGGAGATCTCGCCGACACTGACGGGATGAACTATGAGCGCAAGTTGGAGAAGATCATTATTGATCTGGACACAAGGATGTCGAAGATGCTGAAGATTTGCCAGATCATATTATGTGTTGCATTGTTAGCTTTGCTGGGTGTAGTAATGTTGTTAGTTAAGTGATGATGTAATGGAATGATGTAATGCATTGTTGGCTTGAAATGCAATTTCAATGAAATGATTCAATGTGTGAACTACAGTTTGAAATGTGCTTGTGAATTCCCTGTGAAATGTGCTTTTGATTGTGACAAAGATTGTGACAGAATTGTGAGTTTGTGACAGAATTGTGAGTTTGTGACAGAACTGTGACAGACTGATGTAATTGACAATATGAACTGATGAACCGATGAGCTGATGTAATTGACGAAAGTGATTTGACATTGTGATGCTTGTAATTCTGTAATGCAAAAGGTTCTACGAGTATCAGGCATTACCAGGCATTACAAAAGCATTACAAAAGTATCAGGCATTGTGATGCTTGTAATTGTGTAATTGACGAAAGCATTACAAAAGTATCAGGCATTACCAGGCATTACGAGTATCAGGCATTACCAGGCATTACGAGTATCAGCCTGAAGCATTACAAAAGGTTCTAATACAAAAGTGGACATCACAAGTCCTCACAAGTCAGGCATTACGAGCACAGCCTGAAGCATTACAAGCACTATAGAAGGTTCTAATACAAAAGTGGACATCACAAGTCCTCACAAGCCATTACAAAAGTAGAAGCATTCACAACTCCTCACAAGTGGTCATTACTAATAGAAAAGTGGACATCACAAGTCTTCTTCTTAGGTGTCCTTCTCTTCGTAGGTGATATTGTCTTGTTAGCTGACTGCTGAGATGCTTGTGAAGTTGCAGCTGCTGATATGATTGGGCTTAGGCGACTGAAAAAAGAAGCATCGCATGAGCAAATCATGTACAATTAGAGATGATTAGAGAATTTCAAGCAAGTACCTCCTGGTTACTACTCCATGGCTGTCATGAACAGGAGCATTGGCTGGTTGCTCACTTGTCTTTGCCAAATTTCTTTGATATGATTGTGCTTAGGCGACTGAAAAAAGAAGCATCGCATGAGCAAACCATGTACAATTAGAGATGATTAGAGAATTTCAAGCAAGTACCTCCTGGTTACTACTCCATGGCTGTCATGAGCAGGAGCATTGGTGGTTGCTCACTTGTCTTTGCCATAGCTTTTGCTCCTAGTCTTTCTTTTCCTGCATCACAAGATGTTGTCAGTTGCAAACAAAAAAAGGAAGACTGATATATACCAAGATTTGTAGCTTGCCTTTTTTTTGTGCCGTTTAGTGGACACTTATAGCTTGCTTGTCGATGGCCAACCTCCCCACATCTCTTACACTTGATAGGGCCTCTCACCATTGTTTTCTTTGACTTCTCTCCCTGCTTGACACCAGAGCTACTGCCTCCCTCTAGACAGCTTTTAATCCTCACTTTTCTCTGCCTTCCAGCTGACCTCTTGGCAAGTGGTGCACCCACATTAAATAGCAGATCCATTTGTGGCCAGTGTGACTTGTCTGGCATTGGTTCTATGAGGCTGGCATAAGCAGCCTTAAATCTGTCAACACTGAAGTACTCATGGACATAATCCTGCATGTTGAATGTCCTGTGACTAGTGATACTTGCTAGAGCATGATCACAGGGCTTGCATGTGTGCTGCCACTCCAGACATGTACACTCATGTGAGTTCTCCCTAATCACATTCCTGTCACCAGAGCTGTTATCCCACACCTCTGCCACTACTTCGTTTGCTTGGACCACTTTCAGGTGTCCCAACCCCCTAGTTCTGGCCTTGAGCTGCACTAACACCTTGGTAGTATCCTGCCTTCTAACTTCTCCCCAATTCTTCTCCTTTTGGCCCAGAGAATCATGATCATCTCCCTCAGCTTGTCTGCCAAGTCAACCACAGGGAGATCCTTGATGTCCCTGATCCAATTATTGAAGCATTCTGCTAAATTGTTATTGATGTAATCACATTTGACATTTGGATTGAACATGCACCTCATCCACTTCAGAGGATGCCACTTATTCAAATAATCCATGACTTGGGGGCATTTTGCGAGAATAGTCTCCATATGGTTGTCAAACACCTCAACCCTATATGCCCTTGCTGCAGGGTACATTTCACCAAAACTATTTCCATGGAACTTCTTCACGAAGTTTTGCATTAGGTGTCTAAAGCACTCCCTCTTCTCTGCACTAGGGAATACTTGCCTAACTGCATTTTCTAACCCTTTACAAGCATCTGTACATATGGCTAACAGAGGGAGGTCTCCCAGTGCTTTGTGCAGCTGAGTCATGAACCATACCCAGTTATCTTCTGTCTCAGAGTCGAAGAACCCATAAGCTACTGGATACATCCAGTTATGTCCATCCAAAGCTGTAGCAGCTGCCAAGTGCCCATTCCACCGCCCATTTAGGGCAGTGCTATCAATGCTAAGGAAAGGTCTACATCCCCTAAGAAAACCCTCAGTGCATGGCCTCAGAGCACAAAAAAACCTATGAAAATACACTCTGCCATCTACACATCTAGTGTCTATTTCTACAACACTTCCTGGTGACCTATTTAAGACCTCTGCTTTCCATCTATAAAGCAATTGGAAGCTATCTTCCCACCTACCATACATCTCCCTAAGAGCTTTTTGTTGCCCTTTCCAAGCAGTGTCATAAGTGATTGTTACCTTATAATTATCCTGGAGCTTTTTTTGCAGCTCCTTGGCACCAATGTTAGGACTCCTTCTCAGAATAGGGAGAGCCTTTTCTGCAACCCATCCTTTGGTGGCTGTTGTACCCCTTACTCTGCTGCTAGACGTGCATGTGTGCTCCCCTTGGAGAACTGAGACCTGCAACATGATATCAACCAATGGTCACAAATTTAGTACAAATGCAAAGCTACCAATACGATAAAACAAATCAGCACATACACAACATTGGTCAAATAGTTAGTACCATGATGGTTTTAAGATCACTCCTCCTATGCCCAACAATCCTCCAAGGACAGCCTTGAGCTTTGCAGAACCCCCTAAATCTTGTCTGGTCACTTTTTTCAACCCCTAAATCAAATTCTTCATTGATAGCAAACTGCCTTATAGCAAGCCTGAACTCTTTCATGGAGGGATATAGCATGCCTAGATCCATTGAGGGGTGATCCTTGTCATAAGAAATAAAGAGTTCATCTGGGTTGACATCATCAACATCAATCCTTGCATCCTCAGTATCATCCACAAAACCACTAGCCCTCTCATCATTCCTACAATTTTCTGCTCTGATGTCCTCATCCCGTAATCCCAGAAGCATATAAACTTGATCCTCACTCAATTGCTCAATTCTGCCTTCCTCATCTTGTGTCTCTTGGATCCTTATATTATCCCAATCTACAAATGGCTGTCACGATACAAAGAGTCCTCAAAGACGGCATTTCCCACTGTGTTACATTGTCACGATACTGACAAGTCCTCATCTTGTGTCTCTGGTCCGTCACTATATTATCCCAATCTATTGTATCTCTTGTGCTATCTCCCCAATCATCTAATCTACAACATGCCCTCAATTGATAACGACAAAAAGTAACATTTTGGTTAGGGCTCATATATTCTTCGGGGAGAGAATGCTTAAGTCCAAATCGAAATCAACAAAGGAGCAAGGAGCAATGAACACATTACCCCGAAGCGCCCTTGGACTTGGCATTCATCCCGCCGACTGCAACTCTCCTACCACCGGGAATCCCCAAAAACTTTCTAACCTAGGGTTTCATGCACGAAATAAAAGAGGGGAAAAAGCATCAAAACCGCACCGTAAAAGGATCAACCTAGGGTTTCTATGCCTCACCTTTCCAATGCAACACCGCAGCTGCCCGAAGACTCGCCGGAGAGAGTCGTCGTTGCCGTCGCCAGAGCTGGAGAGTGGAGAGTGGAGAGCGAAGAGTGAGAGAGTGGCTACGGGGAGATGTGGTTGCGGTCGAACCAGTTGCTAAGAGGGGAGCGACCGTGGGCAGAAGGGACATTTCACCCTGCCATTATCAGGAAAATCCACCGAAATCGCCAAAATGGCATGGAAATGAAGTGTTAGCGAAGAGAGTGTCATTTTGGCGATTGCAAACTATAGAGTGGCATTTAGGTGATACCCTATCTCGAAAGTGGCAGAATGACAATTTTCTCTCAGAAACTTGAGTGTAGTACGACTACAATTTGGTATAGACCCTTCAAGGTGGTTGTTTGATAGATCTAAAAGCTTAATAGTTTCTAACCCACATATCTTTGGGTGAATTTCACCAATTATATGGTTACCAGCAAGATTGAGAAACTGCAAGTTCGGTAGATTCCAAAATGAAGTATCAAGGTTGCCAGACAACTTGTTATCCTGTAAATCCAAGAGTTCCAACTCCCCTGATAGATTACGAGGTAGTGTTCCTTCAAATTTGTTGCTATTTAGGTACATCACTGACAACACATTGGACAAATTATTCATCCCACCGAGAATCAGACCACCAAGTTGGTTGTTTGAAACCTTCAAGACGAACAACCAGGGAAAATTAGAGAACACGCAAGCAGGTAATTCACCGGAAAATTTGTTGTTCGATAGGTCTAAATAACTGATGGAATTGATGTGGCATAATGACCTCGGTATATCTCCAGAGATGTTATTGTTGGAAAAATCTAGAGTGAACAAAGTTGGAAACATCGAGCTGATGTTGGCCGGTAGCTGCCCTGAAATACGGTTGATAGATATGCTGATCTGTCCTAGATTAGTTTGGGGGTGCCAAATTGTGTCTAGAGATCCAGTTAGAGAGTTATTTCCAAGATTTAGACTAAGTAGAGTTGCTTCCTTTGTAAATAGCCAGTTAGGCATGATGCCGGACAAGTCATTGTTGGACAAATCAAGCTCCTGTAAATGATGCTGTGTGCGTAGAAAATGTGGTTCTGCAATAATGCCTTTGTCAAGGTCACAGCCGGAGAGCGCTAGCCGTTTCAGTTGGAATTGAGGTACCCATCCCGGAACATTGACATCAACAACTAAATCAGTATTATCTGAAAGATCAATCTCTTCGAGTTTCATTAGATTCCTTAGCCAAAAGAAGGAAATTCTACCGCTCAAATTATTCTGGGAAAACCTAAGGATCTTAATAGACAACGAAAGATTTGAAGATGAACTTATAGGAACAAGTCCTTCCAAGAGATTTCCTGAGAGATCCAACACTTCGATACGTGGAAGTGTAAACAATGATGTTGGAAGGTTTCCACTTAATAGATTGGAACTCAAGTGCAGTTCTCGAAGTTTCCAGAGATTTTCAAATGCTGCAAAAAAATATAAACAATAATAATAATTATAAGCAGCAACATTGATGATTTTTACCCTAATTAACATGATTTATGCTCATAAAAGCAATAAGTTCAAAATTTTTTACCTTGATTAGTTGGAAGAGCACCACTCATGTTGTTGTAACTGAGATCTAGTACTTCCAATGAAACTGGTTTTGAAGATGAACTAATAGGAACATGTCCTCCTAATGAATTCGACGAGAGATCTAGGATCTTAAGGTGAGGAAGTGCAAATAATGACTTCGGGAGGCTTCCGTTGAATCCATTGTTGCTCAAATCCAGTTTTCGTAGGTTTTGAAGATTTTTGAAAGCTGCAAAACGTGAAGGTTGTATAACAATTACAAATAGCAGTAGCAAACACGCGTTACCAATTCTTTATTCAACAGTACTACCTATTATATATTAAAAAGCTCATGAGAGTCGCTAGGAAAAGAAGAAATAAACTAGAAATTCTCATAAAAGGCAAAACATCTTGCCCTTAATATGGTGAAACCTAATTACAACTGCCATCGTAGCTAATTTGAATTATAGTAGCCATTAGATGTTATTATTTAAAAAAAGACATATAACCGTTTATCTAACGGATTCGAGATATAACGGTTTATATTAGACAAAAGAGTCAATATCAAGTACAATAAATAATAAAAAAAAATTGAAATTTGATTTTCATACGAACTCTAAATTAAAACCCGTACATAGCTAAATTTTGGAACAAAAATTAGCAATTGGATTTGCACGTCAATTCTAACCTAAAACTAATATTCGGAATTAACTACACGTTGTTAATCCAAAAATGCATGGATGTGCAAATTAATAGTTTAGGTTGCCGCCAACATCCATCCTTGCCGAGGCAGCTGCAGCATGGAGTTGTTGGAGTTATGGGAGACATCAGGGTCTCTGACGGGCACGGTGTGCATAGATGCGCCGATGATCCACATTGCGATGATGCTGGCGTCTGGACCCAAACCGAACTTTGATCTGCTCACATGTACGTACGGCTGCTTGCAAAATTGTGACGGATGACATCATGGTATCGTTCAGCCCAAATTAAACTAGCATATTTACTTCCGCTGTACGGCTAGATATAATGATATATTTGTCTTTAATATATAATTTTGCTTTCTATAATTGAAATACAATTCTATTTGTTATATAACTCTAATTATCTCTATATGATTAATATGCACCACTATATTCTGGCTCCACTAAAATAAGTAGTAGAGATCTTTCTCTTTTTTTTTCGATTAATGTGAGAATTTATAAAATTTTTTATTTTTTTAGGACTATTGTGGGATTTTCTTGCATTTAAAATGAAGGAGCTGCATTGAATATCACAAGTTGTTTCTATTTATATTAATAAAAATAATGGCTTAGAAAGAGTTTGTATCAAGTGCAATAAAAAATAGCAGAATTTCGGAATAAAAAATAAAACGAAGTCGTCCATTTAACTTTCATACGAACTCCAAATTAAAACCTATACATAGCTTAAATTTGAAAGAAAATTAGATAAAAATTAGCGATTGGATTTGTATACAAATTATAACTAAAATGGGTATGCAAATTTTAAATAAAAATAAAAATTAACATAAATTTGTAATAAAAAATAAAAAAATTGTTGAACCCTAACTAAGTTAAAATATAGTAGCCATTGAATATTATTATTGAAGAGAAACATCTAACCATCTATCTAGGTACTCGAGTTACAACAGTTTAGATTAAAAGAAAGAGTCCATGCTAACTACAATAAAAATTAACAAAAATTAGGAATAAGAAATAAAAAATAGCCATTTTATTTTCACACAAACTCCAAATTTAAATCTATATATAGCTAAAATTTAGAATAAAAATTAGATAAAATTAGCGATATATATATATATATATATATATATATATATGTGTGTGTGTGTGTGTGTGTGTAATATATAGTGTATGTGCGCGCGCAGCGGCATTGAGGATTTTACCCTAATTAACTTTATTTATGCTCATATAAGCAATAAGTTCAAATTTTTGTACCTTGCTCGGTTGGAAGAGCACCGCTGATGTTGTTATGACTGAGATCTAGTACTTCCAATGAAACTAGTTTCGAAGATGAGCTAATAGGAATACATCCTCCAAATGAATTCCACGAGAGGTCTAGGATCTTAAGGTGAGGAAGTGCAAATAATGACTTCGGGAGGCTTCCGTTGAATCCATTGTCGCTCAAATCCAGTTTTCGTAGGTTTTGAAGATTTTTGAAAGCTGCAAAACGTGAAGGTTGTATAAAAATTACAAATAGCAGTAGCAAACGCGGGATACCAATTCTTTATTCAGCAGTACTATTAGTAGTAAATTTTCATATCGCTACCTGCATCCGGAAGAGCTTCGCTCATAGGGTTAGACTTAAGATACTGCAGCCAGTTGCTGTTACTGAGGTTGAGATACTGCAGCTTGGTTAGTCCTGCTAAGCCTATGGAGGTTTGTTTGTGGTACAAATTAAATTGCGTACATGTTTAATTTCAGGGAGACAAGAAGCAACCACACGTGTATGGAATGAGAGTTAGCTACATACCATCGTAGATTAGCGATCCGGTCGAGACGAGAGAATTCCCAGATAAATCTAGGAACTGAAGCTCATGAAATGCTGAAAAGACTGTCGAGTTTATATGCCAAGTATCTTTTGCTGGCATGCCAGCTATATACCAACCATCTTCTTCTGGTGGCATGTCATCAGAAGGCTCATAGATACTGGAAAGGTAGAGATGAGATACTCGCCGTGTGCTATTGCTGCATTTCACATGTTCCCACGAGCAGCAGTCCTCACCCCGTCCCCACGAACGGAGCAGCCGTGTGCTAGAGTTTGCGCGCATCAAAGAAGACCGGATGCCCATTAGAGCGGCTCTCTCCTCGACGGAGCAGGCAGAGGACATGTAAAAAAGCATGGTGGACTGTAACAGGCATAGTAGGACCAAGGAGAAGAATCCCCATGGCCATGGGAAGTAGTAGCAGCTCATCTCCAAAGAAGCTCTGCTTTCCCCTGCTCTCGCACTGTGGTTGTACCTACTAGACTTTAGGTTCGAGAGAAGATTGATGGGTGGCTTTAATGTTCTCATGAAGACTTGCCGTGTTAGCCTGTTGGTTTTCGCTGCGGTATTGATTACCGGGACGTGGAAGCTACAACTCGGCAAACACGGCTTTTTTTTTAGGGATAAACGCGGTTAGTTGAAGGGCCAAAGCGCTTTACTAGAACCAGGTCTTCCGTCTTCAGCAATCACCATCCAATAATGTGGAACGTGGAAAAATTGTTCCGTGCATTCTTGTTTTGTTCATAATTAAAATTTTATTCCATACTAAGTAAAAAATACAAAATTTTGTTTTGTTCATAATTAAAATTTCAGAAATATACCAATTCTAGAAAAAATAAAATAAACTAAGGAATTTGATTTGTATGTATATATATTATTAACTATTATGTAATAAAAGTCGACGATAGGTTTTAACAATCGATAAGAAAATATAGAATATGCTAAAAATTATTTTAAAAAAATTCTGATTGGAGGGATTAAGATGGTGATAAATCGATATGTGTTTACTCGATTATACTGGTATAAGCAATGTGGTGTGCAATAAAAAAAATACTGAAAGAAAGAAATAAACATTGTACATAAAAAAGAAGTACGAAAAAAATTGATCCAACCATGTTTAAACATACTTTTTTTTATGCGTTAATATAAAGGTATTTGCACCTAGAAAAGCATTGCATTGAACGTGCTACGGACTCCAGCTTCCATGAACGTGCATGCGTAAAACGGTTGGGTCAAGGGTCAGCGATTGTTTACTTGGACCATGCATGACTCCATCCTGGAAAGATAACCTTGTGCGAATACTGTGTGCCGCTGTCCTCGGGTAGGTGACCGTCAGTACTGTTGACCTACGATACGGCGACTTCTGGAGACCTAGAACTAATAATGCACAAATGATATATATGTAGGCTAAGAGGTGACAGGAAACACACATTCCTGTGACCAAGCAATATGACCAGATTTTATTGACCAGATTTTAGTATGGTCTGGATGAAGCTTAATTAGATTGTGTGATGAGAGGTGTTTCTGTGTATTATTCTTTAATATAAGTTGTATAAATCTTAAAGCAAATAAAAGAATAAGTAATCACTATGTATCATTCAGTCATGCTTTAATATTTGTGTACGTACTCTTATCGGTTTCTAAATAGATGATAATTTAGGATTTTGCACTTCAATTAATACATGTGTAGAAACTTCGCTCGTAGGGTTAGAGCTGAGATCTAAGACTTCCAAATGGTTGCCACTGACTCTGAGGTTGAGATACTGAAGCTTGGTTAGTCCTGCTAAGCCTGTGGAGGTTTGTTTGTGGTACAAATTAAATTACGTACGTGTGTTTAATTCCAGAGAGACAAGAAGCAACCATACGTGTACGGTATGAGAGTTAGCTATACATACCATCGAAGCTTAGCGATCTATTCAAGATGGGATAATTCATAGATAAATCTAGGAAATGAAGCTCATGAAATGCTAAAAAGACCGTCGAGTTTATATGCCAACCATCTTTTATTTACATGCCGTGAGAAGGCTCATTGATATTGGAAAGGTAAAGATGAGATACTCGCCGTGTGCTACTGTTGTTCCCACGATTAGCAGTCCTCACCCCATCCAAACAAAGGGAGCAGTGTGCTAGAGTTTAATTGCGCGCATGACAGAAGACCGGATGCCCATTAGAGCAGGCACAGGACTGTAACAAGCATAATAGGACCAACAACAAGAATCCCCATGGGAAGCAGCAGCTAGCTCATATCGAAAGAAGATTTCTCACGGCATTCTCCCGGTGGATAGCCACAGTCTGTCCCAGAGACAATATCGTTGAATTGACCCGTAGTGCCCTAACACCTAACACCATGATAGGGACAGGAGCACAGGCTGCTCTGGAGCTATGCGCAATGCCCTAACACCGAATTGACTCGTAGTGCCCTAGCACCGAAGGCTTGAGAGATGTGGAAAGATTTGTGTTTATTAATAATATTCGTGTCGAGTGATTTTTCAAGTAATAATAATTGTGATGAAATAATATATTTATGTTGATTAATTTATTTTTATTCTTGCTATTGGATTTGGAGCAAATTAAGCATGCATGCATTATCCTTTGCCATGGCTTGACTAGAAGTGCTAGAAGTTGCATGCCCATGCACGTAACAAAGAAGTACAGCAAAAGCTTAACTAGAAGTTAATCAAAGCTTCATGCATTGCAAGCAAGCTGGGCGTCATGCATTGCAAGCAAGCTGGGCCGGCCCATCTATGAAGGGATAATTAGCTTCGGCTGCACTTACAAAGGAGACGAGAGGGTTTCCTTGTGGTAGACATTGGCTGAGGCGGCGCACAGAACGCTCGTTCAACAGAAAAAAAAAAAAGGAGAAACGTGAGACAATGAGGGTTTCCAGGAAAAGGACATCGGCTCATGGCGGCGTACAGAAACGAGCAAGTGGATTGGTGATCTGGAGTCGCTCGAGAGCGCAGGTGCGCGTGGGTTTCATCCAGACTCCAGAGGAAAGGCAGCTGGGCCGGGGCGGCGGCGTCCGGGTTCATCGCCGAAGGTTGAAGCGTCTCCACGGTGTGAAACGAGCGAAGGGAGTCTCGAAGCAACAGCGCCGGTGCTACAGCACTGTAAGGAAGCGATCGATCAGAGTTGTGCAATAAAGATCGGTGGTTTCGGCATTTGATTTCTCTTATATTGTGATTGATTCTTTTGGTTTAATTCAGTTTTAATTATTTCTTTC
Source organism: Rhipidocladum racemiflorum (assembly GCA_036346355.1). NCBI lineage: Eukaryota > Viridiplantae > Streptophyta > Magnoliopsida > Poales > Poaceae > Rhipidocladum > Rhipidocladum racemiflorum. The sequence continues at coordinate 68,541,948 of CM070576.1, read as the reverse complement.
GTTGCTTAGTGTCGATTAGCGTATCTATACATTGTTCAGGAGTATTTAACGCCAACGATCCTTCAATTTGAAGATAAACTTATGGGGACAGGTGCTTCAAAAAAATCTCCCGAGAGATGCAACGGTTCAATACGTGGAAGTGAAAACAAGAATGCTCCAGGGTTTCCACGGAATTATAATAATTAGAAGTAGGGCCATAAAACGACCTTGCCCAACGATGATTTATAATGAAATTAGCAGGAAAGGCTCATTTTTGTATCTTGATCAGTTGGAAGAGCTCCGCTCAAGTTGTTATTGATGGAGATTTAACACTTGAGGAATCAGCCAACCGTTAATGACAACCGATTCTTCCAAAAGTATGGGGCCACCATGCCTTGCTTTTATCAGAGATATTATGAGCGTGTTTGGTTGCATGGTTCCACGCGGCTAGACTTGCAGGAGCCAGTGAACCAGTATTTGGTTGCTTGTTGTATCGCATGAGCTTGCACCTACGCATGTAAAATGGTTGTTTGGTTGCCTGCGCACGGTGCGAGAGTCAGACCAGCACGATATACAAAGCACTCACAGCCAGGCTCATGAGAAACGAGTTCCATATCAGTTTCTTCGAAGTCAGGCTGGGCCGGTGCAGGCTCCCACAGCCAGGCTCCTGCGAGATGGCAACCAAACAGCCTCTATATGGCTTGGGTGGTAGCTCTTACTTTTCTTTGACACATATGTTTCATCTTTATTATGTTTCCTCATCGAATTGATCCCATAGTCATGTGTATGCGGTCCATTGTTGAACCAACTATTTTTTTTCTTATTGGGCCATAACTTTACATTCAACGTGTGTAAAGCTTTAGATTTGAAATACATTTGTTAGGGTTTAGAACGCACAAGCACATGCACAAACGGGAACACAAGATTTTTATGTGGAAAATCCTTGCAGGAAAAACCACGAGAGACAATGAACTATTTTGGTTCAAACACAACTATGAAGAAGCTTATCTATGTCGGTCCGGAACCGACATTAGTGTTGACACAGATATACCAACAGTAATAATCGGAGATTATCAGTGTTTCAAACCGACACAGATATACCAACAGTAATAATCGGAGATTATCAGTGTCGGTTTTCAAACCGACACAGATATATCAACAGTAATAATCGGAGATTATCAGTGTCAATTTTCAAACCGACACAAATAGTCTTGCACGCATCAACCTCCCGTGGCCTTTACTAGTACTACTCTCGCCCAAGCACGCTTAACGTCGAAGTTCTAACAGGATCCAGCGGATTTAACTTCCCGACGGGGAACCCATCCTAGAACCACTCTCACCCAAGCACGCTTAACTTCGGAGTTCTTATAGGATCCAGTGCTTTAGTGCTGATGTGATCGTATGTGATGTATAACGTGTCCCTCTCCTCTTAACCCCGCAGAGCGCTCGAAAACCGATTTTAATGTTCTCATACTCCAAACATGGTTGAGCTATATTTTAGTGTTGTCATACTCCAAAACAGGTACAAAACTTCGAAGGACATTTTGAGATCTTAAACGATGTTTTTTTAATTCTTTCGCCGCGCTCGCACTCACACAAATAATCATTGAAAGACCTGCTGATTTTCGGATGGAGCTTCTCGTAAGTTTTCCAACGAGCCAAAGAACGCCTCGATTGGAGTTACGAATCAAAAGTTATAAGCGTTTTACGGGTACACAGAGGCGTAAACTATTTGTGTCGGTTTTTTTCTAGAACCGACATAGATAATATTATTTGTGTCGATTTTTTTGCTAGAACCAACACTGGTAATATTGTTTGTGTTGATTTTTGGCTAGACCATGTGACTTGATGGGCGCTGCTTGTTGCAGAACTAATTTGGCAATTGGTAACTTCGGTTGCTGTCTGCAAAACTGAACTCAAACTTTAGACGCACACAGAGACCATAGAGAGAGCGGGCCGGGTACCTCTCATTTGGGAGGACATGGTAGCCCACTGAGTCGGGGGCTTGACGCATGTCGTGGGGAGTCAACGATTGCGAGGGCATAGCAAGGGTGTTGAGTGGATGCCGAGAAGCCGGCAAGGGTGTGAGTGTAAGGTGACGGGCAACCCAATGTGGCAACAGCGAGCGGGCAAGGAGGGATGCACAATGTAAGTTGGCGAATGATTAACCAGTTGAGTGAGCTAACCACGGCATCAAATAGACAATGTGAGCTCTTATTTTGGTATATGATTTTTTTATCAATTGTAATTATGTCAATGAGTTGAATAGAGACAATAGTCGATTTGTTTGATTAATTGGTGTTAACTTATTCATATATTTCCAAAATTTTGATAAGGAAATGTTGCACAAGTATTTATCAAATAATGAAGTACTAGTAACAACTCTCGAACCAATAAGAATACTATATAAGTTGTTTAATATATTTATCTCAATTTAATCTAATCCTTTGAGCCTATCCTTCGATTTTATCTTGGCTTCAACACTGGTGGGGGATGAAGTGAAAGGTTTTAATAGTTTAATGTTATGTCACAGAGTATTTCATAATCCAAGATTAAAAGTGGAACCAAGGTCGAAGTTTAAAATTGAAAATTGAGTTTTCCCCCTTCTTTGCAATCACGAAGTTTTCTCCTGTGAAATTCTTTTTACACAATCCAATTTTAAAGTGAGACAGTTTTCCCCCTTTTTTGCAATCACGAAGTTTTCTCCTGTGAAATTCTTTTTATTCAATCCAATTTTGAAGTGAGACGTGGTGTCAAACCAAACAACCACAGAGACATTGAACGAAACACACACAATTTTTTCCGAACATGTTAATTCTGACATCCCCTCTGATGATGCACTGAAATACGAAGAATGGAGGGTGGAGGAATTAAAGAAAAACCCTTGAAACTATATTTGTTGTGAATAGTACGTATGAACCTCGATCACATGTTAACATCTTGGGGTTGACCATTACTTCTCTCCTCCTCGTGCCTTTGCTCCTCTTAAAGCAAATGTGTATGTATGTCAACCATCGAAATTACAATCGTTCACATGAGAGAGATACAATTAGTCAATGTTTAGGCCTAGCTCTATACATTCTAAACAATTGGTCACACTAAAATAGTACAACCATATTTTATTTGCGAAGTACTTTAAAATCATGATAATTTTATAGCCATTACTAATATGTTGTAATACAATTTAATTGTCATGTTTTGTAAAAAATAATCCGGCCCTTGCATTTAGAAAACGAACGAAGTTTTTTTATTTTATCTTTTTATGTTTTATGCAGTGCTCCCTGACTAATGCAATTCATCGCCAAGGGAAGTTTAACATCATTTTATAAAACGAGAGATTTGCCTACCAAGGTTAGTGTTAGGCAATTCTTTATCATAGATTGTCTTTTGTTTTTCAGAAAAACTAAAAAACGGTATACCGTTGCAACGGTATACCTCTGAAACTCATGAAACTTATGATTTTTTGCACTGAAACTCATGAAACCTAGCACTAAAAACTGATAAAACATGAAACTGATGAAACTAAACACTGAAACTCATGAAACCAACACTGAAACTGATAAGTTTCATAAGTTTCATGGCTATACCGTTGCAACGGTATACCGTTCCTTAGTCACTCTCTTTGTTTTTTAGAGGATTAGATTGACTGTCCTGGTACAGGGTTAATCACAGCTTTCTAAAGCCAAAATTGCACAGAAAATGCTAATTAAGGGCCTATTTGAAATAGGACTGCTTTTAGAATACTTTTTAGAATTTAAGAGCCCAACAATCGTCAGCTTGCAAACCATTGGGTGAATTCTGCATGTTATATGGTTGTTGATAAGATTGAGAACCCACGGAGAAGATAGATTCCACATAGATGTACCACGTTCACCGTATAACCAAACTTCGAAACATTGAGCTAATGTTGGCTGGTAGTTGTCGTACAATATGGATAACAGATATGTCGATAATTACAATAAAAATTGGGGACACCATATATATTAAGGACATCCAATGAATCTTGCTTAGTAACCAACGAACCGGGCAATCTCCCAGACAAGACAACCTCCTGTAAATCATGTTGTGGCCGTAGAAAACGTTGTTGTGCAAGTGTGATGTTGTCAGTAGGAGCACTAGGTTTATCGGTTGGAATGGAGGTATATATCCATCCCATGAGACCGACATCAGCAACTAAACTAGGATTCATCAAACGATCTCTCTCTTAGTGTTTGATGAGGTTTCTCAGGTAGAAGAGAGAGAAGGCAACCTACTGCTCCAATTACCCTGGGAAAAGTCTTAAATTAAAAAAAAAATGATTGAAAGATGAATTTATAGGAATAGATTTTTTTTAGATAATGGAAGATGAACTCCCTCGACTTCTGCATCGTGAGATGCATATAGCCAAACCATTATTACAAAGTTACACCTAAACAACTGTTTAGATAATGAAACAAACGGGTACTCTTGAATAAAGTTGCAACAATGAACTATGGCAGAATTGCATGCTTGCCTCTTGTTTTCTTGTAGGATGATATTAGTCTGACATGCTACAGTTTCAGTATTACACGCTGCCCAGTCGAATGGCAAAACACGAAAGCCACGGTAGCCCAAAATGCCAATACAAACGAGGCAGCACTGACCACGTAGAGCACCGGATCATCTTCCTTCGCCTCCGTATCTTCCCGTGACAAAGAACCTGGTCCTGATCTGGAAGTGCATCTACCCCCCTGCGATGCCCTTTGAAGGTTGTTGTTGCCTTTGTAACTATCCATATCAAACGAATCGAACTGACGAGTGTTTGGTGCACAACCTGATAAGTTGTTGTATGCCACGGAGAACACCTCCAGTGACGATAACTGAGTTAATTGCCATGGTATCTGTCCACTTAGCTTGTTATGGGATAGATCCATGCTTTCTATCGCGCTCATGTTTGCAAAGCTCGCTGGAATTGGGCCAGTAAAGGAATTGTAGGATAGATTGAGGGTCTTGATATGGCTCAGATTTCCGAGCTCCCAAGGAATTTCTCCAGATAACGAATTATCAGATAGGTCGATGCCGAGCATCGATCCAAAAAAACCGCGCCCGTATGTGTAAAGATTTCCTTTGGTTCTGAAAGAGAAGCCTTCTAGCATATATTCCTTAATGGGTCCTCCCGCATAGGACAAAATAAAGAACCCATCGGCCAGCGACCAAAAGCCACCATTGTTGAAAGGGATATCACCAATGCATGGAGGCAATGGCCCTGAAAGACTGTTGTGTGAGAGATCCAGTATCGTCAAGCTCTGGAGGCGACACATCTTGGGGGTGATTTGTCCTTCAAACTTATTCCCACCCAAAGAAAGCAGAATAATTCCATCAAGATATTGTATCCAATCCAGGTTACCCGTGAACTGATTGTCTCTTAAATCCAAAGATCTAACATCTGAGTTGCTGAGAAAAGCATTCGGAATGTCACCGTACAAGTTATTACCAGATACATTCAGAAACATGAGTGTAGTATTACTACAGTTTGGTATAGACCCTTCAAGGTTGTTATTTGATAGATCTAAAGTTATTAACCCGCATACCATTGGGTGAATTTCACCCATTATACGATTACCAGCAAGATTCAGGGCCTCCAAGTTTGGTAGGTTCCAAAATGACATATCAAGGTTGCCAGACAACTTGTTATCATGTAAATCCATGAGTCTGAAGCCCCCTGATAGATTACGAGGAACTGTTCCTTCAAATTTGTTGCTATTTAGGTACATCATTGTCAACATATTGGACAAATTATTCATACCACCGAGTATCAGACCACCAAGTTGGTTGTTTGAGACCTTCAAGGTCATCAGCTCGGGAAGATCAGAGAACACGCAAGCAGGTAGTTCACCAGAAAATTTGTTGTTCGATAGCTCTAAATAATTGATGGAATTGATGTGGCATAATGACCTCGGTATGCCTCCAGAAATGTTATTGTTAGAAAAGTCTAGACCGAACAAGCTTGGAAACATTGAGCTGATGTTGGCCGGTAGCTGCCCTGAAATACGGTTGATAGATATGCTGATATACTGTAGGTAAGTTTGGGGGTGCCAAATTGGGTCGAGAGATCCAGTTAGCGAGTTATTTGCAAGATTTAGATCAACTAGAGTTGTTTCCTTTGTAAATAGCCAGTTAGGCATGCTCCCTGACAAGTTATTGTTGGACAAATCAAGCTTCTGTAAATGATGCTGTGTGCGTAGAAAATGTGGCTCTGCAATAATGCCTTTGTCAAGGTCGCAGCCGGAGAGCGCTAGCCGCTTCAGCTGGAATAGAGGTACCCATCCCGGAACATTGACATCAACAACTAAATCAGTGTTATCTGAAAGGTCAATCTCTTCGAGTTTCATTAGATTCCTTAGCCAAAAGAAGGAAATTCTACCGCTCAACTTATTCTGGAAAAACCTAAGGTTCTTGAGAGATAAAGAAATATTTTCAGATGAACTTATAGGAACAGGTCCTCCTAAGAGATTTTGTGAGAGATCCAACACTTCGATACGTGGAAGTGTAAATAATGATGTTGGAAGGTTTCCACCGAATTGATTGGAACTCAAGTGTAATTCTCGAAGGTTCCGGAGATTTTCAATTGCTGCACAAAACATATATAATAATTATAGGCAGCGGCATTGACGATTTTACCCTAATTAACATTATTTATGCCCATATAAGCAATAAGTTCAAATTTTTGTACCTTGATCGGTTGGAAGAGCACCGCTCATGCTGTTCTCATTGAGATCTAGGATCTCAAGGTGAGGAAGTGCAAATAATGACATTGGGAGGCTTCCGTTGAATCTATTGTAGCTCAAATCCAGCTTTCGCAAGTTTTGAAGATTTTTGAAAGCTACAAAGCGTCAAGGTTGTATAACAATTAAAAATAGCAGTAGCAAACACACAATATATATATTAAAAACTCAAGAGAGTAGCCCTTAATATGGTGAACTCTAATTACAATCACCATCGTAGCTAACTTGAATTATAGTAGCCATTATATGTTATTATTTAAAGAAAATATTTAACTGTCCATCTAACAGACCCGAGTTATAACAGTTTAGATTAAAAAAGAGAGTCAATATCAAGTACAATAAAAAATAACATAAATTGAGAATAAAAATAAAAATATAATAGGCATTTGATCTTTATATGAACTCTAAATTAAAACCTGTACATAGCTAAAATTCAGAATAAAAGTTATCAGTTGAATTTGCATATCAATTCTAACCTAAAACTAATATTCGGAATTAACTCCACATTGTTAATCCAAAAATGCATGGATGTGCAAATCAATAGTTTATGTTGCCGCCAACATCCATCCTCGCCGGGGCAGCCGCAGCGTGGAGCTGTTGGGAGTTATGGGAGGTCTCCAACGGGCACGGTGTGCATAGATGCGCCGAGGATCCACATTGCGATGATGCTGAAGTCTGGACTCAAGCGCGCCACGCCGGAGTACTGGTAGCAACCAAAGGCGATACCAGGGGGTGTCGGGTATGCCCCGGCACTCCCAAAAATTTTAAAAACGCTAAATGTTTATATTTTTAATACGTTAAATTTATTGATTGAATTGGTTTTAATTTTAATGGTTCGAGATTTTTAAAATCTTAGAACTATTTGTATTACTCATAACAAATTTCAAATATATATGTTGTACTTATGATGTTACAAAATGATTATACAAGACTATGTATTTGTACATTGAAGTGTGCACACCAAGGGATTATAATACCGTTTCGAGCTCGGAAATCGCCCTCCGCTCGGCACCGATTTTCGTTGAAAATCGATAGAAACCGAACGGTTTCGAAGTTAAACTCTTTGAACTTGGTGGTAAAAAAATTAAAAATTGACTGATTTTACCGAATTTTGAGCGATTTTCACCGATTTTCTTCGAAAAATTGGCAAATTAAGTGAAACAATTTGCAAACTGATTTTTGAGCAATTTTTACCGATTTTCGAGCGGTTTATGTTGCATAAAATTTTCTGATTTTTTTAAATTGAACCAGTTTATCGACCAGTATAGTTTACCGAGCTGGCTCAATACAATCGAAAATCATGATTTTTGTTGATATTTAAAATCCTATGCATACCCATCAAAAATTTTCTAGTTCCACCCCTCATAGCAGCCAAATCAGGATATTCCCCTCACGGTGAGAAAACTTCGATCATTGTGTTATGATGTAAAGAACATGTCTTTCATCAAATTGAGGATGTATTATCATGTTTTTTTTTTCTGTAATCGCTGAAATATGTCCAATTGCTAATTCAGTTTGGAACGACTCAAAACGAATCACATTCATTCATATGCATTCCAATACGATTACTGCTGTTGCTAGCCATCCTTTCTAGTCTCACGGCCAGCAAGGTCCATGGACCAGTCGGCGTCCAGGATGAAGACGAGAATCTACATCTTCATGGACCGAAACAAAACCTTGATCTACTCACATGTGCGGCTGCGTGCAAATTAAATTGTGACTGATGACATCATGGGTATCGTTCGACTCAAATTAAACTAGTATATTTACTCCCGCAACTACATGGTTAGATATTACGATATATTTATCTTTAATATACAACTTTGCTTCCTATAATTGAAATACAATTATATTTGTTATATAACTCTAATGATATGATTAATATGCACCACTATAATTTTACCCTTCTTTTTTTTCGATTAATGTGATAATTTGTAAAAATTTTCTTTTTTAGATTATTGTGGGATTTTCTTGCACTTAAAATGAAGGAGTTGTCTTCAATATCAAGAGTTGTTTCTACATGTATCAATAAAAATAATGGTTTAGATAAGAAGAAAGCGTCCATATCAAGTGTAATGAAAAATAGCAGAATTTCATAATAAAAATAAAAGAAAATCGACCATTTAATTTTCATAAATTAAAAACTATACATAGCTTCAATTCGAAAGAAAGTTAGATAAAAAATAACATTTGTATTTGTATACAAATTATAACTAAAATGGGTATGCAAAGTTTAAATAAAAAATAATATTAACATAAATTAAGGATTAAAAAATAAAAAAATTGTTGGACCCTAACTAAGTTAAAATATAGTAGCCATTGGATATTATTATTGAAAGAAAACATCTAACCATCTATATAGGTACTCGAGTTAAAACGGCTTAGATTAAAAGAAAGAGTACGTGCCAAATAAAAATTAACAAAAATTAGGAATCAGAAATAAAAAATAGCAATTTGATTTTCACACAAACTCCAAATTAAAATCTATACATAACTAAAATTCATAATAAAAATTAGCCACACACACACACACACACACACACACACACACACATATATATATATATATATATATATATATATATATATATATATATATATATATATATATGGGCTATGACACCGTAATGGGGCACCATAATTTTAAATGCACGGATTCAAGTTAAATTCAGATATTTTTTTTAAAAAAATTTTCAGTTTTAAGGTATATACCCATCTATAAAAATTCAAATAAAACACATATCTTTGAAAAAATATACTCGAATTCAAAGATTTAAATGAATTTAGATCACATGCTTTGCTGATTTATATATATAATCAACACATACCTACAATCAAACTATCATAAAAAAAAAAGAAACTCTAGTTAGAATTTCAGTTCAAACTTATTTGAACTAGTTAGTAAACTAGTTAAACTCAGCATCCAAAAAATATTAAAAAAATAAAATGCAAATAAATAGGAAAAATACAATCCCATACCTCTGAGAGTAGGTGCTCCCTACTCCATGTATATTAACTGATGTTATATAGGTGGAAGCTTATTCTATTAGGCCTTGTTTGGTAGGCCCATTCCCGGCCGTGATCCATGTGGACGGGCCGGGATTTTAGGCTAAAATCCCGGCCCGTCCACATGGATCACGGCCGGGAATAGGCCTTCCAAACAAGGTCTAAATGGAAGTTGTTAACCGGTTCCTCATTATTAAGACTTAACAGTATTTATGCCCATATAAGCAATAAATTCAAATATGTGTACCTTGATCGGTCGGAAGCGCACTGCTCATCTGGTTCCAGCTGAGATCTAGTACTTCCAATGAGACTGGTTCCGAAGATGAACTAATAGGAATACGTCCTCCGAATGCATTTCCTGAGAGGTCTAGGATCTCAAGGTGAGGAAGTGCAAATAATGACATCGGGAGGTCTCCGTTGAATCCATTGTCGCTCAAATCCAGTTTTCGCAAGTTTTGAAGATTTTTGAAAGCTACAAAGCGTGAAGGTTGTATAACAATTACAAATAGCAGTAGCAAACACGGGATACCAATTCTCTATTCATTTCTCTACCTGCATCCAGAAGAGCTTCGCTCGTAGGTTTAGTGTCACGATCCACTTGCAGATAGTTGCCACTGAGGTTGAGATACCGAAGCTTGGTTAGTCCCGCTAAGCCTGTGGATTTTTGTTTGTGGTACAAATTAAATTGCGTACGTGTTTAATTTCAGGGAGACGAGAAGCAATCACACGTGTACGGAACGAGAGTTAGCTGCATACCATCGAGGATTAGCGATCCCGTCGAGATGGGAAAATTCCCGGATAAATCTAGGAACTGAAGCTCATGAAATGCTGAAAAGACCGTCGAGTTTATATGCCAACCACCTTCTGCTAAAAGAGAAGGCCCGTAGATACTGGAAAGGTAGAGATGAGATACTCGCCGTGTGCTATTGTTGCATTTCACACGTTCCCACGAGCAGCAGTCCTCACCCCGTCCCCACGAACGGGACAGTGCGCTAGAGTTCGCGCGCATCAAAGAAGACCGTATGTCCATTAGAGCCGCCCTCTCCTCGACGGAGCAGGCAGAGGACATGTAAAAAAGCATGGTGGACTGTGACAAGCATAATAGGACCAAGGAGAAGAATCCCCATGGCCATGGGAAGTTGCAGCTCATCTCGAAAGAAGCTCTGCTTTCCCCTGCTCTCGCACTGCGGCTGTAGATAGACTTGAGGTTCGAGAGAAGATTGATGGGTGGTGATAATGTTCTCATGCGCCGTGGTAGCCTGTTGGTTTTCGCTGCGCTATTGATTATACAGGGACATGGAAGCTACAACTTGCAAACACGTTTTTTTAAAGGGAACAATAGCCACAGACACGACAGTATCGTTGAATTGACTTGTAGAGCTCCCTCCCTCCGACCATTCTGGAGCCATGTGCCATGCTACGGACGAAGAGCTACTCCCTCCGACCATAAAAGACAGTTATTTTAAAAATCTAAAAATCATAATATTATGAACGTATTTTTTAAGACAAATCTTATATGTTATTTTTATATATCCAACCTAAATATTTGAAAGGATATTTATATGTAAAATTTATAATGTTTGACTGTGTGTAACTCAAAAACGATTTATTTTCCAGGAGGAGCTTCTATTTAGTACTAAGTAAAAAATACAAAATTTTGTTTTGTTCCTAATTAAAATCCCAGAAATATACCAATTCGAGAAAGAAAAAAATAATGTAAAAAATTTGACTTATATATATATGTGTGTATTATTTACTATTATGTAACAAAAGTCGATGATAGATTTTAACAGCTGATAAAAAAATATAGAATATACTAAAAATTCTTTAAAAAAATATTCTGACTCTTTATTTGTTGGACCTCCATGGAATGGAAGGAAAAAGATGGTGATAAATCGATAAATGTTTACTTGATTATACCGGTATAACCATATAAGTAATGTTGTGTGCAATATAAAAAATACTGAAAGAAAGAAATAAACATTGTACATAAAAAGAAGTATGAAAGAAATTGATCTAACCATGTTTAAACATATTTTTTTTATGACTATAAAGGTATTTGCACCTAGAAAAGCATTGCATTGAATGTGCTACGTACTTCAGTCTAGAGGTGGGCGTCGTGCCATGCCATACCAGCTAAGCCCGAGCCCATCGTGCTTCAGGCCGAAACCGTGCTGTGCCATGACGGCCCATCGTGCCCACCATGCCGGTTCGACTCACCTTTGGCGAGCCAAAGCCCAGCCCATTTGCGTTTTGTGCCTGCTTCGTGCCGTGCCAGTCTAGGCCCGACCCATTTTCACTATTATGACGAGCAAAGAAATAAAACACATCACTACTACTAAACTACCTATTTTAATTACAAAAAAGACTAATCATATCAACAAAATGTCAAACATAAATGCAATGCTTGAAGATGCCCTGAATCAACAATATCTGCCAACTTTTATGTCTTAATCCGTGATTTCGTGCCGTCAAGACGCAGGCCGCCAAACGATCGTCTTGGTCGTGTCGCCCATCGTATCGGTTCCAGGCCGGCATGGCCCGATGCTCTGATTGCGTCTTGGCCGGCCGCCAAGACGGAACCATACGTCTTAGGGCTTTTGCGGGTCATCCCATCGTGCTTCGGGCCGGCCCAAAAGAGCCCGGCCCAAGTGCCCACCTCTACTTCAGTCTCCACCTTCCATGTATGCATGCAAACACGGTTGGGTCAAGGGTCAGCGATTGTTTGAATTTTTTTAAATAATATTATTTTAATAAATATTTATAAAAATAATATGCTATTTTAAAAATAATAAATATACCCTCATGTCACCATTTGAACTGGCGATTGAGGGCAAAAATGAAAAATCCGCCTCTCTGTCGCCAAATGAAATGGCGACAGAGGGCGCTATATTGGCCAACCGCCAGAACAGCGAGAAAACAAAAAGAAAGAGGAGAAGGAGACAAAGAAAGAAGAAATAGAGAAAGAAAGAAGAGAGGAAGAAGAGGAGGGAAAGAAGCGAGGAGGAGGAGGAACCATTGTCGTTTGTTGGTAAATTTTTTGTTTTTTGTGAATTTAATTAGTGACATAGTGATTAGATTAAATAGTGATTAAGCGATTTAGCGAATTAGCGACTTAGACACACGATTTAGCGATGTAGCGATTTAGCGACTTAGCGACTCAGTGATTTAGCGAGTTAGCGATTTAGCGACTCAGCGATTTAACGACTTAGCGGCTCAGGGACTCAGCGACTCAGCGATTTAGCAATTTAGCTTCTTACCGATGTAGCAACTTAGCGACGTAGTGACTTAACGACATATCGAGTCAGCGATTTAGCGACTCAGCGACTTAGCGAGTTAGTGATTTAGCGACTTAACAATACATTTTTTTTAGATATACAATTTAGCTGTGTAAGTAGCTAGCTGTGTTGAATTGCAATAGTTTTTCAGGTACACGTTTAGCAAACAGTTGTTTGAAGTAGTGTGGAGTAGGTTATCGTAGTACATAGACACAACGGTATTAAGAATTTCGTGAAATGCTTTACAGATATGGATGAATGAGTGCAATTTACAATACATTATGGAGAAGAGGTACCACACATGGGTGCACAAGGGCGGAACTAAGTCGTTTTTCAAGTTTCGTGGGTAGCCTATCACGTCGAAGAGAGCGTTCATGGAGCACTGGTAGAAGATGGTATACATTTTCATATATCCAATTTAAATATTAAAAAAATATTGATAGTAAAATTATAATGTTTGACTGTGTCCGTAACTCAAAACAACTTTTTTTTTACCAGAGTAGTAGCTTTTATACCGATATAAGTAATACGATGTAGACAAAAAAAAAGGTACTAAAAGGAAAAAACAACATAGCACGTAAAAAGAAGTATGAAAAAAAAATGATCCAACCATGTTTAAACATACTTTTTTTTTGCGCGAACATAAAGGCATTTGCACATAGAAAAGCAGCTTCCATGAACGTGCATGCGTAAAGACGGTTGAGTCAAGGGTCAGCGATTGTTTACTTGGACCATGACTCCATCATGGAAAGATAAGCTTCTGCGAATACCGTGTGCCGCTGTCCTCAGGTAGGTGACCGTCAGTACTGTTGTCCTACGATACGGCGACTTCTGGAGACCTAGAACTAATAATGCACAAATGGTATGTAGGCTAAGACGTGACAGGAAACACAAATTCCTGTGACCAATACGACGACTTCTGGAGTGCTATGTGCTCCATCGTGGAAAGATGACCTCGCGTGAATATTGTGTGCCGCTGTCCTCGGGTGGGTGACCGGATAGTGACAGTCAGTACTGTTGATGACTTGACTTATCGATACGACGACTTCTGAATAATCTAGACCTAATAATGCACAAATGGTATGTAGGGCTGTAGGCTAAGACGTGACAGGAAACACACATTCATGTGACCATGCAATATGACCGGATTTTAAGTGTGGTCTGGATGAAGCTTAGATTGTGTGACAAGATGTGTTTCTATGTATTATTTTTAATATAAAGTGTATAAATTTTAATGTAAATGAAAAAATAATCAATCATCATCTACTATTCCCTCATGCTTCAACGTCTGTGTACTCTATCGTTTTCTGAATAGATAATATTTTAATATTTTGCACTTCAACTAAGATATAGATAGAAATGATCAAATCGTCATATCTCATTAGCTTATTTATTGCTCTTCAACTAAGATATGGGCAAGCCGGCCGGCCACGGCAAGAGTATGGGAGAGGAGGCCCATATAAGCAATATGTTCAAAACTTTGTACCTTGATCGGTTGGAAGAGCACCGCTCATGCTGCTATGACTGAGATCTAGTACTTCCAATGAAACTGGTTCCGAAGATGAACTAAGGCCATGTTTGGATCCCAGGACTAATTGTTAGCTGGCTAAAAATTAGTTCTAGTCTATCCAAACAGGAAGACTAATAGGTGGGCTAATTTTTAGCTAACCCTTCAGCTAACAATTAGTCCATTAGCTGGTGGAGGGGAGCTAATTTGGGCTAATAGTAGGTAACACGTTGAAAAAAGTCTGAAATACCCTCGCGCTGGCTTTATCCTCACTTCCTCACCCGTACGTCCACTCCCCAGTCCGTTATGAGGGGCAAACATGACTTTTCTAAGAAATTAGCCCAATCATTAGCCATGTATCCAAACAGCCCTAGGCTAATTTTAGATGGACTAATTATTAGCTGACTAACAATTAGCTCTAGCCATTAGGCCATGTTTGGATGGACTAAAACTAATTGTTAGCTGGCTAATGGCTAGAGCTAATTGTTAGCCAGCTAATAATTAGTCCATCTAAAATTAGTTCAGGGCTGTTTGGATACATGACTAATGGTTGGACTAATTTCTTAGAAAAGTCATGTCTGCCCCTCATAATGGGTGAGGAAATGAGGATAAGGCCAGCGCGAGGGTATTTCAGGCTTTTCCCAGCTTGTTACATGCTATTAGCCCAAATTAGCTCCTCCCCACTAACTAATGGACTAATTGTTAGCTAAGGGGTTGGCTAAAAATTAGCCCACCTATTAGTCTTCCTGTTTGGATAGACTAGGACTAATTTTTAGCCAGCTAACAATTAGTCCAGGGATCCAAACATGGAATACGTCCTCCAAATGAATTTAATGAGAGATCTAGGATCTTAAGGTGAGGAAGTGCAAATAATGACATCGGGAGGCTTCCGGTGAATCCATTGTTGCTCAAATCCAGTTTCCGTAAGTTTTGAAGATTTTCGAAAGCTGCAAAGCGTGAAGGTTGTATAACAATTACAAATAGCAGTAGCAAACACGGGATACCAATTCTTTATTCAGCAGTACTATTAGTAGTAAATTTTCATTTCTCTACCTGCATCCGGAAGAGCTTCGCTCGTAGGGTTAGAGCTGAGATGTAAGACCTCCAGATAGTTGTGACTGAGGTTGAGATACTGAAGCTTGGTTAGTCCCGCTAAGCCTGGGGAGGTTTGTTTGTAGTACAAATTAAATTACGTACGTGTTTAATGTCAGGAAGATAAGAAGCAACCACACGTGTAGTAGTTTGTACGGAATGCAAGTTAGCTACATACCATCGAAGCTTAGAGATCTGTTCAATATGAGAGAATTCCAAGATAAATCTAGGAACTGAAGCTCATAAAATGCTGAAAAGACCGTCGAGTTTATATTCCAGACACCTTCTACTGGCATGTCGTAAGAAGCTGGCTCATAGATTGCTGAAAAAACCAGCTTCATTGGACGCCCCACAACTAATTAGATCATGGATTTTGAAAAATACAAAATAAATAGGAGAAAAAATTGAAAAAATATAAAATTTGGTGGGTAGTGAGATTTCAATGAGATGAACATAATGCACGGTTTGGATCAACAATTTCGTTTTCGAATTTTGCAAACACAACACTATAGCACGGAGGATATGTACTATCGATAGTACACTAGCAATATATATATATATATATATATATATATATGTGTGTGTGTGTGTGTGTGTGTGTGTGTGTGTGTGTATTTCGTGCAACGGCAATACGAATTTATGGTCGGATGGGGGTCGCGCGCTCCCTCTCCCCGAATGGTCGACTCAGGAAGTCAGAGGTTTATACTGGTTCGGGCTGAACGTCCCTACTCCAGTTCGCTCGGTCAAGGTATATTGCCCTTGGCGTCGAACGATTTCCGTGGGAATACAACGAGAGCTGGTCTCGACGGGAACGAATGTCTCGGCGAGTGTTTTTTGCTTCTACCTCTCTCTCTCTCTCTCTCTCTCTCTATCTATCTATCTATCTCCCTATCCTCTCCCGGGGTCCTGCCTCTCCTTATATATCCGGAGGCGGCAGGTTACAAGTTGGAGTCGGAGAAAAAGAGGAGGGGGTACTGTACGTCTTAGAGTCTGGTCTTCTTGTCTTGTCGTTCGACCGGGCCATGCCGAGTTGGTAGCCCTGTGGTCGGGGAGTCTTCAGCCGTGCTGTCGAGGTGACACATCATACCGGGCGGACGTCAGCCCGGCATTTAATGGTCCTTCACCTCGGCTGGGTCTCGGGAGGGGGCGCTTCTCTGCAGTCGTGTCAGCGGTGACGGGACCGGGGCTTGACCTCCTGGCGAACCCTCTGATGTCCTCGGGAAGGAGCCGCCTACCCCGGTACGGATATCAGAGGACGCCACGCATACGCAGCGCTTGGCCCTTCGAGCGTCGGTGGAGCCGACCGGCCATGCGTTTTGACTCGGGAGGTCGGGGTCGGTCCGGCCGCCTGGGACTGGTTTCGATCGGTGGCAGGCCGAGCCCTTGCGGCCTGCGAACCTTCGCCAGAACTTGGGCTTTTTGGGTGTCAGCCCGCTCGTGGTCTCGGGCTGATGGAGGTACCCATGGTATGGGTATTCGTCAGTAGCCCCCGAGCGGGTCGGAGAGCCGGTCGGGGGTTTGTCCGGTCGGGGGTTTGTCCGGTCGGAGGTGACCGCCAGCCCGGAGGTCGGCGATGTTTGGTGGGCGCAACTGCTGGGCAGCTGCGCTCGCCAAAGGGCCCGGGTGCGCGCGAGCGCACCCGGTGGGTGTAGCCCCCGAGCCCCCGAGCGGGTCGGAGAGCCTGTCGGGGGTTTGTCCGGTCGGAGGTGACCGCCAGCCCGGAGGTCGGCGATGTTTGGTGGGCGCAACTGCTGGGCAGCTGCGCTCGCCAAAGGGCCCGGGTGCGCGCGAGCGCACCCGGTGGGTGTAGCCCCCGAGCGGGTCGGAGAGCCGGTCGGGGGTTTGTCCGGTCGGACTCTGGTCGGCCATGGTTATGGGACCTCTTAGAGTCTTGTAAGCGAACGCGCGTTTACCTACGTTGGTTTGAACGCCGTGCTCGCGCGAGCTACGAACGGGTAATCCAGGTGAAATCTTGGCGATCCCCTAAAGGGGGTCGTCCCCAAGCGGACGTAATTCCCGGCGTGGGGCGTCCGACCCATTGTGGGCATTTCATGGGAACCTTTCCTTACTCGACCCCGTATCGGGCTACCGGGTCGTCCGCCGACCCAGAGCGCGGCTGGCCGCTACTCATGGATGAGCTCCGCGAGAGAGTGTGAGGTATGGTCCCGGATGCGGGCTAGGGTGATTGGGTCGTCCGCCGACCCAACCGGAGGCCCACTGGGAGCTCACCCCGGCCCGCCCCTCGCTCTCTTTTTTCTTGCTGGGGCGGCTTTAGCTTCGGTCGACCGGGCTTGGCCTTCGTAACCCCAACACGGTGCCGGGCCTCGGGTGTGAGCCCGAAGGCAATCCTCCGTTCCCGATGCCGGGCGACCCAGCGGGCCGTTTCATACCTTTTTCCGGGTCGTTTTGGCCCGCTTTTGCCTCATGGAGGCGCGGCGCCGTCTTGCTGCGTGCAGCGAGGGCGCGAGGCGGCCGGCCCTGTCGGGCGATTAATGCTCAGTGGGATTTAAATGGGCTGCGGCACGTTACCGGAGTAGTGGACGAGGTGGCAAGCGGACGGTCGGCGACCGCGTCGGTTTGCGTGAGGAGGCGTCGGTTGGGCGCGAAGGCGTGTCGGTTCCCGCCTAGCGCCTATAAAGGAAGGAGAGGGCGGCGCGGGGGGCAAAGGCTTCCGTTTGCGTCTTCTGCAAAAAAGGAGGAAAGAAAGCACGAGGGAAGAAAGAAGGCTCCCTGCTTCCTTGCGTCGCGCTCCACCCCCTCGCCCGCATCGGAGATGTCGCTGACTCCGCACTCGTCCGCGGCGGGTCGCTTCCTCGGCCTGGAGAGGAAGGAACTCCTCCCTCCGCGAGGCGAGTCTGGCTGGCGGACGCCGCCGACCGGGACCGAGGTCCCCGAGGTGGGAGACGGGGAGATAGTCTCGCTGGCTGCCTTCTACGAGCGCGGATTTGGCCTTCCGCTCCACCCGTTCGTCCGAGGGCTGTTGTACTTCTACGGAGGGGAAGTACACCACCTGAACCCGAACGGGGTGCTCCACATCGCGGCCTTCATCACGCTGTGCGAGGCCTTTCTGGGGATCGAGCCCCACTGGGGGCTCTGGCGCCACTTCTTCTTCGCGAGGCTGCCGTCGGACATCGTCGGTCTCCTTGGTGCCCTGGCAATCCAACTGCGCCCCGGCCGCAGGCCGTTCTACATCGACGTGAAGCTGCCGACGTCGAACCGAGGGTGGCACAGCGAGTGGTTCTACGTTCGGGACCCTGGCAACAGTGCCCCAGCCTACAGCGGGAATATGCCGGTGCCGAATCCCCGCTGGACTTGGGGTCCTGATTCGAAGGACAAGAGGAAGGTGGAGGTAGTCCTCGAAAAGCTTGAGGACTTGAAGCGGCGGGGCCTGACGGGCAAGGTGGTTATCAGTACGTTCATGGAGAGGCGTATCCAACCCCTTAGGGATCGGTTGCGCCCCATGTTCGAGTACACCGGACTGGTCGACCCCGCGAGGTCGTCGGAGCGGGAGCTTCCCGCGTCGGAGGTCCTCGCGCGCGTGACTGCGGTCTCCCTTGTGGGCGACACCGAGCCGGTGGGCGGGGCGCCCGCGCCGTTCTCGGCGCGGAACCCGCAGAACTTGGTATGCGTGGTGGCTTCTGTTTGCTTTTGTTTTGTTCCGCTCCTCCGCCCCCTTACCCGAGTGTGCTCTCGCAGGGGCTTGGCGGCATGATCTCCCGGCCCTTGCTCCCGGGAGAAAAGGAGGCTAGAGCGGCCGCGCGCCTGCTTAGGGACCAGCGCGACGCTGCCTTCCAGGCGGATAGGGCGGAGAAGGAGGCGGTGGAGGCGCGGAAGACGAAGGAGCGCGCGGACCGGGCCGCGCGTGGCGAGGAAGTCTCCGACGAGACTCTGAGCGACGACGACGAAGAGTCGTCGTCGAGCGAGGGGGCCCCGAGTGCCGCGGGCGACTTGGGCGATTCCGACGCGGGTTCCGACCACGGGGCCGGTGACCGCGATGTTGGGGATGACGCCGCGAGCGCGGGGTTCGTCCTGAGGAGACGGAGGTCCCTCACCCCCCCTCGGAGGGGTCCGGCGAAGAGGGCGCGTCAGGCGCTGCTCGTTCGATCTTCGCGGTAAGCGCCTCGTGCGTGCCCCAACAAAGCTTCCCCAGCGTTTGTTGTTTTTTTTTGGGGGCTCCTGACTAGTTGTCGCGTGCAGGGGGCACTCCAGCGTAGGAAGAGCGCTGAGCCCCACCTCAGGGGTGAGGAGTCGCACACTCCCATCCTTGCCAGCGGGGCCCGCAGCGGCGATCGTTGGGACTGGGGCTCTCGCCGGCGCGCCTCCAGCCGAGCTACCAAGTGAGTGAGGCCGTTGGTGGGAGTGCCGGCCAGAGTGTGCCGATCGCGACACAAAGCGGGAAGTCTGACAGGCTCGCCTCCTCTGTGCCCACGGCGGTTCGGCGCCATTTGGAGGACCCGCGCCGTCCGTGGAAGCTCTGGTAGGGCGAGTCAGGGTCGGCCGGCCGTCGCTGCCGTCTTGACTGGCAGCGTCCCGACCGGGGAGCCGGTGTTCACCTTGGATGACGGGGCGGAACGCGGTGATTGGAACACCGTGGAGCGGTGTGAGGAGGAGGTGGTGAAGGAGATGGATAGGATCCGTACCGACCTTCTTCACGCCGTCGACGCTTCGTCCCGGGTAATGAGGCTCCTCGTCGAGGAGTCCCGCCCGGCCGGATCGGTAAGATAGATGGGGGTCTGCCCTTTGCAGAAAGGTTGTTTTTTTGTTTTTGTTTTTGAATGAGAACAAAGGAGACTGACCGGGCAGGCGATCCACTTGCAGCGTCTGATATCCCGGGCGGTGGACAAGTCGAGCTTCCTCCGGCGTCTGCATAGCCAGGGGAGCATCGCGGAGGGGGATCTGCGCGACGCCCAACGGGCGCTTGTCGCCGAGCGGGAGAAGGCCGCCGCGGCCGGTCAGCAGCTGGGGGAAGTCGCTGACGCCTTGCGGGAGGCTCAGCGACTCACGGATTCGTTGGCCGGCGAGGGAGAGAGGGCCAGGTCAGCCCTGGCTGAGGTCGAAAGGGCCAAGACTTCGGCAATCCGCGCGGAGGAGTCTGCTCGGGCGGAGGCCGTTCTATTCCGAGAGGAGATCGAGTCGGTCCGGAGGGAGGCCGACCGGCTGCGCGGCGAGCGCGATCTTGCTCGAGGGGAGCTCGCGTCCGACCGGGAAGCGCGCGGCAAGGTCGAGGAGGAGCTTCGTGCCAAGGAGGCCTCCGTGATCGGTGAGTACTCCCATCTCTCGGTAGTTTGTTGCTGTAGGCGTCTTCTGACGCTGCTTTGCCCTTGCAGAGCTACGGAAGGATCTCAGCGACATGCTGGAGTCGCGGAGGGCGGCGGCGGAGCAGCGGGATGCGGCGGTCGAGTCGCGAGACTCGGCCCTCTTGGACAAGGAGGTTGCGGAGAGGGACGCGGCTGACATGACGGTCGAGCTGACGGCCCTCCGGGTGGCCAGCCAGGCCGTCTGCGATCGGCTGCTTGGTCTTACCCCGGGCCCCAGTGCCATCTCCGCTTTACTCGGGAGGGTCCCGGGGCACGTCGAAGCGTCGATGCGGGAGGCGGCGATGCTTGGCGCTTCCTCGGCCCTGGTTAACACCGTCTCTTACTATGACGGTGTTGACCTTGAGGCGGTTGGGAGCGACGTTGCCACCGATCGGACTGACGAGGAGGTCGAGGCGTTCGTGGCCCGAGTCGACCCCTGTGCCCAGGAAATCGCCAGCCGGATCTCGCCGCGAGACATCCTCCACCGTGGGGAAGGAGATGATTAGTTTTCTTTGTTTTTAGTTTTGCGGTTATGTAATGAACGTGATTACTTCGAACGAGTCCGGCCTGTCGGGTCGCTTTAAGTCTTTTTGCTTGCCTATCTCGTGTTTCTTGTGTAATTGGGCAATTTTTCGACCGTAGCTATGGGACCCGTGGGGGTGCCCCGAGAGCGTAGGCATTGCGTCAGTTACACCCGAAGAGAACACGGGATGAGATAAGTGACTTAGAGCGCTTGCTTCGCGAAGGAGGGGATTGCGTTTGCGTAGTTTGGGCTTGCCTACTTCGCGAAGCCTCCGTTTTGGCTAGTTGGGACGCTGGCCTAAGTCAGAACGTTCTGACCGACCCTAGCGTCTCTTGCTCGGAGGACTCGTTTTTCCGCCTGAGTGCCGCTTTAGAAGCCGTGGCCACGGAGGCGTAGGCCGCGGCTTTTGGGCCGAAAACATAGTCGCGAGGTAGATAGCTTGGTCGGCCGAACTTCGGCCTAGGTCGGTAACTCGTATGCCTTTTTTTATGCTGTCCTGGGTCGGAACACCCTGACCGACCTAGCTATCTTCCGCTGGGGCGATTCCCTTTTTTGCGAAATGCTACTTGGGAGCCGTAGCCTGTAGCATTCGGTTTGAGGAAATTACCACTAGGAAGATTGCTTGGTCGGTCGAGGGTTGACCTGGACTAAGGTAGATTGTTCGCTCGGTCGGTCTGCTGACCCAAATCGAAAGGTCCCGACCGGCCTTGGCCTCTTGCTCGAGTAGCTCCCCTCTTCCGCAAAGTGCTACTTCGAAGCCGTAGCCACAGGGGCGTGGGCTGTAGTATCTTGGGTCGAAAAGGTTACCACGAGGAAGGTAGCTCGGTCGGTCGGGTTATCGGCCTAGGTCACCGACCCCTGGGGTCGTAAGCAGCCCCCGAGTGGTGCGCGGGGACTGGAGGTGCAGTCGCCGCGCACCGCTTGAGCCTGCGGCAGGCGCGTGATAAATTGAAAAAGTAGATTTGGTAGGAGATAAGGCTGGGTTAACTCACCTGGAAGACCGTGCTGACTTCGGAACTGGTGTTGGGCGCTTCGGCTTCCGTTTCCTGGCAGTAACTTGGGGTGCTTCGTCTCCTGTGCGGCGGGCCATAAAAGGAGAGGTGCTGACGCGCTTGTTACTCCGTCAAGACTGCCACCGAACAGACCTTCTTCGTGTGCTATGGCGGACCGCTACACGCAGCTTCGAGAGGAGGTAGGCGACGAGCAAGCCTGGCTGCGAGTGGTGGCGGAGGTTGAGGCCAAAGCCGTGCGTGGGGATGCGCGGCGAGTCGGTATCCTCGTCGCGGGTTTTCCCCGGCTGTGGGAGGTGAGGGCGCCGCTGGTCCGGGCGGTGACTGAGCGACGTCACACGTCGTTCGGCTGGCTGGGCGCACACCAGGAGGAGTATCGCGCTTTTGCCGAGTGAAGGGACCTTGGCGGGTGGTTCCTTTTTGGTTGGGCTGATGTCCCTCCTGTAAATGAATAAAGTGACTGTGTTTCTCTTTCGTCTCTTTTTGCTCCTTGTTTTTCTTCGTTGAGATCCTACCCTCGCCTTTTCATACGCGATCAAGAGAGTATTGCTCCGGGACCTCTGCTTCCGGGGCGAAGGTCGCGGCGTTCCGAATCAACAAAGCGAGAGAGGTGAGAGAGAGAGAGACCACTTGGTCGGTCGTCCGACCGCTGCAGCTTTCTTTGTTCAAGCACTTTTTCGCACGGTACAAAGAGGAGAGAGGCCGACTACGGGTAGAACCTTCTCAGCTTCTCTATGTTCCAAGCATTTGTAAGGAGGTTTCCTTCGGTGTCTTTGAGACGAAAGGTGCCGGGTCGGAGGACTTCTGCGATGGTGAAAGGGCCCTCCCAGGGCGGAGAGAGCTTGTGTCTGTTCTTTGCGGACTGGACTTGGCGTAGCACTAAGTCGCCAACTTCGAACGACCGGTCGCGAACCCGTCGGTTGTAGTAGCGGCGCAGCGCCTGCTGATACTTGGCCGATCGTAAGACTGCGACGTCTCGTGCTTCGTCGAGTTGGTCGAGGTCGTCTTGCTGCGCCTCCAGCCCCTGTGCGCCGTTGTAGTTCTGTACTCTTGGCGCGCCGTACTCGAGGTCGGTCGGGAGGACGGCCTCCGCCCCGAATACCAAGAAGAATGGCGTGAACCCGGTCGACCGGGTCGGCGTGGTTCGTAGGCTCCAAAGAACGGGAGGCAGCTCGACGGCCCACCGTCCCGCGAATTTCTTCAGTCGACTGAAGATTCGTGGCTTGAGTCCTTGGAGGATCATGCCGTTGGCCCGCTCGGCCTGGCCGTTGGCGCGAGGGTGCGCAACCGCCGCCCAGTCGACTCGGATATTGAAGTCGTCGCAGAACTCGAGGAATTCCTTCCCCGTGAACTGCGTCCCATTGTCGGTGATGATGGAATTGGGTACCCCGAAGCGGTAGACAATGTCGCGGAAGAAGCCTGCTGCCTGCGCCGATGTGATAGTCGCCAATGGCTTGGCTTCTATCCACTTGGTGAATTTGTCTACGGCGACGAGCAAGTGGGTGAAGCCTCCGGGCGCCTTTCTGAAGGGCCCGACCAGATCGAGCCCCCAAACCGCGAAGGGCCATGTGATGGGGATCGTCTGCAGGGCTTGCGCAGGCAGGTGCGTCTGTCGGGCAAAGAATTGGCATCCTTCGCAGGCGCGGACGATCTGCGTTGCGTCCGCTACGGCGGTCGGCCAGTAGAAACCTTGTTGAAAGGCCTTCCCTACCAGGGACCGTGGCGCGGTGTGGTGCCCGCAGACCCCGTCGTGGATGTCGAGCAGAAGGTGCTTCCCTTGGTCGGCCGGGATGCACTTCTGAAGGATTCCGGACGAGCTCCTTTTGTAGAGGGCGTCGTCGACCAGGACAAAAGACTTGGTCCGCCGAGCGAGGCGCCGAGCCTCGGTGGTATCGGCGGGGAGTGACCCGTCTGTCAACCGATCGACGAAGGGTTGTCTCCAGTCGGTTTTGACGTTCAGAACGCTCAACTCCGACCCGGGCGGGTGAGCGTCTGTCCGAAAGTTGGCCGGGGCGTCCGCCTTCGGGGGGTCGGTGGCGCCCTCAGCACTCGGGTCCAATCGGATTGATGGTGAGGTCGTAGACGAAGATTCCGGGAGGAACCGGCCCTTTTCCGGAGGCGAGGTTGGCGAGGGAGTCGGCTTCACTGTTATAGCGCCGGTAACTGTGATGGAGCTCGAATCCCTTGAACTTTTCCTCGAGCTTGCGGACCTCCAAGCAGTAGGCGGCCATCCGAGCGTCGCGGGGGCTCGGTGGCTTTCATCACTTGGTCGACGACCAACTTAGAGTCGCCGTGAACGTAGAGCCGTCGTGCGCCTAGGTCGGCGGCGATCCGAAGGCCGTTGACAAGGGCTTCGTATTCGGCGACATTGTTGGTGGCGTCGAAGAGCAGACGGATGGCGTACTGGAGTTTGTTGCCGAGCGGGGAGATGATGACGACCCCCGCGCCGGCTCCGTTCTTGGTGTAGGACCCGTCGAAGTACATCGTCCAGTACTCTGGGTCCTCGACCACCGCAGGGACTTGCGCCTCAGTCCACTCGGCGACGAAGTCCGCCAAGACCTGCGACTTGATTGCCGTCCGGGGGACGTACGATACGTCGAGGCCGTTGAGTTCGAGAGCCCACTTGGCGATTCTTCCGGTGGCGTCGCGGTTGTGGACGACCTCTCCGAGTGGTGAGGAGGTTACCACGGAGATGGGGTGCCGATCAAAGTAATGGGCGAGCTTCCTTTTGGTAATGAGCACCGAGTACAGCAGCTTCTGAATTTGGGGGTATCGGACCTTTGTCTCGGAGAGTACCTCGCTGACGAAGTAGACCGGCCTCTGCACCTTGAAGACACGGCCTTCCTCCGCTCGCTCTACAACGAGCGCCGCGCTGACGACCTGGGTTGTGGCGGCGATGTAGAGGAGCAAAGGCTCCTGAGGCCCCGGGGCGACCAGTACCGGAGGGGAGGTCAGAAAAGCTTTCAGTCGACTGAGAGCTTCCTGAGCTTCGTGGGTCCAGCAGAAGTGATCGGACTTCTTCATCAGCTTGTAGAGTGGCATCCCGCGCTTGCCGAGGTGGGATACGAAGCGGCTTAGTGCCGCGAGGCACCCCATCAGCCTCTGGACCCCCTTCAGATCGTTGATTGGCCCCATCCTTGTGATGGCGGAGATCTTATCACGGTTAGCTTCGATGCCGCGCTCGGAGACGATGAAGCCTAGCAGCTTGCCCTTGGGGACCCCGAAGACGCACTTCTTGGGGGTTGAGCTTTATCTTGGCTGCGGAGGTTCGCAAAAGTCTCCTCCAGGTCGGTGATGAGGGCATCGGCCTTCCTGGTTTTGACAACGATGTCGTCGACGTAGGCTTCGATGTTACAGCCAATTTGGTCCGAAAAACACGCCTGCATACACCGCTGGTATGTAGCGCCTGCGTTTTTCAGACCAAAAGGCATCGTAACGTAACAGTACGAGCCATACGGGGTGATGAAGGAGGTCGCGAGCTGGTCGGACTCCTTCATCGCGATCTGGTGATAGCCTGAATAGGCGTCCAAGAAAGAAAGGGACTCGCACCCGGCGGTGGAGTCCACGACCTGATCGATGCGGGGTAACGGGAATGGGTCTTTTGGACAGGCCTTGTTGAGGCTCGTGTAGTCAACACACATTCTCCATTGCCCCCGACTTTTTCTTTACAAGGACGGGATTGGCGAGCCACTCGGGGTGACGCACCTCCCTTACAAAGCCGGCGGCCAAAAGTTTGGCGATCTCCTCCCCGATGGCCCGGCGCTTCTCTTCGTCGAAACGGTGCAGGCGTTGGGCGACCGGTCTGGATCCCGGTCGGATGTTCAGGGAATGCTCGGCGACCTCCTTTGGAACCCCCGGCATATCCGAAGGTCTCCAGGCGAAGACGTCTCGGTTTGCCCAGAGGAAGTCGGCGAGCGCGCTTTCCTATTTGTTAGTGAGGGTGGCCCCGATCCACACGATCTTGGCGGGGTCTTCGGGATCAACTGCGACCTCCTTCGTGTCCTTCGTGGATTTGAAGGAGCTTGGCCCCGACTTTCCAGAGTCGGGGGCGGATTCGGGGGCCTTCTCCTGGAGCTGGGCGAGCTCGGCGGAAGCGACGACCGCCGAGGCCAGCTCGCAACTGCTTCGCTCACAGTTGTAAGCGAGCTGAAAAGACGCGGCCGTGGTGATGACACCTTGCGGCCCTGGCATCTTCAGCTTGAGGTAGGTGTAGTTGGGGACCGCCATGAACTTCGCGTAACATGGCCGCCCCAAGATAGCGTGGTAGGAGCCGGGAAAGTTCACAACCTCGAAAGTGAGGCTCTCGGTGCGGAAGTTATCCGGGCTCCCGAAGGTGACGGGCAAGCTGACCTGCCCGAGAGGATGGGCCTGCTGGCCCGGGACGACGCCGTGGAAAGGCGCCTTGCTCGGCCGGAGGGCGGAGCGAGGGACCCCCAGGGCATCCAGGGTCTCAACATACATGATGTTGAGACTGCTGCCGCCGTCCATGAGCACCTTGGTCAGGCGCTTTGTCCCCACGATGGGGTCGACGACGAGCGGGTAGCGTCCCGGGTGCGGGACGTGGTCGGGGTGGTCGGTCCGATCGAAGGCGATCGGGCACTCCGACCACCTTAGGTAGCAGGGCACGACAGGGGTCGCCGTATGAACCTCTCGGTGGGCAAGCTTCAAACGTCTCTTGTCGGCGTAGCACTCTGCCCCTCCGAAGATCATGAGGCAACCGTCGAGTTGCGGAAACTCGCTGGTTGGCTCATCGCCCTTTGCCCCGGCGTCGGGCGCCGGGTCGCGCTTCTTCCCCTTACCCCGCGACGTCGTGGGGTTCCCGGAGAGAAAACACTTTAGGACCTCGCAGTCCCGGTATTTGTGCTTGACGGGATAGTCGTGGTTCGGGCACGGGCTATCCATCATCCTCTCGAATCGGTCGGGTGTCGGCCGAACTTGCTGCTTGGCAGGGCGGTCGGTGGCGGCGACCATGCGGCCTTCGCGACCTTGCTTCCTTTTCCGCTTCTTCTTGTCGGGGCGTCGGAAGGGGTGCCGGTCTCGGAGCCGGACGGCTGGCGGGCCACCTTCCTTTCGAAGATGGCCCCCACGGCCTCTTCACCGGAGACGTGGTTGGTGGCGACGTCGAGCTCCTTGGTGGTTCGGGGCTTGGCGCAGCCCAGCTTGTGGACCAGAGCCTCGCACGTAGTGCCGTAAATAAATGCTCCGACGACGTCGGCGTCGCGGATGTCGGGGAGCTCGTTGCACTGCTGGGAGAAGCGGCGGATGTAGTCCCGGAGCGTTTCCCCTGGCTGCTTCTTGCAGCTCTTTAGATCCCAGGAGTTGCCAGGGCGCTTGTACGTCCCCTGGAAGTTCCCGACGAAAAGATTCGTCAGGTCGGCCCAACTCCCGATAGTGTCCGCGGGCAGGTACTCGAGCCATGCTCGAGCGGAGTCCGCAAGATAGATGGGGAGATACTGGATGACGAAAAGGTCATTAGTTGCTCCCCCGGCCCGGCATGCGAGCCGGTAGTCTTCTAGCCACACACTGGGGTTTGTTGCCCCTGTGTACTTGGCTATGTTGGTCGGAGCCCGGAATCGGGCCGGGAAGTCGGCGTTGCGGACGGTGCGAGTGAACGCGCGTGGTCCGGGTCCGTCGCGGCCTGGGTCGGGACGGTCGCGTCGTCCGCTATCCACGACTTGAGATGATGCCGCTGCGTCGGCGAGTCTCCATCGCGCGTCGAGGGTGGCGCGAAGGTCACGGTTATCCCCCAGTCGGTGGCGTACCGGGGTGCGCGATGCCTGGGGGAGCTCCGGCAGCGGAGTTGTCTTGGCTAGACTCTGACGACCTCCCGAGGGGGAAAAACCCTGTCATCCCGAGGTCGCGCCCGAGTGTCGGGAGCCGGAACCCTGGTCGTGCTGTACAACAGCGCGCTCGACCAGCCCCCGAAGGTTTTGGTAGGTGGCCCTGGCTTCTGGGTCCGTTGGCTCGGGCAATCCGCGAAGCAACATGGCCGCTGCGGCGATGTTCTGATTGGCGTGGGGGAAGAACGGGAGGTCGCCCGCCCCCTCAGCCAGCTGCTGGTGCACCTGACGCGCGCGGGCGCGTGCGCCAGAGGCCAGTGGCGGCTCGGGCTGACGTTGCTCCAGGTCGACCTGGAGCTTGTCGAGCTCGGCCTTTCGGGCTTCCAGCTCCTCGCGCTGTTGACGGAGGTCGGCGAGGCGTCGCTGGTGGTGCGCGTCGTCTTCCCGTCGGGACTCCTCCCGCCGCGCTTCGTCGCACGGGAGGAGGGTCCCAAGGGTTGCGGGGGTGGAGGATGGTTCCGCCGCACTCGTCATGTTGCACTCTCGAGAGTTCATCCTGCGCGGGGGGTGCTCCCTGTCGGAGCTAGAGCTGTGACTGGAGGAGTCCCCCAGCAGGTCGTGGAGGGAGGTAGGTGCGTAGCCAGTCATGGCCACGAACCGGGAGCTCGCGGAGGGCGAGGTCATCGGTCGTTGTGGATCGCGCGCGGCGTTGCCGGAGGCAATGCCGGTGCGCGACGGGTCCGCCGAGGAGGCCCACGACGGGGTCTCGAGGCGGAGATGGCCGAGGACATCGGCAACCACGTCCAAGCTCGTGGAGGGCGTCCGGTCTCGGAGGGCAGCGGGGACGAGGACAAGCTCCCCTGCCGCGGTGACGATGAAGTCGAGGGCTCCGAAGCGGATCCAGCCCCTCGACGCCGGCGAATCGTCGCGAGCGAAAAAAGCCATCGGGAAGGAAGAGATGGGAATCCAAAAGAGGATGCGGTGATGACGCGCGAAGCCCCCTACCTGGCGCGCCAACTGTCGGTGTTTCGTGCACCGGCAATACGAATTTATGGTCCGATGGGGGTCGCGTGCTCCCTCTCCCCGAATGGTCGACTCAGGAAGTCAGAGGTTTATACTGGTTCGGGCTGAACGTCCCTACTCCAGTTCGCTCGGTCAAGGTATATTGCCCTTGGCGTCGAACGATTTCCGTGGGAATACGAGAGCTGGTCTCGACGGGAACGAATGTCTCGGCGAGTGTTTTTTGCTTCTACCTCTCTCTCTCTCTCTATCTATCTATCTCCCTATCCTCTCTCGGGGTCCTGCCTCTCCTTATATATCCGGAGGCGGTAGGTTACAAGTTGGAGTCGGAGAAAAAGAGGAGGGGGTACTGTACGTCTTGGAGTCTGGTCTTCTTGTCTTGTCGTTCGACCGGGCCATGCCGAGTTGGTAGCCCTGTGGTCGGGGAGTCTTCAGCCGTGCTGTCGAGGTGACACGTCATACCGGGCGGACGTCAGCCCGGCATTTAATGGTCCTTGACCTCAGCTGGGTCTCGGGAGGGGGCGCTTCTCTGCAGTCGTGTCAGCGGTGACGGGACCGGGGCTTGACCTCCTGGCGAACCCTCTGATGTCCTCGGGAAGGAGCCGCCTACCCCGGTACGGATATCAGAGGACGTCACGTACACAGAGCAGTTGGCCCTTCGAGCGTCGGTGGAGCCGACCGGCCATGCGTTTTGACTCGGGAGGTCGGGGTCGGTCCGGCCGCCTGGGACTGGTTTCGATCGGTGGCAGGCCGAGCCCTTGCGGCCTGCGAACCTTCGCCAGAACTTGGGCTTTTTGGGTGTCAGCCCGCTCGTGGTCTCGGGCTGATGGAGGTACCCATGGTATGGGTATTCGTCAATATATATATATATATATATATATATATATATATATATATATATATATATATATCATTTTCATATGTCTAACCTAAATATTTAAAAAGATATTGATAAGCAACGGTTCCACGGAATTTATTGGACCGAGAAATGCAATGGTTCAATACGTGGGAGTGAAAACAGGAATGCTCAAGGGTTTCCACGGAATTTATTGGACCTCAAAAGCAATTCCCGTAGGTTCCTGAGATTTTCAATTCTGCAAGAAAAAAACGTATTATATAATAATTAGAAGTAGGGCCATAAACGATCTTGCCTAACGATGATTTATAATGAAATTAGCAGGAAAGGCTCCTCATTTTAATTTGTATCTTGATCAGTTGGAAGAGCTCCACTCATGTTGTTATTGATGAGATTTAACACTTCTAAGTGAAACCGCCTCCGAGGATTAATTAATAGGAATACGTCCTCCAAGCAAATTCGGAGTATGTGTATGCTTCGAATTCGGAACTATCTTTTAGACTTTTGTTGAGTGTGTGTCTGGATCTTCCTGCTATTGTTTCGTGATTAGAGATAGAAACAAGTACACATGAAGAAAATAGAATAAGCAGGGCATTTTTCGATTTATTTATTGCAGTATCACATACACTCATGTGACAGACAATTTTGGAAGAAGATGACTATCGTTGTTGGCACGACATTTCTAGTGGCACATGCTAAAAAATACTTCATAATTGCATGCTTGCCTCAAAAACGCTGACTGGCTGCCTACATTCTGAGTATCACACGCTGCCCGAACGAATGGCAAAACATGAATGCAACAGTGGCCCAAAATGTCAAGACGAACGAGGCGGCACTGACCGTGTAGAGGACCGGATCATCTGCCTTCTCACCACTGTCTCGTACTGGCGAAGGATCTGATCCTGGACTGGAAGTGCATCCACTCCCCTGTGACGCCTTGTGTAGGTAGTTGTTCCCTCTGTAGCTATCCATGTCAAACGAGAGGAACTGGCCGGAGTTTGGTATACATCCCGATAAGTTATTGTACGCCACTGAGAACACAGCCAGTGACGACAAACGAGTCAACTGCCATGGTATTACTCCACTCAGCTTGTTGTGGGATAGGTCCAAGCTTTCTACTGCGCTCATGGATGCAAACGTCGCTGGAATTGGGCCAGCAAAGAAATTGTATGAAAGATTGAGGGCCTTGATGTCACTCAAATTTCCTAACTTCCATGGAATTTCTCCGGACAGCATGTTTGAAGATAAGTCCATACCAGACATCCAAATGACAAATTTATGCTTGTACGTGTAAATATTCCGTTTAGTACGGAAGCTGAAGCCTCTTTGTTCGTAACAACCGACGTAGTTGTAAATTGGATATCCAAAACGATGCCCACAGATCAATGACCGGTAGGACATATCATATGGTTTTGGTTCAAATGAGAGGTTCCCGATGCATGCCGGCAATGACCCTGATAGACTGTTGTTTGATAAATCAATTATCCTAAAGGATTGGAGTTGACATATTTTGGGAGAAATTTGCCCTTCAAACTTGTTGCTGCCCAGGGATAGATACCTGTTTTTACCTAGATGCTGTATCCATTTAATGTTTCCGGTGAATTGGTTGTGACTGAGATCCAAAGCAATGGCAGAGGAGCTATTGAAGAAAGAATATGGTAGTATAACGCCTGACAAGGAATTCTTAGAGACGCTCAGAAAATCGAACGCAATTGGAGTGCTACAATTCGGTAAAGCCCCTGAAAGGTTGTTATTCGATAGATCTAAAAGCATAATTCTTGTTAAACTGCAAATGCTTGGATGGATTTCACCAGTTAAACTGTTGCCAGCAAGATTCAAGGTGCACAAATTAGAATGCTTCCACGATGAAAAATCGAGTTTACCAGACAGCTTATTGTCATGGAAATCCAATGTTCCATAACCTTCAAATTCTGCTGTTAGATTGTGAGGTAGTGGTCCTTCAAAATTGTTGCCATCAAGGTATAATTCCCATTTGATGGACAAATGACTCTTCCCAACAAGTATGGGGCCACCAAGTTTGTTATTTGAGACCTTCAAGGTTTTTAGTATAGGATAATCAGTGAGCATGCAAGTCGGCAGATCCCCTGAAAAGTTGTTATTTGATAGGTCTAAATATTCCAAGCCACTAATGTTGCACAACGATGATGGTACTTCTCCAGCAATAAAATTGCTAGAAAAATCTAGAAAGATAATGTTTGGAAATACTAAACTGATGTTAGTCGGTAGATGTCCTGAGATACAGTTCATAGAAAGACTAATAACTTGGATATTAGTTTGGGCGTACCATGTTGAGTCTAATGATCCTGTCAGTGAGTTATTTCCCAGATTAAGGTGAAGTAATGTTGCTTCCGTTGTAAACAACCAATTGGGCATGCTCCCAGACAAGTTATTGTTGGACAAATCAAGCACTTCTAGTTGATGCTGTGTGCGTAGAAAATATGGTTCGGCAATAATGCTCCTGTCAAGGTCACAACCAGAGAGCACTAGCTCTTTCAATTGGAATGGAGGTGTCCATCTAGGGAAATTGACTTCAACAACCAAATTAGCATTTCTTGAAACGTCTATCTTTTCAATTTTGATGAGATTTCTGAGCCAGAAGAAGGAAAATTTGCCGCTTAAATTATTCATGGAAATGTTGAGTGTCTTAAACGACGAAGGAAGATTTGAAGATGAACTCATAGGGATACTCCCCTCAAAGAGATTTTTTGAAATATTCAAGTGTTCGAGATGGGGAATTTCAAATAAGGATGTAGGGAGGCTCCCATTCAGTCGATTGGAACTTAAATCCAATTCTCTCAGGTTGCTGAGATTTTCGAAAGCTGCAAATCATGCATACAGATAATCAGATATGTAATCATCATAAATTGGACCAACGTACAGGAGAGATGTTCAATGTTTTTTCTATATATACAAGTAGCTACAAGCAAGTGCTCATTTTAGTACCTGAAGTCGGAAGGGCTCCACCAACGCCGGTAAACTCAAGATGCAAGACTTCCAGATCCATCATTTCCCCAAGAGATGCTGGGATACTACCATTCAAGCAGTTGTTACTGAGGTCGAGATACCGAAGCTTGGCCAATCCTAGTAGACCTGAGGATGTCTCCGTTTCAATCATTTTTCATAATTTGTACTGTCCTCCTAGTATTGTTAGAGACAGAGGGAATATGCAATGAATAAGGCTACGTACCATCCCAACTTTGAAAAGTGGCGTAGTTCATAGAGAAATCGAGGAACTGAAGCTCACTGAATGCCGAAAAGGCCGTCGAATTCAGTTTCATTTGACACTGGTCTGGAGCGTGGACGCCATTGAGGGAGGAAAGGTAGAGATGGGATACGCGCCGTGTGCTGTTGTTGCATACAACGCCTTCCCACGAGCAGCAGTCGTCAGTCCGTAACCAGGAAGCAGGCATCCCGGCAAAGTCGGCAGGTGTGGCCAACAGTGAGACCCGTATATCCAACAGGGCAATCCTCTCATCCTCAAAACAACCATATGACATGCAACGTATGGACAGTAATATGCATAGGAGGAAGGATCCCCGTGAAATGTAGCGGCGCATCCGAGAACAAGTTCTACGGTTGCAAACCGCAGGTTACTACTACTCGTGAAGGATTGACAGGTAAGTGCTCAGCTTCTGCATTCCTATTTGCTCTGATATTTATCATGCGCTGCCGCGGGTTCAACTTCCATGCAATTAGTAATGCAAGACTAGTTGAAGGTTACGGGGCGAATTCTTGGGTCAAGATTGACCTGTACCGTTGTCCCGTTCTTCACGCGCCATTCTCAATCGAAGCATGACCCGTGGTGCATACGTCTATTCTCATTTTAGGATTCTCCCCTCTTACTCTGTACATGGTTGAATACAATGCTCACGAGGGACAACGCAACCTGCGGCCTATTTCTAACTTGTGAATTTTGCAGGAATCTCATGTAAAACAGTTCGGTTTTCACAGGAGTCAGAAAAAAAATTCATATTCTAAACGAGGCCTAATGGTTCAATAGGGTACACTGGGACAACTTTTTTTTTTTTAGATGAGTAGCAGGAGCTCTGCTATTTATCCAAGGAGGAGCAAAATCGAGTTTGCAAGAATGAGAAACAAAACACAAGGAAACAGTGTAACAGCTACGTAGCATTGAAAAACGCACCTGGAGATGCGACCAAAAAGCTAGAGAGTAAGGAGAAAACAGAATATATAGGAGCAGTGGACTATCATCCACACTGCCTAAAGAGCTAGAACCGCCCTCTCAGGGGACCGCTGACATTCTTGTGGCTCTATGGTCGGCTGCGAACGCTACACTTCTTACGCGGATATCCTGGGAGATGAGGTTGAACACATGAAGCACTGTCTGGTATGTGTTCTGAAAATTTTTCTTATTACGATCTTTCCATAGATTCCAAAAGGCGTAAATAAGAGCTCCGTCAACCTCCTTCCTACGTTGTGGCAGCGTGAGGTCGCGTGCGGATTGCCACCACTTGGCCACGGTGGAATCGCCATGACTAGCTAGGGATGGGTCTAAGTGGAGCCAAAGAAAAACTATACTCTAGACCTGTCTTGCAAATGGGTAGTAAAGCATGAGGTGTGTGGATGATTCGGGATTGGATCCACTCAATGGACATTGAGTGCTATGAGGCCAGCCTCTAAGCGAGAACCTAACTGCTGTAAGCATTCTATCTAAATGAGGAGCCAAGAGAAGAATTTGCACATGTCTTCTATGTTAGCTCTCCAAATAAATTCATAGTTGTGTTCAGGTCTGGAGCCAAAGAACTGTACTATATAAGCTAATTTTGCCGAGTATTCACTGTGTACCATCCATCTCCACATTATGTCATCATGGACCTGTGGCTGTAAGGTGACCTATTGGATAGCATGACATATTCATCAAGCTGCGCAGTGGTGCTTATTCATCACAGTGGCTTGAGCCAATTTCTGGTTTCAAGGTCATGCCGAACTGATCTGTTCGTCAATCTCATTTTAGGATTCTCCTGTCTTACGCTGTACGTGGTTGAATACAATGCTCACGAGGGACAACGCAACCTGCGGCCTATTTCTAACTTGTGAATTTTGCAGGAATCTCATGTAAAACAGTTCGGTTTTCACAGGAACTCTTGCCATTCATTCAAGCAGGAGCGAAATTGAGTTTACAAGAATGATAAACAAAACAAAAAGGAAACAACGTAACAGCTACATAGCACCGAAAAGCGCAGCCGGAGAAACGACCGAAAAGCTAGAGTAAAGAGAAAACAGAATATACAGGGGTAGTGGACTATCGTCCACCCTGCCTACCACTATCATCCTTGTGGCTCCATGGTCAGCTACGAACGCTGTACTTCTTACGCGGATATCCTGGAGATGAGGTTGAACATATGAAGCACTATCTAGCAGGAGTTCTGAAAAATTATCTTGTTACGCTCTTTCCATAGATTCCAAAAGGTGTAAATAAGAGTTCCGTCAACCTTCTTCCTATGTTGTGGCAGTGTGAGGTCGTAGGCGGATTGCCACCACTCGGCCATGGTGGAAGCACCATGACTAGCTGAGGGAGGGGGGTGTCTAAGTGGAGTCAAAGAAACACTTTACTCTAGACCTGTCTTGCAAATGGACAGTAAAGCATAAGGTGCGTGGATGATTCGGGATTGGATCCACACAACAGGCATTGAGTGCTATGAGGCCAGCCTCTAAGCGAGAGACTATCTGCTGTAAGCATCCTATCCTAAATGAGGAGCCAAGAGAAGAATTTGCACATGTCTTCTGTGTTAGCTCTCCAAATAACTTCATAGTTGTGTTCAGGTCTGGAGACAAAGAACTTTACTATATAAGCTAATTTTGCCGAGTATTCACTGTGTACCATCCATCTCCACATTATGTCATCATGAACCTGTGGCTATAAGGTGATCTCCTGGATAGCTTGCCATAGGGCGACATATTCATCAAGCTACGCAGTGGTGCTTATTCGTCGTAGTGGCTTGAGCCAATTTCTGGTTTCAAGGTCATGCCGAACTGATCTGTTCGTCGATCTCACCAACCTGAAGCAATTGGGAGCGATCTCGCTGGGTGATTTCCCGTTTAGCCATCTGGATTCCCAAAACTTCACTGTGGCGCAATCTCCTAATGTGATGGTGTTGCTAGCATTGAAGAGGCTCCTATCTGCCGCATCGCACGGTGTCTCCATACCTACCCAAGGCCTATGCATATCTCTCCATTGGTACCAAAGCCAACGCAAGCGCAACGCGCATCCAAAGATGAGAAGGTCCTTTACTCCTAGTCCGTCTATTTTCTTGGGTCTATAAACCTTGGTCCAGTTCACTAGACGGTGTCCTCTGCTGCAATCGTGTTCCCCTTCCATATGAAATTTCTCTTTAGCCTGTCGATCTTTTTTTGTAGCCCAACCGTTTGGACGAAACGCCGTGAGGTGGTAAACAGTGATGGGCATGAGGACCAAGTTCATAAAGTTAGACGAGCCACCCTCAAAAGGAGTCTACCTTTTACAACTCGCTCGCTTGGTTCCCACTTTGTCAACGATCGGTTGGACATCCAATTTTCTGAGCCTATTTGGTCTTAGTTGTAGACCCAAGTATCTACAAGAAAATTCTTTTTTCAATGCCAGAAAATCCCGAAGAATGGTATCGAGATCGTTTTGAGGTGAAGCCAGTAAGAACTTTGTATGAGTACAGTATGTATATTAGCAGATGTAGATACCGTAACGCGAACTCAACCTAAACTGCACGCGCTCGTTCTTCGCAGAACTCAGGTGGGAATTTATCAGGCAGTGCTCGTACATGTAGGGATGCAAATGGGCCGACCCTAGGGTCTTCTTTGACCCACTCTAGTTCATTTGTTTGCACTAAAAACTTAATTTTTAGTCCACCTTTTAAGTTTTAGTGCAAACAAATGAACTAGAGTGGGTCAAAGATGACCCTAAGACCAGCCCATTTGCATCACTACGTACATGACGCCTTGATCAAATTCGAGAATTTATCTTTCCACTGGAACAATTCCACCGGAGTACCTCACAATTTTTTTTTTCCCAGTTTGCTACTGGAGTGCAAAAGAAAATAAAAAGAAAGTTGCCTATGCGTCCCTTTCTTTAATAAGTCGCCGATTCGCCCTTTCTTGCACTCCAAAGACCACAAACCCACAGCTTTCTACTGTATCTGGCCCGAATCACAGTGTATCAGCTTTCTACCTAGTGGGCTTCAGAGATTCAGAGACACGACTGCGCTAGTGGGCTTCGACGTTCACAGTCCAGCCCCGCGTTTGCCCGAACGAATAGACGGTTGCCCAAAATGTCAAGGTGAACGAGGCAGCACTGACCGCCTGGAGGACTGGATCATCTGCCTTCTCATCACTGTCTTGTAATAGCGAAGAACCTGATCCTGGGCTGGAAGTGCATCCACTCCCCTGTGACGCCTTGTATAGGTTGTTGTTCCCTCTGTAGTTATCCTTGTCAAATAAGAGGAACTGACAGTAGTTTGATATATCTTAACTATTATAAGAATGAGTTGGTTACAACCAACACGGTGTCGGCCAAACTCACAAACATTGCGACAGGTAGCCCTTCGTCCTGTACTGGGGTCTACGGTCCGCAATCGGAGAATGAAAAGATGCTCTTCCTTCAAGAAGTAATGCAGCTGCAAGGGACTCTGCTCCCGGAGTGGATCCTGCTAGGAGACTTCAACATGATCTATCACGCAAGGGACAAAAGCAACGGAAACCTTAACAGGCGTCTTATGCAGGCTTTCCGAGGGATGCTCAACACAACTCAACTCAAAGAAATAGAGTTGACACGAAGAAATTTCACTTGGTCCAGTGGGACGAGTAATCCCACCCAAACAAAAATAGACAGGTTCTTTGCCTCAAAGGACTGGGAGGCTTTGCATCCAAATTGCAGACTGCAGGGTCTCTCGTCCTTAGTCTCCGACCATTGCCCCATCCTCTTATTCAGCCCCCCTGAAGAAAGAGTTACGGTTTTTCGCTTCGAGGCGTTCTGGCCCAGGATGCCAGATTTCCTGCAGGTGGTTCAGTCAGCTTGGGAGAAGCCAGTACAATCTTCGGATGTGTACCGGCGATTCCACACAAAGCTTGCGAGAACAGCAAAGTCGTTTCGAAAATGGAGCCGGCTACGAGTGGTGACCTTCGCCTGCAGCAGGCGATAGCGGCGGAAATTGTTCTGCAGTTGGATAAAGCGCGGGAAGGGAGACTTCTTTCTCAGCAAGAATTAGACTTCCGAGGGAAGCTGAAGCATAGGATTTTGGGATTGGCGGCAGTCCAAAGAATTCGCCTCAAACAAAGGTCACGCCTCCATTACATCAGAGAGGGAGATGCCAACACAAAAAAATTTCACTTAAGAGCGATAGCCCGCAGGCGTAAAATGCACATAGCCTCTCTTCAAACGGAACATGGTTTGATCACGGAGACAGGGGACAAGCAAGAAGAGAGTTTTTTTCTCATTTCAAACAGCTGCTAGGCACGATCCGCAAGAGGGAGCTCTCACTAAATTGGTCAATTTTGGAGCACCCTACAACCGACCTGCAAAGCCTAGAGCAGCCGTTCACCGTCGAAGAGATCAAGGAAGCGGTCTTCTCCCTTCCTCAGGAAAAGGTTCCGGGGCCAGATGGCTTCATCGGTCGTGCTGGAATATCATAAAAGACGATCTCTTCGAAGTCTTGGAGCACTTCTACAATCAAAGAGGAACCAACTTGCATCTCCTAAATGAAGCAAATATTGTACTTTTGCCGAAAAAATAAGTTTGCCATCGTCTCACGGGCTACAGGCTGATTAGCCTCATTCACAGCGCGGGAAAAGTAATCTCCAAAATGCTGGCGAACAGATTGGCGCCGTTCTTACATACACCGATTCTGCCTAATCAAAACGCCTTCATCAGAAACAGGTCCATTCATGATAGCTTTCTCCTCACGAAGAATCTTATCACTAAACTCCATGCAAAGAAGCTTCCCTCGCTTTTCATCAAGCTAGATATTGAAAAAGCTTTTGACTCACTCAGTTGGGAGTATTTAATTGAATTGTTGACCTTCTTTGGTTTCGGCCAACAGTGGAGGAATTGGATTGCCCTTATCCTTGCAACTTCGTCTTCAAGAGTGTTTCTCAATGGGCGTCCAGGGAAGAAGGTGATGCACAGGAGGGGCCTAAGGCAGGGGGACCCACTTTCGCCCTTGCTTTTCATCCTGGCCTTAGAGCCCTTATAACACCTAATTACTTTGGCCTCGCAACAACTTCTCCTCCAACACTTAGGACATCGGCCGATGCACCTCTGCACGTCCATGTACGCGGACGACGTCGCCGTGTTCCTCAACCCTGATCCGACCAAGGCCAGGTTGTTGTATGCGCTGCTTCAGTTGTTCGGTCGGGCCACAGAGCTTAGGGTGAACCTATCCAAAACAGAAATGTTCCCAATCCGATGAGAAGGATTGGACCTACAACCCGTTCTACAGGAATTCCCGGTATCCCTAAAGGCCTTTCCGTCCAGGTACCTTGGCCTTCCAATCTGGCCCACTGCACTTAAGAAGTCGGATCTGCAACCACTATTAGACAAGGTAGCGAACAGGTTAGTAGGATGGAAAGGCGCTTTACTTTCAAAAGCAGGAAGGCTCGTTCTAGTTGATGCGGTTCTTTCGGCTATACCGATGTACCACTTAATGGTGTATCAGGGGTCAGCTTGGGCCACTAAGAAGATTAATAGACTTCGCAGGAATTTTCTTTGGAGGAGAGACTTGCAGTGCAAAGGAGGTCACTCTCTGGTAAATTGGAAAAAAAAACTGCAGGCCAGCCAAAGGCGTTAGGTGGCTTGGGTATCAAACAGTTCGAAACCTTTAGCAGGGCGCTCAGGATGCGCTGGCTATGGTATCCCTGGAAGACACCCACAAGACTTTGGAAGGACATGGTGGTGCCATGCACCGACACAGATTTGGCCCTCTTTTCGGCTAGCACGACCATCAGACTAGGCAACGGGGAATTAGCCAGGTTTTGGACTTCCAATTGGCTTTTCGGCATGGCTCCAAGGAACATTGTCCCACTTTGCTTTCGCCTAGTCCGTAGGAGGAACAACTCGGTGAAACAAGAATTGACAAACAACTCATGGATGATCCCACTTAGAAGAATTTCGACAGGACCGCAATTGCAGGAATTCCTCTACCTCTGGAATCTCCTGCAGGAGGTTCAGTTGCAGTCGTCAACCCAAGATGAGATCATCTGGAGGTGGACCGCAGACGATCAATACACAGCGAAGTCGGCCTACACAGATCGCCTGACCAAAATCATTCTCTCATCTGGAAAGCTAAAACATTGAGCAAGTGCAGGTTTTTTGCCTGGTTATTACTTCAAAACAGGTTACAGACAACGGACAACCTAGCCTTGAGAGGCTGGCCTCACAGTCCAATTTGCAGCCTTTATGGTTCAGGGGAAGATTCAGCTATCCATCTCATGTTAACATGTCCCTTTGCCAGGCAAATCTGGGCTTTGACTTCC
Source organism: Rhipidocladum racemiflorum (assembly GCA_036346355.1). Lineage (NCBI taxonomy): Eukaryota > Viridiplantae > Streptophyta > Magnoliopsida > Poales > Poaceae > Rhipidocladum > Rhipidocladum racemiflorum. The sequence goes on along the minus strand of CM070576.1, from coordinate 68,501,357 downwards.
AGCCGGCTGCAGATACAGAACTTCTCGCAACCAACAGCCGACGCCCCGGCGAAGATCTCCTCTTGGTGGCGGGCCATTCACCAGGCCCAACCAAAGGGACAACGCAAAAGAGTGAATGGATTACTGATTTTTATCTTTTGGAACATTTGGAAAGAGCGGAACACATGCATCTTCAACAGCCGGTACTCTCCAGTGTCTGCTGTAGTTCAGCTTATCATAAGCGATATAGCAAACTTCAATCTAGCTACGAGCACTACCTCGGTTGACTAGTCTTTTGCTGTAAGTAGGGAGTCGGGTGGTGTTCACCTTTTCTTGTTGTTCTTCTTTTCTTCCCGGCGGGTGTCGTCCCCTAGCCTGACAATGTCTCTTTTCTGGAACTTTTCCCTTCTTAATAGATCTTTGGCAGAGCTCCTGCCTTCCAATTCAAAAAAAAAAAAGAATGAGTTGGTGGTGATGGTGACTCTGCCAGGCCGTTCTTGGGCCAGAACAGTAAGAGCTCAAGGCCTAGTAGGTGAGTCACTGTAGCCATCAAGTCAGCCCTTCACGTTTCTTTGTTCAGTGATTCTTTAGTAACGGATCTCAAATAAGTGATAGCTCAAGTTTTAAATTCTCGTTTTTTTTTTGTTTTTAAGAGTTTAGAACTTGTGGTGTCATCATCTATTTATGATCCGTTGCAACGCACGGGCACTTTACTAGTACCATTGAAAAGACAGCCAGTGACGACAAATGAGTAAACTGCCATGGTATTACTCCACTCAGCTTGTTGTGGGATAGGTCTAACTAAGATTTCTACTGCGCTCATGTTAGCAAACGTCGCTGGAATTGGGCCTGTGAAGAAATTGTAGGACAGATTGAGGGCCTTGATGTGGCTCAGATTTCCTAACTCCCAAGGAATTTCTCCCGACAGTTTGTTTGCTAAAGTAAATATTCCATTTAGTAGCAAAGCGGAAGCCTCTCTGCTCGTAACAACTTGGGTACTTGAAGGTTGGATATCGAATTACACGTTGACAGATCAAGGACCAGTAGGACAGCTCAAACGAATTTTCTTCGAATGAGAGGTTCCCAATACATGGCGACAATGAACCAAACAGACTGTTGCTAGATAGATCAATTATCCTCAAGGGCTGGAGTTGACATAGGTTGGAAGAAATTTGCCCTTCAAACTTATCGCTGCCGAGGGAAAAATACCTAATGCCTTGATAAAATCCCAGTCTATCCACACGGATCTCGGCTGGAAATGGGTCTCCCAAACAAGACCTAAGTGTACCAAGATATTGTATCCATTCAATATTTCCGGTGAATATGATTGAGGTCGAAAGCTGTGACAGTGGAGCTATTGAAGAAAGAATATGATGGTATATCACCTGACAAAGAATTCCCTGAAACGTTCAGAAAAAAAGAGAGCTATTGCGGAGCTGCAGTTTGTTATAAGCCCCTGAAAGATTGTTATTCGAAGGATCGAAAAGTTTCATGCTTGTTCAATTGCAATGCTTGGATGGATTTCACCAGTTAAACTATTGCCAGCAAGACTCAAGGTTCACAAATTAGAAAGGTCCCGTGATGGGAAATCGAGTTTAGTAGACAACTTGGTATCATGGAAATCCAGTGTTCCATAATCTTCAAATTCTGCTGTTAGATTGTGAGGTAGTGGTCCTTCAAAATTGTTGCCATCAAGGTATAATTCCCATTTGATGGACAAATGGTTCTTCCCACCAAGTACGGAGCCACCAAGTTTGTTCTTTGAGACCCTCAAGGTATTCAGCATAGGATAATCAGTGAGCATGCTATGCTAGTCGGCAATTCCCCTGAAAGGTTGTTGTTTGATAGGTCTAAATATTCCATGCTACTCATGTTGCATAACGTTAATGGTATTTCTCCAGCAATAAGATTGCTAAAAAATCTAGACAGCTCATGTTTGGAAATACTGAACTAATGTTTGCCGGTAGATGTCCTGAAATATGGTTCATAGAAAGGCTGATAACTAGGATGTTCGTTTGGGCATACCATATTGAATCCAATGATCCTATCAGCGAGTTATCTCCCAGATTAAGGTAAATTAATGTTGCTTCCTTTGTAAACAACCAATTGGGCATCTAGTTATTGTTGGACAAGTGAAGCACCTCTAATTGATGCTGTGTGCGTAGAAAATGTGGTAGGGCAACACTGCTCATGTCAAGGTCACAGCCAGGGTTTAAAATACTGAATCGGGAATATTGAAACCCTGGTCACAGCCAGAGAGCACTAGCTCTTTCAATTGGAATGAAGGTAGGGAAATTAACGCCAACAGCCAAATTAGCGTTTCTTGAAAGGTCTTTCTTCTCGAGGTTTGGAAGGTTTCTCAGCCAGAAGAATGAAAAATAACCACTTAAATTGTTCATGGAAGAGTTTAGGGCCCTAAGTGATGAAGAAAGATGTTAATTCTATTTGTGATATATGCGTGATGATTAATTTGACAAAATATTTGTGATAGAATAACTTATTTGTGGAAGACCAAAGTATTGTGTTGATTTGTTTTTTCTTGTGACAGGAGGTGCAACGCATAGCAGCGGGTGCGACACATACTACAGTTTTTTCTTGTAGCAGGAGGCGCGTAGCCCAGGAGCAGCACGCGAGTGCAGCAAAATAGGACATAAAAAGATTCATGCGGACAAACAACACAGCATAGCAGCCAGTAGGCGAACAAGCCACACGAGAGCAGCGAACAAGCCGTGCGAGCAGATGGATCGTGTATGTCCATGTACGAGTACTGGACCGCGTGGATCAGTGGATGTATATATTGGAACGGACCTACCTGATCTAGTGTGTTTAATTATACGTGTGTACATGATTAGAGATAAAAAAATTAAGGTTAAACAGGGTATAAAAGAAATTGTATGCGGATGCTAGATTTCCTCGAGGGCCCGGCGGAGCAAGAAATCAAATCAGCCCGCGCGTTCGGCATTAGGCAGAGCTATGAAGGTAGTAGAGCGTTAGTGTATTGTCTGGTAGTGGTAGAGAATGTTGTTGTTCTATACATTCATGAGCCCAATGCTTATTAGCTTGCAAACCTTTGGGTGAATTACGGACACCGTAGTTGATAAGATTGAGACCCTGCGGAGAAGATAGATTACACATATATGTAGACTAGGTAGAATGTGCGGCACGCTACACCGTATAAAATTTGCTCTCTTTTTTTTCTAAAAAAAGGCTGCAGAAAGACCTTAATATATATTTTTTTCGAAGCGGTCGTAACACTCTATACGTTCACCGGTGAATAATACATGTTTCGAAAAATATTATAGATCGAGTTGCAAAAAAAACTATAGAGATACAGCTGTACACATACATTTATTGTTCTGGAAAAATACCAGAAATCGAGTTACAAAAAAATAGAGAGATAGAGTTGTACACATATTTCTTTTGACGAATTTGGTTAACACTTTATTATTACCCAGTTAACCTTCTTTTGTCGAGTTTAATACTCTATGTGTTAACTGCGTAATAATACATGTTCCGAAAAATATTAGAGATACCAACATTCTTTTGTCGAGTTTAACACTCTATGCGTTCACCGAGTAATAATACATGTTTCGAAAAATATTAGAGATCGATTTATTGGGAAAAAAATCTAGAGATAGAGCTGTACACATATTTGTGTTGACGAAAATATTTTTCCCGAGAAAAACAGGGAAAGAACCTGAACACATATTTCTTTTGACGAATTTGGTTAACACTCTATTATTACCCGGTCAACTTTCTTCTGTCGTGTTTAACACTATGTGTTAACCGGGTAATAATACATGCTCCGAAAAATATTAGAGATGACAACCTTCTTTTGTCGAGTTTAACACTCTATACGTTCACCGAGTAATAATATATGTTTCGAAAAAATATTAGAGATCGAGTTGGGAAAAAAAGTCTAGAGATTAGAGAACGAGCAGAAAAAAAGTCTAGAGATAGAGCTGCACACATATTTCTGTTGATGAAAATATTTTTTTCGGGAAAAATGGAGAAAGGACCTGGATGTAAGGGATGGGACCTGTTTTTTAATTTTTTGGATCTGAGCGCTACCCTGTAAAATTAGAAAAGGGCTCATTCGCGATTTATATTTAACGGAAGTTTTTTCCGTAAAGTAACGAACGATGGACCTAAACGTACTTTGAAAGTGTTTTTCTTACCCTAACAAAAAATCGTGAAGGACTTTTTTATATAATTTTACAGGGATCTGTCTGTAATTTAAAGAAAATAGAGGGACTTTTTTGCAAACTGTAGGGAGGTGACGTGGAGGCCCAAATGAGCTCCAAAACTTCCAGGCATAAGAGTCTTATTATTATTATTATTATTACAGGAGGTTATGTACCACCTTCACCGTATAACCAATCTTTGAAATATGGAGCTAGCTAATGTTGGCCGGTAGCTGTCCTACAATATGGACAATAGATACGTCAATAATTTCAAGAAAAATTAGGGACACCGTATTAAGGACACCCAATGAATCTTGCTTACTAAACAACGAATTGGGCAATCTCCCGGACAATCGGCCAATTGGATATTTGCCACTCCAGGAATTGAAAATTAGATGGTATATTGAAAATCATGCCATTGAGTGGCATTTTTTCAACATGGCATCCAATTTTCAAATTAAGGAGTGGCATATATCGAATAATTCCTAGAAAAAAAATATGGTTGTGCAATTATGATGTCACTAGAGAGCACTAGTTTTTTTCAGGTGGAATGGAGGTGTCCATCCCATGAAATCGACATCAGCAACTAAACTATATATGATTCATCGAAAGATCAGTCTCTTTTGGCCTTTCTAGACTCAACAGTTTGATCAGCGACTCCCAGGTCTCTATTGCGGATTGGTGGCAAAAGGTTCAATCAACCACTCCTAAGGAGGCTCATCGAGCGTTAAATGGTGTCGTAATTTTTGGATTCTGGAACTTGTGGAAAGAACGTAATGCTCGCATCTTTCAGGGAACGTGTTCCTCCGTCCAGAACGTTCTTACATCTACTCTCCGGGATCTGTCCACTTTTGCCGTCGCCATGACTTCAAACGGCTGACGTTTGTTGTTGCAAGAATTAGTGTTGTTTTCTAGGTTCATTTCTGAACTGTTGGGACGCCACCCCTGTCTAGTGGTTTCCTGTTGATCTATTTGTACGACTTTGTTCTTCTTCCTTGCTTAATTGAATAGGCAGAGCTCCTGCCGCAAATTTCGAAAAAAAAAAAAAAGATCAGTCTCTTTGAGTTTGACGAGGTTTCTCAGGTAGAGAATGGAGAAGAAAACTTCACGGCTCCAACTCGAACAATTTGATTGATGTGTTTTCCGAGCCACCAGTAGGGTGAGTCTCGTGGCCTTCTTCTATCGTTACATGAGGTCTCACATCCTGCACCATGTAGGATTTTAAAGTTGAATTTTTTATAAAGTAATATATTTTTAAATAAAATTAAAAAATATATAAAAACAATTACATAGATATATATTTGTCATCAGTTTATTTGACGACAGAGCACCTGTCATCAAATGAATTGGCCAACACAACATCTACAAGCAAATGAGTTATTGACGACAGAAGTTTTCCATCAGCCTGTAGTCAATTTTTTTTCGACTGCATATATAGTTCTACTTTTGGGGTGCGGTGATTCTTCTTCTTCTCGGTGGACGGCAATTTTTTAATTTGACATTGTTTCAGGATAAGTGAATCATGTACGAAGAAACAAATAAGTAGGATATCCTCCAACTATCACATACAATCATGTAACAGGACAATTTTGCAATAGGATAAGTATAATATAATGATACAGTTCATGTAAGGTCGTGCATACAAGTTCGATAAACTATGGCAGAATTGCATGCTTGCCTCTTGTTTTCTTGTAGGTTGATATTAGTCTGACAGGCTATATTTTCAGTATTACACGCTGCCCAGACAAATGGCAAAACACGAATGCCACGGTAGCCTAAAATGTCAAAACAAACGATGCAGCACCGACCGCGTAGAGCACTGGATCATCTTCCTTCGTCTCCGTATCTTCCGGTGACAAAGAACTTGGTCTTGATCTGGAAGTGCATCTACCCCCCTGCAATGCCTTTCGAAGGTTGTTGTTGCCTTTGTAACTATCCATATCAAACGAACCGAACTGACCAGTGTTTGGTGCACAACCTGATAAGTTGTTGTATGCCACGGAGAACACCTCCAGTGACAATAACCGAGTTAATTGCCATGGTATCGGTCCACTTAGCTCGTTATGGGATAGATCCATGCTTTCTATCTCCCTCATGTTTGCAAAGCTCGCTGGAATTGGGCCAGTAAAGGAATTGTAGGATAGATTGAGGGACTTGATATGGGTCAGATTTCCGAGCTCCCAAGGAATTTCTCCAGACAACGAATTCCCACTTAGGTCGATGCCGGACATCGATTCGAAAAAACCACGCCCATACGTGTAAAGATCTCCTTTGGTCCTGAAAGTGAAGCCTTCTATGTCAAAACTGTAAGTACAGCCTTGATAAACAGGGGGGGCCCACCAAGTCTCATCATTTTTGAAAGGGATATCACCAATGCATGGAGGCAATGACCCTGAAAGACTGTTGTGTGAGAGATCCAGTATCCTCAATCTCTGAAGGCGACACATCTTGGGGGTGATCTGCCCTTCAAACTTATTCCCACCCAAAGAAAGCAGCCTAATTTCATCAAGGTATTGTATCCAATCCAGGTTACCTGTGAACTGATTGTCTCTTAGATCCAAAGCTCTAATAACTGAGTTACTGAGCCAAGCATTCGGCATATCACCGTGTAAGTGATTCCCAGATACATTCAGGTACATGATTATAGTACTATTACAGTTTGGTATAGGCCCTTCAAGGTTGTTATTTGATAGATCTAAAAGCTCAATCCCTCCTAACCCGCATATCTGAATTTCACCTGTTATACGGTTACTAGCAAGATTCAGGTCCATCAAGTTTGGTAGATCCCAAAATGAGGTATCAAGGTTGCCAGACAACTTGTTATCTTGTAAATAAATGATTCCCAACTGTCCTGATATATTACGAGGTAGTGTTCCTTCGAATTTGTTGCCATCTAGGTACATTTGTTTCAACAAAGCGGACAAATTATTCATCCCACCAAGTATCAGACCACCAAGTTGGTTGTTTGAGACCTTCAATATCATCAGCTCAGGAAAATCAGAGAACACACAAGTAGGTAGTTCACCAGAAAATTTGTTGTTCGATAGGTATAAATATCTGATGGAATTGATGTGGCATAATGACCTCGGTATATCTCCAGAAATGTTATTGTTAGAAAAGTCTAGAGCGATCAAGCTTGGAAACATCGAGCTGATGTTGGCCGGTAGCTGCCCTGAAATACGGTTCATAGATATTATGATATCCTGTAGATAAGTTTGGGGGTGCCAAATTGTGTCTAGAGATCCAGTTAGCGAGTTATTTCCAAGATTTAGACTGAGCAGAGTTGCTTCCTTTGTAAATAGCCAGTTAGGCATGCTCCCTGACAAGTTATTGTTGGACAAATCAAGCTCCTGTAAATGATGCTGTGTGCGTAGAAAATGTGGCTCTGCAATAATGCCTTTGTCAAGGTCGCAGCCGGAGAGCGCTAGCCATTTCAGTTGGAATAGAGGTACCCATCCCGGAAAATTGACATCAACAACTAAATCAGTATTAGCTGAAAGGTCAATCTCTTCGAGTTTCATTAGATTCCTTAGCCAAAAGAAAGAAATTCTACCGTTCAAATTATTCTGGGAAAACCTAAGGATCTTGAGATAGAGAGAAAAAATTTCAGATGAACTCATAGGACCAGGTCCTTCCAAGAGATTTCCTGAGAGATCCAACACTTCGATACGTGGAAGTGTAAACAATGATGTTGGAAGGTTTCCACTGAATTGATTGGAACTCAGGTGCAATTCTCGAAGGTTCCGAAGATTTTCAAATGCTGCAAAACATTAACGATTTTACCCTAATTAACATTATTTATGCCCATATAAGCAATAAGTTCAAATTTTTGTACCTTGATCGGTTGGAAGAGCACCGCTCATTCTGTTATAACTGAGATCTAGTACTTCCAATGAAACTGGTAACGAAGATGAATTAATAGGAATACGTCCTCCGAATAAATTCCACGAGAGATCTAGGATCTTAAGGTGAGGAAGTGCAAATAATGACATCGGGAGGCTTCCGTTGAATTCATTGTAGCTCAAATCCATTTTCCGCAAGTTTTGAAGATTTTTGAAAGCTGCAAAGCGTGAAGGTTGTATAACAATTACAAATAGCAGTAGCAAACATGGGACACCAATTCTATATTCTGCAGTACTATCTATTATATATTAGAATCTTATGGGAGTCACTAAAAGAGAGAGAAATAAACTAGAAATTCTCACAAATAAAAGCAAAACCTCTCATATAAGCAATAGGTTCAAATATAATTATAAGCAGCAGCATTGACGGTTTTACCCTAATTAACAATATTTATGCCGATATAAGCAATAAGTTCAAATTTTTGTACCTTGATCGGTTGGAAGAGCACCGCTCATGATGTTCTTACTGAGATCTAGTACTTCCAATGAGACTGGTTCCGAAGATGAACTAATAGGAATACGTGCTCTGAATGAATTTCCCGAGAGATTTAGGATCTTAAGGTGAGGAAGTGCAAATAATGACAGCGGGAGGTTTCCGTTGAATCCATTGTTGCTCAAATCCAGCTTTCTTAGGTTTTGAAGATTTTCGAAAGCTGCAAAGCGTGAAGGTTGTATAACGATTGCAAATAGCGGTAGCAAACACAGGATACCAATTCTTAATATAGCAGTAATATTAGTAGTAAGTTAGCTACATACCATCGAAGCTTAGCGATCTGTTCAACATGGGAGAATTTGCCGATAAATCGAGGAATTGAAGCTCATGAAATGCTGAAAAGACCGTCCAATTTATATTCCAGACACCTTCTTCCGGTGACATGCCGTAAGAAGGCTCATAGATACTGGAAAGGTAGAGATGAGATACTCGCCGTGTGCTATTGTTGCATTTCACATGTTCCCACGAGCAGCAGTCCTCACCCCGTCCCCACGAACGGAGCAGCCGTGTGCTAGAGTTTGCGCGCATCAAAGAAGACCGGATGTCCATTAGAGCCGCTCTCTCCTCGACGGAGCAGGCAGAGGACATGTAAAAAAGCATGGTGGACTGTAACAAGCATAATAGGACCAAGAAGAAGAATCCCCATGGCCATGGGAAGTAGTAGCAGCTCATCTCGAAAGAAGCTCTGCTTTCTCGCACTGCGGCTGTAGATAGACTTGAGGTTCGAGAGAAGATTGATGGGTGGTTTTAATGTTATCATGCGCCGTGGTAGCCTGTTGGTTTTCGCTGCGCTATTGATTACAGGGACGTGGAAGCTACAACTTGCAAACACGTTTTATTAAGAGAAATTTTATGGTGGATAATATGGGTAGTAAATAGTGCTAGTAAAATCAGATCTAACCGTACATTTATCGGAGGTAATTTAGACTTTTGATCTTTACAGCGTTACTCGTTTTCCGCCGCCGCCATCCTTTGTTGTGTATGTAGTTGCCTCTGCCGTGGCAGTTCCTGTTGAAGCCGACGCCCCCGGTCCTCCCGCTTGCTATCGAAGCCGACGGCACCGACCCGGCCGCTTCCTATCGACGCCGACGCTGCCGCCCACAGCAGCGTCGTCACCCCCGCCGTGTCCCCGCCCCCGCTGTATACGTCCACTTGTATACGCTGTTGATGAAAAATCAAATACACGAAGGGGCAATGCTTCAAAGCCGTATCTGCTCTATTAACCATGTCGTGCCTCCACATTTCGATATGGCAAAAAAACATTGTCTGAAATTTTATTGGCAATTTCCTGCCTGATTCCCTTGGCAATTTGTTGTCTAAAACCCACGCCTACTGACTCCAACTCACATGCAAAGCTTGTCTCTCCTGGACTCCTGGTGCTTCCACCTGCGTTCAACATGAAAAAAAGAAGGGATAATTACACTATTACCCCTTACATGAGTTCTACTACCGCTACTACGGTAGGAAGTATAATAAATCCTAACCAATCTGATTCGTTAGATTAAATAGAATGAACGGTTAATATTCAATATTGTCCACCGTAAAAGAGCTCTTTTTTAAAGGAAACAGTAGCCACAGACAAGACTGTATCGTTGAATTGACTCGTAGAGCCCTAACACCATGTACGGAGGGACAGGAACACACGCCATTCTGGAACCATGTGCCGTGCTACGGACTAAGGCCATGTACAATGGTCACAGTCAGCTGTCTATAAGAGATGCCATGTAGGATTTTAAGTGACGTGGAGGAGAGAGAAAGCTGATGTCTACTATTTAATAGACAGTCTTATAGACAGCTTCACATGTTGTGTACTATTGTATAGACAACCTGTTAATTGAATGAGAGATCATTACAGACAGCTATATAGACGATCTATTGTATGAGTTGTTTTTGGTGCTGTCTGTAGATGATGTAGAGATGTATTATAGACAGTTGTTGTCTATAGCACTGTACATGCCCTAAGAGCTAATCCCTCCGACCATAAAAGATAGTTATTTTAAAAACCTAAAAATAATATTATGAAAGTATTTTTTAAGATAAATCTTATATGTTATTTTTATATATCCAACCTAAATATTTAAAAGGATATTTATATGTAAAATTTATAATGTTTGATTGTGTGTAACTCAAAACGATTTATTTTCCTGGAGGAGTAGCTTTTATTCCATACTAAGTGAAAAATACAAAAAAAAATATTCGTAATTAAAATTCTAGAAATATGTGTAACTCAAAACGACTTTTTTTCTAGAGGAGGAGCTTTTATTCCGTACTAAGTAAAAAATAAATTTTTTTGTTCTCTTCATAATTAAAATTCCAGAAATATACCAATTCGAGAAAAAATAAAATAAAGCAGGCAGAGGACATGTAAAGCATGGACTGCAACAAGCATAGGACCAAGAAGAAGAATGGAAAAAAAGCTCAAATATACATCATATTAATCAAAATAGCAAAAATATACAACATTAAATTTTTTTTTCAAAAATGTCAGCAGCTACCGCCGTGCCACGTGGCGGCCGCCACACCATCTGGCGCCACCTTGGCGTCGGTAGGCCGCGCCCCCCAGCGGCGACCAGTCAGCCCCTGCCGCGCCGCGTCAGCCGCCTCCCCCTGCCGCGTCAGCCGCCGCCCCCTGCCACGTCGGCTGGCTGCCGTTGGCGGCCGCCACCCCATGGCGGCGACCAGTGGCGACTCACGGCCGGCCCTGGCCCCCCTGCCGCCGTGGCAGCCCGTCGTCGCCCCGGCCCCCTGCCATTGCCTGTCGCGCGTGGGAGAAATGATGCATTGGAACTCGTTTTTTGGTTGCTAATGCCATTGGCTGGATACTTTTGCCACCGAAAGCAGCATGCATGTGGGAGAAACAGGGAACGGTGGTTGAAATAGCACGACATATCACGTCAAGTCAAATCGAGTTCGTATCCGATGCAGCATAAAGTAAAGTTTACGGCTAAATTTAGTTCTAATCAATGTAATTAAGAATAAACGACATGATTATGCGTAACATAAATTATGATTAATGTAAACGTAGCAGTAATGATCTTTGAGCCTATAAATGGAGGTGCTGCGTCGCTCTCCTTGCAGTGCAGTGTGCGAGAGCAGAGTGTGAGGGAAGAGTGTGAGAGCAGATTGTAGTGCATGTTCTGGGAGCTTGAAGGGAAGGCCAACAAATCGAGAGCGCGAAAACAGAAGATTAATTAGTCGGTGGTTATAGTTATTTGAAATTATCGCAAAGTTCAATCATTTTTGCCTTACTACTTCTTGCCACATGACTTCATATTGTTGTTTTTGCTTCGTGTAGGTACCGACGACGTTCCCGGAAACTCGGAGCAAGGTAAGCACCTCCTTCAATCATGTTCATACTACAATTTTTCGTAGGTTTTGTTGTTTTGAAGAATTGTTTGTATTAAGTATTCTATACTGTGAACCTGGTAGATATGCCCTATACTGTGAACCTGGTAGATATGCCCCCGCATTCCATACAAAAAGTTCAATTAAGTATTCTTGCATGAAATAACAACCATCTTTTGGGACTTTAAGTATCTCTAGAGGTCAGGACCCTCTGGCGAGGTTCCACTGGAACGTTGAACTGTCTCGGGGGTCTGGACCCTCCGATGACCATTGGACTGTACTTATTCCGCATTGTTCATATTTTCTTGATGTAATCACTACGTGGACCCGAGGTCAGGACCCTCTGGCGAGCTTCCACTGCAACGATTATTCGCTTAAGCGAAGGACTGTTATTATTTTTGGACGTAAGCACTACTTGGACCCGAAAGGAGTTGAGCTCCTTTCTGAACTTTACAACTCGAACGAAAGTAGCCGCTTAATCGGACTTAAATATGGGTGGCGCGGGCTTCTGGACATTGGTCAGTTATTTTGCCTTATTACATATTTCGCTTCTTATTGTGGTTTTTGCTTCGTGTAGATACCGACCTTGCAGATAGCGCACACGCAGACCTGTACGCCGGACCAGAAAACTCAGAGCAAGGCAAGCACCTCCTTCAATCATGTTCATACCACTATGTTAGCCATATTAAGTTGTTATGAAGAAATGTATGTGCGCATGTGTTACATTAAATTAACACCCTATACATGGCGACCTACTTTATTACTGTGTGGTTTGTTTATGTTTTCACAAAGTTTAATAAATTTTGTTTATTTCATACATGATTTGTATCTTGCAGGTATTTTTGACGAACATTTATTGGTTGAAAGCTCGAGTTTTTTTGATCTACTGTACTACTTGGAGAAGGTTAGTTAACAAATCTTCATAAATAATAGCATGTTTTGGTCGAGTCTGATTTTAGTGAACAGCTTGTTAGGTTAGATTGCCGTATTTACGTTTATGCAATGTATTATTCTTGAGGACAGTGTAGTGTTATGCTATAGTGAAATGTTACGACGGTATTAGGAAACATTAGTACAATGCTATTATGACATTATGTGTGTAGCAGTAATGTATGTGATATTTTGTGCGGAGAACGTGAATTAACAACCTTATTTTGGGACCCTCTGCCGAGGTAACCTTGTGCTGTCTGGTGGGGCTGGACCCTCCGATGACCATCGGTATCAGATTTGACACGATCTTCACCGTAAGCATAGGATTGTATTTTTTTTGACGTAATCACAACTTGGACCCGAAATGACTTGATTACTCGAACCAAAGTTGCTGCTTAATCGGACTTAAATATTGGTGGCACGAAGTTCAGGACTGTGTTAAGTCATTTTGCCTTATTACTTATTTGACTTCGTATTGTTGTACCTTTTTTTGGCCGTAATCACAACTTGGACCCGAAAGGAGTTGACATCCTTTCTGAACCTAATAAGTCGAACCAAAGTTGCTGCTTAATCTGGCTTAAATACTGGTTGCACGAAATTATGTACTGTGTTAATTCATTTTGTCTTATTACTTATTCGACTTCGTATTGTTGTACTTTTTTTTGGACGTAATCATTACTTGGACCCGAAAGGAGTTGACCTCCTTTCTGAACCTAACAACTCGAACCAAAGTAGCTGCTTAATCGGACTTAAATCAAGGTTGCACGAAATTGCATCGTGTTAATTCAATTTGCCTTATTACTTATTCGACTTCGCATTGTTGTACCTTTTTTTGGACGTAATCACAACTTGGACCCGAAAGGAGTTGACCTCCTTTCAGAACCTAATAACTCGAACCAAAGTTGCTGCTTAATCTGACTTATATACTGGTTGCACCAATTTTTGTACTGTGTTAATTCATTTTGCCTTATTACTTATTCGACTTCGTATTGTTGTACTTATTTTTTGACGTAATCACAACTTGGACCCGAAAGGAGTTGACCTCCTTTCAGAACCTAATAACTCGAACCAAAGTTGCTGCTTAATCTGACTTATATACTGGTTGCAACAATTTTTGTTCTGTGTTAATTCATTTTGCCTTATTACTTATTCGACTTCGTATTGTTGTACTTATTTTTTGACGTAATCACAACTTGGACCCGAAAGGAGTTGACCTCCTTTCAGAACCTAATAACTCGAACCAAAGTTGCTGCTTAATCTGACTTATATACTGGTTGCACCAATTTTTGTACTGTGTTAATTCATTTTGCCTTATTACTTATTCGACTTCGTATTGTTGTACCTTGTTTTGGACGTAATCACAACTTGGACCCGAAAGGAGTTGACCTCTTTCGTAACCTAATAACTTTCGAACCAAAGTTGTCGCTTAATCGACTTAAATCTGGTTGCACGTAAATTGCATCTTGTGTTAATTCATTTTGCTTTATTACTTATTCGACTTCGTATTGTTGTACCTTTTTTTGGACGTAATCACAACTTGGACCCGAAAGGAGTTGACCTCCTTTCAGAACCTAATAACTCGAACCAAAGTTGCTGCTTAATATGACTTAAATACTGGTTGCACGATATTCTCTACTGTGTTAATTCATTTTGCTTTATTACTTATTCGACTTCGTATTGTTGTACCTTTAATAAACTGCATATGTCTTGTGCTAGTATGTTATATAACATATACATAATTATATGTTGGCATACATTTCAACTGTACGTAACCATAACATTAATGCTTTCGTAATTAAAATTTGAGTAATGACAATACGTTTTAAGATGTTAGCGGTGCGTGTGTGCATTTATTGTTGACTACAATTATGTATTTCTACAGTCCTCGATGGCGATCCCGCTTCATATATGGCATGGGGGGGAGCCCGAAAAATTGCAGGGCCCATTTGTCAGCATGCATAATTGTGCACACATAGAGACAATCAGAATCCACCGATAGAGTTGCGTCTGATAGCAAGAGCGGTTGCACGCGCTCTTAGTGTTGATCGTGACGTTGTACAAGCTCGTGGTAGATGGGGTTAGGCCCCATGTAGTGCCAAATAGCTTGCTTTACGTGTACTGACCTATTCGAGCTCAGAGAACGAGTGCCTGGCGCTCTACATGGAGAAGGCCGCACAGAAGGGTTCGCACTAGGTGTTCACGTGAAGCTGGTCCTCGCACTACCGGGAGGCGAGGACGAGCCGAGCCCAGGAGGAGGACATGGGGGTCAATGCGGACGAACAACCCGAGCCCGAAGAGGAAATTGCGATGAGCTCGCAGCAAGTCCCCGCTCAAGGGGCTTGGCGAGGCTGGCGAGATGGATGCGCCCGTCCACGAGGTTGATGCGATGCCCTAGCGGATGACCCTCACCCTACTTATGGTGACGGTCCTGACGAAGATGAGGACCGGGGCCGGCAATCGCATTTTTGCACTTGCGAACCCGGCCGGCGTGTTCGCCCGCTTGGAGGATATTTCTAGGCGTGGGCAAGACCATAGCGATATAGAACTCGATCAGGAGTTTGCCACAAAGGAGGAAGCGATGCACTTACGCACTAATTACGCGGTCTTGACCGGCGTGACCACAGGTGACTCGCTCGGACGGACACCTTGAGCTTAAATGTAAGAAAGAGCGGCGGTCACGAATACTATGTTCGTGCGAACCGCCCTAAACATCGACACCATTTCGTTATAACTCGGTACACACCGCACACATGCCTGCAGGCGCTTGTTCGGAACACAAGCGGTGTGGTGAAATCAAGATTCATCGCGCCAAATCCTGTTAGACGTCTTTGAAGGCCGACATTAGCCTCGGGACCGCAACCATAATTGCTGAGATGCAGAGCATGACAGGGATGTCCATAAACTACTTGCAAGCTTGGCGAGCAAAGCAGATGGCTTTGAAAATGCTGTTTGGTAGTTTTATGGAGTCATTCAATTGGGCTCCACGACTACTAAGGCGGATAGCTGCAACAAACCCAGGCTCCGAATATGCTATTGCTGTCGAACCCGTGCAGCTTCCCGATGGAACGACTGCTCCAGAACACTACTACCTCCTCAGGGTGTTCTGGGCGTTCGGTCCGTGCATCACGGCATTCAGCAACTGCCGTCCTGTTATATGCGTGGATGGGACATTTCTGTCCGGCCAGTACAATGGCACCCTACTCACCGCCCTAGCTGCCGATGCAAACAACCAGCTACTACCGCGGGCTTTCGCCGTGGTTGAGGGCGAAAGCAACGACAGCTGGTTCTGGTTCCTGTCCCTGGTGAAGACCCGTGTGGTGCGGGATAGGCCCGGTGTGTGCGTCGTATCGGACCGTAATGCAGGGCTTTGAACGCCCTCGATAGAATGGCGGAGGATGAAGATTGCCATTGCCCGGTGGAGAGACGTTCAGCGTAGATGGTGCATGCGTCACCTTGGGGCGAACCTGTACACCATGTGCAGGAACAAGAACATGGTGAAGCTATTCAAAACCCTATGCATGCAAAACCAACTGCGCAAGTTCGATACGATATTTAACCGGTGAGCAGCGCTCAAAGGAATCTGGTGGCGGAAGAGACCACGGAGGGCACCACAGGTAATTGGTGGCTCGGAGGTCTCCGTCTGGCGCAAGATGACATTCGCTCAATGGATAGCTCGTAAACCCGCCGAGAGATGGGCACAGGCGCCTGATACAAATGGTGCTCGGTAAGATAATGCCCTCTCTAGTACGGTAGCACATCATTTGACAAAGACTCTTTTCCACCTAAGCGGTATGCTTCTCTTACAGATACTCCATCATGACGACGAACTTCGCCGAGTCGTACAACAATGTGCTGCGGGGGGCTCGTTGCCTACCCATTTGCTCAATCATTGAGCTCACATTTTTTAGGACCGCGAAATACTTTGTTGATCGGCAAAGGGCGGCGTACAACTGCGGCTCAACCTTCGCTCCCGTGTCGAGGCTTTGTTCTGGTCGTGGCGTAGAGCTCAATTCCACCGCACGCGCATGATGGACCCTGCGCAGAACATTTTTCTCGTCGAGTGCAAGCGCAAGCACCGTTCGGGATACTCCGCGGGGGACACAAACCAGAGATGCCAGCTCGGCCCGTATGAGGCGACCTGCTCATGCAACAAGCCTCGCCTAGAGCACATCCCCTGCTCGCACGTGCTAGCAGCGTGCCGTGACATGGGGGGCAACGACGGCACACAATATGTCACACCGTACTACCGTATGGATGCCGTTAGAGCAACATGGACGGGGCATTTCGAACCGTTCAACGTCGGCAACAACTACAAGACCTCCGAACCCCCTACGTGGCTCCCGTACCCCACACTAAGGCGCGATACGCCGGGTAGACCGCGTTCCGCGCGGTTTGAGGGTGACATGGATGCGTCTCAGCGAGACGATGGCCTTCAATGTTATCGCATCTGCGACGACGAGGGCATGACCGTAGAAGCTGCCCAAACAGAGGGTGATGTTGTCCAATGTAATATTTCAACTATACGCTTAGACATGCAACATCTTCCTACTACCTTCCTTTTGCATTCTCTTCGTGAAATTTCAGTTATGTAATTTATGAACCTAAATTTCTTTGGGTATGTACAGTGGTTTTGAAATTTCTTCTGATGTTATTTTTTCGTATTTCATTGTTTCATTCCCTGGAGATTATGCAGGCTTGTTATGGAGTTGCCAGAGCTGTTGCGATCGAAGTATGATGACGACCACAGGGCCCGGAAGTGGGCCTCCGGCCAGACGGTAACGTCATTACTACACTGTCGTAACGTATCGCAAGCGTACGCACCTTTCGTTATGCTAAGTACGTTTACTTGCTTTGTCCTTGCAGCTTAACACTCTCCGCATGCGTGGCTCCCGTAACATTAAGACATTGGACCCTCAGTTCATATACGGCCTGGGACGGACGGGCCTGTTAGCTTTCGCATTTCTGGTGCGTGGAGCCTACGAAGGAAGGGGCCAGTGGACCCCGATGCCTAGACTGGACGGGGCCCTTATCACCGCGTTGGTCGACAGATGGCGTCCGGAGACGCATACTTTCCACCTCCCCTTCGGCGAGATGACGGTGACCCTCAAAGATGTCGCCATGTTATTTGGCCTTCCACTTTCCGGTAAACCCCTCGTAGTGCGCAAGCCCTCCAAAGAGGCATGGAAGAACTATGTAGAGGAAAGGTAATAAATGTGAAAGCACACCGACCACACTTATCTGGGAGCTAATGTGATTTGCTAACATGTGATTTTCTTCGATGCAGGTTTGGCACAACGTACACGGGGAACTGTGATCAGGGAGTCTCTTTCACATGGCTTGACAGTCTCCCGGAGGCTGGACCATGTCCTGAAAACGCTGACCCTGGTCAGATAAATAGGCATTTCGAGGTGTACCTCTATTTCCTCCTTGCAGGAATTTTATTTACAAAGCGGAAATGGTGATTCCGTTGCCCCCACCTCGTTTGGGTCGCTCGAATTAGCCGAGCAAAGTGCGAGAAGATGCAGACCGGACTTCTACTGGTGAGGCTCGGCGGTTCGCAGACACATATCGCGAGATGTGTGCGGCCCGCCACGGTCACCCAACTTCAATAATGGGAGGTTGCCCCTGCTTCTCTGATTGTGGTCCTGGTCGTACCTACCCATAGCGCGACCAAGAGTGTCAAAGCGGTACTACCCGGTGCCGTCGATGAAGCTAACGTGCATCCACTCGCAAGGCCAACCTTGGGTTACAAATGGATGCATGCCGGACTCCGATGGGCCCAGAATCGACCGCGGCTCCTACCCTCGTCTCGTGGGGACCTAGACTTCTTGACATCGGCGCAGTCACGTGGGATCCCTTTTCCACCCAGGCGCGACGGAGGTTGCGTCGGGAGGCCGTATCTCCAATGTACGCAGGAGCCTCAGTATTGGATGACGAAATGCTTCCTCCTGTGCATGAGTGCCGTTGAGCCATACTCTCCGGAGCGTGTTCAGCGCCAATTTGGGTACCGGCAGTCTTTCCCTCCACCGCCTCCAACAGACTCCGAAAGCTCCCATGGGTATGTCTCTACATGTCACATTACTTTCACGCTTACTGTGAAAACCATTAATAACGTGTTGGATTGATCCGCAGGAGGAGTACATCGGGGCACAACTACAATCGGGTCGCACGGAATAGCCGGCATATTGAGAGGTGGAACTCGATGGCCCGAGGGCGTCTGGAACCCATCGGCGCGACCACGAGACGGACACACTTGGGTACCTTGGTGATGCAGACCTCGCACAGGCGGTGCTCTGAAACGAGGGTGTGGCGATGCGGTGCAACATGGCTATCTTTGAGAACGCAGAGCGCATGCACACCTGGCAGTACGTATCGCACCTATCACATATTAAAAGCAGGATATACCCAATTAAACATTCGATACGTATTAATTTGCAGAGGCGTGAGGCGGAGTACATGCATGACCAGGCGGACGAGATCCTCACGCAGTCACAGGAGCAGCAACGTCAATCAAGCAATCCTTTACGGAACCTTCTTCGCCGCACGGGCCACCGCATAAGAAATGCGGTCAGAGATGTTGGTGGCCATAGACCGTCTACCCAACGTGATTACGAGGATGTACCGTACGAGGCGCCGCCCGCACCGAGCCCCCTGATGAGGAGCATGTCCATGGATAGACGTGCAACGCCTGTGGCTCCTCGGCGGCAGCAAGACCCACCCAGAGCATCGACTTCCTCCCGGGTCCCGAGCCATGAGAGCGGCCGGGGCCATGGAGGCGGGTACGTTGAAATAGGTGCTGGGGCAAACGTTCAAGGAGGAGTACACATCAACATGTCACCGTCCCCATCATTGCCGCAGAGTCTTTTAGTACCCCGCCCAACATCAACAAACATGGGAGGGCGTGTCGAGGGCGTCACGATGACCTTATGGGATCCGGCTACATTCACCGATTTGCTCGCGCGACGGCGTGTTTGCAATCCCTAGGGTTGGAATCGCGTCCCAAGAACCGAGGAGGCCGGTGGATCGAATCGGCGAGCAAAGCAGCCTTGGACGTACTACGCGCATCGTGGTACCATGCAGACCGATCGATGGCTGCATGGGGCATCCAATGGCGCGTTATGCAGTGATCCCGACTGTCGCGATTCGGCCGGAACGCGAGATGCAGTTAGGTCCAGCAGCGGCTGGACTCGTGTCCCCAAGCGCCCAGAAATTTCACACCGTCGGACTACGATAACCAAGAACGTCGTGGTAGGGGGACGCGCAGGGGAAGAGGAAGGGGAACTAGATCGTGTTGTATGAGACTTATGTTAACTTCTTTAATCTATGTCATTCAAACTTGTCAAATTTCTTTTGATTTTTATGTTGCTCAAATGAAAAACTTGTCAACATGAAAAAGTTGCGTCTTGGAATTCTCTACAACTTTCATGTAGATCAAAGAATTATTCGAGCACAGGAAGACCTCCAAAATTGTGAATTACAGAAGGGTCCGTCGCGAACAGTTTTGGTGTCGGCGCAAATGCACTTACCTTTCTGATTATCTATGATTTTTATATTGCTCAAATGAAAAACTTGTCAACATGAAAAAGTTGAATCTTGGAATTATCTACAACTTTCGTGTACACCAAAAATGATTAGAGCACGGGAAAATCTCCAAAATCGAGAATTACAGAAGGGTCCGTCGCGAACAATTTTTGGTCCGACGCAAATGCATTTACCTTTCCGATTTTCTTTGATTTTTCTGTTGCTCAAATGAAAAACTTGTCGACATGAAAAAGTTGCGTCTTGGAATTCTCTACAACTTTCATGTAGACCAAAAATGATTGCAGCACATGAAGACCTCCAAAAATGCGAGTTACTGCAGACCATTCAATTTGGTCCGTGACATACGTGACAAAGTTGATATTTGGTCCGTGGTAAACATGAAATGTATAGGTTTTAATTTCGTCAAGCGTATGTGCGTAACGGACTAAAGAGCAAATCAGCTGCATTCTTCAGAAAAAATAGACTCAGGCGTGATATTTCACGGCCGGCCGAATGTGCTTAAGTTGTCATATTTTTGCGCCGTCCGTTATAATTAGCCCTTTTCAACTATACGAAAATACGCATACAGCGGAATGTGTAATTACAATGTTTTTCCATAACATCGTAGTCAGTATAGAGAAGAGCAAATCAGCTGCATTCTTCCGAAAAATGGACTCACACGTGATATTTCACGGCGGCCGGCGAATATGCTTAAGTTGTCATATTTTTGCGCGACAGTTATAATTAGCCATATTCAACTATACGAAAATAAATACAACGGAATATGTAAATACAATATTTTTCCATAATAACGTAGTCAGTATAGAAGACCAAATCAGCTGCATTCTTCGAAAAAATAGACTCAGACGTGATATTTCACGGCCGGCCGAATGTGCTTAAGTTGTCATATTTTTGCGCGACCGTTATAATTAGCCCTTTTCAACTATACGAAAATACATACAACGGAATGTGTAATTACAATGTTTTTCCATAACATCGTAGTCAGTGTAGAGAAGAGCAAATCAGCTGCATTCTTCCGAAAAAATGGACTCACACGTGATATTTCACGGCCGACCGAATATGCTTAAGTTGTCATATTTTTGCGCGACCGTTATAATTAGCCCTTTTCAACTATACGAAAATACATACAACGGAATGTGTAATTACAATGTTTTTCCATAACATCGTAGTCAGTATAGAGAAGAGCAAATCAGCTGCATTCTTCCGAAAAAATGGACTCATACGTGATATTTCACGGCCGGCCGAATATGCTTAAGTTGTCATATTTTTTGCGACCGTTATAATTAGCCATTTTCAACTATACGAAAATACATACAACGGAATATGTAATTACAATATTTTTCCATAATATCGTAGTCAGTATAGAAGACCAAATCAACTGCATTCTTAGAAAAAATAGACTCAGGCGTGATATTTCACGGGCCGAATGTGCTTAAGTTGTCATATTTTTTGCGCCGACCGTTATAATTAGCCCTTTTCAACTATACGAAAATACATACAACGGAATGTGTAATTACAATGTTTTTCCATAACATCGTAGTCGGTGTAGAGAAGAGCAAATCAGCTGCATTCTTCGAAAAAATGGACTCACACGTGATATTTCACGGCCGGCCGAATATGCGCTTTCTGTCTGGCCGTCGCCTGCAAGGTGATGTGCCGCAAGCGGAGGGATGGGCACTACCGGACACTTCAAGCTGCAGCTTTGCCCGCCATACCCCTCCCATTGCGCTGCAAACGCTTCCACGTGACGCAGCACCAGATGCACCGGCTACACCAGGCCCCCACCGCGCATTGCAAAGCGCTCCCACGTCTTTGCTTGCTGTCTTGGACCCTCGCTCCAGCGCTGCTGTGCCGCCACTGTCTTGTTTGTCCCTTGTGCCCTCCTATAAATTACAACGCCGCATGCATTTCTATCGGGCAATCGTGAGTGAGTTCGATGAAGTTGCGATCGAGTTCAACCCACAACGCGAGTGTTTCAAAGGTATTATTTATGAAATTTATTTTAAATGATCGATGACATTGTTGTGTTGTTGGGTCAGCGAAATGCGATGGATATTGATGGCTTCTTGGGGGCTTTCAGGCCATCTGTTCCTTTTATGTTTTTGATCAAGTACATTTCGATTATGCTTGAATCCTACTCTTCTAGGTGAAATATAATTGCTTCCAATGTGTAGATGGACAAGGATCGGGCGGCTCGGTAAAGGCTGGGCCTGGACAATCAAAGAAATAGATGGCATCGCGGTGACCTGAATAAAATTGCTAAAGACAACTTGATCCTGGCAATTCAAGCGCCAACGAATTCAACGACTTTATTCACGACATCGAAGCTATTGCTAGTAGCCTCGAACATGTCGCCATACAATCTAAGCAATTGCTGCGGTCAAACCCCCACAGCCACCACAAGAGGACACTAAGCTCGTTGCCAAAGAGGAGGACACGAAGGTGTAGACCTGCATCGTTGTCTTCCATGTGACTACGAGGTGATGACGAGGGCAAACGCGGCCATTGGCGATTTTAGAAGAGGAGGGTATTGATGCAGATAGTGATGATTACGGAAAGTTCTAATCCGAGTGCGTGAGTTGTTCAAATAATATGTAGTAGTCATGTACCCGTCATGTGCGTTGGCGATGTCACGGTATTCCAACGTTGTTTCTCCGTGTTGTGATGTTATGTCGTAACTTATATATTTCAACGTTGTATTTTCCGCCTTTAATATCTTTTGTCGTTACAAGCCATACGAACGGCACAACACCGGATACACCAACACAACATACGAAGAGTTAATTTAACAACTTCATTCCATTTTAATACTCGTAAAGGCGTAGTACATGCAATTTTCCATGACCGTTATATTTAGCCCTTTTGAACTATACGAAAGTACATACAACGGCAGTGTAATTACAATATTTTTCCATAATATAAGTAGTCGATTACAGAAGAAGAGCAAATCAGCTGCATTATTCCTAAATAATAGACTCACACGTGATATTTCACAAATTTGAATATGCTTAAGTCGTCATATTTTTCCGCGACTATTATATTTAGCCCTTTTGAACTATCTGAAAGTACATACAAAGGAAGTCAGTAATTATAATATTTTTCCATAATATCGTAGTCGGTATACACAAGACCAAATGGGCTGCATTCTTAGAAAAAATGGACTCACACGTGATATTTCACGGCCCGAATATGCTTAAGTTGTCATATTTTTCGCGACTATTATAATTATCCATTAAGTTGTCATCATCCAAACTTTCGTTGCATTGGCACGAGGCGTCTGTCAAAGCAACTGGCGGCAAAGCCTGCGGGATATATCATGTCATCAAATGCATGCGTGGCGAGAGAATGCCTTAGTCGTCATGTCAAAGCATAGCTGCCAAAGCCCGACCGGCACCTCCTAAGCAGCTACAAAGCTGCATGCATTTAATAAGCTTCCAAGCCTGACGAGCTGCAAAGGAATCCGATGCTCAGCGGATTCGTTCTTGCTTCAAGTCTGTCATTTTATCAATTCAGGCTATTTAACCCCTTCACGGCTTCCCGACATTGCATCAACCGAACGCATCGCTCCAATACAACAAAGAGAACCATCCCCGCAAACCAAGCGAGCAGACCAATGGAGTTTCCCTCGCCCCCAAGGCACAGCGTTGTCCAAACCATCCCCGACGGCACGGAGGTCCCCATGTGCCTATGCGGGGATCCTTGCCGCTTCCGGCAGTCAATAGACAACTCATACACGTACGGTATGAGGTACTGGAGATGACGCAACCACGACTATGAGCCAAAGCTGGGGATGCGGCTGCGGCGGAGAAGCCCGGTATGTTCATACTCGCATTTTGTGTTGCATCGAACCTGCATGTGTCTAACACCATGTGATGTGACCAATTGCAGCCTCCACTGTGCGAGTTCATCCGATTCTACGACGCGGAACAAACTCTCGAGATGGAAAGGATGCGGAATCGGGAGTACTCGCATCGGAGGGCTATGGTGGAGCAGCAGTGGTGTGAGCAGGATCAGGAGGAGAAGCGCAAGCAGCGTCTGGAACAGATGCTTGCACAGAGGGAGGCCGAACGGCAGCGCCATGCCGCGGAGAGGGAGGCTGAGTGCGAGAAAGCGTGAGAGGGCAGCTAGGGCCAGGGCGGCAGGAGCTGAAGGATTGCGTAAGGGAAAATATCCTCATTGCTCTCGATAAAATGTACGACAAGGGGCCCTTCTTGTTGTTCCCTTTCCTAAGGCATGTTAGGTTTAGTCCAGTATATGCCATCGTTGTTTACCATTAAGTAAGCCGTCAGTAATTTATACGCCCATCTTTGACCAAAACTACAGGAAGTCTCAAAAATTATTACACAACTATCCGCGATGTACAAATAAAATATTACACAATTATCGGTATTTGCATTTCAATCGGATCCGGTCGAATAACCAGAGAAAACTAAAAAAAATTCGGCGAAATAATGAGACAAAAATAAATAAAGGTCGTGGCGGGAACCGCCGCTATTTTTGATATTTTTATTTCTTGTTGTATATTTCTCTGATTTTTATTTACATGTTGTATATAAAACCGTTTTCCCCACCGACTATGAGCCAACCGCTCGAATATGGACGCGAATGACAAATTGTAATGTCCTATACAAGTGGTCAAGTCTAACATTCCACTAAATTTTAAGTGATACGGAATAAACCAAAGAAGGAAAAAAGAGAATGAGACGGTATTATAGATAATCTATTGTATGAGTTATTTTTACATAATATAATAATATACTATAAATAACACTGCCATATGAGACGGTATTATAGATAATCTATTCAATGGGTGTTGTATTAGCATTAAAATACAACAAAGATACTACTATTCCACAAAGGTAAAATAGACTCAAACAAGAATACGAAATTAAAAGGTATTACAAAAGTATCGGTACAGTGTACACAAATAATATTTAAAAATACAATTCGAAAGCATATTCTTAATCCGTATGATTTGGCGAAAACTTATAAAGTTTTCTTATCAAATTTGGAGTTGTCTAGCGAAAGTTATTTGCATTTCAATGTCCGGTCGAATAACTCTTGAAAACTAAAAAAATTCAAGCGAAATAATCAAATAAAAATCAAAAAAAAAATTGGGGACACGTGGCGGCGCGAGACGGAGCCACACTGTGCCGCCGTGAAATTGGCGGCGGCCAGGCTAGCCATGGGGTGTGGCGGCCGCGTCTTGTGTGGCGGCCGCCACGTGGCGCGGCGGGAGCGGTGGGCAATTTTGAAAATTTATTTTTTTGTTGTATATATTTGCTATTTTGATTTGTATGATGTATATTTGAGCTTTTTTTCCGAAGAAGAATCCCCATGGCCATGGGAGGAAAAAATGCTCAATTATACAACTCAAAATATATAATCTCAAAAATATACAACAGAAAACAAAAATTTCAAAATTGACGTGGCAGCCGCCACACCCTACGGCGGCTGGCCTGGCTGCCGCCACGCCGCACGGCGGCAGCCAGGCGTCACTCGCACACACACACAACACAACACAACACAGACGCCACGCTGGCTGCCGCCACCCCGCACGGCGGCAGCCAGCACACACACGGACACTGCACACACGCACACTCACACTCACGCACACGCACACTCACGCACACTCACGCGCACACACACCACTCTCTGCACGCACACACAGCACTCAATTTTTTTTAAATTTTTGTTTCTTTTTTATTTCTTTTATATTATTTTTTCCTTTGTGTTTTTCTGAATTTTCCTAAAATCATATGGATTTAGAATATCCGAAATAATTGTAGATATAATTATGAGAATGGCTAAGTAACACCTGAGTGTTTTTTTGGGTTATGAACACTCAAATTTGTAGCCTTTGGATCTAGATCCAAAGACTATACATTTGCCATCTCTTTCCACCACCCTCCTCTTTATAGGTCCCCCAAATTGAGTGCTCACAAACCAAAAAAACACTCAGGTGTTACTTAGCCATTCTCATAATTATATCTACAATTATTTCGGATATTCTAAATCCATATGATTTTAGGAAAATTCAGAAAAACACAAAGGAAAAAATAATATAAAAGAAATAAAAAAGAAACAAAAATTTAAAAAAAATTGAGTGCTGTGTGTGCGTGCAGTGAGTGGTGTGTGTGCGCGTGAGTGTGCGTGTGCGATGTCGTGTGTCTGGCCGCGCCGTCTTGGTGGCGGCAGCCTTATGGCGTCTGTGTTGTGTTGTGTTGTGTGTGTGCGAGTGACGCTGGCTGCTGCCCGTCGTGGCGGCGGCGGCCAGCCGCCGCAGGGCGTGGCGGCCGTCGTGCGGTGTGGCGGCCGCCACGTCAATTTTGAAATTTTTGTTTTCTGTTGTATATTTTTGAGATTATGTATTTTGAGTTGTATAGTTGAGCATTTTTTTCGGCCATGGGATGATGGGAAGTAGCAGCCCATCTCGAAAGCAGCTCTGCTTTCCCCTGCTCTCGCACTGTGGTTGTAGCTGGACTACAGGTTCGACAGAAGATTAATGTTCTCATGCAGACTTGCCGTGTTAGCCTGTTGGAAGCTACAGCTTGGCAAACACGGCTTTCTTTTTTAGGGACAAACACGGTTAGTTGAAGGGCCAAACCAGGTCTTCAGCAATCACCATCCAATAATGTGTAATGTGGGAAAATTGCTCCGTGCATTCTCCCGGTGGATAACCAGGTCTTCAGCAATCACCATCGTTGAATTGACTCCTAGTGCCCTAACTCCATCATACGGAGGCTAAGAGGAACAGGAATACCGCCATTCCAGAGCCTTGTGCGATGCCATGGATGAAGAGCTACGTTTGTTTTGGATGGTCTCCAAAATGCAACTTGAGCTACTCATATCTATTTAATATACTTTAAAAATCTAAAAAATAATTATTATAAAAGTATTTTTCGAGATAAATCTACACATACATTTTCATATATCCAATTTAAATATTAAAAAAATATTGATAGTAGATTTATAATGTTTGACTGTGTCCGTAACTCAAAACAACTTTTTTTTTTACTGGAGGAGTAGCTTTTATACCGATATAAGTAATGCGATGTAGACAAAAAAAAAGTACTAAAAGAAAAAACAAACAAACATGGCACATAAAAAGAAGTATGAAAAAAAAGAGGTGATTCTATACTTTCCCTCCTAATACAAGTTGTACAAATCTTAGAGCAAACGAAGGGGTAAGTAATCCTCATCTACCCTTCATTCATGTTTTAATATTTGTGCAACTTTAAAAAGGAAGAGCAATAATCCAACCATGTTTAAACATACTTTTTTGTGCGAACGTAAAGGCATTTGCACATAGAAAAGCAGCTTCCATGAACGTGCATGCGTAAACACGGTTGGGTCAAGGGTCAAAGCGATTGTTTACTTGGACCATGACTCCATCGTGGAAAGATGACCTCGTGTTTATAAGTATCACTCCTCAATACAAGTTATATAAATTTTCAAATAAGTAAAAAAATAAATAACAATATCTATCATTCACTCATGCTTTAATATTTGTGTACTATATCAGTTCTTAAATATATTATGTTTTAGGATTTTGTACTTAAACTAAGACATGTAGAAATGATCAAACCGTCCTTCTTTATTAACTCACTTATTGCTTTTGAATAATGTATGTTACTCTATTTTATAATAATAAATAACATTAAAAATAATGAATGGTAGAGTTATGTAAAAAAAATAGTTAAAACTATCTCGAAATTGTATAACGATGTATATTTAGGAAAAAATAAAAGTTATAATGATATGTATACAGGAATGGAAGGAGTGAGTTTTTTTTTTTAAAAAAAAGTTGAATAGAAGCACCTCTCATGCGTGACTCTCACTATCGATGAAGAAGGAAAGTCGAAGACGCGACTAGGATGCTTAACTGGGCACTAGGCCGTGTTTTTTTGGGCCGACTTGAGGCACGGAGAGCACAACCCAGTCCAAACCCAACCCGTCACGTAAAACAGCTGGACCGGCACGGCGAGCCTGGCACGATGGGCGACACAGCCATTTGGGCTGGGTCTGTGCCGTCCCACGCCAGCCCATCGGCACGCTCTTGCTTCGCCTAGCACGCCGCACGTGCCTCGACCACCCGCGCGACCGCGCCCATGCGGCCTTGGCCCGTGCCTTGATCGCCTGCACCTCGGTCGCCCATGCCACGCCACTAGTGCCTCGGCCACCCGCGCCGCGCCTCGGCCACCCGCGTGGCCGCGCCTTGCTCACGGCTCTGCCGTAGTGCCGTCCCACGCCGCCCGTGCCTCGACTGCCCATGCCTGGGCCACCCGTGCCTCACCCACAGCGTCGTGCCTCCTCGCCGCCGCCTGAGGAGAGGAGGGGGCCGAAGCCCGAGGGGAGACAGGAGCCAAGCTAGAGGAGGGATGGGAACCGAAGGGGAGGAGGGAGGTGGCGGGGGAGGGAGGCGGCAGGAGGCCAGTCGCCGGAGGGAGGTTGGGAGCCCGAAGGGTGATTGGGAGGCTGGGAGCCTCGGAGCGCATAGTGGCACGGGAATAGAGGGGAGAGAGGGGGGAAAGAGGGAGGGAGAGAGAGAGAGAGAGAGGAGGGGTGAGTGGAAGGCTGGCTGGCTCTGGCTGGGAGCGCACGGGAAAAGAGTGAGGGAGAGAGAGAGAGGGGAAAAGAGGGGGAGAGATGAGGGAAAAAGAGAGGGAAGTTGAAATTTTTCGTGATTCATCTGTATGATTTCATTCTACATGGGGTGCGGGGGCGCGGCCGCATCTACATTTCAATTAAACTCACACGACGGGACGTAAAGCGACTCTACGTGACATAAAGTGACACCGGCATGTATCGGCTTACCGGCTTGGTCGGGATGCCGTCGTCGCCGATGGGATTGAGCGTTGGGAGCGCGGTCTTCTAGGTAACACCCAATCGGGTCTTCTGGTAGCACCCCAGCATCATCTCCTCTAGTGCTGCCTTCCTGTCTTCAATTTCTTTGCGTTGCTCTGGCGTCAGATCGGCCAAAGTTGGCACGATTATCGCGTCGGAGTTAATGTCAACAGCCGCTGCAGATTTCTCGGTTGATATCATATTGCCTTCTCTTGTGTCCCACCGGGCGTGCCAAAAATATGTTTGCGCTAAAAACTTGAAGTAGGGTTCTAAGCTTCAAACACACCATACAAACATCGGGTTTGAGTTGTTGGGTTGCGGGCGTGCTGGCCGATTTGATACTGTAATCGGCAAGAAGGGATATGTTAACAGATCAGCTAGAGGATCCGATCTAGGAATCTGGTGATATAATTGGCCAGAGGATAGTATGTAATTCAATCGGCTATTAAGCCGATCTAATACTTCATTGAAGATCTTGCAAATCGACAATCGGCAAAAGGATGATATGTAATTCAATCGGCTATTAAGCCGATCTAACACTTCGTTGAAGATCTAGTTCGATCAGCAATCAGCAAAAGGATGATATGAAATTCAATCGGTTATTAAGCCGATCCAATACTTCAATGAAGATCTAGTCCGATTGGCTTGTTCAAGCCGATTTAGACCCAAAAGATAAGGGGAAATAGAATCGTGAAATCGATCAAAGCCGATATCGAGTGGCTATTGGCGTAACTCCAGTCGGCTAAAAGCTGATCAGGGGATAACTAGATTAGCCGATCAGGGCTAATCCGAGGGTAAAGGTAGATTGGCTTTTAGAGGCGATGCGCAACAAAGCAAAGCAAATCAAACCTGGATGTAATCAGCAAAGACCAACAATCGGCGATGCGCAACTTTATTGATCTCATCGACTTACAGAGGAAAGATTATAAGACTAAAGAAAACTACTCCTAGTTGACAGAAAGTAAACAAAGTAGATGCGAGTTGATTGGTTGGCTCCGGGCCCTTTTCCTTCTCGCCTCTGGTCCTCTTATATAGCACTCGGCCTGAACGTATCCTCCTCGGTTTTCTCAATTACCTGTATCGGCTTCAATCTCTCCTTTCCATGTTAAGCCCAATCGTATCCTTGTCAATCTCTTATCCTACTCGTATCAGACTCGGTTTCCTTTGAATCGCAGCCCTCCTATCCGAAAATGTATCAGCTTGCTATAACTGATATATCTCTTACTAAAACCGATCTCCATAAGATCAGCCTTGCCAAATTTTGGTGCAAACATATGCATATGATCAAAAGTCTAAAATATCCTTGAAAATTGTATAGCTAGATCTGATTTTACTACCACTATTTACTACCCATGTTATCCACCGTAAAATTTCTCTAGTTTAAATGTATCAAAGTTTTACTAATTAACTTGATGCACTTTTGCGAGTGTCGACTTTCTAACTCTTCACTTGGCTACATGTTTCTTACCTGTAATATTACTAAATTTGGATCTCAAATAACAGAGTTTTCGTTAGTTAACATCTTGAATTTATACTGCCGTTTGCTATCGGTTAATTTTGCATTGAGGAGATGACTTCTGGCTTTTGTTATTTGTCTGTTGATGTTAATTACAAGATGGGTCGAGCATGATCCTATGGAGATTATGGAGAGTGTGAGGATATTCTTGGCAATGACACTTGACAAAGCCACAGCTGATGGATGTAATGTGGATGGTGGTTTGAAGGCCAATGGGATCACAAATCAGAGGGAGACCACCGTTATGTGGAGCAAATCCACAGGCCTTCCGCTGTACAATGCATTTGTGGGGATGGATGCTCCCATTTGCAGGTCGTCTTCTTTTTGTCCATCTCCCATTTTCTGTTAACGCCTTTATAATGTGCAGTGTTTTCATCATGCTTTATTATGCTTCTTGCCTCACCTCTTCAGGACATTGGAAAGTGAGCTATCGGGTGGTAGAAGCCACTTTGTGTTGATCCCTCGCCAAAAAAAAAAAAAAAACTGCTGCTGAAGTGCAAAGGAAAATAAAAGAAAGTCGCTTACGTGTATCTTTCTTTTTGAAAGTCGTATTGATCCCTTTCTTGTTCACAGGCTGACTGAAGTAGTACCTTGCAAAGAAATTGCTACCGATCGTGCAAAGGAAAATAAAATTTTCAACCCGAACAATTTGATTGATGGGTTTTTCGAGCCACCGTTAGGGTGAGTCTCCTGGGCTTCTTCTATCGCTACATTAGGTCTCTCACCATCTACACCGCGTAGGATTTTTAAGTTGATTTTTTTAAAAAAAAGTAATATATTTTTAAATAAAAAATACAAAACTAACATAAAAATAATTACATAAATATACATTTATCGTCAATTCATTTGACGACAAAGCTTCTGTTGTCAAATGAATTGGCGACGCATCATCTACGGCCAAATGAATTGGCCATGAAAACTTCACATCATCCTATCTCGATTTATTTGGCGACAGACTTTCGCTTAGCTAATATTTTTTGTTGTTGATTCATTTTAATGACAGGTATATTTGGCCGGCAGGCTTTTGTCCACAAGCGAATTGACGACTGAGGTATATTTATGTAATTGTTTTTTTTACGTATTTTTTCTGTAATTTTATTAGAAAAGTGTATTATTTAAAAAATCTTTTAAAGTTGGCCGAGTGCAGCCCCACACTGCACGTTCGCAGTTTCGCACTACAAAACCAGCGCCGAGCTTAGGAATTTTTTCCCTTTCAGATCAGCATGCGCAAACCCAAACACAAGTCTGCAACACCGGACGTATTATCTGAAGCCAAAGCCGGCTTGCTATGTCTATGTAGAGGACAATGCTGAAAACTATAGTTCTACTTTTGACGTGCGGTGATTCTTCCTCTTCTTTGCTGGACATTGTTTCATGATAAGTGAATCATGAACGAAGAAACAAATAAGTACGATATCCTCCAACAATCACAAATATAATATAGTGATACAGTTCACGTAAGGTCACGCATACAAGCTCGTTAAACTATGGCAGAATTGCATGCTTGCCTCTTGTTTTCTTGTAGGATTATATTAGTCTGACAGACTATAGTTTCAGTATTACACGCTGCCCGGACGAATGGCAAAACACGAATGCCACGGTAGCCCAAAATGCCAATACAAACGAGGTAGCACTGACCGCGTAGAGCACTGGATCATCTTCCTTCGTCTCCGTATCTTCCGGTGACAAAGAACTTGGTCTTGATCTGGAAGTGCATGTACCCCCCTGCGATGCCTTTCGAAGGTTGTTGTTGCCTTTGTAACAATCCATATCAAACGAACCGAATTGACCAGTGTTTGGTGCACATCCTGATAAGTTGTTGTATGCCACGGAGAACACCTCCAGTGACGATAACCGAGTTAATTGCCATGGTATATGTCCACTTAGCTCGTTATGGGATAGATCCATGCTTTCTATCCCGCTCATGTTTGCAAAGCTCTCTGGAATTGGGCCAGTAAAGGAATTGTAGGACAGATTGAGGGACTTGATATGGTTCAGATTTCCGAGCTCCCAAGGAATATCTCCAGACAACGAATTCCCACTTAGGTCGATGCCAGACATCGATTCGAAAAAACCACGCCCATACGTGTAAAGATTCCATTTGGTACTGAAAGAGAAGCCTTCTAGGTCATCAATATTCTGCCAGGACATATAACCGCTATCATAACGTACAGTAAAATTGCTCGCCCACCATAGTTCTTCGGCATAAACATTGTTGAAAGGGATATCACCAATGCATGGAGGCAATGACCCTGAAAGACTGTTGTGTGAGAGATCCAGTATCCTCAATTTCTGAAGGCGACACATCTTGGGGGTGATTTGCCCTTCAAACTTATTCCCACCCAAAGAAAGCAGCGTAATTTCATCAAGATATTGTATCCAATCCAGGTTACCCGTGAACTGATTGTCTCTTAGATCCAAAGCTCTAACATCTGAGTTATTGAGAAAAGCATTCCGAATATCACCGTATAAGTAATTCCCAGATACATTCAGAAACTTGAGTATAGTACGACTACAATTTGGTATAGACCCTTCAAGGTGGTTGTTTGATAGATCTAAAAGCTCAATATTTTCAAACCCGCATATCTTTGGGTGAATTTCTCCTGTTATACGGTTACCAGCAAGATTCAGGATCCCCAAGTTTGGTAGGTTCCAAAATGAAATATCAAGGTTGCCAGACAACTTGTTGTCATGTAAATCCATGAATAGCAACAACCCTGATAGATTACGAGGTAGTGTTCCTTCAAATTTGTTGCTATCTAGGAACATTTCTTCCAACTCAGTGGACAAATTTTTCATTCCACCGAGTATCTGACCCCCAAGTTGGTTGTTTGAGACCTTCAAGGTCCCCAGATCGGGAAGATCAGAGAACACGCAAGCAGGTAGTTCACCGGAAAATTTGTTGTTCGATAGGTATAAATACAAGATGGAATTGATGTGGCATAATGACCTCGGTATATCTCCAGAAATGTTATTGTTAGAAAAGTCTAGAGAAAACAAGCTTGGAAACACTGAGCTGATGTTGGCCGGTAGCTGCCCTGAAATACGGTTGATAGATATGTTGATATACTGTAGATTAGTTTGGGGGTGCCAAATTGGGTCTAGAGATCCAGTTAGTGAGTTATTTCCAAGATTTAGGTCAACTAGAGTTGCTTCCTTTGTAAATAGCCAGTTAGGCATGCTCCCTGACAAGTTATTGTTGGACAAATCAAGCTCCTGTAAATGATGCTGTGTGCGTAGAAAATGTGGCTCTGCAATAATGCCTTTGTCAAGGTCGCAGCCGGAGAGCGCTAGCCGTTTCAGTTGGAATAGAGGTACCCATCCCGGAAAATTGACATCAACAACTAAATCAGTATTAGCTGAAAGGTCAATCTCTTCGAGTTTCATTAGATTCCTTAGCCAAAAGAAAGAAATTCTACCATTCAAATTATTCTGGGAAAACCTAAGGATCTTGAGCGACAGAGAAAATTTTTCAGATGAACTCATAGGACCAGGTCCTTCCAAGAGATTTCCTGAGAGATCCAACACTTCGATACGTGGAAGTGTAAATAATGATGTTGGAAGGTTTCCACCGAATTGATTGGAACTCAAGTGTAATTCTCGAAGGTTCCGGAGATTTTCAAATGCTGCAAACATTGACGATTTTACCCTAATTAACTTTATTTATGCTCATATAAACAATAAGTTCGAATTTCTGTACCTTGATCGGTTGGAAGAGCACCGCTCATTCTGTTATCACTGAGATCTAGTACTTCCAATGAAACTGGTTTCGAAGATGAACTAATAGGAATACGTCCTCCGAATGAATTCCCCGAGAGATCTAGGATCTTAAGGCGAGGAAGTGCAAATAATGACATCGGGAGGCTCCCGTTGAATTCATTGCCGCTCAAATCAAGTTTTCGCAAGTTTTGAAGATTTTCGAAAGCTGCAAAGCGTGAAGGTTGTATAACAAAGAGCAGTAGCAAACATGGGACACCAATTCTATATTCAGCAATACTATCTATTATATATTAAAAGCTCAGGGAGTCGTTAAGAAAAAAGATAAATAAACTAGAAATTCTCACAAATAAAAGCATTGACGGTTTTACCCTAATTAGTAATTAACAATATTTATGCCCAAATAAGCAATAAGTTCAAATTTTTGTACCTCGATCGGTTGGAAGAGCACCGCTCATGCTGTTATGACTGAGATCTAGTACTTCCAATGAAACTGGTTTCGAAGATGAATTAATAGGAATATGTCCTAAGGAATTTCTCGAGAGGTTTAGGATCTTAAGGTGAGGAAGTGCAAATAATGACATCGGGAGAATTCCGATGAATCCATTGTAGCTCAAATCCAGTTTCCGTAAGTTTTGAAGATTTTCGAAAGCTGCAAAGTTGAAGGTTGCATAACAGTTACAAATAGCAGTAGCAAACACGGGATAACAATTCTTTATTCAGCAGTAATATTAGTGGTAAATTTTCATTTCTCTACCTGCATCCGGAAGAGCTTCCCTCGTAGGGCTAGAGCTGAGATGTAAGACTTCCAGATAGTTGCAACTGAGGTTGAGATACTGAAGCTTGGTTAGTCCCGCTAAGCCTGTGGAGGTTTGTTTGTGGTACAAATTAAATTACGTACGTGTTTAATGTCAGGAAGACAAGACGCAACCACACGTGTACGGAATGAAAGTTAGCTACATACCATCGAAGCTTAGCGATCCGGTTGACATGAGAAAATTCCAAGATAAATCTAGGAACTGGAGCTCATGAAATGCTGAAAAGACCATCCAGTTCATAGGCCAACCATATTCTTCTGGTGACATGTCGTCAGAAGGCCCATAGATACTGGAAAGGTAGAGATGAGATACTCGCCGTGTGCTATTGTTGCATTTCACACGTTCCCACGAGCAGCAGTCCTCACCCCGTCCCCACGAACGGAGCAGCCGTGTGCTAGAGTTTGCGCGCATCAAAGAAGACCGGATGCCCATTAGAGCGGCTCTCTCCTCGACGGAGCAGGCACAGGACATGTAAAAAAGCATGGTGGACTGTAACAGGCATAGTAGGACCAAGGAGAAGAATCCCCATGGCCATGGGAAGTAGCAGCTCATCTCCAAAGAAGCTCTGCTTTCCCCTGCTCTCGCACTGCGGTTGTAGCTACTAGACTTCAGGTTCGAGAGAAGATTGATGGGTGGTTTTAATGGTTCTCATGCAGACTTGCCGTGGTTTTCGCTGCGCTATTGCTGTGGTTTTAATACAGGGACGTGGAAGCTACAACTTGCAAACAAGTTTTTTTTAAGGGAACAATAGCCACAGACACGACAGTATCGTTGAATTGACTCGTAGAGCCCTAACACCATGTAAGGAGGCTACGGATGAAGAGCTACTCCCTCGGACCATAAAAGAAAGTTATTTTAAAAACCTAAAAATTATGATATTATAAAAAGTAATTTTTTAAGACAAATATCATATATAATTTTTATATATCCAACCTAAATATTTAAAAGGATATTTATATGTACAATTTATAATATTTGACTATGTGTAACTCAAAACGATTTTTTTTCCTGGAGGAGTAGCTTTTATTCCATACTAAGTGAAAAAAAATACAAACTTTAGTTTTATTCACAATAAAATTCTAGAAATATGTGTAACTAAAAAAAACTTTTTTTTTACTGGAGGAGTAGCTTTTATTCCATAATAAGTAAAAAATACAATTTTTGTTTTGTTCATAATTAAAATTCCAGAAATATACCTATTCGAGAAAAATAAAATAAGGTAAGGAATTTAATTTGTGTGTGTGTATACATTATTAACTATTATGTAATAAAAATCGATGATAGGTTTTTAACGGTCGATAAGAAAATATAGAATATGCTAAAATTCTTAAAAAAAGAAAATATTCTTTCTTTTTATTTGTTGGACCTCCACGGATCAAGACGGTGATAAATTAACATGTGTTTACTCGATTATACCGGTATAAACAATGTGGTGTGCAATAAAAAAATATCAAAAGAAAGAAAGAAAAAACATTGCACATAAGGAAAAGTACGAAAAAATTGATCCAACCATGTTTAAGCATCCTCTCGTTTTTTTTTGTGCGAATATAAAGGTATTCGCACCTAGAAAAGCATTGCATTGAACGTGGTACGTTCTCCAGCTTCCATGCACGTGCATAAAGGCATTTGCACATAGAAAAGCAGCTTCCATGAACGTGCATGCGTAAACACGGTTGGGTCAAGGGTCAAAGCGATTGTTTACTTGGACCATGACTCCATCGTGGAAAGATGACCTTGTGCGAATACTTGTGCCGCTGTCAGTACTGTTCGGTAGGTGACCGACCGAATAGTGAGTTAGTGTCCTAGTGACCGTCAGTACTGTTGACCTACGATACGGCGACTTCTGGAGACCTAGAACTAATAATGCACAAATGGTATGTACGTAGGCTAAGAGGTGACAGGAAACACACATTCCTGTAACCAAGCAATGAAGCAATATGACCAGATTTTAATTAGTGTGGTCTGGATGAAGCTTAGATTGTGTGACGAGAGGTGTTTCTGCTTGTTATCTTTTAATATATATAAATTTTAAAGCAAGTAAAAGAATAAATAATTATTTATTATTTACTCACGCTTTAATATTTGTGCACTATTGGTTCCTGAATAAATAATGTTTTCGGATTTTGTACTTCAACTAAGACATATATAAAAATGACCAAATCGTCATCCCTTATTAGCTCGCTTACCGCTCTTAAATAGTGTACGTTGCTCTATTTCACAGTGTTCGATAACATTAGAAATAATGAATTTGTAGGAATATGCAAGGAGAATAATAGTTAAAAGTTATCTTAAAATTTATAATTACATATATTTAGAAATAAACCAAATAGAAGTAGTAACTTTTAAAAAGAGAAATGGAAGCACCTCTCGGGCGTGACCGCGTGAGCGTGACTCTCACTGCTTGACCGAGACAGCGGTCTGCATGACTGCATCCACCATCAGGCCGCCCCCATCTTGTAACATCGCTGCACGGCACAAGGCTTAAGTAGCCTGCAGCTGCCGGACCGCATAATCACGTACACTCATGTCACCGACAATTTTGCAAGAAAATGATTATTGGGGTTTGCACGACATTTCTAGCGGGACACGCTAAAAAAATACTACATATATAATTGCATGCTTGCCTAAAAACTGACTGGGGCTGCCTACAGCTTGACTACCCCATGTTAATTCTATTTACAATATATATGTGTGATGATTAATTTGACAATAATATTTGCAATGAAATAATTTATTTTGTGGATGACAACAATATTTATGTAATAATAATTTATTTGTAGAAGTCGAGGAGAATCCGCGCAAAAGCCAAGTAACCTGGGAGCTGCAAGCGAGGGTGGCGAGTGCAGTGAGACGGAATGCGAAAAGGTATACACGGATAGACGATGCAGTTGACATATTTTGGGAGTAGGGACTAGGGAGTGGTGGTTTGCAATACAAGTAGTTCGCCATGGAGTAGGTAAGCAAGTTCAAGCTTCTATCTATTTAGACATGCATTGGGCATGAGTTTTTATTCACTTGGATCAGTGCCTTGGATAATGTGATGTGAGGTGGGTTCAAGTGAAATGTGCAAGTTAGATCCAAATTTTAGGTGGGTTCAAGTGAAATGTG
The DNA here is from genome assembly GCA_036346355.1 of Rhipidocladum racemiflorum. Classification (NCBI taxonomy): domain Eukaryota; kingdom Viridiplantae; phylum Streptophyta; class Magnoliopsida; order Poales; family Poaceae; genus Rhipidocladum; species Rhipidocladum racemiflorum. The sequence continues at coordinate 68,462,976 of CM070576.1, read as the reverse complement.
CAAGCCAGATCGAAATTTTAGCGAATGTTGTAAGTGACCTTCTACAATATCGTAAGCTTTTATGCGCAATTAAATCAGTTTAGATTATAAAAACTGTATATACCATAATGTATTGCCTAACATAAAGAAGGGCCTAGGGAACCGAGAAACGGAAGGGAAGAAGGCAGAGTTCACTTCCAAAATAATAGGACATAGAAAACCTCACATTCACCTGATACAGCCTAAAGTTACAAATGAGGTTTTTGCCAAAGTAAATGAATACATTGAAGACAGAAATAAATCCCTGGTCTAATCATGAGGGTAGTATTTTATCATGGTGTTGGATCCCAAGTTTTTATGCGAGAAGGAATATGTCATAAGTTTATGTCATTTCCCTTATTCAACAAAGGAATATAGACTATATAGTATTAGTTACATACCATGCCTTGCTATTATCAGAGGTATTATAGAGCTTGGGTGGTAGTTATTACTTTTCTTTGACATATATATTTCATCGCTATTATGTTTCCTCGTGGAATTGATCCTATAGCCATGTGTATGCGGTCCATTGTTGAACCAACTATTTTTTTCTTGTTCGGCCATAACTTTACATACATAGTGTCGAAGTGTGTGAAGCTCAGTGAAAATCCATACTAAGTGAACAATACAAATTTTAGTTTTCTTCATAATTAAAATTCTAGAAATTTGTGTAACTCAAAACGACTTTTTTTTACTGGAGGAATAGCTTTTGTTCCATACTAAGAAAAAAATACAAATTTTTGTTTTGTTTATAAATAAAATTCCAGAAACATACCAATTCGAGAAGAAAAAAAAGAAGAATTTTAATTGTGTGGGTATATATATTATTAATTATTATGTAATAAAAGTCGATGATAGGTCTTAACAGTCGATAAGAAAATATATAATATGCCATAAATTTTTTATAAAAATATTCTAACTCTTTATTTGTTGGACCTCCACGGAATGGAAGGCTTAAGATGGTGAAAGATCGACTGGTGTTTATTCGATTAAACTAGTATAAACAATGTGATGTGCACTAAAAAGTACTGAAAGAAAGAAATGAACATTGTACATTTAAGTATGAAAAAATTGATCCAACCATGTTTAAACATACTTTTTATGTGTGCATATAAAGGTGTTTGCACCTAGAAAGGCATTGCATGCATTGAACGTGGTACGTACTCCGGCTTCCATGAACGTGCATGCGTAAATAAGGTTGGGTCAAGGGTCAGCGATTGTTTACTTGGACCATGACTCCATCGTGGAAAGATGACCTCGCGTGAATACTGTGTGCCGCTGTCCTCAGGTGGGTGACCGGATAGTGACAGTCAGTATTGACGACTTGACTTATCGATCGATACGACGACTTCTGAGTAATCTAGACCTAATAATTAATGAACAAATGGTATGTAGGCTAAGACGTGACAGGAAACACACATTCATGTGTGACAAGATGTGTTTCTATGTATTATTTTTAATATAAATGGTATAAATTAAAGTAAGTGAAAAAAATAAGCAATCATTATCTACCATTCACTCATGCTTCAACATTTGTGTACTCTATCGTTTTCTGGAAAGATAATATTTTAATATTTTGCACTTCAACTAAGATATGGATAGAAATGATCAAATTGTCATATCTCATTAGCTCACTTATTGCTCTTCAACTAAGATATGGGCAAGCCGGTCGGCCGCGGGAGAGGAGACCATGGGTTACCTAGGGAGTCGCCGGGGCGCCGTGCCGCCGCCGGGACACCGTGCTATTTCGCGCGCCGCTCCTCCTCCTCTGCCCTCCCCCCGCCTCGTCCCCTTCTCCCCGCTCGTCATCGCATAGCCATAGCCCCCTCTCCTACCACACCCCTATCCCCATCCCCGCGGATGCCGCACTCATCTCTGCCTCCCACGGCCACCTCTCCTCTTCGCCTCTTCCACTCCAAGCACGCCTTCTTCTCGATCCACTTTCCCAAGTCCCCAAATCCCAACGCCCGCCTCGACTAGACCAAGCACAGCCTCCCCTCGTGCCACCTCCTTCGTCATGGCCATCCTCGAATTCCGCAGCCGCGTCCTTGGCTTGACTGACCATGCACATCTACTGGAGTTCCACCTCGGTACCGACACTCTGAACTAGGCCGACCGGATGCTGCCCACCGTCGGCCTTCCAGATGTGGAGGGGAGGTGGAGGGGCGGTGAGGCATGCAGGCTAAAGAGGAAGAGTTGGGGAATAGGGAGGGAGTAACCGAGTAATCGAGGTGCCGGGGGGAAAAGGTGGGGGGAAGAGAGAGGGGGGGAAGGGAAAAGAGAGGGGAAAAAAGGAGGGAAAGGGGGAAAAAGAGGGAAAAGGAGAAAATTAGTGAAAAAAGGGAAAAGGGAAAGGAGAAAGGAAATTTTTGTTACGTGCTAAGATTTATGAGTATTATTACATAAATTGTTTTAGGATTAGTTAACAAGAGTACTGAGAGAGATTGAGAAAGACAAGCAAGAGAGAGAGCTAAGAGAGACGGGCAAGAGGGGAGAGAGAGCTAAGAGAGATTGAGAGAGACAGTCTTAGCTCTCTCTCACCCGTCTCCGTCAATCTCTCCCTCGCTCACCCGTCTCTCTCAATCTCTCTCGTTTGTCCCCCTCACTCTCTTTCTCGTCCATTGCCCCCTCTCTCGCCCGTGCTCAGCACACCCCTCTCGCTTTCTGCAACTGTTCAAAAATAAATAAATTTTAGTTCTTTTTTTTATAATATTTGTATCCATTGCCTCAACTCAATGCGTCTCTAACTCCTTTCCTATTATCGCAGTAGTGCAAATAAGCCTGACCTAAGTCAGTACGGCACGAAACATACACCAAACACAAATGAAGCACTGTAGAGTTTGCGCCATCAAAGCAGACCGGATGCCCATTAGAGCCGCGCTCTCCTCCACCGAGCAGCCACAGGACATGTAAAGCATGGACTGTAACAACCATAGGACAAAAAAAAAGGTTGTTTTATCGACCTATGTGCAATGATATGGACGAAGAGTTGCTCCCTCCAATCGTAAAAAAACAAGTTGTTTTAAGGGGCATTTGGATATTTGCCACTCTAGGAATTGGAAATTCGATGGCATGTTGAAAATCATGCCATTGAGTGGCATTTTTTACATATGCTATCGAATTTTCAGATTGAGGAGTGGCATATATCAGATTATTCCTTGTTTTTTTTGTTTTTTTTTTGTTTTGTTTTAAACATCTACATTATCTCAAAAAAAGTTATGAGAGTGACTAGGGAACGGTATACCGTTGCAACGGTATAGCCATGAAACTTATGAAACTTGTGAGTTTCAGTGCTGGTTTCACGAGTTTCAGTGTTTAGTTTCATCAGTTTCATGTTTTATCAGTTTTTAGTGCTAAGTTTCATGAGTTTCAGTGCAAAAAATCATAAGTTTCATGAGTTTCAGAGGTATACCGTTGCAACGGTATACCGTTTTTTAGTTTTTCTGAAAAGTTATTTGCACCTATAAAAGCATAGCATTGAACGTGCTACGTACTCCAACTTTCATGAACGTGCATGCGTAAAAGGATGCGGATCCACTGCAGTCCGGTAAAAACTGCAACTTAAGTAGCTTCTGTGGGACTACCCGATCGGAAAACAACGATAAGATCTCTGATTTTTACTGTAGTAGATAATGTAGCAAGTTTACTGTAGTATATATTTTTTTTTTCGATTTGAGTTATCCGTTATGTGATCAGACGTCCATATCTATAAAAATTGTTTGTGTAAACACGGTTGGGTCAACGGACAAAACGATTGTTTACTTGGACCACGACTCCATCGTGGAAAGATAACCTTGTGCGAATACTGTGTGCCGCTGTCTCAGTACTGTACCTACGATACGACGACTTCTGGAGACCTAGAACTAATAATGCACAAATGGTACGTAGGCTATGAGGGGACAGGAAACACACATTCCTGTGACCAAGCAATATGACCAGATTTTGGTGTGGTCTAGATGAAGCTTAGATTGTACGATGAGAGATGTTTCTATGTATTATTCTTTAATATAAATTCTATAAATTTTAAAGCAAATAAAAAAAGTAATTATTATCTACCATTTACTTGTGCTTTAATATTTGTGTACTCTATCGGTTCCTAAATATACGATGTTTTAAGATTTTGCATTTCAACTAACATATGTGTAGAAGTGATCAAATGCCATCCCTCATTAGCTCACTTAATGTTCTTAAATAGCATATTTTACTCTATTTCACAATAATAAAAAACATTAAAAAATAATGAATGATAAAAATATGCAAAAAAATAGTTAAAAATTATCCTAAATTGTATAATTATATGTATTTATGAATAAAATTTGAAAGCTAGGATGATATATATTTAAAAATGGAAGTAGTAACTTATAAAAATAGACTAATGGAAGAACCTCTCGTGCGTGACTCTCACTGTCGATCGATGAAGAAGGGAAGTCGCCGACGCTACTGGGATGCTTGACTAGTTGTGCGTTCGTCTGTTCTTTGCATCACCATGCTTGACGTAGGTTTCACTTGTGAAATCAAGTGATGAAAAATTGGTTTAATGTTGAATTTGACATTGCAAAGTGGTTGTGCTCATAGTATGTGTGGTACATGTGCATGTGTTGTTTCAGGTGTTTAAGTGTTATGCTTGTGATAGCATGGTAGTTGTTTTGTTTGATGCAATGCACTCGTGTGAGTGGTTGCATGAACTGATCTTGAGTCAAGTCGTGGACTTGTGCTCGTACACGGTTTTGTGTTTGTTCATGTGCAGGTGTTGCTCGAGGGCGAACGTGGTCGATGACGGGACTGGAACTAGGTTCATGGAGGAACTGAGGTTCGGGACTAGGTTCTGCAGGAATCGAGGTCTTGGTGGTCAAGAATGTCATACGGGACGTTCGGGCTAGAGAACGGTGCACATGAAGAATGGTTAGTCACGTGAGTATGGCAGGTGGGCCATACGCGTGCAGAGTTGTTAATCACGTGTGTATGGCAGGGTTGCCATACGCGTGCAAGAGTTGTACTCGGCCAGGTTAGGCCAAGTAAAGTTGTGTTAAATACAGACTACTTCTATGATTAGGAGTAGGACCTCTTTTAGGATTAGGAGTGGGACTCCTTCTAGGATTAGAACTCCTTCTAGGATTAGGAGTGTTTACTGTGTATAAATAGGGCGAAGGTACCTCCTGTTGAGGAAACCATCTGAGAGAGGCTTAGTGCTTGGATTAGGGTTTGTACTCTTTTTGTTTAGAGTACTGTTAGACAAAAAGAAATAAAAACTATTTTATTTAGTATCCTCTCGGAAAGAAAAGAATAGAAGCCGAAGATAACAGAGCCGCACAAGAAAAGCGGAGGGGCGTGAAAAAAAAAGAGGTGGCCGACGACTGTACTCGGCGACACGGCCGGCGACCTTCCTTGCGAAGCCGCACTTGCGAACTCATTCCAGTGAAGGTGTTCTCGTACATGATCTGTTATATCATGCATGCTTCATTGAACAAGTTCAGGTGATTTTTTGGCTTTCTTCAAGTTCTACGGCATTGTACAGCACTTGTGGGTGCTCTCGGTGCATGCAAGATTTCCTCCAACCGGACATACGTATGAGAATACGGAGGCTACAGTACTTAGCGATTACTGTAGCTACAGTCAATCGCTGTTGACGCAGAACCATCTACGTTGCTACGGGGGTTTAAAGAATCACTAAAAATTTGTTTTAGCACCCGATCAATCATTCACCCCCCCTCTGATTGACGCCATCCGATCCAACAAGTGGTATCAGAGCGAGGTTAAGGTATGGCGTCAGATAAGTATGTTAATCGTCCTCCCTTGCTTAATGATTCAAATTTTTCTTATTGGAAGAGTCGCATGCAATCCTATATTGAAGCTCAAGGTAATGATGTTTGGCGCAAAGTTTCTACTGTTTTTGATGTTCCTGATATAGTCACCAATGATAACAAAGTAGACGTTGATTTGAATGCTAAAGCTAGAAACTTGATTTTTCAAGGAATTTCTGAAAAAGAATTTGATCGAGTTTCTCATCTACGATCTGCTTATTCTGTTTGGAAGACATTATGTGACTATCATGAAGATTCTACTAAGATTAAGAAAGTGCGCAAAAATATTTACCAAAAAGATTTTTCTGATTTTGCTATGAGACCAGGTGAATCAATTGATGATCTTTTCTCTCGATTTGAGAAAATCTTGTGTAATTTGCGTGGTGTTGGAGTTACTAATTCAGTTGAGGATAACGCTAGTAAAATTTTGAGATCTCTTAGTCCTGAATGGCGCATGGTTGTTACTGCAATTAATCAAACTGTTGACTTGGATACTTTGACCATGGATGATCTTTATTCTAGACTGAAAACTTATGAGATGGATTCTTTGTCACCTAGTGATAATAAATCTTCTACACATGCACTTGTTGCTAACCCCAGCACTTCGTCTGGATTACCATCTTTTGGTTCCTTGTCTGCATTGGCTTCTTTTTCAGATGAACAGTTTGAGATGCTTCCTGAAGAAGATCTTGTGCTCATCTCCTCACGTGCTTTTAAAGCACTCAACAATTTGAGGATGAGGAGGCGTGGAGGCACAACTTCGAGGTCCTTCAACTGTTTTGAGTGTGGCCTTCCCGGGCATATTAAAGCAAACTGTCACAAGTTGAAGAAGAAGGAAGAAAGGGAACCGGCACAACGCAGCTCAAGACACACTACCCCTAGGCATCCCAATTTTCGAAAAGTTGCTAAGAAAGTCTTAGCCGCCATAGAGGAGTGTGATCTTAGCGATGTGGACTTTGAGAGTGATGATGAGCCACATGACAAGAAGGACAAAAAGGGAGATCCTGATGATGACTTCACCGGGATGTGTTTCATGGCTAGAAGGGATAGCGACAACGACTCCGACCTTGAAGAGGTGAGACCTTCTTATGATGACCTTGAGTATGCCATGGATAAATTAGCTTCAGAACTTAAAAAATCTAAGAAAGCTCTTAAAGAAAAAGATCTAGAAATTGATAGTTCCAATTCTGAAATTGCAAGGCTTAGATCTTTAATTCCTGATGATGATTCTTGCAAATCTTGTGATATGCTACAATCTGAAGTTATTGCTTTAAGGAATGTTCATGCTTCCCTGTTGCATCAAAATGAGAAACATATTAAACATGCTAGTTGTTCCACTGATGATTTGCATGATTTAATCTCTTGTCCTAAATGCTCAATTCTTGAATTGAAATTGAAAGATGCAAATGCTAGAGTTTCTCAGATGACTAATGACATGCTCACTCATGAGGTTCTTTCATGCTCTACTTGTCGCAAACAGAAAAAGAAAGTTGATATTCCTTGCAATAATTGTCTTGTGCTTTCTCGAAAAGTTGATTACTTGGAAAAGTCTTTAGAGCGTTTTACTAAAGGAAAGAAAAACCTAAATATGATTTTGGATCAATCAAAAATCAGCACTCATCACAAAGGTTTAGGTTTTGATCCTTATGCTCATCACAAATCACATGCTCCTACTGTTGTTAAAGCTCTTGAAAGTGGAAAGTTTGAAATTGTCAAAGAGCCTGAGAAAACTGTTTTTAAATCTGCTGGAATTTTATCTTCCTCTGTGGTGAATGCAAATGTTGCTTCTACTTTTAAAGCCAAACATCCTGTTAAGTACACTTGCACTCATTGTGGTAGAGATGGACATTTAGTAGATTTTTGCTTTAGACTAGCCAAACAACAAAAGAAAAAAAGAGCTAGGGCTAGGTTTAATTTCAGAAAGGCACGCTTTGCTTCTCATTATGTGCCTAGGGTGATGCAAACACCTTTTGTTGTTGGAAACACGGGAAAAGGCAAATCTGATTTTGTGCATAAGAATTCTCGTGTTGAGCTTACTGTTGTGCGTCGTGTGTCTCAGTATTTATTTCTAACCCCAGTACCGAGGCCTCGACATTTTCTGCTTCTATGTAGGCTTCTTGCGCAGGGAAGGAGAACATATGGCTAGTAGATTCCGGATGCTCATGCCACATGTCCGGTACAATGAAGGCACAAGTGCATATGTTCAGGGGGAGTGTATCTTTGTTCACGACGATGATGATAATGTTGAGAATAAGGAAGACTGGATATACAATTTGCCTTGTGCTTGTGTGCTCGTTTTCAAGCTTCCCACGTGCCTCACATCGACAAGCGGTCAAGCGAATTTTCAGGTATCTCCATGGTACTCAAGATTTTGGCATTTGGCTTTTTGCTTCTCCATGCTTAGTTTAAGAGCTTTTACTGATGATGACTTTGGAGGAGTATAATTGATAAAAAAAGTATTTTTGGTTCCTACCATCTCTTGGGTAATTATCTTTCTTGGGCATATTGATAACAGATTTCACTTTCTCAGAGATCATGTAGAAAAAGGAAATATTGTGCTTCACCATGTGGATACTGAACACCAATTGGCAGACATTTTCACAAAACCTTTGTCTTCTTCTCGTTTTGATTTTATTCGGGGAGAAGTTGGGATTGTTCATCCAATGGGTTTGTTTTGAGGGGGAGTTTCCCTGCCAGGTTTTTCACTCAATGAGCTTGATTTATCATATTTCTTTATATATTATGTAATTGAGTTAATATATGATAATCTAAATTGTTTCACTTGAACTAAAAATGACATTGTAGAATTCCTTGGTCTGATTGTCTATAGCCAAATACTCTGTGATATCTTACTCTTCTAGGCTTGATATTGAATCATCTTGACAAATTTGGGCTATGAAGCAAGTGTGCTTGCTTTCAGCTTTACTCTTTCAAAAGGCCTTTTAATCTCTTTGCATGTTTACAATCAAAGAAAAAGGAAAAGAAAAGGGAATCAATAAAAAAGGGGTTGTTAAAAGCAAAGGCTTCAATTTGTGCGCTTCAGGCATGCTTTCCCCTAAAAAAGATAAGATGTATGCTTCAAGCATGCCATTCCCTAAAAGACAAGATGTATGCTTCAAGCATGCCACTCCGAGAAAATAAAAGAAGTATGCTTCAAGCATGCCACATGCAATTTATCGTTTTTTAAAAAGGATTAAATTGGCCTACTAGATTGGAGTTGAAACTACTTGCTCGTCCTGAGTTGTTAGTTGCTTCAGTTTTAAGTCTTACTTTTCTGCTAAGGTCTTACTTAGTACTTGGCTATAGTTGACTGAACTAGGGTTGAGATGCATGTCATTCCCTAACTTGTTAAAATCACATCAAGTTCATGTATTTTGCATATTATGTGATATATAAGGTTATATGATCGAATGAGCTCATCTTTTCCTATCTTGGCACTCTTTTGTCTCTCTTTTGTGAAATCATTGAACATGTTGTTCTCTCTTTTGTATTCTTGATGAATCCATTGTCAAAGGGGGAGAATTTTGGGGGAGAAGTTTGGAGAATTTTGGAATTTTCGGCACATTGCACATTCACACACACGTTGTTCTTCTTAGGGGGAGATTTTTCTTATTTTCACCTACAAGGAGTTTTTCACTTTGCATATTGTCAAAGGGGGAGATTTTGTGTTTTTCACTTTGGCCTTTGATTTTAAACCTTTTGATTTCAAAAATTTTCTTGTAAGGTGAATGCCAATTGCAATGTTCAATTCTAAGTGGTGTTGCCAATGTTTTCATCAAGGGGAGATTGTGAAATCAAGTGATGAAAAATTGGTTTAATGTTGAATTTGACATTGCAAAGTGGTTATGCTCATAGTATGTGTGGTGCATGTGCATGTGTTGTTTCAGGTGTTTAAGTGTTATGCTTGTGATAGCATGGTAGTTGTTTTGTTTGATGCAATGCACTCGTGTGAGTGGTTGCATGAACTGATCTTGAGTCAAGTCGTGGACTTGTGCTCGTACACGGTTTTGTGTTTGTTCATGTGCAGGTGTTGCTCGAGGGCGAACGTGGTCGATGACGGGACTGGAACTAGGTTCATGGAGGAACTGAGGTTCGGGACTAGGTTCTGCAGGAATCGAGGTCTTGGTGGTCAAGAATGTCATACGGGACGTTCGGGCTAGAGAACGGTGCACATGAAGAATGGTTAGTCACATGAGTATGGCAGGTGGGCCATACGCGTGCAGAGTTGTTAATCACGTGTGTATGGCAGGGTTGCCATACGCGTGCAAGAGTTGTACTCGGCCAGGTTAGGCCAAGTAAAGTTGTGTTAAATACAGACTACTTCTATGATTAGGAGTAGGACCTCTTTTAGGATTAGGAGTGGGACTCCTTCTAGGATTAGAACTCCTTCTAGGATTAGGAGTGTTTACTGTGTATAAATAGGGCGAAGGTACCTCCTGTTGAGGAAACCATCTGAGAGAGGCTTAGTGCTTGGATTAGGGTTTGTACTCTTTTTGTTTAGAGTACTGTTAGACAAAAAGAAATAAAAACTATTTTATTTAGTGTCCTCTCGGAAAGAAAAGAATAGAAGCCGAAGATAACAGAGCCGCACAAGAAAAGCGGAGGGGCGTGAAAAAAAAAAGAGGTGGCCGACGACTGTACTCGGCGACACGGCCGGCGACCTTCCTTGCGAAGCCGCACTTGCGAACTCATTCCAGTGAAGGTGTTCTCGTACATGATCTGTTATATCATGCATGCTTCATTGAACAAGTTCAGGTGATTTTTTGGCTTTCTTCAAGTTCTACGGCATTGTACAGCACTTGTGGGTGCTCTCGGTGCATGCAAGATTTCCTCCAACCGGACATACGTATGAGAATACGGAGGCTACAGTACTTAGCGATTACTGTAGCTACAGTCAATCGCTGTTGACGCAGAACCATCTACGTTGCTACGGGGGTTTAAAGAATCACTAAAAATTTGTTTTAGCACCCGATCAATCATTCACCCCCCCCTCTGATTGACGCCATCCGATCCAACAAGTGGTATTTTTGTTTCGAACTCAGATTTTGATGTCTCGGCGGTATCGAAATTCATAAAATTTCGCTCGAAATTCGCTCAAAACCGCTCGGTTCAAAAGTCAAATGAATTTGAAATCTAGTCAAAAAGTTCCGAAACCTCTGAACGAAATTTACTCGAAAAGGCTCGAAAGGCTCGAAAAATCGCTGGATTCGAAAACCGCTCGAAAATACTCAAAATTCGCTCGAAAAACCGATGGTAGTTGAAAAAACGGGGGAAATGTAGAAAAATTAGGGAAATTGTAAAAAAATTGTTGTAAAATATGGAAAAAGCCATTAAAAGCCAAAAATAACATTTGAAGAATTACTTCAACAAATATTGCTACTAAATATAATCGAACAAATGTTGAAACATGTAGTGTGTTGTGGAGATGTAGTCTAAAATTCTGATTTAAATGTTGCACTTATTTGATCAACTATGATTTTGGTAGGCTGTAGCAGATCCTGTAACAATGTATTTCCATTTATTTTTTATGCACTACAGTTGATTATTTAATGCTTGTATTCGTGTTGAATATTTAGTTATGATATGGCTCTCTCTCAAAATAATAGAAAAAAAATAATAGACCGTTTATCAGTAGAGGTCTTATATAATTCTATATTGATTGTTGACAAGTTAAACGGGGATTTTGATTTAGTCTAATGATCTCTTAGCAGTTTACATGTGATTTTAAGAAAAACTCGGATGTACTTTCTGAATACAGGTTATGATTTTATGGATATTGCCCTTCTTGCCTCATGCTACTGGTTTTTACAAGTAAATATTGGTACTAAATATACTTCCTTAAATATGACTACTAAATATACTTCAACAAATATTTATACTAAATATACTTCAACAAATATTGCTACTAAATAAATTGAATGGCTCAAAAATGTTTTCAAACTTTATTTTTTTAAATAATATTCACATCAGAGGTCCTAAGGCTATTAATACTAATTATGGAGAAATTTTGGATAAATTTTTGAATTTAAATTTGAATTTGAGCGAAATTCAAAATAGTTTTCTTTTTCCACATGCGAGCGGTATGAACGAAATTTGTGAAATTTCGTGAATTTCATTCGAAAAGTTGAACCCTAGCCTGACGTCTTTAGTTCGTCTTTGCCTGCATGGCTGCATCATCACGGACGTAAATCTTCCTACTGCATCCGGGCCGAGATAGCCGTCTGCATCCACCGTCAGGCCGCCCCATCTTGTAACATCGCTGCGCGGCACAAGGCTCTCAAGAGTACAAAAAGGCTTCATATATATGTGTGTGTATATATATGTATGTATGTATGTATGTATGTATGTATATACATACACATATATATACATACATACATACATATATGTATATATATATGTGTGTGTGTGTGTACATATATATATATTAATTTAACAATAATATTTGTAATGAAATAATTTATTTTGTGGATGACAACAATATTTATGTTATAATAATTTATTTGTGGAAGATTAAACTATTGTGTTGTGTTTGTTTTTTATTTGTAACGGGAGATGCAGCGCAGGTGTGAAAACGCAGCGCATGTATGTGCGACGCACACTGTAAGTCGAGGAGAAGAGAATCCGCGCAAAAGCCAAGTAACTCAGGAGCTGCAAGCGAGGGTCGCGAGTGCAGTGAGTCAAAATGCGAAAAGGTATACGCGGTGAATCATGAGAAATTCGTGATTATCTGGTATATCAGTGGGGTAAGATATTAAAAATCGTTCAGAAAACCGGTCAAATTCAAAATTTTGAAAAATTTTATGCGATGTAAATAGCTCGATAATTGGTGAAAATCGATGAAAATCAAGAGAAAATCGCTCAAAAAAATGGCTTTAAGAAACATTCAATTGGCCAGTCCAAATATCACGATAATTTGTGAAAATCGAGAGAAAATCAGTAGATTTTTGAAAAAAAATTTCAAAAATTGGATTTCAAAACCGTGCTTTTTTTAGCTATTTTCTGTCGTTTTTTTCCGAAAATCGGTATTGGGCTACACTTGATTTTCTCAATGAAAACGGTAAGGTGAATCCTAGTAGGGAGTGGTAGTTTGCAATACAAGTAGTCCGCCATGGAGTAGGTGAGCAAGTTCAAGCTTCTATCTATTTAGATATGCATTGGGCATGCGTTTTTATTCACTTAGATCAGTGCCTTGGATAATGTGGTGTGAGGTGGGTTCAAGTGAAATGTGTAAGCTAGATCCAAATTTTAGGTGGGTTCAAGTGAAATGTGCAAGCTAGATCCAAATTTTAGCGAATGATGCAAGTGACCTTCTACAATATCGTAAGCTTTTATGCGTAATTAAATCAGTTTAGATTATAAAAATGTGTAATTTGGATATGCATTGTGCATGAGTTTTTATTCACTTAAGATCAGCAGCGCCTTGGATAATGTGATGTGAGGTGGGTTCAAGTAAAATTTGCAAGCTAGATCTAAATTTTAACGAATGATGCAAGTGACCCTCTACAATATCGTAAGCTTTTATGCGTAATTAAATCAGTTTAGATTATAAAAATGTGTAATTTGGACATGCATTGTGCATGAGTTTTTATTCACTTAGATCAGAGCCTTGGATAATGTGTATACCATAATGTATTGCCTAACATAAAGAAGGGCCTAGGGAACCGAGAAACGGAAGGGAAGAAGGCAGAATTCACTTCCAAAAACAATAGGACATAGAAAACCTCACATTCACCTGATACAGCCTAAAGTTACGATTGAGGTTTTTGCCAAAGTAAATGAATACATTGAAGACAGAAATAAATCCCGCGAGAAGGAATATGTTATAAGTTTTTGTCATTTCCCTTATTCAACAAAGAAATATAGAGTATATACTATTAGTTACATACCATGCCTTGCTTTTATCAGAGGTATTATATGGCTTGGGTGGTAGCTCTTACTTTTCTTTGACACATATATTTCATATTTATTATGTTTCCTCATCGAATTGATCCCATAGCCATGTATATGCGGTCCATTGTTGAACCAACTATTTTTTTCTTATTGGGCCATAACTTTACATTCAAAGTGTGTGAAGCTTTAGATTTGAAATACAACACTAGGCCCAACTCCTACTGATGCCATTTGATTTTTTTTTATCTGGATAAGTCTGCAAACTCTGAAGGCAATAATGTTGTTGTACTGCTGAATGCTAGTGGTTCAAGTGCTTTTGACCGGGTCTCTTTTTTTTTTTTTTTTTTTTTTTTTTTGGTAGGCTTGCTCCTGAGTTGTATGTTGCGAGGTTCCAATTACCGTGTGCGTCTTGGACCTCTTGGTGCAAATTAAAATAGATGGATTGAGAATTTGTATTGGTATTATTTGTCGGATGTAAGACATCATTTGGTGCCTAGATAAACCTTGCCCTTTCTCTGCAGTATTAAGAATTTTTTTCATTTCTTTCTTTGAAAATAGTAGGTGACGATTAGTGTGATGTTCTTTGGCGAAGTTGATAGTCTGATGTTCAATCATGGTTCTTCTAAGAGTGTAGTTTGAATTGCACTAAATTATTGCTTTTGGCTCTTTCAATAATACCACTTTCTTGTGTTTGTTTAACTACGTATTATGGTGCAACTTTGCGCAATACTGTCGTTGACCATCAATAGGACTAAATATCCTCTCAGTTATATGATTGGCCACTAGGATATTAAAGTTGCACAAATATTAAACAATGAATGAAGGGTAGATATTGATTTACTTCAAGATTCGTACAACTTGTATTATAATATAAAAAACATAGAAACACTGCTCATGATTTGATCATATTGATTGTTATAGCGTCTAGGAGACCGGGTAGTAACAGTTTTTTACTTACAGGGTTCCTTCTCTTCTGTCGCTGTCTTCGTAGATACATCCAGTCAGGGGCAGATTTAGGCCCATGGCAGAGTGGGCTATAGCCCGGGATTTGAAATTTTAGCTTGTATTTAGCCCAGATAAGCTCAAGTTGTAATAAATATATTAGCCATGCTGTAGAACTCAATTCGGCCTATTGTTCATCACCCAGCCCATTTCATGAAGAAGCCTGGTTTCTTTTTTATAGCCCATGAAGCAGCCCACAAAATGGAAAAGCACAAAAAGTGAAACCTAGTCCACACTCCAATCTCTTCTTCCAACTCCACCAGGAGCCATCACAGCGCCAGCCGCCAACCGCGCCCGTCGCACCCCACGCCTGCGCGGCTCCCCTCGCCCCTCGCCACATGCCGCGCCGTCGCCCCGTGCCTTCGCGCCCCTCGGAGCCCCACGCTTGCCGCGCCCCCCGGGAGCGGCGTCACCCCGCGCAGCGACCCCACGCCAGCCCGCGCCCTTCGGATCCACGCCGCCACGTGCAGGCGTGCAGGCTGCAGCCCCCGCGCCCTCCGGATCCGCACCAGCGACAAACTCTCCAACTCCAAGACTCCAACACTATTTTGCTTCAGTTGATTGGTTCGGTATACATACTACCCAGTGCGCAGTACCCTCTGTGCTCTATCTAGCTCATTTTCGGTTCACAAATCCTTAGCATTTGAGCAACAAATTTGTGTAGGAGTTGAACATTTAAAAGTATAAGAATTTGTGAATTTGTGAATGTGAATGCTTATTATATGCTGATTGTCAATTTGTGTAGCCGTGTAGGAGTTGAACAAATTTTTGTAGGAGATGAAGAGGACCAAAACATTAATATTTTATTTTTCCACACAAGGTCCATCTAGCCAAACCCCTTCATCTATAGAAACAGGAGCTAGTAACACACGTCAAAACAATCCTCTTATTGTACTTAGTCCGGTTGACATTGTTGCTGATCCTGGGCTACGGAAATCAATTGAGGATTTGGATGTGAACATTAGAGATGCTGTTAGAAGAGAGTATTTGCAAATGGGTCCATATCAACCAATTGGTCAGAAATTTCCACATAAATAGTATGGAAATCAAAGGAGGAGTTTTCGGGAATCATGGTTCAAAATGTATAATTGGTTGGAATATAGTGTTGCTAAAGATGTGGCCTTTTGTTTCTATTGTTTCCTCTTTAAGCAAGCAAGAACAGAAAACTATGGCATTGAATCCTTCACTAGGGTAGGTTTTGTTAATTGGAAGAATGCAATTAAATGTTTTGATGAACATGTTGGTAAAGTCAATAGTTTCCACAATAAATCAAGAAAACATTGTGAGGCTTTCAATAATCAAAGGCAAGGTGTGGATTATGTGATGACTGCTGCCACCAAGAAGGTTGAGGGAGAATATAAAGCACGTCTTACTATTATGTTTAACCTTGCAAAATTTCTTCTTGTGCATGCTCTTGCTTTTCGTAGACATGATGAGTCTGCTAGCTCAAAAAACAAAGGGAACTTCCTAGAAATGTTGGAATGGTATAAAAAGAACAATGAAAAGACTGCAAAATTGCTTGACAATGCTCCTGCGAACCACTTAATGACTTTACACCATATACAAAAGCAGTTGTGCAAAGCTTGTGTAGAAGAGACCACCAAAGCCATTATTGATGATATTGGGGATAAACAGTTCGTCGTTCTTGTAGATGAGGCCCGAGATGCATCTATCAAAGAGCAAATGGCTATGGTTTTGAGGTTAGTAGCTACATTTATATTAAGTCTAAACTCTGAACTAAAGTAACTATGTTATCTTGTTCTATGTAGGTATGTTAGTAAAGAAGGGCGTGTGATAGAGAGGCTTCTTGGGGTTCAAAATGTTTCTGACATGACATCATCTTCACTAAAGCTAGCATTGGATGGTATGTTACAGTTCCATGGTTTATCAATTTCTAGAATGCGAGGACAAGGATATGATGGAGCATCAAATATGAGAGGACAATTTCAAGGTTTGCAAAGACGCATATTGGATGAAAATCCATATACTTTTTATATCCATTGCTTTGCACACCAATTGCAATTAGTGATTGTTTCTGTTGCCAAGTGTTGTTATTCTGTCTTGGATTTCTTCAACTACATAACCATGATTGTCAATACTGTTAATGCTTCTTGTAATAGAAGATATCAATTAGCACAAGATCATCATGACAAAATTTTAAACAAATTAGAGACCAGTGAAATTTTTCCAGGAAGAGAAAAGAACTAACAAACTAACCTTGTAAGGCCCGATGATACTCGTTGGGGCTCACACAATAAAACCTTGTGTCGCCTTCTTCTCATGTGGGATTCGGTCCTAGAAGTATTAGAGAATTTAAGTGATGATGCCCACTAATGCAAAACAGAAAACCACAGCTTTAGGATTGTTGGAAAAAAATGGAGAGCTTTGAGTTCGTATTTATATTGCATCTTTTGATCAAAATTTTGGGCAAGACTAATGATATATCACAATGCTTGCAAAAAAAAGATCAAAATATTGTTCGTGCTGTAGGATTGATTGGGATCACACTGAAGACAGTCGAGTTAATAAGAAATAATGGTTGGGGTGAGTTTTTCAAAGAGGCAAATGCATTTTGTCTCCAACATAAGATTATTGTGCCAAATATGTGTGATACAATACTGGTTAGAGGTCGTTCAAGAGGTCGTTATGGCTACTTATTATGATCATTTCCATCATCAGATGTTTATTGTGGTGCTTGATCAAATTATTGTTGAGATGAATAATCGTTTTGGTGAAAGATCTACTCAGTTATTGCGGTGCATTGCTTGTTTTGATCCAAAGAATTCTTTTGCCAACTTTGATGAAGACAAATTAATTGAACTTGCTAGGATGTATGCTGATGACTTCTCCCAATATTATTGTTTAGTCCTTAGAGACAGGGGCGGATCCAGGCCCCGGGCAGAGTAGGCTGTAGCTCGGGGCCTGGTACCGAAAGCCTACTAAAATTCTACGAAAAATTATTGAAAAATCATTGAAAAATCATTGAAAACAGATATTTAATCTAATATCAACTGGTCTAGCCCGGGGCTTGGGCCTGGGCTAGCTCCGCCCCTGCTTAGAGACCAACTTGGCACATTTATTGCTGATGTGAGAGATGATCTAGATTTCACAGAATGTACTGACCTTGGAAATCTTGCTCTGAGGATGGTTCAGACCGATAGACACACATTTTTTCCATTAGTATATCATCTCATTGAATTGGCCTTGATTTTACCGATGGCAACTGCAACTGTAGAAAGAGCATTCTCAACTATGAACATTATTAAGATTGACTTGAGGAATAAGATGAATGATGAGTGGATGAATCATAGAATGATATGCTATATTGAGCGGGACATATTTGCAAGCATTAATGTTGAAAGGATTTTGGGGCGTTTTCAAGGATGAGATCACGTAAAAAACAACTATCTTGTGCTAGTGGTGAGTTAGCTTCTTACAAATGTAAACTACATATTCTTTGTATTTATTCATACACATGCAACATGTTTGATTTACTCTCATATGTTGTATTAATGTATTTGTATGTTCTGGTTCTTGTCCTACTATTGATGGAGAAATAGTGGGATAGGATAGAGAGCAAATCTTTGTCATTTTGGTACTCAAATCGTATCTCTACTATGCTACATTGTCTATGTATCACACTATCACTTATGATGTTTTATGTTGAAGAATTGAACAAAATTTTCATATTAATGTTGTATTTGTGATGTAGTTTTGTTATGTTGTCGTGTAGATATAAATTGATGTTCTTAATAGAATGCTAGTTTCTTAAAGTTCAGTTGGAGACAAGTTTAAATTCTGGATCCGCCGCTGCATCCAGTTGCCTTCTGGAATCCTGTTGTGTTGCATTGCTAACTGTCGTGGCCCAGGTGGGGAAGATGTGAATATCTTGGCTTTGCTTTGCGTTCCTCTGCAGTGTAACCAAGCATGGAAGGAAGCAATGTATGCATCATTTTCTTATGGTGAAAACGAAACCATTGCAATTTGCAAATGCATCAAGCAAACGACCACCCGTCCGTTCTGCAATCACGGAGCAAAGTTTTTACGGCTAACGCTTGTGTCACCTTTGGAGATTGGACTGCACTAATCCACTCCACACGGTACGTTTGATGCGGCCCCCCACCATATTCCAAACCAGCCATGCCCACCCAGCCTTTGTTGATTATCCTGGGTCGAACCCAGTTGCTTCCCCAACTCCGTTATAGCTGGAACCACGGCACATACCAAATCTGAAGTGGCTGCCTTTCTCTTTGTTTGTTTCTTCTTTGAGAGGAAGGTAGGAAGCTTTATTTATTCATAAGTAATAGAGACAATTACATCCGGCAATAAAGGGAGGGTTGACAAGCCAAACATGCCTCGCCTCTCCTAATGAACACACAAACTTTGCTAGATTTGTGAGATTCCCAATTGGAGTTCCTAGGTACCTTCGTGCCTGAACATGACACAATCAAACAGCTTACTCTTCTATTTGATCTCACGAAGAATCATCACATAGGGGCATCGTGCATGCCATCTCTTTCAGGTTCTTTATCACTTGCTTATAATCCGATGCCACGCGAATTATCCTGAGGTTGTAATCAGCTGCAAGTGCTAGTGCCTCACCGCATGCCATCGCCTCTAGTTTTTTCATTCGCTTCCACATATATCTTCGCCGCTGCTGCAACATTTCAGCCTTTCAGCATTTCATCCCCCCCCCCCCCCCCTTCAGGCATCAGCATTTCAGCCTTCCTTACCCCCAGAAGGCGAGAGAGCGGCATCAGCATTTCAGCTTCATGGAATACCCCCCCTCAGGCAGGATCCATCTCCGAGGAGTGGCTCCTTCACGGTGGGCACTTGCGATGAGCCGCTAAAGCAAGATCTTGGGCCTGTCGACTAAGACAGACGTTAGAGGATGCCCGGCCGCTACACGGCTGCGCCTACACCCAAGCTGTTCACAGATATGGCCCTTTGAGGTCTTTATTTCGGCTTTTTTATCGGCTTAAAAGCCAAAAAGTCTAAACCGAAACAAACGACTGGTTTTTCAGCCAAGCTTTAAAAAAGTCTAAAACCCCTGTATAACTATAAGCTAAAAGCAAGGCAAGAGAAGTTTTTTGGGGCTTTTTTGGATGAAATAACCCTTTGCCACTAAAAGACTTCAAAATTACTCACCAAATGCCAGCATATATAAATCGAGAATCCCTCCCCAATCTCATTTAGGGTATTTTAGACTTTCAATCAATAAGCTATGCCGTCAAGCCCATTAATAAGTTAGGATATCAAACAGCATGTTTTGACTTAAAAGCAGACGGTTTAAAAGCTCATTAAGCCAAAAGGCTAGCTTGAAGCCAAAAAGTCTAAGCCGAAACAAATAGGGCCTGAATTTTTTTTTTCAAATCTAACCTCCTCCCAAATGTTTTTGCAGAAATGGTTCCCCTTCCCCACCGCGAAAGGCGCGGGAGCCGACGGGCAGCGCGAGGTCGACACGAGCAGCACAGGCGTGCTCGTGCAAGCAGCGTGACCTTAGTGGGACCCAGCTAGCCTTATTCCTCGATCGTGTCCTTCCGCACTCCTTCGGTGTAGAAGGTGACGTGTCGACTCCTGCACCTTCCGCGGTGGAGGAAGAGGTTGTTTTTTAAAAAAATTCGATGCGAATGCTAATTTTGTAAATAAAAAAGAGAGTAAATTTCTTAAAACTACATGTTTCTTGTACAAGATATCAAAAAATTACATGTTTTAGCTTCTATTTCATAAAACTATAGATTTTAGGAGAATTTGTATCACACTTGTAGTGGGTCTGACAGTGTGAGCCCACATAGTAGCCTCATACGCGAGTGAAACGGAAAATACGGGCATGTGAGGCTGCCATGTGGACCCACACTATCAAACCCATTACAAAGAATGGTCAATTCTAAAACATATAGTTTTGTGACACAAATTCTCTTAAAATATGTAGTTTTTGTGAAATATGAGCTAAAACCTATAATTATTTTGATAGTTTATATAAGAAATTTATAATTTTATGAAATTTTTTTTTTTTAAAAGACCCCGAGCTACTACAATGAAAGTTCTTCGTCGCCTATAATCTTTCTCTCTGTGTGTGTTCTGCCACAGTCCACTACTAACTGCCGCCGATTTGACGCCATCTCCTCCCTCACAGGGAATGAAATCTCGGATCTCGGACCCCTCCAAGTTTCATAATCCCGGCAAAATTAAGAAAACCCTAAAAAAATTCAAAGTGCTACAATACCTAAAATCTTAGCGAGATCTCGGTGAATTTGGCCAAAACTTGACCAGATTTGACCAAATTTTGATCAGATTGGATTCTTCACGTCGTTTTTCGTGTGGAACAGTCAGTAGATCATAACTCCAGTGAAATTAAAAAAACCCTAAAAATTCAAAGGGTGACTTTATCTAAAATTCTGCCGAGATCTCGTCATTTTGGACCGAAATTTTGGTATTTTGAACTGAAATCTTGGAAATTTCGGTTAAAAAATTACCGGATTCAAATTTTCCTTTTTGTATTTCGTTCGAATTTCGTCCAAAATAACGAGATTTCGCCGAAATTTCAGATTTCAGAGGGTGTCGAGATGAAACCCTAAAACAAAATTTGAAACCTTGCTCCCTCACCGCATGTACACTGTCTCTCCCAATCGGTACTCCCTCCAGTGCTCATCTTGTCCTACTTCTGGCTTCCTTGTGCTTCGAGATTATCTGGGAAGTGGGGTGAGGAGGATTGTGTATGTGGCGTCCATCGACCAGGGCACGATGAGCACGCGGTTTATCATCTACAACCGCACGCCTAGGGTTCACTTTATCGCAAAAACCTACTTGAAAATAGCAAAAACCAATCGTATCGAGCCGGTTTGAAACCCTAAACTGATCGGTAAACAAAGCAAATCAAAAAATTTGGAAAAATTTATGCCACATAAATCGGTCAAAAATTGGTGAAAATCGAGCTAGGATTATGTCCGGGAAGAGGGAGGAGGATGGTGTACATGGCGTCCATCGACTAGGGCACGATGAGCACGCGGTTAATCATCTACGACTGTAATAGGGTTAATTTATCACGAAAAATAACTTGAAAATCGTGAAAACTGACCGTACAGAACTGGTTCAGAAAATCACCACAGGTTCACCCTAAACCGATCGGTAAACTGATCAAATTAAAAAATAAATAGAAAAATTTATGTCATGTAAACCGGTCAAAAATCAGTGAAAATTGAGCGATTTTGGATGCAAATCAACAAAAACCACTCAAAAATCAGACGCAAAAAAAATCGATTCGTAAGTCGATTTTCGAGAAAATCAATTAGTTTTTTTGAGAAAACCAATCGGTTTTTTTATTATTTTTCCCCCAAAATATTTGATTTCGAAACACTTCGGTTTTTGGTGATTTTCGCGGCAAACCAATACCGTCGAGACTTTGATTTTCAACCCTAAATCAGTTTGGTTTACTTTGGCCACACCATGCCCATTGCGTCACACCAGCTCAAGTTCAAGCAGCACTACTTGGAGGTTGGTTAAGGAGATTATTTGGATGGTATGACTATTTTAAAGTTAACCTTAAACTAACAAATTTAAAGTCATTTCCCTAGGATGCCATGTGTCTTCTTCTCTATCCATCTCATAATTTGACTGTGTCCGTAACTCAAAACGACTTTTTTTTACCGAAGGAGTAGCTTTTATACCGATATAAGTAATACGATGTAGACCAAAAAAAGGTACTAAAAGAAAAAAAAAACATAGCACATTTAGATAAAAAAAATAATAAATAACATTAAAAATAATGAATGGTAGATATATGCAAAGAAAAATAGTTAAAAGCTATCTCGAAATTGTATAATGATGCATATTTAGATAAAAAAATAAAAGTTATAATGATATGTATTCAAAAAATAACAAAATAAAAGTTATATCCGTTCCTCTCACTGTCGATGAAGAAGGGAAGTCGCCGACGCGACTGGGATGCTTGACCAGTTATACGTTCATCAGTTCTTTGCATTACCATTCCTGACGTCTTCAGTTCGTCTGGCTGCATGGCTGCATCATCACGGACGTAAATCTTCCTGCTGCTTCCGGGGCAAACAGCAACTAGACCTGGGTCCCGTGAGATCCAATAGGATAGCCCAGATAGCATCCATCAGGCCACCCCATCTTGTAACATCGCTGTGCGGCACAAGGTTTGTGTAGGCTGCATTGCAGCTGCCGGACCACTTTGGGGCGCGCAGCCCAGCACCGCCGGCTGCAAGCAAAACCTAGGTCGAGGCGTCGAACCGAGTTTGCAACACGGCGCAAAGCTAGTAAGGTTCGCCTCCAAGCTCATCGCTTACCTTGCTGTCGCCGTTGGTGACCGCCGGCCGGCCGACGGCAGCGGCAGGCCTCTCTTCCATAGCTTTATCTCACCCTCCCCCGGATCTCCCCCATGTCCTCTCTGAGTTCCATCTTGATCTGCTCGAACCTTTTCCCCCTCTCCTTTGTCCAGGCCAGCTCCACCTTCTTCAAGCAGGTCGTCTAGATCCTCACCGGTACGTGGGAGACCGCAACGGCCGCAGCGGCGGGAGAGGTCGCAAGCACGCTTGTAGGGTTGAGGTCTTGAGGATACTAGAGGTGGGTGAATATGCGGTTTTAAAAATTCTCTATGAATAATTACACGTCTACGTACCCCTAAGTCAAAACCTAAACAATAAAAAATGCGAAAGAGATAAACTAAGATGTTAACAATTAAGGCCTAAATCTTCTAGGCTCATAAGTGCAATAACTAATTAAGTCTCTAAACAATAATAGCAATTCTAAATACAAGCAAGAAACAATATGAATACGAATTGCAAGAATGTAAATGAGCACAAGAGACATACCGAACTTTTTACTGTGGTCTCGGAGACTTGTCTATCTTCCCTAATCCATATTGAAGCAAGGCCAAATACGATGAACCGGCTCCATACTTGAGCACCCGCCTCGAATCCATTAGTGGTAGCTACTTTACCCCTCTGGGTAAGCGAGCTCCGACCTTCACAAACTTTGTCGGGCTTCTCACAACGTTCGTTGAGAAGCTATAGTACCAGCCTACACCTGTGGTAGTTGATATGGGCAACATAACACCATCAACATTCACTTCCCCTACTATTGTTTGAGAAACTCCAAATCTTTTCCAAGGACCAATAACACGTGCACGAGCTAAACAAATCAATCAGCAGGTGAACTCGCTCCTTTTTATGAATCCTATTACTTGTGAGAGTCAGCTGCTATCTAATTCAAGTAATTTGATTACTCTCATGTATGAAAACAATACAAGGAGGTGTGAACACCTTAGGGAAGATCAAGAGGCGCATGGACAAGTCAACATGCAAGATGTGATTGCAGAAGAGCTCAGTTCGGCCTCCAATGACCAGCCTGGAGAAAAACGGGCATAGAGGATACAAACGGAATCCGTTTGAAGCGTTCGACCACAGCCTGAAAAGATATCGAGCTCAGCTTTCCAATGGATCTGGCCCCACCCTCAAATTCCAAGCGAGCACAAAGATATCATCAAAACACTTTGGCGCCCGTCAAGCTTTCCAATACATTGGGTGTTGCGCCACCATTAATTCTGGGCTTTGGTTCCCATGTATAAACATTAAGGTTTACCTGCAGCCATCTCCTTAGCTTCTTTTCCTCTCTTATCTATAAGAGGAGACCACTTTTGAAACAGAAGAACAGGTTGTTAAACCTTGATAATAGATTTGCTATATGCATATTCTTGAGATTTCAAGCCACTGGTTGAAATAAACTTGAGATTGTGCATTCCTTCCCGTTGTTCTTGCAAGCTCTTTGTGATTGCAGCAAGGATTGTAATCCGTTTGACTTGGTTGAGTGGACAACGTGAGGTTGGGCGAACTCGGTGCTGCAGGTTGTTGTGTTTGCAACGGTTGGCCGCACAAGATTCGTTAGGTTTCGCGAGTATCTTCGATCCTACGCCGTGAAGGTCGGGTGCACCCTCGTATCAGTAGTGATGGCCTAAAAACCGAACAACAAACACCTTCTCTAGAATAAAGCTACCGGTCACTAAACACCGGTACTACCGAACTCCGGCAGTACCACCGCTAAACCATGTTAGTTGACTCTCACCCTAGAGACCCTGGGTTCGAGTCCCAAAAAGTGAATTTTTTTTATATAGTAGTGTCGGTGTTTCGTGCACCGGCTGTACGAATTTATGGTCGGAGGGGTCGCGCGCTCCCTCTCCCCGAATGGTTGACCAAGGAAGTCAGGCGTTTATACTGGTTCGGGCAGAACGTCCCTACTCCAGTTCGTGCGGTTGGGGTGTATGGTATTAGAAAGATGATCCGGAGATTACAACCGAGACAAGGGATCGATCGATCTCCCTTGCGCTTGGTGAGTTTTCTGGCTTTCGCTACCTATCCTCTTTTTTCTGTCGTCGTCTCCCCCCCCCCCCCCCGTCGTCGTCCCCTCCTGTCTCCCTGCCTCTCCTTATATATCCGGAGGCGGCGGGTTACAAGCGGGAGTTGGAGAGAAAAGAAAGGGGTACAGTATGCCTACGAGTCCGGGCTT
Organism: Rhipidocladum racemiflorum; assembly: GCA_036346355.1. Taxonomy (NCBI): domain Eukaryota; kingdom Viridiplantae; phylum Streptophyta; class Magnoliopsida; order Poales; family Poaceae; genus Rhipidocladum; species Rhipidocladum racemiflorum. The sequence continues at coordinate 68,437,738 of CM070576.1, read as the reverse complement.
CTGTCTTGTCGTCCGATTTCTGCCAGCCCCACGCCGCGTCAGTGGACCGTAGTGGTCAGTCTTCGGCCGTCTTTGTCGAGGATGACGTCTTGCTCTGCTTCGCCGGCCGGTTGTTTTAATGGCGCTTGACTTTAGCCTGAGTGCCTCCCTCTGTAGCGTGTCAGGCGACGGGACAAGGGCTTGACGTCAGCGCGGGCCCCGCCGGCCCGAGCGCTGACGGAGTTGGCCGACCACACGCTCCGACCTAAGGGGTCGGAGCCTGCCGACCACCCGGGGCTGGCCCTAAACAGGGCCGTGCCCGCTCTGCGTGGCCTGATCCTTTTCGCCGAATCGGGCCTTCGAAGGATGTCAGCCCGCTCGTGGTCTCGGGCTGATGGAGGTACCCACGGTATGGGGACTCGTCAGTAGCCCCCGAGCCCCCGATCGGATCAGGGAGCCGGTCGGGGGTTTACCCTGTCGGAGATGGCCGTCGTCCTGGAGGTCGGCGACGTCTTTGGTTGGGGCGACCGCTCGGCGGTCACGCCGGCCCAACGAGCCCGGGTGCGCGCGAGCGCACCGGCAGTGTAGCTCCGAGCCCCCGAGCGGGTCGGGGAGCCGGTCGGGGGTTTGCCCGGTCGGAGATGGCCGTCGACCTGGAGGTCGGCGACGTCTTTGGTTGGGGCGACCGCTCGGCGGTCACGCCCGCTTAAGAGCCGGTGGCGAGCGCACCTGCAGTGTAGTTTCCGAGCCCCCGAGCGGGTCGGGGAGCCGGTCGGGGTTTGCCCGGTCGGAGGCGGCCGTCGACCTGGAGGTCGGCGACGTCTTTGGTTGAGGCAACCGCTTGGCGGTCACGCCCGCCCAAAGAGCCCGGGTGCGCGCGAGCGCACCCGGTGGGTGTAGCCCCCGAGCCCCCGAGCGGGTCAGGGAGCCGGTCGGGGGTTTACCCGGTCGGAGATGGCCGTCGACCTGGAGGTCGGCGACGTCTTTGGTTGGGGCGACCGCTCGGCGGTCACGCCCGCCCAAAGAGCCCGGTGCAAGGCGAGCGCACTTGGCAGGTGTAGCTCGAGCCCCGAGCGGTCGTGGAGCCGGTCGGGGTTTACCCGGCCGACTTCCGCAGCCACGGTGTTCGTGGGTCCTTAGAGTCAGGTGAGCGAACGCACGTTTACCTTCGTCGGTTTGAACGCCGTGCTCGTGCGAGCTGCTATCGGGTAATCCGAGTGGAACCTTGGCGATCTCCCTCGAGGGGGATCGTTTCCAAGCGGATGTAACTCCCGGCGTGGGCGTCCGACCCGCTGTGGGGCGTTCCATGAAAACCTTTCCTTACCCATCCCGGGTCGGGCCGCTGGTCGTCCCGCCGACCGAGCGGCCGCCGCCACTCATCGATGAGCTCCGCGGGAGAGTGTGAGGTATGGTCTCGGATGCGGGTCGGGGTGATTGGGTCGTCCGCCAACCCAACTGGAGGCCCTACTGAGGGCTCACCCTGGCCCGCCCCTCGCTCTGTTTTACATGCTGGGGCGGCTTCAGTTCCGGTCGGCCGGACTTTGCCTTCGTAACCCCAACACGGTGCCGGGCCTCGGGTGTGAGCCCGAAGGCAGTTCACGGACCTCGAGGCCGGGCGACCCAGTGGGCCGTTTACGCGAGCGAACGCGCGTTTACCTACGTCGGTTTGAACGCCGTGCTCGTGCGAGCTGCTATCGGGTAATCCGAGTGGAACCTTGGCGATCTCCCTCGAGGGGGATCGTTTCCAAGCGGACGTAACTCCCGGCGTGGGCGTCCGACCCGCTGTGGGGCGTTCCATGAAAACCTTTCCTTACCCATCCCGGGTCGGGCTGCCGGGTCGTCCGCCGACCCGGAGCGCAGCTGGCCGCCACTCATCGATGAGCTCCGCGGGAGAGTGTGAGGTATGGTCTCGGATGCGTGTCGGGGTGATTGGGTCGTCCGCCAACCAATCGAGGCCCCTGCGAGGGCTCACCACCGCCGCCTCGCTCTGTTTTACATGCTGGGGCGGCTTCAGTTCCGGTCGGCCGGACTTTGCCTTCGTAACCCCAACACGGTGCCGGGCCTCGGGTGTGAGCCCGAAGGCAGTTCACGGACCTCGAGGCCGGGCGACCCAATGGGCCGTTAAATACCTTCTTTCGGGTCGTTTTGGCGCTGTCGATCGCGACTCTTGGGCCGGCCCGAAGGTAGAGACCGAGAGGACGCCAGGAGCGCCCTTTGGGGTGGCGCCTGTTCCTCCGTTCTTTGTGGTGTGAGGCCTTTTTGGGCTTGACCTGCGTCCGCTCGACCCCCGTTGACTCTGCTTTTTCCTGCGACGGGAGAGAAATCGAGAGGGGGGTGTGTTACCAGTTTTCAGCTGCCGCCGTTGGTTTTTTGGCGTTTCGAAGATGTAGCAGGAGGGGGCGCGTGACGAGGCGGTCGCGGAGGGAGGTAGGCGCGTAGCCGGACATGGCCACGAGCCGGGAACTCGCGGAGGGCGAGATCCTCGCTCGCGGCGAGTCGTGCGTGGCGTTGTCGGAGATGGTGCCGTCGCGCGATGAGGCCGCCGAGGAGGCTCGTGGCGGAGTCTCGAGGCGGAGGTTGCCGAGAACGTCGGCGACCGCATCCAAGCTCGCGGAGGGCGCCCGGTCTCGGAGGGTGGCGGGGACGAGGACAAGCTCCCCTGCCGAGGTGACGACGAAGTCGAGGGCTCCGAAGCGGATCCAGCCCCTCGACGCCGGCGAGTTGTTGTGGGCGAAAAAAGCCATCGGGGAAGAAGATGGGAATCCGAAGGAGGATGTCGGTGAAGACGCGCGAGAGCCCCTACCTGGCGCGCCAACTGTCGGTGTTTCGTGCACCGGCTGTACGAATTTATGGTCGGAGGGGTCGCACGCTCCCTCTCCCCGAATGGTTGACCAAGGAAGTCAGGCGTTTATACTGGTTCGGGCAGAACGTCCCTACTCCAGTTCGTGCGGTTGGGGTGTATGGTATTAGAAAGATGATCCGGAGATTACAACCGAGACAAGGGATCGATCGATCTCCCTTGCGCTTGGTGAGTTTTCTGGCTTTCGCTACCTATCCTCTTTTTTCTGTCGTCGTCTCCCCCCCCCCCCGTCGTCGTCCCCTCCTGTCCATGGTCCCTGCCTCTCCTTATATATCCGGAGGCGGCGGGTTACAAGCGGGAGTTGGAGAGAAAAGAAAGGGGTACAGTATGCCTACGAGTCCGGGCTTCTGTCTTGTCGTCCGATTTCTGCCAGCCCCACGCCGCGTCAGTGGACCGTAGTGGTCAGTCTTCGGCCGTGCTGTCAGGATGACGTACTGCTCTGTGCTTCTGTCGGCTTCGGTTGTTTTAATGGCGCTTGACTTTAGCCTGAGTGCCTCCCTCTGTAGCGTGTCAGGCGACGGGACAAGGGCTTGACGTCAGCGCGGGCCCCGCCGGCCCGAGCGCTGACGGAGTTGGCCGACCACACGCTCCGACCTAAGGGGTCGGAGCCTGCCGACCACCCGGGGCTGGCCCTAAACAGGGCCGTGCCCGCTCTGCGTGGCCCACGGTCCTTTCGTCGGAACTGGGCCTTCGAAGGATGTCAGCCCGCTCGTGGTCTCGGGCTGATGGAGGTACCCACGGTATGGGGACTCGTCAAGTAGTATAATATTATCATAATATTATTGTACATAATATTACAACATAGGGATGTTAGCTTAGATGGTAGAGTGCTTGCTTTGCATGTGTGAGGTTGGGGGATGATCCCTCGAAATGTTAGAAGATTTAATGTTGAAGCTTAGATGGTAGAGTGTTCGCTTTGCATGCGTGAGGTCGGGGGATTGATCCCCTGAAATTTTAGAAGATTTAATGTTGAGAGTAAAATTTTAGAAAATTTAATGTCGAGAGTGGGATTCGAACCAAGACCTTCTAGGCCAGACCAGGCGCCATAGACCAACTTAACCCATGCCATCATGGTTACAATTTTTCTACCCTCGGGATACCATTTCACAGGGGTTGAAAAAGGTTGAAATTTCGGTTTTGACACTCTCAAAAATACCAGATATCACATTTGATTTTTGAATTTCGTTCGAAATATTGAGATTTTGTCAAAATTTCAGATTTCGGTCACCTCCGAGATGGAGTTCGAAAACGAAATTTCAAGCACTGCACCAAACTGGGGACACTCTTCATTATCGTTGAGACGTGTGCCCTTTTTGGTGGAAACTCAGTGTGAGGTGTAGTCCTATGTTTGAAAAAACATTCGAAAAATCACCTGGCAAGGAATCCTCGTATGGGGTTAGAGCGTTAATGTATTGTATGTTAGAGAATGTTGTTATTCGGGGTCATATGCCCCCTCGTTGCACCCGATTGTACCTTATATCCAACGCTCTCTAACACATGAGCAGATGAGCTATTGAAAAAAATAAACATTCGAAAAATCACCTGGCAAGGAATCCTCGTATGGGCACAGGGAGTAGAGCGCCTTAATGTATTGTTTGCCAGAGAATGTTGTTATTCGATACATTCAAGAGCCCAGCAATCGTCAGCTTGCAAACCATTGGGTGAATAAATGGCGAAGCCAGCAGTGGGGCGCACTGGGGCATGCGCCCCTGCTCCAACGCGGCGCACCGGCCGGGGCTCTCCAGGGCGTCGCCGGCCACAGGGGACAGCAGGGCGGCGGCGCTTGGCTTAGGGAAGGCCGGGAGGAGCTGCCGCTGCGCTCGGCAGAGGAGGGAGGTGAGGGGCGAGCTCAGCTGGAGCAGGGGAAGCCAGGAGAGGGCGAGTTCGGCTGGGGGAGGCGCGCCGGAGGAGAGCCAGGGAGGAGCGCCGACGTGGGGAGCGCTCGGCTTGGGGCCTTTGGGGGCGTCGGGTTTCTTTGGGGAAGAAACAGCCGAACGACTGGGCTGAGGGTGGGAGAGAAGAGAGAGGGAGGGAGATTAAATGGGGTGAGGAAAAACTTATAAGGGATAAGATTTCACTCCACCCACTCCTATCAATGATTTAAATAGTCTGCAAATGGAGGTCCTAAAAGAATACAATGTATGAGCTAGTAATAAGGCTTAATACTTAAAGAGTACTTCAACCAATATTTGCCTCATATTTCTGCATTGTATCAGTTGTTTGAGTTTTTATTATCTGTGTTCTGCTGAAAAACCATTGAGCGCAAGGATCAAGGCACTGTTTAGTTCCAAATTTGTCAACGCAAAATCTGTTGGATAGCAGACATTTGCCTTTCTTTGAAGAAAACAAAACGATCATTTCCTTTCTTGACCTTACTAATGCTTGGATAGTTTTTTCTTTCTCTTTACTATCTCTTTGTTGTAATTTTTTTTCTTTACTTACATTTAAATGCTCGCCTGTTGCCTTCAAATCCAACTCGTAGCTAGTGTGCCTAACAACTTCATTTATGTGAGTATCTTATAAACTTCTACTTTGTTTCACTTGTTAAATGGTTATTTATATATGAATTTGACTTTTACTAGTAGTTAAAATTTTAGCCTAGCCCCCCCTCTAATTTAGTCCTAGCTTCGCCACGGGGTGAATTCTGCATGTTATATGGTTGTTAATAACATTGAGAACCCACGGAGAAGATAGATTCCACATAGATGTACCACGTTCACCGTATAACCAAACTTCGAAACATTGAGCTAATGTTGGCTGGTAGTTGTCCTACAATATGGATAACAGATATGTCGATAATTTCAATAAAAATTGGGGATACCATATATATTAAGGACATCCAATGAATCTTGCTTAGTAACCAACGAACTGGACAATCTCCCAGACAACCTCCTGTAAATGATGTTGTGTCCGTAGAAAACGTTGTTGTGCAATTGTGATGTTGGCACTAGGAGCACTAGGTTTTTCGGTTGGAATGGAGGTATCCATCCCATGAGACCGACATCAGCAACTAAACTATGATTCATCAAAAGATCTCTCTCTTAGTGTTCGATGAGGTTTCTCAGGTAGAAGGGAGAGAAGACAACCAACTGCTCCAATTACCCTGTGAAAAGTCTTAAATTTTAAAAAAATGATTGAAAGATGAATTTATAGAAATAGATTTTTTTTTTTTTAAGTAATGGAAGATGAACTCCCTTGGCCTCCGCATTGTGAGATGCATATAGCCAAGCCATTATTACAAAGTCACGGCTAAACAACTGTTTAGAGAACAAAACTAACGGGTACTCTTGATTAAAGTTGCAACAATGAACTATGGCAGAATTGCATGCTTGCCTCGTGTTTTCTTGTAGGATGATATTAGTCTGACATACTACAGTTTCAGTATTACACGCTGCCCGGTCGAATGGCAAAACACGAATGCCACGGTAGCCCAAAATGCCAATACAAACTGTTAGGAAACTGATTCCGTATCCTATATGGACTCTTCCTTATCTCTAGCAGAACCGCTATATATAGGAGGCAGGGGCTACCCCTTTGTACAGAGAAGCATACAGAATAATAAAGCAGGCCTGGTTCCTCCTCATATTGTGTCTCTCTTTCTCCCTGTCTATTCTCCACTTGAGATCTATTAGGCAACCCCGGACTATTCGATAGCGAGGTTGTCTAACACGTTATCAGCACGAAGCTCTACCGGAGAATAAATTGAAAGGTGAGAAAAGACAAGAAGCGAAGGATCATCGACGACGACGAACGTCTACTACCGGCGATTGATCGCCCGATCCGATCTGCAATCAACTCGCCATCAAGCCGGCATCCACTCGGATTGCCGAAATAAAAGTCCTCCGCGACTCTATCCTACGCGATAGTCTACCGGAAAGCAGATTGAAAAAGTGAAAAAGGTGAGATTCGCGGGATTAATCTAATCTCGAATGATTTTATGCATGTATCTATTCTACGTGGCATGAAGCGATGACACACAGAGATTTGATGATTCGTGGCACGAAGCCATCCATTGCCGCTCATCAAATTGCCGCTCGTCAGTTCACCGGCTGGTCCTCGTCGCCCGCGACACGTAGTCGCCCGACCGATTCCGTCGGCGAGGCACGCAGCCGCCGGCCGACGAGTGCACCTCAGCTCCTCGCATGCATGTGAAGCGTGCGGCAAAACGGCCGGTTGGATGCATACAGAGGTGAAGTCGGCGGCATGCACACCACATGCATACATCAGAAGAAGTGCATGTAAGAAGAAGTGCATGTGGATCAATTGACTAGAAGCTATGACGCAAAGAATTCAAACCATATGCATATGGATTCGTCCATCCGTTGCTCCGTCCACGGATGTGACTGAGTGCCGCGCCGGCCGTACTGCCAGCGCCAAACCGCGTGCCGCGCCATCGCGCCGAACCGCGTGCCGTGCCGCCGGTGCCCGCCTTAGCTTACAGCGCCGCTGCCGCCATCGAAGCGCCCGCTGAAGCGCCTCGCCATTGGTGCACGCAGACCCGATCGCTGACGCAGCGCTTCGCGCCAGCGCCACGCCACGCCCGGTCGAGCCGCTGCCGCGTCCCGCCGGCCTCGATTGCCGCGCTTAGTCGGCCTCGATCGCTGCGCCGGCCGACCTTGACTCGCTGCGGATACCGGAGCCCCATCAGCGCTGCCGTCGCGCCCCGGATGTTGCCGCTGTCTGCCGTCGCGCGTTAACTGGCCAGGCATCCACCGCGCGCCCGCCTTGCACCCCGCCGTCCCCGCCCGGAGCGGCTGCCGGCGCGCCTAGCCGCCAGCTTCCTCGCACTGAGAGCCATGGCTGAAGGCCCGATCGGATGGACATGAAACCAGATTCAATCTGGTAAAAGAAGTAGATGGCGCACAGGGGGCAAGGGGAAATTACCCCTTTGCCCCCCATTATTTCATGAATTTTATAATTATTCTTTTTCTGAATATTAATTAAAAACTCAGAAAATCAATTAAAATAGTCAGAAGCTCAGAAAATTCCAGGAAATTCTGAAAAATAGCTAGAAAAATTCCAGAAAAATTTTGGATTTGGTTTTAATTTCCTAGCAATATCTTGCAGCATTTATGAATAATTTATGAATTTTTGCATGTATTTTTGCAATAATTGCTCTGCTTAGAATATCGGAAATTCCTGAGAATTTATTTTCCGAATTTATGAATTTATGAATTATGTCATGTTGATATTTGCTGAAATTCAAATTCCTGTTGTACAGTAATTCTGAAAATTGCTTGGAAATTAGCAGAAATTATGAAAAGTGTTAGGAAAATTCCAGAATTTCCCATACAAATAGCTTTATGAGAACATGAGTGGTTGGGATTTGATTTTGGTAATGAATAAACAGATATGAGACAATTGGTGTCTAGGAAAACACACATGAGGCTTGGTTCTTTAATTGGCACCCGGAAACGGGAAGTGCTCCCTCCCTCATGTGAGCCCTAGGGGCAGGTTGACCTGGCCAAGAGTCAAATTGACAGAGATATTCATTACATTTTCGTTTCGACCAACAAGAATTATATAAGTTGTAATTAGACTTATGCCATGTTTAATTCATGTTGCAATTTATTTTACATATCAAGTGATCTTTGGAAAATTGTCCGTATAATTAACAGAAAATTGCCAAATACTAAGAAAAATTCGGAAATTTCTGAGAATTTATTTCCGCATTTATGAATTTATGAATTGTGCAATTATTGTTCTGTTCCATGCATTGTATTTATTGCTTTAATATAATTTATTATGAAATTCAAGCACGCCGCACGAAGCGACCACCGTCGCGCCAGGAAGGCCGACGCGCATGGAACTGAATGCACCACGCGCATGAAGCCGCGTTAAAATCGATCGCACGAAGCCGATCGTGCATATGAATCTGATCGTTTGCACGAAGCCGATCACCTACATGCACGTAGTTGTATTTCTGAATATTTATGAATCTGTGTATATATGAATTTTGCAGTTATGAATACTGTATTTATGAATCCTGCATTTATGAATCTCGCACTTATGAATTTTGCATTTATGAATTCCGTACTTATGAATCTTGTACTTATGAATTTTGCATTCATCTTTGAATATATGAATCTTGATATTATTGCTTTCTTTTAGTTTGCTGGAAACTCATGAGAATTCAATTATGCATTTTATTAAATCTAGCAGCCATTTCCTATTAGATTACACGTAGTAATCTAATGGAAGAACCTTATGAATGTGCAAAGGTGTGGCATTATCTAACGTGAGTTTTTGAAGAACTGACATGAATTGTCAGAATTATCTCACATAGACATCAGATTGCATAATGAATAGTAAGCTCTCGAAGAGCATACTTTTTCTCATGAATAGAATTACAATTTATTCTTTATTCCAGTATTCTTTATTTACAAGCAATTTTTGAATTACTCGACCCTTTGTATGATTAGAATTATTTTTCTTTTCATCTAGAAATCGTGTAGCGCCCAATGGAGGAAATATGCATTGTTGATAGTGGCACAACAAATACCATCTTAAGAGAGTCGAAATACTTCCAGACGATCACGAAGAACGCTGGAAGGATTACAACTATCGCAGGAAGCGATACGCATATAATAGGCTCTGGAAGAGCCACAATTATATTGCCAATGGGTACAACTTTGGTAATTGAAGAAGCCCTCTTGTACCCTGAATCAACTCGCACTCTCTTAAGTTTCAAAGATATCCGCGCCAATGGGTTTCACGTAGAAACCAATGAAGAAAATGGCAAAGAACACTTGTGCATTGTGAAGCACGGAATATGGAAAGATGGTACTAGAAAAATGTCCCTCATATGAATCGGGTTGTACTACACGAAAATCAATGCACACGCAGGTATACTTCTTTGAAGACTGTCTTTAGAAGCTCAATTATTTGCTTTATGGCATTGTAGATTAGGTCATCCTGGTCTTAGATTGATGAGAAATATAGTTAACAACTCACAAGGTCATGGCATTAATGTTAAAAATTTCCCGAATCACGAAGATTTTGTGTGCCATGCATGTGCCACCGGAAATTAATAACTAGACCCTCTGTTATGAAAGTGCAACATGAAATCCTGCATTCTGGAACGCATTCAGGGGATATTTGCGGTCGATTCAGCCCTTGTCGTGGCCGTTTCGATACTTTATGGTGCTCATTGATGCTTCCTCGAAATGGTCGCATACATGTTTCTTTGTCAACAAGGAATCATGCATTCGCAAAAGCGATCTCGCAGATCATCGAATTAAGAATGCTTTTCACGATCATCGCGTGAAGTCCATTCGAATGGACAATGCCGGTGAATTCACTTCCAAGGCATTTGATGATTATTGCACAAAGAACGGAATAAGCTGTTGAGCACTCTGTGCATCGCACGTCCATACGCAAAATGGGTTAGTGAAGCACTAATAAAAAGGATTAAGTTCATTGCCGGACCGCTCTTGCAGAGTTGTAACTTGCCCAACACTTGTTGGGGACACGCAGCTCCGCACGCAGCGACTCATCAATTATAGACCATCGGCCTACAACATCCATTCACCTATGCAACTAGTGCAAGGGGTCATCCAGAAGATTTCCCATCTTAGAAAATTTGGTTGTATGGTATATGTACCTATACCACCCCCACAATGACTGCAATGGGCCCTCTCCGCAAGTCTGGATATACGTTGGTTATGAGAGTGCATCCATAATCAGGTATTTAGAACCCATATTGGAGACTTGCACACAGCCCGATTCGCCGATTGCATCTTTGACGAGGACCATTTCCGTCATTAGGGAGAGAATCAACCATTGGATGAAAAATGCCGGAAATAGTATGGCATTCCACTGGGATCCCAGCGCATGACCCTCGCACTAATGAAGCAAATCAAGAAGTCCGGAAGATAATTGATTTGCAGAATTTAGCAAATGAACTGCTGATCATTTTTGTGATCTCAAGAGCGTGGTTAAGTCGCATGTACCAGCAAGAAATGCACCAGAGAGGGTGGAAATACCAAAGAAAGCAGAAGGTATCCTCATCCTGTTCGTGAGGCCTCAAAGAAAAAGAACAGAGATCCGCTTCTCAAACCCAAAGTACCGGAGACGTCTGGGAAATCAAGCGAGAGGATTTACCACAGCCAATCACAAAAGTGCCCCAAAGCAAGAAGGGGAGCCAGTTGAGACACTGCACTTTGGAAAGAAGCCTGTGGAAAAGGCAATTCCAGATCTGAACCTTCCATTGGAAGAAGCGCGAAAATAATGTGTGCGCACACATTGGCGGAGAAAAACTAAAGGAACTTGCTTCTGGAATGGGAAATAGCAATGAAGAGCAAGTAGAAGTGCACGAAGCACCCCATGATGAAATGGCCATAAACTTTGTAATAACGGGAGAATCAATGAATAGAGCAACAGCCAATGTCGATGCATACTTTGCAAAGAAGATTGCCACGATCATTAATCATGATCCCGAGCCCGCATCTCGCAGAGTGCAAGAAAAGGCTCGATTGGGAAGATTGGAAGAAGGCAATCACCGCGAGTTAGTCTCTCTGAACAAAAGAGAGGTGTTTGGGCCTGTGTGCATACGCCTCCCCATATAAACCCCGTGAGGTCACAAATGGGTTTTTTTTAGCAAGAGAAACGAAAACAATGAATTTTTAAGGTACAAAGCAAGGCTTTTCGCTCAAAGTTTCACTCAACGTCTGGGGTTGATTATGAAGAAACCTATTCTCCGGTCATGGGTGGAATTACCTTTAGATACTTGATCTCAATGGCAGTCAACTTGAAGTTGAAAATGAAGCTAATGGATGTTGTCACAGCATATTTGTATGGAAACTTGGATTCGGAGATATACATGAAAGTACCGGAAGGTATCCCTATCCCGAACCAAGACAGAGCAAACAGAAACCTATACAGTGTGAAATTGGAGAAATCACTGTATGGGCTAAAACAGTCAGGAAGAATGTGGTACAATCGTTTGAGTGACTTTCTCTGCAAGAAAGGCTACACGAACAGCGAAGATTGTCCATGTGTATTTATACAACGATCCACGAATGGATTTTGTATAATCTCCGTCTATGTAGATGACTTGAACATCATTGGGACGGATGAAGAAATTAAAGAAGCATGCACATACTTGAAATCTGAATTTGAAATGAAAGACTTGGGTAAAACCAAGTTCTGTTTAGGCTTGCAGCTTGAACATGTCCAAGGCGGAATCTTGGTACACCAAGCATCCTACACGCAGAAAGTGTTGGAGAGATTTGGCTTTGAAAAGGCATACCCCGCAAAGACCCCAATGGTCGGAAGGTCACTCCAAGCAGACCTAGACCCGTCCAGGTCTAAAGAAGAGGGGAGGAAGTCACGGGAGCCGGAATTCCCATACTTGAGTGCAATTGGAGCGCTCATGTACCTTGCGAATAGCACTAGGCCGGACATTGCGTTCGCCGTGAATTTGCTAGCACGGTACAGTGCAGAACCCACCAAAAGGCATTGGAAAGGGGTGAAGGACATCTTCCGTTACCTTCAAGGAAGCAAAGACCTCGGCTTGTTTTACAAAAGAAACAATGAATTGAATTTAGTTGGCTACGCCGATGCTGGGTACCTATCGGACCCGCATACTGGCAAGTCACAAACTGGGTATGTTTTCCTTTACGGAGGAACGGCAATTTCTTGGAAGTCGTCTAAGCAGACTCTTGTCTCGACGTCGACAAACCACTCAGAAATAATTGCCTTATATGAAGCATCTCGAATGTGCATGGCTTGAAGAATGGTTCACCACATCCGTAAGTCATGTGGTTTGAACATGGAACAAACCCCACTATTATCTATGAAGATAATGCAGCTTGTGTTGCTCAAGTGCAAATGGGATATGTGAAAAGCAATCTTACGAAGCATATCAACCCCAAGTTCTTTTATGCCCATGAAATGCATAAGATGAACGAGATAAAGATACTGCATACTAAGTCGTGTGAAAATCTCGCAGATTTATTCACTAAGTCACTCCCGGCATCTTCCTTTGAAAGATGTATTAGAGGAATCAGGATGATGAGACTTAGAGAAGTGCAGATTTCAGGGGGAGAATTTTCACATACTCCTACATAAATCTCGAACATGAAGTTTGAGTACCCAACGTGAATCTAGAAGATTAACATTGAAGTTTGGGTGGATTGTACTCTTTTCCTTAAGTAAGTTTTTCATTGAAGTTTTCTTACATAAGGTTTTTGATGAGGCAATCCGTGCAACACAGCAAGCGTGTGCTATGTACTCTTTCTCCAATTATTTTTCCCACTGGGTTTTTATGGAGTTTTAATGAGGCATATGCATCTCGCGGTGAAGAGTCCAAGGGGGAGTGTTAGGAAACTGATTCCGTATCCTATATGGACTCTTCCTTATCTCTAGCAGAACCGCTATATATAGGAGGCAGGGGCTACCCCTTTGTACAGAGAAGCATACAGAATAATAAAGCAGGCCTGGTTCCTCCTCATATTGTGTCTCTCTTTCTCCCTGTCTATTCTCCACTTGAGATCTATTAGGCAACCCCGGACTATTCGATAGCGAGGTTGTCTAACACGTTATCAGCACGAAGCTCTACCGGAGAATAAATTGAAAGGTGAGAAAAGACAAGAAGCGAAGGATCATCGACGACGACGAACGTCTACTACCGGCGATTGATCGCCCGATCCGATCTGCAATCAACTCGCCATCAAGCCGGCATCCACTCGGATTGCCGAAATAAAAGTCCTACGCGACTCTATCCTACGCGATAGTCTACCGGAAAGCAGATTGAAAAAGTGAAAAAGGTGAGATTCGCGGGATTAATCTAATCTCGAATGATTTTATGCATGTATCTATTCTACGTGGCATGAAGCGATGACACACAGAGATTTGATGATTCGTGGCACGAAGCCATCCATTGCCGCTCATCAAATTGCCGCTCGTCAGTTCACCGGCTGGTCCTCGTCGCCCGCGACACGTAGTCGCCCGACCGATTCCGTCGGCGAGGCACGCAGCCGCCGGCCGACGAGTGCACCTCAGCTCCTCGCATGCATGTGAAGCGTGCGGCAAAACGGCCGGTTGGATGCATACAGAGGTGAAGTCGGCGGCATGCACACCACATGCATACATCAGAAGAAGTGCATGTAAGAAGAAGTGCATGTGGATCAATTGACTAGAAGCTATGACGCAAAGAATTCAAACCATATGCATATGGATTCGTCCATCCGTTGCTCCGTCCACGGATGTGGCCCGAAGTGCGCGCCGGCCGTACTGCCGCGCCAAACCGCGTGCGCGCCACGCGCCGAACGCGTCGCGTCGCCCGGTGCCCGCCTAACAGCCCGCAGCGCCGCCCGGTCGCCACCGAGCGCCCCGCCGCCGAGCGCCTCGCCATTGGTGCACGCAGCACCCGACCGCGCTCGGACGTGCGCCCTGCCGCGCCGCGCCACGCCCAGTCGAGCCGCTGCTCGCCGCGTCCCTCGCCCGGCCGGCCTCGACTGCCGCGCTAGTCGGCCTCGACTGCTGCGCCGGTCGACCTTGACTCCCGCCGTGACAGCCGGAGCCCCACTGCGCCTGCCGTCGCGCCCCCCGGATGTTGCCGCTGTGCGCCCGTCGCGCGTTGGCTGCTGGCCCGCTGTGCAGCACTGACCGCGTAGAGCACCTGATCATCTTCCATATCTTCTGGTGTCAAAGAACCTGGTCCTGATCTGGAAGTGCATCTACCCCCCTGCGATGCCCTTTGAAGGTTGTTGTTGCCTTTGTAACTATCCATACCAAATGTACTGAACTGACCAGTGTTTGGTGCACATCCTGATAAGTTGTTGTATGCCACGGAGAACACCTCCAGTGACGATAACTGAGTTAATTGCCATGGTACATGTCCACTTAGCTCGTTATGGGATAGATCCATGCTTTCTATCTCCCTCATGTTTGCAAAGCTCGCCGGAATTGGGCCAGTAAAGGAATTGTAGGACAGATTGAGGGACTTGATATGGCTCAGATTTCCGAGCTCCCAAGGAATTTCTCCAGATAACGAATTATCAGATAGGTCAATGCCGAGCATCGATCCGAAAAAACCGCGCCCATATGTGTAAAGATTTCCTTTGGTTCTGAAAGAGAAGCCTCCTAGCTTATACTCGTCCATGACCCATTGTGTCCTTTGGGCGGACACAATTTCGAACCCACCGCCCAGCGACCAAAAGCCACCATTGTTGAAAGGGATATCACCAATGCATGGAGGCAATGACCCTGAAAGATTGTTGTGTGAGAGATCCAGTATCGTCAAGCTCTGGAAGCGACACATCTTGGGGGTGATTTGCCCTTCAAACTTATTCCCACCCAAAGAAAGCAGCGTAATTTCATCAAGATATTGTATCCAATCCAGGTTACCCGTGAACTGATTGTCTCTTAGATCCAAAGCTATAACACCCGAGTTGCTGAGAAAAGCATTCGGAATGTCACCGTATAAGTTATTCTCAGATACATTCAGAAACCTGAGTGTAATACTACTACAGTTTGGTATAGATCCTTCAAGGTTGTTATTTGATAGATCTAAAAGATCAATATTTTCTAACCAACATATCTTTGGGTGAATTTCACCAATTATACGATTGCCAGCAAGATTCAGGACCGCCAAGTTTGGTAGGTTCCAAAATGAAATATCAAGGTTGCCAGACAACTTGTTGTCATGTAAATCCATGAATAGCAACAACCCTGATAGATTACGAGGTAGTGTTCCTTCGAATTTGTTGCTATCTAGGTACACTTTGGACAAATTATTCATCCCACCCATTATCAGACCACCAAGTTGGTTGTTTGAAACCTTCAAGATCATCAGCTCGGGAAAATCAGAGAACACGCAAGCAGGTAGTTGACCGGAAAATTTGTTGTTCGATAGGTCTAAATACAAGATGGAATTGATGTGGCATAATGACCTCGGTATATCTCCAGATATGTTATTGTTAGAAAAGTCTAGATAGAACAAGCTTGGAAACATTGAGCTAATGTTGGCCGGTAGCTGCCCTGAAATACGGTTCATATATATGCTGATCTGCCCTAGATTAGTTTGGGGGTGCCAAATTGTGTCTAGAGATCCAGTTAGAGAGTTATTTCCAAGATCTAGAATAACTAGAGTTGCTTCCTTTGTAAATAGCCAGTTAGGCATGCTCCCTGACAAGTTATTGTTGGACAAATCAAACACCTGTAAATGATGCTGTGTGCGTAGAAAATGTGGCTCTGCAATAATGCCTTCTAAGAGATTTCCTGAGAGATCCAACACTTCGATACGTGGAAGTGTAAATAATGATGTTGGAAGGTTTCCACTGAATTGATTGGAACTCAAGTGCAATTCTCGAAGGTTCCGAAGATTTTCAAATGCTGCAAAACATTGACGATTTTACCCTAATTAACATTAGTTATGCCCATATAAGCAATAAGTTCAAATTTTTGTACCTTGATCGGTTGGAAGAGCACCGCTCATGCTGTTATTACTGAGATCTAGTACTTCCAATGAAACTGGCTTCGAAGAGGAACTAATAGGAATACGTCCTCCGAACGAATTCCCCGAGAGGTCTAGGATCTTAAGGTGAGGAAGTGCAAATAATGACATCGGGAGGCTTCCATTGAATCCATTGTTGCTCAAATCCAGTTTTCGCAAGTTTTGAAGATTTTCGAAAGCTGCAAAGCGTGAAGGTTGTATAACAATTGCAAATAGCAGTAGCAAACATGGGACACCAATTCTTTATTCAGCAGTACTATTAGCAGTAAATTTTCTAAGTGATGTTTGTTTTTCAGTCCTGCCCCATAAGCAGATGAAACCTAATGAAACTTATTTGTGAAACTTATCTATGAAACCTAATAAAACTTATTTGTGAAATCTGATGAAACTTATCCGTAAGATAAGTTTCATGAATTTTCCTAGTGTTTCATGAAATTTAACACCGAAAGTCATGAAACTTATCACCGAAACTCGTGAAACATTATAATGAAATTCGTGAAACTTATCACTGAAACTGATGAAACTTATCACCGAAACTACACTGAAACTCATGAAACTTATCATTGGAACTCATGAAACTAAATACTAAAACTCGTGAAACTAAACACTCAAACTGATAAAACTTATCACTGAAACAAAACACTGGTGTATGCACGTCGTACATATAGATGAGCAGAGAATTTCATGCATGTGTGTGTGTATATATATGGAATTTCATGCATATATTTTGCTAATAAATTTTGCATGCGTACGTACGTCGTACGTACTTGTAGATGAGCAGGTCTAAAGCAGATATGAGGAGTGATGCAGTTCAGGATCCTCTCGCTGTGATGCAGTTCAGATTGCATCGCTGTGATGCAGTTCAGATTGCATCCGTACATACATGTTGGCGTGAAATTCCAGAGTGGATCGTGGTATAGTTGCACTCATTCTTAATATAGCAGTAATATTAGTAGTAAATTTTCATTTCCCTGCCTGCATCCAGAAGAGCTTCGTTCGTAGGGCTAGAGCTGAGATCTAAGACTTCCAGCCAGTTGCCACTGAGATTGAGATACTGAAGCTTGGTTAGTCCTGCTAAGCCTGGGGAGGTTTGTTTGTGGTACAAATTAACTTACGTACGTGTTTAATTTCAGGAGACCAGAAGCAACCACAAGTGCACGGAACGAAAGTTAGCTACATACCATCGAAGCTTAGCGATCGGTTCAATATGGGAGAATTCCAAGATAAATCTAGGAACTGGAGCTCATGAAATGCTGAAAAGACCGTCGAGTTTATATGCCAACCATCTTCTGGTGGCACGTCGTCAGAAGGCTCATAGATACTAGAAAGGTAGAGATGAGATACTCGCCGTGTGCTATTGTTGCATTTCACATGTTCCCACGAGCAGCAGTCCTCACCCCGTCCCCACGAACGGAGCAGCCGTGTGCTAGAGTTTGCGCGCATCAAAGAAGACCGGATGCCCATTAGAGCGGCTCTCTCCTCGACGGAGCAGGCACAGGACATGTAAAAAAGCATGGTGGACTGTGACAGGCATAATAGGACCAAGGAGAAGAATCCCCATGGCCATGGGAAGTAGTAGCAGCTCATCTCCAAAGAAGCTCTGCTTTCCCCTGTTCTCGCACTGCGGCTGTAGCTGGCTTTCGCTGCGCTATTGATTGCAACTTGCAAACACGTTCTTTTAAGAGAACAAAGACGGTTAGTTCAGCAATCACTACTCCATCCAACAACGTGGAATGTGGAAAAATTGTTCGTGCATTCTCCCGGTGGATAGCCACTGACACGACAATATCGTTGAATCGACTCCTAGAATCCTAGTGCCCTAAAACCTAACACCATGATATGGAGGGAGGCTCCAAAATGCAACTTGAGCTACTCATGTCTATTTAATATACTTTAAAAATCTAAAAAATTATTATTATGAAAGTATTTTTTGAGATAAATCTACACATATATTTTCATATATCCAATTTAAATATTAAAAAATATAGATAGTAAAATTATAATGTTTGACTGTGTCCGTGACTCAAAACGATTTTTTTTACTGGAGGACTAGCTTTTATACCGACATAAATAATGCGATGTAGACAAAAAAAGTAATAAAGAAAAAACAAACAAACATAGCACATAAAAAGAAGTACGAAAAAAATGATCTAACCACGTTTAAACATACTTTTTTGCGCGAACATAAGGGCATTTGCACATAGAAAAGCAGCTTCCATATAGTGACCGTCAGTACTGTTGACGCACGATACGACATGTTCTGGAGATGTGTGTGTGTGTGTGTGTATATATATATATATATATATATATATATATATATATATATATATATATATATATATATATATATATACTGACACCATGGTGCCTGGGCACCATGGTCCAAAACAGGTATTTTCCATATGTATTTGTATGCGAAAAAATTTAAAATTTTTAGGATGCTGAGTTCAACTAGTTTACTAACTAGTTCAAACAAGTTTGACCTGAAATTCAAACTAAAGTTTCCTTTTTTGATGATAGTTTGATTGTAGATATGTGTTGATCATACATATAAATTAGCAAAGTATGTAATCTAAATTCGTTCAAATCTTCAAATTCGAGTATATTTTTTCAAAGGTATATGTTTCATTTGAATTTTTATAGATGGGTATATACCCTAAAACTGAAAGTTTTGAAAAATATATCCGAATTTGGCTTGAATTAACGCATTTAAAATCATGGTGCCCAGGCACCATGGTGTCCCATTCCGTCATCCTATATATATATATATATATATATATATATATATATATATATATATATATATGAAGCATCTTTTCTACTCCCGGGAGTAATTACTCCTTATGCCGTATCTCACAACGTATGGAGTATTTCGCACAACGGAGGGTATATACGTGTAGTATGTAAGTATATAAGATCATCTAGGTGGTATTTATATTTTTTCAGAGGTGGTATGTATACTTTTTAGACATACTTCTTTTTATATACGTATATGAAGGTATTTGCAAAATACACTAAAAACTATGTACTCCCTTGCAATTTTTTCATGTGGATCTCATTGGAATATCTTATAATTAGTATATGAGTGTATCCAAAGTGATAAAGGAGTATTTCAAGTTCGTTTGTGTAGTATTTCTAAGATGGGAGTAATTACTCCCGGGAGTACAGAGTATTTTTCCTATGTATGTATATATATGTATGTATGTTTTTCCTCCATTATAGCTAGGATTGCCGACCGGAGGACCTTCCCAAGTCACCCCCTGCCAATTTTGCGCAAAACTCCCTATATTTCTTCAAATCGTGAATAGGTCCTTACAAATTACCAAAAGGCCCTTTGCAATTTTCTGTGAGGAGAAGAAAATCGCGCCAATATTGCGTTCAGGTTCCTCGTTCATTAATTTGACGGAAAAAGCTCACATTAAATACAAATCGTGAACGGACCCTTTTCTAATTATTCAGGATAGCGGTTAGGTCCAAAAAATTGCGAACAGGTCCCCGTTTTTTACATCCAGGTCATTTCTCCGTTTTATTCGAAAAAAAATATTTTTGTCAACAAAAAGATGTGTATGTTTTTTCCGGCTCGATCTCTAAGGTTTCTCGAGCCTCCAAAAATTCGAAAAATACATCTACGTCTACTTTTTCTCGGGGAAAAAAACGCAGAGTTATTTTTCGTTCACGCGAGCAGTGTGCGCATTTAAAAATACATCTAGATCTATTTTTTCTCCGGAAAATTATTTTTGCTCCGGAAAAAAAACGCAAAATTGTATTTTTTTATGACTCGATCTCTAAGGCTTCTCGAGCCTCCAAAAATTCAGAAAATACGTCTATGTCTACTTTTTCTACGTAAAAAAACTCAGAGTTATTTTTCATTCACGCGCACGGCATGCGCTTTTAAAAATACGTATAGATCTATTTTTTCTCTGAAAAAAAAACGTAAAATCATTTTCCGTTCACTAGCCGCGCGTCGTGTACTTTTTCCCTAGCGCGGTCTCTAAGGTTTCGCGAGCCTACAAAAAATTAAAAATACGTTTAGATCTATTTTTTCTCCGGAAAAAAACACAAAATCATTTTCGGTTCACGCGCGTGGCGTGCGCCGCGCTTACGTCCTAGTTAACTCTATTAGTGGGGAGGAATTGGAGAGAGCTCAGCCATCCACCTCACCTCACCTCCACGCTGTTTTGCAAAAAAGTCACTCCATTTTCTTTCAATTACGGATAGGTCCTTGTAAATTGCAAATATGTCCTTTGCGATTTTTTGTGAGGGTAAGAAAAACGTTTTCAAATCGCATTTAGGTCCCTGGTTCATTACTTTACGAAAAAACCCTCCGCTAAATACAAATATCGAACGATCCCTTTTTTAATTTTTCAGGATAGCGATTAGGTCCAAAAATATAACAAACAGGTCTCCGTCCCTTACGTCCAGGTCCTTTCTACGTTTTTCCCGGAAAAATATTTTCGTTAACAGAAATATGTGTACAACTCTATCTCTAGAATTTTTTTCAACTCGATTTCTAATCTCTAGATTTTTTTTTCCAACTCGATCGCTAATATTTTTCGAAACGTGTATTATTTACTCGATGAACGCATAGAGTGTTAAACTCGATAAAAGAAGGTTGACATCTCTAACATTTTTCAGAACATGTATTATTACCCGGTTAACACATAGAGTATTAAACTCGACAAAGGAGGTTAGCCGGATAATAATAAAGTGTTAACCAAATTCGTCAAAAGAAACATGTGTCCACGTCCTTTCTCCGTTTTTCTTGGAAAAAATATTTTTATCAACAGATATATGTGTGCAGCTCTATCTCTAAACTTTTTCCTAGCTCGATCTTTAGTCTCTAGACTTTTTTCCCCAACTCGGTCTCTAGTATTTTTCGAAATATGTATTATTACTCAGTGAACGCATAGATTGTTAAACTCGACAAAAGAAGGTTGGCATCTCTAATATTTTTCGAAACATGTATTATTACCCGGTTAACACATGGAGTGTTAAACTCGACAAAAGAAGGTTGTCCGGGTAATAATATTTTCTGAAATATGTATTATTACTCGGTGAACGCATAGATTGTTAAACTCGACAAAAGAAGGTTGGCATCTCTAATATTTTTCGGAACATTATTATTACTCGGTTAACACATGGGGTGTTAAACTCGACAAAAGAAGGTTGACCAGGTAATAATAAAGTGTTAACCAAATTTGCCAAAAGAAATATGTGTACAATTCTATCTCTCTATTTTTTTTGTAACTCGATTTCTGATATTTTTCGGAATAAGAAATATATGTATACAGCTGTATCTCTATAGTTTTTTTTTGCAACTTGATTTATAATATTTTTTGAAAAATGTATTATTCACCGGTGAACGTATAGAGTGTTATGATTACTCCGAAAAAAAATATGTTTAGGTCCTCCTGCAGTCTTTTTTTAGGGAAAAAAAACAGAGTAAATTTTACACGGTGCGGCGTGTGCCGCACATTCTGCCTAGTAACTAATAATGCACAAATGGTATGTAGGCTAGAAGGGGACAGGAAACACACATTCCTGTGCCCAAGCAATTTGACCATATTTTAGTGGTCTGGGTGACAATTAGACTGTGTGACGAGTGGTGTTTATAATTATCACTCCTAAGTATAAGTTACATAAATTTTAAAACAAATAAAAAATAAGCAACAATATCTACCATTCACTCACACTTTAATATTTGTGCACTATATTCATCCTTAAATATATGACGTTTTAGGATTTTACATTTCAACTAAGACATAATTGTACTTCTTTATTAGCTCATTTATTGCTCTTGAATATTATATGTTCTCTATTTTACAATAAAAAATAATATTAAAAATAATGAATGGTAGAGATATGCAAAGGAAAAATAGTTAAAAGCTGTATCGAAATTGTATAATGATGTATACTTAGAAGAAAATTGAAGTTATAAAGGAGTGGGTAACTTTTAAAGAGAGTTTAATAGAAGCACCTCTGGTGCGTGCCTCTCACTGTCGATGAAGAAGGGACTTCGCCGACGCGACTGGGATGCTTGACCAGTTATACGTTCATCAGTTCTTTGCATCACCATGCCTGACGTCTTCAGTTCGTCTTTGCCTGCATGGCTGCATCAGCACGGCCGTAAATCTTCCTGCTGCATCCGGGCCAACAGCCACTAGACGGTTTACGTCTAGATCTGGGCCCCGTGAGATCCGATAGGACGGCCGAGATGGCATCCACCAGGCCGCCCCATCTTGTAACATCGCTGTGCGGCACAAGGTTTGTGTAGGCTGCAGCTGCAGCCGCCGTAAATCTTCCGAGGACGTTGCTCATCATTCTCACTGACCCGGTGCTCCTTTATCGGTTGATCTCAAATCTACTACACTATGTTGTGTTCTTCTTTAAGCTCTTGCATTCCACGACGTTCTTGAGTTTTTTTTTTTTTTTGGTCATAATCCAGTCTCAAATCACCCCGTGGAAGCCACAATTGCGAGCCAACTGAGTAGATTTGGGATTGTGTGTTTGGCCATCTTCTTGAGGTTCCGTGGGAGAGAAAGCTTAAGGAAGATTTCCCTGGGTAGGCTGTGGTTTCCTGTGGTGTGGTCAGGGGCGGAAATAGAGCAAAAACTACCCTGGTTCACCACTTTACTGGTATATATGTGTATACATATAATATCGTGTATAATTATTTATGAGCATCGATAATTTAGTACCATACTACCATTAAAACCAATGAAGATGTACAATTATAAAGAAGTAGCAACAAAATACGAAAATGCTTACCAAAATGAAGAAACCAACTAAAAACAGTGAATGATTGTTGCAAAGGAAAGAAATTAAAAGTGGAGTCATCGGCAAAAGATGGCGGACATTGGTAAAATACTATAATATATCATCCAAATTCAATAGCCTGGAAAAAGAAGCAATATGAATTAAAGTTATGAACAAAAAAGATAGAGTAATCAAATAAAATAGATACATTACCTTTTAGTATTTCCGTTCTTTCAAATTCATAAAACGATTAACGATAGCATCATCGGTGACTTTCTTCAGTTCTTCTTTCTCCACATAACAAATGAGACTATCACTCAAGAACTAATCGCCTATGCGATTACACAAACATGTTTTTACTATTTTCATGGCTGAAAAGCATCTCTCAACAGTAGTTGTGGCGACAGGCAATACCAATACTAGTTCCAAAAGTCGAAAAACTAAAGGATAGCATATATGTTTCTTTGTCTCCACCATTTTCTGAGAAACCTGACAAATAGTTTGTATGTTGGAGAATCTATCATCTGCTCGCACATCGGCAATGTAGAAACATAAATTATGGTTAAGATATCTCAATTCCAAAGAATTAAAATCATGTAGATGAAATGAGTCTCTTGGACTTAAAGAAGCTGACCAAACAAGCAAATTGGATGTGGTCTCATTGAAATGACTGCCAAGCTCTTGCCATAGCCAATCAAAAACATCATTGAAACAATCCACTTCATAATGATGCTTATTGGTAATTCTAGTTCTTTGTCGTTGCTTCTTTGGATTAATGTAGGTTTCTTCCATTTCTAAATTAGGGATGTCATTATTTTTAATATTATTTTTTATTTGTTCTATCCTTGTCCTTTTCTTCCACAAATTCTAGCAGTTTAACAACTGTTGGGAACAAGTCAACCAAACTATTAAGAGTTTTATAATGAGAACTCCAACGAGTATCTCCAGGCCTTTGAAGGCATTGCTCTTGATTTAACCCTGCCCCAATTTGAAGAAGGCCACAACCTAAGACCTTCTACACATGTTCATGATTGATATCTCGAACCATATCCTTTCTCTTTGAAGATCCACCTACCACATTCAACAATAGAGTGATCATGTTAAAGAAGTTGCTTATTCATTTATGCTTTCTTACAACAGCCACAACCACTAACTAAAATTGATGAGCAAAACAATCAACATAGTTATACGTTCGTCTGTTCTTTGCACCACTATGCCTGACGTCTTCAGTTCGTCTTTGTCTGCATGCCTGCATCATCACGGACTTAAATCTTCCTGTTGCTTCCGGGCCCAACAGCCACTATATGGTTTACGTCTAGACCTGGGCCCCGTGAGATCTAATAGGACGGTTGAGATAGCATCCATCAGGCCACCCCATTATAGCTTTATCTCACCCTCCCCCGGATCTCCCCCATGTCCTCTCTGAGTTCCATCCTGATCTGCTTGAACCCTTTCCCCCTCTCCTTTGTCCAGGCCAGCTCCACCTTCTTCAAGCAGGTCGTCCAGATCCTCACCGGTACGTGGGAGACCGCAACAGCCGCAGCGGCGGGAGAGGTCGCAAGCATGCTTGTAGGGTTGAGGATACTAACTAGAGGTGGGTGAATATGCGGTTTTAAAAATTCTCTACGAGAAACAGCATCCCCCTGCCTCCTGAGCTGCCGAAGGCGACTCAGGAGGCGACCCAGCTCTCTCCACCGAGCAAGCCACCCCCTGCCTCGTCCCTCTCGCCGCCGCCGTTGGTGGTCTCTGGTCGACCGACGGCGGCGGCGGGGCTACATCTTCACTTCCGTCCTTCCCCTCTCAACCCAATCTCAGTTCTGTCTTCCGAGGGAGCGGCCGAGCGCGGTAGGTGGGGTTGGTGGTAGGTGGGGTTTCCCACAGGTTCCGGCTTTGCAGGTGGTGAAGGTACCCGGCCAGGCGTTGAAGGTCCTCGGCGAGTAGTGGGTTTCCACGGGGAGGCGGCGGTGCTCCGCTCACCGGCTTTGGAGCCAAGCGACTTCCAGTTCTGGGCAGATCTGGCGACTCTCTGGCCAGATCTGCCCTCCCTTCCAAATCCGGCCGTTTGCTAGTGATTTGGAGGTGGTTTGACTATAGGCCGGTGAGGTTGGCGGGCTGGGCGCTACGGAGCGGTGCGCCGTTGGTGGACAGGGCGATGGCTTGAGGCTGGCGTGGTTGGTGCAGGCGGCGGCCGTGATGGTGTGGTTGGTGGTAGGTGGCGCATTAGAGTGGCGCTCTGGCTGGCAGGCTGGTGCCCGTGGCGGTGGCTCGCGGTGTGCGGATGTTGTCCTTGGTGGCTCGCACAGCTGGTCTCCGAGGGTGGATCGGGTGGAGATGGTTGGCTCAGGTGGCGGTTGGCTCAGGTGGAGGCCATGGTGGTTGTGCCTATGAGTGAGGTTCAAGTGGCGGCTGTGCAGGGGCGGCGTCTCTGGGCCGACGTCGCTGGGACAGTTCCTGGGCTTGGAGAGACAGCTCTCCAGCAGCGGGCTGCTGCGCGGAGACGGCGGGGAGGAGAGGGAAACGGTCGCGCCACTGTTCCAGTTCGGGAGGGTGCCGCCGTCGTCCTTGGCGTCTCCTGCCGTGTGGTGGTTCTATGCGTCCGTGTTTGTGGCTCAGGTGGCGGCTATGGTGGCACGGCGGAGACGGCATGGATGGCACGAAAGCGTGCTTGGTGTAGTGGTGCGTTTGGCGACTGTAGTGGTGGCGGCTATGGTGGCACGTTCCTCTAACTGCTTTGCCGAGGTGAGCAGGAGGAGGAGGGGAGGTCGTCGGAGCGACTCCGCGGTGATGACGGTGTACCACAGTAGGGGCAGTTCTTGGTCGTGGCTAGGTTTGTGTTTGTGGTTGTGCTGCGCCCTCGGGCGCAGCAGCGTTGTGTTTGGGTTGTTTGCCGTGTTGGCGGGTGTGCTCGGTGGCGTTGGTCGAGGGTTTGTACACTCTTTGTATTTTCCTATTCGGAGGTTTTCTTTCTTCTTAATGAAATGATAAAGCTCCTATCCTTAGTTTCAAAAAAAAAATTCTCTACGAATAATTACACGCCTAAGTACCCTTAAGTCAAAACCTTAACAATAAAAAATGCGAAAGAGATAAACTAAAATGTTAACAATTAAGGCCTAAATCTTCTAGGCTCAGAAGTGCAATAACTAATTAAGTCTCTAAACAATAATAGCAATTCTAAATACAAGCAAACAATAATATGAATACGAATTGCAAGAATGTAAATGAGCACAAGAGACACACCGAACTTTTTACCGTGGTCTCGAAGACTTGTCTGTCTGCCCTGATCCATATTGAAGCAACGCATGCACGGCAAGAGAGCCAATCACGGCAAGATAATTGGCCGGACAGCTAATTAAGACAATGAGCTAATCTAGGAGATTACCAAAGAATATACACAGAGAATATGCTTACGGCAAGATAATTGGCCGGACAGCTAATTAAGACAATGAGCTAATCTAGGAGATTACCAAAGAATATACACAGAGAATATGCTTATGTGCCGACCGCATATTCTAACAGATTGGTCACTAGGATATCAATGTGTTTCTACTTGTCTGGTTGATGATCAAATGAATACGTTTATAAAATTTTCTAAAGTTTTACACTTATTTCCACATAACCGTATGTGCTTCTAAATACTCTCATTGTATGATAGGGTGCGCCAAATGATTGGATCGTATTGATGGTTGCAGCCTCTGGGAGACCGGGCAGTAACATTTTTTTTTTTTCTTATAGCTTCCTTCTCTGCTGTCGCTGTCTTCGTGGATACATTCAGTTGCCTTCTGGAGTCCTGTTCTGTTGTGTTGCCTGGCTAACTGTCGTGGCCCAAGTGGGTGAGGTGTGAATGTCTTCGCTTTGCTTTGCGTCCCTCTGCGGGAGAAAATTGTCATTCTGCCACTTTCGAGAGTTGGTTTCGCCCAAATGCCACTCTGAATATTGCACACTATAAAATGCCATTCTCAAGAGTTGTCAACTCGCTGGCATGCCATTTTAGAGTTTCCAGCCCATTTTTGTGTTCAAGTGACCATTTTGCCCTTTTGTTTCGTTGCTCTTGGCTGATGTTTTTTTGTTGGGTTCGTTCCGTGGTTCGCAGTTTCATCTTCTCCCCGCAGTGTGCTACGACGCGAGGGTCCGTGCTCTCCATCGTGGCCATCGCGCCACAAGCTTGGCACAAGCAAAGAAGACTAAGCGCGGCAGCGAGCAGAGATGAGATGCGTCGACATCGATTATTATAATCAACTACTGCCGTGGAGTTGTAGTAAAAAAAATGGATTAGTAGATGCATTATGAAATTGATTGCTCGTGTTAATGCATCCTTCTTTTGTTGCAAATGGATGGAAGTGCTACTGAGGGCAGAAGTGTCATTTCACAATGCCATGATCCAGAAAATCCACCGAAATCAACCAAAATGGCATAGAAATGAAGTGAAATTGAAGGGAGTGTCATTTTGGCGATTGCAAAGTAGAGGATGGCATTTGGGTGATACCGTATCTTGAGAGTGGCAGAATGACAATTTTCTCCCTCTGCGGTGTAACCAGGCATGGAAGGAAGCAATGTATGCATCATTTTCTTATGGCGAAAACGACACCATTGCAATTTGCAAATGCATCAAGCAAACGACCACCCGTCCATTCTGCTGCAATCACGGAGCAAAGTTTTTACGGCTAACGCTTGTGTTGTGTCACCTTTGGAGATTGGACTGCACTAATCCACTCCACACGGTACGTTTGATGCGGCCTCCCACCATATTCCAAAGCAACCAAGCCCACCCAGCCTTTGTTGATTATCCTAGGCCGAACCCAGTTGCTTCCCCAACTCCGTTTTAGCTGGAACCACGGCACATACCAAATCTGAAGTGCCTGCCTTTCTCTTTGTTTGTTTCTTCTTTGAGAGGAAGGTAGGAAGCTTTATTTATTCATAAGTAATAGAGACAATTACATCCGGCAATAAAGGGAGGGTTGACAAGCCAAACATGCCTCGCCTCTCCTAATGAACACACAAACTTTGCTAGATTTGTGAGATTCCCAATTGGAGTTCCTAGGTACCTTCGTGCCTGAACATGGCACAATCAAACAACTTACTCTTCTATTTGATCTCACGAAGAATCATCACATAGGGGCATCGTGCATGCCATCTCTTTCAGGTTCTTTGTCACTTGCTTATAATCCGATGCCGCGCGAATTGTCCTGAGGTTGTAATCAGCTGCAAGTGCTAGTGCCTCACCGCATGCCATCGCCTCTAGTTTTTTCATCCGCTTCCATATCTTCGCCGCTGCTGCAACATACTTGCCCATCGTCCCGGCGAACAATTCCATCTCCCCCTCAGGCATCAGCATTTCAACCTTCCTTACCACCAGAAGGCGAGAGAGCGGCATCAGCATTTCAGCTTCATGGAATACCCCCCCTCAGGCAGGATCCATCTCCGAGGAGTGGCTCCTTCACGTTGGGCACTTGCGATGAGCCGCTAAAGCAAGATCTTGGGCCTGTCGACTAAGACAGACGTTAGAGGATGCCCGGCCGCTACACGGCTACGCCTACACCCAAGCTGTTCACAGATATGGCCCTTTGAATATATTTTTTTTCAAATCTAACCTCCTCCCAAATGTTTTTGCAGAAATGGTTCCCTCCCCCACCGCGAAAGGCGCGGGAGCCGACGGGCAGCACAGGCGTGCTCGTGCAAGCATCGTGAGCGCTGGACGGAGCCGGCGCGTGTTGGCGCTGGACCGAGCACTCACCCGCAGTGTCGCGGTCGCGGTGCGCCAAATCCCACTTCCGTGGTCCCCATGCACAGAAGGTTGTTTTC
Organism: Rhipidocladum racemiflorum; assembly: GCA_036346355.1. Taxonomy (NCBI): domain Eukaryota; kingdom Viridiplantae; phylum Streptophyta; class Magnoliopsida; order Poales; family Poaceae; genus Rhipidocladum; species Rhipidocladum racemiflorum. The sequence goes on along the minus strand of CM070576.1, from coordinate 68,408,885 downwards.
GCACTCCCCCAGCGTGGAACCTTAGTGGGACCCAGCCTTATTCCTCGCTCTGTCCTTCCGCACTCCTTTGGTGCAGAAGGTGTTGTGGTTGTAACCACTGGGGTGTCTCACCTTCCTGTGGGCTCTTTCTTCTCTTTTTATAGGAGGGGAACATGGAGAAGCTGTCCCCGAGTACGTGTCCCCTTTGACCCTTCCTCCGAACACTGGCGAAGTCTTGTCGTTTTTTTGGCAGGGTGTCAGATTTATTTGATCGTGTTGTCGGGTGTATCTACGTGGACTGCGAGGGTGCTTTTCTTCGCGGCCTTTCCCGCTATTCTCGCCGCTCAAGACGCCGCCTCCGCTTCGTGTGGTCGGGCGAAGCAGTGCTTTGTTTTTACCGCTTTGCTTCGGACGAAACATGGGCCGTGCTTCATCCACCCGATGACCCGGGATATAATGGGCTGGACTCTGTACCTGAACCACTACAGTAGCCCCGCATGGCTGCGGATTGATTTCATCTTTTCCTCAGCAATGTTATTCGAAGCCCAAGTATTATCCATCATCTGTCCGGATGTACGAAGGAGGGCCCTCTTTTTCGATTTATAGAAGACAAGCGGTTTCCTTTTGATAGAAGCTAAAGGTAGTGGTGGGGGGTTTCGTTGGGCTTATTCCACTAAGCTTTCTGGCATTTTTGGCTCCTCCTAGCTTCATCCTTTTCTTCTTCGCCGTTAACCTTTTCCATCCAATGGGTCCTCGACGCGCCCCTCGGGCGAAGTTGGTTTTAAGCGAGAGGGACGCTGGAGCTTTGTCCCCCTCCTTGGGACGCTCTATCTTGACTTCCGACGAGCTAGATCTTATGGCCCGGAACTTCGGCATAGCTCGCATATCTATGCGTTCTCTCGGCGTGGATGAAGTCCCCCGTCCGCGAGCCACGGAGGCGGTTGTGTTTGCCGCCTTCTTAGAGGCCGGACTTCGATTCCCTGCTTCCCCTCTAGTGGGATCCATACTGCGGGCTTTTCAAGCGGAGCTTTCGCAACTCACTCCGAACGCTATCGTCCGGGTGGCGGTGTTAGATTGGGCGTTTCGAGCCGGCGGATTCAGATTGACTGGCCGTTTGTTTTCTCTTATAGAGGATGCATTCTGGCAGCCTAAATTTCATCGGGTTGGAGAGGAGGACCACCGATCTTGCTTCGGCTCCTTAAACTTCCAGACGAAGAGATCTTTGGCCAAAGAGATCCCCGTGGCTGCCGCTAAAGGTAAATGGGAGTCTGGTTGGATGCACCGGTGGTACTATCAGGAGCTAGACGGCTCGGACTCCCCCCTTCGCACTTCTCTGGGGCCTGTGAGGACTATCCGCTCGCCAAATTGGGACGCGACCGCAGAGGAGGCCCGACTGCTCAATTTCCTGAGGGCCCTTCGACACCAAAGCTCTATGCGCGACTTGGTGGAAGAGTATTGTTTATGTCGCATCGATCCTTTGGCGAGGAATCCTGCAGTTGCTTTGGACTGGTCCCCCGGGGGGGTAATTTCCGTGGTCCGGCCCGAGGGGGTGCAGGAGTTAGGGCGCGGAGCCGCGGAAAAATTGGCTCGTGGACTCCTTGGACCGTGCAAGATGGCCGAATACGAGGCTGCCATGAGTGCCATTGGGGCCAGACGGTGCTCTCGCTTCGCTGAATGGGGGCTTCGAGCCGCCCCTCATCCCAGAGGATCAGCGGGTTCCCCTCGTCCTGCGAAACGAGCAAGATTGACTCGTCCTGCGCCACCTCAGGCCACCAATACCTCCGGTGGAAGTGGAGGTTCAGAAGACGATGACGATGAGGAGGCAGACTGGAACGAGGAGTCCAGTGACGAAGGTGATTCCTCTGGATCTATTGCCGCCACGTCTCTGTCACCGCCGGCTCCATCTGACCTGGTTAGTGCCGCGGGGCCTTCTGGAACATTGCCGGCGATCGACGAGATTGAATCCTCCGCCCGGCCGTGATGCTATGGCTGGACCACATTCTTCAGTTGGGGCTGAGCCCCTCGCTCCTTCCCGGATTCTAGTCCCTGCCTCTGAGGTGGGATTGCCTGAGACTGCCCCCGTTCCGGTTTCGTCAGATATGGCACTCCCGGTCCCTGTTCCAACTTCTTTAGCGAGCAAGCAAGCTGACGGAGGACAATCCCCTGGATATTCTTTCTTGGCCATTCCTGGTGTCGATCTTGTTGATTTGGTTGGCGACGACGAAGGTGATACTTCGGTCATGGAGGATGCGCTAGGATCGCTTGGAAATGCGGTTGGCGTGGTGGCGGAGGAAATTTGCGCTCCTTCGGGCGGGCTGTCGAAACTGCCGGCTGCTGAAGCCCGCGACCTTCAGCTAAACATTTCTACCCCCGATACCCCCGTAGGGCCAGAAGGTCTTACCCCTGACACTTTTCCCGCCAGCTTGTTAGGGTATGATGTCTTTCTAGGGCTTGACGAAGCTAGTGCAGGGGGTGATGGCGTGGAGGCGGGGAAAACTTTAGAGCCATCAAAGCAGGACCGGGGCGAGGTACCTCCGGTTCCTCTGGCTCGCACGAAGGAAGGGGATATGATCCCCGCGGGTGCTATTCCCCAGGATGCTCCTTCCTTAGGCGGAGGGGCTTTATCCTCGCGTCAGTCGACCCCTGGGGGCAGCTCTGGTTCCTCCTTCGTCAGGTTCGATCTGTCAAATTTTGTGGCTTCGGATTTCGGAGGGACAACTGCGGACCCCACTCTGAAGAAAATGCGCGCCGCCTTTTCTCCTTATAGCAAATCCATAAATTTATTTGGAGAGGTTAACGATCTTGCCCTTTGCGAGATGTCGATGGACCATCATCTGAAGGTGTTTATTTATTTTTGTTGTTTTCATTTATCTCTGTGTCCCTGCTGGCAGCTTCCTCACCCCGTGATGTCTCTTTTACAGGGGGCTGTCGTGGCTTCAGAGATGGTTCGCCGCTTTCGGGCGTATTTTGGTAAATTTCACGAAGGGGTTCAGTATTGCGAGGCGGCTAAGAAGCGAGTCGAGGAGCTGGAGGCGGAGAAGGCCCATTTGTCAGAGGCGCTCTGCAGCTCTAGTGAATCCTTGGCTAGGGCCCAAGTCGAGGTAGCACAAAGCCAGGATTTGGCGGCGAAGAACGCCGAACTTGAAGGGGCTATTTCCATGATGCGGAGCTGCCTGGCCGAAGAAGAACGGGCTCGCTTAGCAGCCGAGCGGAATGAGAAAAAGAAGGAAGATCGCATAGAAGAGTTAAAGGGCCTCTTGGCTGTGGCGGATGAGGCCAAGAATATGCTGAAGAAGCAAGCGGAGGAGTTCCCTTCTCAGCTCGCGATGGCGCGGGGCGAGGCTCAGATGCACCTTCGCAACGCTCAACGTGCGGAGGAAAGTTACGAAGCAATTCGGAAGGAAATGGACTCCATTGCTTCCGCAGTTCATGGAGCGACTGAGGCCTTTTTACAACAGCTTCCTCGATTTGGCATCGACGCACCTCCGAGCCGCATTCCCCCTTCACACCTGGAAGCTATTTCTTTTCTCAAGAAGTCTACTGAGATTTTCGGGGACTCGGCGTTGATCTTCGGCGATTACTGCGCGAGGCTAGGCTCTGTGAAGACTGCTCAATTGTTGGAGGCGAAGGGGTGCACGCATGTTCGCGAACATTTCGGTTTTCCCTCCGCTGCTACATCTTCGCCCGGGTTTGGTGACATTCTTCCATCTGTGAAGCCCTCCGCTGCTGCGTCTCGGTTATCCTCGAGCTTTATGTCAGATTTTTGGAAGCAGCATGGCGACAGTGTTGCGAAGGAATCAGTACGTCGTGCCCGGGCTTCGATGGTCGAGTTAGCGAAGGGGGCGGGAAAACCGCCATCCACTTAGTCTGCCTGAGTTGATATTTATCGCATTATCGCTATATCCTTCACTGGCTTTGGGAATGTGAACGCTTTGGATTATCGTGTTGCATTTACTTCAGACTTTCCGCCTTCTCGTCTCTTTGGCTCCCTGAGTTGATATTTACTTCGGTTCCTCGAACTTCGTTGCTTCCGTGGTGTATATATGCATAATGACAGCATCGTTTAGGGTCCCCTCGAGCATTCTCTCTCTCCCTGCATACTTCATTCTTCCTGGCAGCTCCTCTTAGCGCCCAATCCTCCAAGATGGATGGCCAAGCTCCACTCCCTGCCGACGACGAGGCGCCCCCCTTGGTTTTTAACTTCGGCGACGAGGCTACGCCACCCCCACCAGCGTTGGTCAACGAAGTAGATGAGCTCTGGCTGGAATATGATTTGGCCCTGGAAGAGCTGGCGCGGGAGGAGGCCATTGCTCGCAACATTTCAGGCGTTCACCTTCTGGTGGCGGCGTTCCCACAACTCTACGAGGTGACGGACGCTCTTGTTGCAGCAGTACACTGTGCGTATGACGAGTAAAGTGGGTGTATATGTAATGGACCCTACTTCCGGTGATACCGATATATAAAAAGAATATCATCTTCTATACTGCTTCTTTTATCTCCTTTTGTCGTTCCTGCTTCATTCTCGAGACTTGGATCAGCAACGTGATCATCCATGTTGATATTTTTTGAAGCTTGTCGTGTCACATTGTTCCAGTGGTCGTTATTGCCTAGGGATCTGAGGGTTCCGATTACACATGGAACAGGACGGTGTCATGGTCACCGGCCTGTTCTCGGGGTTTTTCCAGGGGTTTTTAGCCGTGGGCTGGGGTAGAACCTTGGGTTCCTCGGAGGGTCGAAACAAGGCACAAGCTTAACCCATCGCTTGTTAAGTTCCTCTCGGGGCTGAGCCCCGGGCCGTGGGAGCTCATTTGGGGAAGGTTAAGCTTGCGCCTAACTTTTCCACATCCGTCTTGGGTCGTAGCCCCGGGCATTGAGGACGGTTGGACGGGTAGGCAGTTGACCTTATTCTACATCCATAGACTCCTACCCGGCGCGAAGGAACGGGTGGGGCGTTGGCCCGACCAAGCGTTCGTAAGCTCCTACCCGGCGCGAGGCTGCGGGTCTCCGGAACGGAGGAACGGGTGGGGCGTTGGCCCGACCAAGCGTTCGTAAGCTCCTACCCGGCGCGAGGCTGCGGGTCTCCGGAGCGGAGGAACGGGTGGGGCGTTGGCCCGACCAAGCGTTCGTAAGCTCCTACCCGGCGCGAGGTTGCGGGTCTCCGGAGCGGAGGAACGGGTGGGGCGTTGGCCCGACCAAGCGTTCGTAAGCTCCTACCCGGCGCGAGGCTGCGGGTCTCCGGAGCGGAGGAACGGGTGGGGCGTTGGCCCGACCAAGCGTTCGTAAGCTCCTGAGTGGCATCAGCCGAATCTTTGCTCGAGGGGGACTTTTTCTTCTTTATTGATGAAAACTCAGTTTCGTACACACACATTTTTTTTTTCCTACGGGTGAACTTCTTCAGAGCGTTTGTATTCCAAGTTCTTGACACCTCCTTGCCTTGCAACGTAACGAGCTTGTGCGCCCCTTTTGTCGTAGATTCTTGGATGATATATGGTCTTTCCCACGTCGTTTCCAGCTTGGCAAAGGCTGGAGCAGCTTTCTTTAGCACCATGTCTCCGGGGGCTAGGCTTCGTTTCTGGACCTTCTTGTTGAAACTTCGGGTTGAGGCTTTCACGTATGCTTGTATGGTGTTCAGGGCTTGAAGTTTCTGTTCCTCCCTCAGGTCGCAAGTATTCTCTACATCTTCTTGTGCCGGAGCTTTAATCACGCGAAGCGATTTGGCTTATATCTCGGCGGGGGAAACGGCTTCTTCTCCAAATACGAGTCGAAATGGAGAGAATTTCGTCGCCCGCGAGGTCGATGTCCGAAGGGCCCATAAAACATTGGGGAGCTCGTCCGGCCATGAACCTTTGGCAGAATCGTGGAGTCTTTTTTTAATGCCGTCGAGGATCAATCCATTTGCTCTTTCAACAGCCCCGTTCGACTGTGGGTGTCTGACAGAAGCAAAACAGATCTCTATCCCGATATCTTCGCAATACTCTTTGAACCTCCGGGAGTCGAATTGAGACCCGTTGTCGGTGACAATTTGGAAAGGGACCCCGTACCTGCATATGATTGCTTTCCACAGAAATTTTACCGTCGCCTCAGTTGTGATCTTCGACACTGGCTCCGCTTCAATCCACCTAGAGAAATAGTCAATCGCGACGATCACGAACTGAAGACTCGCTCGAGCTTTGGGCAATGCTCCCACTATATCCATTCCCCACTTGGCGAAGGGCCAGATTGGCGGTATCGGATGTAACTCACTGGGTGGGGCCTTCTTCTGCCTCGACATCCACTGGCATGCGTGGCAATGCCAGACCACTTCTGCCGCATCATGCAGCGCCGAAGGCCAATAGAATCCCATCCAGAAGACCTTTCCAGCAAGGCTTCTGGGGGCTTGGTGTGCTCCACAGGTCCCCTGGTGCGCCTCTTGTAGGGCTTGTATCCCTTCTTCACGTGAAATGCAACGAAGCCATGGAGCGCAGAGTCCATTACGAAAAAGCAACCCTTCTATTATGGCATATTTCTTTGCTCGCCTTTCCACACGCCTAGAAGATGCCTCGTCATGGGGTAGCGCCCCTGTAAGAAGGTAGTCGTACACTTCACTTCTCCAGTCCTCGCCCCTCGTTCTGGTGACTACATTCACCTGCAAAGAAATTGAGGCGGCTTGGAGCTCCTCGAAGAAAACTGTGGGTGGCAGGGTCCCTCCATTCGCAGCGATCTTTGCCAGTTCATCTGCTCTTGTATTCTGGGCTCTTGGAATAGCGAGGACAGTGAACCCCTCGAAGCCTTTTTCTAGTGCGCGAACTGCTTCCACATACTTTTGGAGTTGCTCGTCCTTTACTTGATATTCTTTGGAAATTTGTCCTTGGACCAACTTTGAATCAGTCTGTAAGATGGCTCTTCTTGCTCCCATGGTTTTTGCCTTTCGTAGCCCCAGCAAAAGTGCTTCATACTCCGCCATGTTGTTAGTCGAGGGAAATTGAAGTCTTGCCGCGAACTCAGCCAGCTCCCCCCTGGGGCTCTCACTATTGCTGCGATCCCAGCTCCCTTTACTCCCCATGATCCATCCGAATTGATGGTCCATACCATCGGGATCCTCTCATCTTCGAGGGTTGGAGACGTCCATTCTACCACGAAGTCGGCCAAAACCTGACTCTTAACGGCAGTACGCGGTATTATCCCCAACTCAAAAGATGCTAGTTCGACCGCCCATTTGCTGATGCGTCCCGTGCTCTCCCTATTGGTCAACATCGAGCCGAGGGGGTATGCCGTTGGTACCTTGATACGGTTAGCTTGGAAATAATGGCGAAGCTTCCTGGATGCCATTAGCAACGCATACATCAGTTTCTCCATTTCCGTGTATCGCAACCTCGCCCCCTGCAATGCCTCGGAAACGAAGTAGATTGGTTGTTGCTTTATGCCTTGCGGTTGTACCAGTACTGCACTGACAGCCGAGGGGCTTGCTACCAAATACAATAAAAGCTCTTCGCCTTGCTTCGGGCTTCGTAGGGTTGGCACCTCCATAAGGTTTTGCTTCAACTTGTCGAAGGCGAGCTGGCATTCCTCTGTCCAAGCGAAAGTGTCGCTGTATCGCAGTGCTTTGAAGATGGGTAGACTCTGCTCCGCGGACTTAGGAAGGAAGCGGTTGAGGGCGGCAAGCCTCCCTGCTAAACGTTGCACCTCTTTCACATTCTTGGGCGGGGCCATATCTTGGATGGCCCTTATCTTCTCGGGGTTCGCTTCGATGCCCCGTTGTGACACCAAGAATCCCAGTAATTTTCCCGCATCTACGCCGAAGACGCACTTGTTCGGGTTGAGCTTCATCCTCTCAGCTCTCAGGCTGTTGAAAGTCTCCCTGAGATCGGTTAAATGGTCTTCCTTCTTCTCGTTTTTAACGATGATGTCATCGACGTATGCTTCCACGTTCTTTCCTAATTGGTTCGCGAAGACCTTGGCGATAAGACGTGCAAAGGTAGCACCTGCATTTTTGAGACCGAACGGCATCCGAATAAAATAGTATGTGCCGAAGGGGGTGATGAACGCCGTCTTATCCTCGTCTTCCTTCCGCATATAGATTTGGTGATACCCGGAATAAGCATCAAGGAAACTCATCCTTTCTGACTCGGAGGTTGAGTCAACGAGTTGATCGATGCGGGGGAGGGGGAAGTCATCTTTAGGGCACGCCTTGTTGAAGTCGGTGAAGTCGATACACATCCTTCAAGCCCCGCTGGCTTTTTTGACCAGGACCACATTGGCCAACCACTCCGTATGGACCGCCTCTCGTACGATTCCTGCCTGGAGGAGCTTCACCACCTCCGCCCTGGCTGCAGCTTGCCTCTCAATGGAGAGCTTCCGGAGTTTCTGCTTCTTCGGTTTGGCATTTGCGCTGATTGCCAAGGCGTGCTCGACTGTTTCCCTTTTAACCCCCGGAAGGTCTTCTGGTCCCCACGCGAATACTGTCTCGTATTCTTGGAGAAGCTGCATTAAGTATTTTTCTTCGCTGGGGGTGAGGGTGGCGCTGAGAGTTATAATCCTCTCTCCTCCTGGGTGAAGAGGCACCCGCCTTGTTTCACCTTGGGGCTGCGGTTTGGGGAGCCATTTTCCACGAGGCATTGTTGTTAGGTCCTGCTCGGTGGTGCGAACATACCTAACCTGAGAGGGATTCTCCATGTCTATTTTCCTGGCGAGGGCTTGGTCTCCTTTGACCGTGATAACGCCACTTCCTGATGGGATCTTCATACACAGGAATCCGTGGTGGATAACTGCTGCCATGGCCGTCAGCGATCCCCGACCGAGGATGGCGTTATACTGGAAGGGTATATCCACTACGTCGAATGTGACTAGGTTGGATACTTGACTCTGTGATGCTGCGAAGGTGACTTCCAGCTCCACTTGTCCGAGGGTGTTAACTGTGTGGCCCCCAAAGCCCACCAATGGTACCTCCGACTTCTTCAGTCGATCACGGGGTATCATCATTTGTCGAAAAGCCTCTGCCGACAAAATGTCCGCAGCACTTCCCCCGTCAATCAACACTCGACGAACTTCGCACTCGGCGATAATCGCCGTTACGACCAAAGAGTCTTGATGTGAGAAATGCACTCCCGCTGCGTCCTCTTGGGTAAAAGTGATTGGTTCAAGTTCCTTCGGGGCGGAGCCGACCGGGCTAAGTCCCACGTGGTTAATTTGCCTCGCGTAAGCCTTCCTTTGCCTTTTCGACGAAAGGTGTGAGGAGGAGCCCCCGGCAATAACGTTGATTACGCGTCGGAGCTGATTTACTCCTCCGGGAGGAGGAGGAGGAGGAGGCCGGTGCTCGGCTGGGGGTGGCGCCGGCACTGGGGGATGAACCCCCGCGTCCCTTCATTTTCTTTCAAAGCGACGATAGCCTTCGATTACCTTGCAATGTGCAGTGTCGTGCGTGTTGTTGTCGCCATGATATTCACAGATATACCACTTTCGGCTTTGCTCCTCCTTACTATCCAAATGGATTCCTCCCTTTGGCCTCCCCTGCTCCATTGGCGAACTCCATTTTCGCTGTCCTCCAAACCCTCCTTGATTCGCCTGATTTTCCACATAGTGGATCCTCCTTCCCTTGTCTCTTCTGGCTGGTTCTGTTCGCCGTTCCTTCGCCGCGGCCCTCGGGGGAGGATCTCTCCTCCGGTCCCTTTTGCGTGGGCCCATCTCTTCTGCTTCTCGCCGTGGCCCATCCTCTCTCCGGAGATGATCTTCCTCCGCCCTGGCGTATTCCCTCATCTTTGCAAATAGCTCTTCCACGGAATGCACTTCCTTGCGTGCGAGTCTCTCCGCCAACGGCCCCCTTCACAACCCAAAACGCGCGGCGTTGATTATGGTTGTGTCGCTAACCCCTCGAACTTGGCACTTGATTCGAGAAAATCGCTGGAAATAGCTCTTTAGGGTTTCGCCTTCACGCTGTTTAATTGCAAATAGGTCGCTTTCCTCTTTAATCCCGTCAACGTTGCCTTGAAAATTGCCTTCGAGTTTCGCCCGGAGTTGCGGCCAATTGGTGATAGAATTTGGCTCCAAGGAGGAATACCAGGACAAAGCTATCCCCTCCAACGCCAATAGCAATCCTTTGGCTTTAATATCGTCATCGCCTCCAGCAGCTTCCATGGCCGTGTCGTAGACACGAAGAAATTCCCTTGGGTTGGTTTTGCCATCATACGGTTTTACTGCGGGGAGTTTGAAGCTTCCTGGTGAGGGCCACCTTTTTGTTCGAAGCCTGACGCCGAGAGGGTTCGAGTCGCTTTCCTCCCTTTCCGCTCTCATGTACGCTGGAGAAGATACCTCCCGGCTCGGGCTGTAATCTTGAGGTTCCTCACACCTCCATTCTTGTTGTTCCTGCAAACGTTTCACTTCGGCCATAAGCCTTTCGTTGGCCTCCATCAGCGCTTGTATGTTGGGGTCGATCGCCTCCTGACTCCCGGTCCCCCCTTCGAAGCCCCCTTTTCGCCCTTTGCCGACTTGGCGACGAGCTGGGGGGGTTGAGGCTTCTGCTATGTCTCCTCCCATCGTCGAAGCCTGTACACCTACAGTTGGAGGACGCCGTTTGGGGGCGCGCTTGCGCGCCGTCGCCAGAATTTATGGAGGTGGCACCCCTGGAGCTTCCCTTGTTGTTGCTGGAGCCAAGACGCGATCCTCCTCGTTCAGGAGCTGAAGTTGTCCGCGCGATCGGCTCCTGGTGGATCGTCTGGATCCGCCCGCTCCAGCCGTCGCCGTTGCTCCCGTCGGCGACGTCTCCTTAGACGCTGCCCCTGCTCCCTTCTTTGGCGGCATGGTTTTTGGAAAACGTGTTCGTCGTCTAGATTGGTGAGCTTCACCTTCTTCCGCTCCCCACGGACGGCGCCAGTGTTGTGGTTGTAACCACTGGGGTGTCTCACCTTCCTGTGGGCTCTTTCTTCTCTTTTTATAGGAGGGGAACATGGAGAAGTTGTCCCCGAGTGCGTGTCCCCTTTGACCCTTCCCGACCGGTCCTGACAGGGTCTTGTCGTTTTTTTGGCAGGGTGTCAGATTTATTTGATCGTGTTGTCGGGTGTATCTACGTGGACTGCGAGGGTGCTTTTCTTCGCGGCCTTTCCTGCTATTCTCGCCGCTCCGACGCTTCTCGCTTCCACTTCGTGTGGCTGAAGCGGCGTTGCTTTGTTTTTACCGCTTTGCTTCGGACGAAACATGGGCCGTGCTTCATCCACCCGATGACCCGGGATATAATGGGCTGGACTCTGTACCTGAACCACTACAGAAGGTGACGTGTCGACTTCCGCACCTTCCGCGGTGTATGAAGGGATCATTTTTTAAAATTTCCGATGCGAAGGCTAATTTTGTAAATAAAAAAGAGAGTAAATTTCTTAAAACTACATGTTTCTTGTACAAGATATCAAAAAATTACATTTAACTTCTATTCCATAAAACTATAGATTTTAGGAGAATTTGTATCACACTTGTAGTGAGTCTGACAGTGTGAGACCACATAGTAGCCTCATACACGAGTGAAACGGAAAATAGGGGCATGTGAGGCTACCATGTGGACCCACATTACTAGACCCATTACAAAGAATGATCAATTCTAAAACATATAGTTTTGTGACACAAGTTCTCTTAAAATCTGTAGTTTTGTGAAATATGAGCTAAAACCTATAATTATTTTGATAGTTTATATAAGAAATTTATAATTTTATGAAATTTATTAAAAAAAAAGACCCCGAGCTACTACAATGAAAGTTCTTTGTCGCCTATAATCTTTCTCTCTCCTCTCTGTTCTGCCACAGTCCACTACTAACTGCCCCCGATTTGACGCCATCTCCTCCCTCATAGGGAATGAAATCTCGGATCTCGGACTTCTCTGAATTTTATAATCCCGGCGAAATTAAGAAAATCCTAAAAAAATTCAATGTGCTACAGTACCAAAATCTTGGCAAGATCTCGGTGAATTTGACCAAAACTTGATCGGATTGGATTCTTTACGTCGTTTTCCATGTGGAACAGTCAGTAGATCATAATTTCGGTGAAATTAAAAAACCCTAAAAATTCAAAGGGCGACTTTACTTAAAATTCTGCCAAGATCTCAGCATTTTGGACCAAAATTTTGGTATTTTGAACCGAAATCTTGGAAATTTTGATTAAAAAATTATCGGATTCAAATTTTCCTTTTTGTATTTGTAACACCCCAAAATTTTGCTTTTCTTGAATTCATGTGTGATTTGGCACTTTGGTGAATTTTTGGAATTTTCTGGAATTTATTTGGATTTATTTGGAATTTATTTGAATTTATTCCATTTTGAAATAATTAAAGAATTTGATTTTTGCAAATAAAATTTTGTTGGAAATATTTTATTTGAGTCCCAAATACTCTAAAATATTTTCCAGAATTTTTCTGGAATTTTTCTGAGTCATTTGCTATTTTTAACGAATTAAATGAATTACTGGGAATTATTTTAAATATTAAATCGCTGGAAAATCAAACCGAGTCGGTTACTGTTCATCCGACCGAGCCCGAGTCAGACTTGAGTTCGAGTCCGACCCGAGCCAGTTGACTCGATCAAACCAGCTCAAAACCCTAATCAATCCCAACCGTTGGATCAAGATCCAACGGCTGAGATCCGCCCGTCTTGCTCGAGCCGTATCCGGCCGGATCCGATCGCGCCCGTGCGATCGTGGCGTTGATCGTGCCACGTGGGCGGCTGTGCGTCGTCGTCTCCGCCGAGACCGAAGCCGGACTCGCCGCCGCGCCCGCCGTGTAAAACTAGGTTTCCGCCTCGCACGAACGCCGGGCTATTTAAAGCGTGAGACGTCCCGAGGTTGCCCTCATCTTTGCGCACCGTTCCCGAGCCATCTCGCCGAAAGCCGCCGTCGTTTGCCGTGCGAGCTCGCCAGAAGTTGGAGGAAGTGACCGCCGCGGTTTTGCTCGATTCCGCCGCCGTCCGTCGTCTTCCGCCGAAGGAGCTCAGATCCGGAACCACCGTGACGAGACGCACCGAAGGAAGGATTCATCTCGCCAGAAGCGCGCCCGAAACGCCGTCGGCAAGGTCGTCGTCCTCGCGCCGGTGAGCTGCCGCCGCAAGCCATCGCCGGACCGCGAAGCTCTCTCGATCGTCCGATCAAGATCCAACGCCGAGATCACGCCACGCGTCGGCGCCGCGGTGAGATTGCGTTACGATTTCGAGATCTAATCTCGACCATCGGATCTAGATCCAACGGTCCGAAATCAATGCGTTAACCCAAACGCCAACACCGGTCTAATCCGCGCCGCTGATTTTCAAATCAGCGGTCGAGATCAAGCCACGCGTCAGGGAGTTGGACCGACGCGCCGCCGGCCCACGCAGCTGGCAGGTGTGACGCTGACACGCGGGGCCCGCGTGTCAGAGGGCCCGCATGTCAGTGGCTAATCCAGCCAGCGCTGACGTCACCCATGACGTCACCGTGGGTCCCACATGTCGATTGGTGGGCCGAGCCCACGACGTCGGCGATGACGCTACCCGAGTGGGCCCACATGTCGGGCCGACACGTAAGAGTCGTGGGACCGAGTCCACGGTGGACCCGAGCCAAGCGTGGACCAAGTCCATGGACGGTGACGTCGACCAACCAATCAGAGGCTGCCACGTGTCCATGCTGACGCAATAATTAATTTCCGAAAAAGAAAATGATTTATTAATTCGAATAATGATTTCAGATTTTGTTCCAAATTTCAAACGCTTATAACTTTTGCGTTTCAACTCCGATTTGAGTGATTCAAATTTCTAAATTTGTATAAAATTAAGATCTACCTAAATATGAATTTTATTTAATTTTTGGACTAAAGTTTTTCTCTGTAATATTATTTAATTGATTATTTAAACTTTAATAAATCATAACTTTTGCATTTTAACTCCGATTTGAACGATTCCAGTTTCTAAAAATCCACAAAATTATGTTCTCTCTGTTTATGGATTTTATTTGGAGTTTTGGGATGTTTTTGCCTAGTGTTTATTTGTGTATTTGCTATTTGCACGCTTTACGAGTAGACGTTGAAGTGCTGGGAAGGATTCAAGGAGAAGTGTTGACTCAGGATCCAACTCAAGACCAAGAGCAAGTACTTTTTGAAGGCAAGTTGTGCTTTGACCATATTGATCCCATTTTGAAATCTATTTTGATTTAAACTATTGCATGCTAGTTCAATTAGAAAAATACTTTGTTTAAACCTGGGGGTTAGATAAATACCAATTTGCTATATGACACCTTGATTACTTAAGTATGTGCCATGACCCTTTGTCACCCTAGTTGTGGTTTACTAGTTGGACATTATTAAATTGCCAACATGGGTTTAGACCGTTGTAGTATACTGCTTAGACCTGCTAAGTGCTCATAACATGATTTTGGATAATTAAATGTTAATATTGACTTAATGATATATTGAACCCGTTTTGGAAAAGTATCATGTGATGTTGATGGCACGTGGTGCATGGTAATCAATCGGGTTTGATAAACGGTTTCGGCCGGGCATGTGGCAAGAGTAATCAGGTGGGCCGATTGTGGCGTTGGGAATGTTGATTTGGTTCTTGGGTAGTCTTGCCCTGGTCACTCTAAGGACTTAACCTTGCAAGCCTTTGAACTGGGTCATACTTGCAACCACATGGTCGAATGGGACGGCCCTAGTTGACTAAGTCGCTAAGGACTCGCTTGTGGAGCCTCAGGGTGTCAATTACACCGCTTGTGTGATTGTGCGGGGAGCGATCGTGGCTGTGGGCCGATACCCATCTAACGGTGTGTTGGTCCCATACTTCGCCTTGGCTAAGGGAAGGGATGGTGTAGAGCACGAACCGGAGAGGACCACCTGTGTTGTTTGAGGCTTCCGAAAGGCTTTGTTACGGGAACTCGCCTTTGTGGTGTTTGACTGTATCTTGTGGGTAAAGTGCATAACCTCTGCAGAGTGTAGAATCTATTTAAATAGCCGAGTCCACGGTACTGGACAATGCTCGGGAATTACAGTCAAGGGTTAGACTTTCTGAAAATAACTTGGATTTGAAAGGTTGGATTGGTTTACTAACGAGGATGATGAAAATGTGGTTTAGGATGGGGAAAATGTTTATTAAAACTTCTTGAAAAATTATTTACGCTTTACTTATTTCTACTGCTTTCGAATCTACTTATATTACTTGTCAAATGTCAAGCATCGCAAATATACCTTGAGCTATTCCTTTGTACCAAGCCATGCATATAGTATATTAGCTTGCATTCTGTGCATGACTTGCTGAGTACCTAGTACTCACCCTTGCCTCAACACAACATCAGTTGAAGAGGAGACTACGCCAGCTTTGGAGGAGGAATTCCAAGAGGACCCGTCTACTTAGGGATGCGAGCCCAGTCAGTTGCCTGTGGTATACTGGATGGCGCCACGATGTTGCTTTCGTTGTTTTTCCGCTGCTATTATTATTTTTCTCCGAATAAGTTTCGCCTTGCGAGGCATACATTTTGTAACTTGGCCATAAGGTCGAGTAACCAGTTTGGTTATTTAAATAAAGTACTTTATTGGTATCGTTTGGTATGATTGTGATATTTACCGATGTTAAGACTGTGTGCACTAGCGTGTTCCTGGACTAGTGCTGAATACACAGAGGGTCCGGATTTGCAAATTCGGGGTCCCGACAGAGGTGGTATCAGAGCCATACTTGACTGTAGGCTCAACCCTAGCTAGAATGGTCGTAGTAAGGATAAAACCTATTTTCTAAAGCTAAAAATTTGTGAAGACAAGAAATGACATCTCGACTTATCCCCTTCTCTCTTTTCTTGTCTCTTGCTGAAATTTTCCCTTACCTTGTCACAATTTAAAAATTCTGAGTTCTTACGTAAAGCACTCTTGTGACAGATGGAGGAAGAGTTCAACTACGTTGATCTGGGAGTTGGTCACGCCGCGGAACTTTGGCATATGCTCTGAGACTCTCGGAGATTTTGAGAAGCCCCAATACCAAGTGGAAGTGATCGGACAAGCGGGATTGATCAAGGCTTGTGACGTGAGGATTGAGGTACCTGCTAGGAAAAGGGCCCAGGCAATCGCTTGGATACACCGCCCGCCAGGAGGTCTACAATGCAGATGGGTATCCAAGAAGTATCACGACGAGCAATGCGGCACATTACCCGTATCTACGCCAGAGAATTGGAGAGCACGGTGTTCCGTTACCATCCGCGCAGTGATAACCTTCTTGACCCGAAGGCGATTCAGATGAGGATGCCACGGTTACACGCTTGGCACGATTTATTGTCGCCAGGAGGATGTACTAGATAATACAAGCAAGGAGCTACTGTAAGGCCCGCAAGGAGATCACGGCAGAGAAGAACGAGATGGCGGGAAGCTCAAGAGTATGTGGCACACCTTCTGCGAAGGATTGACGAGTTGGAGATGACTTTGTACGGACCGGACTCCAGAGCCAAGATTTCGAGCTACACGAGCCGATCCAGAGGAGTCAGATCTCGATGAGGACATTGCTTCTTCGACCACCACAGAGGACACAGTCGCTGGACATGGCGATCGTTTCGCGCCTATGCCACAACACCCGTACCCAGGCCGTGGAGGTTTTCTCGATGAGTGAGCATAAGTTCTATAGTGAGACTCCTTCGCCGAGTCGAGTCATAGAATAAAGAGTCACCCTTTAGGCGTTAGACTCCAAAATTAGTTCGATTTGGATTTGCTTTGTTTGCTGAGTGTGCAGTATGTGTTGCAAGGCCCTTAGGCATTATGTGGCCGTACCAAGTTATTAATAATAAAGTTGGACCTTAAGGTTACACCTTTCGCCCGCATAAGTTCCATATTACTTGTCTATTCTTGTTTCCCTCTCATCTCTAAACCTAGAGCAAATCGGACAGATGGTGAACACCATGAAACTTTGGAAGCAATGGAAGTGGTTCTCGCCAGCCAGAAAACCCCAATGATGGAGCACCAAAGACCGCCATGGATATGCAGAATTTCGAGCTTTTCTTGCTGCCCAGACTCGCTTGATGCATGCTATGATGCAACAAATGCAGCACGTCCTTTGCTCAGGCCACAGCCAATCAAGTTAATCAGGGACCACGCCAGAATACAAGACTATCCGAGTTCATGAGAACTCACCCACCCACTTTCTCTGGGAATGCCAATCCATTGGAGGCCGATGATTGGTTAAGATCAATCGAGAGGAAGCTACACATAGCTCAATGCATAGGAAATGAGAAGGTACTCTACGCTTCTCATCGCTTGGAAGGACAAACACGAATGGTGGGAGAACTTCAGGCCACGCAAGAGAACCCTCAAGATATCACTTGGGAAGAGTTCACAACGCATTCGACAAGATCACGTGCCTGAAGGAATCATGGACCTTAAGAAGGAGGAGTTCAGTGGCATCAAGCAAGGTAATCAGCCGATGGTCGACTACCTGAACAAGTTCACACAGCCTAGCACGCTACGCACCGAGGATGTAGCGGCGGATAAATCCAGGCAGTCTCGCTTTTATGAAGGGACTTAACTCAGATTGCAAGTAGGGTTGATCACCCACACCTTTCCAGATTTCCAAGAGTTGGTGAATAAGGCGCTTATTCTTGAGGACAAGCGCAAGGAACTGGATGAGAACAGAAGCGCAGGATGCAACAAAGAAGGATCACGCCAGGAACGCATGGCGCTTGAGAGTTGCACCAAATCAATTCTTCGATTCCAACCACGAGTGCAACAAGGACACCATCCTCAAGCACCAAGACACATCAATCGTAACTACTGCACCCCACCCGCTTAGAAACGCTACCTCGTGCAACAATAGGAACAAAGCAGACGCCGCTACAATCGCAACGAGCCAGACACTTTGCCAACAGCTGTCCAAAGAAGACAGCGAGAGTGACCCGATTCGCTTCAATCTAGGAACCACCCAGCTAGGACGCCAAAGACCAGAGCCACACCCCAGGCCGTGGTGAGAGGCCGAGTCAACCATGTCACCGCAGATGCACCGCATGCTACGGACGTCGATCTTGGGTAAGTTACTTGTTAACTCGATACACCTGCAATTTTGTTTGACTCGAGCTTCAGATTCGCTTGCTTCGCAAGGCTTTGCTACTAGAAATGATTTGAGGATTGCAAGACTTAAGTGCATGCTTTTAGTTCAAACCCCTGGTTCCGAACTCCGAACGAAAGTAGGATGTTCCGGTGAGAATACTAATAGATGGAATAGAGTTCCTAGCAAATCTTATGATTTTGGAGACCTGCACCTTAGACGTCATATTGGGAATGGATCAAGTTATCCAAGCACAAGGCCGTATTGGATTGTGGACGAAGGACTATCTCGCTTGAGAGCCCGTGTGGGAAGAAAGTGGAATTTCAAGCCACTGCAGCTAGAGATGGACAGTTGATGGTTAACAGATTCAAGGCAATCAGCATAGAGGATGTCCCAAGAGTGAATGAGTACCCAGATGTTTTTCCGAAGATCTACAGTATGCCACCAGACAGGACATAGAGTTTGTGATAGAGCTTGTACCTGCACAAAGACCGATAGCAAAGAGACCCTATCGGATGTCCACCGAGGAGTTGGTAGAAATGAAGAAACAAATAGAGGAGTTAATGGAGAAAGGATTTATCGGACCAAGTTAGTGTCGCCGTGGGGAGCACCGGCTTTGTTTGTCAAGAAGAAGGACGGGAGTTTCGGGATGTGCATTGACTACCGTGCACTCAATGAAGTCACCGTGAAGAATAAGTATCCGCTACCCAGATTGATGATTTGTTTGATCAGTTAAGAGGAGCCGGAGTTTTCTCCAAGATTGATCTCGAGATCGATACCATCGCTGAAGATCCGATCGTAAGATATTCAAGATCGCATTCTCGCCAAGATATGGACATTACGAGTTTACGCTTATGTCCTTTGATCGATTTAATGCGCCAAATTTTATTTCATGAATATGATGAATAAGGTGTTCATGGAATATTTGGACAAGTTTGTCGTCGTGTTCATAGACGATATCCTAATCTACTCCAAGACAGAGTGTGAACATGCCGAACACTTAAGGCGAGTTTTGGAAAAGCTGAGGAACAAAGAACTTTTCGCCAAGTTCAGCAAGTGTGATTTTTGGAAGGACAAGGTGGAGTTTCTTGGACATGTAATGACCGCAAGGAGTCGCCAGTAGATCCAAGCAAAGTAGAAGCGGTGTTACATTGGGAGCGTACCAAGATCGTGACCCAGTTCGGAGTTTCCTTGGAATGGCGGGATACTACCGCCGTTTCATCGAAGGCTTT
Organism: Rhipidocladum racemiflorum; assembly: GCA_036346355.1. Classification (NCBI taxonomy): domain Eukaryota; kingdom Viridiplantae; phylum Streptophyta; class Magnoliopsida; order Poales; family Poaceae; genus Rhipidocladum; species Rhipidocladum racemiflorum. Next base: position 68,389,693 of record CM070576.1, on the reverse strand, counting down.
TCGACAATTGCGAAACCTCTTACGCAATCGCTGAAGAAGGAAAAGAAGTTTGCATGGACGCTGAATGTGAGAAAGGATTTCAGAGTCAAGAAGCGATTGACATCAAGACCGGTGTTAGTTCTACCTGATGTTGCTCAAAGCTTCGATATTTATTGTGACGACGCGCCAAGGACTTGGATGTGTGCTGATGCAGAATGGAAAGGTCGTCGCTTATGCATCAAGGCAGTTGAGGCCGCATGAGGGAAATTATCCGACACATGACCTAGAGTTAGCTGCCGTAGTGCATGCTTTGAAGATATGGCGTCACTATCTGATTGGAAACAGATGTGAAGTGTATACGGATCATAAGAGCCTTAAGTACATATTCACCCAGTCGGATCTGAATATGAGGCAGAGGAGATGGTTAGAGTTGATCAAGGACTATAATGTTGGAATCCATTACCATCCTGGGAAGGCCAACGTAGTAGCCGATGCTCTGAGTCGGAAAAGCCATACCGTGAGTACGTTGCTAGCCACAAGTCAGGATGAGTTATGTGAGGATTTTCAGAAGATGAAGATTGAGGTTGTACCTAGCGGATTCTTGGCCGCAGTGGAAGTAAAGCCTACCCTAGAGGATCGATCCGAGAAGGATGTAGGATGATGACAAGATCCGCAGGATTAAGTCCATCAAGGAGGAAGGCAAGGCAGAGGACTTCAAGTTGGATGAGCAAGGCACGTTATGGATGAAGGATCGGATTTGTGTGCATAACAAAAAGGAGTTAAAGAAACTGATAATGGAAGAAGCCCATGAATCCAAGTATTCAATACAACATGTAAGCGCCAAGATGAATCAGGATCTCAAGGAGAGATTCTCGTGGCCGAGTATGAAACGTGAAGTTGCCGAGCATGTTGCATTGTGCGACGTATGCCGTAGAGTCAAGGCAATGCATCGAGACCAGCAGGATTGCTACAAATTACTAAAATACCTCGAGTGGAAGTGGGAGGAAATCGGAATGGATTTCATTACCGGTTTGTCAAGACTCAAGGAGGTTATGACTCCATATGGGTTATAGTGGATCGCTTGACTAAAGTAGCCCATTTTATCCCGTGAAGACCACTTACTCGGGAGATAAATTAGCGTAATTGTACATGATCAGATTGTCTGCTTGCACGGAGTGCCAAAGAGGATTGTATCAGACGAGAGGAACCCAATTTACCTCAAGGTTCGGAATAAGTTGCATGAAGCCATGGGAACCCGCTTGAGCTTCAAGATGACTTATCATCCATGCAGACGATTGCATCGAACGAGTCAACCAGATTCGAGGATATGTTGAGAGCTTGTGCATTAGCTTATGTCGCTTCTTGGGATAAGAGTTTACCGTATGCCGAAGTTCGATTACAACAATAGTTATCGAGGCTAGTTTACGATGTCACCTTTGAGGCACTATATGGTCGACTCGCTTGACGCCATTGAATTGGAATGAGACCGCGAGCTGTGTCTTTGGGCTGACATTCTTCAAGAGGTCAAGAACAGATCGCTATGATTAGGGAAAGGTTGAAGATAGCCCAATCTCGACAGAAGAGTTATGCTGACAATCGTCGCCGAGATTTGAGTTTTGAACCAGAAGACTTTGTTTACCTCAGAGTTACTCCTCTCAGGGGAGTTAAGAGGTTCCATGCCAAAGGGAAACTTGCACCCCGTTATGTTGGACCATTTAAGATTTTGAGTCGCAGAGGCGAAGTTGCTTATCACCGGAGTTGCCCACAGTCGTTAGCAGGAGTACATGATGTATTCCATGTGTCCCAGTTAAAGAAGTGTCTCCGAGTTCCAGAGGAACAGACACCGCTAGAGTTAATTGAGTTGCAAGAGGACTTGACTTATAAGGAGTATCCTGTGAGGATTCTGGACACAATGGATCGAGAAACTAGAAACAAGTCAACCCGCTTCAGAGAGTTCAAAGTGGAGCAACCATGAAGAAAGCGAAGCGACTTGGGAGCGAAAAGGATTTGAAGAAAGAGTTTCCAAACCTATTCTCAGAAGTGAGCCCCTGAATCTCTGTGGACTAGATTCTATTAAGGGGGAGGTTTGTAACACCCCAAAATTTTGCTTTTCTTGAATTCATGTGTGATTTGGCACTTTGGTGAATTTTTGGAATTTTCTGGAATTTATTTGGATTTATTTGGAATTTATTTGAATTTATTCCATTTTGAAATAATTAAAGAATTTGATTTTTGCAAATAAAATTTTGTTGGAAATATTTTATTTGAGTCCCAAATACTCTAAAATATTTTCCAGAATTTTTCTGGAATTTTTCTGAGTCATTTGCTATTTTTAATGAATTAAATGAATTACTGGGAATTATTTTAAATATTAAATCGCTGGAAAATCAAACCGAGTCGATTCTCGTTCATCCGACCGAGCCCGAGTCGGACTTGAGTTCGAACCACCCGAGCCGCTTGACTCGATCAAACCAAATTAAAACCCTAATCAATCCCAACCGCTGGATCAAGATCCAACGGCCGAGATCCGCCGCGTTTGCTCGAGCCGTATCCGCCCGGATCCGATCGCGCCGTCGCGATCGCGGGCCGTTGATCGTGCCACGTGGACGGCCGCGTCGTCGTCTCCGCCGAGACCGAAGCCGGACTCCGCCGCCGCGCCCGCCGTGTAAAACTAGGTTTCGCCTCGCACGAACGCCGGGCTATTTAAAGCGTGAGACGTCCCGAGGTTGCCCTCATCTTTGCGCACTGTTCCCAGCCATCTCGCCTGAGCTGGCCGCCGTCGTTTGCCGTCGAGCTCGCCAGAGTTGGAGGAAGTGACCGCCGCGGGTTTTGCTCGATTCCGCCGCCGTCCGTCGTCTTCCGCCGAGAAGGAGCCCAGATCTGGAACCACCGTGACGAGACGCACCCGAAGGAAGGATTCATCTCGCCGGAGCGCGCCAGAAACGCCGTCGGCAAGGTCGTCGTCCTCCGCGCCGGTGAGCGGCGCCGCCAAGCCATCGCCGGATCGCGAGCTCTCTCGATCGTCCGATCAAGATCCAACGCCGAGATCACGCCACGTCGGCGCCACGGTGAGATTGCGTTACGATTTCCAGATCTAATCTCGACCATCGGATCTAGATCCAACGGTCCGAATCAATGCGTTAACCCAAACGCGTCAACACTGGTCTAATCCGCGCGCTGATTTTCAAATCAACTGCCGAGATCAAGCCACGCTGGCCTGGAGTTGGACCGACGCGGTCGGCTGGCCCACGCCGTGCGTGTAGGACGCCGACACGCGGCCCGCGTGTCGAGGGCCCGCATGTCGCTGGCTAATCCAGCCAGCGCCGACGCCACCCATGACGCCACCGTGGGTCCCACATGTCGATCGTGGTCGAGCCTACCGACGCCGCCGATGACGTCACCCGAGTGGGCCCACATGTCAGCGACACGTAAGAGTCGTGGACCGAGTCCACGGTGGACCCGAGCCAAGCGTGGACCAAGTCCATGGACCGGCTGACGTCAGCCAACCAATCAGAGGCTGCCACGTGTCCATGCTGACGCAATAATTAATTTCCGAAAAAGAAAATGATTTATTAATTCGAATAATGATTTCAGATTTTGTTCCAAATTTCAAACGCTTATAACTTTTGCGTTTCAACTCCGATTTGAGTGATTCAAATTTCTAAATTTGTATAAAATTAAGATCTACCTAAATATGAATTTTATTTAATTTTTGGACTAAAGTTTTTCTCTGTAATATTATTTAATTGATTATTTAAACTTTAATAAATCATAACTTTTGCATTTTAACTCCGATTTGAACGATTCCAGTTTCTAAAAATCCACAAAATTATGTTCTCTCTGTTTATGGATTTTATTTGGAGTTTTGGGATGTTTTTGCCTAGTGTTTATTTGTGTATTTGCTATTTGCACGCTTTACGAGTAGACGTTGAAGTGCCGGAAGGATTCGAAGGAGAAGTGTTGACTCAGGATCCAACTCAAGACCAAGAGCAAGTACTTTTTGAAGGCAAGTTGTGCTTTGACCATATTGATCCCATTTTGAAATCTATTTTGATTTAAACTATTGCATGCTAGTTCAATTAGAAAAATACTTTGTTTAAACCTGGGGGTTAGATAAATACCAATTTGCTATATGACACCTTGATTACTTAAGTATGTGCCATGACCCTTTGTCACCCTAGTTGTGGTTTACTAGTTGGACATTATTAAATTGCCAACATGGGTTTAGACCGTTGTAGTATACTGCTTAGACCTGCTAAGTGCTCATAACATGATTTTGGATAATTAAATGTTAATATTGACTTAATGATATATTGAACCCGTTTTGGAAAAGTATCATGTGATGTTGATGGCACGTGGTGCATGGTAATCAACTGGGGTTTGATAAACGGTTTTCGACCGGGGCATGTGGCAAGAGTAATCAGGTGGGCCAGTTGTGGCGTTGGGAATGTTGATTTGGTTCTTCTGTAGTCTTGCCCTGGTCACTCTAAGGACTTAACCTTGCAAGCCTTTGAACTGGGTCATACTTGCAACCACATGGCTGGAATGGGACGGCCCTAGTTGACTAAGTCGCTAAGGACTCGCTTGTGGAGCCTCAGGGTGTCAATTACACCGTTTGTGTGATTGTACGGGGGAGCGTATCGTGGCTGTGGCCAGATACCCATCTAACGGTGTGTTGGTCCCATACTTCGCCTTGGCTAAGGGAAGGGATGGTGTAGAGCACGAACCGGAGAGGACCACCTGTGTTGTTTGAGGCTTCCAAAGGCTTTGTTACTGAACTCGCCTTTGTGGTGTTTGATCAGTATCTTGTGGGTAAAGTGCATAACCTCTGCAGAGTGTAGAATCTATTTAAATAGCCGAGTCCACTTTCGACAATGCTCGAATTACAGTCAAGGGTTAGACTTTCTGAAAATAACTTGGATTTGAAAGGTTGGATTGGTTTACTAACGAGGATGATGAAAATGTGGTTTAGGATGGGGAAAATGTTTATTAAAACTTCTTGAAAAATTATTTACGCTTTACTTATTTCTACCGCTTTGAATCTACTTATATTACTTGTCAAATGTTTCTTCGCAAATATACCTTGAGCTATTCCTTTGTACCAAGCCATGCATATAGTATATTAGCTTGCATTCAGGCATGACTTGTCGAGTACCTAGTACTCACCCTTGCCTCAACACAACATCGCTGAAGAGGAGACTACGCCACTTTGGAGGAGGAATTCCAAGAGGACCCGTCTACTTAGGGATGCGAGCCCAGTCAGTTGCCTGTGGTATACTGGATGGCGCCACGATGTTGCTTTCGTTGTTTTTCCGCTGCTATTATTATTTTTCTCCGAATAAGTTTCGCCTTGCGAGGCATACATTTTGTAACTTGGCCATAAGGTCGAGTAACCAGTTTGGTTATTTAAATAAAGTACTTTATTGGTATCGTTTGGTATGATTGTGATATTTACCGATGTTAAGACTGTGTGCACTAGCGTGTTCCTGGACTAGTGCTGAATACACAGAGGGTCCGGATTTGCAAATTCGGGGTCCCGACAGTATTTCATTTAGATTTCGTCCGAAATAACGAGATTTCGCCGAAATTTCGGATTTCAGAGGGAGCCGAAATGAGACCCTAAAACAAAATTAGAAACCTTGCTCCCTCACCGCATGTACACTATCTCTACCAATCGCTACTCCCTCCGGTGCTCATCTTGTCCTGCTTCTGGCTTCCTTGTGCCTTGATATTGTTTGGGAAGGGGGGTGAGGAGGATTGTGTACATGGCGTCCATCGACCAGGGCACGATGAGCACGCGGTTCATCGTCTACAGCCGCATGCCCAGGGTTCACTTTATCGCAAAACCCGACTTGAAAATAGCAAAAATCGATCGTATCAAGCCGGTTTGAAACCCTAAACCGATCGGTAAACAAAACAAATCAAAAAAATCAAAAACTTTGGAAAAATTTATGCCACATAAATCGATCAAAAATTGGTGAAAATCGAGCTGGGATTATGTCCGGGAAGAGGGAGGAGGAGGATGGTGTACATGGCGTCCATCGACTAGGGCACGATGAGCACACGGTTAATCATCTACGACCGCAATAGGGTTCAATTTATCACGGAAAATAACTTGAAAATCGTGAAAACTGACCGTACAGAGCTGGTTCAGAAAATCGCCACAGGGTTCACCCTAAATCGATCAGTAAACCGATCAAATTAAAAAAAATTAGAAAAATTTATGTCATGTAAACCAGTCAAATGACCAGTGAAAATTGAGCAATTTTGGATGCAAATCAACAAAAACCACTCAAAAATCAGACGCAAAAATTCGATTCGTAAGTCAATTTTTGACTTTTTTTTTCTTTACCAAAATGTTTGATTTCGAAACCCTTTGGTTTTTGGTGATTTTTGTGGTAAACCAATACCATCGGGACTATGATTTTAAACCCTAAATCTGTTTGGTTAATCCTGGCCACACCATGCCCATTGCGTCACACCAACTCAAGTTCAAGCATCACTACTTGGAGGTTGGTTAAGGAGATTATTTGGATGGTATGACTATTTTAAGGTTAACCTTAAACTAACAAATTTACGGTCATTTCCCTAGGATGCCATGTGTCTTCATTGAAATTTCGTCCGAAATAACAAGATTTCATTGAAATTTCGGATTTCAAAGGGTGCCGAGATGAAACCCTAAAACAAAATTTGAAACCTTGCTCCCTCACCGCATGCACACCGTCTCTCCCAATCGCTACTCCCTCCAGCGCTCATCTTGTCCTGCTTATGGCTTCCTTGTGCGTCGGGATTGTCTAGGAAGGGGGTGAGGAGGTTTGTGTCCGTGGCGTCCATCGACCAGGGCACGACGAGCACGCGGATCATCGTCTACAACCGCCACGCCCAGGGTTCACTTTATCGCAAAAACCGACTTGAAAATTACAAAAATCGATCGTATCGAGCCGGTTTGAAACACTAAACCGATTGGTAAACAAGACAGATCAAAAAAATTGGAAAAATTTATGTCATGTAAACTGGTCGAAAATTGGTGAAAATCGAGCTGGGATTATGTCCAGGAAGAGGGAGGAGGATGGTGTACATTGTGTCCATCGACTAGGGCACAATGAGCACACGGTTCATCATCTACGACAGCCATTGGGTTCACTTTATCGCGAAAACTAACTTAAAAATTGCGAAAACTGACCGTACAGAGCTGGTTCAAAAAATCACCACAGGGTTCACCCTAAACTGATCGGTAAACCGATCAAATTAAAAAATTTAGAAAAATTTATGTCATGTAAACCAGTCAAAAATCAGAGAAAATTGAGTGATTTTCGATGCAAATTGATAAACACTCAAAAATCAGGCGCACAAAAATCGATTCGTCAGTCGATTTTCGAGAAAACCGATCGATTTTTATTTTTTTTCCCCAATATGTTTGATGTCGAAACCCTTCGGTTTTCGGTGATTTTCGCGGAAAACCAGTACCGTCGGAACTTTGATTTTCAACCCTAAATCAGTTTGGTTAACCCTGGCCACGTCATGCCCATTGCGTCATACCAGCTCAAGTTCAAGCAGCACTACTTGGAGGTTGGGTAAAGAGATATGACTATTTTAAGGTTAACCTTAAACTAATAAATTTAAGGTCATTTCCCTAGGATGCTATGTGTCTTCTTCTATATCCATCTCACCTTTTCCTTTTCCCTACTCACTTCCCATACCCCTTCTTCCCTCTGTAACACAAAATTTTTAAATTAGAACATTTAAACTTTGAAAATTTTAAATAGGAAGCTTCAACTTCGAAAGTTTTAAATTAGAAAGTTTCAACTCGAAAAGTGGCAAATCGAAAAAGTTTCAACTCAGGAAATTTCAACACGAAAAGTTTTAAATCAAAAAAAATTCTAATCAGAAAGTTTCAAATCGAAAAGTTTCTACTCGAAAAATTTCAAATTGAAAAGTTTCAACTCATAAAACTTTCGATTCAAAAGCTTTTGGTTTGAAAAGTTTTGATTCAAAAAACTTTTGGTTCAAAAAGTTTCGATTTAAAATTCAAATAGGAAAAATTTCAAATCAGAAACTTTCAACTCGAAAAAAATTAAATTGAAAAAATTTCAAATTACAAAGTTTCAACTCGAAAAAATTCAAATAAAAAATTTTTGACTCCGAAAATTTTTAATTAAAAAAAATTCAGATTTGATTAAAAAAGCAAAAAAAATTCGTTCACTGAGACTGCTCTCACAGCGAGTGTTGTCGATGGAAAGAAGAGACAAGGGGGCTCAACTCAACTGGTGCTTCCACGTGTCAAGACGCAGGTGGAGGTTCGTGTCCACATGTTGCTCTTCCAACCCGGCCGCAAGCTAGCAATTGTGTGGGGCGGCCATTAATTAACAAAACCGTTCTTTGGATGGTTGCGTTCTTAATTAGGGGTGGAGCTAGTTTTAACATTTCTGGTTAAAGGATTATGATGTGATCTGCGTGATGGTTCGTGGAGCTTGAGGTTGGGGATTAAGTATAGTTAGTTAAAGATGCTAGCTTTGAAGCTGTTATGCTTCGATTTGTTATGCCTGTGAAACTTCAGTCTTAACTGTTAACGCTTGTATATGTGATGCATAATAGCATGGGCTTTTCTCTTGATGAACTTTGCACATGTCTAGATTTAGATGCTATATAATTACCACTTTACCAGAATGGCTCACTCTTTTTGTTTACAACAAACTGACTCTTTCTACGTTTGAGCTCTAAACTATCATTAATAAATATGTGATGTGATAGAAAAACAGGTTCGTGTTTTCTAGAAAATCAACATGAATAGGGCCAGCCCTTGGGGGGGCAGGGTGGGCCACCGCCCCAGGCCCCCAAAAGTCAAGGGCCCCACCGCCCCCATGGCCCATATATATATATATATATATATATATATATATATATATATATATATATACACTTCAATGCTTGGCATCTTGGGCTGTTACCAACAGCATGTTGGGCAATGGGCGCTTGCCAATGACGAGAGCGACAATTGAGGAAAGAATAAAGAACGACAATTGGGACTGGACGGAGGGTTTCCCGTTTCCACTTTCCAAATTCCACGAGGACCAGGAGTCCAGGACAGGAGGCCAGCCGCCAGGAGTACCGTAACCGAGGACGTGAGTACGGGACCAGTCTGCCCGTGCCGATCGGCGATTCGCTTGCACTGGACGCGGTGGCCTGCATTGATCGCGATCGCACTCACATAGGCCGGTCCTATCCTCGGCTGTCGGCACCTCACCTGGAGACGCAGGGCGATCGCCGATCGCCTGCGCTTGGAGGCTGGAGCCCTGGATGACGTGGCCGTGGTGCAGTCTGAGTAATTCATCGATGAGCCGTGATCATCTCTAATCTAAGGTATAGAATATTAATCTTTCCTAATCTTTTTTCCCTAGTAGTCTTATACTATTTAATCTTTGATACATTTGTTATTATTTTCAGCGCCGTGCGTTATCAATTTATCATGTCATCTAGAAAGTATCCATCCAGTAGCGAAAAAAGAAAAATGAAAAAACGTGCGGATGACTTCATAGAAACGCAGAGAGGAGCTATAGACAAAATTTTCAAGAGTAATACAAGTCAGGACCCTGATACAAGTGCTTCGTCGAACCCAAATGATGAGTTGGTGATAGTTGCCGTTGAGGAAGAGGAACCAGTTATTGGGAGTTCTGAAGAAGAGGAAAATGTTGGCATTAACGTCAACGATAACAATGTAAGTGGCCCTGAGAATCTAGCTAATTCATCGGGTGCACATGCACAATTCGCTAGTGTTGATGAACAGATAGTTTATACTTATGATATTTATGATCCAAAAAATTGGGATAATCTTGATAATAAAGCAAGAGACATATTAGTTGAGAAATGGCCTATAAGAGAGGAAGGTGTGGAATTCCCTCTAGATGATGCCTCAAGACATTTTTCATATGCTCATTATTATAGAAAATTAAACAATGGAGAGGTACATGATAAAAATGGCTAGTTTATTCAAAGCATATTGACAAAGTTTTTTGCTTCTGCTGCAAGATCTTTAAGTCTAGCACTAATAAGAGTCCAAGTTCCTTAGCACATGATGGATATAGAAATTGGAGGCATATTAGTGAGAAGCTTAGAGAACATGAAAATAGCGTTGAGCATATTAGTAATATGAACAAGTGGAGATGATTTTTCTTTGGAAGAAATTGAAGGCTTAGACTTGCTCTGAAAATTGATCATTTTCTTTGGAGATGATTTGAGATGATTGATGTGGTCAAGTATTTGAGCTCTAAGCCTTTCTTGTTCTTGAGCACACATAGCCATCAATTTTTCTATACTCCATTTTTCATTCATGGAGTTGTAATTGACTGCAAAAGTCTCATATTCCTTTGGCAAGGAATTCATGATAAATTGCACCAAATACCCTTATGATATTTCCATTTCCATGGTTTTAAGTCTGGCAGCTATGTTGCTCATTCTCAAAATGTGCTCTCTTATGTTGCTTTGCCCATCGAACTTCTCATTTGAAAGCTTTTGCATGAGAGACCTCGCATACATCTTAGTAGAGCCAGTGAACTGGCTCTGAACTTTGCTAAGGTATTCCTTAGCATTAGCACATTCTGGGATGGCACCTCTTATTCCTTCCATGATGGAGTTTTTAATCACCATCATGCACTTACGGTTGGAATTTTCCCACTTCACACGCTCAAGGTCGTATGCCATTCTTATGGTTGGATTATTCTCAGTACCCGATTGATCAGCAGGGATCATTTGGGACTCAGTGGGACGATCATGCGTAATTGCATAATCAATGTCTAAGAGAGCAAGTGCCATCTCAATCTTCTCCCTCCAAGAGGGATAATTTCCCCCATTTAGGGGCTCAATAGTAGAGATCAAACTCAGGATATTGGAAGTATTTGAACATTCGGAAAGAAAAATACAATTTAATCATAATACTGAATTAAATGCATGAATTAATTTAACGTTGGTTCAATTAAAACATGCTCTTAATCAAAATTATTCTACTTCTAAATCACCGTTGGGCAGAATTAGAATAGAACAAAATTTAAACTTAATTATGACAAATTTTATCATCAACGTTGGTCAGAAGATAAAATTTTCATGCTAATGAAACAAGCTTAATACAATTTTCTGATTTAAATTTTTACGTTGGATCTAATTTAATCAGAGAATTAATCTTAATCTTAGCAGCGGAAGAAAAAAATAAATTAATTAACTCAGTGCTTAAACAATTGAGTTAATAGACTTAATACAATTTTCCAATTAAATTTTCACGTTGGATCAAAATTAATCAGAAAATTAAACTAAAACTTTAGCAGCGGAAAAATATAACTTAGCTTAATATTTAACTAATTATGCATAGTAATTTAAACTTGGAAAAACAGAATTGGAAAAAAGTGCTAATTGTTTGGGCCGAAACTGTGTTCATGTGCCCCCTTTCCCCCCACTTTTGTCACCAGGGCGACCCATGAATGGATAGGGCAGAAGGCACGTTTGTGCAGTGCCATCCGATCAAAACGGATGGCCTGGATTACTTTGGTGAGGCAATATATACTAAAAAAATCGGCAACCCTCAACAAACCCTAATCGTCTTCCACAAAAACTGGATCTGGAGCTGGGGGGCGCTCGGGCGGGCAGCGCTGTCTTGTGTGTGAGCAATGAGGCGTCGGCTAAGCGGCCCGACAGCGCCTGGTGGCGCGCGGCGCGGTGTGGTGCGCCCGCGCTGTGGCGCACACGCTTACTGGAGGGAGGTGGGAGGCGCTCAAGCGCGCGGGACGCGGGAGGAGCTCAAGCGGCCCGTGGTGGGAACAGCAGCTGCGACTTAGCAGCGCGTGGCGGCAGCGGCCATTGAGTAAGATTCTTTTCCCCTTTCTTTGATCCGGTTCAACATGATTTCGGGTTAGGGTTCTACGGATTTGGAGTTTTCTTCCCTCTTTTCTAATTTTGCTATGAGCGGTTGGGATCTTCCCGAAAGGAAAAAAGCATTCTAGGGTTAGATCTAGGCACTTCCACGAAGGCTCTGATACCATTGTTAGGTTTCTAAAGATCTTAGCGCTAGAACAAACACCTAGATGAGGGACTTAGTCGTTACCTTCAGGATTAGAACTCGAGGACGCCATTGATGTTGATGGGGAAGAAGCAGTAGTCCCATAGATGAGAACGGTGCAGCGTTTCCCGTCACTTTCACCCTAAAAATTGGATCGGGTTTGTTGGGGTGAGGCCAAGCCGGTGAACGTGGGTTCCTGAGCTGGCCCTCAACCCTATGTTATATAGCGCGTGTGACAGGGGACACAACCAAGGTGTTGACTGCGCCCCCGATCAGGGCGCGGCTACTATCTGTAACGGTCTTTGACCGAATATGACCGAAAGATCAATCTAACACGGGCTGGTGATGCCTTATTTTGGCACAATCCACACTCGGTTAATCTGGAGCCTCACAAACCTACGCTTGAGGCATTAGGAATTCCTGCTGAAATCTTGCCAAAGACTAGAAGTAATCCAGAGAAAATTGGTGTGGTTGTCGATGGGTTTCCCTTTCCAGGTGTCCCCATATGTAACACCCTAGTTTTCGCTTTCTGAAGAAAAACCTAATTTAAATAAATTAAAATTCAAAATTTAGAGTTTACTTGGTTTTTATATTAACCTGGCATCCATTCGCCTCCAAAATCGGGATTTAATTCCCCTCCGGTCGAAAAATCGGATTTTCGGTTCCCGCCGGTACCCGAAATTTCACCCGAGTCCAAAAATGCTCCAAAAATCCCCAAACCACTTCTAAAATGTTCCAAATATTCCGAAATGATTTTAGGAATTATTCCCCGGATTTTTGGACCTCCGTTCCTATTTTATCTCGCGCGGCTTTTGTTTAATGCCTGCGATCCGCGCCCGAATATTCAATTCCACAAATTTCATCCAAATTCCGTGGAACCAATTTTATTGGGTCCCAAATATTCTAAAATGGCTCTAGGAATTTTTCCGGAATTTTTAAACCATTTTTCCTAATTTTTCTCTAGGGCGGATCATTCGCGTAAAAGAGAACCAACCGGAGCTTGCCACGTGGCTCTTACTGTAGCATGGGGTACTGTAGCGTCGTGTTATTATAGCGCTTCTTCAACCTCCGATCGCTCTGTCCAGGGAGTTGAACAGAGAAGCTTCTCAAGCTTTTTTTTGATTCAAAGTGCCATAACTCTTGCAATAATGAGCCAAATTGCGAACGGCCGGATCCGTTGGATTCGTATGGACGAGACCCTTCCATTCCCCATGGTCTTCAGCCCTAACTCTCGCCGGAATATGCGCAGTTTACAAAAAACCGAAATGGCTTTGATTGCTCATAATTTTGCCGTTTCAACTCCAAACGACGCGTTTCCACCTCCATTCACTCCGTATAAGTATCCCCTTTCCGGGAGTGTGCTCCCCTTTCCCTCTACTCCATCCATTTGCCCGTGATATCGAGAAAACCGACGGTGTGTCACACTTTTTAGGTGTTCTTCGTGTTCTTGTTCATAGATCCTTCTCCGGTGAGTCATTCTTCATGCCACTTGGTTCCTCATGACCATGGATGAGTCTAGCTTCTAACCCAATCCTCAATTTTAGGATTCCTCAACCGTGGGCGACGAATTTGGATCTTTTGTGCATTCGGCCGAACCTCCGTTCTTCGTCGATTTCTCCGATTCCGGTGAGTTTTGGTTCAATCCCTTCCTCCTAGATGTTGCTAAGGATGTTATCTAGAGGTTCTAGGTCTTTGTTTGGATCAATTCCATGCAAAAACGACAAAGAAATCAAGTTTTTGGGAAACTTGTGTTCTAGTCTTGTTTTTGGTGTTCTCTGTTTTTGGATGGGAGCATTTGGTTGGGCCTTGCTCCTGCGCATGGCCGTGGCCAGCCGCCCATGCCCGCCATCATGCCGCCCACTTTGCCGCCTTGCCATCCACAGCGCCTCCGCGCCTTCGCGCCGCCTCGCCGCCGCCGGTCACCGCCGGCGAGCCCCCCTAGCCTCCAAGCTCCACCCTATCTCAAGCTTCTTTGCCATCCATGGTGTTGGCCCAAGCTAGGAGATGAAGCCATTACAATGACATGGTGGCCCCACTTGCCATAGGCACAAGACCAAGTCAAACCCAGTCAAAGTCCACTTTTGACCAGTCAACCCGAGAGAGAATATTCCGGGAATATTCTCGGTTTTCCGATTTATTCGAAATTCAAACTTCGGAAGCTCATAACTTTCTCATCCGAACTCCGTTTGACTCCATTCAAATTTCTAAATTCATCTAAAATCAAGATCTACCCGCCAGTACTAATTTTGTAATTTTTGGATTTTATTTATTTTCTTTTATTTATTTGTTGTCTCGTTTTGCGCGTAGTCGACGATTCCGCCGAGTCCGCCGACCCCGCCGCCGGAATTCAAATAGTGCAACATTCTCGCTGTGACCGAGGCAAGTCTCCTTGACGCATTTTGATCCCGTGATTTATAAATGTTTTACATTATTTTACAAACTGCATTGCTATTTATATAAAAGAATGATGTTGACGTTAGGCCATTCGTTACTACCTATCGTTCATACCTCCTTGACCTTGTTATCCATGACCCTTTGTCGCCCTAGTATAGCAATCCACCAATAAAAATGTTTTTGGAAAAATATTTTGTTAGGGAAATAACTATTGGGAAGACAGTGTGGATGGAACATATTAGTATAGAATGTAGATTGAAGCTAGAACCCAATTTGATTGGAGATTACATGAATATTGGTGTTGATGGGGATTGTTAGTTATGAAATTGATTTATGAACGTTGATGATTGGAATATTGTGAAGTTGGATTGTTATAGTAGTTCACAATGTGATGAATTGGGGGAAATTGTGGAAGATGTATGGTATTGTGGAGTATGCATGATGGATTAGATGGATCATTGCAAGTAAATAAGATGTTGACTTGGATTCCTTGGACTGATAAAATAGTATCAAATGGAAATATGAGTTAGTTGGATTATTAGAGTTTTGTTGGGACTGATTAAGAAATAAATGATTATGGAAACATAGACCTGTGGTAATCAATTATGGAAAATTGTGAATAATCCAGAATGTTTGGTGGTTTAGTAAATGACAATGTTACGTATTCTCGGTGGTTTAGTACATGATTATTGAATTATGGTATCGCGATAACCATTTATGCGGGATTATGAATAATGTCGATTATGGGTGATTTGTTTAGTAAACGTAGTATCATTGGTTATGGAAATAGCTGTAGTCGATGAATTAATGAAGTCTTGGATTTATAGAATCTTTCTTGAAAGATGCTTGGGGTGAGTTTATGAATTATTCATGGTGGATTAAAGTAGATGATTTAGAGGGGATAGTGTGAATAATTAAATATATGGTAGTATGAAGTATTATCGGTGGATTGTATTCTAGATTATTAGAGATAATATTGTGAAGTAATATCGGTGGATTGTATTCTAGATGTTTAGAGGTGTGATATTGTGAAGTATTCTCGGTGGATTAGTAGATGACCTTGTGAAATATTCTTAGTGGATGATAAGATTGATCGCCGTATGATTGGTGGATAAATCAATATTACAAGTTAGAGTTCAAGGGAAAGATTTCCTATACAAATATGATTGTGGTTTAATATGATTTCGGAGTTGTGATAATACCAGGATATACTTCCTACTTGTGGATACTATATTGGATTGGATTCTTCGTATGATTGTAAGAGTATGACAATTTAAAGGTTATTGGAGGTTACAAAATTAATTTTAAGAATTGTAACCAAACCCTACAACTTACCTTTTATAAAATAAACTATTGGTGGAATAGAATAGTACGGTAGAAATGCTTAGACTCGCAAACGGTCAATATTCACCTATGGGTGGGACTTTCAATTATCTCTTGAAAACTTGTGTTGGAAATTATTAGGCAAAAAGGTATTGCCGATGGTTTACAAAATAAAAATAAAATGAAAAATGATTTCGACTTGGGCGGCATGGAATGTCGGGTGGAAGCGGACCAAGCCTTGGTTCTTTTGTGCAAGTACCGCCCCAAGTCATATAAGGACCGACGCTTATGATTGCCATTTTAAGCATAACCGTACTACCACATGTCTATAATGGTACGACCTGGCCCACTAATTTGTAGAAGCCTAGTTTAGACTCACCACTCGGTTGTTGTGTGAGAGCCGGACGGAGGCATTGTTGTTGTTTTTCTCACACGGCGCAAGAGGGGGCTTATGTACTGGGTGGAGAGAACCCTAACAGCGGTGAAACCTCAGCGGGTGGGTCTAGCTAGGTAGATACATTGTAACGGTCTTGTCACGATCTCTCTGCCGGCACACCATAGGAAGTGTGCTAATAGCTTGGCATTAGGAGATAATCGTGTCTTGTAGGTAAAGTTGTACACCTCTGCAGAGTTAAAACTATTCGAATAGCCGTGCCTACGGTCAAAGGCAAAGCGAAGAATGCTTTCATACTGGTAGACTTTGGTTTTTGGTTTCAAACTAAACAATGTTTCGTTTTGGGATCCTGGGCGGTTAGAACTCTCGGGTGTGCTTACGGCGGCTAAAGCCGTAGGTGGAAGGAACCTGATTTTTGTGAACCCTGGCATGTGAGCCATGTGATTGGATGGAACCACGATTTTGTTGAGATGTGGCGGATAGAGCACGTATATTAGTGAGTGGTGGTTAGAACCTTCACTACAATATTACATAATTCAATTATTAAAAAGAATTGCTCAATGATGCTTTGTGAAAATTATTAACAAGTATGTTTTGTTGAAACTTGGCTTTGTGCAAATAAACCATATCAAGCCATCTTTGGATAGCCTACATTGTGCATATTTTTCCCAGACTTGCTGAGTACTTTATGTACTCACGTGCTACATTCTAATCCTCTCTCAGAAGTGAAAGAAGCTGTTCAAGATTTCCAACGACTAGGGTGCGTTCTCCACTCGATTGCCTGTGGGCAATTGGATGGGTCGCATTGGCGTTTTCGTCTTCCGCTGCAGTTGTTCAAGTTGTTCAGCATGTTCAGGCCGTAATGGTAAACCTTGACCATAAGGTCTTTGCTTTCATTTGGTATTATTCTTATTTAGTTATTTGCATTCGTGATATGGTTGTTGATTCATCACTTTTGACTGTGTGTACTAGCTACTGATCTGGGACTAGTACAGAAATACACAGAGGACTCCGGATAGTCGATCCGGGGGCCTACACCATATCAGGGTGCCTAGGAGATCAGCATGCCGCGATGCTAGGGCAGCTGTGCCAGAAAAAATTAAAATTAGTAAGAGAAAAATAACAGAAAAAATAAAAATAAAAGAAAATTAGGGATTATTTTTATAACTTCATACAAAGTGAAGAATATATATTTTTTATTTAGAATTAAAATTTCATAAATATGCTAGTCCGAGAAAAAAAAACAAGATAAGAGATTTGATTATATATATATATAAATTATTAATCAAATCTATTATATAATATAAGTGGATGGTAGGTTTTTTACAATCGCTAAGAAAAAAAAATAAAATATGCTAAAAATTCTCACAAAAAAAAGAAAACATCCTGACCTTTTATTTGGTGAACCTCCACGGAATGAAGAGATTAAGAGGGTGATACATGGATAGGTGTCCGCTCGATTGTACCGGTATAAACAATGTGGTGTGCATTAAAAGTAGTACTGAAAGAAAAAGACAAGCATTGCAATTTGTAATAATGAAATAAAGAAATGACGATATAAATGGAAAATGTTATGTTATGCTGCATTTATTGTTTATATATACAAGTATTTGAAAAAGAAAGTTTCGGTCACATGTGACAAGTATTGGTAAATGGAGCAAGTATATTCTCTCATATGATATATTTAACTAGTTACATGCCCGTGCGTTGCTACGAAAAACAAAATTGATAACGAAAAATAAAGATTAAAAAATAAAAAAATTTATTTCACAAAATCAAACATCTATCTTTAACGCTTTGTTTCTTGCGAAAGCTGGCTAATTAAAGCAACGCTTCGTTTCTTGCGTAGGGCAATTAAGCGGCAATTAATGACGTGGGGAGAACGGACCACTGCCACCAAGTGCTGCTTTAGAATAGTAGTGATATTAAAACATCACAAATGGAGTTATGCAATGATGTATTTTTTAAAAAGAAAAATCACATATGTATTACAAAGTTATTTAAACATGCTTTAAGAATGATGCACGCGTAAGTGCGTGGGCCCGTCTTGCTAGTTATAGATAATGAATGCTGATTCAGGGTGCATTTGTACCCCCGGATAGAGCTATCGAGGAAAACACTTAGGAGAATCATCTGAAAATAAAAACTGCTAATTCAATATTTGTATTGTGTACATTCTTCCTCCAACCAGGGGTTGTTCAACACGGGCATCGTGTCTATGTTGATCGCGTGTCGTGAGCCCATTTATCGGTCGATGTTCAACTATAGTTATCAATAACGGTACGTCTCGACCAGTATAGTCGATATGTACTATTTAGACACCTAAACTGGTATATAAAGTAGTCTTATGCAACGTACCGATGCATGGGCTGACGAGCTATGGAAAAAACATTCAAAAAATCACCCAACACAACATTTCCAACCCGAACAATTTGATTGATGGGTTTTTCGAGCCACCGTTAGGGTGAGTCTCCGGGGCTTCTTCTATCGTTACATTAGGTCTCTCACCATCTACACCGCGTAGGATTTTAAAGTTGAATTTTTTTAAAAGTAATATATTTTTAAATAAAATTACAAAAATAAAATAAAAAATAATTACATAAATATACATTTATCGTCAATTCATTTGACGACAAAGCTTTTGTTGTCAAATGAATTGGCGACGCATCATCTACGGCCAAATGAATTGACGATGGAAACTTTCCATCAGCCTATCGTCAATTTATTTGGCGATAAAGTGAATTGACCAACTTTGATGGCTTGCAGTAATTCGCGTTTTTAGAGGTCTTCCAGTGCTCAAAATATTATTTGGTCTACATGAAAGTTGTGGAGAATTTTAAGGCGCATTTTTTTCATGTTGTCAAGTTTTTCATTTGAGCAACAGAAAAATAATAGAAAATCGGTAAGCGCTCATGTTCGCGATGGACCAAGAAACAGAGAGTTTCACGTCTACGACGGACCGACTTTGACAGGTTACGTTAATTTGCATTTTTAGAGGTCTTTCCATGCTCAAAAAATTATTTGGTCTGCATGAAGGTTATAGAGAATTTCAAGGCGCATCTTTTTCATGTTGACAAGTTTTTCATTTGAGCAACAGAAAAAATCACAGCAAATCAGGAAGGTAAGTGCATTTGCGCCGGACCAAGAAAGAACTGTGCATTGTTCGCGCCGGACCGTTCGGTAATTTGCATTTTTGGAGGTCTTCCCGTGCTTGAAAAATTATTTAGTCTACATTAAAGTTGTAAAGAGTTTAGAGAAGCATCTTTTTCATGTTTACGAGTTTTTTATTTGAGCAACAGAAAAAATAATAAAAAATCGGAAAGATAAGTGTATTTGCAAAGGACCAAAAATGTTGGTCCGCCGTATATGCTTTTTGCTCTGTTGAGCTTTGACGAAAAGATGCATATTACTTTTGAGCAATGCTATGTGATGTGTCTTCCTTGTCCGTGATGGATGCAGGACTCTGTTTGGTGGTCATGGTGAGGCGAATGGAGGCCGGAACTAGGCAAGGGTTGCCGGAGGTCGCCGGAAAATGGCCAGAGATGGAACCAATGCAGTTCAAGGAGGCAAGAAAACAAAGTGTCTGATCAACTTGAGGCTTTTTAGGTCTAGTAGACCAAGGAGTTGTTGGTCTTTAGAGCTAAAGTAGTGGTCAAGTTAGCTTATGTGAGAGGGTTGTTAGACTTATCACTAAAAGATGCTTTGAGAAAGCATGTGTAAGAATGAATCAGTGCAACCCATGTGAGAGAAAGTGTGGGATCAAATCTTGACCCTTGGAAGTTAGCTTAGGATTAAAGCAAGACATCCAAGGGTGGGAATTGATCCTAGAACACTATAAATAGAATGGAAGGGGTGCTCTTCTTCCGTGAAGTTTTTTGGTGCTCCTTTGAGCTTTGCCCACATGAAGTGAGGCTTTGTAAAAACTTCCAAAGAAAAGAAATACAAAAATATTCTCTCCACTCTGAATTTAAATTCCGCATTTACATTATGTCTTTACATTACACAATTTAAATTCAGTCTTTACATTACGCAATTTAAATTCAGTCTTTACATTCTCGCAATTTAAATTTCGCAAGTTGGATTTGACTCCCCTCCTTCTACTTGCTTCTGGTTTTTTTATTGCCAAGGATGAGAAATTGATTGGATGGGTCTTTACTTAGATCATATCCCAATTCTCTAGACAATCCTTGTTTCAAGTTTTGCGAGAAACCGATCGTCTTTGCCTACATTGATGAATCCTTGTTTGATCGTGTTTTGATGAGGTTCTTTGTGAGCTCTAGTTTGCAGTGACTTATGGGAAGGTATCCAAATTCATCTTGATCTTCAAAATCCCACAAGCAAGCCTAGATCACATATTTGCTCTTTCGCCCCAGGAGAGAGTCTTTACTCCAGGATCTTTATTCTTTGTAAGAGGGGTTTCAGCTGGATGCTATTTGTCCAGTAGGTGAGGGAAATTTTATTTTGGAATCATTCACCCCTCTGATCGCCATTTTGATCTTTCACTAGCTAATATTGGCCGGTAGCTGTCCTGCAATATGGACAATAGATATGTCGATAATTTCTAAGAACAAATTAGGGACACCGTATTAGAGACACCCAATGAATCTTACTTAGTAAACAACGAAAGATCAGTCTCTTTGAGTTTGACGAGGTTTCTCAGGTAGAGAAGAGAGAAGAAAACTTCCACGTTTCCAACTCGAACAATTTGATTGATGTATTTTCCGAGCCACCAGTAGGGTGAGTCTCGTGGGCTGCTTCCATCGTTACATTAGGTCTCACTTTCTGCACCATGTAGGACTTTAAAGTTGAATTTTTTATAAAGTAACATATTTTTAAATAAAATTAAAAAGAGAGGTGCTTCTATGCTCTTCCTTCTAGTACAAGTTGCACAAATCTTGAAGCAAGCGAAAGGGTAAGTAATCACCATCTAGTATGAATGCTTTTAGATTAGTGCAATTTTCTTTTTGGACTGCACTAATCTAAAAGCACCTGTACTTGTTAAGACCAAGGGTAAATTAGTCACTAAATATTCTGATTAGGGCTCTGGATCCAAAGCGCAGCTCGAGGGCCCAAACCCATCCTCTCCACCTCCCCCCGATCCCCTCGGAACCGCTCGCCTCTTCCAGTCTTCCTCCGCCTCCTGTTGCAGCCTGCTTCTTGGGTTATGATGTACCCGGCTTCGAGTAGATCGGCTAAGCGATGGAGGCGAAGATCGGCAAGTTCTTCGAGTCGGTGGGCTCCATATTCACCGGCGGCGACAACATCCCGTGGAGCGACCGGGACATCATCGCCGTAAGAGCGCCCCCCCCCCCCCCGGCCGCCTTGTCCCTCGCCTTGCTTAATATTTCTTGGTTTTTGCCTGCAAAATCCTGCGTTGTAGATGGGGATTAACACTAGGATGCACACCAGTAGTTGAAGCATAGGAAGATGTGTAAAGAAAGGGGAAAATTTGATTATTTGCCCTGAAGTTGATGGGCATTTGATCATTTGCCCAAAGTTGGTGGGCATTTGATCATTTGCCCTACGATGTCTCACTGACATGCGGGTCCTAGGGCCACATGTCAGTGAGACATCGTAGGGCAAATGATCAAACGCTTATGAACTTTGGGCATATGATCAAACGCCCATCAACTTCAGGGCAAATGATCAAAGAAAGGAGAGTGAATGATCACGGGCAGTTACTAAACTGGAGTGTAACACGGGCTGTGTCTTATTTGTAATCCCTACATTTCTACAATATCTGCGCTTGATGCTTCCCTGGTGGGAGACTAGCCTATCTGTTGAATCGATGGTGCTTTGGCATGTTTGTAATTAGTTCGTGTGATTTTATGGTTGTAGCATGGATTGACCGAATTGGATGCCCATTTGGTCGTGTAGTTTCGAAGGGTACGCGTTCTACTAAAAGTCTAAAACCATTAGGTGCTTAATCTGAAACATCCAATGGAGCCACAAAGAAATTCACTGTGTTACTCCTCTCTTTCTGCATTGTTCACTAGCATGGTTACATGGACTCTCTAATTCAATTCTTGTTGCTATTGCCAAATAATATGCTTCCATTTCTCTTCAGACTTCACATTTTTGTTAATGTGTTCTGTTAGTTATGTTCGATGTGTATTTGGAGTTAATAGTTTTGATTCTGATGATGACGCATGGTTCTATGTTATACTTAGGGCTGCGAAAGAGAGGTTGCTGAGACCGCAACCGAAGAACAGAAAAATGATAGCCTTATGAGGCTATCTTGGGCCCTTGTGCATTCCAAGCAGCAGGATGATGTGAATCGTGGAATAGGCATGATTGAAGGTCAAATGACTTATTTATTGCAATACTTAAGACTTACTAATTGCAACCTTGTATTTAGGTGTTTTTTCCTTCTTTTTCTTGGGCATCAGTTCTTCTACTCTGTTTTGATCAACTCGTTTGATTCCGCAGCCTCTTTGGACAAATCTAGCAGCCCTCTGCAGACTAGGGAAAAGCTGTATTTGTTGGCTGTTGGACACTACATAAATGGTGACTATCCAAGAAGCCGGCAACTTGTGGACCGTTGTTTGGAGGTATGTCTACAACATTATTTACCATATAGATTCCCTGGTATTTTCCTAATGCCTTGTCTGCCATTCTATTTCATTTTTTGCTATGCTCGAGTCTAATACCAACTTAGCATTTCGGTTGAGAACAAAAAGAAAATTATGTAAAATAAAGATTTCGGGTAATCTTAGACCATGTTGGAAGACCTTTTTTGTTTATGTTGCATGCTAGCTGAATATAAATTCATATAATTTTCAAGCTTTTAAGAATATTTTTTTGTTATGTTTCCCCCCAAAATTTAATTTATATAGACTGCTATCTTGTAGATTCAACCTGATTGGAGCCAGGCCTTATCTCTGAAGAAGTCAAAAGAAGATAAAATTGCTAAAGGTGACTAAAATTAATCAACAATGCTATTCTATATTCCATTGATTCTGTGTTTAACACTTTTAACTTACCTGATGGATTACCTTTTATGAATAATTTACAACGAGATGCTATGAATCATTTATGCTGAGTTCTAAACAAGTAATGTGAGACTGATGTCTCTAGATATTGATAATCATGTTTTGTGCAGATGGTCTGATTGGCATAGGTATCGCCACAACTGCTGTTGGACTCTGGTTGGTGGGATTGCAGCTGCTGTTGCCAGGAAGAAGTGAGATGTTATCTGCTTGCTGATGAAGTAGGAGATGTTTCGTTCTGTAATACCAATTGTTCTACTATTAGAGCATCTCCAACAGTTCCTCAAACCTATTCCCTAAACTTAATTTTAGGCTTAATTAGAAAAACACATGCTCCAACAGTTCTGTATCGTAGCTCCCAAAATTTGGCACTCCCAAAACAGGGATCCGACGACCTCAAATCTACGCGTAGCCGCCGCGCTCCCAATCACCCGATCGCGCCCCTCCCGCGGCAAATCGTGTTCGCTCCTTTCTTCGCGCCATTCGGCCGCCGCATCCTCTCCTCCCGCCGTCGCCTCGTCCTCTCCTCTCGACGCTGTCGCCGCCGCCTCGTCCTCTCAACCCGACGCCGCCGCCTCGCCCTCTCCGCCTGACGCGGCCGCTCTGCCTGACGCGGCTAAACCCCACTTCCCAACACCCCAAATCCCCAGAAGGCCACAAGGCCATGATAGCTTCGAGGACACCCGTCTCGCTCCACCACCTCATCGTTGCCGGCGGCCAGGGGAGGCACTGCATCGGAGGCCACAGGAGGCGCGGGCGCGCGCAGGCGCTCGAAGGCCTCTGGGGGCACAATACCCACCCTCCACCCGCCGCCGCCGTTGCCCGAAGCGAGGCCAACCCGTCGTGGGCAGTGGCGTGCCGACCCTCGAGAACCACGCGCCGAGGAGTACTACAAGGTGCGACTATTTGCTTCAACCATAGGTTACGCGCAGCGTCCCGTTCTTATCGTTTTTGGTGCGATTTGAAGTGAATCGGACTGACGGTTGGGGCCAATTGGGCGTTGAAACGCGAGCTATTTTTTGATGTGACAATGACGTATGTGGGTTCTGTTGTTCCGAGGAATTCTATTGAAATGTTGGTCCGTGTGTGGTGCATGTTTATTATGCCTTGCAGGAGCAAAGAATCATTCGCGAGGAGGAGTGGGATGCCTTCATGAGTGTGCTTCGGAAGCCATTACCGGCGACGTTTAGGATCAATGCTAGGTGATGCTGGTTACTCTGAAATGATGTGACACACTTATCGTTTACCACTTTGGCATTCCTTTGGTTATATCATTCGTTTGGTTTTACTAAATGCACTTCCTTGAGAAAAAAATATCTCTTGTTTGATGGGCATTTGGATTTGATCCCCTGTTTTGCTCCTCCTTCTGTTTTCTCATTGCTAAAAATGAATACAGTGGTTGTCAAATACTGGTTGCCCCATGATTTGTATGTCTTGTTGACCTGCCAATCTGCCATTCACGTGCAAGGGGTATCAGATATTTTGTTCAGAAGCTGTGCTCTATAACATTCCAATAAGAGATCTGCAATTCTGATTTGTGAACCATTTACAGATAATAATCAACTAATGCATGCAAAGTGTCACATTAATTGCCACTTACTTTAAAACTCATGCAGTTTTAGGGCAAACAATTCCCATCTATTCATTATGTATGTTACCTTACCATGTGAAGTGTCTCTAAGAAATGTAATGAACAAACTATACGGTAAGTGGCTTACATCAAAAGATTTATTTACTAGGCAATATCATGCTATTTGACAGACTATTGTTACTTCTGTATATTTGTTACAGTAACAGATAAATTCATTTGGTTGACCACTGTTGGTGTTTCTTCCTGAGTAAGCTGAAGTTTTCCTTTCCTTTTCAGCTGCCAATTTTTTAAAGATATTTTCTCAAAATTAGAAAATGACTTCAGGAGATCTTGGGAGAGTGAGGTTGCCTCTTGCTTGATCTATACACTTAATGTTAGTCCTTGACAGTTTCTAATGTTTTTTTTTAAAAAAAAAAACTGTTTGCAAAGGTTAGTGATGATTATGGAGAAGATGCTGTAGCGACCCGGGTAATTAACCTAGAGTAATTAGCCTCCACCTGGGCATTACCCTATGTTAATCACTCGAATCTCGATATAGTAGCTAGCAAAGTACCGGGTAGTCCAAAGATTGTCAGGTACCATACCGTGATCGTAATATTGCAGAGAACAATAATTAGAGATCGAATCGAAATATATTACATTCAGCCACGCAGGGCTTACATGTCCATTACATAATTAGACATTGGTTCCAAGTACAACAAAATTTATATTACAACGGTCTCATCCCATGACGACCGTCCCAAAAGTAATCCTTTCTACCCAATCATCTAGTTCTCTTGATTGTAGTAGTAATAAGCATCTTCCTGAAGCTCCTGATCCTGCTCATCGCCTTCAGTCCACGCCTCAACGGTGGATCCATCAAGCTCGCCTTCTAAGCAAGGGGAGGATTATACAAGAGTGAGTACAACGTACTCAGCAAGCACTAATAGCAACATAATGACATGAATCTTTCTCTCCTTTCCACAGATCTTTCCTTCCTTCAAACTTAGGTTTTTATTTAAATTAGATTTTCTTTAAAAGTTGGCCAATTTTATTTTAAACTTGACTACTAGCACTTGTATATGAGACAGACTGATCTTCCGTAGCCTCCAATCCAGGAGACAGGCATGAATTCATGATTTTTAACAACTGCGCTTGAGTTTGTACCACTTTACCCATAGTGACCCTCCTCAGAGAGGCCCCAGAACGTTTATCACTAATCCATAAAAGATCTCCAACCCTGTTACCCGAGTCGTGAACTCCTTCCCTAGGCAGTCTCAACGACTCGCGGCTAACAGTTGTACTCCGACAGTCAGTCGTCGGCAGTAACTCTACCCGTGGCTTCAAATATACCGCCATTTCCGTGGACCTGTACCCCACGGGCCTCCCGGCATATCCCAGGGTACGCCATATAACACTTACCCAATGTGGAGATCTAAATCCTTCATAGGACAACCTTTTCTGACCGTTTCCACACACTATGGTTGATACTGCAATTACGGCTCAATGCCCAAGTGTAGTTTGTAATTCCTTATATTCTATCCTCTGTAGAGGGCCCCACCGCATGACAATCCTTCTCATCGGCGCCCTCTACCCACCATAATAATAATACGACCACGGATCATTCCGTGAACAGACCAAATCCATTTCTCTCCGTGTCACATGACACCAAACCAGTTTCATTTTCTCAAACACAGTTTCAACCGCATCCGATTTAAGGTTTTTAATTTGAATATAACGTTTTCCATGCAAGAGTGATACACATAGTATACAGAAATCAATTGAAAAGATTTTAAACAAACATGAATCAAAGGCTCTTGCCTGGTAGAATCAAGTGTTCGACCTCGCTCGATCTTTGGGATGGTTTGACGGGTTCGATTCGAGACCTGACAATTATAAAGTATTACTACGGCATCAACTAAACTTGCTATGGAAATCTATTCTTCTACGGACAGCGTCAAACTAACTAGAACCCAATAGCTACCCACAATTCAATTTATTTACAGCAATTCAAATTAACAATTACAACAAGAACAATTATTACAGTTAATCAATTTTTCTATCTGATTAACCGCGGCTTTTAGAAATTAAACAGAAGCTTTTTCCTACGACTCAAATACCGTGATTTAATCTACGAGTAACGTACGAAAATAGCCAGATTCCTAGATTTTCCCTTTTTCTTCCCCCTTCTTTCTTTTTCTCTTTTCTTTTCTCTTCTTTTCTTTTTCTTCTCTTCTCTTTTCTTTTCTCCTTCTTTCTTTCTTCTCTCATTTTCTTTTTCCTCTCCCTTTTTCCTCCTCTGCCTGACGCCTTGCCTCCTTGGTTTCTTCAGCCAAAGCCGCCCAGGCTCCCCTCGATCTCCTGGCGCACGGCTTCTCCCTCACCTGCCGATCGCCGCCGCCGGGTGCTCCCCTTCCTCTCTCCCCCCCTCTCTCTCTCTCTTCTGCTCTCCCCTCGGCCTCCCACGGACGCCCTAGCGGCTAAGGACAGCTACTACTTGATCTACTCGTTTGCCTCATTTTACATTTGCTCTACCTTTTGATTCGCATCTATGGTGAATAATGAGAACAGATGCTACTCTCTCGATCCTTATTTGGTTCTTGCACATTTTACTTGTTGTTATACTTTGGATTGCAATTTGGTCAGTGATGCTTGCTCTAGAGGGACGGCTAGGCAAAGGTCTAAGCAACCCTAGAGCTAACTGAGACCGAAACCTACTCGATCTACCCAGGTTGCACGCAAAAGAGTAGTGCTACTGCTGCTACTTGGATGGTTAGGAAGTGGGGTGCACCTTGTGGTTTGGTTGGGTTTGGATCTGTAGGATGGAAGAGGATGCAGCCGGTTTGGTTCTTGGGGATCTCCTTGCTCCTTGTTCGGTTCACTTGATCTTGGGGATCCTCCTGGTTCACTGCTTCTTGTGGTTTGCCTCTTGGTTCAGTGCGTCTTGTGGCTCTCTCCTTCCTCCGGCTTCTGGACCTTCTCCTGGTTCCAGCGGTTCTTGCTTCTTGAGGACCCTCCTTGCTTCTTGCTCCCTTGCGCTCTCTCACTGGACTGTGTGTGTTTGGTGTGTGCTCTGTTGGTTCTCTGGTTCGGCTGGAGACTGAGGAAAGCAATGGATGCTTGCTATAAAGGGAAAGGAAATGGGACGGGTGGCAGCCGTGCCCCCTCCCTTGCTGCCACGAATGCTGCTTCGGTTGTTGATTGGCTGAGAAGGGCGGTGCTGCTGCTGGCTGCGAGCTGGCTGCTTGCTGGCTTGCAGGCTGGCTTGAGGATAAGGAATGGTCAAGGTTACCATGCTACCCTTCTGGCTCTTTACTGAGTTCTTCGGGATGGCTAAAAATTTGGGTTTCTAAATACTACGGACACCCGCAGTCCGAACAGGTAAGTCGCGGTTGCCGGATGATGATACCCGATCTAGCGAGAGGTGCCAACTCGGCCCCAACGGGTCTGGTATCTCGGTGATCAATACCTCGCCTGCGGGACTGACGGCAATCTCTTTTCTAACTCTATTCGCTCTATTCGCATTTTTAAATCTTTTCGCAAACAAATACGCTAACTACTGCTCTAATTACTCATTACTACTGTTGTTTGCTTAGTTAATTTTCTAGGTTATTACATCCTATCCCCCTTAAAAGGGATTTCGTCCCCGAAATCCAGCTTACCCAAAGAGGTACGGGTAGGACTCGCGAAGATCGTCTTCCTTCTCCCACGTCGCTTCTTTATCGGTGTGGTGCTTCCACTGGACCTTACAAAACCTAATGGTGGCTCTTCTGAACTGCCTTTCTTCTGTGGCTAAGATTTTTAGTGGACGCTCTTCATAGGTTAGGTCAGGTTGAAGAGGGACATCAAGGTTTTGCACTAGCTGCGAAGGTTCTCTAAGGCAGGCTCTAAGTTGAGATATGTGGAAGACATTATGGATTCGGGAAAGTTGAGGAGGCAATTCTAGTTGGTAGGCTGCAACTCCTTTCCGAGATAAGATCTTGAATGGCCCCACATAGCGAGGGCTCAATTTTCCTTTGACTCCAAACCTGTGCACTCCTTTCATTGGTGACACTTTCAAATACACATAGTCCTCTGGCTGGAACCTCAATTCTCTCTTACGTTTATCAGCATAACTCTTTTGTCTACTCTGAGCAGTTTTCAACCTTTCTTGAATCAGCTTGATCTTCTCATCATTTTGGCGAATCAAGTCAGGACCTAACAGTGATTTTTCACCAACTTCGTACCAACAAATCGGGGATCTACACCTTCTACCATATAGGGCTTCAAATGGTGCCATCTGTATACTCGCCTGGTAGCTATTATTGTAAGCAAACTCAGCGAGATGCAGATATTTGTCCCAACTTTCTTTAAAATTCAGCACGCATGCTCTCAACATATCTTCAAGAATTTGATTTGTTCTTTCAGTTTGTCCATCCGTTTGAGGGTGGTATGCAGTGCTGAAGTTTAGCTTAGTTCCCAGAGCAGTCTGTAAACTTCCCCAGAAATTAGATGTGAACACTGTGCCTCTATCAGATGTAATTGTTTTGGGAACTCCGTGAAGTGTGACTATCTTCTCAATGTATATTTCGGCTAGTCTGTGAGCAGAGTATTTCTGATTGGTAGCAATGAAGTGGGCTGACTTAGTGAGTCGGTCCACTATCACCCATATGGCATCCTTTTTGGTCACAGTCCTAGGCAAGCCTGTTATGAAATCCATACAGACATCCTCCCATTTCCACTCAGGGATTTGGAGAGGTTGAAGTAAGCCTGCAGGACGTTGGTGTTCTGCTTTAACTCTTTGACAGGTGTCACACTTACTAATATATTCTGCTATCTCCTTTTTCATACCATTCCACCAAAATGTCTCTCTCAAGTCTCTATACATCTTAGTACAACCAGGATGGATGGTGTACAAAGTGTCATGGGCTTCTTCCAGGATTAGTGACTTGATAGCTGAGTCATTGGGTACACATATTCTGTCATGAAGTCTGAGGGTTCCTTCCTTATCCAACTTAAACTCTGAAGGTTGGCCTGACTTAATCCTGTTGCTCTCTTCCTGAATAAAGGGATCAATGACTTGTTTTTCCTTGATTTGTTCTAAGAGGTTGGATTGAACTGTCATGGTTGCTAGCAGGGTACTGGATGAAGACAAGTGGAAGTTAATCCTCATCTTGGCTAACTCTTGAATCAATTCAGGCTTGACATTCTGAATAGCCATTTGGTTACATTGAGCTTTCCTGCTCAATGCATCAGCGACCACATTGGCTTTCCCGGGATGGTAATTAATTGTGATATCATAATCTTTAATGAGCTCTAACCATCTCCTTTGTCTCATATTCAGTTCTTTCTGAGTGAAGATATACTTTAAACTCTTGTGGTCACTATAGAGTGTACATTTTGCCCCATACAGGTAATGTCTCCAGATCTTTAATGCAAACACTACAGCTCCCAACTCTAGGTCATGAGTGGGATAATTAACCTCATGCGGGCGTAATTGCCTAGAGGCATAAGCAATTACTTTCTCATTTTGTATCAGCACACATCCTAAACCTGATTTTGAGGCATCACAATATACCACATATTCAATGCCATCCTCAGGTAGGGTTAGTACTGGAGCAGAGGTTAACAACTGTTTGAGTTTTTGGAAACTCTCTTCACACTTCTCGGTCCAATTGAATCGGCTGTCCTTTCTTAAGAGCTTGGTAATGGGAGATGATATTTGAGAGAAGCCTTTGATAAATCTGCGGTAGTATCCAGCTAATCCAAGGAAACTTCTGACTTCTTTTTGATTGGAGGGCTGCTTCCAGGACTTAATGGCTTCAATTTTATCCGGATCTACCTCTATTCCTTTTCCAGATATTATGTGTCCTAAAAAGGGCACTTGATCTAGCCAAAATTCACACTTGCTGAATTTGGCATACAACTGGTTTTCTCTGAGGGTTTGGAGAGAATTTGTTCTAAGGTGGTCTCATGCTCTTCCTTGCTTTTAGAGTATACAAGTATGTCATCTATGAATACCACAATGAATTTGTCCAAGCTCTTCATGTATACCTTGTTCATCATGTTCATGAATATGGCAGTTGCATTGGTTAATCCAAATGGAACAACTGTGTATTCATAGTGTCCATATCTAGATACAAAAGCAGTTTTCTCCATATCTTCTGGCCTCACTTTTATTTGATGGTAACCAGACCTTAAGTCAATTTTGGAGAAAACACAAGCACCTCTTAGTTGGTCAAACAGATCATCTATTCTTGGGAGAGGGTACTTGTTCTTTATGGTGACTCGGTTAAGATCCTCATGTCAGTACATAACCTTAGTCCACCATCTTTCTTATTCACAAAGAGAATCGGGGCTCCCCAAGGTGATACACTTTCCCTAATGAACCCTTTGCTTTCCAATTCCTCCAATTGTTTCTTCAATTCTACCAATTCTTGTGGGTTCATACGATAGGGTCTTTTACAAATAGGAGTGGTTCCCGGAACAAGATCTATGGAGAATTCCAATTCTCTGTCAGGCGGCATGCCTGGCAGTTCTTCAGGAAATACATCAGGGAACTCCTGAACTATAGGGATAAGGGACAACTCTTTTGAGGACAACAGAGTAAGCTTGGGGCTGTTTTGGGATTGTTTGGCCCTTTCTCCCTGATATATAATATGGCTCCCATCAAAGGTTCTTATAGACGCAGTCTTAAGCTCGCAGTCTATGTTAACCCCATTGGTAGCTAGCCAATCCATTCCCAGGATTACATCTAGCGCCTCTAGACTGATAACATGCAGATTTGCAAGGAATGGGGTGTCTAGTATCCTGATCATCTGGTTTCTTCTAATTGAGGTTACTGTAATTAACCCTGCAGGTGTATTGACTCCCAACGGTGACATTAAGGGTACGCATTCTAACTTATTCCTATCCACAAATCCTTTAGAAATAAAAGAATGCGTTGCACCAGGGTCAAATAGAATAGTACCAACAGATGGGGGTATGGGTATCTTACCAGTGACCACATCTGTGGCTCCCTCCGCTTGCTCTACTGAGATGTTGTTCAAACGGGCTGAACCCACACTGGATGCTCCACGAACAGATCCTTGCGATGCTGTAGCAGTGGCACTCCCTGGAACACGTCCTGCCATGGGTGGACGACTCTGAGGTCTCCCTGTGCTGCTCTGTCCTGCTTGGGTGGCTAGGTAGGGGCAGCTGGTTCTTTTGTGTCCTTCTCTTCCACAATTGAAACAATTGAGGGGTGGTTGGGTGCAATTGGTGAGGTAGTGCGGTCCTCCGCACCTGAAACACTTGAGAGGTGGTCTAGGTGGAGGGGCACCTGGGTGTGAAACTGGTGGAGCTGCACTTGATCTTGGAGTTATGTTTTTGTTTGGTGGAGGAGGCCTGAATGATCTAGGCTGACTAGGAAAGCTTGGACGGACATCAAACCTAGCCTTCTTCCTCCTCTCTTCACTCATCTGGGAATGCTCATCTTCTAGAATTATGGCACGGTTTGCTAGTTTCTGGAACTCAGTAATCTCCTGGGTGGACAACAACATTCTGATATATGGATTCATTCCCTTCTTAAAAGCGGTATATCTTTTAGCATCTCAGATCCACTTCATCGAGGGCATATCGTGATAATTCATTGAATTTCTGCAAATATTCGGTGATCTTTTGTTCCCTGAGTTAAATCCCAAAATTCTCTCCTCTTAACATCCAATGCTCCTGTGGGGATGTGGGCACTACGAAACTAAGCTGTGAACTCTGCCCAGGTAACCGGTGGTTCTTCTACACGAGCCTCACAATAATTTTCCCACCCAGTTGCAGCAGTCCCACTAAGCGATGTCTTTGCATCTGCACTCTCTCTGATCGGTGCAATTTATTGTATTCAACTTCTTCGAATTTCTGAGCCAATCATTTCTTTGCAAGTGGTTACGTGGCTTGGGAGAAGGTAGGTGGGGCGGGTTTGCGAGGAATTCACCTAAGGTTACTCTACCTCTAGGGTGATGAGGATGACCTCCAGGGACTAGGTTGGTTAATAGAGTTTCCACCAGGTGGTTTTGGCTCTCTTGGAAGTGTCGGAGGATTCTTCCTAGTTGATCTGGGGGTTCGGGGGCCCTAGCTACATCAGCTAAGCCTCCTTGGGGTGTTGGCTGTCTGGATGGTGGTGGGAATGGCTGATTTAGGTCTTGGAATGGTGCTTGGGGTGGTTCTACTTCTTCTGGTGGATCTTGGATGGCTCCTAAACGAAGGATTAGGTTCTGCTCAAGCACCTCACGATCCGACATCCTGCAAAAGAGACCAACCCAACGCGCAACTTAATTAATCACTTATCTTCGACACAACAATTTGTCTTTAGAAGGTCATTCCTATATTTAACTAAGGATATAACTAAGGAAAGAAGGGATATCCTGAAGAACAGCAATTATTTTCAAAGGGAAGAAGTGTGCAAGGGTAACTTAACTTTTACAAGCATTCAATTTTGTTGAGATAAGGGGTGTCATTGTAGTTAGTAGATATTAAGGCCAAGTTTTTAAGAAATGAGATAAGAAGTTGAGAAGCTCGCTCTCAATCGTCACTCCATTTCAGAATTACAACTACCATCTATCTACCCTCTCAGAATAAGAACCATAAATCGCAATTTAAGAAAACGACAAAAACTTGGTGTCTGAGTACCAAGAACTCCTTGAGGACGCGCCTCAAGTCGCACCTATAGCTACTGAAGAACATAAACACCATCAAGATGCAAATAAGAAAACGATAAAAACCCTAGTGTCCGAGCACTAGGAACTCCTCGAAGTCTACGCGCTTCGAGTCGCACCTATCTATTGAAGAAAAACGATAAACAACCCTCGGTGTCTGAGCGCCGAGAACTCCTCGAGGTCTACACGCCTCGAGTCGCGTTATGGACCCCGTGCCCAAAACCGCCACGGACTACAGGTCCGGGTCCGTCTCCTAGTCCTTAGCTCCTAATTCTATGCGCTGTATTCAGCTATTTAAATACTTAGATAGATATCAGCACACCACAAATGCATATCTGGTTTTCTACGGTCGGCAATGCAAGACAGAAAGTTAACATGCTCATGCAGTGCCTCCTAAACATACTAGTAAGAATTAAAATACTTACATATGAGCTAATGCAATGAAAGTAACCTGTCATACTAGTTATTTATGCAAGCAATAAGTTAACATGATATGCCATGCTGCAATGATATCAGACATGAGGATATGCAATGCTAAGATACAAATGCAGATGGCTGATTACACAAAAGAACTTCTACCACAACTACCACAAGGAACTAACTTGCTTCCCTATCCCCCTTAAAAGAGGGTCTAGTTAAAACTGGTGATCAATTTAAGAAAATAGCTAAACCAAACTTAACACTTAGCAGTTGATAAAGGAAAGGTTACTATACTAGTGCCATATAGCTAGAGATATCTTTTTATTTCAGTTTCTTAACAGTCTCTATTATTTAATGCGTGGTTCTCGTAACCATTGCTCTGATACCACCTGTAGCGACCCGGGTAATTAACCTAGAGTAATTAGCCTCCACCTGGGCATTACCCTATGTTAATCACTCGAATCTCGATATAGTAGCTAGCAAAGTACCGGGTAGTCCAGTACTCTGTCAGGTACCATACCGTGATCAGAATATTGCAGCAGAACAATAATTAGAGATCGAATCGAATATATTACATTCAGCCACGCAGGGCTTACATGTCCATTACATAATTAGACATTGGTTCCAAGTACAACAAAATTTATATTACAACGGTCTCATCCCATGACGACCGTCCCAAAAGTAATCCTTTCTACCCAATCATCTAGTTCTCTTGATTGTAGTAGTAATAAGCATCTTCCTGAAGCTCCTGATCCTGCTCATCGCCTTGACCCACGCCTCAACGGTGGATCCATCAAGCTCGCCTTCTAAGCAAGGGGAGGATTATACAAGAGTGAGTACAACGTACTCAGCAAGCACTAATAGCAACATAATGACATGAATCTTTCTCTCCTTTCCACAGATCTTTCCTTCCTTCAAACTTAGGTTTTTATTTAAATTAGATTTTCTTTAAAAGTTGGCCAATTTTATTTTAAACTTGACTACTAGCACTTGTATATGAGACAGACTGATCTTCCGTAGCCTCCAATCCAGGAGACAGGCATGAATTCATGATTTTTAACACTGCGCAGGTTTGTACCACTTTACCCATAGTGACCCTCCTCAGAGAGGCCCCAGAACGTTTATCACTAATCCAGAAATAGATCTCCAACCCTGTTACCCGAGTCGTGAACTCCTTCCCTAAGCAGTCTCAACGACTCGCGGCTAACAGTTGTACTCCGACAGTCAGTCGTCGGCAGTAACTCTACCCGTGGCTTCAAATATACCGCCATTTCCGTGGACCTGTACCCCACGGGCCTCCCGGCATATCCCAGGGTACGCCATATAACACTTACCCAATGTGGAGATCTAAATCCTTCATAGGACAACCTTTTCTGACCGTTTCCACACACTATGGTTGATACTGCAATTACGGCTCAATGCCCAAGTGTAGTTTGTAATTCCTTATATTCTATCCTCTGTAGAGGGCCCCACCGGCATGACAATCCTTCTCATCGGCGCCCTCTACCCACCATAATAATAATACGACCACGGATCATTCCGTGAACAGACCAAATCCATTTCTCTCCGTGTCACATGACACCAAACCAGTTTCATTTTCTCAAACACAGTTTCAACCGCATCCGATTTAAGGTTTTTAATTTGAATATAACGTTTTCCATGCAAGAGTGATACACATAGTATACAGAAATCAATTGAAAAGATTTTAAACAAACATGAATCAAAGGCTCTTGCCTGGAGTAGAACTGAAGTGTTCGACCTCGCTCGGACTGCTGGGGGGATGGTTTGACGGGTTCGATTCGAGACCTGACAATTATAAAGTATTACTACGGCATCAACTAAACTTGCTATGGAAATCTATTCTTCTACTGACAGCGTCAAACTAACTAGAACCCATTAACTACCCACATTTCAATTTATTTACAGCAATTCAAATTAACAATTACAACAAGAACAATTATTACAGTTAATCAATTTTTCTATCTGATTAACCGCGGCTTTTAGAAATTAAACAGAAGCTTTTTCCTACGACTCAAATACCGTGATTTAATCTACGAGTAACGTACGAAAATAGCCAGATTCCTAGATTTTCCCTTTTTCTTCCCCCTTCTTTCTTTTTCTCTTTTCTTTTCTCTTCTTTTCTTTTTCTTCTCTTCTCTTTTCTTTTCTCCTTCTTTCTTTCTTCTCTCATTTTCTTTTTCCTCTCCCTTTTTCCTCCTCTGCCTGACGCCTTGCCTCCTTGGTTTCTTCAGCCAAAGCCGCCCAGGCTCCCCTCGATCTCCTGGCGCACGGCTTCTCCCTCACCTGCCGATCGCCGCCGCCGGGTGCTCCCCTTCCTCTCTCCCCCCCTCTCTCTCTCTCTCTCTTCTGCTCTCCCCTCGGCCTCCCACGGACGCCCTAGCGGCTAAGGACAGCTACTACTTGATCTACTCGTTTGCCTCATTTTACATTTGCTCTACCTTTTGATTCGCATCTATGGTGAATAATGAGAACAGATGCTACTCTCTCGATCCTTATTTGGTTCTTGCACATTTTACTTGTTGTTATACTTTGGATTGCAATTTGGTCAGTGATGCTTGCTCTAGAGGGACGGCTAGGCAAAGGTCTAAGCAACCCTAGAGCTAACTGAGACCGAAACCTACTCGATCTACCAGGTTGCACGCCCAAGAGTAGTGCTACTGCTGCTACTTGGATGGTTAGGAAGTGGGGTGCACCTTGTGGTTTGGTTGGGTTTGGATCTGTAGGATGGAAGAGGATGCAGCCGGTTTGGTTCTTGGGGATCTCCTTGCTCCTTGTTCGGTTCACTTGATCTTGGGGATCCTCCTGGTTCACTGCTTCTTGTGGTTTGCCTCTTGGTTCAGTGCGTCTTGTGGCTCTCTCCTTCCTCCGGCTTCTGGACCTTCTCCTGGTTCCAGCGGTTCTTGCTTCTTGAGGACCCTCCTTGCTTCTTGCTCCCTTGCGCTCTCTCACTGGACTGTGTGTGTTTGGTGTGTGCTCTGTTGGTTCTCTGGTTCGGCTGGAGACTGAGGAAAGCAATGGATGCTTGCTATAAAGAGAAAGGAAATGGGACGGGTGGCAGCCGTGCCCCCCTCCCTTGCTGCCACGAATGCTGCTTCGGTTGTTGATTGGCTGAGAAGGGCGGTGCTGCTGCTGGCTGCGAGCTGGCTGCTTGCTGGCTTGCAGGCTGGCTTGAGGATAAGGAATGGTCAAGGTTACCATGCTACCCTTCTGGCTCTTTACTGAGTTACTGCTGGGGATGGCTAAAAATTTGGGTTTCTAAATACTACGGACACCCGCAGTCCGAACAGGTAAGTCGCGGTTGCCGGATGATGATACCCGATCTAGCGAGAGGTGCCAACTCGGCCCCAACGGGTCTGGTATCTCGGTGATCAATACCTCGCCTGCGGGACTGACGGCAATCTCTTTTCTAACTCTATTCGCTCTATTCGCATTTTTAAATCTTTTCGCAAACAAATACGCTAACTACTGCTCTAATTACTCATTACTATTGTTGTTTGCTTAGTTAATTTTCTAGGTTATTACAGATGCTATCAAGCCCTTGCCTTGGTATCCAATGCTCTCTTTGCTTTGCTTTAAATTATTATACCATTCATGGGTAGCAAAATCTGTCATATATTTCGTGTGAGCCTTTCAATCTCCCATTTCAGGGAATTTCTTAGGATTTTTGAGAGTGCCAACTGAAAGTAATTTTACAGAGTAAATGCAAATATTCAGATTAGGCAGCACATTAGCCACCCTTTATGTGTAAAAAATAAGGCTGCTTACTGAATTGTGGAAGTTAGGGAAGGGCTTAGTTGCATCACTTGACATTATCAATACATGTTCTATCCCAACTGATTTTACCTTTCCCCTCTTTTCCATTAAAATTCTTCCACCTTCAAATCATTGCTATACTTAACGATTAGTTTATGTTGCAACCTTGAGGTACTCTTGATTAAGCTACTCTTTTGATTCATCCTTTTCTGCATTCCAGTTTTCATGAGTTTTTAAAGCATAAGAGTGAAGTTGGTAATATAACTAGACAAGAGGCTGTTAGCATGATGGGCATCTCTTACTGATTTGCTTATGAATTATTTTTATCTCGGATATCTTGTATTTTAATATCTTAGCTATCTTATATTAAGCTTTACTTTTTTCAATAATTGAGATCATTTCTGCAGGTGCCACCATTGTTTCCCTTCCTCTGTGGGACTGTGGTTAGGTCATAGCTAACGATGTCAATGTGCAAAGATGCGACCTCCTTATCCACAATACAAAGAGAATGTGCACTGCCAACCTGATAGTGACAAACCAAGAAGCACAAAACTTCCCTGGTTGTTCTCTTGCAAATGCTCATTCAGAAACTTCTAAGGATGACTGCAAACCACAAAAGTTCAGTTCGACCGCATACTTTGTGATGTCCCCTGTAGTGGTGATGGGACTATCCGCAAGGGTCATGGCATGTGGAGAAAGTGGTAAGCAATGGTTCAACGCAATGCCTTCAGCTTGCTCACGTGCATATGCTAGAATTTTTGTTTGCCTCGTGCCAATCGATGGAGAGGATGGAGTCCACAACGTGATAGTATATGCCGCATGCCTTCAACAGCAGAATTCGCGACGGGAAAGACGGCAAGACCGGGACAAGTCAAAAAAAAATTTAGGGAAAAAATAGGAACTGTTGGAGTATAGTCTTTTTTTTAGTCCCAAAAACTTTTAGGAAGCTCCCAATCCAAAGTTATTAGGAGTCAAATTATAGGGAACTCTTGGAGATGCTCTTAGTTTGGTTATATTTCAGTCGAATCGCTACAGTTATGGGCATAAAATGAGTTGACGATATCATGATACTCCAGAGGCAGTGTAACCTTTTCACTGTTTTGTACATCGAGCGATCTGGCGTATTATTATCAGTATCTTTGACTTTTAGATTACATGTTGATGGCTATACTATTGTCTCAAACAAGTGTTGGGACTGTTGAATACACCATAATGCGATTGGCGTGTACCTTGTATTTTACCAGACTGATGACATATCCGATGCTATGTTTTTTCCTTTCCCGTGACAGATGATCCGACCATGCACCCTGACCATGCAATGTTCTTTATTAATGTTGATTTTGTACTTTCTTGTAATATGTAAATACAAAAGAGGGAGATGATCAAGTTCCTCATGGAAGTGCTTCAGAGCTTGGTAAGGTGCACCCGTAAACGCTCGTCTGCCTGACTAGTGGGAAGTAGCAATTGAAACTTGTGAGACAAATGCGTGTGAAGCCAGGGACGTATCAATCTTCTATCTCATCAAGTTTGTTAGTTCAGTTTTCGCATGCATCATTTGCCAGTCCAATACCATGGCATCACAAGCACAGCAACGTTGTGAAAAAAATTCATGAGTGAATGAGTAAAATTATATTAAGAATTGAAATATGGAATTTGTCACATGAAGTTGACGAAGGAGCAAATATGTATTCCAGCAATGTCAGAGTTGAATATTAGTTGTTCTAGCCCATAAATTCTTTGGCAGCCTGCAACACATCATCAGTTCTCTACCCGAACAATGAGCCCAACAAGTCGTGCTGCCACAACACATACATTGCTAGCCTGCAAGGCATAACTGCATCAAAGCAAAAGTTCCATCACAATGTTGGATGAAATCATCCCAACAGATAAGACAATCTCTCTGTGCTGAAACAAACCAACAGCAGAATCCCGAAAGCGCTACACGAGGATGTGATGTGCTCCCCTCGAGAGTGACAATCAGTGTAATGCTGCAGCCTGATTCTTGGATTGCCCGCTTGTATGTGTCCCGCCTTGGGCCGAATCCTCCTTCGGCTCTGGCGATTGTTCTTGAGATGTCCCAGAATTGTCAGAGAATCGGGAATACAGAAACTTCTTTGCGTTGCCCTCCTGCACGCAGGACAGCTTGAGGACCCTTCTTCCCGTCATCCATTTCAGCTAGATCTTCATCTGAGCCTTGCTGTTCAAGCCGTTAATGCCAGCATCCTGTTGTAAAATATGCCACATGAGTGCAATCTCTTGAGAAGCAAAAGCAATAAATTATGATATATAATATCAAAATCAGACGTTACTTCGTGCAATTAAGCTGACCTAAATTTACATAAGGGTAAGTCTTAATCGAGAAAAATAGATAGAACTAGACTGCCATTGGGACATTAAAAAGTACTAGTAGGCAGCATGAGAGAACGGATAGATAGATTGCCAATGATCTCAACTGTCGTGCAATTAGCACGCGAAGAGTCAAATGGTGAGCATATTAGCGTTACTCTTTATGCAACTTATCTGGCTCGGTGACGGCACCCTCACCAACAGCGTCAACATCTGATATCTCTGCGTCCTTTGCATCCCGGCTCGGCGGCTGCGTCGGCAACAACTCGGTGGCCCGTCGGCAACAACTTATTGCATTGTGACATTCTCAATAAACATTTTATCCTGGCACTCAAACTAATGTAAATAGGTTTTCTTTCCTTTTTTCTGTGTGCAAGCTCGAAACAACATAAACTCATTGTGTACTCTAGCGAGAATTCAGATCACATTAAAAAGAATGAATAAAACCAATCAATAAATCACACACCTGGAAGACTAAACTTGGACGAAAACTCCGAAGGTCTAAAGTGTAATCGCACTGCACAATTAGCAGTGTAGGCTTACCACACACTTGAGCAGGGGGCCTTGCCGTAGTACCTCTTGCGCTCGTTGGCGAGCGGCGTGCCGTCGTTGACGGCGGGGCCCCGGACGTGCCAGACCACCGTGGCCACCTGCCACGCGTGCTGGCCGTCGCGCTGCTGGTGCTTGGTGCCCTTGCACATCCTCACCTTGTGCCCCTTGTGCCCTACCTGCACCTCCGGGCAGTACCCGCACCGCTTCACCAGGATGGCTGCGTCGCCCTCGACGAGCCTGGTGAGGCAGTCCAGGAGCCTCTCCCTCGTGCTGTGCACATGGTGGGCGACCTCGCCGAGGTGCGGCACAAGTAGACCGTTGCCGGCTGGGTGCTCGAGCACGCGGCACGGGTTCTCCCGCCAGGCGCTGGGAGGCGTGGACGCCGGGTGGAGGAGGTGGCGAGAGATGGGAGGCGGAGGCGACCGAAGGGAGACGGAGCCCTCGGCGATGTCGTCGGGCGGAGGAATGAAGAGTGCAGTTACGAAAAGGGTATCGAAGGGGAGGGCCGGGCGATTGGGTAAGGGCCTCGGGCTGGCCACGGGCCCTGATGGAAATACAGAGGGACTAAACTGCCCTTGCTTCAATTAGTATGAATGCTTTTAGATTAGTGCAATTTTCTTTTTGGAAGAGCATAGAAGCACTTCTCATACTATAATAGACTGATACAGTTCATGTAAGGTCGTGCATACATCTTGATAAACTATGACAGAATTGCATGCTTGCCTCTTGTTTTCTTGTAGGATGATATTAGTCTGACAGGCTACAATTTCAGTATTACACGTTGCCCGGACGAATGGTAAAACACGAATGCCACGGTAGCCCAAAATGTCAATACAAACGAGGCAGCACTGACCGCGTAGAGCACTGAATCATCTTCCTTCGTACCTGTATCTTCCGGTGACAAAGAACCTGGTCTTGATCTGGAAGTGCATCTACCCCCCTGCGATGACTTTCGAAGGTTGTTGTTGCCTTTGTAACTAGCCGTATCAAACGAACCGAACTGACCAGTGTTTGGTGCACAACCTGATAAGTTGTTGTATGCCACGGAGAACACCTCCAGTGACGATAACTGAGTTAATTGCCATGGTATTTGTCCACTTAGCTCGTTATGGGATAGATCCATGCTTTCTATCTCGCTCATGTTTGCAAAGCTCGCTGGAATTGGGCCAGTAAAGGAATTGTAGGACAGATTGAGAGACTTGATATGGTTCAGATTTCCGAGCTCCCTAGGAATTTCTCCAGATAACGAATTATCAGATAGGTCGATGCCGAACATCGATCCGACAAAACCACGCCCATATGTGTAAAGATTTCCTTTGGTTCTGAAAGAGAAGCCTCCTAGCTTATACTCGTCCATGGGTGATAGCGAATTGGCACAAATTAAGAACCCATCGCCCAGCGACGATAGGTCAACATTGTTGAAAGGGATATCACCAATGCATGGAGGCAATGACCCTGAAAGGCTGTTGTGTGAGAGATCCAGTATCGTCAAACTCTGGAGGCGACACATCTTGGGGGTGATTTGCCCTTCAAACTTATTCCCACCCAAAGAAAGCAGAATAATGTCATCAAGATATTGAATCCAATCCAGGTTACCCGTGAACTGATTGTCTCTTAGATCCAAAGCTCTAACATACGAGTTACTGAGAAATGCATTCGGAATGTCACCGTACAAGTTATTCCCAGATACATTCAGAAACATGAGTGTAGTATTACTACAGTTTGGTATAGACCCTTCAAGGTTGTTATTTGATAGATCTAAAGTTATTAACCCGCATACCATTGGGTGAATTTCACCCATTATACGATTACCAGCAAGATTCAGGGCCTCCAAGTTTGGTAGGTTCCAAAATGACATATCAAGGTTGCCAGACAACTTGTTATCATGTAAATCCATGAGTCTGAAGCCCCCTGATAGATTACGAGGAACTGTTCCTTCAAATTTGTTGCTATTTAGGTACATCATTGTCAACATATTGGACAAATTATTCATACCACCGAGTATCAGACCACCAAGTT
The DNA here is from genome assembly GCA_036346355.1 of Rhipidocladum racemiflorum. Classification (NCBI taxonomy): domain Eukaryota; kingdom Viridiplantae; phylum Streptophyta; class Magnoliopsida; order Poales; family Poaceae; genus Rhipidocladum; species Rhipidocladum racemiflorum. The sequence goes on along the minus strand of CM070576.1, from coordinate 68,347,224 downwards.
GGTTGTTTGAAACCTTCAAGATCATCAGATCGGGAAGATCAGAGAACACGCAAGCAGGTAGTTCACCAGAAAATTTGTTGTTCGCTAAGTCTAAAAGTTTGATGGAATTGATGTGGCATAATGACCTCGGTATGTCTCCAGAAATGTTATTGTTAGAAAAGTCTAGAGCAATCAAGCTTGGAAACACTGAGCTGATGTTGGCCGGTAGCTGCCCTGAAATACGGTTCATAGATATGCTGATATACTGTAGGTAAGTTTGGGGTTGCCAAATTGTGTCTAGATATCCAGTTAGAGAGTTATTTCCAAGATTTAGTCTAACCAGAGTTGCTTCCTTTGTAAATAGCCAGTTAGGCATGCTCCCTGACAAGTTATTGTTGGACAAATCAAGCTCCTGTAAACGATGCTGTGTGCGTAGAAAATGTGGCTCTGCAATAATGCCTTCTAAGAGATTTCCTGAGAGATCCAACACTTCGATACGTGGAAGTGTAAATAATGATGTTGGAAGGTTTCCACTGAATTGATTGCAACTCAAGTCCAATTCTCGAAGGTTTTCAAATGCTGCAAAATTTTTATATATAATCATTATAAGCAGCATTGACGATTTTACCCTAATTAGCATTATTTACGCCCATATAAGCAATAAGTTCAAATTTTTGTACCTTGATCGGTTGGAAGAGCACCGCTCATTCTGTTATAACTGAGATCTAGTACTTCCAATGAAACTGGTAACGAAGATGAACTAATAGGAATATGTCCTCCTAATGAATTTCCCGAGAGATCTAGGATCTTAAGGTGAGGAAGTGCAAATAATGACATCGGGAGGCTTCCGTTGAATTCATTGTAGCTCAAATCCAGGTTTTGAAGATTTTCGAAAGCTGCAAAATGTGAAGGTTTTGTACAACAATTACAAATAGCAGTAGCAAACACAGGTTACCAATTATTTATTCAACAGTACATTCTATTATATATTAAAAAGCTCATGAGAGTCGCTAGGAAAAAGAGAAATAAACTAGAAATTCTCACAAAAAAAAGCAAAACATATAGCTCTTAATCTTGTGAACCCTAATTACAACCGTCATCGTAGCTAACTTGACTATAGTAGCCATTAGACGGTATTATTTTAAAAAAAATCTAACCGTCTATCTAACGGACCCGAGTTGTAACGGCTTAGATTAAAAGAAATAGTCAATATCAAGTTCAATAAAAAAACAGCATAAATTGAGAATAAAATATAAAAAGAAATTAGACATTTGATTTTCATATGAACTCCAAATTAAAATCCGTACATAACTAAAATTTGGAATAAAAATTAGCAGTTGGATTTGCATATCAAATCTAACCTAAAACTAATATTCGGAATTAACTACACATTGTTAATCCAAAAATGCATGGATGTACAAATCAATAGTTTATGTTGCCGCCAACATCCATCCTTGCCGGGGCAGCCGCAGCGTGTAGCTGTTGAGTTATGGGAGACATCGGGGTCTCTGATGGGCACGTTGTGCAGAGATGCGCCGATGATGCGCCGATGATGCCAAGCCGGAGTCTTTCATCAAATTGAGGATGATCCAGGCCGCTCTCAATTACATCAAGTACTGGTGGCAACCGAATCAGGACATTGCTTCGATGATTGTGTTATGATGCAGAGAACATATCTTTCATCAAATTGAGGATATATTATCATGTTTTTTTTTTTCTGTAATCGCTGAAATATGTCCGATTGCTAATTCAGTTTGGAACAACTCAAAACGAATCACATTCATTCATATGCATTCCAATTCGATTACTGCTGTTGCTAGCCATCCTATCTAGCCTCACGGCCAGCAAGATCCATGGACCAATCAGCGTCCAGGATGAAGACGAGCATCTACATCTTCATGGACCCAAACCGAGCCTTGATCTGCTCACATGTGCGGCTGCGTGCAAAATTGTGACTAATGACATCATGGGTATCGTTCGGCTCAAATTAAACTAGCATATTTACTTTCGCAACTGCATGATTAGATATAATAATATATTTATCTTTAATATACAACTTTGCTTCCTATAATTAAATTACAATTACATCTGTATTATATTTTTTTATATAACTCTAATTATCTTTATATGATTAATATGCACCACTATAATCTGGTCCCACCAAAATAAGTAGTGGAGACCCTTCTCTTTTTCTTTCGATTAATGTGAGAATTTTCAAGGTTTATTCTTTTTAGGATTATTGTGGGATTTTCTTGCAGTGAAAATGAAAATGAAGGAGCTGCATTGAACAACACAAGTTGTTTCTATTTATATCAATAAAAATAATGGCTTAGATAAGAAGAAAGAGTCCATATCAAGTGCAAAAAAAAGAAAGAAAAGAAAATTGACCATTTAATTTTCATACAAACTCCAAATTAAAACATATACATAGCTTAAATTTGAAAGAAAATTAGATAAAAATTAGTGATTGGATTTGTATACAAATTACAACTAAAATGGAAATGGAAAATTTAAATAAAAATGAAAATGAAAATTAACATAAATCCAGGATAAAAAATAAAAAAAATTGATGGACCCTAAGTAAGTTAAAATATAGTAGCCATTGAATCTTATTATTGAAGAAAAACATATAACCATCTATCTAGGTACTTGAGTTATAACGGGTTGGGTTAAAAGAAAGAGTCCTTGCCAAATACAATAAAGATTAACAAAAATTCAAAATAAGAAATAAAAAATAGCCATTTGATTTTCCCAAAAACTCTAAATTAAAATCCATACATAGCTAAAAATCATAATCAAAATTAGATAAAATTAGCAGTTAGGATACAAATTAGATATGCATTAGCGATATATATATATATATATATATATATATATATATATAAATTTGATATGCATTAGCATTTGATTGCTAGTGTGCTATCGATAGCACAAATCGTCTGTGCTATAGCGTTGTGTTTGCAAAATTCGAAGACGAAACTGTTGATCCAAACTGTGCATTCTGTTCATCTCATTGAAATCTCACTACCCATCAAATTATATATATTTTAAATTTTTTCTCCTATTTATTTTATATTTTTAAAAACTAGCTTCATTGGACGCCCCACAACTAATTAGATCATGGATTTTGAAAAATACAAAATAAATAGGAGAAAAAGTTTAAAATATATAAAATTTGGTGGGTAGTGAGATTTCAATGAGATGAACAGAATGCACGGTTTGGATCAACAGTTTCATCTTCAAGAATATATATATATATATATAATTGTAGGCAGCAGCATTGACGATTTTACCCCAATTAACATTATTTATGTTCATATAAGCAATAAGTTCAAAATTTTTTACCTTGATCGGTTGGAAGAGCACCGCTCATGCTGTTATAACTGAGATCTAGTACTTCCAATGAAAATGGTTGCGAAGACGAGCTAATAGGAATACGTCCTCCAAATGAATTTACTGAGAGATCTAGGATCTTAAGGTGAGGAAGTGCAAATAATGACATCGGGAGGCTTCCGTTGAAGTAATTGTTGCTCAAATTCAGTTTTCGCAAGTTTTGAAGATTTTTGAAAGCTGCAAAGCGTGAATGTTGTATAACAATTACAAATAGCAGTAGCAAACATGGGGCATCAATTCTATATTCAGCAATATTATCTATTATATATTAAAAGCTGGAGTCGCTAAGAAAAAAGAGAAATAAACTAGGAATTTTCACAACAAAAAGCAAAACCTCTCATATAAGCAATAGGTTCAAATATAATTATAAGCAGCAGCATTGACGGTTTTACCCTAATTAACAATATTTATGTCCATATAAGCAATAAGTTCAAATTTTTGTACCTTGTTCAGTTGGAAGAGGACCGCTCATCCTGTTATAACTGAGATCTAGTACTTCCAATGAAATTGGTTCTGAAGATGAACTAATAGGAATACGTCCTTCGAATGAATTTCCCGAGAGGTCTAGGATCTTAAGGCGAGGAAATGCAAATAATGACATCGGGAGGCTTCCGATGAAGCCATTTCTGCTCAAATCCAGTTTTCGCAAGTTTTGAAGATTTTTGAAAGCTGCAAAGCGTGAATGTTGTATAACAATTACAAATAGTGGTAGCAAGGTATAAATTTTCATTTCCCTACCTGTATCCGAAAGATCTAAGTCTTGCAGCCAGTTGTTACTGAGGTTGAGATACTGCAGCTTGGTTAGTCCTGCTAAGCCTGTGGAGGTTTGTTTGTGGTACAAATTAAATTGCGTACATGTTTAATTTCAGGGAGACAAGAAAGCAACCACACGTGTACGGAATGCAAGTTAGCTACATACCATCGAAGCTTAGCGATCCGGTCGAGATGGGATGATTCTCAGAAAAATCGAGGAATTGAAGCTCATGAAATGCTGAAAAGACCGACGAGTTTATATGCCAACCATCTTCTGGTGGCATGTTAACTATATGCCAACATAGACCGACGAGTTCTGCTGGCCGTGTGCGATTGTAGATACTAGAAAGGTAGAGATGAGATACTCGCCGTGTGCTATTGTTGCATTTCACACGTTCCCACGAGCAGCAATCCTCACCCCGTCCCCACGAATGGGGCACCGTAGTAGAGTTTGCGCGCATCAAATAAGACCGAATGTCCATTAGGGCCGCCCTCTCCTCGATGGAGCAGCCGCAGGACATGTAAAACAGCATGGTGGACTGTAAAGAGCATAATAGGACGAAGAAGAAGAATCCCCATGGCCATGGGAAGTAGTAGCAGCTCATCTCGAAAGAAGCTCTGCTTTCCCCTGCTCTCGCACTGCGGCTGTAGCTAGACTTCAGGTTGTGATGTTCTCATGCAGAGTTGCCTTGGTAGTTTTTTAAGGGGAGCAAACACGGTTAGTTGAATTGACTCGTAGTGCCATTCCAGAGCCATCAGCCAATATAACCATCCAATAACGTGGAATGTGGAAAAATTGTTCCGTTCATTCTGCCGGTGGATAGCCACAGACACGACAGTATCGTTGAATTGACTCCTAGTGCCATTCCAGAGCCATCAGCCATGTGCGATGCTGTGGATGAAGATTATAAAAGAAGGTTGTTTTGGATGGTCTCCAGAATGCAACTTGAGCTACTCATATCTATTTAATATACTTTAAAAATCTAAAAATTGATTGTTATAAAAGTATTTTTTGAGATAAATCTACACATACATTTTCATATATCCAATTTAAATATTAAAAAAATATTGATAGTCTCTACTACTATAAAGCAACAGTTGGTGGCAGTGGTGAGTTCTACCCACGTCATTAATTGTCCTGCTTAATTGCCCTGCTTAATTGCCCTACGCAAAAAACGAAGCGTTGCTTTAATTAGTCAGCTTTCGCAAGAAACGAAACGTTAAAGATAGATGTTTGATCTTGTGAAATAATTTTTTTATTTTTTAATCTTTATTTTTCGTTATCAATTTTGTTTTTCGTAGCAATGCACGGGCATGTAACTAGTAAAATTATAATGTTTGACTGTGTCCGTAACTCAAAACGACTTTTTTTACTGGAGGAGTAGCTTTTATACCGATATAAGTAATGCGATGTAGACAAAAAAAAGTACTAAAAGAAAAAAAAAACATGGCACATAAAAAGAAGTATGAAAAAAGAGAGGTGCTTCTATGTTTTCCCTCCTAATACAAGTTGCACAAATCTTGAAGCAAACGAAGGGGTAAGTAATCCTCATCTACTCTTCATTCATACTTTAATATTTGTGCAACTTTAAAAAAGAAGAGCAATAATCCAACCATGTTTAAACATACTTTTTTGTGCGAACGTAAAGGCATTTGCACATAGAAAAGCAGCTTCCATGAACGTGCATGCGTAAACACGGTTGGGTCAAGGGTCAAAGCGATTGTTTACTTGGACCATGACTCCATCGTGGAAAGATGACCTCGTGTTTATAAGTATCACTCCTCAATACAAGTTATATAAATTTTCAAATAAGTAAAATAAATAAATAACAATATCTATCATTCACTCATGCTTTAATATTTGTGTACTATATCAGTTCTTAAATATATTATGTTTTAGGATTTTGTACTTAAACTAAGACATGTAGAAATGATCAAACCGTCCTTCTTTATTAACTCACTTATTGCTTTTGAATAATGTATGTTACTCTATTTTATAATAATAAATAACATTAAAAATAATGAATGGTATTGTTATGTAAAAAAAAGTTAAAACTATCTTGAAATTGTATAATGATGTATATTTAGGAAAAAAAATAAAAGTTATAATGATATGTATACAGCAATGGAAGGAGTGAGTAATTTTTTTTAAAAAAAAAAAGTTGAATAGAAGCACCTCTCATGCGTGACTCTCACTGTCGATTAAGAAGGAAAGTCGAAGACGCGACTAGGATGCTTGACTGGGCACTAGGCCGTGTTTTTTTGGGCCGACTTGAGGCACGGAGAGCACGACCCGGTCCAAACCCAACCAGTCATGTAAAACGGCTGGGCCGGCACGGCTCTGTAGCTTGGGCCATGTCGGGCCAAAGAGCCTGGCACGATGGGCGACACGGCCCTTTGGGCTGGGTCTGTGCCGTCCCACGCCAGCCCATCGGCACGCTCTTGCTTCGACTAGCATGCCGCACGTGCCTCAGCCACCCGCGTGACCGCGCCTCAATCGCCTGCACCTCGGCCGCCCATGCCACGCCGCTAGTGCCTCGGCCACCCGCGTGGCCGCGCCTTGCTCACGCCTCGTCCGCAGCGCCGTCCCACGCCGCCCGTGCCTCGACTCTCCATGCCTGGGCCACCCGTGCCTCACGCACAGCGTCGTGCCTCCTCGCCGCCACCTGAGGAGAGGAGGGAGCCGAAGCCCGAGGGTAGACAGGAGCCAAGCCGAAGGAGGGACGGGAACCGAACGACGGGAACCGAAGGGGAGGAGGGAGGTGGTAGGGGAGGGAGGTGGCAGGGGAGGGAGGCGGCAGGAGGCCAGTCGCCGGAGGGAGGTTGGGAGCTCGAGGGGTGAGTGGGAGCCTCGGAGCGCACGGTGGCACGCGAATAGAAGGGAGAGAGGGGGGAAAGAGGGAGAGAGAGAGAGGAGGGGTGAGTGGGAGGCTGGCTGGCTCTAGCTAGGAGCGCACGGGAAAAGAGTGAGGGAGAAAGAGGGGAAAAGAGGGGGAGAGAGGAGGGAAAAAGAGAGGGAAGTTGAAATTTTTCGTAATTCATCTGTATGATTTCATTCTACGTGGGTGCGGGGGCGCGGCCGCATCTACATTTCAATTAAACTCACACGACGGGACGTAAAGCGACTCTACGTGACATAAAGTGACACCGGCATGTATCGGCTTACCGGCTTGGTCGGGATGCCGTCGTCGCCGATGGGGTTGAGCGTTGGGAGCGCGGTCTTCTAGGTAACACCCAGTCGGGTCTTCTAGTAGCACCCCAGCATCATCTCCTCTAGTGCTGCCTTCCTGTCTTCAATTTCTTTGCGTTGCTCTGGCGTCAGATCGGCCAAAGTTGGCACGATTATCGCGTCGGAGTTGATGTCAACAGCCGCTGCAGATTTCTCGGTTGATGTCATATTGGCTTCTCTCGTGTCCCACCGGGCGTGCCAAAAATATGTTTGCGCTAAAAACTTGAAATAGGGTTCTAAGCTTCAAACACACCATACAAACACCGGGTTTGAGTTGTTGGGTTGCGGGAGTGCCGGCCGATTTGATCCTGTAATCGGCAAGAAGGGATATGTTAACAGATCAACTAGAGGATCCGATCTAGGAATCTGGTGATATAATTGGCCAGAGGATAGTATGTAATTCAATCGGCTATTAAGCCGATCTAATACTTCATTGAAGATCTTGCAAATCGACAATCGGCAAAAGGATGATATGTAATTCAATCGGCTATTAAGCCGATCTAACACTTCGTTGAAGATCTAGTCTGATCAGCAATCAGCAAAAGGATGATATGTAATTCAATCGGCTATTAAGCCGATCCAATACTTCAATGAAGATCTAGTCCGATTGGCTTGTTCAAGCCGATTTAGACCCAAAAGATAAGGGGAAATAGAATCGTGAAATCGATCAAAGCCGATATCGAGTGGCTATCGGCGTAACTCCGGTCGGCTAAAAGCTGATCAGGGGATAACTAGATTAGCCGATCAGGGCTAATCCGAGGGTAAAGGTAGATTGGCTTTTAGAGGCGATGCGCAACAAAACAAAGCAAATCAAACCTGGATGTAATCGGCAAAGACCAACAATCGGCGATGCGCAACTTTATTGATCTCATCGACTTACAAGTCAATGATTATAAGACTAAAGAAAACTACTCCTAGTTGACAGAAAGTAAACAAAGTAGATGCGAGTTGATTGGTTGGCTCCGGGCCCTTTTCCTTCTCGCCTCTGGTCCTCTTATATAGCACTCGGCCTGAACGTATCATCCTCGGATTCCTCAATTACCCGTATCGGCTTCAATCTCTCCTTTCCATGTTAAGCCCGATCGTATCCTTATCAATCTCTTATCCTACTCGTATCAGACTCGGTTTCCTTTGAATCATAGCCCTCCAATCCGAAAACGTATCAGCTTGCTATAACCGATATATCTCTTACCAAAACCGATCTCCATAAGATCAGCCTTGCCAAATTTTGGTGCAAACAGATGCATATGATCAAAAGTCTAAAATACCCTTGAAAATTGTATAGCTAGATCTAATTTTACTACCACTATTTACTACCCATGTTATCCACCGTAAAATTTCTCTAGTTTAAATGTATCAAAGTTTTACTAATTAACTTGATGCACTTTTGCGAGTGTCGACTTTCTAACTCTTCACTTGGCAACATGTTTCTTACCTGTAATATTACTAAATTTGGATCTCAAATAACAGAGTTTTCGTTAGTTAACATCTTGAATTTATACTGCCGTTTGCTATCGGTTAATTTTGCTGTGACGGACCGCCTTTTTAGGGGCAGATCCGAGACTCACAACAGTTACCCAGGAAGACTAACTGTTGGAAAAGACAAGAGTACAATTGCCAGGCAAAAGCAAATCCAACACTTTTATTCAATATAGGGCCTAACGGCTAGGGTTTTTACAAAAGAGGGCGCAGCAGGGCCCTAAGTACATTACCAAAACACCGCACAGGCAGGCCTGAGCAAAAGACCAAGACCTCAAAACCAAACAAGATCGCCATCTACGACCTCTTGGAACGCTCCAGCTTCTTCAAACTCTGAAAGGGGCGGGGTTTGCAAGGGTGAGTACGGGAGTACTCAACAAGTCGTACGGAACCACTGAATACTTATATGCAGGGGATTATCCAAAGGATGGAAGTAGGGTTAAGTATCTGGATGCAGTTTTATTTTCAACTCATTTTACATTTGAAGCACAGACCACAAATAATAGTAAGGGGGTTTCACAATTTCACAACACTTTACCACATTATCCAAATTCCGAAAACAGTAGCTTGAGCTTGGTTACGGGCATCACCCCAGTTCAAACTTAACTTCATTAACCGGAAGTACGGCGTATTCGAATACCATCATTAACTCTGCAGAGGTGCTCAACTTTACCCACAAGATATCCACGACCGTTAATGCCAAGCGCTAACAAACATGCAACTTAAATGCATGCGGCCGGGTCGAGATTATCACAGCACTTCGTTTAATCATTCCTGTTCTTTAGTTGTTAACCGATAGGTATAAAGCTATCGTGGACCCACATAGTCCCCATTAGCACCTACCGTTGTGAGAACCAAGAATGTCACCACTTGAATATTCTTGTTCCACCTCTCCCAGATACTTCCTGCCGGAAGGCGGTCCCTATTCTCCCACGAGAATAGTTACTACTAAGTCAAATTATTAAATCAGGAATGACTAACCTCTTGAGCTATGCTCGGATACGGGTCCATCGACCAATCCGACTGTGGTTGAACGGAAACTAAGTTCTTTACTTTGCTCAAGGGGTTTCATTATCCTTACAACGCCAAAGATCAAGCCTTCATTCACCACTTATTAGGCATCCCACTCAACCGGTCATCAGTCAAATCAAGGCATCAATCATCAGCCGGGGATCGGAGTTACATCCACTCCGGGATTTATCCGATTCTGTCCCCCAAACTGTAGCACTTTCACAAACACACGAATACGAGATTCGACAGCACTTTATTTTCCAATTTGAAAAGCATTTGAACTAACTATAGGAATAACAGTAATTTATCTAATAATACCAACATCTAGGGTTACAAAGGATATAATAAGGTTCAATATATTCAAGGAGGTTTCATAAGCAATTTCGGCATTACCTAGGTATCATGTCATTCTAAAATACCGTTTTCAATAATTCAACATACAGTAAAATAATGCGGTATAAAATACTTAATACTATAGCATGGCATGATTGGGATCAATATGATCAAAGGGGTACGGCTTGCCTTGCTCGGCGATCGGATCGGCTGAACAGTCGTTGATGTAGTCGTTCGGGGCTCCTATCGGGTCCAACGTCTGCTCCGAGATCTGCGTCTGCTCCTGGAACTGTCCAACGTCCGGATCTAGCGCGACAAGAACGAACGACAATAAAGAAACGAAAAACAAAAAGAAACTGAAACGAAAACGGAAACCGAAAACCGGAACCGGGCCGAGAGAGAGAACGAAGGGCGAATTGGTCAATTCGGAATTTTGGGAACTCTGGATTGAGGAACTGAGGGCATTTTTGGACTCAGGGGATCGAAACGGTTCGGGTAGTGTATTTGGTGGATTTCTGGGGCTCACGGAATTTTTGGGGATTTTCTGGAGATTTTTCTGGAATTAAAATCGATTTTCGGATTTAATAAATGAATTAAAATCAAAAATCGAAAAACAACATTAAAAGCAGTGCTTGGGCGAAAACAAAGAGCATGTAATCCTGTGTGGCGGGCAAGGCCGAGTGGGCAGTGAGGCTTACCACGCGCGCGTATGGCAGAGGAGGGCTAGGGTTTCGCCAGGAACCCTAGCGGCGCGGCCAACGGCGCCGGCGCGGCCGAGGCTGGGCAAGGGCGCGGAAGGAGGAGGCTCACCGGCAAGGGAGGCGAGGCGGGCGAGGAGAAATGGAGCTGGGGCCGGCTTTTATAGCCGGAAGAGAGAGAAAGCGAGCGGCAGGCCAAGCTGTGGCGGCGGCGCGACCACGCTGCAGCGTCTGGCAGACGCGGCGGCGGCGGGCGCGCGGAGACGCTGGAGCTGCGGGCGGCGCGGCGGCGTTGGGGATCATGGCGGCGCCAAAGCGGCTGGCGCAGCGGGCGGCGAGGGGCAGCCGAGGCGGCGGGGACGAGGCGCTGTCGGCGTGGGCCAGCTGGGCCGTGGGAGGCCGAAGGCCAGGAGAGAAACGGAAGTGGGCCGAAAGGCCCAAAAAGATTCGGCCCAAAGGTAAAACCGAAAAACGCAATGAAATTCAAATTTAAATTCATTTTGAATTTTGGATCGTTTCAACCTACCCCACTTAAAACAAATCTCGTCCCCGAGATTTATTCCTCTGAGGCGGTTGGGAAAATTACTGCTGCAAAACCCGATTCCTTTTTCCGATGTGTGATTCTTCCACAACACTCGGTAGACCATGACAACTTCTGAGTCTGAAACTTACCAGTAATGACGTCTGTTGGCCTTGTTGTTTCTTTGAAGGTGACATGATTGATCCTTCCTTGGACTTGTCCCGAAGCGTTCTGACTTTGACTGCTTGGGTTTCCCTCTGACTTAACCGGTACTTTTAGGTATCCTCGGGTTTGGGGCTCTTTGTTGCCGAGAGTCTTGTGCATCTTTGGTGGGGCGGAGGTGGCCTTACGTGATCTGGCCAACACAGTTGGTAGGTCTCTGTGTGGGCAGTACTGTCTGATGTGTCCGGGCTGTCCGCAGTGGAAACATCCTGAAGTCTTTTGGGGACAATCTCTGACAAGGTGGTTCCCATTGCAGTTATAGCAACTTAGTGTCCCAGATTGGGTGGAGGTGGAATTTGACTGCTGTCCGCTTGTAGCTGGCCTCTTGTTTGGAAATCCGGAGGAAAAGGCTGGGGTCATTCCTCCGTATTGGGCGGAAGAGTGCATCCTCTGCTCATAAGCTTTCCTCTTTCTGGTGTCCTCCAAATCATTCCTGGTCTCCTCTGAGACTATCAGCTTGTCCACCATGGACGACAGGTCCTTGAAGTCTATGGCTGATATGTGGAACTTCAGATTCTTCTGCAATCCTTCGAAAAATCGCTCCATCTTCTTGGCTTCAGTGTCGACTTCTCCTGGCGCATAGCGGGCTAGGTAGTTGAATAGGTGGAGGTACTCGATCACCGTTAGTCCTCCCTGATGGAGAGCTAAAAATTCTCTTCTCTTCGACGCCATTAATCCAGCTGGTATGTGGGCTTTCCTGAAAGCGTCTTCGAATTCGATCCACGTGACTTCTTGTCCATTCTTCATTTCGTGAAAGTTCATCCACCAAGCTGCTGCTCGTCCTTGTAGCTGATGGGACGCATACAGGACTCTTTCGTGGTCAGTGCACTGGATCGTGTCCAACTTTCTCTGAATGTCTCGGATCCAGTCATCTGCTGCCAACGGGTCAATCGGGGTCGAAAATATAGGGGGCCTGGTCTTTTGGAAGTCCGACCACCTAGATCCACCTATATTTCCGTTCTGTCCATTTATGTTTCCTTGATTGAAACCCTGAGGTCCTGCAATCACGTGTTCCAACAACTTCTCCATCATCTTCTCTTGTCATTTGTTACGCCAGATCTGGTTCTTCTCCATTGCTGCCAGGACTTGTGCTAGGTTGACTGGGTTGCCGGTTGACTCTTCATCACTGCCAGGGTTGCTATTCTGTTGTTCTCCTCTGATGTCTCCCATGGTCTTAATTCTGACTTCTTTCGGTCTGCAGCAGGGTTTTGGAGAAAAGCAGAAAGGCGAGTAAGAATTGGGGTCTAGGGTGAGAGTAGCAAGAATAGATGGGGCTCAGACGAATTGAGGGAATCTTTGAATTGGACGGGGATATATAGATAGTTTGGCAACCAAAATCACAGAAATAGAGAACTTATCATTTTTATAATATGGATTATACGCAAAACCATTTTAAGGTTCGGCATAACCCATTTTACATTACAAAAGCCTACTACAAGGAAGGGCACAACCTCTACGACTAACGGTCCAACTACTACCGACGGCATCACCTCCAAGCTGCTGGCGAAGATCGGCGAGGATTTTGAAATTTAGACGGGCAGACAAAACTTTTAAAACAAAACTGAGAAGGATCAGAAACTCTAAAGAAGACAAGGTAGCAGGGAAAGAAGGAGACAGCAATAATACTTATATTTTCGAAATTCATTTTGTTTGTAAGCTGAAAATAATTTTGTAAAGTTTCCTATACCAACCTAAGGTCTTAATCTATGGTCAAGCCAAGGCTCTGATACCACTTGTGACGGACCGCCTTTTTAGGGGCAGATCTGAGACTCACAACAGTTACCCAGGAAGATTAACTGTTGGAAAAGACAAGAGTACAATTGCCAGGCAAAAGCAAATCCAACACTTTTATTCAATATAGGGCCTAACGGCCAGGGTTTTTACAAAAGAGGGCGCAGCAGGGCCCTAAGTACATTACCAAAACACCGCACAGGCAGGCCTGAGCAAAAGACCAAGACCTCAAAACCAAACAAGATCGCCATCTACGACCTCTTGGAACGCTCCAGCTTCTTCAAACTCTGAAAGGGGCGGGGTTTGCAAGGGTGAGTACGGGAGTACTTAACAAGTCGTACGGAACCACTGAATACTTATATGCAGGGGATTATCCAAAGGATGGAAGTAGGGTTAAGTATCTGGATGCAGTTTTATTTTCAACTCATTTTACATTTGAAGCACAGACCACAGATAATAGTAAGGGGGTTTCACAATTTCACAACACTTTACCACATTATCCAAATTCCGAAAACAGTAGCTTGAGCTTGGTTACGGGCATCACCCCAGTTCAAACTTAACTTCAATAACCGGAAGTACGGCGTATTCGAATACCATCATTAACTCTGCAGAGGTGCTCAACTTTACCCACAAGATATCCACGACCGTTAATGCCAAGCGCTAACAAACATGCAACTTAAATGCATGCGGCCGGGTCGAGATTATCACAGCACTTCGTTTAATCATTCCTGTTCTTTAGTTGTTAACCGATAGGTATAAAGCTATCGTGGACCCACATAGTCCCCATTAGCACCTACCGTTGTGAGAACCAAGAATGACACCACTGAATATTCTTGTTCCACCTCTCCCCCGGTATACTTCCCTGCCGGGAAGGCCGGTCCCTATTCTCCCACGAGAATAGTTACTACCAGAAGTCAAATTATTAAATCAGGAATGACTAACCTACTGAGCTATGTCGGATACGGGTCCATCGACCAATCCGACCTGTGGTTGAACGGAAACTAAGTTCTTTACTTTGCTCAAGGGGGTTTCATTATCCTTACACTGCCAAAGATCAAGCCTTCATTCACCACTTATTCCGGCATCCCACTCAACCGGTCATCAGTCAAATCAAGGCATCAATCATCAGCCGGGGATCGGAGTTACATCCACTCCGGGATTTATCCGATTCTGTCCCCCAAACTGTAGCACTTTCACAAACACACGAATACGAGATTCGACAGCACTTTATTTTCCAATTTGAAAAGCATTTGAACTAACTATAGGAATAACAGTAATTTATCTAATAATACCAACATCTAGGGTTACAAAGGATATAATAAGGTTCAATATATTCAAGGAGGTTTCATAAGCAATTTCGGCATTACCTAGGTATCATGTCATTCTAAAATACCGTTTTCAATAATTCAACATACAGTAAAATAATGCGGTATAAAATACTTAATACTATAGCATGGCATGATTGGGATCAATATGATCAAAGGGGTACGGCTTGCCTTGCTCGGCGATCGGATCGGCTGAACTGTCGTTGATGTAGTCGTTCGGGGCTCCTGTCGGGTCCAACGTCTGCTCCGAGATCTGCGTCTGCTCCTGGAACTGTCCAACGTCCGGATCTAGCGCGACAAGAACGAACGACAATAAAGAAACAAAAAACAAAAAGAAACTGAAACGAAAACGAAAACCGAAAACCGGAACCGGGCCGAGAGAGAGAACGAAGGGCGAATTGGTCAATTCGGAATTTTGGGAACTCCGGATTGAGGAACTGAGGGCATTTTTGGACTCAGGGGATCGAAACGGTTCGGGTAGTGTATTTGGTGGATTTCTGGGGCTCACGGAATTTTTGGGGATTTTCTGGAGATTTTTCTGGAATTAAAATCGATTTTCGGATTTAATAAATGAATTATTAAATCAAAAATCGAAAAACACTGTTAAAACAGTGCTTGGGCCGAAAACAAGCATGCCGTAACGGCCCATTGCGAGGCGGGCAAGGCCAGCGGGCAGTGGGGCTTATCAGCGCGAAATGAGGTAGGGAGGGCTAGGGTTTCCAGCCGAACCCTAAGCGGCCAGCAGCCGCGGCCGGAGTCGACGGCGAGGGCGCGGGAAGGAGGAGGCTCACCGGCAAGGGAGGCGAGGAGCGGCGAGGAGAAATGGAGCTCGGGCCGGCTTTATAGCCGGAAGAGAGAGAAAGCGGCGGCGGCTGGCGAAGCTCATGGCGGCGGCGCGGCGCAGCGTGCGCGCGTCGCGCGCCGGGCGGGCCGGCTGGCGCCGGGAAACGCGAGGCGCGGGCGGTGCGGCGCGCCAGCGGCCGAGGCCGAGGCGGCGGGGGCGCGCTTGTCGGCGTGGGCCAGGCGCGAGGCCGAAGGCCAGGAGAGAAACGGAAGTGGGCCGAAAGGCCCAAAAAGATTCGGCCCAAAGGTAAAACCGAAAAACGCAATGAAATTCAAATTTAAATTCATTTTGAATTTTGGATCGTTTCATTTGCATTGAGGAGATGACTTCTGGCTTTTGTTATTTGTCTGTTGATGTTAATTACAAGATGGGTCGAGCATGATCCTATGGAGATTATGGAGAGTGTGAGGATATTCTTGGCAATGACACTTGACAAAGCCACAGCTGATGGATGTAATGTGGATGGTGGTTTGAAGGCCACTGGGATCACAAATCAGAGGGAGACCACCGTTATGTGGAGCAAATCCACAGGCCTTCCGCTGTACAATGCATTTGTGGGGATGGATGCTCCCATTTGCAGGTCGTCTTCTTTTTGTCCATCTCCCATTTTCTGTTAACGCCTTTATAATGTGCAGTGTTTTCATCATGCTTTATTATGCTTCTTGCCTCACCTCTTCAGGACATTGGAAAGTGAGCTATCGGGTGGTAGAAACCACTTTGTGTTGATCCCTCGCCAAAAAAAAAAAAAAAACTGCTGCTGAAGTGCAAAGGAAAATAAAAGAAAGTCGCTTACGTGTATCTTTCTTTTTGAAAGTCGTATTGATCCCTTTCTTGTTCACAGGCTGACTGAAGTAGTACCTTGCAAAGAAATTGCTACCGATCGTGCAAAGGAAAATAAAATTTTCAACCCGAACAATTTGATTGATGGGTTTTTCGAGCCACCGTTAGGGTGAGTCTCCTGGGCTTCTTCTATCGCTACATTAGGTCTCTCACCATCTACACCGCGTAGGATTTTTAAGTTGATTTTTTTTAAAAAAAAGTAATATATTTAAAATAAAAATACAAAAATAACATAAAAATAATTACATAAATATACATTTATCGTCAATTCATTTGATGACAAAGCTTCTGTTGTCAAATGAATTGGCGACGCATCATCTACGGCCAAATGAATTGGCCATGAAAACTTCACATCATCCAATCTCAATTTATTTGGCGACAGAGTTTCGCTTAGCTAATATTTTTTGTTGTTGATTCATTTTAATGACAGGTATATTTTCTAACCCGCATATCTTTGGATGAATTTCACCTTTTATACGATTACCAGCAAGATTCAAGATCCCCAAGTTTGGGAATTTTTTACTGTTCTAGCCTCCTCCAAAAAATTTTTTCAGATCTAGCCATTTCCCGAACGAAAATGCAAAAATAGCCCCATAACAGTATAAAACCGCGGCTTCCAAGCGCGGGAATTTTTTTTAATTTTTTATTCAAATTCCAGCGGTGCCCGACCGGTGTATATTTTTAGAAATATTTTTCCGCGCTTCCAAACCGCTGGAAATTAAAAAAATATTTTTTTTTCGTTTTTTTTTAATAAGCCGCGGTGGGGGAGAGCGGTAATTTTTTTATTTTTTTGCTTTTTAAATCCCGCTGAGGGGGAGCGGTATATTTTCTTTTTCTTTTTTTATTTTTTCGTTTATTCCGTTTTTGGTTTAATTAATCCAGAAATCCCAAAAATGAAAAAATATATTTTGTTGATCCATTCGAGCCCCAGAGTCCAAAAATGACCTCCACTTCGCCAAACGAAGTCTCTAAAATCTAAAAAATGATCAAAATTTGAGAATTCGTGTTGTTTCGATCATCAGTTTTTCCTTTTTTCAATTTACTCCAAATTTACTCAGACAACTTTCTAAATTTGTGTAAAATCATGTGGATTATGAATATGCGGAAAAAATTAGGGTTACAAAACAGTACAACAGTTTCACGTAATTGCAAAAAAAACCACCCATCTCCGGATTTTGGTGTAGCGAAAATGCATATCTGGTTCACTAGAAACCGGACATTGCGTATTTGGTTCACCAGGTACAAAATGTATTTTTTTTATTTTTGGGTTAATTATACCGAAAAAGGAAAACAAAATACCGAAAAAAGAAAATACATTGCGTATTTCGGTATAATTAACCCAAAAACTCTCAAAAATAAACAAAATACATTTTGTACCTGGTGAACCACGGTTTCTAGTGAACCAGATATGCATTTTCGCTACACCAAAAACCGAAGATGGGTGTTTTTTTTTGCAATTACGCGAAACTGTTGTACTGCTTTATAACCCTAATTTTTTCCGCATATTCATAATCAACATGATTTTACACAAATTTAGAAAGTTGTCTGAGTAAATTTGAAGTAAATTGAAAAAAAGGAAAAACTGATGACCGAAACACCACGAATTCTCAAATTTTGGTCATTTTTTAGATTTTAGAGACTTCGTTTGGCGGAGTGGAGGTCATTTTTGGACTCTGGGGCTCGAATGGATCAACAAAATATATTTTTTCATTTTTGGGATTTCTGGATTAATTAAACCGAAAAAGGAAAAAACGAAAAGAAAATAAAAAATAAAAAGAAAATATACCGCTCTCCCCCTCAGCGTGATTTAAAAAACGAAAAAAAAATTAAAAAAATTACCGCTCTCCCCACCGCTGCTTTATTAAAAAAACGAAAAAAAATAATTTTTTTATTTTCCAGCGGTTTGGAAGCGCGGAAAAAAGGCGGAAAAATATTTCTAAAAATATACAGCGGTCGGGCACCGCTGGAATTTGAATATAAAAGAAAATTTGGAGGGGGCTAGAACAGTAAAAAATTGCAAGTTTGGTAGGTTCCAAAATGAAGTATCAAGGTTGCCAGACAACTTGTTATCTTGTAAATCGATGGAACGCAAGTCCCCTGATAGATTACGGGGTAGTGTTCCTTCAAATTTGTTTCTATCTAGGTACATTGCTACCAACTTAATGGACAAATTATTCATCCCACCAAGTATCAGACCACCAAGCTGATTGTTTGAAACCATCAAGACCGGCAGCTCGGGAAGATCAGAGAACACGCAAGCAGGTAGTTCACCAGAAAATTTGTTGCTCGATAGGTCTAAATATACAATGGGACTGATGTGGCATAATGACCTCGGTAAGTCTCCAGAAATGTTATTGTTAGAAAAGTCTAGAGTAAACAAGCTTGGAAACATTGAGCTGATGTTGGCCGGTAGTTGCCCTGAAATACGGTTGGTAGATATGCTGATATCCTGTAGATAAGTTTGTGGGTGCCAAACTGGGTCTAGAGATCCAGTTAGCGAGTTATTTCCAAGATTTAGACTAAGTAGAGTTGCTTCCTTTGTAAATAGCCAGTTAGGCATGATGCCGGACAAGTCATTGTTGGACAAATCAAGCTCCTGTAAATGACGCTGTGTGCGTAGAAAATATGGCTCTGCAATAATGCCTTTGTCAAGGTCACAGCCGGAGAGCGCTAGCCGTTTCAGTTGGAATAGAGGTACCCATCCCGGAACATTGACATCAACAACTAAATCAGTATTATCTGAAAGATCAATCTCTTCGAGTTTTATTAGATTCCTTAGCCAAAAGAAAGATATTCTACCGCTCAAATTATTCCGGGATAACCTAAGGATCATGAGAGACGAAGAAAAATTTTCAGATGAACTTATACGAACAGGTCCTTCCAAGAGATTTCCTGAGAGATCCAACACTTCGATACGTGGAAGTGTAAACAATGATTTTGGAAGGTTTCCACTGAATTGATTGGAACTCAAGTAAAATTCTCGAAGGTGCCGGAGATTTTCAAATGCTGCAAAACATTCACGATTTTACCCTAATTAACAATATTTATGCCCATATAAGCTATATTGAAACAATCCAAAAATTCAAAATGAATTTAATTTGGAGTTTGTTCAAATTTCGGTTCAAGTTTGAATTGGAGTTTGAATTTGCTTTTGTTTGGTTTTGTTTCGTTTTGGTTTTGGGCCAATTTCCTCTTGGGCCTTTTGGCCCGTTTCCCGTTTCCTCGGCCCATTGGCCTTCGGCCCACGGCCTCTCTCCTCGCCGGCCTGGCCCAGCCGACCCGGCCTCGCCACCTCCGGCTCCGGCGCCGTCCGCTCAGCGCGCCCGCCTGTCCTTGTGCTGAGCCGAGCCGCCTCGCGCCGCTCACTCCGCCGTGCGCTCGTCGCCGACCATGCGCCCGTCCGCGCCGCCAGCGTCGCCATGACGCTCGCCTCGCCCCGCGCCGCGCGTGTCGCTGCCCTCGCCTTCTCTCTCTCCCGCCAAGCCCTATAAAGGGGCCTCGCCTCCACTTGCTCCTTGCCCCAAGCTCCCCTTGCCTTCCCCGGTGAGCTCCCGCTCCTCCCTCCCCGTCTCCCCGTCCTCGGCGCCGCCCGCTCGTCCAGCGCCGCCCGCCGTCTCGCTCCCCTCCGAAACCCTAACCCTAGCCCCTCTCTCCCCGGCCCGCGTCGCGCGCGTGGGCCTCGCCAGCGCCGCCCGTGCTCGCCTCGCGCTTGGCCAGGCACAGCCCAGCCGGCCTCGACGCTGCCCATGTCCACGCCTCCCCGCCCCGTGGACCTTGGCCCACTTAGCCCAGCGAAGCCGACCCAACACTGTGTAAACAGTGTTTTCTAATTTTCGGGTTTATTAATTCATTATTAAATCCGAAAAATCGTTTTAAAACTCCAGAAAATCCCAAGAAAATCCCGAAAAATTCCAGAGACCCCAAAAACTTTCCAAAGACACTATCCGAACCGTTTCGATCCACTGAGTCCAAAAATGCCCTCCGTTCCTCAAACCGGAGTCCCCAAAATTCCGAATTGCCCATTTCGCCCTTCGTTCTCTCTCTCGGCACGGTTCCGGTTTCCGGTTTCGTTTCGTTTCTGTTTTCTTTTCGTTTTTCGTTTGTTCTTGTCGCGCTAGATCCGGACGTTGGACAGTTCCAGGAGCAGACGCAGATCCCGGAGAAGATCCCGGAGCAGACGTCGGACCCGATAGGAGCCCCGAACGACTACTTCCTCTACAGTTCAGCCGATCCGATCGCCGAGCAAGGCAAGCCGTACCCCTTTGAATGTTGAACCTATCATGCCATGTTATACTTAATAATTACTTTGTATCGCATTACTTTACTGTATGTTGAATTATTGAAAACAGTATTTTAGAATGACATGATACTTAGATAATGCCGAATTGCTCGTGGAACCTCCTTGAAATTATTTGAACCTTATTGATCCCTTGTAACTCTAGATGATTACTATTACCCTGTTAAGTTAGTTATTATTACTCCTGTAGTTAGCTCAATGCTTTTAAAATGGAAATAAATGCTGCCGAATCTCGGATTCGGATGTTTGTGAAAAGTGCTACAGTTTGGGGGACAGTATCGGATTAATCCCGGAGTGGATGAGATTCCGATCCCCGGCTGATGATCGATGCCTTGTTTGACTGATGACCAGTAGTATGGGATGCCGGAATAAGTAGTGAATGAAGGCTTGATCTTTGGCAGTGTAAGGTTAATGAACCCCCTTGAGCAAAGTAAATAACTTAGTTCCCGTTCAACCACAGGTCGGACTGGTCGGTGGACCCGTATCCGACATAGCTCAGTAGGTTAATCATTCCTGAGATAATAATTGGACTTCTGGTAGTAACTATTCTCGTGGGAGAATAGGGACCGGCCTTCCTGGCAGGGAAGTATACCGGGGGAGAGGTGGAACAAGAATGGCCGGTGGTGTCATTCTTGGTTCTAACAACGGTAGGTGCTAATGGGGACTGTGAGTCCAAGGTAGCTTTATACCTATCGGTTAACAACTAAAGAACAGGAATGATTAAACGAAATGTTGTGATAATCTCGGCCCGGCCGCATGCATTTAAGTTGCATGTTTGTTAGCGCTTGGCATTAACGGTCGTTGATATCTTGTGGATAAAGTTGAGCACCTCTGCAGAGTTAACCTTGATGGTATTCGAATACGCCGTACTTCCGGTTAATGAAGTTAAGTTTGAAATTGGGGTGATACCCGTAACCAAGCTCAAGTAATTGTTTTGGAATTTGAAGAAAGTGGTTAAGTGTTGTGAACTTGTGAAACCCCCCTTACTACTTATTTGTGGTTTGTGCTTCAAAGGTAAAATGAGTTAGAAAATAAAACTGCATCCAGATACTTAACCCTACTGCCATCCTTTGGAATACCCCTACATGTAGTATTCAGTGGTTCCGTACGACTTGTTGAGTACTCCCGTACTCACCCTTGCAAACCCCGCCCCTTTCAGAGTTTGAAGAAGCTGGAGCGTTCCAGGAATGCGTAGATGGTGATCTCGTTTGGTTTTGAGGTCTTGGTCTTTTGCTTAGACCTGCCTGTGCGGTGTTTTGGTAATGTACTTCGGGCCCTGCTGCGCCCTCTTTTGTAAAAACCCTGGTCGTTAGGCCCTATATTGAATAAAAAGAGTTGGATTCGCTTTTGCCTGGCAAATATACTCTTGGTTTCCGGCAGCTAGTCATCCTGGGTAGCTGTCGAGGCGTACGGTTCTGCCCCTAAAAAGGCGGTCCGTTACATATATGTTCAAATTTTTGTACCTTGATCGGTTGGAAGAGCACCGCTCATGTTGTTGTAACTGAGATCTAGTACTTCCAATGAAACTGGTTTTGAAGATGAACTAATAGGAATACCTCCTCCAAATGAATTTCCCGAGAGATCTATGATCTTAAGGTGAGGAAGTGCAAATAATGACATCGGGAGGCTTCCATTGAATCCATTGAAGCTCGAATCCAGTTTCCGTAAGTTTTGAAGATTTTCGAAAGCTGCAAAGCGTGAAGGTTGTATAACAATTACAAATAGCAGTAGCAAACACGGGATACCAATTCTTTAATCAGCAGTACTATTAGTAGTAAATTTTCATTTCTCTACCTGCATCCGGAAGAGCTTCGCTCGTAGGGTTAGAGCTGAGATGTAAGACCTCTAGATAGTTGTGACTGAGGTTGAGATACTGAAGCTTGGTTAGTCCCGCTAAGCTTGGGGAGGTTTGTTTGTGGTACAAATTAAATTATGTACGTGTTTAATGTCAGGAAGATAAGAAGCAACCACACGTGTACGGAATGCAAGTTAGCTACATACCATCGAAGCTTGGAGATATGTTCAATATGGGATAATTCCTAGATAAATCTAGGAACTGAAGCTCATGAAATGCTGAAAAGACTATCGAGTTTATATTCCAACTATCTTCTGCTGACAAATCGTTATTAGGGTCATAGAGATTGGAAAGATAGAGATGAGATACTCGCCGTGTGCTATTGTTGCATTTCACACGTTGCCACGAGCAGCAGTCCTCACCCAGTCCCCACGAACGGGACAGTGCGCTAGAGTTTGCGCGCATCAAAGAAGACCGTATGTCCATTAGAGCGGCCCTCTCCTCGACGGAGCAGGCAGAGGAAGACCGGATGTCCATTAGGGCGGCCCTCTCCTCGACGGAGCAGGCAGAGGACATGTAAAAAAGCATGGTGGATTGTAACAAGCATAATAGGACCAAGAAGAAGAATGCCCATGGCCATGGGAAGTAGCAGCTCATCTCCAAAGAAGCTCTGCTTTCCCCTGCCCTCGCACTGCGGTTGTAGCTGGAGTTCGGGTTCGAGAGAAGATTATAGCCTGTTGGTTTTCGCTGCGCTATTGATCACAACTTGTAAACACGTTTTTTTAAGGGGAAAAAGACGGTTAGTTCAGCAATCACTACTCCATCCAATAATGTGTAATGTGGTTCTCCCGGTGTTAGCCTGTTGGTTTTCACTCAGGGAGCGCGAAAGCTAGCCAGCGCCGCGCTACGGCGAGAGCGCCGCGCAGTCCGCACCACGATCGCAGTGTAGGTTCCGTGCATTCTCCCGGTGGATAGCCACAGACAGTATCGTTGAATTGACTTGTAGTGCCCTAACACCATGATATGGAGGCTGAGGGACAGGAACACACGCCATTCCAGAGCCATGTGCGATTATAAAAAAAAGGTTGTTTTGGATGGTCTCCAGAATGCAACTTGATCTATTCATATCTATTTAATATACTTTAAAAATATAAAAATTGATTATTATAAAAGTATTTTTTTTAGATAAATCTACACATACATTTTCGTATATCCAATTTAAATATTAAAATAATATTGATAGTAAAATTATAATGTTTGACTGTGTCCGTAACTCAAAATAACTTTTTTTTACTGGAGGAGTAGCTTTTATACCGATATAAGTAATGTGATGTAGACAAAAAAAAAAGTACTAAAAGAAACAAACAAACATAGCACATAAAAAAAATATGAAAAAAATAATCCAACCATGTTTAAACATACCTTTTTTGTGCGAACGTAAAGGCACATAGAAAAGGAGCTTCCATGGACGTGCATGCGTAAAGACGGTTGGGTCTAAGGGTCAGCGATTGTTTACTTGGACCATGACTCCATCCTGGAAGATAACCTTGTGCGAATACTGTGTGCCGCTGTCCTCAAGTAGTACTGTTGACGTACGATACGACGTGTTCTGGAGATGTAGAACTAATAATGCACAAATGGTATAGGAGGGGACAGGAAACACACATTCCTGTGCCCAAGCAATATGACCACATATATTTTAGTAGTCTGGATTAGGGCCCTAAAAACAAGTTCGGGCTCGGCTCACTTCAGACTTAGTTTGAGCTCTAAATGAGCTGAACTTGAGCTTGATCCTAAGCTTGTGAGTTTCACCGAGTCAAGTTTAAATAGCTTATGTGCCCACTCAAACTTAGACCGAGCTTACTCGAACTTGTTACCAAGCTTTCCAAACTTATCAGGTTTATTGAGTTTACTCGAGCTTACCGAGCTTGACTATATTCATCCTTGTTAGTATAGTTAATCTAAAAATTCAACATTTGCCAGGGTAGAATTTTTGGCACTGGCTCCTGCTTGTTTAGCTGTACACACCATGAAGCATGGTTTTAGCCTATTTTTACTGCTTAAGTTTTGATCAATTGTCAACTGTCTTAATTTTCTTCTATGCATATGATCAATATCTCGGACGGCTTATTTTCCACCTGTATTGTTTTTTTTTTCTGAAATTTATGGCAGGAGCTCTGCCTTTGCATTGCAGTAGGAAAGGGGGGGGGGCTACATAAGGACAGCTAAAGCACTAAAAAGTTGCAAACTCAAAGCTAGACAACTAGAACCTGCACCACTAGACAGGCAAAACAGCTAGGAAAGATCAGAGAAACAAACAAACAAATGGATTTCTTGTTGCCAATTTTCATAAAACTGAAAGCACTTCATTATTTGATACCGTTGGCCTGTGGTGAGGCCGTGAGGGTGCTGTAACCAATCATGCTGGTATTTAAGATTGGATCGAGCAAGGAAAGGAGTGGAATATGTGGAAGTGAGAACCTAATTTTTGACGTTCTCCTTTCATTGATTGAATGACATCTGTACTGAAGGTAGAGTTTTCTTACTGATACCGACCGTTCAATAGTCTCCCTTAACCGGCTCTCCCTGGATTTTTTTTTTTTTTCTGCCTGTACTTCATGAAAGAGCTAACAAAGATAGATGACATGGTTTCTGCCAATTTTGCTCTGACTCTTGCTCTTGGTTTCCTGTCCACTGTACATACCGCGGTTGGGTACGTAAATAGGGCATGCAAACATGAATCTCACAACTCGCTTCTGGCATGCCGATCTTTGTTCTTGTTTGAGCTCTTCTAGCACCGCAATCTTTATTCTCCCGTTGTAAGATTGAGTCAAAAATGCAATCGTTTCAGTGCGGAGAGGAGAGCGAGGTGGTTTTGCGAAGAGATTGGAAGGGAGAAGACCGTGCCACCTATTGTATATTTTTGATATTTTGTATTTTTTTGTTGTATATTTGAGCATTTGCATCGGCACTGATTTCTCCCATGAAGTTGGTACATTTTGCCAAAATAAAACTGGATATATACGCATCAACTTAGTCGGAAGAAGCTACTCGAGGTTCTGTCGCGTGATGGTTCACCATCCTTAGCTTAGAGAGCTACACACACTGCCCACCGACACGCGCTACACGAAGAGTGAGATGTCTGCATTCTGCAAGTGGTCAAATGGTAACCCTTTTCTGACACTGGAAGGAACAAACAGCGCACGCTATATATGCATTCTTCTTTCCATCTAAGCTTCGCTGGCCAGCACGCAGCCATCGCTGTGCTGTGCTTACCAAGCTGCTGCTTGTACTTTCCGGACGAACCATGCACTGAAATATGGGGCAAGCCTGTCAGTTCCATGATCTGGGTATGCTTAATTAGGTCGGCTACTGACTTCTTCCCGAATCAAGTGTTCCCCCAAATCTCACATAACCGAGACGACCAGATGAAATATGTGTATATAGAACGAGCGCACACGAAGACCTAGTAATTGCTTAGATCGTTTGGTTGCGTACTCCTGCATAATGTATGCATTTCTTAACTGTATTTGCGTACATTCCTTGTGTGCACGCTAACAGTGTTCTAGCTCTCATCTCTCTTGCTTCTGCTGCATGATACTACAGATACATGCATGTAGAAGAAGAAGATCAGGAAAGGCATTGTTCATCTCTCCAAAAACTGTCGCACAATAGCACTGCGGTGAGCTTCTCTCTTCTCTCTTTGGACCAGGCAGTTGCCTATGCATCATTATCTGAAACGGACTTTGCCAGATCACTCCATATCGTCCTATTTATGTTTGATTGGATACGGGACACAGCACCCTGATGGCTTGATGTAATATGCTGACAAGTCCGTCGTACCTGAATCGTTTTCCAATTATTATGGAACAAACCGTACGTGAAGGAGGAGGGCATCCATTTGGAGAACATTGGAGAGGTCTTGTTGCTGTCAATTGCTTCATGTTAGGATGATCAAGGTTTTAATGCCTTTTCGAAATTATGTTGTTTCTTTGGGAAATTATGTTGTTTCTCTCTTTTCACCATTCCCAACATGTTAGGATGATCAAGGTTTTAATGCCTTTTCGAAGACTTGTTTGACCGTTAATACCATAGTCGTCGGACTTCAGGACAGTCAACAAAAAGGTGGAAACCCGTCTCTAGGTTCCGGTAGCACATTTGACAAAAAATATTGGTTGGGCCATCCCCGTAGTTGTAATCGCTGCGCCGTCCAAAGCCGGTTTTGTTGCGCCAGCCAGAGGAAAATCTTGCAACGTGATGGTGCCCATGCCGGCCAAATCGTGTCAGTAAATGATTTTTTGTGCTACCACTGAACTGCAAGTGGTATGCCGACCTAGCGGAGTATACTCCATCTGAGGTCAGTGTCCAGACAAAACAGTCGTCCAATTCCGGTCGAAGAGGTACTGATTGGATCTTGGACCATAAGTCGACGTATTCTTGTAGTAAAAGGGTCGTCAGGTGATGACAGATGTCTCGTATCCAGTTATTGTTTTGTAGGGCATCTTTTACTGATCTTCTTTTCCTCCTCGAGTGTTTGTACAGGTGTGGTGCGATCTAAGAGGGCGCTACGCCTTGCAGCCATCTAGAGGTCCAGAAGGTTGCTCTTTGACCGTTTTCGATGGTGATTTTAGTGGCCGCGGAATAAAAAATTGACAACAACTTGAGGGCCAAACTTATTGTTAAACGTCCCGTCTTGAGCTCTTTTACAGTGGATTATACTTGTAGTATATTAGGGTAGTATAAATGAGATCTAACCATTGATTTAATAGGATATTATGGACTTTTACATCATTATTTATTCTACTTCGTATCCTAATCGCATCCCCACACCTCATTTCCTATAATCCAAGCGGCCATGAACATGGCAGGCCTGCATCAGAGGCAGGGGCGGGTTCGAGAGCGCGCCACCGACGATCTGGTCGAACACGAACTTGTTGGCCGCCTCGGTGAAGTGCACGCCGTCCCAGCTCACGCTCTTGGACGGGTCGTCGCACGACTTCCCTGCCAGCTCACAGCTCATGCTCACGCTCTTGTAGCCACCGCTATTCGTCGCCGCATCCTGGCCCCAGGCATCGTCGCCTCGACGTGCCGTCGGCTACCATCGCCGGTCAGCCGTGAGGACTCCCCCGGCGAACTGCAGCAGCACGTGAATCTTGGATGTATGGCGACCCCATCTCGCAAGCAATTTCTGTACAGAGGAAGAGTGCAAGCGAGATAGAGATCAATCACGGGAACGCTGGAATGGATTGCTTGTGGTATGTGGATCAATCAAATGCCTGTTCGGTTGGGGGTGAAGAGGATCATTTACCGTTTTACCCATTAGCTGTTTGGAACTAATTTACTATTTTACCCATCCGCGGGTTATACTACGTATACTACACCCTGTAGTATAATGAGATCCGGACTAATTTTATCTGTTGGATTTAAAGAAATGAACGATCCATATTCATTTTAATCCACCGTAAAAGCGCTCATAATTTATTATTGGAGATTTAAGGACAGCGTATTAAGGACACCCAATGAATCTTGCTTGGTAAACAACGAATTGGGCAATCTCCCGGACAACCTCCTGTAAATGATGTTGTGTCCGTAGAAAATGTGGTTGTGCAATTATGATGTTGTCGCTAGAGAGCACTAGTTTTTTTTTTCAGGTGGAATGAAGGTATCCATCCCATGAAATCGACATCAGCAACTAAACTATGATTCATCGAAAGATCAGTTTCTTTGAGTTTGACGAGGTTTCTCAGGTAGAGAAGAGAGAAGAAAACTTACTGCTCCAGCTCGAACAATTTGATTGATGTGTTTTCCGAGCCACCAGTAGGGTGAGTCTCGTGGGCTTCTTCCATCATTACATGAGGTCTCACTTTCTGCACCATGTAGGATTTTAAAGTTGATTTTTTTTTTATGAATTAGCATATTTTTAAATAAAATTTAAAATATATATATAATAATTACATAAATATATATTTGTTATCAATTCATTTGACGATAGAGCTCCTGTCATCAAATGAATTGGCCAACACACCATCTACAACCAAATGAATTATCGACGACAAAAGCTTTCCACACTACTACAGAATGATACATCACTATCGCTTCATCTGTGTCGGTTCCAAATTTTTGACTAAAAAATCGATTGTGATATGTGTATGTCATTTGTAAATGTGGTTGACATGTTATCATAATCGGTTCTTTCTCAGAACCGATTGTGATGAGGGAACGGGTTATCACAATCGGTTCTTTCTTAGAACCGATTGTGATGAGGACACTTATCACAATCGGTTCTTTCTCAGAACCGATTGTGATGAGTGATGAGCCTCGCTTGGTTTTATATCCCCTCGGGATGAACTTTCCTCTGTTGATGTTCTAGAGCAAAAAAAAAAAACCGTCGTCACCCCGAAAAACAGAACATACTCTTGTTGAAACTTAGACTCGAGGGAGAAAATCTGAAATCCTTGAGAAATATGGGAGCTCGATTACGGAATATACCAAGTGTTGTATTGTAAATAAAGTGTTGTATTTTTAGTTCATACCGTTTTCGGAGTATAAAAATAGTACCGATTGCGATAAGAATTTTAGCGACTGTTAAGTTGAATTTCATAAAAAATATATAATCGGTTCTACAGTTGAATTTATTATGGAGGATTATATATGTGTTGAAAAAACACATAAAAAATATATAATCGGTTCTACAGTTGAATTTCATAAAAAATATATAATCGATTCTATTGGAGAATTGCTAAAAAAAAGATCAACAATTGCTACAAAAATATCCTCCATGGATTATATATTTTGCTGTAAAAATCGGTTCTATTGGTCTTGTTGGCTTATGCTTTATATATGTGTTGCCATCCTTAATTCAGATAGCAACATTTTGAAGTGTAAGAACGAATGTAATCTATAACAGAGATCGATCATAGCAACATTAGTATCGGTTTCTATTGAACCGATTGTAATGGTAGTAGATTACTATCGGTTTCCATATTGAACCGACTGCAATTCTCGTCAACATTGGTATCGGTTTCAGAATGAACCGATTGTAATTGCAGTGAACATTGCTATCGGTTTCCATATTGAACCGATTGTAATGGTACTGAACATTAGTATCGGTTTCTTAGATTGAACTGATCGTAATACTGGTAATATTACTATCGGTTCAGATGTAAACCGATTGAGATGTCCGTACCGACCTTGACCCCTCAGTTCTCAGTCCCGACCTTGACCTCCTCAGTCCTCACTCCTCACTACGCTCCCCTTGCTCCTATCGCCGCCCGCGTAGCCTCCCCCGCAGCCTCCCCCCCCCCCCCGCGCCTTCCCCTCCTCCGCAGTCTCCCCCCGCGCCTTCCCCTCCCCCGCAGCCTCCCGCCGCGCCTCCCCCTCCTCTGAACAACTATTTAGATTTTAGGTTTTTAGAGGTTGTGGTTTGTTTCATCTTTGCAAGAATTGGGTCTTCGCAGTGTGCAGGCTTCGGTGGGAGGCAGACGAATGGTAAGGTTTCGTTGGCCCTTCCTTTCATCCAACGTTGCATTTGCCTGCGTGTGGTTAAAGATGCTTTGTGTAGTGATGTCTGTCTTGGTCTGTGCTTTTGGTTGGCCGTTCTTGGTTTGGTCTTCGTGGTGGAAGAAGGCAGTTGAGCCATGGCCCGTGGAGACGCTATGATCGGTGGCTAGTGCACTGTCCCTGTTCATGTTGCTTGATTGGTTTGTGTATGCTTCTCAGGTAATCCCTGGTTTGTCCTTTAATTCTCTCATTTTCCTTGGTTTGGTGGCATTGAACCGCGAATTTGGTGGTGTTTTGGGTTGTTAGGTTTTTATTCTGTTGGTGGTGCATTGTCTGAAGTACAGAATTTTTGAGATATTGATTGTGTGGTATTGATATATGTTGATATATGTTGATTATGGGTGCATTGTCTGCGAATTCATATCGAAAGCAGAAATGCTTCTAGTATTGTATGCGTAGCGTAAATTCTTCTAGTATTAAATATCGAGCGAAATATGCAATTCCATGTGTATCCAATCCACAGAATATCATTAATGAGAAGTCCAATAAAAAAAATATCGAGCTGTCATGACAATATTGGCAGATGAGGGAACATGGTAAAATCATAGCTCTCATTAGTCCCATTCATATCAGCAGTTTAGTATTTCTAGAATGATTGAGTAAAATGATAATCAATCTGTTTCCTTGCAAGATAAATTGGATATTTATATGATATCTAAAACTTGAAGGATAAACACTTAAATACAGCAAACGTCAACTAAAAGATAAAATTTAAGTAATCAAAGATAGTATGAGGTCAAAGTGTGCTCAGGTTCAGGAAAAGAAAATTAGTTAAGCATCATAACAGGCTCTAGCAGAAACTGGATAAATATATGGACTTGAATGGGGGAATGCCCAAAAGAATTTTTTCACTGGATTGACAAGGTGGCATAGCTAGGATAGAATCGTCCATATATACAGTATCATTGTGTAGTCAATTTGGACTTGTCCAGACAAATGATAGCCCTTTTATATTTGTTTTGATTGTTTCAGTTGAAATCCTTGCTCACTTATGCTGTACTTTTCTTACTAGTAAAACTCCAATAATCTTTCACAATCAACATTTACTTTCTAAATGAAGATTGACCTTCTGGGTACCATGTTATTAGCCACCGCAATTTCTTATTTAGGAATCTACCTTATATGTAACTGCCAACTAATGAATTTCTGCTATGTTAGAAATGTTTTTGATTCACTAATGTACACATGTTTGATAGTTGAACAGTCCATAGTGTATAGATACTAAGGATAATTGGGTCAGCAATGGACCCAATACTGATGAAACTATTGATTTTCCATCTCTACTAGAATATTGAAATGTTTGCTAATTATGCCATTTGCTAGTTTGAAATCTGAATACTGTACCATTGCACATATGCTAAGTCATTTTACATATGCTAGGTTGCACATATACTGTACCATTGCTAGTTTGAAATCTGAAATGTTTGCTAATTATGCCATTTGCTAGTTTGAAATCTAAATACTGAATGCCATATGCTTGGATGTTTATGTGATATTGTGTTAGAAGTGTGATATATGCTCTTTGATGGTCATATTTGTGAATGTTATGTGTCATATTGTGAATGCTTTGTGAAAGAATGAATGTGATATATTCAGTTGTTTTTGTAAAATGAACAGTAACGTTATTACAATCGGTTCCCACAAAGAACCGATTGTAATAATCGCATCATCACAATCGGTTCTTTGTGGGAACCGATTGTGATGAGGCAATTATCACAATCGGTTCCCACAAAGAACCGATTATCACAATCGGTTCCCACAAAGAACCGATTGTGATGACTAAGTATTACTATCGCGCGGGAACCGATTGTGATAGAGCTTCCTCATCACTGTCGTTGGACTTTCTATCACCACCAAAACCGACTGTGATGATGAAAAAGAACCGATTGTGATGTATATTTTTGTAGTAGTGTCATCAAGTATTGTCAATTTATTTGTCGACTGTATATATAGTTCTACTTTCGTCTTATTCTTGGTGGACTGCAATTTTCTAGACATTGTTTCATGATAAGTGAATCATGTACAAGAAACAAATAAGTAGGATATCCTCCAACTATCACATACAATCATGTAATGGGACAGTTTTGCAATAGGATAAGTATAATATAGTATTATAGTGATACAATTCATGTAAGGTCACGCATACAAGCTCGATAAACAATGGCAGAATTGCATGCTTGCTTCTTGTTCTTTCATAGGATGATATTAGTCTGACAGACTACAGTTTCAGTATTGCACGCTGTCCGGACGAATGGCAAAACACGAATGCCACGGTAGCCCAAAATGTCAACACAAACGAGGCAGCACTGACCGCGTAGAGCACTGGATCATCTTCCTTCGTCTCCATATCTTGCAATGACAAAGAACTTGGTCCTGATGTGGAAGGGCATCTACCCCCCTGCGATGCCTTTTGAAGGTTGTTGTTGCCTTTGTAACTACTCATATCAAACGAACCGAACTGACCAGTATTTGGTGCACAACCTGATAAGTTGTTGTATGCCACGGAGAACACCTCCAGTGACGATAACTGAGTTAATTGCCATGGTATCTGTCCACTTAGCTCGTTATGGGATAGATCCATGCTTTCTATCTCGCTCATGTTTGCAAAGCTCGCTGGAATTGTAGGACAGATTGAGAGACTTGATATGGGTCAGATTTCCGAGCTCCCAAGGAATTTCTCCAGATAACGCATTCCCACTTAGGTCGATGCCGGACATCGATTCGAAAAAACGACTCCCATATGTGTAGAAATTTCCTTTGGTTCTGAAAACGAGGCTTTCTAGGTTAAAACTGTCACCAATCCGCGGAATGTCATAAGCTGTCACAAGAGGGCCCAACCACCATGAGTCAAAATTGTTGAAAGGGATATCACCAATGCATGGAGGCAATGACCCTGAAAGACTGTTGTGTGAGAGATCCAGTATCCTCAAGTTCTGGAGGCGACATATCTTGGGGGTGATTTGCCCTTCAAACTTATTCCCACCCAAAGAAAGCAACATAATTTCATCAAGATATTGTATCCAATCCAGGTTACCCGTGAATTGATTGTCTCTTAGATCCAAAGCTCTAACTTCTGAGTTATTGAGAAAAGCATTCGGAATATCACCGTATAAGTAATTCCCATATACATTCAGAAACTGGAGTGCAGTATAACTACAGTTTGTTATATACCCTTCAAGATTGTTATTTGATAGATCTAAAAACTCAATATATTGTAACCCACATATCGTTGGGTTAATTTCACCTATTATACGGTTGCCAGCAAGATTCAGGACCCGCAAGTTTGGTAGGTTCCAAAATGAAGTATCAAGGTTGCCAGACAACTTGTTATCTTGTAAATCCATGATCATCAAGGCCGCTGATAGATTACGAGGTAGTGCTCCTTCAAATTTGTTGCTATCTAGGTGCATTCCTTCCAACTTAGTGGACAAATTATTCATACCACCAAGTATCAGACCACCAAGTTGGTTGTTTGAGACCTTCAAGGTCCACAGCTTGGGAAAATCAGAGAACACGCAAGCAGGTAGTTCACCAGAAAATTTGTTGCTCGATAGGTCTAAATATTTGATAGAATTGATGTGGCACAATGACCTCGGTATATCTCCAGAAATATTGTTGTTAGAAAAGTCTAGAGCAATCAATCTTGGAAACATTGAGCTGATGTTGGCCGGTAGCTGCCCTGAAATACGGTTGATAGATATGTTGATATCCTGTAGATTAGTTTGGGGGTGCCAAATTGGGTCTAGAGATCCAGTTAGCGAGTTATTTCCAAGATTTAGATTAACTAGAGTTGCTTCCTTTGTAAATAGCCAGTTAGGCATGCTCCCTGACAAGTTATTGTTAGACAAATCAAGCACCCGTAAATGATGTTGTGTGCGTAGAAAATGTGGCTCTGCAATAATGCCTTCTAAGAGATTTTGTGAGAGATCCAACACTTCGATACGTGGAAGTGTAAATAATGATGTTGGAAGGTTTCCACCGAATTGATTGGAACTCAAGTGCAATTCTCGAAGGTTCCGGAGATTTTCAATTGCTGCAAAATTTACATATATATATATTAATAATTATAAGCAGCATTGACGATTTTACCCTAACTAACATTATTTATGCTCATATAAGCAATAAGTTTAAACTTTTGTACCTTGATCGGTTGGAAGAGCACCGCTCATGTTGTTGTAACTGAGATCTAGTACTTCCAATGAAACTGGTTCCGAAGATGAACTAATAGGAATACGTCCTCGGAATGAATTTTCTGAGAGATCTAGGATCTTAAGGTGAGGAAGTGCAAATAATGACATCGGGAGGCTTCCGGTGAAATAATTGTGGTTCAAATCCAGTTTTCGCAAGTTTTGAAGATTTTCGAAAGCTGCAAAGCGTGAAGGTTGCATAACAATTACAAATAGCAGTAGCAAACACGGGATATCAATTACAAATAGCAGTAGCAAACACAGCAGTACTATAGTGGTAAGATATCTTTTCTCTACCTGCATCCGGAAGAACTTCGCTCGTAAGGTTAGAGTTGAGATCTAAAACTTCCAGCCAGTTGTAACTGAGGTTGAGATACTGAAGCTTGGTTAGTCCTGCTAAGCCTGTGGAGGTTTGTTTGTGGTACAAATTAATTGTGCACGTGTTTAATTTCAGGGAGACAAGAGGCGACCACACGTGTACGAAAAGAAAGTTAGCTACATACCATCGAAGCTTAGCGATCCGTTTGATATGAGAAAATTCCAAGATAAATCTAGGAACTGGAGCTCATGAAATGCTGAAAAGACAATCCAGTTCATAGGCCAACCATATTCTTCTGGTGACATGTCGTCAGAAGGCTCATAGATATCGGAAAGGTAGAGATGAGATACTCGCCGTGTGTTATTGTTGCATTTCACACGTTGCCACGGGCAGCAGTCCTCACCCCGTCCCCACGAACGGGGCACCGTAGTAGAGTTTGCGCGCATCAAGGAAGACCGGATGTCCATTAGAGCCGCTCTCTCCTCGACGGAGCAGGCAGAGGACATGTAAAAAAGCATGGTGGACTGTAACAAGCATAATAGGACCAAGGAGAAGAATCCCCATGGCCATGGGAAGTAGCAGCTCATCTCCAAAGAAGCTCTGCTTTCCCCTGCTCTCGCACTGTGGTTGTAGCTACTAGACTTAGGTTCCAGAGAAGATTGTAGCCGGTTGGTTTTCGCTGCGCTATTGATTACAACTTGCAAACACGCTTTTTAAAGGAAAAAAAGACGGTTAGTTCAGCAATCACTACTCCATCCAATAACGTGTAATGCGCAAAAATTGTTCCGTGCATTAATTCCCCCGGTGGATAGCCACAGGCATTATCGTTGAATTTACTCCTAGTGCCCTAACACCATGATCAGGAGGCTAAGAGGGACTACAGGAACACGCGCGATTCTGGAGCCATGTGCGATGCCATGGATGAAGAGCTGCTCCCTCCGATTATAAAAAAGGTTGTTTTGGATGGTCTCCAAAATGCAACTTGAGCTACTGATATCTATTTAATACTTTAAAAACCTAAAAAAATATTATTATGGAAGTATTTTTGAGATAAATCTACACGTATATTTTTATATATCCAATTTAAATATTTAAAAAATATTGATAGTAAAATTATAATGTTTGACTGTGTCCGTAACTCAAAACGACTTTTTTTTACCGGAGGAGTAGCTTTTATACCGACATAAGTAATGCGATGTAGACAAAAAAAAAGTGCTAAAAGAAGAAAAAAATTAACATAGCACGTAAAAAGAAGTATGAAAAAAAATTAATCCAACCATGTTTAAACATACTTTTTTGTGCGAACATAAAGGCATTTGCACATAGAAAAGCAGCTTCCATGAACGTGCATGCGTAAACACGGTTGGGTCAAGGGTCAGCGATTGTTTACTTCTGAAGAATATTGTGCGCCGCTGTCCTCAGGTAGGTGACCAGATAGTGACCGTCAGTACCGTTGACGCACGATACGACGACTTCTGAAGAATCTAGAACTAATAATGCACAAATGGTAGTATGCTAAGGTCCTGTTTGTTTCAGCTGGGGATTGTATAAAGCAGTTTTTAAAAGTTGAAAGGTCAACAAACAGAAAACTTTCAATTTAGATTGTAATAATCTGGAGGCCAGATTGTAGCAATCCCACAATCCACTTTGGAGGAGCTTTTCTCAGCTTTTTTTTTTACAAAAGACCGCAATACCCATCCAACTTCAATGAAAATTACCCACCATTGCCCCCCACTGTTCACATAGACTTTTCAACCTATAATCGAGGGTACCATAGACTTTTGCCAAGCAGAAATAGCAATTCAAACACACTATAATCTGGGTTGCCAAACAGCCATCAGCTTTTCAACCTCCAGCTTTTAACAATGCAGTTTTTACAATCCAGATTTTAAAAGCTGCTTTCTACAATCCACAGCTGAAACAAACAGGGCCTAAGACATGACAGCGAACACACATTCCTATGCCCAAGCAATATGACCAGATTTTAGTGTGGTCTGGATGGAAGCTTAGACTGTGTGACGAGTGGTGTTTATAAGTATCACTCCTAAGTATAAGTTACAAAAAAAAAAAAAAAAAAAAATAAGCAACAATATCTACCATCTACTCGTACTTTAATATTTGTGCATTATATTCATCCTTAAATATATGATGTTTTAGGATTTTGCACTTCAACTAAGACATAATTGTCCTTCTTTCTTAGCTCACTTATTGCTCTAGAATAGTATAGTTTCTCTATTTTACAATAATAAATAACATTAAAAATAGCGAATGGTAGAGATATACAAAGAAAAAATAGTTAAAAGCTATCTCAAAATTGTATAATGATGTATATTTAGAAAAAAAATAAAAGTTATAATGATACGTATTCAGAAAATCAGAAAATGGAAGGACTGACTAACTTTTAAAAAGAGTTGAATAGAAGCAACTCTCGTGAGTGACTCTCACTGTCGACGAAGAAGGGAAGTCGCCGAGGCGACGGGGATGCTTGACCAGTTCTACGTTCATGAGTTCTTTGCATCCACCATGCCTGACGTCTTCAGTTCGTCTTTGCCTGCATTGCTGCATCGATCACGGACGTAAATCTTCCTACTGCGCGGAGATAGCATCCACCATTAGGCCAAGGTTTGTAACATCGCTGCACGCCTGCACGGCACAAGGTTTGTGTAGGCTGCAGCTGCCGGACCACTTTGGGGCGCGCAGCCCAGCACCACGGCTGCAAGCGAAACCTGGGTCGAGGCGTCGAGCCGAGTTTGCAACACGGCACGAAGCTAGTAAGGTCTCCTAAGGCTCAGGAGGCGACGCCAAGACCCCAGCCGAGCGCGCCTCCAAGCTCATCGCTACCCTTTCCGTCGTCGTTGGTGACCGCCGGCCGGCCGATGGCGGCGGCATGCCTCTCTTCCACGGCTTTATCTCACCCTCCCCCGGCTCTCTCCCAAATCCTCTGAGTTCCATCTTGATCTGCTCGAACCCTTTCCCCCTCTCCTTTGTCCAGGCCGGCTCGATCCACCTTCTTCAAGCAGGTCGTTCAGATCCTCACCAGTACGTGGGAGACCGCAGCAGCCGCGGCGGCTGGAGAGGTCGCAAGCACGCTCGTAGGATTGAGAATGCTGACTAGAGGTGGGTGAATATGCGGCTTTAAAAATTCTCAACGAATAATTACAAAGTCAAAACCTTAACAATAAGAAATGTGGGAGAGATAAACAAGGTTTTAACAATTAAATCATAAATCTTCAAGGCTCACTAAGTCCACTAACTAATTAAGGCTCTAAACAATAATAGCAATTCAAAATACAAGCAAGCAACAATATGAATAAGAATTGCAATAATATAAACGAGCACAAGAGACACACCGAACTTTTTATCGTGGTCTCGGAGATTTATCGGTGTCCTCTAATCCACATTGAAACAAGGGCAAATATGATGAACCGGCTCCACACCTGAGCACCCACCTTGAATCCACTAGTGGTAGCTACTTTACCGCTCTGGGTAGGCGAGCTCTGACCTTCACAAACTTTGCAGGGCATCTCACAACATACGTTGAGAAGCTGTAGTACTGGCCTACACCTGCGGTAGTGCTGGCCTAAAAACCGAGCAACAAACACCTTCGCTAGAATAAAGCTACCGGTCGCTAAACACCGGTCGCCCTTAAACCACATTAGTGCTAGTATCAAGAAAACCTCAGAGAAGATCACTTCTGAAAAATAACTACCAGCCTCAAAGGGTCGGTAGTACCAATCCGGCGTACTACCGACCTCAGGAGCGGTAGCACCAACAGCCTCACAATTGCGGTAGCTCCAGATTTTCCAGCCAAAGCAAGATTTGACACAAAAATCTTTTCTTTTCAAATCAAACACCTATAAGGATTGATTCGTTGATCTATGTGATGATCAACACATAATCAAACCAATTTGCAAAACATATTTGCAAATCCAAATTCACATGCTCCAAAGAATCACATTCAAACTCCAACTTATTTGGAAAACACATTTGTAAGTAAACCAAGAACCTATAAGATTCATCCCTTTAGCCATGTGATGATCACCACGAGATCAAATCAACTTGCAAAGCATAATTGCAAGCCCTATTCACATGTTGTAGGATCAAAACCCATAACCTCAAACTTATTTGCAAAACACATATTGCAAATAACAAATCAATCACTATGCATGAGTTATCTCCTTTTTGCATCATATAAAAATCTATAGCTCCATGCAAAATCCAACTAAAACCAAATTGCTTGAGACAATTGTTCGATGACGATTGGGCCTTAGAGAGACTATTTGTGACAACAAATTTCTAATTTTCAATTCTCATTCATATGCTTGATTGGTACAATCGATATTATCTCTTTTATGCTCATGCTATAAATAAGTAGCTTGCTGTTTTATTATTTTTACTGGCTGATCCCTACTTATATTTGTTGTTGGATAGCTCCTGTATTAGCTTTATTAGCTTCTCTTTGGCTGGTTCACTGTCATTTGCATTATACTTGGAGATAGTTAATTGTTCAGGTTTTTAGATCAATCAAGTATTGAAAATTGATAATTATTTTGAATTGAGGTAAGGTTGTTATAAATAAGTTTGTGATCTCATCCCTAGTGACGAGATAGGCATTTTTAAAGCAATCCGACATCGGAAAACAATTTAAATTCAATTTAAGTTTATTGCTAGTTGTTTGTCTCCTTTACTGTTTATTAGCATTTGCTTAAATACTCGATTATGGGCTTACATGCTTTAATATTGTTAAATATCTTGTTTCTGTATTTTTGCTTATGCTTTCTTAACAATGATGTTTTATGGTTATTTAATATGATTGGAATTATTGTTATGATGAAATTGCTAATACCGTAATATTTACAACACAAATCAGGCCAATGTTTTTGGAGGCAGTGGATAGTAACTTCACCTGTCTTGCTTTTGATATGATGGGCTACGATTTGTCTTGAGAAAAATATTCTGGTTCTAACCTTGATCTGTAATTTTTGTCAGTAATAGGCCATGGAGACTGTTGCATTGCACGCCGGGTGTTTTCTGTATCCTGAGATCGGATGTCACCTGCACACATTGTGGGTTCACATCCACAACTTTCGAACCTTGTATGGACATCTCCTTAGAGTTGGATGCTGGACATAATAATTCTCTTAGTGTTTCAAACCCAAAGCTGCATGTGCGCAATGGAGAGAGGAACTTAGTTGGCATGAATTCCAAGGTATCAACACTCATGAGATGTTTGGAGCGGTTTACAAGGGCTGAGAGGCTTGATGCTGAGCAGAAGTTCTTCTGTGAACGTTGCAAGGAGAGGCAAGAGTCCCTGAAGCAAATGTCCATTCGGAGGCTTCCATTAGTTTCTTGCTTTCACATTAAAAGATTTGAGCATTCATCAGTTAAGAAGATGTCAAGGAAGGTTGATCACTCTCTGCACTTTCCTTTCTCTTGATGTGGCCCTTTACCTTTCATCCTCTGTTCGCACAAGTAGATATGGGAACCGCATATTTCCGTCAGAAGCAAGTGGTTCAGATGCGGTTGCCGAATTGTCATCGGAATTTGAAATATTTGCGGTGATCACGCATAGTGGTAAACTAGATGCTGGCCACTATGTGACATCTCAGCTTAAACAATCACTGGTACAAATGTGATGTTGCCTGGGTAACCAGAGTTGAGGAGCATACTGTCAGAACTTCTCAGGCTTACATGCTCTTCTATGTGCAGAAGATGCTTTACTACAAAGCTTGTGAAAGAGCAGCCGCAATCTGATTTGGAACAGAGATTGATGGCA
Organism: Rhipidocladum racemiflorum; assembly: GCA_036346355.1. Taxonomy (NCBI): domain Eukaryota; kingdom Viridiplantae; phylum Streptophyta; class Magnoliopsida; order Poales; family Poaceae; genus Rhipidocladum; species Rhipidocladum racemiflorum. Next base: position 68,306,933 of record CM070576.1, on the reverse strand, counting down.
TTATTCTGCACCACCAGGAAATGTAGTCGTCATCAGATACAACATAGTTTCATCCAGAGAAAAATGTTTGGCGTTTTTCAAAGCACATCCACCAAGTCAGATTGTGGTCAAAGTTTTGCATCCTCATTGACATGCATATATATTACCTCCACATTACAGATGGGAGGTTTCCCGGCCAAGCACCGAAGCCACGTGCCCTCCCCCACTCTCTCTCCTATTTTTGCAAAAAAAAAACCTCTAATTTTTAAATTTACGGATAGGTTCTTTTAATTTAAACTGAGGCCCTTTGCGATTTTATGTGAGGGGAAGATTTTTTTTCCACGGTTCGCGTTTAGGCCCTTCGTTCGCCATTTTACAGAAAGAGGCTCCCGTTAAATACGAATCGTGAACGAGCCCTTTTCTAATTTTTCAAAATAGCGAACAGGTCCAAATAGATTCAATCGGAGGAGGGTTTTGGCAATTTTCGCAACAGCAAGCCACCCAAAAGGAAGATGGTCGAATTTATGTGTTGAATTATCTTATTATCCTGATTAATGGATTTCTTGTTGGCAATTTTCATAAAACTGAAAGCACTTCATTATTTGATACCGTTGGCCTGTGGTGAGGGTGCTCTAACCAATCATGCTGGTATTTAAGATTGGATCGAGCAAGGAAAGGAGTGGAACATGCGGAAGCGAGACAAAAGAGAACCTAATTTTTGACGTGCTCCTTTCAGTGATTGAATGCCATCTGTACTGAAGGTAGAGTTTTCTTACTGATACCGACCGTTCAATAGTCTCCCTTAACCGCTCTCCCTGGATTTTTTTTTTCTACCTGTACTTCATGAAAGAGCTAACAAAGATAGATGACATGGTTTCTGCCAATTTTGCTCTGACTCTTGCTCTTGGTTTCCTGTCCACTGTACATACCGGAGTTGGGTAAATAGGGCATGCAAAAATGAATCTCACAACTCGCTTCTGGCATGCCGATCTTTGTTCTTTTTTGAGCTCTTCTAGCACCGCAATCTTTCTTCTCCCACTGGAAGATTTGAGTCAAAAATGCAATCGTTTCAGTGCGGAGAGGAGAGCGAGGTGGTTTTGCGAAGAGATTGGAAGGGAGAAGACCGTGCTAATTCCTGATCAGCTTTACACTTTACGGAGAAACAAGTGCCACCTATTGTATATTTTTGATATTTTGTATTTTTTTGTTGTATATTTGAGCATTTGCATCGGCACTGATTTCTGCCATGCAGCTGGTACGGATTTTGGCCAAAATAAAACTGGATACGCATCAACTTAGTTGGAAGAAGCTACTCGAGGTTCTGTCGCGTGATGGTTCACCATCCTTAGCTTAGAGCTAAACACACTGCCCACCGACACGCGCTACACGAAGAGTGAGATGTCTGCATTCTGCAAGTGGTCAAATGGTAACCCTTTTCTGACACTGGAAGGAACAAACAGCGCACGCTATATATGCGTTCTTCTTTCCATCTAAGCTTTCGCTGGCCAGCACGCAGCCATCGCTGTGTTGTGCTTACCAAGCTGCTCGTACTTTCCGGACGAACCATGCACTCAAATATGGGGCAAGCCTGTCAGTTTCATGATCTGGGTATGCTTAATTAGGTAGGCTACTGACTTCTTCCCGAATCAAGTGTTCCCCCAAATCTCACATAACCGAGACGACCAGATGAAACATGCATGTGTATTAGTGTATATAGAACGAGCGCACACGAAGACCTAGTAATTGCTTAGATCGTTTGGTTGCGTACTCCTGCATAATGTATGCATTTCTTAACTGTATTTGCGTACATTCCTTGTGTGCTTAGATCTCTTGCTTGTGCTGCATGATACTACAGATACATGCATGTAGAAGAAGAAGATCAGGAAAGGCATTGTTCATCTCTCCAAAACTGTCGCACAATAGCACTTCAGTGAGCTTCTCTCTCTTCTCTCTTTGGACCAGGCAGTTGCCGATGCATCATTATCTGAAAAGGACTTTGCCAGATCACTCCATATCGTCCTATTTATGTTTGATTGGATACGGGACACAGCACCCTGATGGCTTGATGTAATATGCTGACAAGTCCGTCGTACCTGAATCGTTTTCCAATTATTATGGAACAAACCGTACGTGAAGGAGGAGGGCATCCATTTGGAGAACATTGGAGAGGTCTTGTTGCTGTCAATTGCTTCATGGAGCATACGTTGATCCAGTAGAAAAGTAGTAAGAAAATGTGACGGACCGCCTTTTTGAAGAGAAACTCACAACAAACCTGCGAAGACTAATCATGTAAAACAAGAGTAAAATTACTGGCCAAAAGCCAATTCAACACTTTTTATTCAATATAGGGCCTAACGGCCGTGGGTTTTACAAAAGAGGCGCAGCGGGCCCGAATAACTTACAATCAAAACACCGCACGCAGGCCTGAGCAAAAGACCAAGACCTCAAAACCAACAAAATCGCCAACTACGAACTCTGAAACGCGCTCCGGCTTCTTCAAACTCGAAAGGCGGGGGTTTGCAAGGGTGAGTACAGAGTACTCAACAAGTCGCATTTTAAACACCGAATACTATATGCAGGGATTATCCAAAGGAAGGAACTAGGGTTTAAGTATCTGGATGCGCTTTTATTTTCCAATTCATTTTACATTTGAAGCACAAACCATAAATAATAGTTAGGGGTTTTCACAAGTTCACAACACTTAACCAACTTCTTCCAAATTCACCAAACAAGAACTTGAGCTTGGTTACGGGTATCAACCCGATTCCAACTTAACTTCATTAACCGGAAGTACGGCGTAACCGATTACAATTAAGATTAACTCTGCAGAGCGGCTCAGCTTTACCCACAAGATATCAACGACCGTTACTCACAGGCAACTAGAATACATGCGGTCGGTCGAGATGATCACAAAGAATTGCGTTAACCATTCCTGTTGGTTTAGTTGTTAACCGATAGTACCGCTACCTTGGACTCAGGGTCCCCATTAGCGTCTACCGTTGTGAGAACCAAGAATGTCGCGAAGGACCATTCCCGTTCCACCCCTCCTGCTCTTCCTGCCAGAAGGCCGGTCCCCATTCTCTCCGAGAATGGTAGCCACCAAAAGAATCCGGTTTTAGGTTCAGAATGATTAATTTATCGAGCTATGTCGGATACTAGTCTGCCGACCAGGCGACTGTGGTTGAGCGGATACTTAAGTTGTTTACTTTGCTCAAGGGGGTTGTTAACCTTATACTGCCAAAGATCAAGCCTTCATCCGCAAACCCGATCCGGTATCCCATAATACCGGCCACCAAACAAACCAAGGCATTAATCATCAGCCGGGGATCGGAGTTACATCCACTCCGGGATTTATCCGATTCTGTCCCCCAAACTGTAGCAATTCACAACATCCGAATCAGAGATTCGGCAGCATTTTATTTCCATTTTCAAAAGCATTTGAGCTAACTACAAGATTAATAATAACTAACTTAACAGGGTACTAGTAATCATCTAGGGTTACAAAGGATTTAATCTGGTTCAATAATTTCAAGGAGGTTTCAAGATCAATTCGGCATTACCTAGGTACCATGTCATTCTAAAATAACGGTTTTCAAATAATTCAACATACAGTAAAATAATGCGATATAAAATAATTAATACTATAGCATGGCATGATTGGGATCAACATGATCAAGGGTGTACGGCTTGCCTTGCTCGGCGATCGGATCAGCTGAACTGCAGAGGAAGTAGTCGTTCGGGGCTTCTGTCGGGTCCACGTCGCTCTCGAACAGCTCGGCTCGAGGGATCGCTCCGAATTGTCCAACGTTTGGATCTAGCGCGACAAGAACGAACGACAAATAAAGAAACGAAAAACGGAAAAGAACTGGAAACGAAAACGAAAACGAAATCGGAAACCGGAACCGGGCCGAGAGAGAGAACGAAGGGCGAATTGGGCAATTCGGAATTTTGGGAACTCCGGATTGAGGAACGGAGGGCATTTTTGGACTCAGGGGATCGAAACGGTTCGGGTAGTGTATTTGGTGGGTTTCTGGGGCTCACGGAATTTTCGGGGATTTTCTGGGCTATTTTTCTGGAATTAAAAACGAATTTTCGGAATTTATAATCGAATTATAAATTCAAAAATGGGAAAACACTGTTCAAAACAGTGTTTGGGCCGGCTTCTACGGTGAACTGGGCCGTGGCCCATGCGGCGAGTGGGGCGGCTTCGCACTGGTCGGATGGCCTGGCCCAGCGGGCGCGGCGAAGCGGGTAGAGCCTGGAACCCTAGGGTTCCAATGGGCCGCGGCGACGGCGCTGTCGACGCGGCGCGATCTCGCAACGGCCGGAGGCGGAGCGGGGGAGGGGAGGGGAGCTCACCGGCGAGGCGGGGGAGCGGGGCGAGGAATGAAGCGGGGCGGGGCGCGGCTTTATATAGCCGGAGGAGAGAGAGAGGCGGGGCGGCAGCGGCGAGCTCGCGGCGGCGGCGGCGCGGCGGCGGCGCGCGGCGCGGGCAGCAAGCTGGCGCGACACGCTGGCCGGCGATTGCTGCAGCGCAGCGGCGGCGGCGCGCGAGGCGAAGGCGGCGCATAGCAGGCGGCGGGAGCGGCGCGGCTGCGGGCGACGGCGCAGCCGGCGCCGGAGGCGGCGGGGACGGGTCCGGTCGGCCAGGTGGGCCGGCTGGGCCGGAGGAGGCCGAAGGCCAGGAGGCCAAACGGGCCGGGAAAACGAAAACGGGCCGAAGGCCCAAGAGGAAATTGGCCCAAAACGAGAAAAAACGAAAACCAAATCAAACAAAAGCAAATTCAAATCTCCAAATTCAAAACTTGAACCTGAAAATTTGAACAAACACCAAATAAATTCATTTTGAATTTTTGGGGTTGTTTCAACCTACCCCACTTAAAACAAATCTCGTCCCCGAGATTTATTCCTCCTGGGAGAAAGGTTGGGAAACTACTGCTGCAAACTGATTCCTTCTTCCAAGGTTTTATTTAGTACGTGATCCTTCCACGATTGCAGTAAATCTGACAATCTTATTCTTCATGACTTCCATGATCTTGACTGATATTTCTTGGTGAACCATAAGGCAAGTTCGATTCTTTGACGGCACTTGATCTGACTGCTGGCTGAAATGTCTCTTCAGTTGGGAATGTCTGAAACATACTTCGAACTTCTTGAAAAATCCTGAACTGACTGTGACTCGCATGTCACTTCTCTGATTCTGTTAGAAACCTGATATGGTTCGGTCTAGCTAGGCTTAGCTTCTGTTCTTTATCCAAACGGTGCTGACTTCAATGGAATCACTTCTAGACAATGAAGTCTCTGATTTGATAGCTAATGTCCCTTCTTCAGCATAACTCTTTTCGTCGCATCATATTGGTCTTCAAACTTTCTGACAACTCTCACATGAACCTTGTATCATAATTAAGCCGTGGTCCAAGGCTATTTCTATTTAGTCTTTATCCAAATTGAAAAGGGGTCGACACTTCTTTCCGTAAGGGTTCCGAAGGGTATCATATCCAGACTGACTTGGCAACTGAGGCTGTACTGAGACTCTGCGGACGGCAATCAGTGGTCCAATTCGGTCCCATGTGTTAGAGCGCAGGCTCTCAACACTTCCTTTAGATTTTGGCTGTTTCCTCTCTGCTTGTCTATCTAGCTGAGGGTGGTGTACGGGGTCAAAATTCAAATCTGTCCTTGTAGCCTTATGCAGACTTTCCCTGAACATTGAGCTAAACTAGCTCATCAATCTGACTTAGTGGAGCTCCTTATGGTCTGTTGATCTGAGTTGAATCTAATCTGCCAACTTGTCTTTTCTGAAGATCGGCTCGTTAGGTAAGAGGTGAGTTACTCTGGCAACTTCATAAGTGATGTTCCATATGCCGTCAATCCTTGCTGAGTTTTTAGGTAACCTAGTGGCAAGGTTTTCTTTTCCTTTCGTTCCCACCCGGGCATTGTAAGTGACTGCGGTTATCTGACTATCGCTTTGGTGGTCCCCCTTATCTGTGTGACGTCTGTTACATCCAACCACATATTTGTTCACATCTTTCTTCATTACTTCCTGCTGGTATTCCCTTCTCAATTCTTGGTGCATTCTCGCACTCCGTTGGGTATCGAATAATCAATCCTCTTATATCCTTATTATCCGGGACACTCGTGAAATTAGGCTCTGACTGCTTAGTTCCAGGTATCTCTTTCTGTGTCTCTGAGTTTCCTTGTCTGCTTTGTCTTGGATCGGATCGACTTAAATAAACCGGGCTGTATCTTGTGGAAAATCTCGTGACTCTTCTGACACTGTCTGCAGGTCTAACTGTCATAATTCTGACTCTGGCTGTGGGGAGATGCTCTTTTCCTTGAGTTAAGCGATAGCATGCCCTTCTGCTTAAGGCGTCAGCTATCACACTAGCTCTTTCTCATGGATGGTACTGAACTCTGGAGTTGCAATCCTTTTCTTAACTCCATCCATTTTTCTTTCATCCCCTTGGTCTTTTCCCAAAACAGGGACGGTCTATGCTGACTTCATATCATGTGTCGGGTCATCTTCCTCGTACGGCTTGAGTTGTCACAAAACGTACTCAATCATCCTTTTATCCTGTATCAGTACACTTGTCGATCCTTTCTCCTTAGTACTGAAATCTGTACGAGAGTCTTGGTTTGTGTCTTGGGGTATGGCGACTGTGCCGACATTGAATTCTACTTTCTGATTCCTGGAAATTGTCCTCACTTTTCTATGTCCATCTGTAGGGCTGTACTACTTGAGAGGCTGAGTCTCAGGTTTTGTTATCTCTGAAGAATCCTTTGACTGAACTTCTGTCCCACTGTCCTCGAAAAACTTCTGACTCTGCTACGGACGGGCTGATTCCATCCCATAAATGTCCTGTCACTGGGATCCATCTTTATTCCATCTCTAGTGGTGTTGTTACTTAGGGAAGTGGTTTTATCCAACCAAACTTCATTTAGAGAATCTGGCGTAAGTCGGTGTTCTCCAAATTTTTTTCCAAAAATGAACCGTCCATAGACTCCATATACTTGGTTCATTTGGTTCATGAAGTACGCCAGGTTATCTGCGAGTCCAAACAGAACCATTTCGACTCTCGTGGTCCATACTGCTTAGCAACTGTGGTCTTTTCACTGTCCTGTTTTCTGACTTTTCAACTGACGGTACTTTGTCCTTGATTCCAAATCGGAGGATCCTCTGGCTTCCTTCAATCGGTCAACAGGTCATTACTCCGAGGCAACTTACTTGTCCCTGAATCACGGGTGTGTTGTCTAATCCGAGTGTGGTAGGCGTTGATGTGACCTTGATTCTTCTTATAATCCTCTGGTCATCTTGTTCCATCACTTCCTGCCTGTGATACTTCTTGGTGTCACTGTTTGCTATGTGCAATCCATCCTGACCTTATGTCCGAATAATCAATTCCTCTTCAGAACGATGTTCAGGCTATCCCTTTTCCATGACAAACTATCTTGGGATTTTAGTCTTCTTGGATTTCCGTCTCCAAGTTGCACTAGAATCTAACTATCATCCTGACTCTTGATCCTGACACTTGTAGCTTCTGCGGCTTCTGTAACTGATGTTAGGTCCATCTTAAGACTGTTCTTCCTTTCTTGGAATCCTATTCCACTCTGCTCCTTGGTGATGTGTCATAGGTAAGAAATCTTATTTAACTCAGTAGCCACTGTCTTTTGTCCACCATTCGCACAGTTCATGTGTCAAAACACTGCTTTATTTTCAAAATATTGTTCAGACCATACATTCTTGATAGTACAAGTTGGTCCTAATCTTGATCCCTTGGATCTCCATATCCAAGTTGTTACATTCAAGTCTAGCTATTAGTCTACTCCCGGTGGCTTGGAATCTCCAGGGAGCGGTGACGGGGTACAGGGCAATTTGTTGCTGTTCCTTGGCGATGACACGGTTGATTCTCCCTTGGACGTGTCCTGAAGTGTTCTGACCTTGACTGCTTGGGTTTCCTTTTGACTCAACTGGTAATTTTTGGTATCCTCAGGTTTGGGATTGCTGTTGATGAGACACCGACGGTCCGTTGGTGGGGGCTGAGGCTGACGTCTGTGATCTGGTTACTGCAGTTGGTAGGTCCTTCTGTGGGCAGTATTGTCTGATGTGTCCGGGCTGTCCACAGCGGAAACATCCTGTAATCCTTTGGGGGCAATCTCTGACATAGTGGTTCCCATTGCATTTATAGCACTTCACTGTTTTGGGCTGAGTGGCTGCGGGTGTTGACTGCTCTCCTTTTATCATCTGTTTCTTATTGGGGAATCCATGAGTGAGAGCTGAGGTCTTCTCTTCAACGCGGGCGGAGGTCTGTATCCAAGCCTGCTGAAGTTTCCTCTTCTTCTTTTTCATTCTTTCCAACTCATTCCGGGCTTCGTTGATTGTTACCCATTTGTCCATTACAGCTGACAGGTCCTTGATAGCTAAGGTGTGGAATTTCAAGCTTTTCTGTAATCCTTCCAAGGATTCTCTCATCTCTTTAGCTTGAATGTCCATCTCTATGGAAATGTCACTGACAAAGTAGTCGGGTTCGTGCAGACATCCCACTACTGCACTTTCCTCTTGTCGGTCCAGATTTCCTTTGGTGTGTCCTTGAAGTCTGTCAACTAGCTGTTCCAAAATCCCTTCTAATAACTGCGTGTGGTGCCTTTCGCTTTGTTATGCTGTTTCTTTCCATTATGGCCAGTATTTGTGCTAGGTTGACTGGGTGGTTTCCTGACTCTTCATTGCTGCTCGAACTGTCATGCAGGAACTCTGATCCAAAATCTGCCATGGTCTCAATCTGACTTTCTCTTTCGGTCTGCAGCAGGGTTTTGGGGTAAAGCAGAAGGTAAGTAAGATTTAGAACATGAGGTGCGGAGAGACTGAGTAGGTGAGAAGCAAGATGAAAGGAGAAGAATTAGTGGAATTTGGCCGGAAGGTATAAGGATACTTAATACAAACAATTTAACAGAGAGATAAAAACATAGCTTTTATACATAGACTGTTTTACAATACCGTCATAAGGTATCCAAAACAACCTACTTTACACTACCAAAAGACCTACAGGAAAAGGGCACAACTGCTACGACTAACGATCTAACTACTGCCGACGGCATCACCTCCAAGCTGCTGGCGAAGATCGACGAGGATTTTGAAATTTAGACGGGCAGACGAAACTTTTTAAAACAAAACCGAGAGGAACAAAACTCTAAAGAAGATAAGGTAGCAGGGGAAGGACGAGAAGCAATAATACTTATATTTTCGCAATTCATTTTGTTTGTAAGCCGAAATAATTTTGTAAAACTTTCCTATACAAACCTAAGGTCTTAATCTATGGTCAAGCCAAGGCTCTGATACCACTTGTGACGGACCGCCTTTTTAGGGGCAGTGCGAAACTCACAACAGCTACCCAGGAAGACTAACTGTTGTAAAACAAGAGTAAAATTACCTGGCCAAAAGCCAATTCAACACTTTTTATTCAATATAGGGCCTAACGGCCAGGGTTTTTACAAAAGAGGGCGCAGCAGGGCCCGAATAACTTACAATCAAAACACCGCACAGGCAGGCCTGAGCAAAAGACCAAGACCTCAAAACCAACAAAATCGCCAACTACGAACTCCTGAAACGCTCCAGCTTCTTCAAACTCTGAAAGGGCGGGGGTTTGCAAGGGTGAGTACAGAGTACTCAACAAGTCGTACGGAAACACTGAATACTATATGCAGGGGATTATCCAAAGGAAGGAACTAGGGTTTAAGTATCTGGATGCAGTTTTATTTTCCAATTCATTTTACATTTGAAGCACAAACCATAAATAATAGTTAGGGGGGGGGGTTTCACAAGTTCACAACACTTAACCAACTTCTTCCAAATTCACCAAACAGTAACTTGAGCTTGGTTACGGGTATCAACCCCGATTCCAACTTAACTTCATTAACCGGAAGTACGGCGTAACCGATTACAATTAAGATTAACTCTGCAGAGCGGCTCAGCTTTACCCACAAGATATCAACGACCGTTACTCACAGGCAACTAGAATACATGCGGTCGGTCGAGATGATCACAGCAATTCGTTAACCATTCCTGTTGGTTTAGTTGTTAACCGATAGTACCGCTACCTTGGACTCAGGGTCCCCATTAGCGTCTACCGTTGTGAGAACCAAGAATGTCGCGAAGGACCATTCCCGTTCCACCCCTCCGGTGCTCTTCCCTGCCAGGAAGGCCCGGTCCCCATTCTCTCCTGAGAATGGTAGCCACCAAAAGAATCCGGTTTTTAGGTTCAGGAATGATTAATTTACCGAGCTATGTCGGATACTAGTCTGCCGACCAGTCCGACCTGTGGTTGAGCGGATACTTAAGTTGTTTACTTTGCTCAAGGGGGTTGTTAACCTTATACTGCCAAAGATCAAGCCTTCATCCGCAAACCCGATCCGGTATCCCATAATACCGGCCACCAAACAAACCAAGGCATTAATCATCAGCCGGGGATCGGAGTTACATCCACTCCGGGATTTATCCGATTCTGTCCCCCAAACTGTAGCAATTCACAACATCCGAATCAGAGATTCGGCAGCATTTTATTTCCATTTTCAAAAGCATTTGAGCTAACTACAAGATTAATAATAACTAACTTAACAGGGTACTAGTAATCATCTAGGGTTACAAAGGATTTAATCTGGTTCAATAATTTCAAGGAGGTTTCAAGATCAATTCGGCATTACCTAGGTACCATGTCATTCTAAAATAACGGTTTTCAAATAATTCAACATACAGTAAAATAATGCGATATAAAATAATTAATACTATAGCATGGCATGATTGGGATCAACATGATCAAGGGTGTACGGCTTGCCTTGCTCGGCGATCGGATCAGCTGAACTGCAGAGGAAGTAGTCGTTCGGGGCTTCTGTCGGGTCCACGTCTGCTCCTGGAACAGCTCCGGCTCCAGGGACTGCTTCCGGAATTGTCCAACGTTTGGATCTAGCGCGACAAGAACGAACGACAAATAAAGAAACGAAAAACGGAAAAGAACTGGAAACGAAAACGAAAACGAAATCGGAAACCGGAACCGGGCCGAGAGAGAGAACGAAGGGCGAATTGGGCAATTCGGAATTTTGGGAACTCCGGATTGAGGAACGGAGGGCATTTTTGGACTCAGGGGATCGAAACGGTTCGGATAGTGTATTTGGTGGGTTTCTGGGGCTCACGGAATTTTCGGGGATTTTCTGGGCTATTTTTCTGGAATTAAAAACGAATTTTCGGAATTTATAATCGAATTATAAATTCAAAAATGGGAAAACACTGTTCAAAACAGTGTTTGGGCCGGCTTCTACGGTGAACTGGGCCGTGGCCCATGCGGCGAGCGGGCGGCTGGCGCACTGGCCGGATGGCCTGGCTCAGCGCGCGGCGAAGCGGTAGAGCACTGGAACCCTAGGAGTTCCTGGCCGGCGACGGCGTGCCACGGACGCGGCGGCGCGATCCTGGCAACGGCCGGAGGCGGAGCGGGGGAGGGAAGGGGAGCTCACCGGCGAGGCGGGGGAGCGGGGCGAGGAATGAAGCGGGGCGGGGCGCGGCTTTATATAGCCGGAGGAGAGAGAGAGGCGGGCGGCACAGGCGAAGCTCAGCGGCGCGGCGGGCGGGCGCGGCGCGGCGCGGCGGCGCGGGTAACAAGGGCGCGAGATCACGCGGCGGCGATTGCGCGTGGCGCAGCGCGGCGCGGCGCGAGGCGAAGGCGCAGCGCGCGGAGCGGCGCGGCGCGGGCGACGGCAGCGCCGGAGGCGGCGGACGGTCCGGCGGCCAGTGGGCGCTGGCCGGAGGAGGCCGAAGGCCAGGAGGCCAAACGGGCCGGGAAAACGAAAACGGGCCGAAGGCCCAAGAGGAAATTGGCCCAAAACGAGAAAAAACGAAAACCAAATCAAACAAAAGCAAATTCAAATCTCCAAATTCAAAACTTGAACCTGAAAATTTGAACAAACACCAAATAAATTCATTTTGAATTTTTGGGGTTGTTTCAGAAAACCGTCCCATACTCCCATTCCAACCACAATGGCGCACAGAACTAATGTTGCAGGGACACTTCATGGTACACCAAATAAAAAAAATACAACAGTAACAAGCTTTGTCCAGCCAATAATGCGCCAATCTTACTTCACTTCGCGTATTGTTTATTTTGCCCTAGCAGTGGTAGGCCATCCGTTTGTTTTGCAGTACCAATTTGTCAAGTTGGCAACAAATTAAGCAGGAAAGCAGGGGCAGGCAAGGATTTGTTCTTCCCATCTGTTTCGAGTTGCAATAGAAAAGAAACGTCCATGAGTGAATAATGCTATCCTATCGATGAGAAAATTATCAAAGTTGAACCTAAGGCAAACGTAACGGTCAGGTTCGAAACTTCATGGCCTTTCAGTTTTTTTATCACCGCAACCTCATTTAATGAAGATAACAGCTCAGCATGAAGTTACTAAACGGAATTCAGTGGATTATGGACGTTTAATTGTTTGTCAATTTTCCTCGAAATGTTGATCATCTTTGCAAGCCTTTAAAGTTAAGGTTCCTAGACTCACTAACGTCACGCCGAGGGCGTATGTATGAAATGTCCCAAAAATTTCAAAACCCTAATTGAACCCGAATCCGGCAAATCGAAGTTAATTAGAGTTTTAATCCAATTTAATCGTTATTGATCCAGTTCTTGGGTTGTTGGGGTTTGGGAGGTTGGAAAAGGGGAGTGGTTGAAGAACTTACCGTTGCCTCGCTCAGACTGGTCATCCGCCCGAGCCGTCCCCTCCGAGCTGCTCCCGTCGCCTCCATCGTCTCCTGCGCGTCGCCGTCGCCATCCCGTTGCGCACGCGTCATCCTCGCCTCATGCGCCGCCTGCTCTGCCCTCTCACTGGTCATCGCCTCGGCCCTCGAGTCCGCTTGCCCCCGTCGCCTCCGCCAACCCCCATCGCTTCCCCGCCCATGCCGAGCCGCTCGCCTGCCCCCCCCCTCGCCCATGCCACGCGCGGCTACAAAAGCTTCACGCGAGCCCGCTTTCGCCCTCGAGCTCGCCTCTTCGTCTCCCTCAATGAGCTCTGCCCCGTCCTTCTTCTTCTCCACCGCCGCCCGAATCCCATCGCCTCCCTCGTCTTCCTCCCCTCCGGCCGAGAGCACTGCGCCATCCCCTTCACCTCCCATCTCGGCCGAAGCCGTCCCAAGCCGCCCCGACCCCAAATCCATAACCCTAATCCCTGCCCCCGCTCGGAAACCCTAGCCCGCTTCTTCGTCTCCCCCACCGAGCCCCTCTCCTCCCTAGCTCCGGCCTCACCCTTCCCCTCCGACCACCCCCGCCTCGGCCTCACGCGCCGCCGCCGGCCCCGATCCCCCCCCCTTTGGTGGAACCCTGGCCGAAGCCCCCCCTACCCTTTTGCTCGGCCAAGCTGGGCCGACGCTCGGCTTGCCCGCGATTTGGGCTGGCCCAGCCCATCCCCCCTCGCGCGCGTGGCCACAGGCCACCCAGTCGATTTTGGGCTGAGCCCATTTCGGCCCAGTACCGTTTTTTTTTTCCTTTTTCTTTTCGTATTTTTTAAATTCGAGAAATCCTTTTAATATTCCAAGAATAGCCCAAAAATACTCCAAAAATCCCGAAAAATTCCGCACATCCAAAAATAGCAAAAAATTCATATTCTGGATCGTCTCGCCGCTCTGAGTCCAAAAACACTTTCCGTTCCGCCATCCGAAGTCCACAAATTTCCAAAATACCTAAAATCCCGTCGAATTCCCCTCTGGCCCTTTTTCTCTCAATCCCTTTTTGTTTTTCCTTTTTCTTGTTTTTCCCTTTTCTTTTCTTTTTGCTTTATTCGTTTATTTATTGCTCCCCTTTTCGTGTGCTAGATCCGACTTTGGAGCCCATCCCGGAGCAGTACGAGGAGCAGGAACAGGACGCAATCGGCATCGAGTTCAACTACGTCGACGACGACCTAGGACTTCCCCTCGCCTCGCAAGGCAAGCCGCACTCCTTGAACATGTTTGACCCATGATAATAATATAGTATTCATTATCTTGGTATTCACATTATGTTCGTATATTAAATGCTAGAAATATTTATTTTAGAATGCCATGATGACCTAGCTAGTACCTAGCTTGATTAAAGACCCACTTTGTATTGTTGTGACTTATTCCTTTGCAAACATTATACTTAGCTATTGAACCTCGTATGCTAGTACTCCCTCCGGTTTGGTAATACCTGTCGTTTTGGACATAGTGATGGTCAAACTTCCGAAACTTTGACTAACAATATATTTTTAAATATTTAAATTGGATACATAAAAATTATATGTGTAGACTTGTCTCGAGAAGTACTTTCATAATATTATAATTTTATTGGGTTTTATAAATATATTATAATAAAAATTAGCGGTCAAAGTTGTATTTTGAAGACCGTGTCGATGTCCAAAACGACAGATATTACCAGACTGGAGGGAGTAGTAAATTAATTAGTTGAACATTAAAAATTTGTGTATTAAAATAAAACCATCAAGTGGCAGGCTTGATGTAGATATATTCAAAATGTGCTACGGTGAGAGGACTTCGGCGGGCAAACCACTAGATGGCTATGTGCCCGAACCTCGACCGATGACGAGGCCAATGTGAGTGGTTAGATTGTTGGTTTGGAATTGGCTAAGTCTTAGACATAAAATAAGTAATCACTACCTTGGGCGAAGTAAATAATTTAGATCTCGCTCAACCACAAGTTGGGTCGGTCAACCCCGTTGACCCGATCTAACCTAGCTCGGTACTTGAACTCCCCCTTGGAATACTTATAGGTTGGAGCTACCATATTGTGTGTGTTGGACAGTATGGTTCGCGAAGCGAACGGGGTGGAACGGAGGTGGATCCGGTGGGGTCACCTGCCGATTTCCACAACGGTAGATACCCACAGTATCGGATCGCGTCTCCCGCTGTGGCTAGTGGGTCCCGAGTACTGTGAGGTTTTGAAACTACCGGGTAAGTGCTAAAGAGGGGTAACTCAACGAAAGGCTTTGATCATCTCAGCCCGGCCGTATGCATTTAAGTTGCATGTAATTCACGTGTGGCATTAACGTTTGTTGATATCTTGCGGGTAAAGCTGAGCAACTCTGCAGAGCCAAATAAAATAGTATTCGAATACGCCGTGCTTCCGGTAAAAGAAGCTAAGTTTGAACTGGGGTGAATCCCGTAACCTAACCCAAGTAGACTTGTTATTTCCAACTTGATGTAATAATGAACTTGTGAAAACTCAAAATTTGCTTATTCCTATTATGTACGGCTTGTGTTTCAAATGTAAAATGGCTTGGAAAATAAACCTGCATCCGCAATCATAATAACCTTATTGTCATTTCCTTTGTGAATATCCCCGCATGTAATATTCAGAATTCCTATGCGGTTTGTTGAGTACTGTTGTGTACTTAGTCTTGCTTCTCAACCCATTTTAGAGTTCGAAGACGCCGGAGAATTCCAAGAGATCATAGACGGCAAATCAGTCTGGTTTTAGAGTTCTTTTTCTTTGCTCAGGCCTTGCCTGTGTGGTCTTTTGTGATGTATTATATTGGAGCTCGCCGCTTCCTTTTGTAAACTCTGGCCGTTAGGCCTTATTTGTATTAAAACAGTTGTTTTGTTTTTATGCTGGCAATGTATGACTTGGTTCCCGACGGCTAATCTTCCTCGAAAGCTGTTGCGGGATTTAAACGCACCACCTGAAAAGAACGGTCCGTCACATGTATATAATACTTCTCCATGTAAAATGACCAGGAAAGCCCTCAAGTTGTTGTCAAGTTTTTTCTCTCTCAATTCTTCCAAAACATCATCGATTGAAAGGCAATATCGCATGCCTGATGCCCAAATAACGTTTGTTCGCTTGTTCATCATCTGTCTACGTACTTCGGGTGAGATAGATTTTACGGTGCATTATACCGATAATATATAATGAGAAGTAGAAATTACATATAACTGTTGATTTATTAAGGATGTTTCTGCTACTCTATTATCAGATGAAGTATAAGTAAACTCTAATTAATCTGATTTATTGGATCGAAAAGAACGAAGATTCATTATAAAAGAGCTCGCGGGTGACAGGCAAACTTCTTGTTAAACGTCCCGTCTTACCGTGGAAAACAGATATGCTAAAGTAATCAAATTAGTCGTTGATTACTAGTTGACGAGCAACTGACTTGCATACTGCCAACAGCCTAACCCAGCATTAATTAGCAGCCCCGAGCCCAGTACGTCCGGTTGCACACCGCCAACTGTTCCATAATTGAACATATTTTCCATAACTCTCTTTTTCCATATATAATTCAACGCATATTTTCGCACGGACGACTGTTGACTGTTCCAAGTCCCAACATAGAACCGACCCAGCTTTCACCATCAAACGCGCAGGGACGGCACACTAACCGGGTCCCGAACTTGCAATCCTTCCCAACACGGTAAGCCTAGAGGCTAGAAGCATTCACCAATGAGAAATTTTACATTGAATCATACTAATACTATCTTCGGCTATAAATAATTATTATTTTAGACATCGATACAATCTTCAAAACACATATTTGACTATTACTTTATATTATAATATATTTATAAAACCCAATAAAATTATCATATTATGAAAGTATTTTTCAAGACAAATCTACTCAAATGATTTTCAAATATTTAATTTAAATATTTAAAAGATATTGATAGTCAAAGTTTTAAAAGTTTGTCCGTATCTATATCCAAAACGATAACTATTTATGACTGGAGGGAATAGTAAATTATACATGTAGGCATTAATTTTTTAAGATTAATAATGTTTGTACCACTATGTTATCAAAGAAATATAAATAAATATTACTGATGTAATCTATTAAAATTTGGGGGGAAAAAAGACGGTACTAAAAGATATCTTCACCCCACATCGGCGAAGATCCGATCGACAACGCCAATCTCCATCCGACACCCTCGCATGGCCATCTAAATCCGACTAAGGATGGCAATCTTACCCGATTACTTGTATACTTGCGGTAAAAACCCTAATAGAGATGGGTGTGTTCCTCTTTTGTTGCCCGCGGGTATGTTTATGGGGGCCAAATTTTACCCGACGGGTAAATGGGTATGGGTATAGGGGAGCTCCATCCGTACCTGTTTCGCCCGATTACCCGTCACTTTCTACTGACATGTGGACCACAATAGACATCTAGTTGGCCCCTTAATCGGCCAATTTGTGATACCTCGTATTTGTAATTTGCGATTGGTGACGTCGTGATGGGCGATTTGTAATGTGTGTGTGATTGATGAATTGATTCTATTTTAATTATCGAACTTGAGTATGTGTGATGACTAATGAACTATTTTTATTTTTATTGTTAAACTTAAGCATCTGTGCGTTATTTGTTTGCATGTGTTATTTTGATTATTATCCTTATGTGCATTTGAAATTTTGAGTCATTGATAATCATTCTTCAAACCACAGAATGTAACTGATTTTCACAATTTCATCAAAAGGATTGTATCGGTGTCAATGCTCATTAGCTCCTAGTGCCCTTTGGTTCGAAGGATTATTAATGGTGGCAGGTAAACGGATATACCCGCGGGCGATAGGTATGAACGAAATTCTTTACCCACCACTCTTCATGGGTATACCTGTAAGGAAGATTTTATCTGATAGATATGAATATAGACGGGCACTACCCGTACCGCTGTCCTATTACCATCCCTAAATTCGACCCAAACATGTCGCGCCATCCGCACGGCGCCGCGCTGGCGCAACCGCGCCGAGTACTATCCGCGGCTAGGGCTGGAAAATAAGCTCGTGGCTCGGCTCGGGCTCGCCCGAGCCTGGCTCGGCTCGCACAGGCTCGTGGCTCGGACCGAGCTCGAGCCGAGCCTACTTTTCAGGCTCGCAAAAACACCGAGCCGGCTCGGCTCGCGAGCCAAATTGGCTCGTGCCCGACCCATGCAGTGAATTTAGTATGATTAATGACTTATATTTTTAGAAAAAAAGATGATGTTGAGACAATTCCATGTCCTACAAGTGTGATATAGAGCAACTAAGCAACTACTATTATTTAGTAGTAACTAGTAAGTTAATATTATTCACTGCAAATATATGAATTATTGTATAAATACTTAATTTCTGATAAAATGTTCTGGCTCGGCGAGCCAACGAGCCGGCTCGCGAGCCGACCCCGAGCCGAGCCTGGCTCGGCTCGCCACTAGACCGAGCCGCACCGAGCAGAGCCGAGCCGCTCGTTTCCAGCCCTATCCGCGGCCACCTAATCATGGATTCAAATTTCGACGGTATTTTTGAAATCTCGATTGAGATTTCGGATTTCAGAACCCCCCTAGATCTCGGCTGGGTAAAAACATTCAAAATGCTACAGTGCCTATACAAATTTTGGAATTTTGGTGTTTTTTTAATTGGATTATGAATTTTTCTTGGCCGGATTTAATTATATTTAGGGTCAAGATCATCCACAAAAAATCTTTTTTGATGTGTTTTGATCGTTTTTCAATCGGTTCAAAGTGTACCGAAATCTCGGTGATTTCAACTGAATTTTTTGGATTTTTTGGTTGAAAAAAGACCGGATTTAAAATTTAATTTTTAGATTTTGATTAGATTTTATTTAAGATTTTAAAATCTTATTAAAATTTTGAATTTCAATCCCTCGAGATTTATACTTAAAAACAAAATTTAAAACCCCACACCTGATTCCAAGCTTCCTACCCAAAACTCGTCATCCGCCGCGTGCCGCGCCCGCGCCTCCCCCGCTCGACGGCTTCCCGACTTCCCGTCGCTTGACTCCGAATCCACCCGAAAGGCCGTTGTGACGGCCCGCCTTTTTAGGGGCAGATCCGTACGCCTCGACAGCTACCCAGGATGATTAGCTGCCAGGAACCAAGCATATTATTGCCAGGCAAAAGTCAAATTCCAACATTTTTATTCAATATAAGGCCTAACGGCCAGGGTTTTTACAGAAGAGGCGCGGCAGGCCCGAATAACTTACAAGCAAAACACCGCACGTGCAGCCTGAGCAAAAGACTAAGACCTCAAAACCAAATTGCCATCTACGCACTCGAACGCCTCCAGCTTCTTTAAACTACGAGAGGGTCGGGGTTGCAAGGGTGAGTACGGGAGTACTCAACAAGTCGTACGGAAAACACTGAATATTACATGCAAGGGTGTAGCACAATATTGGCACAAGGTTAAAGTATTTGTGGATGCAGTTTTATTTGTAATATCATTTTACATTTTAAAACACAATCCATAATAATAGTAATCCAGGGGTTCCATTCACAAAGTCATCACCATTAAACCACATCACCATTAAACCACATTCTCAAAACATGCACCAAGATCTACTTGAGCTAGGTTACTGGATTCACCCCAATTAAACTTAGCTTCATTTACCTAAGCACTGCGTATTCGAATACCATTTATTCACTCTGCAGAGGTGTTCAGCTTTACCCACAAGATTCCACGATCGTTAATGCCAACTCGAGTTTAACACGCAACTTAAATGCGTGCGGCCGGATCGAGGTTATCATAGCTTTTCGTTGGACATTTCCTCTTGATCCCTATCCCAGAGTTTTGCTCCACATTATCCCGGTCCCCACTTGGCCGTGTGGAGTGCTTGGTCCCGCTTCGTGGCACCTACCGTTGTGAACCCGAAATGCCACAGTTTCCTCGTGCACACTTTCGTTTCACTCCCATAATCATTGGACCATCTCCCACACCTGGGAAGGTAACCCTGCTCCTATAGGTATTCCGAGGGAAAGTACAATGTACCGAGCTATGTTGGGTCACGCCAACGAAGTTGACCGGCCCAACCTGTGGTTGAACGAGTTCTTAAGTTATTTACTTTGCTCAAGGGATTATTATCCTTACATTGCCAAAGACCAAGCCTTTTCCGATCCACAACCCCTTCCAGGTATCCGCTGCAAGCCACAGACAAACCCAAGGCATCAATCATCACCTGATTGGAACTCATCCACTCCGGGATTTATCCAATTATGTCCCCCAAACCGTAGCACTTTTCCAAACAGACCCGAACCAAACGTTCGGCAGCCTTTCATTTCCATTATCAAAAGCATTTGACTAAACTAACAGGATAATAATAATTAATACAGGAATATTAAGTAACCTAAGGTTACAAGGATATAATTAGGTTCAATATTTTTCAAGGAAGTCTCATGAGCAAATTGGCATTAACTAAGTATCATGTCATTCTAAACTAGACAGATTTGCAATATTTCAATATCTGATAAGAAAGTAATGCGGTAGAAAATAGTAATTGACTATAATAAGGCATGAATAGGTTCAACATGTTCAAAGGTGTACGGCTTGCCTTGCTGGCGATCGGATCGGATGAAGTGTCGTTGACGCGGTCGAAATCGGCTCTTTGTCGGATCCGAGTCCTGCTCCGGGAACTGCGGCGGCTCCTGGAATCGTCCAACGTCCGGATCTAACGCGAAAAGGACGAACGATAATAAACAAACGAAAAACGAAAAGAAACTGAAATGAAAACGGAAACCGAAACTGAAATCGGAGACGAAAACGGGCCGGGAGAGAGAACGGGGGTATTTCTGGCATTTTGGAATTTTAGAGACTCCGGATTGAGGAACGGAGGGCATTTTTGGACTCAGTGGCTCGAAACGGTTCGGAAAAGTATTTTTGGGGCATTGTTGGACTTTCGGATATTTTTGGAGCATTTTTGGGTATTTAAAAGGATTAAACGATTTTTGGAAAAGAAAAATAAAGGAAAAAGGAAAAGAAAAGGGGCACTGTTCATGTGGGCTGCGCCAAACCGGTTTAGCCCAAATGCTGCGTGAGGGATGGTCTTGGCCGGCTGCCAGCCCAGCCATGACATGCCGAGCGGTCGTGAGAGAGAGAGAGAGAGAGAGGCCAGCGCTGGGGCCACTGGCCTTGTGAAGTGGGAGAGTGGGCAGTGGGGCAGGCGCAGAGAGAGAGGAGGAGCGGAGTCTTTGGCCACGTGGAGCCCACGAGCCTGGCGACGCAAGGTGGGCCGGCCCAGGTGGAGTGGGGGCGGTGGAGGCCGAGCGGGCGGGCCAGCGTGGCAGCCGGAGTTAGAGAGGCAGAGTACAATCCCACGTTCTAGGGCACGGGGATCGCACGGGCTCGGGGAGAAAGACAGGAGAGCTCACCTAGAGCTAGGCACGCCTGCAGAAGACCAAGCAGTGCGGGGAGGTCAAGGCGGCGTTCGGCCGGAACGGGAAGAGGCGGAGCTCGGGCCACCACCGGAGCGCGCGAGAGTGAGGGAGAGAGAGGGCAAACGAGAGAGGAGGAGACGGCGGGCTCGCTGGGCCGCAAATGGCGGACGAAGGGGCTTAAATAGCCGCGGGGCGCAGGGGAGCCGTCGGCTTTAATCATGGCGGCGGCGAAAATCCAAGCGGCGACGGAGCGGCAGACGAAGCGATGCTAGGCGGCGGAGGTGGAGGGCTCTACGGAGGCTAGAGCGGCGCGGCGATGGCGAGGGCGTGAGGCGAGTCACTGGCGGCGGCCAGAGAAAGGTCGCCATGGCGGCGACCTCACGAGAACGACGACGAGGCGGCGGGTTCGGGCGGCGCGGCGCGTCTTGAACGCAACGCGCGAAGCGAATCGGAGGAAGCGGCCGACGGGGCGAAGGCGGCGAGGGTGGCGCAAAGCCAAAAGGGGAAAGCGCAAAAGCCGCGAAAAATTCCAAAAACGGAAAGAAATTCAAATCCAACCAAATAAATATGGAAAAAATTCGAAAAAAATCAAAATAAATCGAAAAAAGCAAATAAAGCCTATTTTAAACCAAATTGAGGATTTTGGGGGTATTTCAGCCGTCCTCCCCGCCTCGGTCAGACCAAAATAGAAACTTCCGCTGGTAGGTCACACCCGCTTTACCCCACCCACCTCCGCCCCCCAAAACTGTCCTCCTCATCCTCCTCCCCTTTCTCTTTTTGTGGGGAGGGAAGAGAGGCGGACGATGAGGCGAGAGGCGCCGCGGAGCTCACCCACCACCGAGTCCACCACAAGCATGTGGCCTCTCGGGTAGCCGGGCTGGTGAGGTTGCCGCGGTTAAATTGCACCCACCACTGCACAAGAAGCGGTGAAGCCGAGGAGATTAGAGGTAGAGAGAGATAGAGCTGCGGCGATATGGGTTCCAATCTGAAGTACCGAGCTGGGCTGGTCCTGATTGTGGCCGTGGTGCTGATATGGGTCACCTCCGCGGAGGTCACACAGGTATAGAGATTTTTCTTCTTCACATGCTGGGATGTTCCTTTGTTTACCTGTTCATTGGATTCCTAGATCTTGGCTTTCGATGCATGTTTGGCTATCAGCAGATTAATTTGACAATTTGATTAGGCCTCTTTGGAACATTCGTCTGCATCTGAATAGTTAAATGTTACGCGCAGGCTTGCCTGTAATTGAAAATTCATTAGGGGAATGTAAGGCAGCATTTAGAATCTGACCGAGGTTGCATGTTGATTTTTTTTATTTCTTCAATTATTTTTCCTTACAAGCTTGGTGCTCTTGCCACTGGGTGGAAATTTTCGTAAGTGTGTGGTTCGTATAAAAGGAAATTGCATGTGTCTATGCCTATGGATTTCTGTAAAAATGCTGTAAATGCTCTATAGGTTTGCACCTGTCATCAGTATAGTGTGTGGTTCTTATAAAAGGAAATTGCATGTGTCTATGCCTATGGATTTCTGTAAAAATGCTGTAAATGCTCTATAGGTTTGCACCTGTCATCAGTATCCTGTCTATAGCATGTTTTCCTCATATGACTAATGTCAAATCCTAATTTGCTTGACTTGGTTGCGACTGTGTGCATCATCAATGCCTGCCTGATTGAAGGTGGGTGTGATGTTCTTGCTCACCTAGAATGCATGATTATATATTAGATGAGGAGCCTTACTTTAGTTTTGGCAATACATACAGCTTCACCTTTTCAATTGTTCAGGTTTTAACATCATAGTCTCAAAAGC
Source organism: Rhipidocladum racemiflorum (assembly GCA_036346355.1). Classification (NCBI taxonomy): domain Eukaryota; kingdom Viridiplantae; phylum Streptophyta; class Magnoliopsida; order Poales; family Poaceae; genus Rhipidocladum; species Rhipidocladum racemiflorum. Next base: position 68,284,018 of record CM070576.1, on the reverse strand, counting down.
AACAGGGGGTTAGTTGCATGTACATTCAATTGTTCAGGTTTTAACATCATAGTCTCAAAAGTAACAGGGGGTTAGTTGCATGTAACTCAAGAACACTACGTTCGATCCTAGTTGTCCAGTGTCCACCGTGATACCGTGTGCTTTTTACTGTTATAAAAATATGCTTTTGTTTCTTAGACTTTCGATAAATTTGATGTGATGAATTGAATTTTCAATTTAGCATTTGAACTAAACTTCTATGTGCAGGGGATATTCACCAACTACAAGCAACCATTTGCAATTACTTACTTGGGGGCCTCCCTTATGGTCATTTATATACCTTTGTCATTTCTAAAGGATTTTATATGCAGTTTATTGAGAAGGAATTCTGAAAGCAGTAGAGCTTCAAAAATTATGGCCAAATCTTCCTTCGGTGGTATTGCCCCTTTGAAGAATGGTGAATTTCAGAAGATGTTGGAAATGGAATCACAGAAAACTTCGGTGATAAATTACACTGACGTGGGTCTTCCTGTACTAGAAGAGACAAAACCACTTATTTGTGGAATCAATAAATGCGATGATGATGTTCTGAAGGAGCAGGAACTTTCCACTAAGGAGATTGCAATGTATGGATTGTATCTTTGCCCCATATGGTTTGTGACGGAGGTACTTTCCAATTATTTACATCTTCTTTATAATTCATGGGATCGTTCGTTGTCAACCATACAACGAGTGCTTTGATTGGTAAAGATTGCTCATTCTCTTATGCTTAATGGATGCAGTATTTATCAAATGCAGCACTTGCAAGAACTAGTGTTGCCAGTACTACTGTACTATGTTCAACTTCAGGACTCTTCACTCTTTTCATCGGTGTGCTTCTTGGCCAAGATTCCATAAATGCTGCAAAAGTTATTGCTGTTTTTGTTAGCATGGCTGGTGTGATAATGACAACTATGGGCCAGACTTGGGCAGCGGACGAATCAGAAGTAAGCAATTCTGGGTGAGTGAGTTTTACCCTTAAAATTAAGCTTCTCAGCTGTGTATTGGTGCCTCATGAGTCATGATCTATATATTGTCCGTGCTTAATTTACTGTGGTTAGCAAGCCCTTGGACTTGTTTCTTGCTTTGTAGTAAGTTGGTTTGCTGCAGTCGACTTGCATTTCTTGTAAAAGATAAATCTAAAGAAACATTGTGTATTCCAATTTTATGTGGCACATTGCATGAAATCGATGATCATGTTTCAAATGAGTTGGTTACTTTGAGATAGAACTCATCGTTTTGTTAACCATAAAATTTACCTCTGATTTGTAAGCTTTACAAATGCAGGGCCACACAGAGGACTCTTCTAGGTGATATGTTTGGTCTTCTGTCCGCTATGTCATATGGTCTATTTACTGGTTGGTTGTTTGACTTTGCTGTTTTATTCATAGTTGATCTTTCTTAATTCAATTGTTAATTGTTTAAACTTTCAACATCATTTCAGTGCTTCTCAAAAAGTTTGCTGGAGAGGAAGGAGAAAGGGTTGATGTCCAAAAACTGTTTGGCTATCTCGGACTTTTCTCTATTTTTCTTCTCTGGTGGCTTGGTAAGGTTTTTCTTGTTAACTTTTCCAAATTGATTCAACTGAAATGTTCAAATTCCAATTAAAAATTAATATAAATAGGCAAATAGCATTTATAAAATGGAAACTGCCGTGGACATACAGCATTGTATGGGAATCTTTCTCATCTAAAGCTACAGGGACCGTGGATGTTATTCATGATCCAAAGTATTCTCTATGCAACATTGTGCATGTCACTAATGCTTTTTATTTGGTTTCTAGTTAAATTTGTCTGCCATAGCCTTTTGTGTCTAGGTTCTTTTGTAGTTTGGTTTAACCACATAAACCATTCATGTATTTCATGGATTCTTCTTTGGTCTAAATATGCAAATATGGTAAAGCTAGTTTTTTTTTTTCAGTCTGGCCATTAACCGCACTAGGCATTGAGCCAAAGTTTACAATGCCCCACTCGGCTAAAGTGGATGAAGTGGTGCTGGCAAATGGCCTTATTGGAAGTGTACTATCCGACTACTTCTGGTACGCACTAAAAGCAGACCAATTTTTTTATATTTAATATTACATAATTGCGGTACTAGTGAGTTGTGACAATGGAACTTCTGCGCAGGGCTCTTTCTGTTGTTTGGACTACTCCCTTGGTGGCAACCTTAGGCATGTCGCTCACAATTCCACTAGCGATGGTTGCTGATATGGTCATCCATGGTCGACATTATTCAGCAATCTATATATTTGGTTCTGTCCAGGTGACTGGTGTCTTGCAGCTCAGATTTGTTTCTTTGAGATTATGTCCAAAAGCTATCAATCTAACCATTTTTTGCTGCACTTAAAGTGGTACAAAACCTTGTTTAATTAATTTTAAAATTAGACTAATTAGTAGCAACCCTATGTTCAATTATGTGAACCTCTTATCTGTTCCAGATCACTCTTACTCGCATTTTTCATTAGGTTTACCCTGTCTACTTGTGCTTTTGCAGGTATTTTCTGGGTTTGTTATTGCAAACCTTGCAGATCGCTTTTCACGTTTTCTAGGGCTATAGTCTCATGAAATCAACCAGGTTTTATTAGGGTGTGCACCTGGAAGGTTGGATCGGTTAGTTATGGACTGTACATCTGGAAGTTTGGGTTGGATGGACAAATACAACTATTATTCTGTTTCATAAGGATGAGGAAATGCTAATGTAGTTCTTTTTTTACACACAGGAATTGAGAATTTTGTTGTGATGAAATAGAAAGAGTGAAAGCTAGCACATCAAGAAACATCGTTGTAGCAATCCTTGGAAACTGTAAATTCTCTTGCTGCAAAATGTTTGTCAATTTATAGCAATGTAGTTTTCGACGGAATATTACCGTCTTTCATGCATGGATTTTATCCTTGATACCGTGCAGATTCTGTTGGAAAATTAACATGGCACATCATTAATTTAATTTTAAAGATACGCAATGAAATCAGAAAGGTAAACAGTGCGTCTACAATATGATTACTAGTGGCCAACAAATTTATAATATAGGCTAGTAAAGAAATTGCGCCTACATAGCCCAACTGATTCAAATATGAAAACAAAACTATCAAAGAGGTAGAAATTCCCATTAGATCTAACCACAAGGCACTTGCAGCGGGCTAGATGAATCATGAACATCTGCATAGGAGCGAGATGGGCGAAAGGGCGCTTTCGATCGCCGGTTTCTCTTGCAAGACGTCAAGTGGTCAGTGTGGGATCGGAGACATTGCTCTCCCTCGCACCTGTTACACAACGGGCGAAGCGACGGAATGGATCGGTGGCAGCTAGCACGGAGAAAGCAGAAAATGCCTGAGGAGATTGAGATTGGTTTTCAGTCGCTTCTCCTCTCACGTACGGGGACGTCTCCCCTTAAGAAAACACATTTTCTCAAAACCATCTCTTGATCACGCAGATCAAACCGCCACGATTCCAAAAACGTACGTGAATGTGCATCTCTCAAGTCCGCGACACTATGTCGGCAGTTGAGGTGTAAGGTTATGTGACATAGATGATACATGTGGCAAAAGATTAAGTACACTTAGCACGTCTTCGCAAGTCATAAGTCATACGATAAACATACGAAATACATGATATACGAGCGTGTGCGTGTGTAAATAGCCTTACATAGCCAATCATATATAACTCTAGCCATTCCACCAACTCATACTGGAGTTCATACATAAACTCTCCTTGTAAGTTGGTTCCACTCCACTAACTAAGAAATATGGGATTAAACTTCCATACTCTCAACTTGACACCCCCTTAACTTCTTATTTTGAATTAATTCATGATTAATTCCAACAGATTCTTCGTCGCAAATCCATTTACATGTTGTACAATAGTTGGACGGAACCGAACTGAATTTGCAGTTCGGAAGCAAGTGGGAAGTGAGTGACGAGAAAGGAAAGGCCGGGTCGCGCAGCTGAGAGCCCGGGTGAGCCTGTCGACCTCGGTCACCTCGAAGCCTTCCTCCCGCAGCACGTCCATGCGGTCCTGCACGCCTTCCCGCACCTCGCTCGCCGCCTACCCCACCGTACCGCCGTCCCCGTCCCGCCACACACCCCGCAGCGTGGTGGCCATCGCCGGCATGTCCGCTAGGCGGCGACGCGTGCGCGGTTTTCCATGGGAAGAGACGGCATGCCGTGCCCCGGATGGCATGACATGACCGAACGTCGCGTTGCACCGCGCCGAGGCTGCCGGAAACGTTGGGTGGGTAGCGGCCTCTCGATGTTTTTTTGTGTGCCCGTAGCCTTTTGATAATTTTTTTAATGATTGTTTTTCAAATGTAATTATAAAAATAATCCTATTCATAATCATAAAAGTACCGACAAACGACACGTATCACCTATCACACCGCAAAAGATGGCTGGAGCTAGAGGCCGACCAAGACTTGGGCCGCCAAGCTCTAAAGCAGGCCTTGGGGTGGCCAGTCCTCATGGGCCACGGCTCCAAGCCCGGGTGACCTGAGGTCTAGATCTAGCCCTGACTGTAGTCATGAAAACTCGGCCAACCGCAGTAGCAGCGGCTCCTATGCTCCCTGGGTACAACTCGCTCGTCCTACCGTGGCGCTTGATGGCTTGCGCGCTCCCTGAGTGCGATAGGGGGGAGGTATCGTCTGTCGCGTCTTTTGCGATAAAGGAGTGAGTTAAATTTACAATAACATTGTATGAGGTGAGGTTAGATTTGATAAAAAATAATAATAAGGTGCAGGGACTAAAAAAGTGAAGAGTTCGCGGCCTCATTGTTCGGTTCGGTCGGTCGCAGATGCTCGTGTTTGTGCCAGAAACATGGGCTGGTTGACCGAACGGTTTGCAGGCCAGGCCATAGGGTCTCGTGCCAGGCTCGGCCCAGCCGTATCCGTAAAGGCCTAAACTAGGAAACACATACCATTTACGTTTAGTAAAGTTGTGCGCCCAGGGTTCGGTCGGGCCATTAGCGCATGTACCACTCTCAAGAAGTGGCATCGCTAAAATGCCACTCTGACCCACTGTCATACACATAGATGATCCCACCTGTCAACGACAGCGGAGTGGCATTTTTAGCGAAGCCACTTCTGGAGAGTGGCATTTTATCAATTTTTCCGGGTTCGGTACGGTAACGTAGGGGAGCAACCCAAACAGCCGCTAAACCTCACTGCGTATCTTCAGGTGTTGCATTGCCATAATGCCATGGGCCTGTAATAACGTTGCTCATGGCGGGTGCGGTCGTTGAACTGGAAGAGCAAGGCTGAATCGCTCGACCAAGTTCCCGACTTGGTATTGTTGGGGATTTGCCCAACCCGTTGGCGTAATGGAATCGATGCGTTCCATCTAAGAAAACCGGACGACCCAAAGCAGGTTTTGTTGTTACCTGGGTGCTTAGCTGTAAGCCTGTAACACCCTGAAATTTTTAATTTTGGCTTAATTACTTATTTGTGAATTTTTGAGATTTTTTTATTAATTTTCTATAATTTATTTGGATTTTAAATGTTGCTTTTGAATTAAACCTTTTGAAAATATTATTTGAATTTGTGCAAAGTTTAAATAAGTTTTGGTTGGAAATATTTTATTTAAGTTCCAAATGTCTTAAACGATTTTTGGGAATTTTTCTAGAATTTTTTTTTAGACTTATTGATATTTCTCATATTTTATTTTAATTTCTAGAACTAAATTAATTGAGAAAAGAATGAAAACAGGATTGGAGCTTAATGGGTTTAAACCCTTTAAGTCAGCCCGACCTGTTTTAGTGCAGCCCAGATCTATGTGGGCCTGACCCACACCGCAGCAAACCCTAACCTTAGCGCCTCAGCCGTTGGATCGTGATCTAACGCTTGAGATTTCGCCACGTAGCTTTCGCACCTGAACCGTTGGATCATCGCCGCATGGAGGCCCCAAATCTTGCCACGTCGACTCGCCGTGTCGCGGTCGAATTCTGCCCTAGCCGTTGCGCTCGTCACGTTTTTCGCGCTTAACGCGGACGCCTAAGCCCTATTTAATGTGCCACCACCCCGAGTGTGTTTCGCGTAGTCTGCCACTTCTTTTTCCCTAAGCTTCGTCGCTCGTGCTGCAGCCGTCGTCGAGATCAAGCTCGCCGAAGTTGGAGATGCTGTTACCGTCTTCGTTTGTTCGAATATCACCGTCCACCGCATCTCTGCCGGAGTCGAGGCCATCGCCGAGTTCATCGTCGTCGGGGCTACCGAATCCGCGCAGTTGCGGATCTGATCCGTCGCGATTTCGCAACGCCCGTGGTTGTCTTCTCCAGTGCCGATGAGAACCTCACTACCGATCTCCGTAGCCGTGCTCCATCGTTTGATCTAGCGTGAGCCGCCCAGATCACACCATGTGGCTAGCCCCGCATCTCACCACGCGTTGCGCCCACGTCTTGCCACGTGTTCGCCGCTTGTGTCATAGCTGCGTCAGCAAGTCTTTGGTTAAACTTCCCTGTGAACCCAGTCCAATGTGGACGAGCTGGTTTTGCGGACCCGATCTATAGAATGTGGGCCTACCTGTCAGCGTAATAGGCAGATTTTAGATTTATTTTTGTCTCGTTTAATTAGATTAATAACGTCAGTATGACGTTATAATTAATATTTTCTTTAGGAATTTATTTCGAATGAAAACAAAATAGAGGATGACGTCAGCAGTGACATTATTATTCGGTTTTTCAGTAGAAAAATAATTCAATAATTAGGATTTATTCCTTTTCTTTTATTTCAAACTTTCGAGAGCCCGTTCTTACTCATACGAGCTCTAATTGAGGTTATTCCAATTTCTAAAAAATTATAAAATTGAGCTCTATCTAATGGTGAATTTTATTATTTTTTGGAGTTCATTTGCTCTCTATTATTGGTATTTATTTGCTATGTTTCTCGATTCGTGTAGAAGTTGAAGCACCAAGAATGTACGAGAGTGAAGCGTGGACTCAAGACCAGGGTCCGGAACCAAAGCAAAGACTTTTCTAAGGCAAGTTACACACCTTGATCACATTGAACTCAGTTTTGAAATGCTATGTTGAATTTAAATTATTGCACGCATAATTTCTATAAAATTTATTTCAATCCCTGTTTTAAATTGAATAGATATGCCATGATTGCTAAAGCCATATTTGATGGTTGAATTTTTTTATGTTATTGTCACCTTAGGAATATATTTATGATGTATGATGAATATCAAAACATATAGGAATGTGCTTAGTCTTGCTTAGACCTGAAATAGGGTATTTTGGGAACTTTGTGCCAAATGAGGATTCTATTGAAATTAAAAACTATGTTTGAGGTTCATCATGTTTTGATAAAGTTGAAAAATATGATTTAGATTGGATGAGATTGGTTAGATTGGTGGTTGTTGGGTTATTAAAAGCTCGCCTAGTCAATTAAGGATCGGTCAATGAGTTGCTGGACGTAAAGTATTACCATACTTCTACATGTCTGGTATGGGACAGACCTGGGTAACTAATTTGCATAGTTTCATTGTCAGTCATGCCAAATCGGTGGTTGTTCGACGCAAGAGGCGGCTTCTGAATTGAGCTTTCTAACCCCTCAGTGGTGGAACCTTAGTGGCGCATGATTGCTTTGGGATGGCGTATTGTAAATGTCTTATGATAATCACTTAGTCACACATCCAAGAAAGCGTGTTTTAGCTGACATATTAAGTTGATTATCTCTTGTGGGTAAAGTTATACAACCTCTGCAGAGTGTAAAACTAATCGATTAGCTGCGTCCACGATCATAGGCACGCCGAGTTGATTCAAAGGAAGAATATGTCTACGATGGTAAGAACCATGATAACTAGGACCGCTACTCCAGTTAATTGCTAGTGGCAAATCTATTGACCGTATTTTAATTTAGTTTATCTTATTTTCGCTGTTTTACTTTTATCTGACCTGCGTGCTATTCATGTTATAAAAGACTATGTATGTCAATTAATGAATACAGGTACTTTGATATTATGTGTTGTTAACTTTGTTTATTGCATACACTAGCTCGATCCTAGATTAATATATTATACATAAAGAGTTTAAAGGTGTTACTTGGAGCTCCAACGTAGTAGTTAGTACTCATGCTACTTCAGACTTCCGTGCTGCTGATCTGGGCAGGAGCCAACATGTACGCACAGCCCAACAGGGTCAGGGGCCCATTGCAAGACCGGACAGGACTGCACTGCGTGGATTCTCTGACGTTGCCTCCCAGGAGAAGGCATGGACGGTTCCCTCTAGTCAATCAACATTCAACAGGCAGCGAAGCCTGAAACTGATATTAACCGCAATGGTATAATAATTTTACCATACAAAATATAGCAGCAAAACAACCTCAGATAACCTGAGCGATCGAACAACTGCTGCTATAGCTCACATGCAACGCAACCCAAGTCGTAATCTAGCCAGTTGACCATCCGACAATAACGAGCTAGCTAGCAAAGAAATAGTGGCCGAAAACGATCTGCGACAACACTTAACTGAGGCACAAGAGCAGCGGGTTGGCCGCATGCATATATCGATGTGTGGTCGGCACACCGGTTGGGCAACAGAGCAGTCCCAGTACAAGAGCATGTAGAGTAATATATGCGACGTAAGATTTTAAATGATACAGAGAAAAGAGAATATTAAGGAATAAATATATTGTTTACTATTTAATAGATGGTCTTATAGACGGATTTATATTATATGTACCATTATATAGACGATCTATTAATTGTATAAGAGATCATTACAGATAAATATACAAATAATTAATTATATAAGTTATCTTTAGTCATGTGTACCAATAGCATGGATATGTATTACTACAATCAATGGCAGTATACCACACCCTAAGTGGAGAAAGCTTCATTCTTCTAGCCCCATTTGCGATGTTCTTATCAAATCTAGCCCTCTCCCGATGGAAATTGCAAATCTGTCCTCCTCTGGCATGCTCCCGCGCTCGCCGGCTAGGGTCGTCGGCCGCCTCCCGCGCAGTGCACCATGGTAGCGCGCGCCCCAGCGCTCACCGGTCGCGTCCAGTGCCTATCTGCTCTCGTGCTCCCAGTACGCGGCACGTCGGCTCTCGTAGCCGGCGAGCGCGTAAGCACATTAAAAAAAAATGCCAAATTTGCAATTTCCACCGTGAGGAGGGTCATCTGAGAACAACATTTTCCTAAAAGGACAGCCCTCGTGAACGGCCGTTACGTGACAACTGGACGTGGGGCCCCATTCGACGTGGAGGCGAGCAACGACGTCCATCCTGACAGGTCAGCTCCCATGCACGATCGTGTTCGAGCCCATGGAACACGGGACAGAGGCAACGGCCAGAAGGAGGCACTCCATGTGGCAAGAGCCATCGGCCTCGAGCATCCAGATTCCAGAACAAACCGTCTCGCGTTTGATACGGCGCAGCTGATCCGCACCCCAAGCAAACACCTTCTTTTCCTCACGCAAACGCAGCCTGCTTTACTGACCCGTTCCGGATCTTCTGCGCCCGCGCACAGCATCAACATCCGCCGTACGTTCCCCTTATCAATTAAGTACAGGAAAAGAGTACATCAAGAGGGAGGAAAAATTGCGTTGCGTGTACAACATGTTTGCTTACGTTGAACAGTGCTTGTGATGGTTATGTAGCGTACAATCAACACGCTTGCTCGTTGACATTGACAGAGTAACAAATAGTAGTAATATGCACCTATTCTTGTGCAGGCAACCAGGGGCTGCTTAGTGACTATCCTATTGGCACTTCGTATAGTACCCGATGAGCACATCATTTAGGACAAATCTATTTAGGTTTTAGTCTATTTGATTTATAGTTTAAATGCAGCTTTTTGATTCAAACAGCTTAAAAATAGTTCACTTCTACACATGGATGGTAGGGATAAGTAATTTTACTTCAACTTCGGTGGAATTGATTTAAAATCAACCCTTAACAAACCAAAATAGCATACCTTCAATGACTTTTGACTTTTATATAAAAACTTATATCTTTTAAAAAAATCAGTTAAAAATCATTCATTTATTTAATCTTTAACCTCGTGGCTTTTATGTTAGAGAAAAAACCTAAACAAACTGCATGCGTCCTAGTCTAAGAGCAAGTATAATAAGGTGAGGTAAGCAGGCTGTAAAGATTGCGACATCAGATTTACGATGAGTTGGAGGAGAGAGCAGAGGAGAGAAGAGAGAAGCGGGCTGCAGATCTACAGCCGGCTGCAGCACGGGCTCCAAGAAACTTGGTGAGAGAATGAGAGGATGAATGCGGGCCAAGTATTAATGGCTTTGTATGTATGTATGGCTAACTATTATATAGGTGGGCTGTTAGGTTGGCTGTACAATGAGATAAAAATTGTAGTTGGCTCTCTTATTAACCATGCTCTAAGCAACTGGCCCATCAGTGAACTACCTGGCGCACGCACACCGTGGTGTGTAGCTACCCCCCTCTCTCTCTCAGCATCTAAGTGCGTCTGTACTATACCAGTATACCTGATCGAAGAGTGAGGTCTGAGAAGAGAAGAAAAACACCTCATGAACCCCTCGCGCGTATCGTACGTATGTTGGAACATGACACTCAGAAATCTTAGGACAATTTTCTCTTCTTTATTTCCCGCTTATTGGCTTGCTTCTTGTTTTTTGCTTGTCTTACAAAACTCAGGACTACCCCCTATTTATACTCAAAACTACAGCCTTAAGGAACGGAATAGGATTCCAGTTCCTTGTCCTACTTGGACTCCTCATCCTAAACTTTCTTAATACAAACTTTCCAAACTAAAACTTTCCTATTACAAGATTAGTTCCAACATTCACCCCCTAATCTTATAACGCCTAATTTCTAACTTTTTGAGGCAATCGGTCACAACTACGATTTGCCAAACTTTTATTCGACACTGGATGGAGAACGCTTCTCTAGACGCCCCCGTACTCAACTTACTTAATTCAAGATGGCGAGCACATCTCTTCTACGTCTTGGACTCATCTTTAACTTGAGTTTTGACAGCGAACACACCTCTTCAACGCCCCGGACTCGATTCTGACGGACATCAGTTTGGACGGCGAACGCATCTCTCTTCAATGCCCCGGACTCAACTTTGACAAGCTCGACTTTGGACGAACTTGACTTTGGATGGCGAACGCATCTTCTCAACGTCCCGGAGTCAACATCATGTTGCAAGCGGACTCAACTTCGACTTGCCCTGCACACACAGATGATCACCATTGTCATCTTGTCACATCGGTTATCGACAACGCTCGTCAATAGTGTATATCAGGGAGACACATCTCCTCCACCCTTTCGCCGTCACATCTTCTTGTCGTCTCTTCCCGCTTGTGACGCAACATTGATGGCACGAAGACTTGGATTGGCCACCTGCTTCCTTGGGTGCCACCCCTCGGGAGTCTCCTCCTCCCGGGAGGCAATAGGTTAATCCAAAACCTTAAGCTCTAATACCAATTGTTGGAACAGGATACCCATAAATCTTGGGACAATTTTCTCTTCTTTATTTCTCGCTTGTTGGCTTGTTTCTTGTTTTTTGCTTGTCTTACAAAACTCATAACTACCCCTATATATATACCCAAACTACAGCCCTAAGGAATGGAATAGGATTCCAGTTCCTTGTTCTACTTGGACTCCTCACCCTAAACTTTCTTAATACAAACTTTTCAAATTAAAACTTTCCTATTCCAAGATTAGTTCCAACAATCCTGGAATCATATTCCGTTCATTGAGGCTATAGTTTTGAGTATAAATAGGGAGTAGTCCTGAGTTTTGTAAGCAAGAAACAAGCTAGCAAACGAGAAATAAAGAAGAGAAAATTGTCTCAAGATTTCTATGTGTCCTATTCCAACGATGTATTCTTCGTACGTACCTACTATACACACTAAACCTGATGGACCAGTGAGAGAGCCAAGCCGGCCAGGGAAAAGATGCATCATGCATGCATGCACGCGGCACATGCATCTACTTACATACACAGCTACACTGGCTGGACTGGGTGGATGGATGGCAAGTCGAGTGGTCGATCGTCGTAGCATGTACACATCAATAAAGAGAGGCAAATGTTTGAAGCAGAAAAGACTCCTGTCCTGCAACGATCGATCGATCCCTACACCCCCGGCCCCCTTAATGCAGCCTTCTTGTCCCTTAAAAAGCTAGCTAGCTAGCTCGCTCGCTCGCTCTAGCTTCCATTCTCCTCTTCACACCATCACATGAACACCACCCCTCCTCTCTTGCTTCTTCTTCCTTAGCTACCTCCTCCATTTGCATCGCCATCCATCTCCCATAGATAGCTCATGGCATCTCACGCGCCGAGGATCGTGAGCTCTTCTGCCACGAGCTGCACGGAGGCGAACACGACGTTCGTGCAGGCCGACCCGGCGACGTTCCGCGCGCTCGTGCAGAAGCTGACGGGCGAGCCGTCGACAGAGAAGCAGGTCTCAGTCGCGAGGGCGCCGCCTGCGCCGCTGAGGAGGCCGAAGCTGCAGGAGAGGCGGCGCGCGGCGCCTACCAGGCTGGAGCTCGCGCGGCCGCTGTCGTTTTACCACCACCACCACGGTCTCATGCACTCGCCGGTCTCGCCCATGGACGCCTACGTGCTGGCTTACTCCTCCTCGTCGCGGTCGTCGTCGTCATCGCTTTCGCCGTCGCCGCCCTCGTCGTCGTCGTGCGGGGTGGTGATAAGCAAGGAGGAGGAGGAGAGGGAAGAGAAGGCCATCGCCTCCAAGGGGTTCTACCTGCACTCGTCGCCGAGGAGCGACGGCGACGGCGAGAGGCCGAAGCTGTTGCCGTTGTTCCCCGTCCACTCCCCCAGGGACTCCTCCTCCTTCGCCTCTTAATTAGTCAGCCGCTACTGATCCACCTCCATTAATTCCGGCGATGCTACGCTTAATTCTCTGTACCACCTATTTGTATTACATGATCCATGCAACCCTTGTTAGTAGTTCTTGTTTAGGTTTTGGTCACTTAGCTCCCTCCACATTTCAATCCAGTCAATCTCTATGATCTACTTGTTCAGGCTAGTCTTAATTTGTGCATGCACAAGTAGTAGTAGCTATATATGTTTCCATGATCTTGTCATGTACCGAGTCAACTTCTGGAAGGCTATAAAAAAAAAAATAGTAGCATTTGCCCGAAAGGTGCATATATATGTTATTTCGAAGCAAGTTCTGCGTTTATCAAATCCCTTCGAGAGAGTGTATACGTATCATCCGAATATTTTTGCCAAAACTGATCTTGCGAGCATGTTAATTTGGTCACAGAAGTTGTATAGGAATCGGATGCCAACGTCACGTTATTCTCCCCTGCGAGAGGAGCAACATCTGTACGTACCTTATAGTCACTAGCATGTGGGGGGCCATCAAATTATATACCAAGGAATAATATATGTGGTGTCTACATGCGAAGCCCAAAAATTAGTAGTAGTCACGGGTACCATGCCGCCCCGCTGCAGATGAACTATTCATGCAGTTATGATTCGGATGCGTGCATGATGCGTCGGTTAGGGTTTGCACGTACGTACATGCATCAGATTGGAACACATGGTTCACTGGTAGAGATGAAAGGCAACAAAATTACCGAGTTTAGTATTGAGACTTAACAATTTCCTCGAGTATAGAATCCGTAGAGATTATACCAACACGTGTCCTAATGGAAACTATATTGATAAAAAAAAACAGTCACTACTACACAATGGTCATCTGAGTCGATTCTTTTTCGTCATCTAAATCGATTTTTGTGGCGATACAAAGTACTTAGACAGTGATGATAAGTGGCTATCATGGTCGGCTTCCGCCCGATAGAGATACAGTTATCTAGGCCGGTTCTCGGAGCCGACCCAAAAGACCAATTACCTCTATCGGTTTCATGACTAGAACTGATAGAGATTAGTGAATTATTTCTATCGGTTCGATGCTCAGAACTGATAGAGATTACATGTCTCTATCAGTTCTAAGCGTGGAACAGATAGAGATAAATCTCATGTATATATAGACATTCACAATATATTCACATTCACAGTATATTCACACTCACATATTTGACAGTACATGCACAATTAAAATATTCACAGTATATTTACATTCACATATTGACGACGTGCTCGGGGGAGGAGACGACGGCGATGTGCTTGGAAGAGGCAGATGGGCGACGTGGGCGAGGGGAGGCAAATGGGCGATGATGTGTTCGGGGATGCAGATGGGCTATGTGGGCGAGGGGAGGTGGAGGAGCGATGCAGGCCGGGAGGTGTAAACTCTTTTTTATAGAACGGAGGGGAGGCTGAGAGGTCAAGCATGAGGTGGACACCTCGGCTTTTGGTATTTGAATGGATCAGGAAAAGAAGTCAATAGGTCAAGCGCGAGGACGTGTGTTATGTGTACTATCACAATCGGTTCTAACATCATAAACCGACCGTGATGACCAAGTCATCACTCCGATATCAGAACCGATAGTGAAGACGATTGTCATCACTATCGGTTCGATGTCAGACCGATAGTGATGTTTTGCATCATATTTTTCACCCATGTTGGTTCATATATCACTATCGATTTTTTCTTCTTCAAAAGTTGGAAACTGACTCAGATGAAAAAATAATATTATATCATTGTGTAGTAGTGGGTACAAGTAGTTACGAACTGGCACTACTATAAAACTGACTATCAGTTCCGATTGACAACTGCCATCGATCGGTTTTGAACCGGTACCGATATCCGGATCGATGCCCATTGGACATCGATCTGGTTCCACCAACCTGCATCGATAGTACTAGAAATGTTTTAAAATATATCGAGAATGTATGGGAGAAGCGGGACTCGAACCCGCAACCTCGTGACTCCAGCCTCACCCTTCTAACCAACTCACCCACCATCGCGTACTGATACACATAGAATACGCATTCCTTTTAAACTTTCTTGAAACGAGGCATTAGTACCGGTTCGTAACACGAACCGGTACTGATGTACTCTCATTAGTACCGGTTCGTGTCACGAACCGGTACTAATATGAGGGCATCAGTACCAGTTCGTGTTACCAACCGGTACTGAAAGCCCACTACAGCCCTGTAGCTAATGAACCGGTATTGATGTCACTATCAGTACCGGTTCAAATCCAATCGGTACTGATGGATCTGTATGGAAAGCCAGATCTGTAGTAGTGTGGCCTTCACCAAACCATGCATGAAGAACACATGCTTTAGGTTTGCACACTTATTTTGGGTGAGCATATACAGAAGCATCCCCAGTCTGCATAAATGAGATCCCAATATCTCTCGCATGTACGCAGGAATAAGATCGAGCCCACGCGTGCGCACAGTGATCAGGCATAGGAGGCAAGCAGAGCAAAGCAACCTGCAATAAAATTCTTGTCACAATCTGACGGATCCTTCACAGTACGGAGCCTCGCTGGTTCTGGCAAAGCCAGAATGAAAATAGAAGGATGACATAAAGGATTAAGTTATTTTTTTATCAAAATAAAAGGCAAACTAAATTAAATCGAGATAAATATACTAAACATAGTTTTGCGCAATCTAAATTCATATATAAACATAGTCCTATACAATACAAATATATATATATATATATATATATATATATATATATAAAAAATTAAAGATAAACAAAGAAAAAAGAGAGAAAGAAATACAATAAAAATATCTCAAATAGAGTTACCATTGACGGTGACGTGCTGACTCGAGTCCAATAAAGGAGTTGTTTGGTTGTCGTCTCGCAGGAGCCTGGCCGTGGGAGCCTGCACCGCCCCAGCCTGACTCTGAAGAAACGGTTATGAAGCTCGTTTCCCACGAGCCTGGCTATAAGTGCTTTGTGCATCGTGCTGGTCTGGCTCTCACACCGAGCGCAGGCAACTAAACAGCCATCTTACATGCGTAGGTTCAGGCTCATGCGATACAACGAGCAACTAAACGCTGGTTCCCTGGCTCCTACGAGTCTGGCCGCGTGCAACCAAACAGCTTGAAAGCCTCACTGTGGCTAAAGCCCTGCTCGCTAGTAGCTCGTTGGGACGTTGCCTCTCAACCGGATTCCCGTGACTAGCTCGCAGCGCAGTTACTACTCCTCCAGAATACTTATTAATTAAGAGTTCAGATATACTCACGCTGCCATGCCATATTTTCATGCTGGTCTCTGACCTGCTGATCGACCTGGCCCCTAATAAATAAAAAGGCAAACGGTGCAGCAGCATGGCATAGCATAGCACAGCATGCAATGCATACGCATGCATGTATAGCAAGAGCCAGGCAGAAAGCAGGGGTATCGATCAGTTGGTTCAGAATTCAGATCAGAGGTGGATGAAGCAAGCAAGACGGGAGGTTATCAATGCGTCGCATGCATGCATGCCTTGGACCTTAGTTCGCATCTACAGCAGCAGCAGCAGTAGAGTTAAAGGCCAGCTATTGGCCAGGGGTGAATGCATGCTGCCATCGAGCTGAGTTGACCTCGTAAGGAGTTAAACAATGGGCGCAGTGTACATGTAGATGCTAAGGATTTGGAGGTAGCACTGGTGCTACAGCTGCAAGCCTGCAACAGCTTAACTGTAATTCTGTAAACCAATTCATGTCTGGCCTCTGGTCTGGTCTGGTCCGCGTTCTGCAGCAGCTCAACTGTAAAACTTAAAGAAAATGTGTTGCTCATAAGGCATCCAAAGAGTACATTGAGCTGAATTTAGTTGGGCAGAAAAGTCATGAAAAATATGCCCCACAAGAGTAAGCTTTTAGCTCTTGATTGTTGATCCCCAGAAAAAAATTTTAACAGATTCAGTCTGGTGTGCTTCAAGAGCATTTTTTTTTTTGAAAACAAGGCAGGAGCTCTGCCGAATCCATTAAGAGAGAGAAGCAAGGTCTTACAAGCAAATTTTTTTAACAGATTCAGTCTGGTGTGCTTCAAGAGCATTTGCAGTCATAAATCCTTGCGACAAGTTGACAGGTGCATATCACCAAGCATAATGTGTTGCTCCATTGGAATGTTGGATGAACTAAATACATGCTACTATTCCTATGATCCATACATAACATGTATAAGAAAGAAAAAAAACATTTTATTCAGCATTACTGCTGCCCCCAAATTACAGAATTTTATTACAAAACGGCATCGCGGAAAACATTGTACAGTTTGACTAGATGCTCTCTCATCTGGATAGGGATAGGGCAAAACTCTGCTGCCAAGGATACCATGTTCCAAAATATTGCAGTTTTCTAAAAGTGCAGTAACCTTAGCTGACAGAAGTGCAAATTGACTGCTCAGAATATAGACCGTTTACGGGATTCACAAAGTGCTTGCTTCTTCTACGTTTTGAAACTACTGTGAATCCCTCTTTATCCTTCTCACTTCTAGGATCCTCGGTGGCATTCAGTTGTTTATCAAACTCATTGCGACCTGAGGCGTTCTCGGTTATGTTGCTGCTCTGTTCATTACTAGCTTCATCTGATCGATCCGATCCAACTCCAGTCGAACCTAAACTATCATGCACTGACTTGACAATGAAACCGAGTAAAATCTGCCTTGCCAGCTCTGTTTTGTATGAATTTTTCATCGCATCTTTCCCTCTGTTTTCCTTCCCTTTACCGGGAGTTTTCTCAACTTGACCTGTCTTTTCTGCGTCAGGCATATCAACCTTCTCTTCATCTGAGGCCTGTGATGCCAACTGCTGATCTGCCGAATTATTTACAGAATTAGAAGGTTCTCTGTTAGCCATATCAGATTGTTGCAAAGTTTTTCCAGGCACAAACTCGGCAGCATGGGGATTCATGGTTGTGGGGGAGTGGCTACCCCTCAGAATATTGCTCTGGCTGTGTGTGTAACCCTGTTTTCTTTGGAAAGCATGCCCACTGCGATAGTACAGGGTGGACCGCAGACCACGGGGTATTCCAGTATCAATGGCATGAGGAATAATCTCCATTGCTTGACTTGGAATTGGCTGAAGAACAGCACTAGCATCATATATTGCCACTGTGCTGTAAGGATGGGGCATCAATAAGAGAGATCCAGGATTGAATGGAGGCGCTGAAGCTGAAAGTTTGCTTACAGTTGTTTTCTTAGGTGCAGATGGGCTTTCATCGCTGTTGCTGTCAGGAGCTTTCTCTGCATGACTGACTCCCTCTGGCTGACTTGGAAGAACCCCTTTGTTACTTGGCTTTTCCTTCTCTTGTTCTGTAAGCTTCCTATCTTCTTCCTCGGATGACAGTATTAGATCAGTATCTTGTCCATTACCCTTCTCCTTTGCTTCCTTCTGTTCCAAAATTGGTTTCAACACTGTGCCAGGGGGCGACACTGCCACATCTTTGTATGATACTAATTTGGAAGCTATGCTAGTAGGCCTGTTAATTCTTGTAGGTTTTGTGCCCCGTTCTGGTTTAGACATAGCATTGGAAAACTTATCTTCAATAATGCTGGGCTCCCCCTTCAACTTGACAGTTTTGAAGAAGCTGCCAAAGGAGATTTGGCTAGAGGAGTTCATTGCTTCCTCTTTATCTCCTTTTGTTTGTGGTTGTACACCAGTCCTATAAGCAGAACCTGTGTGACCATCTTCTATTCGATCAACCATTAGTTTAGTGAGAGCTGGCCTTCTGCGACTGCTTTTCTTTCGTACATTTGCAGATCTCCCTCTCAAATTAGCTGCTTGCCAACCTTCATCAGAATATTCTTCAGGTGATAAAATATCAACTTGCTTCAGCTCATCATGTACAGCATAAGTTTCTTGTACTACTACAGGAGGGTGCGCTTCCAGTTTTGCTTCTTGAAAATTCTTTTTGTCTGCTTCAAGAGGAGATCCTGAATCACGCTGGAAATTCTCCTTTTCTTCAAATGATTCAGCTTGATGGGCTCTCACATTATTCTGCATTTAACACTATATGTGGTGAAAAGGAAAATATGAGGTAATAGGGGGCAAAATAAAAGGCTCATGTAATGCTTAAGGCGGTGGCAGCAGCACTTCTAAGCAAGAGTTTACACAAGAAACAAAAAGGCGACCCCAATTCATGAATCATATAAGACAATAAAGGATTAAGACATTAAGTGTCCGTCGATATATAGGGAAGTTCAATTCCTGTTTAAGAACATGTACTGACAATTGGTTCATTAATAGGTGGATCTGGAATCTTTCCATGTAGATGCCTAGTACTAATCAACTAGGTGTCTTATCTAAATAAATTCCAATAAACTATATATCCATGCTAATTGTTTACCAAAATATAATAGGTATATCCTTTATAGAGTTCGAGTTCCAACAGTGACTTCTGGCTAATACCGAACTTACTAATATCTCTTCTAACTATTTTTTTAACAATTGTAATAATGAAAAGTAAACATATATTATAATCACCTTCGCACGCCTGCATTTCTTTTGCATATCCCACTCTTTTCTTTCCTGGTCCGGACTTATGTAGTCAAGTAGATCTGATACGCTGGAAAGGTAGATGTTTCAATCTAGATCACAACAGTTCACAATTGACAATGCACAATTTATTCATACCTGAGATGTCCTTTACTTGCAATAGATGAATCAGGTTTTGGGATGCCTCTTCGAGTGGCCTCTTGTTGTTCTAATGCTTTTGACTCAAAATACTCTAGCCATGCAGCAGCATCCTGCAGCAAGAAAATAACGCTTAACAATGAAAGAGAACATTTGGAACATCTGGCCTTCATTTTTGTATATTCAGAGAAGAACCTGAGTTCGAAGGTCATCTCGTCCTAGTTTCTCCTGAAGTATCTGTAAGGTGGTTTGTTCATGCTGCACGCTTAGGGAGTATGCATCCATCATTGAGAGGGCTATGGCTATGGCATGATAGCTTGCAGCAGTCTGATTGGTTAAGAAAAGTGCCTCATTAATTCATGGTAATTTAGTCACAGGATCTTGTGCATATCGTATACATCATTGAAATAGTTCAAATTTACATGCATGTCAAATAAATTGAATTTTGTACAAAAATAATGTGTCACTTTTATAGTTCTATGAAAAGGTGTCACAGAGATAAAACGAATACAAACCTTTTTTGAAACAAAGAACGCCATGGTGATATGAATACTATGTAAAAAAGATGTTTTCAAAAATGTAAAAAAGATGTAGTTTTGAAACTTGGAACACATATTGAAGAGTTTTATTGAGAGAAAACATGAACAATAAGGCATGGCCTCTGAGGGAGGGCAATGGAGGCCTTAGAGCTACATCACAAGCTGGATTGGACATGCACTGTTATAGTTTAATGGGACATGTCTAATATACCAGAGGTGTCTTGTATCCTTATTGTTACAAGACAAGTATTCCAGTACTGCTATCATGATATGCCATTCTAAAGAAACATTGGTGCAAGTGACAGCTTCTAAGAATGTAGTTTGTGTTGGCACAAGCCTTGGCAAACCGCAAGAGAAACGCCCTGGAGAGCACACAAAACTCACATGAAACTGGAACACACGATGGAGCAATTTTCTCTCTACTATGTATTCTTCTCACACAAACCATGTAACTGAAGCAAAATTACATGGAAAACAAAATAGCTACTAAGTTAACCATCTCCTCGATTCACGCCATACCTGCATGATCCACAAGACTCGAACTCCACACATGACCACGACTCCACGCTAAACGGCACGTTAACACAATGTGCACAGTATCATGCAACATGCATGCACACAAACTAATGACTCGGGACAAATGACCAACTTTGCGTTAGACAAATGTAACTATATGTATGGAATTAACCTCATAAAGATTGTAACTTGATGTAAATAAATCGGTTCCTAGAAAAAAAAATCCACTTATATTGCTGTTTTTAGAGTTAATAACCTTAAGATGAACTTAAGAAAACACGGTAAGAAAAAATGTAGCTTCTTTCACCTGTATGTGATCAGCTCCTAGCAATCTCTTGTTGCACTTCAGCGCTTCATGCAAGTACCTGAGAGCAACATGAACATTGCCCATACCTTCTTCCATCATAGCCACATTTATGTAGGTGGCAGCTGAATTTGGATGTGAAAGCCCACAAGAAAATTGGAGTAGATAAAGTGCACGGTTGACATACCTTCAAGAGGAAGATGCGATTAGGACAACTAATCAACATAGAGAACACAAATGACAAAAAGTTGGATAATAAGTGTGACGGTTGATTGTTATCTAGCAAACAGGTGCACATAGCAAGTTTTTCATGTGTAAACACATGAACAAGTCACAGGCCATTAGACAAAACAGCATACACTGCACTGGCTAGTACAGCAGTACAAATGCTGCAGTGGCCATTCTACTTGCAATATAAATGTTTGATGCATATGATGGGCTATAAATAAACGAGCACAATACCATAGTGGATCTCAGTAGACTGGTCATGAGCCAAAGTCATGAAGCTAGCTTTCATGTGTGCACAAAGAATCACCTATAACAATACTTACTTTAGGGCCATTTCCATGTGTTGGAGACGGTAGTAGAAGACAGATAAATCCCCATAACTCTTCATAGTTTCCGGATGGTCAAGACCTAGCTCCCTTTCATTGATATCAAGTGCCTTCTGCTGATACATAGTTGCCTACATAGAAAGAATAAAAGTCTAGTGAAAAATGTAATTTCCAATATTCCCACATCTCGCAAGTAGACAGGTCACAATTTTGTGAACAAAGCAATCTCTCTGCTTGCAGGAGCTGCTATCAAAAACAAACATTGCAGCTTACTGCGAAGATAATATTAGTGTGGTTTTTTGAGGAAAACAGATTTACACAGACTAGAGCATCCAACAGATTACAGCAAATCTACCCCAAATTCATTGAAGTACCTGATTAAAATCTCCAGTATGGTAGAGAACTACAGCAAGAAGACTGTATGCATTGGCAGTCAGCCGATGGTATGGACCACAAACTGCTATAATTTTGGACAAGGCCTTCAACAAAAAAAAAATAAGTATATTAGTAAATAAAGAAGGTAGACAATAACTTCACTAAACAAATTCAGAAAGAATTTTAGCACAGCAGTTAAATAAAGTACAGAAAAGACACAAAAAAGGCTGACCACTACATACCTTTGTACCATAATTGACAGCATCATCAAGCTTTCCTTTATCCAAAGCCATCTTTGATGATTCTAGTAAGTTTCGACCATCAATAGATGAGTAGACCACATGCTAAAAGATAACACAATGCCAAAGCAAACCTAATCAATAATTCATCCAAGCAATAGGAAAGAAATAGTGCTTCAACTTTCGGTAATGTGCTACCTTGCATATAGGAACAACGCTGATAATGTCACATTTGTCAAATGGGTTTGGGCTATTCATATCATAATCTCTTGCAACCAACTCCAGTCCAACCTGACTAACAAACATATCAGTATGCCTGTTTATAAAATGGATACTATGAATGTTTTTAAATCTCACTTTACTACCCGTACCTTGCTGCAAAGCCCTCTCAAAATGATAAATTTCCGCAAGTGTGCAAATTCATCTTCCAATTTCCAACAGTATCTTTTAGAAAGGAAGCTCTCTACCCATTTCAATCGTAAATTATGTTCACTATGAGCATCTGTGTCGGCATCGTTTTCTAGTCTTGGAGACCCTAGTAAAATGTTCAAAGTCTCAGCTATAGCCGCAGACATATTTTCCATGTCATCAACAGCTGCAATAACAGCTCGAATGATGCTCTTAAAGGATCTAATCACCATTTCATGGATACAAATTGACTGGATGTGTGGGAGTTTCTCTGCTAGCTCTACCTGATTTTTTTAAAGAAAAAAGTCAGGTTATTCTGGTAATTAAGCATAGAAGCAAAAGCAATTAAGCATAGAATTTACACCCACCACACGGCCTAAGGAGCACATATTAAGTCCCCTTGTATGCATGAAATCAGTCATGGTTCTTCCATCTACTGGAGAAAGTTCAAGGGAAGCAAAATCAGCCACCTGTGCAAATTGG
This sequence comes from Rhipidocladum racemiflorum, assembly GCA_036346355.1. NCBI lineage: Eukaryota > Viridiplantae > Streptophyta > Magnoliopsida > Poales > Poaceae > Rhipidocladum > Rhipidocladum racemiflorum. The sequence continues at coordinate 68,261,159 of CM070576.1, read as the reverse complement.
CCCCAAAGAAAATTAATTACCCATTATGGGCATCAAACGATATTTAAGAAACTTTCAAGACAACATAACCTTGATCCTAAAAAACTGCTTTGTCCTCTCTACATTAGCAACAAAAATATTAAGTATTCTAGTTCTTGTGGACCTTGTGGTGCACAATGTTAATGCAGGTCAGGTGATTGACTACTTCACAAGTATCAATGAACTCAACCCCTAGTATGATAACAAGAAGATAACTAAAATACTTATTAGGACAAGAGATGGTAGCAACATCCATGAAAAGAAACAACTTGTTCTCAGAGTAGAGAATGTTCATAAAAATATGAGATGGGATTTTAAATAAGGCTTACCAGCTTTGGAAGCGCAGTATCATCATAGAACTTATGGGCCATCTTTGTGAGCTCTTCAAGGGACTGGATCAAGAAATAATAAAGTTAGCTAATAAAGCAACAATTTTCACCAAAACGTTCCTGATTGCTGGAGTGTGCTTCTAGCCTTCTGCCCATACATCACAGGCACAACTTAATGCAAGACTACTGGCAAAAAATTGGCATATGTAGAACTAATTGTTTGATGTCTTGATCCCAAGTGAAATAGCATGGAGAAGCTCATCAGGACATAAGTTAAATTCTTTAAAACAGAGCATGTCAATTGATGGCACTTGGAAATTCTAAAGTAACTCTGTGAACGTGTATAGTTAAATCACCTTTTGATGAAGGCCAGCTCTCAAACTCTTCAAGCGACAGAAAGCATCCTCTGACATAAGCTTCCTTATATCAGCCTCCTTATTGGTTTCGTTAAATGCTAGATTATCTGATTCTTCAATACCATTTATCAGCGAGCAGTTCCTGTTAGATTCTTCCTTATCAGACATAGCACCTTCAGTATTGCATTCTTTCTTCTTAATTTTCCTTAATTGTTCAAAATGCTTGCCAAGACCTTTGATAGCTGGCTCTTTTTCAACATTTTTTGCATTCTTCTTAGTATCCTCAGACACTGGAGAATCCTTTTTCTGCAAGTGTTGCAGCCAGGAGGACCCCAGTTCCCATCTGATAATTCTAGTATTTTTGCTGGCCATGTTCTCCAGCTTTACCAAGCTGTCTTCAAGTACTGTACGAGCTAGTTTCCTTGCGTGATTATCAACATGGGACTTTGGGGTAAGGTGCTGGTTACTGGCAGCTATTTCTGGGTTGATACTTTTTGGCAGTGTTATTCTTAGACTGAGAAAAAATAAAGAAAGGTTAATGGAACATCACTGCTTAGTAATAGCTTAGAAAGTATATAATATATTTACAGGAGAATATATATCAAACCTGTTAACATTCAAGGCATTAGAACCTCCATCCGGATGATCATCTACATCAATATTCAGGGTTCCATCAAGATGATCAGAGATATCACTGGTTTGTTTGCTATCATTACTGTCCTTTGTGCATCCTAAAACCTTCACTGTTGTCGTATATCCACAATGCTTAACAATCACCACTCCTAGAGTGGAAGAGTCCTGCATAGGGATCATGTTGCTAGAACTTAGCCGTTAATATTAAAAGACAAAAATAATTGGATAAAGATGAATGTAACAGGCTATCACCTTAACAATGACGCTTTCATCGGAAGTTAAACCTTTGAGAAGATTTCTTTGTGATATATCCATAGCACCCGTTTGGTGGACGGCAACTCCATCAACTTTGTCCTCCAACTTAAAACTGGCATCAGCCTCATCCTTCTTTACGGTTATATGCAAGTCCCCAATACGTTCTTCAAATACTAATGAACCATCTGGACCTGTTTGTGGACTGATTGAGTTCATAGGCAAATCAATGAGTCGCCGTATTGTTGATGCAGCTCTAAAAATTGCTGTATCTACAAACAGATTGTGTAAAAGGAAAGCCTTCCGGTCTCTGATCACCCTCTCTTCCTCAGTTTTGCATGGCATTTTAGCCAGAATTGAAAATTCTTTTGCCCACTGCCTATGGTCATATTTTCCATCGCATCCGCTGCCACCTCCATTTCCTCCCCAATTCTCATCCTCAACTGGCAATGCTGGGCACCTTGTAGCATAGTCGACATACATAGGAGGAACAAGCCATGTGTTTGCACGAAATCCATATGGTAGATTCCCAAACTGAGTAACCAAGAAATGTGTCCTCATCAAAATTGCCGGTAAATTTCAGCACTTTACTCATTTCTCAGTATAAGAAAGCAAAAGGAAAGAATATTTACTGTCATCACCTTGTTGTGATCCACAAAGGCTTTCATCAGTAGCTTGTATGCCTGTGTGAAATGAACAATAGCTATCACTATCAGATACAAATCCTCATAAAACTTATGATAAGTGGAGCAGTTGTATGCTCAACAAAAAACAGATAAGAGCGTAATGGAAAGGCAGCAAGGCATAGGTAATGAACGTGTAGCATTCACGGTTACTAACATTGGCAAATGCACTGCTGAGCTGCTGCAGCAGGTCCACCAGGGAGCGGCTTACGGTGTGTGGCTTCCCCACCAAGTAGAAACCCTTGACCGAAGCAACTATGTGCACGAGCTTCCCGTTGCAAACCTTCACCTGGGCACATATCAACTTGTTCAGTGAGGTGTATGATCACAGTAGAGCTGTCTATTGCAGCTTTGCAAAGCTGTAATGGCTACAGCGCCAAGCAAACGACCTCTGGTGTTTTGAGAGAGGGAGGGAGAGAGATCACACCTCGATTTCGAAGTAATCGCCTTCCTGAGAAGCGCCATTCCTCTCCTTCCTCCTGATAACTGCACACCCGAAGCACGCGTCAGTTAACCCCCCCACACACTTCGCGTGGGAAAGCGCAAACGAAATGCGTCTTACAGTGGACGGGCGCGGTTAGGTGGGCGAAGGAGAAGAAGTCGTAGAACTCGCCCAGCTTCGGCGGCGGCCCAATGGCCGCCATGTCGTGCGCCTCCGATATCGCCGGCGCCTCCCCGCCGCCATGGGCCCCGGGGGAGGCCAGTGCGGGAGGAGAACATGGTGTAGCGGGGCTTGCGTGCTTGGACGACTTGTGCTTGGCGCCGTCGCGGGGCTTGGCGAATGCGGTGGTGCAGGCGACGATGTCCAGCAGCCGGCGGACGTGCGCCACCGCCGCCTCCTCCGTCGCGTACTCCTCTGCACACAAAAAAATATGGGCTCAGTTGGTAATGCAAAGAATCGAGGCCCAATAGTATGATTATACTAGGCCGACTTGGCTTTTACTTGGAACCCAATACTAGAGAGTAGGCCCGCCCCTTTTTCCGGCTAGAATGCCTCTAGGAAAGAGAATTTTAAAATGCGTCAAACTCACCTTGTGAAACAAAAAAAAGACTGAAGTTTATCAACCGATGCAAACGGTAACCAAAACTTGGCTTAGCAGTAATAACTTTTTCTTTTTATATTAATCAATGAAAAAGAGTTTATCTTTGCCCTACGAGGCTACACAGGATGATACTGCAGAGAACAACCAACAACCAACCTATCCACACAGGACGACATTGAGATGTGAAGTTTTTTTAAATTTTAGGTTCCGCAGGCTTCATATTATGTTCGCCCGATCGATGCTTAAGATTTGATTTATTTACTAGTCATCTTTCTACACGCGACTAAGAAAAAAAGAGAGAATACTATTCATTTTAGAGTTCTTTTATAGTACATTAAATTGAATATGAATCGTACATTCTTTTCTATCCAATGGATCGGATTAACTAGAGTTTACTTATACTTCATGTGGTAGTAGAGTAGTAGAAACATCCATAACAAATCAACGGTTAGATGTGATTTCTACTACACATTATATATTACCAGTATAATGCATTGTAAAATTTCTCTCATTTTACAGAATAGGATCACTTTTGATAGCATGCATCACACTTTCTTCGAACTCTGTTGCAACGAATGTGCACTTTACTTCACTTATACTGAAATGACCCCCCAAAATTTCAAAATGTTTTATTTGAAGTTTATTGGATTTATTGGTTCTTGTTTGGCTTTAGTTTAAATTTTAAGTTTGTGTTTTGAGCCTCCTCTTGTTATCGGGCATACAGCGGCTCGACTCACCAACCGCCCGTGCGTCGCTCGGCCGCGCCGTCTCCCACCTCGGCGTTGCCAAGACTCTCGCCTCGTGGCGCGCGTGCACTCAGCCGTGCCGCCCGCCCCCGACCACGCCACGACGTTCGCCGCCTCCACGCCGCGCGCCCCGGCCGCTCCCGGTCTCTAGTTGCCTGCTCTCTCTCTCTCTCTCTCTCCTCGTCTGCGGGTATAAAAGCCGCTCCGCTCCCTCCCATTTCCCTCACCCCGCTCGCCTCTCTCTCAGTGAGCTCCCCTCCTCCGCTGCTCTCCTCTCCCGGCGCCGACCGCGCTGCCCTCTCTCTCCCGCTCCAACTCTATTGCGCCCTCGCCAGCTCTCCCTTCCCCCGGGCCCCATTGGTCAGCGACTCAGCGCCATGGTCCCGCCCGTCGATCAGCGTGCCACAGGCCCTTTGTCGGCCGTACGCCCGCGCCTTGGGTCGGCCCGATTATCGCCGCGCCTTCGCGCCATTAAAGCCGATTTTACTATGCGGTCTATTTTTCAATTTCGTTTCCTTTTCTCTTTCAAATTTAAATAATCCAAAAATTCCAAAAAAATTCTAATAATCCTCCAAAATCCTAAAATATATATTCTTGATCCGTTCGAGCCACTAAGTCCAAAAACGGCACCCGCTCTGCCAAATGAATACTCCAAAATTCCAAAAATGATCAAATTGCCCTCCGACTCTCCTCCGACCATTGTTCTGTTTTCCGTTTCCATTTTTCTTTTTCAGTTTTTCTTTTGTCGTTTGTTTATCGATTCTCTTTTCTTGCGTTAGATCCGACTGTCGAGTCTGGAGCCGATCAACACTACAGCTTCTACGACTTAGACAATTCAGCCACCCAGCAAGGCAAGCCGCACGCCCTTGAACATGTTGAACCCAATTTTGTTCATAATATAGTAATATTTAATTTATAATGCATTATTTTGCTCATATTTTAAGTACTAAAACAATTAATTTAGAATGACATGATGCCAGTTACAACCAAATTGCTTACTTAGCCTCCTTGATGTTGATAAGTCATAAATAATCTTTGATTAGCCCTAGTCAATAATTATGCACCCTGTAGTCGATTAATAGCCTTATTAATTTTTCTGTTATCTTTTAAAATTGTGGCGAGCAGTTGGCTCGGTGTCTTTTTCAAACTGTTGCTACGGTCAGGGGACAATGTTGGGCTAGTCACGAGGTGGATACTATTCCGATCCCCGAGCGATGATTGGAAGTCATGGTTGGTTTGGTGGTTGAGCAAAGTAAATAAATTAAGTTTCCGCTCAACCACAAGTTGCGAACCGATCAGTTCGGTTGAATCCTTTTCTGACATAGCTCAGTACATTGTTCATCCCCTGGTAACACTTACAAGGGTGCAGGGATACAAATCTCGTTTTGGAATAAATCTCGGAGGTGCCCGAAATCCGAAATCCGAAATCTCTGTGATATTTCGGAAATTCAAATAAAATCCGGATGAAATCTAAATTTCAAATTCGGTTTTTTTCTACCGAAAAATCCAAAATTTCGACTGAAATCACCGAGATTTCGATCAAAATTTTTGAGATTTCGGTACTGATGAGTACTTGTACCATGGGTACCCCCAGCGGCCAGAGAAAACGAGTGGGTCACCCCAAGCCCGGCTTTAGCCGGAGGCCTCACTGGGCCACCAAGGACGGCTCGTCCCCGACCAAACTGGCCAGGGGGCAAGCCGACCCCTGTGGGTCGAACGTCCCACAGAGCTCCGACCCGCACTAAGGCGGCCTCCGCCGAAGGTCAAGACGCCAGGCCCTCGCCAGTAGTTGGCCACCTGCCCTACAGACACGACGGCACAGAGCGACCGCACCAGGGTAGGTGGCTCCTTCCCGAGGTGGTAGGAAGGTTGCCAAAGTCAAGCATCGGCCCTGTCGCTCAATCGTACACAGTGAGGGGAAGCGCTCCCTCCCGAAGCAACACCAGAGCCGCACGCTACTACGTCAGCACCTAGCCAACGCGCAGAGGTTAGGTACGCTGCTTCCCGGCGAGACAGGAATCCACGCCACTCGATGAGTCTACCAACCCGGCATGGGATGTACAAACGCTGGACAGACACGCGGGGTGGAGACCAAGACTCCAAGGCACGGGACACCCCATCCTTTTCTTTTCAAAACTCCTGTGTAACCTGCCCCTTCCGTCCGTATAAAAGGAGGCATGACCCTTAGGGGCGAGGGACATCTTTTGGACTGTCTGTGACTTTTTCTTTTTCCGGTAGACCGCTCTCACTCACACGGGGCGCTCGGAACCGACCCTTGGCCCTCGCTTGTAACACCACGCAGTCACCTGCCCTCGAAAGCAATATAGATCCATCGCACGAACTGGAGTGGGGACGTTCAGCCCGAACCAGTATACATCTTGGACTCCCTGAGTCTAACCATTCGAGAAGAGGGAGCGCGCGACCCCTAGACTAAAAAATCGTATTGCCGGTGCACGAAACACCGACAGGTATATTTTGAACCGACCAAAAAATGATCAAAACACATCAAAAAAATCTATTTTTTTTTGTGGATGGTCTTCAACCTAAATCCAATCATATTCGTCCAAAAAAATAAAAATCCGGTAAAAAATATTGAGATTTCAACCGAAATTGCCGAGATCTCGCCGAAAATGCACTATAGCATTTTGAATTTTTTCTAATTTTTTTTACATGATTGAGATTTTGAATCTCAGGGGGGGTCCGAAATCTGGAATATCGACCGAGATTTTGGAAATCTCGTCGAAATTTGAATCACTGCAAGGGTGGTTACCATTCTCAGAGGTAGAATGGGGTGGCAGCATTCTCGGTGGGAGAATGACTGATGGGGTGGAACGGAAATGGGTAGCATCAAGCAGGATGCTATCGTTTGCCGGTTCTCACAACGGTAGGTACTCGCTCAAGTCAGTGGGTCCTGAGGGGTGTCACAGACCTACCAGGTAGGGGCTATCCAGGGAAAGTTCAACAAAAGGTTGTGATTATCTCGACCAAGCCGCATGCATTTGAGTTGCATGAAATTTGCACACGATATAACGGTCGTAGATATCGTGTGGGTAAAGCTGAGCAGCTCTGCAGAGTCATAAATAAATAGTATTCGAATACGCCGTGCTTCCGGTTAATGAAGCTAAGTTTGAATTGGGGTGACTCCCGAAACCTGGCTCAAGTAGTCTTTGGAAATTTGAGAAGGTGGTTAATGGTGATAACTTTGTGATTAACCCCCTGGCTATTATTTATGGTTTGTGTTTCAAATGTAATTAAAACTTGCAAATAAAACTGCATCCACAATAATCAAAACCCTATGCCAATCATTTGTGAATTCCTTCAGTGTTTTCCCGTGCGACTTGTTAAGTTCTGTTGTGTACTCATTTTTGCTTAAACCCAACCCCTTGAAGAGTTCCAAGAAGCTGAAGAATTTTAGGAATCCGTAGATGGCGATTCTATTTGGATTTAGGTCTTAGTCTTTAGCTCAAGCATGCATGTGCAATTTTCTTTTGTGATGTAATATATTTGAGGCTCGCTGCGCCTCTTTGCTGTAAAAAAAAAAAAAGTATGGCCGTTAGGCCTTAATTTCCTTTAAAAAAACAGTTGTAATTCGTCTTTTGTCTGGTAATATACGCTTGATTCTCAACAACTAATCTTTCTAGGTAATTGTTGATCAGGTATTTAAACGAACCCCCAAAACATCGGTCGTCGTTATACATTGCACGGCACAATGCGTACGTGCGTATGTATGTCATTTTCCGTCACCAAACATCACGACACTCACGTTCCCAGTTGAGTCAGCAAGTTAGAAACACATGGCTAACGCAATTTTGACAGGTGCAGAGCAGTACTAATTAGAGGAGTAGCAAGTCCATTGCTGAACCCCTAGAATACTTGGCGTAATATACCTGTGCAGACATGGCATGACATGAGAAGCGTGCCAACAAAATTAAACTAGGTGGCCCCTCGGCCTAAACACACCCACCGCCGATTCCAAGAGAGACGCCCTTTGTCCCATAGCAGCGCATGCAGGACAACAACTTTGGGAGTTGGAAGAGCAAATTAACAGCTACTACGAGGTTGCATTATACCACCAGTGTTAGCATATGCCATTCATTCTTGGTATAACACTCAGCAGTCAGATTGGCTAAGACGAAGTTAAACACGCAGGGTGAAGTGAAGGTGCAAAAGCTGGACTTTGGCTTCAGGCAGCAGGTGGAAATGAAATGACCTTCCGGTGCGTCCAAATGTTACTTAGCACTTGACGGCATCACAGGTCGCTCGTCGACAAACTAAATTAAGTATATATGCATGTACGCCGGACCATTAGAGGAGGAGCATTTGAACACGAGAACTGTCAGACCAATCACCTTTCCCTTTGGTTCTAATCAAACGTTAACTACTGTGTGTAGTCAGACACACATGATACGACTGCCGCACCCACGTTCCCGTTGAAACATCAAACGACCGTGCGATGACGCGCAACTGACAGGGAAATTGGCGAGGAAAGAGGAATTTCTAAGTATTTATATTTAAAAATTGTATAAATACTAAGGCACCGTTTCGCAACTTGGAACCGGGCTGTTTCTACTAGATTCTGGAAGAAACCCAACCAAACAGGCTAAAGCTCGGAACGATTCTCCTCGGATCGTTTCTTCTTTTTCCACTCTGTTGCCGAATCGGTCTCAACACCCCGTTCCACCTGATTCACATAATCCTACCTGAAACGTTTCTACCAAGAATCTGAAACCGTTTTCATTTCTACTAGAATCTAGGACCGTACCAAACAGGACCTAAAGCAGGAAGAAAAAATAGATTATGATTACTTATTATTTCGTTTACTTCGAGATTTATACACCCTCATCGGAGTTGTGCCGAGAGGGGCAGACGCCACAGGCACGATCTGCGACCTCTCGTAGGATAAGAACATCTCCAGCAAGGGCTCCTAAAACAGGGTCCCTATTTTGGATTTAGGGACTCCTTCTATTTTTTTTTTCTATTTTTTAGGATCCTGTTTTCAGAGCATAAGTCCAGCAACAGCCCCTAAATCTCAGCCTCTATTTTACTTTTTCTCCTATTTTGACATATCTGCTATGTATAATCTTCATTTGACACCACTAAAATTCAATCCAAAATATTTGTAATACATAAAACATAAGCATATTAACATTTACAATTTAAAAACGTGATATTTCAATTTTAAATTTTAAATTTTCAAAACATGTTAAATAAAGTATGAACATTTTACTACAAAAATGCAAATATATGCATACCTAAATCTTCATGCTTGACATAATCAATCAAACTAGTGTCATGGTTAATCTTGGCATAGTCTACACAATCAAATAACCGCACAACAGTTTCATTTAGGGGCCCGAATAGGGGTTGTGCTCGCGTCCCTGGGAATTGGGGCTGCGGAGGCAAATTTAGGGGCCTCCTAAATTTAGGAGCTTGAGTTGGAGTCCTGCTGGATCTATTTTTTTCAATAATTAGTTTTAGGGGCTCTGCTGGAGATGCTCTAGCGGCACTGAAACTTGGCACTGTGTCACTAGACGCACCATGCAGAGCTACCGATCTTGCCACTGCCTATTGACGAGAATGATTGAATGGATTAGCTAGCTAGTGAGCCGTACGTCCAATTAAATGCCGGGCGATACTGCAATCTATCAAGTGTATGTGCGCCAGTGCTGGAATGTGATGAAGGCGCATGACTGCAATTGAAATGCGTCGTGCGAGGGCTAGCTGCATCTGGCCGTATTTGTGTTGTGCTAATTCCCTTGTGCTGTATCCAGCAGAAAATTAAGGCCGGCGGTCCACGCTCTTGGATTATTCAATGCTGTGCATGGATGATGGACGTACCTTATGATGGGAATGGGATGCGAGGCTAGCTAGGTTTGATCTACTGGCAAGTCAAATTCTACACGATCGAGCAAACAAATGTTCAGAAACTTGTGCCTCAAGTACCCACTAGACTACTAAACTGCTACCCTCGCGTAGGAAAAACCTGCCCTTTGGTTCATCGTTGATGGACGACTGGGCTGTAACAGGCTAACAGAAGGCGAACATGTACCTACACATAGATGTCAAGTACAGTACACCCGTTATGTCCTCTTGTACGCTGCTTGCTCTACTGAAGCATTCACTTATTATGCGTTCTAATGCCAGCTACCACCTCATGGCTCATGCAGTCATGTTTGGACACGAAAGGTGAAGTGCAGATCCAGTCCAGGTGAACCTTCAGTGATGCCAAACAAAAAGAGAGAGGAAAAAAAAAAGAGCGATAAAGAAATACCAGCAGCGTGCAGATTCTTTCACCACCTACCTTCCACAACCCTCAGAGCGCAGGGTTTCAGCGCCACGATTTCCACGCCGTCGTCGAGCCGCTGCCCGCGCGCCTGTCATGCAGCACATGCACCGCACCATTCGTCAATTCATTCATCACTTGCATTACGCCACACAAAACTACCATCCCTCGTATTAACAAATTAACGATGAGATATAATTTTTACTACACATTATATATACTACAAGCATAATGCACCGTAAAATTTCTATTAAAATCAATCCCAGTAAACACAACGAAAGAAACCACTAGCAAGAGACTGCAGGTAATCAGTAAAAAGAAACTTAATTTCTAGCGAAGAACGTTGCAGCGGTAGCTATATATCGGTGCTGCAACTGAATACGGAGCATCCAGTCAGAAGAAGGGAAGGGAGGCAAACATTACCACATGCGAGAGTGAATAGTTTGTCAGGTGACACGTCTCCGCATTTGACCCCAGCAGCTTCCTCACGTCCAGCACACGATCCGTAGATATCCCCTAAACATCAGTGAAACAACAGAGAAAAATAAGTTCTGTTACGCTCACACACACACACATGGCACACCGAAAAAGAAGTCGTCTTTCTCGGGTTCATTGTTTCATTGCAAGGTTCCTTGGAAGCACCGAAAAAAAGGGAGTAGCAGGCTTGTGTCGCAAATTGCAACAGACTAGCAGCATTCAGCTATCAGTATAGGCTCCACTTTCCCAAAGATACCTCAGCTACTATTCAGGTTTTGTTTGTCGTCCTTCTCCTTGTCCTTTCAGGGACTTTGTGTGTTCGTGTGTGGGAGAAACCAGCTAATGGAGCCCTAGTACATAGTTACATACCTTGAGTGTAACCTGGGATTCGTAGGGAGTGACCACCGTGACGTCTACCACACTCGGCACCACTGCAAAAAAACAAACAAACAAAGAAACTCCTTTGCATCACACATCGCAACAGCACAACAACGATAACAGCAGCGCTTGAAATGAGGAGGAGGAAATTAAGGTGAACAGAGTTTGCACGGCCGCGCATGCAATTCACTTGGCGCTCACAAACCGCATGACTCAACCGCACGGCGTACGTACGTTACACCAAGAAAAAGAACCAGCTAATCGTTGGCAATTCAAAGCAAAAGAGAGAGAGAAGAAAAGGAAATAAACAACAGGAGCAAAAAAGAAATAATCATAAGCACGCATCACGAAGCCGGCGAAAAGGGGTTAAACTGGGACAAATCTTCTAATTCAGCGCAAAGCGTAACCAAGAAAAAGGAAGGGAAAGCAAAAGATGGAAGAATAAAGAAAAGATTACTACAAATTAGGACACTTCTTTTACCCTTTACACATGCTAAGAAGCGAAGCTATAAGCATGCTACGAGTCTACAGCATCAGCAAACCAATGCCCGTAGGAACCAAGAACAAACTCAACAACGGCGAGAATTCTTAGCACAACTCTGCGCGACGCTACTGCAGGCGTGCAGGGCTATTCGCCTAAGAGGTTTCGTCAGTACACGCATACCATTCTCTTCCTTCTTCTTCTTGTCGCCTTTGCCGCCGCCGCCGCCGCCCCTGCCCTTGCCTCGGCCTGCCTTGGGGGCCATTGCCTCGCTACCTCGAATCCAACAGAGACCGAGGTGGTCGCGTGGTTGGAGGAGGCCGGAGGGGGTGGTTTAAGGTGCAAGCAAGAGACAGAGGAGGAGGAAGAAGAAGCAGAGCAAGGAATTGGGAGGGAGACTGCGAGGGGGTCCTGACTCCTGAGGAGAAGAGGATATAGGATGTGAGGCCTGCGTGGCCTCCCGTCTCGACCCCACCGATGGCGTCTGACGCACGGGCCCACGTTTCTAGTCACAGGCAGGGGCCCAACGCCGTGTGGGACACTACCAAATGACACGTGCAGCGCTTGTACATCGTCCGATCAATCAAGGGCCCAGGTTACTTGTACGTATCGCTATTGAAAAATTATACATACATATATATATATATATATATATATATATATATATATATATATTAAAATATGACTAAAATGTATACAATGATTAATTATATTTTTGATTGCTTTAAGATTTACAAAAATTATATTAGGAGTGCGGTGCATGCAACTATAAAAGTAGTGCTAAAAACAGCCTACCTTGGAGGCAATGGGGTGCCTTATGGGTTGGACTACTATGGCTGGTTGATGGGCGGCGCACAAGTTACACCAACACGAGCAAGACGAGTAGCGTGCGTACAATTGGACTGTCAATAGACAAGTCCGGAGCCGAAGCAGGACACAGCTGTGGGGTGAGTCGGTATGTGAGGTGTGGTGGCCAGATGGCTCATGGTCATGGCTAGCCTAGCCATGGCCGGAGCTAGCTCTGTTCCATTGGCCGGTCCGATGCGCCATTTTTAAAGCCCCCAAGCTTCTCTCCTTTCTTGTCGCAGCCTGAGCATTATTGAATTCCATGCACGTCAAGTCCTTTCGCAATTCGGAGCGATCTTGTCTAATGACGCAATTCGGTGGTAGTAGAATTGAGTAGAATATCCGGGGAGACTAATTATTAGCTTGGAGAATGCCGGTAGATATTTGTGCCTGATTGGGACATGGACGGAGGTTAATTAGCATGGGAGGTTAGTTTTTTGCGAACCATATTAGTGGTGGAGTTTTTCACTTTTCTCTTCTCGTGTAAAAAATGCTATCATGTTCCGAGAATGCGGTGTTACTGCGGTCGGTGAAATTGTCCTGTTTGCTCCAACAAATTAATTCCTCACTGGACGTAAACTGTAGTTTTGCGAGAAAGCAATGGTTTTGGATTCTCAAATTAAACATCTCGGTTTGTTACAGATTAAAGACTTGCCTGCTCAAGGTAACATCCAAAGGAAACGTGGGGTGCGTGAGCCTGCAAAATGCAAAGATTGTCTACTTGAGCATGCACCGTCTCCAGGCCTCTCGCCCGTACACTTTGTGTACCGCAATTTGGCACTCCAGCTGGAGTAGATGACATCAAGGAAGACTCCAGCGAAAACCCACAGTTTATGCATGTGGATCGATGGGTTAAAGACATGGACATAGATAAATAAAAGTTGTTCTTGTGTGAGAAATCTGTTCGATTTCGATGTGTGTGTGGCAGCTTGTGGAAGTCGGAAGAAGAGGCGCTTGCTTTCCGAGTTTAAGCGATCGCATACTTTTCACGATTTGAATGTCTTACGTATTCCAGTATGTCAGAGTAACGATGATCTGGAGGTCGAAAGCAAATTTACTCGCTCGTAATTGCGCGACTAGATAACTATATTTTCTATAATTGTGTATTTTTTATATATAACTCTAATATCTATATAGATTAATATGTACCGTTATAATCTGGTCCCACTAAAATAAGTGGTGGAGATATTTGAACTCTTTCTTTTAAACTAAACCGTTATGGTATGGAATCCAATTTCTAAATTTTTTAACTATTTGTGTAATGTAAATGATACAATCTCTTTCTTTTAATCTAGACCGTTATAATCTAGATCCTGTATTATGCAATACATAAACTCTTTCTTTTAATCTAGACCGTTATAATCTGTATCCACCACGATCAATGGTGTAGATCTTTCTTTTTTTCCTCCGATTAATGTGGGAATTTCTAGCCTTGAGAGCGAACGTGGTAGCTTCTTTTGCCTCTACTTTAATATTATAATAGATTTGTGTAATGTAAATGATACAAACACTTTTTTTTAATCTAGACCGTTATAATCTAGATCCTATATTATGCAATACACAATCTTTTTCTTTTAATCTAGACCGTTATAATCTGAACCCACCACGATCAATGGTGTCAGCTTTAAGAGATGCTAGATAATACCCTCACGAGGTAAACAAGAACATTCGGCATATGAAGCTGGAGGCACTTTGCCCATCCGATCATCAATCCCCCAAGAAATTTGTCTCCTCTTTTCGCCAGGACTCAAGAGAGCATCGTTACAGTGTCGAATCTGCTGTCAAAGTTTGAACAGATTGTGACAAGAAAATAACAAAAATACTGTAAGGTGAAAGGAATCATTTGCGTAAGTGACAAAAGAAACGGCGCTTATTCTAGTGGGGCAGGAGCGTGCCTTCCTGTGCGCTTGGAGCTCGTTTTTATTGGCTGCTGAACGACGAGAACAAAGGACGCTCCCTACTGTCTCCAGTGATAGCGTCCAAATCCCAAACGAAGCTGCCCTGTCTCTCGGAGTTGGGATGCTCGTGCGGCTCGTGTCCGGATCTGAAAGGATCGTTGGTGAGAATCTCTCCTGCGCCTTGGTCCTTGGCCGCAGTATTTACGGTGCTTTTCAGATGCTTAGGAACGTGTTTGGAATGACGAATCCATTGACCAGAGAGACACAAGTAAAAACACAGGCTGTGTACGTTGTAACTTCCCTTCCGGACGTCACGGTCCAACGACAGCCTTTCACATGCTGCATACGGAACACGACTGTATATGTCAACTTAGGACGACAAGCCAATGGAGTCTGATGATAATGCATTCACGGTTGCTCCAACAGCTCAATTTATTCCTATTAGATTTACAGATGTGCTTTGAGCATGGCATTACAAGGAAGATGGGTATCACTGTCATTACATTACAGTAGACTTCGAGCTAACCGATCAACACCATAGCTCTTCCATGTGTATGTGCATCACATCAATTTGCACCTGAAAAATGATGACTGAACCCGGCCGGTTTTCAAGGAAAGCCAGAATAATCAATCATGGACAACAGTCACCCCATCTCCACCCACAAGAACCAGACGCACGCATGTGTGCACAGATTCTGGAATTATCTGAACTTCAAGCTGTCCTCTTGTCCCGAATCACGAAAAATCGGTTGTGGCGACCACTTTAGATGCAAGTTCAGCTTGCCAGTCTTGGCTCCCTCCAAGCTGAAGCTATCCTTGTAATCTTCTTCGATCAAAACCTTCGTCAAAGTCAGGATGCACCGTCCGATATAATCCTACAGAAAACATAGTCGACACTCAACAGACCACATAAACATCTCGCAGTTGAAAAATTACTCAGCCAGTAATAAGATAATAGAACTTACTCTACGAAAAGTGTCGTGATCATATACTTCCAGCATAAGCATATCATGTAAGCCATCTTCGACAACAAAGTCAAAAGTTTGATTCCAAACTGGGTTTAAGCTTTCATTCACAACCTGCAGTCAGCCAAATGATAGGAACAATAAAGACATGCTTCCACCAAGCAATTTCTGATTGTAATACCTCAAGTATTTTGGTTCCTACTAATCCAACCATAAACAGAATCAACATTATATAGCTAACTACAGGTCAACTTTCTGAAGCCATTGAAAATTTAACTGTGTGTGTTCAGACAAAGGCAGTATGATATTAGACTCGTTAAAAGATATCCATGCATCACTAGTTTGTACATATCTGACAAAGAAATTACCCTTGTCTTGTACTTTGTTTTTGTTTTCTTGAGAAAAAGTATGACAAATGGGTCAGACTTTCCATTCATATCCATTGCTGGCAGATCTTCAGCAGATATCACAGTTACTGAGAGAACCCCCCGCATAATAATTTCCTTTTTCTTCCTTGAAGACAACCTGCTATAATCAACGCTCCCTGTTCCATTTTCCTTACTCGTCATTGTCCTTTCCAAGGAAGTCATCGAAAATTGTTGTCTAAAAGGATTTGGAGCCTCATCCTTCATGTCAAATGGGCAGTAGAGTAGCTCAAGGTGCACCTGTTGGGGTCATGTCACAAGAAAAATGTTATGTACCACATTTTGCAATACACTGATGAATGGTGATATGACGAACTAAAGTTTTTTTTTTTGGCGGGGGGGGGGGGGGGGGGGAAATGAAAGGAAAAATGAATAATGATGTTTCCAGGAAAATTTGGCCCACCTGACCGCGATCTTTCTTGTCCCTTTGAATCTCCAAATCTTTTACAAGCTTCAACCAGACATCCTTCACTTTGCCTGGTTGTAGATCTTTCAGCCTAACTTGAACACAGCCAATCAATTCAGATTCCTGAATACCATCATCATCATAAATCTTCACTGTCACACTCTGAGTATCAGCATCTTCAACAATAAACTCGAAGTGTTCATTCCAGATAGGGTTCAAATCGTTGTTCTGTAAAGTTGATGACAATAATTAGTAAGAATCCCCAAAAGCAGACCACACAAACAGGCAAGGGAATTAGTAATACTTACAATTGTTTTACTTTTCTTGGTTTTGTCCGGTAAGGGGCGGACATACAAAATTGCAAAAGGATCAGATTTTCCTATCAGATCTTTGTTTGTTAAATCTCTTGCTTGCACAAGCTTGACTTCCAATGTACCGACAGGCTTCAGTTCCAAATCACTGTTACACATATCAGTAATGGTCATTCCTATGTGATTTGGTACATTGATTTATTCAAAAGAATAATACTAGTATGTACCATGGAATCGATCAATAACTACCTGTAGTCTCCAGGAATTATACTAATTATTTTCCTTACTGGCCATGTTATTGAATCTTCAATAGCATTTTTTATAGTGTCCTGTAAAAAGATAGTTCAACAAACCATCTAAGTTCTCAACTATAGGAAATGCAAACTCCAACATTCTGCTATAAAACACAAGTGTATGACCAAACCTCAAGAGCATCTGAAATTCCAGGTATTGCAGAAATTTCGCCACCAATGACCCTCAGTCTGAAATCCAGCTTTTCCTACAGTGTTTTGAGGAAAAAAAAAATGAGATTAATGAAGAAAACAGCTTCAATAATTAGAGAGGAACATGTCAATGAACAAAGGAACCTTCTTTCTTAGAGAAAAACAAACAGCTCCAAAGCATGGCAGCTCATCAACCAGCGGTCTGAAAATCAAGCGAAAAACTCCGGCAAAGCCAATGTCCTTCACCTATATGGCAAGAACACTCACAAGATTATGGAAAAAGTAATAAATTTCATTTACATGTATGAAATACATAGCATCATAATAGTTGTTTTTTTTAAAAAAAAATTACAGTATCGTTATCCAATCAAAAGACATGGACCATCACACTAATCGTGATGCCATAAGCAAACTGCTAGAAGATTTTTGCAACCAATAATGATGACTTTGCTGATGATCTTACACCAAATGCTATGAGGTTCGTGGTAAGAAAACCAGAGAAGGTTAAGGATATAGTCTGTTATAGATAATTGCCTTATCTCTTGTCCATTGCCTTATCTCTTGTACCCTCATGTATTCTATATATTGTGGTTATTGGCCCTCATATTGAATACAAGTGTTATTCATAACATGGTATCAGAGCCCTAGGTTTTTATTTTCCTAGCCTCTCCCTTCCGTTGTTTTAGATCTAATCCGCTGCCCCGGGAGGAGGAGACTCCCGGGGCGGCTCCCGCATCGACCGCGCGTCCTACGGCTCCAGATCGATCTCCTTCCATCAACACTCGGCGACTCTTCCCGTTGCCTATTCTCGCCTTTGCCTTCCTGTTGTCCTTCGCACAGAGGACTCGGTGTTCCAGCCGCCTTGCCTCCTCGTCTCTGCCGCGTGTAGCCGCCGAAGCCCATCCGGCCCCACGTCTTGCGCGGTGACGGGCGTCAAGCACCTGCCAAGCCGCAGCGCTTTGTCGCCCGCCGACCGGCGCCACTGTCGCCAAGCGTTACATCTCCGAGCCATCGGTGGTGCGTGCCGCATGGCCGTCTTCCGTCTGCCGCCACGCCGATTCATCTTCGTCGGGCTCGTCCGCGTTGCACTCGGCCTTCGTCCGGCCACCGCGACCGCTCGTCGGAGCGCAGCCTCTGGCCGACTCCGGCACAACCCGCGCAGACTTTGGCTTCCGCTGGATCAGCCGAGCGCCCGTGACAGAGCCCCACTTGTTCAAGTCCGTGGCTTTGCCTTTGCCTCAAAGTTTGGATTGGAGTTTTTTTTTTCTCACGTCCCCACACGCTTTCCGCTAGCCGGTGAGGACAGAAGCAATTTGTTTTGCTTTCCTCTGAAGACTTCAAGTTGTTTAAGGCTCAAGTCCCATGACTTTTCAAGTCTTCAAGTCCGACTTCTTTTGAAGTTCACGTCCAGTGGTTTCACGTCCGTGACTTCTTCAAATTCAAAGTTGTCCAGCACGTGCAAGAGCCTGGAGAGAGCCTCTAATCAGTTCACATCCGTGAATTGGTTCAAGTCCCTCTAGATTTTGTTTGTGTTCGTGAGCTATAGCTTCTGGTCTTCTACATGGTTAGCTTGGCTCCAGTTCGGTCGGCACCGGCTTATTGGATTTTCTTTCAGCTAGGCTCGGCTTATTTCAGCATGGCTTTGCTGTCTGGGCTCTTTCGTTGGTTTGATGGTTTTCAGGCTACTGCTTTTTAGTGCTGCAGCTAGTAATTCCTAATTTTTTTTCTTTAGTCTTCCGTTGTGTCCATCCAAGTCTCTAGCATCTTGATTCTGTCGTCACTCGGCTCTTCTTCGTCGACTCGGCCCTACCTTCGACTTCCGTTTGTCGATTTGGCTTCTTCGTCGACTCGGCCCTACCTTCGACTTCTGTTCGTCGATTTGGCTTCTTCGTCGACTTTTCTCCATCGACTCGGTTCTTCTTCGTCGACTTTTCTTCACCAACTCGGTTCTTCGTTGGATGTCTTCGTCAGCTCGATTTTTCAAGAGTTACATGCTACGACGGCTACTTCAGGACTATGACTTTGGATTTTCCCTATTTTAGTTCATCCCTTCCAAATGCAATGTTAAGGATATAGTCTGTTATAGATAATTGCCTTATCTCTTGTTCTTTGCCTTATCTCTTGTACCCTCATGTACTCTATATATTGTGGCCATTGGCCCTCATATTGAATACAAGTGTTATTCATAACAAATCCTACTATCAACTATTTAACTTCGTCTTATTAGGTGCATAAGAAGACCAATTCATTGAACATATATAGAAAATATAAACATACTTGCAAATTGTAAGTTAGGTGTAATTCCTAATAGGAAATACCTCGTGGGGTGACGCATTTGGATTATTACATTTTTCTGGTAAGTGACAACCATAAAAAAAAGTATAGGCTAGCTAAGTGAAATGTATTATGTCGATCCAAGGATCAAAGTGCATGGGCATTCGAGATCTTGGTGCCAAAAATATATGCTTAATTAGCAAATGGATTTTCAAACTGCTAATGCTAAATGAAAATGGTGTCTAGCAATCTCTCAGAAAAATATGGAGAATAAACCTCTTTCTTACGTAGAAAGATGGTCAGGGGACTCTCATTTCTGGTCTGGCCTTATGAAAGTCAAACAACACTTCTTTATATTTGGGTTTTTCACATTCGTGATGGATCTCAATACGATTTTGGCAGGATGTATTGATTGGGAACAACCCTCTTAGTGCACAATACCCTCGAATTTTCAACATTGTCCAGAAAAAATATGCCACGGTGTCTGAAGTAATGTGTTCTGTCCCATTCAATGTGTCTTTTCATAGGGCAATTACAGAAAATAATTTAATAGCCTGGCATGAACTTGTTGCAAAGATTGCTAGGGTGCAATTATCCTCATATCGGGATATTTTTCGATGGACTCCACCGGAATGGACAGTTTTCTGTTCAGGCAATGTATACAGCTTTAGTGCATCAAAATATCCCAGTTACAAACCGACATTTGTGAAAGCTTAAGGTACCATACTACCTTTAAAAATAAAGATTTTCCTATTGTACTTGCGTCGTGGGCTGATTTTGCCAAAAGATAACCTCAGTAAAATAAATTGGAATGATAGCAAAAAAAATGTTGTTTTTGTAACAATGAGGAAACTAAACAACACATCTTTTTTGACTGCCAGTTTGCTCGTTTCGCATGGCGTGTCATTCAAATGGCTTCTAATCAACAACCACCTAAAAGGATAAACAATTTGTTTGGAAGCTGGTTAATGTGGTTGGGAAAGGATTTAAGGGCTCACATTTTGGTTGAGGCTGCCGCTTTGTGTTGATCAATTTGGCTATGTCGAAATGATATGGAGTTTGATAAGCAAAGAATTGCTAATCCGTTGTAGTTTGTATACTTTTGCACAACTGGTTGCGCTCGTGGTCTTGCTGCAGCGTCCCAACGCTCGAGAGGTAATGTTATCGGCATGCAAATCACTGGAGATTGTGCTCAGGGATCTCTTCAGCAGGCATGGGTAGAGATTTAATAACAGGCTGTGTGCGGATTGAGACTTTGTGTTTCATGTTTTTATGGCTTGTTGCAACTTCTTTTAGTATTTGGTTTAATATTTTTTATGGTATTTTTGATGTAACGCTGTAATAAACGATAGGTTGTGTGCATCTCATGATGCAGAGGCCGGGAGATAAAAGCTTCCATTATCTAAAAAAAGGGTGTAATTCCTTAATTATTCCAGCATTTACACTACAGATCAAAGACATAGCAGTGAAATAGATCACCTGTATTGGCAGTGCCACACCAAGTCTAGTTTTTATATCTAGTATGATACTTGGATTGGCATCCCAATTCATCTCTAGCTCCATGACAATACCTGATTCGTTACTCTCAATGATCGAAACACCTGAAACAAAATGAGTAGGAAAAACCTAATAGGTTAGCATCCACAGACAAGTACAAACTTACACCACATATTTGGTGAAGCTAGATGAAAAATAAAACTAGAATCAAACACCACATAAATGAAGGAACAGGCTCAAACTCATCATCTAAACTAACTAAATGTTTGCATAAACTAGCATTATGAACGGCTAGGCTGTAGAAGAACACCATACATGAGCAGCATGAAGATCATTAGCACAACCTCCTTTCTCATAGGATGCAATTCTGTTTATTGATAAGGTACTATGCATCTAAAAGAGGTAATCACCCACTATTCTTGATTTTAAAGGTTTCACAAGCACCACGTGGACAATCTAATATCCAGCAGCAGCAAACTGCAGCGGACATTGTATTGTATGTTTTGCAGGCGTTATACTCTTGCATAAAACATTCAAAATTGGGCTGATGGACATCGCCTACAAAAACTCTTTTGGCAACAAATAAACGGCAGAATTCAATGTCATCAAAAATATAATCGGGTAGAACGGTGTGAAATAGTTTGAATAGACCTACCAGTAAACTGTGGTGCAACAGTACCAAGTGTGAGTTTTGAGAACTTGAGGGAAGCTATGATTATTGGCCTATATTGTTCAAGGACAGGCTCAACAGAGGTTTTGATGAGTTCTGATGCTGCCTGCAACAACGAATGACAAAAGAAGACGCTCAGGAAAAGAATGTTTGTAAAAAAGTCAAATCATTTGAAATCTCATTTCAATCCACGTTTTCAAGTCCTATGGAAAGAAATGCGTACCTCATTCACAAATGGCCATATTTTTATTAGCTCTTGATTAAGCCATTTTAACTGCAACATTTCCCCCATCAACATATGATCGTTCACATATAGTGCGGAAGCATGAGATCTAACTAAAGATTGTCAAATACCTTTTGCTGTGTCGAGAAAACAACCCAGGAAGGGCACAGGTCACCTGGGAGTAACCTTCGTGAATCCTCAACCGTCATCTTAGAGAAACTAGCAACCGTGGCAGCCTGCACAAATAAACAGGAAAATCCCTCTTACCCTCCTAGTTTCAGGTATGGTTGCAAACCGAACAAAACGTTCACAAAGTGAAGCTCTCAAAGTTTAAGACGGACATGGAAGTAATCCCATGATGGCAATTGGTGCAATAGCAATCACGAGGACAAGGCCACAAGCCGCCCATGGCAAACAGAATTGGAGCGCCTTGTGCTACAGCGTAGCCCGACTGTCTAAGCAC
The DNA here is from genome assembly GCA_036346355.1 of Rhipidocladum racemiflorum. Classification (NCBI taxonomy): domain Eukaryota; kingdom Viridiplantae; phylum Streptophyta; class Magnoliopsida; order Poales; family Poaceae; genus Rhipidocladum; species Rhipidocladum racemiflorum. Next base: position 68,239,059 of record CM070576.1, on the reverse strand, counting down.
AGGGCATTTGATCATTTGCCCTCAAGTTGATGAGTGTTTGATCATTTGCCCAAAGTTGATATGCGTTTGATTATTTGCCCTACGATGTCTCACTGACATGTGGCCCTAGGACCCGCATGTCAATGAGACATTGTAGGGCAAATGATCAAATACTTATCAACTTTGGGCAAATGATCAAATGCCCATCAACTTCAGGGCAAATTATCAAATATTCCCTAAGCACAGTGACAGGGTGTGACGAGCATTTCACTACATGGACTAGATGGCTTACTTCCAAGCACTCGATCTTGCAATTATCTGTGGGCAAAAACTTAGCTGCGAAAGCGTGCCTGTAAATTGCAAGCCCAATAAGCCTAAACCTGAGCCTTTCTGATGCACCAAGAGGTTTAAGCTTCTCTTGCAAACCACCGAAAAAGGCAACGCGGCTACAGGGAAGCTCAGCGCCTTCCACCTATAGCTCAATAATCCCGCAGAAAAGGCAAGAGACTCGCCTTCGCTTCGGTTCCTACGCGACGTTATCCCTCCCAACCCCCTATGCAAGCATCACACATCGGGAAGATTCGAGAAAGGGGAGCACGCCGACGTAGCGCTTACCAGCCGCCGGCGGCGGGCGGCGCGGGAGTTCTCGGAGCGGGCGAAGGCGACGATGAGCGCGACGCCCACCGCGATCCCCAGCACCAGCCCCACCCAGAACCCCATCCCGCTTCCTCTCCTCCTCCGAGAAAGCGAAGGCGCATCTGGTGCTGGGCACAGCGAAAGCTAAGCGCCAGGGCGGCTGCTAAGCTGGGGCGCGGACTCCGTCCGGGCGAGGCGGGCTCGGCCAACGCCGGCGCGCGACGGGAGAGCACGGGATGGGATGGATTACAAGTGGCGCTTTCGCTGCTTGGGCGAGAGAGAGAGAGAGAGAGAGAGAGAGAGAGGGAGTTTGAAAAAAACGGTGGAACGTGGAGACAAGGGGACGGAAATGGTGAGGACTGAGAAAGCGAACGGCGGAGATCTTGCGGGGAGAGAGAAGGCGTGCTGTCGTGTTGCTTGGTTTGGCTTTTCGTCAGGTGGGGACGCGGGGGGGGGAGGCGAGGAGCCGGCGAGGCCTCGAGGAGACGTGGCTGACAGGTGGGAAGCTCGCGTTGTGGGGCCCACAGGAAAGTGGGTGTTTTTGGTGGGCGGGGACGGGGTGGGTAGGTAGGTCTCTTGGGGCGTCCGGACTCCGCAAGTTGGAAAAGAGGAAATGGATCGATTCCGATTCGAGGCTTGTTTTGTGCTCCGGGCACCTGTGGCGTACCACGAGGAATGATCTCTCCTTGGCCTCTTGGGAGGGTGCCACGAACTCAAAAAAGAAGGTACAGTACTACTCCCTCCGTTTCTTTTTATAAGGCGTATTTGGTTTCGTTAGGACAAGGTTTTGACCAACAATTACTCTATTAACATATAATTTTTATGATATAAAATTGATATTAGCAGATTTGTATTCAAAAGTACTTATATATAATTATAATTTTGTATTGCATAAATGATATATTAATGAAGTAATCGTTGGTCAAAGTCTTGTCCTAACGAAACCAAATACGCCTTATAAAAAGAAACGGAGGGAGTACTATCTACTATATGGTTAGTTTATTTTTGTCGGGACCATAAAATACATTGCAGTCTTAACCATATAATGATAGGAGGGTAACTTTATTTTTTATGTACTTTTCAACGAGAACAACTCTAATTTCTCATTTAAGAAACTCTATTCTTTATTGTAAAAAATATAATTTTTTCATTTTATAGAGATATTTATTTTCAAATGTAACATGTCTTCTACGTGTAATTAAACATCACTCCAGTATCTATAATTTAGTAAGATATCTTCTACCGTAAATAAGTATGAAAAGTACACTGACTAAATATCAAGCGAGACATTGAATAGCAAATGAGTATAATCTAAAACAGAATAATATGAAATTACAAGGTGGACAATGTGTTGTTCGCAGTGTGTGCATAGCAATGTTGCAGAAACATTGGAACCCACGCTCTTTGTCACTCTGCACCAACTTGCCAAAGTCAGGACAAATGCAGGGAGCTGAGACACGCGTCAGCCCATCTGTCAGTGACTTTGAGACTGTCGGCTCAGCGCAAAATAGATGTATACTCTTTATCACAAGCAAAAGTCAACAGGGAGTCAGGGACTGGTTTAAATGGGCGGATATTAAGTGAAATCTCAATCAGCCGACAAGGCCTTCATTACTTTCAAGGTGCAGTCAAGAATTTCAGGTTATTTAGGTCCTTTTCGTTTTGATTTAGGTTTTTTGATTTTTAGCTTAAAGCTAATTTGTTTGGTTTAATGAGCTTTTATGCCGTTTACTTTTAAGCCGAGGCATGTTGTTTGGTATTCTGGTTTATTGATGCGTTGGATGGTGTAATTTATTGATGGAAAGTCTAAAATATCCTAAATGAGATGGGAAGAGATTTTTTGTTTACATATGATAGCAATTGGTGGGTAATTTTGGAGGCTTTTAGTAGCAAAGAATAATTTTATCCAAAAAAGCCAAAAAAAAAGCACCTCTTGTCTGGCTTTTGGCTTATAGTTATACAGAGACTTTAGGCTTTTTGAAAACATAGCTGAAAAACCAGTCGTTTGTTTTGTCTTAGACTTTTTGGCTTTTAAACCAGTAAAAAAGCCGAAACAAACAGGAACTTAGAATGTAAGATGCGTGCATAATTTTTTTCGAGCACCTTCTTTCTCTCTTACACAGTTCCTATAGATTCTCATCAAAGTACTTTTGTTTCAAAAGGAGCCTCGGATGCTGTGGCATGGGTAAAATTTGAATAAGTCAGTCCTTATTTGGTCCCTTTGCGTATTATTTTTGCATTTTTTTCCGTACGAATGAAGTTGCAAATCTACCTTCCTTCCCCATTGCGAACAATGTATCAAACAACATGTGTGACGTGTCGTGCTCCCCTACCTTGGCAGGTCGTTGGCTCCATGGCAACACCATGCATTGCGGTAAGCAAGGACTCAAATTTCGTTTTCGGACTCTATCTCGGGACTGACCAAAATCCAAAATTTCAGCAAGATTCAAAAAATTTAGACAAAATTCAAAAACTAAATTTCAAATTCGGTCTTTACTCAACCGGGAAATACGAGATCTCGGCCCACATCGAACCCACCAAAAAATAGTCCAAAACACATTAAAAATTTTTGAAATTTTTTTTGAATGGTCCTAAACACATCACTAATGTTCCCACAAAAATTTCAGATAACGATCAAGCATGAGTAATTTTTTAAAAAATCTAACAGTGCCATTATCCAGATAAAAGGCTGACTGGCAAATTTGAACCGAATAGAAAATGGTGCAAACCGTGTTAGAAACTTTTGAAAAATTTTGTGGATGGTCCTAACATATTCTTAAAATTTTCAGATAATGATCAATCTTTAGAAATTTTAAAAAATTCAAATAGTGTTACTAAAGGCGAACTAACAAAATTCACTTGAATGAAAAATAGTACAAACCACTTTATAAAATTTTGAAATTTTTTGAGAATGGTCCTAACATATCCATAATATTTTCATAAAATTTTTAGATGATCGTCAATCTTGAGAAATTTTAAAAATTTTGAACAGTCCTAATCGACAAATTGAACTGATTAAAAAATGGTCAAAAACATGTCAAAAAAATTTGATTTTTTTTGTGGATGATCTTGACCCTAAATCCAATCAAATTCAATGCACAAAAATAAAAATCCAGCAAAAAACCACCAAATTTCGGCCGAAATCGCCGAGAAAATCTGAAATCACTACAGCAATTTGAATTTTTTTAAAAAAATTTATTTGGCCGAGATTTAGGATCTGAGGGGGGTCCAAAATTCAAAATCTCAATCGAAAAATCCAAAATTTTTGCCGTTTTTTTAATCCTTGGCGGTAAGTGAGGCCATCGTACCACGGAAGAGGAAATACCACACTCCTTGGCCCTTGCAAGAGAACCTGTTGTGACCCCATACCGTGGTAGGCTAATAAGGCCGCACCGCTGTGATTGTCGAGGTATCTGCCACTGTGGATGGAGGTGCAACAAAGCTAGCCAACTATTGCGATAGGTAAATGCAATATGATATACATATCGCCTATTGCTGCTTTCATAAGGAAAAATAGAGTCAAGTTTATAATTTTGTTTCAACAGAAATCAAACATAAAAAAATAGTCCAAGAGATCAAATAAACCAGAGATTCAATCTGGACCGCAATGGTTCCTAGAGCTCACCGCAAATCAATATACGGTTACGGTTCTACAACTTTGCTCCACCCGATGCACTTGGGACCCCAATGGATCGCCCACATAACGAAATGTCTCCTCAGCTCCACTGTTCTTATTTTCGACACCTCCCTGTCTCGCCCCACCGATCGAATCCTAGAGGTAGACATTAGGCTGGGCCTTTTCGGGCTAGCATGAGGCACGCCCGAGGCGGCATGGCCTTATCAGGGGAGCCGCCCAGACCGTCCTCGAGCTATTTGAAGACTCAGTCATCCCCATCGGATTTGGATGCTAACAACGGATCGCCGAGGGCGCTCGCAGTGTTAGCACCCAAGCCCAATTGAGACAACGGTGAGACCCTTCGAATAACTCGACAACAATCCCAGTATTCCCCCGGTATGCGACCCGAACCTCGCCCAGGATCGCCCGCATACCGGTTTCCATTGCCATATCAATTCAATTTGCATAAAAGGGGGCAACGAACTCAAAACCCCACAACCAAAGTACGCAACGCGGAAGCACAACAACCAACTCACACACGCACGAAGACAAAACCCTCCAAAGAACACAAACGACACAAACAGCACCCTGACAACCAATGAGCAACACGATCCGACGAGAAAGAGAGCACCACAATATATTAAAGAGTTGCAACGATGTAACCAAGTGTTCAACATAAACATAACATAACTTAAAAACTAGCTGTACAACAAAAATGGACACACGACTACCAAACTAAGACAAAAGTATGACAACTCCGGAAGTGTCCTGCCCCTGAACACTTCCGGGCGTAAGCAACAGCGCCGACAGCATCTACTCGGTGCCCCGCCCGGTCACCGAGAGGCAGTACGGACAGAACTCACACCCGTCTGGATCCTCACCTGAACACCACAAAGTAGAAGCATGAGTACAGAAGGTACTCGCAAGACTTACCTGTGGTCCATATATGACCGACTCGAAAGAATATGTGTTTGGATGTAGCAAGGAATCAAGCTTATGGTAAAAAGTGCGGAAAGGCTTAATTTTGTTGTTTAATTTCGTTCCACTACTCAATTTCACAGCTTTTATAGCACTTATGGACAACACCTATCACTAGAGTGAAATCTGAAACTTTATAATTAACGTAAAGCAAGTGTCAACATAAACAAGTATCACCACCATATCCAACTATAATTAAGTTCAAGTTATTACTACGTTGAATGTGCGATGACCAAGCGTGCTCATATCCGAGAGCGCGGCAATTCGAATCGCTTATTCACCCTGCAGGGGATCATCAATCGCATGACATGTGCCACAAGGAACCTCATGTCAACCCTCCTCCCATCCATACCTACTCGTTGGGCCATCTTCATGCGGTCCGAGAACCTAGCACCCCCTCGAGCGGCCCAAGCCCGGCTTGGCCCTCGAGAGTCGACCTAAGCCTCGCCCTCAACCACGCCCAACCGCATGAGGGCATGACCCATCGGGCAGTATGCGATGAAAGAATAGCTTATCGTACCATTATTAGGCATGCAACCAACAAAGTGTGCTCGATCAAAGGGCAAACAACGGATCGGTCCTCAACCGACACAAACGAGACTACGCATTTAAGTCTCCACACTCAAATGATCCAACCTCTCGCCCGGTCCCCATTTCACATTTCCAAACATAGACCTATCCGCTGCGGCCCAATATTTATGAAGTAAACAAACCTCAAGCGATGGAACCATCCACCACTTGGCCCATACCCGACATCTACGCGAACTAAGCATGGACACAATGTAATTACCCATACTAGCTCCAAGGAAGGTGTTCATCAAGTATGAAGGAGTGTATGTGCAACAAATAAGATCTAGTACCATTGCCACAAATAAACTCCTAATGCATACTTAATCATCCAATAAACAATTTATTCGCCAAAATACAATTACATATGGTTGAATATGCTTAGGTGCTTGCCTGAGGCTTCTGCTTGAGGATTGACCACAACTTGCTCTTCGGCAATCCCCTCAGTCACCTCCGCGCCAACCTCCGCGGAGTCGTTCTCTACACGAGTATAATGCATGAATGAGATGCATGGATGAGATGCATGCAATGCAACAGAATATAATATGAATGCATTTCCCCCGCCGAATCAGACCAGGCAACCCGGACAGTCCGGATACTTCATCCGAATAGTCCGGATAAGCCGGACATTCCGAACAATTTGTCCGGACACTCCGGACACTGCGCATTTCGCCTAATGACTCAAGGGATTGGAGTGTCTCCGAGTCCTACGGCATCACGAGGACCTGATCTACAACTTTCCTACACGTGTCTAAGCCAAGAGCTAGCACAAAACACAAGGAAACGACGCTCACTTGAGTAGCCCCATGGCCAAAACTAGATCCGACCCAAGGAATGTCGTCACCTCCACACGATCCCACAATCTATACTCATACATCGCCTAGTCCACCCCAAATCCAACCACCCCCAAAACCCTAACACTCCCAAAGTTACCCCAACCCCCAATCTACATACCAAGCCCCAAATCCACCCCCATGGACGCCCTAGAACCCAAGAACCCACGAATCAACTCCAAGAAGAGGTCTTACCTTCAAGGAGGATGAAGAAGAGGAAGGGGAAGCCGGGTAGGAGAAGGAAGACGCCAGCTTGGGGAGGAGCTTGAGGTCACCGGAGTAGGGAGTCACCGGGGAGGAGCCACGGGAGGTCACCGGAGTGGGGAGACGCCGGAGACGAGCTCGGGTGGAGGAGAGCACACGGGAGAGGTGGAGAGCAACAAGTATGAGGTGAAGTGAGTGAGGAACCAAGAAATGGGATTTTTATACTCAAACCCCGCAGAGTCCGGACATTCCGGACCATTAGTCCGGATAGTCCGAGTTAGGGCCTTCAGTCGAGCCAATCCGGATACTCCGGACATTTTATCCAGATACTCCGGGTTGAATCCTTCAGTCACATCAACTCGGATACTCCGGACCTTTTGTCCGGATACTCCGGATCGCCCAGAATTCCCAGCGCAGGATTCGACTGTTCTCGCCAAGTTTGAACTAGGGTTGGATGTCGGATCTCGGTGCAAACCTCCCATGTCGGAGAGAAAAGTTTCTAGTTTGCAACCAAGCGACATGCGCATCTTGGATCATCCCGAATCCCAAGTTGCAAAGCCCCAAACTTGGATGGAAACACATTTGCGGATTAGAGTATTCAAGCTCCAAACTTGCGGTTGAGCTTTGGACACTACTAAGGGATGGTTTAGGATACTCTCGAAAGTTACTAACTGGTCTCGAATGTGGCTACAGACTGGTTAGGGTCAAAGTTCGCCGCACCAATCGAATTCTAAATTCGGGGCCATGACAGGCCTGCTAGCGAATGGGTCATGCCAGCATGACACAACAATCTAGGCCATTCTCGGGTCGACACGACCCGCATCAGAGCCCACGTGCTGTGGCATGACACAGCATGGTGGGTAGCATACCTGATTGGTAGGACCCGTGGCAGCGCGCGCAGCCCACCATGCCCACTAGAAGAGAAGGGGGGTCGAAGGCAGTGGGGAGGTGGGGCAGAGGGAGGGGCCGCGCTGTGGAGGAGACCGGAGAGTAGGAGGGTCGGAGGTGGGGGGGAGCGGGAGGGCTGTGCGGGTGCCGGAGGGAGCGGTCAGCGCGGGGCGGGGGGAGCCCGTGTGGGTGTCGGAGGGGGAAAGGGGAAAAAGGAAAAGGGGAAAAAGAGAGAAAATAAAATAAAATTATGCAATTCAAGTAATTAATTAAAATTATGGACGCTGAAATATTTCGCATTGTCGGGAGGAGAACTAGTCGAGGTGTTTGAGGACGTGCTTGCTTGTGCCATAGAGGAGAAGAAGAACGTTGCACCACCTTCTACTCGTTTGTACTTAGTCCTTGCCTTTCTGACTCCTGAAAAAGTTGCCTCGTTGTATGGAAATCTTTCCCAACCGTTGCTTCTCGGCCTCCGACTCTCTATGTTACTCTCTCCGCTCCTATCACTACTCGCTCGCTCGTCGCTATCTCTCTCTCTCGTTCTCTCCTCAGCTAATGGCACTCCTCGCTCTCTCCCGCTCTACTCGATGCTCGCTTGCTGCGACAGAGATTGAAAGAGACGGGCCAGAAGGAGGAAGGGTTGAGAGAAGGAGCAACAGACAAGAGAGAGAGAGGAGAGAGAGAGAGAGAGAGAGAGAGAGAGGGGTGGGGGATGGCGCACGAGATAAATTGAGAGAGATGGGCGAGAGAGGGGAGATTGCTAAGATATATTGAGAGAAACGGGTAAGAGGTAACAGCTTCTTACAATATACAAGTTTTGGTATTAAGGAGCATTGTGCACTCACGCAAGCAATGTAATCATGCAATATCACTTTGTACCTATTCAAAAGTAAATAAAATTTAGTTTATTTTCTCTTAGTATTTGTGTCCACCGTCTTAGTTACATGTGTTTTCGATTTATTTTCTCTTTATAATAGTACAAATAAACTGACCTATACCGTCACAATACAAAATATAAAAAGATCGTGTCTGTACTCGCGGAAGGCAAGCCAAGCTAGACCAACCAGACCCAACGGGCTAGCACGGTAGCACGATTCAAAACACCAAGCACGATGACCGTGCTGACATAACACGACGCCCACCTTTGAACTCCCAAAACGCAACCCATGGCGCTGAAGTCGGCGACCATGGCCTCCTCTCTACGGTTGACCCCCGCCGCGTGCGGTGATCGGCCGATCCACCTGGAGGTGCGCCAATGCCTGCACCCCCGCGTTCCTCGGACGCGGTAAGCTCCAGGCGCTGACCAACTTGAAGCTGGCCTACGTCCCCTCGGCCGCGGCTCCTAGCCCTTGCTGTGGTGGGCGACGGAGCTGACCGAAGATGACTGACCTCCGGAGGAATCCGTCGAGCCGACTGGGCGTGGTCGGGAAGAGCTCAACGCCATCGTGAAGGCCTTGGTCGCCGACCCGCTGCGGCCCATCCTGCTGGTGCTGCGCGAAATCAGTTCGAGCGGCAACTTCTTCCGATGCCGCAGCTTCCATGGCGGAAATTTCTCTGGCATAACGAAAAAAAAACAGTTCCCTCTTGGCAGGTTTTTTTCCTTGATGGATTCCTTGCTCACCAATGATCCATTTCCGTGGAGATTACAGTGTTATCTGATTTATTTGGCAAAAACTTCAGGAATTGGCTTGTGTGCATCTATACACTTACTAGAATCAAACTGCTTCTTGATTATGCAATCAATTAATGATGTAATCTTCTGCCTCACTATATGGATATGCATTCGCGTTTGTGTTTTGAACTTCCCCTTTTTGATGAAAAGATTGACATTGAGAATTATCCAAGAATCATTGCATCTTCGCATGGATGCCATCAGATGTGGTTATTAGCGACATAGAATCACTCATGAAGACACAGCTACCTACTATTATTTTACCCAGCTTGTGGTCTCTTTCACCTATATTTTGTTCTCCTTTTTCTTGCATGCTAATTTGATTCCCTGTTGTGACCATGCGTCGGAAATTTAGGTGCTGCTACCTGCTAGGCGCTAAGTTGTATAAATATAGATAATGTGGCACCGACTATCTGAGACTATGAGTTGCTTAAGAGTTTCTGCTGTGTGCAGGTGCACTGTTAGTTATGGCAGGTTTTTGCCAACTCGGGCAAGGTTTCACCTCTTTTTTAGTGGATATTGTACTTGGATATATGTTCTACAAGTTTAGTGTTTTAGCAGCAGAGTTGAAAAGAAATGGGAAGGCAAACAATATATGTGCTAGGAATACAGCTCGGTAAGTTCAACTTCTCCATACCCTTTTGTTTAATTGGTGTAGTAAATATACATACGGGATTACATTATGTTAGTCAAGGTGAATCAACGATGAAGGATTTTAAATAACATGAAATACTTTTGGCAGCGGTTATGCACATTTGCTGATGTAAGTACGACACTTCTTTTTTCTGATGCAGTTCTCCTACTTGTATTGTCGTTCAAGGATAAACTTTTATCGTACGTTTTTTTTTAAGTGCATAGACCCACCCACGCAGCATTTACTACTTTTTTGGAAGAAGGCAGTATTGTTAGGGATGTAAATGGGCCGGTCCTAGGGTTATTTTTGACCCACTCTAGTTTATTTGTTTGCACTAAAACTTAAAAGGTGGACTAAAAATTAAGTTTTTAGTACAAATAAATAAACTAGAATGGGTTTATGGTAGGATGTCTACGGCCTCCTTTCCTTTCGGAATCGATCTGGTTAGTAATTGGGGATAGGACTCTTCAGTCTTGATTTTCTACCAGTACTTTTCATGCTTGGTAGTTAAATGGCGACCCTTTGCCACAAGTTCCTCCGAGTGCTTGGCATGTGTTTGTTTTTCTGTGCATACAAGCTGTCCACATCATGGAAATGGAGGGGATTAGAATCTGTAAGCTGCTAGGAGTTCACGTTGGCTCATGCACTGATAAAAGAAATGTATAAAACTATTCTGAACACATATGGATGAGATCTAGCTGTACATGAATGCTCAGGTTTGTTGTCATATTTGGCTGACAACAACACCGCTAGTTTTTCTCTTAATTACGTTGGTCTGGTGTCCAAATCAGCTGTTTGTTTTTTTGTGACAAACTGGTGGATTGCTCTAGGCGTGTCCCTTAAATATGTGTCAGTATTCTAAAGCAACCCTCCTTTGATCGCAGGCCCCTTGCTCTCCATGTGTATGTGTATGCACGGTGTTGTATGAATGCATTGGTGTAAAATGAGAAATTTTACTGTGCATTATACCAAAAGTATATAATGTGCACTAGAAACCACGTCTAACCGTTCATTTTTTAAGGATGTTTCTATTACTCTACTACCAAATGAAGTATAAGTAAACTCTTGTTAATCTGATCCATTGAATCGAAAAGAATGAACGGCTCATATTCAATTTAGTGTACAGTGTACTGTAAAAGAGCTCCCTAAAATACTCCTGGAAGCACTGTTCAAGACAATGCTCACAGCCAGGGATGGCCTGATAAAAGCGTTGAAGATTTTGCCTTTTGGGGATAGAGCGAGCGATGTTGTTATTATCATTCTCATTGGTCCACCAAGAAGAGTTAGTGATATGAACTCGACGGAGGATAGTATTTCTCCTAGCGCAGTCTACGCTACATGCGAGTAGTACAGAAGACGAACTTACGATAGTTAGTTTTGTACTATTGTAGCGACGTGATTCATAGCCCAAATTACATGTAAAAAGTTTTCAAACAGGGAACCTCTCGTCAGGCATCTGGTGTGTTGCTACATTGTGATGTTATACAGTGACAAAAAAACTACTGCGAATGAAATTCAATTAGCTGGATTCCTGGGGTTGGGGAAGCTACCACCCCACTCGGGTTCTACTTCTAGCCTCGTGTTACCAGTTACCACAGTACTTGACTACTATTCACGGAAGTTACACGTGATCCTCTTGGATGATTATTTTGTGCATACAAGTATTTCTCCTCTCCGTGGTGCTATGTTGATCCAAGGATCCTTGTATTGCTTGTGTGAATCATCAGATACTTGCAAGTATCAAAAGAAGTTGGCGAACGCTGACTTGCCAAATCGGACCTTCTTCCATCTGCTCTTGAAGAGGAAAGGATGCAGGCCCAATATGTGCTCAGGCATGAAATCGTGCCTTGTCAATATGCCAACAACAGGTGCCCTCTGAATTGATAGAAATTGAGCAGTCAGCAATTTATAAGTTAATCACAAGAGAAGTATAATTTCAAATAGTGATACATGTACTGTAAAAGATAATGCTACTAGTGAAGAAATGCATATGCACATTGTGTGACTTGCGTCACTAACCGTCATGGTTAGTCTCAGTAGTCAGTAGTGATCAAGGTTAGCAACAACATTTGCCACAAAGATTTGTGAAGCAGTTAGACTTACTGGTGCAAGCATGAAACTAGATTTAAGAAATAGCCATTGAAATTTGAAACAGCAAAATAATGTATACGCAAACAACATCACTAACCTTGGAGGATTTTGGAAGAACCAAAAGGTGCCTCAATCCAACTTCACGGAAAAGTATGAGAGCCTTAGCCAAGGACATAGTCTCAACCACAGTGTAAGGAGATGTATTTGTGAATGGATGCAAGTCTACAAACATCTCCATTTCTTCTGCAGTTAATTCAATGTCCTCAATTCTGTCATGTTTTCCTGAACCTCGTTTAGCAAAATCACCAGGTGAGAAATGCTTTGAAGCACCTAATGTTGCAGAAGTGCAACTACGGATAAAATCTTTCTTTCTCAATAGAACAAGCAGATGGACTCGAAGAATTAGACCATATAACACAGGAGTATCCGAAAATGGGGGCTCATCAACCACAGGGAAACCATTATGACCAGTTGTCTTCAAGACATGCACTATATGGCCAACCTTTTCTATGGCATTGAATGTCTGTAGAGGACCAGTTACAACATCACTAACCGACAATTGCCTCATATAGGGTTCAGCATACCCTTCAAGATAAGGAAAACCTTTCAATCTAACAAGCAAATCATAGACATTTGCATTAAAAGAATCTGCCACGGTCTTTGATATGAGAAGGACCAGCATAACCAGAGGAAGCATAAGCAGATTATTAGTCAGTTCTAGGATGATAACACAAACGGAGACAGTCATCCTCATTGATCCACCTAGAAGGGCAGCAGAGCCAAGAACCGCAAAAAGACCATGATCTAAGGTTGATTGTGATCCAATCAACATGCCAACCAGACGACCATAAGCTGCACCAGTTAAAATAACTGGCACAAAAAGGCCAGATGGTAAAGCAAGGCCATAGCTGAAAATGCCAAGAAAATAAGATGCAATAAAGAACACAAGGATCGAAGATATATGGAACTCATCATCAGTGCCAGCACTGTAGAGGTTTCTAATAGTGTCATCATTGGTGTTGAAGAACAGGCTAGCCAAGTCATTGTATTCATTCATTGCACACTGGAACTTCTTGTAATTACCAGATCTCCCTATTGATGGACAAGCTTCTTCTGTGTCAGTTGGACAAGGTTTGCAAGAGGCAATCCATGGCAAGCCAAAGAGGCAACAGGATGTACAGATGGTGACTGTTGCAGCCAGGAGTAGTTTGTAAGTTTGCCCTTTCCTGAAAGTAGGTTGAAGATAATAGAAAAGAAGTTAAGTTGCGTAAAGCGTTTTCAATTCAAATGGGTACAACTGCAATTAAGTATCTATTAATGGCCCAGTAGGTGCACATTACCATTTTTACAAACAGATTTAATTATTGATTCTCAACATTTATAGGCGGTAACAGTACAGGGAAGTGATGTATTCAGAGAAAGCTTTACTAAATGGAATGCCTACAGTTAAAATTACAGAAGTGAAGATCATTTAACATTAAGTCAACATCAGTACATACTCGTTGATAACATTGTAGAGACGAAGAACCTTGTCCAGGAAAAAGTTGTACAAACTCCCCAGTATTCCTCCAAGAACACCTAGAGTGATTACCGCAGGTAAATCGATCAAATGGTAACTGATGTAATCTGAAGTCACATCAAACATTATAAGGCCGCCTTTCCCAAACAAGCCACACCTGCCACTTTTACAGAAGTCTATCAATGCCCTAAGGACAACAGCAACCATTGCTGTTGTGAAAAATGCTCGCCAGAGTAAGGCACTCCTCCACCTGCACAGGCAACAAAAAGATGTTCTAATGGTATTTTACGCAATAACTTTGTAATGAAGGGTACCATTTTTGCAGAAGCTTTTAAATATTTTCTTCCTTTAAGGGATATGCATCAGGGGCACATCTATAGTAAACCCTGCCTTTCAGTGCATCAATACACCCCTTGCTTCAACAAATTTCAGAAATTCTCACAAGAACATATCAACATAAGAAGAGTGGTGGTTCATAATTTCAGTTTTAACCACAACTTAAATGAACAGTGGTGAAAAAACAAATTCTTTTTTAAAAGGCACCAATGGTAAGAACCATTATTTATTATGGAATTGCCTAATATCCTCTATTGTGCAGTGAGTAAATTTTTTTTAAAAAAAAAAACTTCAAAGTCGTTAACTTGAGGAACGTAATGGTGGATAGAATGTGCCCCCTTAAGCATATAACCTGTAGTTCACTATAAGTTGGCAAAGTAAGTTCCATGGTTCTACATTTCTCAGCTCATGGGGAAATTAATATCTTAAACAACAAATAAGGCAATTAATGAATGTAAGTATCAATACTTCAAATAATGGAAGCCTTCACTGTTAGTTAAGCTTTTTGCTCCACATTAATAATAGAGAGAATAACAAAAAGGAGTCATCACATGCATTTTCAAAGTTTTTTACCATGTAGACACTGTTTCCAGGGCAAAAAGGACTCCACCAACCGGTGCCCGGAAAGCAGCAGCAATACCAGCACCAGCACCACAAGTAACAAGGTCCCTCCGATCCCTATCATTCTTGAAGTACCTTAGCCATTTACATGTCATGTGATATTTACGTGACCCACCTTGCCCAAGTATTGATGCAATGCATGCACCTGTGTGTACCAGAGGACCAGCTTTTCCAACATGCAGTGATGATGATACTGCAGCAATGCAGCCCACAATCTGTTCAAAACCATAAAATACAAAAATCAGGCATACTAACCTTAACCTTAGAGGAAGGGAATACTATGTTATACAGTGCCAATAAACAAGTTGAACTAAAAAATTATCTTTATTAACAAATTAAGACAGTGCCAGCTTAGTCAACCAAATGATGTGGCAATTCCATCCAAACTTCAAAGATGTTACAAAATGATGTCTACTTTTGAAATCTTAGCACTTGCATTCTTGGTGCTCCAAACCATTTTCTGATTTTCCATCAAAATAGAGTTGCTGGATTCATAGGAAAAGCCTATGGTGTCCTTCTCGGTTGACAATTCATCACTTCTCTCCAACGCAGACAACATATTTTCTAGCTACAACAGCTCTCCGATGGCTCTGCAGCTATGTTCACTTTTCATTAAAGTTGCAGGAGTCACTTACATAATTCAGAGCCTCTTCAGCATCTCCTACTTGTACCCAAATTCAAGTGAAATAAGGTAGACATGTCAAAATGGAGAATGCTCATGTCCCGTACAAACCACACTTGAATGTGTCCAAATTACACTAAAAATTATGCTATCATATCACAAGACCACAATTTCCCAGATTACTTCTTCAATCCCTAAAAACCATCTAAGAGCTTCACTGAGGTAACTATAATTAAGGGTAAAAACAGAAACAAAACCTTTGGATGCCACGGAACTCAGTACCAATTCCCAGACTTTACACTTGGCTTTGGAAATGAATCTAGAGTTACAGGCAGGCAGGCAGATAGCTGTACATTAACTTGAAGCTACAGGCCTATACATGTCCAACAGAGCAGTACCAAGATGAACATCAAACAAGTTCTAGGATAGACAGACATGGATGTCCTGGCAGGGTCCCATAAAATTTATTATACTCTTCTATGGATAACTCACCGTTATACAATATTTCTATGGACATAATTTCCTAGCCCATACAGACCTGATCATGTCTAAATAAATCACTTCTCACGTGATGTTGAATTACACCTTAACAACACTGCAGCAAATCCCATAAAACTGCCGGACAAGCAGATTAGAAATATCTCTGCTACAGCACTACCCTCAAATGACATACCAAGAAATCAATCAATCAGTTCATTACTTTAGGTTAAGCAAAGAGCCAACTAATAAGTGCCAGCCGTCATCAAAACAAGGGTCACACACACTGAAGGAGACATTGATGTCAGGAAACAACAAGAATGAAAGCGATAGGAACTACTCTACCTTCACCACTAGAGTCTTGAGAGAGAATATGTTGGGGGCATCGACACCGTTCAAGTAGGCCTTCACCTCCGGGATGCCGGACCCGGCCGCCGCCGGCGCCACGTACACCGTCAGCACCGCCGCGAACATCGTAAGTCCAAAATTTGACACCAGGAACACCGCAAACGCCGACCCGTGCCTAACCAAATCATTTTTGAGTCGACACCAAATGTCCACATCCCACACCTAGATTCCAGTTGATTCGGTATTAGAAACCTCTGTACTGCTGCTTACTTGCCGGCGAGCATGAGGTTGGAGGTGACGACGAACTTGGCGCCGGCGACGTTCTCGACGCCGAGGTTGGCGACGAAGCCGGCGCCGGCGGTGACGGCCCCGACGAGGAAGCAGAGGGCCCACTTGAGCGCCACGTAGCGCAGGATGTTTGCCCGCCCCCGCGCCCTCCAGTCCTGTTTGAAAACGTCGTTCTCGATCAACCTGCACGCCCATTCCGCATCGATGGAGTCAAGACCAAACGGAATCAAGCAGCGAATCGCCTCAGATTAGGGGGGCGTACTCGTAGTCGAGGCTTTCGATGGGGCATACGTCGGCGCCGACGAGCGCAACCTGGGAGGTGGTGTTCGACTGCGAGCGGCCGCCGAGGCGGAGTCGGCGCCGGCGCTGCTCCTCCTCGCCCTCGCACGCCCCGTCCTGGAAGAACGACGAGCCGGAGGGAAGGAGCGGGGCCTCGATGTCACCCTCCGGATCCACCCCGCCGCCGCCGACCTTCTGGTCGCTGGGAGCCATCGCCTCGGCCGCCGTGCTCCACATCCACTGTGCCGCTGCCGCACACTCGGTTACACGAGCAGGTGAGGGGGTGGTAGTTCGGTGAGTGTAACGATGTAAATACCACGGAATGGCTAGATATTTACCACGGGACACTGATAGTGGGGCAGGTATTAACTGGGGCCTACATGGACGTGATTGTAAGTAAGCTTGGAACAACGCTGCCAAGAATTTTCGAGCGTTAGCACTTACCAAAGCTCGCTTGGATCTGATCCCGATGGAGTGTTCACTCCTCTCGCCTCTTCTTCATTTTTTTTCCAAAAATAATTCCCACTCGAAATTGTTTTTACAAAAATAATCCATACACACTGTATAAAACAACTTTGCTAGGTACTACGAAAGATACTCTCCCGTGTCTCGGCAGCTAGGCACCCCTGCTTCCCGTCCGCAGCAAATCACGAACTCCTGTGCACTCCCTTCCCGCGATCTCTTGGCGTGGCTTTTTGGGCGCCCGCTGTCTCCTAGTGTGGAAGGTGCTAGATGACGCCTCCTAATCCTTTTACGATGAGAAAGTGGGCTGGTTTTTTTAAAAGAATATGAAAAAGAATCATTTTTGTAAAAAGATGAAGAAAAAGAAGAAGGCTAGATAAGTGAACAGTTCCCTCCCGCGATTGGCATTGGAGTATAATTAGGACTCTTGTGTCTTATCCTGTTTTGATTCTTGATTCTTTCTGCTAAACTTTACCGGTGATTTGATTTTTTTTAATTCCCTTTTCGAGTATTAGGTCATTGGTTTTCGTATGTCTGGTAGGTAAAGGGGATAATTTCTAATTGATCTAAATTGTTTTCACATGCGAACACTATCCATTCGGATATTTGTCAGATAATGTTGTATTATAAATGAATTAGTTTTATCGAAAATGAATACGAATTCAGTAACATACTATCCGCCGAATACATATACGACATAGTATATCCGTTTTACCCCTACTCTTAGATGTTGTGTTGACAAATTTATCAAACTTTTTTCTTAGGAAGCTCTTATCTCCACTAGATCATGGTCTCTTTGGCACAGTGTCGCTTTCACACGTGAGATTCGGAATTCAAACGCTACCTTAACAGAAGAACATCATGTGGTAGGTCTAGATTCTAACCTGTAGCTGTACCGTCGTATACTTTTTTTTGTCTAAAGTTATTGCTAGAAGTCTTTTTTTGAAAGGAAACAGCAGGAGCTGTGCCAAATGCATTAAAGAAGAGTGATAGAAAGTTACAGCAACCATTTCATAATTTCACAACAAAAGCAAAAGAAGGGGGCAACACTTTAACCGGAACCTAAAAGCTAACAAGAAGTTAAGAAAACCAAACGTAACAGGCAATAATCTTGGAAGGTAGATCCGGGCTTGCTAGAAGTTGAAGAACACCAGGATTGCTGCTAACCCTTTGGAGCATGTTCTTACGAATATACAATGCGGTTTATGAAAAGCTTCGTCTGTAGCTAACACATGCCTCTCACAAGACAACTTTGTTTCGCAAACAAAATCCTGTCGGTATTAATTTATTGACAAGCGTACTTAGCATGTTTGTTGACTGTTGAACGAACTGCAACTGAAGTTACTGAACATAAGCATTAGCTTGACCTTGTTCCGACAAGACCGCAGTGTTGATTTGATTTACCCAGCAACAAATTACGTGAAAATACAACGAAACTCATGTCATCGCTTGGCAGGCTCTCTCGAAGCTATCTTCAGCGGAGGACATTCGCTTAACCAGCATGTGGTCAGGATGTGCTAGCTTCAACTGGCTGCAAAACCACCAGACTTGCATTCAGCACTCCGATAGTGTAGCTTATCAGCCAGAAATGCTGGATGTGAAAGTGGTAATTAAGTGCCAGTAACTATAAGTATGTTGCGAAACAAGATGAGATCCTAGAAATAAGACATCGCGATGGAGGAGTTATGGCTTCTCGAATGGTCAGCAGTGTCTGAATTCACTTACTTGAGATAGCGCGATGCGGATTTTCCCAAGTTCAGACTGCACACAGTGAGGTTAGCAAGGGTTTCTGCATCCTTGGCGTCCTGAACAATTTTGGGGATTTTCATTAAGTACTCTGCTTGTTAACCTTAACAGATAATTCTGTTTGAGAAGCGCAGTAGCTTGCATGTGGCGACGGTGTTGACCAAGATATCGCTCAGATGGGCAAGCTAAGATCACAAGAGCTGACCTTGTTCAGTGATTCCAGCAGCAACCCCTCTGCTTCTTCAAAGTTGCCCATGTGCATCAAGCACAGGGCTTTCCCGTTAAGAATCATGCAAGTTGTTGGGTACTTCTCTGAGAAGTCTTGGAAGATGAGGTGCGCATCTTGGATCTTGGAGCCACCCTGACACAAGCAGAATCGAAAGTCATAGCGAAGCCTTTCTTCCATAAGGAACTCCCAATTCACAGCACGCAACAGGGGAGATTCGTGCCTACCATGACAAGGTCCACCCATGCGTTCGCGAGCTGCGTCAGTGTGTGGTCTTCGTCCAGCTGCTGCATGATCTTGAGCTGCTTCTCCGCGTGGTCTGGCCTGTGCATTTGGATGCAGATCTGAACACTCAGCGCGAGCCTGAAGCATCAAATTGAGGAACGAGCCCCTGATGTTTTAATCTTCCCGAACGCTAGAACATAACACGAATTTTAAGGCAGTCCTGACTATATGAAGAAAAAAAATATCTGCAGTTACACTAGTTCATATCAGAAATATATAATCGAG
Organism: Rhipidocladum racemiflorum; assembly: GCA_036346355.1. Taxonomy (NCBI): domain Eukaryota; kingdom Viridiplantae; phylum Streptophyta; class Magnoliopsida; order Poales; family Poaceae; genus Rhipidocladum; species Rhipidocladum racemiflorum. The sequence goes on along the minus strand of CM070576.1, from coordinate 68,219,527 downwards.
CGTATATGGTGGACTGGATTATATGGCAAAAGAACAGAAAAAAGGTCGCATACTCGCATGGAAGAACGAATGCTTACAGTTCCATGGTCCCGCCAGAATTCGTGTGCTTCAGAGCTTCGGCATAGTCTTGTTCATGCATGAAGATAGTCCCTGCAATCAACCGGAGAATCGGATTGCTCCCGACTGCAACATCACCTAGGAGCTCATTAAGCTTGGAGATTGCCGATTCCTTAAACAACGATTACAAAAGCACAAAAGAAGTCAGATGAACATGCAGCCTATGTAGTACATATAACATATACAGGTATCTGCGTTGCATTTTTCAAGAAAGAAAGGAGAAGCAATTAGCTAGCAGTACACGAATCTAAAAATGCGCCGAGGAAAGTGGAACCGACCTTGTTCGCGGTGCCACCGGAGAGGTACACGGCGAGCAGCTTGACGGCCTGGAGCGGCGTGGCCGCGCCTGGCCCGATCTCGTCGATCACCAGCTGCAGTTGAAACCAACCAATGAGATGTGCCAACGGAGCTGCATCTTCGTCGTCTTCGTCTTCGTGGTCTTTCTCACGGCGCTTCTTGAGCCGCCTGTCGACCAACTTGGACACAACCTGGCAATCCTCCAAGTCGTGTCCGCTTGTTCGATGGATGGGGCAATAGGGCTTGCCACCATCGTTCTCGCGGCGGGGCGAGCGACGGTCCCTGCGGTCGCCACGCCCGCCCCGGCGCTCATCTCGCCGGTCCTGGTCGTCATGACGCCGGGACTTGGGCTCCGGCTCAGCGACCAAGACCTCCCTAGCGGTCGCCTCCCGCCGCTTTTTCTTTTTCTTCTTGCGGTCGGAGGACTTCGAGGCGCCAGCATCGCCGGAGTCAGAAGGTCTTGTCGCGCACTTCCGGGCTTCGGCCGCCCTGGCGCACTTGTGCGCCAGGGAGAACAACTCTGACGTGGTTGAGATGACGCGCGTGGCCATCTTTTCCCGCATCTTCTGGTCTCGGACCCCCCTCCGGAAAGCAATAATCACCGATTGCTCGGAAATCCGGGGGATCGTGTTGCGGCAGTGGCTGAACCGCCGGATGAACTCTCTCAGGGACTCCCCCTCTTTCTGCTCCAGAGCGTGGAGATCGTCCTCCACGCCTGGTTGAGCGTAAGAGCCCTGAAAGTTGGCGACAAAAATGTCGCCTGACTCCTCCCACGAGTGTCTGAGCCTCGCGGGAGGTTAAGCGACCAAGACGGGCAGAGCCCGTCGATGTTGGGAGGTAGTTGGCCATTACTTTCTCGGATCCTCCCGCCGCACGCACCACCGTGGTGTAGATCTGCAGGAACTCCTCCGGGTTGGTGGTACCATCATATTTCTCGAAGGAGGCGGGGCGGAACCTCTCCGGCCATGCAGCCTGTCGAAGGCGGAGAGAGAACGCCTGGCATCCGACGTTGTAGGGGGAGCAGCGCCGTTCGCCAGCCCCTCGATCCTGAGGAAAGGATGAGGAGTGTGACTCTGCGCTCTCGCCAGAGTCCGAGGGAGGAGCCCCCGGTCTTGCACCCTCACGGCGCTCGCGAAGGACACGACGCAGGTCACCGTCGCGCTGACGTTGCCTCTCGTCAAGGCGCGATCGAAGGTCTTCGCGGTTCCCCCTGGACTCGGGGGGACCGCGGGAAGAAGCGGAGTCACGTGCCCATCCCCCCGTTACAGAGGGGGTTGCAACCAGGACTCCCTTCCCCTTGCCCCGGTCCTTGGTGCCGGGAGAAATTGTCGTGTGGCGGCTGGAAACCGGCGCATCGGTTCTTGTGAGCTCCTCGTCGCCTCATGCCGGAAGCCCCGGCTGGTCGCCGCTTCAACTTGTTCTTTGGCGGCATCCACCAGTGGACGATATCCCGCAGACCAAGGAGTGGCCGGTGTCGCCCCCGTGGTCACCGGAGGATGATCGAGGAGGCCGGCCGCTGAAGGCTTCAGCGAAGTGTCGTCCCCAGCCGCCAAGCGCCGTTAGACAGTGACCCACTGGCGCGGAGCCAAGTGTACCGCTCCGCGGCGGAGGGGCCGGGTGGCCCGGCCCTCTCCGAACATTGGGACCGGCTCTGGCGCCCCTTGCCTCGGCGGATTGCTGCGCTTGGAATGCGATTCCGCCATGCATCAGCGCCCTACTCTCTTGAGCCCGAACTAAGAGTGAAAAAGAGTAGGCAATCTAACCACCAATACCCCTACTGGCGCGCCACTGCTTGCAGTATTAGCCAACAGGCACCTCCGAGACGGGTGCTTATGAGGTTCGACGGGGCTTTCGGGGCAATCGCCTCGGAAGGGAAGACGGTGACGATCCGGCACCGGAGGCTCAGACTAACGAGGAACGCCAAGAGTTTTTACCTGTGTTCAGGCCCTCAGAAGAGTAATAACCCTAGTCCCGCTTTTCTTGGTATTGCTTGTGTTCTTGCCGAGAGGATGAAAACCTACCCACGATCGGTCGAATCGAACCCCTTCTCCCATGCACCCGGCTCCTTTTATACTCTGGCCGACGGGGCGCATGGGAGGCTTACACCGCAAGCCATCATCATTACACCGCATGGGCTCATTTAATGCACACGCCATTGTTCTTACATCCATTAATGCTCTCAGTATCTATCATAGTCCGCCTTGGGCCCCATGTCCACTAACGCCGCCTGCTCCGTCACGGGGTGAGGTGTAGTTGTGACGTCTCCCAAAGCCATGATGCGCCTGGGGAAGGCGCGCCGCCACGCTGCAGCTCCCATGCTTCCACATTAAATGCGCACGATTCGCATTTAATGTCCCTGATCACGACAGGACTATCCCGGGGATGGTGCGCCAGTGGCCTAGCTTGCACGCCACGTGTCCGCCGGGGTGACCACCTTGCTGGTCGCCTACCGCCTGGCTCAGACGCCATGTGTCCGCGAGGACACTCGGTCGCCTACTGCCTGGCTCAGACGCCATGTGTCCGCTAGGGCGATCACCCGGCTGGTCGCCCAGCAGCTTGGCCTGTACGCCACGTGTCCGCAGGGGCAACCACCGTATGGGTTTTTCTTTTGCCGTGGCCGTGGGCCCAAGCACGCCCTAGTTGCCACTTGATTCCTTTTGTAGCGCGGGGGAGCGGGTACCTTGGTGTAGAATACGTCGACAACAATCACAATCGGTTCTGAACTAGAACCGATTGTGATAAGGAGATCCCTCATCATAATCGGTTCTGAACTAGAACCGATTGTGATGAGTGCGTTCGGGATAGTCCTGCTAAAGTGAAAATTAGGCGCCAAAGTGAAACTTGGGTGTCGAGCGGGTTCCAATTTCAAAAATAATTTTACTGGGAAAATCATTGACCTATATATTTATACACACCCTTGTGCTCACTACTCATCTCCCCCACTTGCTCCTCTCCCTCTCACTTGCACTGCAAATAGATACATAGATAGATACAGAGAGTGAGAGAGATAGGAGCCAAGGTGAAAGGCGACTGCACTAGGATGTGGATCTTGGTTTTGCATTTCTTGGTTTTGGAAGAAATCACTGCATTGAGCACTTCAGTAATGGTAAGGAATTAAACTTTGATTTATTGTGATTTCTTCTTGTCCAAATTAAATTTATTTCTTTATTTGCCCATTATATAATGTACTATTTTTTCAGTCATTTTCAGATTCATGATAATGGCAAATGGGCATGGCTACAAAGCTGGGAGGTGGTGTAGACCAAGTACAATACGAACATGGAGTATCACTAGCTCTATAAAATGTTGTCAAGTATATTCCATAAACACATGCACACTATTTTGTCTAGTGTATCACCGTCTTTTAATTGGATGAATGGATAGATGATGCATGTGTACTGACTGTTAGGTATGTTTGTGTTCTATATTCATGTAAACGAATGTGATACGTGTATTGTAACGTATTTGTGTTCTATATATAGTGTGAATGATATTCATACCGTAAACCAATCAAAAATAGTGAAATGGGCTAATCACAATCGGTCCCGAGAAAGAACCGATTGTGATGAGGGGGTCATCATAATCGGTTTTAGCAAAGAACCGATTGTGATGACCGTTTATCACAATCGAGGAGAAAACTGACTGTGATAGTGCTTCCTCGTTACAATCGTTGGACTTTCTATCGCCACCGAAACCGATTGTGATAACGAAAAAGAACCGATTCTAATGTACATTTTTGTAGTAGTGTTATAATTCCTATCTAAAACCATGTGCAATGAGAATTATAAGATATATTGAAGTATTGACTACTGCAATGTTGAAGTTATGTTCCTAATGAGATGAATATGGGGTGTTTGGTTTGAAAAACTAGATAGTGACCATCCGATTATAGTTTCAAATCTAACTTACTTTTTTTTTTTAAGAAATAGAATGAGTTGGTCACCACATCATCCCTCAATCATACGTTTAATATATTACAAGGGATGTGTCATCATTTCAACAAAAAAGTCATCATTTCAAAAAAATGATATCATCTCACTGTATTTTATAAAATGATCTTACGATAAACAGCTCATCCTTAGTTGATGATGCCTCAAACCAAACATGTCTTACGAATAGACCTAGGCATTGGGTCGTGCCATGTCACTTCGATTCGTCTCCGACGATTAGGGGTGAAAACGGATCGGATACGGGCGGATATTGGTCGTCCCGTATCCTAACCCATATTATTGCCACGGATTCGGAGTCGGATACGTATACGAATTCGGAGTAGTCCGAACTCGGATATGAGACGGATACATGACGGATACGGATTGGAAACGGATAATATAGTCAGATAGTATGCGAGGCAAAAAAAATTAATGAATCATACGACATTCACATGAATTAATCAACTATACAACACAAGTACATACATATTTTTGACATGATGAATATAGTCGGATAACACACACACACATGGTCAATATATTAGTAAAATTATATTACAACCTGCTCACATTATATCACAGCAGCAATTAGTTTCACATTATATTACAACTTGCCTAATCAAATAGGAGAAAAACTGATCATTACCAAAATGTTACCCATCAAACTAGCAGTCCAACACTCAGTTGACATTAGTTTCACATTATATTGAACGTGACAGCAACAATAAGAGCTTGCTCCAGAAAGTAGTGCAATTATATTACAACTTGCTCACATTATATCACATGTTCACAGCAACACTATGTTTAACATTATATTACAACTTACCTAATCAGATAGCACATATTCTAACCCATATTACATGATATTTATCAGATATCGGTTCAGATATTTACCGAATATCGGGTCGGATATTGCTCTTCCCATATCCTAACCCATATTGCATGTGATTTTTCGGATACGGATCAGATATTGCTCTTCCTATATCCTAACCCATATCACATGAGATTTTCCGGATACAGATACGGATAACATCGGTACGAATTTTTTCGGATACAGTATCGGACCGGGCGGATATTTCTTGTCATATTTTCACCCCTACCGACGATTCTAGGTATGATCCATTGGTATGCCGTGCCAACTTCATGCTATGCCGCCCTAGGGATGGTTCATTTTGACTATTACTAAAAAGAGGAAAGGAGCCAGGAACGAGCTGGGGAACCTACCAACGTGGTCGCGAGGACGCAGTGCAGCTCATCAAGAGGCGAGGAAGGCGCTAGCATCGGGGAGGAAGCAAGCATGGTAACCAAGGGTGCAACGACGTGGTGCAAAAAGGCAGGATTTGGCTGCGGCATAGCAAAAGACCGCTGGAACAGGCGCTATCGTCATCTTCTTTCTCTTCGGTTGTTATTATCTTCTTCGTTGGGATGACTGGCGAAGGCGGTGGTGTGACCGAAGGTCGTTGGATTTAGCACTGAGACGCTAGCGTAAGATAGATAATGATGTACTGGATTGTAGATAGTATATTTTTACGAAAGTAGCTGAAATGGGCGCTTTCATGCTGGATCGATCATTCGATCTAGACATGACCCTCGTGTCGTGCCACTTGTAGTGCTGAGTTTTTAGACCCAATCCATTGTCCATTTCTTACTACGACCTCTAGCAATTGTTGCCCACTAAACCTCGAAAATAGCTAAAGTGGAATTCATGCTCACTTATACAACACAACTCTAGATTTTACTAGTCAAAGAATATGTTCTGTTCCTATATGAAATGGAATACCTATTATATTCTAATTAATTCATGTTATACAAAAGATCCAGATAAATTGAGGAAAAAAAGGTTTAATTTCGATTCTTCAGCTTGAAAAATTATATATTCATTTCTTTAGTATGAATAGAAAAATAACGATGACTCAAAAAAAGTCACAGCCAGCCCACCTCCACGTATTCAAGAGTAACGGACGAGATCGCAAGTCAGAAGGCCAGACCAAGGTTTCAAGTTTTAGTTTCGGATCGTATCTCGGAGGTGACAGAAATCCGAAATCCTAAAAAGATCTCAGAATTTCGAACAAAATCTAAAATGCAAAGTTCAAATCTAGTTTTTTTTGGATCGGGATTTTCGAGATCTCGATCAAAATTGTCGAAATCTCAGCCAAAAAAATATAAAATCTAATCAAAATACCTCATGTTCACATCACAGATGATTTTTAGTCAAAAACCGTGTGTGATGGCTCATCATATACGGTTTTATGTGCATTCACATCACACACACTGTTTTATTAAAAATTCGTCTGTGATGACTCATTATAGATAGTTTTTAATTAAAACTGTTTGTGATGTGTATTTTTAAAAAATAGTACTTTTTTTTTATTTTATCAGCATTTGAAATCTCATTTTCGATCGAAATGTAAAATCTAGACCGATATTTTCAAAATTTCGTGGAATTTTAAACCTCGACCCGGACCACAACCCCAGGCAAATCACCTCCCTTCCAAGCTTCCTTCCCCTTCCCAGCTCCCTATCGCCGCCTCGCCGCCTCTCGCGGCACACGCTCGCTTCTTCCCATCGACGCGCGCGGTCGGGAAGGCAATCCGCCGCCAAGCGACGCCGCGCCACCTGACGACCGCCGTGGCGAGGTTAGATGTCTAGACCGTCTCGCCGTGGCGCCACGCGGTAGGTCTCCGAGCACTTCGTTCGAATCAAACGATAGTTCATCCGTTCGTGCGGATTTGGGGGGCAGCCACTCGACGTCCCTCGCCCGGCGGCTCGCTGGCACGGGTCCTCTTCGGGCAAGAGCGGGGGAGGTGGAGCGCCAACTCAAACCGCTTTGCTGTTTTCGGCTGGCACTAGAAGAGGCGAAAGAGGACAGATGATGGGTGCAGCGAGCAAAGACGGCGGCGGCAGTGATGGAGGCGATGGTGAGTTGGCCGGAGGTTGGCGGGCGGAGGAGGCTGTCGCCGGCAACCGCAGGGCCCTCGAGGCTCTCCGGGAGCTCTTGATGTATCCTTTCCTCTACGCCCGCGAGTCCCGTGTGCTGGGGCTCAAGGTATCGTCACCTGTGACCTGTCCCCTTTTGCTTTCTGCCATCAATTGATCTGCGAATGCACCTTCGTTTTTTATGTGAGCTTGCCTTCTGCAGTGGCCCAGAGGATTGCTGCTCTACGGCCCCCCTGGCACCGGAAAGGTCATGTCTTTGTTCTAGCGCAAATCTTCACCAATTGTGTTGGTTAGATTAGGTTCATGTAGAGTTTGCTGTAATCTTCTGTTTATTGTACTTAGTGATATAGCAATCTGCAAGTACTGAACATGTTAGCAGTTGTTGTTTTTTCAGACAAGCCTGGTCCAAGCTATTGTTCGAGAATGCAATGCCCACCTGACAATGATCAAGTACTGACTAACTCGACCACAGAGAGACCTGACATACTATTGTTTTAAAGATTTTTAAAGGTCTCTGTGTTGCTTTTCAGTATATTTGGACATGACCCTTAAGTGCTTTAATGTGCCTATGTTGACAGTACGTATTCTGTGCATAAAGCCCATGCTGGAGAGGGCGAAAAGTTCCTGCGTGAAGCTTTCTCTGAAGCATACTCTCAGGCATCGCGGGGTAGACCAGCTGTGATTTTCATTGATGAACTGGATGCCATATGTCCACGCCGTGACAGTTGGTAAGTTTATTATGTCTTTTATGTTTGTTAAAATTTGTCTTCTTAATGCACTTTTCACAGGAGAGAACAAGAGTCCCGCATTGTTGCTCAGCTGCTGACACTGATGGATGGAAACAAGAAATTGTCAAAGACACCTCCTCACATAGTTGTTGTTGCATCAACTAACAGGTCAGGAAAAGCCAGTTATATGATTTGTAATTTCTGTTTTAGTGGCCAAGTTTAAGAGCCTCTCCAGTGGGACATGATTATGATCTATGTATCATCTCATGGAAAGTAGTTCTATTGAAACAATAGCTCATTTATAATGTTTAGGGTGGATGCCATTGATCCAGCACTGAGAAGGCCAGGGCGTTTTGACTCAGAGATAGAGGTCACTGTTCCTACGGTAGAAGAACGGTTGCAGATTCTTGAGGTAACATAAATTTACTATTTGATGAATTTTTTTGTTTCATGGTGCTTTTTACTATCTGGTTGTATGGATAATTCTACAAAGAACTATGCTTTTTTATACATGGCTTAGAATCTCTGTAGAGAAATGTAGTTACTCACTGCCAAAAAAATTTGTAACATAATATAGCAAAGCTGCATTTTTTGAATCATTTAACTGGTGTCATCTTATGGACCTTAATCTTTTTCAGCTCTATGCCAAGAATCTACATGTTGATGAAAGTGTCAATCTTCAAATTATCGCTGCATCCTGCAATGGTTATGTTGGAGCTGATTTAGAAGCTCTATGTCGAGAAGCTGCCAGACTTGCTTATCGTAGATTATTAAACTCATCTGAGGGTGGGAAGGTGCTTACACTAACCATGGAGGATTGGGAGTCTGCTAGATCTCATGTCAGACCAAGCATGACAAGAGGGGTAACCAAAGAAGTTCAAACTGTTTCATGGGATGATATAGGAGGTTTGAAAGATCTAAAGGTGAGATATATCTCATTTTAGGCTTACTTTTAATTGAAACCTGTTGTGATGGTGATTGTTCCTATGCTTCAGAAAAAGCTTCGGCAAGCTGTTGAGTGGCCCATCAAGCATGCTGCTGCATTTGCTAGACTTGGGATATCACCAATTCGTGGTGTGCTTTTACATGGTCCTCCAGGGTGCTCAAAGACCACCCTTGCGAAGGCTGCAGCACATGCTGCCCAAGCTTCTTTCTTTTCATTGAGGTTCGCGTAACACAATTACTATGACCATTTTTTGAGTCAAAGCACAGCTCACTATTCCACTATGTGAAAGAGTTCATGATTTTTTTTTATTTCAGTTGTGCTGTTTATGTTTTGATTTTTTTTTTTTAAATGTTATTTAATCAAGGAAAGCCCAGTTAATCCCCGATGCAGTGAGATAGTGATTACAGGAAGGAAAAGCCTGAAGTTTTTATTTTTCCATTGTATTTAGATCAAGCTTGGCATAAAATGAATTTTTGTTAGTTCAGTAATCTGGTATCCTGAAGTCTGCGTAAGCTTCAACTAATGAACATAACACCTTAGCCTAACCACCTTCAGTTCAAGATGCACTCCTCATTGAAGCTCATCTAGGTTTCACATATTTTTCCAACCAGTGGTGCAGAATTATACTCGAAGTATGTTGGAGAAGGTGAAGCTTTGTTGCGAAGAACATTCCAGATGGCACGACTTGCTGCTCCAAGCATTATATTTTTTGACGAGGCTGATGTACTTGCCCCTAAAAGGTATGCATTGAGATCCTTGTATCTTGTGATATGGAACGTAAATACTTCGGATTTGTATTAGATAATGTGTGATTTTAGTAAACTGAACTTGTAGTTGTAGATCCGTCATGAGAATGGATATGACCTTTTCATAACATTTTTATACAACTTTATGTAATCATGAAACTTGCATTTGGCACTTTCCACATCGATGTATAGACTTGGGCATGTATTAGGAGTGTTAACATATTTTCTCAGAAATCGGTCCTGAATGTTCTTTTTATCAGGAGCAGAATCAGTTTATGTGAATTTTGTTTGTGCACTTGTGAATCTTGTTTTCATTGCTAACTTCCGAGAATGCCTGTTTTGCAATGAAGTAACTCATACTGGGACTTGTATAACCTTGCAGAACTGGTCCTGGTAGGAACTCCAGTGGCAATGCCACAGTTGGAGAAAGACTCTTATCAACTTTGTTGACCGAAATGGATGGTTTAGAAATGGCTACGGTACTTCTTAGCTTGCTGATAGTTTTCAACATGATTCTCCTGAGCGTATCTACCTGTCTGTTCATGAAAAGGGTATCTTGATTTTTTTTTTTATTGAAGGGAATTATTGTATTGGCTGCTACTAATCGTCCAAATGCAATCGATGGAGCTCTTCTGCGTCCAGGCCGTTTTGATATGGTATCTCTCTGTTTCTGTCTCTCAACATGCACATATACAAATACTTACCATAAGTCCATAACCTTCTATTGAGTTGCAGGTGTTGTATGTTTCACCACCAGATGTGGAAGGTCGACATGAGATACTACGCATCCATACACGGAAAATGAAGTTGGGGGAGGATGTGAATCTTTGGAAGATAGCGGAGTGTACCGAGCTGTTCACTGGGGCTGATCTTGAAGGCCTGTGCAGGGAAGCAGGAATGGCGTCGCTGAGGGAAGATCTGTCGGCAAGTTCAATACATGACAGACACTTCCAGGCCGCACGAAGTTCATTGAGTCCTTCTCTTACAAAGGAAATAGTTGACGAGTACTCAACTGCCACCATCAATGATTCAACAAGGAGGTAACATTAAAACGTGTTTCTTTTTTCTTTTCATTTTTGTGTTTGAAGAGCTTGTATCACATAAGCATGCTAGATCAGTCGATCCTAGGATAATGCAATTGCTGTGTGCTTGAGTAATGCAGTCATGTATGAGTATCACGAGACATCGTCGTTGGCCCATTGGTAATACGAAACTCTGTTGAATTTCAGACTCTTTGAGTTGTTCTGCTTGTGTTTGCCCATCGCTAATTTTCTGTACTACTGTCTATTATGTCCTCGGTTTCATATTTTCATTGACATTCTACGTACATGTTCCTCCTGATTGAGAGTAAAGTACATTGTCCCATATGATAATAGCGTGCAGCAGCATTTGAGCACGGTCTCCAAAGAATATTTCGTGGTAAGAACTGAGAAGATAGTACTATTCATGAGGATAAGAATGCATCAGTGTCATTACAAACAGAACCTACAAAAACGAACACATGACTTCTGGTCAACCTGAGCACTAGCAGAGCAGAATGTGCCCTTTTTATTATCGGTCAGCTATCCAACAAGATAATTTTTACAAAGGAAAGAAAAGTTTCAGATATGGGACTAGTAGTGCACATGGTTGTCAAGCGATAAGGCGAGACGAGGCACCAGCCGAGCGTCTAGATGCCTATGTGAGGATTAGGCGACCAAAGAAATGATGTAGCAATATCAGTGTTACCCATTAGGCAATGTAGAATTCACAAAGCAAACAACCATCATAGAAGATCATAGTTCAATAACAAAAAGAAAGGGACTACGAGCTTGGTGGTTGGCCCAAGCAGCAGCGCTCTAACCCTATCATGCCTGCCGCTCCTCTCAGATCTTTGACTCCTTGTACGCCGGTCCTCTTAAGCTACTCCGCCGCTCCTCCTCCCGTGTCGCGCCGTCGCTCGGTTCTCCCCCACTCCTCGCCTGCCGCTCCTCTCGTGCAGCGCTGCCGCCCGCCGCATCGTTGCCCGGTTCTCCTCCTGCGCCGCGTCGCAACCCGGTTTCCCCCCTTCCACGCCGCGTGCATTGCTTTGCTCGCCGCACCTCCTTTTCCCAGCCAGGTGAGGTGAGCAGCCATGGTGTGTAGGCTTCGGCATCTAGACGCCTGCAACACTGGTAGTGCAGCATCTCTTATACATCTTCGATTCTTCATCCCTGTAGACTAAGAATGCACTGGTCTTGCAGTAGCTGGATGCCAGCGCCTTCCCAGAGGACGTTGGTGGCGAGAAAGCGCATCGTGAGATCCCTAAAGTTTCGTCTTCGCTGAAGCTTTTCCTGCGGGAGACGAATGGTAGGGGCAATATTAGGAGAGAAAAAGCGCAAGTCGGGCAATATCAGGAGAGAAAAAGAGCAAGTCTTTCGAGCAGCTTGCAAAGAACACTAAAAAACAATTAGAAACAGTGACAAATAAACCAGGGACATTGCAATGTGATGTCAGTTACAAATAGTTTAGCAATCTTTTACCCAATCTGGTTTTTTTTTGTCTGTGTGTAAACTGAACTTGCATGCTATATCAAGGTACGTTTGAGGAATGCAAAACATCAAAAGGTTGCTAACTCTGTATGAAACAAAGTAAGCAAGACGTGTGGAAACAAGCTTAAGAGCATACCTTGCAGCATCCATTAGCTGTGACCCTATTCGCTTTCTTCTGCGTGGTGGCACGCACGACCCAGATGGCTCGAAACTAGGGGTGGAATTTTAGCTCGAGGCTCGAGGCTTGGCTCGGGCTCGGTTCGGCTCGGTGCGGTTCGGCTCGGCTCGCATGGCCAACGAGCCGAGCCCGAGCCTACCGCCTGGCTCGCTTATTAACGAGCCGAGCCAGCCCGACTCGTGAGCGGCTCGTTAGGCTCGGCGATCATTGAGTTATATAAGGTATGAATTCAATACAAGAATGTCAGTATACCCAATGCTAGACATCTAATGAGCAATGCTTGTCTTACCTTACTTTTTGAGTTTACTCTTCTTAGTACTTCAAATGTCTTGTATTGGGTCTACTGATTACTTTTGCATGTATAAAAGTAAGCGGAGTATTCTTTTCCAGATTACATGTTTGCGCTTTATAAACTGAAAGAGCAGTCTAACCATCTGTGCTTAAAAAGGCGTCCCATAAATGTGAAATTGCTTCTTAACCGAACCCTAGAGGAGGCTGGAGCCTGAGAACGGTGAGAATGGATGGAGGAGCTTTGTTTTTTTTGTGAGAATGAAGGGCATTTGGGCCCTTGCCAGTGCCCTTGTAGGCCTGGCCATGAAGCCGGGCCGAGGCTCGAGCGAGCCCGAGCCGAGCTCAAGATTGAGCTCGATGTATGCAACGAGCCGGGCTCGGCTCGGCTCGAAAACTGGCGAGCTCGGCCGAGCCGAGCCGAGCTCGGCTCGGCTCGGCTCGATTCCACCCCTACTCGAAACCCAGAGTGCCGGAACAGCTTCCTCTTCACAGATTACTAGTTATATGCCCGTGCGTTGCTACGAAAAACAAAATTGATAACAAAAAATAAAGATTAAAAAATAAAAAAAATACTATTTCATAAGAACAAACATCTATATTTAACGCTTCGTTTCTTGCAAAAGCTGAATAATTAAAGCAACGCTTCGTTTCTTGCGTAGGGCAATTAAGCAGGGCAATTAAATAGGGCAATTAAGCAGGGCAATTAATGTGACGTGGGAAGAAACTCTCACTTTATATAGGAATAGCACCAGGATCCCGGCACTTCCCTCGTAAAACTGATTTTCCCAAACTCTAAATGTATGGTTTATTTTCCCTTATTCAATTTTGTTAACCCGCAAATTGCTGCAGTTTTCCACGGTGGAGCTCGGGATAAGTTTGTATGCTGTTCTTGCGGTTGAGCTTTTGAACATGAACATTCGATGGTGACTGAGTTAAACTGTCTTGATTTGATATACCAGTGGATTCAGATGATGTTTCAAATTAAATAACAATTAATTACTTAATATCATCATGAATTTTATTTCCTTCAGAATTGAGATAGTTGGATATAGTTATACATAATTACATACAACTTCTGTTTCCTTTACCGAATTATGTAGAACCTTTTGCTTTTCTAGCTGCAAATCTGGTCTCTTTGGAGTAAATTTGAAAAAATGATACCGAAAATTTGAAAGATGTGACAGGTGACACATATTACCTACTGCGCTCTTGTACTGCGGTAAAACGCTGACAACATGGTAGGACAGGGCTCACTAGCCTGCCGCACCGTAGGACCACGGAAGTTTTCTGGCAAGCTCCACTCCCTCGGTAAGAATATGCCGATCAAATCAATTAATTAACACTTACTTAATCACTTAATTAAAGTCATTTACTAGCCTACCATGGTGAGGATGCTCAGCAAGTCCATGCCGAGCCATTAGTTCGCGGCACGGCAGATGTGCTGTTAAGCTCTGACTGCACAGCAGCTCTGGTCTGCATGTCCATGCCTACCGCAATGGGATGCGTTGCCATGGCGTCGACGGAGTGCTGTAGTACAGTAGTGTATTAGGTGATATCTGTCGGATTTGCAAAAACAAATGTACCGGAGCGCCGAAAAGGAGCTGGCTTCAATTATGAACGGCCCCCATTTTCGGCGGTTGCTTTGGCGCCCCGATCCCAGATCCGCATTTCAGAAACCCGCGCGAGCGCGACGGCCTCCTCAATTCCTGCCCGTCCGATCCCCTCCGACCGAGGCCTCACGGCCTCATCCGCACCGTGGACCCGCTTCGTCCTTCCCTAAGGACCCTAACCCACCAAACGTTGCCGCGCTCGCCGCACCCCCGTCTTTCTCCTCCCGCCGGCCGCCGCCGCGTCTTCTTCCCCCCTCGTTTTTGTTGGCGACAACGGGAGAGAGGGGAGAACGAGAATTAGAGAGAACGCACGCAAGAAGGCGATGCAGCCCAAGATCAGCGCGTTCTTCAAGCGGCAGGCCCCCGGGCCCGATTCGAACAGGTTCTTCTTCTCCTCCTCCTCCTCCTCCCCTTGAAACTGATTGTTCTCCGTACGGAATCTTGCCCGATTCGAATATAGTGTTGAGTTGCTACATGATACCGTTAAAGAATGCGAACAGCGAAGACATTGGCACCCTCGAATTCGAAAATTCTGGTTTGTGATTTTGTCGTCGTTCATCTCAAGTTTAGATGCGGGCTGGCGCTTCCAATAATTATGCAGACTAAATCTTGAATCATTCTGCCCGAAGTCCGCGTGTTCTAGATTCATGTTTGTGGGTTTTGGATAGGGGCGATGAGGCGCACAGCAGGGGAGGCGGTGGCGCGACGGAGGCAAAGAGGCCCAAGAGCTGTGCGGGGGACGGCAAGGTCCTCAACAAGAAGAGGAGCTTTGCGCAGTTCCACCTGGAGCTCGGGCAGTCCAATTTTCTCCTCCACATGTGCTCGGTCTGCGGCATGATGTACGCCCGCGGGAACGACGACGACGAGAAGGTTCACAAGGCGTACCACAAGAGTTACTTCGAGGGTGTCCCGTTCAAGGTACCACCACCCCGGTTGTTTTGTTAATTGCAATCTCTTGTCCATGATTCTTGTGTTCCTGTTAAGTGTTTCTAACAGATGAGTTGCAGGGTTGGCGCAAAGAAACTGTGGTTGCAAGGCCTAGGGGTGGGGACCGGATAATTCTCGCAACAGGCGAAAATTCTTGTGCACCGAACAGCAAGGCATTTTGACAAACTCACTTCGTTATGTTCAAATATATGACTTTCTGAAGAAATGCAGGCTGTAAACAGTAGTTTACTGATAGCCGTATCTGTATGCTAATGTGCTAACTGCTAAAAGCTTGAACCGTTTCACAGACAATCTACATTTACATTAAAAATGCAGATGCAAATTGCATGGATTTATGATACAAACCATGTAATGTCATGTAAATATGTCAGGTCCAAGAGGTGATCAAAGTGGTGGAGAAGGAGCTGGGATTTGGGGAAGGTCGGCTCCTTCATAAGCTTTGCAAGGTAGCTTCATAGCCCAAATCCCCATATGACATTATCAATGCATTATATTTGTCTTACTGGGTAGTCAAATCATCTTTGTTGTATAGGTTTATCTGTTCATATCTGGTCAGAGGATTGTGGGATGCCTTGTCACTGAACCAATAAGAACAGCACACAAAGTTATCCCAAGCTCCACCTTGGAAAACTGCAGCAATTTGCGGGTTAATAAAATTGAATCAGGGAAAATAAACCATACATTAGAGTTTGGGAAAATCAGTTTTAACAGGGAAGTCTTAAAACGGCATAATCATTCTGACAAGAACAAAGAGTACCGGGATCCTGGTGCTATAATTTGTGAAGAGGAAGCTGTTCCCGCACTCTGTGGGTTTCGAGCCATCTGGGTCGTGCCATCACGCAGAAGAAAGCGAATAGGGTCACAGCTAATGGATGCTGCAAGGTATGCTCTTAAGCTTGTTTCCACACGTCTTGCTTACTTTGTTTCATACAGAGTTAGCATCCTTTTGATGTTTTGCATTCCTCAAACGTACCTTGATATAGCATGCAAGTTCAGTTTACACACAGACAAAATATTTTTTACCAGATTGTGTAAAAGATTGCTAAACTATTTGTAACTGACATCACACTGCAAATGTTCCTGATTTATTTGTCTGTGTTTCTAGTTGTTTTTCAGTATGCTCTTCAAGCTGCTTGAAAGACTTGCTCTTTTTCTCTCCTGATATTGCCCAACTTGCGCTTTTTCTCTCCTGATATTGCCCCTACCATTCGTCTCCCGCAGGAAAAGCTTCAGCGAAGGCGAAACTTTAGTGATATCACAATGCGCTTTCTCGCCGCCAACCTCCTCTGGGAAGGTGTTGGCATCCAGCTACTGCAAGACCGGTGCGTTCTTAGTCTACAGGGACGAAGATGTATAAGAGATGCAGGCGTCGCCTAGACGATCAGGTGCCGGAGCCCGCACACCATGGTCGCTCACCTCACCTGGCTGGGAAAAATGGGGCGGCGCTAGAGGAGAGGGGGAGTAGAGGGGTGGTGGCGCTGGTGAGGAGTAGAGCAATGCGCCCGGCGGGCGGCGTTTGGGTTTGGATAGGTGAGCATGGTGTTTGGGTTTCAATAAGGTGGTGTGTTGGGTGCAATCTATTGGTTCCAACCCAAGTAATTACATGTAAATTTGTAGTGCGCGACTCACGTGAGTTTGGGCTGTTGCTGGGGCGTTAAATTTTTTGTGGTGCCTCTGTTCCCAGTGCTGATGTAATATGGATCATAGTAGGCCACTGTCTTGCTTATGAACAAGTCATGTTGAGTCCAACCATCTGGCAACAGCATGTGTTTGCATGCGGTAATTTATAAGATGCTATTTCTTTTTTACCGGACTGTTTCACACAATTTGTATAATTTTGTGTGGTGTGGCTTGTTTTTTCTTCTGTGTTGGCTTTGTTCTGTAAATCTGTGCTGGTGTATAGGCCTATGGCATGTGGGCTCCATCTGCAAGTTGGCCCCATTCAGTGACTTAGAAGGTCTAGTTTTGTCCAAAAAATTAAGGTTATGGTCCTAATGCGACTATTGAAAGATAAGCTTAGAAGGACATGCCCAAAAGTGGAGGAAAGGAAAATGGACTTTTCCCTTTGTCATTTGGTTTCGTTGTCAGCCTAGCTTACTCGTTGTGGATCCTTTTAGGCCTTTTTTGCTGCTTGACTGCTTGGTATTTCGCTTGAATAGTATGAACTTTGGATGAGATTCCAGTTTCCTAATAGTCATGTTTTGTCATGCATTGAAATTAGAATTCTGGCTCCTGGAGACCTGGACTGATTCTCTAGTACTCCCTCCAGTTTGATAATAGATGTCGTTTTAGACATAGTGATGGTCAAACTTCTAAAACTTTGACTATTGATATATTTTTAAATATTTAAATTGGATATATAAAAATTATATGTGTAGATTTGTCTCGAGAAGTACTTTCATAATATTATAATTTTATTGGGTTTTATAAATATATTATAATAAAAATTAGCGGTCAAAGTTGTGTTTTGAAGACCGTGTCGATGTCCAAAACGACATCTATTATCAAACTGGAGGGAGTAGTTCCCAGGCAATTAAAATCGAACATACTGACATTTTGTGGGAAGCCACCTGTTAATTACAGTCTAGCTGATTGGAATTCTGTTGTCCTAATTGGTCCTCCAAATCACTGCACCTTCTACTATTAATGTCAGATCTCCTTTGTTGCTCTATTCCGTCTTTTTGTAATAACATCGCTTTCTTCACTCATTAGTCTCTACCCCCAAGTATGTTATGGGCCTTATGGCCAACGTTCTTGCTACGATGGTATTTGCTCTTACAGTTTTGGCAGCAGGATTGATGTTGAAACTGGGATTCCTGATATTGTAGCTCTATTCATTGTAATAACATAGCTGACACTAAAACTAATAAAATAAGAACCTTTGAGATTTATAAATAATAACAATTGAACATCTAAAACGTTCAGTTTAAAGTAAACATAGCACCTCCAGTTGGCATGTTGAGTACAAAGGTGAAACTATAGGTTCCCAGGCTAACAGTCTAACAATATATACTTGAATTATTATTTTCCCTCAATCTTCGGGCTTCAGTCATCAATGGCACCATTCTCTTGAGGTTCTGGTTGATTTACTTCTATTCACTCTTGTGCATTTGCTATCAATACTAACTCCAATGGTGCATTGGTTAGCAATAGCGTCTAAATGCAGTACAAACATTTCTTCAAATTCTTCTCTGAATATAGAATATGTATCCACATTTTGTCATGTACAGTTTGTGTTTTTATCTTATTTTCCTGTAAATTGGATTAATATACTACAGTATGTGTGTTCAAGTTGATGTGCTCTTCCAACTGGATATCATGGGATTACTTGTCAAAACGAAGCATTTCCTGAAGATCATCCATGAACTTTATTGGACGAAGCCTAGCTTTTCAAGAAGAATGTATCAGTGGACTCCCATGTATGTTCTCTTATAACTTGCTAAACGTACTTAAGACTTCACGGCTATTTTTATTCTAGTGTGAACTGTGTGATTTGCTGTCACAAAATTGTAGGCATATAATAAATTTTTAACTCATGATTAGCAATCAAGTTGCGGGTCACAATGGGCTCTTATTCAATAAATACCAAATATCCAACTAATGTTTATATCTGGTACTTGAGGGGGAAAATACACGAAATCTCTTTCATATTTTTATTTACCACACTCAATTTGTAGACAATTGTACTGAATGTTAGATCCTTTAGATGACATGACACTGGGGCCTCCTTGACTGTGTCCAACCGATGGTGCACGACTTGGCGGTGTCCCTGAAGCACTTTGTTGCGACTGACTGATGAGAATTGGGCAACTGTACCTCCTATGTCCCTCCTGACCGCAATTGTAACACTTGATGAGTACTTAGGGGCAACGACTAGCATAATGCGGACCTCCGCAATGGAAACACCTTAAAGATGGATTTGATAGTGACGAGTACCCAGGCCATGGGTACCCCCAGCGGCCCGAAAGGGCGCGTGGGCCGAACCAGGCCGGTCGGGGCCCAAAGCCACGGCTGCCGAGGAAAAGCCGTAGCCATGACCAAGTCGGCGAAATCCCTGAAGCGGCGACATTTATTGCGTGATCGAGCGCATTAAATGCCGGGCCGTAATGATGACGCAGCCGGCACAAGTCCCCAACTCTCGCATTTACTACGAGCGGCGCGGCAACTACGCCGACCGGCCGAGGAGCAAGGAGCCGCGGCCAGCCCCATCACCGCCACTTGCGGGCGACTAAGAGCACATCTTTTTCTCTTTTTTAAGCAACAATGTAACCTCCTCCTCGCCTGTATAAAGGGGAGGAGCGAGCATGTAAGACGACGGACAACCTGGGAATCAATACAATCAAACCCACACGAATCGGAGTAGGGACGTTCGGCCCGAACCAAGATACATCTTGTGCTCACCCGAGTAAGCCGTCGAGGAGAGGAGCGTGCACCCCCTCTTACCTATACAAATTCATTGGCCGGTGCTCAAACACCGGCTAGCCATGGCGCGCCAGTAGGGGCCTCGTGCACGACGTTGTCGCCATTTTTCCCGCTTTAGCTTCCTCGACGGTTCCCTTTCTTTCTCCGACATCGCCATGCCGAGAAGCGTCGATCCGCTTTCGGCTCCTCGACTTCGTTACCACCACGGCGGGACAGATAGTGATCGTCCCCACCGCATTCGGCGCCAAGTGTCCACCGAGGACCCCGACGCCCTCACTCGCCAGAGACTCCTCCGGCCGAGGTCCCCGCCACGGACCCCGACGCCGGCACGCCAGAGGCCCCATCACCCCAAGCGATGCGCGGCGTCGAGCGATGGCGGTCGCACCCGCCGCGACCTCGCTGCGTGGCGATGGTCGGCCATGTACCCGACGACCACCACTGACAACTCCTCCGACCACGGCTCTAGCGGAGGAAGAGATAAGAATGCACCACGCTATCGCGACCCCGACACCGCCGCAGGCGCCGCGACCCCGGCCACACCAAAGCCTCTCCGCCAACACCCCGAGGAGGATCACCGTGCTCGCCGCCGACCTTCAGCCGGCGACGCGACGAGCCGAGGCTCAAAAGGCCGAAGCTCGACAAGCTCCAGGCCGACCTGGAGCGATGCTCGCCCGCCGCTTCCACTGCGCTGGCGGCGCAAGGCCACAAGACGCCAGTCCACCACCACCGGTAGCTAGGGGACGGACGATTCATCGCTTTTTCCCCACGCTGGCCAAAACATCGCCAAGAAGAAGAATGCCGCCCGCGGCATTCCCGAGCCAGACGATCCTGCAGCCTAAGGCTACCCACCGTAACCTCCGGCCTGGTGGAGCGAGCGGCCGCAAGAAGACGCTGTGATGGCCACGGATCGCAGCGTTCGGACGCCTCTTCGGATGGCCCGCGCGCGACGCCATCCGAGGCCGCGGAGCGAAACAAGGGCAGCGTCACCTTCCGGCAACCCCAGGCATCGCGCACCGGTGCACCAACGCTTGGGGACGAACGCGACGCCGCACCACCCTCCAAACGCGAAGAACGAGGAACGACCCGACCCGGCCAGACGTCGCCGACAATAGCCCGCTGGCGTGATCGCAGCCCGAGCCCCGATGGCTCCCGACGGGCATTCGCCAGGGATTCGCAGCGGGTTCCTCGCCGGATTCCGGCGCCGGCCAACATAGCTACACGCAGGGCTACAAACCCGGTGTATGGTCGAAGATTACCGGCCAAGATGCGGGCGGGGAGCGACGGACGACCTTTTGTCATCCAATACCTCCCCATCTACTTGGCGGACTCACCGGGCATGGCTCGAATATCCGCCCGCCAACATCATCCGGATCGGGCCGACCTCAAGCACCACTTCGTTGGCAACTTCCAGGCACCTACAAGCGACCAGGAATTCACGACTGAAAAGGCTGCAAGCGGCAAAGGAGAGCCTCCGGACTACATCCGACGCTTTTTCCCAACAAGGTAACGAGCTCCTCGACATCCGCGACGCCGATGTCGTGGGGCATTCATCTACGGCACCACTTCCAAGACCCTGGTCCATAAATTGGGGTGTCTGAAGCCCAGACCACCAAAGAACTCCTGGACATTGCCACCAACCACGCCTCGCGAGGAGGCCGTAGATGTCATCTTCGACAAAGGGAAGTCGGGCGAGGATCGCACCGAGCCCACTTCTCCTCCGACCGCCCGACAAGCGAAAGCGCCACGGCAAACAGTCCGCGAGGACCGCCTGGTTGCGGTTACCGACTGGCCGGAAAGCCGCAAGGCCGGCAACCCCGACCACTTCGAGAAGCCGATGGAGAGCACGCGGTCCGAATCCACGGATACCCCGTCGAGCACAAGTATCGGGACTGCGAAGTCCTGGCGTTTTCTTTCCGGAACCCCACGACGCCACGGGCAAAGGAAAGAGGCAAGACTCGGCGCCGACCACCGAGATCGAGGCAGACGTCGGCTTCCCGAGACCGACGGTTGCCTCATGATCTTCGGCGGACCGCAAGCTACGCCGACCGGAGGCAGCTCAAGCTCGCTGCCGAGAGGTGTTCGCGCAAGCCCAAACAGCATTTCCTAAATACCTTCGGTGGTGAGTCCCCGATCACCTTTGACCGGCCGACCACCCCGACCACGCCCCGCAACCAGGAGGTACCCGCCGTCATTGACCCCATCGTGGGAACAAAGCGCTGACTAAGGTGCTCATGGATCGGCGGCAGCAGCCTCAACATCCTTTACGTTGAGACCCTCGACGCCATGGGGATCCCCACTCGAGCCTTCGACCAAGCAGAGCACCCTTTCACGGCGTCGTTCCTGGCCGCCAGGCCCACCCGCCGGCAGTCGACCGCCCGTCACGTTCGGAGCCCGGTTAACTTCCGCACCGAGACCCTCACCTTCGAGGTCGTGGATTTTCCGGCTCCTACCACGCCATCCTAGGGAGACCATGCTACGCTGAAGTTCATGGCGATCCCCAACTACACCTACCTGGTCAAGATGCCCGGCCGCATGGGGTGATCATCAGAATCGCGTTTTTCCAGCTTCGCCACTACCGCGAAAGACAATTCAGAAGTTGGCCTCGGCGCCGTCGATTCATCGAGCTCGCCGGCCTCCG
Source organism: Rhipidocladum racemiflorum (assembly GCA_036346355.1). Classification (NCBI taxonomy): domain Eukaryota; kingdom Viridiplantae; phylum Streptophyta; class Magnoliopsida; order Poales; family Poaceae; genus Rhipidocladum; species Rhipidocladum racemiflorum. The sequence continues at coordinate 68,197,230 of CM070576.1, read as the reverse complement.
AAAGCATTTTCCGAGTCCGCTCCCGACTCTAGCAAGTCCGGACCGGGCTCCTTCAAGTCCGCCGAGGACACAAAGACGATCGAGGTCGACCCAGAGGACCCGACCAAAACCGCTCGGATCGGGACCACGCTTCCTGCCAAATAGGAAAGCGCGCTGCCGACTTCCTCCGCGCCAACCGGGACGCCTTCGCATGGAAGCCCTCCGACATGCCAGGGATCCCGAGGGAAGTCGCCGAGCACTCCCTGAACATCCGGCCTGGGTCTAGACCAGTCGCCCAGCGTCTGCGCCGCTTCGACGAAGGAAAGCGCGTGGCCATAGGAGAGGAAATAGCCAAGCTCTTGGCCGCAGGGTTCATCAAAGAAGTTCGCCACCCCGAGTGGTTAGCAAACCCTGTGCTTGTAAAAAAGAAGACTGGGAAATGGAGAATGTGTGTCGACTACACAAGCCTAAACAAGGCATGTCCGAAAGATCCATTCCCTCCGCCGTGACGACCAAATGGTAGACTCCACCGCAGGTGCGAATCCTCGCCCTTTCTCGGATGCCTACTCAGGGTACCACCAGATCGCGATGAAAGAAGACGACCACTCGCGACTTCCTTCATCACTCCGTGCGGTTCGTTACGCTCGTGACAATGCCGTTTGGCCTGAAAACGCGGGGCTACATACCGTAGATGTATGCAGACCGCTTTTCCGACCAGATCGGCCGCAATGTCGAGGCGTCGTCGACGACATCGTTGTCAAGACCAGAAGACCAGCGACATCATCGCCGATCCGAGGAGACTTTCGCGAACCTTCGACGGTTCGCAAGATCAAGCTCAACCCCGAAATGCGCTGGGTACCTAAGGGAAGCTTACTCGGCTTCATCATCTCCGAGCCAGCGGCATCGGCCGAGACAAGATCTCCGCGATCTTAAGGATGGGGCCGATCAAGAACCTCAAAGGGGCCCAAAGGTCGACGGATGCCTAGCGGCCCTGAGTCGCTTCACGCCCCGCCGGCGAACGCGGCTTGCCTCTATACAAACTCCTGAGGAAATCCGACCACTTCACCGGACGAAGGAGGCTCAGACGCCTTCGACGCGCTAAAGGTTTTCCGACCACCCCTCCAAAGTCTTTGGTCGCCTGGCCGCCAAGAGCCTCTGCTACATCTACATTGCCGCCACGACCCAGGTCGCCAAGACGGCACTTGTCGCGAGCGAGCGTAAGAAGGGCGGGTCCTTAAGATCCAGCCGCCGGTCTACTTCATTAGCGAAGTACTCTCCGAGTCCAAGGCACGGTACCCGCAGATTCGTAAGATGCTCTACGCAGCTCGATCACGAAAAGAAAGCCGGGTACATTACTTCAACCAAAGACCACGCTTCGTGGTAACCTCCCTACCACTCGGCGAGGTCATCCATAACCGCGACGCCTCGAAGAATTGCCAAGTGGGCACTCGAGCTCAATGGGCATGACGTATCCTATGTCCCTGACCGCCATAAAATCTCAAGTTCTAGCCGACTTCGCCGCCGAGTGGACCGAAGCCCAGGCCCCACCTCCGCTCGAAGACCCCGAGTCATCGGACGATGTACTTCGACGGTCCTTCACCAAAACGGAGCCGGGCCGGGTCGCCATTCTTTCACCACTCGGGAACAAGCTTCTGTGACGCCATCCGGCTACTTTTCGACGCAACCAACAACGTCGCCGAGTATGAGGCCCTCGTTATCGGTCTCCGCGATCGCCGACCTCGAGCTCATGCGGTTATGCGTGCATGGCGACTCAAAACTGGTCGCCGATCAAGTCATGAAGGCTGCAGAACCTCGCGACGATCGGATGGCGACCATCGCCGAGAGGTACGCATAACCGGAGCGAAGTTCAAAGGATTTGAGCTCCATCATAGCTACAGACGGAACAACGGAGAGGCCGATCACCTGGCTAGTCTCGCCCGGCAGAGGGCCGGTCCCGCCGAATTTTCGCCCTCGACCTACACCAAGCATCCATCCTGACCGATCGCCGGACGATCGCCAAGCGACCCGACAAAGGCCGAGCTGGTCAAGCCGGGTTGCAACGCCCCGATGACCAGACCGATTGAGGAATCCCTTCATCGATCGGTCGACCGACGGTTCCTCCCCGACGACCCAACCGAGGCCCGCCGCCGCTCGTCGGGCAAAATCCTTCATACCGACGGCAACGACCTCTACTGTATGAGCCCCTCCGGATCCTCCGTAAATGTATCCCACCGACCAAGGAAGAGAGCTACTCCGCGACATCCACGGCGGGGTTTGCGGACACCACGCTGGTCACGAGCCGGGTCGGGAAAGCCTTCCGACAGGGTTTCTACTGGCCGACCGCCGTGGCCGACTCCGAGCAAATCATCCGGACGTGCGAAGGGTGCCAATTCTTCGCTCGGCAAACTCACCTCCCGGCGCAAGCCCTCCAAACGATCCCTATCACCTGGCCCTTCGCCGCTTGGGGACTCGATCTGGTCGGGCCCTTCAAGAAAGCGCCGGGCTTCACCCACCTGTTGGTTGCGATAGACAAGTTCACCAAGTGGATAGAAGCCAAGCCGATCACAACAATCACTTCAATAGCAGTGGACTTCATCCGCAATATCGTCTACAGTTTGGAGTCCCGAACTCCATCATCACCGACAACGGAACACGCTCATGGGAAAGGAGTTTCTCGAGCTCTGCGATACTTCAAAGATCCGCGTGATTGGGCGGCCGTCGCCCACCCACGGAGCAACAGCCAAGTCGAACGCGCGAACGGCATGATCCTCCAAGGGCTCAAGCCGCGAATCTTCGATCGACTGAAGAGGTACGCGGGACGTTGGGCAGCCGAGGTACCTCCGCACTTTGGAGCTTACGGACCACCCGACCCGGCCGACCGGTTCACGCCGCTTTTCCTGGCATTCTGAGCGAAGCCATCTTACCGACCGACTTGGACTACGGCGCCCAAAGGTTCAGGCCTTGCCGAGACCCGGGGCTCGAGTCCCAAAGAAGACGGCCGACCGGCCGATGAAGCGCGAGATGTCGCCGTTCGCTTCACCAAATACCAGCAGACATCGCGACGCTACTACCACGACCGCAAGGTTAGAGGGCGGCGTTCAACACAGCGACCTGTTCTGCGCCAGTCCACCCAACAAAGGCAAGCACAAGCTCTCCTCCTTGGGAGGGCCCTTCATTGTAGTAGAGGTCCTTCGACCTGGCACTTACCGGCTCAAGGATCCCGACGGCAATATCTTGTCAAACGCCTGAACATCGAAAAGCTAAGGCGATTCTACCCTTAGCCCTTTTTTCTACCTCGCTCATTACCATGTTCACCTTTTACCGGCCTACGCTGTAGCATTTTTTCCACTGGTCAACATCCCGCTCAACCGCCGTCATTCACCCGATCGTTCGGTCTACTTTTTTTCCGACCGAATACCACGGCCCTACGCCCCAAGCTACGGTTGCGAAGTGGTATCTCGCTAAGGAAAAAAGAGGCGTAACAGATGGTATACTGCCGTTCTGGGAACTAACGCCGCGCCAAAACCTCGCTTTTTCTACTTTTTCTAAAACGCCGAACATGTCGATCATCGGTCGGTTGGTCCTCGCACTCCAAGAACCATGACCCGGCATGTCTTACCGGCAACAAACCGAAAAATAGCGAAAAATACATGTAAAACCCGAACACCTTTGTTTTCTTCCAATTCAACGGCATTTACATTCTTTAGAAACAAGAAAGTCTAAAACCAAGAAAGCTTTTTCGCTTAAGGGTCTTCCTCACGACAGCTTGATCTCCTGACTTGTCGTCCCTCTCAAAGCACAGCTTCGGCTTCGCTCAATTTTTGCCGCGACGCCTGACAAAGAAAAATAGCCGGTCGCCCGAAACCCGCAGAGAGCCCCGATCCGCCGGACGCACCTTCAAGAAGCGGCAGCCTGCGCCCCTGTGTGACCTCTATGGTCCCTGGGAGCTTGAAGTCCGACACAGGGGACCGCCGTCGGAGAAGAGTACGGCAAAGACGATCGGGCGATCGGCAAAGACGGTCGTCGGCCAAGAGCCTAGATGTCGCGGCCGACTCCAGGCTCCGGAAGGAGAAGGAGCGCGGGGAGGACGGCGCCCGCTCCCCAATTGCTCAGCGCCATGGCGGTTCCTCACTGACGATCAGCGGCTTGTCGCGCCCGCTCGCTCTCCTCCTCTCCGCCTCCCGCTCCAGCCGCCTCCGCCAACCCCGTCTGTCCGACGCCGCCACTATAAGACGGCCAGCTCGTCGCCCCAACTCCTCCTCATCCTTCCGCCTCGTTGAAGGAGTCCCACGATCTCATCGATCGGTGGGTTCTCATCCTTGAACGGAATGAGAGAGCGAGGCGACCATAAAAGCAAGTCGACAAATTCGTCTCAACGTTCTTTGAATGAAGTCCCAGCGCCCACCCTCCGCCTATTTATAGGCGATCCGGCCAACGAAGCGACGCGGCCGGATACCCGCCAAAGATTCATGACGACCGCACCTTTCGGCCGATGGCGAGAAGCCGGCGCCAAAGCAAGCGACGCGGGAACCGAAGCACCGCCAATTCCCCGCGTTGAACAAAAACCTCGCCAGCCACAAAGAAAGATAAGTGAATACCTTCTTCTTACACACTCGTTATTACTCCTTCAAGTGGCGCGCGGTAACAAACAAACCGCCCGCCCCACTCTGGGCTACAAGGGTCCCGCTGGTCGGGTTGACACAACCAATCGTCGGGTCCTCCCAAGACGGCCAAACTTTCGACCAAAAGTACTACGCCTACGCCTGGCCGGCCACGGTTACGAAGTAGTGCTTGACGAAGAAAGGAAGTGCCCAAGCGGGTCGACCCACGATCGGTCAGGAACAGCCTCCCACGGTTGAGCGTTCTCTCGATTTCCCAACTCTCTAACTTTTGTGATACACACACCGACCTGTGCCCGACCCCCGTGGTCCCTAAGGCAAGAGACGGCGATGATATCCACCACAGCAAAAATGGGCAAGAGGTGAGGACAAGGCGAGCCCCAATGGCCCCCTAGTTGGGTCGGCGGACGACCCAATCGCCTTAACTCACGTCCGGATCACACTTCACGCTCTCCGCAGAACCTGCCGACGGTGGCGGCCACCGCACCTTGGATCAGTGAACGATCCAAGGTCCGATACGGATCGAGTAAGGAAAGATTCTTTATGGATCGCCCCAGTGGGTCGGACGCCCGCCGCCGATTGTCCGCTAGGGGACCCTCGCGAGGGGCCTCTGTGTTCCACCGGATCACTCGCTTGTAGCCCCACGAGCGGCGCTCGAGCCAACGAAGGCAAGCGCGCGTTTCACTCCCTCCTGGTCCCCACCGGACGGGCGTAAAAATGGGACTCAACACGGGCGCCACGTGCTCGCCAGTATGACAGCCCATCACTACCGGCGGCTCGACCGGGCGCCACGTGTCCGCCAGGGCGATCAGCCCATCAAGGCGCCCAAAGGCACGACCGGCGCCATGTGTTCGCCGGCGACCACCAACCGAGCGCCGGCGGCACGACTGGCGCCTGACGACCAAATCATAAGCGCCCGCGCTCGACCGGCGCCACGTGTCCGCCAGTATGACTAGCCATTGCAAGGCTAACACGGGCGCCACGTGCTCGCCAGTATGACAGCCCATCAAGCGCTACCAAGGCACGACCGGGCGCCATGTGTTCGCCAGATGACCAGCCACCGAGCGCCCGCGGCACGACCATGGCGCCCGGCGACCAGCCCATACGCGCCGGCGGCTCGACTGAAGCGCCACGTGCTCGCCAGTATGACACCATCATACGCTGGCGGCACGACCGGCGCCATGTGTTCGCCAGGGCATTCACCACCGAGCGCCTGGCTGCACGACCATGGCGCCCGACGACCAGCCATTGCGCGCCTGGCGGCGTCCGGCGACCACCGCCTCGAGCGCCCGATGCCACGGCCACATTACCATCTCGCTTCCCGCGACCACCCTTGACACAAAGAACGAAGGCGCCGGCACAGATATATATCGCGATCGGACCTCCCGATACCGCAAAGCAACGACTAAGCAAGACGAAACCCCCGACCGCTTCTCCGACCACCTGGGTTAGACTACCTGGAAGGCCACAAGACCCGGCCGAAGACTCTTCCCGACCAAACCTCGGCTGAAAACCCCCGACCGCTTCTCCGACCACTGGGGCTCAAGACACTCACGGTGCGCCACAAGACCTGGCCGGAGACTCGATCGGCCAAGCGAACCACGGCATCACGAGACGGAACAAGACCCCCTGCACCTCTCCGACCGCACGGGGCTCGGGGCTATCGACGAGTACCTGTGCCATGGTACCCCCGCCCGAAGGGCGCTGGGGCCGAATCCAGCTCTGGCCGGGGCCCAAAGCCACTACCGCCGAGGAAAAGCCGTAGCCATGACCAAGTCGGCGAAATCCTGAAGAAGCGACAAGATTTATTGCGTGATCGAGCGCATTAAATGTCGGGCCGTAATGATGACGCAGCGGCACAAGTCCCCAACTCTCGCATTTACTACGAGCGCGCACAAAGAACTACGCCGACCAAAGAATAGGCAAGGGGAGCCGCTGGCCGCCCCATCACCGCCACTTGCGCGACTAAGAGCACAGCTTTTTCTCTTTTTTAAGCAACAATGTAACCTCCCTCCTCGCCTGTATAAAGGGGGAGGGAGCGAGCATGTAAGACGACGGACAACCGGGGGAATCAATACAATCAAACCCACACGAACTGGAGTAGGGACGTTCAGCCCGAACCAGTATACATCTTGTGCTCACCCGAGTAAGCCGTCGAGGAGAGGGAGCGTGCACCCCCCCTCTTACCTATACAAATTCATTGGCCGGTGCTCGAAACACCGACAGATAGGTTGCTAATGGGATGTTGAGAAGATGCAGACATCTCCAATGGTTGTGGAGAGCTTCTGTTTGGTAGTGGTGGTTTAGAAGGTGTTGGGTAGCTGAAAGTAAATGCCGGAGTATCAAATCTTGCCTTCTTTCTCCTCTCCTCATTCACTTGGGTCTGTATGCTTTCCACTCTAATGGCCTTATTGGCTAGGTCTTGAAACACTATAAACGAGTGAGTAGCCAAATGCAACTTCAAATATGAATTCATCCCCTTGGTGAACCTATAGATTTTCTTAGCCTCCGTGTCTACCTCCTATGGGGCATATCTGGACAGCTCATTGAACTTATGCAAATACTCTGTAACACTTTTATTTCCCTGCGTCAAATCCCAAAACTCTTGCTTCTTTATATCCATTTCTCCCTGAGGAACATGGGTGGCGCGAAATTCTTTGGTGAACTCTGCCCATGATACGGGTTGATCTCCTGCACGGGTGCGGCAATAGTTTTTCCACCAGGTTGCCGCGGGACCCGTTAACTGGTAGGTTGCAAACTGTACTCTCTCCTCCTCTGGACAGCCTAAAGTAGTCAACTTCTTCTCAATCTCCTCAAGCCAATCATCAGCTTCTAGTGGTTCGGTAGCTCTAGCAAAGGTAGGTGGGCGGGTTTGAAGGAAATCTCCCAAGGTGGTTCCGTGCCGGGTGGAATGTGGAGTTGCAGGGGTGAGGTTGGTGACAAGGGCTTCGAGAAACTGATTCTGGCTCTCTTGAGCTGTGGCCATGCACATGAGGACTCTCTCTAGTGGGTCTGGGTTTGCTGGAGCCCTGGCTGCATTAGCTAAACCTCCCAAGGGTGATGGCTGCCTAGATGATGCAGGAAATGGTTGGTTGAGGTCATGGAGTGGTGCTTGTGGAGGCTCTACTCCTTCAGGTTGGTTTTGGGTAACACCTAACCTCAGAATCAAATCTTGTTCTTCTACTTCGCGGTTCGACATCCTGCAAAAGACCAGGAATCCAGGGTGCAACTTAATTAAACGTTTACCCTTAACACAAACCTTTGGTTAATAGAAGAGTCTCCCTAATTTGAACTATAGATATAACTAAGGAAAGAGTGATGTCCTTAAGAACAACAGTTTGTTCACATGGAAAGAAGTCTGATTAATTAATGGCAAGGGTGATCTAAAACCTTTACAAGCAGTTTGATTAAAAGACAATAAGTATTGTGGTAATTAGAAGGTCTTAGGGCCAAGTTTTTAAGCAAAGGGATGAGAAACAGAGAACTCGCTCTCAATCGCCACTCCCTTTTGGACTATACAATACCATCTACCTAATCGCCTCAGGTTAAAACACAAAATACTAAATAAAGAAGCAAATAAGGCGAAAGAAAAAGAAACCAGGAAACAATAGAACACAACGAACAAAATCCAATAAAGAAACGATAAGGAAACATGGTGCACATGCACCAAGAACTAATCAAGACTGACGCGCTCGAGCCCACAACGAAACTTAGAGAAGATCTTGACGCAAAATCAAAACAAGACAGGAAAACGGTAAAGAATCCTGATGCGCAAGCACCAAGGATTTCTCGAGTTACGTGCTCGCCACGCTTGGATTCGCATATCCAAGTATGCCACGGATTCAGCATCCGGGAGCCTTTCCTATCCTTAGCTCCTAGTTCTATGCGCTGTATTCAGCTATTTAGATACTTATATATATACACAGGCACATCACAATTGCATAACTGGTTTTCTACGGTTCAGCAATGCAGGACATAAGGTTAACATGCTTATGCAGTGCATCCTATGCATACTAGTAGGAATTAAAGAATTAAAACAACAATGCTAATGTAATGCAGCTAACCTACCACTCTATGTATGCATGCAAACAATAGATCAGGATGACATGCAAAGAGATGAACAAGTAGTTGCAATTAACTTACTGATCATGATTAGAACCGATGCTACAATCAATGCAAAAAATCTATCATCCTATATTCAGAAATAATAACCATGATGATATGCAATGCTAAAGATGCAAATGCAATTTGCTGATTACATAAAGAGAGCAATTCTACCGCAACATCCTTACAACTACAATACACACAACCTCATACCACCAGGAACTACACTCGCTGCCCTATCCCCCTTAAAAGGGGATTTACTTACTATTGGTGGCCACTTAACAAAATAAGTAATCTAAACAGGGCACTTATTAGTTGATAAGGTGAGGATTTCCATATACTTATTGCCATATAAGCGTAGTCTTTTAGTTTTACTTAGTCTCCCTATCAGTCTCTAGTTATTTATTTGCGTGGTTCTCGTAACCATTGCTCTGATACCACCTGTAGCGACCCGCCCAATTAGCCCGGGGTAATTAGCAACAGCTGGCATTACCCAAGGTTAATTAAGCGAATCTCGGCATAGTGGCTAACAAAATATCGGGCACCCCGGTATTTTATCAGCTACTATACCGTGTTCAGAGTGTTGCAACAGAACAATAATTAGAGACTGAATGTAAATATATTACAAACCAAGCCACGCAGGGCTACATGTTCGATACATAATTAGACAGGATCCAAGTACAACAAAAGCATAAGACATAACTACTAGTTACACAAAAGACCGACGTAGTGTAACACAGATACTCAGCACTCTATTCTCCCTGGTAGTCCTTCGCGTAGGTTTGGTTCTGCGGGTGACCCTCACTCCAAGTCTCATGGTCGGACCAATTGGGATCCACGTCCCAACCAGAAGCTTGACCCTCAGAACAAATATCTAGCAGGGGGAGAGTTAGCAAGAGTGAGTACAGAGTACTCAGCAAGCCATAATATAGAATGCAGTACATGAGTTTTTCCTCCCTTTTCCCAAATCCAGCTTACCTCCTTCCCAAAATCTGATTTTTTTATTGGAAATAGGTTTTGATTTTTCTTTAAGAGTTGCACATTTTAATTCAAGAGACTACTAACACTCGTATATGAGGCAGACTTAGCTTCCGTAGCCTCCAATCCAGGAGACAGGCATGAATTCATGATTTGACCCTGCGCAGGTTTGTACCACTTTACCCATAGTGACCCCTAGCATGAGAGGCCCCAGAATGTTTATCACTAGTCCAGTATTAGATCTCCAACCCTGTTACCCGAGTCGCGGATTCCTTCACTAGGCAATCCCGCTGGCTCGCGGCTAACAGTTGTGTCAGACTATCACGGCAGCGCCACTGATACTCAACCCAAGGCTTCATTCATATATAGCCTGAAAGAATCAACCGCAGCTGATTTTCTGTGTCCCTCACTGGGCCTTCCGGCATGCCCAGCTTCACACGCGTATTTATCTACTCTTACCCAATGTGGAGATCATAATACCTTCCTAGGACAACCTGTTCTGGTCGATTCCACACACTATGGTTGATACTGATAATACGGCTCATTGCCCGAGTGTAGTTGTTTATCCTTACATCATAGCCTATGTAGAGGGCCCCACCGGCCCATGTGCGCATTCCCTTGGCACCCTCTACCCACCATATTATCACAACACCATAACGATAATAAATAGCACAAGCCAGCTGCTCCATCAGCTGGACTTGCCAACACACTCACCACACCTCATCACCACCAGCACTTTCATTTCCATCAAACCACAATTCCATCCGTATTCAATCGGGTATTTCCAATTTACATATAAAGTTCGCAATGCATGAATGATACTCATAATAATACTGAAATCAAGTTGAAAACATTTAATGAAATTTGCTCAAAGGAAATCTTGCCTGAAGTAGGATTTGCAAGTACGGCCTCGCTCGAATACGAGGTGATTGGTATGACTGGTTCGGTTCTGGACCTGACAAATATAACGTATCAACTCTACGAAAATTAACCCACAGTAACCTTACGTTATCTGAATCTACGAACAACACTTATTTAACTAAACCCACTAACTTAACCCGATTCTTAATACTCTAGCAGCAACGAACACGGCAATTCAATTAATACAACAATTATCAATTTACACATTTACTAACTACTAACTCGCAGCTTTTAGAAATTTAAATATAGTTTTCCTAAGATCTGAATACGGTGATTTAACCTACGTGGATCGCATGAGAAATGCATTTTCCTAATTTTCTTTTCTTCTTTCTTTTCTTTTCTTCTCTTTTCTTTTCTCTTCTTTCCTTTTCCTTTCCTTTTCTCATTCTTTTCTCCTTTCTTCTTTTCTCTCACCCCTTCCCTTTTTCTTTTCTCTGGCCGAAGGCCTCTCTGGCCTGGCTCCTTCTCCTCTCGGGTTCTCCTCCCCAGCGCTGCTCCCTCTCCGCCCGAGCGCCACCGGCCGACGCCAAGCCGGCGCCGCCGCACTCTCCCACGCCGGTTCCCCTCTCTCTCTTTGCCTCCTCCTCTCCTCATCTCTCCTCTCCTTCCTCCCAGCCGACTACCACCGGCCGACGCCTATGCTCTTCGGCTCCCTCCCTCGGGTTCTTCTCCAGATCGCCTCCTCAGCTGCTCCCTGGCTTCCCCAGCGCCTCGGCCACCATCGCTCCTCGCCTGGACACTCAGTCCCCTGGTTCCCCTCCTCTACTCCCCTCTCTCCTTTACTTGCCCTAAGGGCCAAAGGAAGAACATATGCTACTGATCTAATTGTTTGTCTCATTTTACGATTGCTTTACTTTTGATTTCGCATTTTGGTTAAATGGTAAGAACAGATACTACTTGATCCATCTGGTTTTCGCATTCTACTCGTTGCTTTCGGTTTGCTTGCAAGTTTTGGGAGTCGATGATGCTAGAGTTCTTAGCGGGACGGCAAGGATTGATCTTTGCAACCCTAGAACTCACTACTGAGGCTACCACTACTCGATCTACTCAATGTGCACTAACGAAGTAGTCTAACTACTGGGAACGGTTGTGCACCTGAGGGATTTGGTTCGGGTTGAGGGAAAGGAGATGTTGGTGCTGTTCGGTTCTTAGAGATCCTTCTGGCTCCTGCTCGGTTCGGTTCACTTGATCTTGGGGATCTCCCTGTGGTTCGGTTCTTGTGGTTGCTCCCGGTTCTTGCTTGGTTCGGCTGTTCTTGTGGATGCGCCAGCTTGAGCACTTGGGGATGTTCCTAGTTCTTGCTTCTTGTGGTCTCCTTACTCCTGCTTCTGGATCTTCTCCCTCCGGCTTCGGCTCCTTCTTGCTCCTTGGTCCCTTGCGCTCTCTCACTGGACTGCGTGTGGTTGTGTTGCTTTCGGTTGTTCTCGTGTTTCTTGGCTTCGACTGGGAACTGAGGAGAGGATGACTGCTTGCTTGCTTATATGAAGGAGAGGGTGGAGGGTGAGACCGGCCTGTAGCCATGTCTCACACCCTGGCTGTCTCGGGTGTTGTGCTTGGCTGAGAATGCATGGAGTGTTGGCTGGAAGCTGGCTGCGAGCTGGCTGGCTTGAAAAGGTCAAACACATAGAGTTGTCCTCTGGGTATTGCAATGGTTCAACTGGTTGTTCTCTGGACAAAGCCAGGCTACTGGATATTTGGGCTGCCAAAAGGGTAAAGCACTGCTATTGATCTACGCTGCTACGGATACCCGCAATCCGAAAAGGTAAGTACGGATTGCCGAGTGATGAACCGGTCTAGCGAGAGGTACCGATTCGGCCCCTACGGGTCTGGTATCTCGGTGATCAATACCTCGCCTGCGGGTCTGACGGCAATCCTCTTTTCTATTTCTATTCGTTCTATTCGCATTTTTGAATTTTACACTAACAAAGAACACTGATTAATAGCCTAATTAACCACTAATACTATTATTTAACTAATTAATATAGTGGGTCCTTACAGCAGGCATCATGGAAAAAAAAGGAAGATGCTCCACTTGGAAGTGCAAAACAAGCATTAGTTCAGATGACTGCACAGCATGGCCCAAAACCACACAGCTCAGTCACCTATCCAAACCCTGATGCCACGGCAGCAGAAGGAACAAAGTACCAGAACCAATTAGCAGCTCATACACAAATCACAATTAGAGCTTCGATGAATGGGCCTAGGGTTTGGGGTTCGGAGAGGGGCAGGCGAAGCCATGGCCGCAAGGCGGCGAAAGAGAGGGGGAGAGGGGACAGGTTCCCCATGCATGCAGTTTGAACGTTGATCAGGAGTTCCATGTCTCAGAGTAGTCCGATCCAGCAAATTGCTTTCTGATCGGACAGTCACTTACAGCCCCCATTCAACTGCATGGGATCCTTGTCCAGGGAGATCGAGGAGACTTCATCAAAGGAAAGGAAACTTTGGGGCGTTGGCCGTTGGGGTTGTGGGTCTCGCCTTCAGACTGAACTGCCGAATATTTTACTTTTACCCGTGTCTTCTGTGCCACAATCACATTATTATACCATTAAAATTATACCATTGGATGTATATATTGCGAGGAATTATACGGTGAAAATAGACATAATAATAATAAAAAACATAGGCAAACATGGCTATTGGATCGGCCTCAAATGATCTAGATCTAAGTGGAATCGCACATCCTCCACTTAAGGATGTTTTACACTTGACCTCCCTAGAAAAATTACAAAATTCCATAGCTTAAGCGGAGGAGGTGGGATTCCACCTAGATGTAGACCATTCGAGGCTGATCCAATGGCTCTGCTTGCCTATTCTCATTCTTTCACCATGTATCTACTTTCACCGTATAAATCCTCATAATACATGCATCCAATGGTATAATTGTAAGGACATGTATAATAGTGTGATGTTAGCTATCTACATATTTTGTCATGTAAGATTTTTACTGATATAGAAGAGAGGGGGAGAAAGAGTATATCTGTCTCTTCGTGAAAAGATGACCATATAGATAACATAAAACACCGTTATGTGAGTTATTGTCTATCATAAATACATTTTCATGCTATAATTAAAAGATTGTAAAATAACTTAGTGAAAGTGCGTCTAGGCACTTATGTTGTTTTGGTGATTAATGACAAACGATTAATGACAAACGCATGTAATATCAATCAATATAATTGTATAAATATTAACTTAGTGCTTAACAAATGACAAACCTCTAATATATTTATATTGTTATGAGACTAACATGTTTATTGCCTAGTTGAATATTAGTCTCATCTATTTTAGAGGAAAATCAATTGGGATGGTTAAGCAAAAATGAGGTATGCAATCTCGGTATTCCTTCCATATTTGTCATTGCATTCCTCTTTAGCAAATGCATATTGAACTCTAAGTAACTTGTTGATTTCATATGTGCACATTGATTCATGTCGTAATTGCTTGTGCATATATATATTCATTTGAGTTCATTATGTGTTTTGTTTTTAATATGCTTGTGTTAACTAGAGTTAAACTTCATTGCTTCATATTGACTTGGTACATACATGTCTTAGTTGTATATCTTCTAATGCACCTCTCCTAGTGAAGTTTAATCTAGAATTGGATCACATCATTTACTCTCATTCCAAATATTATTTGCACATGTACAATTCATGTATATTCTATCATGTGTTTCATTTAAGCAAAGTATGTGATCCTTGCCTTGATTTAAATGATTCATCTTATTGGCAATTATCTCTCTAAGTGCATATAGATCAATCACATATTCATCATGCCGCACTTAGTAGAGAACATTTCTTATGTCAAGTGTTTCCGTTGATATCATGCCTATTTATATGAAACACTTGTTGTATTTCATCTCATTCATTTAATTCTAATTCATATATTTTGAGCTTGTGGGACTAATGTGTTTGCTGAGTGCTTTGATAAGAATTATGTCCCAAAGCTGTGTGTATGATGACCAAGTGGTTTGAAGGATGATAAGCGAGTCAAAGTCAACAAGACAGCGGTGTCACCAACAACTGAGGACTAAGTCAGATTCGACTTGATGGAGGATCGTCTTGGTGATGATTGAGGTCAAGGTCGAGAGGACGAGAGTCTCATGAAGTGAAGCGCGTTGAGGTTGACAAGACGAAGGGCATCATCAATCTTTGTGGAAGCGTCATCATGCACCGTGCATCTGGAAGAAGTCGGCAAAGCTTAGTGTAAGACTTAGATTTTGTGTTTAAATTTGAGTCTAAGGATTGCCGTACTATTAAGAGGGATGCAATCGTTGAAATCACTTAGACAAGTCTCAAGTGCTCAAAGTGGTCTATCCTTGTCTAAGGTTGAGAAACCCAAGTCACACTTTGTTCACCTAGGTGTAGGTGGGTTGGTGTGAGGGTTAGAAGTGTTGTTAGTATCGGAAAGTGAGATTTTGAGGTCACCTTGTGGATTCTTTGTGCAATCAAATTTTATCCTTTGGGATTTGGGTAGTGAGACCTTGTTAGTTGGATAGCCATCGTTCATAGCTTTCCGAAAGTCCGAATTTGCCGAAATCGGAGTCCGGATCAAAAGTTATGCCCGTTTTAGTCGGATTGCCGTGTCCGCTCGGGAGATCCGGAGTATCCGGGTTGTAACCCGGAGTCTCCGGGTTATCCGGAGTATCCGGATGATTCCAGAGTATCCGGATGATCCAGAATCTCCGGGGTTTTTTCCGGAGTCTCCGGGTTGCCCAGTTCGGTCCCAAACGGCTAGTTTTTTGGGTTCCTCTATTTAAGGCCCCTTTCTTGCCCACTTCAATGTAGCCGTTGGGAGGATGTTTTTGCTGGGTTTAGAGGTGTTCTAAGTGAGTTCTTGAGCCCCCAATACTCCTCCCTACTCCTTAGATCTTAGTGATCCCCTTTTGAGTGAAGGGTTGGGTAGAGGAGAGAAGTGTTTGGATTGAGGATCGATTTGAGTTGTTGAGCACTTGAGGTGGACTCTAAGTGAGTTCTTCGGGAGTATTTGTTGCTCTTGGAGGTTGAGGTCTCCTAGACGGCTAGGAGTTGCCGATGAGCTTCCAAGCTTTGTGTGGAAGGCCACCGGAAGTTTGTGAAGGCCGATTCCGCCTCCGCAAGGAAAGGAATCAAACAAGTGAAGACCGGCGAGTGCATTGTGCAACACCGGGAGGAAGAGGGTTGAAAGAGACCCCGGCTCAAGTGTGACCGAGCCGCCTCAACGGAGACGTAGGATCCCCTCAAGGATCCGAACTTCGGGATAAAATCTTCGTGTCTCCATCTTCATTTCGGTTTCATCTCTTTCATTACTTGCTTGAATTCATTCCTATATGTGTGATTGAGTTGATTGTATAGGGTTGAATTATTTAGGAGCCCCGATCTATCTTGTTTTTGTGCTTGGCTCCCGTTCTCCACTTGATATAGGTTCTTGGTAGTATTTACTTACTTCTTGTTCAAGTGGATTGCTTCTAGATTGCTCAGATCTTGAATTCTTGGCCGAGACACTCAACCCAGAGTATCCGGTATTTTATCCGAACTATCCGGATCATCCGGAGTATCCGGTACATTGATCCGGAGTATCCGGATAACCCGGAGTATCCGGACTAAATATCCGGAGTCTCCGAGTTAATTGTCTCGGGCTAAATTGTTTAAGTTGCAAAACTTAATTATACCCTTCGCTTCCGCATTATCTCTGTTTGTTTAATTTTAATTGGGTATAATTTTGTAATCGCCTATTCACCCCCCCCTCTAGGCCGACATCCCGGTCCTTTCACTTAGAGACAATCTTAATATATATCATCTAGGATAGAAATTATCTTTAATTTTATCTTTAAATGACAAAGTAGTATATAAACAGTAACCGTCTCTACTATTGTACATGCTCTGACACCATCCACGCATTATATCTAAAAGATCCGTCCAAAATTGATATCTGATATCCAAATAGACGGGCCACAACAAAAAACGTATCCAGCAGAGTAATTTAGGTATAAATTAATTGATATATTTATTGCCGTTTTTTTTGTAACATTCTACTAAGTATATGATACGTTTCAATTAGTGCCTAAAATAAAGTCATCTAGATTAATTGTAAGAGAGTGAATTGCATACCCATATCGAAGTTAATCGTAACGGTAGTATTACATATCCTCCACATAGTCAGTAGTACCAAATTAATGGACATTACATTAATTGCATATCCTCGTGTTTGACTCATGTCTTTTGCTCTGCGTTAGCTAGCTGGTCTATATATACCGCAAGGCGGTCGTCCATGTCTCCCTCACCTCCTCAAATCAATCTCCCGAGTCCCGACCGTGAAACAGATGAGGAGTGCCAACCAGCCGATGAATGTGACGGTGGCCTTGTTCGTTGTGCTCTTTGGATGCTTTGCAGTCTCTGCATACTGTATGTGCTATACATACATACATACATACATACATACATATGTGTGTATGGGAATACTAGCAATACTGCAATTTATACTTGTCGTGCATGACTGTAGATATAAATACATGTTGAGCAATGCTTCTATGCTTTTCCTTCCAATACGAGTAGCACAAATCTTGAAGCAGGTGAAAGGGTAAGTAATCCTCATCTACCGTTCATTAATGCTTTAATATTTGTGTAACTTTAAAAAAGAAAAGCACAGAAACGCTTCTCATACATGTTATATGCATCGATCCTCATTTCAGCTATGTACAGTACCTTGTCGTGTTCCAATGAAAATTCTACGATGCAACGCTTGTAGGCGAGAGAGGCCGTCGGCTGCTACAGGAGCATGGGAGTGCAAGAAGAAACCATACCGGGACAAATTATGCCGTGGCGGATGGGTTGGATCAGAGGGATAGTAATAGTAGCAAGCTGACTTTTTGTCGGAAGGAGACTTGTGAGCCAGTTTGGGAGACGTGCTACTGTTGTGCAGTCAATGTGCACAATTGTTATGAATATTTAGACAGCTGCAACGACAACTGCCCGAACCCAGCGCCGACGCCGCCATCGGCACGGTCGGTTCGGGCTCCGTGCTCGTCGGCGCTATCGGCCGGCAACGGCACCGCAAGCTAGCTCTGGCTAGATGCATACTCTGTGCGTCATGTAACACGTGTCATGCATGACAATGAGATTCAGCATGCGTGCAACGTGTATGCAGACAGGGAATAACAACAATCATGTTCTGATGCTAAATGGTGTTATCTATTTAGTTATTACAACTCAGGATGGCGCACTGTGCTATGCGAAATTTGGTTCGACGGTTATTTCTATATAAAAAAAAAGTATGAGGATTTAAACATAATTTTAGCTTTTCTAGGGTATTTTTTTTAAAGATGTGCTAGCCAAGAGTCATCGGAGAATTTGCAGCACCACGGATCCTCTTTGTGCAGTGCGAAATTTGGTCCGACGGTTACTTCTGAAAAAAGGTATGGGGTAAACATAATTTTGATTTTTCTCGAGGTTTTTTTTTAAAAAATGTGCTAGGTAGGAGTCATTGCCGAATTTGTGGGAGGATCTAAATGTAATTTTGGTTTTCTCGTTTTTTTTTAAAAAATTGGGCTGCTAGTAGCCGTCGACGAATTTACGGAAATTCGAGTTCCTTTTTTTGCGTAATTTCGGTTTTCTTGTTTTTTTTAAGAATATATGCTGCTAGGAGTCGTCGACGAATTTGCAAAATCACGGACGTCTTTTTGGGGAAAAACCGCAAAGAACCTAAACTGGGATCTAAACATAATTTCAGTTTTTTTGAGACCTTTTTTGCAAAAAAAAAAAAAAACGGTAAAAGGACCAAAACACAATTTCATTTTTTCGGCGGACCTACTTGTGAGAAGTGCTGAGCTGGCACCGACCGGAGCTCTCCATTTCCTCCCGGTATAATATATACTAGGCCCGTAAGCGCGGCGCACGCCGCGTGCGGGAACGAAAAATGATCTTACGTTTTATTCCGGAGAAAAAGTAGACTTAGACGTATTTTCAAAAATTTTAAAGGCTCGAGAAACCTTAGAGACCGAGTCGGGAAAAAAGTACACATCTTTCTGTTGCCGAATTTTTTTTTTCCTGGAAAAACTGAGAAATGACCTGGATATAAAAATCGGGGACTGTTTGTTATAGTTTTGGACCCCACCACTATCCTAAAAAAGTAAGAAAGGGCTCGCTCGCGATTTACACTTAATGGGAGGGTCTTTCCGTAAAGTAGCATGCAAGGGATCTAAACGCGATCTCGAGAATTTTTTCTTCCCCTCACAAAAAATCGCAAAGGACCTTTCCGTAAATTTGCAAGGATTGATTCGTAATTCGGATAAATGGAGGGGGGTTTTCGTGAAATCGCCAAGTTACACGTGGGGAGGCTCCCTAGCCGGAAAACCTCCCATATGTAATAAAGGTAATATATATATATAGGAAAAATACTTCGTACTCCCGGGAGTAATTACTCCCATCTCTAAAATACCACCCAAACGTACTTGAAATACTCCTTTATCAGTTTGAAATACCACCCAAACGTACTTGAAATACTCCCAGTTCAACCGCGGTTATGCATGTATGTATACATATGTTCACGTTGTGACTCCCTCCTCTAAACCTGTCTTCTCTCAATGTAGCTTTTGGCCAATCCAGGTCACTTCTCAGTTTGTTGACTCTATTCTAGGCTCCTGTAAACTTTTGTTTTCTCATCAATTTAATTTCAGGCTAGGTTGACCCTTCACTATAGAGTATTGAAAAAAAAATTAAATATAAATATTAAATCCCACACAAAAGCACCTCTATTTTAGACCCTCCAGGATGCAAAATCCCCATGTTTGGTTGATGTATCTTCAGGAGCGAAACCAGCCCAGGCTCAAGTCTCAAGTTGGACCAGCTATTCTTGGGTTGATATATGTTTTTTTTTGTGATTTTTCAAAAGATTCTTCATGGGCTTTTCATCTTAGGCCTCAGGCCATGGCCTGGTTAGCCCCAGGCCTGGCTTCGCCCCTGTGTATCTTCATCTAGGCCAAAGAAACCTCATGCAAGATTTCGGTTTGTAGCAAGGGATTGGAGGAAACCTCCAATTCAAGCTTTGCTCACGATCCCAGCCCAGCTAGCTTAATTGATACGTGTAGATGCTCATGTGGTGTAGATGATAGTGCAAGGCACAAGGTTAGGGTTACCCTCCTATGCCTTCGCCACCTCCCATTAGCCTCCTACACTCGTCTTCACTCGCTCATCTCCTATCACCTCTCCTCTTTTCCATCGACTCGAACCGCGGTATGGTTGAGAGCTAGATGACGCATTTGCTTCCTCTTCATGTGCAGAGGTAGATCTAGGACCCCCTCCTTTCTCTTCCCTCTCTCAGTTTTTGCATTGCTTTTTTTTACGACCGTTTGGTGATCTTTTGTTTTCTTGATTTCGTTTTAGATCCACTTTTGGTAAACACTGATTTGTGATTTGTGATTTCCATAGACCATTCACTTGGATCAATAGTTTTTCCCCATATGTTCATGCTATAGCATGCTCTTATAAGTAAATTATTACAATAAATATATGTTATTTGCTATTCATAGCCTTTTGATTTGTGAATTTTATCCTACCGCAACTATAGTGCAGGGCACAAGGTTAGGGTTACCCTCCTATGCCTCCGCCACCTCCCATTTGCCTCCTACACTCGTCTTCACTAGCTCATCTCCCATCGCCTCTCCTCTTTTCCATCGACTCGAACCGCGGTATGGCTGAGAGCTAGATGACGCATTTGCTTCCTCTTCATGTGCAGAGGTAGATCTAGGACCCCCTCCTTTCTCTTCCCTCTCTCAATTTTTGCATTTTTTTATGACCGTTTGGTAATCTTTTGTTTTCTTGATTTCGTTTAGATCCACTTTTGGTAAACACTGATTTGTGATTTCCATAGATCATTCACTTGGATCAATAGTTTTTCCCCATATGTTCATGCTGTAGCATGCTCTTACAAGTAAACTATTACAATAAATATATGTTATTTGCTATTCATAGCCTTTTGATTTGTGAATTTTATCCTACCGTAACTATAGTGCAGGGCACAAGGTTAGGGTTACCCTCCCATGCCTCCGCCACCTCCCATTTGCCTCCTACACTCGTCTTCACTCGCTCATCTCCCATCGCCTCTCCTCTTTTCCATCGACTCGAACCGCGGTATGGCTGAGAGCTTTGCTTCCTCTTCATGTGCATAGGTAGATCTAGGATCCCCTCCTTTCTCTTCCCTCTCTCAATTTTTGCATTGCTTTTTTTTTTTACGACCGTTTGGTAATCTTTTGTTTTCTTGATTTCGTTTTATATCCACTTTTGATAAAACACTGATTTGCGAATTCTATAGACCATTCACTTGGATCAATAGTTTCCCCCATATGTTCATGCTGTAGCATACTCTTATATCTAAATTATTGCAATAAATATATGTGATTTGCTATTCATAGCCTTTTGATTTATGAATTTTATCTTACCGTATCTTGGATCTATAAGAAACTCGATGGTATAACCTGTATCTTACTTGCATCCCTTGTTTTGCTTGCATTGGATCTATCAATTTTCATTATATATGCTCATGCTATGGTATATATAGTCTTGTACCTAGAAACATAATACCTCTGTTCTAAATCTTGGATCTGGTTAGATCTTGTTAGGGAGACACATTCTCGATCGAGATCCCTGTAGATAATTAAAATCCTAACCCATTCATATAAATTCTGATCGGAAATGGATCTCCTAAACATGACTTAGTGTAGCTGGCTCCCCCTAAAATTCATGAACTTCCCTGTAGACATGTTAAAGTTACACAAACGTGTTTTGATTGTGAAAGCAGCTGCCCCGGGCCCACAGAGGCACAGACCATAGTGTACGAGCCGCGAGATGCGAGGGACGTGGTCGCCAACAGGTAGGGCCTACCTGTCGGTGTGACCGGAAGAGGAATTGGGGAGGGATTTAGCGGGGCCCACGTGCAGTCCCTTCCCTTTCCCCCATCCGAGTATCCGGCCGTGAGACCGAGACTGACGCGCGCGTTAGTTCCTCCGTCCAGCGGCTGCCGTCCGCAATCCTTCGCCTCCTCGACGACGCTGCGTCGACACTTCCGCACCCAAAACCCTCCGCACCATTCCAGGTGAGCACGCGCGCTTCCTCCTCTTCTCCAATCTCCCCACGAGTTTCTTCTCAAATATTCTTTGGATTTCGGCGCCTCTTAGCCGCCTTTCTCCGCTGATATAGAGTACATGTAATCTTGGCGGGAATCGGCGGAGCTAGAAAATTTTTGTTGATAGTCTTGTATAATGATTTCGTACCATTATAAATCCAATATGTATGTTTGAAATTTGCTAAAAATACAATATAAAATAGTTATAAGATCTTAGAAATCCCAAACCACCGAAATCGAAACCAATTCAATCAAAAATATTTAGGCAATTAAAAAGTTTCGCCTAGTTCTGTAGTTCAATCGAAGTTTACCCCAAAATTTCCACCTTTTTATTTATGCTAGTTCTGTAGTTCTCTTGTACCTCCTCTGCTACCTGTAGGTTTAGAGGCGAGCGCTGCAATCAGGCACATACTATGCTAGTAGTAGTTCAGTAAATATTGCTGCATACGAACATTTTGGTTAGTGAGTCGGATGGCATGGTACACGCAAAGGAGATCAACTTCTGGAGCTTGCAGCATTCTTTGTCACTGCATGGATTTAGTCAGTAATGATTGATGAACTGGTGCTCACTATCTAGCCATCTGAATTTACAGAGCAATTTCCAGTATCTCGTTTACATGTAGATTAGCTTGCTAGTAAAGATGCCACTTTTGCACACTCTTATCCCAATATTGATGCTTGAGCCTTTCCTATTCGCTATCTTTTGACAGGCTCGATATTTAGCTACATTATCATTGGAGGTATTACTGCTACCTGCAGTTGTGCTTTCCTCTAATTCCACCTTTGCAACAGTGTGGAACGAAAAACCAAACAACATTACTGTTCCAGAGGAAAGGATGAAGAACCATAGTGATTCCCCAAACAGGACCTGTCAGGTTTATACGTCTAGAAAAAGGAAACATTTGGACCTTGTTCAACATAGTGGCTCTAATATTGCTGTTTCTCATGGATCTTTGGTAGTCGCTAGTGCCCAAGGAAGTCATCTAGGTGAAGTACCATGTCTACAAAGTTCAGTTGGTTTCAACTCTTCTTTGAATAACTCAAATGTTTTTGCCCCCCAAGATTTTCCATCACGCACTCCAGAGCTGAGTGGCCTTATTTGTACAACTAGCCAATGCCAACCAACTAAAGCCCACTTGCGCAGTATTTCAACAGGTAACCACATGATGGAATGTCCGGATCCTACTCAGTCACTTTCTGCATTAAAGGCCCAGTGTACAAATCATACAATGCCAAACAAACAAAAGCAGTCACTGAACACTTTTGAATCAGTGAAAATTAAAACAGAATCTGGCAACAGTTGTGCTAAGGATGCAGAACTAAGAGATCAGAGTCGGACAACGGTGGCTCAGAAGCCACCTTCTAGCTGTGAAAAATTTGACCAGGGTGATGTGGCTACGGACCACCATTCTCTGAGATCCAGTGACAAAATTCAACAGAAAGAGGGTATAACAAGCTATAAAACTATAAAGCATGATGTGCAGGATTCTACAAAGGCAGCCGATATTTCTAGTACATTTTCTTCTCATTCTTCGGCCGACGAAATCAAGTCAGTTGTTGGCCAGCTATCTCCTTCGATTTATGAAAGCCTCTGGGATGGTACAATCCGGTTGAGTAGCTCTGTCAAGGTGTCTGTGATTGCCTTCTTCAAAAGGTGAATTTCATGTCTACTAAGCCTGATGGTTCTAGAGCATCCATATATATGCTTTCCAATGCATTTTTTTACATCATTCCTATCCTCGGTTCAGCATAATCTTGTATCATTCTCTTGTTCTTAGCTTCAGATAGATAGCATGGCACCCTTAATATATGCAGTATTTCTGATACCAACCAGCGCACAAGCCATGAGCACTTTTACAACCCTAGATATGTATGAACGTTTGTTCATTTACGCTTAAAAGATACAAAATTTCACGAAACTTGTGTTTAGCAGTGGCTTAACTGAAAAGATACAAAATTCCACCAAACTTGTGTTTAGCAGTGGCTTAAGTGCCTTTTCAAGGAGTTAGAAAAGTTTTGATGCTTTTGATAGCTGAAGTACTATATGAATGGTTTAGAGCACCGTATTTTAAGGTTGGCGTCCTGTGAGAAAGTGCTGCATTGATCAAACCAAACATTTGGACTGATTACTACCTGGCTACTGTTCCTGCCTCCTGCAGAACTGGTGGTAACCCAGTTATTTGCTTCAAGTTGTACTAAATTGCTGATAAAATTTCAGAAAGATGCTAATTCTTGTGCAGTGATTTGATTTATCAAAACAATAACTTGCCTGAATCAATGTTCTTCTCGGAGTTCTATATGGCATAAACCTCTCAGGGCTTGTTTGGATAGTTTTTTAAAATGTTAAGAAACCTCCCTCATCCTTAGATATCCTTGTTTCCCATCTCATTTTCATTTACCTAGAATAATGCTAGGCATTTAAAATACATATTCTACACATGATGTACTACTCCGATAATCCTGTGGAAGATTAGAATTGATCTTTCATAATGCAGCCAGATAAAAGACAACCAGAATCTAGGTTTAACACATCTGACATTAACTCGATCACACTAATATTTCCTTATTAGCATGTCGAGCAAAAAAGGTTTACAACTATGTTTCTAAGTTCTTTAGAAACTGTCTTTTATCCTCAAAACCACTCAATTCTCCTTTGGCAGCCTTAATAAAACTAATTAGTGTTGAAGCCTTGAATATCAAATGGTTGTGGTCCTCCAGGCAGCACTTTCCTAACTAGCCAGAGGGGTGAACTGTTCATTTCCTGTTGATATGGAAGGGGCATATTGTCCCAAAACCAGTCGGTAGTGAAAGAGCAATGAAGTTGAAACCAGTAAAACTCAAGCAAAACTAGCCTTTCGGCTAATTACTGTACAGGCTATAGAGAATAGTCATAAAATGTTAAATTGGTTCCAATCAAAACATTTTACTATTACAACATCTCCACTACAAACCATTATATTGGTGTATGTAGCATAAATTTACATATGATTTTTGAGCAATTTTACAGGTAGTTATCAGATAGTTGATGTTTCCATGCGTACATGTGGAATTTTGTTCTTGTACTCAAATCAGTGCCAGTGACATACTAGCTAACTAGCAGATAATTTCCATGCACATCGAGATCTCTAGGACAAATACCAATTGTGCATCGGTTTTTCTAAAACATGATATTCAGCCAGATCAGATTTCAAGTCCATTTGTTGTGCTGCTCAGATATTCCTATGTTGTTTCTCTGCTAAAGCATAACTAATCCAATGCTATGTTCTGGTAATTCAATTATTTTTTTTACTAGTTCTACTAGCCGGTTTCTTTTATTGTGAGTTGACTGAGTTCGATGATAATACGGTGATCACAGGATATTGTTCCTCAATAATTATGCTTTGGGAATATATTTGTTTCGTAAACTTGAGAAGCAGGGTATTTTTGTGAATGACGGATATTTGCTCAGGAAAGAAGTTTTTCCTTATTAAGTAAGTCTTTGCTTGTTTTCTTGGTAGCGGAGAAAAAATCCAAGATATTACATGGCCAAAAATCATAGAAATAAAGGGAAAAGTGAAATTGGACGCATTTGAAAAGTTTCTCCAGGAGCTTCCTTATTCTCATCACCGGTCATTGATGGTAAGATTCTTTTCTTCTTTTCTATTATTTATTCTCTTGCTGACATATTAATAAATCCTAATAGTTTATGTCCCTCGCTTTCTTGAAGGAAACACTAACCATTTTCATTTCTAATCAAATGCACGGCTGGCTTCTCTTCGCTTTACAAATTACTCACCCCTCTTTCTTGTGTTTCAAAGATTTTCCCCTGTTTAGGATTATTTATTTTTGTGCGCTCATGAATTTAAAATGGATTATGCAATAGTTTGAGGATTCTGTCTTTTATAGGTGGCAGTTCATGTTGCATCATACGTGTTGTACCAGTTAATGTAACATTGCAATTAATATTCCATTACATGTACATATAGGTAATCTCCCTTTGCTGGAAGGTTGGGTCCTCAAAAGCTGGCTTAAAGGGAATGAAGGAGGTATTACAGGCATTTGATTTTCCATTTCTGCTCTCTAGCAGGTATGGACTTTCTGGACATTGTATCTTAACTTATTCAAGACACTCATGCAGGTTGCCAAGAGTTTCGAAGTGAGCCAGAAGGTTGGTTTTGCAGAGATCTGTGATAGTTCCGGTCTCTATATCTGCCCCAGAAGTGAGGCTGTAATAACAATCCTTGCTAAATATGGTTTCTTTAAAGGCATTTCAGCAGTTGATACAAATCAAGACTCGTTGATGGGTTGTATTGTATTGCGTCGAAGCCCGCTATTAAAAGTTTCTAATGATAATAAGTCTGAAACTAAAAAAGAACCCCCTTGTGCGTCTTCTGTTGGAGCAAAATCTCCAACTTCAGTACCATGTCCAGAGGGTCATCAAGCAACACCATACTCCAACAGTTCTGACATGATTTCTTGTAGAAACACAAGCAAGATTAAGAGCAGTATTGAGAAAATGCAAGAAATTTGGGGCACTTCTGTGAAAACACAAGATGTGGCAGCTGGTAAGCTTGTACAATCCATTATTGCGTAGACATGGAGACTGCTAAATTATTTATATCTACTTGTCATCCAGGTTTGCCATCTTGGTGTGGGCATGCTGAGATTACTGGTGAAAGAGTTCATCCTACAGAAACAGCAATGCCAAAGGCACCGTTCAAACCAGCATCAACACTATTCCCACAGTCACCTCAGATTACACCGATCAAAGTACCATCCTTAATAGCATGCCAGCAATCACAGGTTCCACCATTACAATTGGCATCACATGAAGTTCCTAAGCCCCTATCGACAAACCCAGAATTTCGGCAACATGTTCAGCCCATCACAGGCTCTCATTCTGGATCTTTGGGAGTGGGGCAACCTGTTTCACATTATCCAATAATGCCAAATTTCACTTTGGCATTTCAACCTAATAAAACTGATCTTCACAGATTGGCGCTGCAGTCCCTAGATGCTCCGCAGAGGGCTATCAACTCTGATTTAGCTGCAGAAAAGGTCTCTTTATCTTACTCACCTGAGTTATTCGAACAATCAGTTCTATTTGGTAGCAGGTGTTAATCTACTGAACACTTTTATTCTGTAGACTGTGCAGAATCATATAGTGGAGGCTTTCTCTGGCAGCATGACACAACGCAAATATGCATCAAGAGCTGCAGAGTCATCAGAACTGCGGCAGACTCATCCATTATTGCTGCAGCCTGATTCTTATGGTACTCACAGACCTGACGGTAGAGATGACCTTCCAGAATTTGACTTTTCTACTGTCTCTGGAGCTGAGGTGAGACCTAATGTTCATCCACTCAACAAGGAGATAGCAAGGACTTTCCATGGGCTGATGCGCCCTAAGTTACCTGGTAACAAGTCAGGTGGACAATTCCAGCAACCGTCACATTCATTCATTCAAGTTGAAGCCATCAAGCCTTGTGAAGATGTTGCATCGCAAGGAAATTTCACAAATACGGTGTCAAAGGAGACGATGAACCCAGTATCTCATCGCACTACAGAGACAGAGAGCTTCAGGAACAAGGATGGCATCGATGACGAAGACATGCCAGAATGGCACTTCCCTGAGTTAGATCGAGACAAACTGAATAAAACCAGTTCAATAAAAGTATCGTTACCATCTTTCAAGACGCTCGCAGGGGCTGAAGCACCATTAGGGGTGTTTCATAGTCCACCGAAAATAGAAGGCTTTATCCATGGACATCATCCACACATGCCTCCTAGATGTTTGAACTCACTGAGAGATCAAGGCTTATTTCCTCGGCATCGTCCTCCTGCACCAGCAGATCAAGGCTTATTTCCTCGGCATCGTCCTCCTGCGCTAGCAGATCAAGGCTTATATCCTCGGCATTCTCCTCCTGTGCAAGCAGATCAAGGCTTATTTCCTCGGCATCCTCCCCTTGTACTAGCAGATCAAGGCTTCGTTCCTCAGCGTCCTTCTCCTGTAATGGCAGATCACGGCTTCATTCCTCGGCATCATCCGCGTGTACTAGCAGATCAAGGCTTCGATCCCCGGCATCATCCTCGTGTTCTATCAGATCAAGGCTTATTTCCTCGGCATCCTCCTCCTGTGCTAGCAGATCAAGGCTTCATTCCTCGGCATCCTCATCCTGTACCTGCGCCAGGATTTTTCAGCTCCTCAAGGGATCATGGAAACATGGATGGTACTCCTGATCAGCAACATCGTATTTTTGGCCAACGCCCTGTGGCGAGCAATGTCCCTGCAACTTCCGGACACGTCAGGCCATCTAGCAGTCTTGCTCCCCCTGGCGCATGTCGTCCGACGTTGCTGCATTCGAAGCTGGAATACCATCGCTATGGTTCTGAAAGATCAGACGATCTCTCTGGCTCTCGCAACATATCAGGTCATCGCCCCAATTTTGGAAACGCACCAGGTATCAGGCCAACAAGCTCAGGCCATCGGTGAATCATACCTCTCGCACAAGCTGCAGTCTGGATGATTGTCTTAGATTGATTTTAGTCGCTATTATATGCTAGACAACTTGGTATAGAACCCTTCTTTTTTCCTTTTGTAATTAGTTCCTCCAAATTTCTGCAAAATAATAGTCCTATGGTCAAGTTTATTTGAGATCCATGGCTCCATGTTCTAGTTGATGCTGCCCTGATGGCAAGTTTACCAATAAGCACAACTCCTAATAATTGTGTGCTGTTTGTTGCCATCCTGCATCGCTGATTCACTATTATATGGTTTCGACCATGAAACTTTTTTTTAGTATGGCTTTCCGGATAATTTAATTCAAGAGTAAATTTTATAAAACTAAAAGCTTCTTGTACAAATATAAAAAAATCACAGGTTTAGCTCTTATTTTACAAAAACTATAGATTTTATGATTAGTTTTTATGAGAACTTATGTCACAAAACTATATGTTTTAGAATTGATTGTTCTTTATAATGGGTCTGATAGTGTGAGCCCACATGGTAGCCTCATGTGCTTTCATTTTACGTTTCACTCGCATGTGAGGGTGAGCCCAATATATGGGCCCACGCTATCAGACTCGTTGCAAGAAACGACTGATTATAAAACTTATAGTTTTGTTATACAAGTTCTCCTAAAATCTATAG
Organism: Rhipidocladum racemiflorum; assembly: GCA_036346355.1. Classification (NCBI taxonomy): domain Eukaryota; kingdom Viridiplantae; phylum Streptophyta; class Magnoliopsida; order Poales; family Poaceae; genus Rhipidocladum; species Rhipidocladum racemiflorum. The sequence goes on along the minus strand of CM070576.1, from coordinate 68,168,403 downwards.
TTTTATAAAATATAAGCTAAAATATGTAATTCTCTGATAGTTTGTACAATGAACATGTAGTTGTGTGAAATTTAATCTTAACTAGCAAGGTGCCTACGTACTTGCCTTGCATCATCTATAAAGCATGTTTAAATGATTTGACAATACATATATGATTTTGTTTTTTGAAAAATAGATCATTGCAGAACTCAACTTGTGATATTTTCATATTATATATTATAAGGGATAATATACTTACTCTGTTTTCCGATACTTGTCACATGTCACGAAAACTTTCTTCCCCAAATACTTGCATAACAAAACAACAAACATATCATCTATTAATTGCATTGTTGTAAAACTTGTTTCCTCCATTTAGCACTTCTTTTAATGCACTTCACATTGCTTATACTGGTATACTCGAGTGAACACTTATCAATGTATTGCCCTCTTAATCTATTTATTTCGTGAAGGTCCACCAAATAAATAGTCAGAATACTTTTTTGAGAATTTCTAGCATATCCTATATTTTCTTAGTGATCGTAAAAAATATGTCATCGCTTTTTATTACATAATAATTAATTATTTAAATATGTAAAAATCAAAATCCTTACCATATTTTTTCTTCTCAAATTAGCATATTTATGAAATTTTAATTCTAAATAAAAGCAATAATTTTATTTTTCACTTCATATGGAATTAAAAAACAATCCTTAATTTTTTTATTTTTATTCTTTGGTTATTTTGTTGCTATTTTAATTTAATGTGGTATTTTAGGTTTTAATTTATAGTTTGTATGAAAATCAAATGGCTAATTTATTTTTGTTTTTATTCCAAATTTATGTTATTTTCTTTATTTAATTTCGCATATCACTTTTCGATTAGAATTTGTATACAATTCCAACCGTTAATTTTTATTTCGAATTTTAGGTGTGTACATGTTTTAATTTGGAGTTCATATGAAAGTTAAATGGCGGATTTATTTTTATTTTTATATTCTAATTTTGTTATTTTTTATTGTACTTGTTATGTGCTCTTTTTTCTAATATAAGATGTTAATTTTATTGTTATCTGTTATTTAATTTTGAATATTAGTTTTAGGTTAGAATTGTTATACAAATATAATTGCTAATTTTATCTATTTTTTATTTCGAATTTTAGTGATTTGAAATTCGTATAAAATCAAATGGCTTTTTTTAGTCCGAATTTATGTTATTTTTATTGTAGTTGGTATTTATTTTTTCTTTTAATTTAAGTCGATATAACTCGGAGCTGCTAGATAGAAGGTTAGTTGTTTTTTATATAGTAACATGCAATGTCTATTATCATTTAGTTTAGTTAGGGTTCACCAAATTAAGTGCTAGATGTTTTGTTTCTTTGTGAGAATTTTTAGCATATTTTTATTCTTTCTTAGTAACTCTCCATGAACTTTTAATATATATATATATATATATATATATTAAATTACTAATTACTAATTTTTATTATTTTTTCTTATATATATTTGATTTCGTAAGAAAATCAAATTGCTAAATTTTATTATTTTTTCTTAATTTATTTTTATTTTTTCTTTCTTTTATTCAACTTCTCATTTCAGTTTTAGGTTAGGATTCGTATACTAATTTATATCTAATTTTTATTTCAAAATTTATCTATATCTAGGTTTTAATTTGGGGTTTGTATGAAAGTAAAATGGCGTATTCTCTATTATTTTTATTCTAATTTTTTATTTTTATTTTACTTGATACATGCTCTTTCTTTTAATCTGAAGTGTTAATTTTATTGTTATTTTTAATTTTGAAAATTAGTTTTATGTTAGAATTGATATACAAATCTAATTGCTAATTTTTATTTCTAAATTTTAGTGATTTGGAGTTCATATAAAAATCAAATGTGTAATTTCTTTTCTTTTTTTTTTGGTATTTGGTGTGGATTTTTTTATTTTATTCTAAGCTGTTATAACTTGGGTTTGCTAGGTAGACCGTTGGATGTTTTTCTTTAATTAATAACATCCAATGGTTATTATAGTTCAACGTAGTTAGGGTACAACAAATTAAGGGATAGATGTTTTGCTTTTTTGTAAGAGTTTCTAGGCTATTTCTCTTTTTTCTTACCCGTGCATTGCGTTTGGTTACAATTGAAAATATAGTTGAATGAGTTATTTAGCTGTAACAACTATAATATCTATATCTAATTACTCTATACAATTATAATCCGGTTCGACCAAAATAAGCGGTATTGATTCTTGTCATATTCTATTTATTCATAACATTTTTTAGTCTTTTCTTTATTACGGGCTATTTTTTTAGATCGATTTTACGTGCTACTGTATCCACGGGAGGATTAGTCTTTGTTAATTAAATTTTAGACTCATTTTGATAATTATATTTATATATGAAATATAGAACTCAACAAATTTGTAAGAAGTGGTTCTTAAAATCCATTAATTCATCCATTCCTATCTATATGCTCCTATAACAGTTCGAAAATCCATCCGGAACAGAACCAAAAGAGAAAAGAAGATGAACAAAAAGGAGACGAACCAACACACAGGAATAGATTGGAAATTTAGTTTTATGCATCAATCGTTGATCTTTGTTTCCGAGCATATTCCTCTCGAACCCAGCTTTAAAGCTACTATTATGCATCAAACCATAGATCTTTTTGCCGAACTTGTCTTCTCACCCAACCATGGCCATGGCTCCCGCTCCCGCTTTCCATCCTCCCGTTCGTTACGAGCACATCAAGTTTGCTGCTGTTCGAATGTTCGGTCTCAGCGCCACAGCGACACACGATTGTCCGCTGCCACCGAAGAGTCGTCTCGCTAGCCTTATTCCATCATGGCCATGAACTGGCTGGTGTTCTTTGATAATAATATCTTGTGCGATTTTGGATTCTAATCTTTTTTGCATGCAAGAGATTGAGAAAGATTCTTATTTGTTTTTCAGGTCACGAGTCTCATCTGTCTTTAATTATAGGGAAAACAATCACTCTCTTTATGTCACATGTTACCATATATTAGATTAGCTTTCTTGCAATTTTGGTTTCTTATCTTCAAAGTATCGAGAACATCACATCATTATTTCTGTCTCTCTGAGCACAAGTTTTGTTCGGCTACAATGTTATTAGCGATGCAGAGAGACTGATAATTAGGCTTAACCACACATGAGACCATCCATATGTATGATCAGCCCCTACAAAGTAAGGTTTATCTTTTTTTTGATTTTAAACTATGAAGTAATATATATCTCTACTCAATAGCAATTAATGGTCAATATAGTGTATTTTTAATTAGGATCCACCAGATTAAGAGATATATGTTTTTTTTTTAGAATTCTTAGCTTATTTCTCTAATGGCGGCTGCAAATAGGGTCCACCAGATTAAGAGCCAGATGATTTCCTTTTCTTTTTTTTTTTAAAATTTCTAGCCTATTTATCTTTTTTTATTAGCAACCCTCATAAGCTTTTAATATATAATAGATTATGGTATACCAGCTTAAGGGTTAGATATTTTATTTTTTCGTGAGAATTTCTAGCGTATTTCTTAAAGATCTGGTGACGGTTGTAAACAGGATTACTAGATTAATGACTAAAGATTTTGCTTTTTTTATGAAAATTTTTAATATTTTTTTTCATAGTAACTCTCGTGAGCTTTTAATACGCGATAGATTCAATTGTGTCCACTGGACTCGTAGAAATTATCTTCTTCTTTTTTTCTGAAAGCCTGCTTGAGTAGAGATTCGTAGGCTGTACGTAAAAGTACATGTGGTTCGAGACGGTCACGGGACGCACCTTCAGTTGTGCTCCCGAACCACATGGAGAGGAGGAGAGCCGGTCGGCCCCACGCCAATCCACAGAATCTTCCGTCCCGTGGCTCGACGCCGCTGCACCAACCGTAGTATTTCGCGGCCACATTTCGCCGGACACCAACCCGGCCAATCCAGCACCCGCCGGCACACGCCATGTCTTGCTGCCGCTGCACCACCTCCTCCTCTCCTCTGTTCCTCCTGCCCTCCGCTTCCACCGCTTCCAGAGGCAGCGGCAGCGGCGGCGTCGCCTTCTCCTCCTCATGCGGCGGTGCGAACGCTGCTGGGAGCAGGCTACGAAGGGGAGGAGCGAGAGCGAGGGGCGGGCAAGTGATAGTCGCGGCGAGCAGTAGCAAGGACGATACGGTGGATGGGGAGATGAAGGAGGAGGACCCGGCGTTTAACCCGTTCGGGTTCGTGACGGACAACCCCTCGAGCCGCAGCGCCATCCAGCTGCCGGAGTCGCCCGCCGAGGACGGCAATGTTGGCCAGATGCTCTACGTAACGCCAACCTCCCCTTCCTCTGCCTCCTCTTGTTTGATCCTTCTTGCTATCTATTTTAACTGATGGCTAACCTTGTTGCGTCCAGCGGATAGAGGACAAAGGAAGAGAGTACGGTTCGACTGTGAAATCAGGAAAGCTGAGATGGTTTGTGAGGGAAACAGGTACTGTTTGTTCATCTTTGTGCTGGTGAGATGACGTTATTGGAAAAAAAAAACTATGAGTGTAAGTGCAACGTTGGATACACATTGACATGGTGACCGATGGACAAGGTAGTATTGCACTGTGTGAATGCCAATTGGCTTTGAAGAGTAAAACCAGATGTCATGTTTACGAAGAGATGATGGATTGTCGCAGACCTTTGTGGAATTGAAAGTATTTATTTTGTCTAATGCGATCCCTCATCTTCTGCAAAGCTGTCACATCAAAAGTGAAGACAAAATTTGTTCCTATGTGCTTTGTTGCTGCCGCTATATAATTGTTGTTTTCGTTTGTGTTTGTATGTGCTGTATCAAGCTCTTCACTAGTTGCATTGCTGAACAAAATGAACCTAAGGATCATCAAAATATATATTCCATGTTCTGTCAACACGATCCTCATGCAATCGTCCGTGCAAAAGAAAAAAAAAGTGCGATTGTTGGTTTGATATTTATGGTGATACAATTGTAGGTTCCTCTGATGCACGGCGTGGGACCATTATGTTTATTCATGGTGCTCCAACTCAGTCATTTAGCTATCGCGTGGTTATGTCTCAGGTTAGCTTCATTGACCTTGTAGTCCATTGGACTAAACCTAACTTATTGAGCAGTTAGTTGCACTTAATTTGCATTGCTCAACAACAAAAACTACTAGTTTTGGTAGTTTGAACTGTCTAATTAGAAAGATATCTGTGATGTAGTATTTTTTCCATAGCCTTATGCAATCTGTATGTGGTTCTTTTATCTAGATTAACTTCTTTCATTAGAAAATTTAGAGCCATACGTGATTTACATAGTGCCTTGTGACAGTCCAACAACCGCAATATGTCTTTTTTGTTTTGTTTTTGAGAACCAAATGGCTGACCTTACATAAGCTATTGAAGGAAAACACGGGTTTACTTTTGAACATTGTGTTCAATATAAACTTACTAATCACACTGCCACTTTTGTTTCTATCAATCATTCTATCCCCTAAGCAGCTATTGAACTTACTAGATGGCAGATGCTGGCTATCACTGCTTTGCTCCCGACTGGATAGGATTTGGGTTCAGTGATAAGCCACAGCCTGGATATGGATTCGACTATACAGGTCAGGAAAATGTCTATATAACCTTATAGTTTGCTTAGGACTCATGCAAGTTGTATCATTTGCAGAAGAGGAGTTCCACAATTCATTTGATGAACTTCTTGGTACTTTAAATATCACTGAACCATTCTTCTTAGTTGTCCAGGTACATACTTGGAACCTTAAGGAAAATCCTTGTTCATAGAAGTTCTCATATGGATTGTCTGAATCTTTTCTTTCATTTTGTTGTAGGGATTTCTTGTAGGCTCGTATGGGCTAACATGGGCATTGAAGAACTCAAGCAAAGTTCTTAAAGTAGCAATTCTTAACAGTCCACTCACTGTTTCTTCTCCAGTGCCTGCATTGTTTAATCAGCTAAGGTCTGCTATTTCTGTTTCTAATTTCTGAATTGTTGTGGATTCAAGCATATAATCCTATGGACTTTGCAACTAAATTCAACTTAAGTTCGCATATGTGCTTCGTTTTATTTTTATTTCTTGTTTTGGGTGTTTATGATTGCACCATTGTACTCTGTGTAAAATGCCTTGAGGATGGTTATGTTTTCTGCTTTATTTACTTTACCAGTGTAATTCTGTTCATCTTTCCCTGAAAAATCAAATTTTTCACCCAAGATAGTTTATGCAAGGCGGTTGTGTTATAAAGTGAATAACTGATACAAGTACAAATGGATGGACTGTGTACTGTTACACTGTTTTCTAATAAATGTTTTTCACTTGTGTTGTAGTTGATGTTCATGCATTTTTGCAGTAAATATTTCTGCTTATGTATGCAAACTGAGCGAATCTTTCAATGCAGGTTTCCACTTTTTGGTGAATTTACTTGCCAAAATGCTATTTTGGCTGAAAGATTCATTGAAGCAGGTAGCCCGTATGTATCCTTGTCACAGAAACTCTGTTTGTTATGCCATGCCAATTCTATTATCACTATGCCTCTTTGCTTCTTGTTGAAGTGCATGCTGCTTGAAAGAAGATAAAACTTTTGTTCACTCTCCATATGATGTTATTTTATACTAGTCCTGTCAGCATCAATGTAGCACACTACTCAATTTGTGTATTGACCCATAATTTTCATTTGGAGATATTGTCCTCTTGTTTGACAGTTATGTGCTGAAGTTGGAGAAGGCTGATGTGTATAGATTACCGTATCTATCTAGTGGTGCGCCTGGATTTGGTTAGTCCTTACCTCCTAATCACATGTTTTCATTATGTCATATATATTGGTTTGTTTACATTCAGTTTGTAGTATCCAGCCATGGAATGGACTTGAATAATTTTCCAGCTATATGACTAAGTCTTATCAAATTAGAGAATCCATTTTTCCTGATAAAGGGAATGCAAATTTTACCAGGGCAGCCACACATTATTTAACCAAGTTTTGGTAATTTTAATCACTTGAAGCCATGCATTGACATGGCTATATTATACTATACCTCACCAGCTCACCCTTGGGAAATTTTCTTCAGAAGTTTATATTCATGCATATTGACCTCCCTAACTTGCTATTTTGAAAGTTATATCGTCCTAGCAATGGTTATCACTCTTTGTCTCTTGGATACTAAGTTTCCTCTTTGCATATGCCTTTTCAATAAAGCATCTCAAGTACTCTGAAGTATATTGCCTTAACCTTTGTTGGAAAAACTACAACTACTAGAACCCAACAGGTTACAAAATCTGAAATTCACTAAATTACTTATTTATGAGCTTAAAGTTCAGAATTATTTGGTATATTTCTTGTCTATAAACATAATATTTTCTTAAATAAACGCAATTATCTACTTGCAGAATTTCTAGGTACTAAATCTTATTGTTTGACACATTAACATCGGACTTCCTTGTATTTCTTTCTTTTTTCAGCATTGCTTGAAGCTGCCAGGAAAGCCAACTTTCAAGATGTATTAAGTAGAATTTCGGCTGGGTTTTCATCCAACAGGTAAACTTATCCAAACAATTAAACACCCATATTTTTTACACGCTATAGACGCTGCGGTAATTAAAACAGACAGGCTATGTTGCTAAGACGTGCTAAGCTCTAATATCACTGAGCAGTGTCAAAAGGTTCTCTTTTTTTTCTAATACAAGCAATCAATATTAGACAGGTAAATCATTGACCATAAGTGTTCTCCTGTGCTGAAACATCTTTTTGGTAATTTCCTGCAGCTGGGAAAAACCAGTATTGCTTGCATGGGGAATATCTGATAAGTACTTACCACTCTCTATAGCTGAGGAATTCAAGAAAGGTAATCCTGATGTGGTAAAATTGGAGCCAGTAGAAGGAGCTGGTCATATGCCGCAAGAGGACTGGTAATTGTTTTGAGTAGCATAGTAAATTCAGTTGATTTGTGTCCTGCACCTTATTATTCATGCATGTACACTACACCACTACACAGTTTCGCGAATTGCGATAGTTAGGTGCTTGACACTATGCGCAAACCTGCTAACTTTTAGCTCATGTACGTCATATGCTTCTGCTGGCCCTTCACGCATCTCGCATGTTATGCAGGCCAGAGAAGGTTGTGACGAGCCTAACATCCTACCTGTAAAAGTCGACAAGACCATCGTACAAGGTAAACGTAAATGATAGGTAAACCGATATGTCTCCATGGCATGCCACACTACCGAGGCTTTACAGGCAGGGAAACTTGTCTGATTTCGGTACGTCGTGAAGTGCTTGGAGCTTGGTCGCAGCTGCCACATTCTTCAGTGTTTCACTACTGCACAAGGCACAAGCATGGCATGCGCAAGTCAGGGTGAAGTGAAGGATTCAGGAAGCTAAGCTATAGTAGTGATCATAGTTGAGCTTCTCTTGATTTCAAAAACGTATCGTTTTGTTGCTTGCTCCTATAGTTAACCACAAGATTTGGTCACTTCGTTGTTACGTTGCTCTATAACTGTACAGTGTGTGTGTACTCGTATGTAGGGAATATGTGATCTATTTCGACATCATGAGTACCAGGGCCGTACCTAAGTTTTTGAGGTCCTGGTGCGAAACACAAAATGGGTCATATACTAGAGAAATACAAATAACCAAAATATGATTCCATTATATAACTATATGTTTTTTCCCAATATTTAGAACTACAATAGGCATTAATGTTAAAAGAGTAAAGGGTAAATCTTTCTTACCAATATCTTTTTAACTTCTAGTGAAAAGCATCAAGCGCCTGGTGTTCTTCGAAATGAAGTTTTCAATTATATCTTCATATTTAATCTTCTCCAGAACATCATTTTCAAGTGCAATTGTTGCCAATCCATTGAGTCTTTTCTTATGTCATAGTACTGCGCATGTAGGACTTTACCAACTTCAATTTTGAAAAGTTTCGTTCTGCATATGCAAATATCACATAAATACTCAACAAAATTCTATATGCAATAAGGGCATTAGGAAAACAACCCATCCGTTTCACAAACTTCATAATATTAAGAGGGCTCACGTCTTCCTTAGGGATAAAATCTTGGAAGAACTTTAACTCCACATGTAATTCTTTGCCGTCAATATCAGAATGTTTCGCGGAATCGGCAGAATACGATGCATCGTTAGAACTTGAAAACCTTAGCAGACTATTTACACAAGAGATAATAGTAGTGCATCATATGCTGGGGGCCCCAAAAATTTGGGGGCCCTGTGTGGTCAACCCACTTGCGCTGGGTCTTAGACAGGCCTTGGGTCTTAGACGGGCCTGATGAGTACTGTATGTACAACAGGGTCTTCATTTCCCCAATTTTGTTGTTATTTACTTGACTCGACAGTAACATCATTTCTGTCACATTTGATGTCATCATCAGTACGGATTCAAATTCAACCGATAGTGATATACCGGTAGTAAAGTCTAGTTTTCAGTCACATGTGAAGTTCTACTCCACTCTAGGCAAGAAGACTGCGAGACCCTCGTCGCAGGATCACCAGTGGCTGAAGGCTAGCCTAGCCTACATCCAACTGCATGTAGTATCGCTCACCACCCCCAAGCCCGGCACGGCATGCTCCTCGCCGCTTCGTTTGCTGGATCCGCGTCGTAGGTGGTAGGCTGCTCCCCCAACCCACGTCTTCCGCACGCGCGAGCCATTGAGCTGGCCAAAGAGCTCCTTAGGGTTGGAAGGAATCAAAATTTTATCGATTCTACTCCCTCAGGTGCAAAAAAGATGTCGTTTTGGATAGTGATGGTCAAACTTCTAAAACTTTGACTATCGATATATTTTAAAATATTTAAATTAGATACATGAAAATTATATGTGTAGACTTGTCTCGAGAAGTACTTTCATAATATTACAATTTTATTGAGTTTTATAAATATATTATAATAAAAATTAGCAGTCAAAGTTGTGTTTTGAAGACCGTGTCGATGTCCAAAACGACATCTTTTTTGCACCTGGAGGGAGTAGCAGTTACTAGGTCCAAAATTAAAATAAGTTTATTTTTAATGAAAAAAAATAATGTGATCCGGCTTAATAGCGACTGGTTAGTTCAAATTTAAAATAACCACTTAAATAATATATAAAATAATTTTATATCGAACTACCTTAATTTCGAATGAAGCTCGAAAATAGCTGTTAAGCTCGAAAGCTGGCCCTACAAGTATCAGCCACTCAGCCGTGGGTTGATTTTGCGGGAAGTATAATTGCGGGGGATTGTCCTGCCAGCCTGGCCTTCTGCCGCATCGGTGAGCCGGAGTACGCACGTGATGTAAGTTTGCGTGCGCTGGTTGTCGATCGAGTCAGCTTCGGAGGACACACTCTAGTCGAGCTCGAGCGTGCGGCGTTGTGAAATGTGAACCTCCCCAGGGCTCAAGTTGCATGGTGGGCTGTCTGTAAAATGGACAGGGCGCTGGTGCTAGCGGTCAGAGCAAGTAAAATAAAGTTATCTTACCTTATTATTATTTTGTACATATCAGCTTTATTCTATATGGAACAGTGATAAAAGAGAAGAAAGAAAAGAATTAACTCTTATTTAATAGCGAGCTTTGCACGGAAGCATATATAGATTATTTATGTACAAGTGAGAAAATATAGTTATTACACAGCATTTAGAGACAGTTCCAGTACAAACTAGCTTTTTTGCTTACTTTAGATGATATGAATAAAAGATAGAGTAAGTAGTAGACTTTACTATTATATTTGCTCAGTTGATTCCATCGTGGACTTGCGTGCGGTGCTCATGGGCAGATTAGTGCCCTTCGAAGTAAAGGGTTAAATTAAGGATTTTTTAAAATAATACATTTTTAAAAATATTCTACAAAAATAATACGCCGAATAAAAAAATTGTAAAACTACCTACCTGTAGTGATTTGAATTGGCAACAGGGTCTCCGTCGTCAATTGAAATGGCGACAGGTGGGTATTTTTGTGATTTTTTGATTCGGCATATTATTTCTGTAAATCTTTTTAAAAAAGATACTATTTGAAAAAATAATTCGTTAAATTAATTTGTGTGGATGAGATGCTGAAGCAACAAGCAAGACAATCTGGCGCTTGTGTCGCCATTCACAACATGCTGCTCCATCGTCTCCCTGCCCCTGCATTGCTCCATCGATGAAGCCACTCCCTCGTCACATGAGCTCAGAAGAATGCATTCATTCAGGAGAGCCGCCGTAGCCATACACGCTGGTTCGATCACGCGGTATTGCGACGCGACCATGGACCACCTCATTTGCAATCGTTCCCCGTCGTTATATGAGCGGGTATATCAATCATATGATCGTATCACAGGCGCGCACAGCATATTGTACCGTCGATCACACATCGTCTTCTAGCTACTAGATTCTCTCAAAGCACAAACCACCACCACTACTACGTAACAGTACGTGCATCTCATCTCAAAATATCTTTTTTTTTTTTTCACAGCACGTCTTTTGCAGCGCATACGTACGTACACCGTGCATGCGATACATGGCAAGGCGCCAAGAGGCTGTATAAAAAAAAAGGGTATGTAACGCCAGTGGCAAAGGCAAAAACAGCTGCGTCGCCACCGCCATTAGCACTGCACACCACCACTTGAGCAAGAATGGCCGCCCGCCGCGAAGCCGCCGCGGCCCTCACCCTCGCGCTCCTCCTCACGGCTGCCGCCCTATCCGCCGCGGCGCCCTTGCTGGCCACCGCGCCGCGCAAGGTATTGTGGAAGGACCTCCCGGCGAACCCGTTCTGCCCGTGGGACGCCGTCAAGTTCGGCGCGTGCGTCGGCGTGCTCGGCGCCGTGAGCTCGCAGGCCGGCGCGCAGCTCGGGAGCAAGTGCTGCGAGCTCGTGGGCGGGCTCACCGCGGCCGAAGCGGCCGCGTGCTTCTGCACCACCATCAAGGAGAGCGTGCTCGGCATCCCCACGGAGTGGACCGTCGGCGTCGGGCTCCTCGCCAGCACCTGCAAGAAGGAGCTCCCGGACGGGTTCCAGTGTGTGTGATCGATGATTGCGAGCGCCTGCTGTGGCTAGCTAGCTGTCCAAGTGAAAATCTATTCTCTTTCTTTAATGGCTCTGTAAACATTGCATTGTCCTTAATTTGCTTTCCACAAGTGTTGCCAGGAATATGGATCGACGTACGTTAATTTAGTTGCTTCGCAAGTGTTCATCATGAATTATGAATCGACGTTAATTCAATTAGTTGTTCTGCTTCATATGAAGAGATTCATCGATCACTTGCTGTCAGCTATCTGTAAATTAATTGTTTTTCATCGTGGAGCAAGCGCCGTCCTTTTTCTGCCTCTTATAATATACTAGTCAGAGTTGCGCGCTCCGCCGCGCCGTGCGAAATTTTATTCAAATTTTTATCTCTAAAAAAAGGCAGGAATATCTGAGTTTTTTTTGTTCGCTTGGGTATTTCTTGAAAAAAAGATGCTAAGTAAGAACCGTCGACGAACCAGCGAAACAACGGCGCTTTTTTGGGGAAAAAAAGAATAACACATGCTCCGAGAAATATTATATCCCAAAGAAAAAAAACTATAGACGCCGAGTTTAACACCCTATGCGGTCAATGGGCAATAATACATGTCATAAAAAATATTAGAGATCGAGCCGCAAAAGAAATTTTAGATGCCGAGTTTAACATCCTATGTGCTTATTTTCCCGCGAAAAATGAGCGAAAACGAGTAAAAACGGAGAAACGACGGACGAAAAACGAATTACCATTTTTGGGGGGGTAAACGGCCAACGAAAACATTTTTCCCATGCTCCGGAGAGAAAATGGATCACGAAAATATTTTTTTCAGACAAAACGGAGAAAGGAAACGACCTCCCATTTTTTTTTGGGGGGAAATAGCCACCGAAAATATTTTCCCCATGCTCCGGAGGAAAAACGGCCCACGAAAATATTTTTCCCGGGCAAAACGGAGAAAGGAAACGGTTTTCTATTTTTTTTTGGATAAACGGCCAACGAAAACATTTTTCCCATGCTCCGGAGGGAAAACGGATCACGAAAACATTTTTTTCGGGTAAAACGGAGAAAAGAAACGGTCTCTCATTTTTTTAGGGGCGAAATAGCCACCGAAAACATTTTTCCCATGCTCCGGAGGAAAAACGGATCACGAAAACATTTTTTTCGGGTTACCGAAAATATTTTTCGCATGTTCTGGAGAAAAAACGGACCCCGAAAATATTTTTTTGAAACAAAACGGAGAAAGGACCCAAACGTAAAGCGTGAGGACCTAATTGTTATAATTTTGGACCTGTTCGCTATTTTGAATAATTAGGAAAGGGCTCGCTCGCGATTCGCGCTTAACGGGAGGGCCTCCATGCAAAACGTGAAACCAGGGACCTAAACGCGAACCGGAAAAAACATTCTCCTCTCACATAAATTCGCGCAAGGACCTGAACGTAATTTGGAAGAAACTGGGGGACCTTTTCGCAAAAACGGTATGGACACGTGGGAGGGCTGGCTGCACTCCAATTCCTTCCCCTATAAGGGGTTTACTATTCCCCTGCAATTACTGGTTCTTTTTTTTTTTTTAAAAAAAAAACTTTCTGTCAACTATTTGTAAAAATTACGTTGAGTTTACTGGAATTAACGTTGAGTTTACTTGAATTAACGTTGAGTTTACTTGCAACAGAGATCTGAAGGCATGTGATTCTTGTTGCCACCACGTACTCAGATGGAATCACAATGCATGCGACATCCCATCGCGCTTAACTGGCCCTGGTCTTGTTCAATCAACAAAACCACGCCCTCGTCACATGACGAGCTGCAGATTGCTTTCGTATAGCTCGTCAGGAGGGGCTACTATGTGCTGGTTTCGCTCGTTAGGATGAGGGTATGACCAGGCATCAGGGAACATTTCGCCGAGCCAGATCGACGGAAAGTGTTACATGATTGTCTCAGGTCGACCCCAACCAGATCTGGCTAGCTCAGTCACTCACATGCAATTTAATTGCCATACCTGATGCGCGAGAAAAAATTGATGATTTGCTCCGAAGTTGATCGGCATTTGATCATTTGCCTTATGATATCTCACTAACATGTGGTCCAGTCCGGTTGGAGCAAATCATCAAATCCCCTTTACAGAGTGGCCAGAGGATAAGTAGCTTCATTTTTAGGCCTGTTGGAGCACAGGAATTTCGAGAGAAAAAAAACAGTTTAATTACTGCAGGAATCAAGAAAAATTTCCGCGTCCTCATTGCACAGCGTTCTAATTTGTCTTTTTAATATCAGCTTCAAAATTTTTATTAAAGTTGGCGTTAATAGAATCACAAGTGTCGCTCAAAATGTTATACGTCTAACGCAGACGGTGTTTATGCCAGCGCGGAATATTTTGGAATGCGTAATAATTCTATATGAACTATTCACGAGATGCACAAGAAAAATTTGGAGTCATTTTTAAAGTGGAATTCAAAAAGACTTATGATAATGTTAAATGGCCTTTTCTTCAACAGACCTTAAGGATAAAAGGTTTCTCGCCACAATGGTGTTCGTGGATTGAGAATTTTGTATCCGGAGGGAGCGTTGGCATCAAGGTCAATGATGATATTGGTCCGCACTTTTAGACCCAAAAAGGTCTAAGGCAGGGAGATCTTTTGTTCTCGATTTTATTTAACATAGTGGAGGATATGCTGACTATTTTTTTTAGAATGGGTCAAAGTAGATGGACAAATAAAAGAAGTAATTCCGTATTTGGTGGATAATGGGCTATCAATTTTACAGTATGTAGATGATACTATTATCTTTATGGATCATAATTTTTAGTAAGCCAAAAATATGAAATTCTTGCTATGTGCTTTCGAACAACTTTTTGGCCTCAAGTTAAATTTTCACAAAAGTGAAGTTTTTTTTTCTGCGCTTCGGTGCTGCTAAGGATTTCGAGCTCCAACACTCACAGTTATTCTGCTGTGAGTTAGATAGCTTCCCGTTCATATACCTTGGCATACCGATACATTATAGAAAATTAAGAAATAATGAGTGGAAGGGGGTAGAAGAAAGATTTGAAAGAAGGCTGAGAAGTTGGAAAGGCAAATATCTATCAACTGGTGGTAGATTAGTACTTATAAATGCCATGCTTAGTAGTTTACCCATGTTATTGTTATCCTTATTTTAAGATACATTTTGGGGTTCTTAAATGAGTGGACTACTTCAGGTCCATATTTTTCTGGCAAAATGACAACCAAAAGAGAAAATATAGCCTTGCTAAATGGAGATTTTTTTTACCAACCTAAAGATCAAGAGGGCCTGGTCATTCATGATCTTAATATACAAAATATTTGTTTGATTAGTAAATGTGTCGACGATTGGAGAACGGGCTCCCGTCGAGCTTACTTGTTGAATGGGGGATCAACAGAGCCCCTTTCTGCCAAAGGTGTAGCATCGAAGACGCGGGAGATGGTCCACTAGAACAGACATAAACACAAGGATTTTATCCTGGTTCAGGCCTCTCACGGTTGAGATAATAGCCCTACGTCCAGTCGCCTAGAGGCGTTTCTCTGTATTGGATTGAAGGATACAAATACATGGATCTCGCCCTCGGATCCCCCCTCCTTGTTGTTGAAGGGGGCTTAAATACAAGGTATCGTGGTATATACATGGTAACTGCCTCCTAAAATCATGCTAGTTGCCATTTTGGACGTGTCCTTGATTCTCGCCATATTTGAATTCCTGGTGTAACTTCCCTGGATCTTTGACTAAATAACCACCACTTTCCTGTTTTATTGGTTGACCACGTCCTTCGGCGATCTCCGAGGGTCCCCTTGGTCCTGGTTCGACCGCCCCGTAGCCTCGTCGAGCACGTTTGTTCGTGCGCGTCTTTGAAGCTCGTAGACGGGCACTTTTTGCCAAGGCATAGCGGGTATGCCCGTGTCCGAGCATGGGGGTGCTCGGGATCCATCCTTGGATATCGCGTCCGAGGATGTTTATGGTCGGTGAGTGCATGACCGTCGGGGCAGAATAGTCCTTATGAATATCCCAATCCCCGACAAAATGGTTATTCAAACTTTTAAATGAGGAGGGTGTTTGGCAAAGTCTCCTCATAATTAAGGAAGTATTTGGGAAGTAAGATTCTGTCTCAAGTGGAAGGAAGACCAGAGGACTCGTACTTCTGGACAGGTCTAATGAAGGTCAAGCATAACTTCCCGATTTAGATCCTTTCACCTTCATGATGGATCTCAAATACGGTTTTGGCAAGACATTTGGCTCGGAAATAACCCCCTTAGTGAACAATATCCTCGACTTTTTAACATTGTTCGACAAAAACAGGCTACAGTGTTGAAGTACTGAACTCTGATTCTTTTAATGTGTCTTTTCGTAGGGTCGTTACGGGACCTAGTTTACGAATTTTGCAAGAACTTATTACTTGGGTTGTTGGTATACACTCCAGACCAAGATAAATTTCATTGGAATCTACATCAAAATGGACAGTTCTATGTCCATTTGATGTATGTAGCCTTAATGCATCAACATCTTTCACTTACAAATAGATATCTTTGGCAGCTTAAGGTACCTTTAAAAATAAATTTTTTCCTTTGGTACATCCATTGAGGGGTGATTTTGATAAAATGTAACCTTAGTAAAAGGAATTGGATTGGTGGTAAACAATATTTTTTTTGTAATAATGAGAAAACAATACAACATCTTTTTTTTTTTACAGTCAGTATGCTCATTTTGCTTGGTGCATTATACTAGCGGCTTTTAATTTGCCAACTCTTAAAAATATAAACAATATGTTTGGAAACTGGTTATTAGGGTTGGGCAAGGAGTTAAAGACTCAAATTTTGACCGGGGCTGCCGCTTTATGTTGGTCTATCAGACTTTGTCGAAATAATGCTGTTTTTGATAAGAAAAGAATGTTTAATTTATTGCTGGTTATTTATATGTGTATTAATTGGCTGCGATCATGGTCCGTGTTGCATCGACAAGAGGATCGCGTTGTGGTTTTAGTGGCATGCAGATCTTTGGATTTGCTGATCAGGGAATTATTCATCGGCCATGGATGAAGATTTAGTAGACGACTGTGTGCGGGTTGAGAGTTTTGCATTATCCTTTTCATGGATTA
This sequence comes from Rhipidocladum racemiflorum, assembly GCA_036346355.1. Taxonomy (NCBI): domain Eukaryota; kingdom Viridiplantae; phylum Streptophyta; class Magnoliopsida; order Poales; family Poaceae; genus Rhipidocladum; species Rhipidocladum racemiflorum. The sequence goes on along the minus strand of CM070576.1, from coordinate 68,151,384 downwards.
TTGAAACTCTGTTTTCTGGTATGTTTCTTTTCGACAACATTTCGACTATAACTTTGTAATAATTGGTTGGCTGTGTGCATCTTAGGATGCAGATGCCGGGAGTTAATATATTCTCCCATTATCTAAAAAAAATTGCACAGCGACATGGCAGCTAGTAGTTTTCATTGGAAATAAGAACATATGATTAAGATAAGGAGCAATTGAGGCATTCGGAGCTTCTCACGAGATGTTCAGAACTTCCTACCTTCTCATTCCCATCAGTTGGAGAGATGATTGGACATTTGTAAGCCTGTTGAACACTTGCAGCCTTTCCGAACCAGACATGCATGGAAGCCCAACTGGCCAACTGTACATGCATAGAACTCTGAACTGAAGAGGAGTGCATATCAATCACCGATAACTCAGAACAGAGTGCATAGACCACACACACACACACACACAAAAAAAAAAAAAGGATCAGAAGCACGAATACAGAAACTAGCCATAACTCATAGATTCCATGGAATGAAACGAGAAACTTGCACCCTTGTTTTCTGAACTAACCGTCTGCATTGTTCTTCCGGAAAGGGTAGCTAGCTAGGCTGAACCCAGCGACGACGACGAACAGTACTGATGCATGAACATATAACGCGCCCTTAACCCAAACTGTAAGCAAGAGCCGAGCAAAGGAAAGGAAGGAGGAAGCTAGGAAGCAGCGCGTTGCAATCACGCGAATGGGCGCAGACAAGCGGGAGTCACACGCCGCTGCGCCTATTTTGGCGGCTTGGCAACGAGCCAAGGAACCCAACACTGGCAATCCCACTGGCTTCACGTGACCGGCCGGCTCTCGATCTGCTGCATGCCACCACACCAATGGCGCGCAGCAATGGAATTCCCAGCCACATCTCGCCACCACCACCGGCCTATAAAAACAAGCTCAAACGCCTACCGCCAAAGTACGTACGTACTAGCTTCTAGCTAGCTCCACGTAGCTCACTAGCTAGCGCTCTCTCAGCATTAATGGAGTCCACCAAGCTCTCCGCGCTGCTCGTCCTCGCCATGCTCGCGCTCTCCTCGTCTCCTCTCGCCCTTGCGTGCAACTCGTGCAGTGCCAGCACCCCCTCGACCGGCACGCCCGTGGTCACCGTCCCGCCGATCGTCTCCAACCCGCCCATCAGCCTCCCGCCGGTCCTCGGAGGCGGCAGCCCGGTGACCGTGCCTCCGGTCACCCTCCCGCCGGTTCTCGGAGGCGGCAGCCCGGTGACCGTGCCTCCGGTCACCCTCCCGCCGATCAGCGTCCCACCTGTTGTCGGCGGCGGGTCCACCCCACGGGTGCGGCACGGCGGCAGGAAGGCGTGCCCGCCTCCGCCGTCGCCCCCGACGCCCACGCCCTCACCGCCCTCGCCGTCCTCGGACACCTGCCCCATCGACGCGCTCAAGCTCGGCGCGTGCGTGGACCTCCTCGGCAACGAGGTGCACATCGGCGACGCCAACGTGCAGTGCTGCCCGCTCGTGAATGGCATCGCCGGCTTGTCCGCCGCCGCGTGCCTGTGCACCACCATCAAGGCCAAGTTGCTCGACATCACCGTGTACGTGCCAATCGCGCTCAAGCTGCTCGTCAACTGCGGCTGCGCCGTCCCGCCGGGCTACACCTGCGCTTGATGGATTCGATTTGATGGTCTCCCATTCCCTCTTCAGCACAAAGGTTTGAAAGATTGTTTGATTGATCGGGTGATGAAGCCACTCGCTTCCGGGTTGTTCAATTAGTACATTAATTAATTGCTCGGTTTGATTTTCTTGTTGCATGTTTGTATATGGAGTAGTAACTCCTGAAATTGTCATTGTACGCGTTGTGTAACCATTCTCCCAAATGTAATTCTGGTTTGCAATGCTTATGGTTATCCTCTCCTCTCCACGCGAGTATATCGGGTAGCAACTACGAATATACCCTAGAACACCACTACAAATGAATATCAGTGCGGCAGCATCCCATGCCATTTATCCCTAAATTTTTTCAATCAATTGGACATCCCTTAACTTTTCAAAAATACATTTAACACACTCAATTATAAAACTGGGTATTTAGCACAACAAACTTACAAAATCGGATTAATTTACACCTTAAGACGGTTTTGAAAAGCGATTTTCTGATAGGGATCCAACTTAAAGTGATTTTTGCTATATTGGCAACTATGCATCGATTTTTGCTGATATAGATACAAATGAGAGAAGGAATGATCACGAGAAGAAAAAAGATAATATATAAATTTAGAGAAACATAGTGAGAAAGAAATCAATGATATTGATATCAATACTCCAGAATCATATCCTCATTACCAAAACTCAATGATGTAATCGCACGATCACGAGAAGAAAAAAGATAATATATAAATTTAGAGAAACATAGTGAGAAAGAAGTCAATGATATTGATATCAATACTCCGGAATCATATCCTCATTACCAAAACTCAATGATGTAATCGCAAATATGGTAAAAACCATTTTGAGTGGGATCCAATCATCAAAATGCAGTTTTGTAAGTTTAGAGTTGTTAAATACCCGGTTTCGTAGTTGAAGGTGTTCAATTCACTTTTCGAAAAGTTGAGAGGTGTAAAATGAGCTTATTCTTTAATATAAAGGATTTAGCGGATTAAGTTTCCAGGTGTCATAAAGGTAGCATCATGTACAAATCGACCCTACCAAGTGAACTCTCGAGTTGATGCTATCTATATTTTTCCTTCTGAAGCTTGAGATGCCTATCTAGGAGAGTATATCTTTCCACATCAAGACCTGGCAGCAGGCTCCAGTAAGATCAAGTACTCTGCTATAGCTTGCCCTTCGTTGCTAACATCAATATCATAGTCATCTAAGGCATCCCCCGTCAGTTCATTGGCAAGCTCATTTTCCATCAGCACGTCTCTGACTGGAGGTTGGCCATGATTTGCTTCTTCATCACTCACAGCTACTTCATCGCTCACAACTTCATCATGGTTCACAGCTTCTTCATTGTTCACAGCTTCTCCACTGTTCACAAGCTGCTCATGACATCCCTCCACTGTGTTTCCATCCGGAACATGTGGTGGAATGTTAACAGAAGCCTGTGAATTGTTGATCCCTGAAGCAGTCGTAGCAGCAGCTGCCCTGGAGCTTGATGATGCTGCACCCGAGCCTAGCAGGAAAGAAGAGAACACAAAGAGGTGTAAGTCCATTCCATTTAAGGCCACACAATTTCAAAGAGCAATGATGGATGTGTTAAGTGTTAACCCATACATACCACGAGATGTTCGGCTTCTCCTTGACTGAATTTTATTCTGAGTGAAAAGGATAAAATAAAAAGGCGTTAACAACTGCAGAGCATCTTGGTAGGAGTATGAAAATAGGGCAAAGAAGGCATACTTGTAGGAGACAGTTTTGCTCGGGATTTGTCAAAAGATCTAATGCTTTGTCAGCATCATTTTCATTTATGCGGAGTGCTTCTGCAGCAAGATACTTCTCAAACCTTAAAATTTAAAACAATTGACAGGTTATAAATAGGAAGCACAACAACATAAATATGTGGTAATGCAAAATCAGTACTCAACATCTGTACTTCAAGATGCAGCTGGGCAATCAATATACATTTTGACCCTTTATTTCTCGATTCAATCAGATCACAGAAGCATTATGCCCCAAAAGGCCAATAAGAAAAAACTTTTGAGCATTTCTAGATGGTATGCCTGATATTCAGAATCAGAATAGAGCACTATTAAGTGTAATATGACCAGCCTTTTCCTCATGAATCATGATACAAGGATTCCAATAATACATTATGTCCACAAGACAACCACAGAAAAACTGAAGGACATCTCTAGAAGGTAATGTGTGGGCTGCCAGGAACAAGTGTCCTAAAACTATCTAAAGAAATCTTCTAAGGTTGGTTCATAAAAAAATTTACATTAGATTAAATGAAACAAGAACTACATGGAAAAAACTAAGGTGTGTTACAGTAGTTAAAAATAGCATTAAAAAATTTAGGGAAAAAACGATGGTAGCTGCTGTAAAATGCCATTGAGATTTAACAAACAATTGACTCAATAACATTAGTATGAAATAAATACATATTCAAATTGAACTGATATAGTTTGCACAACAAGCGGATATTCAATTAAATTAACCTGATCTCCACAATCTGGTAAAAAAGCTGAGACGGTTTTATTTGACTTATATTTTATTAGTTTTACAAGTACTAACTGACTAGGAGCCTCTTGTTTGGACCTATAACAGACATATCTCCCTAGAATCAGCAAAGAGTTTATATAACTAACTTTTATTTCAAAGCACAGTGCAACAATGCCAAACTGACCGTTAGACATCTGGTTCTCCAAGCATAGGCTGAATGGCAATTCATGACAAAATCAACATCTAGAACCACAAGACCGGTGATTAATATAGTAAGACCAAAACATTCTTACCCAACACTAGTCAAGCCTTTCAACTTCTGCATATCAACTGCCTTGTTCATGGGAGTTTTACCATATTTCTTTTGTTCCCTAGGATAACACAGAAAAAAAATCCCATTACTCAGCCAAAAAAAATGTAAAGGAAGCCTCTTGATGAGAAGCTTACAAGATCTTTCTTTGTGTCTCCCGGTCCTGCTCTATTCTACGAGTTTTCTTGTCACGCTCCTCACATAAGAGATCAACAGACAACTGAATATCATAGCCAGTCATCTTTAAAGCTCTTTTTGCAGCTCGTGCTCCATAGCCCATATCCATTAACATTGATATAGCTTCATCTGGTACTTGAAGCTAAATTTGACATGCATTTAGCAAACCATAAGGATGGCATTGATTAACAAAACGTGCTATAGTACTACAGTACTAAGGTTCAGAATAATAAAAAATAAGCTACAGAGAAAAAATGATAGCCAACATAATATACCTGCATGTATTTAGCTTGCGCAGAACTGAGAGACCCACGAGCCTTTTCAGTATGACCATTATGATATGCTACCACTCCTTCCAAAAGCTCCAGCCTTACGTAGCTATTACACAGGCCAAATTTATTATAAGTTAGGAACCAACATAAGTCAAACTGTCAAAGCTAGAATGCTTCACAGGACACAATCCTTACAGAATCACAACCAAAACAAGTTGAACAAAGTCCTCACGCTGTTTAAAAAAGAAGATTAAACTAGAGATGTGAATGAAATATCCAGATGACCACATTTTAAGTATCACCGGCCACTTGAATAATGATTTCAACAATTTTCTCTATTCCCTCTGTTCTCTCTTCCTTTTAAAAAGAGTACATGTTGGGTCTTCCATTCATCCACACCACCTCTACTTTTTGGAAACTTCTTTCTGAATGTTTCCATCAGTTCTCACCTCAAAATGAAAATACCCACTCTTCATAACAGCCATATAACAAAAAGAAGGAAAAATAATAGTGTAAGAGTCTCACATAGCAAGATCTGCATGACGGCCAGCCTGGAGTAATCTGAAGCGAGTGGAATCTTTACCATGCGAACGTTCAAATCCTAACCGGGCTTTTTCAAGGTGAGTCCCTGCAACTTCTAAGCGTGATACATCCCGAAGCATAAAATAGCACCAGACTATATCTAGTTGAAGCATTGGCACATTATCAACCCTCTGCAGAATATGTATGGGGTGTAAGTAAAATACTTGCAGCACTCTCTTTGATAAAGATAAGAAATATTCTTCTCATAGTTCAAGTTACCTCAATGAGTTTAGGGTCACAAAGAGAGAAAGCTTCCTGTCAACAAAATAAAAGGACTGGTCAATATAGAGCCATTTAGGTGCACACAAAGCATGCCAATGCATAGCAATTGGAAAGCTGCACATGCTTCTAGCAGTAGGAAGAAAACAATCACATAAACAAGGAATGCAGGGAAGCATTATAGGACAGTACAAGCCAGCATACCTCGACCATTATTAACACATCCAGTGCCTCCTTATACATGTCCTTCTTGATAAGAGTTTTGGCTTTTTGATGAAGCATTAGAGCCATCTTCAAAGCCCTAGAGATAACACAGATTATGATGTTAAATAGTATAAATCAGGTAAGAAAAAAACTGAATAGAAGATTTAATCTATTACTTGATATCATCTACAGATCCAAACATCACTTTCTGGCCACTCTGATCCTCGAGATCTAAATTGTAGTCTTCTTCAGGGAAGGAGCCATCCGAATGCCTTTGAGACAATGCCTTTGCAGCATCCCTACAAATCCATGATGTTGATTGTCAAATAAAAGATTTTGTGAGTTCCTAAAGAATTCGACATAACTTAGGGGTTAATCCTGGTTCAGACACATCATCCCAATATCGAATCAAGGCACACAATCTACGTAAACAAACTCTTAGCCTTCTTTCAGGTTCAGTAGGAAGCTAGGAGCTCTACCCTGCCCCTCATGTGCGTCATTTATTGAGTTTGTGAATTTTCCACAATACAAAGTACATATTATGGTCTATTACTGAGAAACAAGCATGGGTGTCCTACCTATTTTGTGCTTCTTCCTATTTTCTATATCACAAGACACACAGCTAACTATGGGTACATAAATCATGATCGAATTAGCAATCTGTGCCTCCTCGTTATGGAAACGCATCCTATAGACTAGGGAGTATATCCTTTTGCAAAGACTATAAATGCATAGTGGTTCCTAATTTTAGACTACAAACGGATGTTCGCGATGACTGCAATTTTGGCTGGAATAAGGGATTGGGAGCCTGGAAATCCACAAAAGTACAAAACCCCTCAGGATTTGATCACAAGGAGCGAAGCAATCCTTACCAAAGCCTGAGGAGCCTACCGGCATGCTCCTCCTCGGCCGCCGCCGCCGCGGCCTCGGCGGCGATGGCCTTGCCGCGATCGGGGGAGGTGAGGGTGGATAGCACCTTGGCGTTGCTCTTGAGGCCGGCCTGCTGCAGCGAGGCGGGGGGATCGTCCCTGAGCACGCGGCCGCCGAAGATGAGGCCGACGAGGTCGGGCTCGACGTCCCCCGCCCGCCGCGCCACCTCCGCCCGCAGCATCGGCACCGTCCACGCGCCCAATTCCACCTCTAGGGCACCGACCCACGCCCCGACCACGCGAATTCGATCCGCCGGCGGGGAGACCTCGTCGGACGCCATTGGATGATCGGAGCTAGGGGATTTTGGCTCGAGCTGGGTGGTTTGATTGGTTTTGGTGTGGCTTTGGAGTTGCAGACAGAGAGCGACTTGTCAGGTCCACGAATGGAAATCCGAAATACAAATAAGCAGGGAAACGGATTTGCAACTAGAAAACTTCCAAGAAACACGAAGTTCAGGAAGAAAAGGGGAAAGCAACTTGATAAACTGAGTTCTTCTTTCGTATCTTTCAAGAACATGTCTTGGCTGCTTATATACTGCAGCCCTCATTCGAAGTTACAGAATTTTGACCGGTAAAAGTAACAAGAAAGAGCTAAACGGTAAATGGTAAAGACTAAATTGATTATCAATTATTGGATCTATTATAAACGTCATCTTATCATCCTGGCCTTTCGATCTTCATAATTCTCTCAACTAGCTTCAAGTCCATCAGATGGAACTAATCGAAGAGGTAAGAGTTGATCTCAACTTGTCCGTTAGTTCCATTGTTACTCCGCCAAAAGTTTCATTTCTCAACTCTTTAGGTCCTGACAATGCCCCCTCATTTAGATCCTTATCCTCAAGGATTAAATTGAGGGAATGTCTTAGAGATAAAGTTTGCATCTTCCCAGGAAGCCAACTCTTGAGGTAGATTGGCCCAATCACAGCAGTTGGCTCAGTTTGGACGTTTTCCTCTGCATGAACCAGGGGTAAATTATTGTCTGGAATTGCCTTAGGTCCCAAATGTTTTTCCAACTGACTGACATGAAAAACAGGATGAATTTGACACCCTTCAGATAATAAGAGTTTGTACGCCACTTTCCCAATCTTTCTATGATTCTATAAGGCCCATAATATTTCGAGTGTAACTTCAATGTCTTGTGCAATCCCAATGCATTATGTCTGTAAGGTTGGATTTTAAGATAAACCATGTCTCCCACTTCTACGTTTCTTTCAGTTCTATGTTTGTCTGCAAAGTATTTCATTCTAGAACTAGCTTTCTCCAAATTGGGTTTGATAGCTTCAAAGGCTGCTTGTCTTCCTTGTAGTATGCTTCGAGTCTCTCCATCAGCAACATCATCTAACATACTCTCAGTGATAAGGGGAGGCTTTATACCATACAGGGCTTGAAATGGAGTCATTTGCAACGACGTGTGAAAGGAGATGTTGTACCACCATTTAGCCTGTGGGAGCCAATAGAGCCATTTCCTAGGATTAGCAAATGCCATGCATCTCAAGTAATTCTCAAGGCATTGATTTACCCTCTCTGTTTGTCCATCAGAATGGGGATGGTATGCACTGCTGAGTTTGATTTTAGTTCTCATTGCTGTAAAGAGTTCTTGCTAAAGAGCACTTGTAAAAATCCTATCTCTGTCAGAGATGATCACGGCTGGAAAGACCATGCAACTTGTATATATTGTTTAGGAAAAGATCAGCAACCCTTCTGGTTGTATAAGGATGACTCATTGGTACGAAGTGTGCATATTTCGTGAACCGATCTACTACAACCATCACAACATCCTTCACTTCAGATCGTGGTAGTCCTTCCACAAATTCCATGGTGATTTGAGTCCAAGCCATTTCGGGGATTGGAAGTGGTTGAAACAGTCCGGGGTATGGAATGTTCTCAGACTTGTTCTTTTGACATACTGCATATGTTCTGACATACTCACTAATCATCTTCTTCATTCCTGGCCAATAGAACAATGACTTTGCTCTCTGGTAGGTGGCTCTTTTTCAAGAATGTCCACGCAAAGCCGAATTGTGAAAGGAGCTTAACAATTGTTGCTTAAGGTCGGATTTGGGCCAATGTAAATTATCCCTTTGTACCGCAGTATTCCATTATTAAAAGTATATGGACGTTCACTTCCTGCATCGATACTCAACTTAGCTTATAACTCCTTGCATCTTTCATTATCTTTATAACTTTCAACTACTTCTGAGACCCACTTTGGAACTGCCATTGCTTCTTCCGAATGAATGACCCGCGATAGAGCATCTGCAGCTTTGTTCTCCCTTCCTTTCCTATATTCCATTTTGTAAGTGTACCCCCAATAGCTTAATGAGCAGTTTGTGTTGAATTCCATCTATTAATCTTTGTTTAGCGATGTACCTCAGACTCTGTTGATCTGTCTTGATAATCAAACTTGAACCTATTAGATAATGCTTCCATCTCTTTAATGCCTCTATTATAGCTAATGCTTCCTTGTCATATGTAGACATTGCAGCAGCTTTAGGACTAATTGCTTTGCTTATGTATGAAATTGACCTCCCTCCTTGCATTAATACTGCTCCTAGTCCCTTCCCACTAGCATATGTTTTCAGAACAAAAGGTTGAGTGAAGTCGGGCAGGGCTAACACTGGAGCCTCTGTAAGGGCCTTTTTTATGTCAAGAAAAGATTGATGCTGATTTTCTCCCCAGTAGAATGCATTTTTCTTTAAGGAGTCAAGCAGGGACCTACATATTAGACCAATTTTTTTGATGAACCTTCGATAATAACCTGCCAACCCAAGGAATCCTCGTAATTGAGTAATATTTTTGGGTTTAGGCCACTCTTGCACTGCACTAATTTTATCTGGATTTGTTGCTACACCTTGACTACTAATGGTATGACCCAAATACTCCACTTGTAACTGCCCAAACACACATTTACTCCTCTATGCATACAACCTGTTTTCCCTCAACACTTCTAACACTTGAATCAAATGTTCTCTATGTGTTTCAAGTGTTGGGCTGTAAATTAGGATGTCATCAAAGAAAACTAATACAAACTTCCTCAAGAAACCAGCCAAAATCTGATTCATCAAGGCCTGGAAGGTGGCTGGTGCGTTGGTTAAACCAAATGGCATCACAACATATTCGTAATGTCCAGTGTGAGTGCTGAAAGTAGTCTTGAATACATCCATCGGACTCATTCTGATTTGGTGATAACCCGATCTTAAATCAATTTTTGAAAAATACTTGGCTCCATGTAATTCATCCAATAGGTCTTATATCACCGGAATGGGGTATTTGTTCTTGACTATGTTGGCATTTAGTTGTCTGTAATCTATACACAGTCTCCATGACCCATCCTTCTTCTTTACAAGTATGGCTGGGGAGGAGTAAGGACTGACACTCGGTTTGATGACTTGGTTCCTCAACAAACCCTCTATTAGCTCCTCCATAGCATCTTTCTTATAATGAGGAAGCCTATATGGCCTTACATTGACTGGCTTAGCATCAGGTATTAAGGGAATAGTGTGATCACACTCTCTAGCTGGAGGTAATTCATCTGGTTCAACAAATACATTTGAAAACTGTTTAGGCACTTCCTCAGTTCCTGTTGGAAGTAGCACACATTTTCCATCATTGGTTATAAGAGCCTTAGCATATATTACTGCCCCAACAACTCCCTTATCCATCATCTTACTCAACTTTTGGTCAGTGATGACACAATTACTTTTGGGAAGCGTCTCATCCTTGAATTTGACCTCTTTTTGTCCGTCTTTGCAAATGATGAATTCTCTCGACTTCAAATTCAAACTTACATGACTATGTTGATAGATCCAGTCTGCTCCTAAAATAATATCGTAACCTCTGAGTTGCAGGATTCTGAAATTAGAAGAAAACTGCTCGCCTTGTATTGTATACTCACAACCCATGCATCTTGAGTTGCACGTGAGTTTAGTACCATTGGCCACTGCTACTGATACTGGAGGATAGTTATTGATCTTGCAGTTAGTCTTGATTGCCAGAGCCGGAGTAATAAAGGTGGTCGTGCTGCCACTGTCAACTAGAGCAATCGCACTGACTTTTCCAATATTCAACCTCAAAGTAAAAGTAGTAGTTCCAGTTATAGTCCCTATAACTGCGTGAGTGGATAACTGCAATACTTCTTCACTTCCTTCTTTATGCATTGGGCTTCCACGTGGAGTGATGTACTCAGCTTCCTGATGATCTCCAGTGTCTTCTTCATCATCAAGGGTAATCAAATAGACCTGTTTCTGAAACTTACACACCTTATTGTGGCCAAGCACCCATGGTTACTGGCATTTGAAGCATCTTCCCCTTGTCCGTTTGTTGTTATTAGCAACCGATTTTTCACTAAAATCTTCTCATAGTTGCACCTCCACCCTTCTGTGTTGTACTCGCTGATTGAGTCATTTTGACTTGGTTTCCATTAGTCCCTATGGAAAATTTCTTATATGGATTACTCCCCTCATAATTCCCTACATGTGCATAAGCCTCCACCAGGTTTCGAGGTTCAATAGACTTCAATGGAATTTTGATATAGCTTTTTAATCCTGATAGGAAATAGTCCAAAAAATATCCTTTAGTTAATTCCGGATTGTTCCTCTTCACAAGACTCATCATTCCTTCGAACTGATCAATATAAGCCTCCACAGATCCAGTTTGCATCAATCCCCTGAAATTATCGGTTACTTCAATTTTGTTTTCAGCAACAAATCTTTTGCAAATCATGTTGCAAAATTGTAGCCAACTCAGATTTCTAGTGTCAATTCTGTTACTGCTAATCCATTGATCTTCCCTTCCAGTTAAATAAACTTCAGCTATGGCTACCTTCAGTTCTTCAGGTGTTTTGCTAAGATCAAAGCACTTCTCAGCCTTCCTAATCCAAGCATCTGGGTTTTCACCATCAAATTTGGGAAACTCTACTTTAGGACCTTTGCTAAAATTGCTGGTATATTGATTCCTATCCTCACCCTGTGGGATTAACCACTCTGGTGCTCTTGGCCAAGAATAACCCCTTTGGAAGTCTTGTCTTGAATAAGGTAAATACCTAGGTTGCTGATATGGCACGCTGTGGTTTGGTCGGAACATTGGTATATAAGGTGGATTTGAAGCTGTGAATTGTGGTGCAAAAGTTCCAGTGGACATCAATGAAGGATATACACTAACCCCAAATGTTGTTGCCATTGTAGTGTCAACATTGAGCATGTTAAAAGGCACAGGAGGAATGTCATTTACAGAGTTACCTATGGACAGATTTGATGTAAAAGAATGCCCAGTGCTTGGAGTACCATACATTTGGCCGGTTGGTGTTGGCTGTCTTATATCCCTTCTTCTCAGCTGATCACTGTCTCCCTCCAGATTTGCCAAGTTACTGGCTACTACTCGTTGGCCCGATTTATCAACCAATGATTTTAGCATGTCCACTACCTGGTCAATCTTTGAGGAATTCCCTTGCAATTGTTTCTGAAATATACCCATCTGTTCTTGCACCAGCTTAGTGTTTCCCCACATCTGTTGCCATATATTAGCCACTTCTCTTCTCAATTCCTCCACTTCCTCAGTCGGAACCATTCCAGTTTCTTCATCAGATCCTCTTCCTACCTTCGGCATCTCTCCAGATAAGGGATTTTATAGGAGGAAATCGCTTCCTACCCAACCTTTCCGTTAATTTCTTTCAGATCTACTCGGAACACTTTGGGTTTGTTTCTTGGCCAAGGATTAACCCTGCTCTGATACCTTTTGTCAAGTCCACGAGTGGAAATCCGAAATACAAATAAGCAGGGAAACAGATTTGCAACTAGAAAACTTTCAAGAAACACAAAGTTCAAGAAGAAAAATGAAGAACAATCTATGACTAAAGAAAAGAGGAAAGCAACTTGTATGATAAACTGAGTTCTTCTTTCATGTCCTCCAAGAACTTGTCTTAGCTGCTTATATACTGCAGCCCTCATTGAAAGTTATAGAGTTTTGACCGGTAACAGTAATAGGAAAGAGCTAAACGGTAAAGACTAAATTGATTATCATCCATTGGATCTATTCTAAACATCATCTTATCATCATGGCCTTCCGATCTTCATAATTCTCTCAACCAACTTCAAGTCCATCAGAAGGAACTAATCGAAGAGGTAAGAATTGATCACAAATGTCTGTTAGTTCCATTGTTCCTCCGCCAAAAGTTTCATTTCTCAACTCTTCAGGTCCTGACACGACTGATAACAAAGTGTTGTTTCATATAGAGAGGAGAGTAGGGGCCTGTTTGGTAAGCACTCTAGCTTTTACTTCTCTCATTCTACTTCAACTTTTTCTGATTGCGCTAAACAATCAGGAGCAGGTTAGAGCAGTTTAGAGAAGTGTTCGGCTAGCAGCTAGCTTCAAATTCAACCATGCCTCCAAGCGGCTCTCATTGGGGTGCTCGAGGCGGCGGACGGGGCGAGCGGTCGAGGCGACGCATGTGGGGACAGGTGGGCGGGCTTGAGGTGGCGCAGGTGGGGTAGAACGGCAGCGGTCAAGGTGGGAGGCAAAGGTCAAGGCAGTGCAAGCGGTGACAGGTCAACAGCCTTGAGGTGGCACAGGCGGGGTAGATCAACGGCTATCAAGGTGAGGACGTGGCGGTCGAGGCGGGGAGGCGGCACTGTGGGGAGGCGGTGCTCGGGGAGTCAGGGAGTCGGCGCTCGGTGAGGCGGGGAGGCGGCGCTCGGAGAGACGGTGAGGCGACATGGGAAGGCTGGGAGGCTGTCGAGCCGGAGAGATGACGCAAGGGCTGGGATTCTTGCGGGGAGCAGGCTAGAAGCCGCTCCTTGCGCCGAGGCAAAATGGGAGAATCACTCCTCCAGAATTCTTAGAGCCGCGCGAGGGAGCCGGACGTGTTCGTTAGAGCTCTAGCTCCTTTGGACGAGAATCCGGAACCAGAGCTCTACCAAATGGGCCCTAGGAGACTTGAGTTGGGAGTCTTGAGACCCCACTTGATTTGACTCTTGAGATTGTGCTATATTAGGGGTGAGAGTTATGATTTTATTTATGTGTTTTTTTATTTGAGCCGTTTGATTTGGGAAGAGATACATCGTATTTATTGTATAATCTAACATGGATATTTTTTGGATTTTATATTTAACTGAGGAGATTTTAATTGTGGGTTTGTTTCTAGATTCATGTCTAAGCTATATGTCGGGGATTGACTATTCACTAAAAAACGACCATTTCACCCCCAGGGACCCAAGAGCGCGGACCACGCGGTCCTCCATAGAAGATGCTCGGGAAATTTGCACGGGTAGCCAAGACGCCCGAGCTCGTATGCTCGGGAACTCGCCCGCGACCATACAAAAGACCATGTACGTGTGTCCTGCGCAGATGGTCGGGGGATTTGGTCAAACCATTGAAAGGAAGGTGGCAACTAATCCGACGAAGATCAAGGGAAGACGCGCCCGAAATTCAAATAAGGCGCAGATCAAGGGCGCCGGATCGTGGGCACCACGGTTATGGAAGCACGGCGTAATTCTAGGGGGTAGTTACCTTCTTTGTATCCTCAGCTTCTGTACTTAAACCCCCCCAAGAGCTTCTGCGGGGGGGGATCCGGGGTTTTTTGACCAATCATAAACACAATACACTGGAGTAGGGTTGTTATCTCGGCAGTGAGAGGCCCGAACCAGGATAAACACAACGCGTCTTTCTCCTGACTTCGCGTTGCTCGGACGATCACCCCGGTTCGTACGACGGGGCCCTGTTGATACCTCGTTCAACAAGTAAGCTCGGCGGGAGCCCGTTCTCCAATCGTCGACACTATATTATTTGTTGTTTTAGTTATCCCATTTTGAACGCAATTCATGGAGCTTGTAAATATTTCCAGTTTGTATATGGTAATTTTATATTTTTGTTGGGTGAAACAAATAAGAGTTAATTTCCAAATTCATCTTTTGATGGTTTTTTCAATTATTTAGAACTTTATATGATAATCTAGACCGCAAATTAGCATGATTTATTCCTACATCATAGTTAAAGCTTGCGGGAGATTCTGATGATGGTACATTGGATGATCTAAGTTGAGAGTATTTGGCTCGAGTTGGGTGGTTTGATGGTTTTGATGTGGCTTTGAAGTTGTAGACAGATAGCAACAAACTACAAAGGGTTGTTTATGTAGGAGGAGACTTGAGACTCAACGAGAAACTTGACTCTTGATATTGCGTTGTATTAGGGGTAAGAGTTATTATAGTTAAATTATAGGCGATCTATTGCAATTTGAGCCATTTGATCTAGGAAGAGCTATATCATATTTATTGTATAGTCCGATAATGATATTTTTGGATTTTCTATTTATATCATATAGGAGGAGACTTGACACTCTACCTTGGAGTTAGGTTCGGATCTAGCTCAAGAGTTTTAGCAATTTTAGAGGAAAATATATAAAAAAATTATAGTCTTTCTCTTATACGACTCTCTTGAATCCACATAATTTGTGGATATTTCTTCATTTACTTCCTCTAGTTCCTTATGATTTTGCACAACAACGATGGAGTCTAGGTATTTTGATCTCCCAGCGTCATATTGTGTGTACAAAGTTTCACTGGGACAACCATTAGCAGAATTGCACACTTTAGGGATTTTCTCAACATCAGGTTGAGTTTCTTATACTAATTTATGGAGCCATTTATCTTGTTTGGTTTTTTACTTCTATGGACATTTCCGTGGAATTAAATCCCGTGCACCTGAATACCACCTTCTCTTCTTCTCATGAGGGATATGAGTGGATTCAATATCCACCTGGGATACTTTTACTCTCTCCATTGTATGAGTTGTCGGTATTTAAGACTTTGTCACTTCCTTATGATCACGAAGGTATCTATCATGATATTAGCTATTTGTTGCAGATTTATAATTCTCAAAACTTCTAATTCAATCTCTTTAGCATGCGAGTGTAAGGATTGAATGTTAGTAACATTTCGATCTATTTTGTGGCATTCTTTAGTGTGATACTTTTCTTCCCTTAATGTTGAGAAATTATCCTCATCAAAAATACAATTAGTGTATCGAGCCATATGCAAATCCTTTGTCAAAGGATCAAGATATTAATAATTGATGGTGATTCAAAACTTGTATAGATCTCTAACTTCCAATGATGGCCTATGGTTGTACTCCGTGGTGGTGAAATTGGCACGTATATAACACAACTGAATTTTTGTAGATGAAAAATACTTGGTTCTTTTCTACGCACTAACTGCAAGGGGAAAAAGGATGATATGCAATCTATTCGAGTTGGATTAATATGGCAGTTTGCAGCATCATGTAGCCCCAACAAATTATAGGAACCCTACAATTCTGCAATAGTGGCCTTTAATTAATGAATATGCGAAACCATTTTGAACATGGACATGTGATATTGAATGCTCTACATTAATACCAGAGCCATACAATAATCATTGAATGCCCTTCGGGTAAACTCATCAATCCAATTGAATAGACTTGATCTTTTCGTCTGGAAATTTGGCTCTTGGTTTAATAATTTGGGCTATTAGCTTTGCAAAAGCATGGTTCCTAATAGACAATAGAAAGGCATAGGGATCATCTAGTTGAGACATCTAACAGTAACAAAATATCTAAAGGGGCTGATTGGGGTTGGATGGGTCCATATACCACCTCGAATTTTCTCCAGGAAGCTAGGTGATCCTTTTATAATCTTTAGATAAGAAGGTCTAGTGGTCAGCTTCCCTTTGGCACAAGCAGGGCACAAGAAGTACTCATGTTTAGGGAAGTTTGTAGTTTTTATGTTATGGCCAATATAATTATTAATGAATTTTCTCTTCATACCAAACCAAGATGACCTAGACAATCATGCCAAATCTTAAAGAATTCTAAAATTTTAAATATTGTTTTCATCGCAACATGTTATACAGGTTTTGTTATGTGTAGCACAATCCTTATGAGAAGGAATGAAAATTTCCAACCACTCGTTTTCGGCATTTGTTAGACATAGTCATAATAGGTATTCTGTACCGTCCTCATTATTGATTTATATGTGAAAACTATTCATACGAATGTCTTTAAAGCTTAGAATAGTACGTTTAGATTCGGGATATAAAAGAGTATACTCTACTATTATGCATATACCATAGAGAGAATTGTAATGTCCTTCTGGTTCCAACAATTAGAGCATGACTTTCGACAATGGTTATAATATTATCACTTTTCTTAGTTAAAATTTGAAAATATATAGTTTCCCTAAGAATTGAGTTAGTGGTACAACTGTCTATAACACATATTTCTTTCCGCCATTTGATCATACCAAATTGTTCTATAATTAAAGCATGATTTGTTATCAAACAACTGTTCATTAGGAAGCATAGCTCAAAATTAGGGGTGGCATTCGGTCTTTTTGGTTTAAAAATATTTCGGTTTTTGAAAACTAGCTATCAAAATTTTTGGTTTAAATTTGAAAACCGAACCGAATTAACCAAAAAATTCAGTTCAGTTTATTCAGTTTTTTAGTAAACAGAATTTCCACAGCAAGGCTTGGCTTACACATGTCATGTTACAAAAATCTTAGCACATGTCATTGCAGAAATGACATGATTGACCTCATGCAATAGCATTAACTTACCAAGCTTATTGCTCTGAGAATGAATCACATATGATATTTCTAGGCTAACAAGAGTTGCTCCAATGAGCACATAAGATAAACAAGCAAAGCAAGAATTCAAGTCTCCGATGTGGAGCTACCTATAATACACTAACTCTAGCAGTTCATCAAGCATCACCATTTTTTTGTGATATGAAAATGAAGAAACTATACTTTCAAAAAGTTCAGTAAATGTGCAATCTTAGCTCCACTACTTCACAGTGGTTACAAATGAAACCAATGAAGGGTTTTCCTTCATATAGGAGCCATCAAAAGATTGAAATTCAAGATTTTTATAATCACCTTCTCAAAATAGGTCTTTAGAGGAAGGATGACACCACCAACACCCATCGCAGGCTCAACAATGAATGCAGCAATCTGAAAGGAGAAAAAGATACTTGACCAGTAAAGTAGTAAAATCGCACATATCAGTATAATAAAAGCTTTTGTGACAAGAATACTTTACTATTTCTAGTCCTTTACAGCGACTACTAGCGACGACAGATCGGGGGATGGGACGGCGACGACTGCTTAGGGATGGTGGGGCCACAACGGCTTGGGGAATGGGAGGGTTGAGAGCTGTGGATGCCGCTTGGGTAGGGTTGGGAACTGTGGATGCGGTGGAGGATGCGGTGGAGGAGGCAGAAGAGTAGTGGATGCCTCCCGGGTAGGGTTGGGAGCCGTGGATGCAGCGGATGAGGTGGAGGACGGGCAGTCCGGGAGCGGCGGATGGCGACTCCGCGACGAGGCCACGCCGGTAGGTGGTGGCGGCACTGGATCGGAATCGGGAGTCGGCACCTTCGTCTTTAGGATCGAGAGTCGGCACCTTCGTCTTCAGGATCGAGAGTTGGCAGTTGGCACGGGGAATGGGGAATCACGGTTCGCGGGTTGTGGTTTAAGTGAAAGGGGATTTTGTGAAATTGCCCTGCGGTTATTCGGTTTTACGGTCAATTTGGTTTCCAGAATGCAAAAACCGAACCGAAAACTGTAAACCGAATTACGTCAAAATTAAAAGCAAACCATAAACTGAAAAAACCGAATTTTTCAGTTAGTTCGGTTTGGTTTTTCTGGTTTCAGTTAAAAAAAAATACCCCCCTACTCAAAATATAGAACAAACATAGGCAACATATCTAGTGGTAATGGACCAATGGGTGCTAACATGCTAACTCCTGTTATCAGCCGTTGGATGGAGAATCTACGATCCACATTGATAAAGGTGGGAGGACGTATTCGCAAGAGAGGAATAAACTTTAGTGGTTTTGTGTAAAATGGTTTAAGTGGCAAAGGGTTCCACCTTGATCAATGTGAGCTGCAGATTCTCCATCCAACGGCTGATATCAGAAGTTAGCATGTTAGCACCCACTAGTCCATTAGCACTAGATATGCTGCCACAAACATATACCAATAAATGAATAAATTAAATAACCTGAGAGATAATAATGATAACAATACTAAGTGCTCAGCCTAAGCAAATGATAATCGGTAAATACTCCACATGAGCTTGAATAAAACCAATATTCATACATAACCAACCCAAAATGATAAGTAAACTAATAAAAAGGAAATGCAACATTGACGAACAACTGAAGAGGCAACTAGTACCAAACTGCAGGTCTCCATACATCAGCTGGTTATCCTTTGAAGCCTCCATAAGCTCGGTCATAAGAAGATCGTACTCCTGATCCAGAAAGGTGACCTCGCCTTCCTCCACGAAGGCACGAACGAATCGCCGAGGTTGTCTATTGAAGAGAAGACTTCGATGATATCTAATGTCATCCAATAACTTTCCAATCTCTGTTGTTTTCTACGTAAGCTCATTTAGTTGTTAGTCAGAAACAAGCGTCTTTGTGCCTTCTTGAGTAGGAGACAGGAAGGGAACAAGCAAAGGCTCGGTGGCTAGCTGCTAATGTGTGCGAGTAGCCAGTTCAGGATCGAGTCCCGGACTCGCTGAGATGCGTAGAGCCGTAAAGCATATGTGTGTGAGTGTTTATAGTCTAATTATTGTTTTTCTTCGAGTAAACACCAAAGTTTCTGGCTAAAATTAAAAAAAAAAAAGTAGGAGAAAGGAAAAGGTCTCTTTTAGACCGCGCGCACTAATTTTCCAAGGATGCTTTCTCTCTTTTCACTAAAGTTCTAGGAACTATTTGTTTCTTCGTTAATAAGCTTCCATATGGTCGTGTCACTGTCACGTGACAAGGAGCATTATACGGTTAGTATTTGTTCTAGGCCAGTGCTCTAACATGTCATGCGCATACACGCGCAGTTTTTCTTACAGCATCCTTCAGCTGGGTAGGCCTTGCCAGGGCCCGTCCTTTTCTTCTTCAGAAATGGGCCTTGTTTCGAGACAAAGGCTCGGTCCAATATCTAACAGGCTTAGTTTCAGCTTACGCCGAAAATGCGCTACTGAGATACGGCCCAATTTAAAACAAACTAGGCCTGTCCAAAAGCCCGCCTGGAGCCCGACCCGGACCGACTAAATTGACTCCGATTCGGCCACGTGTTACATACTACACGACAAGGTGGCAACGACTATCCCGCGTGCCGAGGAAAGGACCCACGTCGCACTGCCGCGAGCACCACCAAAACTGCAAAGGAGCCCATGTCATCGTCAAGCCCGAGGAGAAGGGGAGCCCATCTTGACCCAACAGGCAGGCGAGGCACACAGACGCACTGCACTGCACTGCTCCCACTCCCACCTCCCGACGCCATCGCCATCGCTACGGCCGCACCCCCAAAACCCGCAAAAAACCACGGCCACCTCCCCTACCCCTCGCGCGTCCCGAGGATGGTCGCCGCCGGCCGCAAGCGCTCCCGCCACGCGCCCGTGCCAGCGCCCGCGCCGCCTCCGCCGCCCCAGTCGCCGCCGCAGCTGACGTCGCTGCTGGCGCTGCTCGCCTCGTCCGTCTCCCTCGCGCTCCGCTTCGCGTCCGACCGCGACCTCCTCCTGCTCCCCTCCCAGACGCTCGCGCTCGACCCGCTCCTCCTCTCCGCCGCGCGCGCCGTCTCCCGCCTCCTCGCGCTCCTCCCGCTCCACCTCCAGACCCTCACCCTCACCTCCCTCTCGCTCTCCCCGCCCACCCCGTCGCCGCCGCTCCCATCCTCCTGGTTCCTCCGCCTCCTCTCCTCCTCCCCCTCCCTCCCGGACTCCGCCTGGCGGGACGCCTTCCGCATGTCCAAGCCCGCCTTCTTCCAGCTCCTCCACTCCCTCGCGCTCTCCGACCCCACCGCCGCATCCTCATCCTCCTCCCTCGCGCTGCCGCCCGACCACAAGCTCGGCGCCGCGCTCTTCCGCCTCGCCCACGCCGCGCCCGCCCGCGCCGTGGCGCGCCGGTTCGGCCTCCCGTCCCCCGCAGTAGCCGCCCGCGCCTTCTACGAGGTCTGCCGCGCGATCGCCGATCGCCTCGCCATCCTGCTCGACTTCACCGCGCCCGACCGCATCGCCCGCGCCGTCCCGGGATTCTGCGCGCTCTCGCTGCCCAACTGCTGCGGCGCGCTGGGCTACGCGCGCTTCGGGGACGCCGTTACCGCGCAGGCGCTGGTAGATGCCGACGGCCGGTTTCTTGACGTCTCCGTCGGGTGGGACCCGTCGATGGCGCCGGCGGAGATCCTCCCACGGACGAAGCTGTACGGCTCGCAATCGCTGGTGCTCGCTAATGCTCCTCATGGCGAGCTCATCGGGGGCTCAGTGCCGCGCTACTTCTTGGGGCCTGCATGCTGCCCGCTGCTCCCCTGGCTTGTGACACCGTACAAGGATATGGATGTCAGGGATGACCTGTCCAAAGAGAGCATCTTTAACCATGTACACTCGCACGGAATGCAGCTGGTCAAGAAGGCCTTCGGCCATGTGCGGGCAAGGTGGCAGCTTCTAGGGGAATGCTGGAAGGGCGAATGCCAAGAGGCGCTGCCGTACGTCGTGGTTGCTGGTTGTCTGCTCCACAATTTTCTCATCAAGTGCGGCGAGCTGGTGCCTGAGGAGGTTCAGGGGGACGCCAATGCGGATTTGTTTGGGGACTTCGAGGGAGAGAAGGACATGGAAGGGGAGAGGATCCGGGATGTTCTTGCTGCACACTTAAGCTTGGTAAGCCGTAACCAGTGAGCAATTCGTGTGCCCTCCACAGTTTTGCCTATTGTACATATTCTGTAATCCCCCAGCATCATATGGAATGCTTACGTAACTAATTCTAAGGTTCTACTGGAGTTGCTTCTATCTAATGCTATACTCTTGTGAATTTATTTCACTGGTTAACCTCTAACTTTTAGTGTAGCAAAATAATGCCATGCCTGATGTTTGTAGTCTCACATAATCACATGACATCTTTTGTTCTGCTTTACCGTGTCACCATTTGCTTTCAAAAAAAAAAAAAAATTGTCCCCAAAGTTGTACATAGAAGAGGATTACTTGCCCCTTCGCTTCCTTTGTTTCTTAGCACTTTCAAAAAAAAAATGTCCCCAAAGTCCAATGAAATATGGTTTAAGTTGTGCTTTTTCTTTTGCCTTTCCAGTTTAATTCTGCTGTTGAACTCCATGTTCTTACATTTTGCTGATTTTGTCATAATTCATCTTGATACCCTTCGTTCCTTGTTTATCATGATGCTGAAACTTTACTTAGTATTAAAGCTTTCATTTAGAGCTTGTGAGATCAAAATTCCTGTTTTTTCTTCAATTCAACACAACACATATACTCCCTGTTACATACCACTTGTGATTGAGAAGGATGGATTTGAGGAAGGAGAAGCAGAGCCGTGAGGAAGAGGGGGGCCAGGGGATGCCAGGAAGCTGTTGTCTTCAGTCTCATCTGTTTGATCCCTCCATCCGATGGGCTGGTCCTCCTACTCCTGCATGGGCCACGAGCCCACGAGCCAGCCCAGTGCCTGTCACTGCCCATGGCGCAAACCAGCTCCAAAGTCACACATAGAAGGGTCTTCCGCACTGGCTAGTTCTTAGTAGTATCAGATATCACCTCATCTTCCTTTCCCGTTGAGCTTCCAATGAAAACAATTATTGTGTACAAGTTAAGACTCAGCAGTAGTACGCAGCAGCAGGAAGTAGAGCTGAATATGCTCGGCAACGAAGACCAAGACGAGCCGCCCGCGCGGTGGCAGGAGTCCTCAATCAGGACGTGCAGCAGCATGTGGCCAACAACGTTCACAAACAGCAGGGAGTCTGAATCAATAAGGGGTAGTATAGCAAGTCATGGTCGAGATAATAGTCCAGGAGGAAAGATTAGATTAGTTAGGAAAGTAATCAGTTAAGAGTCTGGATAGATAATAGTCCAGGAGGAAAGATTAGATTAGTTAGGAAAGTAATCAGTTAAAAGTCTGGATAGAATTCTTGTTAGTAGAGGCCAATCGGCCAGGTCAAGTTCTGTCCTATAAAAGGGAGGGCGGTATACTCTAATGAAATCAAGCAAGAAGAAATATTCTCTCCTCTATTTGCTATCTCTCAACCCTCCTAGTTCTTTCAGCCCAATCTATGTCTTTCTACCCCCATCTAATACCCTAATCCTCTTCAAGCCATGCCGTCTGGCCATCTTCAGCACGATAGTTATCCCATTGTGAACCAATGTCCGCAACAACAATAGTGACCGTCTTAGCTATGGGAAGCTATTTGACATGTCTTTTTTATGATTTTACATTCGGTGGCTTAAAAATTGCACATGGTTTCTTACCAAATTCTTGTGGGCAAGGTCATATCCAACTAAACACGCTGACCGGGAAAATCTGAATAGAGGTGGAGTTCAGAGAATTAGTTAAGAGACTGAAACAGGCTAAAATTTGCATAAGTTGTCTCTGCATTTAAAAGATTAATCTGAGTATCTAACTAATCTACAACGCTCCTGAATTACATGAAGCATGAATACATTTTTTTTCTAGGATAACGAGCAAGTTGCACAGTACAATTAGCGCAGATCAGCTGATGGGTGTATTGTAGCAAAGGTTGTAACAGTTGTAGTGCAGTGAGAGTAGAGACTTGTCTACTATCACTGTTGTCATTCTGAGTTAGCTGTATCTTCCCATCCTCTGCTATGATAAAAAAGCACAATAATCTAAGTCACTGATTCACTGTTAATTAGGATAGTGGAGGTGCTCGTTACGAGAGGTGCTTCTATGCTCTTCTTTTTTAAAGTTGCATAAATATTAAATCATTAATGATGATTACTTACTCTTTCACTTGTTTTAAGATTTGTACAACTTGTATTGAGAGGAAAAGCATAGAAGCACTGCTCGTTATTAGATCATACGCGATAGCTATCCTTAACATGCTTTGGTTTAGATTACACTGCAGGAGCAGGGAAAAGGGTTTGTATTTGGATCTTTTAGCTGCTATTGCTATACTTGTCAGTATGTTTGTTGTTACTGACCTAACAAAGGTCATAAGCCAAGCTTAACAGCGATGTCAATAATAATAAGGTTTGTGACTGTGACAAGAAAATTGGCGGAATGGAGGACATCATATGAGTGAGCATGCGGACCACGAAATGCAGAAGAGAAGGATGTGGCGTACTGTCTGCCCAAAAGAGACAGGAGAAGTACCTTTCCAGTGTTGGAGTTTATCATAAAACATCTTCAATTGATGGGAAGCATGTGCAGCTGTTTTAACATAGCCGACCAAGCATATTATTTAGTCATGTTTCATGTTGGGAATCGGTTATATCAATTCTGCCAATCACTTACAGTTTCATTGACTTCGGTGTAGAGTGCACTAGTATATGTATTGGCCTCAGTTTGCAGTTTGCCTTGGAAAGGGTAACAATAGGAGTTGATAATTCCTTCGTTGAGCCGATCTCTTGTATGATCTGGAGACTACAAATACGTTCATGATCTACTGGAGTAATAACAATTTGTGGAGTAGATCATGACCAAATGTTTCAGGTTTTATGTTGTACTCCAGTTAATTCTTCATTTCAACGTTAGTCTCTGAGATTTTCTCACTGTTGGTCATGATGTGCTCCAAATAATCTTTGTCAGGTCGACTCGTGATTACCATTTTAGTGCCTACCGAAAAGCATCTTTGAGCCCAATTAACCTAGCTGAGAGTACTCCTTTCTCAGATTTCTGTGGTAAGGGAAAAGGAAATAGAGACGGTGGGACTGGCCATGAGCGAAGCAAGCCCATCGCTACGGGTCTCCTCGTCGACATCGACGCCGGTCGGAGTTGTCGAGCGAACCCCTAATGGTAACTGCTCAGCTAGAAGATCTCCAGCCCCATCCTCGCCTCTGTATAACCCCAGGAATACGAAGTTCGTCGGAGAGGAAGAGGGTGGATTGGCGACTCTGGAAGTTGCTGACCATCGGAAGGATCTCCACCATGGCAAATTTGAGGTGTGCTCCTCATCCCCCCGATCGTCGCCACCTGGACGGCTCTCCCTTTCTGCTGCTTTTCCACCATGTGAAGGAGGGCATTTTCGGGAGGACACCATTGCGCTGGAGGCTAAGGGCCCAGGGTCAGTCGAAGAAGGAGAGGAAGATATAGAATTCTTCGGACAACTCTGGGTTGTTCCTGACTCTCGATCTCCTCGCGCTAGGGTTCAGGCGGCGCGCAACGCGCTCGTCTGGATCCGTAGCGATCTCATTTCGTCGGGATTTTTCTCTGTTTCTGATTGCTACCCCATATCATCTAGAGATTCCCTTCCACCTAATCCACGGCTTCTGAAGTTTTCTAGAGATTTCTGTGGTAAGGGAAAAGGAAATCCCTCTTTTGCTTCAATTCTGAAGATGGCTGATCGGAACTGGAATCACTGGGGTAGAGAAGGAGGAGGAGGTTTTGGTCGTGGATGGCGGCCACCTCCTCCGTTCAGAGGCCAGAGATTTCAGAGGGGAGGGCGTTTCCCACAACGAAGTCATCAGATCCAGTTTACAGAGAGACCTCCACCTCCTCAACAACAACAACAGCATGCGCAGCAGACTCAGCAACTTCAAACTCAAGGTATATCACAGGGTGTTCAGAAGCAATCATCTGTGGAAAATCAGGATCATCGCAGTAAAGGTATTTCCCAATCAGAAGCTAGTAAGTCGGATCCTGGTTATGTGAAATCAATCTGTTATAATTGTGGCGAGCCGGGTCATCTTGTGGGTAGCTGTAAAAATCCTAAACTGTGTTTCATATGTGAAGAATCGGGTCATCATGTTGATTTCTGTCCTGTTCGTCGTAAATCTCAGAATATGGCTAGATATATAGGAAGTGCCGCTAACGGATTAGGCTTTTTCCACCTTGAGGTTCCTGAAACTAGTAAGAGTTCTGCATTTCGGTTTAACAACTGTGGGATCATCACTATTGATCAGGGAGAAATATCTTTAACTGAATTGGAGAAGAATCTGGCTGATATTTTTGATGCTCAATGGCCCTGGCAGATTAGACAATTGGAGGATTTCAGGTTTTTAGTAAGGTTCCCCCCACAAAAAAAGGTTTCAGATCTAGCCCTTTTGCCTAGTTTCAACTTGAATAAGGCAGGAGTGACAGTTTATGTAGAAACTTGGAAAGGAGAGCTTGATGTTTTTGATGAGTTGCAGGAAGTATGGATTCAGGTGAGGGGCATTCCCCCCAAATGGTGCTCTTGGAAGATTTTCGAACAGATTGCTTCTTGTTTTGGATTACTGATTAATGTGGACTGGACAGGGATGTTTAAAAGCTTCTATGAGGTAATTAGAATCCAAATAGCATGTAGAGATCCTGACAAGATACCTCAGCAAAGGCTAATGGGGGCAGAGAAATTACTTTTCATGATTAAGATAAAAGTGGAGAAAGATGAAAGTTCTCAGCAACTTGATGGAAATGATGAGCAAGATGATGATAACGATGATGATCTTGATGATTTTGATGATGAGAAAGGAAAAAGTGGAGATAGAGATGACATCATGGACACTGAGCAAAATCAAGGTTCAGCTGATCAAAAACAAGATAAATCTGACTCAAAACAGAGCAACAGAAATATAGAGGACAGGTCTGGTGGTTCTAAAAGTAAAAATAAGAATGGAAAAACTTTAAGCAGATCAGAGACTGAATCAAATCATGCTATGAACCTTGAGAATTTTGGAGAGCAAAGTTGGATGCAGATGTTTCAGGATAATGCAATGAAAGAATACAGTAATGAAATAATTGATGATGACAAATGCTATAGGCTGCTCCGTGACCTGGAAATGGTTAAATCTGATGATGAAATTGAGGAAGCTGATACATTAATGGACTTTCAGGAGACTTCTGTAGATGTGAGTGTAGAATTCATGGAAAATCTGAAGGTAGAAAATCTGCAGGCTGAAATGATAAATGACAAGAAGATTCAGGATGATGATAGTCTTAAGACGAGAATGTCTTTGAGAAGGAGGTAACAGAATCTGATTGAGGAAAATGGAGATTTTACAGCAATGCAGGAAAGCTTCAATAAAAGATATAATCAATGGGGTCCAATTCCAAATAAGAGGAAAAGCAAAAGAATAGCAGAGAAGGGCAAGACTACTTTGCAAAAGGCGCAAGAATTACAGCGACTAAAAAATGGAAACTCGCCCCAAACCTAAAGGTACATTGTCTAAAAGTCCTTTTGATTCCTTTCCTATTCATGAGTTAATTGAATTAGCGTAAAAGTAGATGTTTCAATGGGTTGTTCTGAGTTAGAAAAGTTAGATAATGCTATGATATGCAAGGAAGGCGATGTCGTTAGAATATCTAATTTTAAGCAGAACCTCTCTGTTGGAGTTGTTTCTACTTACCAAATGCATAATCAGGAAAATGAGGATGAGATTG
The DNA here is from genome assembly GCA_036346355.1 of Rhipidocladum racemiflorum. NCBI lineage: Eukaryota > Viridiplantae > Streptophyta > Magnoliopsida > Poales > Poaceae > Rhipidocladum > Rhipidocladum racemiflorum. The sequence continues at coordinate 68,124,217 of CM070576.1, read as the reverse complement.
GTAGTAAAAAGGAGGTTATAGAACAAGGAAGTTCACATATTCCTCTGAAGGAGGATAGTATCCATGCTAATAATGATATAGATGATGGATTAGAGTGGACTACTGTAGGAAAGAATAAACGGGGCAAGCACCCTATGAAAGGTAAAGGAAAATGAGGGGCATCTTTTGGAATGTTAGAGGATTAGGTCAACCTGGAAAGACTAAATGCATATTGGATCTTGTTAAGAATAATAGAGTAGATTTTATTGGTTTCCAAGAAACAAAGAGAGAAAGTTTTAGTATATCCTTTCTTAATAGCATCAGTGGTTCGATTAATTTTGAATGGCATTGGCTTCCAGCAAATTCCACTGCAGGTGGTATTCTGGTTGGTGTGAATGTAGATGCGTTGGAAGTGATTCATGTGAAAATAGCAACTTTCTCTGTCCAATGCATGTTAAAGAGTAAAGATAACGATTTTATTTGGAAACTTGTTACAGTTTATGGATCTCCTTATGAGGAGAAAAAAGAGGAGTTTATTTCTGAGCTTCATGAGACACTTATCGAAGATAATCATACTCCAATTATTTTCGGTGGTGATTTCAATTTGGTTCGGTATCAATCCGACAAAAATAACGGAAGAGTAGACTTTAAGTGGTGTGATAAATTCAATGAGTGGATAGATATGTGGGGTTTGATGGAATTAGGTTTGACTGGAAGACATTATACTTGGTCCAATAATCAAAATAACCCGATTATGTCGGTAATTGATCGAGTTTTTTGCAGCACTTCTTTTGAGGAGAAGTTTCCGTTAGCTATTTTATCTCCCCTTGCTAGAATTGGAAGTGACCATACCCCCATTCTGTGGGATTCGGGGGATGGGATGATTATAAATAGACCTAGTTATAAATTTGAAAAATGGTGGCTTCTTCATAATGATTTCGGTGATTTAGTTGATAAAACTTGGAATACCTCGCTTAAAAGATGAATCTTTGTTGACAAATGGCAATATAAGGTTAGGAAGATTAGAAAAATTACCAAAGGGTGGAGCATCAATATTGAATCTGAAATTAAGAAAAAGAAGAGGTTACTTCTGAATGAATTCAATGATTTAGATGTTCTCTCTGAATCTAGAGCTCTTACTACGTCTGAGACTAATAGAATGGCTAATATCAGATTGGAGATTAGAAATTATTGGGTTATGGAGGAGACTAGAGCTAGACAAAGAGCTAGAGATAGAGATATAAAAGAGGGTGATAGAAACACCAATTATTTCCATGCTGTTGCAAACCAAAGAAGAAGGAAGAATTTTATCACTAATCTTGAAGGGCCTGATGGGCCGGTTCAGGATACTAGTAGCATGATTAATATTGCCTGTGAATATTATAAAACTTTGTTTGGCTATGAGGCCAAACCTAATATTAATATAGGCAAAAATTTCTTTAAACTGGAAGATAAGATTTCAGATAATGAAAATGAAGCTTTGGAAGCCCCTTTTACTGAAGCTGAGATTAAAAAAGCGGTGTTTGATTCCTATTCTGACGGTGCCCCTGGACCTGATGGTCTCCCTTTTATCTTTTATCAAAAATTCTGGGAAATTATCAAAAGGGATTTATTAGACCTTTTTAAAGAGTTAGAGAGAGGTGAACTAGATTTGTTCAGACTTAATTTTGCCATGATCTCTTTGATTCCAAAAGAAAATAATGCTAGTAATTTGAAACAATTCAGACCAATCAGTTTGTTAAATTGCAGCTACAAAATTATTACAAAGGTGTTGACCAATAGGATTGGACCAATTTGTGATAGAATTATTCTTCAAAATCAGACTGCTTTCATTAAGAATAGATTCATTTTAGAAAGTGTGGTTACTGCCCATGAGGTAATTCATAAAATTCATAAAGACAAAAATAAAGGTCTTGTCCTCAAACTTGATTACGAGAAAGCTTATGATAAGGTTAATTGGAGTTTTTTGATGGATATTCTTTATAAAAGAGGTTTCGGGAATAAATGGATATCCTGGATTTACTCTGTCCTAACTAATGGTTCAGTGGGGATCAAAATCAATAATACTGAAAGTAGCTTCTTCCTAACTGGTAAAGGTTTGAGGCAAGGAGATCCTTTATCTCCTATTTTGTTTAACTTAGTTGCTGATGTCTTCTCAAGAATGATCTCTAAAGCCGCTAATCATGGTTTGATAAATGGTCTTTGTAGAGACTTTTGCCCTGGAGGTATTATTAATTTGCAATATGCGGATGATACTCTGCTTTTTATTGAAAGTAATGAGAAAGTTGTTTTGCACCTTAAATGGTTCCTAACTATTTTCGAGCAAATGTCGGGCATGCGGATTAATTTCCACAAGAGTGAATTGATTCCTGTTGGCTGTGACAATGATGAGATAAAAAGTTTTGACAACATCCTTTGTTGTAAAATTGGATCTTTCCCAATAAAATATCTTGGGATTCCCCTTCATTATGAGAAAATTAAGAAAGAAGATTTCCAACCCCTTATTGATAAGATTCTGAAAAGGATTGCTGGATGGAGAGGCAAACTCCTTTCCCTAGTGGTAGATTAATTCTGATTAAATCTTGTTTGGCTAGCATCCCTCTTTATCTTCTCTCTTTTTTTAAATTCCCTAAGTGGGCGTTGGATTCCATTAACTCTCACATGGCTAACTGTCTTTGGAGTGATTATGAAGGGCATAATAAACTTCATTTAGCTAAGCGGCATTTAGTTTGTATGAAAAAGATTTTGGCGGTGCATGCGTTCCTAATATTAGAGATCTTAATTTGTGTCTCATAGCCTCCTGGGTTAGAAGATTATATTCTAAAGATGACAGACAGTGGAAAAGCTTAGTGAACTTCAAATATAAAGTCAAAAACCCCAACATTTTCACTTGTAAGTCTGATCATAGTTCGGTTTTCCGAAAGGTATTGTCTGGCTATGAAAGCTACCAAGTTTGGCTATAGATGGAGTGTGGGTAATGGTGAGAAAATTAGATTTTGGGAGGACATTTGGTTTGGCTCTTCTTGTTTAGCTATTCAATTAGGACCTTTATATGCTTGTTAATGAGAAAGGGGTTACGATTGCAGAGGTTTGGGATGGTTTTAATATTAAGTGCACCTTTAGGAGAACCTTCTCTGAAGAAATGATGATCAGTTGGTTTGAATTGGTTGAAGTAGCTAACAACATAAAGCTCAGTGAGAATGAGGATGCTCTTATTTGGCAATATAGTAGTAATGGTGCTTACTGCTAAATCTTTATATGCAATCATCAATTTCGTGGGTGTTATGCCTGTCTTTATTCCTACTGCTTGGAGTTTGATTGTTCCGCCTAAGATTCACTTTTTCCTTTGGCTCCTCCACCACAATAAAATTATGACAAAAGATAATTTGACTAAAAGAGGTATAGACAAAGGAATGGTTTGTAGTTTTTGCGATGAAAACGAAAGTACTACTCATCTGTTTTTTGAATGTGTTGTGGCTAAAAATATTTGGAGTGTGGTTAGTGATTATTTCGTGTTGGACATAGGTTATAATTTTGAATCAGTAGCTCGGTTTGGTGAGTAATAAGAAAAATGCTGCTCTAAATTCTATTGGTGCTGTTGTTTTGTGGTGTGTATGGAAACAAAGAAATAATATGATCTTTCTTTACCAGGATTGGCTAGATGTGAAAACAATTTGGAGAAAGATGCTTACCACGTTAAAGAACTGGAGGCCTCTATACAAAAAGGAGATGGTAGGTCAAGTGGAGAAATTTTGCAGTGTACCGGAGGCGAAAATCAAAGCACCATTGCCATTAACACCGAGTTCAAACAACTAAGTGAAAGAGAAAATTTGGTGGATAACAGCAATTCGGTGGAAAGAATCCCGGAAGAAATTTGGCCTCCTGTCTTCCTTCCTTGACCACAGATGAAAGCAAAGAAGATTTTTAGTATCTCACGTGTTTTGGAGGTTCTGATAACTAAAGTTTTTGTTGGAGAATTTTGGTTGATGCTGATTTGCTGTAATAGGCTCTCATCTTGAGTTTTTGGTTTTGAGTATCGTTTGCGTATCATGTAATGATAACTGTGACTCAAAACAGATACATACTGTTTCAGTTTCTTCAATGGAACTGGGATATCAACAGGATTGATATCCTTTTGGTCTAAAAAAAAAAAAAAAAAATGTGCTCCAAATACTCCGTATATTAAATCCCGCAAGTTTCTGGCTCTTTCGCACGGCCATGTCGGTTTCGAAACGACGTGCTCGCTTTGCGCGCGGTCACATCGCCCGAATTGCTCGCCCATTAGTCTAGCTTAAGTACTTTGTGTTTGTCGGCGCCATGGCGCAGCAGGAGGACGCCTTGTTGCGAAGCCACCCGCCCGAGCAAGCGCCTCGTGCGTCCCGACCGATTTTTGGCAGCAGGTGCTGTAGCGAAACTGATTGCAAAGAGAGGGTAAATCGACCACTTTAAGATTACCATCTGGGGAGGTCCGTTTGGTATCCCAAAATTGCTTAGCAACAGTCAGACAAGTGGGTAATATTGGGGTGAACCAAAAAAGTTTGGGTAGAGTCGGATCTAAGTGTGTTAGCTAGGTAAACGCAGAGGGGTGGTTATGAACCCTGTGGACCACCCCTATGAGGGCGGTGAAGGGAAAGCCCCCATTGGTAGAAAAAAAAACCCACAACGGGGTTATCCTGCGCTTGGAAGAAGAACTAGGAAAAGAAAAAAATATAGTGATCGTTTTATTCTTCGTCGCTGTAAGTAAATACGTAACTAGGAATATGGAAAATTGCATTTTTGGAATTTGCAATAATGCGATGGGCGAACGATGGGAATTGAACCTGCGCATGGTGGATTCACAATCCACTGCCTTGATCCACTTGGCTACATCCGCCCTTTATCCAGCTAAAGGATTTTTCTCTTTGTTCCATTCATCATTATTCTATTTATTCTGACCTCCATACTTCGATCGAGATATTGGACATAGAATGCCACTCTTTAAAATGGAAAAAATGAGTAATCAGCTGTGACACGAAAAAAAATTGTGACGCGTGGCACGGTTTTTTTTGCGAAAAGTCTTCGGAAGTTTCTAAAATTACATACTGGCGTTTTTTTTAGCAGGAAGGCCCTCGAAAATTCTTGGAAAAAATTTTCACAATGGCACCCTAGAATTCGAAACTTACATTCCGGTTCTTTTTTTGCGAGAATACAAATCAATTCGTTTGATTTCTTGTGGATATAATTTTATACTTGTTCATATACTATACATGAATCAAATAATACGTTGACCAAAGAAAGACTACTTCTCCTGATCCAAAATTAATAAAATAAAAAAATCCAACCCCCCCCCCCCAAATTGTAAATAAAGGAAAGGATAGATCATGTACATGTATACATTTAAATACCCTTTTCGTTATAAAATACAAGTCAACTCGTTTGATTTTAGGTACATATTATTTCATAGTTGTTCATATACTATATATGAATCAAATAATACATGGATCAGAGAAAGACTACTTCTTTTGGATCCAAAATTAATAAAAACAAAGAAATCCATTTTTTTTTCCAAATTTTTAAATGAATAATAAATCATGTATACGTCTAAACAGCATTTACGTAAATCTAAGGAACCGTTTCATAAATTCAAACAAACTTTCCAAAAATCAAAGCAAATTGAGAGATTATAAAAATATTAGTTTACTTAATCGATTTATTTGTGAACAATGGGAAATATTATCGAGACGGATAAGAAATTCAAAATTACATCTGGGTCCACTTTTTCGAGAAGATCCTCAATATTTTCGAAATTACATCTAGATCCGTTTTTCCTAAGTAAAACCCCCCAAAATCCGAAATTACGTATAAGTTTGAAAAATCCCTCATGCTGATACGTATAGGCATGTAGCAATTGCCATGACATGCGCCGCGATGACGCATCTAGTTTGATCTTAGAAGCTCATTGTTTCCAAAGGCCAAAACCCAACAATTGTCTGCCCACACAAACATCTCAGCTGCAAGGTTTCAAATTTTGTTTTGGTATAAATCTCGAATGTGACCGAAATCCGAAATCTCGGCAAGATTTAGAAATTTTGGACGAAATACAAAAACCAAATTTCAAATCCGTTTTTTTTTTCAACCGAGAAATCCGAGATCTCGGCCGAAATCACCGAGATTTTGGCCCACATTGAACCGACCGAAAAATGGTCTAAAACACGTCAAAAATTTTTGAAAATTTTTTTGGATGGTCTTGACACATTACTAATGTTCTCATAAAAATTTCAGACGATGATCAAGCATGATGAATTTTTAAAATATCTAACAGTGATACATGATAAAAGCCTTATGTAAAATCAATTTTTGATTTTTCAAATATAACAAATGAAGTTCAAGTCATTTGGAAAGTTTTCTATATATTCCTATATATTATAATACAACAAAGATAATATTTTAATAGAAAAGACATGCATCAGTACATGCATCGTGCATGCAGATAGGTCATAGCTTGTTCTAGCACAATAAGAACAACAGCTCAAGCATAGCACAGCATGGACTATAGACCCGAATCTTCGGTTTAAGTGATACTTAAAATTTTAAATTTAGCTAAGCGTTCAGAAGAAGATCTAGTCTAACTGTACATACATGTAGAAAGGGCATAGCTTGTACCAATACAATAAGAGCAGCAGCTCAAAGGGAGACATTGGAGAGAAGGAATAGGAGGAGATGGCGAGCGGTCGACTCACAGAGGTTTCCCCCACGGAAGACACCACCAGAACCGGATCCTCCAATACGGGAGACAACCCATATAACAATCTAGCCAAAACCTTAGCATTTGACATCACTAGATAAGTTTATTAGCAATTGCTGTCATTAATACTCTCCTATACAAGGCAATTTGCTAGTTCTTGTATGCAACATTATCATGTATTGTGTGGTTACAGCAAGTCAATAATTACACAACAAGTCATCAAATCGGACAACTTGTTAATTATTCTTACCATTTCTTGTTAATTATTAACTCATCTCATAATATTCTTACCATTTTATTACTAGTAGTCATTGTTATCACAAAATGAAAACAGATCGGTCAACTTTTAAACTTTTGAAAAATGGTCAAAACATGTCAAAAAATTTTGTGGATGGTCTTAACCCCAAATCCAATCCAATCCAACCCACAAAAAATTAAATCCAGTCAAAATGACGGAGATTTCGGCCGAAATCACCGAGATCTTGCCGAGATTTCAGTTGTACTGCAGTTGTCGGTGGCCGCTGTCAAATATAATTATATTTATTAAATAACTCCAATATACATATATGATTAATCTGCACTATTATAATATGGCCAAGCAAAATAAGTGGTAGAGACTCTTCTTCTTCTTTTCAATTAATATGATAATTTCTAGAATTCTTTTTTAGGATTATTGTGGGATTTTGTTATTCTTCAAACGAATGAGCTGTCTTGAATATCTCCTGTTTTTTTTATACAGATATGTGCTCCACAGGAGCACAGCTCCAATGACGAGAATTGAAAAAGAGTGGTCACAAAAGCACATCGTTTTGAATATTGATAGGTGGTTAGAACACAACTTTAATCATTAATTTATATTGTAATATATTTATAAAAATCAATAATATTATAAAATCATCTTTTAAGACAAATCTATAATACAATTTTCATGTATTCTATCTAAATATTTAAAAAAATATCGATAACTAAAATTTAGAAAGATTAATTGCACGTATTAAAAGACGTTCTTTTCTAACCAGAGGAAGCACATGGGTAGATTATTGAGTACTGAAACGAGTATTTGCGGGTTTGCATGATGTGGTGATGATTTGGTCAGGCAGCTGTACTACAAATACCATTGCTTTCTACCATCAGAGTACCTACCCCTCACGACTTTATCTAAGTGCAAATAGTGCATTAATTATTTTCTTAATATTCAAAGCATTAAAACTTATGGCCTATTTAGAGCAAATAATTTTTTATAAGAAATTTAGAGAATTCTCCTTACTTCGTTACTTCTTGTAAAATTCTTATGTAAAATTCTTCTTGTAAATCTCTCTGAGGTGGACCTTGAGGTAAGAGGCTACACCTAAAAACATAGGTCAAAGCCGTGAAAAGAGCATAGCGAAAAAGGATTATCTGAAAGCGAATGGTCTAGGTCCACTGGCCACTGACTGATACATAAACTGCTATTCTTAACTTAATAATAATAATATAATAATAATATTACACCGGAAAGAAATGATATGATGCCCGTCATGCCACGTCACTGCTTTCACGAAAAAGCCTCTGAAAAAATCCGAAATCACAAACGGATCCTACATTGGTTTTTTTTTTGCATGTGATGCTAGTCGTGCCATGTCACTACTTTCACGAAAAAGCCCTCAAGAAATTCTAAAATCGCGAACGGATCCTACATTGTTTTTTTGCGATCACGAATAGGTCTTTTCACTGTTTTTTTTTTTTGCAAAAAAGAACTGGTGGTTCCGTAAATTCGTGAACGGGTCATCCATCGTTTTTTTTTGCACAAAGAACTCCTTTGTTACGCAAATTAGCTGACGGCTTCTAGTCAGCCTATTTTTTAAAAAACACCATCGGAATTCTATTTTTAAGAAACACCCCAAGAAAACCGAGATTATGTTGAGGTTTCATCGATTTTTTTGCAAAATGAACCTGTGTTCGTGGACTCGAGAACGAGTCCTCTACCCTGCAATAGTGTTGGTACTATTTTTCCTTAAAGGATATGAATTGACGTACGGTGGTTTAGTTGGATCGTCTTTACAAAAATTTCTCTGCAATAATTTCTCGTATAACAGTACTGGTTACTGTCCCATTTGAGATAGTTTCGGTTTAGCTTTTGCTTAAAAGAAAATCAGATTATTTATTAAATAGGAGGATTATGGATAACTTCTTCTACAATCAGAAGCTGTCTTGTATGTAGAATCATATTTTGATTGGAACCTGATTCTCGCTGACACGGTCTGAAATTTGGAAGGCACATCGATCCGATCCGAGCCTCTCACAATCAAAAAAAAATTCTCTTATAATCCAGAATCTTGGGGACCTATTCTTTGGAAGTTAACTACGTTGCAGAGAGGAGCCTATTTCCTGTGAGGCTGGAAGCAGAACACTGAACTGAACGCTTCCAAGGCCATGGACACCTTTTGATCAGTTTTGTCCAACTGATGTAAAATTGCAAATGTGATGCCAACAGAATGTCAATCCATTGCTTTTGATCAGCTTAGTCCGTTTGTTTCTAGCTTCTACCATGTTACACACAACTGTATACCAGGTTGCTCAATGTGTACCAATCAGGCTAGGTAGTACGTACGTACGTACGTACTGAAGCAACCAAACGCCGCTACTAACTACGATTGTGAGTAACCGCTGTACGAGAGCTAGTGAGCAACCTCCACTTAATTATTCAACGAACACCAACGACTTCTTCTTTTGAAGACGACACATACAACCGGTCGAAGTGTGAATAAACAAGTTTCGAACAGATACACACCACAAGCACAAAAGAAGCACAAAAAAATTGCAGTCACGTCCATTACGATTGGAATTACAGAGCACACGAGCAGAAATTACGCGCTTACAAGGCATTATTTAACTAGTTAACTAGAGAGCATTTATTGTACAGCAACCAACCTCACCGCGAGTCTACCGGATCTTGCAACACGATCGATGGCACCGGAGTAGTACTGCACTTCGAGAAGAGAAGATTACTCCACCATTACCAGGCAGAAGAACAAAACAGGTTAACATTAACACCACTGTGCATGTGTCCATGCATCAGCCACTCGACCACGGCATTTGATCAGTTGGGCTTGAGATCCTGGAACAAGCGGTCCCACTTGACCATCTCCTCGCCGCCGCCTTTCTCGACGTCCTTTATGGCGTGCACCGTCGCTGCGCCCCTGCCGGCGATGGCCAGCACGGCCGCCCGCGTGGCTTTCGGCGTGGCGGCCGCGGCGCCCTTGGGCCTGGTCTTGGTCCTCTTCAGCGCCTTGTTGTTGTTGCCGCCACCGCGCTTGGAGTTGGAGCACGGGACGTCGGGCTGCTGCTGGCTCGGGACGAGCACGAGCGCCGACGACTCCTCGCGGTGCATGAGCGAGAGCGCGTACCTGGCAACACGGTCAACGGCGGCCAGGAGCCAAGCGGGGAAACGCCCGCGGCCGCGGCCGCGGCTGCGGCCGAGCCGCGCGAGCTTGAGGATCTCGAGGCGGTGCTTGGCGACGGAGACTCCCATGCTGTGGAGGAACTCGTGGTCGAAGTAGGCGACGTCGTCGGCCTCCAGCTCGTTGCGCGCGAACACCAGCGCGTACTCGTACACGAGCGCCGGCTCCAGCCGCGCCGCTGACAGCCACGCGTGCCAGTCCATGCCATTGCCGCCCATCGTGCGCGCGCCGCGGCCAAGTACGTGGTGCTGCTGGTTTGTTTTTGGTGGTTTTCTTTGGCTAAGCTCTGCCGCTCTGGGCTCCCTCCCTCTGGCGAGTGATCGATCGTGGTGTGATAATATTAATGTAGTTGTAGTCTACAGGGAAATTATTGTGAGTACGTGGTAACAGTCGTTTAACGGCACGGCCGGACAAGCGGAATAATTGTACCACGTCCGCATGTTGCGAGCAGTGTCGACAGGGGACGGAAGCGGCGGGTGATCTCGGCCGTCCGTTCCTCCCAGCCGGACGGCACTACGGCATGGCACACTTGGGAGTTGGGACTCGTGACTTTTGTAATGACTAGCACGAACAGAGCTTTAACTCTGCGCGACAACTGTGGGTGAGTAGTATACTGTTACTAGATCTTTATATTTGGATCTCTTTTACTGTACACTACATTCAGTATGAGTCGCTTATTCCTTTCGATTCAATAGATCAGATTAACTATAATTTATTTATATTTTTTTTCTAATAGTAGAGTAGTAGAAATATCCATAACAAATTAACGATAAGATCTGATTTCTACTACCCACTGTATACTACCAATATAATACACTATAAATTTTTTCTATTTTTAAGAAGCACTACATTTAGTATGAAGAACTGAAATATCGATCAGAGGGGGGCTGAATGATCAACAAATAAATTTTCCAACTAAAAGAACCAACCAAAACCTCTCTTAATGAAGGAAGCTCAGAAAAATGAATTTTCAAAAAAAAATCAGCTTCGGGGGCTGAATGATCGTGGTGATACCGCAGTTAAACGAGCGGTAGTACCGAAATGAGCAGTACCCACGGTGCTACCGGGACATGTAAGGGCGGTAGCACCAGATGAACAACGAAATCATGCATACGAAGAGTCAAATCAGCATGACTTTAAAAACGAAAATTGATGGAACTTTTCGATCTACTGATCGAAAAGCCGCAAAACTTGGTATGAACCTTCCCAAGGATCAATAACCTATTCCAACCTTCAATCGCAAAAATTAACGTTAAAGTTTCGACCTTTTACGGTTTTAAAGAAAGGTGCACCAAACTCGGGCAAAAACCAAAATCACGGTTTCAATATTGCTAATAGGGTTTTGATGTTCAAGATGATCTTAGATATCCTCCCACTTGCCACAGCAACCAAGAACACAAGCAAAGAACCACACAAACACTATCTACAAGAATAGTTCTTCTCATGCACAAAAGAATAGTTTCCTGCAAAGTTTAAGACATGTGTTGTCTAGAAGATTGGGATATGATCTGAAAAAGATTTATCCATCAATCATTCATCCCCTGCAAGAGATCCAAAAGAGATTCGAAGGAGAGGATGTAAATCTAAATGTGCGAAGAGTAAATCGCAAGAATTTAAGTGTGGAATTTAAATGCTAAAATTAAATTGCAGAATGTAAATGAATTTAAATTTGCATTGCTTGGAGAAGTAGAATTTCAAAGCCACACAACCAAGTGGGCAAAGGTTTTATTAAGCAACAAAAATTCTTTATAGCACAAGGGAATCAATCTCCACTCTTAGATGGCTTACTTCATCCATAAGAAACCTCTCCAAGGACTGGGATTGACTTACACACTCATACATAGGTTAACCCAAAACCCACACACAAACGAGTTTTATCCGCTAAGCCAACTTGACCACTACTCCAACCTCTAAACCGCAATCCAACGGCTCTCCTTGATCTAAATAGCTCCAAGTTATCATCACAGTCGTTCCCTTGTCTTCTAGACTCACAGCGACTCCGTCTTTGATCATTCTCCGGCGATCCCCAACCATCTAGATCTCGGTGCACCTCGCCTAATCCTAGTCATCCTCCGCCTCACTATAACCTCGCATCATTATCCTGCAACCATCAAAAACAAGGAAACACATCACATAGCAATGTCCAAATTAATATGCAATAAGCCTCATAAAAATGCCCAAGAAATTCTCCTAATTCCCCAGCAAACCCGGTACTATCACCCAACTAAGGCCGGTAGTACCGCAAAGCCGGCAGTATCGCTCTAACGCTCTCAGTAGGTCGGTAGCACCACTCGGATGAAACCCTAAGAGCAACTCTCTCTGAAATAAAGCTACCGTCCATTAGGGTTGGTAGTACCAGCGGTACTACCGCCAGCAAGGGCCGGTGGTACCGTACATCGGTACTACCTCCAATACTCCAATACACCCTCTAAAGATTGGTGCTACCGCCACCACAAGGACGGTAACACCGCTGGCCGGTACTACCGCCACTGGGGCCGGTAGCATCGCCTGAGACTGATGGTACTCAAATTGCTTCAAAATTCAAATGCAATTCAAATCAAACTCAAACCTGAGTACCACTGGTTTAAACATAATCAATTACTCATCACACAAGAATAAACCTCCATATGATCTTTCGTAGTACTAGTACTTTTCGTTAAGAAAATGTTCTATCTGTGATTTATAGGCTGGCACTTTGGTAACTCTTAACAGTTCACCTGTTGCCTTGAGAATATGACAAGAGACAAATATAAAAGTTAAAAAAAGGGTGGAGCAGATAGATAAACCGACAATCACAGTCACACCTATTCATATTGTCAAGCATGTGGAGGCTAGTTCCTACGACCTCAACCATCTAATTGCAAACGTTGCGTGAATTGAGATCCTCTGACGTCAATTCCCTGACGTTGAGTCACTGACATGTGGGCCCCACGACACGTGGGACTCACATGTCAGTGACTCAATGTCAGAGAACACGACGTCAGAGGATACCCTACCACGTTGCGTATGGATTACAATGAAGAGAATGGCTAATTAACACTCGAGTGTTTTTTTGGTTTGTGACCACTCAACTTGGGGGCCTATAAAGAGAATGGTGGTGAGGAGAGATGGCAAATTGATTGCATCAATGGATCTAGATCCAAAGGCTACAAATTTGAATGCTCACAACCCAAAAAAACACTCAGGTGCTCCCTAGACACCCCATGAATAAGCCGTGGTATGAAAATGGAGTATTCCAGTTGTTATAGCACAGAGGCCTCTAGAAGTAATCAAAACAGGGTCCCATGGATTATTGATTTATTGTCCTTGCTCAGAGTAGGCTTTGACGACGCCTGCGCTACCAAGTTCACGGGTCAGCAAGCCCTGAACGCTCCATGATTTGTTCTTCCCTGTGCAACCGGGCACTGATGCAAACCTGTCTACTAATTAATTAGTTCCCTTTTTGTTACGCCCACAAACACATGCACATATCCTGATTGGAGAAGCTGCACAGAAAGAACAACAGACCAACAGGGATGACACCAAGAAGAAACACCCACAAGAGCAACTACTATACGCGTTAGTTTTCACTTCCAGGCACACGATGTTAACATACGTTCATCGCTCACAACTGCTTGCTGCGCGCTCGCCGCCGTCGCTGCCGCGTGTGCACCATCCAGAAGACGATGGACTGCATCACGGCGGCGGAGATGATGAGCAGGCCGATGTAGACGTGCCTGCTGTACAGCTCGAGGCCGGGGCAGTTGTTGTCGCTGATCGCCGTGAACGTCTCCCGCACGAAGGTGCAGTCCTGGAGCTGCATCAGGAACGGGCCGTACTGGTACAGCCCCTGGCTGATGCTCGTCGCCGCCGTCATCTGGTTGTACGCCGCCGCCGTCACCCGCCCCTCCGTCGTGCACACCTCCGACCCGGGCGCGCCTGTCGTCTGGCACTCGAACTGTTTCCACTCCTGAATTCGCAATAACACAATTCAGACATTGTCAAACTCGTGATCAGACCGAGCCATCGACCTAACGCCTTATCATCAGTTGCGACATGGTAGCAGACTAGCAGTACTCACCTGTGGTGCGTTGTCGAAGTTAACCTCGCCGGGGGCGCAGGTGCGGATGCTCATGTCGGGATTGAAGGGGGTGCAGAGCACGGGCATCAAGGGGCCGGACTGGTTGAAGTACAAGGGCTTGAGACTGGGCGGGAACTCCTTGTTCGAGATGTTGACGATGACGTTGTTGACGAGCGCCACCAGCTGCGCGGTGACCTCCTGGCTCCGGTACATGGACTCGTTCGCCGTCGCGACGTCGACGCAGGGGAGGATGTCGTCCAGCGCCGTGTGCGCCTGAGGGTGGGTCACCCAGTCGTCCATGGCCACGCACGTGTCGGCGACGACGCTGTCACGTACGGCGCAATTAATTCTGTCAGCGCCTGAACGACGCTTACTGCATGCGCAGAAACGTGTGTATGTGAGCTCTGGCCGGCGCTTACTTGTGCAAAAGGAGGAAAACAGCAGACATCATGATTGTGACGGCGAGAACGATCCATCCGGCGATCACCAGTCTGCGGAGATATGGTATGAACTTCAACACGAACAGAATTACCAACTGGATGGTATAAATTGCCATCACTAGAAAACGTCTTTTCTTACAGGGAGACGAGAAACTGCAACCCCAGCATGGAGAACACTGAAAAAAGGGTGTCAAGATCAGTACATCCGGCAGGTAATTGAGAGAGATAGCTCCGGTAACACGAACAGAATCAGGTCAAAGTTTAATGCTTACGGAGCCCGAGCACTGCAAGGCCAAGCATTACAGCTCCAACAGCCATCAAATGGTACTGACTAAAAGCAGGAAGACGAAACCATGTTACTACCTTCAGAACACCAACAAAGAAAGGGCCTGGAAAATTCCAAGAAAAAATTTGGTGCAAATTGGGTTAAGCAGCCGTACGCACATGATTCTCACCACATTCTTGATCTTCCTGGAGTTGTCTAGTGAGCGAGTGGAAAACTCATTTGCTGAAGAGTTCAGCTTTTCCTCAATGGCATCGATCCTCTGCTGGACATCAACCGGTAGGAAGATTTGGTCTACTCCAATGTTCTTAGCTGCAGCCAAGCTGCGCGAGAAGTTCCTCAGGTTATCCACAGTCAGGTTACCTTGTCCGACAACGTAGTCCACGGTGTTGATCGTGCTACTGTGGAATAACTCCTGGCCACAGTGTAGTACGACACACCCAGCACTGAAATCGCCAAATGGGAAACGAAAAGATCGGCACAATTAGCACGTCATCTCTTGCTAAAATAATTGAACTGCTGATGACAGCTGAAACATGGTTGAAGTAACTACATTGTCACACAGGTGAATATTACGAGGAGGACCAATGAGCTGAAGTATGACGCCGGCGAGTATGTGTTACTCTTGTTTCGGCAGAAGCAGCAGCAACAGGAGACGACGAGCAGCACGATCCCGAAACCGATGAACCACAGCACGGCAACGAGAAACAGGGGAACCGCGGTGTATGCCACGGACTGCAGAAGGAGATACATACAACAGAACATGAAAAGGATGGCCGCATGAAATGGAGAAAATTATATGAAGGAATCGGATATGATTTGCAGTACAGCCCAGTAATGCTGATCGCTAATGTTCCAGCCGCCGTTGTACATGCTGAGGTTGGCGATGGGGTCACTCCGGTGAGTTCTCGCTGCAGCCAAGACAAGGGAGTTGTTTCCTGAAGGAGCACTACCGGGCAACGGCGGTGACTCGACAATAGATCTCCTCCATGATGCCACTATACCCCTTCTTTGTTCGTCTGCTTGAATCCACAGTGCAAGTGACGAATTGCAGGTAATAGAAAGCTGATAGGAAATTTAGTGTGAAATTTGAGATAATTGAAGGTGCATGTGGCAACCAGTTTTGAGACAAACAAAAAGATTCAAGATGTGGCATTATGAGGCGAGGTAAATGTATGGACGTGTGGTAGGTACGAGTAGCAATTCAAAGATCCTAATTAGACTTGACAACTGACGACCATGCATGGGACACTGAACAATTGAAGGGATTTCAATTGGACAGACAATCGACGACGTCACGCCTTAATTTCAAAATGGCACAAAAATGAGATCGAAGGGAAACCAAAGCCATGGACACGACGCGCACCTGATAAAACACGCCTGCTCTCCAAATCAGCACGCGAAACGGAGACACCGGGGAGGAGCAAGAGAAGAGCAACACAGGCGACGCCGACGACAGACGAAGAGGAGGCCGGCGGCGGCGCCATGGTGTGTCTACAAGCTCACCTCCTCTTCTCGTCCAATCAGCTCAGGAATCCGACCGAACGGGGCAAGATCTTTGCAGGAAACCAACCGGATCGATCGAATTCGTAATGCGTTGCTCCCGTCTTTCCTTCTTCCTCGATAGGGATTCACATCGCATCGATCTCCTCCCCCTTGGGCATCTCCCCTTTGCCCTTTCCTGTATTTGCTCCCATTACTGCTGCATTTTGGGAGTTTGGTAATGGCGAAGGGCGGAGCCGGGGGCTGCTTGTCTGCTGTTTGCACCCTCCTAAACTGCCACCCCCCCATAAATAGCAACACCAAACGTGCTGTGCATGCATGGCCTAGCTGGCTGGCTTCTCTGTTCCTGGTCACTCATCAGTCTCCGGAGAGGACAAACACACACATGTCATCCGGCCCAGTCAGCCCACATGTAGTTCTGTTCCTTTGTTCATAATGTTTATGGGCCGCCGTGAGCCCACCTTTAGTTAAGTAACTTGGGGTCATGGTCCGATTGGCCGCACCGGCCAGTGCACCATTACTGCCAAGGATTGTCTCCTCTCAGAAAAAAAAGAAGATATAATTCATGTACATGACATTTGAGCCTTGGGGCGATTGTCTTTGGACTGACCCAACCAAGTAGTGGTGGAGCCAATCATTCAGGATTTCGAATCTAATTATAAATAAAAAATATTAGTCAAATCTCAATGAATTTTCTTACATTTTATTCCGATTCATCTGAGAAATCTCAAAGGGAAAAAAAAAATTGAGTATAGACCGGACAAGTCAAGGTGTGCATCCGCGATCTGCCGCTGAAATCCAGCTCAATATATTCTGGAAACAGTTTGGATTTCAGTTTGTCGTGAGTGCACTATATTCAAGACTGTATGGGCGTGTGCTGAAAACATACATCCTTCTTGTTTCATGTGACTTGCTATATTTCGTTTCCGATCAGCACGGCACGCAGGCAATCATCAAAATTGTCAGGCGGTTGTCAGCATGGAACCATACAAAAAAAGAAAGCACAGAAAACACTGAGCGAAAGGTCCGTCAGAACTGAATAGATAGATATATAGTCATGCATTCCGGTGCTTCTGCATATGCTAGAACAGTATACATTCCAAGGCATGCTTTGCATGCGCGACAGGAGAGTAGTGAAGACTTAATCACTCCCTGTTGCGTTGCAAGGTGATCTAGACTAGAGTTTGAACACATCAGAAACGCAGGATTATATGTGCTCTGTAACGGATTGCTTCAACTCTCTCTATATTTTCAATAGTGCATTCTCTCTCGATACAACTTATACAAATATCGAAGCAAGTGAGGAAATAAGTAATCAACATCCGTCTTTTATTTTTATTTTAATATATATGTAACTTTAAAATAGTGATGCATTAATAAAGCAAATCCATGTAAGAACAGCACACGCCGGCGCCTCGGAAAAAAATTATTATTATTTTGAGATCTCTGCACAATTACTATATATATCTAATTTTTAGAAGGGATACTAGCTATGTGGCACCGGATGCCATACAATTTTTCTCCAACGCCTCGTGCTTTCTCGCCCGGCTTTCGCGTCGCACGCGCTGGTCTACCACGCCAAGGATTGCAGCCTCCGACGCCAACACGCCGTGGCCCGTATCGCCATCGGCGGAGTGGCTCGGTCCTCGGTGTAACGCACCCATGCACATCACATGTGCATGCCTGCACCGCCCCCGCGCGATCTCGCCTCGCCGGACAGCGACGGCTCGGCCCGCGACAACAACGCTCCATGCCAGCCCATCCATCCGCGCGGCGCCACAACCCAGCACGTACGGGCCGCGCCCATTACACACCTGCTACAACCAATTAGCCCACCCCGACCGGGACGGCCGCCTAATTAAGCACACACAGGTCACGATGAAGTAGATAGCAGTTTAACCGCATCTGACAAATTGGAGGAGCTATACATATTAATCCAGCAAGTACGTACCTTAATGTGCAACAGCTCGCACGTAAATGTAACCGCAGTGGTGAATTAGTAATGGAATAGAGTTGTCAAAATTAATCGACGGGGGAAGCGGTCAAAATTACACACGCGCATGTTACACCCGCGGGATACTCGAGAGAAGCGCGAAGTATTGCGGCATCGTCTTCACAAAAGGTGCAGCATTTCCTGCAACGCTGTCCAGTATCGGTCACTAGCTGTACGCACTATTCTATTCCATTCCATTAGCTGGGGGCTCAGGCCATCGGAGTACTGTAGCTACCAACAGCTATAGCTAGCTAAACTAATCATCAAAGGCAGTAGGCGCCAATCGATCCGTGTGCTGATCATCAAAGGCAGTAGGCGCCAATCGATCCGTGTGCGCGCGCGCGCGCGCCTTCAGTTGTGGATGGGAGGCTTTCTCTTGGCGGGCGAGTAGTCCATTCCGGCGATGTCGAGGATGTCGGGGTATGTGGTCTGCGGTTGCCGCGCCACCACGCGCCGGGAAGCGCCGCCGCGGACGACGGCCGCCAGCTGCTCCTGTCCACCGCCATGGCTCGTCACCTCCGCCTCGGGTCGGCTCTGCGACGTCGTGCCGTCGTTCGCCTTGGAGCTGATCTGCAAATATTCGCGTCGCAGTAAATACCATGCGTGGCGAGAATGTTCGGCTGGTGGCGGAACCTGAAAGCCTGGAAATGCATGCACTGACCTGCTGCTTCGCTGCGCCCGATTCAGCGTGCGTCGGTGGCTTTTTCGCCTTTCCTGCATCAAACGTTGCAAAGCAACCAGTTGGGTTAGCTGGCACAGGAAGGTAAAAGACGGGAAAAACTGCAAGGTAGGTACTTTTAAACTGGTTACCAACATTTACAGCCGTGTACAGGACCCCAAATGTAAATGCAAGGCCGGCGACGGCGATCGAGTGCGGAGTTTTCTATTTTGTGCTATCCTGATATCTGTACTAGTGCTAGCATCGTTACTGCCCACAGTGGCACGCACGTAAATCAATGTATGCATTCACAGAGAGAGAACAGGAGCAGCAGCAGGAGGCAAAACCTGCGCGTGGGAGTGTATAGGCATCATCCGGATGTTTTTGTTCTAAAAATCATCCAAATTTTGGACCGTACGATCAAAACACACATCCGTATGATCAACCCACCTCGAATTCAGGGGGGTGTGCATCGATCTGAAAGCAAATCCAATGGCCCAGAATTTGGATGATGGTTGCTAAAGAAAACATCCGAATGAAACTTATCAAAACTCCTAATCATAACGAGTTGGAGCAGATCCAGCTGCATAATACTTCTCCTTTTACATTGTCCAGATTAACCAAGACGCAGCAGTAAGAGAGGCACTACCACGGAGACAGTAAGCTGCTACAGCTAGCCTGCTGTAGGGGGTAAAAACGGTAGATGCAGCTGTACTGCCTAGTGGTGATTAGGTTCATGGCCGCTTGGCCCGTAGTAATCTTCATGGAACCTTGGTGCTGGCCGCGCATACGCACTGGCCACTTCTCTATCCTTCACAACAACAGTAGTAGGAGTCGTCTGTTCCATTGTACCTGAGCAGTGCCCATCGGGTGTGCAGTGCATGTTCATCGAGTGAGCCTTTGAGTCGCCCATCTCATTCTGGATACACAAAGAACTCAAATAAATGAGCAAGCGTTGCACATTTTGCTTCAGACAGGAAGAACAATCTACCTGGACTCATATACTGACCTTGCTGTTGATTGCTTCATGTAACTGCCTGTCCAGCCTAATCCCTGCATTCAGAAGAAAGGAGTTTTAATGATCACTCCAAGATATATACCCCCAAAGAACCACTGATATTGCAGGAAATGTGTAGCCATGCATGAAGCATACCATGAGCTCTTGTAGCCAGGAGGAGGAGAAGAGAGGCAAAGACTAGCAAAGAAGTCCTCATCTGTGTGCTTCCAAACGAACTGGGTACTGGAATTAAGCAGACGCAGCAGTGCACTATATATACATATGAGAAGTAGAGCAGAAGGATACTACCAAACTAGAGAATGGAAGCAAGCCTAAGACGAACTGGCCTCAGGGGCTTGTATTTATACACAGGCAGTGGTCCCCCTGATCCACTACCCCACCATACTGACATGTCAAGCTACCAAATTAAGGGCAGCTTAAAAAGCAATTAGCATTAATGCCAGCTTAGTGTGGCAATTCTTTAATCCAGCTTTGTATCTTGAGTTTTGGTTGGGCTGTCACTTTTTAAGGAAGGATGTTCCCCCAAAACTTGGTACCTGTTTAATTTACCTTGTGCGTGTCCTGACCTGACTCAGTTATAATACCAGGATTGCCCTTGTTACTGTTCTAAACTCCCCTGTAGCTGCTGAGCCTTTCCAGGACTGGAAGCATTGTCCTTGCTTGCAAGTATGGTTGGATTATGATATGTTAATGAGTGGATTCAGGAGCAGTCAAGTGCTACTGCTCAATTTAATTATCTTTTAACTTTTGGCTTTTGTCTTCAAAAAAAATTGTTGCTTCCCTGAGAAAGGCCAGTGCTCACCTTTGTTCTAGATTCTCTATTCGAACTGAACAGGCGATCGAGATGATTGATTTTATCAAACGGCTGTCCAAATTAAAAATATTGCTCCTATACATACAAAAATGACACCTTTAAGTTAGCACTAATTAACAGCCAGATATCATTAATTGGCTGCTGAAATCTACACTAGAACCAGATCAATCCCCTTTTGACAAGTTCTAAAAGGTATCACATGCAGGTAGTAGTGTAATATAGTCGTGTAACATATGAAAATTATCAATAGTTGAATTCTTGATCAAACTTGAGGCATTACAGCTAGCTTATCATGCATGTTATTACAAAAATCTAAAGTAATTTTATAGGTACGTAGTTAAATCAGATAAGTTAGATACACACTAGCTTGTTTCTGCATCCTAAGGTTGTGTGCTGCTGATCGAGTACTAGGCGCCCTAACTATGCCTTGTATATAATTCTCTATGCATTGCCCCCTGCCGTGATCGACAATGGTGTACATGTGTCCACATAAATAGCAACAGCGTTGTTCTCGTGGTACGGTATCGCACTCAGAGGGCTAACAAAAAAAAAATGCGAACAAACGTACGTAAGTTTGAACGAATTCGTTCCCAAGGCAAAGCTCCCGTTTCCAACCGAGTCAATGCCGTTGATACCGAAAACATGCCATGTACCAGCTGATATTGTGGCTATCCATCGAGCCGGCACAACGCCCTGTCTCTTGGGGAGCAAGAGCATATGCACGCAAGGATTTCCACCACTAACCTAGCTAGCTACTGATTAAAATTAAACTAACCAAACCCTACCTACATATATACATCAAAAGCATGCAATAGAATAGTGTGTGCACATTAGATCGATATGCCCTCCTGTGGCTGGAGGAGATCTGATCAGATGGAGTATTATTCTTTTGATGAGGTCAAACGCACAACACATGCATGGAGAATAGGTTTGTCCCGGACTGTACCGGCCCGTACTGTGCCTATAGCTTTCCTCTTTGTGCCAGCACCAGCAAGCTTTTGACATGAACAACAGCCATGTCCCCTCCAGCAGTGTCAGGTAGCTACAAAGCCTACAAGTAGTATCAAGATGTGCACGATGATTAAGACAGTGCTATTTACTCCCGTCCAAATTTACAGGTATTATAACTCTATTGTATCTGGGAGGTTTGGAGCTCCCTCAAGCATCCACCTCACCTCCACCTTCTCTCTCCTCTATTTCACGAAAAGGTCCTCCGTTTCTTCGAAATTACGTATAGGTCCTTATGTGATTTTCTGTGAGAGAAAAAATAATTTTCCCACTTCGCGTTTAGGTCCATCATTTGGTATTTTACACAGAGAGCCCCCATTAAATGCGAATAGCGAACGAGCCCTTTTCTAATTTTTCAAAATAGCGTATAGGTCCAAAATTATAACAAATAGGTCCCTGTGCTTTACGTTCGGGTCCTTTCTCCGTTTTGCTCGGAAAAAATGTTTTCGTGATCCGTTTTTCCTCCGGAGCATGGAAAAAATGTTTTTGTTTACCGTTTTCTCTAAGAAAAAAAAAAATGAAAATCCGTTTTTCGTCCGGCGTTTATCCGTTTTTGTTGGAAAAAAAGTGGTTTCGTTATTCGTTTTTCCTCCAAAGCATGGGAAAAAATGTTATACGTCGTTTTTCCTCGTTTTTCGTTTTCTCTTAAAAAAAATGAAAAGATCATTTCATTTTTCGCCCGTCGTTTATCCGTTTTTGTTGGAAAAAAATGGTTTCGTTTTTCGTTTTTCCTCCGGAGCATGGGAAAAATTGTTTTACGTCGTTTTTCTTCGTTTTCCTATGAAAAAATGTTCCATGGTCCGTTTTTTCTCCGGAAAAAAACACAAATCCGTTTCCCGTTCACGCGCGCGGCGTGCGCCGCGCGTACCATCCTATTATTTCTTACTAGCATATATATAGACAAAGAGAGATTAAATATGACTATACTATCTTTAATTTTTATCTCCCCGCACTTTATTCAATACATGCATATAGATTAAAGCTAGATGTTTATTAGAGGTATAAAGAAAACATCATATTAATTTTTATATTGAAATTTAAAATACATTTTATATTTATAGGTAAAACCGTTAAAAAGCACATTATTTATATTTTTAGACGGAGGGAATCGTTATTTTAAACGTGATATTAACTTGGTAATGGTGTAAAACTAGTCGTGGGAGAGGCATGCATGGCCAGGTGGGCGTGGGAGTTTGGGCACGTTGGAACTTGCCCAAGGGCATATATATATGCATGTATCATAGGCTCATCAGGAGATCTCGACGGCGCCTTTTACCAGATGCTGTTCAGAGCTAGCTGGGCATGCACCGATGCACGGCGCGCGTGAGATTACCGTGTAGCTGAGATGAAGCTAGCATGATTCTATCACCTGACCGTACATTATGCATGCATACATATAATATCATGATCTGACTGTGAGCATGGAGCTAGAGTTGGACATATAGGTCATGCCTACGTGGGCTAGCTCGAGGCACGGAGGCCCAGCTCGGCTCAAAACCTAGCATGACATGGATTGGGCCGTATCGTGCCGTGTCGAGTTGAGAAAACGGATATGATGGGCGGCACAGCCCGACACGGACATTTGGGTCGTGCCCGTGCCAGCACGGTGCACTGCCGCGGACCACGCCTCAGGGAGATAGGGTGAGTGGGGTGAGAGGTGAGGGCGTACCTGCGCCGTGCCGCGCCCGTTACCGCAGTCATCGTACGATTGCGCCCCTACCTGCTCCGCACCACCCTCGGCTAGTGCTAGTACAGCGCTGTCGCCACCGCCCGCGCCATCAACCGCGGTTGCGCCCACGCCGCGCCGAGCCGAGGCTGCGCCATCGGTGGGGAGGGAGGCGGCGACGTCGGTGGGAGGGAGGGAGACGGTGCTGTCAGTGGGGAGGAGGGGAGGCGACACACAAGGAGGGAGAGGGAGGGGCGCGGGGTCGGGGAGGGAGGGGGCGATGACTTGGGAGGGAGAGGGAAGGGCGGCGGCGGCGGTGGGGGAGAGAGAGGGGAATTGATGAGAAGAGGAGGCGTCGGTGGGAAAAAGGGGGGCACGTGGAAAAAAAAGTGAGGGAAGTAGAAAAACAGGAGGGGAAAAAGGAAGGGGAAAAAAAAGAAAATAGTAAAGGAGGAAGAACAAATGGAGAAAATAAATAAAATTATGAAATTGAACTAAATAAAATTATGGATATTTAAATATTTGGGACTCTAAAATATTCTGACTTTTGAAAAAGTTGCTTCGCTTATATCCTCCTCTCTATGCTTGTCTATGGCTCACTCTCCCTCTTTTAATCCCTCTCGCTCCCTCTAACTCTCTATGTAACTCTCTCTAGCTCACTTTCACTCTCGCATTCCCTCTCCCTCCCTCCCTCTGACTCTCTATGCCACTCTCTGGCTCACCCTCACTCGCTCAGTCCCTTTCTTTCCCTCTGACTCTCTATGTAAGTATCTCCGGCTCACTCTCACTCTCTCAGTCCCTATCTCTCCCTCCGACTCTCTATAGAACTCTCTCCAGCTCACTCTCATTCTCTCAGTCCCTCTCTCTCCCTCCGACTCTCTATGCCACTCTCTCGGGCTCACTCTCTTAGTCCCCCCTCTCTCAGACTCTATATGTAACTCTCTCCGACTCACTCTAGCTCACTCTCTCCCTCCAATTCTAGTAACTCTCTCTGGCCCACTCTCACTCTCTATGCCACTCTTTCAGGCTCACTCTCACTCTTTCAGTCTCTCTCCCTCTTCCTCGGACTCTATATGTAACTCTCTCTGGCTCACTCTCACTCTCTCAGTCCCTCTCTCTCCCTCCGATTCTCTATATAACTCTCTCGGACTCACTCTCACTCTCTTAGTCCCTCTCTCTATCTCTAACTCTATATGTAAGTCTCTCCGGCTCACTCTTACTCTCTCAGTCCCTATCTTTCCCTCTGACTTTCTATGTAACTCTCACTGACTCACTATCACTCTCTCAATCCCCCCTCTCCCTCCGGCTCTCTATGTAACTCTCTCCAGCTCACTCTCACTCTCTCAGTCCCTCTGACTCGCTATATAACTCTCTTTGGTTCACTCTCACTCTTTCAGTCCCTCTCTCCCCCTCCGACTCTCTAGCTAGCTCTCTCGGGCTCACTCTCACTCTTTCAGTCCCTCTCTCTCCCTCCGACTCTCTATGTAACTCTCTTGGGATCACTCTCACTCTCTTAGTCCCTCTCTCTCCCTCCGACTCTTTATGTAACTCTCTCAGTCTCTCTCTCTCTCTCTCTCTCTCTCTCTCTGAGTCTCTATGTAAGTATCTATGGGCTCACTCTCACCCTCTCAATCCCTCTCTCTCTCCCTCTTAACTTTTTATGTAACTCTCATCGGCTCACTCTCGCTCTCGCAGTTCCTCTCTCTCCCTCTAACTCTCTATGTCACTGTCTCTAGCTCACTCTCACTCTCTCAGTCCCTCTCCTTGGTCGGCATTGTGCCTAGTTATCTCTGCTCCTCCCTCATCATCAACAATGTCGACCACCACAGATATCCCACTCTTTCAATCCAACTCTGGTGACCCCATCGATCGATGCTCTTTTTCTCTCATTAGAATAGTGTAAATGGGTCGTGCCTGGGCTTGTCAAAGGCGAGCCGGCACAGCCGGGCATGGCACGGCGGGTACGACGAGCCATTACGGCTTGACACATTTCAGGCTCGAAGCACGATGGGCCCGTACCGGGTTGACCCGGCCTAGCACGACGCCCATCTCTACACGGAGCATGCGTTGAAGTGAACCATGCATATATGCTGTGACATTGTATACACACGCGGGAAATTATAGCTAGTGAATAGGGATGGCAACGGGTCCGGGTACCTCCGGGTCCAACCTCCGTGGACCCGGACCCGAGACCCGAAGTTTGGACCCGGACCCGGACCCGAAGTTAGTCACGGGTCCAAACTCGGACCCGGACCCGGACCCGGCGGGTACCCGGACCCGAACGGGTACCCGGACCCGAAAATATAATTCTATTTTCATTTGTTCGAGTAGCTAAAGTTTATAGGATTTGATTAAATTTTAAGGCAAATATTTTCATTTATTACTCGGATTAAGAAATAGACTACATGCATATAATAACAAAGCAACAATAAGCAATAATAGATGATATTTGTTATCTACAATTCTATTTTATACAATAGATATTTTCTTGTCGGGTCCGGGTCTGGGTACCCATGGGTCCAAAATGAGACCCGGACCCGGACCCGAACCCGGACCCGAAATAACATACCCGTGGGTCCAAATTTGGACCCGGACCCGGACCCATCGGGTCGGGTACCCACAGGTATTTTTGCCATCCCTACTAGTGAATTACTATCATTTGTGCATAAATTAAACCATGTTCTGTATACGTTTACGGTCAACAAGAGGAAGCTATATACACTACTACAAAAAAAAATATTACAGACGGTTTGGTACTGTCATCACAAACGGTTTGGTATCGTCATCACAAACGGTTTTCTGAACCGTCTGTAATTATGTGTCAGTGATAATCGTTGGACATCACAAACGGTTCTAACCACGAACCGTCTGTGATAAGAGGTTATCACAGACAGTTCTAGCCACAAACCATCTATGATAATCTGTTATCACAGACAGTTCTAGCCAAGAAATGTATGTGATAGGCATAAACCCACACTGGTTCAGCGCTGCAAAACATATGGTACATCCTTCAGATCTGTAAATTTACTATGACTTGGATGCTTCAAATGTTGGCTTTCATCCAACTCATGGTAAATTTGGAGACAACTAAAAATTGAAGCATCCAACTCATGGCAAATTTGGAAATCTATGTGTGCAATTGCATAACAATAGAGGGGATCATCTCTAGCAAATCTGTACATATTATCAGTATTTCTGCTTTAGATTAACAGCTATTTAGACAAGCAAACCAAGTTATCGAATTCTAAAATAGCAGAGTGCATACAATTTCACCACATCATACATAAATCCATCACTATGAAGCTAAACCCAAAACTCCTAATTAACAAGCAGAGGTAGTGGGAAGAATCAACAACTGCTTTGGGCGAACTCATGAGGGGACACATCGAGGAAGATGCAGAAGATCTCGACGTGAAGAGCGCAAGTGCGGCGGCGGCTGCCTCAGACAGCGTCAAAGCGGGGTGAGCCCCGGCAGCCTCCGGCTTGCCCTTCTTGGAGTCCGGCGAGTCATCCTGGCGCGGGAGCCACTTAGAGTCGCGCGGGGCTGCGGCCTCCCCTGTGACGGCACACACAAGCAGTGTCTTCCCCGTTCCAGGAGAGGCTTGGAGAGGGAGGAGATGATGAGAACGCCAGAGGGCTAGGGTTTATAGATTTTGAAAATGAGTTTGGCGCTAAGGCCTGGTCGAACTTAATTAACGTCTCCTTATGGCATTAGGATCTCAGACGGTTCTATTCTAGAACCGTCTGTGATGTAACCACATACAATTTTAACCATGAACCATCTGTGATATCTAGTAAAACCGTTTGTGATGTGATACGATACATCACAAACGGTTCTATTTTAGAACTGTCTATGATGTGAGTATTACCACAGACGAATCTTAGCGAAACCAATTACTTTGACAGTCACGCTTCTAAAACTATCTGTGATTGTATTTAACATAGACGGTTTTTAAAAACCGTCTGTGATAAAACGTCTAATATAATTCTGCCTGCGGTAGTGATATGGAATGTCCTTCGATATGTCGGCGTACGTACGTATGGAGACAAGGTTGATTGAAATTAATGGTGGTAATTAAATACGCACACTAGT
Organism: Rhipidocladum racemiflorum; assembly: GCA_036346355.1. Taxonomy (NCBI): domain Eukaryota; kingdom Viridiplantae; phylum Streptophyta; class Magnoliopsida; order Poales; family Poaceae; genus Rhipidocladum; species Rhipidocladum racemiflorum. The sequence continues at coordinate 68,096,538 of CM070576.1, read as the reverse complement.
CTCGTTTCATCGTATGTATGTATGCGTGATGCATCAACAGATGATCGGAGGCAGATAGTCAAAAAGTTCGATATGAAGCGAGAACCATTGCAGGTTTAGCACTACCTCCAACCTCAAAAGCCATCCAAATTATAGTACGCTCATTAATATTTGCTGCACCTACAGTTCGTTCTAGTACAGACACAGCCGGGTCTCGCGTAGAAGAAAGAGGGCACCTTTCCACGTACGCGACCTTTAATCGATCGCGCGAGGCCGACAGGTTTCGTTAGCTTCCATACCCGGCCGATCGTGCAACGCAGCTAGCTAGTAGCACAAGGAAAGAAGAAAGCACGAAAGAAAGGCTCGGGGCTTTGCACTGTGCCACTTGGCTCAAGGCGCCGATACACGTACGACGCGAGCGAGCGGGTCAGTCGCGCTGCTCCCACTCGCGCGTTTCCATGCGCGCCGCGCCGGATTGGACGCGAGAGAGGGCTCCGATTGTACTCCCTCCGTTGCGATCGATAGTTATCCTTCTAATAACCATACTGTCTCTGAAATATAACATACTTATAAAATATAATAAAATTCGTTTGCTTCAAGATTTGTACAATTTGTATTAGGAGGGAGAGCATAGAAGCACCTCTCATTATAATATTATGAAAATATTTTTCAAGACAAATCTACACGTGTAATTTTCGTGTATACCATTTAAATATTTTAAAAAATATTAATAGACAAAGTTTAGCACGAAATATGGATATTCGCAAAAGATGATCGATATCATGGAATTGTTTAGCCGTCAACCCATTGTTTTGTTATTTTTCTAAAGGGAATGGCTAGCATCAGGATGTTCGATCTGGCCGGTCGGGTGCGCGGTGACCATCACCCCCACTTCTCTTTCGCTCCTCGATCTACCTCTTGTAGAACACCTACCGCTAGACGAGGAGACGAGTGGAGATCGGCGAGTAGCAGAACCAGTCGGATAATTAAGAAGGTTGTGGCCGCACGCCGATGAGGAATCTGAGGCTCGGAGCTCAACTCTGCAGGGCGGTGCTAGCGGAGCTCGCACCCAGTGGTGCGGAGCTCGTAGAGGCCACGGTTGGTGTTGGTGGTGGAAGCCATGGCAAAGCTCGAGCACATGGCTTATGTTACTGGAGCTCATGAAGCGGACAAAAAAAAAAAAATCGACCAACCACAACATAAACAACTTTATATTGCAAGGATAGAAACCAATACCGCGATACAACGCATAAGAATACTAATGCAGCATCAAATCGACATAACTGATGCAAAAAAAACACTCTTATTACAATAAAATAAAATTTCTCTTGCAACAAATCGACATAACTAATATAACAAAAAACACTCTCCTTACAACAAAGGGAAAGGACGGTCGCAATAAACAGTAACCTCTGGCTGCAACAACTATTTTAGGGGAGTACTAAAGTCAGCAACATTCAACTCCATTTACCTATTGCAACAATTGACTTGAACAAAGCTCAAAGAAGACAAGATGTGGCCACACCACCACCTCGTCGACACCACTGACTCGTCGCTGGCCACATCACAGGTCCTCGAATGAGAGCGGTGTTTATTGAGTTGCATGCACCAGCCAATTCACCCAAAAGCTTAAGCTGATGAGAAAAGACGAGTAATTCACTTATACTTTAACAGTGTTGATAGGAGAAGCCTTTAGAAGGGTCGAGGCAAGGACGGCCAAACCGTGCCCAACACGATGGATCTCGAGTAGTCTTACTAGCACTTGTCGATTGGACAGGAGCAAGGTTGACCCGATGCTCTTCAGACTGCCAACCACATGCATCGACCACCCTCTTCTTGTGGCCACTAGAGAAGGAAGAGAAGGAGAAGCAGGAGTGGCTGGCTATCGACCACGGCCACTCCCTGCCGTTGAGTCAGTCACCGAAGAGCCTTGTTGTGCGGCAGAACATGGGGAAGAACATAGGCTTCCAACCACTCCATTTCCTCTCTTCTTTCCTAATCCAAAACTCCTCGGATGGCCATGCATGTCTAAATTGAGTTGATGCTTGGATAGATTGAAGGATGGGAAATCTAAATATTATACATGCAAAATTTTGTCTTGGTATTTTATTGGTATATTTGGGGGAAGAAATGGGGTTGGAGACTTGGAGTGGCTTGGGGAGAGATCAGAGAAGCAGCAGAGAAAGAGAGGAAGCAGAGGCGAAGCCAGCACTGGGGCGTGCGCCCCTGCTCCAACGCGGTGACAAGAATGATGACATATCACGCTCACAAGAAATTCGAGGATATCACGCTCATCCTTCCTGTCAAGCTGAAACAAGGCATTATCAGATTAGCCCAAAAAAGATAGATCATCACTAATGCAATGTCAAATGAATTTTAAAGAAAGGATCTAGATATTGTTCATCTTGCATTTGATGTTAGATTTGATGGGCATCACTAATGCAATGTCAAATGAATTTTAAAGAAAGGATCTAGATATTGTTCATGCCATGGGCCTAATTATGGATGTGAAAGAGAACTTGCAAAGTTGGATTTTTTCGGCAATGAAGATTATCAAGACTGATTTGCGCAACAAAGTCTCCGATGATTGCCTGTTGTGGGCCTAATTATGGACTGCTTTCAAAGGATGAAAACCTGTTGAATATGTTTGCCTGTTGCCTCCAAATACAACTCGTAGCTAGTGTGCCTAGCAACTTCATTTATGTGAGTATCTTATAAACTTCTACTTTGTTTCACTTGTTAAATGGTTATTTATATATGAATTTGGTTTTTATTGGTAGTTGAAATGTTTAGCTTAGCCCCCTCTCTAATTTAGTCCTGGCTTCGCCACTGAGAGGAAGAGATAGAACATGTGGTCACTTTTTAATCAGAGTGAGAATGTAGTGAAGTAGAGTGTCCGATGCATAGCAATTAATCCCCTCTCTTTTTAAATGACCGCTTTGTTGTTTTTTAAGAAGGCCGAATTTTGGACCGTGAGATCGCTTTGAGGCAAACGCCCGGTTGCTAGCCGTCTCCCCTACTAGCTCCGGTGGCACGCTGCCGCTCTAAAACCTAACTCAGTATATATTCTCAGTATTTCTCTCGCCGAATTGCTGCCGATCACACTCACAGAGAGAGATTTGCTAAAGTTTTGCTACAATAACTTCTAGAGTACAACTTAATCTCGACACAGATTCGGACGCTGAAAAATCAACCTGTTTTTGGTGAGAAATCAATCGAGTGATGCTCAGCGGTTCCGGCTTTTTCGCCCATTCTACAGTTGACAAAATGCGAGACGAGACAATGAGCCGCGCATGGATTTAATGAAGCGGTTAGTTCGTCAACTTGAGGTGCCCGGTTGTTTGTCTCCTGCTGGGTTCGTACGTATAACACGTCACCGTCGTGTCATGATCGTGCCGACTCACGCAATCATGTCAAAACCGCGACTTGAGTGTGATCACAGCGTAACGATCCTCCACGGGTCCCCGATCGACGTCGCTGCAAACACCGACCGTTCAGTGACCGGCGGGAGCCTACATTCGTCACTCGGGAGCGTTCGAAGCCATAATTAAGCTGCTCCTGCCACGAAGCCGACGTGCATGACGCAACAAAAAACCACGGAGATAAATACACGGAGCTTATCGCTGGCCATGCATGGCCTGGCCGGCCGGCCGGCGGCTAGCTGTACGGCGCCAGCTGCAGGTGAAGCCCGGCCCTTTCGACGTACGGCCCGGGCCGGCCGGCAGCATCGCCACCACCACTGTTGCCCCGCCGACCGCCAAAAAAGTGCCGGCGTTACGACGTGTCGGGGGGCGTAGGGCCGGGATACCGTTCGGTGTCGACGCGGACTTTCACGTACGTGTACCCGGCCGGTTGCCTGGCTCTATGGCATGCATGGCCCTACGGCTGCTAGAGATACTCTGCCAACGAACGTAGCTTGGCCAATGAATGGCTGCTGTCGATCTGGCATGCATCCCAGTCCGACAAGTCCATTTGCATATGATCTGATCACGGCACAGAATCCGTGCAATCAGCGGTGCATGCATCGATCTAGGCAGAACGGGATGTCTTATGTCTAGATGCGGATCCAAATCCTGATACGTACGTACGGGCCGGGTATTTTCGCTGTCCTTTTTTCAGCGCGACTGCAGCTGGCTGTGCGCGTGCGTGTGCGTTCATTTCCCGCCGTTCCATGCACGGACGACGACTCGATCGACTCTACCGACGGTCGCGTGGCGTTTTCCTCATGGCTCGCCCGGCGCTGGCGCACGTCATCCTGTCGCGCGCGGGCGTCGACGTTGGCGCACGGCCTGCTGCATGCATGCACACTGTGGTTGCGATCTGCAGCGACCCGCGGGGCTCGTCTGTCGCCGACATGTCCCCGGCCCGCGGCGTGGCGCCATTACTGCGCTGGTCCATCCATATGCACGGACCCGTCTAGCGACGGATCGATCGATCAGTTCGACGTTTTTCTAGCCCCGTCTTCTTTCTTTTCTTTTCTTTTCTTATTTGCAAATCTAGCCGTCATAACGTAAGAGCATCTCCAGCAAGGGCCTCTAAAACATGGTCCTTATTTTGGATGTAGAGACTCCCTCTGTTTTTTGAAGCCCTGTTTTGAGCCAGTCCAAAGAATGTTCTCAAATCTTAGCCCCTATTTTACTTTTTCTCCTATTTTGACATATCCGCTATGTATAATCTTCATTTGACACCACTAAAATTCAATCAAAAATATTTGTAATACATAAAACATAAGCATATTAACATTTACAATTTAAAAACATGATATTTCAAATTTAAATTTAAAATTTTCAAAACATGATAAAATTTTCGAAGCCTCTTATGTATTTCCCTATCTTTAATAATAGGGGTTGTACTCGTGTCCTTGGAAATTGGGGCTCAGGAGGCAAATTTAGAGGCCTCCTAATTTCAGAGCATCTCCAGCAGAGCCCCTAAACCTTAAAATAGGGAGTGTGGTAAAAAAAAAACAGATCCAGCAGGGTCCCAACTCAAGCCCCTAAAATTAGGAGGCCCCTAAATTTGCCTCCTCAGCCCCAATTCCCAGGGGGGCCCAACTCAAGCCCCTAAAATTAGGAGGCTCCTAAATTTGCCTCCTCAGCCCTAATTTCCAGTGACACGAGTACAACCTCTATTATTGAAGATAGGGAAATACATGAGAGGCTTTGAAAATTTTATCATGTTTTGAAAATTTTAAATTTAAATTTGAAATATCATGTTTTTAAATTGTAAATGTTAATATGCTTATGTTTTATGTATTACAAATATTTTTGCTTGAATTTTAGTGGTGTCAAATGAAGATTATACATAGTGGATATGTCAAAATAGGAGAAAAAATAAAATAGGGGCTGAGATTTAGGGGCTGTTGCTGGACTTGTCCTCTGAAAACAGGGCCCTAAAAAATAGAAGGAGTCCCTAAATCCAAAATAGGGACCCTGTTTTAGGGGCTCTTGCTGGAGATGCTCAGGGCTTGAGTTGGGGCTCCCTGGGAATTGGGGCTGAGGAGGCAAATTTAGGGCCCCCCTAATTTTAGGGGCTTGAGTTGGGGCCCTGCTGGATCTGTTTTTTTTTTACTACACTCCCTATTTTAAGGTTTAGGGGTTGGTTTAGGTGCTCTGTTGGAGATGCTCCTGGAAAAATACAAAACTGAATAAAATATGAAATTTTAATTGAATTATACTTTAATCTGAAGTTCTATTTTTTATATGCTTTTCTTGGATTTGAGATTTTTTATGAATGCTTTTAATAGGAAAACCAGTATTTTCGAACTTAAAGTTCAAAATCATATAAGATATAAAATATCAAATGAAAGTTGGAGTTATGTTTTACTTTTGTATTTTTGGCCTTTTATGTTCTTTTTTTTTGAGTTTTCTCTCTCTAAAAATAAAGTCATTTTATTGAATTAGTAAAAAGGTAAAAAAAATAAAATATCAGTAAAAATATATAAAACATAATATCAAATTATAGGAAGCCTCTAGAGGTAATTTGTTTCCATAAAAAATTAGTGTGAACATATTAATTAATAACAAGAAGTTTAAATTAATGCATTTTGACTATAAACAATGCATTGAAAGATTTTTGTAAAAAATTACCAAGCTTATCTTTTGCTACCATTTTTACCACACGTTCCTAAGATCAATTTTTACCTTTAATAAAAATATTAAAAATTAATATCCATATTTAATTCCTTTTCCAATTTTAAAACTAAAAAGTAGAAATTCTGAGTTTTTGCTTGACAGATTTATTTTTTAAAAAATAAATATTTAAGTTTTAATTTTGAAATTTTACAAAAAAATCACTTACGTCACTTAAATTCTTTTAAAAAATTCAAAAAAAAATTGACTCCATTTAAGCTGGTCAGATTTATTTGAATTTATCTATAAGGTATGTTTACCCAAAAATTTTAATCAAGATAGAAAACTTATGCAAGATTCTTAGAAAAAAATTTCAATTAATTATTAATATGATTAGACCCCTCAATTAAATGCCTTATCTCTTCGGTGTCTGAGAAGTAATTTTTGGAATTACCCTTGTCTCTGATTGACAGGTGGGCCTAGTTATAAATGGGACCCACACATCAGCATTAGCTTTGGAGACTCCCTCCCTCCCTCCCTCTCTTAGCCACTGCAAGTGGGTCCCAGACCCACTTTCAGTTCCCTCTTCTTCCTTTCTTCCTCTCTGTTTCTCCCCACGGCAGAGCCAGCACTGCTTCATCCCCTTCTTGCCGGTCAACATCGCAAGTTCGAGAACCAAGGCCGCACTCGTATAAATTCACCACCACGTCATACTTTCCCATAAATTTTGTTGCCACCGTGTGGATTTGCACACAGCACCATGTCCGCCAAAGCCGAGTTGCGGCGTCATCAATTTTCTCGTTCAAACCCTGCACATACCGCCTTCTCTCGGCTATAAGGCTCCTCGAGATTCCCTGAAGTTCAACACTACAAACCATGAGTTCTACAAGCCAAAAATCGAAGCCTTGGTGACCAATTTGGGGAAAATTCGATTTCTTCCCCAATTCCGACCGCACCATCGAGCTGCCGGCAATCTCCTCCCCTAGAGCACCATTACCCCGATTGCTTCTACTAAACCTCCTCACTACTCACTAGCCCCATCGCACTCATTAATTCGGTTCCTCCTTGTAAGTTTAAGCTCCATTAGTTTTGGTGACTGGTTTTAATTTAATATTTAATCATTTTTCAATGACAAATATAAGCTTTAATTAGACTAACATGTTTATTGAGCTCATTTCTATTAGTCTCAAATTTGGATGAGAAATGAAAAACCCAAGGTATGCACTCGTATTTACTTTATTACCCATTTGCATACTTGGTATTCAAGCTAAAGGATGAACTCTTCTATTTCTTAAACCTCAAGATGTGCATTATGTCTCTAATTCCATATGTGTGTGTGTGTGTGTGTGTGTGTGGATGCACATATCTAGGGGGAGTTCATACTTTAGCTTAATGTTTCAATAGTATTGATCTATGTTCTCTTGCCATATATTAAAGGATCAAGACATTGAAACAAAACCTTGAATATAGATTAATTTACACAACTGTAGTATACTCATGGTATCTTAAGATAAACTCCAATGTATTATCAAATAAAAATAGTGCATATTGATTCAAAGCCAATTATATATATGCACATATATTTGTGGAGTTTATTCTATTGATGATTGTATTTAGGGTATTGATCTCTTTCCATTTCACTCAAATATATTGGATCATTACTTGAAACTATAAAAAATGAGTATATGAAACTTGTGTAGTTAATATGTACCCATACCAATTTAAATGAAAATTTTAAAACGAGAACGATTGTCGTTTAATCATCATAGAATATTCCATCATGTGTTGATGGTGTTTTTTGATTGATTAAGGATAATCGATAGTTTTTGAGTATAATGAAATATTAGTTGCATCAATGCCAAGACACATCTATTCATTCAAATTGACTAAGGTTGTGCTCAATTGATTTTAGGGGTACCCATTATGTGTTAACGGAGTGCGTTAAATGATTGATACAACTATGTTTATTGGACTAACACTTTAAATGAGCTGTGAAAGTAGGTTGAGCCCAACGGAGATGAAGAAACGGGACAAGGATGTCATTATGAGTTAATGAGCGTCAAGGAGAGATCCTGAAGAAGAAAGGTTCATCATGAGTTGATGAACAAGAAGAGAAGATGAGTTGCGAGCTCAGAAGAGAAAAGAATGATTGAAGATCATTAAAGCCCCAAAGGGGATCGCGTGCAGCAAGGTATAACTAGATAGACTAAATATATATTTCCTAGTCTTTTACTGGTCTCGGTGTTTGGTGTGAGATTGGATTTCTAGGCTTGTCGTACTATTAAGAGGGGTCGAGTCTTGCTTGAGCTTCATCATGTGTTGATGAACTCAATCCGATTCACTCTAGATCACTCTCTTATTTGGATTTTGCATGGAGCTAACCATTTGGAATGTGTTGCGAATGGGTAAAGCTCATGCGTTGGTTTGTGCATGATGCTTTGATTTTCATATGTTGCAAATAGGAGAACCTCATGCTTGGTTCTTACTAAATTCTTATTTAAATTGGATGTTGCATGGAGCTAAGATTTGCATGTATTGCAAAAAGAGAGAGCTCATGTAACTTGAGTTATTTGAGTTGTTGTTTGCATGGAACTAAGATTTGCATGTGTTGCGAATAGAGAGCTCATGCATTTGGATTATTGAATTTTGCTTGGAGCTAAGTTTTGCATGTGTTGCAAAAGGAGAGAGTTCAAGCAATTTGGTTTTAGTTGGATTTTGCATGGGAGCTATGGATTTGCATGTGCTGCACAAAGGAGATAGCTCATGCATTGTGATTGATTTGTTATTTGCAAATTCGTTTTGCAAATAAGCGAGATGTTATGTGTTTCAATTCTAGAGCATGTGAATAGGGCTTGCGATCGTGTTTTGTAAGTTAACTTGATCTCGTATTGATCATCACATGGCTAAGAGGATTGAATTCATAGGTTCTTGATTTATTTGCAAATGTGTTTTATGAATAAGTTGGAATTAAAATAAAATACTTAGGAGTATGTGATTAAAATTTGCAAATGTGTTTTCCAAAGTGTTGTGATCATGTGTTTATCCTCATATAGCTCAAAGAATTATTCTTTGTTGATTTGAAGAAAAATTTCTGTGTGAAACCAGATTTTCTCCTTGAGATCGGCACTACCGTAGGTCGGTAGTAACGCCTTATGGGAGTCGCTACTACTGCTCGATCGGTAATACCACACATTGGAGCGGTAGGTATTTTCCAGAGAACATGTTTTTTTTAAAAAAATCAATGAGTCCAGCACTATCGCTGTGTTAAAGACGGTACTACTGGAGGTCGGTAGTATCGCCTGTTTATGCGGTAGTATTTTTCCAGAACAATGGTTTTCCTCTGATTTTGTTGTGGTTAGAGGTCACCGTAGTGGGTGTGTTGGACTTAAGTCTTAAGAGGTCACCGTAGTGTATGTGTTGCACTAGGTGAAGGTCAAGCGGAGTGCTTAGCTTTTTACTCTTAGAGTTTTCCACCTCTTATACGGCGTAGAGCGTTGTGCATGGGAGCTTCTCAATGGAGGTTGTGAGAAGTCCAACAAAGTTTGTGAAGGTCGGAACTCGCCCATCCAGAGCGGTAAAGTAGCTACCATTAGTGCATTCGAGGCAGGTGCTCAAGTGTATAGCTGATCCATCGTGTTTGGGCTTGCCTCAATGTGAATTAGGGGAGACCAGCAAGTCTCCGAGATCACAGAAAAAATATCGGTGTGTCTCTTGTGCTTATTTACTTTCTTGCAATTCGTATTTACATCGTTGCAATTTAAATTCATAGAATTAAATTGCTAGCTTGTCTTTTAATTTCATGTTAGAGACTTAAAACTATAAACTTATGCTCTATAATAGTAACCTAAACCTAGACACTGCACGCATTAGTTTATTGATTGTTAGTACCGCTAGCTCATTAAAGTTTACCCCGTCATAGCCTTCGTAAGCAAGCATTAAAAATTATATATTTAAATCTATTAGAATCTCAAGATCTCACCCTTATATAAGTTGGTACAGGAACATTTAGGGTTAAATACTAGATGCACATGATTTATCATAGAGTGACTTATGTCTTAATTTTATTAATCCAAATAATTTTAGCTTCTTGAATTTGAAATTAAACATAAACATATATATAATTTTAGAAATCATGTGAAACAACAGAATGAAATCATGAAATCCTAAACCACACTTGTTTTATGTAGTAAGATTCTATTTGATTTTCAATCTGATTTCTTTTTGCCCTTATTGAAAAGTTGTTATTTACTATTTGCTTTATTTCTCGACAAATAATTAAGGTGTAAACATTAACGCTTATGACACCATCTTTCAACATTCCTAGCTACGACTAAAATTTCGTCAAAGACAATAATTATCAAGACAAGCACCCCTTTGATCATATTGATCCCAACATTTCAAAAATGTTTTGTAAAATGGTTTCATGCATGCACTATGTTTCATAAAATTGCTATATTGTGGGATATGGTAGATATAATCTTCATTGTGGGATTTTTTATAATTAATATTAGCATGTGAACCTTGATAACCCTAGATCATGGATGGACACATGAAAATATGAAATGGGTATAAGGACCGAACTATTGTGTTGTTTTCAAGCCAAAACATCTATGCAACCACAAGTACCGGTATGGGACGGTCTTAAACCAATTAAGTTATCTAGATTAACTTTACATATTGGAAGGGTGGAGCAGCTAGCACGAGCATCCGGATAGAGGTTGCTTGAAGGGACGTCCTCACCGAGGTGATTATGGAATAAAAATTTACCTATGTAATGGCGTACGCCTTACTATGGGAGAGGTGGGGCCCAACAGGACTGAACTGTGTGGGAAATACTTAGTGTATGAATATCCTCTACCACTATAGCAAGGGTTTGTTATCACCAGGCTGGTGCAAAGTTAACCTAGTTAATGTAAATGTTTTTGTCATGAACATTCTGGCCACATGCCAAAGGAAGCATGAAAACAAAGGTGAAAAGAAAAGGTCATGACTTGTGGGTAAAGTTGTACATCTTTGCAGAATGTAAATCTTTTTGAAAAGTCACGCCTGCGGTCAAGGGCACTTGGTAAAGTCATCACTTAGTTAGATGTTTTCATATTTTCATAAAATGGGTTGGAATTGAAAATAGATATTGGAAATATGTTGAAAAGCTGTTTCAGATAACTTGCCATGTGTTGGCAAAGATTGGTTTCAGATGTTATGCCTTATGTTGGCATTTGGTTGATTCGTACTCACATTCATGGAGGAACTGTGAATTGTTATATTTATGTTATTGATACCTGTTATTTTATATTCCTATCGAATTGTGTTTACTAAATTCTTCTTTCAATCTACTATTCAGTATTTCCAATTCAAATTGGCTTTATGCAAAATAACAGTAGAAGCTTTTCCTTTGATATAACCTGCATGTATTATAGGTTTTGCAAAAGTCTTGCATAGTACATAATGTACTCACCATTCTTATTATTGTTGTTTTTAGCTGAAGGTACATAAAACCCTAACGATACTTTCTATATCGCAAGATTACGAGAAATGTCACGATGAATCTTTCTAGGGATTATACCTTATCAGTTGCTTGAGGGTTATGTGGCACACTACAAGACTTTTGATTTTTTTTTTCCACTATACTTTGTTCGACCTTACATGTCATATTGTATAAATACTTTCGCCATTATATGTAATATATTGTGTATGAATGTGATTTCAATTTTGTAAATGTGTGTACTAACCACTGATCATGAGACTAGTATGGTAAGCATATTAGAACGTTTCTTTTATGGTATATTGTATCATAAAATGGATGGCCTTTCACATACAAACGTGATTGTAAAAATAGCCACCTCCTTAACTACGGAAGCGTCGACAGGTGGCATGTATCACCTACACGCTCGTGTGCCGTAGCACATCCACCATAAATTAATTAAGTGATTACCTTCCGAGCACCCATTCCTCTGATGGACTTCATGCCAAGTAGACGTAGCTTGATAGGCTGTTGTGGAGCTTAGGGTTGCAATTGGCTCAGATTCAGTTGAATATCGTTCTTTTCATATCATAAACCAAATTTTTTGCCAGACTCAGAGTCGGATATGGATAGTGCCAGATATGAACACGACACGGATAATATCGTTAGCGAATTCGAAGCGAATACGAAGCGGAATCGATGTGCTAATGAATATTTTTTTGTTGGATATCGCACGAAAATAGATATTGCATATAACACACATATAGCAATGATTAATCAATCATATGAGTTCAACATGCAAGAGGATTATCGCAATTTAACATATCATTATACTGGGTAGTCCAACAAAGTTTCAAAAATATCAAATATTCCTTTATATTTTACAAAAGAATTCCATGTATTTATGTAGGCAAGTGGAGGCATATTCTTACATGTTAAGCTCTGTTGGCGGCCGACATCAGACGGTGTGATGGCGAGTGGATCGACGGCAGGGGTGGAGCCATGGAGGGATGGCTTAGCTTGTGCTATTTAGTTGGGCCCAATTGAAGCTACTATAACAGTCTATAAATATCCGAATCCAAATAGAATTATCCGAGAACATAATTGGAATATCCTGATCTCACGAATAATGTTCTCTCAAATCCGATGCTGATTCCGAAACCAACTATGTGAAACCAATGCCGAACCTGACAACTATCTGAATTCGATCGGACACATCTATCCAGTCGGTTGGTGCTGCTCTAGCTCAATAGGACCTACCGCGGTGCACGAGCGCGATAGGTGACACATATCACCCACCGGTATTTTTGTGGTTAGGAAAAGGTATATTTTTACAATTGCGTCTAGATTTGCAAAAGGAAAAAAATACAAAACGGCAAGAAAAGCGTTGCTTTACTGGCTAGGTTGGCCGATACGGACGACACGCACGTACTGCTCCAAGCCTCCAATCGCACCCCGCAGCCTCCTGACCTGATGAGTGACGAGCAAGATCAAAATCTCGTCGAAATCCCGTGAAATTTCAGCGAAATCTCGGATTTCAGACCTCTCTGAGTTTCATAATCCCAGCGAAATAAAAAAACCTAAAAAAATTCTAAGTGTTACAATAACCTAAATTTTAGGTGAAATTTCAGTGAATTTGACCGAGATATTGGTTTTTTGACCAAAATTTGATCGGATTTGACAGGATTTTGAACGGATTGGATTCTTCACGTCGTTTCCCATGTGGTACAGTCGGTAGATCATGGAAACATTAATGATGTGTTTTCAGAATCTGAACTTTCAAAAATAAAATATATAAAATCCTTTTTATGAATATATTGGTATAAGATTTATGTGGTGGAAAACTCCATATTACCCCCTTTGACTATTCCAAATGTCCAGTTTTCACTGTCCAGTCTCAACTATGAAACCAGGTATTTAAAAATGCCTCCCAAAAAAAGTACAAATAACCTGTTGATTATGTACCACCATGGCTTTGTAGGTGATTCTGCCATGTTGGAGTCATGTGAGAGAGGCAATCAAACTTCTTTTATTTGCCTATCACTGCCAGCAACTCCAGCATCAGCAGGAAAAAAAGACACAACGTAAAGTAAAATACCATGGATAGCACTATCGGGATTAATATTGATCTGGTTTTCAAAAGTTTTGGGTTTTAAATATCCATCTCCATGGTTGATAGTGAAATTTGAACTTTTGTGATAGCCAAGGTTAGTAAAATATACTTTTCCTCATGTGGCCAACCTAAATACTAGCATTGCTTACACTATTTTCAGAATCTAGGCATACTAGTAATTGGTTATTCTTTCACTCTCTTGATATGCAAGTAGATGGTTAAAAAAATGCTAACAAGGTTAATTGACAACTACAACAAGAACCTATGCATGCTAGTAATTGGATCAATCTCCATCTAAACATGGAAATTAGGAGAATATAAACGACTAGTGACAATTTCCCAAATGCCTATATTTCTGTACTTTACCTAATGCATCCTATTCTCCTGACAAGGAAAATAGTTCAATGACGAAAAATCCAAAAATCAGATGAAATACTGTCAAAATTTCTAAGTGTAGAGTGTTTTATGTACAAAAACTTAGTAATTTTCATTCAAACAAATAGGGAATGTCACATAAATTCTTTCATGATTTTTTCAAAAATTTCCCCATTTTTTCTAGCCTCAGAATACCATTTTACAGTACTTTGCACTATATGAATTTTTAAAAATTTCTCCAGCTTGATCATCATCTATAATTTTCATGGAAACATTAATGACATGTCAGAAGCATACACAAAAAATTTAACAAATTTTGCACACTTTAAAAATGTTTTAAATGGACCGAGATCTCAGTTAAAGCGACCAAAATTTCATTTTTTCAACCGAGATCCCTGAAATCTCGGTGGAAAAAAACAGGATTGAAAACTTGGTTTTTGTATTTCGTTAGGATTTGGTCTAACATAACGACATCTCGGCGAAATTTCAGATTTTGATAGGTGATGAGATTTGATCCGAAAACAAAATTTGAAACCGAAGTGACATCGTGACGAGTGGACTTTTCCAGGTGCAACAAGCGATCGATCTGAAATAGCCCTAAAATTTTCAAAATAATTTGGCTTTGGATTTTATTTGGATTTTTGTCTCTTGGGCCATTTCTCTTGCATTTGGGCCTTTAGCATGTTTTCCTGCCACCGCACTGCGGCCCACCTGCCCACGCCCGATCGCTTCTTCCTCGCCGCCGGCCGCTTCGCACTGCGCCACGATTCGCGCTGGTTTCCCGCCGCCATCATCGCGGACTGGCCGCTGCTTGTGCCTCGTGATATCGTCGTGTCACCCGCCGCGAGCGCCGCCTTTGCCACCATTTTCGGCCGCTGGTCGCCGCCCCGCCCTCGCCTTCCGGATATAAAAAGCTGTCGCGCCTCGCCTCAAAACCTCGCCCCGCCTCCCTCTCCAAGCTGGTGAGGCCTCTCTCTGCCTCTCTGTCGGCTCTGGCCAAACGCCGCCGTCCCGCTCCCACTTGCCACGCCGCCAGCCCCAGTGCCCTAACCCTAGCCGCCGAGCTAAACCGGCCGCGCCACCAGCCTCGCCGCCTCACCTCGCTGGCGGCCTGGCCTGCCGGCACGCTGCTTGGCCGCTGGGCCGAATCCATGCGCAAAAGCCAGCCCCCACTGTTTAACCGTTTTCCGAATTTTGGATTTTAATTTAAATCCGAAATTCGTTTAAATATCCAGAAAATAGCCCAGAAAATCTCGGAAAAATTCCAAAGGCCCCAGAAATACTCCAAATACATTTTCCGAACTGTTTCGAGCCACTGAGTCCAAAAATGCCCTCTGCTCTGCAATCCGGAGTCTCCAAAATTCCAAAATGCCTATTTTGCCCTCCAACTCTCTCCCGGCCAGTTTCGGTTTTCGTTTCAGCTTTTATTTCCTTTTTTGTTTCTTATTTTTCGTTTAGTTATTGTCGTACGTTCCATTCGCGCTAGATCCGGCAGTTGACCAGTTCTAGGAGCAGCTGCAGTTCCGGAACAGACGTTGGGCCTGAAAGGAGCCCAGAACGACTACGTCGACTACGATTCAGCCGATCCGATCACCGAGCAAGGCAAGCCGTACACCTTAGATCATGTTGAACCCAACAATGCCATGCTATAGTATTAATTAATGTCTATCGCATTATTTTACTGTATGTTGAAATATTGAAAACCGTTATTTTAGAATGACATGATACCTAGATAATACCAATTTGCTCATGGAACTTCCTTGAAAAATATTGAACCTTATTAAGTCCTTGTAATCCTAGGTTATTGCTTATGCCATGGTAAGTTCGTTACTATTATTCCTGTTAGTTAGTTCAAATACTTTTAAAGTGGAAATAAAATGCTGCCGAGTCGCTGATTCGGATGTTTGTAAATGTGCTATAGTCTGGGGGACAGTATTGGATTAATCCCCTGAGTGGATGAGAATCCGATCCCCAACTGATGATTATGCATTGGTTTGTCTGGTGGCCGGTACCGTGAGTACCGGAATGGGTTTGTGGATTGAAAGGCTTGATATTTGGCAATGTAAGGTTAATAACCCTCTTGAGCAAAGTAAATAACTTAAGTTTCCGTTCAACCACAGGTCGGACTGGTCAGTAGGCATACCTCCAACATAGCTCAGTAAGTTAGTCATTCTTGAATTAAAAATGGATTAAACTGGTGGTACTATTCTCTGAGGAGAATAGGGATCGGCCTCCCTGGCAGGGGAGTATACCGAAGGGGTGGAACAGGAATGGACCGGAGTGTTATTCGCTGGTTCTCACAACGGTAGGTGCTAATGGGGACTATGAGTCCAAGGTAGCTGTATACCTATCGGTTAACAACTAAACACAGGAATGATTAATGAAATGCTGTGATCATCTCGGCCTGGCCGCATGCATTTAAGTTGCATGTAATTCAGCGCTTGGCATTAATGGTCATAGATATCTTGTGGGTAAAGCTGAGCACCTATGCAGAGTTAATCATGATGGTATTTGAATACGTCGTACTTTCAGTTAATGAAGTTAAGTTTGAACTGAGGTGATTACCCGTAACTAAGCTTAAGTAATGATTTTTAGAATTTGTGAATATGATTAAGTGGTGTTGAACTTGTGAACCCCCCTTTACTACTTATTTTATGGTCTGTGCTTCAAATGTAAAATGAGGTTACAAATAAAACTGCATCCAGATACTTAAACCCTATTGCCTTCCTTTGATTATCCCATGCATGTAGTATTTATTACTTTCCGTATGACTTGTTGAGTACTCTCGTACTAACCCTTGCAAACCCCCGAACCCTTTCAGAGTATGAAGAAGCTGAAGCGTATCAGGAATACGTAGATGGCGATCTTGTTTGGTTTTAAGGTCTTAGTCTTTTGCTCAGGCCCTGCCTGTGCGGTGTTTTGGTTGTATTATATTTGGACCCTGTTGCGCCATCTTTTGTAAAAACTTGGCCGTTAGGCTCTATATTGAATAAAAAGAGTTGAACTCTATTTTGTCTGGCAAAATACTCTTGTCTTTTCCAACAACTAGTCTTCCTGGGTAGCTGTTGTGATGTCACGACTTGCCCTTTCCTCACACGATCGATGACTCAACGCTGCTGCGTACGTACATGGTCCATACTAGATCCACTCTACCTCATTCCATCTCACGGCAAGTCGTTGTACCAGGCCAAGAGAGATGATGATACCAACGAGGACAAGTCGACAGTGTGGGTGGGTTGCTGCCGGTATACGCGTCCGCAGACATGTACATGCCCCGCCCGCCCTGCAGAGTACCGGAACTCCAGAAGAAACTGGACAGGCCATGCGTGCTCGTGGCCATGGGAGACGGCAGGAATAGCCATTCTGGTGAGGCTGTCGGGTACCAGTCTACTACATGGATGACCAACACGGCGATGTATGGACTGGACCGGTGAACAAATGTGCGCCTGTGAGGCTGTGACACATGGTCGATCGCCTGTCTACATATTCAACTCTTAATTATGACAAATCAATTTCACAGCTCCAACATGGTCATACATACGTTTCTGAGAGTACCTGCAGAGCCATCGCTCGGTTCTCTCCATGCAACTTAAACATGCTTATTTTTATCTTGGGTTGGCTAGATATATGCCAAGGTAGAGTTTCCAGTTTTATATATGCCACTACAAAGCTGCGAATATCCAAATAACCCTTTTATCTTCTAGTTTGCTGCTCCATCAACTTTCGGTGACTCCAGCACCGGGAATTATCAGTGTCCAGTATCCTCCTTGCGCAGTCATGATCTAGCCACTTTCAGTAGATCTGTTGATGTTCCTCACACAAGCGCCAGCAGCTTTTTCTGCTCCCTGCATTTGATAGAGTCGCCTAATATTAGATAAAGAACGCTGCATAAAAATACAACCTGATTCAAGTGATAAATTGCTTGGAATCTGAAAGTGACAGGGACGTTCACGACATCCCAGACAGCCCAAATGAGCGCCGCTCCACATATATCCATTAGTGACAGGAACGCTCATGACATTCCAGACAGCCCAAATGAGCGTGCCACTCCACACATAACCATTAGTGAGTATTCGATTCTCACGCCATCACCAAAACTCCAATCATGATGATAAGTTTACTCGGAGAGTATTTCAATTGTAAGCAGTAAACTAAGTCTGAAAAGACTCCACAGCATCATTATAATCAACAGACGCCGTCTGTCGAGCAGCATCATTGGCCTACTTGGGAATAATAGGCATGGCAAGGGGAGCAGAACGAGGCAAACAAGATAGCTCACCGGAAAGAAACTCCCTAAGACGTTGACCACGCATGTGAAGACGCATATGGGGAACCCGATCGATAATTAATACCATCAAAGATGATCGGGCAACGAGGAACATAGACATTGCCCGATGAAGAAGAACCTGAAGACGATGACATTTTTTTTTTTAACCGACTAGATCAGGGCCAACAATTAAAAGAAGTTGCCGATTGGATTGAAGTCCAATCGGGCTCCTTGAAGCGGCACAAAAGCTCAGAGGCAGAGGCGGCTCTTGAGTGTCGGCGGCCGGCCAAGTGGATGTCGACAGGATCTGCCGGCCAACTAAGACGATGGGGCGGCGGTGGCGTCGCGATCGGCGGGTGATGTCGGTCGACGTCACGGGCAGGCTAAATCCAAGACTAGGGTGGGCAAGTCGGCTGACGTCACTAGTCGCAGGCGAACGAAGAGGCAACTAGCTTGGAACGGCGGTGAGCAGGCGGGAGGAGGACGGGCTTAGCCGGGCGCAGACCAACGTCGAGGCGAGGCGGGCAGGAGCCCAGGCAGGTCGTTGGTCAGCGTTACAGGGCCTCGTCGTGGGAGGAGGCCAAGGTGGCGTCCTTGACGGATGAGACCAGGGCGGCATCAACCACCGAAGGCGTTGTAGAGCCGGGCGGATCGACGAGGGCCAAGAGTCGATAGACGGAGGCGAGGCGGCAAACAGGCGTTAGCCAGCGTCGAGGGGAGGCGATGAAGAGCCACCTGAGGATGAAGAGCAGCAAACGACCAGCGTCAGAAGAGCCACCAGAGGAGGAAAATAAAGGCGCATGTGCAACGCCGGAGAAAAGGTAACCCTAAATTGGCTCTGATACAATGTTATAAATAGCACTTGTATTCAACATAAGGCTAACAGGCCAGTATATATACATGTACATGAAGGTATAGAAGGAAAACCTATATAAGTCAATATCTATACAAGGCTAACAATATCTATACAAGGCAACTAGCAATCTCTTATATAAGGTAACTAGTATAGTGTCTAACGGTGTAATCCATGTGACAGTAGTAATTTATACCCAGGTTATGTGGGCAATGCTTACTCTTACAGTCCTGATTACGTGCACAATGCTTACTCTTATAGTATTGACCCTTACATCTATGGTTCCATACTATTTTTAACTAGGGATGGCAACGAATCTGGGTACCTCCGGGTCCAACCTTCGTGGACCTGGACCCGAGACCCGAAGTCTGGACCTAGACCCGAGACCCAGACCCGAAGTCAGTCATGGGTCCAAACCCGGACCCGAACATTATGGTGGTGGCCCACTTGTTCATTCTCACTTGATTAAGTATTAATGTTGTATACGTTGAACAAAATCAAATTAGATCTTGTTATATATATATATATATATATATATATATATATATATATATATATATATATATATATGTATATATGCGTCCATTAGCGGATAATGGATGTAGAACAAGTGAACTATCCTACCCGAACAACAAAGCAGCATTACGGTGGTGGCCCACATGTTAGTGCCTTGTCGGGTCTGGGTCTGAGTACCCACGGGTCCAAAATGAAACCCGGACCTGAAATAATATACCCGTGGGTCCAAATTTGGACCCGAACCCAGAGCCGCCGGGTCGGGTACATGCGGGTACCCGGACCCATGGGTATTTTTATCATCCCTATTTTTAACTAGGTTCTGGCACCAGCTACAATGTCAAATTGCACTGGCTACCTTTATAATTAACCGTGAAGCCATGAACTACAAACAATCAAATTAGATCTTGTTAGATATATATATATGTATACATACATATAGGTATATATGTATATATGCGTCCATTAGCGGATAATGGATGTAGAACAAGTGAACTATCCTACCCGAACAACAAAGCAGCATTACGGTGGTGGCCCACATGTTAGTGCCTTGTCGGGTCTGGGTCTGAGTACCCACGGGTCCAAAATGAAACCCGGACCTGAAATAATATACCCGTGGGTCCAAATTTGGACCCGAACCCAGAGCCGCCGGGTCGGGTATTTTTAACTAGGTTCTGGCACCAGCTACAATGTCAAATTGCACTGGCTACCTTTATAATTAACCGTGAAGCCATGAACTACAAACATGTTTGAGGGAATGATGGTATATGGATCCATAAGGACTCCTGCTTCGGAACTCAGTTGATATTTTCCTTTGTTTTAGTCATAATGAATATTAGTCTGCATTATACAACATTTGCCCGTGCTGAGAAAATCCCCAGTAGGCAAACACTGGTACCCAGATCCCCTCGGGACTAGTTTCACCTAATTTGAGGCAAAATTCCCTCAAGCTGTGACAGTTACACCCAATTACAAGTTACAACATACTATCACCAATTCCAACAAAGCTCGAAGTTGGTTTTGAAGTACAAACAAAATTTCAAATACTCAAGAAATTCACAGCCTAATACTTTGGTCACCTCTTGCTGTCACCAAGCGAATTTGGACAAGTTCCAGGCAAGTTCAACATGGCGTTTTGTTTGCTAAACCCTAAACCGGGAATCACTATGAAAATGGTAACAGTGACCCTGAGAAAACTGTGTGCAACACAGGTCTGCGTTTTTAAGATTTTGAATTTTTTGCCATATACAAGTAAATTCAGAAGGCAGAGATAATGAGTTCACGGTGCAATGGATATCAGAAAGAAAAGATGGATAAGTAGGAGATTGCACTGGTTGGAGATCTGCTTCTCATAGTATGATTAAACCATTTCTACAGGGAACATAGATCACTACATCGAACTAGAGGCTGATTGTTCCGTTAGGCATTATATGTACCTTGTATATATTAGATATCTATATAGGGTGTTTTGTGCTTATTTACATGCCTTGTACATGATCATATCTTGGCCACTTGGCCCATGGAACAGAATCGAGTGTTCATTCCAACATGGTATCAGAGCACATGGCTACCTCTCCTACCAATCCTAGCCAATGGCAATCAGTACCGCCGCCACCCTCCGGCCGCCGCCTTCCCTCTTCTCCTCACTCCCACTTCCTCCCTACTCAAGCTGCCACCGCCATCATCCTATGGACCGCCGCCGCAGCTCACCTGGACAACCTCCCTCTCGTCTTGGTTTTCCTCCTGATATTGTTAGGCAGCCTCCTCCTGCTCAAGCTGATCCTCCTGCTCAGGCACTTGTTGCAGTTGAGCCCGTCTTGTATCTTGAGGCTGCCTCATGTCCGGAGTGGTAGCTTGCCATGGCAGAGGAGCTTGATGCTCTTCAATGTACTGGTAATTGGGATGTTGTTCCCTGTAGTACTCAAGTTACCCCTATCATATGCAAGTAAGTCTATAAGATCAAGACCCGTTATGATGGTTCTCTTGGACGATATAAGGCACATCTTGTTGCACGTGGCTTCCAGCAGGAGTATGGCCGTGACTATGATCAGACTTTTGCTCCTATTACTCATATGAGCACTGTTAGCACCCTTGTTGCCGTTGCCTCTGTGCTAGTGGACCATCTCTCAGCTTGATGTTAAGAATATGTTTCTTAACAGCAAGTTACGTGAGGTCTATATGCAACCGCCTCCTGGATATTCTATTCCCAACAGTCACATTTGTCACCTCCATCGTTCACTTTATGGGCTTAAGCAAGCCCCTTATGCTTAATTTGAGCGTTTCACTTCTGTTGTCACTGCCGCTGGCTTCTTCGTTAGTGACTATGACCCTGCTCTCTTTATTAACACTTCCTCTCGTGACTGGACACTTATTCTCTATGTTGATGACATGCTCATCTTTGGAGATGACTCTTATTATATTGACTTTGTGAAGAGACGTCTCAGTGAGCATTTTCAGATGTTTGATCTGGGTCCCCTTATTTTCTTCTTTGGATTGAGGTCACCTCCACTCCTGATAGCTACTACCTCTCTCAGTAGAAGTACATCCAGGATATCCTTGATCATGCTTGCCTCACTGACCAGCACACGGTGGACACTTCTATGGAGCTCCACCTTCAACTTCAGCCCACTGAAGGTACTCCTCTTGAGGATCCCAGCACACAGGATATCGTCATCTTGTTGGGACTATGGGAGTTTGGTTTATCTTGCCACTACTCAACCTGACATTTCTGAGTCAATTCGTTTCTGCTCCCACTCAGATCCACTACACCCAGCTTCAGCTAGTGACTTCTTCACGAAGGCACAGACTAGGGCACAAAATAGCTTCCATCTCTCCAAACTTAGTATTATTGACCAACCCTGAGTTCCCGAGGGGGAGGGGGAGAGGGGGGGGGGGGGGGTAGGCAGCTATGTACCTTGTATATATTAGATCTCTGTATAAGGTGTTTTCTACTTATTTACCATGCCTTGTACATGACTATATCTTGGCCACTTGGCCCATGGAATAGAATCAAGTGTTCATTCCAACATGTTCTAAACCCTAGTCAACACACCAAGCTTGTTTAACTGACAGTCTGTTGAGACCTGAAAGAAAACTATAGAAAAGCTTAAGGTGTTTTTCTAGTATATGCAAAAAATAAGAGATGCAATATTTACTCCCAACTTGCTCTCACATGAAATTTCAGTTATGCATAAATTATACACCTATGGAATAAAAGTGTAAGAACAATAGATAGTGTGCGAACTGCATTAGAGGAAAACAGTTTCGTTTAAGTTCAAGAAGCTAGGTATAAGAGCATTTCATTTCAATTCAAGCTGGCGCAAAGTCAATTTGTAATTAATTGTCGCATCAAGGACCGGTAGAAAGGTCATTGAAAAGAATATTTTGATAATTGTTTGTAGTGAAACAACAGTACACACACACACACGGAATACTACCAGAATCAAGATCCAGAGGACTAGAAACTTCACTGCAATACCAGAACAAGTGTTAAGTACATTTACCTGTAATTTGTATGAACACAAATCTCCTATGCATGGCATGCTGCTGTAATAAGCTTTAGTCATGACATGAGATGTCCTTCGTATCCTTCCATAGTTTCCTCACAGAGTAATCCAGTAAGAATATGAGAATTTGAGTTCATTTCACTTCAATGTAAAATTTATGATTAAAACTCCCCTTCAAGACAAGGTTGTTTGCCTTGAGAAACATCAACACATCATCATTCAGTCAAGTCACAATGATCAAATGATAACTGTGAGGAGCAAATAGAGTCCTCAATAAGCCTCTAACAACAATCTTCCTGTCCAGCTCTCAGAACACATCATTCTGTGTAATATAAGTTGTAACAGGCTGACAGCCCAACTCACCTCTCAGCCACTTAGTCGCCAGGTCCTTCCACAACTTGGGCAATGGCCCATTAGTGAGCATCTGCTCATCATACTTCCTGCACATGTGACCATGTCCACCAATGCTTTTGCAGCAACACATCAGCAAGCACACTGTGTGCAAAAACATCTGGGTTATGCCCCTCCTCTTCCACATGTTTTCTCAAGGAACAGCTGCATGATAATTGACAGCAAATGCAATATTATTCATTCCATTTTCACTTCAATGTTAAGTCCACGGACTCACATTAGATCTCCATCAACATAAAGCCTCCTTTCTTTGGGAAACATGAACACCATCACATCATTATTTCCATCAGCTTCCAATGGTCAAATGATAACCAATAGGTAGAAGAACACACTACAATCACTCTTCCTGTCTGGCTCTCAGTAGTCACAGCACACCACTCAAAGCATTATCACTGTCAGACTCTGCTCCCGGCAGCTTAGTCCCCAGCTCTTTCCTTGGCTTGGGTGAGAGTCCCTTCGCAAGCATCTCCTCATCGTACTTCTTAGCCAAATCGACCATACCCCTTTGCAGCAATGCATCAATAAGCGTGTTGTATGCAAATGCATCTGGGCTTAGCCCTTGCTCTTCCATTGCCTTCCACACAATGAACACCGGTCGAAGGAACCCCCAGCGCCCAAACCTCTTTATGAGCATAACATATGTATCCATCCTTGGCCGACAACCCCTCTTGAGCATTTTCTCAAACAGTCCAAGGACCTCTTGTGGGCGGCTCAAATACTGGAAGAAGCAATGGTAAGTGAGCACATCAGGCTCACACCCGGCCTTCTGCATCTGCTGAACAAATGCATACCCTTCCTTGAACCTCCCTTCCTTGCACAATAACCTCACAATCGTATTAAAAGTGGCAGTATTCGGCTTGCAACCAGCATCAACCATCTGCCTGTACAACCGAATAGCGAAATCGACACCCTGTGCGAGCCCAACCGAGTTGATTGCAGTGTTGTATGCAACGACATCCACGGGAATGCCTTTCTGCTTCATCTCCTTGAACACCTTGAAGGCCTTCCACGGCTTGCCAGACTTGGCAAGCGCATCCATGTAGATGGAGTAGGAGTGGAGATCCTTGGCAACGCCGCGGCGGTCCATGTCGAACCAGAGTTGGCGTAGGCGCGCCCAGGCGCGAGCCTTGGCCCACCCGCGCAGAAGAAGGTTGTGGGTCTTCGTCCCTGGCGGGAATGGAGGCGGGTCCTTGCCGAAGCATATGTGGTCGGCCTCGTCGACGCGCCGGTGGTCGCAGAGCGCGTCGATGAGGACATGGAAGGAGGCCTCGTCCCGCAGGCCGACGGAATCGGCGGTGGAGTTGAACGCGTGGACGGCGTCGTCGATGAGGTTAGCGGCGGCAAGGCGGTTGATGAGGGCGCGGAGGGCGGGGCGGAGGAAGGAGGGGTCCGCGCGGGCCGGGTCGTAGTGGGAGTAGAGGAAGGAGGTGGCGAGCGGGAACTCGAAGTGCTTGCCGAGGATGTCGACGGTGCGGGCGACGGTGGAGGGTTTCGGGGGCAGGTTGGCGCCGGCGGGGGAGGCGGACCAGTGGAAGAATTCGAGCGCGCGGCGCCAGTCGTTGGCGTAGAGGGAGAGCGTCTCGAGCACCGCCGCGGCTTCGAGAGGAGACGGCGGCGTGGGGGCGGGGGTGGACGCGGGTAGAGTGGAGAAGGGGAAGGTGAGGAAGCGGCGGCGGCGGACAAGAGAGAGCATCTCGCAAGCACAGATGGATGGAGCGCGCGGTGCCTTGGGGGGCATTTGATCATTTGCCCTGAAGTTGATGGGCATTTGATCATTTGCCCAAAGTTGATAGGCGTTTGATTATTTGCCCTACGATGTCTCACTGACATGTGGCCCTAGGACCCGCATGTCAATGAGACATCGTAGGGCAAATGATCAAATGCTCACCAACTTTGGGCAAATGATCAAATGCCCATCAACTTCAGGGCAAATTATCAAATTTTCCGTGCCTTGGGCCCTTGGCCTGCCTGTGCCTGATGGTAGGCGGTAGCAGGCAGAGGTGGGTGTCGTGGATGCACTTGCCTAAATGTGTCGTTTGTCATGCGCCGTGCTAGCTCAACTTATTTTTAAGTTTTAACGAGTTTAGATACAGTTATTTGTGATTGGTATTGATTTGATATAATATTAATTTAGATTTTTGATCTATTTATACTATTACGATGAGAGAAAATAAGTCAGAGATACATGAAGTTAAAGCAGGCAAGCAGCATAGTAGAGTGTCGGTGAGCATGTACTCTCCGGTCTTCATTCTACATCTTTGGGCATCTCCATTATCTTTCCTTTCTCTGCATGTAAGGACTACAATGACACCGACTGTAGAGCACGCCACAACATGTCGCAGTGACGTGATAGGACGTTTAGTCGCGTGCCGTGCCTACTTCGAACAAATCGGACCTGTTTTGTGTCGTGTCAGCTCAAGCACGACCCATGCAAGTATACCGTGCAGCTTATTGTGCCCGACCGTGTGGTCCGGTACGATCCTATTATTCATATTGTGTCAATCTAACCCGTGCGTATACATATCATGTCGTGCTTCGATCGTACCATACCTATCATATCACGGATCGGAAAAAAAACCAGCCCAGTGCCCATATCTATTAGTCGCGCCTGCTCCGCACGGTGCCCCCTTGCCTAAACCTCTTCTCCCATTGCGCAACTTCTCCACGATCTTGTCAAAAATCGCGTAAAAACGTGCGAAACGAGGCAAATTTGAGCTCGGCGGCAGGTGCGGCCGCGCCGGTTGCTGGCTTCCTCCAAATGTGGTCGCGATTTGCGATTCAGTTTCAACTCCGATGGGAGCATGGATTTACAGCCTCTGCTCCATGGATAGAAGCAACAAGCAAGAAACGAAAGAAAGAAAAGCATAGAAGCACTGCTCAAGACGAAAACAATTGAGTCCACGCGGTAGCAACAGGCAGCCCAGGAGGTGAGGACGAACTGGCTGTTAAACCGCTCTATCCACCGTGATAGCATTGCAAGCAAAGCATTATACATTTGCCTCCTCTGTAGACTAGAGGCAATATAGCTGTACATATCTTCCGTTATGGTTTCCGCGTGGTTACAGGGCTTTTACAAGCATAATGTTGTGCAGTTGTCTTTGAATTTTGTGTACAAATCTACAGATCCCTTCAATTCACAGCTGAAGTGCAAGAAATTTCAGTGTGATTGTATTGTTAGTCAGCTTCGTCGGCACCAAAATCTGGTTCTGGAGGCTCTGGCAATCTCACAATACTGCAATAGTGGGACCACCCTTGCTTGTCAGCCCGTGAACGCCTCGGAGTGCGTCCGCTGCAAAGCGAGACGCATAGATGGTTTGCTCCCAGGCTAGGGTGGCTGCTGCTACTTCGGCGACTAGCAGCCTCGTCTTCCCGGCGACGCTGCTGATCAGCCATCTTTCTCTTGGGGTATAATACATGACTAGTTACATGCCCATGCATTGCTACGAAAAACAAAATTGATAACGAAAAATAAAGATTAAAAAATAAAAAAATTATTTCACAAGATCAAACATCTATCTTTAACGCTTCGTTTCTTGCGAAAGCTGGCTAATTAAAGCAACGCTTCGTTTTTTGCGTAGGGCAATTAAGCAGGGCAATTAATGACGTGGGTAGAACTCACCACTGCCACCAACTGTTGCTTTATAATAGTAGAGATATACATCGATGCAATAATGGCGTCCAGATAAAGATACTAATGGCTGAATATGCATACGTAGCATAGGGAAGCACTTACATGACCAGCCAGCATAAACCACATAAGATGATGTATAACTTTACCAAATGTGTGCACATCAGAGTATCACAGAGAAGCAATAGCAGCGGCTTCATATTTATCTTACAACTATAATATAGTCTTAAACACAAGATTTTCAAGATACATGGCATCGAACATCGAGCTCATACCTACACTTGCCACGCAGAACGTTTAAAAGCTACTTCAAGTGCATGGCTCTCAAAACTTCATTTACAACACCAGAGGTTGAACCATCGAAGTCCCGATCCATCCTCTTAAGCTTCTTCCATCTTCCACTGTAGATCTCCTCTGTCTTGCTCCTCGGCGACTAAATTCTCAAGATCAAACTTTTCAAAGTCTAACAAAAAGGACTCAACGAGTTCAAACCATAACAAACCAACAATTCTATGCTCTAAGTATCCAATCCAATCAAGCAAACAAATGCAATCTCATACCTAGAATCAATTAGAGATGTACGAAGGAATTAGAGGTCAGCTGCATCATATATGATATGATTACTAGATCATTGTACAGGGCAAAAGGCAAATATACGTGAGTCTAAAATGTTCGAGAGAGTGTTGTAAATATTACACTATACTGGTACTTTATCAATGTTGTGGTGAAAAAACTTCACAAACTATTTCAACTTTTTTTTATTGAGGTTGCATTTTCACTGTCATTCGGTGCGCTCCACGAGATTCCAATAAATACTACGTACTTTCTTGATATCGTACCTACCATCGCATCGGTCATCAACAAATAATTAACTTTTACATGAACATTATCAACGTTTTTTTTTCGAACAAGGGCAGAAGGGCAGCCAGTGATCCTTTTATTAAGGGAGAGCAAAACATACCACAATATATAGCTTACAACGTCAGCTCGCATCCATGCATAAGCAGCATGCATGGAAATACATGCAATTTATTTTACAGCTTATAAATAGAAACCAGGACCATCTTGTTCACAACGAAAGTATAGATAATCCCCCATATGCATGCAATCGATCAGGCGGGGGCGGGCTTGATTTAGTAGTTGTTGTCCTCCCAGAATTGGGCCTGGAGCCAGTCTATCGTAGTCTTCTCCACCTGAAACGCATTGGCCAAGACATCGTCTGAGATCGGTGGCTTTGATCCGAACACAGCGTTGGCAATGGTGATGACCCCGGGGTTTTGGCTGCTAAGCGCGGCAATTGCAACCGCTGGCACGTGGGGGTTAGGGTTGAATTGGAAGTGGATGAGACCCACAGGGAATACGAACACGTCGCCCTTGTTGAGGACCTTGGAGAGGAGCTTGTTTGGGTTGGATGTGACAAAGCCAACGTAGAGTGTACCTTCAAGCACCGTGAGGATCTCAGTGGCGCGTGGATGAGTGTGCGGTGGATTCTCACCTAAGGGTGCGTAGTCAATGCGTGCTATGGAGATGCCAAGGGTGTTAAGGCCATAGATCTGCATGACGTTGATCAAGGTAACGTTGGACCCAACCTTGCTGGTCATGGTGTCCCTAGGCTTGTCGAGCTCGGCAGCCTTGAAGAAGTCATCCGCATTCACCGCCATTGGGTCCTTGCAAACAAATCCATTGACACGCACTGCATGCATCCAAGAAATAACGTTCGTACTTACACTCTAGAAAGTTATTTTCAGCATATATATATACGTAATTGGCATGCGTCAGGAGACAGTGTTCTGATATATGAACATGATTGAAATCAAGTACATACACATATATATATGTATGTACCTGGGGAGTGCATGTCAGCGACGCAGAAGTCTTGAAGTGGGCTAGGATCATAGGCGATGGCCAGGCATGAGACCAATGCAAGAAGAGCAGCCAGGAGAAGGAAGAGGAGGAGGCCATATATCTTGTTTAAATTAGGCTTTCTGATCTTTTTTTTTTTTTGTATTGCTATTATTTCTCCGGAAGCTGCTTGGGTGATGCTTTGGCCATGGAGGTGATGGACGTGCTTATATAGCCGCTGCGTACGTGAGGTGGTGGTGAACTTGTGAGGAGAACAAGTCAAGTAGAAGAAGGGACGTCAGCTCGGCTGAAATGGTCTGGCTGCTTCAACGTGCTGATTAAACATTGCTATTTCCTTTTAATATCTATATATATACAGTACTAACTAATCTGACGTCGTGAATTGTGTTTATATGTTTGGACGACCGAGTAGCAATTACGCTCATTTGATTTATCTCCCATGCACCAGTGGTGGTTACATGGTTCGTACATCCATTAATGAAACAATGAGAAGATTTGTCATTGTAGGTGGATCAACTGATGCATGCAGTAGAAGACAATTATTGGAAAAGTAGCTAGATCTACCATTTCCCAACCTTTCATTTGTTGGTCACCATTTTCCGGGTGTGGTTATCTAGATCTATCTCGGAGTCGAATCAAATTGTCACTTGCACGATACCACGAATGCAAAAAGAGGAGAGTTGCAGGTACAATGGCGATATATCACATGTAATTCAAACGATGTAGTTGTAAGTAAAAGTTTAATCAAGACGTGTTCAAAATAAATAGCTATATCTAGTCAGCCTTCTTGACATGTTCACAAATATCCTCACCTTTGCTGCTGTTACATCAAGCTGTCGTTTATATATACATATACATATAAAGTGCTATCCGTACCCATCCTTATCAGATGGGGTACCCACGGGTATCCAAATACATAGGTAAAACTGTCATCCCTATACCTAGTTGGGTACTAGGCAAACATATAGAAGGTCTCCACGTGCTCACTACCCGACAGAGAGGTAAGCAAATATACCTTATATTAGATCCCACGAGGTCAATTTTCGCTGACGTGTTCACTCCGTGATCATCACGTCACTCAATTTGTGTATCTGGTAATACAGCTTAAGTAATTTTACTATTGGCTCAGACGCAAAGGTCCGCGTGCTGCAGTGGTAACACGCTTCACTCGTGCCGGCCAAGTTGTGTGTTTGACTCCCTGTCCCGCGCGTGCATCGCCCCAAGTTTTTTTTCCATGTGGTGTCGGCGCGTGTTTTTTGTGGAAAGGCATTCGAAAGTTTTTGAAATTATATATTAGTCTATTTTTTAGGAAGGCTCTCAAAACTTATGAAATTGGTTTGTTTTTTTTGCATAAAGGCCCTCCAAAAATTCGAGACTACATCTGGTCTATTTTTTATGAAAACCTCCTAAAACTTCTAAAATTGATTCTTTTATAAATACCACCTAAAAATCCTAAGATTCTAGAAAATTACCTTCACACGGCATCACACCTCTGCACGACGTGACGCCGCATCCGCACCTAGTATATGTAATAGTCCAATGACTTTACGAGGGGAGCATTGTTAGGCAAAGGGTTCTGCCTGAAGGCACGTTAATTCGTAGTCCCATCCTTGGGCGTACAAAAAAGGGTCGGTAGATAGGCACCACAGCTTCCAATTCAATTTTATTCGATAGATGATGCCGACATTTAGTTCCAGGCATCCGTGTGTTCAGTGGGCGACTATGATCCCGTTTGACAGAATTTCAGTTTTATTATATTTGTAGATATAGTGAAACTAAATATTTCTAGTTTCATCAGATCCGTGAAGCTAGAGCTATGGATATATTAAGAGTATTTAGGTGGATCATCTTTTTTACATTTTAGAATAAAAATATAAACTTAATTTACTTTATTTTAGCCTACAAGTTTCAGATTTAAAGTGGAGCTGGAATCTGGAGCTCTATCAAGCAGGGCCTATATATCCACGTGTAGTCGAGCATACTCTAATCTAGTCTGGTGGTTGATACTGACCATTGTGACTTCGTTGCAATGAAATCACCTCTGACGTTGGAGACAGGCCGGACCAGGGTTCAAAATATCGATTTGAAGAAAATCGTTCGAAATTCAAATTTTGAAAATAAAAATACCAATCTAAAAATCATTCAAAATCGTCTAAAATCGTACAGTTTTTAAGATCAGAATTTTTGAAAAAAATCAACTGTTTTCATAGAAAGTCCCCCGATTTTGATGAAAAACCGAAAATCGATGGACTAGTTAAGCCTTTTCGGCGGTCGAATTTTTGACCGATTTTCGTCGATATTCTTCGAAATCAAGCGATTTTCACCGATTTATGCCGCATAATTTTTTTTCCCGAAATTTTAATTTTTTTTAAATTAAACCGATTTATCAAGTGGTTTTAGAAGCCGAGCCACATTGGTACGGATGAAAACCACAAAAATCAAGTGATTTTTGTCTCTCATTTTTTAACCCTGGGCCAACTCACGGTCATTTTGCTTCTTTTTTTTTTTTGAAAAACGGCAGGAGCTCTGCCAATGCATTAAGAGGGGGGAAATAAAATACAAAGTCCAGAAAGAACAAGCGGACAAAAGTCCCGCGCTAGACCTCAAGGACAACTAATCCTCAAGGTAAACGTACAGCAGGAAAGAAACAACAAGTATTTATAGATTGGCTCGTAGGGTGAGCGGGAACCATTGAAAATCCTAGCGTTTCGTTCCTTCCGGATATTCCATAAACCGTAGATCAGTGCCGCGTCAATCTTCTTCCTTAATTATGTCAAGATCCTGGGAGGATCGCAGGTACATCCACCAGGAGGGGATAGACATGCTGGAAGGACCACCTGCTGAGTTTGGGATTTGGAAGTGAAGGTTGGAAAGGAGAGTAAGCCAAAAGGATTGGGAGAAAGTGCACGTGATCATTAGATGATTTGTCGTCTCTGGCCAAGTATCACAGAGGCAGCAGACAAGGGGACGTGGCCATCCCCTAGTAGCAAGAATGTCAGCTGTAAGGATCCTGTTCTGCATGAGTTGCCAAGTGAAGAACTTGCACTTGCTCTCGGTCTTTGCTTTCCAGATGAACTTGAAACAACAAGTTCCACCCAGATGACCTTGCACTTGCTCTCGGTCAATCTGCTATTTTAATTTGCTGAAATTAATAAAACATCTCTCTAGCTAGAACCTCTGGCAATTGGTATAGGCTAACTAATTCCACCCAGAGATACATCCTCCAAAACAATTACATGGTCCGCGCGAGTTAACAATTCTTGAATGCCTTATGGCGATTGTTACCTAGAGATACATCCTCCAAAACAATTACATTTCCACCTACCATCCACACTACTGATCATCATATAACCAAATCCAAATACAGTATCGATATGTAAAGTTTATAACGTAAATATGACATGCAAGCGATAGCATATATTAGATATGACAAGTAATCTCTACTATTATAAAGCAGCAGTTGGTGGCAGTGGTGAGTTCTACCCATGTCATTAATTGCCCTGCTGAATTGCCCTACTTAATTGCCCTACGCAAAAAACGAAGCGTTGCTTTAATTAGCTAGCTTTCGCAAGAAACGAAACGTTAAAGATAGATGTTTGATCTTGTGAAATATTTTTTTTTATTTTTTAATCTTTATTTTTCGTTATCAATTTTGTTTTTCGTAGCAACGCACGGGCATGTAACTAGTTGATACTAAAATTAAGTCAAGTAGTATGATCAACGGTGTTAAACTTATCTGAGAAACACGGAAAATTAGAGTACTGAGGTTTAGGTTCAACAACAACTCTCGCGATGCTTTGATTCCTAAAAATACCAATGAAGTCCAGTAATGACCAAGAACCAATTGAAAAACAAAGCAAATGTCGTTAATCAGTCTATACATCTTAGGCTATCGCTTGATTGAACGACACTCTCCACAAAAGACTAAGATTTTGAAGGAGAAAATAAGAGTGAAAAAATAACATATTTAATTAAAGAAGATAAGGATTTCCTTTTGTCGACGATTGGAGAATGGGCTCCCGCCGAGCTTACTTATTGAACGAGGGATCAACAGGGCCCCTTCGTGCGAGCCGGGGTGTTCGTCCGAGCAACGTGGATTCGGGAGAACAGACGCGTGGTGTTTATCCTGGTTCGGGCCTCTCACTGTCGAGATAACAATCCTACTCCAGTGTATTGTGTTTATGATTGACGAAAAAGAGGTCCCCTTTCGCAGATACTCTTGAGGGGTTTAAGTACAGAAGTTGAAGATACACAGAAGGTAACTACCCCCTAGAATTACGTCGTGCTTCTATAACCGTAGCGTCCATGATCTGGCGTCCTTGATCTGCGCCTTATTTGAATTTCGGGCGCGTCTTTCCTTGATCTTCGGCGGATTAGTTGCCACATTCCTTTCAATGGTTTGACCAAAATCCCCCGACCATCTGTGCAGCACGCACGCACGTGGCCCTTTGCATGGTCGCGGGCAGGTTCCCGAGCATACGAGCTCGGGCGTCTTGGCTGCCCGGGCAAGTTCCCCGAACATCTCCCGCGGAGGATCGCGTGGTCTGTGCCCTCGGATCCCTAGGGGTAAAATGGTCGTTTTTAGAGAATAGTCAATCCCCGACACCTTTTATTTAGCATTTTGACTAGTAGATTTATTAAAAAACCTATTTATTTTATTTAATTAGAAAAAGGTATTTTTATCTTATTAGAAAAGCATAATTACTGCAAAAAGATTTATTTGACTTATATAAACACAAGAACAAAAATCTTATATCAAAAATTAATAAATAATTAATGATAAAAAGGACTTTTTCAATTTTAATATAATAGTGATTCACGTAGATTTTATTTATTTATATTTTATATGTTTTATGTTTATTTTATTGCAAATATTTGTGAAATTGGAAATAGGTTTGGAAAAGAAAAAGTAAAAAAAGAAAAAGAAAAACAAAACCAACCCTGCTGGCTCGGCCCACCAGGCCCAGCACACACGCACACGCACAAAATACGCATGGACAACTGCCCCGGCACACAACGCAGACCGGATGCCGCATCGGCCTCCTTGCCCCGTGACCTCGTGTCGTCGGTGCTATGCTTCCCAACTGGTTCCTCAGCGTCCTAGATCCAAGCGCCACCTCCGCCGCTGCTAAGGCCGCCTCGACAACTCCTCCACCTCGGTGCCGCCGTGATGGCACCGAGGCTGATACCTCACCAGGGAGACCCCAAGGGCCCCTACTTCCCCAGCCTCGCTTCCCTCGTTCTCTACCTTGGTGGATTTGGATTTGGGGCATACCCTCGTCCAATCCTCATCACTGCCACTCAACTCACCGGTGATCGCTGGCGACCGTGAGATGGCGTGGTGCTCGGCACTGCTGCAACTCCGATTGACCACCTACTCTTAGGTTTGGTCCCCTTATCTCTAGCCCATAATCCTATTTGGCCGAATCATGGAGAATGCATACATGAATGAGGAATATCTAAATTGATGCTTGAATGCTGGATGATTGATGCCTATAAACATAGATGGATGATATACACATACATTTGTGTCACCATTTTCAGGATTTGGTTTGACAACCCATACTAACATGATGGCGTCCTTAATTTCATATGATAAGGCATGATTAAAATGAGCAAATGGTAGTATGGATGATGTTAATTAGCATAGCAATGATGGATAAAAATAATAAACTGAGTTGTGCTATACATTTGACACACATTCTAGCATATCCTTTTTGTAGGCATAAAAGGGCTAGGCATGATGTATTATTGCAAGAATTTAAAGTAAGGATCTACACCTATTAGTTATTTTGCTATTGAAGAACAGCATATTCTTGCTAAAAGAACACATGACAAAACTGATAAGTACATGATACTGTTCAAGATCCATGCATGATAATTGCTCGATGACGAAATAAAATTCTGAGCAAGAATTAGCACCTACACATACTAGTCTCCAAGGCAAAACATATATCAAGCATCCAGAACATATCTATCACATAAAGCATCATTCAACATTTTTACTTCCATAGTATTATTTTGTTTACAAACATTCTTGATACACTCATTTGATGCAAAGAAATTATGCTTGATGATAATGCTAATAAATAGATGAGATGATGGGGATGATGATGACTATGAGATGCTTGATGGCTTGCCTTCCTTCTTCCCTTGTCCTTCTAGTCTCCTTTCCCATTTCATGGCAAAAACATGCAAAGCATTAGCCATGAACCAAGAAAGAAGAAAATGAGAATTTGAGGGATGAGCTCACCCTTGCCATTATGCCAAACCGGTTCTACCATGCTCATGGTCTCCTATCTATAGGCCAAGTTGCATCGGAGAGAATAAAAATAAATTTATTTGAGTTTTGAAGTGAAAGTCCTGGTTTAAATGAGAGAGTTCCACCTCATAGGATGCCTTATATTTTGGGAAAAATAGTAAAAACTCGTATTATGGCATTTTGGTAACAACTGGATGGTGAAAGGATATTTTGGTAGCTCATTGGATTTCCCAAGGTTTATTTTGAATTATTTTAGTTCTGAAAATATTTTAAGTAGATAAGGATCAGTTTTTTTTAAAATAGATAAGGATAATTTTGTAAACTGTCCAAAGCATAAGGGTCTTTTTACAAAGTGGTTTGTAAAAACTGATTTATGGAATTATTTATGAAAACTAAAAATATTGTTCCTATTTGCTTGGAATGCTCTTTTTTGTTAAAATTGTGCTCCACTGGTCGATGCAGTTCTAGCAGTTAGCGGGAATCCAGGGAATAGGTTATTTTCAAAATTATTTGAACTTATGATTTTTCTCAAACCAAAACATTTGCCTCCTACAACAAAATGTGCACTGCAAGAGTGCATAGACACATTTCCTTTCAGAAATAATTTTCCAAAACTTGATTCCTCTAGAGAAAGGCCAATGCAATGCAATGCAACTTATTATGCCTAGATGAAAGGTCTCTAAAGGTTATTCAAGGTTCCAGCCATACAACTAGCTAGCATCAAACGATTGAGCGCACGGACGAACGAACAATTAGGGTGTGTTTGGTTATCTGCACCATCCTAGCTTGTTTTGTATGAGCCATCCAGACTAGCCTTGGCCTGACTGAGTGGATGCAAGTTAAGTTGTTTGGTTGCTTGTTTGTACATCTCATGGGCTTGCATTAGAGAGAAGTCTAATTTCTGTGTTTTCTCCATCCTGTATGAGTGGGTGCAATTGCATCCACCTGACCAAGATGAACAGGAAACCAAACATGCGTCTAATAGATACAGTTGCATCCACTCATGCGATTCAGACACCATGCAGGCAACCAAACACACCCTTAATGAACAAGCGATTGAATGCAATGCACGAGAACAGAGAACTAGGGTTTTGCCAGCGTTGTGGCTCGACGAACACTACTCCCTAGCCAGCGCAATTGAGTTAGCAGTCCAACTCAACCTCGATTAGGCAGGATTATTATATAAGGCCTGCGACTAAGCCTAGTAGCGTATCAGCCGGCAACAATAGACTGTTTTTTTTTAAATAATTTAAATAAACTTAGCTTTAATTTAAAATAATTAAATGGTTGGAAGAGTTTTATGTGAATAATTGTTGGTTAAAAAGCTTGAGTTTACTGAATACAATTGTCTATAAATAAATCATGCTTTAATTGTTTTACGTGGACGAAGCCCTTTTAAGTTTTTGCACAAATAACCCAAAATTTGGCAAAATATTTTGTAATCTTCGGTTTGAGCAAGATGAGAATAGAACGACGAAGATAATATTTCAAACCCAACATAACACTTGACCTTGACCTTGAAGGTCTAAATTACATGGCGCATAGCGGCATAGGGCCTGGCAGAGCCTCCTCCCCTTTTCTTCTCCTCTCCTCTCTTTTCTTTTCCTCCCCTCTCTTCTCTTCTTCTCTCCCCTCTCTTCTGTCAATCCAAATGGCCGATCGGCCAAGCAACACCCCTAACTAAAGCCGTGGAAGAACATCATCCTCTTGTCGAGTGATGGAGTCGCGACTAAACCACGTGGCAAGCGGACAGCCTCTATCATGCTTCGAAACAATGACTAGGATGTGTTTAGGTCATCAACATTGATGTGCTTGTGAATAGAATGAGGTTGCTTTGTGTTACAGATACCAGATCAGCTAGCATCAAGCAACTAGTACTTGTGATGTTGGTGCGAGACCATTTTTCCTGTCCCAATATGGTATTGAGGCAATGTTGTAACTGATGGATTACTGTTACACTGATTATATGGGCACCAGTACGGTCAGGTCGAGCGACTAACTCATTTTTCTATTATTTCCCCTTCAATCGCTACACCATGCAGCGACTGTGCCATTTTTTTATTTTTTAAATCCAATCGTTACACCATGCAGCGACTGTCCCCTCTTCCATTTTCTGCAATGCTCAATCGCTGCATGGTGTAGCGACCATGCACAGTTACTTTTTTCTATTTTTTTCATTCTATTCATTTTTTTAATTCAATAATTTATATCTTTTGCTAGGAGGCTCCAAATCCAACGAAATAAATTTTTAATTTTATATTAAACTATAAGGATTCAGATTATACAATAAAAACTACTATGTTCTATGTAGATTTAAATTGTTTAAATCAAGTTTACTTAAAAAGCCTTTTATGTATTATGAAGAAACTATACAAACTATGACTCCAAAAATCATGAAATAAATATCACTTATTCCTGGGGTCTTAGATGTCCCAATTTTACAAAAAAAATATTTAGGAATGAACTCAGTTTAATAAACCAAATGACTATAAGAATTATCTCTTGCATGCAACATGAAGTAGTTAAAATATAGATAAAATAAAGATAAAATTTGGTAAAAACTAGTTTTGTTGTATTCCTGGGGTCACAAGGATCCCAAATATACAAAAATAATAATAATTAAGTTTAGCCATAGTATGCATTATTTTTTCTATAATCAAAGTTTCAATACTAGAATAGCTTGAATAGTCGTAACTTTCGCAGACAAACTCAAAGTTTAATGGAACCAAATCCTAGATATTTAAAATTGGTACCCTTCATACCAGTGCCTAAAGAACAAATGGGAGGGGACAGTCGCTGCATGGTGTAGCGATTGGATTTGAAAAATAAAAAATGGGACAGTCGCTACATAGTATAGCGATTGGAGGTAAATAATAAAAAAATGGGTCAGTCGCTCCACCTAACCGCGACTGGTGTCACCTCATCTCTGTCGTGCCACGGTGACGCGACTGGTGCCTAATTCCTACCATGTGGCGCGACTGGCCACCAATCGCGCCACGGTGGCGCGACAGATGATCATTTTTGTAAAAAAATTTAAATCGTTGTATATTTTTGTATTTCACGAATAAAATATAATTATTTTTTTTTAAAAAAAACAATATTGTAAGTAGGGCATATTCAGCCTCTATAGGATATAGGATCTATGCACAAAAAATAAGGTACAAGAATGCGATAAGTGCACAGAAATTTCAGAAAATTGTGTGTAAATACAAAGGAATAAGATGCCAATACAATTCAAGTGTTAAAATCAGGGTTATCATAGTCTTTTTGCCACCAATCCTCTTTTAGGGTCTCCAAAATCATCCCACCATGATTTCAATAACTAGTAGTTGCATCGTTCTTGTGTTGTATGCTCTTGCCATGTCTGATTTTTATTGTGTGTATCACCATTTCGAATTCAAATCAACATCTAGAAAATAGTAGATTCATATTCCTTTAATAACTTAATTAGTCAATGCTTAACTTACGAAAATAACGCTATGACGTACTATTATATGCTTTAAGTGATTTATTGCAGTGCCATATCATCCATCTAAGATTCCGGTCGCTCTTACCAAAACTAAAAATAGTACTCTCATCGTACAAGTTTGTAAAGTGTATTTTTTAATGATCTTTTCTATAAATATATGATGTATTTCATATTTTAATGCAAAAGTAGTGTGATATTTTCTCTATACCCTTAATAAATATCTATCTTTACTTTATATTCTCTATATGCATGTATTGAATATAGTACTAAGTGATAATAATTAAGGGTAATATAGTTTTTTCAATATCTTCTTCGTCAATATGCCAAAAAGAGATACGTCTTATAAACTTAAACAGGAGAATTACCGTGTATCATGTTATTTGTTCATGTGATATGCGGGTATTTTTATATATTAACTTCAAAACATATAAAATATATATTGGCATTACTTCTGTATGTAAGATGATACCCAATAATCAAAGAAAAAATCTAGATGAAACAGTGGGATATTTTTTTTGGTTTTATTGCTTTGCTCTTAAACCATCCAAAGTGTTAAAGTGTAGAGAATACATCTCACCTAACAAGTTTTAAACAAAGGGAATTAATTGTAGTGGATAGGAAGAGTAGTCAATAGTTGAAGAGATATGAAAGTTAATTTACATGGGTTAAATAGATGCATATGAATTAGTAATGATCATATGACAACTTATAAATCCGGTAGGGATACCCGCTCAATGTGTTCTGTATTGATTATCTCTCAAATTTTAACAATAATTAAGAACGATTAATACAATTAACTAACTAAATCATATCTATATCGGAAAAAAATAAGACCTCTAACTTGGTGGGGCCATCTGCGGTCGCCCACCCCGCACATGCTTGTGACAGGAGCCTGCTAAAGATGTGTCAACAACTATTTGATAACCTAAACAAGATTGGTACTTCTTTTTTTATGCCACGTGAACATATATAAATCCATAATATTCCATTGTAGAAGAGCTAGGTGACATCTGAGACAATAAATTCCTTAGAAAATTCGCTCACAGCTTCGTCGGCTCATTGTCTCACTTCTTAGACTCTATTTGGGGCCATGGCTAGACTAAAAAAAACAATTTTTGGCTTGCTAGGCTGGTAGCTATGATTTTTCTTGAGAGATCGTTTGGCAAATTAGTTGTGGCTTTATGGCTTTTCTTAAGTCACCCGAATCCTCTTGATCTCACCTGATGGCCCTCCCTCTCAGACCCATTCCCCTGGTAGCCACCAAGCGGGAGGCAGAGAGGCGGCGGGGTGGCCACCAAGTGGAGAAGACATGACGCGATCGAGCGGAGAGATGCGCGGAAGCAAGGCGGCTGAGGTGGGGGCGGCGACGACCAAGCTAAGGCGGGGGTGAAGATGTAGCCAGGTCGGGGCGTCGAGATGGCGACGCGGGCTAATCGAGCCGAGGCGGGTGCGAGCGATGGCGAGGCGGGGCTGCGACTGAGCGAGGTTGGGGTGGCGGTGACGATGGGGCTTTGAGCTCTGAGCGGGGCGGATGTAAGCTGGGGAGGAGGCCAGGAGGCGGGGCAGCGGTGAGAAGGCCGAAGTGCGAGGCGAGCGGGGAAGAAGGCCAAAGACGAGGCGAAGCGAGGGGAGAGGGCTTTGACTGTGACTTTACCCTTCAACCAAAGCACAACCGCCCTATTTGAGGGGCTTCGGACCTAGAGGTGGGCGTCGTCTTGCCGTCTTGCGTCCGGTCCGGCCGGAGTTCATCGTGGCCGGGCCGTAACGTGCCGTGCGCCACGACTACCATCGTGCCATCAGGTCTTGGGTCAGCCCAACTTCGCCTTTTGGCGAGTCCAGGCCCGGCCCATTTGCACTTCGTACCTGCTTCGTGCCGTGTCGGCCCAGGCCTGGCCCATTTTCACTATTGTGACGAGCAAAGAAATAAAACACATCACTACTACTAAACTACCTATTTTAATTACATAAGAGACTAATTACATCAACAAAATGTTAAACATAAATGCAATGCTTGAAGATGCCCTGAATCAACAATATCTGCCAACTTTTAGGCCTTAATAAGTGATTTCGTCTTTGTCTGTGCTTCGGCCACGGCCAGCTACTGATTGCGTCTTAGCCCGGCCGAGCTACAGTTGCGTGTCGACCCTGCCGAGCACGGAACCATGCCGTGCCGTGCTTTGCACCGGGCCATTCCATCGTACTTCGAACCGGCCCAAAAGAACCCGGCCCAAATGCCCACCTCTATTCGGACCTGAAGACGAAGTCAAGCCGAAATCCAACCCCCTCTCCCGAACAGTCTTAATTAAATAGGACTACTCCATTCGCATGCGTCCAAATTGTCCTAGCTGGCTAGTGCGCAGTGTGCACATTGCACTACAGTGACTTTGGGGTTCGGCTCGCTCACGTCGGCTTTGCATCATATTATACTTTCCTCTCTTCCTTCTCCGCCTTGTCTACAACCGGCCGGTGGTCACTGGCATCCATCTAGTCATATCTTAGGGTGTGTTTGGTTGCCTGGATGAGGTTGGATGGGATATGGCCATCCAACTTGGATGGGATGGAGCCATCCAGGTAGTTGTTTGGTTTGGTGGATAAGGATTAGCCAATTTTTTATTTGGTTGGATGGATGAGGATGGTAGCGATGAGCTAATTTTTTGTTTGGTTAGATGGATGGGCTAGTTGTAATCAAGGTTTCGAATTTTGGTTTGAATTTTTTGGACAAATTTTAATTAAAAATTGAATTTTGAACAAAATTTGATCACAATTTAAATTTTCTGACAAAATTTGAATTTTTGGATAAAATTTGATTTTTTTGGATAAAATTTGAATTTTTGAATAAAATTTGCATTTTCAAACAAATTTTTATTTTTGGACAATTTTTTACTAAAATTTGAATTTTCAAACAAAATTTGACCATATTTTGAGCGAAGTTTAATTTTGGCCAAGAAAACTTTGCCGAAATTTTAATTTGATCGTGTACACCTCTTCGTGCAGCAAACTGGATGAGCACATCCGGCCTTTTTATTTGGATGGTTTTATCCAGCATCTTAAGAGAATATTCTCAAAAACTGGATGACCATATCCTATCCAAACAATTGGATAACTCCAAAT
Source organism: Rhipidocladum racemiflorum (assembly GCA_036346355.1). Lineage (NCBI taxonomy): Eukaryota > Viridiplantae > Streptophyta > Magnoliopsida > Poales > Poaceae > Rhipidocladum > Rhipidocladum racemiflorum. The sequence goes on along the minus strand of CM070576.1, from coordinate 68,054,659 downwards.
CCATGGATAGCCATATCCTATCCACCTCATCCACCCAACCAAACGCACCCTTAATCGTCTCCTAATTCAGTTAACACTCCAGCTTCCACACGATCACAGCTAAGCGTCGAGTAAGAGAGATGGGCGGCGCCGGCCTGCTCCCCGTCGTGGACCTGGCACCTTTCTTCGCCGGAGACGAGGCCGGCATGGCGCGCGCCACCGAGACCATGCGCGGGGCGTGCCGCGGGTACGGGTTCTTCCGCGTCGTCAACCACGGCGTGCCGGCCGAGCTCATAGCGCGCGCGCTCGAGTTGTCGGCGGTGTTCTTCGCGCTCCCGGACGAGGAGAAGGCCAAGGTCCGGCCGGTCGAGGGGTCCAAGGCGCCCCTCCCCGCCGGTTACGCCCAGCAGCCGGCGCATTCGGCCGACAAGAATGAGTACCTGCTGGTCTTCGATCCGCGGCTTGGTTTCAACCTGTACGGATGTACCCTGCCAAGCCTGCCGGATTCAGGTACGCCATGTTTCAGTCCAGTGCAACTTTTAATTGTACACTTCTCTTATATACATACTATTTGTGTTCCTGAGGAACATCAGAGCAATGCTACTCTCGAACAGTGGTACCTTAGTTTCGCGGAAAATTCGTTCAGTTTCTAAAAGAAATTAAGGTACTGTTTGGTACGGTTAAATTTCAGAGAGGTGCTTCTATGCTCTTTCTTTTAAAAGTTGCACAACTATTAAAGCATGAATGAATGGTAGATAGTGGTTACTTACCCCTTCGTTTGTTTTAAGATTTGTGCAACTTGTACTAGAAGAAAAAGCATAGAAGCACTGCTCTAAATTTCAATAGAAATGAAAACGGTTTTAGATTCTTAGTAGAAACGTTTTAGCTAGGATTATGTGAATCGGGTGGAATGGGGTTGAGACCGATTCAGGCACAGAGTGAAAAAAGAAGAAACGATTCGAGGAGAATCGTTCCGAGTTTTAACCCGTTTGGTTGGGTTTCTTTCAGAATCTAGTAGAAACGGCCCGGTTCTAAAGCCCCGTTTGGCAACTTGGAACCGACCTGTTTCTACTAGAATATGGGAGAAACCCAACCAAACAGACTAAAACTTGGAACTTTTCTACTTTTCCACGTCGTGGCTGAATCACCCTCAATCCTGTTTCTACTAGTTTCTCGTAGAATCTAGAACCGCACCAAACGGTTTCCAAACAGTTATTCTGATTTTACCTGAAATGTTTCTATCAAGAATCTAGAACTATTTTCGTTTCCACTCAAATCTAGAACCGTACCAAACGGAGCCTAAGTTACCAGACGGGGCCTAAAGTCTACCGATACATGCTCACTTGTTCAGACAGGCACTAGAGGAGTGCTACGGCAAGCTCACCGAGCTGGGGCTGCTCATCCAGGAGATCCTTAACGAGTGCATGGGCCTCCCGCCGGGCTTCCTCAAGGGCTACAACAGCGACCGCAGCTTCGACTTCATATCGGCGCTGCGCTACTTCCCGGCGACGAACGAGGAGAACAACGGCCTCAGCGAGCACGAGGACGGCAATTGCATCACCTTCGTCCTGCAGGACGGCGTCGGTGGCCTCGAGGTCCGCAAGGACGGCGGCTGGGTCCCCGCGGAGCCCGTCGAGGGCAGCATCGTCGTCAACATAGGCGATGTCATACAGGTACACTCGTACGGGTTCGACACTAGTCACGAGCTCACGGCAGAGCAGACCTGTCAACGGCACATAATGCACTCGATCGGTGCACTGCACATTTGAGAGCGCATGTTTGCTTCTACTGTACCGATGAAGGTCCTGAGCAACGACGAGTTCAAGAGCGCGACGCACCGGGTGGTAAGGAAGCCGGCGACGCACAGGCACTCGTTCGCTTTCTTCTTCAACATCCACGGCGACAAGTGGATCGAGCCGCTGCCGGAGTTCACGGACAGGGTTGGCGAGGCGCCGCGGTACAGGGGGTTCCTGTACAACGAGTATCTGCAGCTGCGGTTGAGGAACAAGACCCACCCGCCTTCCAGGCCCGAGGATGTCATCCACATCACCCATTACGCAATCTAGCTTTGGAAAATGTCATCGTCGATGTGTGGTCTCGTATAAAGTTTCGATCTTCAGTTACTGATATGACCAGTAAAGTGTTCGTTGTAACGAAATATCAAAAGAGATGGTATGAATAAATAGACGGAATTCTAAACCGTATAATAAATACCAATTTTCTTTTCGATCACACATGTATGAGATGAAACGTATGGATGCAAGATACTAAATAAATTAAATTATAAACAAAAAGTATCTGTTGAGTGTCGTCCAACATGAACTCTAAAAGAACGATGATATACATATATGCAAACTAAATCATGTGAAAATCTTGCATATTTATTTATCAAGTTTTTGTCAACATCCAGTTTCTAAAGATATGTTCGTAGAGATATGCTGAGTAAATCCCTAAACCATAGCACTTAGTATGATCGTGAAGATACTATTTCAATCCAAAAGTTTTTAAGTTGTACTCTCTTTTTTTTTTTCTCTTAGTGGGTTTTCCTAAAATTTTCTTACATAAACGTTTTTAATGAGGCTACAAGTATAACACAATATACCAGTGCAATGTACTTTTTTTCATCTTTTTTCCCATTGGATTTTTAGGAAAAGTTTTTGATGAGGCATATGCATTACACAATATCCATCCAAGAGGGAGTGTTAGATATAACCAGACTCTTTATCCCAGTTGTTGAGATATAATTGGACTCTATCGTTTTTGTGGATTAATCCGAGTCTATCTCTAGTAGATTTTATTCACTATAAATATGCCACCCATTGTAGAAGAGAATCAATTAAATAAAAAAAAAAGAGAATTTTGGCTCCCTATATCTTGTGTTTTATTCATAATTGTTTTAGTTATTTGATTAATGTGGTGTATTTAATATATAATGGTCGTTATCGTTTTACAACATTTTTTACCGTTCTTTCATCTTGCTCAACCTAGGTAGTAGTTTAAGTCGGTGCATGTGGCTTTGAGATACCCGACTTCGGCCCAGTTTGTTTCAGCTTCTGGATTATGGGAGAAGCTACTTCTGATTATGGGAGAATTGGATCGAGCCGGCTTCAACTTCTAGGTTTCGGACCGAATCGGTGAAAATCAGGTTTCAACCAGATTCTAATTCTTACAGAAATTAGCTTCTGATTCTCAGAGAAGCTGTCCAGAATCCTTCCGTTCGGCAAATAATCTGTTTTTTGTAAAGCAGAAGCTGTCCAAAAGCTGAAACGAATGGGGCCTTCATGAAAGAGGAGCAGCTTTGCTCCCGGATTGTAATCTTGCATTCTTGCTGAACGCTAATAGAGGAGCTCCCTTAGTCTTAACTAAAACGTAGGATCCACTGTTATTCTGGCTTTCATCAGATTTCTGGCAATTCCTTGTTTCTACCGTGCTTACAGTAGAACAAAAAGATGTTTGGGTTCAAATGCTGGTAAAAAAAAAAAACCAGCGATCAAACTAACTAACCTCGGCGTACCCTCAACACACATCATGAAGATGGGGAGTAAGCCAACCACACTCTCGGCACGCAAATCTCCAATAGAATTATTAAGTATATGACAAATAAAGCGACAAATTCGACTAAGCATTGTATTCAGTATTGGCCTACAACCTGTGTCCATCGGTCCTCTTACATGTTTATTGATTGAGGCCAGAACATTGACCACAGAGTTCAATGAAATTTCCAGACAAAACCTTGCTAAGAAGGCTTATTAACTTTACAGTGTAATCTCCTCTCAAAGCCAGCTAATCGTCATCCCGGATGCAAATATTTCCTAACACCACTCAAACTACAGAGAACTAGTACAGTACAAAGTTGCTGCTAACCACATTGGCAACTGATCTGTGTAATGAGCCGAAGGAATAGATGAATTCGGCGAAGTGCCAGGTTTCATGTGCAAGAAAAAGACATAGATTTAAAAGAAAAATGTTGGACAGGGAAAGAGTAAATGACCCCTGGATTAAACCTAGGCCATGCAAATGAAATCCTTAGAACCAATGCTTGATTTGTCGCCATTGTTCACCGCGCAGATTGATTAACCCCATTTGACAATAGCTGAACCCCATGTAAGTCCAGCTCCAAAACCAGATGCTGCAATAATATCACCTGTCTTCACCTTGCCAGCGCGAACAGCCTCATCTAATGCTAATGGAATCGATGCTGCACTGGTGTTGCCGTAATTAGCAAGATTTGAAATTACTTTGTCAGATGGAATAGCTAACCGACTGGCGGCAGCATCAATAATCCGCTGATTAGCCTGTAACATGGTGGGTCAATTAGATCGATGCTTCAGGCCAAAGTATTTCATCAATAGGATACTCACTTGATGCAGCAACAGCCAATCAATACTGGAAGCAGGTAGACCAGCATTTTCTAGTGCCTTCTCAATGGACTGTGGTACACAACGTAAAGCAAAGCGAAAAACCTCCTTTCCATTCATTTCAATGCATGAGAAGGCCCCTTTCTTTGGTGTGAAGCCAGGGACACCATTGGTTTTAGACAAGATTTCCTCAATGTTCGACACCAAACAATTTAGGTGCCTATATAAGTAAATAGAGAACTTAATAAAGCGGCATATTAGAAATGTGATCTCAATACATTTTTAAAAAGAAGTCATACTTTTGCCCGTTGCCATCGCTTTGAATGCAAAAACCTAGCAAGGCATCTTCATCAGCACTGCATGCCTGCAATATTATGAATTAAAAAGTACAGAAAACAACTTGCAGCAAGGTTTGTAAATTACTAAATTTCAATGATGCACCACCCAACAATACATGCCTGCAATACCATAAAGCCTTACCAAACAATGGCCTACACAAAAAGACTACAACCAAATTTAAACATGGAATGTTAATTAGCTCAGTGGGTAATGGAATCCAGATCCGCATTTCATCAGGAAAAAACAGATACCTGAACCAAAACAGCACCAGCGGCATCACCAAAGAGGATGCATGTACCTCTGTCTGTCCAATCCACATATTGTGAAAGAGCATCTGCACCAACTACTAGGACATTCTGAGCGTCTCCACCTACAATATTAGCATATATTAATCCAACAAGGTGCCAATAACAAACCCTTGTGAATATTTAATAACCGAATTTTCCTTTGACAATCGTTGCAAAAAAGCCAGAGAGGTAAAGATAATTACATTTGATAAAACGAGTAGCCGTGATTAAACCAACAATGAACCCACTACAGGCAGCAGTGATATCAAAGCCAAATGCATTTGTGCACCCCACCTCCGCCAGCACCTGTTTACATTTTATCAAGAAGTTTTTTTTAATATGAGATTGAGCATATACAAATTCAAAAAAGCACACAGAGTAGTCAAGCTAGTATGCATTTATGATCAGAATTGATAGTTTACTGGAAGTTCAAAACGCTAATAGTACTGAACAGAAAAGCAAACATATAAGGAAAATAAATAAAAAATGTAAAAGCAGTTACATAGTGAATATATTATTTTATAATTACTCCGTAGATACAGGTTGTCTTAGAAGGAATGCAATCAAACATTTTTAGTTTGGACCATCAATATGTCAAGAAGTATCAACATTGGCCACGTGTGTACTGTTATATTCACTATGAAATATACTTACATAATGTATATTTTTGTAATGTATAACAACATAGTATAATAGAAATTAGCAGTGTTATTAAAACCAGACCGGATCTGCGGTCCAGTCCGGTTTTGCTATTGTATCACCTGTGCAAGTGAACCGCCCTGAACCGGACAAATCCTAGTTAAACCGGCCAGTTTCGCACTAAACCGCTTGAAAACCGGCTATGGTTGGACTAGAGGTCAGGGAAGTGCGTGGATGAAGCGGGAGTAATTGTCAAAGATACTGAGGTAAGGGGAGCTTGAACTCAGGGCATGAGTCTTGGGGGCTTTAAGACGGCCTGTACTGACCCACTGAGCAAGTTTGTCGTTATGTATGAAGACAACTAACATTATATTAATACATTATAGGACCAGTGGTCTGAACCACTGGTCAGACCGAAGAACCGGCAAACCAGGAGGCTGAGCGGTTCGACTGCCGGTCCAGTTTCAATAACTATGGAAATTAGTGGTCAAAGTAGTACTTTGAAGATCATGTCAGTACCCAAAATGAAATATATTTAGTGACAGGGGGTGTTAGGTGCGGGTGCATTAAATAACAAATCCTTGGATAAACTATAACACTAAAAGGTCCCATTCCACCCAGCTTATAGTATTGTGTATACAGTAAAAGAATTAAATTTTCAAGGATGAGATGACTCGCATTGGAGGCAGTAATAAGCAGTAGCTCACACAAAACTGGCAGACATGCAAAGCTGGTATTAGAGTAAACCTGTAGACCATGGTCCATGGGGCCAATATCAATGTTTTAAATTACAGCACATAGTTTTCATTGAAGCTAAACATTAAGAATTTCAATATGCTTATTTTTAGCTTGGGAAGGTAAAACAATGCTGTTTTTAAAAGATATACATTAGGATGACAACTACGGTATTCTCAACCAAAAAAAAGGTGGGGTGACAACTACTGTAATGCTTTAATATATGCTATATAGCCATACCCCAGCAGCACCTCCAAACAAATCATCTGGAGTACTTGTACAAAGGAGAACAAGGTCAACATCATCAGCTTTTACTTGAGCCAACTCAAGCGCCCTTTGAGCCGCTTGCACTGAAAGCCCCCGCAATGTTTCATCTCCTAAGACATACAAAAAACTACAAATTACTCTTGAAACATGAATAAATGAAATGTATCTGCAAACCTGAACAAATGTTGGTCCTAAAATTGAAAACAAAATCTAACCGCATACACTACTTAGCACAAAGGGGCCAGCTTCCAATGTTGTTATTCACATCTATAGTATTAGATATGCGCATTAACTTAGTACAAGCATGTGAAAAATGCAGCATTTGTATTTATAGATCATAGGCCAACCAGGTACAGTAACAAGACACAGCTTTACCAGCATTCGTATTTATTTATCTAAGTGGAATTTTTATCTATACTAGTAAAGTGCCCGTGCGTTGCAACAGATCTCAAATAGATGATGACACCATAAGTTCTAAACTCCTCAAAACAAAAAAAACAAGAATTTAAAAATTGAGCTATCACTTATTTGAGATCTATTACTGAAGAATCTCTGAACAAGAACAGCCTTATCACCTACTGGGCCTTGAGCCCCTACAGTTCTGGCCCAAGAACGGCCTGGCAGACTCACCATCACCACCAACTCATTCTTATAATAGTTAAGATATAGGAGGTCAAGCATGTCGTCGGCATGATGTTGTTAATCCTTAGCCTTGAACTGAATATAGTGTTTTGTAACAAAACATATGTCAATCTATTCCGATTGTTTATAGAATCAACACACCTATAAACATCCATCATTGGTGGCGTATGCATGAATCCACAAGTGAAGTTATCACCCAACCAAAAGAAAAAGTAACACCCACAAACAATTGCTATACATCTAGCCAGAGGAGGCGTAATTGGCCCTAATCAAATTACTCTTTAGTGAAAGAGGAGGGAGAAAAAGTGAATCAAAAGTACCTGAAAGAATTCGCCTATTCCGAATCCCAGTCCGAGCTGCAATCCATTCATCTGACGTTTCAACTATTTTTGAAAGGTCATCATTTGAAACGCTAAGTGCTGGGATGGCTGATCCGCATCCAATGAGCTTTGAACCTTTATTAACCACCCTGCAATTTCCCATTAATGTTAAAGAGTTCCCACAGGTGAATATTTTAACCCCCATAACAAAAAACGTAGATCAATGAATCAATCCCCATAACAAAAACTGTATATCAATGAATCAATCCCAGGTTACAGTTGTAGCAACACAAGAAATAGCATTGCCATACAGTAACCGACTAACCGGTACAAAAAATGGCATCATTTGCCACCACATTTAATGAGCATGCTAGGTAGATCCCCCATCTATGATGTACCATCTCTCTCACTTTATACATGAGGACGGCCTATTCTGGTGACACACAGTAACACTAGCGAGTTGAGGCATCTTCACATCATCATTGGAGCATCAAAGCTTCTCAACAGTACTAACAATCTGACTACATCGAACTACTGCATTTTGATCTCAAAAGGCCCGTATAAAAATCTAGTGCACAAAAAAAGCATGTTCCAGGGGCACATTTTGCAGAGCGAGCCAACCATCCGACCCACCTAATAAATTCGAAATCAGCGCAGGTAAAGGTAAATTCCCCGCCAAATTCCCTCCACAGATTAAGCAAATCATATCAAAAAACGCCTGATTTGAACAAAAAAAAACAAGCAAAGTCAACGACATACCACCTGAAAATCCTACCATTCGCGAATGAACAACATAAAAAACCCCACCTTCTGCGCGGAAAAAGTCTAATGGGGTAATGGATCCCCGCCTTTCGCACAAACAATCACATCTCGCCGCCTAGCCTAACCATTGCAAGTATGAGGTATGGGCATTACCTGGGGCCGCGGGGTTTGGAGACGGCTGCGGAGACCACGCTGTCGTCGAAGGTGGAGGCGCAGCAACGGAGCTGAGCCGCCGACGCAGCTGCCACCGGCGGCGCGGATAGGAGGAAGCCGAGCCGGTGGCCACCGCGCGTCCGCGGGAAAGGGGCAACTGCCCGCGGCGGCGCGAGGCCGGAGGTGGCTACCATGGCGCGAACAGCCGGAGATCTCGTGGCTGCAGCGGCCTGGGGGAGGAGCAGCAACGAGAGGATCACTTGGCGGTGGGAGGATGCGGAGGTGGCAGTGGCGGCGAGCGGGGCATGCGAGGGGGGAGATATAGAGGCGGGAAGGGGAGGCGCCGGCGATGGGAGCGGAGGGCGGTGGTGATGGTTGCGAGAGTGGGGCCGCGGGAGGGAGCTTCGAGAGCTCCGCCCGGAGGCTTTTGCAAGGGAGGGCGACGGAGAGTTTTCAGAATTTGACACACTTTAAAATTCGCATTTCGGAATTTGACACTCTGGCCCACTGTCATACACACAGACGGTCCCATATGTCATCCAAATAAGCCGAAAGGCCTGCGAATTGAGTGTCAAATTCTGAAATTCACGTACCTGATGACACGATCTAGGGGGGAGCACGCCACGGGAAGCCGTCTTTTTTTCGCCGTCAGGCAGGCTCAGGGGTGAGCTGTCCAAACGGGCAGCACGTTTTGGGTCGAATTTTTTTATTTAATATTTTTTTTATTTTTTCAAAAATAACCAACTAAAAAAATATTACGAAAATAGTTCCCGTCGGCCGGATATGGAGCGATCGCCCCATATTCGGGTGATAGGAGAGCAACTTAACGGCTAGAAGCCAGCTGTTACCACTGATCGCCTGTGAGTGGGGCGATCACCCGTTATTAGGGCGATAAGAGGAGCTTTAAAGCCGGGCACCGCTCCTTGTCGCCTCATATCGCCGCGCGAGAGCCTGAACTAGCCGAGAGCCGGGAGGAGGAGAAGAGTAGAGAAAAGAAAAGAGAGGAGAGGAAAAAGAGAGAGAGAGAAAAAAAAAGGGAGAAAAATTAGAAAAGGAATCGAAGAAAGTAGATTCGTCATTTTTGTGGAGGTAAGTCTGGAAATTTTTTATGCAAGTAATGTGTCGGTGTTTCGTGCACCGGCAATACGAATTTTTGGTTAGTGGGGGTCGCGCGCTCCCTCTCCTCGAATGGTTGACTCAGGAAGTCAGCGATTTATACTGGTTCGGGCCGAATGTCCCTACTCCAGTTCGGGTTGTTGGGGTGTATTGTATTCTTGAGATGAACCGAGGGTTACAGGCGAGACAGGGGCTCGAAAGGATCGAGCTCCCTTGTGCTCGATTGGGTTTCGCTAGGTTGCTTACTTGCTTGTTCGTGTGTTCGCCTCTCTGTTCGCTTGTTTGTCCGTCCCTCCTCCCGGAGCCCTGCTTCTCCTTATATACTCGGAGGCAGCAGGTTACATGGGAGTTTGGAGAGGAAAAGGAAGGGGTATTGTACACCTTGGAGTCTGGTCTTCTGTCTTGTCGTCCAACCGGCCTCTGCCCACCCCCATGCTGGATTGGTAGTCCTGCGGCGAGCGGTCTTCGACCGGGCTGACATTGTGACGCACTGCTCCGTACGAATGTCAGCTCCGGCAGTTAATGGTGTTTGACCTCAGCTTGGCCTCGGGAGGGAGCGCTCTCCTCCGTGGTGTGTCAGTGACGATGGGACCGGGGCTTGACTCCCCTGCACATTCTCTGACACTCTCGGGAAGGGACCGCCTACCCCGGTACGGACGTCAGGAGGCGTCGCATGCACAGGGCAGTTGGCCTGACACCAGTGCGGCCCCTGTCGCTTCGAGTGCTGGTGGAGCTGGCCGACCACGCGCTCCGACCTGAGAGGTCGGATTCTGCCGGTCACCAGGGGCTGGTTTTGAACAGGGGCCAGGCCCACTTTACGCGCTCACGGGCCTTCGCGAAGCCCGGGCCTTCGAGGAGATCAGGCCGTTCGTGGTCCCGGGCTGATGGGGGTACCCATGGTATGTGTACTCGTCAGTAGCCCCCGAGCCCTCGTTCGGGCCGGAGAGCTGGTCGGGGGTTTGACGAGGTCGGCGCAGTGTCGGGGTCGATCGGTAGGATCCGGTCGGGGCAGCCTGCCGAAGACCGTTCGTCTGGCGATCCAAGTCTTGTGAGCGCACCGGTGTAGCGGTCGGAGCCGGTCGGAGAGTGCTGTTAGCCGATCCGCGCCGTCTGAGTCGGCGATGTCGGGTGGCGCACTGCCGTCTGTGCGTCGCCGGAAGGCCAGTCTTGTGGCGCACTGTGGGTGTAACCCCGAGCCCCGAGCGGGTCGGAGAGCGGCCAGGGTTTACGATCGGGCCGGGCCGGCCGACCGGTCGGCGAACGAGTCGGCCTGGCCGACTGTCGATCAGCCGGCCGAAGAACTGGAGTCTTGTGGCGCTTCCAGGCAGTGTAGCCCCGGCGGTCGAGAGCCGGTCGGGTTTACCGATGGAAGAAGTGGCCGACCGGAGGTTGGTGGAGCACAGTCGGTCTGTGGCCACTGTTGGTCGCCGGCCGTAGAAGGGCCCAGTCTTGTGGCGCTGGAGTGTAGCCCAGAGCCCCCGAGCGGGTCGGAGAGCCGATCGGGGGTTTACCCGGTCGGACTCTGGTCGGCCACGGTCGTGGGACCTAGAGTCGGGTGAGTGAACGCGCGTTTACCTGCGTCGGTTTGAACGTCGTGCTCGTGCGAGCTGCTAACGGGTGATCCGAGTGGGACCTTGGTGATCTCCCGCGGGGAGGATCATTTCCAAGCCGACGTGGATCCCGGCGTGGGCGTCCGACCCGCTGTGGGGCGTCCCATGAGAACCTTTCCTTACTCGATCCCGTATCGGGCTACTGGGTCGTCCGCCGACCCGGAGCGCGGCTGGCCGCCACTCATCGATGAGCTCCGCGGGAGAGTGTGAGGTATGATCTCGGATGCGGGTTAGGGTGATTGGGTCGTCCGCCGACCCAACTGGAGGCCCTCTAGGAGCTCACCCGCCCGCCTCACTGCTTTACGTCTTTGGCGGCTTGATTCGATCAATCGACTTGGCCTTCGTAACCCTCAACACGGTGCCGGGCCTTGGGTGCGAGCCCGGAGGCAATCCGCGGCCCCAAGGCCAGGTGGCCCAATGGGCCGTTCGTACCTTTTTCGGGGTGCCTTAGCCCGTTACGAACCGGAGCGATGAAGAAGTTGACGCGTTCGCAGCCCAGGTCGACCCGTACGCCCGGGAGATTGCCGATCGGATCTCGCCGCAGAGTATCCTCCGCCGAGAAGAAGGAGATGATTAGTTTTGGGTTTTTGGTTTTTGAAGTACATGTAATGAACGATGCGTCGTTAATGAAACCGGCCTGCTGGGCCGCTTTAAGTTTCCGTTCGCTCATCTCGTGCTTCCTTTATGCGATGGACACTTTTACGACCGTGGCCACAGCACCCACAGGGGCATCCCGAGAGCGTAGGTGTTGTGTCGATCACATATGAGGGAAACGCGAGAAGAGACTAGGACTTAGAGTGCTCACTTCGCAGAGAAGGGGTGCTTCCGACTGTTCGCTCGGTCGGGTAACTTCTTTCTCCCGTGAAGTGCCCAATCGTTCGGTCGGATTGCTGACATGAGTCGAAATGCTCCCGACCGGCCTCGGCCTTCCTTGCTCGGGTGATTTCTTTCTTCCGCGAAGTGTTACTTTGAAGCCGTAGCCGCAGGGGCGTAGGCCGCAGCACTTGGGTCGAAGAGGTTACCTCGAGGAAGATCGTTCGGTCGGTCGAATTGCTGACCTAAGTCGGAATGCTCCCGACCGGCCTCGGCCTTCCTCGCTCGGGTAGTTTCTTTCTTCCGCGAAGTGCTACTTCGAAACCGTAGCCGCGGGGGCGTAGGCCGCAGCACTTGGGTCGAAGAGGTTACCGCGAGGAAGACCGTTTGGTCGGTCGAGTTACCGATCTAGGCCACCGACCCGTGTGGTCATAAGTAGCCCCCGAGTGGTGCGCGGGGGACTGGAGGTGCAGTCGCAGCGTACCACTTTGAGCTCGTGGTGAGGAGACGTGTGAAATAAAAGAGTTTTCGGGATAAGACCGTCTTAACTCTCTTGGAGGGTCGCGCCGTGGTTGGAACTGGTGCCGGACGCTTCGGCTCCCACTCCCCGCCATTGACGCGCTTCGCCTTCCGTGCCGCGGGGTATAAAAGGAGGTGCGCCGGTGTCTTCGTGAGCTTCCACCAGAACTTGTTTTTCTTTTTCCAAGCTCCTCTTACGCCACAATGTCGGATCGCCTTGCTCAGCTCCTTAGGCAATCCTCTTGTGCCGAGGAGGCTTGGCAGAGGATGGTGGCGGAAGTCGAGGCCGACACCATTGCTGGGGACGCGGGGCAGGTCGACGTCCTCATCGCGGGTGTCCCTCGCCTTCGAGAGGTGAGGACGACGCTGATCGAGGCGCTGACCGAGCGGCGCCACGCGTCGTTCGGCTGAATCGGCGCACACCTGGAGGAGTACCACCGTGGGCGACGGGAGGCTTAGATCCGGTCAGGCGGCTTTCGCCGGTGGGGCTGGCGCCCTTCTTATGTAAATGAAAATAAATAAAAGAATTTGCCGTTCTGCTTCCTTCTTCTGCTTGCTGGTTTTTTCTTCCATTTCACGGGCTTGCTTTTGTGGGAAAATGTGCTCCGTCGACCGTAGCCTTTAGTGACCGCAACGGGTCAAACGTAGGTTTGAGACGGCGTTTGACATGAGTCCGCGCGGGAGAGTAGTTACTCCGACCAACCGTTGGTCGCCTTTGTACGCGTAGTTTTTGCGACCCGTAGGGCACTATTTTGGGACCCTCGCTGTCGGGGCGCAGGTCATAGTGCTCGAGGTCGGCAAAAAGGAGGGCGCAAGAGAGGAAAGAACGGTCACTCGGTCGGATGACCGACCGCCTTGATTTCTGGGTTCAGAGATTTCTTAAGTGGTACAAGGAGAAGAGAGGTCTGCTAAGGATAAAACCTTCTCAGCTTCTCTATGTTCCACGCGTTCGCAATGAGGTTGCCTTCGGCGTCCTTGAGGCGAAAGGTGTCGGGTCAGAGGACCTCTGCGATAGTGAAAGGGCCTTCCCAAGGCGGGGAGAGCTTATGCCTGTCCTTCGCGGACTGGACTTGGCGCAGCACCAAGTCGCCGACTTCGAACGACCGGCCGCGAACCAGCCGACTGTGGTATCGGCGCAGTGTCTACTGGTACTTGGCCGACCGCAGGACGACGACGTCTCGTGCTTCGTCGAGTTGGTCAAGGTCGTCCTGTTGCGACTCCGACCCCCGCGCGCTGTCGTAGTTTTGCACTCTTGGGGCACCGTACTCGAGGTCGGTCGGGAGGACGGCCTCCGCTCCGAATACCAGGAAAAAAAGGCATAAATCCGGTCGACCGTGACGGCGTGGTGCGCAAGCTCCAGAGAACGGGGGGCGGCTCGGCCGCCCAACGTCCCGCAAATTTCTTCAGTCGACTGAAGATTCGCGGCTTGAGCCCTTGGAGAATCATGCCGGTAGTCCTCCAGCCAAACACTCGGGTTGGTCGCCCCTGTGTATTTGGCTATGTTGGTCGGAGCCTGGAATCTGGCTGGGAAATCAGCATTGCGGATGGCGCGGGTGAACGCCAGCGGTCCGGGGCCGTCGGGGCCCAGGTCGGGGTGGTTGCGCCGCCCGCTATCCGCAACTTGAGACGACGCCGCCGCGTCGGCAACTCTCCTCCGCGCCTCGAGTGTGGCGCGAAGGTCACGGTTGTCCCCCAGGCGGTGGCACACCGGGGTGCGCGATGCCTGGGGAAGCTTGTGATGCGGGGCCATCGCGGCCGGAGTCTGATTACCCCATGAGGGGGAGTGGCCCGGGTGACCCGAGGCCGTACCTGAGCGTCGGGAGCTGGAACCCTGGGCGTGCTGGACGACAACACGTTCTACCAGCCCCCGGAGGTTCTGGTACGTGGCCTTGGCGTCCAGGTCCGTCGGCTCGAGCGGCCGCGGAGCGGCATTCTTTGTCGCGGCGATGTTTTGGTTGGCGTGGGGGAAGAACGGGAGATCGTTCGTCCCTCGCCAATCGGGTGATGGACTGGCCAGGCCGCCAGAGGCCAGCGGTGGCTCAGGCTGACGTCGCTCCAGGTTGGCCTGGAGTTTGTCGAGCTCGGCCTTGCGGGCATCCAGCTCCTCGCGCTGACGCTGGAGGTCGGCGAGGCGAGTCTGGAGGCCCGCGTTGTCCTCCCGTCGGGACCCATCCCCCTGCACTTTGTCACGCGGGAGGAGGGTTCCGGGAGTTGCCGGGGTGGCGGATGGCTCCGCCGCGCCCGCCATGTTGCACTCGCGGGAGAATGTCCTGCGCGGGGGATACTCTCTGTCGGAGCTAGAGTCGTAGCTAGAGGAATCCCCCAGCAGGTCGTGCAGGGAAGTCGGCATGTAGCCGGTCATGGCCACGAGCCGGGAGCCCGTGGATGGCTGGACCATCGTTGGTCGCGGCTCGTACGTAGCATCGCCAGAGGCGACGCCAGACGTCTGGTCCGCCGCCGAGGCCCGCGCCGGGGCCTCGAGGCGGAGGTTGCCGAGGATATCGGCAACTGCGCCCAGGCTCCCGGAGAAGACCTGGTCGCGAATTGCGGCGGGGACGAGCACGAGCTCTCCTGCCGCCGTAGCGATGAAGCCAAGGGTGCCGAAGCGGATCCAGCCCCTCGGCGCTGGTGCGCTGTCGATGCGCGAGGGAGAAGCCATCAAGGATGAAAGTGGTGGGAATCCGAAGACAGAGACGATGATGACGCGCGAGCGCCCCTACCTAGCGCGCCAACTGTTGGTGTTTCGTGCACCGGCAATACGAATTTTTGGTTAGTTGGGATCGCGCGCTCCCTCTCCTCGAATGGTTGACTCAGGAAGTCAGCGATTTATACTGGTTCGGGCCGAATGTCCCTACTCCAGTTCAGCCCGTCGAGATGTATTGTATTCTTGAGACGAACCGAGGGTTACAGGCGAGACAAGGGCTCGAAAGGATCGAACTCCCTTGTGCTCGATTGGGTTTCGCTAGGTTGCTTACTTGCTTGTTTGTGTGTTCGCCTCTCTGTTCGCTCGTTTGTCCGTCCCTCCTCCCGGAGCCCTGCTTCTCCTTATATACTCGGAGGCAGCAGGTTACATGGGAGTTTGGAGAGGAAAAGGAAGGGGTACTGTACGCCTTGGAGTCTGGTCTTCTGTCTTGTCGTCCGACCGGCCTCTGCCCACCCCCATGCTGGATTGGTAGTCCTGCGGCGAGCGGTCTTCGGCCGGGCTGACATTGTGACGTACTGCTCCGTACGAACGTCAGCTCCGGCAGTTAATGGTGTTTGACCTCAGCTTGGCCTCGGGAGGGAGCGCTCTCCTCCGTGGTGTGTCAGTGACGATGGGACCGGGGCTTGACTCCCCTGCACATCCTCTGACACTCTCGGGAAGGGACCGCCTACCCCGGTACGGATGTCAGGAGACGTCGCGTGCACAGGGCAGTTGGCCTGACACCAGCCACCTGCCGCAGCCCAGTGGAGCTAGCCGACCATGCGCTCTGACCTGAGAGGTCGGACTCTGCCGGTCACCAGGGGCTGGTTCTGAACAGGGGCCAGGCCCACTCTTTACGCCCTACGGGCCTTTCGCCAGAACTGGGCCTTCGAGGAGATCATCCCGTTCGTGGTCCCGGGCTGATGGGGGTACCCATGGTATGTGTACTCGTCATAATGTATTAGGCAATATTTAGAAATGTAATGTGGTAGGATTATGTAGTAATGAAATTTTAATATTATGATGATACATGGTAGTCTAGCCATATGCTGTGCGGGTAAAGTTTTAAAAATTACGATATAGAAATTAAAGGAAGTATGATATATCATGTAGATATGCAGTTTTTAAGGTTAGAACAAATTAATAATATATAGTAGTAATTCCGTAATAAAAAAAATAAGTAGTCGGATTACTTATTTATAGCAGTAATTCTCAATATGATCGTCATATGTTTTATATGTTGTATTTTAAAGTAATATTTAAAAAACATGGTAGACTAGCAGCATATCGTATGTTGTTACCATGCTACATTAGAAATTAGTAGAGTAAAAAGAATTTGGAATTGTCAAGCACCGTTAGAAATTAGTAGAGTTAAAAAATTTTGAAAATATATAGCAGAAATTTCTCAAATATGTATCACTTGATCTATATGGGATGGTTTCATTTAAGCAACTAAACACATGAATAATTTTTTTTTTCTTGAACTATCTTATACATGTACCATTTGGTACAAACAACCAAACACACCCTTTAAGGAATGCAAATCTGGTGACTAATGTAGGTGAATGTTAATCTGGCTGGGCTTCCCGCTTTGGTTTTGCCTTGTGGATTTGTTGAAGGTGGATCTGCTGGGCTCCCAGTTGGACTTCAGATGATTGGATCCCCCTTCAGCGAGGTAATATAATGCCGCTATCGATCTTGAATGTTGGAGGATCACTCCCTGTTGTTCTAGGTCTTGTAATGTGTTCAATTTTATCGATTGTCTTCTACTAGTAGAGAATCAACTAATTGTTTTTTGAGAGAAGCAAGTTGTATTGTTTTTTTTAGAGGTGCTTCTCTAGGGGAGTTTGCTGAGAGTAGGCCAGATTTTCGAACAAGCACTCCAGAATTTTAGTTTTGTTCCACCATTGCTGGCAGAGGTAGCTGCAAGCCTGTAACGTTGCCTTCCTGTCTGTCTTATTCGTTTCTACTCTGCAAAACGGTTACCGGAGCTACGTGGTTTGGACTTTTGACTTGCTTCTATTCATCCATGAAGTTTTGACACATGTTTCATACAGCTTCGGGCCAATTTTTTTTTTTTTAAAAAAAAACAAAATCTACAACTTAACAGTGCAGTATGCCGATCCGCACACACCTTTCAGAATAAATATATAACTAAAACGAACATGTAGAGAAATACGGTCCAATTGAATGGATTTAGTAATTTACTATGACAGCCGCACATAAACACTCCATGCTAAAGTTCCTTGGCAATGTTTGGTTTCAAGTACAGATTATTCGGGGTCTTGGATGACCAGAGTCCAGACTGCCGCCTGAAACAAAATCTCCATCACTCTATAAACAGATGCAATTCTGGAGCTCCAGCATCAGAACTTATCGTTTCCACCACTGCAAGGAGAAGCAACAGTGTAAAATTTTGGAAGTGAAATAGACTAATTCCGCGTGTGAAGACTATAGTGGTACATCTTATAGCAAATTTCTGTCACACGCAATCAGGAGAAAAATTTCGCCACAGTAGCTAGCACTGTCAACAAGCAGAAGACCACACCTATACCCAAGGTTCCAATTCTTGTTTTGAGTCAAATCTCGGAGGTTCCCGAAATCCGAAATTTCGGGGAGATTCGGAAATTTCGGACAAAATCCGGACGAATTGCAAAAACCAAATTTCAAATCCGTTTTTTTTTCTACCGGGAAATCCGAGATCTCGGACGAAATCACCGAGATCTCGGCCGAAATCAACGAGATCTCGGTTCAAAATACGTCAAAAAATTTTGAAAATTTTTTTGGATAGTCCTAACACATCACTAATGTTTCTATAAAAATTTGAGATGATGATCAATCATGAGGAATTTTTAAAAAATCTAACAGTGGTAAAGTCATGATAAAAATCGTATATAAAATCAGTTTTTGATTTTTCAAATGTAACAAATGAACTTCAAGTTATTTAAAAGTTTTATATATGTTTCTATGTATTAAGGGAGGTTCTTTCTTTGAAACCACCTGCAGTTCTGAGGGAGATTCTTTCTTTGAAACCACCTATAGTTTTGAATTTTAACCAGTAAGAAAATATCAATGCCATAAATATGAGCGCTGATCATGTATATGTGAATCTCCGCCCATACATACATAGATGAGTTAGTACTGTACCCATTTATAAATACATGTTATCTTAGGTTTTAAATTTTGTTTTTCAATATATGTCATTCAATAATTTTGAAGTGGGTTTTGTACCACTGTTTCCACTCCACTATTCTCTCATAGTCATACACAGATTGATTCCAACTATCAATGTCAGTATCAGATATCATTTCTCTCTGCTGTTTCAATGCACTAGAAAAATTCCTATGTATTAAAAAAGTTCAAACCACTTTAGAAAATTTTGAAATTTTTTGTGAATGGTCCTAACACATCCATAATATTCCCATAAAATTTTCAGAAGATAATCAATATTGAAAAATTTTAAAAAATTCGAAAAGTCCTAACCGACATATTGAACCGACCAAAAAATGGTCAAAAACATGTTAAAAAATTTTGAAATTTTTTGTGGATGATCTTGATCCTAAACCCAAGCAAATACAATGCACAAAAATCAAAATCCGGCAAAAAAACATCAAATCTCGCCCGAGATTGCCGAGATTTCGCCCGAAATTGCCGAGATCTCGCCGAGAAATCCGAGATTTGAATTTTTAAATTTTTTTTGAATTTTACGGGATTTTGAATCTCGGAGGGGTCCGAAATCCGAGATTTCGCCAAATTTCGCCGAATTTTGGACCCTTGCCTATACCAACACAAACTGATGTTTCCAGTTGCAGGCTTGCAGCATTTGAAGTACAGCTTACTAACCACCTAATGCTAGTGCCTTACATCTTTACATCTTACTAACCACCTACTGCTATTGCCTAGTAGCAAGCAACGGCAAACTCAAGATTCTCAACTAGAGTGGAATTGCTCTTGTTCTTAAATTGTTGCTATGAAAATGGTCTCTATTGCGATACATTCAAATTGTCTATATTAAATTCTGCACAACTCTTCTGGATGACCAATTAAGATTACATCCATTAGTTTGCTTTGCAAAAATCCAACTGCAGCTACCTATAACAGAAAAGTCCCATGATCAGTAAACTTAACACAAGGGGTAAATTAAAATTCAGAGAGCTAAATTCAGCTAGCCGTGAAAGGTCAAGAACCAAGTTGCACTGTTACCAAGAAGCTCATGTACTACCACATGGAGCATGCACCCTGAGGCCCCGTATCTGACGCCCAGTTAGGATTTTTACAGAATGTAAAATTATTTGTAGCTTGCAAGTGATGCTGGTGCTACCCTTCCCAGCCCGACCGCCCTCCCTCCCGAACTCTCCCTGAGACAGCCGCCTTCCCTAAGCTGTGGCGGTGGTTACCTAACATGTGATATACACTTGCACGCAGCTGATTTGCACTTATGCTAATTTGTTTCGAACATCTTATCACACATTGATTCAACAACATGTATATTATCAATATGTCCTGTGTGATTTATTTGCCAGTGAAACTAGTCATATCCTTGCCTTCCTTGCATAGTTAATCACACAGCTACATGATATGAAAAAAAAATCAAAAAGGTCATCAAATCTTGCTGGCACATTAGAATCTTGGAGTAATGAATTGTTTGACTAAGCTCTTAAGCATAAATTTGCAGTTTGGAAAATTTCTATGTAAATAGTACAAGGTGAATTGTAATCATGTAACAAGAGAAAATATCCAATCAGGCACTTGTGATTCCCATGTTTTGTTTGAGTGAATCAACAGCTTCCCTATAGTTCATATCGATTATGAAGTATCACAAGCAGGAACATTTTTCAACATCCTTTACACACGACCTAATTTGCGTCCACCTAAGAACAAGTGTTCACAAAAACTGCAATACTTGATCGATACTGCAACAAAATGAACTAAAGCAGCAGTCTATATGGAAGAAACATCTCAGCAAAAGCGAACACATCTTATCCCAGACAGAAAATAACAGCACAAGGAATCAACGCAACGCACCGATTGAATGACTGGATGACCAAAGATGATCAGAAGATGATGTCGTCGTCCTTCTCGCCGCCGGCAACCAGCAGGTTGGTCGCGGCCCCCACCGAGATGCCCCTCTTGAGCGCGACCTCCTCCGCAAGCTGCTCCTCCGCGAATTGCTTGGCCGCGGCCATCTGCCGCTCGACCTCCCTCTTCTTGTAGCCCTGGATCTTCTTGAGCCTGAAGAAGTCCTCGCGCTCGAGCTCGTCCAGCTCCCCCTTGATGTAGCTGATGGTGTTCTCCAGCCTCGGCTTCACGACATTCTCCAGCGCGTTGACGCGGCGGTTGGTGGTCTTGATGGCCTCGTCGAGCGTGAGGAAGGACGTCTGGAGCGAGGCGAGCTCCACGAGCACCTCGATGGCCTTGACGTGCGCGGCGCGGCAGGCGGCGACCTGCTGGCCTCCGCGGGCGAGCCCGGTGAGGCTCGGGGACGCGTTGGAGGGGCCCATGGAGGCGACGGCGGGGTCGACGAAGTGGGTGAATTTGGGGAGCTTGACCCCGGCGACGTTCTCCTGGTGGGAGCGGACCCGGAGGGATGCGGAGCGGACGGACTGAAGGATGACGTGGCGAACGCCGTCGCCGGCGACGTACTTGGTCTCGGCGAGAGAGAAGGAGGAGGCGCGCATAGCCTCGCCCATGGACTCCTTGGCGGCGACGATCTTCTTGAGGATGGAGCGGAACTGGACGGTGAGCGCGTCCGATTTCTTCTTGAGAAGCGCGTGGCCGCGGGTGGCGCCGACGAGCCGCGCCTTCATGACGCCCAGCATCGTCACCGTCGGCACAACGTTCAGGCGCTGGCTCTGCCCCGACATCGCGCCACCGCCAACGATTCGCCGAGGAGTCGGGATTGGTCGGAGATCGGAGGAGGAAGGGGATCGCGGGCGAGGGGTGGGTTCGATCTGAGTTGGATCGGAATTGTTGCGTCTCCCAAATCCAATTCCTAATTCATGAGTTGGATCGGGACACGTCACCGCGCCGGGCCCGGTGTACAGTATTTGTTAAGATTTATAAGCATGTGCTAATTGTGGACAAATTTACTTGTATCTATGACATTAACTATCATGTAGTTATGTGCATGAGAAGGCACCTTTTGTAACAAGTGCCTTTTAGTGGCACCTTTTCACATGTATATAAAGGGGCTTTGCCCTCCTTGTAAGGATACTCCTAATGAATAGAAAACTCTCTCTTGTGTTATTCATCTCTTTGCTAATAGACTCAAAACACGTTATCAGCACGCTCTGGGTAAGGATTACTCTCTAAATGGCCGGACATAGCAATCATTTTTGTTGTTCTTGGGAATGATCCTATCCTTTTCTACCATGTACTGCATCATGGTGGATCTACTCGGTGGTTCCAACTCGAGCACCACACGGGCATCATCAACAGAGAGGGCATAGAGCAGGGGTGAGACATCACCGTGCAGTGTCCCGGCGTGATGGTGCAACGCTGCGAGGCGCCAGCCGTGCGCGAGGCTCGACAATGGCGGTGGTGCACTGCCAGGGCGATGGCTCGCGACAGCGTCGGCGCATGGCGCCGTGGTCTTGGCCGGCGCGCGCAAAGCGCAGGCGCTGGTCGGCAAGGTGCAAAGCGCGCAGGTGCGCCGGCTTTCTCCTCGGCTACTCGTCGGAGTCGCCTGGTACGACGTTGCCCGGCGCGCAGGGGGCCACGCTGCAGGGTGCGTCGGCGGAGGCTACCCAGCCTGCGCTGGCGCATGCGCACACGCCGCAAGTCGTGGCGCGCGCGAATCCGGTATGGCGCCGCGCAGGCGCGGCAGCACGGCCCGTCTGTGGCGCCATCGATCGGCGTCGCCGCGTGCGGAGGCGACCGTAGACGACGCGGCAGTGGCAAAACGCCGCCCGCTGGCGCGGCGCTTACAGAGGCCGGCGTGGCGCAGGTTCGCAGTGTGGTGGCGGCGTCGCCGTGTGGAGGCACAGGGGCCGGCGGCTGTGGAATCTAGGTTTGGAAACCCTAGTCTCCCATGGATGGGGAGGAATCTAAATGGGCTAAGGCCCATTGGCTGGAGGGGGATTTTAAGAATATTGGATTTTTTCCAAATTAGACCCCAAGCAATGCCACAATTGCTCATTAATCTAGCCAATAAAGGACCATGGGTTCTTTTTAATATTAATATTTGCATTTTAGTACTCTTGTTTTTAGAATAAAGCAAATAAATGCATGTACTGTTTAATTGCGATGTTAACCATGTAAATATTTGTATCGCAATTAAATGTGATGTTCTAAGTTCTTGTATTATTTAAATGCATTTCATTTTCAAGCATTTATATTTCATGCTATGTAGTTGACGATTACCTTAAGTGCTAAAATTAGCATAAGGCATGGGTCCTATGGCATAAAAACTATGTCCATAGTGAGAGTATCTCGCCCATTGCTAAAAGGTCTACGTCAATTTAATGTATTATTTAAGTTATTTGCTTAACTTAAATTGCATAAATTCATAAAAATGCTAGAAAATTATGTAGTTGACGATTACCTTAAGTGCTAAAATTAGCATAAGGCATGGGTCCTATGGCATAAAACCTATGTCCATAGTGAGAGTATCTCGCCCATTGCTAAAAGGTCTACGTCATTTTATACTTTTAATATTCATACATATATTTACTTTGCTAAGTAAATAATTAAGAAATTACATGATATGGCTGATATCTCCAAAAAGGAGTTTGCTGAACTTGCGGTGGATGGCAGTAATTATTTAACTTGGGCCATGGATGTAAAAATCACGTTGGCATCAAGAAGTTTATCAGCTTGCATAAATGATCCTGTTGTGGGTGCAGCCCCTATACCTGAAAATTTCAAGTATGCAACTCTACATTTCATCAGGCACCACCTCCATTCAGACTTGAAAACTGAATATTTATTGGAGGAGGATCCACTAAGTTTGTGGAAGTCCTTAAAGGACAGATATGACCAACATAGAGCGGTCATGTTGCCTGAAGCTCAAAGGGAATGGTCTATGTTACGCTTTCAAGACTTTAAGTCTGTTGCTGAATACAATTCTCGCGTACATAAGATCAATTCCAAATTAAGATTCTGTGACAAGGTCATTCTGAGATGAGGACATGATTGAAAAGACGCTTTGCACTTTTCATCCTTCTATGACGATATTGCAGCAACAATATCGTCAACAAAAATACACTAAGTACTCTGATTTAATTTATACTCTGCTTCAGGCAGAAAATCATGATGAACTTCTTATGAAGAATCATCATACGCGCCCGACAGGGGCAATGGCAGTGCCGGAAGCACATGCCAATATTCCGAGTACTAGTGCATACCATGATCAAAAGAAGGATAAAAATAATAAAAGGAATAATGCAAAGTGGAAGTCCAAAATGCAGAGGAGCAAATCAAAAGTTCATGGCAAAGGAAAATTCAAGAATAATTCTCCTAGGGAGAAGACTGGACTTTGCCATAAATGTGGATGTAAGGGTCATTGGGCAAGAGAATGCCGTACACCTAAACATCTGGTTGAGTTATACCTCAAATCAGTTGGCAAGGGTAACAATCAGAAGGGCAAGGTTGAAGTTCATTTTGCTGAAAATCCAGAAATGAGTCTGGATAAAGGATAGAAAGATCCTGACAAGATTGTTGATGACCATGGAATGGTTCAACATAAGGAAGATGAACTTAAAGATACCCATGATATGATGGTGGAATATGCTAACCTAGATTTGTATGGAGACACTATTTAGTCTCTCATTATCCCTTATGATTGTACTCAGCATATTGTATAAGTTTTATTTGGTGCTCATAAAGAGCATATACATGTTTGTTACTGTCAAACATGTAGGTATGTCTTGTAAAGAACATATGTATCTTGTATATTGACATGACATATAATATATGTGTGTATTATTTCTATATTGGAGTTAATTTTATTTTCTCCGTTTATAGATCTTGGTGACAATCCGATGGAGGAAGAATTATGTCTAGTTGACAGTTGCACCACTAATACCATATTAAGGGAGATAAAGTATTTCCAAACTCTAACTAAGAGGAGAGGAAATATAATGACCATCACTGGTAATGATGCTCAAATTGTTGGTTCAGGACGAGCCATCATTATACTCCCTATGGGTACAAACATCGTGATAGAGGATGCTTTGTTGTATCCTGAATCTACACGTACCTTACTAAGCTTTAAAGATATTCGCATCAATGGTTTCCATGTGGAGACTAGTAAAGAGAGCAGTGTTGAGTATTTGCTCTTAACTAAAACTACTAGATGCGAAAAACAAGTGGTTGAAAAGCTTCCTTCTTTTTCATCAGGATTGTACTACACATATATTAAACCCGAACCACATGTTGCGTTAAAGACAATTTTATCTTATCTTGATAAGTTCAAGATTTGGCATGACCGATTAGGTCATCCAGGTTTGGGTATGATGCATAAAATTGTCAAAGGTTCTGTTGGCCATAATATTAAAAATTCAGATTTCCCAAAATATGATGAATTCATGTGCACTGCATGTGCAAAAGGGAAATTAATTTTGAGGCATTCATACCTTAAAATTAAAAATGAGCCATTAAATTTCCTTGAAAGGATTCAAGGAGATATTTGTGGACCTATCCAGCCTTGGTCTGGGCCGTTTAGGTATTTCATGGTATTAATTGATGCATCTACAAGATGGTCCCATGTATGTTTACTCTCTACAAGGAACCATGCTTTTGCTAGATTAATTGCCCAAATAATTAAATTAAGAGCCAATCATCCTGATGACAGGATAAAGTCCATTCGGTTGGATAATGCCGCTGAATTTTCTTCAAAGGCATTTAATAATTATTGTTTGGCTTTGGGCATTAATGTAGAGCATTCTGTACCATATGTACATACACAAAATGGCTTAGCGGAGTCTTTGATAAAGAGGATAAAGCTTATAGCTAGGCCTCTGTTGCAAAATTGTCAATTACCAACAAGTTGTTGGGGACATGCAGTTTTACATGCTGCAGCTTTAATCCAAATTAGACCAACTGCATACCATACGGTCTCCCCATTGCAGTTAGTACGTGGAGATGTACCAAGCATTTCCCATCTGCGAAAATTCGGTTCTTGCTGTATACGTCTGATTTCACCACCACACAGCGTACAGATGGGTCCTCAAAGAAAGTTGGGGATCTATGTGGGGTATAATTCACCGTCAATTATAAAATACCTAGAGCCATTGACGGGGATACATTTACGGCTCGATGCTGATCAGTATATTTGATGAGGATAATTTCCCGGCATTAGGGGGAGATTTGTACCACAAGGAATGCCAGGAAATTGATTGGAATGCCACAGGCATTCAGTCCTTAGATCCACGTACAAAAGAATCTGAACAAGAGGTTCAGAAGATTATAAGTTTGCAATACATTGCAAACAATCTGCCAGATGCATTTACTGATTATAAGGGGGTTATGAAATCTCATATACCTGCTGTTAATGCTCCGGAAAGAGTAGAGGTACCAAAGAAAACTACTCTAGCCCCTAATGTGAATAAGAGGGGGAGAATTCCGGATGCACAGGACTTTGTTTCGCGGAGACGTCCGCAGAAACAAAAGACCGATAAAGGTAAATTACGTATGTCAGTAAATGAAAAAGAGGTTGGAAGTCCTCTAGTGATTGGTAAACCCAACATAATTGTGCGCACAAACTTCAATGTTGGGACATCGGAACCCTTGGACTCAATTGTATTGGGAAATCATGATGAGTCACAAGGCAAAAATAAAGAATTTTTTGATGAAGAAATTTCCACTAATTATACTGATTCAAGATAATCATACAATAGAAAGACTACAATTGTCGACATTTATTTTGCCTCTAAGATTGCTGAAGCCCTTCAACTGGATCCAGAACCAAAGTCCATGGCAGAGTGCATGAAGCGCTCAGATTGGGTCAAATGGAAGGAAGCAATTAAGGCTGAATTGAGCTCGCTTAAGAAAAGAGAGGTATTTGGTCCAGTTATGACCACACCTCCTAAAATATTTCCGGTTGGAAATAAATGGGTTTTCGTTCGAAAGAAGAATGAAAATAATCAAGTGGTGAGATATAAAGCGAGACTTGTAGCACAAGGGTTCACGCAGAGACCCGGCATTGATTACAATGAAACATATTCACCGGTAATGAGTGGAATAACGTTCCGATATTTAATATCATTGGCAGCAAATAAGAATTTATCCATGCAGTTGATGGATGTAGTGACTGCATATTTATATGGGTCACTTGATTCGGATATTTACATGAAAGTCCCTGAGGGGATATCTATTCCGAATCCAAATACAAATCGCAACATGTATAGTGTCAAATTGAAAAAGGCACTATATGGATTAAAGCAGTCGGGTAGAATGTGGTACAACCGACTAAGTGAGTTCCTTATTAAGAAAGGTTACTCAAATAATGATGATTGTCCTTGTGTGTTTATAAAGAAATCCCAAAATGGATTTTGTATAATTTCCGTTTATGTTGATGATTTGAATATCATCGGAACCCCAAGGGATATAAAGGAAGCTAGCAATCATCTAGTGACGGAATTTGAAATGAAAGATTTGGGTCAAACCAAATTTTGCTTAGGTTTACAACTTGAGCATCTCCCTGAAGGGATATTTGTGCACCAATCTGCATATACTCAAAAGATTTTGAGTAAATTTAATATGGATAAATCATATCCATCAAAGACCCCTATGGTTGTTAGATCTCTAGATAGGGATAAAGACCCATTTAAACCTAGAGATGAAGATGAAGATATTTTAGGACAAGAGGTTCCATATCTTAGTGCCATTGGGGCACTAATGTATCTAGCAAACTGCACAAGACCTGATATTTCATTTGCAGTTAATTTGTTGGCTAGATATAGCGCAGCACCAACAAAGAGACATTGGGCTGGCGTTAAGAATATCTTCAGGTATCTCCAAGGTACAAAAGATCTTGGTCTATTTTATAAGAAAAACCAAGATATGAACATAATGGGTTATACAGATGCTGGCTATTTGTCTGATCCCCACAATGCCAGATCACAAACTGGGTTTGTATTTTTATATGGTGGAACGGCTTTTTCATGGAAGTCTAGTAAACAGACTTTAGTGGCCACTTTCACTAATCATTCTGAAATAATTGCACTTTATGAAGCATCACGTGAGTGTGTATGGCTTCGTAGAATGATTAATCACATACAAAAAGCATGTGGTATAAATACAATTGAATCCCCTACCATTATCTATGAAGATAATGCGGCTTGTATTACTCAAATGCAAACAGGTTATATAAAGAGCAACATTACAAAACATATTGCTCCTAAATTATTCTATCCTCATGAGCTCCAAAAGAGCGGTGAGATAGAAATTTTACAAACAAAGTCTTGTGAAAATTTGGCTGATTTATTTACCAAATCCTTACCAAAATCCACATTTCAGAAATGTGTTAATGGAATTGGTATGAGGAGACTTTGTATGTTGCAAGGATCAGGGGGAGAGTCCTCTGAACTTTAAACCTGTTTTTAAAAGGATATATTGTACTCTTTTCCTTTATGAGTTTTTACATGGTATTTTTCCCATAAAGGTTTTTAATGAGGCAATATAATACAAGATAAATATGTTATGTACTCTTTTCTCTGTCCATTTTCCCCACAGGGTTTTTGGGAGAGTTTTTAATGAGGCATATACATATATTCCTATTTTCTTCATCCGTTTTTCCCACAGGGTTTTTGGAAGGAGTTTTTAAAGGAACACGAAGATGAACATAATTTGTCCAAGGGGGAGTGTTAAGATTTATAAGCATGTGCTAATTGTGGACAAATTTACTTGTGTCTATGACATTAACTACCATGTAGTTATGTGCATGAGGAGGCACCTTTTGTAACAAGTGCCTTTTAGTGGCACCTTTTCACATGTATATAAAGGGGCTTTGCCCTCCTTGTAAGGATACTACTAATGAATAGAAAACTCTCTCTTGTGTTATTCATCTCTTTGCTAATAGACTCAAAACAGTATTATCAGGGCGCCCAGTAAACTCACGACTTCACGAGCCAACTGCAGTATAAGGAAAACTAGTTACATGCCCGTGCGTTGCTACGAAAAACAAAATTGATAACGAAAAATAAAGATTAAAAAATAAAAAAAATTATTTCACAAGATCAAACATCTATCTTTAACGCTTCATTTCTTGTGAAAGCTGGTTAATTAAAGCAACGCTTCGTTTCTTGCGTAGGGCAATTAAGCGGCAATTAATGACGTGGGAAGAATGGACCGCTGCCACCAAGTGCTGCTTTAGAATAGTAGAGATATGCCCAGTGCGTTGCTACGAAAAACAAAATTGATAACGAAAAATAAATATTAAAAAATAAAAAAAATTATTTCACAAGATCAAACATCTATCTTTAGCAACCGTTTCTTGAAAAGTGGCTAATTAAAGCAACGCTTCGTTTCTTGCGTAGGGCAATTAAGCGGCAATTAATGACGTGAGAAGAACGGGCCACTGCCACCAAGTGCTGCTTTAGAATAGTAGAGATGTATATACTTTTTAAAATAAAATAAGCCGTTTATGTACTCTTTAAAATAATTGAGGGACTAAAAAAAAACTCAGGGAGGCGACTAGTAGTAGGCACTAGGAAAGTGACTGCCACCGCGCACGTGAACGGAAAAAAATTATGTTGTTTTTTCAGAGAAAAGATGGACCACGAAAACATTTTTTCGAAAAAAACAAGGAAATTTTTCGGAGAAAAAACGGACTATAAACACGCTGCGCGCGTGAATGAAAAATAACTTTGAGAAAAAATGGGCCACGAAAACACAAAAGCGACGCACGCCGCGTGCACATGGAAAATGGATTTGTGTTTTTTTTAGGAAAAATGGACCACGAAAACATTTTCCCTGGGATCCGAAGAAAAAACGGACAACGAAAACATTTTTCAAACAAAAACGGAGAAACGACGAACGAAAAACAAATTAGCATTTTTTTCCTGAGGGAAAACAGTCATCGAAATTTTTTTTCCCATGCTCCGGAGAAAAAGCGAACAACGAAAATATTCTTTCCAACAAAAACGAAGAAACGTCGAACGAAAAATAAATTCCCTTTTTTTTAAGGAAAAACGGACAACAAAAACATTTTCCCCATGCTCCGGAGAAAAAACGGGACAATAAAACATTTTTTTCGAGCAAAACGGAGAAAGGACTTGAATCCATTTTTTTAAAGGAAAAACGGACAACGAAAACATTTTTCCAATGCTCCGAAGAAAAAACGGACAACAAAAATATTTTTTTCGGGCAAAACGGAGAAATGACTTGAATACATTTTTTTTAGGAAAAACGGCCAACGAAAACATTTTTCCCATGCTCCGGAGAAAAAACGGACCACAACAACATTTTTCCTGGCAAAACGGAAAAAGGACCTGAACGTAAAGTGCAGGGACCTATTTGTTATGATTTTGGACCTGCTCGCTATTTTGAAAAACTATAAAAGGGCTTGTTCGCGATTCATATTTAACGGGAGGTTCTTTCTGTAAAATGACGAACCAGGGGCCTAAACGCGAACCGGGGAAAAAATTCCCCCCTCACAGAAAATCCAAAGGACCCCTACGCAAATTAAAAGGACATATCCGTAATTTCAAGAATCGAAGGGGTTTTTTGCAAAAAGAGAAGAGAGAGAGAGAGGGGGGTGGGACGCGTGGAGGGGCTGGCTGCGCGTCCTTTCTCCCGATTGTAATGAAGTACGTCGTGTGAAATTTGGTCTGATTTTTTTTGCAAAAAAAATGGTAGGAGGATCTCAATGTAATTTCGGTTTGCTCGGGGTGGTTTTTCAAAAATGGGTTGGGTATGAGCCATCTGCGAATTTGCGTAACCATGTGGTCTTTTTGCAAAAAAAAAACGGTGGAGTGACTGTTCGCGAATCTTTTGAAGTGTTCTTTGCAACTATTTGTGTCTAGATGTTGGTTATGGGGGTCCAGCGGCAGCGGGGTCATAAACCATTTGTTGGTTTTGTTCTTTGCTTCTGCTCTGCTGCCTGCTTGGTCAAAGGCCATGGCTTGTTTAGGGGGATGCTGCTGCTTTCTTGCTTTGTTGTTGCTATTAAATCCTGTGGTTTGGCTGTTAAAAAGATGTAGGTTCTTGCTGTTCTAGAAACTTCATTGCAACATATTTAAATGGTCCTTCTTATATTCCAGTGGTAGAAAGAAATTATACGGCCTTACTACTATTATAATTTTATCCTTTGTGTAAGTATCAATCATATAGAACCTAATGTTGGACCTTGTATTGTTAGGATATTCAGCCAACTCACCGTTTCAGATGATGCACAGAAAGACACTTTCTTTTTCAACACCTGGAACATTTCATCCGTAGTTGGATACCCCTAGCTTCCCAAAACTGCCTCACACGTTATCCAGTTCAATTGATAGTAGTGGTAGTGAAATTTCTACATTTCTTGCTGATGAACATGCTGTTTCTTCAACCTCGACTTTTTGTTCCACATTCCAAAATGCTTCTTCCTTCATGAACCAGTAAACCTAGAAGCTTTTGGTTTTCAAGGGGCACAAAATGCTGCTATGTTGAGCAAAACAAGCCATCCAAATGGGAGTCTCTCAGTATTTGATAATGCTACCTTGGCATCACTGCATGTAATGCTCACTACATAGATATAGTTGCTAGCCTCCTACTGTATCTGTTACATTCAATTAAGTTTTCGTTTTGTGGTAATACAGGATAGCAAAGAGTTTATCAGTGGTAGCATCTCCTCTTCTTCTACCATCCAGCAACCACAACTAGCTACTGGTGGTTTGAAGGCTTGACAACAGGTTTAAATTTTGAAATTGCGACACTAAACAACAATTTCTACAACTGCAACTTGATGTTCATTCAATTCGAAGTTCAAACTGTACCGATAAAATCAACTTTCATATTGCAGGAGCAAAATGCAATGTGTAATATACCTCTCCCTACTTTCATTTATGGTAGCCAGATGGCTGTTACTGAAGCACAAGGGGCACTGATTCCTCGAAAGGTTTTTTAAATATACATTTGTTCTCATACTAGTAGGGTGCCCGTGCGTTGCAACGGATTTCAAAAGAAGTGATATATACCATCTAAACATGATACCAAGCCATACAACGAACATCAATTTTCTCTTACACATATCAAGCTAATTACATAAAACAAAGTTCATTGACATCTTAAAAAGTTGTCCAACCAATATTCTTAAAAACAATCTTTAAACAAAAGAGAGTATCATAGGCATGAGACATCTAAGACTTTTTTTACAAAAATATATCTACATATCAAACCACCGTCAGAGGCCTCAGTTTCTCTGCCATGCACCATATTCAGCTGTTCGCAATCACCACCCTCAAGCCATGGTTAATGAAGAGCCACATGATGGCCTCCACTATTCCTCATGCCGTCATGCGCCGATCACAATGGCCATGTTTCCTGTCCAACCTGTATTCGTACGAAAGACTCGTACACGCAGAGTTGCAAACTTAACAAGGAACTATAGGCAAACTATAATACACTCTTAAAGACCTCTTTACTGTTTGTCAAACAGAAAGACAACCTCCAGTAACATATCAACAATGGGAAAAGGAAACAAGCACCACACACTCATACTTCATATTCAGTAATAAAAAGGTTTGAATTTGAAGATGGTACCATGATATGCGCGGATTCAGCATTACTAAAATCACCAGCCGATTGTTTGAGGCCAAGGTGAATTTTCTACCACTAACAGAGAGCAATATTGAACGTAACATACTATTCTTTATGTACACATGCATCACGTGTTCACAATTATAAATATGCAAGCAACATAGAAGTCCAAAACCAAATTAGATTGGGCAGTAATCTTAGTTACTGACCGCAGGAAGGTCAATATCAAGAAGAACACGCTTGCGAAGTTGCCGGAATAGTCTCCAACTTGAAGCCCCTAACATACATTGAAAAAAAGAATAAAAATTTAAGTTCCTGTTGGACTATGGGAGGACCGGGCGGGGGGTTGGACATATGCTCTCACCTTCTTGCACGACACGCATGACAGCCTCAAATCCCTGGGGTCTATTGATATTCCATCTGAGATCATTGAAGAGTCTGGCTGGATTAGAAAGAGCAGAAAATGGATAATAGTAGTAAACATGCAAAATTAAGGCAAGATACCCAGATCAAACTGCATTTCAATAAAACAACACAAGAGAAGGCATACATGATGGGGTCTATATGCACAAATTATGCGAAAATTGGATAGGGTCAATGTCAATCCCCTATAACCCAAAATAAATGCAAACCATGAATCAAATGGTTTAGGAAATATTATTATAGGCCGTAAATACAATAACCACCTAGCCACCAACTATTTTCCAAATCCTGCATCCAAGTATGAAGCGTGAGCTCAAAACCTCTGGGTAAGCCTAGGAGCAGTAAAATGTCTAACAGTTAAAGATATTCAGGTCAGACACAATAGACCAAGATTGTTAGATATATCAATAAAAACATAGCACGTTTTATGCGCGTACAAGGACTCCTTAGGCAAACAGGGTGACGAAATTATGAAGAAGGAACAAGTAATATCACTAAAATAGCCATACTGTGCAATCAAAACGCAGACAATAACATAAATCATTTAGGTCAGACAATTGATAATGGCACAAGTAACTGCATAAATTAAATTCTCACCACTATGGTGCCAAAAGTTTGGGAATGGAACCATTGATATATATTAATAAATTACTATCCCGCAACTACAGTACAAGTATAGATAAAATGTTTGAATAGTCTAGCTCATGCTCTCTTGTAGAAAAAATATGCAACATTCGTGCAATATTAGAGAGATGCAGCATGCACTTATAGTTCGTTATACTTGACTGTTTCCACAAGCTTATTATTGCACCAAAATCAGATCAATGTGTTAAACTAAGAAGTATATAGGTAGAACCCCAGTGCTATCAATGTTAGGGGACAGGTGGAATGAAACCATATCTCATTGGTTGCGTTAATGGATTTCTTACACACAAGAATGAATCCAAATCATGTCCGTCAGGACAGTAAAAGACACAGAGAAAAGAGAGATGTGCATGCACTAAAAAGCTAACAATCTGGGAATTTGGTTCCTACCTTGGTTAGCCTCAGAGAAACACACATGGGTACAAAATCCTTGAACATATTCAAGGAGTAACTCTTTGGTGTATTGCCAGTGTTAGTTTGAGCCATCTC
Source organism: Rhipidocladum racemiflorum (assembly GCA_036346355.1). NCBI lineage: Eukaryota > Viridiplantae > Streptophyta > Magnoliopsida > Poales > Poaceae > Rhipidocladum > Rhipidocladum racemiflorum. The sequence continues at coordinate 68,021,200 of CM070576.1, read as the reverse complement.
CATCTTGAACTGTCATTCCAAGAAAAAGAACCATACAGACACAGTGACATTTTCCTTCACAGGTTACTGTATCTCTTGATGATACTATCATTATAGACGGTGGAGGTGACAAACAACAGATAGAAGAGACGTGACAAACAGGTACTGCAAGAATCGTAATATATTACTCACATCTCAATACATCCTGGATAATACTTGCAGGAAACACTTTCAATAGAAATTACATCTTTTGCCGTGTGGATGTCATTGACAGCTTAGAGAATCATTTGAGAACAGCTCTGCTATGTTCGACAAAGAAAAGGCTCAAGAGCATTTATCGAAGTTATCGAAGTTATTCCTGCATTTTGCCAACTAAGTTAAAAATACGATCCTAATAAAGGCTATCCAAATTTGTTCTAAGAGCATCTCCAAGAGAGAGCCCTAAAAATGAGCCTTAGTGTGGGTATGACTAAAATTATCGAACTTGTTTGACAATTTTTGCTTCTATACAGCGTCTTTGCTGATGACAACCACAGAGGTCTACACAGAAAGCAATGCCGATGGTAACCAGGAGATTGATTTTATTTGGCACCAGACAAATTTATTGATGGATGAATACATATATCTGACAACTTTATGGTTTGACAAATTTACTTTGCATAGGAGATTCAATAAATATTTATGTGTACTGATGTGACAGATATATGTGACAAATTTACTTTTACTTCTATCCAAAACCTCCTGATGAAAAATTAAATCAATTCTCATCCACCATGAGAATTGCAAGAATTTGGAATTATTTGTAGGATTCTTAATGACCAACGGTAGCAATATGACACCACAACAGAGGGGGCTGAAGCTCAATGTGCATACATGGAAATGAATAACCTTGTTGATATAGTTGTTACCGATGATTCAGATGTCTTATTGTTTTGGTTTATGTGTAATTAGATGGATGAGTTAGTGAATTAAACTCACCTAGGCATGTTACAGACCTAGATAGAAAACTAATAGAATACTGGAAAAGCAATCTAAAGTCGTAATAGAATATACTGAAGAAATATATTGGATGATTTCACCAAAAATCACATTGCAGTTCAATTTTGAAACGATTTGCACATGCCAAATAAAAGTTTCAACAGTTCAACCATGCTTCTATTAGTTTGGACTGAAGTCACGTGAGCCATCGAACTAAACCAATTTTAAAAATGTTGATGACACAGTGTTCATAAATGGACACAACCTACAGAAGTTGATGAAACATTGATCCATATTTGTTAAAACTTTATATAGCAATGGAAGAGGTTTTCATCAACATTGTGTGTACTTCATAGCATGCCTCATAAATGTAAGGAAATGGTAAAAATATTTTAGAGAAAATGTCAGGTAATGCTAAAAGTGCAAACCTAATAAAGGTGGAGTATCCTCTGCTTGTATTCTTTGTAACTTTCGACCTACAAAAAAGAATACAACAGAATTAATTTCCTTTCTATCCAGGTGTGGTGTCTTGACATTATGAATCACTATTACGAAGTTGCAATTGCGAAATAGAGCAACCATATTTGAGCTCTACTTCATTTTTAAACGGCATGAATCCCATGATTCTTTCTAACAATTTGTTTGCGCATACATGAGAAAGCTATTAATTATAAGAAACCGCGGATATCTATGCTTCTAGTGAAAATCAACATGAATATCCCACAATATAACATGAATATCCAAAGCACTCTTGAATTTGTATCTTTGTCGATATGAATGCATTTAATTACTAATAAACAACAACCAATGACAAGAATACAAACACTGATATAGCTGGCAACAACAACAACTAATAATCACACTACAATTCCTGAATTTATTGTGATGATTGTCTGTTACAGAAAGAAACACAATATATTTTTATGTTTCTTTGGCTATGATTACTCTGTAGTTAGTTTTAATCATTACTCATGCAGCAAACTATTTGTGACTGGGTCTTTTTGGTCTAGGAGATACTACGAAAATTAGGATCCATGACCGATCTATAAAAATGCCCAAGCGTTGCAATGGTAAAAAAATGTGTACATAGCGCACATGATTTTCATGATTTTTCTTTTACATCATTAAGAGAGTAAATGGAACATTCACACTTGTATACAATTACAGAATGCCGATAGTTCATAAATATCTAACTGACGGATTATATATTGGAGCTAACACAAATAGACACCATGTACAAATATAAATCAAACATGGACCATTCAACCTGCTATCCAATATTCATTCAGGTATGATAAAAAACAACACTTTCGATTACTACCCTGCTACATCCACAAAATAAACTAAAAATTTGATGCATCCACCCAAATAGACCTTGCAGCTTTCTTTTTCCTAAAAAAGAATCATTTCTAGGAGACATGCTTCCTGATCTTTAGTTGATAAATACACAAGTTCTAATATAAGTGCCTGATAGTTATTTCTCTCTCCCCCTCTCTCAAAAAAGTAGCTCTTAGTTCTCAGAGCTTCAGGTAGTTGACAAATGAATAGTGCATAGGAACTAAATGTGGTTGAAATTCCAGATTTCAGTAGATTGTATTTTTACATATAGAACGCATTGAAACACTTAAATAATCCTAAAAAACATAGAAATTGCCCAAGAAAATTCAGCCAAAACTATTGTTTTTGTTAAAGGGAGTCCAGTTAACTCAGCTGAATTGTAGACCCAAATGCGAGTTTACAATCAACTCAAAAGATGAGTCAAGTTTCAATATTAATTCATTTTCCAAAGGAAATGCATACATGGCGATTTCGCCTATTGACAAGCAAAAGCCCATTAATCAATTGAATTTTGGATATGAGAACAAGCTGATTGAGATAAGTCCACAAGTGAATATAGCATCGTAAAATTCCTCTTGAGATATCTAGACATTTTCAAGGATAATGGCAAGTTGCCTAGCTAGGTCTAAATACAACTGATTCGAGATAAGTCCACAAGTGAATATAGCATCTCAAGATTCATCTCTTTCTACAAGCAATAAATGTGATCTATTATGAAGACAAGGACTGTGAAAAGAACTTCTTTGGAGGACAACCTTGTCGCTATTGTAGTCGATGTTGAATATGATCCAACTTGCGTCAACCGGTGAAATCTTGCAGAGCATAAAGAAGGAAGAAGGTGAATACAAGAACGAGAATAAGATGCAATGCTATTGTACCAGGGGGAACTATTTACCTCGTCCCAAATTTTGGAGCAACGTGAGAAGTGGAATCAAAAGAAGTGGATTTTATGCAGTGGAGGTGGAGGCGGTTGCAACCGCTGAGCTCGTGGAGGTGGAGTGGGTCTTTGAGGTAATAGAAGTGGCTCACAAGCTCGGTTTCTTTGAGGCGACCGATGTGATATTTGCGTGGACCGGGTGTGGAGGCAAGGGACGGCGTGGAGGGTTTAGGTGGGCGCGCGAGGTCGAGATAGCGAAGAGAGCGGGGCGTGGAAGGTGGCGATCGGGAAGCGAGGAGGCGACGGTCAGCCGCGAGGTCGGCGGCGTGGAGGGTGCGAAGCGAGGAGGCGGTCGTGGGCGCGGAGGTCGGCATAGCGAAGGGCGCGGGGCGAAGGAGGCGGCGATGGCGCGACGGAGCCGAGAGGCGACAGCGTGGGAGCGAGGAGGCGACTGGCCAACGCACGGAGGTCGGCGGCGTGGAGGGTGCGAAGCGAGGAGGCGGTCGTTGGCGCGGAGGACGGCATAGCGAAGGGCGCGGGGGCGAAGGAGGCGGCAGTCGGCGGCGCGGAAGGAGCCGAGAGGCGACAAGCGTGGGAGCGAAGGAGGCGACGGTCGGCGGCACGGAGGTCGGCGGCGAGGAGTGCGGGGGAGGTCGGCGGCGCGGAGGGTGCGGGGGGAGGTCGGCGGCAATCGGTGTGGAGGTCGGCAGAGCGAAGGCGTGCGGGCGAGGGAGGCGGCGGAGAGCTCGGTACGCGGGTTAGGTTTGTCTTTTGGAGCTGGATTTCGATTTGTGCGGTGGAAGAGAAACGTGGGGGAAAAAAGGGTTGCGCTGCGCGCTTGGATGGAGAGAGGAAAAAGGGAAGAAGGACGACGGATAAACTGTGCTTTTATATTAGTACAGATACTATCTGTAGAATGGACCACTGCCACCAACTCTCACTTAAGAATAGTAGAGATGCATTGTTTGTTTTACTTTCTCTTTCTTTAAATACATATTTGACAAGTTGGACTTTGTGCTTGCAAATGTTCAGAGGCCACCGCTAATCCATGACAACAAAAATGAAGCCATCCTTTTGATGTGCAACCCCAAGCAAATTCAGCTCAAGGGAATAGTGTCAGCGAGAAGCCACGGGTAAGGGCTCGTCGTGGACTGTTCACAGTTTGATTTACGTAGTAGCTTGTAAATAGGGATACATTTTGTTTCATGTGTGTAAAATAAATTTGATATTTACCGCACGTTTTATAATCTTGTATGCTTGTATATCTATCAACTTCTTTGCGGTTTCTGTTGCAACGTACGTGCAGCTTACTAGCTAAGCAGAAAACGTAACCGGAAGCATCACCTCTCTGAACAGGAATCAATCCATCAGATCAGGAAAAAAAACCCTATGACCACAAGGAAGCATCAAGGCCACGGAATAACGGGCAGCAATATTCTATGCATTAGCATGACGATATAAGATGGTTCTCTATATGTGTACCCAAGATGGCAGACCTAAAGTTAGTAAGCCACCTGGACTCTGCAGCAGAACTACAGCGAAAATGGATGGAAGGAACCCCCGTCCCATTCAAACGTATAGGTACATAGGTTGTACGAGGGCATCTACGCAAGATAACGATAAAGCTTCATATCTACCTTGTCCCTCTCCAAGAACTCACGCTCAATCAGGGACTCGATCCTTTTCTTTATCACAACAGGATTCGGCAAGAAGCGTGATTGGAGCTGCTTCGTCACCTCCGTGACTACGCTATTGTGGTCCAGGACTCTTCTGGATTTCATGATTCTGACAATGGCAGCCTCAATCTGAGGTTTTCTGTCTTCCTCAATTCTTTGGCGAGTCGCCAGCTTTTCTGGTTCTGTCTCCTTCTGTGCAACCACAGTGCCAATCTTCACCTTGACTAACTTGCTAGTGAACTTGTCATTATAGTAGAAAGTGTCGCCCTCACATATATCCTTGCTCATGGGTTCCTTCCGCAGCACATTCTTACCCTTAACACAAGCAAGAGACTGGAGACAGCGCTTCAGGTCAACATGTGGTATAGCTGTGGCCTGCTCGATTTCACTGTAAGTCAAACCATCCGCTGAGTTAAACAGCATTAAGACACACATCTGGTAAGTGGAGACATTCAGCTCATGTCTGCGGCCTCCAAACGTTGCTTTAATGTCTGCGCTCCCCATATTTGTTTGCCATGTTAATCTCCTGCCATTGTGAGTGCCAAGATAGTATGTTCGGAACCTCTCACATATACGGAGGATCTCAGGTGGAAGGTTGCAGGTGGCACATGGTTGTGTTGGCCAAGAACCAGTGGTGAGTATCTGGACAGATATTGCCGGGCTATCAATATCAGCAGCAAGATAAGCATAGAAATTTCGCATAGCATCCTGGGACGTCTTCAAATCAGTGAACATGCCTTCCAATTTTGAAGTAAACTGGTAGCCACATTCCGTCTTCAGCTTCACAAGCATACTCCTCTCAGCTTCATCGGAAGTAGTTTTCCCAGATAGAAGACGTTTTGCCAAGTGTTGCTTGTAATACTTTTCAAAAACATCTTTCTCCTGCAAGTACCTGAAGAGCAACATCACCTTGTCCAGTACAGTCTCCACATCCACTTCGTCAGCCACTTTCACTCCTTTCCGAAGTTTGTCGTCAACATACAGTGATATGAATTCAGGGGATCGGTTGTTTAAGTTGATGAAATTCTCAAAGGAGGAATTCAAAGCATTTTGGAAAGCCTTGTCATTGCTGAATGAAACACTGATAATCGCACCATACTTGTCCTTTTCATTTAGAAGACACTGAACAAAATCAACAGGGTCCTTTAATCTCTCTGGGTCAGTCACCAAAGTCTTTCCAGTTTCCTTAACATGAGAAGTCATCACAGATCTAATTGTTGAATGCCCATCAGGAACACGTTTAAACAAGTCGTACATCCTGGTCAGATCATCGTGTTTTTCATCAATGAGCATATTCACAAGACCAGAGTTCTCCATAAGAATCAACCTCTGCATGTGATTTGAGAGCATCTCTTTATCCACAACACTAATTATTTTGTCTGCAGTTTTGGCATCCATATACTGTGTAACACGTTCCAATTCCTCAGCAAGCCGCCTCTCAGCCTTCTTGAGATACTGACCACAATCACAGCACTCAATGAACCGTTGAGACTCACCACTATAGAAACTTGCAGATACCTCAAGGAATGGACTCTCAAAGTCGTCCTGATAAACAGAAGACCCTAGATCCATCATCATTTTAGTTGTACTCCTCATCAAACCTCTGTTTATCACTTCACCCATCCTCTCTCTATGAATGAGTTCAAGAATTGTGTCAAGCAATCTCCCATGAATTTTGGGAGAGTGGACAATGATATCTCTCCATAATTCTAGACCAAGGTCAAAGACAGCTATCTTTTTATGAGTTGGAATAAATGTCCTATCCATATACATGAGTATATCTCTGATCATTTTTAATGCCTTGTTATGATCATCCCATCTTCTCTGCAGCTCTTCCAAGAACAAACCACCTTGGGCAGCCTCTACTGATCTGCACATTTCTTTCAGGTGTCCTTTCAAGTTCTCTGTCAGTTTATCATAGAGCTTCGGACCATGCTTGTGAAGAACCAAGTTATAACCAGTCCTGGCCAACAGAAAGAGAGCATTATGTCATGGAATTAGAAGAAAAAAAATGTATTTGAACTAAGAACCAAGGGAAACAATATGTTCTGGACCATAAAAAAGAAGGCATGTCTTTGAATTAAGAGCCAAAAGCAACATGACCAACCAGCAATATATGGCCTGAAATGAATATTCAGATAACAAAGCAAGTCATTCAATAGGCAAGAACGACACCCAAGAACAGGATTGCAGGACCACACTAGTTTTCTGAACTGCTGTCAGAATTGTAAACAGTGAGTAATGCTCTTCTGAGTCTACCACATCATAGCATCACGCATAATTCCCACAGCACACTAACATAGACTACTCCGCAATGTATTGTGCTCAATATATTTATGGCATCCTTAGTCATACCAGCACTACAAACCCCAACCCACCTCCCAAAAGAAAAAGGGCAGCAGCAACACTATGACAAAAGAAAAAGAAAGAAAGAAAAACTACGTAACACTATGCCGCTTTCATCCAAAACAACGGTATAGCACACGTCCGTTCGATTTAGTCCCCGATACGATCTTGGCTGCCATCGGATCTTATCTAAACGAAAGTCACGTGAGCCACTCAAAACAAATCAACCCATCTCTCTCTCTCTCTCTCCATTCCCCATTTTCTCCTCCCAAATTCAACAGCACATTCTCTCTCTCCATTCCCTATTCCCTCCCCCCAAATTCAACAGCAGTGAACCAATTAGTCGACAACGACAACGGATCGAGCTGTCAGTAGACCTAATCCGCACCCGGAGTTCACCGTTGTTCCTGCCCCTTCAGTTTTCTCACCAGATTTGGTGCTCAACAGGGAGAGGCAGCAGGGAGCAGACACGACGATGGCACCGGTTGCAGGCGAGGTGGCACTCTCCAGCCTCCCTCACTTCTCCATCTCTTCAGTCTCCACACAACGATCAACCTTCACAACGGCGGCGACCAACAAGGCAGTAGAGGCCGACGGGCGGCGACCAGAAGTACGGAAGCGGCACAGCGTGTGGAGGAGGGCAGCTATCGGCATGGCGGAGACAACATGGCGGGAGGAGGACACCGGCGATGGGATCCACCGGATCGGGTCATCTACGTCGTCGATGATGGGATCTGCTAGCTACCACAACCCCGCGTCACCTCATGGCTCCACTTCACCGCCACACGCACGACATGCGACTTTGAGCGCTAGCTTCACCCCCTTAGGTGAGCAAGGGGAGGAGACGGGGGTACTGGCGAGTAGCAAGGGCCAGTGCGGCAGCAGCAGGTGGGCATGCTAGGGATTTTTTCTTTTTTTTCTGTTTGTCCTAATAAAACTTGATGAAACCCGTTGAAACTTGATGAAATCTATTGAAACTTGATGAAACTTTTGGGTTGAACTCGATGAAAAATGCTGAAACTTCTTGAAGCTTTTGGGTTGAAACTCGATGAAACTTGCTGAGACTTCTTGAAAGTTTTTGGTTGAAACTTATTGAAACTTGAGTACAAAAATCTGGAACTTGTTGAAACTTGGTCTTGAAACTTTCTCGGAATCTTCTTCCTCTTGTTGGCTTTCCCAAGATCAAACACACTTGAACTCGCGGACACACGACAAGAGCTAGACTAGAGTACACACAGAGAACACATACTTGTATATTCTTGTACCACTTCGCTCAAATAAGATGAATTCTGGGAACAATATTTGGAGACGGCTGACTCGAGTTACCTGACTCAAATTGCGTCGTTCGTGCTGTGTTCCTATTCAACTTAAGACTCACTAGCTAGCTAACTGTGTACAAGATATATAGGCATCATCACTAACTACCGGACTCGTATGAACCGAGGCAAATCCAATCGTGGCCGGCAAGCTCGACGGAGCGCTTCTAGTTGCCTGGAGACTCGCCCTGTAGCTGCACGTTCTCCTCCCTTAAACATGAGCATGCAAGCCATCTTCTCACCTGATGACTCAGTCGATACAGAGACCAAGTAACATCATCTCATGCGTCTTGCTCCCAGCACAGCATGCATGACTCGATCACTAACTTACCTCCTACATGCAAGTACTCCCTGCGCTAGAAGTGATCAAATAAGCAATGTGCATGCACATCCCATACACTTGGTTGCATGCAACTAAACTCTACTAATGACTAGATGACCAGAATGCAAACTGAGACGTACACATGCATGTACACGGTTCACATCTAATGTGTACAATTATTCTAAACAACAAGATTGATCCAACACCTCTCTCGCTCACTCCTACTCTCTCTCACTTGCTCTCACTCTCACGCGTCGAAGGCCACCGGAATTGGCACCACCGCCGCATGGGTTCACCACACCCCCCAGTTGTAGAGGGATTTTGAGGCGGTGGTGAGCGATGGCGAGCGATGGGCGGCGACAGAGGGCGGTAGCCGATGGCGTAGGGCGGGATGGCCAAGCGAGGGCCAAGAGAATACTAGGTTGGATAGGGTGGCGGCAGCAGAGGCAGGGGAGCCGGCGACAACAGACGAGGGGGAGCCAGCTGTGCGGTGAGGCGGCGAACTCTCCGCCGGGCACAAGGGAGGTGGGACAGGGCGGGAGAGGCGTGCGGAGCTGTCATTGGCATGGCGGCGGCGACAACGGTGACAGGGGAGGGAGATAGCGGAGGTGAGGAAGAGAAGAGAGGAAGGAGAGAGTAGTAGGAAGGAAAGGCAACCAGAGTCGGGATGGACAATTGGATGCTACACCGTTCGGATGGATCCATACGATATACCCTTCTGTAGTTGCTCTCGAAAAAAGCCAGCCATGACATGATCCTCCTATACTAATTGTGAAATGAAGTTCAAATCCATTTGACACATCTGGCACATTTGCTGAAACAGCTTACAACATTTGAATTTTCAGACAAGTCTTTTGCGCAATTTGTTCTATTGAAAAGCGTCTTTGATAGTTCTTTGAAATAGTTCTCCATCGAATTCCAAGTTTCATATAAGTCCCATATGATTTGCATTCCAAAACTAACCAGTCTTTCAAATAATTGAATCTTCAAACAAGTCCTTCACACTCAACAATATAGTATTTCCAACCATGTATCTCTCCATCCCAAATTCAAAATTTCAGATAAGTACATATGATTTGCACTCCAAAAGTAATTGGTCTTTCAAATAATTGAATCTTCAAACAAGTCCTTCAGACTCAGCAACAGAGTATTTCCAACCAGGGTTCACAAAACCGTCGAAAACCGCTCGAAAATCGCGGTTTTCGACTGTATCGATCCGGTTCGACATCCAAACCGGTCGGTAAAGCGGTCTAATTCAAAAAATTCGAAAAATTTATGCAACATAAACCGGTCGATTTTCGATCAAAATCAACCGGTTTTAGGTCAAAATCGTGTGGCAGTGCCGCCGTGGTCAGCACCCACCAACTAGCCAACCGGTTTTCGGTGAAAACCATCGATTTTGGAATTTTTTTCCAAAAATTTTGAATTCCTAACCCTTCGGTTTCTAACGATTTTCGACTCGATGTTTTTGAATTTCGATTTTCGAGCGGTTTTTTCGAAATCGATATTGTTAACCCTGTTTCCAACCATGCATCTCTCCCCATCCCAAATTAGTAGCAACGGACTTTAGCAACAATAAAAATGAAAGGGTATGATTCTTTGTAACATAGACAAATCCACATACATGGTTCCACCATAACTAAACTATAATGGAGAAGTTTTTTACAGGACTCCTTTGTGATATCCAACATATAAATTATAGGTATGGAGACACCCAACTAATAAATAAGTAATGTCACTTGTGGAATCACATTCTATGATGCTAAGCTTGTAAAAAGCAAAAGCAGAGCCATGACAGGTGTTTCACCTAATTTATCTCTAACATTTGGTGTCTTAAAAAAAGAAGAGGCCCAGAAGAAGAGGAGATATTTATATCAGTGATAACTCTATGTTTGGTAAAAGAGAACTCTACATTGCATTATCCGGTAGAACCAACTTCCTTAACTATACTGTTTTATAGAGAGGGTGTTTTAGATTTCAAATGCGCTGCGCTCTTTCAGGAATTCCCGAAAAAGACATTTGACATACGCTTATGTCTCCGAACCAAAATTAATTGAATTTATAAACATCAAATGACCTAATAACATTTTTACAGGAGCCAATCACATAGTTGGATTATAATCTAACACACCAAATGAAGTGCATCCAACATTTCTTTTTATAATGTCCTACTTGCTAACTAATTACACCACAACCCGTTATAACAAGATTTTGTTTATTAAAGCCAGATAAGAATGTGTTTGTTAAGATAAGAACAACGTACTAAGATAATGAGATTGCTACATGGGTACAGAGGCACATGTTGAGAGAGCATCAGCATGCTAGACTGAATTGGACGAAGAGTGGAAGATTACTGTTGAGTATAGATGTCCACGACTGGCATGACTGAACTGGTGATACAAAGGATACCGGCAGGCTCCAAGGGCCAGCGTTTATTCCAGCTTGGTGAAAGGAAAATCTCAAGCAATTTGAGGAGTGCATGAGCATGATTGGAACACAAAATGTGAGCATCCAACAGTAGTAAACTACTAAACTACAACGTGAATGACTGTTATCTTGTTTATGTTTCTATTGCTCGAATATAGATTCATAATACATATGGTGTTTGTTTCTTGTGTCTTTTATTCCTTGTAAGTATTAACTAAAATTTAATCTTCCCTATTGGTTGTTTTATGTTTATGGAGGTAGTAAGGGTCCTTAGGTTTTCTAAATGAGGCTTTCGATCTCTGTTTCTTAGTGGCGTGCTCAATGGCCGGGCAGTGGCACGTATCAGAAGCAAGACTTTCATGAGAACAATGTGGCAATTAGGATCCATCATACAACATAAGGTTTGCTCACACAAATTGTACACTAACACTAAAAATTGGCTGTCAAAAGGGTCCATGGAATCAAAATATGTGATCTTTCAAGATAAAAAAAAAATTATGCAATATATGGGGGGAAAAGGCTTGGGGCCTGCTTAGATACAAAGTATTTTTGGAGTTTTTAGGCAATAACATGGTTTCTAAAAAATACCATGGTATCTAAAGGGGTTTGGATACAACAAATATTGTAGTTTTATAAACCGTAGTATTGCAAATACCATAGTATTTTTGCCTTTTTGGAGTTTTCAAAAATCCACTCAAGATCTCTTTTTTCAAAACGATGTTTTTCTGTTACAGCATGACATGAGGGCATGAGGCAGCCTCACTTAATCTTCGTGTACAGTAAAACCATGCAATAGCGGGCCATCCAAGCATATGTGATCTTGTCCTTGCATTATGCTATGTACTCACATATATTGTACTGCATTCTTTCTTTTCCTTTCTACTAAGCTAATGAAACTTGATACAATGAAGAAACATTACATGAGCGTTGTTCGATCTAAACATTTTTCCAGATTTCAAAATCAAAACTATTAATTTTATATGTTTATATTAGAATCTAGATATCTCAGTTTTTTTTTTGTAATTTGTTTAGATTAAAAAAATCAAATTCTCATTTGAAGCAATCAAGCTATTAAATTCCCCTTGCATTTTTGAAAATTTGATCTAAATTTAATAATTCTCACTATCCCTCCAAAGCAATACTGCATTACAAACTACAACAACCACACTTTGGTTTTTTCTCAAAACTGCAAAAGGCTGTGGTATTCAAAAACTGTAGTATCTTAATGATGGGGAATTGAAAACGGTGGTTTTCAAATACTGTGGTTTGTAAATGTTATAACATCCAAACAGGCCCTCACTAGGTAAGTGCAGGGCGTGAAGCAACATGGGAACTTTGGAAGAAAATATTACCACAGAAATATAGATGTCGCTTTTTGAAATAAAAGCCACATGCAAATGTTGGACAATATCTACTCATAGTCATAGCTTTCATGCCCCTTGGCCGCCACAATTCCGATAGGACTAATATGATCGTTCGTAGACAAGTGAATTCCAAATATATTTACTGGGTAACATTGGGCACAAAAACATGAAACTATGGTGACAGGTACAGCACTAACCACAAATTTTGATCAAAGCTTAACTTTGTAAAGACTAGATGGACCGCAAACTATCACCCATGCAACAACAGCAGCATCTTAAATATGTTCCAGTTTACATCCAATCTTGCAATCACACCACATATCAACGGGGCAAAATTTAGAACAACTTGATGGTATACCTTATAATTCCACAAGCATAAATTCATTACAGCATAATTAAAATCAATTTAATCCTCACACAACATCACGGCCACACTGGTGCGGGAAAATCAATGCAACTAAATTCTACCAAAATGAAGCGCTACTTCCACAACTCCAAAACTACAATCAGAGCACAAACAACGTACTACGAATCTTAAATATCTACACATAGAATAACCTAATAGACACGCATATCCTCCATCGACCAAAAACGTTTAAAATTTTCGGATATACCCGCATCCAATTCACAATCACGCAACAAAACCTAAGAAAAACAGATAAACAATTGGCACTCTCTTGAAGGATAGTATGAGAAAGCCAAATCTAGAGCAATAGAGCCCGATCCATAACAAACTCAATTACAATCCCCGACTACACACACGATATGCTACCCCAAAATCAACCCTAACAATCATCCCCCACCCCCCTAAAAAAAAAAAAAGTAGGGGATGCGGCGTAGAGATGTCAACCTGTAGAGCTCCTCGAAGGAGAGGCCGCTCGCGTTGTGGTTGTAAATCTCGCGGATGGCGTCATCGAGCTTCTTCCACGACTTGTCGAAGAACTTGGGGTCCACCTCCACCCCGTGCTTGAAGGGGTCGAACTTGGGCATGCGCTTCTTCTGCTGGCTCATCTCCCCCGCCCCCCGTACGACGCCGCCGTGCCGGCGATCCCCTAGGGTTCCGGCGAGGTGATGGAAAGCGAGGGGGAGGAGAGGAAGAGATGGTCGCGTCGCGTATATTGTGTGTGTTTCTTTTTTGGTGTTTTGGTTCTGATGGCTATCCGGGTCTGCACAAGGGTTCGAGTTATGTTTTGTTACTCGCTCTGTTCATTATATGTTATTTTATATTTTAAAATTTATTTTTAAATACACTTTATTATATCATTTTGATGTAACTTTTTACTATTTTCTTTGTATATCTGTCACTTTTAGCTATTCTCAATATCATTTACTTTTATAAACTAAAGTAAGACGCATCATATAAAGAACAATAAGTGATCTATTAAAAATGAGTAATGCAGTCTTTTATACATTTTTTTTTTTGTGAAAGCGCAATATCCTAAAACGATACTGTATCTATTTAGAAACGGAGGTGGAGCCGTGGAGGTAGCACCATTTCTCTCTCTTCAGGGAGCTTTTGCCTTGAGGTTTGTATTGTTTAACCTTTATATTTAGCTTGTTTAAAAAAACTTTTTATATTTGGACTTTTGCAAGAGATGGATACATTATAAATGTTAACCTTTTGCTAATAAACATGCCGTGATTTATCTATTGCAACAAGAGTGGATCACGTAGGAGTTTGTGCAAAGGAAAATCCAGAGTGTGTAGAACTTTCGCGTTCCAAACAGACGACGTAGATGCAAGTTTCCGAATTTCATCATCTGAAAGGCTTTATTCCCCTCACCATTCCATTATACCATGATCCCATCTCGGTCAGTTGCAAGTTTCAATTTCCATGTCGTTTGCATCTCGATTCTCGAAGACTGGTTATGGTGTCTTCGAATCCAAGTAGTGTCAACCTTGATGATCCGTACACATCTCCCGACCGCCGTGCATGGGTCAAGTGAGCGTGGCCGCGTCTGTACAAGTTCCACCATTGCAAGCTCGGGCCGGCATTCGGAGACATGGAGCCGCGCCTCTTCCGCACGTCGTTCGTGGAGTTCCACGAGGTTGTCCAGCTTGTGCCTGGTTTGCCCTCCCGACCGTTCGCAAATTATTCAGTTTTTAAAACCACTAGTACGAAATGCGCGCTTCGCCGCGCCACAAAAATTACCGACGCATTGCATCACGGCATCAAAATTACCGGTGTATTACATCAGTAAAGCGTTGTGAGTAGATAGGAAGAGAGACGATAAGATTATATAGTCGGCTCACGGTGTGTTTTGGGATTGCCTTCTCAGCCTTTTCGTGACGTATGGCACACGCCCATACGATGTGCATAGTGTTGCGAACAACGGTAAAGCCATGTATAAGGAAGGGGGTAATGCATCAAATCTGAAGCCTTATGCTACTGCTAAGCAAGACTATTTAAGAACATAATTATAAGTATTCTGGAAAAATAAATAAACAGATAGTGATAATAGGCCCTATGCCCCTAGGCATGTTACAGGCAGCATCCTAAAAGTAAGACTAAAGCTGGCGGTTATGTTTTTACAACATTATAGTGATGACAAACGAAACAGCCTTTTTTTTTAGACCGTGGTACACACATTGTAAGCAGCAGGATTGGTTCGCTAGAATGGTTAACGATAGCAAAACAGGACGACGAAGCAACATTGTGGCATCTCTTGTTGAGGAAATAATGTAACACAAAATACGGTGGCCATCGCCTTGTACGTATTGGACCATAGCTTTGTACATTATCGCGTGTTGTTAGAGTGCACTGCAAAGGAAAACACGTAGACGACATAATATGTGAGGCGGTGAAATAAGACAGATTGTGTTTAAACAAAAGATGTTGTGCATATGAGAAACCTTTCTTATGGTTGTTCCTTTGTTTTGTCCTCAAATAGTTTCACGCGGCCTCTGCTGGGGGACGATTGAACTGCAAATACCAGTGTGAACAAACGTTTAGACTGTGTTGTGGTAGGCTATACTCATAAGAAATTTGTAAACATATAAACAAAGATAACCTGTAGACATCTGGAAGATCAGATAGGGGCTGGCTATCTACTGACAACGGTCGTTTGGAACCAGGTGCTAACAGAGACGGTGACTGCATTATATCAGCAAGACGGCTTCATCAGATAATATTAATTCTAATAGATCACAGTTGAAGAGCACAAACATTTAGCAGTTTATATGGTTGACCTGGGGCGTTTGCATTGTGGATTTAGTTGCTGTAACAGATTCCATATTGCTCTTACACTGTCAAAAGCATATGCAACCTAATTAGAAAGTATGTTATGGGAATACAAAAAGAAATGGTCACGTGAGGGACTTAGATAAGGGTGTAATACGTGATTACAGGTGACAAACCTCAAGTGTAACAAATGTTTGATCATCGATGGCAGCATAGGCAGAGGTCTGTTCCTGTGTATGAATCCAATTTCTCAAGAGTGGGTAAGCATTAATCGTTCAGGGGTAGTACTGAACCATAAAGAAGCTAGATTATCATGTTGTCATCAGACCGCATCATATAAAAAGAAACATTTAGAATTAGGCATGTCAATGAAAAGTAGGATTAAAAATAGACCTTTTGTGACACGGAAAGTTGGCGTGGTGGTCTATCTAGGACAGTTGAGCTTGACGCTGTAATATTAGCTGTATTTTTTGTTGGGCTCTTGTCAGATTCATGAAAGAGATATTTAATAGAAATCTGAGCGATGATACTTGGAGCAAGAGGACCTGTATCAGGATGCGTCGTAGCTTGAACTTCGATATCGCTCTTACGCTGCAGAGATCACATTCAACTTATTTAGAAAGTATGTCATGGTAATGGAAAAAGAATGATCAGGTGAGGGGCAACCTCAGGCATAACAAATGTCTGATCGTCTTTGGCAACATATGTAGAGGTCTGTTACTGCATACGAATCCAATCTCTCAAGGATGGCTAAGTGTTAATTATTTGGGGGCAGCATTGAAACAAAGAGAAGCTAGATATGATGCGGTCACGAGCCCATATTATATAAAAATTAAAGTTTAGAATCGGGCATGTCAGCGAAAAGAAGGATTTGAATAGACCTTTTCCGGTCCAGAAAGCTGCTGGCTTTGTCTATCTAGATTCAAGAAAGGTATGTTTAATAGAATCCTGAGTGGCGATGCTTGGAGAAAGAGGAGTTATATCATGATGTACCGTAGTGTGAGCTGGCAGGACGTGTTCAAATGATGAATGGCTCTATGTTTGGTTGGAGAGTGAGGTGGAATGGAATGGTTCCATCCCAGATTTCAGGATGGGATGGCTTCATCCCAGATTTCAGGGATGGAATGGTTCCATCCCAGGTTCTCAGACAGGGCCCACTGTCACTCTCACATTCCAAGTGGGATGGCTGCGTTCCAGAAAATTTGTAGAACCTGGCCGTCCCGAATCTAGAGAGAATATTCTCTTTTTTGGAACCAAGTCATCCTCAGCTCTCCAACCAAACACTAGACTTGGTGGGATGGGATGGTTCCATTCCACTCCATCCCACTAACCAAACACACAATAACATTACTGCCTCGTTCTCGTTGTATTTCTTCATTGGTAGGAGCAAATGCGGACACAGGTAATAGAACTGTCATAGAATCAACTTGATATGATATTTTCAGTCTCTGCAATACCCGTCGAGTCAAAAGGAACAAGCATGTAAGCAAACAATCCAACGGTAGGGGAACACGTTTCGGAAGTATAACGACAAGGGTAAAGGTTTTGGAAGCATACACACATAGAGCTAAATAGGAATGAACATTTAGGAGACAACGGACATAATCACCTGAATAAACAAACAAAGTGGTAGAAGACAAAGGATAGGTTTGCTAGTAGGGGTGAAACGGATCGGATATGGATCGGAAACCATTTATATTGTATTTGATCCATATAATTTTATCGGATCGGATTCGGACACGGATAGTACCGGATATGGATTCGGACACGGATAGTGCCGGATACGGATATAGATAATATTCGAACGAATACGGATAAAATAAGTTCGGATAATCATCGGAATGGATATTTTTCGAATAATACGAGTAAACACTAAATACAAACGGAGTGATGAGCTACAATGAATATTATCGATAAGAAACCAACATAAATTGTATAGGACATTAAGACATCAAGACCGTTAAAACCATACAGTTTATAGCAATATACTGAGTCGCATCTCATAATTGCACATACATCATCCATAGAAGTTGCACACCATTCATAGAGGTAAACAAAAGTAACAAAGCACATGCATAGCACTAAGCATCCATAATACAGAGATTTATTATTGAGAATCTGGATTGCAAATAGGATGAGAACCAACACATTAATATGCTTATCATTGAAAGATGAGATAGCACAAAGAAGTTCCAGATTTAACTGAACAACTACGGTGCTCCCAGTGTCCTTCTGCGGCGAATGGCGCGGCGTCGGGAGAGAATGGCGAGCAAGAGATGGCGGCGAACGGACGAGAAGCAAGGGGTCAAGGATGTCAGACGAGAAGCAAGGGGCTTAAGGACGTCGAAGCAGAAGCCGAAGGACGCCGGGTCAAGGACGTCGGAGCGAAGCGATCAGTCACGACTCACGAGAGGAGCATTGGCGGCAGGAAGCGAGGAGAGCCGATCTCCGTGGCGGCGGGTGGACGACGCCCCCGCGACGGTGAGCTCCAGGAGTGGTGAGTAGGCCACACAACGCCGGGCAGGGGCGGGGGCTGGCGGCGGGCGTTGGGAGTAGGGGAGGGCGGCGGGTCGGTGGGCGCTGGGAGTTGGGAGTTGGGGTGGGGGCGGTTGGGAGCTAGGAGCCTGGGACGGTGGGGCGGCGGCAAACTCTACATGGACAGGAAGTGAGGGAGGCTACAAGCTAGGGTTTGATGAATGCTGGGTTGGCCGAACTCATGTCAAGGGTTAAGGGCCTAAGGCTGAAGTGGTGAAGCCCATTTGCCCCTATTTGGTGACTTGAATGGTGACATACGGCCATACGGGCCATTGGGTCAAGCTGGCCAGCCGAGCTAAGCTATAATGTGAGAATTCGGATATTATCCGCGGATTATATCCGTAAAAATTGTCGGATAATATCCGACGGATAATTATCCGTGATATCCGTATCCGTATCCGTATCCGGGACATTTTATCCGTATCCGTAAAAAATATTCGGATATCCGAAAAATTATCCGAATTACTATCCGAGACACTTCGGTCGGTCGGTCGGTCGGAAATTATCCGTACCATTTTCACCCCTATTTGCTAGGCTGGGTGGTCCGAATTTCCTCTTGGCGTGAACAGACATGGAAAAAATCTACCTGCATGAAAGGGCAGTTAGAAGATCAATAAAGAACAAGGCAATGGCAAGCACAACTAAATATACAGGCAGCACAAATAAAAAGAAAGACCTGCCTTGCGGCTGGGGCGTGGGCACCAATCAAGGGCTCAACGATGAGGCATGATGAGTAGCGGAAGGAGTCGGACGCGGAACGCACACAGGCGTACGGGAAAAATACGCCGATCAATCGAACGCGCACGAAGAACAGAAAACTTGAATCAGACACGAAGGGAAAAGGAGGAAACCGCCGGTACCTGAAAGCCGAACCAGACGCGAAGGGAAAAGGGGGAAACCGCTGGTACGTGTAGCCAGAAGATCAATAAACAACAAGGCAATAGCAAACACAACCAAATCCACGGACAGCACAAATAAAAAGCAAGATCTGCCTTGCGACTGGGATGCGGGCACCAATCAAGGGCTCAACGATCAAGCATGAGAAGAGCAGCGGAAGGAGCCGGGCGCGGGATGCACATAGACATACGAAAAAAATACGCCGATCAATCCAACGCGCATGGAGAACAAGAAAGGCGAATCAAATGCGAAGGGAAAAGGGGAAAAGTGCTGGCACCTGCGAGTGGAAGGCAACAGGACCAGGTGGAAGAGACGACGTCGACGACGCTATGGAGAGGGCGAAGGGAGCCCTCGGAAGAAACGGCCCTGGCGGAGTCGGCGAGAAGCAGCAGCGAAACCGAAGATAAGGAGGTGGCCATCGTAACGCACACAAATCGACGCAGAACAGTGGGGGCGCAGCAATGGTGCGAACGCCGTAGTGTATGCAGAGACGATGGGACCCACAAAGCGAAGCGGCAAAGGCCGCGCACGAGAGCCGAGCCGAAGAAAAGACATCATTGTTCTGGTACATCGCCTTGGGAAAAAAGCTCAAATATACAACTAATAAATGAAAATATCACAAATATACAACTCAAAATTTTTTTTTCAAAAATAGCAGTCGTTGCCGCCGTGCCACGTGGCGGCCGCCATCCCATCTGGCGTCGACCACTGCTGCCGCCACACCCCTGGCGGCGGCCAGTGGCAACCGCCCGTCGCCCGGCTCCTGGCCCCCTGCCGCGTCGACAGTTTGCCGCCACCCATCTGGCGGCACGGTGGCAGACCCTCCGCCCCGACCCCTGGCCCCCTAGCGTCAGCCAGGTGGTAGCCCGTCGTCGCCCCGGCCCCCTGCCGCGTCGCGCGTGGAAGCCTGCCGCGTGGGAGAAATGATGCATTGGAACTCGTTTTTTGGTTGGTAATGCCATTGCCTGGATGCTTTTGCCACTATTATATTTAGCCCTTTTCAACTATACGAAAGTACATACAACGGAAGAAGTAATTACATTTTTTTTCCATAATACGGTGGTCCGTATAGTGAAGAGCAAATCAGCTGCATTCTTCCGAAAAAATAGACTCACACGGAATATTTTACGGCCGGCCGAATATGCTTAAGTTGTCATATTTGTTCGCGACCCTTATAACTAGCCCTTTTCAACTATACGAAAATACATACAACGGAATGTGTAATTACAATATTTTTCCATAATATCGTACTCAGTATACAGAAGAGCAAATCAGCTGCATTCTTCCGGCAAAATGGACTCACACGTGATATTTTACGGCCGGCCGAATATGCTTAAGTTGGCATATCTGTTCGCGACCCTTATAATTAGCCATTTTCAACTATACGAAAATACATACAACGGAAGGTGTAATTACAATATTTTTCCATAATATCGTAGTCGATTATCTGAAGAGCAAAGCAACTGCATTCTTAGAAAAATGGACTCACACGTGATATTTCACTACCGAATATGCTTAAGTTGTCATATTTTTCCGCGACTATTATATTTAGCCCTTTTCAACTATACGAAAGTACATACAACGGAAGAAGTAATTACATTTTTTTTCCATAATACGGTGGTCCGTATAGTGAAGAGCAAATCACCGCATTCTTCCGAATATGCTTAAGTTGTCATATTTTACTACCGAATATGCTTAAGTTGTCATATTTGTTCGCGACCCTTATTGCGCTTCGGCCATACCCCTCCCATTCTTGGCAAACGCTTCCACGTGACGCAGCATCGGATGCACCGGCTACAACAGGCCCCCACCGCCGCGACCGCAAACGCTCTCACGTGCCGCTTGCTGTCTTGGACCCTCGCTCAGCTACCGATGTCCCGCCACTGTCTTGTTTGTCCCTTGCGCCCTCCTATAAATTACAACGCCGCATGCATTTCTATCGGGCAATCGCGAGTGAGTTCGATGAGATTGCGGCGAGTTCAACCCACAACGCGAGTGTTT
This sequence comes from Rhipidocladum racemiflorum, assembly GCA_036346355.1. Classification (NCBI taxonomy): domain Eukaryota; kingdom Viridiplantae; phylum Streptophyta; class Magnoliopsida; order Poales; family Poaceae; genus Rhipidocladum; species Rhipidocladum racemiflorum. Next base: position 67,999,963 of record CM070576.1, on the reverse strand, counting down.
CAAAGGTATTATTTATGAAATTTATTTTCGACGGTGAGTGACATTGTTGTGTTGTTGGGTCGATGAAGTACGATGGATATTGATGGGTTCTTGGGGCTTTCAGGCCATCTGTTTCTTTTATGTTTTTGTTCAAGTACATTTCGGTTATGCTTCAATCCTACTCTTCTAGGCTGAATTATAATTGCTTCCAATGTGTAGATGGACAAGGATCCTGGGCGGCTCGATAAAAGGTGGGCCTGGACAATCAAAGAAATAGATGGCATCGCGGTGACTGAATAAAATTGCTAAAGACAACTTGATCCCTGGCAGCAGTTCAAGTGCCAACGAATTCAACGACCTTATTCTTGACATCGAAGCTATTGCTAGTAGCCTCGAACATGTCGCCATACAATCTAACGAATTGCTGCAGTCAAACCCCCACGGCCAAAGACAAGAGGACACTAAGCTCGTTGCCAAAGAGGAGGACACCGAAGGTGTAGACCTGCATCGTTGTCTTCCATGTGACTACGAGGCGATGACGAGGGCAAACGCGAAAATTCTTGTGGCGCTTTTAGAAGAGGAGGGTATTGATGTAGATAGTGATGATTACGGAAAGTTCTAATCCGAGTGCGTGAGTTGTTCAAATAATATGTAGTAGTCATGTACCGTCATATGCGTTGGCGATGTACGGTATTCCAACGTTGTTTTTCCGTGTTATGATGTTATGTCGTAACTTATATATTTCAACGTTGTATTTTACGCCTTTAATATCTTTTGTCGTTACAAGCCATGCGAAGCGGCACAACACGGATACACCAACACAACATACGAAGAGTTAATTTAACAACTTCATTCCATTTTAATACTCGTAAAGACGTAGTAGATGCAATTTTCATGACCGTTATATTTAGCCCTTTTGAACTATACGAAAGTACATACAACGGCAGTGTAATTACAATATTTTTCCATGATATCGTAGTCGATTATCTGAGAAGAGCAAATCAGCTGCATTATTCCTAAAAATAGACTCACACGTGATATTTCACAATTTGAATATGCTTAAGTCGTCATATTATTCATGACTATTATATTTAGCCCTTTTGAACTATACGAAAGTACATACAAAGGAAAGCTGTAATTACAATATTTTTCCATAATATCGTAGTCAGTATACACAAGACCAAATGAGCTTCATTCTTCTGAAAAAATGGACTCACACGTGATATTTCACGGCCGCCGAATATGCTTAAGTTGTCATATTTTTCCGCGACTATTATAATTATCCATTAAGTTGTCATCATCCAAACTTTCGTTGCATTGGCACGAGACGTCTGTCAAAGCAACTGTGGCAAAGCCTACAGACATATCATGTCATCAAATGCATGCGTGATGTAGAATGCCTTAGTCGTCATGTCAAAGCATAGCTGCCAAAGCTTGACTGGCACCTCCTAAGCGACTACAAAGCTGCATGCATTTGTCGCTTCCAAGCACAGAGGCGCAAAGCGAATCCGATGCTCGCGGATTCGTTCTTGCTTCAAGTCTGTCGCTTTATCAATTCAGGCTATTTAACCCCCTTCCTGGCTTCCCAGCATTGCATCAACCGAACGACTGCTCCAATACAACAAAGAGAACCATCCCCGCAAACCAAACGAGCAGCACCAATGGAGTTTCCTCGCCCCAAGGCACGGTGTTGTCCAAACCATCCCGACTGGCACGGAGGTCCCCATGTGCCTATCTGGGGATCCTTGCCGCTTCCGTGATCAGTAGACAACTCATACACATACGGCATGAGGTACTGGAGTTGCCGCAACCACGAGTCTGAGCCAACGCTAGGGATGCGGCTACGGCGGACAAGCCCGGTATGTTCATACTTGCATTTAGTGTTGCATCCAACCTGCATGTGTCTAACACCATGTGATGTGACCAATTGCAGCCTCCACTGTGCGAGTTCATCCGATTCTACGACGCGGAACAAACTCTCGAGATGGAAAGGATGCGGAATTGGGAGTACTCGCATCGGAGGGCTATGGTGGAGCAGCAGTGGTGTGAGCAGGATCAAGAGGAGAAGCGCAAGCATCGTCTGGAACAGATGCTTGCACAGAGGGAGGCCGAACGGCAGCGCCATGCCGCGGAGAGGGAGGCCGAAAGTAGAGAAAGCGTGAGAGGGCAGCTAGGGCCGGGCGGCGGGAGGCGAAGGATTGCGTAAGGGAAAATATCCTCGTTGCTCTCGGTAGAATGTACGACAAGGGCCCTTCTTGTTGTTCCCTTTCCTAAGGCATGTCGAGGTTTAGTCCGGTATATGCCATTCTTGTTTACCATTAAGTAAGTCGTCACGTAATCTATCTGCCCATCTTTGACCAAAACTACACGAAGTCTCAAAAATTATTACACAATTATCGATGCAGTGTACAAAAAAATAATTACACAATTATCGGTATTTGCATTTCAATCGGATCGGTCGAATAACCAGAGAAAACTAAAAAAATTCGTGAAATAATGAGACAAAAAAGGTCGTGGCGAGGCAGTCGGTATTTTTGATATTTTTATTTCTTGTTGTATATTTCTCTGATTTTTATTTACATGTTGTATATAAAACCGTTTTCCCCACCGACTAACAGAGCCAACCGCTCGAATATGGACGCTGAATGACGGTAGGTAATGTCCTAACATTCCACTAAATTTTAAGTGATACGGAATAAACCAAAGAAGGAAAAAGAGAACGAGACGGTATTATAGATAATCTATTGTATGAGTTATTTTTACATAATATAATAATATACTATAAATAACTACCATCTATACTATTGTAAGATGTAGTGTGTCATCCGTCAATTAGGCGATGAATCGCTCATATGAGGCGGTATTATAGATAATCTATTCAAATGGGTGTTGTATTAGCATTAAAATACAACAAAGATAGTACCATTCCACAAAGGTAAAATAGACTCAAACAAGAATACGAAATTAAAAGGTATTACAAAATTATCGATGCAGTGTACACAAATAATATTTAAAAATACAATTGAAAGCATATTCTTAATCCATATGATTTGGCGAAAACTTATAAAGTTTTCTTATCAAATTTGGAGTTGTGTAGCGAAAGTTATTTGCATTTCAATGTCCGGTCGAATAACTACTGAAAACTAAAAAAAAATCGACGCGAAGTAATCAAATAAAAATTTAAAAAAAATATGGGGACACGTGGCGGCGCGAGACGGAGCCACCTGGCTGCCAGTGAAATTGGCGGCAGCCAGGGCTGCCGCCATGGGGTGTGGCGGCCGCCACGTGGCACGGCGGGAACGCTGGGCAATTTTGAAATTTTAGTTTTTTGTTGTATATTTGTGCTAATTTGATTTGTATGATGTATATTTGAGCCATTTTTCCGTCGCCTTGGCCATAACGGCACAGAGACAGCGAACAAAGCACGCACTGGCCCGTTACGGTGACGGCGTTGCTGATGCTAAAACGGCTGGCAAACGGCGGCGAAACGAGCGAACGCTCTGAGAACACCACAGAGGCGACAAAACGGGAACAGGAAGCGAGAGCGCTCCGGAGGGCCGGAATTCCTTCCGCTATTAGAATAGGTACTAGTGAGATCCGCGCGCTTCGCCGCGGCGTGCCAAATTTGATCCAAAAATGAGGAAAAGAGGGAAAAAAACGGAGAAACGATGGACGAAAAATGAATTTACATTTTTTTTGGAAACGGCCAACGAAAACATTTTTTCCATATTCCGGACATTTTTTCGGGGCAAAACGGAGAAAGGGAACGGTTTTCCATATTTTTTGTTTTGGAAAAACGGCCAACGAAAACATTTTTCCCATGCTCCGGAGAAAAATCGGATGACGATTTTTTTCCGGGCAAAATGGGTAAAGGAAACGGTCTTCCAATTTTTTTTTTTTTTTTTTTTGGGGGGGGGATTACGGATCCCGAAAATATTTTTTTCGGACAAAACGGAGAAAGGACCCGAACGTAAAGCGCGAGGACCTATTTGTTATAATTTTGGACCTGTTCGCTATTTTGAAAAATTAGGAAAGGGCTCGCTCGCTATTCGCACTTAACGGGATGGCCTCCATCCAAAACGGCAAACCAGGGACCTAAACGCGAACCGGGAAAAATATTCTTCTCTCACATAAAATCGCGCAAGGACCTGGACGAAATTCCGAAGAAACCGGGTGGCTTTTCGCGAAAATGCCGGTGGACACGTGGGGGGGCCGGTTGGCCCCCAATCTCTTTCCCTATAAGGGAAGTTTATATTATTCATAAGCCTCCCCCACTCCTGTACTACAAGTCTACAACCCCACCTCTAACCCGCGCCCTGCCGCCACCCATCGCCTCGCCAGCTAGGCCCGCCCTCCAACCACCCTCCTCTGTCCCCACATGCTGCTGCCCCTTGACACTTCCTCGCCCGTCGTCGCTGTCGCCATCACCCTCCTTTCTCGTATTCGGCGGCTATCGCCGCTCACCGTCTCCTAATACTAGTTTATTATTGTCGCTCTCACCATCTTTGCTGCCCACCGCTCTCCTCCGACCCGCGAACGGCAGTATCACCGTAGCCTCGCTACCGCGACCTTCACCTCCCTAACCCGACGGCGATCGGAGACGATGGCGTTGGAGAGGAGGAGGATGAGCTCGCTAGCTGGAGTACGAATCTCCAAGCAAAATGCAAGATCATAAATTCAAACGATTTGCTAAAAAATTATGGTTCGAATGATATATAGCACTTCTGTTTTTTCATTAACATGCTACGTGCCAACGCTGCTGTGACTGGTGCGTGCATGCAATTAGTTTAGGCATCGAGTTGAGGGATTAATTACAATTTTTTTAGAGTCCTCCCGATTTCCCTGTAGAATGGATAGTTGTGAAACCCTTTATTTTATAATACAGTATACCATAAAAAAGTTTAAATGTGCATTTTATGCTAGTCCTGTGATCAGTAGCTACCACGCATATTTATAAATTGTTATCGCAATCATAAATAATATTTTATTACATATATTACAGCGGAAGAAGCTCTTATATATTATTACTACAACCCAAAATTTAACACAGTAGAAATATTTTATCTGGTAGTATGCCTTCTAATCCCATATTCTCACAGGCAACTGACAAGCTAAATCCTAGATAAACTCATCGCCATTATCCCCGTAACGTGCATCAAAATATGTATCCTCGGGATATTCTGTCTCATCACCTAAAAACAACAGTAATTGCAAATTGAGTATAAAATGTACTCGTAAGACTTTTACAAGACCTATAATACATGCAAACTGTAACAAAGGAAAACCTACTATAGTTATCTTGCACAAACCTGACTTGAATTGTAAATACTGAATAATAAATTGAAAGCATAACTTTGTAAAGCAATTTAACAAGTACACAGAATAACAAGTATGAGTAGCAGCATAATCTTAACAACTCATAAATCCTCCATGAATGTGAGCAACTATCGAATCAATTCCTGCCAACACATGGCATAAAACCTAATCTTTTGCCAACACATAGTACAACAGCTAATATCAACCTTGCCAATGCATGGCTAAGTATTGAATCATCTGTAAGGTAAACTTTTCAATAGCAAATTTTTCAGTTCAATTCTATTTTTATGAAAGTATCAAAATTCTAACTATGTGATGACTTTACCAAGTGCCCTTAACTGTGGGTGTGGCTTTTCGAAAAGTTTAACTCTGCAGAGATGTATAACTTTACCCACAAATTATGACTTTTTCTTTTTGCCTATGTTTTCACACTCCCTTGGGCGTGTGGCCAGAATATTGATAACGAGAAACTTTACGTTAATTAGGTTAACTTTGCACCAATCCGATGACAACAAACCCTTATTATGACGATAGAAGATATTTGTGTATCCATTGTACTCTCAACATTTCACTCCTGTTGAGTACAATGTTGTACTCACAACAGTTCGGTCATGTTGAGTCCCCACTTCCCCATCATATCAAGGCGTACACAGTTGCATTTGTATATTTTGCACATACACCTTTGTGTGGACCACCCTACAAGCAATCCCTAACGGAACAGCCCGTGCTACTACAGCCTTCAAATGTGCAAATTTAATCTAGATAACTTAATTGGTTTAAAGTTGTCTCATACCGGCAGAGACGCAGGGGAGGGGGCGGCGTGGGTAGGAGGCGAGGGAGGAGGCCACAGGGCAGAGGCGGGCTGGGCCAGGGAGGCGAGATGTGCCGGAGGGGGAAGCAAGGCGGGGGAAAGAGATGGGCCGAGAAACGGCCTAAAACAAAATAGGCCCAAAGAAACCAAATAAAATCAAATAAAATTCAAATAAAACCAAATGAAAGTACTATGAAATTTTTGGGGCTATTTCAGCTTGTATCCCTATATAATTCTTGTGTTTTCTCTATTCGACGGGAGATTTGAATCTAGCTCTAGGAGACATAGGAACCGATAATTTTTGCTCAACTCTTTGATCTTAACACTGTCGGTTTTTAAGAATAAGGGCACGTTTGGATAGGGGGATTTAGATACAAAATCTCAAGATTTAGTTTAAAAAGTCTCAAAGGATCTCCTCATCCAATCAACGCTTGCCCTAAATCGATCTTTCGTTATCCTACACGGTAGAATGCTGGTTGATCAGGAATCCCTCCCCTTTTCGACATACTAGACTAGATGCGGATATGCAGCATCATGCCGTGCGAGGATAACACCACGCGGATCGAAGCATTAGGGTGTTTGTTTCAGCTAGGGATTGTAGAAAGCAGCTTTTAAAATCTAGAAGGTCAACTAACATGCAACTTTCAATTTGGATTGTAACAATCTGGGGCAGATTGTAGCAATCCTACAATCCACTCTAGATAAGCTTTCCTTAGCTTTTTTTTTTCAAAAGACCAAAATGCCCATCTAACTTCAGTTGAAATTACCCACCATTGCCACCCCCTATTATATAAACAGCAATCTAAACACACTATAATCTGGGTTGCCAAACATCCATTAGCTTTTCAATCTTCAGCTTTTAATAATCTAGCTTTTACAATCCAGGTTTAAAAAACTGCTTTCTACAATCCCCAGCTGAAATAAACAGACCCTTAGCTAGAGAAGCCCTTGGTTTTGCTTTACAAACCAACCAAGCAAGTAGAGCCGCGCGACAGTTACGCTGCGGAGTGTGAACTTCAGTTTGAGGCTAGACGCAATTTTTTTTAACCTCGAGGATTCTTTTTTTTTAAAAGGGGGAGGTCCAGGTCTGGATGAAATTATTTGAAAATGTGAGTTTTTTTTAAAAGGACTCGAGAAGGAGCTAGAATTGAACTTGTGGAATCATGAGTTTTCTCCTTTTTTTGAGAAAGAGATGGTGAAAAGATCTAAACGCATTTTAAAAATCTTTGAAAAGGTTTTTTTTTGCCAAAGAGGCAATGGAGGACTTAAACGCAAGTTTGAAATTTTCAGAGAGCCTTGAAAGCATTTCTGAAATTTCTTAAGGGATTGTTTTTGCAAAAGAGCCGGTAAGAGAACATAAACATAATTTTTTATTTTCTGGAAGGCTTTTACGCGAAAACGCTGACCTGGCATGCCCATTTTGGAAACCTTCCGGCTTTAATATAAGTAGTACTCCATCCGTTGATAAATATAAAACATGTAGTTTGAATGATCAGTTGATAAATACAAGGCTTGCATGTGGATCTAATGAGGCTTTCGTACTATACCCATATTTATTCTCTCTTAACCATATGCATTTATTCATTACCACCGACACAAATTATTTTCTCGCATCTTAAGTCATTTTCTCTTATTTTTCTTGATTTTATCGTAAACTTAATCCTTACCTAAAATCAAAATCTCTACTATTATAAAACAGCAGTTGGTGGCAGTGGTGAGTTCTACCCACGTCATTAATTGCCCTGCTTAATTGCCCTACTTAATTGCCCTGTTTAATTGCCCTACGCAAAAAACGAAGCGTTGCTTTAATTAGCCAGCTTTCGCAAGAAACGAAGCGTTAAAGATATATGTTTGATCTTGTGAAATAATTTTTTTATTTTTTTATTTTTATTTTTCGTTATCAATTTTGTTTTCCGTAGCAATGCACGGGCATGTAACTAGTATGTCTTATATTTATCAACTGGAGTATATTCTTCTTGCAATGGATGTGTTATCTCTGCTAGGACATACGTTCCAAAGATCAAAATTTGAAGCCGGCCACCATCTCGTGGAATTGCGGAAAAAGTTAATTTGATCCAGGCGTGAATTAGCGACGGGATCTCATTAACCAACGCTCTTCACATACCGTGGAATTTCGTTGCACCCAAAACAGCAAATAGAGCAGGGAGCGGTCAAAACATAAGAACAAAAAATTTTACAGGAAAAGCATGCGGGAACAGGTAAGGGAACACAAATACTCGCAAGTTTTTAGATCAAAAGGACATCAAATTTTTTATGCCCCAGTTCCAATAATGAAACTGGAAACTGTTAGCACAAGTTCATATATGTAGCACCTGATAGATCTGCCTACCATCAACCCTCAACACCATTTCAACCGGCTCAACATGAACAATAAAACCAGATTACATCTTGCCATTAACCAGATCAGAGAAATAAGCTCAGAACGACTTCAGATCATCGAATATAGCATCTTCCTTTAGATCTTCCTTCAACAAGTGTTCCTTCCTTTTCACGTTTATCCCGAACTCCAGCGGCAGCGGCGCAAAGACTAAAATACTCGCAAGTTCTTGGAGTAAAACTGTCATTTGACGTTCAACGTCGGAAAATGTCAAATGTTATAAACTCATTTACAGATTCAGAACTACGCTGGTCGATAATAGAGGATAACCACAAATTTATTATCATCTATAACTTGAGTGCATGAAGCATGTAGCGGCACATCTCACTCTGCTTCATCTGAGAGCAAGCCTGGTGAATTGGTGATTATTTCATTAGCCTCAGGTAAGGGTGAATCCCTTGCATCAGCTGCGTAAAGTATCTTCCGAATCGCTTTAGTCATCTATTAAAAAAAATAATGCTCAGGTCAGTAGTAAAACCAAAGAGGAAGAAAAGCTTGAAACTCAAAAAGTCAAAAGAACCAATTGGCCCAATTATTCTGTTCACGAATCATATGTGAGCTGCAAATCAGAATGTCAGATAATAGCCATACACGTACAATCATGTGGATACAGCAGAAGAAATTGCAAAACAGGATTGCAGTAATGGCAGACTACATATGGATAACATCATGTCACTGTTGTACTAACACATTACGTTTTTGCTTAAGCTGTGAGACATTCTAAAAGGGGCACAATCTTTGGTCAACAATTTACTGTAATTGAAGTACCAATGAGTGGTACGATCCAAAGGAACATGCTAATTTACATAGAGAAACATAACAGTAGGTGGCATTGACATAACAGTAGGTGGCATTGATTGGGAATTAACCACACCACGTGGAATTGGGAAGGGGTCCCTGATAAGCTTCTTGGTCAAATGAATACGAATTCAGAAATTATTGTTCTTCAATGCAACTACTCTAAAATTGGCAAACATGTGTAAGACTAGAAGATCTGTAACGGAATTTTGTTTTACCGGTAGATGCTCCAACTCAGGTCTTTGACACAGTATCTCAATGTCACGCAACTTCGAGAAGTAGAAGTCTCTTTCTTTCTCAGTACTGTCCACAGAAATCTTCAGATCCGCATTCTGCAATCCAGTAGAGACAACAACCAGTTGTATCATAAAAAACTACAACAAGTATGCAATTTTCCCAGCATCAAAGATGCAAAAAAGGATGATCAGAATGTAGATTAAAGGTTACAGCTATCAACACAAACAACTACAAAACAATGTATGTTTGAAATTAAATTGGACAGTCACACAACAGTCTATAGAGTAGTTTCCGGGGGGTTTCCCACAGTGAAAGATACTAAACAGATGGAATACATTATAAAATTAAACAGCAACTTGAATTATACACTCCATACCTTCTCAGATAATTGTTGAATCTGTTCTATGTAATGCTCTTCGGTGACAGTGTTACAGACTTTTCCAATTCCTGGACCTGCGTAGTCGGGTTATCATAGAGTTACTAAATGAAGTCACAAGATAATGAGTATAAACTAGGGACTCGTGGCACCGGCTTCAACTAAGGCCTTGTGTTGATTTAATCATAACTGCATTGAGGATTATCACCATTTTATTCAGAATAGTACGGGAGCAAACAACTCTTATATAAATAAAAAAGAAAGACGATTGCAGTCTCATTATTTAGTTATACACAAGTAGTCAAGTACTTTAACAAATATCAGATAAATTCAGGGTACCTTCGTCTGCTGAATTGGCACTAGACAATCTATTGGCTTGAAGTGATTTGGATGATTTGTTGGAACCCTTGAGGCTACGCTCTTTGCAACCCTTAGACCTCCTTTCTACAGGACTGTAGTTTCTGAAACAAGAACGTGGTTTCCTCAATTCCATAGTTAGCGACAAAAAAAACTTTATTTTTACAGTTAGCGCAGCCAAAGCACAAACTCATTCATGATTCCACCATTCACAGAATCACAATATCTTTTCAACCATTGTAGAAACTCCAAGTTGTCCAATGGGCGTCCTTTAACAAGCTTGTTGACCTCAATATTCTGCAAGGAGCACCCACTCATTGATCAGCACAACAAAGAGCTTGTATGCTGCAAATCACCTATAAATGGTAGCAGAAGGATACAGATGAAGCACTCTTAGCTCAGTCTGTTAGAACACAGGCCACAAAACCAGCTGAGATCCCTATAGCACAACTCTGATCTTGTAACGTTGTGTGTGTGGAAGCACGATGTAAATAGAACAGTACATGTACAAAAGAACACTGATGGTGACATACGAAACTAATCATGAAAACAACCACCACCATTCTATCTAGCATAGCCTAATCACAGTGTCAAGTCCTAAGCATAAACAGTCACAGAACACTAAACTCTGCCTCCTGAACGAAGAAACGGCCAGTGTCATGATAAGCTAGCAAGACACTACTTTGCACCCCCCGCCTTCACGCAACTGATCTTTGTCATGTAGCCTCCATAATTGTACACAGAAGCACAAATCTAGATTTCATTTTCACTCCTCGTTGTGCACAACAATGAGCATAACTTCAGTACGACAGAATATTGCATAGAAAACTTTGTCCAATGTCAAATCGTTTTGTTACACTATACCACCATGTAACATCAATTACAGATATCTATTCCACATTGAATCTCAAGATACCACAGAAACCCAATTATTGAACAGACAGACCTTCCATTCCCACATGAGAAGTGCAACAAAATGTCATGGATCAAAATGTATCAAGCACACAATCGCAAGGCCGAGAGCCAGTACCTTGGTTATCCGCAGCTTGTTAAACACATCCTGAAGAATCTTGTAGTTCTGGATCATGTCATACTCAGTCTTCGCATCAAAATTCACCTGCAAATCCCCCCAAAATAAACATCACAACCATCTAAACCCCCCATGAAACAGATCAATAAAAAAATCCAAACGAACAAGAAGGCAGCAGAAGCCTCTTAACCTTGTGCATCGGAACCACTCCAGGGTGAACCATATCCATCAACTGGCACTGCACCGCCCCCGACGCCGCCTGCAGGGGAACAAGAGCAAAGTCGCAAAATTAACACAAAAATTCGGAGCAAGCCACACTCCCAAAAATGTCCACACACACACATACACGCGCACTCCTAAGTCCTAACGCGCAAACAGACCAAAACCCTAAACCTTCACCCGAAGAATCGAATAGAATCGAATGCGGGGAAATAGACGGGGATAAGATTTGGGGTCCGACCTCCTCGACCTTCGCGAGGGAGAGCTGGAGGGTGGCATTGATCCAGCTGAGGATCTCTCCCCTCCCCACGAAGTACGCGCCATCCATCAGCCCGATGTTCGCCGCCGCCGCCATCTCCTCCGGCCAGGTCCCGCCCCCTTCCCCTGCTTCGATCGGGAGAGCTGTGGAGTGCGAAACAGCTTTTCGAAACGCCTCCACGCGAATGGAAACCGCACGCACGCAGAACTACAGAACTAGGCGTTTGTGTTTTGGAATTTACCCTGCGTTCGGTCACCGTCGTACGTACGGTTACCGGACACTTGCTAAGCGCTAACGTGCGCGTTTAAGGAGGGATCATACGAAACGGCTTGGAGCGAAACGTTGGAGTTAGTGGGGTGAGAGCAGGTTCAAATTCTCGTCGAAATCCTGCGAAATCTCGACGAAATTTTAGTTTTCGGACCCCCCGAGTTCTATAATCCCGGCGAAATTAAAGAAACCCTAAAAAAATTTAAAAGTGCTATAGTATCCTATAATCTCGGCGAAATTTCGGTGAAATGGACCGAAATCTCGGTTTTTTGACCAAAATTTGACCGGATTGGATTCTTCAAGGCATTTCCCATGTCTGACTAAAATTTCAAAAAAAATTGACATCGTTTGAACTATTTTCCATTTTGTTGAATTTTACCGAAATCTCGGTTATTCTCGGCGAAATTTCGGTTTGTGAACCGAAATCTCGGTAATTTCGGTTAAAAAAAACGGATTCAAATTTTGCTTTTTGAATTTCGTTCGAAATAACAAAATCTCGACGAAAAATTGGATTTCGATCGTTGACGAGATTTGCCATAAAACGAAATTTTTAACCCTGGGTGAGAGTGTGACCCGGCTCGCAAATTCGAAACAGCGCCGTGGGCCCGGCTGCCTTCACTGGCCGTATCGACGTGTCCCTCCCACCGACATGCGGGTCCTCATCCTTACGGGACCCACCTGCAGTGATCGAGGGCCCCCCTCCTCGCCGACGTTGCTACATAGGACATATCCTTCCCGCGGGGCCCACCTGAGCGTGGGCACTAATCCGGCTCCGTTGCCGTGCAGCTGGGCTTGCATTTATATGCTGGTGGGCTGGGCTGGGATGAGTTAGTGTCGGGGGCCCACATGGAAGTGCAGGGTGGACCGGAGCAGGGAGTGCCCTCCTCGTCGTGTCGTATTTTTTTTGCGAATCTTTCGGCTTGCCTGCGCTGCAAACAGAAACAGCGAGACTGTGGCATTAATGACTTCTCTTGGAGAGTTGTTCTTGCGTCGTCGTCTGTTTTGGTTTCTGAAACTTGAAATGTTTCGCTCCTCGGCAACAGTCCAAAGGGGTACGGAGGCAGAGACAGATCATGTGGTACACTGGCACTAGTAAATGATAAAGATGGACAAAATGACAATGTCATGCAGAGTACGCAGACGCCATGCCTGTCTCCGTGAATGAATGCTCATCGTTTCTTCAGCGTGCATGGTGTATTTTCTACTGTTTCTCTTTGATGTAACTCTCCCTGAAGCCCTGCTTTCACTCCTAATAACGTATCGTCTAATGGTGAGCCATGATGTCTCACCTCATGCCGCTAGTAGGAGTAGCTTCAATTGCTTTTGTGTTGCAGCAGCATTTCTTTGGCATCGTATCATTCTTCGGTCTTCTTCTCTTCTACCATTCATAGATTCATAGATGCAGTATATTCCAGTAGAATATCTCACGCTGCAGGTGCATGTATCGGCAAGCAATTGATCTGGTATCACCTGAACAGTTGAAAGATCGATCTAAAAGCTGAATGGAGATCGAGACACCGGAAGGAAGGAACTGCTACGGCTCCTGCTACAGAAATCGCAACTTTTGCCCGGTTTCAGCGACAGGGCAGCGAGCTAGTAGTATTTGCAGCTAGCTGACTAGCTCGTCTCATCCTGATCATTAGAGAATCTGGATTGCTGCCAAAAGATCCTAGCGGCTGTGCATCCTGCAGGGAGAGAGATTGAAGCACTCTTCATGAAGAGAGTGAATACGAGGACGGTGAGTGAGTCTCGACAAACAGAGTGACATGTTGCGTCAAACAGGGCCATCAATCATTCACCGATGGTTCTTCTCCTCTTCTCACCACCCATCTGAAAAGAAAAAAGTACAGTCATATGGGTTACCCTACCCGGCTACCCGACCTCACTCCCCTCGCAAGCACGAAACTGCACCAACAAATTGGACGCACGCATTTGCCTCGTCTGAATAGTCTTGAGCACAGTGGAAACCTACGCCCTGCTGCTACTGCTTACTAGGAAGAAACTGTACTACGCTTGTGATTTGTGAACCAAAGTAAATAAAACAGTAACACTCGCTTACAGATAGTCCCCTTTAATTTTACCTGTATCTTAGGTCTATCGGTGACTGCACATCTGATATAGTACAGTAGTAGCTATGGTAAATGAGATTTTGTGCTGCAGTACTAAATGTCGCGACGTTTCTCAGCTTTTATCCTTAATCTAGGGTTCTTGTTCCAGACTCTTCACTTCACCCCATGCATGTATGACTAACAGCTAGAGATAGCGCAATAATGCTGCTCTTATCCTTAAGCTATTGATTAATGGCAATGCTACGATTAGCTAGTGGTGGGGAAGCGTGCGCTTAGCGATGTTCGGAGCTTTGTTTGCTTTTACCTAACCTTTTCTGCTTGTTAAGCATATGCGAGGTAGTAGTTGGAGTGTTGCATGCAGGCCAGGTACATGTACATCAGCGTGGGGCACCTTCCTAAAGCAGTATCCCTTAGGCCTTAGGCAGCCACTAACCGTAATCTTGGACATGCAACGCAGGGGCGGTGCTTGGAGACCAGCTTGAATATATTCTAAGCACTATGGGCCGGTTCATGGATCATGCCTCCCACAAACCCTAATCATGGATTGAGTTACCTTAAAGCTAGGCTAGGAAAGCAAACTGTACTAGCTCTTGCCGCTATCCTTTTTGCCTTGGAGGAAATCATAGCTGTACACACCAATAAGACGTTGTGACATCCTGCAACTTGCATACGAAACGAAGAATTTACCCAGGCGTTCATGTGCCCAGGGCATTATAGATTTTCCAAAATGCATCTCCTTTCCATTGTACTGCCTTCCCAAACAGATTAGATTAGAGTGGCTTCCAATTCCAATATGTTATCTATAGCACGATGCTTACACAGAAAACGTCCTGAAACGTAGCACGGGGGGGCGTCAGGATGACAACTATCACATCGCCTTCTTTTGACGGTACCAGACAGGGTGTCGTGTGTTGCCCTGGACGCACACGAAGCGGCACAGCCTTTTCTTTACTCCCGTCTCCGCCCTTTGATGTGCTGAAAAGAGCGAAAGCTTTAGCAGGCACCCGTTTTTTTCCCTGTAAAGCGTGCCGACGAGGAGGAGCTCGTAAACATGCGAGGCACTGACCGACTGACGAGTGTGGTGCTGCAGAAGAAGAAGAAAAAAAAATATATGATCATACCGCTGCTTGCCTGTTTACTGTATTCTCTTTGTGAGTTGGAAATTCTGTGTAGACATCATTAGATGCGGCTGAGCCAATCATTCCTGCAATCTCGCCATGCTGCCAAAGCAATCCTCCAAGTACCTGCACAGCACGGCGGGTTGTTGTTTATCGATACGCTGCCTTTTTTTGCCTTCGATTCGATCGATGGGTTGCTAATCTAGAACCCTGCAGCATCGTCTATTCGTGAAACCTAAAATTACACAGGTCACGATGCCGAGAACACGGCATTCATTCAGCAATCAGCAGCACCTTCTGAATCTTAATGGCGGAGCAAGCGCGGGTAGTCACAGATTCGACTCGTAATCTTTCGGTTGAAGCACTAGTGGTTGGAAAGCGCTAGCGCGAAAATGCACGCCAACGTCTTGATCGACAAGCCAAATCCGATGCGTGACTCGACGGACGTCGATCGACGAGACATACATGGGCGGTCAATAAAGGTCGTCAATCAGTTGGACTAATGCTGTGTCAAAATTTTGCTTTCTCGATCGTCTGCTTCAAAGATACCCATTGTCACGAAAGCAGCTGGCTATTTTCTCCGGCTAGCTTCACATGAAACGAATGTATACGTATGCTCATCTTGATTAGTACGTGTAGTAATTTCTGCTTTTGTATACTGGAACACTAGCGATGATTTCAAGTGAGCTGGTGTATATACAATGTTTGTTAGTACCTTTTCAGTGTCTGTCAAAGTTTAGGTTCGCATTTGATTTAGAAGGTACTGATTAGTCTAGTCCAAAGAACACTTATGCCCACGTGGAGCCACCATTATTTTAGCTTGCATGCATACTAGTGGAGCACAACTTTCCTCAGCCGCCATCATTAGCTCTGGTTCGCTAGGAAGCTCACTTCACTTGTTGTAACCCTTAATTGCCCTGCTAACAACATCATTAGTTCGGCAGCAAATATGTTTGACGATTTTACGAGAAACGTTTAGGTCCTATTTGGAACGAGAGAATCCTGTAAAAAAAATCATATTATATTCTGAAAAATTCTTACGAAATTTATCCGCAAACATTCTCACGAGGTTCCTATATTGCAAACAAACCTTTCTCGTAGTTTTGTTTTTGTTTGGGTGTGCTTGCAGGGATAATTATATATATATATATATATAACACGAGAGGTGTTTCTATGCTCTTCCTTTTAAAAGTTGCACAACTATTAAAGCATGAATGAAGGATAGATGGTGATTACTTACCCCTTCGCTTGCTTCAAGATTTGTGCAACTTGTACTAGAAGGAAGAGTATAAAAGCACCTCTCATAAAACACCCGTTGGTCACCTGGATAATGCAGTGTGCCAGCTGCAAGGCTTGGACTGTGGTGAAATTCCAGAGTCGCCTGCCATCAAGAATCATCGTGTCGGTTTAGCGCTAACAACTTGTGTCACGTTTGGTGTCGGTAAGCGCATGATTGATCGACGTAACATGATCCTGCGAACAGACCGAAGCGACCAATTTATAGGCGTGATTATCACAAGCACTTTTCACCTTATTCCATTTTTTTTTTTTTGCACGGTAAGGCTCCCCGGGCTCGATCGATCAACTGAGACCTTGATCGGTTGCGGCTGTACAGCACATTTTCATCTGAATCTTTTTTTCGTTCCACCGAGACCAGAGTACGATACTGGCTGTTTTTCTTTCACTGCAAACTGATGTTTGTGCCTGCCAATCCTTCAGCTCAAACACACTACTAGTAGAGAACGTTGGTGTAACAGACCGCCTTTTCAGGGTGCGTTTAAATGCCACGACAGCTACCCAGGATGTTTAGTGCCGGGAAAACAAGTATACATTACTAGGCAAAAGATAAATTCGACTGCTTTTATAGAATATAAGGCTTAACAGCCAAGTTTTACAAAAGAGGCGCAGCAAGGCTAAAATAGATTACATTACCAAAACGCCGCACAGGCAGGCCTGAGCAAAAGACCAAGACCTTAGAACCAAACTAACTCGCCATCTACGATCTCTTGATAAACGCCAGCTTCTTGCAACTCTGAAAGTATTAGGTTATGCAAGGGTGAGTACACAACTGTACTCAACAAGTCGCACGGAAAAAACTGAATATTACATGCAGGGGATTAACAATTGATTGGCACAGGGTTCAAGTATTTGGGAAATGTAGTTTTTTCTTTACAATGTCATTTTACATTTGAAACACAAATCATAAATAATAGTAAAAAAAGGGGGTCTTTCACAAAGTTACCACCATTAAGCCACATTCTCCAAAATTCACCAAAGAACTATCTTGAGCTCGGTTACGGGTGTCACCCCAATTCAAACTTAGCTTCATTAACCGGAAGCACAGCGTATTCGAATACCATTTAATTTGACTCTGCAGAGCTGCTCAGCTTTACCCACAAGATATCTACGACCGTTAATGCCATGCGCAAATTTACATGCAACTTAAATGCATGCGACCGGGCCGAGACCATCACAGCCTTTTGATTGAACATCCCCATGGTAACTCCTACCCGATCGGTACTCGGGCCCACCGTCCTTGGGACCCTACTGGCCAACACAGGAGCCATGATTCCAAAACTGAGTGGGCAACCTACGTTGTGAGAATCGGCGAATGGCACCACACTAGCCCATTCCCGTTCCACCAAACCCGCCAGTCATTCCTCTACTGGAAATGACTGCTCCCCATTCTCCTCGAGAATGGTACCACCAAACATGTAGGTATTCCCAGGGGATGAACAATGTACTAAGCCATGTTGGAAAACGGTTCAACTGAATTGACCGCTCCCAACCTATGGTTGAGCGAAATCTTAAGTTATTTACTTTGCTCAAGGGGGTTTAAGCTTATTTTGCCAAAGACCAAGCCATTGGGCCATCCACAAACCAATCCGGTACCAACTGTACCAGCAACCACAACCAACCATGGCGTTAATCATCAGCCGGGGTTCGGACTCACATCCACCTCGTGGCTAGTCCAATACTGTCCCCCTGACCGTAGCACATTTAAACAGAAGTCCGAGCCAACTGCTCGCCAATACTTTATTTCTCATAAATTTTTTTTTGAGTGAACTAATATAGATTAATGATACGAACACCACTACCATCTAGGGTTATCAAAGGGTTACAAGGATCTAATATGGCTCAATATTTTTCAAGGAAGTTCCATGAACAAATCGGCATTGTCTAGGTAGCATGTCATTCTAAAATAACAGTTTTTCAATATTTCAACATACAGCAAAGTAATGCAATAGAAAATTAAATACTATAATATCATGGCAATTGGGTTCAACATGATCAAAGACGTGCGGCTTGCCTTGCGAGGCGAGGGGATCAGCTGAACTGTAGTCGACGTAGTGGTTATGGGCTCCTGTCAGGTTCGACTCCTGCTCCGTGTACTACGGCTGCTCCTCGAACTGGTCGGCTAATGGATCAAGCGCGAGAGAGCCGAACAACAATAAACAAACGAAAAACGAAAAGAAACTGAAAGAAAACGGAAACCAAAACTGAAACCGGGAACGAAAATGGGCCGGGAGAGAGAACAGGGGGGTATTTCTGGCATTTTGGAATTTTAGAGACTTCGGATTGCAGAGCGGAGGTCATTTTTGGATTCAGTGGATCGAAATGGTGCGGAATATGTATTTGGTGGGTCTCTGGGGCTCACGGAATTTTTCGGGATTTTCTGGGAAATTTCTGGAGTTTAAATCGATTTTCGGATTTAATAAATGGATTAAAAATCCGAAAATTGGAAATTGACTGTGGGCCAACACAGCATTGGGCCGAAACGGCCTGGCCCACAGAGACGGCTCGGAGGGGGGGTGTTTGGCCTGGCCGAACGGGTCGGCCCAGGCCGACGCGCGGCGGGAGAGAGGGGTTAGGGTTTGCACCGGCTGGCGGCGGCGGCGGCGTTTGAGCGGCGTCGCCGCCGAGGAAGAAGAAGCGAGGAGGAGGGGCTCACCGAGCGCGAGGCGAAGGGCAAGGAGCAAGCGGCGAGCTCGAGCTTTATAAGCGCGGCCTTGGCGAAGGCGAGAGACAAAGGTGCGTCTTGGCGTGGCGCTAAGCGCCGCTGAAGCGGCAGCAGCGCAGCGTCGCGGCGCGTCGCGACGGCAGCGGCGTGGCGAGCAGCGTCAGCGGACGCGTGAGATAGAAGCGTCTGCGGCGCGGCGCGCGCAACGTCGTAACCACGTCGCCGCAGGCGAGGGCGCGGCGGTGGGCGCATGGCCGGCCGAGGCGAGGCGAAGCGGCGCTATCGGCGGGGTGGGCCAGGCCACGGGGAGAGGTGGGCTGAAAGCCCACGAGCGAGGAAAGTTGGCCCAAAGAAAAACAAAAACAACTCAAAATTTCAAACTAAAATCGAAATTCAAATAAAACCCAAATTAAATTCTTTTGAATTTTGGGGTCATTTCAGTTGGCAACATGGATGTTCGCAGTCACGGGTCTACCAATCGGCCCGGCCATTATTTGATCGTCTAATTAAGGCCCCTCGCGATCACAGAAAGATCGATACGATGCTGCTCGGTCATCCCCTACACCGGCTGCATAACGGCTCATAGCGTCCTCGGTTCGTACCGGGTCCCGACCACGAACCCACGCCAAGACGATAGCTACTCGATCGGCTACTCCTGAAAGGTCGACGCTGGTGACGGCGCGAAGCATGCTGTGCATGTACCACAGGCCGCACGAGGCGCCTCCCATGTCATCAAGCCCACGCATACGGCCGTTTCGCCACCCATCCCGGCCTTGGACGGCGAGTAGCTTCTCGCCGGCCGGAAGGGCAAGCCTAGAGTCGCCGTGGTCATGGCCGGGCGAGCCGAGGAATGCGCAGAGTATCCGAGCAGCAGCTGAGTTACCCATGGCCACGAGCAGCGCCCAGGCTCCCAGTCCTTGGGGCTAAAGGCGACAGAAAATTTGGCAGGCGAGGCCACATGAGGCGAGCGCCGTGCGCCAGAGGAATCACGACACACACAGGTCGCTCTGCCTGCTATACGTCTCCTATCCTGCTTTGCTCTGTCTCTGCGCCTGGTCCACACCCCCCCCCCCCCCCTTCTCTCTGCTCTTTATTTTACTTCACCGCTACCCAATGCGCTGCGCCCCCTCGGTTGCCGTCACCGACAGTGAGACCAAGGTGACCGTCACTCGATCGACGGTGCAGCGTGGTCAACCCGGTGAGCTGATGCGGCGGGTCCGATAGTTCCTCTGCACGAACCGGGGCGCTGCAGTTGAGCTTTGGAGTAGCTTCTCGCCGGCCGGAAGGGCAAGCCTAGAGTCGCCGTGGTCATGGCCGGGCGAGCCGAGGAATGCGCAGAGTATCCGAGCAGAAGCTTGAGTTACCCATGGCCACGAGCAGCGCCCAGGCTCCCAGTCCTTGGGGCTAAAGGCGACAGAAAATTTGGCAGGCGAGGCCACATGAGGCGAGCGCCGTGAGGCAGAGGAATCACGAGTTCACGACACACACAGGTCGCTCTGCCCTGCTATACGTCTCCTATCCTACTTTGCTCTGCGCCTGGTCCACCCCCCCCCCCCCCTCTCTGTTCTTTATTTTACTTCACCGCTCCCCAATGCGCTGCGCCCCCTCGGTTGCCGTCACCGACAGTGAGACCAAGGTGACCCTCACTCGATCGACGGTGCAGCGTGGTCAACCCGGTGAGCAGATGCGGCGGGTCCGATAGTTCCTCTGCACGAACCGGGGCGCTGCAGTTGAGCTTTGGATTGGCCGCTGATCGATCGTTTGATTTTTGGGTTCAGACGCAAGATTCACCGTGTCAAAACACAGAAAAATTACTAACTGTGTTGCATCGCTTAAATGCCTTTTGGGAAGATCATATTCAAGGATGCTGCGTTATTCCAAATCTTAAATGTCTGTGTTTTAAGCTGAGTGCAAGCAAATCTGCCATCCAAGTATATCCACACGTTACAGTCAAAGTATGAAATGATCGCTCTATTACACACCACAACCAACGTTCCTGCTTATCCTTGATTTACCATGACATGCAAACACTTCCATTTTGGATTAAAATAATGATAAAAACTACAGTATACCGTTTTCCTCCAAAACAACGGTTTAAGGAACGGCCATTCAATTTAATAGCGGAGAGGTGCTTCTATACTTTTTTTAAAAAAAGTTGCTTAAATATTAAAGGATGAATAAAGAGTAGACGGTGATTATTTACTCCTTCGCTTGCCTTAAGATTTATGCAACTTAATAGAGATCTCCTCTTTCGCGGAGCACGGCAACGAGGTGGAGGGCAACCATATTCCGTGGAGACCGGAGAGAGCTGACGGGGTGGAGTCCCTCGCTTGTCTCATTCCTTACAGGCATAGAGGCCAGATCCGATCTCATATCCTGATGCTCTCTCTCTCTCTCTCTCTCTCTCTCTCTCTCACACACACACACACACACACACACACTAGTTTTATGCGTTGAAACGCTTGAGTGAGTTACTGGATTGTACTTCCTAATGAGGCAAGAAGTCGAAGGGCCTATCGCTACCGATGATGGGTTCACTGTTAAAGTGTCAATCTCTATCTTCATAATTGTTGTAACCAAGTTAGGTCTAGATCACCTTATCTCTATGATTCTCGGTTTTGTTATGTATTTCGGCAGATACTGTAGCAGTTCAGGTGTTAGGATTGTTGTGAATCTCAAGAGAGAATATGTAATCTTTGTATATTGCGTGAGTCTATAAATACAAGGGTTGGAAAACCGAGAGATTCAAATCGGCAAATACCAAATCTTTTCATGGTATCAGAGCCAATTCTCATCTACCCACAATAATGTCTTCTAGCACATCATCCACCTCAATCAATGTTTGTTCGTCAGGATCCCTCACCTCTACTGTAATTGTTGTTCTTCCCACTCCGTCATTCAATCAGTTTTGTAAATGTTTGGCTCACCAGGGAGAATTATCTTCTATGGAAGGCTCAAATTGTCCTATATCTACGTAGCCAAAACCTCTTGTGCTATGCTCAAGAGACAATTGAAAAGCCACCAGCCATGATTACTCAAGGTGGTGGCAATGAGGCTTGTCAAGTACCAAATTCATAGTATGTTCGTTGGTTTCAGCAGGACCAATTAGTGCTGAGCGCACTACTTTCCTCATTAAGCGAAGAGATCCTCTCTCAAGTGTTATTCCTTGGCACGTCTGCAGCAGTCTGGGCATCACTTGAGCGCATGTTTGCCCCACGCTCTCGTGCACGTATTATGCAGATTAGGATTCAACTCGCTAATCTGCACAAGAAGGATATGATTGCCCCCTATTATTTCCGCAAGATGAAAAACTTGGCAGATATACTAGCATCAATTGGCAATCATCTTCAGAAAGAAGAGATCATGTCATATATATTGGCTAGACTTGGTGATGACTATGGTTCCTTAGTGACATCAGTTTCAACTCGGCCAGACCCGATAACATTGACATATTTATTTGCTCATCTCATCAGTTATGAGCTAAGGAGGGAGCACATAAATACAACTTCTTCAACAAAACAATGCGATCAAAACACCTTCAGCAAACAATGGGACCAAATTCAGCCAAAGAAGCAGTCAAGGTAATTCTGGGGCATGAGGTAGAGGACATGGTCGAGGAGATAGCCATGGCAATTGTGGTGGTGGACGTTTTGGAAGCAACAATCATCCCACTTGCAAGTGTGTGATAAGTAGGGTCATGTTGCCCTAAGATGCTATCATCGTTTTGATCATAGCTATCAAACTGAAGATCAGCGTGTTGCTACTTTTGTCTCAACCAACTACATGGTAGACACAAATTGGTATGCTGATACATGAGCCACATATCACCTCACCAATGACCTAGATAGGTTAACGGTGAAGGAACGTTACAAAGGAAACGATCAGGTGAAGGTTGTTAATGGAACATGTATGGCAATTTCTCATCTCGGTCATAGTACTACTGGTGGTTTAAATTGATCCCTGGTTCTCAAAGATATTCTTCATTTGCCTAAAGCTAGTAAACATCTTTTGTGTGTTCATAAATTTTATGTTGACAACGATGTATTCTTTGAGTTTCATCCAAATGTGTTCTTTGTCAAGGACTGAATCACGAAGAAGGTGCTTCTCCGAGGCAAATGTGTGAAAGGACTGTACCCTCTGCCTTCCATCCTTCGACGACATCAATCCTTTTCTTTCGTCAATCCACTAAGCCTGGCTAAATGTGCAACATTTCTAGTCTTATGAACTTTCTTTTATTGATCTCTTGATGTATTTTATACTTGTGGGGGTGTGGGACCTAAAAGTGATAGATAGCATGCTTCTTTGTATACTGAAAGATAACAAATACAAAAAATTTAAGAACATTTGAATGCATTTAGTTGCAAGTGGAGCATACTGATTTTCTTCTTAGAAGAATTTTATAGAAAATAGGAAATGAAGATTGGAATGATGGTTTTAAAGTTTCTGGCCTTCTTAATGTTACTTAAAGGTGTTTTAGGGTGGATAAGGCTGTTGTCAACTTACATTTTGTTGGTAGAATTTTATAAAAAAAAATGGAATGCATCAACCATCATAGAGAGCTATTCTGGTCAACGTTTTATTACAATTTGAAAAATCATTGTTACACAGATTGGCTCTTCAGCCATGTACTCTTACAATATTTTGCATTGTCGCAACTTATTGCTATGGAAGTAGCCATGGTCATGCACTTGTTAAATTACGATAGTTCAATTTTATTCAAACTCATACGGTTGATTAAACATTGCTATATGTGTGCTTTACACAATATCTACTATCACGCGATATCCGACAAAAAATATCCGATACCGTACCGATTCCGCTTCGTATTCGTTTCGAATCCGTAACCGATATTATCCGCGCCGTATTTGTATCCAGCACTATCCGTACCCGACTCCAAATCTAATAAAAAAATATAATTTAAAATACGAAAAAAAAACGATATTCGACTAAATCCAAGCCGATTGCATCCTAGCGACGATGAAGGTAGAGAAGGAGCGGTGATGGAGGTAGAAACTGGGGAAGGAACGGCTAGGTGCTATATTGATTAGATCCATCTGAATTGTATAGTATGATGATGTAGTAGCTCTTTAAATAATAAGCGTGGTTTTGCAACAGGGAGGAGAGAGTGCTGAAGCTCACCGCAAGTGAGGGCACTTCGTCAGAGTTTCCCTGACCCCGCCCCGCCCTCCTTCCTCTTTATCTCTCGCCCGCGCCTACTTCTGACCACAGCAGCGCGGAACACAAAGCACCACCACCACCCCACAAAGGCACAAGCCCTCTCCTGCACGTCACGAAATTCGAGGCAAGCCAAAGCCGCACCTCTCCTCTCCCTGTAACCCCCCCACAACCTAAAGCCAAGAAAGCAGAGCAAAGCCCGGAGAGAGACGCCTTCTCCAATGCCGCGGGGCGCGGCGGCGGCGGCGGACGGGAAGGTGGAGAAGGCGGCGAACGGAGGAGGGGGAGGTGCAGGCGGGTGCGATGCGGCGGGGCAGGGCAAGAAGAGGGCGGACCAGGCGGTGGCGTTCCACGAGCTGTTCGCGTTCGCGGACAGGTGGGATCTGGTGCTCATGGCGGCGGGGAGCCTCGGCGCTCTGGCGCACGGCGCCGCCATGCCGCTCTTCTTCCTGCTCTTCGGGGACCTCATCAACGGCTTCGGCAAGAACCAGACCGACCTCCGCACCATGACCGACGAGGTCTCCAAGGTCCGTACGTCCATGCCTCACTCAAACTTGCCGTTGTGGCGTTGTCTGCCTCTTGATGCGATGCCGCCTTTTTGTTCTCCGATACGCTCAGCTCGGATTCTCTCTTTGAATCGTTTTTGTTGCTCTCATGACGTTTCTTTCGGCAAGATCACCAATTTCTTTCCTGTTCTCTTGCAGTACGCCCTCTACTTCGTGTACCTTGGACTGGTGGTCTGCCTCTCCTCATACGCAGGTGAGCATTTCGTTTCCATTCACAACCCATACACTTCCGTAAAATCTCCAAAAGCCCCTCTTTTCTGGTTTTCTCCCACGCACCGAGGCTGTTTTCAAACGTGACGGACAAATACAGGGGTCTATCTACAAAATAGGATCTGGTCATGGCCGGTGGGGCATCTCGTAGACCACCCCACTCACTAACTCAAGTCCCGTCACCATCACACCAAACGAGCAAAATTTAACAATAATTATGTTTGTCTCGTTCTCCTGTCGTCGAATCCGGCGAGCTCCTTCGCCGGAGTCCATGTCGGTGGCATGGCCGCATCAATGCAAACCAAACTTGTAATCTTGCGCACCCAAGTTGCAATCTTGCACACTGATGAAGTTTTAGTCTTGCAAGCTAATTAAGTTGCAATCTTTTGTTCTTCAGAGATCGCGTGCTGGATGTACACCGGCGAGCGGCAGGTTATCGCGCTCCGGAAGGCGTACCTGGACGCCGTGCTGCGGCAGGACGTCGGTTTCTTCGACACGGACGCGCGCACGGGCGACATCGTGTTCGGCGTCTCCACCGACACGCTGCTCGTGCAGGACGCCATCGGCGAGAAGGTCGGCAACTTCATCCACTACATCGCCACCTTCCTCGCCGGGCTGGTCGTCGGGTTCATCGCGGCGTGGCGGCTCGCGCTGCTCAGCGTGGCGGTCATCCCCGCCATCGCCTTCGCCGGCGGCCTCTACGCCTACACGCTCACCGGGCTCACGTCCAAGAGCCGGGAGTCCTATGCCAATGCCGGCGTTGTCGCGGAGCAGGTAATAATGACTCGGGCTATTCCACGTGAGGAACTTGGCTGCTGCTGTACTGTCCACTGTAGCGTAGTGTCATAAGATATTTCTCGTGGAATTTGAATTAGGATTCGTGTCGAGTTAATCTATGCATTTCAGTAGTGCGTGCTTGGACTTGTGCTTCAATTGGGGTGTTGGGTGGGTAGTAATTTTTGAAGTTGTCTGCTGATTCGCAGCCAAAAATCTTGTTTTCTTATGCTGCATGACGACTAACCAACATGCGATTTGGTGCTTTTCGACTTTTATCCTTTGGGAATCATATGAGCAGCTCCATAATTTGGTTGGGCAGCGCATTGTTCCGGATTTGCTGTGTGCTTGTGCTTTCAAGCAGACTTATGTGCTCAGCTTTTGGTGTAGTGGCCCATCGAGTCTACATTTGGATTTGGTTCAAGAGTGCCTATTTCAGTAGAGATATTGCTCAATAAAAATAATAAAAAGCCCCTATCCCAGCTTTTTTCTTAATCAACTAGGTTGGCCTGATTTTTCCTAAGAGTACCACTGAGTTGGTATGTGGAAAACACATTGTGACTTGTGCACACTTGAACAGTGATACTGTCTCGTAGAAAGGATATGAATTGTGGTATATTATATGAGTACAATTTAATTATGTAACTTTTTTTTTGTTAAAAAAGCAGTTTCAGTTCGTGGCTAACATACAGAATCACTGCAAAAGGTGTACTGTATGTTGTGTTAGAGGAATATGGGTGGTTGTGCATAGCCATTTTTAGGCATAGGATGCAGACAGTGAACTGTTAATAACATAAAGTTGGTATATGCTTTTGTACTTTTCAAAAAGGAAAACTGCACATATTCTAATGGAGATGTTTACTAGTGGTCATGTGCAAATTAAGCTCCCGGTTGCTTTACAATTTGTGCCACTTTCATTTTTAAGCATGTAAGCGCTTCCCTAGGCGTTAGTCCTGAATAAGTGGTTTTAAGGATGTAATTAATTAATTTTTATACTAAAAATGTAAAGTATTGCTTTTGATACTGTCCTAGGTGAGGCAATGTTTTATAGAATATAGTTGCTTGCAACCTCAATACTACATGCTGACTGCGAATGGGGTAATCATTCCTCACAGGCAATTGCGCAAGTTAGAACAGTTTACTCATTTGTTGGAGAAAGCAAAGCACTCAATTCCTACTCTGAAGCAATTCAGAACACACTGAAACTTGGTTACAAAGCTGGAATGGCGAAAGGTCTTGGGATTGGGTGTACTTATGGGATAGCATGCATGTCATGGGCACTGGTATTCTGGTATGCTGGTGTCTTCATCAGGAATGGGCAGACCGATGGTGGCAAGGCTTTTACAGCTATCTTTTCTGCAATTGTTGGTGGCATGTAAGTGAAAGAATTGTCAAAGTGATTATTGTTCTGTTTAGCCTATTTTCTCCTGCCTGTTAGTTGTTACCTTGATGTCCCTCATGTAGTAACTAATAACTGCTTGAATTATTGTTGCTGCAGGAGTCTTGGCCAGGCATTCTCAAACCTTGGAGCATTCAGCAAAGGGAAGATTGCTGGTTTCAAACTGTTGGAGGTCATCCGCCAGAAACCCTCCATAGTCCACGATCATAAGGATGGAAAGTTGTTGGCAGAGGTCCATGGAAACATAGAATTTAAGGATGTTACTTTCAGCTATCCGTCAAGGCCTGATGTTATGATATTTCGGGATTTCTCTCTTTTCTTCCCTGCTGGGAAAACCGTTGCAGTTGTTGGAGGCAGTGGGTCTGGAAAGAGCACTGTTGTGGCTTTGATAGAAAGGTTCTATGATCCTAATGAAGGTAAGAATTGCATTCTCACAAAGGGCTTTTGATTTACAGTTTGTGAATGTATGACCCTTCTTAGATTATTATTTTAAATTCCCTCACATGACAGGCCAAGTGTTGCTGGATAATGTTGACATAAAGACACTCCAATTGAGTTGGTTGAGAGATCAGATTGGTCTAGTAAACCAAGAACCTGCTCTTTTCGCAACAACTATCCTTGAGAATATATTGTATGGAAAGCCTGATGCTACAGTTGCAGAAGTTGAGGCCGCAGCAAGTGCATCCAATGCCCATAGTTTTATATCTCTTCTTCCGAATGGCTACAACACCATGGTGCGTCTACATTTTTTGGATGTACGTGCAGTCAGGTCTAATAAATCAAACACTGATTTGTTTCTATTTTTTCACAGGTAGGGGAGCGAGGAATTCAGCTGTCTGGTGGTCAGAAGCAGCGTATTGCAATAGCTCGCGCTATGCTGAAGAACCCCAAGATACTGCTTCTCGATGAAGCTACCAGTGCTTTGGATGCAGATTCAGAAAGCATTGTTCAAGAAGCTCTAGATCGCCTGATGGTTGGGAGGACGACAGTAGTTATTGCCCACCGTCTGTCCACTATAAGAAATGTGAACATGATTGCCGTGATCCAGCAAGGCCAAGTTGTCGAGACTGGGACGCACGACGAACTTCTGGCGAAAGGGAGCTCTGGAGCATATGCCTCCCTGATCCGTTTTCAGGAAATGGCACGAAACAGAGATCTTGGTGGTGCATCTACCCGCAAGTCACGTTCGATGCACTTGACAAGTTCACTTTCAACCAAATCTCTTAGCCTCAGGTCAGGAAGTTTAAGAAATCTGAGCTATCAGTACAGTACTGGAGCAGATGGGCGCATTGAGATGATTTCCAATGCAGATAATGACCGTAAATACCCAGCACCACGTGGTTACTTCTTCAAGCTTCTGAAACTGAATGCTCCTGAATGGCCTTACGCAGTGTTGGGTGCCATTGGTTCTGTCCTCTCTGGTTTCATTGGTCCAACATTTGCCATTGTTATGGGTGAAATGCTCGATGTGTTCTACTACAGGGACCCCAATGAAATGGAGAAGAAAACTAAGCTGTATGTGTTCATCTACATTGGCACAGGCCTGTATGCTGTAGTTGCTTATCTTGTACAGCATTACTTCTTCAGCATCATGGGAGAAAATCTTACAACCAGGGTTCGTAGGATGATGCTGTCTGGTATGCATTTCTTGCTATGCCATGATCTATCTATTTTTTGGTGTCATCTTGAATTTGCAGTAAATGTCTGAGACATTTAATCTACTGCAGCAATACTTAGGAATGAAGTCGGTTGGTTCGATGAAGAGGACAACAACTCGAGTCTTGTGGCTGCTCGTCTAGCAGTTGATGCAGCTGATGTGAAGTCGGCGATAGCTGAGAGGATATCAGTGATCCTGCAGAACATGACCTCCCTTATGACATCATTCGTCGTTGGTTTTATCATCGAGTGGAGAGTAGCACTCCTTATTCTGGCCACTTTCCCTCTTCTTGTGCTTGCCAACTTTGCCCAGGTAATTTGTTGGCCTACCTTCTTCGGTGATCCATTTCTTTCTTTCAGCGTCTTAACCTCAACTTAATATGCTACGTCCATCTCTAAGAATGCAGGTGTTCTCTAGGTAAATTAGTATCACCGTTCTCAAAACCAGAACGATGCTTAGTTTTCTTTCTGCAGTGTCGGTTCTGTAGAAAATATACCGATCTTAACTTCACGGTCTCTGAAATAGAACGTGTCTCTCTCTTGATGCTTGCAGCAACTTTCAATGAAGGGCTTTGCCGGTGACACGGCGAAGGCACATGCCAAGAGCAGCATGGTTGCCGGTGAAGGCGTGAGTAACATCCGCACCGTGGCGGCCTTCAACGCTCAGAACAAGATCCTGTCTCTCTTCAGCTACGAGCTGCGCCTACCGGAGCAGCAGATCCTCCGCCGCAGCCAGACCTCAGGTCTCCTGTTTGGCCTCTCACAGCTCTGCCTGTACTCCTCGGAAGCACTCATTCTCTGGTACGGCTCTCACCTCGTCCGGTCACATGGATCCACCTTCTCCAAGGTCATCAAGGTTTTTGTCGTCCTTGTCGTGACTGCCAACTCCGTAGCTGAGACGGTCAGCCTCGCCCCGGAGATAGTCCGCGGAGGCGAGTCTATCCGCTCCATCTTTGGCATCCTCAACAGGGCAACAAGGATTGAGCCCGACGATCCAGAGTCAGAGCGTGTGACCACCGTCCGTGGGGACATTGAGCTGCGGCACGTTGACTTTGCCTATCCGGCTCGCCCGGACATTCAGATCTTCAAGGACTTCAACCTGAAAATCCAGGCTGGGCGCAGCCAAGCTCTAGTCGGAGCCAGCGGCTCCGGGAAGAGCACCGTCATCGCCCTCGTCGAGCGGTTCTACGACCCAACTGGAGGCAAAGTCATGATCGATGGCAAGGACATCAGGAGGCTGAACCTGAAGTCCTTGCGGCTCAAGATAGGCCTTGTGCAGCAGGAGCCCGTCCTTTTCGCGGCGAGCATTCTTGAAAACATCGCGTATGGCAAGGACGGTGCGACCGAGGAGGAGGTGATCGAGGCGGCGAAGACCGCAAACGTGCACGGCTTCGTCAGCCAGCTGCCCGACCGCTACAAGACGGCGGTCGGCGAGCGAGGAGTGCAGCTGTCGGGCGGCCAGAAGCAGCGGATCGCCATCGCCAGAGCGGTGCTCAAGGACCCAGCCATCCTGCTGCTGGACGAGGCGACGAGCGCGCTGGACGCCGAGTCCGAGTGCGTGCTACAGGAGGCGCTGGAGCGGCTGATGAAGGGGCGGACCACCGTCCTGGTGGCGCACCGCCTCTCGACGATCCGAGGGGTGGACCGCATCTCCGTCGTGCAGGACGGGCGGATCGTGGAGCACGGCAGCCATTCGGAGCTCGTGACGAGGCCGGAGGGGGCGTACTCGCGGCTGCTGCAGTTGCAGCACCACCACGCCTGACGACGCCGCGGCCGTGCTGCTCCTGATTAGTACGGCGACACCTTTGTTTCCGTGATTGGAACGGTTGCTTCTTCGGTTCTTTTGGCGGTTGGTGGTAAGTGGATGTAGATACTAGGGCAACGTACGGTGTTATGTTCTTCTGTTATCTACGTAAGCGTAAACTGGAACACACGATGTGTCAGTGTGCCTTCTCCCTGAAATGTACGACGCAACTACTCTTCTTTTCTACTCGTGATCTGTGTGTCGTGAAATCAAGATTAGTTGTGCTCTCTCTCTCTCTAAAAAAGAGATCAATCGAGCTGTTTTCCTCTTTGAAACTGATAAAAGGCAAATGCTTTATGGGCCACCTTACTGCAACAATGTGCCGGACTTCCGGCCCATCATATGTAAAGGAAGGCGTACTTTAATGTAAACCAAAGACGGTTCAAATATCAGCCCATCCAATCAAGGGCCGAAATATCAACCTGCGTTCTGGCTCTGGGCCTAAATAGATAAGATGCCATCAATTTTCTACCGCTCTCAACATTATTTTTTTTATTTTTTTTTTGCAAATGTGGATTCCTTCCAAATAAATTTACAAAAATAGTGTCCTTTCTGACCGCAGATGTGTCACCTGCCTATTGAACTGTCGTAAGGTTCCTATCGAGCTCCCCTCCTCGATAGGAAAATATGCCGATCAAATCCATTAAATATTCACTTTTAATTAATTAATTAATCATTTGGTTAATCACTTAATTAATAACTTTACTTAATTAAATCACTTATGTGACATATACTGCCGAGGTTCTGCTGCGCGGGAGCATCTGTCGTGGCACAAGAACGTGATATGTGACATATGTCGCATGTCGATATTTTCGCGGTTAGAGAGGAGGCTATTTTTATAAATGCATTCGGAAAGAGCCATCGATGTAAAAAGGAGTTTGTCATGGGGTTAGAAAAAAACAATGGCTTCAAAAGATCATACTACAGTCATACCACGGGACTTGCCTACGCACGGTTGGATGTTGGAACAGAGAGTTTTTCAAGAAAAATACCCGATGATTTCAACTGTTTCTTTCAAAATTCCAATAAAATTTCTGTGTTTCGAAGGGGACTTAATCTTGCTTTTGCACGTATGTGCTCACTTAATCATGTTGACAGCAGCACAGTAGAATGTAATTAGGCCCGCAATTAATAGAGGCCAGGTGAAGAGACCGTCCACTTCATTTATCCTGGGTGAGCACTTTGCGTGCCAGCCAAACTAGCCCGGGTCGCTGGCACGTCAGGCTCCACCGGCTGCACGACGCCACTTTTAAAACCATACATGCACATACACACCTGCCGGTACACCTGGTTGGTGGCACGTAGTTCGTCCAACTGTTGCGCATGGGGCGCTCCCTCCGTCCGTCGCGCAAAAGACACGACGCTCTCACATAATCATGGATCCCTCTTCCTTTCTCTGTACACGGCGGTGTACTTGCAACTAAGGTTTTAAATTTGATTTTCAGTTCACATCCGTCGTCTATCGAAATTTAAAATTTTAGCAAAATCTTTTTATTTCGAACGAAATCTAGACGAAATTCAAAAAGTAAAATTAAAATCCGGTTTTTTCTGCTGAGATTTCCGAGACCTCGCCAAAATTTGCCGAAATCTCGATGATTTTTAATTGCATGAGAATTGGTCCAAAACACATAAGAAAATTTTGAAAATCTTTTTGGATGGTCCTGACGTATCACTAATATTTCTATAAAAATTTTAGATGATGAAAAAGCTTGATGAATTTTTAAAAATTATGACAGTATAAATACTGTAAAATGGTCTCCCATGGTTGAAAAAAATAGAAAAAATCTAAAATATCCATGAAAGATTTTGTTTACATTACCTATCTGGCACAAAAGGAATTGATTTGGGATCTTCAAGGGTTTTCATCAAATTAAGGTGCACATTTTTTAGTTAAAACACATTATGCACGTAACCTTTTTTAGTTAACATAAGTAATAGAATTCTCATTTTTTAGTTAAAACACATCATGCACCTAACCTTTATTGACAAAAGATGCATCACATCACATGCATATATATGTAATTTGTGTGTGTATATATAGCAAATTTTTTATATGCATTCCTCGTAAATGGTATTTTTATTCTCTACAAAAAAATTATCTCCAAATCCGATAAAAAAAACATAGCAATCTGATCAAAAACACAAAATCTCACTAAGATTAACATAAATCTCAGTGAAATTTATCGAAATCTCGTCAAGATTTCCGAAGCTAATGTATCATTTTAAATTTTTTGAAATTTTTTATTCATTTAGGTTTGTAATCTGTCTACGACCGAGATTCAAGATTTCGTTAACATCTCGCGCGAAATTCATCGAGATTTTATTCCCTATTTGCAATGATGACCGGAACACGTTGCCGCCAAGTCGGCTCGTACATACATGAACAAATCGCCAGTTTAGAAATGGAGCTCGCTAGCTTTTCGGGTGTTCTTTTTGTGCGAGTGGCATACAGTGGTGGTAGGTGCGAATCCAACCTTTCGAGGAGGGTGGATAACTCTTTGAACTTACCAACGATGAGTAGTAAAATATCAATGTAGTCACTATTAGTTTAGCGCGTGCGCGTTGGACCAATGGCCCGGTCCAGGCTGGTGATGGTCGGGTGCAATCGCGTGGCGCCTCGCTACAGTGGTGCGTCTTGTCCTATCGCCTTCGTTTACCCATCGGCGAGTCCTGCGGGCGAACCACGCTCGTGGGTACTACTCCTATCTCGCGACTGAACGGATGATTGCACTCGCCGCATTAATTGATTGAACAGTTAATCGTCACCAGTTCTCTTTCTGCCTAATAACATTCTAGCAGTGGTATTTCTGCGTGCCATATCTACGCACGTTAGCGTGTTAATCTCTACTATTCTAAAGCAGCACTTGGTGGCAGTGGTATGTTCTTCCCACGTCATTAATTGCCGCTTAATTGCCCTACGCAAGAAACGAAGCGTTGCTTTAATTAGCCAGCTTTCGCAAGAAACGAAGCGTTAAAGATAGATGTTTGATCTTGTGATTTTTTTTTTATTTTTTAATCTTTATTTTTCGTTATCAATTTTGTTTTTCGTAGCAACGCACGGGCATGTAACTAGTGTTTTATGATGCAACACTCTTCGATAGGAGCATGCATATATTGGGCGGGTAATAGTAAAGCATAACACTAGTATTCTTGTCACGTCTCGTGAGACTAAAAAACAAGAAAATCGCCTCCTTTTTTGGACTGAGCCTAGCTCGCCTGGTCCGACCCCTCCTCCTTCTTCCTCCTCTCGGCCTCTCTCTCCTTCCCCGCGTTCGGCCGCGCGAGCCGCCTCCCTCTTTATCGCGCTGCATTCCGCTCTTCCCGCGCGGATGAGCACACCACCAGCTGCCGCCCTTATCCCGCAACCACCGCCGCTCGAGCCCCCCACTAGCCGCTATAAATAGCCCCCTCTCCTTACTCTACCCCGCCCCTCCCCTTACTCTCCTCACTCTCTTCTCCCCCTCCAGCACCCTCACCACCTCCCTCGCCGCTCCGGCCTCGTCGTTGCCACCCCAATCCACCTCCGCCCTACTGCTATCGCCCGACTCTGCTTCTCCCCGCCTTGACACCCGGCAGCACCACCCATCGGCCACTTGGATTTTTCCCGGTTTAAATTAATTTGCGAAAAATCAATTATGACGTTAGCATTGTGTCATAATTTGGGTTTTCTTTTGAAAATAAATTCAAAAAATCGCCGTTGACGTCAGTATGCGCAAAATTTGGATTTTCTTTTAGAAAAATAATTCTAAAAATTTAGAAAAATCATTTTTCTCCTTTTTATTTGTTTTTATACTTTTGGGAGATCGTTTCCCCGTTCGAACTCCGTTTGGCTCTGTTTTTCTTTTTAAATTCAGCTAAAATTCTAAATTTCTATTATATGCTAGTTTGGTATTTTATTTGATGTTATTTGAATTTTTTTTGAATTTGGTTGATTTTCATGTGTAGATTTCGGAGAGTTCAAGGAGTACCCGAGCGATAATTTCGAGTAGCAACGCGTTGAACCAGGCAAGTCACACCTTTTTGATCATGTTGCTTCCAATTTTTAAACTTGCATTTTGAATTTAAACTATTGCATGCCTAATTGTTATAAATATTATTTCTGTTCCACTTTAAAATTTCTAGTTATACCGAGAATTGGTATGCCATCTTTGATATTTGAATGTATATGCCGCTGTGACCTTAAGGAAATGCTAATTATTATATGTTGATACTTATAAATTGCTTAGGCATGCTTAAAACTGAACTTAGGAAGTTTTGGGAGATTTGTGCCAAAATAATGTTCTGTTAAAATGAAAGTCACAATGTTAATATCTTTTGGTATGGTTAAAATAAAAATATGATTTAGACCGGGCGAGAAATGGTTAGGTGGTGTTGTGGTTATAATTTTGGTTTGTGAAAAGTCTCGTCTAGTCAATTAAGGACTGATTTGAGTTTCGTTGAATGTAAAGCTAACCGTACTAACACAAGCCTGGAATGGGACAGATCTGGCTAGCCGTATTAAAATATAGCATGGACAGTCATGCCATTCGGTGGTAGTGGTGTGGTGAAAGCGTGAGGCTGACACTCTGGCGCGAGAAGGGGCCTCTGATTAAAGGGATTCTTTCAGCGGTGAAACCTTAACGAGCATGACTACAAGGATGGGTTAATATAAGGGTCTTGTCGTGACTTTCTCTGTCGCACACCAAAAGAAGTGTGCTAACGCATGGAGACTATCATATCTTGTGGGTAAACATGTACAAGCTCTACATAGTGTAAAGGTAATCGATTAGTTGTGCCCGTGGTCATTGGCATGCGAGCAAGCCATTCACAGACTAAAATTTGTTAAGTTTTAAATTTGAGTTTATAAAATGGAGTTGGGATGGAGAGAGTCCATCAGGGGGAAAACATGAAAAAATTTCAGGAGTGAGTCCTGAGTTGAAAATATTTAAAAATAAAGTTTTCTTAAAGTTATGCAATTTGAAATTATCTAGAATATATAAAAAATTATTGCTTTATGCTAAAATGAACCATATAACTTTCTTTTGTCACATTTACATTAATATTGCATTTTTTTTTTGTGATTTGCTGAATACGTTTGTACTCATCCTTGCTTAATCTGCTATTTCAGAGAAGGAGTTTCACGTTGGTGTGGACCAGTTGGACTAGGCCATGTCCCGAGTCGATTGCCTGTGCTAATTCAATTGGGCGTTTTCTATTGTTCTTCAGTTCCGCTGTTTTCATTTAGTCGTTTATTTATTTGTTTGTTGGCCTGCGTGCCCCTTTAATTTGTAATTCTAGATATTTATTATTAATAAAGAACGCCGGATAGGCTGCGGTTTTATTTCTACTGTGTGTACTAGCTTTTTCTGGATTAGTATATGAGGTATTTTTTTAGGATCCTACATTTCTGCACCCAATTATTGTGCATATGCGTGGAAGGACTATCTGAGATAATCATCGGTATACAGTTGAGATCTTTGCCGTATCATCCATAGAAAAAAAAAAGCCCTAACCCTTTGCCTCATCAAGTTTTACAACACAACGACGGATAGTTATCTATTGGATATTTTTGCATGCATCAGTATGCAACAGCATGGCGACCAGACCACACGGATGGACGAACGGTGTCCTCAAGTACGTATCGATCGTATCGGCAGAAAAACCAACATCAGAATCAGAATCTGAAATGCAGAGATGTTTCTTTTTCGGGGGGCTCAAATCGCAGGAATCGGTGTTCGATCCATGTAGTAGATTCAATGGTGAACAGAACTTCCGTACGCACAGTGGCGAAGCCAGGATTAAATTAGAGGGGGGGCTAAACTAAACATTTCAACTACTACTGAAAGCTAAATTCGTACATAAATAACAATTTAACAAGTGAAACAAAGTAGAAGTTTATAAGATACTCACATAAATGAAGTTGCTAGGCACACTAGCTACGAGTTGGATTTGGAGGCAACAGGCAAGCACATTCTACCGGTTTCCATCCTTTAAAAACAGTCCATAATTGCTTCATCATCAATAGATTTGAATATTGTTTTCTTGGTGTAGCACACCATTAAGTCATTGAGCCAATCATCGGAGACTTTGTTGCGCAAATCAGTCTTGATAACCTTCATTGCCGAAAAAATCCTTTCAATGAAGCGATTGACACAGAAGTATCGGTGTTAGTTCAATAAGACGATAGACCAATGAAAATGTTTTATGCTTTCCAAGTTGAACCATCTTTTCTGGTAGCATGGCAACATCATTGCATTCATGAAATTCCACACTTCTCTTGACATTGAGAATATAGATTTGCAATTCGATTCTCAATAATATGCAATCACCAAAAGAGAAATCATCAGCATAAATATCTGCAAGTCGCATTAGCTTGTCCACATCGAACTTGGAGAATGAGTTTGTTGGATCAAGGGAACACATGCATAGCAATAGCTCAGTAGAAACTTCATTAAAGCGATGATTAAGTTCTAACTTAATGACATCCATAGCCGCATAAAAGATTAGGGTTGGAGACCGACGCAGGCTGCAGGGGGTAATGAGCTTCGGGCCGCGTTGGAGCAGGGGCGCACGCCCCAGTGCGCCCCATTGCTAGCTACGCCTCTGCGTACGCGCAGTAGCTGATGCAACGCCTGCCAATTACTAATTTTAATTTACGACTACGCTTTCGCTAACAGTGTCGTTGGTTTGCTCCTTCCAGCTAGGCTCCCATCCCACATGTACTGCACCGATGAGCAGAGTTTAATAATTATGTGCCATTCATGCAGCTGGAGCTGGCTTCTGTACATGCACTCGTATCGATCGCCGGAGCTTTCGTTCGTCTCGATCGATCCATCGAGCCCGCACGCACGCACGCACTCGAGCGGCGAGTACTGTACTTGGGGGGTACGTGTAGAGCCACAGTGTCAGTGTCGAGCAATCGACAGGACGAGCCATGCAGTTGTTGCCCCATGGCCTGGACGCCAACCTCCCTGTGCTGTGGCTGTGCTGTCTCCTCCTCGGCTGCTTCGCCTTTCCGCGAGACGGCGATCTCCACATGCCTTCCCCCATCGGGCCGGCCATCGCCTATAGTGGTGCTGGTATCCATCGTTCGCTTGTACCAGCGAACGTGGCAAAATGGTCACGCGTCTTTGTGCATGCATCGGAACGACCTAAATGAGGTGATCAGTTCAGTGAGACTCGCGTACTGGTAACTGCGCTAGATTAGTACCAGATCCAGATGCCACGCCATGCTGGACTACCTAGCTACTGGTTAATGCTAGCCATCATATATCCAACGTGTAAGGGCCGGGGAGAAGGAAAGGTTTAATTTTGGCATAAGCTTCAGTTCCCTGGGAGGAAGAATCAACTGATCCCCCGCGTCTTTTCTTTATTGATGCTGAAGCTGAAGAGGGAACAACCGTCTACCAGTCGGCCGGGGAGGTAGACAATGCGATACCATCTCTGCTTGTCCTTCGATCTTTATGGAAGGAATCAATGGCCGGCCCTGCCGTGCTCGCGTCGCTCCAACAACCGACGGGATCGATCGAGTACGACGTCCTAGTGGGAGTGGGGGTAAAACTCGACCGACTACTGTGAGGTGATTCGTGACTAGATATGCATAAACCCAGATTTTATTATAAGGTAAATATTACAAAGACTAGATATGTATAAATCAGCAGCCAATATATTTGCTCAGGCTCGATAAGAGAACAGGAAATAGCACAGATGTGATCGTGAAAGTAGTTGACATCGAGTGGCCATGTGGATGCACTACCAAGAAAACCCTAATGCCGCATCGTGCAGGTGATCTGTGCTGCAACAGCTTGGAGATACTGCACACACTCCTTTCCGGTGCACGTTGACGAGGAAGCTCAGTGCGATTCAGCTACTCAACACCATAGTACAGTATCCAATGAGAGGAAAAGAATAGAGGAAAAGAAGCTGAGCGGTTACGACAGTTTGGAGAAAATTTCTCGATTAGGAGCAGCTAAGGTCCCGTTTGGCAATTTGGAACCGAGATGTTTCTACTAGAATCTGGGAGAAATCCAGCCAAACGGGTTTCTCCTCGGAACGTTTATTCTTTTTCCACACCGGGGTTGAATCGCCTTCAACCCCGTTTCTAGTAGTTTCTACTAGAATGTGGAACCGCATCAAACAGTTTGCAAAAAGTGATTTTGATTCTACCTGAAACGTTTCTACCAAGAATCTGAAACCGTTTCCGTTTCTACTAGAATCTGAAAGCGTACCAAACGGGTCCTAAATAAAGCATTGATTTCTGGGAAGGGACCTTGCCGTTTGCGGTTGGAGTAATCCGCCGTGGAGATCCCAGTCCCTGTACATGGACGACTTGTTCCGCGCAGAAATTTCCCATCATAAAGGCCACAGTAACTAACATGGGGCCAATTTAAGCAGACAAATCAGGGTAGCTACCTGGAAGACAGCCAATCTTTTCGGTCCGCCATAGATAGGAAATGGCCAGGGTACGACGTCATAAAAAAAGTACTAGACTTGCGTTACGGGAGCTATAGATAGATAGGAATGCACAGCGCGTGGAGAGCAGCATGTGCGTTTAATAGGGTATAACTATTTAAAATCGATTTAATTTTGTAATTTTTTGCTTATTTGTATCAAATCTGAATGTTTTTAATTAGAAATTTTCAGAGTCGAAACTTTTCTATTTTAATTTTTTCGAGGTGAAAACTTCTAATTTGAAAATTTTTTTTTCAAGTTGATACTTTCCGATTTTAATTTTTTGGTTGAAATTTTTTCGACTTGAATTTTAAATCAAAAATGTTCGAACCAAAAGTTTTTGAATCAAAATTTTTTGAATCGAAAGTTTTATGAGTTCAATTTTTTTGATTTAAAAACTTTTCGAGTTGAAACTTTTTTATTCGAAACTTTCTGATTTGAAAATTTTCGCGCTGAAACTCTCTGAGTTGAAGCCTTTTCGATTTAAAACTTTCTAATTTGAATTTTTTTTATTTAATTTTTTTTGTGGTTTAAATCGAAACTCTTCGAACCGAAAGTTTTCAGAGTTGAGACTTTTTTATTTGAATTTTTTGAGTTGAAAGTTGTTGATTTGAAATTTTTTCGAGTTAAAACTTTCTAGTGTAAATTTTTTCTACCGATTTAACTAGTAGTTTTTCTTCATGTTTCGAAAACTTGGGAATCAAAAAAGTTTTAACTCACGCATGCAGACACCCATGTATAGTAGAGAATCAAAAACTTCAGGAGAGTAGAAACGCATGCCCGAGCCATCCTCGTTCGAACTCCGTAAAACGTCTTCTCATATGTCCGCAGGTTATGCTCTGGCTCCAGCGCACGGAACGAGCGGTGCGGCCACCGTAAATTAGTCGCTCCTCCCATGGGAGCTTGTGACGGGCCGCCCGTTGTGTCACGCGTATGCCGCCGCGTTCGCGCGCATGCGATCGATTAAGTAACGACGGCCTCAATCAGCGGCTCAGCGCGGTACGTATTTAAGGCAATTGTGGTCGGCGCGACGGTGCGCGCGTACGTTGCATGACGCCGTGACCGGCATTCCGCATTCGATCCATCGGCGCGTTCTCGGAGGTGCACTCTGCCACGCACCACCCCCGCGCCGTTGCGTACGATGTTGTGCCGTGCACATGCGAATCAGCTCGTTGCCTCGTTGAGATTAGCGGCTAATCAATCATGTGCATGCTTGCCTTGGGAGTTGAGACGATGGAAATTATGGTCCCGGGTCCGGGATCAGATCGCCAGATGCCATCCAAGGCAAGCCAAGCCAACCAGAGGAGATGATTTGCAGAGAGAGCTAGCGGTTTGTCGAACGAACGTGGTCCAGGGCTCCAGGCTCCAGAGATTTCTCCCCTGTTTCAGAGAGAGAGAGAGAGAGAGAGAGAGAGAGAGAGAGAGAGAGAGAGAGAGAGAGAGAGAGAGATTCTGATTTGTCGGTCTTCGCATTGACCGAGCTGGGGACACAATATCTTGTGCCATGCTGGATGCTCTCTCTCCATAGCCGGATTAGCCCAGGACTCGCTTTTGTTTGATTTCGTCGTTAGCTCAAGTGGTGTGAACTTGCATGCAGTCTCGAACAAGCGCCATGATTGGTAATGATCTGTCGTCTAACGGCAAGTGACGTTTTGGCATAACACAGTCTTCAAAACACAATTTTGACCACTAATAATTATTATAATATATTTATAAAACTCAATAAACTTATAATACTACGAAAGTACTTCTTTAGACAAGTCTACACATATAATTTTCATGTATTTAATTTAAATATTTAAAATTATATTGATAGTCAAAATTTTAAAAGTTTAATCATCATTATGTCCAAAATGTCATCTTTTTGAAGAATGGAGGGAGTAATATTTTGTGGCCAAGCGTATGTATATAACCGGCAGTCCAATCAGCCAATCAGTACGAAACTCGACATAGTTATCTTAACTGATACGATCGTAAAGGTTAAGCATAAACATATACTTATATACTTATATAATAAAAGGTGCCACTGTAGTTGGTCTCACAAAATACTCTACAAGAGATAAACGTGGTACATTGTAGGATCAAGATTGAACTTGCTAATATACCAGTATAATATACAGTAGTTAGAGGGAGGATGAATGATTCTGACAATTTTTTCCTCGAGGTATTCGATAATTTTTTCACTTCAATAGCTACAGAAGCTAAGAAGACCAAGATTGAACTTGCTAGCAGTAGACACAAACTAGAACGGACAAAAAAAGCCTTGACTCCACAAACGATACCACCACTAACCAAAGTGCGGTAGGATCGATAGAACCAGTACTACCATAGTTATAATGGTGGTAGCACCTCCCCCTCACAACAAAACTGAAAACAACACCTTGAGAAACACCAAAAAAATATACAACTTTCAAACCACACATCCAAAATTAATGAAATTTGAAACATAGCCTCCTAAAGTTCCCATGAACCTATTCCAATCAAAAAATCTATAGATTCTTGCCAAAGTTCCAACATTCATCCACTTTACGAAGAAGTGTTCAAGAATCGAGCAAAAAAAGAAGAAGGAAAATCGTGATATAGTCAAGCTCATGAATTCTCAACTACAAAATGATACTAGATAAGTTCCTACAAGTCATAGGAAGCCGTATCATAGCACGAATCGCACTAGAGCAAGATATACCAAGAATAGCCAAGAACACCTCAGGAAGACAAGAAAATCAAACAAGATGGAAAACAAGACATAGGGGAGCAAGTTTGATCTTTTATTACCCTTGGAGATGAATGGTTACAACTTCCACCAAGAGGACAAAACCCTGAGCACATCACCTAGCTCTCTCTACAAAGCCTTAGTTTGTCTCTTGAAGGTTCAAGTGCAACAACTACCTCCCTCCCTCCCTCCCTCCCTCCCTCGCTCTCTCTCTCTCTCTCTCTCTCTCT
Organism: Rhipidocladum racemiflorum; assembly: GCA_036346355.1. Lineage (NCBI taxonomy): Eukaryota > Viridiplantae > Streptophyta > Magnoliopsida > Poales > Poaceae > Rhipidocladum > Rhipidocladum racemiflorum. The sequence continues at coordinate 67,957,814 of CM070576.1, read as the reverse complement.
CTCTCTCTCTCTCTCTCCAATACCCCCATATATATATTGGAGGTGTCAATGTTCAGGACCTGGGGTCCCTAGACCAAGCTTACGATTATGATTTGGGTTGTGTTTTCGTGGGTAAAATGACAATACAAGGAATAGAAAAATAGATGGGGAATGTATTGCTCTACTCTTTACAAAGTACAGATGATGTTGATGTCTATTACACCAAGTGTTCATATAGCTGAATATATATTGTACTAGATGCCTTTGATTTGTGCATCTCTTTTTTTGCCCTTGGTGGGAGAAGCCTGTTGATAGCATCGAAGGGATGACAGTTGTCGTCTTCGGAGAGGTGTCTTCCCACCAAAGAATATCTCTTGGTCAAAAGGTGTCTTCTTATTGAAAAGGTGGCTTTTCATCAGAGAGACGCCTCTTCGCAGGGAGTAACTTCCAAGCGGTTGTTTGTACCTGTGAGAGAGAGCTTCTTCCGCACGTTATCTTTGCGCAGATGATTTTTCCCCGACCAGAACTTGGTCGGGCTAATTTAGATCTAGGTCGGTATGGTAAGATACATCATAATCTGACCTGGAAAAGCGCTCAAGTTGGGCCATTATCGACCTAGTAAGGCTTAGTTTTCGTTTGACCTAATTTAGGTTAGGTAATCATTTACGTGTCAACAATAACTTTGACTAAAATATTTTATGTGTCTCTTCGTTACATGGGCCGCATTTATGACTGGTTTCTTAAAAGTCATAATCATTAATGGGTTTTAGGCAATCATCGTCAGGAGGTTGACAAGAAACCCTAGCTTGGTTACATAGTGGGTACAATCCACAATACATACCCATGGGAATCTGTTAACTCATTACACAACTAGGTTTTTCACTCATGCACGCTTTTCACAGTGTTGTCTTCAATCTTGGCTCCAAAAGTCCAAATCCGTCATGTCTTGTCCCCCATTAAGTCTTCTTATCTAATCCACTTAGGCCTCTAACACAGTTTTGTAAACCGATCACTTTTTCGTTTTTGAGCAATGACCACATTGCTCTTCAATCGACATTATTAGATTCCTTCGCCTCAAAGCATTGCTCATGCTTCGTCACCTTACATGTGGCCTCAATAACTTCCCACCAAACCTCTCACCTATTAAGATCCCACGAACTATCCTCGCAAGCAAATGGGTCCAAGTCACTTGGCGCGCTACATGTCCTACTTGATCTTGACCACTTGTGCCTTTCACGATTCTTATATATCTTGCATGATAGTCGAGTCCAACTATTTCTAACGGCCTCCATGATCGCATCAAATCTTGGTTGTTCCAACAACGTCCCAATGCACCTCAACGTTGACCATAGTTGACTCCGAAACCACCTCCACAACAATAGATCAAGCAAACTATTTTCGAGCACAAGTTCATTCCAACTTGATTCGAATTAGTTATACACACATCATGCAACACATATTAACCTATCCTCAACACCTTGAACCAATTCATAACCCAATTCAACAATCTCGTCCATGACTAGTGTTACCACCAACTAAAAGTCAGTGCTAGTGGAACTCGATGCTATCACACTTTCAATGGCGATACTATCTTTCTAAACCTAGAACCAAAACACATTATTTGGAAAATAACTACTGTCAACCAAAACTTAGTGCTACCGGCAGTGGGTGCTACTATACTTTCAATACTGGTACCATCTTCCTCAACTTTTAACTAAAACACATTATCTTAAAAATAACTACCATTATGTGAACACTAGTAGTACTGAAGCACGATACTACCTCCATATAAAACCTTATTAGTACCAGACTGCGGTTCTACCACCATATAAACACCGGTAGTACCGCTTCTATGCTGACATCAATGAATATTTAGGAAATGCAACTTCGATTTAACACAAACTAGAACTTTTGTTGTCAAAATGAATCTCAATCCATGAATTGGGATAGAGCCCCTGTGCAGTCCCATGAGGACTGCAACTTTAGCAGCCTGCGGGGTCGTCCGATCGAAAACGGATGATCCAGATCGGTTTAAAATATTGTGTAGATTTTTCATAGTGCGAAAACACTATTCAGGATAATGTAGTAAAATAATGTTCATCCTATTTTAGGCTGATCCGGACCGTCCAATGTCTTGATCGGACGGTCCTTGCCTGTAGGGACTACTTAAGTTGCAGTCTCCACAGGAACTGTAGGGGAACCCTATCCCATGAAATGACCTCTACATGGTCTTACATATGCATCTATGAACACATCATCAAGGTGGGGCATCGGACGATCCTCATCTATGAGCTTTGTTTAAGTTGCAGTCCCGCAGGAACTACAGAGAAAGCTCTACATGGTCTCACACATGTATCTATGAACGAATCGTCAAGGTGGGCTCTGCCGTGTTGGCAACATGGGTAAGTGCCACTGTGGAGTCACGCAATCACTTTCCGTTTTTTCTTTTTAAACGAAAGCCACTTTCTTTCTCTCTCTCTCTCTTTCCCTGACGTTAAAATGTCATGCTGGGGTTTTGACGTACAACAGTTCACAATTCAGATAGGCCTAGTCTATGGCTGAAGAGAGAAGGAAACAGGGCTGCTTATAATTGACTTGTTGACGAACAGATTGATGGGAAATTGTTGCACACATGATGGTTTTGGGTCACCATTCTATAAAAGTTTAGGACTACCCATCAGGTGTTGTTGGGTGCACTGAACACATGGTTCTAGCCCCTTCTTCGTCCTTCGAGATCGTGAAATGTATATGTTAGACTCCAATAATTACATGGTCGCTGAGTGCTGATCGCTATGCACGACGTATCGCTTATGTTTGCCCATCTATATATACCAAAGAAGGTTAAGGCCTTAAGGGGTGCATAGATTAGGGGAATTTTATTAAAATATTTTAAAATTTAGTTTAAATTTTAAAACCTTCTAAGAAATTACCACCTATCCAAATCCAAATAGGACCTAGAGGGAAACTTTAACACTGCATGCATACTCTAATAAAGAATCATTACAAGTCAAAAGCTGGTCAAAACTATATAATTGGATATATCGTGATGCGGTGGAGACTGATCCAATTATGGTAGCTGGTAGATTTCCGCAATGCGCACTGTTGGGCCGTACTGTGTTCAGACGGTTGATGAAATGATTATAGTTTTTCTCGTTTGCAGATTTTGTTGTGAGGCTAGCAAATGGCCATGGCGTACTACGTGATGAGGAGTAGTGTCCCTGTGCATGCATGGAAAGTTTGTTAATCAAACAGGGCCAACAAGGCGACAACATGGCCTACGTGGAGTCAGTTCATGGCTCAAGCATTTGGCATTTCTGACCTCCACACAGGACTAGCAAAGTGTAGGCGGGTTAAACCGCGCAAACAGATTCCAGCTCTCGATTCTTACGTTCTTGATGGAGAGGTGTTCTAAAGTTTACTTTTTTTTTTCTCCGAGGAAAAGAAGGTCCCTCTCTTGAGCGACTTCTTCCTCCTTTTATATGGGAGGGATGGAGAGATCATGCATCTCGAATGCATGCATTGGTTGGTCTTTTTTCGACCGGCGCTGACAAGGGGGTGGCAGGTCTTTTTACAGTAGTTCTATTTGCATCGCCATCCACCTGTCCTTTGTCAGGGGCTAGGTAGCTTCTACGTGGTGTTCGATGTCCCTCTTTACTTCTTTGCCCTTTTGTCTTGTGTTCTTTTCAGGGGTTGCGTGGAGAATTCTTAATCTGGTAGGCTTTTGATTAATCTGACATTGTCTGATGGTTTTCTGTAGGCTGCAGTAGGATGACAGGTCCAGGTGTGATTCCGGTCGGCCATGCTTCATTATGGCTCCGAAGGAGGGCCCCTTCTTGGCTTCTCGCGTTGCTCTGGCTCATTGTGTTGCCCATCTATCTATTTTGCTCTACTCGCGCTCCGTATGCCCTTAACTTAGTATATATCTTGCTATATCTTTTGCTTGTTGTGCTTCAGCTTCGCTTAAACTGGACGGAGGTGTGGGCTTCGCTTCGCCCGCCGGAGGGGGCGCGTTTGCTGAGCCCACGACACAAAGATTGCATCGTTTTATATTCTATCGTCACACAGCTTGAGGCAGCCCGATAATAATACAGCAAATCTTCCAGCATCCCCAAATGTTCCCTGCACGAGTAGTCTTATTAACCAATCAAATAATATGTGAAAAATATTGAAACTCCAGCGTCCTAATTTAGCCAACTATTAGCCCGACCTGACAAGGCATCAGGCTAGAGTTTAAGGGTCCGTTTGATTTAAGGGTAAAGGGTGGAAGGGATGAGACTATTCAGTCTGATAGTGATGAAGTGATCTAAACTCATGTTTAGTTAGAGGGATAAGAGATGGATGTGGTGAGTCAATTTTTTGTTTGGTTAGAGGATAAAATTGGATGGGATAAGAGTTAGATGGTGGATGGGGTGAGAATTCAAATTTGATTAGTGGGATAAAAGTTGGATGGTGAATGAGATAAAAGTTAGATGCGATGAGAGTTGAATGACCTCATTCACCTATTCATCCAAATAAGCAATGGGATAGGTAAAAAAAAAATAGATACCGCCATTTCATTACTTTAGACCCTCGAACTAGACGCACCCTAAACTCCTCCCTTCGTGTTTTAAGAGTTGTCATGATTTATTTTCTTAGTTAGCCGCCTTTGGGGCTTGATCACGTAACATCAATTGATACTGTTTTTTTCAGGTTTATGCTGGGACCAACACGATCTCCCAATTCTTAAAAAAAAAATTATTGGCACTGCTACGGTGCTATACTGCAGAAGCTTGTTAATTAGTTGGCATCTTCATCGTCACTCTATTACTATGACTTGCATCATCAGTGGCGTATCCAGGATTTTACGTATGGGTGATCCAACTTGACATAAATTTTTTAAATACCATAAATGTAACATGCCAATATACAATACAAGTATAGAATTTACCGAAAGTGCATCATGATATATTAATAAGGTGTCTTACGAACATCTTAAAATCAACAACTAAGTATGAAGTTTGACTTAAAGAAGCTTACACGGCTAGAATAGTTTGAAGAAGATTACAATACTACTTCTTGTTGGGTCTACGCTTTCTAATGGCTATGAAAGTGTCCATTATATCTTCTTCATTCACTTTAAAGAAAATATCTCGCTCAATGAATGTGACTAGACAATCGTTCAAAAGATTATCACCCATCCTATTTCTCAACTTATTCTTGATGAAATTAATAGCAGAAAATGCTCTTTCAATACTTGCCATCGCCACCGGTAGAATCAATACCAATTTGAGAAGCAAGTACACCAAATCATGAACTTTATGCCTCTTTGTTTGACCAAGCTTTACTGAGAGTTCAACAAGATTGTTTAGGCCTTTGAAGCTATCTTCGTTTCTCATGTCATCAATATAGTTCTCAAGTTGCATTTCAAGTCTTAATAATTCAGAACCTGAAATATCATCAGGGTAGAAATCGACAAGTCGACGTACCTTGTGTGCATCAAAAGAAACAAATAAGCCAACATAATTCAAGACTACCATACAAGAAATATCATTAGAGTATAAATCAACAAGTCTACGTACCTTGTGTGCATCAAAAGAAGAAAATGAGTCAGCGGGATTCAAGGCTGCCATACAAGAAAGCAACTCCATATTAACCTCATCAAAGCGATTGTCAAGCTCTTGACTAATTTGATCAATGATCCTAATATATACTTCTCTTCTAAAGTGATCATCATTTGTTTGGTTTCAAGCAAACCGTACTGATCTTCCATAAGGTACATAATTACCTTCTATTGCAGGAACTTCAACACCATGTTTATTGCAAAATAAAGTGACCCTTTGAAGGAATGCAACCCACCCATCAGACCTCAATTGTTGCATTCTACTCTTTGCCAAACTAACAAGTGACATTGCATTGAGAATATCTTGGTCTCTTATTTGCAAACACTCAGACAAATCATTTGTGTATCCAAGAATGACACGCATCAAGTGTGCACTGAAAATAAAATCAAATGACTCAAACACTCCAACTATAGTATGTATTTTTGGCCAATCAGTCCTTTGTGAAGTATCTTGTCCAAGACTTATGAGTACATCACGAATTGTGGCATACAGGTGCGAGCGATTGTAAGTTCACAACGCGAGATGACGAGATCGTCGAGATATGAGACGATGTCACGGCGAGACTCGAACCGACGGGCGACGAGATCAAAAACTGGGTGTAAGTAGCAAACTAGGAATCGTCACGCAGGCCGCAACGTGGAGGTCATGGACGACATGGAGTGCAATTCCTAGCTGAGGGTTTTCAATTTTTGGGTGGGCCGGGGCCCACCCGGCCCACCCTCTGGATCCGCCAGTGTGCACCATCACACGTAGATTGCTACTTCATCCGGTCACACATAGTTATTATTTTGCACATTAATACTTTTTTCAAAATATAGTTATGACCATTAATTTATATTATAATATATTTATAAAATCCAATAAAATTATAATATTATGAAAGTATTTTTCGAGACAAATATACACATATGATTTTTATGTATCCAATTTAAATATTTTAAAAGAAATTAACCTTTAAAGTTTCGAAACTTTAACTGTACCTATGTCTAAAACGATAACTATTTGTCTATTTGTGACATGAGGGAGTTATATGTGTGTGTGTATGAAGCCTTTTCCGTACTCCCACCTCCAGTATACTACTTAAACGAATGTGTTATACGTCTTTATCACTTTCAGTATACTCCACTAATAATTCTAAGATACTACAACGCAATGTTGTTGAAAAAATTCATTAGAGCCCTTTATTTTTTGCTATATACCTTTTTCCACATGTAAAAGAGTATATAAACAAATTATACTACAAAGGGTGGATTTTGATGAAATTTTTTATAGAACTCACTTTGGAGTATCTTATGATTAGTATTAGAGTATACTCAAAAGGATAAAGAGGTATATCAATATTATTTAAGTTGTATACCGAGAGTGGGAGTACGTACTCCCAAGGGTATTGAACCATTTTCATATATATATATATATATATATATGAAAATCTGAACAATCGTAGCTGTATGCATGCATGGAATATCTTCTCTCTGTCTTTTTAAGGGAATGCCTTTTTGGGAGTGTATATGTATCTCCCGGATGTTTTTGTCTTAAATAACATCTAAATTTTGGGCCGTATGATTAAAAATTCAACCATTAGATCAAATCATTGGATCGAATGTAATCAATACTCCCGAATCTCAACAATGATCCAATACTCCTAGCTAGATTTGAGTGATTTCAGCAAATAAAAATATCCGGATGATGTTTATCAAATCTTTTTTTAATATGTTGGAGAGCTGAATATTATGGGACACTATGTATGTATACATCAGGTGCCTCACTTTTTTTGCTAGGTATAACTTACATTTTCCTCCGCCGGATCTACACCAATAGTTGCACACACACATCTATATAAACTTCATATTCTTGGAGCAGTACGGAGCCGCCTTCCCGCCGGACGCCACACACACTCCACAAAAGTATTGTGGTTTCTACAATGTGATGTAACAGCGATTTTACTACAGTATTTATTAAAAAAAGTTTTTTATTTTAAAAAAGTTTTAAAAACTTTTTAGAGAATTTTTGTTTTCTTTTTCTGGGGTGTAGATATTCGAGTTGTATAATAAATATAGTTGTATTTTTACTCATAGAATTTACAGTTGTGCAAGGAATACAATTGTATGGTAACATTTAATTTAGTACTGCAGGATGCTGAGGATTAATCTATTCGTGCATGCCGTGCATGCATGCCCGGGGTGCAGACCAAGGCAACACACCAAGGAAAACTACATGTACAGATGGTAACCCACCTTATAGCGCCTACGATTGGGAGCCAACCGGCCTCCCCACCTGTCGCCGGCGCTTTTGCCAAAAGCCCCCCGCGTTTCTTCCGAATTACGTCCAGGTCCTTGCGCGATTTTATGTGAGAGAAGAATATTTTTTTCAGTTCGCGTTTAGGTCCCTGGTTTCCCGTTTTGCATGGAGGCCCTCCCGTTAAGGGCCAATCGCGAGCGAACCCTTTCCTAATTATTCAAAATAGCGAACAAGTCTAAAATTATAACAAATAGGTCCTCGCGCTTTACGTTCGGGTCCTTTCTCCGTTTTGTCCCAAAAAAATGTTTTTGGGGTCCGTTTTTTCTCCAGAGCATGCGAAAAATATTTTCGGTAGCCGTTTTTCCACAAAAAAAATGTAGAACCGTTTCTTTTCTCCGTTTTGGCCGAAAAAAATGTTTTCGTGATCGGTTTTTCCGTTTTGTCCCGAAAAAATATTTTCGTGGTCCGTTTTTTCTCCAGAGCATGCGAAAAATATTTTCGTTAGCCGTTTTTCCAAAAAAAAAATGTAGAACCGTTTCTTTTCTCCGTTTTTGCCGAAAAAAATGTTTTCGTGATCGGTTTTCCCTCTGTGGCATGGGGGAAATGTTTTCGATAGCTATTTCCCTCCAAAAAAAATTGGGAGACTGTTTCCTTTATCCGTTTTGCCCGAAAAAAATATTTTTTGTCATCCGATTTTTCTCCGGAGCATGAGAAAAATGTTTTCGTTGGCCGTTTTTTCAAAACAAAAATATGGAAAACCGTTCCCTTTCTCCGTTTTGCTCCGAAAAAATATTTTCGTGATCCGTTTTTCCTCCGGAGTATGGGGAAGCTGTTTTCGGTGGCTATTTCCCCACAAAAAATATGGAAAGCCGTTTTCTTTCTTCGTTTTGCCTGAAAAAATTATTTCTGTGAACCGTGTTTTCTCCGGAACATGGAAAAAATGTTTTCGTTGCCCGTTTCCCAAAAAAAAAACGTAAATTCGTTTTTCGCCCGTCGTTTTTCCGTTTTTTTCCCGCTTTTCATCATTTTTTTTATCAAATTTCACACGGCGCGGCGTAGCGCGCGAATCTTCCTAGTAGTACAGACAAATCCTGAGGCCACGATCAAAGTACATGCAGCCCAAGCCAATAGTCCATCAGTCCGTGTACACCACCTCCACCACTACCCCTCCATACTCCATACCTCACCACGTCTCTCGTTGTCACACAATTACGAGTTTACAACTCCCGCTTTCTCCCTCCTCTCCCTCCCTCTCTCTGATCTCGCGCGCGGCTAACTCTCAGGCCGCTACCTTCTGCTCTCCCCATTCACCGACCGCGCCCATTATATATAGCTCGCCTGCAACCGCCACTCTCCAGCAACCGAAGCTAGCAGTTACTCACCTAGCTAGCTCTACTACTGCACACTTAGCAGCTCAGTAGATACAGGCGAATTCAAGCATGTCGAGCAGCCGGAGTTCACGCCCACGGCGCGCCGGGGGCTCGCTGTCGTCGTCGCCGTCGCGGTCGATCTCGGAGGACGAGATTGCCGAGCTCCTGTCCAAACTGCAGGCGCTGCTCCCCGAGTCTCAAACTCGCAATGCCGCTCATAGGGTAAGTACTTCATCGCTGGCTAAGTACTTTCATGTACATCGCTAGCTCATGTTACTGAATTAAGCTTAATTACGTGTATGCATCTATGATCTATCTATATATAATTCTATATGAATGTAGGGCTCGGCGGCGAAGGTGTTGCAGGAGACGTGCAGCTACGTCAGGAGCCTGCACCAGGAGGTGGATAACCTCAGCGAGACGCTGGCCGAGCTGCTCGCCTCGGCCGACGTCTCCAGAGACCAGGCCGCCGTCATCAGGAGCCTCCTCATGTGATCATCTAGGGAGCTCGGAGCATGCGCGGCCGTTACATCGATCGAGCTTGCATGCCTGCAGCTTATTAGTTGTCTAGCTAGCTGGCTACCAAATTAAGACACTGGGGATCGAATAAGTAACGAGCTTCTGCGTTCTTTTACTGAAGTAGCTAGCGAGCTAGCAAGTACGTAATGAATGCTTGTGCCTTCTTGTAAGTTTGCATTGTGATCGGTTTGGTTAGTAAGTTAATCCAAGTTGGATTGAGAGAGTTTTGCGATTTGCAGATGAATAGTTGGACGACGTAATCGATCGGTGGCTTTAATTATAGGAGACAAGTACAATAGTGTACTACTACCTACCATCTAGTCTAGTAGTGTGAGAGCTTCATGTTGCTGTACTTTGAAAGGTCTAATGGGTGCTGCTTAATGCATGGATGCTTTATTAATTTGCTACTTGACTCTAAGATCGGTTTTTTTCTTGATGGGCCACGCCTGATAATCAATTGCAGCTGGCTCTTGGATGTGTTGTTGTGTCCTGTGTTTTATCTGAGCTAAATTTGGAGTTTTTTATTAGATTAGCTAAACTTGGAGTTTAGACTTTACAGGCGAAGATTTGTACGATTACGTTGGTACGGCGGATCAGGCGCACGAGGGACGGCGGTACTGTATCACTTAATCTTCCAACTTCCTGGGTGCTGTAAATAGAGCCATATCATGAGTACTACCGGACGGGGCTAGCATATATACTTGTAACTAAGCATCATCACCATTCATACATACAAGTCCCCATATTCCAGGCTTCAGGTAAGCCCCTTGGGACTTACCCAAGACCCTTCGCCACTACTATTTGGCAACTTTCCCGAGTCCAAGTTGCTGTGTCGTCCATTTCAGTACGATTCCATGCATATTGGTGTATGAGGAATCATGTCATGTTCCTTTTGTTTTTCTGTTCTTCCCCACCTCCATGGGATCAGTTGTGTGTGTGTATGTATGATTGGAAGTCCGTTTTGTACTTCCAGGTGTATGTACTCCCTAGCTCTATTTGGTTAAAAACAGCTTCCTAATCAGGAGAAACTAGTTAATAATTTCCATTTATATATATACACATATATAACAATTCAAATAAAACACATACATTTGAAAAAATATACTCAAATTCAAATATTTGAATGAATTTAGATTACATGTTTTGCTGATTTATATATGTACTCAACACATACATACAATCAAGCAATCATAAAAAAAGAAACTCTAGTTCGAATTTCAGTTCAAACTTGTTTGAACTAGGTAGTAAACTGGTTAAACTCAACATCCCAAAAATTTTAAAAATTTTCAAATGCAAATAAATAAAAAAATACCCGTTTTGGATCATGATGTCCCAGGTAATTATATATATATATATATATATATATATATATATATATATATATATATATATATATATATATATATATAGGAAAATAGTTCCATACCCTGAGTAATGCATTACTCCACTCTCAATATACCGCTTAAATGATGTTGCTATACCTCTTTATCCTTTTAAGTATACTCTAATACTGATTATAAGATACTTCAAAGTGAATTTTACGAAAAATTTCATTAAAGTCCACCATTTATAGCATAATTTGTTTATATACTCTTTTTACATATGCAAAAGAGTATATAGCTAAAAATAAAGGGTTACGATCAATTTTTTTCAACAATATCGCATTGTAGTATCTTAGAATTATTATTAGAGTATCTTGAAAGTGATAAAAGAGTATAACGTATTTGTTTAAGTGGTATCTTTGGAGGTGGGAGTATGTACTCCCAAGAGTACGGAAAAGGCTTCATATATATATATATATATATATATATATATATATATATATATATATATATATATATATATATATAAACAAACAATTATAAAATATATGTAAAAATAGATAAATTCATAAATCAAGTACCGAGACTACGATTGACATATTTAGTGGTGTATGTAATATGAACATAAAAATTCAGATATATGCTCTACACTCCGGAGCAACATATTCTTTCAAGCCGAGAAGGTGGGCGCGCATTCGAATTCAAGTTTAATCAGGTGCCGTACATGTGTTTTCCTTTATGGTTAATTCGATGGAGAAACATTTGGAGGCGAGTACGTACTGCGAATATGATGCAGAGATGTGGATGCATGGACCATATAATGATCGATCGATATGTCTAAGTGGGGCGGCAGGAGGCCGGCAGGAAATCAAAGATACACCGTACGCTCATGACTACAACCGTGCAACTAATTAATCTCGCGCCAGTACCTGACCCTGCTCGATTAGGCCCTAGTTATGCGTGATTAAGACCATGCAGATCAGTCGCACAATTAAATCCATTGTTTTGATGACCTCGTCTCCCGTAATTGCAATAGCTAGCTAGACAACACTACGTACTACCTATGCAACGATACTGGAGAGCGACTGGCTTTCGGTGGGGTTTTGATAAGTTTCATCCATATGTTTTCTTTAGCAACCATCATCTAAATTCTTGCCATTGGATTTGCTTTTAGATCAATGCACGTCCCCCCCTCTAATTCGAGGTGGGTTGATCCTACGGATTTGAATGTTTTTTGGAACAAAAACATCCGAATGATGTTTTTCCGGTGTCGAGAACTCTGAACCATCTGTCGACAGCAGCTAAGTTTTGAGCTTGATATATATTGGCGTGATAGAAGTGATTGTAATAAGAGCTGTTTATCCTTTGGGACAGACCATGTAGTCATGTACCATGCATGGTGGTAAAGCACTCAAGTGCAGTAGTTGCCAATCTTTTCAGTTTTTTTCCTAGCACTAGTTGAGTTTTTGATTAGTCGACTGGTGTGCATGAAATCGAGGATACAGCACATCCACTCTGAAACAGACGTTGTTTTGGAGGTAGATGCAAAATAGATGTTGTTTTGGACTTGAGATACACATATTTGATTATTATCTTTTCTCTCTTTTTTTTGCGCGAGGGACTATTAGCTTTTCTAACTATATATTAGTAAAAGTTATATTCACTCTATTTTATTTTTTATAAGGCATTATAGTTTGCGATGGAAGGAGTAAAAAATGTAATGATTTGGAGCTACTTTTGATGGCAAATATAGTAATACCATTTTGACGTAAAAAATCCAAATAATTGTATTCATGTCAACGATCAATCTTTTTAAAGTTCTGACTACATGCACTCTAAAATAAAATCTTTCTTAAGTAGAACTAGTATGTATACAGTGAATATTGCACAGATCAAAAGTACGGATGATGCCTAGGCTGCCTCTAGGTAGACAGAAAATAAAATTATTGATTAGTGCTTCTGTGCATTAATTCCCTCCCAATACAGGTTTCATAGATTTTAAAACAAATAAAAAGATAATTAATCAGTACATATATTTTATTTATGCTTTAATATTTATACAAAATTTAAAAATAAATGCATATCAACACCTCTCAAAATTCTTTTCTTTCGAGGCTCTCCTCTAAAAGTCTAGAGCCTTACTGCTCTTTTGGGGAGAACAGGGGAGAGTCGAGACACGAATTTCTGCATGTGGACAGCCATGTGTGATGTCTTGGGCCACAAGATCAGCCTGGGCCTTAATCGGATCGATCTCGTTCTCACTTGGACTTTTCTTTAATTCGGTCCACACAATGCAATGTTACCATGCTCCACACTAAGGTTCATATTACCGAAATTAGCTACAAAACTAGAAAGTCGTATGATTTTGACATCCAATTTTTGGAAAAAAAAATTTCAAAAAAGTAAAAATATATACTGATTTTCTCTCGATTTTTACCGATTATCGCGATATTTTGACCGGCCAATTGAATGTTTCTCGGAGCTGATTTTTTGAACAATTTTTTCTTGATTTTTACCGGTTGTCGTGATATTTACGTCGCATAATTTTTTTTGAATTTTGAATTTAATCAGTTTGCCGGTCGATTTTAGATGCCGTATCTATTTTATACGTTTAAAAATCGTGATTTTCGCACGAATTTCCTTGATAATATGAACCCTGCTCCACACTACTAGTACTACTGCTGTAAAATTCTTTAAATCGGAACCTAAACTATGCATTAATGCAGTACGTAACGAGCTAGCGAAACATGCAAGAGTTAAAGCACACGGCGGACGACGCAAATCGCGCGAGTAAATCGTGGGGCGAGCGCGCGCGGTCGTCGAGCCCTGATTCATCGGGAAAACGTCTTTTTTGGACGTCCATGCTCGCGCCGGCCGGAGATCAGACGGTTGTGTGTTGCATAAGTGAATCGTGACTCTCTGTAAATTCGATGGCACATTGCTCTTCTGATTAGTGCATAGGAGGTATGGAGGCATAACCAACGGACTCATCGCCATCGGTGTCTGTCTTAGAGCTGCTATCATTGGATTCTTGGAATGTTGGGCTTCAACGGTCCCTGCTCTTAATGGAGTCATCACTCTCTACATAATGCGGCTCATGTGTGGTATGCTTTCTCTTTTCTTTTAGAGGATGCTCTCCTTTTTTCTGTAGACCTTATTAGCACTGATTGGTGCTTTCTCTTCCCTGTATGAATGCCTCTGACTATTCTATCTGCTCATTCGGGAATGCTTGTAACCGCAGTATCCTTTCTTAATACAACAGGGTGAATCAGGACTGTCACAAGCTGTGATGGAAGAGGAGTGTATCTCACTACATCCTCCACATCAAGTAATGGGTCACCATTGAACCTTCCTTTTTCTATCCACTGTCGGATCGGATTTGCATCGTTGCATAGCGTAAGCTCTATAAGACACTGGAATGGATCATTTCTATTTGAGCGCCTCTAATTTTCTATGGCTTGAATTCGAAGCCGAAGATTATAGTTGAAGTACACTAGTAGTGTGAACAAATTTGTCCCATACCGAGCCAATGGCTTGCTTTGCATTGTTCCCCTTATGTGTCCACTGATGACTGTCGATCCTTGGTTGCACGGGGCCACGAATCGTACCAACGTTGTAATCCCCCACCACCAGCAGTTTTTCTCGTTGCGAGGAACTCTGAAACATCTTCGACAAAACACCACCGTGATCTACTCCAGCCCTCTAGAGGAACCACTACCACCATGATGCTCATATCTGCTACCTTCCCGGCTCCTAATTTCTGCCTCTGCCTTGGAGGTAGCAATGACATGCTCGAGTTGGTCCTTCTTTATCAGCATCACTTTGTATACTCTGAATATACACTTCTTTTCTTAGCCTTTCATCTCCTTTGTCCTTCTTCATATCCTTCATCTTGCGCTGAAAATACTCGCGAATTTTCACAGGAACTTTACTACAATGGACGACTCTCGTACCAAACCCTGCCAAGTGCTGTTTTCAGTCGGGTTGCACTGCATCCTTTCTTCTCTTTGAGACAATGCTTACATCGAAATCTAGCATCTAACTTCTTGCCATGCTCCCACACCACATCAACATTGCCTGCCATCTACTAATATAAAACAATAAAAGTAAGCATGCATACAAATATTGCTACTTGAATAAATAGTACCATTTGCAGGTGTCGTCCATTGCTACAAAATATACTTCGATGAACATTGCTACTAAATATAATTGAACAAATATTGGTACTAAATATACTTAAACAAATATTTCTACATGACATAATTGAACAAATATTGCTACTTGATATACTTCAACAAATATTGGTACTAAATATAATTGAACAAATGTTGTTACTAAAATATGTAAACATAAATATTACTACTAAATATTGGTACTTGACATACTTCAACCAATACTGCTACTAATAATTTGTGAACAAATATTTCTAGATCATTATTTTGGCATGAGCATAGCGGGCATTGCATGAAAAATTTTCCAACCTACTCAGATGCAAATACATGCATGAACAAGACTACCTAATACCGCCAAGCAAAAAAAACGAGAGCAAAACGAGCGAAAATCGACAAAATCGAGAGAAAATCGAGCTGATTTCGCGAAAAATCATTGAATGGCTAGATATTCACTCTAGGCTATGATTTTCGCTTAAATCGAGAGGTTTTAGAGACTTACCACTCGAAAATCGCTGGGCACATGCGGAACAACGGCGAGCGACGGCCAGTTCTCGTCGGTGGCGATGCTGTTAGGATGAACGCGTGAAGGAAAAAGTGTGCACGATTAATTTGTCGATTTGACGATCGGCTGGGGTCGCCATGTCATGGGAGGTGGGGTAGGCTGGAGTGGGCCACGATGGGCCAGAGCCCCACAAGGCCACAAGGGGCTTGGCATGTGGGTTGAAAGCTTGCTGGCTAGGCTTTTTTGGCCTTTATATTATCTACTTTTTGAATGGCTCAAACACATCTCTAAACTTCATTTTTTTCAGAAAAAATATTCACACTAGAGATCATAAGGCTATTAATATTAATTTTAAGGATTTTTTGGATAATTTTTTAAATTTTTTTGAATTTGAATTTGTACTTGACCGGTAAACCGACTGGTTTCTTTTCTGTGCTAGCGTGGTATGATCAAAATTCACGATTTTCGAACGATTTTTATCGGTTTTTTGAACCCTGACTTGAACTAACTAAAATTAAAGAGTTACTTGCTAAATTGTAGTCTACTATACTATATTTCAGTGAGAGAGAAGTGATTAATTTTTTAAGTCCTACTTATCTCATTTTTTGTTACAAATGTAACATCCTCTCGAGCGAAATTGCAAATATAACTCTTTCCTCACCGCGACAGCTCTCCTCTCGTGCTCCCCCACCGCGAGTTCGCGGCTGCCTCCTCCCATGCTCTCCTGCCACTGCGCCTCCTTCCGGCGTTTTGTCGGCGCTCGCCAGCCGCGACAGTACACTTCTCCCGCCTGGCAGCATATGCTATTGCGCTCGGTTGCGTGCTTCGCCAACTCCCATACTTCCCCAGCGTGGCACCACTAGCTCGCACAGTCTCGAGCGTTGTAGGGAAAGGTACTGTTGCCGCACCTTCCACGTTGCGAAAGAATGCTACATCTGCAATTCTGTTTAAAAAACTATATTTGTAAAAAAAAAACGATGTAAAAATGCTAGAAAAGTGATCGCTTTTGCGGGTGGTGTAGGCCTAGTTCGTTTCGGCTTCTAGATTATGGGAGAAACTGCTTCTGATTATAAGAGAATCGAGCCGAGCCGCCTACAACTTCTAGGTTCTGGACCAAGCCAGCGAGAATCAGTGAGAATCAAGTTTTAGTTAGATTCTGATTCTATATAGAAATCAGCTTTTAATTCTCAAAGAAACTGTCTAAAATCTTTTCGTTCGGCAAATAATCTATATAATTTTTTTAAATCAAACTATGCAGAGACTGAAACGAACGGACCGCAATGTACTCATTCATGTAGTCTAGGAGTCTCGTGATGATCGATGGTCTAAGATGCTGAGCGAGTTCACCTAACCTAGCCCTTAGCGGCAGTTGCGTCGGGTGGGACCGTCACGTTCAGTTGACATGACGCCAAACCAAAACATATCAAACCAAACCAAACCAAACATTTGTCGGTTTGGACTTCAGACCAGTTTTATTCTAATCAGCGGAGGCAGCTTGGACTTAAGATCAATACTGTATGTATCTTCCCGCGATTGGGTGATCCATCTCGATCTCTAATGTTTTAATCCATTCAGGTATGCACGGACTTAATTACGTGCACGCACGCACCATGCCATTGCCATGCATCTAATGCTGGCTGGAGAAATCTATATGCGTCAAGACATGGATACATGTATGCATGCGTTACAGCCATCATGCAGGTAATTAATGGTTATAATACAACTGTCAAAAGTAAAACTCCACATACACTACCTTCTAGTTCATTCAATCTGATCACTACCTTCTTAGTACTCACCTTTGCTTACTTTGTTGTTTAGAGGAAGAGTTTTACGATGGTGAGGAGGACCATGATGTCTAGGTTGTTTCCTCAGTCGGCTGCCTGTGGCAAATTAATTGGGCTATTACTACTAATTTATGCTTCCATTGTAATTTTATTTTCGGCCTGCATGCCTTGCTTAATGTAAACTTTGGTTATTATTAATAAATGTGACATATATCTTGTGTTATCATTTTGCTGTGTATACTAGCTTTTTCTGGACTAGTACAGAATACACAGAGGGTTTTGGAAATATTTCTCCGGGGTCTGACAATATATATTAGAAATAAATATACATGTATATATATATATATATATGTATGCATATACATATATATATGTATATATATATATATATTAAGATCCGGAGGTTTCCGAGCTCCCCGAGCCGCCACGTCGACGCGCACGCACCAGCTGTTCGATTGCGGCTTCAATGGTCGAGATTGCTTCACTTCGAAGCTAGACATAAAAGGAAATCACCTTGTCTCCGCTCGGCCCAGCGGGTCTCGTGGCACAGCGGTAACGTCGTTCCTTCGTGCTCAGCTGGCGCGAGTTCGAGCTCGCGCGGGCGCACGCGGTTCGCATTTTTTCCGCGCGACGCGTGGCGAGCTTGCGCCGACTGCCCCACGCACGACACATGTTGAGCCTCACGGGCCACCGTGTGGCTGTTTTTTTGCCGAATAATCTCTCTAGCTTTCTGAAATTGCATATAGGTCCTGCTTTTCATGAAAAGACCCTTCTTTAACGAAAAAGCTCTTCGAAAATTCGTGAAAAGAGCCTCCAAAAATTTAAAAAATACGTCTTGGTCCTTTTTTTACCCTGGTCCATTTTTCCTTGGAAAAGGTCCATTTTCCCCGAAAAACATTTTTTATTAAAAAATGGCACTACGAAAGATCCTCGAAAAAATTGGAAAATACGACTCGGTCCATTTTTCCTTCGAAAATTTGCAGAAAGACCATCCGACAATTTAAAAAATACTTCCCAGTCTATTTTTTCGCCCCCCTCCGTTTTCCCGCGAAAGCAAACTTTTTTATTCGAATATACCGCTCCGAAATCTATTTTTCACCGAAAAATAACTTTTTTATTTGAAAATGACACTACAAAGTTCATTTTTATTCAATGATACCGCTCCATAATTGCATTAAAATTTTTCCGGAGTCTACTTTCTTAAAAAAAAGCTTCATGGGTTCGATTTCTTACAAAGAAAAATTCCAACAAATATTTGCCGCACCCGCTTTTTTTCACAATCCATTCTTTCCCTTGAAAATGCCTCCTCGAAAAATTTCGTATAGCCAATTCAAATTTATTTTTATTATACGAAATTCAAATTTATTTTTATTTATACGCACAGCGTGCGCCGTGTTTATTGACCTAGTATTTTCAATTGTTCGGAGAGAACGTCATGTTTTAGCATTTTTTCAGGGAACATCGTGTTTTCAGCTAGTTAATGCTAGTTTGAGACTTGAGTAGCCCATGAAACCAAGCTTCTTTTGAGGAACACTATAAATCCGTCCCAAGCCCGTATACACTCGGGCCCGGCAACATTATTATTATTTTTTTTATCAATTCTTTAATTAGTTGATTGGAAGGTTTGGCACGTGGCTTGGCCGTTGGCCGACCGACATCTGGTCCGAACACTGGAGTCCGTGCAAGGTTGAAATTTCGTATGCAGTTTATGGCCCTGTTTGGGGGGGCTGCGCTTGTCTTCGGGACCTAAAGTTTCACCAAACAAAGATAATGCAAAGCTACAGCAGTGCCACACCAAGACCCCAAAAGCCACTTTGGTAGGGAGGTGCTTTTCAGCTGTGGCTTCACTCGATCGCCTCCCTACTCGCTCCATCTCTCTCCTCTTCCTGTCGTATTCCCGTCCAGTCGCCTCCTTGACTCCCTCTGGCTCCAGCGCCACCTACCCGACTCCCTCATCACTTGGGCCCACACGGTTGCCCCCAAAAGCTACAGCTGCAGCAGCCTGTTTGCCAAACGATATATCAAAAAAGCCCACAACACAATTTCTTTCTGACCCAACAAACCAAAAGCGAATTTCACCAGTATTGACTCAAAGCAGGCCCTATATCTGTCGAAATTTCGTTAAGATCCTATTATTTTAAATAAAATCTAAAAAAAAATTTAAAATAAAATTTAAATTCAGTTCTTTTTTATTGAGATTTCTGAGATCTCGCTGAGATTTATTGAGTTCTCGGTGATTTTTAACCGAACAAAAATTAATCCAAAAATCATCAAAAAAATTTAAATTTTTTTGTGAATAATCCTAACACATCAATAATGTTTCTATAAAATTTTTGATAATAATCAAATATGAGAAATTTTTAAAAATTCGAACAGTGCTTCCAACCGTCCCACACAGACCAAGATCTTGTCGATATTTTAAGTTACTGTAGTACTTTAAATTTTTTAAATTTTTATTATTTCATCCAGGTTATGAAACTGGAAGATCCAAAATCCGAGTTCTCCTAAAATTTCATGGGATTTTAATCCTTCGAGCCCCCATGGACCATGCCTCCATGGTAGTACTTCCATGTGAACGAACCACTAGGCCACCGTCCCCAAGAAGGCCGTCGAGTCGACCAATCCGACTGCGCGCGCTTGAGGAAAAAGAGAAAGAGCGTCGGTTGTTATTAGGTAGGAGATCAAAGTCTTGCCCCACGCACTAAGGGCCACCGCTACGGCCTTGAGCGCTTTGGACTGGCTCGGGCTCGGCTGCTATGCGCTTGGGCGGTGGGCGGCAAACCTAACCTGTGTGATTGCAGCGGAGTAGGGCGAGGAGCCGGGAGGAAGAGAGGGGGTAAGGTTTCTCGAGCTTCTCTTTCTCTTCGTTCATGTCTAGTTTTTGTTAGATTGGTTTGAGAGTTTCTGTTATGGAGATGATTTGTCACCAAGAAATAGGATTGCTTGGTTTGTTCAGTTAGCCCGTTTGGTGTTAATGGAGGACTTGAATTACTGGAGTGATTTGGCGCATCCGTACCTTAGTTGTTTGTGATGTGCTGTTCTTCTTTGCCTGTGTGTTGAGTAGAGAGTAGTACTTCAGTTAGCATGTGCCCTGATTTGATTCAGTGTTGTTCAATTTAGTTCCAGCCTGTATAGACTATAAGGTTTGTTCCTTGCTTTCTTTTCTTTTACCATGTAGCTTTCTGTGTCATCTTGAATCAGTTTTGTACTAGTAGCATGAAAGGCAAATGATGATCCTTGTCATACGTCCATTCGTCCATTAGTAGCATGTACGGCAAATTATGGGTAGTTTAGCTGCTGTGGTTCTGGAGTCTGCTGGATGAACGTTGAAGGACCTTGGGCAGAGAAAAATTGATGAGTGGTTGGGTTTTCAGAAAAAGAACTGGTAATGGATCAAGGGAACAACAAGAACTAATAAAAGGATAGTCGATTTAGCTGAAAAGCTGTTGCGCCTGATAGCAGCAATTTCTCTGGATCCGTAATTTTCTGCTGTGGTATTTGATTAATCAACCAAAGACAGTTTATATATTAAAGTTCCCCTGTTAGGGGGGAATTGCCACATCAGTAAGTACGAGTGTCAAGAGTGCATTCCTCATCAGAGGTAACTTTTACAGGCTACTAGTATATATGCCTTCCTCATTTTGGGGCTATTTAGTGAACCACTAAGTGCAGGTGACATAGTATGTGGGGCCATATAGTGTATCAAAAGCTTGACCCAACATTGACCTCATGAACGTATTTTCCCCTCCTTGATCTCTTATAACAAGTCCAACCTCATGCCATCTAATAATTAACAAAGAGGTGGATTTCCTTTCTGCCAGATGTGCACATAGTATTAGGTGATCTTGCTAAATTTCATTCTTTAGCAAATCAGAGAGAGAGAGAGAGAGAGGGAGGGAGGGAGAGGGAGGGAGGGAGGGAGAAGAAGAAGATAATGGTATACCATAATATGCATTGCTAACTTGCTGGAGGTAGTAGTATATTATTTGCACTAATTGGCTGCAGGTCACCTTTTGTTGGTGGGCATATTATTTGGGCTAATCTGTATTAGTCTAGTTGTCATTGTAGTGGTGATGCAATTGCCCTACACCTTGTTTTATAAGGATTCTATTAGAAAAAAGGATTTGTTTTTGGGCTGAGCAAGTCGATGGATCTATCATTTTTGTTTCATTGCTACTGATTGCCATAAAACAATATTCTGGCTCTGATGGAAATCAGCATAAATTCATTTAAAAACTTCATTTTGATGGAGACCTTTCACCTATACCATCCTTGTAGGACAAAAGGATAGAATACAATAAGGCGAATCAACAACACGTCCAAGTTTTCCTAAAAGCAGTTACTTACCCATAAATACACGAGTTGCAAACACTTCATGTTACTCCTGCTGTTATATAATCTAATGATGTAAATTGAAAGGTAGCATGTGCAGTTCTTGGATAGTACTCATCCAATTAAACAAGCACACGCAACCCATCTGCAAGAAATAATTAAGTTTTTGTGTTTGATGACTTCCAGAATCATGAGTGGAACGGGATACACTGTAGAAGTCACTAACCTCTCAAGCAGGGCATCTGAAAGTGATCTTCATGATTTCTTTTCATTCTCTGGGGCTATTGAGCATATAGAGCTTATCAGGTGATGTGATTTACTTTTTTTTTTTTTTTTAACTTTTGCGCCAACAATTTGCTGTATTTTACTTTTTTTCCCAGCAAGATAAATTTTATCTGCCAACTTATTCTTCCATACATATTCATTCAGAAGTTATCATTAGTTAGCCTTTTATGATATCCATGCCTGCTGAACACATTTCGAACTGCACCATACATGCTTGTTATACTTTAGCTTCTAGGATTGTTTTATCCTTTTATGTTTAAACATTTTTCATAGTAAAGGGTAATCTGCTCTGACAATAAAAAATTCGTTTACTTGCATGTCTGGGTCTTGTCATCCGTTTTGTGACGAATTTTACATTTTTAGCAGATCAGGAGATTATGGTTCCACTGCTTATGTGACATTCAAGGAACCCTATGCCTTGGAAACTGCAGTATTGCTCAGTGTAAGTTTGTTAGTTTCCAGCAGTATTCTTCTAAAAAGATCCCGGGCCATTTTTTCTTTATGTGTCTGATTCC
Organism: Rhipidocladum racemiflorum; assembly: GCA_036346355.1. NCBI lineage: Eukaryota > Viridiplantae > Streptophyta > Magnoliopsida > Poales > Poaceae > Rhipidocladum > Rhipidocladum racemiflorum. Next base: position 67,935,196 of record CM070576.1, on the reverse strand, counting down.
TATGACTAATTCGTAATGTTTTATGATGTGTTGATTTACTGAGAGATTAACTTTCGTACATTTGAGAAATCTATTATATATTAAAGGAAAAAGTATATTTTTGATCCCTCAACTCGTACTGTGGTTTAATTCTTGTCCCTCATTTAATTTCACTTCACTCGCAACTCATCGCCAGACTTTCGCTGTCGTATTCGTCTTGGTTCAATCTTCACCGTCACCGATTCCATCGTCCTCAGTGAGCTCCACCCAAATATGTTGCATCGAGAGCACCACTACCATCTCACTTGCCTTTTTCCCAATCCAATTTGGTCGTTGTACCGCCGTGGAAAACCATCGCCGTACTACCTTCTTCTCTGACGCCGGTCATTGTCGCCCTGCCATCTTCGGCCATGCCTACCTGAGCCAACCCCACCGGAGGACTTCCCTTACCGTCGACATCCTTGTGCTCGCGCTAATTCTCGAAGGGAGTCAACGGAGCGCTATTGGCACCATCTGCCCGCACCGTTGGCTATCTTGCTCCCCGCTCGCACCGCTGCAATGCTCTCTTGCTCGCACTGTTGCTTCCCATCGCTTGATCGAGGCCGTGGAAACCCGTTTTGCCCGTCGGCCGAGCCAACCCTGCCACCGTTCGCCATCGCCGCCACAACCTGTTATGGGAGGGATAGGTACATTTCCAGTAGGTCGACCTTGGCCACATCTGATCCTGAGGTGGCAGGCCACGTGGGTTAACTCTAGTCAAAACCATCGTTTCCCGATCTGATGGTGTTGCGCGCATCAGTATTGCAAGATAGGAGATTATTTCTAAACGGTATTGCACTTAAGGGACCAAAATTAAACCGAGGCAAGAGTTGAGGGACCAAAAATATACTTTTCCATATATTAAAAGTTCATGCTATGTGGTCAAAAGCTCTAATAAAAAAGATAGACATTCAAGAAATTCTCACAAAAATAAGAAACATATGGTCCTTGATTAGATGGTTCCTAATTATGTTTAACAAATCACAACTGACGGATGCTAGCTAAAACAATATGCTAGAAATTCAAAGAAAAAAGAGAAACATCCGCCCTTAATTCGGTAGACCCTTATTATGATTAGCAAATAATAGCCAATGTATTTTCTCATAGAAGTGCACATTACTTAAACTTACATAATAAGATTGAATCTAACATGAAAAGATATAATATTTAGCTCGTGAAGTTCCAACTATAAAAGGAGAATTTCATTAATTACCAATATTTGTACATATGTTCTGTCAACTCACGTCATCAACCGCATCCAGACCCCCTATCGGATGCGAGCTAAAGGCACACGGATGCCTCTTCACAAATAGGCTTGATTAAATTAAACCATGGACCTCCTTTCCTAAGGTAAATGGGTTTGTTAGTTGAAATGCCCTAGACTATCAATTGGGCAGGTAGTAGCATTAGTTAGTAATTAGAATAGTAATCAGCGTATTTTGCTTATTTCAAAGTAAAATGGCGAATAGAACAAATAGATTAGAAAGGGGATTGTTGTCAGACCCACAGGCGAGGTATCGATCAACGAGATACCAGACCCGTTGAGGTTGAGTCGGCACCTCTCACTTGACCGGGTTCATCCTTCGACAATCCGTACTTACCTGTTTGGATTGTGAGTATCCGTAGCAGTAGAATCCTATTTAGTAACTCAGTAACTGGTCCAAGGGGGAGAGCCTGGTAATTCACTAAAGAGGACCAGCCACCGAGGTTCATCCCCCCTGAGCACAGCCAGCCTCTAGACCGGTCAATGGCCAGCAGTGGGTGCATCTCCCTTGAGCAGCTCGGCAGCCAAGGCAACACTAGAGCCATGCTTCCTCCAGTCAGCCATAAGACCAGCCTGCACCTCCCAGTTCAAACCGAAGCAACAAAAGCAACTCAAGGTAGCAAGGCCATTTCCTCAACCTCCCAAGTCCCAGCCGAGAGCACTCAGCTCCCAGAGCCAAAGCAACCAAGCACACCCCCCATTTCCACAGAGAGCAAACCGAAGGTAAGAACACAAGCCAGCCATTCGAACATCCCTCAGCCAAACCACCAAAGAACCGAGAGCCACCCCACTCAAAAGCCAACCATTTTCCCTCTCCACTTGCATCTCCAAGTTCAAGGCCAAGAACCGGAGCAAGGAACCAGAAGAGGAGGAGCCCCAAGAGCAAGGAGCCAGAAGAGGAGCCCTAAGAACTCGGAGCCAAAAGAGGAGGAGCCGGCCAAGCAAGGTGCAAGAACCCTGAAGGACACTAAACCGGCAGCCACCTCTTCTTCCTTTACCTCAACCGAACCAGCAAACCTCGGCTAAAACCCTAGCAGTAGAAGTATTACTCCTAGGATTGTTTGCTGGTAGGGTAGTGGCCTCAGTAGATGAACTCTAGGGTTGCTTAGCTTTAGTACTTGTCGTCCCACTAGAGTCGTACATCATCGGACAATTTCTTGCATCCATCAAAATGCGACTGGGAGTAAAATATTGTGTTCAAAGTAAAATGCGAGTAGAGGGAGGTAGAGTAGAGGGGGGGGGGAACAAAAAATAGATCGCTGGGCCGAGTTGGCCATAGGGAGGGGCTCGGTGTCAGCCGAGCTGTAGGGAGGAGAGGAGTAGAGAACGGCCATGGAGGCCGTCAGGCTAGGGTTAAACGATGGCGAGCCGAAGGGTAGCCAGACTCGGAGGCAGGAGAAAAGGAGTGAAAGTAGATGAGAGGGAAGAGTAGATCGGGAGGAATGAGTAGCAGCCGGACTAGAGAACTAGCTGAGAGGGAGGCAGCGGAGCTGAGCCGTAGAGAACAGAGAAGAGAGGGAGCGGAAAAGAGGAGAGCAGAGAAGAGAGGGAGGAGAGAGGAGAGTAGAGGGGGAACTGGGTTGGCCAGGCGTCGATCGGCGGCAGCTGGGGGAGCGGCCGGTCGGAGGGGGAGCCGAGGAGGCGTTCTGGAGGAGGAGAGCCCGAGGAGGTTTCGACCGAAGGAGCCGAAGGGGCAGGGTGTTGCCACAGAAAAAGAAAAGGGGAAGGGAGGAAAAGAAGAAGGAAGAGAAGAAAAGAAAAGAAAAGAGGAGAAAAAGAAAGAAGAGGGAAGAAAAAAGGAAAAGATTAGAAAACTGCTACCTTCCGTGTGATTCGTTAGGTTAAATCACCGTTTCGTGATCGTAGGAAAAATGGTATTTAAATTTCTAAAAACCGCGATTAAATAGGAAGTAGGAGTATAAAAATTGCCATGAGTAGTGATCTAATTATTGTATTGATTGTTGCTAAATTAATGGAAATAGTGGCAGTTAGCGGATTTTAGTTAAAAGGGTGCTACTGGTAGAAAATTTGTCACCGTAGCTTGTTGGGTTAATTGGATTGCCGTAGTTAATACTCTATAATTGTCAGGTCCAGAGTAGAATCCGTCAGACCACCCACCCCACGATTCGAGCGAGGTCGTACCTTTCAGTACTACTCCAGGCAAGAGTCCTTTGATCAATATCTTTTAAAGTCTTTTAAATCAGGCGCCGTTGAGAAGGATTGTCATGCCGGTGGGGCCCTCTACATAGGCTAGAATATAAGAATTTAACAAACTACACTTGGGCGATGAGCCGTAATTACCGTATCAACCATAGTGTGTGAAATTGGTCAGAAAAGGCTGTCCTATGAAAGTATTGGAATCTCCACATTGGGTAAGTTATTTAAGGGTGTACCTCTGGGATATGCCGTGAGGTCTGTGGAGGTGCAGGTCCCAATGAAATGGTGGTAAATTTGAAGCCACGGGTAGAGTTACTGCTGACGACTGACTGTCGGAGTACAAACTGTATCTGCAAGTTGGCGGGACAGCCTGGGATAGTGGGATAGGTGTTCCTAACTCGAGTACTGGGTTGGAGATCTAGTACTGGATTGGGGATAAACGTTCTGGGGCCTCTCTTGTGGGGGTCACTGTGGGTAAAGTGATACAAATCTGCACAGGATTAAAAATCATGATTTCATACCTGTCTCCTGGATTGGAGGCTGCGGCAGCTAGTCTGCCTCATATACAAGTGATAATAGTTCTTTTTCCTAAATAAAAATGGCCAACCTTTAAAATTAACAAACTATGTTATTAAAAATCTGAACTTGAGGGAAGGTGAGCTCTGTGGAAAAATTGAGAGAATAAATCTGGTCCTGCGCATCCCCCTTTGCTTAGAAGGTGAGCCTTATGGATCCGCCTATGAGGCATGAGATGAGGGTGACGGGTAGGACCAGGACCTACCAGAGGACGACGACTACTACTACTACCACTTGGAGGAGTAGGGTTCAGGAGGGACCGTCAGCCAGACCTAGGTGGTCCTTGGGGTAAATTAGAGCTGTATTATATTTTTGTTGTAGTTGGACTAGATGTATAATTAAGACATGAGTAAGCCCTGCGTGGCATGGAGTGTAATATATTTTCTATTGCAGCCTCTAATTATTGTTCTGTTGCAACACTTTGAACACGGCTAGTAGCTGATAAAGTAACGGGACACTCGATATTTTGTTAGCTACTATGCCAAAATTCACGTAATTAACTTAGGGTAATGACTAAGTGGTTGTTAATTACCCTAGGCTAATTATGCGGGTCACCACATTAGTACAAATGGGTCCTGATGGATTTAGTGCCGAGTAATCGATTTAGAGAAATGCCACTTGAGAGTGGTGGCTTCTAAAAATGCCATTGCAAACCTTACTTCTTCACAAAAATGCCAATGTTATACATATTTAGCTTGTATTGGACGAAATTGTCCCTGTCCTCTCCAACCTCACTGTATGTCTTCTTCCTTACTATCTTTATTCGGCAACGTTGGCTGGGTGCCGCCGTAGATGATAAAGACAACGACGATATTCTAAGAGATAAGAGCAGAGCCATCACCATCGTCAAGGCTGCCCACGACATTGTAGCTCAACTGTCACTGTTGATGATTCGATGAGGTCGTTACTGGATCTAACCGTGTACAGGCAGTGGCTCAAAACCACAAGATGGATGGCCTCCTTGTTATTACAGCCCCTGATCGACAACCACCTCGTTGTTGTTGCCTAGTTGGCTCGACATCCGCATGAGACGTCCAGCTCTAGCAAGTCCTTTAGGGTGCCACTGGCCAGGGTTCACTTTGCCCAAAATTTTTATTCTTCATAGCCAAAGATGTGATCATTTCCTTTCCATCTGTGCTACTAATTTATGGATTAGACGTTGTTGATTCAAGGAGGTGCCTTTCGGTTTCTTATGTGTGGGGACTTTTGTGTATCTGATCATTTTGGGATAAGACTTGTTATTCATGGAGGAGGGCGAACTTGTTCTTGGCTCCTTGTTGCTATATTTCCATGTGGTGTTGCATTCAAGGAGTGGTGGCATGGCGGGGTTAGCCAAGGTCACTAGAGAGAGCGCAGAAGAGGGAGGCGAGGTGGTGGCCGATGACAGTGGACAGGTGGTGGCAGCCATGGATGAACTTGAGAGGTGCGGATGGGAAGAAGACAAGGGCAATGTGTCTAATATATGTGAAAGATGTAGGGTGTCATTTTTGTGTGTGTGAGAGAGAGTTGTTAGGAATGGCCTTTTTAGGAGTTGTTACTTTATGGTGGCATTTCTTTGAAATGGTTACTTTGTAGTAGCCTATATTAAAATTAAACCATGGACCTCCTTTGTTAAGGTAAACAAATTTGTTAGTACAAACGGGGTCCAGATGGATTTAGCATGTTTAATGGATATATTTTTAGAGAAATTTGCAACCACATTCTTTTTTGCATGTGTGTAAAATACCATTTGGTTTCCTGTTTGGAACACAAGAATTTTGGGAAAACATGCATTTAAAATCACAAAATGCAAGATTGCAATGTATTTTTTTTAAACAAAAGTGCCATGTATTTGTGGAAGAAAATAAAGAACTGAAGGAGTAATAATTTTAACAAAGATTATGCAAAAGTTCCCCTCGCAATTTGGTGGGTACTTCAGCTAAAAAGTGATAATGTGTCGCTAAAAGATCTAAGAATAAGACAAATATGCTAAAATTCTCAAAAAAATAAAACAACTAGCCCTCAACATGGTGGGCCTAATAATGTTGTGTCGATAAAAATTCTTAGACAAAATATGAAATACGAACTCCAAAGTAAATCCCTATAAGACTAAAATTCGGAATAATAATTAAAAGAAAATAGAAAATAGATTTTTATACGAATTCCAGCTTAAAACTAAAAAAATCCACGGCAAACAAAAACATTCAAAATAAAAATTAAAGGATGATTAGATATGATTTGTAAACGAGTTTTGTTGATGATTGGGACCTAGGTTCCCTATAGAACTTCCAGAAAATAAAATATGAGAGCACGATCAAGTAAATACTTTATTGCCATGGACAGAAAGAATGTTACATGAATGAATTCGGATTAGAACGAGGTGATGTCTTTTGGGGCATGTAGTCCACCCAATTTATGCATATCTAAGGGGTTGCAGTTAACGCTGCTAAAGGTGTCTTTTGTCTTCACACACGTGTCTACGACTCTATGTTGAGTCTTGAACCATCCTATCTCTTGGCCGATCGTCGTAAGTTTCCAGATGAGCCAATAATCGCCCTCACGTTAATCACGTGGGAAATTTCCATGTCTCTAGACCAGTTCACTTGGTTGGGGTTTACAAAACTGTATGACTGGTCGTCATTGCCTAGAACTGGTTGTCTCGATCATAACTGGTCTTTATTGGCTTCTAACCAGTTTGTTACTTACGGGTATAAGGCTTCCTTTGAATTGTAGTTACGAACACAACCATTATGTTAAGTAGGCCCGTCATATGTGGGGCTACTCCTTAGAGAGACTTTGAACGTAAAATATTGACCTGGCCAATAATCCTCGTCAAAATTGAAATCAAAATTCCAAAAATATAATTTTTTTTAAACCCATACTAGTTAGGTACTCCGAGGATGCCCTCATGTCAACCAGAGAGATCTAGCCATGTATCTCACGGACCCAAGTTATAATGGCTCAGATCTATTATATACTAGAAGTCAATTACGGGTGGTTTACAGCTCTGTTAAGAAAAAAGATAAATACCCTAGAAATCTCACAAAAAAATATCCAGCCATTAGTTTGGTGGCCTTAATTATGATTGATAGCTTATAACCACTAGATGCTACAAGAAAAAGAAAAACATGCTGGAAAATTCTCAAAAAAGGACATTTGGGCATTAAAACTTATAATTATAAATCATGACTATTAGATGTTATTAGGCAACATATTTAAACTCAAAATATATAAGAGAATGGATGTGTTTTAAGATTAAAAGATAAATGTGAACTTAAAGTAAAAAAAAATAGGGCTTAGCCTAAATAGACCACACGCGAACACAAAAAAGGGTACCCTAGCCGATGTACATCTCACTCGGCTGTATTTTTGAGCGCAAATGAGGAAGAGTTTTCATAAGGAAAACAAAAATAGAAAGGAATAAAAGATTTTCTAAGAGGGTACAAGGCGGGCGCACAGCACACTTACACCTAACTCACACCACACGCATGCACGCAAACACGCGCACACATGCATGTCCCCTACACACGAAAGGAAATTTCAAAGCCTTAAGCACTCATTGAAAGATGAGTGTTTGCACACGCGTGTGTACCCAAATTATTTAGGTGGGGCGCTGGGTCAAATCTAGGGATCGTACCTAGGCAGGTGGGACATTCCCTCACATCTTCACCACTAAGGTATCGCTCAATCGTTAGGAAGAAAAGAATTTGTATAGAAAAATGTTGAATTTTTTGCTTGATTTCCAACTATATGGACAATACGAAACACACGCAGAGAAGGCGTCTAGGGTTAAATAGAAAACAAATGTATGGTATGCATCTACATTAGTGAAATTAAATATTAGTAATATTTATGCATAGTTAACTATGCTTTACCAATCTACAATGATGATGCTCGCGCAAGGGCGCATGGCACCTTGTTAGTTCATCTTAACTTTTTGTGTAGACAAATAATGGCACTTTCTTGTCCTATTCTCCTATGTACAATAATCTCAAGTACATGGTTCAACTCTGACTCTAGAAGTGAAGTCCTTGAAAATGCAACTGTCATCACCAAGGTTTCAAATTTCATTTTCAGTATATATCTCGGAGGTGGCTGAAATTCAAAATTTCAACGAGATCTCGGAATTTCAGACAAAATTCGGATGGAATCCAAAAACCAAATTCCAAATCCGGTTATTTTTCAACCGAGATTTTCGAGATTTCAGCCAAAATCATCGAGATTTCGGCCGAATTACCGAGATCTTAGTCAACTTGAATCGACCGAAAAATGGTCAAAAACACGTCAAATTTTTTTGTGGATGGTCTTGACGACAAATCCAATCAAATCTAGTACACAAAAATTGAAATCCAGTCAAAGTGTCCGAGATTTCGGCCGATATCACCGAGATCTCATCGAGATTTCTAAGATACTGTAGCATTTTGAATTTTTTTATCCAGCCGAGATTTAGGATCTCGAGGGTCTGGAATCCGAGATCTCGGCCGAGATTTCCGAAATTTTGCCGGGATTTTGAACCATGGTCATCACGTAACAAATAATGCAGGCCAGTATTCTTTTCTCATCAGTATTATGTGTATATCCACTATTAGGTGTTAGAACCTACTATTTCAATTTGGTATATTCCTATTTCTGTTAGTTGAGTAATCTGTAAGCTGCCATATGTCCACATATTTCTTTGCTGAACCACTTTGATTACTGATTTGTCAACATATCTCCTGGGAATTAGAAACACATGTTTTTTTGTTGTGCTCTTGATGACACTTCTCATCATGACAGGGGGCTACTATTGTGGATCAGGCAGTATGCATAACTCATTGGGGACAACCTGATGAGCCTTGTAATTTCTGGGACAGGCCAACTTGGCAGCTAGAGGAGGAAACCGAATACAGGGTATGCATCATTCATGCTACCATTTTTTTTACATGATGATGATTTGGAATGTTGTGTCACACTCAGCAATGACAATGAAAAAAGGAAAACAAGAAAACATATATCTTGTCCATCGTGATCACTTCCATATAAACTTATCTGAATATTGCCCTCTTTGAGATTCGAACACTAGTTAAGGCTCCCTAATATGAGTAGCTGACATTTGATATCTATTTCTGAAACTTGAACAGAACTACCAAACATGCCAGTTCAACGCTACTCCGCAGGAAGCTTTGACGATTGCTCAAGATGTCGTCAAGACAATGCTAGCAAAGGGGTACGTACTCAGCAAGGATGCATTGGCCAGGGCTAGAGCTTTTGATGAGTCCCATCAGGTCTCAGCGACTGCAGCAGCCAAGGCTGCGGAGCTGAGCAAGAGAATTGGCCTAACCGACAGGGTCAGTGCTGGTGTTGGTGCAATCAGATCAGCGGACGAGACATACCGTGTATCCGAGACAACCAAGACCGTTGCAACCGCCACAGGAAGAACAGCAGCTAAGGTTGTGAACAGCATCGTGACCAGCAGCTACTTCTCTGCAGGAGCTACGATGGTGTCCGACGCTTTCAATAGAGCTGCCAAGACCGCTGCAGATTTGGCTGCTCATGGCAGGCAGAATTAAGTGAAAATAAACACCCAGTATACACTGTCAGTTCTTCAGACACGAGCTTGAACCCCAAGATGTGATATTTTACATGATGCCGTTCGATGTACGATAATTTCAGTGTTGTAAAAGCAGACAAACCTGTAGCTAGAACAAGCTATTTGTGCAGAATAGCGTAAGTACGTACTGCAAATTGAATCAAGTGATCGTGCAGTCATGTCTCGGACCTTGTGCTAGTCCACGTTCTCTTTTCCTGCAACGGCAAGTGTTCTGGTATGTCTCCTATTTATTTGTTCATGATTCATCTCAGTGATGGATGACCTGTTGATCCTTTCCTGAACAATGGCAACTTTCAGCTGGCAGCTGCTGGAGACATCTTTAATTTGATCCTACAGAACTATCGTTTTTCCCACGTCGAATGTTGCAACATAAATTCCCCTGGAAGAAGCCTGGACAGAAACGAATTGTCTGTCTCAGCGGTCAGCAGTTTTACAGTATCAACACAGGTTGGGCGATTTCACTCGACTGTCCTCACCAACCAAAAGTATAACTTCGATCTATATGAGAACAATAAAGGCACAGAAAAATAATGTTGGGAGCCGAAGCAAAAATATCTTGAAGTCACATAGATTTTCTCTGTAATGCTCATCACTGTACAAAGTACAAACAACTAAATATGGGAGATTTAATCTACAATACACGCACGGTACAAGAAGCATCAGCAGCAACAGACGGGGCATCTGATGAGGCCATTCTCATTGCAATCGGCGCATCGCCGGAACTCGCCGTCGTCGTGGACGAAGATCTTGCAGCTGCCGTAGCACGTCTCGCACGGGACGAACCGGACGTCGCCGCAGGCCGCGCACGCCTCCATGTACCCGAGCTTGCGCACGGGCGTGGCCTCGCACCCGTCCAGTGCGCGCACGAGCTCGCCAGCCTCATGCAGCACGTGCACGTCCTCGGCGCCGCCGAGGTACTGCCCGTCGACGAACACGCGCGGAAGCGTGGCGCCGGCGGGCCCGAGGAGCTCCGCGAGCTCGGCCTTGAAGACGGCGTGCATGGACACGTCGCGCTCGTCCACGCGCACGCTGTAGCTGCGCAGGATGCTGCGCACGGCGCAGCAGTCCACGAACGTCTTTCGCACGCCGCGGAGGCTGGTGAAGTACACCACCGCCTTCCGCTCGCCTCCCGGCGGCCAGAGGGGCGCCACCTTCGCGTCACGGGGTCCCTTGCTCGTCCTCCGCTCGATCTTTTCTTCGAACCCGTTGATGCGGGCACGGACAATGCCGGAAAGCTCTGGCATGTCGCTGGTGGCCGGCGAAATTGGCGTGTCACAGGCGTCGGCGTCCTTCCTCTCCTGCTGCGCCGGATCTTCCTTCTTCGCGAACGAGCAAACTGTCGGCTGAGACGGCGACGTGTCCTCAAGAGCCTCCCGGAAGATGGACAGTATCTCCGGGTCGAAGCTCAAGGCAATGGGGATGTCCATGTCGGCCTCCATCCACGGCAGCGGTGGCGGTGGCTCAGCCGCTGCACGCGGCGTCGGCGCATCATCCTCGAGTCCGGCCATGAGCTCCCACGCGTTGATCACCTCCGGCTCGTTGGGCGGAGTCCGAGTCGGCGTGCGGGGCTTGACACTCCGCGTCACCGTCTCCTGGACAGGGAGCACCACCTCCTTGGCGTGGTCATTTTCACTTTTCATCATCTCCTCGGCCGACAAGGTGCACTTGTGCGCGCCGGAGTGCCGGCCCGGGGCGAGGCCGAGGGTGCCCAGCACCGACGCGGCCCTCGACCGCAGCCGCTGCCGGTCGATGGAGGGCAGCGAGAAGCTCCTGCTCGCGCGCGGGCCGGCGTCGACCCAGAGCATATCGCGGCGCGCCTCCGTGGAGGCGGTGCACCCCATCGCCGGAACAAGGCGGCACGACGCCGACGTACACGCCAATTTACTGCTTGTGCTCCTGTTCAGATGCACATGCAAGCACGGCTCGATCAGCGGCGTCGCAATTGGAACGACCAAGGATCTAGAGGCCGGTATCGCGGCGTCGCAATTGGAACGACCAAGGATCTAGAGGTATCGATCGGGGCTGGACAATATTGTCACCAATGGCAAGTAAAAGAATGGATTCTTGGTCGTGGCAACCTCGAGGTGATGCGGTTTTGTAGGAAGAAACAGATCAAACAGTTCACAGTTTGGCTTAATTAGTCCATGAAACGGGCGGAAGGGAAGTACGGATGTGACCAAAATAGGAGGTGAGAGGTGAAGCCAGGGAGACCAGCCGCCGGCCGGTGCATCCATTTCTACGTACACCTATTTTCCTTGCTTTTCTTTCAAGCATTAAATTTTCCTTGTCGAGGATAAATAACGGATGATGCATGGTTGGCACGAAGGATTAAATTAATTTAGAAATGTTTGGCGATATGAATGGAGGTTGGGCAGGCTTTGATGAACAATTTAAGGTAGCTGCGTTTTTCAATCTTGTCTTAATTTTGTTTGTGTAACTTAAAGTTGATACACACAATCCAAAACCTTCATTCTAAAATGAAAAAGGATTATTGTTCTAAACACAAAAGTTTGTTCTGGTTGCTAGCAACCTATCTTGTGAGGCGATTGATTAGTTTATTACCTTATGCATTGGGGATTGCCTGAGAAGTGAACCTGATATTTGCATTCCTACAATATTTGTTGGATTATATATACTCGAACTGAACATCATTATCTTATAATTATGGTTTATGCGTACGTACATTTGCTTGCAATACTTTCCTACAGAAAATATATGTTTGGTTTGCTTGGTATGACTTGTCGGCACAAATGTACATTGGGTTTGAGATATATGTACATAACTATATTATTTGACTTCGGCCGGAAAGTCAAATGCAAGAAATCTGTATAGCGCAAACGTGAAAACAACTCGCAACATTATTTATCTGAGAATTAGCTAGGGCATTGACGATAGAAAATGAATTCCATAGAAATATTGGATTTCCTACAAAATAGTGTATTTCCATGTAATATATATATATATATATATATATATATATATATGAAGCTTTTTCATACTCTTAGGAGTACATACTCCCAATTCGAATATACTACTTAGACAAACATGTTGTACCCCTTTACCACTTTCGGTATACTTAAATACACACACGAAAATCACTACTACATAAAAGTATGTCATAGATGGTTCGGAATCGTCATCACAGACGGTTTTCCAAACCGTTTGTAACCATGTATTAGTGATGTTTTGGCATATCACAAACGGTTTCTAAACTATCTGTGATATACAACATCACAGACGGTTTTTAGTTAGAACCGTCTGTGATAACTATTTCTATATATAGCCCTTTTTCTATTTATTGGCTAGCCTCAGGAAATGCTAGTCATGCCCTCTGAAAAAAGCATATTACTATACGGCACATTCATTTCAAAAGTAAACTCAGCTATATTACCAATAGAACTCAATTATATTAACTAATTAATTGAATAGAGAACAACAATTCAGAAATCTATAGCACAAGTTTCACAAATTAACCCAAGTGGCAATTCAGAAAAAAACACAACTCTTGAAGTTAGGCAGCCGCGTGGAACTCGCCATCTTTACTTTATGACTTCACTGAGAAGGAAGAAACAAAGCTGTCCTTGAATTTTCATCAGATCCTTCTCTTCCAACGTAGTTATATCCTCATTGGTCTTTTTTGTATTGACGATGAGTTCCATGTTGTGGCAAACGTAAAATCCACATTGGTTATTTTTCTTTCCCTGGTGGTGGCACTGTAAATATAGAATTGGTTAGTTCCAAAGTAATTATTATGGAGTCGCCTCTGCAAGTCCGCAAGAATTGAATAATGAGTACAATAACATATTTGGGATTGTCAATAACACTAGGCTCGAATTAGATGATACAGAATTAATCTCCATTGCATACAAAGGACATGATACAGAATCAATCTCCATGCATGCATTACTATATCCAAACTAAAGATATGCACGAATATGTTAATCGTAAAGAATTTTCACATTGCCTAATTCCAAACAATATCTCCACACAACAACCAGAGCTTCTTAAAGTTATGAGATGGCTACGAATGTTCTGTCACAACTTAAAGTACCAAGATGCATTTCACCTAGAGATGGTAACAGGTCTATACCCGGTGGGTATCACCACCCCGTCCCCGTCCCCGTACCCGTATTAGTAAAATTCACCCGCTACAATATCCATACCCGCATGAGGGTATAAAATTTACCTGTACCCGTATCTGTGCGGGTAACAGGGACCCAACGGGTAACTCGCACCCGCACCCGCATTATGGACAGATGCCCCAGCTATAGCAGCAACTCTTATAAGGCAATTCAATAAAAATGCAATGGATATCCGTATTAAAAATTAAATATTATACTAGAGCACACAGTTGAACCTTGGGCAACATATCTTATAAGGCCGTTAGGGTTTAGAGATTTTGATAGGCTAACCGGCTATGCTGCACAGTTGGGCCTTGGGTAGTTGGACCAGATCACTAGTGGATCAAACTCACGAGTGAACAGGTACGAGTAATAGCAAGATGAATACGTATCCGCTCTACCCGCTAGGTAGTAACTTTTGCCCATTAAAAGACCCGTGGGTATAAAAAATGGTTCATACCCGGTCTCTAATGGAGTAAATACCCATCGTGTTTCGGGTCCCTGTTGTCGTCTCTAATTTCACTAGTGATTGAGAAGATTCATTTCGGGGGGAAACATATTTTTCTGCTATCCAGACTCTGGACCAAATTAATGTATATTATCCATATAAGTTGAAGCAACAGAAAGGCATAATGAAGCTAAGTTCTCAACAATCACAAATCCTCTTAACACACTGGGAAAAAAAGAAGCCTCTACCACACTGGGAAAAAACTAAGAGTTGCTATGGACCGGAGCAGACACTAGATATACCATCATGGTGTACTTCATAAACCATAGACAATTCATATAAGCTCAACATTTGTTCTAGCAGTTCAGTAGCTGTGTTGGAAAGCACATGCTTCCCATCCTAAAGGAGAGCTAAATAATTTATGAAGCAAGATTTGAAATTAGGCCTATGATGTAGAGCATCAATTATCCCGAGTCCATCACACAAACAAGTGTCAGAATCTAGAACTCACAAGGCCTAGCATAGGTAAACCTAATCTACATAACAGGGTCACGGATCAAATGGAGATGACTAACTTCATAATACATTATGGGCTCAATGTTTTATATCAAAACCAAACAATGCATCATCCACAAACTACTTGCAGCTATAGGGACTAAATATATTCTACCGTGAGACGAATCATAATTGGCTAAATGAGCTGTAAAATGCACTAACAGGTGGGCTCAGGGGAAGAGGAGACATCGGCTGGGACACGTGGTCGCGACTGCCAGGAAACGGCGCCGCGCATGGGGGGGACGCTGGGTGGGAGATGCCGCGGGGGGAGACACCGGTCGGGGAGGCGTCGAGGCCGGGAAGCGTCGCCGAGGTCGGGGGGAGAAGCGTCGCGGCGGGAGAAGGCACGCCGGATAGGGTTATGGTTTGGAGAGCTAGTAAGCGGTACTAAATGATCTGTGCGGGGGAATTTATATAGACGCCTATATCACATGCGATTCTATTATAGAACCGTCTGTGGTGACCACATATCACAAGCGGTTCTATTATAGAACTGTCTGTAAATATTAGCCAAGTAAAAGAATGGTACTGAAATATTACAATTAGTACACAAGTACACAAATAAAAGAATGGGAACTTTATTAAATAATTCAGATGCATCACAAGCTAGTTAGTGTGTTAGCAATTGATCACAATGAATATATATAGATATGCACTATAGGTTTTGCAAAGTTCATCACAATCGTACATACAAAGTGATCATCACAATCATCCATTTGCTTACAAGTTTAGCATTTTAATTACACACGACAAATAAACATGATGACACCTCCTCATAACTCCACTTGCTTATTCTTTTGCATGAAAATTAGCCCTTCACAATGATCAACGTGTGTGTAGCTAGCTTCCTCGGGTTGCTCTTTTTGGACCATGATGACATTTTTGATAGGAGGCAACTCATCAAATTGATTGTACTCTTCCTCATATACTACATTCTCAACTCCGACAATCCTCCTTTTTCCTTGAAAAACTACATGGCACTTCTTGTTGGATGGGTCGGTTACATATAAGACTTGAATAACTTGGTTTGCGAGTACGAATGGTTCATCTTGGTATCCAACATGTTCGAGGTCCACAGTAGTGATGACGTACTTATCAAGTTTCACATGTTGGAGGTGGACCCAACGGCACCGAAATAGGGGATCTTGAAAATTACGTAGTCGAGCTCTCAAATCTTCTCTATGAACCCATAGTAGGAGCTCCTCGTCGACCCAGTAGTATTGAATGCATCTATGCGGACACCACTGTTCTAGTTTGTACTCTTCATATCCTAATCTCTCGTGTAAAATGCGTATCCATTTAATTCATATTATTTCCATATGACAACTGTAAAAGTTGGGTCTTTTGCCAACCATGTAAGCGTGTCATCTGACGAGCTCCCAGTGATGGGTTGTCCCTTCAACCATTTGTTGAACTGAAGGTTATGATGTCTCGTGATCCAAGAGTCCGGTCGTGTCGAATTCTCTTGCCTTGGTCATTGCTTGTGCTCGATGATATACGGGGACACTACAGCCATGTGTTGCAAAACCGTGAAATGGGCTCAAGCACATGTAACCAGATCGGGAGTGATTGCTTTCCTTCTGATGGTCCCAAAGCCCTGGAGCCTCCCCTCATGGCGAGATCGAGGCACATCTATCGGTGCGACCTAAGCCTTGTAATCGACGCAAAACTCAACGACCTCTTCAGTTGCATAACATTCAATAATGCTACCCTCTAGATGAGATCGATTCCGTACGTAAGACTTGAGAATTTTCATGTACCTCTCGAACAGGTACATGCTACATAGGAACATGGGCCCTCACATCTTTATCTCTATTACAAGATGAATAATGAGATGGACCATAATATCGAAAAATGACAAAGGGAAATACATCTCAATATTACATAGAGTCATCACCACCTCAACCTGTAGAGCATCTAGTCCTTCGGGATTGATGACATTCTGGGAAATTGTGTTAAAGAAATAACACAGCCTTGTGATTGTCTCCCAGATCTTGACCGGCAAAATACTTTTAATTGCGACAGGGAGCATCTGTGTCATCAGCATATGACAATCATGAGACATCATGCCATTTAATTTTAAATCTTGCATTGAAACAAGTCTCTTCATGTTGGAGGAATAATAGGATGGAACTTTCACACCATGCAAGCACTGGCACAGGTCAGTTCTTTTAGCCTTTGACATAGTGTAACAAACAGGTTCACAGTACGTTCGACCTTTATTAGTCTCTTTCAGTGCTAACTCAGGTCTTATGCCCATATCAACCAAGTCAAGCCGTGCGTTGATACCATCCTCTGTTTTTCCCTTAATGTTCAGTAAGAGACTAATCAAGCTATCACAGATATTCTTCTCTACGTGCATGATGCCGATGCAGTGGCGAACTTCTAGGTGCTCCCAGCAAGGTAGGTTCTAAAATATTGATCTTTTTTTCCACATGCTCTTTTCACGGGTCCTCAATTCACGTCCCTTTCCGTGCACAACATTCAAATCCTTAACAATGTCATGAATATCTCTTTCGCTTAAAGGCCTTAGAGCTGAACCATCTTTGATCATTCCGTCGAATAGTTTCTTTATCTTGCGGTATGAGTGATTCTTCCAAAGGAACCTATGGTG
Organism: Rhipidocladum racemiflorum; assembly: GCA_036346355.1. Taxonomy (NCBI): domain Eukaryota; kingdom Viridiplantae; phylum Streptophyta; class Magnoliopsida; order Poales; family Poaceae; genus Rhipidocladum; species Rhipidocladum racemiflorum. The sequence goes on along the minus strand of CM070576.1, from coordinate 67,917,874 downwards.
ACACATGTACACGGTTTTGCACGAGTGATTCAACCACATGCTCTCGGTATTGTCTAAACAGTGAGTGCAGACTTTGGCTTCTTTTGTGCTCTGGCCCAATAGATTAGCAAGGGCAGTATAATCATTTATGGTGTAGAACACTAGGCAGTGCAAAGTGAAGTTCTCTTATTTGTACGCATCCTGTACCTGTACCCTGAGAACCCACAATGTTTTTAGATCTTCCACCAATGGAGGTAGGTACACATCAATATTGTTCCTATGTTGTTTCGGTCCTTGGATAAGTACAGACAACAAAATGTACTTTCGCTTCATAAACAACCAAGGAGGAAGGTTGTAGATACAGAGATTCACGGGGCCAAGTGCTATGCCGGTTGCTCATGTTACCGAAAGGATTCATTCCATCTATACTCAATCCAAACCTTATATTCCTCGGGTCCGCACTGAATTCTTGAATCCTCCTATCGATATTTCTCCATGGGGTGGAATTAGCAGGGTGCCTTAGCATTCAATCATTCTTACGCTCCTCTGAGTGCCAACTCAGCAGTTTTACCTCCTTTGGGTTCACAAACAAATGCTTCAAACAGAGAATTACAGGTAGATATTATGCCACCTTAGCACAAGGTCCTTTCTTCACCTTAATGTCCTCGCTGTCATCATCTGAATAACTCTTACACTTTGTACCGGGATGCGTTGCACACTGAACATACATGCAAGTTTGTGAACTCTTTGCGATACAGGATATAGTCGTTCGGACATGCATGTATTATTTCTACTTCTATTTCCAAGAGAAAAACAAACTTCTTGGCTTTGTAGGTGGTTGCCGGCAACTCGTTTCCCTCTAAATGCATGTCCACCAATAGACGTAATAACGCTGTGAAAGTCTTGTCGGACCATCTGTTGTTTTCCTTCAATTTTAGCAGTTCAAGCACGGATGACAACCTTATGTATTTCAACTTACAGCCTGGGAACAAAGGTTTCTCCGAGCCCTCCATCAAGCCCCAGAATTTACCATATTTCCTATCATCACGGTTCCCAGGCTGATCCAGATTGTCATCCTGCAATTTATCCTCATCGGAAACACAGTTGATATGATCATCTGGTATATCGTTGACTTCATCGACGATGTTAACACTACTAGTTGCTTCCTGTATATTTTGCTCTTAATTATGACTGGTCCAATATGAATAACCCCTTTTGAAACCCCTCAAAATAAAGTGTGCTTCTATCTCCGTTGAGTTTTGAAACATCCTCAAATTTTCGCAGTCAATGCACGAACAAGACATAAATTGCACCCCTTATTAAACATATCCTCCTCTACAGCTCTTCTAAAAGCGAAAACACCATTAAGGTACTCGACACTCGTATGGTTCTTAGCGTACATCCAGTTTTGATCTATCCACGCTACACATGTAACATTTAGTGTTAAATATTGAAGTGCACTAGGTGTGTGCATGCACACATTCTTAAATTAATTATGCAATACTAACTACTTCTTGAATATAATGCAATTATATAACCAATTACTACCTTAGATCATAAAGAAAAAATTAACCTATAAGCTAGATCTTAACACAATCTTCAAAATCTCTCTTTGCCAAACTAGCTAGCTAAATCTTAAATGTAATAATGCAATTAGAACCCATTACTAATCTTAGATCACCAAGAACAACTGGATCTACAAGCTACATCTAAACAATCTTCAAATTCTCTCCTTACCAAGCTAGATCTTGAATATAATTCAACTAGAACCCATTACTGACCTTAGATTACCAAGAACACATGGATCTACAAGCTAGATCTAAACAATCTTCAAATTCTTTCCTTATCAAGCTAGATTTTGAATATAATGCAATTAGAACATTATTAACCTTAGATTACCAAGAACACATGGATGTACAAGGTAGATCTAAAAAATCTTCAAATTCTCTCCTTACCAAGCTAGATCTTGAATATAATGCAATTAGAACCCATTACTAAACTTAAATCACCAACAACACATGGATCTATATGCTAGATCTAAACAATCTTTAAATTCTCTCCTAACCAATCTAGATATTGAATATAATGCAATTAGAACCTATTACTAACTGTGAATCATGTGATGAAAAATTGGCTTGATCTTGTGCTGAAAAATTGGTTAGGATTAATCTTGCAAAATTGCTTGCATGAAGGACCAAACATTCAAACATCCAAAAACAGAAACTTTGCATTTGCGCCGAACCAAATAACTAAAAATCGCGTTTTTCGCATGTATGACGGACCAAACTTTTTGGTCTGTCATAAACGTGATTTTGATGCTTTTACGCTTGTACAAGAAATCGCGTTTTTTCCATGTATGACAGACCAAATTTTTTGGTCTGTCATACACATGATTTTGGCGACCTCGTTTTTCCCATGTATGACGGACCAAATTTTTTGGTCTGTCATACACATGATTTTGGCGACCTCGTTTTTCCCATGTATGACGGACCGAATTTTTTGGTCTGTCATACACATGATTTTGGAGACCTCGATTTTCCCATGTATAACGGACCAAATTTTTGGTCCGTCATAAACGTGATTTTGAGGTTTCATTTGTGCGCTGGACTGGTTTTTGGTCTGTGCTGGATGTTTTTGTGCACGGTTAAGGGTTTTGAGCTAATGTGGACTTTATGCAATGCTCGTGTGAGTATTTGCATGGACTAATGTTGAGTCAAGTCGTGGACTTGTGCTCGGATTTGTTTTTGCGGTTTGATCATGTGCAGGTATTGCTTGAAGACGAACGTGGTCGATGACGGGATCGGAACTAGGTTCATGGAGGAGCTGAGGTTCGGGACTAGGTTCAGGGAGGAACTGAGGTCTTGGTGGTCAAGGATGTCATGCGGGACGTTCGGGCTAAGAGAATGGTGCACATGAAGAATGGTTAGTTACGTGAGAATGGCAGGAGGTCATTCGCGTGCAAAGTGTTAGTCACGTGAGTATGGCAGGTGGCCATACGCGTGCAAAGTGTTAGTCACGTGAGTATGGTAGGGTTGCCATACGCGTGCAAGAGTTGTACTCGGCCAGGTTGGGCCAAGTAGAGTTGTGTTGGATACAGATTCCTTCTAGAGAATAGGAATCGTATTCAGAACTCCTTGTGGGTTGGTGCTTTAAATAGGAGGGGTTGTCTCCTGTTGAAGGGCATCGAATTGAGGAGAGCTAGGCGCATAGAGCCTTGGGCTCAAAGTTTAGGGTTTGTACTCTTTTGATGGAAGTACTTTAGACAAAAGAAATAAAGATCAATTCTTCTAGTTCCCGCATTGCTTCAACGTTCTCTTTTTGGTTCTTGTTTGCATGCTTGTTCTAGTTCTAGATTGGTTTTTGTTCTTTAAGTTTTATCTTGATTTGATCCATCAAAAACCTCTCTAGGGTATTGATCTAGTGTTTCTCAAAGTCTAGTTGATCAATCTTTTGTCGTTCTTGTTTAATCTTGAAGTTTTGATTAGATTGATTCTCGTCAAGTTCTGGATTAGCAAGCTTGCGAAACTCATAACTTTTGATCCGTAAATCCGATCGAGCTGATTCTTTTTGGGTTTGATTCGTATTGGAATCTAGTTTCTTGTGTCCAAATTTCAGATCGTTCCGACGGTTGGATCTCCGGGAATTCGTGTTTTACCGAACCTCTGTCATTCTGTTTTTGTCGAAAACAAGGCAATTATTTGGTTCTGTTTTGGGGTGAACTTTTAATAGATCAAGAATTTGGTTTTAGCTTCCGCACAATCATTCACCCCCCTCTGATTGCTATATTCGTATACTTCGATCCTACACTAACCTTAGATCACCAAAATCAAATGAATCTACTATCACAGCCACAACCAGTCTCAAGATAGATCCCAAAACCCTAAGAAACATGAAGTGGCTTGGAGTTCTGTATTATATATTGCTAGAATTTATCACAGATGGTTCTATTCATAAATCATTAGTGATATACACAGAATCCTAGATGGTTTTAGTACAAAACCGTCTGGAGTCATCCCAGACGGTTTTGTACTAAAGCCATCTAGGATATTGCTATATATTATTGACAGTATATGAAGAGTACTGTTTGTGATGTTGTCATTGACGATTGCACTATAGAACCGTCAGTGATGTTCCTTGTCTAATATAAGCCTTTGTATACTAATAAATGGTTTCATACTCCTGGGATATACCGCTTAAACAAACAAGTTATACCACTTTATCTTTTTTAGCATACTCCAATACTGAGTGTATAAAGTGTTAACCAATCAACAAAGTCAATGAGTAGATAGGGACAATGGTACAGGAAATGAAAGAGAAGCGCAAAATAAATTTGTAATTAAGTAAAAATAAAATGGGCATTTCAGAAGTCACTCCGATCGAAAAATTAGATGCACTTTCGGAAAAAATATAACTAGCGCAAACCCATATCTAAGTATTGTCATGCAAACTAGCTCACGAGTGGAGTTGAGGACCATGTAAAAACAAGTTTCCCATTTTTGCTGGTGTTTGTTGTTCTCTAAGATCATGTTCAACCGTGTCCCTTCTCCTCTCCCTTTCCCTCCTCGAAGGGATTCCTATTCCCTTCAGCGCTCCAACGGATTTCCTTCAGCATTTCCTTCGTGAAGAGATTCCCACTCCTATTCCCTCTCTTTGGATCAATGGTAGAGCTCTTGCCCCTTCCTTCAAAAAAATTGTGTTTTTTCATGGTGTTTTTTTTGGACAACTGTTTACGTTTTTTTTTAAAACATATGGGTATTCAGGAGTGTTTAAACAAGCAAATAAAAAACATCAACAGGAGTATCATCCCTATAAAAAATTCATAATGTTGCAATGCTATTTCTCCATAATTTTCATTAGATAGTAACTCTTCAAAAAGAAAACGTACGCTATATATGCGTTTCTCTCCGTCTCGCTTGATGTACATCAGTACACATACACATTTTTCTTGATGGCTGCCTCGTTCTATTTTTTTTCTCTCGGACTCCACATATCTCGCCACACACACATGCACGAATCCACAGAGAGTCAAAGGCGACTCATTTGGTGAAGCCCATGACGTTAGGCGTGCCCGTGTTCTTGAGCCACGTCATGCCGTCGATGAACACTCCCGCCGTGAACTGCGTGGCGTCCGCCTGGCCGATGACGTGGTACCCCGGCCAGGTGACCCTCTTGCTGGTGCCGGCGCCGGGGCCGGTGTTGGCGTACTCGGCGTAGTAGAGCGTCTTGAGCCCCTGGTCACCCATCCACTCCGACCAGCCCTCGGGCTTGATGAGGTCGCCGATGACGCTCTCCATCACCACCGTCCTCGCGTACTCCTTCCACGGCCGGCCGAGGTAGCTAGCGATCTGGAGGCGCACGGGGGAGAGCGCCTGCTCCGGCACGATGCGGCAACCCTGGAGCACGATGCCGGTGGGCATGTTGGGGTCCGTGCGCCCCTGCGCCGTCACCATGTTGGCCTGGTTGTCCATGGGCTTGCGCACGGTCATGAGGCAGTTCTGGAACAGCGCCGCCGAGTTGCCGAAGATGAAGTCGATGGTGCCGGTGACCTCGCAGTTGCGGAAGAACTGCCGGTTGGCGTGCACGTAGAGCGTGTCCTGGTACCCCTCGAACCGGCAGTTGAAGAACACCGACATGTCGCTCTGCACGTGCAGCGCCACCGCCTGGTGCCCGTCCGGCCCCGCCGTGTTGACGAACCCCATCGACTTGCAGATGAACCCGTTGCCCTCCGCAGCTGTCACACACACACGCAGCCGTGCATTCATTACGTACGCATGCATACATCAATGTGTACGTTTAAACCATGCATGATGCATGCATATTGTAGCTTACAGAAGGTGCTGGTGGCGATGGTGGCGAAGCCGCCTTTGTTGCTCTTGTTGCCGATGACGCGCGTCCGCGTCGGCCCGTCGCCGTACATGAAGATGTTGGGCATGTCCTTGGGGATGGTGGCGTACTCGTTGTACTCGCCGGCCTTCACGTAGATGACGAAACGGCCCTGGGAGTTCTTGGGCACGGAGTTGATGGCCTCGGTGATGGTCTTGAAGTTGCCGCTCCCGTCCTTGGCGACCACCGTGTTGGGCTTCTGCAGGCCGGGCAGTTGGAGGAGCCTCCGGTCGTGGGACGACACCCACTCCGGGACCTCGCCCGACAGCAACCGGTGGCGATCGTCGTCGATGTCGTCAACCGTGCCGATGACGTTCGTAGTCAGCATCCTGTGGTCAGGCTTGCCGGAGAGAGTGCCGTTGTTGATCGCCTCAAGCTGGCCCTTCGCCTTGGTGGTGACGTCGTTGAGCGCCAAGAGAGTCGTGGACAGGAGCTGGCGCCTGCCGGCGATATCATCGGGGAGCTCCATGGCGAGAAGGTGGCGGTTTATCTCGGCTGACATGTTCGCGATGCTCTCGAGCTGAATGGACAGAATCCTACCGCCGTCGTGCTCGGTGGCGCTGGACGCGTCGTTGAACGACATGCTGAGCAGTCGGCGCCTGACGTGGTCGGCCTCCTCGGTCATGTTGGAGACACCGCTGTACATCAGGCCCAGCAGCCGCCGCTTGCCGGCCTCCTCGGTGGTAGTGGTCGAGGCGTCATTGAACGCCATACTCAACAGCCGGCGCCCTAGGAGGTCGCCATTTTCGGTGGTGTTGGAGACACCATTGAACATGCCAAGCAGGCGGCGGCTTGTGTCGTGGGACATCTCGGTGATCTCGTCCAGCGTCTCCGATAGGAGATGGCGGCTTGCATTTGTCACGTCGCTGAACTCCGCGAACCTGTTAGTAACGGTCAGGAGCCGCCGCTTGCTTTCCTCGTTGGCCACCTCGCTGATCTGCCACCAGAGAAGCCGGCGGCTCGCACCCGTGGAGCCGTTAATCTTAGAGACTTGCTCCGGCTTGAGCTCCCCGAGGCGGGTGATGATGGCCAGGGCGTTGCTGCTCAGCTCGGTGGAGTTCTGCAGCACCTTGTCCATGGCCTCCTTAAGCTCCGGCTTGTCGAAGCCGTCAGCGCAGGTGTAGATGTAGGTCATGACGCCGGACAGCCACGTCCGGAGGTCATTGACGTGATCCACCACCTGCTCGGGCTTGAGGCTCGCCATGCCCTTGAGATCCTCGGTGGCAACATCAAGGAGCTTCTTGCACTCGTCGATGGCGCTCTTGGTGATTTTGTCGCTCGAGCCCTTGCCGATGTGGGTGGAGCGGTCGAACGCGCCGGCGACCTCATCGAGCGCCACCTGAAGGGCGGCGCGGAGGACGTCCTCGGGGTTGGCGGTGTCATTCACGGCGGGGGAGAGGCTCTGCTCGCACCTGCCCGGGTACAGCGTCGAGGAGCACAAGGTCGAGAGCCTGATGTTGGCGGACAGGGCGGCATCGTCGCCCGCTTTCCTGGAGCTGGTGACAGCGGCGATTGTGCCGATCACGGCGACGATGCCGACGGCGGCGATGATGCTGGCCGTGGCGACCTTGTTGGCCATTGCTCAAGTTGCAGAGGGGCCACAAGGAGGGCTAAGCCAGCATCAACGTGGCACCAAGGAGACGAGTCTTTATTGGATCGCCGGAGCCGTAGCTCCTCGATCGCCTCTCGGGTAGTAGCCCTCCCTGATGAAGAAGAATGGCGCGGCGAGGTTTATGTAAGCCACGGGGTTGGCGCTATCCGGGGTAGCGTGTGGACAAGAGGAGTTCTTGCCGTCTTGTTCTTGGGTTGGAGGGCCCTGGTTTGGTTTGGTTTGGTTCGGTTTTGACTGTTCTAGGCTATTGGTTGGGAATGGTTTGCATGGATCTCTCTCTTCCACATGCTGCATGCTCTGCATGGATAGTTCGTAAGTTTAGTACGCATCCAAGCATCCCATTCTGCAACAGAGGAAACTAGTGTCAGGTTTGAAACCAGGTGAAGTCCAGGGTGGGTGTGTGCAGCGCACCGCGCCCGGTCGCCAGCCTATCGCCCAAGCATTCCACGGCGCGTCCGCCTTCCGCCGTTTGTTTTTATTGCTGAAATCACCCAAATCTAGTATCATCGGATCATTGTTGAGATTCGGAAGTATCGATTACATCTGATCCTATGATTTGATCTAACGGTCCGATGATATCCGGGTGAGGTATCCAACGGTCCAAAATTTAGATGTTAGCTAAAACAAAAACATCCGAATGATACCTATACACTCTCTTTTCGGAATTGCTAGCAATGATGCGTCCGAATAGAGTACGGGTAAAACTATTTTGAAGGTAACCTTAGACTAACAAATTTAAAAGTATCTTCTTAGGATATCACGTATCTTTTTCTCTATTCACCACTCTCTTTCTTTATTCGCTTCTCCCACCTCCCTTCTTCTCTCTCTTACACAAAGAATTAAAATTAGAACAATTTAAATTTGAAAATTCTAAATATAAAGTTTCAACTAAAAAAAATTAAGAGCAGCGCTTTTATGTTTTCCCTCCTAATACAAGTTGCACAATTCTTGAAGCAAGCGAATGGGTAAGTAATAATCATCTACCCTTCATTTATTAATTAATATTTATGTAACTTTTAAAAAGAAAAGCATAGAAGCATCTCTCCAACTTTAATTCAAAATTTTAAAATAACAAAATTAAATTAGAACGTTTCAACTCGAAAAATTCTAAATCACAAAATTTCATATTAGAAAGTTTCATCTAAAAAAAATTTAAATCAAAAATTTCATATTAGAAAGTTTCATCTCAAAAAATTTTAAATCAAAAATTTCAAAATAAAAAAGTTTCAACTTGAAAATTTTCAAATCGAAAAGATTCAACTCGAAATGTTTTAAATTGAAAATTTTCTACTCAAAAAAGTTTCAAATCGAAAAGCTTCAACTCAGAAAACTTTTAATTCAAAAGAAAAAATTCAAATTCGAAAGTTCTAACTCTAAATAAATAAATAAATAAATAAATTTCAAATTATAAGGTTTCAAATCAGAAAGTTTAAACTCGAAAAAAGTCAAATAAAAAACTTTGTACTTCGAAAACTTTCAATTCAAAAACTTTTTGGATAAAAAAGTTTTATTCAACAAACATTTGGTTTGAAAAGTTTCGCTTAAAAAACTTTTGAAAGTGGTTAAAAATACTTATTTTCGCAAACTTGAGGGAACAATTTGAAATACAAAAACTATTTTGAGTTTGAGGGAAAGGGAATGGAGCAAAGGGGGTGAAGGAGGTGATGCAGAAAATAAAAAATAATTATTAAAAAATCTAGAAAATTGAATTCTCTAGAAATTCACAGAAGCCAAAATATGATTTTTAACTTAAATAATTTTTAACCTTAAATTTTAAAACAAATTTTTTGGAATGTTAAAAACTACCCCCTTAAAAAGAATCTTATCCCTGAGATTCGGAGAGACTAGTAAGAAGGTAGGTTTACAGATTCTTCTACTTAATCTTCAAACGTACCCTTCTACATGTTGCGGTTGGTTCCACTTCCAAAGTGACATGTCTTCACCATCTGATAGCTTCCAAAAGGATAGGAAAGAAGAAGAAAAATTGAGAACAAGGGGTTCGCAGCCAACGAAGAAGCAATAATCACCAACTATATTATTGCAATAGTTTTTTTTTATTGTGGCTACCAACAAAATAAAAAATAGAATAGCTCAAAACATCGTCTACTAAATTGGATAGCTTGGCCAAGGCCTTAATTAGGTTATCTTTCTAACATTTGGTCTTGACATTCTTGGCCTTCGGGGTGCAAATGTTGGTTCTCTTTCTTCGAGGCGAAAGTTGTTATAGACATTGAAAATCACTTGTCCTTCGTGACGTTCTTCTCTCGTGGCGTAGACTGAGCGACATCTGGAATGTAGATGATGGAGTAGAATATGATGAATGCATGTCTATCCTTCACTTTGCTCAATGCCAACTCTGACCATCTATCATTTGAGAAGGAAAGAATTTAGAAACAACTTTTCAAATGAGGCAAGGATAAGATAGAATAAGATGAGAGTAGAACTTTTTCGAAATACTTTGTTATTTCAAAATAATTCTTTAAGGTTAAACCATTCTAACTAAGGCCACTCCTACAGTCGATATGGCTCTAATACCACCTCTGTCAGACCCCAAAAAAATACTTTTGAAATCCTTTGTGTATCATGTACTAGTACACACAACAAATATTATGTCACACATTCAACACATTTTATTATTAATTAAAGTTTACAATAAAAGTGACACGCAATCCAATATAATATATTACAGCGAAAGCAGAAATAAAATGGTAGTAGAGTTCAATAAAATTGCCACAGACAATCAACTAGGGCAACGACCTAGTTGTTGAGATCCTTGCTGATGAAGAAAAACTCATCTAAAAACAACGAATAATGCAAGGTGAGTACTAGAAGTACTCGTAAGTTACACATGAAATACATTATTAATGTAAGGATAATAAATGGAGGCATATTAGGGCTAGTTTGAGCGATAAGTAATATTTCAAATACAGTAAGTAATTTCAAAGGCATAGTTGATATAGTAAAGCTGAGTTTTAAACAAATTTTATACATAGGATCCAACCCGGTGATTCAACCCAAATTTTGTGATGGAACACCCTTCCATCAATAAACCATTTCTCTAAGAAATCACTTTTGTAAAACCAAAGTCTAATCTGTGAAAAGCTTGTTCAGCATGCCCATGACCACGGACACGGCTAATCGATTAGTTTTAGATAATCAACTTAATATGTTAGCATAACACGCTTCATTAGTCATACGACTAAGTGATTATCACAATGCTTTTACAATACACCATCCCAAGCAGTCATGCCTCGCTAAGGTTCCACTGCTGGAAGGGTTGAATGACTCTAGTCAGAAGCCCCCTCTTGCATGCACTGTAATACAATCGTATGGCACAACCGACATAAGAACGTTGATAATTAGTTAGCCAAGTCTATTTCATACCAGACTTATGGAAGCACGGTTGCGCTTTACATTCAGCAACTCATAGATCAGTCCTTAACTGATAAGGCGAGCTTTTCAATAAACCCAAAGACCATAGGTCCAACCATTCTAGCCTAGTCTGAATCATATTTTCATTTTATTTTGAACTATGTAACTTCTTCCACTAGTCCATGGCACACCAATACTAAGGAGTAATTTTATTTTAATAAAAATCTTTGTATGGCTCAAATTCCCATAAAGACCTACTTTCAAATCTAAACATGTCTAAGCATCTTTCTAAGAATTTGATAATTATCATATACAAGTATTCCTTAAGTTTTCGATGGCATATATATATATATATCCAAATTCAAATGTGGTTTAAAAAAATTGGACATAACTAATCATTTAGATCTAGGATTTAAATTACAGTAATAAAATTATACATGCAGTAATTGAAATCAAAATATAATTTAAAATTCTAAGATCAACATGATCAAGGGTGTGACATACCTTGCACAATACACTGGTGTTCTTAGGTATTAATATGGTACTCTTCCGACACTCTGAAATCTAAACGTTCAAAAATAGCCCAATTCAAATAAAATCCAAATAAAATTGAAATAAACTAAAATAAAATAAAAATTGATATAAATAAGTAATTTAGGATTTTATATTAATTTAGGAAGAATAATAAGGTCAATCGGACTTAGAATGAAGGAGATCGGACCTTTTGGACCTCACATGACATGATGAAATTCCAAAAATAGAGTTTTCATCTGACATGGAGAAGAAGGGTTGCCAGCGGAGCTCCGGCTAGAGTCTTCCAAAAACTAATTCGACCCATTGTAGAGGACACCGAGGGTAAGCTCCAGAACAAATTTGAGCTTCAACAAAGGTCCGGAGTGATTGGGAGAGCTCGCCCAAAGTTCACTAGAATTGGGAAGGATGGCTGTAGGATCAAGGATAACTGACTAGATGGGGATGAATAGGATGTTTTTTAAAATTCTTTGGCTCTAATTGCAAAAACACAGCAAATAATACTAGAATCAATAAATACAACAATTAAGGCTTAAAACATCTAGATTTTGCTAAGTGCATCAACAAGAACAATCTAAGCAAATTACACAATCATAGAATCAAAGACAAGTACTAAGTAAGCTAGGAAAGTAAATTTACACAAATGAATAAGAGAGCAAACCAAGAGACAAGTTGACACAACAATTTTTTCTCGTGGTCTCGGAGACTTGCCGGTCTCCCCTAATCCACATTGAGGAAGCTTAATCCAATCAAGCAGGATCCTTGCCAAATGAGTCTTCCCTCGATCACTAGTGGTAGCTCTTCCCCGCTTTGGGTACGTGAGCTCCTTGCCTTCACAAACTATCAGACCTTCTCACAATCTCCTCTGAGAATATCACTGGTTCTACACCTCTAAGCCGTCTAGGAGGCGGCAACCTCCAAGAGAATGGAAACTTAGCGCTTGCTTGAGATTAATCAACTTACTAATGGATCGAATTTAATGCTCATACCTGAATTGCTCTCAACCAACACTCAAATGTGAATTGAATTCTCAAATGGTGATGAAAGTGATGCAAGGCTCATAAGTATGAAATGAATGTCCAAGAAGATGTCATTATTGCTGGTGGGGGTGTATTTATAGCCCCCACCCACAAATCCAACCGTTGGAGGAAGAAAACATAAAAAAAATCAGCAAGTCTAGTGCTACTGCCCATGTTGGACCAATAGCACCGACCTCTCTAACCAACGGTCAGAACAGCATGCGATAGGTGAGATCCATTACTCAAAGGTCCGGTGCTACCGCCCATGCAGGACCGGTAGCACCAGCCTTTGAACGACTAGCTGAGAATTTTAGCGCTCTCTTAGGAAAATAGGTACCGCCTTAAGGGCTGATGCTACCAGACTTCCTATAGTACCGCTCCTAGATGGGCGGTAGCTCTGGTCGATCAGAATCGTGCAGTACTACACCTTTCTGGAAAATAGCTACTACTCAAGAGGCCCGGTACCACCGGGACCCCAGTAGTGCCGCTCCTATATAGGTGGTAACTCCGACCTCCTAGGAGCAATGCAAGAGGTGATTTTCTGGAAAAATAACTACTGCTCAAAGTTACCGGTGCTACCGTTCTTCCGGTAGCATCGCTCCTACATGGGCGATAGTACCGATATCCTAAACTTAAAAAAAAATGACCCTTACTGGAAAATACCTACCTCCCTAAGGGCCAGTGCTACCAGAGCATGGTAGCACCATTCTCACATATGCGGTAGTACCGGTCTTACAAACTTTGCATTTAAAACTTTTCTAAAATGCACGAGTTCAAATATAAGCATGAATTTGAGCCTAGACATTTAAACAAAATTCAAGATACTAGCTAGAAATTTCCCTCTTAATAGTACGGCATCTAATCTAGCAACCTGATCTATTCTACAAATGCCGAGGTCAGTAAAAGCTATAAAGGTCCTTAACACAAATATACATTTACCTTGAGCTTGAACATAAAATACTTCTTGATTTTGACCATCACAATTTCATCTTTTTTGGTGCATCCACATGGTCCAACCTACTCAATTAAAAATTATTAGTCCATTAAACATGATTGTCATTAATTACCAAAACCTTAATTGAATTTGGGGGCCAAGATGCTTCAATCTCCTCCTTTTTGGTAATTGATGACAACCTTAACACTAAAGAGTAAGAGATTTATTTTTGTATACACATATGATCAAGGCACAATGTGTACTCAAGGATTTTGCTTAGCATCATTTCACTTCTTTGAATTTGAGAGTAAATTGATAATGATTGAAATGCTATTAAGGCAACAGCACATAGATGAAAACTCGCCCTAAAGATGTGCATAGGAATAGAAGATTTGGATCATGCACACTCGTGGATTTTTTTTTCTGAAAAGTTTGGCATAATCTCCTCTACGTATTGTATCTGAGGAAGTATAATAATAAGCAAGATATGACAATAATTATAAGAGAGAGAAAGCTCGAAGGATCCAATAGCCAAAATATCATAAGGATAAAAAAGAATAGCATCCAAAAGGCAACAACATCCAAAAGCAACCACGAGGTTCAAATAGCTTACATAACAACATAGATAGAATGCATCCAAAAGACAACATCCAAAAGCAACCACGAGGTTCAAATAGCTTACATAACAACATAGATAGAAATAAGATAATAAGCCAATCCTCGCAACTACGCTTCTCCATCCTTTTACTTTTACTTCTCCCCATTTGGCATCAAGTACCAAGACGAGAGGTCTTCACGACAAGCTACTGAGGAGGGGATGACGAGGTCGCACCACGCCCACAAACTTGGCAGCGATAGGTGAAAGGCTACCGAGAGAGATCATCACTGAGCTGATCGACCGAGGACCCAATCTCATCCACACGGACCCGCATATAGGGATGAAAGCGGTATGAAAACGATTGGTAAATGGCTGTTCCATTTTCGTGTCCACATTTTTTACCCGTAATGGAAATGAAATCGGAAACATCGAAAACGGATAGTGATGGAAATAAATACGAAACGGAACGGAGTGGATACGGAAACGAAAGCGGAAAATTTCACAAGAACATAGTACATAATCACAATATACATGACCACAAGAACAATGTAACACATTCCATCTCCAAGGTGGACACAAAAATAGTGTTATATTCACTGGTATCTCTAGAAAGTTTTTTCTCAAGTTTATCAGCTGAAGGCTCGTTATTTGTCCCCCATATCATACCATCATATCCTCCTCCATATCATTATCATCGACATCCTCTTGCTCCAAGCCCCACTGCTCCCTGCATGGTTTTATTTTGTTGCCGTACACAGGCTAGGAGCAAACCATGGCCAAAGCTGACCACCATACGTACATGCGGTACACCACGTGGGTGGCCGGGCAGTTGTTTGCAGTTTTGACTTCTGATCCTGGCGTTGGCTCTTGATCTATCGATCGGATCAAACGGGGACGAGACAGATGCTTAGAGGATTGACGTAACCAAGATTTCGGTAAACCTCAGACGAAAAATTAAATGACTATTACTAATATAAAAATTATAGATATTGAGTATAAGAAAAGTACATCAAAAATACACAAATAAAAATACACAACATCAAGTACAAATAATACTAGAACTCTAGCTGTTAGCAAAGGTGGAAGTGAAATGAACAAAAGCATACCTCTCGTGGGAAATGATGGTAGGTTTTTTGTGGGAAGCAGTGGTGGTACGGGGTAAATGAGGCACAATATCGTGTGCATTAGTTACTCGAATTTCATTTGGCAATTATCTTTTAACATGGGAAGCAAACACAGCGTTGCCAATTCTAGGTTGTCCAGATGTCATTAGTGTCACATCCTTTAACCCGTGTTGACCTACAAGAACATAGAGATATGTGTTACCATGGTACGTAGCTAAACCAGAAACACATGTAGTTGACTGTCGTATCTCATAGGGCTAAAAAATGAAATGATTCAGGAAAGACTATAAAAAAAGACCATATGAGAACATAGATAGTTACATCTATCTGATCTAAGATTTTGGCACGCCCAAAGTTTAACACAAAAGTTGTACTAAGGTTCTTAATTAATATATACTAGCTGATATTCGCTGGGATCCCCAATAAAATATTGGCAATATTCAGTCTGTAAAATGTAAAGTGAATTTAATCTGGGAATGGTGAAGTTAATTGCTATCGTTGATTTATTAACTGATGTAAGAGCTTTCATGCAATGCATTTTGTACACGTTAAAGTATCAGTCAAAACTAAGGCTAGAAGAGGATTGCAAACCCCGAAAAATGCATCCTGCTTCATTCAGTGCATCGCGCAATGTTGTGTTGTATATGGTACGCAGAATAAAAACAACTGTGCACCCATAGGCAGAAAGAGCGCCAACATCAATAGTGTTCGTAGGAAATTAGCATTTTCATCATAAATGCTTTAGCCATGCTCACCTAATTTGCGTCAGGCCATGCCTGGGTAGTCGAGATCAAGTTGTTTCCAAAACAAGTTCTCTATCCAATTCTAAATGCTGAGAAAATTCAAGGTATTCACTGTTAAGATAATCCAAAGTGAAGGATGATAAAGCAAATGAATTCACTGCTGAAGTATATATATTCCGCAAGCGTCTTGGCTTGAGTCGAGTTATACATGGGTGTGTGTTTGGTCTTGAGCCCTAAATCATGAAAGCAGAACTAACATCAGAATAAGAGAATGCGTTCGATACATCAAACATAATTGGGGGGCTAAAATAGAGTAACGAAACTACAAATCTTTGCAGAGTAGCATCTTCAGAATTGAAGTTTTATGCAACAACGGCATCAAACACCATCAAATTCATGATGAAAATATGTAGCTACCAGTGAACAGTTATCTCCTAGCGCTAATCGATTACTGAACATAACGACCACAATCTCTCAAGCAAATTTAGCAAAATTATTGAAGTGACTAATTTGGCAAAACAGCAGGCAATGACAGTTCATTCGCACAAATAGGGTTCTAACTGCGAGCAGAAACTATATATACCAAGATGATATTATGAGGGCAACAACTACCAAGGGAAAGGAGGGCCAAGAACCTACCCCTCCCGGAGCAAAGCACAACGGGCCAGGGCGAGCGTGGGGGCTTCCTGTAAACCGTATATATGATTTGTGAGGGGTCGGTTTCTCTCCGGCTTGAAAGCTCCACTACCTGTTAATGCATGTACAGTGGTATAGATAATGATTGTCTATAATACATTTCTAGATAATCTATAGACAAACAGTTTAAAGCCATCTATAAGTAAATAACAGACAACATTTTTCTCTCTCTTCCTTCTCTCTCTTCCATATCACTCGAAATCCTACGTAGCATTAGCTTACAGACAGCTAACGTGTATCATTGTACATGTTCTTAGGCCAGTCCTGGAGCCATTGCCCCACCAGCCTGAAATCTAGCTTCGCCTCTGCTTATAGGATGTCTTTTCCCTACCAGGGAAAGCGGTGTGGTAATAAAGCAATAGCGCATGAGATGTGATGCTCCGAAGAGAGTTCAAAATATGATTGTCACAACCGTACAATGCCTACATTTCTTTCAGCTGATTACCTAGGTATAAATGGTGCCACCATTCATTTTGTATGTACAGAATAGAAATTACTGCAAAATGATCTGTAACCCTTCTGAGATAGGTAGATAATATATACTACGGCAAAGCAGAATTACCTGCATTGGTAAGGAACTAAGGATGGATAAGTCAGATGATATTGCGCCCACATGTTACGTATGAGTGTCAAAGCAGAGAAACCGTAGAGTAACACCCTTGAGCCCACCCAATGCACGCCATGCAACCATAAACGTCGTGATGTTACATTGACACTAAAAAATTGTTGGGTGTCCCAAGAGTCCCCAAACACTTCACGTTTCATACACCTAAAACCCATAAAGAGAGTAATTGACATCAGAGGCGGAGGCAGGCCTCGGCCCAAGCCCCCCCCCCCCATAAAGAGAGTAATTGACATCAAAGGCGGAGGCAGGCCTCGGGCCACCGGAGCCTGGGCCCGAGGCCTGCCATGGTTAACAAGAGACCCAGCCACAGGCCCGTAAAAAGGTCAGCAGTCCGGCCTGAGGCCCAGCCACAGGCTGGCTCCGCCCCTGATTGACATGGTGCCACGCCTGAAGTAATTGAAGGAAACTTACGGTAATACCGAATGCGGTTCATCATTAGAACTTCTCATTTGATCCACGACCAATATCTCCAATAAATGCTTGGTGACACCAAGAGTTCCCCCAAACACTTCACAGTAACACCCAAAACAGTGCATGCCTCGCGAAGTGCTTGAAGGGAACTCATGGTAAAACCAAACCTGTTTGTACTTATCATCTCTTGTGGTTTGTGATCAGTATCCACTAAATGTTGGGTGATACCAAGAGTTCCCCCAAACACTTCACAACAGCCCTTAAAACAGTGCCTCGTGAAGTGCTTGAAGGGAACTCATGGTAATACCAAACGTGGTTTGTCATAATTAGTACCTCTCGTGTGGTTTGTGACCGACGTCTATTAAATGCTTGATGACACCAAAAGTTCCCCCAAACACTTCACAAAGCCCTCAAAGCAGTGCCTCCTCAAAACAGTGCCTTGTGAAGTGCCTGAAGGGAACTCCTGGGGACACCAAACCTAATTCTTCTCCATCATCTTATATGAATATCATAAGTGGGCTTGCGACTATAATTTCCAAAGTACAAGCACTCACTATTGCAACTGCTGGTTGCCACCTAGAGTTCCCCCAAACACTTCACTATGTACAGCTTTCTAGCCCCATGCACACATGCAATGAGGCGCAGCTAGCTACTGAAGTGATTTGAGGAGAACTCCAGATGGCAACCAACCAAATTAGGACACTCTTAATACCGGACTTCTTCATTTCATGTGGGCCACTTAACTTGTTTAATCTGCCCTGCTGATGAGCACAGAAGAGGCTGCTATTTATAAGTCTAGACTGAAGACTTGTAAGCTGTGTTGCCTCCTGTGGACTCTGATGCATGGTCACGGTAGTTGGCACTGGATGAACTTGGCAATGCACCTAGCCGTGATGCAGCCTAGGTTAGTAGAAGCTAGCTAGAGTGAAGCTAGGGAATCTCTTGTGGCCCTTGCGCGGCACTTAGCTAGATTTGCCAGCTTCGAATATCGTAGAAAGCACATGGAGCAAATTCCTTATCTCCAACGGGGCACAGTGTCGTCGCCCGGTTTCTGGCCACTCACATTTCTTTCAGCTCAATGAGATGTAGAGATCATGTAATACTCTTGTTAACCACTGATTTGCCCGATTGTTAACCACTGAGATGCAGGGTAGGGAAGAAACACCTAAGCTGGAATCCCGGGCAACATGCATGCAGGCTATCATTTGTTTGTTGTCTGCCTCGTGTTGGTTTCAGTCTTTCTGATGTGATACGTTTGCGATAGGCTCATTTAGCAGTAGTTTTGCTGTAGTGCACTATTTTGGCGACAGGTGAGCAACTTCAGTGGAGGAAGAAGAGAAAATTTGGGCTTCACAAGTAGAACATTTTACCGAGTTTATTATACTCTTGGGTGTTACTCACAGTGTACATGTACAGCTGGTTCGGTAACTTGATGACCTACTACTACTCGGTACTGCTACTCTGTACAGGCTAGATTCTTTGAAAGGTGCCAATATTGTCCATGCTAAGTCTAATTAATTAATCCATGTGACAAGGGAAGCGAAAAGCGTGGAGATGGTCTATTTTGTGATCTGTGAGTATACATGGTGAGTCTTTGTTGAGATTAACTTGTGACTTGTGAACGTCAGATCATCATGTGTGTGTGTGTATATATATATATATATACTCGACGTATTCAGTTGTCTTTTGCATGCCGATGGTCGGTGGAACTTACAGGTTCATCAGTTTTTAAAAGAGGGCAGCAATCATATACATGAACAATGCTAAAGCACATTTACGTAATCTGCTATTTTCTATTATAAAATTTGTCCAAATCCAATGGGCTAGTTGTGTCATTGCGCGTGCAGCTGGCATAAAGACTAAAGAGAAAACGCTGGTAAGTAGATGGCAACATTTTCTCTGCCACCACAGAATCGATGACTCATATTCCCAAATGCCAAGACCATATACTCGAAGGAAAAAGGTAAAAGGGGCGTCCAGGTTCAATGAATGCAATCCCTGTCATTGCAGGACACCTTTCAAACCTCACTTGACAGGTTTCAAAGAGAGTCCAAATTACAGTCTGAGCTTTGGGGCGATATAAGTAGCTCTGGAGAAGCATCATTCCTAAAGGCAAGATGCATCAAGAACTATTCTTCCTCAAGCTGTAGGAGGAGGTCTCGCATGGCATGGAGTTCCCCCATCTTCACTTCTTGGTTCTTGTGATCTGTTCCTTCAGGTAGAGGGATTTTGGTTTTTATGATTTCCTTGTCCATGGCCGTGGGGGGGTGGATTTGCCTCTCAACATCCCCATGCATGTTGTAGCTTGAATGTATCAAGGCAAATAAATCGTTGATGAAGCTCCTTGTCTCTTTTAGTTACTTGATGTTTATTTCGTTGCGTGTTTGATTGTGAATTGTCGATCGCCTCCAGAAATGCAAACGTGTGTCTTCTGTTTAGCCGTTTCCTAGCGCCGAAATCGATTGATCAAGCTCCCCTTTTTGCTGTTGCTTTTCTACTAGATTGCTTAAGACTAAGCGGTGTCACGGCCAGGGGAAGCTGCCCTTGCTGCGGCTGTATATGTTGCGTCCACCGTGTGTGTTGTACATTGGCCGCGGTTTGTGCGCGATTCATTTGTAGGTAGCTGTGATTGGTTTTGTGACTGTCCAGGCTAACACCGACGAAGCGGACCACAATTTTACGTAGCGTCCCTCTGCCGGTGGCAGCGAAGGCGACAGGGTATACGAGCAAGCTGATGCATTCTTTCGAGGGATAAATGTTTTAAGGTGGCCATCTTGTACCGATCTCCTGTACTGCACATGGCTGCCGAGATGTATGGACCAAAATAAAACTTCCTGATGCTTCGTTTCAGCGAGTTCTGGGATGTTTTTTTTCTTTTCCTATCGTTCTGCCCAGAGTAACAAGGCTCGTTCTGATGTATATTTCCAGTTCAATTTATGACTCGATTTATGCAAATTTTGAGCCATGAAATCTAGCGAGTTACTAGATTGCTTTTCTAGTAGATTGCTTAAGACTAAGCAGTGTCTCAGGCAACCTGGATCATAGTCTAAGGCCTAGGATAGAAAATCCATGAGGATTCTCTTGAAAAATTACAAAAATATCACATGGGCCACTTGGTTCTGAACCGAATACAGTCAAAATAATGATGCATAACCTGCAAAATATCCATCAAACTCGATTGGCTCAGCTGGAATCATCTAGACATTCCACGAAACACACGATCCGCCCAGAACAGCAAGGAGAAAAATGAACAGTACTCAGAAAGGAAATGGGAAATGAGTGTTCATTCACTTGGACATAGTTCGAAGGCCACAGTGAAACAGCAGAAGACAGCTACATGGTTTCAACAGAGTTTCTTCTCAAGCCTAAGGTAGATCCCCCGGCTGAAGATATCCTGCCTGAGCAGCTTTGCCCCATATGGCTCACCCATCCTAGGTATGCCAGCACCACATCAAAAGGGATTTCACATACTTACATGTCCATGACGAAATATCCATAGGGTAACTTATATATACACAATGAGTCGAAGATAGAACGACTTCTAGCAGACTTCCGTCTCAAACTTGAGGCAGATCCCCATGCTGAAGAGTTCCTGGTAGAGCAGCTTGGCGCCATAGGGCACATTGATCCTAACTATGTTCTCTGAAGACCGGCAGAATCCACAGTATGGTCCTCGGATTTTCTTTCCTCCAGGGACAGGCCTCATGATGACATTCGCCACCCTTTCACATGCCTGGCAGATGTGCATCTGTGAGAAGTCACTAAGCATGAAGAGCCGCTCATGGAGGTTGGCAGCTGCCCCATGGGCGAGGAGGCAGTCACGCTCCATTTCCCCAAACTTCACTCCCCCAAACCTTTTCCTGTCGGCAACAGGTTGCCTTGTAAGTGGATGCACTGGCCCAGTATTTCGGAATTTTACCTTATCTTCAGCCATGTGTATCAGCCTCTGGTAAAAGGTAGGACCCATGAAAATCAGCGAATCCATCCTTTCACCAGTACGGCCATTGAGAACACTTTCAGCTCCCCATCTTGAAAATCCAGCCCTGAAATGCAACGAGATGCATCAATTTGGACATCAAGGCAATAGCCTGTACAAGAAAACAAGTCTGTACCCCAAGCAAGTAGGTAAAGTTATTTCCTGACAAAGATCATCTAAGGTAAAAAGCTCACTAATGACAACATGCCAATACACTTACAGCTTCATATCTTCTAGAGTGACACTATGGATGTCTTAGTTAAAAAAAAAAGCACCAAATGATACATAATATCAATAAAGAGAAAGTAATGTGCTTCTGCCATTTGAAGAAAAAACATATCTATATATATGAAAACAACAGTTGATATTAAAGAATAATTTATGAAGTGTCAAATCAGATGAATGTGCTAAGTAGTTCAATTTTTGCTACCTAGATATATTTATTGGATTCTATTCCCAGTCCAACCTATTTGTGGATGAATGTGATTTTTGCTATTGTCATCGCCTGGTTATATAATGGTTAGAGGTGAACAACAATATGTTTATATATTTTCCTATTGTTCGTCATACTATGTAAGTGCATATATAATCACAAATAATTGGCTATGGCGATTAGAATGGAAGATAACCAAATGCATCAAATTGCTCCCTTGACAAAAGTTGCTATGTTTGCTCATAAAAAAAATCTAGAAGTTAATTATGGTAATCTGACATAATGTTGATTTGAGTGGCAATCTGTTGCAATCAGATGCTGCTTTGTTTTTAAGTTTAATTCATGAATATAAATATTATGAAAAGGCAAATCAAAGGACAATGTATGGACCTTACAAAACATATATTGATCAAATCATCAAAATATCCGCAAAATTATGCAGGCCATTCTGCTAGTTCCACATGTAACATTACACTATTTTTTTTTTTGCTCCGTGTGTAGTAATGTATAAGACTCATTAGAGAATAGGGCATTTTTCATGATGTATGAGATGTAACATAAACAGAACCAGTATGCCTGTCTAATTACAAAGTTCAACTAATAGAGGCTAACTGCAATGCTCAACCCTTGAAATAATTTCATCAATCATTCTACTGTATCAGTGTGCAAGTAGAGGCTGGTTATTGAATTCAGAAAAGGAAACAATTCATCCATTAAAAAGGAAACACTTACTTGTGCAATTGTTCTGAGATCACATCAACCGATGCTGTGGTGAATGGTGTGGCATATCTCATTGCACCCCCAAGGGCGATTCCCTTCCCCAAAGCAGCTTCAAGCAGCTGGCCTGGAGTTTGACGGGTAGGAAAGGCATGTGGATTTATCACAACATCTGGAACTATTCCTTGGCAAGTAAATGGAAAGTTCTCCTGAGATTCTAGAAAACCAACAACACCTTTCTGCCCATGCATGCTAGAAAATTTATCTCCAAGGCAAGGTGATCGAACCTGAAAAATCATATCAGTAATGAACCTTTATTTTGTCCATCTAAAGCAAACACAAACAAAAAAGGAGAGTTGGGCTGCCAGCCCATTCACCCATCTGGGCCCGTCCGCCATCATTCCCTCATAGTCATTTCCCCTCACCCTCACAATTCCCTCCCCTTTCCAGGTTTGCTGCCACCAGTGACTGATCCAGCAAGAGATAGAGGTGGCTCCCCTAAAGTGGTGGCAGCGCCAACTCCCCACCTTGATTTGTAGCATAAGATTCGGTGGCGAGTCAGCAACGGCGAACACGTGGCCCCAGCATCAGATCTTCCTTCCCTGAGCCTAGATCAATGTACCGACGCACCTGATTCCAAGGTTTCCCTCCCTCCCTCCCTCTCTCTTGGCAACGACTAGGCAACCATGTGTTAAGGCCCATATAGGCCCATCTATTGTGTGTATATACTAGTCTAGTACTGTTGTATTCTTTGATGACTCAAGATTTGTAACATGGTATCAAAGCGTGGTTTAGGGTTAGGTTTAGGGTTAATGCCCTAATCTTTCCCCGATCCACGTTTCTTCACTGCCGGCCTTCATCCGGCCGCCGCCTTCTGGTCGCTCCAGGTGGCCTTCTCCGCCGCTTCATCCGTCGGCCGCCCTCCATCCAGCCGCCGCTCCATCCGGTCGCCACCATCCGGCCGCTGCTTCATCCGTCGGCCACCCTCCATCCAGCCGCCGCTTCGATCTCGGCCGCCATCCGGCGGCCGCTGCTCCATCTGGTCGCCGCCATTCGGGCGCCGCTCCTTTCGGCCGCCGATCCATCCGGCCGCCACGTCTTCTTCAGGTTGTCGGCGCTCATCCTGTCGACGTCGCCTCCATCTAGCCGCTGCTTGTCCTGCCGATGCTCGCCTGGCGCTGCCCTTTGCTTTGTCCAGCCGCCGCCGGCCATCAGCAAGGGAGTCGCCCCTCTGTTGAAGTCCGAGGAACTAGAGGTGCAGATCCAATCCGTCAAGTGACCAGAGCAACCCTCATCCAAGGGACCATAGCAACGCGGAGCACAGTGGACATCATCTGGTCGACTTATTTCACGCCTAAGGTTTTTCTTTGGTGTGCATTTGCTCTGGTATTTTCCGCTGCTAGCTACTTATATCATGTCGCAGATTAACACTATTGTCATCAACATTATTCTTGATGGTCAAAATTATCAAGAATGGGCGTTCTCTGTCGAGACTGCATTGAGGGCCTATGACATTGCTTTTCATTTGACTGATGATCCACCAACCCTCATGGCTGATAATAGTAATGCTGCTGATGTCAAAAGATGGGACATTGATGATGGAAAGGTGATGGCTGCTATTGTTAACAGTGTCAAACAGTCCATGATTATGAGCCTTTCTCCTTTTAAGAGAGCCAAGGCTATGTGGTCTTATTTGAAGCAGCGCTATGTTCAAGACAGTGGTGCTCTTCTTCACACTCTTTATGCAAAAACTCCATTCAATTGAGCACAATGATATGTCCATTGATGAATATTACTCTGCCTTTGAGAGTCTAATGGGACTGTTGATTTCCATGGTACCTCAGTGCACAACAGATGGGTGTCTAGCACATAACTTCATTAAGAAGTTTCTTACATACTGCTTTGTTATGGGAGTCAGGACAGATTATGAGGCTATTCGCACTAGGTTACTTCACAGCCCTACTGATTTGACTATGTCTCGTGCTCTCTCAGATTTGATTGCTGAAGAAACCCGCCTCAAGTCTATGTCTACTGGCTCAGTGACATCTCTTCACAGTGTTCTGGCAGCTTCTCAACGGACCTCCAAATCTTGTGATCATTGTGGCAAGTCAAATCATCGCACTGAAAATTGCTTTGCTCGATATCCAGAGAAATTGGCTGAGTATCGTGCTCGTCGTGCCTCTCGTGGCCGAGGCACAACACCTGCTCCTACAGGATTTGTGTCTATTGCTGCTGCCTCACCTATCAGTGATCCTCAGTCCTCTTGGGTGCTTGATTCAGGGGCCTCTTTCCATGTTACATCTGATAAGTCACAGTTGGTTGCTTCCAAACCGGTCCCTCGGGGTGCTTCTATTCAGACGGCTGATGGTACATCATGTTACATAACTCATCATGGTTCCCTTTTAAATTCTCATTTCTCTATACCTGATGTTTCATTTGTACCCCAATTATCCATGAATCTGTTGTCAGTAGACCAAATTACTGATTAAAACTGTTTTGTTGGTTTTGATGACTCATCTTGCTTTATTCAGGATCGTCGATACGAGACAGTGATTGGGACTAGACATCGCCGTAAGAGCACTTCTAGCCTCTACATCTTGGACACTTTGTGCCTTCCTTCTTCCGCTATCTCCACTACTACCTCGACTGCGCATGTGTCATCTGCTTCTTCGTCATCCACTATATCATTTGCCAAGTGGCATCATCGTCTTGGTCATTTATGTGGCACTCGATTGTCCACATTAATAAATAAAGGTTCTTTAGGTCATACACCAATAAAGTCTAGTTTCAGTTGCAAGGGCTGTAAACTTGGAAAACAAATACAACTTCCTTATTTTTCTAGTAGCTCTCATTCATCTAGACCTTTTGATCTTGTTCATTTAGATGTATGGGGTCCACGACCTTTTGCTACAAAAGGTGGTCATAAATACTATATCATTTTTATAGATGATCATTCGCGTTACACTTGGATTTATTTCATGAAACATCGTTCCCAATTGTGTTCTATTTACCAAACTTTTACTCGCATGATTCACACTCAATTTTCTACTCCTATTAGAGTTTTTCGAGTCGACTCTGGTGGTGAGTATTTATCTGAGAAATTTCGCCAGTTTTTACTTGCTGAAGGCACTCTTGCCCAGCTCTCTCGTCCCGGCGCCCATGCTCAGAATGGTGTTGCCGAACGCAAGCTTCGCCATATTATTGAGACTGCCCGCACACTTTTGATCGCCTCTTTCGTTCCCTTTCATTTTTGGGGCGAAACTGTTTCCACTGCTGTTTATCTTATTAATCGGCAGCTTTCATCCAAATTAACTGACAAGTCTCCTGGTGAAGTTCTTTTTGGCACATCACCAAACTATGATCATCTTCAGGTTTTTGGATGCAAGTGTTATGTTCTTCTTGCACCTCGTAAGCGGACTAAATTGACAGCTCAATCCATTGTCTTCTTGGGGTATAGTCCTGAACATAAGGGCTATCGCTGTTATGATCCTTTCGCTCGTCGCATTCGTATCTCTCGCGATGTAAACTTTGATGAAGATTGCCCTTTCTTTTTCAACTCCTCCACCCATTCTTCACCCACCACCACAACGTCCACCAGCTTCTTGTTTCTACCTCCTATTATTTCTAGTGATGATGTCCCTACACCACATATTCCTAATATATCCCCATCCCATCCTCCTATACCGCCCAAACCACCAATCAAACATGTTTATTCTCGAAGACCTCCTCCCACCGAATCATCTTCTCCTGATCCTACTTCTTCGGCCAGTCCTACTGCACCCCTTATTGATGATTCTAATATTTCTGATGAGTTACCAATAGTTAATGATGTGCCACCAGCTGGTTCACGATATTATTTGCGGGATCGTACTACAATTCAGCCTCCTGCCAGATTGGGCTATTCAAGTGTGGGTGCTATCATGGTTGAACCGTCCACTCATCAGGAAGCCTCTCATATTCCGGAATGGCAGTCAGCTATGTCTGAAGACCTTGCTGCTTTGGAACAGACAGGAACTTGGGAATTTGTTTTATTACCGCCTCATGCGGTACCTATCACATGCAAATGGGTATTCAAGATTAAGACAAAGTTCGACGGGACTATTGAGAGATATAAAGCTCGCCTGGTTGCTAGAGGTTTCCAACAAACCAAAGGTCAAGACTATGAAGAGACCTTTGCGCCTGTTGCTCATATGACTATTGTCTGAACACTTATTTCAGTGGCTGCTATTCGTTCTTGGACCATCTCTCAAATGGATGTCAAGAATGCCTTTCTCCATGGTGATTTGCAAGAGGAAGTTTATATGCAACTGCCACCAGGTGTTGAAGCCCCATTGGGACATGTTTGTCGTCTTCGTCGTGCTTTATATGGTCTTAAATAGGCTCCTCGTGCTTGGTTTCAGTGTTTTGTCTCAGTAATACAGAATGCTGGTTTTTCACCAAGTGACCATGATCCCGCCTTATTTATTCATATCTCTTCACGTGGTCGTACTTTGCTTCTACTGTATGTTGATGACATGTTAATTACGAGGGATGATGTAGACCATGTTTCTGATGTGAAGAAGCAACTTAGTGAGCAGTTTCAGATGTCTGATTTGGGACCCCTCAACTATTTTCTGGAAATTGAGGTCCAACATTCTTCAAAAGGCTATTATATTTCTCAGTCTCAATACACACAAACTCTTATTGCTTCTTCTGGCATTACGGACAATCGAACGACTGCAACCCCTATGGATCTTCATGTCCAGCTTCGTCCTACCGATGGTACACCTCTTTTGGATCCCGCTCGATATCACGACATTGTGGGTCGTCTAGTCTATCTCACTGTTACTAGACCTGATATTGCTCATGCAGTTCATATACTAAGTCAGTTTGTGAGCGCTCCTACCTCGGTTCATTATGGACATTTGATTCGTGTGCTACGATACTTAAGGGGTACTTCATCTCAGTGTCTGTTCTATGCTCGTGATAGCCCACTGCATCTTCATGCTTATTCAGACTCTACTTGGGCAAGTGATCCGACTGATCGACGCTCTGTTACCGGTTATTGCATCCTTCTTGGCTCTTCCCCCCTTACATGGAAGTCCAAGAAGCAGGCTGCCGTCTCTCGATCTAGTACGGAAGCAGAACTTCGAGCACTTGCCACTACAACTTCAGAGATTATATGGCTTCGTTGGTTGCTAGCAGATTTTGGAGTTTCATGTGATGCTCCCACACCTCTTTTTTGTGACAATACAGGCGCCATACAGATTGCCAATGATTCTGTGAAGCATGAACCATATTGGTGTCGATGCTTCTTTTACTCAATCTCACTGTAATCAGAAAACTATTGCTCTCCAATATGTGCCATCGGAATTGCAAGTTGCAGATTTCTTCACCAAAGCACAGACTCGAGAGCAACATCGGCTTCATTAGTCTAGTACTGTTGTATTCTTTGATGACTCAAGATTTGTAACACCATGCATGTGAAGTATGTGGTAAACTTGGAGCTCTATAATAGTATGTACCACCTATCACTTTCTTAGATAAGAAACTTCAGAAGAGGTCACGGCCATGCAGAGAACAGGCAAACATCCTACATGGCAATGGGTCCAACACTGCAATATTCATAAGAACATCCCACCATTCACAAATATGTTACTCTGGACGTCTCCAGAATATAATTATAACTAATTTATGTTACAAATATGTTGGCAAAGAAATAAGAATATTAGTGCCGTAGGATATTTTTTATGGCAGATCTAGTAATACCTTTACCAACCCCCATATAGACAATCTAAATGTTCTTATGTCACTAGTCATAGTTAGAAAATTTGATTGCACAAACTCCAAAAGGACATCTTATTTGTAAACAAGGGAGTGACATATTAAGCCAAAAACTAATGGAATTGGAAGAGCTTTACTTCAAATACAAAAAGCGTTGTCAGATTGCCCACCATCTGCTTAGCTCTAATTCAAATATAAAAATCGATTTCTTATCACCTACCATTCAGCTTAAATCTAATCTTGAATTTTTAATTTATTGTAGCGCAAGTGTGGAACTCCATACTTCAGGTTTGCTTCCATGAGTAAAATAGAATATGAAAACTGCATGTAGGCTTACGGAGCAACTAAGTAGAATTTATTGATAGCTTCTGCATATACCCGCTCGTGCATCTAAAGCCACATGGTGCATGAAAAGGAAACCACCACAAATAGTGCAAGAGAAACAGAATCACAGTCATGCTATTGTTGTCGGGACTCAAATGCAAGCCGCTGCTGTTGAAGGGGTAGGACAACAAGAAGGGAGAGGATTGGTGGGAGGAGGATAGAAGAAAACCAGAGAACAGAGAACAGAAAAGGAAAAAAAGAAATGTAAGGAAAAAAAAACAAATAGGCCGCGCATGCCAATGATTCATTAAAAAATGAAAAATTGAAAGGGCTCATAAAAAATAAAAAATGGAAGGGCCTCAGATTCAAAATTAAATTAAAAAAAAATGCAACTATGGTAGGAATCAAGCAAACTATTGGGTAACAGGTGAACCATCATCCACTGCCCAAAAAGAGGGTAATAAAGTCTTAACAATTTTTAAGAAAAAAACATACTAATTATGATAAGAGCCCTTAATACCATTACCTCTCTAGGATACCATCAGTGCACACTGATGCTTAACTTTCTTCCATTATCCCTTTTACTTGCATGGTAAAAAATAGGGTAGATAATTCATGCTTCAAAAAGGGAACAAGAGCGAGGGCCGAAAACAAATGCAATTTGGCGCAGTTCCTAGGATCTTACCCCGACAAAAGCTACAGGGCAATTTTGCGAGCGAGAGCCGAAAACAAGTGCAAAATTTTTGCTTGTGAAAGATTGGATCAGAGGGGGGGGGGGGGAGGGGGGGTGAATGATCCTAAAATAAAACTTTCCACCTACTGGACAAATAGCATCCAACTAAAACCTCTCTTGCAAGGAATAAAGAATCTGGAGCAAAAATTCTCTCCTGGGGCAAAAGAGCAAATATGTGATCTAGGCTTGCTCGTGCGATTTTGAAGATCAAGATGAACTTGGATACCTTCCCACAAGCCACGGCAAGCTAGAGGTCACAAAGAAACTGTAATAACCTAGAAAATTAACTAAGCAAACAACAGTAGTAATGAGTAATTAGAGCAGTAGTTAGCGTAATTGTTTGCGAAAAGATTTAAAAATGCGAATAGAGCGAATAGAGTTAGAAAAGAGATTGCCGTCGATCCCCGCAGCGAGGTATTGATCACCGAGATACCTGCACTGTTGGGGCCGAGTTGGCACCTCTCGCTAGATCGGTATCGTCATCCCAAGAACCGCGACTTACTGCTCGGATGCGAGTGTCCGCAGATGTTAGAAACCCAAATTTTTAGCCATCCCCAGCAGTAACTCAGTAAAGAGCCAGAAGGGTAGCATGGTAACCTTGACCATTCCTTATCCTCAAGCCAGCCTGCAAGCCGCCAAGCGGCCGGCTCGCGGCCCAGAAGACCGCCTTCTCGGCCAATCAACAACCAAGCGAGATTCGTGGCAGCAAGGGAGAGGGCACTAGCGCCACCGCCCCATTTCCTTTCCCTTTATAGCAAGCATCCATTGCTTTCCTCGATCTCAGTAGAACCAGAGAACCAACAGAGCACACACCAAACACACAGTCCAGGTGAGAGAGCGCAAGGGAGCAAGAAGCAAGGAGGGTCCTCAAGAAGCAAGAACCGGAACTGTGGAGAAGGTCGAGCCAGGAGGAAGGAGAGAGCCACAAGACGACCGAACCAAGAGGCAAACCACAAGAAGCGTTGAACCAGGAGGATCCCCAAGATCAAGTGAACCGAACAAGGAGCAAGGAGATCCCCAAGAACCAAACCTGGCCGCATCCTCTTCCATCCTACTGATCCAAACCCAACCAAACCACAAGGTGCACCCCACTTCCTAACCATCCAAGTAGCAGCAGAGCACTACTCTTTTGCGTGCAACCTGGTAGATCGAGTAGGTTTCGGTCTCAGTTAGCTCTAGGGTTGCTTAGACCTTTGCCTAGCCGTCCCTCTAGAGCAAGCATCACTGACCAAATTGCAATCCAAAGTATAACAACAAGTAAAATGTGCAAGAACCAAATAAGGATCGAGAGAGTAGCACCTGTTCTCATTATTCACCATAGGTGCGAATCAAAAGAGAAAAGCATTCAAGAAATGAGGCAAACGAGTAGATCAAGTAGTAAATCGTTCTTACCATTTAACCAAAATGCGAAATCAAAAGTAAAACCAAGAAAAGGAGGCAATCGGCTAGATCGTGTAGTATCTGTTCATCCGCTGGCCATTAGGGCAAGTAAGGAGAGAGGAGAGTAGCAGAGAGGGAGAGTAGCGAGAGAGGGAGTGGAGAGGGACTTAGCCGTGGTAGAAGGGGAAACCGGCGACAGTGGGAGTCGCATGGCGGCGGGCGCTTGCGCCAAAGACAAAGAAGCAGAGGGAGGCAGTAGGGAAAACCGGAGCGGAGTTGATCCCAGGGGAGAAGTGGAGGTGGCGGCGTACTGGGCGGAGAAAGCGACCGAGGAGGCCAGGTCGGCTTCGTCCAGGGGAGAAGAGGAGGAGGAAACGAGAGAGAGGAGGACTTCGGCCAGAAGAGAAAAAGGGAAGGGTGAGAGAAAAGAAGAAAGGGAGAGAAAGATAAGAACAGAGAGGAAATAAGAAAAGAAGAAAAGGAGAAAAGGAGAGAAAAGAAAAAGGGAAAAGAAAAGAAGAGAAAAGAAAAGAAGAGAAGAAAAATAGGAAAATAAGAAATCTGGTTCCTTCAAGGCTTTTCGCGTGAGGTTAAATTGATCGTATTTGAATCGTAGGAAAAAGCTTCGCTTTTAATTTCTAAAAGTCGCGGTTAATCGGATAGAAAATTGATTAAAGCGTAATAATTGTTCTTGTTGTAATTGTTAATTTGAATTGTCAGCAAATAAATTGAAATGTGGGTAGTTAATGGGTTCTAGTTAGTTTGACGTCGATAGAAGAATTGGTTTCGTAGCGTGTTGGGTTGATGTCTGTAGTAATTCCTTGTTATGGTCGTCTCGAGTCGAACCCGCCAAACCATCCCCCCAAAGATCCGAGCGAGGTCGAACACTTCAGTTCTACTCCAGGCAAGAGCCTTTGATTCATGTTTGTTTAAAATCTTTTCAATTGATTTCTGTATACTATGTGTATCACTCTTGCATGGAAAACGTTATATTCAAATTAAAAACCTTAAATCGGATGCGGTTGAAATTGTATTTGAGAAAATGGTATGGGTTTGGTGTCATGTGTCACGGAGAGAAATGGATTTTGTCTGGTCACGGTATGATCCGTGGTCGTATTTTTATTATGGTGGGTAGCGGGCGCCGATGAGAAGGATTGTCATGCCGTGGGGCCCTCTACAGAGGATAGAATATAAGGAATTACAAACTACACTTGGGCATTGAGCCGTAATTGCGATATCAACCATAGTGTGTGGAAACGGTCGAGAAAAGGTTGTCCTATGAAGGATTTAGATCTCCACATTGGGTAAGTGTTATATGGCGTACTCGATATGCCGAGGCCCGTGGGGCAGTCCACGGAAATGGCGGTATATTTGAAGCCACGGGTAGAGTTATCGCCGACGATCGATCGTCGGAGTACAATCAGTAGCCGCGAGTCGTTGAGACTGCCTAGGGAAGGAGTTCACGACTCGGGTAACAGGGTTGGAGATATATTTCTGGATTAGTGATAAACGCGTTACGGGCCTCTCTCGAGGAGGGTCACTATGGGTAAAGTGGTACAAACTCAAGCAGTTGTTAAAAATCATGAATTCATGCCTGTCTCCTGGATTGGAGGCTACGGAAGATCAGTCTGTCTCATATACAAGTGCTAGTAGGCAAGTTTAAAATAAAATTGGCCAACTTTTAAAGAAAACCTAATTTAAATAAAAACCTAAGTTTGAAGGAAGG
The DNA here is from genome assembly GCA_036346355.1 of Rhipidocladum racemiflorum. Lineage (NCBI taxonomy): Eukaryota > Viridiplantae > Streptophyta > Magnoliopsida > Poales > Poaceae > Rhipidocladum > Rhipidocladum racemiflorum. The sequence goes on along the minus strand of CM070576.1, from coordinate 67,885,295 downwards.
AAAGATCTGTGGAAAAGAGAGGAAAATTCATGTCATTATGTTGCTATTAGTGCTTCTTTGAGCACGTTGTACTCACTCTTGTATAATCCTCCCCTTGCTTAGAAGGCGAGCTTGATGGATCCACCGTTGAGGCGTGGATCAAGGCGATGAGCGAGGATCAGAGCTTCAGGAAGATGCTTATTACTACTACAATCAAGAGAACTAGATGATTGGGTAGAAAGGATTACTTTTGGGACGGTCGTCATGGGATGAGACCGTTGTAATATAAATTTTGTTGTACTTGGAACCAATGTCTAATTATGTAATGGACATGTAAGCCATGCGTGGCTGGAAGGTAATATATTTCGATTCGATCTCTAATTATTGTTCTCACGCAATATTCGATCACGGTATGGTACCGACAATCTTGGACTACCTGCACTTTGCTAGCTACTATATCGAGATTCGAGTGATTAACATAGGGTAATGCCCAGGTGGAGGTTAATTACTCTAGGTTAATTACCCGGGTCGCTACAGAAACCCATCAAAACACGATCAAACAAGGATTCATCAATGGAGGCATAAAAGATAGGTTTCTCGCAAAACTCGAAACAAGGATTGCCTAAAGGATTGGGATATGATCTAAGTGAAGACTCATCCAATCAATCTCTCATCCTTGGCACTAAGAACCAGAAGCAAGTAGAAGGAGGGGAGGCAAATCCAACTTGCGGAATTTAAATTGCGAGAATGTAAAGGCTGAATTTAAATTGCTTAATGTAAAGGCATAATGTAAATGCAGAATTTAAATTCAGAGTGGAGAGAATGTTTTTGTATTTCTTTTCTTTGAAAGTTTTTACAAAGCTTCACTTTATGTGGGCAAAGCTCAAAGGAGCACCCATTCCCCTCTATTTATAGTGTTCTAGGATCAATTCCCACCCTTAGATGTCTTGTTTCAATCCTAAGCTAACTTCTAAGGGTCAAGATTTGATCCCACACTCTCTCACATAGGTTGCACTGATTTACACATGCTTTCTCAAAGCATCTTTAAGTGATCAGTCCAACAACCCTCACAGAAGCTAACTTGACCACTACTTTAACTCTAAAGACCAACAACTCCCTGGTCTACTAGACCTAAAAAGCCTCAAGCTTAGCAGACACTTTGTCTCCTTGCCTCCTTGGACTGCACTAGCTCCATCTCCGACCATCTTCCGGTGACCTCCGGCCATCTTGAACCACCGGCAACCTTTCCCTAGTTCCGGCCTCACTTCGCCTCACCATGACCACGAAACAGAGCCATGCATCCATCATAGACAAGGAAAGCACATCCCATAGCATTGCTCAAGAATAAAATTAAATTTTCGTCAAAGCTCAACAGAGCACAAAGCATCTACGGCGGACCAACTTCCGAAAAGCCCTGTTTCCAACACAGTCGAGCCCTGCCGAAAAACTTGTCAACATGAAAAAGATGCGTCTAGAAATTCAATACAACTTTCATGTAGACCAAATAATTTTTCGAGAAATGAAAGACCTCCAAAATCGCGAACTACAGAACGGTCCGACGAGAACAGTTTTTGGTCCGGCGCAAATGCACTTACCTTCCCGAATTTCTATGATTTTTTCTGTTGCTCAAATGAAAAACTTGTCAACATGAAAAATTTGCGTCTTGAAATTCTCTACAACTTTCATGTAGACCAAATAATTTTTTGAGCACGGGAAGACCATCAAAAATGTGATTTACTGCAAGGTGTCAAAGTTGGTCCAGCGCGAAAAAAAACGGTCCGGCACAAACGTGATTTTCTCTGTTTGTAAAACCACTTGGTCCGGTGTAAACAAGATTTTTCACCCTTTGGTCCCGCGCATACGTGAAACTCTCTGTTTCTTGACCCGATGCGAAAAAGATGGTCCGGCACAAGTGTAAAGTCATTCCTAACTTGGTCCGACGCAAATGTGAGCTTCATAAAATTTAGTCCGGCACAAATGGGAAACACTCTGTTTCTTGGTTCCCTTGGTCCAGCGCAAACACTAAGCACTGGAGCTGAGATCCACCGCAACCTAACAACCCGACACAAATCAAAATGCTTCCAAATGAAACTCATTACAAATCCAAAATTAAATCAAACTCAAACCTGAGCAACCCAAACTCAAATTAAGTCAAATACTCATCACACAAGGACAGACCTCCACATGGTCCTTCAGCTTGGCTACTGCTTCGAAATAGCATCCTGACAGCTGATAATTTGGCACGAAGAGATGGCCACATAATACACTCTGCCGCCTCTATAATTTCGACGTCGAGACAGCATCCCATCTCATGCTAAACTGTGTCTTTGCTAGGCTCTACTGGCGTTTGTTCTTCTCAAAGCAGGGTTTCCGTGCACCGGCCAACTTTTTTGATGCCGCACAGCATTCCATATACGATTGGTGGCACCTACTTCGGATGGCAACGCCGCACGTCTCTAGGCGCATTTTCGATGGGGCCATCCTGATTGGCTTTTGGAACCTCTGGAAAGAGTGCAATGCACGCATTTTCAACGACACGCCTAGCGTCGTCCTTACCGTAGTTCACAGAGCTCAGCAGGATCAATCTGCCTTTGCCGCTGCAACTAGAAATGTCTTCTGACTGTAGTCCTATCTTCTGACTGTAGTCTCCCCCTTGAGTGTTTCTGTCCCGGTTTTCTTCCTTCCTGCCGCTTCAAGTCCTGTCTGCTGTCTGTTTTGTTTGTTTTTTTGGGTTGTCTAGCCCTTTGGTTTGGTGCTCCCCTGCGCCCCGTGTAGCTTCGGTGTTGGACGTTTGTTTGTTCTTATTTCCTCTCCTTAAATGAATTGGCAGAGCTCCAGCCGCTAATTTCAAAAAAAAAAAAAAAAGGAACAAGAAATAAAGCCAACAATATTTTCTCAAGCGTTAGATGATTACTGAGCCCACAAAAAAGGGACAGCAAACCCAACTAATAAACATTCCAGTTGCAAATGGTTTCCGTCAGTCAATCAGTAGAGCACAAGAGAAATATGCAGAACACTATTGTACATAATAAGTATAAGATGAATATACTTGCTAGTAAAGTCGAGTTCATGGAATGTGCTAGATAATAGATACTTCTTTATTAAATATAATATCATTTACCTGTCTTAAAGTAACAACAGCAAAGTTCTTCCCCTCGTCATTCGCTGAAAGCAACACCCTCTGAACCATTCCCTTTTCAGTATGCTTCAGCTTAATACTATGATCTTCACCAGATTCTGACACTTTCCCGATGACAATGTCACCACTCTGAAGACTTGCACCGATATATGGTAATCCATCATCATCAAGATTGTCAACCCGCCCTTTCTTGCTTTGCATTTTACCAAAGTCAACCTTCTCCTTCAATCGTGGTCGTTTGTTGATATCTTTATTCTCTACATCTGCCTTATAACTCCTAATGTGTTCAGTCCTAAACATACCCCGTTCAAGAGAAGCCCTATTCATAACCAGGGAGTCCTCTTGGTTAAATCCCTGATGAACATTGACTGCCACTATCGCATTTTGGCCATTAAAATATTCTGGTCTAGCAAAGTCATCTTTTCTTCCAAAAGTATAATCTGGTCTGCCAAGACAATCAGCTATAACTGTTTTGAAAAGGGGCCTCTGAGGGTAGTACAGTTGATGGGAAAGAGTATCAACTCTGATAAGTGGATTTGTTGTTGAGTATCCAATAGCTTGTTGTGAGTGTTTTTCTGATTGGTACAGTACCCTCCGAGCAAAATTGTGGTTTGCAAAAGGTATAATGCCACAGCTTAATCCCAACAGAAAAGAAAGATCCAGCTCACAGTGAGTATAACCAGAAACCTCCACTCCTTCACTCCTCTCAAACAGGTGCCTGATTCCCCAGGCACTTTGTATATCTTCCTCCTCTTCAACACCAATGAACTCAATTATTTCTTGTTGCATTAGTGCCTGAAAAGAGTAGCAACGGCCCTTCGGTTTTCTGATTTTATTTAGATTTTCAACCACAAGAAGGGGTCTGAGGATTCGCCCTGCATCCGAAAACACCCGAACTTCCTTTTGGTGCTTGTCTCTTTTGATTTCAACCTAGGCAAATGGAACAAAAAACATAAGAAATACTATATGACATGTTGGTGTAAAATATTAGTACATATTACACAGAAGGGGAAAACATATGTAGCAACAGATATCTTAATTTTCATGCGTCGAGATAAGGATGTAATCTAAAATTGAATAACTCATACAATGCTCAAGATAAATCACATAAATTTTGATAGGAAACACAAAGGAAATGCATAGTGGAAACTAGGCAGTGCTGGTTCAGCAGTTAGCTGGGAAAAAAAAGAAGCAAAATGCATTTAAGAAAATAAAATTTAACAAATTAAAGATCACAATAACTTGATTAACTCAACGGGAAAAGATTTTAACCTTTTTATATCGTTGACCAAACGGTCCAAAATTTTGAGTCTCCAGAGATAGGTAAGGGCAGAATATATGACATGCTCTAAAAGATTGCAAAGCAGACGTAACAAGGCATGAACCATGGAAACTATTATTATTCAAGCAGACTGGATTTAAGTTTTACAAATCCATTATTTAATAAGCACGCGGATTTGACCTTTCCAAAAATTATGACATGTCAATAGGAACTGTTCCTAAACTAAACATGATATGGATTACAGAACCTGCACACCAAGCATCTAGGTAAAATCTGTACATATGTTTAGGAGAAAGCTTCTAGCCATGGGAAAGAGAGTAAACCTGTGGATCGATCAGATTGCTGCGTCTCATGCACCTTAAACGCATGACAAATGAAGCTGGATCAGTACAGCACCCTACCCAATCACCGTTCAGGAAGATCTTGTCCATTCTGCGAACTTCAGTAGGATTTTCCTCCAATTTATTCATTCCACAAGAAATGAACCTGTCAATCAATGGTTGTGTCACTCTAGAGCTAACAATAGCAGTGACAGCTAGATTTTTCACAAGTCCACAGTTTTCACCATCAGGAGTGGACATAAAACACAGCTTTCCCCAGTAGGATGGATTCCTGTAAAAGAAAATTTCTTCAAGTCAGTTCTACACTAGGACATAAAAGCACAAGATGGGCACACAACATTTGGCTTAAGAAATTACTTACGGATATCTTGCATCACCAGCTTTCCCAGCGTAAGCAACCCGCTGACGGGTTTTCCTCAAGTCTGACTTCATTTGAAGAGGATTAGTTCTCCTTAGTGTTGCAACGATTCCTGAGCACCTTTCATTCCTTTTATAAGGATGGCACCAAGAACCAGTAGAGAAGGCGCGATTTAGACCATTAGTAATAATTGAAGCATCCAGGTAACGCTCAAGAACTTGTAAATCACGGTCACTATTCAAATCTCTCTGCATGGCCTTAACCATGAGTCTCTCTGCATGCCTAACATGTGCCCTAAGTTCTCTTCCAAGCAATTCACCAGCTAGGTCCAACCTCTTGTTCCGGAAATCGTCTTTATTATCACATTTACGCTTCCCAGTGAAAGCCATTAGCAGGCATTTCACCATGTACCCTAAGAAAAATGCTTTGTTTCTGTTTCCACTTATACCAGGAAAGAGATATCTAGCAACATAATCATCAAATGACTCTGCTGGAGGAAATTTTGAATTCTTGATCAAATCATCAACATATTGGCGGGCTTTATCTGATTTACGAAACCCTTCACACAGTTCATCAGATTCCTTAATAGTTGCAGATATTGTGTTGATAACAGAAGCATCGCAGTCTTGCATATCTATCATATCAAAGGCTTCCTTATCTGATGATACGCCTAGAGCAAAAAACATTAACCAAATTGGCATATTTGCAAACAAAAAGGAACAGGAAATGATTTTGCCCCCGCTGAAATCTTCATTCCTTGTAGAATCAATTAGTTTTACATATACATATATGCGTCTTCGTTTGATTTCAGAAATGAAAGAGACTGTCCAGCAAGGCCGGTCAGCAACCCAAATCCTGGTCAGGCATCTTTGCTCTTGCGCAATGAATACCTGCAGGGTTGACAACAATGGAAACAAAGTGAGACTCAAGAAACACACCATATATGGTATAAGAAACTTTCTTTGTAGCAGACAGTTGCTACTATAAAGTGTCGCTCCCTAAGAGAATTTCCAACTTGCCTAAGAAAATTGTGAAACGAGTTCGGATATGTTATCAGCAGAAGCTCATGTCCATATAAAGCATCATCGACCTAATTTTGGAAAATCCAATAGAATTTCCATCATATGCTTCTAGTAACACACTGAGATCATATTTGGCTAACACACAAGGGTTCAAAATATGGAAGCAGACCAATTCACATGGTAGTAGTGCTAAGTTGATTTTTTTTATAGCACTCCATGTGTATATTACTATGATTCATGAAAATTGTCATAGTTTTTTGTACTAATGCTTTCAGAAATAGATATTTGGACTTCTATTTTCCTTAGTTACTAACAATGCACATAAAAATTTTCCAATAGATATTTGGACTTCTATTTTCCTTAGTTACTAACAATGCACATAAAAATTTTCCAATTAAAATTTAAGAAAGCTCACAACCATTTAGTCCATCTAAGGCAACAAAAAAGTTGCTTGAAACATGTGATGATTGAACCACTCCTGCATGATACATTAATTAAGAATGGAATAACCAGAGAGAGATCATATAAAGTTATACCTTCTCCATTCCCTTGATCAAAAAGTATCCACCAGACTCAAAAAGGCAATCACTTTCCTTAAGTCTATGCAGCCAACATAAATTTGACTTGACCATAACCGGAAGGCGGCCAATAATTATAGACTTAGTTTCATTAATAAACTCTCTTTTATGGCCAAAACGATCATTCCCTGTTTTAGCCTTGTCACTTTTCTCCATAGAATAAACCTGGTACAGTTAAGGAAACGTCAGTAAAACATGAGACTGTAACACCTTAGCAAATCTGAGTACAATGGTATCAATGTCATAACTTCATTGTGCAATGAGAAACAAACCAGCAGGCAGTATAGCTTCGAATATATAAATATATTGGAATAATAGTTCAGCTAGGATCAAGCATGCATAAAAAGTAGCATACATCATACAACTACTTATTTTGCTGACTGCTGAGCTGTTCTAGGAACAATAATTACCCATCCGTTCCTTGATTGCTCCATTTTAAGTTCTAATCTTGGCATCTTGCTATATTAATTAGGGTACCAGGGAATAATATGACTACCAAATGAAATGCAGACAACATCAACTTCATAAGCTCAGTAGGTAGTAAAACAGAAGATAGATAGCCAAGGTGTTGCGTGATGATCACAGGCTTTGTTCATGGGACCATGTCATGCACATCAAAGCATTTTTGCAATTTCAAGTGTTTTGGGGGCATTGATCCAACAGTTCGGCTGCATGTGTGACATTTCTTAACAAATCATGGGCTCATGGCATAAAGAACAAGTATTTGACATAGAAAAGTAAAGGAAGATTCATGACCTGAATATTCACATCTACTTTCATTTTGGAGGAATATGTCATATTCTGGAGGCGAGCATGCCTCGGCTTCAATTTGAGTGGTTCCTCTACATGATCATTTTTGCCAGACCAAAACTCAGGCTCTTCTAGTGTCACCCTCCCAAACTTGATGATCGCATGCCTCCAACCACCTGGTCCTTTCTGTGAAGGATCATAGCCAGGTTCAACAGTAACTTCCCCTAGAGAATCAAAAAGCTCCTGGAGCCCATGCGAGACAAAGTCGTTATAGGAATTTATCTGATGGCTGATCAGACCGATTTCATCAAAGAAGGACCTTGAAGCTTCTTTGCAAAACTTCTCCAGGCTTGCCATGCTCATGTCAATTGGAACATGTGCATGTGACTTGGAGGTTTTACCATCACCATCTAGAGATGATTTTCGCTTAATATCCACATCCATAGAAGACTGCCCTCCATTATCATCAAATATCATGGATTCCAACTCAGGGTCAGGACTATTTGTTGATTGCCCACTGTCCTTTCGTAGCTCTTCCATTACGCAAGCGCAGGCAAGCTAATACTCTATCAAGTATCGTAAAGCCATCATAAAAAATCAAGTTAGATACTAATTATTTTAATAGCAAAAATGCCATATAGAGTGCGGCATTAAGGAATACGAATTGAAATCGTCAATCATTTATGGAAAAAAAAAAAACCACGGGGCACACATACACACATAAGCGTGCAGCATTTCCTGAAAAAGTTGAATACCTCGACCTCGGCAGGACAACAAATGAAGCATACAGCTTACAGTGCACTAAGTCGCGCAAAGCATCTAATAACTGATTGTGCAAACCAAAGCAACCCTACCCTGACTTGCTCCAATGCTGCTACCTAAGCATAAAACAATGCTATTGGCAATCCTAACACCGAACACATCACATTATTGACACCCTAGCTCACAATTGTCACGAGTCAGGAACTGAAGGCATTGGATGCATCAAACGTTTGCACAAACAAATCACAACAGATCCCGACATCTATGCTGCCCAATGGTCTCACTGTTTAATTACCAAGCTATCGTCTTTATCACAAATCAGAAGTCGTGACTCCTGCGCACCCCCCCCCCGGCTATGGTCCCTTGCGCCGCCTCCTCGCCACACGCACTGCCTCCCTCCACGGCTGCAGCGTCACCTTCCCCCACCCCCCAGACGAGACGCCTCCGGCCCTCTCCCCTGCTCCTCGCCGCATCCCTCCCCCACGTATTGCGGTCCTCCTGCCGAGCCGAGACGTGTACGCTCTCTCCTTGCACAATCAAAAACCCAAGGATAAACGGATAGGGGAATGGGGCGTTGTCGGAGAGGCGCCTCACCGGAGCGCCATCGTAAGGGGACTGTACCTGCGGCGTAGACTCCGCAGAGGCGGCCAGAGAGCAAAACCCTAGGTCGACGGAGCGATGATTCGGGCGTTCGATGCCTGGGATGCTTCCCTTAAGGGCTTGTTTGGATGTTGGTTGGGGGGGGGGGAATCTCAGGGAATAAAATCCCAAGGGGGATATGGTACGGTTTATCGGTGCATCAATGCCATGTAGAAAAGTTGCACATGCTCAAGGTGACCTAATGACGATGAGCGTTGTAGCAATGCTTTGTCCCATCCTTATCCCACCGATTGTAAATTACTCGAGCATCTAAATGGAGTGGTAAGCTGAGGAGTAAAGTAAAGAATCTGAAATCACTCCTCATCAAATATGTTGTTAGAGCACTCCATGCTAAAAAATATATGAAGAATTGCAACTTGAGACTATTGTTTCTAACCAAAACATGACACATTACCACACATCCCAGATTCTTTCTTGAAGCATTCTCAACCAAAATTGCTGATGCATCAGCGCTAAAGACGCAACCTTGACTCGGGAAAGCAGCATCACATTCGCCATTTTACAGGTACAGTAAATTGTTCATGTTTGGTTCTCTTCATAATCAACTACCAGAATACAAGCATTTGACTAAAATGTGTTTGATTTAGATGCTTGTCCCCTTTTATGCCCTCAAATCAAAACAAGAGTTTATGCTCAGTCATCCATGTAAGATCGACTAAAACTCATTCGTGTAAGATCGACCATTGTTCGTGATCAAACCTAGATCACGAACAATAATTTTATCCAAAAAAATACTCATGTAACCAAGAAGATCGACCAAATCGGGATCAAAACTATCCATTCCGGAGAGACTAGGGTTTTGATCACTTACGTCGTAGGGGGAGCAGGTGGCGCACGGCGCACGGGCGGGGGATGGACAACTTCGGCTCCGCTGCGGGCGGGGGCAGGCGGCCGCGACCCGATCCCAGGGCAGCGCGAGGGGAGGAGGTGGGGGAGGCGGCGGTGACGGCGGAGGGAGGCAGTGAATGGCTTCTGTGCGATGAGCCCAACGGGAAGAGGTTTAATGGGCGGAGCTGGACGTCGCCTGTCACGGTGATTCGGCGAGCGGTGTGACGGAGCTGTAGTTCTGACAAGCGGGCCAGTCGGTAGGGAGAGCTTTGTGGAGCCGGGTGTCAGTGGTGAGGGGTCTTATCTTGTGGACCGAGGAGGTGTTAAGCATCGATTCACCCGACGACCGAGGCACTGAGCTGTGCGACCGAACAACTTCTATGTCTACTGTCAACCGAGCCCGGCCACTGCTAGTGTGTTGTTGTTCAACCGGTGTACGACAGGGACTGAGTATTGTGGTAGCGTGCTATTGTTCCGGACTTCCAGTGCCACTAGAAAATATACGCGGCGTGTAAGGAAACGTATACGATAAATTTTGTAAGGGAAGAAATTAGTAAGTAAATATAATTAATTATTTATTTTGGGTATTATCGAGATGTATTGAGACCAACTTTGCAAAATTATTTCGCAAGTAATTCCAGCTAGGTATTAATTCATAGAAGCACCTCTTTTTAAATATTTGTAACAATTTAAATTTTACTATTATATCACTAATTTTGCAGGTTTGAAATACAGATCGTTGTCGATGCATATTAATATGTTTTTGGATGTCTTTCCATTAGCGTCTAGTGAGATACCTTTCTTTATTGTATTTTTACTTTCTTGCTATATTTCTCTTTTATTTATGTATTAGTTTCAATTGCACAACACTATATTTAGTATGTTTATATCAATTTAGTTTAGATTTTTGAACGCACCCTCTATTTTCATCCTGATTTCACCACCGACTGAACTCATAGTACAACAGGCACACTGGATGTCAAGCATGAGTTTAGTGGCCCCAGTAAAGTTCAACCAACGCAAGGCATGGGCTCCGAAACGACAGCACTGTAATTATTGTTAACCTTGAGCCATCTTACAGCATCATTTGTCATTCTGGATCATCACCACCTCTTGATACCTAGTGTCTCCTACTGTTGCTGTCATCACGCAGCATCATCAGGCTACAAAGGGCCTAATAGCCAACACCAGCAAACTCTGTATCACACAAAAATATGGGAAACTTAAGTTTAGACAAAATACAGGGAACTTTCAGGAAAAGAGAACCACAAAAGCAGTGAGAAAGATGCGCAACATACATAGGGATACAAGTTCAAAATACAGTTTGACAGGTACTGAAGCTCTGTATACAGGGATTACATGCTGAAAGCCTGGAAGCATTCAGTAAATATCAAAATATGTTACAGAACGCCTGATTGCCACATAGTTCAGTCCCGCTCACACTTGACAACAAAGCGAGATGGTGGTCTGAAACCAATACCATACAGATGCTAGATGCAGAATCATAATAGAAAGCATGCAAAACAGCTACGATTTCATCTGTAACTTTCGTCGAGGTTGCCTCCAGCTCCAAGCATAGGCATCAACCCTCCACCATGCACCCTACCCTCCGGCACGACAAACCCAGAGCTCTGGTTCTGGCTCCCTCCGTCCTCTTGACCATTTCCCGCTAGGCCACACGAAGAAGAGGACTTCATTGAGCCAGGAACCAGCACCTGATGCGGTATAAGGAGCTTGCCACTCTGCATGTCTTCCAGCGACTCACCACAATCTGACGAGGCACTAGGGCCAGAAGAAGAGATCACATGGTCCATGCTGCTGCCTGCTGTGGAGGAAGTAGAGACTATTCCGCTGAAGAGGCCAGGAGCTTTGCAATACGCTGTTCGGCTCTCAGCACCTTTATTGCAACCTGTCTTTTGGCACCGCTGACCACCACCATGGGAGATGTAGAGTCCTGACGCACCCCTTGCGCCTTTTGAACACCCATTGAACCTGCACTTCTTAGGATGGCGTGGACGACCTCTCTGTTCCCCACTGGTAGCACCGGTTATCATACCTGAAGTTGCAGCAAAAGAACAATCAGTTGTTTCTGAAGGCTCGGGGCAAAGATGAACCTCGTGCTCATTGAGAGATCTATCATGATCGTCTTCAGCTTCATATCCGGTTCCAAGGTGTTGCAGAACATCCGTCTCTGGCGGTGTTCCACTAAGACAAAGATCATCTGATCTTGGAGCAAACAGAAGCGGCAGCAGATAACCACCCGGTTTCCTTTTGGCCGAAGTAGATCCCCCATCAATAAGTGGGAAGGCAATACCATTTTTGCTTTTGTGTGATTGTTTCTCGCTGCCACTCACTGTTGTAGGTTGTAAATTTCTTGAGCTGCCTCTTGAAAGCCCCAACATTAATCCAGGATCAATTGTGGTACTATGTTGGGTGAGCAAAGTTCCAGATACTTTAGCTTTGTTCCCACCAGATGGCGGACTATCAGAACAATAGAGATTTGGCGTTGGACCAAGTCCAAGGACCAGCCTGCAGCCATCATTAGGAACAGAGAAACTTTTATTGATACGCTAAAATGATTCTGAAAAATAGAAAACAACATATCAAAGAAAATGATTCTGAAAAATGATAGAAAACTCAAAAGTTCAAATATCAACCCAACTCATGCCATAACAAACTTAATGTAAATATGCATAACATGTATGCAAACAGGCAATGGAATAGAACAAGAACCAGATGTGACATTAATAAAGTAAATCAAGAGCATGTAAAACAAAATAATGGTTAGCTCATATATCTCAATGAGAATAGATTAACAAGTACCATTTCACATCACTTGGGAGAGCAGCGTTAACAAGCATACATCAAACATATATCTGATCAGCCGGTGAATGTTTTTACAGCACATTAACCTATATGAGAAAATGGTGGAAGTATATCTGAAAGCTATATGATCACTAAAGAATCATACAACCACAATGGGTAAAAATGCGTACTATTATGTTTACATAGTGTTTCCTTGTGATGAATATGAAATACCAATTAGTAGTTAGTGCTACTTTAGAACCCAACCCATGCAGCGAATTTCATTACCAACTCTGTGAAGTTGAGTTTCAATTGTACATGCTAAAACTTTGTGGTGCAAACCATCCTTGTCTAGTAAGATAAGAAGGGGCAAAGTTCCATGATAATTTTGTCTTCTTATTTTTCCCAATTTCTAGAGCTTATGTTATATGTATATACTGGACAAAATCTAGAAACTAGGATAGAGATGCATATGCTGATAACTTGGCAGTTATGGCCACATGAATTATTCTCGTAATAAGATTACCCAACCCCCAAAAATACTAACTTAGGAACCAAACCCAACCCCCAAAATAAATATTGTCAACCTACTCCAGAGGTAAATGCTAACAACCATCAGGTGCACACCAGTGACAGCCACAAGCAACCTAGCTCAAAATGCAAATTTGATCCAACTATGCTAAATCTAACCATAGCTGCCTTTTTTTTTCAATTATTTCAAACATGACAGACAAGATCTTTTGGATTTTGTCTCAAAAACCAAAGCTTCATTTTATTACCTTGCCTCCAACTTGCAGTTCAGGAACAACTTGCAGTTCGGCTCCTGCCCCAGCCACGGTGCGCACCGGGGTGACGCGGTGAGCCGGCTGCCCGCGCCGGGGCGGCGTCGCGTCGCGGCTCGATCAGGTCGCGTTGCGTGCTCGCGCGGGGCAGCGGCGGGCCTAGGCCCACAACGTGGGTCAACGCCTCTTGGCCGTCCGATTGGCCACAACCTTGGAACTTTCTGACTATTTGTGATTGATTTACAGGGGAAATTACTTGTATCTCCTCCTCCAGTTTATATCTTTTACATCCCACGTATTATATTTCTCATTTAGGATTTCTGCAGAATTTACAAGGAGAATGCAGCAACAATCCGAATAATGGAAAGGCTGGAGATGATGTAATCGTTGTTGAGTATTAAGGATTTGAGACCATCTCCAACCGTGTCCCTTCTCCTCTCCCTTTCCCTTCGCGAAGGGATTCCCACTCCCTTCAGCGCTCCAACGGATTCCCTTCAGCATTCCTTTCGTGAAGGAATTCTCTCTCTCATTCCCTCTAGCAAGGGATTCTCTCTCCTTTCCTATACAATTCCCTTTAAAGGGAATCTGTTAGAAATGAGGGCAAATAAAGGGAATGGGAATGAGGAATGGGAACAGAGAAGGGAATGAAATGAAGGGAATATGGTTGGAGATGGTCTGACTGTGAAACGTTAGGTGATACGAGCGGTGATGAGTATTCTATTTTCTTGTTTGAGAACTAAGGCCCTGTTTGAAGCCAGAACTGAAAACCGGAATGTTGTTTTGGTGCATAAGACCATCCGTTTCTAAAAAAACATGAAGTGTGTCATTATCATTATGAATAGTTACAAGGACTAGCAAGATGGCTCGCACATCGTCCTTAAAGTATGTTTAAATGATTTTATAATATACATATGATTTTGTTTTTTTGGAAAATAGATCGTTGCAGAACTATTTATAATATTTTAATATTATATACAATATAAGATAGCAAAAATACTCACTTTGTTTCCTTATACTTGTCACCTGTGACCAACTACAAAACAATAAATATAGTATAACACGATATTTTGCATTTATATTAGTGTCACATCGGTATTTCATTATTTCAATGTTTGTCTATACTACATGCTAATAATACATATCACATAGTATAACATAATTTTTAGCATATTCTCTTTTTACTTAGCGACTGTAAACCACATATTATAAACTTTTCTTATGTAATATATTTCGATTCCTAATTTTTATATATACAAGTATACAACCAAATTCCTTATCTTATTTTATTTTCTCTCAAATTAGCGTATTTATGAAATTTTAATTCTAAATGAAAGAACACATAATCGGATGCTACGGTTAGTTACACGTTTGTGGTTCATGCGGTGTATTCACGTGTTATTAATTGCTAGCTCCTTCATACATACATATGCATTGACAATGGTTTCAAGTCTCAAATCAGAATCAATTAATCTTGATATACTTGCTGCCACCCGGTCATACAACCCATACAGTATTTTGAAAGCTATTACAAAGTATTTATATTTACAAATAAGCATTCTTTATCGATTTTTCTACACGCGCCAGTCCTAAGAGTATATGGAGAACTACTATAGTTCAAGTTTGTTAGGATTCACCATATTAAGGACCAGTTAATAATCATGTATTTAGTATGGACTCTTTCTTTTAATATAAACCGTTATAACTTGGATCGCTAAATAGACGATTAGATTTTTTTTAAATAATAATATTCAATAACTACTATAGTTCAAGTCTATTGAGATCTACAGGATAAGAATCAGATGTTTTAAGAACTGTTCATCCTTTCAGTTGCATGCTACCAAATCGTAATAATTTCAGTCTCAAACAATGGCCAAAACCATAAGCAAGGCATTTAATGGCGAGACGGTGTCGGTAGGTAGAAAAGCAACGTACGAGTACATGGTAACAATTTCCATGGTCATGATGGTAGCTGATCCTCGGCGCTCGATGGCGGGCGTACAGCTTTAAGAGAGCTCGCTGTGATGTGCCGGACCGGAGCCATTGATTAAATCAGGCTTCATAAAACCATTGAAATTCGTCGGTTTTTGTGATTTTTGACTTTATTGGGCCGATTCGATGTATAAAACAGATCGATAAACCGGTTAAATTCAAAAAAATAATAATAATTAAAAAATTTTGGGAAAATTTGTGTGGCGCAAAATCAACCGGTTTTATGTCAAAAATCGTGCGGTAGTGCGCCAGGCTTCAGCACACGGTTAAAACCAGTCAAAATCGGTCGTTTTTTGTCAAAATTGATCGGTTTTCGTTTTTTTTTTCGAAAATTTGGAATTTTTAACCCTTTGATTTCTGATGATTTTCCTGCGATTTTTGGCTCGATATTTTGAATTTCGATTTCGATATTGTTAACCCTGGATTAAATTCATCGGCGACGATAAAAATTAAGACATATCACAAACTAGGGCATATTTGGTATGGTCTCTTTCTTTTAATCTAAGTCATTATAACTCTGGTCCGCTGGATAGACAGTTAGATATTTTCTTCTAAAAATATTGTCCAATAGTTACTGTAGTAGAAGTTTGTTAAGGCCCACCAGATTAAGAGTCGGATGTTTTGATTTTTTATGAGAATTTTTAGTATATTTTTATTTTTAACAAAAGATTCGATAGTGGTTATAATTACGGTTCACCAAATTAAAAGCTAGATGTTTTACTTTTTTGTGATAATTTCTAGTCTATTTTTTTTCTTAGCGACTCTCGTGAGATTTTAATATATATAATAGATTTATGGTACCAGCCACGCCATTATTTAGCATAGACCATAATAAGATTCATTTTGGTCTTATAAAGAGCAGTGTAAGGGATAAGTAACCATTATGTATTCTTTATTCATGCATTAATATTTGAACAACATAAAACTAATTGTTGCCGAGTGTCTTCACAACCGCACACTTTTGAACAGTAAGAGATGCAAGTTTTTTCCTCTCCGAACAACAGATCCTTCCGGAAGGGCCGGGTTCCATGTTTCGCAGCGGTTGTTATAATTGAGTAAATCCTGTTAGACAACCTCGTTATCGAATAGTCCGGGGTTGCCTAATAGATCTAAACTAGAGAACAGAGAGAGAGGGAGAGAGACACAAATATGTAGAGGAACGGGTCTGCTTTATTATTCTGATTGCATCTGTACACGTGGTGACCCCTGCCTCTTATTTATAACCTACAGCTAGGGTTTCGGGAGAGTCCACATGGGCCACGACGGGCTGGTTTCCTAACACTCCCCCTTCGACTCTTCACCGCGAGATGCATATGCCTCATCAAAACTCCAGAAAAACCCAGTGGGGAAAAACTTGGAGAAAGAGTACATAGCATACGCTTGCTATGTTGCACGGATTGCCTCATCAAAAACCTCATGTAAGAAAACTTCTATGAAAAACTTACTAAGGAAAAGAGTACAATCCACCCAATTTTCAATGTTAATCTTCAAGATTTACGTTGGGTACTCAAACTTCATGTTCGAGATTTAAGTAGAAGTATGTGAAAGTTCTCCCCCTGAAATCTGCACTTCTCTAAGCCTCGTCATCCTAATTCCTCTAACGCATATTTCAAAGGAAGATGCCGGGAGTGACTTAGTGACTAAATCTACGAGATTTTCACACGACTTAGTATGCAGTATTTTTATCTTGTTCATCTTTTGCATTTCATGGGCATAAAAGAACTTAGGGTTGATATGCTTCATGAGATTACTTTTCACATATCCCATTTGCATTTGAGCAACACAAGCTGCATTATCTTCATAGATAATAGTGGGGTTTTGTTCCATATTCAAACCACATGACTTCTGGATATGGTGAACCATTCTTCGAAGCCATGCACATTCTCGAGAGGCTTCATACAGCAATTATTTCTGAGTGGTTTGTCGATGTCGAGGCAAGTGTCTGCTTAGACGACTTCCAAGAGATTGTTGTTCTACCACAAAGGAAAACATACCCAATTTGTGACTTGCCAGTATGCGGGTCCGATAGTTACCCGGTATCAGCATAGCCAACCAAATTCAATTCATTGTTTCTTCTGTAAAACAAGCCGAGATCTTTGCTTCCTTGGAGGTAACGGAAGACGTCCTTCACCCCTTTCTAATGCCTTTTGGTGGGTTCTGCACTATACCGTGCTAGCAAATTCACGGCGAACGCAATGTCCGGCCTAGTGCTATTTGCAAGGTATATGAGTGCTCCAATTGCACTCAAATATGGGAATTCCGCTCCCAGGACTTCCTCCCCTTCTTCTTTAGGTCTGTATGGGTCTAGGTCTGCTTGGAATGACCCTCCGACCATTGAGGTCTTTGCGGGGTATGCCTTTTCAAAACCAAATCTCTCCAGCACTTTCTGCGTGTAGGATGATTGGTGTACCAAGATTTCGCCTTGGACATGTTCAAGCTGCAGGCCTAAATAGAACTTGGTTTTACCCAAGTTTTTCATTTCAAACTCAGACTTCAAGTATGAGCATGCTTCTTCAATTTCTTCATCCGTCCCAATGATGTTCAAATCATCTACATAGACGGAGATTATACAAAATCCATTCGGGGATCGTTTTATAAATACACATGGACAATCTTCGCTGTTCGTGTAGCCTTTCTTGCAGAGAAAGTTACTCAAGCGATTGTACCACAATCTTCCTGACTGCTTCAACCCATACAGTGATTTCTCCAATTTCACAATGTATAGGTTTCTGTTTGCTGTCTTGGTTCGGGATAGGGATACTTCCAGTACTTTCATGTATATCTCCGAATCCAAGTTTCCATACAAATATGCTGTGACAACATCCATTAGCTTCATTCTCAACTTCAAGTTGACTGTCATTGAGATCAAGTATCTAAAGGTAATTCCTCCCATGACTGGAGAATAGGTTTATTCATAATCAACCCCAGGACGTTGAGTGAAATCTTGAGCAACAAGCCTTGTCTTGTACCTTACAACTTCATTGTTTTCATTTCTCTTCCGAACAAAAACCCATTTGTGACCTACAGGGTTTATATGAGGAGGGGTGTGGCACACAGGCCCAAACACCTCTCTTTTGTTCAAAGAGACTAACTCTGTGGTGATTGCCTTCTTCCAATCTTCCCAATCGAGCCTTTTCTTGCACTCTGCGAGAGATGCAGGCTCGAGATCATGATCAATGATTGTGGCAATCTTCTTTGCAAAGTATGCATCGACATTGGTTGTTGCTTTATTCATTGATTCTCCTGTTATTACAAAATTTATGGCCATTTCGTCATGGTGTGCTTCATGTACTTCTACTTGCTTTTCACTACTATTTTCCATTCCAGGAGCAAGTTCTTTTAGTTTTTCTTCGCCAATATGTGCGCACACATTATTTTCGGTGGCCTCTTCCAATGAAAGGTTCAGATCTGGAATTGCCTTTTCCACAGACTTCTTTCCAGTGTCAGGTCTCAACTGGCTCCACTTTTTGTTTTGGGGCACTTTTGTGATTGGTTGTGGTAAGTCCTCTTGCCTAGTTTTCCCCGGACGTCTCCGGGTACTTTGGGTTTGAGAAGCCAGATTCCCTGTTCTTTTTCTTTGAGGCCTCTGAACAGGATGAGGGATACCTTCTGCTTTCTTTGGTATTTCAACCTTCTCTGGTGCATTTCTTGCTGGTACATGCGACTTAACCACGCTCTTCAGATCACAAAAATGATCAGGCAGTTCATTTGCAAATCAATTATTTTCTGGACTTCTTGATTTGCTTCATTAGTGCGAGGGTCGTGCGCGGAGATCCCAGTGGAATGCCATATTATTTCCCGGCATTTTTCATCTGATGGTTGATTCTCTCCCCCTAATGACGGGAAACGGTCCTCGTCAAAGATACAGTCAGCAAATCGAGCTGTATGCAAGTCTCCAGTTATGGGTTCCAGATACCTGATTATGGATACACTCTCATAATCAACGTATATCCCAAACTTGCGGAGAGGGCACATTGCAGTCCGTTGTGGGGTTGGTATAGGTACATATATCAAACAACCAAATTTTCTAAGATGGAAAATCTTCGGGATGAACCCTTGCACTAATTGCATAAGTGAATGGATATTGTAGGCCGATGGTCTATAATTGATGAGTGCTGCTGCGTGCAGGACTGCGTGTCCCCAACAAGTGTTGGGCAAGTTACAACTCTGTAAGAGCAGTCGAGCTATGAACTTTATCCTTTTTATGAGTGCTTCAACTAGTCCATTTTGCGTATGGACGTGCGGTACAGAGTGCTAAACAGTTATTCCAGTTGCTATGCAATAATCATCAAATGTCTTCGAAGTAAATTCGCCGGCATTGTCCATTCGAATGGACTTCACATGATGATCAGGAAAATCATTCTTAATTCTGATGATTTGCGAGATCAGCTTTGCGAATGCATGAATCTTTGTTGACAATAAACATACATACAACCATTTCGAGGAAGCATCAATGAGCACCATGAAGTACCAAAACGGCCCCGAAAAGGGCTGAATCGGGCTGCAAATATCCCCATAAATACATTCCAGGAATGTAGGGATTTCATGTTGCACTTTCATAACAGAGGGTCTAGTTATTAATTTTCCGGTGGCACATGCATGGCACACAAAATCTTCATGATTCGAAATTTTTTTAACATTAATGCCATGACCTTGTGAGTTGTTAAATATGTTTCTCATCAATCTAAGACCAGAATGACCTAATCTACAATACCATAAAGAAAATAATTCAGAGCTTCTAAAGACAGTCTTCAAAGAAGTATACACTGCGAGTGCATTGATTTCCGTGTAGTACAACCCAGATTCATATGAGGGACATTTTTCTAATACCATTTATCCATACTCCGCGTGCTTCACAATGCACAAATGATCTTTGCCATTTTCTTCATTGGTTTCTACGTGAAACCCATTGGCGCAGATATCTTTAAAACTTAAGAGAGTGCGTGTTGATTCAGGGTACAAGAGGGCTTCTTCAATTACCAAAGTTGTACCCATTGACAATATAATTGTGGCTCTTCTAGAGCCTATTATATGTGTATCGCTTCCTGCGATTGTCATAATTCTTCCAGCGTTCTTCGTGATCGTCTGGAAGTATTTCGACTCTCTTGAGATGGTATTTGTTGTGCCACTATCAACAATGCATATTTCTTCCATTGGGTGCTACACGATTTCTAGATGAAAAGAAATATAATTCTAATCAAACAGTGGCAAAGTCATACAATCATTACTTGCAAATAAAGTATACTGGAATAAAGAATAAAGTGCAATTTTTTATTCATGAGAAAGTAAAAGTATGCACTTCTAGGGCTTACAATTATTCAATATTAACTAATCAACCACAATCTAAAGAAAATGCTAGTAATGCTATTCATGCACTAAACTGAATCTGTAAAGTATGCATTCACTTCTGCCTCTATGTCATCCGTAGATGTGTTCTCTTCATTGGCCAACAGTTTGGTTGCTTCATTGATGTCTAGGCCGGACTGCGAGGATGAAGCATGTGGGGTGTCGACATCCATGACATCATTATTGCCTACTTCTGCAAAATGTGCCTCTGCCGGTGCATTTCCTTTGGCCTTCTTCTTGGCCTGATATGCATTGATCACTTCCTTAGATTCCCAGCATATTTTTGACCAATGCCCCCAAGTGCCACATTTGAAGCACGTTTGATTCTGCTGTCCATACGGCTTGCCCTGTGGCTTTTCCTTGTCATCCTTCTTCTCTTGGGCTATGGACTTCCTGTGGGCGGGTTTTTTCACCTTATAGCTGTTTGCATTGACTTCTGGTACAATGCCCCTTCCAGGTGGCTGCGAGACGAAGTTCTTGTGGAGAACTTCATCTTGTGATTCCGCAACTTGCATAACATCAATCAGTTCGCTATACTCCTTGTATGCGTCCTGACGATAGCTGCGGTCACTCTGGATAGTATTAGGGTGAAAAGTGGAAAGAGTTTTCTCAATCTTCTCCTCATCAGTGATCTTCTTGCCACATAGGGAGAGATTGGTACAAATTCTGTGCAAAGCAGAATTCTACTCGGCCACTGTTTTGTAGTCCACAAACCTCAGGTGAACCCAATCTTGCTGTGCTTGGGGCAAGATTGTGTACTTGAGCTTCTCGAACCGCTTCTGGAGTGCAGTCCATACCTCAATTGCAATCTCTTCAACCATGTATTCATTCTTCAGGGTGGCTGAGAGACGGTGCCTGAGGAAGTGCAATGCTTGATCGTTCTGCTCGGCAGTAGGTGGTGTTTCCTTCGAGGACCTTAAGCCGATGGCAGCTCGAAGCTTCTTGCCGCCGAGTACGATCTTCACATCGGATGCCCAAGTGAGATAGTTCTGACCGTGCTGGGCCAGTTCTTCAAACTCACAGTTCACATTGCCAGACATTTGTATTTTACAAGATTGCATAATTACATTACTGCGTGTAATCTAATACAATGTGGTTGCATAATTCATAAAATGCGGAAAAGTAAATTCTCATGAATTTTCAGTAATCTAAAAAGAGCAAACAATGCGTAAATACATGCAAATATTCATAAATGCAGAAAATAAGGCTAAGAGAAATTAAAACAGAGCCATAAAAATTTTCTGGAATTTTCTAGCTATTTTTTCATATTTTCTAACAATTTTTAGGATTTTCAGGGCCTTTTAATCGAATTTCTGAATTTCTTAATCAATTTCCCGAATTATGAAATAATTTTAGGAAAAGGAAAAAAAAAACCCAGGAGGGGCAAAAAGGGGATTTCCCCCTCCCGTGCGCTAGCCGGAATTCAATCCAGTTGACTTTCTTTCAAGCCCGATCGGTCTTCAACGAATTGGACTTCAAGTCCATCGTCTTTTGGACTTATTGTCCAATTGCCGACCGGAAACGCGGGGGCCAAGCGACGTATGCGGGGGCGCTTCTGCGCCTATGCGCCTGGGCGAGGCGAGGTGGGGCTGCGAGCCCAGAGTGGCCTCAGCGAGGCCGGAGGCGAGTTACGGCCAGCCCAGCGGATGGGGCAATCTGGCGGCCTACGCCCGACAGCGGTCGGCGGTGGGGCGGTACCGCGGTGCCGATGCAGCGGCTGCGTTTACCTGATGGCGGGCCAGGCTCGGCTCGGCACCACAGCGAGCAGCGATGTTCTTGTGGCGGCAATGGCGACAAGAGGCGTGGTGGCGGTAGTAGCGCCGTCGCGTTCGAGGCGGCGATCGGTGGCTAGCGACGGTGGTTTTGTGCCACGGCAGTCTGAAAGATAGCTTAGTGGAAAGTGTTTTTGTGTACTGTTTTCTTGTAAGGTAGCTTCTTGCTACGAGACTTCATGTCACGGTACAATGTTGCGTAGGTTAGATACAAAAATGAGCGACTAGATCAATCACCCAATTCTTACTGTTCTCGCCTTTCAATCTGATCACCGAGTAGAGCTTCGTGCTAATAACGTGTTAGACAACCTCGCTATCGAATAGTCCGGGGTGGGTGTGTTTGGTTTCCTGCACAATCCTAGCTTGTTTCATATGAGCCATCCAGGCTAGCTTTGGCTTGACTGAGTGAATGCAAGTTAAGTTGTTTGGCTGCTTGTTTGTGCATCTCACGGCCCTGCATTAGAGAGAAGTCTAATTTCTGTGTTTTCTCCATCCTGTATGAGTGGGTGCAATTGCATCCACCTGGTCAAGATAAACAGGAAACCAAACATGTGTCTAACAGATACAGTTGCATCCACTCATGCTATTCAGGCACCATGAAGGCAACCAAACACACCCTAATAGATCTAAACTGGAGAACAGAGAGAGAGGGAGAGAGACACAAATATGTGGAGGAACGGGTCTGCTTTATTTTGAAATTATAATATTTGTCCATCCGTGTACATAAATAGATTTGTCCATCCGTGTCGGCAGGGTCGTGGCATGCAACTTTAACAAACGAAAATGTGCAGCAGAAAATGGGAATCAACGCCGTGGTGTGTATGTAGAACATCATGGACACAAAAATGGATGCATACACACTTACCTCCATGGACCTGCTATTGGAGCCTGTAGTAGTCGAGCTCGTCGATCAAGTCATCGGCGTCGTAGAGCAGCTCCTTGAGACTGGCGAGAGATCGGGCCAGCGCCTTATTCCCGATCGCCCTCCCCTTCACAGCAGAAACGACCGTTTCCACCCCCTGAATCTCAGCCCTGAGCTTCTCGATGCCATCGGCAAGCCCTACTAGGCAAATCCACGCTTCCAACTTGCCGTTGAAGACACTCTCCAGGATGGTTTGCACCAGCCATCCGATCACGCCCATAACAAAAGTGTCCTCTATCTCCTCCATTAGATCCGGCAGAAGCAGTTCTTGAGCGATGGTCAATGAAAGAAGAGCAAAAGACATGGATGGACAGGAGACAAGAGGAGGCAATGTTATAACTTGGGAGGACTGCAGCTCAACCGACTCTCTTTAAAGCTGGGAGGATATTTACAGCTCAATCATTGGCAGCGCCGTCTTCTGAGTAACGTCGCGCCGCGTCTTTTGGTAGCAGTTCAGCATCATTTGTTCGAACGCCGCCTTTTGATCTTCGATCTTCTTCCGCTGTTCTGGCGTCAATTCGGTCAAAGTTGGCGCGATTATTACATCAGCGTTGACGTCGGCGGAAGCAATGGTCTTTCCTGATGATGTCATAATGGCTTCTTTCGTGTCCCACCGGGCGTGCCAAAGGTGTGTTGACGTCAAAAAACTTGACGACGGGTCGATCGCCGCCAACACACGAGAGCGCCGGATTCAGATTTGCGGGCGTGCCAGCCGATTTGATCACGCAATTGGCAAGAGACGTATATCCCGATGCGATCGGTCAACAGAATGATCCGAGACCTGGCAGTAAAGCGATCCTAACAGGTTCAAGGCGAACCAGCTTGGATCGGGGTAACTCGGTATATCTAATCAACCCTTGCGAACCGATCAGATGAGATAAAAGCCTACTTCTCATAAAAAGGCGATGCACAACAAGATCAGGAAGAACTAGAGCTTGGTAGGGTGTAATGCAACAAAGATCAACAACTGGATGCGCAACTTGTATTGATCAACGTGTATTACAGAAGGAAAGATTACAAACTAAGATGACTGCTCCTAATGCGAAGAAAGTAAATTAATTGATAGACTAGTTGTTGTGTTTGATGTGTGTCCCCCGGCGTAGCACGCCGTCTTCTCTTTATAGTCTAGTGGCTTCGATCGTAACCGTCATGGTTTCTTCGTAACCGTATCGGCCTCGAATCCTGCCTTCCATCTTGATTGTAGTCGTATCGGGTCCGGTTCGTATTGGCTCTGGCCTTTCCTTCTATCCTTTGCACAATCGTATCTTCCCGATTTTGTCCTGTTCCATCGCTCGTTGCCAACCCGGTTCGCACCACCTTTCCTGACTTGTGCCACGACTGTACTTGTCTTGGTCGGTCAAATTTGGGTGCTAACACCTACATTTAATATTCTACAAAGGTACAAAAGCACTTCGGGTCTGGGTACCCATGGGTCCAAAATGAGACTCGAACCCAGACCCAAAGTAATTTACCCGTGGGTCCAAATTTGGACCCGAACCCGGACCCGTCGGGTCGTGTATCCGCGGGTACCCGGACCCACGGGTATTTTTGCCATCCCTACCCATGGTCGGACGGTCAATGTCATCACCGAGGGCCCATAGAAGCATGCGCTGTAAGGTGCCAGGTCCATCCACGGCTGTCCGATCTGAAACCTCTCGAACGACCACAGCTGTATCAGCAAAGGGCACCCGGCGAGCGTGGAGGAGTCTGCCACGAAACGACACCCATCACAAAGGGCTCGATAGTTGACAATGAGTACATCTGGTCCCCAAGCCAGCCACGGGAGCTCCTCCAGGTCGGCGTCCGCGATCACCCTCGCAAACTAGATCATATGTTTGTCGACGTTGTCCCCATGGGATGAGCATAACAACACCCAGCCGAACAGCCAGAGCAAGTACTCCTCGAAGTGTCGGCTGACAATGTACTCCCCTGCTCTATCTGCCATCCTATCAGGCTGCAAAAGGTAATGCTCAGGTCTAGAACTACAAAGGAAAACGAAAATAGAAAATTATACAAATTAAACCGACTTACGTAAAACTGCATCAGCCACTTCTGCATCGGGTCGTGTGCAGAAGTGAAAGGTGTGTACCCTGCCTCCTCGGGCAGCATGCCCACGAACCGATCTAGGAGCTCCATCTGCCACTCCGAGTGGATGTCGTCGGGCACCACCGCATCCCTGGAGCAAGGTAGGCCCAGGAGGTAACTGACGTCCTCCACTGTGGACACTATCTTGCCGTACGGTAGGTGGAACGTGTGCGTCTCTGGCAGCCAGTGGTCTACCAGAGCGGTTAGTAAGTTCCTATCGTAGGGGAACCTCCTGGAAGCAACCCGTCTATCCTGCGTGTCTGCCGTTGTCGCCTCCACCACCCTAGCTAAGGGAAATAACCCTGCCACTCTCAGCCTACAGGAAAATAATGTAAATACTATCGCTGCACACATACAACATATCATAACTCAAATATAAGAGTAATGCACTAACCTCGAAATCCATCGCAGATCAATCCGCTATGCTCTTTATGGGGGTGCACAAGCGTAGGGCGCTAAGCTCGAACGTTGAATCCTTGTTCGGTGGTGCAAGGTGGCTAAGCGGCTCTAGTAAGTCGTGTCTACCATCGGGTCAAGCAACTCGTACTGCTCGACGCCCGCCATACCTGCAATTCAATAGTTTAATATTAGTATAACAATTACAAATAGAATTTAAATGGAATAAGTACATATAAAATTTTAATATGATAATTAGACATACAAATAGAATTTAAATAGAATTAGTACATATAAAATAGTAATATGATAAATAGACATACAAATCGAATGCAATAATTACACATACAAAAGTCCATACATTCATTACACATACGAATTCGATACACTAAATTCACATGGGATTAAAGTAAAGTATAACAATTTCACGACCTCTGAATCGTCGGGCAACACTTGAAAGTGTGCCCCATCTCTTTGCAAACTGAACATTTCTTTACACGAAACCCACTTTTCGTTGCGTCCATGTCGTTCCTTGTATGCCTTGTCTGCCACCGCCCTACGCCTTCAACCTGCTGACATCCAGAACCCACCGTGTGTCCTTCCATCTCTGATACTCCGTGAATAAACCAATAACTCGAAAACCGTAAATTTCTGCGCTCCAATATACCGTCACCGCTTCCTTATTAAATAATTGTGACAATAATATACCTGTATCCATACGGATTGTTGAGCAGGCAGCCATGACGTGTGCGCATGGCTTGTGTAACAGATGAGGCTTGTTGCAGGTGCATACACATGTTTGCCTATGTAGTATGCATTCATGAGCAACTTTTCGTCGGTTCGTCCTACGACCGCTTTTATCTTTACACAATACCTCAAAACGAAGCTCTCTCGTGTCTATCTTCAATGCTCTATACATCTCCCCCTTTTTGCTTTTTCCTCCATGTATGTACAAATCATCTTGAAGTACTTCACAATAAGATTATTCTTGCGACCAATGGCCCTACAATATTCATCCACAAAGCATAATTTTATTTTTATTTTTTATAAATAAATTAATTTTATAAATCTAAAAATAGTAAAATGGTATTTGTAAAGTCCAGAAAATCCAAGATAAATTTTAGAAAATCATAAATGAACATCGAATAGTAATATACAAATTTTAGGGTGTTAAACCTTTATAGTTGGTGGAGCAAGATGATATCAATGATAATTATATGAAGGAGGACATGATGGTTTGGTATGGGGGGACAAATAACGAGCCTTCAGCTGACAAACTTGAGAAAAATTTTCTAGTGATACCGGTGAACATAACACTATTCTTGTGTCCACTTTTGAGGTGGAATGGGATATATTATTCTTGTGGTCATGTATATTGTGATTTTCTACTATGTTCTTGTAAAATTTTCTGCTTTCGTTTCTGTATCCGCTCTGTTCTGTTCCGCATTCGTTTTTGTCACTATCCTTTTTCGTATCCGTTTCTGGGGTTTCTAATTTCGTTTCCGCTATCAATATAAAATGTGGAAACGAAAATGGAACAATAATTTACCAACCGTTTCCGTACCGTTTTCATCCCTAGCTATCAATGTTCTCACCCTCCATGAATGCGAGCGTTACGGGAAGAATCTGATTGTTGCCATCTACTTATATGGCAGTCAATATCTGGCCTTTGTACTTCCCAGTCAGAAATGTCCCATCCACAGATAGCAATGGACTATAATGTTTGAACACGTCGATACATGTACCGAAAGTAAAGAATGCCTTCTTGAGTACCATCTTCCTAGGGAAGCGCTATGAAGATTGCTCACAAATATTGACACAAGTCTCAGCATTCCTTTGATCCTTTCCTTTATCACTTGAAGCATACCTGGCAAGTTCTGATAGGAGTCTTCGTACGTATCAAACCTTGCTTCCAATGCCTTTTGCTTCGCTCTCCATGCATTAGCATAGCTTATGGTGTACTGGAACTTCTGCTCTATTGCAAGTATGATGGCATGTTACTCTAAATCCAAGTTACCCACAACCTCTTCGTACATTGCATTAGCAACAAAGTCTGAAGATATGTTTCTATGTGACTGTGTAGACTCCGTCAACATGCATGTTTGTGGAACGACTATAGAACACTTCCAAATAGTGTCCCACTTAGGCTGGTAAGCATGGACACGCTATGGGCAACCCTCCATTTGACATCTCACATCATACACTCGTTGATCTGACTTCAAAACCTTAAAGGGTCTACGCAGCGAAATTGCCCATGCTGTCATTGCTTCCTACACCTCACCCTTATTCTTGTACATTACATCTTGCTGCACCTTATTTCGATCGTACCCTCATGCGATATCTTCATCCTCGTTGACCATCAGCCTATCAAATCGACACTCATCCCACTCCACAGGGAAATGCTCATCATCCTCTTCGTCATTACTTAAAGTCTCGTATTCATGGCTCTCCACGCCCATCGATTGCACCAATGATTGAATATGTTCCCTCTCGTCTGCCACACCCATTGGTTCCTGCACATCTGTTACTGAAACATCAACTTCCTCACCTTAAATTGCCTTTTGACCCGAATTAACATCATGCATCACTAAACATTCTCTAGCTTGGTTGCACTCTCCAACTTCCCCGGTTCATCACCAACAACCTCCTCGTGTATTGGTATTATACCTTTTGATATCAACAAGTGCCTGTGCTATTTTATTGTCTGACCTTAAATTGGTCTGTGATTATTGGTTAACTTGAGAATTTCGTATTTCCGGAAGCATCTCATGATGCATAAATGTCGTAAAAGGAGCAGGTGTGCTGTTGCAATATCCGCTAAATTAGTTTGCTCATGTTTGCCGGTGCAACAAATTTGGCCCTTGCTAATGTTCATCAAATGCTTTCATGGTCGAAATGATCAATGCAACTCCAGTGCTTACGTGAGATGAGGTGAGTTTTTCCCCCATAAATTGAAACAAGTTTGTTTCATGTGTTCTTTAATGATTCTGTAGTGTCACCCGGCCAGGCAACTTATCCTGGCCTCTACTTCATAAATTTTAACGAGAATTTTGTTTGTTTAGCACATTAGTCAATTTGACGCACAAAATGTTGGCCTTCCAGCATTAGAGACAGACCGAAAAAGAAAGGTTTGAACTCCTTGGAAGTCGTAACATACCAAGATAGCATAATACACACACATGTCGTATCGCAACGGAGAAAGCTAGTCTACAGGGTCGCACATTCAGATTTATGCACAAATTAGCCGTCTGCTGGCGAGTCATCCCGATTTCTGACGGAGCAAGATAAAGAGTTCGATCAGCCGCAGAGCATTCTTTTTGTATGGTGTAGCAAGGAAACTCTCGGTAAGCATCTTTACGACAACTTGTAATGAAAAGCCCAACGCATCTTCTGAACCGGTTTACCTGTTGATTGCTTTCAGTTGATATGGCAGCAAAATCAGAAGCCTTATCGGACATGATAGCACAAATTCTGTGTTTGCTTTTTAAAATCTCAACAAGTTCATAACAAATATGAGGCACCATTATAACAACATGACCACATGCGGCTGAGGTTTTCTGAAGTGAGATAAAACATGTGCAGAATCTGGCATAAGAAAGTCGGTTCCTGATACTTCTGAGTAAAAGAAAGAGGTTATCTGGGAGAAACAGGGATGCCTGAACACTTTCTCAAACAGCTTGTACTTTCATGGTACTTGTAACGGTCCTGCAGAGAGACTGGTTATTTTAGTATGAGCACACTGAAAAGTATGTTAAATCGGAAGATAACATGATCAATGGTAGAAGTATACCTTATGTTAGAATTCTCAAGATTAAACACATGTAGACAACACAAGAGCTATACACGAAGAACACACACTTATATATTGTTGCACTTAGTTCATCAACAAGAACACGCCCTCGGACTCAAGATTACAACGGACTTGAGTTAGCATCGTTCTTTTGTTTTCTTGCTACTCTCTCTTTTCTCAATGGTATTTATAGGAAAAACTAATCTTGCTGTTACTACTGGAACATGAAAACAAGAAACTGAAAAACAACAAACTAAACATGCAAACAAGAAACTGAATTCCAACTAGTAACTGGCCAAGTGAATTCCAACTAGTAACTGGCCACTAAGCTGAACAAACGCCTGGATTAAATGACACCTTAGTACACTTTCTCTGTTGTGCAGTTAGAGAAGTGTGCCAAGAAGCAATCCAGTAATCAGTTCACAGATTCCCAATCAATTGTAACCTTTAGCTTGGTTGTTGCTAGTATTCTGCATTGCTCAGTTAGCTTCTCGCTGCAACTGTTGATCTCCAGTTCTTCCAGCGAAGGCGGGAGGCCCTTTTCCGGCAGCCTTGAGATGGCCCGAGAGTAATTGATCTCCAACCTCTTGAGGGAGGGAAGGCTGTGCAGCCCCGCGGGAAGGTCCACGAGATTCAGGCAATTCGAAAATTGGAGCTCTTGCAGGGACGTGAGGAGCTGAAGCGCTCTCTCTTGCTCATCCGTTAGTCTGGTCACAAGGATCCCACAACTGAAAAGCTCTAGTTGTCGGAGGGAGGTGAGGTGCTTGCAGAAGGACAAGGTAAGGGCAGAGGGGTCGTCGATCTCAAGCCTCTCTAGTCGAGGGCATAACTCACAGCCCTGACTTGACAAATTCTCCAAACATGAAGGCAAGCCGGGGCTTCCCGATACTTCCAAACGCCTGAGACCGCCAAGGGATTGGAAGCCCTCTAGTGCGGCGAGCGATCCACAACATCGAATTGCCAGCTCTTCCAGTGCTGTGCAGGAATGCAGCTGCAGAGATTTCAAACTTGGGCCTAACGAATCCCATACATATAATTTTCTGAGGCAAGTGAGATTCTCTGGGAAGCAGGGCTGCAGCGTTTCTAGGGGAAAATCACCGTAGATCTCAAGTTCTCCAAGTGATTGCGGGAGGAGCCATCTTCCGTTCGCCTGGTCATCATTTTCGTCCTCATGCACCGAAGACGAGAGTAGCTCGGGGCATCCCGAAATTCTTAGCTCAACAAGGGAGGTAAATCCAGCGAAGCCTTCTTTGCTTCCGTAAAATGTTAGATCAGAGCAGTTCCAAATAGATATCTTCTTCAGAGAGGAGATGACATTTAGTGGATTGCGCAAGCGACCCTCCGGAGGATATGCTGATGACGAAGCCTTGCGAGCTGAGATAAGATTTGATTCACTGTTTTCTTCCTCTTCTACCATCGGCAGGCAGTCGCAGTCATCTAAAAGCAATTCATCTAGGGCCTGCGCATGTCGCAGCAGTCGAGAGAGCCACTTCCACGCTATTCCACATGACTGAATGCAGAGACGTTCCAGAGATAGGGCAAGGGTATCCTCTGGCGGAACATGCGAAGAGAAAAGTTCTTTGCAGCCGACTATGTCCAAACTCTTTAAAGAGATGAGTTGTCTGAAACCTTCGAATGAAATATTTTGGCAGTATCTTATTATCAAACGAGTAAGGAACCTCAGACTATGGAACGACAAAATTTTGTCATCTAGCATCCTCGTCTTGCCATAATATTGGATTGTTAATTCTCCGCTGGATGATCCCTCCATTGTCGGAAGTGTTGGAACTCCACGGATGGATAACTCATAAGTCGTAGTTGAAGGCGGTAGAGGATTCGATACCATTAAATGAGGACAAAGGTGGACGGTAAGTTCACTAAGACGGGGCAGCCATGACTTCTGCTCGATTTTGGATTTCTGCCTGTTCTCAAATAGTGGAAAGACCTTCAGTACAGGGCACCCCGTAATCTTCAGAACCCTTAATGTAGAGTTCAATTCCTTCACGGAAGTGCATGAACATCTCTCCAACTTTGGGATTCCATCTAACACCAGCTCCTCCAACGAAGGAATTGATATTTCTGTTACATTAAACACCCACCTCAGCTCAAACTTTCTAAGAAATGAAAGCCGCTCCAGAGATGGAAGTATTTGCAAGTTTTCACAATACTCTAGGTGAAGAGTCTGCAAAGAGGCGAGTGAAGTGGCAAGCCATGTTGGAGAGGTAGCACCATTGTATCAAGATATTTGTAGATGCTTTAGGTTCGGATGTGGTTCTAGACCCTCAAGCACCTCTCTTGCCGTGTCTGTAGAATGTTCAGACATCACTGTATTGTTCCAGAACAAGTGAAGCTTTTCTAAGCGTCTTTTGTTTGTCAGTCCTGACCCGTAAGCCTCCTCCCGACTTGTAACATTATCAAGTTGGGACACCCCAAGTTGTACAAGCTCATTCAAGGATTGAAGTTGTGTTATCTCAAAGCAGCTAGAAGTTTGAACCCTAAAATTGTGTAGTTCCTGAAGAGAGGTCATTTTACCAATGCTAGCATTGGAAGAGTACACTCCCTTTTCTGCAACAAGATGCCGTAGGCTAACCATATTATTAGCACCACTAGATATAGCAAGATCAGTGTTTGAGCCAACATCTAATACTTGAAGATGGAAAAAAATGTTCAAAACTTCAGGAAATGCCCCATCCTCCTCACCAGCCTCGAGTTTTAGATAGCGAAGATAGATAGGATTTACCACATTGCACAGGAAAGACATAAAACCAGCACATCTTCTAGAAATATGCAGCACACGTAAATTCTGTGCTTCTTTGAACAAATTTTGGAAGGATTGGAGAAAAAAGAGATCATACTGCCCAATTAACACCAACGACCTTAATTTCCTCACTGATGCAACTACATCGAGCAATTTTTCCTCATACTTCTCATTGCGAAGTATGTTCCCATGCTGATCTTCTCTGTATGCCGAACCACTCACTATTGACAAATGGTGTACAGTTGGCAATATGTCATTGCATTGTAGACCATTTATAGTAGCATACTCAGTTCTTGAAACCATCATGGCAAAATCATGCATAAGACCACACATAACATAGCATGTTTGATGGCCTTGTGAGGCCACTTTTCTTCCAACTTGCTGGAAGAAGCCCGAGTTCACCAAATCAATCAGATAGTCCCATCCTATCTCCTCCAACCTCTTGCTTGAATGGCCACCATTCACAAATCCTTGTGCAATCCCAATACGAATCAACTCCTCACTCTTAAACTGATAGTTGTTGGGGAATATAGAACAATATGAGAAACATTGCTGTAAATGGTGGGGCAGCTCATCGAAACTACGCTTCAAAGCAGGCATGATGCCACCACTAAGTTGCAGGGACTTCCAATCTTCATTCTTCATAATGTTATTCCAGTGGTCAGTGGTAAGATTCTCTCTTAATAGCGCACCTGCACTTTCTGCTGCTAATGGGTTGCCGTGTAGCTTCTTTGCTATTTGCTGACCGATGATGTTTAGACTTGGATGCCCTTCGTAGTTCTCATCACCAAATGCACATGCTTTGAACAGTAACCAGAAATCCTTATTTTCCAAAGCAGCTAACTTAATCGGTTCAACAGTTCCTATCTTTTTTGCCACAGACAAGTTCCTAGTTGTCACAAGAATAACATTTTTTTTTTCAAAAAAAATTGGCAGGAGCTCTGCCGAGTCATTAAGTAGGAAAGAACAGTACAGAAGGAGAACCGGTACAGGAGGACCCCTGGGACAAGCAGAAAAGCACCCCAACCAAAAGGCTCAAATCATCCAAGACACTCCTGAAAAGGACTCTAACAACAAAGCCCCAAGGGCCTTAAGCTGACTCTCGCGCTAGGTGAAAAGCGACAAACTCTTGCGTGATTTTATGGACCACCTCACGCCCCGTAGAATAAATCTCATTGAAGATACGGCCATTTCTTTCCTTCCAAATGTGCCAGAAGAAGAAAATGAGTAACCCATCCAAATCTCTACGAATCTGTTTCGGGAAAAGCGCATGCAACCTTTGCCACCATGAAGATATCGAACAATCTGAAGCTTGAATTTGAATTGGTAGATGCAAAGAATTCACTGTTGAAAGTAGAGCCCAAACCTGCTTTGTAAAGGGACACGATAACATGAGGTGCTGTCCCGACTCCTCTTCTGAACCACAAAGACAACACATCGGCGAATGAGGCCACCCTCTCAAAATAAGATTGTCTGCTGTGAGAATCCTGTTTTGCAAAAGCAGCCAAGCGAAAAACCTACATTTGTTAAGAGTTTTTGCTTTCCAGATTAACTGGTGATTTTGGTCAATTAAAGACCCCTGGAATTGAATCCTATAAGCCGATTTCGCTGAATAATGCCCATCTTGGGTCCATCTCCAGGTTATGTCATCCTGTCTATCCGGGTTTAAAGACACCCTGCACAAGCTGCCAAAGATTTAGGAACTCATTTACCTGTGTCTCCGTGGAAATTCTTCTCAACGAGGCCATCCAATTGTTATTGTGGAGTTCCTCCTGCACTGTTTTATTTCTCCTACGAACCAACTGGAAACAATGCGGTGCTATGTTCCTAGGCGACAAGCCATGTAGCCAATTTGTTGTCCAGAACCTTGCTTGCTTTCCATTCCCCAAGGTGATGATCGTGCTCGCATTGAAGAGCGCTATATCTGTATCTGTACAAGGTACCGGCAGTCCCTTCCAAATCCTAGTAGGATCTTTCCACTGAAACCACAACCATCTCATCACAGGTGCCTGTAGAAGAAAGCAAGATTCTTGATTCCTATCCCTCCCAGAGATTTCGGCCTGCACGTCTTTTTCCAATTGACAAGGCAATGACCTCCATTGCAATTCGACTGGCCCCTCCATAAAAAATTCCTGCGTGCTTTGTCAATTTTTTGTAAGAACCAAGGAGGACCCGGAAAAACCGTGAGATGGTAAATTGGGATTGCCCCTAACACTGCATCCACAAGCACTTGTCTTCCTGCTTTGGATAAGAGCGACCCTTTCCAACCTGCTAGTCTGTTTTGCACCTTTTCTATTAGGGGTTGCCAATCCCCTTTCTTAAGCCCTGTGGGACGTAGAGGAAGACCTAAATAACTTGCTGGAAAGCTTTTTATAGCCACTGGGAAGTCCTGAAAAATCTGTTGAAGATCTAGGCCTTCACACCTAATGGGGAACACCTCTGTTTTGAGCATGTTGACCCTAAGCCCTGTTGCCTGTCCAAAAATCCTAAGAAGACCGGACATCAGCCTGATTTCTTCGAAGCTGGGATTTAGAAATAAAGCCACGTCATCTGCATACATGGAAGTACACAAATGACAGGGTCTTTGCCCAATGCTAGCCAGCAACTGTCTCTGGGCGGCCACATTGATGAGCTTTTGCAGTGGCTCGAGAGCCAAGATGAATAGCATCGGAGACAACGGGTCTCCTTGACGTAAACCCCTCCTGTGTAACACCTTTTGTCCTGTAACTCCATTAAGCTGGATTCTGGAGGATGTGGCTGCTAGCAATTGGGCTACCCAGTTTCGCCACCTCTGACCAAAACCGAAAAAGGAAAGAGCCTCCAACAAGTACTCCCAGCTAACAGAGTCAAAAGCCTTGGAGATGTCCAGCTTGACAAACAAAGACGGCGTTCGCTTGTGGTGAAGTTCTGCAATTAGGTTTTTCGCCAAGAGGAAGCTGTCATGAATTGACCTATTCCTTATGAAAGCATTTTGATTAGCCGAAACAAGAGACTGCAGAATCGGTGCCAATCTGTTCGCTAGGAGCTTGGAAATAATCCTACCCACACTGTGGATGAGGCTAATTGGCCTATAGTCCCCTATTGCCTCATAAACACCTTCTTCGGAAGAAGCACTATGGAAGCTGAATTGAGAAGATGGAGGCTCCCTCCCTTTTGATTATAGAAATATGTTACCACTTGTATGAGATCCTCCTTGATGACATGCCAACTTTTTTTGTAGAATAACCCTGTGAACCCATCCGGCCCCGGAGCTTTTTCTGAAGGCATCGAAAAAATCACTTCCTTAAGTTCCTGTAAGGTGAACTCTTGTTCCAAAGCTTGTAGACACACATTAGGGTGCTCTAAAAGCGACCAATTTAGAGAAAAATCTCTCTTTTGAGTGGACCCGAGTAACCTGTTAAAATGCGTAAAGATCTCTTGATGCATTCCTTGAATCCCCAAGATCGGACCCTGATCAGATTGCAAGGAGGTAACAAATTTCTTACGCCTGCGAGTGATCGCTCTGATGTGAAAGAACTTTGAATTGGCATCTCCTTCCCTGAGAAAATTCAGTCCAGCTGACAAGAATAACATTGCCCTTTGCATTGTCAGACTTCAAAGGAGCCAACAAATTGTTCCATCTGCAATCGTCCATGTCGTCCCAGACATCATCTAAAATGAGTAGAGTCCTCTTCAATTCCATGCATCGCTTCAACATTTCCTGAAGCTTCGCAAAGCTGCTTATGCTTGCATGCATTTCTTGAGAAACAAAGTCTAACATCTCCCTTACCAGTCTTACTTTGTCGAAGTCCCTAGACACCGAAACCCATATCCTGTGATCAAACAAATTTTCCCCTACTGGATCATTATAATTGTATGCAAATTGGGCCAGAGCTGTCTTCCCAACTCCTCCTATGCCCACAATAGGCAGCACTGTTACGCTGTAAGATTTATCAGTTTTCATCAGGTTTATGATGAAGTCCTTCTCTGCAGATCTCCCGTATACTTTCCTTTGAACAAGGCTTGATGTTCTCAGGCACGAACCTGGGGTTGTAGTCTGATGGTTACATGGACTTGCAACGGATTCTGATCTATGTAGATTGAGAAACTCACCCACTGCAACTCGGATGTCTTGTAACTGGCGAGTTATTTGCTGCACTCTACTGGAACATTCGACCTTGTTCCAACTTGGTGTGTTAGCTGCAGTGTTATGTGTTGACTCCTTATCCATTCTCATCCTTTTTCTGCTGACTGAATTACCATTTGATGTGCCCCCAGCAGCACTGCAAGAAGAAAAGGATCGTGGGTTTGCTATTAGAAATTTAGAACCACAACGACCTCTTAAACAGGTGCGTACAGATGTAACACTGAGCTAAATTCAGAGCTATCTTAACATTTCAGACTTTTTACCATCCTTGGGTGGTACCAAAATTTACATTACAGTAATACGAAGAGGTACTGAAAATAAAGTACACCTTAAGGATGGTAAAAAGTCTCTTAACATTTACCACTGTATTTACATTTTGAATTTGAGAGGTGTTGAAGTATGACTATATTGCTCATCTTTCCCTAAAACTTTTAGGGATGAACCGATTGATGCATGAACCTTAATATGTTTTTAGGCTCAGGACCTCCTGAGTAAAATACCTAGCTGTCACTATTTTAAGCAAAAATAATTTCAATCCACTTTGAGCCCACGTCATAGGTCTGGAGGAGTTTTGACGCGAGGGGAGTGTCGAATTATAAGTATACTGAGACATTTTATCATCTTTGTGGGTTATCAAAATTTATATTAATGTGATACTACGAGATACCAAAAGTTGGTACCTCCACCTTTAATTTTTTTTTGAAGTTGATAAGAAAGAAATGTAAAGAAATATAGACTAGCTAAGTGGAACATACTTTGTAGGCCAAAAGATCAAGGAGGATTGGGTATTCAAAACCTGGATATAAATTTTTTTTGCTTGCTTAGTAAATGGCTTTTTAAAATTTTAAATGAAGTTGATGTCTGGCAATGTCTTATTAAAAGGAAGTATATGCAAAACAAGGCTCTATCTTATGTAGAAAGAAAACATGGGGATTCCCAATTTTGGTCTGGTTTAATGTTGGTTAAACTGCAGTGTTCTTTAAATTTAGTTCTTTCCAAGTTGGAAACAGCACTCAAATTCGTTTTTAGCAAGATATCTGGAATGGAAGCACACCCCTTAGTTCTCAGTTTCCACGACTCTTCCAAATTGTTAGAAAAAAAATGCTACGGTGGCAGAATTCATCAATTCTGACACTTTAAATTTGTCTTTCAGACTATCTATTGTTGGCCCAGCTCACAATCTCTTGATCTCTCAGTGGAAGAGAAACACACTCAGCACTCACGAACTGGAAAACCAAGAAACAAACACAGAGGCACAAAAGACACACACTAAATTTTTTCTTCTCTTTGTGCTGCACACCAGCACCCACACCACTTCTATTTATGTTCACCACACACACTGCTATCCACTCAAGCTGATTACACTGATTAAATAGACACACACATGACCCTTTCGGCAAGCCACTGATGCATGCATCTACCCACTAACGGCAACGCATGCACACCACCACTTTGCATGCAGGCCACACGAGCTCACTGCCCACATCTCGCACCGGCCACGAGAGCACGTCCTCTATACGGTCGTAAGACTCGGACACGCCCAACAGCACAGCTTGACCAAGCACTAACACACTCAGCTGCACAACACAGCCGAACACTGACACGCACTCCACTCACAAATCACTAAACTAATCAAGATTAAACCTAACAATCTCCCCTAATCTTGATTGCCTTTATTTCACACCTCCACGATAGACTTCACAGCAGCGTGGGCTCGTCCTCCGCGTCCGCAATGGCAAGTTGTGCCATTGCCTTGGTCATCTTCTTCGGCTTCTCGCACTCATCAGCGAAATGGCCATACTCACCATAGTTGCGGCAGTCGATCTTGGACTTGTCAAACCTGCCACGGTACTTCTTCTTGTCACCAATCTTGTTGTCGCCGTTGCCGAAACCATCACCGCTCAGCTTCTCTTCGGCAACTAAGGCCTCCCACTCGGCACGCGTGAGCCGCGGCTCGGCGTGCGCCACTAGCAGCTTCTCCTCTTCCTTGTCACGTCGTCGCCCCTTTGTAGACTCCTCGAACGCCCGCAGGCGCCCGACAACTTCCGCCACCGACATCGTCGACACATCCCCCCATTGCTCAATTGTGCTCACAATGGGTAGGAACTTGTCGGGGACGGAACGCAGGAGCTTCTCGACGACGGTTGCCTCCTCCACTTTCGTGCCGAGAGTGCGTATCTCGTTCACGACAGTGGTCACCTTCAAAACAAACTCATTAAACTTTTCAGACTCACCCATGTACATGCCATCAAGCTCCCTTTTGAGGGTTTGTACTCGGGCCTTCTTGACGCGCTCTTCACCCATGTTCATCTCCTTGAGAGCGTCCCACGCCTCCTCCGCCGTCTCCTTCTCAGATATGGCCATCACCACGGCCTCCGGCACAGCTTGGACAATGGCGGCGAGAGCCATTTGGTCCATCTTCTCGTCGACCGCCTTACCCTCCACGGCCGCCCACACGCCTTGTGCGCACATGAAAATTTTCATCTTCACGGCCCACACCCCGTAGTTGTTCTCCGAGAGCATGGGGTAACGGAGTGTCACCCCCGCCTCCTTCACTTGTTGCACGACCCCACCTTGGCCGCCATCACCGCCGTTGCCGCTATTACCACCAATGCGGCGACCCGGCGGCGTGTACACTTCAGAGCCGTCACCTGTCATAACACCAAGCACTCACCCTTGGCTCTGATACCACTGTTGGCCCAGTTCACAATCTCTTGATCTCTCAGTGGAAGAGAAACACACTCAGCACTCACGAACTGGAAAACCAAGAAACAAACACAGAGGCACCAAAGACACACTAAATTTTTTCTTCTCTTTGTGCTGCACACCAGCACCCACACCACTTCTATTTATGTTCACCACACACACTGCTATCCACTCAAGCTGATTACACTGATTAAATAGACACACACATGACCCTCTCGGCCAAGCCACTGATGCATGCATCTACCCACTAACGGCAACGCATGCACACCACCACTTTGCATGCAGGCCACACGAGCTCACTGCCCACATCTCGCACCGGCCACGAGAGCACGTCCTCTATACGGCCGTAAGACTTGGACATGCCCAACAGCACAGCTTGACCAAGCACTAACACACTCAGCTGCACAACACAGCCGAACACTGACACGCACTCCACTCACAAATCACTAAACTAATCAAGATTAAACCTAACATCTATTATGAGTCATAATTTGAGGGATTTGCATAATCTCATTACGAATGTTAACTGGGTGAAATTAACTCCGGAAAGAGATATTTTTCGATAGAATCTCCATCAGAATGAACAGTTTTCTGTTCAATCTTTATATCAAATTTTGATGAATTGGGATGTTCCTTTTACAAACAGAAATTTGTGAAAACTTGAAACTTAAGATACCTCTAAAAAAAATTATTTGATATCTTCATAGGGGGTGATCTTGACAAACGATAATCTTGCAAAAGAAACTGGAATGGTAGCAAAATGTGTTGCTTTTACAACAATGTTGAAACTATACAACATCTTTTTTTATTGCCATGTTGCCTGTTTAGTTTGGCGTATCATTCAAGTAGCTCTTAATCTGACATCGCCTAGAAGTATAACTAATATGTTTGGAAACTGGTTGAACGGGATAAGTAAAGATTTTCAGTCTCACATTTTAGTGGGCGCTGCTGCAATATGTTGGTCAATTTGGTTACTTCGGAATGACATGGTGTTTGGTAAGAAAAGGAATTCTAATCCATTGCATGTTATCTATGCGTGCATCGGATGGTTACGCTTATGGTCATTGCTGCAAGCTACGGAGGACAAGGAAGTGGTATTATCTGATTGCAGAACGCTAAATTTGGTAGTCAAGGATTTCTTCTGCATATATGGGTGAAGAACTAATCACAGGATTTGTGTTGATTGAGACCTTTTGTTTCATCTTCATTTTAGCTTGTTGCAAACTATCTTTATTCCTTTTTTTCCTTTATGAAGGATGTTCAGTTGTAACGTTGTAATAATTTTTTGGCTGTGTGCATCTCCAGATGCAGAGGCTGGGAGATCTAATTTTCTATTATCTAAAAAAACCTTTAAATTTTTTTATACCTCTTGTACTATCTAAATATAAATTTCGGTACTTTAAAACAACGGTAAAAAGTCTCAAATATATTACTTATCTACAAGGCAGTGTAGGTCATGTCACTGGAGGTAACCTTTGGTAAAGATAAGTCATGCGGAGGGTACTGCAGGAAGGTCAGGGGATTGGCGGCTGGGGTAGTCTTAGCATTACAACAGCTAGGTTTGTGCCAATCCTGTTTTCATACAAGTTAACCGCGAAGCATCAAACGGTGAGGAGCTTTCTGACGGTATGCTGTTTTGTAGACATTGTCGCAACATTTTCCACAACTATACTAAAAGGAATGTGCCCGTTGCGAGGGTTGAAATTATTTAGCGACCACGAGAAAATGCACGTTCTGAATCACAACTCGTACCTTGAAGGGTTTGGTTGCTGGTCACTTGCTCCACGTTTCTTCCTACAACTGTCACTCTTGAGATGATTGTGCAAAACTGATGGCCCTTTGTCGGATCCGCACTTGACCACCGTATGACAGTGAATACATTTTGCCTTCACAGGTTTCCCGTCAACTTCTTGAGTGATATCAAAGTGTCCCCATGCCTTCGACCGTTTTTTGCCACCGCTGCTACTCGGTATGTCAGCGTTGCCCCTCGATCTCTCTCCTTGTTCTGCTCCATGTCCATCCGTGTCGTTGGGGTCGTGGCATGCAACTTAAGCAAAAGAAAATGCGCAGCAGAAAATGGGAATCAACGCCGTGGTTTGTATGTAGAACATCATGAACACAAAATGGATGCATATATACACGCTTACCTCCATGGACCTGCTGTTGGAGCCTGTAGTAGTCGAGCTCGTCGATCAAGTCATCGGCGTCATAGAGCAGCTCTTTGAGACTAGCGAGAGATCGGGCCAGCGCCTTATTCCCGATCGCCCTCCCCTTCAAAGCAGCCACCACCACCTCGATTCTCTCGACCTCAGCCTTGAGATTCTCGACTTCATCGGCAAGCCCAATTCCGCGAATCCACGTCTCCAGCTTGTCCATTAAAAGGCTTGCAAGGAGGGTTTGCACCAGCCAAAGTACGGCCGCCTCCAGGTATGTGTCTACCGCCTCCATCATCGCCCGCAGCAGCAGTTCTTGAGCAAGAGAGACTGTAAAAGATAGAGATGAAGAAGGGGAAGAGAGACGAGCAATAAATGGAGTCAGCAGTAGGAAGCTACGTGGAAGGAGAGCGGCTGGGAGGGACGACGAGGAGTCAAATTATAAGCGGGTGCCTTCATTGCGAGCGCGTTTTACTGTTTGGAAAAGAAAAGGACGAAAGAATTTGAAATAACTAATCTGCGAAATTGCATCTGTTGATAATTTCATCTTTTACAATGGGAAAAATAAAGACGTCTGCTTGGAATTTTGCAACTGAAAAGAGTTTTCTTGATGAAATGCCACTCTAAAGCCTGAATAGCTAAACTTTGCCTCTCGCCGTTTATTATGGTGTTTTGTTTCTTATTCCAAAAAAAACACATGTGCAAAGACAACTTTGCCCCTCTTCTTCCGCGTCTCACCTACCCTCTTCCTCAAATCCGACCTCCCCTCGCCCACGTCCATGTGACACCGAATTCTACTGCTCATCGGCCATGTTGCCGATGCCCTACACCTCCTCCGCCACCACCAAGTGTGCGGACTTCGCACCTATCCTGGACGAATGTAACCATGACGCCCATCAAGAGCCGATTGAGGAGTCTTTGTCGCCGCGTGGCCGATGTCATGGCGGAATGAGCCGCTATGTTGCATGGACCACTTTCTCACCGTTAGCCATTGCATGCCCCAGCCTGGGATGAGCGGCTTAGCCTCTATTGCCGATGCGGCGGCTGCTGGGGAGGACGATAGTGTCTCTCCACCTTGCTTGGCTGGGAGGCAATGCGCGCAAGAACCGATGCGGTGGTGGCCAACTGCTGATAGGCTTGAGGAGGCTCAGGTCAGTGGGTAGGATGCATGGAGCTGAACAGAGGAAAAGGGATGGCAATTAGGTGGGTACCATCGCCTCAGAATCGAACTTGAACCCGAACAAAGTATTGCCCACCCGAACCTACTAAACTTCACGGGTATAGATTTGTGTTCATATCCGAACTCGATGGGTACCCGATACCCAATGGATAACCATGGGTAGGCAAATAAGAAAGAAGGAGACCACCACACAGCAACAGCCATGGTGGGCGAGTAGAAGGAGGTGAGCGCAGGCTGGGCACGGATGCCCTGCGCCTTCCCGCACCTTGCCGCGCTGCTCCGGGTCGCTTGC
Organism: Rhipidocladum racemiflorum; assembly: GCA_036346355.1. Lineage (NCBI taxonomy): Eukaryota > Viridiplantae > Streptophyta > Magnoliopsida > Poales > Poaceae > Rhipidocladum > Rhipidocladum racemiflorum. The sequence continues at coordinate 67,842,494 of CM070576.1, read as the reverse complement.
TTCCCGCCACGCCTGATGCGGGCGTTCCCCGTGGAGCTCTTCCCGCTGCAGACCGCGAACAGGACACCCGCCGCCTGGGCTGCGCTCCACAAGCTCTCCGTCTGCTGCCTGTCCTCATCCGTGCAGGGTCCTTCTCAAGCCCTCCGACAACTTTGGCCTCTAGCTTGACATTGTTCCTGACCTCTCCAATGGCCAGCTGAATGGTCTGAATGGCAAATGGAGAGTTAGGCTTAGGATTTTTGTTTTTAATGTATATAATAAAAGTGAGGTCTACATATCATAGGATACCCATGGGACAAATTGGCGCCAACACCCATCCTATGACCTCATCAGGTACTCAAACCCAAAAACCCATGAGTCTGAAGTGCTACTCGTACCTATTTTTATCTATGGGTAAAACTGCCATCCCTACGGAGAAGGATCTAAAAAAAATAGAGAGAGAAGAGAAGGATTTGGGCATCGGGTGTGAGGAAAAAGTGACCATTTTGGTCCTTTTGACATGAGATTCTGGAGCAAAAAGAAATAAATAAGAACCAAAATACATGGAGTGGCCAATCCCAACTATTTATCTTTTTAGGTTGGTATTTTATCAAGAAAAATCTTTTCAGTGGTAAATTCACAAACAAAGATATTTGAAGCGGCAAATCATCAATTTTTCAAAAGGTCATTTCAACTTTGAAAAACATCCAAACTTTAAAAAGTCTATGGAGGAGGAAAGGAGACACTTGCGAGCTGGCCGTAGGCAAGAGGCTTCACCAGAGTGTAACAGCCTAATATCACATATGCTACGATGGAAATACTTTCTCCGGTTACAAATATATGTTGTTTTGTATATAAGTGTAGTTAAAATTTTGAAATTTTAACTATCAATGTGTTTTTAAATATTTAGATTAGATACATGAAAATCATACTTGTAGATTTGTCACGAAAGGTGCTTTCATAATATTATAATTTTATTGAATTTGATAAATATATTACAATAAAAATTAGAGGTCAAAGTTATGTTTTAAAGACGTTCAAAACGATATGTATTTATGACTGGAGGGAGTAATGAACAAGCAAGCAACAGAAGAAGTGAAGCTGTGAGGAGAAGAAAGCATGCTGCTGCAACTGAAATAAATCAAGGAGCAACTGACATTGGGCCTAACCAAGATGAGAGTATCAAATGGGGTTGCATAGGTGGGAGTTCTGTTGTAACAGGATGTAGCTTCCTTTGTGGATTAATTGGACAGAGCGAGAGACCATCGATGAAATGAATTGAATCCAAAATTTCCCCAATGTTTTTGTGATCCTCAACTATCATGTAACTACTGCATCATTTCTTCTCATTGGGCATTCTGGATTTCTGCTTTCTTTTTGGTCTTTCGTGGTTTTAATTTGCTAATTATCCGGAGATGCCGACAAGGAATTGCCGTGCTGCTGCTGCACCTAGAGAGCATGTTTGTGTAAAGTTTGTTCGTTCTATTTTACAAAATCCATAGGTACAAATGCTCTCATTTGTACTATATGTTGTAGCAGATGCCGGACGTCAGAACTGAAGCCTTCTGTTCAGAATCTTTGCTTCGCTCTCAAGATGAACACTACTTGGTTTAGATAGTTGTTTACCTGTTGATGCAATATTACCACACAAATAGGATGCTATGATCAAGTTTCCATCGTGTCAGCTGAACACCAGCTCTTACGCATGCTCCTTTCGGTGCTGCTTCTATTTTGTTTAGCATGGTTCGTGAGCATTTGTACTTTCGAGTGCAACCTTGCTCAATATTGGACCGTTGAAGTGGATGAAAATAGACATGAGTACATGAACCCCTTTTTCCTTTTTGTTTATTGGCGACTCATTAACGTAGGATTTTATGTGTTTAAAGGAGTGTTGCTCTGTTTTTAAGTAAGTTAACCTGAATTTTTACTTTTGTACCTCACAATGTCATTTGATTTGCATCGGTGATATTGTTCCTTGCACTACACAATGGTTATTTACTAGAAATGTCAATTTTGTAGTGTGCAAATATCATTTCACCGAAGGTCTTCTTAGTGGTGTTATTACATCATTTTTAAACAGGCATTTCTATATTTTTACCAAAGATAATGAAGTTGTATGGCCGTAACATGTAGTTCATTTAAGTGATTGCTTAGGTGGTTGCATCAATGTTCAATGACTTTAGAAAATTTGAATGAAAAATTATTATTAGGTATGTATCGAGTTACATTGGTATTCCATCCTGCAACCGAACCCGGACCCGAACACCTCAGTTCTTTGACGTGGATTTATCATTTAAGCGAATCTCAAAACAAATTGCACATCGTTTCCAGGAAATGGAATCGTGTATTCGTGTCGACCAGGTTGGTCCGAATACCCAAACCGAACCAAGCAGCATTACAATACGGTTTTCGCAGCCTTTCGTCCCTGACAACCTCAGAGTCAGACAACATCACATCAAAGCATGCAAGGTGCCAGCGGCAATAATAAATAGATTAGAAGAAGGGTAGCAGTTGTGCAGTTGTGTGCTCATGTTAGACTATCTTCAACAATTTCTCTCCATTTTATTCCCTCCTCTATTCCCTTTCTCATATTCATTCTCTTTATTTCCTACCATTTCCAACGACATCCCCTCGAAGTTTTTTGTGAAGAGATTGGAGAGTGTCGGTGTTTCGTGCATCGGCAATACGAATTTTTCGTCAATGGGGGTCGTGCGTTCCCTCTCCTCGAATGACCTGACTCAGTGAGCCCAAGGTGTATACTGGTTCGGACTCAACGTCTATACTCCAGTTCGTAGGATGAGTGTATATTGCCCTTTAGGGGGGGTTACATCAATAGCTTCCCTTGGAAGGAAGCGTGCGGGTGCTTTTCTTGTGCTGTTTGGTTGTTCTCTTAATCCCCCTCTGTTGGGGTCCTGCACTTCCTTATATAGACGGAAGTGACAGGTTACATGGGAGTTTGGAAGGAAAAAAAAGAGGAGTACTTTATGCCTCGGTATCTGGTCTTCAGTCTTGTCGCTTGCCAGGCCTCCGCTTCCTCACGAGCTGGGTCGGTAGACTCACCCGAGGGGGTCGGTAGCTGACCCAGCTGGAGAGGTGACGCATTGCTTCGTTCACCCGTCTGGCGCTTGCGTCATTACGTTTGACTCTGGTGCTGCCTCGGGAGGGAGCGTCCCACTCTGTTATGTGCCATGATGATGGGACCGGTGTTTGACTTTTTGGTGGGTCTTCTGACATCCTCGGGAAGGGGCCGCCTACTCTGGTACGGACGTTAGGGGACGTCATGTCCGTTGGGCAGTTGGCCAAACGCCAGTGAGGGACTCGGTGTCCCGACTGCTGGAGAAGGCGACCTTGGTTGGGTCGGAGCCACGGGCGTCCTGACCAAGCGGGGTCGGGTCACGCCGAATGCCCCGACCCAGGGGGTCGGAGCCAGCCGGGTGCTCTGACCCGAGGGGTCGGAGCGCGCCGAGCCTAGCCCAAGTCGGGGCCAGGTCCCTTTCGGGGCCCATGGGCCCTTCGTCAGAGCTGGGCTTTTAAGAGGCAGCCCGCTCGTTGTTCAGGGCTGCTGGGGTACCCATGGTACGTGTACTCGTCAATAGCCCCCGAGTGCGTCGTTAGAGGCGATCGGGGGGTTGCTCGAGCAGGTGCAGTCCGGCTGAACGGGCGCCGGCGTACTCGGTCTGCAGCTTGTGTGGGTGCCTTGGCGCACCGATCTGTAACCCGGCGGCTCAATGAGCGGTCAGAGGTTGACTCGATGGGGCGGCCAATCGTGTTACAAGCGTACCCAATCAGCCGCTTCAGCCGGGTGCGCGTGAGCGCACCCGGTGGGTGTAGCCCCTGAGCGGCTCATGGAGCCAGTCGGGGGGTTAACTCCAGTCGGAGGAAACCAATCGGGTTATAAGTGTACCCAATCGGCCACTTGGTAGGGTGCCGCGGCGCACCGGTGGGTGTAGCCCCGGCGGCTCATGGAGCGGTCAGAGGTTAACTCGATCGGAGGCGAGCCTCGAGGCTCCTTCGATTAGGATCTTTGCGGCGGATTGCTCCTTGTCGAGCTCCTGTTTATCGAGGCGTTCATTTAAATCGAGCGGCGCCCGAATCCGCTCGGTGGATCGGTTTCTTGCCGCGCCGATCTCAGCCTTCAGTGCAAATCCTTGTTCCGTTTGTCACCTTGGGACCGTGGTGGCTCAATTAATTCGGCGGCTGCACGGGCGGCTGCGCGGCCAGACCCGTGGGGTGGTGTGACGCTTCATCCGAGGCGACGTCTCTTCGCCTGCCGCCGCGATTTAATGCACAGCGGGGAGAGCGGAAAGGCGCCGTCGCGCGTTACCGAGGCAGCGTCTGCTCGGGTTTTATGGCCTCGTACGTGCATATAAGTAGGGTGCGGGGGGCGTGGGAATGATCACACCTGATCGTTCGAACCCACTCCCCCGCCTTTTTGCTTGCAGCCTCCTCCGCCTCCCCGAAGTTCTCCGAAGAATCGATGGCGAGCGGAGGCGACGGTTCCGGCGGCGACCGGCAAGCTGGCAAGCGCCCAGCGGACGATGCCCCTCCAGATCAGGACCCCAAGAGGCCCCGCGTCGTCTTCAGGTCGGCCTCTGCTCCATCGTAAGCTTTCTTTGTCTCAATTTTTGGACAGGTATGGTTTTCTTCCTGGCTGATGTTGGCTTGTTCTTCGTTGTTTTTTCTCTCCTCAGCGGCCCCAGCTCGGGCTTGGTCCCACCCCCGATGGTGCCCCCGCCAGTCACCCTGGCGAGGGGAGCGGCGGGCGTCGGGGTCGCTCCCCGGGTCCCGCCGCCCGCTCAGGGCGGTGACCCGGGGATAAGGGCCCGCACGGCCCGTCTGTCGGCGGCGCTGGCGGCTCTGCAAGCCTCCTTGAGTGCTCAAGCTGCCATGGTCTCCTCCCAGGAGGCTGAGCTGGTAGCACAGCGGGCCAGGACCCAGGCCGCTGAGGCGGAGCTCGTCAGGGCTTGTGCAAATCTTCTCGCCATGCTCCGCCCCGCATACGAGAGCATGGCGAGGAGCCTAGAGCTGCTCGGAGTGTGGTTGGGTGAGCCTCTGGAGCGTACTGCCGCGCAGTACGACTTCCACCTCACCCGGGTGGCGGACGCTCTGGCGGGCATGGCGGATTGGTTGCGCGCGGACGCCTCCAGCGACAACTCTGAGGACGACGCCTCCCCTTGAAGGTCCTCGAGGCGGCCGCTGCAAGAAGGAAATTATATTTTTGTATTTCGCCCCCCTCCCGCCTTTCTTTTGAACGGTATAACTTGTATATATCATGGTGGCCGGTCGTGGCGCTCGCCTCGGCTTTATTTTTTGTGATCTTTGTTTTTTTTTGGCAATGGTTGCTAGAGGGACGACTGCCGCGCTAGGGTTGCCTAATTGTAGGAGCACTAGCGCTTTCCTGAGGAGAGTGTGCGGGGGGGGGGGGGAGGGATTTTCTGCCGGTCGGGCCATTGTTGGGGCACGCCTCCGACCAAGTGCACTCGGAGCAGGTTCGCGGGCATCTCGTGGTACGGACTGCTTGCGCGTGTTCGCGCGGGAAAGGAGTGTTCCCGACTAGTTGTTTGATCGTTCCGCTTGGGTACTGCCTTTATCCCGTGGAGTGCTACTTCGCAACCATAGCCGCTGGGGCGTAGGCCGTAGCTCCCGGGTCGAGAGGGCCACCGCTAGGGAAGACCGAACGGTCAGTCGGGTTACCAACCCGTGTGAACGTATGGCGAGGCTCGCGAGTGTTCGTAGCACGAAGTGTTTTACCGGTGTTTTGCGTGGGGAAGAAGTGTTTCCGGCCGGCCATGGAATACCCCCCTCCCCTTGAACAATCCCTTTCTCCGCTGGGCGCTACTTCGCAACCGTAGCCGCTGGGGCGTAGGCCGTAGCGCCCGGGATAGTCGAGAGGGTTACCGTGAGGTGGGGCCGAGTGGCCGGTCAGATCACCGACCCACGCAAACGCACGTTCGCAAACCATTGTGGAAACGCATTCCTGGGTCTCCGAGTGCCAAGTCGGTCGGGGGATTGCTTCGACTGGCCTCATCGACACGGGTGTTCGGATGTCTTTAGCTAAGTTCCGGTACCCGGGTGCTCGTTTTACGTCGTTTCGTTAAAGTTTTCTTACATAAGGTTTTTGATGAGGCAATCCGTGCAACACAGGAAGCATATGCTGTGTACTCTTTCTTCAAGTATTTTTCCCACTGGGTTTTCCTGGAGTTTTGATAAGGCATATGCATCTCGCGGTGAAGAGTCCAAGGTAGAGTGTTAGGAAACCGGCCCGTCGTGGCCCATGTGGACTCTCCTGAAACTCTAGTTATAAGTTATAAATAGGAGGTAGGGGTCACCCCGTATACAGTGTGCGTACAGTGCGCTTTTCGATGGACAGCGATTTTGGACACACTCAAAGCGACCGAGCAACCAACGCCCTGTCCTTCACAAAATCACAAGAAACAGCCCTGCCGCTTGTTGTCACAACTTACACTACGCTTATCACACACGTCCATGGACCATGGTTGCTCGGCACCATTGGCAGTATTCCACCCCCAACCACCGCTTCCACCGTAGTACAGGAGTATTACTGTACTAGTGCTAAAAAAACCTTAGCTAGACTGGTAGCAGTACGGATATGATACAACGGTTGAACGGTACAGCGGTAGCCCAGTCTGGTAGTTCTTCACCGAAGTCAGAAAGGGCATATGCAACTGAGGGCCCGTTCGGAAAGGCACTAAGGCGTTTAGCGATTTGGGCAGAAGTGTTTCCCTGCTTAGAATCACGGGAGAAGCCGTAAGCGGCTAAAGCTCGAAACGATTCTCCTCGAAACGTTTCTTCTTTTTCCACGCCGGGGTCGAATCATCCTCAACCCCGTTCCATCCCGATTCACAGAATCCAGACAGCTAGTCAAACGGTTTTTAGACAGTGATTCTGATTCTACCTGAAACATTTCTACAAGAATCTGAAACCGTTTCCGTTTCTACTAGAATCTGCAACGTTTCTGCTAAGAATCTGAAAACGTTTCTTCTAAATTCTTTTTTTTATTTAAATTTTTTAAGAAGTTAGGAATAGCTTTTAAAAGTGTTCGAATAGTTGGTTGCTCTAAATTTGAGAGAGAGGATGTCTCGACGGCTCGACAGGCAGGAAGGTGACGCGCAGGTGATGCAGGGACTCCAGGAGACGACGGTATCATGTATCGTGATTCGTGCAAATACCTCGATACCTCTTAAAAATATCTCGCAAAACAATGGTGTGGCAGGCAAAGAAGGCGCATATATGGATGGACGGCGTCCGGTGGTTGCAGTCGCGTCGCGTCGCGTCCGTTGCCGCGCCCCATTCGCTGCGTCGGCACCGCGTGCGCTTCGCCGCTTGACTCCGCCGAGTGCGATCCGTCAGGTCTCGGCGGCGTTGGACATGGCATTCTGGAAGGCGTCGAGCGTGGCAGGATTAGATTAGCGCGCGAGCCAGTACGGTATAGAAAGACGCGACGGCGACGATGGGTTGCCCGAGCAAGGCCAAGGCGTTTCCAACTCGGCCCCCCGTCCAACGGCGAGGCGGCACGTCTCGTCTCGTCTCAGCCGTGGAAGACAACCCTGACGCGAGATAGGACGCGAGAATAGATGCCCTCGACTCGAGGCGACGTGCCGTCTTGGACTCGAAAGCTTGTGATGCGTCACGTGCTTACAAATTACAAACTCGGATATTCTCGTGTGCTGTTCCCAATCCTGCTTCTGAATTTGAGAGATGCAGTTAGCAAAAGTACATGTATGAGTGCGTCCTGAGCTGTATATATGTAGTGTTTCGTACGTAAAGATTCTTCAAATGGGGAAAAACATGGTAGAAGTTCATACATTATTAGGCACAGATGAATCATTTACAGTCAGCCTGGCATGATAACGGCATTTTAAAGACCAAATTGCGGACGCAGCATCCTCATCGGTGCGGTTGGAGAGTTGGCAAAGAGAATAATACGACGGCCAAATTATGCGGCTTATCATGTATCGTGCAAATGCATCGGTACGGCTTTATCACTGTATAGGTCTACTTTAATCAAATCGGTGCTTCAATTTCTAGCAATAATCAACCCCTAGTAAACAAACTAAACCGATTACGGTTCCAGACTGGACAAGAATATATTGTTGGGATTGATAAGGCAACCCAAGAACATACTACATACGATCACATCACTCAAGATAATCAAGCGCGTAACATGGATTTTGTTGACAGTTCAGAGAGCAACACCCGGTTAAAAGACTGGTGCAGAAAAGTGTGGCCATACAGATCAAAACTCTGCTCACTTCATCGTATTGCGAGCAAAATTGGACTAATTCTTATGAACCAAGAGTTCTGCAAAAAAAAAAAAAGGCTCATGACATTGCCAGGAAATGACAAGAACACTAAGCATAAATTGCCGATAGCTTTACAACTTTGACAATGGAAAACAGCATCTAAAAATGTATATCACACAATCAAACCAGGAAGAGTTTGACATTAGGCGTTATAGGCCTTCATCCTCCTGAATCATGATCTCCTCCTCCGCTACTCCCCAGCAGCAGTTGCCAGGCTTTCCACCACAGGAAGACGGACAGCAACTCTGCGGTAAATTGACGTTAGGGCATACAGAATACTAGAAAATGTGTGGACTAAAAACACGTGAAGATAGTAACAAATTTCCATTTCCCAGCACCAAGAATAACTAATGAGGAAACCTACTGGTACAAAACTTCTCACTGCACCTCTGGAGTTTCACGTGCCTATCAATTCCGTTCATCATCAAGGATCGTAGTCACCATACAGTGGATAACAGAAAGTGTTCCCCAGATGGACTATGGGCTAATTAAAAAATCAAAATAGGCTGACCTCTGGACAAACAGAACCATCCAAAGTTCAATTTTTAGACTGAATTATTTCCAGGAAATGTTTCACATGACATGCATTATTCTTAGCTCATTCTACAAGTGCAAAAAGAACATCAAGCAGGACACAGGAATCTCTTCACCACACAGATTTGAAGTAATGAATTCATGGTATAATCTCTTGACATGATAAATGTTAGAAAGATATTGGTTCCAAGTGCAATCTTGTTCATGGTGATTTATTCATCAAAACATGATGCGGTTCATCAATTTTGCAATTACAATGCTGCTAGTGCTAAGGAATTACATTAGTAGCCTTCAAAAGTCCTTGGCCTTCATCATATATTTAATTATTTAGTATCGGTAAATTGAAGAGTAAGATTGTACCTTGGAACAAGTGTATATGACTAGAGTCAGCCAAGTCCAGGCATTAGGTGCATAATTTGAGGAACCATCACCAGCTTCATGGAGGAAATATGATAAAGGAGACATCAATTGCAATTCATATTGGCGTGGTGAACCACACAGCCTACAGGTGCCAGCGTCTTGAAAGTTCATTGCAGCTAACAGTGGCCTACCACCATAGGAATACCTACAAAGCATCGCGCACCAAAATTTGATTCAGGTAGTGAAAGTCAAAAAAGCAACAAACAAACGATTGATGTATAATAAGATAATGGCATGATTCCAAAGATAGAAAGGACAATATGAATTTAACTACCTAAAGCATTGCAGGGGAGATGCATCCAACCGTTTCTTGAATTTTAAGAAAGTTCTGTCAGCACCAAGAGCTCTATCATATTCATAGTTTTCTCCTTCCCATTTGTCGTCTTCATCATTTCCCACGTCCAGGATTCCTTTTACCAAAACTGTTTCACGGCTACTTGAACCTACAGTTCCTTTGGCCCTCGATTGCTCCTTATCATAATAGATGTAGAAACAAGGAAGAACTGCAGAAAGAAAATTCCATGAGACAAAAACACTAATATGGCTTTATACTTATTGTAGTGAGCTCTTCAGAAATTTTCTTCACCTGGTATACTCAAGTCATCTACTTTCTCCTTTACCACAGCACATTTTATGGGGGCATTAGCACGCTTTGATTTCTTTTGCTTCTTTGAGTTGGATGCCAACGTTGCAGCCTGCTCAAGTGCTTCGCCCAATGCATCTAAATCGAAATCGTCATCATTGCTCTCATGACCCTTGTTTTCTTCGTTATGTTTTTCCGGAAAAGTTGTAGAAGAAGGCCCATCTGAACAAACATTTTCTTTCATTTGACCTAATTTATCACCATTACCATCTGTTTGCATACCACTGTGGCACTTTTGAACTCTTAGGACCTTCCAACTATAAGAAACAAAAATCAAAAGTAAGACAAACCAACTTAAAATCATACGAAATATATTAATAACATATAATCATATCTAGCCTGAGATGTGACTTGCCTTTGAGGGTTAGGCCCACATTTTGGTGTCGGGCAAGCAAGCACATAGACTGTCCTCTCCTCAATGTTCAGCATTGCAAGAGGAGCATAAACCTGAAATTACTACCGCATTAATAAAAATGAAGCAAAACTACTACTAGTGAGATATAAACATTCGTTACCATCATAGAAACAAGTTATGCACAAGAATTCAGGGTATTGTAACATATGTCCAAACATCGAAGATTCGTAATACACCATTTCCTCATATGATGTTCATCAAGACATTTTCAACTCTTGAATTCTTGTGAAATAGTAAAAACTCGCCTGCGCAACAAGGCAGAGCTTGGTTCCACATAAGCTACATTGGAGCAAGTCAGGTTTAATGCCTATATCCTCGGTCGGCCAATCCTGCAGAAGATTCAACAAATGGCTCAAAAGGGAGCTTGATATTGATGCCTCATAGCTCATAAGTTTTTTCACCCACCTTTGGGAAGGATTAGGAACTAAAATTGATAGAACATGGTGTAAGTCCTAAGTAATACATAACAGCTTATTTCCAACTTAACAGGAACTTAAAAGAGAAGAGGTGCATAACTTCATCTCTGGGAGCAACTCTTAAGCCAGAAACAAAGATCAGGAAGAGTTAAACAGAGCCATAGTAACAAAGACATACAGGGACTCCACCAATCTTGGTGGTGTAGTGGTCGGCCTTCTCCCGGTAGTCCTCCGCCCAGGGCCCTGGCAGGCCCAGATGCGCCTCTTCCCCCATACCTAACGCCCTGCCTGGCCCTCCCTACTCTCCCTTCAAAGAGACGAGCTTCTACAGAACAAGCAGGTACGCGGCGAGAGGCAAGAACCCCGCTACTCGCCGGCGGCCGGCGGCGGGGCGGCAGGGGTTAGGCACTTCGGCTACTGGGAAGGTTTAGGCGGCGACGGCGTCGTTGTGTCTCTGCGTGGTGACCGCTTGGGCCCCGTAGGTAAGGACCAATGGCCCATAAAATTACTCTTCCAGTTGCACTACAGCCTTACATGTGGGCCCACTCGGTCGGCCGAAAGAAGCCTAGTAACTACTAACTACAGCTCAGAGCATGGCCCGACGGAGCCCATAATGTTAGTTTCAATTGGGTTGGGATTTTGGGCCAGTATCGCCGGCCCGGCCCTCTCCACCTGCACTGCACGATCGAATCCACTCTTTTTTAGCACCTTCCCCTCATTTTTTTTTACAAATTTGATTCCCTTACGAATGAAATTATAAATTTAGCCCTTTTTCACCATTAAAAATGCGATAGTGACACATATCCGTACCGCGCTCGGGAAACAGGATAGTCAGCAAGCACAACAGCGGATGGCGATTGGCGAGCATGGGAGAAGGCGCTGCCGTGCCAGGGGAGCGTGGGAGGAGCCAGTGCAGCCGTGGCCGATAAGCGCGGGAGGCACTTCAGTGATAAGAGAGCGCAGAAGGTGCTTTTCGCGGTGGGGAATAGGCTAGATTTGTAATTTTATTTGAAGCCAAATTTGCACCCAAAAAAATGATGGGAATGAGACTAGAAAAGTTATCAACTCCAAACTCCCATCTTCTTCGGTGGCGAAGCGCTGCCGCGTCGGACAAACTCACCGAACGGATGCGTCCACGTTTGATTGATCGTATGCAGACGTTCACAAAAAGAAAAAGTTTGGATGCAGGATTTGAGCTGACAATGAGCCTTCAGAGTTGTGGGTATGCCGTCCATGACAAAGAAAAAGCAACGGACCAACCACCGCTACGATAGATTACCCAAGTATATGTACATCTGAATTATAAACGCATAGAAACGTCATTAACCATCGTTAGATGATTAGGGCCTTCTAGGTGGGCCAAATGAGGGGGGATCACGTCGGGATACGACGAGCAGGGAGGCAGGAATTAGCACCGGTATTTCTGAAAGATGCCAATGTTGTCTTCTCCGGGGAACTGACCATTCCCGGTGACACTTCGGCTGCATGGCATGTTGGAGCAAATCTGCCACCGTATCAGATGACAGTGCTGGTGAAAATCTTGTTTATGGCGTGCTTGTAAGTGAATATTTATCGATTGTTTTGGGTGTATTTTTTAGAGCGAGATTAGGTAACGACATACCGTTCTTATGGTATAGCCATAAAACTTACGAAACTTATCAGTTTCAGTGCTGATCTCATGAGTTCTAGTATTTAGTTTCATGAGTTTCACGTTTCATCAATTTTAGTGCTAAGTTTCATGAGTTTCAGTGTAAAAATTTCACGAGTTTCATAAGTTTCAGTACTATACCGTTGCAACGGTATACCGTTTAATAGTTTTTCTGACTTTTTAAGTTCCATAAGAGAATTCCCTCGGCTACGGCGGGACATGTATTATGTGCAGTCGTGCAGATGATGACACAACGTGTGCTACATGGACCTTTTTAGTACCCCTGCCGGTCCTGGATTTCAACCAATGCTCGTCAACTGCCAATACATCGTCAAGTTAGGCCTGAAACATTGGCGTATGGTCCTGACGTTTCTGCAGAAGCTAGCATTTGTCAGACCAGACGCTCCAACGGGAGCCAATGCTGGAATAAATACCTGCTCTGATTTAGAAGAAGATGCGTAGTGCTATTTATCTCTGGATATCCCATCTCGATCACCTATTAAGGATGGCGTGCATGATGTTTTTCAGACAGCTGTGCACAGATCGACGCAGGCCATGCTGAGCTGAAGGTTAAGGGTTAGGACACTGAATAAAGTTGTTATCATATCACTGTTCTGCTTTGGTGCAACATCGTGAGCCCCACCGGGCCGGCATTAACATCTCGATCTTGTGCCTACTTCATATCCCTATTGATCCAACGATGAAAGAGCATCCCATAAATGAAAAAGAATAATTGAGACTTTACGTATGGTTGGAGTGGCACTAAGAATAGAAAATGTATGATAAAAGCCCTAAATCTTCTTTAGACTCGGAATTAAATAAGGTGAAAAGAATAGCACCAAATTCATATGAGGTGGTGTTTGTTAGCTCTACCGCTCAACTCTTCCTCCTGAAACGAATTCCGAAGCAAACAACTAGACACAAGAACAGAGGAAGAACAAGATTAGTGCTGCTCTTCTTACCTTGCAGCGTTTTTCATCACTTATATAGGCTAAGAATTTACAGGCAACTATGGATAGCAATTAGGATTTTCCTAATTCTATTACAAGCAAATATAGATAGCAATCTCGGTAATGCTATAAAGGAAAAAAAACTAATTACAAAATTAGTGGTTATGCTTCCATACATGGTGGTCATGCTTCCATACGTGGTGGCTACGCTTCCATACACCCAGCCATGCGGATCATGCATATATGCAAAGCAAATCAAAGAGAGATGCGGCAGGATTAGCTAACAATCACCCCCCTAATTCTTGCCACGTTCTCCCGTGATCTCAATGGCGTCGATCTTCGTGCGAAGCTCCTGGAACTAGGCACGCCCGAGTGACTTCATGAGAATGTCCGTGAGTTGCTCCTCTGTGCAAGCATACTCGAGGTTGATTTTCCCTCCATCAACGCACTCCCGATTGTAGTGAAATAGGGGGTTGATGTGCTTTATCTGGTCGTGGAAGATGGGATTCTTACTTAATGCAATGGCGGACTTGCTGTCCACTTTGAGTAAGGGTGCATTGAGCTCTGAGCAAAGGTAGTCGCTCAGCAGCCGAGCAAACCAAATGCCCTGGCACGCCGCGGTCGTCGTGGCGATGTACTCCGCTTTGCACGATGATAGTGCCACCACCTTCTGCTTCTGAGACTGCCATGTGATGGGGCTTTTTCCGAGGAAGAAGAACACCCCTGTAGTGCTCCTGCAATCATCGATGTCGCCGGCCATGTCGCTGTCGCTAAACCCCAGTAAAGTTGGCTGGTCGTCTCCCTTCCTTGTGTAGTGGACACCATAACCGCGCGTCCCAACAATGTAGCGCAGTAGGTGCTTGACCGCGGCCAAGTGTTCTTCATGCGGTTCTTCCATGAACCGGCTCATTTATCCCACCGCGTACGCAATATCTGGTCGCGTGTGCACCAAGTACCGGAGGCTGCCGATGATGCTCCGGTATTGTGTGGCATCAACTAGCGGCGAGTGCTTGTTTTGCTCAACTTCAGTCGAGTCTCCATCGGCGTGTGACAAGGGTTGCACTCCCCCATCCCACTTTTCTCCAGCATCTTGGACACAAAGGCTGATTGGCACAGGGAGATGTCGCTTGGTCCTTGGCTCACCTCGATGCCGAGGTAGTAGGATAGTAATCCCAAGTTGCTCATGTGGAACAACTGCATCATCTCGGCCTTGAACGCATTGATATCGGTGATGTCGGTTCCGGTGATGATCAAGTCGTCGACGTACACCCCAACGATCAGATGAGAAGCACCATTGACGCGTGTATATACGGCGTGCTCGGAGTCGCTCTTGTGAAATCCAAGCGATGGAAGGATGTCATTGAGTTTGGCATTCCACGCTCTGGGTGCTTGGCGAAGACCGTAGAGCATCTTTCGGAGCTGGAGCACCTTGTGCTTGTGGTCGTTGACAACGAAGCCTAGTGGCTGCTCGACATATAGCTCCCCTTGAATACCCACTTAAGCCCGATAGGATGATGGCCTGTGGGAAGAATGGCAAGTTCCCACGTGCCATTGTCTTCAATCGACTTCATCTCCTTGAGCATCGCCTTGCGCTAGCACGGGTGCTGTTTAGCCTCGCAAAATGAGGTAGGCTCCTCAACCGTGGTGAAGTGCAGCTCACTGGTATTGAGCTCGTGTAGTGCAAAGCTAGCAGGCGTTGCTGGCCCGATGATATTATCCATGGTGCGGAATCGGAGCGGGGTGTCGTCGTGGTCAGCGTCGAGTGCTTCTGCCGGGTTGGGTGGAGGAGAGGCGAATTCCACCTCGTCCGACGCCAGGGTTGCTACCGATTCCGCGTTCGGCGTGGATGTCACCATGTTTGCACCAGGTGTCACCACATCGCCAGAACCAGCCACCGGGTGTGCGTGGCAACTGCTCTCCGGTGGTGTCGCTAGTCCCCATCACCTCTGGAACATAAAATTGTGGTGTACTCGACAGTTAATGGCTCCTCTATGTGTCCACGTACTTTGCTCACCATGGGCACTCTAGTCCCACTGCGCCGCCTTGTCGAAGATGACATCACGTGTTACGTGCATGCGCTTGCCGATGGTGTCATACACTCAATATGCCTTAGACCTGGACTCGTACCCGACAAATATCATCGGTGTACTCCGGTCATCCAATTTCTCCTGGTTGGGCTTCACGTCCGTGACATGTGCGACGCAGTCGAAGGTGCGGAGGAACTGTACAGCTGGTCGCTTGCCATGCCATGCCTCATATGGCGTCTTCCCATCGACGCTTCGTGTTGGCGCGCAGTTGAGGATGAAGACGATGGTGGAGATGGCCTCACCCTAGAATATTCCAGGGAGACCCTTCGCCTTCATGGCAATCACGGTTTGGTTGTGGCGCTCGACAACCCCATTCTGTTACGGGGAGTAGGGGTCGAGAGCTGCCGCTGTACATCGCGCTCAGTGCAGTACTTGTCGAATTCAACCGACGTGAATTCTCCACCATGGTCGGTGCGGAGTGCCTTGAGTTTGTGCCCTGTCTCAATCTCCACCATGGTTTGGAACCGCTTGATCGCAGTTGGAGCCTAATCTTTGCTCGCAAGGAGACTGAGCCACATGTAGCGGCACATATCATCGATGAGCAAGAGGAAGTAGGAGTTCCCACTCGGCGTATTTGGCGTGATTGGCCCACAGAGATCGCCATGGACAATGTCGAGGACGCGTTCTGCACGGTGCTTCGCCTGCTTGGGGAAGGATGCTCATCGCTACTTGCCGACGAGGCAGCTGTCGCAGACTTGATCAACCTGATCAATCTACGACAATCATCTCACCATGTCGTGTTGAGCAAGCTTGCGCAGGGCCTAAAAATTTAGGTGTCCATACCTTGCATGCCAACGCCATGCCTCCTCTGAGCCCCTCGCTAACAAGCACATTGGGTGAGCGATGTTGAGGATGAGCATGTACAGACGGCTAGGGGAGCATTCCACCCTAGCCAACAGGCGCCGATCCTGGTCACGGATTCTCAGGATGCCACCATCGATTAACACCTGGCAGTCGCTCTCGTCAAGTTGCTCGATGTTGATGATGTTAGTCGTGAGCCTGGGGATGAAGTACACCCCCGTAAGAATGTAGTGCTTGCCATTCTTGCAAGCGAAGAGGATCGTGCCACGCCCCTCGATGTCGACGACGGAGTCGTCTCCAAACTTGATAGTGTCGCGGATCATGGAGTCGATCTCAGAGAAGATAGTACGAGACCCGGATATGTGGTTTGTGGCACCGGTGTCAAGGTACCATAGTCGGTCGTCACATGTCTCCTCTTGATCTAGCTGTGCGAAGACCTTCGCCTCGACCAGCTGAAGAGGGATGTTTCGCAGCGGCATGGATTCTGACGCTGTGCCGCACGCCCTGGCCATGAGGAGTGTGGGTTCATTGTCTTTTGCGCCAGGTGGGTCTCAGCCCGCATTGGTTTGCTACGGCAATCTTTAGCCCAATGACCCTTCGTGCTGCAGTTACGGCATTGGGCCTTTGGGATTTCGCGCCCATCTCCATTCTTGCCGTTACCCGCACCACCATTATCAGTCCTCCTTTGAGGTGGTCTTCGACATCAATTGTTGGACTTGGAGCTGCTGGAGGTTCCTTCCCCCTGCTTCCGCTCCTTCATCCTTGCCGCCCACTCCTCCTCAATGAGCACAGCTTGCCTCCAGTGCCAGCAGTGGGTACATGATCAACCCTATCTTCGGTCGCTTTGAACTTTCCAGTTACCTTGTCAACCGAAAGTGTCGACACATCGAGCAGCGTTTCAATTGCAAGAGCAATTTGAGAGAAATGGGTGGGAACGACACACAGGTACTTCTCGATGACTCTGTGTGGAGGCTCCAGATCGCCGAGAATATCGTGCTGGTGAACCAACCCTGTGAGACGCATGGCGAAGTCATCCACCGATTCGCCGTCGCGGAATGCAATGCTCTCATACTCCTTGCGGAGTCTTTGAGCACTGGCCTTGCGCACTCGGTCGGTACCGATGTGCATGGTCTTGACAACGTCCCATGCCTCCTTGGCACTCGCCTTGACATTGAGTGTGCAGATCGTCTCCAGTGGCACGCCGCGCCGGATGGCTTCCAGTGCCATCCTGTCCTCCTGGAGCTTAGTGTCACCAGTCTCAACGGCATCCCAGAGCCCGCGCGCCTGGAGCATAACCTTCATCATCAAGGCCCAGTCGTCGTAGTTCGTTTTGGTGAGGAGCGGGTATGATGCCCCCCCCCCCCGACCTCCCTCACCACCCGATGTACCACCAGAGCGCCACCGCCGCCATTAGCGTGGCCACTAGGACGAGGGTTAGATTAATTGAAGCGTCGGGGCAACGCGGAATCGTCTTGCAACATGGTGGATTAAGCCAACCTGGCGCTGATACCAATTGTTAGCTCTACCGCTCAACTCTTCCTCCTGAAACGAACTCACAAGCAAACACCTGGACACAAGAATAGAGGGAGAACAAGATTGGTGCTGCTCTTCTTGCCTTGCAGCGTTTTCTATCACTTATACATGCTAAGAATTTACAGGCAACTATGGATAGCAATCAGGAATTTCCTAAGTCTATTACAAGCAAACATAGATAGCAATCCGGGTAAAGCTATAAAAGAAAAAACTAATTACAAAAACAGTGGCTATGCTTCCATACATGGTGGCCATGCTTCTATACACCCAGCCATGCGGATATATGAAAAGAAAATCAAAGAGAGATGCGGCAGGATTCGCTAACAGTGTTAGAGTTAGTTTGATGATCCAATTCACAATTTTCCTTGAAGTTCAAAATTAAAGTATAACACCCTTCCTCTTTGACCCAGTAGGTAGCAGGATGTGTACTAGATGATTATGTAATGCATAATGCAAGCCATCAAAGCTATCAGGTGAGATGTCATGTATGTATCGAGAAACATATTATCGGCCGATAGTTTGCATCAAGGCGACACAGTTGATAGACTACTAGCACCTCTGTAGTTTTGGTTGATCTAAACGCTAAAAGGGCATCCAAACTAACGAGTGCCGCCACCGCCACCCATCTCATCCCAGATGCCGGCATTGCAACGAAGCTAATGTACGAAATGGGACTCTGGATGCGCCATTGATCAGGGACTATATATATATATATCAGTAAGTCCTATCTACAACGGCTACTCTTGTAGAACACCTCGCGCACATCTTACTGGACAACGACGGCTCATTCGCTCGGCAACCAACTCGATAAGCACATTATCGTTGGATGCATCCCATGCAGCATATGCCTCTCAGTCGACGTGTCAGTTTTACGGTTACACTCGACCGATGCTGCTATCTAAGCAAGCAACAGCAACAGCAACTGCCAGCGCCACCACTCGGTCAGGATTCGGAAGACGACCAACTCAAAGGTACGTGTGCGTGTGGCGTCACACTGCACGAAGTTGCACTTGAGTGGAGTATCCGGCCGGTTCGATCATGGCCGGATGGCCGGGCTCGCGCGCGCGGCCGGCGCCACCAACGTCGTACGGACGGGGCGGACAACGGCGCCGTGCAGTCGTTTCCGCGCGCGCGCGCGTGACCGGCTAGCCGCGGCGGCGTATGGCTGCACATTCGCACGTACGTACGGCGTGCCGCGTGCGTGATGGGAGTCACCGACTCACGGGGTCTCATGGCCATTTCTGGCTTTCAGGACAGCACGTGCCGTCGCCGTGGGGGGGCACCGGCTTGGCCGCCCGGCCGTGGCGCCTTAATTGCTGGATAGCTATCTGCTGCTGGCCGGTGGTTCCGAAAAACTGTGGTGTCGTACTGGCTCGACTCGCGTGTTTTGATCGTGTCCCGTCCTAGTGCCGTGTGTATTTGCGTATCTGTATCAGCTTTTTGTCGCTGTTCATATATATATATATATATATATATATATATATATATATATATATAATAATAATAATAATAATAATAATAATAATATTGTGTGTGTGTGTGTGAGCTCCCATGATGCCACGATCAGATCATCAGATCCAGCACATTTTATTCTTACCTTACGTTGCTGGTTGGTGGCTAGATTCACATGCACTTTAACACGTGTGACCAGACCGAGTGCGGATAAATTATTTCTGGCGTAAAGATGGAACGTGCCGTAGCATATCTGCAGCGTGGATAAAGAGAAACCGATCAGGAAAAGGGGGATGCACAAAATTTCATTGTGAAATATGTTTCAGTAGCATGTATTGTCGGACATACCTACAATACTTGATCTTGTTCGCTCCACAGCAATGCAAGTCAGCATCTTCTTTGACTAGTAGGGGAAACGCATTAGAGATCATCCCTAAGGGCATCTTTAATGGTGCTAACTCAGCATTTTGCTTAGGTGGATGAGAGAAAAGGAAGTGAGATATAGACTGACTACTAACTTATAGTCAGGTTATAGCTGATTCCAAGGCATTTATCACCTCTTACATATGGGCTCATATTTAATTTTGTAGATTATGCTATAGCTAGTCTATTGAAGAAGTTGTCTATTAGCTATCTATAGATGACATGTACACTTTTTATAGAGGTAGTTGACTACACTATTGGAGATAAGTAAGTACTCACTCGAGATTGGTATTATCAAGCAAAGGAGTATCTTTGGCTTCCGGTTGACATCTTCACGACCCATCGCCACCGCACTGACTACTGCAGACAAGCACTACCATCTCATCAACGACGCTCCTGTCTCCGCAAGGTCTGCATTCTGACAACTTTTGTATGTGCTCTACGGCACGGTGTTGGAATCAGAAAAGCAGCCAGGAAGGAAGGTCTCCGTAGAGGCTCGTAGTAGGCACCACCAAAGCTACGTTGCGTTGCGTCTTCCCGTTGCGGGAAGCCATTCGCGTGCCCTTCTTCGCCCTTCCGACGTAAGAGATCTCCAAATGTACATGTAAAACTTAAAAGCCCACCAACTGCTAGTACCTGTACGTCGACCGTCAAGGGTACGTTGGCAATTGTTGCTTACAAAACAAAAGCATTGCCCTCCTTTGGGGCACTAAGCTGGCACTCGAAGGCAACTTGGTCATAATTTGACCTGACATTCTGTCGTCGTTTTGTTTCTACCCCGGAAAAACGGTAAGTAGGGGAAGAAATCCCTTTGATGCGCGGTTTTTTGATTGGTCGTTGGATAACCTCACCGTTCGGGACCGGTTGCCTGGAGTTGACAGCCGATTCCGGCACGTATCGCCATCGAGCTAAATATATATGGCCAGTATGCGATGGTCAAAGGAGGAGATTGGATTCGATTAGGACCTGAACGTACACCAGAAGTCCAGAACCATGCATGCGCATCAATGCTATTCTCAAAAGTGAGCACGCATTCTTGACCAAATCAAAACGGTAATCGGCTGAGTCTCGGTTTCTTGTTTGCAAGGGAGGCAAGGAGAAACGAGTGTTGCATGTTGATGCGTCGGTTCGCGTGAGAGATATGATCTAATACCTGTGGATCCGACATAAAATGCATTGCATAACCACCAATGGTCCTGATCAAGTGCCCATCACGCATGAAGCGACACGATACTGGAGGGTAGCGGGTAGCCTAGCCGCAACCAACGTCGTCGAATTCGAGCCTCTCATGCCATGTGTGATGCTCTGATATTGTCATCAGATTAGGGCAGCTGAGCAGATCAGATCAGTTCCTTCCCAATAGGGTCGTGTCTCAACCACCAAGTGTGTCGGTAATCTCATACGCACAGTACGTTTTTTTTTTTATAATAAAAACCACCATCTTCTGGTCGATCGCCTTTACCTTTCCATGGCAACCACCACGCTTTTCGTTCAAAAATCTCCCGTCCCCAAGCCCAAAGCTCACGTAGCACATGTTTCCCATACATGAACTCTGTATTCTGGTATGGTACGACTCTTGCTTGCACTCCCGTAACTACTCCGTAGCCGGATCACATGCACGCTCAAGGCAAGTAACTCATCATTTTTCTACAGTAACATTTACTATATTATTTTTTTAGATTAATCCGAACCATCTCTTTTCGATCTAACAACTCGTACGCAAATGTTTAAGTTGCAGTCCCTAAGACCACGTGAAAACAGTGTCCATCACGAGGACTAGTACAGTGTTGTACCATTCGACTGCACCAACTCTCCTTATACCATACACAGGCAGGCAAAGCCGCAAAGGTGAGAGAGGTTGAAGGGTGGCTCCAGGAATCGCCTCACGGACTGGGTAGAATACAAAAGCGCGAGCACAGTGCAAGCAAAGGGTCGCAGAAAATAAAGGCTTCGCCGTCTCGCCACCGCCGTCCCTGTCACGGGCCGCGCTTAACAGCTCACCCACACTAACAACCACCATCCTGCACCCGGCGCGCGCGCCACAGTATATATCGCCAGTGCCGGTGCTAGCACTGGTACTACGAGGTGGAGGTGAGTACCGAGAAGCAGAGCAGAGCAGGGGACGGGCATGGCCATGGCGGCGCCTCCGTTCTTGGCCGTGTTGGTGGTGGCGGCGGCGCTGTGCTGCAATGCGGCTCGTGCGCAGACGCCGGTGTTCGCGTGCGACGCGTCCAACGCGACGCTGGCGGGGTACGGGTTCTGCAACCGGTCCATGAGCTTGTCGGCGCGGGCGGCCGACCTGGTGGGGCGGCTGACGCTGGCGGAGAAGGTGGCGTTCCTGGCGAGCAAGGCCGCGCTGCAGCGGCTGGGCATCCCGGCGTACGAGTGGTGGTCCGAGGCGCTGCACGGCGTCTCCTACGTCGGCCCCGGCACGCGGTTCTCGTCGCTCGTGCCCGGCGCCACCAGCTTCCCTCAGCCCATCCTCACCGCCGCCTCCTTCAACGTCTCCCTCTTCCGCGCCATCGGCGAGGTCAGCAATAGCTCGACTCCCCTGCTGTTTCACACGCATTTCGATCTGCATTGCGGTAAAGATGCAACCTTTCTCCTCCGCGCCATCCGCATTGCGATCTCTCCGCTTGGTGGGGGCGATTTGACGGCGAGCTTTCGCAGTGCGGGTCGGTGGATTGGGGATTCGGTGCAAGCATGAGAGAATGTTGTGCCTTGCTTTCCATCTTTTCACTCATGTGCAATGCGGCAAGGCAAGAAAAAAGCCGCAAAAGCGCGTCATTGGATGCGCAAATGGGCTTTGGATTATACTATCTCATTTGGCTCCTTTTCGCCGGCGTCTTCTGATTGGTGACACAGCACGCATTTACCCTGCCGCTAAGCTACCAGGTTAAAAGAAGCGCCGTAACATTTTGTAATTTTGCGTAGAATCTATCATAGACAATTAGACATAGGGCTATGGGGGGTATGCATGCCGTTTGAGTCTTCCGTGGTGATGGGGATGTAGTAGTAGGAGTAGCAGTGGATTTTTTTTTCATACTGAAAGCTACACACATTTTACCCGGTTCAAACGGCAAAACAACGGCGACATGTGGTGAACAAAAGGTTAAAGAAAAGTTGCGACACCAATATACGAACAGATGATACCTATTCGTAGTCACAATTATACTAGATTTTATTTTACACGTCACGCATCTACCTTCCCTTTAAGAAAAAGAGGCTTAGGGCGTATGCGATTGGTATAGGCGGTAGTTAATACATAATATACATCCACGCCATCTATGACAAATCTTAAAAATAACTTATACAATGGACTGTCTATATAGCTGTCTGTAATGATCTCTCATACGACTAATAGACTGTCTGTACAATGGTATACACACTATAAAGCTGTCTATAAGGCCGTCTGTTAAATAGTAGACAGCATATTTCTCTCTCTTCCCTCTCTCTCCTCCACATCATCCAAAATCTGATGTAGCATACCTTTATAGACAGCTGACATGTACCGTTGTACATGCCCTTAGGTTAGTGGTGTGTGCGAACGTAACCAGTTCTATGGTACATAGCTCCAACACCAACCGTGGTGTCAAAGATGAGATGCAATGCACATGCGCAACTATGCAACGCTCTGAGCCGTCCAAGATCTAGGACATGATATGTTCCTTATCGCGGGCATTTGTGCGTAGCAGCCGCGCAGCAACATGTGGGTCTCTCTCTAGGGGCTGGGGCAGGTTCAACTTATCTGATTAAAAAAAATCGTGTGATTTTTTTTATTATTGGAAAAAAAGTCGTTAGAAATCGGATGGTTTTGAAATTCAATATTTTGAAGAGAAAAAAAAAATCAAAATCAAGAGATTTTCTCTCGATTTTGACCAGCCAATTAAATGTTTCGCAAAACCGATTTTTTAGTCTCGATTTTCACTGATTATCGCGATATTTACGTCTCATTTATTTTTTTGGTTTTTTTAATTTAACCGATTTATCGGTCGATTTTAGATGTTGTATCCCTCCGTTACGCCCAAAAATGACGATTTTTGCCGATATTGTGACCCCTGCGCTACGGCGGGACCCCCTGAATTTAGCACTCCAATATTTTATGCATGTGATATTTGCACGAAGGATTAGAGAACAATACCATTTAGGAATAGTAGTAGACTAGTACCGTCCAGTTACAAATAGTGTCAATTTGGATATAGGTGTAGTAAAAAAATCGAAACTTTAATTGTAAATATCTTCAAGTATTTAAATTTGATATATAAAATATATATATATATATATATATATACTTTTGTCTCGAAAAATACTTTCATAAAATTATAATTTTACTGGGTTTTATAAATATATTATAATATAAATTAGCTGTGAGAACTGTAGTTTAGAGATAGTATTGATATCCAAAACATAGCTATTTATGATCCAGAGAATATTAACGGGTGGGAGGACCACGCTGAAATATCGGTTTAGGCCAGAGATCTCTTTACAGTCTTTTTCCATGTGGAGATACATACATGGGCATTTCTTTTCTCCATCCAAGGTGGTATTGTCTCGTGGATTGCATTAATTGGACGCTATCACATCGCCTGTCAGGAGCCGAACCTTTTTTTCCTGTCCACCTTCTCTTCCGCTGAGGCATCATTATCTCATGGGAATTAATTCAGAAACGGGTGCTGAAAAGCTGGTCCATGATACTAGTAGTATTTATTCAGTACTATTTTATGAGGGGAGGTCCCTCTCCATGTAGCTTTATCAAAGTGCAAATGCAAAATAATCATCACCTCCATCGTCGCCTAGCTCGTGTCCTGATCGAGTTTGGAAAAGCGGCATTCCAGCTAGCTGCAAGCAATGCCGTCTCTGCTTCTAGGAGGATCTTTGTACATTTCGTGCCTGAACTTGATTGCATTTGGGAAAGCGTTCAAGAAGTCAGAGAAGTAGTCTGAAATGGACTAATCACTAGATTCCCTTGGAGACATACGAACGCTGAAATTAAACAGCCTACTACCGACCGTACTAAAGGTTCTCACAAATCGCAAGAATCCAGCAGGTAGTGACCACTTCAGGGACTCCTGCCTGGCATCTTTTTCTTTCGGTTGCACCCAACATATTACCTGCTGCTTGACTAGTGCCTAGCTAGTACTAGTACTGTGATTTGGTGCACCGCTGCACATCATGTATGTTTCACACATTGACATTGTGCAAATTAGAGCGATTCTTTGTGAATTTCTGATGGTGATGAGATCGTGGTCCGACGAAATTTCTGATGGGTTGTGGTGTGGTGTCTGAAGGTGGTGTCGAACGAGGCGCGGGCGATGCACAACGTGGGGCTCGCGGGGCTGACGTTCTGGAGCCCAAACATCAACATCTTCCGCGACCCGCGGTGGGGCCGCGGGCAGGAGACGCCCGGCGAGGACCCGCTGCTGTCCAGCAAATACGCCGTCGGCTACGTCACCGGCCTGCAGGACGCCGGCGGCGGCGACGGCCTCAAGGTCGCCGCCTGCTGCAAGCACTACACGGCGTACGACCTCGACAACTGGAAGGGCGTCGACCGCTACACCTTCGACGCCGTGGTAAGCCGGTTCATTTCACTGTCACTTGCACCTGTTTTTTTTCACTTCTACTAGCGTGTAACGGTGTAAGTAGCTAGATCATTACGTGCGGTTGCTGCGCGGTGGCGAATTTTTGCATCGGTAGGCTGTCATGATTGGCTCGATGGGCATGTGCGGCGTGCTTGCTTGCCGTTTTGCACAATTGAATAGACCCTGCCTGCCTGCCATGCTCGTAGCCGATACGTGCGAGTAAATGAGTGTGCTAGCTTGCTGTACTGATGAAAGCGCGTCCAGGATAAGTTGTTGATTGACCCATGTGGCAACAACAACCTGCCTTTCCCTTTCGTTAATTTAATCGATCCATCGCCATTTTATTTAGTCCCAAATCAATGTCAAGTAGACTGGATCGGTCTCTTGCAGAATGTGACCGACAATAGCATGCAGTAGTCAAGTTTGAGCAGTGTTTCTATGATTTCCCTCCTAATATAAGTTGCACAAACCTTAAAGCAAGCGAAGGGGTAAGTAATCACTATCTACCTTTCATTCATGCTTTAATAGTTGTGTAATTTTTAAAAAGAATAGCATAGAAGCACCTCTCGTCAAGTTTTTACGTCGAGTTAGCCATACGGATTGTTAATTCCTCTTGCTTTAGTACCGTGGCGGTAAAACGATGCTTCTTGGTCGGACAGTGGCATGTGGATTTCTAGCTCGCCCCTGATCACTCCACTGCTGCTTAAATTAGACAATACAATCCTAAATTAAACATGGAGTATTATTTAACTAAGGATCAAAGGATGTCTGAACACGTATAGATGAAAACAAGTTGCGAATTGTTAATCCCCACATCAATTCTGGTGGTTGCAGTTCCCCGAAATGGCAGATCTCGGCCATCTCCATCGACCAAAACACATAAAACAAACCTGCCTTCGAACCTCGTTGGCAGCGTTTTAGACGCTGTTGTCTCAGATGCTACATTTTTCTATGCCTTCGAGGGTAAATTAGTAGAGTAGTGTGGTATTCTATTCATGCTGGGACAGAAACAGAAACAGGAACGGAACCTTTTGTTTTTATATTTGTGATTTGTGAATACTAAGCAGATATGCTAAAACAATGTTTCACCTAATCATGGGTGTCGTATTAGATATCGTTCATCCGAGCTTCGCTTGCTTCAATCCTGTGATTCAGTCCTAACTCAACTATTATTAATTAGTCCAGCATTTGCTGCCTGTTATGTAGTAACGTGCGTACAGTTTTCGGAACTTCACCAGCAAAATGAAACAAGGGTATTTCCTCGAAAAAATGAAACAAGGGTCTTTACATAAAGGGGAAAAAAGTTTAAATAACGGCGGAAATGAATCAATCACCATATGCCAGTATTTCAGCACTCTTATCGGTGTCCCATTTTGTGTTGTGAATTCAGGTGTCACAGCAGGATCTGGACGACACGTTCCAGCCCCCGTTCAAGAGCTGCGTGATCGATGGGAATGTGGCCAGTGTCATGTGCTCCTACAACAAGGTCAATGGGAAGCCCACCTGTGCAGACAAGGACCTCCTGTCTGGAGTCGTCAGAGGGGACTGGAAGCTTAATGGGTCTCTCCCTACTTCCTCTTCCCTAAATTTTTTGCAGAATTGCAGACTTGCATCTCATGCTTGAAACAAGAACAGCTTTGCCGTGTGTTTTAAGCTTACTTAGCTCGCCTCCCCAGCCTGTAAAGGCTCTGAATGTGCCAGGGAATCATGGGCCAAGTTTGTCAGTTTTGACCGCACTAATTTGTGCATGCATTAGCCAAAATAGGACATGTACGTAAATCAGTACTAGTTTCAGAGTTGCTGTTCTAATTATCTCTCTCTGGTTCTTGCAGATACATTGTGTCGGACTGCGACTCGGTCGACGTTCTGTACAATAACCAGCACTACACCAAGACGCCCGAGGACGCCGCCGCCATCACAATCAAATCAGGTTTGTTCATTTGTCACAAACACATGTAACTATGGAGTCTCCCTGGAGTACATATAATGTGCAGTTGCAGGATTTGATCGCCTAACGAGCTCGAACTGTTCGTTTCCTTTATCTCCAAACCATCAGATGATAGATTTATTAGCGCGACTCGTAGCAGCTAGGCAATCAGTACGAGTCGAGATTGGCTGTAGCCATCGAGTTGTTAGGTCGTCCGGTGTAACTGATGGGATCCAAGCAACATCTTTGAGCTTAAAGGGGCCTTGACAGCCTGCAACCTGGCCTGACAAAATTATTCCCATTATTGTCGGTGCGCCCACGATATTATTAGGTACCGTTTTAGCTGATCTAGTTATTTATTCTCAAGATATTCAGCAAAAGAATGGGCCTCAACTCATTAATGACTTTGAGGCCTTATCCCGCAAAAGAAAAAAGTTGTGAACCGAGGACTAGGAGACTTTTTAGATTCCTGTGAGGTACCAAAAATGCTTCCAGATTTGAGTGATTTCAACAAACAAAATCATCCGGATGATGATTATCCAATCCCAAAATATACATACCCATTCTTGGAACAAGGACTAATTAAATACTAAGAGGTACAAAAAGTTTAAAGTATGGAGGTATCAAGAGGTATAAGAGTTTAAAGGTAATTTGTTAGTACCCGGAAAAACTCTCCGTTGATATTCGTTTTCAAAATTCGAAAGTTCTGTGTTGCACCATTTCCAGATTCACATGTTTTCTGACGTGGCTTGGCCGAAATTTGGCAGGGCTGGACCTGAACTGCGGCAGCTTCCTGGCGAAGCACACCGTGGCGGCCGTGCAGGCCGGCAAGCTGTCGGAGTCCGACGTCGACCAGGCCATCACCAACAACTTCATTGTGCTCATGCGGCTGGGCTTCTTCGACGGCGACCCGCGGAAGCTCCCCTTCGGCGGCCTCGGCCCCAAGGACGTGTGCACGTCTTCCAACCAGGAGCTGGCCCGCGAGGCCGCGCGCCAGGGCATCGTTCTCCTCAAGAACAGCGGCGCGCTCCCACTCTCCGCCAAGTCCATCAAGTCCATGGCCGTCATTGGCCCCAATGCCAATGCCAGCTTCACCATGATCGGCAACTACGAAGGTAACAAATTCTTACTGCTATTAAGACCCTAATCTATTTAGTTTGATCAAGCAGAGAAGTCGTGGACTAACTCCTGTACTACTGACAATGCCACACAGGCACGCCATGCAAGTACACGACGCCTCTCCAGGGCCTGGGCGCCAACGTGGCCACCGTGTACCAGCCGGGCTGCACCAACGTCGGTTGCAGCGGGAACAGCCTCCAGCTCAGCGCCGCCACGCAGGCCGCGGCCAGTGCTGACGTGACCGTGCTGGTCGTCGGCGCCGACCAGTCCATCGAGCGCGAGAGCCTGGACCGGACGAACCTCCTTCTGCCCGGCCAGCAGCCGCAGCTCGTATCCGCAGTCGCCAACGCCTCCAGTGGCCCTGTCATTCTCGTCATCATGTCCGGTGGACCGTTCGACATCTCGTTCGCTAAGTCCAGCGACAAGATTTCCGCCATTCTTTGGGTCGGCTACCCCGGCGAAGCCGGTGGCGCCGCCCTCGCCGACATCCTCTTCGGATACCACAATCCAAGTGAGTGCATTGCACATTTGCATCTCTGCATTGTTCTCTCTCAATAACTTGTTAAGTGTCCTAGTGCCTATAGGCTGAGCACGTTGTTTTCATGAACACAGGTGGAAGGTTGCCGGTGACGTGGTACCCCGCGTCATTTGCCGACAACGTCCCGATGACCGACATGCGCATGCGACCGGACACGTCGACCAGTTACCCCGGCCGGACGTACCGGTTCTACACCGGCGACACGGTGTACGCCTTCGGGGATGGTCTGAGCTACACCAACTACGCGCACCACCTCGTGTCGGCACCGAAGCAGGTGGCCGTGCCGCTCGCGGAAGGGCACACGTGCTACACCGAGCACTGCCTGTCGGTGGAGGCCGTGGGCGACCACTGCGAGAACCTGGCGTTCGACGTGCACCTCCGGGTGCGTAACGCGGGCAAGATGGCCGGCAGGCACACCGTGTTCCTGTTCTCGTCGCCGCCGTCGGTGCACAACGCGCCGGCGAAGCACCTGCTGGGGTTCGAGAAGGTGTCCCTGGAGCCCGGGCAGGCGGACGTGGTGGCGTTCAAGGTGGACGTGTGCAAGGACCTGAGCGTCGTGGACGAGCTGGGCAGCAGGAAGGTGGCGCTGGGCAGCCACACGCTCCACGTCGGGGACGTGAAGCACACGCTCAACTTGAGGGTTTAAGACGGAGAGAAACACGAGAGGTAATGAGGCTTTTGATATATGGAGTTGGAATTGGATCGATCGGGGAATTGGTTATGGGGGGGTGTAATAACTAAGGGCGCCCCGTTGGGAAAGAATTGGACCCACGGGGAGCTTTGGAATCGGAGGAGTCTTTTGTTGGATTTCATTTATTTGGAGGGTCGATTTGCAATTGTAATCTTGCAAAAGTATCGCAAGTGTAATTGATTGGAAGGGAGAATAGCTCACTTCGTCCATTCAATTCAATTCGATTCGATATGTTCAATTCGTTTTACGGAAGGAGTTGTTCTGATGTTCCTTTCTTTACCATGAACTTATCTCTGCATGCTGTCATGTAAATCGATGGCGACATCAGATTTCTATTAAACCAGACAATTTGATGGCCTGGCATGTTTGGGGAGCTGCAGCTGAGTTAAAAAGTTGCTTTTAGCTTATTGAGCTGTAAAGTAGCTGTAACTTTTTTGAGAGGATGTTTAGCAAACTTGCTTTTTATTGGCTGCTGCATCTGTAGCCAGTGTTAAAATGACTGAAATAACCCGGATGTGCAAAGGGAAGGAGATGGCCACTAGGCAAGGAGGAGGCGGCCAACGGGCGGCGAGGCTTCGAGACCGAGTGAATGGCCGGCGCTCCAAGACCGAGATGCAGCGGGGAGGATGCGGTCGGGCTCGGATGCAACAGATACCGGGCAGCGAGGTGGGGAGGAGCCGAGGAGGCGGCGATCGGGTGGCACTCTAAGACCGTGATGCCGTGGCGATTGGATAGGAAGGAGGGGCTGGATCGGTGTGGCGACCCGCATAATTAGCCCGGAGCAACGACAGTTAACACCGTCGTTACCCTGATATAATTACACGAATCTGGGTATATTAGCAAATAATATATCGAGCGAACCCGACACTTTATCAGTTAATACACCGTATTCAGAGTGTTGCAACAGAAACAATAATTAGAGACTGAAATGAAAATTTTTATTACATTCCATACCACGCAGGCTACCAACTTAAGTTCAGATGTTCAACACTATCTTTACAGCAAAAGCTTAATACAACCATTAACATAATTATACCCTATTGATTGAAGGTCTCGGCCATCCCGGTTACTACTCCAACCAGTCATCTGAGTAGTCCTTTACCACCTTGTCACTTTGGTCCTGCAGGTGACTCGCCAACCAATCCTCCTTGATGATTCCATAAGGATCAGTTTCTAAGCAAAGGGGGTTGTACAAGAGTGACTACAAAAGTATTCAGCAAGCATTATTAGCAAGATGCAATATATGAATTTTTTCCTTTCACATCCATCTCAAGTCCTCTCCATAACTATCTGATGTAACCTCTCCCCAAAACCATTTTCAAAAAATAGAGTTTTAATAGAAAAGTTGTGTTGATTTTAACTATCCAAAAATGCTACTAGCACTCGTATATGAGGCAGTTTTAGCTTCCGTAGCCTCCAATCCAGGAGACAGGTATAAATTTATGATTTTACCCTGCGCAGGTTTTTACCAGTTTACCCATAGCGAACACAATCGCAACTGGGAACCCAAAATGTTTATCACCAATCAGGTATTAGATCTCCAACCCTGATAGCCCATGAGTAGTTGTGTCATCCATTGGTTTCCACCTTGTAACGCCCTAGTTTTCGCCTTTTGGAGAAAATCTAATTTAAATTAAATAAATTCAAAATTTGGTTTTTCCTTGGTGTTTAATTTAACCTAGCATCCGTTCCCATCCAAAATCGGAATTCATTTCCCCTCCGTTCGAAAAATCGAATTTCTCGGTTCCCGTCGGTACCCGAAATTTCACCCGAGATTGAAAATGCTCCAAAACACCAGAAATCACTTCAATTAGGTCCTAAATATTCCAAAATGATTGTTGGAATGAGTCCCAGGATTTTTGGAACGCCACCCCTATTTTATCCCGCGCGGCTTTTGTTTAATGCCCGCTATTCGCCCCAGGATATTCAAATCCACAAATTTCATCCAAATTCCGCGAAACCAATTTATTGGGTTCCAAATATTCCAAAATGGTTCTAAGAATTTTTCCGGAATTTTTAGACCATTTTTGCTAATTTTTCTCTAGGGTGGTTCATTTGCGTAATCCCCGGCCAATAAGGGAGTGCCATGTGGCGGGTACTGTTCCAGCTTCTTCAATGGGCTTGCACGATGGTTCTTGCCAGAACCATGGCTTTCAAGCTTCATACTTGTTCCTCCCATTCAAGTGGCCATAACTCCTCCATCAAGGCTCCGATTCGCGAACGGTCAAGTCCGTTGAATACGTGACGACGAATCCCTTCCATTCCCCACCATTATTCACCCCGAATCTCGCCGGAAACCGCCGCACTAAGCAAAAATCGAAATGCACCTTAATGGTCATTACTCGGCCGTTTCAACTCCAAACGGCGCACCACCACCTCTCAAAGCTCCGTAGGGAAGTGCTCTTTCCAGTAGTGTCATTCCCCTTTTGCCTCTCTAATCCAATCGGCCGGGAGATTGAGAAAACCGCGAGGAACACCGGGTTTTTGTGTTCTTCGTGTTCATCCCTCTAACTTCCTCTCCGGTGGGTCATTCTCAACTCCGTTTGTTTCCATGTGATCGTGTGGGAGTCTAGTTTCTAATTCATCCATCGATTTTAGGTTTCATCAAGAGTTGGAGACGAATTTCGTGTTTTCGTCGCTTCGGCCAAATCTCCGACGTCTCCGTTCTTCGTCGAATTCGTCTCCTCTGGCGAGCAATTGATCAATTCCTTGCAAGTGTGAGTCCATCTAGATGATCTTTAGGTCATCCATCATTTGATATTGCAAGATTTCATGAAATTTGTGCAAAAATTCGAAATTTGGAAAGAAACGGAGTCTTTGTTTTGGGCCTTGCCCATGCCGTCTTGCCGCCGCCGCCGTCAGCCGCCGGCGTGCCCGCTGGCAGCGCCCACGAGGACTCGCCACAGACGCCACCGCCGCCCGCAGCTCGTCTGCCCGGCCATCTCGCCATTCGGCCGGCCGCCTCCCGCCGCCATGGTGCTCCCCGCCCTCGCCTTGCGCCCGCCCGCCATCGTCTTGCCCGCCCGCCGCTACTCGCACAGCGCCGCCATCACCGGCGATCTGTGCCGCGCCTGCCAGCCGTCGCCGGGGCCCCTGCTCGCCGGCACCAAGGGGAGCCATGGCTCCCTTGTTCTTTAGCTCCATGGAGAAGAACCTCCATGCCTATGACAGTTGGGCCCCACAAGACATAGAGACAAACCCATTTAGGAAAAATCAGAAATTCAGCCAAGGAATATTCCGAGGAATATTCCCTCGTTTTCGATTTTCCAGGGTTTTCGAACTTCGGAAGCTCATATCTTTTCCGACCGAACTCCGATTGACTCCGTTCAAATTCCTAAATTAATCTAAAATCAATACCTACTAGCCAGTACTACTTGGGTAATTTTTGGATTTTATTTATTTTCTTGTTATTTATTTGTTGTACCGTTTTGTGCGTAGCCGCCGACCCCGCCGCTGGACTTCAAGAGTTCGACATTCTCACTGTGACCGAGGCAAGTCTCCTTGACGCATGTTGATCCTACAATTTATAAATGTTTTACCATGTTTTTACAAATTGCATTGCTATTTATATAAAAGGATGATGTTGACGTTAGGCTATTAGTTATACCTGTTGTTCATACCTCCTTGTTATTGTTATCCCTGATCCTTTGTCTCCCTAGTACAGTAATCCACCATAATAACTACTTTCGATAAAATATTCTTTAATTAAGGGAAAAGACTAGTTGACAGATATTTTGATGGAGCAAATGGTATGGAATGCAAATTGGAGTTAGATGAATATTAGTGATGATGTGGGGGTAGTCAATATGAAAGTGAGCTATGAATGGTGATAGTTGGGATATTGAGGAGTTGGATTATGATAGCAGTTCGCAATATAATTAATATGGATTGGGGAAGTATTGGAAGATGTACGATATTAAGAATAATGGTCGGTAAAGTTAAATAAATAATATTGAGAGTCATACTTGGGGATCAAATAGAATAAGTGGGAAATCATATTTCGGTGGATTTTAACCAGCATACTATGTGATTTAGAGATGACAATGCGAAGGGTTACAATAAGTGATATTGATAATGATACTCGATGATGTAGACACTGATATTGTTAAATATAATCGATGGAGTCAGTGGATAATATGGAGGATCATACTCGGTGGTTTAGTAGATGATTTTGTGGAATATGGTTTCGCGATAACCAGTTATGTGGGATCATGAATATTGTGAATTATGTGTGATTTGTTTAGTCGATCTAGGTGTCACGGTATACGGAAAACATTAGAGTCGATGAATTAATGAAGTCTTGGTTTATAGAATCTTTCTTGAAAAGATGCTCGGGGATGAGCTTATGAATTATTCTTGGTGGATCAGGTAGATTACAAAATTAATCAATGTGTGGATGATGGGTAGTCAATAAGGAGACTTATATTTTAGGGAGATTGTTTCATATACCATGATGATAGTAGCTTAGCCTGATTTTGGAGTTATGATGGCACATGATATAGACTTTACTTGTTGGAATGCTAAATTGGACCGGATTATATAGTGCCATGATAATAATGGGGGAATCCTGGTGATCTCATGAACTTTGGAGATGATAGAATTGGTTATAACAATTTTACCAACTTTGGTATTTGAAAATTAGAAATAAATGGTGGAATAGAACAGTTCGGTAGAAATGCTTAGACTCGCAATCGGTCAGTATTCACCTATGGGTGGGAATTTCGTTTATCTCTTGAAACCTTGTGTTAAAAGTTATAGGCAAAGAGTATTGACGTTGGTTTACGAAATAAAAACAAAATAAAAATGGTTGGGACTTGGGCGGAATGGGTTGATCGGCGGGTGCGGATGGAGCACTAGTTTTCATTGTGCAAGTACCGCCCCAAGTCAATTAAGGACCGACGCTTATGACTGCCCATTCTGAGCATAACCGTACTACCACATGTCTATAATGGTACGACCTGGCTAAATAATTTGTAGAAACCTAACTTTGACTCACCAAACGGTGGAATGTGAGTGCCGGCTAGAGGCAAGACTGTTTTTCTCACATGGCGCAAGAGGGGGCTTCTGTACTGGGTGGCTAGAACCCTAACAGCGGTGAAACCTCAGCGGGTGGGTCGGGTTAGACGTATACATTGTAAAGGCCTTGTCATGATCTCTCTGCCGACACACCAAAGGAAGTGTGTTAATTGCATGGCATTAAGAGACGATCATGTCTTGTGGGTAAAGTTGTACACCTCTGAAGAGTTAAAACTATTCGAATAGCCGTGCCTACGGTCAAGGGCAAAGCGAAGAATGCTTTCATATTGGTAGATTTTTGTTTTTGTTTTCAAAACTGGTAATTTGGGATCCGGGAGTGGTTAGAACTCTTGGGTGTTGTCGGGGATTGGCTATCTGGCAAAAGACCACGGTACCCCCGTGAAAAGCTAAAAACCGCCGACCTCGCGATACTAAAAGAAGATGCTCGGGAGAACGAAACGAGCATCCCTCCTTCTCCTCCGAGCATACGCGTTTGCACCTCTACTCGCAGAAGTACCAAACACGCCCCCCCCCACGAGCAAGCATGCTCGTAGAAGCTACGACCTACTCGGGTGTTTGGTCGGAGGGCCCAGCGAACGCTACGAGGAAGGAAGGAACCAACCAATCAGCCGGAGATCAAGGGAGATCATACCCGGAATTCAAATAGCGCGAAAATCAAGGACAGCGGGTCACGGATATGGATACGTAGCGTGATCCCAGGAGTTAGTTGCCCTTTTTGGTACCTATAGTCGTATTATTTAAACCCCCCGGAGGATTTGTAACGGGGAGAGGGAAAAAAGAGATAGAACATAATACACTGGAGTAGGGCTGTTATCCCGGCAGAGGGAGGCCCGAACCAGGATAAACACCGAGTGTCCCCCCTTTTCTTCTTCTCCCGACCTGGCATCGCTCGAACGACCTCTTCGATCCGTACGACGGGGCTCTGTTGATCCCCCATTCAACAAGTAAGCTCGACGGGAGCCGTTCTCCAATCGTCGACAGCTGGCGCCGTCCGTGGGGACGATAGCTTGATTCCCGTGCAGATCAAGATCCTCGAGGATGCCAAACTCGGGAGACACTCGGGACCTTTGCGTTTTTGACCACGTTGAAGATGACGACGTGTACTACGCCATCGACAACGTGGCCAGGGTGACCGATCCTATCGGTCACACTGAGTCTGGGAGCCCTTCCCCAGACACGGGAAAGCGAGGACAGGGCCTCCATTCCCCAAACATTACCCTCGAGGACCCCGAGGATGACTACGACGGGCTCTACGATGGCCTGGACATACCAGACGACCTGGAGCTCGACCGAGAGACCGCATCTCAAGGGGATACCATGATGTCCCCATCGCTTTCATCCCGCCTCGCCGAGTCAACGTGGCCGGAGCCGTCGGAGCCCGGAGAGGATCCTCGACGCTGCCAAGCACGACCACTACGAGGCGGCGGACTCCACCGAGGCGTCCTTGGGAAAGACCCTCGCGAGCATCCGCCGCCAGGCAAAGGGGAGTGCGCTTCCACGGAAAGGAACTCGCGGTACCGAACTCCCGATCGCGCTCGGGCGCGTCAAAGCTCACCGCCGCCGCTTCACCGGAAATGGAGCGATTCTGAGCCTTGGCGGCGGTCGTGCGTGACTGCGCAGCTTTCCGAGCAAGTAGACTTGGAGGCCGTGGGCGTGGTCGTAGCCGAAGATTTGGAAAGGCTTGCCGCCGAGCTGAAAGTCTCGGATCCTCCCGTGGACCGGATGCCCGAGTGTTTCCCGGGACCATCACCAACGCTTCCCATGCGCCGCACAGAGGTGAGTCTCTGAGCCATGCTCGGAGATCGCACTGCATCGCTAACCCGATCCGGAAAAGCCTCGAATAACAGAGCAACCTCGAGCGGTACCTCTATAATCGCCAGACATTCTGGCGCTACGAGCGGCTCCACGGCCAAGCGGTCGTCGGCACGACCGTCGCATGAGGTCTTCTCCCGACTCGGCCCGCGCACGGGGCGTTGGGCGGAAGACCCGCGTGAAGGCCGCCGTGACCGAGGGTTTCACCGCGAAATCCCGAAGCTTGGTGCCAGGCCTTCACGAAGCTCCCTCCGGACGCCGCATGGCCGAACAGATTCAAGCCCGCCACGCCGAAAGATTCAATGGGACCCGTAACCCGGACGAATTTCTCTCAATATATACTACCGCCATCCTCGCCGAGGAGGCGTGAGGGGTGATGGCAAATTACCCGCCGACGGTTCGACGGAGCCGCCAGACGTGGCTTTTCAATCGAAGGAAGGATCCATACGGTCCTGGGGCAGCTCGGCGCCCGAGCAAATTTCCGGAGTACATCCGCCGGAAAGGAGCGCGACTGGAGCGCTTGATACAGCGGACGGGAAACCTGCGACAATTCGTCGGAGGTTCATCCAGGTCCGGAACTCGATCCCGAACATATCGGACGAAGCTGTCGTCCGAGCTTTCAAGTTCGGGGTACGGGACGTGCGCTTCACGCAGGACCTGGAGATCCACCCGGATCTAACGGCGAACGAGCTCTTCCGAATGGCCGATCGATACGCCAACGCAGATGAAGCGTCCCAATGGAAGAGAATGCTGGATGAAGGGAGCTGCCCGCTCAGCCTGGTCTAGAGACCTCGGCTAGCAAAAAGGGCTCGACTCAGTAGTCAAGAAGATCAAGAAGAAGAAGAAAAGCAACCCTCGCCACCATGGTAGCCGCGGTGGAACAACAACAACCCGAGCAACCCAGAAATGCCCACGGGTTTAACGCTGGGAAGAGGACAACCACACAGGCCTCGAGAACGAGGCGACTAAGCTGACCGACGGGGCGACCTCATCATCCGCTTCACCAGGCGCACGGGCACGATCTACGGAATTGCCGAACGTGGACCTACCGCCTGGAGCAGTTTTACAGCGGCAGGGGTCCCATGCCGACACTTCCAGAGCAGGGTGAAAATGGCAAAGGTAAACAGCCCGCCGATGAAAGTGAGGATGACATGGAATACCAAGAACCAAAGAATCACATAGCGGTCATCTTCGGGGGCTCCTCCGCCTACAAGTCCCGCCGGGACTTAAAGGACGCCGCAAGAGAAGTGCACCATGTTACCTGTGTAAGCCTCCGGTCAGAAGAAATTGAAATGGTCCAAATATCCTCACCTTCTCCAAGGACGATTGTCCCCTTGGGATGACCAAACCCCAGAGGCTTCCGATGGTCGTGAACCCCACCATCAGCAATACCGTCGTCGGTCGGGTCCTCATAGACTCCGGGAGCTCTTTGGACCTTATTTCAGCCAAGGTTTTGGACGAGATGCAGATTCCTCGTTCCAAAATCAAGAGTGTAGCCGTGCCCTTCTTCGGGATAGTCCCGGGCACCTCGATCAAACCTCTGGGGCAGGTCGTCCTGCCCGTGAGTTTCGGCGGCCCAAGTAACTTCAGAACGGAGCTAATCACCTTCGAGGTGGTAGACTTCGAGTCGGCCTACAACGCCATCCTCGGCAGGCCGGCCTTGGCCAAGTTCATGGCCGCCTCGCATCACGGGTATCAGTGCCTGAAGATTCCCGGACCAAACGGAGTCATAACCGTCAAAGGGAACCACAAGTCCGCACTCAATTGCGACGAAAGAGCGCTGGATATGGTCGGTCAGTTGCCCACTCGCGGCCCTGACCAAGAGCCGAAGCATTCCCGGCCTAAACTTGCCCTCCAACCTGGAGGAGAGACCAAGGTCGTTCGCGCAACGAGTCGGAACCGGCCAAGGTCGTTCATTTGGGATCTTCCTTAGATCCCAAATAGGAACTCGAGCTCGTCACCTTCCTCCGGGCAAGGTCGGATGTGTTCGCCTGGGAACCATCCGACATGCCCGGGGTCCCAAGGGAGGTGGTCGAGCACAGGCTAGCGGTTCACCGACAAAAAGCTGAGACGAAACTTAGACGCTTTTCCCTGAGAAACAGCAATCATCCGGGAGGAACTTGACAAACTCCTAAAAGCCTGGCTTCATCGAGAAATCGAGCACTCCGAGTGGCCAGCCAATCCAGCCTCGTCGTGAAGAAAGGAGGCAAGTGGCGCATGTGCGTCGATCACACGGGTCTGAACGCAGCATGCCCAAAAGACAACTATCCGTTGCCTCGCATAGATCAATTGGTGGACGCGACGGCAGGGTCACAGACCATGAGCTTCCTAGACGCCTATTCGGGCTATCATCAGATCAGCTTATCGCGCGAAGACGAGGAAAAGACTTCCTTCATCACCCCGTTCGGTACCTTCTGCTATACGACCATGTCTTTCGGTCTGAGAAATGCGGGAGCAACCTTTCAGCGCCTCATGCAGAAAACTTTCGCAGACCAAGTAGGTCGAAATTTGGAGGTCTATGTCGACGACATAGTTGTCAAAAGCAAGAGTACTTCGGGTCACGTTGCTGACTTGGAAGAAACTTTCTGTAACCTCAATAAGCATCGAATAAAGCTAAATCCAGAAAAATACGTGTTCGGCGTAAAGGCTGGCAAGGTGCTCGGCTACATGGTCGGGCCACATGGCGTTGGGGCAAACCCGGAGAAAATCGAAGCCATTGAGAACATGAGGTCGCCCACGTGCGTAAAGGAAGTACAAGCTCTGACCGGAAGAATGGCCACCTTAAGCCGGTTCATCTTCCGGCTGGGGGAGCGAGGGCTACCTTTCTTTAAAGCCCTCCGCAAGCACGATGGCTTCACGTGGACGGAGGAAGCTGATCGCTCGTTCAAAGAGCTAAAACAGTACATCTCCAAGCCGCCCGTCCTCGTCACACCCACAAATGGGGAAGAATTGCTACTATACTGGCGGCAACCCGCAAGCGGTGAGCTCGGTGTTAGCGGTAGAGAGAGATGGTACCAATGACCTATCTATTACGTCGGCAAGTACTTCATGGACCAAAGGAGCGTTACCGAGGTCCGTAAACCATCAGACTCGTTCTTGATGGCCTCCAGGAAGTTGCGCCACTACTTTCAAGCACACAAGATCGTGGTGCCGACCGGCTTCCCACTCAGGGAGATCCTGAAAAATCAGGACGCCAGTGGTCGAATAGCCAAGTGGGCAATGGAGCTCGCCGAATTCGAGCTGGTGTTCTCAGCCCGCACGGCAATAAAATCACAAGTCTTGGCTGATTTCGTGGCGTATCGG
The DNA here is from genome assembly GCA_036346355.1 of Rhipidocladum racemiflorum. Lineage (NCBI taxonomy): Eukaryota > Viridiplantae > Streptophyta > Magnoliopsida > Poales > Poaceae > Rhipidocladum > Rhipidocladum racemiflorum. Next base: position 67,802,863 of record CM070576.1, on the reverse strand, counting down.
TCGGCTCGGCACCACCGGCCAATGGACCAATGATTCAAGGGAAAACTCCTGGACCTTGTATTTTGATGGATCCCGAGCATACGAAGCGCTTCGGGGTCAAGGCGTCGTCTTGGTCTCCCCGGATGGAGAGCAACTTCAGTACGCCATCCAACTACATTTCGCCGCGACTAACAACGCGGCAGAGTACGAAGGCCTCTTGGCCGGACTTCGAGCATGTAAATCGCTAGGAGTCCAACGGCTCACTGTGAAGGGCGATTCACAGTTGGTCGTGAACCAGGTCAACAAGGAGTATCAGTGTTCCGATACCTCAATGGCGCTGTACCTGGCCGAAGTAAGGAAGATGGAGAAATACTTCAAGAATTTCGAAGTAATCTACATCCCCAGGAAGGATAATTCCCTGGCTGACCAAATGTCTAAGGTCGGTTCCTCTCAAACCACCGCTCCGACGGGGGTGCTTGTCGAGCACCTACATAAGCCCTCCATTCCCTCTGAAGAGGAGGCACCAGAGACCGGCGGTAGGGTCTCCTTCCTCGAGCAAAGCGCAAATTGGATGACGCCATTCATCCAATACCTTGCGCATGGGACATTGCCCGAGGAAGAAGCCGAGCGTTCTACCGATAAGGCGATCTTCTCAAGACAGATCGATCGAGGGCGACCTATACCGTAGAAGGCGCATTAGGAATCCTTTCCAGATGCGTCTCAGAGGAAGGCCAAGACCTTATTCGTGATATCCATGAAGGGATGTGCGGAGCTCACTGCGTCTTCGTAACGCTTGTGAGCAAGGCCTTCCGACTAGGGTACCTCTTGGCCCCACGGCGTTGGCGGGCCTTGCGGTCGGTCGTAATGACTGCCGAGCATGCCGCTTCATGCTCGAAAAGCCCGTCAACCAAAGATATGCCCTGCAAACCATACCACTCTCGTGGCCGTTCTCGACCTGGGGGCTCGATGTCCTTGGACCCTTCCCCCGAGGTCAGAAAGGCTGCAAGTACTTGCTCGTGGCCATCGACACTTTCACTAAGTGGATAGAGGCCGAGCCCGTCTCAACCATCTCGGCCCAGGCGGCCAAGAGGTTCCTCCGTAGCAATGTGGTAACTCGGTTCGGGATACCCAGCTGTCTCATCACAGATAATGGGACCCAATTCACCAGTGAACTATTCCAAAGTTACTGCGAAGAGGTCGGGACCAAGGTCTGCTTCGCCTCTGTGGCGCATCCACAGAGCAACGGAGCAATTAACGAGCAAATGGGCAGCTATTCCAGTGCATAAAAAAGAGGGTCTTCAATAACCTCAACCAAAGACAAGCAAAGAAGTGGGTGGATGAACTTCCCGCCGTTCTTTGGTCTGGTCTCAAGCACCACGACGAAGTCGAGCCACAAAGTAAACGCCTTTCCAACTCGTCTACGGTGCGGAGGCCATCCTGCCTGCCCGAAATCGTGCTAGGTTCCCCAAGGGTGCAACTGATCGATTCCATCGATCAAGAGGTTGAGCGCCTCGTCGACCTGGACCTCGTCGGCTAACACGCGAACGGGCGTTGCTCGGCCTCATGTTTACCTACAGGCTCTTCGTAGGCACGCAGCCAAGACAGTCCGACCTAGGGTCCTACAAGTCGGCGACATGGTCTTACGAAGAATTCAAGACCTGTCGAAAGCCAACAAACTGACCCCAAGGTGGGAGGGACCCTACACGGTCGTGTCTACAAGACGCCCGGGGCTGTTTCGCCTCGCGATGCCGATGGTCGGGAGCTCACCAAAGACTGAACATCGATCAATCACAGAATTCTACGTTTAGACGAGTACTCCTATCTCGCGCCCTTGCGTTCTTTCCAATAAAACATTTCCCCTCTTTCTCATGTTTCGTCCTCGCTTTGTCGAACGAGCATCGCTGCTTCACCAAAGACCGCAGAGCTTATCCGACAAGTATGTGTGCACCATTTCCCTTGGCCCCTCCGGATGCTCGCCCAATCGCTCACTTTCCGCAGAGAGCTCTTCATCAGTATGCGTGGTCGGGCGCGAGCATCCACTCTAAGCCCGGTTCAGTGACCACTCGGGTATGGCGGCTCTATGTATTGTTGGTCTAAAGCTCGTCTACTCTGTGCCCATATCTTTTCTCGACACACCGACCTATTTAAATCATTCAAAAAATCGTCACGACCAAAGCGACCCTTAAATTTTCCCATGAACAAACTCGTGCTCGCAACAGTGAGGACACGACCTTTGTCCATGGCAGGGGGGCTCCGTATGATAGGAACGTTCCGTCCCTTCTTCCAAGGATCCTTTGCTCGTATCTATGCTACATGCTCTATGCAGGAACTTGTTTTCTTTGCTCGTATCTATGCTATATGCTCTTATGCAGGAACTTGTTTTCTTTTTCTGCAGAACCGGGATCATATAGGCATATGTTGAAGGCGAACTTGAGGAAAACAGGCAAGAACCAAACACCTGCGAGTTTGCTCATTTAACCCGAAAGGTTGTTTTCCTTTTTACAGGATTTACGCGAGCTAAAAATAAAAGAAGAGCTAAGTCCTACGCTCGACCTGAAGGGCAGCAAGTTCCTCCTTAAGGGAGTAGACCTCTGCCTCCAGGTCCAAAACTTTCCGCCGAGCAAAGACGACCTTCACCGCTGTCCCGGAAGGCGCTGCACCTCCTTGAGCTGGGCCTCTTCGCGCCCCGAGCTCGTTGGAGTTCGGCGCGCAGGTCGGGACCTCCGGCCAGAACTTCCCAGCTCCTCTTCGAGGTCGGCACACTGTTCGAAGTGTTCTTCGCCGACTCGCTCTCAAAGAGCTGGTCCCGGCCCGACGATGAGGCTCTTCGCCGACTCCACTCCTTCAGTCGGCCTCGCGCACCTCGGAGACCCGACGCCGAGATCGGCGATCTTGGCGTCTTGCTCGCGATGGTACGCCCGAACTCCTCTCGCTGAACTGCGGAGGCATCGATGTCCTCCCTAGCCTTCGCAAAGAAACTTGGAGCAAAGGGGAAGGAAAGTCAAGAAGAACCCCTAGAAGATTGCTCGACTCATATAAAAGTTGAGAGCAAAACGCTTACTGTAAGAGCCCTACCGACCGGCTTATCTTGAAGCGGGCGGCGCCGGTGGCGCCAATTCGGAAAAGGGATTAACCCACGCAGGTCATCTCGATCCCGAGCTAAGCATCACGATCTTGCCCTCCCGGGCACCCGTGCTCCCGGAGGGCAACGACGTTTTCTCCTTCGACCAACCCCAGGGCGCCCGAGGTTGGTCTTCTGCGTCGACAGCGGCTCATGACCGCCTTCCTTCTCGCCCGGCCATTGCTTTGGGGATCGGACGCCGACCGCCGCTTCGCCCCTTGCACCTCCGCGACCGGAAGCAATGGGAGCTCCACGCCGAGGCGATTGGTCGAGGACGACCACCTCCGCCCATCAACGGCCACCTCCTCTTCGTGGTCCGCAGACGAAGGCGGTGGTCGGGCTCGGCCCGATCACTTCGCGGTGGAAGTGGTCGGGCAATCACGACCGCGTCTTCCTTGGTCCGCAGCTGAGGTGGTGGCCGGGCAAGAACTGGGCCTTCCTCTTGGCTCGCGCCAAGGGCGGTGGGTCAGCCGCCACCGCTTGACCACCGGAGCTCGCCGTCGCTCGCTTGCGCTTACCTCTTCGCAAGGGACCAAGGCCAAGGCTTCTTGGTCCTCACCCTGCGGCTCCTGCTCCTCCTCCGGTGGCCGATAGGTTCCACGTCCGCCGAAGGAAGCACGGGTCCCGCCAAGGAAGCTCGGACTCATCGAGTCCGCGGTGGCGCCGGCCTCCCCGCCTCGGCCATCACTTGGTCGACGACGCGGTCGAGCTCGGCGTCAAGCTGCAGACCGATAATCTCCTCGACCATCGACGGAAGTCCAAAGCAACACCCGAGCTATCACGCCCACGCCAAACAGGTGGGGTTAGCCCAAGAAAATCGCAAGACAAGGATGTAACAAGAGAATGAAGTGGAAGCTTACCGTCTGCCCGACGAGCAGCGCCATCCTCTTCGGCCTCCTCGCCTAGGGCCATGGGCGACCTGCCCGCGGCGGCCTCATCGGCCTCGGCCACGACCACGACGTGCTCCTCCGCGTCGGCCGCACGTGCCATCGCCGGTCGACGTCGTCCATGTCGACCTCTTCCAAAGACCGAGGTTGCTTGAGAGGTCGACCTCCTGCTCCTTCTGACCCGAGCATAGGTGTCCTCCTCTTCTTCCTCCTCCTTGGGGGCGTCGACCACCCGAGTAAGCTGGTCTTGGAGGGCCTTGATCTGCCTCTCCACCGCTCCTTGGTCGGGAGGGACTGGCCTCCTCCTCGGCCTTCCTCGCTTTCGGCGAGCCGTTCCAATCGGCCCATCGGCTCCGGCCTCCTCTGTTTGAAGTCATCATACCAGATTCGGAGTTCGCTACCTCCTGGCGACGGCGTACTCAAGGTGCGGCGTGGTGGTCTGGTCGGCTTCGGCGCCGACCGCTGGCGCGGAGGCGAGGCGGATGCCTGGCGACCTCGACCCGCCAACCTCTTCGGGAACCCCTGGCCGGTGTCGGCTTGCGGCGGCGTTGCGGCGCTTCGACACGGCAAGGTCAAGGGCGACCTTCTCCGCAAACGTAAATCGAGAATTAAGCTCGGAAAAACATGCCCGCGCGTAAGCGAGAAGAGGTACTAACTGCGTCACCGCGGTCGAAGACGTTCTTGGGGATCGGCGATTGGCGTCGGCTCCTTCTCGCCAGGCACCGAACATCTCGGCGACCCTCTCGTCAACCCGATCCGTCCTCGAGCTGCGTCTACAACCGAAGATTAGAAAGCAAATATCACCGTAGCGGCGATGCTCGAAAGAGGTCCAGAACATACCTGTTGTCCTCACGGGTGAGGTCATGCCACCCGGTCACCTCGAAGAAGGGTGCTCGCGGCGCCTCGTGGGGACACCGGTTGAAGGTAAAGTCCTGGCGATATCTCGACCGATGAGCCCCATCTGGCGAGCTCACTGATCGCCCCGAACACCCGCTTCTTCCTCAGCCGCACAAAGTGGGCGCGCTGCCTCAAGAGGGCGGAGCGCCCTCCCCCAGTAGGCCAATCGGGACCCTCCGCCTTCTTCCGGTAGAACAGAGGTCGGCCCAACCCGACACCGAGTCCTTCAAAGCAACAAGAGGGTACTCGTGATGGTCGGTTGGGCCGGAGGCGAAGATAAACGCATAGCCGTGAGCCATCCCACGGCAAGGGCGGAAGGGAGTAGAAGTGAAAGAAAAGGCTAGCCGTGGGTACTACACCCACGTCGCCTCACAAAGATGGGAGAAGAAGGCTGAGAGAAAGGATAGAGTTGGGGTGGAGATGAGAGATCTCGCACTCCACGAGAAGGCAAGCACGGAGGCGAGGAAGTCGCTCTCGGCGGGAAGCCCGTTGATGGCGTACAACTCGCAGGAGACGATCTCAGCCTCTCGCGGTCTGCCGGCACCGCGTCGTCCTGGCACTCGACCCGAGCACTGGTCGACGTACCCCTCATCCGTGAGCACACAGAGCCTCCTTCGGGTCATCTGGTGACCTTGAAGCGCCGCCATGGCCAAAGAAGGAGGAGGAGCGAAAAGGGTTCTTGGGCGCTAGGGCTCTTGGAAGGTTTTTTTGGCCGAAGACGAGCAAAGAGACACGGTGTAACTCCGACCTCTCCGGTAGAAAGGGTTAAAAAGACTGGTGAAGGGACGGGATAAAAATCGCCGCCTATCACGTAGCGACACTGGCCGAGAAAGCGCCGCTTTCGAGAAAGCTGCCGTCTGTTGCAGAAGGCTTCTCGAGAAGGAACCGCAGAACAACCAAGCAGCGCCCACGCGGAGCAAGCCTGTGGCGGAGTAAAGCTCGTCTCCCGACGTAAAATGGTCGTGAGCCACGGCCAAGAGAAACTCAATCCCCCCTCAAGTCTTCTTAGGCTCAAGGGGAAGCCCGAGGGTTCCCTGCTTGAACCTCGGGGGCTAGCTGTCGGGGATTGGCTATCTGGCAAAAGACCACGGTACCCCCGTGAAAAGCTAAAAACCGCCGACCTCGCGATACTAAAAGAAGATGCTCGGGAGAACGAAACGAGCATCCCTCCTTCTCCTCCGAGCATACGCGTTTGCACCTCTACTCGCAGAAGTACCAAACACGCCCCCCCCACGAGCAAGCATGCTCGTAGAAGCTACGACCTACTCGGGTGTTTGGTCGGAGGGCCCAGCGAACGCTACGAGGAAGGAAGGAACCAACCAATCAGCCGGAGATCAAGGGAGATCATACCCGGAATTCAAATAGCGCGAAAATCAAGGACAGCGGGTCACGGATATGGATACGTAGCGTGATCCCAGGAGGTAGTTGCCCTTTTTGGTACCTATAGTCGTATTATTTAAACCCCCCCGGAGGATTTGTAACGGGGAGAGGGAAAAAAGAGATAGAACATAATACACTGGAGTAGGGCTGTTATCCCGGCAGAGGGAGGCCCGAACCAGGATAAACACCGAGTGTCCCCCCTTTTCTTCTTCTCCCGACCTGGCATCGCTCGAACGACCTCTTCGATCCGTACGACGGGGCTCTGTTGATCCCCCATTCAACAAGTAAGCTCGACGGGAGCCGTTCTCCAATCGTCGACAGGTGTGCTTCTGGCGGCTAGAGCCAGGTAGGTGAATTGAACCTGATTTGTGAACCATGGCAGATAGAGCCATATGGGTGATTTGAACCCTAAGCTTCTTGAGATGTGGCGGATAGAGCCTGTATACTAGTGAATGGTGGCTAGAACCTTCACTAGAAGTTATTAATAATTTCAATGATACAAATAATTGTAAAATGGCTTTGTGAAAATATTACATGTAAAGTTTCCGAAAGTGTTGCTTTGTGCAAAAGAACTATAATATGCCATCCTTGGATAGCCCGCATTATGCATTTTTCCCAGACTTGCTGAGTACTTTATGTACTCACGTGCTACATTCTAGTCATATCTCAGAAGTGAAAGAAGCTGTCAAAGGAATTCCAACAACTAGGACGCGCTCTCCACTCGATTGACTGTGGACATTTGGATGGGTCGCCTTGGTGTTTTCGTCTTCCGCTGCGGTTGTTCAAGTCGTTCTGCCTATTCAGTCTGTAATGGTGAACCTTGACCATAAGGTCTTTGCTTTTATTTGGTGTTATTCTTAATTAGTTATATGTATTCGTGATATGGTTGTTGATTCATCACTGTTTGACTGTGTGTACTAGCGACTGATCTGGGACTAGTACAGAAATACACAGGGGATTCCGGATAGCCGATCTGGGGTCCTACAAAGGTGGTATCAGAGCCATATCGACTGTAGGACGTGCCCTTAGTTAGAATGGTCGTTTTTAGGAAGCTTCAAAACTTATATTTATAAAGAAAGAAATCAAATAATGTGCTATTCTCGTCTTTTCTCTCTTTCTATTCCTATTGGTGCTTGTGTCGGTTATTGGAAATGCACGGCATAACCCCTGCTGCGCCGATGAACTGAGACCAATATATTTTAGTCTCTACTTGGTTTTGCTACACTATGTCTATGTTGCTACTATTGAAAATGAGCAGTAGTTTACATGATTGAGGGAATGGGATGAGATGCAAAGATGGTGCTAAAAATGGGGATGATGGATGGTTGCCATGGTCTTGTGGCTGATCTTGGTTCCCCCCTTGTTCCTCTGGCTCCTAGATGCTTGTTTTTGGGGCTTGGTGCTCTTGCCTTTGTGTTGGCTGTGATGGTGGCTCACCAAGTTGTCATATGTGGTTGTGTGCTGCTCTTGCTCCTTACTTCTTTCTCCTGGAAACTTAGTTGCCTTAGGGTTTTGCTACTAGATGTGGTTTGGTTTTGTGCTTGAGGTGGATGCCTGATGCTTGAGCTCTCTTGAGTGCTTTGAGATGTGGTGCTATTTGTGTGGCTTTGCCTGATGGATTGCTTTCAGCATTGCCTTATATGCTTGAGAGGATGGTTGCCTTAAGTAGGGATGGCAATCTTACCCGATTACCCGTGTACTCACGGGTAAAAATCCTAATATTGTCATTTGGTTGGAAGGATTGTTGATAGTGGTGGGTAAACGGATATACCCGCGGGCATCGGGTACTCATGGGCGATGGGTATGGGCGAGATTCTTCACCCGCGACCCTTCGCGGGTATACCCGTGGGGAAGATTTTGGCTAGTGGGAATGGGTATGGATAAGCACTACCCTTACCCACCGCACCCGATTGCCATCCCTAGCCTTAAGCCTCAAGGCTTTGACTCTGGAGGTTTCGGTTGAGGTATCTTAACTTACAATGCCTTCATGCTTATCCCATGTTACTGTGGTGGCTTATCTTTTTACATGGAAAATTCACTTTTCTACCGCGTGATATTTTAAAATACGTGTGTCTACAAAATAAGTACATGTTTGTATAATTGTCGAGTGATGATACCCAATTTCGTGAGAGGTACCGATTTGGCCCCGGACGAATCTAGTATATCAATGATGATACCAATTATATGGATCTGACGGAAATTCTAATTTCTCATTTCAATCATTTAATTAAATACTTTGATTCTATTCTCAGTCTTATGTGCGTGCAATTGAATTTTCAGGTTACAAATAAAGATTCGAAGATCACCGGTGTTTTATAATTAATTCTTGTAATTTTTATTTTTCAGATGTAATTATTTGTTTCTGTAATTTGCGATCCGAGTTGTAATTAAATATTCAAGTGTTATGATTGAATCTCTTGTACTCAATTTGTAATAATTTCATTGTAATATTAATTCTTCAATGGTTAATTTAATTACATGATTTATTTTACTTTAATGCCTCATTTGAATTGTTTGATTGACCGGGTTATTTCATCCTATCCCACTTAAAAAGGATTTCATCCACGCAATCCGACTAGTCAAACTAGATAGGGTACAATGCACAAAGATCATCTTCTTACTCCTAACTGGTTTCTTCTAGAGCATGGTGCCTCTAATGGACCATGTAGAACTGGATAGAGTTTCTGCCATTAGGGTTTACTGAAAAAGAGGATGCTATGAATTCCTATCCAAGGGTCCCTCCGAATTGTAATAACCGTGATAACCTCCATGGTTGAGTTTCCACTTAAGAGATTTTATCAACAGTACTAATTCCAATTTGCTGACAAGTATAGAATTTCAAGAAACAATTGTATAGACAGCTCCGGAATCACAGAACTATACTAATGGATGGTGGAATGGGATGCATACCCGTAACAGCATCGGTGATTCCTTCCATTTGCTCTACCGAGATGAAATTTAAGCGAGCAGATCCTACGCCCGATGCTCCCCTATTAGATCCTTTTGAAGATATGGTGCAGGGACCTCTTTGGCTGCATCCTGCTGATGATGCTTGACCCGGTGGTTTCCCTGAAGCATTCTGACCTTCTAAAAGTGGGCATTTGCTCCTCTTATGCCCCTTTTGGCCATAATGATAACACTGAGTTGGTTGTTGCGGACAGTTGTTAGCATAGTGGGGGCCTCCGCTTTTGTAACACTTCGGCATGAATCGTGGGGGTGGCATATTTGGAAGATGATTTGGTGTAGCTATCCATGGTTGAGGCATTGGGTTTATATTTGGTATTGGAGATCTAGAGGTTTGAGGTTGAATAGAAGTAGAAGTCCTAGTGTCGAAGCTTGCCTTCTTCTTGCTTTGTTCATTTAGCTGGGATTGTTCATCCTCCAAAATTGTGGCACTGTTCACTAGGTCTCAAAAATCTGTGATTTCCTAATGGATAGGAGCATTCTAATTTAGGGGTTCATCCATTTCTTGAAGCGGTTTATCTTTTTAGCATCCGTATCCACCTCCTCATGGGCATAACGAGATAACTCGCTAAATTTTTGGAGGTATTTAGTTATCTTCATATTTCCCTGAGTCAGATCCCAAAATTACCTTATCTTAATATCCAACTCACCAGTAGGGATGTGCGCCAAGGCCAATCGAGATCATTTGCCTCCATCAATCTACACTGCATCGAAATCGACCAGCATCAAGTGATTAAACATACTACAAGCCATACGTAAGTTAATCGCATCTATTTTTTTTTAATCCTATAGATTAATTTTTTGTAATTGTACGGATTACTCGTTTAATCCAATTTCTAAGAATTAGCGTTGTAGTTGTCTTTGTTCATCGAAAGATTAAGAAAAAATAACCGACGCATGTAGCGCTGATGTCCGGCCATGCCACATCGGCGTGTAGCTTTCGACCAAAAACCGGTTGATTTTGATCGAAAATCTTCGATTTACGTTGCATAATTTTTTTTTGATTTTTTAAATCAAACCAGCTTACCGATCGGTTTTGGATATTGAACCGATTTGATACAATCAAAAACCGTGATTTTCGAACAATTTTTAACAGTTTTGTGAACCTGGTAGGGACAAATAATCAAATTTGGCGCATAGGGGCCTAGTCTTATATATTTTTCCAAAAGCACGTTTCTTCTAAGAATTTATGTTGCCCGTCATTTGTCCACCACAGTAAACTAATGAAAATTGAGGTTTTTCAGTTTTTGATGGATGGCAGGCTGCCCTCTCTCGGGAATACGATGATATATGGCATATCGCACCGCACGTCGTGATTCGTGAAGTCATAGATTTCATTTGATGCAATCATGCAACTATTATTGGCCTGCCGCTAATAATTCGTGAGTTATGACTCCAAATGGATAAGCTTGACGGATGCCAATGTGGATACACCGAATGGTCCAAACTGTCCATGTGTATGACACGCACCTTCCGATCCTCAACGAATCCGTGCACAGCAGTTTTTAATTAGGATGACCGAAAGGGCAAATTGCTATAAAACTAAGACTATCACTGTAGATCAAATATAATATATATATATATATATATATATATATATATATATATATATATAGAGGAAGCCTTTTCTGTACTCTTGAGAGTACGTACTCCCACATCCAGTATACCACTTAAACGAATGTGTTATACTCTTTTATCACTTTCATTATACTCCAATAATAATTCTAAGATACTACAATGCGACGTTGTTGAAAAAAAATTCATCGGAGCCATTTATTTCTTGCTATATACCTTTTTCATGTACAAAAAGAGTATATAAACAAACTATGCTATAAAGTGTGGGTTTTGATGAAATTTTTCGTGAAACTCACTTTGGAGTATCTTATAATTAGTATAAGAGTATACTCAAAAGGATAAAGAAGTATAATAACATCATTTATGCAGTATATTGAGAGTGGGAGTACATACTCCCAAGAGTATGCAACCATTTTCCTATATATATATATATATATATATATATATATATATTAAATAGCTAAAATAATCATAAAGAGTACATAGGATATAAAGAGGCAAAACTTTATTTTTTTTTATTAGATTGGTTTTCTTGTATAATGGGGTTTCATATTTATAGCGAAAAACCCATTAGAGATATATTCGAATTCGCCTATAAAAAGATACATTATAACCATATCTCAACAATCAGGATCAAAAGTCATATTATATCTCAACATTCCCTCGTAGACGAATACCGCATAATGCATATGTATCATAAAAAAACTCATTCAAAAAATATAACAGGAAAAAAGATGGAGAAAATAGTACATTGCACTCGCATATTTTGTTACGCTTGTTGCCTCATTAAAAACCTTGATATAAAAAAACTTCCGGAAGACTGACTAATGTAAAAAGAGTGCAAATTGAAATCTTCTGGATTAAAACAATATCTTGGGGATCATACTAAGGGTTATGATTCAGGGATTTACAAGCCTCGTTTTATATCTCATCACCTGGTTATTTTTGTTTCTCTTCTGAATGAAAACCCATTTTGATCTTATGTGGAACATTTTAAGACGTGTTCAATCGACAGGATCGGACACTTTCTTTTTGTTAAGTAAGCGTCAAGAAATGTTTCCGACTTCACATTTTCTAATTTGAAATTTCTCTATTTGAAATTTTTTCGAGTATAAATTTTTAATGCACAAATTTGATATATTGTGTTCGAGAAAACGAAAGTACGTGGGGGAGAAAGGAGAAGGAGATGAGAACCACGGGAGTGAATTGGAGCGGTGGGGGATGGAGGGGGGACAAGCTGATGGTGAGCCACATGTCACATTGTGGAAGACGGGAGACACGTTCACGAGAAACTCCCGGTACGCTGGATCTCAAATTAGAGGTACCCATTTTCTTTTGCAGCCTCTTCAAACTTCGCCAAAGGTTCGCTTTGGAACACAAAATACTGCTTAGAAGTCTGTCAACCACTTATGAAACGCTACTTTCGTGTAGAGAATTTTTAGAATACATCTCAACCGATTTTATTTCACACTTAAGCGACATCTAATTAAATCAGGTGAAATCAAAACCGTAGAGAATATCGACATATGAAAAGCTTCCAAGCCAATATTAATGAATCAACCCGGACAGTTGCAAGGTTCAAGTACCAGCTAGCTGGTCACTCTCCATGCCAAAACCGATGATTTTGTCTGGTCGAAGGAGATCAGCCAATCCAAAACTGATGATAGCTGAAGAATACAGGAGAGAAGAGGGAAGGAGAAAGCAGGAGCATGAAAAGGCTTCTGGACGTCTTACCTCCCTCTCGCTCACGCGGCGTAGCCATCGGCCACCAACCCCCGGCGGCATCCGACGTGGCGTCGGACGGGGCAGTGGCTGTGGTAGTTGGATCCGCCCTAGCGTGATATCCCGGCCCAGGCCCCACCATACTAACCCCAGGGGGCCCCACCGGATTGGGCTTGCCCCCAAGACACCCTTCACGTCTCGTGAACAGCCAATGCTCGCCTTGTGTTCGGTGGAGGGTGAGCTCGTCAGATCGTTGCCTTTTTTTTTTTCTCTTTTTTTTTTTTGCCAAAAGGACCCCCTAGTTTGCCAAGAGCAGCATAGCGTTGTTTGGCGGAGAGGTGAAGAAGGTGTTTCAGTGCCTCTTGCGAGTAGATTGACTCTTGAATGCCGTCCGGGGTGAAACGTCTCTGGTGATTTGTACGAAAGTCTTCCAGGTTTCTGTACCTGGAAGACGAACGGGAAACTACCTTTCAAGTTGCATTGGATTTACAAGAATAAAGTTATCAACGGCCAGTTGTAGATCGAAGCTTGGCAGGAACGTATGGTTGATAAGACGAAATTGGAGCGTCAGCATTATGCAAGACAGCGAGAGTGCTTCCGTCCAAAAGGCCTTATAATATGGAAAAATGTACTGGACTTCTCGACAAGAAACCCACCACATTGAAACGACACTTACGGCTGACCTCGTGTATAAAAGCCTCGCAAGACATCCATTTCCACCCTCCTTTCCTTCCCTCTCCTGCCTCTCGTCTCCGCCCAGAGTACTTCTCTTCCTCCTACGCCGCCGGCGGGTTCTCCGTTACTCCGGCGATGGTCGGCATACCCAATCACCACTCTACCAATCACGAATAATACGTACAGCTCTCGTCGCATTCCATAAGCCCCTCACCCTGTCGGGTCGGATCAAGAGATGGACGTTAGAGTGGGTCTCCGGGCGACGCCCCGTGCCTGGGCCGGACTCGAAAGACCGCACGGCTCTTCCTCGGCGAGAGTCCCAGTGAGGTTCACTGCGGAGAAGCCGGCGCGGCCGATGGTTTTGGTGTCTGATCCGCCGAGGAGCACGGATCCAATCCGTGGTGCCAAACTGAAGGTTTTGTGTTGCAAGAAACCGACAGGTAAGTGGTTTTATTGCCTCTTTATTTATCATGCATGGCCCAGGATATGATTTGGATTTGAGTATGTCAACTATAGTTTCTACCGCCAACTCAGTGCAACAAATTAATTACTCCTCGATACGATGTTTCGACATGTCAACGACCATTGTAACTTTGATTTGGTACAGTCGTGAAATTGTTTGTTTTTTAGTGGAAAAATTGTTAAATTTTTTTTGTCTAATATTAGCGGGTTTTGCGGGAAGAGAGATGTACCTGCAACAGCTGTTGGCACGAGTCGCATGACACGCTTCATACGACGTTACACGTGGGAACTGAAGGCGTGAACAGAAAGTCAGGAAGGATAGGACAAGACCATTTCGTCAATCCGAAGAATATTAGGGTCTTAATCGAAAATGGTGAAATTGGAGTATAGCCACGGAATTTCCTAAACGGTCTGGAATAGTGGTGCAATAAGTAGTAGTTACTAGTTAGGAGACCTTGGGACCTTTTCGTTCCGCATCGGTCATCATATGCAAGTAGCCATTGAGATGGACATAAACCTAATCATGCAGTCATTGGCTATCTAGTATCTAATTATTTCTGAAAATTTAATGATGTATCATGGATTTCAAGGAAATTTCAATGGATGATCCCATCCGTGTTAAGGCGTTCTTGTTGTGCTAGTATTGATTCAGAAATTTCTGCGTTTGCTTCTGTAGGAGTTGAGAATTGTGGGCCTTGTGTAGCTAGCTATTCCTGTATGGAACGCAAATATTATCTTCGAAACAGTCCATAGATATAATCCTTTGCAATTAGCATGCTAGGAGAAATTATAGGACTCAAGAGAGTACATAACCGATTGATCATGTTAGGGATAGTTGGGCTCCATGTAAATTGCTTTACAATTTAGAGCTTATCAAAGCATTGAGATATGACATGCATGCATGATGTATGGATTGCAGGTACTGAGAAAGTCCATTATTCTACCGATGAAGCTCTCATACTAAAGGTTAGGAAATAATGTAACGACAGTTGTCTTTACATGGAGAAACTCGTGTACAATTCATGGACCAACTACAGTTTTCTGTCAGTATATATAACCAACGTCTATGTTAACTGCAGCAAAAAGCAAAGGATGTGCTCCCTTACTTGAATGACCGCTGTGTTTATCTAGTTGGTTAGTTCTTGCTCCGTTTCAGCCCTAGACTTAATGAATCCCGTCATATTACATTCCTTATCTAATAAGTGCATACGTTGATGTTTAGGAATGATGGGCTCCGGCAAAACTACAGTTGGGAAGATATTAGCTGAAGCATTTGGTTATTCATTCTTTGACAGGTTTGCATTTCTCTATGATAGTTAACTGTAGCAAGTCAGCAACTACCAAATGCCAACCAAGTTCTTCCTTGAAGTAACTTATGCTGCTCATGGTTTAGTAATGTTACTGGTCCTTTCTTTTCACAGTGATAAGTTGGTTGAGAACACTGTTGGTATCTCGTCAGTTGCTGAGATTTTTCAGCTCCATAGTGAAGCATTCTTCAGAGATAACGAGGTATATGTTTATTTCTCTAGAGAAAATTAGATATATTTCTATTTCTATTCTATTGAGGATTGAAGGTATGGGAAATTATTGAAAAGTCCAACATGCCATTCTTTTGTGTCTTGAAATGATGGAATTTGCAATTTTCCACCTCTGATTTGCATGCTGTAATATAGTAGTGGCCGACACTATTAAGCTCCTATTCAAGTACCAGATAAGCAAGTTTTCTGATAAAATCTTGTTTCATTCGACTTGTCAAGAGTAAGGTACTAAGGGATTTGTCATCAATGGATCGATTAGTTGTTGCAACCGGAGGTGGTGCCGTGATCCGACCAATCAATTGGTACTGGAAGTGATAAACTATCCTGAGTTGTTCTTCAACAGCAATGCTTACTAAGTTTACTGTGTGAAATTTGCAGGAGCTACATGAGGAAAGGGCTAACTATCTGGTTAGATGTTCCGTTGGATGCGATTGCAAGAAGAATTGCTGCAGTGGGAACCGCTTCTCGGCCCCTCTTGCATCAGGAATCAGGTGATCCATATGCAAAGGTAGGTAGCTACTGATGCTCTTATTATATCTGCAATTTGAGTTTGGCATGCAGACAGTGCTAATAGCATCTTGTTTTCTTGTGCAGGCTTATGCGAAACTTACAGCACTTTTTGAACAAAGAATGGACTCGTATGCTAATGCTGATGCCAGAGTTTCCCTTGAACGTAGGTATCCTATAGAGTTCGACAACAACATCGCTGTATGTAATTCTGGTTTTTGATCTAGTGCTTTATAGTTTGAGTAAATTTCACAAAACTATAGGTTTGTTATACAAACTATCAGAAAACTACAGATTTAGTTTCTATTTCACAAACTAGAGATTTTAAAAGAACTTATATCACAAAACTACATGTTTTACAATTAACCGTTTCTTGTAACAGGTCTAACAGTGTAGGCCTAAATGGTAGTTTCACACGTGTGAGACGGGAAATATGAGCGCATAAGGCTGCCATGTGGGCCCACACTATCAAACCCATTACAAGAAATAATCAATTTTAAAACATGTAGTTTTACGACACAAGTTCTCCTAAAATCTGTAAATTTGTGAAATATGAGCTAAAACCTGTAGTTTTCAGAAAGTTTGTATAAAAAACTTATAATTTTGTGAAATTCACTCTTACAGTTTATACTACTAATGGACCCATCAAATATGATGCTTTTTTATCTAATGTTCAGTTTTAAATCCATAGCTTCACATTATTTAACTACAAATACAATTATTCACAATACAGATATTGCATTCAAACAAGGACATAATGATGTGACGATACTTACACCAAGTGCCATCGCTACTGAGGTATTTCTACCTTGGTTGACTAACCTTTTGAACTGTTCCTGACTGGAAATTTTTCACCTTCCACTCCTCCAGGCATTGCTAAAGATGGAGAGCTTCCTTACTGATAAGGCCATGGTCAGAAACTGACCACACCTTGGTGGTTTAAAAGGACACCAACAACCAACGGCTCTTGTTGTTGTATATGTACCTTTGCATATTAATATAGCCTGAGCTTGTTTATTCACCCAATATGACAGGATAATTTGAGTTTCTACTTGTGTAAATGAATAAGTAAAAAGCCTTCAATTAAAGGAATGTTTGTCTCGTCTTTTATCTTAATACAGTATGGAGTATGGTGGATGGGACTTGGGAGCTATTGATCATAACAAGCTATATCGCCATTTCGCTAGATCTCTTACTCGTATATTTTGAAACAAAACCAGAATTTACATGAACCCATCCTTTCAAGGCGAACTGCAGTATCGTATTATAACATAGGTTTATGTCCTGGCGTTTTTTCTAGTCTCAATGCTTTCAGTTCCTGCACGTCATGACCCTTCATGGTAGCAGTTTCTAGTGGTTAATGATTAGTTACTTGTGACTTAGTGGTAGCAGTTTCTAGTGGTTATTGTTTTCAGTTTTTCTTTTATTTAAAGGAAGAGCAGAGAAGAGAGAGTAAGGAACAAAAAGAACGACCCTAACTCAAGTCCGTTATAATCTTGAGTCCAAGGGTGTCTCCAAGTGTGTGTTCCTTGTATTCTTGATGAGCTAAGTGCAAGAATATAGAAGTGTGTGTTCTTCGTGTATAGCTCTTGTGTTATCTATCCACGTGTTCGCGTTTGTTTAATCTTGGAAGTTCTAACAATTGGTATCAGAGCCGTGTATGCCCAAGATCCTATGCTACTACCTCGACTCCATGGTATTGGTTCCGCAAGCTGCCGAGGGAAGCAGCGGTGTCTCGCTCGCGTACCCGTTGCTCTCCTCGACAAACTACACCGCGTGGGCTATCAAGGTGGAGGCCATTCTTGATGCCCAGGGCCTTTGGGAGGCCGTGAACTCAGCAGATGGTGCGGTCGCGGACGCACGAAAGGACAAGACGGCTAGGGCGCAACTTCTCCAAGCACTGTCGGAAGACAAGATTCGTCGGGGCGGATCGTGTCAAGGCAGCGCGCCTGGCAACCTTGAAGGGAGAGTTCGATGCTCTCCGCATGAAGGATGGCGAGGTGTTGGACGACTACGCCGGCAAAATCAGTGGCATGACAGCGGGGTAGGCCAATCCCGGCGCGACACTCGATGATGCTGCTATGGTCAAGAAGCTCCTCGACACTGTCCCAGATCGGCTCTACCCTGTCGTTGCGGGGATCGAGCAGTTCTGTGATGTTGAGACGATGCCGTTTGAGGAGGCGCTTGGAAGGCTAAAAGCCTTCGACGAGCGTTCTCGGCGCCGCACTCAGGCTAGCGAGACTGGTGATAGCCAACTCTTGCTCACTGCGGCCGAGTAGGAGGCTCGGCAGAAGAACAAGGATGGCAGTTCAAGCTTTGATAATAAGAAATTCGACAAAACAAAGGTGAGGTGTTTCAAATGCATTGAGTTGGGACATTTCAAATCAGAATGTACCAAGCCCAGGAAGAAGAAGCAGGGGGAGCTGAATTTCACCGGTGCTGACGATGAACCGACGCTTCTGTGAGTGAGATGAACAACGCCAGTATTAGGGGAAGATTGTCATTAATCCTGGCGTTTTTTCTAGTATCAATGCTTTCAGTTCCTGCACGTC
Source organism: Rhipidocladum racemiflorum (assembly GCA_036346355.1). Lineage (NCBI taxonomy): Eukaryota > Viridiplantae > Streptophyta > Magnoliopsida > Poales > Poaceae > Rhipidocladum > Rhipidocladum racemiflorum. Next base: position 67,784,604 of record CM070576.1, on the reverse strand, counting down.
ATGACCCTTCATGGTAGCAGTTTTTAGTGGTTAATGGTCAGTTACTTGTGACTTAGTGGTAGCAGTTTCTAGTTGTTATTGTTTTCAGTTTCCTATTTTTCTTCTATTTAAAGGAAGAGCATAGAAGAGAGTAGTAAGGAACAAAAAGGACGACGCTAACTCAAGCCCGTTGTAATCTTGAGTCTGAGGGCGTCTCCAAGTGTGTGTTCTTTGTATGTATTCTTGATGAGCTAAGTACAAGAATATAAAAGTGTGTGTTCTTCGTGTATAGCTCTTGTGTTATCTATCCATGTGTTCGAGTTTGTTTAATCTTGGAAGTTCTAACAGTTTAAACATAAGTTTATCAATTACGGCATGCGGGCGTGTAAAAAAAGCCGTTTACGAGGTCTCGTTTTGTTTCAAATTATGTACATGAATCCCTTAAAAAAGATGTACATGGCGAAGTAATATTTCCAAAACTAATCACGGTAAAGCCAATAATTAGATGGATACTGGATTTCTGACCTGCCCTAGATGATACTGTGTTTCAAAAGACAGCTGTATAAAACCTTCCGAGATTGAAAGCTTGTACCTTCAGCCTCATATGAACATCCTTCTGATGGTTCTTGCAACAGCACGAGATATAACGCGATTAGTTAAATCCGCTGGCAGGAGGAGAAACAGCTGTTGGGACTCTGTTGGAAGCTGCAGTGGAGAAGGGCACAAATGAACGTTAGTGTGGAGCTCAGAAGTTACAAATTATGTGCCACATGGATTGTGATATATAATCTCATCAAAATGTTGCGTCCCTTCGTACCTCTGGAATGACAGAAAGAACTGGCAAAAACTCTGGCAGAGACCTCATTTCATATAGCACAAGAGAAATATCATCTGGGCTATCATCCTCCTTCTCCCCGGTGCTGTCATATCCAGGAATCTGCAAAACTTGTACAGAATGAGAAACATAACAAACAAAGGCTAAAAACACAAGTGGTACATCTTGCGATGTCAAAAGATCTGCTGAGTTATTTTACTCACTCCAAAGGAGACGAGGTATTGAAAGTTCACGCTATATAGTGTGTGCTTATCTATTATAATATTAAAGTAGAGGCAAAAAAAACCACCACGTTCGCTCTCAAGGCTAGAAATTCCCATATTAATCGGAGGAAAAAAGAAAGATCTACACCATTGATCGTGGTAGGTCCAGATTAACGGTCTAGATTAAAAGAAAGAGTTTGTGTATTGCATAATACAAGATCTAGATTATAACGGTCTATATTAAAAGAAAGAGTTTATATCATTTACATTACACAAATAGCTAAAAAAATAGAAATTGAATTCCATACAATAACGGTTTAGTTTAAAAGAAAGAGTTCAAAGATCTCCACCACTTATTTTGGTGGGATCAGATTATAACGGTGCATATTAATCTATATAAATATTAGAGTTATATAAAAAATACACAATTATAGAAAATATAGTTATATATCAAAGATAATCATATCATAATATCTAGCCGCGCAATTGCGCGAGTAAATTTACTAGTTTTCAATAAATCATGTGAAATTTGATGCTTAAAGTACTCACACAGTATATGTGATTTTAGTTTATTAATGTAATACATCTATATAAAATTAAAAAGTTGCTGAACTTCATAATATAATGCTTGTACAGTTAAATAATGTGAAACTCTTTAAACATCCTCCCCGAAATATATTCTTTTTTTTTTACTTTTAGCGCTTTTTAATAAAAACTAATGACTAATCTGAACATAATCTTGATTTAGTTGCTCCATCCAAGTTCACATCTCTTAAGTCAGTTGGGGCAAAATGTGATTGCCCAGTCTAACTAGCAAGTTGTAAAGATTAGCTCCAGAGCTATCTTTTCAGTTGAATCCAAAATTCATTTCTGTATGTGTAAAATGGTATTCGTTTTACCAACATCAAGCTTCCTTTGTTACATAATATACTCGGCTATAACCTGAGAGCATCTTATGCCATCTATCCATACATATTGAAAAGTGATGCTCTCATGAAAGTTTTACTTACTGGAGAAGAATTTTCCTTCTGAGGAACCTTAGATAAAAGTAGAAGGCGATATAGATTTCTCAAGTTAGTGACATCCTCGTTGTCTAGTGAGGGTGATGGGGATGGGACAGCAAATGGCAATCTGGAGGCTGCAGCAGATGTTGCAGAACTTAATGTGGCCACTCCAAGTGCATCTATTCCCTGCAAACACTGAACACTTGAAAACACATAGCCAGAAAGTATTACCTGTCAAGAAAAAGGTGTCCAATTTCAATTTAGCAAAGATGCATGATTCCAAAGATAATTCCTTATCTGCTAAAAAATCAACATTAATTGAGGAACCGAAGGAAGATGAACCACAGGGAGTACTTTTTCAAAGTTTTGCATTATTAGAACAGAATGGCATGTCTGCCTTATTTGCAAAACTTGATGTCAATTTGTAGAAGTTCCCTGCACAGATTTTCTAATTCAAAAACAAAGAATATACGATCTGATAGCTGCACACAAGCATTCATGGCCTAGAAAGTGCAAAAGTGAATACTAAGCTGTTAAATCTGACCCATTTTTTAATAGGAAGACCACACATATTTTTTTTGAAAGATTAATAGGAAGCCCACACATGAACTTGTCTTGTTTCTCAAACACTTTGCTCAAGTTCTTTTTTACAGGTGGATAACTTTTTTAGAACCTTTGGATACTCCAGATTTTCTAAATACTCTAAGAATCAAGCCAACGAATAATAGAAACTGCACCTCTAACGAGCTAACTGACCTTAGCAATCTCCTGAAGAAGTAAATCCTTCACAAAGGCACCCTGGAAAGAGTATAAAACTTCAAACATCGAGTTCAATTTGGGCTGATTATCTAAGAAGTTCGATATCAAAGAACTATCAACCCAGTTCAGTTTTACCTGTTCAGTGAGTGTAAATGACAAGACTTGTTTAATCGCAAATGTTGAACTATCTCTATCTTCTTGTTGATTTCTGACCAAGGACTGTTCTGTTCTAGCCCGAAGTGACTGTAACAAGAAAACAGAAAGAATCATGCACTGACAAGATGGTCGGATTGTTGGAAAAAAGATATCACAAGTGGCTACACAATGCACATAGTTTTGCAATGTAATTGGATTAGAACTGCAATTTTAGCCATGTTGTTTAAAGCCAAACATCAAACAGATGTATATATTATAATTATTAGAAGCACCTCTCTAATTATTATATTATAAACTAGGGTAGAAAAAATTGGTTGCTTCCACATGATTCAAAGGAAGCTTTACATCAAATTTCAAATAGTGAAATATTTATCATGCCATATCATATCATATAACTCAAAACAAACTGCATCAGATAAGTAAGATCAGCAGCATATGCATATAACATGTGAGGAAAAAAACCAACCTCAGTTAACAAAGATTCCAAACGGTCAATCTGAAAGGTGCCATCCTGTAACACATTATAGTTGAAGAGAATGTAAGATGTTTGCTAAACTGAAAAAATTTGCAGTAGACAATCTTGGACTTGAAACCTGAAACAAAATGAAACAATCCTGCAATCTCATTTTGTGTTGCAAACCCTTTTTTTATGGAGATTTGGTGTTGCAAATTTGCCTCGTCACAATTTAAAATTGTCTGAAAATACAAAGGGAAAAAATCAACCTTATAAAGAAGCGTCTGCAAAGTTGATCGAAGCTTGGGTGAGCTGTCAGTGAGAACTTTTCTTGCGATCCATGGGTATGAACTGCTCAAGACTTTGTAGTTGGGGTTAAAGCTGATTGCAATTCCTTCCAAAACAGCAAGGCTGAAAAATTACATGGAAGGCCTCTTAAATGTAGACCACACAAATCATATAAGGGCTAAGCAACGTAAAATATAAAAATACAATCAGCCTTTTGTTTTCTAGGGAAGCAGTTTGCCTGTTTGTTGTCCATTAAATAATGTAGTGACTGGTAGCAATACCTACGCTATGCGACAAACTTATTACCTTCGAATTACAAGAGAGAAGTAAGAAGGTATCTGGAACTTGAATTTATACCTGAAACAAGGTTAGCTCTAGTTAATGAAACGAACTTATAGAGCATTGAGGGTTTGCACTAGATATAACCCCATTCCTTTTTGTAGAGATAGGGCTTTGTAAACTAGATTAGTACATTGTCCGCCCAAGATTCCCTGACAGGTCTCCAAAGCTAATATTTCGAACTCCTCTGTTAACAGCATTTTCAAATACACCTGGGACAAATATCGAAAACACAGAATACTGAGTGTGATATGCCACCAAATGGGCATGTGATATTACATCATCATTAATGATCCAAAAAATTGTGATTAGTATAGCAGTATCAGGGTATATCGACTTTCAAGTTTAAACGTAATTAGATTTCTGACATTCATCTGGAACTGGAGTACCTGTCAATGCCTTTGTCACTTCATCTTTCTGAGCAGTTGGAGGAAGCAAACTGCAACAGATATTAAAGACAAGTAACATCTACTTAGTTATGGTGATATCCAGCAGGAAAAAAGTTATTTCTGAACTGACATCCAACTGGATGTACGCAAATTTTTGTAAGTTAACAGCAACTGCAGTGACCCACGATGCTAATTTTTTTCTCTTACCCGAGAGTAATAAAATCTTTTGCTAAACCATCAAAATCCCGGTTAACAAGATGCAGACAAGCTTCAATAAATCCATCACGAAGTTCTTGTCGGAATTCTCCCATCATCCCAAAATCTACATGATGAATAAAATTTTCAAATAGCTAAAATAGAGTGAGCTTCATTTAATTGGTGGTAGAGCAGCAAATTAGGGACCCAAAAGTTACAAAGGATTTAATGTGAGTAACCTGTGCAGAAACAGTAAAACACAACAATTACCTAAGTATGCTAGCTTCCCGTCAACTGTACGCAAAAGATTTCCAGGATGTGGGTCTGCATGATAAAATCCATATTCCAAAAGCTGGGAAAGTGAACAGTATACTCCAACCTGTAAGGTAGCCCTATCTCGTCAAGGATGTTTTTTGAGGTCCAATATTTACTGGATTTATTAGAGTACTGATAGGCACTGCTTTACCTCAACCAAATATTGATCTCTGACTTCTGACAGCTTTTCCCCCTGAAAGATCACAGTAAGTAACTAGCATTGTCTCTGCAAATTTTACATATTTGGCTGCTAACAAGGTGAATAGATCATAGACTACACCTCAACCCATTCCATGATTAGGACTCGTCTTCTCGTTTGTTCCAGATACATTTCTGGAACCAGCACATCTCTAAATTTCCCATATAATTCCCTGTCGCAAAAAGGAAAGTACAGGAATGTTATTAGAGTTATAAGACCAACAAAACTAATCTAAAAATGTATAATGTCAAACAGCTAACTTTTGTACTGTTCTTTTGATCTTTTCACAAATACACAAAGCTTGCTGAACCTCTAAAGAAAAGATCACAAGATTAATCCTCAGTTTTCCCATAATGAAAAATATAAGTCATTTTAGCGATAGCGGGCATACATAATGATGCTAACTGAAGTTGTATGGCGTGTGGAAAATTATTACTGCCAAAGTAAGAATATGCCCTTGGTGGCCATATTTGCTTAGATAAATAGCATTGAGAGCACAACTGAAAAGCATCTGGTTGTAACATACGCAGGAAGAGGTAAAAGTTGGAGGTTGCTCATTTGTTGCAGAGGTGGTAAATTCTCTCAAAAAATGATAAATGAATGGGAAAAACTTGCTCATTAATCTGGTGGACCCTGATTGTTTTAGCTCAGGCTTGTTCCTTTTGATTATTACTATTCCCTGTTTTTTGTTCTAAAAAAGGGAAAATGGTTGCTATTATAAAAAGACCTAGGAATGTTATTAGAAGGTCCCAGGATTTAGTAGAAAACCATTTCCAGTTGGGTTATCGTTATTAGGTTATTAATGGGAACCAATCCAAAATAAACAGATTTAATGTTCAAATGACTGTAACTGATTCAGAACCAGTATTGGTATTCAAATTTGATAGATTATTTTGGAGTCAAAGACTATTAGAGCTAAACCAGGAAGCCAAAATCTCTGGGTTTTATCCAGAAATAAACCACAATTATCCGATCATAATCAGACGCCTTTAGAACATATTCCCATATTTTTTTTCATGCACTTAATTGCAGAAATAATTATAAGATCAGTTGCCCTTCACAAATCTGGATGTAACATAGTACAAGTATTTTTAATATTTCTATGAAACGGTTGGAGCATTAGAAGTAGAACATAATCCTAGTTAATGGGTTCGTGGAGGCAACCAGCTGGTTTGGCGATTGCAAGGGCTTATTCAAATACCAGATTTTATATGTCAATAAACATATAATTTAGTTCAAGTTATTATAACAAATTGTATCTTGATATTTCTGAAAATATACAAATTGTATCTTGATATTTCTGAAAATATTGATTGAGATAGGTTGATATTATACAAAGCAATTGAACATGACTTTGGCAAGTAATGAGGAATACAACCTGAACTTAAGTCCATTTCTTGCTTCTGCTCTATAATCCATCTCCTGCATCAAATGTGATTTACCTGTATTCAATGTGAAGCTCTAAGAATATGTACCTGATTTTTCAAAATCAGATAGCTAACATAATCTAAATGTAATATTGCAAGTAACAGGAGCATGGACTTGCCAGAATGATAAAACTTGTTTTCCTTAATCAATTTATCTCCAAATCTATCAAATCATACTGTAAAGCGTGTGAATATAATGGTTGCAAAGTGCAAGCCACTTTCCAGTTGGAACTTGGAAGATGATCAATGATTGGTAAATTGTATTACTATAGTCAAATAATGATACATTCTTCCTCTGTTCTGTATGTTCCATTTGTACATACGCAGAGCTTAGTGAGCCTGTATTAGGCTATTAGCATGCATAGAAAACTTACCCGAAATAGGCTTGATGCCCATTCGTCAAGCACAGCCTGCAAGTAAGGTTACCAAGTATAAACGATTAGAAACTAAGTAATAAATATGACCTCATGAAGGCTAAGAAAAAGATAGTTGAGATTTCTTTTTAGAAGGAGAATTTCCCTTCCCATTGCCTTTTGCTTTGTTTTGCATCTTTTAAAGAGACAAAAGCTTCAACTGACTTGATAAAGAAATTACAGGACTCTGGCCTTACCTGAAGGTCCGTGTTCAGCTTGCCAGCCTTCCTGGCAACACCAGCAAGGAATCTCAAGATATAGATATCCAAGGAAATTGCTGCTTGAACTCCAGGTCTTTGTACTTTGACAGCAACAACCTTCCCATTGGAACGAAGCCTAGCCTGGTAAACCTAAACAGTAAGAATATGAAATGTCATATCATCCATGATGAAAATAGCTGACCATCCACTCCAGCCTCTAGAAAGTACCATTTCATCAATAGTTCAAGATATAATGGTAACATCATGGAGTTTCGGGGTTCCCATCCTAGTGTGCATCTCAGAGCATGTCATAGTCAGGATTTGTTTCTTTTGCTTTTAGTTGCTTGCAACTTCTAATCCATAAAACTAGTTTTTTTTAATTGCTTTAGGAAAGTGCATAGGCATAAGGAACACTGAGTTATATATCATTGTCTGTTTTTTTTGTTTTTAAAAATTGGCCAGGAACTCTAGCATTCACCAAAGGAGATGGGCACCCGAGCTGGCCCTAGGACTTGAACCCGGGTGGGCGGGGAGGGCAAACAGCCTCCCTACCACTAGGCCGTTGGCCTGTTCCCAGTTGTGTATCAATGTTGGCATCCAAAGTTCAAACATCAACGACGTGGGCAGCTATGATACAGTTGAAATCAACTATCTAAAATTCGAAATGCAACTGACTGGATGCACCGATGCAGTCACACAACATTGATATGCTTCTGTAGTTACAAATGCAAAGGACTGATTATTAATTCGTAAGAGAAGCCAATCGAATCCTCAAGATATTACCATCGATAAAAAAAAAACGAACCTGCCCAAGAGATGCAGCAGCAACAGGCTCTGGTGATATCTCAGAGAAAACCATGTCAAGGGGCAGCCCAAGCTCCTTTTCTATAATGTTAAAAGCAACCTCAGTTGAAAATGGTGCTATACGGTCTTGAAGTAGTGAAAGTTCATCAAGGTATGCAGGTGGAATCACATCCTGCAGCAAATGAAACAAAGGAGGTGCACATGGCCCATTAGAGAACAATGAGTAGCAATATAATAGCCAGTGAGTGCTCTAAACTTGTAACTGCTAGAGATAATTGTATCAGAATAGTACGCTCGTATTCGAATCAATGAAATAATGGTATCAGAATAGTACGCTCGTACTCAAATCAGTGCTACTGTTTTAAAATGACATATGAATAGCCATTTGACAGTTCATGATTTGCCTTTCATCAAACATCTAAAGTTAGAGCTCCAATCACAATTGATGACAATGCAACGACCATTTTACTGGTGAATCTCACCGGCCGTGACGAAACTGCCTGTGCAATCTTCACAAATGCCTGTCATCAAAAGAGCATCATCGCATACCCGTTAATCATCATCACGTACACTTGGACGAGCACAAGCATGCATTCGAAGAGGAAGCATACCGGGCCAAGTTCCAGGAGTATCCTCCTGAGCTGAGCAGCCCTGATCTGCAACACCAATCGCAAATCATCCCGTGAACCAAATAACGTCTAGGAATTTAATCAAACAGCAAGCGTGCGCGAGATCAATATAGCAAGCGTAACGTGAGGCTGACCTCAAACATGTCGTCCGAGCGCTCGTTGACGCGGTCGAGGTAGCGCAGCGCGAACCATCGGCCGAAGGAGGTTCCAATCTGCAGCGAGCGCCGGAGCACGAGGAGCGGCCGGCGGCGGTAGACGGCGGCGATGCCGGGGAGACCGTACGCGGTGGGGAGCTCCGCCTCGGTGGCCACGCCCTCCTCGAAGAGGTACCCGGAGCACCTCGTGAATGCGTCCTCGTCGGAGATAGCAACGCTGGAGTTGGACGCGGATGCGGAGGCGAGAGGCAGCGGTGGCCGCCGGCGACGGCAACGGCGAGGCGGCGCGGGTTGGGCGGCGGGTTTGACTCGCGGCGCGGGAGCGGAAAGCGGGCGCGGGTGGAGGAGAAGCATCTAGAGATGCGGAGGATTCGAATTGGGAATGGATATTGTGGAGAGTTGGGGCGGAGGAGATGAAGTGGAGAAGTGGGGATTAGGCGCCAAAGCGAGTGGTTTCTAATGGTGTGATTTATTGTGGCGCAGTCTTTTTCGGGGGCAAAAGGGCAATTTCGAACGTGCGGCTCGGATCTTCTAGAGAGTGCAGCGCAAGGATCACCGGGGTGCAGAAGGAGACACGCCGACACGAACAGCGGCGCACAAAATCTGCACCACATAAGATCAAAAGTTCAAAACCAAACTGAAAGTCTGAAACGAGTGGCGTACTCGCGTCTCTGGCTCCGAACTGTGTTATCCCCTTCCCTTGGTCGGCTGCCGCCTGCCGAGGAAGAACAGGGGAGCCCCATGGCGACCGTGGCCGCCCTCGTCGCGCCCACCGCGAAGCCCCGGAGTCCTCTCAAACTCGCCGCCGCCTCGCGCCGTAACTGGCGCGCCGCGGCGGCCTCCTCGTCGGCGGCTTCCGGAGTGGACCTCAAGGCGCTCCAGTCCGCCATCGATAAGGTGAAACAGCGGTTACGTCCACTTCTGATCTCCGAACATGCAGATAGCTGACACAGTGAGTGTGCTAAGACCAATGGGATTGAGCTGCATGGTGCAGAAGGACAGCGATGATGTCAAGCAGGCGCTGGACCAGCTGAAAGAGCTCGGCTGGTCCAAGAGGTGGAGCTCGCAGCCGTACGTGTCGCGCCGCACGGTCAGTGCGATGCCTTCTCAGGCATCAAACGATTCTAATTTGCGTGACACTTGCAACACTGACACTGGCATACATATGCATGTCTACTTCTGTTGCAAGTACCGAGCAGTGCTTGATCAATGCGGTTCCATCGCATACTTGCGTGGGTGCTTGAACTGATAAACCTGCCTTGTTCTGCACTGTGAACAGACATCTCTGAGAGAGCTCACTACCCTTGGAATAAAGAATGCTGAGAACCTCGCGATTCCAAGTGTTAGAAATGATGTAAGGCCCGCTCCACAGCTGAAAAAAGTATACCTTTCGTTAACCAAAGGTGCAACAGATCATCATGATGGTTTAGTGGAAATTGTGGAATTAGCACTTCACATGCAAATTGTAGCACCATTTGTTGCTGAAAATGTCATGCGTTGTTCAGAATGTAATTCTGCATTTCCTTTGATCTAATCATGCAGGCAGCATTTTTGTTTACGGTTGTCGGTACCACCGGATTCTTAGCCGTCCTTGCAGGCCAGCTCCCTGGGGTATTCCCTTGCTTCCTCCTCTATGTGCTACTTTTTTGCAGCAAGTAAAACAATAGATGTAATTTCAACTAAGATGAGCACATATCTTTCCGAAATTCTCTCTCAGGATTGGGGTTTCTTTGTTCCCTACTTGATTGGAAGCATTTCATTGGTAGTACTGGCTATCGGAAGCGTTTCTCCAGGGTACGTGTTTATTGTCTCTGCTGATAAGTATATGCAAGTTTGGAAGAGCAGTCATCGAATTCTCCATACATCTTATCTTTTATAATATCTTAAATGGATATCTCAAATTCTCCAGCAGCAAAAATCATCACCCTTTATTCTCGCACCATACCATTCAAGACAGACTGACATGATAAAAGCCTTTAATTATCTGTGCATGCTGAATGAAAAAATGTTGCATATTTATCAAGATATATCTTTATGTTCATTCCATCACCACAGTCTTCTGCAAGCAGCAATTGGTGTGTTTTCAACAGTTTTTCCTGACTACCAGGAGAGAATTGCTAGGCATGAAGCTGCTCATTTTTTGGGTACGTGTGTTCTCTTTCCTGCAACAAGAGTATGGCCCCGTTCGTTTCACTTTCTGGACAGCTTCTGCTTTAAAAAAAGGGAGTGTATAGACATCATCCGGATGTTTTTGTCCTAAAAATCATTCAAACTTTGGACCGTACGATCAAAACACACATTCATAGGATCAACCCACCTCGAATTCAGGGGGTGTGCATCGATCTAAGAGCAAATCCAATGGCCCAGAATTTGGATGATGATTGCTAAAGAAAACATCCGGATGAAACTTATCAAAACCCTTAAAAAAAAGTGGATTATTTGCCGAACAGGAAGATTTTGGATAGTTTCTCTGAGAATCAGAAGCTGATTTCTGTATAGAATCAGAATCTGGCTGAAACCTGATTCTCACTGATTCTCTCTGGCTCGGTCCAAAACCTAGAAGTTGTAGCCGGCTCGACCCGATTCTCCCATAATCAGAAGTAGCTTCTCCCATAATCCAGAATCCATAATCCAGAAGCTGTCCCGAAGTGGACCTATATGTACAACTAGTCAATTTCTAACTGTAAAGCTTTCCTGGAAATTAGTCGCCTACTTGATTGGCCTACCTATTCTGGGATATTCTTTGGACATTGGAAAGGAGCATGTTAATTTGGTAGATGAGCAACTACAAAAGCTAATATACAGTGGGCAGCTTGACCAAAAGGAACTAGACAGGTAACTCTTGTTTAAACCTTTTTTGCGTACTCCTTTTAATGTTGCATTCGGCTTTACTTACTGCATTCAACATGAGACTACAATCTAAACTTGCTCATTACACTGCCGACAAGCTACTGACGTCTATGGAATTTTATCAGGTTAGCTGTAGTGTCAATGGCCGGACTGGCTGCCGAAAGTCTAGAATATGACAAAGTTGTTGGTCAGTCGGCAGATCTTTTCACACTTCAGGTGCTTTACAAATTTATCAGCTCCTTTTGGGTTTTATATTTTCACAGTTTCTTTCTGATATCTCCTGAAAAAATGCATCTGAAGAAGTCCTATTTGTTCGCTTCCAGAGATTCATAAACAGGGCTAAGCCAAAACTAAGCAAAGATCAGCAACAAAACCTTACCAGATGGGCAGTGAGTAACCCATTATTGTCTCATTTTGAACTAGCATAAGCAAAAACATTTTAGCAGGTCGACTGATGCAACGTATTTTTGGCCTTGCAGGTCCTGATTGCTGCGTCACTTCTGAAGAACAACAAAGTGGCTCATGAAGCTCTCATGTCCGCGATGTCCCAGAAGGCCAACGTATTGGGGTGCATCGAAGCAATAGAGAATGCCTCTTGATTGCAATGTGACTTGAATGCCCTAACATGCATGATTGAATTCAATACTGTTGAAAAGAAAGGGGAAATCTGTAAAGTTCAATCTCTGAAAGGAAAGGTCTTTTATTTTCATTGTATGTCAGTCTGAAAATAAAACCCTCACTGTAAGCAAAAGACTTCGACCAAATGCAATGGAAGTGAAGGCCACAATTTTGTCGTTCAAACTTAATGATCACAATTTTGTCTGCATGCCATAGCATTCAGTTCTTCCTAAAGGGACCGCTCATGGTTCTTTACTGGCTAGTTACAGCAGATGCTGCAATTCGAAAGATACTAAAATAAAATGAGAATGATAAAACGTGAAGTATGATTTTTCCACAATCCATGTATTTACCATACTCTCAAGACTCCATATTTCATTCCTCATAAAAATACATGGTTTTGATGATATGCTTCTCTATTTTACAAGCTTAGTAGCTCTAGTTAGTAGGTATAGTAAACTTAAGGGGCTGCTCCACCCCAGTATACTATATTGTATCTATGAGGAGATCTGTACATTTCACAGCCTTACATGACTGCCTGACTACACAAAAGCAGTCTGAATGTTCAGGAATCAAACTAATTCCTACGCAGATAGCAAAGATCTATTCACAGATCGCAATTTGCAAAACCCTCTCCAAGAGCTTTTCAGATGATCTGAATTCTGAACTCTGTAGCATCTGCATCTGGCAGGATCCATCTCCGAGGATACAGAACAACCTTTCCTGCTTTTGTGCGGCGATGACCAAGCTTGTGAAATGCGAAGTTCTCGCTTAACATGCAACTCTATCGATCCATACTTGCTCTATACATCCTGTTTATATACCATATATCTACACGTATACATGTTCTGTATATACTGAGCGTATTTATACGTCGTCGGACCAATCCTTCGGCTCGCACTCGGAGAAGAGCGCCTCGACGATGTTGTCGATGAGCGAGTCGACGAAGGAGTTGCATCCCAGCGTGAACATCTGCCCGATCCTGTTGCGAGCGCTGGACACCCACGCGAACGCGGCGGCGCAGGTGACCACGGCCAGGCACAACCCCGCAGCCTCCTCGATCTCCATCATGTCCAGCTTCCTGAACAGCGAGTTCCCCGTCGTCACCTCCATCGCCACGGCCGCCGCGAACGCAACCTGAAGTGACAAAAACACGAGGGAACGTAACCTCCAAGTTGTTTTACACCGTTGATCTCCGATCGGACGGCTGAGATTATAACGACGAGACAGGAGCAAGGTAAGGGAGAAAGGGTGAAGGCGCGGACCATGGCGAGGCGGCCGGAGATGGTCTCGAAGTCCTGGCTCTTGCGGGAGCTCTCGATGTAGTCGGCGAGCGACGCGAAGAACGGGGAGCGCCGGTCCCCGGCGGCCGCGCCGACGTTCGCCTCTTCCTCCCCCGCAAGCCTCTTCCGCGTCACCACGCCGCTGCCGGTGCCGTACGACCGGAGCGTGCAGAGGCGGGGCTGGAGCACGATCTTCCCGCCGTCCCGCCTCGGCTGCTGCGACGGTGCCACCTTCTGCGGCGCCATCTCGGAGATGATCGCGCGCGCCGCGGCCGCCATGGCACCGTGGACTGGATGTCACCGCAGGCTTAACGAACGATCGAATTGGGTTTTTGGAATCCGCTTGTGAGCTGTGAGAGCAGCAAGCAGTGACTTCTCTTCTCGGCCTCCTTTTTGAAAGTTCGTCGGGGACAGCGAGTGGTTGAGGGTGGCCGTTCACCGCCCGGTGAACTTGCCCTAGAGACGCTCAGTATTCACGGCGAAACGCTCGTGCGAAAGCCTTATCGCTGGGTAAGCGCGTCGGGTGGTGAAGGGACCCCGGATTCTTTCGGTTAACTTCGCGCGCGGCTGTCAGTTGTCGCGTTCCGCCGTGTCCCAGGAATACACGTAGCCGCCGTTGCTTCGCCGAGACGCAGGTGCGGAAGGCTGTGGGGTCGCACGAACGTGGCCGATTGCGCGGACACAGCCGTCGCTCTCGCGCTGCAGGATCACGGACGCCTCCTCCGCCCTCCGTTTCCCATCCTACGGTTCTCCCTTATTCTTGTATACCTTTCTCCCTTCCCCGGTGTTAATTGGAAATTGGTGTACGTGTCAGGCAGTAAAACCATCGCATTTCTAGCGCAGCCAGCTTCTTTTTTTTTTTTCAAAACTAGCACCTTATGCGTGATTTATAAATTTAGTCCTCTCTCCCACTGTGGAAGGCTTAGCAGGTGATATGTGTCCCTTGCTACACCTAGGGAGTGTGGAAGCCGGCCGGCGTCATGGTAGGGTGGCCGAGCGTAGCAGCATGCAGGGGAGCATGGGAGCGCACGCGCGGGCAAGCGCGGTCGGCAGGTGAGCACAGCAATAGCTCACTACCGTGTCTGGGTAGCGCAGAAGGTAAATGCTGCGGTGGACCGCGCTGCTCCCACGGTCGGTCCAGCTCCGTCAGCTTTCGTACTCCTCAAACGAGGTAGGGATACATATCGCATGCTAAGCCTTCAGCAGCGTAGGAGTGGATTAAATTTGCAAATTCATACAGAGGAGAGCCAGAATTTTTTTAAAATAAAAAATGAGATGCCAAGGGTTAGATAAGCAATAACGGCCCTGGATGATGACTTCAAATGTGGAGTTATCCAATCTTTGATCTGTCGTTTGGTTAGTATTCATTACGGTTGTGTGAAAATTGATCACTAGTCGGTAGTCGCTTCTACTGAGGGTATTGTTGTAGTGATGATCGCACAAAATTTGGAGGCCAGGAGCCAACAGTTGCTGGGTAACGGATAGGGCGGTGGTTCTTCTCCAAAACTGGTTTACTGGCTGTCACGCTGTCCAAGTCGCCCCCCCTACTGCGTTTCACGGTCAGGTTATGAGCTTGTTCAGCCATCCGCAAAAGGCAGCGCACATTTTCTGATGTTTGTGAGCTAGCGGGGCTCCAGGTCCAGGTGTAAGAGACCCAAACTCCCCTGGCTCCCCGTCGATGGTTCTTATCCAGCCGGATAATCTGATAGCAATGCAACATCTGGCTACGAAGAATACAATTCCATCACCATCTCAAAAGAACACACAGTAGGGTTTTTCGGTGATTATCGTACGAAAATCGCGATTTTCAGACATATCGGTGGGGTACGGCATCTAAAATCGGCCGATAAACCGGTTAAATTCAAAAAAAATTATGCAACATAAATATCACGATAATCGGTGAAAATTGAGATAAAATTGGTGAAAACCGAGTGAAAATCGCTTAAAAGCGGTTTTTGAGAAACATTCAATTGGTTAGTTAAAATATCGCGAAAATCGGCGAAAATTGTGATTTTTTTTTTATTTTTTTCAAAAATTTGGATTTCAAAACTATACGATTTTTTAACGATTTTCTGATGATTTTTGGAAAAATCGAGCTTTACTTGATTTTCTTCCTCGAAACGGTAAGTTAAACCCTCACACAGAGGGGGGGGGGGGACCAGGCTATCGCTAGCTTGTGTACGATCTCAGAGCCTCACAGGCCCATTTCGCTTCAACCATCCTTTCATATCGCTTCGCCGTGTAAATATATATAGAAGTATAGAACACATTACTGAGACAGGAACTTCGAAAAACACGTACTTCAGGAGAGAGAAAAAAAGTTCATCAGATTACTGCTTTATGAGCCTTACAGGTACGATAGAATGGCACACACAAACTCGATCAGGAAGTTAAGGTGACAAGATAGGTAGTACATAGCAAATTGCAACCGCAGGAGATTAAGATGAAAGATTACTAGGAAACTGTTGCTTAAACACGCTAGCAAGCATCATCTCAAGGCCAGGGAAAACACATGGCAATTATCTCTAGATGCCATTAGCATTGACCTGAGGCTTTGAGCCTCCTGACACAAATGGATCTCCGCTTCTGGATCTGATCTCATTTTGCTGCACAATAACTTCCTCAGTCCGGGAAACCTCTGCAGATGCCAACTTGGTGGGCTCTTGTCCGCCTGCAGAAAGACAGAAGAAAACAGGTATTAACACATTATTAGCAGCTCCATTGCCACACCTACAATACGTACCTCTACACCAATCTGACGTTTTATTTCCTGTTTGCAGTTGGGGTTAATTTTGGAGCTCTTTTACAATGGATTAAAATCAATATAAGCCGTCCATTCATTTAAATCTAATGGTTGAAATCAATTTAGATCTAATTATACTACCACCTGTAAGATTGGTAGTAAAATTTAGAAAAAGGTAAAAGGGTAAAAAAATCCTATCATATTATTTATCCTCTACGGTAAAACACGTCATTTGATCCTAATGAATAGCGGATGAATGGATAAGAAGCATCTGAAGATCATCAGGTATTCGATGAATCCAAAACTGTGAACGAATTAGGAAAAATCTAAAATACCTCTGATGAATGGATAGGAAAAGCCTAAAATATCCTTAAGGAATAGATGGTTAGATTTGATTCCTACTACCACTATTTATTACCTACGTTATCCACTGTAAAATTCCTCTAATTTTGAGAGCGGCATGCAAGCTTACCTGCAGCATCTTTGTCTTCGGCACGGCCGTAGCCCGTGACGCGCTCGACGAGGCCGAAGAACATGTCCTTGAGCTGAGCAGCGAAGGTGGCCATGGGAGCTAGCTAGCTGGTTAAGCTGTGCTACAACTACCTCTCCTCAAAACAGTACCGCACTACCGCTGCTTGTTCAGTTTTTCCTCCTGAA
Organism: Rhipidocladum racemiflorum; assembly: GCA_036346355.1. NCBI lineage: Eukaryota > Viridiplantae > Streptophyta > Magnoliopsida > Poales > Poaceae > Rhipidocladum > Rhipidocladum racemiflorum. The sequence goes on along the minus strand of CM070576.1, from coordinate 67,767,710 downwards.
CTGCTTACTCTGCCTAGCTGCTTACTGCTTTCGGCGATTGGCGACTTGGTGAGTTCTCTCGCCATCACCGGGCGCTCCATTTATACACGGCGCGCGGGTCACCAAACGCGCCAGCTTTGCTTTACCAGACAAGGCCCACGCGCGTCCGAGGATATTCAGAGCAACAATTTAGATGGCCTTTGTGTTTCGGACTCACGACGGAATCAGAATTTCTCGGCTACGGCGCATGCGTATCGTACGGTTGGCGAGCATCTCTCGAATTCTCAATCGCATTCTTTTATTCCTCCAACAGAGATAGTATCAAATACTAAAAAAAATGCCGAGGGGAGATTTCTTGATTATCCACCGTTATCCACTCCGTGACATGATAGACTGCACGCGGCAGCCAATACGATAATCAAGCGTGACTACCAACCAGCAAATTGCATTATCAACGTGGCTAACGTATTGTTACGTTCTGATACCTCTCCTTATGCGCATCAACTCTCGAATCAGATAAATTTTTTGGAAGAAACGGCATAAACGTGCATGGCCTCGAGAATGAGAAGATAAATCTCGTAGACATAACCAAAATAACGACATTTAAGCAACCACAATGAGATAAAAAAAAAAAAGATTTAACGAAGCTGACCCTAAATTTCTAAGCACGGTCTCAAAAGACTATAAAATATTGTTGCTCTCTCACAACCCTCTCGAACCTTTTAGGATTACCGGATCATTTGCCTATACAAAAAATCTAATGATAAAGATTAATCTAGTCTCTAATTCTCTCGTGCAGTTCTTGTTTTAGATCAATTGGTTTGTGTCTTCTCAGATACTTTGATTCTCGATGACCACCCATGGATTTATACAGTCCTCTTTCAAAGATAATAAGAATCCTACTTCGAAAAAAATAGGAATTCTAATCCTATTGAAATTCATGTTCACCCATTTCTAAACTATAAAAAGACTATATATGAGTCTTAGGTATACTACAATAGTAAACTGGTCATAGCGATCTTGTTATCCCAAATCGTTGGGTCACATGAGCGACTCGTATTCTGTCCTCTACAGCCCACCTGTCTTTGACCCCAGGGATGATGAGACCGGATCAACAGCCAGGAACGGTGGTCATTCCACATGTGGCATGCGTCGTGCCAACTTGGCCAGGGGCCCAGGGCCAGCATGGTGACATGATTCATGGTCCATTTGATCTTGATGGATCGTACCGTTTGCGTGCTTTGTCGTTATGATTGGAACACTTGATGACACGCTGCGTCAGGCCTGTACTGTAGTAATGGATTCATATGGTGCTCTCTTTTTTTTTGGGTGGAACAGAGGAAGAAGAGTACGTACTGCGTAGAACGGCAGAAGTGGGGAAGGAAGGAGTAGGGTAGACCCGAAGAAGTTTGGGCCCATGACCCATGCAGCTAGCTCTAGCCCAAGGTTTTAGCGTGGTTTGGACTTGTATTAGTCCAGCTAACGCCCCAAATAACAAGGTAGTGAGTAGTGACTGGTTGCAGACTATCAAAACGTCGCGTGCCATTCACATACCAAAGGTGCTTCTATGCTATTATTTTTAAAAGTTACATACATATTAAACCATAAATAAAAAATGAATAGTGATTACTTACCCTTTCGCTCCTTCAAGATTTATACAGCCTATGCTACAAGAGAAAACATAGAAACACTACTCTTTACATAATAATTGTTAGTATGTCCTCTTACATAAGAAATGCAGCTGATATGCCAACAATCTTTAAAAAAATCTCTAACAAAAAAAACAGAAAAAAAAAACAACCTTTCTCTCTTCTGCACTCCATTCACATAATAATTGCGTGTGGATAATTATCAGAAAAAGTAACCTCTCTAAAAATTCCCTATCAACGAGTTCTGACAGATGGACGCAAATATCTATCCTTTGTACCACTATTGCCTAGCAAATATAATCTTCCATACGAATTTGAAATTTATCCGAAACGCTTCTTACTGTACATCACTATTCGATTGGATCATTCAAAGATGAGAGGTGGAAATGGTTTTCTCGAAACAGTGTTCACTGTCGCTGCGACGGCTACCTCTCAGCTGAGAACTGTTTAGCTGCTCTTGCTGCTTTCAGTTGTGACTAGTGGTGAGTTCTCGCAGCGATCTACGTGCCGTATTTATACGCGAAGTGGGTCACCGAAGGAAATTTTGAAATACTATACAAATTGTTACCCGTATTTACAAATCTAAACAACATATTTGAGTATTTACAGAAATCTCCGTCATATCCGAAATTTGAAAATTCGTTTATTCTTTCCCGAAATCTCAAATTTCGTTTAACGTGTTTTTGAAACCTGAAATTTCGAGAATAGCCATAACTGAAACCTCAAATTTCGGGTATGAGGTGCCACCTCATACCCGAAACCTCAAATTTCGACTAAGGGTTGCACAGGAAAATGATTTGCTCACTTTGCTTTGCTCCGACGTATGGAAAAATCAAAAAATGGAAAAAGTCATAACCGAAATCTCAAAATTCGGGTATGAGGTGCCACCTCATACCTGAAAATTCAATTTTCGGGTATGGCTCTTACCCGAAGTCTGGTGTTTCGTGTACAGTTTACCCGAAATTTGAGGTTTCAAATACTCTGAAAACGAAATTTGAAATTTCGGGAAAGGGTAAACGAAATTTCAAATTTCGGGTATGACTGAGATATCTGTAAATACGCAAATATGTTGTTTAGATTTGTAAATACGGGTAATAAATTGTATAGTATTCCAAAATTTCTGTCACCAAACGCGTCATCCTCGCCAGACGAGGCCCACACACGCCGTGCAGGGATACTCAGATCACTGTACTTTTCACTCTTATTTAGAACTTAGAGGTGTTTGGCAGAGCTCAAGCTCCATCAGATTTATGAATCTGGTGGAGCTGGATATTCCTAGCTTCACAAAATCTGTGGAGCTAGAGCTGTAGGTATATTAAGAGCGTTTGCATGGGTCTCCTTGTTTACATTTTAGAATAAAAATATAAACTTAATTCACTTTATTTTAACCTACAAATTTTAGATCTGACATGGAGATGGGATCTGGAGCTCTGCCAAACAGGACCTTACTTTTCACTCTTCAGATCATCAACAGAGTCACGATGTCTTCGCAGGTTTAGCACGCAAATGGTTGGTGAGGTTCCGGTCAATCGCGTTCTCTTTTATGCCGTATAAAAAAAGGAGCAATACTAGCCAACGGTATCCTGTTGGAATGATATACATGAGTTTCATTAGTTTCAGTGCTTGGTTTCATGAGTTTTATGTTTTATCAGTTTTAATGCGAAGTTTCATAAGTTTCAGTGTAAAATTTTTACGAGTTTCATGAGTTTCAATGCTATACGATTGGAATGGTATACCATATAATAGTATTTCCGTAAAAAAGAGTGTCGCTATTTGTTAATTACCCACTGGCCAATGCATCCATTGCCTGGTATAATTACTGCTGACGACACTACTTATGGAAGGCTGGAAGCAACAATACTTGTATAATGGGACGTGAACCTGCTATCGCATTGTTGATCTGCTATGTTAGTCTAACGCAGGGTTAACAAAACCGAAACTGAAAAAATTGATGAAAAACCGAAATTGAAAATTCGAAAATATCGAGCCAAAAATCGCTGGAAAATCGTTAGAAACCGAAGAGTTTCAAAACCGAGCATTTGAACAAAAAACATTCAAAATAAATTTTAAAAAAACGAAAACCATTCGGTTTTCTCGAAAAACCGCTCGGTTTACATAGCATAAATTTTTTGAATTTTTTTTGAACTGGACCGATTTACTGATCGGTTTTATATTTCGGTGGAACTCAAATCTCGAAAACTAAACGAAATTCTGGTCTAACGGGGGCGATCGTATTTGGATATAACTTTTATGTGGTCACCTCACCTTAGGACTGTCCTGTCACAGTCGATAGTGCCTCGAGATTCGTGAGTCATAACCTTATGGCAGTGGGAGCAATCACCATTCACCACGTGAAGATCAGCCCATAGAAATATTTTCCTTGCTTTCCCGTATCTTGAGGACCGCGCCATTAAACTCCGCCTTGTTGGGAATTTTAAATGAATTTTATAGTAGTTCCAAATGAAATATTTTAATTCCCGCTACCACCGTAGAAATGCTCAAGTACGACCATTAATATGTTAATTTGGATCTTTTTTTGCCCATTACTCATCCTCGTACATGCAAGATAAGATAACTACTTCTCCCTCTGTCCCAAAATGTAGTTCGTCCGTGAGATCCATGTGGTCTACATGTTGAAGTATATAAATTGACTATATGAAAGTAATGTTGCTCAATTTGTCTTGCAAAAAATTCCAAAATATATAATATTTATTATTTTTGCTAGTGTATTATTATACAGTACTATAGTTGAAGTCTTACATTGAAAACCGTAAAAAGTCCAAAACGACCTACGTACATTGCGAGACAAAGGGGGTACTAGTATTGAATCTGGTCCTTAAGATGAGAAGAATGAATAGACAAAGTCACAAAGGCTTGGTAACTAGAGTTTTATGTGAATTTGTATAAACTAGCACATTATACAGGTCTTCGTCACAGGTCTCAGGGAGTCAGGGTCAGGACTACTCAGGAGGAGAAGGCACCCCTCTGCGGCGACAGCTCGTAGAAGATCATGCACTCCGGGGTAATTTATATGGCCTGCCGGCACCCAACCCCATGACTGCCTGATCTGCGTCATCTTGCTAGCTAGTTCGTGTTCGAGTCGCTGGTCTATTTTTGCTTCAGCTTCTTTTATTTTTCTGAAAGATATACACGTGTGTAATCGAGGAGGAAATCACAATTCAATCCGATCATTGTTTCTATTAACCTTACAAGTTACAACAAAGGCACATTCACACCCGTAGGAGTTACAAATTAGCGAAGCAAACAAGAATAAACAAGAAAATTCAGTACAACGCCAGGAAGCTCTCCATAGCAAGGCCGGCAAGGGAAGCATGCGCGCACGAGCTAGTAATGATCTTTAGATGTGGGAGGCATTGACCCCAGCACTTGATCCTCCCCGCACATCGGGATCTCCACTCCTTGAGCTGAACGGCGAAGCTAGACATGGTGCTACGTAGGCGATCGATCCGGTGGAGCAGTGGGGCTAATTGAAGTGTTTCACTGTTGCTGCTGATTGATTGCTTAGCTGCTTGCTGCTTTCAGTGCTGTGTATTTGGTTGTTTGTATCAAGTGGTATATATATATAAGATGGTTTTAAAAAAATTATCCATGTGTTTGGTTACTTGAATAGAACCATCTCATTTTGGATCAAGTGATACAAATTTGAGGAATATTTTATATATAGACGCTAAACCATTCTATTCACTCAAAATAATTGATTCAAATAGTACAGAATCACCCCATTTTATTTAACATGTACCCTTGTACAGGACGTGGGTCACCGAACGCGTCAACTTTGGTGCACCAGCCCATGCGTCGTGCAGGGATATTCAGACATACAGGTCACTTAACTACAAATATTAAGATGTACGACAACAGAATCACAATGCCTCGTTTACCACGCAAATCTTGTGCATGCATGTCTGGACAGCTGCATGGTTGGTGTGGTTCTGATCAATTGCATTATTTTACCTGTCCGTGAAAAGCGACATAAGACTAGACTAAAAAAAAAGAAGACATTTGTTAACTGCCCAATTTATTCCGTTGCATGATGATACGATCACGGCTGCATATCGCACTGTTGATATGCATGGTTCATGTGATTAACGAGACCGGGGCATCATGTCTCCCATGTCCTGGGGCCACATGAGCAATCTGACCAGTGATGACCCGGGAGCAATATGGAATGTCCCTTATTGTACATGTGTGACATGCATGTTTGGTGTAGTTTTCGTTGTAGAACGTAGTTATTTATTCGCGATCAGTCAACAATACGCTATCGAAATCATAAGAACAAAAACAGGAAGCACACACAATATAGGGTAATAAACTCTTTTTTTTATTAGATTAAATCGCTCTATACAAGGAGATGCTAAATATATACTAAAACCAATAAGAGATATATTCGAATTCACCCACCGATAAATAGAGTTCTTTCGTATTTAAACTGAGATTCAATCGACATCGTAACATGTTCTGATCAATTGCATCCTTTTATCTGTGCGTGAAAAGTGACGTAATACTAGACTCTTAAAAAAAAGAAGACATTTCTTAATTGCCCACTTGTATCCGCTGCATGATGATGGTACGATCACTCCTGCAAATCGCATTGTTGATACGCATGGTTATATACGAGGCCGGGGCATTCCATATCATGGGCCACGGCAGGGGCGGAAGTAGATAAAGAGACCCGGTGTCACAGGACACCGGGTCAAAAAAAAAATTTACACTGGGTCAAAAAAAAATTAGTGTATGTTAGTCTATATATAGTACATGTGAACCCTCATGATGTAAATCTTGTGACACCGGGAGGCAAATAACAAGCAAATGGTAAAAATAATATGTTGTTATCACTTATATGATAAAGTGGTGAACCCCGGTGATTTTGTCTCTAGTTCCGCCCCTGGGCCACGGGCAATCAAGCCAGCGATGACTTCTCACTTTACTAATAACTTTTTTTAAAATAAAACTTAATTTTTCCTTACGTAATTACAAAATAGTTTATTTCCGATAATAAAAGTATCTACGGATAATACGTGTCACATATCACACTTCCACATCATGAAAGAAGCTGCCGAGCTCCCAGAGCTCAGCAAGCCAACGAAGATACCGATCTCAGGAGCTTGGTTAAGCCTTCTCTGGTGCGGTGGCGCGGCAGGTGAGCGCTTCTACGGTTGAGAATCTAGCTATTTTTTAGTTGTGTTTGGAAGATACCTAGACTTACATAAAAAAATTACTGGGTCTAGAAATGTGATGATTTCGCCAGCGATGACCCGGGAGCTATCAGAAATGTTCGTTATTCTACAAGTGTGACATGCACGCATCAGCATGCCCGTTATTAGCTAGATTCCGTGGACGTCGATCGGTGATGTCATGAGTGTCGACCATGATCGAACGGACAACAATAATTGCTGGTTCTGAAACTTGCAGTACAGTTTTCATGTTTACATTAAAATAGGATTAATTCCCCGGAAATAAAATGCTCAAATATACCTTTTTTTTTTTAGATAATGGAAGAATATATTAGACTTCCGGCCTCTGCATACTGAGATGCACACAGCCAATTATTATTACATAATTCAGAGTTTCAGCTAGGAAGATGCCAAGAAAAACTTAATAGTTTAAGAAAGAAGAAAGATTTGCAACAAGAACATAAATATTGAATCTCAATCTGCAGCAATCCTTCTTTGAAATCGCCAGCCATGCCCAATAAAGACATCTCTAGCCACAGCATATAGACAATCGCATGCTTTTGACATCATCTCGCGGACCTCCTGACGCTGCAATACCAGCCATGAGCGCAACCAATTGATGCACATAAAAATCACCTGCAACGGATTAGATAATTGGCTGGTTCACTCTCCTTATCTAATTATTTGCATAGAAGAGGATGCATTTGTGAAGTGGACGTTAAACTCTGCTCCTCATCTAATTATTTGCATAGTGATTAGTGAGGCTGACGAGTGGGACTAATCGGTGCAGCAAGCTCGGGCACTAATATATGTTACAAAAATGAATCTTCGTGAAACCTTCGATTTTTCTTTAGGGACAGTTAGATTAGTTCTAAGTGGGGATCGAGTCGTTGGTGCACAACTTTGAGGTCGATGGAAATGTCAAAAACTTATATGTGGGCGGTGGGCCTACCTCTCGAAAGTATATATAGATCCAGAAAAAAAAAGGCATCCGATGGAAACGCCATGGCATCTTTGAGAAGTAAGATTATACTAGAAACGGGCACGCGGCGGCACGCCGCGTAAGTTAGTGTTTGCGAATAATATAGAAACACGGAGTAAGAATGAACAAAAAATGAATCTTCGTTTTTTTTCCCAAACAAAAACGGAGAAACGACGGACGAAAAACGGTTTTTTTTTAGGAAAAACGGCAAACGAAAACATATTTTCCATGCTCCGGAGGAAAAACGGATCACAAAAATATTTTTTTGCTCTCACAGGATATCGCAAAGGACCTCAGCGTAAATTAAAAGGACCTACACGTAATTTAAAGGACCGGAGGGGTTTTTTCGCAAAAAGAGGAGAGAGAGCGTGGGAGGCGACGTGGCATGGCTCTCTGGCCGGCGTTTCTTCCGCTAATGTTTATATGAGTATTAGTATGATTCTGCGCCAATCGATCGGTAGGGATCTTAATAGATCGCACGCAGTTATTGGATTGAAAACTGCAAGTCTACGTAGTACAGATGTTATGAACCTATATATGGTTGTTCGAGGTGACATGATTCATTGTCCATTTGATGAGTTACAACAAAACAGCATATCCAAACCTCACACGCTTTATTAACCTTGCATGTTACAACAAAACTGCAAATCCAAACCTCACACGCTCCCACACTCGGAGGAGCTACAAAAGGAACAGTAAAAAAACCACCAAGTTCAATTACAAAGGCATGAAAGAAACGAGAGCGCTCGCGCACATTCAGAACACCAGCAATGCAAGCATCGTTTCAAGGCAAGGGAAGCACGCACGCAGCGATAATCCTCCAAATATCAGCAGCATTAATTGACTGCAGGCTTTGATCCTCCTGACACATCGGGATCTCTTGATCTAATCTCAACTTGCTGCAAAAGTAAGAATCCGGTTAGTTCTTTCTCTGCTAAATCAGAGCTGTAGAAAACGGATAGTTTTGAGTAAAATGTGTACCTGCAAGGTCGACAGCTTGGTGGGCTCCTTGGCATCCTTGTCTCCGGCGCGGCCGCAGCCGGCGACGCGCTCGACGAGGCCGAGGAACTTGTCCTTGAGCTGAACGGCGAAGTTGGCCATGAGGCTACGTACGTACCAACGTACGGGAGCGAGCTAGTGGAGCAGAGTGCACTGCTACTTGTGGAGCTAGTGGAATACAATACCGTTGAACTGTAAACTGCTACGGCCTCTCAGAAGTCTGAGCTGCTTAGCTGCTTGCTGCTTGCCTGCTTTGAGTGGTGAGTTCTCGCGGCGATCTGAAGACCTTATTTATACACGGCGACGTGGGTCACCAAACGCGTCAGCCATGCATGCAGGCCCAAGCGCCGTGCAGGGATATTATAAATATGGGATTTTCAGACGTGCAGCAGAATCACATTGTCCCGTTGATCACGCAAATCTTGTGCATGTATGGTTGGTGAGGTTCTGATCAAGTTCACTACTAATTTTTTTAACTGAAAAGCGATGGACTCGAGAGAGAGAGAGAGAGAGAGAGAGAGAGAGAGAGAGAGAGAGAGAGATGTTAATGGCACATTTGCTGCAGTTGCATTCATGTATCCACTGCATCTGCGTGATGACATGATCACTGCCGCAAATCGTATTGTTGATATCATGATGTGCATGGTTCGTACAACGAGGCCGGGCATCATGGTTTCCATATCCTGGGGCCACATGAACAATCTCGCTGGGTGATGTCATGAATGTCGTCCAATGATCGAAAGTGCAATAATAATTTCTCGTGTTGAGGCTGTCAGCGTATTAAACGCTGGGGTACCCACGCAGCCGCCTTAAGTACTCTCGCCCAGAGGACAGGTGGCGTTCAGGCCACTCCTCAGGGCGACCAGCAAAGGTGCTCGCCAAGAGGACAGGTGGCGTTCAGGCCACTCCTCAGGGCGACCAGCGAAGGTGCTCGCCAAGGGGACAGGTGGCGTTCAGGCCACTCCTCAGGGCGACCAGCGAAGGTGCTCGCCCAGGGGACAGGTGGCGTTCAGGCCACTCCTCAGGGCGACCAGCGAAGGTGCTCGCCAAGGGGACAGGTGGCGTTCAGGCCACTCCTCGGGGCGTAGTTCCCAAGAATCAACCCCGTAATCTGTGCTACAGGGCGAAGGGTCAAGGATATTTAATGCGAGACGTGCGCATTAAATGCAGGATATGTAGGCAGCGGTATGGCGGCGTGTCTTCCCCAGGCGCGCATTAATGATGGGTGGCCCCGAATCGACATCCCCTCTCTGGCGAGCTGCAGGGTGACAGACAAAGTGCGGGACCCAAGGCGAAGTCTAAGTCGGCTAGGACAGGCATTAAATGTGATGTAAGAGAGTGTGACGGGTGCATTAAATGCACTGTAGTAGCGTGTCAGACGCTTGCTTTACGCAATCTTGTAAGCCCCATGCGCCTCAGCCAGCCCGAGTATAAAAGGGAGTTAGGGTGCATGGGAGAAGGGTTGTTGTTTGTTGGTTGGCGGAACCTTAGAAGGTCGTCTTCCCGACCTTGTAAGAACCTTGAATTGAGAAGAATCCCCAAGCAGGACTAGGGTCATTACTCCTTTTGGAGGGCCCGAACCTGGGTAAACTCGACCGTCTTCTTGCTTGCTCCCAACATCCCGTTCTTCCTGTCTCTGGAGCGGTTACCACAAAAGCCCCCAGTCCGAATCTCTCAAGCACCCAATCTTAGGGTGCCTGTTGGCCGGTAAGCCGACAGTGGCGCGCCAGGTAGGGGCTTAGTGGTTAGATCGTTCCGTTCTTCCATTCCTTTTTGAGGAGTTAGCAAGAATCAAGATCATCCGGTATGGCGGAATCTCATCGCCGCCAGAGCGCCTCCTCGAGGAAAGCGGCGCCGGCCGATCTCGGCTCCTGAAGGGAGTCGGGTCACGGGTCCTTCTACTGGCGGGAGGGCGCGAGTCACATCCAAGCCCGGAGTTCGGCCCACGGTCAGTAGCGCTTCTTTGTTGGGGGGAAGATACCCCAATGCAAAGCCTTCATGCAGCCCGGTTGCTCTGGATCATCCTCCTGGCCCAACTGACGGCGACACCAGCCACCCCTTGGCTCCAGGACATTGCCCGTCTAGTGGACTCAGCCCAGCAGCAGGTTGCTGTGGCAATTCAGCCGGGGGCTTCCGGCGTCCTCCGCCAAGGAGTTCGTATGGTGGATGCACAGGCTTCCAGTCGCTCTTTGGCGACCTCTCCGGCCGCAGAGCCGGATAAAGGAAGAGTATCGGCTGCAGCCCCTCTGCAACGAGGGGGACGTGCACAAGCTTCGCATCTTCCCGCGGTACTCCCATGCCGAGGAGAACCGCGAGGATTTAAGGGCACGCCTCGAGGGGCGGCTCCAATGGAGATGATCTCAAGGCCAAGTTCTTCTGAGGCGTCATCCGCAGCCGACGCGCCGAACCCGCTGCCGGCCACCGAAGGAGCTTCCCCTTCCGACTGGGAGAGTGTAGACTCGCACTCCTCGACCCGCCTCAGGGTCGTGGGGCTGGTGGGCGACACTACTCCCCATATAATGTTGGGTGCCAGCGTTTTCCTCCGCTCACGCCAATCGGCGTGGCGAAGAGATTTTGTCCCGCGCCCATCGAGAAGTATGACGGCACCACCAACCCTGAAGAATTCCTGCAGATTTATACGACGGTGGTGCGTGCTGCCGGGGGGTCAGATAGAGTTATGGCCAACTACTTCCCGATGTCGCCGACAGTTCGCCCGCCTCTGTTCAGCCGAACCTTCCTCGAGGTTCGGTACACTCGTGGGAGGAATCGTGCGACATTTTTGTAGCCAACTTTCGTGGCTCCTACGCTCAACCGGGTGTGGAGGACGACCTCCACGCTTTGGAGGCGAAGGAGGGAGTCCTCGAGGGGTTTATTCGCGGTTTAGCCATTGCCGCAATATCTGATCCCGGATCTCCGAAAGCAATGGTCATCATTGCGTTCGGAGAGGGGTTAGGGATCGTAAGATGCGGAGAAGATGGCTACCCGATCTGCCGCTACCACTTCCGAGCTTTTCTCCTGGCTCACAAGTGTGCCCGGCAGCGTGAGGCTCGGAAGGGTGCAGCAGGCCTCAAACCCTGACGAAGCCGGGCGTCGAAGTCCTCCGACCGCAAAAAGAAGAAGCGCAAGAAGGCCGCGTTGCGAGAGGTTTTGGTGGCCGATCCGAAGCCAAGCCTCGGGCGCGACGATCAGAGCGAAGGAGAGATCGCCGACCAGCGAGACAATCGCAGGGACCGCCGTTCTCCCCGCCGTGAAGACAATAGGGGCAAGCCATACTGCCCCATCCACCGCACAAATGGGCACGACTTGGAAGATTGCCAGGTTGTGTCCAAGTTGGTGGAAAAGCGGCTCAAGAAGCGCCGCGAAAAGGATCGCGAAGATGATGACGACGAAGATGACACCCCACTGGCTTTCCAACAAGCCGAGCACACGGTGGCGTACATTCATGGGGGCTCGGCCACCTACTCTTCCAACTCGCAGTACAAGCGAGAGCTGAGACAGGTGTGTGCCACCATGCCAGAGCCCGGGACGAGTCGGCTGCTGAAGTGGTCGGATCAATCGATCACTTTCAGTCGGGCCGACCACCCCGGCGAACACTTCAGGCCCAAACCATCTCCCGATCGTGGTCGCCTACGGTCGGGAATGCGAAGCTTGGCGAGTACTCGTTGATGGAGGAAGTGCCATCAACTCTTTGTCGATCGGGCGTATCAAGCACTCCAAATACCTTATGAAGAATCATGCGCCCCCGCTTTTATGGAATTGCCCCGGATGGGCCTAATGCCCTGGGACAAGTCCACCGTCACGTTCGGAAGCGCTGAAAACTTCCGGACGGAACTCATCAACTCGAGGTCGCCGACTTCGACCTCCCTTACAATGCCCTGCTTGGCCGGCCGCTAGTCAAATTTATGGCGATTCGCATCATGCTTATTTGCCGATGAAGATCCACTGGCCAGAGGGCCCAATTGTGGTAAAGGTGGACAAGCTCGAAGCCTTGCGCCTCGATAAGCAAGTGCAAGACTTACGAGCCGCTGTTCGGCGCGTGGCACGAAGACCCCTCGAGCGCCTCCCGGCCAAGGCCAGCGCTTCACCCGATCCCTCGGGTGAGGTGAAGGTGGTCCCCGTGGGTGAGGAAGGCTCGGGCAAGGTCAGAGAATCGGGCGCTGATCTCAGCGCCAAATAGGAAGACGCGCTCGTCACCTTCCTCCGGTCTAATCTAGATGTGTTCGCCTGGGAACCATCTGAAATGACCGGGGTCCCTAGGGAGGTGATCGAGCACCGATTGGCAACGCTGCCTGGAGCGCACCCAGTCCGGCAGAAGGTCCGGAGGCAGGCGCCAGAGCGACAAGAGGCCATTCGGGAAGAAGTGGAGAAGCTATTGCAAGCCGGAGTTGTGCGGGAAGCCGCCTACCCTGAGTGGCTGGCTAACCCCGTACTCGTGAAGAAGTCCAATGGGAAGTGGCGAATGTGTATAGACTTCACCGACCTCAATAAAGCCTGCCCTAAGGACCCTTACCCTCTGCCAAGGATTGACCTCGTTGTCGATTCTACGGCAGGATGTGAAGCTCTATGTTTCCTAGACGCCTACTCAGGATATCATCAGATTAGAATGGCGCAGGAAGACGAAGAAAAGACGGCCTTTGTAACCCCTTTTGGTGTGTACTGTTATGTTCGAATGCCCTTTGGGTTGAAGAATGCCGGATCCACATACCAGCGAGCCATGCATATTGTATTCAAGTCACAAATTGGGAAGAACCTGGAGGTATATGTTGATGACTTGGTGATAAAAGCTAAGGCCGCTGATGGGTTGGTTGAAGAGCTGGAGGAAACTTTCTCCCACCTCCGGCACTACTGCTTAAAGCTGAATCCTGAGAAGTGCGTGTTCGGGTGTCATCTGGAAAAGTCGCTTGGCTTCCTGGTCTCCACCGCGGGATCGAAGCCAACCTGCATAAGATTGAAGCAATAGAACGAATGAAGCCACCTGTCCGCTTAAGCGGCTTGATGCTTAGCTGGTCGCTGGCCTCCCTCGGCCAGGTTCATAGCCCTACTGGGAGAAAAGTCTCCCATTGTTCAAGCCGATGAAGAAGACTAATTCCTTCGAGTGGACCGGAGGCCAAAGCAGGCATTTGAAGATCTGAAAAGTATCTCTCCTCGCCTCTGTCTTTGGTCGCCCCTGAGCCTGGTGAGCCGCTTCTCCTTTATGTAGCGGCAAGCCCCTCGGCGGTGAGTGCAGCACTAGTAGCAGAGCGAGAGGGTGTGCAGCGGCCGGTCTATTATGTGAGCAAGGTGCTGCATGATGCTGAAACTAGGTATCCTCAGGCCCAGAAAATGGTATATCTTTGTCTTTGGTGGCATCAAGAAAGCTGCGACATTATTTCCAAGGAAGGAGATCACTGTGGTCTCCTCGTATCCTCTCAAGGAGATCCTTCACAACCGTGAAGTCGAAGGTCGACGCCAAGTGGTCTGTCGAGCCGGGGAATTTGGCTTCAAATTTGCCCCCGTGACCGCTATCAAGAGTCAAAGGTGGCGGACTTCATTGTTGAATGGACTCCGGCGGATGGGGAAGATAAGGAAGTCCCCGTGCCCACGCCTTGGGCGCTCTTCTTTGATGGATCCTTCAGGCTCGGCGCGGGGCTGGGTTCCTCCTGGTCTCCGACCAGGACTCCTCAAATATACAAATCGTCTGGACTTTAAAGCTACCAACAATGTTGCGAATACGAAGGATTCTTGGTGGGCTCGAGTTGCCGCGACCATCGGCATCTGGCGCCCTCTGATTAAAGGCGATTCTTTCTTTGGTCATCAACCAGGCAAGGAAGGACTTCACCGCTCTCGATCCCGTCATGGCGGCTTACAGCGGAGGTTAGAAAGATGGAGAGACACTTCAAGGGCTAGGGTATACGCACATACCCGTAGCGACAATTATTTAGCGGACGAGCTCGCTCACTCGCCTCGACAAGAGCCCCTGTTCGGCCGGAGTCTTTGAAGAAAGGCTTCGCGACCGCCCATCTCACCCCGTCTGCGGTGGGGAGGATGGTGATGCCGCTTCAGCCCTCGCCGGATGGGAAAGCGGCGGCGCCTATCGCAACCCCGTTTACGGTGGGGACGATGGTGGCGCCGCCCGACCACGCTGCGTGAGGAAAAGTGGCACCGGTGGAAAGCGCTTGGCCAGCGGAGTACCCGGCGATCACTCTGTGGTCGCCGTGCTTGACCGGGAAGGCACATGGATGGATCCGATCCTGGCCTACTGCGGGATCAAGTATGCCCCGACGATGATGCGTCGGTAGAAGATAGCGCGAAAGGCCAAGCGCTACACCCTGGTAGATGGGGACTGTACGGCCGGGTGGAAACGGAGTTCTTACGAAGTGCATCACTCGGGAAGAGGGAAGCATTTTGCTTTCGATATCCATGGAGGCGTGTCGGGAGCCATTTTTTCCGATCGAACCTGGTGGGAAAAGCTTTCCGCCACGGGTTCTATTGGCCAACCGCCCTCCAGGATGCTTGCGGTGGTGAGGAGGTGCGAGGCGTGCGATTCCACGCCAAGCAAATCCACCAACCAGCCCAAGCTGCAAACCATCCCGCTCTCATGGCCCTTCGCGATGCAGGGGCCGGATATCCTGGTCCGTTCGCGGGCCACGAGGAGGCTACACTCATCTGCTCGTCGCCATTGACAAGTTCACCAAGTGGGTGGAAGCTGAGCCGTGAGAACCATTACCGCTGCGGCCCGCGGTCAAGTTCATGCGAGGATCTTCGCCCGCTTCGGTCGCCAACCGTATCATCACCGACAATGGCGCCCGATTCACCGGCGCCGCTTTTACGGACTTTGCGAAGAAATGGGCACGAAGGTGCTTTGCCTCCGTTGCCCATCCAAGAAGCAACGGCCAAGTTGAGCGAGCCAATGCACCGTCTTTGAAGGGCCTCAAGACTCGGGCGTTTGATCGGCTTCACCAACGCGGCTCGCGGTGGGTTGAAGAACTCCGGCGATCTTTGTGGTCACTCGGACCACTCCCAAGACTCTGGAGAGACTCCATTCTTTCTCGGTTTACGGAGCGGTAGGTCCCTCCTTCGCATTGACATTCGTCGCCGTAGCGTCACTGCGTTCGCGGAAGAAGATCGTGAAGAGATGCGCCAAGACGACGTCAATCTCCTGGAAGAAGCCAGGATCGCGCGGCCTGGCGCCGCTTCGGTATCGGCAAAGCCTCGGGAGGTACCACGCCACCCGGTCGGTGAGAGAACATCGCGATGGGCGACCTGGTCTTGCGAAAGATTCGATCGCAGTCGGGTTGCACAAACTGTCTCCCAGTGGGAGGGCCCCTTTAAGGTGGTCTCGATCTCGACCGGCGGTCGGGTTGGCCAGCGAGGCGAGGAAGGACTAGCGAACTCACGTAATATAGAGAACCTGCGCCAAGTTCTACCCTTGAGCGGTTGTAAGTTTCGTGTTTTGTTCCTCGTCTTGGTCGAATCATGCCTGTCTTTGCCCGACTAAGCTGGGAAACGACACGTTGTTCGTAAATTAAGTATTAAGTTACATTATTTCTAGCAGTTACTTCATGCCTTTACAGTTACGTGCTTTGTGGCAAAGTGTTCGGCGATCACTCTAGTCCGCTCGATCCTGCGAGCGCCAGTGGCAAAGCGGGACCACTATGTAAGTGCGGCGAACAGGATTGGGCAATTGGGCGGTGGTTTGAACTCGGCTCGACACGGTCATGACACTTCGGGTGTCCCGTGAAGCTGGCGATTTAAACATCGCTATCAAAAGCCTACGTCTGTCACGTCTTACAATGTCCGCCCAGCGAGGCCACAAGGGTACGTGTTGTTTGCAGGATCGTAAGGCAACGAAAAGAATCGCCCGGACACAAGGGATACTTTACTCCTTCTTTTTTCCTTCTAAGCCTTAAGCCGCGGTAGCACTCAAGTTAATCTTTGGCGGTCGATGGTGGAAGGCTAAGAAGACAAGTTAAACATTGCTTTGAATAAGTCTAAAAAGTGTCATGTCTATTCCATGAAAGTGCTTTACAAAAGTTGTTGCGAGCCGAAGTTAAGAGGGCAAAAAGGAGAAGGGTCTAGGTTATCCTATCCTTCTTCCTCCTCGTCGCCACTGCATTTCTTCGCTGAGGTCTTCCGCGAGGGGCCCGACGTCGGCGCCAATGCCACCTCTTCTGCTGCGTCCTCCATTTCGGGGTTGGCCATCTCCGGTGGCGGCGGCGATCGGCCACTGCACCAGCGCCTCCGCCTCGCCCGATCTCCTTCAATCCCTGGGCGGCGAGAGGATCAAAGTTGGCGTCCTTGGGCCAGCGCAACACGCCAAAACGAACCCGCGATCGCGGCCGCTGCCATCGCGTCCCTCTGGGTGGACCGGTCGGCGAGGCGGCGAAGCCGGCGGTGAAGTCCGCAATCCGGCGAAGGCGGCGTAGTCGCGGCGGCTATTCGATGGCGCTTCTGCACCAACCCCGAGCGAGGTATCCCCATCCGGTCAAAGGCGTACCTCGGCATCTGCAGAGTGTACGCCTCGGATCGATGCGGTGTGTCGCCGCCTCGAGCTCTTCCATGAGCTCGGCGGTAGCGGCCCGCTCCGCTTCCCCACCGGCTCCGCTCTGCCTTTCCATCCGGTCATGTAAATCAGCCACCTCTGCCGGGCCGATCTCGATGTGGCGTCGGCGGCCGTTGCTGCTTTCGGCGTAAGCGGTGGGTGGTGTGGGAGTAGAGCTGTCAAGCGGCGGCCAGTGCATCTGCGTCCGAAGGAACGGAGTCAGGGAGGATCCGGAGTGGGCCGTGGTCCCAGCGCCTCGGCTACCGCCGGCGGCCATTGGGTCGGCGCATCTTGATCGCCGGCATCTTCTTGTCCTGGCGGATCACCTTTGCTCCGTCCGCTACCTCGGCCGATTCGTCGACCACAGGAAGCGGTGAGGGGTCGGCGGCAGTGCCCTGGAACAAGCAAAAGCAAGCAAAGGTAAGGCTCCATTCGAAGATTAAAAGTTTTACCGTCTTCTTTTGTGTGTATCAAGAATTCAGTACTGGTGAGGCCTCGGAAACCGAGGCACTCCGAGTGAGAACTAGCCCCTCGAGGCACCGCGGCCTCGGTGGCGGCGAGGATGCCGCGCCGGTGGGTCCGCCATCGCGTGGTGGCGGGTCGGCCGCTAAGCGGTGCCGGTGGCGGCGAAGGATGCCGCCGGTGGGTCCGCCATCGCGTGGTGGCGGGTCGCCGCTAGCGGTGCCGGCGGCGATGCCGGCGCCGGTGGGTCCGCCATCGCGGTGGCGGGTCGCCGCGGTGCCGGTGGCGGCGAGGACGCTGCGCGGTTCGCCATCGCGAGCCGGGCGGTGGTCGGCCACTAGCGGTGCCGGTGGCGGCGAGACGCCGCTGGCCGGTCCGCTGGCCAGTAGCGCCGGCGGTCACCGCCGGCGGTGGCGATGGCGATGGAGGAAGCGCGCCGGCTGGCGATCATTGGCGGCGCCAACCGGGCCAGCGGTGATGGCGGAGGCGAGCGTCGCGGCCGTTGATGAAGAGCCTCGCACCAAGAGGAAGTCCCGATGGCGGGGCCGCTGTGAAGGTCCGGCCGCCGACGGCCGCCCCGATAGCCGTGGTCGGTGGGCGTTCGATGGGGCGAAGCGTCGGCGGGGCGCTTGTTCCTCCCCTGGTCGCCACCGTAGGAGTGCCGCGGATTATCGAGGCCCTTGATGGACGATGATGGGCGTCCCCATGGCGTCCATCTTAGGCATCGCCTTGACGATCTCCGCCCGATCCGCAGGTCGCATGTCGCAGAGTGGAAGCGCAGCCTCGGGGAAGGGTGGAACGTCGCTCGACTGGCCCAGTCGCCCCATCCAGGAAGCGATCTGCGCGGCGTCCAGCTTTCCCGCGGCTGACACAGTAAAAAGAAGAAGAAGGCGATGTTAAAAAAAAAAAAAAAGGGGAATGATGATGAAGAAGGAAGGCGTAAGAGCTTACCTCCTTGAACCGTCCGAGTCCCGTCGTCTACGCCCAGGTAGTGCCAAGCTGGGCGGTGCCGGCGGCGCAAAGGGCTAATCCTCCGGGACACGAAGTCCCGGAGAACCATGCCTCCGGCCACTGCTATCCGCGGTAGATCAACCCGAGCCAACATTGCAAGTAGCTCGGGTGTGTCGGCGACGAGATACCTGATCATTTGCTGCCCACCGCTCGGTGGAAGCCCCAGGCTTCAATGCGCTGTCGTCTTCAACGTACAACCATTCGTGGCGCCACATTTTCCGGTGGATCGGTTCTCCATTGGAATGTAGCGCGCAATGCCCCGTCTCTAAGTCGCAGATGGCGACACCGGAGATGCTGGAGCCCTGGCTGACGCGGAGCGAGAAGAAGTAGCGGAAAAGGAGAAGATTGGGCATTACCCCTATAAACATCTCACAGAAGTGGGCGAAGACGGAGAGGAGCACAATGGAGTTAGGCGGAAGGTGGATGTTGTGAATTTCGTAGAAGTTGAGGACGGCGATGTAGAAGTCCGAGATGAGCGGGATCAAGCCCGCCATCATCGCCCAGACGAAGAAGATGACTTCCCCGGGCTGGGCGTGAGGAGCGACAGTCCCGGCCCGCATGCGGAGAGCGTCGCGGGCGATCACCTTGGAGCATCTAGCGGCGGCGTTCTCTTCCACAGTTGAAGGAGGGAGGGCGAAGTCGGAGAGGCCATCGAGAATCGCCTAAGGAAGAAGGGAAGCTCAGGCAGGAAGGAGCAGAGGCGACAAGCGAACCAGGGAACATCCCCCCCCGTCGCCTGCTTATGGATAAGACTTCAAGGAAGAGCCGGGCGGGAAAAAGTCGAAGAGACGCGGCAGCGCGGATGCGGGACAACCACAGCATTTTTCACGGAAGTGGGCACGTCCCACGAAGCCTCGAAGCGGCCGCGATATCCACCTCGGGCGGAAAAAGAGGCAAGTTTTTAAAGACCGCGGCGTGCGTGGGCATTTATGGGCCCACCGGAGATTGAACCGTTCGACGAAGAAAAGAATAAAGACACTCTGGGTGGGCCGAGCTCTTGTCGGCGTATTAAACGCTGGGTACCTGTGGCCTTAAGTACTCGCCCGGAAGGGCGAGTGGCGTTCGAGCCACTCCTCGAAGCGACAGCAAAGGTGCTCGCCAAGAGGGCGAGTGGCGTTTAGGCCACTCCTCGAGCGACAGCGAAGGTGCTCGCCAAGGGGCAGTGGCGTTCAGCCACTCCTCAGGCGACGGCGAAGGTGCTCGCCAGGGGCGAGTGGCGTTCGAGCCACTCCTCGGGCGACAGCGAAGGTGCTCGCCAAGGGGCAGTGGCGTTCGTGCCACTCCTCGGGCGTAGTTCCCAAGAATCAACCCCGTAATCGTACTACAGGCGAAGGGTCAAGGATATTTAATGCGAGACGTGCGCATTAAATGCGTGATATGTAGGCGGCGGTATGGCGGCGTGTCTTCCCAGCGCGCATTAATGATGGGTGGCCCGAATCGACATCCCTCTCTCTGGCGAACTGCGGGGGTAATGACAGCGGGACCCAAGGCGAAGTCTAAGTCGGCTAGGACAGGCATTAAATGTGATGTAAGAGAGTGTGACGGGTGCATTAAATGCACTGTAGTAGCGTGTCAGACGCTTGCTTTACGCAATCTTGTAAGCCCCATGCGCCTCAGCCAGCCCGAGTATAAAAGGGAGTTAGGGTGCATGGGAGAAGGGTTGTTGTTTGTTGGTTGGCGGAACCTTAGAAGGTCGTCTTCCCCAGCCTTGTAAGAACCTTGAATTGAGAAGAATCCCCCAAGCAGGACTAGGGTCATTACTCCTTTTGGAGGGCCCGAACCTGGGTAAACTCGACCGTCTTCTTGCTTGCTCCCAACATCCCGTTCTTCCTGTCTCTGGAGCGGTTACCACAAAAGCCCCCAGTCCGAATCTCTCAAGCACCCAATCTTAGGGTGCCTGTTGGCCGGTAAGCCGACAGAGGCTTATAGCAGAGTTTAGTGTTTAAGCTAAATTAGGAGCCCCATATGTATAAATGTTCACTACTATCATGCATATGTCAATATACCTTGCTAGTGAATCCATTGTAATATTATATATCTTGCATGGTATATATGGCACGCACTATAGAGAGAGAGATAGAAAGCATTTTTCGGGAATCTCTTTATCACTTTTGATATACTTAATAGATACTAATTATAAGATATTCCAATTTCATATGATTAAAAAAAATTATCGGAACCCTTTATTTTATATATAAACACTTTTTCATATATTTTAGATCATCTCTTTTTCATATATAAAAAGGAGTATATACATAACTATGCTATAAAGGGTACATTTTGATAAAAAAATTTATGAAATTCATTTTGAAATTTCTTACGATTAGTATTTAAGTATGCTTAAAATGATAAAGAGATATAATAATATATTTAAGTGGTATATTGAGAGTGTAAGTATGTACTATTAAGAGTATGAAACTTCAAATACTTACTGCTGCGACTCTGCGAGCCATCGCATGACAGCACCCAGCCACCCAACATGAACATCTTAGGTTGGTGCGTTATTGCATTTATCTTCGAATGACGACTCTAATTAAGTCGATCACTCGACCAACCGGCCGGAGTACCTTTTTGGCCCAATAAAATACAATAATTTGAAAGGGAAAAATCATCACTGGAATTATCAGGGCTCTTTAATAAAGTGTTCGGCCAACCTTATGTGTTGGGTGCTGTCATGTCGTTCTCAGTTATGAAGTGTTACTAGCACTTTCTAGTACAGATCCAGACTTCATATAGGCACTGCAATTATTCTAAGAGATGATGATCTCGTTGAAATAGCATTCCTGTACTCATCTCCACGTACACACGATTAAAAAGGAATGAAGATGATCTGTATTATGATTCAGTTATCAATCACGCTGCAGACATATCCTAAAGTTCTCCCATGAAGGTGTAGTAACCACTAACCAACATCAACATCCTCACATTTAGTTGGCTCCCGGCCGGAAACACGTACAGCATATAGTTAAGCAGATTGGTTACAGACCGTTTTACATTATATTTTTAGTTATGCGTATTTGTCATAACCTAGTATCAACTATTTTGCTTTAGGATTCGTAAACATTTTTTAAAGAAGTGTACCTAAGTAAACCCGTTGAAGTTTTTGCATCACAATTGACACCCGAAAAAATCTTTCTGAAGGACAGTTGACAGATATCCGATCGACTTTTTGTAGCGATTTTCGACGATTTTGGACGAAAATCGACCAATTTTCACCGTTTTTTGACACGTAAATTTTTTTGATTTTTTTTTAACCAGACCAGTTTTTAAGATCGAACCCCAACGATAGAGGCAATTTTCAACGATTTTCGTCGATTTTTGAATCCCTGGTTATAGATGCCTACAATTACAAAAGGTACAGACTACAACAATCAACAGCAAGTGGATCAACAAAAAGTAAACAAGCAGAAGCTGCCAGACACATGACCCATTTTTTGTTCTTCTATCCTAGTTTGGTGATCGACGGCCTCGCTCTCCGGCGCCAATGCCGCTCGCCACCGCACTGCGCCGCCGACGCTCCGTGGGTATTGATCACTTCCTGATCTATCCTTCACACATATGCATGAAAGAAGCTGAGAATCATAGACAAAAGTTCAGAACATGACTGAAAGCTAGAGCAGAAGCAAAGAAGCAATCAACGTTTACCAGACGATTACCGGCTGATCAAAACCTCTCTCTGGACATGCAGTAGATGTCCATGCATATGTACGAATGTATATAAGCTGAGCATAGCTGCTCAAACTTGGATATAAGAGAGGAGACCAGGTGGGGGATATCTCTCATTCTCTCCCACTCTGGTCCCCAAAATAGATAGTATCAAATATTTTTAAAAAAAGCCAGGGAGGAGAGATTTGTTGATTATTCACCGGAGAGGGCTTCTATGCTTTTTTTTAAGTTATACAAACATTAAAGGATAAATAAAAGATAGATAGTTATTACTTACTCTTTTTGCTTCAAAATTTGTACCGAGGAAAAGTATATAAACACCTCTCTTATTCACCGTTCTCCACTCTGATATATGATTATCCATCCGGCAAATTGCATTATCAACGTGGTTAACATAATATAGTACTCCCTCATGCCACAAATAGTCATGGTTTTGGATATTAACATAGTCTCTAACACACCTTTGATCGCTAATTTCTATTATAATATATTTATAATACCCAATAAATTATAACATTATGAAAATGTTTTTCGAGACAAATCTACACATACGATGTTTATGTATCCAATTTAAATATTTAAACATATATTGATAGTTAAAGTTTCAAAATTAGCTGCACCTATATTCAAAAAAAAAAAAACTATTGGTCACTGGAGGGAAAAGTTATATGGTCTAGCCATCTTGTTATCCCACATTTTTTTGGGGACAACTATTCGACAACAATTATATGGTCTAGCCACCTGGTTTAAAGTGACAACAATTTGCGATGAGTTTTAATGTGATATATGTATTACACTGTATTCGTTCAAGTGAAAATGTTGAGATATAGCAGGACTTTTAGTCCTTGTTATTGAGATAAGATTGGACACTTGGGTGCGTTTAGTTGTTTGGATGAGACTGGATGGGATATGGCCATCCAGTTTGGTAGATATGGAGCCATCCATGTGCTTGTTTGGTTGGGGTGGATAGGATGAGCCAATTTTTTATTTGGTTGGATCGATGAGCCTCTCCCCACCCTAGCCACGCCTCACCTCATTCCCCATCGCCCACTCTAGCCGTGTCGATCATCCTACTGTGCCTCCAGTACTCCAGCCGCGTTGCCCCATGCCTCCCCTCCAGTCGCACCGCCCTGCGCGCTCTCGTTGATCTCCTCGTGCCTCCCGTCGATATCCCGCCCCGCGCCTCCGCACCTCCCTCTTGTAGCGTTGCCCTCCAGCCGTGTCGCTGTCCTGCCGCGCCATGCCTCCCATCGATCTCTCATGCCGTACTGTCGTCCTGCCTGGTCGCACCACTATTCTACTGCGCCTAGATCTCCTGCACCACCGTCCTGCCATGCCTCGTTACCCATCGTCTTCCAACCACATGCGGGTGGATGAGGTTGTCCATCCTTTTTTTGGGGGGGGAGGGGATGGATCCATCCGGTATCTAGTAGGAATATTCCTAAAATTTGGATATCTCCAGCCAACCTATCCATCCAAATAATTGGATGACTCCAAATCTATAGATAGCCATACCCCATTTAACCTCATCCAGATAACCAAATGCCACCTAACTCTTTGTGGGCAAATCTGAATATATCTATAATAGAATTTTCACTATAAATATGCCACTTTAGTGTAAAAGAAAATCAATCTAATAATTTTTTTGGCTCTTTATATCGTATATATATTCTTCGTGATTGCTTAGCTATAAAAGAATTATATGGTCTAGCCATCTTGTTCTCGCAGAAAGTTGGGTCACACGAGGAGTCGAGGATCTCATGTTCTGCCATCTACGGCGTACCTGTCTTTGACCCCACGGATGATGCGCCCGGATCAATAACGCCATGCGTCGTGCCAACTTGGCCAGGGCCAGCATGGTGACATGATTCATGGTCCATTTGATCTTGATGGATTGTACCGTTTGCGTGCTTGGTCGTTATGATTGGAACACTCGATGACACGCTGCGTCAGGCCTGTACTATAGTAATGGATTCATCTGGTGTTCTTTTTTTTTTTTTTGGTGGAACAGAGGAAGAAGAGTACGTACCGCGTACAACGGCAGAAGTGGGGAAGGAAGGAGTAGGGTAGACCCGAAGAAGTTTGGGCCCATGCAGCTAGCTGAGCCCAAGGTTTTAGCCTGGTTTGGGCTTGTATTAGTCCAGCTAACTCCCCAAAAAACAGGGTAGTGACTGGTTGCAGACTCTCAAAACGTGGCCAACCATCAAGTAACACTGTAACAGTAAAAAATGCGAGGTATTTCTCCCCCTAAAATTTGCCTAATCTAATTTGTATCGATCCGTTGTACCACTATTGCCTGGCAAATCTAATCTTCCATACGAATTTGAAAATTTTCCGAAACGCTTCTTGCTATTCAATTGTGTCCTTCGAAAAGAATGAATAGACCAAAGGGAGGTTCGTAACTGGAGTTCTATGTGAATTTGTACTAGCAGTGAAATGACCAGAATGCTCAAGTAACAATTAAGATTGTTGATGGTCATGCACTATCCCAAAGGTATATATTTGTCTTTGGAAGGTGTGGTAAAATTATCAGCTTTAGAAAAGTTATGAAATTTTTTAATTAATTCTGTCATTGCCATCAAATCAATGAATATTAATTTATTTCACTTCAATTAATGTTCCAAGTTTCACCTTTTTGACTTTGGCAAAAGTCGTTACCAGGTCAAATTTACTTTGGTAAAAAGTTTTGGTACCATTTTACTTTTACTCTTTTACTTTTTATCTCTTTACTATTTTACTAATTGATTTTCTTTTTGAAACCCAAATTAAAGAGTAAAAATTTCATAATTTAAGATTTTTGGTTCAAACAAAATTTTGAATTGAACATTTTCTGCTAGGCCCATTTTTGGATGTTACAGCTTCTTTAATTTTCTATTAGAAAGCGTTATTGTTTAGTAATTTAATCGTGTCAACCACAAACAAAACGTGAACGAGAAGGATTCTGAAAGACATGCACGTACCCGCACTGCAAGATGAGGAAATCTCAATTCAACCAAATTATAGTTTTTGTGGACCATACATGCATGTTACAACAAAAACACTTTCACGTACACTCATAGGAGCTACAAACGGAACAACACGATATCACCAGGTACCATCACAGCTCATGAAAGGCCAAATAAGATGAAGTACTAGCACGTACGCAATCTTCATATCAGTAGAAGTAGTACACCAGCAAGTGCCATAACAAGGGAAGAGAAGCATCAAGCATGCGCATGTATAGCTAGCCGTCGATGATCTTTAGATGTGGGAGGCATTGACCCCAGCACTTGATCCCCCCGGCACATCGGGATCTCCACTCCTTGATCTAATCTCAACGCGCTGCAAAAGTGTAATCCGGCGACAGTATTGTCAGTTACTAATCGAACAGATTTCCTGCACACTAAGTCACTAATGCTACAACGTACTGAAAGAGGCAGTTCCGGGTGAAATTAGTGCGTACCTGAACAGCAGTGGACAGCTTGGTTGGCTCCTTGGCGTCCTTGTCTCCGGCGCGGCCGCAGCCGGCAACGCGCTCGACTAGGCCGAGGAACTTGTCCTTGAGCTGAACGGCGAAGCTGGCCATGGGACTATTGGAGCTGAGTGCGCTGCTACTACTCCTGAAGCTAACAAAACAGTGTTCACTGTCGCTGCGACGGCTACCTCTCAGCTGAGAACTGTTCAGCTGCTCTTGCTGCTTTCAGTTGTGACCAGTGGTGAGTTTTCGCAGCGATCTACGTGCCGTATTTATACGCGGCGTGGGTCACCAAACGCGTCAGCCTCGCCAGACGCGCCGTGCAGGGATACTCAGATCACTGTACTTTTCACTCTTATTTAAAACTTACTTTTCACTCGTCAGATCGTCAACGGAATCACGGTGTCTTCGCGCGTTTAGCACGCAAATGTTGTGCGTGGTTGGTGAGGTTCCGGTCAATCGCGTTCTCTTTGATGCGTGAAAAGTGGCACGCAGTATAAAAAAAAGAGAGAGTGTCGCTAGTTGTTAATCATCCACCGGCCAATCACCAACGTGTCCATTGCATGGTATGATTACTGCTGACGACACTGCTCATGGAAGTAACTATACTATAATGGAGCGTGAACCTGCAATCGCGTTGTTGATCTGGTATGTTAATCTAACGGGGGCGATCGTATTTGGATATAGCTTTTACGTGGTCATCTCACCTTATGACTGTCTTGTCACCGTCTATAGTGTGCCTCGAGATTCGTGAGACTTAATCTCGTGGCAGTGGGAGCAATCACCACGTGAAGACCAATCCATGGAATATTTTCCTTGCTTTCCCGTATCTTGGGGACAGAGCAAAAATCTTGTTCTCCAACCGTGTCCCTTCGCCTCTTCCTTTTCCTCCGTGAAGGGATTCCTATTCCCTTCAGCGCTCCAACGGATTCCCTTCAGCATTCCCTTCGTGAAGGGATTCTCTCTTCCATTCCCTCTAGCAAGGGATTCTCTCTTCTTTCCCTGTACAATTCCCTTTAAAGGGAATCTGTTGGAGATGAGGGCAAATAAAGGGAATGTGAATGAGGAAAGAGAACGGGAAAGGGAAAGAAATGAAGGGAAGACAATTCATTATCACGCTTGAATGTAAGAACCCGATTAGTTCTTTCTCCACTAAATCAGAGCTGTATAACTGTAGAAAACAGATAGTTTTGGGTAAAATGTGTACCTGCAGCTTGGTGGGATCCTTGGCATCCTTCTCTCCGGCGCGGCTGCAGCCGGCGACGCGCTCGACGAGGCCGAGGAGCCTGTCCTTGAGCTGAACGGCGAAGTTGGCCATGGGACTATTGGAACCGAGTGCTGTACTACTTCTGAGTTCTGACCCATTTTTTTGTTCTTCTATATATCCTAGTTTGGTGATAGACATATATACGACCCATTTCTTGTTCCGAACTACAAAAGGAAGCCACAAAGTACAACAATGAACAGCAAGAGGAACAGCAAAAAGTAAAGGCACAGAAGCTGCTGGACACATGACCCATTTTTTGTTCTTCTATCCTAGTTTGGTGATCGACGGCCTCGATCTCCGGCGCCAATGCCGCTCGCCTCCGCAATGCGGAGCGTATAGACTGCGCCGCCACCGCTGTATGGATATTGATCACTTCCTGATCAATCCTTCACACAGATACATGGAAGAAGCTGATAATTAATATCATAGACAAAAGTTCGGAACATGACTGAAAGCTAGAGCGGAAACAAAGAAGCAATCGACGTATACCAGATCATTACCGGCTGACCAAAACCTCTCTCTGGACATACAGATGCCGTATCCAGACATGCATGCAGTAGATGTCCATTCATATGTATGAGTGTATATAAGCATATCTGCTCAAACTTGGATAGAAGAGAGGAGACCAGGAGGGGGCCGGGACCTCTCCCGCTCTAGTCACCCAAGGGCTCGTCACTGGAGTCGCGAGTGATTTTATAGCAGCTATGCAGCAGGCGAAAGCAATGGATTAGTTGAAGTCGTACCTTTCTCAATTTCAACGTAACCTTCGTCTATGTGCATAATCAAAATACACCTTATAAAAGTGAACAGAGAGAGTAATTGATTAAATCAGCCGAATGTTTATTTAGGGATTTAAGTAATTGAGTAATTAAGTAGCTAAGAAAAGGAAGTTCAGCAACCTGAGCTCCAGGGGCGCGGAAGATGACTCGTAAAGGTCAAATCTACAAATGATTACGGATGAGAGCTATATTTAAAAAAAACATGGCAAAGAGGGTCAGATTTGCCATGGTTTCGGATTAGTTTAAGAAGGGGAACAGTGGCGGACCAAAAGTTTAGCGATATTACTAATGTTAAAGACTATGTTGAGCATAAGGTATAAAAAAGTATAGCACAACAGCACAATTAAAAATAAATCTGAACTCTATGCTTAACATTTCGATAAAATAGATAAAATATGTCAAAACAATATAGCGTAGTGGAGCGGTAGAAAAGTTAATACATAATTAACGAATGTTTGGTGTATCTGAGCCTGTCATATCTTTATCAACAATAGTACAAGAGCCTTATTCTGCAAAAGATGAAATTGCACATACAAATTAGGACAGCAAAACTCCCAATATCCAGTAAATCTCATGATGGTTATAAAAAAAAATCAACAATATAACTCATAAATGACATCAATATTCATGTTCTAATTAGACATATCCAATAGATAATAACCATTGATGTCAAACTATATGGAAAATCTTCTAACATACATTAATGCTCACTGTCTCAACGAGTTTAACCTATATTGCCCCATATTGTCTCTGACATTCTATTCCCAACCAAGCACTTCTCTCGCATATGGATCACTTAGCACCTTAGACTGTTGAACATGAAAACCATGTTTGAACCCATCCTTCCCCAATTCAGCAACTTTTAGCAAAACAAGAGGTAGCATTGAAATGTTCAATCATCCACATTGACAAGAGATACCCATTTTTTATTTATGATACAAGAAAGTAACCGGGTCTTCCTATACCTAATCTTGAGTAGATTATAACAATATCACCAACCTTCAAAAACTCTTTTGCCAGTGCATATCCTACACCTGTTTAAGAACATACAAAAGTTACTAAATAACGACATACAAAAGTTAAAAAAGCATTTAGAATATATGTCACCTCTACCAATTTATGTAAGCTTCTTTGACCACAATAGGATATATAATTAATTATCTTACAAAGTATCATGCTCAAATTATCAACAACTAACCAATCAATGAATCAAAAACCAATTATCCTATGATTCCTGGTTTCCTTTCATCCAACAAAAATGGCATCAAAGGAACTTAGGGAAGGTCAAGGCATCATCAATTCATCGTTCAATCATTCATCAACAAAGAAAAAAGAAAGGAAAAAAATTCATCACTTGATTCACCTCCACAGCTCCACTACCTTTTTGCCTGTGCATGGGAGGAGGTCTACTGTCACTGTGCCGGGGGTGGGAGCGGGCCGAGCGGCAGCCGACCGTGCCGCCGTCGGCGTTGGCAGGATCTGCGGTGTGCCGGGTCACTGGGAATGGATGAGATCTTCCTCGTCACCTCGGTGGCTTAGTGTCTCCAGTCTTCTAGCAGCCGAGCAACGAGTTGGGTTGGGGATAGGGGGCGACAGCCGACGGATAGGCGGACGGGAGCGCTCAGGGGTCGTGCCGTCGACCCGTCGTGGATGAGCTTCAGAGTTTAGATATGCGGGGCTGGGGCGCAAGCGGCGTCCGGCGATGGCTTGACCTCGGCTCGGGCGGGACAACAGTAGGCAGGAGCGGCGACCGGTGTTGGCTTGACCTCGGCTCGAGTGGGACGGTGGCAGGCAGGAGCAGCGACAGCGTGACATCGAGTCTCCTCCATTCCCGGCGGTGTGATCGGCTCGAGCGAGTATCGGCTCGAGCGAGTGTTGGGTGCGCGCGAAAATGTGAATGTATAGGGCTTTCCAGCTCCCACAATGGGTTGGGACGCCAGGTGTGCGACTGGGCAACTGGGTCGGATGGAGAGTGGCCTTGGGTCCAAATAGAGATACTACAATATTTTACGTTGTTATTTAGATTAGGCCTCGGATCTAAGATCCACTGGCTCGAGACCTAGCTCTGTCCCTGCAACGGAAAATAGGAGATAGTGGATGGCTAGCTGCCAAGCTCGTCGTTTGTTTAGCTTGCAGGAGCACGGGCAGCCATGCCATGACCCATGAGCTCTTCCGAGGGGGATCGTGCATCCATGGATCGGAGTAGTTAGTAGGTTGCATGCAAAGGGCTTTTCCTTTGACGCCCTGAGAGAAGACTCGACTATCTCCCACGCGCGCCACTAGTTCCATGCAAACCTCAGTTTCGGTGCAAGATGCGGCACATTATACAAACCACTTTAGACTTCAGTTTTAGTGTTCTGAAGTTTGGACACTAGTGATACAACCGATCGAATGGAGCAGTGTACTGATGGTAATTTGAGGCGACGTGTACGTTGAACTTTTCAGGGACATTAAAGCTAGCTGTGCTGATGTGCATCCCGTCTGCATCCATGTTCTGACCAATATGCATGCAGACGCAATCCACAGATCTCTCCCACATGGTCAACTTGCAGGCCATTCTTCTAACAGATATATAGCTACCGGTGCTTCATGCATGCATGCACCACGAAGGCTAGTGTAATAGTAGATGTTAGTGCAACTTTACCGTCAGCGTCACTGTGAACACCTCATTAATCAAGGCGACTTTAAGATTCGGCTGTACGCGTGCGAGCCATGCACGCACGCACGGATACTTGGCTTGCAGGGTACGGCCGGGCAAATTAACAGGGGCGCTGCGCGACATCTCCGCGCAGTGTAGGGCGCGCTGCGTCGCGTCCTAACTTGAACCCAAGAGGCTTCAACAAATTTGTTGAGTAAATCGTTGGCGCAGCTACCGCTGTCGAGGTCGAGGACATGCAGGCATGCAGCTGCCTGCTTCTCCCAGCGCTACTGTGCCTCGCTGCTTGTGTTGCTGGTGATATTTTATCGTTGTGCTACTGTGGTTCTGCTTGTGTTGCCGGGATATTCTAGTTTATGGAACTGCGTGATGTAAACTATAGCCTAGTTCGTTTCAGCTTCTAAATTATCGGAGAAACTGTTTTTATTAGAGGAGAATCGGGTCGAGTTGACTGCAACTTTTATGTTCCGGACTGGACCGATGAGAATCAGCAAGAATCAATGATAATTATGTTCTATTCGAATTCTGATGTTAGAAATTGGCCCAGGCTTGACACACTGAATTTCTCCTCCATTCATCCTTCTCCTCTCTAACTCTGTACTGGTGTGCTGAGCTGTTGAACCTCGCCGGCCTTCCTCCTCGGCGTGCACCGTGAAGGAAGGTGAGCGGTATCTCCAAGCCATTGCCGCAGAGTTCACCTGCACGGGGCGGCAGTAAGGTTTTAGGCAGCGCTTCAGCGCGACCACTCTGCTTCTTCCTCATCGTCAACTACTTTCACGATCTCGTCTACACTGCGCTGCTTCCAATTCTTCAGCAAGCCCAACTGTAAGTCGTTCATGATCGTTCGACTCAATCATATTCTGTTTCTTGAGTATATAAATGTTTGGAAGTACAATGTATAGCCTGCTGTTAGATTTACTGTACGCATCACTATTTATCTGTGATATTTGTCTCCTGGTAAAATATGGAATTAAAATATTGCACACATTTTCAACATCTGATTTTATGTAGAGAGCAGCTTCTGATTCTCAGAAAAACTGTCCAGAATCCACTCGTTCGGCAAATAATTTGTTTTTTAAGTAGAATTTGGCCCAGTTCGTTTTAGCTTCTGGATTATAGATTCTGGATTATGGGAGAAGCTGCTTCTGATTATGGGAGAATCGGGCCGAGCCGGCTACAACTTCTAGGTTCTGGACTGAGCCGACGAGAACTTCTAGAATCAGTGAGAATCATGTTTCAGCCAGATTCTGATTCTCAGAGAAACTATCTAGAATCATTCCGTTCGGCAAATAATCCGTTTTTTTTAAAAGAAGAAACTGTCCGAAGCTAAAACGAACGGGGCATTTGTGTAGAATCTGAAATGAACGGAGCCTATGTTCGCCAATCGCTACTAAAGCTGGCTATCGAGCTTAACGAGCTATTATTGGGCTTCTTTCGAAATTAACGTAGTTCAGTCTAAAATTATTTCAAATTTGAGCTAACGAGATATTATGGAGCTAAGACTCATTAAACTTTTTCATTCGAAATAGTTTTATTTCAATTTTAAATTAATTAATTATTATAATCGTATCAATTTTGATCCGAGCACTACAACAAATTTTTTTTTTGCCGGCGCTACTTGCCACTGCCACTCTGCCGGTGCTCGCTGTCCAAAAGCGCACGGCACTGTGTATGTGTATGTGTGCGTCAGTACTTCAGTAACCCGTATCAGTGGTATCGCTCCATGCATGCAAAGGCCCATGCGGCACGCAGCAGAGTAGCCTTTAGCCTCTGCTCTCTGCAGTCTGCACATTTGTATATCTTCAGAACCTGCTGGTTACGTGTCCGTGGCGATCGATGTGTTGAAATGCGTTGCATCGTATAGCCCGCTATATGCTGGCTCCGCTAAATCGGATCCTTTCCTCTAGCTAGCATGCGGAGAAAATGTTCGAACAATTGTTAGCCACAAAAAATGCTGAGCATGGATCTCTCCAGGCCCCAATAATAGGCGTCTTTGACTCTTCAGTTCTGATGAAGTCATTTCAATTTCATGAACCTTTTGTTTTGCCTAATCGATCAGTGAGCGTATGGACAACTCCGAAGTTCAGGCGTAATAGGAAAATCAGAGAGAGTGACAGAGGAAAACATAAGCACAGATTCACAGTATTCGATCAAAAGTTCCTTTAACCAGAGATTATTTTTATGTGCTGAAAAATTGGTTTAATGATGATTTTGGTATTCCAAAGTGGTTATACTCATGACATGTGTGGTGCATGTGCATGTGTTGTTTTAGATGATTATTTGATATGCTTGTAATAGCATAGTAGTTGTTTTGTTTGATGCAGTATGCTCGTGTGAGTGGTTGAATGGATTGATCTTGAGTCAAGTCGTGGACTTGTGCTCGTACACGGTTTTGTGTTTGTTCATGTGCAGGTGTTGCTTGTCAACTTGCGAAGCTTATAACTTTTGATCTGTAAATCCGATTGAGCTGATTCTTGCTGGATTAGTTTCTAAATTGAATCTAATTTCTACAGTTTAAATTTCACATCAATCCGATAGTTGGACTTTTGGGAATTAAGGTTAGATCTATTCTCGGCATAATGTGTCACATCAAGCTTGCGGAGTTCATAACTTTTGATCCGTAAGTCCGATTGATCTGATTCTTTTTTTTGTTAGATTCTTATTGGAATGTAGTTTCTTCTATTAAAATTTTAGGTAAATCCGATGGTTGGATCTTCAGGAATTCTCGTTTTACCGAATGCATCTACTCTGTTTTTGTTGAATACGAAGCAATTATTTGATTCCGAATTGGGGTGAATTTTTAGTAGATCAAAATTTTTATTTTAGCTTTCGCGCAATCATTCACCCTCCTCTGATTGCTATACTAGTAAATATCGATCCTACAACTGATTATTCTGCGGCTCTATGCTCCTATGAACAACAATATTGGCATGTGATCCCTACCCCCAAACATACAAACTGAAGAGCAAAGAATGCCAGGCCAAACGTAGCAAGACAAGCTTTTTTTAAAAAAAAACAATACATTTTAAAAATAAATTTTACAAAAAATACCTCAATTTTTTTTACAAATATATATGTATATATATATATATGTGTGTGTGTGTGTATATATATGAGGGCATATTCAGTGCAAACCTTCCTTACCGTGAAAACTCCATAAAAACCACGTGTAAAAGTTTTGAAAATTTCTCAAAAAATTACCATACATAGGGGAAGTGATGTTCTACAACCCTGTAAAATTTGAAAACCAAACTCAATCGCATTTGGAAGATATGAAAAAGACAAATTGCAAAATGAATAGTGCTTAAACAGTGAAAAATCAATATTCATACTGAATTTGTCTTTTTCATATCTTTCAAATGCGATTGAGTTTGGTCTTCAGATTTTACAGGGTTGTAGAACATCACCTCCCCTACGTATGATAATTTTTTGAGAATTTTTCAAAACTTTTAAACTTGGTTTTCACGGAGTTTTCACGGTAAAAGGGGTTTGCACTGAATATGCCCCCCATATATATATATATATATATATATATATATATATATATATATATCGTGAAATGAATTAGTGGCATAAACCTATAAGTCAAATTAGCTTGTTGACGAAATAAATCCATGACAAAACAATCTGTCGGCCAATTTAATCAGCGGCAAAAAAGACAATTGGCGACAGATGCTCCGTCACCAAATGAAATGGCGACATGCGTGTATATTTTTGTAAAAAAAATCTGTGTATTATTTTTATAAAATTATTTGAAAAATGTATTATTAAAAAAATCAGCAAGAGAAGCCATATTAACATCTGCACGTGCGCCGTGCCCGTGCGGTATATATTGTTATAGGTAGTGAACTTTTATGATTATTTCAATTTATAAGGAAATAGTCAAGAGAAATGCGACATATGTATTATGTATAATAGCAACTACTAACAATAGCACGATTGCAACATATATTATGCGTACTTCAAACATATGCACTAACATGGTAAGCAGGTAGCTGAAATACAACTAACTAAGATAGATCGCACGTAGTATTTCTATCTAGCTAAATGAATCGTAACTTACAAATGATTCGCTCCAAAGAAGGTTATGGTAAGGTCTGATGCAAAGAAGAAGATGCGCAATAGTTCGAAGAGGGAGGCTGTGAGTACTGAGTAGCCACGCGAACGTTTTTTCAAAAATCTAATTCGCCCCAATCCGTGTTGGATCAAAAGGGACGGTAGTTTGGAATTGGGCTTTCTAGCTTTCTTTAGTACAATCTTTTTGCGAGAGCAACCCCGGGTTCGTTCCTAAGACTACACTCACATCTTTCTCTGTTCATGTTCCGGCATAGGAGATCTAGTGGTAGGATAGGGGACAGAGCTTTAGGGCTGCAGTAAACCTCATATGCGCGTGGCTCATCATAAGACCTTAGCCTGATGTCCTACCCAAAGACTTCAAAGGTAGTCACAGGACAACTTTTCCAAGTTCTAACTTCCAAACCTATAACTTGGTTTGCTTGCCTGCTTCCTATCTGACCTATCAATCAAAGAAATGTTCTAGTTCCGCGATACGAGCTTGACTGTCGCTCTGAGACAGTAGATAGTTTCAGAGACACTGCTATTCCCCTCCTGTGCACACCGAGCATATATAGGGATGAAGTGGCCAATGCAACGCAACACAAATGGAACAGCTGAGGAATGATACTGTGGATTGTGAGTATGCTTCTGAGGAAAGTCACCCTCATTCATCTCATATAGAGGCCAAATGAATGGGGAATTAGGAAAAATGAAATAGTGCGTCGAATGGAAAGCAATTAGGAAATAACGCATCAAATGGAAACCTCGTTAAGACCATTAATGTGGACCATATAAATCACATTAATCACTAAACGTTCAGTTTGGGACGAGTGTTACATTACCGTGCATGGTTATGGCCACTCTGATTGCAAAAAGAAGCTGCCGCTGTTTCACACATAATCGGATAAAAAATCGTCGCATCTTTCGCAAGCACACCACACACGGGAGATGGTGAGACCAGCGGGTGCATGCGTGTGTTTTTTTTTGTTTCAACTACATATAATCAACTTCACCTTATAAGTTGGTTTTCTCCTACCAAGGCTAGTAATATAGTATTTAACCTCTCATCTTTCACCATACATAGACTCTGGAATTTTTCAGATATACGAAGAATTATCAACCTATTATAACCGGGAGGATTCTCGCCCGGGCAGCCCACCCACGTGGCGCCTCCCTCTCTCTCTCCCCTTTTTGCAAAAAAAACCTCCGGTTTTTTGAAATTACGGATAGGTCCTTTGTAATTTTATGTGAGTGTAGAATATTTTTTCCCGTTCGCGTTTAGGTCCTCCGTTCGCCGTTTTACACAAAGAACCTCCCATTAATACGAATTGCGAACTAGCCCTTTCCTACTTATTCGAAATAGCGAACAAGTCCAAAATTATAACAAATTAGTCCCTTGACTTTTCGTTCAGGTCCTTTCTCCGTTTTCCCCGAAAAAAATGTTTTCGTGCTCCGTTTGCTCTCCGGAGCATAGGAAAAATGTTTCCGTGGTCTGTTTTTTCTCCGAAAAAAAAAACAAAAAATATTTTCCGTTCACGCGAACGGCGTTTTTCCCGAAAAAATATTTTCGTGATCCGTTTGCTCTCCGGAGCATGGGAAAAATGTTTCCGTGGTCTGTTTTTTCTCCGAAAAAAAAACAAAAATATTTTTCCATTCACGTGCGCGGCGTTTTTCCCGGAAAAAATATTTTCGTGGTCCATTTGCTCTCCGGAGCATAGGAAAAATATTTTCGTGATCTGTTTTTTCTCCGGAAAAAAAAAATTTCCATTCACGCGCGCGGCGTGCGCCGCGCTTGCGTTTCTAGTATTTTAATTAGACGGATCCTATAAACTCCAACTATACACTGTAGGATTATCGACTCATAAGTCATAACCTAACGAAGAAGACGGCGAGCTCCGAGCAGTCGCCGCCGTGCGGACCGACCATGTACAACGACTCTGAGTCCCGGGAGCCAATGATGTGCTCGAAGCATCCTTGCATGTACGCCATCTCGCCGTCGGGCCCGTCCACGTCCGACCCCCCGGGGACCTGCACGCTGCCGCCCATGGACACCGCCCATAGCGTCTCCAGCACCGCGATGTCGTCGTCGGTGGGCTCGTGCTGCACCGCGTAGCCCACCCTCTTGCCATCGCAGAACATGGTCCACAGGGGCTCCTCGATGTTGGAAAATTAATCTTGTTATCTAAGTATGCATGTTTGTTTTATGTTTAGTGTCTGTATGTAGCCAAGGTTCAAGTGTGAGACTTGGTTGCGTTTGTTGGTATCGTGTGCATGCATGGATCCATTAGTTGGTAGTTGCCGAGTTATGTGGCTTACTTACTCGCAGCTGTGATCCGAGTTTTGAGGCTAGTGGCGCATGTAGCGGCTAGATCAGGATACCACACAGTAGCATGTATGTCTATTTAATCTTGTTGTCTTTTATTTGAGTATGTCCTCGCTAATCTTCAAAGTAATGCCGGCTCCTCATCCGCATCATCAAGGAGTGTCTCTTCTCTCTTCGCCTTGTGGCACTCCCGAGCTAAGTGCCCGTATTCCTATCTTACAGTTGTAACAACGCACTTTCGACTTGTCGTAGGTGCTCTTCTTCTTCCCAAAGTTTGAACCGTCATTCTTGTTCTTGTACCTAGACTCCCATTGAGCAAGAGTGAGGAGAAGATGTCCGTCATTGTTGTCGCTGTTGTGAACACATCTACAACTAAGTAAGCCACACAACTCGGCAACTACCAACTAATGGATGCATGCATGCACACGATACCAACTAGCGCCATACTCCTTCATTGTGTATCACGTGAAAGTGTTAGTTGAGTCAGCACATTGCAGCTGCTACAACACATTGCAGGGAATATGGTTGAGTCGTCTTTTTGGGAGAACTGAAGGGAATTGATCCACCTCAGGTTCAGCTAAAGGTCGTCAACAAGTCGGCAATTACACTAAGCAAAAATTCAGTTTTCCACGAGAGAAGCAAACACATCGACACCCGATATCATTATATTAGGGAATGTACTGAGACCGGGAGAGTTGCGATAGATCATGTGCGAACTGAGGGACAACTTGCAGATACACTGACCAAGTCGCTCGGAAGGAACAGGTTCATCGAGATGAGACAGAAATTAGGAGTTGTAGAGTTAGCATGGGTTCTTCGGTCAGGTTTAGGGGGGTGTTTTGTTAGTTTAAACCTGCCGAAGAGAGTCGCTCCTTCCTAGTCTTTCGCTTTGGGTTGTTCCAGTAGTTTGCCACGATCTGTACCTCTTTGTAGCGAACAGTATGGCGCTAATCAGCCGGTGTAGCGTGGCGTCGAACTCGGGCAGGTTGTTGCCGAGAGTTTAGGGGGTGTTTGTTTAATAAAGACAAGTGAAAAGAAAACCAGAAAAGTTGCAGTCTTTGAGCAGCGCAAAATCTCTCGCATTCCTCAGTTTTTGTGTTCACCGAAGCTTGCCTGAAAATTCCTTAGGTGACTGTAGTCTGTCAGACAAGCACATCTCTTTCAGAGATCGAAGTGCTTTGTGTGTGTGTGTGTGTGTTCCGAGTTCCAACACCAGGCAGTGGCCGAAGACGCCATGAGTTGCGACAGCAGGGAGTCGGACGGCGAGAGCCGCGCTGGCGCCGCGATCCTGCACGACCTCCCGCACCGCGGAGTCAGCACAGGGAGAGACCGGCACATGGTACAAATGGGACACGTCAAACATTGCCGAGCGCTAAACGAATTGAAAGGTGATCCAACAATTGGTAGCATGTGAGGTTGATCGGTGTACTGACTTTGCTTGTAATTGAAGAATGGTAATTTTGCAGATTACATCCTCGCTACCCAGCTGCTGTTCTATATACGCTCTTAGAGCGAATTTTTTTTTAAATAATAATATTTTAATCAATATTTACAAAAATAATATGCCGAAAATAAAAATAGCAAAACTACCCCCCTATGTCCATTTGAATTGGCGACAGGGTCCTGTCGCCATTTGAATTGGCGACAAGGCTCCTATGTCCATTTCAAATGGCGACAGGGGGTAAAATCGGAATAGAAGCCCCACGCAGGCAGCAGTGGGATGCCCTCCTGTCGCCATTTGAAATGGACATAGGAGCCCTGTCGCCATTTGAAATGGCGACAGAACCCTGTCGCCAATTCAAATGGACATAGGGGGGGTAGTTTTGCTATTTTCTTTTTCGGCATATTATTTCTGTAAATATTGATTAAAATATTATTATTTAAAAAAAAATTTCCTCTTAGAGCCCTCTTGATGCGTAGCTCTGTATGCCTTCTCGAACAAAAAGAATAAAGGAGGTGCTTCTATGCTTTTCCTCCTAATACAAGTTGCACAAATCTTGAAGCAAATGTAGAGGTAAATCATCCCCATCTACCCTTCATTCATGCGTTAATATTTGTGCAACTTTTAAAAGGAAGAGCATAGAAGCACCTCTCAAAGAATAATCTGGCGAGTTCTTTTACAGCGCACAGTCTTCCACTATGGAGGTAAGGAAAGATTTACATCCGTATCAAATTTACTTCATTTAAGTTTTAACTCGAAAAAATTTAAATTAGAATATTTAAACTTTAAAAAATTTAAATAAGAAGTTTCAACTCGTCAACTCAAAATTTAAAACTCGAAAAAATTAAATAAATTTTTTTCAAATTAGGAAGTTTCAACTCGGAAAGTTTTCAATGAGAAAGTTTCGACTAGAAAAGTTTCAAATAAAGAAGTTTTAAATAGGAAGTTTCAACTCGTCAACTCAAAATTTCAGGTTCTAAGATGAAAAAATCACTTCAGAAAGCATTCTTGAATATGGTGGAGGAGCTTGATTTTTCAGATGATGATGAGGACGGCAATGATCCTTTGGCTACACCCAAATCATGGTAAATTTCATACATTCAAGTCATGGTAAATTTGGAGATTCAAATAAGGAAGGTTAGTACCGGTTGGTATAACCAACCGGTAATAAACAGCAGCTGGGCCGGGCGTAGAGCATCAGTACCGGTTCGTGTCATGAACCGGTACTAATGTGACGGCTTCAGTACCGGTTCGTGGCTCTAACCGGTACTGAAAGCCCACTACAACCATATAGCCAGTGAACCGGTACTGATGTTACTATCAGTACGGGTTCAAATCCAACTGGTAGTGATGTGCCGGTAGTAAAACCTAGTTTTCTAGTAGTGGGCTGAGACCTCGTACTACTCGGAGTTTTTTTTTTTCGAGGGAAGATACTACTTGGAGTTTATCTGCATAAAAAACATTTGCTGCACGAGATCTTCACAGAAGAAATCATCGCTTTTTTACTCCACAACAAACTTTATTTGCAAATCTAGTTTAATTCTAAACACAATTACAAAATAGCTTCATCTCTAATCACATACAGAAACGACAGCAGTAATACATATGATCGGCTAAGCTTCACGGGGAGCTTACCGAGAGAGCTCCGGTATTAATTTGATTTCCGCACCCAACTCTACAGGAGGGACAAAACTTGATGTGACAAGGCGTTTTACCGGTGCTTCATGTTAAATCGGAAGAACGATGTCGACGTGGCGTCATCACGTTGGCGGGCGGTA
The DNA here is from genome assembly GCA_036346355.1 of Rhipidocladum racemiflorum. Classification (NCBI taxonomy): domain Eukaryota; kingdom Viridiplantae; phylum Streptophyta; class Magnoliopsida; order Poales; family Poaceae; genus Rhipidocladum; species Rhipidocladum racemiflorum. The sequence continues at coordinate 67,727,495 of CM070576.1, read as the reverse complement.
GAAATTAAGGATCGTTTAGTCGATGAGAGGGGATTTCATGTTTTTCTTTTCAAAAAATATATTAATATTAAAGTTTAAATAAAAATAGATAATAATTACTTACCTATTTGTTTACTTTATAATTTGTACAACTTATATTAAGAAAAAAAAGCATAGAAGCATTACTCTTAATTGATACCTAATTTTGCTATAATTAATCTTAATTACCTGTAATTTGTAAGATTTTTAAGTAAACTTCACTAAACTATGGATCATTTGTATAAACTATTAGAAAATTATAGGTTTTAGTTTTTATTATATAAAACTACATATTTTAGAAAAACGTGCATGTATCATAAAACTATATATATGTTTTAGAATTGATTGTTTCTTATAACAGATCTGATAGAGTAGACTCACATGGCAGCCTCACGTGCGAGTGAAAAGGAAAATAAGGTGCGTGAGGCTGCTATATAGATCCACACTGTCAAATTTGTTAGAAGAAACGGTTAATTTTTAAAACTTATAGTTTTGTGATATAAATTTTCTTAAAATATATAGTTTTCTGATAGTTTGTACAAAAAACTTAAAGTTTTGTGAAAATTACTCTATATTTTTGTGGCAACAAAATTCAATGTGATAAGTGCATCAAATTTAAGAAGAAAAAAAATTAAATCTATAATGTGCATGTCGTAGAGCTAAGTATAACAACCTACAGTTAACTGGGACACCATGGTGCCTGGGCATCATGATCCAAAATGAATATTTCATCTATTTATTTGAACTAAAAAATATTTGAAATTTTTAGGATGTTGAGTTTAACCAGATTACTAGCTAGTGTAAACAAGTTTGAACTAAAATTCGATAGAGTTTCCTTTTTTGATGACAGTTTGATTGTAAGTATGTGCTGATTTTATATATAAATCAGCGAAGTATGTGATCTAATTTTTTTAAATCTTTGAATTCGAGTATATTTTTCAAAGATATGTATTTCATTTGAATTATTATAGATGGGTATATAGCATAAAACTGAAAGTTTTAAAAAATATACGCATTGTGGCATCGTCGCCAGCCGTCCTTACCCACCTTGGCACCTTCCCCAGCTCCGTCGTGGCATCGTCACTGCCGTCTCATCTCATGCGAGACTATGGCCATCATCCACCCATGCTTCCTCTCTCCCTCATGGTGCCATATCATGAGATTCGCCTCTTCTTCTACCCACCGATGCCCAGAATAGGCCATGCAATTGTTTCTTCTCCATCGCTGCATGCAGAGGAAGGTGCTGCAACCAACGGCGCCTGATAGGGTTGCTAAGAGATTTGTCCTCAAACATCATTGATCAGACGCAAGTTTGCATGTGTGTTGTTTGATTCTTGAATTCATTTGGATAGTGTCCAAAATCTAACCTGAATTTCGTTCCACTCTTCCCATCCGACTTCTAGGGCCCAGTAAGATTTTTTGCCATGGCAAGAAGGGATGTAGTTGATGGTGTTGTGGCAACACTTTGCTCCTTCTTTGCTTCTAGCAGTAGCTTCAGTGCCAGTAATTGCAGAGTAATGCTTGAACCCGTAACTTTTTGTTCTTATGTTTCCTGATCATTCTTGTCTCCAATGTGCGAGTCAATTGTTTGAGCGAATGTCTATGTGGCGGCGTGGGGTTAATGGGCTCTTCGTTCATTCCACTGCATACATTATTGCGTGATAGGTAGTTGCAAGAATGCGTGTTTTTTAATTGTATTTGTGTTGTTTTTGCCGTTGCAGGTGCAGGTGCACACCAGTTGTTTGTACAAATGCCTAAGGAGCAGGAGTGTACATGGGATGAAATCGAGGAGCACATCGGAGAGGATTCAAGGGTATTTAAATTCTAGGTGCCCTATGTTTTTTTATTTTGGGATTTGATTGTCAGACAGAATTTATTCTTAGCTCTGGTTTGATGTTGCATTACAGCTACTAACATATTTATCCTTTTCGGTTTGTCACGAGGAAATGAATAGAAACTACATCAGAAAAGCAATCCTCTGAAAAAAATTCAAAATTTGAGATTAGCTTCTGATAATCGCCATTCCAAATGTTATGTCGTTGAGCATAGGAGTATATAACCGGATTATCTAATTGAATTATTGTATGCCTGTATGATTATGTAAATTGTGCAATAGCCATCCCAAATGTTATGTCGTTGAGCATAGGAGTATAGAACCAAATCAGCTAACTGAATTAGTGCATGCCTATATGATTATGTAAATCGTGCAATAGTGTAATTAGTGCATGCCTGTATGACTATGTAAATCATGCAATAGTCTACCTTACGACTGTTGTTTCAGAAGAATGCACATGATCCTGAAGTTAATTACACTTTAGCTATTGAAAGTTTGGTTTGAGGGAGCAAGAGACACATCTAGCTTTTTGGTGTGTCCTGGTCCTTCTGCAGCCATCCATGAGGGAAGCTTGACATATGACAAAAACTTTCAGCTTTCAGCTTTCAGCTTCCATCGTAATTGTTTTTTAGATAGCACTTGCTTTTCATCTTACCTTCCCTATTTTAGGATGTGACTGTTTGTAAGAAAAATGTTAGTGTGAAGCTAGGGAAATCGGCATGACTCCTGCACTAGGAAAGTTATTTTCTTTTTATCTTTTCATTTGTCTCTCTACAATTTTTTTTATAGATTTGGTGCCTTACAAATTTATATTCACGAGGTGTTTTCTAGACTATCTATGTACCAATAGTAAATATTTTCTCTACAAGTAAAATTGTAAATACTGGTATGCCATTAGGGGGGAGGGACCATATATCAGATGGTTTACTTTTTGAGAGATGTTTCTATGCTTTCCCTCCAAATATACAAGTTGCACAAATCTTAAAGCAAACGAAGAGGTAAGTAATCCTCATCTACCCTTCATTTATGCTTTAATATTTGTGCAACTTTAAAAAAGGAAGAGCATAGAAGCACCTCTTTTTTTTCCCCTTTGTTTATTTATTAAACCTGTGTTCGATTGCTTAACCATTTTTCCCCCACAGGCCACCTCCTCTTAGGAAGGAAATAGCCTTATGACTACCCATATTGTCCAGGTAACTCAACTCTAGAACACAAACGTAAACAACATTGTTGGTCCAATTTGTTTTATAGCTATAAAGTTGTGCTACAGATTTTTGTGTAGCGTTTCATGTTTTATGCTCCGGCGTGGTGTGCCGCGCATCTCTACAACATGGTCGTCAATGATGAGGGTATCAGCGTCGTCAGTGGTCAGGGTGCTATGCTAGAATAGTTCTCTGTATTGCATTGCGGTGTGGAAACAGGACCAATTATATGTGTTACCAATCGGTTTCTCCGAATCTATTCGTTCTTCAAGGATCCTTGCACTGTAATTTTCTTGGTGTTAATAGGTTCTGATTAATTTACTTTGCTCTTGCAGGTAATATTCTGACTTCTCATATTATTTATGTGCTAGCTCACTTGATCTCAATGAGTTTCAGTTTCTTTACAATGCTTTTACAGGTAATATTCTGACCTTTATCTGCTGTTTTCCAAAATTAGGAGGTGATTTAGTCAGACCACTACAGTTTGGTATTTTATCCATATTTGATACGAATGCAAATATTTTATCCATGACCCTTTGTCTTATGGTGAGTGAAGTATAGTGTACTACTACACAACAACATATATGTAAACTACTCAACAATATGGCGAGTTATATTTTTTACCCTCTTAAAACCTCCTTACTCTCCTGGTACTGTATGGGCCAACATATGGGCTTGTTTGGGGAGCTTGAGCTTTTTTGAAAAGCTGCTTTTTAGCTTTCTAGGCTAAAAAGTAGCAGTAGTTTTTTTATAAGAATCCGTTTGATATAAAACTAATTTTCTTCAACAATAAACTGCAAAAACAGGTCTAATCTAGCTTTTAACTTTTATATTTGACTTTTAGATTATGCTAAAAACCGTTTAAAAGCTGAGCTGTTACTGCTACTATGTGATGGCCCGACAGTAGATGTAAAGTGACGTATTGATATGTATAGATGTTGCTAGGCCGATAAAATATGGGGGGACTGATAAGTGTCCCGCTTTGATCTCTCTCGTGTATTTGTCAAGGTAATTAAGATACTAAAACAAACTGCAATTATTTGATTGGATTACCGCACAAATAAGTTTGATAGTCAGCTAATTGACATTTTGAGTGCGAGAACATATCCAACTCATAAGTATTTTTTCGCTAACATTACTTTTTTTTAGATATCCTAGGTTCTTAGGTATATGAAAAGCTACTTTGTAAATATGCAGCTTAAAATAATTTGATCGTAGAAAAAACTCCATCAAAATGCACTGATATTTTTCTGTGCTACAATTTTTCTCTCTCAAATATGTACAACACTCCAATAAAAAACACGGCGCAGTGTAGCGCGCTTTCCACACTAGTTATTGCTTATACAGTGGTACTTGTAGTACTCATAGATGTAGTCCCTCTCATTATTCAACTAGAGTAGTATCCAGTAATTAGGCCCTGTTTGGCAGAGCTCTAGATCTCAACTCCATCTCAGAGCTGAAACTTGTAGACTGAAATAAAGTGACTTAAGTTTATAATTTTATTCAAAAATGCAAACAGGATGACCCATCTAAACACTCTTAATATACCCACAGCTCCAGCTCCACGAATCTGGTGGAGCTAGGAATACCTAGCTCCACCAACTCCACGAATTTGGTGGAGCTGGAGCTCTGCCAAACACCCCCTTAATCAGTAACTTAAATCCGATCATAATTATCAATACCGGTACATACCAATCGATATGTACCATTTTGGTATCTAAACCGGTACGAAGTAACCTTATATACCGTACCGGCCTCGATACCAGTAATACCGATCAATACCAGTTATGATAGTGGAATTGATAATATAGTCTATTAAATTATATGTTATATTTGATGATACTACTATACGTTTAGAGTAATATTATAAGTAAACTTTGTTATATATATAATTAAACATGTATATGTTTATAAATATAAATATATACTATGACCTTCGAGGCTTCGACATGTTTGACTCTGATTTCAAAGAAAAGGATGTCGCAGATACTTTTCCAAAAGATAAGCTTTTTTATTCAATTCACCAACAAGCTACGTAAGAGGGAAAAATTGATTAAATAACCAACAGTTAAATAGAAATTGAGGAAATAACCTTCATTAAATCGAAATACCTTGAATAGCACTCGTTTCCGCCAGATGAAGCCGCTTCCGCCACACGGCATGGAGGAAGCCGGGCTTCCGCCACACCACGTGGCTTCCTCCATGCCATACGGCGGAAACCACCTGCTTCCGCCACGTGGTCTGGCTTCCTCCATGCGGTGTGGCGGAAACCACCTGCTTCCGCCACGTGGCGACGTGCACTGCCGACCGGCACCTGGGCGCGGAAAAATTGAGTTTTCGCGGTAAAATAAGTTGGGCAGTACTAGCAGCCGGACGTCCGATTTTTTTGTTTTTTTCGGACGCCGTGCAACATTTTTTTTCAACGTATGAAACATTTTTTTTACTGTTTGTCAAAGAAAAATGTATCACTACGTAAAAAATTTGTTTCACTACGTAGAAAAAAATCTTTCACGCGTGGAAAAAATTGTTGCGAAAAAATCCGCCGCCCGATCCCTAGCAATACCGAAATAAGTTACCCAAAACTTTACATAATTTTCGCGAGAATTACCACGTTCTTTATGAAAACAATCATGTGTTCTAAATACTCTTAACATACATAGATGGTATGCTTAAGATAAACTAGAGGTGCTTCTTTATATATAACCCATCCGTAAATCTTTACCAAATTTGACAGAAGTATCTGGCTGTAATTTAGAGAAAGTAGAAGAGGTTCGGAATTCAAATTGAGGTGATCTGTTTGGTCGAAATTCAACGAAAAGCAAGGGGCGTATTACACTATTGCTCTCGTTCTAGTAGGTTTTCTAAATTAACATAATCACCGAAGATTCTGTGTCCCATTTCTGCAGATTGCGACGCGGATCGTTTTCAATTAGCTCGTCGCTGTGGAAAAAGTAGTCGCGGGCTCGCTCCTTTTATCTATTTAGTTCCATATTTGAATTTCCCCAAATCCCCATCGAATCGCTGGAAAAATTGAGTAAATAAGTCACAGGAATGGGCAGAAAAAAGAATCTACTGAATTGCATATGGCTTACAAATGCTAAACAGCAATGGCATGTACGCACACTCTACCGAGTATACCGGACTAAACCTAACATGCTTTAGGGAAAGGGAAGGACAACAAGGGCCCTTCTCGTACACTCTACTGAGTGCACCGAGGATATTTCCCCTTGCGCAACCCATCGGTGCTTGCCGCCGCCCTGGCCCTAGCCGCCCTCTCGCGCTTCCTGTCACGCTCGGCCTCCCGCTCGGCCGCCAGGCGCTGCCGTTCGGCCTCCCTCTCTGCACGCATTTGTTCGGCAAACTTCATGCGCTTCTCCTCTTCCTGCTGCTCACGGCACTGCAGCTCTACCATATGTTTAGATGGACATATTAATTTTTGAAAGTTTTACTGGAAGTGTGAATATACATTATAGTTTCACCATAAAAATTTTAGCACGAGAATCACATTATTTATTTTCTTACAATTGTTTTACTACTTTTTCCAGAATTTGAAAACTGCAATGATTAAGTGAAAAAAAATAGCTAAACTACTTCTTAATTTTTAAAAAATTTACTGACTTAGGATAATGGTAATACCTACTTATAGTAAAAATTTCGAGGCCTAGAGTTCTGTCCATAATTCTCCATAATTCTATTACTATTTAGGTCAGCTTTAACTTTTACTCCCAAAAAATTAATCACTACATGGTTTAATGATGTTCACACTGTTTTTGACCATCCTAGGTCATCATCCAGGGTACTTTAGGGTTAGACATAATTTACTAAGGTAATTCTTTTTATTTTACCGTTTTACTATTTCTTATTTTCTCGTTTTCCTTGCTTTTATCTATTCCAACAATCATTTGCTTCGTCCAACAATTCAATAAATGCATGCAACAATTTATCCTTAGTAAATTAATTCGGTCTTACCATTCACACCACCTAACAGGTCGACAACACTCCTTCTACATTTTATCCTTGTACACTACACCTCGTAAACACCGTCTTACCATTTTACCATTTTACCATTTCTTATTTTCACTATTCCAACAATCATTTCAATGTCCAACAATTAAATAAATGCACGCAAAATATTAAGATACATCAAACAAATGATTTCATATTTTAATATTTGATTATAACCTTTTTATTAATTTGAGGATGTTACAACACAGTACGAATAATAAAACATCGTATACAAGACAAAGTAAAAAACATATTCACACCACCTAACAGGTTGACATCCCTACAATAATTTTTTCCTTTTTACAGTACACATCGTAAACACCGTACAAATTAATTACGTTAAATTTTATACATTTCAGTAAAGACCAAACAAAAATTAATAGCATGTAATACTACGTACCACTCAACCACCTTCTCTTATCATCAAACAACGCACTGTGCTTATCATCTAGCATACCATTTCATCACTAATTACTATGCTTGTGGTACATCAAACAATAACCATTTTCAGTAAACAACCAACTAAATTTAATAGCATCAAATATAACAATTTAAATTATTTCTACACATTTAACCGTTGCTACAATAATTCTTGACTTCCACTACAATGCGCACCGTCAAACTTATGTACATAAAATTATATAATCATTAGCAAATAAACATGTTTTTTTAATGACATGAAATAATAACAAGGTGTAAAACACAAATATTAAATTACCTTCACAGCACCGAACAGATCGACACTCCTACAATAAGTCCTTGCCTCGTCCACCAAAGCACCTTGCAATTTATTTACATTAAAATATTAATTTTTGTATGCACCAGCCACTGAAAGAAAGGCATGCAATATTATGAAGCTCAATAAAAACCTACTTATCAACAGGTTGCACTACAACAATTATTGCCTTTCACTACAGCTCGTAATCACTGCAACAATTTTATTTACATAAAATAAAATGCATGTTTATTTCAAAAATGCATGTTTATTTCAAACAAAAAATAATGATGTTTTCTAAACAATAACCCTACTCTACTCTATATACATTAATAGCCAGGACATCAGAGGCATGAAATTTTTTGGAAACGACGCTATTTTACTAATTTCTTAATAAAGCGTCACGTAAATTCTCATATAAATCAAATGTAAACAGATGACACAAATATAAAAAAAAATCATGACAACAAAGAGTACCTTGTGAATAGAGTTATAACAAGAGCGTTGTGAGGTCCAGATCCTTGCGCCTTAGAGTTTATTTACATAAAATAAAATAGTAATTAGCAAAAAAACCATATTCATCAGATATTACAAATAGAGAAAAAGAATGCGAAGAGAGGGCACCTGACAGAGCAGAGTGGGAGCAACAAGGATGAGAGAGCGTTGCCCGGACTAGTGCTCATTATATAGACGAAGCGGTGATTACTTTTGTGTTGATTAAATTACACTAAGCGAGTCATTTCTTATTCATTTGTACTTAAGCTAGTCATTAACTAATTAAATCACAAGAGGACATTGAAACTTTCGGTGCATATGACCACATGCAGCCAAGCTTTCACTGTAGTCCCTTGAAATCCGGATGCTTTCCTTTGCAGGTGGTCACATGCGCCCAGACGGTTTCCTTTGCAGGTGGTCACATGCGTATTTGGCAGATGCTGTCCAGATGCTGTTGGTGGCGATCGGTTTCCGCCACACCATGTGCCGGACGGCAGTGCACGTCGCCACGTGGCGGAAGCAGGTGGTTTCCGCCACACCGCATGGAGGAAGCCAAACCATGTGGCGGAAGCAGGTGGTTTCCGCCTTATGGCATGGAGGAAGCCACGTGGTGTGGCGGAAGCCTGGCTTCCTCCATGCCGTGTGGCGGAAGCGGCTTCATCTGACGGAAACGAGTGCTATTCAAGGTATTTCGATTTAATGAAGGTTATTTCCTCAATTTCTATTTAACTGTTGGTTATTTAATCAATTTTTCCACGTAAGAGCAGTAGAGCACATCCAAGTTTAATACTCCTACCTCGTAGTCCAAAGCTCAAGGGGGCATTCTTGGAAACATTTTCAGGTCCCATCTGTTCCAGCCCCACAGCAATAAATAGATGCTTTGCCTTATTTGGCGTTGTTACACACTTTTTTTTTTTTTTTGTCTTTTTGATGTAATTATAAAATTAGCTCCCTTTTTGACTAAAAAAATAGTAACAGATGACACGTATTATCTACCGTGTTCCCCTATAATGATAGGTAGCCCGTTCCGCAGCAACTCGTAGCGTGGTAGGCTCCAGCCCCCATACATGACAAGGTCATCGATAGTATGAATACAATAGAACCTTCTATAATTCTGTAGCGCGGCAGAACTTGCTACAATCCCACATTGTGGCAGGTTTGTAGGGCTCACACCTGCCACGCTTTATGTAGGGAAGCGGTAAATATGATGTGTTACCGATCGCTATTTCTATGATTAAAAAGGAATTATATTTATAATTTCATTCGTATATATACCAAATATTCAAAAGAAACGTGTTAGGGCCACGTAAGCCAAATACTCCAATAAATAAAGGCTCATTTCCGATTGAATCGGCCTCAAATCGGCCTCAGAAGCCAGACAGGTCACAGGAGTTAATATCCTTGAACGCATCGACCGCTTCCTCAGGGAAAGGGAATTTAAAAAAAAAAAAAAAAAAAAAAAAAAAAGAAGAGAGAAACAGCACCACTAGACTAGACACCTATCCATAGTAAAATTAGCTTTTTTTTTAAGTCATAAAAGTAGTGATATGTGATACGTATTATGTGTCGTGCTCATCTATCATGGCAACCTGCAGCGTGTTGGCTCCAACTGCGATCTCCATGCACGGTAAGATCGTTAAACAGTAGCAATACAGCAGAACCTTCCATTATCCACTAGCATGACAGGACTTGTTACGGTTCCACATTGCTACAGACTTGTAGGTCTCGCATCTGGCATGTTGGTCGGAGAACATGCCACAGTCGAAGTGGTTACCGTACTAGTGTGCTACCGATGAATGCCACGGTAGGGAAGTGGTACAAGTGAATACGTGATATTTATTATCTATGTTACTTTCGTGATAAAAAAGGACTATATCTATAATTCTGTTCGCACATATATCAAATATATATTAAAAAAAAGGTACTAGGGCCACAGAAGCCAAATACTCCAATAAATAAAGGCTCATTACCGATTGAATCGGCCACAGACAGGAGAGTTAATGTCCTCGAACGCATCAACTGCTTCCTCAGGGTAAGGGCATGCACAAAAAAATTGAACAGAGAGAGAAACAGCAGCACTAGGCTAGACACCCGTCTCTCCAGAAGCTCCGAGTATGTAAATTGTAAAACGACCACAGAGGCAATGGAGCAGCACAAGGAAAAGGTGGAGGACAACTCTGAAGAATCGATGGATCGGAGAAAGGGAGAAGAAGAGAACAACTCTCGAGGACCGACGGATCAGCACGAGGAGGAGAGCTCTGAAGAAGCCATGGCGGCCTCTTCATTGTTCGAGCAACCCTGCTCGCTGCTGCAATACCTAGCCCGGGTCTGCGCCTGCTGCTTGGGCTTCCGCGACTCTTTCAGCGACCCAAAGCCAAGCGCTGCAAGCGATGCTCCTGCACCTGCTAATTCCTCTCCAGAAGGGGAAGACAAGAAGCCCAGTGTAAGTAGATGCGCACTTAATTTGTGCAAGCATTAATTTCTTGGTGATAGGAGCGGTTAATCAACTAGCTCGCCTACCAGATCCAATTGTTGTAGTATTTCTACATGCAGGAGGTGATCACTCACGTGTGGGCAGCAAGGAGGAGGCCAGGGCCAACACCGCCAGGCAATCCAATTGAAGGGAGAGGTGGGAATGGAGGACAGCACAACTAGGCCTTGCTTGCATCTTCTCAAATCTCAATCTTGGGGAAGGAGAAGACCGACTAGATATAGGCGATGCGCCTGCAGCTAGCCTCTACCAAGTTATTTTCGGAGATCAGCAAGTATATATATATGGCCGTAGATCTGCTCCTTCTAAGCAGCTTGTTTTGTATAAGAGTGTGGCTAAAGAAGTTCATGTTTACGTAGATTTCCCTGGTCTAATCTTGCAATAAAAACTGTGTAATTGTGGTAGTCTGTATTTTTAAGTTGGAGTCTTGTTGTATTTTGTAAGCTGTCGCGTGTACTTATTTGCTAACTTTGACAGTGGTTAACTGCAGTCTTCAGTCTAATCATCACCCCAAGTACATTGCATATGAGGATTTGATGATTTGCCCTAAAGTTGATCGGTCTTTGATCATTTGATCTATAATGTTTCACTGATTTATGACCCCAAGATAGTGAGATATCATACGACAAATGATCAAAATCGCAAAATCGATCACTGCAGAATAAATCATCAATTTTTCCGCGTATGAGCGTTGCTCCATTGTTCATATGTGGATTTACTTTAAAACACAACTCGTCTCTTTCTGACCTGCTTGCTTGCATGTCAGCCACTTGGAGGAGAGGAAAAGCTCAGATCGCTGCAGATACACCAGGAAAACAACGAACTAAAAATGATGACGTCTGATTTCTGATGTGTCATGGATTGGTCGACTAGCTTTTAGTATGCACCGCGATACCAGTAGATATATAAACGGTGACGTACGTCGCCGCCGCCGTAGCTACTTTGCAACATATACCGATCGAACTAGCTAGTATTATGTTTCAACATGTACCGATCGTAAACTTGTAAGCATTAGTGTTGCAGCATGTAAACATGTTCTTCATATACTAACAATGTCGAATTCCTCTGGAAAAAAAATTCTGAATATAACTTTTTTAGTTCTGAATTAATAATGCAGCAGAATATTAGGTTCAGATCTAATACGAAAATAATGCATACCTCTGTTTGCTAAAATGTAATGCTACAGGTTATGGAATCTTGTTTTGCAAAGTTGAAATGTATGTTACAAAAACAGCAATATAAGTCGCGAATCATGATTACTTGCTGAGGGTGTGTTTGGTTGTTAGGATGAGATTGAATGGGATGAGATGATTCTGTACAATTTAGTTACATTATTTTGGGTGAATGAAATGGTTCAACATCTAATAGAGAATATTCATTAAATTTGTATTCCAATATTTATGATGAGATGATTCCATTCAAGCAATTTAATATATGGATGACTTTTTTTTTCTTGAACCATCTCATACATATACCACTTGTATAAGCAACCAAACACACTCTAAGTAAACACCATAAATAGGAATTGAAGTGGGATTGACAAATAACAAAACAAATAAACATAATAATGTTTATTAGTGTCGCATAAAACCCGAAATGGGGCGTGGCCAAGTGGTAAGGTAGTGGGTTTTGGTCTCGTTAATCGGAGGTTCGAATCCTTCCATTTTAGATTTTTACGATGGAACGAAAGATGAAATTGTATTGTACCCTGCTTTGCACATTTTTTTTTTGAAAGAACGGTAAGAGTTCTGTCTTTTATTTAAAGGGGAGAAAATAACCACAAAATTATAAAAAGTTCATTTGAGCACAAAGGAACGAAAACAACGAAAGTGGGGCAGCCTGAAACCCCGCGCTACAAGCTGAACAAATTCAACACATTTTATTTTCAAAACCTTCATCTAAAAAAAAAATTCAAAACCTTACGGTGAATTCGTGCATGGCCAAGAAAAAGACAGCAATTTGAACTTAATTAGTACTTCACCTTCCTGAAAAACAAGAAGCATCCTTAATTTCCTTGGCCGTAGTTGTGAACTGTGAATCTTGTCTGCGCACACATACGCATACGAAATAATCCAAAAACGATTTTAATCTGGATGATGGCTCGTAAGTCATCGCGCCACACGTAGGGGTGGAATCGAGCTGAGCCGAGCCGAGCCCGAGCTCGCCAGTTTTCGAGCCGAGCCGAGCCCGACTCGTTGCATACATCGAGCTCAATCTTGAGCTCGGCTCGGGCTCGCTCGAGCCTCGAGCCGGCTCGCGAGCCGGCCTACAAGGGCACTGGCAAGGGCCCAAATGCCCTTCATTCTCACAAAAAACGAAGCTCCTTCATCCATTCTCACCGTTCTCGTGCTCCGCCTCTCCTCTAGGGTTCGGTTAAGAAGCAATTTCATATTTATGGGACGCCTTTTAAGCAAGATGGTTAGATCGCTCTTTCGGTTTATAAAGCGCAAACATGTAATCTGGAAAAGAATACTCCGCTTACTTTTATACAGGCAAAAGTAATCAGTAGACCCAATACAAGACATTTGAAGTACTAAGAAGAGTAAACTCAAAAAGTAAGGTAAGACAAGCATTGCTCATTAAATGTCTAGCATTGGGTATACTGATTACTGTATTGTGAATTCATACCTTATATAACTCAATGACTGTCGAGCCTAACGAGCCTAACGAGCCGCTCACGAGCTGGCTCAGGCTCGGCTCGTTGGCCAAGTGAGCCAGGCGGTAGGCTCGGGCTCGGCTCGTTGGCCATACGAGCCGAGCCGAGCCGCACCGAGCCGAGCCGAGCCCGCGCCGAGCCTCGAGCCTCGAGCTAAAATTCCACCCCTAGCCACACGTACCTGGCTACCACCTCGATCGTTTCCCGTGCCAACCGTCATCCCCGTCTTGCTGCGTCCTCCCTCATGCACCGCGGTTCATAGGCGGATCTTAATGGTGTGCTGGTTGTTTTAAAAAAAAGATTATATCTTTTAGCATGTGCATCATAATATGTATATAGTAAAAATTTTAAATTTTTTAAAGACATTAGGAAATTATCTTTTTTGATAGATCAAGTTTGTTGACTAAATTGATTTTGATTTTAGTGGTTTGAGATTTATAAGATCTTAGAACTATTTGTATATACTTTTAATAAATTTTAAATATATAAATTAGATTTACAATATTATAAAATTGTTATACAAAATTATAAAGTTGTACGTATAAAACATGTATCCTTGTTGAAAATGTCCTAGTTGCATCGCTGGCACGGTTCGATCGGGCGGGCGCCGAACCGGTGTCGATGAGCCACAGCGACGGCCGTTGGCGTTCGCGGACGTGGATCGCGACGGTGAGGCGCATGCCGGCTTCTCCGAATCGGGCGCGCATGCCTGCAAGGAAAGCGTTACGAGTCGCGAATTATAGGCCAGCGCGCACGCTTGAACCTGCCTGTCCGTGCTTTCAGTATGGGCGCCTGGGCCTGCTGTACGAGCGGCCCTAGGGGCCTGCAGCTGAAAGCATAAGTTCTGTAGGGCCTTTGTTGGGTCTGCAGTGCAGACTTCAGCTCGGCCCGATGTGATTAGGGACCTGTGCCCGCGAAAGTTTCCGACTGGGCCGGCCCTTGTGTCAACGTGCAGCATGCAAGTATGCGTGTCGGGCCAAGAGGGCCGCGTAACCAGAGTACAAACTTGGGCTCCACCGCTCAACAAACTCTACAAAAAACAAACTAATGTGACGCCAACAAAATGCCATCCCGAAGTGACTAGTGACTACTCCTCCGGACATGCTGGATGTGAACTTAAATGTTTTATTATTAATAATAGTCCATACTTTCCTCTGAAAAAAGTGTTTGCATAGCATGAGGTATGTGTGGAAGAATAAATCGATAGCTACAAACCAATCCCAATGTCATCGATAGTATTGAGAATATCATAATAACACTCGTTGAGATCGGATCCGAACTGTATATACTACATACATTCAGAATCACGCTAGTGCATATAGTAAATAAAATTGATACCATAACATATTAAACAAAATTTTATTCAATTAATTATCAAAGTTTACAGCATAGATGGCGTAAAGGCCAACATAAATTAATACGACGAAAGCAAATAAAACAATAGTAGAACCCAGCAAATCTGCCACAAGCAATCAGCTGGGGTGCACATCCTAGTATTTCGGATCCTCACCGGTGATGATGTGCTTCTTCTCTAAAAACAACAGATATTGTAAGGGTGAGTACATAAAGCACTTATCAAGTTATGCACAGAATGCAAGTATATTATAACTACATGAATGTTTATTCCAAAGGAATGGTTGGTATGGCTATTTTGCGTAAAGCAGTATTTTAAATTAAAATACAACTAGTAATTTCACAGAGCGTTATTTCACCAAATATAATTGTAATAATTTAAATTAACGAGACAACTAATGAAAGTTCATCCACCTGACTAGCTCCAACTACCAACCAGTATCCCGGGAGTTCAAACTATCTGATTGGCTCCAACTGCCAACCTATAACCCGAGAGTTCAACTACTCAGAGATTCCTCACTGGCTCCAACCGCCAACTAATAACCCAAGAGTTCAATTACTCATGGATTTCCAAACCATCATTTTTCTTTATAACAAAACCAGAAGATTTACAATGTGAAAGCGCACCTTGTCTGCCCTTGACCATGGGCACGACTACTTAAATAGTTTTAACTCTGCAGAGTGTGTACAGTTTTGCCCACAAGACATGATCATCTCTTTTTGCCTCCAATCTAATACATCCTTAGGTGTGTGGTAGATAGATCATGACAAGGCCTTTACAATGTACAAACCCGCTATTAACTTCACCCGCTAAGGTTTCACTGCCGAAGGGTTCAATCTGCCCAATTGGAAGCCCCCTCTTGCGCCTTGCAGATGTCTCCATCTAACACCCACATTCCTCCTAATGGCGAAGCCCATAACAAGACACACAAATTAATCAGCCAGGTCATGCCCATACAAACTTGTGGTTGAACGGTAGTGCTCGGTTCAAAATAACACATGCTTCGGTCCTTAATTGACTAGGGCGGAACAATCACATTACAAGGTCTCATGCATCCTGCACTGCCTTTCCATCCGCTCTGGTCTAAAATCATTTTTATATTTAGTTTATTTAATAAACAATAGTGTTGGTGTTTCGAGCACCGGAAATACGATTTTTAGTCTAAGGGGTCGCGCGTTCCCTCTCCTTGAATGGTCAACTCGAGGAGCCTAAGAAGTATACTGGTTCGGGCTGAACGTCCCTACTCCAGTTCGTGCGGTGGATTCGTGTTGCTTTCGGGCATAGTATTACAGGTGAGGGCTAAGGGCTGGCCTTGAGCACCTCGGTGGAGATGTAGAGGAATGAAGAGAAAAAAGAGAGAGTGAAAGTGAGGTTGATCGCCCGCCCCCCTTGGGGGTCCTGCCTCCCCTTATACCGTCGGAGGGGGCAGGTTACATGGGAATCCGAAAAGAGGAAAAAAGAGTCGGATGTCCCACGCCTGGGAGTCCTGGTCTTCGGTGATTGACCGATGCCTGCTTGCACTGCGCCAGGTTGGTAGACATGCCGAACGACAAGGCTCTTCGCTGCGACGGGAAGTGACGCACCTACCCTTTGTGCATCTGTTAGGCGCTGACGTAGCACTTTGACTCTGGCGTTGCCTCAGGAGGGAGCGCATTCTTCTGCTGCGCAAATCTGGGCGACGAGACTGGTGTCTTGACTTTTGCGACCCTCTCGCCGCCCGGGGAAGGGGCCACCTACCCTCGCACGGTCGTTCTGAGTCGTGCATCCGTGGGGGAGGCGACCGACGGCTGGTGACAGCCCGGTGTTGGCGTTTGGCGAAGGTGCCTTGATCGGGTCGGACGTTGCGGGGCATCCGACCTGCAGGAGGGATCCCCCCGATTGCTTTCGATTGGGGCCAGATCGCACTTGGTGGCCCACTTGGCGTTCAGCCATTGTCGGGCCTAGATCGGCCCATCGGGCGTCCTGGGCCGCTGGGGATACCCATGGTATGTGTATTCGTCAAGTAGCAATACCTATTGCCGTAACTTCACATATGAGTTTAAACAAGGTTTTGAAGTAATACCCAATAATGGCCTAATATTCAAGTGTTTAAGTTGGACTAAGCAATTCTATCATATTATGTTACCCTGCTAATTATCCTCAAATAGATAATATCATCTAGGGCGACAAGGGTACATAATGATAAATGCCAAAGAGTTCATAATAAATTTGGAAATTTAACTAAGCCTTAAGACTAAATTTAAAGTACATTGTATAAAAGTATGCATGCAATAATTTAAAACAACATATCTTGCTCCTGGTCTGGACCTTGGTTTTGAGTTGACTTGTTGCTCTCTAATACTCATGGCACTTTAATGTCTACACGAAACGAGAGATGAACAACAAATAAATACAAACCAAAAAGCAAACAAGCTACCAAAAATCAAATAAAATTCACTAAAACAGAGAGCTTGTACTTAAATTTTTTTAGAAATTTGAATTACCTCGTTTGAAGCTTGTATGAGGGAGAACAGGCTCTCGAAAGTTTGAAATCAGAGAAAAAGGGAAATGGCACTGTTCATCGGTACTGTGCTTGCAGCACTGTTCATGCGTGCATGAACCCGATAAAGAGTGTTGCTCTCTGCCGTGTACAGAGAGGGGGGGGTGCAGTCGACGGTGGCAGAGGCGATCGACGGCGATGACCGGAGTGGCAACGAGAGCGGTGAAACAGAGGTGTGGCTGGTGAAGACAAACCACGAAATTCGCCATAGAGAGATAGGAAGAATTAAGGAATGGAGGTGGGGAAAAGAAAGAGGAGGGAGAGAGGCACCTCGTGATGCCATTGGACGGGAAGATCAACACCAGAGTGACAACGAGCTTGCGTGTTCGGAGTTTGAGAAGATGATCTCAAAATTATGCAAAATCCAGGAACTAGAGCAAAGGAGGGGCTTGGGGAGGAGGGGAATGGAAAGAGGGGGAGAAGGGGGAGCCAAGGGGTATTTATAGCGGGAGGAGGGCTTGGGGGCGACGCACGGTGCAAAGATGGTAGTGGAGGTTGCTTGAGCCGGCACATAAAGAGCGGGATAAGGCCAGTGAAGAGGATAAGGGGGAGCGGAATAGGGTCGTTGTTCGGTTGTGCACGGATGGGGAAAAATCGGGCATGGAAATCATGGGTTTTGAAACTTTCAAACTACAAGCAATGGAGAAGAGAGAGAAATAGGATATTCTAGTTCGGCTGAAGCTTGAGGACAATACTGTTATGACACGTGGGTCACATCTCATTTTTTTTTAATTTATTCAATGGCTGAGAAGAAAAGGCTTTTGGAAAAATATGAAATAAGGTTTAAAAAATCTCAAAAATACTTTGTTATATTTGTGACTTAATAAACTTATTTTTGGAAATATTAGAGTTTAAATTTTTCTACAATAAATAATTTTTATAATTATGAAAATAGGGAAAAGTATTTAAAAATACAAAAAAAATTAGGAAATATGTCAAATTTCTGATTTAAATATTTCAAACAAACAAAAATGAAAATTTTAGGATGTTAAAAACCCACCCCCTTAAATGGAATCTCGACCCCGAGATTCTAGCTAGCTTGGGAATAGGTGGGGAAACTCGTCCTTCAGATCCTCTTCACACTCCCAACTACCTTCCTCCTCTGAATGATTGCTCCACCGAACCAAGCAAAAGCGAATGGTCTTGCTTCTCGTAATTTGCTCTACCACTTCTAAAATTTTGATAGATTGTTTCTTGTAGGTGAGATCCTCCTATAGATCAATGGTTTCCAACAACATCTACTCTGCTAGCACTCGTAGACACTTCTTTAGTTGTGACACATGGAACACATCTTAAATACCAGCAAAATACCGATGTAACTCAAGCTGGTAAGCAACTTCTCTATGTTCCAAAATACCCAGTCGTCAGCGTGCTATGCATGCGCGTGCTGCTGACGATTAGGTCCCACTTTGTAGAGGAACACAAGGCGCACGTGCAAGTCGTGAGCGGCTGACAGCCAAACCCCACCGTGTAGTGACTTAGAGGAGAGCCGAGTGCATGGTGAATTCGCTGACGGTGAGACATGGCCGGAGGCGACAAATGGATATCTCAGTGAGGTTTAGCATGGTCTTGCGCACCTAAGGGAATACTCGATTATGATTTGTAGGGAAGGAGTCAAGCTAACGACGATGGCTGCCGGTGGGCTATGGCCAAGGTCGTCACGGTGGAAAATTAGACTATCTTAGTCTCGGATAAGAGTAAATAAAGCAAATATGAGGCTTGTAAAGTAAGATGGGATGCTCACCGTGAAGATGCACTCTTTAAATAGGCTATCGTTGAGTCAACGGAGCAGAGGAAGACGATCACCGTGGAGGTGATCCTACGGTGCTTTGTGGGTTAAATTAACCAAGGTCTTCGGTTTGCGACCGATTGCTGTTGCCTAGTTGTGGGCAATTGCAGAATGGGACAGTAGGAAGGAAGGTAGGCAATGATTTGGTTTTAGCGGCAGTTTGGTTGGAGTTGAGGAAGAAAAGGGGAAATTCAGGTTTTGAGCGGACTTTGGGAGATACGGAGAGGAGTGAATGATGTTGGGCATTGAGAGCGAACTCAGTAGCTTTATAGCTGAAGAGAGTCGATTTGCCACAGGGTGTTGGCGCAATGGAAAATGACGGCCGATTGGTGACATGCGCGCGGGTTTCACGGGAGCAAGGTATGGGCAAGGCGAGGTAGCCCAGGTGGCTTGACATGGTCTCAGGTTGAACAGAAAGTGTCGAGCCCCGAAAAAATACTTCCGAAATCGTCTGTATATTCTATACTGGCCCATGAAAAGCTAGTACATACAGTAAAACTGTTATAACAACATATCAAATTTACTTTATTAATTAATTATCCAAGTTTACAAACTGAGTGGCACACAGGTCGAAAAGTAAATAAAACAGTGAAAATAAAGGTAAATAGCAATAAAGTCCAATAGATTTGCCACAAGTAATCAACTGGGAAGCGGCCTAGTCCATCTGGTCCTCACCAATGTCAAACTCCTCTGAATTAACAGAGTAAGCAAGGGTGATGCATCCCTCCCGAGTGCGCACCGTGCCCTTCGCGGCCCAGCCGTATGGCGCACGTGCCTCGCCCGGCGAGCGGACTGCCCAACTGGCCCAGGGGCGTGGGCCTTGGCCCAACGAGGGAAATACACACCTTGGCTACCATATCCAAGCCATAAGAGTCCCATGTGGCCCCCAAAAGACTAGCCTGATGGGGGGAGGGTTGCTCTCCCTTTTAAGGTGGTATTCTCTCCCCTCCACAAGCAACGTGGTACTATCATTCTCACCCTCTTGTTTCGGGACCTAGCTCTGATACCAACTGATGCATCCCTCCCTGCAAGACTGCGTTCTTCGCGGCCCAAATTGTATGGCGCATGTGCCTCGCCGTGGCGAGCGGATCGCCTAATCTGCCTCAGGCGTGGGCCTTGGCCCAACGAGGGAAATACACACCTTGGCTACCATAGCCAGGCCATAAGAGTCCCATGTGGCCCCCAAAAGACTAGCCTGATGGGGGGAGGGTTGCTCCCCCTTTTAAGGTGGTATTCTCTCCCCTCCACAAGCAAGGTGGTACTATCAAAGGGTGAGTACAAAAAGTACTTCGTATGTTACACAGGAGATGCAATATTAATGTAAAGGATACAAAGGAAGGTTATATTGTTGAGTTTAGTGTAAAGCAGCAAGTTTTCCAATATTGTAAATATTTTTCAAATGCATAATTTTAAGATGTTCTTTTTAAACCAGTTCCAGCACAGGAATCCCTCCTGGAGTTAACCCAACTTGTCCCAATCAATGGAATCACACCAACGATGGAATCATTCCATCCGAAACCATCTTTTTAAAGTTATTTTGAAAACATCAAAATCTAATCCGTGAAAGGCTTGCTCGGCATGCTTATAACCGCGAGTGCGACTAATCGATTAGTTTTACACTATACAGAGGTTGTACAACTTTATCCACAAGACATGATTGTCTCCTTTTGCCATAATACACACTTCCTTTGGTGTGCGGCGGAGAAAATCACAACAAGACCCCTATAAAGCTCCATCCACGTAGTCATGGCCGCTAAGGTTTCACCGCCGGTAGAGTTAAACCGCCTAGTCCAGAAGCCCCTTCTTGCGCCGAGAGGCAGCCTTACACCCACCCCACTTTCAACCTAATTGCACAACTATCTATGGTATGTTTCAATACGGATAGCCAGATCCATCCCATTCCAGACTTGTAGAAGTACGATAATGCTTTACATTCAGCGCAACATAGACCTGTCTTTAATTGACTAGGCAAGCTTTCTAGAAACCCAACTCCCGTGCATCGCGCACCCACCTAACCAACCATTCTCACATTTTTTATTTTTTAACTTGATGTCACAAGTAACATAGATTTCACATGAAATGGTAAAGCATTTGAATAGTACTTTATTTGGCTCAATTCCCAAAGGTCCTAATCTCGGTTCTAAGCATGTGTAAGCATATTTCTAATCATGTTAACATTTGTATATATGTCTTAGGGTTAAAAAAGAATAAGGTATTTCAATTCCCGATGTGGTTTTAATCAATTAAGAGATTGACTAATTATTTAAAACTTGGAATGAAACTAAGTTACAAAAATTATGCATGCAATAATTTAAAATCTAGGATCAACATGCTCAAGGGTGTGCAACTTGCCTTGGTCGTAGAGTAGCTGATCAGGATCGACGGTGGCTTACTCCTCTAGCTCTCCACAATCTATACGCGAAACAACCAAAATCAAATAAAATATCAAACTAGCCTAAAAACAAGTTAGAATTTTCAAAGAATTTAGAAAGGAAAATGGAGACGATCGGAGTTCAAACGGGCGGAAACAGACACTGAAAAATTTAAAAAGAAAAAGATTTTGAATTTTTGACATTCCTTTTCTAAACAAAATTTTCAAATTTTTAGACTTAAAATTCAAATTTCAAAATTTGAATCTTTTTGAGATTTTTCTCTATTTTTCTCTCTTTTCTTTTTTTCTTGGATCATCTTTCTCTCTCTTATTTTTGAAAAAGAAAAAAAAATTCTATTCGCACGGTGCTTCACGGGATAGATAGCAAACTCCTTGTCCTTGGCCATGTGCATGGGGAGGAAGGGGCCAAGGGGTAGGCCGATCGGCGGCGGCGCGGCGAGCCGACACCAGCACGGCAGGGCCGGAGGGCGGCTAGCCGCCGACGGTAGAAAAAAAAAACAACATTGGTGGCAAAAAAAAATTCAAAGCGACGGGTCTTGCCTTTTCCAGCCAAATCGGGGCGAGGGAGCTCGAGGAGAGTGGAGGGAGCTCGAGGAGAGAGGAGAGGCACCCAATGCCCCCTTTTATAGTGCGAACGGAGGCCTAATAAGCGAGAATCGAGAAAGAAATCGTGGTACTTGCAAAAGGAAAGAACGCAATTTTTGCTCGGTTTTTGGGGAAATTAATGCCATGAATGGCAAGAGGAGGTTGACAGGAATCCGAATATAATTTTTCTCGAATTTTTGGTGCAATATTTGTGGAGTTTTGGAGCTTCCTAATGTGCTCTAATGGAGGAGAGAGAGACATGACTTTGGATGAAGGTTGAAGACAATGCTACAGTAATGAGAAAGATGGCCACTCTTTTTTTTTTTGAATTTGAATAGTGCTGGAAAGAAAAGCGCATTGGATAAAATAGTAAAATGGCTCTAAAAATCTTTAACAAAAATTCTCAAAAACACTATAAAATATTTGGAACCTAAAGAAATTAGTTTTGGAATTTTTGATTTTCTGCAGAAATTCTTTTAATAGAATAGGAAATTACAAAAAGACTTTATAAAATCCCAAAATTCAATAAAACTAAATTAAATTAAATAAAGGAAAAACCAAATTTTAGGATGTTACAGAAAAGCAGTGGAAAAGACAAAGAGACAAGGCGATGTTTGAGATTTTTCTCCAGCAGTTGCATTCGGCTGAGAGAGAGAAGGAGCGAAGCAGAGAGGGGTGAGGGAGAAGACGGCAGTGACATGTGGGGCCGAGGGCCATACGTCAGGCCACATGTCAGAGAGAGATAGGAGATAAAGGGCGAAATGGGGTGGCCCACATGTAGGTGAGAGAAGGAGGTTAACTCGTGTTTGTCACCTTTGACAATTGGAAACAAGGAATTTAATGAGGGCTCAAATCACATTATTAATTTTAGAAACTTTTTAATAAAAATCCTATGTATGCTTACTACTTGTTGTAAGAATTTGAGATAAAAATTTCTTGTGTATTATTTATTAAAAAATCTAACATTGAGAACTTGTTCAAAATTTTAAATGCTATAAATATTTTAATTGAATGGCTAGATTAACTTATACATTTTTGAAAATTTTAAAGAAAATTTGGAATGATATTTGGATACTATAATAAAAGTTTAAAATTTAAAACTTAAGTAATTATTTATAATAAATCTTTTATTTAAATTTTCAGAATTTCAGATTTGCAATAAATAAATTGAGAAGAGCATTAAAAATTATAATTAATTTTTTAAAATTTTACCAAAGCTAAAAAATAGTCTAAAAATCTTATGGTAAAAATTTGGGCTATATAAAAGTTTAGTAGAATTTTATAAAAATCTTTTCTTATATTGTTCAGAGTCACATCACATTAATGAAATTCATTGATTCTTGATTAAATGATTTCACACACAGTTTTGACTGCCAAAACTTGCTTCCAGAGAACTCTTAAGATTTTTATAACACTTTTACATATGTTTATCACATTTTTACTTTATATCTTTTTACCTTTCCAATTTAAATAACTTTTTAACAAAGAAATCACCAAAAAAGGCAATTAAATTCAGAAATTTTAAGAATAAAGCAAATATATACATTTAAAATTTTATTTTTCTCTCTTATTAAATTCTAGGATGTTACACATAGTCACTTAGATATATTTTTATGAATAATAGACAATGAAAACCGTAATTTTTCCAAATTTAGATTAAACAAGTAATCTACATAATTACGGAAAAATAATCTATAGGATTAAACACTTGTTTTGATGCGATTAACTTATGTACAGAAAACTTACGTTTGGCTTGCAATTGGTTTAATCACTTGCTGCTGGTTGAAATTCGATGCAGTACCAATTAATGCAATCAGACAATATTGATCAAGCTTGAAATGCTTCATGGATAACCTGTTGTAAAAAGTTAGAGAAGTGCTTATATGCTTTTTCTTCTAGTACAAATTGCACAAATCTTGAAGCAAGCGAAGGGGTAAGTAATCACCATCTACCCTTTATTCATGCTTTAATAGTTATGCAACTTTTAAAAAGAAGAGCATAGAAACACTTCTCAAAAAGTTATCTGATCTAAAAGTAAATTCAAATGCATCCGTACCGTATTTTATCAATCATGACTACAAATATTACTGTATCACCCCAATCATACTACAAATATTATTGTATCACCCCGGAGCTCAGCAGTCAGCACTCAGCAGACCCCACTCGGCTGTATTGAGTTATTATTGACAGGACTACCGGGGTGGCGTGCGGTGATCTTTGCCGTGCCGCGCAGAATATACAAATGATGCACGGAAAATGTAGTACTGGCCAGTGGCCACAGCCCACGTTGCTGGTACGGATAGCGCAGCGTCCAAGGGGACTCCCACTTGACCTGCTTGCTTCATTTTTAATACATCTTTTTTAAAAACAACTAGTGTTTTGATAAGGTTTTAATATATATAGGGTTTTGATAAGTTTCATCTGATGTTTTCTTTAGTAACCATCATCCAAATTCCTGACCATTAGATTTGCTTTCAGATCGATGAACGTCCCCCTGAATTCGAGGTGGGTTGATCCTACGGATGTGTGTTTTGATCGTACGGTCCAAAGTTTGGATGTTTTCTAGAACAAAAACATCCGGATAATGTCTATACACTCCCATATATATATATTAGCTATCGACGCTTTTGAATATAAATTATTTTTTAATTGCGTTCGCAGAGAATATACCTTTGAAAAAAAAAGTTTAAAGATGAGGGCGCCACCGTCACAGTAGCGGCCTGCAGAGCCACTTAGCCAAGCGAGCACCTACATCTGTACCTGGCCACTTCTTACTCAGGCGGTCGGGTCCCATGTCTCCGGTGATAATTGTCGACGTCAGCCACGTCGCTGTACCGGCAACGGCCGTGCCGCCGCCTGAGCCGATCAAGCTCACCGCGATGGAAGCATCGTGGGTCATCATCCCGGTGCTGCAACACGTCCTGTTGTTCGAGGGCGACGACTTGCCGCCCTTCGACACCGTTCTCCAGTCCCTCCGTTCCTCCCTCGCCGCGACCCTGGCCAGCTTCGCCCCGCTCGCCGGCAAGCTGGTCCACCTCGCGGACACCGGCGACGTCGCCATCAGCTGCTCCGCCTCGGACAGCGTGAAGTTCGTCGTCGCGGAGTCCGACGCCGACATCCGCCGCCTCGCCGGCGACGAGGAGCACGACTTGCAGGTGCTTGAGCGGCTCGTGCCGGATCTCGACATGTGCGAGCTGCCGACTTCGGTGCTGGCCGTGCAGGCCACGAGTTTCGAGGGCGGTGTGGCGGTCGGGGTGACCGTGCACCACGGCATCGCCGACGGGCGGTCGCTGTGGACATTCGTGGAGGCGTGGGCTGCGGCTTGTCGGGGCGAGACGCCGGCCGAGGCGCCGTCCTTCGACCGCTCGCTCATCAAGCTGCCTGGTGGCGAAGAGCTGGCTAGGAGCGTCTTGCGGAAGTATGCGCCGAATTTGCCTGTGGTACGTTGCTGCCATATGAGTTTTGAGTGTTTGACCTTAGTTCCATTGACGCACCGTATGAGTTTAGTGAGTGTAAGATCACCAAGTTGACTGTGACTCGTGAGCACATATGAATCAAGTTAGCACAGCAAAACAAATCAACCTATCTGCATTTATTTCATAAAGAAGATCCCATCTCCAGGCTCCAGCTATAAGTATTGGTTGTTCTTCTCGCGCGCAGGCGTCGACGCCCGCGTCTTTAGTAGAAAACCGCACGCGGTTCTCCCGCCGGACGTTCACCTTGGACGCGCGGGACATCCAGAGCCTGAAGCAGCGCATTGTCCACCTCGGCGAAGCACACGGCGCGCCCCTGCATCGCCCCCCGTCGACCTTCGCCGCCGTCATCGCGCTCGCGTGGACGTCCTTCGCTCGGTGCAAGCCGTTCGCCGCGGACGACGACGTATTGCTGCTCTTCCTCGCCGACACACGCCGCCGCCTCGACCCTCCCGTCGACGCTGGATACTTCGGGGCGTGCCTGACCTGCTGCCTCGCGAGGCTGCCCGCGCGAGATCTCCAGGCCTATCGCGCCCTGGCGGCCGCGGCGTCGGCGGTCCAGGACGAGGTCCGCAAGATGATGGAGAACCCGCTCGCGGGGTGGGATTTCTTGAGCCTGGTGAGCAAGGTCCCCCAAGACCGGTTCATGAACGTGTCGGGGTCGTCAGGGTTCCCGGCGTACGACGTCGCCGACTTCGGGTGGGGGAAGCCGAGACGGACGGAGCCGATCAGGATGAACCACGACGGGCAGGTGGCGTTGGTCCGCGCCAAGGGCGGATCTGGGGTGCAGGTGTCGGTGTCCCTGCTCCAACCGGCGCACATGGACGCATTCAAGTCACAGTTCCTCGAGTTACTTGGACGATGACAATTGACACATGATACATTCGCACGCACGGTGAAACTGCAGCATTTTCAACTCTGCATTTTGTTGTCTGCATGACTGCTTGTACTTTAAGCAATCGTAAACATGTAAAACTCGCACATTATGTGATAACAACGTCGGCCAGAGTCCGCAGGACATGCGTGCGCCGTGTGCGGCTGCCGGCGGCGAGGCCTTATGCATGCGGTTATGCCTGGCCTGGCATGTATGCTTCGGCCTCCGGCTGCTCTCCACTCCGTGCGGCGCGCCTGCGGTGGCGGCCGGCGGATGGTGCTCCGACTGTGTCAGCAAGTGTGCCTATTAGGGGTGGAATTTTAGCTCGAGGCTCGGCTCGGGCTCGGCTCGGCTCGGTGCGGCTCGGCTCGGCTCGGCTCGCATGGCCAACGAGCTGAGCCCGAGCCTACCGCCTGGCTCGCTTGGCCAACGAGCCGGGCCCGAGCCAGCTCGTGAGCGGCTCGTTAGGCTCGACAGTCATTGAGTTATATAAGGTATGAATTCACAATACTGATGTCGGTATACCCAATGCTAGACATCTAATGAGCAATGCTTGTCTTACCTTACTTTTTGAGTTTACTCTTCTTAGTACTTCAAATGTCTTGTATTGGGTCTACTGATTACTTTTGCACAGATAAAAGTAAGCGGAGTATTCTTTTTCCAGATTACATGTTTGCAGTTTTATAAACTGAAAGAGCGGTCTAACCATCTGTGCTTAAAAAGGCGTCCCATAAATGTGAAATTGTTTCTTAACCGAACCCTAGAGGAGAGGCTGGAGCCTGAGAACGGTGAGAATGGATGGATGAGCTTCGTTTTTTTGTGAGAATGAAGGGCATTTGGGCCCTTGCCAGTGCCCTTGTAGGCTGGCTCGCGAGCCGGCTCGAGCGAGCCCGAGCCGAGCTCAAGATTGAGCTCGATGTATGCAACGAGCCGGGCTCGGCTCGGCTCGAAAACTGGCAAGCTCGGCTCGATTCCACCCCTAGTGCCTATGGAGCATCTGATACAGATTTTATTAGGCTACGCATCTAGAGATGCCGCATTCACTGGGGGCTTTTGCTCGCCATGTTTTTTCTGGATCGAACACAAACATAGGCTGAGGAGGGCCAGGCGAGCAGTTGTTCTATGTTTCCTTCTTAATATAAATTGCATAAATTTTAAAGAAAATGAATGAGTGCATGATCATTATCTACTATTCATTCTTGTTTTAATATTTGTGCAACTTTCAAAAAGAAAAGCATAGAATCACCTCCCATTTGGTAGTTGCTATTTACAATATTTGTGTGTGATGATTAATTTGACAACAATATTTGTGTTGGAATAGTTTATTGATGGGAAATAATATTTGTGATAGAATACAATATTTATTATAAATAATTTATCATTTGTGAAAGAATAAAGTACTGCATGAGTTTGTTCTTTTATTTGTAATAGGAGTTGCAGCACACTCAATAGAAGACACAGCATATGTGTGGAGACATGCGCAGGCACGTGTGAAGATGCAACGCGGGTATGTGAACGCACACTGCAGGTACGCGAGATGGCATGTAGATGTAGTCCGAGGAGTAGTATGCTAGTATGCGAGGATCACGTGCAGTTGTAGCACGCGAGAGACACAAGTGCGGCGAGACAGGACGTGTAGATGTTTGCGCAGATGGACGACATAGTGTAACGGTTAGGGGGCCGTGCAGCAAGCGATTCATGCGAGAGCGGCAGGTGGATCGTACGCTTGTATGTATGAGTTTTGAGCTGTGTACATATATTATGTAATGTGTAATTGGGTTAAATGGATATGCATGTATTTGATTAAAGATAAAAGGTTAAGTTTAAGAGTATAAAGAGTAGAGGGAGACCGATCTCTGGTGAGGTGTAGCCGCAGCAAAGAAAAAAGTGCCGCAGAGAAAAAGAAAAGCGGCAGCCCAGAAAAAGAAAAGAAAAGAAGCTACATCGAGAGGCCTTATTTGTGTGCTCCATCAATCCTGCGTGGTTGGCAGCTGGCTCTCACCGTGGACCTGTTCAAACGTTGGTCCGGACTGAGATTCTGGCTGGGCCGAGAATGACCAGTCCAGAGTCCGTTCTGGCCCAACACAGGCAAATCCCGAAAAAGACTGAACATCCCTCGCAAATACGCTAAAAACTATGCACTCTTTTGTATTTTTTTTATATAAATCTCATAAAAATATCTTATAATTAGTAAATGAGTTTATCTAAAGTGATAAATGAGTATTTTAAATTCATTTAGATGGTATTTCATAGATAGGAGTAATTACTCCCGAGAGCAGAAAGTGTGTGTATATATATGGCGAATCCGAGCACTGCTGCAAAGATCCTAAATTCACGGGCGATCCCGACTGAAACAAGGTCATGCACACCGTCTTGTCCATGCGCTCCGACCAAGTCAGGTCAGGCTTTGTTTTGTTTTCTTCCCCCCCTTCTTTTCAATTCCTCGTTTCGTGACTGGTGTAGTACAGTATGAATCGCAAGGAGTGAAAATGTAGTACTGCGTTTTGAGTTCTCGAGCCTCACGTTTTCTACTGCATGCATACAGAGGAAGCACAAGTCTGAAGTTGAGCTTTTGCAAGAGCATAAACCGATTTCAAGAATCATAATTTTGTTGTTTAGTTCTATGTTTTTATTGCTATCTATTTGTGTGGCTGTCGTTTGTTTTAATTGTATCATTGTATGTCTATGTGGCTCTTTTGCTAGGCTACTGTTTTCTCTTTTTCAGCGTTGTTTCGGTTGTATAGGTGTTGTTTCGGTTTTTTCGATTCCTGTTTTTCTCTGTTGTTTTGGACGTAATGCTTTCATTTTTTTTTAACAGTGATTGGTAGAACTCCTGCCTATTTTCTAAAAACGAAAGTGGCCAGAGATTGTCAGGGACTTGATCACTCGAACTCCCGAGTTCAATGAGTTTCCGCAATTGCCAGTTGCAACGCCGCTCAGCAAAGATACACGACGTACTCCCGGCTTGG
Organism: Rhipidocladum racemiflorum; assembly: GCA_036346355.1. NCBI lineage: Eukaryota > Viridiplantae > Streptophyta > Magnoliopsida > Poales > Poaceae > Rhipidocladum > Rhipidocladum racemiflorum. Next base: position 67,698,104 of record CM070576.1, on the reverse strand, counting down.
ATCTCGGTATACCACTACTTCATATTTCAATCCTGACTTTGTATTCTGAATCTGATCGATCCAGGGCTCGCCTTGTTCCATCTCAATTAACATACACCTGATTTCCAGTTTTAGCATTAGCTGCGGGCTTATTTGTTGCATAATCTTCGCTTGTTTTCGTCGGCGACGTCATGTGAAGAAAGCAGGCTGGGTTCCAGGATCTGTTATTGCCAAGTATTTTCTTCCGAAGGGGAGGTAATACATCATACGCGATGAAATCGCTGTTCCATTCCACTGTACTTTACCATACTTTTGAGTCTTTGACATTCACAATTGTTGAGTAATTCATTGCTTTGCGCAGGATGCTGCCTTCAGGTCAGGGGACGAGTCATAGACTCATAGCTAGATACTACTACTGTTCCATTTAATTAGGAACATCAAATAATCGTTGTGTGTCTCGTAATTCCTATATATATGTCATATGTGCTTAACAGGCATGTTTTTCAATGTCAAGATCGTCAACTAAGCTATCGGCCTGGCTGAGAGCAATTACTGGCAAAAGCGTTTGCTCTGCTTTTAACATTGCCCTTTATTTATTTTATATTTATGCATTGACTGTTGTGCTAAATATCTTGTTAGGATTTGATAACATGACCGCTCATATAGTTATGCCATATTGGTTTTCTATGCTAAGCTGCCAGAAGAACAGCCCTGATAATGTAGTTATGGCATTTTGATTTTCAACGCTAATGCATTGAATATTTGGATTCGTATGTAGTGTAACACAATGGGGAATGTGTTGGTTGTTTTTCCAAACTTTATCTGTATGCTGGTATTTAATCCACCACTTTCCCAATGAATATTTTTTCAAAACTAGAAATGTGAGTTTGGTGCGACAAAGCTAGAGCCGTGGGTTGCTCTTGGTTCTACTTTTATGATTAATCTATGTGTAACGATGCATGAACCTATGTGAGATCTCCAGATGAAGCTTTGGAAGCTGGTACACGCACTGCACTCCATCAAGAATATCTTGTTGAGCATGCCTACAATGAAGGTAGCTTACCATTCTTTCTTCTTCTTCTTTTATTTTCTTCACCAGTTTAGTCATTGTCATAGCCACTTATCCATGCTGTTTATTGGCTACTTGTGTGAAATTTGTTGAAGCCTTTTGGGCTGCTTTTGACTTATCCTTCACATGCAACTTGATAACCACTTTTCACATAGGACTCCTTGAAATCATACCGTAATCCTTTCAAAAATTAGAATGGGCAGACTCATCTTTGATGCCCTGTACTGCACCTCAGTTTATCTTTGTTAAGTGTACCTCACTTCACCTGGTTACAGCCACTGATTTCATTCTTTCTGTTTTTAGGATCACACTTCAGTTTTCACGTAGGACTTTTGAGACACGAGAGTAATCCTTGCATGGGCCGGCCGTCCCCTCTTGGTTTGTTTGCTTGCTTTTCTTTCTTCTTGGGTTAGCCTCTGTGCTGGGTTGGGTTAGGGCTAAAACACAACAAAGATAGGCTCAATCACAGAGTTGCTAAATATAGCTACTCTCCTAGGGGCCCTAAAACAATTTGCTAAATTTTAATAATTTAGGGCCCTTACTGGAGTTAATCTTTTCCCCAAAAGCCCTATAATTCAAGTTAGGATCATGTTTAGGGCCCCTCTTGGAGATGCTCTTAGAGCCCTAAATCAAATTAGTTTGGGCCCTAAATTGAAGTTTAAGGCTTCTTTTTAGGGCTCTCTATTAGAGATGCTCATTTTGTGTCAATCAAAATTATTTTGATTATAGTAAATATGCTCATAAATAAAATGAGTCTATTTTTAGCGAAAATGTATTAACCAGACTCGACTGTGGTTCGTTGAAATAATCACGTAAATAATAAATAAAATAATCTTATATTGAGTTACGCCAATTTTGAGATAACCACTAGGGGTGGCGTTGAGCCATTGACCCATGGCTCTCCTCCGTCTCGCGCACGGCGCACCCATGGCGCTGCGGCGTCTCGCCCGACGCGTCCTCCGCCGAGCGGCATCCGTTCCACCTCCGCACCCGCCCCTCGCATTCCCCTTCCCTGACTCCCGCGGCCACCACCTCCTCCGCTTCTCCACTTCCTCGCCCACCCCGCCGCACTTCATGGTCGAGTACCTCGTCTCCACCTGCGGCCTCTCGCCGGACGCGGCCGCCAAGGCCGCCCCGCGATTCACGCACCTCAGCTCCCCGGCCAGGCCTGACGCCGCGCTCGCCTTCCTCCGAGCGCAGGGCCTCGGCCGCGCGCAGGTCCGCGCGGTCTTGTCCTGCAACCCCGCGCTGCTCCTCAGCAACGTCGACGCCACCCTCTCCCCCAAGTTCCAAGCCGTCCGCGCTCTCGGCCTGACCCGCGCCGAGGCCGCGCGCCTCTTCGCCCTGTACCCGCCCGCGCTCACCTTCGGCGTCCACACCAACCTCCTCCCCCGCGTCCTCTTCTGGCTCGAGCTCCTGGGGTCCACCAGGCTACTGATGAAATGGCTCAACAGGACGTGGCTGCTCAAGTACAGCGTCGACCTGCTCCTGCAGAACATTTCCACGCTCCGCAACCACGGCGTCCCGGACAGCCGCGTCACCGACGCGGTGCGGGTGCAGCCGACGCTCATCATGCAGGTGCCGGCCAAGCTCCAGGCGCTGCTCGACCGCGTCGAGGCGTGCGGGATCCGGCCCAGCTCCGGGATGTACATATGGATCTTCTTCGCGCTGCACAACATCAGCGCACGCGCCTTCCGGGCGAAGAAGGCGGTCGTGATGCGCGCGACCGGGTGCACGGAAGAGGAGTTCGCCGCCATGTTCCGCCGCGCTCCGTGCTTCATGTTCATGTCCGCGGAGCTGCTGCGGCGGAAGGTGGAGTTCCTGAGGGCGACGGTCGGGTGCGGCTCGAAGTACATCGTCAAGAACCCCGTGTTGCTGACGCTCAGCCTCAACAAGCGGATGGTTCCGCGGTGCCTTGCCATCGAGACCTTGCGGTCCAAAGGCGCGGACATTGGGAAGACGAACATGTCGACCATAGTGAGATTGTCGGAGGACAGGTTTGTGGAGAAGTATATACTCAAGTACAAAGAAGAGTTGCCTGAGCTCCTCGAGCTGTATCCTCTTAAACATGCAAGGATAGCTCTCAGAAAGGGTGACTGATTCACCATTTCGTTCAGACATTTGTGTGATTTGTCTTGTTTGACATTCAGAGAGTGGGAGGTTGTTGTAAGGTTTCTCATCTTGAGCATAACCAATGTGTGGTGGCAGCAGCATTTGGTTATGACATTTCTGCGATCTGTTGGTTCACATTCTGGGAGATAGCAACATCTGTGACTGACCAGTTTATTGTTATGTCCACATTCACGATGATCTCTGAATTTCTCTCTCTCTTTTTCATCACTTTCGCTCACTGCCACTCAAGCCCCTTTCTTCAGCATTTGCAGTTGACCTTCTTGTTGTCGACGAATATCGTCTGCCCATTTTCTGGCAGCTGACTTTCACCTTTCGAGAAGATGTTCACAAGACGCAGACCTTCATTCAAGGCCCGGCCAACATGAAAGAGACGGTGAAACGTGCCATCATTCAGGCACCAGCCAAGTTTTAAGGAGATATGCTGAAGCGTACCGAGTGGCACGACACGAGGGGCACCGGAGGCAGAGAACTTAACGTTCAGCTAGTTGAGTCTGGCAATGTTGCCGCGTTGATAGCCTGATAGCCAGGTCGGCATATGTTTCAGAAAAAAAAAGCCTCATAGGTCGGCAAAGGTTAAATTCACGACGAGCATGGACATAATTCCAATCCGGTTGTGCGTGCCATGCTTGCAATCTAGGAGAAGAAATCATCTACAAGCCCCAGAATGCCAAATGATGTAAAAGGAGATAGAGAGACGCTCATCCTGAGCTGCCTTCTCTTGATCAAAACAAGTTGCATTGTATGACATCAAGGTTAACAATACTGTTTGGAACTCGGATTTAGATGACTCGCTGGAATCAAAATTTGCAAAAAACCGCTCGAAATTTGTTCAAAACCGAACAGTTCAAAAGTCAAACGAATTTTAAATTTGATCAAACTGCCGAGCGATTTTAGCTATTTTTAGACAAAAACTGCTCGAAAATGCTTGAATTCCGAGCGGTTTTTGACGAAAACCGCTCGACAGTTGAAAAAATGAGAAAAAATAGAAAAATTGTAAAAATCCATTAAAGTCCAAAAAATAATAAAAATGTAAGAAATATATAAGAAAGTATGGAGAAATACGAAAAAATCCGGTATGATCTTTCCTAAATATGAAAAAAAAATTCGACATGACCTTTGCTGTATTTTAGACAATTGCGAAGTGTAAATTAGGTATTTAGCAATAACATGTCAACAAATAATCTTTCATTTCAATAATACTCACATATCAATTCAACAAGTGCAAAAATAGGCATTCACATAATGACATACCAATACCATTTAAATTTCAATATCATTCACATATCAAAACCATTTACATTTCAATACCTTGCAGAAATTGCTTGTGTAAATAATTTGCAAAAAATTGCATGTGTCAAATTGCACGTTGTACAACAAAATAATACAGAATATAACTAGTGGTATATAGTACAACTTCTATACTAAAGTTTTGGTACTTCATGCATGCATACAACAAGAAGTAAGCTTTTCAATGTTGGATAACATTAATATATTAAAATATACCGTAGCAAGATAATTTTTGTGCATTACTCGAACAATTCGTATCATTTTTGGGTGTCGTCCATTGCTACTAAATATACTTCAATAAATATTGCTACTAAATATAATTGAATAAATATTGGTACTAACTACACTTCAACAAATATTGCTACTTAACATAATTGAACAAATATGTTAGCTGTGGATTTGGTGGGATGTCCTTGGGAGGATCCCTAACTCGAGTAACAGGGTTGGAGATCACAATTACTGGATTAGTGATAAACATTTTGGAGCCTCTCTTGTGAGGGTCACTATGGGTAAATGTCACAAACCTGTGCAGGTCTAAATTCATGTTTTCCCATTTCCAGCACATCCACCCAAATTCATGTTTTCCCATTTCCAAAATCAGCTTCAGCATCGAAAGTGCCAGAGTAGATGATAAAGCATATGACCTCTCCATGGCCAACTGGTGTCTCTTGTTTAACATCAATATTAGCTACCTGCATAACATTGAGCTCTCCTGAATTATGACAATAGCAAGAAGTCAATATGCATACAAAACACAACAAATTGTTCAGCTAGATCAATTTATCAATACTATTATATACCATTGAATCAATGTGACATCGGATACCAATGGCATGTTGTTCATGATTCAATAGAGCAACTATAACTTTTGCCCTCATTTGTAATTGATGTTGTATAATTGGCTTCACTCATAAGGAAGAACAATAAAAGAAACAGACGGGCATACTGCATACATAGTGCTTGAGGTTGATGATTGGCAAACATTACTTTCATACAAGAAGAAACAACATGTAAGAATTAAATAGAACTAGACTCATGATAGTCAGAAGCAGCATAACTTAGTAATTGACTACGAAAGATGGGGTATGGGGTTGTGAGGGGTGTGCAGCTATATGTAGAACCTTGACACCTCAGTAAAGGGGGACAGGTCCAAGTAAATCAGTGTTTACTACCTGATTGAATGTGCTATTAGTAGGCAACAAGTAATGACAGATAAATGTAAACATAACCATTTTGCATAGAAGTGCAAACAGTCACCAAGGGTTTTCATGCCCTACCTCTATGTCACATGCATGAATGAAGTTTTTTGTACTTTGTAGTAAGCAATTCAACAACACTTCTAGCTGACTTCACATTGTCAACCACCAGAACTTTGTCATAGATGGTAGCAAGTGCCTTCCGTACATCTTTAGACTCCTTGGACAAGGGGGCTTTAGCTGGAGAAGACTGTACCATCTTCATGGCTGTGCATTCATGCTCATCTCCATCATAACCATATCTAGCCTTCTCATCGAATTGCAGGCTCTTTTCGACTTTAGAAAAATTTGGCAGAGAAGCATCAAACTTGGATCCATTAGGACAATAATGAGTCTCCACTTTCAGAGCCACTAGGATTGTTTAGTGATTTAACATCATCATTAACAACACTGATCAATGTTGATACATCACTTGCAGCGTTATTTATCACATGCTGCTTTGCCAATTCATTATTGGTGTGCCTTTTTGCAAGAGAATTAGGTGCCATTCTTTCTCTTACACTGTACAATGAAGAATGGTTGGAACTCTAGTGATCTTTTAAGGGTTCATGATGAAGAATTCCTGCTTGTAGATGAGTGGAACTATTATAAATACTACTCCTGACATTATTGGTGGTTTTGATAAAATATAACCTCTCGCTCTCCTCGATCCATTCTCACGCACTGCTTTGCACATTGATGTTGAGATATACTCCAAGCTTGAGAGCCATGTTGTCTTTAACTCCAAGGCCTAAACTATGAGAATACTCCTGCCTGTCAGTCCGAACCATTTCCAACGTTAGAGACAGAACACCAAAGTAGCGCACCATACTTAGTGACCGCTGATAGGTAAAAAATGAGACCCTTTCAGGGCATGTATAATGGTATAGACAATGGCTGTCTATAATACACTTCCATATCATCTATAGACAGACTTAAAGACAACTCATACAATGAGTTGTTGTCGACGATTGGGGAGCAGGCCCCCGCCGAGCTTACTTGTTGGTGGAGGGACCAACTGTGACCCCTTCTCACGTGAGGGATTACTCAAAGGGATGACTCACTGGACTTCAACGAGCGTGGACACGCTAGCTTACCCTGGTTCGGGCCTCTCAAGAAAGAGATAATAGCCCTACTCCGGCTAGTGTATGTTCTTGCAATGTATCGGCGTATGTCTCTTGTCTTACAGCCTGCATGCGTGTTGTGTGTCCCCTCATGATGGGGACGCTTTTTATAACTTACAAAGGATCGAACTCCATGACCCCACTACCGCACGTTTGGACCTCGTCCAAAGCGTGGCAACCGGTGGATCCTATCTTTCCGCCACGCGCTCCCACGGGAAACGTAGCGGGCTAACGGAAGTTACGCTCGGGTGGTTATTCTCACCGACCCGAGACCACGTAAGGTCGGCCGATGGCCGGCACCGAAGCTCGGACATCTTACCGAGCCCGAGCTCGGAATCGACCGAATACGTGGCATTCTAGGTCCCACCGAGCCCGAACTTCGGAACTGGCCGAATGCGTAGCCTTCCAGGTTGAGTAGACCGCCAGTGGTAACGACCTCACTGGTGGCTCGGGCGGGAGCGAGCTTGGTCGTTGGTGGCATCCGAGGTAATTTATGGACATTACCCGACACCCGACAGCCTAGCCCCCGAGGTTCAAGTGGGAAAAGGTCTAAGGAAGGCCTTCCCCTTGGGCCTACTGCTCTCTGAGCATGTCGATTCTGCGCGGCGGACAAGCTGCCGCGACCAACGAGCTATTAACCTTCTCCGAACGAGCTTGTTCCCCGGCTAAATCGCTTGAGCGAGCAGTGGGCCCCTCTCAACGGTTCCTTCTCCGGAAGCCTGAATCGCCCTTCCTGAGGAACCGTCTTTTTCGGGCAGAGTTTCGATTTACGCGCCCACGTGTCGTTTCCCGGATGGCGAACGCCTCAACTGCCCTCTGTGCCTCTAGGGCTTCCTCGACCATAACGGCGGGAAGTCCTTTCGCTTTCCCATTTCTTGGAGGAGTTTTTAAACACTCGAAGAGAAAGCCCTTAGACTTACTTGGCCGTTTTGCGATCGCTGCGTCTCATACCCCTCTGCTTCGGCGCTCATCCTTCTCCTTGATCATCTTTTCCACCCTCATGGCGAGGTTCGGCGCCAGCAAGCTCGACAGGCGCAGGCTGGAGATCCTCCAAAGAAAGCAGGTACGCCGACGCCAAGACATGGAGAGTCCACCTGGCGCCGAGGAGAGCCCTGGCCGGAGGAGGAGATTGTCTCCACCGAGCTCTACGCCATGAGCAGGCTCCGGACGCTGAAAGTGAGTTCGTCGAGGCCGTACTCGCCTCCTGCGAGTGCGAGATCGCTCACCTCCACCCCAACTCCATTCTCATCATGGCCATCTTCACCCATCTCTGCGAAGGGTTCGTGGGCGTCGAGCCCACTCCCAGTCTCTTCTTCCACTTCTACACCCTTTCTCGCACCTGCGCGCCGCAGCCTACGCCTCTACTTCCGCTGCGACCTACTCCGACCATACGAGTGCAGAGCTTCACGCTCAAGGACTCGGTGTCGGGTTGGGCCGACTCTTGGTTCTATTTGAGGAAAGCGGAGGGCGGCACGCTTTCCTACTCCGGCCGAGGTCGCGCTGCCGAGACGCCCCCGTCGCTCGTGGAGCCCGAGGAGGAGAAGATCCTCATGACGATCAACGAGCTCACGTGCTGGGGTGGCCGTGGGGCGTTACCGGGACTACGTCGAGGAACCGGATATCACCCCTTAGGAGGAGGGAGCATCCCTTCTTCAAGGTCGAGGGTGGCAGGACATCACCCGAGTCACGCTCGAGTGCGTCATCGCCCCGACCTTCTTTTCCGGCAGAGGATGCCCCTTCTCACGACCTCTCCTTGGTGGTATGCGGCTCCGCCAGAGGACTGGTGGATGCAAGGGTGTCCGAGATGTTCGGCACCCCTAAAGGCATGGAAATCATTGAGGGCCGCCAGATCCCGAACAACGTCCTTAACCGGACCGAGGCGGTAAGTCTTTAATTCAGACTTCTTATTTTGTCCGGACAGGTTTTTAGGGTCTTCCGACCTCATTCGAGTTCTCTTTCTTTTCCTTTGGCAGAGAGGGTTGCCCTCGAGGTCGCTGTGGCCCAACCAGGATCGCGATTGGCGGGGCAGGTCGAAAGACCAAGGGACGGGCGGTCGCATAGCGCCGCGCCGATCTCCGTCGGCCACGCCCTCCCGCCTAAGCGTCTGCAGCGTCGCCCCGGCCGACGACCGCTCACCCCGCCAAAGATTTGGAGTATGCCGATCGGCAGGAGGTGAGCGAACTTAGATTGTGGATGGATGAGTACACGAGACAATCCCGAGCCGATGGCTCGTTTGCGCCACTTCGCTGGCGAAGAAGGAGGCCGCGGCCGTGGCCGGTCAGCGGAAGGTCGAATCGAGGGCGGATCGCGCCCTTTCAGCGGAGCTCAGCGGGTGAGCTCGAGCTCGGCCCGAGGACCGCGAGGAGGAGAAGGACGAGCCGACCCGCCCCTTGGTCCCGAGGTCCCGCAGTCGTCACTACGCCTCAGCGCCTAACGCCGACCATCTCCGAGGTCGGCTTGGGGAGGCCGACCTTCGGTCGCCAGGGCCGACAAGGCGCGCGAGGACATGGCCGCCCTCTGGACGCGCCGGGCTCGGCTAAGCGGGGCCGGCGAGGTCGATCTTCTACTCCTCTTGTTTGTCTCTTTCCCCTCAGGCACCACACTAACCCCACATCGTCTATAGTGGGTGTGGCGGTGATCTTGAGTTATGGGATTTGAAGCGATGGTGACGATATTCTTGACCTCGTGCTAGAGAGGAGCTCGCCCAGTGTCGAGGCCGTCATGGGCGGCAGGCCGATGTGGGAGCTGGGGCCGCGGAGGCCCAGTCTCCACGGGCCGTTGGTGGCGAGGACGTCGAGGTGGGGGAGCCCGCTGCCGCGGAGCCCCGGGACCCGGAGGTCGTGTCTCCCGAAGAGGAGGCACGGAGGAAGATCGTGGCCGCCGATGCCCGAGCCGCGATGGAGGGCATCCCCCACATCATAGTCGTGGAGTCTGATGGTGATGAGCGGCCGCCAAACTTCCGCGAGGATTCTTCGGCGCCCGGCGACATCATCACCGCGACTCTCCAGGAGATCGCCGAGGTCTCCCCGGGCTCACGACGTCACACGCGGGTCAGCGCCCGGCGGCGTCGAGGACCCCAATCCTGGCGGGAGCTCGTCCGACGAGGAAGAGCCGGCTACCCCGCCGGTTGGGGAGACGAGCCCGGCCATCGTAGGTGAGCCGGGGCAACTTCCAGGCGAAGGGGATCTGCCGCACCGAGGTCGCTGCTCGATCGAGACCGACCTCCCGCCGCCGACCCGGTGCCCCGATTGACCCGCGTTCGGGACGCTGCTGCAGCCCAAGGGCCGGGTGCCGACCCGGTGTCCCCGGTTGCCCCCGTGGCCGTAGACGCCGAAGGGGTGGAGCCCCCGGGCGCAACTTCTGCCCGAGAGGAAGAAGAGCAGGAGGTGATCCTCGCTCTTGAGGTCCCCTCTCCAGAGGCGGAGGTCGCCCCCCAGGGCAAAGCTCCTTCGCCCTCAGGGGACGGGGGAGCTCGGGCTCAAGCCTCCGCGCCCGATCAAGGAGAAGGGATCGAGGCGGGAGATCCCTTGCCCGTCCAGGGGGAACAGGACGAGACGGAGGACCCCGCCGAGATGTTCCAGCCGGGGCTGGAGGCTCGGCTTTGTTGGGTAAGTACTCGACTCATGTGTTTTTATCAAAAAACTTCGATCACGACCTGAAATACCTTGTCGCGCAGTGCCGGAGTCCACCATGAAGGACTTCCATGCCGCCACCGTCGCCGAAGTTGTCGCGAAGCACCAAGCCGAGCAGGACGCCAAGATCGCGGAGCTCGAGCGCCGGGTTGCCGAGCTGACATCTTCTGAGGCCGAGATCCGGCGGAAGGTGGAGGAGTCCGTGCACGAGCTCCAGGAGCATCTCGACCGGAGCGAGCAGGCAAGGTCAGGCCTTGAAGCCACGGTGGCGACCTTGCGCGACGCCGCCCGAAGCGCCAAAAGGACAATCGACCAGCAACGGGAGGAGTCCAGGCGACTTCGACAAGCGACAAGCGAAGGTCGGGAAGCTCGCCGGCGGGTGCTCGACCTTGAGTCCGAGCTTGACTCGGTGCGGGACGAGCTCGTCGCTCTGCAGGACGAGAAGCGTGCCGGGCTCCTGTAATTTTCTTTTTCCTGTCTTTACCTGTAAAAAACTTAAGGGGAAAACCGCCCAGTTGAACATAGAAAGAGCGTTTATCTATCTCTAAACGTTTTTTGTTGTTTTGTCCGAGATGATAACGATTTGTTTGGTGTCGTGGTTCCTTGTTCGGCTTACTTCGGCCTTACGCGACTTAGCAGTCAATCGTACTAGGAGTAGCTACCTCGCGTGAGAGCTGCGAGGTCGTGGCCACTTGGTACCCCTATAGCCACCGCCAACGGAGGTCGTGGGCGTAGATCGCGAGCACGACCTCGTTGGCGGAGTAGAGTTCTGCGAGGGCCGTGTGGCTCTTAAGTACGGTCTGCGTCGATGCCGCCCACCGGCCGACTTGAGCCCGGAACCGTTCAGAAGGGTGTCCTGTGCGAATCTTTGCTTGCGGCGGAGGTCTACCGCGAAAAGATGGTCGTCTTACGAGGAAGGAAGCCCTTGAGGTCGAGCTCTTGTCGTCTGATGTTTTGCCCGACGACCGACTCCGCCACGACACTTTGTGCAGGTCGAGCTTAATCGTAGAATTTTTTGCGGAGGTAAAGGAGAAAGAGAGAGAGAAAGAACGAGAAGACGAGGTGACAAAATTTATTAAAAAGGTAGGCGAGTGTGGTTAGACATGGAACTTACGCAGTTGGTCGATGTTCCAAGTGCTGGCAAGTTCTCGACCATCTTACATCGCGAGACGGACAGCCCCGGGCGTCTTTGTAGAGACGACCGTGTAAGGACCTTCCCATCTCGGCGTTAGCTTGTTGGCTTTTGATGTGTCTTGGACCCGTCGCGAAACGAGATCGCCGATGTGCAAGGTCCTTGGTCGTAACGATGAAGCGGCGTGCTGCGGAGAGCTTGCAGGTAGACCGCGCGGATCGCAGCGGACCTGCTCACGAAGTTGCCTCCGCGAGGTCGAGGTCGAAGGCGCCGCCTTCTGCGTCGATGCTATCGGCTAGGTTCACCCTTGGGGATCCTAGGACAACTTCGGCGGGTAGGGCGGCTTCCGCGCCATATACGAGCCGAAAGGGGTCTCACCCGTAGCTCGGCTCGTCAGGTGCGGACCGACTGCAGGACGGGAGGTAGCTCATCCACCCAGGCTCGACCATGCCGTCGAGGCTCTTAAAGACTCTCTTCTTGATTCCTTGGACGATCTGCCTGCTCGCGCTCGGCGCCCCATTGCTCGTGGGTGGGCCACGGATGCGAAGCATATCTTGGTCTCGACCTCCTCGCAATAAGCCTGAAACACCTCGCTTGTGAACCGAGTGCCGTTGTCGGTAATGAGGCGACTTTAACGCCAAAGCGGGTTACTACATTATTGCGGAAGAACCTTTTAGCCGCCTGTGCCAAGATGGTTGATATAGGCTCGGCCTCGATCCATTTAGTGAAGGTGTCGATTGCGACGAACAGGTATTTACAACCCCTCCTTCCCCTAGGAAATGGACCGAGTATGTCGATGCCCCAAACCGAGAACGGCCAGGTTAGCGGCATGGTCTGCGGCGTATGCTTACCGGTGGACCTTCCGAGCATGGAATCGGCAAGATCGGCAGGAGGTTACCATGGAGCGCTGCGTCGGCGAGCCGTCGGCGATAGTAACCTAACCGAAGGCTTTGCTCACCAAGGTCCTGAAGGGCGAGTGAGCTCCACACATTCCGTTGTGGATATCCCCGAGGAGATATTTGCCTTCCTCTTGGGTGATGCATTTGGAGAGGACTCCAAGTGCACCTTTGCGATATAAGAGTCCTTCGACCAATTTGTAGGCCGAGGCGTCTTATGAGCCGGATTTTCTCGGCTTCCTCCTCGGCGGTGTCCCGTGAGCCGAGATCTTTGGATGAATGGCGTCATCCAACTCGCGTCTGCTCGAGGAAGGAGACGGTACCACCCGTCTCGGTTGCCTCCTCCTTGGTGGGTATGGAGGGCTTGTAAAGGTGCTCGACGAGCACCCGCCGGCGGGAAGGTGGGCGGAACCGACCTTCGATAGATGGTCGGCCAGGGCATTGTCCTTCCGGGAATGTCTGATACCTCGAAGTTTTCAAGTACTTCTCCATCTTCCTTACTTCAGCCAGGTAAAGCGCCATTGAGTCATCGGAACACCGATACTCCTTGTTAACCTGGTTGACGACCACCGCGAGTCGCCCTTCGCGATTAGTCGTTGGACTCCGAGCGCTTTGCATGCCCGGCCCTGGCTAGCGCACCTTCGATTCTTTGCATTGTTTGTTGCGCCGAAATGTAGTTGGAGGGCGTCGATCCGCTCCCCCGAGGGGATTCGAGGACCACTCCACCCGAGCAATCGTAAGCTCGGGATCCGTCGAAGTGCATGACCCACGACCGTGCTCGGGTGGTTGGGTTCGGGCTCGGGCGAGCGGGGTTTGTCCATTCGGCCAGGAAGTCCGCTAGAACACGAGACTTGATCGCGGTTACGCCGAATTCGATCTCGACCGGCGAGCTCCATGGCCCATTTCGCGATTCGTCCGCTATGCGTCTCGATTCGAGAATTTCTCTAAGCGGGAAGTTGGTCGGGACTTGGATTTTGTGGGCCTGGAAGTAGTGTCTTAACTTCTTCGAGGCCACGAGGAGCGCATAAAGGAGCTTCGACCTCGGGTAACGCTCCTTTGGTCCGTGCAAGACTTCGCCGACGTAGTAGATCGGGGCGCCGCACCCGGCCCCGTTCTCTACCGTTATGACGGCGCTTACCGCTGGGGTGTGGCGGCCAGGTAGAGTAAGAGAACCTCTCCCGATCTCGGCGTGGTCAAGACCGGGGCCTTGACAAATATAGCTTTAATTCTTTGAAGGAGCGGTGCTTCCTCTGTCCAAGCGAAACCGTCGTGCTTCCGAGCGCCTTGAAGAAAAGCAGGCGCGTTCCCGAGCCGCGAGATGAAGCGACTTAGGGCCGCCATCCTTCCTGGTCGAGGATTGCACCTCCAGCGTACAAGCGGGTGGCCGCATGTTCTCGATGGCCTCTATCTTCTCAGGGTTGGCTCCGATTCCTTGCGGACCGATCATGTAGCCGAGTACTTTGCGGCCTTGACCCGAACACACATTTTTCAGGGTTCAACTTTATTCGATGTTTATTGAGGTTATGGAAAGTCTCCTCTAGATCGGATACATGGTCCGAGGCCATCTTGCTCTTGGCGACTATGTCGTCTACATACACTTCCAGGTTCCGACCTATTTGGTCCGAGAAGGTTTTCTGCATGAGGCGCTGGAAGGTCGCTCCAGCGTTCCTTAGACCGAAGGACATGGTCGTGTAGCAGAATGTGCCAAGCAGCGTGATGAAGGAAGTTTTCTCCTTGTCGTCGGGCGATATGCCGATCTGGTGATAGCCTGGTAGGCGCCCGTAAAGCTCATCGCCTCGGAGCCGGCCGTTGCGTCGACCAACCGGTCTATCCGAGGTAGCGGAAATTGTCCTTCGCACGCGGCATTCAGCCCGTGTGATCGACACACATGCGCCACTTGCCCCTTTTTCATCACGATAACGGGTTGGCCAACCAATCGGAATGGTCGACCTCCGTATGAAACCGGCTTTGAGGAGCTTGTCCGATTCCTCTCGATGATGGCTTGCTTCTCAGGGAGAAGCGCTGAGCTTCTGCCCGCCTGAGGCTTTTGTCGAGCCGAATCGCTAGCTTTGTGCTCGACGACCTCCCTTGGGACTCGGGCATGTCGGACGGTTCCCGAGCGAACGATGTCCGCACTTCTCCGGAGGAAGGTCACGAGCTCGAGTTCCTATTTAGGGTCCAGGAAGCCCCCACGTGTACGACCTTGCTTGGCTCGGCGTCGCCGCACGGGATGGCCTTAGTTTCTCCTCCGGCACTGGAGGGTAGCCCTGGCCGGGAACTCCTCGGCTCTTGGTCGGGTCCGCTACTGGGCAGCTGCCCGACCATGTCTAGAGCCTTCGTCGCAGCCTTAGGGCCGCCTTGGGCTTCCTTTGACCGTGATCACGCCGGCAGCCGGGGACCTTCAAGCATTGGTACCCGTGATGAGTGGCGACCATGAATTTGGCGAAGCTGGCCGCCGCCCAGGATGGCGTTATGGCCGACTCGAAGTCGACTACTTGAGCGTGATCGATTCCGTTCGGAAGTTGCTCGGATTGCCGAACGTTCTTGGCGGGGCGATCTGGCGAGCGGCCTGACCGGCGTTCGGGCACTATTCCGTAGAACGGGACCACCAAGCTTTTGATCTTGGAGCGAGGATTTGCATCTCGTCCAAGACCTTGGCGGATATCAGGTCCAGGGAGCTCCCGCAATCCACAAGGACCCGACCTACCGCGGTGTTGCGGTCGTTGGGTTAACGACCACCGGAAGCCTTTGGGGTTTTGTCAACCCGAGGCGATCGTCCTTGGAGAAGTTGATCGGCGGCTCGGACCACTTGAGTGCCGGACAGAGGCTTCCCTGAGTGACACGAAGCACCTCGCGGGCGGCCTCCTTTAGCTCCCGACGTGACCCATAGGCGGCGGAGCCCCCGAATATCACGGCGATGTGATTTCTCGGCTCCTGATACTCAATGTCCGTGTATTCCTCCTCGGCGGGCTTCTTGCCCTTGACGTCTCCTTCCTGCTCTGGGAGCGTAGGCATGGGACCCTTGCCGTAGAATTGCTCGGGCGGGAGGCCCATGTCCTGCAATTCCGCAGTCGTGCCGTGTGCCTGGTGGAGCGGGCAAAAATAGGCGCTAGCCCGTCGCGTTGGTCGTCGCGGTCTTGGTAAATCCGGTTTGCTCGCGGCTCCGCCGAGCCGGCCGGCCTTTCCTTCGCGGCCCCTCCTTTATACGATTACGAGGTTGGCCGTTGTCGTTCGATGGCCGCCACCATGTGGGAGACGGAGGGTTTTTTCTTTTTTTTGATTTTTTTCTCGATCGAGCTCACGCTCTTTCGGCTTGACGCCCCTTCGAGCCCGGGCTGAGGGGGCAGCTTTCCCTCGTCCAGCAGCTTCTTCCATTGGACGGCCTCGTCCGCGTTGGCATAACGGTCGACCATGCGGAGCGGCTCGTTGGCTGTGATGTCCGGTGAATTTCGAGGTCCCGAGTGAAGCGTACGTCTCGGACCCCGAACTTGAAAGCCCGGACGACCACCTCATCCGAGATGCTTGGGATGGAATTGCGCACTTGCATGAAGCGCTGGACGAACTGGCGCAGGGTCTCGCCCTCCGTTTGTATCAGACGCTCAAGGTCGCGCTCCTTCCCGAGGCGGGCGTGGCGGCTACGGAAGTTAGCTCGGAGAGTCTTTGCTCGGTGGGCCCAGGACCGGATCGAAGTTTTCCTTCGTTGAATAGCCACGTCGAGCCGGCCCGTCGGGGCGTGGGCGAAGTTAGCCATGACCCTTTCATCACCCCCGGCGGCTAGAATGGCCGTGGTGTAGATCGAGAGAAACTCGTCGGGGTTCTGAGTCCCGTCGAATCTCTCGATGTGACCCGGCTTGAACCTTGTCGGCCAGGTCACACGTCGTAGCGACGTTGCGAGCATCTGCACCAAAACGGACTGTCGGGGACGGTCACCACGAGCGCGGGCGGTGGGCGATCCCCACCACCGAGCCCGAGGTTAGTGGGCCCAGCGAGAGAATACCTCCTACGCTGTAGGATGGAGAGTGGCAGAAGAGAAATGTTCGGCCCGGTTCGCCTGGCTCGCATTCCGGCTGGTCCCGAGGAGCCCCGGAATTGCCCGGTGCCCTCCCGAGCCCGGCGCGCCGCCGGTCACTCTGGGTACGGCTGCGTGAGTCGTCGGGGTGGAGGCGCTCGGACGTCCGGCGGCGGCGTTCCCAGGAATTGCTCTGGGCGTCCCTTTCTCGGGAGGCTTCCGCCGCCTTTATGTCTATGGCGATTTCCTCGAGGTCGTCGGCCACGGCCGCACCCATGGCTTCTAGGTCGACCTGCTCAGGAAACTCTCTGAGGTTGCGTACCACCGCGACCAGGGCTTGAAGGCGTTCCCCGCTCGGGGGAACGCGGGGTGACGAGCTCGTTCGTCGTCGCCGAACTCCGAGTCCCGCTGCGTGGAAATTCTCACGGACTTCGCCGGGTCTTATCGGTCGAGCCACCTCGGACTTGCCCGTAAGCTGGCGTCCGGTCGAAGACGCTGCAGGTGCTCCTTGGCCGCCTCGTAGCGGTCAAGACGCGCTTCGGCCGGACTTGCTCGACATTTCGATCCTCCTCCGCAACGAAGGCGTTACGGGATTGGACGGATCGCGAGGGGACATCACGGTGTCTCCCGTGAAGCGGTCCCCTGGTCGAAGCTCGAAAAGGTGCAGGATGTCCGGACCATCGTAGAAACGTCATACTCGTCGTCGAGAGGGCGTCGAGCCGGGAGCGAAGAATCGCTCCGGCGGCGGTTTCGCGAGATAGCTCGGGAACCGTCGTGATTCCCAAGGCGGCGACGTTAAGCGGCCCCATTGTCGAAGAATCGCTTGTCTTCTTCCTCAATTAAAGGCGCCGAGGCCCTGGCGATCTTGGGAATTTGTCATCCTCCGGATTCCTCACGAAAGGAAAGTCGGTCCCCACGGACGGCGCCCGGTGTCGGCGATTGAGGCGAGGCCCCGCCGAGCTTACTTGTTGGTGGAGGGACCAAGCTGTGACCCCTTCTCACGTGAGGGATTACTCAAAGGGATGACTCACTGGACTTCAACGAGCGTGGACACAAAGATTTACCCTGGTTCGGGCCTCTCAAGAAAGAGATAATAGCCCTACTCCAACTAGTGTATGTTCTTGCAATGTATCCGGCGTATGTCTCTTGTCTTACGGCCCGTGCATGCGTGTTGTGTGTCCCCTCATGATGGGGACGCTTTTATAGCTTACAAAGGATCGAACTCCATGACCCCACTACCGCACGTTTGGACCTCGTCCAAACGTGGCAACCGGTGGATCCTATCTTTCCGCCACGCTCCCACGGAAGCGTAGCGGGCTAACGGAAGTTACGCTCGGGTGGTTATTCTCACCGACCCCGAGACCACGTAAGGTCGGCCGATGGCCGGCACCGAGCTCGGACATCTTACCCGAGCCCGAGCTCGGAATCGACTGGAATACGTGGCATTCTAGGTCCCACCCGAGCCCGAACTCGGAACTGGCCGGAATGCGTAGCCTTCCAGGTTCAGAGTAGACCGCCCAGGGTAACGACCTCCTGGTGGCTCGGGCGGGAGCGAGCTTGGTCGTTGGTGGCATCCGAGGTAATTTATGGAAATTACCCGACCCCCCGACAGTTGTCTATAATAATCTCTCATACAACTAATAGATTATTTATACAATAGTACAAATAATCTAAAACTGTTTATAAGACCGTCTGTTAAATAACAGATAACACTTTTCTCTCTCCTCCTTCTCTCTCTTCCACATCACCGGAAATCCTACGTGGCATTAGCTTACATACAGCTGAAGCGTACCATTATACATGCTCTCAGAATACCATCATTTGACCACAACTTTGTTACAAAATTCAACCGAATGCCACCCCAGGGGCCAGATACAATAGCCCAAAACTCCTATGGGATGTGAAATGTAAGAAAAAAATTGCACAACAAGGAATACCGAATGCTAGCTCACTCATCCCCAGATTGGTTCATAAAAACTACTAAGGTGAATCCAGAACATGACACACGACGGTTCCCAAAACACAATAGTAATCACACCACTACATCGGTATCAGCATAGCATCAGCTTAACCTAGAAGTAGAACAGCACCCAATCATCATAAGCATCTCGAATCAGATGATTAACATCACCACTATCACTTAATCATACAGTCAATAGGCGCTAACTTTGCTGGAACAAGCATTAGATCACTAACTGAACAGGATGGCGACTACCTTCTGCCACCGATGAACGGCAAGGACAGAGAGAGGCAGTGGTGGCTTTGGAAGGACGATGGTACCGAGCACGAGCACCGCCGAAGCTACATGGGCGTGAGCGCTGGTGTTGCCATAGTCATGGAACCCACGAACCGCCACAGCTTCCCCCTCCTCCTCCTCCCGCTCCCCCGCCGCCGCAACTGAAGCCGCATGGCTCCGTCTTGGGCAACGCAGTGGCGCCGCTAGGGTTCGGAGCAAGACGCAACCATTAGGCCTCAGGAGGCGAATGGACTACGGAGTGGCAGCGAGAGGAGGGAAGCCAAGGCGTGGAGAGCATGGTTTTGGAGTTTGGCGTTGGGGAGGGAGGGGGACAGTGGGAAAGAGGGTTAACGGCAACAACGGAATTCGGAAGCTTTAGCTTATTTGCCCCATTGTCACCTTTTTCTGTATTTATTTTTTAAAAAAACTTTTGAATGTAATTATAAAATTAAACCTATCTCCGACTACAAAAATAGCGATAGGTGAAATCACCTGCTGCATTCCTCTACTGTGGTAGGTAGCCGACTCCATAGCACTGACATGCATCGATCGCGACAGGTGGAACGGGTCCACCACGGCATGAGATGCCGCTGTCCCATAGCAGCCAGACTCCTTTCGCAGTCCCTGTGCATCGCTGCGCAGTAGTAACACAACAGGACCTGCTGCGGTCTCCTGGTGTGGCAGGATCTGTTGCGGTCTCACATCGCGACGGTTTATGGGGCCCGCACCTGCCCACTACTATCGTGGTCGAAAAGGAAGTCAAATTTACAATTTCATTCATACGGAAGCTAGCCATGTGTGTGTGTGTGTGTGTGTGAAATCTTTTTCATACTCCTGCTAGTACATACTTTCACTTTTAATATACCACTTAATCGAACTCATTATACCCCTTTATCAATTTTAGTATAATTCAATATTAATTTTAAGATACTCTAATGTGATTTGGTTGAAAAAAAATTCGTTGAAACCCCCCCTTTTTTGTTATATAGCCTTTTTCACACAAAAAAGGAGATGTACACAAATTATGCTATAAAGAACGATTTTCATGCAAATCACTTTAAAGTATCTTATAATTAGCATGAGAGTATACTTAAAATGATAAAGAGGTATAACAACATCATTTAAGCAGTATATTGAAGGTGAGAGTACATACTCCTAGCTAGGGGTATAGAACCATTACTCCCACTCTCAATATACTGCTTAAATGGTGTTATTATACTTTTTTTATCCATTTGAGTATACTTTAATACTGATTATAAGATACTCCAAAATGAGTTTCACGAAAAATTTCATCCAACTCCACTATTTATAGCATAATTTGTTTATATACTCTTTTTATATATAGAAAATGGTATATAGAAAAAAATAAAGGGCTTTGATGAAATTTTTCAATAATGTCGCATTGTAGTATCTTAGAATTATTATTGGAGTATATTGAAAGTGATAAAGGAGTACAACACATTCGTTTATGGTATACTTGAGGTAGGAGTACATACTCCCAAGAGTACGGAAAATACTTCATACACACGCGCGCGCAAGAGAGAGAGAGAGAGAGAGAGATCCAAAGGATAGCCTCAGCGTGGTCGTCTGAGCCGCGAGTTCTGCCTTTTTTTCCTACATGCACATGCTCAACATAACCCGTATTTTTACTAATATATAAATATGAATTGATGGTGGTTGTCCGTTATCCCTCATCTTCTCTAAATAAAACAGCACGTCGATATATAAGTTATGGGACTAAAAGAAAACCAACAATATTTTTCTCTTTCTATCCACACTTGCTCTCTTTGGCCAGGTTATTACCCACTTCTCTCTTCCTGTGACAACTTAAAAGTAGAAGGTGAGGTGAACTCAAAATAGATTAGCATGCATCCTTGTTACAAGTCACATCATAGCTCAATGGAGGGAACCATATGATTGAATCAAGAGGTCTTGTCTTCAAACCCCATTCTAGCTAACTTTTTTTCCATTTTATTTGAATACCTCAATGACCTCATGCATGCACACCTCAAGTAACGGGTTCGGGTCCGGGTCCGGGTCCGATATTGGACCCGTGACTGATTTCAGGTCTGGGTCCGGGTCCACGGAGGTTGGACCCGGAGGGACCCGGACCCGTTGTCATCCCTAGATAGCCTCAGCATGGTCGTTTGAGCCGTATGCTCAACATAACCCGTATTTTTACTAATATATAAATATGAATTGATGGTGGTCGTCCGTTATCCCTCATCTTCTCTAAAAAAAAGCAGCATGCCGATATATAAGTTATGGGACAAAAAGGAAACCAACAATATTTTTCTCTTTCTACCCACGCTCTCTTTGGCCAGGTTATTACCCACTTCTGTCTTCTTGTGACAACTTAAAAGTACAATTTTTTTTAAACACATACATGATTTATTATTTGGTTAAAAAATCTATTTCGTTGCAGCGATACTTAACTACGCAACCAACATGTTTCACAATCTTGTTCTTTAATTTGCGTTTGTTGTTGAGGTGTACACCGTACACGTCGGTTGGTACGAGCGTCATGGTTTGTTAGTGGGTTTAGCGGATCATGATTTTGGAGCATTAAATCAGTTGGTGCGGCCTCTAATCGTGGAATGGAAGTGTCAAGGGTTGTTGATTGGTCAGGTTTTAATCCATTTTAATTTGCAAAAGGAACTAGAAGGTGAGGTATATATCTTGCGGTTTTGTGGTTTTTTACTGACATGTCTTATAGCCTACGACTAATCATATAGAATTTTAGTTTAGAATTTTCATCTTCTTCCTGCTACGAAAAACTATAAACAAAACTGCAAACAATCGAAGATGAGTTGACTTTTTCTTCTTCTAGATTTTCATTAAGCGTGCTTAGGAACACCAATTGGGAACACAACCGATGTTAATAAACCTGAAGGTATCACTACTCCAATACATTCCCCCCTACAAGAGCTACTCTTCATACCCCAAACCCAAAAAATCATTAGCTAGCTCATCCTAAACTTCACAGCAAACAGGCTAGTTAATGACTAATCATTTACAAACTTCCTCATGATTAACACCAGCATAGTTTCAACCCCCCCCCCCCCCTCCCCTCCCCTCTCCAAGACAAACGGCTAGCTGAAGTTTCTAGAAGCTTCAGCAACGTACGAAGCATCATGGTGAGCGAACACCAACATAAAATATTCCTATCTTGGCATACCACCTGCAACGTCATGCATGCTGGTGCCCTTTGCGTCGGCATCAGTAATACCGGTACAGTGGTACATATCAGCTAGCTCGACGGGCGGCGACGTACGGCAGCTCAACTGGACGGCACCGGGTAGCACTTGCCCTTGCACATGCACCGGTACACCATCGGGCACGGCTCCGCGATGGAGCACTTGTAGCTCACCATGACGCGGCTGCACGGCGCGCACGCGCCGCACGCATGCGAGCAGTCCGGCAGTCTCGACCCCATCGCGGGCACCTCTTCCTGCAGGAGGAAGCCGCCGTCCCCGCCGCTCCGCCCCTGCTACGCTCGAGCGCAAGAAGAGAGAATTAAGATCGAACAGATCAATCAGTTAGGTGGCCTCACTGAGCTTGTACACTGTACAGAGTATAAATAGGCGGCGTGATCCGTAAGTATAGGACGTACTACTTGTAGTGCAGCGGTAGCCCCTCCCTGCCCATGTGCCATTTTTACACCAGCTGCTGCTGAAACGAGACCCAAAGAGTTAGCTAGCACGCTGAGGTATAAATCGCCAGCACATTCTATACAAGGAACGATCGATGTACATCTCGTTACACGTACAGGGAGCTGGCCTGATGCCATCACTCGTGGCGGCAAGCAGCAAGAGAGCTGCGAGAAGAAGAGGAGGGACGCGGTGAACTCGAGCAGCAGGAGCGTGCCTCCTCATAGGCCCAAGAATGTCTGGAGAAGAGCTCGGCTCAGCCTGTGTATATGAAAGCGCAACGCGAGAGCGAGAAGAGGCTGCAGGGGATGGAGAGAACGCATGCACGCCGTGCGCATATATACCCGCGTCGCGCGCGCGCGTGTACACTGAATGTTGCATGCGGAGGGGAGGCGGCTAGCTAAGCGAGGGCGCATGCCGCCATTGATGAGGGACGCAGCGGCAGCGCGGGATCTTTGATTGTGCTTCACATGATCCTCGGCAACGCCCGGCGCCTCACATGGATTCAATGACGTCCCTGCGCACCGCTGTCCTGGAGCTTTTCGCAGGCGACGAGAGGCTATTGAAGGGTATCCGCCGGCCGTTCTGCGCTGCACAAGTGCAGATACATATATACGCCTTCATTTATGGGCGGGCGGGCGTGCGTGCTGCAGCGCATGGACATGGCCGCGGCGCGAGCGGGAAAGGGGCGGGGAGGTGCTCATCAGCGACCGCTGCGCTGTTTGAATCGCGCTGCGAGGCCGTGAGGTGAACTGACCCTACTGCGGCTGCAGCTCTGCCGCGAGGAGTGAAGGCTTCGTGAGCGCGCGGAGCTGCTCGCGCCGCAGAGGAGGTGATGGTGAGGTGAGGCAGTGGGGGGCCTGGCTGGCCTGCTGCTGCCTGTTGCTTTGAATGAAGCCGCTCTTCTGTTCGGCTTGTGTGGGTGATCCTACTGTCGACGAGTACGTCTAGGCTCTAGCCATTAGTGACGTCCCACATGAGCTCTGACTGTCGTCTAGCTCTGGCCCATCTGATCCTTGGTTAGCTCACGTCCGGAATCGTGTGCAGCAACTTCTGAACCTGCCGGGCCGTGCTTAGCTAGATGCCGTCTAATTAATAGATGTGCTCCCTTTTGCAAGAACTGTAATGGGCAAGTGATGACGCTACGGGAACAAGACTCGGTGGATTATCCTAGATTATTACGTTTTGCTTTCTAGGTGAATTGGGCGCTGGTCCCATCGACAGTGATGAATCAATAGTTAACTTCCTTATGAGAAATAAACAGACCGTTGGCGGCTTCTCGTCCCGTCGTCTGTGCAGAACTGCGGAGCGTTGCGCTCGTCGGTCGTCACTGTCTCACTGAGGTGCAGGTTATTTGTATAATTAGATAACACGAGAAACTCTAGCACCAGCGGATCCGTGGCGCAATGGTAGCGCGTCTGACTCCAGATCAGAAGGTTGCGTGTTCGATTCACGTCGGGTTCAAAGCCCCGATCCAACCGGATCTTTTTTTTTCTCCCCATTTTTTTTCTTTCCTTTATGGATTTTTCACGGTGCCGTCTACTCAAAACGATAAATCAGAGTGGATCATGAACCGATGTATTCCTACTTGAAAACACGATCTTCTTTTTTTAAGGAAGCACAGGCGTGAAACTTGCACAAAGATTAACAAAAACACCATGTCCATTCTGACATGCAATGCAACTAAGATTTGGAGGATTTTAATAAACAGCCTGTGATCGTCTTGTGCATTTAGCACATTGCCAGAAAGTTGATAACAGAAAATCATTTCATAACAACTATAGCAAAGGTCTCAAGATTAAATTTCCCAAGTTTGAAGGAGAAAGTCCAGAAGCATGGATTAGAAAAGCCGAGAAATGTTTTGAGCTGAGTAAAACTACTGAGGGGCAAAAGGTTGCAATTGCCGAAGTATACTTGGTGGGACGAGCTGATCGGTGGATAAGTAGCAACCGTATTGACACTAGTTCACTCTCATGGGCATAGTTTTGTGATATGATTTGCAAGCGATTTGCTTCAGAAACACGGGTAGAAATAATTGATAACTTCAGAGGTTTGAAGCAATTGGGAAATATTGAGGTTTACATTGACAAACTTGAAGCAATGATGAGTTTAGTAAAAAGGAACAATCCTTATTTGACAGAAGGGTATTTGTTAGATTATTTCATTTCTGTGCTGAAAAATCATATCAAAGTTCTGTTAAAGTCTCTCAATACTAGGACCCTAGTCGAAGCATACTCACATGCTAGAAATTATGATAGCAGTCAGTTTATAAGAAGAATATCAATTGGGTTCCTGGAGGTAACAGCAAAATGAACTTGCCGGGTAATTTTAAGCAACAAGCTGAAAAAGGAGTGAGCACTAAGGAAACTGGAGATAAAATCAGTTTAGGAGGAAATAATAAATGGGCAGGCGGCAAATGTTTTAAGTGTCAAGAGTCATGGGTGCCGGGACACAGTAAAGTCTGCAAGTTTCAGAAACAACTGTACTTTGGCTGCATATAGTGTGTACACTTTACTTGCATATAGTAGTAACAAGGAATGGAAAGTTGGTCATTTCAAGTTTTCAACCAAAGTCTTTGCAATGTTTTCATAAGCAGAATTACAGGTCTAAAGAGAACTACAGGTTAATTTGAACTTTGTAGCATCAAAACTATAACGACAAGGATGGACCAATGGACACAAATGTTATCGTAATGCAGCACAAATCTCCGAATTGAATATACATGGTATTTAATGTAAGACCATATTAGTGCTTAATAGTGATTAGTGAGCATATTAGTTTCACCTTGTTTTTCAAAACTTAAATTATTGGACTAGAGGATGAGTAGATGCCTACAATAGCAAGTTCCGAACTACCTGTGAGACATATATTCTTCTGTGTTGTGTGCAACTCTAGATTTTGTTATTATGGAAATACCTAGTTATAGACCTTGAGGAAGCAAGTCCAAGGGCAATTGCTGTAATCTTGATTTCAAATGTACATAACAAATCTAAAAGCTATTACAAACTTGATTCATATTTAGAAATTATCACTCCACATTGGATTCGAACATGATGTACATTACCAGACTTTGCAACAGGATGCATGAACAACGATAGCACAACAATTCATTCAACCTGCAACAGGATGCATGAACAACAGACTTTGCAACAGGATGAATGGACAATGGCAAGATAGTTTCAGAAAAGATAATGCCACCAAATTTATGATGAACAAACACAAAGGAATGCAACAGGTTTTCTTAATTGTGACAGACAAGTAAGCAGCAGGGATCATACAATAAATCAACTAAAACATTTTTAGAGATATTGCAAAGTCCGCCAAGGATATATCAAAACTTGTGCAATTTTAACATGATAGAAATGGGGAGCATGCCACAGATGCAAGGTAAGATGCCCCATCCATCTCATATCCAACGAAATTCCTCCATGAATCGCAATTGACGCCATCAGCCAGCTTCTGAAGCTCCCCCTTTGCAAGGCTCATCGCATAGGTACCAGGACTAATGCTGCCTTCACCGAGCGTGAAGAAGAGAACGCCACTATTCTCGCAGAACCACCACAAGTTAATGGCGCCATTTAACTTTACCTTCAGCTCGGTATAAACAAATTCACCTGTCGCCAATACGAGAACGTCGTCAGAAACAAACGCTAGAATGAGGCGCAGCTCTCTGTCGGGTGTAACGACCAGCAAATGGTCTTTCTCCGAAGTGTTCGGAAGCCACGACGGCATCATCACATCTTTGGGCTCCGATGTGTCGATGCGCACAGCGAACACGGTGTCCCTCATGGGCCAGTAGGCCACGCCGCCAAGGACAGCATTCTGGCGCCCAAGTTGTTGCAGTTTGTTGCGTTTCATCTTCGGAACTGACTTTCTAGCCTCCGTGCTCCAGCAGCCGGTGTCTGATGAGTACGAGCGAAGCGTGGTAAATGTTCGGCGGTTGTAGACGATGAGCACACGGAATAAGGTTGACGACGACGACGGGTGTAACATCCTCAGATTTATAAAAAGTCTAAAAACAAATATTAAAATGTAAATTTGATTTATTATTATCTTTCTGCAAAATTTTAAAGCTTTTGTTAAAGATAATTAAATTCTTGAATTTGGGAAAAGAAACAGATATGATAAAACGATAAGAAGATAGCATAAACCAATTTCCATTTATTGATCAGAACCAATTGCTACAAAGAATTGAACTGCAACACAAATTTTATTGATATGTCAGAGTT
This sequence comes from Rhipidocladum racemiflorum, assembly GCA_036346355.1. Classification (NCBI taxonomy): domain Eukaryota; kingdom Viridiplantae; phylum Streptophyta; class Magnoliopsida; order Poales; family Poaceae; genus Rhipidocladum; species Rhipidocladum racemiflorum. The sequence continues at coordinate 67,671,493 of CM070576.1, read as the reverse complement.
TGCAATTACAATAAAATTTAAAAATCTTTATAATGTCATACAACAATTATATGGAGTACAATTCTTACAATCATTCGATTACATATGCAATCACAGTTACAACTCACATAACTATCCAATTACATATTTGGTTACAAACTACATCTCAAAAAGTAAATTACAAAACTACAGGCTTCAGCTTCTGTGCTGTCTTGATCTGCATTTGTAAACCTGCATATTCAATAGTACACATGTGAGAAAAAGAATAAAATAAATGCATTAAATTGGATACATTAAATGAAAAGGGAAATAATTGCCGTCAGCCAAGTTAGATCGCTCAGTGAGGTACCCTAGATTGTCCGGGGGCCAATCTGGCTCCTCTCGCGATTGAGTTTTGCATCATTCGGCAATAACAAACCTGTTTAAATCATAGCTACGAATATTTAGAAATATCATGGATAAAAATGTATTTTACCGCAGTAAAGTAGTAAAACAACAAGAAGTAGGGATAAGTCGGCATTGTGCCAGGGACAACACAACCCGCCTCCGTAACCAACCGAGTCTCTAGAGTATCCGGTGGTCTTGGGATAAAAGTAACCATGGGTTAGGATAAAGCGCACAAACCGAAGGCCCTGCATTAGCTCAAACCAAATGGCCACTTAAGCCCCTAAGGCTAGTTGCTAGACCATAAAAATTTAACCACTAGTTACTGAGGTAAAAACCCAACCGAACACCTCAGAGCTCAGTTTTTCCAGAACCAACTACAACACCTAGGCTCAATCAGAAGCCCCAGAGCACAAGCCGCATAAGCTATATCACAAGGATTGCTCCTTGTCATGCATGGTAGTAGGTCTCGAGAATAATCCCAAATTAATTCGTAACATTCGGGTCAAGGCAAAATCAGGACCAACCTCGATACATCGACAAGATAAGAGGGATGCACTAATTAAAGATCAATCCAGCGCCAAACAAGCCACCATTCAAACCCTGCCCCACCGCCATTTCCATGGCTTTATAAACCAACCAAGTTCTATTTAAGAAGCCCCAAAATAGCAATCGGTGTATAGCATCCATCAAAGACCAAACCGAGCAAAGCATGCAGGCAAGCCCTAGAGCTTCCAAAGCAAAGACCAGTGCAATCGGGATCAAGGCGCAACCAAGACCAGGGACAGGGACCAAGAAGCCACCAGAACCAGAGGGAAGGAGGATCAAGCAGAGCAGCGCAACCATCTCCCTCTCTCTCTGACCCTCATCTCAGAGCACATCCAAGTAAGCTCCACAAATCAATTCCTTGTAGAATAGCATAATAGAGACAGCAAGAACAAAAAGAGAATAGCAATCGAAATAGTAAGCAATAGCGTAAATGAAGACGAGATAGAAGTAAGGGCAGACAATAGAAGAATTAAAGATCTTGGCCTCAGCAACGAAGACTTAGACATGCAAGGGTTGCATTAAGTTTTTCCCCAGCCAAACATGCTCCCCCGGCGCACTGACTTTAGGAAAAACAGATGCCCTCCGACTTGCAAATAGATCAATTCTTTAGATTAAGCATCACGCACCAAGTGAAGACAACAACACCCTCTAGCATGGCATCAAATCAATATTATCTACCATGCAACCAATTCATTCTAAGCCATTGTCATTATATTCAATTGAATATTCAGAGAAGAAACCAATAGCATCACATCATGTTATCATTCTCCCATGTAAATGAATCTTAGTAAGGCTACTGTCACCATGTACTGTTTAAACATTTAAAGATCATCCAGTAACCTAGTATAGAGTTAATCATACACTAAATCCATTCACATCACAAAGAAAATCGGTGTAATGGATCTTTAGTGAACCTCAAAGAAAACCGCAGATCGTGGTCATACCATCTCAGTGCAATCCACTTTAATATCATCTCAAATCATAAGCATCACAGATCAATAAAACATGATCTCAATGTTAGTGCCTAAACATCAAACATCACAAAACTCTAGCATCAAGCATCACAGGATCATCATGACTAGTAAAGGGGTTCGACCAATAGAGAAAAGGAATTAGAGATACCAAACCCTAGTTAAACCCGAGCCCATATCATTTAGCGTAAGAGGCAAAAGGGCAAGAAATCGACATCCAGAGAAAGAGAGAGAGAGGATTATGGTTACCAACCCCAAATCAAGTGAATGGAGAAGGGGATGGAGAACCAAACCACAAAGGACGGGGAGAGCCATCGGAACCAGCGTATGATCTCGGCGAGACGGCGCACAGATTAAGCCAAGAAAGCGGCGATGAAGTCAAAAGTGGACTGAGCCAGGAGGAGGCCGAGCCGAGTCGTCCGAAGAAGGCGCCATGGGGCCAGGAGGCGGAGGCGCCATGGACCCGTGGGGAGGAGAAGAGGAGTCGAGAAAGGAGGAGGCGTGAAGAGCAGAGGCCAACAGGCCGATTGGTTAAAGAGAAAGAAGGAGAAAAGAAATGAAGAAAGAAATAAGAAAAGGATAAAGAAAAGGAGAAGAGGAAAAAAAGATAAATATATATATATATATATATTAAATGTTTCTAGGAAAATGAATATTCCTAATAAGCAAGAATTGAGTAAGGTTGAATTAAGTTAGTAAATACTCATACTTTCACTGTACATATATACCCATTTAGAATATAGTCACAATATATATATGAGTAAACATACATATTCAACTTATTTCTTATACGAACCATAAAACACGATCATTCCATACTACAAAGAAGATTATACTCAAAATTAGTCTATTATTCTCATATGTAAGTTAAACCTTATGCCTATTATTCCTATAACCTTTAATTAACATAAACCTCTATTTAATAAATAAAACATTAACAATAGACTCCAATTTATGTAAGATCAACCAAGGCATGACAATCTTAAATTATATAAGTATGTTATTATATTATAACTTGCTTTGCATCTGAATCCTATTAAAACATGATTCTGCTAAAATTAAACCCTAAGGTTTGTAATACCTGCATATGCATAAGTTTAACCTTGCAATTTGTAGTTACTCTCACCCCTACTGTCTTATGTATTAATCCATATTAGTCCAAACAACTTCACATCCACGAAAATGAATTATAATATATTCACCCTTACAATCTTAGCTCCTGAATTCGTAAAATAAAATAGAGTGAATCACAAAGAATAGGTATCGTATGCGACACAACCCTTAAAGCCGTTAATCAATTGTAACGATTATAACATAAAAGTGACACCTTATACGTTCACAAACCCAAATCCATACTTGTGCTTATTTTATGTAATGTTTGTTATTTGATTTTCCATCTGATTTCCTTTTGCCCTTATTGAAAGTGTTATTTGCTATTTGTTATTCTTTTCCATTATACGACGTGTAGAATCCGACGTCTCGAACTTCGTCGTCGACAGCTTCAAGATGACGTTTTCGCCTTCGTCGCTAAAGACAACAAGTAGCAAGGCAAGCACCCCTTGATCATATTGATCCTAATTTTTCATAATTAACTAAAATGTTGATTAAAACTTGCTTGCATATGCTATGTTCCATAAAATTGTATTTGGGTACTGGTAGAAATACCTTATCATTGATAAACTTCCTCAATTGATATTGATATGTGAACCTTGATAACCCTAGCTCGTGGATAGACACTTGATGTCAAAATGGGTATAATCGATTATTATATGCATATGCTTAGCCATGCTTTAGACTGGGAACACGAACAGATGGTTATACTGCTCGTGGAACTCAAATTGTAGATATGATGAACTCTGTTCATGGACATGTTGGAATATCGTGATTATTGAAACTTTCTTTTCTGAAAACAAAACTATGATTTTGATGCGGGTGATTATTGGCAATAGCCGGAAGTGCAATTAATGATGCACGTAGATAGGGGGAGATCTATCGCCCGTGTCGTATAAGAACCGAGCTGATGTGTTGTTTTCAGGCCAAGATAACCGTACATCCACAAGTACTGGAGTGGGACAGTCTTAACCTATTAAAATTATTTGGAACTAGCTTTGCACATTGGTAGGCAGTTGTAGCACGGGCATTCCAGATATAGGTTTGCTCGAGGGAGGTGTCATCACCGAGGTGTTGGCATCTGCCGTTGTAACGGTGTACGCTTGGCTATGAATTTGGGGCTGTTATTATTCCTGGTGGGTCACTAACTCCGGAATTTCTATTCCTGGTGGGTTACTGACTCCGGAATCCCTTTTACCTTTTTAGCTTCCATCATAGTCAGGGGTAACGTCATTGGGCTAGTGCAAAGTTAGGTTCAGATAATCGAACGGTTCCGTTATGAACTCTCTGGCGGCACACCAAAGGAAGTGTGTCTAATATGCATTGCCACAAAGGGAGGACATATGTGAGAGGAGCCGCCCAGATCGTCCTCGAGTTGTTGGATGCACGGTTGCTCCCGTCGGATTTGGGTCCTAGCAACAAATCACCGGAGGTGATCCTGATGCTATTACCCAAGCCCAATGGAGACCACCCTACGAACGTCCAACGACTCGACAACAACCCCGGTATTCCCCCGGTATGCGATCCGAAACTCGCCCAGGATCCCCACATACCGGTTCCCAAGTTATATCACAACAGTTCCCACAAAGGGGCATCGGGCCCAAACTCACTACCAGACGCACTAAACGCGAAACAACAAAACACACACGGCACACGGAAGCCCAAAGGACGACCAAACAAACAGAAGCGAAGAGCCGATGTGCTCCAATACGTAAATAAAAGTGCAACAGTTTACAAAAGTAAAGCCGACTATCCTATACAACAAAAGTAAAACACCCGGAAGTGTCATGCCCTGAACACCTCCGAGCGCACACGCAACGGCCTCTACTCGGTGCCCCGCCTTGGCCACCGATAGGCGAGGGGCAGAACTCACACCCTCTGGATCCTCACCGCAAAACCACAAAGCGTAAGCCTGAGTACGGAAGGTACTCGCAAGTCTTACCCGTGGTCCATATATGACCGACTCCAAAGGACATGCATTTGGATGTATCAAAAGACCAGGCTGAAGGTAAAAGTGCAGAAAGCTTAACATTTGTTATATTAATTACCTAACTACTCAATTCACAATTTAGCAGTTGTAAAAGCGCCTACTTCTAAAAATGAAGTTGCAATCATTAATTCACAACAATTAATCTCAACACCAATTTATGTGGGCTCAAGCTCGACGGCGAACCTCGGTTCAAGTTCTTACTACGTGACTGTGCGATGAAAGAGCTTGCTCATATCCGAGAGCGGCAATTCGAATCGCTTAATTAACCCTGCAGGAAGCATTGATCGCACGACACTTACCACAAGGGCCTAGTGTCAACCCCCTCCCAATCATACCCAATCGCAGAAGAGTCCTCCTGTGGCCCGAAAACCTAGCACCCCCTCGAGCAGCCCCAAGCCCGGCTTGGCGCTCGAGAGTCGGCCTAAGCCTCGCCCTCAACCACGTCCAACCACAGGAAGTTACGGTCCATCGATTCCGTATGAGAGAAAGAGTGGCTTACCGTACCATAATCGGGCATGCGACCAACCGGGGTGTGCTCGATCAAAGGGCAACCATCGAATCGGTCCTTAATCGACTCAGACGGGGCTACACATTTGAGTCTCCATACTCAAATGAACCAACTCCCCGCCCGGTCCACAATTTATCAATTACAACTCATAAACATACCCATTCCAATCCATCATGTGTGAAGTGAAACAATTGTTAATAATCACAAGCGGGAGAACCATCCCCCACTTGGCCCAACCCAACATCTAAGCAAAACTAAGCGTAGACTCGTTACAATTACCCATATTTTGGTTCGAAGGAGTGTTCCACAAATTCAAGGAGTGTATGTGCAGCAATTAGGTTCTAACCCTGTTCCCACCATTCAACTCCTAATGCATACTTAATCGACTAAATAAGCAATTTAATTCTCTAAGATAAAATCATATAATGGGGTAAATATGCTTAGGTGCTTGCCTTGTTCTTCTCATTGGTGGATCGACAAATGATTTGCCCGTCGGCAACTCCCTCAACCACGGCCACGTCGATGGCCGCCAGGACCGTTCTCTACACGAGTACAATGCATAATAAAAATGCATGCAATGCATATGAATGAAGTACAACTGAAAAACCCCGAAGAAATAACGCAACCGGACAACTCGACTCAACTGGACAGACCAGCCTAACCCGGACAGTCCGGGTATTTGATCCGGACTCTCCGGCCCATTCGGTCCGGATACTCCGGGCAGAGCGGACACTCCGGACGGGGTGTCCGGACACTCCGGACCTGGCGAGTTTTACCCAATAACTCGACGGATCGAGGTGCCGCCAAGTCCAACGGCATCACGGGGACCCGATCTATGACTTTCCTACACGTGGCAAGGCCGAAGAAGCTTATAGCTAACCCAACTCCACGAGGAACGACACTAGCCCATGAAACCACTAACCAACTCCAAACGACCCTTGGATCGGCGCTACTACTACCCGATCAACCACACTAGCACCCACATTCATCAATCCAAGCCCCACACTAACCCTAGGATCACTACACCCAAAACCCTAGAGCTCAAGATTCAACTCCGAAACTTCAAATCTAAACCTAAGCTCTAACTCCCACCATTGATGACCCTAGAACCCAAGAATCCCACGAATCTACTCCCAAGAGAGAGACCTACCTCCAAGGAAGATGGAGGAGAAGCAATGCCGGGTGGAGGATGGAGGATGCCGGCTTGAGGAGGAGTTCAGGGGATGGAGGAGCCGCCAGGGAGGAGCCACGGAGGGTCACTCACGGTGGAAGCTCGCCGGAGAGGAGCTAGGGTGGAGGAACGAGCTCACACGGGTGGGGAGAAGAAATGAGGTGGGGAAATCAAGAAACGGGACTTTTATACAAAATCCCGCACCATCCGGACTCTCCGGACGCTCAACCCGGAGACTCCGGGTTGGGGTCTTCGGTACAGTCAACCCGGACACTCCGGACATTCAGTCCGGACACTCCGGGTTGGGGCGCTTCAGTCAGCCCAATCCGGATACTCGGACATTTTATTCGGACATTCCGGGTTGGATCCGACACTCGGATGTAGATCCGGATACTCCGGATGTCCCAAAGACTTTTCGAACTTGGGGACTTGACAAACCCTCCCCTTAAAGGAATCTCGCCCGAGATTGAACGACGCACACACGGGTTAGGACCCTAACGGACATGCTCTAAACCTTGGGAATTGTATGCGCTCGCACTTACATGGCATCGAAGAATTCAGTGGTACTCGGTCTTTAAACGATCTTCTGCTCCCAAGTAGCCTCATCCTCGCATGATTACTCCACTGAATTTTATAGAACTTGAGAGTTCTTCGTCGAGTCTTATGCGTTCGCTTCTTCCAAAACCCGAATTGGATGCTCTCGATAGGATAGATCCGGTTCAGCGCAACCCCGAGGTCATCCACTTCAAGTGACTCGAAAGGAGTATGGAGACACTTCTTCAAGGGAGATATGGAAGACATTGTGGACCATCTCGAGCGACGGAGGAAGCTCTAGCTGATATGCAACCTGACCCCGCTTCTCAAGGACTCGGAACGGTCCGATGTATCGAGGTGCCAGTTTCCCTTTGATTCCAAACCGACGAGTGCCTCGAAGAGGAGATACCTTCAGATAGACGAAGTCGCCAATATCGAAGGAGAGGGGTCTCCTACGACGGTCGGCATAGCTCTTCTGTCGCGACTGTGCTACCCTCAGGTTCTCCCGAATGGTGCTCACTTTTTCTTCTGCTTCCATGACTAGTTCAGGCCCGAGGAATGAACGCTCGCCACTCTCGGACCAGTTCAAAGGTGCCCGACAGCTACGACCATAGAGTGCTTCGAATGGAGACATCTTGATGCTGGTTTGGTAGCTATTGTTGTACGCAAACTCGGCGTACGGGAGACACTCTTCCCACTTCTTCCCGTAGGACAAGACACAAGCCCTCAACATATCTTCGAGGATCTGATTTACCCTCCTGGCCGACTGGCCACCGAGGGTGGTATGCTGAATCAGAGCGCTTTCGTGCCCAAGGCCTCATGCAGGCTTCTCGACTGAGAAGTGAATCGAGAACCTCTGCATGCGAAACTATCCGCTTGGGCACTCCATGCGGACTTACGATCCGGAGATATATAAGTCCGCATACTTCTTGACTCGATACTTGGTGCAAACGGCCAAGAAGTGCGCAGACTTCGTCAGTCGATCGACGATTACCCAAATCGAGTCATGGCCTGAGGAAGTGGTCGGCAGGCCGGTAATGAAATCCATGGCAACATCCTCCCACTTCCAAACTGGAATAGGAAGAGGCTGAAGGGTACCGGCTGGCTTGAGGTGTTCGGCCTTCACCCGCTTGCAGACGTCGCACTCCGACACATAGCGAGCGACTTCGCGCTTCATACGAGTCCACCAAAACTGCCGCCTCAGGTCTTGATACATCTTGTTGCTGCCCGGGTGAATGGTAAGCAAGGAGTTATGCGCCTCATCAAGAATCCTTCGCTTCAACTCCTGGTCATCAGGGACAACTATGCGGTCTCCGAACCACAAGGTTCCCTGATCATCTAGGCGAAACTCAGCAGCTTGCCCCAAATTCACTTTATCCCGGATTTGGGAAACTTCTTCATCCTTCGTCTGCGCCTCTCGAATCTGATCGAGCAATGTAGATCTCAACTCGAGATTAGCTATGAATCCCTGCTCGCCCATCTCCAAGCCGAGTCTCTGGAATTCGGCACAGAGGGAAGCACTCGGGGACTGGAGAGTAAGGCAGTTGCATTGAGCTTTGCGACTCAACGCGTCAGCTACCACATTCGCCTTCCCCGGGTGGTAATGCACCTCCAGACTGTAATCTTTGATCAGCTCAAGCCATCTCCGCTGCCTCATGTTCAGATCTGCTTGGGTGAAGATGTACTTGAGACTTTTATGGTCAGTATAGATATTGCACTTGTTCCCCAAGAGATAGTGGCGCCAGATCTTCAAGGCATGCACCACCGCCGCAAGCTCCAAATCGTGGGTGGGGTAGTGCTCCTCATGATGCTTCAATCGCCGAGATGCGTGAAACAACGACTCGGCCTTCTTGCATAAGCACACAACCAAGCCCAATGCCTGACGATCGCAATACACGCGTCAAAAGGCCTGTGGATATCCTACCGAGTGAGGACAGAGGCTGTAGTCGACGCCGCTTGATGTCGAAAGGCGCCCCACAATCCCGACCATCTGAACTCAACTCCCTTCTTAAGCGGCTCGATCGCCGGCCGCCAATCCTTGAGAAGTCTTGGATGAAAGCTGGCGATAATACCCGGCCAGTCCAAGAAAAGCTGCGGATGTCCGTGATGCGATCTTGGGCTGCTCCCACTTGAGCACATCCCGAACCTTGCTTGGGTCAACCGCCACGCCTCGCTCAGAAAGGACGTGTCCCAAGAATGACACTTCCCTCAGCCAGAACTCGCACTTGCTGAACTTCGCATACAGGCGATGCTCCCTGAGTCGCCCGAGGACAATGCGAAGGTGTCTGGCGTGCTCTTCCTCGCTGGCTGAATATATCAAAATATCATCGATGAAGATGACGACAAAAGAATCCAGCTCTTCCATAAATATGGAGTTCATCAGATACATAAAATATGCCGGTGCGTTAAATGCCGAACGACATCACGGTATACTCGTAGAGCCCGTGATCACGGTGGAAGCGATCTTCGGGGCGTCCTCGGCTCGGATCTTAATCGATGGTAGCCGAGCCGCAGATCAATCTTGGAAAATACTCGGGCACCGGCAAGTCGATCGAACAGGATATCAATCAGAGGCGGAGGGTACTTGTTCTTGATAGTAACCGCATTCAAGGGATCGGTAATCCACGCAGAGGCGTGAGAACCATCCTTCTTGGTCACAAATAGAGCCGAACACCCCAAGGCGAGGAGCTCGGTCGGATGAACCCCTTGTCCATCAATCCTTTCACTGGGTCTTTAGCTCACCCGGCTCGATTGGGTGGCATTCTGATGCGGTCGCTTGGACCGGGCGATCCTGGTGAAGCTCAACGACAAACTCGATATCCCGATTAGGTGGCATCCCCGGTAGTTCCGCCGGGAACACATCGGAAACTCAGACACCACAGGAATCGAGTCCAAATTTCTTCAACTGTCCCATTTAGCGAACACAAGGTGGCCTTGTTCTCGTTAAGAAGTAGGGTGAGTCGGCCGCCCTTCGGATTTCGGAGTGGCGAGTGCGACTACGGCAATCTAAAAGCGACTGTTTGTCGTGTCACCAACTCATCCCTAGGATGACATCTATCCCAGAAGATCTAGAAGTAGCAAACTAACGTGAACGGAATCCTGAATCTGAACTATCGCCTTCCGAACCATCTCGCCTAACCGTGATCTTCGACCGGTGCCTCAATCGAGAAAGAGGTGACACTCATCGACCCTCATCGTATTTGCTCATAAACCCCGTGCGGATAAAAGAATGGGAAGCCCCGAATCAAACAACACTCTAGCCTCACGCCCCTCAACAAGGAACGCATTGCCGGCTAGCACGGCGGAGCCTCGTGAACCGCCTCGGCGTCGGCGAAGGTGACGCCTCGGCTCGGCGTAGGCAGCGGCGGTGGTGCCGTCGCGCCACTGGCCGTTGAGCGCCGGCAGTGCTGCCCTGGCGTGGAAATGGGCAGTCCCGGATGAAGTGGCCCGCACGTCCGCAATTGTAGCACGGACCGGGACCGGAACCCGCTGCTGCTCTGGCTGCCGGTGGCGGTAGTGGTGGTCGTGGCCGGGCAGCGGCAACCGACGACCGGGCTGTCGCGACCGACTGAGACGGCGCTGGAGCAGACGGCCTCGGCGGCTGATACGAGATCGCACGAGCCCGCTGCGAGCTGCCGCCCGCTGAGTACGGCGTCGCCCGCTTCCTCTTCTTCTCCTCCTGATGAGCCCGCATCTTGAGCTCAACGGTGATCGCGCGGCTCACCAGGTCATTGTAGTCGGCGAAGTCGCAGACGGACAGCTTATCCTGCATCTTATTTGTCGGCCCGCTCACAAACCGACCACAGCTTCTTACGGTCGGTGTCGACCTCGTCTGGGGCGTACTGCGCCAGGTAGTTGAACTCCTGCGAGTAGTCAACCACCGACTTGCCGAGCTGTCGGAGGGTGAGAAATCGCCGCTTCTTCATGTCCATGAGGCCCTTCGGGATGTGGTACGCCGAAATGCCTCACGGAACTCACCTGTAAACCGGTGCCCGGCAGTCGCATCACCCTCAAATTGGCCCACCAAGCACCGGCAGGCTCCTCGAGCCGCCGCCGCGAAGTGGGCCTTCCGAGCTCCCCACGATCGATAAGAGCAAACTTACGCTCTATCGGCGCAGCCAATCGTCGGCCTCCAACGGATCGGCGGCACCGTGAGAAGACCGGTGGCTGCGTGTGCAGAAGTCGAGATAGGCCGGTGGGCCGACCTCGCCCATCACCGCGGCCACCACCTGCTGGACCCGATCCTGGACCGACATTTCTAGGATCCGATTTGTCGTCTCCTGGTGCTTTGCTCGGTCCGCGAGAATATCCAGCACATTGGGAGGAGGCGGCGGAATAGCACCCTCTCGCTGCTGTCGCTCCGCACCTCCATCACCCCCAGAAGTGGAAGCCCCGCGGGTCCGCATTCTGTCATCAAAGCAGTCAGCGGCAAAAGTTAGGACCCACACGGGAAGACAAGCCCTAAATGCAGAAAAACCCCGAACTAACTCCCACACTCGACTGCAGCACCCCGCACTGGGGTCCCACAAGTCTGCCACACCCAGAACACAACCTCGATGCAAGGCAGCATGACACATGCACGGCATGAGATGAGATGACATGCACGACTTCCAACGCAATTTACTCTCACCTCTACAATCTAAGGCGGGGATAAGTATGACTTTCTATCTAATGCAGTATGACAATCCTAAGCAATCTCCTAACTGGTCGTCGAGTTGGGGTCCGTCTTTGTGCGCCTTGCTCTGATACCAACCTGTGAGAGGAGCCGCCCAGATCGTCCTCGAGTTGTTGGATGCACGGTTGCTCCCGTCGGATTTGGGTCCTAGCAACAAATCACCGGAGGTGATCCTGATGCTATTACCCAAGCCCAATGGAGACCACCCTACGAACGTCCAACGACTCGACAACAACCCCGGTATTCCCCCGGTATGCGATCCGAAACTCGCCCAGGATCCCCACATACCGGTTCCCAAGTTATATCACAACAGTTCCCACAAAGGGGCATCGGGCCCAAACTCACTACCAGAGACGCACGAAACGCGGAAACAACAAAACACACACGGCTACGGAAGCCCAAAGGACGACCAAACAAGCAGAAGCGAAGAGCCGATGTGCTCCAATACGTAAATAAAAGTGCAAAAGTTTACAAAAGTAAAGCCGACTAGCCTATAAAACAAAAGTAAAACACCCCGGAAGTGTCAAGACCTGAACACCTCCGAGCGCACACACGCAATGGCCTCTACTCGGTGCCCCTTGGAGCCACCGATAGCGATGAAGCGTAACTCACACCCCTCGGATCCTCACCGCAAAACCACAAAGCGTAAGCTTTGAGTACGGAAGGTACTGCAAGTCTTACCCGTGGTCCATATATGACCGACTCCAAAGGACATGCATTTGGATGTAGCAAAAGACCAGTGAAGGTAAAAGTGCGTAAATCTTATCATTTGTTATATTACTTTCATAACTACTCATTTCACAATTTAGCATTTTTATCAGCGCATACTTCTAAAAATGAAGTTGCAATCATTTATTCACAACTATTAATCTCAACACCAATTTATGTGGTCTCAAGCTCGGCCGAACCTCGGTTCAAGTTCTTACTACGTGATTTGTGCGATGAAAGAGCTTGCTCATATCCGAGAGCGCGGCAATTCGAATCGCTTAATTAACCTGCAGGAAGCATTGATCGCACGACACTTACCACAAGGGCCTAGTGTCAACCCCTCCCAATCATACCCAATCGCCAAGCGTCCTCCGTGGCCCGAAAACCTAGCACCCCCTCGAGCAGCCCCAAGCCCGGCTTGGCGCTCGAGAGTCGGGTAAGCCTGCGCCCTCAACCACGTCCAACCACAGGAAGTTACGGTCCATCGATTCCGTATGAGAGAAAGAGTGGCTTACCGTACCATAATCGGGCATGCGACCAACCGAGGTGTGCTCGATCAAAGGGCAACCATCGAATCGGTCCTTAATCGACTCAGACGGGCTACACATTTGAGTCTCCATACTCAAATGAACCAACTCCCGCCTTGGGTCCACAATTTATCAATTACAACTCATAAACATACCCATTCCAATCCATCATGTGTGAAGTGAAACAATTGTTAATAATCACAAGCGGAGAACCATCCCCACTTGGCCCAACCCAACATCTAAGCAAAACTAAGCGTAGACTCGTTACAATTACCCATATTTTGGTTCCGAAGGGAGTGTTCCACAAATTCAAGGAGTGTATGTGCAGCAATTAGGTTCTAACCCTGTTCCCACCATTCAACTCCTAATGCATACTTAATCGACTAAATAAGCAATTTAATTCTCTAAGATAAAATCATATAATGGGGTAAATATGCTTAGGTGCTTGCCTTGTTCTTCTGCTGGTGGATCGACAGCGATTTGCCCGTCGGCAACTCCCTCAACCACGGCCACGTCAGTCGCCGCGGGACCGTTCTCTACACGAGTACAATGCATAATAAAAATGCATGCAATGCATATGAATGAAGTACAACTGAAAAACCCCGAAGAAATAACGCAACCGGACAACTCGACTCAACTGGACAGACCAGCCTAACCCGGACAGTCCGGGTATTTGATCCGGACTCTCCGGACAATCCGGCCCATTCGGTCCGGATACTCCGGGCAGAGCGGACACTCCGGACGGGGTGTCCGGACACTCCGGACCTGGCGAGTTTTACCCAATAACTCGACGGATCGAGGTGCCGCCAAGTCCAACGGCATCACGGGGACCCGATCTATGACTTTCCTACACGTGGCAAGGCCGAAGAAGCTTATAGCTAACCCAACTCCACGAGGAACGACACTAGCCCATGAAACCACTAACCAACTCCAAACGACCCTTGGATCGGCGCTACTACTACCCGATCAACCACACTAGCACCCACATTCATCAATCCAAGCCCCACACTAACCCTAGGATCACTACACCCAAAACCCTAGAGCTCAAGATTCAACTCCGAAACTTCAAATCTAAACCTAAGCTCTAACTCCCACCATTGATGACCCTAGAACCCAAGAATCCCACGAATCTACTCCCAAGAGAGAGACCTACCTCCAAGGAAGATGGAGGAGAAGCAATGTCGGGTGGAGGATGGAGGATGCCGGCTTGAGGAGGAGTTCCCGGGGATGGAGGAGCCGCCGGGGAGGAGCCACGGGAGGGTCACCGGCCGGTGGAAGCTCGCCGGAGAGGAGCTAGGGTGGAGGAACGAGCTCACACGGGTGGGGAACCAAGTGGGGAGAAGAAATGAGGTGGGGAAATCAAGAAACGGGACTTTTATACAAAATCCCGCACCATCCGGACTCTCCGGACGCTCAACCCGGAGACTCCGGGTTGGGGTCTTCGGTACAGTCAACCCGGACACTCCGGACATTCAGTCCGGACACTCCGGGTTGGGGCGCTCGGTCAGCCCAATCCGGATACTCCGGACATTTTATTCGGACATTCCGGGTTGGATCCGGACACTCCGGATGTAGATCCGGATACTCCGGATGTCCCAGCACTTTTCGAACTTGGGGACTTGACAACATATCTTGTGGGTAAAGCTGTACAAACTCTGCAGAGTCTAAACCTAATCGATTAGCCGCGCTCGCGGTCATGAGCACTTGGTAAAGTCATCACATAGCTAGACATTTTCTATATTCTTATAAAACTGGACCAGATAATTTAATGGTGAGCTTACCCTTACAGATGATTCAATACTTGACATTTCGTTGGCAAGGTTGAATTCAAATTGTGCCTTGTGCTTGGCAAAATTAAATTGATTACAGTTATAATGGGAATGGACGTGTTATCACTCACGAAGGGCTGTGGGTATTTCGTTACATGTTATTCACAAAGGGCCGTGAGTAATATGTTTCATTTCACTCACGAAGGGATGTGAGTCTCTTGTTTTGTTTATGTTATTCTTACATATTATTTATGTATTTACATACTTGTTATTTCATTTCCTTTACAAGTTTCGCTTTCACTCTATTATTCAGTATTTATAATTCAAATTTTGCTTTATGCAAAACAACCATAGAAACCCACTTTCTATTCAGCCTGCATATATTTTAGGTTTTGCAAACACTACAAGTCTTGCTGAGTACGCAACGTACTCACCCTTGCTATTATTGTTGTTTTTAGACAGGAACATCGACAATTACTCTGACGCAGGAAAACGGGATTATTAACGACGGTTCTTTCTAAGGCTTTACCTTGTCAGTTGCCTGTGGATTATGTGGCAAACTACAAGACATCTGATTCTTTTGGCTATGTTTAGTCGACCTTCTCGGTCATATTGTATCAATACTTCCGTTGTAATAAAATATGAAACTTTTGTATGGTTGTGATTCCAAATTGTGTTTTGTGCGTGCCAGCCACTGATCATGGGAATGGTACAGTATGCACATTAGAACCTTGCTTTTATGTTTGCACTGTAGCATAAAAGTGAGGGTCTCACAACGGGCGCGGCGGGTCGAGATCATCACCAGTGAGCAACGCGCATGCGCAGAATCCCGGCATGTCATAGCCGAATAGTGGTGGGAGCAGTGCAACGTCCCCTGTCATGGGGTTGCAGACGCAGAGTCGGCGTGCCCCTCGCGCTGCATCTCGAGGATGACGCGGCCGTTGCGAGTCGTGACCGGGCGGGAGTACTCAAAGAGCCGGCCGCCGACCCCTTGTACGGCCTCCGCCAGCGCGCTGAAGGAGGGGCCGTGGAAGCCGAGGCGCCGAGTGCCGAAGGCCGTCGGGACGAAGCAAGGCTGCGCCAG
Organism: Rhipidocladum racemiflorum; assembly: GCA_036346355.1. NCBI lineage: Eukaryota > Viridiplantae > Streptophyta > Magnoliopsida > Poales > Poaceae > Rhipidocladum > Rhipidocladum racemiflorum. The sequence goes on along the minus strand of CM070576.1, from coordinate 67,655,534 downwards.
GACTGCGGAGCGCTTCCGCTTGCGCAAATCCTGATGGAAGAAGCCAAGGGCTAGGCTCGGCATAAACGGCAGGGCATGGCAGAGGACGTCGGCCTCCTTGGCCACGACATGGCCCCATCGTCGGCACGTGGCGGCGCAACGGACTACGTCGGCTGCATCCAAGAGCCGGGTGAGGACGGTCGCTAGCTCGTCGTCCGGGAGACGTCTTGTTCTTTGTAGGTCGCCTCCGTCCGTCGGGCCTCGCCCAGCTGGAGCGACCATTCTTTGCCTGGCCCGAACGGTGGACACCCATGGCTTGGCGCAGCGGCGGCGGCATACAGATCGTTGATCGAGAGGAACGCGGCGGCGGCATGGATTGGTTGAGCATCAGGTTGCTAGCGGATCGATCCATGAGTTCGTTTTGGAACGGAGTTCCGGAATTTATGGCCCCGGCCCCCGCGCATCCCGTTCCCAATCCGGAGAAGGATTCCGAGTCTCAATCGTCCATGATCACTTGCACATCCATAACTCAACCGTGCATGTCCAACGGTTCAGATTGCAGTCGCTACGTTAACCGTCCTTGATTCCTTGATGAGTTCAAAATCGAGTTAGAGATGCCGAAAGGTGGAAAATCATTGGATGAAGAGTTCGGGTTGGCGTTGGCTGAAGATGTGGATGGACTAAAGAAAGAGGTCGCCATGTTACAGCAACAGATGGGGAATGAATCTGCAGAAATCAGGTCACAAATAGAGCAATTTCAGAAGCAGCTTATGGGAAACTCGGCTAAAATTGATCAGATCATGGGAATGTTGAGCACCTTAATTGATAGGTGTGAGCAAAATGAAATATCCAGCACATTGGCAATGAGAGAAAATGAAGCATATCACCTTGTGCGTTCAGCATATTGCCATCAAGTTGATGACAGAAAATCATTTCATAACAACTATAGCAAAGGTCCCAAGATTAAATTTCCCAAGTTTAATGGAGAAAGTCCAGAAGCATGGATTAGAAAAGCCGAGAAATGTTTTGAGCTGAGTAAAACTCCTGAGGGGCAAAAGGTTGCAATTGCCGAAGTATACTTGGTGGGACGAGCTGATCGGTGGATAAGTAGCAACCGTATTGACACAAGTTCCCTCTCATGGGCACAATTTTGTGATATGATTTGCAAGCGATTTGCTTCAGAAACACGGGTATAAAATAATTGATAACTTCAGAGGTTTGACGCAATTGGAAAATATTGAGGTTTACATTGACAAACTTGAAGGAATGATGAGTTTGGTCAAAAGGAACAATCCTTATTTGACAGAAGGGTATTTCTTAGATTATTTCATTTTTGTGCTGAAAAATCATATCAAAGTTCCCTTGAAGTCTCTCAATCCTAGGACCCTAGTCGAAGCATACTCACATGCAAGAAATTATGATAACATTGCAGTTTATAAGAAGAATATCAATTGGGTTCCTGGAGGTAACAGCAAAATGAACTTGCCGGGTAATTTTAAGCAACAAGCTGAAAAAGGAGTGAGCACTAAGGAAACTAGAGATAAAATCAGTTTAGGAGGAAATAATAAATGGGCAGGTGGCAAATGTTTTAAGTGTCAAGAGCCATGGGTGCCGGGACATAGTAAAGTCTGCAAGTTTCAGAAACAACTGTACTTTGGCTGCATATAGTGTGTACACTTTGCTTGCATATAGTAGTAACAAGGAATGGAAAGTTGGTCATTTCAAGTTTGCAACCAAAGTCTTTGCAATGTTTTCATAAGTAGAATTAAAGGTCTAAAGAGAATTACATGTTAATTTGAACTCTATAGCATCCAAACTATAACGACAAGGATGGACCAATGGACACAAATGTTATCGTAATGCAGCACAAATCTCCGAATTGAATATACATGATATTTAATGTAAGACCATATTAGTGCTTAATAGTGACTAGTGAGCATTTTAGTTTCACCTTGTTTTTCGAAACTTAAATTATTGGACTAGAGGATGAGTAGATGCCTACAATAGCAAGTTCCGAACTAGCTGTGAGACATATATTCTTCTGTGTTGTGTGCAACTCTAGATTTTGTTATTATGAAAATACCTAGTTATAGACCTTGAGGAAGCAAGTCCAAGGGCAATTGCTGTAATCTTGATTTCAAATGTACATAACAAATCTAAAAGCTATTACAAACTTGATTCATATTTAGAAATTATCACTCCACATTGGATTCGAACATGATGTACATTACCAGACTTTGCAACAGGATGCATGAACAACGATAGCACAACAATTCATTCAACCTGCAACAGGATGCATGAACAACGATAGCACAACAATTCATTCAACCTGCAACAGGATGCATGAACAACAGACTTTGCAACAGGATGAATGAACAATGGCAAGATAGTTTCAGAAAAGATAATGCCACCAAATTTATGATGAACAAACACAAAGGAATGCAACAGGTTTTCTTAATTGTGACAGACAAGTAAGCAGCAGGGATCATACAATAAATCAACTCAAACATTTTTAGAGATGTTGCAAAGTCCGCCAAGGATATATCAAAACTTGTGCAATTTTAACATGATAGAAATGGGGAGCATGCCACAGATGCAAGGTAAGATGCCCCATCCATCTCATATCCAACGAAATTCCTCCATGAATCGCAATTGACGCCATCACCGACCACGAAGCTCCCCCTTTGCAAGGCTCATCGCATAGGTACCAGGACTAATGCTGCCTTCACCGAGCGTGAAGAAGAGAACACCACTATTCTCGCAGAACCACCGCAAGTTAATGGCGCCATTTAACTTTACCTTCAGCTCGGTATAAACAAGTTCACCTGTCGCCAATACGAGAACGTCGTCAGAAACAAACGCTAGAATGAGGCGCAGCACTCCGCCGGGTGTAACTACCAGCAAATGGTCTTTCTCCGAAGTGTTCGGAAGCCATGACGGAATCATCACATCTTTGGGCTCCGATGTGTCGATGCGCACAGCGAACACGGTGTCCCTCATGGGCCAGTAGGCCACGCCGCCAAGGACAACATTCTGGCGCCCAAGCTGTTGCAGTTTGTTGCGTTTCATCTTCGGAACTGACTTTCTAGCCTCCGTGCTCCAGCAGCCGGTGTCTGATGAGTACGAGCGAAGCGCGGTAAATGTTCGGTGGTTGTAGACGATGAGCACACGGAAGAAGGTTGACGACGACGACGGGCGCGGCGGGTCGAGATCGTCACCAGTGAGCAACGCGCATGCGTAGAATCCCGGCATGTCATAGCCGAATAGTGGTGGGAGCAGTGCAACGTCCCCTGTCATGGGGTTGCAGACGCAGAGCTTGAGACCGTCGGCGTGCCCCTCGTGCTGCATCTCGAGGACGACGCGGTCGTTGCGAGTCGTGACCGGGCGGGAGTACTCAAAGAGCCGGCCGCCGACCCCTTGTACGGCCTCCGCCAGCGCGCTGAAGGAGGCGCCGAGTGCCGGAGGTCGTCGGGACGAAGCAAGGCTGCGCCAGGGCTGCGGAGCGCTTCCGCTTGCGCACCTCCTGATGGAAGAAGCCAAGGGCTAGGCTCGGCATAAACGGCAGGGCATGGCAGAGGACGTCGGCCTCCTTGGCCACGACATGGCCCCATCGTCGGCACGTGGCGGCGCAACGGACTACGTCGGCTGCGTCCAAGAGCCGGGTGAGGACGGTCGCTAGCTCGTCGTCCGGGAGAGACGTGCCGTTGCTGTAGAGGTCGCCTCCGTCCGTTGGGCCTCGCCGCTGGAGCTAGCCATTGCTGCACAGCGCCGAACGGTGGACACCCATGGCTTGGATCTAGATCTAACCGTACGATCTAGATCTAACGGCTGAGATCTGATCGGGGGGTTTTGCACGGTGCGGTGACGTTGACGAACCTGGTCCCTCGGATCTGGATCGGACGGTTCGTGGAGCTTGCGAACTCGGCGATGGCACGGCGTAGCTCTGGCTACCGGAGACGAAGATGATGATGCATGAAACGACGCTTCGAGGGTCCTCCGGCGAAGTGCATGGTCCCGCCCGATGCGTCCCGTCCTGGGGGTCTCAGATCTGGGCTCGGGCGCGGGGAGAATGGCGGGGATCGACGGAAACCGTGGCGGCGCACGTTTCCAACTTCGGCGAGCAATCGCGAGCAGACGCCAGCGGCTCAGGCACGAATAGCTAGGGCAAAACGTGCGACGTCAAATGGCGATCCTTGGGAACGGGTCCACGCTTTAAATACGGCCTCGACGTGCGGGATTTTCGCTAAACCCTAACGAACTCGGAAACGGCGCGGCGGAGCAGTCCAATCCGGACTCGACGAGGACGATGAAATCCCGGCCGCACACGTGTTTGGATCCGGCGGCTCGCACACGCCGGTGACGTGGACGCATCGCAGCCGTGAGATCCTGATCCGGCGATTGAGCGCATGCGTGCACGTGGCTCGATCCTGGCCGTTGGTTCTTGATCCAACGATCCGCGTGAATGGGTTCGGTCCGGTTTGGTCGGGCTTGAGTCGGACTCGAGTCCGACTCGGGTCGGTGCTACAGTGAAACCCGTTAGGGTTTTCCAACGATTTATTATTTAAAATAATTCTAGAAATGAAAATAAACCGGGAAAAATAGTAAAATACTCGGAATAATTCCAGAAAAATTCTGAAAAATACTTTGAGATATTTTGGACTCAAATAAAATATTTTCAATAAAACTTTATTTGCAACTTTTAATTATTTAAATAATTCAATAAAGGACTTGATTCAAATTAAATAAGAATAAATCCAAATAAATTCCAGAAAATTCCAAAAATTCAAATAACTCAATGAATTAGGTAAAAGCACAAATTTGGGGTGTTACAGGCCAGGTACCCGTCCAACGTTTCGTTGTCCTAAACTTCGCCATTGCTAAGGGAATGGCTAGTGTTTGACAACTGGGGAGGTTCACTTGTGGAGTTAGAAGCTTCTAAAAGACTTTAGCCCAGTTCGTTTCAGCTTCTGGATTATGGATTCTGGATTATGAGAAGCTGCTTCTGATTATGGGAGAATCGGCTCGAGCTGGCTACAACTTCTAGGTTTCGGACCGAGCCAGCGAGAATCAGCAAGAATCAATGAGAATCAGGTTTCAAACAGATTCTGATTCTATACAGAGAAGCTGTCCAGAATCCTCCCGTTCGGCAAATAATCTGCTTTTTTTAAAGCAGAAGCTGTCCAAAAGCTGAAACGAACGGGGCCTTTGTTACGGACACTCGCCTTTATAGTGTTTGACTGTATCCTGTGGGTAAAGTGTATAACCTCTGCAGAGTGTAAAATCTATTCGAATAGCCGAGTCCCCGGCATTAGACATTACTCGGGGATTACAGTCAAGGGTTAGATTTTCATGAAAATAACTTGGTTTGTGGAAAATACTCGGGCTGGAGTTAGTGAACTTGATTTAGGATGTGAAATGTTTTACTTGTGCAATCATTGTGAAAGTTATTATATTTATTACTGTTTTACTGCTTTGCAATCTATTATTATACTTATGACTACTGCTTTACTGCAAATGAACCTTTAGCCTATCCTTTGTAATAAACCATACATGTAGAATATGAGAATTGCATTCTGTACATGACTTGCTGAGTGCTCAATGTACTCACCCCTTGCAACAATACACCATCAGTTGAACGATTCACGTTGGGTTCAAAGCCCCGATCCAACCGGATCTCTTTTTTTTTTCTCCCCCATTTTTTTTCCTTTATGGATTTTTCACCGTGCCGTCTACTCAAAACAATAAATCAGAGTGGATCATGAACCGATGTATTCCTACTTGAAAACACGATCTTCTTTTTTTAAGGAAGCACAGGCGTGAAACTTGCACAAAGATTAACAAAAACACCATGTCCATGCTGACATGCAATGCAACTAAGATTTGGATGATTTTAGCAAATAAAACATCTGAATTATTTTTATCAAATCCTAAGTATAAATTAGCGTGCAGTTGCAACTGATGCAAGCAAAACCGTGCCGTGCCGTCCACTCAAAAAGATTAATCAGAGTGGATCATGAACTGATGTATTCCTACTTCAAAACACGATCTTTTTTTAGGAAGCACAAACGTGAAAACTTGCACAAAGATGAACAAAAACACCATGTCCATGCAAACGCAACTAAGTATAAATTAACGTGCGGTTGCAACTGATGCAAGCAAAACCGTCCAGACACCGCGAAGCTGAGAAATGAGAGGTGCTACAGATCTTCTGGTTCTCAGGTGAACTATCTTGTTCATTACATTACACTGGCACTGTGACTGCCGTACCAAGGAAGAGGAACTCAGAAATACTAGTTACAGATACCTACAACATACATATATATATTATATATACCGCATCACTCCACCTTTTTTTTTGTTTTTGGCAATTTCACCACTACCCAACAACATCATCATAAATTTATACGGCGGTAGAGGCCTCATCAGGCATGATACCAAAACATGTATTTACATATCTTCTCTTCTGCCCATCTGAAGATTTAACTTTCGTTATTCTATCATCTGGCAAACGTACACCACTAATGAAATCTCTCCTTTCCGAAGCCCAGTGAGTTGATTTCTTCATCCTTCACTGGCCATATTCACCCTGGAACGAACTGTACAACGAATTACTACTCATTTTTGTAGCCTTTTTTACCATTACATTTGAGGTTATGGCCGACTCGCGCTGACGAGCTGCCCATAGCGAGCTCAGCTCTCGGAGGCGCTGGAAGTAGTCCCCCAGTGCGAGGAGGCCTGTCGCCGCCTGCCGCGCCGTCAAAATTTTGCGCATCTGCTGCAACGTCTGTTGCCGGAGATTGTCTGCCTGCGCAGCGCACAAGGGCGTCAGAACAGGCGGGCGGCGCCACCCACTGTGAGCAAGGATAATATATGCGATGTTTTTGGCCATGCCATGCGGCGGCAGGGTGCAAGCAAACTGCTGAGATTTATTTCGCGGTTGGTTCTACGTACCTGGCCTACGAAGCTGGCGAGGGTTTTTAGCTTCTCCACCGCGTTTGCCATCTGCACCATGTCCGAAGAGCCATACAGATCGATCGCCACCAGAGCCTCCGCGAGCGTCTGCTGCAGCTTCTGCATGCCCTGCGAAAGGGCGTCTTCGGCCTGCGTCGAGTTTTGCTGCAGGAGACAAACTTCGACGAGCTGCTGTTCCGTCAGAGGCCCGAGTTGCGGCCTTAAAATCTGACACCAGCAACAAGATTCAACATGTAAGACCAACCGTACGTCCAAGGAGACACCTAGCATGCACCAGTAGTTCTGAAGAGATGTACTACGGTTCAGTGTCAGTGAGCAACCTTGAGAACTTCTGAAGGCCGGAACCCGCCCATCCAGAGGAAAAACCGCTCGGCAGGGGTCTTCCACATGCCGGACATGACGTAGAACACGTCGGAGTTGGCGGCCATCTCCTTGATCCTGAAGAGGTGCTCGTAGTGTCTGAGCCCGGTCTCGACGAGCATGGGAAGATCTAGCTCCGTCGTCTGCCGCTGGAGAGCACTCCTCAGCTCACCCGTGTGCCTCATCTGCTCGTCCACCCAATTATTGTACTCAATCTCGAAATCAGCAACTCCTGTTCGTGAAACCACACAAACCGGCAGTTGGATAAGATATACCGGATGTTCTTCTTGTCCTGAACATTGCATTCAGTAGCATTGTTCGTGCTTCAGAAAGATCTTAAAGAATTAATATTGATTGTCGCAAAACCTAACCCGGATCTATTGATCTTGCTAGTCCGAGAGGTGAATCTCCTAGGCCCCCACTTCCATATACACCCTGCAGCAGAGCAAATAGCAATGCAAAATCAGTACATGCAACTGTCATTGCTAAAGTGGCTAACCAACAGATTTTATACATGCATGTACCTGCTGCCTTGCCCGTTCAAGCTCTTGCTCTATCTGGGCCAACTTCATCCGGCTTGTCTCTAGTTGCTGGATGTAAGCCTATGGAGCACAACATTGGAGTAATAATGAGATAGCTACAATCTAGCATGATGACAACAGGAGATTTGTTAAGTTCTTATCGTTGACCTTTTTCCGAAGGCGACTTTTCCGAGCAGCCTCCCTGTTCTGTGCAAGTCTTCTCAGGGCCTGAATAGAATCATTCCAATTTTGTAAGTAGAACATCATTTTATCTTGCAAGAATAAACCAAATTTCCTATGAACGAGCTAATTAAGATAAATAATTCAGAGAATCATCTCTGTTACAGCATATAGTATTTAGGCCCTGTTTGGTATATATGGTTCTAGATTCTAGTAGAAACGGCAACGGTTCCAGATTCTTGATAGAAACGTTTCTGGTAGGATTCTGTGAATCGGGTGGAACGGGGTTGAGACTGATTCGGCCACAGAGTGAAAAAAGAAGAAACGTTTCGAGCTTTAGCCCGTTTGGTTGGGTTTCTTCTAGAATCTAGTAGAAACGGCTCGATTCCAAGTTGCTAAACGGGCCTTAAGAGATGAGTACACTGCAGCACTGGATCAGTTAAAAGAAACAGGAGAAAGATGCTAAACGGCCGGGCCTTAAGAGATGAGTACACTGCAGCACTGGATCAGTTAAAAGAAACAGGAGAAAGATGCTTCGGTTGTACTATGTGATGGTCACCTTGTCTGGCAGCTTGCTTGCTTCCTGATCGATACTCCTTGCTGGCTCCAGCGCTACCTGTGAAGCTTCTTCTATCTGCAAAGCTCATCAAAATGGGTCCGGGCTTGACCGGTAAATCACAGAAGCTACAAAAAGTTCAGATCAGAGAGCTAATTAATGATGAGGATTCCTCACCCTAGTGTCGAACTTCGTCTCCGCCTCCATGATCGTGGACCCGCTGGTGGCCTGGCTGCTGTCGACTTTGAAGGCTTCATTGCTCCACATGCCAAGCGGAGGCGGCCGGTCGTACATCCCCATTCTGAAGGGCTCCGCGAACTGCGTCGACGCCGAGGTCATGTACTCCGGAGGGGAGCCGCTGCTGATGCTAACCAAGAGAAGAAGACGAAGAAAAAATCAAGGGGAGGTGCACCGTAAGTACAAACCAACCAATGATCGCCGCAACTTGCAAGAACAGGGAGAGGAAGAAAAATAGAAAAAGCGAGGCTTTTGAACTGGGAATTAATGGAATGTGTGCATACTACAGCCTAGCACAAAGCAGGAAGGAAGCAGCTGCATGCAAAGCCAGGAAGAAAAAAAATGTATATGATCTCCACCGAGTGCGGCCGCATGCAGCTCCACAAAAGCGCTGGAAAAGGCGCCATCCGCCGGGCAGCACTTTGCCAGATTCCGCAGGCGCAGAGGCTGACAACGCACGCAACAAATGATATGACCATGGATCGCGCCCTTGTCCATCTGAAGGCCGAGACGACGGCCACGTTGCGCACTTGGGTCAGGGAAATAAAACAAAAGAGTGTCTCATCATGCGTCTACTCGTCGACCGAACAGGGACACGGCCGATCGATCGCGCAGTCGTCTGCAAACATCTGGCGATCTCTTGAGAAGAAGAGCATCTCGAAAGGGGGGCACACATGTGAAAGAGATTATGATTTGCGGGTCGGCTTAGCTAGGAGGATGCGAGAACCTGTGCGTGCCTCCTAGTAGATGGGCGCATGCATGAGACGAGACGAGGCCACGGGATAATCTGCCTGGCTGCGAGTGGGTGCGTGGATGCTCGACCTGGAATCTGGAATCTGGGCGGGCATGTGCTTGAAACGAAGCGGCCGCGCGCGAGGGGTACTAATGCTGTTTACTGGTACTAATTAATGCTGTTTATTCTTTTTGATTTAATGGATTAGTTTTTTTATCATAAATAAATAGTTATCTTTTTGGATAACGACACGACACGGTGTTTTGGCACACTAATTTCTATTGTAATATGTCTATAAAACATATATAATAAAATCATAGTATTATGAAATTATTTTTCGTGATAAATCTATACATATGATTATTATGTATCTAATTTAAAAAAATATTAACCGTTAAAGTTTTAAAGGTTTGATCACAACTACATTTAAAAGAACAAAAATTTATGACTGCGAAGGCAGGACGGGGGTAGGAGCCGTTACCGGCGCTGGCCGAGCCTTCTCACGACGCAGAAACGCCACCTTTTTGTGGGCCTGGTCTCTGCTTCTGCTTCTGCTTCTGCTTCGTTGTCGTTTTGTCGTTGCTGGGTTTTCTCTTGTGCCAAACGGTTGAGTCGTGAGTCTCGTGACGGCGTGCGGAGTTGGGTCGGGATTGGTGGGGGCGCAAAGGTCCAGCTCCGCGCGCGCGTCGCTGTAAACTGACGGGTCCCTGGGCGGTGATGCTACGCGGCCAAGTCCATTTCTTGGCCAGGGTTCGACACGGATAGCCACTACACCGTACCGGCCGGTGTTAGAATCTCCCAGCCATTTCTTAGTAGAGTTTAAGCGACTAGTTAACGTGTAGAGGGTGGTGACCGAGGCGCCAATCAGTTCATCACCTGTGACGTCACGAAGCAGCAGGCAAAGTGGGGACTTAGGCTCTGTTTGGCAACAAAGTATTTTCATAATTTCTAGGCAAAACCTTGGTTTTGAAGAATACCATGGTATTTTTGGCCATAAGGTGTTTAGAAGCAACCAAAAAAACTCTGTTTTGAAAACCATAGTATTACTAATACCATGGTATTTTTGGAGTATTGAAAACTCCACTCATAGTGCAAAAGACTTTGGCATCACTTCATCATGCAAAAGACTTTGCTTCCAAACAGTTTCCATACCATGATTTTGTAATACCATAGTATTTATGACAAAACAATTTCTATGCCATGATTTTGTAATACCATGGCATTGAAAAACTTTGCTTCCAAACAGGGCTTTAGGCTCTGTTTAGGACTTAAAGCCAGCTTCAGCTTTCAAAAAGCCAGTACGTTCCTCAAATAGGTTAGCTTTTAAGCGGGTTTAGATATAAGCTAAAAACCATATATAACTAGTAAAAACTAAAAATGGGTAAAACGTGCTTTTACGACTTATTGTGCAGAGGAATTGGCTTTTACAAAAGAACTACGGCTGCTTTTCAACTGAAAGAACTATTTTTTTTAAAAAAAAGAGATACACATATCAAACAGGGCCTTAGTTATGCCTTGGTTTCAGCTTACAAACCCAGTGGAGTGAGTACTAGTACTAGTATAAAACTTGAACCGGTTCAGCTACTCTTATGTTTTTTTTTTTTTTCAAAATTAGCGGCAAAAGCTTTGCCAATTCATTGCCAATTCATTATAGAAGAGGAAAGAAACGTTTAATGTTACGTTTTTGGCGCTCTTGATTTTAAGTGCTCAGAATTCCAGTCCTACTTTTGACGCCAACCAAGTACATGGGATGAACTAATCCAGATTCTAATGCCAGCACCATTATGGCTCATCGTTCATGAATCTAGCTGTTTTTGTGGGATGTTACATCCTGCGCGCACGACCCAAAGCAGAAGCTCCACACGTAGTGGAGGATTTCGATGTCCTTCAATTATTGGCGCGGCCACTTTGCTTTTGCAGTAAAGCAGGTTAGGTCGGTCTATCCAGCGCGCACAGAATGCAAAGCGGCGGGCTTCGTTTGTCGCCTCCCTGTGCAACACCTCTAACCTAGCCACCGTGGATAGCTCAAACCCCCCCACTACCCAACTTATCTGGAATAGCATGCAGCATAGTGATGTGCGTGGCTATCTTCACCAAATTTCGTCGATCTCGCTCCCCTCACGTGCGGGGCAGGCAGGCAGGATAGGTCTCGGCGCAGGGCTTTCTAAAATATGTAGATCCAATGGCATACGGCCACATCGGCTATATACGAATGTTGAAGCTAGCCGATTTATCATTTTCTGTTTCATGGAAGATGCAAATCCATGGACCCATGGACAGGCATAGTGAGACGAAATATAAGAGAGAGATGCCGCGCACCCAAGTTAACTTCCGATTAGACCTGGGCTGCCTACAAAAATTCTACGAGAAATTATGGTTTTTTTTTTAGCTCTTTTACGGTACACTAAATTGAATATGAACCGTTCATTCTTTTCGATCCAATGGATCAGATTAACTAGAGTTTACTTATACTGCATCTGGTAGTAGAGTAGTAGAAACACCTTTAAGAAATCAACGGTTAGATGTGATTTCTACTACACATTTTATACTACAAGTATAATCCACCGTAAAATTTCTCTTTTTTTTTTTTTTTTGCCCCAGGGGAGTAAGAAATTGTGCTTGCTGTGCACAGCAATGCACTGCTAGCTAGGAAGCAAGGAAAAGGAGAGACGATGCATTGGTCATCACTTTCTTCAGTCGACCAGCTAGCAACAGCACTTGGGTTGGGGAGGGGGGCATGCACTATGCAGATGCAGCAGCCTCTCCCTCGCCATCTACTGGGGTTGGCGATGATGCAGGGCGACTTTTTTTCCCCCCTAGTGCCCCCGCACTATTTTGCCAAATAAGGGCCTTGGCCTTTTCCGCTGGGGAGTCAACTATCAGGAACCTCTACTAAAGGGACCCGATGCAAAGCTCATGGCTCCTAAAAAGATCTGTACTGGGTACTGACGTGTCCTGTTTAGAGACGGCTATGCGGAACGCAAATTCACGGTAACCTGCGGGCCGAAGCAAGAGAACGTACGAGCGCGTATGGTTGTCTGGGCAGAGGGCAAAAGAGAGGGCATCTCCCTTGTACTTTTCGAGAATTTGCACAAGGTATCTCTTAAATGTCGCACTTCGATCCTAGATGGCTATCCTGAAAGGTGGTTAACAGCGTGTTATTCTCTTCTACGCTTTGCCTTTGCTTTGTTTATTTTAGATGACATGATCTCACTTTGGGTGCACTAGTCCACTTGCTCCTCTAAAGATCTATACAGTTTACATCATTCTGTGCCACAAGCAACGGAAATCTAGTGCGAGATTGCGCTGCTGGTGTGTGCAAACGACATTACAGTTAATTCTCCTCTCTGCTTGCCGTCATGTTCTACTTCGTACACAGTGCCAAACTTCCGATGCAACAGTTGCGATCATCTTTTTTCTGCATTCGCTAGTAATCAAATGGAAAATTTCAGGAGAAGTAAGCGGTTGGATTATAGGAAATACGCACCTAAGCTTGTGGATGTTGAAATGGTCTTCGAGATAGCCAGGGTAAAGCTCCATTATATCATACCTAAATTGGCCTCCCTTGAAAATTATACTTGAACTGATCACCTCATATCTATCAAACTGAAAGCAAGAATTCATTTACCAACAGGGGAGTATTAGCTGTATGATTTCCAAATATTCGAAGTTACGCAGTAGCTCTAGGTTGTCTAGTGTTGCATGAACATGAAAGAAGATGTGCTCTTACAAAATACCAAAGACATGCTCTTCGAAAAAATATATATATAGATGTTTGATCACTTGCTCGAGGCACTTTATTCCGACAATATAGAGATTCTCATGAACATAGGGCTTATCAGTTCTATTCCAGACTTACTTGAGAAGCGAATATGATTAGTCTAGTATCATTGCAGCAATTTGCAGGTCCATTCAGAATAAACAAGAAAACAACAAATTAGAGACAAGACTAACTAAAATTCAAGAATTATGAAAATTTAGAGACTACAGCTATCAAGAAGCTAATATCTGCATGAGCCCCAAGAAAAACCATGCCTTCCTTTCGCTCTATCAGGAATGAAAAGATAAACAGTCCATGAATGGCAAGCTGTGGTGTGTTGTTTTTCCCAGTAACTCCTATAGAAACATCACTTACAACTAATTCTAGCCCACATGAACAACAGCCGAAGTGTAGGATTTTCCTTGCTCTTCACAAAGATAACACACAGAACTCACAGAACCAATGAACAAAATAAGCTGAGAAATTTAGTACCTGGGTGAGGTATTTCGTCGACTAAGGATGGCCAACAGATTAAAGCACTCAAGCACTCGAACGGCGAACTGTTGAGCACTAGGGCCTCCACAGATGTGCTCTAGCTCAGCTCCAAAGGACACCAGTTGGCCATATGAAGTGATGCAGGGTTATATAAAGAGCCAGCTGCCTTCCCTTCAAAAGGAGGAGCCAAGTATAAAAAGCTTTTAGTATTTAATATTATCACCTGGGCCTCATGCTTAGGATGCACTGATTATTCTTCCCGTAAACTAGTTGGATATGTGCAAAGTTGCTTGCACACAGGAATGCATACATACATACATACACCCATCATCACCTAACTAGTGAGAACCAGGAACGTGTGCACATGATTCTGACAGAGAAGAAAGATGGTAACTTTCAGGTGTAAAAGAAGCATGCTTTTAAGCCTGCATCGCAGGCACACACTTGGTTACTTGGACAGATGTACTCATTAGCTGCTCAATAATTTCAGATGGCACAAGTGATTGATACTGCCCTGGAAAGGCATGACACTAAGTAGTTTCCATGTACATTGTACTGCAACACCACCAAGCAAACATGGATAAATACACCACATCCACTGTCACCTACTGATTAGGCAGAAAGTTGCATGCAAGAAGATTCAGCAGACCAGGCAACAGTTATTCACAAGTCATAACTGAGCATATTTGAGATGCAAAAGAAACTTGCTTTGGCACAATAAGTCCCATAGTTTTTAGCCTTCAATTTACCCACAGGTGTGCAGACACTACTAGTTACAGGCTTACAGCACTAGGATCACACAGAATTGTGAACTGAGCTTTGTCAGGACTTACTTCTATTGCTAGGGTGCCTTAATGCCTTTAGGGCCTCATGAAGGCAAGGAGGATTTAAGTAATGCTCTGATGACCCTATAATGGGGCTCATGTTAGATTCCATGATGCAATTAAGGGACATCACTAGATTCACCAACGTGGTGCATGGTGGAACTTCCCATTTCTGGGGTATCCCCCCTGATCACTAAACCTCTTCAACCGTCCCAGAAAGAAGCCTCCTTTACACCTCTCTCTCTCTCTCTCTCTCTCTCTCTTTTTTCTCCTATGCTACTTGTCTTCGTTCCTTGTTGCATTTTTTACGGCGCATCATCATTTTTCTTTAAGCAGCTTTATCATCTTGATGAGTTCGATCTCAAGAAGGACACCACATAGTGAGTAGTCAATTTGGTTACTCCTATCAATAATTGTTACACAGTAGAAATTCATGTGAAATGTTCAACAACATAGGTAACAAGAAACTGAACTGCCATGACAGTTGAATCGAATTACAGATCTCACCCAAATTTTATTCGATGTCACGTAACCATGTCTTAGGATTAACCAAGTCTAAGTCGTTCCACTATTGGGCAATCATTGCCCGTATCTTTCACAAAAGCAAGAAGAAATTACACTACATAATACTACTCCGAATTAAAAATAAAACGAGGAGGAATATATATATATAAATTATGCCCAGTGGGGGCACCTAGTCTTTTGCGAATTGCGTAACGCTGGTGCGTGACGACGAAGAATTCTCCTTTGTCATAAAGGCGCAAAAGGAGAACCTTTCGACGGCTAAACGTAAAGCAGGAGAAGATAAGATAAAGCACTAGAAGGGGTTAATTAGTGGCATAATTAAGCAGCAATGATGCAGTCTTGCTAATATGCGAGCTAACTAAAACCTTAATGCAAACGGGACGGGGCTCTGCTTGCTTGCTGATGGCAGCATTATTAAAGCTGTCCATGCATGTCCCCATCGCCAATGCGGTTTTTTCCTTGGTGAGGATGCGTTGCAATAGTCATGGCCGATTCCTTCGTAGCCTCGTCTTCCTTTTGGCTTGATTGGTTCGCGCCCTTCTTTTCCGTCCGCCCTTTTGCCCCCTTTTCAATCTTCATCATGTTCAGTACGATTTCAGGGAAATTTCCCGGTAAAAAGTTGGGAAATTTTTGTAGTTCCTCGAGTTCGTTGGGACCATGAATCCTACAAATCTAATAGTGCAGGCAGGAATGCAGATTGATCAGAATTAAAAATTACTTACCTGATCAAGGATAGCAACTGTAGGTTTGATCAAGGATAGCAACTGTAGGTTCTCTCTCGGCAGTCTGCCGCCGGTAGATGTGGATTGGGGGAAGAGAACAAGAATTGTATTTGTACCTGACTGCGTCCAATGCTGGATCGAACGAAGATTTGGCCTTTTGTAGTGCTATGCACTTTTTTTTATTCATCTTCAAAATAAAATTACAAATCTAATCAATTTTTGGATGACGAAAGCATCGATAGCTGACACGTATCAATTATTCTCCTACCATAACAAATTGCTAGCATCGTATCTTCTCTTCTCAAAATTAGATATACACTTTTATTCGGAAGAGGTCAAAATAAAAACAAAAAATTGCAGGAGGGCCAGATACATAGGGAGGCTTCAGATCGAACCATGTGTACTTCCCTAGTGGGCCAAACTTATTTGAAGACAGTCCTGAGTCCTGACAATGATTGGAGAATGGTAACTACTTGAAGCCAGATTTTCGTCTCCAAAAAAAAAAAAATGAAGCCAGATTCAGATACCCATTCTGACAGAGAGAACAAATATTCAGATTAAAAGGTCTTATCCAAATCCTCCTGAAGATTTGATGGTCAAGTAATCGGGATATATTTATACACGTCTTCAGAATCTAGTGCTTATCCATTCTTTGCTACAAGAGTTTTGCACCCAAAGTAGAAGATTTTGCATCTACAACTGCTAGCACGAGTACTAGACTTTGGGCAAACCACTGGCTAGCCTAGTGAACCAATGAACTAATCGCTCGGTCGGTTTGATCTCTGAGACTCTTGAGTCTGATAAGCGATAACTACGAGCTCTTAAAGTGTTAGGGATCAGCTAGGTAGCCAAGCAGTACGATGTGAATAATAAATCAAACTCACATGGAAAAAAAAATCAAACTAAAGTTGCTAGAGCACTACCAAAAGCAAGGAAAGGAGAGGCTGGCTCTGCATGCACGAGGCGTTCCATTTCATTTCACCAAGTGAAACAAGTAATGGTGTGTGACTAAGATTCTCACGTGAGCAGTGCCTGACCCCCTATTTTTGCTAGTATTTGCCTATACATTGCGACCGACCTGTTTGTGCTTGTCATTGTTTCTTAGGATAAAAAGAACCATGCAATGAGGTAGTGTGAGGGCACAGTGATAATAAGTTATTCAATTACGAAGTTGGAGGTTAAACATAGCATTAGGATCTCAAAGCAAGCATGGATCTTGGCTTTATGTCTTGGAGTATTGATCAGTGAGTAGATCTGGCCTAAGCTGGTGGAGAGTGATGGTTTTGGTGCAATTTGTCATGATCTTTGTGCAGAAAAAGTGCAGGGGTTGAGGAGGATGGAACTTGACTATTGGCTTTCAACCATGGGACGATTCCCTGATACTCTCCAAGTTGCTTCGCATTAGACTATATGTGAGACCAACGTGAGTGAGCCATGACATCTCATGAACTCTAGACTAGTGAATAATAAACAAGCATGGTTGTTGAAGGACCGTACTGACAATCAGAAAGAGGATGAATGATCTTAAATAAATTCCCCCCCTATTTATTGGATAAAAAGAATCTATCAAAAACTTCAAAGAACTAACGGAGATATAAACTTACTCTTAAATCTTCGGTACGCACCTCCTTACAGATATCAGGAACCTATTTTAATCATCAATTACAAAGATTGGTGTCAAAGTTTCGACCTTTCCTAAATCGAAGGAGAAGTGCATCTAAGGGAAGCAAAAATCAAAATCTTGATCTTAGACTTGCTCGTAGGGTTTTGATGATCAAGATGATCTTGAATATCCTTCCACTTGTCACAGCAAGTAAGAACACAAGAAATAAAAACCACAAACACGATTGTCGGTGTTTCGTGCACCGGCAATACGAATTTATGGTCGGAAGGGGTCGCGCGCTCCCTCTCCCCGAATGGTCGACTCAAGGAGTCAGAAGATGTATACTGGTTCGGGCTGAATGTCCCTACTCCAGTTCGTGCGCTGTGGATGTATTGATCTTTGGGAGATGGACAAGGGGTGTACAAGCGAGGCGGGGGTGGCCGCCGATCCCCTTGATGTTTTCGCTAGGGAGTTGAGGCTACCTAGAAGACTGTTTTCTCCGCGCGCCCCTCCCTCTTGGGCCCTGCCTCTCCTTATATAGACGGAGGAGGCAGGTTACACGGGAGTCGGGAAAACTACGAGGAAAGGGGCCTGCACGTCTTGAAGTCCGGTTCCTGTCTTGTCCGACCGACCCGCCCGTCCCGAGGCGGGGTTGGTGGTTCTCGCGATGAGCACCTTGCGTAGTCGGCCTGCAGGTGGCGTGTCGCGTGGTGCTCCTGTCGGCCTTGGTGGCTTTAATGGCGCTTGACTTTGCCTTGGCCTCGGAGTGGGCGATTTCTTCTGCGGTGTGCCAGCGACGGATCGGGGCTTGACTTCTTCGGTGGCTCTTCCGATAGCCTCGGAAGGAGCCGCCTACCCTGCACGGACGTCGAGGGCCAGCTGCGCACAAGGCACCGCCGACACTGTGTGGGCCCCTGGCGCTCGTGGCGCGGTGGAGCTTGCCGACCGCGAGCTCCAATGTTAGGTGGTCGAGCCCACCGACCGCCGGACCGGAGTCCGCCGACCGCTCAGGGTCGGCCCGCACCGGCCGGTTCGCTCCCCGCGCCCAAGTACCTTTCGCGGTGCTTTGGGCCTTTATCGAGGTTGGTCACCCGCTCGTGCTTCCGGCCGATGGGGGTACCCATGGCATGGGTACCCGCCAAGAGCTTCGAGCCCCTGAGCGGCCTGAGAACCGCCGGGGTTTAACTCGCGGCGGTAGCTGTCGGTCCGAGGTCGGTGATGCTAGGTCGCGCGATCGCCTCGGGAGCCGCGCCACTTAGAAGGGGCCCGGTGGCGCGAGCACCCGGCAGTGTAGCCCCCGAGCCCCGAGCTGGTCGGAGAGCCTGGCTCGGGGTTTAGCCCCGGCCAGGATTCGCCGACCCGAGGTCGGTGGCGCCAGGTCTCCAAGGATCGCTGGGGAGCCGCGCCACTTAGAAAGAGCTCTGGCAAGGAAGACCCGGTGGGTGTAGCTCTGAGCCCCGAGCTGGTCGGAGAGCCTGGCCTGGGGTTTAGCCCACTGGGATTCGTCGACCCGAGGTCGGTGGCGCCTAGGTCGGCGCGATCGCTGGGGAGCCGCGCCACCTAGAAAGAGCCCGGCAAGTGGCGAGCACCTGGCAGTGTAGCCCCGAGCGGGCCTGAGAGCCGGCCGGGGTTTAGCCTACCGTGGCGATCATCGACCCGAGGTCGGTGGCGCCTAGGTCGGCGCGATCGCTTGGGGAGCCGCGCCACCTAGAAAGAGCCCGGGCAAGGAAGCGCACCCGGTGGGTGTAGCCCCGAGCCCCCGTCGGGTCGGAGAGCCGGCCGGGGTTTAGCCCTGGCCGACCCTGGCAAGCCACGCCGTTCGTGGGTTTTTTCAGAGTCGGGTGAGCGAACGACGCTTGCCTTCGTCGGCTTGAACGCCGTGCTCGTGGCGAAGCTACTATCGGGTAATCCGAGTGGAACCTTGGCGATCTCCCTCGAGGGGATCGTATCCAAGCGGACGTAGCTCCGTCGTGGGCGTCCGACCCGCCGGGGCGTTCCATAAAACCTTTCCTTACTGCCCCGCATCGGCCGCCGGTCGTCCGCCAACCCGAGCGCTACCGCCGCCACTCATCGATGAGCTCGCGGAGAGAGTGTGAGGTATGGTCTCGACGCTGGCCACAGCCGATTGGGTCGTCCGCCGACCCTAACTAGTGGCCCTCGGCTCGCCGCGACTCGCCCCTCGCTCTCTTTTTACGTGTTGGGGCGGCTTGCTCCAGCCGGCTGGATTCGCCTTCAGAACCCTCAAGACGGTGCCGGCCTCGGCGCGAGCCCGCCGCTTGCTTTCCGAGGTCGGCGCCCAATGGCCGTTTTACCTTTCTTGGCATGGGGGCGCCAGGTCTGCTAGGCCGACGGGGCCTGCGATGCGGCGTGGCGTGCGGCGCGAGGCGGCCGTCCTGTCGGAGCAGTTAATGCTTAGTGGGGTTTAAATGGGCTGCGGCACGTTACCGGAGTAGTGGGCGTGGCGGCGGTCGACGGTTGGCATCGCGCTTGGTCCGCGAGGTGGCGTCGGTTGGGCGCGGAGGCGCGCCCGTTCCCGCCAGGCATCTATAAAGGAAGGAGAGGGCGGCGCGGAGGGAGCAACTCCTCCTGCTCGTGTCTTCTGAAAAAGGAAAAGGAGAGAACGCAAGGGGAAGAAGAAAGGACTTCCTGCTGCGTCGCGCCGTCCTCCGCTCCCCCACGCTCATTTGGAGATGTCGCTGGCCCCGCACTCGACCGCGGCGGGTCGCTACCTCGGCTTGGAGAGGAAGGAGCTCCTTCCCTCGCGGCCTCAGTCCGGCTGGCGGGTGCCGCCGGCCGGGACCGAGGTCCCTGAACTGGAAGACGGCGAGATAGTCTCGCTGGCGTCCTTCTACGAGCGGGGCTTCGGCCTCCCACTCCATCCGTTCGTCCGGGGGCTACTGCACTTCTACGGTGGGGAAGTTCACCACCTGAACCCGAACGGAGTCCTCCACATCGCGGTCTTTATGACGCCAGGCGAGGCCTTTCGGGATCGAACCCCACCGGGGCTCTGGCGCCACTTCTTCTACGCGAGGCCGCCATCGATGCCGCCGACCTCCTCGGCGCCTCGCGATCCAATCAAGCAGAACCACCGCAGTCGCCCTACATCGACGTGAAGCTGCCGACGTCCAACCGGGGGTGGCACGGCGAGTGGTTCTATGTCTGGAACATCGGCGATAGCGCCCCGGCCTTCAGCGGGAATCCACCGAAGTCGCATCCCTGCTGGACCTGGGGTCCCGACGCGAAGGACCGGTCGAAGGTGGATTTGATTCTCGGGAAGTTTGCGGACTTGAAGCGGCGGGGCCTGACAGGCAAGGTGGTCCTCAGCACGTTTATGGAGAGGCGCATCCAACCCCTCAAGGACCGGTCGCGTCCCATGTTTGAGTACATTGGGCCGACCGACCCCGCAAGGTCGTCGGAGCGGGAGCTCCCTCCGTCGGAGATCCTCGTGCGCGTGTCCGCAGTCTCCATCGCGGGAGATACCGAGCCAGCGGGCGAGGCGCCTGCGCCGTTCTCGGCGCAGAATCCTCCGGACTTGGTACGTCCGGTGGCTTCTGTTTGCTTTTGTTTTGTTCTGCTCCCTCGCCCCCTCATCCGAGCGTGTTCTCGCAGGGGCTTGGTGGACTGATCTCCCGCCCCTTGCTGCCGGGGGAAAAGGAGTTGAGAGCGGCCGCGCGCCGCGAAAAGGAGAAGCAGGACGCCGCCCTGCTAGCGAAAAAGGTGGCCACCAAGACGCGGAAGAGGAAAGAGCGCGCGGACCAGGCCGCGCGTGGCGAGGAGGTCTCGGAGGAGACCTCGAGTGAGGGTGACGAGGAGTCGTCGCCGAGCGAGGAAGAAGAAGTTGCCGGAGACGACTCTGGCGGCTGTGACGCGGGTCCCAGCCGCGGGCGACGCGGCTCCTCGGAAGAAACCGCGAGCGCAGGTTTGTCCCGCGGAAGCGCAGATCCTCGCCGCCTCGCGGGGTCCGGCAAAGAGGGCACGCCAGTGCCGCTTGTTCGCTCCTCCCGTAAGTGACTCACGCAATTCCTCCGGTCTTTGTCTTCTTCTGTAATTCTGGCCGAACCCATTGTGCGCGAGGGCCTCACCAGGCCCAGGAGGCGCCGAGTCCTACCAGCGGTGAGGAATCGCCCCCTCCGTCTGTCCCGTCGTCGCGGTGGTCGTCGGAGCGGGATCGTCGGATCGCTCCGCGGTAGGGCCGTCGGTGAGAAGACTGCCGGAGGGACGCATCTGGCCGCCGGATCACGGCCGTCTGGCGAAAGTTTCGTCGGGCGTGCCCGCTGCGTCGCCGACTGAGACCGTCGGTCTGCCGCCTGCCTTCCCCGTCTTTGCCGACCGTGGAGGTCGGCGCGAGCCTGTCGCCGGAAGCATCGTTTGCGGCGTTAGCCGGCGGGACGAGATCCGCCGCCCGCCGGCCGCCGCCATTCGGCGGTCCGAGTGTCGCCGAAGAGCGCTGGCCGCCGCCACAGCGCTCCGGCGGTCGGGAAATCAAGTCGTATGCGGTCGCCGTCGCCGCTGGCCCGACTTGGCCCGCCGACCGGCCGGGGTCCCGCGTTCATTCTCGATTTACGGCGTAACGCGCGGATTGGGACGTTCTGGAGGAGGAGATGGGAAGGATCCACGCCAACCTTACTCTCGTCGTTGACGCCGCGTCCAAGGCGAGGAAGTCCATTACTCAGGAGTCCCGCTCGGCCAGATCGGTAAGTCTGACGGGGATTTGTCTTTTGTGCATCTCTCGACCGGGAAATGGAGACTGACCGGGCGGGTATTCGCAGCGCTTGACATCCCGAGCGGTGGGCAAGTCGATGTTCCTCCGGCACTTGCACAGCCGGGGGAGTGCCGTAGGGGAAGAGCTGCTCGATGCTCGGAGGGCGCTTGTTGCCGAGCAAGGAAGGGCCGCCACGGCAGGTCAGCGGCTGGGGGAAGTCACTGAAGCCTTGCGGGAGGCTCAGCGACTCGTGGAGTCGTTGACCGTGGAGGGGGAGAGGGCCAGGTCGTCCCTGGCGAATGCGGAAGCGGCCAAGACTTCTGCAGACAAGGCGCGGCAAGATCCGCCGGCGAGGCCGCCCTCTTCCGAGAAGAATGCGAGTCGGCCCGCAGGGAGGCCGACCGGCTTCGCGGCGAGCGGGATCTTGCTCGGGGGGAGCTTGTGACGGCGAGGGAGCTTGCCGACCGCGCCGGGGCCGACCGAGAAGCACGTGCCAAGGTCGAGGAGGAACTTCGCGCCAAAGAGGCCTCCGTGGCCGGTGAGTAATTCAACCCCTTGGAGCCGCTGCGACGGGCGTCTTCTGACGCTGTCTCTCTTTTTTCTGTGTCCCTGCAGAGCTGCGAAAAGACCTTAGCGACATGCTAGAGTCGCGAAGGGCGGCGGTGGAAGAACGGGATGCGGCGGTCGAGTCACGCGACTCGGCCCTCGTGGATAAACGGGTGGCGGAGAGGGAAGCGGCCGATACGATGGCCGAGCTGACGGTCCTCCATGTGGGCATCCAGGACGTCTGCGACCGGCTGTTCGGGCTTACTCCGGGCCCCAGCGCCATCCCCGCCATACTTGGATGGGTCCCTGAGCGCGTCGAGGCGTCGGTGCGGGAAGCGGCGGTGCTTGGCGCTTCCTCGGCCCTGGTCAACACCGTCTCTTACTATGACGGCGTCGACCTTGAGGCGGTTGGGAGCGGCGTCGCTGCTGACCGAAGCGACGAAGAAGTCGACGCTTTCATGACCCGGGTCGATCCGTGCGCCCAAGAGATTGCCGGCCGGATCTCGCCGCGAAAAATCCTCCGTCGGACGGAGGGAGACGATTAGTATCCCTATTTTTTGCTTTTTCGGCAGTGTATGTAGTGAACATGATTACCCTGACCGAGTTCGAAGTGTCGGGTTGCTTTAAGCTATTTTGCTTGTCTATCCCGTGCTTCTTCTATGAATTTGGGCAATCTGACGACCATAGCTGCAGGGCCCGCGGGGGTGCCCTGAGAGCGTAGGTGTTGCCTCAATCCCGTTCGGAGAGATCACGGGATAGGCCGAGCTATCTCGAGCGATAGCTTTGCGGAGGGGTGCCTAGGTCGGACCGCCCTCTTTGCGAAGCTTACGCTTGGTAGGTTAGATCGCTGACCCGAGCGGAGGTGCTTCGACCGTCCCTGGCGTCTCTTGCTCAGAGGACTCGTTTCCCCGCATGAGTGCCACTTGAGCCGTAGCCGCGGAGGCGTAGGCCGTAGTACTTTTTGGGCTGGGGGAAACAAGTCATGAGGTAGATAGCTCGGTCGGTCGGAGTACGGCTTGGGTTAGCGACCCGAATGCTTTCTAACGACGACCGGGGTTGGTCTGCCCTGGTCGATCAAACTATCTTCTGCTCGGGCGGCTTCCTTTCTGCGTGGAATGCTACTTGGGAACCGTAGCCGCTGGGCTTAGGTTGTAGCATTCGGTTCGAGGAGGCTGCCGCGAGGGAGATTTGTTTGATCGGTCGGCTTGCCGACCTAAATCGAAAGGCTCCACCCGCCCGCCGCTTGGCCCTTTGCTCAAGTAACCTCCTTTTTGCTCAAAGTGCTACCTCGGAGCCGTAGCCGCGGGGGCGTGGGCTGTAGCATTTTGGGTTTGAAGAGGTTATTATGAGGGGGTAGCCCGGTCGGAGTGGTTACTGGACATCGATCTAGGTCGCTGACCCCTGAGGTCGGGGAAGTAGCCCCCGAGTGGTGCGTGGGGACTGGGGGTACAGTCGCCACGCACCGCTTGAGTCCGCAAAAGGATTTAAGTTTTCTTTTGGAGATAGGTGTGGATTAACTCGCCTGGGGGATCGTGCCGATTTCGGAACTGCTGTTGGGCGCTTCGTCTTCTGCGCCGTTGCGTGACCCCAAGGCGCTTCGTCTTCCGCTTCCTGGCGACTTGGGGCGCTTCGTCTCCCGTGCCGCCGGTTATAAAAGGAGAGGTGCCAGAGTGCTTGTTACTTCGCCAAGACTGCCGCGAAACGAACTTGCTTCGCGTGCTATGGCGGACCGCTACACACAACTTCGAGAGGAGGTGGGCGACGAGCAAGCCTGGCTGCGGATTGTGGCGGAGGTCGAGGCCGAAGCCGTGCGCGGGGATGCGCGGCGAGTCGACATACTTGTTGCGGGCATTCCCCGGCTGTGGGAGGTGAGGGCGCCGCTGATCCGGGCGGTGACTGAGCGGCGTCACGCGTCGTTCGGCTGGGTGGGCGCACACCAGGAGGAGTATCGCGCCTTTGCCGAGTAAAGGGACCTTGGCGGGTGGTTCCTTTTTGGGTTGGGCTGATGTTCCTCCTGTGAATAAATAAAGTGGCCGTGTTTCTCTTTTCGTCTCTTTTCGCTCCTTCTTCTCTTTTTGGTGTTGAGATCTAGCCCTCGTTCTTTCGCACGTGATCAAAGGAGGACAGCTTCGGGACCTCTGCTTTCGGGGCGGAGGTCGTAGTGCTCCGGATCAACAAAACGAGAGAGGTTCGAGGGAGAGAAAAAACCACTTGGTCGGTCGTCCGACTGCTGCAGCTTTCTTTGCTCAAGTGTTTTTCGCATGGTACAAAAAGAGGAGAGAGGCCGACTATGGATAGAACCTTCTCAGCTTCTCTATGTTCCAGGCGTTTGTCACGAGATTCCCTTCGGTGTCCTTGAGGCGGAAAGTGCCGGGTCGGAGGACTTCCGCGATGGTGAAAGGGCCCTCCCAAGGCGGGGAGAGCTTGTGCCTGTCCTTCGCGGACTGGACTTGACGCAGCACTAAGTCGCCGACTTCGAACGAGCGGCCGCGGACCCGTCGGCTGTGGTAGCGACGCAGCGCCTGCTGATATTTAGCCGACCGCAAGACCGCGACGTCTCGAGCTTCGTCGAGTCGGTCGAGGTCATCTTGCTGTTCCTCGATTGCCCGTGCGCTGTTGTAGTTCTGCACCCTTGGCGCACCGTACTCAAGGTCGGTCGGGAGGACAGCTTCCGCTCCGAACACTAAGAAAAAAGGAGTGAACCCGGTCGACCGGGTCGGCGTGGTTCGCAGACTCCAAAGAACGGGCGGTAGCTCGGCGGCCCACCGTCCCGCGAATTTCTTCAGTCGGCTGAAGATTCGCGGCTTGAGTCCTTGGAGAATCATGTCGTTGGCTCGCTCGGCCTGTCCGTTGGCTCGGGGGTGTGCCACTGCCGCCCAGTCGACTCGGATATTGAAGTTGTCGCAGAACTCAAGGAACTCCTTTCCCGTGAACTGCGTCCCGTTGTCGGTGATGATGGAGTTGGGCACCCCGAACCGGTAGACAATATCGCGGAAGAAACTTGCTGCCTGCGCCGATGTGATCTTTGCCAATGGCTTTGCTTCGATCCACTTTGTGAACTTGTCTACGGCGACAAGCAAGTGAGTGAAGCCCCCGGGCGCCTTTTTGAAGGGTCCGACCAGGTCGAGCCCCCAAACCGCGAAGGGCCACGTGATGGGGATCGTCTGCAGGGCTTGCGCAGGAAGATGCGTCTGCCTGGCGAAGAATTGGCATCCTTCGCAGGTGCGGACGATTTGGGTCGCATCTGCTACGGCGGTCGGCCAGTAGAAACCTTGTCGGAAGGCCTTTCCTACCAGGGACCGCGGCGCGGCATGGTGCCCGCACACCCCGTCGTGGATGTCCAGCAGAAGGTGCTTCCCTTGGTCGGTCGTAACACACTTTTGAAGGATTCCGGACGGGCTCATCTTTTATCGGGCGCATTCTATCTGGACGAAAGACTTAGCCCGCCGAGCGAGGCGCCGAGCCTCGGTGGTATCGGTGAGGAGCGACCTGCTCGTCAACCGATCGACAATCGGTTGCCTCGATCGGTTTCGGCCTTCAGACGCCAAGTCCGACCCAGGCAGGTGGGCATCTGGCCGAAGATCAGTGGGGCCGCCCGCCTTTGGGGGGTCGGCGGCGCCCTCAGCGCTCGGGTCCAACCGGATTGAAGGGCTGCTGAGGTCGGAGACGAAGATTCCAGGGGAACCGGCCCTTCCGGAGGCGAGGTTAGCGAGGAGTCGGCTTCACCGTTGTAGTGTCGGTAGCCGTGATGGAGCTCGAAACCCTTGAACTTCTCCTCGAGCTTGCGGACCTCCAGCAAGAGGGCGGCCATCCGAGCGCCACTGGCTCGGTGGCTTTCATCACTTGGTCGACGACCAGCTTGGAGTCGCCAGTAAGCGTTGAGCCGTCGTGGCGCCAGTGTCGGCGGCGATCCAAGGCCATTGACGAGGGCTTCGGACTCGGCGACATTGTTGGTGGCGTCGAAGAGTAGTCGTATGGCATACCGGAGTTTGTTGCCGAGTGGGGAGATGATGACGACCCCCACGCCGGCCCCGTTCTTGGTGTAAGACCCATCGGTACATCGCCCAAGATTACTCGGGTCCTCGATCGCCGCGAGGACTTGCGCCTCGGTCCACTCGGCGACAAAGTCCGCCAAGACACAGGACTTGATCGCCGTCCTGGGGACGTCACGATATGTCGATGCCGTTGAGCTCGAGGGCCCATTTGGCGATCCTTCCGTAGCGTCGCGGTTGTGGACGACTTCTCCGGCGGTGAGGAGGTTACCACGGAGATGGGGTGTCGATCGAAGTAATGGGCAAGCTTCCTCTTGGTGATGAGCACCGAGTACAAGAACCTCAGATCTGGGGATATCGGACCTTTGTTTCGAGAGCACCTCGGCCGAAGTAGACCGCCTCTGCACCTTGAAAACGCGGCCTTCCTCCGCCGCTCCACAACAAGTGCCGCTACCGACGACCGAGTCGTGGCGGCGATGTAGAGGAGCAAAGGCTCCTGCGGGCTCGGGCGACCAGGACCGGAGGTGAGGTCGAAAGGCCTTTAGTCGACTAAAGGCTTCCGAGCCGTTGGTCCAGTAAAAGCGGTCGGACTTCTTCATCGGCTTGTAGAGTGGCATCCCGCGTTCACGAGGCGGATACGGGCGACTTAGTGCCGCGAGGCATCCCATCGACCTTTGAACTCCCTTGGTCGTTGATTGGCCCCATCCTTGCGATAGCGGAGATCTTATCTCGGTTGGCTTCGATGCCGCGCTGAGACGATGAATCCCAAAGAACTTGCCCTTGGGGACCCGAAGACGCATTTCTCGGGGTTGAGCTTTATGCGAAACCGTCGGAGGTTCGCAAAAGTCTCTTCTAGGTCGGCGATGAGGTCATCGGCCTTCCTGGTTTTGACAACGATGTCGTCGACGTAGGCCTCGATGTTACGGCCAATTTGGTCTGAGAAACATGCTCGCATACACCGTATGCGTGGCGCTGCGTTTTCGGACCAAAGGCATCGTGGACGTAACGACGAGCCGTACGGGGTGATGAAGGAGGTCGCGAGCTGATCGGACTCCTTCATCGCAATCTGGTGATAGCCTGAGTAGGCATCCAAAAAAGAAAGGGACTCGCACCCGGCGGTGGAGTCCACGACCTGGTCGATGCGAGGTAATGGGAATGGATCTTTCGGACAGGCCTTGTTGAGGCTCGTGTAGTCAACACACATTCTCCATTGCCCCGACTTTTTCTTTACAAGGACGGGATTGGCGAGCCACTCGGGGTGACGCACCTCCCTTACAAAGCCGGCGGCCAAAAGTTTGGCGATCTCTTCCCCAATGGCCCGTCGCTTCTCTTCGTCGAAACGGCGCAGGCGCTGGGCGACCGGTCTAGATCCCGGTCGAATGTTTAGGGAGTGCTCGGCGACCTCCTTCGGGACTCCTGGCATGTCCAAGGGTCTCCAAGCGAAGACGTCTCGGTTTGCTCGGAGGAAGTCGACGAGCGCGCCTTCCTATTTGGCAGTGAGGGCGACCCCGATCCGCACGGTATTGGTGGGGTCCTCGGGATCCACCGCGACCTCCTTCGTGTCCTCCGCGGACTTGAAGGAGCTTGGCCCCGACTTGCCGGAGTCGGGGGCGGATTCGGGGGCCTTCTCCTGGAGCTGGGCGAGCTCGTGAGCGGCGACGCCGAGGCCAGCTCGCACCGCTTCGCCGCTTGTAGGCGAGCTGGAAAGATGTGGCCACGGTGATGACACCTTGCGGCCCTGGCATCTTCAGCTTGAGGTAGGTGTAATTGGGAACCGCCATGAACTTCGCGTAGCATGGTCGTCCCAGAATGGCGTGGTAGGAGCCGGGAAAGTCCACAACCTCGAAAGTGAGGCTCTCGGTGCGGAAGTTGTCCGGGCTCCCAAAGGTGACGGGCAGCCGACCGCCCGAGGGGTGGGCTGTTGGCCTGGTACGACGCCGTGGAAGGGCGCCTTGCTCGGCCGGAGGGCGGAGCGAGGGACCCCCAGGGCATCCAGGGTCTCAACATACATGATGTTGAGACTGCTGCCGCCGTCCATGAGCACCTTGGTCAGGCGCTTCGTCCCCACGATGGGGTCGACGACGAGCGGGTAGCGTCCCGGGTGCGGGATGTGGTCGGGGTGGTCGGTCCGATCGAAGGCGATCGGGCATTCCGACCACCTAAGGTAGAAAGGCACGGCCGGGGTCGTCGTGTGGACCTCTCGGTGGGCGAGCTTCAGCCGCCGCTTGTCGGCGTAGCACTCTGCCCCTCCGAAGATCATGAGGCAACCGTCGAGCTGCGGGAACTCGTCGGCCAGCTCATCGTCCTTTGCCCCGGCGTCGGGCGCCGGGTCGCGCTTCTTCCCCTTTCCCCGGCGTCGTGGGGTTCCGAGAGAAGCGCTTGGGACTTCGCGATCCGATACTTGTGTTTGACGGGATAGTCGTGGTTCGCACGCGGGCTATCCATCAATTTCTCGAACGGTCGGCGCTGCCGAGCCTCTTTGTTTAGTCGGTCGGCAGCGGCGACCATTCGGCCTTCGCGGCCGTGCTTCCCCTTTCGCTTCCTCTTGTCAGGGCGGTCGGAGGGGGCGCCGGCTCCGAGGCTGTCTGTCTTGTGGGCCGTCTTCCTTTCGAAGATGGCCCCCACGGCCTCCTCGCCGGAGGCATGGTTGGTGGCAATGTCGAGGAGCTTCTTGGTGGTCCGGGGCTTCGCACAGCCCAACTTGTGGACCAGGGCCTCGCACGTGGTGCCGTAAATGAACGCCCCGACGACATCGGCGTCGCGGATGTCGGGGAGCTCGTTGCACTGCTGGGAGAAGCGGCGGATGTAGTCCCGGAGGGTCTCCCCCGGCTGCTGCCTGCAGCTCTTCAGATCCCAGGAGTTGCCAGGGCGTTTGTACGTGCCCTGGAAGTTTCCGACGAAAAGGTTCGTCAGGTCGGCCCAGCTGCCGATGGTATCTGCGGGCAAGTACTCGAGTCATGCTCGAGCCGAGTCCGCAAGATAGATGGGGAGGTATTGGATAACGAAGGAGTCGTCCGTCGCTCCCCATTTCGACAAAGCGGCCGATAGTCTTCTAACCGCACATCGGGTTGGTAGCCCCCGTGTACTTGGCTATGTTGGTCGGGCCGGAATCGGCCGGAAGTCGGCGTTGCGGATGAGGCGGGTGAGCGACGCGGTCCGGGACCGTCGAATCCCGGGTCGGGGCGGTTGCGTCGCCCGCTATCGGCGACCTGCGAGGGCGCCGCTGCCTCGGTAGCTCTCCTTCGCGCCTCGAGGGTGGTGCGAAGATCGTGCTTGTCCCCCAGGCGGTGTCGCACCGGGTGTAGGATGCCTGGGGAGCTCGCAGTGGGGCCGTCTTGGTGAGCTCCGTCGACCCTGTGAGGAGTGGCCCAGCGGCCCGAAGTGGCGCCGTTCGCGGAGCCGGAACCTTGGGCGTCTTTGAGCGACAAAGACGCGCTCTACCGATCCGAAGGTTCCGATAGGTGGCCTTGGCCAGGCTCCGTTGGCTCGAGCGACCCTCGGGCGGCATTGCCGGCTGCGGCAATGTTACGGTTGGCGTGAGGAAGAACGGAAGGTCGTTCGCTTCCTCGGCCAATTCTGATGCACTGACGGCACGCGCCAGCCGCGCGCCGAGGCGAGTGGTGGGGTAGGGTGGCGGTGCTCGGCTCGGCCTGGAGCTTGTCGAGCTCGGCCTTCGGGCCTCTAACTCCTCGCCGTCGCCGAGGTCGGCGTTATAGGTGCTGTGGCGTCGTCTTCCGCGGGATTCCTCCCGCCGCTTCGTCGCGCGGAGGAGGGTCCCGAGGGTAACGAAGTGGAGGATGGCTCGCCGCACCGTCATGTTGCACTCACGAAGTACGCCTGCGAGGGGGTACTCCTTGTCGGAGCTGAGCCGTGGGCCGGAGGAATCCGCCAAGAGGTCGTGGAGGAAGCCGGTGCGTGGCGGCCATGGCCACGAAGTTGCGAGCTCGTGGAGGGTGGCTCCGCCGCCGCCCGCAATCCGTAAGCGATGTCGCCGGCGCGCCGGCCATGACGGCCGCCCGCCGCGGCGCTCGAGGCCTCGGTGAGGTTCTTGAGGGCGTCGGCAATCGCATCCAGGCTTGCGGGCGTCCGGTCCCGACGGCGGCGAGCGAGGACAAGCTCCCCCGCCGTAGTGATGATGAAATCGAGGGCGCCGAAGCGGATCCAGCCCCTCGACATCGGCGAATCGTAGTGGGAGGAAGCCATCAGGGAGGAGAATGGGAACCCGAAGATAAGGATGTCGGTGAAGACGCGCGAGAGCCCCTACCTGGCGCGCCAACTGTCGGTGTTTCGTGCACCGGCAATACGAATTTATGGTCGGAAGGGGTCGCGCGCTCCCTCTCCCCGAATGGTCGACTCAAGGAGTCAGAAGATGTATACTGGTTCGGGCTGAATGTCCCTACTCCAGTTCGTGCGCTGTGGATGTATTGATCTTTGGGAGATGGACAAGGGGTGTACAAGCGAGGCGGGGGGTCGGCTGCCCGATCCCCTTGATGTTTTCGCTAGGGAGTTGAGGCTACCTAGAAGACTGTTTTCTCCGCGCGCCCCTCCCTCTTGGGCCCTGCCTCTCCTTATATAGACGGAGGAGGCAGGTTACACGGGAGTCGGGAAAACTACGAGGAAAGGGGCCTGCACGTCTTGAAGTCCGGTTCCTGTCTTGTCCGACCGACCCCTGCCCGTCCCGAGGCAGGGTTGGTGGTTCTGCGATGAGCAGCCTTGCGTAGTGCTGTCTGGGTGGCGTGTCGCGTGGTGCTCCTGTCAGCCTTGGTGGCTTTAATGGCGCTTGACTTTGCCTTGGCCTCGGGAGTGGGCGTACTCTTCTGCGGTGTGCCAGGCGACGGGACGGGGGCTTGACTTCTTCGGTGGCTCTTCCGATGCCTTCGGGAAGGAGCCGCCTACCCTGCACGGCGTCGAGGGACGCTGCGCACAAGGCAGACCGACATCGTGTGGGCCTGGCTCGTGCGCGGGTGGAGCTTGCTGACCGCGAGCTCCAATGTTAGGTGGTCGGAGCCCACCGACCGCCCGGAATCGGAGTCCGCCGACCGTTCAGGGTCGGCCCTGCACCGGTCGGGTTCGCTCCCCGCGGCCCAAGTACCTTTCGGCGGTGCTGGGCCTTTACTGAGGTTGGTCAGCCCGTTCGTGCTTCCGGGCTGATGGGGGTACCCATGGCATGGGTACCCGTCAACGATCTACAAGAATGTCTTCGATTCAAGCAAAAAGATCGGTTTCTTGCAAAGTTCAAGAAAAGATGTGCCTAGATGATTAGGATATGATCTGAATAAGATTTATCCAATAACCATTCATCATCGGCGTAAAATCCACAAGCATTTAGAAGGAGATGAGGCAAATTCAAATATGTGGAATAGTAAATTGCAAGAAAGTAAATTGTGAAATTTAAATGCCAAATTTAAATGTTAAATTTAAGACATAATATAAATGCGAAAAGTAAATTCAGAATAGAGAATAAAACTAAACTATCACTGCTTTGAGAGAAATGGTTTACAAAGCTTAACAACAATGTAGGTAAAGCTCAAAGGAGCACAACCAAAATCCTTCTCCAAAGACTTGAGGAAAAGAGGCATACCCCTACCCTTCTATTTATAGCAACCTCACGGCAATCTCTACCCTTGATGACCTTCTTGGCCCTCAAAAAACTTCATCAAGAGTTGAGATCCACTCCTCCACTAGGAGCACTCTTCACCATTGGATGACTTTTTTGGCCCTCAAGAAACCTCATTAAGGGTTTAGATTCATTCACTCATATATGGGTTAACCCGCAACCCAATAACATAAGGGTTTTGCATGCTTCTCAAAGCTAGCTAACTTGATCGCTACTCGATCCTCTAAACCCCGATCCAACGGCTCTCCTTGATCCAAGCAGTTTCAAGCTAGCATCTCAACCATTCCCTTGTCTTCTAGCCTTGCAACGACTCCGTTTCCAGTTATCCTCCGGCGATCCCCAACCATTTGGACCTCCAGCGCACCTCACCTAGTCCCAGTCATCCTCCACCTCACCATGACCTCGTGCTGTCATCCTGCAACTATCAAAAAAAAGAAAAAGAAAACCCATCACAAAGTATTGTCCAATAATTTACGTTTTTCTATAATTATGTATTTTTTTATATAACTCTAATATCTATATAGATTAATATGTACCGTTATAATCTGGTCCTACCAAAATAAGTGGTGGAGATCCTTGGACTTTCTTTTCATTTAAACCGTTATAACCGGGTCCGCTAGATAGACGATTATATATTTTCTTTTAAATAATAACATCCGATGGTGGAGATATTTGGATTCTTTTTTTTAATCTAAGCCGTTATAATCCGGATCTATTCAACTTAAGGGCTAGATGTTTTTTTTGTGAGAATATTTAGCCAAATTCTCTTAATTTTAGCTATTTGTGTAATATAAATAATACAAACTCTTTCTTTTAATCTAGACCCACCACGATCAATGGTATAGATCTTTCTTTTTTCCTCCGATTAATGTGGGAATTTCTAGCCTTGAGAACGAACGTGGTGGCTTCTTTTGCTTCTACTTTAATATTATAACTAGCAAATTTACACGCGCAATTGCGCGGCTAGATATTATGATACGATTATATTTGATATATAACTATATTTTCTATAATTATGTATTTTTTTATATAACTCTAATATCTATATAGATTAATATGTACCGTTGTAATCTGGTCCTACCAAAATAAGTGGTGAAGATCCTTGGACTAGTTCTTTTAATTTAAACCGTTATAACCGGGTCCGCTAGATAGACGATTAGATATTTTTTTTTAAATAATAACATCCGATGGTGGAGATCTTTGGACTCTTTCTCTTAATCTAAGCCGTTATAATCCGGGTCCACTCAGATTAAGGGGCAGGTGTTTTTTTTTTTTTTGAGAATTTTTAGCCAAATTATCTTAATCTTAGCTATTTGTGTAATATAAATGATACAAACTCTTTCTTTTAATCTATACCGTTATAATCTAGACCCACCACGATCAATGGTATAGATCTTTTTTTTCCTCCGATTAATATGGGAATTTCTAGCCTTGAGAGCGAACGTGGTGGCTTCTTTTGCTTCTACTTTAATATTATAATCTTAATTTTAGCTATTTGTGTAATGTAAATGATACAAACTCTTTCTTTTAATCTAGACTATTATAATCTAGATCTTGTATTGTGCAATAGACAAACTCTTTCTTTTAATCTAGACCGTTATAATCTGGGCCTACCACGATCAATGATGTAGATCTTTCTTTTTTTCCTCCGATTAATGTGGGAATTTCTAGCCTTAAGAGCGAACGTAATGGCTTCTTTTGTCTCTACTTTAATGTTATAATAGATAGATTTACTCATGTTTTACGTTGTCACTATCTCTTTCAGATGATTTAGTCACGTTTTACATTGCTTTGCAATGCCTTTAATTGCACTAGGTGCTAAGCTGATACAGTATCACATCACTCAGCACGGACGGAGTCAGAATGAGGCTTCGGATTTCCCGAGGGAGACGCAAGTTCGTTTTGGATAACCTTCTATGTCATATTGCCATTGCTTCATAGCCCACTTGTTAAAGTTAAAAGCTTTATGAGCGGTGTTTTTTTTTTTTTCAATGCAAGTTACATGAATTTTGAAGCAAGTGAAGAGATAAGTAATTATCATCTACCATTCATTTATATTTTAATATTTGTGCAACCTAAAAAAAGCATAAAAGCACCTCTCAAGCTTTATATATATATTTCTTAATTTGCTAGCTACAGAATTGTTAGGTCACTGGACGGAGGAACGCATTTCGTGTCGATTTAAGAGAGCCAAACTTTTGACTTCACTGTTACATATGTGATTAGCACATCTGGAGTTCTGAGCAGCTGATATATATGTTTTGAACAATCACGCCTGCAGTGAAGGTTAAGTAGTATTTACTGAGATGGTGCATGCATCTTACTTAAATGTTGAAATCTGTTAGGTATGCTTACAAAAATATTATGGACAGCATTAACTATATGCAAGGTCCAGTATGATCAATCCTAGCGACATGTTTGGATGCACACGTATATACAATATGGTTCTTGACACTGACATATGAATGGGCCATTGGTAGTGACTTGGTTTATTAGTGATCAAAAGGAGCTGGAGCCATCAATTATTGGCTCTACCAGCTAGTGGCTTCTGGTAAACAAATCTGGGCAAAGCCTTACATTAACTTGTTTCATTTATAAAACAAAGAACCAAACCTTTTTCTACGAAACCAATTAGATGTTTAGTGCACCCTTTTATCTGAAGAAAGGACATTCTGCCAGTATTTTTTAAAAAATTAAAAAAGTGCATTATTTTTTCCCTCTGAATCTACCGAGTTCTTTGGGATCAGTACATCAATGGAATAATGGAAGCATACCTTTTTTTCCTGGGAAAAAAGGGAGAGAAGAATTGAAGGACAGGAGAAAAGAGGTTCCAACAAAGTGTGAAATGGTGGGCAACCTTCCTTCAAATATGAGAGCCTTTGTCTCACTCAGGGCAATAGTTTGGACAATGTATGGAGCAAATGGAGCATCCAATGTCATCTCTACCTCACACTTTCTTTATTTGGACAAGCACAACACAAGGCCGAGTTGGTAGGCTCCCCTTGTGACATGCAGGTCCCTCCCATGGATGCAATTGCTTTCAGAAGCTAACGGGGAAAGAAAACGTCAACTTGTGGAGAAGAACACTAGGCGCGTCACCAAGGCTGGCCTTCAATTGTCCAAGCACCTTTAAGCTGACTACAGCTGTAGCTAATGACCAATGGAACTCATGAGTAGATTCCTTGCGCTTTTGATTATGCATATACACACATTATTCCTTTGTACATTGGATGCTTTGACTAGGTGCTTTATCTGAATTTTAATTTGTCCTGCAATCCTAGCTTTGGGTTATGCATACTTGCAGGTTACAAATGTTTCATTTTTTTTAATTAGCAGTATAATTAATTAAGACAAAGTAGAAAATACTTTTGTACTGTGAAATTTCAGTGTGATAGTCTAGGGAAGGAGATGGAGGAACAGAAAGGTCACGAGTATACCAAAGAAGAATGGAACCTTAAACAGCGGCTGAACATCCAAGGTCAGAAAGTTAATGTGTTAGCACCAATACATTGAGATTATCAAGTATGTTTCCTGATTCCTGAACCAGTTATCCAAGTGCTCTTGCAATGCCACATGTCGCCATTGGAGTACTACTCCCAGGGGCCAGCTACTGAACACCAAAGGTCTGTGAAAGATTGTCTACTTCTGAAGCTCGGAATTTCCTTTGCGCCTCATGACTCTTCTGAAGACCTGAAGCCTGAAATAGAGAACTCTGCAACAGAGATCATCGATGTAGAGGAGCAACCGAAGGCACACATGAATGTTTGCCTGCAGCAAGTTGATGAGATGTTGCTGCCAAAGGCGATGGATTATCTTTACCGCAAGGATGAACCAACCATGTTTGAAATGTCCTGGAAATCAGCCCATGGCACCGCGCATTTTTCGATTAAAAAGACGAGCGCACGGATGTAATTGCTCGCAAGACCAGCAGACAGGTCAGGAACAAGATGGCATTGCAGCTGGAAGATGAGAAGGTGAAGCGATTGAAGCAGATATGCAGAGACCTCATTAAGCTATGGACTATACGCGAGTCAGATAGGTTACGGAGGACTTCAATCTGCCTAATTATCCCTACTCCCTAGAGTTAGTGAGCACTTCGTAAAAGATTTTTTTTTTTTTGAAATTATGCCAGGAGTGCTGCCATTCAATTAAAACAAGTGGCGGAGGACGCGAGGAGGCGGGCGGGCGACGCCCCTCGAGGGCTCTGAGTAGGCCGAGTCCACCGCGCCGTAGGCTCCATCGAAGGGGAGATGCGGACGGCCGAATGGGAAGACAGGCAGAGAAGACAACGTCGAGGAAGCGGCCGACGAGGAGGGCACCACACTCGACGGGCCTGCCATCCTTAGAGGGCTGGAGGCCGCGAGGAACATACGGGGACGAATGGTGGAGGGTGCGAGGAGGCAGCCGAGGAGCAGCGCCTCTTGAGGGCTCCGCTTCCGCCGATCCCATGGCTTCGCGTAGGCCGAGCCCACCGTGCCTTAAGCGACATCGAAGAGGAGACGTGGACGGCGAGATGAGCAGCCAGTTGGTGAGCGGTTTCGGCAACGGACCCGTATGCAAATACGGAGAGCGAAGGGGGCCTGGCCACAGAAAAGGATGACGTGGACCGCGTGAGAGGCCACGAAAGTCACCCGCTATAATATATGTAATATGTAATATTAAAGAAGGGAGTTCGTAAAAGTATTAGTACTCCTGTTATCTTTCTTATCCCTTCCCCTATCTCTTTTTGTTTCTTTTGCTTGCCTCCATGCCTTGCCAGCGGGGGGCTAGCTTGCGTATTGTAAAATTGTTTTTGGGTTTCTTTTCCCTCGTCTGAAATGAATAGATAGAGTTCCTGTCATTATCTTCGAAAAAAAAGTATTAGTACTAGGAGTACATGTCTACACGTCATTGAGTTGCTGGAATTCACCTTAATGTGTTTTGAGTGTGTTGAATCAGCAGCCAATATCAATCAATTAAATGTTCACAATTCAAAGAATAATTCACACACGAGCAGTGCTTCTATGCTTTTCCTTCTAGTACAAGTTGCACAAATCTTGAAGCAAGCGAAGGGGTAAGTAATCATCATCTACCCTTCATTCATGCTTTAATAGTTGTGCAACTTTTAAAAGAAAGAGCATAGGAGCACTTCTCTTCACACAAATTTACATATGTATGAGAAAAATAATCAACAACCTATATGTCTACAAGCCTATGTCACATAGGATTTTTGGGTAACATGAAAGAGAGAAAGATGCTATCTACTATTTAACAGATGATTTTATAGACAATTTTCTATTATGTACACCGTTCTATAGACAACTACGTAGACAACCTATAAGGGCATGTATAATGGTGTGATGTTAGCCGTATATAAGCTTTACCACATATGATTTTTATTGATATGGGGGTGAGAGAGAAAGAAGAGACGGTGTAGCCGCCATATAGACAACACAAAACATCAATATATGAATTATTATCCATAATAAATACTTTTCATGCTATACAAAAAAAATTATGGTATCCATAAAAACAACCTTAAAATGTTATATATTGTAGAGGTTATCATCGGTTTTGCCTTTAAATGACAAAGAGAAATATATAGACAGTAGCCGTTTCTACTATTATATATGCTCTTAATTGTATGAAACTATTACAGACAACTATATAGACAATCTATTATATAAGTTATTTTTAGTCATGTCTATAGATAGCATAGAGGTTTGGCACTCCCCCACCCCACCCCCCCCCCCAAAAAAAAAAATTAAAAAATAAAAACGCTAGGAGATGACTTATTCAATGAGGAAAATTCATTGGTTGAATTGGTTTTAATTTTTATGATACGAAGATTTGTAAGACCTTAGAACTATTTGTATTGTAATTTTTAATAAATTTTGAATATATGTGTTAGATTTGTGATGTTACGAAATTATTGTACAAGATTGTAGAGTTGTATGTGAGAAGCATACATCATCTTTAAAATTTTCTAATTCCAATACTGTGAGAGATGTACTACATATAACTGATGTATGTACCATTATACTTGTCCAGTCTGGGATCTGGCCTGTAGGCTATAGGCCGATGGCCATAAAGAGCAGAACACTAGTGGATTGGCATTCCATAATGGGCTTCACATGTCTGGCCCCAAAAACCTAGACTGATAGTCTAAAGCACTATTGGGCCATCAGTGGGCTGAGAGGCGCCGACGGCTCGCCGCCGCTAATCCAGCCCTACTATATTAATTCAACCTGCCTCCTCTCGGCTCTCCCCCGTGTCCGGAAATCCCAATCTCCACCTCCCCGAACTTGCGCCTAAACCCTAGTTCGCTCACCCA
Source organism: Rhipidocladum racemiflorum (assembly GCA_036346355.1). Classification (NCBI taxonomy): domain Eukaryota; kingdom Viridiplantae; phylum Streptophyta; class Magnoliopsida; order Poales; family Poaceae; genus Rhipidocladum; species Rhipidocladum racemiflorum. The sequence continues at coordinate 67,616,897 of CM070576.1, read as the reverse complement.
TGGCGCCGAAGAAGCGAAAGGCGGATCCGGCCGAGTCCGCCGCTGCCGCTGCCGAACCCGCCGCTGCCAACCACCACCAGGAGCCCCCCGCCTCCGAGGTCAAGCCCCGCGGTACCATCTACTTCCCCATCACCGACGACCCCCCGGAGCCCTCCGCTGAAGCCGTCGCCGCCGAGGAGGATGAAGGCGCCGACGACGACGATGACGAGGACATCGCGAAGCTGCTCGAGCCGCTGTCTCGGGAGCAGCTCGTGGCGCTGCTCCGCACGGCCGCGGAGGCGAGCCCCGCGACCATGGCGGCCGTGCGGCGCGCGGCGGAGGTCGACCCCGCGAGTAGGAAGCTATTCGTCCATGGCCTCGGCTGGGGCGCCAGCGGGGACGACCTCCGCTCCGTGTTCTCCTGCTTCGGCGAGCTCGAGGACTGCCGCGTCATCTCAGATAAGCAATCTGGTAGATCCAAGGGCTACGGCTTCGTCCTCTTCCGCTCCCGCCGCTCCGCACTCCGCGCCCTCCGCCGCCCCCAGCTCCAAATCGGCGGCCGTCTTGCTTTCTGCCACCTTGCCGCCTCAGGCCCTGCGCCCCCTGCTTCCCAGTCTCAGAACCCTAGCTCCAACACCAACGCTAACTCCGGTACCGCCAACAACTCTCCTGCTACCTCATCATCACAACCTGACAACATGCTCCGTAAAATCTTTGTTGGTAACGTGCATGCTGATGTTGATGTTGACCGCCTCTACGAGTACTTCTCACAATTTGGTGAGATTGAGGAAGGGCCATTGGGCTTTGACAAGACCACCGGCAAGCCTAAGGGGTTTGCGCTGTTTGTCTATAAGTCCGTGGAGAGTGCCCGCCGTGCACTGGAGGAGCCGGTGAGGAATTTTGATGGCAAGATGCTCAATGTGCAGAAGGCTATAGACGGGAGGACAAAGAACACGCCTGGGATGAACACAAATGCTAACCTCAATGCCACCGCTGCCTCTGCAGCTGCTGCTGCAGCAGCCGCCGCAGCTGCACAGATGTCTGCTCCTGCTAGTGCCGCCATTACTCCATATGATGCATCAATATACGGTGCAACTGCTGTTCCTGACATGGGGTTTGTACAGCAAGCTGCTATGTACGGGATGGGTGCACAGCAGCAGGCGTTTGCACAGCCCAATGCCGCAATGCTCGCCATGATGGCAGCAGCGATGCAGAACCCAGCCATGCTGGCAACACTAAACCCTGCATTTGCTGCTGCTGCATTGGGTGCTGGGGCCCAGCACGCAGCTGGCATTCCAGGATTTGGAGCTCAAGGTTTCGGGACACAGGGGTTTGCAGCTGGTGGTGCCACTTTTCCAAATGCAGCAGGTGTTCAGGGAGCTGCCGCGGCATATCAAGGTCCTCCTGGTTTTCAGGGCCCACCCGGGTTCCAGAGTTCTGCTGGGTTTCAGGTTGGGCAGGCAGCTTCCCAAACGGGTACTGCTGCTGCAGCCGCCGCCGCTGGTGCTGCTGGTTTTCAGGCTGGGGCTGCTGGGCAGGGCCAAGTGCCCGGTGCTCAGCTTGGGGGTACTGGTTTTCAGGGTGGATATTGACAGCGCTAGGTATAATAACTGACATTCCATTTCTTCATGCCCACATTTACTACTATTGATTTGAGCTCTTTCATTCTCTACGCGTTCTTTGTGATTTGGTGATTTTACTCTAGTTTTCTGATTGTCTCTCCATATATTTTTAGTTTGGCATCTGCGGGTCGTGGTTCATTCATGTGATTTTGCATTCGGATGGCTTTTGAATCTATGTTGGTGCCAAAGTATTGCGAAAGGGTTCGTGCTGTTGACTTTTACAATCAGATGCATTTGTGGCAGTATTTGCAGAAGAAGCTTTCTTGAAGAATTTATGTTGTTTTTATTGCTTACCATGTAGTTTTTCACTTGCAACTTCATTATGTACTTTATGGTTCTGTAGTTTGTTCTATGTACCGAAGTATCTGTATTTTGTTTAGATGAGCTGTTATCTGGTCTTATTTATTATGTCAAATGGTTTTCTGGGCCCTTGAAGGCGTTTTGGTTGCAGTTGCTGTGGGATTTGGAAGAATTAATATTCATAGCTTTTGCATTCTCTTGGGAACTTCTGGTTTAAGGTTGAGTTCGGCAGCTGTGGCCTTTAAAATCTTGAGTGATATGGAGCTTTATTCTCCTTGAAATTTATTTCTAAATGTGCCTGCTGTTTTACTGTAGCCATGGAAAACAGGTTGCAAGCGTACTGTGCTTTAATATAATATCTCAAAAGAGAGGGCGTGCAGTAAAGAATGGTGCTCATAAGCAACATGACTTCTCCATTGGAGATTTAAGGCATGTTCTTGACAGCGTAAGTACCTTGAACATTTCCATAAGATCAAAGCATAGCAGTAGGAGCTCTTTCATGTGCTTTAGTCTTACTTTGTGCAACCAGTCACGACTTGACTTTTTATAATTATATGTCTGACAACCTTTTTTTGGGAACCACGCCATTTGAATCAAATTTTGGATGAGGTTAATTGCTTAGGATATGCTGGTCGTCTAGCTACATATAAATATTAGGATGGAATGATTGGTCTCTTTATTGATATGTTGCTATTAATCCCAACAAGATTTCAACCATTCTTTCTGCCTCATTGACTTATTATTCTTGCTGCTGGTCTTTGATTTTAAGTAAGCTGTCCAAATATCACGATAAGTTTAATGTTGAACAATGTTAGTCTCAGGAATTGTGTAGCTAATGTGGATTAAACTTTCAGGACTGTAGAAAACAACAAATTCCTTGCCTTTCAATCCAAGGTGAGGCTTATGTTGGAGTATCTTCTAGGCTAGGCACATGTAGTATTTTTTAGGCATATCCAAAAATAGTTAAGTTAATTCAAATGAAGGATTTTCTATTCCATCTACATCATTTTATCATACCGTTGTGATACAATTTTTCAACATAAAAAGTAGTATGACTAATGAGTTATATAATGGTTATGTTAGTTATTGTATTTTGGTGTTGAAGTTCAATGATGTCTTTCTAACAACGCAGTTGGCACACGAACAATTGTTCAAAAATAGTTTTTTAGATCACATTTTCTGGAACACAGAGGGCCCTAATTAAGGAGGCAGCAGTGAGCCTTTGTTAGTCGTTTAGTAGCATGACTGGGGGATCTATGCCAAAAAAAATGTTTTTTTCCTTTCTCTTGTTTGTGTGCCCAGTATGCTTTAACAATGCTCATGCTTTCACATGTATAATTGTGTATCTGTCTAGATCTCATAAGTATCTCATGAATACTTATAACAATAGGAGTGTTTGATTGTTTGACTAATACTAAGATGTAAATGTTGATTTAGGATTTAATTGCCTTAACATTAACTTGGCATCTGTTATTCGCAATAGGACTTCTAAGTTTCAACCCTGAAACAGTAATTAGTAAAACACTAGTGCTGCAAGATTGCCGGGCTGGCCAGAGGAAACTTCTGTTTTAAGGAAAATCACAAGCAAGCGAGCAACAAACCTTTTAACTAACCGATTAACTTACAGATTTCTTCTTACCCATCCAAGTTTTGCCAGTTAAAATATAATGATTGAGACCATTGTTGTTATCGCCAATTATCCTTAATTCTTTCGTATGTGGTGGTGTCAATCTTTACAGTTTTATTTAATGGTGCTAAAGGGTTTTATTAAATGGTGGGATTACCTTAAGCCCTTAACCTTTTCCCCTCGAATCTAGTAATTGTTGCCGAGCTATTGATTTATTATAAATTTCTAATTGCCTTGCTTCACTGTAGGTAGACACAAGTAGTACTTGCATGATTACACCTTTTCATGTGTGCTGTATAAAATGGCTATGTTGCTTTAAATCTACCTGTCACTATCATTATTACGCTTTTGATTTATATTTCTTAACCATTGCTTTGAACAACTTGACCCTTGCATAATTATGCTCCACTGGTATCTTTGTTCTCTTTACTATATCATTTTTGTCTGCACTCTTACTGTTATACAAGTTTCTGTCTTGCTATATATTGAAAATGCTGTGTTGCTAATTTGAAAACAAGAATTGCCATTTTCTTATTAGACACTTTTACATTATGAAATTTTGAAAACCTCTTGAGCAAAAGAAGTTTATTCTATGATGCAACTCAAGTATACAGTTTCCTTGAGGCTTCAGCTTATGCTAATATCATGGCGGAATATGTTGCTTCAGGTCTGTGTGGTTTAGGAAGTTGTTCCAAATGCGCTTTAGTGGACTTATGTAGCTTAAGTACTCTCAGCTTACTAGGTTCTTAGATTGGCAATGGGGTTAGGAAATTTGTATAGGATGTGCGCTAATTTCGGAGGTTGTTTCATATGTGCCTTTGCACAGTGATGGACGATAGTTGGGGCTAAGGTGGGCCATGGTCCTTCCAACAATTGAAATTTTTTTAGGTTAACTCTAAAAATGTAATTGTAATTTGGCTCATATACTTAGCATGGTTCAAAATCTCGCCGAGATTTCGTTGTCTGGTCGGGGCCGAGATCCTAAATCTCAGCTGAATAAACAAAATAGAAATTTTTTTAGGTTAACTCAAAAAATGTAATTGTAATTTGGCTCATATACTTAGCATGGTTCAAAATCTCGCCGAGATTTCGTTGTCTGGTCGGGGCCGAGATCCTAAATCTCAGCTGAATAAACAAAATATCAAAATGCTACAACTTTCGAAATCTCGGCAATTTCGGCTGAGATCTCGGACGTTTTGACCGAATTTCAATTTTTGTGGGCCTGATTTGATTGGATTTGAGGTCAAGACCATCCACAAAAAATTTCAAAAATTTTTGACGTGTTTTGACCATTTTTCAAAAGTTCAAAAGTTGACCGAGATCTCGGAGATCCCGATTGAAAAATGATCGGATTTGAAATCTGGTTTTTGGATTTTGTCTGAAATTCTAGTATCTTGCTGAAACTTTGGATTTCGGCCACCTCAGATATATATACGAAATTTGAAACCTTGCTGCTTAGTCCTTTAAATGGCCACCCCTGTGTAGTTTGCGGAGACATGTATTTTGTAATTTAAATGTGGAAGACTACAAATTCTACCTTGTCGCTCAAGCTCCGCCGCCGCATTTGCAGACTCGTGTAAGTTGTAACTTAACCACAAAGTCTCTCGACTTACTAGGTTGTTCGATTGGCTGCGTGGGGTTAGGAATTTTGTATGGGAGGTTCGTAGATTGGACAAGTCCGTTAAGTACAGGGGATCTTGATTCATTTGCCCTGCAGAAACAATATGACGCCTATGCTTGCCTTGTATGTCGCTTTTTGAGGGAAAATAAGAGCCGAAAGATTGTTTGGTTTTGTCACCTTGGTTTTTAAGCTGCTGTTTGTATTTTGTAATTTAAATGTGGACGATTACAAATTCTACCTTGTCGCTCAAGCTCCGCCACCGCGTTTGCAGACTCGTGTAAGTTGTAACTTAACCACAAAATCTCTCGACTTACTAGGTTCGATTGGCTGCGTGGGGTTAGGAATTTTGTATAGGAGGTTCGTAGATTGGACAAGTCCATTAAGTACAGGGGATCTAGATTCATTTGCCCTGCAGAAACAATATGACGCCTACGCTTGCCTTGTGTGTCGCTTTTTGAGGGAAAATAAGAGCCGAAAGATTGTTTGGTTTTGTCACCTTGTTTTTTAAGCTGCTGTTTGTTGAACCATCTTTTCCCTGAAAAACCCAGTTCGGGACAACTGGATTTTTAGTGCACGCGGTGAACCAAAGCTGGTAAACTTATTGTGGCAGTGAAAATTTTATTATGAATGCACAACTTTAAGGACTGCTACTCAAAAACTACTCCCTCGTTCAAGTTTTTAAGGTGTATGTTTTAATAGTTTTGTTCATAAATATATAGCGTATTTCATATTTTAATACAAAATTAGCGTGTTGTTTCCTCTATATATTTAATAAATATCCATCTTTATTGAATATTCTCTACATGTATGCATTGAATATAGTGCTTCGTGATAATAATTGAGGGCAATATAATTATTCTCAATATCTTATTAGTTTATATGACAAGAAGAAACATGCATTATAAACTTTGAAGAAGGAAGTACTACTGCAAAGAGTGGACTGGACAATAATAGGTAAAGGATCTATATTAAGCATCCAATAGTGTGTTAGATTATTGATGGGTGTGGGCAACAATGTGCCTTTGTTCTTTGGGGTATAGCGGTACAGGAAAATGGAGTTTCGATAATAACACATACTTCCTCTGTTGATAAATGTAAGGCGCATTTTGATTTTTGATGATAACACATATTTCCTCTGTTGATAAATGTAAGGCGTATTTTGATTTTGCACAAGGATTAATGTTATGGTGAAATTGAGAAAGACATTGGAGAAAGTGGCTTATATCTCTCTCTTAATGATCTTAGAAGATAAGAGATAATATTGTGTAGGTGGTAATGAATAAATGAATATGTTTAAGAGAATAAATATGGGTATAGTAGAAAAATCTTATTAAATTTACATGCAAAATTTACATTTCTAAACAAGACTATTCAAACTATAGGTCTTATATTTATCAAGAGATGTGAGCACACAACAGTTTCGGAGGGAGTACATAACATTGTCGATGATGACACATACAGAACACAACTATAAATGATCCGGATTTGAACGTTTATTAACTGCCGTCGAAAGTTTTTAGTCTAATAGAGCCAAGGAATCCTATTCTCGACTTCCCGTATACCCACTAATTTGACCCCCTTTTCTGCAAGCATAGAGCATGCAAGTAGTCTGATGCTCTGGGTGAAGCGGTTTATTGTTTTGCGAGGATGGTTGAAGCTTTCTTGATGCTGCTATTCTTCACTTTTTTTTTCCGCCCTATTTGCCTTTAGTCCCCTTACGGGCCTTTTGGATAGTTTCCTGGCAACCTGCGTTCTATGAGCGCAAGCGCTGTTAAACTTGCGCTTGTTCAGTCCAACCGTGCCATGTGGAGCCGGGCATTTCAGTCCTTGGTTTCCTCCGTTAACCGCAGTCTTCTGGGCCTGCGGGCGAGGAATGAGACGTTGGTTTTGGCACGGATCGGGGATTGGATGGTCGAACGGGTGGTGTTCCTGAGGAAACAGGTGGGTATCCGCCTGACGCTATCACGCTACATAGATTTTTCTTTTTCGTATTTTACCTTAATAACAAGTACTCCGCTCCTCTCTCCCACGAGTCTATCTTTTATTGCTGATGGCTCAACGGCTATGTCCTCGCTGCTCGGTGCGCACCTACTCGTGCTGCTAGTATTCAAATATTCTCTGCAATGAATTTTCCTCGCTGGTCTACGTGAGCCGGTTTCACGAAACAAACAGCATTAGGAAGTTAGTAGGATGACACGGAGGGGAGTCACTAGCGGAAGATTTGCTTTTGAGGCATCTGCTGCGTTCTCATCGGATGATGACAGACAAGTGGTGGCAGGTTTCACTTTTCGATTTGAGCCTGGATTTTGATGTTCTAGCGGTATTGAAATTTGAAAAAAAAAAAAAAAAAACGTTTAAAATTTGCTCAGAAACAAACGGTTCGAAAGTTAATTGAATTCAAAATTTGATCAAAATGCTTGAGCGAAGTTCACGGTTTTTGAATATAAACCGTTTGAAAAGGCTTGAAAACCACTCACGGTTGAAAAAAAAAAAGGAGGAAAATGATTTGTAAAAAGCCATTAAAGATAAAAAATGATGTTTGAAGAATTACTTCAACAAATATTGCTACTAAATGTACTTGAACAAATATTAGTAGTAAATATATTTCAACAAATATCTCTACTAAATATAATTGAATGGCTTAAAAATATCTTCAAACTTTGTTTTTTCAAAAAAAATTATATTAGAGATCGTAAGGCTATTAATACTAATTATATGAAAGTTTTGGGTATTTTTTGTCCAATTTTTTTATTTTTTGAATTTAAATTTAAGCGGTAAATCGAACAACTTTTTTTAAACAGGAGTGATAAGCTTGAAATTCACAAAATCCGAATGAAATTCGCCGAAAAGTTGAACCTGGTGGAGATCGAGCGTGGACTAACTTCGTCGTGCAAAATGTTAGCCATTTTGTTTGTCCTCTTGTCTCTCTGAACGGTCTACCGACCCCTCCAAAGACTCTCTAGACTTTAATCCCGGACATAACGAACAATCTACGTATCTGCCCTCCACCCATCACTAGCCAAGGCCAAGCCGACGTGGCCCAAAATACCCCGAGCCCACCACCTGCCCTGCCCCTCCTGCCCGTGTTGCCCGGTTCTCTATCCTCTCTCTCTCTAGAGTGTGAGAAAGTCTCCCCTCCTCTCTCTGCTCTCTCCTTCATCTGCCCCTCTGCCATGGAGTTCGCTTAGTTTGTACCCGTTGAGCGCTAATATCCAACTCAAACCTCCAGATCTGTGGCTCCTGGTTTTTACTTCCTCAACACAAGGTAACCTTCTCTCCCTTGGTTTTTATCCGACCTTTTATTCCCACACACGGATTACTTCTTGTGCTTGCTGGTAAGGTTTATCGGATCTGTTGCATCTGCTAATGCTTTATTACACCCCCCTTCGGATGTTGCTGTCCTAGGCTTTGAGCCTAGTACTTGCTTTGTGTTGTCTTAGAGACCTCGAGAGTTTGTGTTTACCTAACCTGCAAAGTCTGAAACTTTCCATGGATGTTTATAAGCATTTCAGACTCTCTTCTTGAGAGAGAGAGAAAAAAAAGTACCACTATTTCATCACTCCTCTTGCCTTAACTAGGTTTTTTTTCACCGAGTCCTAGAGTTGTCTCTTTACCTGGCAAGTAGTTGCACGTACTTTTGTCTTGTGGGTAAATCTTGGAATGGATTTTTGCTAAGATTTGGTGCGCAAAATCCCAGAGGCGAGCACTTTTTTGCTTGGCCTTGGAAAAGCAAAATGCTCCGGGGGTTTTAAGCTTTGCCCGGTTGCCTCCAACGGTAAGCCCATCTGACGGTCTTCTTTTCTTGTGCCTGCCCACGTGTTCACCCTGGCAACCGTCCAGATGGACACCGCCATGCCGGCGCCCCTGCCACCTGCAGCCCCCGCCGCCGGCGACGTCCTCGCGAAGCTGCTCACCGCCGTCGCCGCCGAGGTACGTATCCTTCAAGAATCACACCGCATGCGGCATGCCTCGATATCATATATTCGTCTCTTCCTTGCCGTTTTACCCTTGGAGTAGTACTTAGGATTAGCTTTGTTTTTCTTAATTAGCGTGCCTGTTTCTTTACAAGGAGAAAAAAAATCCCTACCGGTTCGGCGCCCGCTTTGCACCGTTGGGTGGGTGGGATATTGTTTGGACTTTTCGGATGCGGAATTGTGGGGTGGGTTTAGGGTGCGGTTTTCAGCTCGGGGTTTGAGTTCCGTGGGGGGTGAGTGGGCCCCGCCGGGCATAGGATAAAAAAAGCGCCCTTTTGTTGCTTGCTTATTACTATTACAGCTGCTTAACCACCACCCCCCCCCCCCCCAAGCTCGAATATTCGCTTCCCTCAGGAGTTGGGACATGGGAATATTCCTCTGTAGATATTTTCTTCCAAACAAAAATCTATCGAACATAAGCGGTCTTTGTTCGAGTTGCTTAGCTTGCAAGCAGCTGGTTTAGCGAGTGATTGGGTAAAAAGCCGTAACGACGATATATTCGTGTAATTTGCTATGCATAGTTCACCCTCCTAGGAGTGAAAAAGACTTTGGTAGACGCGAAGGTTTGTCGTCCCACGGTCCCACTTCACGGTCGGTGTTTGCTTGCGACCGCGACGCGAGAGGCCCCTGGCTGTAGAGATATTTTTGACTTGGCCCCTTTCTTCCGTAACTGTCCAAGCTTGTCGTGCTTGTTCGGTTGTTTGTAAATGATCCGTAGTACGAGGGGTTAACTGCACATTTTCGGTGGGGTCAGGTGACCCTGAGACACACACAAGGTTGGTACACCATCTCAGGCCTTTCAGGGTGGGGAAGTTAAGCTGTGCGGCCTGTGCCCTCGTCTGTATGCACCCTCGATGTCATGCGGTCTCGGGTGCCTCTTTATTGGTCTGTACTCTCGAGCTAGGCCTACCCAGTACCCACCAAGAGCAGATCAGGTACACGAACTGTTAAACTACATGGCAAAGGAGTTCGTTGCTTAGATCCGGTTTCCTCCTGTGTCGACTTTTTGGATGATACTGTATTACCGCATGGTTTTGTTTGACTGTACCATGTCAGTTCTGTCGCAAGCCATTCTTTCTCTCAGTCTCCGTCGATGGGAGAGCGTAAGCTTAGGATTAGATTACGAAGTCCGAAACCGGCTGTTTTTTTACCCTGGAATTACTGAATAGGTAGGTGAAGAACTGTTGTTTTTGGTCTTTCTGGCTTTCAGAATTAGATCCAAGATAAAACTGAGTTAAAGCAAGCTATATAAAGTTCAGGTTAGAACCCACGCGATGGAAGTGTAATCTAGAACATCTGCTGAGGAGTGAAATCAGGTTATGAGCTTCTGCTCCTTTCCTGCCAACAACAATATAGCCGCCAACTCTACGACAACAATGCAACGTTGTGTATTGAGCTATTATTCTTGGTCCTTGAGATGAGGTACTCAGTTTAACATACCTCGAGCTAAGCAAGTGATCTGCTGCTTTGTGCCTTCGAGTAAGACAATACTTCCCTTGAAGCAAATGTGTGCAAAGAGGCGTTTTCCCTTGTTATATGTTTACAGCCCTTGAGTTTTGGAGCTATGTGTATTGAAGCATGCTAATCACCCAACTGTTGGTCTAAGAGAATCACCCCTTTTATGGTGCATTATACTAGTAGTATATAATATGTAGTAGAAATCATATCTAACCGTTGATTTGTTAAGGGTGTTTCTACTACTTTACTAACAGATGAAGTATAAGTAAACTCTAGTTAATCTAATCTATTGGATCGAAAAGAATGAACTGTTCATATTCAATTTAGTGTCATGTAAAAGAGCTCAAGAGAATGCTTCGTTTCATCCTTTATGTTATATGAACTTCTGCCTTTTTCCGTTTTTTAGGTTTGTTCTGGATGTTGGCACTGATGACTTATTGTATTTGCCTGACCAATGTATAGGGTCCTATCTGTGATATGCCTGACTTCAAGATGGGTGGAAAGAAGAGTGATGAGGCTGCTCCTACTGATGCTGGCGATGAAGATGGTGGTGATGACGACGGGGATGAGGATGGCGACTTTGGAGAGGGTGAAGAGGACATCTCGGAAGGAGAGGGGTATGACAATCCCAAGGGCAATGATAATAAGAAGAAACAAAGAGGTGAGGGTGAGGAGAATGGTGAGGAGGATGAGGAAGAGCCTGATGACCAGGAGGGTGGTGGAGGTGATGATGATGATGACGACGACGATGACGATGACGACGATGATGACGATGATGGCGGTGAAGACGATGCCGAGGGAGTAGATGAGGAAGATGATGACCAGGACAACGACGATGAGGAGGAAGATGATGACGAAGACTCACTCCAGCCCCCAAAGAAGAGGAAGAAGTGAAGCTTCAATGCGGCTTTAGTTACCATGCGCTGAGCTGTGCATGGTTTTCGTCATGTTCTCAGAATCGAACTTGCCTTTTAGAGTTAAAAAGGCTCCACACGATCAGTACGTGTGGGGACTTTTAGGAGCTTTATGATTTGAAGCAATTAGAGAGAACTCTATGTCATTGTTGCTTGCTTCTATGGAGATGAACAGATGTTTCGCTAACATAATTCGACCTGAGTGGTGAAAGCCTCAGGATTGAATATGTCTCAACTCTTTTATCTCCCTGCACTCATGAATTCTCCCCTCTTGGCTTCTTTCTGTGCTACTTCCTTATGAACTATTCTGAGCATAATAATTAACAGGAAAATGATATTGAAATCAAGCATGGTAAATCACATTGTTGATAGCGCTTGAAGTTATCCTGATTCCTGAATGCGGTCAAACAACGACTAGTGCAAGCATTTCTGAAGTTTTAAGTTCTACATGTGGTCGCAGCATGGTCCTGCCGAGATGCAAGGTGTAATTTTGCCGGAGCGTTATATGCCTTTGGTGGGTAAACGAGACAATGTCGACTAGCAAGTGCAGTGGAGTTGAATGTGATGCATCACCGATCTACGAATAACCATGAAATTATTGTTTTGCATGGGTACTTAAGAGTATTCCCATTGTTGCTTATTATGCCTCAAGGTCCTATGTACACTACATGGAAACAAATTTTTCGAGGAGTGTAGCTGCATTTGATGTCAAAATTTTCCCGTGATATGTTTTAGCCTCCAATTTCCTGGTCTTCGAGTGTTTCAAGCACTTAAAAAACTAGACAAATTTTATAATGCATTATACTGATAGTATATGATAATGTGTAGTAGAAATCAGATCTAGTCATTGATTTATTAAAGATTTTCTACTACACTATTACCGGAGGAAATATAAATAAATAATAACTAATCTAATACATTAAATTGAAAAGAATGAACAATATATATTAAATTTAGTGTATCGTAAAATGGGATTTGATAAATATTATCCGGATGTTTTTTTTGCTGAAATCACCTAAATCCAGGGTCATTGGATTATTGTTGAGATTCGAGAGTATCGATTACATTCAATTCTATGATTTGATCTAACGGTCCGATGATATCCGAATGAGATATCCAATGGTTCAAAATTTAGATGTTAGCTAAGACAAAAATATCCGGATAATACCTATACACTTCCTCGTAAAATAGCTCAAAAGGCTAAGGCCAGCACAATTAGTAGGAGAAGTCGGTGGACGTCGCAACCACTAGGTTCGAGTCCTCTCCTACTCGCATTTGTGTTCCTTTCTTTTTCTTATTTGAAAAGAAATTGAGTCCTTCCAATGTAGAATTTAGTGCCACTTGACACTTATCGGGAGAACTATAGATGTAGCTGTAGTGCCACGCGCTCTTGCACGGCGATGCTGTGTGAGGGTAATTTTATAAAAAGACAAGAAAATTTAAATGTATTAGTAGTATTATTAGAATGTTTAAAATTTATATAAATTTATTTTTTTATCTAAAATTTTTATGATAGTTTAGGTATGCTCTCAGAACCCTTCTTAAAAATTTTCAACATGATTGATTAGCTCAATGAAATCAGTGAAGTTATTTTAAATGTATTAGTATCATCGTCAGAATTTTTAAAAGTCATATAAGTTTTGTTCATGATCTGGAATTTTTATGGTAACCTAGGAATGCTCTCAGGACCCTTCTAAAACTTTTCCTACAAATTTAGTAGCTCAAATAAATCAGTGAGGCTGCTTTAAATGCATTAGTAGCACTGTTAGAATTTTTAAAAATTGCATAAGTTTGATCATGATCTGAAATTTTTATGATATCTTAGGCATACTCTCATGACCCTTCTCAAATTTTTCAAAAATTTAAAAATTCAATAGCTCAATTAAATCAGTGAAGTTATTTTAAATACATCAGTAGCATTATCACACGTAAAAAAATATATATAAGACTATGCGTAAGTACGAGCGGCGCACGTAACCCGCACCACACACCGGCACGAGGGAAGACGCGGTGACGTACCAAGAACTCTCTGATCTGCATACGGGGACAATGTGTGTTATACTTGGCGGTATGAGTGTTAACTCTAGTACCACTCCTGACCCACAGGCACACACCATTTTCCAACTTTCTCACCAACGTGTCATATTCTTATTTGTAGAAATTGGGGTAGCTCGTCTACACTGGAACGTTATCATCCTTATCACATTTTATTGGGGCAGATTGTGTACTATACTTTATGTTATAAGAATAAGTATAATAAGATAATATTAGTTTGCTATAAATATGTACATATCAGTTTTGTCCTATCCTATATAAAAAACTAAAAAAAGAAAAGAAAAGAAAGAGCCGACTCTTATGCAGTAGCCAGCATCGTACAAGAAACAAGATAAAATAGTTATGTACAAAAGAGAAGAGATAATTATTGCACAACATTTAGAGATAACCTTTAGAGACAATTATTGTACAAATTGATTTTAGTGTTTACTTTAGATGACATAAATAGAAAATAGAGTAAGTAGTAGATTTATTATTGTACTTGCTCTAAGTGTGTACTTAAGTACCACTTTTGATCCTAATGACGGAGCATTTTCCAACTTTCTTCACCCGTCTTTGTTTTTATCGTGAAAATTGAGGTAGTCTATCTAATTAAAACGGTTTGCATTTGTACCACTTTGTTTCATTTCGTACTATATGCCGATTTCTATTTTTTTTTCACCACGTGTAAATGTCTATTGGAGTAATAGTACATTTTTATATGAGTAAATTTCATAAAATTACGGGATTTTTATACAAACTAAAAGAAAACTATAGATTTTGGCTTTTACTTCACAAAACTACATATTTGAGAATATCTTATTTCATAAAACTATATGTTTCTTGTACAAATTATCAGAAAACTACAGATCTTGAATTTTATTTTACAAAACTACAGATATTAATTTTAGGAGAATTTGTATCACAAAACTACATGTTTTAGAATTAATTGTTTCTTGCAACTACCATGTGGGCCTATACTATCAAACCCGTTACAAGAAATAGCAAATTCTAAAACATGTAGTTTTGTGAAACAAGTTATTCTAAAATATGTGATTTTATGAAATAGAAGTTAAAATTAGTATTTTTCTAATAATTTATACAAAAAATATATAGTTTTGTAAAACAAGTTTTTTTCTAAAATATATTGTTTTCTGATAGTTTATACCAAAAAATATATAGTTTTATAAAATTTACTCTTCGTATATTAGAAAAGTGCTTCTACATTCACATTAATTACTGCCCATCATATGTTCTCGTTTTCATATTTCCACCTACTTATTTGAACAGGCATAACAGTATTAATGCTTTTAGTGGGGAAGGTCCTGTTTTGCAGAATTTCAGCTTCATCGGATCCGTGGATCTGATGGAGTTAGGTATTTTTACCTCTACTAGATTCGTGGAGCTGAAGCTATGGGTATATTAAAAGTGTTTAGGTGGATCATCGTGTTTACATTTTAGAATAAAAATATAAACTTAATTCACTTGGTTTTAGCCTATAAGTTTTAAATCTGAGATAGAACTGAGATCTAGAGTTCTGTCAGGCTGTTGATTATGAAGCATATGTGAATATATACCCATGAGAATAATATATTTTATGGGGACGTAGAGTATTTCCATTATTGCTCATTACACCTTATGGTCCTACTCCTACGTGCACTACTTGGAAGCAAAGTCTTCGAAGAGTTTTAACAGCCTATGTTATCACTTTCTCCCGTGATATATTTTGGTTTTCAATGTCCTCGCCTATGCGTCTATGCACTCAAGGAATTGAGGTTAGTTTAGTTGGTGAGAGGTGCGACTTGCGAGTGTATACCCCACCACCCATATCGGAGTCCTCCTCGACTTGGATTTGAGTGACTTTCTTCTTACTTAAAATATACTTAGTTCTTTATATATATTTTTGTTTGGTGTCTTCAACGCTTATTTCGAAGAATGGTATTATACATAGAAAAGCTGCCATATTTCTCATCGACTGCTCAAACCGATATAGGAGAAAACATGTTGATCGTGCGTATAACAACTGCCATGCTGCAAATAAATCATATAATATTTTACAGACCTCATGTTCCCCCAAAGGTTAGTATCTACTTAGACAATAAGATGACATACTATGTGGCAATATTGGGCATACGCTTGTTTTTAAAAGATAATTCTACCCGATGTTTATATTTTTTGAGCAAATTTTTACCCAGTGTTTTATAACTTCCTGAATTTGGCGACCAAGAGAGTAAATAAAATGGCGGATTTTGATGATTCGTTTAATAAAAAGAAAAAGGAAAGAAACACCAGAGAAATACTACACACCAACGAAACGCTGGAGTGGAGCGGATACAAGGGTCACACACTAGGACACTATTACTCTTTCTTACCTCCCCAAACCCTAGCCCTCCCGATCCATCCACACCTCGAGATTTCGGCGGTCAATGCCTCCGCCGTCGCCGCCGCGGTCTCCTCGCCCCCTTTCCAGCTAGGGTTCTTCCTACCCACCCCCTCCCCGCCCCAAGATTTGCGCGACCCAGCGGCGATTCGAGCTCGGTTCGCTGTTCCATGGCCGTGAACAGCGCGTTCAGCGAGGACATACTCGCCGACAAGCTCGCCAAGCTCAACAACACGCAGCAATGCATCGAGAGTATCCTTACCCTGCTTTTCTCGGTCTAAATCTTTGCGAGATTTGGGGCGTTCTCTGGGTGCTTCCGGGGAGTTTAGCGTCAAGTTGCAGGTTCTGCGCTTAATCTTGCGCTTCTTGATGATTATCTGTAGAAAGAACGTCCCTGTTCTTGATTTGTTCCTCTTAGACCTTGTGCACCATGTCGTGCCTATCAGTCGCTAGCACTTAGCAGCCTCCTTCAAAAGGATATATCTGTGAATAGGAAATCAGAAAGGAGTGCGCAAGAGAGCATTTTATGGCTTCTAGAAACGCAAATCTTTGTGTGTCCGTTTTACACCATTGCCAGAGAGGTTCTTGCTTTGCTGGGAACTCTCTGTTTGCTAGTGTTCATCGTAAAGCCTATTGAAAAAGGGTACAGTTTGACTTACAATCTTCTGACATATTCAGGTGATGTAAATCAATGGTTTCGTTTGTTTTAAACATGTCTTCTCATGATCTGGTTGTTGCCTTGACTTTTATCCTGTAACCACCAGCACTGTCGCATTGGTGCATTTACCATCGAAAGGATGCAGAACTAATTGTCCAGACATGGGACAAGCAGTTCCATAGCTCTGGAAAGGAACAGAAGGTCCCTTTTCTTTATCTTGCTAATGACATCTTACAGAACAGTAAGCGTAACGGCACAGAGTTTGTACAAGAATTCTGGAAGGTCCTCCCCGGTGCGATTAAAGATGTAACTGAAAATGGCAATGATCGTGGAAAGAAGGTGGTATCTAGGCTGGTGAGTATCATATATATCGTGCGCTCTGTTTGCTATAACTTGTTAGGAGCTGTTGTATTTCTGTTCTAAAAGCTAAACTGATATCTTGCTAATATAATTGTGGAACTGCAATACTTTAACACTGCACCAATATGTGTTCTAGGTTGATATATGGCAAGAAAGGAGAGTTTTTGGTTCACGTGCTGGGGGCATCATGGATGTGATGCTTGGAACTGCACCCCTGCCTGTATTAGATATGAACAAAAAACGCTCTCACAGTTCGGGCATAAAGATTGTTAAGAGAGATTCACGTTCTGTAAAACTTGTAAGATCCCCCCCCCCCCCCCAAATTCTGCTTACACTTTATCTTTCACCATTGGAATTTACTGTGAAATTCTCTCAAATTTTATCATTCTATTTTCAGAGACTAGGCGTTGGAGGAACTGCAGAGAGGATTGTATCTGCATTGCACACTGTTCTCAGTGAACAAACAGATGAAGATGCTGACCTGGAAAAATGCAAGACTTCTATACGTCATGTTGGAAAGATGGAGAAGGACATTGACAGTGCCTGTAGCAAAGGTACTGTTTGTTGTTAACTTGAGCTCTCCAACTTGGCTATCTTAGTACATATTCTGAAGCTATTCTCTATCTGTAGCTGAGGATCCTCGTCGTGAGGCTCTTTGCACGGAACTAAAGGATGAGGAGGCTAACATGAAAAAATGCATCGAAAAGCTTAGAGTAGTTGAAGTAAATAGAGCAGCTGTTGTGTCTGAATTGAAGGAGGCATTGCAGGAACAGGTCAGGATAATTGTTTTGACCAGTAATAGTAATGCATTTTCAGATTGTTTTAGTTCCTGCATGCAATTGAATTGCTATTTTCTTCGTATCATTCAAGTTTGTCTTTTCGATATGTGGAATCTTACTTGTAAAGTTATTCAGGAATCTGAGCTGGAGAAAGTCCGCACTCAATTACAGGTAGTGTTTTCCAAACAGCCCAAACCATGGAAAGGTTAATAATATAGCATATCTGTAAGATGTAAACATCTGACTTTCTTATGTTTTAATTGACAGTTGTCTGAAGCAATGGTAGAAGAAGCAGCCAATATGCAACGGAGACTCAAGAACGAACCAGTCATTCTGTCGTCCAACCTAGCATCATCAGTAGAGTCAGGAAAACCACTTTCTAATGGGCAAGTAAAGGACCAGCAGAAGACAGCTGCTGCTATCCTCGCGGACAGGATTGCGGCATCATCAAACTCTCAGCAGATACTCCAGTCTGCGCTTTCCAAGTTTGCCGCAGAGGAAGCTAAGAATTCATCTGAAACACGCCCAGATAAAAGGCTAAAAGTGGAACAATCCTCACAGGTCCCAAGTGCGAATGCTGCTGCTTTTGTTCCAATGCCGCCAATAGCTGCCACAACAGTACCTGCACCTCATCCCCAGTACAATATCTACCAGGCCCCTCCTCAGCAGTTTGTCCAGCAGCCTGGAGGTGTAATGATGGGCATGCCATACAACATGAACACCATGGCTCCGCAGCCACCTCCGCCACCACCACAAATGATGAACCTAGCCAGGTCCTCACCTTCAACACCCCAGCCACCAATGGGTGTAATGCCACAGGCGCAGCCGCCACCACCTACGCCACCGATGCTTCAGCAGCAAATGCAGATGAATGTCGCGCCACCGATGCAGTTCACGTTTCAGCAGCCCGGCGCACCACCTTTCAGGCCTTTGCAGCCGCCTCCTGGGATGCAATTTTTCCACCCCCAATCTCAGTGACATTTTTGCTAGCCCGCCCAGCTCTCTTGAAGTGTGACAGTTTCCCGTTTAGTATTGACTGGTAGAGAGGATCTGATTGCTGTAGGATATACTACTTGTTTGCACATTTCATGAAGTTGTACATGTAATGCGAGGAAACTAACAGGAAGATTTTTCAGACAAAGCTTCGAGCGGTCGCTCAATCCTGCAGACAAGAGCGGAAGGGGTCACATGATCGTGGCTGCTGCTTAGCATCGCGATGCGATTGACGATTTCTCTTATTGTCAAAGGAAAAAATAAATTAAAAAAAAATATTATTTCAGTTTGTGGTTCCTTCGTGAAATGCAAATAGACTGCTATGTTCTGAGTTTGGTGATAGTTCAACTCAAAAAATTGTGAGAATTATTTTCAGCTAGAACTCAACTATACCAGCTAGAAAAACGGATACTCTAGGAGGCTATAGAACAATCAAAACGATCAGAAAGAAAACGAATATTTCTGCTTTAACATCATCCAACAAAAACATACTCCCTCCGTTAAGAAATGTAAAACTTATAGTTTCAATAGTCTTATTTATAAATATAAGGTTTGCACATATGAGTTTTTTTCTACTACATCCTTATTTATTCTATCTTAATTATATGCATTTATTCATTACCACCCACAAAATATTATCTATCATTTTGTAAAACAATTAAGTGGGGGTATCTAAGTCATTTTCTCTCATATATTTCTTTCAAGAGGTGCTTCTACGCTCTTCCTTTTAAAAA
The DNA here is from genome assembly GCA_036346355.1 of Rhipidocladum racemiflorum. Taxonomy (NCBI): domain Eukaryota; kingdom Viridiplantae; phylum Streptophyta; class Magnoliopsida; order Poales; family Poaceae; genus Rhipidocladum; species Rhipidocladum racemiflorum. Next base: position 67,597,464 of record CM070576.1, on the reverse strand, counting down.
TTGCACAACTATTAAAGCATAAATGAATGGTAGATGGTGATTACTTACCCCTTCGCTTGCTTTAAGATTTGTTTGGTCGGATTTTAGAGTGAGGAATTTGCATTTCATCAAGGGTATTGATAAAAAATAAATCTAAAAAACTTTCTCCATCAACTAAAATTCTCCCTACCTTGCAATTACTAATTATAGAGGATACAACTAAAAGAAGTTTATGAGAAGTAGAAGTCCCTTTTGGACAATCATTCTTGTTGAATGTAATCGTGGCATCCAACCATTTTAGAAATTCTTATTTTCCTAGTCGGAAATCAATGTTGTTGACTTCTCTATATACAGACTTGAACTGCTGTTCTGAGTTATATGTAGATGATCTACTAAAGATCATGTTAACGTGGTGATCTAGTTTTTGATAGCCCATGTCTTCATCACCATCTGCATCCTTTACACTTCTTCCTTCTGGCAAGGTCGGTATAGTACCTTTATCAAAGTAGAATTTATCCATGCGTCTTTGCCTTGTTCGGTAATTGCCAAAGTCATGTTCTGATGCATTATGCAGAGGACACCACCTACCATTTTCACTATTTGAAGTGAAAATTTTAGGGTTAGACTGGTCGTTCGTTCGATTAGGCTTCTTCTTCCAAGGTATTTTATCTTTGGAATAAGTAGGTCGTTCAGAGACGTCTGTAACCTCTTTTTGAGAGGACGTTTTATCCTTTTTCTTACTTTTCCCCTTTCGATCTTCGGGTGTGAAAGTTTTTTTAGGTTTATTACTTTTAAAAATCTTCAAGCCTGATTGAGGTGGCATATGGCCCTTGTCGACCATACAGTTACATTCAACCACCTCATGGGCATCAGAATATCGATCTACCATATCGAAGAGTTCTGATATGGTGTATGGCGGGTGAATGTTGAGGTCTTCTTTGAAAATGCTTGTAAAGTATGGTCTGCTTAAATGCATGAATCACATAATCATTAGATATATTAGGAATTGTTTTACAGACCTCTACAAACCTCTTGATAAACTGATGTAAATTCTCGCCAGAGGTTTGGCAAAGACGATGCAGGTCATCTTCTTTACCAGTTTTTGTATAACAACTTTTAAAATTATTTAATATGGCATGTCATAAATTTTTCGAACTAAAAATAGATCCTTCTGGCTAATTAAACAACCAAGTTCTTACAGATCCTTTAAGAACAGTGGGGAAATAATTTGGCATTACCTTCTCGTCGCCACCAGCAGTTTGGATGGCGATGGTATGAATTTGGAGGAATTCTGATGGACTTTAAGTTCCACCATAACTTTTTAGAGGACCTGGCTTGAATTTTTCAGGCAAAGTGAAATTTTTGAGTCTCGAAGAAAAGGCTTCGCATCCTGCATACAATCCCAAATGTGTCCGTACATTAGGCACTTGTTCTGTATAATCAGGAGAACAAGGTCGTCGCTGATCATAATTAATGTTTTCACCTGGGCCAAGCCTGTCAAAAGTACTTCTCTGGTGTGGATTGCTTCTCTGTTGACAGCCAGTGCCCTGTTGACATCGACCAGATGAGAAATGATCCACACGGGAATCAGTCGTGGTTCTCATGGAAGGAGACTTGCTCTGTACTTCTGTAGCAGCTTCTTGCAGATCAACATATAGGGATCTTATAAGCGGCACATTATCTCCATCCACAGGTTGACTTAAAATTGTACTAGTAATAATGCAAATTTTGTCCACATGAATTTCCTCTTGTGAACTGTTATGAATAATATCTATGTCCTTTATTGCCAATCTTGAAACATGTGTCATGATCGGAAAGACCGACCGAGGATGACTTCCCAACGGATTCGGTGAAAGTGCATCTAGGCCCCTCAAATTGTTTTGGTGATTAATGACGACACAATTAAAGAGATCTAATGTTTTATCCAAGAATACTGCAGAGATCGAGATCATATCGAGCTTGAAATGACATTGGACGCCCCTATGACTACTTAAAAGCAAAAGGACGGCATCAAGACCAAAGTTGTAACATTTTATTTATTTGTGTCTTAAGGATAGCCGTACTATTAAGAGGGTATGACGAGAAATCGACTTTAGGATGTGCATGTGCTCAACATCAAATACTGCATCTCTAATTAGCACTCCTTCATTTGGTTTTGAAAAGTTTCAAATTGAAACCGAACTGGGTAACCCGGAGTATCCGGATTCCAATCCGGAGTCTCCGGATTCAATCCGGAGTATCCGGACATTTTGTCCGGAGTCTCCGGGTTGGACCTCTCGGTTGCTTTTGGTTCCAGCTGGTCCGGAGTATCCGGACATTTGGTCCGGAGTCTCCGGATAACCCGGAGTCTCCGGGTTGGTTGTCCGGACACTCCGGCCTGTTCAAAAACGGGAGTAACGGCTAGTTTTCAAAAAGGGTATTTAAAGCCTCCACTCCACTCCAACGGCTAGGATCTCTATTGAGCTCATTCATAGCAGCATTCAAGCCATTCCTAACCATCTCTAAGCATTCAATAGAGCCCCCTCTTCCTCCCACCAATTAATTTGGTTGTTGATTCTTTTTGGTGAGGAGAGGAAGAAGCAAAGTGCTAAGTGCATTCATTTCATCTTGTTGAGCACTAGTTCATCCTCCAAGCGATTCTTCGTGGTGCTATTTCTCTTGGAGGTTGAAGGACTCCTAGACGGCTAGGAGTCACCGGGAGCTACCAACGCGTGTGGTAAGCCCCGGTCGTTTGTGAAGGCTAGTCTCGCCTCCGAAAGGAAAGAGACAAGAAGTGAAGCCGGCGAGTGCATTTGTGCAACACCGGGAGGAAAGCGGGTTGAAAGAGACCCCGGCTCAAGTGTGACCGAGCCACCTCAACGGAGACGTAGGATTCCCTTCAAGAATCCGAACTTCGGTGAAAAATCGCGTCTCTCGCTCTCTCTTTTACTTCCTAGTCTTGCTTACTTGGATTTGAATTTGTAAAGTTAGATCTAGCTCTTTGCTTAGCTTTAATTCAAATCCTGTCTAGCAATTGTTCTAGGTTGTTCTTGCTTTCTATTTCTAGTAGTTTATTGTGCTTGCTAGAGTAGTTTTTATTGCGCTCCCGAGCCAGCTAACCCGGAGAGTCCGGACTCAATACCGGAGACTCCGGACAAGCCGGAGTATCCGGACCAAAACCTGGAGACTCCGGGTTGTCCAGCTCGGCCAGTTTTATTCCGCTGCGTAAATTTTAATCCGCCTATTCACCCCCCCTCTAGGCGACATCGTTGGTCCTTTCATTCGGCCTACGCGAGGTTCCTTGCTGGCTGTCGTGGTAAAGATGTCTCACATCTTCCACAACCTTTTGTTTGACAATCGCGAGACTCTCGCGTTGCTCTTGAACGGATTTTTCTTGAGCTTCACGCTGTTTACGTTCCACTTGTTGTGCTTCTGTCTCCTCTGTCACTGCACAAATACGAAATCCGGAGTTGAGGGAAGGGTGAGCACTCCCTCATCGGAGGACGATGATGAGGTATAATGGAGTTCAAGATCTCGGAGAAAATCTTCTGAAGATGAACTTTCATGGAAATCATTTGTCGTTCTTGTGAGTTCAGCCCTGATCTTTTGCCTATGAGATAAGGGTAGGTACGGTCCGGAGTCACTCTATTTTTCTGATTTTTTCTCAAAAAATGGTGCTCCTGACGTGACCTCATTCGGTTTGGATGAAGTTGCCAATTTAGACGAGTTCGCCTCAGCAACATACTTGGAGTAGAAGTCACACTTACCTTCTTCTTCCTCCTCCATAAAGTCATCAGCGGTGAGGTGAGCGTAGTCGGCGAGATCGAATGGATTTTCTTCATCCATGGCTTTCGACGACAACATATTACCTCTTTCAATCTTGAATTATAATGGAGGCCCTCCTTCTAGCGCCAATTGTCGATATTCAAGACCTGGGGGTCCCTAGATAGAGCTTACGAATGTAATTATGGTTGCCTTTGTCTATATTGAAATAGAGTAGAAAAGAAATAGGAATTGTATTATATGACAGGTACTCTTTGCAGAGTACAGACTATTCAACTCTCTATTGTCTACACACTTCTTCACCCCTTTGAATTCTTGCAGGAGTATCATATTTATAGTGTTGAAGGGATGACAGTTGTCATCTTCGGAGGGGTGTTTTCCCGTCAAAAAATATCTTTTCATCAAAAGGAGTCTTCTCACCGAAAATGTGTCTTTTTGTCAGATAGACGTCTCTTCGTAGGAAGTAACTTCCAAACAGTCATCTATACTTGTCATAGAAAACGTCTTCCACACATTATTCTTGCGCAGAGATTCCTTACCGACCTGAATCAGGTCGGGACGAGAGTTATCCTTTATCCATTTTTGTCTAGGTCAGTGTGATAAAGGGCATTATGTCCGACCTATAAAGGTTCATACGTCGAACCGCCCCAACCTAGTAAAGGCTTATATCAGAAGAATAAAGTAATTTTTTGTCTGACCTATGTTGCAGGCCAGAGAGTTGTTTATTGTAATTAACTGTAACTTTGACCGAATAATCGTGAGACATTTGATATGTCTCTTTATTTTATAGATCGTATTTATGAGGATGCGACTGACTTATAAAAATCTACAACCATTTATGGATCTCAAACAGATTAATTGTCGTCAGTTAGCCCCTAAGATTTGAAACAACACGTGTATTCTCTTAAAACTTTTCAACTTTCGAAACATTTAGGATGTCGCGTTAATTATGCTGTCGGTTATGCCTCGAGAAAATCTTTTCGATTTCCTCACTAACCGAAGCAAGGGCTTTTCAACATCACATTTTTTTTAATACTCCCTCCAGTTTGATAATAGATGTCGTTTTGGATATAGTGATGGTCAAACTTCTAAAACTTTGACTATCGATATATTTTTAAATATTTAAATTGGATATATGAAAATTATATGTGTAGACTTGTGTCGAGAAGTACTTTCATAATATTATAATTTTATTGGGTTTTATAAATATATTATAATAAAAATTAGTGATCAAAGTTGTGTTTTGAAGACCGTGTCGATGTCCAAAACGATATCTATTATCAAACTGGAGGGAGTAATTTGTTTCCATTCAGTTTAACGAGTAAACAATTAATGTATCAACTATAAGTGCCTGTAGTTTTTGCAATTTACTTGACAGTGAGGTTTAGGTGGTAAAATCTGCAATCTACTCCTCCCCTCTGTTTACCTTAACAATCCCCTACTACTCTCGAATCGTTTCTTCGCGTAGCCGCACGCGCCCCACGCGCCGTCGTCTTCCGCCGCCTGTCCCCAGTCGCCTCGCCTCCTCTTCTCCGCCTCCCCTGCCGTGGCGAACCGTCCAGAACGATCGGGGCCGCGTCGCTCGAAGCCTCTCCACCTCCACCCTCCGCAGTGACGAGAAGAGCAAGCGGCGGAGGTCTCCACTGACATCGCCCGCCATGCTGCGCCGGTACGGGCATTGAACTAGGTATTCACCACACCAAATTAGGGTTTCGATGCCTAATGCCTAGTTATCCCTGCTATTGCAGGTGCGTGCGGGATCTGTACTCGCTGCGATCTCTCACGAGGATCCCCAGGCCGATCTCCAGCGAGGTCAGCGTTCCCGTTTTTGTCTGATGGTTCGATGCCATTAGGATGATTTTCGTTGTTTGACAGTTGATCGAGCTGTTTGCTCCGATAGATGGTTGTTATGTAGGGAGATCGGTTGTTTGCAAGAGCTTACACGGGAAGCTTTTGAAGTGGTGAATTTGTTGATTAGATCGTCGGTGGAAGGTGTGTGCTTAGTCAGGAAATGCTGCTGAGGCTGTCAATTGTGTTAACATAGGCCAGTAGTGTTTCTGTAATTCGAGATGGGATTAAGGAAACAAGGACTATTTGGAGCAAAATGCTGTGGCATGTGAGCCAGTTTCCTTGTTTGGCTTTTCTAATGTCTAGGATGATATTGGGGACCTAAGATCATAATCACGTCTACTTGCAATCTTGCATTGATGAAAGCAGAGTGTTGTGAAAGCTGTGGGCTAAACTAAAAGAAGATTGTTGCGTGTGATTGTTCATTGATATTTATAGGCCTGATTGATTAGTGCAGTTTTTTTGGTTCGAACAAAGTACAGGAAAGTTCTATGTGTTTAACTCATTGAAAATCTGTTCTGCTATGGAACTGTAAAGCTTTTGCGAAATATAGTTGTTTTGTGATTGGTTTAATTGTAGCAATGTTTGGAATGAGTTATTTGGATTCAAAGACTTTAGCTTAATGTGGTAGGAAAAAAAAACTTTTCCACTTAATGTGGCTTGAATCATGTTATTTGTTGGTTAATCCCAATAGTATTTTTGTCTTATTTTGCTAAGTTATGCAGTCTGTTTGATTTCTTGTAGGATACTGGTTACTGGAGAACCTATAGTGTGTTTAAAGAACGTTAAAGACAAAAATAAGAGAAAATTCCTTAATGATTGCTTCTAAAAAAGAAATGGAACTGCACTTGTGCTCGTGATAATGTGTAGTGTCACTTATTCCTTATTCCCTTGGGCACTTTTCTTTTTGGACAAAATACCTTGGGCACATTATTGATGCATGAACCAACTTCTAGACTGAGTTGATTAGAATTGTCAAATCTCAAATGTCGTGTCTTATTTGTTTTTTTATGTGTTCTCTACATTTTTTCACACAATTGCAGTCATTTTTTACGTGCAATGAATGTACACAATTTGGTAGTAGGTTCATAATGCCTTCGCGACCTGTTATTCCTTGTTGAGCCCATTCCTTAGGTTTGAAAATTCACAAAAGTCATTGGCAAAATGATATTGTATCTTCTTGTGAGTTCTTCTGTCTATTGCTGTCATGAACCATTTTCTTCTCAGTAGTATATATTTCCTAAGAAAGTGACAGAGAAACCTATTTATCAGGCCCAAAGTCCAACATTCCTTCGATCCAAAAGAAACTCAACAAAAGCATCTCAACAGAGTTCATCACAGAATACTGTCCCAGGCCCCCAAGAAGAACCTTCTCAATCGGGAAGCAATGTTTCGAAGATTCTGCTTGGAACTCTGGTGGTTGGTGCTGCTGCTATGGCTGCTTATCAAGCTGGCTACATAGAGTTTCAATATAAGGATAGAAAATTGCCGTCTACTATTAAGGAGCAAAATGTCATAAAGATGTATGAAGATCTAAAGGCTCCTTCTGAACAAAAGGTTGATCAGAAGCAAATCATGTCGGATCCAAACATTGGCATTGTTCAGGATAGCAATAATAAGGCTCATACTCCAAAGGACCTTCCAACTGAAGGGATGGGAGCACCAGAGATTCCAACTGCTGGTGAGCAGCCTATTCCTGCAGAAGAAAAGGAAACAGAAACCCTCACACAGGGGAAACTGCCTGTTCCAGATGAGCACGGGGCTGATACTAAACTGCTGTCTCCAGATGCTCCTGCTGTTGATGTAAAGCCAGTTGTGGTCGATGATAAGGAAATATGTGAAGTTCCTCCTGAACAAACCGACAAGATAGGCAGCACAGTTTCTCCAGTACAATCGAGCCGAATGACAGGAGGTCCTTACCATGATTCGCACACAGATACAGATGAACTGAAGGTTTGGATTCTTGTTGAACTTGTTATATGCCTCTGCTTGTCATCATAACTGCATGTTGATTGGTAGAGGGCAATATCTTTTATTTTCTAGCAATTCAAATTGGCACTTGAACGAATTTTTGTAAGCTTAACAAGGGTTGCTATGTTGCTACATCAGCATATATGGATTCTGGACTCTAGAGTTTACGATTTACAAGAATAAATGTATAAATATGCAATATTAATGAAATCCTCCAGTATTTTGGTTTAAATAAACCATTGTAGTTATGTATCATGTAATAAGCAGATATCACAATTTGTTGGTTGAACACTGTATATGATTATGAATTATGATTGTTTGATTTGATTGGAATTTGATATGGAGAGCTGGCACTCTTGAGCAATTTTGGAGCTGTGGTTTACTGGTTTTAGAGTTATATCACTGTGAAGTTGAGAACTACCAGAGCTTCATTGAAATTTGAAAATCTCTCAAATTAGCTTGCCTATACTATTACAAGTTACTCTTTAGCAACCCACCACTAGTTGTTCCACTTAGCATAATCTTGACAAACCCTTCTGATTATCTTGCTTTTGTATCATTTGTTGATAGTATTTCCGAGTACTGAATAATGACCCTGGTGCAATAATTTAATTGAATTAATCCTTATCTGTAGGATCCATTAGACGCTGGTGCAGTTGAACATAAATCACTTGCTGAGACATATTTATTACAACAAGAACCTGATGTTCCTAAAGATGTGGTACGTCGTACGTGGTCCATGGAAACAACTTGATGACACTTAACTATTTTTCTTTCAGTGTTAATTCATCTTATTAATTATTATCATTTTTTGTTAATAAGGGTGCTAAGGAGGCTAGAAGTGCTGAAGTTGTTGGCACAAAAGCTTCTGATGATGGGAAAATTGTACTTGATATCATAGATGCTATTCATGCTGCTGAAAAAAAACAGGCAGATACAGATGCTTACATGTATTCAGAAGAGAAAAGGAAGTTGAAGGTTTTCTATCCATTTATATCTTATGCTTGTGCTTAGTTGGTTTTTATTTGCTGCACACCAAGGTTCAACACTAGCATGCCTTTGTGGTTTACATTATTATTTTCCTCTTTTATTTCTGTTGAACTATGTTAGTTGTCATGGACTTCCAGCGGCTCCAAAACTGCTGCTAAAATTAGTTAAGTTTTTATTTGATAATGTTAGAATAAGCATTGATTCTTTTGATCTTGTATAATACACACTTGATTGTACTCTTGTTTTTTAATGTTATGCTCTGTGTTTTCTCAGGAGAAATACGAAAAGGAACTGAAGGACACCAGGGCCCGAGAACTCATGTATGCTGAAGAGGCAGCGATTCTTGATAAGGTCCTAGGCAGACATGATTTTTTTATTGTCACTATGTCTCTTGATCTGATTTTGTTCTGTATTAGGCTTCCATGTTTTCTTCTATGTTGAGCCAATTTGCTATATATAAAGTTTGTTCGTCCCTGGGAAAGACCTGGTCACAGTTATATATGCACCTTGAAATACTTCCTCTTTCCCCAAAATTTAGCTCTTTTTTACTATTAATGTTCTTCAATGTTAGACTTTGACCATAGTTTCGAGTGGTATATATTATTAGTAAAATTTGTAAAAAAATAATAATACCATGAAAAAATTTCATAAAGTTTCAGATGACATTATCATGTCCAATCTAGATATTTTTACATATATGTATTGTTAAAGTTTCAAATGTTTGACCTCACGAATATCAAACGACCTACATTTAGAGATGGAAGGAGTATTACGTCGATGTTATTTTTCAATTTTGTGCAAATACTATTAAAATTAAAGCAAAACAGCTGAATTTTCTCTGTACTACATGGCATATGCATGCTTTTCTTCATTTTTCTTATTGTATTTACTAGACCTGTATATAGCATCTCTTGTTTGCATTCTAATTTCAGATGAATTCTTTAATTTTGTGGTGTTTTCAATTTTCTTGCTATTGTTTCAGGAGCTAAAGAAAGAGAAATTGACGTGTGCTGCTGCGATTAAAGAACTTCAAGAAAAAACTGAACAAAAACTGCGGGATGAGCTGCAGCGGAAGGTCTGTCAGATTTGTTTCTATCTGCTATAAATTCTCTACTCTTTCTTTGCTTTTTCAATATTCATTATGTAATTGACCTTAGTATTGTTAACTCAATAGGACGAGGAAACAAGTCAAGAAGTCGAAAAGGTTCAAGAGTTAGGAAAAGCTGAACTGGCTGCAGCTCTTGCAAAAGAGAAAGCATCACAGATCGAACAAATTACTGAAGCAAATCTAAATGTACGAACTTGTGCCATCTTTTCTTTAGGGCAGTCAATGTTTTAAATGCATGTTAGAGGTTGGCATGCTGCGACGCCACCTTAAGTGCTTGTGTGGGTTAGCAGCCTTGGCCCTTGATAGTGTCTCTCAAATGCGGGTTTGCGGGCATGATATGCAGAGTTAGTAGAAATTAGAACACTTTGGGCAAGGATAATGCACTCTTTGCATTGGAACCACCATAGTTCCAAGTACATAACAATTTCCATACATGGTGCTTCCCAATTACACAATCTTCTTTTTGAAAGCTTCTGTTTCCCAATATCTTGAGCAGATTATCCGTTAGGATGTTGAAGCATCACATGACTTTTAACATTGTTTGGCATAATAAACCTTCTGGGCGTGTGTTCGAACAAGTTTTTACTTTGCGTCCCTGTAGGCTGTCTATTCTGATTAGGTTCATCCATTAAGAATTTGTGACATTTTTCTACTTGTCATAATATAAACTCAGGATTATTATCATTTATCAATACAAACCCCTGGTAACTTCCTCATCAGATCATAGTATCATACCATTTAACTCGCAGTCTAGCGTTCACATATCTTTTCAACCTTATCCAACTTATGACTATTACATCCAGCAAATTTTAGGGTTTGATAGTATCCTATATTTACAATAAATGTTTGGTTAGTTCACTTAGTTGCTGCTAAATTACTATCAATTTGTCTATTTATACTTCTATATTGTGCTAGCATCTTGAACTTACGGAATTAGAGTCAGTTTGCAATGTTAAAGATGGCTAAAATTTATTATATTTGTGTGCAAATTGCCTGCCATGTTCTTCAGATCATGTTTTGTTAGTCCTCAAACCAATGATGGGACTGTTAGGGCTCTTTTGTCTTGTCTGCTTCCATTAAAAGATGCCTTTATTATTCAGTAAATCCCTACAAATGGAGTGCAGTAAGCAACTATATCAATTGGCTAGTTGCTTCTGGTGATGCATTGAGCTCATGAGCAAGTTAATGAATTGGCTAGTGAGCTAGGATCGATGTGATAGCAATCAAAGGCAGGGGAGATTTCTTGGAATGGATAAGTTCTTTCCTCCTTGTAAAACTTGGTGATTTCGATTCTATCTGCCAGTATATATCTTTTATTGCTAGAGCAACAATTTGTGCATTGTATATAATTTCAACTTTGCTTGCACTTGTTTATTGCCTTTTTTGGGCTTATTTTTCAGATAGATGCTTTGTGCATGGCATTCTACGCACGATCTGAAGAAGCCCGACAGAGTCATTCAGTTCATAAGCTTGCTCTAGTAAGTTTCTCACTTCGATGCCACTTATGTGCTTGCTTTTAACTGCTGAAAGCTTAATTATCGTCTTCTCATCCTCTGCTTTCAGATTTTCTAATGACAGAATTCTTAATTCTCTTGCAGGGCACACTTGCTTTGGAACAAGCTCTATCTAGCGGATCACCAATCCGGACAGAGGTGGATCAATTGCGTAAATCTATTGAAGGCATTGACAAAGATTCACTGTTACAATTGGCTCTTTCATCTCTTCCAGAAGATGTTCTTGAGTATGGATCAGATACCCGGATGGAGTTGAAACAAAAGGCAAGTTCTTTGTGCTGCAAGAAACGATTGCATATGCTCATACCCTCGTTTTTTAGTTATTAGCAATATGTCAAAAGATATTAACGGTCAAAGTTCAAGTTTGGAGACTGTGTCAAGTCAAACCGCGCTCTATAAAAATCAGAGGAGGGAGTATTTATCTAGAAACAGTGGGAGTAGAAATTTATGATCTTTCTAATACCTATATTTGCTAGTCATGCATTGCTGTATTGTCATGAAACATGAATGCTTGTTGAACAAAACTATTTTGGCTATCTAGCAACTAGTCTGATTTACTATCATTTCTTGTCGCAGTTTAATTCCTTGAAGGAAACAATCAGACATTTCAGCCTTATACCAGCAGGTGGTGGTGGTATCCTGACTCATGCTGTTGCTCGTATTGCTTCTTCCATTAAGGTGAATGTTACAAGTGGTTTCCTACTGATCAATAAGCAATTCTATATTGATGTATCTGAAATATTTTGTGCGCATTTACTGGTTCTGAATCATCTGATGAAGCACCATCCAATACTATTTATTCAATAGCATTGTCTAATTTCAAGTCCAGGCATTGTATTGCCTTAGCACTTTTGACTTTTCTCTAGCCTTGATTAGAGCACAATTTTCTTTGGATTCCCTGTAACATTGGAGTCTAAACATTGAAACCGTTGATGAAACAAAAAATCCTTCTGTTTGCATTGTTACCATCAGCTTGTCTTTTTTCTCAATGTAGCCCAACAGTACTAATTATGATCTTATTAGTAATTTCCTGCATCTATAATAAATACCTCGTGATGAGTTTTTCTTAAATTTTCAAATTGAACTTTTATATCTGGTATAACTGGTTTTCAGATCAAAGAGGACCAATCTGGAGATGGTGTTGAGTCTCTTATAAACAGAGTGGAAAATTTGATTGTAGATGGGGACTTGAGTGCAGCAGCCGATGCCCTGGAAGGAGGGTTACTTGGGAGTGAAGCAGAGGAAATAGCTACCGAGTGGGTGAAGCTAGCAAGGAAACGTGCAATAGCAGAGCAGACGCTTACTCTGCTTCATTCTTATGCTTCGTCGATTTCATTTTCGTGACCTTGATCATCAATTTTTTCTTCTGCTCGACGAGACTTGCCAGTTACAGTATTCAAATGTTTCTCGAGACCATGTTGGAAAGATCATGAACCTATAGGAGCCATTGCGTGTCAAGCGGCCCAACTAAACTTACGTCCTGCAACCAGAGCTAATAAATTTTGCCGTGTAAGTGTAACTACCTGGTATTCTGGTATTGTAGTCAAAGCATACTTTTGGATAGATTTGTCAAATTTTGCTGAAGATATAATCTTCTCCCTGCAACAACGTACCGGAGTTTTGCCGTGTGCGGTGTGCTGATGTTCTTGATTATTTAACTGGTTGCGCATTTGTTCAACTTGGAACTCTCAAGCCAACGGTGTTTCTTTGTGGATCATTGTCTCGAGTAGTTAGGACTTGGGAGAACGACATAATTTGATAGAATGAAAGATGGTTACCCCCCTTGATTCCTGCTGTAAGAGCTGTGCTTAGGTTATTTATCCATTTGTTGCAAGCATGATGCCAAGATTGAATGCTTAAGAAAACACTTCAAGTGTATAGCTGTACTTACATCTAAATCAACGGCAGGCGCTTGTTCTGCGCCGCGTGCGTGCACGCCTCCAGCGACAGCTTCTGGCAGTTCATCAGCCGGCACAGCTGCTCCCGCTCCGAGCCAAAACGTAAATCGTTTGAAAAGGCTTAAAATTCGCTCAAAAAACCGTTGGGTTCAAAAACCGCTAGAAATTCGCTCGAAAAACCGATGGTAGTTGAAAAAATAGGGGAAATGTAGAAAATTTAGGGGGAAATTGTTTTAAAATTTGAAAAAAGCCATTAAAAGCCAAAAATGATATTTGAAGAATTACTTCAACAAATATTGCTACTAAATATAATTGAATAAATATTGAAACATGCAGTGTGTTGTAGAGGTGGTCTAAAATTCTAATTCAAATATTGCACTTATTTGATCAACTATGATTTTCGTAGGCTGTAGCAGATCATGTAACAATGTATTTTCATTTATTTTTTATGCACTACAGTTGATTATTTAATACTTGCATTCGTGTTGAATATTTAGTTATGATTTGGCTCTCTCAAATTAATAGAAAAAAATGATAGACAGTTTATCACTAGAGGTCTCATATAATTCTATATTGATTGTTGACAAGTTAAATCGGGGATTTTGATTTAGTCTAATGATCTCTTAGCAGTTTGAGAGGTGCTTCTATGCTCTTTCTTCTAGTACAAGTTGTACAAATCCTGAAGCAAGCGAATGGGTAAGTAATCACCATCTACCTTTCATTCATGCTTTAATAGTTGTGCAACTTTTAAAAGGAAGAGCATAGAAGCACCTCTCTAGCAGTTTACATGTGATTTTAAGAAAAACTCAGATGTACTTTTTGAATACAGGTCATGATTTTATGGATAGTGCCCTTCTTGCCTCATGCTGCTGGTTTTTACAAGGAAATATTGGCACTAAATATACTTCAACAAATATTGCTACTAAATATATATAATTCAACAAATATTGCTACTAAATAAATTGAATGGCTCAAAAACATATTCAAATTTTGTTTTTTAAATAATATTCACATCAGAGGTCATAAGGCTATTAATACTAATTATGGATAATTTTTGGATAATTTTTTTTCCAATTTTTTAAATTTTTTGAATTTAAATTTGAGCGAAATTTGAACGGTTTTCTTTTTCATTTGTGAGTGATACAAACGAAATTCGCAAAATTTTGCGAATTTTGTCCGAAAAGTTGGAACCCTGGATGGGACATTTATAGACGGAAGCACAAGTGAGCTGTCATGTGATGGGCCCTTAAGAGATCCATACGCTGTTTTCTGTCAGGTCAGTTGAGATTTGAAAATAGGACAGAGAAGAGAGTTGGCCCTTATTTAATAACCAGCTTTGCACAAGAGCGTAGGTAAATTAGAGAGGTGCTTCTATGCTTTTTCTTTTTAAAGTTGCACAAATATTAAAGCATGAATGAAGGGTAGATAATGATTACTTACCCCTTCGTTTGCTTCAAGATTTGTGCAACTTATATTAGGAGGGAAAGCATAGAAGCACCTCTCGGTAAATTATTATGTACAAGAGAAAAGAGATAGTTATTGCACAACATTTAGAGATAATTATTGTACAAACTAGCTTTTAGCTTATTATTAGCCTGTAGTAAGCTTTTCTATCATATTTGCTCTATTAGGCACCCACTTTGGGTCCGAGAGCCTTTCCCCCCTTGCACTGATGGCTCTTCTCCCTTGATCTATATCGGTGTAGGGAGGAACGCATTGGACACTTGTCCTGGCCTCCTGGGGTGAAGTTCTGAAGGTCCGATAGCTGTCTGTTGCCAGAATACTTTCGATTTTTGGAATGGATTGACCCTATCTCAACTATAGTTGATTATCGGGCACTTGATATTGATTATAAGTGAAATCATCAGGCAATCTTCGTAACTTCGCCTGTTATCCATGTTGCACACGATTTCAACTCACAATTGGAATTCCTGGCTTAACGCAGGAACCATGATGTTCCCAAAATTCTTTGGTTGAAGCGACGAGTAATTTAAAGCAGTAGAGGTTTTCAAGGTTGGGCATAGGTCAGCAGGCTGCATTGATTGCTTGCCTGTGTAACTTCAAGCCAAAGGATCATGGACACTTGATAGTTTCTGCCATCGACTTGCCAGTTCATAAGGGCTATACTTTGAGCCGTATGGATTAGTTAGGAAGGTTTTGTAAGCGATGTACTAGTTGGATGAGCTTGCAACTTCCAGAAGAAATAGGGCCACGATGACTCTCACAACGCATCATTTTGGAGGATTATTTTATGTACTGTGAATTCATATTGCTTAAGAGTGTTAGAACCATTTTTTTGCGGTCTTTCTTTCTTTACAAATTTTGTCATTTGATGATAGAGGTCAAATTGTAGAGTCTACTCTTGTGCACATTACTCCACAGAATATTCTTGTTTATTTTGATGAAGATTGAGGATTTCCTTAGTTCACATGCCATGGAGCCATTCTTCTTGTATAGAGCTAATTTCTCACGACTCTTCATGAATTATACTTGGCCTTCCCTGGTCAAAGATAAGTATTTTCGTGTGCCACGGATGCCCTCATCCATTAGTGCATATAGAATGCAGAATTTGGTGGACAGTGAATGTAACATTTGATGGAGCTGTGATTTTGCTCTACGAATAGATTTCTGATCAAAGAAATCTTCACTGGGAGATTGATGCATATGCAAGTATCCTAGTTATTGCTAACGTCTTACGAGGTACTAGCAAACGTCAAAGAGAGCCAAAGTTCATACTCCTAACCTCTATAAGACCCAAACAAATCAAACTATGAAGAGCATGTGCATCACCTTGGAGCAAGTGAAGCATAACAGTACACTCGTGTTCCTCCATTTCTGAGCAAGCTACTTTTCTTTCCAGAATCCAAGCAACCAAAAAGGAAGGTCCAGTTTCTTCACACAGCTGCCACAACAGTTGCCCCATTCGGCAGTAAACAGGACAAGATTGAAGGTCCTGGAAGGGTGTTAATAACAGGGTGCACACAGATAGGAGATGGATGCAAGCAAGCACAGATCAAGAGTCTACACAATGAGCAGCAACAGGAGGCCCCCCTACCTGCTGCTGCTCCTGCTGGCCATCGGCGCAGCAGCGCTGAGCGTCGGCGTCTTTCACAAGATGAGGGAGCGCCGCGTCTTGGCCATCCTCCTCCAGGAACGCGACCAGCAGCTCATCTCCCTCCAAGTCCTCCTGGAGGTATGCATATGGCTTCTGGAATGGCATGCATCACAATTGCCTTGCTATTTCTTTGTGCTTGTTGGTTCAAGACATGCAGACATGCACCTGAGCTCTGGAGTAGTCTAAGCAATGAACTACGATTTTACTCCTTTTATTCACTGATGCGTATGCACCAGAAAATTGATGCTCAACGCAGTCTATCTCAAGTTGTGAACAATAATGTTCGGTTCCTCTTGTATTGAAGGCAAATACGGTGAAATACTGAAATAATGCATCACACGATAATGTCCTGAGGGGGCACATGTTAACAGTGCCAAGTGCCTCCAAATGTATAGAGTTCTCATCTTCAGTACATGAATACAGAAATGTTACGGTAGCAATCCTGCAGTATGTAGATAAAAGATTCTTCTACTGCAGTATGTAGCTAAAAGATTCTAACCTTAGATTTTTAACCAACACCATGGTCACAGGTTACAAGAGTATGAATAACTTCAAGCCCCTTCAGAGGCTATGCTCTTATAGCATGTGGCTATGCGCACAATTTGTCACAGTGCCAATTAACAGGAGTACAGATACACCACCACCGCACTAGTGCACTCACAACAGTTATCTCTATAACCCAACAGCAAGCATGATGTGGAACTCAAAACCACGCCTTCGTATAAAACAAACCTGCAAAAGACTTCCATACTGAAAGCATTTTCAGATAAACTTGAACTGAAGGCATCATATCAGAATACTACCTCGAAATGCAAGCATAGTTATTTTTAATTCAACATCTTCTTAATTTACAACCTAAGAGTAGATATGACCATAGTTATTTAAGTCATAAAGTCGAGTTGAGTCGCTGTGTTACCTGACTTGGCTAGTCCACTACTACTTGCTGCTGGTGCTACTGCCTGCTACAACCTTCCTCCTTCCCACTTCCCTTACCCAGTTCCCCCCTTCCTCCTCTCCCTCCCCTTCCCCTTCCCCTTCACCTCTTCTCCATTGTGCCAAGTTGACAGGCTAAGTCGCCGGACTAATCGCGATTAGTCGTCGACCTAGATTCCAAGTCGCTCGACTGGGCAACTAGTCGAGTCGAGGTCCTCCAGTCATGCTACTAGGCCGACTTGGCGACTAATCGCGCGACTTGATAACAATGAACTTGATATGACAAATTTGGTTCATTTGGGGATGGTAAACACTGCCATAGTATGTAGAGCCTAAACTAGCTGCCCTTGCCGTTAGTGTGCTCTATAGATCATTTATTTTTCAAAACTGATCTTCAAATTCAAGAATATCCCATTAACCAAACATTGCAATTTCATTTTGGCCAGAAAGAAAAGGAAATTAGTAAGGAGATGAGGAGAAAAGTGGATGAACTGGAAGCCAAAACATCTGTCCTAAGTATTGAGAGGACAGAACTGAAAAACAAGCTCATGGGTTCAGAAACCGCCACCACATATCTTACCAACACCCAGAAAGAATTGGAGGCAGCTCTTGTGAAGAAAGAGAGCCATATCAACCAAATGAAAGAGAATGCAGCTGATTCTGGCCCTGACCAGGTGGCAGCTATAAAGGAACTCCTGCAGCAAAAAGAAGCTGAGCTTGAAGAGATCAAGACCAAGCTCCAGGACTACAAGAAACCAGACACAAAAGTCAGCGACAGTATTGTCATGGGCACAAACAACAAAAAATCAACTTCTGACACTGTAGCACTAGAGAATTCTGCAAACTCTGGTGATTCCATACCTCCAGCAGAAGAACATCATTCCTACAACGACACTGCATCAGAGAGCAACCATCAAGATGAGAGCATTGTAGTTAGCACAAACAACGAAAATACAACTCCTGTGTGGCGACCCGCATGATTAACAAAGGGTAATTAACAACCAATGTGTCATCACCCTAAGCTAATTACGCGGAGTCTCAGCATAGTGGCCAACAAAATAGCGGGAGTACCGTTGTTTTGTCGACTACTACGCTGTGTTCAGAATGTTGCAGCAGAACAATAATTAGAGACTGGATGAACATAACATATATTACAATCCAGATGCCACACCGGCTATGAGTTCATAATTTACATAGACTTCATACACCACCAAAATTGTATTACAACTCCAAAGTACCCTGCGAACCGCCATCTATCAGGCGACGGCCTCCTAGTGACTCTACTACTCCTGGTAGTAGTCGTAGACACTAGGGTAGTCGTCGTCATGCAGAAGTCCTGGTCCTGCGGATCACCCTCGCTCCAGGCCTCGGTGGCCGATCCATACAGTTCACCTTCTAATCAAGGGATATATAAGCAAGAGTGAGTACAGAGTACTCAGCAAGGAATAATAGAGTGCAATATATGAGTTTTTCCTTTCTTTTCCAAATCCAACTTACCTCCTCCCGAAATCTGATTTTTAATTAGAAATAGGTTTTTGGTTTTCTTTAGGAGTTGGCAATTTTAATTAAAAGAGCTACTAACACTTGTTATGAGACAGACTTAGCTTCCGTAGCCTCCAATCCAGGAGACAGGCATGAATTCATGATTTTAGACTCTGCGCAGTTTGTACCACTTTACCCATAGAGACCTCCAAGGAGAGGCTCGGAGCGTTTATCACTAATCCAAGAATTGTGATCTTCACCTGTTACTCGAGTGGGGATCCTCTCAAGGCCATCCCACTACACTCAGCCTAACAGCTTGTACCCCAACATATGTGGCAAGATTTCCTGGCTTCAAATATAGCGCCATCATGGGCAACTAAGTCGCCACTTAGTCCCATCTCGCACGGTCTCTCCGGTCTTCCAGAACCGGATTTGGTGCCCTAGTAACTACCTAACCACCATGCAAAGATCACAATACTCTCATAGGACAACCTTTTACATTTGTTTGCACACCCTATGGTTGATACTGAGATACGGCTCATTGTCCAAGTATTAGTTGGTTAATCTTATATGCTACTTATGTAGAGGACCCCCCGGCCAATGTCACCTTCTCATCGGCATCCTCTACCCACCATATTAACTCAACACAGTAATTAATAAAATAAGCACAGGCCAACTGCTCCATCAGCTGTCCTGGCCAACACATTTTTCCATAAAACCAATTCATTCCCAACCTTCCGTTCTCCACACCAGATCCACAACCATTTTCATCCTCCAATTCCAAGTTTATAATTCCAATTTAAATATATAAGTTTAGTAATGCATGAATGGTATTGTAATGATATGGAAATTCATTAAAAACATTTTAAGGAAAGATTTCCCAAAGGATGCTTGCCTGGAGTAGTACTGATCAGTACGTCCTCGCACGAATATGGGAGATGAGGGTCGGATTGATTCTGGTCGGGTCCTGACAGATTACCAAGGTATTAATTCCATAATACTGCCCAAACTCCCTTTCTAATCTAACCCATTAATTTACCCATAATATTAATACTTTAGCAAATAAGTAATACAGCAATTCAATTATACCAGATTTAACCAATTACAGATTTTAGTTATTACTCGGGCTTTTAGAAATTAAAATACCATTTTTCCTACGATTCAGATACGGGCATTTTAGCCTACGTAGATGCACGAGAGAATTAGGTTATGCATTTTTCCTATTTTCTTTTCTTCTCTTCTCTTCTTTTCTTTTCTCTTCTTTTCTTTTTCTCTTCTCTTTTTTCTTTCCTTTCCTTTTTCCTTTCTTCTTTCTTTTCTGTTCTTCTTTTCTCTCTGCCTTTTCTCTTCTCCTGGCCGAAGGCCCCTCTGGCCCTTCGGTTTCTTCGCTCTGGGTCTCATCGCCTCCTCTGGGACTGAGCTCCCCAGCTCGATCTCTCACTTCCCCGCCGCCGCTCTCCCCTGCGATTTCCCCCTCTCTCCACTCCTCTCGGCTCGATCCCTCACCGCCGCCGCCACTATCCCGTGCGCTCCCCCTGGCGACGACGCCGCCCGCCTCCAGCACGCCGCCTCTGCCATGGCCGACGCCATGGCCGGCCCTCCCCGGCTCTCTCTCTCTCTCCCCGAACCGCCGGCTGGCGCGAGCGCCGCCGCGAGTCTCCCTTCTACATCTCTACTGCCGTCTCCATTCTACTCTCTTCTGCTACTCTCTCTCTACTGCTACTCTCTGTCATCCCCCCCCTTATCCTCTTTTCTACTGCCCACAAGAACAGGTACTACTTGATCTGTTGCTTACTACTTTTGCTGGTTGTTTCGATTTGGCATTTTTAGTTTGCATGATAAGAACAGAATGCTACTCTTCTGGTCGGTTTTCGTTCTCTACTCAGATTTCACATTTAGATTTAACGGTAAGAACAGATGCTACTGGTTTGCTGGTTCTTGCGTTCTACTCGTTGCCGTCGGTTTTGCTTGCAAGTTTTGGGGGTCAATGATGGAGAGGTTCTTAGTGGGACGGCAGATTAAGTCTAGCAACCCTAGAACACTACTGAGGCCACGAGTTCATCAATCTAATCAGTGCACTAAGAAGTAGCTTGCTACTACTAATGGTGGTGCACCTGAAGGTTGTTGGCTCGGTTTTGGTTGAAGGAAGGAGAGGTTGGTGCTGCCGTTCGGTTCTTGCTGATCTTGGGGACCTTCGTGGTTCAGTTCGTCTTCTGGCTCCTTGTTCGGTTCAGCAATCTTGGGGATCTCCTGGGTCGGCTCTTGTGGCTTGTTGTTCTCCTCCTCCGGCTTGTGGTTCTCCTCCTCCGGCTTGTGGTTCTCCTTGCTGCCGGTTGCTTCTTGCTCCTTCGTCTCGCTCTCTTGCGCTCTCTCTGGACTGGATGTGTTTGTGCGTGTTGCTCTCGGTGGTTCTCTGGTTCGGCTGGGAGTGAAGGAAGGCAAGAGGCTTACTATAACGGGGAAGGAGAGGGACGGGTGGCAGCCAAGTCTCCTCCCTTCTTTGCCACGAGTCTTCTTTGCTCTTCTTGGCTCTTCCCTTCTTTGCCGCCACGGTGTCTTTCTTTGGCTGCATGGTACCAAGGCGGCTAGGAAATAATACTTTCTTCTTTGGGGGTGTTCTCTTGGGCGTGTGTGGCTTGAGCGGTGTGATCACCGGTAACGCAGTTGATTCGAGAGGTTATCTATTGAGGAAAAGTCGCTACGGATACCCGCAATCCGTGCAGGTAAGTTACGGCCGCGGATGATGAACCGATCTAGCGAGAGGTACCGATTCAACCCCTACGGGTCTGGTATCTCGGTGATCAATACCTTCGCCTGCGGGTCTGACGGCAACCTCATTCTATCTCTATTCGCTTTACTCGCACTTTTAAATTCTTTTGCAATTCGGTTACTCTAATTAGCAGATTAAATTAGTTGTTAACACTAGTGGTTACTCCCTCTAATTACCCGGGGCACTTCATCCTGACACCGTGGTACATGAGAAATATGCAAACCCCAGTGATTCCATACATGCTCCAGCAGAAGAACTGCATTCCTACAACTTCGCTGCATCAGAAAGCAGCCACCTAGAAGATAACTCCTCAGAAGAACAGTTTATAAAGTTCACAACTAACGTGGAAGATGATGGGTTACAAGAGAAAACAGGCGATGCCAATCAAGATTCAGGTGCTATTGCAGAGGGTCATTCAGAGAAACCTGAACTTCCTCAATGGAGCCAAAAATCAGCAGACAATCAAGAAGTCAGCAAAGAAGAACTAGATGGCACAAGACAGTTCGAGGACCCCCAAGGCGATGTCAGCTACCACAGCAGAGGGAGTAAACTGCTGGAAAAGGAAGGCAGTAAAGAAGTTGTTAGAGAACCGGAGAAGGAAATCAACCCTGAGGGTGAGTTGGAGATCTCAAAAAGATAGCTTGAGTGAAGCCAACCAAGACAGAATGCAAGCTGTGGAACCTGTGGCTGATCCTGCAGATGTAAAGCCCAGCACAAAAGAAACAAGCAAGAGACATAGACAGAGAAAGTTCAGATCCAGAAGAAAGAAGAGGACCAATGTTGCTGCCAGCAACGTTGATGGAGAGGTCACCAAATGGAGGTAGATGCCACAGCAAACCCATAATGAACTGTTTGGATTTGAAAAAACACTGCAATACAATAATGGAAGGTATAGAAAGGCAAAACGGCAAAAACATTATAGAAGAGACAAAACCCAGATCATTGTCATATGCTGAATAGCTCCAAAGAGGAAAAAGGAAAATAACAGCTTCACCGCTATAGTTATAAGTTTGTAGCTGATGGCAGCATATATAATATTTCTTGAGAAGTTCTTCTATGCTCTTCCTTTTTAAAGTTGCACAAATATTAAAGCATGAATGAAGAGTAGATGAGGATTACTTATCCCTTCGTTTGCTTTAAGATTTGTGCAACTTGTATTAGGAGGAAAAGCATAGAAGCACTTCTCATATTTCTTTTCTGAGTATCACAAATGAATTTCCTCTGCGAACTTGATAATATACTATGTTTACACTTTATTTTCTATTTTTCTGTAAACGCCTGTCTGCATGGTAGCTTGCTAGAAAATTCTTTCAATACTAAATTTCTCTTTAAGGTTTAACATAAAAACCTGCTGTATGATTACTGCAACCACATGTGATGAAGCCATGTTCTCCCCCCATACAGCGGATGCGCTAACTTAAAGAATATGAAATATGGTACTGACAGACATTTTTTCACAGCAGGCATGGATCTGGGAACAAGCTTTATTGACCTCACATAGAAAAGATGCAAAAACAACATTGAACAGCTATGAATAAAAATAAATTCTGATAAAGCTGCAAATGATACAAGATGACTCTGCTTCTGAAGATGTATAAATAACTAGAAAAAGGTTGAGCTGTCTGAATGTCCAATAAATATGTATCTCAAAACTTGTTGTAACACCACAAATTGTAAATCAATTCTACAATTACGCCCACCCTTCTGTCTCACCCAAAAAATCAAAGTGGAAAAAAATTACACTGGTCATTACAAGTTATGAATGTAAATAATGGATGCTGTTCAAGTGGTAGCCTATTGCATGGCAATCTTAACTCTTCTGCTGTTTACCTGTGGTCAGTCTATCTGTGATTGCTGTACTTCATCAATTACAGGTGCCAGCATAAACAGCTCTCCATGTTTAATCATAGGATGTAATTTGAGAACGAAGCCAATCAATTCTACTACAACGTTACATGTGACTGTTGGAGCAAGGCATTTAAAGCATTTCCACCAGGAAGGTCAAAAAAAATTCTAACGTTGATACACATTAATCAGCGCATGAAGCACCGTTGAAGCAGATGGTGTGAATAGTCCACATAGTTATCCCAAAAGCCCTTGTACTTCTCCATCCCAATTTTCAGCCATGGCTTCATATTTCCATTGTAATGCAATACTGCACCTTCCTTGATAGTAGTAGGATCCACAGTTGTGTAGCCCAGCCCCAAGACATGCCATTTGGGGTCCAATGCTTCAACCAAACCATAGAAGGCAAGAAGCCCAGGCGGTAAAGAACCAAGCTTCCATAGGGTATGATCAGCATTGCGCTCCTGCCAATAATGATATATACCTGTCACATTCTTCTTCCTCCATTCCGCAAGATCGAGCACATTCATACCAAATGCCCAGCCGCAAGCATCAGGATCAAAATGAGCACGGATTAGAGGATGGGAATGGTTAAGATACTTATGAAACCTGTGGAATGTCTCCATGCAAGTCTCTACAGCCCCCATAACATTACCATTGAGGTTGATAGTAAACAATTCTGATAAGTCCTTCTGAACAACGATGTCATCATCAAGAAATACCACCTTACCCAACTCAGGATATATTTCCGGGATGTAAAACCTCAGGTGGTTGAGCATTGATAAGTACTTTGGATTCCTGAATTTAATTGGTGTTCCGCGATTACCACTGCCAGAGAAGTAGAAGTTCTGGGTGGCAGCGTTCTGGAGCTGTTTAAGGACAGGGACATACGACGCATTGAGCCAGGTGAAGTCCTCCACCTTTTGTATCTCCACAGTGGCCCTTCTGTAATCATTCATGGCAAACCATGCCTTCATTGGAGCATAGTTCACCTCGTCGGTTACTAAGTGAAAAACAATCTTTTCAGGGTGCTTTGAATTTAGAGTTGTAGAATTGACGACAACAGAAACAGCAAGGATGTTGTCCGAGAAAACACAATAATGATAGAGGCTGTTATCCCTTAGATTGCTCTGCACTGCTGGGCTCCTATCTGAAAACTTCCTCTGAAGCTCGGCACTCTTGAACCATTCCATGGTTAACCGGACACCAAGGCAGTAGAGTCCCTTTGGGAGCTCCTCAGCAGCAATCTGCCCATACTTTGTGCTCTTCTCCACCTCAGCTTTTGATTTCTCCTCTAGAGACTTAATCTGACCCTTCAGCTTCATGATCGTGACTGCACTATCATACCGGAACTGTTGTGCCTGGAAGAACAGAACCGACATGTCCCTGATGGCCTTCCCCGCCTCCTGCTCCATTACCGTGCCACCGTGGGCAGCGGCATGCGCGAGGATGCTCTGTCCCCGTCGTATCTGCGCACTAAGCTCTGCCGCAAACTGCAGGTTATTGGCTTCTTTCGCGACCACGATGTAAGTCTTCGCGAGAGAAATCTGGTCCATGAGCTGCCTAGAAAACGAGTGAGCACTCAGCATCTCATCGGTCATGTTGAGCACATCCGTGATGCCCTCGAGGTAAGATCTCTGCACACAAAAAGTTCACAACTTTCAGACGTTACACACTAGCCGCTAAGCATTCATGATCTTTCTACAACAGTTAGCCCTAGAAAACAAGCAAATTCAGCAGGGTATAACTACTACCCAAAATTGATCCACTCAGTCAAATACGCAAATGAGGAAATTTTCTACGAAATTCGAAACGGCAAGCACACTGTAATTAATCGGCGATGCGTGAGATGGGAGGCGATGCGATTACCTGACGGAGGAGAGGTGGGGAGGTGGCCGCGGATCTGGATAACACGGTGGAGTGGGAGGAGTCGGAGTCGGTGCCGGGGGAGCCTCGGAGGACGAGGATGAGAAAGAGGCAAGCGAGGGCGAGGAGGAGGGAGAGCGCGAGGCGGAGCCACCACGGCCGCTGCTGCCACCGCCGCTTGAACGACGGCCGCCGCTGGTCCAGGAACGGCCGCCGCCTCATCGGATCACGGAGGCAGGCCGCGCTATTAGCAGCGTACTCGCCGGGAGGACGGCGTGGCGGGCATGGATCCAGGATGCGCGGGGGCGACGAGATCTGACACGACGCTGCTTCTTTCGCCAAAAAATTTCTACTTTCCTATGCTCTGTTTTTTCTTTCTCGCGCCTTCAGATCTCGCCCCGTCGCACGGCACGCAGGCAGCTTGGTGCTCATTGCCCGTGCGGCCGTGCCTTGCTTTGACTTGCGCTGCTACTGGTCCCATCTTATTCGTCGTTCAGATCAGGGTTCTTATTTTTATTTTTTGAGTAGCCGGCTACCGAAATTCGATTAAAATTCGAGAAATTTCAAAGAGTTTGAAAATCAAATAAATTTAAAAAATAGTCAAATACATGAACAAAATTCAATCGAAAAGTTCAAAATTTCAAGGACATGTTAAAAGAAATTAAGAAAAAAAAAATTTACAAAAAAAATATTGTAAAATTTGTAAAATGCAATTCACATATTAAAACTTGTCACATATCAATACAAGTGCAAAAATAAGCATTCACATAATTAAAATATTAAAATATACCATAGCAAAATAAACATTAACATATTAAATACACTTTGACAGTTTCACCCCTAAAAGATCCTTTATTACTCCATTGATTTTTATAAGGCATCCATACAATTAAAAATTCGAACTTTCTAATTCTTATTAGCAATTAGTCCAACAATGAATATGTTTAATCATGCAAAAGTGATACTAAATATTGCAACTTAACATAATTGAAGAAATATTGCTACTTGACATACTTCAACAAATATTGCTACTTGACATATTTGAACAAATATTGCTTCTAAAAATACTTCTAATTTCTTTTATTTTCTTTTCTACATTTTGAACGCTTCAAAAATGTCTCCAAACTTCACTTTTTTTTTCAAAAAATATTCACACAAGAGGTCGTAATACTATTAATACTAATTATAGAAAAATTTTGGATAAATTTTGTCAAATTTTTCATTTTTAAAAAATTGAGCAAAAAGCCGAATGAAATTCCTTTTCGACCTGTATCGAAATTCGTCCGCATTTGCAATCCTGGTTCAGATCCATGCGGTAAGTTCCGATTCATGTGCACTTCGGCCACCTTTTCTCGGCTCTGAGCTTCATCGATGGGATTGGAATTGAAATTGGAACTGTCTGCACCAGGTTTCAACTTATCATATGAAATCGTGAGAAAATGAGGATTATCGGTCCATTATAAAAAATTGTTAGGAAAATTGATTAAATTTTAAAAATTGAAGAAAAAAAATATGCGACGTAAATATCACGATAACAAGTGAAAATTAAGAGAAAATCGGTCAAAAAAAATTGGCTATTAGAAAATTTTCAATTAGCCGGTCAAAACCGAGAGAAAATCGGTAAAAATCAGTAAAAAAACAATATTTTTTTTTATTTTTATTGAAAATTTTGGATTTTAAAACTATGCAATTTTTGAAAAAATCAGTACAAAAATCTGATCGATTATCTCAAAGAAAAAGTAAGATGAACCCTGGTCTGCACCGTCTAAAAGTAAAAGAGGACCCTTTTTATTTCAGAATCCAGATCGCATATAGTAGCCCGATCATATCATATACATTGTCTAAGTCTTTTGCATTCTCACTTTGCAATGTTTTTTCTTTCCTCGAACGATAATTTTTTTTTAATGGTTTTTGAAAGAATTTCAAACATCATCGCCCATTTGGCTGAGAAAGAAAGCTTACTTTATGGGTTACGGCATGCATGTATACGCATGACGCAAACTAAGAAAGCGCTAAACTCACACCCACGCTTATTTTTCAATTTCTCGTCCTAGTAAAAAATAAGTGGCGTCCTACTATGCGTGCATTTAAATTTTAACAACAATATATTTATAATTCTTAAAAATAATACATTTAGATTTAGATTGGGTATACGAAGACTACACATGTAGATTTGTGCCTACTGCCTACTACTTGTTCCAGCAAAATTAAAAAGGAGGTGTTCTACGTGCGTTTTAACTTTTGAGAATAATATTTTACAGAGTATTCTGATAGGCTACGGGAAGATACATATGTAGATTTGTCTCTGTTAAATACTTTCATGATACCTTAATTTTATTAAACTAGTAATAGATTACCATAGAAATTGATGACCAAAGTTATACTTCGAGACCGTTTAAATATAAAAAATTTACTTATTTACATTGCGTAGGATAATCTACCAATAACTGGTACTGCATCAATAGAATCACATATATAAGAATTGCTAATTTGAGAATATCGTTACTAAATCTTTGGTGAGGGTGCCATCTCGTTGTAATAAGTGACAATACCTTCTTGTTTCCTCTCATCACCATGTATTTCCCCTCTCTAAGGCTCTCTCGTCAACACATTTAGTGCCATCCTCTTCATCTCCTTTTCCTCCTCGATCCCTTCTCCTCAAACCCAAAATAGTTTTTTGTTTATTAAATCAACCATAAGTTTTTTTAATATAAAGTATTTTTTAACCACTTTCGAAAGTTTTTGAATCAAAATTGTTTGAGCCGAAAGATTTTGAATTGAAACATTCCGAACTGAACGTTGTTTTAATCAAAATTTTTTGAAAGTTTTTGGAGTTGAAACTTTTTAATTTGAAATATTTCGAGTTGAAACTTTCTAATTTGAGAGGTTTTGATTTGAGTTAAATTTTTTCTAATTTGAAACTTTTCGATTTGATATTTTTCGATCTGAAACTTTATAAATTGAAAATCATTCCAGTTGAAACTTCCGAGTTGAATTTTTTCGATTTAAAATTTTTCAAGTTGAAACTTCATATTAAAAAAATTTCAAAGTCAACTTTTTAAATTTTAAATTTTTTTGTTAGAGAGGAAGAAGAGGAATTGATCACTTTTCTAGTCCCCTACTACTACTACTACTACTACTACTACTACTACTACTACAAATTTATCTCCATTCATAATGAAATTGTAAATCTAGCCTTCTCTCTCTCATTGCGGAAGACGCGATAAACGACATGTGTCTCTGCTACGCTCGGGAAGCGTGGAAGCTTTCGCTTCTGCGCCCTTCCCTCGGTAGCGAGTGTTGTCGTGCCTGGGAGCGTGGGAGGAGCCGGTGAAACAGTGGTTGCGCGAGCACAGGAGAGGAGGTGCAACGGTCGATGAGCATAGGAGAGGAGGTGACGCGGCTTATGAGCGCGGGAGGGCGGCCATCGGGCGCGGGAGGCGCTTCCGCGGCAGGAGAGGAGCTAGATTTATAATTTTATTTAGAAGTGAGCTAAATTTATATATAAAAAAAGTTGGTGAAATGGGGTTTGAAAAGTCATCAACTCAAGTAAAACGGTGAAAAGAAAAAAGGAAAAAGTAAAGATGGATAGAAAGAAAAGATGATGCTAGCATTCCCGGAGGTAGTACCGTAGGTCGGTGTACATAGATTCTATATGTACCAGTATTCTCTCGAACATACATCGATTATTTCTAAAAAGGGTAGGGAAAAAAGACCAAGCACGCGAGCCACATCCTTCATTCCTTCCTCCCCACTCACCGTACGGATTCGACTATTCAATTCCCCAAAAGCGACCGCGACGAGGTGGGAGCCGAAGCGAACGATCAACTCCTCCCTCGTAAACCCGAGAAGCCCTAAGCAATGTCGTCGCCGGACGGGGAGCACGAGCAACCACCGCCGAAGCGCCTCCGCCCCCCGGCCGCCGCTCGTGCGGAGGCGGAGCCACAGGTGGCGCACGTGGAGCTCAACCCGGCGGACTGCAACCTCGGTACGCACTTGCACACCCCCGCCCGAAACGCGCACCTCTTCTTTGCAACTCCGTGCTCGCCACTCACGTCTCTCACCCTGTTCCGGCCCAGATTTTGACATCGCCGAGGGCGGGCTCCAGGGGCAGGCGCTGCATGAGGGCGGGTTCGCCTACTGCTGGTCCGGCGCGCGCGCGAAGGTCGGCGTCAGGGGCGGAGGGAGGTACTGCTTCGGGTGCAAGATCGTCGCCGAGCAGGCCGTGGAGATGGACGACACGGTCGCCGGCCAGCAGCATCTCTGCCGCGTTGGGGTCTCGAGGGGGGACGACCCCGTGGGGTCCCTCGGGGAGTCCGGCCACAGCTTCGGGTTTGGGGGCACCGGGAAATTCTCCCACCAGGGCAAGTTTTTCGAGTACGGTGTGAGGTTTGGCGTTGGGGATACGGTTATCTGCGCTGTTGATCTTGGTTCTAAGCCGATGGCGTCGATCGGATTCTCTAGGAATGGCGAGTGGCTCGGCATTGCAAAGCATTTCGATGCATCTGGGAAAGGGCTCGGTTTGGTTGATGCTCCTACGAGGCCAATGCAATGGGAATCGGCAATCTTCCCACATGTACTGCTGAAGAATGTTGTCGTTCAGATGCAGTTTAGCAGGGAGGATGGGTTGGAGCCGGTTGATGGTTATGAGCCCTGGGGCTCAGCTTATGCCGATGGGAATGCGGTATCTGGCGCTGTGTTCGCAGAACAGAGAGAGTGTGAGGTTCTGATGATGGTTGGTCTCCCAGCTTCAGGGAAGTCGACGTGGGCGGAGAAGTGGGTCAAGGAACATCCGGAGAAACGTTTTGTCCTTCTTGGAACTAACCTTGCATTGGACCAAATGAAGGTTTTTCCGGTCACCGTGCAACTAGTGTTCTCTTTAACTTCGAATTGCTTTTCAGTTTGTTGCAACCATGTTTATCTGCAGGTGCCAGGATTGTTGCGCAAGCATAACTATGGTGAGCGTTTTGACCGTTTGATGGATCGTGCCACTGTGATTTTCAACACATTGCTGGACAGGGCTGCGAAGATCCCTCGCAATTACATCATTGACCAAACAAATGTTTACAAAAATGCCCGTATTCGCAAGCTGAGGCCATTTACAAAGTACCGCAAGGTAAGCTGCAGAAAGAGAAACGTGTCACTGTTGCTCGAGTGGTTACTGAATTGAATTAACAAATGTTGAGGTTGAATGATTTCATGGGATGTGTAATGCCATTTACTCTTGTATGCAACAGACTGCTGTGGTCTTGTTCCCATTGCCAAGTGAACTCAAATCCCGGGCTGCAAAGCGATTTAAGGAGATGGGGAATGAAGTACCAGCTGAAGCAGTTGACCAGATGACAGGTATTAAGCTAGATGCATCACTGTTCTTTCAATTTCATTAACATATTTGTGGAGGTCGGTGGAAGTTTGCACTTGTAGCATTGACTATGCAACAGGATGTTGAACTTCTGATACTTCTTCATTTGCTTACTATATCTACATCCATTAGTTCCTAATTTAATGTGTAATAATCTTTTCAGCCAATTTTGTCTTGCCACTTTCAAAGGACATGCCTGGTTCGAAGGAACCTTTTGACGAGGTTTACTACAAATCTTGATGCTGTTGTACTGTGCCTTTTGGCTACTTTCAAGTTCTTACTTAGCTCACTACTTTTTTCAATGTGTGCAGGTAATTTTTGTAGAACTTTCTAGGGATGATGCCCAGAGAAACCTTGATGAGATGCGACGTTTGCTGCCAAAAGCCTCGACTCCCAGCCATGCTAATTTCAATAATCAAAATGTATGCTACTATCGTTGTTCTTTCTGAAATTGATCACTTGTTTTGTCGTCATGGATTGGATCATATGCTTCATGTGCGCTAAGCAATATAGCATGTTCTGACATTTTCGATGCTCACAGGTTGGTTCAACTTATACTGGGACACTTTCTCCGGGCGTATCTGGGGCAAGGTCATCTATGTCAGGCTCTCGCTCACCAATGGACAACTCATATGGGAGAGGGGTGCATAATATGGGGGGAATGACACACCAACGGGCACCATGGGGTGTTCAGGGTTTCCATAGTACAACAGCGAACCAACACCAAATCCAGTCAAGCTACCCAAATACTCTGTATCAACATCAAATCAGTCAAAGCTACCCAAGTACCCCAAAGCAACAACAGATCCATCCAAGCTATCCACGTACCACAAACCAACGTCTTATCCATCCAAGCTACCCAAGCACCCCAAACCATCATCAAAGCCATGCAAGTTACCCTGGTAGCCCACTTCCTGGATATGAACACAGCACATATGGTTACCATGGAAGCCCAAGTCCATACAATCCTAATTCTTACAACACAGATATGCAGCAAAGAATTCAAGCCCCCATGGGTGACACAAACCTCTACCAGACACATGGGTCAGCTGAAGCCTATGGGGGACCTGGCTATGAAGCTACAAATTCCACTGGAAGGCGAGTTCATGCGCATCCATCAACTGTGGCTACTTATGGTTCACACCCTGTTGATCAGCAGATGCCATATCATGGTAATATTGCCTCATGGATTCCTGGCAATTACAGGCCCTATGGACATCATTCTCATGGTAAATGATTAGCTCATGCTCTTACTTTAGTTCATTTTATAATACATCCAAGTCAACGTGGTAGATTACAGATTCTCCACTCAGCTTTTAAAATCATCGAGGGGAGAAAACTATACACCAAAATCAATATTTACCATGCCACATTACCACACTATTTTTACTAATTTTGTTTCGCTTAGCTGCTCGAATTTAACAATGATTTTACTACGCAATGATCTGATTTTGTTCTCCGCGGTATGCTGTCAAGCATTAAAGTGATCATCCACTAACACATTTTTCTTCAACAAATGACAGGTGTGCACAACACAGTATCGCAGTATGCAGCTCCAGTTCCCAGGTCGCCTCCTTATGCAGCTTTTCCTCCTCCAAACCACATGAATTCACCGCCGAGCCCTTGGTATAACTAGCAAGGCAGATAATGCTATTTTGTAGAGAGACGTAGAACACTGGATAAACAATCTCAGGGTACCAAGAAAATTAGATACACCTAACCCGCATGCTTGGTTTTTCATTTTGAGGTTCCAGGGATCCCGTCTATATTGTGACATTGTGTATACTTATGCATGCATCAGCTATGTTCTGGATTATCTTGTGCAAAAATTTCACTTTTGGATGATCTTTGCATGATGCTCTGAATCAATGAAGATTGGCCTGATGAATCTGCATGTGGATGCTTGGAAAAATGATTCGTTGGCCAGCTCAACACGATGTGAAATGTACTTATGAGCATGCCATGAACGTCATGTGAACTTCACGGCTTGACACTGTGCTACACAAACTAGACTGGAGCATGTAAACGTACATGCTGGCCAGCTTTAAAGAACACACTATATTGATGATGAAAATTCCTACTAGCATGTGCCACTCATGCCATGTACAAACTAACGACTAGCATTTAGCAGCTACAAGCATATAAATACGTTAGCCAGGCATGTACAAGGTACAGCCAACAGTATACACGATCGTGTATTCCGCGTTCCAGTTGCTCGTTAGAAACAGACGGCGGCCATGTTGATGAAAACAAGTCCGCTCTTCTAAGGCCAACACCCAAATTCTCCAGAGCAAGTACTTACTGAGAATCATCTCCTCCTGACGGCTCCGTAGTTCCTGGTGACCCGCGGATTAACAAAATCATAAAGAAAAGTTCGTTTTACTCAATACGTAGTATATTATGTAATAAAACACAAAAGCTATTTCACATGACAATTGAAATGACTATAATAGGTGAAACTGGGAGAATACTGAGGTGCTTCACTTACACGAGGTTGAGCTTTCTTCAGCTTGCCATCTTCATCGTCGTCGTCATCCTTACTCATCAGCATACTTTAGATCGAAGCAATATCCGCTTTTCTTCCCCTTTTTGCAGACGTAGAACCTCT
This sequence comes from Rhipidocladum racemiflorum, assembly GCA_036346355.1. NCBI lineage: Eukaryota > Viridiplantae > Streptophyta > Magnoliopsida > Poales > Poaceae > Rhipidocladum > Rhipidocladum racemiflorum. The sequence goes on along the minus strand of CM070576.1, from coordinate 67,564,413 downwards.
AGGAGCTGCCCTTTTCCGTCCAGTTTGTTGGAAACTCTCCTCGGGTTCCTATAAGCAATCAAAGAATAAAAGCAGTTCATGAAGTCATTTGGCACGAGAATAAAGGTAGTCTACATTATTTTCATGGACATAAAAACATTGCAACAGTACAAGAGGAAATGGACATACTGAAGTTCCAACAACTTCGTTTGCTTCATTAGTCTCTGTTTCGTCATGTGAGGAGTCCACATCCTCACTGCGGATAGCAGCAGTTGACCTGCAAATGTTGAGCGGTCAAATTAGCATTGAAGTTTTACCGCAGACTGAAAAGCAGGGCAGGGAAGACTTCAAACAGTTAACACTTTAAGACAATCTATTTGAATGCAAAATTAGACTGTAATGTGGCTACTCCATTCGGCTATGAGCTGCATACTTGTGGTATAAATCTATAATTTCTCCATGGTAACTTCACATTAAACTAGAAGAGTTAAATCCTGAAAAGACAAAAAAGCAAGCAATTTAACGGCCTTGATTGGCTGAAACTGAGTGGTTTGCTTCAATGAGCTGGTGCCGCTCCTCCTACCTCTTCTGGAAGTTCCACTTTTAACAACATCAGTCGCATCTTTAGAGGGTCTAGTAAAACCAGATGCTTTCCTTCCAACATTAGTTGATCTTGCACCAAGAAGCATCTCCCTGGTGTCTTCATCATCACTAAAAGAGTTCAGACTGCTTTGTGCTGTAACAGCTTTACCTCCAGTATCACAAGAGCAATAAATAGGTCAGCGAGACAAAAAATGGCATACAACATAAGGGGTGTACAAGGGCTTAAGGATTCTTAAGCACCAAGTTTTGAGAGCTTGATGTGAACCGTGTGCCTTCCTTTGAGCAGATGGACCTTTCCTTCACACGTTCCTAGAGAGTTAAAAATGGTCAACCATTAACCTTTTGTGAGAACCTCATTGAAAAACTATAATAGAAGGCTTCAATACCTGCATGCACTCGCCAACCTTTACTATTATATCTTCTTCCTCGATTTTAAATTTATCTGCTTCAGAATTCAATTTATTCTGCAATTTTCAACCAAGCATTTGGAGCTTAGATGTATGATATCTTCTCAGGCATCATGCAGTCAACTTCAGGACTAAGGCTAACACTACAAAATGGAAGCCTATCATACTCTGGTTTCGTCAAGATTTCGCTGCAAACAGGCATAAAATGCCATTTTGTCATCCTTGTTCACAAAATCATGCAATGCAATGTCCAAGTCATCAACTGGAAGAATCTCCATTTTTTGAAAACAAGAAGAAAGGTTTACCATTGTGATGCTTACATTTTAACTGTATCTTACCATTGTAAAAACAAAAGAAGTTGGAAATTGTCCAATGGATCTATAGAACAAGATTAGGAACTCTAGAACTGCAAACCCTAGACAATGAAATACTCTTTGTTTCATAGTATTAACATAAAAGTTCAGCTCATGGCTGTATGAAGCTCATGTGTAAGGTTTAATGGGACCTGGATAGCCATGTACATTCATCATATTATTCACTGATTAGTTGTTCAATGCCTACCACAATGCAGCTTCTAGCCAGGAGTACCTTTCTGGCCATTATATTTCTGAGAACAAAATTCAATTTCTGGCCAACACTAAACTACATTTCATGATCTCAACACCCACTTAATGCACAAGGGTTAATAAGGAGAAGATTAATTCTTTGCTTTTTATGATGTGAATATCATATATACAACTAGAGGGCATGCCATCAAGAATAAAATGGATACCAACGTGTATCCCCTCCAGAAAGAAGAGTAAAAGAATACAATATAATCAGTTTTAAGAAGTACCAAGTTATTTTCTGCAACCAAAGCTTCAATTGTTTGTTGGTTTAGTTCCTCGGGACGTAGTTTCTCAGAATCATCAATAATTTCTACAATATATAAAGACAGTCAAGGAACAAATTACGCAAATATGATTTTTTTTCTGATCAAGTAATATTGAATAAGTTTCTCACAGCTTAGTGTAATTTATCTTACTAAGTGGATATCATATGCACTGTTTTGTCTTAAACATAAAGAAATACCTCCTGCAGTCTGGCGCTTCTTTGCAGATTTAGAGAAAATGACAATATCTTGGGGGTTTGCAACCTTACAATAAAAAGTAATCAAATAAGTTCATTCAGGTAAGATTGAAAAAGTGCCACGTTAGTGTCTGAGGTACCTTGCCAACATACTTCTGACCAAATCGTTGTGGGTTTATTGTTGAAAAACCAGAGTAATCAACCTGCAAAACAATATGAGCAAATTCAATTTTCTCTATGTTGATCATGTTGCACATAGCACTTTACTTCTGTTCAGATTTTTTTACCTTGATTCTAATTAATGGAAGTTTGGGATCTGATCGACTGGCTGTTGGTTGGCTACTCTTCTCAATCAGATTTCTTACCTGAAGCAATTGAGCAATATGAAACTGAGGACAAACCACTTCCATTTAACAAAGAAAACTTTACCAGGCTAAAAGAACTAGCACTTGAACCAAATCCACACCAGCATCTCGCCATGCTTCTCAAGAAAATGGACAAGATTTAAACAAAGGATGGAAAACTGAAAACTCACAGTTTTATCCAAATGTTCAAGAACAGAGACCTGATCGTTGGGGTCAACATCTGCTTCATCTTTCAACACAACCTACGCATTTCATATTGTGACATTCACTTACTGAAGTAAGCATGAAGTAAGGAGTGGCATACCTCGGCATATTCAAAAGGCCTAACGGACCTCAAAGGTATTTTGGTTGGCCTATACTGGTTTCGCTATACAAGAAATATATAAGGAATGAGCAAACTGTGCAATAAACTTCTGTTCAATATCTAAGAGAATTTTCAAAAAGGACCTTGATTTCTAACAAAAGAACATGCTTTGGTTTTGCTTCACCATCAATCAGGGATGTTGCAACTGATGAGCCTGGCTGTGTGATGTGAAAACCCATCCCAGGGACCCCCTATGAACAATTGATCAGAAGGCAAGTGTGTAGTTAGTTTATTTCTTTTAAAAAAACATGAACTGTAAAATGAAATCCCAAGTTATTACCTGGGGATCAATAAGGCATTCGTGTTTATGGCCCCATACTACAAAGTCTAGAAAACGTGGCAAGAAATGTTCATTGATGGCACGTTTACGGTTTGTCTTTATCCTGTATGAATTCAGGTGTAAATTTGTTTTTTCAGTAAGAAGGATGAAGGACTAAAATAAATTCACAAACTATTTTCCTTTGTTGCTGTACACTTGCTGTGCATACCTGTTCTGATGAAGAACCAGGATATTGAAGCATTCAGACACTGACATTCCATCCTGAGTTTCAGGTCTCATCCACTGTACAGAATGAGGTGTCTGAAGTATGGAGATACAAAATATGATATCATTAAGGGAAAAGTTGCCTCATAAATGTACGAATAATCAAAAAAGTTTCTTGGTCCAGTGACATGGTGTAAAAGAACTCCAAATCCTAAACAACAAAATGGAAAAGCACCTGAAACATATGGTTTAGTCGTTCATCTCTAATGTTTCCAACGCCATATAGCGCAAAAGAAATCGTACCCTGAAATAATAGGAAATAAGAGAATTAGAATCTCATCTGAAACTCGTGATATTGCCTATAGCTGAAGTAGTGCACCTTTTTTACGAGTACAGGATAAACTGTTAGTTGACCAACACCAGAGCCAGCAAGGTCCATCTTCCCAAAATAATTCACAAGATTGCAAGCTGAAAGAATATTAATGGCAGAGGTTATCCTACGATGAGGGAAAATGAAGGAAGGAAGGAAATGTGACATCCCATCATAAGCATAATTTCAGTAGAAATTCATAAAACTCAGAAGATCAGAAAAAAAATATGTTCATACCACCCCGGCAGGATCATCATGGTTTCCATGGATAGTGAACACAGGCAAGCCAACATTGAAATTTGGATCTTCATAATTTACTTAGCCAAATCTGTGAAAGCAACAGGAAAATTCCAGTCAGAATACAAAGGAAAATATGTATCTGTCTGTACACATTTTTCCTAAGGTTTCCACACATGATAATATGATATATCAGATAAATGAATCTCAGCAAAAGTAAGCGAATTTTCTATGAAAACACATGTGATTGACTTGAATTTATATAGTGCTATCACCAAAATATGAGCACACTCGTGAAATGGAATAGTTGAGCAATAAGATTCATTGTTAAACCTGTTTGCAAAGTTGGCAGTAGCGCCGTACAATCCCAATGGTCTTAACCAAGGTTGAACGTGAAGGCTTGTTCTCATGGAATAGGTCACCACCAAGAAGCACAACGTCTACCTGCAATTCAGTCTCATCCCAACTATGATATGCCAACAAAGGGTTGTCCCCGACAGAACGAACATGGCGATCAAACGCCTGAAACGAATATGCTCCGCTAATGAGCATATCTCCTCAAACGCCTGAAACGAATCGAATCTGCGCATCTCATCCTTCTCCGTGCAGCCTAGGTGGCAATCGGTCGCCACAAGTATTCGGAGAGTGTCGCTTTCGTCTTCCCTGCAACGCCATTTAAACAGCTAACAGATTAGATAACACAACACTTGGAGCAACCAGTACGGATCCATGCGTGTATCCAGTTCAGTGTTCCACTAAAGCACAAGCAGCATGTATCATGAGCAGGAGGACCCACATTGCCTGCTCTGGTTCAGTTCTTGGACTCGAGCCCAAGCACTTGACATGATCGATCGCTCACTGCAACGAAGACAAATATGCAACCATGATTAACGGAGAGCGATAATACCAACAAACGAGCAGCGGGAAGAAACAATGAGGCGTCGAGGCATTTCGTCGAACAGGTGCTAGGGGCAAGAACAGCGATCCCCACTCGCCCAAATCAAACCTATTTTGGGCGGAAGCTGCGATTTCGATCGCCGCCGCCGCCTGGCAGGAACCGTGGCGACCTGGCTGGAAATCCAGGGCATTTGATCATTTGCGCAGAAGTTGCGCAGAAGTTGACGCGCGATTAATCATTTTTCCCCTATGTCTTATTGACTCACGTGTTAATAAGGTATTATGGACAAAATAATCAATTTGCGTCAAATTCGAGGCAAATAATCAGATATTCCGACTTCTCTCTACAGGTCTACGCGGCTGGGGTCGCTGTGTCGCACGAAAGGCGCCCTGTACCAACAATACGCTTCACTGCAATGAAGACGGGTATAACTATTACACGCAAAGCCTTCACATAATGCGGCACACAGAGGCAAACAGGCTGCACGCACGGGAACCCTTTGTAAAACCTGGCCCGTGGCCACATGTCTCACATTGGGCCGCGAATAGAAACTTCTCGTCGCCTCCATCCACCGCAAGCAAAGCAAAACCCCCAGGTTGAGTTCCTGAGCTGCGGCGGCGGTGGTAGGGCGGAATCTTGCTTGTCTCCGGGGGCGATTAGAAGAGGCGATCGAAGGATTTGGGCGCGCGCTTCGAGATGGTGAGCTTGCCTGGCCCCTCTGGCGCCTTGGTGCGCCAAATGGCTTGCTGATTCGCGTGGTGTGTCGTGATGCAAATCTGTGTGCTTTTGGTCAGGCGGGGGGGCGCAAGGAGACTGCACTTGACCTAGCTAAGTTCGTCGATAAGGGTGTCCAGGTCAAGCTCACGGGTGGCCGGCAAGGTTGTTACACATCATCAATCATCTTCCTTTTGCCCCCCAGAAGCTCTGGATCATCAAATCCATTAGATGCGCCGAACTTGAACCCTTTCCATCACTGGATCAGCGTTTGGCTATAAATTAACTCAAGTAGAATGTTGCAAGTATTGCCGATGCAGCTTGTAAAATGATTCTTCGGATGCCCCTAATTTTGTTGGTGCATTTTGTGCTTCTGTAGTATTGCCGTGTTGTTGTCATTCTAATCAGTAATCAGATGTCTTGATATGAGTTGTTTATCCAGTCTAAATATGTGCCCGCGTACTTGGATCATGGTCATCATCATGTGTTAATGTGTTATAGAGATGGACTGCTTATTGCAAATCATTTACAAGCTCATACTTGCTTGCAACTCTTTTTCTGTTGGGCCTGTTTGTCTATAGATCTTAATGTATTCTCTCTCTCCTTGCTTGTTGAAAAATATTCATTCTACCAAAGTGGCTCCAGATGCATGAAACTCTTGGAGTATTTGTAATTCTATTCTACTAGAACTGATATACTGGCCTCATATTTGCATATCTGCAGTTACAGGAACTTTAAAGGGATATGACCAATTGCTGAACTTGGTGCTGGATGAAGCAATTGAGACTGAAAGAGGTACTTCGAATTCCTTTCTTTGTGTTTTATGGTCCATCTGTTGTTTTTGATCAATGAAAGCGCCTATAGTTAGGAATTCGGATACAATTATTTGGGACAGTTGGCATTCCCTTTATCTCTGTGCTTGGCTTGTTTGTTCAGTGTGGAATCTTGTGTCCTACTAAAATAGCACCGAGGGTAACTCTTTTTTAGCGCACAGCATGAATTGATAGATTACAATGAATGGAGTTCCGTAATCTGTAAATACCATGTTCATAATGGCTCATTTCTGAAGCTCAATAATACCAGAAAATAGTCAAAGATATATTGCACAGTCTGAGAGACGATGCTTCATTTTCTTTTGCAATGTCGTGTGTAATCTTCAATCTTGCAATTTTATTCTGTAGAGCAAGATGACCCATTGAAACTGTCAGGGAAGACCAGACAACTTGGCCTTATTGTAAGTACTCTTCTTAATGTTGAGTTTTAACTTTTGAATTCAATTGTTCCTCTCTTATTTTGAATATTTTGATAGTGGATGTTATCCTTCATATTTTGGCTGATGTTGAATTGTGCCATACGGTTTTTTGGGATCTATAATGTTGAATTGGCAAGATGACACATTTGACTGTTTTTTGGGATCTATAATGTGTGGTTTCCTCCTCATACCATTTCGTGTGTTTTGCTTTTGCGAATGTTGAGGTGGTCTGTTATGCATCTAATATTTTGTCTTGCAGGTGTGCAGAGGCACAGCCGTCATGCTGGTGTCACCAACTGATGGAACTGATGAGATTGCCAACCCCTTTCTCACAGCCGACGGGGCATCATAAGCTCGCGGTGGTCGACTGCGCTTATCTTCCAATGGGAAAACTCCCATCTCATGAATTACTGTACCCACATTTGACATGTGCTGATGAACTTTGTATCGACCACTGAGCAACTTAAAACATCGATCCTTTCGCAGCAGCCATGGCTGCATCTATCATTTTTCGTGTGCTATCTATGCTTTTCTTGCACTCAAATATTTCTATGTTGTAGCTATGAGTTTAGAGCATCTCCAACAGTTTCCTATAATTTGATTTCTAATATCCCTGGATTGGGAGTTTCCTAAAGTTTTTGGGCCTTAAAAAAAAGACCATTCTCCAACAGATTACATTTCCTCTCTAAAAATAGTGATTGGGAAAGCACACGAGCGTCCAATATCTGGCCACTTTGGCTGGAGTTTTTGGACGTGCAGGGAGATTAGGATTTCAATAGGGTAACTATTGAAGCGGTAATTTTTTCATTTATTCTTAACAAATAATTTTAGGAATAAGTTTTAGTAACTATCGGAGATGCTCTTGTAACGCTGTATTTGCTCGTAAAGATCCTAAGAAATTGTTGCGAATACTTTCTATAATGGGCGGGCCCATCAAGGCTTATATCCGATAGTAATACATCTCGGCCCATAGGCCCATTTCGGCCCGTTCCTTCTAGGGTTAGGTTAAGATCTCTCCCTTACCTCTATTAATAGGCACCAAGCGGACGCCGCCGTCTGCATCACCCACATTAGTTCATCTCGCCGGAGAAGAGACCAACCAAACCACCCAATCTGAGAGGAGAGGAAAGAAGAGAGGCGGCGGCGAAGATGGTGTGCATCCGGCAGGCGACGATCGACGACCTTCTGGCGATGCAGGCGTGCAACCTGATGTGCCTGCCGGAGAACTACCAGATGAAGTACTACCTCTACCACATGCTGTCGTGGCCGCAGCTCCTGTTCGTCGCCGAGGACTACGGCGGCCGCATCGTCGGCTACGTGCTCGCCAAGATGGAGGAAGACCCCTCGGAGCCCTGCCACGGCCACATCACCTCCCTTGCCGTCCTCCGCTCCCACCGAAAGCTCGGCCTCGCCACCAAGCTCATGTCCACCGCCCAGGCCGCCATGGACCAGGTTTTCGGCGCCGAGTACGTCTCGCTCCACGTCCGACGGTCCAACCGCGCGGCCTTCAACCTCTACACCTCCTCCCTCGGCTACCAGATCCACGACGTCGAGGCCAAGTACTACGCCGACGGCGAGGACGCCTTCGACATGCGCAAACCGCTGCGCCAGCCTCAGGCCAAGAAGCACCACCACCACCACCATCATCACCACGGGCCAGGCGGTTGTTGCTCCCACGATGCTCCTCCTACGGCGGCTGGTTCGTCTCCTCCATCTTCTAATTCGCCGGAGAAGAGGGCGGACACTTGAGCGGGTAAGTTGTTACTTGCCCTTGGTTTACTTTTTACATAGACGAGTTAAAAATTGCGACTTCGGTAACTAGAATCTTTGTTGGAAGACTGCTGTGCGATGAACGCGTTTATGTCAGTAAGTTGTGTTCTTGCTAGGAATGTCAAAACTAAGACTTGCGCTAGGATTTGTTGTGTGCGCGTGCCTCTCCTCACCTTTGGCTTCTTGAGATTGTTCTCTCTCAACGTTGCCCAGTCATGGAGGCGCATAATGATTACTGGTGTGTTTAACGTGGGAGCTACCAGTTTCGTCTCGTGGTTATGCTTCCAAAATCGCACATCACATCTTTCGTGACTATGAAACAGTTTGCCCAGGGGTAATGTGGTTTGGTCCGAACTCTGCATCACTACCATGTGATGTCTATGTTCATACTTTGTGCATTGCTTGTTCTGAGCTTATGCCCACCGTCTGAGTAGATAACGCGGTGTCCAGTGATTTTAGTAGTTATGATATATTGAGGTGTGTACAGCATCAATTTTCTTTGTTGCACGGTGGAATTACTTGTCTCTATGCATGGTTTCCTTAATTACACTACAACTTATGTTTTGATTAAATGCCATTCTTTAAAAACAATGTTTTTAGTTTGTGCTTCATGTGTAGAAATCATCACTTTGTAGTGACCTGTGATGAGCCGCCCAGTGTGCGAGATGTTAGGTAGCTTCAAGTAGGGTTTACAAAATTGATCAACCTGAAAATCGCTAGAAATTGCATGAATGCCGAAGTCAAACAGTTTGAACTCGGCGGTCGAAAAAATCGAAAATCGAGCAATTTCATCGATAATCGTGCGATTTCCACTGAAAATCGACCAAGCAATCGAAATTTTCTAAGGGTCGATATTCTAGCGATTTTCCATCAGTTTACGTCGCATAAAATTTCTTGAATTTTTAAAATTTGGACCGATTTATAGAGCGGTTTTGGATATGCTACCCAGTCGATAGGGGCGAAAATCGAGCGATTTTTGTAGATTTTTTGAACCCTGGCTTCAAGTCCCTGTTTTTCAGGGAGAACCTACTTGGGGTCCTATATTGTAATGAGATTTATGGGCTTTTACTGAGGTTTAGAAATCAAATACTTGTTATGATTTAGGGGAAAAAAATTGTTTGCATGCATTTTATATAAAACATGGTTGGCATATTTCATCTTATTAGATTTTATTTGGTAATTTCAGCAATGGAGTGAGACCTATGATGTGTTGCCCAATGTGTGAGATGTAAGTAGCTCTAAGTCCCTGTTCTTCAGGGAGAACCTACTTGGGGAGTCTAACATTGTAATGAGATTGGGCTTTTACTAAGGTTTTGAATTTTTTTGTTAGCATGTTATTTGTTACAATTTTTTATTACGATATGCATGTTATTCTTTTGACTCAAAGATTATGTTCCACCTGAAGAGATTTATTTAATAAGTAAATGAATGGGGTGTGATTTCTTTGTAGTAACCTATGATTAGTTGTCCAGGGAGAACCTACTTGGAATCCTACCTACATTAATGAGATAGATGGGGATTTACTGAGGTTTTGTAATCAATTAAATTGTTTTGGACCAAGTTGTTTTGCATCATATGCTCATGTCATATAGCTCCTTTGCAGCATTCCATGCACTAGGAACTCCTGTGTTTGTCATTTATTTTATTTTATGTTTGCTATGACGGTATTTTCTCAGACTGTTTAAATGAAATTATCTGCAAGTGATGATACTGTCTGCAAAATGGATGTGCTGTGGAGTCAATTCCCTGCTTCAGAGATTGATGAAGCAGTGCATAATATGACATCAACAGATAAATCTGATGCATTGCTCATATTTTATATTCTTGTGAGTTTAAGTGTAACATCTCAAAGAAATTTCAAGAATGTGAGAATGGAATCTTAAATTATGCTTTAATTCTGATTTTTCTCGCTTTTCTTGTTTTTTTTTGCCCTAAAATAAAAGTTATTTTGTTAAATTTGTAAAAAAGTAAAAATAAAATCAGCAAAAATCTACAAAAATTATATTAAATTATAAGGGGTTTCTAGAGCTCATTTAATGTGGTCAAAAGATTTATGAGTATATTAAATAATGATAAGAAGTGAGAATTAATAGTTTTTGACAAAAAACAGTAACATGTCAGATTTTTCTAAAAATCCCCAAGCTGAAATTTTTACCATACCTTCCTCAGACTAACATTAATCTCTAATAATAATGTTAAAAATTAATATTCACTTGTAATGCCTTTTAAAATTCAAAAACTGAAAACTAGAAAATTTGAAAAATTAAATGTTAGATTTATTAAAAAATAAATATTTAAGTTTTAAATTTGAAATTTTTACAGAAGATTACTTGAATTATTTCAAATCTTCATAAAAATTTTTCACGTCAATTAAAGTCTCAATTAAATGAAAAATAGAAAGGATTTAAATAAACAGAACTCTTTGGCGGAATTATTTGAATTTTTTTACAAAAATTATAGTAAAATCTGATGTGTTGCTGATTTTAGTCAAAATCTATTAATTCTTACTTTTTGTCATTAATTAATATGCTTATAATTCTTTTAATCGTATTAAATGAGCTTTAGAGACCTCTTGTAATTTAATATAATTTTTTATAGTTTTTACTGATTTTATTTTTCTCTTTTTACTAATTCAACAAAATGATTTTTCTTTTTTGTGCAAAAATCCAAAAAGAACAAGATAAGACAGAAAAATCAGAATTAAAGCATATTCATAATTTAAAAATTCATTATCACATTCTTGAAATTTCTTTGGGATGTTACATTTAGTCACTGTAATCCTTTTTTACTCAGTGTGATGTTTTGGCCAAAATAACAAGTGTCTTGAGATTTGTAACTGACATGTTTTTTTATCATTTATTTTCTAGTGCATCAATACAACGACTTGTCAAAGAAATGAAATTATCTTAATTATTTAAGACAGTTGCTGGTGAATGGTGATGATTCTGTCTGCAAAATGGATGGTCTGTGGACTCAAGTCCCTGTTTCGGGGAGAACCTACTTGAGGATGCGGCACATAATATGACATCAACAGATAAATCTGAGGCACTATGAAAAAGTTCATTTTCTTGAGCTTGTCTATATTTGCTCAATAGTCTTGAGTTGAAGTTCTGCACAATGCTTGATGATGTTTCTCACATCTTTTCCATTTTTGTCACCTTAACATTTGTTCTTATTAGTGGTAATTACAGTCAGGTTTATTGGGCTTCCATCGTGATTTGTCTGCACAAAGGATGTACAGTAGAGCTGAGTCCCTGTTTTGGGGATAACCATTTGTCATGCTGCATTTTTTTTGAGTCGTTATTTTGGTGAAGTTCTCTGTATTACCCTGGCCACTTTGCTTATGGTCCTCCTTTTTGTTTGTTTTGTTTTCTTCACTTTATAATTACCTATGTTTGATGGTACTCGCAAAGCTGCAATTCCCTTCAAATCTCAAACAAATAAAGAACTATCGATGATGATTCTGTCTGCAAAATGGATGTGTTGTGGATCCAAGTCCCTGCATTAGGGAGAACCTACTTGGTGAAACAGCATCTAATATGGCATCAACTCATACGACTGAGATGGTCTGCTAAGATTTATTTGCATCTTGCTCTTTTTTGTCATTCCTTTTTACAGTTGGTTATTTTCTGGATCAGTTAATCATATTTTTGTAGTTTTGGCTTAGGTATTTATGGATCGATTTTGCTAATTTGATGTTATACCCTCACTAATTCTTTGTTGTGTTACTCACGTTGCGACATATGGCAGCACCTCCAACCTTCCCCACTTCCCTTCCGTCTTGAATACTCTCTAGTCCTTCCTCCCCCATTCCTTTTTCAAACTCAAAAATGTTCTTGTTTTGAAATTTCTCCCCAAGTTTTATAATGGGAATTATTTTTAACCATTTCAAAAGTTTTTAATAGAAAGTTTTCAAACCGAACCAAAGATTTCGGTTGAATTGAAAGTTTTTGAACCAAAATTTTTTGATTGAATGCATAGTTTTCGAACCGGAAGTTTTGATTCATTTGAAAGTTTCGAATTGAATTTTTTTGTGATGGCAGAAGGGGTGGGAAAGCGGTAGAGAAGCGGGAGTGAAGGGAGGGGCACTATGTGGTAACACATAGACGTGTCATCACGAAAGAATTGGTGAGGACACTATCAAATAAGCAATATATACCCTTTAAGGATTGCTACTAGTAAATAAATAAATTACATTTGAGCCACCCTGTTCATGTATGCTCTTTATTGCGTTTTGCGTTTTTACGTGTTAATATGCCATGTGTCGCCCTGCATACTTGTGATTTCTAAGTATGGTCTGTACTGACTGAATACGTGAACGCAGGCCTTGAAGGAGCTGCTGTGCCCACTGTACTAACATATGGTGTCGCCTTGCATGCTTGTGATTTCTAAGACGGTCTACTGGCTGCAGAAGTGAATGCAGGCCTAGAAGGAGCTGCTGAGCCCACTGTACTAACATTTGATGCTCTCCTTTTCCGGATAAAAGATCGTAGCATTTCCAAAGAGAACGGAAAAGATCTGTAAGATCATGCGTGTTTGTAACATCGTCTGTTGGTAGATGATTCCAGAAACTCGTGGTAGCACCCATATAATGTCAGTTTCAGTCTATTCCCTAATGCGTCTGTGTATGCCTGATCACGTGTATTGTTGTTTCGGATGAGCGTATGTATCTTCATGTGTCAAGATTCAGTGCTTCATGCTGCATAGATTAGTCCGAACGAACCTGGGCCGGAGGCCAGCGTGTTGTGACCTGAAATTTGCACACTGCATTCAAGCTATCGCCCAGATCCTGTTGGATCATTGATTCTTCCCCATTGCGGTAGGCACGCATATTTTCTTCCTTCTTTCACCCCTCGGTAGAAAAATTTGAGCAAGAAGTTACAATGCATAGCACCTTAACCCCACGAGGTAACCATGCATCAACTACTAATCTTCTGTATTGGGCACCTTCAGTCCTTCACCGATGTTATCCTCATGCGATGGATGTCATCTAGATCGCGCTCTCCGTGCCACGGCTTGAACGGATTAGTATGCAATAACAATTGTTGCTTTGCAAGATGTCAACGAGAAGATATTTCTGATTGGACACGGAATGCAATCCACAGATGAACTCGAGAAATTCCGGAATGTAGGGCATGTTCTGATCACTATGTATTAGTACATTCAAAAAGACAAATAACTTTTATATTCCGTCCTCCATACAAAACACGTAAATTTTCAAGCACACAAAGCATCAAGTACATAAAGAGAGGTGTTTGCACATGAAGAGAATCTATTTATTCTAAAAAGAAGGCTAACCTACCCACCCAAATGAGAAGGGAGGGTTGTTTCCAGTTCCCAAAGGCACGGTAGCAACAGGTGGTGGTTGAGACTTGAGAAAGGTTAAGGTCACTAGCTACTCCAAGCAGCCAACTTGCTGTGCCATCACCACCAGCGACCTATTTCAAAGCTCGTAGTTTAAGACAAGGAAATTGCCAGCCAGAAGGATATTCTTTTTTGTATATCTAACCTTAAATCTAGGTCACTCAAAATTAGTCTTAGGCTCCTCCGAATTTGAATAGCAAGACATCGATTTGAGACTTGAGCTTTTCGAAGTTGACATACAACCTGTGCATCGCCTTATCAGGAGCCTCTTCTGAGAGATAAAAAACCTGTCAAAAATTGAGCATCTCCAGCAATGAGAGCAAGATTTAAAAGTGCCACTATGGCTCAAGCGAAAGAACATTTTCTAGGTACCTGCGCTTCATTGAGAAGTTCATGATATGTTTTGATCAAACTGCTTCCAAGTTGGCCACCGCTTCTAGAGTTGATGAAGACTACCACAGGGCAACATGGTGCATGATCAACAGTGCATTGTTCATATTCTGGCTTCAGTATGTAATCCGGAATGTAGTAGTCCGTCAGTGGCCCACAAGACTTGGAGAAGGAACCATTAGTGCCATTTGTATGTCCATCCATGCTGCAAAAGAACTTTTATGAGTGCAAAATAGTAGACATTCTTTGTTTACGCAGTTTACAAACACTTTTTCCACCTTCCACTGCTCATCCTACAAGTGGGAGTGGAGGAAGTAGGAAATTTTATGAAGTGGAGGGAGATTGAAGTTTTTTTAGAAATAAGTGATTGTACCATAGCCATCCCCTTTACTTACAGTATCTCAGTCATTCTCAAAAGAAAAAAGTTCTATCAGCAGTTTATAGGATTCCTAGTGCAATATGAATAATTATAATAAAGAATCTAGTATTGGACGGTGGAAATTAATACTAGATTGGAAAAAGAGCAAAACAGTTTATCTCATTATCAACACCACAAAGAGCGGACGTAAAAAATATATATGATATCCTAGTTGGCATCCTTTGACTGAGATTTCCATTACCATTGCTCTCTTACGGTTCAGCATCTTTGGCAATTGGCATTTTAATGTATGCTAGTATCATGGAGTAACAAGAAACCAAAAAAAAAAGAGAATAAAATATGACAATGCGCACAAAAAGCATAGCCTTTAGCGAATAAAGAACGTACAAACAACGACAAAGGACGCTTGCCCCCAAAATATCACAATGCCACCAGTTTCTCTTGGTATCCAAAAATAATGCCACAAACTTCAGAATTTCCATGAACGGTTAACGCTAGCTGCCCCATGGAGAACAAAACTAACAGCCGTAGAGTGAAATTGTGCAAAGAAACAAACCAAGATCCTCAATCCATACTCCATAGACGGGAACCACGCTTCTTGGAGACATAGAACCACGGCATGCGGATCTAGCGAGAGAAAATATGTTGGAAAATTAACATGGCCTAATGTTAATTTAATTCTATAGTTACGCAATAAAAACATAAAATTAAATATTGCGACAAGATTACCAGTAGCCATCAAATATTCGATGAATACACAACATGCTAGTAAAGAAAGCACGTCTACACATGCTAGATAGCACAACCGATATATAGATGTAAACAATACTATTATAACAGCATGCTTTCGTATCAGATCTAATCACAATAGGAAAGATTGTTTGGACCAACAACTAATCAGTCCGAGCACTTATAGCGGGCTTGGTGAAGGACACAAAGCTACGTAGGAGCAACGCGACGATCGAAGACGAAGACGAGCAGTCGCATGGTATGGCACTTCCTAGAAACCTAATCGCCGGTCTGCTATGCAAGTTGTCAAAGGCTGTCGTCGAATCGGAGACACTGCTCTCCCTCACACGCATTGCATGACGGATGAAGGGGACAGAATGACTTGGGTGGCAGCAGGCACCGGAGGAAGCAGAGAGCGCCAGAGGAAGACAAGATCGGTTTTTCGTTGTGTCCTTTCATGTACATGGACGTATCCCTTATAAAGACCCGTTAAGCCAAAACCGCCCGCAAAACCTCAGTGATATGAAATTCGACCTGCCCCGATTCCAGGAACCACCCCCTGGAATCTCGCATCGTGGGCAAACGAACTAACCACATGAGAACATGTCTCGTTGAGTTCGCGGCGCCACATCAACAGTCGAGCTGAAAGGTGATGTGGCATAGTCGGTAAACGTGTCAAAAGGTTTAAGTACACTTGGCATGTCTCGGTCACGGCCGCACGCAAATAATGTCAGTTTCAATATATTCCCTAATATGTCTGTGCATGCCTGATCACGAGTTATTGTTGTTTCGAATGAGCATATGTATCTTCATGTGTTAAGATTCAGTGCTTCATGCTGCAAAGTCCAAAGCGGGAACGAACCTAGGCTGGAGGCCAGCGTGTTGTGACCTGATTGTTGCACACTGCACTCATGCTATCACCTAGATCCTGTGTGGACCCTTGATTCTCCCCGATTGCGGTAGGCACGCCACAGGAGAAGGGAATCAACCTAAAACTAAAGACAATCACACATGAGTTCATTCTATGAAGAAAGAAATAATATACGGTAAATATGTATTTGGTGATCGACAATCAAAAGAGAAGAACAATAGGTCACATCAGCAGCTGCATGGTATATGAAGTTAGGAGCCAAACTAAAAACCAGCCATTTACTCTAAAATGCTACCATTGGTAGGATTTCTACTCTTAAGCTCCAGCAAATACATGAACAGATGAATCTTGGAGACGATCTTTTGCTGATCCATCGCAATGGCGGGTAGGACAGTTGTGACTTGTGAGTACTACCGGGGTAAATATTGCCCAGTCGGGATGACCATGGCTCTTGGGTGTCTTCGCAAGCATTCTTGGTCCAGCCTCTGGTAGCACATCTTTCTTATCTTATCATCCAAGACAATGCAGATCTCAATGTCTCATCATCAGTGCTATGACATAGGTGTTTCTCATAGTCTCAGAGGCTCATGAACTGAGTAATTTCCTTTTCCTTCAGTTATGGATGGAAGACTGCTGCAAGTAGACTTGGGTAATAATAGCCCTTTAGTCGTACAAACTGCCATGTTTTAAGATTCTTGGCTCTTCAGAGCTGCCAGCACCCAGAAGATTCAAAAAAGAACTCAATAGGGTAGGCTTTCTTCAGAACATAGTCCGTAATGCGACGCGATACCTGTGTAACCCACACCATGTTTTCTCACTTTTCAGAAAAAAATCATCAGCAACTCACCCAAACAGGGTCTGAAATTTCACTCTTCTTTTGATGCTGCCAGATCTTTCATATCCAATGCCAATCTTACTATGCACAAGTTTGACAGCTAGATCAGTATTTCCTGCTTTCCTAAGTGCGTTGATCATCATCGTCCGAACTCTCCCAGGTATCTCACGGCCCTTCTGTACAATGCCATCGGCCAATTGGCAGGCCTGCTTGAATCTGCCAGCCTTGCACAGTACATTGATCATATCCTCATGGGCCGTCTCAGGAATCACCCCCATTGGAGCCAGTTCATCCAATATCCTGCATGCACGGATGAATTTGCCAGAAAGACATAGCCCATTGGCAAGGGTCCTGAAAGCCGCAGCTGTTGGAGTGATTCCCTTGTCGATCATTGTGTCCCAAAGCTTCAGCGCCTCCTCATTCTTGTGCTCCTTGAACAAACCATCAATGAGTATGGTAAACGTGTAGACTGTCTGATCACAGCCATCATCTTCCATTCTCTTGTACAAGGCACAGGCATCATCCATCCTTCCTGCTTTGGCTAATCCATCGATCAGCACATTGTAGCAATATGAGTCAGGCACAAAACCTTTTGCAATCATCTCCTCGAAGAGCTCCTTTGCTTGGTCTACCATTCCAGCTTTTCCAAAGCCATCAATCAGGCTTGTATAGAATATAGCGTTCACTGCAACACCCTTCTTCACACAATTCCTGAAGCATGCAACCGCCTCATCCAGCTTCCCAAACCGGCACAAGCAGTTAACAATCACTCCATATGTAACCGCATCAAGCTCAATCCCACTAGCCTTCATCCTCTCAAAGAGTGCCATTGCCTCCTTCTCCCTACCAAATTTACCCATCGAGTCAATGAGTGCAGTGTACATGGCTGCATTGGCCGGACAACCTCGCTTCATCATCCTCTCAAACACAGCCATTCCCTCAAATGGCTTACCGTCCTTGCAGAGTGCGCCAATCACCAGCACATAAGCATGCTGCGGTATGTCCTTCCCCACTCCCCTCTCCTCCATTTCTTGGAACAAGCCTATGCACTGTGGAAACGTGCCTTCACTGTAATGGCACTGCATGAGCGTAAGGTACGTCACCTTGTCCGGTGCGAGATCCGCCTGTTCCTGCATGTTGGCGAGCCGTGCCATTGCATCCTGCGCCCTCCCGGCGCGGCAGTACCCCTTGATGAGAATGTTGTAGGAAACTACGTCGGGACGGACTCGATCTTCCGTGGACATTGCGTCGAACACATTGATGGCAGTGTCAAGGAGACCGGCGTTAACAAGGCCATCGAGAAGGCAGTTGTATGTCAGCCTGGACGGCTCGACGCCAGCGAGGCGCATGGCCTTCCACGCCCATAGCAGCTCCTCGGCGAGGCCGAGAGCCGCGAGGCTGCGGATCAGCGACGCCGAGGACGGTGACGTGAGGTGCTGCAACACGGCGTCCCCGTGCGCGCGCAGCTCGGAGACAAGCTGCCGCGCGTGGCCGGAGACGTTGGGGGTGGCTTCTCCGGATTTGGCGAAGGAGTGCAGGAGGGAGACGTAGCAGTTGAGGAGGTGTTGCGGGTGGGAGAGGAGGTCGGTGCCGTTGGGGAGGGAGCGGAAGAACTGGAGCGATGGGAGCGGGTGGGAGAGAAGCTCCGGGGAGCGGAGAGCGGCGGCGACGAAGGCGGGAGAGAGGCGGAGGAGGAAGGTCTTGCAGAAGGCGCGGAGGTCGGCGGCGAGCGTGGCGGGAGGGGAGCGGAGGACGAGAGAGACGATGCGGGGGAGCCACGGCGACGGGGTGGGCGGGGCGGCCGAGGCGGAGGCGTATGGGCTGGGGTCCGAGAGGTCAGCGTACGGCTCGATCCACTCCGGCGGCGGGAGCGACCGGTGGTGGTAGGAACTGGCTGCCGCTTGCCGGCCGCGAGGGATGTGGCAGAACCGACGCATTGGGCTATAGGCCTATAGCACACGCGCAACAGGTGTTTGGCGGAATGCGCATACAGGTTTTATTTCTACGGGAGATTTCATCACATGTCTTTTTTTATGATACAATTTAGCATTTGTACTGATATATAATTTAAAACCTTGGTGTGGGCAGATAACGTTCCATTTGGCCGCCCTGAAACATCTGGTAGCATCAAATTAGAGGGCATTCATGAGTTGTGGAACTCATGGACGCTAAAAAATATATATTAAAAAAAAACAGATAAGTAAAATATTAAAAAACAGTTAGTAAAAATTCTATCAGAACCCACGGACGCCCAAAAAAATGTAGGAAAATAAATAATTCAAAAATTCGTGTCGAAAAAGTTAACCTAAAAATTCTGTTGAAAAAACGGTGAAAAAAATTCAATTGAGAAAAATAGTTCAAAAACTTAAAAAATGGAAAACAAATCCCTTCCAACCAGATTGGATTTGGTAACCCCCTAAAATACTTTTTTCTACAAATCTAGCTTCCTTTTGAGCGTGTCCCCCAGGGTTTCAAATTTCGTTTTCGAATTAAATCTCGTCACCTATCAAAATCCAAAATTTCGTCGAGATCTCGTTATTTCGGAAGAAATCCGAACAAAATACAAAAACCAAAATTTGAATCCGATTAAATCCGGTCAGGTTTTAATCAAATCTCGGTTAAATTTGCCGAGATTTCGGCGAGATTCACCGAGATCTCGGCGAGATTTTACGTACCATCACACTTTGAATTTTTTAGGGTTTTTTCAATTTCGCCTAAATTATAATCTACCGACTGTCCCATATGGGAAACGACGTGAAGAATCCAATCCGGTCAAATTCGGTTAAACCCGGTCAAGTTTTCGTCAAATCTCGGTCAAATTTACCGAGATTTCGGTCAAATTCACCGAGATCTCGCGCGAGATTATAGGTTATTGTATCACTTTGAATTTTTTTTAGGGTTTTCTTAATTTCGCCGGGATTATGAAACTCGAGGGGCTCCGAGATCCGATATTTCGCCAAAATTCCGGGATTATATGTTACTGTCCCCTACTGTGCTGCAGTAATGCAACATGTTTTCGTGCCGAGCAACCATGCCTCAACAAATTTATCAACTAAACATCTTGATTAGTCACTTTTAATAATCTAATCATTTAATTAAGTCACTAATTGACTTTACTTAGTTAAGTAGCTAATTTAAGCTACTACCGTGTTTATGCTGCTCGGTACCTACCAACCGAGCTCGCGTAGCTCAGTAGGTCCTATCGTTAAGCCCAAGGTGATGCTACCACGATAGGAACCCATCATACTGGAGTGCGGTAGGTGACATATATCATCTGTCGCGTCTCCTGTGATAGAGGAGATGATTATTTTTACAAATTTATTCAGTACGAAGCCATATATTTTTTTTTAAAAAAAAAGTATGCTAGAAAAAAGGGAAAATTCCACCATTGCAGTAACCGGTAGGTAGTGCGGCGTGGCATATACTCTGTATATTAGATCTTGCGGGTTTCCAGCTCAAGCGTGGTGTCCACATCGATTTTCTGCCAACGTGCTCACTCTGGGCCTTTGGCATTGCCACGTCGCCCACTTGCGCCCTCGTTAATACGCTTTAAATAATTTTTCCAGCTCTATCACACATAAGGGCGGTGTGGCACAGCAGTAAAACATCTTGCTTGCGCTCAGCCGGGCGCACTTTCGACTCCCCGCGCCGCGCGCGTCTGCATTGCCCACGGCATTTTTGCCTGTGTGGCTCAGCACCCATTATTTTGCCAAAAAGCTCCAGAAATTTTTGAAATTACAACTAGGTCCTTTTTTGTGAGAAGGCCTCTAAAGATTCAAATTTTGTTTTTTTCGTGGGGACGCCTCGAAAATCGTAAAATTACATCCAGGTCTGCCTTTTCAAGCCCTTTTTGCGGTAATGCCCCTTACAAATTTTGGAATTTTTTTCACAAAGTACCTCAAAAATCCTGAAATTACATCCAGGTCCACTTTTTTTTCGAGAAGACCACCCGTAAAATTTACAAAATTACATCTAGACCTGTTTTTTCCGATGAGTAAATGTATTCCTCTTTGTGAAAATTCACCATTACAGTTATGTTAAAGTTACTATTCAAATGTGTTTTGTAGGTGTGACGTGGCGCCGCGCTCCCGCAGCTAGTAGTATTGATCTGCAGACTGCAGTAACAGTCACTCCTATCATCTCTGTCCGCGTGGGTCAGTGGCAAAGGACAAACCGGCCGGGACGAAAGGGAAGTGCGGCGTAAACAAGCAATCGAAGCACCCGGTATCCTGGAAAAACCAGCACCGGCGGGCGGCGGCGGCGGCCACCTGTTTTGCCCCGCCCCTCCCGGCCACCCTCCCTACCGTATATAACCCACCCTCGTCTCCTCAACGCAGCATCGAATCAATTCGCACGCTACTACTGCGAAGCTCACTGCAAGATAAGCTACAGCGAAGACCACAAATCAGTCGCCCAACACAGCAAGAGGAGGGGGAGATATGGCGGGTGCGGCGAAGGCATCGTGGATGGTGGCGATGAGCGTGGGCGCGGTGGAGGCCCTCAAGGACCAGTCCGGCCTTTGCCGCTGGAACTACGCGCTGCGGTCGATCCACCGGCGGGCCGCCAAGGCCAGCAACATGCGCGGCGGCATCTCGCAGGCCAAGAAGCCGCCTGCTCCTGCAGTGGCAGCCGCGGAGAGGAGGGCGGCGGACAAGGCCGAGGAGGGGATGAGAACGGTCATGTACCTCAGCTGCTGGGGTCCGAACTAGTGCGAAGGCTTCTCTCTGTTCATGGGAAAATTTGATCATTTGCCCTGCAGTTGATGGACATTTGATCATTTGCCCAAAATTAGTGAGTATTTGATCATTTGCCCTACGATGTCTCATTGACATGCGGGTCCTAGGGCCATATGTCAGTGAGACATCGTAGAGCAAATGATCAAACACCTATGAACTTTGGGCATATGATCAAACACCCATCAACTTTCTGTTCATGCTTTCAGCAACCTTTGCCTGAAACTTAGCTGGTTGCCTCCTGATTGTAACCTATCATCCGTGATGGTGATGATGATGAAAACTTTCGCCACTTCAGTTTATGTTGCCTCCTGATTGTAACATATCATCCATGATGATGATGATGATGATGATGATGATGATGATGATGATGATGATGAAAACTTCTGCTACTTGAGTTTATATTGCCTCCTTGTCCATTTGCCTCTGTGATTGCTTTGGCTTGGTGTGCTTCTTCGATGGGCAGAACTATCGATCGGGGCAAATATGAGATAATTACCTTCCATCTGCGCTTTGATGAACGATGACAGCAAGCAATTCGCACATCCATGATGTTGGGATCATCGATTTAGTTCCAGTCGTGTATTTTTAGATCAAAGTTTCAGTCGTGTATGGATCAACCTTATCATCCTTGGTTAGAGCACTATTGTTTCGAGGAATAAGCCACGTTAATTACATTAATTAATCCTCATATACAGGTTTTAGGATCGAAATGATGGAATATGCCACAACAAACTACCAGTCTCCTTTCCAGTTTCTGCTGAACGATAGTCAGAACTGTAACTTAATTTGGCAAGGGATCATGGAAGACAGAAGGAGTAAAGAAGAACGATCTTTAAACATACGTAAGTATTTTTTATGTCACTACTACAGAAATGGCTTCCAGAAGCGGTTCAAAACCACTTCCAGAAGCGGTTCTACAACCGCTTCTAAGCAATCGCGAGTGATACCCCGAAGGGTATCACAAGCGGTTGCTAGAACCGCTTGTGGTGGTGCGACACCAAGCGATAAAAGACTACCAATAATATCGTGGGAATGGGATTCGAACCCACGCCCAGCACTCCATCCTCGTGACCCGCTTCATCCATCTAGCCAACCCACCCACGCGTGCTCTCTGATAGAATAGGACACGCATTCCTTTTATTATTTCTAAAACTGGGCTTCTACAAGCGGTTCGTGACACGAACCCCTTTCGAAGGGGTCTTTAGAAGCGGTTCGTGTCACGAACCCTTCTAAAGCCCCACCTTTAGAAGCGGTTCGTGACACGAACCCTTCTAAAGCTTTAGAAGCGGTTGGGGACACGAACCGCTTGTAAAGATCTTTAGAAGGGGTTCGTGCCACGAACCCCTTCTAAAGGTGGGGCTTTAGAAGGGGTTCGTGCCACGAACCGCTTCTAGAGATCCCCTCCGGTCTGTTGCCACGAACCGCTTCTGTTGTGAGCATTACAACCGGTTCGCGCCAAACCGTTTCTAATAGGCCGCTTGTGATGCCCGGTTTTGTAGTAGTGTGTAAACAATGGTACATAAGTTGGATTTATGTATTATGTCTCACTGAAGAGAAGTAACGTTTTGTATGCACGCATGAAACATGCAGTGAGTTATATTTACCAGAAACGCAGTTCGTCTAAATCACGATACGGGATTCAAATTTGCACGTAATTTGTCTCAGTAGCAATACGGATTCGAATGTGTAGTTCGTCAGTTTTTCTTTCAATTTTTACTGCAAACATGAATTCTATACTGTAAACTGTTTTAGATTCGACGAATCTGGTTCGTGATTCGTAAAGTTTACCGTGAATCCGGTAAGCATGCATAGGGCATATCGCAGGTGTCTTATAGTGGCTAGGGCTGTAAAAAAAAGCTCGAGCCTGATCTCGGGCTCGTGAGCTTCACCGAGCTGAGCTCGAATAGCTCGCGAGCCTACTCGAGTTTGGATCGAGCTTCCGTGAACCGAACTTTCTCGAGCTTGTTATCGAGCTTACTCGAGTCGAACTTACTCGAGCTTGTTACCGAGCCTACCAGATTCATCGAATTTCCTCGAGCTTACCGAGCTTATTCGAGCTTATCAGCTTACCGAGCTTACTCGAGCCTACTCGAGCCTACTCGAGCTTGGACCGAGTCGAGCTCGAGCCTGGATCTAGGCTCGGACCTCAACTCGAGCTCGGCTCGAGCCTTACCGAACTCGAGCCTCGAGCCTGACAGCCCTAATAGTGGCGCATTTGTCTGTCGCATACTCGCATGTGTTGCATCAGCAAACGCTGAATGAACAATGAAGCATACAACCCCTGGTAGCATGGAAACCATGTCCTCCAGCCTGTGGTTTTCGCTACCCGTCTCCCGTATCTCCGCTCTCAATGTGTAGCTAACCCATGTGAGCCACTGCATTGGGAAAAAAAAGGATTGGTCTAATCGCTCACCAAGAAGGCATGAAGATTCCAAGACGCAGCATGCATCGAAGGAGTTGTAAAATTTTCAGATCTCCATCCAATTGCCTATGTGCTGAAATCAAAACATGGAATGAGCCACCACGAGCCTGGGTTGCTTCTTTAATTGAAAAGGTGTACTTGTAAGCCTTGCATAGACAGAAAAAAGAAGAAGAAGTTGCTTTAAAGAGGAAAAGTGTCTCTGTGGCGACCTGTACAATTAGCATAGAGTAATAATAGTAGTAATGTTATTACATCAAGTTAATTACACGAATCTCGGCATAGTCACTAACAAAATATCGAACGACCTGACATTTTATCAGGTACTACACCGTGTTCGTAGTGTTGCAGCGGAACAATAATTAGAGACTGAATGGAAATATATTACATTCAAAAGCCACGTAAGGCTACATATCCGTTACAATAATTATACATTGAATCCAAGTACAACAAAAATATATTACAACTTCTAATTTATCCCAATGACCGTTTAACACTAGATAACGGTCTCTTAGAGCTCTACTCCTCCTGCTGCTGGTGGTGGTGGTGGTGGTGGTGGTGGTGGTAGTAGTAGTAGTAGTAGCCGTTCGCCGATAGATCCTAGTCCTGCTGATCACCTTCACTCCAAGCCTCGTCGGTGGATCCATATGACTCACCTTCTAAGCAAGGGGAGAATTAAACAAGAGTAAGTACAAGGGTACTCAGCAAGCATTAATAACAACGTAATGACATGAATTTTTCTTCCATTTTCCACAAAAGCTCACTTTTCCTCAAATTAGGATTTTTATTAAATTAAAATTTTGGTTTTCTTTAAAGGTTGGTCATTTTAATTAATAAATTTACTACTAGCACTTGTATATGAGACAGATTTAGCTTTCGTAACCTCCAATCCAGAAGACATGTATGAACTCATGATTTTAACCCTACGCAGGTTTGTATCACTTTACCCATAGTGGCCCCCATAAGAGAGGCATCAGAACGTTTATTACTAATCCAGTAATAGATCTCCAATCTTGTACTCGAGTCAGGAACACCTATCAAAGGCCGCTCCGCGAACTCGCATATATAGTTGCACTCCGACAGTCAGTCATCGGCAATAACTCGGTTCATGGCTTCAAATATACCGCCACCTTTTGGCGAACCCACATGGGCCTCCAGCATATCCCACAGGGTGTCCTAATGTAAATCTTATCCAATGTGGAGATCCAAAACCTTCGTAGGACCACCTTTTCGGATCGATTTTACACACTATGGTTGATACTGTAATTATGGCTCATTGCCCAAGTGTAATTCATTTATCCTTATATTTTTAACCTATATAGAGGGCCTCACTTGCATGACAATCCTTCTCATCATCACCCTTTACCCACCATAATAATTCATATGCCAACAGCTCCTTTCATTGGATGAGCCAATTCATTAAATCAAAATTCACACATCACATAATCAATTTCACTTTCCTCAAACCACATTTCCATTCGTGTCCGATTTAATATTTTCACTTTTAAATAAATATTTTTTTATGCATAAATGATACACATAGATATATTTAAATCAATTTAAATACTTTTAATGAAATTGATCAAAGAAAATCTTGCTTGGTATAGAACTGAAATGTGCATCCTCGCTCGAAATGTGGGATGGATAGTCTGGTAGGTTCATTTCGGGACCTGATAATTAAAGGATTAATCTACATCAATTAATCTATATCAAAATCCTTACGGCGCCCAATCTTTTTGGAAAAGCTACAGGTAAAGACAGTGATGCTGCCCCCTTAACTAAAATACCCTAATTTGACCCCAATTTTTTTATATTTTAGCAGTAATCAAGACAACAATTTTAATCAATACCATTTTTACAGCTTTAGACATTTTCTACATATTTAATTGTAGCTTTTTAAAGAATTTACTTAAACTTTCTCCTAAGTCCAATATACCAAAAATTAACCTACGCAAATCACACAGGGGACGAAAATTTCTAACTTTTTCCCTCCTCTTTGTTTTATTTCTTTTCTCCTCTTCTTTTTTTCTTCTCTCTTCTCTTTTTCTTTCTCCCCTCACCTCTTCCTCTCTCTGGCTGAAGCCTTCCTGGCTTTGGTTCCTCTCTCAGTCTCTTCTCCCTCTCATCCTTTTTTGCTATTGCCAAGTTCCCCCCTCTCCTTCTACTTGTCACCCCGGCTCACCCCAATCGCCTCCCGACGCTGCCACTCTCGCCATCGGCCCCCCTCATCTCCCTCTCCCTCTCCCCCCTCTCTCTCTCCCCCACTGAGCTCTAGCCCGGCTGCCGTTCCTCTCTCTTCTCCTCTTCTCTACTCCCTCTTCCTCTCCTCTCCCTTCTAATCACCTACCACTTCTCTTAGCTGAGTGCCACTGCCTCCTCTCCGGCTGGCACCTCAGTCCTCACCCTCTCCATTGATTTGTAGCAAAAGGAGGTCCCTAAGAGCCGATCTACTCGAATGGGCCATCTAGATGATTTGGATGCTTTTCGTTTTGCTTAAACTTTGATTTTGGTATGGATTGGCTAGTGATGAATGTTGGGGAGGGAGTTCTAGGTTTGGACGGCAAGGTGACGATACCCGTGGTTTCTATTACCGGGGAGCAATAGATGTTCCGGGGACAAGCTATGCAACACCTAGTGCTTTCTTTCTACTAAGGCTAAGAGAGACTACTTGATCTACCCCATCTAAGCAACACTCAAGTTAGTTATGCTATTGCTACTTATGGCAGTGCACCTACTTGGTGATGAGGATGTTGGTGGTCGATGGTTGCCAGGGAAGGGGAAGAAGAGGTTGTCGTGTGCTGCCTTGAGCTGGGCCTTCTCCTCCTCGCTCCAACTTGTGGTTCCTTCTAGCTCCTCTTGCAGTTCCCTTCTAGCTCCTTGGTCTTGCTCTTGGTTCTTGGTCTGGGTTCTCTTCTTTGCATTGACTGGAGGGAATGGGAGAGGGGTTGTGAGCTTGTTGCCTTTACTCCTCTCTGCTGGGAAAAAGAAGGGAGTGTTGCTGCTGTAATGGCTGGATTGAAGGGCATGGCCTCATGTCGTGGCCTCAATCGGTGTGCCTCTCAAGGGGGGATGCACTCCTTGTGCTAGTTGGTCAATGATGACTAGTCAAAATTACCACACTCCCCTTATTTGGCCGAGTTATCATGTGGAGGTTTTACTATTTGGCTCTAAACGCTACAGATACCTGCAATTCGAACAGGTAAGTTACGATTGCCATGTGATGAACCCGATCTAACGAGAGGTACCGACCTGCCCCAACGAATCTAGTATCTCGGTGACTGATACCTCGCCTGCGGGTCTGACGGCATTCTCCTTCTAACTACATACGTTCTAATCACAAATTAAATTTTATGAAAACAAAATACATCAATTAATATTCTAATTATTAACTAATACTATTATTTATCTAATTAGTATTCTAGGGTATTTCAGTCTGTATGTATAATGTATAGAGGTGCTGTACTCGACTGAATATCAGCTCAGTCTGGCGTTTGTGTGCCACATTGCCACTTGATGGGTATTAGCATTACTTGAGGAGAAGCAATTTGGTCGAAATGCATGTGCTTTTGTCATAGATCCAAGTTTAATTACCAACAGCTATATATACAAAATACAGTAGTCCAAATGATATTCTAACTTTCTTTAAAGCACGAAACAACGGAATGTTTAGTTTATTTTGACCTGCAACTACCCGGTAAAATAGAACATTTCCTTCACACTTGCGCATCTACTTGTCAAAGGCTTCCTAACCACTCTGATCCATTCTTTGATACCAGCACTCACGCCACTATTGTGCGTCACTGTTTTAGCCCTCTCTCTTTTTTTTTCTGTCAAAAATAGCTCATTTTTAATAATTGTTTTTTTCAAATCTAGCTCTACCTACCGCAAAAAATACCTTCCGCGCTGACTAACCACGGAGGGACCTTCCGTGCTTCTCCTCCATGGCATGCCTGCTCCCGCTCCCACCATGCCTGCTCTTGCTCCCACCATGCCTACTCCCGCGCCCTGGCTCTGTGGCCGTGCCTGCTTCCACGCCACCTGAGCGCGGTAGACGCCTAATGCGCAGCTCGACGCCAGTTGCTACGCTGTGTGACCTCTTGCGCTCCGGTTATGCGGCATCTTGGCTCTCGCGGTCCTTTGGTGCGGAAGGAGCGGAAGGTACTAGGTGTCGCCCTCTGATCCTTCTACGGTGAGGGAGTGCCCATTTTTGCCAAAAAAAATCCAAGAGGAAGCTATTTTTACAAAAACAAGAGAGGCAAAACAGTGAACAAGTCTCCGCCACTACACTATTAACACACACATAAGGTGTTTCTATGCCTTATTATTTGAAAACTACACGA
The DNA here is from genome assembly GCA_036346355.1 of Rhipidocladum racemiflorum. NCBI lineage: Eukaryota > Viridiplantae > Streptophyta > Magnoliopsida > Poales > Poaceae > Rhipidocladum > Rhipidocladum racemiflorum. Next base: position 67,535,839 of record CM070576.1, on the reverse strand, counting down.
ATATTAAAGTACGAATAAAAGATATATAGTAATTACTTATTTATTTATTTGCTTTAAAAACTATACAGTTTATATTAAGGGGGTAATACTACACGGCACACGACTGAGGTCTCGCTGCCAGAATCAGACACGGCAAGAAAAACCAAGTATACTGACGGCAAGTGACCGACAACAATAACACAGGCAGCACGCCGCAGTTTGCCGCAGCCGGAGAAACGGCTAAACCTCGTCCACCGCGACCAACCTCAGCCCGCAATCTGCACCCGGTTTTTGGGAGCACCCCCACTGATTTCCAGTTTCCCACGCACACACCAGTCCAAAACCGCGCGTACGCGCACGGCAGCGACGGCGCACTACTCCCACTCCCATCAAGGCGTGCACGCCGGCTCTGCCTACAAAAACCACCACGCGAACACAGCCACCTCCCAGCAGCCTGACACTTCACCGATCGAACCGGAGCAGTCGAGCACACCGTATCGGCGAGAGTAGTACGTGCGGCACAATCTGATGGCGAGCGGTAGCGGGAAGGCGAAGGCGTCGTCGTGGGCGGCGGCGATGAGCGCGGGCGCGGTGGAGGCGCTCACGGACCAGGCCGGCCTGTGCCGCCGGAACCACGCGTTCCGGTCCGTCCAGCAGGGCACCGGCAGGGCGGCCGCCGCGGAAGGCGCCAGCTGCGGTAAGAGCGGCGCGCATGCGCTGCCTTCCTCCGGTGGCGCCGCGGCGGCGGCGAGGAGGAAGGCGAAGCAGCAGGAGGAAGAGCTCCGGACAGTGATGTACCTCAGCAACTGGGGCCCCAACAACTAGCCGAGACGGCTTAGATTAGATATACTACCTTTAGGTTGGTTTTGTTGCACGAGTTCGTGTGGGCGGATGAATTCGACCGCTTGTGTAATTTATATATGCAGCAACTAAGAGCTTTGCTTTAGCACAATTTTATCCCCGCATCCTCTCTGTTCGAACTTTCAGACGAGACATGATTTGCCTCCTTGATACATCTCGAAGGAATTCAGAGACAGAAAACGATTTCCTTTCTTCCAGCCTCCAGGCGTCCAGTCAGTAGCAGATTAAAGAATTCGCGGCATCAGTGTAACTCTGTGTAAGGCCTTCAGATGGTTTCGTCCCGGTTAGCCGAATATGACGAAGGAAAAATATCCATTCTGCAGGCAGGGAAAGTGGCACCTCCTGATGGATCCTTGTCTTCGCTTTGGTATCCTCACACTGTTCATCAACACTGCAGGTAACTTTGTTCCGATCCAGCTCTAGTTGCGTCCACTCTTTCGATTCATATCACACACGATGGGACCGATTACTACTAAGATAACCTGAATGTCCCTATCTATACCACCCACCAGATTCCATTGATGAGTTCTCCATTACCTGTGTGCTGCAGCCCGCAAGTGGCAGAAGGAAGGAGCTAGCATGCATCACACTCAACTCCAGTACGTCCAAAAAACACACGATAGCACTCAAGTGTCTCCATCTATGCCCAGCCTGAACACACCCCACATATTTGCGCACACCGGAAAAGAAAAACATGGACTGACTGATCGAAGCAGCTGCAGAACCAATCCAGCCAGGCTGAATTTTGTGGCCTTGGAACTGAACTGCACAGCACCATGCTCTCCTCGCCAAAAGCAAAACATCTCACAGATAATCACTGCAAATAGTATATGCATACAGGAACAAATCAGTAGATCAACACAACCACATTCCAAGAACTAACAGTATCGATGTATCCACATATGATTCACATATTTCCATCTTCTTTCACCCCTCGTAGATAAATTTCAGCAAGAAGTAACCATGCATAGCACCTTCACACGACATAGTAACCATGCATCAACTACTAGTTTGTTGGGCACCTTCACGGATCGTTATCCTCATGTGATGGATGTCATCTGAATCGCGCTCTGCCTGTCACGGCTTGAACGGATTAGTTTGTAATAAGTAACCATGCATGGCACCTTCAACTACTAGTTCGTATATTTTTTTTCTCAAAATTTGCGGCAGGAGTTCTCTGGTAGTTATTGCAGCAGTTCTCTCGAAAATTTTTTTTTGCAAAATTATCCCTGTGCCAAAAAAATCGCTTGAAATTCGAAATTCGGAAATATGGAGCAAAAAATCATAGAGTTTCAAAACCAAAATATTTGAAAAAAAATCGACAATTTTCATGGGAAATCGACGGACTAGTTGAACTTTTTTGAGGTCGATTTTTTTTTAATCAGATCGGTTTATTGAGCAGTTTTAGAAGACGGACCGTGTCGATATATGTGAAAATCGCAAAAATCGAGCAAATTTTTAACCCTACCCTGGCCCACTCGTACCGCGCTTAGGGTAGCGCGGTAGCAACCCTTCGTCACTCACTCAATGCGTGGCACATGGATGGCACGACAAAAGTGAGCGTTCGTGTGGGCGGGAAAATCGAGCGCGCGGCGGGGCAAGGGCCCAGTGCTCGCTTGGCAGTGCACGTGCGTGCTACCCGAGCACGGTAGGAGTAGACTAGGGACTATTTATATAATTTTATTTGGCATGAGACTAATTTTACAAAAAAAATATATTAAGAGCTACTGCAGTGAACAATTCGATTTTTCTTCTTTGTATTTCACTGACACGTTGGCCCGGGAGAAAGAAACAACGGTGGACTCGTATAATTCGCCCTGGGCCGCTCAAGGCGTTTACCGGATGGTGGACGTCCGCAACGAAGTTTTTATGTGGCAGCTGGACTCGGCCCATTATCATCCAGGTCGGTTGGGCTCAAGGCTTATACCTGGCCCATTAAATCGGTCGGGTCAGAGCCTCAGAGGACGCGGCCTGGCGGTGAGTATCTGGCCGGCGATGGAGGGGAGGAAGCCGCCGCCGCCGCCGCCGACCGCAGGAGCGATCACTTCGCCACTCAAATACTCCACTCTGAAGATCTTCCCGCCACCGCCAGGCCGGGAAGGGCAAATGCACCATCGGTAAGACAGTAGCTACCTAAGTCACCACACGGTTTGCGCATTCTTTTTCCTGGTAAAAATTGAATGCATACAATATCATCTTATCTGTATGAAGAGTGAAGGCAATGTAGTTATAATTGTCAAAAATTTGTCCCAGTTCCATCCTACTGGTATGCAGGCAATATATCCGGGTGTTAGGATTGGGACAGTTGTGAGCTGCGAGTTTCTTCGCAGCGAAGTGTGACCAACTCGGATGGTAGGTCCGTAAGACCTCAGGATGTGCACATTCCGCGTTTGAAGTTTCAGCATCGGTCCATTCAAACTAGAGTGCTAGACTGATCCCAAATCTTCTTGTAACCAACTAATGGCATTTCCACAATAATATATGGCCTTGCATTCACAGGTGGCATGGACAGACAGTGACATCTTGCAATAGTCAAATTTGTGATCTCATAAACTAGTGCTGAGCTCTTCAAGGACACTATTAAAATGGGCTTATATTAGATACCTCATCACTGTCGGTATCCAAAAATCGCTGATAGTTTTTGACTAGAAGGGTCAGTGATGAGACCATCATCACAGACGGTTCTATCTAAAAACCATCAGTGATGACTACTCTATGTATCATAATCGACGGTTTTAAATTAAAACCGTGTGATATCTACATATCACAGACAGTTCTAACTATAAACCGTCTGAGATATGACCTGAGACTATATAAACATACCGATCGAGGTTCTCGTGCAGATGTTAGCACCCAATGCTTTTGCCTCCCCCAAACCCTAGCTAGCTATCCCCCGGCGACCTCCTCCCCGGCTGGCATCCTCCCCGCCCTCCTCCTCGGCGACCTCCTCCCCGGAAACCTCCTCGTCTGTGACCTCCTCCCTACTCTCCTCCTCGGCGACCTCCTCACCGGCATCCTCTCCCGCCTCCTCGGCGACCTCCCCGGTGACCCTCTCCCCGGCGACCTCTCCAGCATCTCCCCCTACTCCCCTTGGTGATCCCCTAGTATGGCCTCCTCACAGTTTATCTTGATTAGTACTTATCAAGTTAATAGTATATTCATGTCTATGATGTGTCAATGGAAGAAGCATCAAGTAGTGTCACGCCAGCATGGTTATACAAATGATTATCTTGTCGACCAAGCCCTAGTTTGACAATGCCATGCTTTCATTTTATATATCTTGCTTAGTATTGGGTGCTACAGTACAACTTAGTCATATCTAAGTTTATAGTATTGATTATGTGGTGGTGGTGGTGTAATACGGGCTATTGCAGTTATCTTTAATTTGTTCAAAGTTGTTTGACTAAATAGAGTAAATATTGCAAAAATGAATCTCTGTATGAGATAAAATTAGGTATTATCTTTAAAGACTTTTTAATGGGTTAAATATGATTGTCTCTATTCATCTAAATATTACCCTCAACCATTTGCTCACTTTCAGGAGTATATTTATTTAGTTACATGTTCTGACTTATCTTACAAAAATGCAACTCTTTACTATCTTATAGCAAAAATGCACTAGAAGCCCTTATCTTACAGCAAATAATCATAGCACCACTTAAGTTCTTAAAAATTAAATTGGTAGGCAACTTGTTATAGTGTCATTTAGGTTCCCAAACTTACAACTTACAAGATGTGTCACTTTGATCACTAAGGGTCTTTAATTAGCCAAAACTATGAAAATGGCAACAAAGTGAAGGTGTGTATGTTCTCAATTTTGTTAGCCTGCCTTATGCTTGCTTTCTCAATTTTGTGAATGTGATCCTTTTCCAGTAATATAGAGCTATTATGGTGACTAGTGAGACGTTGAATATTAAGCATTTTGTTCTTGTGTGTGAATGCCCCATTTGGTAAAAATGGACGACAGGGAGAAGCTATTAGAAGCTAAACAAAAACTTGAGGTGGAGATCGAACAACCGAAGGGCAAGTCTTAGATAACAGAAAAGAAGCAAAAGCTGAGTTTATAGAGGTAATGTAAAGGTTTCCAGTACTTAATTCGATGTGGTTACTAATAATATACCAAAACACCATTTTGACAAAGCCCTAAGACCATCTCCAACCCATTCCCGTCCCCTCCCTCATTCCCTTCGTGAAGGGATTTCCATTCCCTTTAGCGCTCCAACGGGTTCCCTTCAGCATTCCCTTCAGCCTGGGATTCTCTCTCCCATTCCCTCCAGGAAGGGATTCTCTCTCCTTTCCCTATACAATTCCCTTTAAAGGGAATCTGCTGGAGATGAGTGGAAATAAAGGGAATGGGAATGGAGAAGGGAACAGGGAAGGGAATGAAATGAAGGGAATATGGTTGGAGATGGTCTAAGGTCTTCTTGTCTTCAACTATGAAAAAGCCCTAAGGTCTTCTTGTCAATTTGTCGTATCATATTTTGTCAATGTATTGTCACCTGACATTATCCTTAATACATATTTGCTCATCTTGAATGCAATAACTTAATAGTGTCTTGCTTGTTGGAACCAAATGTTTTTCCTACACCCTTCAGCGGAACTTCCATCATTAGTATATGTTGTTAGAAATTTTTATCTACTTGGATATTTTTGCAATGACATTTACAAGGTACAACCAGTTAAGGATTTTGTAATTAGATATCTAAACACCCTAGATGCATTGGGGCAATAGCTTATCTGATCAAGATTATCTTAAAATATAAAGTTTTATAGCACTTTTATCTCCTTTCTTATTATAATATTGATGGATTCTAAGGTAAAATTTATTTCATTCCATAGTTCATCCTGAAATGTGTCATGCGCTGATTTATCACTATCATGTTATCCTTGTTCCCAAATGAGAATACCATAGGCAACCTTGCATCTTGAATTATAAATTGATTAACTCATCGTATGGAGTTGATTAAATAATCGTATAGAGTTGATTAACTCATCATATATAGTTGATTACTTTATGAAATAAACTCTATACAATAACTTAATCAATTCTATAATTCATGATAGCGTTCATGACGAACTATGAAATGAAATGGATTTTGCCTTAGAAACCATTAATATTATCATTAAAAAGGAGATAAAAGCGCTACAAATGTTCATATTTTAAGATGATCCTGATCAGATAAGCTATTGCCTCGATGCATCTAGGATGTTTAGATATTCAATTACAAAATCTATAACTGGTTGTGTCTTATAAATGTCGTTGCAAAAATATCTAAGCAGAAGAAAATTTCGAACAACAGATACTAATGATCGAAGTTCTGCTGGGGTATAGGGGGAAAAAGGGATCACAGACGGATCTATTTAAAAATCGTCTGTGATGTTATAGTATCACGGGCGGTTCTATTTACAAACCGTCTGTGATATTGTAGTATCACAGACGGTTTCTAACTAGAACCGTTTGTAATGTTTAATATCACAGACGGTGGCCAAACCATTTGTGATATACTTTTATATCATTGACACATGGTCACAGACAGTTCGAAAAACCATCTATGATGTTATTATCTGTAGTAGTGGGACCTGGACTGAATGAAGATACCAAAAAGGAAAATTGCTATCTTTTTTTGAAGGTAATGGCAGGAGCTCTGCCTATTCAATTAAGAAGAAGAAAGAAAGTCCAAGCATTGTGTTTAAACGACAACAAACAGGGACCACCCGTAGTCTAAACCAACCATGGAGAGGGGAGACGTGCGCCAACAGCGCGCACCAAACAAACACACACACCTAGATTAATTTCTTTGTGGCAATCGCGAACTCTGTCAGATCTAGGTGTGCTCGCTGCACCACGGTGAGAATTGGGTTAGCCGTGTCTTGGAAAATGCGAGCGTTGCGCTCTTTCCAGATGTTCCACCAACCTAACAATATCGCCCCTTCGATCTTGTGTCGTACCTGCTGTGCTGGAGTCGAACATAGCACTAACCACCCTTCTTCCACGGAAGCTGCATTGGCGAGGAGGTTGGAGGATGGCACACCATATCCGATTAAGGGGAGGAGCATCTGCGAGAAGGTTATGGCGAAATGACAAGTAACCATGAGATGGATTACCGTCTCCGAAAATTGCTATTCTAATAGCATCATGGTTCATCATCATATGAAGTTGACGATTTTTAATCATCACCCTCTACCTTATATTTTGTTAGATCGTCACGCTACCCTTATATTTTTTTAGATCGTCACGCTACCATATGTAGTTGACCAAATGCTTCTGTTGAAAAATGGTGCATTGGCAATGCCTTGGCTTGCAAAAACGCGCAATTTCCTCTCTGACGTGCATTCCACTGTGCAAAGAATAAAAGGCCAGCTTGATTTGTAGTTTTGTGATACTAACTTCCCAATTGGCATCATGCATTTCTGCGTTTTGGGGTTCCTGAAGAGGTGCATCATAAAGCAAATAGGTGATTCCATGGGTTATAACTTCATTCTTGCATGCATCTTAATTCCTTTTCTGTACCTGATTTTCTTGTCATGTAATCTTTGTTCATTCTGAAATTCAAAATGAACAACCTCAACTATCAGTTATCCCACAACGCACTGTTGTTCAGATTATGATAATATCAGGTTGAGATTTCACGAACCCTTTTGTGTGTCAGTGTAATTTCGATCATTCCATGGCAGTAGCTTATGATAGATAACTGAAAGTTCTATTTGCATGAATAGCTATTAAGTTTTTTTGTTGTTGAACTTTTCACCAACTGCAGGCACAAGGAGAATACAAGGACCAAGACGTATCATTGAAGAAGCTAGACCACCTGGAGATGAAAACATATTTGAAAGTAATTTGGTAAAAGGAGCAGTTCTGAACTCACCATTAGTTGACTTCAGCACGGTTCTTTCAGCAACGAACAAGTTCAGCGATGAGCTTGGCAGAGGTGGATTTGGTCCAGTTTACAAGGTATGGTCATTCAAACATTTTATTCTGTCTTAGGAATATGATTGAACCTTGAATTCAACCTTGGTAATGTATCGAGATGAATCCTTGGACCAACATAGTTGATACCACTTCCAGGGGAGACTACCAGATGGCCAAGAGATTGCTATTAAGAAGCTGTCGAACAGCTCCAGTCAGGGACTGGAAGAGTTCAAGAATGAGGTGATGGTTCTATCCAAACTGCAACACCGAAACTTGGTTCGGCTTTTTGGTTGTTGTGTTCATGGAGAAGAGAAGATGTTGCTGTATGAATACATGCCTAACAAGAGCCTTGACTCCTTTATTTTTGGTAAGTTTCAGTTTGGTTATTGCATTCTGACGGCGTGATTCTTTTTAGCAGTAAGCCAGTAACCGAACTTGTGTGTGCTAACATCTTGATGCTTTTATGACAAATTTATCAGATGAAAGTAAGAGACTTGTATTGGGTTGGAAGTTGCGATACAAGATCATTCAGGGAATTGGGAGAGGGTTACTGTACCTTCATCAGGATTCCAGGCTCAAAATTATTCATAGGGATCTCAAAGCGAGCAATGTTCTGCTTGATGACGATTTCAATCCCAAGATATCTGACTTCGGCATGGCAAGGATCTTCGGCGAATACCAACTTCAAGATCTTACCAACCGAATTGTTGGAACCTAGTAAGGGCAAGGCTCCTTTTCTGTTTTGTGTACTACAGTATAATTGAACAGGGAATTCTATGATATAAGTCGAACTGCACTGACCTGCTTCTACAGGGTTTGTTCAGTACTGCTCACTTATTGAAGCATTAATGACCTAAACATATTGCTACTCATTCAGATCATAGGCAACCATTTCCCCCTTGCTAGTTGACACTACACGAAATTCCTAGGCAGCAAGCTAATGTGCTAAAATCTGTGGAATGCAGTGGCTACATCTCCCCGGAGTACGCAATGGAGGGTAAATTCTCCGAGAAATCTGACGTCTTCAGTTTCGGCGTGTTGATCCTAGAGATTGTGCGTGGCCGGAGGAACAGCTCCTTCGTCGATCACCAAGGGTCAATGAACCTCTTGGGCTACGTAAGATACTAATTAAGACGGCGCTGTCTTCTCCATTTTACCATTTTCCTGTCTAACAACATACCAATACTCAATGAAATATCAGCCGAAGCTTTCCTGAGCCCCAGCCCCACGTCACCCCCACCCACTCTCTCTCCCTTTCTTGCAAAAAAAACCTCCGATTCTTTGGAATTATGAATATGTCCTTTCCATTTACGAATAAGTCCTTTTTGATTTTCTGTGAGTGGAAAATATTTTTTCCCGGTTCGCGTTTAGGTCCTCCGTTTGCCGTTTTACACAAAGAGTCTCCCGTTAAATACGAATTGCGAACGAGCCCTTTCTTACTTATTCGAAATAGCGAACAGGTCCAAAATTATAACAAATAGGTTCCTGCACTTTTCGTTCAGGTCCTTTCTCCGTTTTTTTTTAAAAAAATATTTTCGTGGTCCGTTTACTCTCCGGAGCATGGGAAAAATGTTTCCGTGGCCTGTTTTTTCTCCGGAAAAAAAACACAAAATTTTTTTCGTTCACGCGCGCGGCGTGCGCCGTCCTTGCGTTTCTAGTAATAATCACTCACCTCATGCTTGCCACCTCCACACCTCACAACATCCATTTTTTTTTTATCAAAAGGACATCAAACATTGATGCCCCAGTTCCATTGATGAAACTGAGAGATAACATCACCGGGTTCAAACATAAAAGACATTAAAAATCCTCCTCAAACACCAAACCACAGTGACCTCACAACATCCATTTCAGGCATGGACCCTATGGAAGGAAGGCAGTGTCTCGGAGCTGATCGATCCACTGATGGGCACCACTTACTGTTACGATGAAGTCTGCAGATGCATCCAGGTGGGTCTCCTGTGCGTGCAGGAGCTACCAGCTGACAGGCCATCCATGTCTCTGGTGCTCAGGATGCTGAGTGGCGATGTCACACTTCCTGCTCCGAAGCAAGCTGCGTTTTTCGTTGGAAGAGCTCCTGTGGATGACAGGGATACTGGATCAGGGAATCAGTTGACGTATACTGAATTGGAAGGCAGGTAGCCAGGTACTTGCCGCTGTTTCAGTCTGCCGAAGTTTTAAGATCATGGAGTATTATACAAGCCCTTGTATTGGATTACCAAAGTTAGTGTTTCGCTACTTTTTTTTTGGTTACCTAGCTTGTACTACAGAGAACTTAATGCTATGGCTGCTATTGTTTGTATGGTACTACAGAAAACTTAATGCTGTGGGCTTGTAGCTGCTATTGTTTGTATAGATTTGCTTGTAATTTGTGAACTAGACAAGTATTTGGGAATGCTGATTGTTGTATATACATGTGTGAACGTTTTGGAGCACATGAGATTCTCGTCGCTTCTATGTCCTGTTATTGTGGGATCAACTACGAGTGACTAAGTCGTGGACTTTTTCACTCTGTGTATTCCTGGGCTTTTAACAAGTTGAAACCTGAAACTAGTAACCCTAGCCCAGGGAACAGTGTGTTTGAGATTATAAGGGTAGCGAGTCCAACTGAGTACAGTACAAACAATAGCTTATCTTTCCACTTAGCTAGGGTCTGGTTTGTAGACTGCAGCTAGAAGTCCTTTGGGAAATTCCTGTTTGTCAGGTGTCAGTATAGCAAGAGAAATTTTACGGTGGGTTATACTTGTAGTATAAAATGTGTAGTACAAATCACATCTAATCGTTGATTTGTTAAGGGTGTTTTTACTACTCTACTACCCGGTGTAGTATAAGTAAACTCTAGTTAATCTGATCCATTGGATCGAAATGAATGAACGGTTTATATTCAATTTAGTGCACCGTAAAAGATCTCGTATAGCAATCATCACTGAAACTTCGCACTTCCATTTTTGGAGTTTTTGCTTTCCTGATAATTCAATTTTTTGAATGTTGGTGATGTTGTACGGAACGGAATTTTAGATGACAAAAAGATAATATATGCATAAGATGAGTATAGCAGAGATACGTATACTATGGTGGATACGTGATCCTACAAGTAAAGATCAAATTCGGAATGATGATACACGTGATAGGGTTGGGGTAGCACCAATTGAAAAAGGCTTGTACGACATCGTTTGAAATGGCTTGGACATCTCCAGCAGAGGCTTCAAGAGGCACTAGTGAGTAGTGGAATTTTAAGTCATCTTAAAAATATAAGAAAGGTAGAGGTCGATCGAGACTAAAATTGGATTAAAAGAGATTTGAGGAATTAGAATGTATCCAAATAGTTGGTGTTGGATAGGAGTGCATGGAAGTTAACAATCCATATATGTACCGTAACCACGATCTAAGATCGAAGGTTTGGACGTTTTATTAACTTTGATTGGGTTTTATTCCTAGCCTACTTTAACTTGTTTAGGACAAAAAAGCTTGGATGTTGTTGTTGCTGGTGGTGGTGACTTTGATGGCCGTTTGGTGAAGCTCTAAGGAGACAAGTTTAGGTTTTTGGGTTCACCATGCCCGATTCTTAGATTTTGGTGGTAGATGGCAACTGGTGCATTTCAAACACTCAACTCAAAGTCTTGTTGAGTACGAAATGTACTCACCTTTGCTATTATTGTTGTTTTTAGGTGAGGAATCAGATATTCCTGAAGACGTTTACTTTGACGCAGTATACGGGTTTAATAACGATGATTCTTTCTGAGGTTCACCTTGTCAGTTGCATGTGGAATACTGGGCTTAGTTGGTACACTACAAGATGAAAGGTTTTTCCACTATTATTTTAATTTTGTTTTATATATAAAAGAACTTTCGCTGTAATAAATTACGCAACTTTTGTATGGCTATGTTTTCAAATTGTGTCAGTGCACGCTATCTACTAATCATAGGACTAGCACAGTATACACTATAGAACCTTTCTTTTATACTGCACTATAACATAAAAGGGAGGGTCTCACATTTATAGCATTCGCTGACGTAATGCTTTTTATTAACTAGAATTTGGAATAAAAAACTCGAGTTATAATGGCTTATATTAAAAGAAAGAGTCAATATCAAGGACAATCTAAATTATGAAATTCAGAATAGACAACTAAGAAAAATTAGCAAATTGACTTCTATACTATTTTCAAAGTAAATCCATAAATAACTAAAATTTATAATAAATGAAAATTACCTAATTAAAACAAATAGTCCATGTCAATTATAAGCCAAATTAACTAAAATTTAGAATAAAAAAAATACCTAAGTTATAATGGTTTAAATTAAAAAAGTGAGTCCATATTAAAATGCTAAATTGCAAAGATATTAAAATTCATAATAATATATATTACTTATAATAATTATAAACTACAAAAACAATTTCAATTAATCGAGAAAAAGGAAAATATTTGGCGTCTATCCAACAGAACCAAGTTATAGTATCTATCATGTACAACCAAGTTATGGTATTGAAATGAATGTTATTGGCATATGGACTTGTTGGATTGAGCTGTCAACGGTATTGCAATAAAATGTTATTTGTTAATAATTTTTTTGCTAAATTCCTACTTTTCAACTTTATGTGGTCTAAAATATAGCAAATATCATGCCAAAATTTTTCATATTTTTTCATAGTTGTACTATTATTGTTAAAATGTACTTCACAACTTTTTACAATTTTTTCCTATTTTTGCTTGCATTTTCTCTATTTTTTATTTTGTCACCGGTTTTCACAGTTTCCCTACAAACCGTTCGATAAACTGCGCAAACCAGTCGATAAATTGAGAAAACCAACTGATTTTTGATTTTTCGTCTTGATTTTGACCGTCAAGCTTGACCTTGCAAACCGTTCAGTTTTGAATGATATTCACTCGATTTTCATGAAAAATCGGTACGGACGGAGGTGGAGGAAGCGTGTGAAAAGGTCCAGCGCGATGGAGGTGGAGGAAGCCACGGACGCAAGCGCGATCACTTTGGCCACTCAAATCCTTGACGCAAAAGGTCCATCCATCTTACCTACGGAGATCTGGATTTGCTGAAGGAAGACGGCACCGATGCGACATCGGTAACTACCGAAATTCACCTAAGAAATTTCCGCAATTTTCTCCTCTACACTAGGCTCGTCGCGTTTCAGCGTGAGACGGGAAACTGTGAAAAGTGAAAGCCTTTGTCTAACGAATTCTGTGGTTTTTTTATTAGACAACCTCGCTATTGAATATTCCGAGGTTGCTTAATAGATCTAAACTGGAGAAGAGAGAGAGAGAAAGAGAGGGAGATACAGGATATGAGGAGGAACTGCTGCTTTATTATGCTTTCACATATACAATAGGGTGACTCCCTGCCTCCTATTTATAAGCTACAACTAGGGTTTTGGTAAGAGTCCATATGAATCACGCTGGGCCGAGTTTCCTAACAGTTTTCATTCCGAGTCTCTCACCATCGGTAGGCTCATGTAGCTTTCGGTACGTGTGTCGAGGTTCCGTCGGCTCCTGATAATTAAGTTGAAAAAAAAACGCGATTTGATTTCTTCATTTTCACAGTGGCCCTCGCCGCGTGAGAATCACCTGTGAGAGGGGGGAGGAGGAGGAGGAGAGATGGAGAGAATCTTTTTTTGTTATGAATACATGGAGAATACAAATAGGTATACGGCCTACACGGATCTTAAAGCAAGGCGGAGGGTGGATGCCCTAGGTAGATATGCACCTAGGGGCGAAAAAGAGTTTCCCCTCTTTCTCTCCTCTCATATAAGCTAGACATACGGGTGACATGGACAGACAGTGACATCCTGCAATAGTCAAACTCACGAGTCACGAACAAGGAGTAGTACTGAATTATTCTAGAACTTGGACTAAACGAGGTGCCAAACAAGAAAAAGTCTATTCTAATAGCATCACGTTGCACCATCGTATAAAATACTCCCTCCGCGTACTTTTATAAAGCGTATTTTGACATTGCACCAGTGGCGGATCTAGGATTTTAAGTTAGGGTATGCCGAACTAATACTATAATATATAATTCGGTAAAATCCAAAAAATAATTCGGTAAACAACTACAATTGTTATCAAAAATTCGATATACGAGTATAAAATAACTAGAAACATGATAATACAAGCATAAATTACAATATAAATAGTTCAAACATTTTAAGGATGAAATATGCATAAAAGAAGCATACGCACCTACAATAGTTCAAAGAATACAATATTACTTCTTGTCCTTCTTATCTAGCCTCCGCCTTCTAATAGCCATGAAACTCTTGATTATATCATTTTCATCAACTTGAAAGAAAATATCTTTCTCAATAAATGTGACTAGACAATCATCCAAAAGACTATCACCCATCTTATTTCTCAACTTACTTTTGACTAAACTCATTGCGAAAAATACCCTCTCAACACTTGCCGTCGCCACCGGTAGAAGCAATACCAATTTCAGAAGCAAGTAAATCAAATCATAAACTATATGCCTCTTTGTTTCAACAAGCTTAACTGAGAGATCAACAAGATTCTCTAGACTTTTGAATCTATCATCTAGTCTTATGTCGTCAATATAGTTATCAAGTTGCAACTCAAGCTTTATCATATCGGTACTTGAGATGATGTCATTAGGGTAGAACTCAGCAAGTCTACGCACCTTCTGTGCATCAAAAGAAGCAAATGAGTCGCAAGGATTAAAGACCGACATACAAGAAAGCAACTCCATATTAACCTCATCAAACCGATTATCAAGCTCTTGAATAATTTGATCAATGACCCCAATATATACTTATCTTCTGAAGTGATCATCATTTGTTTGGTTTCGGGCAAACCGTGCTGATCTTCCATAAGGCACATAATTACCCTCCATATCAGGAACTTGGACACCATGTTTATTGCAAAACAATGTGACCCTTTGAAGGAATTGATTCCAGCCATCAAACCTCAATTGTTGCATTCTACTCTTTGCTACGGTAACAAGTGAGATTACATTAAGAATATCTTGCTCTCTTCTTTGCAAACACTCGGATAAATCATTTGTGTATCCAAGAATAACAAGCATTATGTGTGCACTGAAAATAAAGTCAAATGACTCAAATACTCCAACCATAGTATGTATTTTTTGGCCAATCCCCCCTCTGTGAAGCATCATTACCGAGAGTGATGAGTACATCGCGATTGTGGGATACATAGCAATAATGTTGACAACAATTTTGTAATGAGAGCCCCACCTAGTCTCACCAAGTCTAGGCATACCCATCTCTTGATTCAATCCACTCCCAGTTTCAAGTTCACCACAATCAAGTGCTTTCATGATATTCTCAAGTCTAGCATTTCGAAGCATACCATGACACTTACAAGAAACTCCAGCAATATTCAACAAGAGTGATACTTGATCAAAAAACCACACGCAATCATTATTTCCTTTGGCAACAGCAACAAGAACTAATTGAAGTTGATGTGCAAAACAATGGATATAATAAGCAGAAGGTGACTCTTACATGATCAATGTTTTCAGCCCTTTAATATCTCCTTTCATGTTGCTAGCCCCATCATAACCTTGACCACGGATTTGAGTTAAAGTCAAGCCATGACTAACAAGTAAACCTTCAATTGCTTCCTTAAGTGACAAAGAGGTAGTATCATCTACATGAACAACTCCAAGAAAGTGCTCACATGGCCTTCCCAATTTATCAACATAACGCAAGCAAAGAGCTAGTTGTTCTTTATGTGATATGTCACTAGACTCATCAGCTAGAATTGCATAGGGCTCATCACCAAATTCTTCAATAATTTTCTTTCTAGTTTCTATGACACAACATTGAATAATTTGCTTTTGAATCTCTAGGCAAGTTCAAGTGCAATTACCTGAAGCATTCTTCAAAACATACTTATTCACTTCTTCACTATTTGTTGCAAGAAACTTCAAAAGTTCAAGGAAGTTCCCTCTATTGCTAGACTCTTCGCTTTCATCATGTCCACGGAATGCCAATCCTTGATGCAAAAGAAACTTTATACATCTAAGTGAATAAGTCAACCTAATATTATAAAGACGAAGATCCTCATCACTCCACTTCTCAATGTGATAATCAATAGCTGCATTGGGATTCACAAAGCCATTGTATCTCTCTTGAGCTGCATTATGTGTACTAGAACCCATATGTTTCAAAAGTGCTTTCTCTCCTATATTCCCATTTCTCCAACCATCTGCAGTAAATGTATCTACCCCCTTGCCCTTATATTTGTTATCTTTGAACAAGTAGCATACGAAGCAAAACACAAAATCCTTCTTGATACTATATTCAAGCCAATGATGCTTAGCAAACCATACAAAATTGAATTGACGATCTCTATTTCTAATTTTTCCTTTTTGGAAATTCATGTGCATATGGTTGGAATGGACCTTTAAGGATATATGCTCTTCGAATTGAATCTTGATCATTAACAGGGTAACTTTGAATGGGCAACTTTTCACCTGGATCATGTGGAAGACGATTGATATCATAGAGCGGCGGTGGTGGTGGTGGCTGTGCCGGTGCCAGTGTCGGTGTCGGTGGCGAGACATTATCAAGGGGAACTGAAGGCGGAGAAGATGGCATAGAATTCACAATTTCTTCAATTACTCTCTCTTGCTCTTGAGGTTCATCTTCCGCCACGGTTCTAGGCGGAGCCATGGAAGGAGATGAAGCAGCAGCAGCCTTCTTTGCTGCATGCTTCCGAAAAAGAGATGCAATGTCTCCGTTCCTCTTCATAATTCAACAACTCTACAAACAAAAAAAGCAATACATCAAAAAGAAACTCTCTAGTCTCTAGCAAAGTAGCAATTATATTTGTTTCTACTCTATAAATCAACTAGTAGTCTTGTACTCAAATTATATATCATGATGTAGGATCGATATATACTAATATAGCAATCAGAGGGGGGTGAATGATTGCGCGAAAAGCTAAAACAAATTTTTAGTAATTATCACAAATACCCCTAAACAAATTATGAAAAATTGCTTTGGTTCCAGCAAAAACAGATTGACATACATTCACTAAAATATTAATTATCGAAGATCCAATCGTTGGATTGACATGAAATTTTAACTGTAGAAACTAGATTCAATTTCAAAACTAGCCCGACAAGAATCAACTCAATTGGATATACGGATCGAAAGTTATGATTTTCGCAAGTTGACTATGTTAGATTATGACGAAAATCAATCTAACCCTAATTACGAAATGAATCAATATCTATGAGGAATTACCCAATCAAACTTTTAGATCAATTACTTGATGCCCTATTAAGGTTTTGAATGGATCAAATCAAAATTATATCGATACTAAAAATTCTAGCCATCCGATTGGAAACTACGGGCAATACAAAAATCTAATCACTAGAGTGATACATATCAAGAACAGATCTGAAACATAAAACTTCGATCAAGTGCATATAAAGAACCTGACTTGCTCCTGTTCGCAGCTCATGAAAACGCAATCGAAAATCAATTGGCAGACAGCAGACGTAGTAAGCACCTGAGTTTCTAGTCGATCGAGCCTCCGTTTTTATTTTTGGTTAAGCCGTGCTTGCAATCTGAGATGAAGAAGAATATGAGTCCTTGCCTCTTTGGTCGGCGCTGTGCATTCCGAGACTTCAACGCATACGACTTGAAGTCCTATTCTTTTTGTCGGCTGGCGTATGTACTCATTGCCTGAATGCCTGGACTCATTGCTTGGCGTATGGACATTAGGCTGTAAATTTGGGCCGACTACAGGGTATGCCGTGGCCCACCCGGCATACCCTGTAGATCCGCCGATGCATTGCACAAGTATTTAATTGCGTTGAAATTAAGAAAGATACGAGAAAAAATAATTTAGATTGTTTGACACGAGAAATCGCTCCGGGATTTCTAATGCGTGGGGATTAAAGCGCGGGCGTGCCATTGTACTAAAGTACACAAAATAAATAAATAAAACAAAGATAAGGAAATATGTATTTTATTAATTCTTTGAAGAATTACAAAATAACAAGTTCCCTTAATATTGTTGCGCTCCATAGCCTGCATAGCACATCAGATCTAAAAATTGGCGATGTGGTCTCCTGGTTCCTAGGGCCTCGAAAGGCTCCCAGTTAATTACTCCCGCGAGGTGGACTCGCAAGAAACCTCCGATTAAGCTGCGTACCGGTCGTCGTCTTCAATCTTCGCTTTACATTTTTCATGCATGTGATAAATGGTTGTGTATGATCCATAGCATCGTTGGTCTATGGGCCGTTGGAAGCGTAGCCTTTGCACTGGCTACGCTTGCCCTTGTTGTTCGGCCTCGTCGGTCACGAACGGTAAATAGAAGATGAAGTAGTTGCAAGGCATGCATAGTTCTCGTCAAGCGAGACAGATCCGACAGCACGGTGGCAGCATCGAGGTAGCTAGGTAACGTGCCACCAACAAAAAAAATGCTTGATTGAAGAAGAGCGCCAAGGCGTCATTTAGTAATGACAGCCTAGATGACTCTAGTGCAGGGGACACGCATGTGGACGAACTTCTATGTCATGAGGCCAGACCGTCTTCCTGTAGATAGCTGAGGAAGAGTTTAATAGGTGCATGTTGCATGCACATATTAATCATCGGTGTTTAGTTTAACCAAGCTTAATAATAGTGGCTTCGTCGGGGCCATGGTTGCCATGGTGGCATTGGCTATGACTCGCCGGCTGCTTCAATAGCAGATTGATCTCCACAGTTGAATTGTTTGGCGGCGTTCCTCGGTAACGATCTTTGGAACGTCTCTGGTGACGGACACGGCATCTCTGACAATAGACGGGGGCTTAGTGAAGAATGCACACGAGTGGTCCTGACGCCGTGCATGATGGTTCCAATGGCGAACGCAGGAGCTTGATGATGCGAATTAGTCTTCGGTGGCAGCAACGACTCTGATGTCATGTAGAGCGGGATGCCGTCTTACGGAGACGGGGTGTAGTTTCCAATCAATGGGTGCAGACACCGATGTTGGTGGAGCGGCCACAACGCCATACATGCTAGAGCGATCGCAGGATACATGCATAGCCCAACATGTCTGTCTTCTTAAGTGTGGATGAAGATGGCTATTGCGGCCTCGACAGCACGGCTGCAGCAACAAGCTTCCGATATCGAGTCGCCTAGTGTCCTCGGTGGGCGAGCATAGGCGTTGGCAGCTTCCCAGTATATAGATGGCCTTCCATCATGCACATGCTTCTCCAAGCTACATGTAAAAGAAAAGAAGAAAGGGGATAATTCATGTATTAACCTGCCCAATCGGCAATGGAAGAAGCCATGATCCCTTCCTTGCTTAGCAGCTTCTCTTGCTTTCCACGCGCACGAGTATCTCTCCTGTATATCCTCTCTTAGCGTGTGTGTCTTGATGAATGTCTGTGTGTGCTGCGTTTTCTCTTTGTGTGTGTATGTATGCTCCCTCCTGATCTATCTCTGCGTCTCTTGCTCTCTTTTCTTCTTGCGTGTGTGTATGTATGCGTGTTGGCTCCTGTGTGCCTCCTCCTCTGGCGAGGGAAAATTTGATAATTTGCCCTGAAGTTGATGGGCATTTGATCATTTGCCCAAAGTTGGTGAGTATTTGATTATTTGCCCTACGATGTCTCATTGACATGCGGGTCCTAGGGCCACATGTCAGTGAGACATGGTAGGGCAAATAATCAAACGCCTATCAACTTTGGGCAAATGATCAAACACCCATCAACTTCAGGGCAAATGATCAAATGCCCCATCCTCTAATTGATTTGTGAATCTTTTGTTTCCATGCAGCACCCCGTACCGCATCCTGCATGTAATCAGGATTCCTTCTTTAAATTGCTATACGTACATACAGAACTACTCAAGTTGAGGAACTTCTCTCAATACAAAGTGGGTCCAATGATTATTTAACTGCACTGGGTACATGTTCATGTGAAAATGCCATGTGTCTCCTTCCATCCAACCATGCATGCTGATCTCCTCCCACCGAATCAGTCAAAAAGGAAACCATGCATGCCTTGCTTTGTACACGTTAATCACTAATCTTCTAAAGGTCATATCTTTTAAACCGGACATCAGATTTGCGATCCGTTTGAATATCTGCACTCCTTATGACGAACCCTTCCAAACGAGTCTAATATTGGGTATATTATGTGTGGGAAAAAATATTAGCAACACGCGAGGCCAGCACGTCATAGAATTGATCCGAGGAATTTCGTACGTCGCATACTGCTCTTATGATGCGTACTTTTTACTGATATATGGGCCATTGATTTTTATCTTATTTATTTCTTTTATTTAATGAATTTTGCGTACAAAAATTCATCAAACATAGATGTTCCTATTTAATTATTTTGAAAGATGAAAAATATAATTTGTGTGGATGGTAATAAATACATGCATATAGTTGAGAGAAAATAAATAGGGGTATAGAAAGAAAGACATCATTAAATCTATATGTAGGCCTTATATTTGTGGATAAGATCATTTAAAAAATAAGCCTTATTTTCATTTAAGAAGGACCAAGGAACAAGAAACAATAGCCACGGCGACTACAACGTTACATCAAAAATGACATAGGAAGGAAAACAACTGAAGAAAGAACACCTAACGTCGGAAACCTTTTCCGGGGAAAAAGTAGGAGGCCGACCGGGCTTTAAGAGAAGAACTTCCAGGCGATATCGCAGTTGGCTAGATCCCGCAAGGCCCGCTGAACAACAGTAGGGACTGAAGAGTACCTATTATTGAAAATGTGAGCGTTACTCTCCTTCCAAATATTCCAGAATCCGTAGATTAGGATCCCATCAAGCTTCATGCGGAAGTCCCTTGAACTAAGACTGTGCAAGTCCTGCCACCACGAAGAAACCATGGAAACTGTATTGTTGTCTGTCCCGAACGGGGCTTGGATTTGTAACTTTGGGAACAAAATGGACCAGAATTGCTTTGCATAAGGGCACGACAACATTAGATGAGCGGCTGGCTCAAGCCCGGAGTCACAAAGAAAACAACTTGCATCATGGGGCCAACCTCTGAGGGCCAAGTTATCAGAGGTTAAAATCCTATTCTGCACCAAAAGCCAAGCGAAGAATTTGTATTTGTTTTCGGTCTTTGCTTTCCAGATTGAGTTGAAATTGTGGTCCGGCATGGATCTATAGAATTGAGCCCTGTAAACCGACTTTGCTGAATAACGGCCGTCCGCTGTCCAACGCCAAGAGATGGCGTCTAGAACATTAGATTGCAGATGGACTCCTTGCAGCAATTGCCATAGAGAGAAGAATTCCTGGAGCTGTGCCCGTGTGGTCATTCTCCTAAAGGGGTTAAGCCAATTGTTATTGGTCAACTCATGCTGCACCGTGTTGTTCTTCCTTGTAACCAGCTGAAAGCATAGCGGAGCAATGTTCTTTGGGGGAAGCGCTTTGTAACAACTGGACGTCCAAAACTTGGCCGTTTCATCGTTTCCTACTGAGATTATCGTGCTTGCATTAAAGAGTGCAATCTCTCTTTCGCTGCAGGGCAAAGCCGTTCCGGCCTAAGGCCTAAGGCGTTCCCTCCAGAGGTACTACAGCCAGCGCAGCCTGAGGGCTCTCTCGAAGGGAGCAAACTGTTTGATTCCTAACCCGCCTAGCATTTTTGGCGAACAGACATTCTTCCAGTTTACCAAGCAGTGCCCTCCTTTGCAGTCCACATCTCCTCTCCAGAGAAAGCTTCTTCAAAGTTTATCAATTCTTATAAACCATTTTTTTAGATAATGAAAGAATATATTAACACCCGGCCTCTGCATCGTAAGATTCACACAACCAATTCTTATAAAGCTTATAAAAGCCTTATAAAAGTAAACGGAGGGAGTAACAAGTTTTAATCATCATGCTAAAATATCTAGCTGACCAAATGCTTTTGTTGAAAAATACTGCATTGACTATTCTGGTTTGACGCTATTCCTCTGTGCGAAGCATAAAAGACCAGATTGATTTCGAGTAGTGGCACAACTTACTAATTGGCACCATGCATTTCTGCGTATTTGGATGCGTGAAGAAGTGCATCATAAAGCAAACAGGTGATTCAGTGGTTTTTTTTGCTTCATTCATACATGTATCTGAATTGCTTTTCTTCTTAACCTATTTTATTTTCATCTAATCTTTGGTTCATTTCAAAAATCAAAATGAGCAACCTCATCTATGTTCATTTCTGTCATCTGCTTGCATGAAATTGTATGGTACAATACGCAGGTATCACAAATCATGTTGCTATTCTGATTTTCCAAAGCATGTCTCTTTTTTCAGTAGAAATTTTACGGTGCATTATACTTACCGTTGATTTTCTAGTTATTCTGATCCATTAGATAAAAAAGAATGAATTATTCCTTCTATTTCTCTCCTCCCACAAGTCCCAGCAAGTGTACGTTACTAAACCATCGAATTTTCTTCCATAAGAATGCTGTTTTTTTTATATTATTTTGAGAGTACCAAGTTGAGATTTGATATAACCTTCTGTGCATCAGCATAATTTCCATGGCTGTAGCTTCTGGAGATTGCTGACATAGTTCGATTTGCAAGGTTGTGCAAGGTTGTGGCTTGGAGGAGTACTATTCGATGGCATAGTACTACCAGTGAACGATGCTGTGGAAGACTGTCGAGACGAGTTAGAACAGATCCAGCAGCGTACAAGAAACATAAAGAACAAGATTGTGGAAGACTGTCGAGACGGGTTAGAACAGATCCAGCAGCGTACAAGAAACATAACGAACAAGATTGTGGAAGACTGTCGAGACGAGTTAGAACAGATCCGGCAGCGTACAAGAGACATAAACACGCGTTTGTTTCATCGTCGATGTGCTTGCAGAGATGAAGGTGATAACCGTGTTGGTAGAGGCCTCCCCTCCCATAAATCAATTTCCATGATTAGCTATTAACTAAGTTTTTGTTGAAATTTTCAACAAAACTGCAGGCCTAAGGAGCACACAAGAACCACTACGGATCACCGGAGAAGCTAGATCGCCGACAGACGAAAACATATTTGGAAGTGATTCCGTGGAAGGAGCGGATCTGAGCTTACCATTAGTTGAGTTCAGCACAGTTTTTTCAGCAACAAACAATTTCGGTGAAAAGCTTGGAGAAGGTGGATTTGGTCCAGTTTACAAGGTAGAGTAGTAGAGGATCCAACCGTGGTAATATGTTTGAATGTTTAATTAAATCTTGGTAATGCGGTGAAGTAAATAGCTGCATCATTATAGTTGATACTTGATACTATCTACAGGGGGTACTACCAGATGGCCAAGAGATTGCTATTAAGATGCTGTCAAAAAACTCAGATCAGGGATCGGAAGAGTTCAAGAATGAGGTGATGGTTCTATCCAAATTGCAGCACCGAAACCTGGTAAGGCTTTTCGGTTGTTGTGTTCATGGAGAAGAGAAGATGTTGCTCTACGAGTACATGCCTAACAAGAGCCTTGACTCGTTTATTTTTGGTTAGTTTTAGTTTGTCTTACATTTCGAAGTTCTGCCAGTATCAGTTTTTTTTTTTATCAACAATTGAACTTTTCTGCTAGTCTTGATGTCGTGTGATTTTTCTGAAGATGAAAGTAAGAGAGAAGCATTGGGTTGGCAACTGCGATACAAGATTATTCAGGGAATTGCGAGAGGGTTACTGTACCTTCATCAGGATTCCAGGCTGAAAATTATTCATAGGGATCTCAAAGCGAGCAATGTTCTTCTTGATGACAATTTCAACCCCAAGATATCTGACTTCGGCATGGCTAGAATTTTCGGCGAAAATCAACTTCAAGCCCTTACTCACCGAATTGTTGGAACCTAGTAAGGCTCCTCTTCCTTTTGTGTTCACTACAACATGATTTGAAGGGGAACACCGAACACTACAAAAGTTTGTCCAGCACTGCTCACTTCTCACATCAATACTGAACTACACATTTTGCTACATTATTCAGATCACAGATAAAATTAATGATCCCCTCACTAGTCGACACTCTATGATGTCCTAGGCAGCAATCTAATGTGCCAAAATCTTTGTAATCCAGTGGCTACATATCCCCAGAGTACGCAATGGAAGGAAAATTCTCGGAGAAATCCGATGTCTTCAGCTTCGGTGCGTTGATCCTGGAGATTGTGAGCGGCCGGAGGAACAGCTCCTTCGTTGACCACGAATGGTCAATTAACCTCTTGGGCTATGTAAGATGGCACCACCTTCTCCACCTTGCCACATGGTTTTTTATTTCGGATTGGCACAAATATCGGCTCCCACCGAAATGACCGAAATTTTGGTCAAATTCAATAAAAAAACAATAAAATTCAAATAAAAACAACAAAATCCGAAATTTCGCTCTATACCGAAATGGCCGAAATTTCCGAAATTTCCGAAATTTCGGCGAAATAAAAAACCCTGCCTTGCCATCTCCTGTGAATCACCACATTAATAACCACTCACCCCATGCTTGCCACCTCCACCTCACAACATCCGTTTCAGGCATGGACACTATGGAAGGAAGGCAGTGTCTCGGAGCTGATCGATCCACTGATGGGCACCGCCTACTCGTACGATGAAGCCTTCAGATGCATCCAGGTGGGTCTCCTGTGCGTGCAAGAGCTACCAGCTGATAGGCCATCCATGGCTCTGGTGCTCAGGATGTTGAGTGGCGATGTCACACTTCCTGCTCCGAAGCAGGTCGCGTTTTTCGTTGGAAGAGCTCCTCTGGACGACGAGGATACCGGATCAGGGAATCAGTTGACGTGTACTGAATTGGTAGCCAGGTAGCGCCTCCGTTCTGGCCTGCCAAAGTTGGGATTTGATAAATCCAATGTAAGGGCCTGCATAAATACTCGGTCTGAAACTTTGGCGGGATTTGATAAACATCATCCGTATGTTTTGTTTGCTAAGATCACTTAGATCTGGGAGCATTGGATCATTGTTAAGATTCGAAATTATCGATTACATCCGATCCTATGATTCGATCTAACGGTTGGATTTTTGATCATACGGTTCAAAATTTGGATGTTATTTAAAAGATTTGAGCAGTGCTCCTATGCTTTTCCTTCTAGTACAAGTTGCACAAATCTTGAAGCAAGCGAAGGGGTAAGTAATCACCATCTACCCTTCATTCATGCTTTAATAGTTGTGCAACTTTTAAAAGGAAGAGCATAGAAGCACTTCTCGATTTAAAACAAAAATATTCGGGAGATACCTACATACCAAAATTTGTATATATATATGTGTGAACGCTTTGGAAAACCGGATATTCTTGCCATTTTTATACTATAATAATAAAAAAGGTATTCCTATGCTTTTCTTTTTTTAGGTTGCATAAATATTAAAATATAAATGAAAGATAGATAGTGATTACTTATCTTTTTACTTGTTTTAAGATTCGTGTAACTTATATTATGGCTCGTGGTAGCATGTTTGTCTTTGCTCGCTACCACATAATGACAAGGCAACAAGTGTTTCAGCTGAAGTGGGAGTTTAAGATGCTGTACTCGTTCGTTTTGTTACCTTTGATCATCGATCGTATCGGATTCGCATTATATTTGGGCTGTTATGATCGATAAAACGAGCTTACCAAACAAGACGTATTTTGCATATGTTTTAGGGACATAATAACATGTTGAGTTTCTAAACACATAGTTATCGCCTCAACTAATAGCAGTTGCTTCTTAAACAAATAGCAGCCATCAAGTAATCATAGTGCTAACAAATAACCCGTAGATTTAGGTCCTGTTTGGGTCTATTTGGTAAACTCCAGATCTCAGCTCCACTTTAGATCTAAAACTTGTAGGCAAACATAAAGTGAATTAAATTATATTTTTATTATAAAATATAAACAAGATGACCTATCTAAACACTCTTAATATACCCACAGCTCTAGCTCTACGGATCTAGTAGAGTTAGGAATACCTAGCTCCATCAGATCCACAGATCTAATAGAGCTAAAGCTTTGCCAAACAATGTCTTACTATACAGTACATGTAAAGTATCTAGCAAGTGATGTATATAGAGCTCCAACTAACAGTTGCCTACATAAATATATGGTAGATGCCTATACAAATCACTGCAACATAGAAAATTGCTATGATGTATATATAGCTCCAACTTGCTATGATGCAATAAAGGTTCACATGGTAATAATTGCATAACTTACCGGAAGTTGCCATCAAATAATAGAAAATTGCAAATAGAAACAGAGTTACTAGTAAGTAACATGTAGGGTTGCTAGATAATGGCAACATATCTAGTGAAAACCTCTTTTATCTTGAAAACTTTATGAAACTCATATGTAAAAGTTTTGAATTTTTTTTTAAATAATTACCATATGTGGGGAGGTGAGGTTCTATAACTTTGTAAAATTTGAAGGCCAAACTCGATCGCATTTGAAAGATATGAAAAAGACAAATTGCGAAATGAATAGTGCTAAACAACGAAAATTCACTATTTAGACTGAATTTGTCTTTTTCATATCGTTCAAATGCTATTGGGTTTGGTATTCAAATTTCACAGAGTTGTATAACCTCACCTCCCCTACGCGTGGTAATTTTTTTAGAATTTTTCAAAAATTTTACACGTAAGTTTCACAAAGTTTACACGATAAAAAGGTTTTTCACTAGACATCCCCTAGATGATACATATCGAGCTACTAACAAGTAATATGTCAAGTTATTACCAAGTAATGTAAAGGTACCACTGGTACTTGATATCAGACTAGTTACATGCCCGTGCGTTGCTACGAAAAACAAAATTGATAATGAAAAATAAAGATTAAAAAATAAAAAAATTATTTCACAAGATCAAACATCTATCTTTAATGCTTCGTTTCTTGCGAAAGCTGGCTAATTAAAGCAACGCTTCGTTTCTTGCGTAGGGCAATTAAGCAGGGCAATTAAGTAGGGCAATTAAGCAGGGCAATTAAACGGCAATTAATGACGTGGGAAGAACGGACCACTGCCACCAAGTGCTGCTTTAGAATAGTAGAGATGTAAATGAGTAGAATAGTAGAGATTATATAGCCGGCCAGAATTTCGATATTTTTCAAAATGAATGAGAACTGACGCCTGGCGGGAGGTGGCTAATGAAAATTGCTAAGGCTTCGTTTCTTGCGTGCAATTAAGCAGGTCATTTACCACTGTGTTTCTTTCATTTGAAAATGACTGTTTTGCGTTGGTTTTAATGTGAAGGCAATTAAGCTGAATACGTACACGATACCAAGGCAATTAAACTGGCTAATTACTGTATTTGTTTCATTTCAAAATAACTGGAAGCGGGAAACGGTAGAATGGACCGCTGCCACCAACTCGTGCTTTAGAATAGTAGAGATAACGGGCAGTTGCCAGGTAGAAATAGAGTTGCTATCAAGTAATGTAAATGCATCATTGGTGGTTGCCATTCAGTAATGAACAATTGCTATATATAGATAGACAGTTGTTAGCAGGTAACATGTAGAGTTGATAGATAGTAACACAAGGATTTGCTAACAAATAATGTGTAGAGATATTAGTAAGTAATGTAGATGTACCACCGGTAGTTGTTAGCCCAGTTTATTGGCAATTGCTGTGAAATGACATAGAGTTGACGTGTGGCGATATTGAGTTACTAGATAATAAAATGTATATTTGCTATCAAGTACACATATCTGACTTCTCATCTGAGTAACGATTGCTTTCCGAGCAGGGTTCAAATTATTGAAAATCGGTCGATTTTCATAATAATTATTTTTATTGAACCGGTACGATATTATATATCGGTCGGTAAACCGATTAGATTTAAAAAAATTCAAAAATTCGGAAACAATTTATGCGATGCAAATATTGTGATTATCGAGGCATGTTGAGCGATTATCGAGTTATATCGCTCAAAAATCGATCAACAAGGAAGTTCTTCTGGTCAGCTGATTTTCGAGCCAAATATCACGATTATCGAGAAAATATCGCGATTTTCAACGAAAATCATTGATTTTTAAAACTATACGATTTTTGACAATTTTTGACCGATTTTTGGTTTGATTTTGCTGATTTTCGAATATTGATTTTCACGCAATTGTTCATAAAACAGTAATTGAAACCCTGTTTCCAAGCACATGTAAGTGCCTTCCCCGATCGAACATTGCACAATTGTATCTCCAAACACAATTAGCTTATCACCTAGCATACAGAGATGGCAACCTGATTAAGTCAAGTTAATTAGGGATGAAATTAATTAGATGAACAATAGAAGCAAGCACCAGGAGCCATCGATTCGGCACCTGGCCATAAGTGGCTCGGCCGGCTGCATGCGTGCGGCTGCCCATATAGGGTTTAGGAAGGATAGAAAAAAGGAGATGTATTTTCTTTACCTTTGGAAAACTTATGGAAAAAAAGAGGGGTTTCGAATTTCTAGATTGATAGGCCATAAATAGGCAAAGCTAGATCTGAGATTGTTGGGATAATCATTGGCAGGGAGGTGCTACTATGCATCTCATTTTTATTTTATTTTCTAGATTTTCGGGATTGTGGTGTTACACATTCAGAGTTGGCAAAATATCCAGTGCAATTAAAGTTTTCGTGCAATCACCGTGCAACCCTATTAAAAAAAGTTTCAAAAAATTCTGAAAAAAACCATGAATGTACATCTCAACGTACCCCATCTACGTATAAAATTTCATGATCAAATACGTATTATGCTAGAAGTTATAAAAAAGACAAATTTTCGTTTGGAATCTTGCTACAGTAGAGAACACAAAATTTGTTTTTTTTTTTGTAACTTCTAGCATAGTACATATTTGATCATGAAATTTTATACGTAGATGGGGTAAGTTGATATGTATATCTATGATTTTTTGCAGAAATTTTTTAAACTTTTCTTAGTAGGGTTGCACGAAAACTTTAATTTGCAATGAATATGTTGCCTTCAGAGTTAGTGACATCCAACGATTGTCTAATTGTTAAGTCTTAGACGATTACTGACCGACCTCTTCAAGAACATGAAGTTGTCAAACCAAAATACACTATTCAATTAGCATCATGCTCCATCATAATGTAAAACAAAGGATTTTTAATCACCATGTTACCTTATCTTAGTTGACCAAACACTCGTGTTGACAATGCCTTGGCTTGCGAAAGCACGCGAATTCTCTTTGATATGCATTACTTTGTGCAAAGCAAAGAGGCCAGATTGGTTTAGAGAGTGCCAATTCTAGCTTCCTCGTTAGCATCATGCTCATCAGCTTCTGCATATTTGGATGCGTGAAGAAGTTCATCATAAATAGAAGAGGTGATTCTATGGTCTCTGATTTCTTTCTTACATGTATGAGTTCATTTTTTACTTGGTTTTATTTTCTTGTCATCTTCTGTTAATTCCAAAACTAAAAATGAAAAAGCCCATCTGTGTTGTTTCCATCTGCTCGCATGGAATTGTATGATACAATACATATTTTTTTGTTTGTTTGAAAGGAAGACAGAATACAGATTTACATGCTATTCCATAGCATGTTGTTATTCCGTAACGTGTGATGTTGTTCAGACCATGAAAATATCCCTCGTTGAGTCTGAGAGAGATTTGACATAGTTCAATTCGCACGAATAGCTATTAAGTAGGCTTTTGTCAATCTTTGTGCCAAACTGCAGGCACACGAAGAACGCTAGGACCAGGACACATCATCACCAGAGAAGCTATACCACCTGCTGATGAAAACATATTTGTAAGCGATTCCGGGGAAGGAGCAGCTATAAGCTCACCGTTAGTTGAGTTCAGCACAGTTTATTCAGCAACAAACAACTTCAGCGACAAGCTTGGCGAAGGTGGTTTTGGTTCAGTTTACAAGGTAGGCTCACTCAAAACATTTCATCCAATCCTAACAGTGTATGTTAAATGTTAAATTCAAGCTTGGTAATGCAATGAGGTCAATAGTTGGATCAACATAGCTGAAATATATTCAGGGGATACTATCAGATGGCCAAGAGATTGCTGTCAAGAGGCTGTCCAAAAGCTCCGGTCAAGGCCTGGAAGAGTTCAAGAACGAGGTGATGGTGCTATCCAAGCTACAACACCGGAACTTGGTTAGGCTTCTCGGTTGTTGTGTTCATGGAGAAGAGAAGATGTTACTGTATGAGTACATGCCTAATAACAGCCTTGACTCATTTATTTTTGGTAAGTTCAGCCTGAGTGTTGTAATTTCGATGGTATCATTTGTTGAGCAGTACCTGAACTTTTCTGATAACTTTTTGATGATTCCATGATAAAATTTGTCAGATGAAAGTAAGAGAAAAGTGTTGGGCTGGAACTTGCGATACAATACTATCCTTGGAATTGGAAAAGGGTTACTGTACCTTCATCAGGATTCCAGGCTGAAAATTATTCATAGGGATCTGAAAGCCAGCAATGTTTTGCTAGATGACAACTTCAACCCCAAGATATGTGATTTCGGCACGGCTAGAATTTTTGGTGAACACCAACTTCAAGACCTTACTTACCGCATTGTTGGAACCTTGTAAGGCTCATTTTCTTCTGTTCATGACAATATCATTGAACAGGGATTTCTATGATATAACTCAATCCATACGAGCCTAATTCTACAAAAGTCGGTGGTACACACATCTTGCATCATTAATAATCTACTCGTCTTGCTATTTCATTCAGATCACAGGCAAAATTAACCCCCTTACTAGTTGACATTCCATAATGTCCCGGGCATCATCAGGCTAATGTTTTAAAATCTGTGGAGTGCAGTGGCTACATATCCCCAGAGTACGCAATGGAAGGTAAATTCTCGGAGAAATCCGATGTCTTCAGCTTCGGTGTGTTGGTCCTAGAGATTGTGTGCGGCCGGAGGAACAGCTCCTTCGTTAACCACGAACTGTCCATGAACCTCTTGGGCTATGTAAGATGGCACCATGGGCTCTACCTCTCCATTTTTCCTGTCAAGCAAGAAGCAACACAGCAACAAGGAACCATGCATTTCATGCTTGCCATCTCCAAGATTCCGACTTACAACATCCATTTCAGGCCTGGACCCTGTGGAAGGAAGGCAGTGTCTCAGAGCTCATCGATCCACTGATGGGCACAGCCTATCCCTACGATGAAGTCTGCAGATGCATCCAGGTGGGTCTCCTGTGCGTGCAAGAGCTACCAGCTGATAGGCCAACCATGTCTCTGGTGCTCAGGATGCTCGTTGGTGATGTTGCTCCTCCTGCTCCAAAGCAAGCTGCGTTTTTTGTTGGAAGGGCTCCTGCAGATGACAGGGATACTAGATCAGAGAATCAGCTCACGTATACTGATCTGCAGGGCAGGTAGTCTCGTCGTTTCAGCCTGCTGAGGTTTCGCACGGTATTGTACGTACAAGCCCTTAAATTGGATTGCCAAAGCTGTTGTGTCGCTATTACATTGTTCCTTACTATTTTGAAGTGTTAGCACAGAAAACTCGGTACTAGAGCTACTATTGTCCGTATAGATGTACCTGTGAATTGTGATTTGTGAACTGTATGCGTATTTGGGAACTCTGATTGTACATATACATGTGCTTATGCTTTGAAAAATATAAAATTATTGTCGTTTTAATTATATCCTCCTGTTTTTGTGGATCAACTATGATTCGTTGGATCCAATTCTTAGGCCTTATTGAAGATTCTTCTTCTATTAATTCCTGGGCATTATTTCCTTGTTAAATACTAGTTGTGACTTGATCACGTGCTAAGTACAGACAATAGCTTATCTTTCACCTAGATTGGGTCTTCTTTATAGAAAATAGACTGTAGATTGGGTCTTCTTTGTAGAAAATAGACTGTAGACTGCAGAAGTCTTGTGGCAATTAAGGTCATCAACAGTGTCTCCGAAGTATATTTTGATCATCAATTTGTGGTTATCAGAGGGATCTACTTCATTTTGCGGGTTAGGAGCTCTTACATCAATTCTTAAATCAGAAAAAAGATTGATTCCTAGATAATTGATATTTGATAGAGAAAACAACCTCTCTCTCTCTCTCTACACACACACACACACACACATATATATCTATACTAATATTAAAAGTACGAGTTAGCATGTTGATACACTAAATCTACACCATCCAACAAGGGAGATCCAATGGCTGAAATTATGAGTTGGATCCTTCCCCGAATTTATTCCTTACGCATAGAAAAGCATGTAGTGCATTAATTACCTAGCGCTGGTGAGCATGCAGTACTTGGCCAATGTAGTAATTAATTAGCGCATGCAGTACTTGGCCAATGAGTAATTAGCGCTGGTGACGAGGAGACTCCAAATTTAAGCTCATGAGTTATTAGCCCTACATAATTAGGGGTGAGTATGAAAACTAAATACCACTACTGCCTCTACATTGATTACCTCATGAGCAATCTGTTGGTAATTCGTTTGTTTATACAATTTTGGATCACTTTTCATGGCATGTATCAATCTGTTGGTCATCCGTTGCAAGGCACGGGCACCTTACTAGTATATATTATGTGTGTGTGGCACCATGGTGCCAGAGCACCATGATTTCAAATGCAAAAATTTAAGTTAAATTCGGGTATATTTTTTAAAACTTTCAGCTTTATGGTATATTCTCATCTATAACAATTCAAACAAAATATATACCTTTGAGAAAATATACTCGAATTCAAAGATTTGAATGAATTTAGATCACATAATTTGCTGATTTATATATATAATTAGCACATACCTACAATCAAACTATCATCAAAAAAGGAAACTCTAGTTTGTATTTCAGTTCAAACTTGTTTGAACTAGTTAGTAAACTGGTTAAACTCAATATCCTAAAATTTTCTAAAATTTTCTAATGTAAATACATAGGGGAAATACCAGTTTTGGATCATGGTGCCCTAGGTAATTATACTATATATATACATATATAAAGTCTATTTTCTACTCTCAGGAGTAATTACTTTTTATGTTGTATCTCACAATATATGAAGTATCTTGTATCAAACATTGCTGCTTAATTTCAGGCCTTTTTCCTCGGCCCTTCTACAAAACTAAAAAAATGTGGGCGTACAAATCATTGAATTTGAATTACTCCCTCCGTTCTTGAATATATGGAATTAGGGCTATAAATGAGCCAAGCTCGAGCGAGCTTGGTTCCAGGCTCGAGCTTGGTAAAGCTCAAGCAAAGCTTGGGCTGGGGTCCAAGTCTTGATCTAGGCTCGAGCTCAGTTCGGTTGAAGCTAGAGTAGGCTCGAGTAAGCTCGGTAAACCTGGTAAGGAGGTGCGTACCGAGTTTCAAGAGCAAGTTTTGTCTCGATTGGTTTTTTGAGTTTTTGGTAGGTTCTTTTGATCCAGTAGGTAGGAAAAAATTATTTAAGATCATTCATCCGCTGATCGCTATTCCGGTCCTTCTAGGATCTCACACAAAAATTTTCAACATTTTTAATATATTTTTGATATTTTTTAAATTTAAATTTAAATTAGACCGATTTACGAATCAATTTTAAATATCGAGTCAGCTCCATAGAATAAAAACTACGATTTTTAAACAGTATTCATTATTTTATGAACCCTGAGCTCGACAGCAGAATATTCCTTGTTCCGTGAGACTGATCTCCTAATGCCCTGTTTGTTTCAGCTGGGAATTGAAGAAAGCTGCTTTTAAAAGCTGGAAGGTCAACAAACAGGAAGCTTTCAATCTGGATTGTAATAATCTGGAGGCCAGATTGTAGCAATCCCACAATCCACTCTGGAGGAACTTTTCTCAGCTTTTTTTTTTTTGCAAAAGACTACAATACCCATCCAACTTCAATGAAAATTATCCACCATTGCCCCCGACTGTTCACACAGACTTTTCAACCTATAATTGAGGGTACCACAGACTTTTTCCAAGCAGAAATAGCAATCCAAACGTAATATAATCTGGATTGCCTAACAGCCATCAGCTTTTCAACCTCCAGCTTTTAACAATCCAGCTTTTACAATCCAGATTTTAAAAGTTGTTTTCTACAATCTCCAGCTGAAACAAACAGGGCCTAAGGCCTTGTACAATCGATCTCACCCGACAGGCCTAAACATATCCAGTCAAACCAACTGTACCTAGCTTATGATTTCAAAATGAAAAATAGTGTACCCTACCCAGCTAACCAGATTATTTCCTCTCAGAAAATGTACCAGAGCTTCTTACTTTGCGGTTTGTAACAACGTATTATGATAAAAATAACTGGTCAAATTAGTGAAGTGTTGTATTGAAAGTCACTATTCCTTTTAGACTTGTGTTGGATTGGAATTACTCGCGCCGCGGTGATCAGGAGAACCACTTAAACAAAGCTTGCTCTCGGCCTTTCGTCACCTCTACATTTAAAATCCACTTGGGCACAAGTCTTTCAAGATGGATTGCAACTTCTTGGAAGTACAGCTATTATTTTCTCGAACGTTGAAATTTAGCTATTATTGTTCATGGAATTTTTGTTGTTGTTTCAGATATCTCTTTCAAGTACTTCCTCTATCCAATGGATCTAGAGAACCACTTATTTAAGCTTGCTCTCCGCCTTTCGTCACCTCTACATTTGAAATCCATTTGGGCACAAGTCCTTCAAGATGGACTGCAACTTCTTGGAAATATATAGCTTCCTCTATCCAAGTTTACATAGTGTGTTTTTTAATGATCTTATCCATAAATATATGATGTATTTTATATTTTAATACAAAAAATAGCGCTATGTTTATGTTATACCTCCAATAAATATCCATATTTATTTGATATTCTCTACATGTATGCATTGAATATAATGATTGGATATAATAATTATGAACATTATAAATATTTTTAATATCTCTTTAGTTACGTGTCAAGAGAGAATACATTCTGTAAATTTGGACGGTGAGAGTACCAAATAGATGGAACCGGACGTAGAAGTAAAATCTTTTAGGGAGTGTATAGGCATCATCTGGATGTTTTTGTTCAAAAAACATCCAAAATTTGGATCGTACGATCAAAACACACATCCGTAGGATCAATCCATCTCGAATTCAGGGGGGCGTGCATCGATCTGAAAGCAAATCCAATGGCTAGGAATTTGAATGATGATTGCTAAAGAAACATCCGGATGAAACTTATGAAAACCCAATTTTTTACCTGCCCGATCCAAGCTGTGATACCAGTTCAGTCCATGACTAACCCTACAAATGAACGGCCCATTCTATTGTGGCCGCGGTGCATCTGCATGAGCTTTGTTGTGCAAGAGCAGTACAGGAAGGCAAGAAGCATCCGTCATGAGGGCAACCAGCCAACTGGTGGACCTCCTCCTGCTCCTGCTCTTGATCTGTTTCTTCCTCCTTTCTATGCAAACATCCGCCGCAGGTGTTTCAGACAGACTCGAGAAGGGACAGAACCTCACCGACGGCGAGACCCTCGTCTCAGCCAACGGCTCCTTCACTCTGGGATTCTTCTCTCCCGGGGTGTCCACCAAGAGGTACCTCGGCATATGGTTCTCCGTGTCCAACAGCACCGTCTGTTGGGTGGCTAACCGTAACGAACCTCTCGGTGACACCTCCGGCGTGCTGGCGTTCAACGACGTGGGGAGCCTTGTCTTGCGCGATGGCTCTCTCCAGACAGCGTGGTCATCAAGCTGCGTCAACGCTTCTTCCCCGGCGGTTCAACTTCTCGAGTCCGGCAACCTAGTGCTGCGTAATGGCAGCAGCGACGCCTTCCTATGGCAATCGTTCGATTACCCGTCTGACACCTTGCTGCCCGGCATGAAGATGGGCAAGAGCCTATGGTCCGGGGTCGAGTGGTGCATCACGTCGTGGCGTTCGGCCGATGACCCGTCTCCGGGGGACTTCCGCCGCGTCTTGGACACCAATGGATTACCGGAGATTGTCTTGTGGCAAGGCAACGCCAAGAAGTACCGCACGGGGCCGTGGAACGGCCTGTTCTTTAATGGCGTCCCGGAGGGTGCTGGGTACGAGGACGAGTTCCCGTTGCGAGTGACGACCAGTTCATGGGAGATAACCTATGGCTACACTGCAAGACCCCCAGCGCGGTTGACTCGTGTCGTGGTGAATCACTCCGGCACGGTCGAGCGCCTGGTGTGGGCCGCAGGCAGCCGGGCATGGAGTTCCTTCTTCAAGGGGCCGAGGGACACCTGCGACACCTACGCCATGTGCGGGGCATTTGGTCTCTGCAACGCCAACACCCCATCGACGTCGTTTTGCACCTGCGTAGAGGGGTTCAGTCCTGCATCACCGTCGGCGTGGTCCAATAAGGAGGCCGCGGGCGGATGCAACCGGACCGCGGCGCTGGACTGTGGCAGTGGGACGACGACGGACAGGTTCGCGGTTGTGCGAGGAGTGAAGCTCCCCGACACGCACAACGCGTCGGTAGACATGGACGTCAAGCTGGAGGAGTGCAAGGCGAGGTGCCTCTCCAACTGCTCGTGCTTGGCCTACGCCGCCGCGGATATCCGAGGAGGAGGTGGTGCTGGTACCGGCTGCGTCATTTGGACGGATGCCATCGTTGATCTCCGTTTTGTCGACCGCGGGCAGGATCTCTACCTGAGGTTGTCAAAATCTGAATTTGGTATGTACAGATTTTCCATCCACGTACTCTTGCGGCCATGAACTGCCTGTATTTTTGTCGCGAAAGAAAATGATCAGTAGATACAAGAGCATCTCCAACAATCCTGGATTGGGAGCTTGCTAAAGTTTTTGGGCTTTAAAAAAAAAGTCATTCTCCAACAGTTCCTATTTCCCCCAAAAAATAGTGATTGGGAAAGCACACGAGTGCCCAATATCTGGCCACTTCAGCCGGAGTTTTTGGGCGTGCCAAGATATTGGGATTCCGATAGGGTAACTGTTGGAGCGATAATTTTTTCATTTGTTCCTAAAAAATGATTTTGGGAACTATTGGAGATGCTCTTATACGGTAAAATTAAACTTCCTTTTTCTTAAAAAAAAAGCATTTAAAAAAACTTCCAGTTTGAACTTACAGTAAAATTATTTTGAAGCTTTGTTCTTTCAAAATATTGAATAATTCTGGGCCTGGATAAGTACTAATTCTACATTGAATTAATGTTTGTTTGCCTCCATAGCAGATGAGAAAAAAAGGTTTCCTACTGTACTTGTTGTTTCACCTTTAGCTTCTGCTGTTATTATTCTTCTGTTCGTCTGTGTGATGTGGTGGAGAAGGAAACGCAGAGTCTTAGGTAAATGCTACTTGACTCATTTTTGCTTTTCTTTTCTGTATTCAATCGCGTTAACGCCCGTCGATGAGTTGGGAGAAGATGCATGTATGGTAAATCAGTAAATGTCACCCCGTACATGCATCTAGGATAAGCCAGAAATGTAACTATCTATAATATCATTTAAAACAATATTAAAAGAAGCTTCCACATTCACTTGGAGAGGCTAGCTATAAGTTCCAGCGTTAATAGGAGAAAAAAAATAGAAAAATATATACCACTTATATTTGTATGTTCAAATAATAACTGTGCAGATCAATCAATTGTATTTTAGAGTTGTTACAATTGTATAGAAAACACAACTATATTTTCAATAATAACCATTAGAGGTATTTAACAAATACAACTATACTTTCAAATATGAACGTATTGCAGTATATAACAACGCAGTTGTGGAAGAAATCGAGCTAGATATATATTATTAAAACACTGTTTTGCTTTGAGAGGCTGGAAATTCCCATTATTCGAAGGGAAAACAGGATCCAAACTGCTTAATTATTTTAACGGCGGGATCCAAATTATAACGATATAGATTAATCTGATAAATATCAAAGCTATTAAGTTGTATAACAAATGCAATAATTGCATTTTCAATCGTAAGGGGTGCATAACAAATACAAGTCTATTTTCAAAAGTAAACATATGTATTTTAGAATGTACTCGAGCAATTGTGTGGTATATTTTGCTATTGTACTGGTATACGACAGTTTCGAACTAATAATTAGTATGCTTATATTGCAGATGCTATTCCTCAAAATCCTGCTACGGCCGTTCCTTCAGTTAATCTGGCTACTATAAAGGATGTCACTGGAAATTTCTCTGAAAGCAATATAATTGGCCAAGGTGGATTTAGCATAGTTTACAAGGTGCGTCTTTTTCTACCGAGGAGATTTTTCAACTATACAGTTAGAAAATTAAGTTGCGGCCAAATCACAAAGAAAACACTGGTTCTGACTCACATTTACTATGCATTTGGTTGCCTGTACCAAGTGGTACATGTATGAGATGGTTCGAGAAAAAAGTCATCCATGCGTTTGGTTGCTTGAATGGAACCATCCAATCCTGGATCATGTGATACAAATTTGAGGAATATTCTCTCTACATGCTGAACCATCTCATTCACCCAAAATAATAGAACCAAATGGTACATAACCATCCCATCCCATTCAACCTCATCCCAGAACCAAACACAACCACCCATTGGCAAAGTCTTCATACTAACGCATGATCTTGCCAATCACCAGGGGCAGCTGCCTGAAGGCAGAATGGTTGCTGTGAAGAGGCTTAAACAGTCAGCTGTCACCAAGAAAGGCAAAAAGGATTTCGCAAGAGAAGTGGAAGTGATGGCCGGGCTCCGGCATGGCAGTCTTGTCCGCCTCCTTGCTTACTGCAACCAAGGCAAGGAGAGGATCCTAGTTTACGAATACATGAAGAATAAGAGCTTGGACGTCTACATATTTGGTACCTTCTCACTTAACTTTTTTTAAGACGTGGTTTGATTTGGCATATTCTTTAAACTTGAACTTTGGCCGTTAATTTATTTTATAATATATTGTTGGTCACTAAAAACTTCATAATAATAAAAAAAATACTTTAACGTATACGTACGAATCCAACATTACTGGTGTACATGTTCTTCATGAATTTTTTTAAGTAATACTTTTTTTTTAAATGTATTGCGGTATTAATACGCGAAAAACATAAACTGCAAAAATAACACATATTCGCCAAACGGTACAGCGAAATAGCTATTTCGCCAAATAGTGTGGCGACAAATGCCTAATTACGCAGTTAACCGTTAGACGATATATTTCACGGGAAACGAGGGTATTATCGCCGAACCGTTTGGCGAAAATAGAGTTGTCACCGAGCCGTTCGGCGAAAATAGAGTTGTCGCCGAGCCGTTCGGCGAAAATAGGTATTGTCGCCATACGGTACGGCGATAATAGCTTCTTTCCCCTAAACTCTAACGGCCGACTGTTAACTGCGTAATTAAGCAGTGGTCGCCGGACTGTTTGGCGAAAATAACTATTTCGCCGTACCGTTTGGCGAATATGTGTTATTTCTGCAATTTTTGTTTTCCGCATATTATTACCACAATTCATTTTTAAAAAGCAATATTTTTTAAAAAATCTGTTCTTCCTGGTTCTAACCCGCCAGGTGCTACATATGCACCTGTCTGGCATTGATAGGCACCTCTAGACTTCGTGCTTTACTGAGCTGGACACGAAGACTGGAAATTATTCACGGGATCGCTCACGGTGTTGCGTACCTTCATGGCGGATCGGGCGAGAGAGTCATCCACAGGGACCTCAAACCGGGCAACATTCTTCTGGATGACGAATGGAAGCCGAAGATAGCAGACTTCGGCACTGCCAAGTTGTTTGTCGCTGATCAGTTAGGGCAGACAATTGTGGTCTCACCGTAAGTAACTTCACATTTTCAATATTCTAAAAAAAAAAAGAATTTCAAACCCTAATCAAATGCATCCTATTAGTGCTGTTGCTCTAGATTCAAGTGGACTATAAGTATATAACTGAGACTGACATTATTGAGTTACATGAAGGGGATATGCATCTCCTGAGTATGCATGGCAAGGGGAGATGACACTGAAGTGTGATGTCTATAGCTTTGGAGTTATCCTCCTGGAAACACTTAGCGGCGAAAGGAACGGTGGCATGCAGAGACTCCTCCTAAATGTAAGTGCATACTAATAAGTCCAACTATATGCAATTAATCTTGTTCATATTGAGTTCATGTGGATTTCCTTGGCATGTAAACCTCTCTTCTGAAAGTGGGTAATCTCTATGCAGGCCTGGGGATTGTGGGAACAGAACAGGATCATGGAACTTGTTGACCCAACAATGGCGCCGCCACTCCATGAGTCTGAGCCTGAGCTCTTGTCTGAACTAGAACGGTGCATCCAGATTGGGCTTGTGTGTGTCCAGGAAACGCCCGACGACAGGCCTACCATGTCTGCCATTGTCACCATGCTGACAAGCAGAACCTCGCAGATTGATCGGCCGAAAAGGCCAATGCTCGACAGCAGAGCCATGCCTTCGTTCCTTGAGACCGATCTCCTGAGGCCCAGTACAATCGATCTTACGTAACAGCCTTGCACCGATTGAATCAGACCAACTGCTGTTGCCTGGTGATCCCGCGAAGTTGCAGTTAGGAAATGTCTCTGTTCCATGGCCTCTCTTTCTCTCTCTCAAAAAAAAAGATTTACTAGTGTACGATTATGTACGGAAAGTGTTAAATAATAACCAATAATCAACTACAGAGTAATAGAGAGAAATGATGTAGAGAAAATGAAAAGGATAATTCTTATTCTCCTTGTATCATTCCAGTGTTAAAGCATGTATAATAGTACAGATGACTGATGTCTATATACTTAGCCATATCATCTAAAAACAAAACTAAAGACAACTTATACAATATATATGTTATCTTAAGGCTGTTGCTATGAGATTCTGCAAACTTTTAATTAGAGCATGAAAAGTGTTTATTATAGACAATAACTCATGTAATGATATTTTATGTTATCTATATATGTGATAACTTCTCCACGAAGAGACAACTACACGCCATGACGTCGTTGATCTCCGGTACATGGACAAATTAAGGGCATGCATGACCTCTACCTTACGCTAGCAAAATCAACTCTCGATTTCACCCCAAGTATCTTTCGATTTTTACCCCCCTTTTTTGGTTTTGAGAAACTTCAATTTTGGCAATATCATTTACAGAAGATACCAGGACCAGAGGATTAGGCCCTGTTTGTTTCAGCTGGGGATTGTAGAAAGCTGCTTTTAAAAGCTGGAAGGTCAATAAACAGAAAGCTTTCAATCTGAATTGTAATAATGTGGATGTCAGATTGTAGCAATCCCACAATCCACTCTGGAGGAGATTTTCTCAACTTTTTTTTTGCAAAAGACCACAATACCCATCCAACTTCAGTGAAAATTACCCACCATTGCCCCCTCATTGTTCACACAGACTTTTCAACCTATAATCGAGGGTACCACAGACTTTTGCCAAGCAGAAATAGCAATCCAAACACACTATAATCTGGGTTGCCAAACAGGCATCAGCTTTTCAATCTTCAGCTTTTGACAATCCAGCTTTTACAATCTAGATTTTAAAAGCTGCTTTCTACAATCTCCAGCTGAAACAAACAGGACCTTAGTGCGGCAGTCATCGCAGCCATATGTGTCATGTGCGCGGCCACGGTCATCTTTCTTTTCCGCTGGCCTTCACTATTTGGAGGAAAATGTGAAGTAGAATCTTGTGTAACGCACGGGCAATTTACAATAACGATGCTGCTCGTATGGAAGGAAGCAGGCAAGCCTCTGCATGCTACGACCGTCGCCTCCATTTTTTTCGGAAAGAAACGATAGGAGCTTTGTCATACATTGAAGGATAATATGACAACATGACAGAGAAAACTAGAGTTAAAAACTTTCTTCCTTGACGTCTTAGCGATATAACCCCTGCAAGGATGCCGGGAAAAAAACTTTCTTACCTGACGTCTTAGGCATGTACAATGGTACATGTCAGCTATCTATAAGGATATACTCCCTCCGTTTGTGTATCTTAGGCGCATAAAACTATTTGCAAAGACCAAGGAAAATGAGCTAGAGGATTAGTTTTCCATGTTTACCCCTAATTACTCCTTAATTATAGATCTTGTAACTGCCGCTAGCCGCCCATGCATCCATTCGATGCATGCCATGGCTTGGTTCAGGGAGAGGCAAAACATGTAGTATTAATCAACTTTGTTCACGAAGAGCCAAAACGCATGCATGCATGCCAGTGAAGCCAAACCGTCCCACGCGCTTTCGAGAGTGATTAGCACACGGAGTAATTATTGCTTGAATTAAATAGGGGCATAACTGAGACTTACATCCATACGCCCTACAAAACGCAACAGCGCTAAAAAAATTTATACGCCTTACATACACAAACGGAGGGAGTACTACATTAGATTTTGGATGATATGGAGGAGAGAGGGAAGAGAGAGAAATTTGTTGTCTACTATTTAACAGACGGCTTTATAGGCAACTTTTATTGTGTATACCATTGTACAGACATTCTATTAATCATATGAGAGATCATTACATACAACTATATAGACAGTCTATTATATAAGTTATCTTTAGTACTGTCTGTAGATGACATTGAAGTATATTATAGATAGCTACCGTCATACCACTGTAAATGCCCGAGACCTGTCGCCTCCATTGACCTGGCCGCCATAGAGCAGGCCACAGGAAATTTCTCGAGAAGGAATGTGATTGGTGAAGGCGCTTTTGGCATCGTCTATGAGGTCACAATGCAACTTAATTCTGTCTTTTATATTGTCCCGGAACACCTTACAAACGATCATATAATCTGAAGTCTGCATCGTGATATACGGAGTATCTGGTTGTACGATTTGATTATATGCAGGCTCAACTGCCCAATGATCATCCTCTCGTAGAAGGTCTATCTGGGAGAAAGTTCGCCGTGAAGAGGCTCGAGCTGTCATCTCTAGTACCCAACACAGTCCTGAACGACGGCAACGATCAACGGATACTGGTATATGAGTACGTGTAGAACAAGAGGAGTCTTAATTTATACATATTTGGCACGTATACTGTAGTACAGACATGATGTACAGGCAAACCCAAAACCCGTGATTCGCTGAATTGGGCATAGAGATTGGAGATTATTCGTGGAATTGCTCGAATATAGAGGTCTGATACCTTCACGACGGGTCAGGAGAGAATGTAATTCATATATAGAGGTCTGAAGCCATTGAATGTGCTCTCGGATGACAAATAGAGGCCAAAGCTAGCAGACTTCGGCACCGCAGAGCTGTTCCTTGCCGATCAGACGGGAACACAAACAATGTTGGTTTCACTGTGAGAAACCTGACACAACACTCTGTCTAGTTGGATTCTTAATATGGCAGCAACATATTATGACTCGCTCCTGTTCTTGATATCCGAACAAACATACTCTAACTCTGTTGATTTTTTATAAGTCATCTACGCATTTCGAGATTCTAAATTTGTAAATTTTGACTAACAATTAGTACACCGATATATAGATTATATGACAAAAAAAAGTGATACCATTATATTCGTATTTGAAAGCAATTTTCTTATTATTATGATTTTATAGCTATGAACAAAGTATTATAAAAAAAATTAACGGTCAAAGTTCAACTTTAAATACTGCATCAAGTCAAACTGCGTCTTATAAAAAAAGAGTGTCGGAACCATCCCTTTAATGGCGTGGAATACCAAGAGGGATTACTATGTGCACACAGTACTAGTCCCATGATCAGTGCTAGTACGCACATTTACAACTTTGTCATCACATCCATACAAGGCTTTGCCCAAATATCCACAGGAAACTGACAAGGTATAAACCCTAGAAAAGCTCGTCGATACTTTCCTCGTAATTTGCGGTATAGTAAGTATCATCGGGATTGTCTGTTCCTTCACCTAAAAACAAAAATAATAGCAAGGTTGAGTACATAAAATACTCTGCAAGACTTTTGCAAACCTATAATAAATGTAGGCTTGTATCCAATGGAAAGGCTACTACAGCTATTTTGCATAAAGCTAAATTGAATTGTAAATACTGAATAGTAGATTGAAAGCAGTAACTCAGTAAAAGCAATTTGACAGATATAAAATAACAAGTATGTAAGCATAAACATATAACTCACAGTTCCTTCATGAGATTCGAATCGTCCAATGCCAACACAGGCATAATACCTGAACCATACCTTTTGCCACCCATGGCACAACCATCTGAATTATCTGAAACATAAACTTTCCAACCCAATTTTTTTTCAATTCCAAAACATTTTATGAAAATATCAAAATCATCTAACTTAGTGCAAGTTCACCAAGTCTCCCATAACCGCGGGCACGACTTTTCGAAAAGATTTTCACTCTGCAGAGGTGTACAACTTTACCCATAAGGAATGACTGTCTCTTTGTGCAAACGTTAATTAACACACTTCCTTTGGTGTGCCGCAAAGAGATCATACATA
The DNA here is from genome assembly GCA_036346355.1 of Rhipidocladum racemiflorum. Classification (NCBI taxonomy): domain Eukaryota; kingdom Viridiplantae; phylum Streptophyta; class Magnoliopsida; order Poales; family Poaceae; genus Rhipidocladum; species Rhipidocladum racemiflorum. The sequence continues at coordinate 67,491,905 of CM070576.1, read as the reverse complement.
ACCGTTACATTACTTAGACCTAACTTTGCACCAGCCCGGCGCCGACAAACCCTCATTATGGTAGGAACAACACTTTCATAAACATATCAATTCTCATTGCGCGAGATAAACATCACATGTTCCTCCCCATAGTGAGGGGTACACCGTTGCACCGGTATGCAATTACCCATAAATCCATGTGGAAGCCCCTTACAAGCCAACTCGAAAGGGCTTAAAGCTTGTGCTACTTCAGCCTCCCCAATGTGCAAAGCTAGTTCCAAGTAACTTAATAGGCTAAGGCTGTCCCATACCAGCCCTTATGATTGTATGGGTATCCCTTGGATCATACAACACTATGTTCGGTCCTTAACTGACCCAGGCGAGAAACCCCCCTACACTACGTGCAAATCCAACCCTTGCACAACCGGCTATTGCCATATCTCGCCCGTGTCAAAGTTATAGTTTTATTTTCATTTTTATCAAAATATCAGTATCCTTTACTGTCATATCCAACATTTTTAAATTACAAGACAACACATGTTTCTTCCAAAACATGTCTAAATTTCATTGATTATCACGAACAGTGTAACCGTCCATTCGTGACCCCATTTCTAGAGCATAGCTAAGCAATGCATGTAATAAGTGTGTATACCCATTTCAACATTATCATGTGTCTAACCATCATCTAGGGTTATCAAGGTTCACATATCAATAATGATTAAGGAAATCCCACAATAAAGGTTATATCTACCATATCCCACAACATTTCTGTTTTACGAAATATAGCGCATGCATGAAAACAATTGATAAAACATGTTTGAAAAGTTGGGATCAATATGATCAAAGGGGGTGCTTGCCTTGCTTGTCGAATTCAGTTGTGAAGTCGGGGCCGTTTGCAATAGTATCTGGAACGTCGGAGTCTACACGTCGTTCGTCGAGAAACAAAGCATTAATGGCAATAACAATAAGAGGCAAAAAGAAATCAGATATAAATGGGGCAAAAAGAAGTCGAATAAAGTCACAAATAAAATTATACATGAAACAAGTGTGAGTGCGTGTGTGTTGGATTGGCAAGGGTTAGGGTTTAGGTCTAACTACATGCATAGGGCATGCAACTGCGATTTATGAAAATTAAATTTTTATTTTACGAATTCAAGAGGCCAAAATTGTGTATGTTTGTATGCATTACTTCAAATTTGAGAAGCTAAGATTGTATAAAATAATAGAATTAAGACATTAGTTAAGATGTTATCATTTTTCGGTAGTGCAGACACTCAGACTGCGGTATTACCGACTTTTGGTAGCACTTCTCTCGAGTTCCGGTAATACCGACCTTTAAGTATCTAAAGGTGCGCTTACTGGAATAGAGCTACCGAATGAACCTATATGGTTTTTGGATGTTTATTAAGGCATAAGTACTTTAACTAAGGGTTTTCCTATGCTTAGCTATTCTTACCATGCACCGTCAATAACTATAACACTTAAGGTTTTTGCTCTAATAGGATTCAGATGCAATACATGTTGTAAATTAAATATTTTCTCAGAATATGGTAGTCCATATACTAGAGGGCAACTCTGGGCTATTCATCCTAAAATTTGTATTAAGACGAGATATTCCACGGGCTGCCAAAAAGCCTTAAGTGTTACTAAAGTCTACGCGATAACTGTCCAGTTTTTATTTTACGTTTGCGGCTGCATCTTAAAGGATTATTTAGTAATTCTTTAGACACTGGTGGGGGATGTCTCTAAGAGTGTTGTAGAATTGGTTCCGCAATATTTCACTATTAAACAATATATTAACATATAACATACTACCATATAAACAACTAAAATCACTACTTTAAATTAAACAATATACTAACATGTAACATACTAACATATAAACAACTAATACCCAAACTAACATCACTACTCTAAATTAAAGAACTAAAATCGCCGGTTTAAATTGCTACTCTAAATGACTACTCTAAATTAAACAACTAACATACTACTCTAAATTGCTAAATTGAAGAACGCTAAATCACTACTCTAAGTCGCTAAATCGCTACTATAAATTAAACAGCTAGCATACTACTCTAAATTGAAGAACGCTAAATCACTACTCTAAGTCTCTAAATCGTTACTCTAAATTAAACAACTAACATACTACTCTAAATTGAAGAACGCTAAATCGCTACTCTAAGTTGCGATGTTACCTTCTTTCTTCTTCTTCCTCTCTCTCTCCCCCCCTCCCTCCCTCCCTCTCTCTCTCCTTCTTCTCTTCCTCTCTTCCTCCGGCCGGCGTCGCTCGCCTCTGCCGCTCGCTCTCTGCCGCTACGAACGAAATAGATCGATCTGTGCCAGGCAGTTTTTTACAAAGCAATTTTTGCCGAACCGTATGGCGACGACTCCATTTTCACCAAACCGCTCAGCGATTACTCAGTTTTTGCCAAACCGCTCGGCGACGACTCCATTTTTGCCAAATGGTTCGGCGATAATACCCTCGTTTCCCGTGGACAACGATTAACTACGTAATTAGGCTTTTGTCGCTACGAACTAGTAGGGGATATCGCTAAGAATGTTTTAAAGTTGGTTACGTGACATTCCACTTTCATTCACGATGTGACGAGTACCCATACCATGGGTACCCCCATCAGCCCGGGACCACGAGCGGGCTGACCTACTTCAACGGAGGCCCAGCACTGGCGAAAGGTACGCGGGCTGCAAAGAGTGGGCCACGCCCTGATCAGAGCCGACCTCAGACGGTCGGCAGACTCCGACCTCTTAGGTCGGGGCATGCGGTCGGCCAGCTTCACCAGCGTACGAACCGGCAGGGCCCACACTGGCGTCAAGCAGCTGACCTATGCACACAACGTCCCCTGGCGTCCGTACCAGGGTAGGTGGTTCCTTCCCGAGACTGTCAGAAGGACCACCGAAGAAGTCAAGCCCCTGTCCCGTCGCCTGACACGCCACAGAGGGGGGCGCTCTCACCCGAGTCCAAGCTAAAGTCAAGCGCCATTAAAACCATCGAGGCTGACAGGTGAACAGAGCAGTATGTCACCCTGGCAGCCCAGCAGAAGACCGCTCACCGTAGGACTACCAACCCGGCGTGGGACGAGCAGAGGTCGGTCGGACAAGACAGAAACCAGACTCCAAGGCATACAGTACCCCCTCATTTTTTCCTCCAAACTCCCATGTAACCTGCTACCTCCAGCTATATAAGGAGAGGCAGGGCCCGAGGGAGCAGGGGGACGAACGATTTTTAGACAACGAACACAAGAGCAAACGAGCAGCCGAGCACAAGGGGATCGGTCGGCCGAACCCTTGCCTCGCTTGTAACCCCTTGTCTGTCCCGCGAGATCAATACACCCCCACCGAGCGAACTGGAGTAGGGACGTTCAGCCCGAACCAGTATAAACTCCTGGCTTCTTGAGTCAACCATTCGGGGAGAGGGAGCGCGCGACCCCCACTAACCAAAAATTCGTATTGCCGGTGCACGAAACACCGACAGTTGGCGCGCCAGGTAGGGGCCTTCGCGCGTCATCGCCGTCATCTTCGTCTTCGGATTCCCATCTTCCTCCCCAATGGCTTCTTTCTCCTGTAACGATTCGCCGGCGTCAAGGGGCTGGATCCGCTTCGGCGCCCTCGATTTCATCGTTACTGTGGCAGGAGAGCTCATCCTCGTTCCCACCGCCATCCGAGACCGGGCGCCCTCCACAAGCTTGGACGCGGCCGCCGACGTTCTCGGCTATCTCCGCCTCGAGGCCCCCGCGTGGGCCTCACAGGCGGGCACATCGCGCACCAGCGTCACCCCTGGCGACGCTACGTGCGACCTACGGCGGACGATGGTCTCGCCCTCCACGAGCTCGCAGCTCGTGGCCATGGCCGGGTACGCGCCGGCTTCCCTCCATGACCTGCTGGGGGACTCCTCCAGCCACAGTTCTAGCTCCGACAGGGAGCATCCCCCGCGCAGGACGTACTCTCGTGAGTGCAATATGGCGGGCGCGGCGGAGCCATCCTCCACCCCCGCAACCCTCGGAACCCTCCTCCCGCGCGACGAAGCGCGGCGGGAAGAGTCTCGACAGGAAGACGACGCACACCACCGGCTTCGCATCACCGACCTCCAGCAGCAGCGCGAGGAGCTGGAGGCCCGTAAGGCCGAGCTTGACAAACTCCAGGCCGAACTAGAGCGACGTCAGCCCGAGCCGCCACTTGTCTCTGGCGCGCGCGCCCGCACGCGTCAGGTGCATCAACAGCTGGCTGAGGGGACGGACGATCTTCCGTTCTTCCCTCACGCCAACCAGAACATTGCCGCAGCAGCCATGCTGCTCCGCGGACTACCTGAGCCGACGGAGCCAGAAGCCAATGCCACCTACCAGAACCTCCGGGGACTGGTGGAACGTGCCGTCGTTCAGCACGCCCAGGGTTCTGGCTCCCGACACTCAGGCGCAACTTCGGGCCGCCTGGGCCACTCCCCCTCGCGGGGTCGTCAGAGCCTAGCCAAGACGGCCCCGCTCCACGAGCTCCCCCAGGCATCGCGTACTCTGCTACGCCACCGCCTGGGGGACAACTACGACCTTCGTGCCACCCTCGAAGCGCGAAGAAGAGCCACCGACGCAGCGGCGCCGTCGCAGGTCGCCGACAGCGGACCAAGCGAGCGCCACGACCAGGGTCCCGATGGCCCCGGGCCGCGGGCGTTCACGCGCGCCATCCGCAACGCTGGTTTCCCGGCCAAGTTCCGGGCCCCGACCAACATAGCCAAGTACACAGGGGCCACAAACCCCAGTGTTTGGCTAGAAGATTACCGACTCGCCTGCCGGGCGGGGGGAGCGACGGACGACTCCTTCGTCATCCAGTACCTCCCCATCTATCTCGCGGACTCCGCTCGGGCCTGGCTCGAGTACCTGCCCGCGGACACCATCGGCAGCTGGGCTGACCTGACGAACCTCTTCGTCAGGAACTTCCAAGGCATGTACAAGCGCCCTAGCAACTCCTGGCACCTGAAGAGCTGCAAGCAGCAACCGGGCGAGACCCTCCGGGACTACATCCGTCGCTTCTCCCAGCAGTGCAACAAGCTCCCCGACATACGCGACGCCGACGTCGTTGGGGCATTCATCTATGGCACCACGTGTGAAGCTCTGGTCCACAAGTTGGGCTGCGCCAAGCCCCGGACCACCAAGGAGCTCCTCGACATCGCCACCAACCACGCCTCCGGCGAGGAGGCCGTGGGGGCCATCTTCGAAAGGAAGGTGGCCCGCAAAGCATCCGGCTCCGAGGCCGGCACCCCTTCCGACCACCCCGACAAAAAGAAACGGAAGGGGAAGCAAGGCCGTGAAGGTCGCATGGTCGCCGCTGCCGACCGCCCTGCCAAGCAGCAGGCTCGGCAGACGCCCGACCGCTTTGAAAGGTTGATGGATAGTCCGTGCCCGAACCACGACTATCCCGTCAAACACAAGTACCGGGACTGCGAAGTCCTGAAGCGCTTCCTCTCCGGGAACCCCACGACGTCGCGGGGCATGGGGAAGGAGCGCGACCTGGCACCCGACGCCGGGGCGAAAGGCGACGAGACGACCGACGAGTTTCCACAACTTGACGGTTGCCTCATGATCTTCGGCGGGACGGAGTGCTACGCCGACAAGCGTCGGCTGAAGCTCACCCACCGTGAAGTACACACGGCGACTCCCGCTGTACCCAGCTACCTGAGGTGGTCGGAGTGCCCGATCGCCTTCGATCGGACCGACCACCCCGACCACGTCCCGCATCCAGGACGCTACCCGCTCGTCGTCGACCCCATCGTAGGGACGAAGCGCCTGACCAAGGTGCTTATGGACGGCGGCAGCGGTCTCAACATCATGTATGTTGAGACCCTGGACGCCCTGGGGGTCCCGCGCTCCGCCCTCAGGCCGAGCAAGGCGCCTTTCCACGGCGTCGTCCCTAGCCAGCAGGCCCACCCACTCAGGCAGATCGACCTGCCCGTCACTTTTGGGAGCCCGGACAACTTCCGCACCGAAAACCTCACTTTCGAGGTCGTGGATTTTCCCGGCTCCTATCACGCCATCTTGGGGAGGCCGTGCTACGCGAAGTTCATGGCGGTCCCCAACTACACCTACCTCAAGATGAAGATGCCGAGACCACAGGGCATCATCACCGTGGCCGCGTCTTTTCAACTCGCCTACAACTGCGAACGGAGCAGTTGTGAGCTCGCCTCGGCGGTCGTCGCTTCCGCCGAGCTCGCCCGTCTCCAAGAAGGGGCCCCCGAGACCGCCCCCGATTCCAGCAAGTCGGGGCCAAGCTCCTTCAAGTCCGTGGAGGATGCGAAGGAAGTCGCGGTCGATCTCGAGGATCCTTCCAAAACCGTGCGGATCGGGGCTGCCCTCCCTGCCAAATAGGAAAGCGCGCTCGTCGACTTCCTCCGAGCAAACCGAGACGTCTTCGCTTGGAGACCCTCGGACATGCCGGGAGTTCCGAAGGAGGTCGCCGAGCACTCTTTGAACATCCGACCAGGTTCCAGACCCGTCGCCCAACGTCTGCGCCGCTTCGACAAAGAAAAGCGCCGGGCCATTGGGGAAGAAATCGCCAAGCTTTTGGCCGCTGGATTTGTAAGGGAAGTGCGTCACCCCGAGTGGCTCGCCAAGGAGAATGTGTGTTGACTACACGAGCCCCAACAAGGCCTGTCCGAAAGACCCATTCCCATTGCCTCGCATCGACCAAGTCGTGGATCCCACCGCCGGGTGCGAATCCCTTTCTTTTCTGGATGCCTACTCGGGCTACCACCAGATCGCGATGAAGGAATCCGACCAGCTCGCGACCTCCTTCATCACCCCGTATGGCTCGTACTGTTACGTCACGATGCCTTTCGGTCTGAAAAACGCAGGCGCTACGTACCAACGGTGTATGCAAGCGTGTTTTTCCGACCAAATAGGCCGTAACATCGAGGCCTACGTCGACGACATCGTTATCAAGGCCCGGAACGCCGACGACCTCGTCACCGACCTGGAGGAGACTTTTGCGAACCTCCGACAGTTTCGCATAAAACTCAACCCCGCGAAGTGCGTCTTCGGGGTCCCCAAGGGAAAGTTGCTCGGCTTCATCGTCTCCGAGCGCGGCATCGAAGCCAACCACGACAAGATCTCCGCCATCATGAGGATGGGGCCAATTAACGATCTGAAGGGGGTCTAGAGGCTGATGGGATGTCTCGCGGCTCTAAGCCACTTTGTGTCCCGCCTCGGCGAGCGCGGGATGCCACTCTACAAGCTGATGAAGAAGTCCAATCGCTTCTGCTGGACCCAAGAAGCTCAGGAAGCCCTCAGTCGAATGAAGGCGTTCTTGACCTCGCCTCCGATGCTGGTCGCCCCGGAGCCGCAAGAGCCGCTGCTCCTCTACATTGCCGCCACGACCCAGGTCGTCAGCGCGGCGCTAGTCGTGGAGCGAGCAGAGGAAGGCCGCGTCTTCAAGGTGCAGAGGCCGGTCTACTTCGTCAGCGAAGTACTTTCCGAAACAAAGGTTCGATACCCTCAGGTACAGAAGCTGTTGTATTCGGTGCTCATCACCAAGAGGAAGGTGGTCCACTATTTCGACCGGCATCCCGTCTCCGTGGTGACCTCGTCACCTCTCGGAGAGGTCGTCCACAACCGCGACGCCACCAGAAGGATCGTCAAATGGGCTCTCGAGCTCAACGGCCTCGACATATCGTACGTCCCTCGGACGACGATCAAGTCGCAGGTCTTGGCGGACTTCGTCGCCGAGTGGACCGAAGCGCAAGCCCCACCGATGGTCGAGGACCCCGAGTACTGGACGATGTACTTCGACGGATCCTACACCAAGAATGGGGCCGGCGCGGGGGTCGTCATCGTCTCCCCTCTTGGCAACAAGCTCCTGTACGCCATCCGACTGCTCTTCGATGCCACCAACAATGTCGCCGAATACGAGGCCCTCGTCAACGGCATCCGGATTGCCGCCGACCTCGGTGCTCGGTGACTCTACGTCCATGGCGACTCCAAGCTGGTCGTCGACCAAGTGATGAAAGCCACCGAGCCTCGCGACGCTCGGATGGCTGCCTATTGCTTGGAGGTCCGCAAGCTCGAGGAGAGGTTCATGGGATTCGAGCTTCACCATAGCTACCGCCGCTACAACGGCGAAGCCGACTCCCTCGCCAACCTCGCCTCCAGCAAAGGGTCGGTCCCCCCCGGAGTCTTCATCTCCGACCTCCACAAACCTTCCATCCGGTTGGGTCCGAGCGCTGAGGGCACAGCCGACCCCCTAAAAGCGGATGCTTCGACCGACCCTCGGTCGGACGCGCATCCGCCTGGGTCGGACCCTTGCATTCTGAACGTCGAGTCCGACTGGAGGCAACCCTTCATCGACCGGTTGACAGACGGATCGCTACCCACCGACTCCACCGAGGCTCGGCGCCTTGCTCGGTGGGCTAAGTCCTTTGTCCTGGTCGACGACATCCTCCACAAGAGGAGCCCCTCCGGGATCCTCCAGAAGTGCATCCCGGCCGATCAAGGAAGACACCTGCTGGTCGACATCCACGGCGGGGTTTGCGGGCACCATGCTGCGCCACGGTCCCTGGTGGGAAAAGCCTTCCGACAAGGTTTTTACTGGCCGACCGCTGTCGCGGACGCAACGCAAATTGTCCGCACTTGCGAAGAATGCCAATTCTTCGCCAGACAAACACACCTCCCGGCACAAGTCCTGCAGACAATCCCCATCACGTGGCCCTTTGCGGTCTGGGGGCTCGATCTGATCGGACCCTTCAGAAAGGCACCCGGGGGCTTCACTCATTTGCTCGTCGCTGTGGACAAGTTCACGAAGTGGATAGAAGCCAAGCCGCTGGCGACCATTACCTCCGCGCAGGCGGCAAGCTTCTTCCGCGACATTGTCTATCGATTCGGAGTTCCGAACTCCATCATCACCGACAACGGAACGCAGTTCACGGGGAATGAGTTCCTTGAGTTCTGCGACGACTTCAACATCCGCGTCGACTGGGCAGCAGTCGCGCATCCCCGTGCCAACGGCCAGGCCGAGCGCGCCAATGGCATGATCCTCCAAGGGCTCAAGCTGCGAATCTTCAGTCGACTGAAGAAATTCGCGGGGCGATGGGCGGCCGAGCTACCCCCCGTCCTTTGGAGCCTGCGGACCACGCCAACATGGTCGACCGGGTTCACGCCTTTCTTCTTGGTGTTCGGAGCGGAGGCCGTCCTCCCCACCGACCTCGAGTATGGCGTCCCAAAGGTGCGAAACTACGACAACACGCGGGGGTCAGAGGCGCAACAGGACGACCTCGACCAACTCGACGAAGCACGGGATGTCGCAGTCCTCCGGTCGGCCAAGTACCAGCAGACACTTCGCCGGTACCATAGTCGATTGGTTCGCGGCCGGACGTTCGAGGTCGGTGACTTGGTGCTGCGACAAGTCCAGTCCGCGAAGGACAGACACAAGCTCTCCCCACCTTGGGAGGGCCCTTTCACCGTCGCTGAGGTCCTCCGGCCCGGCACCTTTCGTCTCAAGGACCCCGAGGGCAACCTCATCGCGAACGCGTGGAACATATAGAAGCTGAGAAGGTTCTATCCTTAGCAGACCCCCCTTGTACCACTCCGAAAATACTTGAACCAAGAAATCGCAGCGAACGGTCGCCCGACCAAGTAGCCGTTCCCTCTTGCGTCTTTTTCTCGTTTTTCTAACCCCAAGCACTATGACCTCCGCCCCGAAAGCGAAGGTCCCGAAATAGTGCCCTGAGGGTCGGAGTACAGCGCCGCCTCAGACCTACGCTTGACCCGTTGCGGTCCCTAAAGGCTACGGTCGTCGAAACGCGCATCCCGCAAAATCAAGCTCAAGAGAAAGAACCAGCAAACAGAAAGGGAAAACTAGTAAAACCGACAACTCTTTATTTATTTACACAAGAGGGGCGTCAGCCCCACCGGTGAAAGACACCCACCGGGTGGGATCCTCCCGTCACTCCTGACGGTACCCCTCCAGGTACGCACCGAGCCAGCCGAACGACACATGGCGTCGCTCCGTCAGCGCCTGGATCAGCGGGGCCCTCGCCTCCCAAAGGCGAGGAACACCCGCAATGAGGACGTCAACCCGCTGCGCGTCCCCAGCCACGGCCTCGGCCTCGACCTCGGCCACCACTTGCAGCCAAGCTTGCTCCTCACTCATTTGCTCACGGAGCTGTGTGTAGCGATCCGCCATGGCGTGCGAGGGGAGCTTGGCTAGCGAAGGTCCTGGTGAAGCACACGAAGACCCTGGCACACCTCCTTTTATACCCCGTGGCGCGGAAGGAAAAGCGCGCAACGAGTAATGGCGCGCAGCGAGAAACGAAGCATTCGGAACCGGTTCCAACCTCAGCGCGGCCCTCCAAGCGAGTTAAGCCAGCCTTATCCCGAAAAACTTCTCTTTTCTCATATTTTCGCGCACCTGCACCGAGCTAAAAGTGGTACACTGCGACTATATCTCCAGTCCCCGCACACCACTCGGGGGCTGCTCACGACCCATGGGTCGGCGACCACGACCCCATGGGTCGGTGACCTAGGTCGATAACCTGACCGACCAAACCCACCTCCCTCGCGGTAACCTCTTCGATCCAAGTGCTGCGGCCTACGCCCCCGCGGCTACGGCTTCGAAGTAACACTTTGCGGAAAAAGGCGTTACCCGAGCAAGAGAGGCCAAGGCTGGTCGGACATTCCGATTTAGGTCAAACAGCCTGACCGTTCGAACGATCCATTTCGACCCAGGTCGGCTCCCTGACCGAGCAAACCCATCTTCCTCGCGGCAACGTCCTCGACCCAAGTGCTGCGGCCTACGCCCCCGTGGCTACGGCTTCGAAGTAGCACTTTGCGGAAAAAGGAGTTACCCGAGCAAGAGAGGCCAAGGCCGTCCGGGACATCCCGACTTAGGTTAACAACTCGACCGACCAAGTGGGCACTTCGCGGAGAAAGAAGTTTTCTGAGCTAGGCAGGCCAGTGCAGTGCCAGTCGGGAACCCTCCCCTCTCCACAAAGTAAACGACTTAAGTCCTTGTCTCATCCCGCGTTTTCTTCAGATATGATCGGCACAACACCTACGCTCTCGGGACGCCCCTGCGGGTCCTATGGCTATGGTCGTAAGATTGTCCATCACGTAAAAAAGAAACACGAGATGAGCGAGCAAAAACTTAAGCGGCCCAGCAGGCCGGATTCATTAACAAACGTATCGTTCATTACGTATACTACAAAAACACAAAACTAATCATCTCCTTCTCGGGGGCGGAGGATATCCTGCGGCAAGATCCGACCAGTGATCTCCCGGGCGTGCGGGTCGACTTGGGCCACAAACGCATCGACCTCTTCATCGCTCCGGTTCGTGGCAACCCCGCTCCCGACCGCCTCGAGGTCGATGCCGTTGTAGTAGGAGACGGCATTGACCAGAGCCGAGGAAGCACCGAGCAATGCCGCCTCCCGCATCGAGGCTTCGACGTGCCCCGGAACCCCCTCCAGCAAGGCGGAAAGGGGATTTAGGCCCGGCAAAAGCCCCAGCAACCGCTGACAGACGGCCTGGCCGGCCCTCCGAAGGGTCGACAGCTCGGCCGTCGCGTCGGCCGTCGCCCTTTCCGCCCTCTATTGGGCCGACAAGGCGAAGTCCTGCGACGTGATCGCCTCGTCCCGCTGCTCCGACACCTGCCGCCGTGACTCCAGGACGCCGTCAAGGTTCCCCCGCAGCTCTACAAAGACCAAAAAGCGTCAGAAGGACGCCCTCACCAAAGCACGCGAAAGGGTTGGCTAACTCACCAGTCAAAGAAGCCTCCCTGACATGGAGATCCTCCTCCGCCTTGGTGCACGCCTCCCGGTCGAACGCCACGCGTTCGACGAGCGCCTGCGCCGACACCAGCTCCCCCCGAGCAAGGTCTCGCTCGCCGCGCAGTTGGCCGGCCTCCCTCCGAGCCAACTCACATGCCTCCCGGAAGCGGCCGACCTCCGCCAGAGCGGATTCCTCCGTGCTGACCGCGGAGGCTTTAGCTCTCTCGGCCTCCACCAGGGATGACCTGGCCCCCTCCACCTCACCGGTCAACGACTCTGCTAGTCGCTGAGCCTCTCGCAGGGCTTCAGTGACCTCGCCCAATTGTTGATCGGCGGTGGTGGCCTTCTCGCGCTCGGCGACGAGCGCCCCCTGGGCGTCGCGCAGCTCCTCCTCCACGGCACTCCCCCGACTGTGCAAACGCCGGAGGAAGCTTGACTTCTTCACCGCCCGGGACTGCAGACGCTGCAAGAAATCACCTGCCCGGTCAGTCTCAACCCCGTTCAAAGACTACAAAGGACAAACCTCCCCCAGCCTTACCGATTCGGCCGGGCGGGACTCCTGAACGATGAAGCTCATTGCCCTGGAGGAAGCATCGATGGCGCGGAGAAGATCGTTGCAGATCCGCCCCATCTCCTTTTCGACCTCCCTCTCACTCTGCTCCAGGGTGTTCCAGTCCCGGCGTTCCGCCTCATCGTCCAGGATGAACGACGGCTCTCCGGACGGGTCGCTGCCAGGCCAGGTCAGCACGGCAATCGCCGGCCGTGCTATCCCAGCACCCTGCCCCTCCGGAACGTCCCCGACGACCGGTCGCGGGGCCTCCGGCACTCAACTTGCCCCAGCCGGCGATTGCCCCAGCGGCGGGGGCGGCAGGACTTCACCAGCTTCCTCGGCCGGCGTCGCGAGGGGAAGCAGACTCGGCAGGGCTTCCCCCACCGGCATTGCAGCGGGCGTCGGCCCCAGCGATCCCTCCGCCGGCGGCGTCACTTCTCCCGCAGACCCCGACGCGGGGGCCGTACCAGCGGGGGCCTCGCTCTGGACAGCCGTCGCCCCGGACCCCACTGGCGGGGGGAGAAGAGTGCGACTCCTCGCTCCTGAGGTGGGGCTCAGCACCCTCCCTGCGCTTGAGTGACCCCTGCACGCGACAACCGATCAGAAACTGCACAAGGAGAACCAAGCAAAGGACCGGTCGGGGGGCGCACAAGGCACTTACCGCGTCGAGCGGATGAGCAGCGCCTGACACGCCCTTTTCGCTGGACCCCTACGTGGGGGCGTACGCGATCCCCGCCTCTTCAGAAGGAACCCCGTGCTTGGGGCGTCCTCCTCAGAATCGCGAGCACCAGCTTCTTGGTCGAAACCCGCGTCGGAGCCACCCAAGTCGCCCCCGGCGCTCGGGCTGCCCTCTCCCGAGGTTGACTCCTCGTCACCATCGCTCAAGGTCTCGTCAGAGACCTCGCCTCGCGCGGCCTGGTCCGCGCGCTCCTTCCTCTTCCGCACCTTCACGGCCTCCTTCTCCGCCCTCCGCGCCTGGAGGATGGCGTCGCGCTGGTCCGCGATGACGCGCGTCGCGCTGGTCCGCGATGACGCGCGTCGCGGCCCTCGCCTCCTTTTCTCCCGGAAGGAGAGCCCGGGAGATCATACCGCCGAGCCCCTATGAAAGAACACTCAGGTAAGCGGACGAGGGAACAAGGGGAAAAAGAGTCAGAAAAAAAGGAACCACCTGACCTACCAGGTTCGGCCGGTTCTGTGCCGAAAACGGCACGGGCACCTCGCCCACCGACTCAGTGTCGTCCACGCCGACAACCGTGATTACGCGCGCGGAGACCTCCGACCCTGGGAGCTCCACCGCGGACGACCTCATGGAGTCGGACAATCCGGTGTACTCGAACATGGGACGCACCCGATCCTTGAAGGGTTGGACGCGCCTCTCCATGAATGTGCGGACGATCATCTCGCCCGTCAAGCCCCGCACCTTCAGACCCTCGAGCCGCTTGAGGATCGCCTCCACCTTCTTGTCTTTTGAGTTGGGGCCCCAAACCCAGCGGGGACTCGCCTCTGGCAGTCTGCCGGTGTAAACTGGGGCGCTGTTGCCAAGGTTCTGAACGTAGAACCATTCGGCATGCCACCCCCGGTTCAACTTCGGCAGCTTGACGTCGACATAAAAATCCTTGCGACCGGGGCGCAGTTGAATCGCGACGCCGCCCAGGGGAGCACCTGCGTCTGACGGCGACCGCGCAAAAAAGAAGTGCCTCCAGAGCCCCCAGTGGGGTTCGATCCCCAGGAAGGCCTCGCACAGCGTAATGAAGATCGCAATGTGGAGGACGTCGTTCGGGTTCAGGTGGTGCACTTCCCCCCGGTAGAAATGCAGCAGCCCATGGACGAACGGATGGAGGGGGAGGCCGAACCCGCGCTCAAAGAAGGAGGCAAGCGCGACGATCTCCCCCGCGCCCGGCGTGGGGACTGCAGCATTCGTCGGCACCCTCCACCGCAGATCGTCCCGTGGAGGAAGGAACCCCTTCCTCTCCAGCCCGAGGAAGCGGCTGGCCACCGCCAAGCACGAAACCCACGACATCACCAAAAACTGACGAGAAGGGAAAGCGAGGCGCAAGGAAGCAGGGAGCTCTTTTCTCTTTTGGTTTTTTCCTTTCAGCTAAAAGCTCGAACGAGTGTCTCCCTCGCGCCACCCTTCGCCCTCTTTTATAGGCATCGGACGGGAGCGGACGCCTCTTCGCGCCAACCAACACCTCTCTACGCGAACCGACGCGCCCGCCGACCGTTCGCCTGCCGCTTCGACTGCCACCCCGGTAACGTGCCGCAGTCCATTTAATTCGCGCCACGCATTAAATGATCCGACAGGACAGCCGCCTCGCGCCGCGCGCCGCGCAACCCCGTGGGCTCCGTCGGGCGTAACGGGCCAAGCCGCCCCAAAGAAAAAAGGTATGAACGGCCCATGGGGCCGCCCGGCCTTGGGATCGCCGATCGCCTTCGGGCTCGCACCCAAGGCCCGACACCGTGTTGAGGGTTACGAAGGCCGAGTCCAGTCGACTGGAACGAAAACCGCCCCAGCACGTAAAATAGAGCGAGGGGTGGGCCGGGGTGAGCTCCCAGAGGGCCTCCAGTTGGGTCGGCGGACGACCCAATCACCCTGTCCCGCGTACGAGACCATACCTCACACTCTCCCGTGGAGCTCATCGATGAGTGGCGGCCAGCCGCGCTCCGGGTCGACGGACGACCCGGTAGCCCGATACGGGATCGAGTAAGGAAAGGTTCTCATGGAACGCCCCACAGTGGGTCGGACGCCCGCGCCGGGATTAACGTCCGCTTGGATACGGTCCCCCTCGAGGGAGATCGCCAAGGTTCCACTCGGATTACCCGTTGGTAGCTCGCACGAGCACGGCGTTCAAACCGACGAAGGTAAACGCGCGTTCGCTCACCCGACTCAAAGTCCCACAACCGTGGCCGACCAGAGTCCGACCGGGCAACCCCCCGACCGGCTCTCCGATCCGCTCGGGGGCTCGGGGGCTACACCCAATGGGTGCGCTCGCGCGCACCCGGCCATTTTAAAGACGGCCGACGGTATCAGACCAGCCGCGCCACCGACTCGCCGACCCGGGTCGGGCCGCTCAACCAGGTAACCCCGACCGCTCCGACCGCTCGGGGGCTCGGGCTACACCCACTGGTGCGCTCGCCAAGACCAGCTCTCGGCGGCGTGGCTGCCAAGCGGCCGCGCCAACCAAACGTCGCCGAAATCCAGGTCGGCGGCCACCTCCGCCTGGGTAAACCCCCGACCGGCTCTCCGACCCGCTCGGGGGCTCGGGGGCTACACCCATCAGGTGCGCTCGCGCGCGCGCCACGTCCCCGGACGAAGCAGTTCCTGGCAAGCCGCCCCGACCGGATTCGAGTCAAATGACCCTAGCACTGCAACGACATCGTCAAACCCCCCGATCGGCTCTCCGACCCGAACGGGGGCTCGGGGGCTACTGACGAGTACCCATACCATGGGTACCCCCATCAACCCGGGACCACGAGCGGGCTGACCTACTTCAACGGAGGCCCAGCACTGGCGAAAGGTACGCGAGCCGCAAAGAGTGGGCCATGCCCTGATCAGAGCCGACCTCAGACGGTCGGCAAACTCCGACCTCTTAGGTCGGGGCGTGCGGTCGGCCAGCTTCACCAGCGTACGAACCGGTAGGGCCCACACTGGCGTCAAGCAGCTGACCTATGCACACAACGTCCCCTGTCGTCCGTACCAGGGTAGGTGGTTCCTTCCCGAGACTGTCAGAAGGACCACTGAAGAAGTCAAGCCCCTGACCCGTCGCCTGACATGCCACAGAGGGGGGCGCTCTCACCCGAGGCCAAGCTAAAGTCAAACGCCATTAAAACCATCGAGGCTGACAGGTGAACAGAGCAGTATGTCACCCTGGCAGCCCAGCAGAAGACCGCTCACCGCAGGACTACCAACCCGGCGTGGGACGAGCAGAGGTCGGTCGGACGAGGGAGCGGGGGGACGAACGATTTTTAGACAACGAACACAAGAGCAAACGAGCGGCCGAGCACAAGGGGATCGGTCGGCCGAACCCTTGCCTCGCTTGTAACCCCTTGTCTGTCCCGTGAGATCAATACACCCCCACCGAGCGAACTGGAGTAGGGACGTTCAGCCCGAACCAGTATAAGCTCCTGGCTTATTGAGTCAACCATTCGGGGAGAGGGAGCGCGCGACCCCCACTAACCAAAAATTCGTATTGCCGGTGCACAAAATAAATTCCTGAAGATATTAAGTAGTGTTGAATTGTCACATTCTGACAAACTGAAGATAGACCTCTCTCATAATGAGGACTACTCGGATTTATTTGCTATGCTTCAATTTAGTGACTCAACTAATTCCAGTAATTTGAATAGAAAAGAAGTTAATGCAAGGAGTATTAAAGAAAATGGAGTAAAATCCAACAGGAGACGACGACTGGGAGGATACGAACGAATAACCTGAGGATTCCAGTGACCAGGCTCTACCACTACGCCTTGCTGCTTCTTGTGACGTAGGTGCATGCCAATATACTTGAGCTAACCTCACCTTCCTTTGGAACTCAGCTCGGCTAGATGAAGAAGACGCAGCTGAAGCTCCGTTCGGTCGCAACTCGCAACTGCAACGGAGAGAGGGAAGGTGTCAGTGAGCTAGGGGGGGCTCGTGGCCAAGAAAGAACAGGGATGGACTCACTCAAGCAGTAGAAAATAGAGCAGTGTGCACACCGGTTGGTTTTGCTCTTGGCTGCGCTAGCTCTGGAGGAACGGCAGTGGAAGTTGAAGAAGATGACAGTGGCGCAGCTCCGGCGGCTCAGGCTGCAAACAGTGATTTGGATGAGTTAAGGGGATGCTTAAGGTGCTGCTATGGAGATGAGTTGGAGCACTTCTTCACCATAGTGCCAAAAGCACGGTTTCCTTGGCTCGGCGTCCACCAGCGAGGAAGGAGGAAGCACGGCGCTGAGCTTTGCCCTGGGCAGAAGGGGAGTGAATGGAGCTTGCAAGGCTCAGTGAGGCCAGTGCATAGCCTTATGGCATTGCAGCAGAGAGGGCGAGGGGGCTTCGCGCAGGGCGGCAGGGCGCCGCGCCCGCGTGGCGTGCGCCGGTTGTAGGATCGGATCGCACAATCAGATGGCGTCTTGTCGCATGGCACGCTTAGCAGACTCAGTCTCGCCGACATAACTTGATGAGCGCACGTATGCGACTAGAACATCAGGAGCAAGCAATACAGGAGGCAATCTATCCTTGCACAGCAGCACAACACACAAGCCCTTTTGATCGCTGTGACTCGCTTATTCTCTATTGCCTTGCTCTGTTATTACAAGCTACCTCAACTCTGCTTATAAAGCAGGACCTCAAAAAACAACTCGGTAACAGACTTATTATTCTACTCGGATTGAACTCTGAACTCAACTCGGACACCGATTCCGTTATACAAGATTAGCTCCAACACCGGTACAGCTGCGCTGCGGCATGGCGCGAGGAGAGAGAGGAGAGCGGGCGTAGGGCAACGCCGTGAGCTGGAGGACGGCGAGTATCTGGGCGACTTCACGGCGTACGGGCGGAGGAAGGGAGAGGCGAGCAACGGCAGCAAACGGCAGGGCGATTTCTTCAGTCAATCGGCTGTTGGAATCACTCCTCACTCAGGCAAGTGTTTATCACAAACACTCACGCACTCAGTCTGGTGGACGCAAAATACACAAGAAATTGTGTAGCACAAGCTAGCAAGCTTTTGTTTTTGACGCGCTAAAGACTCACGTCATTTTACATTCATATAGAGACTCAAAAGTACATGCAAGGAAAGAAATAAGAGCCAGCCAAATTGGCCATCCCTGATCACGCCATGACTAATGACCACTAATCAAGGAACCACTAATCAAGGAACCACTAATGACCATGCACACTAATCAAGGGACTAATAACCGCATGTGGCTAGCGAAATCACACGCTACCATTTTAACGTGCAGTTTCCATGCATGAGCCCATATTCCTTTGCTACGAAAATCACTTCCGTGCGTATTGCGGCTCATGCATCTCTACACCACACGTTCACATGCAGTTACATCTCCTGATCGTGTCTATCTCCTATGCACTTCACACACGTATGCACTTACCGTATCACACGGCATGGTCTCGCACCGTGCGTACGTGCCGGCTCAAGGCAATAGCAGCTCACTAGTCTCACACATTTTGCTGCTATGCACTTGATCTACCGCTGCGCATTATTTCTAGTTACACATGCAAAATAAATAAACATGCAAAGGCTAATGACAAGATTATATCTAACAATTTCCCTCCTAATCTTGGCATGGTCAAACTCACAGCAGGGTAGGTTCATCGTCACTGATTGCCGCAGCAAGTAGCACCTTCTTCTTCTTTTCAGGGCACTCGTATGCAAAGTGCCCTAACTCTTGACACTTGTAGCACATTGTCTTTGCTTTGTCAAATTTTTTCTTGCGGCCACCATCACTTGAGTTGTTGGAGGTGAGAAGCAACCGCTCCTCACGCTTGTCGTCGTGCTTGCGGATCCTTTCCTCATACGCTTTGAGGCGCCCAATCGCTTCATCGAACGCCATGGTGTCCAAGTCGGAGAACTGCTCGATGGCTGCGATGACCTGCAAAAACTTACTGGGCACCGAGTCGAGTAGCTTCTTGACGAGCTCGGCGTCCTCCATGGTTGCACCGAGGTCACTCAGCTTGTTCGCTAGGCTACTGATTTTGCCCGCAAACTCGTCGATGGACTCGGTTTCCTTCATGCGCAGGTCCTTGAAGTCACTTTTCAAGGTTTGCACCCGCGCCTTCTTCACTCGATCAACGCCAAGGCACCTTGTCTTCAGGCTCTCCCACATCTCCTTGGCGGTCTTCTTCTTGGCGATCTGCTGGAGCACATCTTCGGGGACAGCCCCGAGAAGACATGCACGTGCCAGCTTGTCCTTCCGCCTTTCCACGACCTCACCGTCTGCAGGCTCGATGGCACTCCAAATGTCTTGCGCATCCATGTTTGCCTCCATCTTAATCGCCCAGGTGGAGTAGTTGGTGCTTGATAACATCGGGTACTGGAGGGAGACGGATCCCTCCTTCACCGCCGCCGCCCGCTCCAAGATCGACATGACGCCGCGGTATGAACACTTGGGTATGCAACTCACAACCTCGCTCTGATACCAATTGTTGGAATCACTCCTCACTCAGGCAAGTGTTTATCACAAACACTCACGCACTCAGTCTGGTGGACGCAAAATACACAAGAAATTGTGTAGCACAAGCTAGCAAGCTTTTGTTTTTGACGCGCTAAAGACTCACGTCATTTTACATTCATATAGAGACTCAAAAGTACATGCAAGGAAAGAAATAAGAGCCAGCCAAATTGGCCATCCCTGATCACGCCATGACTAATGACCACTAATCAAGGAACCACTAATCAAGGAACCACTAATGACCATGCACACTAATCAAGGGACTAATAACCGCATGTGGCTAGCGAAATCACACGCTACCATTTTAACGTGCAGTTTCCATGCATGAGCCCATATTCCTTTGCTACGAAAATCACTTCCGTGCGTATTGCGGCTCATGCATCTCTACACCACACGTTCACATGCAGTTACATCTCCTGATCGTGTCTATCTCCTATGCACTTCACACACGTATGCACTTACCGTATCACACGGCATGGTCTCGCACCGTGCGTACGTGCCGGCTCAAGGCAATAGCAGCTCACTAGTCTCACACATTTTGCTGCTATGCACTTGATCTACCGCTGCGCATTATTTCTAGTTACACATGCAAAATAAATAAACATGCAAAGGCTAATGACAAGATTATATCTAACATCGGCAAGTTCAGAGAAGCTACCGTGACAAGCTACAGTGCCCGACCTGACAAAAGGTAGCAGGTTTGATTGGTGCAGTGTTTTGTTGATTCAGGCTTTTGAGAGGTCAAGTTCTGGCATTGGATTGGTTCAACAAGATATAGAAATCTTGGAGCTAGAAGGGCTGGGGGTGAAGTCCTGGATTCACTCCTTCACTTCTCCAAATGGAAATACAATGTTCTGAAAAGAATGCCTGAAACGGCTCTTTATTTAGCTATCAAAGTTTCAGACAATGAGTTGTCGGTTTGCTGCACTTGATTGGTCCAAAAAGGGTTTGGAAATCTTGGGCCAGCAGATTTACAAGAGAAAACCTAGAAGCGCTCATCCCTTGATCATAACAGCAATGAGGTGCTTTGCTTGCAAAAGCATGAAATGGGACTTTATTCCATTTGAGAAGGCTTCAGACGTTACAGTGCAAAGATCAATCGGGAATGGCAGTGGGGAGTCAAGATCATGGCAGGGGTTCGGTCGATGGAGTTAGGCCAAAGAAGAACAGGCAAGGCGGCTAGATGCTTTGACAGGATGAGCGGATTTGGCGCTGTCAACACAGGGATTTGGCTACTCGGGGGTGCCATGGCAGAGATTCAGGCAATGGAGCTCGGTTGGTGCTCGGCATTTCTTCAGACTTTAGCCCAAACACCGTGCCAGTGAGTTGTCTACTTCAAGCATTTGATTGGGGGGTATACTGAATTGTCTTGATCAGGCATTGAGTTGGCCCTCTTGGTTAGAATATGACTCAAGTGTAGCCTTTTGATCGTATCTTTGATAGCTTTTAATTTGCTCGATTGGGTGATGCAAGATTCAATCTAGCATCACTTGTGTTGGATGAGCCTTTAAATAATGCTTAGGCTGTAATAAATCTTGCTCAAATTGGTGATGAGATGCTTAGTCTTGGAATTATCTGAAATGAGCATTTCATTAGACTAATGAAGTTTTAGATGCTTTACTGTTTGATGATTCCTGTATGAGAAAGATTCTAAAGTCCTTTTGTTATGAATGCATTAGTCTTGCTCCAATTAGTAATGTAATGCTCAGATTGGGTGATGCAGGGTTCAGATTAGCATCTTCTTGAGAAGGATGAGTCTTTAAACAGTTTTTAGGCGATATTAGATCTTGCTCAATCTAGTGATGGAATGCTTAATGGAGAAATAAGCCTTTTTTGGAAATGATTTTTCCGAGACTCAAAAATAAGTCCAAAAATTTTGAAATTCTTACTGTACTATCCCATGATTATTTAAATTGTAAAAATTTCATAGCAAGAATACTTATATTTATTTTTATAAAATTTCTTTTATTGAAATAGGCCCAAATTAGTCAGTACTGTTTTTTTTATTTTTCATAAGCAACAAATCATTTAAATCCTTTTGAAAATTTGTAGAAATGATATAAAGGTAATGTGGGATTTTAAATACATTTTTTTATGCTTACTTTGTTTTTGATAAACAAGGTAAATATCTCATTTCCAAATAAAATAGAAGTTTTTTCTTAAGCAACACAATTCAAAGAAATTTATAAAACACTATACATTCAAATTAATGCCTTAAATAAGATTTTGAATTTAGTTTTCACTTTTATTTATTTTGAGGATGTTACACTATTTTGAAATCCAACATTATTAGAAGTATCAAATGCATCTTTTATAAGCCTGAACTATGAGAAATCTAACATTATTAGAAGTCTCAAATGCATCTTTTATAAGCAACTAGGACTTTTATTACAGTGGTTACTAGATTTAAAATTAAAATAAGTTTATTTCAAAAAAAAAGTTAACGAGATTCGACACGATAATAGCTCGTTAGCTTGATAGCCAGCTCTAGATAAAGCATGGTCTGACTTGGGCAATGGGCGTCATTTTCTACCGAAGAGAGAAGTATCAAGGGACCAGTTGATCAATTTGTTAAGCAGTATTGCAGTCGTTTTCGACTGATCAATGTCGTAATGTGGATTAAACCAAGCACATGTAGCGTGAAAGGTAGCCACACAGCTTTACCGCACCACAACGGCAGGCGTGGCCTTCACGGAGAATTTCTTGGAAAAATGGATCGGGACGAAAAAATAAACCAAAACGTAATTTCTAAATTTTTGGAGGGCCTTTTCCAACGTTGGAAAGACCTAAACGTAATTATGCATTTTTAAGAGACTTTTACGGAGGAATGACATGTGGCATGACTCTCCTTCGAGAAAAGCTTTCGATTTTGTTTAATAGATTATTATATATCAGAAAAGTTACAGCATAAACAAGAAAAACACACGGGTGGAGACGTTGACATATAGAGGACCACCCATTGGAAAAAGTCCTCGTCCTAACATCTAATTTTGCAAATCATCAGGGGCAGCTGCCTGGAGGTAGAATCATTGCTGTGAAGAGGCTTAATTAAACAGTCAGTTGAACTTGTCACCAAGAAAGGCACGAACGATTTCACAAGAGAAATGGAAGTGATGGCCGGGCTCCGGCATGGCCGTCTTGCCCCCCTCCTTGCTTACTGCACCCAAGGCAAGGAGGGATCCTAATTTACGACTATACGAAGAACAAGAACTTGGATGTCTACATATTTGATACTCAATCTACTTATTTTTAAAAGGCGCGGTTTGGCTTTGATACAGCCTTTGAAATTTAACTTACATTGTTAATGCATCACACTATAGTGTTGATCACTAAATATCGTGATAATAAAAAATACTTTCAAATAAAAAAATCCAATGGTATTAATGTGCTATGTGTTCAATGTTTTAACATTATTTACCTTTAAAAAATTGTTTTAACCTGCCATGTGCTAAAAAAAATTGTTTTAACCTGCCAATGTGCTACATGCACCTGTCTGGGCGCCTCTTTGCTTCGTTCCTGTTGAAGTATAAGTGAATTGTTCGTCTTTCCTCATCAGCTTAAGTTTTTGAGTGAACTGGCTGGTGCATACAACTCAATATGGTATCAGAGCCAAGAGATTTCGAGTTCAAGACCCGATTGGTGTAACATGAAGGGGGTGTTGAAGTATAAGTGAATTGCAACTCAATAGTTCCTTACTGAGCTGGACACGAAGACTCGAAATTATTCACGGGACTGCACAAGGCGTTGCATATCTTCATGGCGGATCGTGTGAGAGAGTTATCCACAGATTTCATACCGGGCAACATCCTTCTAGATGACGAATGGAAGCCGCAGACAGTATAGACTTTTTTAAGCACTGCCAAGTAGTTCGTCGCTGACCAGTCAGGGCAGACAATTGTGGTTTCACTGTAAGTATCATGATGGAGACTATATCGATTTTGTTTTCGAAATAGTACGTTCCGGTATCGATCTATATCGGCATATCATTTCATGTTTAGTATAATAATATATATTTATAAATATACATATATTTAATTATAGCTCTGTTTGGAACGGCTTCAGCTTCAGCTTGTCCCCTGGAAGTCAGAAACTGTTCCAAATAGCTAGCTTTTTCGCAACCATAAGCCAGAAGTCAGTAGCCCGTTTGTACTACAAAAAGCTGAAACCCAAAAACTGATCTGAGGTAGCTTCCTACGGCTTCGATGGGTTGAGGTTATGACTTTACCAGTAGAGTTCAAAGAAAATTACTTCTTCCCACTAAATATAAAATCTCAAACCACACCACTCTCACCCTCATTCCCAACCCGTATTCCTTATACCTAAAAGCTATACTAAAAAGCCAGACTAACAAACACCAAACCTCTTCAGCCTAGCCATTTAGCCGTGCAGCCATGCAGCTCAGCTAAAAGCTACTTTTCAGAAAAGCTCCAGCCATACCAAACATGGCCTATATGTACACCAAATTCACCTACAATATTACTCCAAATACATGCTAGTACTATCAAATATAATATAAGTTCAATAGATCATATTATCAATTCTACTGGTATGATTGTTATTGACCGGTATCGATGCTGGTACAATATATATGACTACTTTGTGCCGATTTATGTGCTGAAATGGTACATATCGCCCAGTATGTATCGGTATTGATAACTATGCATGAGACCCTCTAAAGGCAAACCCGAGTGGCATATAAGGCCTATATACTCCCTCCGTTGATAAATATAATGCATATAGTTTGAATGGTCTTGTTGATAAATATAAGGCTTGCTTGTAGATTTAATGAGCATTTTCTACTATATCCATATTTATTCTCTTTCAACCATATGCATTTATTCATTACCACCCATATAAAGTATCATCTCTCATCTTTCAAGACAATTAAGAGGGGTATGAAGTCATTTTCTCTCATGTCTTTCTCAATTTCACCGTAATCTTAATCCTTGTATAAAGTTAAAATACGCCTTATATTTATCAACGAATGGTGTATAAAATTTGCATATAGATTTAATTAACCTTTTCCTACTATACCCATATTTATTCTCACTCAACGACATGCATTTATTCATTATCACTCATACAAAGTATTTATTCTCACTCAACTACATGCATTTATTCATTATCACGCACACAAAGTATTATCAACCACATGTATGTAAGTTATTTTCTCTTATAACTTTTTCAATTTTATTGGAACTTTAATCTTTATGTAAAATTAAAATACATTTTATATTTCTAAAAGGAGGGAGTAACTCTTTTTGCAAGCCTGGGGATTGTGGGAACAGAACAGGATCATGGGACTTCTCGACTCAACAGTGGCGCTGCTTGTCTCCGAGCCTGAGCCTGAGCTCTTGTCTGAACTAGAACAGTGCATCCAGGTTTGGCTTCTGTGTGTCCAAACTCCCGACGGCAGGCCGACCATGTCTGCGCCGTTGTCGCCATGCTGACAGGCAGAACCTCTTAGATTGATCGGCTGAAAGGCCAATGCTCAATAGCAGAGCATGCCTTGTTAAATCGAACTGAATAAATTAATTATTTCAGTTTTTTTGTTTTTGGTTTTCAGTTCGGTTTCATGATTTTTTAAACCAAATAAATCAAACACCGAAATTTTCAATCACCGAGTATCCAAATCCCCTAGCCCCTATTCGGTCATTCCGTATTTCCGCCATTCGATTCCCATGGCCATTCCCCGATCCACCTCCAAGCCCTCCCTCCTTCGACCTTGGCTGCTCTGCCTCCTCCCTAAGCCCTAGCCCTAGATCAAATCCTCCACCATTTGGCCTCCTCCCTCTATGCCGCCTACCCTCCTCCTTTGGCACTGTCGAGCTCCACCGGTGGCCGACGCCTCCTCCCAGCTCCCTCGGCGCCGCCTGCCCTCCTCCCTTGAGCTCCCCCCGACGGCTAGCACCTCCTCCTGGCTCCCTCGGGCCTTGGTGCGGCGCATCCTCTCCTAGCACGGCGGCGTGTCGTCTCTCGATCTTCTCCTTTGTCGCCATCGCCGAGGTCGTCTTCTTCGCCCTCATGGACTGCCTCGTCGATCTCTGCCGTTCCTCCTCCTCAAGCCACCGCACTCCTTAAGACGCCATGCTGGCTCCTCCGCCTTCTTCTATGCGAATTGAATTGAATCAAGTTTTTTTTCTAAGGCTCTGTTGATGCTTGCTTTGGTCGGTGATTGTGTTGTAATGAACTGTGAGTCTGTGATATTGATACTTGCTTTGGTCTTTTTTTGGTAAAACGAAATGATCGTTCAAAAATTTTCAGTTATTTCTGTTCAGTTTTCAAATTTGGATTGGTTCGGTTCGGTTCGGTTGCTGGTTTCCAAAAACCAGAAAAAAAAATAATCAAAAACCGAACCGAAAAATCCAAACAAACCAAATGCTCACCCTAAGACCATCTCCTAAGGCCCAGTACAATCGATCTCACGTAACAAGAACCAGCTGTACCTAGCTTATGATTTCAAAAAGAAAAATATTGTAGCCTGCCTTTTTAGATAAAAATAATTTGTACCCAGCTAACCAGCTTATTTCCTCTCAAAAAATGGACCAGATTATTATTTTGCGATTTGTAACAACGTATTATGATAAAAAAAAAATAACTGGTCAAATTAGTGAGTGTTGTATTGAAAGCCACTATTCCTTTTAGACTAAGCAATATAAGCTTGGTTACAGGTTTGGTGTGTTCAGTTATACGACATCGTAGGCCTGTAGATGAGAACCAACCTGTAGCAGATGCTCTAGGGCTATACATTTTGCTGGAGTTATTAGTCACATCTATTGAGTTGCATGCACCAGCTAATTCACCCAAAAGCTTAAGCTGATGAGGAAAGACAGACAGTTCACTTATACTTTAGACACTCCCTCTCACGTGTAGGCTCCCTCAGGTCTAAGACGTGAAATAGAAGTAGGCTGCAATTATTATTATTTTTTAATTGCACCAACCGGTGGTTGAACTCGAGACCTTTTGGCTCTGATACCATATTGAGTTGCATGCACCAGCCAATTCACCCAAAAACTTAAGCTGATGAGGAAAGACGAACAGTTCACTTATACTTTCAACAACATCAGATGTGCGTCGCGGTGATCTCTTGGTCCAATCTAGAGAACCACTTGTTTAAGCTCCTTTTATTAAGTCTATGTATTGCTCTACTCTTTTCGTCACCTCTACATTTGAAATCCATTTGCGTACAAATAGAGTTGAAAATGGAAGGGAAAGTTTCCGACTGTTCCGAAGAAAAATAGAAACGAAAACCTTTTTTCAGAAACGTAAACAGAAAATATTGGTATAGAAACGGAAATTTTTTGTCAGAAACAGAAACAGGAATTCCGTATAAGTGAAACCGAAAATTAAAAACGGAAACGGGCCAGAAAAGAAACGAGCTTGGCCCAAAAAGTAGAAGGGAGAATTTATATTTATTTTTGAATTAAAATAATTTTAGAAATACAAATATCTTTATAGAAAATGTCAAATAGAGTTCAAAAATTTTGAAGAAAATTTCTCAAAAATACTTTGAAATATTTTGAACCTAAAAAAATTATTTTCATCAGAATTTTGTTTTATTTTTTATGAATAAATTAATTTTATAAATCTAAAATTAGCATAACGGCATTTATAAACTCCAAAAAGACCCAAGATAAACATCATAAAATTATAAATGAACACCGAACAGTAATATGCAAAATTTAGGGCATTACACCTCTGTAGTTGGTGGAGCAAGAGGATGTCGATGATATGATATGGAGGACAAATAACGAGCCTTCAGCTGACAAACTTGAGAAAAAACTTTATAGTGATACCGGTGAACATAACATTATTTTTGTGTCCACCTTGGAGGTGAAATAAGTTACATTATTCTTATGATCATGTATATTGTTATCATGTATTATGTTTTTGTGGAATTTTTCACTTTCGTTTTTGTATCTGTTACGTTCCACATCTGTTTCCATCACTATCTGTTTCTGTATTTGTTTCCGGGGTTTCCGATTTTGTTTTCGTTACCAAAAAAAATATGAAAACAGAAATAGAACAACCATTTACCAATCATTTTCATCCAAGCACAAGTCGTTCAAGATGGATTGCAACTTCTTGGAAATCCACTTGGGCACAAGTGGTTCAACGGCGTTACCGACACGCTTGGTAAGGGCCAAGGGGCCCAAGGTAACATCACTACTCACGGTGAGATTCTTCTGTCCTGGGGCGCGTCTACGAAGAGATACCTCGGAATATAGTGTGTCGTATCGACTTGGGCACAAGTCGTTCAATGCCGTTACCGACACGTTTGGCAAGGGGGTAACATCACTGACGGTGAGACATTTGCAGGGTTCACCTTACCGTTCAACATATGAATTTTGCTACTGCGTCGGTACAGAAAATCATCGATTTCTGAGCGAAAATCGATAAAAATTGTATAAACTCAAAATTCAATTTTTCTGAAAAAAATAAAAAAACCGTCGATTATCGTGGAAAATCGACAAACTTGTTGAACTTTTTTGCGTCCATTTTTTGGAGCGATTTTTGTCGATTTTTAACGAAAAGCGAGTGATTTCCACCGATTTTCGACCGGTTTGTGACACGTAATTTTTTTTGAATTTTTTGAATTTTTTTTGAATTTAACCAATTTATCGACTGATATTTAATACCGTACCGCAATGATATGGACGAAAATCGTGCAATTTTTGTCGAAATTGTGAACCCTGAACACTTGTCTCGGCTAGTTGCACATTTACTATAGGATTCTTCTTTTCCTGGGCGCGTCTAACGAGTGATACCTCGGAATATAGTGTACGGTATCCAGTAAGCCGCCGTTTGCTGCGTGGCCAACCGTGACCGCCCTCTCAACGACACCTCCGGCGTTCTGATGGTCAGCGCAGCGACACAGGAAGCCTTCTCCTGCTCGATGGCTCCGGCCACATGGTGTGGTCGTCGAACTCCCGCAACACCTCCTCAGTTCAGGCGCAGCTTCTGGAGTCCGGTAATCTAGTTGTACACGACAAAATAGCAACACCATATTATGGTAGTCGAGATGTAATCAATACACAGAAAAATAGAAAAATAGAAATGAGAAACACAAATTTTATGTGAAAAATTCTTTCGGAAAAAACCACGAACATATATGGCTGTCACTATATGAGGACACTATGACAGAAAAGTCTATATTAGATGCCTCATCACATACGGTTTTAAAAAAACGTTTGTTTTAAAACTAATCACAAACGGTTTTGTTAGCACGCCGGTCAAAGTTATAGGATATTTTAATAACCGTCTGTGAAGCATCACTGACGGTTTGTACTATGAACCGTCTACGATATAACTACATATCACAAACGCTTTATAGAAAACAATCTGTGATACTGCACAAACTATTCATGGGACGAACTGTCTGTGATATGACTACATATCACAGACGGTTTTTCAGCAAAACATTGTGATAACACTTATTATATATATACATACATATATGTACATATATATATTCTATGGTTTTTGCCCGCCGCACTCCTCACTCAAACAAAAAATTTCACCGCCCTCCGCCTCCTTCTTGAGCCCGTTGCCACCGCCCATCCTCGACACTGCCTCCCCTAGCCCACGTGCCTCCTCTTCGAATCCGTCGCCGCCGCCTCCTCGAGCCCATCAGTGTTGTTGGATATATTGGTTTAGCATCATATCTACTTAAGGCAGCTGTTGAAGACTATTTTTGTTTGTTCACAACATGGTCAAAAAAACTATATCGATGTGAACAGGTTTTTTATCCATAGGTGGTGGATTAACTTTTGTAAAATTCAAATTCTTCAACCATTTCAAACTCTAATTTTTGAATATCAAAATTTGCATAACATGGCTTAAAGAAATGGATAGACTACTCTACTCTATGAAATCTAATTCCATCCACAGTTCATCCTGAAAGTTGTTATGCTCTGATTTATCTTCCACTTTATTATTATCCTTGAATAAAAATATCATAGATAATCTATTTTCACTATGGTCTTGTGCATAAACATGATTGTTTTGATGGTTCTCTATTTCATCAAAGTGCTCATGTTGGGAAAAACCATAAGAATGGGTGACACAAATTTTACATGAAAAATCTTTTGAAAAAAACTATGGACACACATGGATATATCACTATATGAGAATATGCTTACAACGAAGCTCTTGCTTCTCTCCTTTTCTCCTCTTGCCTTTGCCCCTTACTCTATTCTATTAACTACAGGATCGTATTTAAAGGGGGTATATAGAGCACTTTATGTAGAGTATAACTTCGAAGAATCTGTTAATTGTGGTGCTCAGGTTTGCTGTAGCTTCTCAATTGGCCCCAACCTTATTTTGTGTCCAGCCCAGTTTACTCGGTGGATGATTGCAAAAGTCTTCTTCTCCATCAAATATGTGTTGGCGCAAAAAACTTAACGAAGGGTTAAACGCTACCAACACACGAGAACGCCGAGTTCAATTTTGATTCGCAAGCGTGCCAACCGATTTGATCCCGCAATCGGAAAAAGAGATATGTTCCCCAAGGAGATCGATCAAGAGACCGATCTGGGGCCTGGTAATGGGTTGATCCTAGCCGGTTTTGAAACAAACCAACGCGGATCGGGGTAACTGATAAATTTGATCAACTCTACGAGCCAATCAGATGGAGATAAAGGCTACTTCTCCCAAAAAAGGCGATGCGCAACAAGATCGGAGAGGAAGCAGGACCTGGTAGGGCGTAATGCAGGGAAGATCAATAACCGGCGATGCACAACTTGTATTGATCAAAGTGTGTTACAGGAAAAGATTACAAGTTAAATGTCTACTCCTAATGCAAAGGAAAAGAAAGGTATAGATTGGTTTGATGTGTGTGTTTGTATGTTTTTTTTTATGTAGTCTGTCGTCCTCCTTTTATAGTCCTCAAGCCTGATTGTATCTGCCTCTGTCTCGTCATCCGCTCGTACCGACTTCGAACTCTTCTTTCCATCTTGGGCACGTTCATATCCGATTCTAACTGTACCGGCTCTGACTTTCCTCCCCACCTACATGTTGCCATATGGTCATGGCCTTTCCAATTTGCCCGCTCATTGTCTTTATCAATCTGGCTTTACATCGATCCCCCCAGACTCGTGCCAGGACTGCACCTGTCTCGGTTGCTCAATTTTGGGTGCTAACATATGCCCCCCATTTTTGGGATATGTATGGACATGTCCCAAAAATCAACTGTCGATGCTTCAACAGGTCGTCGTCTTCATCGTCTCTTCTTCCTAGCAAATATCTTCCCGAGACGTTGCATCATGACTCCTCCCGCGTTGAATCGCTTCGTATCTCACTGGCATTTATTCGAAAGGCGCTTCATTCTTTGTATCATGGCGATTCAATTGCTCATTTTACCCTGTAAGTACTGCATAATCCACAATTTTATCGCACCGCCTCGAAGTAATCTTTACTATTTGCGCCATGTCTTCCTCTTCTTCTTCTTTCTTCGGCTCCGTTTCTACGTCTTCTTTGTCGGACGACGACTCGGCCATTGCCATGGTTCTTCAAGAAGAATTGTCGGCCGAGGTCCGGGCCGAAGAAGAGGTGGTCAACGACGAGGCCATCGCCCATGCGCTCCAGGAGGAGTTTGGCGCGGATGCTGCTGATGCCCCTCCGGCAGCCGTCGCCCACCCTGCCGGCGCGGCTGCTGCTCCAACGAAGGTTGCTCCAGAGGCTGCCGACCAACCTCCAGCTAATGCTGCGGACGAGGCGGAGACGGTTGGTAGTGCTTCGACAGTTGCCATGACCGTCATTGTCTCCATCAGCTCCGATGATGAGCAGGCGGCTACACCAACTCCTCCCGCCGACGCCATCCTCCAGGAGTCATCAAGCTCCAGCAGCAGTTCCAGTACTGGAGATGTCCCGGACAGGAAGCATCGTCGACTCTTTTAGGTTTCCTTCTTTTTTTTCTTCAATCGTGATCGCTTGTTTCTGTTGCCGATGATGTAAACCATTTGTTTAATACAAAGTGTTAACGTTTGACTGGTGGTTCTCCTTTAATAGTCAATCCTAATCTGTCTTGATATTTGATTTTTTTTTCGGCTTTTGTTTTCTCGGTATCGGCTTCTTGATAACACCAATGATACTAACAACTTGGCATGATGCAAAGAATCGATCGACCTCATTGCGTACCGGGTGAAGATACTATCTGTTGGCCGATGTGACTTGAACTGACCAACACACTGCTAGTCGTTCTTTCGATGTGCACCAATCAATGGGCATGCTGCGCTTTTATCTATCCTCATTAACTGCCATGCAGCCTTTTCCTCGGCACGTCGTGTCCCGCCAACTACTCCTCAGTGGGTGCGAAACTTGGGTCGTGAGGCTCGGAACTGTTTTGGACAAGGAGTCCTTTGCTTTATATAGTTCTTCTTTTGGCAACTTCTTTCTCGCATCCCTTCTCTTCCGATACTTACTTCTTTTGGCCATGTTGATCTTGTTGTTCCGACGACACCCGTCGAGCGTCCGCCTGTTCCAAGATCGTTTGTCGGCCCAGCCTCCGTCATCGCCCAACGTCCTTGCTGGTTCTGGTTGTCTTCAACAATCCGCATTTGACTCCTGCAATTGTAAGTCTCCTTGGGCTCCTTTTGGGGAATTTGCGTGGTCTGCACCATTCATCGGCCATTAATATCCTTCTTTGCGCTTTATCTTATCCACCCTCCTTGTAGATGGCCGAATACCGTTCGTGGATTTTGGTTCCGATTCCAGGTGCGTCCGATCAGTTTCTGCTCGGTCCTGAGGGTAGCGAAGATCCGACTGATTTCATTAACAAAGAAATCATGCAGATTCCCCTAAACTTTGCTGGCTACAAGGTTTCAAATCTCGTTTTGGGTTAAATCTCGGAGGTGGCCGAAATCCGAGATCTCGGTGAGATTCAGAAAATTCGGATAAAATCTGGACGAAATACAAAAACCAAATTTCAAATTCAGTTTTTTTTCAACCGGAAAATTCGAGATCTCGGCTGAAATCACCGAGATCTCGGTCCACATTGAACCGACCGAAAAAGGTTCAAAATATGTCAAAAAATTTTGAAATTTTTTTTGGATGGTCCTGACACATTACTAACCTGAAGGGCTGGAAAGACAGCTTCAGAGCTTGTCCTGCTGAACTTAAGGGGCTGTTTGGTTGCCTGCATGAACAGAGATTTGCATCCACAGATGCAGAATCTTGTTTTTTTCTTGTGTTTGGTTGCCTGCATCTAGTTTTGAGCCTGGCTCTCTGGATGCAAGATTCTCCATGCAGCCTGGCTCTGGAGATACGTAGAAAATGAGCGTATCTCTGGATGCAGCGCATGGCAGCCTCGTGTTCTGCGCAAGGGACCACTGTCAGCCACAATATCAAGCCATGAATGGGGTGCCACGTGGGTATGTAAGTTTCTCTTTTTTACTTTTTTGTTTATATCTTTTGATTAACATCTCTGATTACCGAACCGATTTCAAAAATGGGTTTCTGACATTTTTTCGAACAAAACTAGACCACACTTGCTATATAAATTTTAAAATATTTAAATTTCAAAATACGTACCTACTAAATACTCAACCAAACACCGTCTCTACATCTGTGCATCCCGTATCCGATCAGCCTGGCTGAGTTGAACGGGCCAGGCTCGCGAGAGAAGGCAACCAAATAGCCCCTAAAGGTTGGAAGACCTGGTATAACTGAGTAGCCAGCAACAAGAGAGCGGACTGGGAAACATGGGAAATAGCCAATTGCATCAGCCTCTCATTGTCGGGCACGTGTAGAGATGAATCCATGATAGCTTCGTCTTCCTACTTTTAGTCGGACGCTTTCAACGCCTTCTCCTTCCGCCCTGGATTCTTCAATCCAACCCTGATGGACGTGGTAGTTCTCACTGGGCTCAAGCCAATAGGCCATCAATTCCATGCTTTTGAGGCAGCCACCACTCATCGGCTGTCGACCAAGATCAGTTGGTCTCAATACCTTAGAGAGTACAGCCGATCATCAGACCCCGTGGAACCTCGCGAACACACCGCCTTTCTGAACATCTGGACAGGCTCCTGTTCTGTGGTACTACTCTGGGTCCTACCAATAATTATTAGGCTCTTGTCGAGGCTCTGGTGGTAGGCAAAGATATAGCCCTAGGTAAACTCTTCCTGGGTGCGGTCCACCGGACAATGCATGTCATCACCTCAAAACTTAGAGGTGTGGCCAATTCTCATGTCGTCGGCCATCAAGGAGGACCTCTCTGGTTCATTCAGCTCTGGTTGATGGCTCAATTTCAGCATCCTTTCCGCACCATTCCTTCTTCAGATCTTAAATTCCCTTGCGAGGACTCACCGAAGGAGGAGGAACAAACCTTCAGGTGCTACCGATCGTATGGGGAGGCATTCTCTCAGATCTTGATGAGAGATTCGAAGTTCAACGTAGAGTCTTTTATCGTGTTCTTCTCATATTTTTATGAGACTGAGAATGTCCCTCCTTCCGATTTCCTCCCGTACGGGCACATTGATGATTTGGAGTACGAGCGCCCAGGTTATTACCGACCGGACAGTCCTCATGACAAATGCTTTAGGCACATTATCTCGCCCGAAATCTTCTCAGTCAGTCTGAGTCTTTCAAACCACACCCAGAAGCCCTCGTATGAGTACTACCACCCATCTGCTTGCGCCAGACAGTCGCACTTGGGTTGCTCCCTCCTTGGTTGATGTTGTTCAATCGGCTTCATGAGCGAGAGGAGCTCAAGTTCAATCCACTTGTCTGTCTCAGCTTCAAAGAAATGACTCACCGGACATAAAAAACTTGCCACTGTCATCTTGCTTGCATCTCCAGTAGCCGATGTGCTCCTTGAGCCAACTCCCCAGGTGACTGGTTTGTCGGCATGCCGATTATCTTTTTTCCTTCGGTATTATTAATTCCCGTGTTTCCATACAGCCGATCATGTGGGATGTGGAACCTGAGGCCCCTCCCATGGGCACGGGTGCCAATCATTCGGCTGAAGGCTCCGTTGAGGAGACTGTTGAGGTTGCCTCCATGGAGATGATTGAAATCGTCGCTGTGGAGGCAACTAGAGAGGCCGTCGCGGAAGTTCCCAAAGTTACTGCTGTGGAGGAAGCCGCAGTTGTTGTCGTGCAGGTACCGCCATCTTCCGCCGTGGGCACGACGGAAGACCTATTGGGGCCGATGAGTAGCCCCTCTCTCCAAGAGCTTTCTGATGTTGTCCTTCCTCCGAGTCCACCTGTAGGAGTTGAGGTATATCCTGGCAAACCCCTTTTTATAGTATTCTTTTTTGAAATTTCTGCGCTTATCCAACATCGTTTTTTCAGTTATCAGCTAGTGCTCTACTTGGGTTTACTCCAGAAGAACTCGGCTTTTCCTTTGATGACGAACCGATGGTCGATGTGACTCCTTCGGTGCCTGTAGTCCATCGCCATCCCAAACGGACCAAGGCCTCCCATATGTGCTCCCGCACGGCTGCACCAGCGAGAGAAGCTGAAACAACTTCATCGGATGATGGTTTGGTCGGGGCTAGATGTCTTGGAAGTCTATCAACTGATAGCCGCTCTTCTTGCTAAGGTGGCTTCTTGCCTTTCTGCGGCAGATATGGAACAAGTTCAGTGATCTCCACGGCCTCTTTTCGAAGAAGGACGCTATCAAAACGGCGTTGGAACGTCGACACCGATGAGAGGAGGTCACAAGGGAGCGCGCTGAACTTGACATCTTGGTGGCTGTCGGTAAACAGAAGAAAGCAAACTTTGATAACGCAGTATCATCGGCTAAGGCTTTAAAGCCATCAAGAGCGGCTCTAGCTGATGAAGTCACTGATTTGAGACAAGCCCTGGTTGAAGCTGAAGCTTGTCTCTCCAATGTAGACCGTTCCATTGACTCGACCAACGCAGATCTACGGGCGCGTCACGCTGACATCTCCATGACCTTCAAACTCGTTGAGGCCAAGACCTGGGCTATTTTACCAGTTCTGGGTAATGAGTCCGATGATGAGGCCTTAATCTTGGGTTTTTGTCAGGCCGCAGAGGCTACTGCTGATAGGATCCGTCACCTCATTTAAATGATGTAACTGACTGTGTATTTCAGGACCTCCTGCCCTTGAGTATACATCATTTATTATTTACTTACTATTTCTAAGGACGACATGGATCGTTGGCCACACGACCGTAATTTACTGCACCGAGTTAATTCGGTCTTTCCTGTCTTGGCTTGCGGCGGTCGTTTTTATTATGCTCGTTTGACTAAGACCCTGTCCAGATGCTGGGATGATACTTCTTTAAGTACCTCCCGTTGATAGCTTTTGTGAACGACTCTCCTTCCAAAGTTTCCAATATGTATGAGTTGCCTTGCACCAGCCGATTGATTTTATACGGCCCTTCCCATGTTGGCGACCACTTACCATACCGACTATCTTCTGTCCCGATAGGTAGGATAGTTTTCCACACCAGGTCGCCTTCTTCGAATGATTTTGGCACAATTTTCTTATTGTATGCTCTTGCTACTCTGGCCTTGTTCCTTTGGATTTGTTCTAGTGTTTTGAACCTCAACTTTGTTAAATCCTCTAGGTTATTGGCTAGCACATCTTTATAGTTTTCAGCAGATAATGTATCCTGCTTGGCTGTTCTGAGTTTATGCCGGTTTCTATCGGCAGCACTGCCTCTTGTCCATACACTAGCTAGTATGGCGATACCTTGGTGACTCCGTGGCACGAGACTCGGTATGCCCATAACGCGTCGACCAATGTTGTGTGCCAACTCCTGGGTTTATCGGCAATCTTCCTTTTGATCAGCTTGATTATCGCTTTGTTTGACGATTCTGCCTGTCCATTAGCCTGGGCATAGTACGGCGAGGAGTTTAACATATCGATCCCCAGACTTCAGGCGAAACTCTGGAATGCCTCGGACATGAACACAGTGCCTTGCACTACTACAGAATGGCACATTACTATCGCTTCATCTGTGTCGGTTCTAAACTTTTGACTAAAAAACCAATTGTGATAAGTATATTCCATTTGGAAATCTTGGTAACAGGTTATCACAATCGGTTCTTAGAAGTAACCGATTGTGATACGATAATAATCCAAATCGGTTCTAGATAAGAACCGATTGTGATAATCATTTTGTTATCACAATCGGTTTTTATCTAGAACCGATTGTAATGAGTAGGTATTATCACAATCGGTTTTGGGAAGAAACCGATTGTCCTGAGCACAGGGGTTATCACAATCAGTTCTTTTCCAGAATCGATTGTAATGAGTAGGTATTATCACAATCGGTTTTGGGAAGAAACCGATTGTGATGAGCATAGGGGTTATCACAATCAGTTCTTTTTCAGAACCGATTGTGATGATTTTTAGATCAATAGGGCAACAGAATGCCCCAGTTCCATTAATAGATGAAACCAAGAACAGTTCAACAGAAACATAGTTTTTGCGAGATCCTCCACTCACACATTTCCCCTTCAGGGAACAAGAAAAAAACAAACTCCAACACAGACCAACCATAGAAAAACTGCAACATACGCAAAATATATAACATCATCTCACGAGCGCAACAACATCCGCACAAACAAAACTAATAGTAACATAATTCAGCTCCAGAAGTATTGTCTTCTTTTCTTCGGCAAAGTTCTTTCTCCCACATATGCAATGTGTCCATTCACTTCTCACGTACAGCAGGAAAGGACTTTGGTTTGGCATCTAGGCCAATCGCAGAACTGCATCATACGCAACATCGATCATCACTTCTTTGAAGATCGGGTTCCAATTCCTTAGAGTGACAAGAATCACCGATCGATTGTGATGATGGAACGTGCGCACGTACGTACTAAGAACAAAAAAAAAGCCGCCACCACATGAAAAAAACAGATATATATATATATATAATGAAAGCACAACTGGCTTTCAGCACAGATATATATATATATATTGTTCGCAGATCACATGCATGCATTTAATTTACTTATAGAACGACAGGCCATGGCTATCACCGCTAGGGCTGTCGCTGCCGTCGGAGTCGAAGAAGGGCGGCTGATCATCGTCGCTGCCTGGGTGATCATCCTCTGACGATGACGACCCAGAAGAGACACCGGTGCCCCCAACGGGTGGTCTCCTCCTCGTCCTCGTCGTCCTCCTCCTCCTCGTCGTCCTCCTCCTCCTCATCGTCGTCCTCCTCCTCCTCGTCCTCGTCCTCTCTGGGGCGCCTCCTGCTGGCGTTGGAGGCGCCTGGCCGGGGTGAGGCGCCGGGAGAGACATCGGGAGACAGCTGGGGCGGCGCCCCGCCGGAGTGAGGCGCCGAGGGCTGAGGCAGCGCTGCCGGCGGCAGTGAGGATGCTGGAGGATGGAAGCTAGGTGACTCCACGGTGGAGTCAGACCCTGCCGGAGAAGGAGGCGCTGCCATTGTTGCGGTTGAAGAGGCAGAGAAGACAGGAGCTATATGGAAGCTAGACTACCGATGACCAGGAAGCACTGCCATTGCTAGCTGCTGCGTACTTTTATATATTGATCGGGGAACGCGATGGTGATCAATTCTACATTTGAACGGTCAAATTGGCGGGAAGACGAAGGGGGTGGATGAATATCCGTGTCGGTTCTTATATAGAACCGACTGTGATGACTAATCTTATTACAGTCGGTTCATTTTAAGAACCGACTGTGATATGTTTTCTGTGTCGATTCTGTAAAGAAACCGACAGTGATGAGGATACAAATTATCACAGTCGGTTTTATATATAAGCGACGGTGATAACTATTTAATCACAAACGGTTCTTGTATAGAACCGATTGTGATGAAGTTTTCGTGTGTATATATGTGTGTGTGTGTGTGTGTGTGTGCCGTCGGGACTCGGGATGAACTTATTAACTCTCGTCGAGTTGGTGTTCTGGAGCCAAATAAAATCCGTCACTGCCTCAAAAACGATTACTCTAGTTTAAACTTATATTTGGATGAGAAAATATGAAAGTTTTGAGGATGTGTGTGAAGAGGGTAATTTGATGCATTGAGGGGATTTCTCTATTTTCCTGCCTAGCTTATTTGTGGCTTTCTTCAAAAGGTGAGCGTCATTCCTTCAAATCCATCGTATTTTGTATTAATGTACATTATTCGATTTTGATTTGGTGATTGTGTTATCTGTCATTAGCAGAGTGTATGGTTGAGAAATTAAATCGTGGAGGAGATCATCAGTGGGTTGAAGGTTAAAGTTAATTGAAACCCTAGCTAGCTTGATTAGGAGCTAGATTTCCCCTCATTTGTGGTTTTCCTCAAAAGGTGATCAGCATTAATTCGTACAAATCCCTTCAATATTGTAGTAGGAATTAAATTAAATTCTTTATTTCATGAATGTGTACATTACATGTCATAATTGTTTTAAGATAATTAATATGATCAATGGTATAGTAGTTAATTAGGTTGCGTAACCTATGTGTCTCCCGTTCGAGGGTGCTTGTTTATAAGTATGCTAAAATAGCATATTTATAAATAAGCAGTCTCGAATTGTCCACGTTTTTTTGGACAGTTCGAGGATATGTGGCTCGGGCAAGTTCTTAAGCTGTTGTACAAACTCTAGAGAAAGTTTCGGCAGCATCTCCCTGGTGTTCTCCGAATACACACCCTTTTGACCTGTTGTCGAGACGTGTATTTGGAGAACAGCGGGGAGATGCTGCCGAAATTTTCTCTAGAGTTGTACAACAGCTTAGGAACTTGCTCGAACCACATATCCTCGAATGGGATTAGGACTTGACCTAATTAGCAAATAGGAGTCATCTTTAGTACATACGTACTTAGTTGGTCAACAGATAGACGTTTCTTTAAGATCATTCAATCTCTCAACTTTGTTAATGCTTCGACCCTTCTTTTATTTCATTGACTAGGGCATTATTAATTTATTGTTTGTGGTTTAATTGTAGATGGACCGTGAAGAATGGATGTATCAAAAAAGCCGTGTGAGTGCTGAATTTTAGGGGGGAGTTAAGGAGTTCATAAGAATTGCAGAAGTAGATATGGTTACGAGGGGTGTAAAGTTCATATATTGTCCTTGTATTGATTGCACCAATCTCAGGAGATTTAACAACTCAGCTCAAATTGAAGGCCATTTGATTCGACGTGGCTTCGTGAGGAATTACACGTGTTGGATCCATCATGGGGAGACAGGTAGTACCCCTGTGATATGCAACGAAGAAATGCCGGAAGCCGATCATGAGTTGGAGCGTGATATGTTTGATGAGGATAATTTAGATCAAATGTTGCGGGATGTGGAGGGAAATTACACGGAAAGAGAGTTCAAAAAATTTAAAAGCTTGATGGATGACGATGCCAAACCATTATTTTCAGGTTGCAAAGGGGAATACACCAAGTTGGGTTCGGTTCTTGCATTGTTTGAACTGAAGGCAAAACACCGTTGAACAGATACAAGTTTCAATGCACTTTTAATACTTCTATCGGATATGCTTCCAGAGGGAAACGAGTTGCCAACAAGTATTTATGAAGCGAAGAAGCTATTATGTCCCATGGGAATGGAAATAGAAAGGATACATGCATGTCCAAATGATTGCATACTATACCGCAATGTCCATAAGGAACTGCGCATTTGTCCAGTTTGTGGTGTACCCCGATATAAACAAAATGAGAAGCGTAATGACAAGAAGCGTAAGAACCGAACTGACGACAGTGAAGATGTGAAAAAAGGGGCACCAGCCAAGGTGTTGTGGTATTTGCCCATCATTCCCCGTTTAGAGCGGTTGTTTGCAAATCCCAAAGAGGCAAAATTGTTGCGTTGGCATTATGAATCTCGAAAGGAAGATGACAAGTTTAGACATCCCGCTGATTCGGCTCAATGGAGAAACATTGATTGGCAACATGAGGAGTTTGGTGCCGAGATGAGGAACATAAGATTCGGATTGAGTACAGATGGAATGAATCCATTTGGTAATATGAGTAGTCGACACAGTACTTGGCCAGTTTTGTTGTGTATCTACAATTTGCCTCCTTGGTTATGCATGAAGCGGAAGTATATCATGATGTCATTGCTAATCTCAGGACCCAAACAGCCGGGTAATGATATTGATGTGTACCTAGCACCACTAATTGAGGATTTGGTAAAATTGAGGAATGAGGGGTTCGAGGTGTGGGATGCATACAAAAGAGAGAACTTCACCCTACGGGCTATGATATTTTGCACCATAAATGATTTCCCAGCCCTTGGTAATTTGGCGGGCTACAGTACGAAGGGAGCCAAAGCTTGTCCAATTTGTGAAGAGGACACTAATAGCTTGTGGCTGCCGAATTCGAAGAAAACGGTGTACATGGGTCACCGTAGGTTTCTACCCCGAAGTCATCGATATCGTAAGATGGATGACAAATTTGATGGAAAGAGGGAAGTTCGTGCAGCCCCGCAGCCTATGAGTGGAAGGCAAGTATATTCACACATAGAGGATATCGATGTTCAGTATGGTAAGAGCCGTAAATCTGTTCGTCCCAGGACCATTTGGAAAAAGAGGTCGATATTTTGGGACTTACCATATTGGAAGGAGTTAGATGTCCGTCAATGTATTGATGTCATGCACGTTGAGAAAAATGTTTGTGATAATTTGGTAGGCATCCTGCTGAACATACCTGGGAAGACCAAGGATGGTGTGAATGCTTGCCGCGATATGACCTACATGGGAATCAGGCCCAAACTTGCAGTGATGGAGGAGGATGGAAAAGGGCCGTACATCTCCCGCTGCATGCTACACCTTATCCAAGAAGGAGAAAGAAGACCTCTGCAGGTGTCTCCACGATATTAAAGTTCCATCGGGCTACTCCGCAAATATTAAGAAGCTTGTGTCTATGGATGATTTGAAGTTGGTTGGTATGAAGTCCCACGACTGTCATGTCTTGATGACCCAAATGCTCCCTGTTGCAATCAGAAATATTCTACCAGATGACGTCAGGTTGGCAATCACGAAGCTATGCTATTTCTTCAATGCGATTTCATGCAAGGTTATTGATCCCGATATACTGGACAACTTACAGAGTGAGGTGGTGCAGACTCTTTGTCAGCTTGAGATTCATTTCCCCCCGTCGTTCTTCGACGTCATGGTCCACCTCGTTGTTCACCTTGTTAGAGAGATTAAGATTTTTGGACCCGCATTCCTGCGTTACATGTATCCGTTCGAGAGGTACATGGGTATATTAAAGTCATACGTGAGGAATAGGTCGAAGCCTGAGGGTAGTATTATTGAAGGTTATGGGACTGAAGAGGTTATTGAGTTCTGCGTGGACTATCTAGGTAAAAGATAACCGATTGGTGTTCCTATATCTCGTCATGAGGGCAGGCTTGGTGGCAAAGGAACCATTGGGTCAAATCTAATGAGTCCACAATTTGATATGTACTGTAAAGCGCATTTCACAGTCTTGCAACACAACGCAGAAGTTCATCCATACATCCAACAACACAAGTTGATATTACGGGAAGAGAATCCACTTATGGATGAGCTTTCCATCACACGAGAACACAACGATCGATTCCTCACATGGTTCACAGAAAAGGTGAAGGTCTCCGTTAGTACTGAGGCTGTCAAATGGTTGGCTGACGGACCAAGATTTAATATACAGACATGGCAAGGTTACGATATTAATGGCTACACATTTTATACTGGAAGTCAAGATGCAAAGAGTACAGTGCAAAACAGTGGTGTGAGCATAGATGCTTTGTCCGATGATCACTCGAAAAGAGGATCCTCAACTGCAATGAACTGTTACTACGGGATGATCGAAGAAATATGGGAGCTCGACTACGGAATAAAGCAAGTTCCATTGTTCCGATGTAAGTGGG
The DNA here is from genome assembly GCA_036346355.1 of Rhipidocladum racemiflorum. Taxonomy (NCBI): domain Eukaryota; kingdom Viridiplantae; phylum Streptophyta; class Magnoliopsida; order Poales; family Poaceae; genus Rhipidocladum; species Rhipidocladum racemiflorum. Next base: position 67,449,676 of record CM070576.1, on the reverse strand, counting down.
TGAGACTTCCTCACGGAGTTAAGGTCGGCAAGATAGGTTTTACTCTTGTTGATCTGAATAGACTGGCCTACAGAGATGAACCGTTCGTCCCCGCAAAGCAAGCAACTCAAGTTTTCTACGTGCGTGATCCGGCCAATCCGAGGCTGCACGTCGTACTTCATGGCAAGAGGAGGATTGTTGGAGTTGAAAATGTCGTAGATGAAGAAGAGTACAACCAATTTGATGAAACACCTTCGTTTGCAGATGGGGCATGTCTTAGCGATGACGACGGCACACATGGAACACATTACATGCGTGTAGATCATCAAGAAGGGTTGTATTGTAAATAAATTAAGTTGTAAGAATTCCCTGTATAATGTAGCATTTTGTAGAATATATATATGTCAAATGGATCTTATAGTATAGCAAATTTGAAAAAGATTTGACTTTTCGACTCTTTTGAATGAAGACTCTGTTTTAACAAAATTAGAAATTGGATCATAGTCATCACAATCGGTTCTTTTAGGAAACCGACACAGATAGTATATATTGCGATCGGTTTTTTTATAGAACGGACACAGATAGTGTATATATTGCGATCGGTTTATTTAGAGAACCGACACAGATAGTTTACTTATTGCGACCAGTTTATTTAGATATCCGACACAAATAGTTTACTTATTGCGATCGGTTTATTTAGAGAACCGACACAGATAGTTTACTTCACATGGCGGGCATTTACATTTTGGCGCGCACACTCAGTACATTTCTGCGTGCACTGATTTCGTTTCAATTCATTCCACAACCCTAGCTCGACCACCTCCCCCTCCGGCTCCTCCCCCCGGCACCTCCCCCATCGGCGGGTACCCCGTGGGCGCCTCCCCCTCCGGCTCCCCCTCGGCTCCTCCCCCTCTGGCTCCTCCCCCCCCGGCACCTCCCCCATCGGCGGGTACCCCGTACGGGCGCCTCCCCCTCCGGCTCCTCCCCCACCGGCTCCTCCCCCCCATCGGCTCCTCCCCCATTGCCGACTCGGTTCGGCGCACTGTAAGAACTATCGGACTGTGGGCTGTAATTGGTTGTAAATAGCTCAATGATGATTGCTTAAAATTGAGGCTTGATTAATCTGATCATTAAAGGAACTTGCTAGACCTAGATAAGTACTACTCTTAGCTGACAATTTGGTGGCATTTGCTCTTAATGCATTGTTCTAGGGTTAGAGCAGTGTTGTGCTTATTCCTTTCTGCTCTTAGCTGACAATTTGGCGGTACTTGCTCTTAATGCATTGTGGTAGGGTTAGAGCAGTGCTATATTCCTTCATGCTATCTTTGTACTTATTCATACATTGCTAGAGCGGTCTTTGTTCTAGGGTTGTAATCCTGAAATTTTCAGATGTAATAGCCTGTGATATATTGACCATTTAGAAGTTGGACGCCTAATTAATTTAGCAACCATTCTATAGAAATCTGAGAGCAATCCATCTCGGCTAATTAATTTAGCAACCCTTCTATAGTAATATGTGCAGATTATATTCTCATTGCAATTTGAAACTTGTAACATCTGCTATATTATCGCACTTTATTTTCTTAATTAGGTTGCGTAACCTATGCGTCTCCCGTTCGAGGGTGCTTGTTTATAAGTATGCTAAAATGGCATATTTATAAATAAGCAGTCTCGAATTGTCCACGTTTTTTGGACAGTTCGAGGATATGTGGCTCAGGCAAGTGCTTAAGCTGTTGTACAAACTCTAGAGAAAGTTTCGGCGGCATCTCCCTGGTGTTCTCCGAATACACACCCTCTTGACCTGTTGTCGAGATGTGTATTTGGAGAACAGCGGGGAGATGCTGCCGAAATTTTCTTTAGAGTTGTACAACAGCTTAGGAACTTGCCCGAACCACATATCCTCGAATGGGATTAGGACCTAACCTAATTAGAGATTAGGAGTCATTGTTGGTACGTACGTACTTACTTGGTCTACAGATAGACATTTGAATTGCTTTCTCTTATGTGAAATATATTCATGTCAGAAATTTAAATTGCTGTCTCTCATGAAGTTTAGGTTTGACATATACGTACTTAGTTCGAAATGTCGCAAAGAGAGAGCACCGGCTCAACGCTAGAGAGAGAAGAAGGTCCTGCTACCCCATCGAGGAAGGTCAGAAAGGGCAGAGGACCGAATAAAGGAGCCATAGGGAGAACACCGCAAGTGCTCCACTTCAATGCCACGGGGGTTTGCACGGGTCCTAGCAAGTTTAAGGGGCGCTACTCCTCTTTTCTCGGCCAATTGGTCAGGGAGAGAGTGCCGATCACAGTTAAGGACTGGAGGAAGGAAGTAAGCGACGAGCAGAAGAACCGACTGTGGGACGAAGTTAAGGGGAAATGGATTATACCAGAGGAAGATGAAATCAATGCGAGACGGTACGCCTTGAAGAGAATGGGTGTGGCTTTGAGGCATTTCAGGGTTACCATGCATGCCGAGTTCGTGTTGAAAAACCGTACTCCCTTCCAAAGGTATCCATTTGTTACTCCCGAGGTTTGGGAGGAGTTCGCAAGGATGAGGAATACGCCCGAGGCGGAGGAGCTGAGAGAGAAGAATATCGCTATACAGAGGCGTAACACACACGCGCAGCACCTCGGTTTCGGTGGGTACATGGGGAAGAAGGCAGAGTGGGCGCAACTAGCCGAGGAGTGTGCAACCTCTGGGACAACGATACCTTACTCCCACATATGCGAGGAGCGGGCACGCAACTGGGTATTAGCAAGGACGAAGAAAACCTCTGACGGTCAGATTGTTGTTCAAAACCCCGTGACCGCACAGATCGTCACGACCATCGTAAGATATCTAACATAGTACATTGCATCTGACCCTTCCCATTGTATTTTAGCAATAATTTATATTTGCGACCTACAGGAGGAGGTAAGCCAGCAGAAAGAGCAAGGAGCATTTGAAAGCCAAGGGTCAAGGGACATCCTGTGTTCAGCAATCGGGAAGCCCGATCATAAGGGTCGGGTGCTTGCCGCAGGTGCGGGGCATACGAAGAGGTCCTTCTTTGTAGAGGAGAGCGCTTCCAGTGCCAGGGCAAGATCATGGGAAGCATGTGAGGCGCGGATTAGAGCGCAGATAAAGGAGGAGTTGAAGGAGGAGTTAAAGGCTGAGATGATGGCGATGTTCTCCCAGAATCAGAGTCCTGTACCATCGCCTATGCTACGCCCTAGCAGCTGCGCTTCCAATAAGGAACTATGCATTCCACACCTCAAGGTAATAACTGTTTCGGACCAAAAGGTACATGAGTAAGCTTAACAAAGATTATGATGAAGATGCTAATCACTTCTTGTAGGGTCCTGCCAAGTGCCAGCTAATCCTGATCGACGACGGAATACACATTGAGGCTACGCGCGGGTTTGCATTTCCAATCAAGGAGGATGACACGGTGCATGGTATACCTTTGGGGAAGGGCTACATGAGGGTGCAGGTGGACTATGTCCACGATGTTTACCTGTCTCATGCCCTGGAGTTCCCCCCGAACGAAGATATCACCACTCTCGGGCAAGCACGGATGTCGTTCATCAAGTGGCCCGCGACGGGTGTCGTAGTGCAAACACCTCCTCCTGCAGCTGCTACTGCTACTACTACTGCTACTACTGCTACTTCTCACGCTCTGCTACTCAAGCTCATCGGTGCTCAAGCTCTGCTATCGCTGCTATCGCTACTAGTGTCGCATCGTGCACACTTTGCTCCTACTACTATTGTTGCTGCACCTGCCTCATCGCTCTTTGCTCCTACTCATCGCCGCTGCACTCGCTCCTGCTGCTACTCTGCCGCTCTGCTCTTGCGCACAAGCTCACGCCTCGCTTCACAACTTGCACCTAGGCTCGCAATGCACCTCCTGCACCTACGCTGCGGCTACAAATCTTTGGTGCGCAGGTGGTGCGCAAAAGGACTTCTACCACGATGACGAAAGATACAAAGCAGAGTTCAGAGAGTCCCTCCGTGAAGAAGGCAAAGTTGTCAGAGGACACAGAGCACCCTGATGATCACAAGCGGTACATACATGGAAAGCCCTTTATCACAAGCCATGAATTGAATACTTTAGGCTTGTTCACTCGCCACCTACATGGGCGGTACATCGATAGGTCACATGAGGCCGAGCCTCGCCACGAGTTCGTAGTGAAGTATCGAGGGGGACAATTCCACCGCGAAGAGGATGGGACCTTCCCAGTCGGTTTTGAGGATCTGTACTTTATGTACAGCTTGAAAGCCGTCGATATTTCTACCATACGATCCTGGACGCTGTGAGTATCGCACCATACTCATTCATATGACTCTTTACTGATTTTGTATTATATTTTTTTACAATTGACATGAATTGCAGGACCATGAGGCAGCGAGCCGTGACGGGTCGACACCCTGTCGGGTTTGTCAACCCCGAGATGGTGTCTGCGACCATGGCTAGGTATCAATCGGAGTTCCTTGCAGGATACATCAAGCAGTCATTGCATGACGAGGCAAAAAAGGACTTCATTCTCTTCCCGTACCACCAGGAGTATGTACTACTATACAATTCAATTACATGTACACACTTCACCGTTTATGAACTTATTCTCTTGCACTGTGTACCGTTTAATAAGCAACCATTGGGTTCTACTTGTGGTTGTTCCGAGTCAAAACAAGGTCTACACGTTGAACTCACTCGAAAATAGACCGATGGACTATGTGATCGAGTCTGTTTTGCAGAAGTAAGTACATTCCTCTAACCTAACACTTTACATATTGAACTATGTTAGATATTTTTTACCTCAATGGCATCTCTCCAATGTATATGGCTTTCTTGTCTTACGTTGCCGAACGTGGCTGACACAATGATAAACAAGGCACCAAACTGGAGTGGAAGCGCTTCAAGGTACAAGTGTCTATCATAGGATTTTTTTCTGACACCTATTTTTAATTCGTCTCCTGATTTAAGTTTCTTTATTCACAGTGTCATCAGCAAGGGTGCGATGATCTGTGTGGCTTTTACGTGATGCATCACATGCTCATTTTGGTTGGTCGCGCAGATCGTTTCCCTAAGGTAGAGCTGATTATTTGCACTACTGTCAATGTGATATTTGTTTACAAGCATAATACTATCAGCCTTTTACAATAAAAATTTAAGACTTAAATATATTAGTGCACTACTATATATTTTGCAGGACCTTGATATCCTCCGAAAGAGCCTAACCAACACTGATCTCAAGAAATTACGAGACCATTTATGCCAGTGGTACTGGACAGAAGTTATAACGGAGGATGATAGATATAGAGACCATTCAAGCAAATACTAGTCCATAAAGTGTAAACAAAATTTGTCTGAATGTGATCTGTTACAGATTGTAAACAATATTAATTTGAATGTAATGTGTGTAGATTGTGATGTATATGTTCTGTGATATTGTGGATTGTGATGAATGTGTCATACTGTTAATGCGGGGCTATTTTCGGACGATGGACAGTAACATCATCACAATCGGTTCTTTGTTGGAACCGATTGGGATAGGTACAGTATCACAATCGGTTCTTGCTGGAACCGATTGGGATATTTTTAGTATCACAATCGGTTCGAATAAATAACCGATTGGGATATTTTTATTATCACAATCGGTTCGAATAAAGAACCGATTGTGATAATATACTTATCCCCATCGGTTTCAATAAAAAACCGATTGTGATAATGTAATCATTTGAATCGGTTTTAAAAAAGAACCGATTGTGAAATTATACTTATCTCAATCGGTTCTAAGAGGGAACCGATTGTGATAAGTATAATATCACAGTCGGTTCCTAAAAAGAACCGACAGTGATAAGATATTATTAGTGTCGGTTAAAAACCGACTGTGATATATCTACCTTATCACTGTCGTTGGACTTTCTATCGCTACCAAAACCAACCGTGATGACCAAAAAGAACCGATTCTGATGTACGAATCTGTAGTAGTGTTGATCGGTCGTAATGGTTTGTGGGATTCCAAACCAATAAACAATATGTTCATGTACAAAAGTTATTACCTCGGTGCTTATGACTCTCTTCAATGGGATGGCTTCGACCCACTTGGAAAAATAATCTGTCGCAGCCAGAATGAACTTGTGCCCTTTGCTCGAGGCAGGGTAAATCTGTTTGATTATATCTATGCCCCACCCGCGAAACAGCCAAGGTTTTATTACTGGGTGCAAGGCCCAACGGGTGCGTTCTGCACGTTCCCAAACTTCTGGCAATCTTGGCATCCTCTGTAGTAGCGAAAATAGTCTTCCAGCATCGTCGGACAATAATAACCGGTGCGTCTTAGCAACCACTTCATCTTGTGGGTCGACTGATGCGTTCCGCAGATTCCTTCGTGGACTTCTTCCATTGCCGTTTTTGCCTCTTCGGTACTGAGACATCGCAGCAGCAATCCCTCTAAAATCTGATAATATAGGATATTATCGATCATCACATACCTCAGTGCTTGTCTCCTGGTCTTCACATCTGTTTTTACTGAGGGGTCTATCAAATAGGCCGAAACTTTTTGCGCCAGTCGGGCGTCGCCAAGCACATCACTGTTTTCTCAATTGGTTCACAATCAATTAGCCGATCAAGTGTCTTATATCTTAATGCTTGCTGTGCCAGCGCATTAGCTCTACCATTTTCCTCTCGGGGTATGTGATCGATCGTCAAGGAGCTGAAGGCTTCAATCAGTTCACGACACTACGTCAAATACTTGGTCAGGACTTTATCGTAGCAGTTGAACTCTCCTCGAACTTGCTGCACCACCAACAGGGAATCACCATAGGCTTCAACAGAGTCCGCCCTGATGCTACATAGCATACAGTCCTATGATCAAAGCTTCGTACTCTGCCTAATTGTTCGAACATCGGCAGCCTATTCTAAAAGCCTAATTGTTCGAACGTCATCTTGGCTTCTTCGGGTCCCATTGGGCGTGCCAAAAGTGTGTTGGCGCAAAAAACTTGACGAAGGGTTAATCGCCACCAACACACGAGAACGCCGGGTTCAGTTTTGGTTCGCGAGCGTGCCAGCCAATTTGATCTCGCAATCGGCAAGAGAGATGTGTTCCCCAAGGAGATTGATCAAGAGACCGATCTGGGGCCTGGTAATGGGTTGATCCTAGCCGGTTTTGAAGCAAACCAATGCGGATCGGGGTAACTGAAAAATCTGATCAATTCTACGAGCCAATCAGATGGGGATAAAGGCTACTTCTCTTGAAAAAGGCGATGCCAACAAGATCGGAGAGGAAGCATGACCTGGTTGGGCGCAATGCAGCGAAGATTAGTAACTGGCGATGCGCAACTTGTATTGATCAAAGTGTGTTACATGAAAATATTACAAGCTAAATGTCTACTCCTAATGCAAAGGAAAAGAAATGTATAGATTGGTTTGATGTGTGTGTGTGTCTGTATCTCTCTTGTTTTACGTAGTCCGTCGTCCTCCTTTTATAGCCATCAAGCCTGATCGTATCTACCTAGGTCTCGTCATCCGCTCGTATCGGCTTCGAACTCTTCTTTCCATCTCAGGCACTATCATATCCGATTTTAACCGTATCGGCTCTAACTTTCCTTCCCACATGCGTGTTGCCATATGATCATAGCCTTTCCAATTTGCCCGCTCATTGTCTTTTATCAATCTGGCTTTACATCGATTCCTTAGACTCATGCCAGGACTGCACCCGTCTAGGTTGTTCAATTTTGGGTGCTAACAATATGATATGCTCATTTCCAAATTAGTAGAACTATTCTATCCGTCTTTATAGCTTTTTTGAATCAATGAACCAAACAGGGATTGAGAGGGATGTTGGAAGTTTCTCCTACAAATTGATGTCAAGTCAAGAATTCAATATGCTAAAATGACAAGGCGTACACTAAAGAGAGCCTTTTGAGCCGTCCGCAGGCAACTCTAAAGGCGATACAAATCCCTAGGAGCGCCTCCCTGCGTGCATTCCTTCTGCTACCTCGCCGCTGCCGCTAGTGGCCGGCGCCTTTCCCTTTCTCCACTTCCTATCCATCCATCCCTCTTCAAGTTCCTCACATTAGCTCCTGTAACACCCCAATTTTTGCTTTTCATGAATTTAAATGAGATTTGGCACTTTTGTGAATTTTTGGAATTTTCTGGGATTTATTTGGAATTTATTTGAACTTATTCCCTTTTCAAATAATTAAAGAATTTAATTTTGCAAATAAAATTTTGTTGGAAATATTTTATTTGAGTCCAAAATGTTCCAAAATATTTTCTAGAATTTTTCTGAGTGTTTTGCTATTTTTAATGAATTAAATGATTTTCTGGGAATTATTTTGAATATTTAATCGCTGGAAAAACCAAACCGGGTTTTACTGTTCATCCGACCGGATCCGAGTCCGAATCAGACTCGAGTCCGACCCGGACCCGACCGCGCCAGCCGTCTCGGTCGAACCTCGTCACCAAACCCAACCCTAACCCTAACGCGCCTGACCGTTGGATCGAGATCCAACGGCCACAATCGCGCCAACGCCGCCCGAGCCAGGCTCCGACCGAGCCAACCAGACCACCGAGCCGGACCCGAGCCCAAACCCCCGACCGTTGGATTTTGATCCAACGGCTGCCGTTGAGCCACGTCGCCCAATCCGAATCCATTTCGGATTCCGTCGCCGCAGCCGTGTGGACCTCGGTTTCCGCGGTTTTCACGGAAGCCGAGGCCCCTATTTAATGCGCCGCCGCCGCCAGCATGTTCTTCGTTTCATTGCGCACCCGTAGCCCTAACTCACCGAGCTCAAGCCGCCGTGGTTGCGCCGCAATCGCTCGCCGTAGTGGATTTAGGGTTCCGCCGCGGTTATCTGTCGTTTCTGCCGCCGTCCGCCGTTCTCCGCCGTGTTGGTGCCTAGATTCGGAACCGCAAGGACAAGACACGTCGGGAGGTACCATTCACTTCGCCGGAATCGCACCCAAACGCCGTCGGGTGTGTCGTCGTCGTCATCTCCGGCGAACCAGCTCCGCCGCGAAGCCATCGCCGTCCTCGAGCTCTCTCCACCATCCGATCAAGATCCGAGGGCTCAGATTCGTCCACGTCATCCTCGAGTAAATTCTCACGTTTTAGTTTTTAGATATGTTTTCAACCGTTGGATTTAGATCCAACGGTTTAGATCGTGCCACGTAGCCATAGTTGCACCGTGCTTGGATAGATCTCAGCCGTTAGATCTAGATCGTACGGCTAGAGTTAAACCGCGTTGTAGCTTTAGATCGGATCTTGACCGTCCGATCAAGATCGAACGGTCCAGATCAACCGAGTATTTTCCAACGCGTGAGGTTGGATCTGATCTGGACCGTTGATTTTCAAATCAACGGCCCAGATCGTGCCGCGTGTCCAGTACTTTGACCGTCACGGCCAAGACGGGTCGGCCGCGATCGCCGACGTCGGGCCGGGACCGACGCTGCCGCGTCGATCGCCGAACCGCACCATGACGTCACCCGTGACGTCATGCTGACATCACGGTGGGGCCCAGCTGTCAGAGCCCTCGGCCGAGCCGTGCGCTGACGTCACCCGAGGGGCCCCACCTGTCAGAGGCACACGTGCCGTGGACCGGGTCCACGGTGGACCGAGCCGAACCGTGCGCCGGGTCCATGGACCCGAGGCGACGTGGCGGCCTCTGATTGGTCTATGTGTCGTGCTGACGCAATAAATATTTTTCCAAAAAAGAAATTATTTATTTAATTCGGTTTATTGATTTTAAATATAGATTCAAACTTCAAACGCTTATAACTTTTGCGTTTTAACTCCGATTTGAGTGATTCAAATTTCTAAATTTTTATAAAATTGAGATCTACCTAATGGTGAATTTTATTTAATTTTTGGACCAAAGTTTTTCTCTGTAATATTATTTAATTGATTATTTAAACTTTAAACGCTTGTAACTTTTGCGTTTCAACTCCGATTTTGCCGGTTCAAATTCCGAAAAATTCATAAAATTATGCTCTCTCTGTTTATGGACTTCATTTGGATGTTTGGACACTTTTTGTCTACTGTTTATTTATTTATTGCTATTTGCACGCTTTACGAGTAGACGTTGAAGTGCCCGAGGGCTTCGAAGGTGAAGTGTTGACCCAGGAGCCAGCCCAAGACCAAGAACAAGTACTCTTTGAAGGCAAGTTATGCTTTGACCATACTGATCCTATTTTTTGAAATTAATTTAATTTAAATTATTGCATGCTAATTTAAATTAGAAAATGCTTTATTTAATTGTGGAAAATTAGATAAATGCCAATTGCTGTATGACACCTTGGTTAATTAAATATGTGCCATGAACCCTTGTCACCCTAGTTGTGGATTACTAGTTGGACATTATTAAATCGCCAACATGGGTAGCTAGACCGATGTAGTATGCTTAGCCTTGCCACGTGAAATGCTTTGGACAATCAAATGCTAATATTGACTTAATGAGATATTGAACCTATTTTGAAGAAGTATCATGTGTTGTGATTGTCGATGGCACGTGGTGCATGGTAATCAACTGGGGGTTTGATAAATAGTTTTCGACCGGGGCATGGGACAAGAATGATCGGGTGGGCCTGTTGTGGCACCGGGAACGTTGTTTTGGTTCTTCGGGTAGTCTTGCCCTGGTCACCCTAAGGACTTAATCTTGCAAGCCTTTGAACTGAGTCAAAAGTGCAACCACATGTCTGTAATGGGACGGACCTAGTTGATTAAGTTGCTAATAACGTACCTGTGGGACCTCGGGGTGTCAACTATACCTTTTGTGTAATTGTACGGGGGAGCGTATCGGGGCTGCGGCCAGGTACCCATCTAACGGTTGATTGGTCTAAACTTCGCCTTTGCTAAGGGAAGGGTTAGTGTGTAATAACCGGGAAGGCCCACTTGTGCTGTTAGAAGTTTCCGAAAGACTTTGTTACGGACACTCGCCTCTGTGGTGTTTGGTTGTATCTTGTAGGTAAAGTGCATAACCTCTGCAGAGTGTAAAATCTATTCGAATAGCCGTGTCCGCGGTATTGGACATTGCTCGGGAATTACAGTCAAGGGTTAGACTTTCTTGAAAATAACTTGGACTTGAAAGGTTTTGTCTGGTTTAATAATGAGGTTGAAGGGAATGTGGACTAGGAATGGGAAAGATGTTTATTAACTCCTGGAAAAGTTATTGATCTTATACTTGTTTTTACTGCTTTCGAATCTACTTATGTTACTTGACAAATGCTGTTTTACTGCAATTATACCATGAACTACTCCTTTGTACTAAGCCATGCATGTAGTATATTAGTTGCATTCTGTGCATGACTTGCTAAGTACCAAGTACTCACCCTTGCCACAATACAATATCAGTTGAAGAAGAGTTTACACCAGCTTTGGAGGAGGAGCTCCAAGAGGAACCGTCTATCTAGGGAGCGAGCCCAGTCAGTTGCCTGTGGTATACTGGATGGCGCCATGAAGTTATCTTATTTTTCCGCTGTTGTTATTTCCTTTCTTATAAGTTTCGCCCTGCGTGGCGTATATTTGTAACTTGACCTTAAGGTCGAGCAACCAGCTTGGTTAACTAATTAAAGTACCTTATTATTTCGCTGAGTATGATTGTGATATTTACCAATGTTGAGACTGTGTGCACTAGCGCGTTCCTGGACTAGTGCTGAATACACAGAGGGTCCGAATTTGCAAATTCGGGTCCCGACAGCTCCCTAGCCGGGCCCGATTGAGCTTAGACCAGATTTGCCCTCCCTTTGTCAGATCCAATCACCTGCTTGTGGTTGAGGTGGCTCAGTGGTCGGAGTACGCATGATGCGGACTTGGCCGACGAAGGCAGCTGGTGACAGGAGCACGAGGGCCATTAGCGCATATACCACTTTCAATAAGTGGCATCGCTAAAATGCCACTCTGGCCCACTGTAATAGACACAAATGGTCCCACCTGTCAACGACAGCGGAGTGGCATTTTTAGCGAAGCCACTTCTGGAGAGTGGCATTTTATCAATTTTTCCCACGAAGAGTAGGGTGCCAACGAGATGATCTTGGCCACGTGGCTGCACGGTGCGCCCAAGGCACACGCTTGGGTTGGTGGCAATGAGCGACGCGGTTGGCGTGGTTGGACAGGTGTTGTGGCCGGCGATCCGGCCAGTGTGGCTGTGCGAGAGGTGCATGACGGGGTTGTGAGGGCTCCATGGTCAGAGCGCGGCGAGGCTGCCATAGGGGGCGTTCGGGCGACATCCAGCAGTAGGGTGTGGTGTTCAAGGACCTCACCAGAGGTCGGCCTCGTCCACGGTGGGTGCACCAGAGTTCAGGACACCCACGTCGTCGTCGGCAGCGAGCTCGGGGAGGTCGGCAAGAGGCCGTTGTAGGAGTTATCTTTGTCGATGGTGAGGTGGGCTTGGGTGCTCTAGTCGGTGGCGCTGCATCCTGGTAGGCACTCAGGTCGGCCTTGGCGGGGCACGGGTGGTGCTTTGGACAGCGGAGGGTCGCGGTGCTGCTCTGGGTGGCCGCGGCAAAGATTGGGTGGAGTTTGCTCCAACGCGCGGATCTGCCCACCCACATCGTCATCGTTGACAGTGAGCTCGAGGAGGTTGGCAAGAGACCGGCGTAGGAGTCGTCTATGTCGACGGTGAGGTGGGCAGTGGGCTGGTTGGTCAGTGCTCTGGTTGGGAGGGCCTCGATGGCATTGCTGCAGCGCTGGCTTGGGGACGCAACGAGCAAGGCGTAGGCCCGGCGTTGGCAATGAGGATGGCTGCATCATGGCGACGAGCGGAATGAGCCGTGTGGACCGGCGGCAGCTAGCGATGTCTAGGTAGAATAAAAGATAGAGCTCCTACCTTTAGTTTCAAAAATAAAATGACAAGGCGTTTGCTTGCCTCACTCCCGACCTAATCGAAGACTTCTTCGTGTATCCAATAATACTTTCCCTCATCCTGCATGATCCAAGCGCCAAATTAGGGTGCAACGGCGTGCAAACGACAAAAAGTTCAGGGGTATAAAAAACTAGCTAGAATGTGCGGCGCACGCCGCACCGTGTAAAATTTACTCTATTTAAAAAAAACTGTAGGAGGACCTAAACATATTTTTTTCGGAGCGATTTTAACACTCTATATGTTCACCAGTGAATAATACATTTTTCGAAAAAAATATTATAGATCGAGTTGCTAAAATACTACAGAGATACAGTTGTATACATATATTTCTTATTCTGGAAAATATCAGAAATCGAGTTACAAAAAAATAGAGAGATAGAGTTGCACACATATTTCTTTTGACGAATTTAGTTAACACTTTATTATTACCCGGCAACCTTCTTTTGTCGAGTTTAACACTGCGTTAACCGGGTAATAATACTTGTTCCGAAAAATATTAGAGATGCTAACCTTCTTTTGTCGAGTTTAACAATCCATGCGTTCACCGAGTAATAATACATATTTCAAAAAATATTAGAAATCGAGTTTGGAAAAAAGTCTAGAGATTAAAGATCGAGTTGGGAGAGAAAATCTAGAGATAGAGCCGTACACATATATATCTGTTGATGAAAATATTTTTTCCGGGAAAAACGAAGAAAGAACCTAGACATATATTTCTTTTGACCAATTTGGTTAACATTTTATCATTACCCGGCTAACCTCCTTCTGTCGAGTTTAATACTCTATGTGTTAACAGGGTGATAATGCATGTTCCGAAAAATATTAGAGATGCCAACCTTCTTTTATCGAGTTTAACACTCTATGCGTTCACCGAGTAATAATACATGTTTCGAAAAATATTAGAGATCAAGTTGGGAAAACGTACACATATTTCTATTGACGAAAATATTTTTTTCGGGGAAAACGGAGAAAGGACCTGGACGTAAGGGCCGGGGACCTGTTTGTTATATTTTCGGACCTAATCGCTATTATGAAAAATTAGAAAAGGGCTCGTTCGAGATTCGTATTTAGCGAGGGGCTTTGTTGTAAAGTAACGAACCAGGGACCTAAACGTAATCTGAAAAAGTTTTTTTTATACTCACAAAAAATCGCAAAGGATCTATTTGTAATTTACAGGGACCTATCCGTAATTTAAATAACATAGAGGGCTTTTTTGCAAAATGGCATGGAGGTGAGGTGGATGGCTTGAGAGGGCTCCAATTCTTTCCCACATAATAGATGAAATATTGCAGGTTACCTGTAATTAGCTGGGAAGAGGAAGGTCGATTGGTTAAGCTTAAAGCATCTCCAATAGTTCTCAAAACTTATTCCCAAAATTATTTTTTAGGAACAAATGAAAAAATTACCGCTCCAACAGTTACCATATCGGAATCCCAATCTCTCTGCACGCCCAAAAATTCCGACCAAAGTGGCCACATATTGGATGCTCGTGTGCATTCCCAATCACTATTTTTTGGGGGGAAATGGGAACTATTGGAGAATGATCTTTTTTTAAAAAGTCCAAAAACTTTAGAAAGCTCTCAATCCAAGATTATTGGGAGTCAAATTATAAGAAACTGTTGGAGATACTCTTAGGCAGTGGCCACAAGTATAAAATTGGGAGAAACTAGCAGCCGGACGTCCCATTTTTGCTTTTTTTTTTGGGACGCCGTGCAACATTTTTTTGAACGTATGACATATTTTTTTTGAACGTAGAAAACAGTTTTTTTAACGTATGAAATATTTTTTTTTACTGTTTGTCGAAGAAAAATGTTTCATTACGTAGAAAAAAAATGTTTCACGCATAGAAAAAAAATGTTACAAAAAAATCAGAGTATGATCCCTAACAATTCCGTATAAAATGACGTCGAATAATGCTGTTGTGTGGATTCCCTCAGACCAAGTCCATGCGCACAACTACTACATATATCTAACATTTCTTAAACCAGCGTGCATACATATGTACCATGCATACCAGTGGTTACCTACCTAGCTTGTGCGAGAACAAGAAACATATCAGTTATGACCTCAATAACCAGTCACCTTCTCAACGCCGTCTTCCTCCTCCTTTCTCTGTTGCTCGTTACTCTTGGAGCCTTTGCCGCCAACCTTGCTCCTGACATCCTCAACAAGGGACGCAACATCACCGACGGCGAGACCCTGGTCTCGGCCAGTGGTTCATTCACCCTGGGGTTCTTCTCCCCCGGGGTGCCTACCAAGAGATACCTCGGAATATGGTTCTCCGTATACGCCGACGCCGTCTATTGGGTAGCCAACCGTGACCGCCCTCTCACCGACGCTTCTGGGGCGTTGGTGATCGGTGGCACGGGGAGCCTTCTCTTGCTCGATGGCTCCGGCCAAGTCGTGTGGTCTTCAAACACAACTGGCACAGCTGCCTCCACGATGGCACAGCTGCTCGAGTCGGGGAATCTAGTCGTGAGTGACCCGAGCAGCCGTGGTGTCGCCCTGTGGCAGTCGTTCGACCATCCCTTGAACACCTTGCTTCCCGGCATGAAGATTGGCAAGAACCTATGGACCGGGGCCGAGTGGTACCTCTCGTCGTGGCGGTCGGCCAACGACCCGTCCACAGGGAACTTTCGCTACACTACCGACACGAAGGGCGTACCGCAAAACGTTCTCTTGGATGGCGACATAGTGATATACAGCACGGGGCCGTGGAACGGCTTGTACTTCAGCGGCATCCCGGAGATGAGGACGTATTCCGACATGTTCACCTTCCAGTTGACGACCAGTCCAAGCGAGATAACCTACGGTTATCTTGCCAAGGCTGGGGCGCCCTTCTCACGTATAGTTCTCACCGACGGCGGGGTCGTACAGCGCCTGGTGTGGAACCCGAGCAGTGGGGCATGGAAGACCTTCTTCCAAGGGCCGTGGGACGTCTGCGACAACTACGGCAAGTGCGGGGCGTTCGGTCAGTGCAACGCCGATGCGTCGTCGACGTCGTTCTGTAGCTGCATGAAGGGGTTCAGCCCCGCGTCTCCCTCGGAGTGGAAGATGAGGGACTACTCGAGCGGATGCCGGCGAAACGTGGCGCTGGACTGTGCTGACAACGGGACAACCACGGACGGGTTCGTGGCGTTGCAAGGAATGAAGCTTCCCGACACGCACAACGCGTCGGTGGACGCGAGCATCACGCTGGAGGAGTGCAGCGCGAGGTGCCTGGCCAACTGCTCGTGCGTGGCCTATGCCGCTTTGGACATCCGACGAGGAGGTGAAGGTAGCGGATGCGTCATTTGGACAGATAACATTGTTGATCTTCGGAGCGTAGACAGAGGGCAGGATCTTCATCTACGATCTGCAAAGTCCGAATTAGGTATGTACAGTAATAATTTAAAAATCCCAGTTTTCCTAATGCGTTTTGCACCGTTCCCACCGCGAATGGTAAGAACTTTTTTCATGGAAATTAGCTGGACCTTTTCGAATCATGGATATATCTATCTATCTATACCTGTACTAATTAAGCACTCTGAGAAAGCTCACACGTTAACCTGAAAAATCTGATCGTCTATCTATCGGGCCCAAATTATAATGGCTTAGATAAAAAAAAAGAGCCCATCTCCAGCACAATCTAAATTAATTGAAATTCAAAATAAGATTAAGAAAAATTAGCAATTTGACTTTCATACGATTTCTTAAGTAAATCCATAAATAGCTAAAATTTGAAATAGTAATTAAATAAAAATTAGCAAATTAAAACAAAGAGCTCATGTCAATTATAAGCCAAATTAACTAAAATTCGAAATAAAAAAAATACTTGAGTTAAAACGGTTCAGATTAAAAGAAAGAGTCCATATCAACTACAATCTAAATTATGAAATTCGGAATAAACAATTTGGGAAAATTAGCAGATTGATTTCCATATAATTTCTAAAGTAAATAAATAAATAAATAAATTTTTAATAAAATTTATCTAATAAAAATAAAGAGTACATGTCAATTATAATCCAAATTAACTAAAATTTGGAATAAAAAATATTCGAATTATAATGGATCAGATTACAAGAAAGAGTCCATGTCAAGTACAATCTAAATTAACTAAAATTCAAAATAAATAGTTAAGTAAAATTATCAAATTGACATCCATACGATTTCCAAAGTAAATCTAAAATAACCAAATTTCAGAATAATAAATTTGGAATAATAATAAGTGAAAATAGACAATGGATTTTTATACGAAGTCCAAAATAAAAATTAAAGGAAAAATCCACCCAAAGTACAATCCAAAAATACATGGATTAGGGATAAATTAAATAATGATTAAATATTTTATTTGTATGTGAATTTAAATGCTAAATTGCAAAAATATTAAAAATTCATAACAAGATCTATTACATGTACTAATTATAAACTACAAAAACAATTTCAATTAATAGAGAAAAAGAAAAGGTTAGGCGTCCATCTAATAGAAACAAGTTAAGTGTCTATCACGTGCTAACCAAATTAATAGACCCAAGTGACTTTACCTAACAAGCTAGCCCGTGCGAATGCACGGGTTGACGACTAGTATGCTTAATTTTGCTTAAACACGTTGAAGAACAATGTAACACCCCGCCCTTTAGTACCACATTACATGTTTATAATATTGAGTTCCACTATTATATCATGTTTTTTGGTCTAAATGGTAGCATTTCTGGGTTAATTCTTTTGGGTGAAGCAAGACAAAAACGCAAGTGATACATACCTGTTGGCCCAAATCGTAGCATGCGAGGACAAAAGCATGGTTAGCATGTGTGTACCTATTATTACTGCCTGTTGTCAAGCGTGCCTACCTGGTAAGTGGACTGGATTGTGAAGTTTGGGCTGAATTAAAAATGATATCAAAGCATCAAGCCCAACTATACAGCCGCGCGTGCTTGTGGGCTTGTGGCCTTGTAGCGTGTGCCACATTGCCAGTTTAGGTTGTGTTCCACTAGCAAAGAATGCATGTTAACCCAAATCGTAGCAAATGAGGATGAAAATTCAAATGGGTTGCTACACATGCGTACCTACACCGTTGGCGGGCTAGGCTATTAGTGAATTTTGGGCTACAGATTATTACAAACGATGAAATAATTAACAATGGTTAGCACATGTATCTATTATGTAGCATGTTTCTAGCGCTATACCACGCTTGAGTAAGGGTGGCAACGGGGACGAACGTCTCCATTCCCGAGATGATGAAAATCTCCCGTTCCTCAGCCCTGAATCCGGCATCGGGGGCCACTTCACCCCGTCCCTATCAAGGTATTGGGTCCCCGTAGGGAGCCACACCCGATAACAAGCAACAAGCAATGCACAGATTCAAAGCACAAATCACAATTTCAAAAGCACAAGCATCAATCTGGAATTCTAGAGGAGGATGATGAAATGGGGGTAGAGGAGTTTACTCACTGCCTCACTGGTGTTGTGGTGGAGAAAGCCACTTACGCCCGCGTCACGCTCGCCCCAGCCACCGAGATGGTTGTGGCCCATGGTGGAGGGAGGGGGAGACAGCCACCGACGGTCCGACGCCCATGCCTGTGTTAGGCACCGCTCTAGTCGTGCGCTCCCCAACCACTGTGGCGGCCATGGCGAAGGGGGAGGGAGAGGTGGCCACCGATGCTGCACCACCGAGGCGGCCATGGTAGAAGCAGAGAGGGTGAGGCCGCTAGGGGTTGGGCGAGGCCTGAGGGGGAGGGGGAGGCGGCCATGGCGAAGGGGGAGAGGACGAGGCCACGAGGGGGAATCAGAGGAGGCGAGATGGAGAGGGCGAGGTGGAGGCGGCAGCAAGCCGGAGAGGGCGAAGCAGAGTGGGTGAGGTGGAGAGGGAGTCGGGTCGGAGAGGGCGAGGTGGAGGGGGTGAGGTGGAGAGGGCGAGGGTGAGACGGAGAGAGTGGCGAGGCGGTGAGGCCGCGAGGGTGAGGTAGACGCGTCGAGACTCGGGAGCGAGAGTGCGAGCGACAGCCGGGGGATTGAAATTTGGGGATTTAGGGAGGAGTGACGGGGTGGGGCGGGTAACAGGGACGGGGAGCTGTGGAACGCCCCCATCCCGGATTCCCCCGACGGGGATAATTTTCCCCTGTTATTAGCCCTGTGGAGGGGAAATTTCTCTATCACCGTCCCTTAATAGGTGAATCCTCCGGCGGGAACGGGGAATAGGGCCATTGCCATCCATACGCTTGAGATTGTACATTGGAGAGACGAAAATGAGAGGAGATAAGAAAATGAAAATAAATTTATTTAAAACTCTAGTCACTAACGTGTCACCAACATATGTTAATGTGTATTACTTAAGTTTTCCCATTAAAATTAGTGAATAAAGTAATAAAGTAATACTTGGTTGCCAGAAGACTGGTCCTGAGTCCTGACGTAATGTCGTAATGATTGTCCACGTAAATATAGGTTGACAGGTGACAGCTATACCGTTTAAGATTCTGCATTTCTGCTGCTTTTTGCCATCTGCTGAACCTTATGCTAACCATGCATATGAGCAACATAATGCGAACTGCAACAGCTGAAGCGCCGCCGACGCACCGCCGACACCAGCTGTTTCCTACTGCGCTGGTTATTGGTGCACCCATAGCTTCCCTCCTTGTGGTTCTCCTCGTTGTTTTGTCGGTCGTATTTGTGATTCGGAGGCGACGACGGCGACAAAGAATATCAGGTAAAAACTCTACTATACACTCGTTGCTTTCTTATTCCTTTCTTGTTCTGCTTTAAGACACATGAAGCTTACAGAGAAGGATGGAAACAATAATCCAGTAGACAATGGCCAGAGGGTTGCACTTGCAGATGATCCGGCAGACAGTTGTCCCAATCCTGCTTCGACCGTCCGGTCCGTCCCTGCGGTTGATCTGCCTACCATACAGGCGGCCACGGAAAATTTCTCCGAAGGCAATATCATTGGCCGAGGAGGATTTGGCCTCGTCTACAAGGTCCTTTATTTCCTTTCTTATATGCATATATAAATTGATACAGTCAAAGATTGACTACACATACAGATAATTTGAGTTCAGACTTCCCAACGGCACCCTTCAGTAGTATGACTTCGTTACTGCGTATGTCTGCTGAATCTGCATAATAACATCTAATTGTGCAATCACCAGGGGCAGCTACCTGATGGTAGAAAGGTTGCTGTAAAAAGGCTCATACAGTCTCGTCTTACCGATGAAGTCAAGGAGAACTACAGAAGAGAAGTGCGAGTGATGTCAAAGGCCATGCATGTCAATCTTGTTGAGCTGCTTTGCCGTTGCCAGGAAGGAGACGAGTGGATACTAGTCTACGAGTACATGCAGAAAAAGAGTTTGGATCTCTACATATTTGGTACTTTTTTTAATGCACGCCTTGTTAATATATGTAGAAATATGATGCATAATTTAATTCACTAGCGCTACAAAATCTGATGTGCTATATTTGGAACTGACAGGAGATCCCGGACTCCGTGCTTCGCTGGATTGGGCTCAAAGAGTAGAAATAATTCATGGGATCGCACAAGGGGTTGCATATCTTCATGAAGGACTAAGTGAGAAAGTCATTCACAGGGACCTAAAAGCATCCAATATACTTTTGGACGACAATTGGAAGCCTAAGATAGCAGACTTCGGCACTGCAAAACTTATCATTGAAGATCAGACAAATCCCACGCTAGTACAGTCAGCGTATGATTTAAACTTCGAAAATGCTCATCTAATATTTCAATATAAGTGTAGCTAGACTGCGATCAAATAGACCATGTATGACTAGTTTTTTGTTTCTCTACATTTGAGAGACCTCAATTGACACATGTTTGTGTTAAATGTAGGGGGTACACAGCTCCGGAGTACGCACCGCAAGGGAATCTGACATTGAAGTGCGATGTGTATAGCTTTGGAGTCGTGGTGCTGGAGATAGTCAGTGGTAAAAGGAATAGTACCGAACCAGAGCTCTTTCTTGATGTAAGTACACTGAAAAAAGCTATATTGCCATTTTCTGTTTCGAAACGGGAACAGTTTGAGAGGTGCTTCTATGTTTTTCCTTCTAATACAAGTTGCATAAATCTTGAAGCAAACGAAGGGGTAAGTAATCCTCATCTACCCTTCATTCATGCTTTAATATTTGTGCAACTTTAAAAAGGAAGAGTATTTATGCTCCTTTGGGGATATGTTCAAATGAGCATACTACATAAGTAAGCCTTTCTGCAGGCCGGGGAATCCTTGAATCAAGTCAATCAACATGCTATCAAGGACATTCTTGATTCAGAGGTGCCCCAACCAGAGCTCGAGCTCTTGTTGTCACTGGAAAGGTGCATTCACATAGGCCTTCTCTGTGTGCAACAATCTCCCGACGAGAGGCCTACCATGTCTGAAGTAGTTACGATGCTAAACAGCGACGGTTCACCGATCAGAACGCCCAATAGGCCAGGGTTTAAGAGCAGAACCTGGTCTCCTCTTCGCGAAGCAGATCCCGTAGAAGCGTCGGAAACACCATCAACCTCACATAGCAGGTCCGGGGCGAGCAAGGCCTGACCATGTATTGTTTGGCGTGCCCCGGCAAATCGCAACGGACACAGTGGGCAGTTTCATGCTCTTTTGCTGTGTTGATTTCAGTCTACCCGCAGGGTGTTTCAGTGACGCAAATGTAAGTGCCGACACCTGATCCACTACTATTTCATTTCATTTTCACCCAGCTATTCTTGCCGTCGTCTGCCTCCATCCACGCCGTGCATTGAACGACCACTGATTGAGCCAATATGTCCTAGCAAAGTACAGTGTGGTCAGCAGGCATGGTATTTCTGAAGCAAGCTGCATATTACTTCTTTTCTTTTATCTTGTACTTTGTCGCTTTGATTTTCATTTCCTTTCCTCCCTTTGTGCGTAGCCGGTTCAGCTTGCAATTACGAGAGTAAATACGTGAATGTGTACTTCTCAATTGGTGTACCCTTATCCGTATATGGCCAGCTCCCAGCTCCCAGCTTCTTTTTCCTCTTCTCAAATTGAACATGACATAACACCCTGTAAATTGTAGGTAGAGATGCCACTTTCTTCAACTTTCTTATTTAGAGAGGGAAGAACACGAATGCAAGACAGAGTCAAATCCGGCCCTACTAGAGCTGAGTGTCTGAGTCTACCCGGTACAGATGGGCCAAACTCGGATTGCTCTTAAATGGGCTTAGGACTGACACACCCTACAAATATATGAAGCCCATCTTGTGGCGTAGGCCTTTACGGGCGGTCTGGACTCAGTTAGAAGCCACATCAAATGAATAAACTTTTTACTAGTTTTATGAATAAACTAGTTACTATGCCCTCCTTTTTTTAGGGCTCATTCAGTCGAGCTTTAGCTCTAATTCTTGTCCGGATGAGCCGGAGCTCTACTAAACGCTCTCAGCTCCCCGCTATATATGAATTATCGGATCCGGTTGGAGTGATTCTCCAAAACACACGTGAGGCAAGGAGCGGCCTTTGGCATGCTCCGCGCAAGAATCCGCCTCCCTGACTCTTCGTCTCGAGTGTGTCGCCACCCCCACCGTCCCGCCTATTAGTCTCGAGCGCGTTGCCTCCCCGCCTCGAGCGTCGTCGAGCCAGACCCCGCCTCCTCACCTCGAGCGCCGCCAAGCCAGACCCTGCCTCCAAGCATCGCGCCCCACCTCGAGTGCTGCCGAACCGGACACCACCTCCCCGACTAGAGCGTCACCTCCAAGCCTCCAACCCTCTGTCCCCGCCGAGCAACGTCAAGCCGAGCCCACCTGCGCCGCCGAGCCCGTGACGACCGCCGCCCAGGTACGGCTCCCCTCTCTTCCCTCCCAAATCATCTCTTTGAAAAATCTGGAGCCAACTAATTGCCGAATACTTTCATGAATTACTACCGATTCCTAATAAAATTAGAATTAGAAGAAGTCGGAGTAGGAGCTAAAGCACCACCGAAGAGACCCTTGTAATACATCCAGCGAATTAGTGCACAGCACTATCTATGCTTGACTTCTACAGATGTACAAGTTGATGTCAAGATACTCGGATGACAACTTGACAAGGCCCTACCTCACATTCGACTGAATCAAAAACTTCTTTATCTCCGGTTATACCCAATCAATATTTTGTTTTGTCTGGACAAATCAGGAAAATGGGAGGAAGCATGGCATTGACCCATGTCGTCCATACGAGATCAGATAGAAAACTGGTTGGACCCCTAGTCGGATACACTGACCATCGAGCATCGAGAATACAAGGGAAAGACTTAACAAAAATTACACACAAAAGGCTGTACGAATGTATTGCACTAAGCAGGGGCGGATCCAGAAAAATAGATCATTGGGGTCGCTGGGGTCATTACAATAACTTATAGTCTATATATGCTTATATGCTAATAGAATACAATTAAATTTACATGTGATTTTGGTAAAGTTATTGGGGTCATTTGACCCCACTAATAGTATGCTGGATCCGCCCCACTAAGTGTTACCAGTGGGCTCCCTCTCCCCATCTACAGACTACAGATGGTCCTATTTATAGGGAGGGGGATGAGCCTGAAGTTACATGTTCATCTTTGGGATAGCTTATCCAAAGGGCAGTTTTGTCCATCGTGCTAGGTGAGCCTCGCCACATCTGAGGGGTAGGAGTGTAATCAGCTCGAATTTAGTTGGATATTGCTTCTTTTTTAATATAAGTTTTTATAACTCGACTCAGGAGATAGATAGCCGGATCTTTTTAGTTAATATGGGAGCTTCCTCAGAGTGCCTAATTAGTGTAGGAATTTAGATTGTACTTGACATTAAATTTTTCTTTTAATCTAAGCCGTTATAGCTTGAGCCCAATAGATAGATGGTCAGATATTTTTGGTTAACATAGGTGCTTCCTCAGAGTGCCTAATTAGTATAGGTTATAGAGTTTACATTGGAATTCGTATGAAATCAAATTGATAGTTTTATTTTATTTTTTATTCTATATTTTAGTTAATTTGTCTTGTACTTGACATAGAATCTTTGTCTTAATTTGCTAATTTTTATTTATTTATTATTCTAAATTTTAGTTATTTTTGGATTTACTTTGGAAATTGTATGGAATCAAATTGCTAATTTTTCTTAATTTTTTTATTCTGAATTTCAGTTAATTTGGATTATACTTAACATAAACTCTTTCTTGTATTCCATATTTTAAGTTAATTTAGCTTGTACTTGGCATAGCATCTTTGTCTTAATTTTCTAATTTTTATTTATTTATTATTCTAAATTTTAGTTATTTTTGGATTTACTTTGGAAATTGTATGGAATCAAATTGCTAATTTTTCTTAATGTTTTTATTTTGAATTTCAGTTATTTTGGATTGTACTTGACATAAACTCTTTCTTTTATTCCATATTTTAAGTTAATTTAGCTTGTACTTGGTGACGAGTACACATACCATGGGTACCCCTAGCAGCCCGGAACAACGAGCGGGCTACCTCCTAAAAGCCCAGCTCTGACGAAGGGCCCATGGGCCCCGAAAGGGACCTGGCCCCGACTTGGGTCAGGCCTGGAGCGCTCCGACCCCTCGGGTCCGAGCACTCAGATGGCTCCGACCCCCTGAGTCGGGGCACTCGGCGTGACCTGACCCCGCTTGATCAGGACGCCCGTGGCTCCGACCCGACCGAGGTCACCTCCTCCAGCAGTTGGGACACCGAGTCCCTCACTGGCGTTTGGCTAACTGCCCAACGGGCGTGACGACCCCTGACGCCCGTACCAGAGCAGGCGGCCCCTTCCCGAGGACGTCAGAAGACCTACCAAAAAGTCAAGCACCGATCCCATCATCCTGGCTCGCAGCAGAGTGGGACGTTCCCTCCCGAGGCAGCACCAAGAGTCAAATGTGATGATGCAAGCACCAGACGGATGAACGAGGCAATACGTCACCTCTCCAACTGGGGCAGCTACCGACCCCCAGGCGAGTCTACCAACCCGGCTCGTGAGGAAGCGGAGGCCTGGCAAGCGACAAGATAGAAGGCTAGACTCCAAGACGACAAGACAGAAGAACAGACTCCAAGGCAGATAGTACCCCTTCTTTTTTCATTTCAAACTCCCATTTAACCTGCCGTTTCCACCTATATAAGGAAAGGCAGGGCCCCGAGGGGGGGGGAGGACGCAGCAGCAGAGAAAAAGGGAGACTCTCGACCGATCGAACGAAAGACCGGTCGGACGAACACGAGAAACACTCCCTCGCTTGTAACACCCCGTGTCCATTTGCTCCCAGAAGCAATATACACACATCTCACGAATTGGAGTAGGGACGTTCGGCCCGAACCAGTATACATCTTGGGCTCATTGAATTAGGCCATTTAAGGAGAGGGAACCCGCGACCCCCACTAACCAAAAATTCGTATTGCCGGTGCACGAAACACCGACACTTGGCATAGCATCTTTGTTTTAATTTGCTAGTTTTTATTTAATTATTATTTCAAATTTTAGTTATTTATGAATTTACTTTGAAAATCACATGGAAGTTAAATTGCTAATTTTTCATATTTTTTATTTTAAAATTTTAGTTAATTTAGATTGTACTTTACATTGACTCTTTCTTTTAATTTAAGCCGTTATAACTCGGGTCCAACAGATAAATAAACAGATCTTTCTTGTTAACATGGGAGCTTCTTCAAAGTGACTAATTAATATAGATAGATAGAAAGATAAAGTGTTTTTTGTTGTTGCTTGTACCAAGTGGTATATGTATAATATGGTTCAAGAAAAAAGTTGTAACATCCCGAACTTTTTAAAAATAGAAAAAATTAAAAATTAAAAATAGAATTGAATACAATTTTTAATGAGGATTAAACATTTTAATTCAAAATAATATCTTTTTCACTTTTATTGATTTCTTATTTTAAGAAAATCATTTATATTGAATTGGTAAAAAGTAAAAAATTTTGTAAAAATATGTAAAAAAATATTTTAATATCATTAGAATTCTCTAGAACAGTTTACGCAGTCAAAAATGCGTGTGAAACTAATTAATTAAGGAAATAATAATTTTCATTAATGTGATGTAACTTTGAATAGTATAAATAAAGATTTTTATAAAATTCTACTTAACTTTCCTATAGCCCAACTTTTTACCATATACCCACAAGATCAATGTTTACTTTTGGTAAAATTTGCAAAAAATAATAATAATTAAATTTATTTCCTATTCCAAATTATAAATTCAAAAACCAAGGTTCTGCAAATTTGTTTAAAAGAATTATTAGAAAATAAATACTCAAGTAATAAAGTTGAAATTTGTATACAAGTATTCTCGGGTCATTTAAAACTTTGACAACAAGTTTAAAAAAATTATTAGTTTAATTTGAACCCTGAAATAAACTATGTACAAAAATAAATTTTTAGAGAAATTCCTGTTGTCATAATTTTAATAAATAATCTACTAGGGATTTTACTTCAAATGTTTACATAAAGTAGAAAACTTGGCAAGGATCATTATTAAAAATTTTCAAAAATTTATCTAGTGATTAGACACCTAGAATAAATGCTCATTTAATAATGTCCAAAGAAATCCAATTTGTATTTGCCATTTCCTTTGACTTACACATGGGCCCACGTTGACAAAACATCCAGCCTTCTTCTCCATAGCTCCAAACCAACATTGCTCCTCCGGTGGCTGGCCAATTGGATCCAAAACTCGAATTAAGCGCCGTATGTGACAAAGCTAATTAAATGTTCTGCCACAGCTGATCATTCTCCTTTGTCCTGGTGTCCAAAAATCTTAAGCCACCGCCTCTCTGTTGGGATTTTGGTACCGCAACTTTGGCCAACCAATTCACACCACAGCGTCGCCTATTTAAGCCAGCCAAGCTCCCTAATCTGCACCCCATAGCAGCTAGCACCTTCATTCTTATTCCCAAGCTCCAATTTGGTACACCTTTTCTCCTTGCCCAAGTCCGGTCGTAGCTTCCTCCACCGGCCAAACTCCCTGCATACATCTCCATTTCCAATCACATACACATGAAGCATCACCAAGGGCTACCAAGCTTTCCCCCCAATCAATTGGGCCATTCCTCTATCGTAGAGTCGCCGCCACGGGTTGTCGCAGCTCTGGTCGCCACTTCCTGTGGACTCGGTGAGACCTCGAGTTTCCATTTTTAGCTTTGCATCTTCCTCCCTCCACTTGAATGGCCGCCAAGCAAAGCTCACAAAGCTCCCTGTCCATGGCGTTTTATTGTAGCAATGGGTACTGTAGCTATGCGAGGCTACTCTACTCCATTCGGTCTCCATCCCTGTGAAGTTGTGACTCCCTCTGAACAGTGTGGCCAAAACTAATGATGCCCAATTGGTTTAGTCTGAGACAGAGGAGGGGTAGGGGTGGAATCGAGCCGAGCCGAGCCGAGCCCGGCTCGTTGCATACATCGAGCTCAATCTTGAGCTCGGCTCGGGCTCGCTCGAGCCTCGAGCCGGCTCGCGAGCCGGCCTACAAGGGCACTGGCAAGGGCCTAAATGCCCTTCATTCTCACAAAAAAACGAAGCTCCTCCATCCATTCTCACCGTTCTCAGGCTCCAGCCTCCTCTAGGGTTCGGTTAAGAAGCAATTTCACATTTATGGGACGCCTTTTTAAGCACAGATGGTTAGACTGCTCTTTTAGTTTATAAAACTGCAAACATGTAATCTGGAAAAAGAATACTCCGCTTACTTTTATCTGTGCAAAAGTAATCAGTAGACCCAATACAAGACATTTGAAGTACTAAGAAGAGTAAACTCAAAAAGTAAGGTAAGACAAGCATTGCTCATTAGATGTCTAGCATTGGGTATACTAATTACTGTATTGTGAATTCATACCTTATATAACTCAATGACTGTCGAGCCTAACGAGCCGCTCACGAGCTGGCTCGGGCTCGGCTCGTTGGCCAAGCGAGCCAGGCGGTAGGCTCGGGCTCGGCTCGTTGGCCATGCGAGCCGAGCCGAGCCGCACCGAGCCGAGCCGAGCCCGAGCCGAGCCTCGAGCCTCGAGCTAAAATTCCACCCCTAAGGAGGGGTAAGTGTGTAAAGTTTAAGAATTTATTTAGTGTAATTAGCATCCTTAATTAGTTAGCACCGATGATAAAAATCTTTAACTTAGCAACTCAGTCTAACTAACCTCTGTGTTCAAATATCAAGACCTTTAGTTAAGTTTCTTAATTGCCATGGCAAGTAGGACCATCCTGATATGAACATATTTTGTTGTTTAGTCCAAGAACAATCAACAAAGTACAAGGAACCTAATAGATTTAATAAAATTTCCAGTTTCAAAAAAAAATAAAAATCAAAGGTCAATTAAAATTGGACTCGTGTAGTCTGTGCTTGATTGAGCTCATGAGCTCGGTGTTAATTAAATAATTAAATATGTATGTCATATAAAGCCCTTATTTTATGTAATATTGTTTAAACATGCTATAGGTCCAGTTTAGCCGACCTTGCAAAGATAAATAATGTTTACCTTAGTCCTATATAGCTTTGCTTACTTTGTATAAAAGATCGACTTATGCATTTTCTTTCCAAATAAATGATAATAAGTGTAAAACTAATCAATATGTGTTTATAGGTCATGACCACCCAATATAGTAAAAATCACTATAACTAACCCCTTAATTAACACACGCTTTCGTGTAGTAAATATATTTAGATATAAACAAATATATAAGTAAAATGTCTCGAACAAGTGTTAGATCATATAGGACCAATGTCAAAACATTCCTAAGATCAATACCATTTTAATCTGCAAAAGATGTAATATTCAATCTAGTTTGAATTTAAGATTATAATAGTTTTCATCTTCTATATACATATAAATGGAATACAAATAACTTTTACAAATAAAATCTAAAATATGCGAAACCAATTTCAAGACACTTCTAGGATCAAGACATGCTAATGCTACAGCAATGGGTAAATATCTGTGCGAATTGTAATCACAAACTTAAAACGAAGTCTAGCCATATATAACGTCAACTTTGGAGATATATGATATTAGGAAATTAATAGAATATCATAAATAGATACTAATACCTATAGGATCAGCTTAAGAATACTCCCTAAGGCATGACTATCTTGTTATGTAGAAACCATTCTATTATAACATGCTTCACATCTGAATCCTATTAAAAGTATAGCCCTACGTAATATAAACCCTAAAATCGATAATATAAATAAATGAACTTAAGCAATAAGAAATAACTAATTAAAATATTTTATCACCTGAACCTTCGTAAAGTCATGAACTTACACCCAATAACTAGTAACTTAAACTTAAACTTTACATACATTAGTTGTTTATTAATAGTACCTTGTACTCACTTAAGTTTATATATGAATAACCTTCGTAAGCAAAATTTTACAAGTGTTCATTAAAATCTATTAGAATCTCGAGACCTCACCCATATACAAATAGATATAGTGTCGGAACCCTCCCTTTAATGGCGTGGAATACCAAGAGGGATTCCTATGTGCACACAGTACTAGTCCCATGATCAGTGGCTAGTACGCACATTTACAACATTGTCATCACATCCATACAAGTTCACATTTCATTAATAGAAATAAAGTTTTACAATCATGGCCTATTGGCCGAATTCAAGAGTCTGCAATGAAGATACAAATCTTGGCGGTTGCCTTCTACCCAAAATACCACAGTAACTGACAAGGGTAAAACCTTAGAAAGACTCGTTAGCAAAGTCCCCGTATTCTGCGTCTGGATCTGGCTACTCATTCTCTTCATTCTCTGAATATCAACAATAGCAAGGTTGAGTACACATATGTACTCGCAAGACTTGTAGTGTATCACAAATGTATATAATAAATGCAGGCTATGTCATGGGAAGCTACTAAGTTATTTTGCATAAAGCCGAATTGAATTGTAAATACAGAATAATAGATTGTAAGTTTAAAATTTGTAAAGCAATTGTGATGATATGTAAATAACAAGTATAAATAGAGTAGTAACAATCCCACAATCCTCCATGATTGTGAGTGAAGTATCGCCCATTCCCATATCAACAACAACACTTACCATTGACCACAACACTTCCACATGATTCTTTCCAACTACCAGTAAGTTCCATCCATTTTGTAAAAGTACCAAAAACTCTAACTAGTGTCAGTGCACCAAGACTCCCATAACCGTGGGAACGGCTTTTAAAAGTTTAGACTCTGCAGAGTTGTACAACTTTACCCACAAGGAATGATCGGCTCTTTGTGCATTGCAAATTAACACACTTCCTTTGGTGTGCCGCAGAGTGATCATACACAACCGTTACATTATTTAATCCTGACTTTACACTAGCCCGGTCTTGACAAACCCTTACTATGGTAGAAACAACAATCATATGAATCATAAACGTTCTCATTGCTCGAGATAACAACAACCGTTTCTCCCCATAGTAAGGCGTACACCGTTGCATTGGTATGTGTCTAACCCACACCCGCGTGTGGACACCCCTACGGGTAATCTCGCAAGAACAACCCGTGCTACTACGGCCTTCCAAAGTGTAAAGCCGCTTTAAACAACTTAATAGGTTGAGGCTATCCCATAAATAGCAATTGTGGTTGTACGGTAATTCCTGGATTATACAACACTATGTTCGGTCCTTAAATTAACTCAGGTGGAAACTCCCCCTAAACTACGTGTAAGTTAAAGCTTACACACCCGGCTATTACCATAATCCACCTGTGTCAAAACATAGTTTTATTTTCATTTTTATCAAATTACCAGTATCCTTTACTGTCATAACCAATCTTTACAATTTATGAGACAACACCCGTCTCTTCCAAAACATGTCCAAATTTCATTGATCATCATGAATAGCGTAGCCATCCATTCGTGATCCCATTTCTAGAGCATACTAAGCATGTGCAAATAATTAATCGAGTATACCCATTTGACATTACATTTTGTCTAACCATAACCTAGGGTTTCAATGTTCTCATGTCAACAATTAATCGAGGAAATCCCACAAGCTAGGTTTAGTTCTACCACATCCCACAATATAACAGTTTAATAAACATAGCGCATGCATAATAGTTTTGACAAACAAAGTAAACTAATTAAAATAGTGGGTTCATTATGGTCAAAGGAGGGTGCTTGCCTTGCTTGTTGAATTCAATAGTGAAGTCGGAGTCGTCGACGAAGGTATCCGAGATGTCGGTGTCTACACGCCATATCATAAAAAGCGAAGCAACATCCAAATCCGTAAAAGAAAGAACAACAAGTAAACATACAATACATGTGGCAAAAAGAAGTCGAATATATTCACAAATAGAACCATTCATGGAAAACAAGTGCGATAGTGCGCTTTGGCGGAGGTTAGGGTTTGGGTCCAACTAGTGCAGAACATAAAACCGTGTTTAACGAAAGTTACCATTTACGAATTCAAGGGGCCAAAATTACGTATATGATTATTTTCATTTTCAAATCCAAGAAGCTAAGATTGTTTGGATTAATACAATTAAGATTAAAAGTGTTCATGTGAACAATACTTAGTCTTAAGTATAATTTGCACAAAAGTTGATTTATATAAGTCGGGTTTAGAGGATAGGGCTAGAGGTTACATTTACATGATTATATGATGATTCTAGTGACAAAAACATTTTACCTTAGGGTTTAATAAGTCCAACTATTCAAATAGCAAGTTACTAACTTTTATAACAATTAGGCCTGTTGTGCTAATAGGATTCAGATGCAAAGCAAGTCATTAATTAAATGTTTTTCCATATTATGGTAGTACAAACATTATAGAATGGTTTTGAGTTATTCCCTCTAATCTTTGTATTTAGACGAGGTATTCTACGGGTGGCCGAAAAGGCTTAAATGTTTATAAAATATACGCGTTAGCGGTTTTAGTTTTTGTTTTATGTTTGCGACTACACCTTATAGGATTATTTAACCATCTTTCAGGAACTAGTAGGGGATACCTATAAGAGTGTTTTAAAGTTGGTTCCTCGATATTTCACTTTCAACTACGATGTTTTTAATATAAAAGAGTATTAGGGCCTTACATGGTTTTAGTTCAATAATACGAAAACATCTATTATTTTTGCATAACTAGGAAGGGTATCACTTTTAAAAAGTTTTAGGATTTGGTTTTACCAAATTTTAAGTTTGTTTGTGAGGGTTATGACTATTCAAAACTATTCAAGTAATGGAACTTCGATTAATAAGCATTTACAGCATAGCTAAGGCAAAACTTAAATATTTTATTTTTTTGAAATCTTTGTGACTTTAGGGTTATAACCAAATTAATTTTACAAAGATTTGAGTTCATTCTAACCATTTGTTTTGCATGCAATAGTTACGGTCATTCACAAATTTAAAGTTTTGCTAAGACTTATCCTTATATTTTTAATGGTAAAAGAGCATGATTAAGGTTCAACTAAATTAATAATGCAAAGGAGAAGTCCTAAGATTTTCAGAAGGTTAAAAAGATTAATTTCATAATATTGAAATTTGGTTGCAAAGCTATTAATGCTTAATCCTAGTTGATTACTAGATACTTTGCTTAATGACAAACTAAAGTACACAAGCAACTTACTAAGCTACTGTTACAAAGACTATAATTATGATGCTTCAAATGTTTAGGTATTAGTTTTCAAGTTACATGCAATTTGCTAACACTATTTATTCATGGATAACCTAATTAATCTTTATATTATACATGAAATGGCACTATTGAACTTATGATTAAACAAACCTATGCCTAAATATTTTGATATTGACAGAGAGAATACTATTTCATGATATCATAGAAACTTGTTTCACCAAATTTGAAATTTATTTGCACAAACTATAAGTATTTCAAATTTAAGCATATTGAAAAGGTCCTAATCACAAATCTTGTATAAACTAAGTCCAAATCTAAATATTTTTATATATATTTGGACTCTAGTAACATAAGGAATTCAATAAAATTGGTTTCATCAAATTTAGAGATTATTTGCGAAAATCGTATATAGAGCACATATTAGACCTACGGTTTAAATTTGAATTTCAAATACTATGCATTGAACAAAATTAAAATGTTTTTCTATATT
Organism: Rhipidocladum racemiflorum; assembly: GCA_036346355.1. Taxonomy (NCBI): domain Eukaryota; kingdom Viridiplantae; phylum Streptophyta; class Magnoliopsida; order Poales; family Poaceae; genus Rhipidocladum; species Rhipidocladum racemiflorum. The sequence continues at coordinate 67,416,847 of CM070576.1, read as the reverse complement.
TATAAACTTCATGATTTAATAAAATTTTAGGAACTTGTTTGAGCGTATTCGGAGTTATAATGTGAAAGTTATAGTCATTTTAGTTGGCTCGGTTGGAAAAATCGGAATAAATACAAAACCACGTTTCCTAAACATGAAAGCGTACTTTTGCTACTTGAAGGATCTCTGCGTGTTAGCACCGGCTGACAGTGCGACCCCACTCGGCAGTGGCTCAGAGCAGAGCCAAGGGGAGGCAGGCTTGCCGGCGGCGAGGTAAGCCCGGAGGCGGCTAGGCGACGGTGGGGGAAGCAAGAGTGGGTGATGGTGAGGCTAGGGCAAAGCTCTATTGGGCTCGGGAATAGCCGGAGAAGGGCTCACGGCGGAGCATGGCGGCGGCGGGAATGGCGCGCAGCCATGACGGTGCTAGGGCGGCGTCGAAGCTCAAATAGGAGGTCAGTGAGCATCAAGAGGTCCTGGGGGTTTTGATTTTGGGACTCACCGAGTGGGAGAAGGTCCGTAGCGGCGCGGCACCGTGCGCCGGAGGTGGAGAAGATGACCGGCCGTGGCGACGGCGCTCCGGTGGCGTCAAAGCACGGGAGAGCAGCCGGTGAGCATCAGGGGCCCGAGTAGGTCCTATCCCAATCACTCATCATGACGGAGGAGGCCCGAGGTGGTGCGGCACCATGCGCCGGCCGTGAGGAAGAAAAGGGATGGTGCGGCGGCGATGAGGCAATGCCGGCTGAAATGGGTCATCAGGGAGGAGTCAGTGGTGGCCTGGGATGCTTAAGGTGATGGGAATTTGATCGATACTTACCGGTTGGCTCAAATTGCTTGCTCTCGGCTCCCTTGGAGCTCCATGGGGCGGCAATGGCGCCTCGGTCAGAGAGCGCAAGGGGTGAAGGAGCATCGGTAGGGTTTAAGTAGGCAAGGGGAGGCTAGCTCACGGGTGGCTGGGTTCGGTGCCAAGGGGAAACGGACAATGGTGGCAGGGCGCCGTAGCTCGGCGAGCTTGACGGGGAGGTCAACAGAGTGGTGGCGTCCAAGCCTGGCATCGTGCAGGGAGAAGGATTGGCTGGCAGCGACGAGTCAAGGTCTGCATTTTTCTTCAGTGATACAGCCAAGCAACCCAATGCTCGATACTGACAGAAGCTTCCTCATTTTGGTTGGTGCAGTGTTTTGTTGATTCAGGCAGAGAGAGGTCAAGCTCCTGCATTTGATTGGCTCAACAAGATAGGAGGATCTTGGGTAGATAGACTGGAAAAAGGATCTCTGGGTTCACCCCTTCTCTGCTCCAAATGGATACGCAATGTTATGTGCTGAGGTTCAGAGGAAATGCAGTGCATTTTGTTGGCTTAGAAGTTTGCCAGTTCAAGCAACTGAGAAGTCAAGTCCTGGCATTGGATTGGTTCAGTAAGGTCTGAAAATCTTTTGGTTTGACTGCATTTGTTAGTGCCACTTTATTTAGTTTGGCCTTAGTACTGATCCACCAAACCTTAGTGGATTGGTCCAGAGAAGTACTGAATCAGACACTTGACTTATCAAGTCGTGGCATCTTTGGTGACAGACTTGGAATAGATTTGGAAAATGAAGTGCTGCAATCGAACATCCAATCGCACAATACAGGTTTCAATCCTGTGCATTGCTCTGTCCCAGCGAATTCTGACAATTGCCATACTCTCTGATTGGCTCAGTGTTATGTCGAGTTCAGGCAATGCATTGGTCCAATACTCCAATTAGGTCTGAATAATGTAAGTTGGTAAGTCTCTTGGGTGAAGTTGAATGCATCTGTTCTAGCTCAACTTGGTAATGAATTATTTGAACTTGGAATTTCTAGCTCTCATCAATCCCATTTACTCTGGTTAGTTCACTGATCCACCAAGCCCGAATAGTTGATTGGACCATTAGATTTCTTCTGAAGATCTTGTGTTGGTAGGGTTTGGATGATGTTTGAATGCATTCTGATCTTACACAAGTTGACATTGTAATGCTTATTACAGAATACTTAGAAACTGGCACTTTATTAGCTCAATGTGGTCCCAGATGCTTTACTATTGTCGATCAAGCATGGGAAAGGTTGTATTAGGTCTTGCTCAAACTATTGTTGGAAAGCTTAATGAGGACATAAACCTTTCATAAAAATGGATTCTTCTAAGTATCCAAAATGATATTGAAACTTTTATCATGTTGTCTCATAATTATATTTATTCCAAAATAAAAGTTTAGAGCCAAAATACTTATATTCATTTTTATACAATTCCTTTATTGAAATAGGCCAAAATTAGTCAAAACTGTTTTTGACTTGTCCTAAGCAACAAATCATTTTAATTCCTTTTGAAAATTTATTTGTAGAGATGATACAAAGGTAATGTAGGAAATACATTTTATTTTTGATCTGATGCTACATTTGTTTTTGATAAACAAGGTTAAGATTCCGTTTGTAAAATAAAACAGGAGGTTTTTCTTGTGCAACAAAGTTCAAAGAAGTTCACAAAATACTAAAAGCTCAATTTAAAATAATAAATTAAAAATTTTAATTTATCTCTACTTTCTTTTATTTTGAGGATGTTACAAATCTACCCCCCTTAAACAAAATCTCGTCCTCGAGATTTGGCGGGACATAGGAGGAGGGGATCGGGTTCTTTTGCTATAATGGCGAAAAGATCATCATTTAAGTAAGTGTATGGTCAATTTCGATTTTGTTGTGATTGGCAATTCTTGAGAAGGATTGAAATGATCTAAGATCAAACAAAGACATGGTAGAAATTGAGTGCGAGGAACATACCCAATGTCACATCGGGTGTATCATGTATTTCTCCAGCAGTCACATGATGAAGATGACCATGACCATGGCTTTGAGCTGGGGCCAGTTTAGAAGCTTGTGGCCTCACAGGTTCTTGGGGTTGATCTGAGAGACACTGTTGAGTTCCTTGAGGTTGAGGTCGAGGTGGTACAGGATTCCACTTTGGACAAGCTTTGACATAGTGGCCTCGCTCACCACAGCCAAAGCAAGTGACATTGGCAGCTGAGTCCTGAATACCAGGAGGCTTTTTACCATTATTGTCAAATGGATGAACAGGAATTGGCTGAGGTCGAGGACCTTGGTCCTGGAATTGTTGGTGTCTTAGGTGGATGACCATTTGAAGGCTTAGCATTTGTTGATTTCTGTGCCAACCATTTACGCCACGACTTTCCATAGCCGTGCGAGTGTTGTACTTAACTCGAATAGCCTTGTACACTAGAGACTGAAGTCAAGGATATCATGAGCAGCAAGTGTCCACTTGATTTCTTCATTCAAGTGCTCCCGAAAGCGCTCGATCTTCCTAGTCTCATCAGATACTTCTGCCGTAGCATAGCGGGACAAGTAGTTGAAGCGGTGGAGGTTACTCCATCATGGTCATACTACCTTGGCGTAGGTTGCAGGACTCATACTCCATGATTTCCACAAGACTTGCTAGGATGTGAGCTTTGCAAAAGGCCTCTTTGAAAGCAGCCCAAGTAATGACTTGGCACTCCAGGATCATCGCCTGGTGATTTTCCCACCAAGCTACTGCAGCTCCTTGTAGTTGATAAGATGCATATAGCACCTTTCTATGGTCATCTTATTGAGCAATGGCTAGTTTGCGCTCAACGGAGCGGAGCCAATTATCGGTATCAAGGGATCCAATGATACGTAAAAGATAGGTGGCTAAGTTTGTAGATTCTTGCCGAACTTAGACTGGTGGAGAGCATTACTATTCTCACCCTAGCAGCGGATGCGCAGAGGCTGGAGGTGTTGAAAGCTAATGCTCAGGGATAGCTGTATAAGGGTTCTGAGTAGGTCGTGGATCATTATGCTATTGAGGAGAAGGACTTCCTGCAGCTGGATGAACGGGATTGGGCGGAGATGGAGCAGAACATCGCCTCTTAGAACACAGGAGTTGGAGGTGCCTTTACTCCTCATGAGTTCATTGATGGACCTAGTCACGGGCATCCTGCAACGTGGTGTCCAATAGTTACTGAGATGAATAGAAGGATATAAATTGAGAGTTGGCTTGGTTGCAAGGCAACATTTCATTCCCTAAAATTTTCTTAATTCTACAATTCTTCATGATTCAAGGGTTGACTCGTCGTGAGAACTTTAACCTAAGGGTTAAGCAGTCACGAGTGTAACCCGAATAGCAGTACAAAAGAAGGTACAACAAGGTTCAACAAACATGAAATACCCAAGTACTTAAGCTAGTATACAAGTGTTCTAGGGTTTCTACTAATAGTCTAGTCTTAATTTATTAGGCCGAATAAGAAGAAGGGTACTTAAGCTATTAGGTCGAATGAGAATAAATTTCTATACTAACCTCAAAAGATGGTTTGTGGATATTGGTGTAGATATTGCAGTCTTTCTTGGTTGAGTAGACAATATAGTAGTGGTACCCTACGGATATTCCCAAAAAGTCAAGGCAATGACATACTATATGTCGTAGCGGCTAACAAAAGCTACTCAAATTATCTTTAAAAAGATATGTTGGTAATATTTTATAAGGTCATGGATAAGGAAAGAAAAACTAGTAGAAAGGATGAGAATATTTAGAGGTGAGGAAAGAATGTCACATAGAAGGGAAAAGAATAGACTTAGCTACATAGTCCACACACGTAACTTTTTTAAAAAGTAAGGTTTTGAATTTCTCTACTACTATACTAACGGCCATTCCATCTAAGGTTTATCCTACAGTCAGTATGGCTCTGATACCAACGCTGTCGGAACCCTCCCTTTAATGGCGTGGAATACCAAGAGGGATTCCTATGTGCACACAGTACTAGTCCCATGATCAGTGGCTAGTACGCACATTTACAACATTGTCATCACATCCATACAAGTTCACATTTCATTAATAGAAATAAAGTTTTACAATCATGGCCTATTGGCCGAATTCAAGAGTCTGCAGCGGAAGATACAAATCTTGGCAGTTTGCCTTCTACCCAAAATACCACAGGCAACTGACAAGGGTAAAACCTTAGAAAGACTCGTTAGCAAAGTCCCCGTATTCTGCGTCTGGATCTGGCTACTCATTCTCTTCATTCTCTGAATATCAACAATAGCAAGGTTGAGTACACGTATGTACTCGCAAGACTTGTAGTGTATCACAAATGTATATAATAAATGCAGGCTATGTCATGGGAAGCTACTAAGTTATTTTGCATAAAGCCGAATTGAATTGTAAATACAGAATAATAGATTGTGTTTAAAATTTGTAAAAGCACTTGACAGATATGTAAATAACAAGTATAAATAGAGTAGTAACAATCCCACAATCCTCCATGATTGTGAGTGAAGTATCGTCCATTCCCATACTGTCAACAACAACACTTACCATTGACCACAACACTTCCACATGATTCTTTCCAACTACCATTAAGTTCCATCCATTTTGTAAAAGTACCAAAAACTCTAACTAGTGTCAGTGCACCAAGACTCCCATAACCGTGGGAACGGCTTTTCGAAAAGTTTAGACTCTGCAGAGTTGTACAACTTTACCCACAAGGAATGATCGGCTCTTTGTGCATTGCAAATTAACACACTTCCTTTGGTGTGCCGCAGAGTGATCATACACAACCGTTACATTATTTACTCCTGACTTTACACTAGCCCGGTGCCGACAAACCCCTACTATGGTAGAAACAACAATCATATGAATCATAAACGTTCTCATTGCTCGAGATAACAACAACCGTTTCTCCCCATAGTAAGGCGTACACCGTTGCATTGGTATGTGTCTAACCCACACCCGCGTGTGGACACCCCTACGGGTAATCTCGCAAGAACAACCCGTGCTACTACGGCCTTCCAAAGTGTAAAGCCAGTTTTAAACAACTTAATAGGTTGAGGCTATCCCATAAATAGCAATTGTGGTTGTACGGTAATTCCTGGATTATACAACACTATGTTCGGTCCTTAAATTAACTCAGGTGGAAACTCCCCCTAAACTACGTGTAAGTTAAAGCTTACACACCCGGCTATTACCATAATCCACCTGTGTCAAAACATAGTTTTATTTTCATTTTTATCAAATTACCAGTATCCTTTACTGTCATAACCAATCTTTACAATTTATGAGACAACACCCGTCTCTTCCAAAACATGTCCAAATTTCATTGATCATCATGAATAAGCGTAGCCATCCATTCGTGATCCCATTTCTAGAGCATACTAAGCATGTGCAAATAATTAATCGAGTATACCCATTTGACATTACATTTTGTCTAACCATAACCTAGGGTTTCAATGTTCTCATGTCAACAATTAATCGAGGAAATCCCACAAGCTAGGTTTAGTTCTACCACATCCCACAATATAACAGTTTAATAAACATAGCGCATGCATAATAGTTTTGACAAACAAAGTAAACTAATTAAAATAGTGGGTTCATTATGGTCAAAGGAGGGTGCTTGCCTTGCTTGTTGAATTCAATAGTGAAGTCGAATTAAATCGACGAAGGTATCCGAGTATCGGTGTCTACACGCCATATCATAAAAAGCGAAGCAACATCCAAATCCGAGAAAGAAAGAACAACAAGTAAACATACAATACATGTGGCAAAAAGAAGTCGAATATATTCACAAATAGAACCATTCATGGAAAACAAGTGCGATAGTGCGCTTTGGCGGAGGTTAGGGTTTGGGTCCAACTAGTGCAGAACATAAAACCGTGTTTAACGAAAGTTACCATTTACGAATTCAAGGGGCCAAAATTACGTATATGATTATTTTCATTTTCAAATCCAAGAAGCTAAGATTGTTTGGATTAATACAATTAAGATTAAAAGTGTTCATGTGAACAATACTTAGTCTTAAGTATAATTTGCACAAAAGTTGATTTATATAAGTCGGGTTTAGAGGATAGGGCTAGAGGTTACATTTACATGATTATATGATGATTCTAGTGACAAAAACATTTTACCTTAGGGTTTAATAAGTCCAACTATTCAAATAGCAAGTTACTAACTTTTATAACAATTAGGCCTGTTGTGCTAATAGGATTCAGATGCAAAGCAAGTCATTAATTAAATGTTTTTCCATATTATGGTAGTACAAACATTATAGAATGGTTTTGAGTTATTCCCTCTAATCTTTGTATTTAGACGAGGTATTCTACGGGTGGCCGAAAAGGCTTAAATGTTTATAAAATAAACGAGGTAGCGATTATAGTTTTTGTTTTATGTTTGCGACTACACCTTATAGGATTATTTAACCATCTTTCAGGAACTAGTAGGGGATACCTCTAAGAGTGTTTTAAAGTTGGTTCCGCGATATTTCACTTTCAACTACGATGTTTTTAATATAAAAGAGTATTAGGGCCTTACATGGTTTTAGTTCAATAATACGAAAACATCTATTATTTTTGCATAACTAGGAAGGGTATCACTTTTAAAAAGTTTTAGGATTTGGTTTTACCAAATTTTAAGTTTGTTTGTGAGGGTTATGACTATTCAAAACTATTCAAGTAATGGAACTTCGATTAATAAGCATTTACAGCATAGCTAAGGCAAAACTTAAATATTTTATTTTTTTGAAATCTTTGTGACTTTAGGGTTATAACCAAATTAATTTTACAAAGATTTGAGTTCATTCTAACCATTTGTTTTGCATGCAATAGTTACGGTCATTCACAAATTTAAAGTTTTGCTAAGACTTATCCTTATATTTTTAATGGTAAAAGAGCATGATTAAGGTTCAACTAAATTAATAATGCAAAGGAGAAGTCCTAAGATTTTCAGAAGGTTAAAAAGATTAATTTCATAATATTGAAATTTGGTTGCAAAGCTATTAATGCTTAATCCTAGTTGATTACTAGATACTTTGCTTAATGACAAACTAAAGTACACAAGCAACTTACTAAGCTACTGTTACAAAGACTATAATTATGATGCTTCAAATGTTTAGGTATTAGTTTTCAAGTTACATGCAATTTGCTAACACTATTTATTCATGGATAACCTAATTAATCTTTATATTATACATGAAATGGCACTATTGAACTTATGATTAAACAAACCTATGCCTAAATATTTTGATATTGACAGAGAGAATACTATTTCATGATATCATAGAAACTTGTTTCACCAAATTTGAAATTTATTTGCACAAACTATAAGTATTTCAAATTTAAGCATATTGAAAAGGTCCTAATCACAAATCTTGTATAAACTAAGTCCAAATCTAAATATTTTTATATATATTTGGAACTCTAGTAACATAAGGAATTCAATAAAATTGGTTTCATCAAATTTAGAGATTATTTGCGAAAATCGTATATAGAGCACATATTAGACCTACGGTTTAAATTTGAATTTCAAATACTATGCATTGAACAAAATTAAAATGTTTTTCTATATTTATAAACTTCATGATTTAATAAAATTTTAGGAACTTGTTTGAGCGTATTCGGAGTTATAATGTGAAAGTTATAGTCATTTTAGTTGGCTCGGTTGGAAAAATCGGAATAAATACAAAACCACGTTTCCTAAACATGAAAGCGTACTTTTGCTACTTGAAGGATCTCTGCGTGTTAGCACCGGCTGACAGTGCGACCCCACTCGGCGTGGCTCGAGCAGAGCCAAGGGAGGCGAGGCTTGCCGTGGCGAGAGGTAAGCCGGAGGCGGCTAGGCGGCAGTGGGGAAGCAAGAGTGGGTGATGGTGAGGCTAGGCAAAGCTCTATTGGGCTCGGGAATAGCCGGAGAAGGGCTCACGGCGGAGCATGGCGGCGGCGGGAATGGCGCGCAGCCATGACGGTGCTAGGGCGGCGTCGAAGCTCAAATAGGAGGTCAGTGAGCATCAAGAGGTCCTGGGGGTTTTGATTTTGGGACTCACCGAGTGGGAGAAGGTCCAGAGCGGCGCGCGGCACCGTCTTGGCCGGAGGTGGAGAAGATGACTGCCGTGGCGACGGCGCTCCGGTGGCGTCAAAGCACGGAGAGCAGCCGGTGAGCATCGGGGGCCGAGTAGGTCCTATCCCAATCACTCATCATGACGGAGGAGGCCCGAGGTGGTGCGGCACCATCTTGCGGCCGTGAGGAAGAAAAGGGATGGTCGCGGCGATGAGGCAATGCCGGCTGAAATGGAGTCATCGAGGAGGAGTCGGTGGTGGCACAGGATGCTTAAGGTGATGGGAATTTGATCGATACTTACCGGTTGGCTCAAATTGCTTGCTCTCGGCTCCTTGGAGCTCCATGGGGCGGCAATGGCGCCTCGGTCGAGAGCGCAAGGGGTGAAGGAGCATCGGTAGGGTTTAAGTAGGCAAGGAGGCTAGCTCACGGGTGGTCGGGTTCGGTGCCAAGGGAAACGGACAATGGTGGCGGGCGCCGTAGCTCGGCGAGCTTGACGGGGAGGTCAGCAGTGGTGGCGTCCAAGCCTGGCATCGTCTTGAGGGAGAAGGATTGGCTGGCAGCGACGAGTCAATGTCTGCATTTTTCTTCAGTGATACAGCCAAGCAACCCAATGCTCGATACTGACAGAAGCTTCCTCATTTTGGTTGGTGCAGTGTTTTGTTGATTCAGGCAGAGAGGTCAAGCTCCTGCATTTGATTGGCTCAACAAGATAGGAGGATCTTGGGTAGATAGACTGGAAAAAGGATCTCTGGTTCACCCCTTCTCTGCTCCAAATGGATCACGCAATGTTATGTCTTTGAGGTTCGGAGGAAATGCAGTGCATTTTGTTGGCTTAGAAGTTTGCCAGTTCAAGCAATTGAGAAGTCAAGTCCTAGCATTGGATTGGTTCAGTAAGTTCTGAAAATCTTTTGGTTTGACTGCATTTGTTAGTGCCACTTTATTTAGTTTGGCCTTAGTCTTGATCCACCAAACCTTAGTGGATTGGTCCAGAAGAAATCTTGAATCGGACACTTGACTTATCAAGTCGTGGCATCTTTGGTGACAGACTTGGAATAGATTTGGAAAATGAAGTCTTTGCAATCGAACATCCAATCGCACAATACAGGTTTCAATCCTGTGCATTGCTCTGTCCCAGCGAATTCTGACAATTGCCATACTCTCTGATTGGCTCAGTGTTATGTCGAGTTCAGGCAATGCATTGGTCCAATACTCCAATTAGGTCTGAATAATGTAAGTTGGTAAGTCTCTTGGGTGAAGTTGAATGCATCTGTTCTAGCTCAACTTGGTAATGAATTATTTGAACTTGGAATTTCTAGCTCTCATCAATCCCATTTACTCTGGTTAGTTCACTGATCCACCAAGCCCGAATAGTTGATTGGACCATTAGATTTCTTCTGAAGATCTTGTGTTGGTAGGGTTTGGATGATGTTTGAATGCATTCTGATCTTACACAAGTTGACATTGTAATGCTTATTACAGAATACTTAGAAACTGGCACTTTATTAGCTCAATGTGGTCCCAGATGCTTTACTATTGTCGATCAAGCATGGGAAAGGTTGTATTAGGTCTTGCTCAAACTATTGTTGGAAAGCTTAATGAGGACATAAACCTTTCATAAAAATGGATTCTTCTAAGTATCCAAAATGATATTGAAACTTTTATCATGTTGTCTCATAATTATATTTATTCCAAAATAAAAGTTTAGAGCCAAAATACTTATATTCATTTTTATACAATTCCTTTATTGAAATAGGCCAAAATTAGTCAAAACTGTTTTTGACTTGTCCTAAGCAACAAATCATTTTAATTCCTTTTGAAAATTTATTTGTAGAGATGATACAAAGGTAATGTAGGAAATACATTTTATTTTTGATCTGATGCTACATTTGTTTTTGATAAACAAGGTTAAGATTCCGTTTGTAAAATAAAACAGGAGGTTTTTCTTGTGCAACAAAGTTCAAAGAAGTTCACAAAATACTAAAAGCTCAATTTAAAATAATAAATTAAAAATTTTAATTTATCTCTACTTTCTTTTATTTTGAGGATGTTACATATAGGAATATTTAAAGTTAAACACTAGATGCACATGATTCACCTCATGATAATTTTATATCCTAATTATACAATTTTAACATCTTGAATTTGAAATTAAACATAATCATATACATAATTTTAGCCTCTTGAATTCGAAATTTAATATATATACACACGCACACATAATTTTAGTTTCTTGAATTCAAGAAATAAAAATAAACAAATCATGAAAAGTAAGTAGCTTCGACGTAGTAGAACCTTAGACTGTTTTTCATCAGTACAAGTAAAATTATGACACCCTAACCCGAAACCACGCTTGTTCTGTGTAGAAAGTTTTATTTGATTTTTCATCTGATTTCTTTTTGCTCTTATTGAAAAAGTTTTTATTTGTTATTTGCTTTATTTCTAGACGAATGATGTGTAGAATCCGACGTTCCAAATCACGTCGCCAACTACTCCAACCAGGGTTCAAAATATCATTGAAAATCGACCGAAAATCATGATTATCGACCTTATCGAGCCGGTACGATATTATATACCGGTCGGCAAACCGGTTAAATTAAAAAAAATTCAAAAAATTAGAGAAAAAATTATGCGACACAAATATCATGATTACCGAGACATATTGAGCGATTATCGAGGTATATCGAGCAAAAATCGCTCAAAAATTCATCGGCGAGGAAGTTCGTTTGATCAGCTGATTTTTGAGGTAAATATCGCAATTATCGAGCCAAATATCGTGATTATCGAGCCATATCGAGCGATTATCGAGGAAATATCGTGATTATCATTTTTTATTTTTTGTTTAAAAAGTTTGAATTTGAAACTCTTCGATTTTTGGTGATTTTCGACGAAAGTTGTTACTAGGCTGGGGGCAATTTTCGAACCGATTTCGATAAGGTGAACCCTAACTCTAACTATGACTTCGGCTCCTTCTAACAACAATAATCAGCAAGGCAAGCACCTCATGTAGAACCCAGTTTTCAAAATTGAGTAAAATTTGCATGCATGCGCTATGTTCTATAAACACTTCTATATTATGAGAACTGGTAGATATATTCCTAAATTTGTGAGCTTGTCTTAATCAATAGTGATAGGTAATAACCCTAGATGAGCAAACACACAAACAAAATGGGTATATTTGTTTATATTTGCATACACTTAGCCCTGCTCTAGATTGGGAACACGAATAGATGGTTATACTGTTCGTGACAAACTTAAATATTGGACATGATGAACATTTAATCTTGGACATGATGGTATAATTGTGGTTATTGATATTCTGGTAAAAAAATAAAAATGAAACTATGATTTTGACGCGGGCTAGTAGGGGTGGGCATTCGGTTTTTCCGGTCTAATCGGTTCGGTTTTTTCTTTTTTAAAATAATTCGGTTTTTGAAAAGTGGCAACCGAATTTCTCAGACAAAAATGAAGACCGAACCGAATTAACCGAAATATTTCGGTTCGGTTAATTTGGTTTTTCGGTTAACCGAAATATGAATAAACACTAGGTAGATTAGATTTTATTCTTCTCACATCGCAACATAGAGTAGACATAAACCCACACAATATCATAGGTCATTACAGTATAAGTATAGTAGAACATATGAACATACCACACGTATGCATAAAGATGTTAGAACATAATAATTGTTTGGTAGATTTAGGAAGAACATTATAAAAATGGAATTGTACATAGGCTATTCAGTTATTTCAGTTTTTGAAAACTAAAAAACGAATCGAACACCGAAATACCGGGAACCTTCTCCTGGTCGATGGTTCAGGCGAGACCGTGTGGACGTCGAACTCCACCAGCACAGGTCGCCCTGCGGTGGTGCAACTTGTTGAATCAGGCAACCTGCTCATCCGTGAACAGAACGGCATCGCCATCACATGGCAGTCTTTCGATTTTTCGTCAGACACACTGCTGCCCGGCATGAAGAATGGGCAAGGACCTATGGACAGGAACGGAGTGGTACCTTTCGTCGTGGCGTTCAGCCGACGACCCGTCCCCAACCTACCGGTTCATCACGGACGTGAACGGCTTGCCGGACAACGTCTTGTGGGACGGGAACGCCAAGGTGTACCGCACGGGGCCGTGGAACGGCGTGCGGTTCAGCGGCATCACAGAAGCGGGGACTTACACGAACATGTTCACGTTCCATATGACCATCAATTCAGGGGAGGTAACCTTCGGGTACACTACGAATCCCAGCGCGCCCTTGTCGCGCATCGTGGCGACGGACACTCACGTGGTCAAGCGCCTCGTGTGGGAGCCAAGAGGGCGAGAGTGGGAGCCCTTCTTCCAGGGGCCAAGGGACGTCTGCGATGACTACGCCTAGTGCACCAGCTTCACGCTGGGCAATGGTAACTCCAAGTGATCTTGCTGTTAGGTTGATTTTAGCATCCATTGCCCAAGTGAGATAATTGCTGCCATACAGGGCAAGCACAACAAATTTCCTTTTTGCGATGTCAGACATATCGTATATGCAAACAATACGAAATTTTACTACTGGTAAAATATTATTTTGCAAGCATCCTCATTGAATCAATAAAGTTTTGCTCTATATCTATTCAGTAGATAATTATCTCAATTCTCCTAAAATTTTCCTAGCATTTGGTAATTTTCTGTTAATTATACAGCAATTTTCCAGCATTACTTAATAACAAAAAAAAAAATTTCAATATCAATTAAACGCGGCATAATGCTAATTACATCTTATGTAACTCTTGTTGGCTGGGAGTGAAAACAGGTAATGAATATCTCCGTCAACCCGACTCATGGCCAGGTCAACCCGCCCCTAGGGCTTACAAGAGGGAGGGAGCACTTCCCGTTTCCGGGTGCCAATTAAAGAGCCAAGCCTCATGTATTTTTCTAGACACCAATTGTCTTGCATGTGTTCCTTCATTACTGAAATCAAATCCCAACCACTCATGTCCTCGTAATTTTCTAGCAAATTTTGTAATTTTTTCGTTAATATTTAAGCAATTTTCAGAATTACTTGAGTAACTGTTCGCGCTAAAAACGTGAGGGAGGGTTTTCGGCCTCGAACACACAAGACAAACGCCGGGTTTGCAGAGCGTGCCAGTCAATTTGACCTGAAATTGACAAGGTAGAGTTTGTAATTCGATCAAAGCCGATAAACAAGGATCTATCGGCTTTTCGCTAGTCGGTAAGAACCGATTAGGAGATAACTAGATCAACCGGTTACAATTGATCCGGATATAAGGTAAAATCGGCTTCGGGAAGGCGATGCGCAACAAAACGAAGCAGATCAAACCTGGGTGAAATCGGCAGAAATCAACAATCGGCGATGCGCAACTATGTTGATTCCGTCGACTTGCAGAGAGATCTATGAAGCTAAAACAATGTAAAAGAAAAGCTTGTAAAAAGTAGATGTGTGTTGTTGGAATTGATTATTCTTCTTTGCTTGGCGCCCACCCCCTTTTATAACACACCTGGCCGATCCGAATTGCACATGGATACGGTGCATTTACCCGTATCGGCCTCTTATCCGATTTCCTTTCCTTTTTAGAAACGGATCCCTTTTCCGAGTCGTTTACCGATTCCTTTCTGTACGAATACTTCTTTTCTATTCTTAGACCGATTTCAATACATGCCGAATTTTGGTGCAAACATATGCCCCCCTGTTTTTGGAAAATAACTTGTTATTTTCCAAAAAGAATATATCGGCTTTTCATTCGTATCGGCTTTTATGGGAGAATCCTTTTTTGGGAACCACCCCATTAACCGCGCCGTAAAAATCTCGGTGCGTTTTAAATGCTCAACTGCTCCCGCCTGCTCGCCTTCTTTCATCGCGGTATAAATTTGGGGTTTCCCCGCGGTCATTTTCACGCTTTCAAGCTCTCGGATCACGCATCATCGGCTCTTCGTCATCTTCTCTCTTGTTCTTTCAAAAATCGGCTGAAATGGACCCCTCTCAGGTATTCATTCCGATTCCTCAAAGTTCAAATCAATTCTACTTAGGACCGATCGGTAGCATGTCGGCAGACACAGTTATTAATACCGAGATCCCTAGACTCCCCTTATCGGCCGCTGGGTATAATATCTCTGAGTGGGGAAAAAGTTTTAGGGCCTGGCCCACTAGCCTTAAAGGATGGAGATCTTGGTTTATCAGGGTATCGGCTCAGAAGAGGGTAGAATGGGAGAGGATTGGTATAGCCGAGTCTTTATCTTTGAGTCTAGCCGACCCTGAAGCCAATGAGCCCTTGGTAGCTGCGGCATGCTACTTTTGGTCAGATTCTTTGAACGCCTTTTTATTCCCGTCCGGCCCAATCGGCCCTACTCTGCTTGACGTGGCCCAACGTCTTGCCTTAAGCGGATGGGGATCGACTATCGACCTTCGATGGAAAACCTTCTTTCAAACTAATCCGTAAGAAAGGCGAGGGCTGGCACAAATATATCCAGAATAATAATAGAGTCACCGGTCCGGTATCGGCCGAAGAGCATATCGCTTTTCTCAACCTTTGGTTAGACCGATATCTCTTCTGCGGTGCTTCTCTTGGCCCCACTCAAACTTTTCAGCTAGTAGCGGAGTGTCTGGTAGAGGGGCGTCGGCTTTCCCTTGGCAAGATGTTCCTAGGGGCGGTATACCAAATGATGCATGTGATTCGTAGCCGACTTTTTTCCGGTTTTGCCAAACACGTCGTTGGCAACATAGGGGGCCCTCTGTGGTTCATTCAAACATGGCTTTATTGCATGTTTAGTCGATCCATTTTATCCGAACCTTCGGGGAGTTCCACTTTTCCTCGGGAGGACAACCTGGAGCATGTTGTCCCACAGTATAGAGCTAGCCGATCCTATGGCGAGAGGTTTATTATGTCTTCGGCCGAGGAACTAAAAATGGACTCAGTCGGCTTTCATAAATACCTCAATTTCTTCCTTTCCCTAGATAGGACTTCCTTCGGCCAGCCAGATTTTTTCCCATATACTGATTTAGCCGATTGCCCTTACCCATCATTCCTTCACCTTGATGTTGATAGTTCCTCAATGCCCCAATCTACCTTAGATTTGTACAAAATCTTCCTTACCCCTTGCATCATTCATGTCGGCTTGAATACCCGCAATCGGACATATCAGCCATCTTATGAGTTCTACCACCCTTCGGTTTACGCTCGTCAACTGGGTTTTGGGCAAACCATCCCATCTTTTCCTCTGCTATCTTGCGTCGAGCCCCGAGCTCGGGTAACCAACAGCGTTGCCGCTGAGGTTATTCTCGAAGTAGCCGATGGATTGCAAATTCTCTCAACGCCACATTTTGTTCTTAATTCCCGTCGGTCAGCTGCTTTCTCGCAGTGGTGGACCAGAATATCGGAAGCCGTACTCATGGACAGGACTCCGTCGGCCATAATCCACTTATTTCTTCCCGACTTTCATGAGCCGACGGTAGTATCTGGTTCCAGCACGAGTTCGGGTTATAGCGACTCTTCAGTAGCCGTAGAGGTACCACTGTCTTGTATTCGTCTGTTTTTACATTGGTTATCGACTTTTACTAAAATGCCTCTGACCTTCAGGTTGGTACGGGCGCTGGTGAGCAAACAGCCGATCCCCATGCTTCATGAGCGATGGCCGACAGCGGACGTCGTGCCAATCTGTCGGCACTACGGGGTATACTTCAGGAAATTTAGACATTCAAGCTCCATCCTTAACGGACTTGGCTCGCCAGCGTGCCCCTAGTAAGTTTCTTTTGTGTCGACTATTATGTTATTGACGTTGTCAAGGTTTTAACTTGAATCGACTTCAGAGAGGAGGAAGAAATCTGCCAGGCGTTCACCAAGGCATGCAAGGCATCCATCCGGTGGTTCTCCGGAGCATTCTGCTACTGATGTGAGTTTCTTTGTGTAGTTATATTGCTTTACGTTTGTCTTGTTGCTGACTTGCTTTTGTTCTCTAGCAATCCCCATCAGTACAGATAGCGGGGGTTATAGCCGATCCCCAAGGTGCTACATCGGCTATCCTTCCATCGCTTTCCCCACCACCAGCCGTACCACAACAGACGATTGAGATTTCCGATCCTGACCCCAAAGCACCATCAACTGATCTGGCCGATCTGCTAGGCTTTACTTTGGACGAGCTGGACGACCCGGAGGTCATGGCCACTGATGACTATCCGGCTGATATTCAGCGTATAATAGCAGCTTCTGCGCCAGCATCGGCCGCCGTTACTGCCCAGCCAGGTATGCAAGAGCGACTCGACCGTCTTTTGGACGAGGTGATGCAACCAGAGGCGGCTCTACTGGCTAATACGCAACCACTGAGGGATGCTATGGCGGCCATGCAAGCCGATCTCCCTTCTGCCGCCATGAATGCACTGCTTGAGGTCTGCCACTTGGACGCTCGTCGGCTGGACGTGGAGTCAGCCAAGCTAAGAGTTGAACAGAGGAAGGCCCAACAAGCCGACCAAGAGATTTTGGACAAACTCATAGCTGATGCCAAATCTCGAAAGAGCACATTTGACCAAGGTACAGCTATACTTAAAATGACTAAGAGCAGGGCTCAAGAGCTGGAGTCGTCCAAGGCCAAACTTGAAGAACAGCTGGCTCTTGTTACAAAAGAACTTGCGGAATGTCAGCTCAGCATCACCGACTCAACGTCTTCACTGGCCGTCCAGAGGCGGCAAATCGGCGAGGTTTTTGCCCAAGTCAAGAATCAATCGGCCAAGATAGTTTCAGTCCCGGGTGATGCAGTAGCCGATCAACAACTCATAGATGGTGTCCAAGCCACTATTGGCAAAGCGGCAGCGGCCCTATCGGCTTTGGGAGCCCATTTGCCCGGATCGGGACTACACTAGACTTTGATTTACTGATCAGTTGTGGCCAATCTTTGTAATATTGCTTTAAACTTGAGATGACGTCTTTTGAACTCTTGCTTGATCGGCTGTGCATCCGATTTTTGTAAACTTTAATGTGGATGGGTGTTTAAACTGACTCGGTCGGCTGTATGACCGATTTTATATGCATGTGCTTGTCATTGATCCTGATGTCTTTCTCCCTGTAGTTAGGACCCGACCCATATGCTTGGGTGATATGCCTTCAGATATTTTCCATTGATCGCTTTAGGTAGGACGAACCCTTCTAAGGATTCCAGTATATATGAATTCCCGTCAACCGGCCGATTGATCTTATAAGGCCCTTCCCATGTTGGAGACCATTTGCCGAATCGATTATCCTTGGACCCAATCGGCAACACGGTTTTCCATACCAAATCGGCTTGATTGAATGATTTTAAAATCACTTTTTTATTGTACGACCTGGCAACCATCTCTTTGTTCTTTTTAAGCCGATCTAACGTGATCAGCCTTAGTTCAGCTAAATCATCTAGATTGTCAAGCATCGCCTGTTTGTATTCATCAGCTGACACCTTATCTTGCTCGTGTAGCCTTATTGAGCCGATGTTGATTTCAACGGGCAAAACGGCTTCTTGTCCGTATACCAACTGAAAGGGTGACAATTTACTTGATCCGTGATGAGATAGCCGATAAGCCCATAAAGCCTCCGATAGCGTTGAATGCCATCTCCTTGGCTCTTCCTCAATTTTTCTTTTTATCAGCTTTATCAATGTCTTGTTTGACGACTCGGCCTGTCCGTTGGCCTGAGCGTAGTAAGGGGAAGAGTTGAGTAATTTTATCCCAAGACTTCCCGCAAATCCTTTGAAATCGTTGGACATGAACACAGTACCCTGATCAGTAGTGATTGTTTGTGGAATCCCAAACCGATGGACGATGTGTTCATTTACAAAGTCGATCAGCTCTTTACTAGTAACCTTCTTGAGTGGCACAGCCTCAACCCATTTTGAGAAATAATCTGTGGCTGCAAGGATGAATTTATGTCCTTTGCTGGATGACGGAAATATTTGGCCGATTATGTCTATACCCCATCCTCTAAATGGCCATGGCTTGATGATCGGATGCAAAGCCGATCTTTGGTCTTGTGTATGTTACCAAACTTTTGGCACGTCTGGCATCCTTTATAATATTTGAAGCAGTCCTCTAACATCGTCGGCCAAAAATATCCTGTTCGCCTCAGTACCCATTTCATCTTATGGGCCGATTGATGTGATCCACAGATGCCTTCATGGACTTCACCCATTGCTACTTTGGCTTCCTCGGTTCCCAGACATCTTAACAACAAACCTTCCATAGTCCGAAAGTACAATACATCTTCTAGTAGAACATATTTGAGTGCTTTGCGCCTGACCTTCTGCTCGGTCGGCTTGGCTGGATCTGACAAATAATCCCTTATCTCTGTTCTCCAGTCGACAGGATGAACACATAAAATCGGCCAAACATTTAGCCCGATCGATCCCTGTCGGCTTTCAATCTTGTATCCTGATGCACATTGTGCTAATTGGTTTGCCTTATCATTAGCTTCTCTGGGGATATGTTTTATAGAAAATGTAGTGAACATCTTGATGATCTGGAGGCATTCTTTGTAAATCTTGAGTTAAGCGCCCGTCATTGCATCGGTATTCTCCTTTGACTTGCTGTACAATTAACATCGAGTCTCCAAAAGCTTCGACGTCTTTCACCCCGATGCTATCTAGCAATTGTAGACCTTTTAGCAATGCTTCGATTCTGCTTGATTATTTGAACATCGGCTATTTAGCCGATACATGAAGTCATACTCCTGTTTTCTAGGTGAAATCAATATCACGCCGATGCCTTCGCCTTCCTGGCAGACGGATCCATCAAAATATAGCTGCCAAGGAGTTACATCACCGTTCCTGTTAATGTTTCACTTCCCGTGATGAAATCGGCCACAGCTTGTCCTTTCACAGATTTAGCCGACTCATAAGTTAACTCGAACTCTGTTAAGGCGTATGCCCACTTACCAAGCCGTCCTCGTAGAATTGGCGCCGATAATATGTATTTGACTACATCGGTTTTGCATATTATGACGCATTTGGAAGCCAAAGATATAATGTCTTAATTTGGTGCAAGCAAAATACAATGATAAGCATAATTTTTCGACTAGGGGATACCTGGTTTCTGCATCCAAAAGACGTCGGCTTAAGTAAAATATTGCTCGTTCCTTTCTATCGGTTTCTTGTGTTAAAACTGCCCTAATCGAATCACCTTCAGCCGATATATATAGTCTAAAAGGTATGCCATGTTTTGGTGCGGTCAATACTGGTGGACTCATCAGATAACCTTTTATGTCGTCGAAGGCTTTTTGTTGATCGGCTTCCCATTTGAACTCTAGGTTATCTTTAATTTTCAGCAGTGGTGTGAAAGCACGAATACATACGACAAGTTTGAGATGAAAGCGTCGCAAGTAGTTGATTTTTCCAATCAATACCGCAACTCCTTTTTGCTTGTCGGTGGTTTAGTATCGGCTATGGCTTTTACTTTGGCTTCGTTTACTTCAATTCCTCCTTCATGCACCGTAAACCCAAGAAATTGCCCAGCCGATACTCCGAAAGCACATTTGAGAGGGTTCATTTTTAACCCATGCAACCTTGTGCTTTCGAACATCTTTTCCAAATCGGCTAAATGTTGCCAGTCTTCTTTGGATTTTACCACTACGTCGTCAATGTATATTTCCACAGTATTGCCGATCAAATCATGGAAAATATGGTTCATAGCACGTTGATAAGTAGCACCGGCATTTTTTAAACCGAAGGTCATAACTTTCCACTCATATAGCCCTAAAGCCCCTGGACATCTGAAAGCCGTTTTGGGTATATCGGCTTCGGCCATGAATATCTGATTGTACCCGGCGTTCCCGTCCAAAAAACTTATGATTTTATTCCCAGATGCAGCATCGATAAGCATATCGGCTATAGGCATTGGGTACTCGTCTTTTGGTGTAGCTTTGTTCAAATCTCTAAAATCGACACATACCCTAAGTTTGCCATTTTTCTTCTTTACAGGGACGATGTTTGAGACCCATTCAGCGTATCGGCAAGGCCGGATAAACTTTGCTTCTAGTAATCATCCTACTTCTTCCTTTATAGCGTCATACAATGTAGGATTAAATCGCCTAGGGTACTGTTTGAATGGTCGATACCCAGGTTTTATTGGTAGCCGATGTTCAACTAGCTGTCGGCTTAAGCCTGGCATCTCGTAATACTCCCACGCGAAGCAATCTCTATATTTCTTGAGTATTTCGACCAACTTTGCTTTATAGCTGGGTTCTAATTTGGCACTTACAAACGTTGGTCTTTTACTACCACCTTCATCACCTTCCCCAATGTTGACTTCTTCGAGCAAATCGGCAGAGGTAAATCCTAACCCTTTTCTTTCTTCTTCAAAATCCTCAACAGCTTCTTCGTATTCTTCTTGCCGATAGCTCCTGGCTTTTTCCTGCAGCTTTGCTAGTGTCTTGTGCTCCATCTTCTTACTACTTCGTCTGTCCGATCAAACGTGTTGGGTTTAACGCTGATCGGCTTGAATCCTGATTTCTCAACGCAGATAAAATCACAATTGTCCAAGGCTTTCCCTGATATACATTCGGCTTCTTCGTGTGGCCAATTGGTGTCAGGGCTAGCCATGGCGATATGAGCCGATGTGTCGGCCGGTACGACTTCTACTGTATCATCGTTCCACTGCACCAATTTTTGGTGCATAGTTGATGGTATACAGCAATTGGCATGGATCCAGTCCCGCCCAAGGAGCACGCTGTAATTGCCTTTGGCTTCAATAACAAAAAATGCAGTCGGCAAAGTTTTATTACCGACTGTCAGCTCCGACACCATTACGCCTTTAGCCTCAGTTGGGTCTCCCGTGAAGTCATTTAGCACCATATTGGTTTTGATCAAGTCTTCATCGGCTTTACCCAATTTTCTGAAAGTACTTAATGGCATGAGATTGACTGTTGCCCCGCCATCGACCAACATACGAGATATCGGTCGGCCATTAATATACCCTTTCAGATATAATGGTTTCAGATGCCGATGCATGTCTTGTGGCTTTTCGACCACGTCACGGTGCTCCGAGGCATAATTGGGCGAATACTTCTTCAGCCGATTCTTCGGTTTTGAACTCGGCAGGTAGAGCGAATACCATGTTTATATCCATCGGTGGCGTATCATCCCGTATCATTGGAGAACCGGATTCGATCGATTGGTCTGAATCACTATCGATCTGTTCCTTCTTTCTCCACTCCTTTTTCAAAATTGGTACCGGTCTTAACTTATTGAACATCCGATCCCTCTCGCTCTCCTTTTCGGCCTCCCTTTCTTCTTGTGTTTTCAATCGCTGAAGCCTTCTGCGTTGTGATTTGCTGAGACCTGGAGGGCACCACCTAGGTTTAGGTTCTATCGGCTTTCGTATTTTTCCAGCTAAATTGCTCATCTCGCTGTCAGATTCCATTCTACCTGTGTTAGCCGATAGTTCCTGATTTCGGGAGGACTCGCCTTGCTCTGATGTTGACAACCTTTCATGGATCGGCCTACTGCTTCTCATATCTGGATGATTGTATATCGGTCTAGACAACCTATCTTTTACAGACCGGTTTGGCCGATATACAGATGAGTGTTGCATAGGACAAGACACAACTGTTGGTAAGGTCATCCCTTTCTCCCAAAGAAAGCGCCAAAAGGGACATTGTCGATGTTTCTCTTCTTGATGGTTGGCCGATATGACATATCTGGCCGCCAACGCTCGTCCCTCTTTTGCCTTAGTCAATGCAGATTCTGGTGGCGTTGAGGGTCACACCTCCGACTTACCCTTTCATACTTCCCCAGGAGTTGTGAGAAGGTCGGCTTTGGTTTGAAATCGGCTTTTCTTGAAGCCCTCTCAGCCCGATACCATTTACCGACCTCCAAGTCCCCTCTTGGTTTTACCGTTCTTGAGTTTTGTCCATTCCTATCGGCTTCTATTTGTATAGAACCGATAGTGATCTGCACTGTCTCGTCTCGTGATACAATTCCCTTAGTCGGCTTATCTTCTTCCGCATGCCTCTTTTCTTTTCGTGAACATTGAACCATGTTGACTTGAAAAGGGCTCGTATCTATCTGCATAGCCGATTCTTCTGCAAACTTTAACCTGCCATCGGCGATGGCCGATTGGATCTGTTGTCGAAAAATGTTGCAATCGTTAGTGTTATGGGAGAATGAATGATGCCATTTGCAATACCTTCGCTTTTTAATTTCCTCGGCCGATGGTATGATGTGCCCTTCTGGTAACCTTATGAGTTTTTCTTGTAGTAATAAATCAAATATCTTGTCACACTTTGACACATCATACGAGTACTTGACTTCCGCCTTATTCTTTGTCGGCTTAAGTAGAGAGCATACGAGTGGCTTTTTAGAACCTTTGGCCCACTCGGCTATGTTCACTTCCGCTTCGTCCTCAGAGGTATCGCTCGAATTGTACTCTATCATGTTTATTTTGGCCTTTTGTTCTTTGTTCGGTTTAAATCTGTCTTTAAACCCTTTGATCTCTGCATACCGGCTCTCATGTGCCGATACGCGATGGAGTAGGTGGCCTAAGTCGGGGAACTCTTGGCCCGATAATTTTTCTTTTAATGGAGGGATTAACCCTTGGAACGCTAGGTCGGCCAATTGATCGTCGGGTAATGTTACACTGTAGCATCTATTCCGTACGCCCCGAAATCTCTTGATATAATCAGAGACCGATTCGCCGTACTTCTGTCGGACTGAACTAAGATCGGAAATCCTAAGCTCCATAGTCCCCGAAAAGAAGTATTCATGAAATCGGCTTTCTAAATCGTTCCATATATGAACTGAATTTGGTGGTAGATTTGTGAACCAAGTGAATGCAGTGCCAGACAATGATAAAAGGAACAATCTAATTTTTAATCCATCGGACTGCGCAGCCTCCCCACATTGAGCCATGAACCGTCCGACATGCTCGATTGTGGTAACAGCATCATCACCTGAGAATTTAGCAAAGTCTGGTATCCTAAAGTTGTGGGGGTATGGCATTCGGTCTATGTAATCGGGATACGGCTTCTTGTAACCGATCACCCTTCCTCTGGGCTGTAAGCCAAACTGTTCTCTCAAAACATTGGCGATTTGTTCTGCCCAATTAACATTGTCGGCTTGTGGTGCAGCCGGACATTGCCAATTCTCATTCGTGCCCTGCCCCCCGAGTGCAAACTCGGGTCTTTGTCCAAATCGCACCTCAGGAGGTCTTGGCACTGTGTCATAATCATGATTAAAACCTAATGCATCGGGTATGGGTGCGTACGGCACTACTCTATATGGCGCTTGTTTCATGGTTGTGGCTCCCCGTGGATCAATGAACTGACTGCTTCGATCGGTGATAAGCCGATATCCCGATGCTATTGGAGGGCCCATCCGATCGATTTGATGCGCTTATCTTGGCCCCATCCGTGTGCCCATGGTAGTGCGTGAATCCATCTCTCTGTATGCTTGGTTTCAAAAGCAGTAGGTTGAGTTGGCATCATAATAGGTGCATGAGCCGACACGTTCTTGTGTTGGTGTTAGGCGTTATGGAATATCTTGAGTGCGTAGGGATGGTTTGTGGTGGATCTAGCAGGTTTCCAGACGCGGCTAATTCTGAGCAATTGTTTTCACACTATTTTCTATCATCGGTTTTAATGTGGATACTAGAGCCGATGATCGTTAATCAATGCGTGATGGATGATTGCTCGATCATACTTGATAAATCGGCTTGAGCGGGTGCGTATCGGCTTACCGATTCAGATGACGAATCTCCGATAGGATTGATGCTTGGGAGTGCAATCTTTTGAGTAACGCCACGGCGTGTTTTCTGGAAGCACCGTAGCATCATCTCCTCCAGAGCCGCCTTTCGGTCTTCGATTTCTTTCCGTTGCTCAGGGGTTAAATCGGCCATCTGAGGCGCGATTATGGCATCAGTGTTGATATCGGCGGTGACCGCGGGTTTGTCGGTTGACGACATTCTTTTTGTTGGTCCCACCAGGCGTGCCAAAATATGTTCGCGCTAAAAACGTGAGGGAGGGTTTTCGGCCTCGAAACACAAGACAAACGCCGGGTTTGCAGAGCGTGCCAGTCAATTTGACCTGAAATTGACAAGGTAGAGTTTGTAATTCGATCAAAGCCGATAAACAAGGATCTATCGGCTTTTCGCTAGTCGGTAAGAACCGATTAGGAGATAACTAGATCAACCGGTTACAATTGATCCGGATACAAGGTAAAATCGGCTTCGGGAAGGCGATGCGCAACAAAACGAAGCAGATCAAACCTGGGTGAAATCGGCAGAAATCAACAATCGGCGATGCGCAACTATGTTGATTCCGTCGACTTGCAGAGAGATCTATGAAGCTAAAACAATGTAAAAGAAAAGCTTGTAAAAAGTAGATGTGTGTTGTTGGAATTGATTATTCTTCTTTGCTTGGCGCCCACCCCCTTTTATAACACACCTGGCCGATCCGAGTTGCACATGGATACGGTGCATTTACCCGTATCGGCCTCTTATCCGATTTCCTTTCCTTTTTAGAAACGGATCCCTTTTCCGAGTCGTTTACCGATTCCTTTCTGTACGAATACTTCTTTTCTATTCTTAGACCGATTTCAATACATGCCGAATTTTGGTGCAAACAGTAACAAAAAAACAATTTACCACATATTAAGCATGGCCAACAGGTAGAAAATAAACCCAGGGTATGGAGCTTCCAATATGTCCTAAAAATAAATAAAAAATTCAAATTTTTCGGAAGATCACATAACTAGAAATCTAATTTTCTAGTATTAACCACTATTTTCTAGAATTATTTATTGATTTTCAAAATTTCAGAAAAACAGAAGGGCAAAAACATAATTTCCTATTTTTTCTCTCTCTCTGGGCCAGCCCAAATTGGCCCATAATAGCCATCGGCAACTGGCGGCTAGGGTCCTCCCTAGTCGCCGCCTCATTTTTTTTCGGTCGCTCGGTCCTGGCGTGCGTAGAGCCGGGGCGTCCGGCGCTTCGAGCGGCGGTCGGGCGCAGGAGCCGAGGCGCGCATGCAGCGGTTTCGAGGTCGGGGCGGCTGCGGGCCAGGCGCGAGGTGGCCGTGGCTCTGGTCGGGGGCGCGAGGCGGTCGTCGGCGATCCGGGAGGCCAATGGGCAGCGCTGCGGTGGCCGCGCGGGGAGGCCAAAAGACGGCGGCTTTGGGCCGCACGCTGGATCGGGGGCGAGGACCATGCACGAGGGCGGCCGGTGGTGGCTCGGGAAGTGGCCGGGCGGCGATGTGCTCCGGCTGATGAACAGCGGCGATAGCTTCCGGCCGTCACACCGACATTTTTTTAGTCATGAGCAGTAACATTACAATAATACTTGATCTTCGTAGATCATTAAGATCAATATTCTTTAGCGAAAATATTCTGCAGGAATTGTTTGCGCGCGAACACTTACGTAAGGCTCAAGGCAGCGTAGTTCGCGTGATGCCAGATGTGCTCGATGCCGTGTAGACTGGACACTGGTAGGCGATCAGCGATTAGCTCCGCGTAGGGCGTCGTGCTGATAACGTGTTGTGAAACAAATCATTCACTCACGTCAATTAACGTCACAGCAAAACAATCACGCGCACATGAGAAAAGGGAGCACACACAAAGTCAGGGGAAAACTCTCTTTTATTAGATTGATCTTTCTGTACAAGGCAATGCCCTATTATATATATATATATATATATATATATATATATATATATATATATATAGGAAGCCTCTTTTCTACTCCCGGGAGTAATTACTCCCTATGCCGTATCTCATAACATAGGGAGTATCTCGCACAACGGAGGGTATGTACGTGTAATATGTAAGTATATAAGATCATCTAGGTGGTATTTACATTTTTTCAGAAGTGGTATGTACACTTTTTAAACATACTCCTTTTTATATACGTATATGAAGGTATTTGCAAAATAGGCTAAAAACTATGTACTCCCTTGCAATTTTTTCATGTGGATCTCATTGGAATATCTTATAATTAGTATATGAGTGTATCCAAAGTGATAAAGGAGTATTTCAAGTTCGTTTGGGTGATATTTCAGAGATGGGAGTAATTACTCCCGGGAGTACAAAGTATTTTTCCATATATATATATATATATATATATATATATAGGGAAATAGTTCTATACTCTTGGGAGTATGTACTCCCACTCTCAATATACTGCATAAATGATATTGTTATACTTCTTTATCTGTTTGAGTATACTCTAATACTAATTATAAGATACTCCAAAGTGAATTTCACGAAAAATTTCATAAAAATCCACCATTTATAGCATAATTTGTTTATATACTCTTTTTACACATGAAGATTAATTCGGATTCGCCCACCAATGAATAGAGTCCTTCCATACAGGGACACAGACTCTAATCATATCATAACAAACATGACATAGAGAAAACTAAGTTAAAAACTTTCTTCCTTGACGTCTTAGCGATAAAATCATGCAATGATGCCGGGAAAAAACTTTCTTACCTGACGTCTTAGCGAGACCTGTCGCCTCCATTGACCTGGGCTGGGCACCATATAGCAGGCCACAGGAAATTTCTCGAGAAGGAATGTGATTGGTGAAGGCGCTTTTGGCATCGTCTATGAGGTCACAATGCAACTTAATTCTGTCTTTTATATTGTCCCGGAACACCTTACAAACGATCATATAATCTGAAGTCTGCATCGTGATATACGGAGTATCTGGTTGTACGATTTGATTATATGCAGGCTCAACTGCCCAATGATCATCCTCTCGTAGAAGGTCTATCTGGGAGAAAGTTCGCCGTGAAGAGGCTCGAGCTGTCATCTCTAGTACCCAACACAGTCCTGAACGACGGCAACGATCAACGGATACTGGTATATGAGTACGTGTAGAACAAGAGGAGTCTTAATTTATACATATTTGGCACGTATACTGTAGTACAGACATGATGTACAGGCAAACCCAAAACCCGTGATTCGCTGAATTGGGCAAAGAGATTGGAGATTATTCGTGGAATTGCCCGAATATAGAGGTCTGATACCTTCACGACGGGTCAGGAGATCATGTAATTCATATATAGAGGTCTGAAGCCATCCAATGTGCTCTCGGATGACAAATAGAGGCCAAAGCTAGCAGACTTCGGGACCGCAAAGCTGTTCCTTGCCGATCAGAAGGGAACACAAACAATATTGGTTTCACTGTGAGAAACCTGACACACACTGTCTAGTTGGCATCAACATATATATTATCACTCGCTCCTGTTCTCGATAGCCGAACAAATATACTCCCTCTGTTGATTTTTTATAAGCCATCTATGTATTTCGAGATTCTAAACTTGTAAACTTTAACTTTAAATACTGCATCAAGTCAAACCGTGTCTTATAAAAAAGAGTGTATAGGTATTATCCGGATGTTTTTGTCCTAAAAATCATCCAAACTTTGGACCGTACGATCAAAATACATATCCGTAAGATCAACCCACCACGAATTCAGGGGGGTGTGCATCGATCTGAAAGCAAATCCAATGGCCCAGAATTTGGATGATGATTGCTAAAGAAAACATCCGGATGAAACTTATCAAAACCCTATAAAAAAAAGGGGAGGGAGTACTTAAATCACATACTGACATGACTAAGGTATAGTATAGGTAGGGGATACGCATCGCCGGAGTACGCAACGGACGATCGAGGGCATGGCACTGAAGTGCGACGTATTCGGCTTCGGAGTTGTCTCGCTGTAGATAATCAGCGGCAACAGAAACAGAAATGTACCGAGCCTCGTTTCACAAGTGAGTACACCGGTGCCAGACGTCTAGGATATGAAATTGTTCGGATAAGAATTGCATTAATTTGCTCCAAGATTCTGACAATGGTTAACCATCTTCCATTGGGTTGAGGTGATTTCGCAGGCCTGAAAACTGTGCCCTACCATGCCGGCCGGCTGTTCTCACAATGGTAACAAGCAAGAACTCGCAGCTAGACCAGCCAGCCCAAGAGCCCTGCGCCGCCACAGTTTGGCACGAGGTCCTCGATCTCCTGGTGAAGCGGACGGCACCATATCACGAGAACCGTCTACTGTAGTCAACCTCTCGTAAAAGATGGCATGGCCGTAAGGCCAGCAACGCCGTGATACGGCCTGGTCCATCGCTGATTAAAGATCGATGTCGACAGGCCGCTATTCATCTTAATCCTAGTTGATGTCAGTTGATGCAAGCCTTCTTTAGCTCTTACGTGTTCGCTCAATAATCTCTCGTTAAAAACGAACTAGGATCACCCAGTAACGTAGCGTTTGGTGATAAGACATCAGCACTTTTTATCTCAGTCTTTCTTCACTCCATTCTTACGGCTGACTTGATAAAATTAGAAACCAACCCAAACTTACGTGCTGACTTCCATTTATTGATTGATCTTACTTTAATCATTCACATGTGGTATTTTATCTGAATGGCCAGAGAAATGCACCAAACAGATCTGCATGCAAAGAATACTCTTGTGCATGTTCCTTATCTGACAGGCAAATAAGGAAAGAGACTGAAGCGCAGTTGACTTGCAACTTCTCTGAAGATGAATTCACGTCGTATGTAAATAACTGAATACTGTTTCTGCTAATCGAGGAATCAGAAGAGGACAAAGTCAAACCTTTGGTTTTAGTAGTACCGGTCAGTTCTAGCTTGCAAGAACTCCTGTATTCGATCGGCCTTGACAAGTAGGGTGGTTCATGGCAGTGCGGTGCATGCACCTATAACCATTCTTTCTTGTCTAGGAGGAAGAAGCGTCCCTAATGATCTCTTCTCGTTCTTACTCCTTTCTCCCGGAGCCTTCGCCGCCGGCGTTACCGACACGTTCGGCAAGTGTCATAACATCACTGACGGCGAGACACTCGTCTCGGCCGGTGGCACATATAAGGCCTTAGTATGGTTCCAGATTCTTAGTAGAAATATTTCAGGTAGGATTCTGTGAATCGAGTGTAATGGAGTTGAGATCGATTCGGTAGAAAAAGAAGAAACGTTTCGAGGAGAATCGTTCCAAATTTTAGTCTGTTTGGTTGGGTTTCATCTAGAATCTAGTAGAAACAGTCCGATTCCAAGTTACCAAACGGGGTCTTAGTATGGAATTCTTCTCTCCCGGGCGTCTACTAAGAGATACCTCGGGATATGGTTTTCGGTATCCACTAACGCCGTTTGCTGGGTGGCCAACCGTGACCGCCCTCTCAACGTCACCTCCGGCGTTCTGATGGTCAGCGACACAGGAAGCCTTCTCCTGCTCTCTGACTCTGACTCCGGCCAGATGGTGTGGACGTGTGGTCGTCGAACTCCCCCAATTACCTCCTCGGTGCAGGCGCAGGTTACCTAGTTGTACGCGATAAAAGTAGCAACACCATATTACGGCAGCAAAGAGTTTTAAATAATGCATAGAAAATAGAAATATGAAACACGAATTTACGTAGAAAATCCTATCGGAAAAACTACGAACGCACATGACTATATTATTACAGAAAAAATGTTGCAATGAAGCTCTTGCTTCTCTTTTTTTTTTCTCTTCTCCACCATTTGCCTCTTGCTCTATTCTATTGACTACAGGGTCATATTTAAAAGGGCATATAAAGCTCTCCGTGTAGAGCAGAACTCTAAAGCATTTGTTAATACTGGAGCTCAAAGGTTTACTGTAGCTTCTCAATTGGCCCCAACCTTATTCCGTGTCCAGCCCAGTTTACTCGGTAGCATGGATAAGGATAACTGCAAAAGTCTTCTTCTCAATCAAATATGATATGCTTCCAGATGAGCAGGCCTATTCTATTAGTCTTTATAGCTTTTCTGAATCAATGATCCAAACAAGGATTGAGAGAGATCTTGGAAGTTTCTCCAACAATTTAGTACTTCCCTTTTTCTGATTCAATAAACTGCTTATATTCTCCTTAATTTTATTGTGCATCCAGCGAATTAGTGCAAGGCACTGTATCTTTAACCTATACATAATTCTGCCATTGCCCTTCGAGGCTTCGCATGATCCAAACGCCAAATTTAGGTACGTACAACGGCGTGCAAACGACAAAAATTTAGGGGTATAAAAAATTGCAGGTTACCTGTAATTAGCTGGGAAGAGGAAGGTCTCGGTTGGTAAAGCTTAGGCAGTGGCCACAAGTATAAAATGACGTCGAATATTGCTGTTGTGGATTCCCTAAGATCAAGTCCATGCGTACAACTACCGCATCTAACGATTCTTATACGAGCGTGCATGCACACATACCATGTATACCAGTGGTTACCTACCTAGCTAGCTAGCTTGTGCGAGAACAAGAAACATATCAGTCATGAGCTCAATAACCAGTCACCTTCTCAACGCCGTCTTCCTCCTCCTTTCTCTGTTGCTCGTTCCTCTAGGAGCCTCTGCCGCCAACCTTGCGCCTGACATCCTCAACAAGGGCCGCAACATCACCGACGGCGAGACCCTGGTCTCGGCCGGTGGTTCATTCACCCTGGGGTTCTTCTCTCCCGCGGTGCCTACCAAGAGATACGTCGGAATATGGTTCTCCGCATCCGCCGACGCCGTCAGCTGGGTGGCCAACCGTGACCGCCCTCTCACCGACGCTTCTGGGGCGTTGGTGATCAGTGGCACGGGGAGCCTTCTCTTGCTCGACGGCTCCGGCCAAGTCGTGTGGTCTTCAAACACGACTGGCACAGCTGCCTCCACAGTGGCGGCACAGCTCCTCGAGTCCGGAAATCTAGTCGTGAGTGACCCGAGCAGCCGTGGTGCCGTCCTGTGGCAGTCGTTCGACCATCCCTCGAACACCTTGCTTCCCGGCATGAAGATTGGCAAGAACCTATGGACCGGGGCCGAGTGGTACCTCTCGTCGTGGCGTTCGGCCGACGACCCGTCCACTGGGAGCTTTCGCTACATTACCGACACGAAGGGCGTACCGCGAGACGTTCTCTTGGATGGCGACATAGCGATCTACAGCACGGGGCCGTGGAACGGCTTGTACTGGAGCGGCATCCCGGAGATGACGACGTACTCCGACATGTTCACCTACCAGTTGACGAGCAGTCCAGGCGAGATAACCTACGGCTATGTTACCAAGGCTGGGGCGCCCTTGTCACGTATAGTTCTGACCGACGGCGGGGTCGTACTGCGCCTGGTGTGGGACCCGAGCAGTCGGGCATGGAAGAAATTCTTCCAAGGGCCGAGGGACGTCTGCGACAACTACGGCAAGTGCGGGGCGTTCGGTCAGTGCAACGCCGATGCGTCGTCGACGTCGTTCTGTAGCTGCATGAAGGGGTTCAGCCCCGCGTCTGCCTCGGAGTGGAAGATGAGGGACTACTCGAGCGGATGCCGGCGAAACGTGGCGCTGGACTGTGCTGACATTAATGGAACAACCACGGATGGGTTCGTGGCGTTGCAAGGAATGAAGCTTCCCGACACGCACAACGCGTCGGTGGACGCGAGCATCACGCTGGAGGAGTGCAGCGCGAGGTGCCTGGCCAACTGCTCGTGCGTGGCCTACGCCGCTTTGGACATCCGAGGAGGAGGTGAAGGTAGCGGATGCGTCATTTGGACAGATGACATTGTTGATCTTCGGAACGTAGACAAAGGGCAGGATCTTTATCTACGATCAGCAAAGTCCGAATTAGGTATGCACAATAACAATTTAAAATCCCAGTTTCCCTAATGCGTTTTGCACCGTTGCCAAGCCCATTTCTCTTTCCAGCCCGTTTCCATTGTTATTTCCGGTTTTACTTATACGGAATTTCCGTTTCTGTTTTCGTTGGAATTGGCTCTTCTGTTTCCGTTTCCGACAAAAAAAATTCCGTTTTCGTTTCTGTACCGGTATTTTCCATTTCCGTTTTTCTTCGGAACAGTTGGACACTTTTCATTCCGTTTTCAACCTTAATTATGTAGCATGTTTCTGGCGCTATACCACGCTTGAGATTGTACATAGGAGACACGAAAATGAGAGGAGATAGAAGATAAGAAGATGAAAATAAATTTATTTAAAACTGTAGTCACTAACGTGTCACCAACATATGTTAATGTGTATTAGTTAAGTTTTCCCATTAAAATTAGTGAATAAAGTAATAACAGGGCAGGTTTTATAAACTAAGAAGATATTTGGGGGAGGGGGTGTAAATGATACAAAATAAGTTGCGTATTTTTTCTTTTCAAACTAGGAATGACATTGTTTTTTTTTTTATCTTTGCAAATTTCCCTTGGTATACCATATAGGATATCACCCTAAATGCAAATTAAATGGTGAAATAAACTTAAGCTGTGTGCAATAATAAATACTTTGTGATAGGGTAGTAAGTGTATATAAATTGAAGTACACGTCGTCTTTGGCCGATGTATGTAATTAATACTTGATTAGCCATGGAAATATGGAAAGGAAATTGCTTCCGCTGGCCATAAATAGTTATCATTTTAAATATTAACATGGTCTTCAAAACATAACTTTAAGTACTAATTTTTATTATAATATATTTATAAAATATAATAAAATTGTATTATTATGAAAGTATTTTTCGAGAAAAATCCACACACATTTTCATGTATCTAATTTTTTAAAAAAAGAAAAGGCAGGAACTCTGCCATGCGTTATAGAAAGAGAATGAATACTGCAGCACCAGTTTGAACAAAATCGCTGCCAGCAGTAGTACTAATTTGACAGATAATACAACACGAAATAGAAAAGGTACTGCAATGACAGAGATTACAAATTTGACAACTAACTAGTAGTGGCAACCTTTTGTCATTTGTCAATGGGCTGCCTGGCTGAGCTCTACCGGGAACTCTTCCATTGTGTGCTTCCGGTTCTGGAGGCTCTTTTGGAAGCTTCGCCATCGCCTAGAAAGGAAACCAGCAGGAGATATAAAGAGTTAGAATTTTAAAAGTTTGAATAAGTTAACTATTTGCGACGGAGGGAGTACTTGCTAGAAGACGAGACGTAATGTCGTAATGATTGTCAACGTAAAAATAAGTTGACAGGTGACAGCTATACCGTTTAAGATTCTGCATTTCTGCTGCTTTTTGCCATCTGCTGAACCTTATGCTAACCATGCATGAGCAACATAATGCGAACTGCAACAGCTGAAGCGCCGCCGACGCACCGCCGACACCAGCCATTTCCTGCTGCGCTGGTTATTGGTGCACCCATAGCTTCCCTCCTTGTGGTTCTCCTCGTTGTTTTGTCGGTCGTATTTGTGATTAGGAGGCGACGACGGGGACAAAGAATATCAGGTAAAAACTCTACTATACACTCGTTGCATTCTTGTTCTGCTTCAAGACATGAAACTTACAGAGAAGGACGGAAACAATCTGACAAGGCTAATTATATCCAGTAGACAATGACCAGAGGGTTGCAGATGATGGCCGCCTTCCCATTATTACTACTTCGACTGTTCAGTCCGTCCCTGCGGTTGATCTGCCTATCATACAGGCGGCCACAGGGAACTTCTCCGAAAGCAATATCATTGGCCGAGGAGGATTTGGCCTCGTCTACAAGGTCCGTTATTTCCTTTTTATTAATAGGAATTATTGATGATTTACCACTACAAAGAGTTGCATTGCAAGATTTGTCACTCGGCCCTGGACTCATATGTCAGTTTGTAATAAATCCTTAAGCGAGGATCTTTGTAGTGATAAATCCTTAAGTAATGATCTTTATAGTAGTTTGACTTCATTACCACGTGTATATGCTGTATCTGCATCATAACATCTGATTGTACAATCACCAGGGCAAGCTACCTGATGGTAGAAAGGTTGCTGTAAAAAGGCTCATACAGTCTCGTCTTACCAATAAAGGCAAGGTGGCTTTCACAGGAGGAGTGGAAGTGATGTCAAATCTCAGACATCCTGCCCTTGTTGAGCTCCTTTGCCATTTTCAGGAAGGAGGCGAGTGGATACTAGTCTACGAGTACATGAAGAAAAAGAGTTTGGATCTCTACATATTTGGTACTCACTGTGTTGCACGCCGTGTTAATCTATATATTTAGAAATGTGATGCATTACTTGCCATCCCTACAAAGTTCTTATCTGCTGTCCGCCTGATGCACCTATTTGGAACTGATATATAGGAGAAGATAACAAACTCCGTTCGTCGCTGAATTGGGCGCAAAGACGGGAAATAATTTGTGGGATCGCTGCAGGTGTTGCTTACCTTCACGACAAGCAAGTCATTCACAGGGATCTGAAACCGTCGAATATACTTCTGGATGACACTTGGAAGCCTAAGATAGCAGACTTTGACACCGCCAAACTGTTCATCGATGATCAGACGAATCCTACATTAGTACTGTCACCGTAAGATTTAAACTTACAATGCTCATATAATTTCCCAAATTCAAGTGTAGCTAGGCTTGAAATGGACCGTATATGACTATTTGTCTGCATGTGAGAGACCTCAGTTGGCTGACATATTTGTGTTCAATGAATTAAGGGGCTACATAGCTCCAGAGTATGCGGCGCACGGGCACCTGACGCTCAAGTGTGATGTGTATAGCTTTGGAGTCGTCTTGCTGGAGATAGTCAGCGGCAAAAGGAAATACACCGTGCCAACGCTCCTTCCTGATGTAAGTATATATATATACCCACGACCAAGGATTCTGTAAGTGAGCATCCTTTCTTCCCATCGAAACTGGCAAATTGTAAGTGAGCATCTTCGCAGGCCTGGGAGCTGTGGAAGCAACATGAGATCGAGGAACTTCTTGACTCGGAAGTAGCCCGGCCTGAGCCTGAGCTCTTCATTGGACTAGAGAGGTGCATCCAGATTGGCCTTCTCTGCGTGCAGCCTTCGCCAGAGGACAGGCCCGCCATGTCTGAAGCCGTCGAGATGCTAACCAACAGCAGCGCAGTGCTCGCCATGCCCAACAAGCCCACGCCCAACGGTGGAGCCGGACCTTCCTTACGCGAAGCAGAACTGGAAGCACCCGACACACGATTAATCTCACGCGACTGTCCCGGACCGAGCCGGATCTGACCATGCGTCTCTTGTTTGGCATATCGCAACGGATGATACAGCGGACAGTTTGTGATTTTTTGGGCTGGATCCTTTCGGTTTGAGCACCTCAGTTCCTTCGTTTGTGTTGATTTTAGTTCGAAAAGATTCACTACATGTCATCATCGAATAACTACATGATTCCTTATATGCTACTCATCGTGAGACTGATATGTAGACCTCAAACCCACGTATAAGTGAGACATCAGTAGCATATGGAGAACATACGAAAATTGTTCGATGGCATATAAAAAATTGCTTCTTTCAGTGTACCAGGGTGTCTCCGTGACACTGCAAGACAAGTAGCTTAAAATTTACTACTAGTCCAGAACTTGCAGTCTGAAGTTAATGTGGAGTAGCTTCTTTCTACCCCTTCTATTTCTGTCTTGTATAGTTGTATGTCCTTCGTTTTCCTTTCCTTTCTTTGTTTTTAACCTACCCAATTTGCAATGGAAGCTTGTCAAATTGCGAAAGAAATAATGGAACTTTTGTTACGACAGTAGTTATGTGAATTTGTACATCTCAGTTAGTATACTGTCAGTCTGTTACGGCTTAAGAAACTACTGGACTTAGTATACTGTCAGTCTCTTACGACTTAGGGCCTGTTTATTTCAGCTTTTGATTCTCTAAAAGCTTATTCTAGATTGTGGTAATACCGTAATAGAGAATCTGATTCTTCAAAAGCTGAAAACCAAAAGCACATATGAAGTGGATTGTGGATTCTAGTGTATAGGAGTGGGTTAGATTGTGAGAATCGGATTCTAGAATCAGACTGTTTGTTTTTTATTCAGCTTTTGGAACCAGAATTCAGAATCAAAAGCTGAAACAAACAGACTCTTAGTATACTGTCAGTCAGTTAGTATACTGCCTCAAAGATGAGCCTGCAAACTGAATTTAGCGGGAGCAACACAGCTTAAGAAACTACTACAAGGCAACTTTAAAGAATCTGTACCTTTTTCCTCTTTGCTCTCCTCCCCTTTCATCTCCGATGCAGTCTCACACCTTACAACTTTAAACTTTATTTTCTATCCTCCTAATTTAATCACAGCTTTAGCTGTCTTAAAAAAAAGGTCTGTTACGACTTACGAGAGTAGTTCTTATACTGTTACAAGAGCAGTAATTATGTGAATTAATGAGACTTTTGCGACATCACCTGCCCGCAGGGGCGGAGCCAGCCCAGGTCCAAGCCTCGGGGTGGGCTAACTGATCTTAAATTAAATCTTTATTTTTAATCATTTTTTAAAAACTTTTAAAAAAATTTTAATGGGCTTTCGGTACTAGGCCCCGGGCTGCAGCACGGGCAGCCCGGGGCCTGTATCCGACCCTGCTTGCCCGGCCTCCTCCCCTCTCCTCAGAGAGAAGTAGATGCCCGTGCAGGAGATTTTTTTAAAATAATAATATTTTTATGAAAAATTACAGAAATAATATATCAATTAAAAATAACAAAAATACCCCTCTATAGCTATTTAAAATGGTGACAGACTCTGTTGCCATTTCAAATGGCGACGGAGAGCTGTTGCGCATCGGAAGGCTTCTGTCGCCATTTGGAATGTGATAACTCTCTATCGTCGTTCCAAATAGCGATAGAGAGCCAAACCAGAAAAAAAAGGGGAGAGAGAAAGAGGGGAAAGAAAGAAAAAAAATAAGAACATATGAATTTTTTTTAAAAAAAAAACAGAAATAAATATACTAAAAATAGGGCATCGCAGTCTAGGTTTTTAAAAAATACAAAAATAATATACATGTTAACAAAATTTGACAGAGATTCTGGAGGAGGTTTGTTAAGTAGAAAATAACAAGACGTAGAGAAATCAATAAGAAAAAATCCGTAGAAGTGAAAGTGATGTTTAATGTTAGTAGTAACAGAATGAAGGCAGGGAGTAGTGAAAAATTAAGGAATTTTTTTTGGTTCACTGATGTAGGGGAATATTAGAGAATTTTAATCGATAGATTTCGAATTTATTTGGTTCAATGATGTACTGTAAAATTATGATATTTTAATTAATAGTTATTGCTTTTTTTTGCTGAGTGTTGTACTACAAAATTATGGAATTATAATAAAATCGATGTACATATGATAA
The DNA here is from genome assembly GCA_036346355.1 of Rhipidocladum racemiflorum. Taxonomy (NCBI): domain Eukaryota; kingdom Viridiplantae; phylum Streptophyta; class Magnoliopsida; order Poales; family Poaceae; genus Rhipidocladum; species Rhipidocladum racemiflorum. The sequence continues at coordinate 67,379,017 of CM070576.1, read as the reverse complement.
ACATGATGATGCACAAAAGGGCTACAAAATGAGAGAAGATAGATGTCGCATATGGAACCATTGCATTGCGTGATATAGAAAAATAGGTAAATATAGGTGGCACAAATAGTTCGGTACAAATGGCGACACAGATGAATGATGAACGGGAAGTACAAGTACGATACATGCACGCATTTTGGAATTGTAAAGAAGTTATAATTCATGTGTAGACCTTACATGGAAAGATCCATCGATGCCTTTCCTTTTGATCTAGCTAGGCTGTTAGCTTTAGCTTTCTTCCAATTAGGTCCGTACATACACACCTAATAATAGTTTTTATCGGCGATCTTTGGCTCCTGTTGGAAACAAGCCATCTCGGTTTGCTCCTTCAGCTTCTTTTCTTGTTCCTACCGCTCATAGAGGGGCTTCTAGAAGTATTCTTCTTTTGAGTGGTATAGCGAGTGTTTTGGTTTATCTTCCGTAGTCTTTTAGAAGTATACTGCATAGCGCAGGTACAATTTATGCTCGAAGTACTCTCTATCATACTTGTCCGGGCCGTCGATCCATTGGAAGAAGTAGTAAATGTCGTCTTGCTGTTGTCATGCGTGGACGAAGTTAGAAGTATGAAAAATGCATTACAGAATGTACATGCATGTCATTAACCACACACCCTTTCGTTATTGAACGTGTAGTTTGCCTGGCTAGCGGTGTTGGGATATTTGGACTGCATTATCCATACCGGAGTACCGCAGTCGCAGTTTGGGCGGGGAAACTTCGGTGGCACAGTTGCATCCTTGCAAGAAATATTCGGGTAGTTTTTTGATTTCTCGGCAAGCCACTTCTACTTACGAAGGATCGCTCAGTAGTCGGTCATCGTGAACCCGTGGGTGAAGAGGTCTCTGATGGTGGTTCTCTGGGAAGTGGTGTTCGGTGTGGGGGTTGCCTTAGTATAGTGTGTAATGTTTATGATGAGCATGGGTCTATATTTATAGTAAGTTTTCGGTAGAAGCGTGTTGTCCAAGTGGTCCGATAAAGTTATTGGCAGTGTGTTGTCAAATCGGATTGATAAAGCTGCTGACAGCGTATTATCAAATTGGGTTGATAAATCTGTTTACAACGTGTTGTCAAATTAGAACAGTGTATTATCATTTTACTCTAAAAAAGTGGGACAGAGTCTTTCCTCGGTGGCCATTGCTTTCGGCCAACACCGGTTGGCTGCCGCTGCCGTGTTAGATAATTGATGATACGAATGCCCTCACCGTGATCCACACCAAGTTGATATCTCTTTTTGAAAGATAAGTTTTCTTCATTCATTGCTTATTCCATGAATGTTCAAGGCTTTCTGCTCTACGTGTCATTTTTTAAGACCAACTGCAATAGTAAAATCCAGTACTTACTTCATCTCCCATCCATATCATCTAGAAAAAATCTAACTTGTACAATAATTATCTCTAAAGGTTGTCCCTAGATGATATGCAATAACTATCTCTTCTCCCTTATACATAAATAATCTACATATACTCTCGTGCAAAGCTGTTACTAAATACTCCCTCCGTTTCTTTTTATAAGGCGTATTTGGTTTCGTTAGGACAAGGCTTTGACCAACAATTACTCTATTAGCATATAATTTTTATGACACAAAATTAATATTAGCAGATTTGTATTCAAAAGTACTTATATATAATTATGATTTTGTATTGCATAAATGATATATTAATAAAGTAATCGTTGATCAAAGTCTTGTCCTAACGAAACCAAATACGCCTTATAAAAAGAAACGGAGGGAGTAAGAGCTAGCTGTGTTCTCTCTCCTCCTTTTAAACTCTTCCACATAAGATAAAGCTAATGTGTATACGCTAATAGTAATTTGAGGTGATCTTATTGTACTTGTCCTAACTGCCGCTGTATCATTACCTGGACTACTTCTGAATCACTCAATTCTAGACGAAAGTTATCAAATTAAGGGGAACTCTTTTAAGATTGTTTTAAGTGGGGTACTCATTAACTCGGTCAATCAATGTAGTTTCAGAAAAGGATGTGATAGGGATGTTTGTAGGGCCGAAGTCAGAATTGCTTATTTCAACGGAATTTTCTTCAGTTGTATAGCCATGAGGGTAAATCTTGTGAGGCAAGTACTTTTTCTTGTCTTGCATATTCATGAGGGTAATGTTATGGTCCATATATAGTTTCACGCTGTTTTCAAGAGTAAAAAGGATGTGATATGGATGTTTGTAGGGCCGAAGTCAGAATGTTTTATTTCAACGGAATTTTCTTCCGTTGTATAGTCGTGTGGGTAAACCTTGTGAGGCAAGTACTTTTTTTTTATCTTGCATATTCGTGAGGGTAATGTACGTGTTATGGTCCACGGGCTAAGCTTTTGGAGCGTCGAATATTAAAGCAAATGAAGATCGAGACCAAGTATTTTTGAACTGCACTTCCTGTAATGTTGAGACGACAGACAGTGATGCAGCAGTCCTGCATAATTTCCATTATTCCTGGGTTCAAGGCAATAGCCTCAATTATCTCATTATATCATTGCTATGCAGACGCTCTTTAGTTGCTAGCATAAGGGGAAAAAAAGGCTTTTGGTTGTTATAACATCCAACTTCTAAACGGTTTTCAGTCACTGTGTACTATAGACAGCAGCTGTCTGTATCACTATACATACCCTAAAAAGACTGTGTTATTTGCTTTTCTTCCTTAATGTATAGCAGAGCTCCTGCCGTTCCGTTCAAAAAGGAAAAAAAAAAAAGACTTATGATCCGGATGAGTCGTGTGACTTCCCTTGACATACTACTAAGCAGTCACGTAACATCCATGAGTTCTCAATTTACAGTTTGCACCGTTATATAAGTGTATATTTATCCATGGACTAAGTCTCTCGAAGATCGTGTAAATTATGCGCATTAGCTCCCTACAGTACGCAGGTCGACCTACAGTCACATACTAATTGGCATACCAATCTATCCTTTATTACAGTCCGGAGAGTGACTTCCCGGCCGGAGGGCTTAGCCACGTGTCGCTGCGCCGTTTTGCGGAAAAGTTCTCCCGTTTCTTCAAATTACAAATAGATCCCTGCGAATTTACGAAAAAATCCTTTGCGATTTTTTGTGAGAGAAAGATAAACTTTTATGGATCGCGTTTAGGTCCCTCGCTCGTTACTTTACGAAAAAAGCGTCCCGTTAAATACAAATCGCAAACAAACCCTTTTCTACTTTTTCAGGATAGCGATGAGGTCCAAAAATATAACAAACAGATCCCCGGTTTTTACATTCAGGTCCTTTCTCCGTTTTCCGCGGAAAAAAATATTTTCGTTAACAGAAATATGTGTACTTTTTTTTTCAACGCGGTCTCTAATATTTCTCGAGCCTCCAAAAATTTTAAAAATACATCTAAGTCTATTTTTTCTCCAGAAAAAAAAACGCAAAATCATTTTTCGTTCACGCGCATGGCGTACGCCGTGCTTATTGGACTAGTTAGTACTGTGCAAAAATGACTAAGTATGCTATGATCGATCTATAATGGTACGAGTATGACTACGCGAATTAAGTGCAAACTAAGTATGCGGCGTCGTCAGCAAGATACGATTTCTTTGATCGATCTTGTAAATTTTTGTACTTGGATCTAAACATGTTGGAATTTTCGTGATGCGATGCCATGAGCAACCTATTTCTAGATGTTGGATATAATACGTACTTGGTAAATAAGCGTGGCGCAGATGTGAATCAAAAATAAACCTGTGTTTATTTTCGGAGAAAAAATAGATCGAGATGTATTTTTCAATTTTTTGGAGTCTTTCAGATTGGAGTGCCATTTTGAAGAAGTAAGTGTGTGTATATATATATATCAGCTATCCTACATTTTTTTTATAAAAAAAGGAAGTGAAGCCACGAACAGTAGACGTGACCGTGACTTCACAGTTAGTGCTAAATGTGCAGCCAGTGGACAGCACCAACGATCTCATTTATAGCACTGGCCTTGTGAGACACTGAGGTCGTGAACCTTTCTGTTCAAGGGCCAAGAAACATCCAACATCCATTACACTTATGGAAGCGCCAACAGCCATGCTTCTCAACCTTCCCGTCATCCTCTTCTCCGTGCTCCACCTTTATCTCAGAATCTCGGCCGCCGCCGCCATTGCATCTGACACTCTGAACGATGGGCGCAACATCACCGACGACGGCAATACGACGCTCGTCTCGGCCGGTGGGTCCTTCACCCTGGGGTTCTTCTCACCCGGCGCGCGAAGCAGGAGATACATCGGGATATGGTTCTCGGCGTCCGCTGACGCTGTCTGGGTGGCCAACCGTGACAACCCACTCAACGACACCACCGGTGCCCTGGTGATCAACGGCAAGGGCAGCCTTCTATTGCTCGACGGCTCCGGCCAGACCGCGTGGTCTTCAAACACGACTGGTGCATCTGCGGTGGCGCAACTGCTCGAGTCCGGCAACCTTGTCGTGCGCGAGCAGATCAGCGGCGCCATCATTTGGCAGTCGTTCGATCACCCGTCGAACACCTTGCTCGCCGGCATGAGGCTTGGCAAGAACCCACAGACCGGCGCCGAGTGGGCCCTGACATCGTGGCGCGCGCCCAGCGACCCGATGACGGGGGACTACCGCCGCGCGATGGACACGAAGGGGCTACCGGACTGCGTCTCGTGGCATGGCAGCGCCAAGATGTACCGCACGGGGCCGTGGAACGGGCTGTGGTTCAGCGGCATCCCGGAGATGGCGTCCTACATCGACATGTTCACGAACCAAGTGGTAGTCCAGCCCGACGAGGTCTCCTACGTTTTCAACGCCAGAGCCGGCGCTCCCTTCTCCCGCCTCGTGCTGAACGAGGTCGGCGTGATCCAGCGCTTAGTGTGGGATCCGAACAGCCGGGTGTGGAACGTCTTCGCGCAGGCGCCGAGGGACGTCTGCGACGACTACGGCAAGTGCGGCGCGTTCGGCGTGTGCAACGTGAACACCGCGTCGACGCTGTTCTGCAGCTGCGTCAGGGGGTTCAGCCCCGCGTCTCCCTCCCAGTGGTCCATGAGGGACGCCGCGGCTGGATGCCGGAGGAACGTGCCGTTGGAGTGCGGCAACGGGAGCACCACCGACGGGTTCATGGTGGTGCGGGGCGTCAAGCTCCCCGACACGGACAACGCGTCGGTGGCCATGAGCGCTACGCTGGAGGAGTGCAGGGCGAGCTGCTTCGCCAACTGCTCGTGCGTGGCCTACGCCGCCGCGGATATCCGAGGAGGAGGTGGTGGCAGTGGTTGTGTCATGTGGATAGGTGGCATCGTTGATGTCCGGTACGTAGACGAAGGGCAGGATCTCTACGTGAGGTTGGCCAAGTCTGAATTAGGTACGCAAAACTATCCCAATTTGCACGGATCATTCGTAAGAAATTAAGCTTCTTCATCCTGTACATCTAAGGGGTTTGGCTACGGTTAATATATACTTGGTGCTTTACGGTCTTAACAGTTTATTCTCTTCGTGAAATATGTTTATGCAGATACTAAGAAGAGGAGGAATATGGCGAAGATTTTGCTCCCAGTTACGGCATGTCTGCTTGTACTCGTGTGCATATGCCTAGTTTGGGTATGCAGGTTCAGAGGTAGAGATCCAGAGCCACCATTAATCAGAATGCATGCATGCAATCTTCTTGTAGTACCACTAAGTACTAATTAATAAACAATACTGGTATTCCTGTCAGGCAAACGTCGAAAGAAGGATATGCAGAAAAAAATGATGCTGGGATACTTGAGCGCACCAAATGAACTTGGTGACGAAAATATAGAACTTCCATTTGTTAGCTTTGGAGACATTGCTGCTGCCACAAACAATTTCTCGGACGACAACATGCTCGGACAAGGAGGCTTCGGGAAGGTTTATAAGGTAACAGAAACATTTACCTCTAAAAGAATAGCAGTAGGAAAATTATGACACTACAGTCTTGTTCGATTGAAGAATGATAACCTCATTCAGGGAATGCTGGACGATGACAAAGAAGTAGCAATCAAAAGGCTCAGTAAGGGTTCTGGACAAGGAGTGGAGGAATTCAGAAATGAAGTCGTTCTGATTGCCAAATTGCAGCATAGGAACCTCGTTAGACTTCTTGGTTGTTGCATTCATGGAGATGAGAGGCTGCTGATTTACGAATACTTACCAAACAAAAGCTTGGATGTCTTTATTTTTGGTATTTTCGGATTTACATACTGAAAAACTTAAACAACTTGTCCAAATGAACTTGGGTGCATGCTTACGACAACATCCCGCTTTGTTCTTGACAGATGCTGCAAGTAAATATGTTCTTGATTGGCCAACAAGGTTCAAGATAATCAAAGGAGTAGCTAGAGGACTTCTTTATCTCCACCAAGACTCAAGGTTGACTATAATTCATAGAGACCTCAAATCAAGCAACATTTTGTTGGATGTGGATATGAACCCTAAGATATCGGATTTTGGTATGGCAAGAATCTTTGGTGGCAACCAGGAAGAAGCAAATACTAACCGAGTTGTTGGGACATAGTGAGTAATTATGCATGCATTGATATTTAAATGATATTTTATCTGTTGAGACATTGTGTGTTACTTATTGCTAAATTCGTTTAAGCAGCGGTTACATGTCTCCTGAATATGCAATGGACGGCGCCTTCTCTGTCAAGTCCGATACCTATAGCCTTGGTGTTATACTCTTGGAGATCATAAGTGGCTTGAAGATTAGCTTACCTCGCCTCACAGATTTCCCCAACCTGTTAGCTTATGTAAGTATGGTGGAATGCTCTTTTTTTTCCTTACAATTCAAAACGAAACGTACTAATTTTCTACTTGATTCCAGACATGGAGCTTATGGAATGATGGTAAGGCAATGGATTTGTTGGACTCATCCATTGATAAGAGTTGCTCACCAATTGAAGTTCTACGATGTATCCATATAGGACTCTTGTGTGTGCAAGACAATCCAAATAATAGGCCACTCATGTCAACGGTTGTGTTCATGTTGGAGAACGAAACCACAGAACTTTCAACCCCAAAACAACCTGTATATTTTGCACAAAGGAACTCTGAAGCCAAAGAAACAGGACAAAATACTATCAGCTCTGCAAGTAACATGAGTCTCACAGTGTTAGAGGGACGGTAGATCAGATGTTTAGGTTACATATTTTCTATATGTAAATCAGTTCCTTTTTGACAGCCCTGTAATCCATTAAGATTTTACATTATTAGAAAACGGCTACTGTTCTTGTTGAAGTAGTATCACAAAGGTTCCCTTTGCTGCCATAATGACACAAGATGCTTCACTTGAGATGTGTTCTGCATCCGGGTAATCTTTGCCATAACGGCTGATAGGCCAACGCAGGGTTCAGAAAACTGTTTTTACTTCTACGTCCGGTTCCATCTATTTGGTACTCTCACCGTCCAAATTTACAGAATGTATTCTCTTTTGTAACTAAAGAGATATTAAAAATATTTATAATGTTCCTAATTATTATATCCAATCATTATATATTCAATGCATACATGTAGAGAATATCGAGTAAATATGGATATTTATTGGAGGTATAACATAAACATAGCGCTATTTTTTGTATTAAAATATAAAATACATCATATATTTATGGATAAGATCATTAAAAAACACACTATGTAAACTTGGATAGAGGAAGCTATATTTCCAAGAAGTTGCAGTCCATCTTGAAGGACTTGTGCCCAAATGGATTTCAAATGTAGAGGTGACGAAAGGCGGAGAGCAAGCTTAAACAAGTGGTTCTCTAGATCCATTGGATAGAGGAAGTACTTGAAAGAGATATCTGAAACAACAACAAAAATTCCATGAACAATAATAGCTAAATTTCAACGTTGGAGAAAATAATAGCTGTACTTCCAAGAAGTTGCAATCCATGTTGAAAGACTTGTGCCCAAGTGGATTTTAAATGTAGAGGTGACGAAAGGCCGAGAGCAAGCTTTTTAAGCGGTTCTCCTGATCACCGCGGCGCGAGTAATTCCGATCCAACACAAGTCTAAAAGGAATAGTGACTTTCAATATAACACTTCACTAATTTGACCAGTTATTTTTATCATAATACGTTGTTACAAACCGCAAAGTAATAAGCTGGTACATTTCTGAGAGGACATAAGCTGGTTTGCTGGGTAGGGTACACTATTTTTCTTTTTGAAATCAAAAGCTAGGTACTATTTTTCTTTTTGAAATCAAAAGCTAGGTACAGTTGGTTTGACTGGATAGGTTTAGGCCTGTCGGGCGAGATCGATTGTGCATCGGTCTCACGGAACAAGGAATGCTCTGCTGTCGAGCTCGGGGTTCATAAAATAATGAATACTGTTTAAAAATCGTAGTTTTTATTGTATGGAACTGACTCGATATTTAAAAATGATTCGTAAATCGGTCTAATTTAAATTTAAATTTAAAAAAATATCAAAAAATATTAAAAATGTTGAAAATTTTTGTGTGAGATCCTAGACGGACCGGAATAGCGATCAGCGGATGAATGATCTTAAATAAATTTTCCCTACCTACTGGATCAGAAGAGCCTACAAAAAACTCAAAAAACCAATCGAGACAAAACTTGCTTTTGAAACTCGGTACGCACCTCCTTACCAGGTTTACCAAGCTTATCACGCTTACCGAGCTTACTCGAGCCTACTCGAGCTTCGACCGAACCGAGCTCGAGCCTAGATCAAGACTTGGACCCCAACCCAAGCTTGGCTTGAGCTTTATCAAGCTCGAGCTTGGAACCAAGCTTGCTCGAGCTCGGCTCATTTATAGCCCTGATTTCATATATTCAAGAATGAAGGGAGTAATTCAAATTCAATTATCTGTTCTTGTTGAAGTAGTATCACAAAGGTTCCCTTTGCTGCCATAATGACACAAGATGCTTCACTTGAGATCTGTTCTGCATCCGGCTAATCTTTGCCAGCTGATAGGCCAACGCAGGGTTCAGAATGTTAGGAAACTCGGCCCACGTGGACTCTCTCCAAACCCTAGTAATAGGTTATAAATAGGAGGCAGGGGTCACTCCGTGTACATGGAGGCAATCAGAATAATAAAGCAGATCAGTCCCTCCTCATGTTGTGTCTCTCTCCCTCTCTCTCTCTGTTCTCCAGTTTAGATCTATTAGGTAACCCCGGACTATTCGATAGCGAGGTTGTCTAACACGTTATCAGCACGAAGCTCTACCGGTGAAACAGATTGAAGGTGAGAAGAGGTAAAAAACAGGGATTGATCTAATCGTTGTTCTTAATCTATGAATGCATTTAAACCTCTGTAACACGAAGTTACACACGAAGCAACAGTACATGGCACGAAGCCTTCTACCGCCGATGAACTTGGCATCATGGGCACAAAGCCATTACAGATCAGCATGAAGCCATCGCACAGTACAGATAATGCATCTACAGTACGTCTCGCCGAATGACACGAAGTCGTCAGCACCGGCCGCCGCTCGAAGCAACCCAAGCAATCGCAAGAAGGGGATGACCACCATGAAGTGCGGCATGTAGCCGCCTTCGGTTATGGGCCATCGGCCGGCCTCCGCTCGGTTCGGCCTGAACTGAACCCTGTCGCCGAAGCTCGGTTACCGGCCTTGACGCGCAAGCATGAAGAGCCATCGAAGCCGACTACCCACGCATGCACCTGAAGTAGCGCCGCCCGCACGAAGCCACCCCCGACGCCGCGGTGAAGCAGCCGGCCACGCCGCCAGAGGACCTCGACCGTCGGCCTGCAAGCCGCCGATGCCACGCCTCTCGGCCACGGCAGACCTCGGCTAGCCGCGCCGAGTCCGGCCTCCCCATGTCCTCGAGTATCTCGCACTGAGGTCTTGGAGCCGGCGCCCGTCTACCTCGCCGCCAACGGCCCGGGCGCTAGCGCCCGCCGAGACGTTGCCGCCGCTACGCTCTGGCTTGCCGCGCTCGCCGGCAAGGCCCGCACGCTTGGTCGACGGAACCGGCTGGATCTATTCCAATGGACATAAAGTCCAAGACTCCAAAGACATGTTGGAGATGAAGTCAGGGTTCACAAAATCGTCGATTTTCGCGATTTTCGCCCATATCGCCGCGGCCCGATATCAAAAACCGGTCGATAAACCGATCCAATTCGAAAAAATTTACGTGTCAAAAACCGGTAGAAAATCGGTGGAAATCGATCGATTTTCGTCGAAAATCGCTACTAAAAATCGATTGCACAAAAAGTTTAACAAGGTCGTCGATTTTCCACGAGAAATCGTCGATTTTCCACAAAAATCGACAATTTTTGAAATTTTTTTTGAAAAATTTAGATTTTTGAATTCATCCAATTTTTAACGATTTTCGGTCGATTTTTGCGATTATCGAAAATTATTGTTCATCCGAAAATCGCCGGATCGATTTTGTTAACCCTGAGTCCAGCAACTTAATTGCGTTTTTTAAACATTCGGGCACGTGGAGGGCAGGGGAAGTTACCCCTTTGCCCTCCCCCAATTTATTTATTCCTTTACTATTTTTTTTCCTGAAATTGCATTAGAAATTCAGAAAAACGATTAAAATTGCCAGAAAATTATGAAAAATGCTAGAAAATTCCAGAAAAATTTTGGAACTGGTTTTTATTTTTTCTAGCATCCTCTTGCAGCATTTTATGAATAATTTATGACTACTTTGCATGTATTTTGCAATTATTGCCCTGCTTAGAATACCGGAAATTCATGGGAATTTATTTTCCGCATTTATGAATTCATGAATTGTGCAATTATTGTTTTATTCCATAAATTGCAAATGTGCGCATGAAGCCGCGCCGTATGGCATGCACGAAGCCGATCGCGTGCATGAAGCCGATCGCACGAAGCCGATTGCGCGCATGAATCCGATCGCACGAAATCGATAGTGTGCATGAATCTGACCTCATGTACGATGCCGATCGCATACATGCACGAAGCCGTATTTATGAATATTTATTAATATTTATTAATCTTATACTTATGAATCCTGCATTTATGAATTTTGTAGTTATGAATCTTTGTATATGTGAATCTTGTAGTCATTGCTTTATTTTAGTTTGTTGGAAATTCCTGAAAATTTAATTGTGCATCTTATTAAATCTAGCAGCTACTTTCTATTATATTGCACGCAGTAATCTAATGAAAAAACCGTGTGAATATGCAACATCTCGCTTTGTTCTTGACAGATGCGGCAAGTAAATATGTTCTTGATTGGCCAACGAGGTTCAAGATAATAAAAGGAGTAGCTAGAGGACTTCTTTATCTCCACCAAGACTCAAGGTTGACTATAATTCATAGAGACCTCAAATCAAGCAACATTTTGTTGGATGTGGATATGAGCCCTAAGATATCGGATTTTGGTATGGCAAGAATCTTTGGTGGCAACCAGCAAGAAGCAAATACTAACCGAGTTGTTGGGACATAGTGAGTAATTATGCGTACATTGATATTTAGATGATATTTTATCTGATGAGACATTGTGGGTTACTTATTGCTAAATTCGTTTAAGCAGCGGTTACATGTCTCCTGAATATGCAATGGATGGCGCCTTTTCTGTCAAGTCCGATACCTATAGCTTTGGTGTTATACTCTTGGAGATCATAAGTGGCTTGAAGATTAGCTTACCTCGCCTCACAGACTTCCCCAACCTGTTAGCTTATGTAAGTATGGTGGAATGCTCTCTTTTTCTCTCTCTCTTACAATTAAAACGAAACGTACTAATTTTCTACTTGATTCCAGACATGGAGCTTATGGAATGATGGTAAGGCAATGGATTTGGTGGACTCATCCATTGATAAGAGTTGCTCACCAATTGAAGTTCTACGATGTATCCATATAGGACTCCTGTGTGTGCAAGACAATCCAAATAATAGGCCACTGTGATGCCTTAGAATTTGGGAGATTACCGTAGGGGGGTTTTCTCCATTGTTTCGATTTTGGAAGGAATGAGGGAAATGTTGGGAGATGAAATAATTGAGTTTTATGCTGCCATTAATATTAGAAATTGGAGTTTTGGGCTAGTTTTAGCTGGGCTGAGGCAACCTGGGCACTGGCAGAATTCCTTCCCACCCCCTCCTCCCACGCCCTAGTGGGCCGGCCCACCTTTCCCTCAAGAGGGGTGGCGCCCCCACCCTTTGCAACCCTAGGGCGCCTCCCCCTTCCTCCCCTAGCAGCCACACCACCCCTCCTCTTCCTCCCCCTGCGTGGTGGCTCAAGATCCGCCGCGAAACGCGAAGGAGAAAACGCGAAGAGGATCCGTGGAGGCGTGGAGGACGAGCAGATTTCCGTTTCGGGGATCGTCGCGCATTCTTCGTGGGTTCTCAAGGGAGAACTCTAGGTAAAATTCCCAAACTTTTACCCCGGTTCTACCTAGGGATTAGGAGTGTATTAGATCTGGTGGTGTGTGGTTTGGATGGATCTTGATGGGGGAGAAGGGTAGTTGTTCACGTGGTGCTGTTTCTGGAAAGGGAGATTGTGCAGCGCGGATTGTTTCGCGTTTTACGTGGTATAGATCATTTTTCCTGCAAAAACCTATAACTAGAAAGTTGTAGATAACGTTGAGACCTAGATTTTGTAATTTTTTCATAATTTTTGGGGCGTCGGTCTGAGAGTTATCGCTGTTGGAAGATGACGAACAGAATCTGGAAACAGATTTCGTCCACTGTGTTGGACGGTTGTTTAGGCATATTTAACAGTGGAATTGAAATTTGTGACCTTCATGAAAGTTGTAGATCTCGTCAATATCTAGCTACTGTAATTTTTTTGTATTTTTATTAACAGTAGAAAAAAGATACGAAATTGGGAAGAGAGGGTGTTGCTGTTCGATCCGGACAGATCGGGGTTTTCGGTGTTTAAAAGGGGAACGGGTTGTAGGAAACGTGTGTTTGAATTGTGTGATCAATTGTGATGTTATTATATATTGAAAGTATGCTTGTTCAGGTGGTGCCCCTTCTGGACGCAACTAGATTCGTCATCTACGTCGGTAAAGGCAAGTGGAAGTAGTTGTATTGTTAAGCTATACATCATTGTTTGCTTCGCCTTCATTATAAACTCCAATTACAGCAATCATACATGGTTTAATCACTTGCTTTGAGGATTGAAATATCTTGACTGGCATTATGATGTTGTGGTTTGGCTATGAATCATGAGTAAGGTGAAGAATGATGTTGTTTACCTGATGAATTGTCTAAACATTTCATCTCAATGATATTTGCTTTCTATCCATGCTATATGATGATATGCAAACATGTGGACTCAGTGGGGAAGGTTATGAATGAATTCATGCATGAAGCATTAACTGCATAATCATGCATTGGAAGTTTTGTCGACGCCTTGGCGTCTTGATCAAGAGACGTACAACACCGTGTGTTCTGAGAAAGGGCACGGTGAGGAGGATCATGGCATAAGCATGTGCACAATCATATGCATTTTACTGAGGTTGTGTGGACTCTATGATGTGGTATTGGATATGAGGAATGTGGTATGCTAGTTTTATGGTGGATGTGTTATTTGTATTAGTTGTTCCGCTTCGAGATTTACCCAATCTCACTACTTGTCGCTTTGATGTTTTCGTAGCGCTTGTGAGTCGTAAGCATGAAGGGTGGGCTAGCAACACAATAAATCTTCTGGGGTCGTCACGACTCACTTGAACTAGTGCTTTAATTAATTCATTAGTTGTTTGAAATATTATTACACCTAGACCCATTGTTGCCCCTTTAAACTTGATTTCGTTTATGGTTGTCCCTTTAGAGATGTGTTATGTTTATGGTTGATTCCTATCTGAATTAGACTTGTCGTCTCTAGTTTTGATATCGTGATGTTATTCCCATTTGAATTGCTTCCGCATTGTCCTGTTTTAGGGGAAACGCTGTTGAATTTTTCTTGTACAACAGTTTAGTTTTATGGGGTGTTACAGCCACTCATGTCAACGGTTGTGTTCATGTTGGAGAACGAAACCACAGCACTTTCAACCCCAAAACAACCTGTATATTTTGCACAAAGGAACTCTGAAGCCAAAGAAACAGGAGAAAATACTATCAGCTCTACAAATAACGTGAGTCTCACGGTGTTAGAGGGACGGTAGATCAGATGTTAGGTTACATATTTTCTATATGTAAATCAGTTCCTTTTTGACAGCCCTGTAATCCATTAAGATTTTACATTATTAGAAAACGGCTACTGTTCTTTTGCTGCCATAATGACACAAGATGCTTCACTTGAGACGTGTTCTGCATCCGGGTAATCTTGGCCATAACGGCTGATAGGCCAACGCAGGGTTCAGAAAACTGTTTTTTGCCAAATAAAAATCCCCGAGTCCTCGGTTCCGGTTTCTTGGTAAAAACAGTCAAAACAGGCTGGTTTTTCTTTTTCTTCTCCTGAAGTTTAGGATATACTTAGTTAAGTGCCGGTGTGTTGCAACGAAAACATATTTTTTAACTAAATAATTAAATTATATCATATATTTACAGAAAAATAAAATTACGCTCTTGAGTAGCCACAGAAAGGGAAGTGGATAATGACTCGGCCAGGAGGAACAAGTGCAGGCAGAAAGAGAGAGATGAATTTTTTGCATTTCTCAAAATTTTTGAAGTGCCGAAGCATATCCGACACCATATCTAATTCTGCCTATGGCCACTCATGTCACTAGCTGTGCCTCTGTTGGACAACGAGGCCATGGCGCTCCCTGCACCAAAGCAACCTGTATATTTCATAGGAAGGAAAAATGAAATCGAAGAAGCAAGAGCGAACTCGGAGAACCCTACTTACAATGCAAGTCTGACGACACCAGACGTGTAGAATCAGCTATTTCAGCTTGCGCAATAGGAGGCCGAACATTCATTCCCCTGGGCCTGGCCCACCATGAAGTGAAGCATCGGCGGCACAAGGACATTGGCATTTGGCAGAACCTCAAATGGCTCGGGCCGTGCAGCCGAGGAAGGACAAAGATCCTAAACCGGTGTCAGCCCACCGTTGGTTGTGAAGGCGGGCTAAGAAAGGGAAGCGAGGCGAGGCAGGCCGGCCCAAAGGCATCGCGTCACGCTGAAAGGTCGAGGTTGCGAAGCCCATACGCACCTGCGGATCATGTGGTGTCCGGTGTGCCGCACGGCGACAGGCACGGGATCGGACGTAGGCAGCTGGCAACGCGACCCAGCGGGCCGCGGCTTAAGGTGATGCGTCGACGGCAGAAGATGATCGAGAGCTGTAACGCCCTAGTTTTCGCTTTCTGGAGAAAATCTAATTTAAATTATTTAAATTCAAAAGTTGGAGTTTGTTTGGTGTTTATATTAACCTGGCATCCATTCCCCTCCGAAATCGGGAATTAATTCCCCTCCCGTCGAAAAATCGGATTTTCCAGTTCCCGCCGGTACCCGAAAATTCACCCGAGTCCAAAGATGCTCCAAAAATCTCTAAACCACTTCTAAAATGTTCCAAATATTCCGAAATGATTTTAGGAATCTTTCCCCGGATTTTTGGACTTCCGTTCCTATTTTATCTCGCGCGGCTTTTGTTTAATGCCTGCGATCCGCGCCCGAATATTCAATTTCACAAAAATCATCCAAATTCAACCAAACCAATTTTATTGGGTCCCAAATATTCTAAAATGGCTCTAGGAATTTTTCCGGAATTTTTAGGCCATTTTTCCTTATTTTTCTCTAGGACGGATTATTCGCGTAAAAGATAACCAACCGGAGCTTGCCACGTGGCGGGTACTGTAGCATGGGGGTACTGTAGCGTCGTGCTACAGTAGCACGAGGTACTGTTCATCTTCCCGATCGATCTTTTTCCAGGGAAAGAACAGAGAGCTCCCTTCTCTCCTCCATGGATTCAAACCTCCATAACTTCCTCATTAATCACCCAAATTGCGAACGGCCGGATCCGTTAAATCCGTGTTGACGAGCTCTTTCCATCCCCGGTGGTTGTTAAGCCCAAATCTCGCCGGATTATGCGCAGTTTACAAAAAACCAAAATGGCTTTGATTGCTCATAACTTTGCCGTTTCAACTCCAAACGACGCGATTCCACCTCTCAAATCTCCGTATAAGTATCCTCTTTCCGGTGGTGTAGCCCTCCTTTAGCCTCTCCTCCTCATTCTTCCGTGAGATCGAAAACCGACGAACGGGCGCCGTTCTTCGTGTTCATCGCGTTTTTGGTCATAGCTTCCTCCCCGGTGGGTCATTCTTCGTTCCGTTCGTTCCCTTGCGTTCTTGGGGATGTCTAAAGTCTAATCCATCCATCAATTTCAGGAATCATCAAGTGTTGACGTCGAATTTCGGGTTTTGGTCACTTCGGCCGAACCGGTGTTCTTCGTCGATTTCATCCGTTCCTGTGAGTTTTGGTTCAATTCCTTCCTCCTAGATGTAGCTAAGGATGTCCTCTAGAGGTTCTAGCCTTTTGTTTGGATCAATTCCATGCAAAAATGGGTTAAAAATCAAGTTTTTGGAAGAACTTGCGTTCTTTTTCTGGTTTTGGGTCTTCTCTGTTCTTGGAGGTTGCTCATCGTCATTGGGGCCTTGCCTGCGCCGCCTCGCCGCCGGCGACCTCCCCTCGCCGTCGCCGCCCTCCGGCGAGCCCTCCCCTCCTCCACCTTCCCCACCCAAGCTCCACTTCCTCATCCATGGTTGCCATGAAGACCAAGGTTGAAGACAACCATGTACCCATTGACATGTGGGGCCACCTTGCCATACACCCAAAGCCTAGTCAAGTTCAGTCAAAGCTTGGTCAAAGTCCTTGTTTGACCAGTCAACCCGAGAGGGAATATTCCGGGAATATTCTCGGTTTTCCGATTTATTTGAAATTCAAACTTCGGAAGCTCACAACTTTCTCATCCGAACTCCGTTTGACTCCATTCAAATTTCTAAATTCATCTAAAATCAAGATCTACCTGCCAGTACTAATTTTATAATTTTTGGATTTTATTTATTTTATTTTATTTATTTGTTGTCTTGTTTTGCGCGTAGTCGATTTATTCTCGAGTCCGCCGACCTCGCCACGGGCTTCAAAGAGTTTAACCTTCTCGCTGTGACTGAAGGCAAGTCTCCTTGACGCATATTGATCCTGCAATTTATAAATGTTTTACCAGGTTTTACAAATTGCATTGCTATTTACATAAAATGATGATGTTAAACGTTAAGTTGTTAGTTATACCTGTTGTTTATACCTCCTTGAGATTTGCTATCCATGACCCTTTGTCACCCTAGTATAGTAATCCACCAATATAAATGATTTTGGGAAAATTAATCTTTGACTCGGGAAATGATTGCTTGGAGGACCTTTTGGATGAAACCACTAGTATGGAATGTAAATGGAGAATAGTTGCTTATTAGTATTGATAGGGATTATTAGTTATGAGATTGATTTATGGATGTTGATGGTTGAATTATGGTGAAGTTGGATTGTGATAGCGATTCGCATTACGATTTGTATAGTTTGGAAGAATATGGGAAGATGTAGGATGTCAAGAATAATATTCGGTAAAAGTAAATAAATGATATTGAGAGGCATACTTGTGGATTAAATAGAATAAGTGGTGACTTATATTTCGGTGGATGTTAGCAAACATATTTGGTGATAATCAATTATGGAGAATTGTGAATAGTCCGTAATAGTTGGTAATTTATTAAATGACATGGTTACATATTCTCGGTGGTTTAGAGGATGATTATTGAAAAATGGTATCGCGATAACCATTTAGGTGGGATTGTGAATAATGTGGATCATGGGTGATTTGTTTAGTAAACGTGGTATCATTGGTTATGGAAATAGTCTGTAGTCGATGAATTAATGAAGTCTTGGATTTATAGAATCTTTCTCGAAGGATACTTAGAGTAAGATTATGAATTATTCTGGTGGATTAAAGTTGATGATTTGAAGACGAGAATGTGATGGATTAAATATATAATGTTATGAAGTAATATCGGTGGATTGTATTCTAAATGATTAGAGATAGTATTGTGAAGTATTCTCGGCATTTTAGCGAGATGACCTTGTGAAATATTCACAAAGGATGATAAGATTGATCGCCGTATGATTGGTGGAGAAATCACTAATACAGGACAAAGTTCAAGGGAAATATTTCTTATACAAATATGATTGTGGTTCTACAAGACTTTGGAGTTATGATAGTACCATGATGTATTTCCTACTTGGTGGATACTATATCAAATTAGATTATTCTTATGATTGTAACGTTATGGCAATAGAGGATTATTGGAGAATATGCAGTTGATTATAAGGATTGCAATCAAACCGAGGATTTGTATTTTATAAAAATAAACTATTGGTGGAATAGAATAGTACGGTAGAAATGCTTAGCCTCATTTGTCGGTCAATATTCACCTATGGGTGGGACTTTCAATTATCTCTTGAAAACTTGTATTGGAAGTTATAGGCAAGGAGTATTGCCAATGGTTTACAAAATAAAAATAAAATGAAAAATGATTTCGACTTGGCGGCATGGAATGTCGGGTGGAAGCGAACCAAGTCTTGGTTCTTTGTGCAAGCACCGCCCCAAGTCAATTAAGGACCGACGCTTATGACTGTCTCCATTCTAAGCATAACCGCACAACCACATGTCAAAGTGGGCACGACAGCTAACTAATTTGTAGAAACTCGACTTAGACTCACCACTCGGTGGTTGTGTGAGAGCCGGACGGAGGCATTATTGTTGTGGTTGTTGTTGTTTGTCTCACACGGCGCAAGAGGGGCTTCATCTTTGGGTGGACATAACCCTAACAATGTGAAACCTCGGCGGTGGAGTCAGGTTAGGCGTATCCATTGTCAAGGCCTTGTCATGATATCCCTGCCGGCACACCTAAGGAAGTGTGCTAATAGCTTGGCATCAAGGGAATATCATGTCTTGTGGGTAAAGTTGTACACCTCTGCAGAGTTAAAACTATTCGAATAGCCGTGCCTACGGTCAAAGGCAAAGCTTCTTTGAATGCTTTCATCTTTGGTAGACTTTGGTTTTGGTTTCAAACTAAACAATGTTTTGTTTTGGGATCAGGAGCGGTTAGAACTCTCGGGTGTGCTTAGCGGCTAAAGCCAGGTAGGTGGAAAGAACCTGATTTTGTGAACCATGGCGGACATAGCCATGTGATTGGATTGAACCACGATCTTGTTGGGATGTGGCGGACAGAGCACAGTATACTAGTGAGTGGTGGTTAGAACCTTCACTACAATATTACATAATTCAATTATTAAAAGAATTGCTCAATGATGCATTGTGAAAATTATTAACAAGTATGATTTGATGAAACTTGGCTTTATGCAAAAGAACCATATTAAGCCATCCTTGGATTGCCTACATTATGCATAATTTCCCAGACTTGCTGAGTACTTTATGTACTCACGTGCTACATTCTAATCCTATCTCAGAAGTGAAAGAAGCTGTTCAAGATTTCCAACGACTAGGGTGCGTTCTCCACTCGATTGCCTGTGGGCAATTGGATGGGTCGCATTAGGCGTTTTCGATCTTCATTGCAGCTTGTTCAAGTTGTTCAGTCTGTTCAGGCCGTAATGGTAAACTTTGACCTTAAGGTCTTTGCTTTTATTTGGTATTATTCTTATTTAGTTATTTGTATTCGTGATATGGTTGTTGATTCATCACTTTTGACTGTGTGTACTAGCTACTGATTTGGGACTAGTACAGAAATACACAGAGGACTCCGGATAGCCGATCCGGGGGCCTACAAGAGCGCAACGGCGAAACCTTTGGCCTGTTCGGCTCCTTTGTCGCTTTTATTTTTCATTTTTTAGTATTCTAAATTGCAAATCTAACTTCATTCCCGTTCGTAAAAGTTGTTAAAATTAATTCAGGATTAATTAATAGAAAAAGTTAAAAAAGTGTTGAGTTAAAAGCATACAAGTTTAGTACCATATTGCTTAGATAGTGGAGTGATACCAACTTATAAAGGGAGTTCATGCATGGACTCGAGTATGAGTTGTTGGAAAGACTTTGTTCACATATTTGGCCTTTACAAGGCTATGTACACACGCACGTGCGTATGTCGCTTGTAAATTGCGATGACGTGAGACCGTGTCTGAGACGTGCTAAGTGTACTTAATCTTTTGCCACATGTATCATTTTTATCACATCACCTTACACCTAAGCTACCAACGTGGCACCATGGACTTGGGAGGGGCATGTTCGCGTGCGGTTAGACCATTAGCCTACAATGCGAGATTCTAGGGGTGGTTCCTGGAATCGTGGCAGTTAGAATTTCGTGTCACAGGAGGATTCGCAGACGGTTTTGCGGTCACGTCTTGATAAAAGGAGACATCCCTATTCGTGAGAGATTACGACGAAAACCACGCCCTTATTCTCCTGTGATCTCTGCTTTCTCCTGTGCCTGCTGCCACCCGAGCCGTTCCATCCCTTTGTCCGTCGTGCAACAAGCGTAAGGGAGAGTAGTGTCTCCGATCAGACGCCAGCCAGTTGACGCCCTGCATGGGAGACCGGCGATCAGGTTTCTGAGAAGTGCCCTTCTGCACAACTGCTCGTCTTCATCTTCGTTCGACGCTCGTCGCTTCTACGCAATTGATTGTGCTTCTTCTAGCCTGCTGTAAGTGCCTTGTGATTAGATTTCATGATGGCAATGCATACTGCTATGATAGTTTTGTTTACTTCTATTCATCAGTTAGGCTATCTAGCATGTGTAGACGTGCTTTCTTTACTAGCATGTTTCATAATTCTGCTGACTGCTAGTAATCATCTTGCTACACAGTGTTTATCTTCTTATTTTTATTGTGTATTTATGAATTTAAATTAATACTTTGTCATGTTAATTTTCCAACAAAAATAACCGATAGATTTTTCTATCGTGGCAGGTCGCCTTCCTTTCATAGATCGGCAGCGATGCTGGAATCTGGATTTTTCTTGCAGTCCCCTGCATCATTGGTCTTGTTGACGTGCAAGTTCGAAGTTGGAAGTTCCCAATTCACCATCTCGCATTTGTTGCCGTGACGACTGACTGCTGCCGGGTGCCTTCTTGGCCGATGCCGGGTCGACTGATGGTGGCGAGTGGCGCCAGGTCAGTTTTCTCGGTGTATTTTGGGTGTGTTTGGTTTAAGGGCAACAGAGATAAAGTTATTCAAGTTTATATTTGATTAGAGAGATGAGAGATGAATATGATGAGTTAATTTTTTATTTGATTGAATGGATAAAGTTGGATATGATGAGAGTTGGATGATGGATACGGTGAGAATTCAAATTTGGATGGTGGGATGAAAGTTGGTTGGTGGATAAGATAGAAATTGAATAGGATGAGAGTTGGATAATTTCATCCACCCGTCTATCCAAGTAAATAATGGGATGGATAAAAAGAAGATAGATACGACTATACAATCAAGTTTAGGTCCGTGAACCAAACGCACCCTTTTTATCTTAGACCAGCGGCAATGCTGAATAATCAACTTGACGTTGTATGTGCATATGTGTTTCCAGCGAGTGGCGGGTGTCAGCATCGGCTCATGCACACGCCTTGGAAAATTCCCGTAAACCGCCAACCTGCTAGTCACCGTCATTTGTCCATGACTTACTGCCCCGTGGTGTTAAAATTTGCAACGTACCGACGAGCCACATTTCAAGACGAGATAATATCCAGCCCTGTTCATTTCCACATGCTAGAAGATTCCACCTCGTGGGTACGTTCAATCAAATTATCCAAGCAAACAATCCTAACCATCTTCATTGCTTCATACTATCTCCTTCCTGTGCTCTTCACAAGCACATGCCGGAGAAGGCCTAATGGGCATGACTCCCATCCCTGCTTTTGCCCTCCTGCTCATGATTTGTTTATGCAAATCCGACGACCGCCTAACACCTGCAAAGCCACTCTCCCCCAGCGACAAGCTCACCTCGGAGGGTGGCAACTTTGCTCTTGGTTTCTTCTCCCCGACGAACTCAACTGCAAAACCATACCTCGGCATATGGTACAACAAAATCCCTCAGCGCACGTACGTGTGGGTCGCCAACCGCGACAGCCCGATCACCACCAATTCGTCCGGGAAGCTGGTTGTCACCAATGGTTCCGATCTTGTCTTGTCGGACTCCAAAGGCCGCACTCT
The DNA here is from genome assembly GCA_036346355.1 of Rhipidocladum racemiflorum. NCBI lineage: Eukaryota > Viridiplantae > Streptophyta > Magnoliopsida > Poales > Poaceae > Rhipidocladum > Rhipidocladum racemiflorum. The sequence continues at coordinate 67,356,997 of CM070576.1, read as the reverse complement.
TTGGACAACCAAGAACAACATCACCACCACCGGAGACGCCGGAACCGCCGCCGTGCTGCTCGACACCGGGAACTTGGTCGTCCGGTCGCCGAACGGCACGGACATATGGCAGAGCTTCAAACACCCAACCGACACCATCCTCCCCAACATGTCTCTACTGTTGAGCAACAACGCCGACCCCTCCAAGCGCCTCTTCGCCTGGAGGGGCCCTGACGACCCATCCACCGGCGACTACTCCATCGGCGGTGACTCCAGCTCGTATCTCCAGATAGTCATCTGGAATGGAACGAGACCGTACTGGCGCAGGCCTGTGTGGGATGGTCAACTGGTCTCTGCGCTGTATCAGAGCGACACCGGCTCCATCCTGTACCAAACAATTGTCAACAGAGGGGGCGAGCTCTACCTGACATACACAGTCTCCGATGGCTCACCGGTCATGCACATGATGCTGCACTACACGGGCACGGTGAGGTTCCTGACATGGAACGGCAGCTCGTCATCGTGGGCGGTTGCCTTGGAGCGCCCCTCGTCTAGCTGTGACCGCTACTCCTCGTGCGGCTCGTTTGGCTACTGCGATGGCACCGAGGCGGTTCCGACGTGCAAGTGCCTTGATGGGTTTGAGCCCGATGGTCTCGACCTCTCCAGAGGCTGCCGGAGAAAGGAGGAGCTGACATGCGGTGGAGATAGTTTCTTGACTCTGCCTCGCATGAAGTTACCCGACAAGTTCTTGCACGTCAGGAATAGAAGCTTCGACCAATGTGCAGCAGAGTGCAGCCGTAATTGCTCATGCACCGCGTACGCTTATGCTAACCCGAATTTCGGCACGACGGCGGATTGGACAAGGTGCTTGATTTGGTTGGGGGAGCTTGTCGACACAGAGAAGCCCGTTGATGGTCGTGGTGAGAACCTGTACCTCCGTCGTCCCAGCTCATCCGGTATTTACCTTTCCTTGCGCACGTATTGATTGTACAGTGTGATCGATGCTCTTGCTGTGGAATGCTAGATGTGGTTAGAAGAACATATTATTCATAGTAAATGTGACATTTGCATGAAATGAATGAATTACATGAGATTATGATAGCATTACTCTCTTGGTGGACTATAAATCTGCATGCAGTTAACAGAAGGAAGAGTGTTGTACTGAAGATTATACTCCCGGCTATGGCTAGTCTGCTGATACTCACATGCATTTGCCTTGTCTGGATATGCAAGTCAAAAGGTAGAACAAGACTTTCTTCACTTTTCAGAATGCAACGTTAATGGGGTATACGTTGGAAACAATATTGAAATGAAGGTGTTGTTGTCAGGCAAACGCCGAAGCAGAAAAAATCGGAACAAACGTGTACCACAACAATTAAATGCCACCGATGAAATTGGGAATGAAAATACAGAACTACCATCTGTTGGCTTCGAAGACATTCTCACTGCAACAAACAATTTCTCCAATTACAACATGCTTGGAAAAGGTGGTTTCGGAAAAGTTTACAAGGTAAAAAAGTTTTAGCTTGATAATTTCAGAAGAAAAAATATTGTAGCATTTGTCTCGCTCAAATAAAGAATGGTGCACTCATGCAGGGATTGTTGGAGGGTGGCAAGGAAGTTGCTGTCAAAAGGCTTAGTAAGGGTTCTGGGCAAGGTGTCGAGGAGTTCAGAAATGAAGTTGTTCTGATTGCCAAACTGCAGCATAGAAACTTAGTTCAACTTCTTGGTTGTTGCATTCATGAAGATGAGAAGTTACTAGTCTACGAATACTTGCCTAACAAAAGCTTGGATGCCTTCCTTTTTGGTATGTTCTAACCTAAGATCAAATTTCATAAAATATTCTTAGCTTAACTGAAGGGATATTCATGATGACTGACATACACTTCATTTTACACTTATCTTGGAAGATGCTGCAAGGAAAAATGTGCTTGATTGGCCAACACGATTCAAAATAATTAAAGGAATAGCAAGAGGGCTTCTTTATCTCCACCAAGATTCAAGATTAACAATAGTTCATAGAGATCTCAAAGCAAGCAACATCTTATTGGACACAGAAATGAGTCCGAAAATATCAGATTTCGGTATGGCAAGGATCTTCGGAGGAAACGAGCAACAAGCAAACACTACCAGGGTTGTTGGGACATAGTAAGTAATTCATGAACGAGATAGTGGTTAACATGGCAAATTTTACAGGTTCACTAATTCGAACTGTACATTTCATTGTTTTTGGAATGATTCAATAGTGGTTACATGTCTCCTGAATATGCGATGGAAGGTTCCTTTTCTGTCAAGTCCGACACCTATAGCTTTGGTGTTCTACTGTTGGAGATTGTAAGCGGTTTAAAGATCAGCTCACCCCAGCTTATAATGGACTTTCCAAACCTTATAGCTTATGTAAGTATAATTGAATGCTCAAATTTTCAATAACTCAAGCACTTGACAAGTACCTAATCGGTACTTAATTTAACTGTTTCAGGCATGGAGCTTATGGAAAGATGGAAATGCAAACGAAATGGTGGACTTATCCATTGTGGAGAGTTGTCCACTTCAAGAAGTTTTACGATGTATTCATTTAGGGCTCGTGTGTGTTCAAGACCATCCAAGTGCTAGGCCGCTCATGTCATCCATTGTGTTCATGTTAGAGAACGAAACAACCCCGCTTCCTACCCCAAAGCAGCCTGTATATTTTACGCTAAGGAATTATGAAACTGAAGACTCGAGAGAAAACATGGGAAGATCTCTGAATTACATGAGTATCACAACACTAGAGGGGCGTTAAATGTTTAGCTTCATTTTTCTTCATGTTTCGTAAATTTCGGTATTTTGTGCAGCTGTACGATACATTAAGAACGCGTGTTTGTGGACAAAATGGTTCCATTCAAAATAATGCATTCAATATGTGGTTGTTTTCATCTTGTCTGGTTGAATGGCTCCCTTGCTAGATGGAAGTGTTAAAGGATATATTGTCTGTTATAGATAAGTCCCTCATGTACTCTATATATTGTGGCCATTGGCCTCATATTGAATACAAGTCATATTCATAACATGGTATCAGAGCGAAGGTTGAAACTCTAGCCTTCCATCTTCCACTGCTGCTGCCCCCGGGAGTAGCAATCTCCACTCCCGGGGGCGGCCACCTTAGCCGCCGCTCATCCTCGTCGGCTTCATCACCAGCCCGCGACCCTTGTCCATGGCCATCTCTGCGATCCGACTGGCCGATCGTCGTCGTCGACCTCAGGGCCAGCTCGCATACCTGGGTCTTCGATCTGCGCCGCCGCCCGTCTCCGATCTGCATCGTCACCGCGTCTGCTCCAACCTGTTGTCGTCAAGCCCGCGCCCAACGCTGCTCCTACGACGACCGCGCCGCATCACCTGTCAACCGAGCGCTCCAGTCTCCATCACGGTCGGCCCGACCGCTCGCTGTTTTGGATCTTCAGCGTCGTCGCTCGCAAGCGCCGGCTCGCCCACAGCACGATCCGCCTGCCGTCGGTTTTGCCGTCGCCCGTGTGGAAAGCAATCGGACTTGAACCTTTGTTATGTTCGCGTTGAGTTCGTGAAGACAAAGATCGGACTTCAACTCTCCAAAGTTTCTATCCATGAAGACTTAACTTGACCAACTAGTTCACGTCCGTGAGAAAAGGAATTGGCACACCAATCAAGGGAGCCATCTGATCAGATCAAAAAAAAATCCGGATCAGTTCCAATTTTGGCTCCAAGTCCGGCTCCAGCTCGGTTTGCGACTCCAGCTTCTAGCCTTTCGCTTGGTTTATCGGCTCCAGCTTTTTGGATTAGCTATAGCTCCTGGTCTTCTACATGCTGGCTGGCTTTGCTCCAATTCGGTTGGCTCGGCTTCGGTTCTTTTCAGCTAGGCTCGACTCATTTTAGCATAGCTCTGTCATCTTGGATTTTGTTGGCTTGATGGCTTTCGGGCTACTGCTTTTATTTTCTTTAGTCTTCCGTTGCGTCCATCCAAGTCTTTAACTTCTTGATTCTGTCAACTCTTTTATCGGCTTGACTCATTATGTCAACTCTTATTACCTCGACTCGGCTCGTTTTGCCGGGTTCGTCGGTATGCTATTGCATACGCCTTGCATGTTATTCTTCGTCGGTTCTTCTTCGTCGACTCGTTTTGTCGGCTTCGTCGGTTCTTCTTCGTTGACTCAGCTCTACCGTCGGCTCTTTTTCGTCGACTCGGCTCTACCTTCGACTTCTGTTTGTCGATTGGCTTCTTCGTTGACTTTTTTTCACCGACTCGGTTCTTCGTTGGCTGTTCTTCGTCAGTTCGATTTTTCAAGAGTTACATGCTACGATAGCTACTTCAGAACTATGACTTTGGATTTTCCCTATTTTAGTTGATCACTTCCAAATGCAATGCTATTGCATACGCCTTGCATTTGTGGGCAGAGGTGGGCATTTAGGCCGGGCTCTTTTGGGCCGGCCCGAAGCACGATGGGATGGCCCGGTGCAAAGCACGGCACGCGGCGCGATTCCGTCTTGGGCGGCTGGCAATCTTAACTTGGGCGTCTGCGGTGCAGGAACCAGGCACGACGGGCGGCACAGCACGGCACGACAGTTCGGGCCGGGCCCGGGCCGGCACGGCACGAACGAGCACGAAATCACGGATTAAGGCATAAAAGTTGGCAGATATTGTTGATTCAGGGCATCTTCAAGCATTGCATTTATGTTTGACATTTTATTGATGTGATTAGTCTCTTATGTAATTAAAATAGGTAGTTTAATAGTAGTGATTTGTTTTATTTCTTTGCTCGTCACAATAGTGAAAATGGGTCGGGCCTGAGCCGGCACGGCACGAAGCAGGCACGAAGCGCAAATGGGCCGGGCTTGGGCTCGCCAAATGTGAGTCGGGCCGGCACGGCCCGTCACGGTGGGCACGATGGGCCGTCGTGGCACGGCACGGTTTCAGCCCGAAGCACGATGAGCCCGGGCCGGGCCGGCACGGCACGGCACGACGCCCACCTCTATTTGTGGGGGGATGTTAAGGATATATTGTCTGTTATAGATAAGATATTGTCTGTTATAGATAAGTCACTCATGTACTCTATATATTATGGCCATTGACCTCATATTGAATACAAGTCCTATTCATAACAGGAAGAAGGCTATATTGCTGACGTTGTAGATCCAAGTTATGTAAATGAGATGCCCTCTCTGGTTCTGCAGCCTGATGATTTTTTTTAGGGTTTTGAATGCATCTATCCGATAAAAACCCTGACGAATATTGGTGAGTAAAATGAGTTCAGCACATAGCCTGATGGCATGCGTGGAATGCGTGCAAGTAGGGTTCAATACAAATGGATATGGACGGATATCACTCATTCGGTGTCGTATTTCTCTTTTTTTTACGCAATCAGTATTTCTTTTTTTTTACGCATTCAGAGTTGGACACGGACAGTATCGAATACAACTACGAATATAAATTGTCTTGGTCACGAATGTAGAGCAAAAACATGTCGAGCTTAATGCGGATAGTCTCGGTCACAGATATTTGTCGAATATAGTGCAAAAATAGAACACATATGTGTTGCACATAAAAGGATCAATCAACCATACTACATGTTTAAAATGCAACTACATTGAGTTTAACAAGCAAATTTGACTACATAAATTCAAAACTATTTTATTTAAGTTTCATATATTCTAACGTATTTGCCTAATTTTTTTGGAATTTTTCTGAGCTCATTTGTTGTTTTTCATGGCTTATTTGGATTTATTGTAAAACTAATTTAAATACTGAAAAATTCTTATGGGCCGATTTCTCTCTCCAGCCCACTTTAGGCAAGTGAGAGGCTAGTCATTACTTATAGGCCAATGGCCTCATAGGCTTGCCGATTGGATTGACCAGGTAAGGTATGATTCATAGGCCAAGAGTTTATCGGATATCCGGGATAAGTGTACCTGATAGCTTCGAATCCGATGGATACTTTTATTCTGATTCCGATCTCATATACGGGTAAAAATATTCTGTTCCAAATTTATCCATTTTCTGCTCTGAATTTGATTCGAATGTTTTCGATCGGATGGATAATAAAAAATTATCTGCTTCGTTTGCACTGATCAACCCATTAAAGTTGGGAGCTTTGGAGCTCAATGAGAGTGTCCACGTGTCACCCCGCTAATTTTGCGAAAAAGTTCCTCCATTTCCTTTAAATCAAGAATAGATCCTACAAAATTACGAAAAGGTTCTTCACGATTTTTTGTGAGGGTAAGAAAAACTTTCCGAATAGCGTTTAGGTCCCTCGCTCGTTACTTTACGGAAAAAAAACTCCCGTTAAATTAAAATCTCGAACGAGCCTTTTTCTAATTTTTCAGGATAGCGCTCAGGTCTAAAAAAATAACAAGCAGGTCCCCGTTCCTTATGTTCAAGTCTTTTCTCCATTTTTCCTGGAAAAAATATTTTCGTCAACAGAAATATGTGTACACCTCTATCTTTAGACTTTTTCCCCAACTCGATCTCTAATATTTTTTGAAACATGTTTTATTACTCGGTGAACGCACCAAAATTTTGGAGAATACGTCTCGGTCCATTTTTTCTCCGAAAAAAATGCAAATTCGTTTTTCGTTCACGCGCGCGGCGTGCGTCGCGCTTATTGACCTAGTATTATATAGGCATGGCTAAGAAAGTGAAATGGGGGCAGCTTGTAGGATTCACGCAGCACGGCGGAAGTTACTGCCACGTGGATGTCCAGCGTTGTTAACTTACTACTCGTTGCTCTGATGTCCTCTACCCAAGGTTCACAAAACCGTGGTAAACCGTTCAACCGTATCTAGTTCGCTCGGTAGCTAAACCCGGTCGATAAACCGATTAAATTCAAAAAAAATAAAAAAAAATCATGCAATGGTCAAAATCGATCGATTTTCTGCCAAAAACGTGTGGCATTGCCGCGACGGTTAGCACCCGGTCATCCTCCGGTCGATTTTCGGTCAAAAACGATCGTTTTTCGGTGAGTTTTCGTTTTTTTTTTTCAAAAATTTTGCATTCTAAACCCTTTGGTTTCTAACCATTTTCCAGCGATTTTCGACTCGATATTTATTATTTTCAAATTTTGGTTTTTGAACGGTTTTTTCGGTATCCATATTGTTAGGCCTGGGCATTCGATTTATACAGTTAATTCGGTTTGGATTATTCAGTTTTTAAAAATTTCGGTTTTTGAGATTTGCAAACTGAACCGAAACCGAACTGGGGCAAAAACCGAACCGAATTAACAGAACCAATTCAGTTCGGTTAATTCGGTTTTTCGGTTAACCGATTTTTTCGCTAGTACTAAAATTGTCCAAGCATTCAACTGATCGATCAACGTTGTGTCTCTGTACATGCAAAGAGAAGACAGCGAAGTGCTGAGTGCATGCACCATATGACCATCCACAACACATTGTACACCACAAATCCAATGCAGTCGAGCAATAACAAGCAACTTAAAAGTAACCATACAATAGTACAATACTAGTATAGCACAAAATGCAAGAAACAAGGACCAGCAGGCCAGCGTGGAGAAGCAGAAGAAGCAGCAAGCGTGGAGAAGATCAGAAGAAGCGGCGTGGAGAAGTTGTTTGCTCAGGGAGACATTTGCTATGCTGGGGAAATCGGTTGTTTGCAAGAGCTTACTCGGGACACACTTGAATTGGGGAACTTTGTTACTAAGATTATCGCAGGAAGGTGTGTGCGCTGATGCGTGATTAGTTACGAAATGCTGCTGGGGCTGACAATTGTATTAGCATAGGCCGTTATTTGGAGCAAAATGATGTGGCATGTGACCCACTTTCCTTGTTTGGCTTTTCTAAGGTCTAGGATGATATTGGGGACCTAAGATAATAATCATGTCTGCTTGCATCGATGAATGCTGGCTAAACTAAGAGAAGATCGTTGCGTGTGATTGTTCATTGATATTTGTAGGCTTGATTGATTAGTGGAATTTTCTGGTTCGAACAAAGTACAGAAAGGTTCTATTTGTTTAATTCGCTGAAAATCTTTTCTTGCGAAATGCAGTTGTTTTGTAATTGGTATCAATTATAGCAATGTTTGTGACGAGTTATTTGGATTAGGCTCAGTGCGGTAGAAACCAAAAATTCTTCCACTTAGATTAGGCTCACATAAATCGTGCTTCTATGCTTTTCCTCTCAATACAAATTTTACAAATCTTAATGCTTTCCCCCTCAACACAATTTGTACAAATCTTAGGACAAGCAAAGTGACAAGTAATCATTATTTACCTTTTATTCATGTTTTAATATTTATGCAACTTCAAAAAAGAAAAGCCCTCTCGTCATGTTGTATTGTTATTTGTTGTTTAATCCCTCTCTTTTTTTTGGGTCATATTTTGCTAATTTATGCAGTTTGTTTGATTTCCTATATGGCACTGGCTATCGGGGAAAAAAAGCTCAAATATACATCATATTAATCAAAATAGCAAAAATATACAACATTAATTTTTTTTTTCAAAAATGTCAGCAGCTACCGCCGTGCCACGTGGCGGCCGCCACACCATACGGCGGCCGCCACCTGCTGGCGTTAAGCGCGCCGCCGACCCCACGGCGACCGCCCGGCCAGGCGGCGGCCACCGCCTGCGCGCCGCGTCGGCCGCCTCCTGCGCGTCGGCCGCCTCCCCTGCCGCGTCGGCCGCCACGTCGGCTGGTACCGCCCCGGCCAGCGGCGGCAGTGGCGACTCCGCCCGGCTCGGCCACAGCCCCCCCTGCCGCCGTGGCAGCCCGTCGTCGCCCCGGCCCCCTGCCATTGCCTGTCGCGCGTGGGAGAAATGATGCATTGGAACTCGTTTTTTGGTTGCTAATGCCATTGGCTGGATACTTTTGCCACCGAAGCGACATGCATGTGGGAGAAAGCGAGGAACGGTGGTTGAAATAGCACGACATATCACGTCAAGTCAAATCGAGTTCAGTATCCGATGCGACATAAAGTAAAGTTTACGGCTAAATTTAGTTCTAATAAATGTAATTAAGAATAAACGACATGATTATGCGTAACATAAATTAAGATTAATGTAAACGTAGCAGTAATGATCTTTGAGCCTATAAATGGAGGTGCTGCTTCGCTCTCCTTGCAGTGCAGTGTGCGAGAGCAGAGTGTGAGGGAAGAGTGTGAGAGCAGATTGTAGTGCATGTTCTGGGAGCTTGAAGGGAAGGCCAACAAATCGAGAGCGCGAAAACAGAAGATTAATTAGTCGGTGGTTATAGTTATTTGAAATTATCGCAAAGTTCAATCATTTTTGCCTTACTACTTCTTGCCACATGACTTCATATTGTTGTTTTTGCTTCGTGTAGGTACCGACGACGTTCCCGGAAACTCGGAGCAAGGTAAGCACCTCCTTCAATCATGTTCATACTACAATTTTTCGTAGGTTTTGTTGTTTTGAAGAATTGTTTGTATTAAGTATTCTATACTGTGAACCTGGTAGATATGCCCTATACTGTGAACCTGGTAGATATGCCCCCGCATTCCATACAAAAAGTTCAATTAAGTATTCTTGCATGAAATAACAACCATCTTTTGGGACTTTAAGTATCTCTAGAGGTCAGGACCCTCTGGCGAGGTTCTACTGGAAGGTTGAACTGTCTCGGGGGTCTGGACCCTCCGATGACCATTGGACTGTACTTATTCCGCATTGTTCATATTTTCTTGATGTAATCACTACGTGGACCCGAGGTCAGGACCCTCTGGCGAGCTTCCATCGCGATTATTCGCTTAAGCGAAGGATTTATTATTATTTTTGGACGTAAGCACTACTTGGACCCGAAAGGAGTTGAGCTCCTTTCGAACTTTACAACTCGAGCAAAGTAGCCGCTTAATCGGACTTAAATATGGGTGGCGCGGGCTTACGGACATTGGTCGATTATTTTGCCTTATTACATATTTCGCTTCTTATTGTTGTTTTTGCTTCGTGTAGATACCGACCTTGCAGTTAGCGCACACGCAGACCTGTACGCCGGACCAGAAAACTCAGAGCAAGGCAAGCACCTCCTTCAATCATGTTCATACCACTATGTTAGCCATACCTTTTTTGGGCGTAATCACAACTTGGACCCGAAAGGAGTTGACCTCCTTCGTAACCTAATAACTCGAACCAAAGTTCTTTGCTTAATCTGACTTATATACTGGTTGCACCAATTTTTGTACTGTGTTAATTCATTTTGCCTTATTACTTATTCGACTTCGTATTGTTGTACTTATTTTTTGACGTAATCACAACTTGGACCCGAAAGGAGTTGACCTCCTTCGTAACCTAATAACTCGAACCAAAGTTCTTTGCTTAATCTGACTTATATACTGGTTGCACCAATTTTTGTACTGTGTTAATTCATTTTGCCTTATTACTTATTCGACTTCGTATTGTTGTACTTATTTTTTGACGTAATCACAACTTGGACCCGAAAGGAGTTGACCTCCTTTCAGAACCTAATAACTCGAACCAAAGTTGCTGCTTAATCTGACTTATATACTGGTTGCACCAATTTTTGTACTGTGTTAATTCATTTTGCCTTATTACTTATTCGACTTCGTATTGTTGTACCTTGTTTTGGACGTAATCACAACTTGGACCCGAAAGGAGTTGACCTCTTTTCAGAACCTAATAACTCGAACCAAAGTTGCTGCTTAATCTGACTTAAATCTTTGGTTGCACGTAAATTCTGCTTGTGTTAATTCATTTTGCTTTATTACTTATTCGACTTCGTATTGTTGTACCTTTTTTGGACGTAATCACAACTTGGACCCGAAAGGAGTTGACCTCCTTTCGTAACCTAATAACTCGAACCAAAGTTCTTTGCTTAATATGACTTAAATAATCAAGGTTGCACGATATTCTCTCTTGTGTTAATTCATTTTGCTTTATTACTTATTCGACTTACGTATTGTTGTACCTTTAATAAACTGCATATGTCTTGTGCTAGTATGTTATATAACATATACATAATTATATGTTGGCATACATTTCAAGCTATGCGTAACCATAACATTAATGCTTTCGTAATTAAAATTTGAGTAATGACAATACGTTTTAAGATGTTAACGGTGCGTGTGTGCATTTATTGTTGACTACAATTATGTATTTCTACAGTCCTCGATGGCGATCCCGCTTCATATATGGCATGGGGAGCCGAAAAATTGCGAGGCCCATTTGTCGAGATGCATAATTGTGCACACATAGAGACAATCAGAATCCACCGATAGAGTTGCGTACAGTAGCAAGAGCGGTTGCACGCGCTCTTAGTGTTGACCGTACGTTGTACAAGCTCGTGGTAGATGGGGTTAGGCCCCATGTAGTGCCAAATAGCTTGCTTTACGTGTACAGCCTATTCGAGCTCCGTAGAACGAGTGCCTGGCGGTTCTACATGGAGAAGGCCGCACAGAAGGGTTCGCACTAGGTGTTCACGTGAAGCTGGTCCTCGCACTACTGGGAGGCAGGGACGAGCCGAGCCCAGGAGGAGGACATGGGGGTCAATGCGGACGAACAACCCGAGCCCGAAGAGGAAATTGCGATGAGCTCGCAGCAAGTCCCCGCTCAAGGGGGCTTGGCAGGGACTGGCGAGATGGATGCGCCCGTCCCTGAGGTTGATGCGGATGCCCTAGCGGATGACCCTCACCCTACTTATGGTGACGGTCCTGACGAAGATGAGGACCCGGGGCCAGCAATCGCATTTTTGCACTTGCTCAACCCGGCCGACCGTGGTTCTCGCCCGCTTGGAGGATATTTCTAGGCGTGGGCAAGACCATAGCGATATAGAACTCGATCAGGAGTTTGCCACAAAGGAGGAAGCGATGCACTTCGCACTAATTACGCAGTCTTGACCGGCGTGACCATCGTGTGACTCGCTCGGACGGACACCTTCGAGCTTAAATGTAAGAAAGGGCAGCGGTCACGAATACTATGTTCGTGCGAACCGCCTAAACATCGCACCATTTCGTTATAACTCGGTACACACCGCACACATGCCTGAGGCGCTTGTTCGAACACAAGCGGTGTGGTGAAATCAAGATTCATCGCGCCAAATCTGTTAGACGTCTTTGAAGGCCGACATTAGCCTCAGGCCCGCAACCATAATTGCTGAGATGCGAGCAGACAGGATGTCCATAAACTACTTGCAAGCTTGGCGAGCAAAGCGGATGGCTTTGAAAATGCTGTTTGGTAGTTTTATGGAGTCATTCAATTGGGCTCCACGACTACTAAGGCGGATAGCTGCAACAAACCGGGCTCGAATATGCTATTGCCGTCGAACCGTGCAGCTTCCCGATGGAACGATCGCCTCCGAACACTACTACCTCCTCGGGGTGTTAGGCGTTCGGTCCGTGCATCACGGCATTCGAGAATCGCCCGTCTGTTATATGCGTGGATGGGACATTTCTGTCCGGCCAAGATAATGGCACCCTACTCACCGCCCTAGCTGCCGATGCAAACAACCGGCTACTACCGGCTTTCGCCGTGGTTGAGGGCGAAAGCAACGATACCGGTTCTCGTTCTGTCCCTGGTGAAGACCCGTGTGGTGCGGGATAGGCCGGTGTGTGCGTCGTGTCGGACCGTAATGCAGCTGCTGAACGCCCTCGATAGAATGGCGGAGGATGAAGATTGCCATTGCCGGTGGAGAGACGTTCAGCGTAGATGGTGCATGCGTCACCTTGGGCGAACTCAGACACCATGTGCGTGAACAAGAACATGGTGAAGCTATTCAAAACCCTATGCATGCAAAACCAATCAGCAAGTTCGATACGATATTTAACCACGGTGAGCAGCGCTCAAAGGAATTGGTGGCGGAAGAGACCACGGAGGGCACACAGGTAATTGGTGGCTCGGAGGTCTCCGTACGGCGCAAGATGACATTCGCTCAATGGATAGCTCGTAAACCCGCCGAGAGATGGGCCTGGGCGCACGATACAAATGGTGCTTGGTAAGATAATGCCCTCTCTAGTACGGTAGCACATCATTTGACAGCACTCTTTTCCACCTAAGCGGTATGCTTCTCTTCTGCAGATACTCCATCATGACGACGAACTTCGCCGAGTCGTACAACAATGTGCTGCGGGGGGCTCGTTGCCTACCCATTTGCTCAATCATTGAGCTCACATTTTTTAGGACCTCGAAATACTTTGTTGATCGGCAAAGGGCGGCGTACAACTGCGGCTCAACCTTCGCTCCGTGTCGAGGCTTTGTTACGCTGGCCGTAGGCGTAAAGCTCAATTTCACCAGACGCCGCATGATGGACCTGCGCAGAACATTTTTCTCGTCGAGTGCAAGCGCAAGCACCGTTCGGGCTACTCCGCGGGGACACAAACCGTAGATGCCGGCTCGGCCCGTATGAGGCGACTGCTCATGCAACAAGCCTCGCCTAGAGCACATCCTCGCCGCGACGTGCTAGCAACGTGCCGTGACATGGGGGCAACGACGGCACACAATATGTCTGCCGTACTACCGTATGGATGCCGTTAGAGCAACATGGGACGGGCATTTGAACCGTTCAACGTCGGCAACAACTACAAGACCTCCGAACCCCTACGTGGCTCCGTACCCCACACTAAGGCGCGATCGCCGGGTAGACTGCGTTCCGCGCGGTTTGAGGGTGACATGGATGCGTCTGAGACGATGGCCTTCGGCGCCGTCGCATCTATGAGCATGGCATGACCGTAGAAGCTGCCCAAACAGAGGGTGATGTTGTCCAATGTAATATTTCAACTATACGCATTAGACATGCAACATCTTCTTACTACCTTCCTTTTGCATTCTCTTCGTGAAATTTGGATTAGGCTCAATTATAGCAATGTTTGTGACGAGTTATTTGGATTAGGCTCAGTGCGGTAGAAACCAAAAATTCTTCCACTTAGATTAGGCTCACATAAATCGTGCTTCTATGCTTTTCCTCTCAATACAAATTTTACAAATCTTAATGCTTTCCCCCTCAACACAATTTGTACAAATCTTAAGACAAGCAAAGTGACAAGTAATCATTATTTACCTTTTATTCATGTTTTAATATTTATGCAACTTCAAAAAAGAAAAGCCCTCTCGTCATGTTGTATTGTTATTTGTTGTTTAATCCCTCTCTTTTTTTGGGTCATATTTTGCTAATTTATGCAGTTTGTTTGGTTTCCTATATGGCACTGGCTATCGGAGAACCTACAGTGTGTTTCAAGTTCACATAAAAAATCACAGAAAATTCCTTGATGATTTCTAGGAAAAAAAATGGAACCACACTTCCTTCTCGTCATAATGTGTAATATCCCCTTGGGCAAGATGCTCCCGCCGTTGACTTAAATCCACTTGTCGATGAGAAGGCAATCATTTAATTGAATTAATCCTTAGGCGCTGGTACAGTTGAACAATAATCTCTTTGTGAGGCATCCTATCCTGTCCTACCGGTATTAAAGATGGGAGAAAGGACGCTCAAACCCACCCCCACGTGTCCCTCTGCCGATTTGCAAAAAAGTCCTTTGGTTTTCCCGAATCCTATCAGTATTAAAGATGGGAGAAAGGACGCTCAAGCCCACCCCCACGTGTCCCTCTGCCGATTTGCAAAAAAGTCCTCTGGTTTTCCCGAATTACGGATAGGTCCTTGTGAATTTATGTATAGGTCCTTTGTGATTTTCTGTGAGGGGAAGAATTTTTTTCCAGATCGTGTTTAAGTCCCATGTTAGCTATTTTACGAAAAAAGGCTCCCCTTAAATACGAATCACGAACGAGTCATTTTCTAATTTTTCAGGATAGCGATCGGATCCAAAAATATAACAAATAGGTCCCCGCACTTTACGCTCAGGTCATTTCTCCGTATTGCCCGGAAAAAATGTTTTCGTTGTCCGTTTTATCTCCGGAGCATGGGAAAAATGTTTTCGTTGGCCGTTTTTCCTAAAAAAACACAAACCCGTTTTTCGTACGCGCACGCGACGTGCGCAACTTTTGTGTTTCCGTGGTCCATTTTTCCTTAAAAAAAACACACCCACGTGTCCCTCTGCCGATTTGCAAAAAAAGTCCTCCAATTTTCCCGAATTACGGATAGGTCCTTGTGAATTTACAAATAGGTCCATTGCGATTTTCTATAAGGGGAAGAATTTTTTTCCGGTTTGCGTTTAGGTCCCCCGTTAGCCGTTTTACGAAAAGAGGTTTCCTTAAATACGAATCATGAACGAGCCATTTTCTAATTTTTTGAGATATAGATCAGGTCCAAAAATATAACAAATAGGTCCCGCACTTTACGCTCAGGTCCTTTCTCCGTTTTGCCCGGAAAAAATATTTCCGTTTTTTCTCTGGAGCATGGGAAAAATGCTTTCGTTGGCCGTTTTTCCTGAAAAAACACAAATCCGTTTTTCGTACGCGCACGCGGCGTGTGCCACTTTTGTGTTTTTGTGATCCATTTTTCCTTTAAAAAAACACACCCCCACGTGTCGCTCTGCCGATTTGCAAAAAAGTCCTCTGATTTTCCCGAATTACAGATATGTCCTTGTGAATTTACGAATAGGTCCTTTGCGACTTTCTGTGAGGGGGAGAATTTTTTTTCCGGTTCATGTTTAAGTCCCCCGTTAGCCATTTTATGGAAAGAGACTCCCCTTAAATACGAATCGCGAACGTGCTCTTTTCTAATTTTTCGGGATAGCGACCAGGTCCAAAAATATAACAAATAGGTCCCTGCAATTTACGCGCTCATGTCCTTTTTCAGGAAAAAAAAAGAGAGGAAATAGCAGGTTTTTTATCCATTTTTTTTTTTGAAACAGACGAGCTGTATTAATTAAAGAGAGAAAAAGTACAGAGTGCAAGAGAATGCACTAGAAGAAGAGGGAACACAAAAACCCAAAAGAAGGAAAAAAGGAGAGGAGGAGGGAAGAGAAAAGAAAGGAAAAAAGAAGAGGGAAAGGTCAAATCAAATAACCCCTGGGAAACACCCTCTTAGACAATGTTGACCTGCAAAGGACCAAAGTCGAAAGTCATCCTGAATGTCTTGAAGTAATTCGTCGTTGGTCCTCCAAATGTTCTGGAAGATTCTGTTGTTACGCTCTGTCCACCACCTCCAGCAAGTGAGAATGATCAGACTTTTAACCCCTTTTCGGCGGTCGGATTGGCTGTCGATACGCTGTATTGTCCACTGTCCTAGGCTGAATGTAGGCTGCCAAAGTTGTGACGATAGTGAGGGTAAGCGTACCCAAAGCGCAAGGCCGTTTTTTTATCCATTTACATCTCATGTTTGTGCTTAGTTATGGTTCTTATTTGCTGCACATCAAGGATCAACACTACCTAGCCTTTGTGGTCTACAGTATTATTTTCCTCTTTTACTTTTGTTGAATTAAGTTAATTAACATGGATTTCCAGTGGTTGCAAAATTGCTGCTAAAATTAGTTAAGTTAGTATTGATAACGTGAGAATACACATATTCCCTATATTAAGCTCGGGAGAGTCTCTCCTCAAAGAGCCCCTCCACCTGTCCCACCCCCTCTCTCTCTCTCCTCTTTTTGCGAAAAAGCCCATCCGATTCTTGAAATTACGGATAGGTCCTTTTGCAATTTTTTGTGAGAGGGAGATTTTTTCCCCGGTTCGCGTTTAGGTCCCTCATTCGCTATTTTACATAAAGAATCTCCCGTTAAATACGAATCGTAAACGAGCCCTTTTATAGTTTTTCAAAATAGCGAACAGGTCCAAAATCATAACAAATAGGTCCGTGCACTTTTCGTTCAGGTCCTTTCTCCGTTTTGCCCCAAAAAAATATTTTTGTGGTCCGTTTTTTCCTCTGGAGCATTGAAAAAATGTTTTCGTTTCTCCGTTTTGCCCGGAAAAAATGTTTTTGTGGTCCGTTTTCCCTCCGGAGCATGGAAAAAATATTTTCGTTGGCCGTTTTTCCTATAAAAAACCGAAAAAATGTTTTTGTGGTCCGTTTTTCCTCCGGAGCATGGAAAAAATGTTTTCGTTTCTTCGTTTTGCCCGGAAAAAATGTTTTTGTGGTCCGTTTTTCCTACAGAGCATGCAAAAAATGTTTTCGTTTCTCCGTTTTTCCTAAAAAAAACGAAAAATGTTTTTGTGGTCCGTTTTTCCTCCGGAGCATGGAAAAAATGTCCTCGTTTCTCTGTTTTACCAGGAAAAAATGTTTTTGTGGTCCGTTTTTTCCTCCGGAGCATGGAAAAAATGTTTTCGTTTCTCCATTTTTCCTAAAAAAGACCGAAAAATGTTTTCGTTGTCCGTTTTTCCTTCGGAGCATGGAAAAAATGTTTTCGTTTCTCCGTTTTACCTGAAAAAAAATGTTTTTGTGGTCCGTTTTTCCTTCAGAGCATGGAAAAAATGTTTTAAAGTGTTCTCGTGGTCCGCTTTTTCTACGAAAACATTTTCTCGATTTTTTTTGTATTAAAAATATATTTTTTTCGTTCACGTGCGCGGCGTGCCGCCGCGCTCAATTTCCTAGTACTCCGTATATTAAGGATGAAAGGATGCTGGGCCCCACGCTCTCCACGTTATTTCAGAGTGACGTGTTCGTTTCATGTGCAGCCACTTAGCCCTCTTATCCATTTACATCTTATGTTTGTGCTTAGCTGCGGTTCTCATTTGCTGCACATCAAGGATCAACACTACCTTGCCTTTGTGGTTTACCGTTTACAGTATTATTTTTCATAAATAGGTCTTTAAATAAACTTAATTTAAACAATTTAGATATAGATGGAACATACTTGTTCTCATCATATAATCTTAATCAGTACATGTTAATACAAATTTATAAAATTGTTTCATTATTTATGTAATTAATCTATTTTTTTCTCCAAATTTTGGAAGAAAAACTACTACCCGAAATTTTTGAAAAGAAATTTTCAAATATTTTTTCCTTTATTTTATTATTTTTTTCTTTTCTTCTTCTTTCCTTTTCCTTCTTTCTTTTCTTTTTCTTTCTGTCGCGCGGGGGAGCGCTGCCCGCCTACCCGTGCGCCAGGGTGGCGTGCGCCGCGCCCTCCTCGCCACGTCGCCACGCCCCCGCGACGTCCCCATTTCGCGCCACTTCAGCGCGAAATTCTCCACTTCGCGCCATGTTAGCGCGAAAAGGCTCATTTCGCGTCACGACAGCGCGAAAATCGGTCATTTTTGTGTGTGTGTGTGTATATATATATATAGTCGACTATATTATTGTAATACACGAATAAAAAAAATTTATTTATAAAAAAAATTCTAGATCTTACGCGATTTCATAAGAAAGCCCTCAGATTCCGTGAATTTGAAGAGAGAGAGAGATATACTATGCCGACAAAACAGGCTGGAAGCAGCATCACGCTCGGAACCATAGGCGAGCTACATAGTAGGTTATCAGCACTGCATAGCAGGCGAGCTACAGATTATTATTATGATTTACGAGCTCTTTTATAGTACACTAAATTTAATATAAACTATTTATTCTTTTCAATCTAATAGATCAGATTAACTAGAATTTATTTATACTTTATCTGGTATAAATACATTTAACAAATCAACGGTTAGATCTTATTTCTACTACATATTATATACTATCAGTATAATACAACGTAAAATTTTTCTATTATTACTGCATCCACTGCAACAGCACAGTTGATATCCACTTACGATACTCACACCTCCTGTGGGATAGATTCTGCCCTACTTCTACTTAAAAGAAAATCGGATTACTCTTTTCAGTCTTTAAAAAAATGACGTTTTGGACACCGAATTAACAGAACCAATTCAGTTCGGTTAATTCGGTTTTTCGGTTAACCGATTTTTTCGCTAGTACTAAAATTGTCCAAGCATTCAACTGATCGATCAACGTTGTGTCTCTGTACATGCAAAGAGAAGACAGCGAAGTGCTGAGTGCATGCACCATATGACCACAAATCCACAATACATTGTGCAGCACAAATCCACAACACATCGTGCAGCACAAGTCCACAATGCAGTCGAGCAATAACAAGCAACTTAAAAGTATAGCACAAAATGCAAGAAACAAGGACCAGCAGGCCAGCGTGGAGAAGCAGAAGAAGCAGCAAGCGTGGAGAATATCAGAAGAAGCGGCGTGGAGAAGTTACGAAATGCTGCTGGGGCTGACAATTGTATTAGCATAGGCTGTTATTTGGAGCAAAATGATTGTTCATTGATATTTGTAGGCTTGATTGATTAGTGGAAATTTCTGGTTCGAACAAAGTACAGAAAGGTTCTATTTGTTTAATTCGCTGAAAATCTTTTCTTGCGAAATGCAGTTGTTTTGTAATTGGTATCAATTATAGCAATGTTTGTGACGAGTTATTTGGATTAGGCTCAGTGCGGTAGAAACCAAAAATTCTTCCACTTAGATTAGGCTCACATAAATCGTGCTTCTATGCTTTTCCTCTCAATACAAATTTTACAAATCTTAATGCTTTCCCCCTCAACACAATTTGTACAAATCTTAAGACAAGCAAAGTGACAAGTAATCATTATTTACCTTTTATTCATGTTTTAATATTTATGCAACTTCAAAAAAGAAAAGCCCTCTCGTCATGTTGTATTGTTATTTGTTGTTTAATCCCTCTCTTTTTTTTGGGTCATATTTTGCTAATTTATGCAGTTTGTTTGGTTTCCTATATGGCACTGGCTATCGGAGAACCTACAGTGTGTTTCAAGTTCACATAAAAAATCACAGAAAATTCCTTGATGATTTCTAGGAAAAAAAATGGAACCACACTTCCTTCTCGTGATAATGTGTAATATCCCCTTGGGCAAGATGCTCCTGCCGTTGACTTAAATCCACTTGTCGATGAGAAGGCAATCATTTAATTGAATTAATCCTTAGGCGCTGGTACAGTTGAACAATAATCTCTTTGTGAGGCATCCTATCCTGTCCTACCGGTATTAAAGATGGGAGAAAGGACGCTCAAACCCACCCCCACGTGTCCCTCTGCCGATTTGCAAAAAAGTCCTCTGGTTTTCCCGAATCCTATCGGTATTAAAGATGGGAGAAAGGACGCTCAAGCCCACCCCCACGTGTCCCTCTGCCGATTTGCAAAAAAGTCCTTCGGTTTTCCTGAATTACGGATAGGTCCTTGTGAATTTACGTATAGATCCTTTGTGATTTTCTGTGAGGGGAAGAATTTTTTTCCGGATCACGTTTAAGTCCCCTGTTAGCTGTTTTACGAAAAAAGGCTCCCCTTAAATACGAATCACGAACGAGCCATTTTCTAATTTTTCAGGATAGCGATCAGATCCAAAAATATAACAAATAGGTCCCCGCACTTTACGCTCAGGTCCTTTCTCCATATTGCCCGGAAAAAATGTTTTTGTTGTCCGTTTTTTCTCCAGAGCATGGAAAAAATGTTTTCGTTGGCCGTTTTTCCTAAAAAAACACAAACCCGTTGAAAGTGCATCTAGGCCCCTCAATTTGTTTTGGTGATTAATGATGACACAATTAAAGAGATCTAATGTTTTATCCAAGAATACTGCAGATATCGAGATTATATTGAGCTTGGAATGACATTGGACACCCCCACGACTACTTAAAATCAAAAGGACGGCATCAAGACCATAATTGTAATCTTATATTTATTTGCGTCTTAAGGATAGCCGTACTATTAAGAGGGTACGACGAGAAATCGACTTTAGGATGTGCATGTGCTCAACATCAATTTCTTGCATCTCAAATTAGCACTACTTCTTTTGGTTTTGAAAAGTTTAAAATTGAAACCGAATCGGGTAACCGAGTATCCGGACATTTAGTCCGAGTCTCGGATTCAATCCGAGTATCCGGACATTATGTCCGAGTCTCGGGTTGAGCCCTCGATTGCCTCTGGTTTCGATGGGTCCGAGTATCCGGACATTTGGTCCGAGTCTCGGATAACCCGAGTCTCCGGGTTGTTTATCCGGACACTCCGGCTGTACATAAAACGGAGTAACGGCTAGTTTTCAAAAAGAGTATTTAAAGCCCCCACTCCACTCCAACGGCAAGGATCTCTATTGAACTCATTCATAGCAGATTCAAGCCATTCCTAACCATCTCTAAGCATTCAATAGAGCCCCCATCTTCCTCCCACCAATTAATTTGGTTGTTGATCTTTTTGGTGAGGAGAGGAAGAAGAAAAGTGCTAAGTGCATTCATTTCATCTTGTTGAGCACTAGTTCATCCTCCAAGCGATTCTTCGTGGTGCTATTACTCTTGGAGGTTGAAGGTCTCCTAGACGGCTAGGAGTCACCGGAGCTACCAAAGCGTGTGGTGAGCCCCGGCCGTTTGTGAAGGCAAGTCTCGCCTCCGAAAGGGAAGAGACAAGAAGTGAAGCCATGAGTGCATTTGTGCAACACCGGAGGAAAGCGGGTTGAAAGAGACCCGGCTCAAGTGTGACCGAGCCACCTCAACGGAGACGTAGGGTTCCCTTCAAGAACCCGAACTTCGGTGAAAAATCTCGCCTCTCGCATTCTCTTTTTCTTCCTAGATTTGCTTGGTTAGATTTGATTTTGTAAAGTTAGATCTAGCTCGTTGCTTTGCGTAAATTCAAATCTTGTCTAGCAATTGTTCTAGGTTGTTCTTGCTATTTACTTCTAGTAGTTTGTTGCACTTGCTAGAGTAGTTTTTGTTTGCGTTCCCGAGCCAGCTAACCCGGAGACTCTGGTATTCTATACCGGACACTCCGGACAAGCCGGAGTATCCGGACCAAAACCCGGAGAATCCGGATTGACCAGCTCGGCCCGTTTTATTCCGCTGCGTAAATTTTAATCCGCCTATTCACCCCCCCTCTAGGCGACATCGTTGGTCCTTTCAATTGGTATCAGAGCCAAATCTCCTTTATTTTGGCTTAACCGCTTGGAGAATCAAAGATGTCGGACATAGAAAAGGTTACCGAAACCCATGGCCAAGAGAAAGCCTCGGGTTCCAGATCGGGTTGCTATTCCATTAGATTATTCCTCCTTTGGAGTCTCAAACTCCTCATCCTATGTTTCCGTCTCGTCCGGTCGAGCGCCTCACTTCGATGGTACTCGATATGCGGCATGGAAACATAAGATGAAGATGCATTTGAGATCACTTCATCCGTGTATTTGGAAGATTGTTGAAACAGGTTTCAAGCCCGCAAACCCCAACAATCTCACCTCCGAAGAAGACAAAGCTCAACACTTCAACGACTTGGCCGTCAATGCCTTGTTCAATGCTTTGAGCGACTCAGAGTTCAACTGGTCGATGGCCTTGACAATGCCAAGGACATTTGGGAAAGATTGATGGTGTCTCACGAAGGTGTATCAAGTGTCCGTGAGTCAAAGATAGAACTCATCATTGGGAGCTAAGTCGATTCACTTTGGAAGAAGGTGAATCGTACACAAACATGTTTGATCGCTTGATGGTGCTAGTGAATCAAGCAAAGGGACTTGGAAGCACCGAGCTCACCGACAAGGCCGTGGTGAAGATCATCCTCCGAGTGATCACCCCCACCAACCGCAATCTTGTGCAACTCATCCGCGACCGCCAAACTTCGACACCCTCACTCCTCATGATGTGATTGGCCGGTTGATGACGGATGAGATGATGGTAAAGGAAGCGGAAGTGGTGGAGGAGCTCAAGTCCGGCAAGAAGAAAGGCATCGCCTTGAAGGCCGTCAAGGTGGTGCAAGAGGTCGAAGAGAGCACAAGCGATGAAGAAGAGTCGAGCGGCCCCTTGACAAATGAAGATATGGCCTTGCTCGTCAGAAGATTCAACAAATTCTTGAAGAAGAAGGGCTACAAACCGGGTAGTCACTCCAAGAGCTATGGCAACAAGTCAAGAGGGCGTCACTCCTCAAGAAAGTGCTATGAGTGTGGGGAACCCGGCCACTTCATTGCCGAGTGCCCACATAAAGAAAAGAAAGAAGAAAAGCCCTACAAGAAAGACAAGTTCAAGAAGAAGGACAAGGACAAGAGCAAGAAGTACAAAGGCAAGGGTCATGCATACATTGGCAAGGAGTGGAACTCCGACTCCGAGTCCGAGTCCGAGTCCAACTCCGACAATGAGGAAGGACTTGCCACCGTCGCCATTGCCACTCCACCGACAAAGTCAAAGAGTCTCTTTGACGACTTAAGCGACAATGAAGGAAATACTCCAATGTGCCTTATGGCAAAAGGGCACAAGGTATCATCTAAGAGCACTACTCCTTCTATTGTTGATTATGGCTTAGATGATTGTGATGATGCTAGTGATGATGAGGAAGTAGCATTTAAGTCTATGAATGATTTTGATATTGAAAAATTAGACTTGCTACTTAAAGATATTGAAAAATTGGAGGAAGTAGTTGAACAAAAGGAGGCTATTCTTGAGGCTCAAGAGGATCTCCTCATTTTTGAAAAGGAGAAGAACATTGAGCTAGAGAAGAGCCTAGCTTTTGAAAGAAAGAGAAATGAGGATTTGGTCAAAAGTTCAAATTTGACCAAAAATGAAGCAATTAGTCTTGAGATCACCAATGCTTCACTCTTAGAGCAACTTGCAAAAGCAAAGGATGCTTGCAAGGCTCTTGAAGTGAAGCTTGTTGATCTCTCGAATAAAACTTCTACCTCAATCAACAACTCCAATATTTCATTACCTTCAACGAGCAACGGTTGCGCTAGATGCTTTAATGTTGATGTTGCTACTTGTGCTACTAACCGTGAGACTTTGAAAGTCTTAGCTCATGAAAATGAGAAGCTTAAGGTGATGCTTGAAGATGGACTTCAAAAGTCCTACAAGGCAAGCAAGGGTTTAGAGGAGTATCTCGGTAAGCGCCAAGGTAATCCTAAGAGGCAAGGGCTTGGGTATGTTCCGCCAAAGGGCAAAAGAGCAACATTGTTGTTGCTCCTTTAAGCAAGCCCATTCACTTTGTAAAAGGTGAAGGAACATCCAAGCACAAAGCTCACTCCGAGTTCTTTGCTTCTTATGTGCTTAAAAAGACTAACCTCGGTCGTGTAGTTGCTTATCATGTTGGGCGTAAGTCAAGAATGCTCCTTGTGTTCGTTCTATTTGGGTCCCTAAATCACTTGTCACTAATGTGCGTGGACCTAACCAAGTTTGGGTACCAAAGAGCAAAACTAAATGTCATTTTGTAGGCCTATATCTCCGGTGGAACAAGTTGGATTTTGGATAGCGGATGTACGCACCACATGACCGGAGAAAAGGCAATGTTTGCTCAATTGGACTCAAATGGATCAAACAGTGAAAGCATTGTCTTTAGAGACAATGGAAAAGGAGAAGTAATTGGATTGGGTAAAATTTCTATCTCAAGCAATTTTCAATTAAATAATGTTTTGCTTGTTGATTCATTAAGCTACAATCTATTGTCCGTTGCACAATTATGTGAAGCGGGCTATAATTGTTTGTTTAATGAAAAGGGTGTGGATGTCATTAAGAGGCTTGACGGTTCAATAGCCTTTAAAGGGCGTTTGAAGGGTAAGCTCTATCTCGTAGACTTCAATACGGATAGACTTAATCTTGAAACGTGCTTAATGGCTAAATCCAAAGATGGTTTGGCTTTGGCATCGCCGGTTGGCCCATGTTGGTATGAGGAATCTTCACAAACTCATTAAAGGCAACCACATTCTCGGACTAACCAATGTCGTCTTTGAGAAAGATAGGATTTGTAGCGCTTGTCAAGCCGGCAAGCAAGTCGGTGCCTCCCATCCCGCCAAGAATGTGATGACGACCTCAAGACCTTTGGAAATGCTTCATATGGATCTTTTTGGTCCGGTCGCCTATATAAGCATCGGGGGAAGTAAGTATGGTTTGGTTATTGTTGATGATTTTTCTCGATTCACTTGGGTGTTCTTTTTGCATGACAAAGGTGAAGTCCAAGTGACATTAAAGAAATTCATGAGAAGAGCTCAAAACGAGTTTGAAGTAAAGATCAAGAGAATTCGGAGCGACAACGGCACCGAGTTCAAGAATATTGGCGTGGAGGAATTTCTTGATGAGGAAGGAATCAAGCACGAATTCTCGGCTCCCTATTCTCCTCAACAAAATGGGGTGGCCGAGAGGAAGAATCGAACCCTCATCGAGATGGCGCGGACGATGCTTGACGAGTACAAGGTTTCCGATAGTTTTTGGGCGGAAGCCATCAATACCGCATGCCACAGCTCCAACCGCCTCTACCTTCACAAGATCTTAAAGAAGACGGCGTACGAGTTGCTCACCGGGAAGAAACCAAATGTCTCCTACTTTCGAGTCTTTGGGAGCAAATGCTATATCCTTAACAAAAATGCTAAGTCTTCTAAATTCGCTCCTAAAGTAGATGAAGGTTTCTTACTTGGTTATGGAACCAATGCTTACGCGTACCGAGTTTTCAACAATACCACCGGTGTCGTTGAAATCTCGCGTGACGTGACTTTTGATGAAACTAACGGTTCTCAAGTAGAACAAGTTGATCGTGAGGTGATTGACAGGGAAGAACCTCCTTGTGAAGCTATAAAGAAAATGGCAATTGGAGAGGTAAGACCTCAAAATTTGGAATCTCACCCGAGCTCCCCAACCCGGAGTCTCCGGCCTGAAACCCGGAGTGTCCGGATTAGTCCGGAGTCTCCGGGTCCAATACCGGAGTCTCCGGATGGGTCAGGCTTGGGCGACATTCCCTCCTCGTCCAATCAAGCTCAAGATGGTTCAAATGCCACCCAAGATGATGAAGGCCCTATTCAAGCCTTGGACTCATCCGTACCTCATCCTAGAGTTCATCAAAGCATTCAAAGAGATCATCCGGTCGACAACATTCTTGGAGACATCAACAAGGGAGTATCCACTCGATCTCGAGTTGCAAATTTTTGTGAATTTTACTCGTTTGTTTCCTCTCTTGAACCTCTTAAAGTAGATGAAGCGCTTGAAGACCCAGATTGGGTGATGGCTATGCAAGAGGAACTGAACAACTTCAAGCGCAATCAAGTCTGGGAGCTTGTCAAAAGACCAAATCAAAACGTTATCGGCACTAAGTGGGTCTTCCGAAACAAGCAAGATGAAAACGGATCGTGACAAGGAACAAAGCCCGTTTGGTTGCTCAAGGGTACACTCAAATAGAAGGTTTGGATTTCGATGAAACATATGCTCCAAAGAGCTAGGCTTGAATCTATTAGAATATTACTTGCCTTTGCTACTCACCATGATTTCAAGCTATATCAAATGGACGTGAAGAGCGCCTTCTTAAATGGACCACTTTCCGAGATGGTCTACGTTGAACAACCACCCGGATTTGAAGATCCCAGACATCCGGACCACGTCTACTACCTTCACAAGGCACTCTATGGACTTAAGCAAGCTCCAAGGGCATGGTTCGAATGTCTTCGAGACTTCCTTCTCGGACAAGGTTTTGTAGTCGGAAAGGCCGACCCTACTCTCTTTACTAAGCACATTGATAATGATTTATTTGTGTGCCAAATATATGTCGATGACATTATATTTGGATCTACTAATGAATATTTGTGTAAAGAGTTTAGCAAGATAATGACCAAAAGGTTTGAGATGTCCATGATGGGTGAGTTGAAGTTCTTCCTGATTCCAAGTTAAACAACTTAAGGAAGGAACTTTCATTTGTCAAACGAAGTACATCAAGGACATGCTCAAGAAGTTCGAATGGAGGACGCCAAGCCCATAAAGACGCCAATGCAAGCCAACGGGCACCTAGACCTCGACAAAGAAGGTAAACCGGTCATCCAAAAGGTATATCGCTCGATGATCGGTTCTCTCCTTTATCTTTGTGCATCTAGGCCCGATATCATGCTCGGCGTTTGTATGTGTGCACGTTTTCAAGCCGCTTCCAAAAGAGTGCCACATGGTGGCCGTTAAGAGAATCTTGAGATACTTAGTGCACACTCCTCATTTCGGACTTTGGTATCCGAAAGGATCCTCCTTTGAGCTTATTGGCTATTCCGATGCGGATTATGCCGGTTGCAAAGTGGATAGGAAGAGCACCTCGTGAACTTGCCAATTCTTGGGTAGGTCCCT
The DNA here is from genome assembly GCA_036346355.1 of Rhipidocladum racemiflorum. Lineage (NCBI taxonomy): Eukaryota > Viridiplantae > Streptophyta > Magnoliopsida > Poales > Poaceae > Rhipidocladum > Rhipidocladum racemiflorum. Next base: position 67,330,144 of record CM070576.1, on the reverse strand, counting down.
AGTCTCGTGGTCTTCTAAGAAACAAAATTCCGTAGCCCTATCCATCGCCGGCCGAATACATAGCCGGGAGTTGTTGTGCCCAATTACTTTGGATGAGACAAACTTTGAGTGATTATGGCCTATCCTACAAAAGCGTTCCACTTTTGTGTGACAATGAGAGCGCCATAAAATTGCCAACAATCCTGTCCAACACTCCCGAACAAAACACATTGATATTCGCCATCATTTCCTAAGAGACCACGCAACCAAAGGCGAAATTGATATCCAACATGTGAGTACAAATGATCAATTAGTCGATATTTTTACCAAGCCCCTTGACGAGAAAAGGTTCTGTGAATTGAGAAGTGGTCTAAATATTCTAGATTCTCGTAACGTGGCTTGATAAGTGCTCATATATTGGTTGGTGAATGAAAAATGAAGTTCAAAACTTTATTTATCTTTTTCTCTGAATTTACCAGTGTTATTGGCTCTTGATCTTAGGATCGCATCATTACTATGTGACTATAGTCTGATTGCTTGATTGCTAGCTAGTCACATGGTGGATGGATGCCCTAGGACTCCTTTCTCTCTCTCTCCGTGGATCTCCGAAGCTTTCCTTGAAAAATTCCTTTTCTTCCCGAGCTGGGGAACCCGGAGTATCCGGATTTCTATCCGGACTCTCCGGGTAGCCCGGAGTCTCCGGACATTTCGTCCGAGTGTCCGTTGGTCCGAGTCTCCGGATCAAGTCCGAGTCTCCGGGTTGGGGCGGTCGGTTAAACCCCAAAATCCCGCGCGGTTCGTTTCCTTTTCTTGTTCCCACCGTGCCTCCTCCTCTCTCGTGCCCTTCTAGAGATTAGGGTGATTCCTTACCCTCCCTTCCTCCTCCATTCAAGGATCTTTGGACCCATCCTTCTCCTTGTTTGGAGTTCCCTAAGGTAAGGAACTCGTGCCCTAATCCTTCTCTTTTCGGGTTTGGACTCTTTCCTCCGCTTCTTAGGGGATCTTGTGTGCTTCATCTCGTCTAGGGTGCGGCACATCATCCTCTAGCTCTTCAATCTTCGGAGGAATCTCTCTCACTCTCCCGTGTTCTTCTTTTTCAATCCCTTGAGGTGAGTACTCTCTTTTTGTGCCCTATTCCCGCGAAATTCTTTGCTAGAGTTTGCCCTACTCGTTTCTTGAACATTCTTGTGGCAATCTAGATTCTATTTGATGGTTTGTGCGGGTTGGATTGTCTCTTCCTTGACCACCCGTGCGCTCCCTCTGGCACATCCGGAGTGTCCGGACTCTGAGTCAGGAGTCTCCGGGTCCATCCGGAGTATCCGGACATTTTGTCCGGAGTCTCCGGATGCAATCCGGAGTATCCGGACCTTTTGTCCGGACTCTCCGGGTTGGGTGCCTCGGCCAGTTTCAGTTAAATCATTTGTTTTTCGCGTCGTCTCTTGGCTAATTCCTCTCGTTCGCTCTGTCTGGTCAGATGGATCCTTCCCAGGGAACTTCCGGTGGCAGTGATCCTTCTCAGCAGGCAGCTAGTGGCAGTGCTCCCGCTCAGGGCGTGTCTCCCACTGGTTCTCCTCCTCAGCCTCAGCAGCCTCCGCAGAAAAGGCAGAGACTTGGAGTGGTCAAAAGACCCGCTTCTGCACTCGAGGCCAGCCACCAGTGGTCAAGACTGCCCTGTCTCCTCCTCCTCGAGAAGCTCTCGATCCAGATGAGCATCCTGCAGATACCCATGCCAGGCTTCGTGATCGTAAAAGAAGTCGATTCAGACCTCGGGGCACTTCATTGGTCCTCTGATCAAGGCCAAGCCAGTGTGGAACTATCCTTTGTCCGTAAATCCAATGAGAGTAATTGACTACCGGACAGGACCTGGTAAAGGGAAAGCCATAGTGGAGCAAAGGAAGAAAGATCCTTTGGAGCTCTACCAGATGAGTATGTGGACCGCCCGGTTTTGGAACCGGTTTGATCTGATTTCTATGAGACGGTCCTATACCCTCTTGAGCATCCAAAGTGGTTCGCATGAAGACCATTGACTCGGGAGTACATGGCTGCAGCGAGCAATCCATCTTCACTCGGATCATAGAGATTTGCGAGCTGCATCGACGATCAAGAACATCATGGCATACAAGTATGATCGAACAATGAGATCATCATGCAGTTCTATGCCACCTTGTATTTTGACAAGAATGATGAGGCCATTTGGTGGATGACTGATAGGATCTGGTATGTGGCTAGCAAGAAGAGATTTGCCAGAGTGCTCAACCTCAGATACAATGCCAGTCCAAAGCTTCATGAGAAGAAAGTGATGACTCCTGAGCAGATTGAGGCTTTGTATGACACCTCGAGGAGTTTCACTGTTGGGACCATCAAAGGTCTCAAAGTCAGACAAAGATCCTCAACAGGATGTTGAGAGTCACCCTTTCTCCCAAGGAGGGAGATGCTTCTGCTATCAGTTCCTATGGTAGGAACCTGCTGTTTCACCTCGTTGAGAGCACTGAGCCTTTTGACATTGTCGATTTCTTGTGGGAAACAATGAGGCAGAACGCGCAGAGCAACATGGCCAGTTGCAGCTATGCACCTTTCGTGATGACCTTGATCTCTTCAGTGAGTGGGCTGAAGTTTGTCAGAGATGAGGAGCATCTTTCTTACAAGGTCCGCCCTCAGTCTACTCCAGCCCCTCCAGCTGCTCCTGGTCCTGCTACTAGACCTCGCCGAGGTCGTGCTTCAGGCTCTACCTCTGCTCCTGCTCCAGCTGTGCCTCCAGTCACTCCTTCTGAGCAGTCCGAGGTCCCGAGCAGCACTCTTCAGCGGATGCTCAAGCACGTCTTCCTTCTTTGCCGCGACATCTCCACCAGGCAGAAGGTGATGAGTCGGCAGATCAAGAAGAATGGTCAAGACATTCGCAGCATCCGCCGCCACAATGGCGAGGCAGTCTCTCCCAGCGATTCCTCCGGGTCTTCCGAGGAGAGTAGCGACGCTACTTCTGCTGATGCCTTGTTTGGGATTGCTTCCTCCTCTGCTCCTCCAAATACCGGTGACGCAGCAATGAGGGCTCTGAGTATGAGGCCTCCGACGACGGAGATGACGAGTGATTTCCTGTGACTTCCTTTTTTGGTGTCTTGATGCCAAAGGGGGAGTGATCTTTAGCGTTGTCTTAGTCTTGGACTCTTTATCTTTCCGTCTGTCGCGTGTGGACTTGCTTGTGTTGCTTCAGTTATTTTGTTTATTTAGTGTTGTGAACTCTGTCTGTTCCATGTAATGTCGTTAATGCTTATTTTATGCTTGGATTACTTTCAGCTACTTGTATTGTATTCTCGGAAGCTGTGTTTGAGGGGGGAGCTCTCAATTTTTTTTCTCTCGTTAAATATGTGCATTCGTTCCCACTCAATTCCTCTAATGCACACATTTAGGGGGAGCTCCTCTTATTGATCTCTTGCCTAAGTCTTGTTCTTGTTATTTTATTTGCTAATTAATTGTGTTGTCATCAATACACCAAAAAGGGGGAGATTGAAAGTGCATCTAGGCCCCTCAATTTGTTTTGGTGATTAATGATGACACAATTAAAGAGATCTAATGTTTTATCCAAGAATACTGCAGATATCGAGATTATATTGAGCTTGGAATGACATTGGACACCCCCACGACTACTTAAAATCAAAAGGACGGCATCAAGACCATAATTGTAATCTTATATTTATTTGCGTCTTAAGGATAGCCGTACTATTAAGAGGGTACGACGAGAAATCGACTTTAGGATGTGCATGTGCTCAACATCAATTTCTTGCATCTCAAATTAGCACTACTTCTTTTGGTTTTGAAAAGTTTAAAGTTGAAACCGAACTGGGTAACCCGGAGTATCCGGACATTTAGTCCGGAGTCTCCGGATTCAATCCGGAGTATCCGGACATTATGTCCGAGTCTCGGGTTGAGCCCTCGGTTGCCTCTGGTTTCGATGGGTCCGAGTATCCGGACATTTGGTCCGAGTCTCGGATAACCCGGAGTCTCCGGTTGTTTATCCGGACACTCCGCCTGCATAAAACGGGAGTAACGGCTAGTTTTCAAAAAGAGTATTTAAAGCCCCCACTCCACTCCAACGGCAAGGATCTCTATTGAACTCATTCATAGCAGCATTCAAGCCATTCCTAACCATCTCTAAGCATTCAATAGAGCCCCCATCTTCCTCCCACCAATTAATTTGGTTGTTGATCTTTTTGGTGAGGAGAGGAAGAAGAAAAGTGCTAAGTGCATTCATTTCATCTTGTTGAGCACTAGTTCATCCTCCAAGCGATTCTTCGTGGTGCTATTACTCTTGGAGGTTGAAGGTCTCCTAGACGGCTAGGAGTCACCGGAGCTACCAAAGCGTGTGGTGAGCCCTGGCTGCTTGTGAAGGCAAGTCTCGCCTCCGAAAGGGAAGAGACAAGAAGTGAAGCCGGCGAGTGCATTTGTGCAACACCGGGAGGAAAGCGGGTTGAAAGAGACCCCGGCTCAAGTGTGACCGAGCCACCTCAACGGAGACGTAGGGTTCCCTTCAAGAACCCGAACTTCGGTGAAAAATCTCGCCTCTCGCATTCTCTTTTTCTTCCTAGATTTGCTTGGTTAGATTTGATTTTGTAAAGTTAGATCTAGCTCGTTGCTTTGCGTAAATTCAAATCTTGTCTAGCAATTGTTCTAGGTTGTTCTTGCTATTTACTTCTAGTAGTTTGTTGCACTTGCTAGAGTAGTTTTTGCTGCGTTCCCGAGCCAGCTAACCCGGAGACTCCGGTATTCTATACCGGACACTCCGGACAAGCCGGAGTATCCGGACCAAAACCCGGAGAATCCGGATTGACCAGCTCGGCCCGTTTTATTCCGCTGCGTAAATTTTAATCCGCCTATTCACCCCCCTCTAGGCGACATCGTTGGTCCTTTCACCCGTTTTTCGTACGCGCACGCGACGTGCGCAACTTTTGTGTTTCCGTGGTCCATTTTTCCTTAAAAAAAACACACCCACGTGTCCCTCTGCCGATTTGCAAAAAAAGTCCTCCAATTTTCCCGAATTACGGATAGGTCCTTGTGAATTTACAAATAGGTCCATTGCGATTTTCTATGAGGGGGAGAATTTTTTTCCAGTTCGCGTTTAGGTCCCCCATTAGCCGTTTTACGAAAAGAGGCTCCCTTAAATACGAATCGTGAACGAGCCATTTTCTAATTTTTTGGGATATAGATCAGGTCCAAAAATATAACAAATAGGTCCCGCACTTTACCCTCAGGTCCTTTCTCCGTTCTGCCCGGAAAAAATATTTCCGTTTTTCGTTTTTTCTCTGGAGCATGGGAAAAATGCTTTCGTTGGCCGTTTTTCCTAAAAAAACACAAATCCGTTTTTCGTACACGCACGCGGCGTGCGCCACTTTTGTGTTTTTGTGATCCATTTTTCCTTTAAAAAACACACCCCCACGTGTCGCTCTGCCGATTTGCAAAAAAGTCCTCTGATTTTCCCGAATTACGGATAGGTCCTTGTGAATTTACGAATAGGTCCTTTGCGATTTTCTGTGAGGGGGAGAATTTTTTTTGCGGTTCATGTTTAAGTCCCTCGTTAGCCATTTTATGGAAAGAGACTCCCCTTACATACGAATCGCGAATGAGCTCTTTTCTAATTTTTTGGGATAGCGACCAGGTCCAAAAATATAACAAATAGGTCCCCGCAATTTACGCGCTCATGTCCTTTTTCAGGAAAAAAAGAGAGGAAATAGCAGGTTTTTTATCCTTTTTTTTTTGAAACAGACGAGCTGTATTAATTAAATAGAGAAAAAGTACAGAGTACAAGAGAATGCACTAGAAGAAGAGGGAACACAAAAACCCAAAAGAAGGAAAAAAGGAGAGGAGGAGGGAAGAGAAAAGAAAGAAAAAAAGGAGAAAAAAGAAGAAAAAAGAAGAGAGAAAGGTCAAATCAAGTAACCCCTGGGAAACACCCTCTTAGACAACATTGACCTGCAAAGGACCAAAGTCGAAAGTCATCCTGAATGTCTTGAAGTAATTCGTCGTTGGTCCTCCAAATGTTCTGGAAGATTCTGTTGTTACGCTCTGTCCACCACCTCCAGCAAGTGAGAATGATAAGACTTTTAACCCCTTTTCGGCGGTCGGATTGGCTGTCGATACGCTGTATTGTCCACTGTCCTAGGCTGAATGTAGACTGCCAAAGTTGTGACGATAGTGAGGGTAAGCGTACCCAAAGCGCAAGGCCGTTTTTTTATCCATTTACATCTCATGTTTGTGCTTAGTTATGGTTCTTATTTGCTGCACATCAAGGATCAACACTACCTTGCCTTTGTGGTCTACAGTATTATTTTCCTCTTTTACTTTTGTTGAATTAAGTTAATTAACATGGATTTCCAGTGGTTGCAAAATTGCTGCTAAAATTAGTTAAGTTAGTATTGATAACGTGAGAATACACATATTCCCTATATTAAGCTCGGGAGAGTCTCTCCTCAAAGAGCCCCTCCACCTGTCCCACCCCCTCTCTCTCCTCTTTTTGCGAAAAAGCCCCTCCGATTCTTGAAATTACGGATAGGTCCTTTTGCAATTTTTTATGAGAGGGAGATTTTTTCCCCGGTTCGCGTTTAGGTCCCTCCTTCACCATTTTATATAAAGAACCTCCCGTTAAATACGAATCGTAAACGAGCCCTTTTATAGTTTTTCAAAATAGCGAACAGGTCCAAAATCATAACAAATAGGTCCGTGCACTTTTCGTTCAGGTCCTTTCTCCGTTTTGCCCCCAAAAAATGTTTTTGTGGTCCTTTTTTTTCTCCGGAGCATTGAAAAAATGTTTTCGTTTCTCCGTTTTGCCCGGAAAAAATGTTTTTGTGGTCCGTTTTCCCTCCGGAGCATGGAAAAAATATTTTCGTTGGCCGTTTTTCCTATAAAAAACCGAAAAAATGTTTTTGTGGTCCGTTTTTCCTCCGGAGCATGGAAAAAATGTTTTCGTTTCTCCATTTTGCCCGGGAAAAATGTTTTTGTGGTCCGTTTTTCCTACGGAGCATGCAAAAAATGTTTTCGTTTCTCCGTTTTTCCTAAAAAAACGGACCACAAGGCATCATATATTATCACCCATCAATTTGAATCCACTTGACGTAGCTTTGCAGTTAACGATATACTTATAGTTCGTGCTCACGTCGAATGTACTAGTTAAATCAAGAATACATTCATCACCGGTAATAGCAATGAGAACATTAGCATCAGATCTTGATTAGTAACAGCAGTGGCACATGATCAAATTCTTTCTAGGCATAGGTAATAAATTGATGTTCAAAGAAAAGTGAAGAATACTACTGACGGGTACCCAGGCCATGGGTACCCCCAGCGGCCCAAAAAAGCGCATGGGCCGAACCAGGCCGGTCGGGGCCCAAGGCCACTACCAAGAGGAAAAGCCGTAGCCATGACCAAGTCAAATCCTCGAAGAAGCGGCGACCTTTATTGCGTATCGATCGCATTAAATGCTGGCCGTAACGATGACGCAGCGGCGCAAGTCCCCAACTCTCGCATTTACTATGAGCGACGCAGCAACTACGCCGACCAGCGGCAGGGCAAGGGGAGCCGGCGGCCAGTCCCATCAGCCCGCCACTTGCGGGCGACTAAGAGCACAGTCTTTTTCTCTTTTTCAAGCAACAGTGTAACCTCCCTCCTCGCCTATATAAAGGGGGAGGGAGCGAGCATGTAAGACGACGGACAACAAAGGAATCAATACGATCAAACCCACACGAACTGGAGTAGGGACGTTCAGCCCGAACCAGTATACATCTTGTGCTCACCCGAGTAAGCCGTCGAGGAGAGGGAGCGTGCACCCCCCTCTTACCTATACAAATTCATTGGCCGGTGCTCGAAACACCGACAGTTGGCGCGCCAGGTAGGGGCCTGTGCACGACGTTGCCGCCATTTTCCCGCTCAGCTTCCTCGACGGTTCCCTTTCTTTCTCCGACATCGCCATGCCGATAGCGTCGATCCGTTTCGGCTCCCTCGACTTCGTCACCACCACGGCGGGACAGATAGTGATCGTCCCCGCCATACTCCGGCGCCAAGTGTCCACCGAGGACCCTGACGCCCTCACCGCGCTCAGAGACCTCGGCTCGAGGTCCCCGTGACGGACTTCGACGCCAAGCACGCCAGAAGCCCGACACCCCAAGCGATGCGCGGAGGCATCGGCGATGCGCGGCGCCGCGACCTCGCGCCGCTGGCAATGGTCGGCCACGTACCCGACGACCACCACTCGGACAACTCCTCCGACCACGGCTCTAGCGGAGGAAGAGACAAGAACAGACCACGCTACCGCGACCCCGACACCGCGGCAGGCGCCGCTACCCCGGCCACGCCGAAGACTCTCCGCCAACACACCGAGGAGGATCACCGTGCTCGCCGCGCCGACCTTCAGCGGCGACGCGAGCCGAGGCTCAAAAGGCCGAAGCTCGACAAGCTCCAGGCCGACTGGAGCGATCCTCGCCGCTGTTCCACTGCGCTGGCCGGCGCTCGCGCCACAAGACGCCAGTCCACCACCACCGGTAGCTAAGGGGACGGACGATTCATCGTTTTTTCCCCACGCTGGCCAAAACATCGCCGCGGCGGCAATGCCGCTCCGCGGCATTCCCGAGCCAGGCGATCCTGCGGCCAGGGCTACCCACCGAGAACCTCCGGCCTGGTGGAAGCGGCGGCCGCGAAGCAGCGTATGGCCACGGATCGCAGCGTTCGGACGCCTCTTCGATGGCTCAGCGCCGCAACGCCACCGAGGCCGCTGAGCGAAACAAGGGCAGCATCACCTTCCGACAACCCCAGGCATCGCGCACCCGGTGCACCAACGCTTGGGGGACGAACGCGACGCCGCACCACCCTCCAAACGCGAAGAACGAGGAACGACCCGACCGGCCGCGTCGCCGCCGACAATACTCATGGCGTGATCGCGGCTCGAGCCCCGATGGCCCCGGGCCGCGGCGTTCTGTCGAGGAATTCGCAGCGAAGTTCCTGCCAGATTCGGCGCCGGCCAACATAGCCAAGTACACAGGGCTACAAACCCCGGTGTGTGGTCGAAGATTACCGGCTCGCATGCCGGCGGGAGCAACGGACGACCTCTTTGTCATCCAATACCTCCCCATCTACCTGGCGGACTCAGCCCGGGCATGGCTCGAATATCTGCCCGCCAACATCAGCCGGGACTGGGCCGACCTCAAGCACCACTTCGTTGGCAACTTCCAGGGCCCCTACAAACGCCCGGCAACTCCTGGGACCTGAAAGCTGCAAGCGGCCAGGAAAACCTCCGACTACATCCGACGCGTTTTCCCAGAAGGTAACGAAGCTCCACGACATCCGCGACGCCGATGTCGTGGGGCATTCATCTACGGCACCACTTCCAAGACCCTGGTCCATAAGCGGGGTGTCGCGAAGCCCAGGACCACCAAAGACCTCCTGGACATTGCCCCCAACCACGCCTCGGGCGAGGCGGCCGTAGATGTCATCTTCGACAAAGGAAGGTCGGCGAGGATCGCGCCGAGCCCACTTCTCCTCCGACCGCCCGACAAGTTTAAAGCGCCACGGCAAACAGGTCCGCGAGGACCGCCTGGTGGCGGCCGCCGACCAGTCGGGAAAGCCGCAAGGCCGGCAACCCCCCGACCACTTCGAGAAGCTGATGGAGAGTACGTGTCCGAACCACGGATACCCCGTCAGGCACAAGTATCGGGACTGCGAAGTCCTGAAGCGTTTTCTTTCCGGAACCCCCACGGCGCCACGGGGCAAAGGAAAGAGGCAAGACTCGGCGCCGATCACCGAGATCAGAGAGGCGGACGCCGGTTTCCCCGAGACCGACGGTTGCCTCATGATCTTCGGCGGACCGGCAAGCTACGCCGACCGGAGGCAGCTCAAGCTCGCCTGCCGAGAGGTGTTCGCGGCAAGCCCAGCCGTTCCTAAATACCTTCGGTGGTCGGAGTCCCCGATCACCTTTGACCGGGCCGACCACCCCGACCACGTCCCGCAACCAGGGAGGTACCCGCTCGTCATTGATCCCATCGTGGGAACGAAGCGCCTGACTAAGGTGCTCATGGACGGCGGCGATCTCAACATCGCTTTACGTTGAGACCCTCGACGCCATGGGGATCCCCGCCGAGCCTTCGACCAAGCAAAGCGCCCTTTCACGGCGTCGTTCTGGCCGCGAGGCCCACCCGCTCGGGCAGGTCGACCTGCCCGTCACGTTCGGGAGCCCGGTTAACTTCCGCACCGAGACCCTCACCTTCGAGGTCGTGGATTTTCCCGGCTCCTACCACGCCATCCTGGGGAGACCATGCTACGCGAAGTTCATGGCGATCCCCAACTACACCTACCTGGTCGAAGATGCCCGGGCGCGGGGTGATCATCAGAATCGCGTCTTTCCAGCTCGCCTACGGCTGCGAGAAAGACAGTTGCGAGTTGGCCTCGGCGGTCGTCGCATCCACCGAGCTCGCCGGCCTCGAGCCGACACCTCGAGTCCGCTCCGACTCTAGCAAGTCGGACCGGACGGGCTCCTTCAAATCCGCGAGGACACGAAGGCGGTCGAGGTCGACCAGAGGACCGACCAAAACCGCTCGGATCGGGACCACGCTTCTGCCAAATAGGAAAGCGCGCTCGTCGACTTCCTCCGCCAGCCAACCGACGCTGCATGGAAGCCCTCCGACATGCCGGGGATCCCGAGGGAAGTCGCCGAGCACTCCCTGAACATCCGGCCTGGGTCTAGACCAGTCGCCCAGCGTCTGCGCCGCTTCGACGAAGGAAAGCGCGTGGCCATAGGGGAGGAAATAGCCAAGCTCTTGGCCGCAGGGTTCATCAAAGAAGTTCGCCACCCCGAGTGGCTAGCAAACCCTGTGCTTGTAAAAAAGAAGACTGGGAAATGGAGAATGTGTGTCGACTACACAAGCCTCAACAAGGCCTGTCCGAAAGATCCATTCCCTCTGCCCCGCATCGACCAAATGGTAGACTCCACCGCAGGGTGCGAATCCCTGTCCTTTCTGGATGCCTACTCAGGGTACCACCAGATCGCGATGAAAGAAGACGACCAGCTCGCGACTTCCTTCATCACTCCGTACGGTTCGTTCTGCTACGTGACAATGCCGTTTGGCCTGAAGAACGCGGGGGCTACATACCAGAGATGCATGCAGACCTGCCTTTCCGACCAGATCGGCCGCAATGTCGAGGCGTACGTCGACGACATCGTTGTCAAGACCAGGAAGACCAGCGACATCATCGCCGACCTGGAGGAGACTTTCGCGAACCTCCGACGGTTCCGCATCAAGCTCAACCCCGAGAAATGCGTTTTCGGGGTACCCAAAAAGCTACTCGGCTTCATCATCTCCGGCCGGCATCGAAGCCGGCGAGACAAGATCTCCGCGATCTTAAGGATGGGGCCGATCGGCAACCTCAAAGGGCCCAAAGGTCGACGGGATGCCTAAGCGGCCCTGAGTCGCTTCACGTCCGCCTCGTGACGCGGCTTGCCTCTATACAAACTCCTGAGGAAATCCGACCACTTCACCGGACGAAGGAGGCTCAGACGCCTTCGACGCGCTTAAAGGTTTTCTGACCACCCCTCGATCTTTGGTCGCCCGGCGCCAGAAGAGCCTCTGCTACTCTACATTGCCGCCCACGACCTTGGTAAATCGGCCACGGCACTTGTCGCGGAGCGAAAGCGTAAGAAGCGGGTCCTTAAGGTCCAGCGGCGGTCTACTTCATTAGCGAAGTACTCTCCGAGTCCAAGGCACGGTACCGCAGATTCGTAAGATGCTCTACGCAGCTCGATCACGAAGAGGAAGGCTGGTACACTACTTCAACCAAAGACCACGTTTCCGTGGTAACTTCCCTACCACTCGGCGAGGTCATCCACAACCGCGACGCCTCCGGAAGAATTGCCAAGTGGGCACTCGAGCTCAACGGGCATGACGTATCCTATGTCCCTCGGACTGCCATAAAATCTCAAGTTCTAGCCGACTTCGCCGAGTGGACCGAAGCCAGTGCCCCACCTCCGCTCGAAGACCCAGAGTCTTGGGCGATGTACTTCGACGGGTCCCTCACCAAAACGGAGCCGGGCCGGGTCGTCATTCTTTCACCACTTGGGAACAAGCTTGATGCGTCATCCGGCTACTTTTCGACGCAACCAACAACGTCGCCGAGTATGAGGCCCTCGTTCTTGGTCTCCGCATCGCCGCCCGACCTCGGGCTCTGCGGTTATGCGTGCATGGCGACTCAAAACTGGTCGTCGATCAAGTCATGAAGGCTGCAGAACCTCGCGACGATCGGATGGCGGCCCTCTTGTCGAGAGGTACGCATGGCTGGAGCAAAAGTTCAAAGGGTTTGAGCTCCATCATAGCTACAGACGGAACAACGGAGAGGCCGATCACTGGTGGTCTCGCCTCGTGGCCGATCCGCCGGAATTTTCGCCTCGACCTACACCAGCGTCCATCCGGACCGATCGCCGGACGATCGGCCAAGCGACCCAACAAAGGCTGAGCTGGTCGAGCCGGGTTGCAACGCCCCGACGACCAAAGACCGATTGAGGAATCCCTTCATCGATCGGGTGGACCGGTTCCCTCCCCGACGACCCAACCGAGGCCCGCCGCCGCTCGTCGGGCAAAATCACTCAGACTTGATCGGCAACGACCTCTCTGAAGGAGCCCCTCCGGATCCTCGAAGTGCGTCGGCCGACCAAGGAGAGAGCTACTCCGCGACATCCACGGCGGGGTTTGCGGACACCACGCTGGTCCACGAAGCCTGGTCGGGAAAGCCTTCCGACAGGGTTTTCTTGGCCGACCGCCGCGTGGCCGACTCGAGCAAATCATCCGGACGTGCGAAGGGTGCCAATTCTTCGCTCGGCAAACTCACCTCCGGCGCAAGCCCTCCAAACGATCCCTATCACCTGGCCCTTCGCCGTTTGGGGACTCGATCCGTCGGGCCCTTCAAGAGAGCGCCGGGCTTCACCCACCGTTGGTTGCGATAGACAAGTTCACCAAGTGGATAGAAGCCAAGCCGATCACAACAATCACTTGGTAGGCAGCGGACTTCATCCGCAATATATCGTCTACCGGTTTGGAGTCCCGAACTCCATCATCACCGACAGCGGAACGCAGCTTCACGGGAAAGGAGTTTCTCGAGCTCTGCGGCGGCTTCAAAGATCCGCGTGGATTGGGCGGCCGTCGCCCACCCACGAGCAACGGCCAAGTCGAGCGCGAACGGCATGATCCTCCAAGGGCTCAAGCCGCGAATCTTCGATCGATCAAGAAGTACGCGGGACGTTGGGCGGCCGAGGTACCTCCGTGCTTTGGAGCTTACGGACCACCCCGACCGGCCAACCGGTTCACGCCGTTCTTCCTGGCATTCGAGCGTAAGCCATCTTACCGACCGACTTGGACTACGGCGCCCCAAAGGTTCAGGCCTTCAACGAGACCGGGGCTCGAGTCCCAAAGAAGACGCCGGCCGACCGCTCGATGAAGCGCGAGATGTCGCCGTCGTTCGCTCGGCCAAATACCGGCCAGACAACTGCGACGCTACCCACGACCGCAAGGTTAGAGGGCGGCGTTCAACACAGCGACACAGTTCTGCGCCAGGTTCACCCAACAAAGGCAAGCACAAGCTCTCCCCTCCTTGGGAGGGTCCCTTCACTGTAGTAGAGGTCCTTCGACCTGGCACTTACCGGCTCAAGGATCCCGATGGCAACATCTTGTCAAACGCCTGGAACATTGAAAAGCTAAGACGATTCTACCCTTAGCCCTTTTTTTCTACCTCGTTCATTACCATGTTCACCTTTCTTACCGGGCCTACGCGTAGCATTTTTTCCACTCGGGTTGACACCGCGTTCAACCGCTGTCATCTGCCCGATCAATCGGTTTTCTTTTCTTTCTTCCAACCCGAGTACCACGGCCTACGCCCCAGCGGCTGCGGTTGCGAAGTGGTGTCTCGCCAAGGAAAAAAGAGACAGAACAGGATGATATTCGGTTGCCCGGAGGAACTAACGCTCGCGCTAAAACCTGTTTTTCCTACTTTTTTCGGAAAACGCTGGAACATGTCGATCACTGGTCGGTTGGTCCCCACAGACCCAAGAACCATGACTCCGGCATTTCTTACCAGCAACAAACCGAAAAAATAGCGAAAAATACATGTAAAACTCGAACACCTTTATTTTCTTCCAATTCAACGACATTTACATTCTTTGGAAACAAGAAAGTCTAAAACCAAGAAAAACTTTTCCTCGTTTAAGGGCCTTCCGCGCCGACAGTTGATCTCCGGACTTATCGTCCCTACTCCAAACACAGCTTCAGCTTCCCGCACAATTTTTGCCGCGACGCACAGCAAAAAGTAGCCGGGTCGCCGAAACCCGCAGCAGGAGAGCCCCGATCCGCCCGGACGCACCTTCAAGAAGCGGCCCTGCGCCCCCTGTGTGACCTCTATGGTTCCCGGGGGAGCTTGGAGTCCGACGCAGGGGGGACCGCCGTCGGAGAAGAGTACGGCAGCACGATCGGGGCGATCGGCAAAGACGGCCGCCGGGCCACAGCCTAGATGTCGCGGTCGACTCCAGGCTCCGGAAGGAGAAGGAGCGGGGAGGGCGGCGCCCGCTCCCCAATCGCTCGGCGCTCGCGGCGGCGGTTCCCTCGGCCGACGATCGCGGCTTGTCGCGCGCCCGCTCTCGCTCCTCCTCCTCCGCCTCCCGCTCAGCGGCTCGATCAATCCCGTCGTCAGGCGACGGGCCGCTAAGACGGCCAGCTCGCCACCCCAACTCCTCCTCATCCTCTGTCTCTCGTTGAAGAGAGTCCCAGTCGATCTCATCGATCGGCGGGTTCTCATCCTTAGAACGGGAATGAGAGAGCGAGGAAGCCATAAAAGCAAGTCGACAGTTCGTCTCAACGTCGCTGAATGAAGTCCCAGCGCCCACCTCCCGCCTATTTATAGGCGATCCGAAGCCAAACGAAGCGACGCCACGGATACCCGCCAAAGATTCATGACGACCGCACCTTTTCAAGCCGATGGCGTAGAAGCCGGCCGCTGAAGCAAGCGACGCGAACCGGCACCGCCAATTTCGCGTTGAACAAAAACCTCGCCACCATAAAGAAAGATAAGTGAGGACCTTCTTCTTGAACACTCGTTATTTCTCCTTCATGTGGCGCGCGGCGGTAACGAACAAACCGCCCGCCCCACTGGGGCTACAAGAGTCCCGCGGGTCGGGTTGTCACAACCAATCGTCGGGTCCTCCCAAGACGGCCAAACTTTCGACCAAAAAGTACTACGGCCTACGCCCCGGCGGCTACGGTTACGAAGTAGTGCTTGGCGAAGAAAGGAAGCGCCCAAGCGGGTCGACCCACGATCGGTCAGGAACAGCCTCCCACGGTTGAGCGTTCTCTCGATTTCCCAACTCTCTAACTTTTGTGATACACACACCGACCAATGCCCGACCCCTGTGGTCCCTAAGGCAAGAGACGGCGACGATATCCACCACAGCAAAAAAAATGGGCAAGAGGTGAGGACAAGGCGAGCCCCCAGCGGGCCCCTAGTTGGGTCGGCGGACGACCCAATCGCCTTAACTCACGTCCGGGATCACACCTCACGCTCTCCCGCGGAACCCGTCGACGGGTGGCAGCCAGCTGCGCCTTGGATCAACGAACGATCCAAGGTCCGATACGGGATCGAGTAAGGAAAGATTCTTTAATGGATCGCCCCCCAGTGGGGTCGGACGCCTTGGCGGGATTGTCCGCTAGGGGACCCCCTCGCGAAGGGCCTCGAGTTCCACCCGGATCACTCGCTTGTAGCCCCACGAGAGCGGCGCTCGAGCCAACGAAGGCAAGCGCGCGTTTCTCACCCCCTCCTGGTCCCCCGCCAGCGGACGGGGCGTAAAAAAGGGGACGGGACCCAGGCACCACGTGTTCGCCAGGACGATCAGCCCACTGCGCGCCCGAAGGCACGACCCGGGCGCCACGTGTCCGCCAGGGCGACCAGCCGCGCGCCGGCGGCTCGACCCGGCGCCACGTGCTCGCCAGGGCCATCATAGCGCCCGGCGGCTCGACCGGGCGCCACGTGCTCGCCAGGGCGATCATCATACAGCCGGCGGCTCGACCCAGCGCCACGTGTCCGCCAGGGCGACCAGCCATACGCGCCGGCGGCTCGACCGGGCGCCACGTGCTCGCCAGTATGCGTCGGCTGCAGCGCCGGCGGCTCGACTGGCGCCACGTGCTCGCCAGAGCGATCAGCCCATCGCTACCAAGGCACGACCGGGCGCCACGTGCTCGCCAGGGCGACCACGCTACACCACGTGCCCGCCAGGGCGATATTCATCGTGCCTGGCGGCACGACCGGCGCCATGTGTTCGCCAGACGCCGACCGAAAGGCGCTGGCGACCGGCACGATATATATCGCGATCGGACCTCCCCGATACCGCAAAGCAACGACCAGGCAAGGCGAAACCCCCCGTCCAGCTCTCCGACCAGCACGGGGCTCGGGTTACACTCACCAGGCGCCACAAGCCCGGCCGAAGACTCTTCCGGCCAAACCGGCGAAAACCCCGACCTGCTCTCCAACCACGGGGCTCGGGGCTACACCCACGGTCAGCCACACCCGGTCGGAGACTCTGATCAGGCCAAGCGAATCACGGCATCACGGCACGGAAACAAGACCCCCCGGGCACCTCTCCGACCTGCACGGGGGCTCGGGGGCTACTGACGGGTACCCAGGCCATGGGTACCCCCAGCGGCCCAAAAAAGCGCATGGGCCGAACCAGGCCGGTCGGGGCCCAAGGCCACGGCTGGCGAGGAAAAGCCGTAGCCATGACCAAGTCAGCGAAATCCCTGAAGAAGCGACAGCCTTTATTGCGTATCGATCGCATTAAATGCTGGCCGTAACGATGACGCAGCGGCGCAAGTCCCCAACTCTCGCATTTACTACGAGCGACGCAGCAACTACGCCGACCAGCGGCAGGGCAAGGAGCGGCGGCGATCCCATCAGCCCGCCACTTGCGGGCGACTAAGAGCACAGTCTTTTTCTCTTTTTCAAGCAACAGTGTAACCTCCCTCCTCGCCTATATAAAGGGGGAGGGAGCGAGCATGTAAGACAACGGACAACAAAGAAATCAATACGATCAAACCCACACGAACTGGAGTAGGGACGTTCAGCCCGAACCAGTATACATCTTGTGCTCACCCGAGTAAGCCGTCGAGGAGAGGGAGCGTGCACCCCCCTCTTACCTATACAAATTCATTGGCCGGTGCTCGAAACACCGACAACTACATTGCATTTGGATAGGTGGAGATTACATAGCGCATGTAGTTCGGTACGAACCATTAACTCCATAACATCTACGATACAAGTACGCCCTTTGGAATGGTAAAATGGTAGATCGACATAGCATCATATCAATTTATAAGACAAACAGGATATCAACATGCAGTGATAATAATAGCTAATCATCAACTAACACATCAATAGACATCGCTAACAAAAGAATAGGCATCAATTTAAGTCTAGGAAGATATAACAATTCACTCCTTAGCCCCACATGATTCACATGAGGGAAACAACCAACATTAAGACCATAAACTAATGATTATTGCAATACTTATTGCAGTGTCTCCAAAAGAAGGTGAATTAGCTAGAGTGTGATACTACGTGGAGGAGTGTAGCTAAATCCCTTTCCCGCGCGCCGATTTCATGGTACCTAAAGAAACAAACAACGAAAACACAAGCGTGAGTTCATCACTCAGCAAAGTGTATTGCAATGGAACAACAAGGATCAAGACAACAAACCATCATTCCAGTCTCCACCGTTATATCACAACACATCACATTTAACATAATTTACAACCTTTAAAACAACATGGTAATCATCTCATGAGCATCTCATGAGTACTCTCATCATCATCTCATAAACACCTTCATTTATGAAATTCATTCATGCAATGCAATGCACATGTCTCCTGGAATACTCATACCGGTATGGTTGAGTGCACACCCATCGGCATGCACCCTTTTCCCCCTTCCATCCCGAAGATGGAGGGTGCCTATCACTCGCTTCCATTCACCTCAGTGAAGGAATCACGATGTAGGACTTATTCGAAAGAATAGCCCCGGACTAGTCATAACAGTTCTCACCGCCCCTACCGGAATAGTTATGACTTATCTCACCGGTCGGCCATGAAAATATGCCATGTATGCAAAATGGACAGCAACGTAAACATGAATAGAAATATTGCATATCAACACTTGGCATCTTAACATGTAGGACCGTACCCAACAATCGACGGAAACCGTACAAAACATGGCATGTGAATCATTCATCTACGACAAGCATATGTAATCATGGCATGAGGTCACCATATCATTGATATCATTTAATTCATGGCCTAAGAACATCATATCAAATATAACTTGTAAACCATGGCAACACAACATGTTATCTATTCCAAATGCCATCAAACCAATCTAGCAACACATAAAGCACACAATCCACACAATACACTTGCCTTCAACCACGGGCAACGGAGTGACGAGAGGTTGAGGGCACTCCTGGAGGCACACCACCTGCAAACACGTGCCACACACTCAATTCGAGTCCACAAAACAGCACACATAAATCCCGCTACCCGACTTCTTACAACTCCTAAAATCAGAAAACAGCAAATCTGTCCCTTCGGGACAGCAGCCTTCCGACTATCATAACTTCTGTTCTAGGACACCAAATTAAATAAACGAGTACACCCTCGCGTAGCTTAGCAAATTTCCCAACTTTTTCTAGTTATAGGGAAAGACTGATTCGGACTCTAAAGTTGTTTAATCTAACGTTGAACACGAACTGTCTCAATCTCGTCACAGATTTGACAGCGCTCGGTAAAACAGGCATAACTTCTAAACGGCTGGGCGGAATTTCAATTTCTTTATATGCACGGAAAGATAAGGAAATTATCTACAACTTCCTAAAAGTCCGTACGGTCAGATTCAAACTAGAAATTGGCGAAAACGCCTGCCCTAGCTCGGGTTCCCAATCTGCCCGAACTGGAACGCGAATACAACTCTAGTTTTCATTAGATCTAACCCATGGCAGCACCTCCCTTGATCTAAAAACATGGTAATCACCCTCTATAGCAGAATAAGAACTACCCCACAAGATCCCCCCATTACCTTCTTGGAGGAACACGAATCGACGGCCGAATCTTCGCGTTCCTTCCCCGGTTTTCCTCCCACGCGCCGATCCCGTCCAATCCACTCGTCGCGGAGCTCCTCCATGGCAAGGGCAGCAGCGGGGCAAGTTGTGGCAGCGAGGAGGCGTCCTTGGGGGCGCAAGGAGGAGGGGGTGGTGCAGCTTGAGGTGGAGGAGGAGATTTGGGGAAGATGGGGGAGAGGAGGTGGGGGTGGCGGCTCCAAGGGGGAGATGGGGCGCATGGGGAGGGCAGCAGGTGGGGGCGCATGGGGGAGGGGCAGCAGGTGTGCTGCCCTAGCACACCCCCACATGGGCCCAATTTATCCCACTGACGGCCCAAATTGTTTCCCCCACGGCCCGATCACCCGGAAACGGCCCAAAACGACCCCGGAGAGGCCCGAAACGCGCTAAAACGCCAAACCGTAGGGTTCTAAATGTAAAAGATCACAAATTATCTCATTTATGACGTCTTATCACATTTTATCATACTTTTTAACATATCATCACCTAATTTCAAATCCCGACATTTCGTGGTGTCACATTCTACCCCCCTTCAACAGGATTCGACCTCGAATCTTACACGTCAACTCTAAAATAAAGTCCCCTATGGACTCATCTTCTTTGCGAACTCAACACACCCACGCAAAGACTCAAACAGTAGCAACGACAACTCAATTCTCCAAATCCATCTATTAACAAGAGTGACTTGACTTAGCTTAACTAAGCACAACTTGACATGATTCCTCATTTTCTTCAATCTCTATCATGAATCACAAACTTAGAATGACACAATCATCATGAAACACATTTTTTTTTCACCATTAGTATTAAAACGGTCAACCGAGGTTCCAAACTTGAACCCCCAAAAGACCATTTTCGCAAAACCCCATCTCTTCCAATTATTTGACCCCTTTTCACAAGGAATCAAAATTTACTAATGTTATCTTCGCTCATAGCCTACATCAACCATACTTTCCTTTCGACTGCCAACCACACTACACTTTTCATTCTATACTCTCCCAGGCATAACGCACACCCAGGGACATCTAGCTAAGACAATGTCCACGATAGAGCTATTTTTTTTTTACATCACAGTTTCTATAACATTTGCTTCCACCAACGATACCTTCAACCAAATTCAAACCACGACATCATCAACCTCCATCATCATCCACCCTCATACCACTAATGTGCAGCACCTAGCCCAAGCTAGGACCGTATCTCACTACCAAAACTCAATTGGCACTTTTCCCCAAGAGGATGTCGTCCTCACAAACAATTCACACAAATAACGAAGCCCACGAGTATAGCTCTTAGATTATACTCAACAATAACCTGAGACCCTTCATATTCTCACTCCTATCAATAAATCAAAAGAAGTACGATGCTTTTGAATCCAAGTAGACTACCTACAACAACTCGAACCTCAAAGCGCCACAACTCACTTTGGAAACAAAACCGATAACAATGAAAGACCACCCTTTTTCTTCTCCTAAGTCAAGCCACCAAGGAAAACTCAAATCTCCAATCAATGTGATACAATTCGCATCGGGGAGCACTCAAACAAATAGAGACTCCACACAATTCTTTTTACAGAAGTTCAAAACAACTAAAAACAACTCGACTCGCTTTCACCACAGCCAAACTTTTCATTTTAACCGAAACTAACATTTTGGAAGAGAATTGCCACAAAAACTCTCGAAGAGAAAGGGAAACTCAAATCCCTTGCATAACATAACCAAAATACCAGCATTTATCCATTCATTCCTTTTCATGCTAGAGAGCAATGGAAATCTCGATTCATGACACGAATGCGAATTCTTCAAGAGCACTCCGGATTAGTCATATGTCTCTATATGACTTTCTCACCGTCCTGGCTCAACAACTCTTTTATGCTAAAAAAAACGATGTCATGAATCTTTTTCACCATTCATTCGTCATGTAACCATGATACCCATTAACCATTCACAAAGAGACTTCATTCTCTTTGTCACATGATTGACCACCAACAACATCGATGGTTGCTCAAGTTCGCATAAACTACGACGACGTTAACCGAAAAATACCATATCGCATCACAACCCAACATCCACTGCACGCAATGCGTGCAAAACATCGCATTTTTACCAAAGCCAATAACAGAAGATAGCATCAACTCTCAAATCAAACATCTATGCCTAATAACCGCTACCAATTCACTTAAAGAGAAAGGAAACACATTTTTTCCTCCGGAGCATGGAAAAAATGTTTTCGTTTCTCCGTTTTTCCTAAAAAAAACCGAAAAATGTTTTCGTGGTCCGTTTTTCCTTCGGAGCATGGAAAAAATGTTTTCGTTTCTCCGTTTTACCCGAAAAAAATGTTTTTGTGGTCCGTTTTTCCTTCAGAGCATGGAAAAAATGTTTTAAAGTGTTTTCGTGGTCTGCTTTTTCTACGAAAACATTTTCTCGGTTTTTTTGTATTAAAAATATTTTTTTTCGTTCACGTGCGCGGCTCAATTTCCTAGTACTCCGTATATTAAGGATGAAAGGATGCTGGGCCCCACGCTCTCCACGTTATTTCAGAGTGACGTGTTCGTTTCATGTGCATCCACTTAGCCCTCTTATCCATTTAGGGTGCGTTTGGTTGGGTGGATGAGGGTGGATGGGATATGGTCATCCATGGATTTGGAGTCATCCAATTGTTTGGATGGGTGGATGGATAGGATATGGTCATCCAGTTTTAGGGAATATTCTCTCAAGATGCTGGATAAAGCCATCCAAGTAAAAAGGCCGGATGTGCTCATCCAGTTTGCTGCACGAAGAGGTGTACACGGTCAAATTCAAATTTCGGCAAAGTTTTCTTGGCCAAAATTAAACTTCGCTCAAAATATGATCAAATTTTGTTTGAAAATTCAAATTTTAGTCAAAAATTGTCCAAAAATAAAAATTTGTTTGGAAATGCAAATTTTATTCAAAAATTCGAAATGAGTCAAAAAAAAATCAAAATTTGGTCAAATTTTATCCAAAAAATCACATTTTTGTCAGAAAATTTAAATTGTGATCAAATTTTGTTCAAAATTCAAATTTTAATTAAATTTTATCCAAAAAATTGAAACCAAAATTCGAAACATTGATTACAACTAGCTCATCCATCTAACCAAACAAAAAATAGCTCATCCCACCCATTCTCATCCATCCAACCAAACAAAAAATTGGCTCATCCTTATCCACCAAACCAAACAACTACCTGGATGGCTCCATCCCATCCAAGTTGGATGGCCATATCCCATCCAACCTCATCCAGGCAACCAAACGCACCCTTACATCTTATGTTTGTGCTTAGCTGCGGTTCTCATTTGCTGCACATCAAGGATCAACACTACCTTGCCTTTGTGGTTTACCGTTTACAGTATTATTTTCATAAATAGGTCTTTAAATAAACTTGATTTAAACAATTTAGATATAGATGGAACATACTTGTTCTTATCATATAATCTTAATCAGTACATGTTAATACAAATTTATAAAATTATTTCATTATTTATGTGATTAATCTATTTATTTCTCCAAATTTTGGAAGAAAAACTACTACCCGAAATTTTTGAAAAGAAATTTTCAAATATTTTTTCCTTTATTTTATTATTTTCTTCTTCTTTCTTTTTCCTTCTTTCTTTTCTTTTTCTTTCTGCCGCGCGGGGGAGCGCTGCCCGCCTACCCGTGCGCCAGGGTGGCATGCGCCGCGCCCTCCTCGCCATGTCGCCACGTCCCCATTTCGCGCCACTTCAGCGCGAAATTCTCCACTTCGCGCCATGTTAGCGCGAAAAGGCTCATTTCGCGCCACGTCAGCGCGAAAATCGGTCATTTTGTGTGTGTGTGTATATATATATATATATATATATATATATATATATATAGTCGACTATATTATTGTAATACACGAATAAAAAAATTTATTTATAAAAAAATTCTAGATCTTACGCGATTTCACAAGAAAGCCCTCGGATTCCGTGAATTTGAAGAGAGAGAGAGAGAGATACTATGCCGACAAAACAGGCTGGAAGCAGCATCACGCTCGGAACCATAGGCGAGCTACATAGTAGGTTATCAGCAATGCATAGCAGGCGAGCTACAGATTATTATT
Source organism: Rhipidocladum racemiflorum (assembly GCA_036346355.1). Classification (NCBI taxonomy): domain Eukaryota; kingdom Viridiplantae; phylum Streptophyta; class Magnoliopsida; order Poales; family Poaceae; genus Rhipidocladum; species Rhipidocladum racemiflorum. The sequence goes on along the minus strand of CM070576.1, from coordinate 67,306,902 downwards.
ATGATTTACGAGCTCTTTTATAGTACACTAAATTTAATATAAATCATTCATTCTTTTCAATCTAATAGATCAGATTAACTAGAATTTATTTATACTTTATCTGGTATAAATACATTTAACAAATCAACGGTTAGATCTTATTTCTACTACATATTATATACTATCAGTATAATACAACGTAAAATTTTTCTATTATTACTGCATCCACTACAACAGCACAGTTGATATCCACTTACGATACTCACACCTCCTGTGGGATAGATTCTGCCCTACTTCTACTTAAAAGAAAATCGGATTACTCTTTCAGTCTTTAAAAAGATGACGTTTTGGACATCGACATGGTTTTTAAAACACAACTTTGATCGTGAATTTTCATTATAATATATTTATAAAACTTAATAAAATTTAATATTATGAAAGTACTTCTTGAGACAAGTTTACGCATATAATTTTCATGTATTTAGTTTAAATATTTAAAAATACATTGATAGTCAAAATTCCCATCAACCTGATATAAAACCTAGAAGTCAGCTCAATTGGATTCTCTCACAGTCAGTTTTTTTAATATAATATAGAAGGGAGAATCCATGATCCGTCCCGAAAGAGCCTCAAGCTCGTTTGGATCCCGGGGTCAACGAGTACCTACGCGCCTAATCTTCCTCACCTTCCCTGTTCCTGCGTCCTCGCATGCGTCGGTAACCTGCGACCAGCGCCTCCTCGTGCCACTGCGGTCATCCTCCCCCATTTCCCCCGCTCCTACCGCCCCGCCGCGGTCACCGTCGGCGATCCTCCCGCGGTCCCGCCCGAGATTTAAGATCGGAAACCAAGTGAACCCGTAATAAGGGGTTGGTGCGCCACCCGCCCCCACGCCGTCGGTCAGCCCCCGTCGCCGCGAGCTATCCCGTCGGAGCTCCACCTGACGGTAACCTGTTTGTTAGCACCTTCCGGTTCGTGTTCCCGTGTAGTACTTCCAAACCCACGCTTCCTTTCATAGACCGGCAGGGGTGCTGAAATCTGGATTTTTCTTGCAGTCCTGTGTCATTTGTGTTGTTGACGTGCAAGTTCGAAGTTCCGATCCACCATCGGACATTTGTTGCCGTGATGACTGTGACTGCCGCCGGGTACCTTCTTGGCCGATGAGGGGTCGACTGATGGTGGCGAGTGGCGCCAGGTCAGTTTCTCGGTGCAGTTTTTGATCTGCAATTCGCCTCAGAGACCAGCAGCAATGCTGAATAATCGACTTGGTGCTGTGTGCCGATGTGTGCATATGTGCTTCCAGGCTTCCAGCGAGTGGCGGGCGTCAGCATCTGCTCATGCTTGCCATTGTCATTTGTCCCTGACTATCTGCCCCGTAGTGTAAAAATTTGCAAAATGTCCAGCACTGTTCATTTCCACGTTCAAGATTCCACCTAGTGGGTTCAAATTGTCCAAGCAAACAATCCTAACCATCTTCATTACTTCATATTATCTCCTTCCTGTGCTCTTCACAAGCGCTTGCCAGAGAAGGCCTAATGGGCATGAATTCCATCCCTGTTTTTACCCTCCTCCTCATGATTTGTTTATGCAAATCGGATGACCGCCTAACACCTGCAAAGCCACTCTCCCCCATCGACAAGCTCATCTCGGAGGGTGGCAACTTTGCTCTTGGTTTCTTCTCCCCGACAGACTCAACTGCAAAATCATACCTCGGCATATGGTACAACAACATCCCTGTGCGCACATACGTGTGGGTCGCCAACCGCGACAACCCAATCACGACCAATTCGTCCGGGAAGCTGGTTGTGACCAACAGTTCTGACCTTGTCTTGTCAGACTCCAAAGGCCGCACTCTTTGGACAACCATGAACAACATCATCACCACCGGAGACGCCGGAACCGCTGCCGTGCTGCTCGACACCGGGAACTTGGTCGTCCGGTTGCCGAACGGCACGGACATATGGCAGAGCTTCCAACACCCAACCGACACCATCCTCCCCAACATGTCTTTACCGTTGAGCAACAACACTGGCCGCTCCAAGCGCCTCTTTGCTTGGAGGGGCTCTGATGACCCATCCACCGGTGACTACTCCATCGGTAGTGACTCCAGCTCGTATCTCCAGATAGTCACCTGGAATGGAACGAGACCGTACTGGCGCAGACCTGTGTGGAATGGTCAATTGGTCTCTGCGCTGTATCAGAGCGACACCGGCTCCATCCTGTACCAAACAATTGACAACAGAGGGGGCGAGCTCTACTTGACTTTCACAGTCTCTGATGGCTCGTCAATCATGCACATGATGCTGCACTACACGGGCATGGTGAAGTTACGGACATGGAACAGCAGCTCATCATCGTGGGCGGTTTCCTTGGAGCGCCCTTGGCCTGGCTGTGACCGCTACTCCTCGTGCGGCTCGTTTGGCTACTGCGATTGCACTGAGGCGGTTCCGATGTGCAAGTGCAAGTGCCTTGATGGGTTTGAGCCCAATGGTCTCGACTTCTCCGGAGGGTGTCGGAGAAAGGAGGAGCTGACATGTGGTGGAGATAGTTTCTTGACTTTGCCAAGCATGAAGATACCCGACAAGTTCTTGTACGTCAGGAATAGAAGCTTTGACCAATGTGCAACAGAGTGCAGCCGTAATTGCTCATGCACTGCGTACGCTTATGCTAACCCAAATTTAGGTACGACGGCAGATTGGACAAGGTGCTTGATTTGGTTGGGGGAGCTTGTCGACACAGAGAAGGTTGGTGCTGATAGTGTTGGTGGTGAGAACCTGTACCTCCGTCGACCCAGCTCATCCGGTATTTACCTTTCCTTGCACACTTATTGATTGTACAGTGTGATCGATGCTCTTGATGTGGAATGCTAGATGTGTTTAGAATAACATATTATTCACAGTGAATGTGACATTTGCATGAAATGAATGAATTACATGAGATTATGATAGCATTACTCTCTTGGTGGACTATAAATCTGCATGCAGTTAACAAAAAGAAGAGTGTTGTACTGAAGATTATACTCCCGGCTATGGCTAGTCTGCTGATACTCACATGCATTTGCCTTGTCTGGATATGCAATTCAAAAGGTAGAACAAGATTTTCTTCACTTTTCAGAATGCAACGTTAATGAGGTATGCGTTGGAAACAATATTGAAATGAAGGTGTTACTGTCAGGCAAACGCCGAAGCAGGCAAATTCGGAACAAACAACAATTAAATGCTACCGATGAAATTGGGAATGAAAATACAGAGCTACCATCTGTTGGCTTCGAAGACATTCTCACTGCAACAAACAATTTCTCCGATTACAACATGCTTGGCAAAGGTGGTTTCGGGAAAGTTTACAAGGTAAAATGCTTTACCTTGATAATTTCAGTAGAAAAAATATTGTAGCTTTTGTCTTGTTCAAATGAAGAATGGTGCACTCATGCAGGGATTGTTGGAGGGTGGCAAGGAAGTTGCTGTCAAAAGGCTTAGTAAGGGTTCTGGGCAAGGTGTCGAGGAGTTCAGAAATGAACTAGTTTTGATTGCCAAACTGCAGCATAGAAACTTAGTTCAACTTCTTGGTTATTGCATTCATGAAGATGAGAAGTTACTAATCTACGAATACTTGCCTAACAAAAGCTTGGATGCCTTCCTTTTTGGTATGCTCTGATTTATGATCAAATATCGTAAAACATTCTTAGGTTAACTGAAGCGATATTCATGATGGCTGACATACACTTCATTTCACACTGATCTTGGAAGATCCTACAAGAAAATATGTGCTTGATTGGCCAACACGATTCAAAATAATTAAAGGGATAGCCAGAGGGCTTCTTTATCTCCACCAAGATTCAAGATTAACAATAGTTCATAGAGATCTCAAAGCAAGCAACATCTTATTGGACACAGAAATGAGTCCGAAAATATCAGATTTCGGTATGGCAAGGATCTTCAGAGGAAACGAGCAACAAGCAAACACTACCAGGGTTGTTGGGACATAGTAAGTAATTCATGCACGAAATAGTGGTTAACAAGGAGCTGTACTGCTGTTTTCTCTCTTGCTTTCAATGAATGGCAGCGCTCCTGCCCTCTTTCGAAAAAAAAAATAGTGGTTAACAAGGTAAATTTTACAGGTTAACTAATTCGATCTGTTTCATTGTTTTTGGAATGATTCAACAGTGGTTACATGTCTCCTGAATATGCGATGGAAGGTTCCTTTTCTGTCAAGTCCGACACCTATAGCTTTGGTGTTCTACTGTTGGAGATTGTAAGCGGTTTAAAGATCAGCTCACCCCAGCTTATAATGGACTTTCCAAACCTTATAGCTTATGTAAGTGTAATCGAATGCTCAAATCTTCAACAACTCAAGCACTTGACAAGTACCTAATCGGTACTTAATTTAACTGTTTCAGGCATGGAGCTTATGGAAAGATGGAAATGCAAGCGAATTGGTGGACTTATCCATTGTGGAGAGCTGTCCACTTCAAGAAGTTTTACGATGTATTCATTTAGGGCTCTTGTGTGTTCAAAACCATCCAAGTGCTAGGCCGCTCATGTCATCCATTGTGTTCATGTTAGAGAACGAAACAACCCCGCTTCCTACCCCAAAGCAGCCAGTATATTTTACGCTAAGGAATTATGAAACTGAAGACGAGAGAGAAAACATGGGAAGATCTCTGAATTACGTGAGTATCACAACACTAGAGGGGCGTTAAATGTGTAGCTTCATTTTTCTTCACGTTTCGTAAATTTCGGTACTTTGTGCAGCTGTGCCTGTACGATACATTAAGAACGCGTGTTTGTAGACGAAATGGTTCCATTCAAAATAATGCATTCAATATGTGGTTGTTTTCATCTTGTCTGGCTGAATGGCTCCCATGCTAAATGGAAGAAGGCTATATTACTGACGTCGTAGATCCAAGTAATGTAAACTAGGGCGTAAGCGCGGCGTGCGCCGTGCGCGTGAAAGAAAAATGACTTTGCGTTTTTTTCGGGTGAAAAATTAGACTTAGACGTATCTTCAAAATTTTTGAAGACTCGAGAAACCATAGATACTGAGCGGCGTACGTGAATGAATTTGCGTTTTTTTAGGTAAAAATGGGCCATGAAAACATTTTTTCTGGGCTCTGGAGTAAAAATAGACCACGAAAATATTTTTCCGGCATAAACGGAGGAAGGACGAATGAAAAACGGGCCTGTGTTTTTTTTAATAAAAAATGGACCACGAAAACACATAAGCGGCGCACGCCGCGTGTGCGTACGAAAAACGGATTTGTGTGTTTTTTTAGGAAAAATGGATCACGGAAACATTTTCCCCAGGACCCGAAGAAAAAAGGACTACGAAAATATATTTTTTCGGCAAAAACGGAGAAAGGATGAACGAAAAAGGAATTTCCCTTTTTTCTAAGAAAAAATGGACCACGAAAGCGTTTTTCCAGGGCCTGGAGAAAAAACAGAAAACGAAAATATTTTTTCCAACAAAAACGGAGAAACAACGAACGAAAAACGAATTTGCATTTTTTTTTTAGAAAAAACGATCAATGAAAACATTTTTCCCATGCTCCGGAGAAAAAAAACGGACAACACAAACATTTTTCCCAACAAAAACGGAGAAAAGACGGACGAAAAATGAATTTCCATTTTCATTCGAGGAAAAACGGCCAACGAAAACATTTTTCACATGCTCCGGAGAAAAAACAGACCACGAAAACATTTTTTCCGGGAAAAACGGATAAAGGACCTGAACTTAAAGATAGGTAGGGGTGTAAACGGAGTAGATAACTTCTGACCGATCCTAGCCCGAATTCATTTAAAACCCGATTCGAATCCGAAAAAATGATATCCGGTTATATCCAGATTCGATCCGGATTCGAATCCGCCTATCCGAAAAAAATACAGGTTAAGATATGGGAATAGAAGTATCCGATTCGTATCTGATCTGTACCCGCATATCCAAGATATCCGAAAAAATATCAGTGTAAATTAGTGAAACAGATATCCTGTAACAGATCCGATAAATATAAACATTATACATCATATAAGTTCATATGCTGATTGAAATTATACTTGGCTGCATATTATTCTTATGTAGGGAAGGCACTTATTATTGAATTTGAAACACTTATATGTCTTGAAGGTTCTAGTAAATTTTTGTGTATGGTTGATCGATCCTAATATGCATGATATATATGGTTTCTGTTTTCACGCATTATCCAACTAACTAGTCGTGACCGAGACTAACCGTATCCGGAACAATCTGTATTCGCTCCGTATTCACGACCGAAGTAATTCGTATTCGTATTCGAATCCAGCACTGTCTGTATCCGATTCTATATCTGAGAAAAAAATTGGAATAGGATACGGAATGAATGAAATCCGTCTGTATCCGCTCCGTTTGCACCCCTAAAGACATGGACCTATTTGTTATATTTTTGGATCTGATCGCTATCTCGAAAAATTAGAAAAAAGCTCGTTCGCGATTCGTATTTAACGGGAGGCTCTTTCCGTAAAACGACGAATAGGGAACCTAAACGCAAACCGGAAAAACTATTCTTCCCCTCACAAAAAATCGCAAATAATCTATTCGTAAATTCAGAGAGACCTATCCGTAATTCGAAAAAATAGGAGGGCTTTTCTGCAAAACGCGCAGAGGACACGTGGGCAGGCCCTCCGACGGCCCTCTCTCCCGAGTTTAATACCGATAGGATAGGATGAGATGCCCTCTCTTGTTCTGCAGCCTGATGATTTTTTTTTTTTTTTTTGAAATGAAGAAGCATCAGTCTCTTCGGTTTCATTTATTAAGACCCTATAAAGCCCTGACGAATATTGGTGAGTAACATGAGTTCAGCACATAGCCTGATGACATGCGTGGAATGGTTGGCTTCCGTTCCGGCCAAGGTGTAACGACCGAAACTTTGATAATGAAATAAAGTTTCATCTCATTCCCTTCCCAATTAATCCTTGCATCAAGTTAGGCAAATGCTTATATTTGGGGACCTTGATAACTAAATAATTAAGTACACATTTCAAGCAACCTAATTAGATCTTTGCATTGCCCAATCCAGTGCTTGCAAGTGACAACTCGAGTAACAATAAAAGTTACTGTTTCTGTCTGAATGCTTCTAGGAATTCATTTCCAAGTCTACTGGCTTCAGATTTCCATATCTAAATGGGCCAGTCAAATGTTTGAATTAACAATTCACTGTAACAACTAAAGTTACTACATTTGTCAGAAACCCTATTTGTAACACCCCAAAATTTTGCTTTTCTTAAATCCATGTGTGATTTGGTACTTTGGTGAATTTTTGGAATTTTCTGGAATTTATTTGGAATTTATTGGAATTTATTCCATTTTAAAATAATTAAAGAATTTAATTTTGCAAATAAAATTTTGTTGGAAATATTTTATTTGAGTCCAAAATGATCCAAAATATTTTCCAGAATTTTTCTGGAATTTTTCTGAGTCTTTTACTATTTTTAATGAATTAAATGAATTACTGGGAATTATGTTAAATATTAAATCGCTGGAAATTCAATTAGGGTTAGTACTATTCCTCCGACTCGAACCAGACCCGAGTCTGACCCGAGTCGGACCCGCGCCACGCGACTTGGTTCAACCGCGTCCCCGAACCCAAACCCTAACCCTAATTGCGCACCGTCCGATCCCGCTCAAACGAATGCCGCCGTCGCCGCCACAAGACGTGCTAGGGTCGTTGGATCCTGCCACGTCTGCGGTCGCGCTATCGTCTCCCCCGACGAGTCCGAGCCGGACTCCTCCGCCGTGGGCCGCCGCGTCCGTTAGGGTTTCCGCGATTCGCACGGAAGCCGGGGGCAATAAATACCCCCACGTGATCGCTCGGGTCTGCTGAGCACGCACGTCTAGGTCCCAAGCCTGCGCCGCCACCAGAAGCGCAATCGCCGCCGACGCTAAGAACCGCCGAGGGTTTTATGCGTTGTTTCAGTCGTCGCCGAGGACTCTCCTCGCCCGTGAGACCCGGATCCAAACTCCTCGCACCGAGCCGCGTCCGGGAAGTGCACTCACATCGCCGGAGCGTGCTCCAAACGCCGCTTCATAGGTCGTCATCCCCAACCCCGGCAGCCTGCACCACCGACCTCCATCGCCGGACTCGCGAGCTCCACGGACCGTTCGATCCCCATCCGACGATCACGGTGAGTCCACGTTTCCTTGAAACTTTAGAAAACCAGATTGGATCTGGACCGTTAGATCAAGATCCAACGGTCCAGATGTAGCCACGTAAGCCAGTCGCACCAAGCGCTGGATAAGGTTCAACCGTTCGATCAAGATCGAACGGCGTAGGTAGCGCCACGCGTCATCCGCCGGATCGTGCCACGCCACCCACGGTGAGGCAAAAATCCGATCCAATCTGGACCGTTCGATCTGAATCGAACGGCTCGGATCGTGCCACGTAGCTTAGGCGCGCCGTACCGTGCGAGCGTACGTGGGCCGCTGACATGCGGGCCCGCATGTCAGTCGCACCAAGCCGTGCGCCAGTCCACCGTGGACCCGTGCCGCCCGTGGACCCAGTCCATGGACCGGACACGTGGCAGCACCTGAGTGGTGCCACGTGTCATGCTGACGTCAGCATGACATCATCACGGGAGCCGTTCGGTGATGACGTCAGCCGACCAATCCAGTGCTGACACGTGTCCAGGCTGACGCAATAATTAATTTCCGAAAAAGAAAATGATTTATTAATTCGAAATAATGATTTCAGATTTTGTTTCAAACTTCAAACGCTTATAACTTTTGCGTTTCAACTCCGATTTGAGTGATTCAAATTTCTAAATTTGTATAAAATTGAGACCTACCTAAATATGAATTTTATTTAATTTTTGGACTAAAGTTTTTCTCTGTAAAATTATTTAATTGATTATTTAAACTTTAAATAATCATAACTTTTGCGTTTTAACTCTAAATTTGACGATTCCAGTTTCTAAAAATTCATAAAATTATGTTCACTCTGTTTATGGATTTTATTTGGATGATTGGATAATTTTTGCCTATTGTTTATTCGTGTATTGCTATTTGCACGCTTTACGAGTAGACGTTGAAGTGCCGGAAGGATTCGAAGGAGAAGTATTGACTCAGGATCCAACTCAAGACCAAGAGCAAGTACTTTTTGAAGGCAAGTTGTGCTTTGACCATGTTGATCCTATTTTGAAACCTATTTTGATTTAACCTATTGCATGCTAGTTCAATTAGAAAATACTTTATTTAAATTTGGGGAATTAGATAAATACCAATTTGCTGTATGACACCTTGATTACTTAAATATGTGCCATGACCCCCTTGTCACCCTAGTTGTGGTTTACTAGTTGGACATTATTAAATTGCCAACATGGGTTTTAGACCGTTGTAGTAAACTGCTTAGACCTGCTACGTGCTCATGACATGATTTTGGACAATCAAATATTAATATTGACTTAATGATATATTGAACCTGTTTGGGAAGGTATCATGTGATGTTGATGGCACGTGGTGCATGGTAATCAACTGGGGTTTGATAAATAGTTTTTCGACCGGGGCATGTGGCAAGAATGATCAGGTGGGCCAGTTGTGGCATTGGGGATGTTGATTTGGTTCTTCGGGTAGTCTTGCCCTGGTCACCCTAAGGACTTCACCTTGCAAGCCTTTGAACTGGGTCTAACGTGCAACCACATGTCTGTAATGGGACGGACCTAGTTGACTAAGTTGCTAATAACGCACTGTGGGACCTCGTGAGGTCAACTACACCCTTTGTGTAAGTTGTGCGGGGAGTGTACCTGGCCGAGGCCAGTGTACCCATCTAACGGTTGATTGGCCTAAACTTCGCCTTAGCTAAGGGAAGGGTTAGTGTGCAATAACCGGGGAGGACCACTTGTATTGTTAGAAGTTTCCGAAAGACTTTGTTACGGGAACTCGCCTTTGTGGTGTTTGACTGTATCTTGTGGGTAAAGTGCATAACCTCTGCAGAGTGTAGAATCTATTCGAATAGCCGTGTCCGCGGTATTGGACATCGCTCGGGAATTACAGTCAAGGGTTAGATTTTCTCAAAAATAACTTGGATTTGAAAGGTTGGGTTGGATTAATAATGATGTTGATGGAAATGTGGATTAGGATGGGAAAGATGTTTATTAAGCTCCTTGAAAAGTTACCAATGCAATACTTGTTTCTCTTTGCTTCGAATCTACTTATGTTACTTGTCAAATGTCAAGTTTCTGCAAATATACCTTGAGCTATTCCTTTGTACCAAGCCATGCATATAGTATATTAGCCTGCATTACGTGCATGACTTGCCGAGTACCAAGTACTCACCCTTGCCACAATACAACACCGGTTGAAGAGGAGACTACACCGGCTTTGGAGGAGGAGCTCCAAGAGGATCCGACTACTTAGGGGCGAGCCGGTCGGTTGCCTGTGGTATCTTGGATGGCGCCACGCAATTTATTTGATTTTTATTTGCTACTATTTCTCTCTTAATAAGTTTTCGCCTGCGAGGCGCAGATTTGTAACTTGACCATAAGGTCAAGTAACCAGTTTGACTATTTAATTAAAGTACTTTACTAGTATCGAGTGGTATGATTGTGATATTTACCGATGTTAAGACTGTGTGCACTAGCGCGTTCCTGGACTAGTGCTGAATACACAGAGGGTCCGGATTTGCAAATTCGGGGTCCCGACACTATTGTTTGGACAAGTAGTCTATCTCAAGAAATTCTGATCAGTGCTTTGCTTCGCCAACTTGAGAGGTGGAAGACTACATCCAGGACTTCACTCCCATACCATCTAGGCCAAAGATCTCCAGATCACACTTGCCCAATCCAGAGCTTGAGTCTGACAGCTCAAGGCAGCTACTTCATCTACTGATTTTGTCTGAAAACTTGATATCCAAGCAAAGAGCCATCTCAATCATTGCTAGTCAGAGCATTGCATTACCATATTGAGCAGAGGATGTATTGTTTACAGAACATCATCTCCAAGCCTGTTCAACTAAGATTTCCAAATCTTGTTGAACCAATCAAGTGCTAGAACTTAGACATCTCCTTGCCTGAAGCAGCAATTCTCTGGACCAACCAAATCTTCTGTCCTTGTCAGAAACGGCACTGTAGCAGGTCCTGACGACAGCTTCTCAGCGTTGTCTGAAATTTTGATAGCTAAGTAAAGAGCCATTTCAAGCATTCTCTTCAATGCATTGCATTACCTTATGGAGCAGTGAGGGAGTGATTCCATGACTCCATTTCCAAACCTTCCAACTCAAAAGATCTCCATACCTTTGTTGGCCATCTGATGTTTGGAATTGATATCTCAGTGCATCATTTGAGTACTGCTACTCTGAATCGAGTGAACAGTGCCGTGAACAGTGACTAAAGATTGGGTTAGAGCACTACCGGGCATCGCCGACCCCGTTGCCCAATCCCTGCTCCGTCCCCTCGCATTTAAGCTGCACCGGCCATCCCTCATCGCCTGCTAGCCCTTTTGCCTCACCCCATTACCGTGAAGAGCTCCGGCTCAAGGTGAGACCGGCGAGCACCACCTTGGACGATTCTCCCCACAGGTAAGCTCCATATCCATTCTTCTTTGGCCGTGAAGCCCTCCCTGAGCTCCTCATCTTCTTTTAGTGCAGCTCGGCCCACCAGGAAGCCACACAGCCGCTTGCTCCTCCGTCTTCGCCAGCTCCGGCCGAGCTGCCTGGTGCGTCCAAAGAAACGCGAGTGAGTAACCTCAAGTACCTGTTCACGTATCCAAATCGCGAGCCACATCGTAGCCCAGTGGTTTGAGCGCCCAGTGCTTGGCTCAAATGCTCAATGCATCACGCGTTCGAATCCCACTTCAGTCGATTCTGTAAACATTTTTTGTTCCTTTTTATTCTTAGCTGCCTCTTGTTTTGACCTCAAGTAGATTAGTTTGTTTCCTTTTCGAAAGCAATACACTGATGTAGTGGTAGAGCTTGGTCACTTGAATCCTGTGGTCTTGTCTTCGATTTCCCACCCGTCCGGCCACTGCTGAAAATTTTCTAGTTTTCCTTGATGCCTCATACACGATACCTCATATAACACTCCATCCCTTTATATCTTTTGCTACACAGCTCCAAATGAGATGAAACCACTTCCTAAATTTTTGTAAAATCATGAACTTTATGAATATGTAAAAATATTTCATGTTGAACTAATGTACAGATTATGAGATCAAATATATGCTTTAGGTTAGTAATTGCATAATGTACTATTTGTGCATTTCAACTCCAAATTGAATGCAACCAACTCCATGGTAATCATTGGTCTGTAAGCTTGCCAAATTTGATGATTATATTTGAATTTGGACTTGATTTGCAATGCTGTGATGATTGCTATGTTTCATGCTTAGAAGGGTTGAAATGCTATTAACTAGCGCAATTTTAATTCAAATGCACCTAAACTTGTTTCTAGGACATTAGTATAAAGTGATCATGCTGTGGTATAACTTTGTTTAGTGCTTGCTCACTGTTTTACATGCTTAGTATTAATTTTGTATCCATGCTTATTAAGAGAAATAGAATTGCTAGGTCATTCTGCTCTTGTAAACTACTAGCTTCGTAAATAGACTTCAAGATGTAATAAAACCAACCCTAAGTTACCTCCATATGCATTCCTTAATAACTCTTAAAGTTGGTTAGACAATTTTATTATGTTGCACCTCAATTTAATCATGTAAGTCCTAACTTTATACATGTGCAATTGTGATCTTTTAAGCCTTTTCGGCCACCCGTAAATTACCTCGTCTAAATACAAAAATTAGAGGGAATAGCTCAAAACCATTCTACAATGTTTGTACAGCCATAATATGGAAAAACATTTAATTAATAACTTGCTTTGCATCTGAATCCTATTAGAGCAAAAGGTCTAAGTTTCATGGTTAACTAGTGCATTGCTTAAGTAGCTAGTCCTAAGTTTCTTTAAATTCAAACGATCTTAGCTTCTTGAATTCGATGGCATGGTTACTAAAACACATAAATTTAACCTGCTGCGTGTGGAACTAGTATGCTAGCAATGTATTGATTTCTCCTAGAACTGCTTGTTCTTTTGTTGCGTTTTAAGTTGTTATTGCATCTGATTTCCTTTTGCCCCATTTTGATTCGTGGTTATTTGCTTTTGTTGCGGGTTTCTCTCGTTCGTGCGCGTAGCTGACAACGTGTCGGAGTCCGTTGATAACGACCCCGACTACCTTCCCGAAAACGATATAGAAGAAGAGCAAACAGGCAAGCACCCTCCTTTGAACATATTGATCCCATATTTTATTATGTCTATTTTGTTTTCATCAAACTATTATGCATGCGTGTACTTTCTGTAAAGTTGCTATATTGTGGGTCATGGTAGTTATACTCTTAACTTGTGGGATTACCTTAAATAATTTGACATGAGAACCTTGTTGAAACTTAGGCTATGGTTATTCATGCTATGAAATGAAACTTGGGTATAATCGGATATTAATGCTATGCTTAGCCATGCCTTAGTAATGGGTAGAATGATAGGTTTGATTCTTATTGAAATTTCCAAAAATGTTGATTATAACAGTAAAGGATACTGATATGTGGTTAAAAATGAAAATAAAACTATGTTTTATACACAGACGAGTTATGTATAGTTGAAAGTGCAATGGATTGGCTTGCACCGTACAAGGGGCCACTTGTACGATACAAGGAATTGGATTGGTGTGGCATGGATTTGGTAATTGCACGTAGACAGGGGGAGATTCTCGCCTGAGTCATGGTAGTTATACTCTTAACTTGTGGAATTACCTTAATTAATTTGACATGAGAACCTTGTTGAAACTTAGGCTATGGTTATTCATGCTATGAAATGAAACTTGGGTATAATCGGATATTAATGCTATGCTTAGCCATGCCTTAGTAATGGGTAGAATGATAGGTTTGATTCTTATTGAAATTTCCAAAAATGTTGATTATAACAGTAAAGGATACCGATATGTGGTTAAAAATGAAAATAAAACTATGTTTTATACACAGGTGAGTTATGTATAGTTGAAAGTGCAATGGATTGGCTTGCACCGTACAAGGGGCCACTTGTACGATACAAGGAATTGGATTGGTGTGGCATGGATTTGGTAATTGCACGTAGACAGGGGGAGATTCTCGCCTGAGTCAACCTAAGGACCGAACTTGATACTATCAACTGAGTTAAATGGTGCAACCACATGTGCTAGTTATGGGATAGCCTTAACTTAGTAAGCTAGTGGGAGTTTTAACCTTGTACGTTGGTAGGCCGAGGCGTATGGACGAACTGGGTGAGTGGTGTCGTTCGAGTGCGCTCCCTTCACCGAGACGTTGGGATCAAGCAACCCGATACAACGGGTGTGCCTCACTATGGGGAGAATAGAGTGATAGGGTGTAATCCCCAAAGAAAAGTACCGTGGGTACAATGAGTGGTTCTGCCATCATAGCGAGGACGGTCATACCCGGGTTGCTGCAAGGTTAGACTCTAGCTAGTCGAAAATTTTGTCATAGTCTAGCAAAACGGGTACTTGTGTATCGCGTGGCATGGTTGACATGATTGCTAGAATATGTCAGTGGGTAAAGTGTACACTCTCTGCAGAGATTTAAATCTAATCGATTAGCCGTGCTCGCGGTCAAGAGCAGCTTGGAAACATAATGTCAAATATAGTGTTTTGGTTTTGGTTTTGCAAAATAACTTGGAAAAATGGTGGTATGGTGGGTTGGTGTATGACATTGGTGGGTTGGCTATGTTTCGAGTGTTGTTTATGGCCATGGAGGGTCATGAATAGCTGTTCAATTACTTTACATACTACTTGTAGTTTCTATTCAAATGCTCATTTCAATTCTATCGATGTTTATCAAATTGCATGGTTACAAATAATATTTGCCTTATGCTGAAAATCTGAACTTAGAGTAGAAGCTTTCTTCCATTGAATAGCCTTGCATGTATAATTACTTCCATACACTAAAGTCTTGCGAGTACATACGTGTACTCACCGTTTGCTCTACTTAAAAATGTTTAGAGGAAGGTAATGAGGACGTTCCTGACGACGCGTACTTCGAACTGGGGTCTAGCGATTTCTTGGATGGTTGAACTGGGCCTTTCCCTAGTCGGATGCCTTTTGGGTTATGGGTGGCATGCCGAAATCCTCCTTTTGGTCTTATGCTTATTTCCGCTGCACTTTACTCTTTTGTGATGTTTATTTGGCCGGTCGGACAAATATGTGGGTGCTAGGTGTTGATCTTGGGAACTAGCACCGAACACATATGCGGGAAGCTCGGATTGTTTCCAACCGGTTGGCATGAGCACGGGTGTTGTGCCGATTGGTTGATCTCAATTCGAGTACGGTTTCAGATAAGCGATTGGATTTCTTTCAGGTTGCATCATTATCCAGTCCGATGCAACAGTATGAGTCTTTATCGCTAATCTAAGACCGGAGCCCCCACACAAGGTTACCTCTGTAAGTAGGGTTCAATAGAAGTGTATATGGACGTATATCACTCGTTCGGTATCATATTTCATTTTTTTACGCAGTCAGAGTTGGATTCGGACAATATCGGATACAGTTACGAATATAGATGGTCTCATTACGAATGTAGAGCAAAAACATGTTGAGCTGAATGCGAATAGTCTTAGTCACGAATGTTTTGTCAGATATAGCATAAAAATAGAACACATATGTTTCGAACATAAAAGATCAATCAACCATACTACATGTTCAAAATGCAACTACATTAAGAGTTTAACAAGCAAATTTGACTACATAAATTCAAAAGTATTTTATTTAAGTTCCTTATGTTCAAACCTATTTGCCTAAATTTTTTTGGAATTTTTCTAAGCTCATTTGCTATTTTCCTTGACTTATTTGGATTTATTGTAAAACTAAATTAAATACTAAAAATTCTTATCGGCCGATTTCTCTCTCCAACCCACATTGGGAAAGTGAGAGGCTAGTCATTACTTATAGGCCAATGGCCTCATAGGCTTGCCTATTGGGCTGACCAGCTAAGGCATGATTCATGGGCCAAGGTTTTATCGGATATCCGGGATAAGTGTACATGGTAGTTCCGAATTCGATGGGTACTTTTATTCTGATTTCAATCTCATATACGGGAAAATATCCGGTCTTGAATCCAAAAAACTAGCAAGGTATATGTTTTCTGCTTTGAATTTGATTTGAATGTTTTCAATCGGATGGACAGTCGAAAACTATCCGCTTCATTTGCACCGCTACTCTATAGACCTAGCTAAGAAAGTGAAATGGGGTAGTGTCGACGATTGGGGAACAGGCCCCCGCCGAGCTTACTTGTTGAATGAGGGATCAATCAAAGCCCCTTTCTACCAAAAGTGCGGCATCGAAGACGTTAGAGACGGTACATTAGAACGGACAGAGACACAAGGATTTTATCCTGGTTCAGGCCTCTCGCCAAGGAGATAATAACCCTACTCTAGCGTGGTGTATATTGTGTGTGTATATGTCTCAGTGCGTCTCTCCCTCTCCCTCTAATGTTCGGGAGGTATTTATAATTTACAAGGGTATCGGGTCGATTATGGCTCATTCCGTGCACGTCTGACCGTGTCCAACGTGGTCGCAACCGAATCCTACTTCTCCGCCACACCCACGTCCTGGGCGCAACGACCCTCCAAAGTGGCATGATTATCGCCTTGACCGTTAGTCTTAACCCCCGATCACGCAGCCAGAGCTCGAGGTCGGGCCGAGTTGATTTGACACCAGCCCGAGCGGGTGCGCTCGAGCAACATGCTCAGGCACTAGCCGAGCAATGAGCTTGCACCAGACGGGCAAGGAGCCTGAACCGGACGGGCAAGTCAAGCAGCGGCGCTCGACTCTTCTTAGGTCACCTTCGGGGATGACCTCTGAGGTGCACGAGACCAGGACGAGCTTAGCCGTCGTGGCATTATGGTAATTAAGGGAATCACCCAACTTCCCTGGATCCTTGGCGAAATAGTCGTCACTTTCCTGTTTTTCGGGTTGACCACGTCCTCCGGCAATTTCCGAGCATGCCTTTGGTCTGGCTTCTACCATTCATCGTCCTTTCCGAGCATAGTTGCTCGGGCACGTCTTTGAGGCCTATAGCCGACCATGCTTTACTTCTATATTACGGGTATACTTGTGCCCGAGCATGAGAATGCTCGAGGCTCGCGCTTGGGTATCACATCCAAGCTCATGGTCAGGAGTTGCTCGGCCGTCGGGGCAGAATGGTCCTTATAGAAAATAGTCCAATCCCCGACAGATAGCTTCTAGGCTTGTTGCCGCGCAGATGTCCGGCGCTGTTAACTTACTACTCGTTGCTCTGATGCCCTCTACCCAAGGTTCACAAAACCGCGGTAAAGCGTTCGACCATATCGAGCGAGGTCAGCAGCTAAAATCGGTTGGTAAACCGATTAAATTAAAAAAAAAATTATGTGACAAAAAATAGCTCGATTTTCGGTCAAAATCGACTGGTTTTGTGCAAAAAACGTGTGTCACTACTGCAAGTGTCAGCACCCGCCACCCGGTCATCCTCTAGTCGATTTTCGATTAAAACTGATCGGCTTTATGTGAAAACCATTCAAATTTTTTTTTTGATTTTTTCTAAAAATTTGAATTCTTAACCCTTTGTTTTCTAACAAATTTTCAGTGATTTTTGACTTATTTTTTTATTTTCAAATTTTGGTTTCTGAACAGTTTTTTCAGTATCGATATTATTAACCCTGACTCTACCTCCCTGCTGTCACAGAGGATGTCATATAATTAAGGAGAATCATACCAAATTGCCGATGCTCACGTGGTCCAGCCTAGAGTATCACGAAAAAAAGTGTTCAGTCTTATTGTCGACATGCTAAGTTTTATACTATTACTAGTTGTGATCTCCCCAATCTTTCATGCAAGTGTATAGGTATCATCCGGATGTTTTTGTTTTAGCTAACATTCAAATTTTGAACTGTTGGATATCTCACCCGGATATCATCGGACCGTTAGATCAAATCATAGGATCGGATGTAATCGATAGTTCCGAATCTTAACAATGATCTAATGATTTTAGATTTGGATGATTTCAGCAACATCCGGATGAAGTTTATCAAATCCCTTCATTTCATGCAAACGTGTATTCTCTCTCTCTCTCTCTCTCTCTCTCTCTCTCTCTCTCTCTCTCTCTCTCTCTCTGGCTGTCTGCAGGTACTCAGAGGTGAAGCCAACACTGGGGTGCACCGGGGCGTGCGCCCCTGCTCCAACGCGGTGACAGGAAGGATCACATATCACGCTCATAAAAAATTCGAGGATATCACGCTCATCCTTCCTGTCAGGCTGAAACAAGGCACGATCAGATTAACCCCAAAAAGATAAATCATCACTAATGCAATGTCAAATAAATTTTAAAGAAATGATCTAGATATTGTTCATCTTGCATTTGATGTTAGATTTGTTGGGCATCACTAATGCAATGTCAAATGAATTTTAAAGAAAGGATTTAGATATTGTTCATGCCATGGGCCTAATTATGGATGTGAAAGAGAACTTGCAAAGTTGGATTTTTTTTCGGCAGTGAAGGTTATCAAGATTGATTTGCGCAACAAAGTCTCCGATGATTGACTCAATGACTTAATGTGTGCTACACCGAAAAAACAATATTCAAATCTATTGATGATGAAACAATTATGGACTGCTTTCAAAGGATGAAAACCCATAGAATGTGCTTGCCTATTGCCTCTAAATCCAACTCGTAGCTAGTGTGCCTCGCAACTTCATTTATGTGAGTATCTTATAAACTTTTACTTTGTTTCACTTGTTAAATGGTTATTTATGTATGAATTTGGCTTCTACTACTAATTGAAATGTTTAGCTTAGCCCCCCTCTAATTTAGTCCTGGCTTCGCCACTACAGGTACTCCCGTCATTGTGTCATCTGTGGCTGTGCGAGTTCCCGGAAATTTAACGCTGTGTACCTAGCGACTAGCGAGTGGCAAGTTCATACGCCACGATCCCCTGCTCATTGGAAAATTCCAGTGACGCGCCAATTTGCTGGTCATTGTCCCTGACTAACTCAAACGAAAACGGAAGGCCGCTATCCTTGTACTCTGATATTATGGCCGGCGAACTGGATTCCTCTTCCTCCAATGCAAATGTGACAAGAGCCTCATTACAATTCGAGGGACAGAAAAGTCTGAGGAGCGCTTCCGCCATTTACCAATTACCACCCCGGCCCCTTGCTGCGTTCTTCAGAAGCACATGCAAAGGAAGGCCTAATTAATGGATTTGACATGGCTCCCCGTTTCCATCCTCCTGTTGTCGATTCGTTTCTGCGGATCTGATGACCAGCTAACACCTGCAAAGCCACTCTCCCCTGGCGACGTGCTCATCTCGAACGGTGGTGTCTTTGCTCTCGGCTTCTTCTCCCCGACAAACTCAAGTGCGAGCTTGTATGTTGGCATATGGTACCACGGCATCCCTGAGCGAACATACGTGTGGGTCGCCAACCGCGACAACCCGATCACCACCAATTCGTCCGGGAAGCTGGTTGTCACCAACAGCTCTAGTCTTGTTAGACGCCAAAGGCCGCACTCTTTGGACGACGAACAGCATCGCCACCGTGGGCGCCAGAGCTGCTGCCATACTGCTCGACTCCGGGAACTTGGTCGTTCGGTTGCCGAACGGCACGCACATATGGCAGAGCTTTGACCACCCAACTGACACCGTCCTCCCCGGCATGAATGTCTCGCTGAGCTACAAGGCCGACGTCGCCGAGCGCCTCGTTGCTTGGAAGGGCCCTGACGACCCGTCTAGCAGCGACTACTCCATGGGCGGTGATCCCAGTTCGGACCTCCAGGTCGTCATCTGGAATGGGACGAAACCATACTGGCGAAGAGCTGCGTGGGGTCGTGCTTTGGTCGTTGGCTATTTCCAGGGCAACACCAACTACGAGATGTACCAGAGGATCATCGTACACAGGCGCTGGATACTACGTGACATACACCGTCTCCGATGGCTCGCCGAGCATGCGCTTGACGCTAGACTACACGGGCATGGAGAGGTTTCGGAGATGGAACAGCAACATGTCGTCATGGACGGTCTTCTTGGAGCGCCCCAACCTTCGCTGTGACCAGTACGCCTCATGCGGCCCGTTTGGCTACTGCGATGGCACTCAGGCGGTTCCGACCTGCAAGTGCCTCGATGGGTTTGAGCCCGGCGGTCCTGACTTTTCTAGAGGATGTAAGAGAAAGGAGGAACTCAAGTGTGGTAACGCAGATAGCTTCCTGACCTTGCCTGCCATGAAGACACCCGACAAGTTCTTGTACATCAAGAACAGAAGCTTCAACCAATGCGCAGAAGAGTGCAGCCGCAACTGCTCGTGCACTGCCTACTCATATGCTACCCTGGATAATGTTGACACGATGGCAGACCGGTCCAGGTGCTTGGTTTGGATAGGGGAGCTTGTTGACACGGCGAAGTTCGGTGATGGTGAGGGTGAGAACCTGTACCTCCGTGTTCCCAGCTCACAAGGTATTTACCTGTCCTTGCACACTTAATGATTCTACAGTGTGATCAATGCCCTTGATGTGAAATCTGAAGTCATTTTAAGTTTCGGGAAAAAAAAATCTGAAGTGATTTACAGTTTGCCAGACATGCTAGTACAATTAAAGCACATAACAAATAACACTTACTTCTGAATTCTGATTGATGCTTTGCTTGCTCCCTGAGTTGGACCAGTACAGGCATCACCACTCACCAGTGGGGACGCCGACATGCATACCGCCGGATTAGTTTCAGCACTATTGTCGTCTCCTATTTTTTAGATCAAGAGGACATCAAAACAGTTGATGCCCCAGTTTCCATTAGAAACCAGATAGTATCTTGGTACAATGACATAGACTAGCTCTCAAAGTTCAGAACCTTCGAAGCAAGTATCAAAATGATAGCTAAACAGAAATGCAACAGACACAGAGCTTAGCAACAAAAAATAAGCAGGGACGCCATTATGCGAATGATTCAACTCGTTATATTTTTAAGATATGTAGATATTAGGAGCAGCTCTTCTGGTATAGCACCCTCTTCAAGATCTTGCGCCTCATGCACAGCAATGTTGACCAAATCCACTATAGGCTCAAAGGTAGCGGCGCTCGACACTTCTGTTCCAAACTTGCGCAAAATAATCTCATCTGAGCCAACATGTCCTTCTTGAACAGAGGTTTCCAATCTCCTAGCAAAGTGAGAATCTTTCTCCAAATGGTTTTCATATTCGACCATCTCTGTGACAAGAAAATCATGTTGTTTCT
Source organism: Rhipidocladum racemiflorum (assembly GCA_036346355.1). Lineage (NCBI taxonomy): Eukaryota > Viridiplantae > Streptophyta > Magnoliopsida > Poales > Poaceae > Rhipidocladum > Rhipidocladum racemiflorum. The sequence goes on along the minus strand of CM070576.1, from coordinate 67,285,679 downwards.
TATAATCCATAAGCTCCAAAGCACAGCTACACAAATGGTATTCAAACTAGCATTCTTTTTATTGCTAACCCAAAAATGAGCAGCAGACTCATAGTTGTAACCAATATCCACCTCAAAGAAGCTACTAATCAAATTCCAAACATTCTTAGCAACAACACATTCAAAAAAGAGATGAGTAATGGATTCATTTTCATCACAAAAGCTGCAAACGACACCTTTATCAATCCCTTTTTTCGACAGATTATCCTTAATCATGATCTTATTATGAGAAAAAGGCCAAAGGAACAAATGAATTTTAGGAGGAACAATTAAACTCCAAACTGAGGGGATGAAAACAGGCAAAACCCCCCCTAAAACTGATAATGGCATATAAAGATTTGACTGAGTAGATCCCATTACTGTTATATTGCCAAATCAAAGCATCATCTTCATCCACAAGATTAATACTGTTTACCACTTCTCTCAACTCCATCCATTTAATCATCATTCTTTCCGGAAAAATTCCTTTCTAAAGGTGCATTTAAAGTTAGTGTCGTCCCAAATTTCAGCAATTGTAAGGCCTTTCTCATTAGTTATCACGTAAAGCTCCCAAAATTGAGTAGCTAAACAGGAATGACCAAACCAGATGTCCTCCCAAAATCTAATTTTATTACCATTCCCAACCTTCCATTTATAACCAAACTTGGTAGCATGCATAGCCCACAAAACCCCCTTCCAGAAGTTAGAAGCATGAATCGTATCACAACAGAAAATATTCGGCCTATCGGTTTTATATTTGAAACTAATTAACTCTTTCCACTGTCTAGTCTCATTAGAACAAAACCTCTTAATCCAAGACGCCAAAAGACACATATTCAAATCTCTGAGATTGGGAATCCCGAGACCGCCAACATTTTTCTCCATACACACTAAATGCCAATTGGCTAGATGAAGCTTATTGTGGCCCTCAAAATCATTCCAAAGACAATTCGCCATATGAGAGTTGATCAAATCCAAAGCCCGTTTGGGAAATTTAAAAAAAGAAAGGAGATAAAGGGGGATACTAGCTAGACAAGATTTAATGAGCACTAACCGACCACTATATGAAAGAAGTTTACCCCTCCAACCTGCAATTCTTTTCAAAATCTTATCAACAAGCAGTTGAAAATCTTCCCTCTTGATTTTATCATAATGAAGAGGAATACCGAGATACTTAATAGGGAAAGAGCCAATCTTACAACAAAAAATATTAGCATATTTCTTAGTCTCATCTTTATCACAACCAATAGCAATTAACTCACTTTTATGAAAATTAATCCTCATGCCAGACATTTGCTCAAAACAAGTTAAAACCCATTTAAGATGCAAGGCTATCTTATCATCATTCTTAATAAACAACAGGGTATCATCAGCGTACTGCAAACTGATAATACCACCAGGACAAAAACTTTCACAAAGCCCTTTAATTAAACCAACATTAGCAGCTTTATGTAACATTCTAGCAAAGACATCCGCCACCAAGTTAAAGAGAATTGGAGATAGAGGATCCCCTTATCTCAGACCTCTACCTGTATAGAAAAAATTACTTTCAACATTATTGATTTTAATCCCAACGGATCCTTTATTTAAAATAAACACTTGTAAGAATGTTGAATTCTTTAAGCATTATTCTCTTGGTGGACTATATTTCTGCAGTTAACAAAAAGAAGAGTGATATATTGAAGATTGTACCCGCAGTTATGGCTAGTCTGCTGATACTGACATGCATATGCCTTGTCTGGATATGCAAGTCGAGAGGTAGGACAAGACTTACTCCACTTTTCAGGATGCAATGTTCATGAGGTATTCGTAAGAAACAATATTGATATGACGGTTCCTGTCAGGCAAACGCCGAAGCAAGGAAATTCTGAAGAAACATATACTACGACACTCGAACGATTCCAACGAACTCGAGAATGAAAATCTAGAACTTCCATCTATTTGCTTCGAAGACATTGCGACTGCAACAAACAATTTCTCTGATTGCAACATGCTTGGGAAAGGTGGTTTTGGGAAAGTTTACAAGGTAACAAAAAGTTTTTTTTTTTTTTGAAGTAAAGGCAGGAGCTCTGCCAAATCTATTAAGTAAGGGGAAGAAGCAAGGTCTCATCCAAGAGAAGACAAGTCAAGTAAGAAAGTAAAGACAACACCCAAAAGCACAACAAGAACCCCCAACCGCCCGGGAGTCTAGAACTGCCGGGCGGACCTCGTCACTAAACTGAAGCTAGAAATGTCACTAAGAGTTTTTTGAACAACATCGGACACCGGCGAGTAACAACTATTAAAGATGCGCGCATTCCTCTCTTTCCAGATGTTCCAAAAAGCGAAAATGATACTTCCGACCAAGATCTTGCGTGAACCTTTTGGAAGGAGTCCTAAAAGATTTTGCCACCAGTCAGAGATTGACACAGCAGTCCAAGAAATCTGGCTTAGCAAAGGCAACAGCTGCAGTTTTCTGAACAAAGCAAACCACGTTTGCTTTGCAAAGGGGCAGGTTATCATAAGATGTAAGGCCTCATCCTCCCCTGAACCGCAAAGACAGCAGACCGGAGTGCAAGGCCAACCTTTTTGGGCTAGATTGTCGGCGGTCTGTAGCCTATTTTGAAGTAGAAGCCAGGCGAAGAATCTGCACTTATTCTGCGTTTTTGCCTTCCAAATAATCGAAGAGTCCGGATCCTGCACGGCTCCTACAAACTGCACCCTGTAAGCTGACCTTGTTGAGTAAATGCTGTCATCTGTCCAACGCCAGATGACCGAATCCTGGATATCCGGTTGCAGTTGTACATCCTGCAGCATGCTCCAAAGAGTTAGGAACTCCTGTAACTGTTGACCGGTCTCAATCCTTTGGAGCTGAATCATCCAATTGTTGTTGGTCAACTCGTGTTTCACCGTGAAGTTTTTCCTTCGGACTAGACTGTAACAATGAGGAGCTATGTTCCTTGGCGCGGTTCCAAGAAGCCAGTTTGAAGTCCAGAATTTAGCTGTCATCCCGTTTCCTAAAAGAATCGAGGTGCTTGCGTTGAACAGTGCCATGTCCTCCTCATTACACGGGATCCCCATGCCATGCCAAAGTCTTGTTGGTTCCTTCCAGGTGAACCAAAGCCATCGTAACCTGAGTGCCCTGCTGAACCTATGGAAATGCTTGATTCCCAGACCACCTAAAGTTTTGGGCCTGCAAGTTTTCTTCCAGTTGACTAGGCAATGTCCTCCTTTGCAATCTAGATCGCCTCTCCAAAGGAAGTTTCGCCTTAGCCTGTCAATCTGCTTGCAAGCCCAAGCCGAGGGTGGGTACACCGTTAGGTAATAGGTTGGGAGTGCCGACAGAACCGCGTCCACCAGAATTAGTCTTCCCGTCTTGGAAAGAAGAGATCCCTTCCAGCCCGCCAACCTATTTGCAACCTTATCAATTAGAGGTTGCCAATCAAGACGCTTGAGAGCTGTGGGCCGGATGGGTAGCCCCAGGTACCTGGTAGGAAAAGCTTTTAGCACGCCGGGGAACACCTGAAAGATTGGTTGCAGATCTTGTCCTTCGCACCGAATCGGGAGTAGTTCTGTTTTCTGAAGGTTGACTTTTAAACCTGTGGCTTTCCCGAAAACCTGTAAAAGACCGTGTAGAAACCTCGCCTCCTCAAGGTCCGGATTTATGAAAAGGGCTACATCATCAGCAAACATTGAGGTGCACAAGTGTGCCGGTCTGTGGCCTATTGGTTTCAAGGCTTGCTCCTGCGATGCCAAAAGGATTAACCTTTGCAGGGGTTCAAGGGCCAAGATAAAGAGCATTGGTGAAATTGGATCCCCCTGTCTTAGGCCCCTCCTATGCAACAAAGACCTGCATGGACTCCCATTGAGTAAGACCTTTGATGAAGAAGCTGCTAGGAGTAGTGCAATCCAATTTCGCCAACGTTGACCAAAAAGTTTTATCTTGATAATTTCAGAAGAAGAGATATTTTTTGCTTTTGTTCGATTGAAGAATGATGTGCTCATATAGGGATTGTTGGAGGGTGGCAAGGAAGTTGCTGTCAAAAGGCTTAGTAAGGGTTCTGGGCAAGGTGTCGAGGAGTTCAGAAATGAAGTGGTTCTGATTGCCAAACTGCAGCATAGAAACTTAGTTCAACTTCTTGGTTATTGCATCTATGAAGATGAGAAGTTACTCATCTACGAATATTTGCCTAACAAAAGCTTAGATGCCTTCCTTTTTGGTATGTTCTGAATTATGATAAAATATTCTTAGATTAACTGAAGGGATATTCATGATGACTGACAATACACTTCATTTCACCACTGACCTTGGAAGATGCTTCAAGAAAATATGTACTTGATTGGCCGATACGGTTCAAGATAATTAAAGGGGTAGCGAGAGGGCTTCTTTATCTCCACCAAGATTCAAGATTAACGATAATCCATCGAGATCTCAAAGCAAGCAACATCTTATTGGACACAGAAATGAATCCCAAAATATCAGATTTTGGTATGGCAAGGATCTTTGGAGGAAACGAGCAACAAGCAAACACTATCCGGGTTGTTGGGACATAGTAAGTAATTCATGCACCAGCTAGTGGTTAATGTGGTCAGATTTTACAGCTTAACTAATTCGAACTATATATTACATTGTTTTTGGAATGTTTCGAACAGTGGTTACATGTCTCCTGAATATGCTTTGGAAGGCTCCTTTTCTGTCAAGTCTGACATCTATAGTTTTGGTGTCCTACTGTTGGAGATTGTAAGCGGATTAAAGATCAGTTCACCCCATCTCATAATGGAGTTCCCAAACCTTATAGCTTATGTAAGTACAGTGTAATGCTCAACATTTTAACAACTCAAACACTACATAATAACTTGATCAGAACGTTCTTCTATTGGTTCAGGCGTGGAGCCTATGGAAAGATGGAAATGCAATGGAATTGGTGGACTCATCGGTTGTGGAGAGTTGTCTACTTCATGAAGTTCTAAGATGCGTTCAGATAGGACTCTTGTGTGTTCAAGACCACCCAAATGCCAGGCCACTCATGTCATCCATTGTGTTTATGTTAGAGAACCAAACAGCCCCACTTCCTACCCCAAAGCAACGCGTATATTTTACCCTAAGGAATTATGAAACTGAAGACTCAAGAGAATACATGGGAAGATCTCTGAACAAACTGAGTATCACAACACTAGAGGGTCGTTAAATGATTAATTTCGTTGTTCCCTATTTTGTAAGAATCTCTAATTTGTGTAATTGAGCAATTACATTAGCAATTCATGTTTGTACACGAAACAAAGTGTTACATTCCATACGTTGCAATCCACAGGTGGGTTCGTTTCATAAAATTTGTTCCCATGTTTTGTGGACTTCACTAGTTTGTGCAATTGTTTTCACCTTGCCAAATGGAAGAAGGCTACCTGATCATGTGTGGATCACTACTTATGCAGTTGTTTTCCCTTTCTGCTTCTCTCCTTTGTCAGTCAATGCTGTGAATTGGTAGTTTTTGTAACATGACTTGTAGAAATTACATTTTTTTATACGGATTGGCAGGCAATACATCTTACTGTTAAGTACCAAGCATTCTTTGACTTGCCTTTTATCTTACGTTGCTAGTGGAAAGTAAGTTGAGTTTACAGGCCTGGGACTGGTCGTTTTTCTGATGGGTATCACAAACTTCAGGTATAGAAACTATTGGAAATACATATTTGACTTTCGGCCTAAATGAAAAAGGTCAGAAAGTGAGGCTTCTGCGAATCTCTCAGTATCAGGAAGGTAGAAAGGCCCTTTCAAGTGACCTTGACCTGCAAGAGCAGAATCCCTCCCTCCTGTTTTCATAAATCACATTTCAACATTGCAGCCTAACTCAGAACAATTGATGATTTGCCCTCACTTACATGTATCATTGATTAGTTTTTCCATGATATCTCACTGATATACGGATCCGGGGTCATATATAAGTGAATCACATGGGGCAAATGATCAATTGTACTATGAAAAAGAGTGCAAATGATCAAATCTCCCGCCTAACTCAGCCAAAGCCATACATCCACTGAAATTTCAGTAATCACATTCAACTCTTAACATTTCCCAACCCCTTTCTTCATTCAGAAAGTACACATTTTCCACTCGGGATCGGAAAACAACAATCCCATACTACTAGCAGGGTTGCTATCACTAACAGATCGATTCTGTATGCATCAGGTTCAGCTAGCAGGTGGCTGAGAGGTGTTTGCCTTCTTCATCCTCTCCGATGGCGCAACGAGCGATGCTGGCAGCCTCGTTGCGCAATCCGACGTCTTGTAAATTAACGTTCTACGCAGGCTTGAGGAGAGCTGACCATACAAGGCGTTTCTCACAGGCTGTTTCCTTTTAAAAGTTGCACGACTATTAAAGCATGAATGAAGGGTAGATGAGGATTACTTACCCCTTCGTTTGTTTCAAGATTTGTGCAACTTGTATTAGGAGGGAAAGCACAGAAGCACCTAACTGTGTCAGTAGAAATTGTTGTGCTCCATTTTGGTCGCCTGGTCCCTGGTAAACGGTTAGAATTCTTTTCTGTAGACGTGTCTTCTAGATATCCATGGTGCTGCCCAAGAACCAAGAGAAAGGTGCTGAATTTTGTTAAAGTACTGTTCTTGCATGCTTGCTTGCTTTATGCGTTTGTCATATTTGGTTTACCATTTCACTAACGAAGAGTGCGTTGAACTGCCGGTAGCAGCTTTCAAAGAAGTGAAAACAGTTTTAAATTCTATGACAGATACATGCATGAGTTCATTTTGTTCCAGGGAAGGAACAGTTAGAAGTTTACCATTATATGCATGTGCCGCCTCAAGCATTTTTTTGCATTGAATTTCTTTTGAAGAGCATTTGTATTGAGTTTTGAATACATACATACATACATATATATATATATACTAGTAAAGTGCCCGTGCGTTGCAACGGATCTCAAATAGATGATGACATCATAAGTTCTAAACTCTTAAAAACAAAAAAACGAGAATTTAAAACTTGAGCTATCACTTATTTAAGATCTATTACTGAAGAATCTCCGAACAATAACAACCTTATCACCTACTGGGCCTTGAGCCCCTGCTGTTCTAGCCCAAGAACGGCCTGACAGACTCACCATCACCACCAACTCATTCTTATAATAGTTAAGATATATATCACATATCTCAGTAAAAAAGTTCAATTTGCTCTGAAAAGGTTGGGTTTTACTCGTGTTATTTCAACGCTCATCCACGTACGTTGACTCTACAAGACCTAAAAGTGCACTGGATATGGTGCAATGGTACCGAAACGTAAACATAGACTAGTCAGTCGCAAGCAACGCAAGGGATGCTAGGGCAAGACTGTCAGTCAGCAGCCAGGTTAATTTCAGTGCCGCACAACGCATGGAGTGTAGTTGAGTTTGTATGGCATCAGACCCAAAACTACCATGGAATTTGTACGTACGTAATAAAAGACTAAGGGCGTAGATTATATTATTTCGGTTTAAATTCTACATGATTTTTTTATGAAGACCACTCCGGAATTGTAAACCTACCGTTGACTAATGATATTGGAGCTCATGTTTCGCAAAAAAGAGTTCATCATACCCGAAACTACTACTTTGATTGATATCATTTTAGAGAGATGCTTCTAAGCATGAAGGAAGGGTAGATAGTGATTATTTGCCCATTTATTTGCTTCAAAATTTATGCAACTTGCATTAAAGGGAGATAAATAGAAGCACCACTCATCATTTTATCAATAGATTTTGGTAGCAGCTTATTAAGTAGTAGAAATCAGGAACGCAATATATGCAAAATATGTACAGATAACACCTGTTGATATCAATTTGCTTATTAGAGAATCTGAATGTTTTCTTTCTAAATAGCACTTAAATTTTGAGCCTTCACATCTAGATCTAACTGATGGAATCAATTTCCCTAGCTCCCTCCTTACATTTGAGTACTCTATAGACAAAAAAAAAAAATTAAGTGCTCACAAAACAAAAAAGCACTCAAGTACTATTTAGCAATTCCCATGAAAGTTATACATTCGCTGATATCCACTACAGAATGGAATAATTTATCCTGAAAGTTCTGGCAATATTTAAGCAAAAGACACTTGTGCACAAATTCTTGAAGCTAGCCCTACTTAATTGGAAAACATGTGGTTAGATTCAAAAGAGAAACAAGCAGAAAGTGAGTGCTGATTAATCAAGGACATGCCGCTTTTATTTGGTACAATCAATAGAGAAACCTGCTACATACTTTGATCCATCACTAATTAAACCATTGATTCTTTAACAAATTTTTCCACAACTACTCAATGATGCAACCTAACAACCAATGATAAGAACCTGATGGCGATCAGTACAGAATTCTGTTCTCTCAACTAGCTGATCTCTTATTCTCTGATGAACCTGAAGAATGAATCCAAGTCTTCAAGCACTCATTCCAAAGGTTCATCTAGCTAGCTCAGTGCTACGTACGCTCATCACTACAACTGCTCAGTACTACTAGTTACGAACTGTGATCACACAATACTAGATGAGATGATCAAGAAACATCAGATCGATCTGCTCTAGCTATTCGTTTGACGCTTCTGATGAGAGCTCCAGTACTCTTCTTCTACCTAAAGTTGGCACCAAATGGAGTCCAGAAGTCGACGGGCACCTCGCTGGCCACCGCGAACGTGCTCGATATCGGGACCAGGCACAGCCCCCGGGCCTTCAGTGATAGCTCGCCGTCCTTGGACTTGTCAGGACTTGAGCTCTGAAATGAACATGCATGTAAAGCGTTCAGCACACTTGAACAGAGATGACACATCATGTACCATGATCCATCACAATGAAAAGGAGAGCAAGCATGCAGCATCCAAGCTGACTATACCTTCAAGTGGGGCACTTGATGGCCGTTCTTCAAGTATGGAGCACTAAGGGCCTGCAGAAACAGGAGCAATACAATGTTCAGACCCTCTGGGTCTTCTGATCGATGATTCATGTGAAGAAACGTGCGATGGAGTTCGTGCTCCAGATGCTATAATTAAAGGTGGGGAATCATGGTACTTGCTCGATCACTTACACCAACTTGGTCGTGGAGGAACCTGATGTACTCGATGGTTTCATGGAGCACCGATGCGGTATCCGTCTGCATGCGCGCATACCGAGAAATAAGTTAGTTTGCGTCTGTGTATTTGTTAGATCTCAAAAGGAGGAGAAAAAGGAAGAGGTCTTTTGCAGAGAAGATGTTGATATATAGTTCCAAGCACTAGTTTGTAAATTGTAATAGGGTTTTGTGCACATTAGTCATCGAAAGCATCCCTCACCTTTCCAAAAGGAGAGACTAGTTGTTGGAGTGCCGTGATCCTGTCCCCTAGCTTCTCCTTCCTAACCTGAAATAATATTGCACATATGCACAACATCAACAAAGATGAATCTGAGTTTTCATCTAAATAGCATCAAATAATACATATCTAGTTTAACTAATATAAACCAAATTGATTTGGGCGTGGATTATAGCTAGATGATGTATATGTCTACCTTGAAGGTCGGCAATGGCGAGGGCGTCTCTAGTCTCGGTTTCTTGAACGCTGGCTCGCCGTTCGCCTTCTTGGTGATGATTGAGCTTGAGTCCCCTACTCCTTCTAACGCAGTCTACACACACATATAGATAACAGACGTTAATATATTACAACTAGCCACTATACATATATGTTATCCAATGCATGATGCCATGAATGATTTGTATCTTATAGGTACCGACCTTTAATGCAAGGCTTGCCGCACGCGGCGCCGGCGACGTTTTCGCAGCACGTACGCTAGCTTGGTCAGGCACCGCCGCTGCCATGCCGAACCCGGCAGAAGGGTTCCAGAACGGCGCATCGTTGGTGAACTGCAGTGGCTCCCTGACTCCTGCCGGCGCAAACCTCGCAGCTGCAGGCGTACTCTGGCCCCACTGCTGGTAATGATACTGCTGAAACCCCGGCAAAGCCGGCTTCGCCGTCGGCTCCATGAGACTTCGGAGCAGCGACGACTGGAACCCGTACGTTGAGGTCGGCGACAAGAGCAGCTCGGATCCGAGGTTGGACAGCAGCTGGTGGTGATCCTGCTCGTGGTGGCCGTGCAGCGCTAGGTTATTAGATGAGGGGTTCATCAAGCTTGATGCGTTGACGTGGCTTTGGTCAGTTCTTGAGCTCATGTCCTGGTGGCCATCTTGCAGAAACCCATGCAAACTAGCACCACTGTTCCTGTAAAAACACACACGCACAAATATAGTTCAGCGTCATCTGATACCGGTATATATGTATATCGTCGTATGATAGTACGAGTTCATGGCAAATTGAGGCAAGAGAAGAATCGAACTTACATGAAAGGATGGCTCCAATCGGTGAAACCGGCCAGGGCCGGCAGCGGCACGGCGGCGACGCCGGCCGGATCGGGGATGCTGGCTGGCTCTTGGAAGGTTATCGAGCTGTTGTTTCCGGGCGATTCCGAGGAGGCCGTGGTGGTGCTCTTCGCCTTGCCGCCGTCGGCCGCCATGTCATAGCTAGCAGCCAGGGCGGACGACCAGGTGCCGAGCGTCCCGGCGAGCTCCGTCGAGCACGTCGCCGCGGGCACGGCCGTGTTCCACCAGATGCCATGAGAGGCAGTGCCGCCGCCGTTGTACATGGCCGGAGCAGCATGCATCATCTCATGATCCCCCATATGGATCTACCGATCTATATACCCTCCGTTTATCGGCTGATTTCTTTCTGTGGTTGGCGTGCGAGAGGAGTAGAGGGAGGTGAGAGGGGGGTCCTGACTGGTGAGTGCGTGCTTGTTGGGTGGGCAAGCAGGAAGGGGAAAGCTAGCTGAGATGGCTGATGAAGCTGAGTGGTAGTGGAAAAGATGGGGCTGCGTGGTCTGTGTATATATAAACCGTTTGGAAGGAGGGAGAGGAGAATTTTGGCTTTCTGACCGGAGGCTAACCGGCCGAGTCGCTGGCGGTCCTCCGCCGTTGCGTCAGGTAACTCCGGCGCGACTGATCATGATTCATCGGTTATTCAACAACCCAGCAGATCGGTAGACTACCACATAGCTCTCTGGCTCTGCATGCATGCGTAAATAAACTTATCAAAAACCATATAGATATATATGCAGCTTCTCTTCAGTGGTACTATCCTGTCTTGTAACCTCTTAGGGTCTTAGGGTTTCGACGTCCAAGCTTGCATGCCCTTGTAAACTACCATAAAACGTCCTGCGGTACGTGTTTTTATTTGTCGTTACAACATCTTGTGTAGGGTGCAATCTGATATTCTGATAGGTTAATTAGCATTTCCCTAAAAAAATATTATATATTGATGCATGCGTGTATGTATGTATAATTATTTGCAGATAAAAGAAGATCAGACAAAAAATACTCTGTTCCAAACAAGTCACATCTAGCTATACTCCAGAAATTATGATCCTCCAATCTTCTCTTTTCTCCTGTTCCAAGCGGAGAACTAGATGGAGTTAGCAATTTTGAGATTCGTCCATTTAATATTGGGTACAAATAGGACTTCAATAATTGATGTACGCCACCATGTTTCTCACATTCGAATCAGGATAAATATGTCGAATCAGTATAAATATATCTTATCTTCTACAAATAAAACAAAGGGACAAAAAACTACCGAATAAATTCAAAGTAATCAAAGGCATTGACCTTTGAAAGGAAGTCTTGTGATAGCAACAGAAGCAAATTAAATTACACCAACAAGAGGGAATGTTTGATGATATCACCTAACCATATAAAGCAGTAATGAACTAGCTAGTAGCTAGAACTGCTTCACCTAATTCTTGTACCAAGAAGTCTAGTTTGTGCGTGCTATAGTCGTCTCTAATTGATCTAATCTAATTGTAGGGAATTACTTTCTCACTGGTAATTATTTCTAATCATCCCATCAGCATTATTTTATTGTTCATCATTTCCGACCACTAGAAGATAAACTCAACGTCACATTCCGATGCAAATTACATGCATACCCCTGAACTCTACAAATCGTATTTGTTTATATAAAGCATGTTTTGCGATCAGTGTGGCATGATGTTTAGTTATAGCTAAATCATATAGTGTTTGAGTGGCAGAATGATCGATGCAGATAAAGCTTTATTTATTTTAAGACTAAGAGAGCATCCATCTGTATAAATTGTACGTAAGAGAATATTTATTTCGAAGGCACCGGGCAAGTTTAGTTTTGCAATTGTTTTGGAATAAACAGAAGTGCTACACATCTTTCTCTCGTAAGTTTATTTTCTCGCATCAGAGCATGAACGAATTAGCACTTAAATTCTAGGAATAAACCCCTTTTCCCCAAAAGAGATTAGAAGGAAAACAAAAACCTCCTCTGTCTGAACCTTACAATTAAGCTACAAATAAACCAACCCTGTATTCAAAACAACTGAAAATGCACATACACATCGGTTTCAATTGGAAATTTTGATTTGATAGAAGAACTCATTTCGTGTTAGGCATCCCCATGATTCGTCTTGGGTCGTTGTGATTCTCCCGTTCCTTTTTTGGAACTTTCTCTGTATACTCTGTATATTACTCTCCGAAGGATTTCGAGCTCCTCCGGCGTAGCCGTTCCGTAGCACGCCGCGTCGCCGCTTGAACCCACCGTTGATACAATTCAAGTATTTTAATACCATTACTTAACAACAACGGCCGCGCGGTGCAATAGTAACACACTGTGTGCTTGCTCCGTCAGTCGTTTGATCCCCGACTGCATCGCCCCGAGTGAATTTTCGCACGTTAAGCACCCAAAATTTCATGAATTTAAATATTGGGTTTTTTTTTGCAGGAAGGCCCTCGAATCTTCTGATTTTTTGCGAAATGGCCACCGAAATTTTCTGAAATTACAAATTAGTCTACCTTTTGCAGGTAGGACCCCGAAAGTGCTTGTTGCGAACAGGGATCCAAAACTTTTTATAAATTATAGATTAGTCCATTTTCCCATGAAAAGCCCTCGAATCTTCTTTAATTTATTTTTTTCGCGTCGTTTTTTAAAAAAAAACGTCCAAAGCTCTCCAAAATTACATATTAGCTCTTTTTTGCGGGAAGCCACCCGAAATTTTTTCGTAATGACATATTAGTCTATTTTTTGCAGGGGAACCCTAGAACTTTTAAAATTTGTTTTTGTACGTAGTTTTTTGGCGAAAAATCATCCACAACTTTATAAAATTATATCTTAGAGAGGTGCTTCTATGCTCTTCCTTTTAGTACAAGTTGCACAAATCTTGAAGCAAGCGAAGGGGTAAGTAATCACCATGACACCATCTACCCTTCATTCATGCTTTAATAGTTGTGCAACTTTTAAAAGGAAGAGCATAGAAACACCTCTCTATATCTTATTCTATTTTTTATGGGGATCCCCCCAAACTGCTTGCGATTTTTTTCACTACACGTACGGCGACTGGCGCGGCGTGCGTGGCATCCGTGCACCTAGTTATACTTGTATTCCCGCCTTCAGAGTGTTCAGACCAGCCACTGCATGCTGTATTATGATCTACTTCTTATAATTTCTCTCCTCGCAAATACTTCCAATTAAGATGCTACTAGTTACATGCCCGTGCGTTACTACGAAAAACAAAATTGATAACGAAAAATAAAGATTAAAAAAAAATTTCACAAGATCAAACATCTATCTTTAACGTTTCGTTTCTTGCGAAAGCTGGCTAATTAAAACAACGCTTCGTTTCTTGCGTAGCGCAATTAAACAGGGCAATTAAGCGGCAATTAATGACGTGGGAAGAACGGACCACTGCCACCAAGTGCTGCTTTAGAATAGTAGAGATTTAGCATAGTGCAATATGGCCAAAGTGTACAGCTGCATGCGGCATGCCCACCATGGTCAACACGATTTTTTCTACTAATTATTGTCTGGAAACTGTCGTATTCACGGGAAGCATAGAGACTCGATGCGAAAATAAGATAGTTCATACAGAATTAATTTGCAAATTAAATTAAGTGAAATACTAGCAATATGACAATATTCGTGAAAATATGGAACGGCCTTGATGCTGACGAACCTGCTTATCATAGAACTTATACTATTGTTGGTGAAGTGCGCATGATTGTGACACGTGGAACTCAGTGCAAGCTACAGTATTTCTATTTTTTTTAAAAAAAAAATCAAATCCATATATCTAGACTATTGTTAGTGAAGTGCGCAGGTTGTGACATGTGGGCCTGTGCACTGTAGAAACTATGCTTGAGATACAATATTTAAAAAAAATAATTATTTTCTTTGATTTTTTTTTTGAAAAAAACTACTTTTTTCCCAAAAATATTTCACAATACTTTTATTTTTGAAAAAATTATTTTCTTTTAAAAAATAGTTTTATTTTAAATACTTTTAGATTTTATTTACGGCAGTTTTCCAAAAAAAATCAATACTTTTGTTTCGTTTTTTTTTTGAAATTTTCTAAAAAATAATTCATCTTTATGTTAAAATCTTTATCTATCTCGATGCTTTTTTCCATTTGTAGCAATACGCCGACCCGTAGAGAAGCTAGTATAAAGGAGCGTGCAAAATTCTAGACCAATTCGCCACGTCTAAACATGCCATTAATACTTGCTAGTATATTGTGGATTCTAGCTTTTGGCAAGGTTTTTCTTAATAACTACATAGTTTCCTCTAGAAGACGACGGCCGGCACGTACGGCGGCAGAGCTAGCGCGACGACCCCGTTGACGTCATGCTTATTTTTGCGCAATGGGTAGTATCTTTTTGGCTAATCTTGGCACGGTCCAACACGGCCTAAAAGCATGTTATAGTATGGATCTTTGGATCGGATCGGTGCGATACTAATGATGAGCCATATCGGGTCTAGATGGACGGCACGGCATGACTCGGCACAAAAGCGACCCTTTCGTAAAAAAATTATCATATCTACAGCTCGGTCCATCATCAACTACCTTATTCCAGTGGCTTAGCTTATCATCAAATGCTACATCTCTCATTCTTCTCCTCCCATAACCCATTCAGCGCAGTCACCATCTCACTGCATCTCGTTGTCCCCTCTCGCCCTCCTCCACGCCTACTCCCTAGTCCCTACCCGCATTGCCACCTCCCCCATCGTCTCACACCACCCCCGCCTCACTATCCCTAGCCACCTCGTGCCAAATCCAACATCCTTCAATCACGTCGCCACTGGATACGGTCTTGCGGTACCGCATCACCAGTTTTGCCAGCCATCCCAAGGAAGAAGACGTCAACGACTGGAGAGGAAGAAGACAGTGATAGCACCGGATCCAGCGGTCTTCAGCCATACCGCCACCAAATCCAGCCTTCCGCACCGCATCTCCACCGTTCCCAACCATCATGCGTGCTTGTTTCTCGATGCTAGCGTCTTCCTCGTCTCTAGCTAAGCTGCACTTCGTCTTCCCGACCACGCCAATAGATGTCCCGTTCATTCTGAACTTCTTTCCTCTTTTCTCCTGTAGTTAAACTGGCACCGCACCAAGTTAACTTGCGTACCAATGAACAGTATGTGAACTCGCAGAAAACGAGTTGAGCGGGTACGACGCATTGTAGATCCACAGCCCATCGAGAGGAAGAGGGCGAGCGAGCAACCCGTCAAAAGCGCGGGCCCCACGGTGGTCGCACGCGTGCCCGAAAAAGGCAACCGCCCACTCGGCCCATCCACATACACGCCATGCCAAGCCACGGCCACACCACACTCACTCTTCCAAACTCTACCACGCGCACATCTCACATCTCACATCTCACATCTCCGTGTGTGTGTGTGTGAGAGAGAGAGAGAGAGAGAATAATAATCCACACACACTCCACTCTACTCCAGTATTTGGAGGGCGAGTCAAAAGGCAGGGCAAGGACAGCGCTCAGGTAAGCTCTCTCTCGTTTTGGTTGCGACACATCCCGTGTCCTCACGTCGCTGCCACGTTTCGACAGAGCTTTGACCATGCGATCCAAAGCGAGAAATCATTGGGTTGGTGAGGTCAACTTTCTATTCATCCCATTCCCCAGCTAGCCTGTGTGGCAGTTTCAGAGATGAATCGATGGTATATGTTCAGATCTCTTTCCCTGAGGTCTGAGTGATCCTTCACCAACAATTTGCAGAACCTGGGGATCGAGCATGACCTTCGATCCCCTCTAACCATGGTGGTGGGATGGTAGATTAGCCCATTCAGCTGGGATTACTGCGTTGGTAGCGTGCAACAATCGATTCCCTCTAACCATGAGCGAGCACGAAAGTTTGTCTTGGCGGCAGCAACTTTCTCCACCCGATCCATATTGGCCACAAACATACATAATTTTGCTCGCAAAAGAGGCTGCTCGATCGTGCACGGATAGCCACGGACTACTACCTTCCATTCAACCTTCAGTTCGTTGGTGGATGGATGACTGGATCGAGTCGTAGACGGCAAGCTGCATGCCCTGCCGTGCGACCCAGGGAATTGAGCCCAGCCCGAGACGGACACGGCGCGGCACGGCACGGGCTAGCTAGCTAGTGCGCGCGCACGGACCGGACACGGCACGGCGCGGCACGACACGGGCTAGCTAGCTAGCTGGTGCGCGCGCGGCATCCATCCATCGATCGTGCAGTACGTTACGTAGCAGCAGTAGCGCACCAGCACGTACACGATCGCACGAGGGTTCCCGGCCGTCCTGTAACACGTGTGCCGGTTGTGCTCGCCGCCGACGACGTTGACCCGGCCGCGCGTCGGTTTCGGAGGGTCAGGAAACGGCGACGTCGCATCGGGAAAAGCGCCGACATGCTGGGACGATGCGGCTTTTGGCTATTAGGCTCGGCGTTGACACGTACGGCGCGGGGGCTAGGGCTTATTAGAAGAGCATCTTTATGGGGGCTCGATCGGGTAATGGTTCTGTAGCTGTTTCGTGGTCGCAATTGGTCAGAGAGCGTCGCCTGACTTCCGATCGGCTCTGGGTCTACCCAGTCTCTCCCGAGATGGGCATCACTCGTTTGGAGCCTAGCGTTGGTTGAGTCCATCTCTTGTTTTCGGAGTAACTAATCGTACAATTATCAATGTAATCTCTAGCTAGTGTGGGCGCCTAACACATGCACGTACGTAGTTAGGACTCGGCGCGGTGATCCCGACCTAATCCTTCCAAGCAAAAGGTCAACCATCCAGAGAGTTCGAGACCTCATCCCCATGTGCTTATTCGCGAGAACGATAGGGCTTGGGAACACTTGGTGAATCATAAATCTACTGTATATCTGTCGGGCTCGTACGTCTTGACGCTGAGGCTACCTAGCTTCTACCAGTTACCTAAAATCCCACCGCGTACGTCATGCACACTCGTAGAACAGATAACCACAACATGAAAAGAAGTTCAAGTAGTAGACGCTGCTCATCGTTAATTAACGGAAATCGAGCAAGCGGTCTCTTCTGAATGAATGGCTGATCGATGGTACAACGCTTTCTCTGCGTTGTGGATTCTCCTACTTTAATGATGTAGTGGCCTAGTGGGTGTGAAACGGAGGAAAGCTCTCCATCTGGATGCCCTCCCCTCCCTAGTCAACACTCATGGGCCCCAAACTGCACATGCGAACAGCTCACGTGGGCTCTGACGAAAGCCCAAAGGGCCACAGATTCCCCGTGGCTCCCTGACCGCTGGGGCCCGCCGCACCGTGAATGTCTCGGGGCACTAGGCCAGGTGGCCCGGTCGAAACAGTGTGTATCGCATTCACAGCCTGGGTGGATGGGTCAAACCCTTTTGACCTATAGCTTTATTTTTCTCCTTTTTTGGTTTCATTGAGCAAAGCTGACCCGTCGTTTTACTAGCTCCCAAAATTGTTTTTAACAAACTTAACCTTAATTCGTTCGAATTTATAAAAACTAGCCTTATTGGTAAACTTGCAAGGCATCAGCTTGATAACTTTATCGACAAGCAGTTTCGTACTTCTATGGTATGGAATAAATCGACAAGTGTCTTCCGCGCTTTGCTGCCGCTGAAGCAATCTGGAGGAGCCTTCCGCGCTTTGCTGCCGAGGAAGGATAGAGAATAATTAGTAAATTTGATTAATTAGCTATTTTAATTAAGTGATTAATTAATAAATATAATTAAATTAGTGATTAATTAGAGAGTTGGTTCTACCACGAAAAGGGAGCTCGACACGAGTTTTGGTGTGGCAGGCGACCTGTCGAGCTTTTCAAGGGCGGGAGCTAACTCGTGAGGAGCAAATCTGCAAATAATTTTGGACGAAAGGCTATATTTGAAAAAACAAATTGCAAGAGGCTAAAACAGCGAAAATTTCGGCGAAGCTTGTCTCGAAATTCTTGCCGAGTCACCTTCGGATTACATCAGTTCCTGTGTGCATTCTTCCCTCTTGGCTGACGGGAACATTACGTATATCGCAACACGAAGAATGCTATTTTCAGATTATGTAAGGCTTACACACTAACCAATGGGTGAGCCTTCCTGTGCATTCTCGCGTCCGAGGTTGCACATTGTCGTCTCATCTGAAACAATCCAAAATTCAAAATGAATTGGTTGCTTTTTGTTCGAATTTGCGTTTGATTTGGATTTGGAAATTTGGAATTGAGTTTGAATTCCTTACCTTGTTTGGGCCGAACCCCTTTTCCTTGGGCCTTCCGGCCTGTTCTCCTCCGGCCCGTGCGGCCGATCCCGCTCGGCCTGCTCCCGCCGGCCCGGCCCAGCTCGGCCGTCTCCTCCGGCGCCGGCGCCGCTCCGTGCCGCGCGTCGTGCCAGCGCCGCTATGCTTAGCCGCTTCGCCGCCGCCTTGGCCCCGCTTCCGTCGCCCAGCCTTAGCGCCGCCGCTTCGCCGCTGCCCGCTCACCGTCGCTGCTCCTCGCCCGCCCTATAAAAGCTGCCGCCTCCACCTCTCCAACTCGCCCGCTCCCTCCTCTCCCCGGTGAGCCCTCTCCCTCCCTTGCCTATCATCCGCCCGCCTCGGCAGCCAGCCGCGCTCCGCCGCCGCCCAGCCGCCGCCTCGCCCTGTGCTCCTAACCCCTCCAGCCGGTACCGGGTCCCACCGTCGACCCTCCCCTTTTCCCGCGGTGACCTGCCTGCCCGAGCCAGGCGGCGAGCCGGCTCGCCTCGGCCTCGCCCTACGCCGCGTTGGGCCGGCCCAGCCGGCTCCTCGCCCGCGCGCCCCGCTCGGCCATTTGGGCCGTGGCCCATCTCCCGGGCCGAAGCCAGCCTACACTGTTTTAAACAGTGTTTCTTTTTTCGAATTTATTAATTCATTAATAAATTTCGAAAAATCGTTTTAATTCCAAAAATAGCCCGAAAAATCATGGAAAATCCAGAAAAATCCCGGAAAAACCCAGAGCTCCACCAAATACTTTTCCCGAACCGTTTCGATCCCCTGAGTCCAGAAATGCTGTCCGTTCCCAGATCCGAAACTCAGAAAATTCCCAAAATCCCAGTTTTGCCCTCCGTTCTCTTCCGACTCGGTTCCGATTTCCGTTTCAGTTTCAGTTTCTTTTCCCGTTATTGTTTTTGTCGTTTACTTATGCTGGTTGCCTTTTCGCGTTAGATTCGACCGTTGAGACGCCCGGTAGCCGGGCGATTCGGAGCGAGGCGTCGGACCAGGCAGAGGCCTTGATCGACTACTTCCTCGACGATTCATCCGATCCAGCTGCCGCGCAAGGCAAGCCGTACACCCTTGATCATATTGATCCCAACCACGCCATGCTATAGTAGTAATTATTTTATATCGCATTACTTTAATGTATGTTGGATTATTGAAAACAGTATTTTAGAATGACATGATACCTAAGTAATGCCGATTTTGCTCATGAAATCCTTGAAAATATTGAATCCTGTTAAATCCTTTGGAACCCTAGTTAATTGCTTATTGCCATGAATAGGTTAGACTTTACTGTCAGGATAGCTAAAAAAAAAACTTGAAATTTAAAATAAAGTGATGTCGAATCTCTGATTCGGATAATTGTAAAAGTGCTGCAGTCAGGGGGACAGTATCGGATTAATCCCGGAGTGGATGAGATTCCGATCCCCGGCTGGTGATTAATGCCTTGGTTGAGTGCGGTGGCCGATCGTGAGTACCGGTTGGATTTAATGGATTGAAGGCTTGGTGCGTGGCAAAAGTGTAAGGTTAATAATCCCTTGAGCCAAGTAAATAACTTAGTTCCCGCTCAACCACGCAGTCGGATCGTCGAGAGGACCCGTATCCGACGTAGCTCAATAAGTTAGTCATTCCCGAGATAATAATTGGACTGTTTGGTGGAACTATTCTCTGGAGAGAATAGGGACCGGGCCTTCCCGGCGGGGAAGTGGACCGGAGGGGTGGGACGGGAATGGTCCGGAGTGACATTCTTGGTTCTCATAACGGTAGACGCTAATGGGGACCCTGAGTCCAAGGTAGCGGTCTCTATCGGATAACAACTAAAGGACGGGAATGATTAAACGAAATGCTATGATCATCTAAAACTGGGCCACATGCATTTAAGTTGCATGAAACTCGCGATTGGCAAAAAGGTTATAGATATCTTGTGGGTAAAGTTGAGCCGCTCTGCAGAGTAAATCTTGATGGTAATCGATTACGCCGTACTTCCGGTTAATGAAGTTAAGTTTGAACCTGGGGTGATACCTGTAACTAAGCTCAAGTTACCATTTGGAATTTGGATAAATGTGGTTAGTATTGTTGAAATTTGTGAAACCCCCCAACTACTTATTTTATAGTCTGTGCTTCAAATGTAAAAAAGAATTGGAAAATAAAAGTGCATCCAGATACCTAACCCTACTGCCATCCCTTGATTACCCCTACATGTAGTATTCAGTGGTTCCGTACGACTTGTTGAGTACTCTGTACTCACCCTTGCAAAACCCCGCCCTTTCAGAGTTCGAAGATGCCAGAGCTTACCAGGAGATCGTAGATGGCGATTTAGTCTGGTTCTAGGTCTTTGTCTTCGCTCAGGCCCTGCCTGTGATTTCTCTCTTTTGGTATTGTAAGTCTAGAAGCTCGGATGCTTCCTTTGTAAAACCTGGTCGTTAGACCAACTATATTGAATAAAAGTGTTGAATTGTCTTTTACCAGGTAATTTTACTCTTGTTTTCCAACAGTTAGTCTTCCTGGGTAACTGTTGTGAGTTTTCGCACTGCCCCTAAAAAGGTGGTCCGTCACATCATCGAGACTAAATTGGAGTATTGGACGCAAAAGCGCCTACGACGGCGTTGCCGGTGGGCTGTCCGGTCGTCCCGGCCGTGATGGCCGCCGCACTACGCAAATCGGATTCCCTACCTGATGCGTATCACCCGTCCCAAGCACCCTAAACAATGGTGTGGTTCGTAGCTTATTAGGCACTACCAACAGCACGAATAGGAGGGACACGTCGACTGTTGTTCATGTGCCACTGTCTTTTGCGACTTGCTACCAAGGTTTGAAATTTCGGTTTCGGATCATATCTCAACGCGATCGAAATCCAAATTCAGCAAAATTTAGAAATTTCAAACAAAACTCGAATGAAATCCAAAAACAAAAATTGAGAACCGGTTTTTTTCAACCGGGATATACGAGATTTCGTCCGAAATAACCGAAATCTCGGTGAAAACTAAATGACCTAAAATGGGCAAAAACACGTCAAAAAATTTTAAATTTTTTTTAGGTGATTGTGATGTATTGGTAATACTCCCTTAAAATTTTTAGGTGATAATCAAGCCTGAGTAATTTTAAAAAATTATGATAGTGTTAATATCGTGATAAAAGCGTTATGTTTGTTCTATTTTTTATTTTTGAAATGCTACAAATGATGTTCAAGTTATTTGAAAAGTTTTCTATATGATCCTATCTATTCTAATGCAATATACCGAATATTTTAACATAAAGATTGTAAAGTTAGAAATTTCAGCAAAATTTTGACTGATTTTCTGATTATGACAATTACAATTGGCAACAAACAATATATATTGTCATGACAAATGAATAAACGATAGACATGAAATAAAATGGGTACATATGACAATTTAGCATATATAGCAAGATATAAAAGAATATGTTTTACAACAAGAGGCATAATTAAAAGGAGTACGAACATGTAAAGCATGAACAACTATGCAAAACGTACCTACGAGTAGTCGTATGAAAATGGTGAAAAATGTACCTCCACGTTATCGACAATGATCTTGCTACGTTTTCTTTGGTGTTGTTGCCTGTACTCTTCCCAATTCATGTCATGTGGCAGTCAGGCGGACTTTCAGTGTTCATAATGCAACATCCAAATCGAAGGATTCTCCGACTGGTATAGATACCTAACAGGCATGTGTTATGCATACGGATCATCATAGGGATCAGTATAGTCGAATAAAGATGACATGCTCGATCCGTTGTAGGATGAATGTCTGTGACTATACCCACCTCGATCCCCTCTGTAGCATCAAGTCGTACCCTAACGTGGGTTACCCAGGGTGCTCACTTGGGAAACCACAATGGCTGGAAGACTAGCTGTTAGACCACGAGCCCATGTCATCCTGGGGTTGTCCTTGCGCCCTTCCTCGAGACATGTAACACCCTGAAATTTTGATTTTTTTTATTTATTACTTATTTGTGAATTTTTGAGAATTTTCTAAAAAAATTTATTTAGGCCTATTGTGAAAATTTATTAAAATATTTGGAAATTTTATATAAATTTTGTTTGAAAATATTTATTTGAGTTTAAAATGTTTCAAAATATTTCTAAGATTTTTTCTGGAAAATATAAAATTATTCTTCCATTTTTCATTTTATAAAAATATTTTCTATAGCTAAAATATAATTCAAACAATTCCAAAATTTATACAGTAAGTTGAAAATATTCTAGAATATTTTTGAGAATTTTTCCCAAAAAATTGGACTTTATTTACTATGGTTTCAAAGCTTTTTTATTTTCAGCAGTAATTCAATACAAAAATAATTAAAAGGGTGAGACCCACACGTCATATGTCATCTTCAACATCTAGCCATGACCAACTATTTCTTTAGTGCTTTATGTGATTTAAACTTGCAAAAATCGGTTCTCTCTTATACGAACTACGATTGAGGTGTTTCTAGAACCTAAAAAATTATAAAATCGAGCTCCATTTAATGGTGAATTTTATTTAATTTTTGGAGTTAATTTGCTCTCTAGTTTTTGTGTTTTTTTTTTCTCGATTCACGTAGATGTTGAAATATCGAGAGTGTACGATAGTGAAATGTGGACTCAAGAAAGGTCCTGAACCAGAGCAAGAATTTTTTCAAGGCAAGTTACACATAGTCGACCATGTTCAACCCATTCTTTGAAATGCTATGCTGAATTTAAATTATTGCATGCATAGTTTTTATAAATGTATTTTAATCCCAGTTTTAAAACAAATAGTTATGTCATGATTGTTAAAGCCATCTTTGATGATTGAATCCCTTGTGCCATTGTAACCCTAGGTCATATTTATGTTGCATGATGATTATTAAAACAGTTATGAATGTACTTAGACATGCTTACAGTTGAATTTAAGTTATTTTGGTATTTGTGCGAAATGATGATTTTATTAAAATTGAGAATTATGTTTTGATGATCATTAAAAGTTATGCTTTTGAGCATTACTGAATGTTGTGCTATAGACCTTTACATCATGTCATAATAAAGTTAAAAATATGATTTAGATTGGGAGAGGCAGGTTAGTGTGGTGGTTTCATAGGTTGTGAAAGCTCGTCTAGTTATTTAAGGATTGGTCTGTGAGTTGCTAAATGTAAAGCGTTACCGTACTTCCACATGTCTGGTATGGGACGGACCTGGCTATCCATATTGCAACATACCATGGACAGTCGTTGCATTAGGTGGAGTGTTGTGGTGAAAGCGGGAAGGTTGCTACTTGGCGCAAGAAGGGGCTTCTGAATTAGGGGGATCCTTTCAACGATGAAACCTTAGCGGGCATAACTACATGGATAGAACTTTATATGGGGCCTTGTCATGGTTTTCTCTGTCGCACACCCAAGAAAATGTGTATTTTGGCATAAGGAAACGATCATGTCTTATCGGTAAAGTTGTACAACATCTGCAGACTGTAAAACTAATCGATTAGGCACACTCGCAATCATGGGCATGATGAGCTGGCCTTTCACAGATTAGATTTTTGATGTTCCAAAATGGTTTCGAGAAAGTGTTCTGTGGGGTGGAATGATATTCCATGTGGGAAATTGGTTAGCTTTGGGTTTCATCCCGTGTTGAAAATTTGTTTACAATTTAGTTTTTTTTATAATCTATGCCTTTGAAATTACTTATTGTATTTGCAAGTCTGATTTATAATAAATAATCATACAACCTTTCTTTGTCACCCTTTGCATTAATATTGCATTTCTTGTGTAGCTTGCTAGGTACTTCTAGTACTCACCCTTGCTTTATTGTTGTTTTTAGAGTAGAATGTCTACGATGGAGAGAACCAGAAAGTAGGACCGCTACCCCAATCGATTGCTAGTGACAAATCTATTTGGTTTTACTCTAATTTATTTTATTTCCGCTGCTTTACTTTTATTCGGCCTGTGAGCCAATCATATTGTAAATGACTATGTCAGTTAAAGAATAAGGGTATGTTTGATATGTTGTGTTATCAATTTTGTTTATTGTGTATACTAGCTCGATCCTGTATTAATGTGTTTTACACACAATGTTCGAATGTGTTATTTTCGGGTCCGACAGGGCACTTCCCCCCTCAGCCCCCTGTTGCAATCCTCCTGGTGATTATGGTTGTGAACGAGGTCGAAGGGTGCAGCGACCATTGTCACCTCCAGAGTTTGTCGTCGAGCTGTGATCGACGTTCACCTTCTAGGGGGTGTCTTCGTGTTGTTGTCGCTGCCCACATCCGACTCGTCATCGTTTTTGGCCTTTGCATGTCCCTTCCCATGCTGGCTGGCCAATAACTTTGCCAACCCACCTAAAGCACCCGCTAACGTGTCATCGTCGTTGTCATAGGTACCAGGCTTCCTCTTCACTGTGTGGGTGTTGCCGATCACGACCTATGCCCAATCTGGGAGGCTCTTCCCACCTACAGCCAGTTTGAACAAATATTAACACCGATTTAAAAACCAATTAGAATAAAAATAATTTCACATTACCTGTGGCCTTGTTGAGCTCTTACGAGGGGATGCTATCAACCACGAATTTCGCTGGGAGGGGCCGGTCGTACCCACTGTCCTCATCGAGTAGAAGCTCTCCCGCTAACATGAATGACTCGAACCATTCTGCAATTGAGTCTTTACCCAAATGCATCGCATCCTCAATGAGGCGATCAAATGGGTCACAGGTCATGCTTCCCTAATCCCTCAATTATCAGGAAAAACACACACATAGTGCATGCTATAAGACATGAAAACAATCCATAAATTCCATAAACAAATAAGCTCACAAAGCATCCCATGTTTCAGATTCATAACTAAGATTCATCACCTAGTAGCTGATTCGATACAAGTAAATGTTTTGATGTGCTACTTCGCTAGGAATACCACATATGTTGCGAGCCTGCAAGACCAATTAGAGCTACTACATGAGTAGTTGAAGAAAAAAAAAGTACATTTGCAAGAAGCAAATCACAATACCACGGGAATTCCACCAGCCAAATTAGCAATACCACCAATTTTGAGTAATTTATGATCTCTGAAAAACAAGGTTTGGACCAATCGAATCAACAGCATGAACCTGCAGACAAATTGGTAAAACTTAAGAGCAAACACTAAATGTTAGTCCTGGCTGCAGGAAGGACATTAAACAAACAGAGGTCACTGAAAAACGAGGTTAGTTCTCACACAAAGCACATCAACCAAATAGTAGAGAAATCTATAGTATGTTTCCTAATCTCACACAGTTGTAATGCCATAAGAGGAGGAAACTCACCTCAGCGTGGAGAAATTTATGGTAAATTGCCGACTGAAACCTTCCACAGGCTCCCAAGCCGAGATTTCGCCAACTATAGCCGAGATTTCGCTTTCTTTGGATAAGATCTCATCCCTTGATACCGAGATATGCGGCAAAGTTCACCGGACACAGCCAGATTTGGCTGAAGATTGACCGTCGCCGAGGTAGAAGACTTTTATAGAGTGAGAAGAATGTGAGTGAGTGAGCTATTGAGCCCATGAAGAAATGAGGAAAGATGTTTTTGTTCTTTGGATGTGGGGCGCCTAAGCTATAAAACTTGCTACCAATAGCTCTTGACATGATGTTCAGTTGGTTCAATTGGTCTTTGCCGTCAGCTAAAGCATTTGTAGTGGCTTTAGGCGTGGGTTCGAATCCCACTGCCACCACAATTTTTTTTTCTTATTTTTTTTTTCATTTTTTTGCATGTATGACTCATACAAGTCATTTCAATGCTCCAAAAAAATTCTCATACCAAATCCGGTCCAAAATAATTGCCATCCGGTAAAAAAAAACTCTTAAATCCGGCCCAAATACTAAAATTTCAGGGTAAATTTTCCAAAATTTTGCTAACTTTTCCCCAAAAAACACTGTAGCAATTTGATTTTATTCCCAAATCTTTTTATCTGACCAGGAATTTTAATTTCATCCCCAGCCGAAATCTCTGTGCATTTCATAGGGCAGTTGTTGGAGCTAGCCCTGGGCATGAAATCATTCATGAAATGATGCAAGGTATCATCTGTTTGATTTGATCAACGCATTTCATGAAGTGCTGGTTGACTCATAAGGTATACATATTGACAACAAAGCATTGCATCACATCATCGTGCACCAGCACCGCTCCAAGCCAGCAGCCAGTACTAGATAGGTCTGAATTGTAAAACCAAGGTAAGAAGAGACGGTGCGCCAAGCCGCCAGTTGCTCCTTAACCGCAAGCGCCGGACTGCTCATTTTCGGTGACACAAACACACAAGTCAGAAGAGCACGGGGGTCGCAGGAGGGGCATGCATGTATGGACCGACCAGTCGACCACTCAAGTGGATGCCATCAGCGACCCATGGATGTATGAAACTATGGACTAGCTGCACTTTATATGAATTATTGTGGGTTCAAATAGTCAACGGGCTCATAGGATCCAACGAGAAGTTTCTTTTCTCAAAAGAAGAAGAAGAAGAACAGGAAGAGGAAATATCGTATGAGATGTTTTGTTTCAGCAGTGACCGAGTTGTTGCTAGGAATCTCTCGAGGCATGGCCGGCGACCCAAGGGGAATCCTCGGGACATGGCGAATTGGCCCGGACTGTGCCATGTGCACGACAGCTTTTGAGAATTCAGCGGATCGAAAAGGATTCGATTCGGGGGGAGAGTACTGTGCTGGGCTACCACCGGAAAAGGCTTTGCAGCGAAACATATGGCTCAATCAGCTCCAGGGCCGGCCCTGAGGGGGGCCAGGGTGGGCGGCCGCCCACGGCCCCCCAAAGTTAAGGGCCTCCAAACTAATTAAGCAAAGTGACAGTCTATATATATGACAATATATTCGGTCTGATTAAAGTTTTAGATGCAACCAAGCAACCCTACTAAAAAAAAGTTTCAAAAAATTCTTAAAAAAATCATGGACGTACATCTCAACTTACCCCATCTACGTATAAAATTTCATGATCAAATTAGTCCTATGCTACAAGTTACAAAAAAAACAAATTTTGGTGTGCATTTGAACTATTCAAGTTTGTCCAAAATTTGTTTTTTTTGTAACTTCTAGCATAGGACGAATTTGATCATGGAATTTTATATGCAGATGGGGTAAGTTGAGATATACATCCATGATTTTTTTCAGATTTTTTAAAAACTTTTTTTAGTAGGGTTGCACGATTGTTGCACGAAAATCAGCTTGTACCTTGGCAATTTGGCATTGGACTAGTTATGCTTGTGCAGGACGCCAGGGCGTGAGCGACTAGAAGTCTTTTGAGGAAAGAGGGTTTCCATCAAAAGAATGCTTCCTGGCGGCTGATAACTAGGGGTTTTATCCAACGAAAAAGTAAAAACAGGAGGGGCGGCGGGCAACCGATCGCCCGAACGTGAATATATATATATATATATGAGGAGGTGAATGGGACCTCCATATAAGTTTTCGCCCTGGGCCCCCAAAATGCCAGGACCGGCCCTGATTAGCTCCTGTCCCCAGCAGCAGCAGCGCTGACACAAATCGGATCACGCATACTAATTTCCACACAAAAAAGTCTTCGGGCTTTTCAGGAATCCGTGGCTAACTGGATAAGCCCAGTGCGCGCTCGACTGGGTGTTCGACTTGGATTTGAAGACTACACGCACATATCACTCTCTCATGCATGTTCATGGCCGCGTGCATGCTCTCTTGTATGCAATGCGAATGTTGTGCATGGTCACGTGGTTACAACATCGCACTTGCTAGATAAGGTGGTCAAAAGGACAGCGTAACAGGCGAATACCATGGTGGCATGGTGTGCAGTCTTTCGTATGCGAAAGGCAGCAAAGAACGCCATGGCACGAAATGGGAGGAGGGAGGGGGCAAAAAAAAAGGGTATGAGCGGGCCTGTCAGACAACCTGAAGGCCACCCTGCTCAGGAAGCCTAAGCAGAAACGATCCTCTACAGCCACGGACACACATCACGGATGCGTTCCGAGCCGTTAATCACGCTCTGGCCCACAGGTCACGCGTCATCAACCAAGCTGTAGTGCTTGCCTCCTTATCAGTGAAGGATGCAGCGGTACGATCCTATAGAACAGATCCTGTTCAAGTAAGGTCGTGCCTGGTAGCTTCGGGGCTCCCCTTTTAAGTCAGCTCTGCTTCACGTAAACAGTCGAGGCGGTACTAAATTTCCTTTGTGGTCCGCGCGTTGTGTAGTGGGCCGGCCCATTCTTTCTTTGCAGGTGCAGGCTCCTATGTGGCTTCATGGCCGGCTTTCTGATGCTGTTCATTGCTCGAATGAAGAAAGGTGAGACAAACTCTATGTTGCATATGGTTGATCTGATCTACGCCGATCATGAATTGTGGGGACTATTGCATATTTGCACTCGACGTAGTGATGTGGCGTACCAGGAGAGACAATTAGGCATCACAGCATCATCATCATTTGCCAATTCACAAACCGCACAGCAGAGATTGAAAGGTGAAATGACGCATCTCTTCTGTGTTCTGTTTTGTTTTTGGCAGAATCGGTGCTCAATTGGTTTGAAAAGATTGCCACCGAATCCGTTGTCGTTCGAGCCGTCCCAGCAAAAAGGTTGGGAAATTCATGGTGTTCTCTTGGTCCCGATTTGTTTTATCGGAGTTCTTCAATTGGTGCTCTTATGGCCATCTTTACTCCGTATGATAAATGTAGCCTCCACTGGCCGTGCTCGGTTGAGCTTTCACGGAGCAGATAAATGTAGCACCCATGTCCCATGGACTAGGGCGGGAAGAAGATGGACGCCAATGGCCACCGGAAGAGCGGCGGTGGCGGCGGCCACTTATGTAATTTCGATCGGCGGTGGCTCGCCAATTAATGCCTGGGTGCCCCACCTTCGCCCCCGAGACCGCCGGCGCGAATGAGTTGATCGGGGTAGTACTGTGCGCTAACAATGTGATTAATTGTAGGGTTTTATTTCCTGAGGTTATTAAGGAACAAGATCAGGGGCTTGACAAAAGACTGATGCAATAATTCCGTCTATGCCTGAACCTCAGTGCAGGCCTTTACATTGTTAAATGGTCAAGTCGTGAGGCTCAGGTTTGTGGAAATATTCTTTTGTGAATGTTATGATTGAAGCTCCTCAGTTATTGATCTGATAACCTCAATGCAGTTCTCTCCTCATTTTTCGCTCTTGCCTATACAAGTGCAAATTGAGCAGTAGTAGTACTATTTGCTGAAGAATGAAGATGCACTAGTATGACCGTGCGCTGACATGCTGTAATGTAGGGATGTGTGAGATATGAATTGACTCACGGTGTAGATTGTCATATAGATATGTCCTATTGCTGTTCTATGTATATTTCTCAAGTTTGTCGTCAAATTTACTTTAGGGAAACACCATCGCAGATACTTTTGATCCACTCCTTTCCTACACCGCGCCCTCTGCCTATCTTTTAGTTGGGCAATCTTCACTGTCAAGTTAACTACGTGATGAATGACTTCAGTGTCACATTAACTACGTTAGGAATGGTTGCCTCTCCATAGAGGGTTGTTGCATCTCTTGGGTCCGATGGAAAATGTCTGGGAGTGTGGAGTTTTGTAAGGCTCACCACTCACCAGCCAAGTACTACTCTCCTACTCCTATCAAACTCTCAGGTCAAAGTCATCATCTGTGGTTCTTGATTGCTGCAAGGTGTTAGTTTACCGTGCTGCTATCTGCTGTAATACAGAGCTACTTCAGATTTTTCCTGCAGGTACGGTCACGCTGGAGAATCCAGATAAACCTCCCGGCTCCCGGTGAATGCTGGGCTGCTGCCCCAGAGGATGTGCCTGCCGGGTCGCCTTCCCCGGAGTTCATCGGCAGTGCTCGGGACTGGAAAGTATTTTGGGGCTGGCTGGCACGCGTTGGAACGAGCAAGGGCGGCTCCGGTTCTTTCTCCGAGATGGCCGCCGGTGGGTCGTCGGTGGCTCTGGCCGTGGCCGTCATCCTTGTCGAGCTGTTCAAGAGGGCATCGTACCGTACGTGTGCCCCTCTCCCAGTGATTAAGCTTCGTTGTGATACATAATGCGTCCTGAATACCGTATTGTGAAGAACCATGCAATGCATGGTGTGGTGTATATTTTTTACAGCTTGTCCCGTCGTTATTTTCCGGCTCGGCGTGCTGGCTTAAGGAATATGTTAGTAGAAATAAAATGTTTTGCATATCCGTATGTTAAAGAATAAACAACTCAAACTGTAGATTGTGCTACTTCAAAATCTATTTTTTGAGTGGTGCTCTATGCTTTTCAGTGTTTTTATGTTTTCCTCTTAATACAAGTTGTACACATCTTAAAACAAGTTGTCGACGATTGGGGAGCAGGCCCCCGCCGAGCTTACTTGTTGGTGGAGGGACCAACTGTGACCCCTTCTCACGCGAGGGATTACTCAAAGGGATGACTCACTGGACTTCAACGAGCGTGGACACAGCAGTTTACCCTGGTTCGGGCCTCTCAAGAAAGAGATAATAGCCCTACTCCAGCTAGTGTATGTTCTTGCAATGTATCTCGAAAGCGTGATGTCTCTTGTCTTACAGCCCGTTTATGCATGTTGTGTGTCCCTCTTATGATGGGGACGCTTTTATAAGCTTACAAAGGATCGAACTCCATGACCCCACTACCCGCACGTTTGGACCTCGTCCAAAGCGTGGCAACCGTGGATCCTATCTTTCCGCCACGCTCCCACGGAAGCGTAGCGGGCTAACGGAAGTTACGCTCGGGTGGTTATTCTCACCGACCCCGAGACCACGTAAGGTCGGCCGATGGCCGGCACCGAGCTCGGACATCTTACCCGAGCCCGAGCTCGGAATCGACTGGAATACGTGGCATTCTAGGTCCCACCCGAGCCCGAACTCGGAACTGGCCGGAATGCGTAGCCTTCCAGGTTCTGAGTAGACCGCCCAAGGTAACGACCTCCTGGTGGCTCGGGCGGGAGCGAGCTTGGTCGTTGGTGGCATCCGAGGTAATTTATGGAAATTACCCGACCCCCCGACAGCTAGCCCCCGAGGTTCAAGTGGGAAAAGGTCTAAGGAAGGCCTTCCCCTTGGGCCTACCGTTCTACGAGCATGTCGGTTCTGCCGCGGTGGACAGCTGCCGCGACCAACGGGCTATTAACCTTCTCCGGGAACGAGCTTGTCGGTTCTGCCGCGGCGGACAACTGCCGCGACCAACGAGCTATTAACCTTCTCCGGGAACGAGCTTGTTCCCGGCTAAATCGCGCTTGCGAAAGCAGTGGGCCCCTCTCAACGGTTCCTTCTCCTAAGCCTGAACTGTCCTTCTGGGAACCGTCTTTTTCGCGGGGCGGTTTCGATTCTGGCCCACGTGTCGTTTCCCGGATGGTGAACGCCTCAACTGCCCTCTGTGCCTCTAAGGCTTCCTCGACCATAACGGCGGGAAGTCCTTTTGCTTTCCCATTTCCTGGAGGAGTTTTTAAACACTCGAAGAGAAAGCCCTTAGACTTACTTGGCCGTTTTGCGATCGCTGCGTCTCATACCCCTCTGCTTCGGCGCTCATCCTTCTCCTTGATCATCTTTCCCACCCTCATGGCGAGGTTCGGCGCCAGCAAGCTCGACAGCGCAGTCGAGATCCTCCAAAGGCGAGGTACGCCGACGCCGGCACATGGAGTCCCCTGGCGCCGAGGAGAGCCCACAATGAGGAGGGGAGATTGTCTCCACCGAGCTCTACGCCATGAACGGCTCCGACGCCCGAAAGTGAGTTCGTCGAGGCCGTACTCGCCTCCTGCGAGTGCGAGATCGTTCACCTCCACCCCAACTCCATTCTCATCATGGCCATCTTCACCCATCTCTGCGAAGGGTTCGTGGGCGTCGAGCCCACTCCCAGTCTCTTCTTCCACTTCTACACCCTTTCTCGCACCAAGACGCCTTCGCAGTTTGCCTCTACTTCCGCTGCGACCTACTCCGACCATACGAGTACCCGAGCTTCACGCTCAGGACTCGGTGTCGGGTTGGGCCGACTCTTGGTTCTATTCGAGGAAAGCGAGGGAGGCACGCTTTCCTACTCCGGCCGAGGTCGCGCTGCCGAGACGCCCCGTCGCTCGTGGAGCCCGAGGAGGAGAAGATCCTCATGACGATCAACGAGCTCACGTGCACAGGGTGACCGGCCGGGGCGTTACCGGGACTACGTCGAGGAACCGGATATCACCCCTTAGGAGGAGGGAGCATCCCTTCTTCAAGGTCGAGTGGCAGGACATCACCCGGAGTCACGCTCGAGTACGTCATCGCCCGACCTTCTTTTCCGGGCAGAGGATGCCCCTTCTCACGACCTCTCCTTCGGCTGGTATGCAGCTCCGCCAAAGGACTGGGTGGATGCGAGGGTGTCCGAGATGTTTGGCACCCCTAAAGGCAAGGAAATCATTGAGGGCCGCCAGATCCCGAACAACGTCCTTAACCGGACCGAGGCGGTAAGTCTTTTAATTCAGACTTCTTATTTTGTCCGGACAGGTTTTTCTGGGGGTCTTCCGACCTCATTCGAGTTCTCTTTCTTTTCCTTTGGCAGGAGAAGGTTGCCCTCGAGGTCGCCGTGGCCCAACTGGGATCGCAGTTGGCGGGACAGGGTCGAAAGACCAAAGGACGGGCGGGTCGCAAGCGCCGCGCCCGATCTCCGTCGGCCACGCCCTCCCCGCCTAGGCGTACGCGCAGGCGTCCCGGGCCGGACGACCGCTCACCCCGCCAGCACTTGGAGTATGCCGATCGGCAGGAGGTGAGCGAACTTAGATTGTGGATGGATGAGTACACCCGAGACAATCCCGAGCTGATGGCTCGCTTGCGCCACTGTTGCTGGCGAAGAAGGAGGCCGCAGCTGCGGGCCGGCCCAGCGGAAGGTCGAATCGAGGGCGGATCGCGGCCCTTCAGGCGGAGCTCGCGCGGGTGAGCTCGAGCTCGGCCCCCGAGGACCGCGAGGAGGAGAAGGACGAGTTGGACCCCGCCCCCTTGGTCCCGAGGTCCCGCAGGTCGTCTGCTACGCCTCAACCGCGCCCAACGCCGACCATCTCCGAGGTCGGCTTGGGGGAGGCCGACCCTTCGGTCGCCAGGGCCGACAAGGCGCGCGAGGACATGGCCGCCCTCCTGGACCGCGCCCGGGCTCAGCTAGCGGACGCCGAGCGAGGTCAGTCTTCTACTCCCCTCTTGTTTGTCTCTTTCCCCTCCGGCATCGCACTAACCCCACATCGTCTATAGTGGGTGTGGCGGTAGTGCGGAGTTATGGGATTTCGGGCGATGGTCGACGATATTCTTGACCTCGTGCTAGAGAGGAGCTCGCCCAGTGCCGAGGCCGTCATGGGCGGCGAGGCCGATGTGGGAGCTGGGGCGCGGAGGCCCGCCTCCACGGCCGTTGGTGGCGACGAAGTCGAGGTGGGGGAGCGCGCTGCCGCGGAGCCCCGGGACCCGGAGGTGGTGTCTCCCTAAGAGGAGTCACGGATTAAGATCGCGGCCGCCGATGCCCGAGCCGCGATGGAGGGCATCCCCCACATCATAGTCGTGGAGTCGATGGTGATGAGCAAAGCCGCCAAACTTCCGCGAGGATTCTTCGGCGCCGGCGACATCATCACCGCGACTCTCCAGAGATCGCCGAGGTCTCCCACAGGCTCACGATGTCACGCCGGTCCCAGCGCCACGGCCCGGCGTCGAGGACCCCAATCCCGACGGAGCTCGTCCGACGAGGAAGAGCCGGCTACCCACGGTTGGGGAGACGAGCCCGGCCATCGTAGGTGAGCCGGGCAGCTTCCAGCGAAGGGATCTGCCGGCACCAAGGCTGCTCGATCGAGACCGACCTCCCGGCCACGACCTGCCCCGATTGACCCGCGTTCGGGACGCTGCTGCAGCCCAAGGGCCGGTGCCGACCGGTCCCCGGTTGCTCCGTGGCCGTAGACGCCGAAGGGTGGAGCCCCGGCGCAACTTCTGCCGGGAGGAAGAAGAGCGGGATGTGATCCTCGCTCTTGAGGCCGTCCCTCTCCAGAGGCGGAGGTCGCCCCAGGGCAAAGCTCCTTCGCCCTCGAGGGGCGGGGAGCTCGGGCTCAAGCCTCCGCGCCGATCAAGGAGAAGGGATCGAGGCGGAGATCCCTTGCCCGTCCAGGGGGAACAGGGCGAGACGGAGGACCCGTAGAGATGTTCCAGCCTGGAGGCTCGGCTTTGTTGGGTAAGTACTCTCGACTCATGTGTTTTTATCAAAAAAACTCGATCCACGACCTGAAATACCTTGTCGCGCAGTGTCGAGTCCACCATGAAGGACTTCCATGCCGCCACCGTCGCGAAGTTGTCGCGAAGCACCAAGCCGAGCAGACGCCAAGATCGCGGAGCTCGAGCGCCGGGTTGCCGAGCCGACATCTTCGAGGCCGAGATCCGGCGGAAGGTGGAGGAGTCCGTGCCACGAGCTCCAGGAGCGCCTCGGCCGAGCGGCGAGCAAGGTCGGGCCTTGAAGCCACGGTGGCGACCTTGCGCGACGCCGCCCGAAGCGCCGAAAGGACAATCGACCAGCAACGGGAGGAGTCCAGGCGACTTCGACAAGCGGCAAGCGAAGGTCGGGAAGCTCGCCGGCGGGTGCTCGACCTTGAGTCCGAGCTTGACTCGGTGCGGGACGAGCTCGTCGCTCTGCAGGACGAGAAGCGTGCCGGGTTCCTGTAATTTTCTTTTTCCTGTCTTTACCTGTAAAAAACTTAAGGGGAAAACCGCCCAGTTGAACATAGAAAGAGCGTTTATCTATCTCTAAACGTTTTTTGTTGTTTTGTCCGAGATGATAACGATTTGTTTGGTGTCGTGGTTCCTTGTTCGGCTTACTTTCCTTACGCGACTTAGCGATCAATCGTACTAGGGAGTAGCTACCTCGCGTGAGCTGCGAGGTCGTGGCCACTTGGTACCCTATAGCCCCGCCGCCAACGGAGGTCGTGGGCGTAGGCTGCTGCACGACCTCGTTGGCGGAGTAGAGTTCTGCGAGGACCGTGTGGCTCTTAAGTGCAGTCGCGTCGAAGCCACTGGCCGACTTGAGCTCGGAACCGTTCAGAAGGGTGTCCTGTGCGAATCTTTGCTTGCGGCGGAGGTCTACCGCGAAAAAGATGGTCGTCTTACGAGGAAGGAAGCCCTTGAGGTCGAGCTCTTGTCGTACGGTGTTTTGCCCCGACGACCGACCTGCCCCTGACACTTTGTCTGGGTCGAGCTTAATCGTAGAATTTTTTGCGGAGGTAAAGGAGAAAGAGAGAGAGAAAGAACGAGAAGACGAGGTGACAAAATTTATTAAAAAGGTAGGTGAGTGTGGTTAGACATGGAACTTACGCAGTTGGTCGATGTTCCAAGTGCTGGCAAGTTCTCGACCATCTTCCATCGCGAGACGGACAGCCCGGGCGTCTTTGTAGACGGCAGTGTAAGGACCTTCCCATCTCGGCGTTAGCTTGTTGGCTTTTGACAGTCTTGGACCCGTCGCGAGCGAGATCGCCGATGTGCAAGGTCCTTGGTCGTAACGATTTAGCGGCGTGCTGCGGAGAGCTTGCGAGGTAGACCGCGGATCGCAGCAAGACCCGTTCACGAGTTGCCTCCGCGAGGTCGAGGTCGAGAAGGCGCTCGCCTTCTGCGTCGATGCTATCGGCTAGGTTCACCCTTGGGGATCCTAGGACAACTTCGGCGGGTAGGACGGCTTCCGCGCCATATACTGGTGAAAGGGTCTCACCGTAGCTCGGCTCGTCGTGGTGCGGACCGACCAGGAAGGGCGGGAGGTAGCTCATCCACCCAGGCCTCGACCATGCCGTCGAGGCTCTTAAAGACTCTCTTCTTGATTCCTTGGACGATCTGCCCGTTCGCGGCGCTCGGCGCCCCATTGCTCGTGGGTGGGCCACGGATGCGAAGCATATCTTGGTCCCGACCTCCTCGCAATAAGCCCGAAACACCTCGCTTGAACTGAAGTGCCGTTGTCGGTAATGAGGCGACTTAACGCCAAAGCGGGTTACTACATTATTGCGGAAGAACCTTTTAGCCGCTGTGCGAGATGGTTGATATAGGCTCGGCCTCGATCCATTTAGTGAAGGTGTCGATTGCGACGAACAGGTATTTACAACCCCTCCTTCCCCTGGGAAATGGACCGAGTATGTCGATGCCCCAAACCGAGAACGGCCAGGATAGCGGCATGGTCTGCAGTGCGTATCTTGGTGGTGGACCTTCCGAGCATGGAACGGCAAGATCGGCAGGAGGTTACCATGGAGCGCTGCGTCGGCAGAGCCGTCGGCCAAGAGTAACCTAACGGAAGGATTTGCTCACCAATGTCCTGAAGGACGAGTGAGCTCCTCACTTTCCGTAGTGTATATCCCTGATGAGATTTTTGACTTACTCTTGTGTTATTCTTTTGGAGAGGACTCAAAGTGCAACTTTGCGGTATAAGAGTCCTTCAACCAATTTGTAGGCTGAGGAGCGTCTTATGAGCCGGGATTTCTCGGCTTCCTCCTCGGCGATGTCCGTGAGCGAGATCTTTGGATGAATGGCGTCATCCAACTCGCGTCTGCTCGAGGAAGGAGACGGTACCACCCGTCTCGGTTGCCTCCTCCTTGGTGGGTATGGAGGGCTTGTAAAGGGGCTCGACGAGCACCCCCGCCGGGGCGGGAAGGTGGGCGGAACCGACCTTCGATAGATGGTCGGCCAGGGCATTGGCCTTCCGGGAATGTCTGATACCTCGAAGTTTCAAGTACTTCTCCATCTTCCTTACTTCAGCCAGGTAAAGCGCCATTGAGTCATCTAACACCGATACTCCTTGTTAACCTGGTTGACGACCACCGCGAGTCGCCCTTCGCGATTAGTCGTTGGACTCGGCGCTTTGCATGCCCGGCCCGGCTAGCGGACCTTCGTGATTCTTTGCATTGTTTGTTGCGCCGAAATGTAGTTGGAGGGCGTACTGGATCCGCTCCCCCTGAGGGGATTCGAGGACCACTCCAGCCCCCGAGCAATCGTAAGCTCGGGATCCGTCGAAGTGCATGACCCAGCGACCGTGCTCGGGTGGTTGGAGTTCGGGCTCGGGCGGGCAGGGTTTGTCCATTCGGCCAGGAAGTCCGCTAGAACCTGAGACTTGATCGCGGTTCTGGCCGAGAATTCGATCTCGAATTCGGCGAGCTCCATGGCCCATTTCGCGATTCGTCCGCTTGCGTCTCGATTCCCGAGAATTTCTCTAAGCGGGAAGTTGGTCGGGACTTGGATTTTGTGGGCCTGGAAGTAGTGTCTTAACTTCTTCGAGGCCACGAGGAGCGCATAAAGGAGCTTCTGGACCTCGGGGTAACGCTCCTTTGGTCCGTGCAAGACTTCGCTGACGTAGTAGATCGGGCGCTGCATCCCGTCCCGTTCTACCGTTATGACGGCGCTTACCGTCTGGGGTGTGGCGGCCAGGTAGAGTAAGAGAACCTCTCCCGATCTCGGCGTGGTCAAGACCGGGGGCCTTGACAAATATAGCTTTAATTCTTTGAAGGAGCGATGCAGCTTCTTCCGTCCAAGCGAAACTGTGCTTCCGGAGCGCCTTGAAGAAAGGCAGGCCGCGTTCCCCGAGCCGCGAGATGAAGCGACTTAGGGCCGCCATCCTTCCGGTCAGGGATTGCACCTCCCGCGTACAAGCGGGTGGCCGCATGTTCTCGATGGCCTCTATTTTCTCAGGGTTGGCTCCGATTCCTTGCTGAAGGATCATTGTTTTTGATCCAATTGTTTTTTGATGATGAGTATTTGAAAAGAGTTGAAATTGATTTGATTATTTGATAAGATTTGAAAGTGGTTTGATTATTTAGTGGTTGTTTGGATTAATGTGAGTCAAGTCGCGGACTTGGGCTCGGAAATTGTTTTTGTGTTTTTTGTTCATGTGCAGGTGTTGCTTGAGGTCGAACATGGTCGATGACGGGACCAAGACTAGGTTCAGGGAGGAACTGAGGTTGTGAGGGTCGAGGATGTCATGCGAAATGTTTGGACTAGAGGACAGTGCACGTGAGGTCGAGTTCGTTGCAGCGTAGCGGCAGGCGGGCCGTACGCGTGTTTACGATTTTTTTTGCATGCAAGTGAGTGTGTGTGTGCATTTAATGTCGTGCATGCAAGTGTGTGCGTGTGTGCTTTGCATAGTGTGTGTGTGTTATGCATGGTGTGCATGCATTAGTGACGTGAGATGCATGCATATGGGAGAGGTGAGAAGTGTGGTGTGTGTGTGTGTACAGCACATTGCGTGTGTGCTTGCCTTGCCAACCGAGCAGGCTGTGCTGTGTTCGATTTGCCAGGCGCTTTGTCCGAGTAAATTGCTACTTGCTATCCGAGTCGGCGGGCGTGAGAGTCAAGACCGAAGCAGGTGCGGTTGCTGTCCGAGTTTGGTATGGAGACTAATTGATTGATCTGTATACAAGAAGGAATCAACTGCTATGGAGCCCTTTAAATAGGGGATTCTAGGGGCTTAGAACTCATCCAATGCAAAGGGCAAGAAGCAAAAGGTGCCTACAACAAAGAAAAGCTTTTGTGCTCTCTTTAGTTTGTTTAGGGTTTTCTAATCTTGTGAGATTAGAGATTTTGTTTAGGGTTTTCTAATCTTGTGAGATTAGAGATTTTGTTTAGGGTTTTCTAATCATTGAAGATTAGAAGATTTTTTTTGGTGTCATCTTGTTGAAGATGGCTTTGGAATAAAAAAATAAGTTTATGCAATATTCTCTTATTTTTTTTTTGCTTTGATTCTTGATTAGAAGGTTTGTTCGATTTTTTTGATAGAACTAGTTTTGATTTTTGTTCGACTTGTCTCGCTAATTAATCTAGGGTTTTGATCTCTTCATTATTAGATATTCTTCCGCTATTTAGGGGTCTTTTATTTTCAGAAAGAAATAGTTGAATTTTATTCGGCATCTATTCACCCCCCCCCTCTAGTTGCTTACCCGGTCCTACAAGTGGTATCAGAGCCAGGTTCTACTAATCCATCTTAACAGGTGATTAGTAAACGATAAGTTATGGCAACGGAGAAATACTCGAACAAGCCGCCAATCTTCGATGGCACAGACTTCCCATCAAGCGGATCCGAATGATTGCATATCTTCAAGCTCAAGGTAACGCGATTTGGCGCAAGGTAAAGATTTCATACAAGCTTCCTTCTAATGATGATATTGATAAAATCGAGTTTGAAAAGGATGTTGAAAGTAATAATAGAGCTAGAAACATATTGCTTCAAGGACTTGCTAGAAAAGAATTCGATAGAGTCTGTCATTTACTCATTGCTCATGAAATTTGGAAATCTCTTCAAGATTATCATGAAGGCACTGACTCTGTCAAAGAGGCTAGGCAAGATCAATTTAAAAAGGAATACACTAGATTTGAAATGAACTCGAGAATCATTAGATGATTGTTTTGCTCGTTTTAATAGAATCTTAAACAATCTTAGAGCTGTTGATGTACAATACACTGACTCTGAAAATGCTAGACATTTCTTATCATCTCTTGATCTTAAAATCTGGCAAATGAAAGTAACTGCATTTAGGGAGGCTCACAAGATGAGTGAAATGACATTGGATAAATTATATTCTAGTCTCAAAACTTTTGAGATAGATATTGTTTCAGAACATCCAGTGATAACTCTTTGGCTCTTAATGCAAATTCTTCTTCATGTGATAATGCTACTAGTGCTTCATCATCATATTCCATTCTTGCCTTGAGTGCTCTTAGTGATGAACAACTAGATCAAATACCAGAAGATACACTTGCTCTTCTTTCCAAGCGTGTCAATGCAGCTTACATGAGATCAAGGGAGAGAAGAGGAGCCTCCATCCACTGCTACAACTGCGGCAAGGCAGGACACGTCCATGCTAACTGCTTCAAGAACAAAGTTAGAGACGAGAAGGATCAAAGCAACTCCTCCAAAACCTTCCGGCCAAAAGAGAGCAAGGACAAAAATAAGCAACGGACGAAGAAAATGCTCAACAAAGTCTTCGCTGCAATTGGTCGCTTAGACCTAAGCGACATTGATGATTCAACTGACGATGAGAAGGAAGCAAAGCAAACGAAGCTGAACGAGAAAGATTTCACCGGACTGTGCTTCATGGCGAAAGGGAACACTAGTGATTCTAGTGACAACGATAGCACCTCCAGCGACGGTGATGAGGTAATACCTTCGTATGATGAGCTTTGTGAAGTTTTAGTCATATTGAGAAAATCTTTAAGAAAATCCTCACTCAAAAATAAAAACTTAGAGAAAGATCTATCCATGCTGAAAACTGAAAACTTTGATCTTAGAAATTCAAATTACGAAAAGACATGTGATTCTTGCTTAGATCTCAAATTTGAAATTAAATCTTTAAAAGAGGAACATATGATTAAACTAGAACAAGTTTATGCCAAAAATGAAAAACTTGTGAAAAATGTTGGTTGCTCTACTGATAGTTTACATGGTCAAACTTCTTGTTCTAAATGTCCCATACTAGAATTGAAGTTGCATGATGCAGATGCTAAGATTACTCAATTGTTTAATGATTTGCTTACACATGAAGTTCTTTCATGCTCAACTTGTCGCAAGCAAAAGAAAAAGTAGATGTTTCTGTAATAATTGTTTAACACTCTCTCGAAAAATTGATTACTTGGAAAAGTCTTTAGAACGTTTTACTAAAGGAAAGAAAAATCTAAATATGATTTTGGATCAATCAAAAGTCAGCACTCATCACAAAGGTTTAGGTTTTGATCCTTATGCTCATCACAAATCATATGCTCCTACTATTGTTAAAACTCTTGAAAAAGGAAAGTTTGAAATTGTCAAAGAACACAGAAAAGCTGTCTTCAAATCTGCTGAATTTTATCTTCTACAATGATGAATGCAAATGTTGCTTCGCTCCTAAAGACAAACCATTTGTTAAGTACAATTGCACTCATTGTGGAAAAGATGGTCATTTGGTGAATTTTTGTTTTAGACTAGCCAAACAACGAGAGAAAGGAAAATTCAAAGGCTAACTTTAGACAAACACGTATCATTTCTCAACATGTTCCGCTAGTGAAAGCAAACAAAATTCCTCGAAATTCATCTACGTTGCATTCACAAGCTTTTGTACGATCACCTCCTCGTCGAGTGATTCAGTGCTGGATACCTAAATCTTATTTCTCTAACCCCAGCGCTGAATCCTCGGCATCTTCTGTTTATAACATGTAGGTGGTACGAGAAGGGAAGGAGAACATCTGGGTTGTTGATTCAGGATGCTGCCAACACATGACAGGCAATCCAAGTTGGTTCTCCTCCCTAACAAAAGCATCTGGGAGCAAGCGATCACTTTTGGAGATGCTACTCTTTGGACGCGTCATTGCAAAAGGTCTTGTGAAGGTGAATGATCACTTTACTTTAAAGAATGTCTCTTTAGTGTCTAAATTGAAATTCAACCTTCTATCTCAGATCTCAATTGTTGGATGAAAACTTTGAAGTGAGTTTTAAACCAAATGCATGTAGAGTACTCGATGCTTCTGGAAACTTGACTCTTGAGATATCTAGACTTGGAAAAATTTTCATAGCAAATTTTAGCAATGCTTCAAGTTCACATTGTTTTGTTGCTTCAGAATCTAGAAATCTCAATTTTTGGCATCGTCGGTTAGGTCACATGGGCTTTGATCATTATCTAGATTGAGTGGTCTAGACTTAATTCGTGGCTTGCCAAAATTAAAATCTTGCAAAGACATTGTTTGTGCTTCCTGTCGACATGGTAAGATGGTTGGAGCCCCTCATGCTCCTGTCTCTCTGTAATGACCACCGCCCCTGGTCAACTTCTTCACATGGATACAGAGGACCATCTCGAGTACAATCGTGGGAGGTAAGTGGTACTTTCTAGTAATAGTTGATGATTATTCGAGATACTCTTGGGTGCATTTTCTGTCTTCAAAAGATGAGATTTTTGGACTCTTTCATGTCTTCATTAAGAGATTGATAAATGAATTGCCTAACTCTTTGAAAGCCATAAGAACGAGATAATGGTACAGAATTCAAAAATGCATTGTTTAAATCTTTTTGTGAAACTAATGGGATTGAACATCAATTTTCTTCGCCATATTCTCCCTCACGAGAATGGTGTTGTAGAAAGGAAAAATAGAACTTTGACTCAAATGGCTAGAACTATGCTAGATGAATACAACACTTCAAGAAAATTTTGGGCCGAGGCAATTTCTTACGCTTGCTATATATCAAATAGGGTCTATCTCGTAGCTTTACTTGGTAAAACATCTTATGAATCGAGATTTGATCGTAAACCATCTGCTTCTCACTTACGAGTGTTTGGTTGCAAATGCTTTATTCTTAAACATGGAAATCTTGATAAATTCAAGCTCGTAGTACAGATGGTATTTTCCTTGGCTATTCGTTGCACTCTCGTGGATATCGTGGTACTTGATTTATCGACTAACAAATTGTTGGAGACATGCGATGTTACTTTTGATGAGGCTAGCCACAGGAGCTAGACCCGACATTTCAGGTTCACGAGAAGATTTAGAGCCA
Source organism: Rhipidocladum racemiflorum (assembly GCA_036346355.1). Lineage (NCBI taxonomy): Eukaryota > Viridiplantae > Streptophyta > Magnoliopsida > Poales > Poaceae > Rhipidocladum > Rhipidocladum racemiflorum. The sequence goes on along the minus strand of CM070576.1, from coordinate 67,242,722 downwards.
ATCTTTTGGATAAAAGATTCAAGAAAATGATGAAGATAATGATGATGATGAGCTCATACCTACAGAGCGGGAAGATGTTCTGAACAAATTGATGTGACTACTACTTGATTCTTCTACACCTCCCACGACGATCGAAACAACTGGACCTCCCTTCTTGTTTTGAAGAACCATCCTCCTGAACAAATTATTGGAAGTCTTCATGAAAGGGTGACACGTTCTAATTCATCTCAAACTCTTTTATGCATGCATTCGCTTTTGTTGCAAATTTTGAACCTAAGAACATTACTCATGCTTTAACTGATAGTTCTTGGGTAGATGCGATGCATGAAGAGTTAGAAAACTTTGAAAGGAATAAAGTTTGGTCTTTAGTGGAACCTCCTAAAAATCAAAACATTATTGGAACAAAATGGGTTTTTAAGAACAAGTTAAATGAAGATGGAATAATTGTTAGAAACAAAGCTAGACTTGTAGCTCAAGGTTATTCTCAACTTGAAGGAATTGATTTTGATGAAACATTTGCTCCTGTTGCTCGTTTAGAAGCTATTCGCATCCTCTTGGCTTTTGCAACTTCAAAAGGTTTTAAGTTATTTCAAATGGATGTGAAAAGTGCTTTTCTAAACGGTTTTATAGAAGAAGAAGTTTTTGTGAAACAACCCCCTGGTTTTGAAAATGAAAAATTTCCTAATCATGTGTATCGTTTATCAAAAGCTCTTTATGGATTAAAACAAGCTCCTCGTGCATGGTATGATAGATTAAAAGGCTTCTTGCTTCAACATAATTTTGAGATGGGAAAAGTTGATAAAACTCGTTTACTCAAAATTCAAATGATCAATTCCTTGTGGTGCAAATTTATGTGGATGATATTATCTTTGGAGGATCCTCCCACTCTCTTGTGTTGCAGTTTTCCGAGCCGATGTCCAGGGAATTCGAGATGAGTATGATGGGAGAGTTGACATACTTCCTTGGATTTCAAATCAAGCAAGCGAAAGAAGGGATCTTCTTGCACCAATCCAAGTATACAAAGGAGCTACTAAAGAAATTCGACATGGGAGAAGGAAAGTCAGTATCTACTCCAATGAGCACAACAACAATTTTGGATCTTGACGAGAATGGTGTCGAGATGGACCAAAAGAATACGTAAGCATGATTGGATCACTTCAGATTTGATCGCTTGAGGCTGACATACATTTTGCGGTATGTTTGTGCGCTCGATTTCAAGCCTCTCCTCGAGAATCACATCGACAAGCAATTAAAAGAATTTTCGTATCTTCGCTCCACTTCTGAATTTGGCATTTGGTATTCTTGTTCTTCTTCGCTTACACTCCTAGGATATTCGATGCTGATTTTTGCGGGGTGTAGATTAGATAGAAAGAGTACTTCGGCACATGTCATTTTCTTGGCACTTCACTTGTTTCTTGGTCTTCTAAGAAAGCAGTCCTCGATTGCTCAATCTCTGCTGTGAATACGTTGCAGCCGCTAGTTGTTGTTCACAAATTCTTTGGATCACTTCAACTATTAAAGATTACGGCATTAACTTTAATAGTGTTCCACTTCTTTGTGATAATACTAGTGCAATTCACATCGCTAAAAATCCTGTTCAACATTCAAGGACTAAACACATTGATGTTCGATATCATTTTCTTAGAGATCATGTTGAAAAAGGAGCTATTGAACTGAAATTTGTTGATTCGGATGCTCAAATTGCTGATATTTTCACTAAGCCGCTTGATTCTTCTCGCTTTGCTTTCTTACGCGGCGAACTTGGGATCATTCATCCCCATGGGTTGATTTGAGGGGGAGTCTTGATTTTAACTCTTTCATTTGTGTTACTTGACTTTGGTTACTACAAGGAGCTATTTTGTCATTACACTTAAAGAAAACTCCCCTGTTTTCATTGCATCATGTAGTACAAAGCTTTGTTGACTATTCTTGTGTATATAGTCAAATTAATGCTACATTGCTTCACTTCTCACTAAAAGACTAAAAGATTAAAATAATTCAATTTGAGATGCTTTTCGAGAATATTTTGGCTCTTGTTCATTATGGTATTGCATTTGTGAAATAGGCTTAAAAGTTTCTTGTCATCTGTTGAAAGGCTCGAGCTGATTAGAAACTATGTGTGAGCTTTTGTTGGACTTCAAATGATCATTATGAGTCTCAAGCAAAATCAGTGTTTTAATATTAAAAGCAAGTTGAAAAAGATGCAAGCAAAGCTACTTGGCTAAACACAAGTTTAGTACAATGTGCAGCTTCCTTGCCAGGATTTAAATTCAAAAGATGCAAGAAAAGGCTACTTGTCTAAACAAAAGTTCGAACAATGTGAAGCCACTTGCCAATTTAAACTGAGAAAGATACAAGAAAGAACTACCTACTCATACACAAGTATGGGCTAGTGTGCGATTACTTGTCATCCTGTTGATCACAAAGCAAAATTGTCAAACTTGCTAAAAGAGAAAAAGGAAATTCAAATTTTTGAAAAGGCTTGAGACAAACATTAGTGAATTTGAAAGTCTCTCTTTGCTCATGATAGATTTCTTTTAGCTTTGGCAAAATCAGTTTATGACATTTTACTTGTTTGCTCTAATTTGCTTATGCAACAACTATTCTATGTGTTAGAGCCTCCATATTCTCACAATTTGCTTTCTCATTGGATAAATTGATACAAAATGTGAAAACTCTCGTAAAAACTCTCCAAATGCTTTACTTTGATTATATACCTTGAATATACTTCAAAGCTTGAGATACTGCATTCATTAAGGGGGAGTTTTGAGATCTTGATGACTATTTTGTCAAAAAGGGGGAGAGCAAAAGTCAAGAAGAAGAAAAATAAAAAGAGAGGAGAATTTCAAACTGTTTGAGAATTTGGATTTACTTGGTCTTTACTTGGTCTTGGAATCTTTTGGGTCTCAAACTCTCATTTTTTTTTCTTTACTCTTGTCAAATCTTATTGTGTTTTGTCAAATTACTCATCAAGGGGGAGATTGAAGGATCATTGTTTTTGATCCAATTGTTTTTTGATGATGAGTATTTGAAAAGAGTTGAAATTGATTTGATTATTTGATAAGATTTGAAAGTGGTTTGATTATTTAGTGGTTGTTTGGATTAATGTGAGTCAAGTCGCGGACTTGGGCTCGGAAATTGTTTTTGTGTTTTTTGTTCATGTGCAGGTGTTGCTTGAGGTCGAACATGGTCGATGACGGGACCAAGACTAGGTTCAGGGAGGAACTGAGGTTGTGAGGGTCGAGGATGTCATGCGAAATGTTTGGACTAGAGGACAGTGCACGTGAGGTCGAGTTCGTTGCAGCGTAGCGGCAGGCGGGCCGTACGCGTGTTTACGATTTTTTTTACATGCAAGTGAGTGTGTGTGTGCATTTAATGTCGTGCATGCAAGTGTGTGCGTGTGTGCTTTGCATAGTGTGTGTGTGTTATGCATGGTGTGCATGCATTAGTGACGTGAGATGCATGCATATGGGAGAGGTGAGAAGTGTGGTGTGTGTGTGTGTGTACAGCACATTGCGTGTGTGCTTGCCTTGCCAACCGAGCAGGCTGTGCTGTGTTCGATTTGCCAGGCGCATTGTCCGAGTAAATTGCTACTTGCTATCCGAGTCGGCGGGCGTGAGAGTCAAGACCGAAGCAGGTGCGGTTGCTGTCCGAGTTTGGTATGGAGACTAATTGATTGATCTGTATACAAGAAGGAATCAACTGCTATGGAGCCCTTTAAATAGGGGGTTCTAGGGGCTTAGAACTCATCCAATGCAAAGGGCAAGAAGCAAAAGGTGCCTACAACAAAGAAAAGCTTTTGTGCTCTCTTTAGTTTGTTTAGGGTTTTCTAATCTTGTGAGATTAGAGATTTTGTTTAGGGTTTTCTAATCTTGTGAGATTAGAGATTTTGTTTAGGGTTTTCTAATCATTGAAGATTAGAAGATTTTTTTGGTGTCATCTTGTTGAAGATGGCTTTGGAATAAAAAAAAAATAAGTTTATGCAATATTCTCTTATTTTTTTTGCTTTGATTCTTGATTAGAAGGTTTGTTCGATTTTTGATAGAACTAGTTTTGATTTTTGTTCGACTTGTCTCGCTAATTAATCTAGGGTTTTGATCTCTTCATTATTAGATATTCTTCCGCTATTTAGGGGTCTTTTATTTTCAGAAAGAAATAGTTGAATTTTATTCGGCATCTATTCACCCCCCCCCTCTAGTTGCTTACCCGGTCCTACACTTGCGGACCGATCATGTAGCCGAGTACTTTGCCAGCCTTGACCCCGAACACACATTTTTCAGGGTTCAACTTTATTCGATGTTTATTGAGGTTATGGACAGTCTCCTCTAGATCGGATACATGGTCCGAGGCCATCTTGCTCTTGACGACTATGTCGTCTACATACACTTCCAGGTTCCGACCTATTTGGTCCGAGAAGGTTTTCTGCATGAGGCGCTGGAAGGTCGCTCCAGCGTTCCTTAGACCGAAGGACATGGTCGTGTAGCAGAATGTGCCAAACGGCGTGATGAAGGAAGTTTTCTCCTCGTCGTCGGGCGATATGCCGATCTGGTGATAGCCTGAGTAGGCGTCCAGAAAGCTCATCGCCTCGGAGCCGGCCGTTGCGTCGACCAACTGGTCTATCCGAGGTAGCGGGAAATTGTCCTTCGCACGCACGCGGCATTCAGCCCGTGTGATCGACACACATGCGCCACTTGCCCCCTTTTTCATCACGATAACGGGTTGGCCAACCAATCGAATGGTCGACCTCCCGTATGAAACCGGCTTTGAGGAGCTTGTCCGATTCCTCTCGATGATGGCTTGCTTCTCCGGAGAAGCGCTGAGCTCTGCCCGCCTGTGCTTTTGTCGAGCCGAATCGCTAGCTTTGTGCTCGACGACCTCCCTTGGGACTCCGGGCATGTCGGACGGTTCCCAGGCGAACGTGTCCGCACTTCTCCGGAGGAAGGTCACGAGCTCGAGTTCCTATTTAGGGTCCAGGGAAGCTCCCACGTGTACGACCTTGCTTGGCTCGGCGTCGCCGCAATGGATGGCCTTAGTTTCTCCTCCGCCTGGAGGGTAGCCCTGGCGGGAACTCCTCGGCTCTTGGTCGGGTCCACAAGGCAGCTGCCCGACCATGTCTAGAGCCTTCTCGTCGCAGCTTAGGGCCGCCTTCGGGCTTCCTTTGACCGTGATCACGCCGCCGGGGCCGGGGACCTTCAAGCATTGGTACCCGTGATGAGTGGCAGCCATGAATTTGGCGAGCGCCGCCGCCCAGATGGCGTTATGGCCGACTCGAAGTCGACTACTAACGTGATCGATTCCGTTCGGAAGTTGCTCGGATTGCCGAACGTTACTGGCAGGACGATCTGGCCGAGCGGCCTGACCGACGTTCCGGGCACTATTCCGTAGAACGGGACCACCAAGCTTTTGATCTTGGAGCGAGGGATTTGCATCTCGTCCAAGACCTTGGCGGATATCAGGTCTAGGGAGCTCCCGCAATCCACAAGGACCCGACCTACTGCGGTGTTGCAGATCGTTGGGCTAACGACCACCGGAAGCCTTTGGGGTTTTGTCAACCCGAAGCGCCGTCCTTGGAGAAGTTGATCGGCGGCTCGGACCACTTGAGTCGGGCGAGGCTTCCCGAGTGACACGAAGCACCTCGCGAGCGGCCTCCTTTAGCTCCCGACGTGACCCATAGGCGGCGGAGCCCCGAATATCACGGCGATGTGATTTCTCGGCTCTGGTACTCCATGTCCGTGTCTTCCTCCTCGGCGGGCTTCTTGCCCTTGACGTCTCCCTCTGCTCTGGGAGCGTAGGCATGGGACCCTTGCCGCCAGAGAATTGCTCCAGCGGGAGGCCCATGTCCTGCAATTCCGCAGTCGTGCCGTGTGCCTGGTGGAGCGGCAAAAATAGGCGCTAGCCCGTCGCGTTGGTCGCCGCGGTCTTGGTCGTCCGGTTTTGCTCGCGGCTCCGAGCCGATCGGCCTTTCCCTTCGCGGCCCCTCCTTTATACGATTGCGAGGTTGGCCGTTGTCGTTCGATGGCCGCCACCACGTGGGAGACGGAGGTTTTTCTTTTTTGATTTTTTCTCGATCGAGCTCACGCTCTTTCGCTTGACGCCTTCGAGCCCGGCCGAGGGGCTTTCCTCGCCCAGCCTTCTTCCATTGGACGGCCTCGTCCGCGTTGGCATAACGGTCGAGCCATGCGGAACACTCGTTGGCTGTGATGTCCGGTGAATTTCGAGGTCCTGAGTGAAGCGTCGTCTCGGACCGAACTTGAAAGCCCTGACGACCGCCTCATCCGAGATGCTTGGGATGGAATTGCGCACTTGCATGAAGCGCTGGCCAGGTGGCGCAGGTCGCCCTCCGTCATGTCAGACGCTCAAGGTCGCGCTCCTTCCGGCGGGCGTAGCGACTCTGGAAGTTAGCTCGGAGAGTCTTTGCCACCGGGCCCAGGACCGGATCGAAGTTTTCCTTCGGTTGAATAGCCACGTCCGAGCCGGCCCGATCGGGGCGTAGGCGAAAGTTAGCAATGACCCTTTCATCACCCCCGGCGGCTAGAATGGCCGTGGTGTAGATCGAGAGGAACTCGTCGGGGTTCTGAGTCCCGTCGAATCTCTCGATGTGACCCGGCTTGAACCTTGTCGGCCAGGTCACACGTCAGAAGCGACGTTGCGAACGCATCTGCACCAGCGGGACTGTCGGGGCCGGTCGCCACGCAATGCGCGGCGGTCGGGCGATCCCCACCGAGCCCGAGGTTAGTGGGCCCAGCGAGAGAATATCTCCTACGCTGTAGGATGGAGAGTGGCCGAAGAGGAATGTTCGGCCCGGTTACGCCTGTGGCTCGTGATTCCGCCGATCCCGAGGAGCCCCAGAATTTCTCCGGTGCCCTCCCGAGCCCGGCTTCGCGCCGGCCACTCTGAGTGCTGCGTGAGTCGTCGGTGGAGGCGCTGACGCCCGGCCAGCGGCGTTCAGGAATTGCTCTGGGCATCCCTTTCTCGGGAGGCTTCCGCCGCCTTTATGTCTGCGGCGATTTCCTCGAGGTCGTCTGCCACGGCCGCGCCCATGGCTTCTAGGTCGACTCCGCCAGAAACTCTCCGAGGTTGCGTACCACCGTGGCGAGGGCTTGAAGGCGTTCCGCTCGAGAGAACGCGGGGTGACGAGCTCGTTCGTCGCCGCGAACTCCCGAGTCCCGTCTGGCGTGGAAATTCTCACGGACTTCGCCCGGTCTTATCGGTCGAGCCACCTCGGACTTGCCGGTGTAAGCCGCCGTCAGGTCGAAGATGCCTGCAGGTGCTCCTTGGCCGCCTCGTAGCGGTCAAGACGCGCTTCGGCCGGGGATTTGCTCCCGACATTTCGATCCTCCTCCGCAACGAAGACGTTACGGGATTGGACGGATCGCGAGGGGGACATCACGGTGTCTCCCGCGGCGATCCCTGGTCGAAGCTCGAAAGGTGCGGGATGTCCGGACCATCGTAGAAACCGCCATACTCGCCGTCCGAGAGGCGTCGAGCCGAGCGAAAGAATCGCTCCGGCGGCGGTTTCAGCGAGAAGCTCCGAACCGCCGCGATTCCCAAGGCCGCGACGTTAAGCGGCCCCATTGCCGAAGAATCGCTTGTCTTCTTCCTCAATTCCGGGCGCCGAGGCCCTGGCGATCTTTGGAATTTGTCATCCTCCGGATTCCTCACGAAAGGAAAGTCGGTCCCCACGGACGGGCGCCACGGTGTCGACGATTGAAGCAGGCCCCGCCGAGCTTACTTGTTGGTGGAGGGACCAACTGCGTGACCCCTTCTCACGCGAGGGATTACTCAAAGGGATGACTCACTGGACTTCAACGAGCGTGGACACGTAGCTTTACCCTGGTTCGGGCCTCTCAAGAAAGAGATAATAGCCCTACTCCGGCTAGTGTATGTTCTTGCAATGTATCTCGAGCGTATGTCTCTTGTCTTACAAACCGTCATGCATGTTGTGTGTCCCTCTTATGATGGGGACGCTTTATAGCTTACAAAGGATCGAACTCCATGACCCCGCTCACGCGTTTGGACCTCGCCCAAACGTGGCAACCGGTGGATCCTATCTTTCCGCCACGCTCCACGGGAAAGCGTAACGGGCTAACGGAAGTTACGCTCGGGTGGTTATTCTCACCGACCCGAGACCACGTAAGGTCGGCCGATGGCGCGTGCAGAGCTCGGACATCTTACCCGAGCCCGAGCTCTAATCGATCGGAATACGTGGCATTCTAGGTCCCACCGAGCCCGAACTTCGGGCTGGCGGAATGCGTAGCCTTCCAGGTTCTGAGTAGACCGCCCAGGGTAACGACCTCCTGGTGGCTCGGGCGGGAGCGAGCTTGGTCGTTGGTGGCATCCGAGGTAATTTATGGAAATTACCCGACCCCCCGACACAAGTGTTTCTATCTTTTTCCTCCTAATACAAGTTGTACACATCTTAAAGCAAGTGTTAGGGTAAATAATTACAATCTACTCCTTATTTATGTTTTAATATTTATATAACTTTTAAAAAAATAAAAAAAAAGCATAAAAACACTTTCTTATTTTTTTATTAACTATCCGAATGCTCAACGCCTAGTCGAGCTCCGTGCCTGCAGGGAATCGACAGTACGATCCCTATACTCCCTCCGGTCTGGTAATATCTGTCATTTTGGACATCGACACGGTCTTCAAAATACAACTTTGACCGCTAATTTTTATTATAATATATTTATAAAACCCAATAAAATTATAATATTATGAAAGTACTTCTCGAGACAAGTCTACACATATAATTTTTATGTATCCAATTTAAATATTTAAAAATATATTGTTAGTCAAAGTTTTAGAAGTTTGATCATCACTATGTCCAAAACGACAGGTATTACCAAACCGAAGGGAGTAGAACAGATCCTGTTAAAGTGATTAAGTGAAGCCGTGCACGTTCAGGATTCCTCCTTTTTACACTGGCGCTACATTATCTAGACTTCCCAAGCGGTACTTTGTTTCACTAAGCACTGGCCTTTCATCTCCAAGGTAATTTTGCCAGGCCCTTCTTCTTAAAAGAGGCCCAAAAAACTGTATCATTGGCCCAATCTAGCTCCACCTGACTCATTGGCTCGCAAGATTCCAGAGCAAAACATCATATCAGTGGTCTACAACCTGCCAAAGAGCACACAACAAGATTCATCTCATGGATAACAGTAGCTTGCACCTCCTCTGCTTGCAGCTAATGCCTACAGTGTTGCCCTTGCAAGTTGCAAGGTAGGCGTTTCTTTCGGTGTTACACATGCGACACTTCTCCACAGAGCGTGCCAATCAATCTCATTCGCATGCTCCACGGTTAGACGAAGTACCGGTCCGTCCAGCAAGAACCAAGATGCAACGTTCTTTCACTGGCGTTGATGGGCAAAGTCGAAGCTGATCTCTGGAAGGAATATGCACTCACTAGTCACTACTCAGCAGAGCGCAGTCGCTGCAATGTAGACAAAAGCAAAGCAAGGCTGGTCCCTTCTGACCAAAGCGAGCAGGTAAAAGAGGGGGGATGGGGCCGGTCGAGCTCGTGACCAGATTAGCCCAAACTGATGCGTCCAAGCCAGATTTGTCCGGTCTGATCCCTATTGACTTGTGACCTCAAAGCATGATCAGTACTCTGATGCGGTGACGCATTATCCCTTCAGGCTCTTTCTGATCTCGAACACTGCATTGCATGTACTCGCTCGATGTGCCTCTATTCACTCGGTTGCTCTCGTGATTAGAAGCTCGGTTATGGTTCCTGCGAAAGGGCCTACTAGCTCACAGGCAGTAGTAGATAAACGATGCAATGGACTTCAAAACCCTTTAATCGAAAATCAGGTAGGGTTAATGGGGGCATTGTCCTCGGAAGACTATGTCACAGAACAAACCAAATTTCCGAAACAGATAGCACCATCATTTCCATTAACGATTTTTACAAAAAGACACCGCCACAGAACCAGAGAATTACACGGTACAGTCAACACAAACATCACCAGATACCTAAACATTACTTGCAACCAAGAAACAAGCAGTTCCATCAACCAGTCGATCCCGTCCTAACCCGCAATGCGATCGATCACCGGCCGGCGCACTCCGCCGGCTGGACGGGGAAGCGGTCGGTGTCGACGCAGTAGTCGTAGACCAGGTGGTGCGCGCGGGCCCAGAAGAGTTGGTGGCTCTGGTGCACGGTGAGCTCCTCCATGTCTTTCTCCTTCCACCAGTACCGGCCCTCCTTGCCCCACGAGCTCTCGCTGCACCGCCTCACCTCCCCGGCGTCCCAACCGCTGGCGTTGGCCGCCCACACGCACCCGTCCACCCGCACGTCCCGGTACGTGGCCACGAACGGCGCGTGCGACCAGTCTGTCTTGACGCGCCCGCCCTGCGTCGCCCAGTCGTCCGCGTTCCAGATGGAGCTGTACACCGCCATCGGCTGCGGCGACGGGAACGGCGGCACGGAGGACGTGGTGGTGTTCGTGCCGTTGGGGTGGTGGTGGTGACCCTTGGTGGCGGCCGCGGTGGCGTTTTTGTTCTCGTAGACTCGGATCGGCGTGTCGTCGACGAGGAAGACCACCTGGCTGGGATTCCAGAGGACGGCGTAGGTGTGGAAGTCGGTGGTGGGGTCGAACCACAGGTCAATGCGCTGCTCCCGGTTGCCGACGCCGTCGATGTAGAGGTTGGTCTGCACCAGGTACGGCTCGCCGGTGACGTTGCCCAAGAACTCGAAGTCGAACTCGTTGTGCTTGTCCCCCTCGGACGACAACTGCAGTAATACCAGGCGGAGTTAATTTCAGCTTTTACTCGAGGTTGGAGATGCAAATAGTTCTAAGTACTACGGTAATAGAGTAATCTCTTGATGTGGGGACTTGCAAAACGTGGCCTCTTTAAGAAAGTAGCGCTGTTGCTGCACTTGTTCACGTGCAAATGTTCTTTGTAATTGGCGTTCTTGGCTGCTTCCCCTGACAGACATGACAAGCATGTCCCCGGCATTGGCTCTCGATAACACGCTGTCTACCTATTTACTGGCGCCATTGACAGATTTCCCCATTTTACTCGTATATTAATCCTAAATGGGAACATAGATGCAACATACATGCAGAGGCGAAGAACAAAGTGTTCGGTATCGGTAATGTTCTTCTCCTAATGCAGCACGCATGCAGTCGTTCTCCTCGCCGATCTCGCGGGCAACTGAAAAAAGCGTCTTTTATTTTACGACCGGTGGTGAACTGAAAACGCATACTCACATAAAATGCGGTGACGACTCCGGCAGAGTCCCCCGGCACGAGCTTCAGATCGGCGGTCGCCTTGCCGTACAGAAACTTGTCCTTGGACGCGAAGCCCCCGCCTGAGTGCATTCGTTCCCGAATGCAGAACGAACAACGCATCAGAAACGCGCCTCTGAACATGAACATGACTCAAGCGGCCGCCGCTCGTACCTGAGGAGCTGTCGAGGCGGAGCTTGAGGAGGTCGCCCTCGTACACGACGTGGTCGTTGGCCCAGCTCGGCTGCACCACGTCGTCGAACTTGCCCGACGCCGACGCCACCCCGGCGGCGCAGAGCAGCGCGGCCGCGGCCGCGGCCACGGCCACCGCGCCAAAGCAAGACACCATCATTGCAGACTCGCAAACGCTCCTCACCGCCAGCTCGCTTGCAATGCGGTGATCGATCTCGCTGTGCGGCTCGGCCGGGAGCTTGGCGAGCGTTATATAGGCAGAGAGCCGCGGAGGGGGTTGGCTTACGGTGGAAGGCTGGCACGTGACACGGGGCGCCACGTAGGAAGCCAAGGTAGCCGTTGGGCAATGGGGGCTTGGGGGCCCAAGGGCCAGCGCTCTCTGTCTCTGAGCAGCCACAACGCCCTTTGCACCTTTTTGCGGCTTTGGCCACGAATTTCTTCCTGCTGCCGCTACCTCTGTCTCCGGACGAAAAGAATCGTTTCTGCAAGTCAGTGTTGCCCGATTAGGCACTTTAGATAGATTTTTTTTTTCACTTTAGCTCCTAATAAAATTATAAATCTAGTATTTTTTTTTAGAAAAAGCATAAGCCGATATGTGACACCTCCTATAGCAAGAGAGTGTGCTGGGATAACTACGGCAGCTTTTGGGATTAAGAATAATTCAATTTACAATTTTACGCTAAACTTGTAAAAAAATAGAGAGAGAGAGAAAAGGCAAAGGTTCTGTTTTCACCAGGCTCGATAGTACGCAACGCATCAGTACGTTCCCGGGTTGGTTACAGCTGGCCTGGGAGCGCCGGAGCAGCGGCGTACGTGACAAGGTAAAGGGAAAGTGAGCAAGAGTAAAAACAGCAGCGTGTAGGAGTAACTCCGTCCTGGTACGATTACAGCTGCTGTATGCGTTGCGTGCTGCCAAGTGAGTGTTTATCTAGCGCCTGTAGACCCTTTTTTTTTCCGAACTAGCCCGGAAATATATTTTCAAAAATAGTCATCTTCTCTATTATATAAAAAAAACACGACATGTGATATATATATATATATATATAATACTTCGTACTCCCAGGAGTAATTACTCCCATCTTTGAAATACCACCCAAACGTACTCGAAATATTCCTTTATCAGTTTGGATACACTCATATACTAATTATAAGATATTCCAATGAGATCCACATGAAAAAATTGCAAGGAAGTATATAGTTTTTAGCATATTTTGCAAATACCTTCATATACGCATATAAAAAGAAGTATGTCTAAAAAGTGTACATACCACCTCTGAAAAAAATGTAGATACCACCTAGATGATCTTATATACTTATATACTACATGTACATACTCTCCGTTGCGCGAAATACTCCCTACATTGTTAGATACGGCATAGGGAGTAATTACTCCCGGTAGTAGAAAAGAGGCTTTATATATATATATATATATATATATATATATATATATATATATATATATATATATATATATATATATATATATATATATATAGGAAGCCTTTTTCGTACTCTTGGGAGTATATACTCCCACCTTCAGTATACCACTTAAACGAACGTGTTATACTCCTTTATCACTTTCAGTATACTCCAATAATAATTCTAAGATACTTCAATACGGCATGAATGAAAAAATTTCATGGGAGACGTTTATTTTTTATTATATACCCTTTTCCATGTGTAAAAAGAGTATATAAATAAATTATGCTATAAATGGTGGATTTCGATGAAATTTTTCGTGGAATTCACTTTGGAGTATCTTATAATTAGTATTAGAGTATACTCAAACATATAAAGAAGTATAACAATATCATTTATGCAGTATATTGAGAGTAGGAGTACATACTCCCAAGAGTATGGAACCATTTTCCTATATTTTTGTAAATGCAGTCGTAGAAAGCTATGTTTTTTTAGAAAAAAAGAGGTACGGCAAGCTTTCTCATGCTGCGGGTCCGCGGCTGACCTCTCTCGCTGGCTGGCACAGCACGGCTTGATGGCGAAGCTAGCGAGAATTTTATTCGAGTAGTTGTTCGTCAAGCAACCAATAATGGTCAGTAATTGCCACCGTGTCTCCTTCTCTCTTCTTCGATAGTTCCATGGAGACTAGCTAGTGGGTTGGGATTTCTAGAGTTGACGTGTTTACTCTATCTAAATTTGTCTAATTTAATTCTTGATTTTCTTTTCTTTCAAAATTTATTAGAACTAATAGAGTTACAACTTTAGGGGATATGGACCCTAGACTAGCTGTACCGTGGCGGACATGACCGATAAAAAATCTCATGCACATCAAGCTATCTTGAAATCATCGTTTTTTGCAGCTCCCTCGCGATTATTTTTGTAAATATATTCTTATTTTTAAAAGTAATTATAAAAATAATCTCTTTTTAACTACGGAAGAGTCAGCAGGTTAGTCAGACGCACCAAGTTCTTACCAAGGTCGTATGGCTCAACACGAATGTAATAATTGATTATTCACTTAATTAAATAATCACCCCGATTAATCACTTAATTCAATAAATCGCTTAATTAAATACCTTTTGCTTAATTAAAACCAATATTGAAAGTAGATATTTAGTAGCGCTATAGTTTTTAACTTCAATACGAATTTATGGGGCCAATATTCCACTATATTAATTATAAACGCTATAGATAGTAATAGTTTCTCTATATGAAAGGCAAAACATTAGGTCTATTTTGAGATCCAACATTACTAGAATGCCCAAATGCATCTGTTATTAGTCCGAAATATGATAAAATCTTGTAAAAAAAAACCTCGTCTCGCCATTTTTCAACAATCTACTCCCTCCGTCCCATAAAGTGTATTTTTAGTTTTTTTCAGACAGATTAGTTTGCAAGGTAAATAACTAATATGGTCCTTATTACTCTATGCACAAGCGTGCTGGTGCCTTGGTTTCCACCAGCACTTAAATGAGCATGCATATATTTACAGCTGGGCCCTACGAACTAAATTAAAATGCACTCTTTGTGGGACAAATTTTGAATACTAGAAATGCACTCTTTGTGTGACGGAGAGTGTAGCATTTATATTTCTTAGTGATTAAATACTTGTTAAAAAATATTATGATATAGTTATCAGTTATGGTATTTGATATGTATTAGCATGTTTGTTGATTCCGAACTTGACACATATTTTTATTACATGAAAACATTAATTCATTTTCAAATTACCATGATTTTATGATTTGTTTAAAAGTGACATATATTACATTCATGTTTATTTCTTAAAAAATTTAATACGAAAAGGCGACGAATAATAGGTTCCGTAATAGTTAGCGATAGTTGTTCTAGATTTCATACGAAATTGCCGCGAAGGCACGAAAATCATGACTCGAAACCTTGATTAACATGGCCCATTCATGCTATCGATGAAGCAAAGTTTGATGGTGCTCGTCCAAGCACGAGTGGCAAGGTTTCAAATTTCGTTTCAGTATATATCTCGGAGGCGGTCAAAATTTGAAATCACGGCAGGATTTCAAAATATCAAATGAAATCTAGACAAAATCCAAAAATCAAATTTTAAATCCATTTTTTTCAACCGAGAAATCTGAGATTTCAGCTGAAATCATCGAGATTTCGGTCCGCTTGAATCGATCGAAAAATAGTCAAAAGCACATCAAAAGTTTTTGAAATTTTTTATCGATAGTCTTGACCCTAAATCCAATCAAATTCGGCCCATAAGAATGAAAATCCCGTCAAAATCATCGAGATTTCGATCGAAATTGTCGAGATCATGCCGAGATTTAAATGGGTACAATAGTATTTTGAATTTTTCAAATTTTGTTACCTGATTAAGATTTAGAATCTTGGGGCCTGAAATCCAAAATCTCGCTAGGATTTGGACCTTTGGTACGTGGTACATTCTGTTATAGTATGATAATGTGGTAGGTGAAACATATTTCTTGTCACCACTTCGACATTTAGAATGAGGTTAATTTTTTTTTAAAAGAGAGAAGCCAGAAAGGTTATGGCTACTACTGTCTCAGCTCCGTGTAGAAATGTGAATTGCTTCCCTGACATAGACCCTTCACACAAGCAAGGATACTCTGAATCTCTGATCATCTAGTCTTAAACTAAGCACACACGCTAGCTCGTACCACGCTATTTGTTTTTTCAGTCCCAACTCCCAAGAGTACAAAGATATTCTTACCAGTAACGTCAAGAGGTATTCCGTACCCCCATTGGGCTCGGAGTGATATAAAGAATCGTGCTCCATTAGGAACAGTTCCCCAGGAGGGAGCGGCGGGGTGTAGTCTCCAGCTGTGAATGAGTGTGACGAAATTGGGTGGGTATTTTTAATTTGAAACCGTATTACCAAGCGAATTAATTGATTATTTTGTTTTTTAGACTTTCGATTTGATTTCTATTTTGATATAATTTAATTTTTGATATTCAGTTTGGTTTTTTATTTTTAGAAACCGAAATAATCGAATAGTCCAGGTACAATACCATTTTTACAATGCTCTTTCTAAAATTACCAAATAATTCTCATATTCTAATAAGTTTATGCATATATGTGGTATATTTATATGTTCTGACATCTTTATTCATAGGTCATTACAGTATAACCAAATTACTTTAATTCGGTTTGGATTTTTATTTTGATCCGAAAAATTCGATAACTTAGTAACCAATTTGAAAAAATTGAATTATTTTTTTTTAAAAAAAACGAATAGCCACCCCTAAACGCCATCACTCCTTTATCAAAAGGGGGCCGCCATGTAAGAAAAAAACCAAACACCGGTGCTCATATTTTTTGGTGCAGTGCACGATGATGGCATGCACACACATACACACATGCGCTGTCTTTTTACTGGAGCCAACAAAACTCATGAGGCATCATTCCGCGGGTTCTCTTCTTTTCTCTTTCGAGACGCAAACACCGAGGCGCATATGTCGAGTCACCCACACAGCAATACTGCTGTCTCCCAGACGTCACGGCTCGTACGTTAAGATGATTGTATTATTCTTAATTATTTTCTATAAATACTACTCCCTCTGTCCCACAAAGAGTGCATTTCTAGGATTTTTAAGACAGATTAGTGTGCAAGGTAAATGACTAATGTGCCCCTTATTACTCCATACACAAGCATGGTGGTGCTTCGGTTTCCACAAGCACTTAAATGAGCATGCATACACTTACAGCTGGGCCCTACAGACTAAAGATGCATTCTTTGTGGGACAAAATTTGAACACTAGAAATGCACTCTTTGTGGGACAGAGGGAGTATACGTTTGATATATATAGGTAGAATATTATTTAATTCAAGCATTTATTAAGAATATAAAGATAACTTTACAGTAATTTGTATTGAAACGTAACTTCGTATTATTCGAAAAAGAGGTACTGTAACCCTCCAATGCTGCTTCAAGTACGATTTTGATGTGATTAGTTTCACAGCGAGCCGGTAGTAGTTGTAGTTCGTGGCGCTGGCATCGTGCAGAATTGTAAACACACGGGCACCTGTCGACAGTCGTTGCACTATCATGCAAACCATGCGTCGCACTCACAAATGAGGGCTTGTTTGGGAGCATCTAATCCCGCCGGGTTCCCCATCGATTCCCTGGGATGGCGTCCCACGAGGAAAATTGCCCCAATCCAGTTTCAAGCCGCGTTTGGGAGCACCCATGGTCAGGTTTTTCTAGCCCAATCCGCCTCAAATCCCCGGGGAAGAAAACAACGTCTCCATCCTCGTGAAAAATTCTCCCTGTCGCACTCACGCGACGGCGCGGCCTCTCCCCATCAGGGCCGACTCGCGCGACGGCGAGGCCTCTCCCCATCAGCGCCGACTCGCGAGTCTCAACTCCACCTTTCCATCACCACTCCTCGCGACTCCTCCACCTACAACTCCGGTGACATCTCCTCGGTTAGTTCTATCTCTTCCTCTTCCTAATCTCTCGTCCTTGCTCTTTTTCATCGAACCCTTTTCTCATAGATCTGGTGTAGGGGAGGGTGGTTGCTGTTCTTGAGGATTTGTCTTGAAATTTGAAGGAACCGTCGGCTTGGGGTAAGACTTGTTCAACCCGGTTATCGATCTGGTGTAAGGTTTCATTTTTACTCTCTTATCGGATCTATTATACCTAGTCTTGTTGAACCCGGTGATACTGAGTTTGTAGAGGTCTTCTTTGCCGCATTCTTTCTTGAGCCTTGCCTATTTTGCAAGGTATTATCTTGTTTGCTTGCTTCATCTTGTTTGCTTTACTGAGCCCTTCTTGCTTTTGTGTATCCTTGGAGATGTGTGTGAATGTCGTGTGGATGAAATCAGCAGTGCTAGGGTTGATTTTAGTAATGCTGTAGATTTTATGAGTAGAATCAGAAAGGTCTGTTCAACTTCAGTCCATGTAGTTCATTGAGTAGAGTCTAATGTCTTCGACACAAATAGAAGGGCGCAAAACCTACGTTTAACCAAATGGCTTTGTAACTTGTGTGCCCAACTCTCTGCATTTTGAAATATATATGTGTCGGGGGGTCGGGTAATTTCCATAAATTACCTCGGATGCCACCAACGACCAAGCTCGCTCCCGCCCGAGCCACCAGGAGGTCGTTACCCTGGGTTGTCTAAATCAGAGCTTGGAAGGCTACGCATTCCGGCCAGTTCCGAGCTCGGGCTCGGGTGGGACCGAGAATGCCACGTACTCCAGTCGATTCCGAGCTCGAGCTCGGGTAAGATGTCCAAGCTCGGTGCCGTTCATCGGCCGACCTTACGAGGTCTCGGGGTCGGTAGGAATAACCACCCGAGCGTAACTTCCGTTGGCCCGTTACGTTTCCCGTGGGAGCGTGGCGGAAAGATAGGATCCACCAGTTGCCACGTTTGGACGAGGTCCAAACGTGCGGGTAGTGGGGTCATGGAGTTCGATCCTCTGTAAGCTATAAAGGGGTCCCCATCGTGAGGGGGACACACAACGATAACAACAACAGTAGCAGCACACAGACTGTAAAACTCAGACACATTGCAAGAGTAAACGAGAGCTGGAGTAGGGCTATTATCTCTTTCTCGAGAGGCCCGAACCAGGGTAAACTGCTGTGTCCACATTCGTTGGAATCTGGTGAGCCATTCTTCGAGTAATCCCTCACGTAAGAAGGGGTCACAGTTGGTCCCTCCACCAACAAGTAAGCTCGGCGGGGGCCTGTTCCCCAATCGTCGACAATATGGTTCTTTGACACTTCTAGATTTATGTAGTATCATCTTAGTTAAGAATTCAATGCACTGTGATATGTTCACTACTTTTGTTCAGCGTTGCTCTTTGCCTCTTTTATTGTGCAAATTGATGGGGAACAAGATAAACTCAGACAATTTATCTGACAACATCCACAGGATCAACTCGTAGTCTCAATCAGCAGTGCTAGGGTTGATTTTATGAAATCAGATGTGTGTGAATGGTAGCTGTTGCAGAAAGCTCAGAGCATCTTCTTATAAGATGTCACCCTTCAGCCTCTTCTGATCGACTGACACCTTTGCTAAAACTAAACAACTCGATCCAGAATTCAGTCCAATTACTTGCAACATTGCATCAGTAATATATAGTGGTTTCAAACTGCACATCTGTTTTGACACAAGCCACTTGCTAGCTGCTACAAAATGTATTATTCATCAGGCACAATGAATTCTTTTTAAGTAGTTCCATACATAAGTTAACTCATATTGATTATCGATTTGCCCATGGTGTGTCATGTGAAATCATGAAACTATGATTCTTGGTTTGTTGTTTACAATAGTGGGGTGGTAGTTTGGTATTCAAGGATAATCGAATATCATTTTAGTGTATTATTTGCAATTATTCAGAGTTACAACTTACAATATGTTATGTTACTGTATTATTTTAGTGTAGTCGCATGATATTAAGCTTTGATGCTCAGGTTTTCATATTCCAGTTTGCAAATTCAGTGGACAAGTGTGTTACTTAACTCTAGTCTCGTGTCTTGATAGTTGATACTGTAAGTTTGAAACTAAAAAGGTTGTATTGTGCTTTAACTTTCTGTCTAGTGTACGATTCATTTTTATAGTTAAGTAGCAATCGATAGTTATCTTAGATAAGGGTAGTGTATCATGATCGCAAATCTATTGCTTTCATTATGTTCCTGTGAGTTCATTGACCTCATGTAGTGATTTAAGCCTTGAAATTGCATTTGGAGATGATGATACAAGTGAATATCCTTTTAGTTTGGACGGGAGCTTTTACTCACTGGATTTTCAATATGCCATCAAGCAGTCTTTGAATTTTTTGAATCTCAGGGAATTTTATTCATGTGGCTTCCAAATGGTGGAAGGGAATAAATTTCTCTTGGGGGAAATTGCCATAGGGATTGAGGGGGATTCAAGATGCCATTAAAATCCCTGCATAGGGAAAATTTTCCATAGTTTTTTTCCTAGCATCCAAACAAGCCCTGAATGTGCATCAACATCCCCCGATCAGAATTCAAAAGCAATTGTGGCTGACAGATCCAGTTCCACACTTCCACGATGCCACCTTACTTGTGAATTCTCTCCATCATTTTATTGCAGCACTTGCAGTCACACAACTTCAGCTCTCATGCTTGCCGGACAAGCAGGGTTCACCTTTTCGTTTTGCCGATTTTCGAATGAACAGTGAAATTTGATCATCGCAAAAATCGAGCCGAAAATCGTAAAAATCGCATAAATTTAAAGACCAGATTTTTTTTAAAAAAAAAACAAAAATCGTAGAAAATCGACAACCATGTTGAACTTTTTATGCAGTCGACTTTTGGTAGTGATTTTCGATGATTTTTTGACGAAAATCGATCGATTTTCACCTATTTTTGACACGTAACTTTTTTTGAATTTTTTTTAATCGGACCGGTTTATCGACCGGTTTTTGATGTCGAACCCTAGCGGTACGGTCGATTTTCGACGATTTTTGAAACCATGCCGACAAGTATACACACACGAGAACGAGCTTAGCGTGTTGTTCTTTCTTTTTTTAAAAAAAAAAAAATAGTTAGTGTGTTGTGTTGATACTTGATACTATCCCTATATCCCAAAATATAAAATTCTTCAAGAAGATTCCTACCTTAGATCTCTTCCCTCTCTAACCGCCATATGAATATCGTTTGTTTTTTATAAGAGTTGCACCCCATTACGCATCTTTGTTAACTATGTTCAACAGTAAATGATGAAAATTGATAAAGAGTTCAATAAAAGGACCACTCTCCTTGTATGGTTTGTTCATGAATGTAATCATACATTTCAACTAGCAGAACGATTTGGCTGTGATTTTTTTCTATGTACAACGACAATGTGAAATAATCACAGGTAACCTTTTTTCTCTCTCTTTGTGGTCAACATTCAACGATGACTCGATGAGCTTCCACCACAATGGCCTACCAAAATCTAAATGCTACTAGCCAGCCATTAGTACAATGTACTGAAGCTGTCACCACTTGTTCCTATTTTGATGACTAATAGTACCCTCCCTTCATGACTTCTGCAACTTTGTAAGGGATCCTACTGCAATCTTCCCTTTCCGATCAATTATACAAGTAAGATTTTGCTGTTAGTAATACAAAAAGACTCTTCTCCATTTCTTTCGTGAGAGATCCAATTGTCCCAGGATGTAGTCTGACATCATCATCCAGAAACAAAACATATTTGCTGTCCTTGTGCATCTTTTCAACACCAATCTGTTTCAGTGCATGAGCAAAAGCTCGTTACCCTGTCACCTCATTGGGCTTGTTTGGAAAACAGAGAATAAGACCAATAGATGGTCCTATAAGAGCTACAGAAAATTTAGAAGCATTTAGAAACATGTGCCAGATAGAACATTCAACTTCGCTAAATATGAAAGGATAATGGACTAAATATCATGGGTGGTAATAAAGTCCTTTATGTACTAACTGATTATGAATTTTCTGGCTACATGTCGTTGGGAACCCGCTACACTCACCTTTGCCTCCAGTTTGTCATGAAAATTATATAATCTAAAAAGGTTACAACGGATGAAGAGAGCTATGGATAGATGAGATGCATATCTAAAAAGACTTATGAGGGCTTCCAACTACCTTGTATTCGGTGATCAAACGGGAAATAGCATGATAAGCTAGATCATCTTTGGTTTCTAACACAAACAAGAATTCCAATGGTCCCCCACAAAGAGAGGTAATCTGCATTTTTATGGGTGTTAATAGCATAGTAATTAACACTATAAGCAACAATGGTTACAAATTACAGTATGATCGTACCTGAGTTTTCCAATTTTGCAAATTGTGCTCACCAAAGCCCTTCAAGGGCATGATTACAAAGACACTAGGTAATTTCTCCTGAACAGAGTGTTCAAGCTCATCTACGTCATCACAAAGAAATGCAAAAATATTTCCATTTTCAATTTTGCACCTCATCTTCTGTATTTCTTTTTTCTGGTAAGAAAGCATCGACTGTAAAGTAAAATCAGTTTGCTGCTGGATTTCTGGCCATGACAAGGTCCCGTTCGTTTTAGTTTTTGAACAGCTTCTGCTAAAAAAAAAACAAATTATTTGCCGAACGGGAGGATTTCGGACAGCTTCTTTGATAATCAGAAGCCGATTTCTATATAGAATCAGAATCTGGCTGAAACCTAATTCTTACTGATTCTCGTCGGCTCGGTCTGGAACTTAGAAGTTGTAGCCGGCTTGACCCGTTTCTCCCATAGTCAGAAGCAACTTCTCCCATAATCCAGAATCCATAATTCAGAAGCTGAAACGAACTGGACCAAAACATAACCAAGGAAAATTTAGTTTACAGAATTGCTTTCTTGAAGATCCACATTACCTGACAAATGCAGCAACAATGCAACCAAGAGCAAGTGTTAAGCAGATCAAACACCCCTACATAAATTGTGGGAAATTGCATTAAAGAAGAAGAAGCAAGCTATAGTGTAAATGGTAAAATTAAAGTTAAAGGACCAAAATGATATAGATTAAGAAACAAAGCACTCAGCTTCGGAAGAAAAATCTAAACTTTAACCTAGACGACAGGATATATGCCATGTCATATTCTCATGGACATTCGAAATGAATCAAACAAAGGTTGAATAGCCCAAACATGGAAACACGTTACGCATACAAAACAAATAAGACAATGAGATCGACATCGCTTGCCTTATATCATAAGTATGTAAACATATTGGAAGATTACGGGGGAGGCGAAGCATCCAATTCTAGGAGCCTCGACCCGAACCCTATTTTCGTTGATGTAACAGGGCTGCAGAAGGCGCAACTCGCATTGGATGCGGCTTCCTTGCGTCCCCTCCCCCGCGCCATGGTGGGGCCCTCCTGAAGCTTCTAGACGCTTCTACGGGAAGGCGGATGAGGAACGGGGGTGCTGGCGCGAGAGGCCGCGTACGTGATGGGGTCTCTTACTGGATCTCCTGAGCGGTTCGAGTCGAGGACGAAGAGGATGGAGTGGCGGCGAGGACGGAGCGACCGGACCGGGTTGGCGACGAAGAGGACATTGGCGAGGCGCATTGGGTCACGAACGAAGAGGGCGGAGCGGCGCCGCGGACGGAGCAACGAAGAACAGGTCGATGACGAGGACGACGATGCGGATGGAGCGGCACGCGGAGCTGTCACCTCCTTGTAGGTTCCTCGTAGGCGCGGGAGGGAGCAATCGTTGAGCACCGACCAGACGAGAAGGCGATGAGTAGCGTAGAGAGAATCCGCATACCATTCTGTAAAAATGGAAAAGAAGATGGTAATCTGTTGGAAGCAAAATTAGTGATGATGCATTACTTACTTTGTCAGATAAAAAATGTGATAAGTAACACGTTGGAGATGCTCTACCCGAAAGTGTTCGATTTGAAGTAGTATTACGAAATCAAAAAGCAAGAGGATGGGTACAGACTACAGAGGCTGCAGGAAAGCGATAGATAATGTGTACTAGCCACTCACTGCTCAACGCAAAGCTCGAGGCAGCCCCTACAGCCAACGGATACGTGCCAGGTGTCCAGCCCAATGCGTCACCATGCAACTTTATGCAGTTAAAGCAACCCAGAAAAGTATACACCGTGCGAAAGCCAGCGTGTAAATGGCCCGGTTGTATTTGTTTTTTGTTTTTGGAAAATCGATTGAAATTGTAAAAAGTGGTGCTTTTATGAATTTTTTAAATATAATTTATATACATTTAAAGTAAATAATTAATCACTATCTACCTTCTATTCATATTTTAAGTTTTATATAACTTAAGAGACACCTTTCAATTGTAAAATAGGGCTCCCAAGGTGTCACTGCCATATTCATGTACCGTGGAAGGCGATCGAATCCGTGCTGTGATCCTACCCGGGCGTTCTCCGAGCACCATGAGCGTGCTAGCAGTAAGTGTCGAGGTAGGGCGACTGGACGTCAGGCAGGGGCAAGGCTGCTGCCATCGCGGTTCACGAATGATCCAGATGGCACTAACGCTACTGTCGTCGAGGTGGGACGTGGGAGAGGATATTTTTTCAGACTTAATTGCTCGGGTCGTACTTGGAAAAAGAAACCTATCAGGGCTAACAAAAAAAAAGGAGAAACTTCCACTCTGACGTCTGATTTTTTTGTTTTTTTCGGACACCGCGCAATATTTTTTTTAACGTATGAAGCATTTTTTTAAACGTATGAAACATCTTTTTTACTGCCGTCCGATCCCGGAAAAAAAAAGGTAAGAACTCATTCTGTGTAACTGACACGCGAGGCACCATCCCTTGCAGCGTAGAACAGTGACGTCACTCAGAACTGTTGTAATAATAATAATGCTTCCTCTGTCTTTTCCGTGCAATGGAGTAAAAGCTTCTCTAGCCCGGGGAAAAGTGAAAAGGAAAAGGTTTTGGAGTTTGGACTTATCTTTTCAGTCCAAAACTTTTTGAAGGGAAAACAACTCCTCCTCCGGCCTCCATTCAATTGCCGTCAGGTTGTGTCTACTATATCTTTTCAAATTTAAAAAAATAGTGCCGTTGATCTACAGCTAGCGGCGCCTGTGCAGACAGCGATTGGAGTACTCGTGAACAGTGTACTGCTGCTAAACTTAGCTCCCTTGCCATCTACTCGTTGGTTTCGACTTTAGTAATTTTTTAAGCGATACAAAAGTAAACAGCTTTAAATGTAGCATACTGATAAAAAGTGATTTTGATTATAAATCTAATGGGAAAGTCTAAAGAACGGTATACCGTTCTAAGGCAAACTAACGGAAGAGACCACACCGCGCGAACTCCATCCCTACACCCCCCACGCGGCGGCGCCTTTTTCTCGTGTCGTCCTGATCTCACTTTAATCCTGCCTACATTGTTGCTTCCTTCCTTTATCAGTGACCAAATGCGACGGAAGCGCATCATAGAATGACAGGTGGGTCCAACCGTCCAGGTTATCAACATCATCTGTTCGTGATGGCCTGATGGGGTTGTAGTTTACGAGCATTTAGTCTCTTAATGGTGCAACTCAGAGAAATTCACGCTAAAAATTGCACAGACTCGTTACATTTTATTTTCAAATTTAATAAAAATAATGAAACTTATCCATGAAACTCATCCATGAAACCTAATGAAACTTATCCGTGAAAACTAATGAAACTTATTCGTGAAATCTGATGAAACTTATCCGTAAAATAAGTTTCATGAATTTTCCTAATGTTTTATGAAATTTAACACCGAAACTCATGAAACTTATCACCGAAACTCGTGAAACATTATAATGAAACTCATGAAACCTTTGAAACTTAACACATGAAACTTATCCGTGAAACCTAATGAAACTTATCCGTGAAATATTATGAAACTTATTCGTGAAATATCATGAAACTTATCCGTGAAACCCGATGAAACTAATACGTGAAATCTAATGAAACTTGTATGTGAAACCTAATGAAACTTAACGGTGAAATATCATGAAACTTATCCGTGAAACCTAATGAAACTTATCCGTGGAATATCATGGAACTTATCCGTGAAACCTAATGAAACTTGTCCGTGAAATATCATGGAACTTATCCGTGAAACCTAATGAAATATCATGAAACTTATCCATGAAACCTAATGAAATTTATCTGCGAAACATCATGAAATTTATCCGTGAAATCTAATTAAACTTATCCATGGAATATCATGAAACTTATCCATGAAACCTAATAAAACTTATCCGTGAAATATAATAAAACTTATCCATGAAACTTATTTGTAAAACCTATTTACATGTGAGACATCATGAAACTTATGAAACCTACAAAATATAAATGAACACACTTAATACCTAGTGAAACATGCTATACCGTTGGAATCACTTCCAACGGTACAGCGTGCGATAGCACTACTCAAATCTAATACTATCGTTTTCGTGTAACATGATTAGATCATTGGAAGATTATCGTTGGTTTGATAAGGTCCAAGTCAAAATTGACCAGCAAGCGTGGAATGGATACTTCAGTTCAGGTAGCGCTCCTACTGGTAGCATTGTGAATCAGTATGCTACTAGTGTGACAACCGACGAAAGGGTGTACCTTCGTGCTGGTACATACGGACACGGTAATAATCGCCGTGGTATACTCCTCCACATACGACAATTTCCTCTGCTGTAAAATGCGCAGCGCTGTGACTCACAGCCAGGGTGTGGGCGTGCGCGAAGGGTCGTCCAATCGACGTGACCCAAACGCCAGCTGTGGAGTCTGGACTATGCTGTCCTTGAGCGTTTGAGCCCATCTCACGTACCCGATTATTTACCTCCTACTACTCACGGTAAAAACATGGGCATTTCAAGCTCTGCCCCACGCGCTGCCGCGCTCTTCACAGCGAGCCCCTAAATGCCCTGTTTATGCAGGAGCAGTAGCTTGTCCCCTCGCGCTCGTCGTGATGCGACGTTCGCTTCAGCACACGGCTGCGCGCTCGACGGCGACCTGTGGCTGTAACGTCGTCGTCCGTGAACGCTTCAATTCTTTCCGTCCCCTCTGTCTGTGCAATCCGCAGTAAAAACACTCGAGTAACTTTTTTTTGATGAGGAATATTGCATCTGTCCAAATTTTATACGACATATTTTATCCGTGCACTGTATTCAATACATATACATGTAGAATAGTGAGTATATATTTATTTATTTATTGAGGTATAAAAGGAAAATCATATTTATATTTACATTGAAACATAATACGTTCTATATTTATGGATAAAATTATTAAAAAAATAAAATCCTATAAACTTAGATGGAGGAAATATCTGCAAGTTCACTCTACTTAAAGTGTTAAATACTGTGACTCATATATATTCTTTTAGGATCTAGAAAGGTGTTGTCGGTGTTTCGTGCACCGGCAATACGAATTTATGGTCGGATGGGGGTCGCGCGCTCCCTCTCCCCGAATGGTCGACTCAAGGAGTCAGAAGATGTATACTGGTTCGGGCCGAATGTCCCTACTCCAGTTCGTGCGGCGTGAGTGTATTGATCTTTGGGAGATGGACAAGGGGTGTACAAGCGAGGCGGGCGGTCGGCTGTCCGATCCCCTTGATGTTTTTTGCTAGGGAGTCGAGGCTACCTAGAAGACTGTTTTTCTCTCTTTACTCCACCCCCTCCCTCTCGGGTCCTGCCTCTCCTTATATAGACGGAGGAGGCAAGTTACACGGGAGTTGTGAAAACAACGAGGGAAGGGGCCTGCACGTCTTGACGTTTGGTTCCTGTCTTGTCCGACCGACCCTCGCCGTCCCGGCGGGGTTGGTGGTTCTGCGTCTGCATACCGCGTAGTCTTTGCCTGGGTGGCGTGTTGCGTGGTGCTCTTGTCGGCCTCGGTGGCTTTAATGGCGCTTGACTTTGCTTTGGCCTCGGAGTGGCGCGCTCCTGCGGTGTGCCAGCGGCGGGCGAGGCTTGACTTCTTCGGTGGCTCTTCCGACGGCCTTGGGAAGGAGCCGCCTACCTGCACGGATGTCGAGGGGCCAGCTGCGCACAAGGCACCGCCGACATCGGGCGCTGGCCTCGCTGCTCGTCTTGCAGTGGAGCTTGAGCTTCAATATTAGGCGGCCGGCGCATGCCGACCGCCCGAATCGAGTCCGCCGACCGTCGGGTCGGCCCCGCATGTGTCGGGCTCGTTCCTCGCGCCCAAGTACCTTTCGGTGGTCTGGCCTCGCCGTGATAGGTCACCGCTCGTGCCGGTGATGGGGTACCCATGGTATGGGTACTCGCCAAGAGTTTCGAGCCTCGGAGCGGTCGGAGAGCCGCCGGGGTTTAACTGGCGGCGATGGCCGTCGGCCGGAGGTCGGTGGACGCTAGGTCGTCGTGGTCGCTGGGGCCGTGCCACCTAGAAAGAGCTCCTGCGCGCGAAGCACCGGCTGGTGTAGCTCTGAGCGGCCTGAGAGCCTGGCCGGGGTTTACCCGGCCGAAAAGTGGTCATGACCACGAGGTCGGCGACGCTTTGGTCGGGGCCGCTTGTTTGGTCGTGTTCGCCAAAGAGCCCGGCACATGAGCGCACCTGGTGCACTGGCCGGGGTTTACCCGGCCGAAAGTGGTCATGCGACCCGAGGTCGGCGACGCTTTGGTCGGCCGCCGCTTGTTTGGTCAGGTTCGCCAAAGAGCCCGGGGTAAGGCGAGCGCACCCGGCGGTGTAGCCCCGAGCCCCGAGCGGGTCGGAGAGCCGGCCTGGGTTTATCTTGGCCGGACTGGCAGCCACTGCACGTGGGTCCTCGTGAGTCGTGTGAGCGACGCGCGCTTACCTTCGCTTGGCTTGAACGCTGCGGCTCGTGCGAAGCATTATCGGGTAATCCGAGTGGAACCTTGGCGATCCCCTTGAGGGGTTCGCTTCAAGCGACGTAGCTCCCGGCTGCATGCGTCCGACTACTGGGGCGTTCCATAAAAACCTTTCCTTACTCGATCCGTGTCGGATCGCCGGTCGTCCGCCGACCCGAGTGCGGTGGCCGCTACTCATCGATGAGTTCCGCGGGAGAGTGTGAGGTATGGTCTCGACGCGAAGTCACGTTGATTGGGTCGTCCGCCGACCCATCCGAGGCTCCTCTGGGGCTCACCGCGACTCGCCCTCGCTCTTTTACGTCTTTGGCGGCTTCGTTCGGTGGCTTGATTCGGCCTTCGTAACCCATAGCACGGTGCCGGGCCTCGGGTGCGAGCCTATAGGCGGCTTGCCCTCCCGAGGCCGGGCGGCCCAGTGGGCCGTTTGCATACCTTTCCCGGCATGGGGCGCCCTGGCCCATCGTGACCGGCGAGGCCCGCGATCTTTGTCTTGGCCTTGGCGCGAGGCGGCCATCCTGTCGGGCGATTAATGCGCAGGGATTTAAATGGATCGCGCACGTTATCGGAAACGGCGAGGCGGCAAAGTGACGGTTTGCGCATCGTTGATTTGCGCGAGGAGGCGTCGATTTCGCGCGAGGCGCTGGTCTGTTTCGCCGGGCGCCTATAAAGGAAGGAGTGGGTGGCGTGGTAGGCGCCAAGCCCTCTGTTCGCGCGCTCTGCAAAAAAGGAAAAGGGAAGAAAGAAAACGAGGGAAGAAGAGGAGCTTCCTGCTTCGTCGCGTCGTTCCCTGCTTTCCTTCGCGCATTTGGAGATGTCGCTGCATTCGCACTCGGCCGCGGGTCGCTATCTCGATCTGGAGAGGAAGGAGTTCCTTCCTCCGCGCCCGAGTCCGGCTGGCGAAGTTCACGGCCGACCGAGGTCCCCGGTTGAGGACGGCGAGATAGTTTCGGCCGGGCGCCCTTCTACGAACGGGGCTTGAAGCTTCCGCTCCACCCGCTCGTCCGGGGTTGCCTGCACTATTACGGGGAGAAGTTCATCACCTGAACCCGAATGGAGTCCTCCATATTGCGGTCTTCATGACGCTGTGTGAGGCCTTTCTGGGGATTGAACCCCATTTTGGGCTCTGGCGCCACTTCTTCTTCGCGAGGCCGTCACCGGACACCACCGGCCTCCTCGGAGCTCTGATGATCCAACTGCGCAACCATCGCAAGCCGTTCTACGTCGATTTGAGGCTGCCGACGTCTAACCGGGGGTGGCATAGCGAGTGGTTCTACGTCCGAACCTCGACAACAAAGTGCTCTCCTTCGCCGGTGGGAATTTACCAACGCCGCATCCCTGTTGGGGTGGGGTCTGATCTGAAGGGCCAGGAAGAAGGTGGACGCGATCCTTGAAAAGCTCGCGGACCTGAAGCGCGGGGCCTGGCGAGCAAGGTGGTCCTCAAGACGTTCATGGAGAGGCGCATCCAACCCCTCAAGGGTCGATTCGCCCCATGTTTGAGTTCATTGGGCCGACCGACCGCAAGGTCGTCGGGCGGAGCTCCTCCGTCGGAGATCCTCGCGCGTGTCCGCAGCTCCATCGCGGAGATACCGAACCGGGCGAGGCGCTCGCGCCGTTTTCGCAGAATCCGCAGAACCTGGTACGCCTCGACGGCCTCGCTCGCTTTTGCTTTGCTCTGCTCCTTCGCCCCCTTACCCGAACGTGTTCTCGTAGGGGCTCGGTGGACTGATCTCCCGTCCCTTGCTGCCGGGGGAAAAGGAGTTGAGGGTGGCCGCGCGCCTCGAAAAGGAGAAGCAGGACGCCGCCCTGCTAGCGGAAAAAGAGGCCACCAAGACGCAGAAGAGGAAAGAGTGCGCGGACCGAGCCGCGCGTGGCGAGGAGGTCTCGGAGGAGACCTCGGAAGAGACCTCGAGTGAGGGTGACGAGGAGTCGTTGCCGAGCGAGGGAGAAGAAGTCGCCGGAGGCGATTTCGCGTCGCGACGCTGGTCCCGATGGCCATGGCGGGCCGCGGCTCCTCCGAAGAGACCGCGGCGCAGGTTTATCCTCGCGAGCGCTGGTCCTGTCGCCTCCTCGCGAAGTCCGGCAAAGAGGGCTCGTCAGTGCCGGTTGTTCGCTCCTCCGGTAAGTGACTTGCGCAATTCCTCCGTGTCGACTTCTTCTCGCAATTCTGACCGATCAGACGCAGGGCCTCACTGGCCCAGGAGGGCGCCGAGCCCTACTGGCGGTGAGGAATCGCCCCCTCCGATCTGTCCGCTGGGCGTGCGGTGGTTGTCGGGGCGGGATCGTCGGATCGCCTCGCAGTAGGGCCTGGCTTGCCGAGGGGACGCCGCCAGAGGGGGACGATTCTGGCCGCCGGATGCGACCGAAGCGCGTAAGCTCCGTCGGGCATGCTTCCGCCTGCGCCGCTGTTGAGACCGGCGAGGTCTCGCTGCCCCGCTTTCCCCGTGTTGCCGATCAGGAGGTCAGCGCGAGCCCGCCGCCGGGAAGCGCTGGGTTTATGGCGTCGCAACGCCGGCGGACGAGATCTACCGCCTCGCCGCCGGGGCCGCCGCCGCCGGCGGCCCGAGTGTCGCTGATGGCGCTGGCAGCCGATCGCCACAGCGCCTGGCCGAGCGGGAAATCAAGTCGTATGGCTGCCGATCGCCTGCTGACTTGGCCCGCCCGACCGCCGGGGTCCCGCTCGCTCGATTTACGAGGCGTAACGCCGCGGATTGGGACGCTCGAGGAGGAGATGGGAAGGATCTACGCCGACCTTACCCTTGTTGTTGACGCCGCTGGCCCAAGGCGAGGGGAAGTCCATTGCTCAGAGTCTCGCCGGCCAGACCGTAAGTCCGACGGGGATTTTTGTCTCTTGTGCATCTTCTTGACCGGGAAATGGAGACTGACCGGGCGGGTACTTGCAGCGCTTGACATCCCGAGCGGTGGACAAGTCAATGTTCCTCCGGCACTTGCACAGCCGGGGGAGTGCCGTAGGGAAAGAGCTGCTCGACGCTCGGAGGGCGCTTGCCGCCGAGCAAGGAAGAGCTGCCTCGGCGGGTCAGCGGCTGGGGGAGGTCACCGAAGCCTTGCGGGAGGCTCAGCGACTTGCGGAGTCGTTGACCGCGGAGGGAGAGAGGGCCAGGTCTTCCCTGGCGGATGCGGAAGCGGCCAAGACTTCTGCAGACAGTGCGGCAGCATCCGCCCGGGCGGAGGCCGCCCTCTATCGGGAGGAATGCGAGTCGGTCCGCAGGGAGGCCGACCAGCCAAGGCCCGGCGGGATCTCGCCGGGGAGCTCGTGGCGGTGAAGGAGCTTGCCGACCGTCTTTGCGCCGACCGGGAAGCGCGTGCCAAGGTCGAGGAGGAACTTCGCGCCAAGGAGGCTTCCGTGGCGGTGAGTAGTTCGTTCTTCCGGAGCCACCACGGCGGCGTCCCCTCACGTCGTTTCGTTCTGCAGATCTGCGAAAAAACCTTAGCGACGCGTCTGAGTCGCGAAGGGTGGCGGAGGCACGAGACGCGCAGCGGCCGAGTCACGCGACTCGGCCCTTTTGAACAAGCGGCCGGGCGGAGAGGATGCGGCCGATACGACGGCCACCGACGGCCCTCCACGTGGGCGTCCAGGCCGCTGCGACCGGCCGTTTGGGCTTACTCGGGCCCAGCGCCATCCCCGCCATGCTTGGGTGGATCCCTGGCCAGCGTCGGCGTCGGTCGCGAAGCGGCGGTGCTTGGCGCTTCCTCGCCCTGGTCAACACCGTCTCTTATTACGACGGCGTCGACCTTGAGGCGGTCGGGAGCGGCGTCGGCTGGCCGACCGGGCGACGAAGAGGTCGACGCGTTCATGGCCCGGTCGATCCGTCGCCCAAGAGATTGCCGGCCGAATCTCGCCGCGAAATTCTCCGTCGGAAGGGAGGAAGATTAGTTTTCCTTCGCTTGCTTTTTGGCAATGTATGTAATGAACAAGACCGCCGTGAGTGAGCTCAACGCCGGCTGTTTTAAGTTACTCTGCCGTCTACCCGTGTTTCTTTTATGAATTTGGGCAATTTTTCAACCGTAGCTACGGGGGCCCTGTGGGGCCCCGAGAGCGTAGGGCGCTGCACCAGGTTCATGCGAAGAGGACACTGGCAGGCGAGCCGCCTCAGCGATTGCTTGGTGAAGGAGGTGTCGGTCGGACCACCTCCTTCGCGGCTTGGCGGTTTGAAATCTAACCTAAGTGGGGGTGCTCAGGCCGCTCATAGTGTTTCTTGCTCGGAGGGCTTGTTTCCCTCCAGAGTGCCACTGAGCCGTGGCAGCGGGGCGTGGCGTAGCACTTTGAGCCGAGGGAAGTAGCCGCGAGGTAGATAGCTCGGTCGGTCGGAGTCGCGGCTTAGGTTAGCGACCCGCTTTTAAATGATGGTCGGGTTGGGCCCCTGGGCGTAAGTTGTAGCATTCGCCGATCTATATCGAAGGCTCCGTCAGACCACCGCTCGGCCCTTCGCTCGGGTAGCCTCCTTTTTGCGCAAAGTGCTACTTGGGCAACCGTAGACGCGGGCGTGGGCGTAGCATTTTGGTTTTGAGGAGGTTACTTAAGAGGGGAGCTCGGTCGGAGTGGTAACCGGTTATCGATTTAGGTCGCCGACCCTGAGGTTGCAGCCGAGTGGTGCGTGGGGACCGAGGGTGCGATCGCCACGCCGCTTGAGCTCGTGGCGGGTGTGCGATTTTTTTCAAAAGGAACTTTATGCTTTCGGGGATAAGGGTGGATTAACTCGCCTTGAGGATCGCGCCGCCGGAACTCGTGGTTTCCGGGCGCTTTGTCTTCCGCTCCGTTATGCGACTCTCTGCTTCGCCGTCTTCCGTGCCTCCCACATCGCTTGCCTATAAAGGAGAGGCGCCAGGCGCCCATTCCCCGTGTGCCATGGCTGACCACAACGCTCAGCTTCACGAGGAGGTAGCCGCCCATCAGGCCTGGTTGCGGGAGGTGGCGGATGCCGAGGTGCCGGTATTCGTGAGGACGTCTGGCGAAGTCGGCGTCCTCGTCGTCGGCGTTCCTCGGCTTCGAGAAGCGAGGGCGCCATTATTGCGGGCGGTGGTAGAGGCACGCCGCGCGGAGTTCGGCTGGCAGGGCGCGCACCAAGATCGCAATGGGCGGTTCGCTCTTGGTTGGGGCGATGTTCCTCCATAGATAAATAAAGTGCTCGGGTTTCTCTTTTCGTCTCTTTTCGCTCCTTCTCTTTTTGTGTTGAGATCTAGCCCTCGCTCTTTCGCACGTGATCAAAGGAGGACGGCTTCGGGACCTCTGCTTTCGGGGCGGAGGTCGTAGTGCTCGGATCGACAAAGCGAGGAGGTTCGAGAGAGAGAAAAAACCACTTGGTCGGTCGTCCGACTGCTGCAGCTCTCTTTGCTCGAGTGTTTTTCGCATGGTACAAAAAGAGGAGAGAGGCCGACTATGGATAGAACCTTCTCAGCTTCTCTATGTTCCAGGCGTTTGTCACGAGATTCCCTTCGGTGTCCTTGAGGCGGAAAGTGCCGGGTCGGAGGACTTCCGTGATGGTAAAAGGGCCCTCCCAAGGCGGGGAGAGCTTGTGCCTGTCCTTCGCGGACTGGACTTGGCGCAGCACTAAGTCGCCGACTTCGAACGAGCGGCCGCGGATCCGTCGGCTGTGGTAGCGACGCAACGCTGGCGATATTTTGCCTCATCAGAAGATCGCGACGCCTCGAAGCCGTCGAGTCTGGCCGAGGTCATCTTCTTGTTCCTCGATTGCCGTCTTGTTGTTGTAGTTCGCACCCTTGGTGCGCCAGACTCAAGGTCGGTCGGGAGGACAGCCTCCGCCCGAACACCAAGAAAAAGGAGTGAACCCGGTCGGCCAAGATCGGCGTGGTTCGTAGACTCCAAAGCACGGCGATAGCTCGGCGGCCCATCGTCCGCCGAATTTCTTGATCGGTGAAGATTCGCGGCTTGAGTCCTGGAGGATCATGCCGTTGGCTCGCTCGGCTTTGTCCGTTGGCTCGAGGTGTGCCATTGCCGCCCTATCGACTTCGGATGTTGAAGTTGTCGCAGAACTCGAGGAACTCCTTTCCGTGAACTGCGTCCGTTGTCGGTGATGATGGAGTTGGGCACCCGAACCGTAGACAATGTCGCGGAAGAAACTTCTTTGCTGCGCCGATGTGATTTTTGCCAATGGCTTTGCTTCGATCCACTTTGTGAACTTGTCTACGGCGACAAGCAAGTGAGTGAAGCCCTCGGCGCTTCTCAAGGGTCCGACTGTGTCGAGCCCCCAAACCGCCGAAGGGCCATGTGATGGGGATCGTCTGCAGGCTTGCGCAGAAGATGCGTCTGCTGGCGAAGAATTGGCATCCTTCGCAGTGCGGACAATCTGGTCGCATCCGCTACGGCGGTCGGCCAAGAGAAACCTTGCTCAGGCCTTTCCTACCAGGGACCGCGGCGCGGCATGGTGCCCGCACACCCTGTCGTGGATGTCCTGCAGAAGGTGCTTCCCTCGGTCGGTCGGAACGCACTTCTGAAGGATTCCAGACGGGCTCCTCTTGTAGAGGGCGCCTTCTATCAGGACGAAAGACTTAGCCCGCCGAGCGAGGCGCCGAGCCTCGGTGGTATCGGCGGGGAGCGACCCGTTTGTCAACCGATCGACAAACGGTCGCCTCCAGTCGGTTTCGATGCTCAGGACGCCCAAGTCCGACCCAGTAGTGGGCATCTCTGACCGAAGATCGATGGGCCGCCCGCCTTTGGGGGTCGGCGGCGCCAAGACTCGGGTCCAACCGGATTGATGGGCTGCTGAGGTCGGAGACGAAGATTCCAGGGGGAACCGGCCCCTTCCCGGAGGCGAGGTTGGCGAGGGAGTCAGCTTCACCGTTGTAGCGTCGGTAGCTATGGTGGAGCTCGAAACCCTTGAACTTCTTCTCGAGCTTGCGGACCTCCAGGCAGTAGGCGGCCATCCGAGCGTCACGGGGCTCGGTGGCTTTCATCACTTGGTCGACGACGAGCTTGGAGTCGCCGTGAACGTTGAGCCGTCGTGCGCCTGTGTCGGGCGGCGATCCAAGGCCGTTGATTGAGGGCTTCGTTCTGGCGACATTGTTGGTGGCGTCGAAAAGTAGTCGTATGGCATACCGGAGCTTGTTGCCGAGTGGGGAGATGATGACGACCCCGCGCCGCCCTGCTTGGTGTAAGACCCATCGAAGTACATCGCCCAAGATTCGGTCCTCGACCGCCGCAGGACTTGCGCCTCGGTCCACTCGGCAACAAAGTCCGCCAAGACACTGGGACTTGATCGCCCCCTGGGGACGTCACGATATGTCGAGGCCGTTGAGCTCGAGCCCATTTGGCGATCCTTCCAGAGCGTCGCGGTTGTGGACGACTTCTCCGAGCGGTGAGGAGGTTACCACGGAGATGGGGTGTCGATCAAGTAATGGGCAAGCTTCCTCTTGGTGATGAGCACCGAGTACAAGAACTTCGTATCTGGGGATATCGGACCTTTGTTTCGAGAGCACCTCGGCCGACGGCGACCGGCCTTTGCACCTTGAGAACGCGGCCTTCCTCCGCCGCTCCACAACAAGTGCCGCTACCGACGACCTGAGTCGTGGCGGCGATGTAGAGCAAAGAAAGGCTCCTGTGGCTCTCGGCGACCAGGACCGAGGCGAGGTCGAAGGGCCTTTAGTCGACTAAAGGCTTCCCGAGCTTCGTTGGTCCAGGAAAAATGGTCGGACTTCTTCATCGGCTTGTAGAGTGGCATCCTCGTCACGAGGCGGATACGGCGACTTAGTGCCGCGAGGCATCCCATCGACCTTTGAACTCCCTTCAGATCGTTGATTGGCCCCATCCTTGCGATAGCGGAGATCTTATCTCGGTTGGCTTCGATGCCGCCGGAGACGATGAATCCCAAAGAACTTTCCTTGGGGACCCGAAGACGCACTTCTCGGGGTTGAGCTTTATGCTTAAACCGCCGTCGGAGGTTCGCAAAGCCTCCTCCAGGTCGGTGATGAGGTCATCGGCCTTCCTGGTTTTGACAACGATGTCGCCGACGTAGGCCTCGATGTTACGGCCAATTTGGTCTCAAAACATGCTCGCATACATCGCCGTACGTGGCGCTGCGTTTTCGCACCAAAAGGCATCGTGGATCGTAACGATCAAGAGCCATACGGGGTGATGAAGGAGGTCGCGAGCTGATCGGACTCCTTCATCGCAATCGTGATAGCCCGAGTAGGCATCCAAAAGGAAAGGGACTCACACCCGGCGGTGGAGTCCACGACTGGTCGATGCGAGGCAATGGGAATGGATCTTTCTGACAGGCCTTGTTGAGGCTCGTGTAGTCAACGCACATTCTCCATTGCCACGACTTTTTCTTTACAAGGACGGATTGGCGAGCCACTCGGGTGACGCACCTCCCTTACAAAACCGGGCGCCAAAAGTTTGGCGATCTCTTCCCCAATGGCCCGTCGCTTCTCTTCGCCGAACGGCGCAGCGCCGGGCGATCGGTGCCGATCCCGGTCGAATGTTCAGGGAGTTCTCGGCGACCTCCTTCGGGACTCCTGGCATGTCCGAGGGTCTCCAAGCGAAGACGTCTCGGTTTGCTTGGAGGAAGTCGACGAGCGCGCCTTCCTATTTGGTGGTGAGGGCGGCCCCGATCCGCACGGTCTTGGCGGGATCCTCGGGATCAACAGCGACCTCCTTCGTGTCCTCCGCGGACTTGAAAGAGCTAGGCCCCGACTTGCTGGAGTCGGGGGCGGATCCGGGGGCGTTCTCCTGGAGCTGGGCGAGCTCGGCAGAAGCGACGACCGCTGAGGCCAGCTCGCAGCTGCTTCGCTCGCAGTTGTAGGCGAGCTGGAAAGATGTGGCCACGGTGATGACTCCTTGCGGCCCTGGCATCTTCAGCTTGAGGTAGGTGTAATTGGGGACCGCCATGAACTTCGCGTAGCATGGTCGTCCCAGAATGGCGTGGTAGGAGCCTGGGAAGTCCACAACCTCGAAAGTGAGGCTCTCGGTGCGGAAGTTGTCCTGCTCCCAAAGGTGACGGCAGGCCGACCGCCTGAGGGGTGGGCCTGTTGGCCTGGCACGACGCCGTGGAAGGGCGCCTTGCTCGGCCGGAGGCGGAGCGAGGACCCCTAGGGCGTCAGGGTCTCAACATACATGATGTTGAGATCGCCGCCGCCGCCCATGAGCACCTTGGTCGGCGCCGTCCCTACGATGGGGTTGACGACGAAGCGGGTAGCGTCCGGTGCGGGATGTGGTCGGGTGGTCGGTCCGGTCGAAGGCGATCGGGCACTCCACCACCTCAAGTAGGTGGGCACGGCGGGGTAGCCGTGTGGACCTCTCGGTGGGCGAAGCTTGGTGCCGCTTGTCGGCGTAGCACTCCTCCTCCGAAGATCATGAGGCAACCGTCGAGCTGCGGAACTCGTCGGCCGGGCTCATCGCCCTTTGCCCCCGGCTGTCGGCCGCCGGTCGCGCTTCTTCCTTACCCCGCGACGTCGTGGGGTTTCCTGAGAGAAACCGCCAGGACTTCGCAGTCCGATACTTGTGCTTGACGATAGTCGTGGTTCGAGGCACGGACTATCCATCAACTTCTCGAATCGGTCGGGCGTCTGGCCGAGCCTCTTTGTTTAGTAGGTCGGTCGCGGCAGCGACCATTCGCCTTCGCGCCCTGCTTCCTTCCGCTTCCTTTTGTCAGAGCGGTCGGAGGGGGCGCCGGCTCCGAGGCTGGCTGTCTTGTGGGCCGTCTTCCTTTCGAAGATGGCCCCCACGGCCTCCTCGCCGGAGGCGTGGTTGGTGGCGATGTCGAGGAGTTCCTTGGTAGTCCGGGGCTTCGCGCAGCCCAACTTGTGGACCAGGGCCTCGCACGTGGTGCCGTAGATGAACGCCCCGACGACGTCGGCGTCGCGGATGTCGGGGAGCTCATTGCACTGCTGGGAGAAGCGGCGGATGTAGTCCCGGAGGGTCTCCCCTTTGCCGCGGCTCTTCAGATCCCAGGAGTTGCCAGGGCGTTTGTACGTGCCCTGGAAGTTTCCGACGAAAAGGCTCGTCAGGTCGACCCAGCTGCCGATGGTATCTGCGGGCAGGTACTCGAGCCATGCTCGAGCTGAGTCCGCAAGATAGATGGGGAGGTACTGGATAACGAAGGAGTCGTCCGTCGCTCCCCCAGCTCGACAGGCGAGCCGGTAGTCTTCTAACCAGACACTGGGGTTGGTAGCCCCCGTGTACTTGGCTATGTTGGTCGGGCCGGAATCGGCCGGAAGTCGGCGTTGCGGATCTGGCGGGTGAACGCAGCGCCCAGGACCGTCGAATCCTGGTCGGGATGGTTGCGTCGCCCGCCATCTCGGCAACTTGCGAGTGTCTTTGCCGCGTCGGTAGCCCTCCTTCGCGCCTCGAGGGTGGTGCGAAGATCGTACTTATCCCCCAGGCGGTGCCGCACCGGGGTGTAGGATGCCTGGGGGAGCTCGCAGAGTGGGGCCGTCTTGGCTGGGCTCCGTCGACCCTGTGAGGGGGAGTGGCACAGGCGGCCCGGCGGCGCCGCTCACGGAGCCGGACCTTGGGCGTGCCGAACGACAAGACGCTCTACCACCCCGGAGGTTCGGTAGGTGGCCTTGGCCAGGCTCCGTTGGCTCGAGCACTTCGGGCGGCATTGCCGCAGCGGCAATGTTACGGTTGGCGTGAGGAAGAACGGAAGGCCGTTCGCTTCTCACCAATTCTTTGATGTAATCGCCTGGCCTTGGCCGGAGAAGGCTGGTGGTGGGCTAGGTCGACGGCGCTCCAGTTCGGCCTGGAGCTTATCGAGCTCGGCCTTTCGGGCTTCTAACTCCTC
The DNA here is from genome assembly GCA_036346355.1 of Rhipidocladum racemiflorum. Classification (NCBI taxonomy): domain Eukaryota; kingdom Viridiplantae; phylum Streptophyta; class Magnoliopsida; order Poales; family Poaceae; genus Rhipidocladum; species Rhipidocladum racemiflorum. Next base: position 67,203,844 of record CM070576.1, on the reverse strand, counting down.
GCCGAAGGTCAGCGGCGTTGTAGATCTTGTCGTCGTCTTCCGCCGGATTCCTCCCGCCGCTTCGTCGCGGAGGAGGGTCCCGAGGGTAGCGAGGGTGGCAGATGGTTCCGCCGCACCGTCATATTGCACTCGCGGTGTAGGCCCTTCGAGGGGCACACTCCTTGTCGGAGCTAGAGCCATGGTCGAGGAGTCCGCCAAAGAGGTCGTGGAGGGCAGCCGGCGCGGAACCGGCCATGGCCACGAGTTGGGAGCTCGTGGAGGGTGGAGTCGCCGCTCGCCGCAGTCCGTAGGCAATGGTGCCGGGGGTAGTGCCGGCATGACGGCCCGCCCGCTGCTTGCGCTGGGCCTCGAGGCCGAGGTTGCCGAGGACGCCGCAATCGCATCCAGGCTTGGAGGGCGTCCGGTCCCGGACGGCAGCGAGGACGAGGACAAGCTCCCCGTAGTAGTGACGATGAAATCGAGGGCGCCGGCGGATCCACCTCGACATCGGCGAATCGTAGTGGGAGGAAGCCATCGAGGAGGAGAATGGGAACCGAAGATGAGGATGTCGGTGAAGACGCCGAGAGCCCCTACCGGCGCGCCAACCGCTTGTTTCGTGCACCGGCAATACGAATTTATGGTCGGATGGGGGTCGCGCGCTCCCTCTCCCCGAATGGTCGACTCAAGGAGTCAGAAGATGTATACTGGTTCGGGCCGAATGTCCCTACTCCAGTTCGTGCGGCGTGAGTGTATTGATCTTTGGGAGATGGACAAGGGGTGTACAAGCGAGGCGGGCGGCCTACCGTCCGATCCCCTTGATGTTTTTTGCTAGGGAGTCGAGGCTACCTAGAAGACTGTTTTTCTCTCTTTACTCCACCCCCCTCCCTCTCGGGTCCTGCCTCTCCTTATATAGACGGAGGAGGCAAGTTACACGGGAGTTGTGAAAACAACGAGGAAGGGGCCTGCACGCCTTGACGCCTGGTTCTGTCTTGTCCGATCGACCCTGCTCGTCCCCGAGGCGAGGTTGGTGGTTCTGCGGCGTCTGCATACCGCGTAGTCTTTGTCTGGGTGGCGTGTTGCGTGGTGCTCTTGTCAGCCTCGGTGGCTTTAATGACGCTTGACTTTGCTTTGGCCTCGGGAGTGGGCGCACTCCTCTGCGGTGTGCCAGGCGACGGGCGAGGCTTGACTTCTTCGGTGGCTCTTCCGACACTTTGGGAAGGAGCCGCCTACCTGCACGGATGTCGTGGACGCCGCGCACAAGGCGCCGCCGACATCGGGCGCTGGCCCTGGCTGGCTCGCGGCGCAGTGGAGCTTGAGCTTCAATATTAGGCGGCGGCGCATGCCGACCGCCGAATCGAGTCCGCCCGGCCGTCAGTCGGCCCCGCACAGGTCGGGGCTCGTTCCCTGCGGCCCAAGTACCTTTCGGTGGTGCTGGGCCTCCGCCGTGATAGGTCAGCCCGTTCGTGCTTCCGGGCTGATGGGGGTACCCATGGTATGGGTACTCGTCAGGTGTGCTACAAGCAATTGAATCCTATTAGTATTCCTATTTACATTTGTACTTTTTTTAGTAGGACTCATATTTTTCTTTAAGGAGGAATAAGAGAGCTACAGAAATCTATGGGATAGCCATGCAGAACACAAACAATCAAGAAGCTAGAAACAGGGTTTCAGTTATCGTCGATAATCGTCGATTATCGCACGATTTTCGCAATATCGACGGCGGCCGAAATGCAATACCGAGCGGTAAACCGAAAAAATTCAAAAAATTCAAAAATTCAAAAAAATTTATATGACGCAAATATCGCGATTATCGCCACATATCGAGCGATTATCGCTACAAAAGTCGACCGCACAAAAAAACTCAACATGCATGTCGATTTTCCACCGATAATCGTCGATTTTCCACGTTTTTGATTATTTTTTTTTCAAAAAAATCGGAATTTTGAATTTATGCGATTTTTTGCGATTTTCGACCGATTTTCGGCTCGATTTTTGCGATTATCGAAAAACACTGTTCATGCGAAAATCGCATGTAACGATAACTGAAACCCTGGCTAGAAACCAATTCTTTGAAAGCAATAGCTACATAAGAGGATTAGATGGTAGATTATTCATTAACATTATATTCTTATATAAGATAAGGATCAAAGGGATTTAAATTGTTCAAGAGGTTGTAAGATAGCAACAATCATTGATGCTTTTTTGAATTTGTGCTTGAAGAATTTGTAGTCGATTTCGCTAAGTTTTTTTGTTCTTCTTTTATCCTAGTTGCTTCATGCCTTACCTTGGTTCATGATAAAACTCATCTTTTTTGTTCTCCAGATTATGTATGCTGGTGTCTCTTCTCATAGGGACTGTTTAGTATGAGACCAAATTTGCCAAGCCAAGCCTTGCCAAAATTTGGTGCCCAGATTGATGGCCAAAGTTTGGCCAACCATTGGCTAGAAAATAAACTAGAAAAATTTGGTTAGCCAATGGAGAAAAGGATCTAGCCAAAATTTGGTTGCAAACCAAATGCTAGCCAAATTTGGTCAACACTACCAAAATTTAGCATGGCAAGCATTGGCAACCAATGGACACAAACCAAACAGCCCCATAGAATTTTGATCGGATAGACTGTTGCATATAAAAAGGGTATTAACGTAAATTCTCTTTAAAAGCATAGACCTTGTTTAAAACTTAGTGCAGTGCTCAGTGGAGTTAACATGTGATGGGTAGGGGTGAAAACGGGTCGGGTAATTCCCGAGCCGTATCCGTATTTTAAGGAAAAACTATCCGAAACAGACGGGTAATACCCGTACCGAAAATAAACGGGTAGTATCCGTGAAATGCACCCGATCGATGCATACGGCACGTAGGATACGGATGAGCAATACCCGATACTATCCGAGATAAAAGCGAATTGAATGCGGGTACCCGATCTTTTTTGCATTTTCGGGGACCCGATTATCTTTTTTGCTTTGGAAATGGAGGACATTCATGAGACTTGATATCTTGATGCATGCATGATGATCCTTGTTTTGTGTGTTCATTTATGTTAAGTAAATCTATTTGTCACTATGTGTTGGACTATATGTGTGATTTTTAATCTATGTGTTGGACTATGTTGGACTCTATGCGTCTTTGTTGGACTCTATGCGTCTTGTTGGGTTATGTATTAATTGGACTCTATGCGTCTTGTTGAACTCTATGTTGCATTATATTTTACTTGGACTGCTATATGTTAAACTACATGATTATTGAACTGTATGTTTCATCACTTGTTCTCATTCTACCTATTTCGTGTACTATCCGACAAAATATCCGATACTCGTTTTTTACCCGCTCGTTAATACCCGGTATCCGTTGTTAACCCGTTCTGTAAATACCCATATCCGTACCCGTACCCGTCCTGTATTTTCATTACCCGTACCCGTCCCGTATTCGAGAAAAAAATATTAGGGTAGGATATGGGATAACCTATTACCCGCCTGTATCCGACCCGTTTTCACCCCTAGTGATGGGTACGAAAAGCACACGTTGGACGGAATTAGCCCTTGCCGGTTTCCCAGCAGCAGTGATATTACATGGTGTACGACGATGACGATGTGTGAGTGATGATGGCTCTCTGGGTCAGGCTGTGCAGCCAGCTAGCAAAGCCATTCGACCGGCGTGCGAAATAATTGCCCACGTCGCGTCGAGCACAACAACTCCCTCCCATAGCATCAATGGCATTGGCCGTGGCAATGAGGATTGTGGTCACGCATGGAAGGATGAGGAGGAAGCTGCTGTGCTGAGGAAGGAAAGAAGAAGAAATTGCGACTACCATTTCTGCTTCCATTTCTTATCTTTGGCTTGCCCCTCAACGCTAAACCCATCGGCATGGGAGGCGGTGTGGGTGAGGTCACAACTCCCCAGCAGGGTTCGCAAAATCGACGAAAATCGTGCGATTTTCGCGATTTTCGGCCGTATCGCCGCGGCTCGATATCAAAAACCAGTCGATAAACCGATTCAATTTAAAAAATAATTCGAAAAAATTCGGAAATTCGAAAAAATTTACGTGTCAAAAACCGGTCGATAATCGGTGGAAATCGGTTGATTTTCGTCAAAAATCGTCGAAAATCGCTACAAAAATCGATCGCACAAAAAAGTTCAACAAGGTCATCGATTTTCCACGAAAACCGGTCGATTTTCCATGAAAATCGTCGATTTTTGATTTTTGATTTTTTTTTGAAAAAATTTGGTTTTTGAATTTATCCGATTTTTAACGATTTTCGACTCGATTTTTGCGATTATCGAAAATTACTGTTCATCCGAAAATCGCCGGATCGGTTTAGTGAACCCTGCTCCCCAGTAAAAGATGAAGTTTTCTTCTGAAGCCTAGTGCGGCTATGGCCAGCTCAGCTGTGCCGGTATAATTGCCTGTACTCGCTCAAACATCTTTGGATTCCCCTGAGCAGGGTTCACAAAACCGACGAAAACCGCTCGAAAATCGCGGTTTTCGACCGTATCGAGCCGGTTCGAAATCCTAAACCGGTCGGTAAACCGATTCAATTAAAAAAATAATTCAAAAAAATCAAAAAATTTGAAAAAATTTATGTGATGTAAACCGATCGAAAACCGGTGAAACCGAAGCGATTTTTCAAAACCGATTTAAAATCGCTCCAAAACCGACGCCTAAAACGCTCAACTCGCCGATCGGTTTTTCGAGAAAACCGATCGGCTTTTTCGAGAAAACCGATGGTTTTCGAAAACCGAATGGTTTTCGTTTTTTTAAATTTTGTTTTGAATGTTTTTTGTTCAAATGCTCGGTTTTGAAACTCTTCGGTTTCTAACGATTTTCGAGCGGTTTTTGGCTCGATATTTTCGAATTTCCAATTTCGGTTTTCCATCGGTTTTTTCGGTTTCGGTTTTGTTAACCCTGCCCCTGAGTCACATAAATCTACTGCTGCTGCAGTTCAGGTTTATGTCCATAGCAGCTCGAAAAATCTGCCTGCTTGTTTGGGCTTTGTCCAAGAGCATGGTTCATGTTATCGTTTCTTCGATTTTTGGATTAACAGTAAAATTTGATAATCGCAAAAAATAAGTCGAAAATCGGTTAAAAATCATAAAAATTCAAAAAACAGATTTTTTTTTGAAAAAAATTCAAAAATCGTGGAAAATCGACAGCCATGTTAAACTTTTTGTAGCGATTTTTGACGGAAATCGACCAATTTCCACAGATGTTTGACCGGTTTTTGACACGAATTTTTTTTCAAATTTCTGAATTGTTTTGAACTTTTGTTTGAATCGGACCGGTTTATCGACCGGTTTTTTTATATCAAACCTCAGCGATACAGACGATTTTCGCCGATTTTTGAATCCCTGTCCAAGAGTCAGTGCAGCTGGTGACCCAATTTGGTTGGGAGCTGGCACGTGCGTGATCTCTTTCTTCCATGGAGATTGCTCGATTCAGGGGGGGAAGAAAGAAGAGGAGCACAACGGGTGCAGTTGTTTTACTGCTAGTGAACATACGGCGATCCAAGCTTCCTTGGTTACCTTCACAGTCTCCAGCGTGAACTAGTTAAGATCCATTTGTTGGCCTGAACTCAGGGTTCACAAAACCGACGAAAACCGCTCGAAAATCGCGGTTTTCGACCGTATCGAGCCGGTTCGAAATCCTAAACCGGTCGGTAAACCGATTCAATTAAAAAAATAATTCAAAAAAATCAAAAAATTTGAAAAAATTTATGTGATGTAAACCGATCGAAAACCGGTGAAAACCGAGCGATTTTTCGAAAAAACCGACGAAAATCGCTCCAAAAACCGATCGCCTAAAACGTTCAACTCGCCGATCGGTTTTTCGAGAAAACCGACCGGTTTTTCGAGAAAACCGATGGGTTTTCGAGAAAACCGAATGGTTTTCGTTTTTTTAAATTTTGTTTTGAATGTTTTTTGTTCAAATGCTCGGTTTTGAAACTCTTCGGTTTCTAACGATTTTCGAGCGGTTTTTGGCTCGATATTTTCGAATTTCCAATTTCGGTTTTCCATCGGTTTTTTCGGTTTCGGTTTTGTTAACCCTGCCTGAACTCATCATGTAAGAACCATTCCAGTAAGATCTGATTCACGGGCAGATACTATCAAACATGCATACTAGTGGTGGTACCACACGACGCTGGCAGCTCGTGGAGCCTAGCCCGACCGTACGTACGAGAGCAGTAATAATGGTACTTGGTCTGCATGCAAGAACGGGTTGGAGCCGGCCGGTGCTCCTCGAGCCGTCGCATCCCTGTCTCGGTACGGTGGTGGCGTGCACGTCCGGCTCTCGTCTTTGGGCCGTATGCGTTCGGCCATTGTTGTGGACTTGTGGTGGTGGGGCAGCCGGACTGAGCCCGGTTCAGAGGCCCCTCGTGCCTGTAAGTTGCAGGCACTAAACGGCCGAATCGTGTACAGGTTGCACATCGCACTCACGAACATGTACATCTCAGATTTTCATTTATTTTACGCCACACGAAAATTTTGACCTATCAGCAGGTGAATCGAACTTAGCTATTGGGAGGTGGATTGCACAATCTACAGACGAGCCAGCTTGTGCGATTCGCTCTGCAACATGGGTTCCATCGCCCCTCTAAGTAATAAGATTTCACTTGAGGAGGCTCTTCTCCCCTTCCTCCAGCCCGGCCATGGTGTCATACATGGGCTTATTCATCGTCTCCGGCAGGTAGGTGACCAGCAGCCCGCCTACGATGCCCGACGCGCCGAACACCGCGAACGGCACCCTTTCTCCGAGCACCACCACAAGCGGCGCCAATATGGCCCCCATCTGCGCCGCCTGCGACGTGCAACCCAGCGCCGCGTTCCGCACCGCCGTCGGGAACAGCTCCGCGGTGTATATGAATAGCAGGTTGTACGTTGCCGCCATGCCGAAGATCCCCACCACCCCGCACGCCATCCTCACCACCCTGCAGGTCGAGCACATGTGCCCAGGCTCATTTGTATGATCGAGAAGGATCGGCCTGACGTCACGTGCTAGTGCAAGAAAGGAATGAAGGTTATCTCAAGTAATTACCTCATGACACCGGCGCCGGCGATGAGACTGCCGGCGGTGCAGAAGATGCCACTGAACAGCATCGTGCCAATGCCGAGCGGCTTCCGGCCGAAGTGGTCGAGGAGCAGAGCGGTGAGCAGGTAGGCGGGCATCTCGGCGAGCGCGTTGACGAGGACACTGACGTAAAGGTTGGTCTTGAGGTTGACAACGTTAAGGCTCAGTCCGTAGTAAACCACCGAAGCCAGGAGGTTGATGAGCACCGAGAGCACGAGCCGGACCCGCGTCGTGCGCGATCGGAACACGTCCACGATGGAGCCCGATGACGACTCCTCGACGTTCTTGCAGTCGTCCCCCTCGTCGTCGAGCTTGAGGGTGACGTCATCCGGGATGTGCCGGCCGTTGGTAGACGCGATGGCGCGCATGACGCGCATGGCGTCGTCGAGCCGGCGGCGCACGAGGTACCACCGCGGGGACTCGGAGACGAGCGGCATGACGGCGACGACGAAGACGAGGGAGGGGATGGAGGTGACGACGTAGAGCAGGCGCCAGGAGGACGGGAAGAGCGCGGCGACGCCGGCGAGGGCGGCGATGCCGCCCGAGAAGAAGTAGAACGTGGACATGCCGGCGGCTCCTCGGCGGGAGGGGCCGATGGGCTCGGTGGCGAGGACGAAGGAGCATAGGCCGACGCTGCCGGTGCTGAAGCCGGTGAGGAGACGCAGCACGGCGTAGACCCAGTAGTTGGGGGAGAGCGCGGTGAGGAGGCCGAAGACGGCGTTGAGGACGCAGACCACCTGGAGCGAGCCCTTCCGGCCGAGAAACGAGTCCGAGAGGTGTCCGAACACGCCGGCGCCTGCCAACACAACAGAATCTGTCAGGTACGCGCGCACGCGTGAGAGAAACAGCCCTGACCAATCACAAAATCGCAACAACGGCGGATCGGACGCATCAGATATTGGGCCGCATTCCAGGCTCCAGCCCAAAAATGTGCCCAACTATTCAAACAGAAAAGGTTCAAACCCGCCGCCCGTCTCCCGTGCGCGCCGGCGCCCTGTCCGTTTGCGAGTTCCGGGTTACGACGGTCGACCACTTGCCGCTAGCGCTGTCTACGGAGAACACCGAGCTGTTAACGAGTTTCATTCGAAATTGATACAGTTTAGCAGAAAATTATTTTGAGTAGAGCTTCTATAATTTCTCTCTTAATATGAGTTGTAAAAAGATAAGTAATTATTTATATTTTAATATTTGTGCAACTTTTAATAAGAAAATCATAGAAGCACATCTCAATTATTTTACTACTATTTAAATGGTTACTTCAAATTCAGGTTAATAAGTCACTATCGAGCGAAGTCTTATTAACTTTACTTTTTTGTTTAAAATAAAACCTTTTAAATTTTAAACCTATTTACTAGTTATCAAAGCCGAATTTACTCGCAGGATCCAGACACCGGCAAGCCATTGATTGATCCTGGACGCCGACATAGTTGGCCCGGCCTGAACGGCCACGTAGACTTGCTATGCAAGTAAATCTACTCCACCTGTATGCACGTGTCGTATCACGCCGCGCCATCTTCCCGAACCAATCCCCACCGCTGCAAGCGCTGCAGACATCACAGGTTTTGAGAAGCCAGGAGAAGCCTACGCTTGATTCCAGTAATTCTAGCTTTCTGCGAAACCTTCCTAATTTTCATCTAATATATACTCCTGTGTCGATAAATATAAAGCATATTTTAATTTTATTGCATAGGGATTAAGGTTACGATAAAATTAAAAAAGATATGAGAAAAAACAATTTATATACCCTCTTAATTATCTTAGGAGATAAGAGATAATATTTTGTGTGCCTGGTAATGAATAAATACATATGGTTGATAGAGAATAAATAGAGGTATAGTAGAAAATGCTCATTAAATCAATATACAAGTCTTATATTTATTAACAAGATTATTCAAATTATAGGTCTTATATTTATCAACGGAGAGAATGTACACCTATGCATCTGTTAAACTAATTATCTAATCACCAATCTGTTAATTTCAATAATAGATACACTGGATCAAAGATGGTCTGAAGTCAACATGACAGCTACTACTGCAGGATATACGTACTGTGCTTAGAATCTCTTTCAAACAACTCGTTAGCTACTGATCGATCACTGCTCCTACAGTTTCATTATATTTGTTCGCAACTCGTGCATAAAAAAAATACTAGATCTAAGAAATACTTAATGAGAAATGACCATACATAACTATATTAAATAACAAATCACAACCACTTAACCTCTTTCAAAGCATTTAAGCAAGGGTAGAGAGTGAAAAATTACAATAATTATACCCTAGATTCTCTCGATGAGCAAATATATTAAAAACGGTATACTCCCGTAGGCAAATATAATAAAAGAGATGGAGTATTAGGTTTTCACAAGCTTTAGTGTGTGTGTATACATGCAGTCACTACACCATTCAAAGGATCTCAATTGTAGTCACAGCCACTAGTACCCGGGGCGGCGGGATGCTTGGATCATTCAAAAGATTCCAAAGTATATCTTGTTCCATAAAATGACAAAAAAAAAAGGGTAGGAAAGGTACGTAGCAGAACGAGACATATGTAAGACTAGTCTATCCGAGGTTTGGACTTACTCTGAGGTCGATGGAGAAAAGCTAACATAGGTACAAATTAACAATGGACTATGGGCTGTCGTTGATGACCACTACTACGTACTAAGCATCACGCACGCTACGTGCTAACAAAACCAAAGGAAAATTCCTCTTCGATAAACAATCTAGATAAACAATTGAAGTTTTGGCTTTTGCCATGTGCTTTTTAGATCAGATCAATCAAACAGATGGCTAGCTTTTCATCGAGCAATGTGACATAAATTAATTAAACAAGCTGATCAAGCTTTATCCGATATATCAAATGATTAAGAATGCTGACAGATCGGCGGTAATGATATGCTCCGCCACACAAGGTGACAAGAACCCCGCAGCATTCATGCATGCCATCGTCGATCGAGCTTGAGACTTAAAAAACGCACAAGATAAAGCTACTAGCAGGTAGCTGGATTGCTCTAGTTCCAATTTAGTAAAAAAGGCGCACAAGATAAAGCTACTAGCAGGTAGCTGGATTGTTCTAGTTCTAATTTAGTAGAAAAGCATAGAAAGAAGAGTCAAACAAAGGCTGCACTAAACTACTCTACCAAGTACCAACTAAGCCACTAGCAGGTACTAGCAGAACTCACTACTACAAAATTGGGCATCACAACCGGCCTATTAGAAACGGTTTGGTGTGAACCGGTTGTAATACTCGCACTAGAAACGGTTCGTGGCAACAGACCGGAGGATCTCTAGAAGCGGTTCGTGGCACGAACCCCTTCTAAAGCCCCACCTTTAGAAGCGGTTCGTGTCACGAACCCCTTCTAAAGATCGCTTGTAAAGATCTTTAGAAGGGGTTCGTGACACGAACCCGCTTCTAAAGACCCCCTTCAGAAGGGGTTCGTGTCACGAACCGCTTGTAGAAGTCCAGTTTTAGAAATAATAAAAGGAATCCGTGCCCTACTCTATCAGAGAGCACGCGTGGGTGGGTTGGTGTCGGTGTTTCGTGCATCGGCAATACGAATTTATGGTCGGATGGGGTCGCGCGCTCCCTCTCCCCGAATGGTCGACTCAAGGAGCCAGAAGATGTATACTGGTTCGGGCCGAATGTCCCTACTCCAGTTCGTTCGGCGTGGGTGTATTGATCTTTGGGTGATGAACAAGGGGGGTACAAGCGAGGCGGAGGGTCTACCGTCGATCCCTTGATGTTTTCGCTTAGGAGTTGAGGCTACCTAGAAGATCGCTTTTCTCCGCGCCTCTTCTCGGCCCCGCCTCTCCTTATATAGACGGAGGAGGCAGTTACACGGAGTTGGGAAAACTACGAGGAAAGGGGCCTGCACGCCTTGAAGTCCTGCCTATCTTGTTCCGGACCGACCCTCGCCCGTCCCGAGGCGGGGTTGGTGGTTCTGCGTGATGAGCAGCCTTGCGTAGTGTCGCCTGGGTGGCGTGTCGCGTGGTGCTCTGTCGGCCTTGGTGGCTTTAATGGCGCTTGACTTTGCCTTGGCCTCGGAGTGGGCGTACTCCTGCGGTGTGCCAGGCGACGGATCGAGGCTTGACTTCTTCGGTGGCTCTTCCGATAGCCTCGGGAAGGAGCCGCCTACCCTGCACGGACGTCAGGGGCCAGCTGCGCACAAGGCAGCCGCCGACATCGGCGTGGCCTGGCCGCTCATGCGCGGGTGGAGCTTGCTGACCGCGAGCTCCAATGTTAGGTGGTCGGAGCCCACCGACCGCCCGGAATCGGAGTCCGCCGACCGTTCAGGGTCGGCCCTGCACCGGTCGGGTTCGCTCCCCGCGGCCCAAGTACCTTTCGGCGGTGCTGGGCCTTTACTGAGGTTGGTCAGCCCGTTCGTGCTTCCGGGCTGATGGGGGTACCCATGGCATGGGTACTCGTCAGTTGGCTAGATGGATGAGGCGAGTCACGAGGATGGAGTGCTGGTCGTGAGTTCGAATCCCGTTCCCACGATATTATTACTGCCTTTTACCGCTTGGTGTCGCACCACCACAAGCGGTTCCTAGAACCGCTTATGATACCCTTCGAGGTATCACAACCGGTTGTAAAACCGCTTTTAGAAATGATTCCAAACCGCTTCTATAAGCGGGTTCTGTAGTAGTGACTAGCTGGATTGCTCCAGTTCCAATTTAGTAGAAAACGATACAAGAAGAGTCAAACAAAGCCAGGCTGCACTACTATACTCAACTTGTATTGTGTCCCAAACATAAAAAGGCTAGCTAAATTAGTCGACAGGCTGAAAGCTAGAGGCATGTACACGGCGCTTGTGATGCTAACATCTAGATAACTAGGAAATTAAGCGCGGCGGCACGCCGCGCACGTGAACGAAAAAAAAAAATTTTTAATACAAAAAAAACGAGAAAATGTTTTCGTAGAAAAAGCGGATCACAAGAACACTTTAAAAAAAAATTTCCATGCTCCGAAGGAAAAACGGACTACAAAAACTTTTTTTTCGGGTAAAACGGAGAAACGAAAACATTTTTTCCATTCTCCGAAGGAAAAACAGACCACGAAAATATTTTTTGTTTTTTTTTAGGAAAAACGGAGAAACGAAAATATTTTTTCCATACTCCGGAGGAAAAACGGACCACAAAACTTTTTTCGTTCACGTGCGTGGCGTGCCGCCGCGCTTAATTTCGTAGTATAACATATGAGAAGTTAGACACTCCGATCATTTGAAACACATAGTCTTTTAGAAATTTGCATTAAAAACCGAGAAAATGTTTTCGTAGAAAAAGCGGACCACGAGAACACTTTAAAAAAAATTTTCCATGCTCCGAAGGAAAAACGGACTACAAAAACTTTTTTTTCGGGTAAAACGAAAACATTTTTTCCATGCTCCGAAGGAAAAACGGACCACAAAAACATTTTTTGTTTTTTTTTAGGAAAAACGGAGAAACGAAAATATTTTTTCCATACTCCGAAGGAAAAACGGACCACAAAACTTTTTTCGTTTTTTTTTAGGAAAAACGGAGGAACGAAAACATTTTTTGCATGCTCCGTAGGAAAAACGGACCACAAAAACATTTTTTCCGGGCAAAACGGAGAAATGAAAACATTTTTTCCATGTTCCGGAGGGAAAACGGACCACAAAAACTTTTTTTCGGTTTTTTATAGGAAAAATGGCCAACGAAAATATTTTTTCCATGCTCCGGAGGGAAAACGGACCACAAAAACATTTTTTCCGGGCAAAACGGAGAAACGAAAACATTTTTACAATGCTCCGGAGGAAAAAACGGATCACAAAAACATTTTTTTGGGGCAAAACGGAGAAAGGACCTGAACGAAAAGTGCACGGACCTATTTGTTATGATTTTGGACCTGTTCACTATTTTGAAAAACTATAAAAGGACTCGTTTACGATTCGTATTTAACGGGAGGTTCTTTATGTAAAATGGCGAAGGAGGGACCTAAACGCGAACCGGGGAAAAAATCTCCCTCTCACAAAAAATTGCAAAAGGACTTATCCGTAATTTCAAAAACCAGAGGGGATTTTTCGCAAAAAAAAGAGAGAGAGGGGGCACGCCACGTGGACAGGCCCTCCTGCGGCCCTTTCTCCCATCCTTATATCCGGTAGGATAAGAATAAGACAGATCAGAGGTATTTTAACGCGATCAAGATGGCGAAATTAATTATAGTGGTGCTACGGACAAAGTGCAAAGGACGCGACAAGCCAATCATACGTACTAATCGTCCTCTTATTATTGTGGTTGGAACCAGTAGATTTACCCGTGTAACTATATAACTAGATATTATAACAAAATTGTCTTTAATATGCAACTCTATTTCCTATAATTAAAATACAATTGTATTTGTTATATAACTCCAATATCTATATATAATTAATCTGCACCGTTATAATTAGCCCACCAAAATAAGTGGTAGAGGTCATTCTCTTTTTATTTTAATTAATATGAGATTTTCTATAATTTTTCTTTTTTAGAATTATTGTGAGATTTTCGTGCCCTGAAATGAAAGAAGTTCCTTCAATATCACAAGTTATTTTTATTATTTATACATTGATAGATACATGACACGATTTTTTTGTACTTACCATGTATGCAGATATTGATCGCGCGTATTATTAACCATATATTTTCTACAGTAATTGTACTCCGTATAACACATGCACACAACCAACCAACCATGCTTATTAAGGCGTTGTCTAGGGGTCCCAGCGCCGGAGCTAGCACGCCATGGCCGCTCGCCTCGCCTGGTGCTTCGGCGCCATCGTGGAAGAAGTGAGCAGAGGGGAGGAAGAAAAGAGAAAGAGGAGAAAGAGGAATACTTAGCTCGAGACGACCATGGCGTTGTTGGCTTCATAGTAGGGCTGCAAACGAGCCGAGCTCGAGCGAGCTTGCCCTACGAAGCTCGAGCTCGAACAAGCTCGAGCCGAGCCTCAAATTAGGTTCGAGTTTACAGGCAGGCTCGGTTCGAGCTTGAACAAAGCTCGAGTAGGCTCGAGCTCGGCTCGAAAAAGCTCGATAATGTTTGTTTATATACAACAGCAGCAGATAAGCACAAACAAAATCAACAAATCAAATCATCCGGCAGCAGACTTTCAATGCACCAATTTAGTGAGCATTTGCATGCAACAATTTTCATCAAGAAAGAGCATTTGCATGCAACAATTTTCATCAAGAGAGAGCATTTGCATAACTTAAAAAGCACATAACCCATGCAACAATTTAATGAACAAAGCTCGAGTAGGCTCGAGCTCGGCTCGACTGGGCTCGCGAGCTCGGCTCGACCGGGCTCGCGAGCTTGAGATCAGGCTCGATTCGAGCTCGAATATAGCTCGAGCCGAGTCTCTGACGAGCCGAGCTCGAATAGTTTGCGAGCCTCGAGCTTTTCTTGCAGCCCTACTTCATAGGAGGCGGCTGGATCTAGTGGAGGATCGCGAGATCCGGTATGGATCCGACGAAGAGGAAGTTGGAGAGGAGCGCCGGTACTGGAAAGGAGCATGGGTGAGACGTGAGAGAGAGAGAAAGAGAGGAAGGGGAGTTGGCGAGGAGTCAGGCAGCGACGGTGACGCGCTCGGACAGATCGGAGAGTACGAGGGGAGAGGAAGAGAAGGGCGGCGGTGACAGACGTCTAGGCATCCGCCTCGCCTTATTGCCTTAATAACCATGCAACTAACAACCAATAGGAACAGTGGCAAACGTCAAAAATAAGAAACATGCATAGCTCGAGAAACTCGGGATGGCAAACAGATGCTAACAGAACAGTACAACCCTGCAGAACAACAGATAACGAATCGACATCCAAGCAGGGCCATGACGAGGCACTTACTACCTAAACCTATCCGATCGTGAATTATGCATTGCATGCGTCCATCTATAGCAACATCCTTAATGACAAGCTGTGATCTAATCTGTCCCGCTCACGAAAGATTAGGGGTGATAATGGGCTTAGACTGGTCTAGATTTTTGGATTAGACCGGTCCAAAATTGTAAATGGAGTGGACTCATTTTGGATCCATAGCTATTTGGACCAGATCTAGATCAGGTTGGACCAGACTTGGACCTTACATTTTTCTACTAAATTGTTGTATTGCATGTATTATGTGTTTATTCTAGTCATTTCTATATGGATGTTTTACATGTAAATGGTTTGGATCAAGGTCCAAGTTTTTATTTAGGCCTAGATTGGACCTAGGCTTATTAGTTTTAGATTTGGACTAGATTGGATCAAAGAAACAAAAATTTGAACTTGGATCAGACTTGGATTGGACTTCAACCCATTATCACCCCTACGAAAGATGCATGATATGGCCAGTCTGGGGAACATTTTACAGTCACAAACGAATTGAATCACGTGCGACCGTAACCAACCAGACAAGCAGGAACCACAGAAACTTGCGCCAAAACGGCACCACCAAATCTTGTCATCTTTGCCGTCCTCCATTCGTTATAGCTACGGATCATTTGCTAGTTGCTAATTCTATCTTTTCTAATGGGCTACTACTTCTCCGGTGTTGCGATGTCAGGCTGCGCAGATGCCCAACTCACAATAGGTGTTTCTGTGTATTACTATTGAAAAATTATATTAACTAGTAAATTTATCTGTGCAACTGCACGATTAAATATTATGATACGATTATCTTTGATATATAACTATATTTTCTATAATTATGTATTTGTATATAACTCTAATATCTATATATGATTAATATGCACTATTATAATCTGATCATACCAAAATAAGTGGTAGTGATTCTTGAACTTTTTTTTAATCTAACCGTTATAACCCGGGTCCGCTAGATAAACGGTTAGATTTTTAAACGGTGGTTGTAATTAAGATCCACCAGATTAAGTGGACTCTTTCTTTTAATCTAAACCGTTATAACTCGGGCCCGCCAGATAAACAGTTGTAATTCTATAATTATGAAAAAGAAGGATCTGCACGAAAATTAAAGCACTGACCGATCATGCATCCGGCGAAGAAGATGGCCTGGACCAGGCCGACCTTGTACCGCTCGCCGCAGACAAGGCCCCACTCGGCCACCGTTGACGAGGCGCCGCCGCTGGCCCACTCCCACCCGGCCGCGGCGCCGGCGCAGCGGTCGCCGCAGCGGCCGTCCCCCGCGGGGCACACCATGGCCGGCTCGCGGTCGGCGAAGATGATGACCATGGTGTGCAGCGCCTCCAGAGCCCACGCCGCCGAGACCAGTACGAAGTGCCGCAGCTGCCACCGCCCGAACTCGCCCGCGTGCCACGTCAGCGCGTCGTCGATGCTCACGCGCCGCCGCCTCGTGCCGCCGGCTCCTCTGGCAGCGAGGAGCGCCTCCGTCGACATGGCCGGCCGCACGCGCGTCGCGGGGCGCGTGCGCTAATAATACGTTTCCCTGGCGCTTGTGGCGCGGGGTGTGTGTGCCTGTGCCGTGTGCGCCGCTCGCGGTGTGTCTGTGCGTGTACTGGGCAACGCGGTTAATCGAGTGGTATTTGTAGGCAGGTCAGCGAGCCGCCTGCGTATACGCACCCAGGCACAAATAGGGCTGTAAACGGGCCGAATTCGAGCGGATCTGGGGATGTCAGGCTCGAGCTTGGTAAGACTCGAGCCGAGTTCGAGTTGGGGTCCAAGTCTAGATCCAGGCTCGAGCTCGGCTCGAGTAAGCTCGGTAAGCTCGAATAAGCTCGAGTAAATTCGGTTAATCTGGTAGGTTCGGTAACAAGCTCGAGTAAGTTCGGTTCAAGTAAGTTCGATAACAAGCTCGAGAAAGTTCGGTTCACGGAAACTCAATCCAAATTCGAGTAGACCTGCGGCAAGGGGAGGCGTGCGTGCTGCTGCTCCCGTGCCAGCACCTGTGTCTGTGTCGATATGGGCGAGGGAATCGGTCGATAGTTGAGATGAACATAGGGGCCTAGGAGCTGATGCTGATGCTGATATGGGTTGTGCTGCTACCACCGATGGTAGATGAGTTGGAGTCCTAATCTCTCAACATCCCCTTCCTTATCTTTCGGTAAGTACATAAGTATCAATTTGCAAAGATTAAGCATGATGCCTAGGATCTCTATTGTTGCAATCAGTGATAACTACTACAATAAATCTAAAATACATTTGTAACAAAACTGAAAAGAGATGCAACGATTTTTCTCGGTGCAACAATTCAACATCTCTAATGCAACAAAACATAAACGTTGATGCAACATCTTTGGGTACTATTTTTGTTGCAAGCGTTTGTTGGATTTGTTGCAGATATTCAATTGATTTGTTGCACAAGTTCAATCAAAATGTTACAGTCTCATACCCTATGTGTTTTGATTGTATATTGCAATGTCGTTGCATCCTTTAATTGCTACAACGGGTTTGTTGCGGTCACAGTGGGATTTTGTTGCACATATAGCAATCGGTTGTTGCGTTGTGCTGTGAATTTGTTGCGAAATTAAATTCCTTTTGTTGCAGCTATAGTTAGATTATTGCATACATTGCAAAGAAATGTTATAGCTACAATAGGTTTATTGCGTTTTGTTGTAAGCGGTGATTACAAAGGTTATATGCATTATTAAAAAATATTACGACGATACGTCCGATGAGAAATTTCCTATCGTACGATCGCTAGTCCTTCTCACTAGCTGCTGGCTGCAGTTGTCAACTTGTTATATATGGTATATACAGTCAATTTGTTTCTAGAATGACTGCGGGTGCAGCTCTGGCGCGTCGTATCTGGACGCTGTTGGTTTCTGGGCTCTTTCAACTTGTGTGCTTTCCATGGACTGCGTCTGCTGCGAATTGCTTCGAAACTACCAATTGATTTTGTACTAGCATTTACATTCCCCAGAGGTCACAGCATTAGCTCAAAATTCTGAACTTCGCACAGTGAACCAAAACGCCACGACTCACGATGGCCTGATACACTGTTGCACCAAATGAGCACGACCATCGCTCGAGCATTGCAGTGAATCGAGAGGATCTGAAAAACAAAACAGAAAATATGTGTCATGGGAAGTGCTTTTAGCACTCTCACTGCAATTGCGCGAATTCGTCTCACTCACAATGCATTTGGGCAAGATAACACAAAGACTATGGTGGGAAAAAATGGAAGGGGCTGGGCAAGATAACCCTCTGCCTTTCCACTCTTCCCGTTCTCTCCTGGGAAAAACTTGTAATGTTTGCCTCCCATTGACGCCTACTTAACTGACACCAAAATGATGAAATGCCTCTTGTAGTCCGCTTTTGCTTTTATTGTACCCTATCTCAACCCAACCATACGATTTTTATTACTAGTACTACATTTTTTTTATGAAAGGTAACAAAATATATATTGAACTAGTACCAAATGATCGATGGTAAAAACTCTAAGGAATAAGTCCATTTTACGCCCATGAATTATTAAAAGAGTATATTTAACACCACCAACTACAAAACCGTGTATTTAACCCACCAAACTTAAAAAAAACTAGACCAATTTACACCATGAGGTGGTTTTTTTTGATGAGGATCTAACATAGAGTGGTTTTTGCTATATTGGTAGTCATGTCATCGGTTTTTGCCGATGGCAATCCAAATAAGATGAGAGAGGATGAACTGAAGAAGAAAGATACAGGGATAGAGAGAGGAGCAAGAAAAAGGTCGACGATGTGAATTTCAACATCTTTGAGTTGAATCCTCATAAACAAAATCCAATGATACGGCGCCAATATTACAAAAACCACATCAAGTGGGATTTACATCATCAAAACCACCATCTAAAACCGCCATAGAGTATAATTTGATCCGGTTTTATAAGTTTGAGATGTTAAATACCCTATTTGTAGTTGAGTGTGTTAAACGGACTTTTTGTATGGTTTAGGGTGTGTTTGGTTGGTGAGATAAGGTTGAATGGGATGGGGTAGTCTTGTACCATCTGATTTTATTGTTTTAGGTGAATGTGATAGTTCAACATTTATAGACAATATTCCTCAAATTTTATCTCACCATACAAGATTGGATGGTTCCATTCAAGTAACTAAACATATAAATAAATTTTTTTCTTGAACCATCTTATATACGCATCACTGGATACAAGTAACCAAACACATGCTTAGAGGTGCAAAATGGACTATGATAATGCCGACTTATAAGATACGGCCAGAATAGTTTGGTCGGGTCACAGTGGACAAGCAACAATCGACATCCCCGTTTCAAAAAGAAAGAAGAAGACATGTATACTAATCAAAACAATCAATGAAGATTGCATGTAGGTAGAGAAATGTCTGGTGTGTGTCGCGTGCATTATGTGCCAACGGTTGATATCCAGGTCGCTCTTTCACACAATTTAAGTGCTGCACACCAAGGGAGGCAAGGCAACATAACATGGCCGTGATCGTTACACGAAAGAGACGGATGGAATACCAGCTCATAGGCGAGTAGCACTTTCTCCGAGGATCGTTCAGGCATATGCTTCAGTTCGATCCCTCTCCTTTCGGATCCCTAGCAATTGCTCTTTCTGCCCGGGTATAAAGCTTTTGCCATTTCTATCAATAATCGGATGCAATTGTTGCCGCTGGTGTTGTTATAGTTTATGATTTTTCTTTCGAATGTACAAATTTTAAAGTAAACGAAGAAATAAATAATCATCATTTATTATTTATTTATACTTTAATATTTATACGGATTTTAAAAGGAAATATGCGAAACCACCTCTTCCGCTTTTATCTATTTGTTTGTCCCTGTGGTGGTTCGAAAGCTAATCTGATCAGCTGATGCTTGATCCTATCGTACATGCGTGCAATATCTGACTTTCTCGGTGCTTTGACAAATGGCAATATCACGATCCACGTGGAAGAAGTTTCACTTTAGATTAAAGCAAGGTTGTTGATGTGTTCTTGATAAGTTATGTCACTACATGTTAACTTATCGAATTGGATGGTTTCGTTCGTCATTGCCCTGGTTTCTTTAATATAGTATTTTTGACATGTCAGTTCTGCGATAAAGGGTGGTCTAGCACATCAGTTCATATGTATCTATCTTCTATTATATCTATTATATATGGAAAGTTCATAACATATATTTTAAGAGTTACTAATAGAAAATAAAAGATAATATTCAGAAATTCAGAATAAAAATTGGCAATGAAATTTGTATTTGAATTTTAACCTAAAACTAATATTAAGCTCATGACAATTCTTTTAGAGTTAATAAGAAAAAAACAGAAATATGCTAAAATACTCACGAAAAAGCAAAACATCTAGCCCTTAATCTTGTAGACCATAACTAAGTTGAACTATAGTAGCCATTGAATGTTATTATTTAAAGAAAAATATCTAACCATTTATCTAGCAGACACGAGTTATAGTGGCTTATATTAAATGAAAGAGTTAACGCCAAGTACAATAAAATAATATAAATAAAAAATAAAAAATAAAAAGAAACTAACCATTTAATTTCCATAAGAACTCCAAATTAAAACCCATACATAGCTAAAATTTATATATAAAAAATTAGCAGTTGGATTTGTATTTAAATTCTAACCTAAAACTAACATTCAAAATTAAATAAAAAACAATAAAATTAACGAAACACGTGTATAGCTGAAATTCGAAATGAAAAATAGATAAAATTTAGTAGTTGAATTTATACATGAATTCTAACATAAAACTAATATTCAAAATTAAATAAAAAAACAATGAAAATTAATAAAAAATCAGAATAAAAATAAAAAACTAGCCATTTGATTTTCTTACAAACTCTAAATTTAAACCTTTAAATTCTTTATGTTAGCATTTTCCAACTACTATTATTTCTTGGCAGTGCTATCGAAATTAGCATGATGCACAACATTAACTTGACACTTACCTTTTTATTAAGATTTAGAACGTGGTAAATGAATGCATTGTTCTTGCCTTCGTGACTTGTATAATTTGAGGTTTATGAATAGACAATGTTGCATAGTTCTAAATTTGTAATCCATCAAATCGAAGGCAGAAGGAAGTGTATCAATAAACAATAACCTGAAATCATCACTTTTTTTTTTTTTGCCTCATGACAAACTTTGGTTGCACATTTAGCTTTCTTCCGAATGCAATTGCAAAAACAACGCATCCTTGACCGCAAAAGTGTCGGCGGGGTGACACGCCTGCCGTAAAGGAGGCTTCCATCGTGCGGGAACAGGTGACACAGGTAACCCATCAGCACTTCTGTGGTTGATGGTACTGCTAGTTTTGCGATTATGTTTAGGAGAGTTAGATTTTAAAAAAATTATAGAAATATTATTCTATGGTATACCGTTCCAACGATATACCACTAAAACTCATGAAATAACGGTATACCACTGAAACTCATGAAACTCGTAAAATTTTATGCTGAAACTCGTGAAACTTAGCACCGATGAAAACCTGAAACATCCAACAACTCGCCCTGCTTGCATAAATGATTGGCTTAGCCGCATCTAATAATGCTTAGTTGTGTACAGTACAGAGTTTCCAACTCACGAAGAGAATACAGTAAACAGGCAAGCAGCATATAATCATAATATTTTGTTTGCGGCACTACACACGTGAGCGCCTCCTCGCATGTTTACGAGCTCCTCCTCACCGGCACGCTTTACGTTCAGGGGAAAACAGATTGCCTGCTAAAGCTTTCTTTCTTTCTTTCAGCGCTGCCTTCAAAGGGTGGAGACGGAGTAAAGAAAAGGCTGTGCAACTTGGTTTGCGTCCTGGGCGACACACCACAGCCCTATCTGGCACCGTCAAAAGAAGGCGATGTGATAGCTGTCATGCTGTATTTCGAGAAATCAGACACC
The DNA here is from genome assembly GCA_036346355.1 of Rhipidocladum racemiflorum. Lineage (NCBI taxonomy): Eukaryota > Viridiplantae > Streptophyta > Magnoliopsida > Poales > Poaceae > Rhipidocladum > Rhipidocladum racemiflorum. The sequence continues at coordinate 67,182,035 of CM070576.1, read as the reverse complement.
TCCTGACGCTCCCCGTGCCACGTTTCACGACGTTTTATGTGTAAGGGTATCTCCAATAGTACCAGATCACCGGGCTACAAGAAGAGTTTATCTTATCCTTTTGATTATATAGAGAAGAAAAGCAGAGGAGAGAGACAAGAGCTGGCTCTTAACTAAGAGTCAAGCTATAGTGTTTTTCAAGAAAAATAAAAGACAATTACGTGTGGACCCACATCTAATGTTGGAGAATGCCTTATAGTCAACCCATTGGAGAGCTTGTCTTTAAGCTAGCTATAAGTGACATGTGGCTTTCTTATAGCCAGTAGTTGGCTCTACCATTGGAGATGCTCTAAGGCTATTCCTAGTGCATGGTATCATCCTTATTTAATGCTTGCCACATATGAGGTAAATATGGTATTTCGTTGAAGGAATTTTAGTACACCAGTCTGCCTATACCAAGATGGAATTGAAAAAGATTTAACATGGATAAATCTAATCCTTTGAAAACCCCCATGGTAGTAAGATCCATTGAAGCGAACAAAGACCCATTTAGACTAAGGAATGGAAAATGAGAAAGTCTTTTGGACATGGAGTCCCATACTTATGTATCTTGTGAATTGCACAAGGTCTGAACATTCGCAATAAATTTACTAGCATGAAACAGTATAATCCTAACCAGAAGATATTGGGCTAATATCAAGACTTTACTCATATACCTCTAAGGTACCTAAGATCTTGGATTGTTTTTCCTGAAGAACCAAGACTTAACCATGGGGGAAATATGGATGTTGGCTATCTGTCTGATCCCCACAGTGCAAAAATTAAGACTGGTTTTGTATTTCTCTGCGGTGGTACAACTATTTATTGGCGGTCTTTCAAACAGATTTTGGTAGCCCCTTCTACCAACCACTCAGAGATTATATCTTTGTATGAAGTTTCATGGGAATGCGTTTGGCTAAGACGTGTAATTAACCACGTTCAGAAGTCATGTGGTATGAATACCGTTGATACCCCTACTATTATCTATGAAGATAATGCTGCTTGTGTTGCACAAATGCAAATGGATTATGTAAAGAGCAATATCATGAAGAACTCCATAGTTGGAGAATCAGAATTAACCTCCTGGGGAATTATGTAAAGAGCAATATCATGAAGAACTCCATAGTTGGAGAGTCCTAACCCAAAATTACATATAGGTTCTTTCACCGGTTATTTGCAAAAAGGACTCCATATATAGTTTTGTAAATTCACGTACGGATACATGATTACGCAAATTCGCAGATGTCTCCTATCCAACCCATTTTTGGAAAACCACATCTGAGAAAACCAAAACTATGTTGAGCCTCTCCCTACTTTTTTTTTCTAAAAATAATTCTAAACTAATGCTCTGTTTGGTAACTTAGAACCGAATTGTTTCTACTAGACTATGAAAGAAACCCAACCAAATGGGCTAAAGTTCGGAACAATTCTTCTTGGATCGTTTCTTTCTTTTCTACATCGTGGTTGAATCGGTTTCAATCCAGTTTTTATGAAGAATCTGAAACCGTTTCCGTTTTTACTAGAATCTAAAACGTACGAAATAAGGCCTAAATTTGTAGCGCGCGACTCTACTGGTTGTTTCTGAGTTCTGACGAGTCCATCGATCCGCTGCGTGCGGTCCAGCCTGGCGAGTCGCTGCCATGACAGCCGTCAGATCCAGTGGTGCGTACGGGAGGAAGCAAATGTGCCAGATCCATGATCAGACGGCGCACGTAAGCTAGCTAGCTAGTAGTTAGCAGAATCAGACCATACGCACGCAATGTGCCTCGTTTCGATTCTCTTGTCCCGGAGCACGACGTGTAATGACCCGGCCTAACGGTGTTCTGCTCGCTCACAAGGTTTTGGCATGGCATGGTTACCAGAAGTGTCCAAACGTACGTGGGGCACGGGGATAAGACGGTACGACTGCCGCCTTGGATCGGTGGACGGTGGCCGCCTGCTCGGAAGGAAGAAGTCGGACTGTGCAGGCGATGTACTTCGTCGTGTCGCGATCGTACGTTACCACAGATGCACTCATATATCCACGGGTAAGGGTATTGTAGGAATGTGAGATGGGCCGGAAGGATTGGGTTGGCGTGTAGCATTCGCTCCGGCCGCTCGTCGCCGGCCGCATCCGTGAGCGAGCCACCGGGGCCAGCGGTTGGTTGGTACCCAAGTGGCACTCCGGTGCGCGCCGCGTGGCGGGCGCTTCGCTACTGGAAGATGGCAGAGTTTTGCTGGTGAGGTTTGTTCGCCTCAGGATTCTCTGGATCGAGGTTCACCGGAGCGGCGGCGAGGAAGGCATGCATAATCGCAGCCAGCAACTGCATCAACGAAGCTGCCTTCTTCATGCAAGTTGGCGCGCAGGATCTCAAGGGGCCAAGTGCTTGCCGGTCGAGGTGGGAGTTCCTCTCCGTGTCACGTACCTACAAATATAGAATGTTCAGAGGCGAAACCGAATTTCGTAAATCTATTTAACCTCTATTCTTGGGAGGTAGGGAAGTGCAGCCGGAGAACTACAAGCGGCGTTCCGTCTTACAGAAACCACAGTGTTTTAGCTACATCATTTTTATTTTTTAATTTTTTTATAAAGAAAATCAGTATTTGTATTTTTTTTTAAAGATTTCTACAGTATTTTTCTATTTTTTGTTTCTTCTTGAAAGAAAATCAGTTTCCTTTTTATTTTTTTTTAAAAGATACCCTTCTCTCTCTCTCTGAACAGACCATCCACGGCAACGCATGGAATTTTTACTAATCCTTATCATTGTCCTAGGATTATAACAGTTTGCACCACTTACGACATAAGTGGTAACTAGATAGAAATCGCGCGCTATGCTGCGCCGGATGAATTTTGATAAAGTGCTTAGATGGGAATCTATGGGTTTTTTTTTTTTGTAAAAATAGGGATACAATTCTCCAGAACCACATAGATTTTTTTTTTTGCAAAGGCGAAACATCAAAAACTCTGAGGAAAATCGAAATAATCACGATTGTAGAATTTGCGGAGGTCTTTCCGTATGAATGGCGAATGAGAAGAAGATATTGGAGAATGTATGGCTTTTTTCGGTAAAAATGGTGATGCAATTTTTCGAAAACACGATTTATTTTTGCAAAAGAGGCCTACCCGGTCCGGACACAGTTTTCCAATATCATGAGGTATTTTTCCATAAAATAGGCATGTTCGGAACTCAATGTAAATTTGCGGAACCAGATGTTTTTTTTTTTGGCAAACCGACAAAAGGTCTCCACACGTAGTTGCCGATGGGGAATGTGTGACGTAGAGACCTGCGTCGATCGGTTATCCATTGCCTGTAAGAGATAAGATATACGTGAGCAACGTCCATTCTGAAGGTCCGAAGATTTCACCCGCACGATGAAAAACAAGATTGAAAAAACAGTTTGTTTTGTTGTTCAGCTGAAATCGCTACACGATGAAATTTATCTTAAGGTGGAGTTTGTTGATATATGATCCAAATTCAAAAGACCGAGTTTGATGGAGCGTAGCAGAGATCTATCACCGGGAGGCTTGTCCCAAAGCAGAGTGAAATCTAGACTGACCCATCAAGTCGCCCCGCTAGGGACGCTCGGGGAGTGCGGAGGGCAGAACCCCCGAGGTACGGATCGTTTTGGATTTATTTCTGAGTGTGACCCTAGGTTGTCATCATATATGCCTTCTTGTAAGCCGCAGAAAAGAGATAAGAGAGATTGTAATTCCTTGTGTTTTGTAACATTCAAGAAATAGTGAGATTTTGCGGGCCAGTGTCCATGGTTTTTTTTCCGCAAGAGTTTTTCACGTTAAATCTGTGTCTTTTATTTCTCTTTTTATTTGATCTACTTTTTTTTTTCTTTTTTTTTTTTGTGTGTCTGCTGATTCTAACAGTCATGCACACCAAATCTGTCTGACTCGTGCGCACCTGATCTGATTGGATGGATACGATTGAAGCGCCCAGTCTCATACCGTCACAATTGCCCTCGATTGATAACTTCATCTGTCCTCTCACTAACAATTAAGTCTTCTTATTTCGTAAGCTTTCTTTTGGTGTAAGCCTGCGTATATAACATAATGTATGTGTTGTGTGGAGTGCACCTCAAGATGAGATGGATCGACCCATTCCATACGAATCTGATCATCAACATACGAATCTGATCAACATAATGTGCATTAACAAGAAGATACGACTGCTGCGTTGGATAGTTTTCCACCTGGTCGAAATGAACCGGCCCATCGGCAGCGGGTGAGGTAGGCCGCGTGGGCGGAGGCAGCTGGGCCGCGTGCCGGCTTGAGCGCACACTCTACCATTTGCTCCTTTTTGTCCCTTGCTCTGTTGGGTTTTACCAGCCTGTCTTACGTACATGCATGATGCATCAGGGACATGAAGACAGACATACCATATACGTACATGCATGATGCATCAAGAGAAAAGGCCAGTTTCATACCGGTCTGATATTCGTTGGCAGGGATATTCAGAGTGAAAAGATAATTGACTCGAACTGATTCAGAAGTGTCCTGTTTTTTATAATTTGAATTGATTTACGCAGAAATGGTTTTCTCAGCTTCTCTATGGTACAGTTCCCCCCCCCCCCCCCCCAAATTATAGGTGGTATTTTTTTTTAAAAGCACCATCTCTATTGATTGCAGCACTCTACTTTCATTGAATGTTTAAATTTGTAGAGTAGGACTCGGGATCTGTTAATGCTGCTGAGAGTTACCGGGACCTATCATGGCCTGTGAAATTGCCTACTGTCTGAAAAGAATAATCGGATGATCCAAGATTGTTCAGAGTTTATCATTTTACTTGTTGTGGAATCTCATTGTTCAATTTGCTTGTAGGCGGTGGCGGTCTGGGGTAAAATTTCTATGGTTGATGCACAGGAGGGCTCCTGGCAAATGCGCAACAAGATCCTGAACCAGCATTTTGTTTGGGTGAGTTTTGGAAGAATACCATAGAGTTCGTCATATTACTTACTAGCACATACTTATTTGCAAGCACGTTGTTTGGTTCTGATCGTCGATCGGCAGTAGAGGAACATTAGTACGGCAGAATCCCCAAGTCCTTGCCGTACTTGACGACGTCGTCGAATATCTCATCCAGGTTCTTGTACTGGAACTCGAACCCTTCCCTCACGAGCTTCTCAGACGAAACGCTGACTCTCGGCTTCTCAGGGAACCCACCAAAGCTGCAAACAATTTCAGGTGAACTCGATCATCAATGCACGAGCGTTAGAAACTCGCGACAAAAAATTTCAGGTGGGCGATCCGTACCAATCTGTTTTCACGTCGTACTGTGGGTACTTGTTTGCCAGTAAACGGGCAAGCTGCACGACGGTGATGTTGTGACTGCAGCAGATGTACCTCCCTGACGAAGACTCGTTCTCGGCGATGAACATCTCGGCACGGCAAAGGTCGTCGATGTGAACTATCGATACGGAACCGGTGACCGCCTGCAACCCTTTCAGGGCCTCGAGCTGCGCCTCGTCGCCTGAAAATATACACGATCACCGTGCATACATATCATCAACAAGACTTCCCAAAAGTTCACAAAGTTGTGTAGCGTGTAAGAGAGATGGAAACAACACGAAAATTCAGAAGTTGACCGATGCATCTTTCTTGTGCCTCTCTCACCGGATAACAAGGAGAGGATAACGGGGACGCTTGTTCTGGCCACCGGAGCAGATGCCGAACCCAAGGTGAACACAGGGAACACGGTGACCAGGCTGATGTTGTTCTCCTGCGCTAATTTGCAGGCTGCCTTCTCTAAAAGCACCTTTGAGACTGCGTATCCCTGCAATGCAAGCATGGCGTCGATCAGGCCGCCATATGGCAGCGGTAATTCTGAACATGTATATATTCACCCAGGTTGGTGGCTTCTCGGTTGTCAGGTACTCGACGTCAGACCAGGAATTCTCGTCCAGCACATGGCCGTCGCCTTGTAGCGGCCTTCTGGAGATTGCGGCATCCGATGATGTCAGGATCACGCGCTTCAAGGTCCCCGCTTTCACGCACGACCTCATCACATTGAGAGTTCCTTGGACACCAGCTTCGACAAGTTCTTTCTGCCATCAGGAATATCACCAATTCACCATAGCAAACAAACACGGTAGGTAATCGCTAGAGGAATTATACTGACATAACTGGGCTGTCGATAGTGAGCTAACTATCAGAGTGACAAGTTGAAAACTGCGTCCTAAACTACTAGACCACCGTCAGAAGACACAACACAACAGTGATGTTAAAACAAAGTTTGCTGTAGATGGTTGTTCACCTCAGGATTATCTGACATAACGTTCACCGGAGCTGCGACGAGGAAGGCGTAGTCGCAGCCGGCAACTGCTTCGTCGAAGCTGCCTTCTTCGTCCAAGTCGGCGTGGAGGACCTTCAAGGGGCCAAGCGCTTGCAAGTCCTTGAGGTGGGAGTTCTTCTTCATGTCACCTACATACAAATTTCAGCCATCTAGAATCTCAAGAAGCGAAATTACTAAACTTAGAAAATCTTTATCATCGACTTGGGATCATAACAGTTTGCAACAATTCCATCATAAGTAGATCGGACATGCAACAGCTTTTAACTCAAAATTGGATTAGTTTAGGATCCTTTGTTCCCTATGTGATGTAGCTAATTTTGCATACTTCGCAGAACTTCCTATAGAAAACACGAAGCATATGTTTTACCGTCGCAGCGGAACCGCATATTTCATACGCTCGACGAAAGGAAGATTACAAAAAAATATTGAACTAGAAAGAAGCAAGAATCGAACCGGGGTTTCTGACTGTCGTCTTGACAGCATAACCTTTCTCCAGCAGCATCTTGATGAGTGCTGAAGCGATGTAACCGCTCCCTCCGGTGACGCACGCCGTCTTTCTTCCAGCCGCCGACATCGCCGGTCACCGCCCCTCTTGACAAATAAACGATGATTTTCGCTCACTCGCCAGAATTCAAGAGCTGACAGTAGTACAGACAAGTATAGGTTTCGCTATATGGAGTGGAAAAGATCCTCAGACCACGCTAGGAGAACAGATAACAGGACAAAGATCAGGTACACCTGCTACTGCAACAGCACAATAAGAAAGCCATCCGTTTTCAAAGATAGGTCCTGAACTCCAGATTCACACCAAATCATTGCGTCATTCACACCAAATCTGATTGCCCCGTATTTTTAATTTCGGTCCTTTTGCCCTCGGTACTGCCGTGTCCTCTCAATTACTCTGAATCTTTCCTCTCTTTCGTAAGCTTTCTTTTTTTATGAACCTGCATAGAAAGTCTATGCGCGTCAACATCGTGTAAGCTTTCCTTTTGTTTAAGAACCTTCATAGAAAGGTCTCGTCTCGTTTAATACGGTTCCAGATTCTAATAGAAACGAAAACGGTTTCAGATTCTTGATAAAAACGTTTTAGGTAGAATCAGAATCACTGTCTGCAAACCGTTTGGTACGGTTCTAGATTCTAGTAGAAACGGGGTTGAGGGTGATTCAGCCACGGCGTGGAAAAAGAAGAAACGTTCCGAGGAGAATCATTCCGAGTTTTAGCCCGTTTGGCTAGATTTCTCCTAGATTTTAGTAAAAACAACTCGGTTTTTAAGTTGCCAAACGAGGCCAAAGTCTATGCGCGTGAATATCTTGTGTGTGTATGAGGCACGATAGGTCAACACGTCTCAATCATGCTAGCTGTTCAGAAGAAGGATTGGTTTTGCGTCGCCATCCCTTGATGTTGAGCCAAGTCAGTGGTGCACCCATGCGGGTGCGATTTATTTAAATAATATCTATTATTAATATTATAACAGATATAGTTAAAAAATGACAAAAATAATACCTGTCATCAATTTACTAGACCTCACCATTTCAAATAGCAAAAGCTCATGTCACCAATTGGTGTCAAAGATCTGCCGGCCAATTGAAGCTAAATAAATGGAATAAGGTTGCTGTGGGCTAATTTCTGTGTTCCAAATCTAATGGGTGACAAAAAGTGTTGGTCAATTAAAACGATGCGGATTGCATACGCATCTGCCGCCAGGATTGGTGACAGGCAGCTCGGCCGGGCGCCGGCGTTTGGGCCTGAGCGCGCCTTGAGCACACCCACCGTTTTACGCGGCTTAGCGTTTGGGCCACAGGCTAACGTGATAACCTTCCAATTCCAAATATTTTGATCCAAGTTTCTCATTCTCAGCAGAGACGGCAACCATTGTTTCGAGAGCATTTGGACGTGTCAGAACCACTTTCCATGTAAACTGATTTCTTGTCCGCCTTGCCACGCTATTTCTTGTTCGTCTTGCTGGTCTTGTCCGTCTTCCACATATATATGGAAAAGGTCTATAAAATATCCTAAACTTTGCTTGAAGGTTCGTCCGGTATTTCGAACTATAAAATCAGATATTTGACTCTCTAAACTTTGCAATCCAGTTCAAGTAACACATCGACGTAGTTTCGTATAGTTGTATTGTCTGTGTGTGTGATGAACGGCAGTTTTGCCATGTAGGATGATACGCTGACAAGTTTAAGTGAATAGAGTTTTACCATCATTGAGTGTCTACGATGCATTATACTAGTAGTATATAATATGTAGTAGAAATTAAATCTAGCCATTGATTTGTTTAAAGTATTTCTACTGCTATACTACCAGAAAATAGGTGAGTTCAGGTTTTTTGGGGGCTTATTGTGGAAAAAATGGACCTCGATGTAATTTATAAAACTTTCGAGGGCCTCTTCGCAAAAATTACAGCCCCACACACGACCACGACACTTGGCGTTGCCATGAGTCAGGCGGCTAAAATCGGGCGCACGCCGTGCGCGCGTAGGCAAGGCTCGAACGCGAGCCGCTTGGTTCGCACGAAGGAAACGTACCACTACACTACAATGGCGTAGCGGTCAAACGAGCTCACCAAAATATTTAACCCGTATAAGTGGATAAGCCAAGCGGGCGATGTGGCCGCACGCGAAGCGACCACGTCGCCCGAAATTGACGTGGATAGCGCACCTGAGTCGGAACTCTTAGGAGTTTAAGATACGAAGTATACCATAGAGTTCATCATGTTACTAGCACATACTCCCTCCGTTCACTTTTATAAGGCTTATTTGTTGAATGGTATTGTTCACAAATACAAGGCTTGCATGTTGCTTTAATGAGACTTTCCCTTCTATACCCCTATTTATTCTTTCTCAACCATACGCATTTATTCGTTACCACCCACACAAAGTTTATCTTTCATCTTCCAATGCAATTAAGTAAGGGCATCTAAATCATTTTCTCTTATACTTTTCTCAATTTCAATATAACCTTAATTCTTATGTAAAGTCAAAATGTATTTTATAAAAATGACGGAGGTGTAGTTATTTGCAAGCGCATTGTTTTGTTCTTATCGTCGATAGGTAGTAGAGGAACATTAGTACGGCAGAATCCCCAAGTTCTTGCCGTACTTGACGACGTCGTCGAATATCTCATCCAGGTTCTTGTATTGGAACTTGAACCCTCCCCTCACGAGCTTCTCAGACGAAACGCGGACTCTCGGCTTCTCAGGGAACCCACCAAAGCTGCAAACAATGCGCCGATCCGTACCGATCATCAATGCACGACAGAAACTCGCAACAAACAATTTCAGGTGGCCGATCCGTACCGATCGGTTTTCACATCGTACTGTGGGTACTTGTCTGCCAGTAAACAGGCAAGCTGCACGAGGGTGGGGTTGTGACTGCAGCAGATGTACCTCCCTGACACAGACTCGTTCTCGGCGACGAGCATCTCGGCACGGCAAAGGTCGTCGATGTGAACTATCGAAACAGAACCGGTGACCGCCTGCAATCCTTTTAGGGCCTCGAGCTGCGCCTCGTCGCCTGAAAATATACGCGATCACCGTGCACATATCATCGACCAGACTTCCAAATACCGGTTTTTTATAATTTGCATTGATGTACTGTGGGACATGAAGACAGACGTACCATATACGTACGTGCATGATGCATCAGGAGAAAGGCCAGTTTCATACCGGTCTGATATTCGTTGGCAGGGATATTCAGAGTGAAAAGGTAATTGACTCGAATTGATTCAGAAGTGTCCTGTTTTTTATAATTTGCATTGATTTACGCAGAAATGGTTTCCTCAGCTTCTCTATGGTACAGTTTTTTCCCCCAATTATAGGTGGTATTTTTTTTTAAAAAAAGCACCATCTCTATTGATTGCAGCACTCTACTTTCATGAAATGTTTAAATTTGTAGAGTAGGACTTTGGATCTGTTAATGCTGCTGAGAGTTACCGGGACCTATCATGGCCTGTGAAATTGCCTACTGTCTGAAAAGCATAATCGGATGATCCAAGATTGTTCAGGGTTTATCATTTTAATTGTTGTGGAATCTAATCGTTCAATTTGCTTGTAGGCGGTCTGGGGTAAAATTTCTTGGCAAACGCGCAACAAGATCCTGAACCGGCATTTTGTTTGGGTTAGTTTTGGAAGAATACCATAGAGTTCGTCATATTACTTACTAGCACATACTTATTTGCAAGCACGTTGTTTGGTTCTGATCGTCGATCGGCAGTAGAGGAACATTAGTACGGCAGAATCCCCAAGTCCTTGCCGTACTTGACGACGTCATCGAATATCTCGTCCAGGCTCTTGTACAGGAACGCGAACCCTTCCCTCACGAGCTTCTCAGACGAAACGCAGACTCTCGGCTTCTCAGGGAACTCACCGAAGCTGCAAGCATACGTGAACTCGATCATCAATGCACGAGCGTCAGAAACTCGCGACAAAAAATTCCAGATGGCTGACCAGTACCAATCGGTTTTCACGTTGTACCGTGGGTACTTATCTGCCAGTAAACGGGCAAGCTGCACGATGGTGGTGTTGCGACTGCAGCAGATGTACCTCCCAGACGCAGACTCGTTCTCGGCGACGAACATCTCGGCACGGCAAAGGTCGTCGATGTGAACTATCGACACGGAACCGGTGACACCCAGCAACCCTTTCAGGACCTCGAGCTGCGCCTCGTCGCCTGAAAATATACGCGATCACTGTGCACATATCATCGACCAGACTTCCCAAAAGTTCAGAAAGTTGTGTCTGTAAGATATATGGAAACAACACGAAAATTCAGAAGTTGACCGCTGCTTCTCTCACCGGATAACAAGGAGAGCGTAACAGGGACGCTTGTTCTTGCCACTGGAGCCGGTGCCGAACCCAAGGTGATCACAGGGAACACGGTGACCAGGCTGATGTTGTTCTCCTCCGCGAATTTGCAGGCCGCCTTCTCTAAAAGCACCTTTGAGACTGCGTATCCCTGCAATGCAAGCATGTCACAATATACACTAGCGTCGGCCAGGCCGCCATATTTCAGCGGTAATTCTGAACATATATATTCACCCAAGTTGGTGGCTTCTCGGTTGTCAGGTACTCGACGTCGGACCAGGAATCCTCGTCCAGCACATGGCCGTCGCCTTGCAGCGGCCTTTGTGACATTCCAGCTATAGATGATGTCAGGATCACGCGCTTCACGGTCCCCGCTTTTGCGCACGACCTCATCACATTGAGAGTTCCTTGGACACCGGCTTCGACAAATTCTTTCTGCCATCAGCAAACAAACACGGTAGGTAATCGCTAATGAGGAATTAAACCGACATAATTGGGTTGTCCAGAGTGGGCTAATTATCAGACAAGTTGAAAACACCGTCAGAGAACACAACACAATGGTGATGTTAAAATGAAGTTTGCTGTAGAATGTAGATGGTTGTTCACCTCAGGATTCTCTGACATGACGTTCACCGGAGCTGCGACGAGGAAGGCATAGTCGCAGCCTACAACTGGTTCATCAAAGCTGCCTTCTTCGTCTAAGTCGGCGCGGAGCACCTCCAAGGGGCCAAGTGCTTGCATGTCCTTGAGGTGGGAGTTCTTCTCCATGTCATCTACATACAAATTTTAGTCATCTAGAATCTCAAGAAGCGAAATTACTAAATGTTAGCGATGATCTCGGTTTGAACTAATGAATCGAAAATCTCGGATCTGAGAGCCATCACAATATCGTGATGGCGCTTTAATCGGGAGCACACCAAACTGATTTTGGTATCGGTCAATTAGCCGGAGCAACAATAAAAGAGAGAGGCCGGCACTCAACGATTTGATTTTGATCTTGAGTTCGCTACTCTCCCGAAAACCCCATCCGATCTAGGGTCACGCCAATGCTAGCAAAGACCCTTGCCAGCACCGAGAGGATCTCAGTGCCTTCTTCCACATCACTCATCCTCACCGCTGGTCCTACCTCAACCGACCAACGCCAATGACATCATCTTCTTCACGGGTTAACTCATTTAACGATTTAATTTCCGTATTATTATGTGATCATGTTTTAGACTAGCTAATGGCTTAGATTTAGTTCTTCTTGTTCCTATTACTAAACTAAGAAAATCCTTATCATCGACTTGGGATCGTAACAGTTTGCAACAATTCCATCATAAGTGATACAAAGTCTCTGTTAGTTGAAGTGTTTTCTTACAAACTTTTTGGTGTAAACTTTGTATTACTGGATTGGCTGTGTGTATCTCTTGATGCAGAGGTCGGAAGATTAATAAAAATTCTTCTATTGTCTAAAAAAAAAGTGATACATCAGACATGCAACAGCTTTTAACTCAAATTTGGGTCAATTTAGGATCCTTCGTTCCTTATGTGATGTGGCTAATTAAGCATACTTTGCAGAACTTGCCATAGAAAACACGAAGCATATGTTTTACACGCTCGATGAAAGGAAGATTGCAAACAATATTGAACTAGAAAGAAGGAAGAATCGAACCGAGGTTTCTGACTGTCGTCTTGACAGCATAACCCTTCTCCAGCAGCATCTTGATGAGTGCTGATGCGATGTAACCGTTCCCTCCGGTGACACACGCCGTCTTCCTCTCACCCGCCGACATCGCCGGCCACTGCCCCTCTTGACAAGCAAACGATGATTTTCGCTTACTCGGCAGAGCTAAATGTAATACAGACAAGCATAGGTTCCTCTGGTCTCAATCTCATTCGTGCTTTGAAGTAGGCCATTTCGGTCCTTGTCTCTCATAGGCCATTTCGGTCCTTGTCTCTCATAAAACAGACAAGCATAGGTTCCTCTGGTCTCAATCTCATTCGTGTTTTTAAGTAGGCCATTCCAGTCCTTGTCTCTCGTAAGCCATAACCATAGGCGGAAACAGGGGTGTCGGCACCTCAAAAATTTGATAAACACAAAAAATTATTATTTCTTAATAAGTTAAATTTTTTAATTAAATTAGTTTTGATTTTAGTGGTTGAAATTTTTAAATTTTTAGAACTATTTGTAATGTATTTTTAGCAAATTTTAAATGCACATTTGATTTATAATATTATAAAATTATTATATAAGATTATAGAGTTGTACGTATAAATATACAATCCTAATAAAATATTTTTTGTTTTGTAAGCTTTCATTTTTATATGAAGCTGCATAGAAAGTCCATGCGCGTCAACATCGTGTGTGTGTGTGAGGGAGGATAGGTGAACAATCAACACGTCTCAATCATGCCAAGCTCACAGAACGACTAATCTGATTGCCTCATGCGCACCTAATCTAGTTGGACAGATAGGATTGAAGTATCCATTCTCATAATTTTATATATGTATATATGTATAGGAAACCTTTTCTATATCTTGGAAGTACGTACTCCCACCTCCAGTATATCACTTAAACGAATGTGTTATACTCTTAATCACTTTCGGTATACTCCAATAATAATTATAAGATACTACAATGCGATATGGTTGAAAAAGTTCATTGGAGCCCTTTATTTTTTTTTTGATATATACCCTTTTTCCGTATGTAAAAAGAGTATATAAACAAATTATGCTATAAAGGGTGAACTTTATGAAATTTTTTGGATAGGTGCTTCTGTGCCCTTATTTTTTAAAGTTGCACAAATATTAAAGCATTAATGAAGGTTAGATAAGGATTACTTACCCCTTCATTTGCTTTAAGATTTGTGCAACTTGTATTGGGAGGAAAAGCATAGAAGCATTGCTCAATTTTTCGTGGAACTCACTTTGGAGTATCTTATAATCAATATTATAGTATACTCAAAAGAATAAAGAGGTATAATAATATCATTTAAGCGATATCTTGAGAGTGGGAGTACATACTCTCAAGTGTATGAACCATTTTCATATGTGTGTGTGTGTGTGTGTGTGTGTGTGTGTGTGTGTGTTTGTGTTCCATACTGCCAGGAGTTTGTACTCCCTGCTCTCTGTACATTAACTGGTGTTATGCAAGTGGAAGCATACTCCATAAAGTGGATGTTGTTAATTGGTATATATGGGGAAAAAGTCTATAAAATATCATTAACTTTGCTTGAATGTTCGTCCAGTATTCTGAACTATGAAATCAGACATTTGACTCTCTAAACTTTGCAATCTAGTTGAAATAATACATTGACCCAGTTTTGTATAGTTGTATTATCTTTGTGGTGTGATGAACGGTGGTTTTACTATGTAGGATGACATACTGACAAGTTTAAGTGAATAGAGTTTTACCATTATTGAGAGGTACCACCAAATTACCACTAAAATCTTGTACCTCTTGGTACATCCACCATTTAATTTTTTGTACCTCTTGATACTAGCTTAATGTATAATTTGGTACCTCTCAAGGATAGTAAAACATATCTTAGGTGAATGAAGGTGGGTCCATAGAGGTTTCTCCCCTAAATCGAAATAGAGAGGGAGGAAGTTACATGGGTCGACAGCTATGGAAGCATGGGTGAAAGCTCGGCAGGGGATAAATTCCTGTGGGCTCCTCCTGTCAGTGACCTAACCGGATCAACGTATCATCATATATGGCAAAATTACTCACCGGCGCGGACAATACCACTATGTAAAACCAGATTAAGATGTTATTTGAAGTGAATTGCAAAGCTCGGGTAATCAAATATCTAGTTTTATAGTTCGAGCGATGCTATATGGGCTTCTTCCTACATATTATCTGCGGCAGTGGCGGACCCAGCAAAAAAAATTAGGTGGGGCGAATTTGAGCGACAAACTTAACTAAAAATAGAAATATACCACATAGATACCACATTTGTATTCCAATCACACACATTGGAGTGTAAACAGTAAATAAACGACATAGAAGAAGATTTAAGATGATACCTCTCACAATGAAGAGTAAACATCAATTTTTCAACCATATAATTCAAAATTCATCAAATGATAAAAAGATAATAGATCATTCTATCAATTTAACAAATAGATAAATGAGGACCAGTGAGATATAATGAAGTGATCATATACTAAAAAGTGATTAATATTATAGAAATACATATAACTACTTAAGCACTAAGCGTGTCTTGGTTGTCTAGGTTTTGTTGGCAAGTCTATTCTCCGGTTTTTGATGGCTTGAAACCTATTCTTAATGTTATCACAATCAAATCCTTTAAAAATACCCTTCTCAATGTAGCACAATATCACGTCATTGAGCCAATCATCAGACATCTTGTTGCGCAAATCAGTCTTGATTAAATGCATAGCCGAGTAGGCTCTTTCAACCGATGCCGTTGCCGCCGACAGGTTCAATGCCAACTCAATGAGGCGATATACAATGGAAAAGCAAGATGTTTTTCAGTTTCAATCATCTTCACGATCAAACTTTCAAGATCATGACAAGTAATAAAATCATCAACTCTTCGCACATGTATAATGAAGGTCTTAAGTTAATCCGGTAGCTGGGGCGGCCGCCCCACCATGCCTAAAGGGAGGGTCCGCCCCTGATCTGCGGACAAGTTGGCAAGCAAGAAAATACTATAACTACTTTAGGAAAAGAAGGATTTCGTAAGCTTTGTTTTTTTTATATGAACCTGCATAGAAAGTCTATGTGTGTCAACATCGTGCGTGTATGTGAGGGAGGGAGGACTGGTCAACACGTCTCAATCTTAAGAAAAGGATAGGTTTTGCGTCGCCATCCTTGCCTGGTCCGTGTTATGATGTTATGAAATGGCAAGGTCTGAGAAGGAAGCTTTTGTCACTGTTATAAACGGTAATATGTCCTGTGATCCCGATCGATGGGTGGGTGACAAAGACCTGTTGGCCAATTAAAGCTAAATAAATTAACTGCAAGGTTCCGGTCGGCTAATTTCTCATTCGCTAGGGTGCGTTTGGTTGGAGGTACGAGGGTGAACGGAACGGGATGGTACAGGATAAATTTTGGTACATGCGTTTGGTTGGGTGTACGGAACCATCTCATCCAGGATGAGGTGGTACAGATTCTAGGAATATTCCTTCCATATCCCGTACCGTTCCATTCGCCCAATTCGGCTGAACCATCTCATCCCGGACGCGCTGGTTCCCCTTCCTCTCCCCGCAATCTTCCTCTCGGGGCCACTCCCACGGTCTTCCTCTCTCGGGGTGGCCTATCTTCGCGCCATCACGCCGCCGCTCCCGCCCCTCCGCCGCTCCAGCGCCCCCCACGCTCCCGCGCCGTCTTCGTGTCAAGCCGCCGCCCAATACGTATTGTAGGTTTTTAGGTCTTGCATTCTCTGCTTGTTGATCTCCAAGGATTCCAATGTGAAGTGATAGTGTGGCCAAGCTCATGAAAGAACTGAGGAACTCTCTTCTAGTGATTTGTCGTCATGTTGGTTTCAAATGATATGCACTATGGCTGGATGTTGCTTGAAAACTTTCTATCCAAATGCTATGTTTTATCTTGTGCTATGAATGATGCTTGTGGAAATATGCGTATTGTGCAACCAGTAATGATTATTATGTTGGACTAGAACTGTTCTGATTGAAAATATTTGCAATGAACTCTTATATAAATATGCTTGACTGATTGCTGCCACTGATATTATGTGAAAATCAGTTGTTCTGTCTCCTGTTTTGCACTTCTATCCCAAACAGCATTGTCCAAACCATCGAGCCAATTGGTTTGTGTTCCGTCTCTTGTTTTGCTCTTCTATCCCAAACAGCAATTACACTGTGTGTACCTTCTGGCACAATTATATATTAGCTATGGCTTAAACGGGAGTTCAACTAGGAAATTTATTGTTGAGATAAGAGGCATCCTAACTGCAGATGAATGGTACATGTTGCATTTTGCTTCACAATTCACAAGTTAGATCAGGAAGGGCATTGCGACATTGTCACAATAGTTTTATTTCTTTCATGTCAAGTAAGTTGTAAGTGCACTGCTGCTTCACTTATGTTGCTGGGGCGTCATTGCTGATGATCTTTCTGCAGTTATTTTCGCAAGCTTTTTGTATCTATTGCATAATATGTCATCCATCTTATCTTACCCGCGAAAGGTGAGGCCACTTTTCTCAAAAGCACCGAAACTGCACGTTCAGGTATTTGCAAGACGGCAAAGCTAGTCCTAAGGGGAAAAAACAACGCTTTGAATGGATACTGTTTGATATATACCTTGCCTCCAACCAAACACTATCTCGTACCATCCTGTACCATCCCATTCAAGCAACCAAACACAAACTTGTACCATCCCATTCAGACAACCAAACACCTTCCCTGAACCATCTCATCCAGGATCATCCCATCCATCCTGTACCATCCCGTTCCGTTCACCCTCGTACCTCCAACCAAACTAATTGAATTAGTGACAAAGACTGCCAACCAATTAAAAGGCTGTGGATTGAATACGCATCTGTTGCAGAATTGGTGATAGGAGCTACCATGTCATTCTGTCACCTATTCATTTGATAATATGTGATTATTTTTTAAAGTTTTTTCGACTACATAATTTCATAATATTAATAAAAATTATATATTAAAATCTCACGGAAGTCTATAAGAAAAAAAAAGAGAAATATGCTACAAATTCTCACAAATAAGCAAAAAATCTGGCTCTTAATTTGGTGGGTCCTAATTATAACTGCAATCGGATCTTTTATTAAAAATAAGAATATGCTAAAAATTCTCACAAAAAAGAAAAATATTTGGTCTTTAATCTGGTGGACCCTAACAAACTTGAACTATAGTAACCATTAGATGCTATTATTTAAAAGAGAATATCTCACCATCTATCTAGCGGACTACTTGTCATTGGATATTAGTACTTAGATATATATATATATATATATATATATATATATATATATTACTTTGTAATTTTAAAACTAAAAGAATGGATGATCCAATATATAACTTTCAATATAACGTTTAAATGACATGCATGCCCCCAAATCACACACTAATCATCCGTACAAACCACTCAAATAAAGTACTAGATTTGCAGTGACAGAGAACGAAAATTGTTTATTTTTCCTGTTGATCTGAGGTCAGGTATACTAGCTAATATATGTGCTAATGGAGGGCAGGGTTCTCTTTGTTGATGAAAATCGTATAAATGAACCGGCCGATCAGAATCGATTGAAAAAACGTATTATCGCTAAACATGTAACGATAATTGAGCGATAACCGTCGATTATCGACGATAAATAGTGGAAAATCGTGGGTGTGAAGGAAAAATGGGAAAATTTGTGAAAATTTATGAAAAATACCAAAAAAGAAGAGAAATGTTAGAAATTTGTAAAAACACGGTAAAGTTTAAAAAATTATAATAAATGTTATAAATACAAAAATAAATATGAAAAAAATAGGAGAATATGAATATCACAATGATGGTAAAATATAAAAAAATTTGGCATGACCTTTGCTATATTTTAAACAATTTCAAGTTGTAAAATAGGCATACAACAACAATATATCAATAAATAACATACCATGTTAATACCATTCACAAATGAATCCAACAAGTCTACAACTCAATGTACATAGCATATGACATTTGAAATCATAATTTCTTACCGAAAATGAAAGTTTCCAATTGGCGTACCGTTGTCATCCTTCCATTGTCACAGAAATATCATATTGGAGCCAAATGAATGTTATATTAGTAAAAATGGAGTTGCAATAAAATGAAACATACAAATAAAATATTATCATCGGGGCTACGGGTAGTATCAGGGGCGGAGCCAGCGCCCGGCCTGGCCTCGGGCCGCCATACTCTCCACCGGGCCTGGCTCCCTTTCCACCAGGTCTTGGGCCGGCGTGCTCCACGGGCTACGGCTCCCAGGCCTCGGGCCCAGGCCCGGGTGGCCCGAGGCCTGGATCCGCCCCTGGGTAGTATTGTTGAGTGTACACTTGGTTAGCCATGTTGTATTCCACAGTGGACATCATTAGCAATCCTCGTGTAGCTAGCAACTCTGCCTTGTATTCGTGCCAACTTTGACCCGTCCATGGGCTAGTAGTTTCCCACTGTTGGTACAACAAGGCATAAAAATCAGGATCTTGCCACTCATAGACCCATTGGGTGGGAGGTTGTGCACGAGCATCCGGGTTGGTGTAGTCATTGCCGTCATATGAGCCATAACTCTCGCATCTCCATGATGCTATACAAGCTACAGCTACCATGTGGTGCGTTATGGCTATGCGGATGGTCCTTTCCTGCGGTAGTCATCCTTTGTGATTGAGGAGTGCCATGGTCTCTGTCTTGTGTAGCATGATTGTACTGGACTTCCCTGTAAATTCTATATGATGTTGCCCTTCTGAGTGGGAAGTGACAGCGAGAGGGGTATCGTCACTGGGCACACCCCCATCATTGTTCGACTTGGAGCTGCTATCATTGGACTCTTGGTACGGGGGCCTTCGACGGTCTCCAGGAGTGCTATTAGTCGAGTCATCACTCCCGACATATGTGGGACACTTCTCCTTTTCTTTGGAGGGAGCTCTCTTTTTTGAGGTATACCTTTTCGTAATTATTGGGTGCTTCCTCTTCTCAGTGTGACTATCACCCACTGTCTTATCTGCCCATTCTGAGATGCTGCAGCGCCACTATTCTTTCGCAATGTAACAGGGTCAAACGGGTCCGTCACAAGGTGTGATGGGAGGGGGTGTTACTCTCTGTGTCCTCCTCATCAAGTAAGGGATCAGCATTAGACCTCCCTTTCTCCATCCACTGCCGGATTGAATTTTTTGTGTCGCATAGTGTAAGCTCCATAAGACGCTAGAATGGATCATCTGCATCTGTGCACCTCTAATTTTCTTCAGCTTGAATTCGTAGCCGGAGATTGTAGTAAACGTACACAAACTTATGGAGCTTCTTGTAAGATAAGCGATTGCGAACTTTAATGTGGATGAACACAAACGTACTATAATTGCGCTCGCATCAGCTAGAAGAAGCGCAATGCGAAACAATCCACATGGCAGACTTCTGGAGTGTCGGTGTGTCCGAACCGAACACACCCCACCAATTGCTACAAGTTAACAAAGAGCACAGTAAGTACCAATGAGAGTGATATTACATTTAAGATGCCAAAAAGAGCAAACTAGGGTAAGTTCTATTATCATGTGCCATCTTCGCAGTTAGTGCACCCGCAAACGTGCCAACCTTCCTTCTAAAAACTAAGCCTCGAGAATAGCATGAGCAGCGCTATCAATATCTTTAGCGAACACTTAGATTAGGCAAGAAGGAGTTTGTCGTACCGTACGTATAGTGTGTTCGGGGGTTCAAGGCAACAGCTACATGAAGTTGAACGAAACATGTCAGCACAAGTACATTTGCAAGTATAAGATATTTTTTTCTCACAAAAGAATGCATTACCGGCGTTAATATAAGTATCTTGTGTTAAGTCAGTCATTCTTCGATCCACAACGCCCATGTACTTGTTGAATGTAGCTGGAGCTATGTGGAATAAGCTATCATATTCCTGCCGCATGATGTTGTACCGTAGTAGCAACTCGCTCAACGTAGGCACCCTGTCTTGATCAGTGAAACGCAAAAATGCGTACAACGGTTCCACGGAGGCAACAACTGACCGAAGGTTATCCCACCAGTCCAAGGTTGAGAGGCAAGAGTACACGGACCTCCCCTCGATGGTATCAATGAAGTGCGATGATAGAAATTCTCCGAGGTCATCCATTGCAAGAACTTGTCCTTGCGACGAAGGAAACTGTCCAAAAACATGTAGTTTGTTCCGAAGCGCGTAGCATTCCACTTGACCAACTCGTCCCCGATATGCTTCTTCATCATAGCGTGCAACTTCGTATGGTTATATAGCCATCGACAGATTTTCCTTGCACTTTCAATGATAGAGACATCGTCAGGGAACTCTCTAATCTGCTTGAGCATCAAATTAATCATGTGGGCTACACAAGGCTGCCACACATTGTTGTGGTGCTCCCGTGTAATGAGTCATCATGCCTTCTTATAGTTAGAACTATTATCTGTGACAATCTGCACAACAATCTTCAGACCAACCTCATCAACGATAGAGGCAATTTCCTGCATCAACAAAAAAAATGAAATCCTTCATAACATGATGCATACTTATAAGTTACAACAGGTTTTAGAAGAGCAACAATGAAAGCAAGTACCTTGCGTAAGTATGAGACATCCTAAGTTTGGCCCGTTGCATCAACGGACTTGTGGAAGAACATGATGCTATTGCAGTATATAATGAAGTTTATAACGCTCATGCGTCTCGGCCTAGTCCAAGAATCGCACATTATTATTACGCCATACGTACGTCATTCCTTCTTGAACTTCGCCATCTTCTCCCGTATGACTGATTCATTATCGTCTAAATACTTCCCGTCTATATCTCTTCCACTCGGAGACGGGGTACCTTCGCCTGCAAATAAAGATAACGGATGCAAATATCATCTACTAATCAGCGTACAAATGGAAAAAATATTTGAAAGTTCACTTTCCTCACAGTGCTAACAAAGTACGAATTGTCTGCTTTCCACCCTATGATACTAGTCATGTGGAAGAATTTGGCCCAGGCCAAGCCAATCGTTTGCTTCGCATTCTCCCCTTCTGTGTCAATTGCCCAGTGTCAATCCTTGGTTGCACAGAGCCACGGACCGATCCAAGGTTGTAATCCCACACAGTCGGTCTTTCCCGTTGCGATGAACTCTGAAACATCCTCGACAACACACCACCACTCCCTCCCCTAGAGGTGCTACTACCACCACCGTGCTCATACCTACCACCTGCTCGACTGATAAATTCTGCCTCCGCCCTGGAGGCAGCCATGGCATGCTGCAGTTGGTCTTCCTCATCAGCGTCACCCGTGTACTCTGAATAGGCACTTCTCCTCAGCGGGGAAGTTGAAGCTGATGCTTCCTTTCTAAGCCTATCTTCCATCCTTCCTTTTCTCTTATCCTTCATCCTGTCTAGGTTGCGTTGAAAGTACTCGCAAACGTCCTTCGGAACTTGACTGCAATGGACGATATTCTTACCGCGCCGTACCAAGTGGTGCTTCAGTCGAGTTGAACCATCTCCTTTCTTCTCTTGGTGACTCCTAATCTCTAATTAGGTCAGGTCCTAATACCATTTGAGGATATGTGGTTCGAGCAAGTTCCTAAGCTGTTGTACAAATCTAAAAAAAATTCAGCAGCATTATATGGGCGAATTTTTGAATTTTTGTGGGCATTTTACGTAATTTTTAATAATTTTAGGGACCTTTTTGGAAGAAAAAATGGATGTATATATAATTTTTAAAATTTGAGGGCACCTTTTCCAAAAAAGGCGAATTCAGGTTTTTTTGGGGGGTTATCGTGGAAAAATTAGACCTCGATGTAATTTATGGAATTTTCAAGGGCCTCTTCGCAAAAATTATAGCCCCACACATGGCCGCAACGCTTGGCGTTGCCACGCGTCAAGCGGAAAAAATCGAGCGCTCGCCGCATGCGCGTAGGCGAGGCTCGAAGGCGCGCTGCTTGGTTCGTACAAAGGAGACGTACCACTGCACTCAGTGGCGGACCCAGCAAAAAAAATTAGGTGGGGCGAATTTGAGCGACAAACTTAACTAAAAATAGAAATATACCACATAGATACCACATTTGTATTCCAATCACACACATTGGAGTGTAAACAGTAAATAAACGACATAGAAGAAGATTTAAGATGATACCTCTCACAATGAAGAGTAAACATCAATTTTTCAACCATATAATTCAAAATTCATCAAATGATAAAAAGATAATAGATCATTCTATCAATTTAACAAATAGATAAATGAGGACCAGTGAGATATAATGAAGTGATCATATACTAAAAAGTGATTAATATTATAGAAATACATATAACTACTTAAGCACTAAGCGTGTCTTGGTTGTCTAGGTTTTGTTGGCAAGTCTATTCTCCGGTTTTTGATGGCTTGAAACCTATTCTTAATGTTATCACAATCAAATCCTTTAAAAATACCCTTCTCAATGTAGCACAATATCACGTCATTGAGCCAATCATCAGACATCTTGTTGCGCAAATCAGTCTTGATTAAATGCATAGCCGAGTAGGCTCTTTCAACCGATGCCGCTGTCAAGCGATGTTCAATGCCAACTCAATGAGGCGATATACAATGGAAAAGCAAGATGTTTTTCAGTTTCAATCATCTTCACGATCAAACTTTCAAGATCATGACAAGTAATAAAATCATCAACTCTTCGCACATGTATAATGAAGGTCTTAAGTTAATCCGGTAGCTGGGGCGGCCGCCCCACCATGCCTAAAGGGAGGGTCCGCCCCTGACTGCACTATGATGGCTTAGCGGCCAAACGCGCTCGCCAAAATATTTAACCTGTATAAGCGGCTAAGCCAAGCTGGCGATGCGGTCGCACGCGAAGCGACCACATCATTCGAAATTGACGTGGATAGCGCGCCTGAGCTGAAACTCTTAGGAGTTTAAGATACGAAGTATACCATAGAGTTCGTCATGTTACTAGCACATTCTCCATTCGTTATTTTTGTATGGTTTATTTTTTGAATGATCTTATTCACATATACAATGCTTGCATGTAGTTTTAATGAGGTTTTTCGTTCTATACCCCTTTTTATTCTCTCTCAACCATATGTATTTATTCGTTACCACCCATACAAAGTATTTCTTTCATCTTCTAAGGCAATTAAATAGAGGCATTTAAGTCATTTTCGCTCGTACTTTTCTTAATTTCAACATAACTTTGGTATTTGTGTAAAGTTAAAATACACATTATAAAAATGACAGGAGAGTACTTGTTTGCAAGCACGTTGTATGGTTCTAATCGTCGATCGGTAGTAGAGGAACATTAGTACGGCAGAATCCCCAAGTCCTTGCCGTACTTGACGATGTCGTCGAATATCTCATCCAAGTTCTTGTACTGAAACTCGAACCCTTCCCTCACGAGCTTCTCAGATGAAACATAGACTCTAAGCTTCTCAGGGAACCCACCAAAGCTGCAAACATACGTGAACTCGATCATCAATGCACGAGCGTTAGAAACTCGCGACAAACAATTTCAGGTGGCCGATCCGTACCAATCGGTTTTCACGTCGTACTGTGGATACTTGTCTGCCAGTAAACAGGCAAGCTGCACGACGGTGGTGTTGTGACTGCAGCAGATGTACCTCCCTGACGCAGACTCGTTCTCGGCGATGAACATTTCGGCACGGCAAAGGTTGTCGATGTGAACTATCGATACGGAACCGGTGACCGCTTGCAACCCTTTAAGGACGTCAAGATGCGCCTCGTCGCCTGAAAATATACACGATCACCGTGCACATATCATCGACCAGACTTCTCAAAAGTTCAGAAAGTTGTGTCGCGTGTAAGAGATGGAAACAACACGAAAATTCAAAAGTTGACCGCTGCTTCTCTCACCGGATAACAAGGAGAGGGTAACGGGGACGCTTGTTCTGGCCACCGGAGCCGGTGCCGAACCCAAGGTGAACACAGGGAACACGGTGACCAGGCTGATGTTGTTCTCCTCCGCGAATTTGCATGCTGCCTTCTCTAAAAGCACCTTTCAGACTGGGTATCCCTGCAATGCAAGCATGGTGTCGATCAGGACGCCATATTTCAGCGGTAATTCTGAACATGTATATATTCACCAAAGTTGGTGGCTTCATGGTTGTTAGGTAGTCGACGTCAGACCAAGAATTCTCGTCCAGCACATGGCCGTCGCCTTCACGCACTTCACGGTCCCCGCTTTAACGCACGACCTCATCACGTTGAGAGTTCCTTGGACACCAGCTTCGACCAGTTCTTTCTGCCATCAGAAATACCACCAATTCACAATTGCAAACAAACTGACATAATTAGGCTAACTATCAGAGTGACAAGTTGAAAACTGCATCCTAAACTACTAGACCACCTTCAGAGGACACAACACAACGGTGACGTTAAAACGAAGTTTGCTGTAGATGGTTGTTCACCTCAGGATTATCTGACATGACGTTCATCGGAGCTGCGACGAGGAAGGCATAGTTGCAGCCTGCAACTGGTTCGTCAAAGCTGCCTTCTTCGTCCAAGTCGGCGCGGAGCACCTCCAAGGGGCCAAGTGCTTGCAAGTCCTTGAGGTGGGAGTTCTTCTCCATGTCATCTACATACAAATTTCAGTCATCTAGAATCTCAAGAATCGAAATTACTAAACTCAGAAAATCCTTATCATCGACTTGGGATCATAACAGTTTGCAATAATTCCATCATAAGTGATACATCAGACATGCAACAGCTTTTAACTCAAATTTGGGTCAGTTTAGGATGCTTAATTCGTTCCCTATGTGATGTAGCTAATTAAGCATACTTCGCAGAACTTGCCATAGAAAACATGAAGCATATGTTTTACCGTCCCAGCGGAACCGCATATTTCACACGCTCGACGAAAGGAAGATTACAAAAAATATTACAGAAAAACTAAAAAACGGTATACCGTTGCAACGGTATACCTCTGAAACTCATGAAACTTATGATTTTTTGCACTGAAACTCATGAAACTTAGCACTAAAAACTGATAAAATATGAAACTGATGAAACTAAACACTGAAACTCATGAAACCAGCACTGAAACTGATAAGTTTCATAAGTTTCATGACTATACCGTTGCAACGGTATACCGTTCCCTAGTCACTCTCAAAATATTAAACTAGGAGGGACAATTCCTTTTCATTACAAAAGGTACACAAATCACCTTTGTCCAAACCTCTTTTTAGCAAGTTATCCTTAGTCATAATTTTATTGTGCGAGAGAAGCCACAGGAAGAATTGGACCTTAGGAGGGACAATCAGATGCCACACAGCCGGAATGTAAACAGGAAGAACCCCTCTGAAATTAATGATAGCATACAGAGACTTAACAGAATATATACCATTACTATTATATTTCCAAATCAACGCATCTTCATCATCCGATAATTTAATACTGTTAGCCACTTCAATCAAACTAAACCATCTGATCATCATCTTATCAGAGAAAGTTTGCCTAAAAGTGAATTTAAGATCTAGGCCATCCCAAACCTCAGCAATCGTGACCCCTTTTTCATTAACCAACTTATAAAGGTCTCAAAATTGAATAGCTAAACAGGAAGAGCCAAACCAAATATCCTCCCAGAACCTAATTTTATTACCATTACCCACGTTCCACCTATAACCAAACTTAGTTGCTTTCATTGCCCAAACAATCCCTTTCCAAAAAATCGAACCATGATCAGAATCACAAAGAAAAATATTAGGATTTACTATGTTGTACTTGTAATTAACCAAAGCTTTCCACTGTTTATTACCTTTAGCATAAAACCTTTTAATCCAAGAGGCCAAAAGGCACAAGTTTAAATCTCTAATATCAGGAATACCTAGACCACCAAAAAAAATTTCATACAAACCAGATGCCAATTAGCTAAGTGAAGCTTGCTGTGACCTTCATAATCATTCCACAGGCAATTGGCCATATGGGAGTTAATAATATTCAAAGCCCACTTAGGGAACTTGAAAAAAGAAAGATACATATGGATACTAGCTAAGCAGGACTTAATCAAAGTTAACCTCCCACTAAAAGAGAGGAGCTTTCCCCTCCACCTTGCAATTCTTTTCATAATCTTATCAACAAGAGCTTGAAAATCTTCTCTGTTGATTTTATCATAATGCAGGGGAATACCAAGGTATCTTATAGGAAAAGACCCTACTTTGCAACACAGAATATTTTTAAACAGTTTAATCTCATCTTCATCACAACCCATATGAAATAACTCACTTTTATGAAAATTAATCCGTATACCAGACATTTGCTCAAAAACAGTTAGAAGACATTTAAGATGTAAAACAACCCTTTCATTACCAAAAGTTCAGCGACCAGACTTCCCAAAAGTTCAGAAAGTTGTGTCGCGAAACAACACGAAAATTCAGAAGTTGACCGCTGCTTCTCTCACCGGATAACAAGGAGAGTTTTTAATTAGTCTTTTTATGGCTTGTTTCAATATTTTTCTTCTTTTGATTGTGGCTTGCTTAGTCTTTCTTTATGAGTATCTTGATGACAATTTTTAGTTGTAACTTTATAATAAATAAATTGGCTGTGTGCATCGTACGATGCAGATGCAGAGGCCGGAAGGTTATCCTTCCATTATCTAAAAAAGCTCGCATCTAGTTTCAAATTAAAAAAGGGGTTAAAAATATAGGAAGAACAACATTCGCGATCCGTTTTCACCTCAGTAGCATTCACTCCGCTCGTCGCCGGCTGCATCCGTGAGCGAGCCGCCGCGGCCAGCGGTTGGTTGGTGCCCAAGTGGCACTCCGTTGCGCGCCGCGTGGCGGGCGCTTCGCTACTGGAAGATGGCGGGCGATGTGCTAAGACGAAGTTTGCTGATGAGGTATGTTCACCTCAGGATTCTTTGAATCGAGGTTCACCGGTGCGGCGGCGAGGAAGGCATAATTGCAGCCAGCAACTGCTTCATCGGAGCTGCCATCTTCATGCAAGTTGGCGCGGAGGATCTCTAAGGGGGCCAAGTGCTTGCAGGTCCTGGAGAGTTCCTCTCCATGTCATCTACATACAGAGGCGAAATTCTTATCATCGTCGTCTTGGGATTATAAAAGTTTGCAGCAGTTCCAGCGTAAGTGATAATACGTGAGCAACTTCCACGACTTCAAAATCTGATCATTTTAGAAGTCTTTCTTTTCTACGTGATTTAGCTAAAGCACGCTTTCGTTGCCTGAACTTAACGAAGAGAACACAAGTCATAAACTAAAAACATGTTTTGCGTCCATTCTGAAGGACCGAAGATTTCACCCGTATGATGAAAAGGAATATTTGAAAAAGCATAATAGAACTGGAGAGTTAAGAACGACCGAGCCGGGGTTTGTGTCTGTCGTCTTGACAACATATCCCTTCTCCAGCAGCATCTTGATTATTGTTGAAGCGATGTATCTGTTTAATTCCCTCCAGTGACGCACACCGTCTCCCTTTCACCACTTTCGACAAAGAGACTGATGATTCATCCACTCACCAGAATACAAGCTCTGCGCGCGGTTCCTTGCTCTGGTGGTTTTTGTTGAAATTAATTTTAGAATTGAAGTTTCCAAT
Organism: Rhipidocladum racemiflorum; assembly: GCA_036346355.1. Taxonomy (NCBI): domain Eukaryota; kingdom Viridiplantae; phylum Streptophyta; class Magnoliopsida; order Poales; family Poaceae; genus Rhipidocladum; species Rhipidocladum racemiflorum. The sequence goes on along the minus strand of CM070576.1, from coordinate 67,153,727 downwards.
CTCATACTCTCACAATTGTTCTCGCTTGATAACTTCCTCTGTCCTCTCACTAACTCTTTAAGTTTTCTTATTTCGTAAGCTTTCTTTTGGTGTAAGCCCGCGTAGAAAGTTCATGTGCATCAACATCATGTTCATGTATGTGTTGTGTGGTGTGCACCTCAAGATGAGATGGATCGACCCGTTTCATACTAATCTGATCAGAAAAAAGGAACATGTAAGGGTACTGATTTTGCGTCACCAACGAGCCACAGCCAGCTTTGACGTTTTCATTGCCTGAAACCCAACAGTTTCAGTGATTTTGTTACAGCTAACCATTTCAGTGAAATGTCCATTTATGGGCAGTATAGAAGCAAATTTAGTTCTAGACACAAACGACTTCTCTCTTCCTACAGACATGTAGAGCTTGGCAACTTGAACGGATTCTTTGGCGAAGAAAAACGTCGAGTTGTTGACAAGAGGGTACGACCGCTGCGTCGAAATGCGTCGGATAGGTTTCCACCTGGTCGAAATGCACCGGCCCATCGGCTACAGATCCACAGGGAAGAGTAAATACTAATTAATTGTCCACATTGAATCAGATATATTTCATCTTTCATGTTTGAAAGATGAAATATGTTAGATTCAATGTGGACAATTGAACATTTCAGTTCTACCTATTGTTTTGCTAAAAGTAGCTGAATCGGGGAAGGATGGGTTCAAAGATGGTTGTATTTGCAACTGTCTAAGATGCTAGACAATCCATATGCGATATAGGAGGCTGCTTATAAGCCAAGGGTGCTGCCTATTTCATATACTCTACAGAAAGGGTAAACCGGTTGAGACATTGAGCATTAATGTATGTTAGGAGATTTAATTTTCAAATATTTTGATAGTAGTGGTTATTATCTGTTGAATATTTCTAATTAAAATCTGAATATTGATGACATTTAGGAGTTATATGGTTGATTTTTTTACATCCATCATGAGATTTACTGGACATGGGGTGATTTGAGAGTTTTGTGTGCTTAATTTGTTGATGCAATTTCATCTTTTGCAGGTTCAAGTTCTCATACCACTGTTCATGAAGAAATGATAGGCTCATGTGCACCAAACATTCGTTAATTAGGTATTGTCTTTTCTGCCGCTGCGCTATGCTATATTGTTTTGACGTATTTTATCTATTTTGTTGAAATACCAAACATGGAGTTCAAATTTATTTTTAATTGTGTACTTGTTCTGTACTAATTTACTTATACCTTAGAATCAACACAGTCTTTGACATTAGCAAATAGCAATAGGCACTATATCTTTCGTATAAGGTTTACCGAATCCTGGCTCCACCACTACTTATTTACCAGCACATTGTTTGGTTTTGATCGTCGATCGGTGGTAGAGGAACATTAGTACGGCAGAATCCCCAAGTGCTTGCCGTACTTGACGACGCCGTCGAGTATCTCGTCCAGGTTCTTGTACTTGAACTCGAACCCTTCTCTCACGAGCTTCTCAGACGAAACGCAGACTCTCGGCTTCTCAGGGAACCCACCAAAGCTGCAAACATACGTGAACTCGATCATCAATGCACGAGTGTCAGAAACTCGCGACAAACAATTTCAGGTGGCCGATCCGTACCGATCAGTTTTCACGTCGTACTGTGGGTACTTGTCTGCCAGTAAACGGGCAAGCTGCAGGAGGGTGGGGTTGTGACTGCAGCAGATGTACCTCCCTGACGCAGACTCGTTCTCGGCGACGAACATCTCGGCACGGCAAAGGTCGTCGATGTGAGCTATCGGAACGGAACCGGTGATGGCCTGCAACCCTTTCAGGGCCTCGAGTTGCGCCTCATCGCCTGAAAATATACGCGATCACCATGCATGTATCATCGACCAGACTTCCCAAAAGTTCAGAAATTTGTGTCGCGGGTAAGAGATATGAAAACAACATGAAAACTCAGAAGTTGACCGCCGCTTCTCACCGGATAACAAGGAGAGGGGTATGCGGACGGTTGTTCTGGCCACCGGAGTCGGTGCCGAACCCAAGGTGATCACAGGGAACACGGTGACCAGGCTGATGTTGTTCTCCTGCGCGAATTTGCAGGCTGCCTTCTCTAAAAGCACCTTTGAGACTGTGTTTCCCTGCAATTTAAGCATGGCGTCGATCAGGCCGCCATATTTCAGCGGTAATTCTGAACATGTATATATTCACCCAAGTTGGTGGCTTCTCGGTTGTCAGGTACTCGACGTCGGACCAGGAATCCTCATCCAGCACATGGCCGTCGCCTTGCTGCGGCCTTGCTGCCATTGCGGCTAGGGATGATGTTAGGATCACACGCTTCACGGTCGCCGCTTTCACGCACGACCTCATCACGTTGAGAGTTCCTTGGACACCGGCTTCGATCAGTTCTTTCTGCCATCAGGTATATCACCAATTCACCATAGCAAACAAAAACGGTAGGTAATCGCTAAAGAGGATTTAAACTGACATAATTGGGCTAACTATCGGAGTGACAAGTTAAAAACCGCACCCCAAACTACTAGACCACCGTCAGAGGACACAACACAACGGTGATGGTAAAACGAAGTTTGCTGTAGACGGTTGTTCACCTCAGGATTCTCTGACATGATGTTCATCGGAGCTGCGACTAGGAAGGCGTAGTCGCAGCCAGCGACTGGTTCGTCGAAGCTGCCTTCTTCGTCCAAGTCGGCGCGGAGCACCTCCAAGGGGCCAAGTGCTTGCAAGTCCTTGAGGTGGGAGTTCTTCTCCATGTCATCTACATACAAATTTCAGTCATCTAGAATCTCAAGAAGCAAAATTACTAAACTCAGAAAATCCTTATCATCGACTTGGGATCATAACAGTTTGCAACAATTCCATCATAAGTGATACATCAGAAATGCAACAGCTTTTAACCCAAAATTGGGTCAGTTTAGGATCCTTAATTCGTTCCCTATGTGATGTAGCTAATTAAGCATACTTTGCGGAACTTGCCATTGAAAAAGCGAAGCATATGTTTTACCGTCCCAGCGGAACCGCATATTTCACACGCCGGACGAAAGTAAGATTACACAAAATATTGAACTAGAAAGAAAGAAGAATCGAACCGGGATTTCTGACTGTCGTCTTGACCGCATAACCCTTCTCCAGCAGCATCTTGATGAGCGCTGAAGCTATGTAACCGTTCCCTCCGGTGACGCACGCCGTCTTCCTCTCACCCGCCGACATCGCCGGTCACTACCTCTAGCTCCTGACAAGACGACAAAATTTAGTCCTCTTGACAAATAAACGATGATTTTCGCTCACTGGCCAGAATTGAAGAGCTGAAAGTACAAGTATGGGTACCTCTGGTCTGGTGGTTGTCACTTGAAGGATAGGTCAACACGTCTCCATCATGCTAGTTGTTATCGGTCGCCGTCCCATGATGTTGAGCCAAAGCCCGCTGTGCACCGATGTGGGTGCGATTTATTTAAAATATTGTAACAGATATGGTTAAAAATTACAAAAAATAATAGTCTGCCATCAATTTAGTTGACCCCACCATTTCAAATAGCAAAACCACATGTCACCAATTGGTGTCAAAGATCTGCCGGCCAATTGAAGCTAAAGAAAGGAATTCAAGGTACGGTTCTAGATTTCAGTAGAAACGGGGTTTAGGGTGATTCAGTCACGGCGTGAAAAAAGAAGAAAGCGTTAGGTAAGAATCGTTCGAGTTTTAAGCGTTTGGTTGGATTTATTCTCTGCATTCTAAAGAAACAGCAATTTCGATTCAAATCACAAACGGGACCAAAGTCTATGCGCGTGAACATCTTGTGTGTGTGTATGACGCAGGATAGATTAACACGTCTCAATCATGCTAGCTGTTCAGACGAAGGATATGTTTTGCGTCGCCATCCCTTGATGTTGAGCCAAGTCAGTGGTGCACCGATGCGGGTGCGATTTATTTAAATAATATCTATTATTAATATTATAACAGATATAGTTAAAAAATGACAAAAATAATACTCTGTCATCAATTTACTAGACCTCACCATTTCAAATAGCAAAAGCTCATGTCACCAATTGGTGTCAAAGATTTGCCGGCCAATTGAAGCTAAATAAATGGAATGCAAGGTTGCTGTGAGCTAATTTCTGTGTTCCAAATCTAATGGGTGACAAAAAGTGTTGGTCAATTAAAACGATGCGGATTGCATATGCATCTGCCGCCAGGATTGGTGACAGGAGCTACTATGTGAGTGAAATATCCCAAAATTTTCAACAAAAAAAATTGGATTTAAACGGAATTTGGCCCTCTTTTGAATTTTATTTGGTTTTTAATTGGATTTTTGTTTTTTTTTTCGTTTCTACTTTTGGACCAAATTCGTTTGGGCCTTCCGGCCCGTCTCCTTTTTCTGGTCCGTCTCCCTTTTCTGGCCCGTTTGGCCTCCTGGCCTACTCGGCCTTCCAGCTGGCCTCCTCTGGCCCAGCTGACTCCCAGCCCACCCTACCGACCCGCCTCCCTCGCCTCCGACGCCGTCGCCGCCAGCGCCCAACCGCCGCACCACCTTCACCACCCGCGCCGCGCCCCGCGTCTCCCTCGCCTCCAGCACCACCACCCCCGGCTCTGGCCGCTCGTCGCCCGCTCCTCTCTACCCGGTGCCCGGCTATAAAAGCCGAGCGAGCCCCCGCTTCCTCCCTTGCCCCTCCCTTCTCCTCTCACCGGTGAGCTCCCTCTCCCCTGCGCCTTCCTCTTCCCCGGCTCCGGCCACCCGATATCAGTTTAGGATTCTTTCTTCCCTATGTGATGTATAAATACCTTTTTAAAAATGTATTGCGATATTAATGTGCGGGGGAACAAAATTTCAAAAATAATACATATTCGCCGAACCGTATGGTGAAAATAGAGTAATAGCCATACCGTATGGCGAAAATAGAGTAATAGCCATACTGTATGGCGAAAATAGGGTAATAGCCGAACCGTACGATGAAAATAGAGTAATCGCCATACCGTTCGGCGACTACTACTTAATTATGCATTTAACCAATTTTGACAGGAATTATGGTTATTGCTGCCATACCGTGTGGTGATTACTGCTTATTTTCGCTGTACGGTTCGGCGACTACTAGTAGTTGCCACACGGTATGGCGGCGACAACCATAATTCCTGTCAAATTTGGTTAAATTTATAATTTAGTAGTAGTCGCCGAACGGTATGGCGATTACTCTATTTTCGCCGTACGGTATGGCTATTAGCCTATTACCCTATTTTCGCCATACGGTTCGACGAATATTTATTATTTTTGCAATTTTGTTCCCCCGCATATTAATATCGCAATACATTTTTAAAAAGGTAACTGCTCCCTCCGGTGACGCACGCCGTCTTCCTCTCACCCGCCGACATCGCCGGCCACTGCCCCTCTTGACAAGCAAACGATGATTTTCGCTTACTCGGCAGAGCTAAATGTAATAGACAAGCATAGGTTCCTCTGGTCTCAATCTCATTTGTGTTTTTAAGTAGGCCATTTCGGTCCTTATCTTCATATTATTATACAAGACTACAGAGTTATACGTAATATTATTATACAAGACTATAGAGTTATACGTATAAAATGTATAACTCTAATAAAATATTTCTAATTCCGTCACTGCTGATAGCTTTTATTTCTGGGAACTGCCGTCCCTCAGTAACTCTAATCTTTATGTTTTGTAAACTTTCTTTTTTATATGAACCTGCATAGAAAGTCTATGTGCGTCAACATCGTGTGTGTGTGTGTGAGGGAGGATAGGTCAACAGTCAACACGTCTCAATCATGCCAAGCTCACAGAACGACTAATCTGATTGCCTCATGCGCACCTAATCTAGTTGGACAGATAGGATTGCAGTATCCATTCTCATAATTTTAAGGTCTGTCTATTTATTTATTCGATAAGAGTTTTTACTATTCTTTCGAGCGGTACCATTAAATTATTTTTAAATTTAAGTGGTGTTTTTTTTTATACATTCATCTTTTAATTTTTTAGTATCTCTTAGTCTAAATGCATAGCTCAGTACCTCTAAGGATCGTAAAAAATCTACCTTTTTCTGTCTCACCACTACTTCGCTTGATAATTTCCTTTGTCCTCTCAGTAACTCTAATTTAATAATTTGTATAATTTCGTAAGCTTTCTTTTAATGTAAGTCTGAGTAGAAAGTTCATGTGCATCAACATTGTGCGCGTGCGCACCTCAATCCCAACCCGTTTCATACTAAGCTGATAAGAAAAGGAATATTAAAGGTCATGATCAGGTAGTTTCCTCGAAAAAATGCACTTAGTATCCAATATCCCCGACTATTTAATATTGTTCGGCAAAAAAATGCAACAGTGGCTGAGGTTTTGAATTCTGGACATCCTAACATGTCTTTTCGTAGGGCCATTGTGGGGACTAATTTTCAGGCCATGCATGAAATTCTAACAAGGATTATTTGTATTCAGTTGTCCTCGGAGAGGGATACTTTTCGTTGGAATCTCCATCAAAATGGGCAATTTTCTGTTCGTTCGCTATATGCAATTCTCTCATATCAAAATATCCCAGTTACAAATAGACAACTGTGGCAGATTAAAGTACCTTTAAAAATTAAAATCCTTTTATGGTACTTACATCGAGGAGTGATTTTGACAAAAGACAACCTGAGTAAAAGACATTGGCCTGGGAATAAAATTTGCTGTTTTTGTCACAAAGAAGAAACCATTCAACATCTCTTTTTTTAGTGTCCGTTTACTCGCTTTGCATGGCATATTGTCCAAGTGGCCTTTACTTTGTCCCCTCCTAATAGCATAACCCATATGTTTGGGATTTGGCTTGTGGGATTGGAAAAGGAGGTAAAGGATAAAGGTTTAATTGGTGCAGCCGCCTTATGTTGGTCACTTTGGCTATGTCGAAATGATGTTGTCTTTAATAAAAAACAAATATCTAATCCGTTGCAGGTGATTTTTATGTGCATCAATTGGTTGCGATCTTGGTCAGTATTGCAGCGTCAGGAGGCTCGGGATATGATGTCAACAGCATGCATTCGTCTACATGCTGTGGCTAGAGACATCTTCATTGGCCATGGCTGGCGATTTCCAAGAAGACTTTGTGCAGCTTAAGAATTTTTATTCAACATCTATTTGATTGTTGCAAGTTGTCTTATTTCTTCTTATATTAAATTTTAATGGGCAGCTTTCGAGCTATAATTGTGAACTTTGTAATAATTATTTGGCTGTGTGCATCTTAGTATGCAGGGGCCGAAAGTCTAATCTATACTTCCATTATCTAAAAAAAAAAGTAGTTTCCTCGATGCCCCCTAACAAAGCTCCAGGTCAGACATATTCACAGGGTTAACAATATTGAAATCATGAAAATCTCTTAAAATTCAAGATTTGAAAATAAAAAATATGGAGGTCATAAAAAATCATAGTTTCAACATCACAAATTTTGATTTTTTTTTTCAAAAATCAACGATTTTCATGGAAAATCGACCTATTTTCGTGGAAAAGCAATGGACAAGTTAAACATTTTTGGCAGTCGATTTTTTTAGCGATATTCACCAATTTTCGACCAATTTATGTCCCATAAATTTTTTCAAAATTTTGAATTTTTTAAATTGGATCGGTTTGTTGAGCGATTTTAAAAGCCAAACCGCGTCAATACAGGCAAATCGAGCGATTTTTTGAACCCTGTCATAGGGATGTTCAGCAAATACTGTTGACAGATCATCAAGTCATACCGCATGACGGCAATAAGTCAGCTTTACGATATCAAACGACGAAACCAGCACCTCCTCAACTCGGCAAATGTAGTCCTACTGCCCAAGAAATAGGACACGGCCAGAGTATCGGAATATATGCTCATAAGCCTCATACACAGTATCAGAAAGCTTTTTTTACTGACAAATTGGCTAGCACCTTTCCTTTAGAAGATTGTGTCCATCAATCAGAGTGCGTTCATCAAGTGGAGATCCAAACATGACAACTTTCTCTACATCCAAAACCTCACTAAGGAATTGCACAGCAAAAAAAACTCCGACTCTCTTCATCAAATTGGACATAGTCAAAGCATTTGATTTAGTTAGCTGGGAATATTTACTGGAGCTCTTGGAGCATGTCAAGTTTGGGCGTTGGTGGAGAGATTGGATTTCAATGATATTTGCTTCGTCATCTTTGAGAATTATACTCAATAGAAATCTCGGGCAGCCAATTAAACACATCAGAGAGCTTCAGCAGGGGGATGCTCTATCGCCTATGATGTTCATTTTGGCTAGAGACCAAGATTTGGCACTTAGCCAATCGGGGGGATATGACTGATTAAGGTAGTTGTTGCCGATTCAGAAGGGTAAGGTTAAACATGGATGTGAAATCAAAGCTGATAATTGGTTTGAGTGAAGAATTTATTCTTAGAGATTGAGGCTGATACGTATTTCTGCAAGAATTGGAAAAGCACACGATCGGCCTAGTCGCTATAAAAAGGGTCAACGGGTGAGATGATGGATGGCCAATCAACCAACCAACTCGCATTACTTTTTACTTTACTTTTCATCAACTAGTAGTAGATTTTTAGATTTGTAATCCTTACTCTGTAATTTGCTTGATCAATAAGGTTGCGTATTACTGATTATTGATTTTGTCGACTTACAATTCCCAGGTCTGTTTTTCTTCGATCTTGTTGTGTATCGCATTTTTTCGGGGAAAATCTACCTTTATCCTTATCTAACCAGCCCAATCAAGTTGTTTAGATCTATCGGTTTCTTTTCATCTAATTGGCTTGAGTAGCTCATTAGATTAGATCAGATTGTAACTCCAGGAAATAATCATCTTAATAGCTGATTGAATCAGGCACTATTTTTCTTACCGATTGCGGGATCAAATCGGTTGGCACACCCGCACTTAGAAATAAATCTGGTGTTTGCGTGTGTTAATTGTCGATCAACTGTTCATCAAGTTTTTGGCATCAACACTGCTATAAAAGATATTTACCAAGGCAACTACTAAAAATCCAACCAAACTAGTTCTCTGTCGGTCAGTGTAACATCCCAAAATTTACAGAACAGTAAATTTAAAATATTAAAATATAAATTTGATTTATTGTTACCTTTCCTAAAATTTAGAAGCTTTTAATTGATATCTGGCTTAAAGGATAATTAAATTATAGATTTTAGGGAAAGGAGATTGACAGGAGATAATGGTAAGAAGATAAAGTTCCTAGCATAAATCTTAAGAATTCTAGATTGATCATGAGAACTCCTTAACTAGTCAAAGAAATTAGTGTGAACACATTAGAATCATGACAAGGGATTTAATTAATGAGATTGACTGTGAATAGTACATTAACAGATAAAGTGAACCATTTTTATTATTGGTTAGAAACACTCTTTTTATGAGAATAAAATGCAACCCTGAGTTTATTGATACATCATAATTTGCATTTACAGTAAAAAGGAGTTACACAAATCTTGATAATGATATTCACAGGAGTTACAACTCATATAATTACTCGATTACATAATTAGTTACATCCCAAAAGCAAATTACAAGACTATAAGCTACAACTCCTGTACTAACTTGATTTGCGTTTGAGAACCTGCAAATTGAATTGTACACGTATAAGAGATGAGAATAAAGTAAATGCGTTAAATTAAATACAATAAATAGAAGAGAAAGAATTGTCGTCAGCTAATTAATTGATTGATCGCTCAATGAGGTACCCTAGATTGTCCGGGGGCCAATCTGGCTCTCGCGATTAAAATTTGCATCACTCGACAAATACAAACCTGGTTAAGCCATAGACGTGAACATTTTAAAAAAAAATATCGCATGGTAGAAAAGTGAATCCCCATGGTAAAAGATAATATCTTTCATACTAGTAAAAAGATAAGTATGAAGGCAATGTGAGGATGTAAATCGAAAGCACCAGAACCAGCCACGACAAGCCAACCGAGACCTCCAGAACCAGCTGAAGCACCACGTAGAGCCCTTGGCCAAGATATGTCCAGCCGAGGCTAGAGAGTCAACTAGCCCAACTCATTCATTGAAGGAGCAAGGCCAGCCGGCCACTCAAGACATCCATTCAATCGAAATCTCTAGAGCATGCCCAGACCAGGTCGGCAGCCACAAGGAGGTCATTTAGGCCTCAAGATTAAACATTTTATATGTTTCAATCTCAGCTGAACCCTCCAGGACAGTCCCCGGCCGAACTCCCCAGAACAAGCTAGCCGGCCAAGTCCAAAGGAAAGCACTAAAACCAGCCGACCATCCAAGCCACAGCAACATAAAGATAATCCTAATCTACTGTGCACCGACCAGATAATTAATACATGCACTCATTTCAGCCGCAACCAAAGACCCCATTCACACTGAACATCATCTTTACTATGCTTGTAAAAGCCTAGTTCATCCTCAAGATCGAGTTATCACACCCAGCACAAAGCATTAAGCAGCCATCGAGAGCACAAACTCCATAAGCCGCACTACAAGGAATTACTCCATGTGGTGCATAGTGTTAAGCTTCTAGGAGCAAGTCCCTGAACCTCAAACCCAAGGACTAAGCCCCAAGCAAACCGTTTTCAGTAGCAAGAAGGGGGAAATCAAGCACACTCAGCCACAGACTAACTTATCCAAAACCAGGTATGCATACATTTGTCTCCTTTTCAATAGAAACATATCATACCCAATAAGAATAAAAAGTAAACTAGAGATGAAAATAGGTAGTAAGAGATTTAAATGAGAAAAGATAGAATCAAGTGGTCTCAGTTTGCATGCATGACAAACAACGAGGGTTACGTCATATGTCCCCTTGAATTACCAATACTCCCCCGACGTATTGCAACTCAAGGTCATTGCTATGACGCCATCCTACCCGTAAGTTTGGAAGTGCACGAATCATCACAGACCTTGGCGCTCAGTCATTTATAACCAGATCATAACATTATCAATATAGAGCGACATCATAGCACCAATAAATATTCTTAGATCATGCCATTTAATCCCTTAGTTCATATATTCAGATTGTGATTCATCAACATATAGTCATAGCTAATGGGCGAAACATGGTATCAATTCCATCATCTAACATGCAAATAAAACATTAGAAAGCCACTGCCATATCTAAACAATCAAGAGATCATCAAGCATAGACTAGCTATCATCTGCTAGAGCTCAACCATTCCACAGTAAATCATTCAAGCATATCATAGATCATAATAGAATGATCTCAGCTCAAATACATTTAGCACAACTTCAGAATCATAAGTAATTTGTGCAATCAATAATCATGGTCTTCAGTGTAGAAACAGAGATGGGGAAAGAATTAGGGTTACCACTCCCTAATAAGGAAGATGGAGGAAGGTAGGAGGAAAAGTAACATCAGAGAGTACCAATCCCTAATGAAGAAATCAGCAAACCTGTTCTAACAATCATCATGAGTTTCAAGGTGTATACTCAAAAATGACCTTCATCAACTCATTCATCCTATCCATCATTCAAATCATAGTCACGACTAAGCAACTCAGCAACTCATTCAACCCAAATTGAAAGATTGTGGCTAGAACCAATTTAATTGAATTGAGTGCCAAATCCAAAAGAATAACCTTTAGCCATCAGTAGCAGCAAGAAGAAAGAAGGGGAGTAAAGAACTAGAGATTTACCAAATCCTAGTAAAAACCCCTCACTAACCGAGACATCGCAAAGAAGCAAACCGGAGGCGGCGTGGTAGCACAGGTCGATGCGGGCCGGTGCCAGCCGAGGGGTACGGAAGAAGTCGGCAACGCCAGGAGCCAGCAGAGATGAGGTGAGGCCGAGCCGGAGTTAGCCGGAGGCAAGGACTGAGGAGGAAGGCGGAGGCGTTGTGGAACCAGGAGGAGGAGGCGAGGAATCGGGGGAAGAAGAGGAGGCATGAGAAAAATGAGAAGAGAAGAATAACCAGCCGAATGGATAAGGGAAGGGGGGGAAGGAAATGGGAAAGAAAAAGGATAATGAAGAAAAACAACATTCATTTAGAATTAAATTATTCCTCTAAATAATTTAGTTAACTGAAACATAAAACAATCAAATCCGATGCATTCTATGTCTCGTTCATTTCATACCCAAATAAAGTGAAACCAGTTCCTATAAATTAATTACGTAGTAGAGAATGTGAAATTGGGAATAAAACCTAGGGTATACCACCAAACTTTTATATATTACCTTATGTACTATGTTATAAACCCAGATATAATTCCTTAATTTGTGGACTGAATTTCAAAAGGTTTTTGGAATCTCAATATTCAAAATATGTATATATATAGGAACGCTTCATGATTAATGCATAATCATACTATTATAATATATATGCTTAGAATATAATCATAATACATATATAAGTAAGCATGCATATTGATTTGTTTTATATGACCCTTAATTCATAACCATAACCTATACTCGTTTCACTTGTAAATCAGTTTCTAGACATAGCCTACACTCAGTTAATTTATACTTTCATTTGATAAATAAAATCATTAACAGTAAATACTAATGTATATAGGATTATCATCAGAATACTTCATAAAGCATAACCAACTAATTCATGTAGGAACCTTTCCATTATAATATGCTTTGTATCTGAATCCTATTAAAGACATGACACTGCGGAGGGTAAACCCTAAAATCTGTAATACCAACGCATGTACTTAAGTTTAACCATGCAATTTGTAGTTACTCTCACACCTGCTATTTTATAGACTAATTGGTATTAGTACAAGTAGCCTTACACCTTGAAGATGAATTTTAGTATATTTAACCTCACAATCTTAGCTTCCTGAATTCGTAAAATAAAATAGAATGAATCATAAGGAATAAGTGTCGTGTGCAATGCGATTCCTAAACCGTTAATCAATAATAAAAGACTATAACATGAAAGTACTCACTTACATGCTTGTTTTGTGTAATGATTTTATTTGATTATTTCATCTGATTTCCTTTTGCCCTTATTGAAAGTGTTATTTGCTTTTTGTTATTCTTTTCCGTTATACGACGTGAAGAATCCGACGTCTCGGACTTCGTCATCGTCAAGAGTACATTCGCAAATTCGTCGCTAAAGACAACAAGTAGCAAGGCAAGCACCCCCTTGATCATTTTGATCCTAATTTTCATAATCAACTAAAATGTTAATTAATAATCTGCCTGCATGCCTATGTTCTACAAACCACGTACTTTATGGGTACTGGTAGATATACCTTATCATTGATAAATTTCCTCAATTGGCATTGATATGTGAACCTTGATAACCCTAGCTCATGGATAGACACTTGATGTTAAAACGGGTATATTCGATTATTACTTGCATATGCTTAGCCCTGCTTTAGATTGGGATGCGAACAGATGGCTTACTGTTCGTAATGAACTTAAATATTTGACTTATTGGATTAAACATTGGACATGATGAACTTTAATGTTGAACCTGATGGAATCTTGCGGATTCGATATTTTATAACTTCTGAAAATAAAAGTACGATTTCGACGTGGGTGATTGTTGGCAATAGCCAAAAGTGCAATTAATAATGCACGTAGATAGGGTGAAGTATTGCCCATGTCACATTAAGGACCGAATGATCCAAGTAGAACCGTACATCCACAAGCGCTGGGATGGGGCAGCCTGAATCTATTAAAGTTATTTGGAACTGGCTTTGCACATTGGTAGGCTGGAGTAGCAAAAGCAGTAAACCCTTTTGTGTTTGCTTATAAGGGGCTGCCACATGGACTTGTGGGTAAACGCATATTCAGTGCAACGGTGTACGCCTGGATATGGATTTGGGGTTGTTATTATTCTACTTGAGCCACTGGCTCCTTATCACAATCATTACTTTATTATTTAGCTTCCACCATAGCCAGGGCTAAACGTCATCGGGCTGGTGCAAAGCTAGGTTCAGATAATCGAACGGTTCCGTTATGAACTCTCTGGCGGCACACCAAAGGAAGTGTGCTAATGATCTGCCACAAAGGGAGAACATATCTTGTGGGTAAAGCTGTACAAACTCTGCAGAGTCTAAAACTATTCGAATAGTCGTATCCACGGTCATGAATGACTTGGTGCATTAGCATTAATTATAATTTTTGAATTGGTGATCTTAGCCTAACAGATGATTCAATACTTGACATTTCGTTGGCAAGGTTGAATTCAACTGTTGTGCCTTGTGCTTGGCAAAACTAATTGATTACAGTTATGATGGGAATGGACGTTTTATCACTCACGAAGGGCTGTGGGTATTTTGTTACATTTTATTCACAAAGGGCCGTGAGTAATATGTTTCATTTCACTCATGAAGGGATGTGAGTCTCTTATTTCGTTTATTTTATTCTTACATATTACTTTTGTATTTACATACTTGTTATTTTATTTCCTTTACAATTTTCGCTTTCACTCTATTATTCAGTATTTTACAATTCAAACTTCGCTTTATGCAAAACAACCGTAGAAACCCACTTTCTATTCAACCTGCATATATTTCAGATTTTGCAAACACTACAAGTCTTGCTGAGTAGGCAATGTACTCACCATTGCTATTATTGTTGTTTTTAGGCAGGAAACCTCGACCATCACTCTAACGCAGGAAAACGGGATTATTAACGACGGTTCTTTCTAAGGCTTTACCTTGTCAGTTGCCTGTGGATTATGTAGCAAACTACAAGTCATCTGATTCTTTTGCTATGTTTAATCGACCTCATCGGTCATAATGTATTATTACTTCCGTTGTAATAAAATATGAATCTTTTGCATGGTTGTGATTTCAAATTGTGTTTGTGCGTGCTAGCTACTGATCATGGGACTAGCACAGTATGCACATTAGAACCTTGCTTTTATGTTTGTACTGTAGCATAAAAGGGAGGGTCTCAAAGTCAGTCAGGCTTCGAATCTCCCTAAATACTAACAATGCAGCCATCTTCACCAACCCTGATAAGCAAGAACTACATGCAATCCGAATGGTCTTGACTATATGTCGTGGAGCAACAAGATTACAGACAAACCTCTAGAAGAGCGAGGTTTATCCCATAATATGTGAGGGTTTGAATCTCATAGCAATTCTAAGGAATTTCTAGCCCTCAGGAAATCTTTTCCCTGCAAATACTTAGGACTTCCACTGCATCCAACCAAACCGAAAAAAATTAGATGTGCAATCGATCATCAACAAAATTGGAGCCAAATTGGCCAGATGGAAAGGAAAAGTGCAATCAAGGGCTGCTCGACTCACATTAGCGAACTCAACTTTATATGGAAGGACGAACAGGAATGCAACAGAGGTCACTCCTTAGTTGACTAGAATAGAGTGTGCATACCCAAAAGACTAGGTGGTTTGGAGAAAAAAGGCCTCAGCAGGGTTAGACGAGCACTATGAATTCGTTGGCTTTGGTATGAGTGGAAGGATAGATAGAGGGCGTGGGTTAGCATGGAGATACCATGTGATGGAATTGACATGAGCCTTTTTAATGCAAGCACCAAGGTCATATTAGGGGATGGCACAACAACGAAGTTATGTAACTCCAGATGGTTAAATGGAATCTCACCGAGCGAGCTAGCGCCCCAATGCTTCGCATTGGTCAAGAGGAATAACGGAACTGTCCAACAAGAGCTTACTAGCAAAAATTGGCTTAAGCCACTCCGAAGAATAAACACTCGTATACAGCTTGATAAATACATCACCTTATGGTGTGGAAATGGATGGCGAACGATGACTACTCAATGAAAATAGCCTACAATGTGCACTTTCAAGGTTCGCTACCTGAACATAACTATAACGTAATCTAGCGAGCTAATACAGAAAACAGGTGCACATGGCTCCTCATCTAGTGCTGGATACTAACAGCCGATAGGCTAGTGATTAAAGGATGGCAACATAGAACTCTATGATCCCTATGTGGATCTGAACCCGAATCAGCCACACATCTCATGTACATCTCATGTTGTATTGCCCTTTTTCAAAACAGATATGGCTCAAGGTCTTCCATTAGCTCCACATACATCGATCCTTCCTACAGCCTGACAACAATGGACTCAACACTACTCAATGGTGGCAATCCATTCGTGATAACACACCTACACAACAGAGGAAGGGCGTCGACGGAGTTTTCATATACGCCTTTTGGAACATATGGAAGGAGAGGAATAAGAGAATTTTTGAAAATTCCTACCAGACATTGCATAATGACTTTTACCTCATCTCACAGGATGTATGTGATCGGAGAAGAGCGTTGACAATCCCCCAAGGTGCCACTGTTACTTGTCTGAGTTCCGATATGGTCGCTTGGTCATATACCTTGGTGGTTGTATTATCTCATTTCTAGAGGGTGCTGTTCGGGCCTTTTGGTCAGCAAGGTTGTAAAAAATTCTCTTTTCCCGTTTAATTGAAACGCAGCACTCTTGCCACCGCTTTCGGGAAAAAAATAGGTTACTGATTTTGTGTGACCATTGTTCTTTAGTCCATGTTTTCCTTTGTGAGAATTGTTTAGTCCATGTTAAGCTAAAGAAAGCTTTGTTTCTTTCTTTGCCTGAAACCCAACAATTTCAGAAATTTTTTAGAACTAGCAATTTCAGTGAAATGTCCATTTAAGAGCAATACTCAATTTAGTTTTAGACACAAATAACTTATCTCAAGAGTAGCTCAGTTGGCTATGAGCGCGTCGGCGCTCCTCGCCCATCCATGTTCGACTCTGATCGAACGCGCACGCTCACCAGTAATAAAAATGATACATAAACGCATGCACGTTCAACAAAAATTATTTTCTTAGCATGTTTAGGAGAAGCGCACACGTATGAGCCTGTTTGGGTGTTGTACTTATTTTCGAGTTTGGGAATAATTAGATGCGTGAGCGCGGCACACGCTGCGCCACTCGCAATGCGCACATGCATCAATAGAATAATGTTTAAGGATCTTCTCACAATATTTTTAAAAAATCAGGGTTTTTTTTTACCCAAAACCCTTGTGAAACCCAGATTCTTCGAGGGAAAGGGGAAAAAGGCCGAATTTTTGTATTTTTGTGGGCCTTTGGCAATTTTCTTAATTTTTGTGGGCCTTTAACGTAATTTTTTTTAAAAAATAGGGAATTTCCCAAAAAAAGGATCTATACGTAATTTTCAAAATTTGTGAGTGCCTTTTCCAAAAAAAGGTGAATTCTACTTAATAGAATAATTTTTTAGGGTCTTCTTACAATTTTAAAAAATGTTCTTATTTTTTTAAAAAAAAACTTGCAAAACTGGGATTATTTGGATGTTTTTTCGGGTAAAAGGGATCTATATATGATTTTTCAATTTTTTGAGGTCTTTTCCAAATTTTTTGGGCCTTTTCAGGGAAAAGGGGAGCAAAGGGCAAATTCTCAAATTTTTGTGGGCCTTTTACGTAATTGTAAATAATTTTAGGGACCTTTTTGGGAAAAAGATCTATATGTAATTTCTGAAATTTGCGGGCGCCTTTTCCAAAAAATAAAAGAATTCAGGTTCTTTTTGGGGCTTATTGTGGAAAAATGGACCACAATGTAATTTGCAGAATTTTCGAGGGACTCTTTGCAAAAATTATAGCCCCACGCATCGTGTGAAAAAAATCGGGCGTTCACCGTGCGCACGTGTAGGCGAGGCTCGAAGGAACGCCGCTTGGTTCGCACGAAAGAGACATACCACTGCGCTACGATGGCTTAGCGGTCAAACAAGCTCGTCAAAATATTTAACCCCAATAAGAGGCTAAGCCAAGAGGGCGATGCGGTCGCACAAAAAATGATCACATCGCCCAAATTTAATATGGATAGCGTGTCTGAACGGGAACTATTGGGAGTTTAATATATGGAGTACTAGTTACATGCCCATGCGTTGCTACGAAAAACAAAATTAATAACGAAAAATAAAGATTAAAAAATAAAAAAATTATTTCACAAGATCAAACATCTATCTTTAACGCTTCGTTTCTTGCGTAGGGCAATTAAGCAGGGCAATTAATGACGTGGGAAGAACGGACCACTGCCACCAAGTGTTGCTTTAGAATAGTAGAGATACAGAGTTCGTCGTATTACTAGCACATATTTATTTGCAAGCACATTGTTTGGTTCTGATCGTCGATCGGTAGTAGAGGAACATTAGTACGGTAGAATCCCCAAGTCCTTGCCGTACTTGACGACGTCGTCGAGTATCTCGTCCAGATTCTTGTACTTGAACTCGAACCCTTCTCTCACGAGCTTCTCAGACGAAACGCAGACTCTCGGCTTCTCAGGGAACCCACCAAAGCTGCAAACATACGTGAACTCGATCATCAATGCACGAGTGTCAGAAACTCGCGACAAACAATTTCAGGTGGGCGATCCGTACCGATCGGTTTTCACGTCGTACTGTGGGTACTTGTCTGCCAGTAAACGGGCAAGCTGCACGACGGTGGGGTTGTGACTGCAGCAGATGTACCTCCCTGACGCAGACTCGTTCTCGGCGACGAATATCTCGGCACGGCAAACGTCGTCGATGTGAACTATCGATACGGAACTGGTGACCGCCTGCAGCCCTTTCAGGACGTCAAGCTGCGCCTCGTCGCCTGAAAATACACACGATCACCGTGCACATATCATCGACCAGACTTCTCAAAAGTTAAGAAAGTTGTGTCGCGTGTAAGAGAGATGGAAACAACACGAAAATTCAGAAGTTGACCGCTGCTTCTCTCACCGGATAACAAGGAGAGGATAATGGGGACGCTTGTTCTGGCCACCGGAGACGGTGCCGAACCCAAGGTGAACACAGGGAACACGGTGACCAGGCTGATGTTGTTCTCCTCCGCGAATTTGCATGCTGCCTTTTCTAAAAGCACCTTTGAGACTGGGTATCCCTGCAATGCAAGCATGGCATCGATTAGGCTGCCATATTTCAGCGGTAATTCTGAACATGTATATATTCACCCAAGTTGGTGGCTTCTCGGTTCTCAGGTACTCGACGTCAGACCAGGAATTCTCGTCCAGCACATGGCCGTCACCTTGCAGCGGCCTTGCTGCCATTGCGGTTATGGATGATGTCAGAATCACGCGCTTCAAGGTCCCCGCTTTCACGCACGACCACATCACGTTGAGAGTTCCTTGGACACCAGCTTCGACCAGTTCTTTCTGCCATCAGAAATATCACCAATTCACCATAGCAAACAAAATGACATAATTAGGCTAACTATCAGAGTGACAAGTTGAAAACTGCACCCTAAACTACTAGACCACCGTCAGAGGACACAACACAACGGTGATGTTAAAACGAAGTTTGCTGTAGATGGTTGTTCACCTCAGGATTCTCTGACTGGAGGTTCACCGGAGCGGCGACGAGGAAGGCGTAGTCGCAGCCGGCAACTGCTTCGTCGAAGCTGCCTTCTTCGTCCAAGTCGGCGCGGAGGATCTTCAAGGGGCCAAGCGCTTGCAAGTCCTTGAGGTGGGAGTTCTTCTCCGTGTCATCTACATACAAATTTCAGTCATCTAGAATCTCAAGAAGCGAAATTACAAAACTCAGAAAATCCTTATCATCGACTTGGGATCGTAACAACTTGCAACAATTCCATCATAAGTGATACATCAGACATGCAACAGCTTTTAACTCAAATTTGGGTCAGTTTAGGATCCTTCGTTCCCTATGTGATGTAGCTAATTAAGCATACTTCGCAGAACTTGCCATAGAAAACACGGAGCATATGTTTTACCGTCCCAGCGGAACCGCATATTTCACACGCTCGACGAAAGGAAGATTACAAAAAATATTTAACTAGAAAGAAGGAAGAATCGAACCGGGGTTTCTGACTGTCGTCTTGACAGCATAACCCTCCGGTGACGCACGCCGTCTCTCTCAGCCGCCGACATCGCCGGCCACTGCCCCTCTTGACAAGCAAACGATGATTTTCGCTCCCTCGCCAGAATTCAAGAGCTGAAAGCAGACAAGCATAGGTGCTTCTGGTCTGGTGGTGGTTGCCACTTGAAGGAACCATATATATATATATATATATATATGTAACCAAGTTATACGGGCTTCTTCCTTCCTAAATATTATATGCAAACAAGTTGGCAAGCAAGAAGATACTGTAACTACTTTAGGAAAAGAAGGAATTGTTTAGGTCCGGAAGTAATTAACCCGCATTATACGATGAATTTACTTTGAAAAATCGAGCTCAACAGTAAGAATTTGGCGACGAATGCATGGTTGGGCTGGGTTCACGTGTAGCCCGTAGATCATTATCGCTTATGATGGAGTGGTTCCATGTATAATTTGGTACATCCCAAGGATAGTAAAACTTCTCTTAGGTGAATCACAGGTGGATTCACACGGGCTTCTCCCCTAAATCAAAATAGAGAGGAAGAGAGTTATTGGGCCGACAGCCATGAAAGCATAGTTGGGAACTCTGCGGGGAATAAACCCTCTATAGGCTCCACCTGTGAATGATCTAACCTGACCCATGTATCATCCTACACGGCAAAACTACTCAGTCATTCGTGCGGACAATACCACTATGCGAAAGCAGATCAAGATATTATTTAAAGCGAATTGCAAAGTTCAAGTGATCAAATATATGGTTTCATGGTTCGAGATATTTGATAGACTTTCAATCAAAGCCCACGATATTATATATATGGGCTTCTTCCTTCCTAAATATTATATGCAAACAAGTTGGCAAGCAAGAAGATACCATATCTACTTTAGGAAAAGGAGGAATTATTGAGGTCCGGAAGTAACCCGCATTATACGATGAATTTACTTTAAAAAATCGAGCTCATCAGTGAGAGATTGGCGACGAATGCATGGTTGGGCTGGGTTCACGTGTTGCCCGTAGATCATTATCGCTATATGGAGTGGACAAGATGCTCAGGCCACGCTAGGAGGATAGATAACAGGACAAAGATCAGCTGGTACACCTGCTATTGCAACAGCACAATAAGAAAACCATCTGGTTTCAAAGATAGGTCCAGATTCCCGGTTACAATGTTACATACAATACAACAGTGTTGAAGTCGCCCAGAGCGTCATGCACACCAAATCTGATTGCCCCGTACTTTTAATTTTGGTCCTTTTGTCCCATAGCTGTTGTGGCTAATTTGATCGTGATCTACCCGTCTACCGTGTCCGCTCAATAACTCTAAATATATTTTTCTTTCGTAAGCTTTCTTTTTTTATGAACCTGCTGCACAGAGTCTATGCGCGTCAACATCGTGTAAGCTTTCTTCTTCTTCTTTTTTATGAACCTGCATAGAAAGTCTATGCGCGTGAACATCTTGTGTGTGTGTGTGTGTCAGTGTGTGTGAGGGAGGATAGGTGAACACGCCCCAATCATGAATTTTTTTTTAAATAATAATATTTTAATCAAAATTTACAGAAATAATATGCCGAAAAAGAAAATAGCAAAACTACCCCCCTATGTCCATTTGAATTGGCGACAGGGTCCTGTCGCCAATTCAATTGGCGACAGGGCTCCTATGTCCATTTCAAATGGCGACAGGGGGGCATCCCATTGCTGCATGTGTGGTGCTCCTATTCCGATTTTACCCTCTGTCGCCATTTGAAATGGCGACATGAGCTCCTGTCGCCATTTGAATTGGCGACAGGACCCTGTCGCCAATTCAAATGGACACAGGGGTGTAGTTTTGCTATTTTCTTTTTCGGCATATTATTTCTGTAAATTTTGATTAAAATATTATTATTTTAAAAAAAATTCCCCCAATCATGCTACCTGTTCAGGGAGGATAGGTTTTGCGTCGCCATCCAAACATCTTGATCCAAGTTTCTCATTCTCAGCAGAGACGACAACCATTGTTTCGAGAGCATTTAGACGTGTCAGAACCACTTCCATGTAAACTGATCTAGCTGAGCCACTACAGTTTGGCGTATTATTTACGTAGTAGCTTATACTTGCTTGGCACGAGCTAGCGTCGTTTGGTCCTGATCACCGGTCCCGAGCGGCGGAGCAGCATCAGTACGGCAGGATCCCCAAGGCCTTGCCGTACTCGACGACGTCGTCGTATATCTCATCCAGGGTCTTGTACTTGAACTCGAACCCGTCCCTGACGAGCTTCTCGGACGAAAGGCGGACTCTGGGCTTCTCAGGGAGGTCACCGAAGCTGCAAAGATGGCACACATTTGCTCTCGCATCAGAAAAAACGCAACGGAAATGCGTATTGAGGACTTGAGTTCTGAGGAGGACCAGTACCGATCGGTCTTCACGTTGTACTGTGGGTACTTTGCAGCCAGGAAACGGGCGAGCTCCACGACGGTGGTGTCGAGGCTGCAGCAGATGTACCTCCCTGAGGCCGACTCCTCCTCGGCCACGAACATCTCCGCACGGCAGAGATCGTCGACGTGAATCAACGGTATGGAACCGGAGGCCATCTGGATGCTTTTCAGGGTGTCGATCAGCGTCTCGTCGCCTGAAATTACATTACACGCGACGTACGAACCACCGTATAACATCCGGCAAGAGTTAAAGAGAACACGAGAAAATTCAGAGGATTTTTGCTGCATCTTTCAGCAGTTCAGTTAAAGTCACTGAACTTCAAAAAAGAAGAAGAAAACAATGCCCAACACTGGTGCTCCTCACCGGATAGAAAGGAGAGGATAATGGGGACGCTTGTCTTGACCTTCGGAGCCGGTGCCACACCCACCGTGATGACAGGGAACACGGTGACCAGGCTGATGTTGTTCTCCTCCGCGAATTTGCAGGCTGCCTTCTCTAAAAGCACCTTTGAGACTGCGTATCCCTGCAATGCAAGCATGGCATCATATACACTAGCGTCGATCAGGCCGCCATATTTCAGCGGTAATTCTGAACATGTATATATTCACCCAAGTTGGTGGCTTCTCGGTTCTCAGGTACTCGACGTCAGACCAGGAATCCTCGTCTAGCACATGGCCGTCGCCTTGCAGTGGCCTTCCCGAGATTGCGGCGATCGATGATGTCAGGATCACGCGCTTCACTGTCCCCGCTTTCGCGCACGACCTCATCACATTGAGAGTTCCTTGGACACCGGCTTCGACCAATTCTTTCTGCCATCAAGAATATCACCAGTCGACCATAGTAAACAAACATGGTAGGTAATCGCTAAAGAGGAATTAAACTAACATAATTGGGTTGGGTTGTCCATAGTGGGCTAATTGTCAGACAAGTTGAAACGAAGTTTGCTGTAGACGGCTGTTCACCTCAGGATTCTCTGACATGGCGTTCACCGGAGCTGCGACGAGGAAGACGTAGTCGCAGCCGGCAACTGGTTTGTCAAAGCTGCCTTCTTCGTCTAAGTCGGCGCGGAGCACCTCCAAGGGGCCAAGTGCTTGCAAGTCCTTGAGGTGGGAGTTCTTCTCCATGTCATCTACATACAAATTTCAGTCATCTAGAATCTCAAGAAGCGAAATTACTAAACTCAGAAAATCCTTATCATCGACTTGGCATCATAACAGTTTGCAACAATTCCATCATAAGTGATACATCAGACATGCAACAGCTTTTAACTCAAATTTGGGTCAGTTTAATTAGGATCCTTCGTTCCTATGTGATGTAGCTAATTAAGCATACTTTGCAGAACTTGCCATAGAAAACACGAAGCATATGTTTTACACGCTCGACGAAAGGAAGATTGCAAACAATATTGAACTAGAAAGAAGGAAGAATCGAACCAGGGTTTCTGACTGTCGTCTTGACAGAATAACCCTTCTCCAGCAACATCTTGATGAGTGCTGAAGCGATGTAACCGTTCCCTCCGGTGACGCACGCCGTCTTCCTCTCACCCGCCGACATCGCCGGCCACTGCCCCTCTTGACAAACAAAGGATGATTTTCGCTCACTCGCTAGAATTCTAGAGCTGAAAGTAATACAGACAAGCATAGGTTCCTTTGGTCTCAATCTCATTCGTGCTTTAAAGCTGGCCATTCCAGTCCTTGTCTCTCATAAGTCATCACCATGTATAACCCGGGTGCCAGCACCTCAAATTTTTGAGAAACATAAAAAATTTACTTTTTTAATAAGCTAAATTTTTAATTGAATTGGTTATATTATACTTTTAGCAAATTTTAAATATACATTTTATTTATAATATTATAAAATTATTATAAAAAATATAGAATTATATGTGTAAAATATACAGCCAATAAAAAATTTCTAATTCCGTCGCTGCTCATAATACATCTATTATGTGGGGAAGATTTAGAGGCCAACCAAGGGTGCCACCCAAGGATTCAAATTTCGTTTTCGGACTCCATCTCGGGCCTGGCCGAAATCCGAAATTTCGACGAGATTCGGAAATTTCGGACAAAATCCGGACGAAATTCGAAAACCAAAATTCAAATCCGATTTTTTTTGAACCGAGAAATCCAAAATTTCGCTAAAAAAGACGAAATTTCGTCCAAAAAACCGAAATCTCGGCGAAATTTTTTAGGGTTTTGTCAACTTTCAATTTTTTAGGGTTTTTTCAACTTCGCGGAAATTATGATCTACTGACTGTCCCACATGGGAAATGACGTGAAGAACCCAATCCGGTCAATTACGGTCAAATCCGGTCAACTTTTATACAAATTTCGGTCCGTTTAACCGAAATTTCGGTCCAAATCACCGAAATTTCGGCAAGATTTTAATGTACTGTAGCACTTCAAATTTTTTTTAGGGTTTTTTAATTTTGCCGGGATTATGAAACTCGGAGGGGTCCGAAATCCGAAATTTCGCCGAAATTCGGCGAAATTTTGAACCCTGGTGCCACCTCACCCCCATGCCATTTTGCAAAAGATTTGGAGGCCAACCAAGGGTGCCACCTCACCCCCATGCCATTTTGCAAAAAGGTCCCTCCTTTTTCTCTAAATTACGGATAGGTCCCTGTAAATTACAAAGAGGTCCTTTGCGATTTTTTGTGAGTATAAAAAAACTTTTCCGGGTTGCGTTTAGGTCCCTGGTTCGTTACTTTACGGCAAAGCCCCTCGCTAAATACGAATATCGAACGAGCCCTTTTCTAATTTTTCATAATAGCGATCAGGTCTAAAAATATAACAAACAGGTCCCCGGCACTTACGTCCAGGTCCTTTCTCCGTTTTTTCCAAAAAAAAAATTCATCAACAGAAATATGTGTACAGCTCTATCTCTAGATTTTTTTTTCCCAACTCGATCTCTAATCTCTAAATTTTTTTCCCCAACTCGATCTCTGATATTTTTCGAAACGTGTATTATTACTCGGTGAACGTATAGAGTATTAAACTCGATAAAAGATGGTTGACATCTCTAATATTTTTCGGAACATGTATTATCACCCGATTAACACAGAGAATATTAAACTCGACAAAATGAGGTTAGTTGGGTAATGATAAAGTGTTAACCAAATTCGTCAAGAGAAATTTGTGTCTAGGTTCTTTCTTCGTTTTTTCCGGAAACAATATTTTCATCAACAAATATATTTGTACAAACAGATATATGTGTACAGCTCTATCTCTAGAATTTTTTTCCGATTATTTTTCAAAAAAAGACATGTCGTTTCGTAGATTCGTAATCGGATCTTTCACGTCACCTTTTTCCAAAAAAAACTCAAAAAAATTACAACTAGATCCTTTCTCCGCTATTTCCTTGCAAAAAAAAATTCTGAACCAAATTTTGCACGGTGCGACGGTTCTGTTATTTCTGGGAACTGCCGTGTCCTCTCCGCAACTCTAATCGTTTTTGTTTTGTAAGCTTTCTTTTTTCTATGAACCTGCATAGAAAGTCTGTGCGTCAACATCGTGTGTGTGTGTGTGAGGGACGATAGGTCAACAGTGTTTTCAAGTGGAGGTCAACAGTGTTTTCAGCTGTGTATTGGGTTTCTTGGTGGCATGGCCTTGGTTGGCCCCAATGGATGATCACAACGAGGATACGGAATAATTAATTACTTGTCCAAATAATGATCCACTGCGTGCTAAAATACATAGAGTAGTATAGGAGCATGCCAGATGAACATGTATAATACTCACGTTTTATTTGAAATGTTTAGTTGTATTCACGAGCCTATGGAATCGTGCAAGGTGTAACCTTTTTACCATATAGTGTTACGTGTGTAGTGTTACTAGTGTACAATTAAGGTAGTGCTAGACGAGGCTCAGGATAAAAAGCATATGTAAAATCTTTTGAAAAATTAGTAAAATTACAAATGTACCCAGGAGCATGTGGCCCACAGCCCCACACCAAGGCTAATACTGTATGGACGCAATCTAAATGGTACCGTACCCAAAAAAAAAAGGTTTATCCTCTGTTCTGTTCTGATGTTATACACGGACTACAAATCGCATGATCTGTCCATAGTCCATAGTAGTGCACGTACGTAAATAAGCTAACCAAAGTTTGACCTGAAATTTCAAATTCAGTTGCATTTTTAATGGTAGTTTTGATATGTAGGTATACACTGAATATATATAAATCAGCAAAGCATATGATCTAAATTCGTTCAAAATCTTTGAATTCGAGTGTATATTTTTTCCAAGTTTGCGTTTCATTTTTTTTTTGAAAACAGACAAGCTGTATTAAATAAAGATAGGAAGAGTACAGAGTGCAAGAGAATGCACTAGGCAGAGACAGAGAATTACAAGGAGGAGAGAAGCAAAAGAGACAGAAAGAAGAGAAGGATTAATAGAAAGGTAGCCCTAGCAGGTCAACTCCCAAGAGTTTTGTGTCCTCGGGAGCCCACAAAGGACCAGAGCCGAAAGTCGTCCTTGATGTCCTGAAGAATTTCGTCGTTGGATTTCCAAACATTTCGAAAGATTCTGTCATTACGCTCTTTCCACCACCTCCAGCAGGTGAGGATAATCAAGCTTTTTATCTCCTTTCGACCCCCGGATTGGTCGTCTATCAGTTGTATAGTCCATTGTTCTAAATTGGTAGTAGGCTTCCAATGTTGTGGCGATAATGATGGTAAGCGTACCCACTGGGCAATGTCCACCCAAATCCGCCGAAACAGGGGGCAATCTACAAAAAGATGATAATTCGTTTCCAGATTCCGACTGAATTGCTATAGATGGGTATATATCCTTAGACTGAATTTTCAAAAAAAAAAATCCAAATTTGGCTTGAATTTATGTGTTTGAAATCATAGATGTCCCATTTTGATGTCCTATGTGTGTATATATTCCGAGGGATCATTTTCCTCATTGATTTTTGATCAGTTTACATCGCATAAATTTTTTCAAAATTTTTTTTATTTTTTTTCGAATTGGACCGGCTTATCAAGCGGTTTTAGAAGCTAGACCGTGTCATACAGGTAAAAATCAAGCGATTTTCATCGATTTTTTGAACCCTCTCACGTGGATGTTCTACAAATATTGTTGACAAATCATCAAGTCGTACCTTATGACGGCAATAAATCAAGTTTACGATATCAGAGGATGAAACCTACACCTCCTCAACTCAGCAAATGTAGTCCTACTGCCTAGAAAATAGGATGCAGCCGGAGTACCAGAATATATGCCCATAAGCCTCATACACAGTATCGGAAAGCTTTTTTACTGAC
The DNA here is from genome assembly GCA_036346355.1 of Rhipidocladum racemiflorum. NCBI lineage: Eukaryota > Viridiplantae > Streptophyta > Magnoliopsida > Poales > Poaceae > Rhipidocladum > Rhipidocladum racemiflorum. The sequence continues at coordinate 67,126,305 of CM070576.1, read as the reverse complement.
AAATAGGCTAGCACCTTTCCTTCAGAAGATTGTGTCCATCAATCAGAGCACGTTCATCAAGTGGAGGTCCATATATAACAACTTCCTCTACACCAAAACCTCACCAAGGAATTGCGCAGCAAAATGATTCCGACTCTCTTCATTAAGTTGGACATAGCCAAAGCATTTGATTTAGTCAGTCGGGAGTATTTACTGGAGCTCTTGGAACATTTTGGGTTTGGGCGTCGATGGAGAGTTTGGATTTAAATGATACTAGTTACATGCCCGTGCGTTGCTACGAAAAACAAAATTGAGAACGAAAAATAAAGATTAAAAAATAAAAAAAAATTATTTCAGAAGATCAAACATATATCTTTAACGCTTCGTTTCTTGCGAAAGCTGGCTAATTAAAGCAACGCTTCATTTCTTGCGTAGGGCAATTAAGCAGGGCAATTAAGCGGCAATTAATGACGTGGGAAGAATGGACCACTGCCACCAACTGCTGCTTTAGAATAGTAGAGATTTGCTTCGTCATCTTCGAGAATCCTACTCAATGGAATTCCCGAGCAGCCAATTAAACACAGGATAGGGCTTCAGCAGGGGATCTCTGTCGCCTATGTTGTTCATTTTGGCTAGACACCGAGGTTTGGCGCTTAGTCAATTGGGTGGATATGACCGATTTAGGTGGTTATGGCCGATTTGAAAAGGTAAGGTTAAACATGAATATGAAATCGAAGCTGACAATTGGTTTGAGTGAAGAATTGAAAAAGGACATGTCGGCCTAGTCGCTATAAAAAGGGTCGACGAGCAAGACGATGTATAGCCAATCAATCAACCAACTCGCATTGCATTTTACTTTACTTTTTGTCGACTTGAAGTAGATTTTTAGATTTGTAATCGTTCCTCTGTAATTTGCTTGATCAATAAATTTACATATCATCGATTATTGATTTCCTCGACTTACAATAAATCGAATGAAAGATTGTTGTTGGCTAAGTTTTGTGTTCCAAATGTAACGGGTGAAAAAAAATGTCGATCAATTAAAACGATGTGGGTCGTATATGCATCTGTCGTTAGGATTGTGAACGGGAGCTACCACGTGCCCATACCGCCCATTCATTTGACGACGTGTGATTATTTTTTAGTTTTTTTTTACTACATATTTTTGTAATATTAATTAAAAAAATTTATTTTCAATCCTATATATATTATTAATATTATAACAAATATAGTTAAAAAATTACAAAAACAATACCCTGTCATCAATTTACTTGACCTCACCATTTCAAATAGCAAAAGCTCATGTCACCAACTGGTGTCAAAGATCTGCCGGCCAATTGAAGCTAAGTAAATGGAGTGCAAGGTTGCTGTGGGCTAATTTCTGTGTTCCAAATCTAATGGGTGACAAAAAGTGTTGGTCAATTAAAACGATGTGGATTGCATATGCATCTGCCGCCAGGATTGGTGACAGGAGCTACCACGGGAGCATGCCCTCCGTGCCCAGGCGAGGTGCCGATGTGGTCCGCGCGGGAGTACGTAAGCTGTACGCACAGAACGAGCGACCGAGCCTGCGTTTGGCAGCGAGCAAACGCAGGTTGCCCGCGCGGGCGGAGGCGGGTGGCCGGCTGCCGGCGTTTTGGCCTGGCCGCTGCTTGAGCCCACACACACACACACTGTGACCCTTTTCCGCGTTTGGGCGACAGGCTAACGTGATAACCTTCCCAATTCCAAATATTTCGATCCAAGTTTCTCATTCTCAGCAGAGACGACAACCATTGTTTCGAGAGCATTTGGACGTGTCAGAACCACCTTCCATGTAAACTGATCTAGCCGAGCCACTACAGTTGGGGCCCGAGCTAGCGTCGTTTGGTCCTGATCAGTACGGCAGGATCCCCAAGGCCTTGCCGTACTGGACGACGTCGTCGTATATCTCATCCAGGGTCTTGTACTTGAACTCGAACCCGCCCCTGACGAGCTTCTCGGACGAAAGGCGGACTCTGGGCTTCTCTGGGAGGTCACCGAAGCTGCAAAGATGGTACACACGTACGCTCTCGCATCAGAAAAACGCAACGGAAATGCGTATTGAGGGCTTGAGTTCTGAGGACGACCAGTACCGATCGGTCTTCACGTTGTACTGTGGGTACTTTGCTGCCAGGAAACGGGCGAGCTCCACGACGGTGGTGTCGAGGCTGCAGCAGATGTACCTCCCTGAGGCCGACTCCTCCTCGGCCACGAACATCTCCGCACGGCAGAGATCGTCGACGTGAACCAACGGTATGGAACCGGCGGCCATCTGGATGCTTTTCAGGGTGTCGATCAACGTCTCGTCGCCTGAAATTACATTACACGCGATGTACTAACCACCGTATACGAGAAAATTTAGGGGATTTTGGCTGCATCTTTCAGCAGTTCAGTTAAAGTCACCGAACTTTAAAAAACAAAAACATGCCCAACGCTGGTGATCCTCACCGGATAGAAAGGAGAGGATAGTAGGGACGCTCGTCCTGACCTTCGGAGATGGTGCCGAACCCAAGGTGATCACAGGGAACACGGTGACCAGGCTGATGTTGTTCTCCTGCGCGAATTTGCAGGCTGCCTTCTCTAAAAGCACCTTTGAGACTGCGTATCCCTGCAATGCAAGCATGGCACCATATACACTAGCGTCAATCAGGCCGCCATATTTCAGCGGTAATTCTGAACATGTATATATTCACCCAAGTTGGTGGCTTCTCGGTTCTCAGGTACTCGACGTCAGACCAGGAATCCTCGTCTAGCACATGGCCGTCGCCTTGCAGTGGCCTTCCCGAGATTGCGGCGATCGATGATGTCAGGATCACGCACTTCACTGTCCCCGCTTTCGCGCACGACCTCATCACATTGAGAGTTCCTTGGACACCGGCTTCGATCAATTCTTTCTGCCATCAGGCATATCACCAGTTCACCATAGTAAACAAACTTGGTGGGTAATCGCTAGAGAGGAATTAAACTGACATAATTGGGTTGTCCATAGTGGGCTAATTGTCAGACAAGTTGAAACGAAGTTTGCTGTAGACGACTGTTCACCTTAGGATTCTCTGACATGACGTTCACCGGAGCTGCGACGAGGAAGGCGTAGTCGCAGCCGGCAACTGGTTCGTCGAAGCTGCCTTCTTCGTCCAAGTCGGCGCGGAGCACCTCCAAGGGGCCAAGTGCATGCAAGTCCTTGAGGTGGGAGTTCTTCTCCATGCCATCTACAAACAAATTTTAGTCATCTAGAATCTCAAGAAGCGAAATTATTAAACTCAGAAAATCCTTATCATCGACTTGGCATCATAACTGTTTGCAACAAACATCAGACATGCAACAGCTTTTAACTCAAATTTGGGTCAGTTTAATTAGGATCCTTCGTTCCCTATGTGATGTAGGTAATTAAGCATACTTTGCAGAACTTGCCATAGAAAACACGAAGCATATATTTCACACGCTCGACGAAAGGAAGATTACAAAAAATATTGAGCTAGAAAGAAGGAAGAATCGAACCGGGGTTTCTGACTGTCGTCTTGACAGAATAACCCTTCTCCAGCAACATCTTGATGAGTGCTGAAGCGATGTAACCGTTCCCTCCGGTGACGCACGCCGTCTTCCTCTCACCCACCGACATCGCCGGCCACTGCCGCTCTTGACAAACAAAGGATGATTTTCGCTCACTCGCTAGAATTCTAGAGCTGAAAGTAATACAGACAAGCATAGGTTCCTCTGGTCTCAATCTCATTCGTGCTTTAAAGCTGGCCATTTCAGTCCTTGTCTCTCATAAGTCATCACCATGTATAGGCGGAAGCCGCCAAAACCCGGGTCCCGGCACTTCAAATTTTTGAGAAACATAAAAATTTTACTTTTTTAATAAGCTAAATTTTTAATTGAATTGGTTATATTATACTTTTAGCAAATTTTAAATATACATTTGATTTATAATATTATAAAATTATTATACAAAAATATAGAATTGTATGTGTAAAATATACTGCCAGTAAAAAATTTCTAATTCCGTCGCTACTCGTAACTGTTATTTCTGGGAACTGCCGTGTCCTCTCAGTAACTCTAATCGTTTTTGTTTTGTAAGCTTTCTTTTTTCTATGAACCTGCATAGAAAGTCTGTGCGTCAACATCGTGTATGTGTGTGTAAGGGACGATAGGTCAACAGTCAACACGTCTCAAACTCTCAATCACGCCAAGCTCGCAGAACGACTACTCTGATTGCCTCATGCGCACTTAATCTAGTTGGACAGATAGGATTGAAGTATCCATTAAGGTCTGTCTATTTATTTATTAGATAAGAGTTTTTACTATTCTTGGAAGGTACCATTACTTTTAAATTTGAACAGTGCTTCTTGATACATTAATCAGTCAAATTTTTAGTATCTCTTAGTCTAACTCAATGTATAGCTTGTACTTCTAAGGATAGTAAAAAATCTACCTTTGTCTGTCTCACAGCTACTTCGCTTGATAATTTCCTTTTCCTCGCAGTAACTCTAATTTAGTAATTTGTATTATTTCGTAAGCTTTCTTTTAAGGTAAAGTCTAAAGAACGATATACCGTTCAAAGGCAAAATAACGGAATGAGTCTTTGCCGTTAGATTGTCTAGTCACACTTGTTAATCTTATCTTTTGTCGGACCCACTCAAACCTTATCCATGTACGACTATTGTAACATTTCTATCTTTCAAAAAACTTTATCAGTGACCAAATGGGCATAAACATCATGAAACTTTTCCATGAAATTCATTTATGAAATATCTTATCCGTAAAAAATCATAAAACTCATCCATGAAACCTAATGAAACTTATATGTGAAACCTAATGAAACTTATCCGTGAAACCTAATGAAACTTATTTGTGAAATCTGACGAAACTTATCCGTAAGATAAGTTTCATGAATTTACCTAGTGTTTCATGAAACTTGACACCGAAACTCATGAAACTTATCACCGAAACTCGTGAAACATTATAATGAAACTCATGAAACTTATCACTGAAACTCATGAAACTAAACGCTGGAACTCATGAAACTAAACACTGAAACTCATGAAACTTATCACTGGAACTCATGAAACTAAATACTAAAACTCGTGAAACTAAACACTAAAACTCGTGAAACTAAACACTCAAACTGATGAAACTTATCACTGAAACGAAACACTGGTGTATGCACGTCGTACATGTACATGAGCAGAGAATTTCATGCATATATTTTGCTAATAAATTTTGCATGCGTACGTACGTCGTACGTACATGTAGATGATATAGTTGCAGCATGTGAAATATAAACGTATGTACATGTAGATGATGTAGATGATATACGTATGTACATGTAGATGATATAGCAAAATATACGTACTCATACGTCGTACGTACATGTATTTATGTACCGGACATAAACGAGTAGATCCTATACCGTTCGGATTGCATAGTTGCACTCTTATTTTAATGTAAGCCTGAGTAGAAAGTTCATGTGCATCAACATTGTGTGCGCGCGCGCACCTCAATCTCAACCCGTTTCATACCAAACTGATAAGAAAAGGAATATTAAAGGTCATGATCAGGTAGTTTCCTCGATGCCCACTAACAAAGCGCCATGGTCCGACATATTCACAGGGCAAGGTTAACAATATTGAAATCGTGAAAATCGCTTGAATTTCAAAATTCAAAAATATCGAGATTGCCAAAGATCGTAGAGTCATCCATTTTTGGTCGGTTTACATCGCATAAATTTTTTCAAATATTTTTTTATTTTTTTCGAATTGAACCGGCTTGTCAAGCGGTTTTAGAAGCTAGACCGTGTCAGCCGGGAGTATTTGGTGGGCCTACCTTGCCCAGGCGAGGTACCGAGGTGGTCCGCGCGGGAGTACGTACGCTCCGTCGCGAGCGCGTGGGCGGAGGCAACTGGGCCGAGCGCCGGCATTTGGGCCTGACCGCAGCTTGAGCCCACACACACGCGCGCACACACACTGTGACCGTTTTACGCGGTTTAGCGTTTGGGCCACAGGCTAACGTGATAACCTTCCAATTCCAAATATTTTGATCCAAGTTTCTCATTCTCAGCAGAGACGACAACCATTGTTTCGAGAGCATTTAGACGTGTCAGAACCACTTTGCATGTATACTGATCTGGCTGAGCCACTACAGTTGGGCGTATTATTTACGTAGTAGCTTATACTTGTTTGGCACGAGCTAGCGTCGTTTGGTCCTGATCACCGGTCTCGAGCGGAGCAGCATCAGTACGGCAGGATCCCCAAGGCCTTGCCGTACTCGACGACGTCGTCGTATATCTCATCCAGGGTCTTGTACTTGAACTCGAACCCGCCCCTGACGAGCTTCTCGGACGAAAGGCGGACCCTGGGCTTCTCAGGGAGGTCACCGAAGCTGCAATGGCACACACGTACGCTCTCGCATCAGAAAAACGCAACGGAAATGCGTATTGAGGACTTGGAGTTCTGAGGAGGACCAGTACCGATCGGTCTTCACGTTGTACTGTGGGTACTTTGCTGCCAGGAAACGGGCGAGCTCCACGACGGTGGTGTCGAGGCTGCAGCAGATGTACCTGGTAGAAATAATTTTGTAATTCGTTAGAGTTTTGATTAAGAGTTTAGATAGGATGAGGAGATGAATTAGGACAAAGAAATAGGAGGTACATTACGACAAGTAAGTAGATTCATATTCTATTATTTCAGCTGTAGCTTTTAGTATAAATATAGAGATATATTTTCAGTTTTATAAGCTAACAAACAATAAGAAATACAATATAAAATTATCCTAAATATTTGTTGTTCTATTGTATCAGAGCGTCCGGCGTGTCGGCTGTTTGTTCGAGTCCGAAGTACCAAGCGCGGAGGCTACTCCGGAGAAAGAGCGGCGACGTCACGCACGTCGGGCAGAAGAGCAGCAGCGTCAGGCGTACAAGAAAAACAAAGGCGCTCTCTTGGGACGGGGCGCGTTTGAGGCTGTACGAGGAGACTGCAGAGCAAAAGTCCCTCTGGCAGAAGGTTATAATAAGCTGCAAGGACTAAGGATGAGGGCCCGTGACGTGAAGCTTCTCAGGCAGCAGAATACAAGGCGTCTCCTGTTGCGGCTGGGAAACAACAAGCAAAGGAAAAAGTAAACGTGCAACAACAGGACGTCCGGGCAGGGCGTCGTCTCCCGTGTGGCCGCAGCGCAGCAAAAAAAAAAAGTACTGTGGCATACAAAAAAAAAGAGCTGCTGATCATGGGTGAGAAAGCGAAAACTCAGGGTATCCCTTTAGTATCATCTCTTAACGACCGACAATTATCCCGTATGAACAATGAAGATGAAGACAAACTTGCACGCCTAGGGTGTTTGAGGTGTAATCGATCCAAAGGTGAAGACCGAGAAAGATGACAAGTTAGATCAGGTAGCACTTGCAGCGATCTATCAGTCGATGCCAGATTTAATGATGTACTAGCTCATCGGGAAGGATACAGCACGTGAAGCATGGATAACGCTTCAGAAGATGCACGTGGGAGTAGACCGCGTGAAGGAGGTACGGCTACAGAATCTATGGAACAAGTTTGAGAATCTCCAAATGGGACAAACCTAGTCGGTGGACGAGTTCGCGGGCAAGCTTACTTCGCTGTACAACCAGATTACTTCTCTCGGTGACAAGATGGAGGAATCTGTGGCGGTGAAGAAGTATCTGTACATGCTACCAGAAAAGTTCTTGTATGTCATCACCACGCTCATGTACTCCCTTGATCTAGGGAACATGAAAATAGAGGAGTTCATCGGCTCACTTAAGGTGCATAAGGAGCTACTGAAGGGGTATGAGAAGGAGTTTCAGTCCCGTGATGAGCAGTTGTTACTGTTAAAGGGAGATACAAAAAGTGGTGAAAAGCAGTTCCACATGGAACCATTGACCAAAGACGATCATGGATCATCAAGTTACCATGGGCGTGGGCGCATCGTTTTCGGTAGCTGAGGAGGCAGAGGTTGCCGAGGAGACAAGACCAAGCAAGACGGTGATAACAAATCGCGAGATAAGTCACATATCAAATGTTTTGAATGTGACAAATATGGCCACTATACGGCGGAGTGTCGTAGTAACATAAAGTGCTTCAACTACGGCAAGTATGGGCATTTTGCTTCGGATTGACAGAGCAAGAAGAAGAACGAGGAGGTAAACCTTACCAAAGCCGGTGAAGATGACAAACGAGTCTACTCCTCACATTGTGCAAAGAAGAGGAGCCGAACGTATCCCAAAAGCTGTGGTAGTTATCTCCGGCACACTCTCTTGCTATAGGAGGTGGCACATATCGGCTTTTGTTTTTTCTAAGAAAAATACTAGATTTATAATTTTATTCGGAGCTAAAGTGACAAAAAATATCTATCTAAAGTGCCTAATCGGGCAACACTGACTTGCAGAAACGATTCTTTTCGTCCGGAGACAAAGGTAGCGGCAGCAGGAAGAAATTCGTGGCAAAAGCCGCAAAAAGGTGCAACACTGACTTGCAGAATCGAAAGAAAGAAGGCCAGCGCAGCACGCTGTCCTTCAGTATAGAAGGCAAGAAAGTAGCAAGACGTCATGTGGTGCACGGAAAGAGAAGCAGCAAAGGGCCGTGGAAGACGTACTCGGCATTGGGAGATGTGCGCGGCACAGTGGAGGCTGTGCAGGAAACAGAGAAGGCAAGAGAGGCGGAGCAGTGCACAACGCATGCAAGATAAAAAAGAGAACCGATAGATGAGAAACAAATTTTGAGAAAAAAAATTAGGAGTTTAGTTAGGGTTAGGGTAGAAATTAAATGTTACAGGATTAAAAGGGTGAATGTTAGAAATAATCTTGTAATTAGTTAGAGTTTTGATTAAGAATCTGAATAGGATGAGGAGGTGGATTAGGGCCTGTTTGGATCCATGCAACTAATAGTTAGCTGCTAAAAATTAGCTGGAGTGGATCCAAACACCCCCAGCTAATAGATCAGCTAATTATTAGCTGAGCACCCAGCTAATGGTTATCTCATTAGCTAGCCAAACCCAGCTAATAGCAGCTAATAGGTGGCATTTAACCAAAATACTCTTCGCGTTACCACCAATAGCATTTAATAGCATGGGTATTATGGACAATAGCATCTATTAGCCACATATTAGCTGGTGGATCCAAACACCCTCCAACTAATAGTTAGCTAGATAATAGTTAGCTAGCTAATATTAGCTAGGACCTATTAGCTAGCTAACTATTAGCTGCTAATGGATCCAAACAGGCCCTTAGGAAAAGGAGGTAGAGTCCTATTCTATTATTTGAGCGGTAGTTTTTAGTATAAATATAGAAATAAATCTTGAATTTTGTAAGCAAGCAAGCAAACATTAAGATATACAACAGAAAATTATCCTAAATATTTGGTGTTGTATTAACAGTACCTTCCTGAGGCCGACTTCTCCTCGGCCACGAACATCTCCGCACGGCAGAGATCGTCGACGTGAACCAACGGTATGGAACCGGAGGCCATCTGGATGCTTTTCAGGGTGTCGATCATCGTCTCATCGCCTGAAATTCACATTACACGCGACGTACTAACCACCGTACGTATAACATCGGAACAAGAGATGAAGAGAACGCGAGAAAATTCAGGGGATTTTTGGCTCCATCTTTCAGCAGTTCGTTAAAGTCACCGAACTTCAAAAAACAAAACAAACATGCCCATTCACGCTGGTGATCCTCACCGGATAGAAAGGAGAGGATAGCAGGGACGCTCGTGTTGACCATCGGAGCCGGTGCCACACCCACCGTGATGACTGGGCACACGGTGACCAGGCTGACGTTGTTCTCCTGCGCGAACTCGCACGCTTCCTTCTCTAAAAGCACCTTTGAGACAGGGTATGCCTGCAATGAAACACCGGTCGGCACATCGTTTCGAGACGGGGCAAACGGTTTTACGACGCTGGCTCTGACTGAACACGCGTATGTACCCAAGCTGGTGACTTCTTATCGGCTTTGATGTACTCGACGTCGGACCAGGACGACTCGTCCAGCACATGGCCGTCGCCTTGCAGCGGCCTGCTGGTGACTGCGGCCGCCGACGATGTCAGGATCACGCGCTTCACCGTCCCCGCTTTCACGCACGACCTCATCACGTTGAGAGTTCCTCGGACAGCAGACTCAATCACTTCTTTCTGCAGTCACCAAACCAAGTAAAAGCAGTTGGAAACAGTGGGTGACAACTTATTTTCAAGAAGAAGAAGAGAGAGAGAGAGAGAGAGAGAGAGAGAGAGAGCGACAGCTCGAAGAATCCAATGCGAAGTTGCGAACTACCAGACCAACAACAAGTGACAGCACAGCAGTGATGCTGAAATCAACCTCAGGATTCTCTGACTGGAGGTTCACCGGAGCGGCGACGAGGAAGGCGTAGTCGCAGCCGGCAACTGCTTCGTCGAAGCTGCCTTCTTCGTCCAAGTCGGCGCGGAGGACCTTCAAGGGGCCAAGCGCTTGCAAGTCCTTGAGGTGGGAGTTCTTCTCCGTGTCATCTGGGATTCAAAATCACAATGCCGAGCAGTTTCAGTCTTTCAGATGTGAGAGTGAGACCAATCCCTGTAAATGCTTAGCATGCGTTCTCTTGGATTATAACAACTCGCAACATCCTGTCTTAAAATTGGAACAGTTAAGATTCTTGCTTTGCTTCATGATGTAGCTAAACTAAGATTACTCAGCATTCATTGTGGTTAAGCGGATTCTCGAAGGATCTGCAGTTCACAAGTGTGTTCCGGCTGAATCTACTAAAGTAGGCACAAATTATAAACTGAAAACATCTTTTATCTGTCCATTCTTCGAAACGGAAGATTTGATCGGCTAAATGAAAGGAAAAGACTCGAAGCATTGAACTGGAAAGGAAGAAGAATCGCACCGGGGTTTCTGACTGTCGTCTTGACAGCATACCCCTTCTCCAGCAGCATCTCGACGAGTGCTGAAGCGATGTAACCGTTCCCTCCGGTGACGCACGCCGTCTTCCTCTCACCCGCCGACATCGCCGGTCACTACCTCTAGCTCCTGACAAGACAACAGAATTTAGGCAATGAGGAGTGGTGGTTCTGAGCTTCTGGATGTCAGGAACCTGCATTATATGCAGGCGAGTAGATGGTTCAATCAAATACGCTATGGAAAAGACGAAGGATATTTATTGACCATGATGTGTAGAATCTTCTTAAGATCTAGTAGTTGCGATGAATGGTTGGCGCTGGGTTCACCTGTAGGTCAATGTCAGTACACAGATGAGTTCTACGAGGAAAATTTGGTATTCTATACAACATCTCACCCGTATTTACAAATGTACACAACATATTTGACTATTTACAGAAATCTCGACTTTACCCGAAATCACTAAATTCGTGTAACCTTTCCGGAAATTGCAAATTTCGTTTTTGAAGTATTTGAAAACGCGAATTTCGGGAATACCCAAAACCGAAAACAGCAATTTCGGGTATGAGGTGGCAGGGCCATACCCGAAAATGCCAATTTCGGGTATGAGGTGGCAGGGCCTTTTTTTTTGCTTTCGCTTGGTTCTTTTGTCCGATGCATGCGCTGGTTCTTTTGCTCCTTGGATGCTTGGCCGCATGCATTGGATTCAGTCACTGCTTGGCTTGGCTGGCTCTTTTGCTTCACATGCATGCGCTGGTTACTCCTTTGCTTCACATGCAAGCGATTCCCTGACCGAAAGAGCAGACAACGTCAATCAATAAAACCATAAACTACGGCTTTTGTCCTTCATCACTTGAGCTTATAACCTGAGCTTCCTGCGCTTCATTTGGGTGCTTCGTCATTTGAGCAGAGCGTCCATCCTTCGTTCGTTCCTGAGAGAAGAGAGCTCTTCAGTGCTTAGGCCGTGTTTGGATCCTTGGGCTAATTGTTAGCTGGCTAAAAATTAGTCCTAGTCTATCCAAACAGGAAGACTAATAGGTGGGCTAATTTTTAGTCAACCCCTCAGCCAACAATTAGTCCATTAGTTGGTGAGGGGGGGCTAATTTGGGCTAATAGTAGGTAACACGTTAGGAAAAGTCTGAAATACCCTCGTGCTGGTCTTATCCTCACTTCCTCGCCCGTGCGTTCGCTCCCCAGTTCATTATAAGGGGCAAACATGACTTTTCTAAGAAATTAGCTCAACCATTAGCCATGTATCCAAACAGCTCTAGGCTAATTTTAGATGGGCTAATTATTAGCTGGCTAACAATTAGCTCTAGCCATTAACGAGCTAACAATTAGTTTTAGCCCATCCAAACATGGCCTTAGTTCGTTCCCGAGAGAAGAGAGCTCTTCTGTGCTTCGTTCAGCCCCGAGATAGTAGAGCGTACAGACGAGAGATCTGTTTGTTGCTGTTCATATTTTGTTGAATTTTTGTGGAAGTGAAATTTTAGTCACTTATTTCATTCGTGTTTTTATTTTGCAGGTATTAATTCTTCGTATATATTTAATGGTACATTGCTTGAGCTTCATTGATCTTTGGTAGCATCGAGAAGGTTAGTTACTAATCTTTGTGAGCAATAGTATATTATGGACAATGTAGTGTTAGGTTAGAGTTAAGAATTCAGATTTGTGCAATTTATTAATGTTGCAGGCAGTGCAGCGTAGTTTAAAGTTAGGGTTAGTTATTATGACAGTAGTAGAAAACATTACTACCATGATTAGCAAAATTAGTACGATGGTGTTAGCACTAATTAGCAACATTAGTATGATGGTGTTTGCAATAATGAGTAGGACGGGATTAGCAATAATTAGTAATACTGTGTATGTTTTTGTACTACATGTGGCGAGAAGATAGTCCATTTGCAAAAATAACTTGTGGGAAGAAACGTCTTCTTGTGCTGCGTTTGTACTACCATAAAAGGTATGTTTTCTTAAGGGCAGTAGCATGAAATATATTTTGTGTGGTAAATTTGTGCTATTTACCATTGCTGTGGACAGTGTAGTGTAGTGTAGTGTTAGTTTCGGGTTAATTGTTGGGACGGTAATAGGAAACATTAGTACCATGCTATTAGAAAATATTAGGACAATGTTGGCTAAAATGAGCACCGTAATAATATCAAAATTTGGTGGCACCATAGTAGCATTAATTAGTACATCGATACTAGCTAAAATAAAATGAGTAGCACGGTATCAGCAAAATATAGTGACACCATAATAGCAATAATCAGTACGTCGAAAATTTTAGAAATGAGATGAAAAATTATAGGTAGGAATAGGGTCCTGTTCTTCCATATTTTAGCTAAAATGAACACCGTGATAATATCAAAATTTGGTGGCACCATAGTAGCATTAATTAGTACATCGATATTAGCACAATGCTAGCTAAAATAAAATGAGTAGCACGGTATCAGCAAAATATAGTGATACCATAATAGCAATAATCAGTACGTCGAAAATTTTAGAAATGAGATGAAAAATTTTAGGTAGGAATAGGGTCCTGTTCTTCCATATTTTAGCTAAAATGAGCACCGTGATAATATCAAAATTTGGTGGCACCATAGTAACATTAATTAGTACATCGATATTAGCACAGTGCTAGCTAAAATAAAATGAGTAGCACTGATCGACCAAATATAGTGACAAACATAATAGCAATAATCAGTACGTCGAAAATTTTACAAATGAGATGAAAAATTTTAGGTGGGAATAGGGTCTTGTTCTTCCATATTTTAGCTAAAATGAGCACCGTGATAATATCAAAATTTGGTGGCACCATAGTAGCATTAATTAGTACATCGATATTAGCACAATGCTAGCTAAAATAAAATGAGTAGCACGGTATCAGCAAAATATAGTGACACCATAATAGCAATAATCAGTACGTCGAAAATTTTAGAAATGAGATGAAAAATTTTAGGTAGGAATAGGGTCCTGTTCTTCCATATTTTAGTATAAATGAGATGAAAATTTTAGAAATGAGATGAAAAATTATAATGGTATTTAATTAAGTGTTGTTGAACAATTATGAAATGTTGTTGGTATGGTAATGTTGCATAAAATATTTATTCTTTTACGTGTATTAGCATGAAATATAAGATTAGTACATTTTCCCTCCCCTCACTCCAACGAAATGTTCGAACAATGGTGGGAACAAGGTCAAAAGAGCTATGAAATCTAGCCTAGATTATTTGAGATTTTCAGTACAACTTTCCAACTGAGTTAGCCTGGTTCTGTAAAAATTTTGAAGTGAAATTAGCCTATATTTAATTTAATAAAATTCTGACAACAGCACAAGGTCCAATTTCATATTTCCGGTTTTCGATTTATAAGAGGGGTAAAAAGGTCTTAATAATTATTGAAATTTTTTGAGAGAGGTTATGAAGACAATACTAAGTTCCAATAAAATTCTGAAGTCAGAAGGATAAGTATTTTTCTTGTAGAAATTATTTTAGTACAAATCTCAGATTTTTCGAAAACGTTTCTTTTAATATCTAAGGGTATTAAAACACTTTTTTTTTCTGAAATTTTACCAAAGGTAGACAGTGTTAGGTAGAGTAATTAGTAAAATTTTTAGCTCTGGACAAGGTAGCAAACTTTGGAATAAATTCTGACATTGCTGTCTTTTCACATGTTTTTAAAGAAATTTACTTTGTGTAAATTTGTAAATAACTTTTCACTGAAGTATAAGATTTTCACAGCTCATAATACGAGATCATGTGCATTAACACGAAATATGAAATATGACTTCCATGAAAAGTTCGAATGATATTTCGTTAAATGTTATCGGAGAAATATTTTGTGTTTAGTAACTTTCAATATTGTGTGTGTGCGACAGACGGACATGCCTTTCAAAATTTATTTCGGGGAACGTCCCGCAGTGTTGCATGGGAAATTCGTGAGCATTGACAACTGCCTGCACGTAGATAGCAGTATAGCCACCCCGAATGAACTGTGGGAGCTGAAATCACATGTCCTCGCTCTGTTCGGTGCGAACCCTGAGACGCACAGAGTTCGTCTAGAAGGGGTTCGCCCACGATTGGTCCCCAACACCTCGACGTTTGTGCACACGCTCTTCCCGTTACGGAGCGAAAGCGCGTGGGCTTTGTATGTCCACAAAGCGGGTGGAGAGAATTTCGAGGTAGGAGTGTACGTGGAGATATTGCCACGGCACGATGCCGAAGCGGTGGCATCTACCTCCGAAGCAGTAGAACATGGGATATCGCGCACACCACCTGAACCAGACATTGTGGAGGAGGGGACATCAGGGGGAGGGGAAGAAGAAGCCGAGGCGGGGGAGGTTGATGGGGAATGCATGGATAATGAAGACGGCGGAAGCGGGGATGAAGAAGCGGCGGAGAATGATGACCCAAGACCGGTATGCAGATACTTCCAGGGCATGGAGTGCGCTAAATTGTACCATGGCGGATTACGATAAGATATCCGCGTCGCGATCGCCGAGCGATGTCCAAATTGGACAAGTGTTCGCTAACAAGTTGGAGGCCATTCACTTTCTTAGCAACTATGCCGTCGTGACAAGACGGGAGCACACTCTTCACCGTTCGGACAGGACGTCGTATGAGGTTAGGTGCAAGAAGTATCCGGATTGTCCCTTCTTTGTGCGAGCTCTGAAGCCCCAGCACGAAGACCACTTTGAGATACGTACATACATGTCTCATACGTGCACAGAGGAGTCCATAAGGAACATGAGCGGACTTGTGGACGTGAGGTTCATAGCCCAACTCCTGCTGACCGTCGTTGGAAGCGACATAGAGATGACTCCCCGTAAAATTATGGAGGAGGTGCAGAGTAAAAATGGGATGGTCATCACGTATCATACGGCCTGGAGAGCGAAGCAGAATGCATTGAAGATGTTGTTCGGGGGTTTCGAGGAGTCTTTCAACTATGCCCCTAGGTTGCTACGGAAGATAGCCATGACGAACCCGGGCACACAGTTCGCAGTGGCTGATGAGCCCGTCATGCTGGAAGACGGGTCCTTCAGCCCGATGGACCGGTACCTCTTCAGGGTATTCTGGTCATTCGGGCAATGCATCGAAGCTTTCAGCACCGCAGCCGATGCTATGCGTGGACTGGACATTCCTGAGTGGGAAGTTCCACGGGACGCTGCTAACTGCTCTCGCTGCAGATGCAAATAACCAGATCCTCCCGGTGGCATTCGCTCTCGTGGAGAGCGAGAACAATGATAGTTGGTTGTGGTTTATGACTCTACTGAAGGGCTGGGTCGTCGGTCCCCGGGAGCGCGCGTGCGTTGTCTCGGACTGGAACAAAGGCCTTCTCCACGCGTTGGATGTCCTGCACGACAGCACTTCCTCCGCGACGAGCTGGCCCGATGTCGAGAGAAGATGGTGCATGCGCCACCTTGGCGCGAACCTGTACACAAGGTACAAGAACAAGGCGTTGGTGAAGAGATTCAAAGCTATGTGCCTGCAGAACCAACAACACAAGTTCAACGCGATATGGGCCTTGGTGAGCGAGACCACCACGTAAGATGATGGAGGACGACCAATCCCAGAATAAAGCAACTCCTTTCGGAAATGGTGGGAGGCCGAGGCCGTGTATTCTAGAACTCGGCCCAACTTCACCGGTGGATCGCGGGAAGCCCGGCGGGCGGTGGCGCTACTCCACGACACGAACGGAGCGAGGTATAGACGAACCATAGATTAGCGCAGATCATCTCACCTCCTTGTTTTAACTTCCATAGAAGCTAACGTACACCATGACAGGTACAACGTCATGACAACGAACATAGCGAAGGCGTTTAACAACGTACTGAAGGGTGTGCGCGCCCTCCCGTTGTGTTCAATCATTGAGCTCACGTTCTACCGGGCGGCTGATTACTTCCGAGATTGCGGAAATGTGGCCGAGGCGTGCGTAGAAGATGCTCGCGGAGAGGCGGAGGAAGGCGCACTTCTACCGCACAAGGATTTATGACCTGGGGATGAATAAATTTGAGGTCATGTGCAAGCGCAAACATGCATCCGGGTATCTCGCGGGGGACACCGTGCAGCAATGTCAGCTAGGGGCCGAGGAAGTCTCGTGCACGTGCAACAAGCCAAAACTTCAGCACATTTCGTGCTCCCATGTGTTGGCGGCATGTCGCGATATGGGTGGAAACGATGCATCACAGTACATCTCGCCTTACTACACCGCGTATGCTTTGAAGAACACGTGGCGTCCGAAGATGAGTTCGTTCTCAATTGGAGAGAACTACAAGCTCATGGAATGCCCAACCTGGAAACCATATCCCGCGAGTAGGCGCACACAGCAAAGTAGGCCAAGGGCCAGATTGCAAGGTGACATGGACGCGGCTGATGCGGTGAACGGTTTGTGAAGTGTAAAATATGCAGACAACCCGGACACGACCGTAGGAGGTGCCCCAATGCACCCAGTACGTAGTCGTCTCCCCTGGATTATGTGTAATTTGGAGCTATCGAAATGTATTTGTAATTGGGAGCTATCGAAACGTAGTCGTCTCCCCTGCTATGTTACATTGCTTTTGAACTTGTATTTGTAATTTGGAGCTATCGAAATGTATCTGTATTTGTCGGGAATGCACGTATGATGCTTCAAGCTTGTGTAAATGTACTTTGATGTCATGTATCATTTGTTTCAACAGTGCGTGATGGCGGACAATGCACTTCCAGAGCTTCTCCATGAGTCAGTAGATGCCCCACATCGTGCGAGGGCCATTTCTGCTGGAGCTATGGTAAGATGCATTACTATATTACCCGCAATTAATTTGTTCGGATATAACTAACCAACTTGTTATTAATATTTCAGTTGCCCCCTCTCTTCTGTCGGTCGTTGCACAAGTTGAAAAAGTTGGACTATCGATTCCACTATCGATTAGGTCGTGCGGGTCTACTACCATTTGCCCTTCTCATGGATGGGGCTTAGCTCGGAGGAAGGCAGACCACACCCATGCCTGGCATCGATCGTGCACTTCTTACTGGTCTCGTGGACCGATGGCGGCTGGAGACACACACATTTCACCTACCGTTTGGTGATATGTCCATTACGTTGAGGGATGTGGCCATGCTAACCAGCCTGCCCATCAGGGGACAGCCGTTGGTTCTTCGTCGCCCAAAGCAAAGATCGGCAAAGATTATATAACGGGAAGGTATTACAATCACTAGTTGTTTTATGTTCGTAATGTGCATGCTATTATGAAATCTCTTAATCCGGAGTTCACGCAGGTTTGGTGTCCCATACGAACAGAAGGAAAATGGGGTGTCCATGAACTGGCTGCGTACATTGCAGGAGTACAACCCCTGCCCACCTGATGCCGACGAAGATACAGTGCTGCGCCACTACGAGGTCTACCTGTACTACTTGCTGGGTGGTGTGATGTTCACGTCCACCGCAGGAGACCTGATCTTCCCGCACATTGTGTCGATTGCTCGTCAGTTGGCCGGTGAGCTTGATGACATCCCGGCCTACAGCTGGGGATCTGCAGTCCTGGCGGACACGTATCGTGGATTGTGCGATGCATGCCATCGCCTGACTTACAGGGGCACTATTACTGGATGCCTGCAACTCCTTCAGATGTGGAGTTGGGAGTACCTTCCGATCTCTCGGCCAGAGATCCGTATTCAATATTACCCTGTTGCCATCTACGATGCCATGCCAGATACCAATCGGCCTAAAATGGGGTACCGTTGGATGCACGCACGACTTCGATGGTCGCCGAACGGTGACCATTGGAGCTACACGCGTGTTGTCGCCGATCTAGACCTGCTGACCGCAGCACATGTGAACTGGGATCCTTGGTCTCTGCAAAGAGCCGCAGAGATTGCGACGGACGCCCAAATATCCAGCTAGTGCACGGTGGACTACCCCCTGTGGATGACCACATGCTTCCTGCTCTACATGAACGCCATAGAGGTGTACTCGCCTGAACGGATCCAGAGGCAGTTCGGTTTCCGCCAGATAGTCCCCGTTCCACCACCGCGGGACGCCGGGAGATCTCACGGGTATGCAATTACTTATTTTCAATATGTGCCCTATCTATGCAAATTTGACAATGTAACGTCCATGCATTTGTAGGAGAAGCGCGAAGGGCAGTGCGGCTGCAGTGGACTGGAGCAACGTCCATGCCACCCACATTACGCGGTGGAACGATAGTGCATTTCAGGAGGTTGTCTTACCCTCTGTGCCATACGACCCCCAGGAATATGACAACTACCTGACATGGTACCGTCCGCGCACCCGCACCACATTGCTCAGCAACGAGGTCGACGAACGAGCAATGGCCTATCCTGAGAACCGATCTCGACAAGTCCACATTTTGGTACTAAATATAGTGCAATAATGTCCTCAGTAAATTTCTTAACCCTCTGATTCTAATACCCCAGTAATGCTAGGCAGACGCAGGAGGCATCCGAGCTGTATACCAAAGCGGATCGACTTGCGGGGCAAAGTGAAGGCACCTCTGGCTCCTCATCAGCAACAAATCACATGAGAAGGTACCTTGCATCCAGGGGCACGAATCATGTCCGCTATCCGTGGCCTTGGAGGATGATCACGGACACACGGCCGCAGCTACAGCTCATCTCCCATGGAACCTGCCGCTAGCTCACAGCCGAGGCGATCCTGCACCATCCGTCCGTCCACTGCTGAGGGAGCCGATGTCGCTCAACGTGCATCCATGTCCCATGCACTGAGCCATTCATCGCGACGTCATGCCGCCCCACCTGCTGAAGTACCGGCTGACGAAAGACCGGGTCCTTCACATCATGAGGACATGCCCGGTCCTTCCAGTCGTCACCCTCCCACAGGTATGCCCCATGTATCAGAGGCCTTTGGGGCAGAGGTCAATTCCACACCACAATGGAGCGGGCCCGAAGTTTTTGATGAGGACTTCTTCAATGCGCCTACCTTCACTGGCCTATTAGGCATGCAGCTACAGGGGCCTCCGCACCAGGCGGGGACTTCACAAACATCGACATACGTACGCCATACAGCTCCCTTAGGGCCTGTTGATCCACGTGAGTGGTTCAACGCGATCTCCGCGAGCGGAGGAGAATACTCCATCGCAACGGGGCCCCCTCCCCAAGACGAGGATTTGGATGTACCAGCAGGCACGGGGAGGTTGGGTCAGTCACAAGCCGCGGGACAAAGGGAGATACATCCACCAGTGGTGTTTTGCCCTGAGGATTTGATCAAAAGGCAGGCTCAACGGCGGAGAGGGAGACAGTGACGCTTCAAGCTTATTGGTTTGTTCGCAATGGCGGAGAGGGAGACGGTGACGCGTCAAGGCTATAGTTGCATTATTGGATTTTCAATGTAATGTTTCACTCTAATGTTTTAATATATGGCAGATTCTGCTCCGATGTTTCAATCTAATGTTTCACTCTAATGTTTTCATATATGCCAGTTTGTGCTCCGTTTGTTTGTCTATTCTTTGTAGGAACCTTGAAGTCGACATGAATGGATGGGAGTGGTGGCACGGTCACGTTTTGCATTAGCACAGTTTCATACTAACTAATTGCTTGTAATGTTATTGAGTTTATATCTTGTAATTAATCTGTGGTACTTGCATGTAATAAGTTGGGCCATGATGGTTAGTTCATACCATGACCCATGTTTGTGATTGGTTGGTTTTCTTAAGTTTCAATCTTATTGTCGTATTAAATGTTGTCTTTTGTCTGTTGAGTGGATGTCCTAGTTTCAGGGGAGGTGCTGCCGAAATTTCTAGTAAAAGTTAGCGTTGGCAATAGCACTTAGGGTTATTGTAGCAGTATATTTGTGTAGCAAAGAAAGGTAGTCCATATATCGGACGGAGCGGACTTGCTCATCGATATAAGGACTACGATATCCATAACAAATATGTCATGGACACCTCTCCTTGCATGTAATAGGAGCTCTTGCAATACCCCTAATTATCATAGTGACTACGAACCGTGACGGCGATGGGTTTCGGACGCCGTGAAAAGTAATGTTCGAACCTATTTGTTGGCCTGACGGAGCAGACTTGCTCATCGATATATGGACTACCATATCCATAACAAATATCTCATGGACACCTCTCCTTGCATGTAATACGAGCTCTTGCAATACCCCTAATTATCATAGTGACAGCCCAAGCGTGACGACGAAGGGTTTTCGGTAGCCCGTAAACAGTAATGTTCGAAGCTGTATGTTGGGTCGGTCGAAGCGAACTTGCTCATCTATATATGGACTACCGTATCCAGAACAAATATCTCATGGACACCTCTCCTTGCATGCAATACGAACTCGTGCAATACCCCTAATTATCATAGTCGCGGCCGAACCATGACGACGAAGGGTTTTCGGCCGGCCGTAAACAGTAATATTCGAAGCTATTTTTTGGGTCGGATGGAGCGGACCTGCTCATCAATATACGGATGTTATCTCATGGACATCTTTCTTTAAAACCACCTGCAGTTTTGAATTTTGACCAGTAAGAAAAGATCAATGCCATAAATGCGAGCACTGATCATGTATATGTGAATCCCTGCCCATATATACATAGGTGAGTTAGTACTGTACCCATTTAGAAATACATGTTATCTTAGGTTTTAAATTTTGTTTTTCAATATATGTCATTCAATAATTTTGAAGTGGGTTTTGTACCACTGTTTCCACTCCACTTCTCTCTCATAGTCATACAAAGATTGATTCTAACTATCAATATCAGTATCAGATATCATTTCTCTCTGCTGTTTCAATGCACTAGAAAAAGTTCCTATGTATTAAAAAAGTTCAAACCACTTTAGAAAATTTTGAAAATTTTTGTGAATGGTCCTAACACATCCATAATATTCCCATAAAATTTTCAGAAGATAATCAATCTTGAAAAATTTTAAAAAATTCGGAAAGTCCTAACCGACATATTGAACCGACCAAAAAATGGTCAAAAACATGTTAAAAATTTTTGAAATTTTTTGTGGATGATCTTAATCCTAAACCCAAGCAAATACAATGCACAAAAATCAAAATCCGGTAAAAAAAAATGCCGAATCTCGCCCGAGATTGCCGAGATCTCGCCGAGAAAGTCGAGATTTGAATTTTTTTAATTTTTTTTGAATTTTTCGGGATTTGGAATCTCGGAGGGGTCCGAAATCCGAGATTTCGCCGAAATTTGGACCCTTGGCGCAACTAGTGCAAATTTTTTGAAAAAAAAATCAGTTATTTTTCTTTTCTTTTTTATTTTCCAATTTTTTATTTTCTCAAAAAAAATATTTCTACAATTTTTAGAAGGAAATATTTTTTATTTTCATTCCAAAATGTTTTAAAAAGATTTTCTCTCTCTATTAAAAATATTAGACCGTCTGTGGCAACGCACAGGATTTATACTAGTACTATCTATTATCGGTGAGAAGCACGCTAGGCAGACACGCGGCGCTTTTCATTGCGTACAATACATCGCTATATAGCCTCAAATATTTAGGCCCCGTTTGGTACGGTTCCAGATTCTTGGTAGAACGTTTCAGGTAGAATCAGAATCACTTTCTGCAAACCGTTTAGTATGGTTCCAGATTCTAGTAGAAACTAGTGAAACGGGGTTGAGAGTGATTCAACCATGGTGTGGAAAAAGAAGAAACGTTTCGAGGAGAATCGTTCCGAGTTTTAGCCGTTTGGTTGGGTTTCTCTCAGATTCTAGTAGAAACAGCTCGGTTCCAAGTTGCCAAACGGGACCTTCTTACTGCTCATATTTCACAACCCATTTGCTGCCAGCTACCGGTCTTCTTCAAATCCTGAGGCCGTGAAAAACACTGTGTCTTCATGGAGTACTACAGTGGAATTTTTTTTGAAAAAAAGATACTTTTTTTTCCAAGTTTTTTAAATTATTTATTTTTCTCACAAAAAATATTCCTACAGTTTTAAAAGGAAACAATTGTTCTTTTCGTTCCAAAATTGTTTTAAAAGATTTTCTCTCTCTGTAAAAATTAATAGACCGTCCACAGCAACACGCAGAATTTAAGCTAGTATATATGAAATATGGTGAAATGTGCATTTAATTTAGTTGGCTGCATAGATTCCCAGAGAAACAGCGAAAAAACAGTGGTGATTGCGGCATTGTGTCGGTCGGTTTGGGAAGCAAGTAACCAGCCTTGCTTCCAACAGAACAATGGTTCATGACCCCGCAGTTCTTGTTTTTAAAGTTATCATATTAAGGCCATGTTTGGATGGGCTAAAACTAATTGTTAGCTGACTAATGGCTAGAGCTAATTGTTAGTTAGCTAATAATTAGTCCATCTAAAATTAGCCTAGGGCTGTTTGGATACATGGCTAATGGTTGGGCTAATTTCATAGAAAAGTCATGTTTGCCCCTCATAACGGACTGGGGAGTGGACGTACGGGTGAGGAAGTGAGGATAAAGCCAGCGCGAGGGTATTTCAGACTTTTTTCAACGTGTTACCTACTATTAGCCCAAATTAGCTCCCCTCCACCAGCTAATGGACTAATTGTTAGCTGAAGGGTTGGCTAAAAATTAGCCCACCTATTAGTCTTCCTGTTTGGATAGACTAAGACTAATTTTTAGCCAGCTAACAATTAGTCCTGGGATCCAAACATGGCCTAAAGGTATGCTCAGTGCGACGCAAACAATGGGTGTCCGGGTCATGGTCTCCTCACGGAGCAGGTGTCATGAACCACGCGTCACATTAAAAATATGGGATGTTTCTTTTTAAAAATTGCATAGATATCTCTACTATTATAAAGCAACAGTTGGTGGCAGTGGTGAGTTCTACCCACGTCATTAATTGCCCTGCTTAATTGCCCTACCTAATTGCCCTACGCAAAAAACGAAGCGTTGCTTTAATTAGCCACTTTACTTAAGAAACGAAGCGTTAAAGATAGATGTTTGATCTTGTGAAATAATTTTTTTATTTTTTAATCTTTATTTTTCGTTATCAATTTTGTTTTTCGTAGCAATGCACGGGCATGTAACTAGTTAAAACATAAATAAAAGGTAGATAATGATTACTTTACCTACATCCTTCTTTGCTTTAAAATTTATACAACTTATATTAGAGATATATTAGAGATGATGTATACAATCTGTACGCTGCCTAGAACTTGAAAATGAGCTTAGTGTTTTACTCATAAAAAAAAGCTTAGTGTAAAATACATCTCATGTGGAAACATATGTGTTGGAAAAAAAATCGTTACACAAGTCAAAATTTTTGGCGCTAGGCCATAGGAATTGCGAAGAAGCAAGTACGAGCCCTCATTTCCACGCCTTCCGCCCCGTGAACTGCTTTCCCGAGCGCTTTTGCTGCTCTTTTTTTTCTCCTGGCGAGAACGCTCTGCCTTCATCCTCTTCTTGTGTTGTTTCTGCCTGTTGCGAAGGCCACCAGTCTAAAAAGCCCACAGTAAAAAGCATGCAATCAGACAAGGAATAAAAGCCAAAAACAAACCAGGAAGAAAGAAGGTTGCTTACACCAGAACGGTACGAGATGAGTACCATTTTGACCACACAACCATCTATCACTTTATACCTTTTTCTGTTTCACAGCTGTTCTTGCTTGATATTTTCCTCTATCCTCTCTTCCAGCTTTCACTAACCCTAATCTTTCTTTTGATGTGAGCCTACATAAAATGTCGATGGCATGCAAACTTGGATGAACAGTGTCTCTGTGCTACAGTAATCTACTGTGCCTTCGTTTTTTTTCTTGGTTTGCGAGGCTCTTTTGATATTAAAATTGATGCATCGTTCTACTATGATAATTTTGATTTGATCTGTTTAAAACCTTTCTAGGGTATCAAATAGGTGATCTAAAAAGTTTGATTGGTTAATTCTTTGTAGATTTTGTTTAATCACAAAATTAGGGTTTAATCAATTCTCGTCATTATTGATACAATCAACTTACGAAGCTTATAACTTTTGATCCGTAGATTCAATTGAGCTGATTCTTGTTGGTTTAATTTTGGAATTAAATCTAGTTTCTACAGTTAAAATTTCACACATAGAATTTAGCTCGGTTGGGTGGGGAGTAGCCGGTTGGGTTAGGTGGGGAGGAGAGCTTTGGTTTTGGGGAACAAAAGAATTCCCTCCCTACAAGCCCAAAACAACCAAGCCCGCTGACCCAAAGTCTAGCCCACACCTGACAATCCCCCTAAAAGAAAGAAGGTTTTCTCCCCACGAACCTGTTATATTACAGAGTCCTTGGGGATCCTTTCACGGACATGACGACCGAAGTCCCTTGCTCGAAGGAAATATGGTTTTGGCCGTAGGACGCACTACAACATCCGTGTGCATAGGTTTTACTAGGAAGACAACTGATTCTAAGGGCATGTTCAGTGGTATAGATAATAGCTGTTTATAATACACCTCTATGTCATCTATAGACAATTTAAAGACAACTTGTCTATATTGTCGTCTGTAATAACCTCTCATGCAACTAATAGACTGTATATGCAATAGTACAAACAGTCTAAAGCCGTTTATAAGACCGTCTGTTAAATAATAGACAACACTTTTCTCTCTCCTCCTTCTCTCTATTCCACATCATCTGAAATTTTATATAGCATTAGCTTACAGACAGCTGACGTGTACCATTGTATATGCTCTTAGTGTTTATCTATGGAGTAGCTTTGCCCCTTCCCTGTTAGACGGCCGGACCACCCCTAACCATATCTTACCGAACTCTAAACCTTAGCTAAAAACATAAACCAAAGCAAGGCCTGTATGTCCCAGGCCCAGCGTTCAGAGCATGGCCGGGCATGGATTCGTGCCATGCAATGGCCAGAATGATTGTTTTTATTTTCCACAGAGAGCAGTGCCCCCCAAGACTTGCTTTGCCTTGGATTGGCTTGACACGATTGCGACACGACACCAGCGTTGAAAACTTGAAATCCATCGAACATACAGTACATGCACGGCCCAGTCTCTTAACCAGTAGAGTGCAGGGCTTGCCGTGAAGGCTTGGATCGATTCGAGCCTAGCCCACCTCCCGCCGGCAAGAAAGCAAAACCAGGTGTCACCCGTCCCAAAAGGCCAATCTGGCCTAGGAACGTTCACGTCTCAGGAAGAGCCGTGTCGGTGCCCCACGCCTTGAGCCGACCGGCTCCCCAACCGATGGAGAGGTGACCCCATCCCGAATTAATTTTAAAATAATTTATTTTTAAAAATAAAATCGCAGAATAATATACTTTTATTTAGCCATAATCAACGACAAAGTTATTATCTTATATATATATAACCCTATAGCACGGAGGATCTGATGCAACAAATGCTTTCAGGGTTTCGTCTTCGAATTTTGCAAACACAACCCTATAGCACGGAGGATCTGTACTATCGATAGTACACTAGCTATCCTCTTTTTCGTACTCTTGGGAGTATGTACTCCCACCTCCAGTA
Source organism: Rhipidocladum racemiflorum (assembly GCA_036346355.1). NCBI lineage: Eukaryota > Viridiplantae > Streptophyta > Magnoliopsida > Poales > Poaceae > Rhipidocladum > Rhipidocladum racemiflorum. The sequence goes on along the minus strand of CM070576.1, from coordinate 67,100,044 downwards.
TACCACTTAAACTAATGTATTATACTCCTTTATTACTTTCAGTATACTCTAATAATAATTCTAATATACTACAATGCGACATTGTTGAAAAAATTCATCTGAGCCTTTTATTTTTTTGCTATATACCCTTTTCCATATGTAAAAAGAGTATATAAACAAATTATGCTACAAAGGGTGGACTTGGATGAAATTTTTCGTAAAACTCACTTTAGAGTATTTTATAATCAGTATTAGAGTATACTCAAAAGGATAAAGAAGTATAATAACATCATTTAAGCGGTATATTGAGAGTGGGAGTATGTACTTTCAGGAAGTCTGATACCATTTTCCTATATATTAATATATATATATTAATATATATATATATATATATATATATATATATATTTGAAAAAAAAAACTTTCTCCCCCTTGTGTGAAACTGAAACAACGACTTGTCCGTGAAACGGGGCAAGATGACTCACCGGGGCCTCGCGAGGCAGCGGCAACTGTTACGCGGTCGTTTTCGCTCGCATGCATGCCTCCACCTATTCCCACGGTCGCGTGGTTCTTTCGGCGGTTAGGTCGCGACAAGCCCGGTGCCAGGTGAACTCGCGACGTCGCCGTCAGCAGCGACGCCCGTGGCGATCACCAGCGACCGGCGAGCTCACATGCATGCGTCGCGCTACCTTACCCGAGGACCTAGCGACCGATACCTTGAGACGCACCCCAGCGTACGCGCGCGCGCTGTCGGTCGGGACGGTTTCCAGTTTCCACGCCGCTTTCCGCGACCAGACGCACGCCGCTCTCCTCCTCCCCCTGTCCTCTCGTGGTGCCTCATGGCGAGGTGGTGGTGCCTACTCGTCGGCCCTCTGAATGGTATGCATCAACCGGCGAAAGCTGCGTTGCAGGGATAGGTTAATCTGTCGCTCGGTCGGTCAGGAACCTTTCTCCGAGAATCTACTGATCGGAGACATTTTCTCAGCTTCTGGGGCAGCATCTTCACGCGAGTTGGTAGTTGGTACTGATGCAACAAATGCTTTCAGGGTCAAAGCCCAGAGAAAATAAAGCTGGCACCAAACTATATGTCGCAACTCGCAACTTGCAATTAGACCCCACAAAGTAAGTAAGTAATCAGTATGGTGTGCAGTATATTTGGGCCATACCATCATGTTATCGTACGTAACGTATAAGGTAATAGTAGCTTCATGCGCGGGGAGGTGGGCACGCAGCTACCCTAATCTGGATTAAATGACAAAAACGGAACGAGACTATTCATATCTTAGATCTTGGCAGCATATGACAATACTGTATCTTTACTTAGAATGTCCCATGTGCCACAGCAATATTTTAGATCAGAAATATTTGGATCCTTAGGTGACGAGGTGCTGGGGAGAAAACTCTGCCCTGAACTTCTGAACTGGAAAAAGAAACAGCACTGCCGGTCACCCACTAAAGTATGCGAAATAAAGAGCCATCAGATTGCAGATAGGAAGTACTATCATCTCAACCATTCCCTAACCCCAACAGTAATATATGAGAAAGGACAGGCACAGAACAAGGGCCATTAGCTCGACCAGCAACCCGACAAGACTGAAGCAATTTGCAATTACAAGGCGATTATCGCATCGTGTTCTCGTCCTGCAGTGAAGCGGCCGAAGCCTACAGGGTTCCAGAAATCCACGCTGCTGACCAAAAGACAAAAAAGCTGGAGAGCAACGTCGCAACTCGCAGCGAATTCGTCCCGGCCCATACGTGGGCCTAGGTAAGGCCCATGTCGAAGCCCACGACTTGGAAGTTGACCGTTCATCAACTTACCTAAAATACCCTTCCAAGATCTAGTAAATTACAAAACTGCTACCAACCCAAGCCGGCCTGCCGCTGCCAAGTGCCAACGGATTGCACAAGCCGGCGTGGCACTCGCACTGCCGGCAGTTTCGTAATAAATCCTGTTATAAAATAAATAGACTATTAGTCTAAACTGAATAAATTTTATTTGTTAATGGACGAATTTAAATCTATCTTCTTCATGTATGTCTATACATTGAATATTTATTTTATAAAAAAATAAATCTCTACTATGCAAAGTGAGAGTTCTTCCCACGTTATTTCATCAAAATTACCAGTTCTGCCATTCTTTAATTAACCACTTCAGGTGTGGATGGAAGGCAAAGACACAGCTCGCTTATTCTTTAATTAACCTCTTTAATTGTAGAATGTAGACCATTAAGGTATTATTTGCACAATATTTTTTTTTTCTTGTTTCATGTTATCGTAATAGCAGGACAACCGTTCAAAATGTAGATACCGTTGCAACGCACGGACACCTTACTAGTCTAATAAAAGAGAAAGCTTTATCCTTACCTTACATTTTACATCACATTATCAACCTAACGCTCTAACCAACTGAGTGCCATGAGTTCTTGGCTTCTCAGCGTTCAAAATATTTCGAAATTGCCCAGCCGCCTCGTCGACCTCTCCTTCCCTGCCTCGGCTCCCCCAGACTTCTCGCTCAGATCCGAGCTCGAAGAAAAATTCCCGAAAGAAATGGGACGTAATTTCCCCAGCTCGGATGCCTTCAAATCCCTCCGAGCTCATCGAATCCGCCAATTTTCCTGAGGTTTTCTCCGATCCAAAGTGCCGTTTTATCGGCGCTTCCAAGCCACGAGAGATTCTTTGCCTTCGAGCTCACTCCACCCCGCCCCAAGAAAGCTCCCCTTCCCCCACCCCACCACCGTGGAGAGAACCCTAGCTATAACCCCTAATCCTGACAGTAATCCCCGTCCATGGCCTCTTCCCTCACGCCTCGCAGCCCCTACCCGGTAAGTTTTTTTTTGTTTTTTGTTTTGTCTTTTCTGCAACATATCTCACTTATCTGGGCCAGTTCGTGGGATGCTGAGTTCTTGCGATTTGGAACGTGTTGTTGTTGTTGTTGTTGCAGAAGAAGGAGAACTTCGGGAACACGCGGCGGGGGATGGGGTTCAAGGTGGCGCCGCGCCGGAACGTGCTGTCGGCTATCAACAATGGCGAGGCGAACGACGCGTCGGCGCCGGCAGACGGTAGCGGGGGTGCGCCCGCGCCTGCGGCTCCTGTGGTCGAGTTCAGCGGGAGGGAAGATGTGGAGCGGCTGCTTGCCGAGAAGATGAAGGGGAAGAGCAAGAACGACTTCAAGGCGGGTGCTTTTGGGGTTTCTTGGTGTCATTTTTGTTGAACATTTGGAGGGTTTTTGCTGAATTGGTTACATTTGTGCAGGGGAGGATTGAGCAGATGAGCGAGTACATCAAGAAGCTGAGAGGGTGCATCCGGTGGTACATGGAGCTGGAGGACGGCTACTTGGCCGAGCAGGAGAAACTCCGGGGGTCGATGGATGCAGAGAATACCCGTCATGCCGAGTTGGGTAATGGATTCTAACGCTCTTGGCTTCTTTTGTGCCAGTTTGATCTTGCCGAGAGTGGGGGAATGCCATTTTTGAGCATGCATGTCTGCTATTTGGTCATCAACTCAGCATCTGCTGGTATTGAACTGGGCATAGAGTTTCTCAGTCCTTAGTTTTCATTGCATTGTCCTTGCAGAGGAACACCTCAGCAGTGCTCTTGAAGAGCTGAAGGCTGCAAAACAGGACTTGACGAAACAGTGTGAGTTACTGGAGGAGAGCTTGATTAAGGAGAAGGCCGACAAGTTGGTCAGAACTCTCATAACATAATCATTATGTGTCATTGCTGTGTAGTGGGCCTCAATCACAGCTTTAATTTCATACTGGCAGCATGCCGTGGAGTCCTATGAGAAGGAAATGCGGGAAAGGGAGTCAGCTGAGACTTCACGGGACTTGCTGACGGTGGACTTGGAAAGGGTCACTCATGAGGCAAAACGGTTTAGCGAACAGGTGGAGGTTCAAAATGTGTTATGATGTTTTTACATCAATTTGAATCGTGAAATCTCCTTGTTGATGGGTAAATTTGTGAACTAGCTAAAAATGGTCCAAGACACGAACAAAAGGCTGCAAGAGTACAACACCAGCTTGCAGCAATACAACAGTAACCTTCAATCTGATGCCTCAAAGAATGGGGAGACTATCTCGAAACTGCAAAGGGAGAAGAGTGCCATGATGGAAACTATGGCTACTCTTAAAGATCTTAACAACTCAATGAAGAACCAGTTGGATTCGTCCAGGGTGAGTTCGGTTTGTTTCTGAACATAAACCTGTAGATTGTATATTGAATTTGTGGAATAGGTTTTCTTGTTTTAAGATTTATTCTTATGTAGATTTTGTTAAGGATATCTATAACAGATAATATATCCTTAACAGATTTCACATATGTTTCCTGTTTCCGTTATTTAGAATTGTTTTATGTTCTCTCAGACTTCTCAGCAAGAGGCTATTAGGGTGAAGGAAGAACTTAGAAAAGAAGTGGAGTGCCTCAGAACTGAGCTGCAGCAAGTTAGAGATGACCGTGATCAATCTGTTGCTCAAGCGAATAGCTTGAGCATCGAACTTGCTGATTACAGGGAACAAGCTGGAAAGTCTTCAAAAGACCGTGAACGCTTGAGTGTACAAGTGTCAGCCTTTGAGGTTTGCAGCTTCATGTTCACTTGGTTAATTCTTTATTCTTGTGCGTACGGCTATTCGGCTTACCGTTATGCTTGTGTTCAGGAAACATGTAATATGCAGCAAGAGCAGATTCAAACTTTGAAGAAGCAGCTTGCAGTTGCAACTGAAAAGCTGAAGGTTAGAAAACACATATTTTCAGTGCAAAATTTACTAAGTACATACAACGTACCATTCTCTGTTGTTTGATCTTGTTATTTACTTTTGCAGCTTGCTGATGTCACCACAATTGAGGCAATGACAGGATATGAAGAACAGAAGGTGAAACTAAAAGATCTGGAAGAGCGTTTGGCGTGTGCGGAGTTTCAAATTGTTGAAGCTGACAAGTTACGAAAGAAGCTGCATAATACGATATTGGTAATACTTACAAGATACTTACAAGATAGTTACAAAAGAAAACGATGAATAAAAGATTGAAATCTGATACATATTATTGTCTAGTATTGATTGGCTGTCCTATTTGCAGGAACTGAAAGGGAACATTAGAGTTTTTTGTAGGGTTCGACCGCTTCTGTGTGATGTTGATTCTAGTGATCTGGATGAAGCCCTTATTTCTTATCCAACATCAGTAGAATCTGCTGGACGTGGTATTGATTTGATGAACCAAGGTGAATTGTGTTCTGCACAGTTTCTTTTTTGGTTACACCCAATTTGTTTTCAGGATTGAAGCTAGTGAGAGACTATGTTTTATTGTTTTGTATTGTGTAGGTCAGAAATTTTCCTTCTCATATGACAAGGTTTTTGACCATGGTGCTTCACAAGAAGATGTGTTCGTGGAAATGTCACAGCTTGTTCAAAGTGCACTTGATGGATACAAGGTAATGATTTTTCACTACAACAATGAAGTATTTATGGATAGTCTGTTCCGAAGGGTCCTTTATTTCCAATATAGTAACTGGGATATTTCAGTTGTAACTTTTTTTATCTTTCAAGACAAAACAGATGCTATTTTAATTGATCTGCTGGATTTTCTCTATTCACCACCACACACTTTCGCTTGCTTCAAGATTTGTGCAACTTGTATTAGGAGGGAAAGCATAGAAACACTGCTCTAGTACAAACATGGTGAAGTGGCATTACTGTGCACATCATTTACAAGTGATGAGCTTTATGCTTGTCATTTGTCAAAAATGATGGTCCAATTCATACATATTCTACACACCTAGATCATCATCATCATCATGGAGCTCTCAGCTCATTTAGATCATCAATTCTTCTTTGTATGTCTTACTGCAATTGCTAACTCATTTCAGTTTTGAAGATCTGTCATGCTGAATTTATCTTTGCGTGATGCAGGTATGCATATTTGCATATGGTCAAACAGGGTCTGGTAAAACATATACAATGATGGGCAAGCCAGGCCATGAACATAAAGGGACCATACCTCGTTCTTTGGAGCAAATTTTTAAGACCAGCCAATCTCTAGAATCTCAAGGATGGAAGTACTGTATGCAGGTTAGTCTCTGTGATGCAATCTAGATTCATAAATGTTGTATTTTTGCATTGTTACTAAGACATTAGCTAACATTAGTTTCTATATGCAGGCATCAATGCTGGAAATATATAATGAGACAATTCGTGATTTGTTGGCACCAGGCCGCTCCAGCAGTTTTGAGATGTCTGCCAGTAAACAATACACCATAAAGCATGATCCACATGGGAACACTACTGTCTCCGACCTTACAGTTACTGATGTTTTCAGTACCGCTGATGTGACTTCTCTTCTAGAGAAAGCATCCCAGAGCAGGTGATTCATATTGATGGTATAATGTGTATTTCCTCATTCCTTGTTGAACATATTTTGTTTGCTCCAATGGAACTGACCATCAGCGCAATGTCTATTGTTTGCAATGGCAATGTGTTAAATATAGTCAGCGGAATCCTTGTGTCTATGATTCTAGTGCTTTATGGAAGCGAAAACATGGGTTCACCTCTTATACGAGCTAGCACTTTCTGAGTTCATTTCTACCTTTGTTAGGCTACAAATCTCTATCGGATCTAATGTTGTGCACTGCATTCAATCAGGTCTGTGGGTAGGACCCAAATGAATGAACAATCTTCTAGGAGCCACTTTGTGTTCACTCTGAAGATATCTGGATCAAATGAGGTAGGTCACCTCTCTCAGCTTCGAGTGTATCAAGCACAATGCAAAACTTTACAAAATTGTCATGCCAAGACCTACCGGTACCAGCATTTATGCATTTGTAAAAACCTTATGCTTGCCATGTCTGTCAAAAGAATCTCAGATCATTCTTTTTTCGATTTTTTTTTTTTTTGCGTGCCAAGTGAACAACTTAGAATATGTGTTGCTTCTGATCTTGCAGAACACAGGTCAACAGGTCCAAGGTGTCCTTAACTTGATCGATTTAGCCGGGAGCGAACGCCTTGCTAAAAGTGGCTCCACGGGTGATCGCTTGAAGGAAACTCAGGTGAGTGTGTTTGCTCATCAGTCGTCACAGATCTACATTGTTCTCAGTATTTCGTTATGTCATTGATTTATTCGTCATGTTTCTTAATGTTGTAGGCAATCAATAAAAGCCTGTCGGCTCTCAGCGATGTTATCTTCGCAATTGCAAAAGGAGATGACCATATACCCTTCAGGAACTCAAAACTTACATACCTCTTGCAGGTGAGTGACTTTCGCAAAAGGGGATAACCGTATAAACTTGCAATTTCCATAGCGCATGTCAAATAAATTATTATGTAAACATTGCAGCCTTGCCTTGGCGGAGACTCTAAAACACTCATGTTTGTCAACATTGCACCGGAGGCATCGTCTGTTGGGGAGACAATATGTTCTTTGAGGTTTGCTTCAAGGGTGAATGCCTGCGAGATTGGAATACCAAGACGGCACACACAAGCCCGATCGTTCGATTCCAGGCTGAGTTATGGGTGATGTTGTTATGGCAGTCATAATGTGATATATAATCAATTGGTTTTTTTTGGCTCATTTGGCCATAAGCTGATGTGCAGCTAGCTTCTTGTAACTTGTACAGCAGGGATAGTGGCAATGCGCTGTGAGCAGAATACGTATGAGGGAAGGCCGGAAGGGTAGCTGATTTGGGTTTTTGGCTCATTTGGCCGTAAGCTGATGTAAGCTGATGTGCAGCTAGTTTCATGTAACATTTAATCGATTGGCTCTTTGGCTCATTTGGCCATAATGCTTTATTTGTTGTAGCTGATTTGGGTAATATTAACTGTTATTGTATTCTTTTTTTCTAGGGGTACAAGCAACCGCACAGTCCACGCACATTACACACACACGTATATGTGTTCTTTACGCATGCTAAGGAATTAATTCCACTGGATGTGCATGTGTATATACTCATTTTTATTGTTAGTGAGCGTGCGCGTTCAACTCGAGTCGAACGTGGGCGGGCGAGGACCGCACGCTCTGGCAGTGGAGCTACGCTTGGTCCTCAACTGCCGCTGTATTCTCTGGAGTGACTTGTATTGCAACAGTGAGTCCGAACTAGTGTTGTTGTTTTTTTTTGCCAGGCAGGACTCCGCTGCTGGCTTCACAGCGATGACGATGATGATATATATTGAGTTGCATGCAGTAGGTTCGCAAGCTTAGGCGATGGGGAAAGGCAGCGTCGCTTATCTTCAACCTCCCTCACGTGTAGGTTTTCGCCGGCTAAGACGTGGAATAGAAGTATGGTGCAATTGTTATTTTTTAATTGCACCAACCGGAGTCTTGAACTCGAGACCTCTTGGCTCTGATACCATATTGAGTTGCATGCACCAGCCAATTCACCCAAAAGCTTAATATTGGGTGAACTGGCTGGTGCATGCAACTCAATATGGTATCAGAGCCAAGACGTCTCGAGTTCAAGACCCCGGTTGGTGCAATTAAAAAATAATAATTGCAACCCACTTCTATTCCACGTCTTAGGCCTGAGGGAGCCTACACGTGAGGGGAAGTGTTGAAGTATAAGTGAATTGCCCGTGCTTTCCTCATCAGCTTAAGCTTTTGGGTGAACTGGCTGGTGCATGCAACTCAATATGGTATCAGAGCCAAGAGGTCTCGAGTTCAAGACCCAGTTGATGCTGAAAGTGCATCTAGGCCCCCTAAAAGTGTTTTGGGTGATTAATGACAAACGATTCAAGAATCTAATGTGTTCAACTAGTTCATGAACAGGTAAAAGGTTCGAGAAGAGATCATCTATGAAATTGGGTATCCTCAAGCTCGTAGAGTAAGAAAAACGGCTTCTCCGATTGTAATCTTGGCTTTGTTGAAGTCATATGTTTGCCGTACTATTAAGAGGGATGCTTTGAAATTGACTTAGAGATGGTCTCCTCACTCAAGATGAATTTAGTCGAGTCTCTCAGAGTTAGTAGTGTCCTCTCTCGCTTCGGAATGAAGTTTGTGTTTTAGTTCAAGTCGGATGTTCCGATGTAGTATCGGACATTCCGATGTTTCAGAAGTTCCGAAGTATTGTTGTGCTTTAGTCCGTTGTGTTCTTTTAGGGTCGGATATTCCGATTTTCTTGTTCGGATGTTCCGATACCTATTGGTTTTCAGCTTGGGAGCTCTCTGTTAGCTTCGGATGTTCCGATTGTAGGTATCGGAAGTTCCGATGTGTTCTGTCCTGTTTTAGGGTGCTCTCTGTTTGGTTCGGACTGTCCGAAGTCGCCACTTCGGAAGTTCCGATGAGGTCGTTTTCCTGTTTGGGAACTCTCTGTTTATTTCGGATATTCCGATATTTTATATCGGACATTCCGATGTGGACTTAGCTTGTTTAGTTGGGTTCCCTCTCTGGGTGTCATCGGATGTTCCGAAGCTATTATCGGACATTCCGATGCTTGTTGTTTTCGACCGTTGGAAGCTTTCCAATTTCTGGTAGTTTGCACGCATCGGATGTTCCGAAGTTCGTATCAGACATTAGATGTGAAGTGAGTCTTGAGGAGTAACGGCTAGTTTTGAACCAAAACTATAAATACCCCTCTCCCACTCCTTTGTTTGGTTACACTCTTGCCTTGGCTGAATACTTGAGCTTCTTGAATATTCTCTAGAGCATACTTTGAGCTTTCTCTCTTCCTTGATCTTAGGGATCATCTAGTGAGTGAGAGTTTGTCAAGTGTGATTGAAAGTCAAGGGCTAAGTGGTTATTCATCTTGAGAAAGTAGAGAGCCTCTCCAAGATTGAGATTCAAGTGCATTTATTTCTCTTGAAGGTTGAAGGACTCCTAGACGGCTAGGTGTCGCTCACGAGCCCCCAACGATTGTGGGACGCCGTGAGAAGTTTGTGAAGGCCGGTTCCGCCTCCGAAAGGAAAGGATCCAATAGTGGAACCAAGCCTCAAGTGTGATCGAGGTTTGGGAGGAAAGGGTTGGAAAAGACCCGGGTTCTTTGGAGCCTCCTCAACGGAGACGTACGATCCCCTCAAGGATCCGAACTCCGGAAATCAAACTATTGTGTTCTCTCTTGTCTCTAACTGCTTGATTAATCTTATTGATTTTCTTTAGTGAAATTGTTAGTTGTCTAGAGCTAGTTGTCGTATTGCTCTTTCTACTAGACTCCTTTTGTCAAGTGCAATTCGGATAGTCCGAAGTAATTACGGAAGTTCCGAAGATTTCGGAAGTTCCGATATTAACTCGGAATATCCGACCCTTTTCCGCTGCAACAAATTGTTTTAATTTAAAATTAGCCTATTCACCCCCCCTCTAGGCAATCTTCTAACCTTTTCAATTGGTATCAGAGCCAAACCTTCTCGAAGGCTTAACCGCTTGAAGGAACGTGATGGCCAACACCGGGTTGAAGGTTGTCGTGACGGATGAGCAAAATAGTCCGAGAGCCGGAGATGGAACTCCCGGCAAGAGCAAAGAGGAGGCTACCTCTACATCTACTCAGGGAGCTCAAATTCCGTTCAATTATGAAAAATTAAATACTTCCTCTTCGCATTCGTATATCACTGTGCCCTCCGGGCGTGCTCCTTTCTTTGATGGCACGTACTATTCCGCTTGGAGGCACAAGATGAAAATGCATTTGATGTCACTTCATCCTAGTGTTTGGAAGATTGTATGCACAGGTTTAGATATGCCGGAAGACGATATGGAGCTCACTTGGAACAAGAGCAAAACATCCACCGCAATGCTCAAGCCGCAAGCGTGTTGCTTGGAGCGTTGAGTCCCGAGGAATTCAACAAAGTGGACGGCTTGGAAGAAGCCAAAGAGATATGGGACACACTCCAAGTAGCACATGAGGGTACATCAAGTGTAAGGGAGTCAAAGATTGAATTGCTAGAAGGCAAGTTGGGGAAATTTGTTATGAATGATGATGAGACTCCGCAACAAATGTATGACCGCTTGATGATCCTCGTAAACAAAATAAGAGGGCTTGGAAGCAAGGATATGACGGACCACGTCGTGGTAAAAAGGATGTTGAGAGCCTTTGCCCCAAGGAACTCTACTCTCGTAACCCTTATACGAGAGCGAAAAGATTTCAAAAGGCTCACTCCAAATGATGTGCTCGGAAGGATTCTTTCACATGAGCTTATGGAGGAAGAAGCAAAAGAAGTGAAAAACCTAGCAAAGCAAAGTTCGAGCTCAAAATCAAAGGGAATCGCATTGAAAGCAAACAAGAAAGAAGACTCAAGTTCGAGTGAAGATGAGGAAGATGAAAGTGAGGATGAGGAAGACTTGGCCTTGTTTGTAAGAAAATTCAAGAAATTCCTCAAGTATGACGGGTCAAGCAAATACAAAAAGAATTACAATGACAAGTCAAGAAGAAGGAGAAATGTGAAGAGGGGTTGCTATGAGTGCGGTGAAGTTGGACACTTCATCGCCGATTGTCCGAAAAAGAAGATTGAGCCAAACAAGAAGAATAAAGGCTACAAGAAGAAGTACTCGGGGCGAGCTCATATTGGCGAAGAATGGGATTCTAACGACTCCGACTCCGACACCTTTGATGAAGGAGTCGCCACCGTTGCCATTGAGACCGCTCCTCCAACAAAATCACTCTTCGGCAACATGAGCGACACCGACAACGACGAAGCACCCGTTTGTCTCATGGCAAAAGGGCGGAAGGTAATGACTAAGTCAAAACCTCCGAGTAGTGATAGTGAATTGGATAGTGATGACAATGATGATGATGCTCTATTTTGTGATTTAAGCAAAACGGCTATTGATAATATCCATAAACTATTGAAAAGAATAGATAGCCAAGAGGAAACTCTCGAGAAGCAAGAAGAGTTGCTAATTTGTGAAAAGAAGAAAAATCTTGCTCTTGAGAAGGTCCTTACAAAAGAAAAGAAGACAATTGAATTGTTAACCAAAAAGCTTAATTTGGCTAATAATTCAATAACATTACTTAAGGGTTCAAATGAGTCACTTCAAGAGAATGTCATAAGTCTGGAAAACAATCTTCAAGCTCTTGAAGTGCAAATTGAATCTCTTAATGATCTTAATTCTCCAATTGTTAATTCTTCAATGGCTTCTATTCCTTCCACTAGCAATGGTTGCTCTCGATGCTATAATGTTGATATTAATGCTTGTACTTCTAACTCTCAATTTGTGCAAGTATTAAAAAGTGAAAACGAGAGATTAAGTGCCTTGGTTAGATACGGTTGCATGAAAACTTATCAATCCAAGGATGCCCTATACAAGACCATAAATGGTCGAGGCAACAAAAACAAAGAAGGGCTAGGATATGATAAGTACGAGTGTAAAGGAAATGACCGTGTGGTGGTAAAAGGCAAGGAATGCATCAAGTTTGTCAAAGAAAATGACAAACAATCGTTGACCACCACACAAGTCATCAAAACCGGGCAAGATTCAAAGAAGCATCCTCAATGTCATACATCTCATTCCATTCACTTTGCTTCTTACATATTGAAGAGAAACCACCGTGGTAAAGTGGTTGCTCATTTTGTCGGTGCCCACCACTCTAATGATGTGAGCAAAAAGAAGGTGTGGGTACCAAAAGTTTTAATTACTAACATGCAAGGACCCAAAAGAATTTGGGTACCTAAAAACAAGACTTGATGCGTTTTCGTAGGATTATACCTCCGGGGGATCAAGTTGGGTGCTTGATAGTGGTTGCACAAACCACATGACCGGAGAAAAGAAGATGTTTTCATCTTTTGATGAGAAAGGGTCACAATATGAAAATATTGTGTTTGGTGATAATGGTAAAGGTGAGGTAATGGGATTAGGTAAAATTGCTATTTCTAATGATCATTCAATATCAAATGTTCTTCTAGTTAAATCCTTAAATTACAATTTGCTATCCGTGTCGCAACTTTGCGAGATGGGTTATAATTGTCTTTTTACTAATGTGGATGTGACCATCTTTAAAAGAGACGATTCCTCAATAGCTTTTAAAGGATATTTGAAGGGTAAGCTCTATTTGGTTGATTTCAACTCAAATAGCGCTAAACTTCAAACATGCTTAATGGCAAAGTCTAGCATGGGTTGGTTGTGGCATCGCCGGCTAGCTCATGTTGGCATGAGAAATCTCGACAAGCTTCTAAAAGGTGATTACATCATTGGACTAACGAATGTTGAGTTTGAGGAAAATAGGATTTGTAGCGCTTGTCAAGCCGGAAAGCAAGTTGGAGCGCGTCATCCCGCGAAGAACATCATGACGACGACAAAACCATTGGAGCTTCTACACATGGACCTCTTCGGACCCGTTGCTTATATAAGCATCGGAGGTAACAAGTATGGTTTAGTTATTGTTGATGATTTTTCTCGCTTCACGTGGGTATTCTTTTTGCAAGAGAAAAGTGAAATACAAGGGATAATCAAGAAGTTTGCAAGAAGAGCCCAAAATGAATTCGAGTTGAGGATCAAGAAGATTCGAAGCGATAATGGAAGTGAATTCAAGAATACTCAAGTCGAAGAATTCCTTGATGAAGAAGGAATCAAGCACGAGTTCTCCGCTCCATACTCCCCTCAACAAAATAGAGTGGTAGAAAGGAAGAATCGGACTTTGATCGAGATGGCAAGAACTATGCTTGATGAGTACAAGATCTCAGACCATTTTTGGGCGGAAGCTGTAAACACCGCTTGTCATGCCATCAACCGATTATATCTCCACAAGATATTGAAGAAAACGGCATATGAACTCCTCACCGGTAACAAACCAAACATTTCATATTTTAGAGTTTTTGGTAGCAAATGCTTTATCCTAAACAAGAAGCCTAAGAACTCCAAATTCGCTCCAAAGATCGACGAAGGTTTCTTGCTAGGATATGGATCGAATGCTTACGCCTATCGCGTTTTCAACAAAACTTCGGGTTGTGTTGAAATAGCGAGAGACGTGACATTTGATGAATCTAACGGCTCTCAAGTAGAGCAAGTTGATTTAAATGTGCTAGAAAATGAGGAAGATCCAAGCATTGCAATCAAGAAGATGGCAATAGGTGAAGTGAGGTCGCAAGAAAAGGTACAACAAGACAATTCATCTACACAAGTCGAGCCTCCTACTTCAAGCCAAAGTCAAGACATTTCTCAAGGGAGTACAAGCAAACTCGTGGAGGATGCTCAAGATGAAGACCTTGAACCAATCCAACATGTCTCTCAAATGCCACATCCGAGGGTGCATCAAAGTATTCAAAGAGACCACCCCGTCGATAACATTCTCGGTGACATTCAAAAGGGGGTAACTACACGCTCTAGAGTAGCTAATTTTTGTGAATTTTACTCCTTTGTGTCTACTTTGGAACCTTTGAAGGCTGAAGATGCACTAAGAGATCCGGATTGGATAATGGCTATGCATGAAGAGCTTAACAACTTCGTTAGAAACAAAGTATGGTCACTAGTGGAAAGGCCTAATCAAAACGTGATTGGAACCAAATGGGTCTTCCGCAACAAACAAGACGAGAACGGAGTTGTCACAAGAAATAAAGCTCGGTTGGTAGCTCAAGGATTCACTCAAATTGAAGGTTTGGATTTTGGTGAGACTTATGCTCCCGTTGCTAGATTAGAATCAATTCGTATATTGGTTGCATTTGCTACTCACCATGATTTCAAGCTTTATCAAATGGACGTCAAGAGTGCTTTCCTAAATGGTCCAATCGCCGAATTGGTCTACGTTGAGCAACCGCCGGGAATGGAGGATCATAAGAACCCTACTCATGTCTACAAACTCCATAAGGCGCTCTACGGGCTTAAGCAAGCACCTAGAGCATGGTATGAATACCTTAAGGATTTTTTTATTAAAAAGGGTTTCGAAATTGGTAAAGTCGATCCTACTCTCTTCACAAAATATGTTGATAATGATCTATTTGTGTGCCAAATATATGTCGATGACATTATATTTGGATCCACTAATAAAAACTTTTGTAAGGAATTTAGTAGGTTAATGACAAAGAGGTTTGAGATGTCTATGATGGGCGAGCTAAAGTTCTTCCTCGGATTTCAAATCAAACAACTCAAGGAAGGTACATTCTTATGCCAAACAAAGTACATCAAAGATATGCTCAAGAAGTTTGACATGGAGAGCGCCAAACCTATTCACACACCCATGGCTACAAACGGACATCTTGGTCTAAATGAGGAAGGTAATCCCGTGGATCAAAAGGTATATCGATCCATGATAGGTTCATTGCTTTATCTTTGTGCATCTAGGCCTGATATTATGCTTAGTGTTTGCATGTGTGCAAGATTTCAAGCCGCTCCGAAAGAGTGTCACTTAGTAGCCGTGAAAAGAATTCTTAGATATTTAGTTCACACACCTAGTTTAGGGCTTTGGTATCCTAAAGGATCAAAATTCAATTTGATTGGTTATTCGGATGCTGATTATGCGGGTTGCAAAGTGGATAGAAAAAGTACTTCGGGGACTTGTCAATTTCTAGGTAGATCACTAGTGTCTTGGTCCTCAAAGAAACAAAATTCAGTGGCTCTATCCACCGCCGAAGCCGAATACATTGCCGCAGGAAGTTGTTGTGCACAATTATTATGGATGAGGCAAACCTTGAAGGATTTTGGTTTTTGTATGGAAAAGGTACCACTCTTATGTGACAATGAGAGTGCGATCAAAATAGCCAACAATCCTGTTCAACACTCTCGGACCAAGCATATAGACATCCGACACCACTTCCTTAGAGATCACTCTCTTAAGGGAGACATAGATATTACCTATGTGAGAACCGAGAAACAATTGGCCGATATATTCACCAAACCTCTTGATGAGAAACGGTTTTGCGAGTTGAGAAGTGACTTAAATGTCCTAGACTATTGGAATGTGACTTGACATCTTGCTCGCATTTGATTGCTACTTCTCACAAAGTTCTCAAAGTAAAATGTTTGCAAAGTTAATTATCTGTCTTTGAAAAAGTCTTCATGGTATTTGCATCTTCGGTCATTCCACTTGTGATCATTGCTTTGGTTGTTGCTATGTTCTCTAATCACAAGTAGGATGACTGCCAAGTTCACTAGCTCAAAGTCTGGATTCCTCAAATCTCAGAAATCCTATCTTTTCCTTCCTGTCAGCTGGAAAAATACACGCATTGGAACATCCGATCCAGACATCGGAATATCCGAATTCTGTGTTTTTAAACTCTTCGAAACATCCGATATTTATATCGGAATATCCGAATCCTGCTCAACTTTTGGTTCGCTGGAAACTTGAACTCTTCGGAACTTCCGAACCTCAGATCGGAACTTCCGAAGTGTGTGTAAACTCTTGAAAAGGACCGTTCGGTTGGCCCCTTCACCTCATTTCTTTATTCTCTTGCCTCCGTACGTTTCTCCACTTTTCATCCCTTGTCGTCTTCGGAGTCTTCAACCATTCGGAAACTCCGATCTACCACAAGGAAGGGTGCACCTCGAATTGGAAGATCTTCACCATTACATAATTTTGTTTTTCAATTCCAAGGTAAACCCTAGAACCTCTTTTTGTCCTTCCGCGTTCCTTGGATCTGTTGATCAAATATTTTGGGTAGACTTGTTTTTGTAGTCTTCCTTCGCCCAGATCTCAAATTTCATTCTTTTCCTGTGGTTGAACTGGTTGGAATCCTAGTTTTAGGGTTATACCGAAAATATCGGAACTTCCGATATTCATCTTCGGAATGTCCGATGTAATGTCAGAATTTCCGATATGAAATCGGAATGTCCGATGTTGACAAAGATCTGACTCTAAAACCGTGTTCTCTCTAGTTTCTTTTATCTTATCAATCTATTCCTTGTCAGCTTTCTCAAATGGACCCAAGTCAGGGTGATCAGCCTCCTCAGGATCCGGCTAAAGCCACTTTCAGTCGAAAGCGCAAAACTCCAATTGGGGCAAGAACAAAGCGAGCTTCAGCTCGAGGATCTCAACCTGGTATTTCGATTAGTGAACTCTTTGCTCAGCCGCTCAGGCGATCAATGTGCCTCGTGGAGCACCGCTACCCTCTAGAAAAGGCAAGGGAATTGCAGTGCGTCGGGTCTCACCTAGAGACATGCCGAGATTGAGACCGCTGAGAGGAACCCTAGATTGCAGAGGAAGCCATGAACTACAAAGGGAAGGCGACAAGTCCGAAGGGCACGTGAGGAGAACCCCAAGAGGAATGACAAGTTTTCCTCGACTCGTTCTGGACATTCTTTGTGAGGACTTTTATGCTTGATCATTTATCCTAGAAAGAATCCTGTTATCCAAATGCAATGTGTTGATTGGGAGTATATGGCAGCAGCAGATGATGCCATATTCAATGAAGTTATTGCAGCTTGTGAAAGAACTGGCACCAAAAGAATCATGGCTTTTCAGCATGGATTGGAACATAGAGATCATAGCTCAGTTCTATGCTACAATGTATGTCTCCAGGGATCGAGTCTCTACTCTCCATTGGATGACTGAGGGAACTTGGTATGAAACTACATATGTTCAGTTTGCCAGGTTACTTGATTTCACAGAAGCAGACTCCAGGGACAGAGATCAGATCCACAATGAGGTCTCTCTTGGTGCATCAAATCTGAATTTCTTGTATGAGGAGAATGCAGAGTTCGAGCCAGGTGACACCAAGGGGATGAAGCCTTTCTTTGCTATTCTCAACAGGTTGTTCAGAAGACTCTAGCTCCAAAGGAGGGAGATGCATCTCATGTCCTATCATACACAAGGAACCTTCTGAGCAGAATGCAAGATGGTCAGAGGCCCTTTGATGTCTTTGACTTTATCTGGAATGAGATCAGACTCACCAGTCAGGAGCCCAGAAGAAGCTGTGGATACGCTCCATTCATCATGCATTTGATAGAACAAGTAACTGGACAGCAGTTTGAGTGTGATGGGAAGCATGTGGCACTTCAAGTCATGGCAATCAAGGCCCCATCTCGTGAGCCACCAGGGCTTCCACGGGAGGATCGCCTCCTTTGCTACTACTCCTTCGGGCCGCTCCAATGATCTTCTTCACCTATTCTGCGGGCTTTGAAGTCAATATTTATTCTTTGCAAGAGCAACTCAGAAAAGCAGAAGAAGAATGCCAAGCGATTCAAAGATATTCAGAGGCATCTCAATCTGGAGTGTTCAGAGGACGAGGAGAGTGAGGAAGAGATCGAGGATCCCTTTGCTCCAGCACCTGATGCATCAGAGTCTGAGGATGACGACGAAGAATCTGGGTCAGATGAAGCTGCATCAGAGGAGTCTGATTAGTCTCCTCATCTCTCTCTCTTCTATCCTTTGTGGTGCTTGATGCCAAAGGGTGAGAGATGGCAGTCGCAAGACAAATTTCCCGTTATCTATCCTTTGTTGAGTCTTGGTGTCAGTGGACTTGGTTAAATTTGTTAGTTTAAAACTTCGTTGTTGAATGTTTATCGCGTTTATTCTCTTTATCGTTGTTGCTTGGAGATCTTAGTTGACTCGTTGGTTGTTACTTGCTTAAATTACTCATATTGCTTATCCTGTCAATTGTGTGTTAATCTCTTATGCAAGGATATAGGGGGAGCTCTCTCATATTCTTTTCTCTCGAAAAGTGCATTTGTTCTCAGATCCTTTTTCAATGCACAATTTGAGGGGGAGTTCCGTCTATATTCATTCTCTCATATGATTTATAAATTTTGTCTTTAAACGTGTTGTCATCAATCACCAAAAAGGGGGAGATTGAAAGTGCATCTAGGCCCCCTAAAAGTGTTTTGGGTGATTAATGACAAACGATTCAAGAATCTAATGTGTTCAACTAGTTCATGAACAGGTAAAAGGTTCGAGAAGAGATCATCTATGAAATTGGGTATCCTCAAGCTCGTAGACTAAGAAAAACGGCTTCTCCGATTGTAATCTTGGCTTTGTTGAAGTCATAGGTTTGCCGTACTATTAAGAGGGATGCTTTGAAATTGACTTAGAGATGGTCTCCTGTCGGGACCCCGAATTTGCAAATCCGGACCCTCTGTGTATTCAGCACTAGTCCAGGAACGCGCTAGTGCACACAGTCTTAACATTGGTAAATATCACAATCATACCATTCGATATTATCAAAGTACTTTATTTAAATAACCAAACTGGTTACTTGACCTTATGGTCAAGTTACAAATGTATGCCTCGCAAGGCGAAACTTATTAAAAAGAGAAATAATAGCAGCGGAAAATCAAATAAACTTCGTGGCGCCATCCAGTATACCACAGGCAACTGACTGGGCTCGCTTCCCTAAGTAGACGGATCTTCTTGGAGTTCCTCCTCCAAAGCTGGCGTAATCTCCTCTTCAACTGATATTGTGTTGAGGCAAGGGTGAGTACTTGGTACTCAGCAAGTCATGCAATGTAATGCAAGCTAATATACTATATGCATGGCTTGGTACAAAGGAATAGCTTAAGGTATATTTGCGATGCTTGACTTTTGACAAGTAATATAAGTAGATTCGAAAGCAGTAGAAATAAGTAAAGCATAAATAAATTTTCAAGAA
Source organism: Rhipidocladum racemiflorum (assembly GCA_036346355.1). Taxonomy (NCBI): domain Eukaryota; kingdom Viridiplantae; phylum Streptophyta; class Magnoliopsida; order Poales; family Poaceae; genus Rhipidocladum; species Rhipidocladum racemiflorum. The sequence continues at coordinate 67,080,648 of CM070576.1, read as the reverse complement.
GTTTAATAAACATTTTCCCCATCCTAAACCATATTTCCATCATCTTCATTATTAAGCCAACCCAACTTTCAAACCAAAGTTATTTTTGAGAAAATCTAACCCTTGATCAGTAATTCCCGAGCATTGTCGATAGTGGACTCGGCTATTTAAATAGATTCTAAACTCTGCAGAGGTTATGCACTTTACCCACAAGATACAATCAAACACCACAAAGGCGAGTTCAGTAACAAAGCCTTTGGAAGCCTCAAACAACACAGTGGTCCTCTCAGGTTCGTGCTCTACACCATCCCTTCCCTTAGCCAAGGCGAAGTATGGGACCAACACACCGTTAGATGGGTATCGGCCACGAGCCACGATACGCTCCCGCATAATCACACAAACGGTGTAATCGACACCCTGAGGCTCCACAAGTGAGTCCTTAGCAACTTAGTCAACTAGGGCCGTCCCATTCGACCATGTGGTTGCAAGTATGACCAGTTCAAAGGCTTGCAAGGTTAAGTCCTTAGAGTGACCAGGGCAAGACTACCGAAGAACCAAATCAACATCCCGATTGCCCACCGCCCACCTGACATTACTCTTGCCACATGCCCCTGGCCGAAATCGTTTATCAAACCCCGCTTGATTACCATGCACCACGTGCCATCAACTTCACATGATACTTTTCCCAAAACAGGTTCAATATATCGTTAAGTCAATATTAACATTTGATTGTCCAAAATCATGTCATGAGCACGTAGTGAGTCTAAGCGAGATACTACAACGGTCTAAACCCATGTTGGCAATTTAATAATGTCCAACTAGTAAACCACAACTAGGGTGACAAAGGGTCATGGCACATACTTAAGTAATCAAGGTGTCATATAGCAAATTGGTATTTATCTAACCCCTGTGTTTAAACAAAGTATTTTTCTAATTGAACTAGCATGCAATAGTTTAAATCAAAATAGATTTGAAATAGGATCAACATGGTCAAAGCACAACTTGCCTTCAAAAAGTACTTGCTCTTGGTCTTGAGTTGGATCCTGAGTCAATACTTCTCCTTCGAATCCTTCCGGTACTTCAACGTCTACTCGTAAAGCGTGCAAATAACAAATACACAAATAAACACTAGGCAAAAACATCCCAAAACTCCAAATAAAATCCATAAACAGAGAGAACATAATTTTCTGGATTTTTAGGAACTGGAATCGTTCAAATCGGAGTTAAAATGCAAAAGTTATGATTTATTAAAGTTTAAATAATCAATTAAATAATATTACAGAGAAAAACTTTAGTCCAAAAATTAAATAAAATTCATATTTAGGTAGATCTCAATTTTATAAAAATTTAGAAATTTGAATCACTCAAATCGGAGTTGAAACGCAAAAGTTATAAGCGTTTGAAGTTTGAAATAAAATCTGAAATCATTATTCGAATTAATAAATCATTTTCTTTTTCGGAAATTAATTATTGCGTCATCATGGACACGTGTCAGCTCCTGATTGGGTGGTGGCGTCGGTAGGCTCATGGGCTCGGCTCACGGCGGTTCGGTCCACGGTGGACCGATCCACGGCTTCGGTGGTGACATGTGGGACCACTCGGGTGACGTCATGGGTGGCGTCCGCAGACGCTCGGCCCGACACGCGGGCCCGCGTGTCGGTGACGCTGCCACGCGCGCGACGGCTCGGCTTCGGGCCGCGTGGCACAATCGTGGCCGTTGGTTTGAAATCCGACTACCGATTGAGTTTGGCCTCATGTGCTTGGGGCGCACGTGGATCGATCGTGGCCGTTGGATCTTGATCCAACGGTCCGCATCCAATCTAACCTGGTGCAGTTCCTCGATACGCGCAACCTAAGCCGTTGGATCTAGATCCAACGGTTGGGATTAGATCTAGGATTTTCAACGGAAACTCACCGAGGTGGCGTGGCACGATCTGGGCCTTTGGATCTTGATCGGACGGTTGGTGGAGCTTCGGTCGGCGATGGCTTCACGGCGGAGTTGCGGCTGCCGTGGCCGAGGCAGCGACCACCCAAACGGCGGTTGGGGCGTGCTCGGCGAGATGGATGGTGTCTTCGGTGCGCTGGCCGGGGTTTGAATCTGGGGTCAATGGCGCGGCGGAGGGCGGACGGCGCGGCGGCGAGGCAAGGACCGTGGCGGCGCTTCACGCAACTACAGCGGCGATTCCGCGAACCTCTGGCGGCTAGAGCTCGGCGGGTTAGGGCAAGAAGTCGCGAAGTCACGGCGGTCCTCGGTGCGATCCGGCATTAAATAGCCCCGGATGCGTGCTCGGCGGAGCCCTAGTCGATTCTGGCCAGCGCTCGGCGGAGTCCGGCCGGACTCGGCGAGGAAGACGGCGAGAACCGTCCACGTGTCCAGATCAGCGGCCCCGATCGGACCGGGCGCGAACGGGTTCGGGTCGGACACGGCTCAACCGTGCAGGCGGATCTCGGCCGTTGGATCTTGATCCAACGGTTGGGATTGATTAGGTTTAGGAGTGGGTTCGGCCGAGTCACGTGGCTCGGTCGGACTCGAACTCGAGTCTGACTCGGGCTCGGTCGGATGAACAAGATTTGACCCGAGTTGATTTTCCAGCGATTTAATATTTAAAATAATTCCCAGTAATTCATTTAATTCATTAAAAATAGCAAATGACTCAGAAAAATTCCAGAAAAATTCTGGAAAATATTTTGGATCATTTTGGACTCAAATAAAATATTCCCAACAAAATTTTATTTGCATAATTAAATTCTTTAATTATTTCAAAATGGAATAAATTCAAATAAATTCCAAATAAATCCGAATAAATTCCAGAAAATTCCAAAAATTCATCAAAGTGCCAAATCACACATGAATTCAAGGAAAGCAAAATTTTGGGGTGTTACATCTCCTCACTCAAGATGAATTTAGTCGAGTCTCTCAGAGTTAGTAGTGTCCTCTCTCGCTTCGGAATGAAGTTTGTGTTTTAGTTCAAGTCGGATGTTCCGATGTAGTATCGGACATTCCGATGTTTCAGAAGTTCCGAAGTATTGTTGTGCTTTAGTCAGTTGTGTTCTTTTAGGGTCGGATATTCCGATTTTCTTGTTCGGATGTTCCGATACCTATTGGTTTTCAGCTTGGGAGCTCTCTGTTAGCTTCGGATGTTCCGATTGTAGGTATCGGAAGTTCCGATGTGTTAATCTGTTTTAGGGTGCTCTGTTTGGTTGGACTGTCCAAGTCGCCACTTCGGAAGTTAGATGAGGTCATTTTCCTGTTTGGGAACTCTCTGTTTATTTTCGGATATTCCGATATTTTATATCGGACATTTCGATGTGGACTTAGCTTGTTTAGTTGGGTTCCTCTCTGGTGTCATCGGATGTTCGAAGCTGTTATCGGACATTCCGATGCTTGTTGTTTTCGGCCAGCTGGAAGCTTTCCAATTTACGGTAGTTTGCACGCATCGGATGTTCGAAGTTCGTATCGGACATTCGATGTGGGGTGAAATCTTGAGGAGTAACGGCCGCTTTGAACCAAAACTATAAATACCCCTCTCCCACTCCTTTGTTTGGTTACACTCTTGCCTTGGCTGAATACTTGAGCTTCTTGAATATTCTCTAGAACATACTTTGAGCTTTCTCTCTTCCTTGATCTTAGGGATCATCTAGTGAGTGAGAGTTTGTCAAGTGTGATTGAAAGTCAAGGGCTAAGTGGTTATTCATCTTGAGAAAGTAGAGAACCTCTCCAAGATTGAGATTCAAGTGCATTTATTTCTCTTGGAGGTTGAAGGACTCCTAGACGGCTAGGTGTCGCTCACGAGCCCCCAACGATTGTGGGACGCCGTGAGAAGTTTGTGAAGGCCGGCTCCGCCTCCGAAAGGAAAGGATCCAATAGTGGAACCAAGCCTCAAGTGTGACCGAGGTTTGGGAGGAAAGGGTTGGAAAAGACCCGGGTTCTTTGGAGCCTCCTCAACGGAGACGTACGATCCCCTCAAGGATCCGAACTCCGGGAATCAAACTATTGTGTTCTCTCTTGTCTCTAACTGCTTGATTAATCTTATTGATTTTCTTTAGTGAAATTGTTAGTTGTCTAGAGCTAGTTGTCGTATTGCTCTTTCTACTAGACTCCTTTTGTCAAGTGCAATTCGGATAGTCCGAAGTAATTACGGAAGTTCCGAAGATTTCGGAAGTTCCGATATTAACTCGGAATATCCGACCCTTTTCCGCTGTAACAAATTGTTTTAATTTAAAATTAGCCTATTCACCCCCCCTCTAGGCAATTTTCTAACCTTTTCAGATGCAATTAAAAATAATAATTGCAGCCCACTTCTATTCCACGTCTTAGGCCTGAGGGAGCCTACACGTGAGGGGGAGTGTTGAAGTATAAGTGAATTGTCCGTCTTTCCTCATCAGCTTAAGCTTTTGGATGAACTGGCTGGTGCATGCAACTCAATTTGGTATCAGAGCTAGGTCCCGAAACAAGAGGGTGAGAATGATAGTACCACCTTGCTTGTGAAGGGGAGAGAATACCACCTTAAAAGGGAGAGCAACCCTCCCCCCATCAGGCTAGTCTTTTGGGGGCCACATGGGACTCTTATGACCTAGCTATGGCAGCCAAGGTGTGTATTTTCTCGTGGTCCAAGGCCCACACACCTGGGCAAGTTGGGCAGTCCGCTCGCCGGGTGAGGCACGTCTTATATCTGGTGGGCGCGAAGACGCAGTCTTGCGCCGGGAGGATGTATCAGTATCTTGTCAGCCGGATCGCCACCCTAGCGCGTCCGGATCCCAGGTTGTTGGGCTGCGACACACTCATGAGCCCAACCCGAGCAAATGCCAAGGTCTGTTGGGCCATCTCTCCCCAAAAAGCTAGCTCAATGAGGGGGAGGGTTGCTCTCCCTTTTAAGGTGGTATTCTCTCCCCTCCACAAGCAAAGTGGTACTATCATTCTCACCCTCTTGTTTCGGGACCTAGCTCTGATACCAACTGATACATCCCTCCGGTCAAGACTGCGTTCTTCGCGGCCACCAGTATGGTGCACGTGCCTCACCCGGCGAAATGATCGCCTAACCGCCTGTGTGTGTGGGCCTTGGACCATGAGAAAATACACACCTTGGCTGCCATAGCTAGGTCATAAGAGTCCCATGTGGCCCCCAAAAGACTAGCCTGATGGGGGGAGGGTTGTTCTCCCTTTTAAGGTGGTATTCTCTCCCCTCCACAAGCAAGGTGGTACTATCATTCTCACCTTCTTGTTTCGGGACCTAGCTCTGATACCAAATTGAGTTGCATGCACCAGCCAGTTCACCCAAAAGCTTAAGCTGATGAGGAAAGACGGACAATTCACTTATACTTCAACAATATATGCTGCTGAATGATCAGTTGGTACCATGTCACTACCATCTCATGTTTGCGATAGGATCTTACACCTGATTGTGCAACCATCAAAATATATGTCTATAAATCTGTACTTGTCTTCGTTTACTTTTGTATTGAAAAGGCTGTTCTTTTTACAATGGTGACAGCACAAGTGTTTCAACCGTGCTTGCAATTTGAACCATATTGAATGAGTGTTTCCTTTGCGAGAATTCAGATGTTCCAGGCCAACTACTTGTTTGGACTTTGGAGCTACCAGACACTTCCCAGCTTACGAAATATATCTTCTATTATAATATTAAAGTAGAGGCAAAAGAAGGCACCACATTCGCTTTTAAGGCTAGAAATTCCTACATTAATCGGAGGAAAAAAGAAATATCTACACCATTGATCGTGGTGGGTCCAGATTATAACGGTCTAGATTAAAAAAAAAGAGTTTGTGTATTGCATAATACAGGATCTAGATTATAACGGTCTAGATTAAAAGAAAGAGTTTGTATTATTTACATTACACAAATAGCTAAAAAATTAGAAATTGGATTCCATACGATAACGGTTTGGTTTAAAAAAAGTGTCCAAAGATCTCCATGACTTATTTTGGTGGGACCAGATTATAACGGTGTATATTAATCTATATAGATATTAGAGTTATATAAAAAATACATAATTATAGAAAATATAGTTATATATCAAAGATAATCATATCATAATATCTAGCCGCGCAATTGCGCGGGTAAATTTGCTAGTTATAATATTAAAGTAGAGGCAAAAGAAGCCATCACGTTCCCTCTAAAGGCTAAAAATTCCCACATTAATCGGACGAAAAAAGAAAAATCTAAACCATTGATCATGGTGGGTCTAGATTATAACGGTCTAGATTAAAAGAAAAAGAGTTTGTATCATTTACATTACACAAATAGCTAAAAAAATTAGAAATCGGACTCCTAAAGGTTTGGTTTAAAAGAAAGAGTCTAAAGATCTCCATGACTTATTTTGTTGGAACCAGATTATAACGGTGCATATTAATCTATATAGATATTAGAGTTATATAAAAAATACACAATTATAAAAAATATAATTATATATCAAAAATAATTATATCATAATATCTAGCCGCGCAATTGCGCGGGTAAATTTGCTAGTTACTAACATACAGTCGGAGCCCGATTGCTCCTTTTGGAGCTGAAGATACCAAATATGGAAGGACGAGCCCAGTAGCAGTTCGGGCCTGCTCGTCCCAGGTGCACCGCGGCCGTGGCGCGAGAGGGAGCGCCGGGCCCGGCGCGGCCAGCCGACGGAAACAAGGTGGTTGAGACATGAGAACTCGTCTTCGGAGGCAGTTGACGATCGGAGGCTTCCACACCTCGCCTTCTCAGACTATCTCCAGTGGCTTCCCGTCCTCTCCAAATCCCTTCGCGAACAGATCCCAAGTGCTCCAGCGGATTCCCTTCACGATTCCCTTCAGAAGGGATTTGTACAGTGAATCCCTATAGAAAGGGATTCTCTCTCCAATCCCAGAGAGAAATCCCTTCGAAGGGATGCTGTTGGAGATGATAAGAAATAAAGGGAATGAAAGTGGGGAAGGGAATAGGGAAGGGAATGAAATGAAGGGAAATTGCTGGAGATAGTCTCATCTCCGGTGCTCGTCCTCCGGAGCCTCGGCCAAGCCAAGGCCGGAGCGCGGGCCGAACCGTAGCCAGCGGTAATGAATGCTGGGGTTTTGTGGTAGGTTCTTCTACGCTTCTCATCTCCCCAACCACGCTATTTAATTGCCAGTCTCAATCCAATGCAGTCGCATGGATTTTGTGTGCTGCATTAGCACACTTGTTAGTAGACAGCGAGGCGCGCTTCAATTTTTTTGATAATTGTTTGAACAAAGCAGTGATCTTTTTTACTACTAGTAGTGTGGATGGACAGTGCCAGGTTAATGTTACAATCGCCTACTGGTGCTTTTTATCTTGAGGTTTCGTGCGATCTAGCCGCTAAGCTGTTTTGGAAATTGGAAATTTGGGATGCTGGTTCTCCCTTTTGCGCGATCTAATCACTTGTACGATCGATTTGGAAACTAAATGCTGGTGCCCCCAACTAATATTTTGTACTCTACCAGGTCCACCATTGGAGGGGGTTGTTGTGCACGTATTGATGGGTTGAGCGGAGCTTGTTACCTCAATTATTATTGCTCACATCATATCGAATTGTCGCATTACCTACAAGTTTACGAAAATACAAGAAAAACGTGTGGAGTATTCTGGGTATGTTTGCCTGCAAGAACCAAGGGTGGTTCTAGATGCCTTATCTTGGTTTTCTCTATTCGAGAAGAACATTTCTCATAAGCAAGAGCACTAAAAAGCCCAAAGCATGTTGAGGGTCTGTTTGTTTCATCTAGAGATTGCAGAAAGTAGCTTTTAAAATTTGGATTGTTTAAAATCTGGAGGTTGAAAAGCTGATGGCTATTTGGCAATCCAAATTATAGTAGAGGCAAGCTCGGGCGGGAACAAAACAGGGGGGCTCGAGCGTGAACAGTGAGGGAGCAATGATGATTGATGGGTAATTTCGACTGAAGTTGATGGGTATTATGGTCTTTTGCAAAAAAAAAAAAAGCTAGGGAAAGCCCATCCAGAGTGGATTGTGGGATTGCTACAATCTGGCCTCTAAATTGTTACAATCTATATTGAAAGTTTCCTGTTAGTTAACCTTTCAGATTTTAAAAGCTACTTTCTACAATCCTTAGTTGAAACTAACATGCCCTGAGTTGGAGAGATGCTTCTATGCTCTTCCTTTTAAAAGTTGCACAACTATTAAAGCATGAGTGAAGGGTGGATGGTAATTACTTACCTATTCGATTGCTTCAAGATTTATGCAACTTATACTAGAAGGAAAAACATAAAAGCACTGCTCGTTTAGATGATAGGATGAGACTTGGTAAAATTCCCAGATAACAGAGTAATTTTTCACTAGAGTTCTATGCAGTGTCAAAATGATAAGCTAATGACTTGATTCAATTCAACTACTGCTACGTCCATCAAATTTATGAACCGAATCGCACTTGCAAAACTTGTTGGTCTTATCTTTCTTTTTTGTTACGTCAGAAAATGACATTTTCAGTTACTACTTACTTCGCAGGGTCCACGTCTCCACGAAATGTATAGGTGCCGTTCGTTTCAGTTTCTGGACAGCTTATGCTTTAAAAAAACTAGCAAATTTACCCGCGCAATTGCGCGGCTAGATATTATGATATAATTATCTTTGATATATAACTATATTTTCTATAATTATGTATTTTTTATATAACTCTAATAACTTCATGGTGATCTTTGGACTCTTTCTTTTAAACCAAACCGTTATCGTATGGAATCCAATTTCTAATTTTTTTAGCTATTTGTGTAATGTAAATGATACAAACTCTTTCTTTTAATCTAGACCGTTATAATCTAGGTCATGTATTATGCAATACACAAACTCTTTCTTTTAATCTAGACTGTTATAATCTGAACCCACCACGATCAATGGTGTAGATCTTTCTTTTTTCCTCCAATTAATGTGGGAATTTCTAGTCTTGAGAGCGAAAGTGGTGGCTTCTTTTGCCTCTACTTTAATATTATAATAGATAGATTATTTGCCGAATGAGAGGATTATGGACAACTTCTCTGAGAATCAGAAGCTGCCTTCTACATAAAATCAGAATCTGACTGAAACCTGATTCTCGCTGGCTCGGTCCGAAACCTAGAAGTCGCAGCCGACTTAGCCCGATTCTCCCACAATTATAAGCAGGTTCTCCCATAGTCCAGAATTCATAATCCAGAAGCTGAAACGAACTGAACCATGGAAGTAAATCCTAACCTCTTGAGGCCCATGTTTTTCAGGTGATGCTGTGTGCTATGCCTTCTTAGGCAAACAAGCTGTTTTCCCCCCTTCCTCCATGTGGATTATCTACCTCTACACACACTCAGTTTAAATCGGATGTTGTTGCCAGGTTGTTAGACCATCTCCAACCGTGTCTCTTCCCCTCTTCCTTTTCCTCCGCGAAGGGATTCCCATTCCCTTCAGCACTCCAACGGATTCCCTTCAGCATTCCTTTCGTGAAGAGATTCTCTCTCCCATTCCCTCTAGCAAGGGATTCTCTCTCATTTCCCTATATAATTCTCTTTAAAGGAAATCTTTTGGAGATGAGAGGAAATAAAGGGAATGTGAATGAGGAAAGGGAACAGAGAATGGAATAATATGAAGGAAATATGGTTGGAGATGGTCTTATATGAGGGTTCTCTATAGTGGTTGCATATATTACCAAATGGGATATAAAAAGTTACTTTAGAATGGGAGAATACAAACTTGTCTAAATTATTCGGTCACGAGTGATGAGAGTTGTGGAAAATCGAGGAAGAAGGTAGAGGGCCCTACAAAACGATGAGACTTATCATAACTAGGGAAGTATACGCGGCGGCACGCCGCGTATGGAACATAGATGATCAATTTTGTAAGGGAAGAAGTTAGTAAGTACATAAGATTAGTTGTTTATTTGGGGTATTGCTGAGACATACGGGGAGCGTCTTTTATAATTGTATTAATCAGCTTGTTAGGAGCCAGATGTATATAGTATTTTTTTTATGATGTTTTTATTACATAGAGCGCTAGATTGATAGGAAGTTTGAGTAGGTCGTGATTGTGTTTTTGGGTTGTCTTGTAGGCGGTGGAGGCGGTGGTCTAGTAGATACTGGATACATCATTTCTACTGAAGAAGAGATACCAAATACATCATTTGTATAGAAGGTCTATTAGACACGAGCCGTTAATCATACATAGATAACGATTTGAAATTTAATCACAAACTATATATAATATGTAGCACAGCGTTTGAAGCAATTGTGCACATTGATTATGTTGATACAAAGGCAAGATCTGTAGCATATCGGTGGGTGAAGTAGATAGGAACGCGTGAATTTGTTTTTGTCGCTTTTAAGAAATAGTGAAGTATGCAGCTTCTTTTGTAGACGATCAGTCAGTGCGGACTTGTAAAGCATAGGAATGTAAGGCGAGCAAAGCTCATAATTTTAGGTAAACACACAGAGTAATGTAAAGCACAGGAAGATAATATAGATTTTTGAAATATGCATGATGGAAATTAATGCAAGGCAAAAGCTAACGGGCTAGTGTAAAACATACTGATAGAACCACCATGTATTTTATCGAGAATGTAGCGCTTTTGTAGTCAGAATCTGATGGTGTTGGTAAAGATCTAATTTTTTATAGTAGTTTAAATAGCTGGTCGATCATGTAGCGTGAGTACATGGAAACAAAATCGGCTAACTTGAGTGTAGAGTAGCGAATTTGGTCAGAAGGGTATAGATAATAGCAATATGTTATGTTTAAGAGAAATAAATAGTATTTGGCATATTATACGGTTTCTTCTGGCGTAGGAGGTCTGTTGTATATTTTCAATTAATATATTCAGTGTTGGGCGGAGCATGTTTCTATTCAGAATATAAGGAAATCGAAAAGCGAATGAGTTTAAGCGGTAAGGTTTAATGTTGTACTAAACTAAAGCATTGTTGTGTGAGGCAGATAAATGAGATAAATAAGATCTAGCGTTTTATTACGCTATTGTTGCGCAAGCTAAATAGACATTATTGATAACAAAACGTTGTTTATTTTTCTGTAAATTTTGCAGTTTAAGTGGCTATATGCTATAGAGTTATAAAAAGGATAATGGATGACATGGTATTGAAATGTTATGACTTATGAAGATGTAAACATGCCGGCATGCTAGCCTAACGAAGTACAAACACGGAAAGCACAAGAATAGAGCTGATGGGAAGTGACTTTTTTTAGATATACACTATATAGAATGAAATATCCAATGGTATAATGCTATGCCGAAAAGTAAATTGTTGTGATAGGAGGCTAACGGAAAGCAGATTGAGCAAGCACTGCATGTATTTTCCAATAGCTGATGTGCAATGCAGGGAATAACCTGAAAAGAAACAAGTTTTTTAGCGAGGTGTCATAAAGGAAAAAGAAGTAAGTTTTTTAATAAGGTAGCATATGCAGTTAACTTTATTGAATAATTAACACAGTAGAGCTATTGTCGAATTTAACTCTGCTAAATGCGAAAGTCTATAAGGTAGAGATTTTTTAGAACTGTGAGGAAAGTAATACGATATGCAAGGCAATAATAGGCAGAAGGTACGGATACTTTGAATAGATTGGTGAAGGTGTAAGCTATATCTCGTAATGTAAGCAAGCAGAATAGACTGTAATGGGATGGCAACTGCATAGCGTAATACACAGGGGTGATCTGCGTGTAAAGCAATCAATAACAAAACGTGACTGAAACCTACTTTTTAGCAAGGGGATAGCACGCTCAAAACATAGATAAACTCCATAAGCTAACTATCTTAAGAAAGTACGATGCAAATAAACATTTAAGGGTAAAAAAAACTGTTAAGGATAAATTCCCCAATCACAAGACCAGATGGGTTCGAGATCCACAAGTAATCACTACAAAATAAAAAGGAAGTTTTAAGGCATAAACAATTTTGATTACCTAGTGCTCAATCAAAGTACCATCGATCGTACCAAGGCATCCACTATAACAACTAATGGCTTGTAGGATCTTTCTCTTTTATACGCACAAGCCTCTGCTCCTCCTTTGGAACTTTGTTGCATACAATCTACTAAAAGACATTTTATAGAAAGAAAGTCATTAACTCATCATAGAAGGGAATAGATAGGAACAACATTGTTTTTTGTTGGTATTACTCAAACAAAAAAATATTTATCATAACAAAATGTTGAGAAATTGCTCATAAAAGTGCTTCGATTCAGCGTCATTTGGAAAAGCTATGATTATCTCATAATAATTTTAAGAAACACATTATCTTTGCATATCACATCAATATTTAAAATATATTTTTTCCATTCAGTAAAGCACACTCATGTTATCGGAATCAAGTAGCTCCTGAAGCCTGCTTTTCAGCAAGGGATGGCACTCTCAAAACATAGCTTTCGTTGAAGAGGGAGCTAGTTTGCTGACAATCTAATCAAAACATAGCAAGTATTAAATAAGTCTATAGTTTAAAAAAAGTCATTCTAATGACACAAAAGTGAGCAAGACCAGCAAGTAGCATAAAGTGAAGGAGTATACCGACAAAATTAGCAGTAAGGGAAGAGGTAGAAATTGTATTAGCTGAGATTCCTTAAACCAGTTAGGATATGTGGCTTAAGACCGCTATATGTCAATTCTTTCATACTGATTATCTAAATAAGTCTCCAATCTAATATAAATGCAAGAAACGATCTTATGAGAAGGAATTATTCAAGCATATTTTTGATTGAATGCATATTCAAGAATTAATTTCTTGTCATACGGAATTGATTCCACCAGTATGAGAATAGATATAACCTGCTCATCAATAATAGTCATCTGTCAGCATCAACAACGGAATATGAACCCAAAAAAGTAGTGCTATATCCAGAATGATGTAATACTATGGTCATAAAGATTAGGATGTTCTTTTCTCCTTTTTTTTTTAACATGGAAACAACAGAGGAGAACTCTGCTGAAATTAGCAGGCTGTGCTGCTGTTGGAACCGTAAGAAAAGAGGTTCACTCAACAATCAACAACCAATCATTGTGAATCAGTAAATTGCAATCCAGGAACCATAAGCTATCATCTAAAAGGGGCATCATCTAGATGTTCCATCATCAATGCAGAACAAAAAGCATTTCAAACAAAATACTTCGCACAAAACTTCAGCAGTTTATTAGCAGATAACAAAAAGGGAATTTTAGTTGATCAACATCATTGATGACTCTCTCCTTCTATTCTTTCTTTTAGGAGCGAACAAATCAATACCTGTTGCCAAAGAGAGAAATCAAAAGCACAAGGACCTGAAAAGTAAGGGCATTCAGAGTACAACAGGATAAAATGAAAGCACAATCACTCAGGAAGTGAGGCCATTCAGAGATCGATGCTTACGGTGCAATGTGGTCACACAACAGGATACTCCTGTTGGAGGCTATCGAGATCAATCTTTGCTTTGTGCTGCCCAAATGAACAACCCTACTCCGCATTCTGCAGGAAGTAAACCCTAAAATGAGAGGAGGAGCAAATGGAGAAGGGCAAAGGAAAGGACTAACCAGGTTGTGCGCAAAGATTCATGGGCTCCAGCGGACGGCGCGATTGGCGGAGAGAGCGTGCGCGCCGATGCAGTGTCGCTCAGCGGTCGGCAATTTTAGGCGATATACCCTTTGCATTTTCCCGGAGCTCCATCGAGCCGGAGGAGAGGGAGGAGCCGGGCGGCGGTGGTGAGGAACGCGTGGGCGAGCGGCGCTGAGGCGGATCGCTGCCGCAGCCAGCATCCGAGGTGATCGCTGATTTTTCAAAGGGAGGAGGCTAAAGACGAACGGAGGAGACCAGACGACGGCGTCGATCTCTACCTGGCGAGGAGGGACGGAGGACGCCGCGCAAGAGCACACGCGCGTGGCGTGTGACGGCCGGATTCGACGGACAAGAGGGGAAGGTAGGGGCGCGGGGGCGAGCGCACAGAGAAGAGCGGCGGCGACGCGACTGGGTGAGGACGACAAGGAGGAAGGGAGGAGGCCAGGAGGTGAGCACCTCCTGGAGGCATGGGCTAGGCCTGATTTCGTGAGGGAAGATTCTAGGTTCGGAGACGCTGCGTATGCAGTCGATCGGCAGTGCATTTTAAATCGGACGGCCGTTTGTTACTTGGAGCTGGCGATGATTACGGAAAACTGAAGGTTCGTTCGGCAAAAAGTGCGACGTGGATGGGCTCAGGAGCGCTGAAACCTCCGGGTCTTAATAAAGGTATAATAATGTCTGATAACAAGAAACTGGCAATACAAACATCATATTAGAAGTTAGCGTTTCCAATGTCCTATGACGCAGACATGCCATACAATTTGTTCTCTTGCCAATTGGCCAGCTCAAGTACAATTTGTTCTCATGCCAATTGGCCAGCTCGAGTCGCGAGCATGCGCTACTATTCATTTAAAGCTAGTCTCCACCTGATAAGCATTCCCTTTTTCGCGAGGAGATAAGCATTCTATTAATACTAGTTATATGCCCGTGCGTTACTACGAAAAACAAAATTGATAACGAAAAATAAAGATTAAAAAATAAAAAAAATATTTCACAAGATCAAACATCTATCTTTAACGCTTCGTTTCTTGCGAAAGCTGGCTAATTAAAGCAACGCTTCGTTTTTTGCGTAGGGCAATTAAGCAGGACAATTAAGGCCATGTTTGGATGGGCTAAAACTAATTGTTAGCTGGCTAATAGCTAGAGCTAATTGTTAGCTAGCTAATAATTAGTCCATCTAAAATTAGTCCAGGGCTGTTTGGATACATGACTAATGATTGGGCTAATTTCTTAGAAAAGTCATATCTGCCCCCTCATAACAGGTGAGGAAATGAGGATAAGCCCAGCGCGAGGGTATTTCAGACTTTTCCCAGCGTGTTACATGCTATTAGCCCAAATTAGCTCCTCTCCACCAACTAATGGACTAATTGTTAGTTAAGGGGTTGGCTAAAAATTAGTCCACCTATTAGTCTTCCTGTTTGGATAGACTAGAGCTAATTTTTAGCCAGCTAACAATTAGTCCAGGGATCCAAACATGGCCTAAGTAGGGCAATGAAGCATGGCAATTAATGACGTGGTTAGAACTCACCACTGCCACCAACTGCTGCTTTATAATAGTAGAGATATGTTGCCATTCCTACCTACGTCACGGACTCTCGGTTTTTAGTATCAATGGCCGTATCTTTTGTGTGGTTCTTATTACCTTTCAAGGACTAAGGCAGCCAAAATAAGGCAGGACCCACCAGCCGTCTAATATAAATCCATGCTTATCTGATGTGCGGAGTGGATTGGCACTTTTGTTTCCTGTAGACAGTGTGATTTTTTGGGGGGAAGGAGCCAAGGAGAAGACCAAGAACAAGAAAAGAAAGGGAGAGGGTTCTGTTCTTACTCCATAGGCCGTATGGAGATCCAGCAGCAGCGGGGGGCTGGCAATTCCAAGGTTGTGAAGGTTGAGAAGGAGGAGGCATGGGAGCTGTTCACCAATCAAGCGAGCAATGAAGGCCGTCCTGTGGGTTCCCCTTCCTTGCCCTTTTCTTCCCCACCTCCTTCCTTTGGCCTAGCTCTTTTATTCTTGTTGAGGTTCTGTTTAGTTTTCTAACGATGCCTTTTGATGTTGTGGATTCTCCTTGTTAAAAAAGAAGGTGCTGTGGATTCTCAAACCATAGTTCGGTTTATCCAGGATTTTTGTTACTGCTCTGAATGAATATGTTAGAACGCGAGATGTACAGAATAACAGTGTCACTTTTGTGGGATTAAACACTCTCTAAGAAACTTGCTTTCTGAAATCCTTAGCAAGTTCGTTATTGTTTTTTCTTTTCATTATAATTGAGATTTATGAGTAAGAAATGGAAATAGATTACCCTGATGATAGCTGTTCGAGTCCAAAAAGAAACTTAGTCATGTTATGCCTCCGTGTGCAGGTTGTTGCTCACTTTGGGGCATCATGGTGTGTGACATCCCTGTCCATGAACTACAAGTTTGAGGAGCTAGCTCAGACCCACCCTGAGATGTTGTTCCTCTATGTGGATGTTGATGATGTCCAGGTAATCGTTCTTCGATCTCCTGGCTTATGGCTTGTTGTTTATGTACTTCAGAAGAACTCCCATGATCACATCTCTTTTGAGAATTCTATTTGCACTTAAATCTCTTGTGAGAAATAGAGAGGGGAAAGTAAGGGAAAGCCTAAATTGATGATTTGACATAGATTTATCTTGAGAATCTCTTTAGAGTTTGATGCTTTCATATTTACAACATGTTTTATTGTTTTTCCTGAAGGGACAATTATTTGTCGGAAAAATGTTCTGCATATATCCCCGTTAAGCTGGTATATACTGCTCTGAAGATAGCCTAATTAAGCTAAGCTACTATGCTGCACTGTACATGCAGAGTGTTTCATCCAAGCTTGGAGTGAAGGCTATGCCCACATTTTTTCTCATCAAGGACAAGGAGGTGGTGAAGAAGATTGTTGGGGCAAATCCAGATGAGGTCAAGAAGATGGTGGATGCTTCTGCTGAATCAATTGGCTCTACCACTGTCGCTCCTCCTGACATCGTCGTCGAATAGTAGTTGCCTTCTTGTCATCTGAAACTGCTCTGTGACTGTGAGTCATGTTTGGTCAGGTCTTGAAACCGGGTCTGCATGCTCCTGTGTGAATGACAGTGTATTTTCGCTTGCCTTGTCAGTTGGTACTGGAATCGCGACGTTGCTTTCTGGATGTTACATTGTTTTGGAGTTTAAAATGTGGTTCGCCTTGCCTGTTGCCATTGCTCACAATCACATGACAGTGGTCGATATACAGCAGTTCTAAAATGCACTCTGACAAGTGACAACGAACTATAAAATTGCCATGGTCTCTGCACACAATGCAAAAGTGCAGAGCCCCAGGTGTAATCAAATGTCACAGGCAGCTAATTTAGTCATTGTAAAATTTCTAGATTATATTAGTGTTAGTATAACAAAGCGATAAAAAAAAGTATCAGTATAACATTTTTTTTTTTTTGCATACGAGTGAAATGAATCTCAAACAGATATGGACCTAGAGCACCATACCCAACCACCTAGGAATGAAAAAGTCTGCAATCTGATGTGGTCCAATGCAACATGCGGCCAACTATCGACCTCTCACAGGTTGGCTTCAGCTTTGTGCCCCAAACATTCTTTCCGTTGAGGAACAAGATCGTTCACCCATGTCAATTCGCGGCACACCAAGTAATCATACGAACAGAAGAAAAAGAGCGCACACAATATAAGGGAAAACCTATCTCTTTATTAGATTGATTTCTCTGTACAAGGCAATGCCCCTATATATATAGAGGAGGTCCCCTAGAGATTAATTCAGATTCGCCTATCAATGGATAGAGTCTTTCCCGATAGGAACACGGACTCTAACCATATCATAACACTTTCTTCAAAAAATCAGAGAAGAAAAGCTAGAAAGGCAAAAGATGAAGAAAAGGGGAAACATTATTGGAGAAGCACCATGGACTGCGGTGCACAATGCCTTCCTCAAAACCACCATTATCTCATACTCTGTAGTCTGTAGTGCTTCTATATTTAATTAGTTCATTTTCATCTTTGTCCCCAATTACTTATCGCTAACTGTGTGCCTGTGTCGGCAGACTGGCAGAGTAAGCCCCATCACATCACTAGCAAGCAACAGCAGATGGGTTGAATTGCTTGTGCCACCTGGTAGTTGCTGGCACCGATAGCAACTCTAGTGTTTACCTGGACCTGTCAGGTCAACGCAGAGGGAGTGGTAACTGGTAACGCAGAATACACTACAGAAAGAAACGACCCTGTCTCTTGTCGTATCTCTCCGACTCAGTCTCTGCTGTATAAACCAACGTACTGCCTCCGTCTCACAAAAAGTATATTTTTAATATTTAAAATTTATCTCACAAAGAGTGTATCTTTAGTCCGTAAAGCTCAACCAAAACCCATTAATTTCCCTAACTCCATGGCACCCTCTCCTCACTCTCCACCTCCCTCATAATTTTTGACTCATTTGCATGCTTAGTGACTTGGCGTGAAATAATATCCCACTAATTTTCTTCATGTAGAGCTCTAGCAAATATATGCATGCTCATTTAAGTTGTGCACTACTCGTCTGTTGTGCATACACACACATTGAATACTGAATATTGAACTGCACTACACTGCTCCACATGAAGATTAAAACCTGTTATCGCCGCTAGTGATTGTTCGTTATATTTAGTATTGCGTGCCCCGCATCCTCGGCATCACGACCTTCGCCATGTACACCGCCTTGCCGTGCCCGAAGTTTGTCATGACGTGGCTGACGTTCACGATGTAGGGCTCCTGGTCGAGGATGATGGTGATGGACGGGTAGTTGAGGTCCTTCTGCTTGACGATCGGGAGCCGCGTGCACGACACTAGCGGCGTCAGGTGGATGATCGAGCTCACCTCGTGATCGTATGTCAGTTTTTTATTTTTTAATTGTACTTTACATAGACTTTTTTTTAATTGTATGGAAATCAAATTTCTAATTTTATTTTATTTTAATTTCAAATTTTAGTAACTTCTGTATTGTACATGATACAAACTCTTTCTTTTAATCTAGACCATTATAATTTAAACTCACCACGATCAACGATGTAGATCTTTCTTTTTTTCTCCAATTAATATGAGACTTTTTAGTTTTGAGAGTGAATGTGATGGTTTCTTTTACCTCTACTTTAATATTATAGTTACATGCCCGTGCGTTGCTACGAAAAACAAAATTGATAACAAAAAATAAAGATTAAAAAATAAAAAAAATATTTCACAAGATCAAACATCTATCTTTAACGCTTCGTTTCTTGCGAAAGCTGGCTAATTAAAGCAACGCTTCGTTTTTTGCGTAGGGCAATTAAGCAGGGCAATTAATGGCGTGGGTAGAACTCACCACTGCCATCAACTGCTGCTTTATAATAGTAGAGATAATAGATAGATATAGTATGTTGCTAAACATCTCTCTCTTACTCTCTCTCTCTCCTTCACGTGAAGCCATGCACGAGTGCTAAACTGACAACCAGCACCAGCACCAAAAACAAAGTGAGGCCAAAGTGCTCCTTCCTCTGGACCCATCTCTCTCTCTCTCTCTCTCTGCGCGCGCGCGCGCTCTTTATGCATGATCTTGTGAGATAGTGGTAGCTGGAGAGAAAGATCAATACAGCCAGTGAGGACTGAGGAGAAGAGGAGCAGAAGAAGAAGAGCTTCCAATTCCAATGTGTTGCTATGTAGGCAAAGCCACCAAGATCTTCCTGTGCCTCGTCTCGGTGCTCCTCGTCGTGGGCCTCGTCCTGGGCTTCGGGCTGGCCAACCGCACGTGGGGAGCCCGGAGGGCTCAGCCGGCCTGCCAGTGGCCCGACTGCCAGGCCGAGCCCGTGGACAGCGACCCGCTCCCGCTCCCGCTCCCGGCCACCGCCGCCGCCACGCCGCCCAACCCGCTGACACAGCCGGCCGTGGCCGCGTTCCCCGGGGTCGCTTCATCGTCTGCCGCGCCGCCGGCGAGCATGCCGTACTTTGGGCCTCCCAGCCCGTTCGCGGCGGGCCTCGGCCCCTCCCCTCATGCATGAGGAGAAGTCATACCACACAGGAATTTTTTTTATAAATAATCATTTTTTATTTGCATATTACAGAAATATACCTCTGTATATTTTTTTTTCAAAAATAGACTCATTTCGCGCCACGTCATCGCGAATTGTAGCATTTCGCGCCACGTCATCGCGAAAACAGGTTCTTCGCGCCACGCTGGCGCGAAAATGGCCCACGTGGCGGGGAGGGAGCGGGGGAGGGGCACGTGTTCGGGAGGGTGGCTTACGCCACCCTGGCGCGATAGGCGAGGCTTCGCGCCACCCTGGCGCGATGGCGAAGGCGTCTGACGGCAGTCAAGCGCAATGTATGTATAAGATATATTTTTTTAAAAGTAAGAAAGGAGATGAAAAAGGAAAAAAGGAAAGAAGAAAAAAAGGAAATTTTTTTTGAAATTTTTTTTTAAAAATTTTTTATTATGAGTTATTTCCTTAAAGTATGCGGAAATAAATAGATTAATCACATAATTTTTTTAAAAAATATGCAGATTTATTTTATTATGAGTTATTTCCTCAAAGTATGCAGATTTATTTTATTATGAGTTATTTCCTCAAAGTATGCAGATTTATTTTAAAAAAAATTTGTTACGAGTTTTTTTCCTCAAAAATTGCGGAAATAAATAGATTAATCACATAAATAATGAAATAAATTTATAAATTTGTATTAAGATGCAAGAATTAAGATTATATGATAAAAACTACTATGTTCCATATATATCTAAATTGTTTAATTCAAGTTTTCATAATACATAAAAGGCTCTTTTAGTAACTTGATTTAAACAATTTAAATTTACATAGAACATAGTAGTTTTTATTGTATAATCTCAATTCTTATAGTTTAATATAAATTTAGAAATTTATTTCATTGGATTTGGAGCTACCTAGCAAAAGATATAAATTATTGAATTAAAAAATCGAATAGAATGAAAAAAAAAATGAAATTTTTTTTTGCATGGTCGCTACACCATGTAGCGATTTGAACATTGGATGAATAAAAAAAATGGAGGATGGGACAGTAGTCGTTGCATGGTGTAGCGAAGTCCATTTTTGCAAAAAAAAAAAAGTCACATATATTATTGTTATACACGAATAAAAAATATTTATTTATAAAAAAAAATCCGGAATGGGCGACGCCCCTGCCCGCTCTGCGCTCCTCTCGCGCCCGGCGTGGCGCGGCTTGCGTCGCCAGCCGCGCCACGTCGGCCCGACCCATTCGCGCCAAAGATGGCGCGAAGCCCCCATTTCGCGACGACGTGGCGCGAAAAACCCTATTTCGCGATGACGTGGCGCGAAAATAGGTCATTTTTGTAAAAAAAAAATATGTAGGTATATTTTTGTAATAGCCGAATAAAAAATGATTATTTATAAAAAAAATTCTACCACACAGTAGGTTCCCTACTGATCTGATATTTTGTTGTATTTTTCTCAAGTTTGGCAGTTGTTTGTGAATTATTTTTCTACTCCTATATTGTAGTTTTGACTGTACAGCTGGGTTAATTACTCTTGTTCTGGTCATTTGGTCGGAGGGAGATGGCTGTAATTATGTCTTGCTAGTATTCTTTCATGGTAGTCAGTGCAGCGATTAGCAAATAGCGTAACATCAGCTGTTTTATCTTGTGACTAGCGACTACGAGCATTGTTGGTGGCGACCCGTAAAATAATATCAGCCCATGGGTGGAATCGGTTGGACGGTTCAACGCATGAATTTCCGAAAAAAACAAAAATCCAGAAGAACAGTTTAATCTACGTAGGATCGCGTTCTAAACGAGGTCTAAGGCTTAAAACTCTCTCCTCTTATTTTTGAGACCCTATACGGGTGATATGTCTGATTAATCATTCTGATTATATATCAGCTATCACCCTCCAGTTCATAATAGTACAAACAAAAAACGCTACAATACAATCATATCTGTATAGTCTGTCCTTATTGTAGGCCTGTTTATCTCTTAGGAATCCATGAGGGGGGGGGGGGGGGGACAGAGGCGTCAGGAATGTCTCACTGACAGCTCGAGACCCACGACATTTTTCAAACCAAGTCAAACAAGTCATCTCCAACGACATTTTCACTAATTTTTTTTATGAGAAAAGACAGCATATTCCATTGTAGCATCCGCCTCCCTCGCGCTTCCTTCCGTCACAAGGCACCCACCCACCCCTCTCGTTCCCAGATCCCAACCAATCGAAACATTTCCTTTCCCGCTCCCGACCTCCCGCTGACATGTGGGCCCTAGAACCTGGGCCCCACGAGGCAGTCAAACAGGAGGGAGCAACCAACCCCGGTAAGTCCCACGGCCTCTCTCTCGGTCTCGGGCGCTCGCCGTTCAGTCAAGAACCGCTGCCTTCCCACTTAATAAACCCCCTCGCCCTCGCCCCGATTCGATTCCCGCAAATTTCGCGGACTCGCCCTCCCCGCCTCCGATCCACGCGTCGGATAATCTCCTTCAGGACCCCGATCGCGCGGGCTCGCCGGTTCGGACGAGGTAACTCGGTGCAAATTTGGCGCTCTCTGGTGCGTTCTTGGGTCGGTTCTTGGTTCGAATGGAATGCTATTGGTCGATGTTCTTTTCGGTGGAAGGGTTGCGAACTTGCGATTGCTGGCAAAATCGAACGCTGTCGGCTCCGTTTGTGGTGGAAAGGCTGCGGCTTTGAGCAGATTTCGCTTAGATGGGGCTTTGGAATTGGCCGCTTAGGCAGTTGGGGAGTTCTTAGCGATCATAGGTTTGTTCAGGGTTACGCGTTCCGTAGATGGTGCCCGACTTGGTTCTCCTAATTGCTTCATTGTTTCTGTAATTAGTCTGCAGCGTCGTGGTTTACGGCGATGCTTGTGTGATGACGTTGTCCTGTTCCTGTTATAATAAATCCTGTTCTTTTGACTTTCTTGCTTCTTTGAAGCGGCGACTGCGCGTCTCATTATTATAGCCTACGAAAGCATTCTTGTTAACTCCCTTAAAGGTTTATCCATCAGCTTCTTGCACATTGTTATCTTGTCATTTGTTTAGGAATTACTGTTCTTGTTGCGGAAAGGTTGGTTTCTTGTTTAGGTGTTATTGCCAACCCTCACATGTTCTTAGCTGCAATTTCATTTGCCATCTTGATTTTTTGCAGGCTAGCTGCCCAATGAGAATTAACACCATAACTACTGCTGTGAATTGCTAGATGGATTATTTGTTCCAACTTCCGACTCACAAGTCATTCTGCAGAAGATAGTAGCCAAGTGTTCTGATCAAGATCACTTTGATTATAGTGTTGGAGCTACCCTTTAAGATATTGTGATCTAACCTGGTTTATTGGTGATTAGTAAAGCTAAGCATAGCAGAGATCTGACAACACAGATTTGAATCACAAGTTTGCCAGCAATATGGACATTATTGACTTGTGTTCAGATAGTGAAGACAGCATTGGTTTGCTCTCAGATAGAGAAGACGGTTTTGATTCTGATGATCCCAATGATTGTGTTGACCAGCCCCATGTTTGTCTCAACACAACGTTTGGCCCGAATAGCGCAGAACACCCAATCTGGTTGGAGGACGATGATTGGTTAGATAGCACTAAGGCTTCATCCTCTTATAGGCATGCTGATAATAGATCTGCCACTGAATGGAGCAGCGAATGGAATAACCTATTTGCTCCAATGCATATTGGTTTGAACATGCAAAATAGTAATGGCATGACGAACGGCATACACAGTTCTCATCCAATTTCCCTGACAGGTGGTAGCAACATTGAAAGTGTTCAGTATGGAGCTCCAGTAGTTTCCGCAGACAGGATTTATCCTCCCTTAAGTTCTTCTTTGGGGATGCCACATGATTCCTCACATGTTATTCCTTATGACCAAAGCATTGATGGTGCAGGGGCAATATATGCAAGTAATAATGACAAGAGGACTCTTCCATCATCACTAACAAATGGCACCACTGCAAAATCTACACATTTGGATGCTGCAAATGGTGCATGGCACTTTCCGCAATCTTTCATCAATGGAAGCTCAAGAAGTTTTGGTGAAAATTTGACCAAGGAAGAGCTTACTGTGAAGTCTAATAGTGTGCCAAAAAGTGTTTCCAATGGAGTTGGAATCCCTTCATCTATTATTGCAACTGACCAGAAGTCATATGTTAGTAACAGCTTGAGTGTTTCGATTGAAAATGATGATGGTGAGTACAATACAAATATCCTTCATTAACTCTATATCAGCAATTCTTAAAAAGGACAGTGGTGCAACCTGTGACTAGTAAGATTAATATTTTTTGCCTGTTCAAACTTGCCAGATGATGTCTATGTACATAGCACTCTGCCTCAATCATTTCCGTCCAGTCATTCAAGTTTAGGTGGCAACAGGATCAAGGAAGAGCCCACTGCAAAGTCTTATGGTTTTCAAAGTTCTGCCAATGGAATTGGGATGACTTCATCTACAATGTTAACAGGTCGGGAACCACCCATTAATAGCAGTCAGAAGGTTAAAATTTAAAACTGATAATGGTGAAACTCTGTACCTTATTTCCCTGAAATATTCTGATATGAGGAATTATGCAAAATGATTTATACTGGTGCAAACTCTGACTGATAAGATTATTTTTTTTCTGTTCCAAACTGTCAGATGATGCTTATGCATATGGAGGTGTGAGTTCACATAGGATCTTTCCACCGTCAATGCCATCCGAGAATTCTGTCAATGATGCTGCAGTTTTTAACGGCCTTGATAGGCAAAGCCATCTAAACATAGAAAACAGGCTTTTTGGTTGTGATGAGAGAGCGGTATATCAAGAAGCCCTGCAGGTATAGAATCTTTGGTTGATTGATACAGACAAGTCACCTGAATGAAATAGATGCCTAATTGCCTGGTGACCTCGATTTGATTCTACTTACTATAGATTCTACTATTTTCAACAAAACTGTTATGTAGCATATCAGTCAGGAAAAAAGGGAAGAAGATCTGCCTGAAGGTATTATGTCAGTACCACTCCTTAAGCACCAGGTAAATTTTTATCTTTTGAAAATCTTGGCTATGTAATTGTGCTGTTTACTCTAGAGATCCTGTTCACTGCTATGCTCTTGTTTTCTGTTTGACAGAAAATAGCATTAGCTTGGATGGTTTCCAAGGAGAACAGTTCACATTGTTCAGGTGGAATTTTGGCAGATGATCAGGTTATTTCTTATTTTCTACCTTATTTCAGTAGCTATTAATTATTTTACCTGATTTCCTTTCTTATACGCACAAAACTTTCTGTGACGCAGGGTCTTGGGAAGACAGTATCAACGATTGCCCTCGTACAAAGGGAGAGGGTTCAGCAGTCGAAGTTCATGGCTACTGATTCGGGCTTTACGAAATCTGTAGCACTAAACCTTGACGATGAAGATGAAGTGGTGATAGTCATGGACAAGAAGGAACTGAAGAGTGAACACGTGAATAAGCTAGAGGCTTCTACACCGTTGCCAATTCTTGCAGAAGCAGTAAGCGTTGCCACCAATCTTAATCCCTATGCTAGTCAGTCAGTAGCTGCTGTTGATAGAATGGTCAAGACTGTTAAACTTGAGCCCAAGAAAAAGACCAGAGTGAACTTACCATCCTCTGCATCAACCTTGAGATCCTCTGCTAGATCAGCTGCAGGAACACTGGTGGTCTGTCCAGCTAGCGTTCTTAAGCAGTGGGCTAGTGAGTTGTCTTCCAAGGTTACTGAAAGTTCTAAATTGTCTGTTTTGGTTTATCATGGAGGTTCAAGGACTAGAGATCCAACTGAGTTGACAAAATATGATGTTGTTGTCACCACTTACACAATTGTAGCCCATGAAGTGCCTAAACAAAACTCTGATGAGGATATGGAGCAAAAGGACAGTGAAATGTATGGGACATGTCCAAAATTTGCTGTTGGCAATAAAAGAAAACTGCCAAATAATACCAAATGGAAGGCAAAGAAGAAAAATAAACCTAAAAAAAATTCAGACGCTGACATTGGTGGTGGCCCACTTGCCAGGGTACGATGGTTCAGAGTTGTGCTCGATGAAGCTCAAATAATAAAGAATTACCGTACTCGAGTGGCTTCAGCCTGTTGTGGACTGAGAGCAAAGCGGAGATGGTGCTTATCAGGAACACCTATGCAAAATAAAATTGATGATCTGTACAGTTATTTCCGTTTCTTGAAATATGAACCATATTCTGCATACAGTTCATTTCGCTCTATGATAAAGTACCCAATTTCTAGAAGTGCAAGTAATGGCTGTAAGAAACTCCAAACTGTCTTGAAGATAGTTCTGCTGCGGCGCACAAAAGGTACAATAAAATACTTTAACTACATATATCTGTCTGTCTGCAATTTTGTACCTTTTAGTTACCTACGCAGTACAACACGCATCCTTTGCCTACTAAACTTAGTAATTCCCGACGTAATATTTGGTATTACTCACAACCATGACAACATAGTAATATTGATTTTGTTATATCTATAGATGTATGAACATATGAGACTCAGCACTCTATGGATGGCAACATGAATTTGCCATTTTCTTGAAAAATGCAATTTCTCAGCTGTCTTCTTTAGCATAGATCTCTCCCATTTTACCAGTCTATGAAATACATAAAAAAAAACTTGAAGGAGGGGGAACAAAGTTAACAAGTACTCTCTTTTATTTTCCCTTTTTTTTGGTTGGGGTTGGGTGGGGGGACGATAAAAGGGTAGCCCTTTGGATTTTATTTGGATGGTTGCATTCAATGCTTTGGTTTTCTTAAAACAGTTACATCATATTTTTTGTATCTTAATTTTGTAAGCTACTCCTTCAGTACACATATGACTGTCCTTGGTTCTTCATTGGTTGTCAATCTGTGATATTCTGCTAATGATCTACTTTTGAACTGTTTCCATATAGAAACGCTAATTGACGGAGAACCAATCATAAAACTACCTCCAAAGACAATTCAGCTGAGTAAAATAGATTTCACACAAGAGGAGCGATCTTTCTATTTGGCGCTTGAAGAAGGTTCTAGGCAAAAGTTCAAGGTAGGTTCAAGTTTACATCTTCAATTTTATTCATTTTTTTCCATCAATAAGTAGTCAGATTTCATTAGGATAGAAACTTAATTGTTTAGATCTTATGAAAAATCCTGGATACTTCTTATTTAAACATAAAAATGCTCAGTTTTGATGTTATCTCAATTTCTCAACTCAGTCCTTGCTTTCAGGAATGCCTCTTAGAATAGCATGATTATTCATTCTTTTCTGTCAGTTTGTTTTCCCTGTTGTCTTATCTGATAAATACTTTATGATCTGGTGAGTTCTTTTAGCTGTATTCGGCTTGCCGGGATTGTTGTATACTTTAGGTCTTTTCTTTTGCAAACAGAAGCCAAATATTTTCATTATCTTCAAAAAAATTAGGTTTAGCAGTGTAGAATTAAGAGAGATGCATTTACTACTTATATACTATGTCCAGTATGTGTTTTTTAGAAATAAGGTTCAGCTATCCAGAAGTTTTATTGTGAATTGACTGATGCCCATATGTTGTGTTCATATTACAGGCATATGCTGCTGCTGGGACGATAAAAGAAAATTATGCACACATTCTTGTATTGCTGCTGCGACTTCGGCAGGCTTGTGATCACCCTCTTCTTTTGAAAAGGAATCAAGATTTGATTGACAGTGGTTCTATAGAAATGGCGAAACAACTTCCTAAGGAAACATTGATAGATTTGCTTGAAAAGCTGGAAGGAGGTCATGCAATTTGTTCCGTATGCAGTGTAAGCATTCTAGTAGTCACTCGAAATGTGTTACTTTATCTTGTAATATTTTCTTTTAGGAAGAAGCAAAAAAGGAACTTAAAACAAGGGATATACGTGTAACTAAACAAATGGTCATTGGTTTTAATTTTAGCTGAAAAGTTTTCTACTCCACAAATTTTTGATGGCTACAATCATTCAATTTCCGCTCATTTTGCAGGACCCACCTGAGAATGCTATTGTAGCAACATGTGGTCATGTTTTCTGCTATCAATGTGTATACGATATCTTAGCAAGTGATGAGGATGTCTGCCCCTCTCCTTTTTGCAGAAAGAAACTAAGTGCTGAGTCAGTTTTTTCATCTGCAGTATTAAACCTCTGTATCTCTGATGAGTTGAAGTCCGATGCAACAACTAGTTGTTCCACATCAGCAGATGAATTATCCTCAATCTGTGAAAGCAGTTACATCTCTTCGAAGATCCGGGCAGCCATGGACATACTTAACTCAATCGTTAACACACACGCCCTTACTGGGAGTGATACTATTGAATCAAATCCAAGCGAAGTAGCTCCTTCTAAGGCAATAGTCTTCTCCCAGTGGATTGGCATGCTGGACTTGCTGGAGCTTTCACTGAATAGCAATTTTATACAATTCAGGAGGCTCGATGGGGCAATGTCTCTCAACCTAAGAGAAATAGCAGTGAACGAGTTTAAGACTGACCCAAAGGTCCTTTTCTTGCGTTCCTCTCTCTTTTTTTCAGCATTACATGTAGACACTCAACAAGTAATTATAGAGAACTATTTTCATTCTTCAGGTAAGAGTAATACTTATGTCACTGAAGGCTGGCAATCTTGGTCTAAACTTGGTAGCTGCTTGCCATGTGATTATGCTCGATCCTTGGTGGAATCCTTATGCTGAGGACCAGGCAGTTGATAGAGCACACAGAATTGGTCAGACCCGTCCTGTAACTGTTTCCCGTTTAACCATTAAAGACACGGTGGAAGATCGTATTTTAGCTCTGCAGGTAATATTTTGCCCGATACATTTTCGTTTCGAAATCATGACCTTTTTTCTATTAGAAGACAAGCACTTCTTTTTTTTTTTGGCGGGAAGACAAGCACTTCTTCTTGAGAGGTGCTTCCTTCTTTTTTTTTTGGCGGGAAGACAAGCACTTCTTTTTTTTTGGCGGGAAGACAAACACTTCTGGTCTTGTGTGTTGTGACTTGTGGTTAGAGACCAATACAAGAATAGTCAGCTCTTAATACTGCATTGGTATCACCACAATACAAGAAACCCAATCCCTCAAATGATGCCAAGGAGCACAATTTATAGTCTCATGGGGTTGGCAGATTACGCATATAACCTTAAAAAGGTACTACAGTGCATGTTTATTCGAGTCGGATGGGGGCCCTCCTTGGCGTGGTTTATTCGAGTCGGTGAGAGCCCGGTGGGGGTAAACCCCACAACATTGCGAATGTAGAACATGTTTAAATGCCATTGACAGCTACAGCAAAATGATCAGATCCCCGTGTAGTATATAATCATAAAAGTTAGTTTGCTAATCTCATGTACTGGGAAGCATGTATCGTCTTTCTTTTCACCACCTCTTTTATGTGATGATGAATCAATAGTTAATGTGAGATTGATGATATATAACAGACCAATTAAAACCTGTACAGACATGCAACTTTAGGTACTTCTTTTGGAGAAACTTGTGTTATTAGGAAGGCCAGTTTTGAGTAAGTATACATGCGTGGAGGATACACTGGTGATCAATTCATCAATTCATTGTGAACCGTCTTGCCGTGCTTGCGCGTGTCTTCTCTCTTTTTTATCCTTGTTTGTTGGCAACCTTTCATGCTTCTCTTGCCAGGAGAACAAGAGACAGATGGTCCGATCTGCTTTCGGTGAGGACAAACCCGGTGGCAATGCAACTCAGCTCACTGTAGATGATCTCAGATATCTCTTCCAGATATGATGACAACTTTTAATACTTTGCCGGGCCGGTGAATTTTGTCTCGACAATGCTAACTTATAGGCTGTAGCTGATTACAAGCCTTGGCGCACCATTAATTGTGCAAGTTTTTTTTGGAGCTCTTGCAGTGTAGGTTCATGCAGCTCACCGGAGCCGAGACAGTTTTACAGTGCTCTGATTGTTGGGCGACGTAGGGTCTGCTTGCTGGTAAGAGTAGTCTTGTATCTACAAAACAAATCTGTTATTTGTGTATAGAGATTTTTTATCATCTTTGGAATGTACCAAAATTTACATTAAGCTAGTAACATGAGGTACCAAAAGTTAGTACTAAGAACAGACGGTCAACTGCTGCTTCAAGATTGGTTGTGTTAAGTCAGTGGTTCTGGTATGTTCTATGCGACACGACAACTTCACTTTCTGGATTCTTGCTGTGAGGGCGTTTTCCCAGAACGAGCAAATTCGTATGATACTTCTTCAAGGTTGGTTGTGCTTTCCAAATTCCAAGTGCATGCGTGTATGTTTAGGCTTCTTGTGTACGTTGTAGTATGGCGTCCAAATTCCCAAAAGATTTCATCTGGTTTCATATCTTATTTTCATTCAGTTTTATGAAATAAATTTCAATAGGTTACATGATTATTGATTATGTTTCATTTGTTTTCATTATAAAGCTTTCCTTTTTTAGGTTATTTCACAAAGTTCCAATAAGGTTTTATGAATATGTTTTATCAAGTTTCAGGAGTTTTCATATCTATGTTTCAAAAGGTTTCAATAAATTTCATTTGCTAAGTTTCATCATATTTTCAAAAGTTTCACGAGGTTCATGGCTAAGTTTCATGATGTTTCGCGGATAAATTTTACAATATTTCACAAATAAGTTATTTAGGTTTTATAGTATTCCATCAATATAATTTATTTTTCTTAACTCTTAATAGCTTTAACGATTAAGTTTCAATAGATTTCATTCAGTTTTTACCAGGTTTTACAATAAAGTTTCACTTGGTTTCGTGAGTTAGTTCCTTAGTTCTTAATAGCTTTCATGACTAAGTTTCAGCAGATTTTCATTCCGAAACTTTTTGAAGTTGTTTTTTTGAAACTCATTTAACATTCTTTTTAAACTCGTCTTTAATCAAGTTTTATATTTGAAACTTGACATAACTTATATTTTTAAATTGAAACCTATTGATTTTTTTTTTTGGAAATATGTTGAAACCATATGAAACCTGTGAAACATGCTCTGAAACTTTAGAGTTTGCCTTTTTGAAACAGTTGAAATTATTCTGAAACTCGTTTTTAAATCAAGCATCAAATCATTTGAAATCCATCGAAATTTGTTTAAACACGTTGAAACCTTGCAAAACTTGTTTAAACTTTTTTTGAAACCTGTAGAACGTGCTTTGAAACATTGAATTTAGCCTCTTGAAACTCAATTAAAATTCTTTTGAATCTCGTTTTAAATCAAGTTTCATATATCAAGTTTCATATTTGAAATTGGATGAAACTTGTAGTTTCATTGTAGAAACCCATTGAAATTTGTCGAGACACTGAAATATTTATAACATTCGTTTGGAACTCTAATGAAACCTACGAAATGTGGTAAAACACCTTGAAACCTAGTGAAACTTACTTATATGTATAGAATTGGGTAGGAGCACTCTTTCAATAATTATAACACAAAAATACCAAAAGGGAATCCATGACTCCACAACACGTTGAGATCGACGTGACATGCTGCAAATGCCTTGAAGGCATACTACAATGCAAGGGCGAATACGGGACAACCAAAGGTAATTAAGTACGTGCTCATGAGTCAGGAATTCAGAACGCGGCAAGCATGGCTCCTCCGACGGCAAGGCCTAGCACCAGCTTCACGACGAGCTCGGCACCGCCGGCCGTCGCTGCCGCCGAGTTTCCCTTGGGCGGTTGTGTCGCCGGACTCTGTCCACCTTGAGGTGGTGCAACGGCCGAGCCGGCGACCGTTATGGTCACACCTTCTGCCCCTGGCTGCAGTGCGACCCCGTCGCACACCCGAAGTACCTCGTGCCGGCCGTGTCGAACGTGACGGTGGTGTTGCCGCTTTTGTCCGACGACACCGGGCTGCCGAAGCTGCACGCCTTGTAGTCCACCTCCGACAGCTCGTCCACGGTGTGCGGCGACCCGTACGTGAACACTACATCCATCGATCGTGCATGCATGTACGCCATAGCCAAGAACGGACTGAACACACGGCATCAAGCTAGCGTTTCAAGTTTCAACAGATAGCAAAGAAGCGGTGGAGAGCTCACCGACGCTGTCACCGACGGCGACCGTGTTCTTGGACGACCAGTCACCGTAGTTCCCACCGACCGACCATGTGATCGTGTAGGTCTTGCCGGCAGCGAGCTCGGCGACGGCGGCCACCGCCATGAAGGCGACCAGAGCCTTCAGCGCAGGCATTCTTGCACAGGCTAGGGAAGAGGCTGCAGAGGAGCTAGAAGAGATATTAGCAGAATGCGGAGTGGACTACTAGCAATACCACTATACTAGCCAAAAAGCCAATGGTGCAGCTGGTGTGTGAATTTATCTATCAGTGCCTCGGTGGGTGACGAGGAAATTCCTCGCATTATCCCATTAATTTGCATTGCAACCAAAGTGACCAACAGGATGGCAAGATTATGTCAATGATTAATTGGTTTAATTGCGTCTTTGCGACAGTTCCGTGAGCATGACAGGGTTTGTTGAATGAATCAAATAAGGAGTTATTGGCGCTGTGATCTACTCCATCGATCTAATTGGAAGCAGTTGCGCTGGCGTTTACTTATCTGCAAGTGGTAGATTGGTTATGATGTATGGTGCATTTTGGGATCTGGGAAGCTGTTTTCTGTATGTGCGTGTCTAATTAGCACTTAGCAGCATCTTGTGTGTTCAGCTAACAATGTTGAAATGATCAAAATGAGGAGGTAGAGCTACCAACTTGATGTTACTGCTAAAGTGCTAAACACCGATAGCTGTATATGTGCATCATCATAAATGCCATTTTTTTTTTCGTCAACTCTATAATGCAGGGATTTGGTAGAGTGTACCATATACACCATACAAAACTTAACAAAACCTGGCTTCTTTTGTCACAGATTTTCAATATGTTGGTCCAGCGAAATCCTGTCAGATTTGCAAAGTAGTCTCAACCGATGAGTTGGGACTTGGAGGAGCTCCAACTGAAACAAGTTTTTTTTAGAGGAACCGAAACAAGGTTAATGTTGACTTTTTTTGTCCAACTGGTATAGAAGGAAATTGGTGCTGCCGGCCGGTAGTGGAACTTTTTGGTAGTGGAGCTTTGTGGTGGTATTCTTTCGGTACGGTTGTTTTTTAGTGCTATGGATGAAAAGTTTTTCTAATTTCAACATAGATTTGTATGACGATTATCCATCTGAAAATGATTTCTTGCTTACAAGACACCCTCAAGTTGGTGATTTAGAAAGAACTGTGAAAAAGATATTATTATTTTTTACCATCCTTAGGGGTGTGTTTTGTATGTATAATCTTATATTCCCATGCAATCTAATATTTCCCCTCAATCCGATTAGTGATAAACGCATTACCGGTAATATAAGATTCAACGTTTGGTTGATTTGAAGGAAACTATAAATAGTCTTTATAATAGTTCAAACATTTCATAATTTGAACCAACAAGTCCACAAATTTAATTTTTGGATTTCAAATTTTGAACCTCAAAAGTTAATATTCCAAAATTTTAAAAATTCAAAATCTCATTTTGGGATCTTTGAAATTTTAAAAATTGAGTTTTGGAATTTAAATACTCAGGATTTTAAAGTCTAGAATTCAAAAATTAAAACTTCCAAAATTCAAATTTATAAAATTTAAAGTCCAGAATTGGAATATCTAAAATCCATAATTGCAAATTCCAAAATTTAAGATTCAAAATATCATAACATGTATTTTGAAAACCCAAAAATTTAAATGTCTAAATTTAAGATTATGAAGTTTAGGATTCAAATATGATATTTGGTTTTTGAAATTCATATTTTGGGGAAAAAAATCAAATTCATACCTCTAATATTCAAATATTCGAATAAATCAATAAATCATAATTTGGATTTTGAATTTTGAAAGGTTAAAATTTGACTGTAAAAAATTAAAGCAAATCATAAAAAGCGCAACAACAAAGATTCATTTCCCTTGGTAATCTAGGATAGACACCTTTTTTACGAGAAACACATTTCTGGAATTGATGGTAATATGATTCTCAAGGTAATCTTGGATTCTTGTTTTAGATTCCTTGTTACTTTACCAAACAAGATAATCTCATGGGGTTATTGAAAAATTCCTGATAATCCTTAGAGGATTCCTCTAAACAAACGCACCCTAGGTGGTATCAAATCTAGTGCCAAAAGTTAAAAGTTAAAAGTACAAGGGTACCAACTTTTGGTACCTCTTGATATTAGCTCAATGTAAATTTTGGTACCTATATGCCTAGTGAAAAGTTAACACTAACTGTAAGTGGGTTGGACCCACGTGTCAGCAAGATATCGAGTCATTTTAAAAACAATCAAAATTTTAAAAGAATGCTCATCTAGATCTCCAGGTGCGTGGACGTGCGGGACTTGGTCAGAGGGTTCCCATCAACGCGTAGCTATTCCGTTCCATTATACTCCCTCCAGTTTGATAATAGATGTCGTTTTGGACATAGTGATGGTCAAACTTTTAAAACTTTGACTATCGATATATTTTTAAATATTTAAATTGGATATATGAAAATTATATGTGTAGACTTGTGTCGAGAAGTACTTTCATAATATTATAATTTTATTGGGTTTTATAAATATATTATAATAAAAATTAGCGGTCAAAGTTGTGTTTTGAAGACCGTGTCGATGTCTAAAACGACATCTATTATCAAACTGGAGGGAGTAAGTTATAACTATGATCCAGACCCTCCCTGCTGTTTGGGCTTCCACCTATCTACCAGAAGGAAGTCTGTCACCCTACTGTGACGTCGGATGGTCGAGAGAGAGAGAGCGACCGTCCTCGGAGATGGAGCTAGCGGCCGAGACGACAAGCGTCCAAGCGGAGGGGGCGGCGGAGATTGACCAAGAACAATCTCCTGTCGATGAGGAACTGTGTGTTCGGTCTCGGGGTGACAGGTTTCGGCGACGTTGTGGGCCCATCCAGAGGTGACCTCGTCCTGCTCCGATACAATGAGGAACACTTCTGACAGAGCAACAACTGGCCGATAGCTCACTCGATGAGAGCTCACCCCACGAGCTCGAGCCGTCGCATGGCATGAGTGATGAGCCCTCATCTGGGGTCAGGCAGATCAGGCGGTGGGGGGTAACGCGACAGTACTGAGAGGCAGGGAGAAGTGGAGCCTGGAGGAAGAGGCGACTGGGGATAGGAGAGGAGGTGGTGATGAAATGCCGCGGTGCCAGTACGGCGAAGGCGAAGAGTTGAAGACCGGAGGCAGCGAAGCAAGTCGCCATCGGCGAGAGGAACCGAAGGAAGGGGTTCGATCCAGGGCGTCATCGATTCCATTTGCTCTTAATTAGAGGTGGGTATCGTGCTGTGTCAGGTCGGTTCAACATAGGTTAATCGTGCTTCATGCTTAAACCGTATCGACTGCGACGGCTAGTAGTACCGTGCCGTACTGGCCGGGCTTGTCTTTGGCTAGCCCAAGCATGACCCATTTGCACTTCGTAACGTACCAGCATAGGCCCGGTCCATTAGCATTATTGCGATGAGAGGAAAACACCTAGAGACGCACAGAGTTGAGGCAATGCACACAAATATTGTGAGAAAAAAGTAAATTTTATTCATTCTTAAATATGTACAGAGTTACTACCTTATTAAAAACCTTACACCCCAGTGTAGGGTACCCTCGATAAGGAAAATAGTACATTAACTATGTGTATATACATAGACTACCCGAGGCTGAGACTGTCAAAGTTGGTTACCGTGTCCATGATCTTCGAATCCTCAGGCTGATGTTTTGTCCCGTCATTTGCACGCTCTCAGTTTTTTAGGCATGTAATTCTCTCAAATATCTCAAGTTTGAGAGACGACCTCCTCAGCTCAAGTATCCCCACCACCAAACTGAAAGTGAATTCTGACGAGACAGTGGACACCAACACCATAAGTATATCCCATGCAAATTGGGTTAGCATGGGGTAAATACGTTGGTTAATCTTCTATCATTTTAGCAAATTGAGTTGATTTTTTCTTGTCCATGTCAAGCTCGGTTTCCACGAAAGATGTGTCGAGATAGTGTTGACCTCTACTAGTGGATTCTATGGTGACCTGCTCGGCGATTAGGAAGACGAGCCATACACTTTGCCTTTCTGCTTCTTTCATATATTTGAAGTAGTCGAACTGCCTCATGCTTGTTGCGTTGTTGAGGCAGAACTTATTACTTCACTTGTAGTATCAATTTTTTCATAATATTTGTCGAAAACTAGTTATAAACAGGAGTATAGATCTCGAAGAAATCAAGATCGAATGCCTTACCTATTCCCTTTAAAGTGCCCTGCAAGTTGGATAATTTTCTCCGATGATTCAAAATAATACCAAAACAGTAGAGATGTGGAATAGCTCAAAAATATTTTAATTTTTTTGCTTCACTGGTTCTATAATGGGCTATAAAATATAATTACCCCTATTTTCTTTAAAAGCATTAGTAATAGTCTAAAGTCACTCGATGACTAAGCAAGAAAATGGGTAGTACATATTAGATAAATGTTTAGTTGCATACTAAAAAAATTCTAAAACAATGATAAAAATGACGAGCAATTTTTCAATCCACTTCAATAACCAACGGCTCATCATTATTGCAGTTTGACGAAGAAAGTGATAATGTACGCATAGTCCTTGCACCACTCTAGCATAGTAACATCGAGTTCCATCTAACCTTCTTATCAAGGTTGAATCTTCTTGATTCCTTATTGTTGGCCTTGCAGTATTCTGAGAATTGGGAATACCTTACAGTCAAACCTATAAAAAAACCGATAACGTTGCATATGCTGTCCAAACTAGATTTCATTACATGCAAACATGACTACACAATGAGATTAATGATATGGCATACGTATCTCTGGTAGAGTATGAAACCTTCGACATAAGTCTTCAGGTGTGGTGAGAGATGCTCCATAGCTATCATGTTAGCTGATGCATTGTCAGAAGTGATGGAAATAATTTTACTTTCTCTATTAAAGTCAATAATAACCTTAAATACATAGTTATCGATAGCCTCTCCAACGTGTGACTCAAAAATTGGCCTAAACCCTATGACCCTTTTGTTTAGTACATAGTCGTCGTATAAGTTACGTGCAACAACTAATATAGACTGCTCTTTCATGGAAGGAAGTCTATATATCTGATGTTAAGGCAAAAGAAAAACTAACATCATGAAAGCCTGTTTTAACATTTCTAGTTTATTTGCATACATTGCATATATATCACATGTAGTTGTTTTTCTACTAAAATGTTGGTATTGCGTGCAAAAATAGTGTTGCACCATTCTTTCAAAATTAGAGCTCTCAACCTTTCTAAGTGAAAGATCCTCCGTAACTATATAACGTGCAATTTCATCTCTAGCTACATCAGCGTTGTATTCCCACGTACTTACCGAACCATCGGTGTTAAAGTTGAGCTGTGTTTGGATGCCCTCGCTCGGCCTCCATCCGACCGATATCTTCTTCAATCATGTCTCTGTGTGTCTTTTCAGATGATCTGTTCCACCACATGGGTGTGCGAATAATTTATCTTAACAATATTTGCAAATAGCATACAATACTTCACGCTCATCCACAATTTCGATGGTTTTGTCCATATGTTGCCGGCACCATGCCTGTCGATTGCTGGATATGGATGCCCATCCCGGATGCACCGATGTAGTGGCATCCGAGCTCGGTGCAGATACCGACGCCCGTAACGGATGCACCGATGTAGTGGTATCGGAGCTCGGTGTATCCGGAATGTACAAGGCATCCTCGATGCCGTGCATACCGTCCAGATGACGACCATCCATGCCATTGTATCCCATGCTGGGGGAGAGTTGATGCGAATCAATCTCTTAATCTCGCCGAGGGGGACTAGGAGAGCGAGGGGCATGCTCTCCTACTCTTGCTCTTGCCAAATATTTTGTTTCGTGATAGGAGAGCAAAAACAGAAAGTAAATAGAGTGAACAAATGAGAGAATGAGTGGATATGCTAAGCAAATGAGAGAGGGAGGGAGATGTGCTGAGTGCTGAACAAATGAGAGCCTTCAGGCTGATTTTAAAGAGTGTTCGTTGAAATGCCTGTTGAAAATTGAAATCACATTTATTTTTTTAGGTGTCACATCGTTGTCTCCCTCTGTCGTTGAAAATGCCCATTGCCCAGGATGGAATTCGCCAGATGAAAATTAAAATCAATTTTATTTCTTTTCATGTGTCACATCATTGTCTCTCTTTGTCTCTCTTTGTCGTTGAAATGTCTGTTCATTGAATGGAATTAGCCAGATTAAAACTAAAATCACGTATCTTCCCATTGGACGAATCTTCCCCTCTCTCCCCCCTCTTTTGCCCAAAAAATCGTGCACGAGTCTCTTTTCTCTCTCTCTCCCCTCTTTTTTCCTGTTCTATCCCCTTTTCCTTGTTTATTGTGCACACCTGACCTTTGCCCCCCCTTTTCCCTATCTTCCTCTCCTTTTCCCTCCCTCCCCCCCTCTCTCTCTCTCACTCACTCACTCACTCATTCCCCCTCTCGGTCTCTCATTCTCTCCCAGTCCCCCTTGGTCCCCACGCCAAGGGTGTGGCTCCTGCCCCCTCGCCCCTCCAGACTTCGGCCCTCCTACTGCCTCCCTCCTCCACCGCCCCGTGCCGCCTCTCGGCCTCTCCTCCTCGCCGCCTCCTTCCTTCACTGGCATCGCCTTGTCGTCCCTAGGCCTCCCCTCCCCACCGCCTCCCTCCTCCACTGCCCCACGCCGCTCCCTCGTCTACTCCGCACTGCGGCAATTCAAGGTGACGGGCACGGCAAGCGGCACGGCTCAGCGAGGTGGTGACATGACACGGCTTGGTGAGGCAGCGGCGCGTGCGGCATGGCTCCCAATGCGGCAATCATGGCTCTCCCCCATGGCACACCTCCCTGCCGTGGGCTGCCGTGCCGGGCCGTGCTGCCCATCGTGCCCGGCATGGCACGTCCCACTTCGTGTCGGCCCGGGCTTTGGGTTGAGCCGTGCCAGTCGTGCCTCGGGCTGACCCTAAAAAGCTCGGCTCGATGCCCACCTCTACTCTTAATGGTCCTACACCGTCGTTCTCCAACCCACACATGACACACAAGGGAGCAGCAACGGAACTAAAATTATTTTTGAAAGATGTGCACACTTCATGCGCATATCTATATATCTTTATATAATAGTTTTGTAATATCATAAATCTAACATATATATTTGAATAGAGTTTTTACCGTCTTTATAATATACCACCAAATTACTCTTAAACTCTTGTTATATTTTTTTTTTTAACTTTTGGTACTAACTTAATATATATTTTGATACATCGTAAGGGTGTAAAAGGTCTCATATCGAAAATTTGCTAACAGTACAATACAAATAGTTATAAGGATTTACAAATTTCAAATCGTTAGAATCATAATCAATTTAATTAACAAATCTGACCCATTGAATAAGGAATTTCTTGATGTTTTTAAAATTTTTTGATGTTACTTGTGTATACCGAGCATCTCACCTAGATCTAACCAAGAGAGAGAGGATTGACTTTTGCTTGTGGGCTGAGTGGCTGACCCCTAATCCAGCCCATCGTAGCAATGTCATATGGCCATGTAAGATTGTTATCAATGTACGGTCCTTACCTTTCTCAAGAAAAGAAATGTGCAGCAATACCTCCAAAGTCGAAGGTGTATAACGGTTATACGCCTTCCTAGCCCGAACGCGTAGATCCATCTCGACTGTTCGATGTTTGAGATTAAAAAAAAAAAAACAAAGGCCCAAACCCCAGGACTAGCCGAAGACGGCGGCAGCCAGCGGCGGAAGAACCAACCGCAACAAACACCAATTAGCACCGACGAGATGGGTCTGAGCAGCGTCAGCCCGTGCGTTCTGGACAGGGAGTTCGCCTCCCAAATCGCCCAGCTCCTCGCTAACCCGCCCCTCCGATCCGCCCAGGTACTTCTCCCTCCTCTTGGTCTCTATCTGTTTGCTTGAGAATTCCTTGATTGTACTAAGCTGTGTTGCGGCAGCTGTTTGTTTGTTGGAAAGATTGGACTTTTAGGCTTTTCATGACACCAATGTCGGAAATTTCGCTAAGATAAACTGATATTATCATGTGAGGGAGGAGCACTGTTTGGGTGGCGATATCTGTGGTTTGGTTTTTATTCAATCTTATTGAGAAAGGCGGATCTTTTCTTTCTTTCTTTTTTGTCGATATGAAAGGATGTTTAGGCGTGTGAGATGAGAGAGGCGATTTGTGTGGTTTTTTGTTAGTCTGCAACAGTAACCGTGTGATTTAAGTCTTTTGTTCCCAGACGCACAGTTTAAGATGCAAGATGCTTATGAGCTGTTTAGTCCCTGAGGCGAATAAAGTTGGAGGAGTAAATTTTATGATACGTCTAAAGTTTTTATGGGTGGATTTTTATTTTTTTTGCTCCGTTCTAGTCATCATTAGATGAAGTATTGCCTAGGATTTCTTGCTCACATTTGACAACACAACTGTGTTACTTCTATTTTCAGGAATACTATGATGAACTCATACAGTCTAAGAAACATGATGGTATAAAAGTAAGTTACAGCGGCAAGCATGGGAAAGGTACTGTTGTTGAATAAATACTTACCTCATGGGTCAGCAATCCGGCAAACATGGGATTCTTGTATAAAATTGGCGTAAGGTAAATGCCAAGCCATTTGAACCAACTGCTGCTTGCAGGTGTTTGTGCAAACAAGGATTTCGCTGAAGGAGACCTTATTCTAAAGGATCAAATATTGGTCGGCGCTCAGCACAGTCTTAACAAGGTTCGCCTGCTTTTAAAATTGATCCCATGTAAATTATTTTTCCCATTTTTTTTATGTGAGCCATTCCTCCTTGAAGTGTTGTGTCCATGTAATGTGTTCTGTTGCAGATTGACTGCGCTGTGTGTAGTTATTGCTTCCGCTTCATTGGTTCTATAGAGTTTCAGATTGGACGAAGACTGTACTGGCAAAGCATTGGTGCTGGTGCAATCAGTGGCTGCAGTAATGAGAGAAACTTCCGTGGAAGTGGTGTGGGATCGAGCACCAGTTCTTCTGGTGCAACAAAGGGAAATAGTAATACTTTGCCACAAGAGGTCTTAGAATCACTTATAACTGGTGATCTGTCACTGCCTTTCACAGATCATTTTGCTTTACCGCAAGTTGTTGCTTGTCGTGGATGTGAGGAAGAGCGCTACTGCAGGTTTGAGTTGCTAATAATTTTACAATCTCACCCCTCCTCCTGACTTCATATTTGGGGATATTAGTAATATTCATTGAGGCCTAAATCTTTTGACTACAAAATGTTATACACCCATTTTCACCATAATTTATAGCAGTCAATCATGTTAAATTTCAAACCTAATTGACTCATCAGAAACTTGCATCTATAGAGCTTATAGCTTATTCTTATTGTTCCTTGGATGTAACATCTAATCTTGAGAAAAAATAACTTGTTCATTCTTGTGTAGCCAATCATGTGCAGATTCTGATTGGGCATCCTATCATTCTTTGCTGTGTACTGGATCCAAGACTGAATCCTCCCAGAGATCTGCTCTTCAGAAATTTGTAGAGCATGCTAATGGTAAGTAGCAGCATGAATTGATGAATCTGTATCATCATAGTGTTATGTTCATTATTTCTTACATATATGCTAGATCAATTCGTTCATTATTGATGATGGTTGTGATTGAGGCTGTCAAGCTGTTATCTGATAATAACCATTCTTTGTTTTCAGGAACCAATGATATTTTCTTGGTCGCTGCCAAGGTATGTGATAGAAGTATCTATACAATGTTTAGTATACTAAGCACCAAAACATCAAGTGTAATTTGTACATGTCTGAAATGCCCTAGGATATTAATTAGATAGATAATAGTATTAGTTACTAATTAGAATATTAATTAACGTATGTTGCCTTTATAAAATTCAAAGTGTGAGTAGAACGAATAAAATTAGGAGGCCTGCCGTCAGACCTGCAGGCGAGGTATCGATCACTGAGATACTAGACCGGGTCGGGTCGGCACGACAACACCTCTTGCTAGATCGGGTTCATCACTCGGCGATCCTAACTTACCTGTTCGGATTGCGGGTATCCGTAGCAAATTAGAGCGAATAGTAGAGCCACCATTTAGTTACTCGGTAAAAGGGGCCAAGGAGGTAACTTGGTAACTTTAACCAAGCAACCAAGCCATCACAACCAGCTAGTCAAGCACACGAGGTTCACTCCCCCTTGAGCAACACCCACCGAAGCAAGGTGGAGGCCATGCCTCATTTATGGCCGGGCATTCAAGGCAGCAGCACATCCCTTCTTTCTCACCAGCTGGGAGCAAGCAAGGCATTAAACATAGTCATTTCTCTTAGTCCAGCCGATAGCAGCAGCAACCGAGAGCCAGCCCCCAAAACCAAAAGCAAACCGAGAGAAGCTGAGAGCAACCAAG
This sequence comes from Rhipidocladum racemiflorum, assembly GCA_036346355.1. Taxonomy (NCBI): domain Eukaryota; kingdom Viridiplantae; phylum Streptophyta; class Magnoliopsida; order Poales; family Poaceae; genus Rhipidocladum; species Rhipidocladum racemiflorum. The sequence goes on along the minus strand of CM070576.1, from coordinate 67,038,809 downwards.
GCATAAAACATAGCCATTTCTCTCAGTCTAGCCAAGAGCAGCAGCAGCCGAGAGCCAGCCCCCAAAACCAAAAACAAACTGAGAGAAGCCGAGAGCAACCAAGAACCAAAACCGAGAGCAAGCAAGAAGGAGCCCAAGAACCGGAGCAAGGAGGAGTCCCCAAGCTAAGAGGAGTTCTAGCCGGCCAGGAAGGAGGGATCCCCAAGCCGGAGTGCACCAAGAAGCCAGAAGATTAGTAGGAGGGAACCTCAAGCAAGGAGCAAGGACATTGAAGGGGAACCGATCCAAACCAGAGCCGACCACTTCATCTCCTTCCTCTTCATTGACCGAACAGCACCAACACACCTCCAAAACCAGTAAACTGGTACACAACTGTAGTTGTAACACCATTAGTAGTAGTAGCAGCACTAATAGCATTGTAGGTTTGCTTGGAATGGTTAGGTCGGGTGGTTAGCTGTTGGATCAGTGTAGCCTCAGCAGGGGAAGCCCTAGTCGGTTGCTTAGCTCGTCCCCGGGACGTCTATTGCCTCCCCGACAATAGGAACCGCGGGTCTCGCCGCTAGGCCGTCCAACCTAGAGCCCAATCTTCATCGGCTAATTTCTTGCAAAAATCAAAAGAGCGAACTAAAACGAAAATCTTGCAACCAATCAGGAGAGTGCCATTAGAGTAGAGTTCAGCCAGTAAGAGAGAATAAAAATTAGAGAGAGGGAGGAGAGGAGGCTGTAGAGGGCGGCGTTGGGACCAGCCGACAGTAGGGAGAAGGTCGGCGGGTTGGGGGTGTAGGGCTGAGAGGAGAGAAGAAAGGGAAAGGAGAAAGGAGAAGAGGGGGAACCGAGAGGCCTGAGGAAGTAGAGTTGGCCAGTAGAGAGGAGGCGGCGACCTGAGTAGGGAAGACCAACAGTAGGGGGAGAGGGGCCGGAGTAGGACCGGCAATAAAGGCTGTAGAGGGCGGCGACGACGACCGGACTAGGGCAAGCCGGCGGGAGGACTCGACGAAAAGGGGGGGGGATCAAGTAGCGCCGGAGGAGAGGAAGAGAGGGAGGAGTGGCCGGAGAGGAGGCCGACAGTAGAGGAAAGAGGAGAGAACCGGCGAGGGGAGCAACGGTCAGGTCGGTGGCCGGCAGAGTGAGGGGGAGCCGAAGGGAATCGGTAGGAAGGAGGAGAAACCGAGGTTGAAGAAGGACCGAGAGGAGGAGGCAGAGGGTGTCGGCCAGAGCAAAAGGAGGAGGAAAAAAGAAAAGGGGAGGAGATCAGGAGAGAAAATAAAAAGAAAAGAGGAGAAAAAGAAAGAAAAAGGAAAGAAGGGGAAAAGTTAGGAAAAATTTTCTTACGTGCGAACCGCGCATGATAAATTGCCGTATATTAATCTTAGGAAAAGTTTTAATTAATTTCTAAAAGCCGCGGTTAAATAGGAAGTAAGGATATAAAAATTGCAATTATTGTGCTAGTTAAGTTGCTGTGGCTGTCACTCTAAAAATATTTAATTTGGGGTTCAATTCGCGGGTTTTAGTTAAGGGGGTGTTGCATGTGGAAAATTTGAGCATCGTAAGGCTGTTATGGATTAAATTCTGTAAATTTAATACTTTATAATTGTCAAGTCCAGAACTGAGCCAGTTAGACCACCCACCCCTATTTTCGAGCGAGGTCGTACCTACAAGTATTATTTCAGGCAAGCTTTCCCCAATTTCCAATAAATGTCTTCAAAATTGATTTCAGTATATTTATTTGTATCATTAATGCATCAAAAACTCTATATGTTAATTGAAAATCTTAAATTGGAAATCGGTTGAATTATGAGTTGATTTATGGAACTGAGACGGTGATGGTTGTATTTAATTGAGAAAGTGGTATGTGGATTGAAATAGGAATATGATAATTGTTGGTATTGAAGACTTATTAGTTGGTTGTAGCGTAAATTATTGTGGTGGGTAGAGGACACCGATGAGAAGGTTATGGGTCGGCGGGGTCCTCTACGTAGGCTATAATATAAGGATAAATAACTAATACTCGGGCATTGAGCCGTATTTCCAGTATCAACTATAGTGTCTGAAATCGGTTAGAAAAGGTTGTCCTATGAAAGTATTGTCTAGGACGCCAAATCTGGGTATGCCGGAAGGCCCAGAGAGAGCGGTAGATGGGAACCCAGACATGTGACTGAGGTTGTCCATATTGGCGATATATGTGAAGCCAGGGTAGTATTGCCATCATATGGCGAAGTACAACTGTTAATTATGAGTTTGGTGGGATGTCCTTGGGCGGATCCTCCACACGAGTAACAGGGTTGGAGATCACAATTATTGGATTAGTGATAAACGTTCTGGAGCCTCTCTTGTGGGGGTCACTATGGGTAAAGTGATATAAATCTGCGCAGGTTTAAAATCATGAATTCATGCCTATCTCCTGGATTGCTGGCTACGGAGCTAAGTCTGCCTCATATAGGTGTGTTAGTAGTCTTTTTAACCTAAAATGTCCAACCCTTAAAGAAAATCAAAAATCTATTTTAATAAATATCAAAAATTGAGAGAAATTGAGCTTAAATGGAAAAATGAGAGAAAAATGCATGTATTGCATTCATTACTAATGCTTGCTGAGTACTCTGTACTCACTCTTGCTTAAATCCCCCTTTGCTTAGAAGGTAAGTCTTATGGATCCATCTTCGAGGCATCGGGTGAGGGTGATCCGCAGGATTAGGAGTTATCGGAGGACGACTACTACCACCACTAACACTACCAGGAGGAGTAGGGGCTTTGGGAGACCGTCACCTGGTGTCAGGTAGTTTTGGGGGTAAATTAGAAGTTGTAATATATTTTTGTTGTACTTGGATCTTATGTGTAATTATTGTACTGAACATGTAGTCCCGCGTGGCTTTCGAATGTAATATATTTCCATTTAGTCTCTAATTATTGCTCTGTTACAACACTCTGAACACGGTGTAGTAACCGATAAAGTGCCGGGTCGTCCGATATTTTGTTGGCTACTATATCGAGATTCGTGTAATTAACTCAGTGTAATGGCAATTCTATTATTATTACCCTGAGCTAATTATGCGGGTCACCACAGTGTCCATCTTAGTTTCTCATTTTCTAATATTCTCCTAGTGTTATTTTCTTAATATATGGGAAGACTAGGACTTAGCCATGGTGGAATGCAAAAGCTTTTGGGCTTCAAACTTGAGTTGATAATGATTCACCTATTTCTGTCAGAAAATATATGAACCTGCAATTTTCTGATCTTTAGAGCCTACTTACCCATGCACCAGGACAGACTATTGCCCAAGACATTGAATAGCAATATCAAGAATACCAAATAGAGGGAACAAAAGAATCACATTCAATTTCCTTATAGCTACTAACTGCTACTCATTTAAGGCTCCTGATTCTCATGCATGATCTCATGCTGTTTCATGTGTCAGGCTATCACTTTCACCATGTTGAGGTACAAGAAACTCAAAAGGCAGCATGCATGTCAAAACAAAACAGATGAATCAAACTTCTCTTTGCTTATGGAAGCTTGGAAACCACTTTCTATGGGCTTTAAAAAGAGGTAAAGGCATGAATTTATATGTAACTATTCCTCCTCTGGTTATTGGTAGTTTTTAGTATAGCACTAAGCAGCAGTGTTATTTAACTGTGCAACTGGCGTTAATATTTGAAGGTTCTTTTATCAAGTGTGTTAGCAACACTTTAATGGTAGATTTCTATTCTTCTCCCTTTTATAACAATCAATGAGATGCCTATGGCATGGATGCGCCTTTTCTTCTCCCCTTTTTTTGAGTAGCACTGGGAAGTTGTTTTTTCAGCTGCGTGTAGTTTTCACTTATTTTTTTTAGCTCTGCATAGCTTTCACTTACCTTGTCCTACTACTCAATCCTTTGTGTTGTTGCTCCAAAATATTTTTCCAACCTAATTTGTGAAAAAAAAATCTTGTGATTGCAGATGGTGGGATTGTCTTGCTTTGCCTGAGGATGTTAATTCCTGTGATGAAGATTCATTTAGGCAGCAAATAAGGGACCTAGCATTTATGGTAATTATGACAGCAGATCTTTCACTTCTATGAAACTATTTGTTCATATTCCATTGATGGTATTGTGCTGTGGAGTCTGGACCGATTTGATGGAGCTCTCTTCGCTAACACATCACTTGAAACACATAATGATGGCACGCAAAAGTGGATAGGCTTTTAATTGAAAGATGCCCTATTTTACTCGCTACATCTTATCGTAGTCACTGATGGACTGATCATGTCTTCTGTATTTTGCAGTCACTGCAGCTTCTCAAGGATGCAATCTTTGATGCTGAGTGTGCACCCTGTATCTTTTCTAGTAGTTACAAGACTTGTTTCAAATCTATTTTTTTTTAAACTAAAAATCTATGAGTAGTTCTCCTCATTCAAGTTCCCTTGACATTGTCTAGTGTTTTCTCTTGAGGTGTATGGCCATATAATTGGCATGTTTGAGCTGAACAATCTGTAAGTAAATCATTTTTTTTTCCTGTTCCATTTTGATGAATGTATATGCTCTTGTCATTGTTTTTCTTTCCACCCTTCTACAATGGATACAAATGTTAGTGCTGCATTTGACTTACATAGGCTCTCAACACACTTTCCTCTCTTTTATTCCAGTGGTTTGGTTGTTGCATCGCCAGTTGAAGACTATTTCATACATATTGACGATCTTCCAGACAACGAGAAGGTTTGTTTGATGGATGGCTCAATTTCTTTCTTGTAGGATTTTTAATCTGGAATGTACCTAATGGTTTTGTCAATCTGAAATGCAATTTACCCCAGGAGGAAGCTGAGAAGGTGACAAGGCCATTTCTAGATGCTCTAGGTGATGACTATTCAGTTCCTTGTGAGGGTATGGTGCAACTTCTTCCTCTATTTTTCTCCTCACAGTACTGCTATATGCCCTTTTCTTTTTGCCCAACAGTACAAAGTTTATTCTCCCTGTGAACTTTTCATTGGCAGGGACAGCGTTCTTTCCTTTGCAAAGCTGTATGAACCATTCATGCTGTCCAAATGCCAAAGCATTTAAAAGGGACGAGGTAACGTGTATTTTTCTTCTAGCTGATTAGTTCATTTTCCGACCAAACTGCCAGCCAGCAATGGAGATAAAAGCCAGTTGAACTATGGCTGCAGGATAATGATGGCCATGGAGTGATAATTGCTCTGGAGCCTATCAGCAAGGGCGACGAGGTACCTTGTTTTTAGCGTCATGTCAACTCGTCTTTGTTGTGCAACCAAGAGAACGTCCCAGATTATTTTGTTACCTACTAACAACGAACGTTCGATTCTAGATTACCATCTCGTACATTGACGAAGATCTTCGATACGAGGAGAGGCAGGCGCAGCTTGCAGACTACGGATTCACATGCAAATGCTCTATGTGCCAGGAAGAAAAGCCCAACTGAACGACATGGACAATCTGGACTTGCCTGAAATTTTGCTCTTTATTCGAGTGCATCTTGCACGCAGTTCATGCCACTGGAGATTTTGGCAACTCCAAAATGTTATGATAGGACATGCAGAAAGCATGAGATGGAGATATTCTGAAATTTTGCTCTTTATTTGAGTGCATCTTGCTTTGTTTATGCTGCACGTTGCAATATTGTATCACTTTGCGCCAGCCCACTGATTTGGACACACCAAGCTGGTCAGCTGACATCACGAGCCCACGCACGGATGCCACCAATTGCTACCACGTTAGCCCGTGGCGTCGGTGTCGCGTGCAGCTGGGGACTGTTCACTTATCTGGTCTTATCTTTTTCTCTCTTTTTTGAGAGGTGTTTCTATGCTCTTTTTTTTTTGTGCAAAAATAGCTTCTTCCTAGAAAAATTGCAAAAACGGCAATTGTCCACCGCGAAAAGAGCATGAGTTAACACCAAGCTCCTTTCGCGTCTGAAAATCGCAGGAGGCCGAATCGCTATGGTACCAAAAAGACAAAAGAGAGCCGTGAACAGTTCACAGTTGGGCATCTGCCGCCGGTTTGATTTGGTCGAGTTGGTTCCTAGGCCGGTGCAAATCGAAACTAAATTGCAAAATGCATCATGCTTTGTTTTACGGGTTGGTAACACTACTAATGTCAATTGAGGTTGGTGCAATGCGCAATTTACTGTGTAAAATTGCATACCGCAGGTAGCAAACTCTAATGGGACAGCTTGTGTGCAATAAATGGTGAAAAGAAATAACAGCTTGACAATTGTAAGTATTTTGGTTATACATGAACATGATTGATACATCACCTTATGGGACATTGCAGAACAGGTTTAGTACATGCCACAAGACTTTTACACATAATACAAGAAAAAATAGTTCCATCATTCAAGGAAAAAATGGACAATGATGCTCTTCTCAGTTCTCACTATGCCATGGCTTGCTGGTGTTCGCCCTGCAGATATAAACATTCAATAAATTACGACCGTTTCAACTAGAATCACAAGCATATACTGTCAAGTCATATCTTCCGGTTGTTTGGAACATATAGATGTTGTATGTTAATTTAGGAATAGTTCCATAGCAAACACGCCAGTACACATGAGGATGTTCCTGCTCTACCTCATTTTTATCATCTCTGATCAAGGCCTCCAAAAAACTGTTCCAAGCTTGTAGAGCTGAAAACATTGGACGCTACTCTTTCTGATCGCTGTGGCGAGATATGTAGTTGATATTTGATAAACCTCTGCAAGAGGATATATTAAATCAAACCCTGTTTTTAGGAAATGGCAACACTGCATTGTTGCAACTGTGACTTACAGCTAAGTGGTGAACAATTTCAGGACTTGTGTCAATGTGCCAATCAGGTTCCAGTTGCCGAACAAAAGAGATACGGCCATTTTCTGTACTAGAAAAGAGAACCTACAGATTTCAAGATGTGTTAAAGTTGCATCGCAAATATCCAAGGGCTATATGCAATAACAAAATTACGATAAATCAGATTAATTTCTACCTTGTCTTTTATCAAGCCACCACCAGTAAAAAGCCCAGCTTCACTCAGGGCAGACAGCACCTTTTCCTGCATCATCATTTAACCGTGCAGGGGTCAAGTTATAATTGCCTGCTCCAAAGATACTAGGTAGTGTATAGCCCTTATTTGTAATAATGCAAACTCCAAAACACTGCAATGCAAATAGTAGACCTGGTAATTGTTTATTCAAATGCTTCCAGTACCAAAGGAAAGCTGGTTATTATTTCGTATGCATATGATATTGCAAGTATAATGACACGAAAAAAATGTCAAGAGAGAACATAAAAGCTCTTTCCAGACTTACCCCACTCTCATCATCGAGAATGCGCTCCATCAGATAGACGTCACAGAATTTTGCAATTTCTAGAAGAACCTCCACAACGGAAGGTCTCACTGTGACATGATTCTGCAACAAGATATAAATCCATGAAATTATGAATTAAAAAAAAAATCAAGACAAAATTTGCAGCATCATTTTTTCCCACCTGGAGCTCCTCTGGAGTTGTTTCCTCCAAAATCACACCAAGTAACTGGCATGTGACCTAAAAGTAGTTATTCCCACACGAGTGAAAAGCAAGCATTGGTAGAACAGAACTCTTGACATTTGATGACAAAAGTGAGAAAGCAGTTAGTTTGCAAAATACCCTTCGTCCTTCGCTCAGCTTATGCCTGACAAGCTGCTCAAGAGTCAACTAGAGAATAAAATGAGCAACTATCAATCCAACGGTTGTAAAAACAGGTACATCATTTCAGTATTCAATAAAGAAAGCAAGCAATACATTTACAGGCTGGAAAAGCTGGTTAATTGCTTCCTGTGCTGTTGAATCTGCTGAAGATGAACATGCATCTGTTGAGGCCAAAGCACCTGGCCGTGATCTACTGCTGGTGTTGCTAGATGACGGGGCGACCTGCCTACGTGGCCTCCGTTGTTGCTCTTGAGGTGCTCTCAACAGTTTCCAGGCAAACAGAAGTGTGATTGCAATGGCAGCAAATGTGGTAAGCGAGCGAAGTTTCTAAAGCAAGAAAACGAATTACTTCAACAATCTTTTAACGAGGATTCAAACTAACATATAATAAACATGGGAGGTGATGGACTTTGTTTTAGAGGACCCACAAAATTTGCTCTAACCAAGTACCAAACATTGACACCAATCAGTAAATCACCCACCCAAACTTCAAATAAGCTAGATTCAAAATGACATCAAGCAATTTTTGTCAGAATGCCTACATTTTTCAGTGACAGCTGTATGAGTGTCTCCTGTTTTATACACTGCTATAATACAGTTGCAATATAATGCTGCCAATCAAACAAACCATGTCAGATACGTCCAGTGCTTGCACCAAGCCCTTCTTTTGTGGAATCATATTAATGTTCGATCAGTTCTTGTAAAAAATAGATGACACAAACCTCAGCGTCTGGAGTTTGTGGAATAATAGAAATGCTATGATTTTTCAGTCTCGGACTTGGAAGAATATAAAAATGATTTGGTGAAAAATCCTCATTTACTTAAGGGATTGGAGTCCATTATACAAGAAGGAGATGCTGGCTCAGATAGATCGTTTCTGCACTTCGTTGGGGGCAAAAATCCGAGCTCCATTGCCCCTGGCTTTGGGAGCAGTATAGCCAATGAGGATAATGTGGACAAAGTGGTTACATATGAGAGTTTACCAGAGGAACTCTTTTTGCTTTCAAAATATTTTAATGATATAGTGAAATGACAGTTTCATTGGCTGGCTTGTTTCAGATTTTGGATAAAAGAACTTCTGCTTACTTTTGCATGCATCCTTTACGACTGGCTTCGGAAAACATGAGGTCAGGATGAGCAAAGTGGACTTTGAAGCGTTTTTGAAGACCCGGATGGGATTTTGGCCGGCAGAGATGGAGATTGCTATAGTTTATTTTGTTATCTGGGTGTTGGCAAAATGCTGCTGTCTAATTGTCTCTGCTAAGTGTTTGTTTAAGTTTGGTGTTTCAACTTGTTGTCAGGGGATGAGTCTTGCCCCAGGAAACGTTTTTGCTGTTGGTTTGTATCCCTACTTTTCTGGTTTCACTAATGGAACCGGGGCATCAGGTTGATGTCCTATTGATCTAAAAAAAAAGACCTCAGCGTCTTACACAAAGTTGTGTGCATGTGTTTATGTCCACTAATATGTAGTCTAGGATCAACACGTTCTATTTACTACATAGTATCTAGAAATGTCACTTAATAACACACTGAACTCAAGAAACACAATAAATAACTATTCGTCATTAAATAATTCCCTACTGATTCATTATCTGACCCCAGACGTAGATCATTTCTTGCGATCATTTTGCATGCTTCTTGCTAACCAACAATCGTATACAGCAATTCTTGCAGCGATATTTACTAACCTAAAGGGCGCATCAAGGTCACTGGAGCACAGTAATTCTACGACTTTAGCCATATTCGACCACATTACCCAAAAGTGAGACAGATTTTGAAGTAAATAGTGAACACCTGCAAATCCCCACCTAAATGTCCAAAGATATACGCGCTCAGGCTTGAATAACGCATTACCAAATCGATACGCCCAAAATATACTCATTAACTACTTAACAGTAGAACACCCAGCCTACAAAAATAGCAAAATCTTAGCCTTTCCCCAATCAAGGTGCTACCTTTACACCCGGACCCCACAAATCCCCCAACAACGAGGCACCAAAGATCGAAACAGTATCAATACACGGCACGAGATCACAGATCCGAGCGGAAACCTGGCGATCGAGGTCGAAGGGGAGGCTGTCAGAGTACCGCGCGAGGGTTTCCACGAGGCGCCGCACCAGATCGGCCAGCTCCTCGTCCTTCCCGCCGCCGCCCCCGGCCCTCGCCGCAGCCGGGGACGAGGCCGACGCCGCGGACTCCGACGCCATCGCCGCTGACGAGAGGATAGGCTTCGGCCGCGGCTCAAACACTAGGACGGTGCTCGCGGCGGCGAGGGGAGGAAGGGAGGGGACTGTGGGGGCGAAAGTTTAATTCGGGGTGTTCTACGAGGGGGTGGGTCGTGAGATGTCTGGAGAACGAGGAGGAAGAGAGTGAAGCGGCTGCTTCGCGTTATATTTGTCGGGAAATTGGTCATTAGACTCGTTTTAATTAATATAATTATTTATTTATCTTATTGTCTTAGTGAATTATTATAGAATAAATAATTAATGATACAAATAAGTGAGAATAAATCATTATTACTCCGTATTTGTCAGGGCCTAGAAGGCGCTCGTTTTTCAGTTGAGGGCTCGAAGAGTGTGAATATTCTGACGGAAGGCCCTGGGATTGGGCCTATTTGTAATTTTATTTTGGTAACCGTTTTTTCGGTTCCCTCGCCATAGTTTGTCAAGAAGACAGGCACCTGCTGTCCTTGGTTTTATTACATTTTTTTTTTGGTTGACGAGTACTCCCTCTGTCTCACAAAGAGTGCATTTCTAGTGTTCAAAATTTGTCCCACAAAGAGTGCATTTTTAGTCCATAGGGCCCAGCTGTAAGTGTATGCATGCTCATTTAAGTGCCTGTGGAAATCGAAGCACCAACATGCTTGTGTGTGGAGTAATGAGGGTCACATTAGTCATTTACCTTACACACTAATCTGTCTTAAAAAACGTAGAAATGCACTCTTTGTGGGACAGAGGGAGTACTTGAGGTCTGGAACGTTAGAATATACTAGTAAGCTTAACTTTTGGTGTATTTCCGTGCATCATTTTCAAAATACAATGCAAATAGTTATACAAAATTGTCAAAAAAAAATATAACATTCACACAAAATCAACCTATCATTCCTCTAATTTTCCTAGGTTTTTACACGACTGTTACTTAGTCAGTGTAATATTTGAACTGATACAAAATGTAAAATGTCAAAATGTGGTAACTCGAGTCTTAACAGCAGTAATAAATCAAATATTTTTGGTTTCAAGGTAGGTCTTTTAATCAGATTTTGGATTTGCTCCTGACGTACGTGTTCCATTTTCCATTGAATTTTTTTAGCACCTTTTGTTTCAAATCGAGATAAGATCATAAGAGCAAAAAAAAACATAAAAGCATTTTAATCTAGCTTTTACCTCTTACAATAAGGTAGGTGGGCACCGGTGCTGGCATCATGAGAGACATCTCAGAGAAACTTTAATGGTTCAACAATCTTCCTTGATTTTAAATCTAGATTGTAAGGTCACCACCAACGATTGACGCCGGAGGAGGGGATCGAGATGATGACCGTAGTAGACACATCAAGGCCTAAGACTATCTCCAGCAGTTTTCCTTCAGCATCAAGTGCTTCAGCGGATTCCCTTCGCGATTCCCTTCGGACGGAATTTGGAGAGAGAATCTGGATATAAAGGGATTCTCTCTCCAATCTCTTCACAAATTCTCTTGAGGGGAAGCTGTTGGAGATGGTAGGAAATAAAGGGAATGAATATGGGAAAGGAAATAGGGAAAGGAATGAAATGAAGGGAAATTGCTGGAGATAGTCGGTTCTACGTGCGGTTTGCCCTAACTCTAGATATGGATGGTAAGGTTGTCAATCGTAGGAGGCATCGATGACCAAAGACGCATCAGAACTTTTGAAGGGTCCAACAACTCACCCCAAATTCATATCTAGTTGGCAAGTCATGGCAGTGAACCATGGAGGGCCAACCAGCTAACAACAACGACAGCTATAGTAATCGACAAGGGGATTGGAAGGATGAGGGTGCTAGGAAGGATGGTTACAAGACTGTAGAGGCACCATTGCCGTCGCTAACGGTTCACCTTTTTATTTTTATGGCAGCAATGTGACCGACAGAACCAAGGGCAGAGGAGGTTTTGAAGATGAGTTTTTGGCGACCAAATGCACGGGGCTTCCTCCTTTTCCTCTGCTAACCCGGCCTTCAATTTCTTTCCTGCGCATTTTGCATCTCATGGAGTACGTCATGATCAGTCTGACTAATGGTAACTGCATCATGAGCATGCCCACGTCACATTGACCTGTTTGGCCCTTGGTTAATTGGTTTTGATCTCGGCATGACTGCATCTGCCTTTGACCGTGCAGGGTGCACGACTTTCTCTGCACTGAGTTCATCTGGCACCACAAGATTCAACTAACTTACCTAATCCATGCTCTTCTCTACGAGAGTTAGCTTCTAGACACCATCATACGGATGAAAGCTCACTTTCCTGAACAAATACGCGTAGTGCGTACAGCTTGTATGGTGTGTTGTACAAGTGGCTTCAAATCTACATTCTCCTAATAGCATAGCCCATATGTTTGGGACTTGACTAGTGGGATTAGAAAAAGAGTTAAAGACTCCATGTTTAATTGGGACTGCCGCTTTATGTTGGTCTCTTCGGCTATGCCGAAATGATGCTGTGTTTGATAGAAAATAAATGTCTAATCCGTTGCAAGTTATTTATATGTGCATCAATTGGTTGCGTTCATGGTCAGTACTACAACGCCGGGAGGCTCAGGAGACAATTTCTACGGCATGCAGTTGTCTATATGCTGTGGCTAGGGACTTATTTGTTGGGCACGACTGGAGATTTCAAAGAAGACTGTCTTTAGCTTGAGCGTTTTTATTCATTCTTTCATTACTTGTTGCAAGATTTGTTCTTTCTTAAACTATTACGTTTGAATTTCTACTTGACAGCTTTTTAGTTGGCACTCTGAACTCTTTAATAATTATTAGGCTATGTGCATCTCAGTATGCAGAGGCCGAAAGATTAATATATTCTTCCATTAAAAAAATCACACCATAAAACGGATAAACACTGCAATGGCATAAGAATTTCGATGATGAACAGGCACTGCATGTTCAGATGTCCTTGACTTCATGTGATTCGAGCAGTAATTCTGCATCCAGGCATTGCATTAGCCTGGCTTTAATTTGCAGTCTTCCTGTACCCCCGTGTATACAAACCGGATCATTCAACACGCACGCTTTGCAGTGTACTCATCAATTAACTGCAGCAGCAGTCTAGCATGAGGAGGAGTACCGTGACGGCGACGACGAGTGCCGGCGCACGCCCTTCGCCGTCCCCTGGCTCCAGTTGTGCACGCCGTTCGGCGGCCTCCGGTCGTCGTCGTTGTCGCCGTCCGCCGAGCGGTCCAACGTGGACGCGGCCGTTTCCCCCTTGGCCGTGCCGTCGACCAGCAAGCTGCCGCCCCCCCTCTGCATCTCCTTCTCGAGGTGCGCGTGGTACAGCTCGTACACGCGGTGGCTGACCATGACCTCGAAGTCGAGCACGGCGAGCAGCTCCAGCTCCAGCTTGTTCATCTCCGCGTTGCTCACGCCTCCGACGCGCGCGAAGAAGGCGTTGTTGTGGTGGCTGCGCATGATCCAAGGGAGAGTTTACGCATGGCATTTCGTAGGTAATTAAGAATTAATGAATACATGCAAGCTGATCGATCCATGGTGCATAGTACCATCAGTGCTTAATTCCTCATCGGCACTGACGTTTATCTGTACATCCTGATGTGCATATTGGCGTACATGCATCTGTCTGCCAAGACTTTGTGTTGTTGAGTACATATTAGTCGTGCAAATCAGCAGCTTTGCAAAATCTATCGTACGCTTTACAAGAGCTCTCTTAAAGTATACTAAATTCAATCTTTCGATCTAATCGATGGAATTAGCTATTATATTTCTTTTAATAATAGAGTAGTAGAACATCCTCAACAAATCAATAGCTAGATCATCCAATTCTAATATCTACCCTATTCTGCTAGTATACTATATATATTGTAAAATTTCTCAACGCCTCCTAGGTATATAAACAGGCGTAGGTACTGCTAGGGAGCTCTTCATGATCCGTAGGTACTGCTAGGGACCTTTTCAACTTGTGCACGTCCCTTACTCTCGGCGATGGAAGGACGGCACAGTTTTGGACCTCCAATTGGCTTCAAGGGGAAGCACCGAAGAACATAGCACCGCTCTGCTACCACCTCTCTAAAAGGAGGAAGCTTACGGTGAAGCAAGGATTGGCCAACAGGGCTTGGATTCATTCGCTCAGGAACATCGTAACTTCCGAACAGCTCTCTCAGTTTGTCGATCTTTGGACCTTAATCCAGGAAATCGGGCCGCTCCAAGACTCCCAGGATACCATCCTCTGGCGCTAGACTGCGGATGGGAAGTATTCCGCAAAGTCTGCCTACAATGTGCAGTTCATCACTTCTGTCTCAGATCCATGCTACGGCCTTATCTGGAAGGCGAAATCGGAAAGCAAATGCAAATTCTTTGCCTAGCAGGTTCTTCAGGGTAGGATTCTTACAGCTGACCTTCTGGCCACCAGGGGCTGGCCTAGGCCTGAGGCTTGCTGCTTCTGCAATGTCGACCCGGAGACCGCGGTGCACCTCTTGGTGTCCTGTCCGTTTGCTAGATCGTTTTGGATCTTGTTCTTCTCCAAACTCCCGGAGACTTCGATCACCTATACTGGTTTAACCTCCCCCTCGATCTCGGATTGGTGGTTGTGTCTGCGGTCCTCGCAGAACGGATCCTACTCCAATACCATTGATGTCGCGTTGTTGTATGGATTCTGGAATTTGTGGAAGGAGCGTAACGCGCGGATCTTCACTGGGACTCATTCCTCGGTGGCTTCTGTTGTCCAGAAGGCAATAGATGCAAGGAGTCTTGCCTATGTAGCACGTCGTCTGTCTTCTCCCGCATAGTTGCATGTTCGTGCTTCGGTAGTTGTGTTCTGTTTTGAGTTTGCCTTTGGGGCAGCCGGGTCTGTCCGGATTCCCCAATAACTGTTGTTTAAACTCTTTCCCTCTTAATGCATTGGCAGAGCTCCTGCCGTTATTTAAAAAAAAAAAAACATGCATGTCGTCAAACTAAGGCCCCGTTTGGCAACTTGGAACCGAGGTGTTTCTACTAGAATCTGGGAGAAACCCAACCAAACGGGTTAAAACTCGGAACGATTCTCTTTGAAACGTTTCTTCTTTTTCTATGTCGTGGCTGAATCACTTTCAACCCCGTTTCTACTAGTTTCTACTAGAATCTGGAACCGTAACAAACGGTTTGCAAAAAGTGATTCTGATTCTATCTGAAACGTTTCTACCAAGAATCTGAAACCGTTTCCGTTTCTACTAGAATCTGGAACCGTACCAAACGGGGCCTAAATCTTATAAAAGCTCTTTTTGCTGTGATAATCCGAAACAACAGGATAAAAAAAAGTAACGGTCGGCCGAGTGGGGCTCAGCCGGCCCTGTTATTTAAGGAAGGCAAGGGGAGCTAGCAACCCTCGCCGTCACCACCCTCCTGCGAGCCGCCGCCATCACCCTGCCACCCTGATGCCGTTGTGCCGCCAACCCCGACATCACCGTGCCTTGTCTTGGCTGTCGCCCTGACACCATCGTCGCCCACATTGTGTGTCGCCGCACCACCTGGAGCCACTGTCGCCAGTGGCGGAGCCAGAAAGATTCAACGAGGGGGGCAAGTCACCGGGAAGATGTGCGTGCGCTGCGCGAGGCCGAGGCACTGGGCAGAGCGATGCCTCGCCTTGCCGTTGTTGCCATGAAGATGAACTGTCACGATGCGAGTCATGGAGACACTACGCGGTTTGCTAATTTGCTACTAATGCAATGCATTCAGAATTTCAGATGGCTAATTGCATGGCTAATTGCTAATACCGATGGGCAGAGAGGGTTTTAGGGGCTGGCGTGGGGTGGGCTTCAGCCCCACCCAGCCCCACGAGCAGCTCCGCCTATGACTGTCGCTACTGTTGAGGTCCGCGCCGTCGCCAATCGTGCCTGCATCGTATCGGTCGCGCTCCGACGACCCTTCCTTTGTATTTTTACATTCCTCATCAAACCGTACATCCAATCTAAGATTTATTCGTGTCACCGTATGCAGGAGGTGACGATGATATTGAGGGACATGGTGCGGGAGTTTCAGAAAATGCAAAGGAGCGAGAAATGCAAAGGGATCGAGAGGATCGCCGACACCAACGGTTTCAGGAACCTTTGGAACATAAGTATAAGCGTTATATTTGTTTTGGTTATATTGGAACTATAGTGGAGCGATATTATGATCGTTTTATTGGTAAATATGCCATTTAGAGGGCATTAGAATGGCTTGTTGGTGTGTTCAGTATTTGTTTCATAGTGGGCTTTGTCTTCAAGTCAAGTTATGAGGTACCTATGGCCAGTTTCAATACCTATGAAAAGTTTTGAAAAATATAGATTTTTATCTAAATTCTTATTACAGTACAAGATTGTAAAATTTTGTTAAGTGGTTTGAAAGTTATGGAATATAGAAACTTGTTGTCCGGAAATTGGTCGTTACTGAGAGTAGTTGTGGTAATATGCTCATTAGGGCAGCTAATGGCCGAATTAAAATATTATCATAACTAGGGAAATGTAGATAATTTTCCGTAGATTCCAAAGATTATATGTTTTGCTATGTTTGTAGTTATATAAAAATAGTTATGAAATTGTGAAGTTTGTTGTCCATTAAAACAATATATCGGTCTTCGGAGCTATAAACGTGGAGTTAAATGAATTAATTAAAAATGCAGATAGTTAGAAATTTGTAGTGATCTTCTTCAATTTTTAGAAAATATATGGTTTGCCATGTTTAGGTTCCTAAGCTAAGAGTTATGGCATTTCAACCACCGGAAGAACAAAGAGTAAACTATCCGACAATGAAGAAAGTTAAGTTCAAGGTTGTGCATAGTTCGATGTTGCTATATTTGATATTTGTACCATTGTAGCATAATTTTGAGATTGATTTATCTATCATAGAAGGTGTGATAGAAGCATCTAGGCCCCCAATTTCGCATGGTTTTGGAGAATCAATTTTTGTGGACTAACATTTTGCTTTGAGTGTGCAAAAGGTGATTAGTCCCTATCAACAGAATACAAAAGGCAATGGTATGAGTCCTTGTTTGAAGTCAAGCTCAAGATCAATGTATAAATATTAAGGATATTTTTATAGCATTTTGCCTATCTCAGTGTTTGGAGAGAGAGATCGGGTTACTAGGATAGATGCTGTATTATTAAGAGGGATTTAATTAATAGCTTGAAATTAAGTGTATCTAATTGACTCAATTAGTGTGATAACTCATATTCTACATTTGCATAACGTTTTAATTATTATTGTTCTTGTTATTGTTGATATGCCAATACTTGTCATCATTATAGTAGAAGTGATAGCTGTTTTAGGATTTTTGCTGAAATTATGGTTAATGTTGTAATAAAAATTATGAAAAAGTTAAATTATAGTAATATTTTGAGCACTTGTTATACTGTGTTACATTTGTGGTACACTGTCGAAGTGCATAAGTACAACAACTAACAAATTTGATGTAACAAGGATTAATTGAGAAAAAGGAAAAGAATGCACACCTCCCCTTTCTGCCTCGGAAAAGTAATATGCCATTTTCTAATTATCGATTGATTAATTGTGGTCATGGTTGGTCTACTCACCCTGCCCTTAAGGTTGGACACTATCTTAGCCTGTGTTTGGTTGCCTATATCAAGTAGTACATATATGAGATTATCCAAGAAAAAAGTCATTCATATGTTTGGTTGTTTGAATGGAACCATCCCATCCTAGACCAAGTGATACAAATTTGAGGAATACTTCCTCTACATGCTTCAGCATCCAAAATAATAGAACCAGATAGTTCATAACCATTTCATCCCATTCAACCTCGTCCTATCAACCAAACACGCCCTTAGTGCATAACTAACTTTTTCACCATTCTTTTTAGCAAAACTGTTCACTGTTCTTGATAGAAACAAGTAGCATGCTTTTCTCTTGAAAGTGCAACCGTGCATGAACAACGGAAATATTCGGACAGAAATGGTGCAGAGATCTTTCTATGCTTCATATAGCATAAAACTGATCAAAGTATAATATCCTACACAGTTTACATGAGGATTTTACTAACAGAGGTAGGGGTGGGCATTTTTAAACTGAAACCAAATTACCGAATCGAACCGAACCGAATTAATCGATTGTTTCGGTTTTTTCGGTTTTTGGTTTTTATTTTAGTATAATTCAGTTTTCGGTTCGGTTTTTTGCTTCCGGAAACTGGAATAACCGAATAGTTCATGTACAATACTACTTTTATAATATTCTTTATGAAGCTAACAAATAATTCTCATGTTCTAACAACTTTATTCATATGTGCGATATGTTCATATGTTATACTATGCTTGTACTGTAATGACTTACGAATATTATGTGGGTTTATCTCTATTTTGCATTGCGGTATGAGAAAATTAAATCTAATGTACCTAGTGTTTATTTATATTTCGATTAACCGAAAAACCGAATTAACCGAACCGTAATATTTTGATTAATTCGGTTCGGATTTTTATTTTGATCCGAGAAATTCTGTTGCCAAACTGAATTATTTTAAAACCGAAAATACTAACCGAAAAAACCGAAAGAGAGGTATGGTACTTACAAGTCGTCAAGAACCTTGGAGGCGACGAGGAGGCAGGCGAGGAGCAGCCGGTGCACGTTCCTGGACGCCACGACGGCGGCCGGGCGTCGGTGCGCCGCTCTGTCCACGTACGCGTACGCCAACACGTAGCACTCCGCTTGCAGCCCCGCGTACCGGTGCACGCGCTCCAGGTACTGCGCCACGCCGATGCGCGGCCCCGGCGCGCCCCTGGCCGCCTCGAACGCCGCCATCCCCTCGCCTACGCCGCCGCTCTCCATTGCCAGACCGTCGTTCCGCGCAACGAGCCGCTGCACGGCGCGCGCCACCATCCCCAGCTCCGGCGGCGGAGGGGAGGGCTCCCCGTCTGCCGCGCCCATGTCCATGCACAGTCACAGACCGCCGTCGTCTGCCTCGATCGGGACTCGCGCGGCCGCATCAATCGTCGACGCAGTGTGCTTTAGCTCGGTGTAAGTTTGCTTGGCGGGGGTTTAGCGGCGGCAATGGACGGCCGCGATGCGGCGCTGGTGGGGCCGCGGCCGTCGGATGCGCCGCGCCGCGACTGGTGGGGCTTTCTCCCGTGGGGTTCACGAAACTGGATGAAACGGATAGGGTGTCGCAGATTCTTTTACCCTTTTTCTCCTCGTTTCATCTCGAACCGAACAGCCAAGATGTCGTCTTCTTCCTGCTTTCGGTTCGTCCATGCGCAGCGTGCCAAAGTGTGATCCATTTGGGGCTGTGGCCCGCAAAGCTCGACCTCTTCGCTTCGAATTTCTAATATACAGAGACCGCTCCATGACGAGCTCCACGACGAATTGTAGCTAGGACGGTAAAAAAAAATTAAGACCAAGGCTCGCGATCATTTCGAGTTCGGTTTGCTCTACGTTCGATTCAAGTTTAGTTCAAACTCTAAATAAGTTGAGCTCGAGCATAATCCCAAACTCGCGAGTTTCAATGTGCCGAGTTCGAATAGCTCATCAGTGCTCGGTATATTTACTACCTGTTATAAATCACTTGTTGAATATTACTGCATGTTAACTCTTGTCGAGTTTACTCGAGTTGGGCCCAATTAATTTAAGTTTTTCTTATCGTTGAAAACAGGTGTATTTTCGAATTGTTAGCTACTACCGATCTTACTCGAGTCGAGCCGTGATCGAGCCTAGATCTAAACTTGGATCCCAACTAAAACTTAGCTCCTTTACAACCCTAGTTGCAGCTAGTTCAATGGATACAATATCATGTCGTTAGTAGTCACGGTTCGAGCCACACTGACTACGTGCCAGGTGAGAGTTATTTGTGAATTTTCCGGCTTCCGTTATTGAGCGTGTTTAGAACTTAATCTTTAATCAGCCCATGACGCTCTTATGGCCCATCGGTGCATTAGTCTACAAGGCCTGATAAGCCGTTTTCCATTTATTTCTCTTTTCCTTCTGCCTTCTCAATAATCTACTCCAAGGGCAATGATACTAGGAATCAGTATCCTTGCAACAAACATTCTTCAAAGGTGCACGTCCAAGCCCTTCAGATGTCCAATTTTTTTTTAACCTGGCATGAATTAGTTGTTGCTGTCTTGCTGAAGCACCGAAAGTTGGATCTAGGAGTGAGTGTGCACATCTTTCTTAGTGAAAAATTGTTCAGCAAGCTCTCCGGTCATCTTGACTACACGTACAAAACTCACATGTATTGTCGGGTGGTTTTCTCATGGATGCACTACCGCTTTAGCCCAAGACGACAACAAGCTCGCCTGCTTTACCACCACCTCATGGGAACGAGGCGAGCTTGTCAACTTGGGATGCTGCCTCTTTATGTGCGAATGACTCCATGAAAAGATCAGATCAAAGCGGGGGGGCAAAGGTGGACATCCGTTTGTTTCTTTTCCTTTTCCCCTCCCTTTTCAAGTATGATTGCAACCGAACAGTGCAGAGGATGGTTTGGTACTTTGGTTGGCCCAATTTTACAGTCGCCATCTGGTTAATGATCTGCTGCCCTGAATGGCTGAAATGACATGCAGTGCATCGTGAATGAATGGAGCAAACAAGGACAGAGAGAAAGGCAACTGTACCATGAACGCAGGTAAGTGCCATGAGAAGCACAAGAATGGAGCTTGCAGTAGATAACTAAGTGGCACTGTTATAACACAAGTAAGTGACACTATTCTGGTATTCTTCCATCACAACACTCCTGCAGTCTCCCCTGTTATAACGACTTCAATGTCCTAGCACCAACCAGCTGGTCCTTGCCATTATTCAAAATCTACCCATGTAACGACAGACACACAAGCAGGGAAGATCGCTCGCTAGTCGCTACCTTGCTTGCTTAGCTTAGGTTAATCATTGTGATTCTCTCTAGTTTATTCTCTGCGTGAAAGAGTTAAGTGGGAATAAACTTTGGTAGTACAGTTCTCTCTCTGTCTCACGTGCCACAGTTCCCGGTCAGTTGGTCCCATCAGGGATGGGTTCCCACCAGGAACAAACGTCCAGATCTATCGATCTGTTCGCGTTGCAGTGGCAGTAATCCAATTGATTAGCCATTTTAACCCTCGTGAAATGAATTTAGTTACTTATTATTACTCGGTTTGTCCTCGATGGAAGGAGGAGACGCGATTTGTCGTCGCAAATTCCGAGGCTACTAGCTTTACCACGAGATGAAGCTTCGTCTGGAGCCAGCGATTGACAGTAGGAGAGCACCAGTTCGGTAGTTCCTTGTGATTGCTTCCAATTTAACTTACTTTTTCTTCAAGGTTTCAGTAACCTTTTTGTTTTATTTATGATCGTCAGCTACATTTTGGAGTGTAGCAGTAACATGGTTAGCTGATGGCTTTTGCGGAGCAGTACTAGGCTAGGCTGGAATTAGACGTGTATTATGGGAAAAGTAATGTAGATGTGAGCAGGATGAAGGTACAACTAAGGAACAGTTAGATCATGAAGCTAAGGTGTCTCTGTCGGTTGGGTCTACTGTTGTTTAAATCCAGAGCAAGAGAAAGTAAAACTGACTAAGCATAGAGAACCAGTAAGGAAAAACAAAGCCGATTTATCACCATGCTCACCAGCCATCTTTAAATACTCTCAAAATTTTAAATATGTTTGCTTACCATACATTCAACATTGCTGCATTTCATTGCAAACCAGTTGTTTACTATATTAAAAATGACTTGAGCTAAGTTAACAACAGAAACATTGACCCAAAAGATCAACAAACAATAATGGACCTACCTTAATCTGTATCCATAATAGAACCCAAGGAAAGAATCACAACAATGCAATGTATGAGGCCTTGGCCTATCTGGACCATTAGCTGACTTGTATAGAGATTGTTAGCTTTGTATAGACATTGCCTTATATAGGCTTTTCTTCTATACCCTCGTGTACATGTATATATATTGACTCATTGACCTCATATTTAATATAAGTACTATTCATAATATGGTATCAGAGCAAGGTTAGGGTTTTCTTTTACCGGCGTTGCACCTGTGCCCTTTTTTCCTATCGAGCTTTTCCCAACTGCCTCCTCGGCTCTTCTCACCGAGCTCTTCTTGACTTTCTCCCTGTCAAGCTCAGCAGTTCCTCCACCTTCTCCAAGCTCAGCCTCGACATCTTGGTCAACGCCTAGCCTCGCTCGTGCATCAAGACGTCGCTCGCCTAGTTGTCCTCCAGGCCACCGCCTCTCTTCGAGCCGTCTGGTCGCCATCTCCTGTGATTCTTTCGGTCGATACCGAGCCGCTGTGGAGGAAGCTACCCGACACTGGGTCCCCCAGCCGTCGACCAACGCCTACCGAGCCCGGCCCAACGCCGTCCACCACCCACTTGGAGTTCGCCCGACATTGGATCCCCCAGCCACAGGCCGACGACCGCCGAGCCCAGCCTCCTCGACACCTGCCTGCTGAGCCACCCGCCCGACTGAGACTGAGTTACCTCCTATTGGATTTGAAATCCGATCGAGAACTGGTTTTAAGACTATTTTGGGTCCGGCTCCAGCTTAGCTTCTCGGCGGCTCTCGCTTTTAGCCGATTCATCTCAGGCTTTCTGCGGCTTCGCAAAAAAAATATCGTCATCTTCTGGTTCGAGGACTGTTTTTGTTCCTCACTACCCAGTCATCTTTGATGGTTTCAATTATCGAGATTGGGTTCTCCATATGCGCCTTCACATACATGGTCCAGACAGCGTCTGATGGTTATGCTAATGCTTTGGAGTCTTTTCAGACTCATTTTACTGCTTCCAAGACATGGATTGATGAAGATGCTCGTGCGTCCGCTATTTTGGTTGCTAGCATGGAAGTACATCTCACTGGTGATATTGTCACTTTGTCTTCAGCACAATTGATGTGGGCGCAGCTTTGCGATCGCTATGAGCCTATTGGTACTATTTGTACCTTACTGTTGTGCGATAGGAGCATTCTTCTGCAGCAGGTTGATTCTACTGTGGATGAGTTCTATGCGCAGTTGTCCTCAGTGCGGTGTTAGCTTGATTCTCTGGGACAGAAGATTTGCCACACTTGCCAATGCTATCAACGTCAGCACTCTCTTTTGGAGCTTCGTTGCATCTACAACTTCCTGACAAGTCTTCGGGCTAAATTTGAGTAGATTCGTGCCCAGCATGCTTGCTCGTCATCCTCGTGTGACCCTGTTAGAGTCCCTTACAGCTATTTGTATTGAGGAGACTCGCCTTCGTGATGCAGTTCTGCTAGTGTCTCCTTCAGTTTTGGTGGTGCCTGTTCTACTCCTCCGTCAGTGGCGCCTGCTTCAGTTTCAGATACTGGGGGTTAAGGCCTTCACTGCACCTACTGTGACAAGAATAGATATGTGGAGCGGTTCTGCTACCGGAAGAAAAATGATTTTGCTCGTCAAGGTGGATGTCCTTCTAAGGGCACTGGATTCTTGGGTGCCTCCCCTCAGCGGACTTCTATTGGTTCTAACTCCACTCAGGAGATTTTTACGCTACTACGTCACATGATTGCCTCTACACCGACAGGTTCTGCTACTCAGTCTTCCAGTGAGAGACCACCTTCCTCATCAGGTATCACACAATAGATTCTTGACTCTGAAGCTTCTTTTCATATGCCATCTGATCCCATGAGTCTCCATTTCATTAGTCCTCTTGTTGCTCATATCACTGTGCAGACCGCAAATGGTATTTCTCTTTTTGTTGCAAGACAATGCACTCTTTTGTCTTCCTCTTTTCATATTTTTACCGTTTCTTATGTTCTCAAACTGACCATGCATCTCATATCTGCTGGCCAGCTCAATGATCATGGCTGTCGTGTTATCCTTGATTCTGACTCTTGTTGTGTTCAGAATCGCCTCACAGGATCTCTGGTCGGGACTGGCCCTCACCGCCATGACTCTCAGCGTCTTTGGGAGCTTGACTACTTCGTCTTCCTTCTACTACCACTGCCAGTCTCTCTATTTTCTCCACCGCTTCAGCATCCATTGCATCTTCTATAGGGTCCGTTGCTCAATGGCATCACCATTTGGGACATCTTTGTGGTTCACGCCTGTCTTCTTTAGTTCGTCATGGCCATTTAGGATTTGTGTTTGGTGATGTTTCTTTACATTCTGTGGGTGTAAGTTTGGTAAACAACTTCACCTCTCATATCCTTCTAGCAAGTCTGTATCTCAACGTCCCTTTGATCTTGTTCATTCTGATGTTTGAGGTCCGACTCCTTTTATTTCAAAAGGGGGTCATAGATATTATATTCTTTTTATAGATGATTTCTCTCGCCACACCTGAATATATTTTATCTTCTTGTAGTGAGGTTTTATCCATCTATAAGAATTTTGTAACTATGATTCGTACTTAGTTTGATTCTCTCATTCGTGTTCTTCATGCCGACTTGGCAGGGGAGTATCTGTCAGGAGCCCTTCGAGCTTTTCTTGCTACACATGACACTCTTTCTTAGTTTGCATGTCATAGTGCTCATGCTCAGAATGATGTGGCTAAGCGCAAGCATCGTCATCTTTTTGAGATAACTCGTGCTCTTATGCTTGCTTTTGCTGTTCCACCTCATTTCTGGGTTGAGGCTGTTTCCACTGCCACATACTTGACTAATATCCAACCTTCTTCTGCTCTTTAGGGTGGTATTCCAGTGAAGCGTCTTTGTAACATGCCTCCCGATTATTCTGGACTTTGCCTCTTTAGGGGTGTGTGTGTATGTATATCTTTTTGCACCTCGTGAACGCACCAAGCTGACTGCTTAGTCTATTGAGTGCGTTTTTCTGGAATATAGTGCTAAGCATAAGCGATATCGTTGTTGGGATCCTGTTGGCCGACGGATGTGGATCTCACGGGATGTTATTTTTTATGAGTTTTGTCTCTCCTACCCTCATTCTTTTTCCACTCCAATATTTCTTGTCGAGCCACTTCATTTCCTGACTTTTTCTGATACTCCAGTTATCACTTTTCCTCTTTCACAATTGGTGTCTTCTTCATCGCTGGTTTCTTCACCACCGACCACTCCTTCAGAGGTTTCTTTAGACATTGTTCTTTCTTATCCTCTATACTATACCTGCCGCCTGCGAGTTGAGGATTCTTCTGATGTGCAATCTTCTTATCCTACTGAGTTACCTTCTTCAGTGTCTCCTCCTCGCTATGCTCTTCACAATCGACAGTCTATTCAGCCTCTTGAGTGCCTTGGCTTTGCTGGTGCAGTTCTGGCCGAGCTGACATCTTACTGTGATGCTATTATTCATCAGGAATGATAGCATGCGATGGTGGAGTAGCTTGCTGCCTTTGAGCGCACTGGCACGTGGGATCTTGTACCTCTTCCTCTACATGTCCGTCCCACTACATGCAAGTGGGTCTATAAGATTAAGACTTGCTCTGATGATTCTTTTGAGCGCTACAAGGCTCATCTTGTGGCGTATGGTTTTCAGCAGGAGCATGGTCGTGATTATGATAAAACTTTTGCGCATATGGCTCACATGATTACTGTTCGCACTCTACTTGCTATTGCCTCTATTCGTGATTGGTCCACCTCTCAGCTTGATGTCAAGAATGTCTTTCTTAATGGTGAGCTACATGAGGAGGTCTATATGCAGCCACCATCAGGGTATTCTATTCGTGAGGGCATGGTTTGTTAGCTTCGTCGCTCTCTTTATGGGCTTAAGCAAGCCCCCTGTGTTTGGTTTGAACGTTTTTCTTATGTGGTCACCGCGGCTGGTTTTTGTGCTAGTGCTCATGATCCTGCGCTCTTTGTTCACACTTCACCTCGTGGTCGGACTCTTCTCCTTCTATATGTTGATGACATAATCATTACTGAAGATGATTCTCAGTATATTGCCTTTGTAAAGGCACATCTTAGTGAGAAGTTTCTCATGTATGATCTAGATCCCCTTCGCTACTTTTTTAGGATTGAGAGTTCTTCTACATCTAAAGGCTTCTTACTCTCTCAAGAGAAGTATATCTATGATCTTCTTGATCGTGCTTCTCTCATTGATCAGCGTACAACTGAGACTCATAAGGAGCTCAATGGTCACCTTCAATCTACTGATGGCGAACCTCTTGAGGATCCTACTCGCTATCAACATCTTATTGGAAGTCTTGTTTACCTTAGCGTCACTCATCCTGACATTTCGTATCTAGTTCATATCTTGAGTCAATTCGTTTCTGCTTCCACTCAGCTCCACTATAGTCATCTTTTTCGTATTCTACGATATCTTTGTGGAACTATCTCTCGTCGTCTTTTCTTTCCACACTCCAGCTCTTTATAGCTCCATGCATACTCTAATGCTACCTGGGCTAGTGATTACTCTAATCGTTGGTCTCTTTCTGTTTACTATGTTTTTTTGGTGGTTCTCTCACTGCTTGGAAGACTAAGAAGCAGATAGTAGTTTCTGGTTCGAGTGCTAAGGCTCAGTTGCGGGCTATGGCTTTTTTGACAACAGAGGTTACTTGAATACGGTGGTTATTTGAGGATTTTGGTGTTTTTTTTTTCTACACCGACTCCTCTTTTATCTGACAATACATGTGCTATTAGCATTGCTCAAGATCCAGTGAAGCATGAGCTCACCAAGCATATCGGTGTTGATGCTTATATGCGGTCACATGTACAGAATCAGGTTGTGACTCTTCAGTATGTGCCTTTAGAGTTTTAGTTAGCAGATTTCTTCACGAATGCACAACCTAGAGCTTATCATAAGTTTTATCTCTCCAAACTCAGTGTTGTAGATTCACTATGAGTTTGAGGGGGTGTTAGACAGTATCATAGTTACCTTATATAAGAGATTGCCAGTTGCATTGTATAGAGATTGTTAGCCTTGTATAGATATTGCATTGCCTTATATAGGCTTTGCTTCTATACCCTCATGTACTGATGTACATGTATATATACGAGTTCATTGGACTCATGTTAAATACAAAGTGCTATTCATAACACTGTACATTGTTTTTTATCTATAGATTTTGTTCGAACGAAATTGCAAATCTAACCTCCTTCTTGGTCACAAAAGGAGTAGTGGGCAATACGTGTCACCTGTCGTGCTTCTCTACCGTGACAGATATGGTGTTATCATTTGTTATGGTAGAAGAGCGTGATAGAAGATATATATTATCTGTCGCTATTTTTTGCGATCAAAGCGATGATCAGATTTATAATGTCGTTCGAACGACACGAGCATAAAAAGAGGCTAAAAGAACAAAGAAGCTAAAGCTTCGCGTGTATCAACTTACACCAAATTTTTTTTTCAAAATGAAAGGAAAAAAAGCTTAAACCAAAAGGAAGTCTCAGTCTCAGACCTAAAAGGGCCCACCATTTCCTTTCACCTCCTTCCTTCCTTCACCCCTCCGCCCTACTCCCTTTACCCATCTCGCCGGAATCTCACCTCTGATCCAGCGGCACGTTGCCACCGCCCCCGACACGGAGAAGCCCCACCCGCCACCCACTCCACTCTACAAGCTTCCAGAGCATTCCGGAGCGTTCTAGAAGGCGGAGATGGAGTCGATCATAGCGCGGGCGCTAGAGTACACGCTCAAGTACTGGCTCAAATCCTTCTCCCGCGACCAGTTCAAGCTCCAGGGCCGCACCGCGCAGCTCTCCAATCTCGGTGGGATCCCTTTCTCCTGCTAAAACCTTCCCCCAGATGCCGATTTGATGGGGTTTTTTTGTGGTCCCGGTGCTAACTCTTTGTTTGGGTGTGATTTGGGGGCGCAGATATCAATGGCGACGCGTTGCATGCGAGCCTGGGGCTGCCTCCGGCGCTCACCGTCGACACGGCGCGCGTCGGGAAGCTCCAGATCACGGTAACGGCGCCACCTCTGGCTCGTGAATTTTGTATATTTCAGTGCGCGTTCTCTCTCTCTCTCTTTCTCTCTCTCTCTCTCTCGGGTTTAAGGGGGCGCATCGAGGGTAAATTGTTATTCATATTGCTTTCAAGTTACCAATTAGATGTATTCGGGTTGATTTTCGTTCGCACTCTAGTTTTGCTTGTAGGTAGTAGAAATTGTGCTGAAGTTGTGAGTTTGCTTGTTATTGTAAAAAATTTAATTCCGGGTTGGAAAAATTTAAAGTGGAATGTTCGAGGTTGTAGTGAGATGATCATTTAGGAAGTTTTTCTTTGCATTCAGCTTGGCATTGGCGTGAGATTTGGCGCACTCTTGTTAACTTTTGGCCTGTGGTCAGGATTGTAGAATTTGTAGTGGGAATGGTGGGATTTTGTGTCCGTGGATGTTGTAAATTGTGATCAGGAGGTGGTCATATTCGGGTAAATTTTCGTACTTGAGTTCACATGGTACTGAAGCCTACGATTCGTAGTTAACCATGTTCAGAAAGAAGATCTGTAGTTAATTCTGTCTTTATTGTTTTAGGGAATTCTGCATGGTCAATGGTCATTGCCTGTGTATTTGTTACTTGTTAGTTTTGTTAATGAGATTATTTTTTTGTTAATTCTATCTTGCTTCACTTCTGTTTCTTTTGTTTGTTATTACAGCTGCCATCAGTATCAAATGTGCAAGTGGAACCGATTGTGGTGAATATCGATAAGCTTGATCTCGTGCTTGTAGAGAAGGACGACTCTGAAAATCTTTCTAGCCCTAGCAGGTAACTTCATTCCTGCTGGTTAGAACTCGTACCGTTGTATGACCATTCAATAATTGCAGTTCTTTCTGCCATTTCGTTCTTCTTTTAGCAATGTTTCGTCACCATCATCAACTAAAAGCAGTGGATATGGATATGCTGATAAGGTTGGTTTCTTCATACTTGATGTTCAGTGCACACATATTCCAAATGTTATGCTGTAAAATCATCAATGCTGATGAGTCTGCTCTTTCAATATCCGAAATGTTTTTTCAAGTTATTTATGGTAGCTGAATTCAATCTATACACCCTTCTGCTTTATGGTCTGATCCTCTGTGGGCACATCTGCATCTTTTTTTGTTGTAAAAATGACAATTTTCATGGTAATTCTTTGACCTTGTGCAACTATTTCCCTTTTATGGATCATAGATAAATTTATTGAAGCAAGGTATACTTGCAAGAACTGAACTGCAAATGTGGTTTAATATGCTATAATGGGCTTAGATTGCAGATGGAATGACTGTACAAGTAGGTGTTGTGAACCTGCTATTGGAAACACATGGAGGTGCTCGCCGCCAAGGAGGTGCAACATGGTACAGTTACCTTTGTTTGAGTGACTATTGCCTGCTGACTTATTGACGTGCTTGGTTCTTATTTTTCTTAATAAGTTCAGACAGTAATTTTAATTTCTTCTTTCTTTTCAGGTCACCTCCACTAGCAGCTATCACATTTCGTGATCTTGTACTGTACACAACAAACGAAAAATGGCAGGTACTCGTGCTAAATTAAAATTACACTTATATTTGTTAATTGGTTGTTTTTCCATACTTGATTGAGAGATCTTTTATATAGGTTGTAAATTTGAAAGAAGCAAGGGATTTCTCCAACAACAAAGGATTCATTTATGTTTTCAAGGTTTGATATTATCCTATTCCCTTCTAGAAGATTGATGTCTGCTTTGTTGTTATCTAGTTTATTGGCAAATAATGAATTAAGACTTAATAAACTCAAGTGTGATCTCCCTTATTTTGTCTTTAAATTCGCAGAAATTGGAATGGCAATCAGTGTCAATTGATCTGTTACCTCATCCTGACATGTTCACCGATTCACGATTTAACTCTTCGAACAGTCAAGATAACAAGAGAGATGATGATGGCGCAAAGCGAATGTTCTTTGGTGGTGAAAGATTTTTGGAAGGAATATCAGGGGAGGCTAATGTGAGTGCTTTGAGTTTTGGAATATGTTGTGTGGAATTCGATAATTTATTAATTGATGTTGAACTTCCCTTTGTCTGGGCCTGTTGGCTTACGCATTGCTTTGAACATCAGATCACTGTCCAACGAACAGAACTAAATAACCCACTTGGGCTTGAGGTTCAACTGCATATTACTGAAGCTGTCTGTCCTGCCTTAAGTGAACCTGGTAAATAGTTGATTGATTACTGCCCATAAAGCTTGAGCTTTTTGTTCTATTCCTGTTTGTAGTATTCAAACTCGAAACACATAATTGTCAGGTTTACGGGCTTTTCTTCGATTCATGACTGGGGTATCTGTGTGTCTGAATAGAGGAGATGTAGATCCAAAAGCTCAACTGGTTTGGTTTTCTCTCGTGTATTTTTACCATTGCATTGTATTTAGTACGGCACATGATTTTCATTTGCATTCTTATTATTTGCTTGCTCTTATTTTGATCAGCATGCAGAAGCAGCAGGATCTTCCTTGGTATCCATTATTGTAGATCACATATTCCTCTGTATTAAAGATGCTGGTAAGGCCTAGCTCCAAAGAACTTTGAATATGCTACTTTTAGTCATCTATAGTGACTTGTTTGTTAAATTCATTTGTGTCAACAGAGTTTCAACTTGAACTTCTTATGCAATCTTTGTTCTTCTCACGGGTAATTTTCTTACCGGCCAATCTATTATTGATTTATACTTCCTTACAGGAGAATTTTCTTATATCCTAGTGACATGATGACAACTGTTTTTCATTATTTTTAAAGGCTAGCGTTTCAGATGGGGAGAGTTCAAAAAACTTGTCCTGCATAAAGGTCGGTGGGCTATTCCTGAGGTGAGATGCCTCTTGTTTCTATAGACTACTCGAGTCCTGAAATTTCTTGTCATTCAATTATTCTTTATGCTGAAATTCAGGGCATTATGACCGCTGATGTAGAGTATAAAATGGCATGAAACCAATATAGTTAAGATGGATTCACTGCTTAGGTAACTTGAGGCAGATATGATGCCAAATAAAGGATACTTATAACAATTTCCTTGCAATTAAATTAATAAGCAAATTTGTGATATAATGGTTAGAGATTTTATATAAGTTATGGAAATAATTGTCATCTTTGCTGGGCCTCATGTACGAATAATTTATTTCTACAGGGACACATTTTCTCACCCTCCATGCACATTGATACAACCCTCTATGCAAGCTGTTCTACAAGAACCTCTGCCTGTGCCTGACTTTGGTAAATACTTGATTATGCCTTCTCTTTTATGGCTCATTCTTGTACCAAATTAACGATCCAAGAATATAATTGAATCTAATCTCTTAGATCGCTTTTATCAGGTCAAAATTTTTGTCCTCCGATTAATCCATTTGGGAATCAACTATTGGAATTTGTGGCTGGAGTTCCTCTGTTTTCCCTTTATTGTCTTCAGATCACTCCTTCTCCATCACCTCCAAAGTTTGCTTCGAAAACTGTCATCACATGCCAGCCTCTTGTGGTGTGTCTTCTTAACATTATTAGTATTGAAATGTAACATTTACCTTTTCTTCTTATTAAATATTGCCTGTATTTCTGCATCCTTAGGTAACCCTCCAGGAGCAGTCTTGCTTAAGAATTGCATCATTCTTAGCTGATGGAGTAGTGCCCAATCGCAGCACCATATTGCCTGATTCCTCAATCAACAGCCTGACATTTTCTCTTAAAGAGTTTGATCTCTCTGTTCCGTTAGATGCTGAGGAAATCGCAAGGTGCAGTGGAACTAGGACCGCGTGCTCCCAGTCATCATTTTCGGGAGCAAGGCTTCATGTGGAGGACTTATACTTCTGCCAGTCACCATCAGCAAAGTGTCCACTGCTAAACCTTGAGAGAGATCCAGCTTGCTTCCTTCTCTGGGAATATCAACCTGTTGATGCAAGTCAGAGGAAGTGGTGTAGTCGAGCTTCTCATCTAACCCTCTCGCTTGAAACCTCTAGCACTTCAAATGGACCGAGAGCAGTTAGGGACTCCTCTGCAAATTTGTGGAAGTGTATTGAACTAGATGACATCCGATTTGAGGCAGCTATGGTTACTGCAGATGGTAGCCCTTTGTTGGATGTGCCACCTCCAGAGGGTGTCGTGAGAATTGGTGTTGCTTTCCAACAGTTTACGTCCAACACTTCGATTGAGCAGTTGTTTTTTGTCTTAAGCCTCTATACTTACTTTGGCCAAGTTGGAGAACGGGTTTCAAAGGTTAGCAAAGGCAACAGGTCTGGGATAAATAGCGAGCTGTCGGCTGACAAACTTGAGAAAAAACTGCCTAGTGATACAGCCGTGAGCTTAATTATGAATAATCTCCAGCTCAATTTCTTGGAATCTTTGTCTATGGGTGACTTACATACGCCCTTGGTTCAGTTTGGTGGAGAGGATCTGTGCCTGAAAGTTTCTCATCGCACTCTAGGTGGTGCCTTCGCAGTCACAACTAACTTGATGTGGAGAACTGTCTCAGTGAACTGTTTGGAAGGAGAAAGTGCTACAATTTGTGAGAATGGCACCGCAGTGACGGGTGAACATAACAGTGTGGTGCGTGAAAATGGGCATCCCATGATGAGAGCAGTGTTTTGGGTT
Source organism: Rhipidocladum racemiflorum (assembly GCA_036346355.1). Classification (NCBI taxonomy): domain Eukaryota; kingdom Viridiplantae; phylum Streptophyta; class Magnoliopsida; order Poales; family Poaceae; genus Rhipidocladum; species Rhipidocladum racemiflorum. The sequence continues at coordinate 67,006,633 of CM070576.1, read as the reverse complement.
GATCATCGGAGCAAACACCAGGCCAAAGATGTTCATTTTATTGACATAAACATCACTCATGTAATGCCTTATGACATGAGGGATATGGAGTGCCATAGCTTGAATGTATCAGCTAAGGTATCTGGTGTGCGCCTTGGAGGTGGAATGAGTTACACCGAGTCTTTACTGCATCGATTTGGTATTCTAGGGCATGATGGTGGTCCAGGGGAAGGCCTCTTGAGAGGACTAAAGGATTTATCTTCTGGTCCACTTGGGAAACTGTTCAGATCATCGCACCTCACTGACAAGGAAGGTGAGCGTTTGCAACTTTGCCGTTTAGTTTTTGTAGTTCATGCAGGAAATTTTGTTATTATGCCTGAATCTTGATTGCTCCTGCACAGTTGTGAAATGTAATGGATCAGATAAGTATATTACGGATTCCTTCAGTATTCAGGATAGGCAATAGCTCTCGCAACATTATTCAGCAGGAGCTGATGTTAGTTTTTCTCCACATTGTCATGTTTAAAGTCACAAAATCCACGGTTTGAGATCGATAATCATTGTTCATTCTCCACCAACGATCGCATCTCTTTGGCATCTCCGTCTGGAATGTAATTTTTTTTTTTCTGAATTGTAACAAGCTCTAGTTTAGTTATTATTACTATTGAAACAATGCATGGAAAAATGTTCCAGTCCTTATTTCAGATGATGGGCCACGTTCTTTGTTTTTTTGGTTTGTTGCTTTCTCTTGCATTATCCAGAAAGTCTTGTTCTGAATTTGTCCCTTATCCCCTAATATCACAGAAGGAAGATCCAAAGATGACGACAGCAATTCAAAGTTCGACCTGGGGGTGCCAGATGACCTTGATGTGTCAATTGAGTTAAGAAATTGGCTGTTTGCACTCGAAGGAACAGAGGAAATAGGCGATTGGTCTTCCCCTCGTGGTGGTGATCATATCAGTAGAGAAGAGAAATGTTGGCATACAACCTTCAGGAATCTGCATGTGTCGAGCAAAAGCAGTGATCAGCATAACTTGAGAGGTGCAGAGAAGGTGTTGCACAAAAGGGCGTTCCCGGTGGAACGTTTTACGGTACAATATGAATGACTGCCATACTTTTGCATTTTGATTTGGTACTCTCCTTTTGTGTAGTTCGATTTTGAGACATTTGGTGGTACTTGCAGGCTGGAATTGAAGGTTTACAGGCAATAAAACCACGCCTGAGAAATCAACTCATTGAAAAAGGAACATCAAATAATTGTCAAATCGGTGATGAATTTAATAATATAAGTGTTGTTGACCAAGGCGTTGATGTTGAAGCTACCATGGTCATCGGTGAAGATGAGATTGAGGGTGCCAAGTGGACAATGGATAATGTCAAGTTTTCTGTCAAAGAACCGGTTGGAACACCTTTCAATATTCGTCCAAACCTGTTTTGGGAATTTACAACTGCCCTCTGAACTATTTCTATCCATTTGAGCATGCAGATTGAAGCAGTTGCAACAAAAGAAGAACTAGAGCACCTTGCTATGCTTTGCAGATCTGAAGCTGATGCAATGGGGAGGATCACTGCTGGAATTCTTCGTCTCCTTAAGCTCGATAAGTCTCTTGGCCAGGGGACTATAGAACAGCTCAGTAACCTGGGTATGATGTGAATTACTTTCTTGTACATGCCCGGGGCTATGGATTTTTTTTTCTTTTGCAACTTTTGGCTTGTTATGGTTGTTTAATAGTGATGTCTGGCAGAATGTGCAGCTATCCACTGTTGCAGTTCTCTTGGACAATTTTTCCCAGAAAAGGAGGTTTCAAGTGTCTTATGAAGTTGTGCTGTTGCAGGAAGTGGAGGCATGGACAATATTTTCACACCCAGGAGGCTCAGCAGGCAGAACAGTTTTGGCAGCATAGGCACTCCTAGGACTCCAACCCTTAATGCGATCGCAGATGCGGGATCAAAAGACACACTGGAAGCAACACTTGTTTCACTACAAAGCGAAATTTTAGAATCCAGGGCCAGATGCACGGCCCTCGTCTCCCACACAAGCAGCGGGGAAGACCAAAATCGCGCCGAAGACATCAGGCAACTGAACGACAAGCTCGAGAGCATGCAATCCTTAGTGACAAGATTGAGAACATTGATCTGAGTTGTACATAGGATTTTTTGTGTGCAGTGTTGGACAATCGAAAACTTGGAAGTGGCTAATGCTCTACTTCCTCGTGGATTATTCTTTTGCGTACATTTATAATGTTCCTTGGGGGTGTATACATGTGAAGGGTGGAATAATGAGTGGACACGCAGCACCTGAAAATTTTGCCGGAAGGATGCCATGTAGGTTGTGATCAAATAAGTCCTTAGGAATAGTAGCACTGTTATTTCTATGTATGATAAAATGCCCACCGTTTTGGCACATCTGAACCTTTTCTCCTCGTACTGGGGCACTTGGCTTATGTAATGCAAATTCAAGCCCGTATGATCAAAGTTTATTACGTCTGTTTTAAGTGTTCTGCTTTGACATGTTTTGTCAATCCCGTATTGTTCACGTTTTCTTGTCGATTCTAATCTCTGTTGCTTTTGTCATCTATCGTGGCTGTTTGTGTGATTGCGTACTTGACTAAATGAGATGGAATGAAATGAGCAGGATCCAAAAACTAAATCGAATGAATCAAAGGAATGAGGCCTGCAAAGAAAAATCAATCGAATGAAATTTAGCAATGCAAGGGGAAAACCGGAGAAGGAAAACACGAAGGGAAAGAGATCAGCCCAGTGTAAGCCCATCCAGCTCTACCCCACAGAGAGGATTCAGCCTAAGGCCTTAACCCATCCAGGACGAAGCAGCCCTAAGGCCTTAACCCATGCTGCACGAAGCAGCCCTTTATCCAGCCCAAATCGACGAACTGGGTTACCCTTACCCACCCACTCGATGCCCTAATCCTGCCCGGAATCTCTCCCTCCCCGCAGGGTTCCCCCGAAGGTTCTCCCTCTCCAGGTAACTCGATCTTGCCTGGATTTCATGGAAGTTCCTTTGATTCCTTCCGTGTGTTGGGGATTTGGGCTTCCACGAAGCTCCAACTGATGCGATCCAGTTTTCTTTTCCCTGCTCAACTGCATGGGATTTCGGGAACTTTTGGTTCCTCTTGCTTAGTATGTCTGTATGTGTATGCGGATCTAGCCCTTTCGTGATTGTTTAGTCTGTTTTGTTCGATCCGTACGCTCAACGCTGTACTCTGATGCTATTAACCAAATCCATTTGTTTCTTGTTTACTGTGTCCAGTTATGGAGCATGCTATAATCCAAAACGCTGCGGAGCATTCTGATGAGCACGAGGAGGGTACCAGCGTGAAAGTGGAGGTGGCATTTGATGGGGTTCATTCCCCGTTCAGATGCAAGCACAAGAAAAGGTCCAAGGTCTGGGAGGAGTACAAGCCCATCTTTTTCAATGGGAAGGTTCAGTTTGCAGAGTGCCTGTACTGCCACAATCGCCTCAGCTGCAAAGATTCCAATGGAACGAGCCATCTGTGGCGGCATCAGAAAATCTGCCCGGCCAAGGAGGAAGTGGCGCAGAGGCGACAGAAGGATTCCTACTTCCCATATGGTAGATTTCGTTTTTGCCTTTTCCATATGGTATATTTCACTTTTCCCTATTTGTTTCATGGTGTCCTGTTCAGCTTAGTTGTGTTCAATTAGTTAACATGGTGTAGTTTAGGATCTAGATACATATATATTCCTTTGTTAAAGCAATTTACCCCTGGCATATAAGTAACGACCCATATTTTATGCCCAGTTTTGTTGAATGAAAACGATCCAGCTTCGCCACCAAATGATCCGGTCAATGAGGTTATTACGGAGACGCTTGAAGACATAGGCTCAGTAATTCCCAGCAGATTCAAGTCAAAGGTGTGGAAGGAGTTTACACCTATCTATGTTGAGGGAAAACTCCAGGCTGCAGACTGCATTCATTGTCACAAGCGCCTCAGTGCGAATAAGTTTGGAGGAAGAAGCCATCTGAGTCGACATCTTCTAACCTGCCCAGGACGACGTGAAAGGGGCCACAATCATGAGAAGGGTTTATTTTACCCTTCGAGTCTACCTAATTTGAAGTCCAGGGTGCAAGATGAGCTCTCGCCTGCCTTGACAAATGGGAAGGTTCAGATTGCAGAATATTCTAGCAAGCTCCTCAGGACTAGTAGCTTTGGTGACACCGCCCGTGTAATCCGGCCCATTCAAGTGGTACCAGCACATCAATCCCTATCAACTCCAGATGGTACAAGCCTGAAGAAACAGAGGACCTCATTTACAACCACTTCCACTGACATAAGCGCCGGGAAGGTTGGCCAAGAAACATCTTGTCAAGAGCTAGCCAGAATGATAATTTTGCATGGTTATCCTTTGTCAATAGTGGAGCATGAAGAAATGAGAAGGTTTTTGAAGAACCTCTACCCTATGGTTAACACAGTTTCTCATAATGATATGGAAGAACATTGCTCTGTTCTGTTTCAGAAAGAAAAGGTAAAACTGAAGGATAAACTTGCACTTTCCTCCCGACGTCTCTCTCTATCAGCAAGCATCTGGACTCCTGATGGAGCCGAGCCAACAGTAAGTTACCTCTGTTTGACAGCACATTTTATTGCCGAAGACTGGAAAGTTCACAGAATAATAATCAAATTTGGCATGTTTTGGTCCCCACCAACTGATTTGGAAAGGATGATACACTGCAATGAGGCTTGTGTCCCAGAGTCTGAAAGTGGATCATACAATGTCATATGGGACGCCATTAGAGATTGGAGTCTTCATCAGAAGATTTTGAGCTTGACTTCTGTTGGTGAAGTTAGGAATGATGCAAATACCTTGAAGCTGAAGGAAATGCTAATAGAGAAGAAGTGCCTTCCTATCAGAGGCAAGCTATGCAACATTGCTTGTGTGGACGACGTCCTTAACAGTATTGTTTCCAAAGGGCAATCAGATATACTTCGCCTTGTTGGTGACATAATAATGGATTTTTTTGTGGCACATGCATCTTCATCATCGACCCAACACCAACTTATGGATGTCATTTCACAGATGAGTTTGAAGTGTCCACAAGAAGATGCCAAGTGGTGGCACAAATTTTTATTTAGACTTGAAGCTCTTTTGCATTTCAAGAAGTCATTTCCTTCTGAAGATATGGTGTCTCCAGAAGATATGAAAGTTGCTGAGTCTATTTGCAAGATTTTGAGGACGTTTTATCGTGTCATCGAAGTAATTTCTAGCCCTAGCTCTCCGACAGCAAATATATACTTTAATGAGGTATGGAAAGTGAGGACAGTTTTGCAAGAAGAGGCATCAAATGATCACGGAGAAATTGCTACAATGGTTATGGAGATGCAGGAAGCGTTTAATGATTATTGGGAAAATTCATTCTTGTGGTTGTCAATACCTGTTGTTTTAGATCCTAGATTCAAAATCGGCTTCATTGAGTTCCGTCTGAAACGAGCTTTTGGCACAAATTCAGCAAATTACTTATCTGAAATACGCGAAACGGTCTGGGAACTCTTCAATGAATACTGCAACCCTATAGATCGTGTTTCAAATAGTCCAGCTTTGGATGCTGATAGTGATTCACTGGAAGATTGGGATCAGCATCTCAATGAACAAGCAAGTAGTCAGATATCTACAGAACTTGAGGACTACCTTGAAGATGGTCTAGTTCCAAGAAAGGATGATTTTGACATTTTAAACTGGTGGATGAGTCATACTACAAAGTACCCAACGCTTGCAGCTATTGCACAGGACATCTTGGCTATGCCAGCATCTGCTGTTCAATCTGAAGCGGCATTCAGTAGCAGTGGACCAGTAATTCCAAAGCATCACAGTACGTTAAGCATCAAGACAATTGAGGCACTTGTTTGTACTCGAGATTGGATGAGATAAAATGGTAAAATCCTACAAATCGCTCCATTCTGGTATCATAGATCTAGTAGTGCGATACTGTGATTAAATGCATGAGGTTTTCTTACTGCCAGAATATTCTCTTTTTTCCTTTATGGGAAGCAAAATAGTTCTTCATATGGTAGTTCATATTTGGTATGAATTTCCTTGGTTTTGAAACTAAAGTGCTATGACATAAAATGATCTTACTGAAGGTGTAAAAGTTACAATTTTACATGTTCATCCGGAGTTAGTAGCCACTGCAATTAGGTTGTTTCATGTTTGCACTGGATCTTACCTCATAATGTATGAACTACACCTTCCAATTCCATTGACAAGGGTGAATATCTTGTGCTACGATGCCATACATTTGGTCTCTTTTGGCATTTTCACTTTATATTTTGTTGCCTATACCAAACAACGTGCACTTCTCATTAGGAAGTAGGAACAATATTTCCCACACCTTAATTTGCTTATAGCTAGGTGTATTTAGGACACACAAGTTCGGTTTACTAGAATATGGCCTAGTAAATCCAATGCACTCCTGGTAACCCGTAGGAGTTAATGATGTGATGATGACTTGAAATAATTGTCATCCCAGGGTACATGCCGTGCTGCTTTGAACTATCAAGACGGGTTGCATGCAGCTTTCGTCAGTGGAGGATCTCAACCCAGTGTATGTATCTATCTGACTGAGGGATGGCCCGACCTGCCGATGATGGTCGGTTCCCGGCGAGGGTTGGTGTACGAAGACATTTGGCAGCTCGTACCCGTTCTTGTTTTCCGCCGAGATGTGTATATGTCACCCTCACGCCAATGCATTTGCTTGATGTATTTGCAGTCTTACAGATGTATGTCGGTGTTTTTTTTTTTTTTTTTTTTTTGAGGGATATGTCGGTGTTTAGTTGAACTTAGATTTCAGTGTACGGGGATGGGTGTCCAGCCCCAAGAACTGAGCGTAGGGAAGGTTTCGTAGGAAGTGCATACTGGAAATGTTGCAGACATGGCCTGCCATGACTATGATCTGTATTTGAGTCGTGTTAACTGCGGATAAATTACTTGCATGGCTGCATGAACCTAGGCGGTTTGCCCCCTAATCGGCAGGCTTGGCTTAGCGCCTTGTGGAACCATGTCATGGACCGACGTGGTGTCGTGGTTTGCTGAGGTAGCTTGGTGCTGTGCCCACCCGCGTACTGGACGTTGACGAGCTGGGCGAGGAATTGAGGGTGCGGGGTGCAGGGGTCCAAATTTCGGCGAAATTCGGCGAGATCCCGGCGAAATCTCGGATTTCGGACCCCTTCGAGATTCAAAATCCCAGAAAATTCAAAAAATTTAAAAAAAATTCAAATCTCGGATTTCTCGGCGAGATCTCGGCAATTTCGGGCGAAATCTCGGCAATCTCGGGCGAGATTTGGTATTTTTTTGCCGGATTTTGATTTTTGTGCATTCTATTTGCTTGGGTTTAGGATCAAGATCATCCACAAAAAATTTCAAAAATTTTTAACATGTTTTTAACCATTTTTTGGTCGGTTCAATACGTCGGTTAGGACTTTCCGAATTTTTTAAAATTTTTCAAGATTGATTATCTTCTGAAAATTTTATGGGAATATTATTGATGTATTAGGACCATTCACAAAAATTTTCAAAATTTTCTAAAGTGGTTTGAACTTTTTTAATACATATGAACTTTTCTAGTGCATTGAAACAGCAGAGAGAAATGATATCTGATACTGACATTGATAGTTGAAATCAATCTGTGTATGCCTATGAGAGAGAAGTGGAGTGGAAACAGTGGTACAAAACCCACTTCAAAATTATTGAATGACATATATTGAAAAACAAAATTTAAAACCTAAGATAACATGTATTTATAAATGGAGTGCAGATTAACTCACCTATGTATATATGGGCGGGGATTCACATATACATGATCAGTGCTCATATTTATGGCATTGATCTTTTCTTATTAGTCAAAATTCAAAACTGCAGGTGGTTTCAAAGAAAGAACCTCCTCGGAAGCTATGAGGTGGTTTCAAAGAAAGAATCTCCCTTAATACATAGGAACATATATAAAATTTTTAAAATGACTTGAAGTTCATTTGTTACATTTGAAAAATCAAAAACTGATTTTATATACGGTTTTTATCACGACTTTACCACTGTTAGATTTTTTAAAAATTCCTCATGATTGATCATCATCTCAAATTTTTATGGAAACATTAGTGATGTGTTAGGACTATCCAAAAAAAATTTCAAATTTTTTTGACGTATTTTGAACCATTTTTCAGCCAGTTCAATTTGGCCGAGATTTTGGTGATTTCGGCCGAGATCTCGGTGATTTCGGCCGAGATCTCGGATTTCCCGGTAGAAAAAAAACCGGATTTGAAATTTGGTTTTTGCAATTCGTCCGGATTTTGTCCGAAATTTCCGAATCTCGCCGAAATTTCGGATTTCGGGAACCTCCGAGATTTGACTCAAAACGAGATTTGAAACCTTGGCGGGGTGCCCCATGCTCTGGCGGCCAAAGGGCAACCGGAACCCGGTGTGGGTGCGGTGGCTCGGTTGAGTTTTGAGGAATTGATGGGAGCAGTGGGGAGAAATCTACGTGGGGTCCTAAATTTTAGAAAATCATATGTGAAAACCATCTCTTGCTTTTATTTGAGTTCCTAAATTTTAGAAAATCATATATGAAAATCATATTATTATTATTATTATTATTATTATTATTATTATTATTATTATTGCGGAAGCTATTTATACAATGTAGTCTTACAATTCAGAGTAATATTGCCGCGGAAAGAAATAAAAGTCTTGTAGTGTGCCTATCCAACCCTCAAGCAACTGACAAGGTAAATCCTAGATAAACTCATTGCTAATATCCTCGAAACCTGCGTCAAAATACGAATCCTCGGGGTATTCTGTCTCATTCACCTAAAAACAACAATGATAGCAAGTTGAGTACATTATGTATTCGCAAGACTTTTGCAAGACATATAATATATGCAAGTTGTGTTAAAGGAGAGCTACTACGATTGTTTTGCATAAAGCTAATTTGAATTGCAAATATTGAACAATAGATTGAAAACCTAACTTGGTAAAACAATTTGATAGGTATATAAAATAACAAATATGAATATCACAAATGTTGGCGCACCAATTTCAATCCATTTTATGAAAATATGAAAACATCTAACTAGTGTTGGCGCACCAAGACTTCCATGACGGCGGGAACGGCTTTTCGAAAAGATTTTCACTCTGCAGAAGTGTACAGCTTTACCCACAAGATATATCATCTCTTTTTGCATAGTCTTTTAACACATTTCCTTTGGTGTGTCACATAGAGTCTATGATATAACCGTTACATTACCTAATCATAACTTTGTACCAGCCCGGTGACAACAAACCCTTACTATGGCGGCAGAAGATATTTGTACACTCAGTACGGCAAGTGTTTTCACATCCCACTGTCTCACTTCTCCCCGTAGCAAGGTGTACACCGTTGTATCAGGAAACATTATTTCCAACACTTCGGTGTGGGTGCCCCTCCAAGCAATCCATACTGGAACAACCCGTACTACTACAGCCGTCCAATGTGCAAAGCTAGTTTTAAGTAACTTAATAAGTTAAGGCTGTCCCGTACCAGTATTGTAGTTGTACGGTAATTCTTGGATTTAACAAACACTTAGTTCGGTCCTTAATCCGACCCAGGCGAGAAATCTCCCCATATTGCGAACAATATAACCAATATTGTAGTTGTACGGTAATTCTTGGATTTAATGAACACTTAATTCGGTCCTTAATTCGACCCGGACGAGAAATCTCCCCATACATGTCCAACATTTAAATTTATTGCAAACAGTATAACCATCTGTTTGTATTCCCAATCAAAAACATGATTAGCATGTGCAATTATAAACGAGCATACCCATTTCACATTTCCATGTATTCATCTACAACTTGGGTTGTCAAGGTTTACATGTCAGTATTGATTAAGGTAATCCCATCAAAGGAGGTTATACCTACCAATACCCACAAAATAACAACGTTTATAAATATAGCGCATACATGAAAACATTTGACAAAATATTTTACAAATGCCAGGACCAATATTCTATGAGAATAAAGGCAACCGGACTTTTGAGGTACAATGGAAGAATATATGTGGGAGATAAGAATACACTTAGGCAAAAAATTATGACGAACTTATCATAGAATCAAAAAACATTTCTATTGGCTGAATCTTAAGAAGAATGTTGAAGCAATGGTAGCTGAATGTCTTATTTGCCAAATCACAAAATCTGAGCACATACACATTCCTGGATTGGTGAATCCTTTGGAAGTACCTGAGATTGCCTGGACTCATTTGTCGATATATTTTATTGAAAGATTGCCAAAATCACAAGGTAAAGATGTAATTCAAGTTGTAGCAGATAGATTCACAAAATATGGTCACTTCATCAGTCTATCTCATCCCTATACCGTGGAACAACTGGTACAATTATTCATGGATAATGTGATGAAACTGCATGGGCTGCCTCTTGCCATAGTCACTGATCGAGATAGAATTTTTACCAGCAAATTCTTCTCTGAGGTGTTCAAAGCCGGGAAGGCCTGGCCCTAAAGTATCTTAGCATGTCCCCTTTCTGCTGCGTCCCTTCACCCGACTACAATTGCGTTTTGTTTCTTGTAATTAGACCTTAATTTGGGTTTCTAGATAAGGTTGTTGTTATTTGCTAAAAACGATGCGAAATAAGTGTAATTAGACCTTAATGAATTAGCGGAGCTCCTGCCTCTCTTTAAAAGATATATATTAATTAACTTCCAACTTCCAAGCCTTCTTATGATCAGACAAATGGACGCTATATATATATGCATCTAATTGACAAAGGCGCAGTGCCTCCTAATCTCCCCCTGCGCGCCGGTGAGCACCTGCATGTTGCCCATCTTCACCATGGACGCCGCGAAATCAGCAAAGAACTCCGCGGGGTGGCCGGCGACGCTGGCCTGGCGCAGGACGTAGTCCCTGGTGAAGGGGTTGAGCATGAGCGTCTCGTCGGAGGTGAAGAGCCCCCTCCCCTTGGCGACCAGCCTGTAGTAGCTCGTGTCGAACGTCCTGAAGCTGCCAGGGTCCATCTCCACCCGCGTCGTCGTGTCGTTGGGCTTGCACCTGCTCTTCAGGCGTGGGGCGTAGAGCTTGTCGAGCTTCGGGTCCGCCATGAGTGTGCCGCTGAAGTTGTAGAGCCGCTCGGAGAACGACGAGCAGTGGGAGGTCCCAAGAGTGTGCGCCCCTGTTATGTACCAACAAGACATACAGCATGTGTCAGTACGTATGCATATAAGAGATACATCGATAGCTTCCATGGTTAATAGGTTTAAATTGCATGAGAAATTGTAGTTGCATATATGTTTGCAAAACATATTCTTAGTTTGTTCTGAACTAGGGAGGTTTTCTTCTCCCTTCTCTTACCGACGCGTGTGAGTGAGTATTGCGATGGACAGCGAAAAATGTACTAATTTTCGAATTAAGAGTTATGCTTTGTTTTTTGAGTGCTGCTAGCCCACGCTATACCGTTGGAATGCATTCCAACGGTATAGCAGTTTCACCATGTAATTATTAAGTTTCATAAGTGTAGAGATTAGATTTTGAGTTTCATATTTTTTTTCAAGTTTCAGAGCTGCAAATTTGAGCATAAACCACGTAGTTTCTCCCCTTGGTTTTGTATAGTGACATATAATTAGGACTAAAAACCACGTAGTTTTGTTTTCCCCATTTCAGTTGACTTGTTACGTGCATACGCTACCTTCATTCATTAACAAGTTGATTCGTTGTACATACAAATGATTGCCTTTATTGGGGAATGTTACAACAGATTTGTTGGGATCAGCAAAGTTTAAACAAACTAAAAAGAAAAGAAGCGTAGGCTACAAAAACCAGGAGAGATGCAGTAGTATCAATCATCTAGGTACGTACGTAGTTTATTAAAGATAATGCATCGAGTTAAGCTCCTGAAGAATAATATATACCTTGCAGAACCACCTGATCCTTTGCATCAAGGCCCTTTGGGATGAAGAACTCATACAAGTTCGTAGTGGAATCAAAGTAGGATCGGGGGAGGTTGTCCAGAGCATCTTCCTTCACCGATCTCATCCCATCCCTCCTTCCGGTGGGTACCTCCCAACAAGGCCCTTTAGTCTGTCGCATAAGGGAAAAAAAAGCGAAATTTTACGGTGGATAACATAGGTAGTAAATAGTGGTAGTAGAAATCAAACCTAACCATCCATTCCTCAAGGTATTTTAGACTTTTATTAATTCGTTTACAGTTTTGGATTCACTGAATACCTGATGATCTTTAGAGCCTCCTTATCCATTCATCCGTCATTCATCAGGATCATAGGACGTGTTTTACCGTAGATGACAAATAATATGATAGAATTTTTTACCCTTTTACCCTTTTCTGAATTTTACTACCAATACTACAGGTGATAGTATAACTAGATCTAAATTGATTTCAACCATTAGATTTAAAGGAATGAATAGCTTATATCGATTTTAACCGACCGTAAAAGAGCTAAAAAACAGACTTCATTTAACTATAGTTCAACTCCAGTTATTGCCAGCAGCAAGAGAGGCAGTATCGGCCGGTAATTACGCAAAAGATGGTTTAAACTCAGTCAAAGGCAGTCAAACATGCGTGGTTAAGTTTAATGAACAGGACTGAGCTAGTTCTTACCAGCTCGACGACATCCCTCGCTAACAGAGCTAAGACATCAGCACAGGACACAACTCCAGGGCAGGCTTGCTCTAACTTATCCTTGACACGGTCGATTGTGCCAAAGCCTCGCAGGCTGAGGTTCGGAGACGATTCCCTCTCAGACGGCGATCCCGGTGTGCTGTTCAGTAGAACAGAACCATCGCAGCCCTGCATATATAGCACAGACAGTTCAGCAGCGTGTCTTCTCAACTGAACTAAAACACTAAAACATTTAGGATAGACAGGCGTATACACACGTTTACAAAGCAGTCATGGAAATGCATGCGAAGCAGAGCGCCGGCAAGGCTTGGGACACGGGGGATGATCTTGGTCATTTCGTCACGAACGATGAGCTCTGCATTCGGGCATGTGTGCTTGTAGAAACCAACCTTCAGCCCCGGTGGATTGGATGATACCAAGGAGGATTGCAGGACCAGCGGGAGGAGAAATCCAAAGAGGAGTCTGCAAGGCATGCTGTGCATGGGCTATGTGAAACCACTAGCTATGAAGGAAGGGTTTCTCTGTTGATGCTTTTTGAGGTGAACTAGAAGCCTGCTTGCTTTATAGTTCAGTTGCTTAGGTTGTACATGAGTGACAGTAAGCCAGCCACTTCACTCGCTATTAGTTTAGTGGCTGTAGATGCCCTCGTAGCTTCACTGGAATGTTCTGTAACGCAACCGCTAAGACTTGGGTCACATCAAAGGCTTGAACTGTAAGTTGCGAGCTGTTCCCATGCATTTCCTGTTTTAATATTATTCGGGGTGGATTGATTCTGATAATAAATATTATCAGATTCAATATGAGAACCCATAATGCCACAAAAAGAACCTGTATTCAGGTAGTTCATCACTCAGCAATCATTCACCAAGTGCGTGCAAACTCTCTTACGAAAATGGGAAATAAGTGTAACAAGGAGAGAAAAACGGTGAGAGTATTTTAACAATTAAGATGGGGTTTTTATGGGGTATAGTTAGCAGTTTACCTTCATAGTTTTTACGGTGAGAGTATTTTACAAGCGCGCACGGCCCAACATACATTTATAACTGATCACGTGATCTTTTTCATTCGAATTTATAATCTTCACAGCTTTTAGATAATGAAGTACAGAATAGTCTATAACCGTTTGTTTTGAAGAGAGTAGAGTGAATGCACGTAAAAGGAAAAGAAATAAAAAAAAAACGCGGTCATTTCTCCTTTTACTAGTTTAAGGGAGTTAATATGATTTTCATGTCATGACATTATCACAGCTGTGAAATCATGTGATGAAAAATTGGCTGAGTGATGAACTTGGTATTGCAAAGTGGTTGTGCTCATGGCATGTATGGTGCATGTGCATGTGTTGTTTCAGATGTTTAATTGATATGCTTGTGATAGCATGGTAATTATTTTATTTGATACAATGCATTCGTGTGAGTGGTTGCATGGACTGATCTTGAGTCAAGTTGTGGACTTGTGCTCGTACACGGTTTCGTGTTTGTTCATGTGCAGGTGTTGTTTGATGTCGAACGTGGTCAGTGACGGGACCGAAACTAGGTTCATAGAGGAACCGATATTTTGGTGGTCAAGGATGTCATGCGGGACGTTCGGGCTAGAGAACGGTGCACATGAAGAATAGTTAGTCACGTGAGTATGGCATGGTGGTCATACGCGTGCAAGAGTTGTTAGTCACGTGAGTGTGGTTGAGTTGCCATACGCGTGCAAGAGCTGTATTTGGCCAGGTTGGGCCAAGTGGAGTTGTGTTGAATACAGACTCCTTCTAGGATTAGGAGTGGGACTCCTTCTAGGATTAGGAGTAGGAATTGTATTCATAACTCTATGTGTTTGCTCTGTATAAATAGGGAGAGGCGCTTCCTATTTATACATCAAATGGTGTGTTAGGGATTTAGGGTTTGTACTCTTTTATTTTAGAGTACTGTAACCAAACTAGACAAAAAAGAAATAAAAATTAGTTTATTCTAAGCCGCACAAACAGAATAGAAAAAGAAGCCGGCGGCGGCGTGCGTCCTGGCTGAGAGTTGAAAAGAGAAGATCAACGCAGTCAGCTCACGGGCAAGGTCGGCACGTCTGTTCATCACGCTCGCTCGACGGATTAGCTACACGCGCGAAGAGAAAGCTTCAGCCGATATTATTGCTAGTACTACTACGTCGCACTTTGTCCCTGCAAGCAAGCAAGCAATGGAACAATGACCATATGCATTACGGCAAGGAAACAACGTCCTGACCAAAAAAAAAAAGGCTGCTGTCACCGTGACGTGAACAAGAAAGGCAAAAGCAAAAGAACTCAGCGTGCAGTGCATAGCGCAAGGAAACCGATGCAAGAGACAAGGTTCTCTCGGCGCTACAGTAACCAGCGATTTTACTGTAGCAACAAAGGTTCTGTAGCACAGTAAGTCCTCTGGTAGGTGACTTGTTGATTAGTGTTCAAGATAGATTGATTCAGTTTTCTTTGTGATAATTTTGATTTGATCTATTCCAAACCTTTCTAGGGCATTACGTTATTGATCTAAAAAGTTTGGTTGGTTAATTTCTTGTAGATTTTGTTTAATCACGAAATTAGGGTTTAATCAATTCGCGTTATTATTGATATAGTCAACTTTCAAAGCTTATAACTTTTGATCCGTGGATCCGATTGAGTTGATTCTTATTGGGTTAGTTTCTAAATTGAATCTAGTTTCTACAGTAAACATTTGACATCATTCCAATGGTTGGATCTTCGGGAATTCATGTTTTAGTGAACATAGGTCAATCGGTTTTTTTTGCTGAGAATCAAAACAATTTTCATAAATTGGTTAGGGGTGTTATGATAATCAATAAAATTTTGTTTTAGCTTCCACGCAATCATTCACCCCCCCCTCTGATTGCTATATTAGTTTATATCGATCCTACAACAACAACCTTTTCTCTTGGAAACTCCTGCCTTCTAACAATTAAAAAAACACTGTCCATGTCTGCTGGATCATTATTGGCTCCTAGCCAAACAAAATGTATCGAAAAAAATTAGTTCTCTGTTGATACTAGGCAGTCGATGACAAATATATTGAAGCAACAATTGACTGATGAACTTAATCTCTTTTCTTCCAAATTAAGTTGAACAAACGAAAATTCAAGTACATGCCAGTTCTGTTCATGCAATAGAAGCAAATCATCAAGGGGGAAAAAGGAGATAACCAAAATAAGATCAGTGCTAGTTGATTACTAAGGCTATCACGTTGCCGCAATATCCTTTTGATATCGGCGCGCACTTCTATTTCAACCAGCACAATAAATGCAAAGATCAAGCGTGTTCCACATGTCAATGTCAATGTGGCCTTATTGATTATGCTAGTAAGTACTTCCTCCGTTTCTTTTTATAAGATGTATTTGGTTTCGTTAGGACAAGACTTTGACCAACGATTACTTCATTAATATATCATTTATGCAATACAAAATTATAATTATATATAAGTACTTTTGAATACAAATCTGCTAATATCAATTTTGTGTCATAAAAATTATATGCTAATAGAGTAATTGTTGGTCAAAGCCTTGTCCTAACGAAACCAAATACGCCTTATAAAAAGAAACGGAGGGAGTATAATTTTGTATGGCATATGAGACAATGCGTGCACATTTTTATCTAATCAAAACTGATTATCCACGATGGGATGATACCATCGAAAGGGTGCTTAAATGCCACACGATTTTAAATCAAAGTTCGTTCAACAAAACATAATGTATTAACTTTACTCGATGGTGTTTTTGCAATGTTTACTAAAAAACAATTTTATGTGAAGTGTGTATTGATTGTGACACTGACACATTAGCTAGGAACTGCTGTCTATATATAAAGTAAGAGAGGACTGTGTTAAGCAGATATTAGCATTGACATTAATCCCTAGCCGTGCTAGGCAGGGAAGGCAGCCACATCTTCTGTTCTAGTCCATTGTCAACGAAGAAAGAAAGAAAGGGAGATGCCATGGTGTCCCGGCAGGATGGAGAAATGGCTAGTTTCACTTTCTAGATTTATTGCTCTCCTTCGTCGACGTTGAATTCTTCAGTTCTTGAAAGGAAGAAGTCTATCCATTGGAACAAGTTGGTTGCTCTTGAATTGTGGATATCACCATCATTGCGGTGTAATGCTAGGGTTGGTTAGATGTTTCTCCTCCTAAAGGATTGGCATGCCTAGCCTACCACACACTTTGCAATTGCTCACTTGGAAGTTTCCGTTGCTGTTTGGTTGCTTAGTACTGCAGTACACGGCTCTGGACTCTAGGAGTACACAGAGAATAGACGTTCGCTGATATTCATAGGTCGTTGTTGATGAGTGTTGAATGCTGATATATGAGCATCACGGGGCATCTTAATAGAATTTCTGACCTAGAGTTGCATGGTGATACTGTGCTTGCTAGGCTGCGAGTATTGTTCCCGTGCACGAACTGAATGTATAGCTGTACCCAGATGTTAAGACAGATGAGAGCCATGAATGTAAAGTTGAACGAAAGGAAGGAAAAATTGAGTAATTAACTACACATCACGTAGTAGATCATAAGTGGAACATATAAGTGAGTAATTAACTACACGTCATGCAATAGATCATAAGTACACATTTAAACCACCTTCCAAGCCTATCATAACGAATGGACCTGATCCAAACAGACCAGATCCATATGTCTGGAAAGTTATGAAACTAGCACAAAATATGTGAAGGACTGAACACATAGGGTGGTCATTGAAAGCAAAAACAAATGGACCAAGTAAGCATTTCAGAGTAACTAATTGATCAAATTTTAATGCAAATGGAAGCTCAACTCGAGGGAATTGAGCTCCAAAAGAATGTTATAACCCTCAGAATAGAATATCATTGAAACTCTGCAGGTTGGGCTGTTTGTACTATTAACATATTTTTTAAGTACACTATTGGCAATCATGTGCAATAGTTTCGATATTGTCATCTTGCCAAAATTTTACAGTCAACTAAGGTACTTATTCATATGTTAAATGAAAAGGACATACCCCTTTGCTATACCCTAAACAGGAGCTTAATTTCCTTGTATATAGATGGAGTTAGTGTGTATGAAGATGTTCTTTCTCATATCCACAAATGATACTGGCTGATCATTTGTTGAAGGGAATACTGTTTCATCAAATACTACATCCCTTGAGATGTATATTCGACCAGTAGGTATATGCAGACATTTGTAACCCTTGTGATGATCGTTATAACCAATAAAAACACATTCTTTTGACCTGAAAGAAAGTTTGTGTGTATTGTAGGGTCTCAAATTTGGCCAACAGGCATAGCCAAAGACTTTGAGAAAAGAATAGTTGGGTTTGGCACCAAAGAGTTATTGAAGAGGAGAAACAAAATTCAAAAGTCTACTAGGCATCCTATTAATGAGATAACAGGATGTTAGAAAGGCTTCCCCCCAGAATTTGAGTGGAAGATGAGCTTATGCTAACAGAGCCAAGCCCACTTCAACCAAATGCCTATGCTTCCTTTCTGCAATGCCATTTTGTTGATGAGTATGAGGAGTTGAGGACATGAAATTCTATGGTTAATTCCTACTTGTTGAAAGAACTGATTGAGTTTCTGGTATTCACCACCACAATCAGTTTGAACATGTTTAATGGATTTGTCAAGGAGTTTTTCAACATGATTTTTGAATTTGAGAAAGGTGGCAAACACATCAGATTTATAACCTATGAGATAGATTTAGGTAAATTTGCTATAGACATCAATGAAACCCACATAATATGTATTTCCATTAGAAGATTGAGGTGCTTGCCCCCATACATCAGAACAGATAAGCTCAAGAGGTGAAGTAGGGACAAATTCAGAAGGAGAATAAGGCAATTGACGACTCTTAGCTAATTGGCACGCATCACATACATGGTTCTCATTATTTCTAATAAAGAAAATACTATTATTGTGGAGAGCAGCAAGAGTTACTGAAGATGAACGAAGACCAAATCTCTTGTGCCACAAGTCTTCAGAAACTTTATTTGATAGAAAAGCAAACTGTTGTGGAGGGTGATTCATGAGGTTGAACTTGGGCATGCGAGGGTACATGCCCCCTTCACACCTACCTTGAAAAAGCTTTATCTTCGTTGCCTTGAAATCCGTAAAGAACTCCGCGGGGTAGCCGGCGACGCTGGCTTGGCACAGGATGTAGTCCCTGGTGAAGGGGTCGAGCATGAGCGTCTCATCGGAGGTGAAGAGCGCCCTCCCCTTGGCGACCTGCCTGTAGAAGCTCGTGTCGAACATCCTAAAGCTGCCAGGGTCCATCTCCACCAGTGTCGTCGTGTCGTTGGGCTTGCACCTGTTCTTCAGGCGTGGGACGTAGTGCTTGTCGAACTTCGGGTCGACGAGCAGTGGGAGGTCCCAAGAGTGTGCCCCCCTGTTATGTATGAACAAGGCATAGTATGTGTCAGTACGTATGCATATAAGAGATACATCGATAGCTTTCATGGTTAATAGGTTTAAATTGCGACTTCGAAACATGAGAAATTGTAGTTGCATATATGTTTGCAAACATATTCTTAGTTTGTTCTGAACTAGGGGGGTTTTCTTCTCCCATCTCTTACCGACGCGTTTACGTGAGTATTGCGATGGATGGACCGCGAAAAATGTACTAATTTTCGAATTAAGAGTTATGCTTTGTTTTTTTATTTATAATAAAGTGGTTTCTCCCGTTGATTTTGTATAGTGACATATAATTAGGACTAAAAACCACATAGTTTTGTTTTTCCCATTTCTGTTGACTTGTTACGTGCATACGTTACCTTCCTTTGTTAACAAGTTGCTTGGTTGTACATACAAATGATCGCCTTTATTGGAGAATGTTACAACAGATTTGTTGGGAACAGCAAAGTTTAAACAAACTAAAAAGAAAAGAAGCATAGGCTACAAAAAGCACGAGGGATGCAGTAGTATCAATCATCTAGGTACTTCGTTTATTAAAGATAATGCATCGAGTATAGTTCCTGAAGAATAATGTATACCTTGCAGAACCACCTGATCCTTTGCATCGAGGCCCTTTGATATGAAGAACTGATACAAGTTCCTAGTGGCATCAAAGAAGGGTGGGGGGAGGTTGTTCAGAGGATCTGCCTTCACCGATCTCATCCCATCCCTCCTTCTGGTGGGTACATTCGAATAAGGCCCTTTAGTCTGTCGCATAAGGAAAAAAAGACCTTCATTTAACTATAGTTCAACTCCAGTTAATGCCAGCAGCAAGAGAGGCAGTATTGGCGAGTAATTACGCAAAAGATGGTTAAACTCAGTCAAAGGCAGTCAAACATGCGTGGTTTTACCGCCATTGCGGGCCTGAACTAGCCAATTCTCGTCAGTTTCCCAAACTACGCTAACTTCTCTTGCTTGAAGAATTAAGCAACATTAATGAACAGGACTGCTAGTTCTTACCAGCACAACCACATCCCTTGGTACCAGAGCTAAGATATCAGCACAGGACACCACTCCAGGGCAGACTTGCTGTAACTTATTCTTGACAAGGTCAATTGTGCCAAAGCCTCGTAGGCTGAGGTTCGGAAACGATTCTCTCTCAGATGGTGATCCTGGTGTGCTATTCAGTAGATCAGAACCATCGCAGCCCTGCATAGCACAAACAGTTCAGTAGCATATCTTCTGAACTAAACTAAAACAGTTTAGAATAGACAGATGTATACACACGTTTACAAAGCAGTCATGGAAATGCATGCGAAGCAGAAGGCCAGCAAGGCTTGGGACATGGGAGATGATCTTGGTCATTTCATCACGAACGATGAACTCTGCATTCGGGCATGTGTATTTGTAAAAACCAACCTTCAGCTCTGGTGGATTGGATGATATTAAGGAGGTTAATTTGTAGGACCAGCGGAAGGACAAATCCAAAGAGGAGTCTGTAAGGCATGCTGTGCATGAGCTATGTAAAACCACTAACTATGAAGGAAGAGTTTCTCTTTTGATGATTTTTGAGGTGAACTAGAAGCCTGCTTTATAGTTCAGTTGCTTAGGTTGTACATAAGTGACAGTAAGCCAGCCACTTCACTCACTATTAGTTTAGTGGCTATAGATGCCCTCATAGCTTCACTGGAATTTTCTATAATGCAACCACTAAGACTTGGTCATGTGCTTGGTGATCAGTATTTCAGTAGCCCTGTGGCTTGTGTGCATGTACAAGAATTGAAGAATACATGCAAGGCTTGGATCAGGCTGTTATGAATAGCACTTGTATTCAATATGAGGCAAAGGCCACAATATATAGAGTACATGAGGGTACAAGAGATAAGGCAAAGGCCAAGAGATAAGGCAATCATCTATAACAGATAATATATCCTTAACACCCCACCACAAATGCAAGGCGTATGCAATAGCATTGCATTTGGAAGAGATGAACTAAAATAGGGAAAATCCAAAGTCATAATCCTGAAGTAGCCGTCGTAGCTTGTAACTCTTGAAAATCGAGTTGACGAAGAACAGTCAACGAAGAACCGAGTCGGTGAAGAAAAGTCGTCGAAGAAGCCAAATCGACGAAGAAAAGTCGAATGTATGGCAGAGTCGACAAAGAAGAACCGACGAGGCCGACAAAACGAGCCGAGTCGGGGTAATTAGAGTTGATAGAATGAGCCAAGCCGATAAAAGAGCCGAGCGACGACAGAATCAAGATGTTAGAGACTTGGATGGACGCAACGGAAGACTAAAGAAAAAAAAAAATTAACAGAAATAATATCCGTAACACTAAAAAGCAGTAGCCCGAAAGCCATCGAGCCAATGAAAGACAAGATGACCGAGCCGAGCCGAGCCAGAGAAGACCCGAAGCCGAGCCG
The DNA here is from genome assembly GCA_036346355.1 of Rhipidocladum racemiflorum. Taxonomy (NCBI): domain Eukaryota; kingdom Viridiplantae; phylum Streptophyta; class Magnoliopsida; order Poales; family Poaceae; genus Rhipidocladum; species Rhipidocladum racemiflorum. Next base: position 66,985,196 of record CM070576.1, on the reverse strand, counting down.
ACTAAACTGATGCCAAGTCAGCCATGTAGAGCCGAAAGCCAGTTCGGGAGCCAAGCGGTTTTTTTTTTTTTTACCTCACACTCGCGGGCGTGAATAGCCTGTAAACCATATTTGAAGAACCTTGAGAAGAGACTTTGAAGTCCTGTCACGTGAATGAAGCCAGTACCACTTCCTCCACGTGAATGAACAGGATTCACAGCACAAGGCAGACTCTTCAATTGCGTGATTTCACGGGAGAACAGCAAGCATCTTCACGGGAGAAAACAAAACAGAAGCTTTCTCTCTCTCCGGACTTCAATCCGAAGGGAACTTCTATTAGGACTTCAAGTCCGATTGAAGGCGGCTCAAGCGGCTGTGGCTGGAGTGCTTCGGTGCAGGCACGAGACCTGTCGAGGCCCTTCGGGCTGAGGAAGCCGAAGCGGCCGGCGTTGTCAGCGGGAGGCTCGGTTGAACCGAGGAAGAGACGGAGTCCGAGAAGACCAGCGTGGCGATGGTGTAGAAGCCAAGGAGCAGAGGCGCCGGGTCGCCAGCCACGCCTGACGGGAGCCAAGGCCGACAACCACAGCGACGGCGTCGGGCGGGATCGGCAACGAAGATGGCGACCGGGTCGGCGGCGAAGAAGGCGGAGATCTGGCGCGGTGGCGAAGGCCACACAGCGACGGGCTACGAGCGTCGGTCAGGCGTCAGCGACGCACCGGGCGGGCAACGGAAGGCGTCGGCGGCGACTGGAGGCGCCGCAACGGATGGCCGGTTGGCTACCGGACGCACCGCAACAGAGACCGAGCGAATCCGGCCGGCGGCGTCGAGCGAGGAGCGGCGCGGCCGGCGGCGTCGGTCGCCAGCTGTCAGTCCATTCTCGAGCCAAAGTGAGAGCTTCAGGTGGCGTCGGCTGTCGATCGGTGGTTCCGGGCGCCGAGGACGCTGTGATCGACGCGGGAGCCGCCCCGGGAGTCTCCTCCTCCCGGGGTAGCGGATTAGATCTAAAACAGCGGAAGGGAGAGACTAGGAAAACCTAGAGCTCTAATACCATGTTATGAATTGCACTTGTATTCAATATGAGGCCAAAGGCCAAAGGCCAAAGGCAATCATCTATAACAGATAATATATCCTTAACACATGCATCTAGCCATCTAGGGAGCATATTACTTTTGGTAAATAAGAAGAACATTATAAGAAATTAAAGGATAAAGGACCTCTATTTCACCAGTTACAAACTATGCATAACACAGGCATTAGTTGAATGGTGGTCATTCTTCATGGCTTGTGCACTTGTGTAATCCGCACTCTGAGATTGATGCAGAGACTCAGCATGTTGCTAAAAAGTGCCACATCAAAGATTTGAATTGTAAGTTGCGAGCTGTTCCCATTTCCTATTTTAATATTATTCGGGGTGGATTGATTCTGATAATAATTAATAAATATTATCAGATTCAATATGAGAACCCGTAATGCCACAAAAAGAACCTGTATTCAGGTAGTTCATCAAAAAAAAGCACGCACAGCCGCCCAACATACATTTATAACTGATCACGTGATCTTTTTCATTTGAATTTATAATCTTCACAGCTTTTAGATAATGAAGTACAGAATAATTTATAGATTATCATTCTAGCCTTCATCGTTTGTTTTGAAGAAAGTTGAGTGCATGCACGCAAAAGGAAAAGAAATAAAAAACGTGGTCATTTCTCCTTTTACTAGTTTAAGGGAGTTAATATGATTTTCATGTCATGACATTATCACAGCTACCTTTTCTCTTGGGAACTCCTGCCTTCTAACAATTAAAAAAACACTGCCCATGTCTGCTGGATTATTGGCTCCTAGCCAAACAAAATGTATCGAAAAAATTAGTTCTCTGTTGACACTCGGCAGTCGATGACAAATATATTGAAGCAACAATTGACTGATGAAATTAATCTCTTTTCTTCCAAATTAAGTTGAGCAAACGAAATTTCATGTACATGTCAGTTCTGTTCATGCAATAGAAGCAAATCATCAATGGGGCAAAAGGAGATAACCAAAATAATATCAGTGCTAGTTGATTACTAAGGCTGTCACGTTGCTGCAATACCATCTTTGGCCGTACAGAATACTATGTTTTAAAGCCAAATTTAGGTCTGATCAAATATATACATACTCAAGAAATATGAGAACATGGTGAATCAGTTATGACTTGACAACACATTCCCCAAGTCTGAAGCAACAAAAAGCATAGAGACATGTGTAAACAAATCACAACTTAAATCCTATCATGATTGGGCAAACTTGGTGTATCAGACAGACTACACTGTCACAAGATACAGATAAATTGACATTTTCAATAAATATAGGTAGCAAAGTTCTCCCATATTTTTACAACCTTTGGTGACAATTGTTGTGTTTACATCACAATTAGTGATGTATGAACATCATTACAAGGTAAAGCAAGTCAGAAAACTAACATAATTAGGTGTTTAATAGCACATGGATTGGACAAGGTATTCAATTGTTCATTGAGTGGCTGAAACGTGATGGCTTTTGGTTGCTCAAGACTTGAAGTTTAAGCCATCCACAGTGGATACAAAAAACTTCAGTTGACCCACTCTAGCTTGCAAGAACTGTCACTCAACACCAGTAAGGGACCAAGGGTATAGAAGGCAGTTTTGGCCATGACATTTATCACCAATGGTGGACTGACACATGACCCTTGGATATCAGCAGATTAATAAAAAAACTATACAACAGTTACTATTGAGCACACTAGCACAGGATGCACTTACATTGAATGAACATGATGGTTGCTGATAAGTCATTAGCTGTTCACTGTTTAATTGAATAGGTGAAGTATTCAGAAGTCAGATAGAGTTGGCAGGTTGTAGAGGCTCATGTGTGTTGTGCCCGTCAAGTTCACTGTGGACCCAAGTTTGAAGGTGATCCAGAATTCCATATTCACCTGGTTATATCTACCAGTGGCAAATGACCATTATATGACACTTCTAGCAGAGGAAAATTTGTCAACATAAATAATCATCATATGACACTACAACCAGCTTCTTTTGCATTGGATGTTTCAGTCATTAATTTTCTCGTCCTCTGAGCATCCTCCCATAGACTAGATTCTGCATATATGTTAGCAAGCATAGCATACTTTACAGAACTCTCAGGATCTATACTGAAAAGATTATTGACTGCAGTTTCTGCAAGAGGCACGTTTCCGTGCATTTTACAGGCTCCAAGCATTGCGCCCAACATTGATGAGTTGGGTTCAACATTTGTCTTCTGAACAAGCTTCCATGCATCCTCTAACTGACCTCCACGAGCAAGAAGGTCAATAGCAGAGCTGTAATGCTCGGCTCTTGGATCAATACCATACTTGCTCATCATGGAAGTGAAATACTCCATCCCTTTACTTATCAGACCAGAATGGCCACATGCAGACAGAAGAGAAAGGAATGTCACGTCGTTTGGTTTCACACCATTCTCCACCATTCTTTCAAAAAGGCTCAGTGCATCTTCTCCAAAGCCATTTTTCCCACAAGCAGTAATAAGCGAAGTCCAGGAAATCACATTACGGTTGGTAATTTCATCAAAAGCACGCCTGGCATCTGAAAATTCTCCTGCCTTTGCATACATGTCAACTAGAGCATTGTCCAATGCCACATCACCCATAGGCTGCATCTTGCACATATAAGCATGAATTTGTGTCCCAAATCTGATAGATGCTACATCAGCACAGAGGCCAAGCAAGGAGCTTAATAGAACACTGTCAATCCTTAAACCCTTGTGATGAATGTTACAAAAGAGCTCCATTGCATCTTCACTGTGGTTTCTATCCATGGAGTACCCACTGATCAGTGCAGTAGAGGATACGAGATCTGGTTCACATATGGAGTTATATATCACTCTTGCACTGCTCATGCTCCGACATTTTGCATAAGCATCGATAAGTGATCCAATAACAACCTTTTCGCCCCAATAACCCAACTTGATGATGCAAGTGTGAATTAGCTCCACATTGGCGAGTACCCCGACTGCTCCACAGGCTTTTAGAGCACTTCCAAATGTGAAATGGTCAGGCAGCATCTCTGTCAAATATTTTGATGTGCATGGTTGAGAATCTGAAAAAAAAATTATGGCATTTTAAATTAGAAAATGTACAAACAAGATGAAACATACCGTCTCTCAGCATTGAGGACAACAATCCAAGCGCATCACCGTGATGCCCACGCTCCACAAACCCCCTGACTAAGGCATTCCAGGACACCACATCCTTCCTCTCCATCTCCGCGAACAACAGCCTCGCGTCCGCCACCGACCCGCACCTCAGGTGCATGTCCATGAGCGCGCTCTGCACGAACATGTCCCCCGCGAACCTCCCCTTGGCAGCGCACGCGTGCACCTGTTCCCCGATCCTCGCGCACCCGGCTCCGGCGCACGCGCTCGCCGCGCTCCCGTACGTGAACTGGTTTGGCCTGACGCCGGACGCGCGCATGAGGGCGAACAGCTCCAGCGCCTCCCGCGGGTGCCCGTTCCTGGAGTAGCCGGAAACAATGGCCGTCCAGGACACGACGCTCCGGTGCGGCATTCCATCGAACACCCTGCGGGCGGCGGCGACGTCGCCAAACCTGCCGTAGAAGATGACGAGCTTGGTGCTGAGGTGCAGGTCCGGAGGGGAGGCGGAAGCGACAATCCTGTGGTGGACGGATTTGCCTCGCCGGAAGGATCTGGAGCTGATGCAGGTCTGGAGAAGGGAGGAGTACAAGGCAGCGGCGGATTTCGCTCCCATGTCGGCGCGCGCGCTTCTTTCTTTGCCTCCGAAGACGAGGGCTTATCAGTCTACTACAGCACGTAAGTAATATTAGTTATTTCTAATATTATTTACTACCACAGATTAAAATACGATACCCTATGTAAAAATATAATGAAGATGTGCAATACAGATTTTTGTGTGTGTGTTTTGGTGAAACTACAAGAATGATAAGCTCACAGACAACCGCGGAGGTGAAGGACAAGGTGCAGGGTGGACAATAACAAGCCAGGTGATTTTGTACGTGGTATCTCAATAAGGGCATGAATCCATGAGTGAAAGAGCTGTTTGCACACAGCTAATCACCACGAAAACACCACATCAATCAGCGATGTGGTAATAAAATATGTTGGACAACAAGTGTTCGTATAAGCAGCTTTAGGACCAGTCAGATCCATGAACGAAGAACAGTGGCCACATAGACATCCAGTTCTAAATGCGGTAACAGATTCAGATTGCGCACAGTTTGAAGGAGACTGCACACAAATGGAAGGAACTTGCCCATGATGGTATTTACACAACGAAACTATCTCAACAACCCAGCGAGCTTCTAAACGAAAATAGCAATGGAACGTAGAAAACAACAAGCGACAAAAATGTGGGCCGGGCCTGGAAGGGAACTTTAAAACATGGGCCTTGTTCGGACTACAAAACGACAAAATGCGGGCCACAGGCCGGGGAAGGGAACGTGAGCCTTGGAACGAGGAAACTAATACGTAGCTTCGCACGACCCGCAGAAGAACACGCATCGGCGTACAGAATGAAACGAGGATTTGCTTGCGTCGGTATGGTTGGCCCTCTTCCACGTTCCTTTTCCATTTGGATACCTTTTAAATGAAATCGTAAATCTAACCTCCTTTTCAACCATCAAACTTTATCAACTGTAATGGGTGCAGAGCCAGTGACCTACTATGATAGAAGAACATGGAAGATGACACATATTGCCGGTGCTTTTGGCGACGGAGAAAATGATAGATTTGCAATCTCTTATGTTGAACTGCCAATTGTATCCTATTAGATGTTAGAAGTAATTTCTAAGTGCTTAGTCTTAAGTCATCATCTAGCCTAAGTCATGGTCACAAGTAAATGCGGAATAGGATCATTAGGACTAACCCGGTGAAGTAGACGCCATTAGGAAGTAGATCGGTGATGTTCTTGATGTCGGTGTGGAAGGAGCAGTGAGGGATTCGCAGTGCCTTCTTAGTCCTGATGGAGAGGAAGCGTCCACCGTGATCCTCACGGTGATGGAGTCGATCTTCGTTAGCCTCAACGCCAAGAAACCCTAATCGGATGGGATTATCGGGAAGTGGTAGACTCGTGAGTATCTTAAGCACACACGGGAGCCAGCACCTTCCCTCTTAATATAGCGTTGGCCAACGGGACCGAACCAAATAGTTGTTAGCACGTTCCCGATTAAAACGCATACGTGAGTGTGGTGGTCTCAGATCCGAAATTCTCGGATGGCAGTTATTCAAAACGGAAATCACCACTAACATTCTCCCACTTGATTGAAGGTTAATATCATAAGTTCATACTTAACAGAACAGCACGCCAAGATAAAGTATTACAGCAGTTAATAAAATCACCGCTGAAACCTCAGTATCTATAGAGTACAATTCTATCTTAATGGGAGTTGGTTTTATTCTTATGGTCCTTATTTCCAGAATCAGAGGCTTCCCAATAAACCCATGCCGGCAACATGCTCTCGAAAGAGACTGGGTGGTAAGCCTTTAGTAAGCGGATCCGCAAGCATAGACTTAGTACTTATATGCTTGACATCAATTGTCTGATCCTGGATTCTATCTTTCACAACATGATACTTAATGTCAATGTGTTTGGCAGCACCACTTGACTTGTTGTTACTTGAATAGAAAACTGCGGCTTTATTATCGCAGTATAATGTTAGTGGTTTAGATATACTGTCAACCACTCTTAGTCCGGGAATAAAATTCTTAAGCCATACAGCCTGCCCAGTAGCCTCATAACATGCCACAAACTCAGCCTGCATCGTTGACGATGCAGTAAGTGATTGTTTGGAGCTTTTCCACGAAATGGCTCCTCCCGCAAGTGTGAAGATATAACCTGATGTGGATTTCTTAGTATCTACACATCCTGCAAAGTCAGCGTCTGAATAACCCACAACCTCAAGGTTATCAGACTTCTTATATGTGAGCATGTAGTGCTTAGTGCCTTGCAAATAACGCAAGACTTTCTTAACGGCTTTCCAGTGGTCCAACCCTGGATTTGATTGATATCTGCCAAGCATCCGATTCTGAATGCTAAATCGAGCGATACAAACTTGGCGTACATAATGCTTCCGATAATTGAGCGTAAGGAATCCCCTTCATCCGATCGATTTCTAATTGATTCCTTGGACATTGGAATGTTCCAAATTTATCGCCCTTTACAATAGGAGCAGGCGTGGCAGAGCAGTTATGCATGTTATACCTCTTAAGCACTCTGTCAATGTATGCCTTTTGGGATAGGCCTAATATCCCTTTGGACCTATCTCGGTGAATCTCAATGCCCAAAACGTAAGAGGCATCACCAAGATTCTTCATGTCAAAATTAGCGGAAAGAAATCTTTTGGTCTCATACAAAGATATCCATATCATTTGCTAGCCAACAAGATATCATCCACATAAAGTACTAAGATAGTGAATTTGCTCCCCTTAATCTTAATGTATATGCAATTGTCCACATCATTTTCCTTGAAACCGAAATTTCTTATGGTCTCATCGAACTTAAGATACCATTGCCTAGACGCCTGCTTTAGTCCATAGATGGATTTCTTAAGTCTGCATCCCATATGTTCCTTGCCTTCCACGACAAAACCTTAGGTTGAGCCATGAAAACATCCTCATGCAAGTCACCATTAAGGAATGCGCTTTGACATCCATCTGATGTAGCTCTAAATCATAATGAGCAACAAGCGCCATGACAATTCTTAGTGAATCTTTCTTTGAGACGGGAGAGAAAGTGTCAACATAATCTATCCCTTCTCTTTGTGTAAACCCTTTTGCTACAAGCCTTGCCTTGAATCTTTCGATATTTCCCTTAGAGTCATGCTTAGTTTTGTAGACCCATCGACAGCCTACTGTTTTGACTCCATCAGGAATTTCTACTAGATCCCAGACGTCATTAATGCTCATAGACTTTATTTCATCCTGCATGGCCTCAAGCCACTTGGATGAATCCTTAGTCGTCATAGCCTCCTTAAATGATGTAGGGTCATCTACCTTCCCTATATCGCATACATCTTCATTCATGTATACAACATAATCATTAGGGATGGCTGATCTTCTTTCCCGCTGTGATCTCCTTAGTGGTTCAGTAGTTATCACGAAGGTAATTGAGGCTCATCATTAGGTGTCAGATCTTGTAGAAATCTGAATTCTCGGATGGGGACTCAACTCCGTGATTCTCAATTTGGAGGAATAAGCGCATGCAGATGCAGAACAATAGTCTCTTGGATTATCGGTAATGGTACATAAGTCCGAACCTCCTCAAGATCTATTTTCCTAGCCTCTGAGCTCCCACTGATTTCATCATTCTCTAAGAATACAGCATGGCGGGTTTCCACAAACTTAGTGATATGATTTGGACAATAGAATCGATATCCCTTAGACCTTTCAGGATACCCAATAAAATGGCAACTTATTGTTTTAGGATCCAATTTTCCAAGATGTGGATTAAAGACTTTAGCTTCAGCAGGACAACCCCACACACGCAAATACTTTAAACTCGGTTTCCTTCCAGTCCACAGTTCATAAGGGGTCTTAGGGACTGACTTACTGGGAACCCGGTTTAATATGTGTCTTGTTTGTCTTTAACGCTTCCATCCACAGACTAACGAGTAAACTAGAGTAACTCATCATGCTACGCACCATATCCATAAGGGTGCGATTGCGCCTTCTGCTACTCCATTTCTTTGAGGTTCACCAAAGCGTGGAATATTGTGCTACTATGCCATTTTCTGAAAGAAACTTAGCGAATGGACCAGGAATCTGTCCATAAGGAGCATGTCTCCCATAATATTCTCCACCACGATCTGATCTCACTACTTTGATCTTTAAGTTGAGCTGATTTTCTACTTCAGCCTTAAAGATTTTGAATTTATCGAGTGATTCAGATCGATCGCGAATGGGGAAAATATAACCATAACGGGAGAAATCGTCGCTGAGCGTAATAAAGGAGTTATACCCATCAAGCTGAAGTTATAGGAAAAGGTCCACATATGTCGGTGTGGATTAATTCTAAGACTCACATTAGCTTCGTGTGGCTCCTTTCTTAATCTGTTTTACATATTTCCCTTTAATGCAATCAATACAATGATCTGAGTCAGAGAAGTCTAGGGGTTGAAGTATCTCTTCCTTAATGAGACGCTCCATTCTCCCCTTCGAAATGTGGCCTAAACGACAATGCCACAATTTCGATGAAGTCTCATCACCTAGACTTCTCTTTCGCTTATTGGTGGCATCACACACATTCATTGATACAGGAAATTCAGAGAGATGAAGCATATAGAGTTTGTCTCGTCGAGTCGCGAGACCAACATTATTAGAATTAAAGTTTACAATGCATTTATTGTTCCCAAAGATACAAGTGTATCTATCATCATCTAATAAGGAAACTGAAATGAGGTTTCTCCTTATACTAGGAACATAAACGACATTATTCAAAAGAAGGATGAAGCCACTATCTAATACTAATGATAATGTGCCAACGGCTTCAACTTCAGCCTCCTTTCCATCAGCAACTCTAAGGCTTCGCTCCCCCTTTCTTACCGTCTTCACGGTAAGGAATCCCTGCAATGAATTGGAAACGTGCACAGTGGCACCTGAATCAATCCACCAGGTATTGGGAGAATCATTAGCATAAAGGGATTCATCAATAAAAGAAATTTCATCATTACCCTTTTTAGCAAGCCATTTTATAAAGCCCGCGCAATCTTTCTGAATGTGTCCACTGGTTTTGCAAAAACGACAGATGGGCCCATCAGAAGTGGATGTAGCAATGGCTTTCTCCTTTTGCTTTGGCTTGCTTGATTCAAATTTAGGGAGAAATGCAGCTTCTTTTTGGACTTAGCCTCCCCTTGGAATTTCCTTTTTCCATGGCCAACATGGAAAACCTGGTCCTTTCTTTCAGCTTTAACCCTCTCTTCTTCTTGGACACACATAGCGATCAACTCGCTCATGGTCCACTGCTCCTTCTGAGTATTATAATTAATTTTGAATGCATTGTACTCAGAAGGGAGAGAGGTCATAATGAAATGGACCAAGAACCCATCAGAAATGGCCATATCCATGCCCTTGAGTTTTGCAGCCATATCATTCATCATCATGATATGCTCACGAACGCTGCTAGAGCCATCATACTTACTCGTGAGCATCTTCATGATCAAAGTACTGGCATAAACTTTTGAGGAGCCCTTAAATTGCTCCTCGACTGAGGCCAAGTACTTCTTAGCGTTGTCGGAATCAGGGATTGCTCCCCTTATCGCAACAGATATGGTGCTCTTCATTATCATCAAGGACATGCGATTGGATCTCTCCCACTTCTCCGCTGTTGAGTCATAGAGTTTCTTTTTCTCAGCGAAACTCTCATCATCAGTGGAAGGAGCTACGGGAGCGTCCTCACGTAATGCATAGTCCAAATCCATAATGCCAAGGACAATTTGGACTCTTTCCTTCCAAGAAGGAAAGTTCGTCCCTGTCAGCTGCTCAATGCCGTTCAAATAAGCGGCAACATTAGCGTTGTTCATGGCTGAATCAAGAAAATAAAATATAATCAGTAAACATTGGAGAAAATAAATGTCTTGCATGAAATTAACCCTACGTTGGTCTGATTAATAACATGCTAATGACAGAAAGGAATTGAATTAATTTATGGGTAACACATGGTCATATACAACGTTGGTCAGAATATGATCATGGTTATAACATAATCCCAGTTTTAATTAAATAGGTATGATACATAGTTATAATCAACTTTGGTCAGAATATAACTATGATCACAAAATAATCCCAAAACATTATTAAATCTCTAATTAATATTTCCCGTTGGTTCCATATTAATTAGAGACATACTCGTAAATAAACATGAAATTAACTGTCAAATTAAATAAATTGCCCACAAATTTAATCATAAAATTAATCTAAATATTAATGTCCAGAATAATAATCATAAAATTCAATACAGCAATAATGCCCAGGAATTAAAATTGAATAATGATTATTGCTGAAATTAAATAAGACACAATAAATAAATAATGACTTGAGTTAAACAGTGAATGGGCTCAAAACACAAACGGCCTTGCCGCCTGACGTGCAAGCCAGCCCAAAAAGCAAACCGGCCCAAAGACCGTGAGCACGAGGCCCAGCAAAAAAAAAACTCGACCCAATCAAGCGCAGGCCAAGCGCACGCGAATCGTGACCGTCGGATCGAACGGACGGTCAAGATCGATCGGGGATCGAACAAAAATCCGGGCGCTGGAAACCCTAACCCTAAAATCACTTCTTCCACTCGATCCGAAAAAAAAAAACGCGAGGTGACGACGGCGAGGACCGAGCGACCGTTCGAGCGGAGCGGCGCCAACGACGACATGCGCAGGCGACGACGGCGCGCGCTAATCCGGCGAGGCGGCCACAAGCATGAACGCGGGTGAGTACGTGCAGGGCGCACGGGCACGCACTCGGGCGAGCGCGGCGACGGCGCGTAGACGCTAGTGGCACAACCGAGCGGGATGACCGGGTAAGTCCCCAATCCCTTTCATGCATTAGGGTTCTTGATTTGCTTCGGGATTTGAGGAGTTTTGGGGATTTAGGGCTCGGATTTGGGATTTTGGGTTCAAATCCGAAGGTATAGGGTCTTTGCTTTCTTATCCCCTCCTTCTAAATGCTGAGGCGAGGCCTAATTAGCCCTAATCCGAACCAAATTAGTGCTAAGCCGAGACTAATCCGCCCAAAAACAGCATCAACCGACGAGAAAAGGATCTAAATCGGGCTAAGAACAGACTAATTGGAACATGCTCAGGCTAGTTGGCTCTGATACCAAATGTTAGAAGTAATTTCTAAGTGCTTAGTCTTAAGTCATCATCTAGCCTAAGTCATGGTCACAAGTAAATGCGGAATAGGATCATTAGGACTAACCCGGTGAAGTAGACGCCATTAGGAAGTAGATCGGTGATGTTCTTGATGTCGGTGTGGAAGGAGCAGTGAGGGATTCGCAGTGCCTTCTTAGTCCTGATGGAGAGGAAGCGTCCACCGTGATCCTCACGGTGATGGAGTCGATCTTCGTTGGGAGTTTTCAGAATTTGACACTCTTTAAAATTCGCATTTCGGAATTTGACACTCTGGCCCACTGTCATACACACAGACGGTCCCATATGTCATCCAAATGAGCCGAAAGGCTTGCGAATTGAGTGTCAAATTCTGAAATATTCCATCTTCGTTAGCCTCAACGCCAAGAAACCCTAATCGGATGGGATTATCGGGAAGTGGTAGACTCGTGAGTATCTTAAGCACACACGGGAGCCAGCACCTTCCCTCTTAATATAGCGTTGGCCAACGGGACCGAACCAAATAGTTGTTAGCACGTTCCCGATTAAAACGCATACGTGAGTGTGGTGGTCTCAGATCCGAAATTCTCGGATGGCAGTTATTCAAAACGGAAATCACCACTAACATTAGAATTTACTTCGTCATTCATTACATGCAAGAGTAAAGATTTAACGGGCATGGAACGGTACATACCTAGAGAGCCGGCAAGCCGGAGTTAGAGGGTCTCACCAAGGTGGCTACAACAGCCTTATCTATGTCGATAAGATATCCGGTCCAAACCAAACACCTTGATTGGTCAGCCATCGTGCTAGTATTGCGCGAGCAACCTCACATGCACCCCGCCGATGCAATAGGCCTCTCCCGGTCCATGGCCCATACAACTCCATCGTCGACGGCCGTGGGAATTATGTCACTGGTGCGGCCCACATTCATACTGTCAATGCTGCTCGATCCCTAATTGTAGGGAAGTGCACGTTTAAATTGAAACCGAAAAATTGAATCGAATTAACCGTTTATTTCGGTTTTTTAGTTTTCGATTTAAATCGGTTTTTATTTTAACGCTATTCAATTTTCGATTTACGATTTGGTTTTGTAAACCCGAAAACCGAATAAACTGGATAAACGGATGAGAGGTGCTTCTATGCTCTTCCTTCTAGTACAAGTTGCACAAATCTTGAAGTAAGCGAACGGGTAAGTAATCACCATCTACCCTTCATTTATGCTTTAATAGTTGTGCAACTTATAAAAGGAAGAGCATAGAATCACCTCTCTAAACGGATCCATTCGCTTGGTGCCACCGTCGCGTCGGTTCCAACTTCCAACCATTGCCCCAGCGGCTCAGCCCCAGCGGCGCATTTGGCAATCGCTATTCGCTCGCAGCCTCTTCATTCCCCAATCGGCCAACCCTACCCTCGCCACTCGCGAACCACCGGCGCGCCACCACCTACGGCGCGGCCCCAGGCGCCGCCACCATCGCCGCCCTCCCGGCTCCCATCCCCGAGCCGTCGCGGCCCTCCCACCTCTCCCCAAGCCGTCGGCGCCCACCCCTCCGGCCCTTCGCCGCCCTCCGGCTCGATCTCTGTCGCCGATGCCTCCTCCCGCGGTGCTGCCTCGAGACGACGTCATCATTGCTTCCATCTGTTCCCCTGCCGTCCGTCCCCAAGCACTGCCACGCCGACGCCGTCCCCACGCGCGGCCTCCCTCCTCAGGAGCTCCCTCCGGCTACTCTGCTCACTGGGCTTCCCCCGGCTGGTGAGGTAAAACTACACCTCCTCATAAGATTTTATGATCTAAGGTGATTGATGGATGGAATGGGTAGAACCGTAGATGGTTGATGGATCTTAGTTCTCCATTTTGCAACTCATGTGAAGACATAAAAATAAATATTTCCCAACTATTTAGGTGAGAAGAAAAATATTCTGTGTGGATAGCAATGAACCCTTATGAAATGATCTTGCAAATTCTTTCTCACAAGTGTTCAAAAGGAGTGGTGTCCCCAAAGTATACAGTATACACCTACTATTATAAATTTCATTTCATACCACTCCATCTAAGCTGCCTGATGTGAACTTCAGAAGTATAGTTCTTCCTAGTTAAGTAGTTGCAAAACTAAAATGGTCATCGTATACAATGTGTTTTTCTTGGACAAAAGGGAGATAAATATTCATGAATTCATCACAAATGGAATAATAATTGTCTTCAGCGGACCGACATGAAGTTTAGATGTTGACTACTGCAAGGGCCTTGCTAGTTCTAGTTTCAACATTGTTGCAATTTGACCCTGTCCTATACAATCTCAAAGGTCACTAGGTGCATCTGGTTTCTGCAAGTACTGAAAAGTGTTTAAGTGGTGCTCATTGCTCCATCTCTAGTGTTAACAACAGAAACACACACTTCACATGCATGTAATTGAAGTTTAACTTATGTTGTTGCTGCTGTATCCCTCCTGAGAAAATTCGGTTTACCGAAAAACCGAATTAACCGAACCGATTTTTTTGGGTTAATTCAGTTCAGTTTTTTCATTTGAACTAAAAATTTCGGTTGTCAGTTCACAAAAACAGAAATATTTTTACACTGAATAAACCGAACCGAATAAACGAAAAAACCGAATGCCCACCCCTACCTAACTGGCTAAGCCCAATTCGCGCACCTGACAACCAAACGGACTCGCGGCCACGCCGCGCCCTGCTCACCGCACATCGCCTCCCTCCCCCGTGTGTCGCACATCACTACTTGGTCCTGGGCTGCTCGCCGGCGCTTCCTCGGCCTTGGGTCGGGGACAGCGGCGGTTCATCAGATCGACCTCCCTGACCACAATCGAGTGAGTATTCATAATCCAATAGAACTTCTTCACTCATCGCAACGTCCGACGCCCGACGCACTTGCTCCTCACGATCCCCTCCTCCCAACACACGACACATTCCTCTCGATCCCCTCCTCCTCCACCCGCGACCCACCTCCTTGCGATCGATTTGGTGGCCACGAGAGGAGGTAGCGCCACCGGATGGCAGGAGCTCGCGACATCAGGCGGCGCAAGTGGGGGCGGCGTTCTAGGGTTAGTGCAGAGCAGTGGCAAGGTCGTCGGAATCGATGCCCGGCTACGGTGGCGGATGCGGCGTCAATTGGCGCTGAGCTGTCGGTATGTGGTGGCGCTTGCCGGTGCTCCCCTCTCCCATGCCACCTTCTCGTGTTTCTTGAGTTTCTTCCTCCCTCCCGATGACATGTAGACAGCCAAGCCCACTCTCCCCCCCATACCCTAACCCTAGCCCTGCCACATCCAAATTTAGCAAATCCTAGTCGAATATTGAGTTCTGTAATGTGCTAATTCCGTTTGATTTCTTGTTTGAATTCTTTCGTTTATTATTGATCAAAGGTAAACATAGACATGGTTATTTTAGTTGTTGATTTCCTTCTCTCTCTCTCTCTCTCTCTTTAAATTTGCTGTTAGATATGGTTTTTATTTTATGTCATTTATTTGGGTGATCACTTGATATGGTGTTGATCGGTCTCATTTTTTGTAGGTTTTTTATCACATACTGATCTAATCAGATATCACAGCCCTCATCCAAATGCTGTAATGGTTTCTGAAATGATTCCTTAGTTGAACTAAACAAATTTGGTGATCATCCATTACGCTACCAAATTTCTGTGTGTATTGCCTTTTCCATTACATTTATGTTAATAGTCGTGAACAACACACCACCTTAGTTCCAATTGTTGGTAGATGTGAAGGGAAGGAATTTTGCTCCCTTAATTTAGTTGTTTGTCACATCTCCTGTCAGTAGTATGGATGTCTGTGCGCTTATGCAAAGAGTTACTTGTAGGTGTGCTGCGATGACATTCATGGGGTGGAGAGTCGGGAGCTACATTTGCTCAGAGCTGTACGGTTCAGTCATGAATCAGAGGCTGTATTCTTCGAGGGTGGACTGGAAACAGCTGCGGCCAATGATTCTCAAGAGGATTAAGAACCGTGCAAAGGATTATCCAATCAAGAGAATGATCCCGGTGGCAGAGGAGGTGGTCAGGGCTAGAGAGATTGTCACTGAAGGCGTCTCAATGCTGCTCAAAGTTGTTCCTTTACATTCATGCAAGTAAGGCACGAAATGTGGAATTATTATGTTTTTGTCTTGATTTTAGAAAGGAAACTCTGTCTTCTTGTTTTGCTAAAACAGAAGTGCTCATCTCTGGTAGACCGTCTTCAATTTTTGCATGCACCAAAAAGGCTGTTTGCTTTTTTAGTCTGACCGAATTCCCGTGGCACCAACAGTTCTCTGTGATGTTCATGTTTGATCTCAATTTCTGGATTCTTGGTCTGAATATTTCTTCATTATTCGATATTAATCTTTGTAACACCTTATTTTTTTGTTCGTGCTGAAGGTTTTGTCCCGAAGTTCATATTGGAGCAGTTGGGCATCAGATGAAAACATGCCATGGTTTCAAGCGTATGATCAAGTACCAACCCCATAGATGGGGTCAAGGCTGCTTGAAAGACATCCTTGTCCCTGTTGAGTCCTTCCACCTGGAAAACATGTTTCAGGATGAGATAAAGCATGACCAAAGGTTCGACTACACTCGCGTTCCAGCTGTACTTGAGCTCTGCCATCAGGCAGGTGCAGAGATACCAGATGCAGTTCTGCACAAAAGTGACGAACTATCTACAACAGTTAAAGGGACCAACCAAAAGCTTGCTCCTTTGTTACCGGATGAACTTAGATTGATAGGTCAGAGAACAGTGGAAGCATGGGAAAGGCTCAGATTAGGT
Source organism: Rhipidocladum racemiflorum (assembly GCA_036346355.1). NCBI lineage: Eukaryota > Viridiplantae > Streptophyta > Magnoliopsida > Poales > Poaceae > Rhipidocladum > Rhipidocladum racemiflorum. Next base: position 66,968,590 of record CM070576.1, on the reverse strand, counting down.
GTGACAAGACTCCTATTGGTATACCCATCCAAAGTGTGTCAGCATTGCTCTGAAGTGCATGTTGGACCATCAGGGCACAAGGCAAGAATGTGTGGAGTATTTAAGTTTGAGGGCTGGCGAGGGGCACACAAGTGGAAGAAGGCCGAAGTGGATGACCTAGTTCCTCCAAGGATTGTGTGGCATCAGAGGCCTCATGACCCGCCAGTTCTGGTGGACAGAGGGAGGGATTATTATGGCCATGCGCCTGCTGTCATTGAGCTCTGTATGCAAGTGGGTGCAAGAGCGCCCCCAAAATACCATTGCATGATGAAGGCACATGGCTTAGCACCACCTACTCAACAAGACCAGGTAATGTAAGGAGCTGATTGCCTAGTTAAATCTGCACATGGTGTTATACAGGAAATGTACAGATCAGACATCAAGAGGCCCTTTTGGTTGTGGAAAAATCCAAGGTTGCAATGCTTGTACTTCAGCAGAAGTCATGATTATACTTCATTTTGAAGATTATTTGTGTCATCAGAATTCAGAAGGTCAGAGATGAACACAATTATTTTCGACCATTTGTCTGAGATTCTAAAGATAATAAGGGCAAATTGTTTCTTTGGGCGACTATCTGCGTTGTAAAGTATTCAGAACAGATTACTTTGTTACCTTTCATTTGTTCCCAGTTCAGTTGTCAAAAATGGAGGGAGGGCTTTAGAAGTCTGCTGTCTACTCTGCACTGCTACTGTTCTGTGTGATCTTCATTTTTCCCGAGAGGATTACAGGATAGTTGCTCACATTTCCAAGATGTGATGACCTGAAATTTCTTCACCTTGTTTTTCAGGTTCTCTTAATAGGCAATTTTGTTATACGTTAAGACACATGTAGAGATGCCTTGTTGCAAGTTGCAACTCTTATGTGAACATCTCAAAGGAATTTACCACATTTTGTAGTGTATTTTCTGCTATCAAAATCATTCTTTCTTGAAGCTGTAATCTGTATACACAATTGAACCTAGGTTTCTTTTTGCTGTGCTGATGAGGCCGGGCTTCCTTCCCATTGGGCTGATAACATGTGCTTCTCTGGCCACATTTTGTTTCTGTTGTTCTAATCACTGTATTCATTCAGCGTTCGTAGATAAAGCATTAAAGCTCTGGGTTGGATGCAAATGCTTCCTTCGTAACAATCTATCCATCTTCGTCCAAGAGAGCGAGCACTTGCACTGAATTTGAATTTGTGTAACAATCGATCCATCTATCTTCATGTTTCTCTTCTTTCGTTTTTCTGTTTCAGTACTGTTGTATGTCAGTATCCTGAACAAAGTATGCATGTAGAACGCCGGAAGTATTCATATGTTTGCAGAGGTACCGTACACTCCCAGATTTCCCTTGCCTTCCAATATTTGTTCTGCTTTGCTTCGTTTGGCATACGACTCGGAAGAACGAGAAGCGATCCGGAACCGTAGATGGAGCATTGGACGGCCGAGATCGAGACGTCCCGTCCCTCCCCGACTCGGACTCGGCTTCTTCTTCTTAATACTAGAGAGAAGCAAAAAACAGACATGACTTGAGATGCAACATGATGCAATGTTTTGGAGGAAGCTCTCATTAATTAAACAATTCTTATTCTTATATGATAGAATTGAAGGGCCTTATCATAGGAGAATGATGTTATCAAGCATCTGCCATGTCGCCCTTGATTCTCTCTGCTCGGTTTTTATGATTTAATCCAATGCCGATCTTCATTATTCTTTGGTTCAGCACAATCATACAGTGCCAAATGAACCATGTAAAATACCTATCGCAAATCACAAAAACGGATGGGATACTTGGATTCTGTGACCCATATTCAGATCCAAGTACGGCTAATTGCAGACCTGTTCCCCGACGTGGGGTACAAACAATTATACATTAATTGTCCATTATAAATTATACTGGACAATTAATGGACATACTGTCTTGCTTATGGTATACTCATGATTGTCCCTTAGAGTTGAGATTCTTATGCCTGTGTCTCTGAGACAACAGCACGTATATGGAACTGTTCACAATCTACCATTATACCGAACTATTCACAATATATGCTTCCTAACTAGCTAGTGTTTTGCTTAGCATTGTGCACTGTCAAGAGAAGCAGGGTCGCAGAGAAGCATGTCTTGTCAGGTACATGGCAGGCTGATATCAACTATGATATTCTTTAAATTAAAGTACGGCGAAACGGAGTGTATCAGCTAGCAAATGTCAGAAAAGTTGGCATGTGCTGTGTGTAGCAAAGATACGGATGTCTGAATTTTCACGGACAGTTTGAATATGTTGCCGTGGTTTTTATTTTTAAAACACGATTTGTCCACAGAACTTTTGTCATTATGTTAAATAACAGTTGTTTTCGTTAGCGTAGTAATTACCTTGCTTTGTCTAATCTGTAAGCTATTCGGTCCTATTTTACTAATTATGCACCAAAATGTCAGTGTCTCCGTTCCATGATATCGTTGATTGATACGTTGTGTTTGCTCCAAAATTTAAAGGAAACATTTTTTAAACTATGAAATCCACTAAACTATGTTGTCTTAGTTACTAATGGAGAAAAAATGCGACAAAATTCCAATATATCACCATCAGTTTGTAGTTGCCAGAAAGATTTCCTGACAAGCCCACCAGTTAAAAACCCTCCCTGATATATCACTCTTGACTTCTACCATAAGATTTATCAATGTTTCTTAATGCCATGCACTGTCGCGCTGATATATAATAAACCTTCGTCTTATTTATCTCATTCCTTCTGCAATAGTTATCAGTCATGACAAAATGCAACCTTCTAAATGGCTCCAACTCCAAGGCCATACCAAAGAAAAGGATGGGTGGTGACAGAATTGCTGTTTACTCCAAATCTTTCAGTAGGAACCACTAAGAAGAAGCATCAACATCGACAACTACCCTCTGAGGTATGCAGATCAACCCCTCCAGCCATATATCACCAATCCGTCATTATATGCGTGATATTTCGTTCTGCGCAAAATCACAATATCCGGTTGATACATCTTTGTCAGCCATGAAAAAGCCTTCGAAGCTGCTGCCGCTGATTTGCCCGTCTTTGCTTATAAGCTTCGTTTCCCGTGTTCTTGTTTCCGAAGGTCGTGCGTTCGTGGGCAACACCTCCAATTAATGGCGTACAAGATGAAAGGGATCTTCAAGGGCCTCAAGGTGATATCCCAGATCTTCGGTAAGTACAACAATCTTCGCATGCGAATCCTGAATTCTGGTCGTGCTGAAACAAGTACAGACAGTACAATTTCAGAGCTTCGTTGTTTCTCCTTACACCATCTTCTTTCTTGCTTGCTTGCTCTCTGCATGATTCTCTCGCAGTGGTGAAGGAGCATGAGATGGAGATTGGTTTCCCAACAGACGTGAAGCACGTCGCGCACATCGGCTGGGATAGCCCGATGGGGAATGGCTCTCCAAGCTGGGTAAATATAGCTGGATTCAGTGCAACGTACACTGCGAGTTCTGGTTTTATCTATCTGGTTAATTACCTCTTGTACTAATTTTTTTTTTGATGGAAAACCTCGGTTACCGATCATGATGCATTGGTATTCTGCGTTATACCGCATTTCTCTGTAGATGAATGACATCAGGGCATCATCTGATTTTTCGTCTTTGGGCAACTTTGCACCATCCACAGGGACCTCCTGGGCTTCTCAAGGTATGGTCTCAAGCCTCCTGTTCGTCGGTATGGAAGCACTTTCTCTGTTTGGTGTGATTGCTTCATATGACTGTGTCTTCTTTAGGAAAGATTTTGATTTGTTACTAAACTATAGGAAAGAAAATCGATGAATATTTGCATGATATTTGTTACTAAAAATCGATAACGGCTGCAGCATGGCCTGAAGTTTTAAGCAATAACATGATATTTGCATTTTTTTTTATTCAGTTAAACATAGCTACAGCAGTGTCAGTTCTACCTTGCAAAGCTGCATACTGGTAGATATTTGTAGAGCCCCTTCAGCAGTCATCCATGTCGATTCCGTGCCGTGTTCTTTTCACTGACGAGCATACATATATATATATACCGCGGTGATTGTTTTGACAGATTTCGACCAGCCTCGAGACACGTTGCCTTTCGGCATAGTTTCGGAGCACACCGGGCAAGACGCAGCAGCTCCGTGCCCTGAAATACCGCGGCCGCCGAGGAAGACGAGGCTGCGGAGGAAGAAACCCACGGACGGCTCTCCGCTGTCTTCGTCAAGATCGTCCAGGTCCAAGGACTCGTTAGCAGCAGCTCCTGACGCTGTTGCTGTTGGTGCCAACAGCATGCAGTGAACCAAACCGCATAAGCACTGCTGCAATGCTCGACTCTACGTGCGTACTTTTGCGCCAATTGTACATGAAAGTAATGCAATCGAAACTGTGGGTGTAAGAACCTGTTCCAAGACTGGGATTTGATCGTGGCTTGTTATCACGTTCGATTGCGAAATATCTGACCATTTCGCTGTTCAGGATTTTCTTCTTTTAAAAAAGAAGAAGAAAAACTATTAAAGGGTATATCGATCGTTTTTCCTCCTCTCGGTAGGATAAGCGGACACCCATTCTGGTCTAACTCCGGAATCCGGATGCACAAATCCTAACGCTTCGACACGTACGTCTAACACACGCGGTGATGAGATGGTTCTCTTCCCCTTCCTCTCCCTCTCCCTCTATCGATCTCTCAGAACTAAAAATTCCTAAATTCATCTCAGAAACACATAAATCTTTCTTGAGACTTGCAATTTTTTAAACTTACATGACACTTATTTGAAAATTGAAACTAGCTCGAATTTTTGGTACTTTCGTGTAACTTGTTTGAAACTAGCTCGATTTTTGTTACTTTCATAAAACTTGTTTGAAATCAGTTCAAAATTTTGAAACTCTAGCAAAACTTGCCTGAGACTTGTTTGAATTAGCCTGAATTTTTAAATTTAGTGAAACTTTCGTGAAACTTGCTTGTAACTTCGAATTTTTTAAACTTCCATGAAACTTGTCTGAAACGATTACAATCCTTGAAGCTTGCTTGAACACTCACATTTGAAATTTCAAATTTCAATATGAAACTTGAGTTAATTGAAACTTAAATTTAATATCTGATACTCTGGAACTTCAAACTTCAGTTCCTGATATAGCTGTTTAGTCATCTGGGGTGTTGTTTTTCTCTTCAAGCCTCTCTTCCTTTGGGCTCTGGCACAAACTGAGCAAGATTGAAGATTTGGTAGAAAAAGCACCGGATGATACTGATATCCCAGAGGAACTGTTATCTTTTTGCATATTACTCTAGCAACTTGGTGAAAAACAATTTGTGAAGTGTTTTGCGGTTCCTGTAAAGCCTCTCTGTTGAGGTGTTTTTTTTTTAGAATTGCTTTCTGAGTTTAGTGTTTGAGCCGAACTGGATACTGTACCTTCTATCAGTTTCATAATGGAACTGGGAAATCAAACGGTAATGTCCTTTTGATCTAAAAAAAAACTTCAGTTCTCGAAACACCCGTACCGTTGGAAGAGCTCCAACTGCAAGCCTCCAACGGCATCACCTTCCAAACAGAATGGATAGAAGACCTGTCCGGCCCGTTTGGGCTAATCAGGGCCAACCTCACGAAATCTCAGTATCTAAACCCGGCCCGAGCAACTGTTTTCTCGTCGGGCGGCCTGTTGTTCCCAGCCCGGCCCAATTGTTGTTGAGATCGGCGTGCCAAACCAAACGCGAGCCCCTTCACTCCTCGCTCGTCGTCTACTCGTCACGCGGGGCGGAGACCAGATAACTGCGCCACCAACGGCCGCCGGCGTTCGCTCGCGTGGAGCGGTTTCCCGCCCCGCCGTCGGCGAGCTTGTCCCATGCAAGTGAATTATCCACTGGTGGAACTCCTTTTCCCCTCACTTTTTTTCCCCTTATATTATGCCTAGCCTCCACGAGATCGATCTTGGCATACGATATGCTTTGGTACCAACTTGCAAAAAAACAGCGAGCAACTTACGCCAGATTACTCATGATGGGTGGGAGAGAGGCTAATTAAAAGATTGCATCAGAGCCAAGACAGTTGGGGAAATTCAGCTAAAAATTGCATGTTGCATTTGGATAACCGATTTGAAACCCTCCACGTACGAATGTTGTGACAGTGGGATGCCCTCGTGCGCCAGTGTGGCGTAGGAGCGCCGTCTCCGGCCTCCAGCAGTGCGCATTTCCCCGCTAAAGAACAAGCCGAGCAAGTTGCAGAAATTATAAGCTAGGGATTTATATTCGTTCAAACAAAGTTGCAGAAGATGCCTACCACTGGTGGATTTATTTTATATGCTTGATATGCAGGCCCAACCTAATTGTGGTTCCTTGTCTCTTCCGGAGCCGGTGAACAATTCACTTGCAGTTGCCGACGCTTTGGTTGGATAATGGATATTATGATGCCGCCACCGCGTTCTTTGAATTCGTCTGGTTTCTGGTTTGCCCTCTGGCATAGCATGTTCCTCTAAAATACCATTTTGGTTTGTTGCCACTTTAACTAACAGCAAAAGGATTTAGGCTGTGTTTGTTTAGGCTTCTACTTAGGTTTATTTGGCTTCTAGGTCTTCATAAGTCACAAGCCAAAACAAACAGTAATTTTTCAGCTAGCTGGAGAGGAGAAGCTCCAGCCCAATTTGCACTACACGAGAGAAGCAAGGAAAACGATGCTTCTCGGGCTGGCTGGAGCTTCTAAAAATCCCACTTCCCTGGTACCCTTGCAACTTGATCTTATTTACAAAAAATTGACATCCCCCTCATTAAGTCTCTTCCAGCTCCGGCCTCCAGCTCCAGCAGGCCAGCTAGCTTCTTCCAGCTCCAGCACCAGCCTAAACAAATACAGCCTTAGGTGTGCACCTTTCGCTTCGATGGAGGATGAGTAGGAAACTGACGTTGACATTACAGTTGACCTGTCACTAGGTCTTTCATCGTAGTCTTGCTTCAGTATCTCCCAAAGTCAAATTACCGTAAATGGTAATAACCGCTTGGTGGCAAGGATAATTTCAGGAGTTGGTATCTTGCACTGTTCCCAAATCCAACCTTTACCGCTAATAATGCGGCACCGAACTGCAAATTCTCCTTAGCTAGATAAGACTCCTGTGCCAGATGTTTTCAAACTATGAAATACATTCTGAATAATATTGTGAGTTTGAACAAAGATTTCCTCCAGACTTCTGAGTCTTGCCTATTTTTGTTCATTTTTTTTCGAATTTTGGCCAGGAGCTCTGGCAATTCTGTAAAGAAGGAGAGAACAACTGCTGAGCTACAGACGCAAACGCATACACCCCACACACACGCCACACACACTCACCCCCACGCGAAAATAGCACAGCCGGTGAGCACCCGGAAGAGCCGAGACTCGATCCCGAACGGCCTGCATGCCCACTGCATGCACTTACCACCGAGCCACCCCTTGGTCCTCTTTTGTTCATTTTTACCTTCAATGTCTCCACCGGATTCGTACTGTTGCACTTTTTACTCCAGTTATCAGCTAGTGCTTGTGGATTTCTTGAAAGTGACCCGGTATCCTATGAACCTCCCAAGAACTTTTCATCTTACAATGTACAACCACCAGCTTGTCATCGAAAAGTTCAGCGCCTTAAACGTGAATACTAAGGATAACAGTCGACCTGCCAAGTGGGTTTGTTTAAGACTTGCCCACTGAATTCTTCTATGGAAAGAGACCATCCTGGCAGCGCTAGAGATGTATCATGGAACAGAAAAAAGTCACAAATTACTAAATAACATAACTGTGACTTTTTCTGCCAAGCTGTCCAACATATGTATAAACAGCTTGGGGGCATATACATAGACATAGACATATTCAACATGCGCCATGCATGCTCCATACTCTATATGTGTACTGAGCTCATCATTGATTTTTATTTTGGTAGTTCATTCTAAGATACCACGTGGTCTGGATAAAAATGTTCGAATAATTCATGCACTTGGTTGTCGTCTTTGGCTGACCTCACACCAAAAGCAGTTCACAGATGAAGTGACGCATGTTGAAGAGGATTAAGTGACCATGCTCCATACCAATTCAATTTCTTGAAGTCTTCAAACATAAAATGTACAGTACAATCGGAAAGGCCCGTGTAAATTCAAATTAGATGAATAGTAATCACGCACATAGGACCCTCCTATCCTTCAAAATGCAAATGATTTGTCCTATTTAGGACAATTCCATGGAACGTGCTTAGAATTGTCTAGAATTCAAGGTGCACTGGATGCTAACTACCTCCTTGTGATGGCACATGGGAATTTCTTGCTTTGTTATAGAAATATGTGGCTAGTTGCTGCTACTGCAACATGTATTTATACTACTGAACTGAAATTTGTTCCAAGCGGACTAAAATACTGGTTTGATGCATAGTTACCGGATTCGCTGTAAATCTCCGCGAATTATGAATCGGGTTCGTCGAACTCGAACCTATTTAGGGTGAGGAGTTCATATTCGCAGTGAAAATTAAAAGAAAAAGTGGCGAACCGCAAACCTAAATCCCGTACCGCAACTCGGATGGACCGTGTTTCTGGTAACTATAGTTTGATGAAATAAGGTTTTGGTATTTTCGGAAAGTCAGAGATACCCCCTTCTGCCTATTCTGACTGATTAAGCATGCGATTGGTACTTGCTAGTGATTAAAGAAATATTAGCTTCTTGTATCCTAAGAGTATTACAGCTTGCATCACTGACGTGTGCATAGGCGTAACGGAATCTTTTAACCATGTGATTGACAAAATGAGACTGAACTGAATGAACCATGGCTGATTAATGATTATATATTTAAATATTGAGAATTTCATAGTTCACATTTCACTTCACAATCTAGCTAGTACTAAGCTTCTATGTTCTACTAATTTCAAGGTAAATACATGCCTTTCAGCAGAATGGGCACAGCATAAAAATTTGACAAAGCTTTGTGCTGACATAAGCTCTATACAATTATACACGCACATTTTCAACTTGCAACCCGCCGATGATTTGCACTGAAGGTTTTGCCTAAGCTTGAAGTCTTGTCTTTTTCTATCTCCCCATTCATCTCCATTATACCCCTCGTCTTCTAATTCCTTCCATTCGAACAAGGAATTCTCTATAATAATTTTCCAACTTTAATATGTTTTGTTATACATACAAAGAGCTGAAGCTATATACAAAGCTTTCCTCACTGGCATGCACTTGAGTATCTTTTGTTGCTTGTTTATTGTTTCCCAATAGTTGAATACTTGTTTTTCTAAGTGAATGGTATGGTATGATTGGACAGCTCAACGGCATGATAAAAGTAGGGATCTCAGCTGACACAATAGAGCGATAGAGAACTATCATTGTATACAATTAAACTGAATACTGAAATTACATGAACAGTCATCCGAGGTAATTTATCAACATGGAGAGAGGGACCAAGCAGAGCCCTTTCTTCCTCAGCTCATTACAATCATACAGCGCTTTCTCATTGTTATTATCGCCACTGACCACTTCTTGAACTGCATTAGTCACGATCTGTTGTCGTGAACCCACATCGACAAAATACCTAGCCTGCAATATGTCAAGAACACACTCCTGTCAGAAAAAACATGGAATACGTAACCAGCATCTGAAGAAAGAGAGAGATAGCGATTGCTTTCACAAACATACCAGCTGGGGGATGTTGATATCTTTTGCATCCATGGTTACCATTGATTTCATATTAACATTGTGCATGCTAGCTACCTGTGCAACCAAAATCGTAATAACTATGTTAGAAGATAACCTATGCGATGTTGTTCAACAGTCTATAACTAGAGAATCTTTCTCCCTACCTTAGGGCCAGCTGCAGAAGAACAGGCAGTGTCCCGTAAAGAATCCTCCTCCTCCTCCTCGTCGTCGTCGTCGCACATCGGCTCCCACGTGATGAACGAGGCATCGTCACCGAAGGAAGCGAAGGAAGAAGAGAAGCCAGCAGAGGAGAAGCTACTGTCAGAGACTACTTCTTGATTCAGCATGTCCTGACTGTTGTGTGGTGATTCCAGGAGGTCTGCAATGTCCATCGCCCAGCTGCTCTCGCCAGCTGACATGGATGTGGCTGCTGGGCTAATGCATGAAGACTCTGATGTTTTCTCCATGTTTACGAGCAATTGTGTTTCTGTATGCAGTAGCCTGCAGCCCTGCAGCGTATAGCCTTTGGTGTTCTTGCTGTGGATGATGGCGTGCTCTCTAGCTAGAGCTCGTGTTTATATATAGCTCCAAGGAAAGGAATGGATGGACATGAATAGAAGTAAAAGAGTGTGAACTGTCTGTCAGACTGTGGCATCCATTTAAAATTGCCTCTCTAGGAAACTTCTCGTTTGCATTTCTTTATCGTGTAATGATATCTTAATCGAGAATTATTCTACAGTAGTGCACAGTATGATTCGTTACGATGGTTATTATATTCTTTGGGGATTGAGCCGAAGCGGTCGGAACATATACCATACTCCGGCCGATGATACATATCCAGTGAGAGAGCTCCACTTCAACTACTGTACGTAGCTTCTCTTACCCATTCACAATGTCTTAGCTTTCTTTCCTTCTTTAACTGCAACTGGCTTAGCCTTATTAGAACTAAGAATACCTTGCCAATTATAATCCGCGGAGCGAGAAAGTTTTAAAGAGGGGGTTTAAAACAGAGACATCCAAAATTATGGACCATATCGGCCATCGCAGCCTCGTGGGTTGTCTTTGCGCTGGGAGGACTGCGTGGGCTCCAGCCCCACCGATGGCTCCGCCTCTGAATCCGGCTATTCTTAAATAAATGTCATTTTAGAATACCTGTAGTTGAAGCTTTAAAACACTGATCAGTAATATACACGAAAGTATTTGGATTTGTCATACATAAATAATATTAGTAGATTTATCGTCACCATAATTTTTTTTTTATTAACACATAATTCAAAAAATAGTGACCAAATAGGCATGTTAAATATTAGTCATGTCAATGTCCAAAACAAATGGCGAATGGTACAGCATACCTCCATTTGTATCTAGCTTTTCTGGGAATAACTCTCTTGGGTATTAATGGCGAAAAGGTGCATGCAGTGGACGAGTCAAGAATTCAAGATTGAGGAGAGATTTGGAACAGTTCATATCGATGTGCTGGTACAAGTGTGCGGGCAAAACCAAATCAATTCTCGCCCATTACCATGAGGCACGTCCCTAAGTCGTACCTAATCTGATCCTGTGGGCCTGTGGCGATCACGATTAATCAAGGAGTACATTGCGCGCAAGGATCTGATCATCCGAAGCAAATAAAACCGTGCATGAATACGAGCGAGTCGCGACCATATCTCAGAAACGCATAGTTTATCTCGAAAGAAGCAAGCTTTTCTATGGCAACCGAGCAAGTGTGTCATAAGTAACCTGCACATGCGGCCTATATGTATTCGTGCGTAGGCTGGCTATACGGTTTAACACGCTATTATCGAGTTTATTTTGAAATTAATATAATTTAATATAAAATTATTTTATTTATTATTTAGATGGTTATTTCGCATTCGAACTAATAAATTACTGTCACGCCAAACTCCATTAATATCTTTTTATTTGAAATATACTTATTTTAATTTTGAACTTACTAGCTAAGGTAACCAAACCCATTTTGATTCAAACCCAACGCAGTTACGCAGGCACGCAGCTATGCAAGTAGCCAAGTCACATCGATGCATGGTGTAATGACAGCTCCTCAAGGAGAGATGACACTCTGTACATAGTGTCATGTCATTGTGATTTTCGTGAACTGTGATGCGTGTGTGGCCATGTGAGTGAACCATGGGATCGCGTATCCCTGGCCCACCTGTCTGCCATAGATCCAGAACACAAAGGCAGCCTCTTGCGAGGACAGCTAGGCGCCTACGCCGTCGCGCGTCGTGAGATCGCTTGCCGGTCATCCTGCCTCGCTATTTACCACCACTAGTTGAGCACACCCGGACCCGGCAAGACCGCAGCCGTAGGTCATAAAAGGGTAACGCTTCTGCCTCGTATCCATCTTCCGAACAATCTCTTCTGCTCTATATCCATTCATTCATTCGTTTCTTTCCATGGCTTGCTGCTTTACGTCGCTGTGCTTTTCTCTTAGATCCTATGCGGTAAAGTTCTAGTTCTATTAGATTCATAAATTTAATAGAGCCGGATATTTCTAGCTCCATCAAATCCGTGGAGCTGGAGATATGTGTATATTAGAGTGTTTAGGTGGATTATCTTGTTTATATTTTAGAATAAAAATATAAACTTAATTCACTTTATTTTAGCCTACAAGTTTCAGATCTAATGTGGAGCCGAGATCTAGAGCTCTGCCAGGACCTTACTACATATCTCCATCTCTCACCTAGAGATCTGGTATGTCATGGTGTCGTCGTGTCTTGCGCAACACAGCAGAGGAGGCAAGGTCTCCTGAGTGTTCATCCTTGGCCATCCCACCATTGCATGGCAAACTCGTTATGGGCAACTACTGCCTCTATATATATATGTGCAGTTGTCCTGGTCGCGGTGGGCTATGCAACAGCTCCTCCCACAGACAGTTGAAGAGGACGTGGTACTCGGGCAGCCTAAACTCCCAAAATTTTATAGTAGTTTATTTTTACAGTTGTTTATGTTGGTTGTTGCAGATGTTTTGTAAATTGTTGCACACATAGTTCTCATTGTTGCAAGAAGTATTTTATTTCGTTACATTTTTTACTGCAACATTTTTATTTCACTTGTGCAACAATTAATAGTAACCGTTGCAACATCACGATTTTTTCTTCCATAAATTGATTTGTTGCACTCTCGTTAGATGTGATGTATCTTCCCCGATTTATTTTTGTTGCAAGCGTCACCCAAATTATTGCAAAATATTGCAACAGTTATCTTTGAATGTTTTCACTATTTTTTTAAATATTGAAATAGTGTAACACCAAAATTTGTTTGATTCGGATTTTTAACTAGTTTTAAACTATAACTCAGTTATGCACTTGTGGTTTTCGACTAATTTTCAATGAGAATTTTTATAGTTTCTCTCAATCTTTTTAAGGATACTGCATTTTCTTTTCGTATTTTTGTTGCATGTATTGTTTAGTGATGTTGTGTCCACGCGTACGACGAGAAAGTGTCCGAACACCAGTAAATCCCTTTATAAAATTGAATCAGCCAACGTGCACAATTAACAACGAGTATCACTAATTTGATGTTAATCTTCTCCCCCCTTTTCCCATTTCTTCATTGTCGTCTAAAACAAAAACAAAAAAAAATCAATTAAAAACTTTCAGATGAATTCAGTCGAAAAGTTTCGAAAATGATTGAAGAATACTTTCTATTAAAAACTTGAGGAGAAATTTAAAAACAAAAACTTTTTTTGAGTTTGAAATGGAGGAAATAGAGGAAGAAAGGGGATGTCGCTGAGTGTCACGACAAGAGGTTGTTTGAAAGGAAAGAAAAGTGGTAGAAAAGAGTAGATACTGCAACATATAACAAGAGAACACCCTCACAAAAGATTTAACGACGATGCACTCAAAATTAGCAAAACCAAACAACACGACCAACCGCATAGCACAAGAGCATTTGGACATCTATTTATATATTAAAAACTCATGAGAGTCGCTAAAAAAAAATAGACTAGAAATTATCACAAAAAAGCAAAATAATCTAGCTCTTAATCTGGTGGACCCTAATTACCACTGTCATCGGATGTTATTATTTAAAAGAAAATATCTAACTGTTTATCTAGCGGACCCGGGTTATAACGGTTTAGATTAAAAGAAAAATATATAACCGTCTATCTAACGAACCCGAGTTATAACAACTTTGATTAAAAGAAAGAGTCTAAGGATCTCTACTACTTATTTTGATGGGGCCAAATTATAATGGTGTATATTAATCATATATAGATATTAGGGTTATATAAAAATACACAATTATAGAAAAATATAGTTATATATTAAAGATAATCGTATCCAAGGACCTCCACCGCCTATTTTGGTGGGGCTAAATTATAACGGTGCATATTAATCATATATAGATATTAGAGTTATATAAAATACATAATTATATAAAATATATTTATATATTAAAGATAATCGTATCATAATATTTAGCCACGGAGTTGCGCAAGAAAATATGCTAGTTTAACCTAAAAGCGCAACAAACATAAGCCCACTCGTCACTTCGTCAGACGATCGCCCGCATGTTTCCTCGTCTCGGTGGTCGGCAGGCATGACCCATCCACCTACCAGTTAAGCTCTCTTCGGTGCAAATTACAGGATACCAAGCCTCGACATGATGCATCTTAATTAAGCTCTGTTTGCCGTAATTTCTGCCTTGGACAGACTCCGATGACGGAGACACTCGATGCAACGGCATGCACACCGTAGATAGGCACCGGAGCCCGGAGGCATCGGCACGGCAGGCCATCGGATCGGATCTGGAAGAGGCGAGGCGAAGCGAGGCGAGGAACTACCGCGTGCTGGAACGGCAACGCGTATCCCATTCCCTCGTAGCCAACAGGTGAGTACATTGGGATCTTGTGTTTAAATATTTGTCCCAACGAATGAATCTCTCAATTTGTCTTTAGATTGTGCCGTGTTATCTTCTCCATGTGTATGCATGTGTGTACGTACTACGTAGTGGCTGTGTACACTGTACAACTCTAGCTAGCTAGACTTTGTTTTCTTACAGGGAATAATGTCTATGCCCTATAGTATAATACACTAATACTACTAGGCTATACTAGCTAGCTAGTACTCCATGTGCAATCACGCGAAGAATCTCAAGCAACTGACAACCAAACGACCGTATCTCCAAGAATGGAAGAGAAAACGTACTTCTTCCTTGCAAAGTATCACAAGTTACATAAAAAAAAATCGGTGCATGAATGCCCGTGCATTATATTCATGCAACAGGAGGTAGTTGCGGCCGGTTCATCAGAATAAAACCGAGTAATCATGTAAACCAACCCCACAGGCAATTTCATTATCCATTCAACTCATCACAGGTCACTCCTACAAGGAAACCGAGTGTTCTGTCGTTCTTTACGTACGCAGTCACCCTGGCACAGGCTTCGCGTGTAACATGTGCGTAATTTCATCTCTAAGGATGCCTTTGGTTAATGGGCTCAAGGTGATAGGATGGCCACATCCATTTTTTTCCTTTCATCCCATTATTTACTTGGATGGATGGGTGAATGAGGTCATTCAACTCTCATGTGATCCAACTTTCATTCTATCCACCATCCAACTTTTATCACACCAACTAAATTTGAATTCTCACCTCATCCACCATCCAACTCTCATCCCATCAAACTTTATCCTTCAATCAAATAAAAAATTAGCTCATCCCATTCGTTTCTTATCCCGCCAACTAAACATGAGCTTGGATGACTTCATCTTTGTTAGACTGGATGGCCTCATCCTATCCACTTTTGCCCTTAAAGTAAACACAGCGAGTCGGCACGCGAATTAACAGAGATGCAGCATGAGATCACTACGCACCTCGACGAACGACGGCAGCGGCTTAGCCCTGCGGATGAGAGCCGCCATGTGGGAGTACTTGTCGTTGAGACCTCGCAGAACGGCCAGCACCAAGGTGAGGTCGAGAACGGGTTCACCGAGGGCGTCGGCCATGGTCTTCAACTTGCGGCAATAATCGGAGATGGTGAGGTCGCCTTGGCAGAAGGTGCGGAACTCGGCGTCGAGGTACATTGCCGTGTCTCCTTGTTGCCGAGGAATTGTTCTACGAGTCCAAGCCAGACGCGGCGCGCGGACGTGGTTGGCGACATGACGAGCTCGACGAGGCTCGAGGATGTGGTGCTGTAGAGCCACGACAGGACTGTGCACTCCATGCGGAGCCATGGAGGATCGTCGGGGAAGGCAACGTCGGCGAGAATGTGGTCGGAGAGCGCGTACTTGCTGACGACGAGGAGAAAGAGGCCGTGCCACTTGGTGTAGTTGGGCAAGTCGGAGTCGAGGACGACAGGGATGAGAGTGCGGATGTCGACGGTACCATGCATGTAGAAGAGAATAGGGAATAGGAATGCTGCCTCAGAGCATCTCCAATAGTTTTCTATAATTTGACTCCCAATAACCCTGGATTGGAAGCTTTCTAAAGTTTTTGGGCCTTAAAAAAAGGTCATTTTTCAACAGTTCCCATCCCCCCCCCAGAAAAAATAGTGATTGGGAAAGCACACGAGCGTCCAATATCTGGCCACTTCGGCCGGAGTTTTTGGGCGTGCAGAGAGATTGGGATTTCGATAGGGTAACTGTTGGAGCGGTAATTTTTTCATTTGTTCCTAAAAAATAATTTTGGGAATAAGTTTTGGGAACTATTGGAGATGCTCTCACATCTCTAGGATGGCAGGCACAGAACTTTATAAACATCCTCAAGGGATAAGTATAGCAGGTTACAACAGATCAGAACTAACCATGTTTAGCTACAACAAGATACGGTAAGCTATCAACAGAAAATAGAAGACTGGGATATCAGCCATACAACAGGAAAGATAAATCTCTCTAACAACACCCCGCAGTCGCAGCGGGAGGTTGGCGAACGCCAAGACTGGACTTAAAATCCAGAAACAGCTGGGATGGTAGACCCTTAGTCATGATGTCTGCAAATTGTAATGCAGATGGAACATGTAGCACACGAACTTGATCGAGGGAGACTTTCTCACGCATAAAATGGATATCAATCTCAATATGCTTGGTGCGCTTGTGCTGGACAGGATTAGCCAACATGTACACAGTGCTAACATTGTCGCAGTAGACAACGGTGGCCTTGCGAGGAGGAAGATGAAGTACCTGAAGAAGTTGGCAGATCCAGCAGCACTCAACAACAACGTGAGCCACGGCACTCGGCTTCAGCACTAGACCGTGAGACAGTGGGCTGCCGTTTGGAGGACCAAGAGACGGAACTATTGCCAAGGTAAACACAGAAGCCAGAGGTGGAACGCCGAGAATCGGGACAGCCGGCCTAATCAGCGTCTGAATGTGCAATCAAATCGGAGGAGGAGGAGGAGGCATGAAGATGCAAACCATCGTCGATAGTGCCCTTACTGTATCGCAAAATGCGCTTTACAAGAGCAAGATGCGCCTCCCTTGGATCATGCATATGCAAACAAGCCTGTTGAACATCGTACTGAATATCTGGTCGAGTCAAAGTAAGGTACTGAAGAGCCCCAATAAGACTGCAATAATCCAAAGGATCAGAGACCGGAGCACCATCAATAGCGGAGAGCTTGGATTGAGTATCAATAGGGAGTGTTTGTTGGATGACAGTCACTCATACCGGCACGACGCAGAAGATCCAAAGCATACTGCCGCTGGGACAAGAGCAGACCGGTAGCTGATCAGGTGACTGAAATACCAAGGAAGTTGTCGGGGATTGGGCTATTTCCTATAAGGACCATTCTGCCCCGACGGCCGAGCAGCTCCCGACCATGGGCTTGGATGCGATACCCAAGCGTGAGCCTCGGGCATTATCACGCTCGGGCACAGGTATACTCGTAATATCGAAGCAAAGCATGGTCGGCTATAAGCCTCAAAGACGTGCCCGAGCAACCATGCTCGGAAAGGACGCGGGATGGTAGAAGCCAGACCAAAGGCATGCTCGGAGATTGCCGGAGGACGTGGTCAACCCATAAAACAGGAAAGTGGCGACTATTTCGCCAAGGAGTTATACCAATAATTCAAACGTGGCGAGAATCATGGACACGTCCAAAGAGGGCAACGGACGTGATCTTAGGAATCAGTTACCATGTATGTACATAGGCACCTAGTATTTAATCCTCTCTCCATCAACAGAGAAAGGGGACTCCGTGGGGAGATCCACGCACTTGTATCCATCATTTCAATACAGAAAAACGCCACCAAGCGACTGGATGTAGGGCTATTATCTCGATCATGAGAGGCCTGAACCAGGATAAAATCCTTGTTTTTCTGTCTGTTCTAAGGGACCATCTCCCGCGTCTTCGATGCTACACCTTTGGTAGAAAGGGGCTTCGGTTGATCCCACATTCAACAAGTAAGCTCGGTGGGGGCCAGTTCCCCAATCGTCGACAGTTGGCGCCGTCCGTGGGGATCGATGGATTCTTTGCCAAAGAAATCCCAAAGGCGTCATCTTCCACATCTGATGACCGATACTGCGCAACTTATGATGAGGTAAGATACGTAAAAAAAAAGTTCTTTACCTCAAGCAAACTGTGCTTAGGCGAGTCGTTTCTGTTTTGCACCAAGCAAGTTCTTCGCTCGAGCGCAAATTTCATCCCCTTGCCCGAGCAGGCTTTTCGCTCGAATCTGTACCGAGTAAATTTTTAGCTCGGACGCGTGTTTCTTCACATCGGACGGGCATTGCACTCGGGAATTGATCTTGTTATATCTTAAAAATTGCTCTTATTCCTCCGAGCACGCATTTCGCTCGGGGACTGTTCGTGTTCCGCGCCGAGCACGTACTTCGCTCGGGCGCGAGTCTCTTCCTCCGAGCACGCGTTTCGCTCGGGGACTATTCCTGTTCCGCGCCGAAAGCAGCACTACGCTCGGCGCGAGTCTCTTCCTCCGAGCACGCGTTTCGGGCCGGACTATTCTCGCTCGCGCCGAGCACGCACTACGCTCGGGCGCGAGTCTCACCCTCCGAGCACGCTGCTTTCGCTGGATCGCTTGTGTTCCGCGCCGAGCACGTGCCGCCAGCGTGAGTCTCTCCCCTCCGAGCACGCTGCTTTCGCTCGGGGGGATTCTTGTTCGCGCAGACGCGTGCCGCTCGGGCGCGAGTCTCTCCCTCCGAGCACGCGTTTCGCTCGGGGACCGTTCCTGTTCCGCGCCGAGCAGGCACTACGCTCGGGCGCGAGTCTCTCCCTCCGAGCACGCGTTTCGCTCGGGGACTGTTCCTGTTCCGCGCCGAGCACGGGCGCGAGTCTCTTCCTCCGAGCACGCGTTTCGCTCGGGGACTGTTCCTGTTCCGCGCCGAGCAGGCACTACGCTCGGGCGCGAGTCTCTTCCTCCGAGCACACGTTTCTCTGGATCGTTTCGTGTTCCGCGCCGAAAGCACGTGCCGGGCGCGAGTCTCTTCCTCCGAGCACGCGTTTCGCTCGGGGACTATTCCTGTTCCGCGCCGAGCAGGCACTACGCTCGGGCGCGAGTCTCTTCCTCCGAGCACGCGTTTCGCTCAGGGACTGTTTGTGTTCCGCGCCGAGCACGTACTTCGCTCGGGCGTGAGTCTCTCCCTCCGAGCACGCGTTTCGCTCGGGGACTGTTACTGTTCCGCGCCGGGCACGAACTACGCTCGGGCGCGAGTCTCTTCCTCCAAGCACGCGTTTCGCTCGGGGACTATTCCTGTTCCGCGCCGAGCAGGCACTACGCTCGGGCGCGAGTCTCTTCCTCCCAGCACGCGTTTCGCTCGGGGACTGTTCGTGTTCCGCGCCGAGCACGTACTTCGCTCGGGCGCGAGTCTCTTCCTCCGAGCACGCGTTTCGCTCGGGGACTATTCCTGTTCCGCGCCGAGCAGGCACTACGCTCGAGCGCGAGTCTCTTCCTCCGAGCACGTGTTTCGCTCGGGGACTGTTTGTGTTCCGCGCCGAGCACGTACTTCGCTCGGGCATGAGTCTCTCCCTCCGAGCACGCGTTTCGCTCGGGGACTGTTACTGTTCCGCGCCGGGCACGTACTTCACTCGGGCGCGAGTCTCTCCCTCCGAGCAAGCGCTTCGCTCGGGGACTGTTCCTGTTCCGCACCGAGCAGGCACTGTGCTCGGGCGCGAGTCTCTTCCTCCGAGCACGCGTTACGCTCGGAGACGGTTTGTGTTCCGCGCTGAGCACGCTCTGCGTTTGAGCACAGGTCCTCCCAGTTTATGTCCCTAGACGTCTGGTCCATATCCAGGATGCGGCAGCTCGAACCTGGCTCGTCTGTCAGTTCCTCGAGTATTAGACCCATGCTCGGGATGTGGCAATATGAGTCCGCTCGCAATCCGCTAGTAGCCTAGGCGTCTGATCCATGCCTAATTCCCCTGTGCATCTGATCCATGCATGGGATACGGCAGCATGTGTTTGTTCACAGTCTGCTAGTTACCTTTATCTTAGGCGTCTGATCCATGCCTAGTTCCCTCTGCATCCGATCCATGCGTGGGATACGGCATGTGTTTGTTCACGATCGCTAGTTACCTTTATCTTAGGCGTCTGATCCATGCCTAGTTCCCCTGTGCATCTGATCCATGCGTGGGATACGGCAGCATGTGTTTGTTCACAGTCTGCTAGTTACCTTTATCTTAGGCGTCTGATCCATGCCTAGTTCCCCTGTGCATCTGATCCATGCGTGGGATATGGCAGCATGTGTTTGTTCACAGTCTGCTAGTTACCTTTATCTTAGGCGTCTGATCCATGCCTAGTTCCCCTGTGCATCTGATCCATGCGTGGGATATGGCAGCATGTGTTTGTTCACAGTCTGCTAGTTACCTTTATCTTAGGCGTCTGATCCATGCCTAGTTCCCCTGTGCATCTGATCCATGCATGGGATGCGGCAGCATGTGTTTGTTCACAGTTTGCTAGTTACCTTTATCCTAGGCGTCTGATTCAGGCCTAGATCCGAAGTGCATCTGATCCATGCATGGGATGCGGCAGCATATGTTTGTTCACAGTCTGCTAGTTACCTTTATGCTAGGCATCCGATCTATGCCTAGTTTCCCCTGGGCATCTGACCCATACTCAGGACGAGGTTCGATCGCGTTCGTTCGGCGCTGCTCGTGCCGACCTTTTTCCCCGAGCATGGTTCGCTCGGGATGTGATAGTGTGAGCCTGTCTCATCTATCAATTTCTTTTCCTGGTCATTTCATGCCCAGATGCTGAGGTAAGTGCTTCACCATCAAGAATTCAATCCCTCCTTGGACTTCTCAGTTTCAAGGAGATGACCCATCTCACTTGAGCCTCGGGGACTAGCTGTCGGGGATTGGGCTATTTCCTATAAGGACCATTCTGCCCCGACGGCCGAGCAGCTCCCGACCATGGGCTTGGATGCGATACCCAAGCGTGAGCCTCGGGCATTATCACGCTCGGGCACAGGTATACTCGTAATATCGAAGCAAAGCATGGTCGGCTATAAGCCTCAAAGACGTGCCTGAGCAACCATGCTCGGAAAGGACGCGGGATGGTAGAAGCCAGACCAAAGGCATGCTCGGAGATTGCCGGAGGACGTGGTCAACCCATAAAACAGGAAAGTGGCGACTATTTCGCCAAGGAGTTATACCAATAATTCAAACGTGGAGAGAATCATGAACATGTCCAAAGAGGGCAACGGACGTGATCTTAGGAATCAGTTACCATGTATGTACATAGGCACCTAGTATTTAATCCTCTCTCCATCAACAGAGAAAGGGGACTCCGTGGGGAGATCCACACACTTGTATCCATCATTTCAATACAGAAAAACGCCACCAAGCGACTGGATGTAGGGCTATTATCTCGATCATGAGAGGCCTGAACCAGGATAAAATCCTTGTTTTTCTGTCTGTTCTAAGGGACCATCCCCCGCGTCTTCGATGCTACACCTTTGGCAGAAAGAGGCTTCGGTTGATCCCACATTCAATAAGTAAGCTCGGCGGGGGCCAGTTCCCCAATCGTCGACAGAAGTAGTGTAGATCACCGAGATCGGTCATCGCAAACTCAGAGTGAAGGAAGGCCGTCAGCCGCTAGAGAAGCGCGTCAATGGAGGCAGTAATAATAATGTCATCCACATAGAGTAGAATATAAGCAAGATGATCTCTTGAGTGCAGAATGAACAGTGAGGTGTCCGAGGCCGCAACGGTGAAACCTAAACTGTTGATGTAGGTGGAGAATCGTTGGTACCAAGCCCGCGGAGCCTGTTTGAGACCATAGAGAGATTTGATGAGCGTGCACACATGATGGGGATGACGGGAATCAACAAATCCCGAAGGCTGCTCACAATAGACTGTCTCATGGAGGTTCCCATGAAGAAAAGCATCCTTTACATCCAATTGCCGAATAGACCAGCCCCGAGAAATGGCAATGCTGAGAATAATTCGAATGGTAGCAGGCTTGACGACGGGACTGAAGGTCTCATCATAATCGATACCAGGCTGCTGAGAATATCCACGGACAACCCAACGGGCTTTGTGGCGGGCAAGAGTACCATCAGAGTGAAACTTGTGCCGGACAACCCACTTGCCGGAGACGATATTAGCACCTGGAGGGCGAGGAGTAAGGACCCATGTTCTGTTATCAACAAGCGCCTGAAATTCCATAGCCATAGCCTGTCGCCACTGAGGATCCTTCAAGGCGGTCAGATAGGACTTCGGAAGTGGGGAGGCAGTAGGCACGGTAGCAACAGCTGCTGGAGTCAAAACAGCAGATGTCGAAGCCGAGAAGCCGTAGCGATGGACAGGAGCTGCAATTTCGTCTTTGGCCCGCGTTCTCATGGGATGAGGACCAATGCCAGGCTGAGCTATTGGAGTGGTAGCCTGGGAGACCTGCGCTGGTACAGGAGCAGGAGGTGGCGGTGATGTTGCAGTAGGAGGACGTCGGGAGTAGACCTCTCGCACCGGCGGTTTGGGTGGCAGTGTGCGCCAAGGCAGAGCGACGTCGTTCTGTAAAAACATAAGATCTTGCTCCAAAGTATGCAGAGACGAGGTGAGTGAGACAAAGGGAAATGTCGACTCATCAAAGATTACATGGCGGGAGATAATAATGCGACAGCTCTTTGGATCATAGCACCTATAACCTTTGTGGTTAGGAGGGTACCCAAGAAACACATAAGGAGTGGATCGTGGCTGAAATTTATTTGCTGTAGTAGCTATGGTGTTTGGGAAACATAGACAACCAAAGACACAAAGGTGGTCATAGGACGGGGCTATGTTGTAGAGAGCCTGGCTCTTATGGGAAAGAGTGGTACTAGGATGACGATTAAGCAAGTAAGTTGCAGTGGCTAAAGCTTCTGCCCAGAAGCGAGGTGGAAGTAGGGCCTGAAGAAGGAGAGTGTGCACAACATCATTAATAGTTCTGAGAGCGCGCTCAGCCTTGCCATTTTGAGGGGAGGTGTAGGGGCAGGGACAACGTAGGAGGCCTCCTTTACTGTCCAAGGAAGCAAGAATGGCGGAGTTGACAAATTCTTTTCCATCATCAGTTTGTAGAGCACAAATAGGAAAGCCAAATTGAGTCTGAACAAAGGCAAAGAAGATCTGCAGTTTATTCAGAACATTAGATTTTATGGTGAAGCGGAAAAGTCCAATAGAAATGAGAGAAATCATCCACTATAATGAGATAGTACTGACAGCCAGACATGCTTTCGACAGGAGAGGTCTACAAATCACAATGGATTAATTAAAAAGGTTTGCTAGACACACTGCAGGAAGAATCAAAGGGCAAACGGATGCTTTTACCAAGTTGGCAAGCATGACATAAGGAACGACACAGCTTTATTTTGGTGGCACTAAGATGACGAGTTTGATTGGTGGAGTCACGTCCAGGATGGCCAAGACGTCGATGCCACACTTCCGAGGAAACTGCAAGGGAAGCAAATTTGGCAGTGGAGCTGGCTGGTACTGCAGGAAGGATGTTGAGGTCTCCTCGGCTATTGCAGCGATGGAGAATCGCCTTCGTGTGCAGGTCCTTGACAGAGAAGCCGAAAGGATCAAATTCAATAGAACAAGCATTATCACGAGTAAATTAGCGAACTGAGAGCAGATTGTGAAATCAAGGAAGGAACATGGAGAACACGATTCAATTGAAAAGAAGATCCTGATGGGGAGCGAGTGGTATAGGAACTAGCATGATGAATGGGAACCATGAAGCCATTGCCAACAGTTACATGAGAAGGAGGAGGGACAAGGGAGGGACAATGCAAGTTACCATCGTCAGGAGTCATGTGGGCGGATGCGCGCGGAGTCCATGACCAAACCACCAGGACTGCTGAGCTGGAGATTATTCAGTGCCGAAATAAGGCCAGCACTGTCCCAGGAGGCAGGAGTCGGTGTAGATGGCTGAGATTGGAAGGAAGGTGCAGTCACAATGATGAACGCCTGAGGAGGACATGGACCGAGAATGCCCGGTGCGCCACGGCCTGGAGAGGGCGCAAGAGAGACACCTGAGGGGGTGCCCATTGCCCGTGCGCCCACTGCCCAGGGTTGGGGCTGTAGCAGATCCAGGGCCCTGAGGGAAATGACGGACGGGGTGTCGAAGAGAACTCGTCGCCGCTGTTGCCTCCCTTTTTCTTCCAGTTCTTCTTGTTCTTGTTGGAGGAGGAAGCGCCATCGCCGCGGTTGTCACCACGACAGTTTTGCCTAGAACAAGAAGAGGTCTTGTTGGTGGTGGTGAGAAGGGCGCTGGCTGCCTCGGCTTTGGCAGCAGCACCGAGGCACGTCTCCTCCTTCAGAAGTTCGGACCTGGCGGCGATGAGGTTTGGCAGCGGTGTTGTCATGGCGATAAGGGTGGCAACATGGGACATGGTCTTGTTGAGGCCACGGAGAACATTCATCACCAGCAGACGATCGTCGATGGGCGTATCAGCGTCACGAAGAGCATCAGCAAGCCGCTTTTGCTCCTTGCAATAAGCAGTGACGGAGAGATCGCCTTGTTGAAGACCATAAAACTCGTTGAGGAGCACAATAGCACGGCTCTCCTTGTTACCACAAAACAGAGTGTCAGTGGCAACCCAAAGCGCACGAGCATTCTGCTGCTTGTCGAGGATGATGTCGAGCACCTCAGAGGAGATGGAGCTGTACATGACAGAGAGGACAGTGTAGTCGTCGGAGACCCAGGTGGCGTCGTTGGGAAGAGGATTGGGAGTGCCGTCGATGTGTTGGAGGAGACCATGACGCCCAAGCAGGGCGCGGAGGAAGATGTCCCCGCTTGGTGAAGTTGCCGGCGATACAGAACGGTAGAACGTGAGGTGTATTCAATTTCCTTCCAACAGCCGACGGTTTAGACAATGCTGCAAACCATGTATTACTGAAATAAAACACCACGAGCCCGATGGTGCTTAGCCATGCACAATCGCCACGTTTTTCTCTCCCAGGGGAACATATCATGTGCAATCTAGCCTGGATGCAATCACCGTTTACTCCGTAGCTGCGTATAAAATTCTGAGTTCAAATTCCTTCTATATTACTCATCACATTTGTTAGATTTTTATCTTTTTTTACTGTTAACATATAATGAATTTGAGCTTGACATTTTATACATAATTAAAGCAAGTTTACAAGTACGCCTAGAATTTTTTTGTCAGAATTTTTCGTGACCGGTTTAGTTAAAATACACCGTAATTACGTTCCAGGCAAGATTGCACACGGTATTTCCCTCTCCGAGTACTCCCCGGCCCGCACCGCACGCCGCAAACTCCCCATCGCGCCGCACCCAGCCCAACAACCCCTCACGTTTGCTCCTCAGCCCAACCAGTCGTCACGGCCCAACCGCCGCCTCTCCCGGAGACCACGAAGAGGCTCTCCCTCCCCGCACTCCGGCTACTCCGCGCGCCGCAGTCCCCCCATACTCCACCACCGCGCCGTTCGCCGCCGCGGCACGCACGAACCCCCCCGCTCCGCCGCACGCCGAATTGCTCCCTTTCGCGTCTCTATCCGCTCCCCACCCGCACGGTGGCCGCGTCGCCCGCTCTGATCCCTCGGCGCCGTTCCGGAAATTTCCCGACGTTTTTTTTCCCACAGCCGCTCGTGAATCACCGCCAGAATGCCGCCCGTGAGGCCACCGCCCCCGCGCCTCGTCCTCGACAGCGTCTCCTGCATGCGGAACGCGCAGACGGTGCTCCGCGACATCAACGTCAGCGTCCATGACGGCACCGCGCTCGTCCTCACCGGCGCCAACGGCTCCGGCAAGTCCACCTTCCTGCGGATGCTCGCCGGCTTCTCGCGCCCCTCCGCGGGGGAGATTCTCTGGAACGGCCACGACGTCACCTCCCCGGGCGTGTTCCAGCAGTACAAGCTGCAGCTCAACTGGATGTCGCTCAAGGATGCCGTCAAGGATAAGCTCACCGTGCTCGAGAACGTACAGTGGTTCGAGCTCCTCGAGGGGAAGCACGGCAGGTCGGCGCCCGCCATCGAGCTCATGGGGCTCGGAAGGCTCATGAACGAGAAGGCGAGGATGCTCTCCATGGGCCAGAGGAAGAGGCTGCAGCTGGCTAGGCTGCTTGCCATCGATCGCCCAATCTGGTTGCTGGATGAGCCGTCGGTCGCGTTGGATGCTGAGGGTGTTAAGCTGCTCGAGTACATCATAGCGGAGCACCGCAAGAAGGGTGGGATTGTGTTCGTCGCGACGCATTTACCGATTCAGATTGAGGATTCCATGTCGCTCCGGCTTCCGCAAAGGTTCCCTCGGAGGAAAACTTTGGTTGATCTTGTGCGTTGATGGAAGCTCGGAGGATAACATGGGGTTTTACCTGTATCTTTCTAGTTCTTATCCAGTCTGTGAATCTGTTGGACCAACTTCTGATGCTGCAATTTTGTGGCACATTCTTCTGGAAAATAAAAGCACATTCGCCATGTGAACATATATGCTGGTGCTCTTTTTGCTAACATAGGGCATTTTGGAGGTTTATGGTTATCGTTTTGGTGCATTCACCCATTTATGCCACTTGGTGGTAGAATCTTCTGTAGCTTATTCAGTGTCTAGCAGTTTTTAATCATCAGTTGCGTATTCACCTGAAGCTTCAACTGGGGGAAGTTGACCAAATTTGGAGAAATCTTTTTACAGATTCATGTAATTGATTGCTGGTTTAGGACTTATTTCTCACTGCACTACCAATTACCAAACTTCATTATTCCGGTGTCTCATGTCTAAGGTAGGCTTCTGTCCTGAAATTCTGATAGTTATGTTTACCCTGAAATTGTGTACAATGGCACAGCTTACACATCTTTGTCTAGCTGTTGTTATAATCATAATATGTTTTGCGTGGCCTACTGTGCATTTTGAGCATTTGGTGAGGGATCCTCTGCAGTACTGAGCAAGTCTGGTTTACTTCTCTAGAAATTGGCATCCAGTGGAAGTCTCCAATGTTTTGGTATAAAGATGAAAAAACCCTATAGGATGAGTTAAAATTTTAATGACCATCTAAGTGTTGAAAATCAACAAGCAAAGTACAATTAGAATCAAAGCGATGCTAGTTGTACTGAATCTGTCAAGCATTACATATAGATCAGTGCAGTATCTTGAAAATTTTTATGTAGATGGGTTGAATACTTGTTGATCAGTCTGAAACTTTCGAATATTGGCTGATCAGAAATTTGGCAAGCATATTTTGCACAATATTGTTGCTTCATTAGTGCAATGCGTACTTGGTTGTTCGATGCTCTGGTTCATTCATGTCTTCTGGAAAAGATTCTAACCTATTGGATTCATAAAGAGGCCTCAAATCAAATGTTCTCTTGGAAATAGCTTGTTTGTCGAGTTTATAAACGTACCATAGATTGACATTAAACTTCTGTGCTCTGTACCTGTTTACAACCATTTTCAGGTGTCAATCTGTTGCATGCTGTTTAGGACATTGCATTCTTTTACATTATTTGGCAAAAGTATCGAAGTATTTTCTGTCTTGACTATACATCGCCTACATAAAGATAATTTATTTGTGAGTTCTATGTATCCTTGGATGCAGTTGTCTTAAACCTAAGCTGTTGCTCTCATTCAGAAGTAAAAGGTACTGATTTTAGAAGCAAAGTATGAGCAAGGACTAACTTGAAAAGCCGAATGGGTTTTTCTTAGTAAGGTGGATTGAGAAAAAGATTTCGCAAACCAGTGCTAATAGTGGAAAGTCATGCTCATTAGAAATCTCAAATGTCTATCTACGCAAATTCTAGTCCCTGCTGTGGACTTTAATGTATTGTTTAACTGCTAGCTTCTAATTTTTGCAAGTCATCTGTTATTTATCATTGTGGGCAAATTGGCCTTTTTTTATATGAACAAATGATTGAGGCATTATGTTCCATAGGAAATTATGTAGGATTACTATAAGCTCTGTGGGTGGTTCCATACTCCTACCATGTGATTCCCTCTAAATCATAATAATGGGAAATTCTAAAAATTTAGAGATATATCTTGCAGTGATCTGTCTTTGTACAGAGAAAAAAGAAACAAAGACAGCAGAAGTTAGTTTGGAAAGAATTGCTAAAAAAGAAAGTTAAAATATTGTGCAACATTATAGTCTGCTGGCATGTTTTTATGATTTCCATCTGAAACCCTGTCTTACGTGGTTATTGATCTTGACTAACATCACCTTGCTGGTAACAAGTCGAATCACTTGGTGTAATATGCATTCAGTATACTAGGCTGGCCTTTGTTAACTCTCGTACTACACTGGTGCTGGCTGTAACAAGAGAGCACTGAATGCTGCACTAATAAGTCTCCGGGGACCATTGGAGGTGCTCTCTGACCCCATTCTGGAGGTAGCTGGCCCACTATTCAAGACAAGGTATAAAGCCACTTCACAGGCCAGCACCGAGCCACCAACACTGCATAAATGCCTACTGTTCTTTTGCTGTATTTTGTTTGGTTGTTACCTTCTCTCTAGCCCATCTAGAGGATGCTAGCGTGGAACTTGTGTACAATGGACTAGAGTTGAAAATTCATCTTTATATTGCAAATGATCGGGTCTATAGCCCAGATCCGGAATAAGTTGATCTTTTTTTTTCTAAATGAAAATGATCTTTTGACAGCTGGAATTCAATTAGGATCTGGGCCATCTGGCCCAATATGGTTGAGTTGAAAGGCTCGTGAGATCGTCTGCTTACTTAAGATTAGATTGTCAATTGCTCATAGCTTGTTGATGTCCGTTTTGTATTATAAGGCACAAGAATTAAGATGGGTGGTAAAATGGTCAGGGTTAAATTGAGTATTTAGGTTGCTTTGGCACATAAGATTGCATTAGTTATCGACATGTTGTTGGAATTTACTAAAGGGTATTGGATCTGGAAAAAGTATGATGTTGTTGCTTGAAAAAGGTAGAATGACACAATGTGAAAGAAAACTGGAAGGCTAGAATTACTTAATGAAATGGAGGTAGAATTGGATATTGTAAGGGTGATATGAAACGGAGGGAGTACCTTATAAGAGGGAGATCCTTTTTGTTGATTATTCATTTATTCTCGCAGTTAATTCTTTCATTAATTTTCTCTTTATATATTAGGAGGTAGATTTGACTTTTTCCTATAATGACTTCTATTTTTTGAAGGACATAAATCGTAATTATGTTTTGACTTGTGATGGAAAGAGACAACCCATTTGTACTGAAAAAGGAGACTTGAAGATCCAAAGACGGGCAAGTTTTAGTAGCAGGTTAGCATCTGAACATTGTTTTCCTCCTTTCCAAGTTCCCACCCAACTGTTGCAACTCCCAAGTGCTGATTACTTATAGTTTAACTGCCACGTGTGTATAAACTTAGTGTTTGCTTCAACTTGCGATCATGGAAGACTACTACTATTAAACTAGAAAAGGAAGGACTAATGCAAATAAACCTCCCAATTAATTGACAGCTTAGTTTTTTGTGGGAGAGCTGAAACAGTGTTTGGAGTTATGGGGTGGTTTAATTCAACATTGGAGTAGAAGGAATGTGACAATGATGCCTAGAGTATATTTATGACATTAAAACAAATGTTTGCTGGCATTCAAGTGTCATGCTGATTTAGCTTTAAGGGATGACCTAAAAGGGCAAGTTTTTTGCTGTTTGTGTTTAAGAAAACAGGCATGGGGCCAACCCTTATAAATATTGCCAAGTGAAATTGTTCATCATGCCTCTCTTTTGTTAGGACTACTCTCTTTAAATACTGGTGTCTTTGACCACATCAAACATTGAATCAAAAACTCGAAATCCTATACCAATTAAAGGAACAAATAACACGCACACACAGAGAGGACATTATTAATACACATACTAATGTGAAAAGGTGCAGTGAAGAGCTTGATCCCCCAAAAGTCTAGGGGTGAGACATGGGGCATAGCCATAATGTATTGCTGCCCGTACCTTCTCTCTCTAGGGCATACTATAATAACTGCAAGCACTCTGATGCCAATAGCATTCTGCTTTAGGGCAGGAAGTTTACATCACAAAAAATTGAAATCGGCACTTCTATCTCAACCAGCACAATAATTCAAAGATCAAGTTTGTTTCACATGTCAATGTCAATGTGGCATTATTGATTATTCTAGTATAATTTTGTATGGCTTATGAGACAATGCGTGCACGTTTTTATCTAATCAAAATTGATTATCCATGATGAGATGATACCATCAAAAGGGTGCTTAAATGCCACACAATTTTAAATCAAAGTTCGTTCAAGAAACATATGGTATTAACTTTACTCGATGGTGTTTTTGCAATGTTTACTACAATCCATTTATGTGAAGTGTGTATTGATTGTGACACTGACACATTAGCTAGGAACTGCTATCTATATATAAAGTAAGAGAGAACTGTTAAGCAGATATTAGAATCGACAATTCCTAGCTGTGGTCCCACGACAGTCATGCTAGGCAGGGAAGGCAGCCACATCTTCTGTTCTAGTCCATTATCAACAAAGAAAGAAAGATGTGTAACAATAATTAGGAGCTACTTGTCATGCACTACATCCATGAATTAACTATATGGAAAGGGAGATGCCATGGTGTCCCAGCGGGATGGAGAAATGGCTAGTTTCACTTTCTAGATTTATTGCTCTCCTTCATCATTGAATTCTTCAATTCTTGAAAGGAAGAAATTTATCCATTGGAACAAGTTGGTTGCTCTTGAAGGGTGGATATCACCATCATTGCGGTGTAATGCTAGGGTTGGTTAGATGTTTCTCCTAAAAGATTGGCATGCCTAGCCTACCACACCCTTAGCAATTGCTCACTTGGAAATTTCCGTTGCTGTTTCGAAAACATGCCAGACCAACTATATAAGTTTTCATGCAATTAAAAGGAAAAGTAAATAAATGAAGTAACATTTGTAAGTGCAAGCCAATTGAAGGAGGAAGATAGTGTACATCTAGGTTGCTTTCTGAGTACACAGCTCTGGACTCTAGGAGTACACAGAGAATAAACGTTCGCTGATATTCATAGGTCGTTGTTGATGAGTGGTGAATGCTGATATGTGGTCATCGATGAGCATCAAAGGGCATCTTAATAGAATTTCTGACCTAGAGTTGTATGGTGATACTGTGCTTGCTAGGCTGCGAGTGTTGTTTCCGTGCACTAACTGAATGCATAACTATACCCAGATGTTAAGGCATAGATGAGAGCCATGAATGTAAAGTTGAACGAAAGGAAGGTATAATTGAGTAATTAACTACACGTCACGTAGCAGATCATAAGTGGAACATATAATTGAGTAATTAACTTCACGTCATGTAATAGATCATAAGTATACATTTAAACCATCTTCAAAGCCTATCATAACGAATGGACCTGATCCAAACAGACGAGATCCATAGGTCTGGAAAGTTATGAAACTAGCACAAATATGTAAAGGACTGAACATATAGGGTGATCATTGAAGGCAAAAACAAATGGACCAATTAAGCATATCAGAGTAATTAATTGATCAAATTTTAATGCAAATTGAAGTTCAACTCGAGGGAATTGAGCTCCAAAAGAATGTTATAACCCTCAGAATAGAATATCATTGAAACTCTGCAGGTTGGGCTGTTTGTATTATTAACATATTTTTAAGTACACTATTGGCAATCATGTGCAATAGTTTCGATATTTGATCATGTGTATATGATATTTCTATTTGAAACCTTTTTCCCTTTTCAAGTTTTCTCATCAATCATATATGTAGGAAAGTAAAATTTTGGCAAGATAACAATAAATAGTCAACTAAGGTACTTATTCATATGTTAAATGAAAAGGTCATACCCCTTTGCTATACCCTAAACAGGAGCTTAATTTCTTTGTATATAGATGGAGTTAGTGTGTATGAAGATGTTCTTTCTCATATCCACAAATGATCATGGCTGATCATTTGTTAAAGGGAGTACTGTCCCTTTTATTTTGCATAACTTCTTTTTAGATCATGCATTGTGAGTTGTATGAGCTAGCTACTGCTGGGGGTTCTTCCAGCTACTCGTTTAGTTGATCTTATCAAGGCAATCTTCTGGAATGCTACTGCCAATCAATGTTGAACTAATCTTTTCTTGTGCAGAGGGACTTATATTGGAGCATTTGGTACTGAGACCCATTAACTAGCAGTTACATTCCTCAATCAGGTGTGCTTCCAGTAGCTCCCACATCAGTTAATTCCGATTTCTCTGTAGAATGGCAATTTGCGAGTGTTGTAAATGCAGCGTCCTTTTTTACGTTCAGAAGTTGTTACAGTTAAAAAGTCCCACCAATCATGTTACTCATGTCAGTTATAATGGCGTGTGAAGGAGGTTGTTTGCCAGGACATGTAGGAAAGATTTGTGCACGAAGCTTAAATCGAAGGGAAGGCAAGGAAGGGGGCTGAGGGGCGAGACATGGACCTGCTGCAGTGAACTAGAGGAAAGGAAAAGAAAGACCAAAAAGTTTATAGTAAAACGCCAGCAATAACTTCTCAACGCATATGCAGACAAGTAAGTCAATTGCTCAAGTTTTCACAGACGTCTTCAGTAGTAGTAGTAGTAGTATTTCTTTTATGGGTTTTGATAAGTTTCATCCGGATGTTTTCTTTAACAATTCTTTTATTAATACCCGATCAGTACTACTATATTTACTTGAACTTGTCACATCAATTCCTTCTTTTCAGATTGTGGTACAGCAAAAATTCAATATAGGAAATTTTCTAACGCCTGAGAAAGGTAGCCGACCTGAACTCTGAAGGTTGCGGGAGCAGTCTGTTCTATAGACGGTTCGGATGCACCTCGGCATATGTGGTGTTTCCTCAAGTGGATGCCTTGAGTTTGATCCGAGCGGTCGTTAGTCAGATCGGATGGCTCCTAAGCCCTTCTTACGCTCCTTTCTTGATGGACACCGCCTCCACATATTTTACTGTGACTACAATCAATCACATTATTCAGCTAGGTGGTCTGGTACTAACAAGTCTACAATGGTTCAAATCAGAAGAATACCAAGTCTACGAATGGTTCAAATCAGAAGAACACCAAAGTCTACAACGGTTCAAATCAGAAGAATACCAAGTCTACCAACCCATCTTACTTGAGGAGCTAGTAGTTGACTCCCTCATAAATGACAAATCGAAATACTACTGCTAAGCAACACCTTTTTCTTCCCATCTTGTTGTGCAGAGAAGATTAGAAGAAGCCTTAAACAAAGACCTCGAATTCGATGGGTATAGCTGTACCAGGCCCCGCAATGTAAATGTGCGCTTGTCTTCTTGTTCAGCTGGCCAGGGGCTCCTGGGTCCATGCACACATGCCCGAAGACTGATGCAATGTGACAGTGAGTGAGCCCAAGCGTGTCAGGCAGCGGCCATGGGATGAAGAGGCCAACCAAAGCTGATCTTGCAAAGCACTTTCGGGCGGACTGAGGTTCTAGATGGTGTACTCAACGCAAAGCAAGCTCGCGAACAGATTTGCGACCCAAAAGGCGTCGACGGACGGGGTCCCGATCGAGAAGCAAGCAGCCTTCTGCAGATGTTGTATTCCTTCTTGTCCATTGATGGATGCTGTTTACTACTACATGTTGTGTGGCCGAGCCCGGGATGCTGTGCTTGGCGTGCTCGCCGCCATGGTAAATGCCTCACTGCACAGCGGGTAGCGGCACGATGAGATGGCCGTCGTCGCGGAGGAATGACTTGGTGGTGCTGTAACACCAGTGATCCAGTGTCAGTGATTCGATGCAACTTTGTGCCGGTCATATGTAGGAGTACTAACCTATGCGATTGTATTTCCTCTGACATTTGTGTTGCATATGCTTGTCTAGTGTAATCTTAGGAGGGATTTGCGTATGTTTCCGAGAGGCATTATCTTGCTGGGAAGGAACGAACTAGTGTGTTTAGTCGTGCAGTACTCGAGTCTCCCTCAGTTGCATATGTAGAGAGAGAGGAACTGAGGTTTCAAATTTCGTTTTCGAATTATATTTCGGAGACAGAAATTCGACGAATAAAATTCGAAAGAAATCTGAAAAGCAAAATTCAAATCCCTTTTACTAACCTAGTAGTAGTAAGATGGATGGATCCGGCCATCGATCATGCGAGATGGATTGACCTGACCTTTTACAAGCAATCAATAAAGAATTACGGCGAAGTCCACCATGGAAGTCCTGGCACTGGAACACTGCGCACTCCGTTTTTCAAAGCGAGTCAATGCCCAATCCCCTAATACGGGGAACCTCGTAACAAGCGGTCGATCGGAATCAGCAGATCGAATGAACACACGTAGAGGTGGGCATTGGGCCGGGTTTTTTTGGGCCGGCCCGAAGCACGATGGTATGGCACGGTGTAAAGCACGGCACGGTAAGGTTCCGGGCCGGGCGGCGACGCGCAATTGTAGCAGACGTCGCCCGGAACCAGGCACGACGGGCGACGCGATGCGGCACGACGATTTGGGCGGGTCGTCTTGGCCGACGGCAACGAACGTAAATCACGGATTAAGGTTTAAAAGTTGGCATATATTGTTAATTCAGGGCATCTTCAAGCATTGCATTTATTTTCACATTTTGTTGATGTGATTAGTCTCTTATGTAATTAAAATAGGTAGTTTAGTAGTAGTGATTTGTTTTATTTCTTTGTTCGTCACAATAGTAAAAATGGGTCGGGCTTGGGTCAAGCAAGACGCAAGCGAGCACGGCGCAAATGGGCGGGCTTGGGCTCGCCAAAAGTGAGTCGGCGGCGCGGCCAAGACGCGATGGGCACGATGGGCCGTCGTGGCACGGCACGGTTTCGGCCCGAAGCACGATGGACCCGGGCCGGGCCGGCACGGCACGACGCCCACCTCTAAACACACGTACTCCATCGATACGAAGCTAATTAAATGACGGATCAACGCACTGCTTAATCATGACCGAGTCATCGATCACAGCTTCCGTCACTTGCGTTACGAGATGGGCAAACAGTTTTAAGCTGTGGCCATGATCTGACCGTGTCATAGCCTCATAGGAGTGAGTGTATGGTTCTCTTGACGCCACACGTAGCCCGGACGTACACTACACTCCATGGACGAAGGAGATCGAGCTCTCGCCTCTCGGTCGATGTAGTATGAGCTAGGGCACCGACACAGCCACCGGAATCCCGTTGCCAGGTCCCTGACGGTGGGCCCCAACCACTCCTCCGCGGCGGTGCGTTGTGTGGGGCCCTGCCGGCCGGTGGCGCCATTGAGCGATGCAAGGGAGGCATGAACGTAGTAAATGCTGGCCGGCCGGCCGGCTACCCTCTCTCTCTCTCTGTTGTATGGGGGTGGTGTCCACCTCACGCGGTGATGCTCAGAGACCATTCAATGTAGAGAGAGAGAGAGAGAGAGAGAGAGAGAGAGAGAGAGAGAGAGAGAGAGAGAGAGAGAGAGAGAGAGGAGGGAAGCGCGGCTCCAGCTCATGTCACCCATGGATTCGTACTAGTATCCTGTATCGTTACTCTCTACCGTTATCCGTCTGATCAGAAACCAATGTTTTGAGTAAGGCTGGATGAAAAATTGATCGTCTCTCTCATTGTAGAAAACTTTACTACGCTTGCTTCCTTCCTCTGTTTTTCTCTATAGCCCATCATATGTACCAAGGAAGCACTGCAACTTTAAAAAATTGTTAACGAAAAATGGCCTTACATATATACCTAGATCTGCAATAGCATATCACAATCATTTTCTTCTAAAGCGTTTAAGTAGGCATAGAGAGTGAAAAATTTGGAATAATTATATTTTAGATTCTCTTGTACACAAATATGTTGAAACAGGCACTCTGATAACTATGTAAACAAATATATTGAAACGAAGGGAGGAACGAGAGCAGTGAGAAATTAAACCTGTTCAACAAACTACAGGCCAGGGAAACATGCTACAAATTTAGAGTTCAGGAAAGAGGCTGGTGGTGTACTTCAGTAAACTTGACATCAAGATTATACTGCAAAAAGTTACAGGGGATTAGCATAGGCTACGTGCACGTGATGCCAACAATATTGAACTCAAAATGTACGTTGAATATCCAGCTATGATTGTTTGTTAAGAGGTACTTCTATATTCTTCCTTTTAAAAACTGCACAAACACTTGCTTGTTGAAAGATTTATGCAACAAGCTTGTATCGAAATAGAAAGCGTATCATAAACATCTAGTACGTGATAGCAAGTAACAAGGTGAATAATAAGAACTAAGAGAAGGGGGATGCACACCGAACGTAGATCAAGATAGAACACTACTACAAAACACCTAATAGGTGACGGTCTATCTATGTCGGTTTTTTTGGGACCGACATAGATAAAGTTTTTATGTCGGTTCTAAAATTTAAAATGGCAGGAAGACTTTGTACCAGTTTTTAATTAAAACCGACACAAATATTCAAATTTTTTGTGTTGGTTCTAGCCAAAAATCAACACAAACAATGTTATCTGTGTCGGTTCTAGCCAAAAACCGACACAAATAGTCCACGCCTCTGCGTCTCGCTAAAACGGCCATAACTTTTGACTCGTAACTCCGATCGGGACGTTATTTGACTCGTTGGAAAGCTAATGAGAAGTTCGAAAATTAGCAGATCTTTCAATGATGATTTGCGTGAGTGCGAGCGTGGCGACATAATTAAAAAAAAAACGTCGTTTATGACCTCATAACGGCCTTCGAAGTTTTGAAGTATATGACAACACTAAAATATAGCTCAAACCGTGTTTGGAGTATGAGAACATTAAAATCGATGTTCGGGTGCTCTGCGGGGTTAAGGGGAGAGGGACGCGTTACATGTCACATGCGATCATACCAGCACTAAAGCACTGAACCATATAAGAACTTCAAATTTTAGCATGCTTAGGTGAGAGTAGTACTAGGATGGGTGACCTTTTGGGAAGTTAAATCAGCTGGATCCTGTTAGAACTTCGAAGTTAAGCGTGTTTGGGCGAGATTAGTACTAGGATGGCCACGTGAGGTTGATGTGTGGCACGGAGTTGTCAGATCTAACACAATTACAAATAATAACAGATACATTTTTTATCATATTATTTATGTCGGTTTTAGCAAAAAACCAACATAAATAGTCATATTATTTATGTCGGTGCTAAAACCGACACAAATAATATTATCTGTGTCGGTGCTAGAAAACCGACACAGATAATATTATTTGTGTCGGTTCTAACAAAAAAACCGACATGTGTGTTTCAAAACGACACAAATGTATGTTTTTAAGGTAGTGGAAGCTATGCGATGCATATCCACGTGGTCAAAGAACACAAAAGCCAACCATGCATCCAGGCATCCATGCACCTACAAAATTAAAGTTGATACTATTTCTCCGCACACGTTTTGGTACGTAGGATCGATCCATCCATCCGTGCCAAAAAGACAAACGAGTCCAGGTTGGCAACACACCTAAAGATCGACACTGCAGGTGACAAATTAAAGAAAAGAAAAACCATTATTAATGGTTTGGTTTGTGTAGACCTTGCTGGCAGATTATAATGTGTTTTGATCATATAAATGCATGGTTTCTGCTTCATAAATGGCGGTATATCGATTGACTTTAATTTGGTGGTGTTATTTTGACAATCCATAGTCGGATTGAATGTGTTTTTCGGCTGGAGTGGCTTCAGTGGGGGCCTCTCATGCTGAACTAATATACTGATGATCATCAACCAGTCTATCTGGCTCAAGATGAGCGCGGGACAAAACATATGCCATGTTGTTTTGAGTCCGTACTCTACTAGGAATAGAGATATAGCAGTGTAGAAGAATTATCTCATCAGCCACATTTTTTTTTTTTTTTTTTTACCTCGATTAATCTGACCTGTGTTTTGAACACAGGCAAAGGCATGCACTTGGGGGCTTCCATGTCCTCAAAAACATCTCGATGCTAGTCAAATTTGTAGATCATCAACATAAAAGAATCAGAAAACGACAAGTATTTTGGATTAAATGTGGTTGTCGTGGACAATGCCATATTAACATTTATTTTGTGACATAAATGAACATTCCAAATTACTACAATTTTGATTCACCTACCGTTGAATTCCAGAAAGTTTCTCGAGCATCATAAATATGGTCACCCACTCATGTTCTTTTGAACAAAGAAACACCACATATTGATGATGAAATAGATCAATCTTGTACTAGTATTTAATTAGAATCGCAAAATTGACTCCAATTGAAATGCTCACATTAAAGAGCTAAATATTTTCCTAAGTTGATTCGAGAGACCAACGTCTCTAAATCATAGTAATATATAGCGGCACTCTTCAAGAATAATATATAGCAACATGGAAAGGGTGTAGTGCAGTACTAAATAATTAAAGAGCAGAAAATATGTCGTACCACTAACCTTCCTTTCCAGTTAATTAACTGTTAATTGCTAGAAGAAGTTTGGTCTTACACATATACTAGTAAAGTGCCCGTGCGTTGCAACATATCTCAAATAGATGATGACACCACAAGTTCTAAACTCTTAAAAATAAAAAAACGAGAATTTAAAACTTGAGCTATCACTTATTTGAGATCCGTTACTGAAGAACCACTGAACAGGAGAATGCAATGAAATGCAAATAAGGCTCGACAAACAGCAAATAGCTACGGAATTCCTCACCTACTGGGCATTGAGCCCTTACTGTTCTGATCCAAAAACGGCCTGACAGACTTACTATCACCATCAACTCATTCTTATAATAGTTAAGATATATCACCTTACACACATCCAATGTATATTGAATCTACCATCGGTCACGCACAGTCGTTTGCTCTACCAATCTGTATACACCACTCGAAAAAATTCATTACTGAGCAAGAAATAAAAGCTGCCGTTCCTATTTCGCTGAAAGACTATACCCTCAAGCAAGAGCCGTGACGAGGTGTGGAAACAGTACCCACAGCAGTGAAAAAACATCGATCTCTTCGCCCGCTGCTCCTGAAAACTCGAGACGAACCAAAAAGAAAAAAAAACTCGAGTCAAAACGCATCATTCGCATGCATGGCTGCATGCAATTCATAGTGACAGTAAGCACACATGCATGTAATCACCAGGTTGCAAACGATGCAATGGATATTTAATCTGTTACCTTGCACACTAATCTGTCTTAAAAATCCTAGAAATGCACTCTTTGTGGGACAGAGGGAATATGAACCAGAAATTAATTACCCCGAAGATTAAAAATCATATAGTAGTGGAGTACTCTTGTATTATTTTGTTCTTATCCTTGGCTTGAAGAGACGAATAAATACGCTCCACCTGGGTAACAGTAATAGTCAAAAAGCTTCCCCTCTCCATCACTCAATAATTACGACGGTTACGTAGTCTAAAACATTGGGCAACAGTGCACTATTCATCTAAAAATAAACACATACGTGCACGGGAAAGCATCCCAAATTGCAGAACTGTAAACTTGAGACAAATGTAAAATACAGTGGCATACTGAAATCTAAATAAATCCATCTCCACATGGAAATGCTTAGAACTTGCCTAGTTCCCCCCCCCCCCCTCTCGTTCATGGCTATATATATGGCTCCAAAAGGAAAACGAATAATGATATGTATAAACATTATTTTCTTCTAGTTTCTTGGCTCCAAAAATTACAAAATACATGTCACGTACACGTAGTAGAACACCTTTCGCCGTATACCAGTACTGTGGGAAAAAAAAATAAAACCAGGCACCGGTACGTCTCTCTCTCGCTCCCCCTCTTTCTCTTCCTCTCCCGTAGAAAAATTACACTACGCCCTCTCAATAAATGCGATTGCATCCTCTCAACACTCTCCAGCAATAACTCCTTTCCTCTCGTCTCCACATTCTCTTCCACACCTGTGTTCCCCTTCCTTCTCTTCTTCTTCCTCCTCCTCCTCCTCCTCTTCCATCCATGGCCGCTTAGTACGTCCTTAAGATATATCCATCTTGCTGCCTCTTGCTAGCCTTCTGAACCTTGAAAGTTGTTGTTGCACCCAGTAAAACATCTTCTTGCATAGACATATTCAGAGTTCTAAATTTGCATAGACATATATAGTTCTTACCCCTGAGATCTCGCTGCCTGTCTCCCTGCAAAGGTTCTTTGGGCTAGCTCGTCCTAGATCTGTTGCTAGTTGTGTTGTTGCTTGGCAAGCAAGATATATATCTCCCTCTATATATAGGACTGGCTAGCACTTGTTCTTTTGGTTGGAGACATACATGTATGTGAAGAAATGGAAGAAGTGATGAGAAGGCAAGAGTTAGGGTTTCAAATATAAAGATTATAATGATGATCCCAGCGAGGCACATGCCGTCGATGATCGGCCGGAACAGCGCAGCTTACGGATCCT
The DNA here is from genome assembly GCA_036346355.1 of Rhipidocladum racemiflorum. Classification (NCBI taxonomy): domain Eukaryota; kingdom Viridiplantae; phylum Streptophyta; class Magnoliopsida; order Poales; family Poaceae; genus Rhipidocladum; species Rhipidocladum racemiflorum. Next base: position 66,928,293 of record CM070576.1, on the reverse strand, counting down.
CATCGGCACTGTCACTCAGTCAGGTAATCTTGAGCTCAAGGAAATCAAAAGGGCTTGCCTGTTTTCCTTTTTTTTTTTCTCTCTGGAAATATCAAAGCTTGCACGAGCTGTTGCTATTCTTGTTGCCTTTCGAGTTTTCTCTCTTGATCTTGGTAAAATTTCCTTGTTTTGATTTGAGGAGTTACTACTAGGGATTAGAAGTTCAGAACTAGAAGAGGGCCAAGTATGCATGTACTGATCCTTCCGAAGATAATTAATCAGTGGCTTTTTCCTGGGAAGTGAGGAGTTTCAGGAACGTGGGGGAGATAGAGAGAGAGAGAGAGAGAGAGGTGTTATCTCAGTACTTCTGTTCACACATAGGGTCATCTGAGTGTACATGAGCCCCCTTTTCTTTTAAGACCTAATCGTCTCCTATATAAAGGATGGATGGAGGGGCGAGACTCCATTACCAAGCTATTTCTTCGATCTTGCTCGATCAACAGGTTTGCTGTTGCTTGGTTCCTTGTTCTTCCAGCTCGTTGGGTGTTGTGGCACTTACAGAAGAAACATACCTTTTCTTTCTTCGGCCCTTTTGCAAACTTGCTTCATCTCCTACATATACGCCCAGTACTACCAAAAGAAATCAAGGAAGAAAACGTTGCTTCACTTCACCCTCCACCCCCTTCCCGATTTGTAGCCAGCAGCTAGCTCTCCCATTTCGTTCCCCCAGATTCTCTTTGTGTGCATGAACCCATTTTTCCTCCCAAGACGAACAAAATTAAATGGTTCATTTGTGTACACGATTTTCCGTTCTATTTTGTCCCTAAATCTTCTCCCCTTTTGAAGTAATTAATGCGTTTGTGGTGTATGAAACGCACGAATGCGTATGTACTGCAAGGCATAATCTGAGGCGCCTAATTGGTTAGTTGCTTCTTAATCTTTTTCTCCTCCAAAATTGCAGCCAAACCTGTTGGATAATCAACAGTTTCAGCAAGCGCTCCAGCAGCAGCATCTGCTGGACCAGATCCCGGCGACGACGGCGGAGAGCGGCGACAACATGATCCACGGCCGGGCGTCGGACCCACTGGGGGATGAGTTCGAGAGCAAGTCCGGCAGCGAGAACGTCGACGGCGTCTCCGTGGACGACCAGGACCCCAACCAGCGTCCACGCAAGAAGCGCTACCACCGCCACACCCAGCACCAGATCCAGGAGATGGAAGCGTAATACTACTCATATACCCCTACTGATGTTCTCCTTTCTTTCCTTAATTTTGCCATGTTCTTGAATGCCATTAATGTCTAATTTTTTTTCTTCTTAATCTTGCCTTGTTCTTGAAATGTCACTAATGTTAAGCTTTTCCTTAATTTTGCCTTGTTCTTGGAATGTTATTAATGTTGATTTTTCTTAACAAATATGCATAAAATGTTGTTGGGCTACTGAAATTAATATGTAGACGAGAAACTAACTTCCACATAGACTGATGTAAGCCTACGCAGAAGTCAAGTTGATTTCTTGCTCCTCCATATACTTCAGACAAACTGCATACGTTCAGGTTGACCCAAACAGTTTTTGTTCTTTTGCACTTTTCCAAACAAACGGAAGACAAAAGCATTCAAGAACTAAGATTGTTGTGTTCATACCGAGCTTTCCTTTCTCTCTCATTATTTTGGATACAATTAACTGATGACGCACAAAATACCTTCGTTCTTTCTGGAATCAGTTTCTTCAAGGAGTGCCCACACCCGGACGACAAGCAGCGCAAGGAGCTGAGCCGGGAACTCGCGCTCGAGCCGCTCCAAGTGAAGTTCTGGTTCCAGAACAAGCGCACACAGATGAAGGTAATGATTAATCGATTGCTATATTTTGCCTCGATTAATCTCACTTTGTTCGTCTTTCTGATCGTTTTCTACGGAAAAAGAGAGGAGAGGCATGGATCGAGATACGCATTTTGATCGGAAAATTTGGGGCCGGAGAGGGAGGAGCTCGCGATTGCCACAACCACTTCATTTAAGCCTCTGACCTAGCTCCTGCAGGATGCATTCATGGCCTATTACTATAACTGGACAAATTTTGCCCACACACCCCCATGTCCACTTCTGCATACACACTGCCAAATGTGGCAGGCGTCCCATAGTCAAACCCCTCAGCCATGTAACTAGTGAAGCAGACACACGCACACACCTACTTATCTACAGCCTAGCTAGCCTACCTTGCCTACGTGTACATACTACTGCTGAATACTGATCATCTGACCAGTGCACAGTTGCTCACTACCATCTGTTGCAATCGTGTATATATATACTACTAACTGCCTACAGTGCTAATGATCGATTAAACAGTAGAGTAAATCCATGTTTAAAACAAATGAAATGTAGAGTGCATCTTTGGTGATGAATTGACGATATGGCATTGGTGTGCATTTGAATGGATTGCAGAACCAGCATGAGAGGCACGAGAACTCGCAGCTGCGCGCGGAGAACGAGAAGCTCCGCGCCGAGAACATGCGGTACAAGGAGGCCCTCAGCAGCGCCTCCTGCCCCAACTGCGGCGGCCCCGCCGCCCTCGGCGAGATGTCCTTCGACGAGCACCACCTCCGCATCGAGAACGGCCGACTCCGCGAGGAGGTAATGAATGAACTCTCGATCACACGTTGCCAGTACCGCCATCTCATCGCATCGCGTGCTTGGTATCATCACAGGCTTCAATCATGACATCGCATGTGCAATGCAATGTTGTTTCAGATCGACAGGATATCGGCGATAGCGGCCAAGTACGTGGGCAAGCCGATGGTGTCCTTCCCGGTCCTGTCCAACCCCATGGCCGCGTCCCGTGCGCCGCTGGACCTCGCCGTGGGCGCGTACGGCGCCGTGCAGGCTGCTCTCGGGCCCGCCGGCGCAGACATGTTCGGCGCAGGCGCGGGGGAGCTGCTGAGGGGCGTGCAGTCGGAGGCCGACAAGCCCATGATCGTGGAGCTGGCCGTCGCGGCCATGGAGGAGCTGGTGCGGATGGCGCAGCTGGATGAGCCGCTGTGGGACGCGCCCGGGATCGACGGGCCGACGGAGACGCTCAACGAGGAGGAGTACGCCCGGATGTTCCCCAGGGGGCTCGGCCCCAAGCAGTACGGCCTCAAGTCGGAGGCTTCCCGCGACAACGCCGTCGTCATCATGACCCATGCCAACCTAGTCGAGATCCTCATGGATGTGGTGCGTGATCACCATTCTTGCGAATTTTTAGGTGATTCTGTGTGCTTCTTCTGATTTTTGCTCAATGCTCGAGTGCATATGCAGAATCAATATGCGACGGTGTTCTCGAGCATCGTGTCGAGAGCCGCAACCCTGGAGGTGCTGTCGACCGGCGTGGCAGGGAACTACAATGGTGCATTGCAAGTGGTATATATGTGTGCTTTAACATTCCTCCATACCAAAGTTTTTGATGTTAACTTCGATGCTTCATGTATACCTTGCATTAATGTTGATCACCGAAATGATGAGACTATGCCGATCCATGGTTAATTTTCTTCTACTTTGCAGATGTCAGTGGAGTTTCAGGTGCCATCGCCGCTGGTGCCGACCAGAGAGAGCTACTTTGTGAGGTACTGCAAGCAGAATTCCGACGGGACATGGGCCGTCGTTGACGTCTCGCTGGACAGCCTGCGCCCTAGCCCGGTCTTGAAATGCCGGCGCAGGCCATCCGGCTGCCTGATCCAAGAAATGCCCAACGGCTACTCAAAGGTTAATTGACCACACTTTCCCCTGCCTATTCTGAATTTTCATACACTGCCTAGCTTTGGTACTATTTTAATCAAGGATCATTCCAAATTAAGAAGTCAGAACTGCACTTGTGCTTTGTTCAGAGACTGATCAGATGTATATCCTCTGTCCTTGCATCAGGTGACCTGGGTGGAGCATATCGAGGTGGACGACAGGTCGGTGCACAACATCTACAAGCTCTTGGTGAACTCAGGGCTCGCATTCGGTGCGCGACGGTGGGTCGGGACGCTGGACCGGCAGTGCGAGCGCCTCGCCAGCGTCATGGCCAGCAACATTCCGACCAGTGACATCGGCGGTGTGCTATACATCCCATTCCCATGCAATATATAGCGCACCATTTACTACCTCCAACTGATGCAAAAAGAAGGAGAAGAAAAATCAGATGCTTATATACTAACCTTCTGTGTTCGCCTATGAACGATTGTTGCAGTGATCACGAGCTCAGAGGGGAGGAAGAGCATGCTTAAGTTGGCGGAGAGGATGGTGATGAGCTTCTGCGGCGGCGTGACGGCCTCCGTCGCGCACCAGTGGACGACGCTCTCCGGCAGCGGCGCAGAGGACGTCCGGGTCATGACCAGGAAGAGCGTCGACGACCCAGGCAGGCCTCCCGGCATCGTGCTCAACGCCGCCACCTCCTTCTGGCTCCCTGTCCCGCCGAAGCGCGTCTTCGACTTCCTCCGCGACGAGAGCTCTCGCAGCGAGGTGCATACACATAAGATCAAATGAACGTCAACAATTTACCAGACGTATATTAAGGTTGATTAACACTGATTTTTTTTTTTTTTTGGTAGTGGGACATCCTCTCAAATGGTGGCGTTGTTCAAGAAATGGCTCACATCGCCAATGGCCGGGATCATGGCAACTGCGTCTCACTTCTTCGTGTCAACGTAAGCATAAGCAATTGGGTCAATCTGATTCCTCATACGTGCATGCGATGATGCATCGTATATTGATCATTTCTAATACTACCCCAGAGCACGAACTCAAACCAAAGCAACATGCTGATCCTGCAAGAGAGCTGCACCGACGCGTCGGGCTCCTACGTCATCTACGCGCCGGTGGACGTCGTGGCCATGAACGTCGTCCTAAACGGCGGCGACCCTGACTACGTCGCGCTCCTGCCGTCGGGGTTTGCCATCCTGCCAGACGGCCCCGCCGGCGACATGCAGGCCGGAGGGGCCGTCTCGGACGGCGTCGGCTCCGGTGGGTCACTCCTGACAGTGGCGTTCCAGATACTGGTCGACTCCATCCCCACCGCGAAGCTCTCGCTGGGGTCGGTGGCAACGGTGAACAGCCTCATCGCGTGCACGGTGGAGCGCATCAAGGCGGCGGTCTCCGGCGAGAGCACTCCGCAGTAGCTTCTTAATTTGAATCAAACAAGTTTCCTAATGCTTGTATCAGAGGTATGTCCAAGGCCACTTAGACATTAGAACTTGCAAGATTATATCAATGCTAGGATCTATACTCAATTCCAACTCCACGAGAACTTTGCCTGTTTCTCTGAATTATGATGCGTTTGCTTCTGCAGGAGCAGCAAAATTTTGGAGCTTTCATCAGTGGGAAGTCAAGAACGCACCTCAGACTCTCCTTGCCATGTGGTGCTGATAGTTTGGGTTACTTTTCCTTGTTTTTCCGCAAATTCAGGAAATTTCAAGAAGTGATTCAGTTCTTGCAAAATGTTGCAAAAATGCGTCACCACTACGCAAGGGCGGTTGGTTCGGGTATTGACTTCCTCTTCATGTTCGCCTCTCGGATGCTGGTACCTATGAATCTAGGGTTCTTCTGGAGTACAAAAAACCGTAATTTAATCTGTAATTTGTGCTGTTCTTGCTGTCATGCATGTTCAGAATTTCCGGTACCTAGTAGGAGTTGCAGAATAGAGATTTGTGTCCCTTCGGGTTTATACCTTCGGGTCACCATTTCAATCCCAAATTTGTGTGTGTGATGTGCATGCTCTTGGTTGTTCTTTCGCTGCTTCAATGAAGGCATTGTTGATTTCCCAGCTTCCAGCGGTTCTTTTGCGATAGAATTGCAGAAAGATGCAATGCTGTGTAATATGGTGTGCACTTCATGCCCTTGGTCCTTCGACATTATCTTTTCGACAGACATCCCAATAATAACAGCATACAAGGATGAACCATTTCACATAGAACAGCTTCTCCTTCAGATGAAGTGCAACATCAGAGATCTCAGTTTCCAATATTGCTTCCCTTTCAGAAGATGTACAGTTATGTCAACCACTCCATGTACAAACTAAGTGATCCTGTGCCTTTCAAATCTTGGAAATTATTACAGTAGAAGACTCATCAACGCAACTCAGCCAGCCCTTTGATTGAAAAATGAACTGGATAAAAAGCGACAATGATCTTCAGCGTGATATGATCATCAAAGATCTCTGTGCACACGGTGTCTGCGAGAGAATCATAGATCCATATACACTAATACACTAATATAGCAATCAGAAGGGTGAATGATTGCACGGAAGTTAAAACCAATTTTTAGTGATTCTCAAAACACCTCTAAACGAATTATGAAAATTGCTTCGGTCTCTAAAAAACAGATTGATATACGTTCACAAAAATAGTAATTTCCAAAGATCCCACCGTTGGATTGATGTGAAATTTGGACCGTAGAAACTATATTCAATTTCGAAACTAACCCAATAAGAATCAGCTCAATCGGATATACGGATCTAGAGTTATAACCTTTGCAAGTTAACTGTACCAAATAATGACGAAAATTGATCAAACCCTAATTACGAGATTAATTAGGATCTACGAGAAATTAATTAATAAAACTTTTCAGATCAATCAATTGATGCCCTAGAAAGGTTTTAAATGGATAAAATCAAAATTATCAGTGTGAAATAATGAATCAATCTATAAACCAAACAGATATGCAATAGATCACTTACTTTTTTGCTGGCAGGCTTACGGCGCTACAGTACCTTTCCGTTGCGAGAGCTAATCGCAAATTACTGCAGTGCTACTGTAGATTGAATACTGTAGCGCACCTATGCTTCTCTTCGCTCCTGTTGTCTCTGTCTCGAGTTATTATGTCAGTGCCCTCAGATGATGCATATGTGGCTACTGTTGGTGCTATCAGTGCAGGATCTGAACTCTTGTGCGACGATGAAGAGGACAACCCGGGAAAGCTTCTAAAGGAAAAGTAACTCACAAAGCCTTCACGGAAGCATGGAGACCTCTCGCCGCAATACGCCTCTTTTATTCCTCTGTTTTGTGCGTTCTGTCAACTGCCGACTTGATCGCCGTACTCGCCGGCGTTCTTGGCGATGGAGCTCTTGTCCGGGTGCTCCGAGTAGTCGATCACCGTGCTCTTGTCGACCGCCGGAGCCCCTCGAGAACACATGCGCATAAACAAACACGAGACTGTACGAACAAAAGTTCACGATTTAACTGGAGATCAGCCTATACAACCACTCACACGAGCACATTACATCAAACAAAATCATTACTAAACTATCATAAGCTTATCAAGTAATAAGCTAAAATAGCACATGCATAAGCACCTTATATGCTATGAGCACAACCATTTTGCAATACCACATTCATTACTAAGCGAATTTTTCAACACATATTTTTACAATGGCACTCATGAAGAGTGTTTTCATTCTGTTGGGAGAAGGTCGGCAAATGAAAAATGAATGAAACGGTACACCTGCAACACGTGGAGTTCAGGGTCAATTTATGTATTCTCTACAAGACTATCATACCAAGAAAATAACAGAAATAACACACAATTAACATAGCATGAAAATCTTTAAAGTTGGCAAATAGTAACTTTGTTCAGAATGGTACTTTTGAGTTTATCCCTAGAAATACGCAACAAAGTACATGCCACTATACTTGCAGCCATATTTCTGCTGTAAAGAACATGAAAGGATATGTTTATCCTACTTTTTTAACAATTTAAATGCTTAAGTGCTTATAGAGTTTTTACCCTTTTGTTCGGCTAAAAGGTAAAATGGAATGCGAGCTACCATCTTTGCTCCTCCTCCATTCCAGTTTACAATACCAGGACCGGCCATTTCCTCCTTGGCCAGTGGACGGTCCCAGTACAGACAAACAAATCGCTGGTTCATTCATGCGCCCTAAATAATCTCAGGCACGTCGCCAGACACTTCTGTCTGAGGTTCTGGAACGAGCAACCTGTAGGAAAGCAAGTAACATACTTACATTATGCATGGATGATGCTAACATAGCAAACCATTACTATATTTCTTATCTTGGAAGGATCAAGTCGCTACCTTAGTCAATGATACGCGTGATCTTGGAAGCACCTCATTGTACCATGTTGCTAGCTTCGCAATGACAGTCACCACAAAGCAGAGGAGCCTAGCTTGGGATGGCTTTCTAGAAGATGCACCCATCAGAAAATTCAAATTTTCAAATAGTCCACGAGCTGCATCTTTGTGATTTATTCCTCCCACAACATGCTCAGCAATGGCCCAACACAAATGCAATGCTAATTCTGTCTGGATAAGCCGCATCCCATCAGAAAAATCAGTTGTGGTGGAAAAGAGACTTAATTATTTAAGATAATCAGCACAACAACAAGAAGAGAAGGCAATGATGTAGAAATTCCAGTGGCATTATGAAATCAAAATTTGATACATGAACTTAAAATATATGCTTGCCTTTGCAGGATTACCATGGGTCCCCCCAAGTCTGTCAGTAATAGGCTTCTGCAGAATGGTTAAAAATTGTCATGCAAAATCGTTCACATAATATTAACTTATATTAAAGAGCGTGCGATTCGCGAGCTCCGGGGCAGGCCACGTCGGCGTCCTTCGCAGGGAGAACCCCGTTCTTCTTCTTGTTTGCATCCCGGTCCTCGTTGCCAACGCGCTCGACTCTCTCCGTTCGATTCCCATCCGCCTCGCCGTGTGACCGGACGCCGGCCGATAAAGCGGCATGGGATTGGAGCCTACGGAGCCCTCGTACAATACATAATGGAAAGGTTTAAATGACCATATTCTTCGTTGCTTTGAAGTGCTACAAACATGGGCTATTGCTACAATTATGGTTGTTTAGTTTATTGCCACAATTATGGTTTGCTGTGATTTGTTAAGCATATGGACCACATGTCCATATACTCAAATTCTTGTCGAACTTTGTCAAACTTGCGGCTAGCAATTTATTGATCACATTTTTGTAACGTATCATACGTTGTCTAAGTTTAGTTATGGTAAAGTTGAGCATGAACCAAACGACTCTTAGTCTTTCGAGTAGCACTGCATAGACTTAAAAAACTATTTTAGGGGTATTATATGTAATGTATTTTATGACAGGTATTTTATAATAAATTATTTTTAACTATTCTGTCGCGGTGAAGTGTTCGGTTTTTTTAATCTAAAGGTATATTTGGTTGCCTGGCTCTAGTTGTATGCTAGGACCCTCTTTTCTAATACTCCATTCCCCTCCTCTACTCTTCTCTCTCCCTTACTTTCCCTAAGGGCCAAAGAAATAAAAACAGATTATAGTTGATCTATTTTCGTTTTGCTTACTTTTACCATTTGCTTCTACCTTTGATTTGCAATACTCGATCGATGATGCACGAGTTCTAGCGGGACGGCAAGACTTCGGTCTAGCAACCAAAGAACTCACTGAGACCACCATTCCCTAGTCGATCTACCTAGGTTGCGCTAGCAGAGAGTAGTAGTACTACTGCTACTACTAAAGGGATGAGACAATGGTGCACATGAGAGGTCGATCTAGGGATTGGTTGACGGGGTAAGACGATGAGTTCGCCGGCTCAGTTCTTGGGAGATCCTCCTTGTTCGCCTGGCTCTTGGGGACCTTCTCTGTTCTGGCTTGTTCTTGTGGTTCTCCTTGCTCCGCCGGCTCTTGGGGTCCTTCCTTCTGGTTCTTGAGCTTGGGGATCCTTGCTGAGGGATGAAGCTTGGCTGCTTTGCTCGGCTGGTTTTTCGGTTGCTTGCTTCGGTTGGCTTGAATGGAGGAGGCTACTGCCTTGAGCTAGTTGCTCTCGGCTGGGACTGAGAAGGGAGTGATGCTGTGCTTTGCTTCTGCGCACTGGAAGGAGGGGATAAGGACGAGCTCCCTCTCCCTGGCTGCCTCGGTCGCCGAGCTGCTAGGGGAGGTGCACCTCTGTGCTGGCTGCTAGTTGGTTCAAGGCACTGGGTTGCCTGCTGGGTATTGCAATGGCTCAATGGTTGTTCTCTGGGCAAAGCAATGCTACTGGGTCTACACTATTACGGATACCCGCAATCCGTTCAGGTAAGTACGGATTGCTGAGTGATGAACCGATCTAGTGAGAGGTGCCGACTCGGCCCAACGGGTCTGGTATCTCGGTGATCAATACCTCGCCTGCGGGTCTGACGGCAATCCCTTTTTTTTTGCTTTTGTTCGTTCTATTCGCAAATTTTGCATTTTATGACAGCGAAATACACTAATTAATAATCTAATTAGCAACTAATACTATTATCTATCTAATTAATATGCTGGGTCCTTTCAGAACCTCCAGAAGCACGACCTCCATAAGCTTAACCCTCCAGGTGCATAAGGCCAGTCGCGCCACTTACCCTCTGCTTTGTTCCATTGTGCCCTCAAAACCGCTGACCAATCAGAAAAGTAAAACTGTTATCTCTCGTTTTGTGTGGCTTGCATGTCAAAAAAAAATCGTTAGGATGCACGGTAAAAGGTCTAGATTACATAACAGAGAAATTTGAGACTTCAGGTCTAGGAGTTACAAGAAGGGTTTACAAAACTGAGTTACAAGCAGGGTTTACAAAACTGATTTGCCACCCAAAATTGCTAGAAATCGAATGAATGCTGAGTCAAATTCTTTGAAATCGGCGGTCAAAAGAATCGAACAAATTCGAAAATCGATCGGTTTTGCCGATTTTTGAGAAATTTTCGGCGATTTTTCTTCGAAAATCGGCAAACTAAGTTACATCACTTTCTTCACCGATTTTTCTGCGATCTTCGATCGGTTTTATTCGAATTTTGGGACACTCAAGGAAATTTAGAAAAAATTGGAGAGAATTGGAAAATTTTTAGAAAATTATAATAAATTTAAATTAATCTATAAAACACCTCAGATAAATTTCAATTTTTTTAATTCAATTAGTGCTAACATAAAAAAAATAGTAATTAATGAAAAAGAACAGAAACACTGTCATATTTTTATAAAAATTTACAATCTTGATCATGATATAAAATTTTAATGGTATTAAAGAGGGCCCAAGTATCATTTAGTAAAATTTTCAAAAATAATAGAATTCATTTAGTACACCTAGAAAATTAAAAATAGAAGAGCATATACAAAGAGAGTAGCACTGTCAGAATTTTTTTTAAAATACACTTGTTTAATCATCAACTAAAAATTTTACATCATCATTATCATTGCCTCAAGACCTCACATTTTTTTTCAAAAATATTAGACTTCATTTAATGCCCCTAAAAAATTAAAAACAGAAGAACATATACAAAGACAATAGCACTATCAATTTTTTTTTTAAAAAATACACATGTCTGATAATGATATTAAAATTTGACATCATCATTATCATTTCCTCAGGAACTCATACAAAAACTTCCAAAAAAATTTAACACATTTTCATAATTTTTTTTAGATATCCTGCTTTTTTATATTTGAATTCTATCGGTTTCCGAGCAGTTTCAAAAATCAAATCGCGTTGATATGCTTGATTTTTGCGAAAATCAAGCGATCTTTGACGGTTTTTCAAACCCTGGTCACATGCCACTAGTTGGTAAAGATGGTACACATGCATTAGTACCGGTCGAGCTGTATAATGACTCATGAATTAGCTAAGAGAATTTTCCTTCAAGTTTCATTTGTAGCATGTAATTTCGATTAGCTTCGTCAACGTGATTCTGATGAAAGCTACAAAGCTACTACTTCCTAAGAAGCCGTAACTTTGGATATGATGCTATATATTTAGATGTTGTAATAGTATAACACTAATTGCTAGCTCTAACGATTCGATCCTAATCGACTCTGATGTAATTAATCAGAGCAAAGGCAAGCATCAAGAAGCACATCCGTACATCACACCATGGTAAGCTAACAAATGCGGTCGAATGCATGTGAGCAAGGAGCTTGCACATCTCGTGCTCGCGCCCAGTTCGTTGCAGAGCAGAGGGCTCGCAACGCCAGCAATGGCGTGTATTAGCTTACCGGCAGCGAGTGCCCATCTTTGCCACCGCGTTACGGACCAGGAGGACAAACAATCCCACGGCGGCGTGGTCAGGCCAACGACGAGTCGACGACACATGCCCAACTCGGCCCGGTGTGGAAGCAAAGCTGACGCCACCGCACTCACTGGAGCGGCGGCTGACGCGCAGGGCCCGCTTCGTATGTGGGACCGCGCATCCAATGTTTCAGAGAAACGGTTGAACATTAAAAAGAAAATTCGGCTTCCTCGCCCGCAATTTCAAAATATTGGCTTCCGCAAGGGCCGTACACGTTGGCCTCACCAAACGGTGAGTAAACAGACCCCTGTATAAAATCCCACCAAAAATCTCACAAACTTTTTAGTTTAACCTTTAAAAAAATCCGACCACTCTCCCGTCTTCTCCACCGCCGGCCGCCGCCGAGATGATGGAGGAGGTGGTTTTGATAGAATCGTTGCGGGATCTTCTCGTCTGCCACACCAGCTGACATGTCTTTTGCTGTCAATAGACTGCAGCAGCTGTCGGACGCGAAGGCCATCCATGCCTCCCTCATGGACGGCAAGGGAAAGTACGGGTGGGTGGTGATCAGCATCCACCAGGTGGCGCAGGCCGTATACGTTGACTCAATCTTATGCAATATGGAGGTGTGCTTGACCAAACTCCGGGAATGCGACGCCGATGACTTCCTCCTCATCCTTGGGGAGCTCGAGGTCTCCACCAGGCTCTTCTCGGAGCAGGACCTTCTGACCGAGATTGGCACCGTGATATCCATCACCGCCTCGCCGATTGACGTCCTCCATCAGGCGCGGTCGACTCCCGTCGACCATGCGTCTCTACTCCCCCTCGTGAGCAAGGCGCTGCGCGAGGTGTGGGCGGCGAGGGGTCGTCCTGTCGTCTTCAACTATCTCGCCGCCCCTTTTCCGGTCCTCGTGATCAGGGAGCAGGACGTCGCGCAGGTCGTTATAAGTGAGCCCGTGCGCCCGCACCAGGCGTGGAACATACGCACTGTCCTCGAAGCAGGGGTGGAGCCAGGATTTAGTCATAGGGGGGCCAAGTAGACTAACGCTAAATGTTATAATAGTATGTGGGGGAATTCTTATAGAGCTTGATTATAACCAACTAGACTAAATTTGATGTTATTAGGCCCTCTAGTTTTCATGTATTTTAGACTTAATTTTTATTGTGCAATGCTAAGACCTTGTTCAATTGTTTTGGGAAAAAAATCAGACTTTTCATCTTCATTATTATGATTACCAATTGGACTAACAACCAAAGCACAACTATTTTAACTAGTTAATATGTAAATAATACATGGAACATAAATTGTATCCTGATGAGATATCAAAACGATCCACTCAAATTATCCAATTTATATTGAATTATCGATACTTGGGAGTAATTCAAGCGGGGAGACGGTAGGGAAGAGGAGAAGAAGAAAATCTAGCCAGCTCGTTGGGCGAGATAGTGTTGTCGTGTCGACTCATCGTATCTCTCGAGTTCATGTGCTCACTAGAATTCAGAGGAGGTAAGGTGTACATATTGAACTAAATATTCCTCATCCAATATATCGATACCGATGTAGGCCACTAAGTCTTTGCTACTTATTGGGCCTAGTTTGACTTGATAATCACTTAATGCATAAGAATCAACTAGGAAGTTTAGGATGATATGGATAATTAATTAGAGGACTGTGTGATTAGCACTTAGTATATAGGATAATGGAAAAACACTAGTGATTAGTACTAGTACATAGGGTAAAAATACATCACCATTGGGGGGCCTAGGCCCCTATCAGCCCCCTTGTCTCCACCCCTGCCTCGAAGTCCGCGGCGTGGGCCGCCTTCGCGATGCCGGCGAAATCCTCGACAGGCTATTGGATGGTATGGAGTGATTCCAATGGGAGGTCCGCAAATTAGAGAATCTGCTTAAGACCCAACGCGTCTACCTATTGATGGTCGACTTGGAGGTGAAGTTAATCATTCTTTTCCGCAATGTCAACCCGCTCGAGGAGCGTGCTGCGTATCGGATGGCTGCCATCGACAGCGTGGACCATCAGTGGATGAAGCTCAACTACGTTATGGACAAGGACTATAAGATGTTCCGCAAGCGGAAGCAGAGCGGCGAGGTACTGTCCGTCCCCATGAGCTAGGAGGTACAGTACGTGACTACTCTCGTGGCATACCTCCTGAGTTCCGCTCGAGCGACGCAGCCGACGGATGCCGCGAAGCTTCGCATGCATACTGGCGAGGTAATCACGGCCGTCAAGTTCTTCTACGAGGATTACATTTGTTTCTAGTGACGATGAGTTGGTTGCGAAGACTGCTGCATAGGGTTTGATATGAATGGCTCTGAAATTGTATTGTGGAAAGGCACACTAGTCATGCATAGAAAATGCTGGATCAAAAGTTAAAACTGATTTGCTTGTTGTTGGTTACTGGTTACTAAACAGTAGTTCAATTGGGCAGGTAGGAAATGCTGTAGATTTGTTCATACAACTAGGAAGGATTGGCCTGGTTGGATGCTCATTGCAACAATTCCCAATGAATAAGTGAACCAGTCTAAGCTGAAGGTGCATTTGGTTGACTGCAGCAAAGGAAAAATATAATGAGGGCATGTCATTGAGCATACCACAAGGTGAGGGATTGTTGAGGGTACAGAGCCTGCAGCAAAAATAATAAGGTCTAAGGGGACTCACAGTGCACCAAGTAATTAAAGAATTGTTAGTGGCATTGGGACACTAGCACTTGGAACAGACGAATTTCGATTTTCATGTGGCTGTTACAGTGGCAGAAGATTGCCGGAACCAACGATACCTTTTGCCAACATTCTTCTCCATGGCCACATGAGGCTTCCAAGGAGGTGATCTACATAGTTAAAGTTAACATAATAACCTCTGAGTTTTGACATTAGCTTCAGACATCAAGTGACTGAAATAGGGAAAATATTATTAAGAGTCAGGCATTTACAGTTCCAACACTAGTCAGCCAAGTTTTGCACGCACAGATGCAGTTGAGCAGCATGTTATTCATCCGCAGAAGTGACATCCTGATTTAGTGTTGGCTGATCAGAACAAAAATTGCACTGCTTTGTTATGGACAGCAATGAGAAGGTAACAAAGTAACCACAGAACTCAGTATGAAGAACTGAAGATAAGAAAAATACAATGATACTTGTAACATCACCATAGGTATTCAGAAAATGGATATCTTTAGAAGTCTTAAGATACAGTGCCTTGGATTAGGAAACAAAAACATTTTTCACTGGTGTTTACTAGATTGACGAAAAAAAAAGAAAAACTTAACAAAGGTAATTTCCATGTATGCTGCCAAAAAGGGCAACAAGAAGAACTGGAATGTTAATTCTCTTATAGCTCAAAAATAAAGAAAACAAGGTCTTGTAGACTGGTACTCTGGAAAGTTCTGGTCAATTAAGTAACTTACTACGCAGTAGAATGTTAACATGCATCATTTGAAATGCAGATCATGTCCAAGATTGCATGGCATGTTTGACCAAGATAACAATATTCCAGTAAGATCTGGAGCAGATCCAGTAGAATGTTATGAGAAATGAATGATAGTCGTAACAATAGCGTCTAGCTGACATCCATAGGTTGGTTTAAAAACCACTGCTTGAAGCACTGGCAGAAGAAGCGCTTTATTTATGTGACGCACGAACAATTTCAGATACATGGGCAGCAGGATCAGGAAGGAAAATGGAAAGGAATTTATGAGAAAATTAAGAGAATAGCTCTGTACCGAAACTGGACCGATGGAGTTGGACTATTACAGATATTCAAACGGAAAGAAGAATGGGATGTGCAGGGGCGGAGCCAGGATTTAGTCATAGGGGGGGCAAGTAGACTAACGCTAAATGTTATAATAGTATGTGGGGGGATTCTTATAGAGCTTAATTATAACCAACCAGACTAAATTGATGTTATTAGGCCCTCTAGTTTTCATGTATTTTAGACTTAATTTTTATTGCTCAATGCTAAGACCTTGTTCAATTGTTTTGGGAAAAAATCAGACTTTTCATCTTCATTATTATGATTACCAATTGGACTAACAACCAAAGCACAACTATTTTAACTAGTTAATATGTAAATAATACATGGAACATAAATTGTATGCTGATGAGATATCAGAACGATCCACTCAAATTATCCAATTTATATTGAATTATCGATACTTGGGAGACCTACAACCCCGAGTAGTACCTTTAATTCAAGCGGGGAGACGATAGGGAAGAGGTGAAGAATAAAATCTAGCCAGCTCGTTGAGTGAGATAGTGTTGTCGTGTCGACTCGTCGTATCTCTCGAGTTCATGTGCTCACTAGAATTCAGAGGAGGTAAGGTGTACATATTAATTTTCTAACTAAATACTCCTCATCCAATATATCGATACCGATGTAGGCCACTAAGTCTTTGCTACTTATTGGGCCTAGTTTGACTTGATAATCACTTAATGCATAAGAATCAACTAGGAAGTTTAGGATGATATGGCTAATTAATTAGAGGACTGGGTGATTAGCACTTAGTATATAGGATAATGGAAAAACACTAGTGATTAGTACTAGTACATAGGGTAAAAATACATCACCATTGGGGGGGCAGGCCCCTGCCAGCCACCCTTGTCTCCACCCCTGGGGATGTGATTCATCCTGAGCTGCAGCTGACGGCCGCTTGATGCTTCCTTGGCCTAAGGAGTACTGGCTAGTGGCTACTACGAATCGAAGTACTGAGCTGGGTACTTGAGATAGTTTCTACTGCCCATGTGATTTGACTGAGATGGCAATCTTGATTCAACTTTGAACTATAGGAATTGACTGTTCTGAAGATGACACTTGATCTTGAGAAGACCTTCCATGTAATTTCTTCTTCCAAAATGGCCACCTGAAATAAATAAATTAATCACCATTTCTCCAAGGTAAATAATGCAGCTGATTTAAGAAAGAAATTGAACAAAGTATAACACTCACTCCACACAGAGGAATAAGGGTTTAGCCAATCTGTTTTCTTGTCTGCAAATACGTGCAAGCACCAGCAAACACAAGCAGCACTTCCGATGAAGTACTAAATCAGTGCAAGTAGACGGAATTTGCTTCTAGTAACAAACAGTGGGAACTTGAAACTCTTGTGCCACCAGAGGACAGCTCAGACCAACTACGCACTTTGCACCATCAGCGTGTAGTATGTTCCTGTTCCAAGGCCACAATAGGTTTTTGTGGCAGTTATCTGCAAAAATCATTTGCATAATGATGATTTAGCATTATCCATAGCACTGTGTTTGATTGAAATAGAAAAGATTGCATGTAGCAAGGAAAACATACATGTTAGCTGTCAAGCTTAGCTAGATATGCACAGCTGAGCAGCCATATATCAAAAGGTCGAATGATTTTCTCATTCCAGCCTGGTTAATCAAAATAACAATATGACTCCACCATTTAATGGAAATGAGAAGATTAGAAGTACTAATTTCAGAGTGAAAATAATGAAAATGCAATTATGTTGATTTATATATTTGTGTTGAGTGATTTGCCAGGAAATACTTTTGAGATTAATATGCTTTAATGAATATGAATTAAAAAAAAGAATATACTTGCTTGTGTGTTGGAGGAGGAAACAAGTGCTTGCTGTTTGCTAGCAGGAACGTATGTGTTGCATGAGTATGTGCGTTTGTGCATGTTTGTTATTGAAGTTGCATGCAAATTAGTCTTTGGGCCAAGAAGGGCAATAAGAAGAACTGGAATGGTAATTCTCTTATAGCTCAAAAATAAAGAAAACAAGGTCTTGTAGACCGGTACTCTGGAAAGTTCTGGTCAGTTAAGTAACTTACTACGCAGTAGAATGTTAGCATGCATCATTTGAAATGCAGATCATGTCCAAGATTGCATGGCATATTTGACCAAGATAACAATATTCCAGTAAGATCTGCAAGGGATAAATGAAAAATAACATGAGAAAAAACAAAAGTCATACAATACCATAGTATGTAGAAGTTCTGGTCAATTGAGCAACTTACCGAGCAGCACTGCGAGTCTGTTAGTTGCACCTGCATCATTTGGAGTGCAAGACTGAAATGAAAACCTTCACAACCCAATTCAAGCTCTCATTAAGTACACAACTTGATTCTATCTGATCAAAAAATAACAGGACTGTAAACACCTAACTGAACTGTAACTAAAAACCACCTCATGTTTTTTAAAGATGAAATAGCCAATACAGAATGTAATGGACTATTTGATTCCTATAAGACTTTCCTGGTTTTTGAAAACCTGCATCACAAGCAGACCAGCAGGTCACAGCGTGCGTTAGGATAGTCGAACTGAAACAATGGGCATTACCTTCATCATAACATACTGCACACTTCACTATTTCAGCACAAATGGGAGCTATACCTTCTGATCTGCTACTACAGCGTTGTTGATTTTCAAAGTAATACCACAACTATCAAGCAACCTAAGAATCTTAGATCTGTGTGAAAATTTGAAAGTCATGCATTATTTCATATTTCTACCTTTTCCTAGAAAGAACAGAAAACAATTACACACTTCCATAAGGAAGAACATGTTGGACATACCTACTTAATGATAGCCTGAGATCTGAAGCGGCTCCACACATTCACTGATATGATATTGGGGGTATTCTTGTTAAGTTCCTATACACCATTAAATTTCATTAAGCAACAACAACTACGACGAATGCAAGAAGACCTGGTATCGTTGATGTAGCATTGAATTGAAGCATTGAAAACCTTAATATCAGTAGCAAAACACTGAAAACTCATTGTTTTCCAAAATTATGCCACGATGATCTTTGGTTCCATTACACTCGAACTTGCCAAGAATACCACCAAGTCTTCATGAAGTGACGACCAAAATGAAGATGCAAAGTATCTAGAAGCTTACCAGAACAAAGATAAGAACGCCTGCACAAGAAACCAAAAAAATGGTGAATATATCACATATTCTATCCAGGAAGCAGGAAGGAAAAAAACTATGAAACATCATTAATTGTGGATTACACATGCAAATTATGAGAAGACAAGTGGCGTGGAGAATAAATCTTAATAATTCTTTAGAACAACTGTTTTCATTACTCTTGAGAAGAAAAATGGAAAACTGAATGGGAAATTCGTTTGTATGCCCCTTTCTGATATAGGAGGATAGTCGGAAGTTCCTATTGAAGCTCAAATGCTTGGGAGCAAACTGGTGAAGCTGAGTCAAAATCTTGTAATATCAAGGACTGGTTACATTACAACTGATGATTTTCGTTATAGAATACTAGCGCTATCTTGAAACTTAAGATCTTTCTCATTTTCTTTTAATTCAAAGACAAGTTTACACATGCAGCAACTAGTTGATGATGAGAATGGCACTTATACAGCATCTCTTTCTTGAATGTGGGTTTTATTAAGTTTGCTGGGAACATCTAGCTATTGATTTTTTTTTTTTTTTTTTTTTTTTTTTTTTGGGAACCATCTAGGCATTGTTATGGAACAGCAGGAGTAAAGTTCCATGTACTTACCAGATTTATGTACAGGAGGAAGATACCACACCAGACCAGACCCTCATGTTCAAACGGCGCATGGATGGAGAGAGCTCGACAAGGCTAGAAGAATTAATGTACAACTCCAAGATAGAGCCCTGCGCACAGCACATCGAAACAAACATCCATGGTAGGAAAAAGCAAAATAAAAAATATCTTGACGTTTTTGGGATTAGGAAAAAGCAAGGGTAATGGTAGGAATTGGAGCTGAGTACGAACAAGGAAGTATTTATTACCTTGGATTAGTCTATAGCTAGGCTGATTTCTGGTATGGTTCCGATTAACTTTCTGCACCGCAGTTTTAGCTCCTTGTTGCCCACAATCACTGACATCTAATTCCTGTAGTGAACTCGGGAGGCCGGCCTTTTGCAGCGAACGGACAGTTCGATATCTCTAATCTCCTGAGAGGTTGGCGAGTCCATACATGTATCTCTGCAGGGAGGTGAGGAGGTGTAGGGACTCCTCTTGCTCCTTTGTGAAGAGCTCCACCTCGTTGTTCGTATCAAATTTTAACCTGGTGAGGGAGGAAGCGAGGAGGGTGCAGATGGTGGCGACAGCCGACAAGGAGTCCTGCCATGTCATCGGTGCTGAGCTCCCGGAGTGTAAAGGAAGGGCAAAGAAGCTGCTGTGCATGCATGCTCTTCTTCATGTGTGTGAGGTTTGTGTGCGTGACATATGTGTGAGGGCACTGCGTGGCATGGGCTACGATAGATGTTGCCGTACGATGAGCAGATGTTACATGGCCGTCTGAAAAAGTAATTGAAGGATCGTTGGCGCTGAATACCTCTAAACAGTGTCTAGATACGCTAATCGACACTAAATAGCGGAAGAAATAATTGAAACAATATTAAACCAAGATAATCAATCATAATAAAATAAACTGACATTCACACTTCTGCATTAAATCAATCAACGTGTCAAAGCATGAATTTCATCACATAAAGTTCAATCTAGAATTTATACCCTCATGCGTCTGCTCGCTGTTGCTTCCATGTACTGTCGTGCCGCTCGCCTGTCTGCTACCGCATCTGATGCAGCACAGCCCGCTGCCACGCCTGACACCGCTGCGCCCTTTGCACCTAGCCGCTGCGTCTGGTGGCCCGGCGGCACCTCCGAGCGCACGTCTGAACGAGCCGTCCTCTGTCCGCTCCTCCGCGCTGCTGCTAGACATCCCGCGCCACGTCGCCACACGGCACTGCGCACCGTCGCCACACGGCACTGCGCACCGTCGCAGCTAGCCTTCCTGCGCGCCGTCTGAGCTATGCCTTTCTCGCCCTCGGTGACGCTCGTAGTGCACGCGCTCGGTGGTGACCACTCCCTCGCGTTGCTGGCCGCGTCCTCGCCCGAGCGACAATGGCGCCGCCTCAGCCAATTGATCTATTGGAAACCCTCGTGCATTTTCTCTTGTGCGCCGCCTCCACTCAGATAATGCATGGAAACCCTCACATCATATACTGCTGCTCATTGCAATCTACATGTATATGCATATACATGGGCCGGCCCAGCTTGCATGTAACGCATGAAGTCTTGACTCCCTGCCAGCCACTTCTAGCTTTTGCCTGCAACAATCGAACATGCACAAAACGCACACAACACATGCATGCATATACATGCATAGACAATGTAAAAGGTTGCCAATCACCGCATACCTTCATTGGGGTTATATTCTATTTATAGAAGTGCAAATACATACAGGTGGAATAACGGATGCATGCGGAGAGCGCGGTCACCACGTCGTTCCTGGACGCAAGACTCGCTCCCTCTCAACTAACTATGCTAGACGTTACTAAGGCCATGTTTGGATTGACTAAAACTAATTGTTAGCTGGCTAATAGCTAGAGCTAATTATTAGTCAGCTAATAATTAGTCCATCTAAAATTAGTCCAGGCTGTTTGGATCCTGACTAATGATTGGATTAATTTCTTAAAAAAAGTCATGTCTACCCTTGTATTGGATGACGGTAAAAGCTCTCTCGTCGATGCTGAGCTGGAGGACGTGCCGCGCGCGGTTGAGGCGGCGCGCGCCAACGAGGAGGGTGCGTTCTGGAGGATCCTCAGGAGGAAGCACCGGCCGCACCTGGCGATGGCCGTGGCGGTGCCGCTCTTCCAACAGCTCACCGGGGTCATCGTCATCGCCTTCGATTCGCCGGTACACTTCCAGAAGGCTGGGTTCGGCAGCAACGCCGCGCTAATGGGTGCCGTCATCCTCGGCGTCGTGAATCTAGGCTCCACCCGCGTTTCCATCCTCTCGGTGGACCAGTACGATCGCAGGCTGCTGTTTTTGGTTGGTGGGATTACGTCAATCCAGGCCATTACGTCAATAAAGGAATGGTCCAAGCAAAAATGCCAGAAATAAAAAAAAGATGCTCAATAATGAGAACACTAGCGTCCAGCACAGGAACGATATTGACAACTTGGTAAGATCCAGTACACATATTGGGAAAAATGAAAATATCCATGGTTCACAACAAGACTACCCCGAACACTCTCGCCTAGCAAACAAAGCGTTAGCGATACTATCTCGAAAGCCATTCATGTTTTGATCTTCATCTCCTAGATGAGTCGTAGCGCCACTTCGATGAGACGATGGGGATGCCGAGAATTAATGGAACATACCCTTCGTAACGATCACACAAGTCAAAGTCTTGATCTGCCATTGCACTTTCACGAATGAAGTTATGAAGGGCCATACAAGCAAGAATTATTTTGCTTTGCTTCTCCATTGGATACCTTGGCAAGTCCAATAAGATTCTCCATTTCATCTTCAAAACCCCAAAAGAACGCTCGATGACATTTCTAAGAGAAGAATGGAAAAAATTAAATACTTCCTTTTTCCCACTGGGTGTTGGTCCTTGTCGAAACTCCGGTAAATGATATTTCGTTCCCTTGTAGGGTGCAAGATAGCCCGATCGGTTAGGGTACCCAGAGTCAATAAGATAAAATTTGCCTAAGAACATAAAAAATTGTGTAAATAGAAACACTTTTATGAATTCAACTACATAAGATGCAAGGTAAGATGACAACAACTAAGTTTACCTTTTGGTGGATGTGGAAACTTGTCACCATATTTGCGAATGGCATCATTAAACACTCTCATGTCATGTACTGAGCATGGCCACCCCGCGACAACAAAGGTAAATCTCATGTCAAAGTCGCATATAGCTAACACATTCTGAGTAGAGTATCCGTGGCGCCCCACATGTTGAAGGACTTTTGAAGCCGGCACCACAACAGGTACATGTGTTCCATCGATTGCTCCAATGCAATTATCAAAATATGGTGAAAATCGAGGAGCTTGCAATCTAGGATGCACCGACTTAAAATCTAGATCTCTAGGCTTGATAATGTCTACTGAGAGCTTGAAAACACTCTGCAACACTTGGTCAAACTTTCGACTAACCGTCTCTGTTGACCTCTCGAAACGATTTTCAGCTTGTCTAATTGATTGAGGGGCACCAATGATCCACAAGAACATGGTTAAAGCCTCTGTAGAAGACATCTTTTTTGATGACTTCAAGCCATATGATGAGACTAGCAAATTATGTACACTTTCAAATAGTGCCCTACTCATTCTAAACATATTGTAACAAGATGTGGGATTATCGAGTGTTCTTCTAACCCAATCATATCCACTCAGTTCTGGTTTCCTCATTGGAGCTTTATTCATAAAAGAATCATAGTAGTACATACCAATCATGCAAGCAATGGCCATATATCGACGTTTCCTCTTCTGATGCTCCCGGACCAACTCAATTTTTTTTGTCCTCCTCATCACTTGAAAATTCCATCTACAAACAGCCACAAACATGTTTTAGCCACAACCCAAGTGTTAATAGAACATATGGTTCCGTAAACATGACAGACATGTAAACATACACAAGTAAACATGCATAAGTGCGCACGACCATATATTAGGATTCAGACAATAAAGATAAGTTCACAAACACAAGTCAACACATAGTTCATACTACCGGTTCACAGACATATACTTGACAGACTCATGCATTAGTTCAGACATGATAGGTACTCATGCTAAAGTTTTTTTTTATGTAAACTAGTACAACTTTTTCATCTGGCACCACCTCTTCAACCAAACCAACCTTGCTTCTTTTGTACTGAATTTAATGAAAATTTGACGGTTTTCAGCTTTCAAAAACAACTGTGTAGCCGTGAAATGCTCGATGCTATCTTCCGGTGCCCCACATTCCACAGCCAAATCCAATACTTTATCCATGGATTCAGCCATGTGATCACCCTGCAGCACTTGTTGTGTAGCTGCACTATCAGCCTTAAAATTGTCAACCAGGCTCTTCATGATCTTGACCATTGGATTTTTTGTCTTCTTACATGGACTAGTGGCAGTTGTATTAGTGCTACCAGCCCTCTTAAGGGTACTTGTAGTCATAGGGCTCCCGTCAAACTCATCGTCTTCGTCGCCATTGTCCCTTTCATCGCATTCTTGTCCAGGAATACAAGAAGATGAACCATCAATGGCCAAATTCTCGAACATCTGCTCAAGTAGATGTAGATTTTCCGGGGGGGCATACCTTAACTTCTTCCACTCAGATTTATTCTGAATAAAATAAAAAATTGATATCAGTTTGTGTCATAACAGAGCAAGCAAACAAGCTGTATGCGTTGGAAAAAGGATCTACCTTTGTGTGATCTTTCCAGAACTTGTCATCAGCCACCACAGTGCCATTAGATCGTCCCAATCCAGTTTGCTTGTTGAGCCACAACCAAAACTGGTACAACCCCTTTAGTTGATCCCATCTGTTCTTCAATTGCTTTTTAGAGTGTCGCAGTTTAACGCTTATGAAATACTTCTCAGCTATGTTCTTGTACCCTCTATTGGTCATGAAACCATTGTTGGTATTTCCTGCCCTTTTTTCCTCAAGCCAAATGTCGCAGAAAACAAATGTGTTCTCAGAGGTCCAATTTGCCTTGTCAAATCCCTGATCCATCTAGTATAGATGTGTATCATATTACATACAGGGCATTTGAATACTTGTAAGATGATGTATCATGTGAGACCCTCATTTTCATGTCAGTAAATAACATAAATATGAGGCTCTTTAAGTGCGTCCTGTGCCATTCCCATGATCAGTGGCTGGCACGCACAAACACAATTTGGATATTACAGCCACACAGATACACATTTTTATTACATCACAAGTTTTAGAGTGATATTACAATACCAAAAATAGCAGGAAATTAAAACCCTGTCTCATAGTTTGCCAACTATCCCATAACTCCACAGGCAACTGCTGAGATGAACCTAGAAAGATCAGTCGTCGCTAAAATTCGCAGGTTCTTCATATTCATTCTCGTCGTTATCGAAATCTTGCTCTTCACCTAAAAATATTTGTTGAAGCAAGTTGAGTACATTGGTACTCGCAAGACTTTGTAGTGTATGCAATTCCTGGAATATATGCAGGCTGAAATAGAAAGTGGGTTTCTACGGTTGTTTTGCATAAAGCGAAAGTTTTGAATGTAGTAATACTGAATAATAATAGAAAGCATAAATAAAACTTTAAAGACAGTTTGATAGTAATTGAAATAACGAGTAATAAAAAGATAATAACATTTTACTCACGGCCCTTTGTGAGCAAAATAACGAACAAGACCCTCCATGGTCTTACATGAACAAATGTAACAATAAGTGACATTAAAGAATGTAAACCATTTCCAAAGTATTTAAACAAGGGTTTTTGAAAACAGAAACAGCTAACTAGTGTCAATTCGCCAAGTCATCCATGACCGTGGATACGGCTATTCGAATAGTTTTAGACTCTGCAGAGTTTGTACTGCTTTACCCACAAGATATGTTCTCCCTTTTTGCAAGCTATAAGACACACTTCCTTTGGTATGCCCGCGAGGAGTTCATAACGAAACTGTTCGATTACTTGAACTTTAACTTTGCACTAGCCCAGTGACGTTACCCCTGACTATGATGGAAGCAAACAAACGGTGAAACAATAGTATTCAGAGCCCGCGGCTCAAATGGTACAACAACAGCCCCAATTCATAGCCAGGCGTACACCGTTACAACGGCAGATGCCCACACCTCGGTGATGACACCTCCCTCGAGCAAACCTATATCCGGAATGCCCGTGCTACAACTGCCTACCAATGTGCAAAGCTAATTCTCAAATAATTTAATAAGTTAAGACTGTCCCAGTCCAGTACTTGTGGATGTACGGTTTACTTGGATCATGCAACACTACGTTCGGTCCTTAGAGTGACATGGGCGATAACTCCACCCTAGCTACGTACACGTTAAAACATGTACAACCGGCTATTGCCAATAATCACCCACATCAAAATAGTAGTTTTATTTTCATTTTTATCAAACTACCAGTATCCTTTACTGCTTAAACAAACCATAAAAGATTTCATAAAGAAGTGTGTATGTGGGTGTAGATGTCATCGTATCAATCTAAGCATTGCTAAGCAGATGAAATTAATAATCGTTATAGCCCATCTATGGAAAGAATCTACCCATACCTATGGTTATCATGGAATTCATATCAACATGATTGAAGTATTTCATCATTTTGGGTTATAGCTACCAGGGACTTAAAATAGACATTTATATCATAAGCATGCAGGAAGATTCTTAATCATATTTTAGTTGTTTATGAAATCTGGGATCAAAATGATCAAAGGGGTGCTTGCCTTGCTCCTCGACGGTGTAAGCTGGGTCTGTGTCGTCGATAGCGTAGTCGGCGGTTTCAGCGTCTATACGTCGAGTACGAACATAGTAAAAAGAATATTTCAATATCGATGCAGAAGCAAATACACAAACAATAAAGATAACAGTTGAAAGATTCAAATAAAACCAATTCAAATCAACCAATGATAGCAATTATTTCATCACTTCAAGTATTAGCTAAGTCGTTAAATTATAGTCCTAAGGATTAAAATTTTAGGGCATACAACACGGCTATCTTCTTTGTGTATTATTTCATTCCAGTTTACGAATTCAGGAAGCTAAGATTGTAGGTTTATTTTTAACAAAGTTCATTTGTAGGGTGTATGACTAATTGTATTAATACAAATTAGTATATAAAGCAATCCTAATCATGTGTAATGAAAGAACATGGTAAATTTTAACTTTTATATTACTAAATGGTCCTAATTAGTGTGATGATCACAAAGAAACAAGTTTCATTCATTTTGGATGATTTTTGATCAAGTTATTGCTATTATATTAAATCTATATATTAAATAAAGTCCTAATATGAAATTTTCACAAACTAGTTCCAAATCCAAATCTAATTACATATTTGGACAGTACTTGACCTAAGGTTTCCAACAAAGTTGGTTTCATTCAATTTGGACTTTGTTTGCAAAATTTCTATATGCACCATATTCAAATTTCATTCTTTAAATTTAAATTCAAAGTTAATTTGCTAAACAAGCATCAAATATTTTTACATATTATGAAACTAGATGATTTATGTTGAATTTAGAAATTTGTTTCATTCCATTTGGAGCTATGGTTCAAAAGTTATGCATTTTTGAATCTATTCGGTTTAATTAAAACAGAGAAAATGAAGCAATACGCTTTCCTTAAAGGAAAGCGTACTTTCGGTGTTTGCGCTGGCTGGATTTGAAATGGGCTGCGCCGGCAATCGGGCCCGCCCGTCGGTGGCCTTATGCGTCTTGAACGCACGCTGGCCGCACGCGATCGTATACCGCCCATACGGCGTAGAGGTGCACACACACGCGGCTGACAGAGCTGGCCCACACGGCAGCGAGCCAGCGCAGGGGAGCCATGGCCGGAGCTCACCGGCGAATAACCGGTGACGTCGATCGACTTCGGCCGACGGCTACGGCTTCACTAGACCACGGTGAACCTAGGGGTGTGCTCGGTTATGGGTAGTGTTCGGGGAATTTGAGCTCACGGCGTTGACCGGCGGAAGCTCACGATGAGGTTTGGCTCGGCGGCGCTACAGTTCAATCTGGGACGAATGGCTATGCGTATGAGCTCCAGGGGGTTTCTATGATTCTAACCGTGCACTTGAACCAAGGGATAGAGGACCGGGTGAAGCTCTCACCTTGCGCCGTCAATGGCGGAAAGAGGCGCACGGTGCGGGAACTCTTCGGGGCGTTTCGGGCTGCAAGGAGGTGCGCAAAAGCTTCGTTAGTAATCAAGGATGCTCTAAGACCATTCAATTTGGATACTTCCTTACCGAGTCGCACGAATTTGGAGTTACCCCCAAATTGGGACTTACCGGCGGCGGAGAAGAAGGGTAGGGTTCGGGTGGTTTAAGGCTTTAGGGAAGGAATACTGGCGCGCGTTGAGTTGCAGAGGTCATTGCGTACTCGGCCGGTGCTTAAATAGAAGCGAAGGATGACTCCTATGGTTTGAGCAACGGAGAAAGTGGCGGCGGCCAACTAGGGCGTTCTCTGGAGCTTTCCTTCCAGCTAGGTCAAAGCCATCGAGTGGTGCAGTGCAGGTGCAGTGACACCATCACAGTGCAGGCGCGAGACGCGAGGAGTTGCGGCGCAATGCGGACAAGAATGGAGGCGGTTCAAGTCGGCTCCGCTGAGGAAACAGAGAGAGCGAGAGAGAACGAGAGAGGAAGAAGGAACAGACAAGTGGGTCCTGGGGCCACCGGCAGAGAGAAAAAAGAGAGAAGGAAGGGAAAGGGGAGATGCTGACGCGTGGGCACAGAGGTCTCCGGGACCCATCGGCAGCTGCCGTCAGCGCACGCGTCACTGGACGCGTGGCCCCACACGTAAGGGCTGAGGGGAGAGAACTCTAGTTCTTTCCCAGACAGCACACTAAACACATTAATTCCCGGGTTATTTCGTGTCTAGATTTTTCGAAACTTTTTCTACAAGTTGCTGGGTAAGTTACCTACTTCCAGTAAAAATTTGAGGTTAAAATGATCTACCATTTAATTATAATAATTCTGACAACAAATGCTGCACAGAAAAACCAATTTAGTTTTTGAATTGATTAAAGGACCAATTCAACCTATTTAATTTTGAAATTTTTACTGAAGGTGTGTTTCCAAATAATGGACCTACCATAAAAATTTCAACATTAAATTCTTATTGTTTAATTCTCCATAAATCTTTTATTGATTTCTGCAGAATTTCAAATTTGCCTAAAATAAATGCTAAATCATAGCAAAATGACTTATTAATTTTTGAAACTTTTTGTGGGTGAAGGTGATATGTCTGAGGTCTTATGGTAAAAATCCCAAGGTCTATATTGCTCCACAACTCTCTCCAAAAATCTGACATTGGTCAGGGCAGCAATTGAATTTATTATTTAAATTTGTTTTCTTTACTAGTAAAAGCATGCACATGGTCTTTTGACCAACTAGGGATATTTTCTAGGGTTTGGCCAGGTTATACAAAATTTTTACCATGGTAATTTCATTTCTTACCAAATTACTATTTTCTCTTTTCTTTTCTCTTCTTTCATAAATTCCAATATTCATTTCAACAATTCAACCAATAGATCAATTATCAATAAATGCACATAAAATCAAGAAATGCAACACAAAACTAATTTCACATTTTTAATATTTGATTTTTATTACTCTGTAAGTTTGAGGATGTTACAGATCTACCCCCCTTACAAAAATCTCGTCCTCGAGATTTGCGAGGGCTAAAAGAAAACTAAAAGAAGTCTGGAAACTCTTTCATCAGATGATCTTCGCGCTCCCACGTAGCTTCTTCTTCAGTATGATTACTCCACTGAACTTTCAACATTCTGTGGATCTTGTTTCTCGTGTGTCGCTCGGCTTCTTCAAGAATGCGAACAGGACGCTCTCGATAAGATAGATCAGGTTGTAGATCGAGATCGTCGAGATTTGCGAGGTCAGTCGGCACACGAAGACACTTCTTAAGTTGAGATACATGGAAGACATTATGAACTTCCGACAAACGAGATGGCAACTCCAACTTATATGCCATCTCTCCCATCTTCGCGATAATTGGAAACGGTCCAATATATCGAGGGGCTAGTTTCCCGCGGATTTGGAAACGACGAACTCCGCGAAGAGGAGAAACTTTCAGATAGACATGATCTCCGACTTCAAAGCTTAATTCACGTCGACGATTGTCGGCGTAACTCTTCTGACGAGATTGGGCTTCTTTGAGTCGACTCCTAATCATGTCAACTTGCTCTTGGGCTTCTTGGATAATGTCTGGGCCAAAGAAATTTCTTTCTCCAGTTTCAGACCAAAAGAGAGGGGTTCGGCACTTTCTTCCGTAAAGTGCTTCAAAAGGAGACATCTGGAGACTGGCTTGAAAGCTATTATTATAGGAGAATTCAGCAAATGGTAAACTTTTCTCCCAATCCATGCCATAAGATAGTACACAAGCTCTCAGCATGTCTTCTAAAGTCTGATTGGTCCGTTCAGTCTGTCCATCTGTTTGGGG
Source organism: Rhipidocladum racemiflorum (assembly GCA_036346355.1). Taxonomy (NCBI): domain Eukaryota; kingdom Viridiplantae; phylum Streptophyta; class Magnoliopsida; order Poales; family Poaceae; genus Rhipidocladum; species Rhipidocladum racemiflorum. Next base: position 66,898,413 of record CM070576.1, on the reverse strand, counting down.
ATGATAAGCCGTACTGAAATTCAGCTTTGTCCCTAACAGAGTATGCAAACTTTCCCAGAAACGAGATGTAAACTGGGATCCACGATCGGACACAATTGTCTTAGGAATTCCATGAAGACGAACAATGTTTTCCAAATATAACTCAGCAAGTTTAGAGCTTATATAATTGGTTTTGACTGGAATGAAGTGAGCAACTTTGGTTAATCGATCAACGATAACCCAAATGGAATCATGCCCTTTTCTGGTTCTTGGTAATCCAACAATGAAATCCATACAGATATGGTCCCACTTCCATTCTGGAATTTCAAGGGGTCGAAGAAGACCAGCTGGGCGTTGATGCTCGGCTTTTACTCGCTGACATATATCACATTTCGCGATATACTCGGCGATTTCTTTCTTCATGCCGGGCCACCAATATTCTTGCTTTAGATCTTGGTACATCTTCGTGCTACCAGGATGGATAGAAAGAGGTGATTCATGAGCTTCACTCAAGATCAACTTCTTGATTTCTAGATCACTGGGGATATAGATTCGATTCTTGAATTGGAGTATACCATCCGAATTTTCCGAATATCCTGATTCAACCTCGAGTGGCATATCTTCACGGATTTTGGATATGGCCTCGTCTTTAGACTGGGCTATCTTAATTTGGGTTTTCAGATTTGGTTGTATTTGGAGACTAGCAACAAAACCTTTTTCAACAATTCCCAAATTAAGCTTCTGAAACTCCTTTATTAATTCAGATTGATCAGTGTATGCTGACACCGTCATACAATGAAGCTTACGGCTCAGAGCATCTGCTACGACATTAGCTTTACCAGGATGGTAATGAATACTAAGGTCGTAATCCTTTATTAGCTCCAGCCATCTCCTTTGTCGCAGATTAAGATCTGGCTGAGTAAAGAAGTATTTTAAGCTCTTATGATCTGTGTAGATGTCACACTTGTTTCCAATAAGATAGTGACGCCAGATTTTGAGGGCGTGCACTACTGCAGCTAACTCCAGATCATGAGTTGGATAATTAAGTTCATGAGGTCGAAGCTGACGAGAAGCATAAGCTACGACTTTCATCTCTTGCATCAACACGCAACCAAGACCATTGCGTGAAGCATCGCAATAGACATCGAAGCTCTTATGGATATCGGGTAACACCAGCACTGGGGCTGTGGTTAACCGTTTCTTTAATTCCAGAAAACTTGCTTCGCATTCTGGAGTCCATTCATATTTCTTTTCTTTCTTCAAAAGCTGAGTCAACGGTTTAGCAATTTTGGAGAAGTTTTCGATAAAGCGGCGATAATATCCCGCTAAACCGAGAAAACTTCGGATTTGAGGAACAGATTTTGGTTGCTCCCAGTTTTGGACTGCTTGAACTTTGCTGGGATCAACAGAAATTCCACCTTTGGAAAGAATGTGCCCGAGGAATGCGACTTCCTTCAACCAAAATTCACATTTTTCGAACTTGGCATATAACTTATGTTCTCGGAGTTTCTCCAGAACCAAGTGTAGATGTTGGGTATGATCTTCTTCATTTTTGGAATAGATGAGGATATCATCTATGAATACCACTACGAACTTGTCGAGATACTCCATAAAGACTTTATTCATTAAGCTCATAAAGCTAGCTGGAGCATTTGTAAGTCCGAAGGACATTACGACATATTCATATAAGCCGTAACGAGTGGTAAAAGCTGTTTTAGGAATATCCTCCGGTCGAATTTTCAATTGATAATAGCCATGTCTAAGATCAATTTTGGAGAAGATTTGGGCGCCGGTTAATTGATCGAAAAGATCATCGATACGAGGTAGAGGATATTTGTTTTTGATGGTAACATCATTGAGAGCACGATAATCTACACACATGCGTAGACTACCATCCTTTTTACTAACAAAGAGAACAGGGCTTCCCCATGGAGAAGTACTGGGTCGAATGAACTTTTTATCTAATTGTTCTTGAATTTGCTTTTTGAGTTCTACTAATTCATTTGGTGGCATACGATAAGGTCTTTTGGAAATTGGGGCTGTACCAGGTATAAGATCAATGACGAACTCTAAGTCACGATCTGGTGGCAAACCTGGCAATTCTTCTGGAAATACATCGGGAAAGTTGGAAACTACAGGAACAGATTTAATCTTTTCCATTACCAATGCATTTAAATATGATCTTGATTCAGAAAGATTTTGGGTGGAACTAAAGTTCACTTTATCTCCATCAGGATTAATAAGAGATATGGATCTATTAGCACAATCTATCTGTCCTTTATTCTTAGCTAACCAATCCATACCAAGAATGATGTCTAATCCTGGGGTTTCTATAAGAATAAGATCAGCATGAAATAAAACTTCGTTTATTTCAATGCTAACCTTAGAACACATTTTAGTAGTTCTCATTTTTGCTCCAGGAGAATAGATTATCATGGATATAGGTAAAGATTCAGTTTGGATTTGATGTGATTCTACGAATTTCTTGGATATAAAGGAATGAGATGCACCGGAATCAAATAACACCAAAGTGGGAATAGATTGGACGGGGAACATACCCAGAACCACATCTGGTGCTTCCGTTGCTTCTTCAGCCGTCACATGATGTAAACGTCCTTGATTGGCGGCTTGAGCAGGTGCAGGTTTTCCAGCTTGTTGTCCTCCAGCTCCTTGAGGACGACCAGGGGGTCTCTGAGGAACTCCCTTGCTTGGGCAATTATTGGCATAATGTCCAAGCTGCTTGCACTTGAAGCATGTAACATTCGAAGTCTGAGTCGATGCTCCGGTAGGACGTGCTCCAGTAGGGTTTGCCGGACGAGGCAAAGGCTGTCGAGGTCGAGGGGCAGGACCTTGACGTCTTTGCTTCTGTGGCGGAGCAGGTGGTCGCGCATTACCCTGAGGTGCAGGGCGAGGCCTGGATGGGCTTGCACCGGCATTCTTCTGTGCCATCCATTTCCTCTTGCGTGACTCCAAAGCAGCTCGAGTGCTATGCTCCACTCGAATAGACTTGTCCACCAGAGTTTGGAAATCATTGATATCAATGGCAGCTAATGCACACTTGATTTCTTCATTAAGGTTATCCCGAAAGCGTTCCAGCTTGCGCGCTTCAGGGGTAACTTCTAATGGTGCATAGCGGGAGAGGTAATTGAAGCGATTAAGATACTCCATTACTGTCTGATTCCCTTGGCGGAGGTCAAGGAATTCCCGTCTTTTGATGTCCATCAGACTGGAAGGAATATGGGTTCGGCGAAAAGTATCCTTGAAAGCCTCCCATGAGATCTGATCCACTGGAAGTATAGCTTGGTAGTTCTCCCACCATAAAGCAGCAGCTCCTCCCAATTGATAAGATGCATAAAGAACTTTCTCTCGATCATTGCACTGTGCAATGTTCAACTTGCTCTCCATTGTTCGCAGCCAGTCATCTGCGTCCAATGGGTCAGTAGCAGTAGAGAATGTAGGAGGCCGAGTCTTCAAAAACTCAGACAACCTTGATTGTGGAGCACCACCACCACTTCCTCCAACAGGGACTCCTTGATGGGAAGTATTCTGAACTAAGCATTGCGTAAGAAGTGTATGGGTTTGACGGTTTTGCTCGATCATTGCGAACTTGCGCCATTGTGGGCGGACCTGGCAATTGCTCCTCCAGAATTCCACCTTGCCGATTAGGATTTGAATCTGGATTAGGTGGATCTGGCACTTGATGAGAAGATGAAGCCCTTGCAGAAGGGTGCATCGGATTAGGTTCTTGTTGGAGTGGGCAATGTTTCGCGAGGAGGAAAAGGCTCCTGCGATGCCTCACTCTCAAGATCCTTGAAGAGATCTGGTTACAGGCATCCTGAAATTTCAATTCAGATGAGAAAATAATGTATTGTAATTAAATGATTTAAACCGGCAGATTGAAAATTTAAAACTCAATCTCATTGGTTAATAGGCAACATTTCATTCCCTAAAATTTTATTATTCTTAAAGAAATTCATTAACAAGAGAGGTGTATTATTAGGTTATGTTATGTTATGGTATATTGTAAAAGATAAACACAAGGGATCACATCATCGTGAAATTGTAATAAAACATTAGAAAGTCACGAGAAGGAACCAAAACAAACAGAAATAAACAGTAACAACACTTTATTCAAACTGCATAATAACAACATTTACAACAAAAGTATGGCAACCTCATAACTCAACACTACATGACCACATGTGCTGCTACAACTCAAGGTAAACCTACTCCAAACCTGGCGCTACAACGTCCTCGCCAGTAGACTCAACAGGATCCGCAGGGGTAGAATCAGTCACCGTGGTGGGAAAGGTACCACGACGCCTGTAAACCTGCGTCACACGGGGACGCAGTACACCTGCAGCGACCTGTCCAAGTCTAACCCGCGACAGACGTGGACGACTAACTCCTGTGGACATCCTAGCCCGTCGGGAACGTCTAGTGGCTCTAGCAGACCTAGGTGTCGGAGTACCAGGCACCTCCTGGACTGGCAACAAAGTAGCGTCGTCACCAAGTGTAGACCTAGAGAACAAACCCATAGCCACGAAAGGAGCTATGGCGTTCTCTAAAAAGGCTACTCTCCTACGTGCTACATAGTACTCTAATACTGCCTGACGGTGGTAACGGTCAGCAGCATGAAGGAACTCAACTATGATCCTATAGTGCTCATTAGGCACTGAACTGGGATCTATGTAACTAGTGTCTCCCCTCGGCAACAAAGCAGGTATCTCTCGGTAAACAGTCGCCATCTCTGGAAGAGCGTGGCGCAGTCGAACGATGGCCATATAAGCAACATCGCTCAACGCAGAAGACACCGAAGCTCCACGACCATCAAAAGTACGATCTGCCTCTCCGAACTGTGTCCTAGCTGGGATCTCAATCCTAGCTATGTACTCTATCGAAACTGGACTCGCCATCGCCTGGTAGACGGTGTATCGAGGTGTCTCAAACTGTGCAAAGTCTAACATCTGTGCTAAGACTCCCATCAATCCCGCTCCCAGACGCTCGGAAGTGTGAAAGCATGGCGAATACCCTTCCATCTGCACATTTAATAAGGAATTAGTATTCAGTTAAATGCAAGATGCAACGATAACGCTTACAAAAGTAAAGAGTAGAAGACAAAAGCAAGAAAGAATTAATAATGAGATATAGCAAGTTTTATTTCCTAAGTGTAATGTGTCTATTCAAAATTTTAATTTCCTCTTAACGACCATTCTAACTAAGGTTCACCTACAGGCGTGGCTCGATACCAAAATCGTGAGACCCTCATTTTCATGTCAAGAAATAACATAAATATGAGGCTCTTTAAGTGCGTCTGTGCCATTCCCATGATCGATGGTGCACGCACAAACACAATTTGGATATTACATGCCCACACTGAGATACATTTTTATTACATCACAAGTTTTATAGTGATATTACAATACCAAAAGTAGCAGGAAATTAAAACCATGTCTCATAGTATGCCAACTATTCCATAACTCCACAGGCAACTGCTGAGATGAACTTAGAAAGATCATTCGTCGCTAAAATTCGCAGGTTCTTCATATTCATTCTCGTCGTTATCGAAATCTTGCTCTTCACCTAAAAATATTTGTTGAAGCAAGTTGAGTACATTGGTACTCGCAAGACTTTGTAGTGTATGCAAATCCTGGAATATATGCAGGCTGAAATAGAAAGTGGGTTTCTACGGTTGTTTTGCATAAAGCGAAAGTTTTGAATGTAGTAATACTGAATAATAATAGAAAGCATAAATAAAACTTTAAAGACAGTTTGATAGTAATTGAAATAACGAGTAATAAAAAGATAATAACATTTTACTCACGGCCCTTTGTGAGCAAAATAACGAACAAGACCCTCCATGGTCTTACATGAACAAATGTAACAATAAGTGACATTAAAGAATGTAAACCATTTCCAAAGTATTTAAACAAGGGTTTTTGAAAACAGAAACAGCTAACTAGTGTCAATTTGCCAAGTCATCCATGACCGTGGATACGGCTATTCGAATAGTTTTAGACTCTGCAGAGTTTGTACTGCTTTACCCACAAGATATGTTCTCCCTTTTTGCAAGCTATAAGACATACTTCCTTTGGTATGCCCGCGAGGAGTTCATAACGAAACTGTTCGATTACTTGAACCTTAACTTTGCACTAGCCCAGTGACGTTACCCCTGACTATGATGGAAGCAAACAAACGGTGAAGCAATAATATTCAGGAGCCCGCGGCTCAAATGGTACAACAACAGCCCCAATTCATAGCCAGGCGTGCACCGTTACAACGGCAGATGCCAACACCTCGGTGATGACACCTCCCTCGAGCAAACCTATATCCGGAATGCCCGTGCTACAACTGCCTACCAATGTGCAAAGCTAATTCTCAAATAATTTAATAAGTTAAGACTGTCCCAGTCCAGTACTTGTGGATGTACGGTTTACTTGGATCATGCAACACTACGTTCGGTCCTTAGAGTGACATGGGCGATAACTCCACCCTAGCTACGCATTACGTTAAAACATGTACAACCTGGCTATTGCCAATAATCACCCACATCAAAATAGTAGTTTTATTTTCATTTTTATCAAACTACCAGTATCCTTTACTGCTTAAACAAACCATAAAAGATTTCATAAAGAAGTGTGTATGTGGGTGTAGATGTCATCGTATCAATCTAAGCATTGCTAAGCAGATGAAATTAATAATCGTTATAGCCCATCTATGGAAAGAATCTACCCATACCTATGGTTATCATGGAATTCATATCAACATGATTGAAGTATTTCATCATTTTGGGTTATAGCTACCAGGGACTTAAAATAGACATTTATATCATAAGCATGCAGGAAGATTCTTAATCATATTTTAGTTGTTTATGAAATCTGGGATCAAAATGATCAAAGGGTGCTTGCCTTGCTCCTCGGCGGTGTAAATTTGAGTGCATTAATCGTCGATAGCGTAGTCGGCGGTTTCAGCGTCTATACGTCGAGTACGAACATAGTAAAAAGAATATTTCAATATCGATGCAGAAGCAAATACACAAACAATAAAGATAACAGTTGAAAGATTCAAATAAAACCAATTCAAATCAACCAATGATAGCAATTATTTCATCACTTCAAGTATTAGCTAAGTCGTTAAATTATAGTCCTAAGGATTAAAATTTTAGGGCATACAACACGGCTATCTTCTTTGTGTATTATTTCATTCCAGTTTACGAATTCAGGAAGCTAAGATTGTAGGTTTATTTTTAACAAAGTTCATTTGTAGGGTGTATGACTAATTGTATTAATACAAATTAGTATATAAAGCAATCCTAATCATGTGTAATGAAAGAACATGGTAAATTTTAACTTTTATATTACTAAATGGTCCTAATTAGTGTGATGATCACAAAGAAACAAGTTTCATTCATTTTGGATGATTTTTGATCAAGTTATTGCTATTATATTAAATCTATATATTAAATAAAGTCCTAATATGAAATTTTCACAAACTAGTTCCAAATCCAAATCTAATTACATATTTGGACAGTACTTGACCTAAGGTTTCCAACAAAGTTGGTTTCATTCAATTTGGACTTTGTTTGCAAAATTTCTATATGCACCATATTCAAATTTCATTCTTTAAATTTAAATTCAAAGTTAATTTGCTAAACAAGCATCAAATATTTTTACATATTATGAAACTAGATGATTTATGTTGAATTTAGAAATTTGTTTCATTCCATTTGGAGCTATGGTTCAAAAGTTATGCATTTTTGAATCTATTCGGTTTAATTAAAACAGAGAAAATGAAGCAATACGCTTTCCTTAAAGGAAAGCGTACTTTCGGTGTTTGCGCGGGCTGGATTTGAAATGGGCTGCGGCCGGCAATCTGGCCCGCCACGTTGGCCTTATGGCGAACGACGCGCCGGTGCACGCGATCTGTATACCGGCCCGCACGGCAGCGAGAGGTGCACACACACGCGGCTGACAGAGCTGGCCCACACGGCAGCGAGCCAGCGCAGGGGAGCCATGGCCGGAGCTCACCGGCGAATAACCGGTGACGTCGATCGACTTCGGCCGACGGCTACGGCTTCACTAGACCACGGTGAACCTAGGGGTGTGCTCGGTTATGGGTAGTGTTCGGGGAATTTGAGCTCACGGCGTTGACCGGCGGAAGCTCACGATGAGGTTTGGCTCGGCGGCGCTACAGTTCAATCTGGGACGAATGGCTATGCGTATGAGCTCCAGGGGGTTTCTATGATTCTAACCGTGCACTTGAACCAAGGGATAGAGGACCGGGTGAAGCTCTCACCTTGCGCCGTCAATGGCGGAAAGAGGCGCACGGTGCGGGAACTCTTCGGGGCGTTTCGGGCTGCAAGGAGGTGCGCAAAAGCTTCGTTAGTAATCAAGGATGCTCTAAGACCATTCAATTTGGATACTTCCTTACCGAGTCGCACGAATTTGGAGTTACCCCCAAATTGGGACTTACCGGCGGCGGAGAAGAAGGGTAGGGTTCGGGTGGTTTAAGGCTTTAGGGAAGGAATACTGGCGCGCGTTGAGTTGCAGAGGTCATTGCGTACTCGGCCGGTGCTTAAATAGAAGCGAAGGATGACTCCTATGGTTTGAGCAACGGAGAAAGTGGCGGCGGCCAACTAGGGCGTTCTCTGGAGCTTTCCTTCCAGCTAGGTCAAAGCCATCGAGTGGTGCAGTGCAGGTGCAGTGACACCATCACAGTGCAGGCGCGAGACGCGAGGAGTTGCGGCGCAATGCGGACAAGAATGGAGGCGGTTCAAGTCGGCTCCGCTGAGGAAACAGAGAGAGCGAGAGAGAACGAGAGAGGAAGAAGGAACAGACAAGTGGGTCCTGGGGCCACCGGCAGAGAGAAAAAGAGAGAAGGAAGGGAAAGGGGAGATGCTGACGCGTGGGCACAGAGGTCTCCGGGACCCATCGGCAGCTGCCGTCAGCGCACGCCTGGCGTCCTTTGGGCCAGCGTGGCCCACACGTAAGGGCCGAGGGAGAGAACTCTAGTTCTTTCCCAGACAGCACACTAAACACATTAATTCCCGGGTTATTTCGTGTCTAGATTTTTCGAAACTTTTTCTACAAGTTGCTGGGTAAGTTACCTACTTCCAGTAAAAATTTGAGGTTAAAATGATCTACCATTTAATTATAATAATTCTGACAACAAATGCTGCACAGAAAAACCAATTTAGTTTTTGAATTGATTAAAGGACCAATTCAACCTATTTAATTTTGAAATTTTTACTGAAGGTGTGTTTCCAAATAATGGACCTACCATAAAAATTTCAACATTAAATTCTTATTGTTTAATTCTCCATAAATCTTTTATTGATTTCTGCAGAATTTCAAATTTGCCTAAAATAAATGCTAAATCATAGCAAAATGACTTATTAATTTTTGAAACTTTTTGTGGGTGAAGGTGATATGTCTGAGGTCTTATGGTAAAAATCCCAAGGTCTATATTGCTCCACAACTCTCTCCAAAAATCTGACATTGGTCAGGGCAGCAATTGAATTTATTATTTAAATTTGTTTTCTTTACTAGTAAAAGCATGCACATGGTCTTTTGACCAACTAGGGATATTTTCTAGGGTTTGGCCAGGTTATACAAAATTTTTACCATGGTAATTTCATTTCTTACCAAATTACTATTTTCTCTTTTCTTTTCTCTTCTTTCATAAATTCCAATATTCATTTCAACAATTCAACCAATAGATCAATTATCAATAAATGCACATAAAATCAAGAAATGCAACACAAAACTAATTTCACATTTTTAATATTTGATTTTTATTACTCTGTAAGTTTGAGGATGTTACATATAAGCACACTAAAAACATGCACCTTGCCTATTCATGTCAAAACAGGAAGGATAGCTAAATGTGAAAATGCAGTTTGAGAGCTAAATGTATCAGCACACTATCTTTGTCTAGTTTCTTAAAGAAAAATTTTGATACTAAATGGCATCCAGTATGTATGTAGCATGCACTTCAATTCATCATTGGTTGCACTACAGCCAAATCCAACAATATCAGGATGCCTTAGAAGTCGGCAAGATATGACTTGAAAAAAAAGGCACAAATTCAATTGAGTTGCATTTGCCACAAGATATAAGCAGGTGCAACACTAAACGAAGTTCTGGTGCATTATGTAGATACAAAGAAGCTACACCATCAGTAAGTTTTGTGCACAAAAAAGTAATTATTAGCGTTAAACAGTAACATACAACATATAATTCAATTCCTAACTATACTTATAACAAGCTGAGACACCGTAATCAAAACAATCTACATAGCAAAAACGATAATAGAGATAAAACTGGCACTTATGGACTGTACTGCTGAAAAACTCAACTTGCTTATATAGCTTTTCCACGTGTGCTTATTTAATTTTGTTCAGTGTGATCAATTCACTCCTCTATAGATTGTAGTAGGGATAGGAATGGTTGATGGAATCTGGTACACGAGTTGAGACTGCACACAATTAATTGAGGAAACTATCATCTATTAATTCTCTATGTAAATGATGTATGCCATGTTTCGTCATTCAATTGTGGAATGTGGTTACCTGAATGTGCAAGTTTAACAGACTATATTATCTACCAGACTAAATGCAAGGGCATGATTCAATGTGCAATGGATGGTGTGAGCAGTCGTAGCGTCAATAATTATGCCATCAGCTATCACAAGCAGTCATTGGTGCTCACCAAATGTTCTTGCAAGAAGTCTTCCTCCTCTTCTTCTAGGCCATCTCCTCCATCATTTGCTACAAGAGTTGCTCCACTACCTTCAGCGCCAGTGTGCATTGCAGCACTTTGAGCAGTGGCGGAGGTGGTCCGAGTGCTTCCACGACCGCCTCTGCCACCCACTCTGGTTGTGCGAGGGGCGCGGAATGGTGGCACGGCCGAGCCGCCTGCATCTCCATCGGATCGAGTGCATGCCAACGCAACCCCACGGACTGATTTGCCAGTTCGACGACCACCTCGGCCTCGGTGTACGCCGGCGACATCTGAACCCCCCACCTCCGATTGAAGGATCTCTTGGTACGTCGAGAGGTGCTGGAATTCATTCGCCTGCGAATTGAGGTTAATGGCGAACGAACCAACATGAGTATGCACGCCGCGCCCATCCTCGAAGGGTTGCGTCTGCGAGAAGAAGTTCATGTCGGCGGGTGTGGCGGGTGCAGCAGGTGCGGCGGTCGGCGCGCTGGAGTTGGATTGTGAGCAAAAATCAAAAAATCCCTGCTGGCCATCACCATCCATCGCGGGCGAACTACGTAGAGAGACAAAAATTTGTGAGCTAAGCTTTAATTCAGTTGTATGTAAATCCAAACAATGCAAAGGATCTATTTTTTAGGATAGGAGAATGTAAACATCAAATAATTTAGTTAATCAGTTAGATACTATTTAGATGGTTAAGGCCCATAGCATCCTTTATTTTGGTTGAATTTAGTTTTACAGTTCGAATGCAACATTGATAAAATATTCCAGCAAACTATGTATTTGCAAGCAGCATGGGTTATATTGTTATTGCTGCACATTCACAATTCTCTAGAGTCTAGAAGTTCCCAAATAGCCACTTATGCTTGTAAACATCATAGCTGAATATGGAACTATTTACAAGCTGACAGCCATGTTATGTTGCTTTGAAATTTGAAGTGTGCTAATTAATTCTAGTATGAAATCTAAACAGGTCTAGCTACATCAGATAATGTGGATGAAGCAGCCAGGGAGCTTCCTGAAGCCAACTTGGTAAGGTACATCTATTTTTTGTTGTTTCAATATTTTCTAACCTAAAGGTTTGTTTGGCTGGTTTAGTTTTTTGATTGGTGCTTCTTTAGAAATTAATAATCGCTCAAATGTATCTTTTAAAGTAGGTTCCCACATGGAATTGTTGGTTGCTGTTCCATAGAACATAGTACAAGAGATAATTTTTCAGTCCAAATATATAAAGCTTAACTGCGATTTCAGTCCAAAAATATAAAGTTTAACTGCAAAGAAAAAGCACTACTTCAAATAATTCAGAACAAAATAAAGCTATGTGCGCAGAAGTGAATCTCACTTGTGCAAATAATAGAAATCTATTGGGAACAATCTATAACCAATTATTGAACTTCATGTACAGTTAACGCACCAAACGGCATTCATATTAATACTAGAGTACTCATTCACAGGCAAGAAAGTATTTAGGATTCCCATGACCTACAATCTTAACCTATTGGAGGACAGAGCTCAGGGAGGGGGGAGATTTAGGAAATACCTGATGGGAGGCGGCGGATCCGAGATGTTCGGCGGCAAATCGGAGATTACGGCGACTGCAGACGGCAGACCTCGCGATTGATGCGATGCCTGTCTGCGGGAGATGCCCAGCAACGGAGAGGTATCGTGCGGCGGCGAGGCGCAGGCCATGGACGCTACCGGCGAGGCGCAGGACGTTGGCGAGGCGCAGGACGCTGGCGACACGGGCGAGCAGGACGCTGGCGGCGCGGGCGAGCAGGACCCTGGAAGTTCTGTCGCACGGTCACTGGAGTTCACGCCGCAAGCCAAGGTCGCACGAACAGCAATTAAAAAATCGGTCTGAAGATATGTCAGCGCCGGGGTAGTTCTGTCTTTTCCCGTGTGTTACGGGCTATTAGCCCAAATTAGCTCCATCCCATCAACTAATGGACTAATTGTTAGCTGAGGGGTTGGCTAAAAATTAGCCCACCTATTAGTTCTCCCGTTTGGATAGACTAGGATTAATTTTTAGTCAACTAACAATTAGTCCAGGGATCCAAACATGGCCTAATTCTTAACAGACAACACACATATTCACACGCAACACACCAACATGCTTATACATGCACACACAATATGCATTTATATTCCTTTTTTATATATAATTATCATTATTATTGTTTTTTCTTTTGGCAAATCACTCGTCACAAAAATTATAAATCAACAGTAAGAAAAAAATCAGCTATCTAGCTAGAGATTATGGTATGCTATAAAAGGGTTTTGATAAGTTTCATTTGGATGTTTTCTTTAGCAACCATCATCCAAATTCCTGGCCATTGGATTTGCTTTCAGATCGATACACCCCCTGATATTACGTCCGCACGCACGCACTGTGCACGAAATGTTTTACCATGAGGGGCTACCTGAGTAGATTTTTTTAGATAAGAAAGAATATATTAGATCTGCATAGATCTTCTTCAGTTGCATTTCATGTATTTCTCCTCGTCAACTTCAATTTGTTGTAATTTTACTGTACGATTTGATTTGTACGGCCCATCTGCAGGCCATTAATTGTGAGTGAGAGTAGATTTTGAAAATTCTTCGGGACACATATCTTGCTTAATCTACTCTTTCGATCATAAATAATTGTTGGTTTGCATATAGATACGATCAAATTTTGATTATCATTATATTTTAAAAATTTAAATTACATACATGAAAATCATATTTATAAATTTGTCTTGAAAAGTACTTTCACAATATTATAATTTTATTGGATTTTATAAATATATTATAATAGATATTAGTGGCCAAAGCTATATTTTAGAGATTGTGTTAATATCCAAAACGATAAGTATTTGTGATCAAAGGAAGTGTTTTTTTACCAATTTTAATAAAACCATACATATAGAGCCTCATACGCCGAGTATATATTAACTAGGAAGGTACGCGCGGCGCACGCCGCGCGTGTGAACGGGAAACGGATTTGTGTTTTTTTCCGGAGAAAAAACGGACCATGGAACATTTTTTCGTATGAAAACAAGGAAAAACGACGTAAAACAATTTTTTCCATGCTCTGGAGGAAAAACGAAACCATTTTTTTCCAACAAAAACGGATAAACGACGGGCGAAAAATGAAATGATCTTTTCATTTTTTTAAGAGAAAACGAAAAACGAGGAAAAACGACGTAAAACATTTTTTCCCATGCTTTGGAGGAAAAACGAATAACGAAACCATTTTTTTCCAACAAAAACGGATAAACGCCGGACGAAAAACAGATTTTCATTTTTTTCTTAGAGAAAACGGTAAACGAAAACTTTTTTTCCATGCTCCGGAGGAAAAACGGACCACGAAAACAATTTTTCCGGGCAAAACGGAGAAAGGACCCGAACGTAAAGCACAGGGACCTATTTGTTATAATTTTGGACCCATCCGCTATTTTGAAAAATTAGAAAAGGTCTCGTTCGCTATTTGCATTTAATGGGGGCTCTCTGTGTAAAATACCAAACGAGGGACCTAAACGCGAAGCGGGAAAATTTATTTTCCTCTCACAGAAAATCACATAGGGACCTATACGTAATTTCTAAGAAACGGAGGACCTTTTCGTGAAATAGAGGAGAGAGAAGGTGGAGGTGAGGTGGATGCTTGAGGGAGCTCCAAACCTCCCAGATATAATAGGTTTAGTATTTCTAAGAAACGGATGACCTTTTCGTGAAATAGAGGAGAGAGAAGGTGGAGATGAAGTGGATGCTTGAGGAAGCTCCAAACCTGCCAGATATAATAGGTTTAGTATATAGATGCACCGACACGTACAGTAGTGTGTGAGTGTGCCCTCTTTCTATAACTAGCTAGCTAGGTCACTGCATGTCAGCCGTACGATTCCTATCGTGATCGAATTCACACGATCTTCCGAGAAGAAGCTGGCAGCTGCTAGGCCATTGGCTCCGATAGTCCGATGCTAAAAGGAAACACAATCCCTTCTCATTTTTTTTAATCTCTGATCCCATCTCAAAGTAAGTTGGGAATCGAGTCTTTTCGCGATTGCTAAAGTAGAAGACGATAAGTATCGGCTATCGCGACAGATGCACCATATATCGACACGATTCCTGCATTGTGACCATTAGGAGAAGTCACCAGGCTCAGCTCCATGCAGTTGTTGATCCGCAACTCCTATAGAGATCTAGTTGGAGATGGGCAGGGAAGAACAGCAACCCCCTCTTCTTCCACAACTCTCTCTTACTACGTCTCCCTCCACTTCCTCTGCTATTAGCTGCTGCTGCTGGTGTCTTAGTTTTGTATCCTCCTTTTTAACAGCCGGAGATGATGGCAATCGTACTGGTTGCTTGCTGGGCCTCCACACCCAAGTACCCAACCGTGTTACCTTCTGTCAATTCAGAGAGCTTCGGGAGACGAGAAAGAAGCTGTGTTAGACAGTTAGACTGTTAGTTCCTTCCCACTAGCACCACAGCGCTGTATTGACCGCGCCATTTTAATTTTTTTTTTTTTACTTTTAGCCTATAGTCTTTGCCTCATTTACTGATTTCCTCCATAATCTATAGTTGCTCTTTACTCGTTCTCCTATATATATGGTAGCAGCAGGAGATGTATGCAGTATGCACTTAGGGATGGCAACGTGTCCGGGTCCCTCCGGATCCAACCTCCGTGGATCCGGATCCGAGACCCGAATTACAGACCCGGATCCGGACCCGAATTTAGTCAGGGCTGGTCCTGAGGTTTTTGGGGCCCGGGGCGAAATTATAAACGGAGGCCCCCTAACATAAACATCAAATATTTTTTATATTACCATGTAACAACTAAAAAGACAATATTTATTGTATTATAGAAATTGTTACCGATAAATAAATGAAAGTACAAAAGTGAGATTATTTACCTCAAACATTTTGTAGAAATCATCTTAGGAAATATCTTCTAACATTTCTTAATGCAAAATCATCAATTATGGCCTCAACATTAATATCATCCAATAACTTCTTCTCAATACATAAAGTTGCCAGACCATTTAACCTTTCTTGATACATTGTAGATCTCAAATAGTTCTTCAATAATTTCAACTTTGAAAAACTTCTTTCAGCTGATGCCACAGTTATCGGCATAATAAATAAGATCCGATAAGCAACAGAAATATTAGCATATCAATGTGCTGCAAGTAACAAATTTAGATATAGAATACATTAACAGATGTATCTAAATGTGAAGGTATTAGGTATAAAAATAATAATAAAATACATCATGCATGTGAGAGATCCATTACCGTGGCTATGCAGGCGGCAAGCCTTAAGCTAAATGCGTGTAAATCTGTAATCCTCCCGCCGATCGATCAGCAAGACATCGATGGCATGGCAAACCTGTAATCGGCATGCATTGATGCATCATGCATGCAAGAGCCAAGAGATCCATTACCAAATACCAATTTGCCATTACGAGAAGAGATCATGAACATGAAGAAGATTGAAGACAAATAAAATTCACGAGAGTAGTTATAGTGCTCTGTGCTCACCGGTCTGGCAGATCGTGTATTCGTGTGGCTTCGTGCAGCCGTGCTGTGCTCCGGCGGATCCGCAGATGATGCACTGGACCTGAGGACCTCTGGCGACCGGCGCTGGCAATTCAACTGATCAACTCGCCAACTCAACAGCCGCCGCAAGACCCAACGCGGCAACCCTGACTCAGTCCCCGACGTCTCGCCTAAATTGCATGCATCAATGCAGGCCCAGCCCTGTTGGCCTGTTGGCTGTTGCTGTTTTTGTTCTGCAGTTTGGAACTGCCAAACTGCTCTCTGTCGGCTCCAATGCAATGATCGCATGCAGCCAGTCCGGCCTGGAGTCCCGGTAGTTTTGGGGGCCTGGGGCGGCCGCCCCGCCAGCCTCGCCCCAGGGCCGGGTCTGAATTTAGTCACGGGTCCAATCTCAGTCCCGGATTCAGACCCGACGGGTACCCGGACCCGAACTGTATTAATTGCTGTTTTGATATTGTTTTCTGGTCTTCAAGACCACCTTTGATGCTTTGATGGTGTTGATCTGTGCACTAACAACAATTTCAGTCTATCCTACTTCTGGGAGATGCTTTTTCAGAATACTAGGAGTAATCTACAGTATGGTGGGGGCAGTAGATTAATGCAATACCAACTGTTCCTGTTTATTCGTGGGCGATGCTTTTTCAGAATACCATCTATCATGCACTCGACTTAACAGAATGCAATGTGTGTTGATTTTTGTGGACTGCTAACATGTTCTAGCATGTGCCCCTGTTTTTAATGCATGCATCCACATCCACAGTTTAATCTGTTACTTGAAACTTGGAATCGGGTCTGGGTCTGGTTACCCACGGGTCCAACATGAGACCCGGACCCGGACTAATATATCCGTGGGTCTAAATTTGGACCCAGACCCGGACCCATCGGGTCGGGTACCCGCGGGTACCCGGACCCATCGGGTCGGGTACCCGCGGGTACCCGGACCCGTCGGGTTACTATCTTGAGTAATTTTGCCATCCCTATATGCACTATAGTTTGCTGAGTTTCATATTTGCTCCAATCTAGTAACTACTCAACAGAATGACAACTCCTTCACTCAATCACACACACATAATATATAATGGCAACATATCTAGTGTTAACGAGACATTAGGTGCTAACATGCTAACTCTATCTATCAGCCCTGATCCATTTTGTATTGCTGAGATTAATAGAGGTGGAAACCCACCTTACCACTTAAATCTTTTTTAGAAAATCCCTTAGAGTCCCCCCTTAGAGTTGCCGTTGGATAGAGGGCTTCTATCTTCCTTAATCTGGACCGCCCCAACGCAATACAATGGTTACTATCTTGAGTTATCACATTAGCATCCAATTAAGCATTAGCACTAGATATGTTGCCGTATATAATGAGCTAATGCATGTAAAAGTTTTCCAAGTCTGTACATGTCAATGTCAATGTTGTAGTTGATGTTTCTGAATTCGGATGCACAGAAAACAGTTAAATTTCCAGGAGAAATTCTTACGCAGTTTTCAGAGTACCTGTTAAGTTTGTAGTAAGAAGGTTATACATATTTATGCGGAAGAATGTTATTTTATTCACTGTATATCTACATAGCTGTTTTGCTGAATCTGACATAGCAAAACTATCCATTTTGTATTATTCGGCACGATTTTATCTTTGATGAATGTGTCGGTAGTACATGGAACAGAATACAGACTATTTTGTTTTCTTACGGCTCGTGCAAACTCTAATTTGAATAAAATAGAATTACGTGAGCTCTTGGATCAAGTGCCCACAGGAAGCTACTTATTGAGGAAAGAAAACGAATGCAGACACAGATACAGTTGCACGAATTAGGCTGCATCCATGTGTCCATTTTATTACTGCCTTGATTTGTTTGTGTTTGTTTACTTCCAAAAGACAGATAAGGAGCTAATTATAGATTGTGCCCTTATAACTATTTATGTGGCTTTCTGAACCTCCGGTTTTGCACGTTTCTTCACAGTTATGGATATGCATGAAAAGCTCACGACAAGATCATTGACTGTTTCGTCTATGTGCTCCATGAAGCAGCTCGATGATCACAATTCAATTAAGATTATGCTAAGATATGATTAGTTACTGTACTAGGGTCATTGATTCCATTCAGATTGTGTTGACATGTTCGGCCGTTTTAGTCCATCTTTAGAATTCTACTTATTGACAGTTCTTCCGGTCGATGCGCTGCACTTTTTACTACTTCGAACCTATAGGCTTTGCATAGTTACTGATTTCCTCAGCAATTTATAATTGTTCTTTAATTGTTCATGTAGGCCTGTTACAAACTGTCAATTGATGAGTTTAATTTTGCCAGTTTCTCAATTTTCATATATATGGTGGCAGTAAGAGATATGTGTGTAGGGTTGAAAATGGAACGTAAAGTTTCCGACCGTTATGAAAAAAAAACAGAAACGGAAACGAAAAATATCGATACGAAAATAGAAACGAAATTTTTTTGTTAGAAATGGAAATAGAAACGAGAGAGCAGTTCCGACGAAAACGGAAACAGAAACGAAAATTCCTATAAGTGAAACCGGTAATTAGAAATAGAAACAGACCGAAAAGGGAAACGAGCTTGACCAAAAAAGGATAATAGAGAATTTACATTTGTTTTTTTAATTAAAATAATTTTAAAAATACAAATGGTTTTATAGAAAATATCAAAGAGTTAAAATTTTCAAAATATTCTTAAAAATACTTTGGAACATTTTGAACTAGAAAAATTATTTTCTGCATAATTTTGTTTTTATTTTTCATGAATAAATTAATTTTATAAATCTCTGCCCTGTTGTTTCGTTAGATCGAATGGGCTGAACCTACTTTGGTTACGCTGCAGTTCTTTAGGTCCCGCTCTTCGTAGCAGATGAGTGTGTGCAGGGATCTGGCGCAACTTATGAGTAATGAATGATAGTCGTAACAGCAGCGTCTAGCTAACATCCACAGGTTGGTTTTAGAACCACTGCTTGAGGCACTGGAGCAGAACAAGCGCTTTATTTATGTTACGCACGAACAAGTTCAGATACATGGAGAGCAGGTTCAGGAAGGAAAATGGAAAGGAGTTTCTGAGAAAACTAAGAGGAGCTCTGTACCGAAACTGGACCGATGGAGTTGGACATGCTCTTGTACTATTACAGAGATTCGAACGGAAAGAAGAATGGGATGTGATTCATCTTGAGCTGCAGCTGACGGCCGCTTGATGCTTCCTTGGCCTAAGGAGTACTGGCTAGTACGAATCGAAGTGCTGGGCTGGGTACTTGAGATAGTTTCTAGCCCATGTGAATTTGACTGAGTCATTGAGATGACAATCTTGATTCAACTTTGAACTAGAGGAATTGACTGTTCTGAAGATAACACTTGATCTTGAGAAGACCTTCCACGTAGTTTCTGCTTCCAAAATGGCCACCTGAAATAAATTAATTAATCACCATTTCTCCAAGGTAAATAATGCAGCTGATTTAAGAAATAAATTGAACAAAGTATAGCACTCACTCCACACCGAGGAACAAGGGTTTAGCCAATCTGTTTTCTTGTCTGCAAATACGTGCAAGCACCAGCAAATACAAGCAGCATTTCCGATGAAGTACTAAATCAGTGCAAGTAGAAGGAATTTGATTCTAGTAACAAACGTGAAAACTTGAAAAGAGCCACCGTAACTTCCACTTAGCAGAGATTTTCTTTGGGAGAGTAGCGTCAAGGTGCAGCCAGGTCATTCAGGAGACTCGAAAGGAAGTTTGGTTTATATGGTCTGATGCAAGAACATCTTATATCTCCCACATGACACTCGCAGGTTGCAGCAGACAGAAGTTGCATTCAACAAACCAAACTGTTTTCATGTCAACTCTTGAGCCACCAGAGGACACCTCAGACCAACTACACACTTTGCACATCAGCGTGTAGTATGTTCCTGTTCCAAGGCCACAATAGTTTTTTGTGGCAATTATCTGCAAAAATCAATTGCATAATGATGATTTAGCATTATCCAAAGCACTGTGTTTGATTGAAATAGAAAGGATTGCATGTAGCAAAGAAAACATACATGTTAGCAGTCAAGCTTAGCTAGATATGCACAGCTGAGCTGCCATATATCAAAAGCTCGGATGACTTTCTGATTCCATCCTGGTTAATCAAAATAACAATATGACTCCACCATTTAATGGGAATGAGAAGATTAGAAGTACTAATTTCAGAGTGAAAATAATGAAAATGCAATTATTTCTGGAATGAACTAGATATTTAGAAACTTTGTCCTTGTCTAAAAGACCGCTCAGTATTTTTTACTAGATTGAGGAAAAAATGGGTTAGTACTTAAGGTCACAAGGATAGATCTACAGTAAACGGGAAGAAAATGGAATAGCATAGCCATGACCTAACACAAGTATGCTACTATGCTAGCGTGCAAAAGTACAACATAACGACTTAATAAGCATTATGCTACTAAAATTTGCATTATTTTGGTTACTAAACATGCCCAAAACTGCTAGACATTTTTTATTAAGCAAAAAAGAATACAGTATGTTGAGTAACATCTAGAAAAGATAAAAGGACCAATCAAATCAATTTTATTAAGTCGTCAACACGATTAGCCGTCCAGCCGGTATATCGAGGATGACTAGGGTGCTCGACTCGACTAGAACGACTAGTCGAGCGACCAAACGACTAATCGCGCTTTGGCTAGCCGTGCGACTTGATGGCCCACATTTAGATGGAGAGGTGAGACATATACAAGTTGGATTGGAGTGGCTGAACCCTAGCCCTAGATGTCTCCAGTCCAGATTGAGCGCCACCTCTGCCCGTCCATCGCCGCCTCCGCACCTCCAGTCCAAATCAAGCCCCTCCTCCGCACGTCCGCCACCTCCAGTCAGTGCTCTGCTCTCCTCCCTTCTCCTCTCCTTCCTCCCCTACTCTGGTACAATTTGCTCCCCTGCACTCTCATTCCTCCCCTGCTCTGCTCCGCTCCCCTCCCCTCTCTTCTCCTTCCTGGAAGAAAAGCTCAGCCCAACTGACAGCAACAACTTGAGTAAGATCTGCACGATGAAGAAAATAGTGAGTGTTATGATAAATTAAACCAGCACATATATGAACTATGAATAGAGATGTTGAATTTGACAATTAGAACTGTGAATGTGCCAAGAATAAATGGCCACAAAATATGACCCCAAACAAGATCAACTGTGCGGTCCTACTTTCATAGGGGTGCATGCAAATCCATTATCTATTAGTATCTTTATGGGCTTACCCACAAACACATGTGCATTGGGGTTGAGTGCTCACAAGCAAATAAACGAACCTCATGTTTGCAATGCCATGGGCCTTTCTTCCTTACCCTTTCTGGAAACAGGGCCAATCGTCACTCATAATCTCAGCCTGACATTTTAAGTCCCCAGAAGCACACCACTTGATTGCATCTAATCCAAGAAACATGGGATGGCTGAAAATACTTATCGCTGAACTGACTTGAAATTCAGGTTTCCTGAGGATGAACCAAAAAATGTAGAATTCAATGAGAGTAACCTCTGGCAAGAAGACAAATTGTATAAGACCAACCCATGTGAGAAGTAAACCAGTGCATTACACAAATGAGTGTATTTGGATCTTCACCTGTCTGAACTGAAGAATATTCAAGGATGGATTACAAGTGACCCTTACCATATTTATCTCCTTCACATTTTAGTATCTTGCAGACTCCATGTCCATGCTTGCTCTTGGCACACCATGGGTGCTCCAATGGACTGGCGATGCACTTCTTGCAGCATTACTGATATCTTAAGGGCACAGAATTGAACTTAGGTCATATAATTAAATCAGGTTCTCAAGATAAATCACAGGTCAATTGAAGAAGCTCCTGCCGACTACACAATAGTTTATATGTATTTTACTGTTGCCACCCTTACTATAAATATTAAATAGTAAGGAAAAATCAAGCATTTTGCTATGTAAGGGTGAGAAAACTGTACCTTCAGACCAGTAGTCTCCTTGACATCTTTTAATTGGATCCGCAGCTAATGCAGGCAACTGAAAAATCCAATTCTGAATGTTTGCAACAATAGAAAATAGAATTTTGACATTCTTTCTTAGAAAAGAACATAGAAATTACAAAACTGATTTTATGTTTGCAGCACCTGTCCTAAAGGGTGTCAGCTTCTGAAGGAGAGTAGAATGAGCAAGCTGATGTCATCATAAACCTAAAATGGTAAATGAAAACAATTTGATAATTAAGGTTCTCATGTGATCAATAACTGCCAGTTATTTGTTGTCAAAGGCTGATGGAAACAATGAGGGTTGTAGAATCATATGATTAAAGAAGAGTGTATCATCCTACTTTCAAGTTAAAAACTGCACCGCCTTAGCTAAAATATAGAGAGAAAAAATGCATCTCATGGTAATCCGTATTGATACATGTTCCTACAAGCATTATAAGCTCTCAAACTACACAATTAACATATTCGAGAAAAAGGTCAAGCTGATCAGACAAACAACTTAGCAGATTCAACTTCAACATTAAGCATACTATCCATTTGTAGTGCTAGAAATGCATTATCTGACAATAGACCATTTACTCAGTGGAAAAATGTCTAGCTGATCAGGCATGCTAGTTTGCACATTGCCACATTCAATCCTGACATTATCACTTTGATCAGAACCAAACCTTAAGGGTCAATGATCAAAGGTCTACAAGGACAATAATAAAATGTTTGCTGTGTAAATGAGCAAATAATTTTCTATCAGTAGTTGCATGAACTCTACTACTTGCAGCCCGAAACAACTCAAAACATATGAAGGGAAAAGCGCCCAGATAATAAAAACAACTAGCTGAATGGACCTACAGGAGTATGAGATGATTTTGCATATACTAACCAGTTTCATGTACAGAATCGGAGACACAAGTCGAGATCTTCATAGCTGGCAACTCAGAACTGTGCTTAGATACAGAGAGAATTGTTCGAGGCTAGAAGAATGTGCAAATTGAAGAAGAGCCATGCACAGCAGGTTTAATCAAGTGGGCTATTCAGATGAAACAGTAATTGCGATGAACCAAACAAAAATAGAATGAATTAGACGGCTACGAGGTAAGGCAAAGCAAGGGAGGAGTATAAACAAGCAAGTGTGTGTTACCTTGGATTACTCAGGCTCTGATTATTGGGATGGTTCCTGTTAACTTGCGGCACTGCCTTCTTAGCTCCTCGCTGTTGCCGTTGTGGACATCTAATACTCGGAGTGAATTTGGAAGGCTGTCCTTGGGCAGCGACCGGATGGCAGGACAGATTTCGATCTCTATTTCTTGCAGTGAACCTGGGAGGCCGTCCTTGGGCAGCGAGCGGATGGCTGGACAGGACCAGATCTCTAATCTCCTGAGGTTGTGAAGCCGATGTAGCCCTGCAGGGAGGGACTGCAGCTTGTCGCAGTGCCAAAATTGGAGGTCCTGGAGGGAGGTGAGGAGGTGAAGGGCCTCCTCTTGCTCCTTTGTGAAGCGCACCACCTCTTCGTTGAATTGAAGTACTAAGTTGGTGAGGGAGGAAGCGAGGAGGCTGCAGATGCGCTCAGCAAGGACTCCCGCGACGTCGTCCGTCCGCAGCTCCGGCAGTTTGGAGGAAGGGCGAAGAAGCTCTTGTTCATGCGGCCGTGAGGGGTCGGAACTGACGAAGAATTTGGGGGTATTGTTGACGATCAATCTGTTGAGGCGACCTTGGGCGAGGAGAGGCCACAAGCCTTCGCCTCTTAAATCCCCACAACGATATATGCTTAAATCGGTGAGAGAGGCGAGGTTTGAGAGAGGCGCCAGCGTCACCATGCCCTCAACACTGAGAAGGGTGAGCTGTTGCAGGGACGTTGGGAAGGAGAAACCAGAATAGGAGGAGAGCTCTGGGCTGTGGCCGATCTCCAACTCCTGTAGTTGGGAAGGCAAGAGCAGCAGTCCTCCTCCAGCTATTTTCTCCCCTCCTGTCGTCTGCTGCTCCACCACACCCAACACTGTTATCTTCTCACACTTGTTTAACTTCAACTTGGTGAGCTTAGGGAAATGAGAGAACAGCTGTGTCAATTCCTTACCACCAGCACCGCACCGCATGATCCTGATGCATTCAACTGGAAACTGGTATCTGGTGTTGCTCTCGCTTGCAACCGGTGACAGGACATTGCTCGAATCGCGTATAATCATGGTCTTCAGGGATGCTAGCATCTGGAGGTGATCCAGCGGCAGAGGAGGGCATTTCCTCATTTCCAGCTCGTTCAATTCAGTTAGATTATTGAAAGCCAGCCCATTCCAGAACACGCTATCCTGACCATCCTTTCCTTCAATTTCCAACCTTAATTCAGAGTAAACCAGCCGCTCAATACCTGATCCCGCTCGTTCTATCTTCGCGGAGCAAGGACCGTTAGTCCAAGGGATAGGAGGCAATGTCAACAATTTTGGGCAATCTACAATCTCGAGCTCCCGTAGTTTAGGAAACCAAGTCATGTTCGCTCCTTGCTGTGCTTGACCGCAAGTAGAACGAGAAACCGGCAACTCCTTGACTTCAGAGCAATCTTTAATGATGAGTACTTCTAGGTGAGAGAACAAATTACCAGTGCCATTATTTCCAACCCATTTCTTCAATCTTGGTATCTTAACAAGTTCTAGCCTTTTCAAGTTTTTGAAGCTTTGGCCTGAGATACAACACTGATACTCCTCACCAAGCTCATTAATCAACCACAACTCTCCTAGAGGTGGCAGATTTTTCCAAGATACATCATCCAGACAAAGGGATTCCAAACTTTCAACGGAGAGTTTCTCACCAAGCCATGCTGGGCAATTAGTGCCTCCATGCCCTCTAATGCATATGTCTTGAAGATTGCTATGTGGTGTAAGACTTTCAAGAACATTTTGCTCTCGTGTAGAATCCTTGATGGATCGGTTAACATCCCATTCTAATATTAGCTTGTGTAAGTGGTTTTTTTGTTTTAGTTTTGATTCGTTTGCTTCCTCTTTTGCTTGCATGTTTTCAAGATTATAAATGCCAAGTGATCCTCCAAGCTGTGTCAATTGCCCTAGTTGACTTAGTTCAAAACCCTTACAACCCTTACTTTTTTTTCGCACTCCGAATCTCCTTAACTCCTGAAGGAATTTTAGTTTTCCCACCTCAAATATGTCAGAGTGAAGTTGAAGCTCATATACTGGCACAAGAAAATGGCGCAATTTTACAAGATTGCTCATATGTCTTGGTGAACCAAAGGAACCTTTCCATTCTTGTAGATCTATGACCTCTAAATGATAAAATCTAAAGAGTGCACTAGGTAAGCGCATTTCCACATTATACTCCGACTTGATCCTTAGGTAACGAAGATGGACAAGTTTAGAAAGGTTGGACAACACATCCCCGATATAATATGATGCTCCATACAACAGAATGACGCGAAGGGCTTTTGCTTCCCTAAACAAATCACCAAAAGTCTTGGCAAAGCTTCCATGGTATTCTCCAAACAATATCAAAGTACGTAGGTTTTCAACTTTAAATCTTTTATCTAGTGCACTCAAATCCTTTTTATAATCTTCAAAAGTCATTCTATCCTTGACATCTGTGTTATCTATGATAATGGACATGTGACGTACAGATGGGGGAATTTGTATGGACCTCACATTAGAACTATATATGCTAAGGCATTCATGTGATGAAACCTTCACTGCCAACTCATGCAGTAGGTCATGGATAACATAACAAGGACATCCATCTTCTTTTTCATTCTTTTTGAAAAAACCATGATTAACCAAATCATCTAAATAGCATACTCCAACATCTTCAATCCTTTTGTTCTGATCACATGAATGTAAAATATCCAGTCCTATCCACAAGTGAATTAGCTCCTTGCTACGAAATTCATAATCTTCAGGAAACAAAGCACAATAGGAGAAACATTGTTGTAGATGGAAAGGAAGGTAGTCATAGCTAAGCTTGAGAGCTGGCATAATATCATTGTCGCTGGTTTGTATCTCCCATTCTTTGCTTTCCAGAACTCTCGTCCAATGGTCCAAAGTAAGTTGGTTTCTTAGTAATCTACCTACAGTTTTTGCTGCAAGAGGGAAACCCTTCAACTTGTCCACTATTTTTGTCCCAACATCAAGTAATTCAGTATGGTCTTCCCAAGGTTTTTGGTCACCAAACACACATGCTTCGAAGAAACACATGATATCTTTAGGACCTAGACGTTCCAGTTCTTCTGAACGATCAATTGTCCTAACCATGTTTGCTACCTCTGGGATTCGAGTCGTGACTATAACCATGTTGCCTTGAATTCCCCCTTTTTTGAATGGAGCTAATAATTTTCTCCATTCATCCTCGTGATATGTCCACATATCATCCAAGACAAGCAGGAACCGTTTAGATTGTAATCTTAGCTCGATTAGCTCTTCTTCACTACAGTTTTTCTTTTCACCGTTGACTTCAGGGATCTTTTTCACAATCTCTTGTAACAATCTATTTGCATTGAAATCGAGTGAGACACATGCCCAGATCGGGACCTGGAAATGGCTCTTCACTTCTTCATACATGTGTTGAGTGAAAGTTGTCTTCCCAATACCCCCCGGGCCAACAATTGGAAGCACAGTTAGTCCAATGGCACAATATTCATGGGTAATGCGATCGACAATGTTCTTTTTCTGGTTGTCCCTTCCATATAATTTAGGCTCTATAATTGCGGGGGTGGTTTTGGGTCGGTTCATAGGAGCGTCTTGGGTGGCGGTACGGTTGGAGCCCAATAGCTCCAGATTAAGAATGGTGGAGACCTTAGCACACACGGGCTTCAGCTGCTCTACGATGTCCTTCATTTTTGTAGACATTTCCACCCTATCAAACTTCAATTTTGGTGTTTGCACAGGGCGATTTCTCTGCCGTGCCTTGGACGGCCAGGCACCACAGAGGAATTGCCGACCACTTCCTGGCATGTTGGAGGATTCCGGCATGCCAGTGTGAGCATCATCGTGGACGGACGGGAACGAGTAGCATGGGAAGTGTTTACCGACAGCATGGGCAGCGTTGCGAGCACTGGAGGCGACCTTAGGCATGCATCCGCCGTCAACCTCCTGGACGCCCTGGTTGGTGGCTGGTCGTTGTGTGGAACTGATCTCACGCCCACCACGCGAGCAGACGCCATAGAGGCATCCTTGTTTTGCATCGTCTTCTTGCTCGTCAGAGTCTTCTTGTTCTTCAGAGTCACCACGGCTAGAAGCACTCGAGCGAGCGATCTTGAGTTTACTGGCAACAGCTCTGGCGGTGTGGCGCGCATTGAGGACGAGGCCGTGGACGCAGCCCCCGGCATGCACGTCGGCGGCGTGGTAGGTGCCGTCGAGCGCGTCCTGGATGCGGAAGTAGTCGAGCTCGTCAAGCACATCATCGGCGTCGTACGCCAGCTGCCGCAGCTTGTGCAGGAGCCCATTGAGCGCCGGGTTGTCGATTTCCCTGCCACGGGTGTTGTTGAGCATGCCGTGCGCGTAGAGCAGCTCCATCTTGAGGGAGTCGATGTTGGGGCCGAGCCCGGCGCTGGCCGCCCACGACTCTAGCAGCTCGTCCGTGACGGGGCCCAGCGCCTTGCCCACCACCCAACGCACCGCGCTGACGATGTCCATCTTCACGACTTACGTTGATGTGTTTGCGTTTGGCACCACGGAAAGAACTTAATTGGAGGATGCTGCATGCAGCAGGAGTCATTTGCAAATCACAGTTAGTCACTAGTAATACCGATGCAGTTGCTGCTAGAGGAGGAACAGGAAGGTGCACGTACACAAGGTGGCTCCGGCTACCTGCCGGCGTCGTCGCGCGGAGGTGGTCGCCGGCGTGAGAGAGGGTCGATTGCAGTTGTGCGGGGTTGTTGATGCGTAGCACACTGGAGGGCAGATGTAGTGATGCGAGTGCTCGTCTAAGAGATACAGGGATGAGAACCGCGCTTAGCAGCTGGCCAGCTGCACGTCAAGGTCTAGGTCCCCAACAACCGATGAAATAAACAAATTGCGGCCGGCGAGAGGTTGCCTACCAGGAGGTAGAATATTGACTCCATTACGTGGGAAGGAATTGCCAGCCAGCCAGGCCGGCCACGTCGCACTCCTGCCCCCCTAATTTTGCAAAAAAAGTCCTTCCATTTTTTTAAAATTACGGATAGATCCCTGTAAATTACAAAAAGAACCTTTGTAGTTATTTGTAAGGGTAAGAAAAACGTTCCAAATAGCGTTTAGGTCAATCGGTTCGTTACTTTACAAAAAAAAAACTTCCGTTAAATACGAATCGCGAATGAGCAATTTTCTATTTTTTAAAAGTAGCGTCCAGATCCAAAAAATAACAAATATGTCCCCGTCCCTTACGTCCAGGTCCTTCATCCATTTTTTCCGAAAAAAAATATTTTTGTCAACAGAAATATATGTACAACTCTATCTCTAGCCTTTTTTTCAGCTCGATCTCTAACCTCTAGACTTTTATTCCCAACTCGATCTCTAATATTTTTCGAAACATGGATTATTACTCGGTGAACACGCAGAGAGTTAAACTCAACAAAAAAAGTTTATCTTCTATAATATTTTTTGGAACATGTATTATTACCCGGTTAACACATAGAGTATTAAACTCGGCAAAAAGAGATTGACTGGGTAATAATAGAGTGTTAACCAAATTCGTCAAAAGAAATATATGTGCAACTCTATATTTCTTTTTTTTTGGTAACTCGGTTTCTAATATTTTTCAGAATATTAGAGTTGTATCTCTATAGTTATTTTTGCAACTCGATCTATAGTATTTTTCAAAACATGTATTATTCACTGGTGAACGTATAAAGTATTAAACTCGGTAAAAGAAGATTATATTATTACTCGGTGAATGCATAGGTGTTAAACTCGACAAAAGAAGGTTGTCATCTCTAATATTTTTGTAACATGTATTTGTCGGTGTTTCGTGCACCGGCAATATGATTTTTCGGTCTAGGGGGTCGCGCGTTCCCTCTCCTTGAATGGTCGACTCAGGGAGCCCAAGATGTAGACTGGTTCGGGCCGAATATCCCTACTCCAGTTCGTGTGTGGTTTCGTATTGCTTTTGGTTGGGGGGTTACAAACGCTACCTATCTTAGGAGGTAGAAGAATTGATCGATCCTCCGAAGGACTAATCCCCCCTCTCCCCTGAGGGTCCTGCCTCCCCTTATATAGTCGGAGGGGGCAGGTGACATGGGAGTCTAGAAAAAGGAAAAGAGAGAGAGAGAGAGAGAGAGAGAGAGTGAGAGTGAGTCCCGCGCCTGGGAGTCCTGACTCCCAGTGAATGACTGGTGCCTGCTCGTCCTGTGCTGGGTCGGTAGGCACATTGGGCTGCATGGTTTTCTGGCTCGTTGGGAAGTGGCGTACCAACCCCCCGCACACTCGCCAGACGCTGACGTAGCGCTTTGACCTTGGCTTTGTCTCGGGAGGGAGCGTGCCCGCTTGCTTAACATGTCTGGGCGATGGGACTGGTGTCTTGACTTTGGCGTCTTCTTTGCTGAGGAGTCGCCTGCCCACGTATGGACGCTCCGAGCCGTCGCATCCGTAGGGCAGGTGGCCAGCTACAAGCGGGGGCATAGAGCTTGTCCCCAGGCGAGGACGGCCTTGGCTCGCCTGGGGTTAGCGAGGTGTCCGACCCACGGGGGTCGGATCGTTCCCCGACTGGCTGGGTCGGGGACCAGTGCGTCCCCTTTGGCCCGGCGAGGCCTTCGGCCGAAGTTGGGCTTGGGGCAGCCCATTCGTCTTTTCGGGCCGCTGGGGATACCCGTGGTATGAGTACCCGTCAGTAGCCCCCGAGCCCCTGAGCGAGTTCGTCAGAGGCGTTCGGGGGTTTGCCCTGGGTTGGTGAGGTCCGACCGAGCGCGGCGAGTCCGCTAAGTCGGATGGTTCGTCCGGGTGCGCGCGAGCGCACCTGGTGGGCGTAACCCCGAGCCCCCGAGTGGGTCGAAGAGCCGGTCGGGGAGTTACCCCTGTCGGTGAAGATTTGACCGAGTGCGCACGAGCATACTCAGTCGGTCATTTGTTCGGGTGCGCGCGAGCGCACCCGGTGGGTGTAGCCCCCGAGCGGGTCAGGGAGCCGGTCGGGGGGTTAGCCTGTTTGGCAAAGGTTTGACCGAGTGCACGCGAGCACTCTCAATCGGCTATCTTGTCCGGGTGCGCGCGAGCGCACCCGTTGGGTGTAGCCCCCGAGCGGGTCGGAGAGCCGGTTGGGGGGTTAACCCGGTCAATGCAGACGTCCGGACTCCTTAGGTGGGGCTCTGGCGTCCGGGTACTCAGCTTTTGGCTGGAGGCAGGCGATAGGTGCCCCCCAGGTGCGGGCTATTGGGCCTCCAGTCATCTCGTGGTCTCGGCAACCCACCAAGCTCCTCTTGTGGACCGGAGGGCCAGTAAGCACCCGGCGGCTGCGGACCCACGGGGCTCGAACCCCAGGCGGCCTCGTACAGGCGTCGGGTCCTCTGGAGCTGCGGCGGGGGGCCGGATTGCCTTGCCCTTGTCTTCCTTCCGCATCCGGGACCCCTCTTCAATGTAAGTTCTCATTGCATGACCTCGGGATTAGCTCGGCTTCCTTTTACTGATGCCGGTCGCGCCTTCGGGACAACGTCCATCCCTTCTCCAGCGCCTCCGGCTCGAGTCCGCGCTTGCGGTCCGCCGCGCCCTTGCTGGCTGCCTTGGTCGGCGTGGGGGGCGGACGTTGCGGGAGCCGACACCCACGCTCCCCCGTTTGCCCGAGGCACCCCCTCTACGACGAGGGCCCGGGCGGCTGACATGATGGACGCGCTGACGAGGCTTGAAGCCTCCTTGGCTGCCCAGGCTGCGGCTGCCATCGCTGCGGAAACGGAGGCGGCGGTTCAGCGGGCTCGAGCCCAGGCTGCCGAGGAGGAGCTCGTCGGGACGCTCGCGGATCTCGTCGCCGAGCTCCGCTCGGCTTACGAGAGCATGGTCAGGAGCTTGGAGCCGCTGGGGGTGATGCTGGAGGACACCATCGAGCGCACCGCGACGCAGTATCCCTTCGGCCTCACCCGGGCGGCTGATGCCTTGGTCGCGTTGCCCCGCGCCCTGAGAGAGCGTTCGGCTCGCGAGGGGCGGGAGGTCGCAGTCCTGATGGCAGAGCACGTGCTGGCTTGCTGCGCCAGCTGTGACGCCACCCTTGACCCGATGGCGGCCGTCGCCAGGGTCGAGGGCGACGCGGGCCAGACGTGGGCAAGGGTCCGGGCGGCAGCAGAGACGGTGGTGGGGCGGCTGCACATGTAGGCCGATGGCGCGGTCACCTTGAGCAGCGACAACTCTGAAGGTGAGGCCTTCTACTAGGCACTTCCCGAGCATCCACGCCCGACTTTTGTTTTTGATTTTCTAATTTCTGCACTTTGGTTTTTGAACAATCATGATGTAATATTATCTGGGTGAACTGGGTTGCCCCGCTGTCTCATCTGCCCCTTTTTGTTTCGCCTTTTGTGTTTTTTCGCTGCGGTAAAAACTTCTTAGGCTTAAGACGCACGGGTCGCGATCCGGTTCGGAGTTTTGGGGGTACACCCGGATCCTTTGGTCGGCACGGATGCCCAGATGCCTTCGTGAAGGTTCCGAGGTTCGGACGCTAGTTTTACGTCGTAGCTCGATGCTGCCTTTGGTCGGCATGGACGCCCAGATGCCTTCGTCGAGATTCCGGGGTCCGAACGCTAGTTTTACATCGTACCTCGACGCTGCCTTTGGTCAGCACGGACGCCCAGATGCCTTCGTCAAGTTTCCGAAGTGCGAACGCTAGTTTTACGTCGTAGCTCGACGCTGCCTTTGGTCAGCACGGACGCCCAGATGCCTTCGTCAAGGTTCCAGAGTCCGAACGCTAGTTTTACGTCATAGCTCGACGCTGCCTTTGGTCGGCACGGACGCCCAGATGCATTCGTCAAGGTTCTGGGGTCTGAACGCTAGTTTTACGTCGTAGCTCGACGTTATCTGACGAGGCTGGTTTTACACCAGAGCTGGGCGGAGGGCGCCCGTCCTGGGGTCTCATTTCGATGTGATTACCCGTAGGAGGAGCGGCCGCTGTCTGTCCCACGTGTACACCCCGTCCGCAGGTGTGGGACCTGGAGGGGGTGAGCAAACGCGTGCTTATCGGGTTGGTTCGAACACCGTGCTCGTGGAGCTGATGGCGGGTAATCTGAGTGGGACCTAGAGATCCCTCCAGGGGGATCTGTTTCCAGCGGACGATCCCCGCGTGGGTGTTCGGCCCGCCGCGGGGCGACCCATGAGAAATCTTTCTTTACTCGATCCCGTTCCGGACTCCGGGCCGTTCGCTGACTCGGAGCGCAGACGTCTGCCACCCATCGATGGGTTCCGCGGGAGTGTGTGAAGTATGGTCTCGAACGCGGGTTAAAGCAATTGGGTCGTCCGTCGACCCAACTAGAGGCCCGCTGGGGGCTCGCCTTGTCCCCGCCCCTTGCTCAATTTTCGTGCTGGGGCGGCTTTGAATCCGCCTGGTAGATCGGGCCTTTGGAATTTGCAGCGCTAGGCTGGGCCCCAGCTGCGAGCCGTTGGGCTCTTTTACCATCCCGGGGCCGCAGCGGCCCAGTGGGCCAGACATACATGTAACGGGGGAGTCGACCCAGCCCGGAGACCGGGGCCGGGTGGTTGTGGGGGGCGTCGGTCGAAGCGAGGTCCTTGCGCCCCTTGTCGTCCTGTTAGGATTTTAATGCGTAGTGGGGATTGGAACTAGCAACATCATACCGGTGGTACAGGCGGTCGACGGGACAGGACGAGGGACGGTTCGCTCGAGGTGGCGCCTGTCCGACTTATGCTTGTTCGGCTGGCGCCTGTTCGATTCCTATAAAGGTGACCCTGGGATGCTGGGAGGAGCACTCGCCTTCGCCTTCCCCCCTTGCTGCCTTTGCCTTCTACAAGAGAAATGAGAGAGCGGGAACAGTCTGAGCGGAAAGATTTTCACCTTTCTCCTTCTCTCACCCTTTCGCCACTTCCGCTTTCTCTTGGAGATGTGGCCGGAGTGCTCCACCCAACCCACCCGCGTGCTTGGGCTGGAGAAGAAGGGGTTCCTCCCTCCACGAGACATCTCGAGGTGGAGGGTGCCGACGGGGTCCGCGGTTCCTTCACCGAGTGATGATGAGATCGTCGTGCCCGTCTCATTCTATGAGCGCGGTTTTGGGCTCCCGCTGCATCCGTTCGTGCGCGGGCTCCTTCACTTTTACAAGGCGGAGGTGCACCACCTCAACCCCAACAGCGTGCTTCACATCGCGGTCTTCATCATATTGTGCAAAGCGTTCCTGGGGATCGATCCTCATTGGGCGCTCTGGAGGCACTTCTTCTAGGTGCGGCTGAGGAAGGACCAAACGGCGGACGTACCGGCGTCGTTCGGCGGCGTAGCCATTCAGCTGCGCGGTGGGCTACATCGAGGTGAAGCTGCCGGCGTCGAACCGAGGGTGAGTGGGTGACACTTCGAGTGGCTCTACGTCCAGAACCAGGGAGGCAGCGCCCCGGCCTTCTCCGAATGTCTTCCTGTGGCGAGGCCCGAGTGGCGCTAGGGTGCCGACCGGAGGCAGAGGAACAAGGTGGGCTTGATCAGCGACCGGATCAAGGTCCTGAGGAGGCGGGGCTTGACCGGCGTCGTTGTCGTGCGCGCGTTCATGGGGATGCACGTCCAGCCACTCATGGATAGGGCACGCCCCATGTTTCGGTACGAGGGGGCGTCTGACCCCATGAGGATTGTGGAGTTGGAGCTCCCCGCGTCAGAGCTTGAGGCCCGGGTCTCCGCAGTTATCGGCAAAGACGCCACTGAGGTGGCTGGCGGGCGTCCCGAGCCATTTTCGGCGCACAATCCCCTGGATCTGGTAACCCGAACGATCCCTTTTCTTCTTCCTTTCCCTCCCTTTTGCCCTTGGCATTGGTTTGAATCGACACTTTCGCGTCTTTTTAGGGACTTGGCGGGATGGTGTCCCAGGCCCTGCTGCCGGGGGAGAAGGAATTGAGGGCTGTGGCCTGCGCGGGGTCCACGCAGCGCGACTCCGACCGTCGGAGGCGGAAGGCAGAGAGGAGGCAAGAGAAGAGATAGGAGAAGAAGCGGGAGCGCGCGGCGAGAACCGGCGCGGTGAGGAAGTTACCGATACGACCGTCGTCGAGTTGGGTAGTCAAGGGTCAACCTCGAGCGATAGCAGTGGCGACAGCGGGGTCGATCCGTACTGTGCGTTCGTCCATGAGCTGCCGTCCGGCGACGACCCAGACGAAGCTGCCGGTGCGGGCGCCGCCGCCGTTCGGTCCCGGGTGGAGACGCCCCAGGCGGAGGCGTCCACGAGAAGGCGGCGGGCCGGCTCACCTCCGCGTGGGAGGGCGGCGAAGAGGACTCAGCCATCATTCTCCCGTTCATCGCGGTAAGTAACCTCTTCGTCCCCGAGCTACGTTTTACTGGAGTCGTCCGAGCCGTTCCCGACTTAGTCGCTGCGTGCAGGATCTACTCGGGGGTGGTCGTGGCAGCGATCGCTCATCCAGTTGCAGCCCTGCAAGCACCAGCGCTGTCCTTGCCAGTAGCGCGGGTCGAGATATCATCGGTCGAGGAGGGGCAATCCGCCGGGGCGGACGCAGGGGAGCCCGCCCAGCCTTCTTTGCCTGTGCTGATGTGGGCGGGTGCCGATCCATCTGGGAGGACGTCCCTTGTCCAAGATGACTCGGCGAAGCGTGGCGAGTGGGGGGACCTCACAGATGGCCTGCGGATTGCCGAAGTCGAGGTGAGTCAGATCGGGGCGGGCTTGGACCTCGTCCTCGCGTCTTCCGGCCGAGCGCTGGACGCCATTTCTGAGAGAGTTCACCCAGTCGGTGAGGTAAGCTCAAACGGGTTTCATTTTTTGCAGTTTTGGCAGGGAGCTTGCGGTAGGCTGACGGTTTGTTTCGCAGCGCTTGCAGGCCCGATCGGGGGACAAGTCTGAACTCCTTCGGCGTCTGCATGACCGGAGGATGGCCGCCGAGGTGGAGTGCGACCGCCTGCGCCCTCAGTTGCATGACGCCCAGGAGGCCTTGGACGTCGAGCGGGAGGAGGCGGAGAGAACCCGTCAGCAGCTACGCCAGGTGGCACAAGCCTTGGTCGATGCGCGTTTGGAAAGCCAGGCCCTGCGGGAGCAGGCGTCCCAACTCCAGTCTTCCTTGGAGGGGGCCAATAGCGCCAAGGATGCTGCTGTTGCTGCAGAGGAGATCGCCCGGTCGGAGGCGGGCCCGCCTTCGGGGCGAGCGCGACTCGGCCCAGGGGGAGGCCGAGCGGTTACGTGTCGAGCGGGATCTCGCCCGGGAAGAGCTAGCCTCGGTGTCGGGGTTTCGAGTTCCGGCAATACGATTTGTAAGTCTAGAGGGGTCGCGCGCTCCCACTCCTCGAATGGCCTGACTCAGGGAGCCCAAGATGTATACTGGTTCGGGCCGAATGTCCCTACTCCAGTTAGTACGTGGTTCTGTATTGCTTTCGGTTGTGAGGTTACAACCGTTTCTTGCCTTAGGAGGAAAGAGAGTTCATCTATCGATCGATCCCCCACCTTCGAGGGTCCTGCCTCCCTTTATATAGTCGGAGAGGGCAGGGGACATGGGGGTCTAGAAAAAGAAAAAGAAAGGGATGGAGTGTCCCTAGCCTGGGAGTCTTGGTCTCCAGTGATTGACCGGTGCCTGTCCGTCCTGTGCTGGGTTGGTAGACACATTGGATGGTGTGGT
Organism: Rhipidocladum racemiflorum; assembly: GCA_036346355.1. Classification (NCBI taxonomy): domain Eukaryota; kingdom Viridiplantae; phylum Streptophyta; class Magnoliopsida; order Poales; family Poaceae; genus Rhipidocladum; species Rhipidocladum racemiflorum. The sequence goes on along the minus strand of CM070576.1, from coordinate 66,862,512 downwards.
TTTTTGCCCCGTTGGGAAGTGGCGTACCTACCCCCTGCACATCTGGCAGATACTGAGGTAGGGCTTTGACTCTGGCGCCGTCTCGGGAGGGTGCGCGTCCGTCTACTGTGCCCGTCTGGGTGATGTGACCTGTGTCTTGACTTCGGCGCTTTTCTTGCAGGGGAGCCACCTGCCCACGTATAGTCACTTTGAGCCATCATGTTCGTTGGGCAGGTGGCCTGTCACAGGTGGGGTGCCGAGCTCCCCTTAGGCGGAGTCAGCCTTGGTTCGCCTGGCGCCGTCGAGGTGTCCGACCTATGGGGGTCGGACCGACCCCCGACTGGCTCGGTCGGGGACGAGGGTCCCTTGCGGCCCGGCGTGGGCCTGGGGCGGCCCAATCGCCTTCTCGGGCCGCTGGGGGCACCCATGGTATAAGTACTAGTCACTCGGGGAGGAAGCTTGTCGAGGACGCAGTGCGCGACCGAGAGGCCCAGGCCAAGATCGAAGAGGAGCTCCGGGCTTTGCAGGCTTCCGCGGCCGGTAAGCGACCCAATCGATTTGGTTACCCTTGTGATTGCGGTACAGTGAGGGCGTTTTTCTGACATCGCCTTGTTCTGCAGAGCTGTAGAGATATCTCAGTGACGCCGCGGAGGCGCAGAGAGCGGCGATGGAGGAGCGCGACCGGGCAGCCACGTCGCGAGACGCGGCTCTGGCGGCGCAGCAGCTGGCGGAGGGGGAGCGATCCGCGTAGACCACCGAGCTGGCGGCCCTTCGAGGGGTCGGCCAGGGCGTCTGCGACCGACTGCTTGGAGTCGTTGCAGGTCCGAGCTCGCTCGCGACCGTGTTGGTCGGCGTGCCCGAGCATGTCGAGAGGTCGGTGAGCGAGGGCGTCGCAGCCGGGGCTTCTTCCGCGCTCGTCAGCACTCTTTCCTTTTATGATGGTATTGACCTCGACACCGTTAGTAGCGGGGTCGCTGCGAACCGGATCGATGAGGAGGTTGACGGGTTCGCGACTCAAGTTGAGCTGCACGCCCGAGTAATCGCCAGCCGGATATCGCCGCAGGAGATCCTCCGCCAGGAGCAGGAATAGAGGGGTTAGATGTTTTGCCTTACATTGCAAGGATTAGCGTGTAATGAACTAGAGGTTTTTATCGATTTGGTCGGTTGGGCCGACCCTTAGTTCGACTTGTCTTTTTTACGTTTGCTTGTTGTGATAAACGCTTGGCAACCATAGCCCTGGGGACCATGGGGGTCGGGCGTAGGTTGGCGTGTTAACACTTTTGAGCGGAGCGCAAAGAGAGTGGGAACTTAGGCGCAAAGAGTTCACTCGTGCTTGAGTGGGAAAGGAGTGTTCCTGATCGGCTATGGACTGCCCCGCATGGGTACTTCCTTCTTCCGCGAAGCACTACTTAGCAACCGTAGCCGCTGGGGCATAGGCCGTAGCACTTGGGTCGAGAGGGTTACCGCTGGGGGGAGTCCGATGGTCAGTCGCGTCACCGACCCATGTAGGTGCGTGAACCGACTACCGATCTTGTGCTTTGTGCGGGAATGGAGTGTTCCCGACCGACCATGGACTGTTCCGCACGGGTACTTCCTTCTTCCGCGAGGCGCTACTTAGCAACTGTAGCCACTGGGGTGTAGGCCGTGACGCTCGGGTTGAGAGGGTTACCGCTAGGGAAGATCCGACGGCTAGTCGCGTCACCGACCCGTGTAGGTGCGTGAACCGACTACCGATCTTGTGCTTTGTGCGGGAATGGAGTGTTCCCGACTGACCATGGATTGTTCCGCACGGGTACTTCCTTCTTCTGCGAGGCGCTACTTAGCAACTGTATCCACTGGGGCGTAGGCCGTGATGCTCGGGTTGAGAGGGTTACCGCTAGGGAAGATCCGACGGCTAGCCGGGTCACCGGCCCGGATGAGTGCGTAAGCAATGATCAGCCCCCGAGTGGGGCGTGGCGGTCATGGCATGGCCGCGACGCCCCGCTTGAACTCGGAGGAGGGGTTTAACAGTAATGAATGGGTAAAAGAGTTTTAGGGATAGAGTCGCTTTAACTTTTTGGACGGTGAAGCCTTCGTTGGCGCCGCTTCGGCTTCTCGTCCCTGCATTTATTGTGATCCTCTTCATCTCCAGTGCCTTGAGGTATAAGAGGGGGCGCGTCGAGCGTTCGTAACGCAGCCATTTTCTTTTTCTTTCTTACTCCAATCCTTCCCCTTTTCTTTTAGGTCTTCCTGTGCTCACCTCCTCCTTCTTGTTGATGGTGGACCTTCCGCCTTTCAATTGGCATCTAGCGCCTGAGAAGGAGGAGGAGTGGAGGCGTATCGTGGAGGAGGTGGAGGGCTTCCGTGTCAGGCTGGACACGATGCGGGTCGACGCGCTTATCCAAGCCATCCCCCGTCTCTATAGGGCGAGGCCAGCCCTTATCGAGGCGGTTGTGCGGAGGCACCACGAAGTAGACGGTTGGATAGGAGATCAGTGACGACATGTAGGGCCTTTTCATCCCGCAATGTAAACAGCCGTGATGAAATAAAGTTTATCTTGCCGAAAAGTCAGCACCTGTCTTTTTCTGCACTTGTTTGCTTGCTGTGATGTATACTCGACGATCGTAGCCTTTTAGGAACCGCGGGGGTCAGGCGTGGATCAGAGTGTTATCACTTCGGGCAGAGCTCAAAAAAAGAAAAGAAACTTGAGCGCAGAGAGCATCTTCTGGGAGAAAAGGAGCACGAACTCGTAGCCCCCGAGTGGCACGCGGACAAGAGAAAGGCGTTAGGGGTAGAACCATCTTAGTTTCTCTATGTTCCATGCGTTGGGGACGACGTTGCCGCTGCACGTCAAGGTCTAGGTGCCGGGTCGGACGATCTCCATGACAGTGAATGGGCCTTTCCAGGGGGGAAGTTTGTGCTTGTCTTTGTTGGACTGGACTCGGCGCAGGACCAGGTCGGAAACGTTGAAGGCCCGACCACGAATCTGGCGACTGTGGTACCTGCGCAGCGTCTGCTGGTACTTGGCCGATCGAAGGATGGCCACGTCACGTGCCTCTTCGAGCTGGTCGATGGCGTCCTGTTGCAACTCGAGCCCCCATGCCTCGTCGAAGGCTTGGAGTCTCGGGGCGCCGTACTCCAGGTCGGTTGGCAAAACCGCTTCGGCGCCGAACACCATAAAGAATGGTGAAAACCCGATCGACCGGGTCAGTGTGGTCCGCAGGCTCCAGAGGACGGAGGACAGCTTGGCTTCCCATCGCCCCGTGGATTTCTTCAGTCGGCTGAAGATTCGCGGCTTGAGCCCCTGGAGGATCATGCTGTTTGCTCGCTCGGCTTGACCGTTGGCCCGCGGATGGGCCATGACTGCCCAATCAACCCGAATGTTGAAGTCGTCGCAGAACTGTGGAACTCCTTCCGCGTGAACCGCGTCCCGTTATCGGTGATGATGGAGTTTGGGACCCCGAACCGATAGACGATGTCGCGGAACAAGTTGGCCGCCTGCGCCGATGTGATGGTTGTGACCGGTTTGGCCTCTATCCACTTGGTGAACATATCGATCGCGACGAGGAGGTGGGTGAAGCCTCCGGGCGCCTTCTTGAAGGGCCCGACCAGATCGAGTCCCCAGACCGCGAATAGCCACGTGATAGGGATCGTCTGTAAGGCTTGCACCGGGAGCTGCGTTTGTCGAGCGAAGAACTAGCATCCTTCGCAGGTGCGGACGATGTGCTCGGCGTCCGCCACAGCGGTCGGCCAGTAGAAATCTTATCGAAAGGCCTTCCCTACGAGGGACCGAGGCGCGGCGTGGTGACCGCAGACGCCGCCGTGGATGTTGAGCAGCAACTCTCTTCCCTCGTCGGACAGAATGCACCTATGGAGGATCCCAGAGGGGCTCCTCTTGTAAAGATCCTATCCGACGAGGGTGAAGGACTTGGCCCATCGAGCGAGGCGATGGGCTTCGGTCTGGTCGGCAGGGAGCAACCCGTCAGTCAGTCGGTCGATGAAGGGCTTCCTCCAGTCGGAGTCGGCCGTGAGCACGTCTTGGTCCGATCCAGATGACGGTCGGAGGAGGCGGTTCCGGTAGGTCGGTCGCGCTCTCGGTCGTTGAGTCCAGCCGGATGGAGGGCTCATGGAGGTCGCAAATGAAGATCCCAGGAGGGACCGATCCCTTGCTGGAGGCGAGGTTGGACAGGGAGCCGGCTTCGCTGTTGAAGCGTCTGTAGCTGTGGTGAAGCTCGAAACACTTGAACCTTTCCTCAAGCTTGCGTACCTCCCGGCAGTAGGCTGCCATGCGGGCATCACGAGGCTCCGTGGCCTTCATGACCTGCTCGACGACGAGCTTGGAGTCACCGTGTACGTAGAGTCGGCGCGCGCTGAGGTCGGCAACGATCCGAAGACCGTTGACGAGGGCTTTGTACTCGGCGACATTGTTGGTCGCGTCGAAAAGCAGTCGAATGGCATATTGAAGCTAGTTTCCGAGCGGGGAAACAACGACGATTCCGGCGCCCACCCCGTTCTTGGAGTAGGACCCGTCGAAGTACATTGTCCAGTATTTGGGGTCTTTAAGCGCTGGTGGTGCCTGAGCCTCGGTCCACTCGGCAACGAAATCGGCCAGGACCTGCGACTTGATCGCCATTCTGGGAATGTACGACATGTCGTAACCATTGAGCTCGAGTGCCCACTTGGCTATTCTTCCTGAGGCATCGTGGTTGTGGATGATCTCGCCGAGCGGGGTGGAAGTCACCACCAAGACGGAATGCCGGTCGAAGTAATGGATCAGCTTTCTCTTTGCGATGAGTACCGCATAGAGTAGCTTCTGCACCTGCGGATACCGAGCCTTGGTCTCAGAGAGTACCTCACTGATGAAGTAGATCGGTCGCTGCACCTTGAGCACTCGGCCTTCTTCTGCTCGCTACACGACAAGGGCCACGCTGATGACCTGGGTCGTGGCAGCGATGTAGAAGAGCAGCGGTTCCCCTAGCGTCAGGGCGACCAGTACTGGGGGCGAGGTCAGAAACGCCTTCAGTCGATGGAGGTCTTCCTGAGCTTCTTGCGTCCAGCTAACTGGTTGGACTTCTTGAGCAACTTGTAGAGTGGCATTCCGCGCTCGCCGAGGTGAGACATGAAACAGCTTAAGGCCGCAAGACACCCCGTCAGCCTTTGGACTCCCTTTAAGTTGCCGACCGGGCCCATCCTCATGATGGCAGAGATCTTCTCCCTATTTGCTTCGATGCCGCACTCGGAGACGATGAAGCCGAGCAGCTTTCCCTTTGGGACCCCGAAAACACACTTTTCGGGGTTGAGCTTTATATGGAACCGCCGGAGGTTCGCAAAAGTCTCTCCTAGGTCGACGACGAGGTCGTCGGCCTTCCTAGTCTTGACAACGATATCGTCGACGTACGCCTCAATGTTACGGCCTATTTGGTCGTTGAAACACGTTTGCATACATCGCTGGTATGTAGCACCCGCATTTTTCAAACCAAAATGGCATCGTTACGTAACAAAACGAGCCGAACGGAGTGATGAAAGAGGTCGCGAGCTGGTCGAACTCTTTCATCGCTATATGGTGATAGCCCGAGTAGGCATCCAGAAAAGACAGGGATTCGCACCCGGCGGTGGAGTCGACAACTTGGTCGATGCGAGGCAATGGGAACGGGTCCTTGGGACATGCCTTGTTCAGGCTTGTGTAGGCAACACACATTCTCCATTGCCCAGTCTTCTTTCTTACAAGGCGGGGTTGGCTAGCCACTCGGGGTGGCGTACCTCCCTTACAAATCCCGCTGCCAAAAGTTTGGCAATCTCCTCCCCGATGGCCTTGCGCTTTTCTTCGTCGAAACGGCGTAGGCGTTGGGCGACCGGCCTTGAGCCTGGTCGGATGTTCAAGGAGTGCTCGACGACTTCCCTCGGGATTCCCGGCATGTCCGAGGGTCTCCATGCGAAGACGTCTCGATTAGCACGGAGGAAGTCCACGAGCGCGGTTTCCTATTTAGCGGGGAGCGTGGCTCCGACCCGCACGGTCTTGGCGGGATCCTCGGGATCGACCGTGACCTCCTTCGTGTCCTCGCGGATTTGAAGGAGCTTGGCCCCAATTTGCTGGAGTCGGGGGCGGACTTGGGGACCTTCCCTTGAAGATTGGCGAGCTCGGCGGACGCGATGACCGCCGACGCCAACTCGCAACTGCTCTGCTCGCAGTTGTAGGCGAGCTGAAAAGATGAGGCCACGGTGATTACTCCCTATGGTCCTGGCATCTTTAACTTGAGGAAGGTATAGTTGGGGATCGCCATGAACTTGGCGTAGCATGGCCTCCCCAAGATGGCGTGGTAGGAGTTGAGAACCCGCGGGGGGCGACGCCACCGCCCACTCGTGCACACGTGTGCTGCCGCCGGAAATGGTGCGGCCGTTGAAAGGCTCCAGCGTCCGCGCAGAGGCCTCGAGCCGGAGGTTGCCAAGGATGTCGGCAACAGTGTCCAGTCTCCTGGTGGACGCCTGATCACGAACAGCATCGGGAATGTGCACGAGCTCTCCCGTTGAAGTGGCGACGAAGTCGAGGGCGCCGAAGCGGATCTAGCCCCTCGACACCGGCACGCCGTCGCATGAGGAGGAAGCCATCAAGGAGGCGGATGGGAATCCGGAGATGACGGTGATGACGCGTGAAAGTCCCCTACCTGGCGCGCCAACTGTCGGTGTTTCGTGCACCGGCAATACGATTTTTCGGTCTAGGGGGTCGCGCATTCCCTCTCCTTGAATGGTCGACTCAGGGAGCCCAAGATGTATACTGGTCCGGGTCGAATATCCCTACTCCAGTTCGTGTGTGGTTTCGTATTGCTTTCGGTTGGGGGGATACAAACGCTACCTGTCTTAGGAGGTAGAAGAATTGATCGATCCTCCGAAGGACTAGTCCCCCCTCTCCCCTGAGGGTCCTGCCTCCCCTTATATAGTCGGAGGGGGTAGGTGACATGGGAGTCTAGAAAAAGGAAAAGAAAGAGAGAGAGAGAGAATCCGCGCTCAAGTCCTCGACTCCCGATGAATGATCGGTGCTGCTCGTCTGTCTTTGGTCGGTAGGCACATTGGGCTGCATGGTTTTCTGGCTCGTTGGGAAGTGGCGTACCAACCCCCCCACACTCGCCAGACGCTGACGTAGCGCTTTGACCTTGGCTTTGTCTTGGGGGGGAGCGCGCCCACTTGCTTGACATGTCTGGGCGATGGGACGGGTATGTTGACTTCAGTGTCTTCTTTGCTGAGGAGCCGTCTGCCCACGTACGGACGCTCCGAGCCGTCGCGTCCGTAGGGCAGGTGGCCAGCTACAAGCGGGGGCATAGAGCTTGTCCCCAGGCGAGGACGGCCTTGGCTCGCCTGGGGTCAGTGAGGTGTCCGACCCACAGGGGTCGGATCGTTCCCCGACTGGCTGGGTCGGGGACTAGTGCGTCCCCTTTGGCCCAGAGAGGCCTTCGGCCGAAGTTGGGCTTGGGGCAACCTATTCGTCTTTTCGGGCCGCTAGGGATACCCGTGGTATGAATACCCGTCAGTATTATTACACGGTTAACACATAGAGTGTTAAACTCGGCAAAAGGAGGTTGACCGAATAATAATAGAGTGTTAACCAAATTCGTCAAAAGAAAGATGTGTGCAACTCTATCTCTTTATTTTTTTGTAACTCGATTTCTAATATTTTTCGGAATATTAGAGTTGTATCTCTATAGTTATTTTTGTAACTCAATCTATAGTATTTTTTGAAACATGTATTATTCACCGGTGAACGTATAGAGTATTAAACTCGGCAAAAGAAGATCCTTTCTATATTTTTCCCAAGAAAATATATCTATGATGCCTGCAAGATTACATTTAGGTTATTTTTTGCAAAAAAAAATGAACCTATGATTATGCAAATTCGTAGACGGCTCCTACCCATCCAGGTTTTTAGAGATCACTCTGAAAAAAAATAAAACAATGGTTACGCAAATTCATAGACGATTCCTACCCATCCAATTTTTTTTGAGATCGCTCTGAAAAAAAATATATTAAATTTCTCCTACAACATTTTTTTAAGAAAAAAACAGAGCAAATTTTACACGGTGCGGCGTATGCCGCACATTCTACCTAGTATTAGGTAGACCGTATAACGGTTTCGTCTGTCTACGGAGTAACTTTTGGTATTATATTTTATTGTATTTGATCCTATGTATAATTAGTATCTTGGATCCGTAGCCTGCGTGGCAATAAACTATAATAATTTTTTCATTTCAGTCTATAATTGTTGTTCTGCTGCAAATCTATGAATACAGTGTATTAACTGATAAAATATCGGGGTGTGCTCGGTGTTTTATTAGCTAGTATATCCAGATCAACTTAATTACCTTAAAGTTAATGACAGGATTACTGTTGTTACTATAGGTTAATTATGCAAATCGTCATATGAGAGTACGGGCTTAAAAGTGGACAAGGCTAACTTAATCGCCGTCTAAAATATTTAGCCCTTAATCCAGTGGACCCTAACTAAATTGAACAAGTACCCATTAGATGTTACTATTTAAACAAAAAAATATTTAACTATCTATCTAACAGACTCAAGTTACAACGGTTTAGAGTAAAGGAAAAACTATACCAAGTACAATAAAAAACAATAGAAATTCAGAATAAAAAATAACAAGAAGTTAGCCATTTAGTTTTCATACAAACTCTAAATTAAAACTTATACATATCTAAAATTTAAAATTAAAATTAGTACTTGAATTTGTATATGAATTCTAGCCTAAAACTAAAATTCAAAATTAAATAAAAATAAGAATAAAATTAATTGTTTAGATGAGAAAAAAAATCCATATCAAAAATAAAAAAATAAACCATTTAACTTTCGTGCGGACTCCAAATTACAGATTTTTTTTAAAATAATGTCTTTTTAAAGAAGATTTCTAACATTAATACGTGGATTTTAAAATTTGCAAGAATAATGCATTATAGCCAAACCGTTTGGCGAAAATAGGTTGATCCGGATATTTAGTGTGTGAATCGGTTTGAATTGCTTCGTAAATACCCACATCAACCTATTTTCGCCAAACGGTTTGGCGAAAATAGGCTGATACGGGTATTTAGTGTTTGAATTGCTTCCTAACCATAAATTAACGTATTTTCGCCGAACGGTTTGGCGCCATTTGGCTACAATGTATTATTCTTGCAAATTTTAAAATTCACATATTAATGTCGGAAATCTTTTTTTAAAAAAAATATTTTTTTTTAAAAAAACTCCCAAATTACAATCTGCAGCTGCAAGTCAAGGTCCCCAACCAATCTGATGAACTAAACAAATCGCTGCCTGCCAAATTATAATCGGCATTCGGCAGCTGCAGCCTGCAAGTCAAGGTCCCCAACTAATCGTCGATATTAAAAAAAACGCTGCCAGCTAAGCATGCGGTCGTGCGAAATAAAAAAAAGAACCATGGTTGTCGTTTCTCCTGTCTTGCTGCAGCCCCACGCCCTGCCTGCTCTTCCAGGTACTGACGAGTAAACAATGCGAGTGCTAGTTATGGTTTCCTTTTGTAAAGTTTTTAATCCACTACTGCTAGATCAGGGCGTTATTTACTGCTGGAACAAGATGTTGTATTCTAGGATGACAACAACAAAACATTCATCGACACAGGCAGTGGGGGAACTGGGAAAAGTAATTTGGTCGGATTTTTATGGGTGTCGTTTCATTCATCTAGCATGTCTGTCTGAGGTGTTCTCCAAATTATGATTAGCAGATGCAACTTGCAAGTCAAGGTCCCCAACTAATCCGATGAACTAAACAAATCGCTGCCACCTAAGAGCATCTCCAGCAAGGGCCCCTAAAACAGGGTTCCTATTTTGGATTTAGGGGCTCCCCCTATTTTTTGGGGTCCTGTTTTCATATCACAAGTTCAAGAATGTTTTTAAATCTCAAATTTTATTTTACTTTTTCTCCTATTTTGACATATCCGCTATGTATAATCTTCATTTGACACCACTAAAATTCAATCAAAAATATTTGTAATACATAAAACATAAGCATATTAACATTTACAATTTATAAACATGATATTTCAAATTTAAATTTAAAATTTTCAAAACATGATAAATAGATAAATAGAAACTCCGAACAATGAATCAAACTACGAAGCACTATGAATTGCCCACAAATACTCAATAAGATCATCTCGAAGCCTCTCATGTATTTCTCTGTCTTCAATAATAGGGGATGTACTCGTGTCCCTGGGAATGGGGCTGAGGAGGCAAATTTAGGGGCCTCTTAATTTTAGGGGCTTGAGTTGGGGCCCCCTGGGAATTTGGGCTAAGGAGGCAAATTTAGGGCCCCCCCTAATTTTAGGGGCTTGAGTTGGGACCCTGCTGGATCTTTTTTTTCACTACACTCTCTATTTTAAGGTTTAGGGGCTGGTTTAGGGGCTCTGCTGGAGATGCTATCGAGCCCCTAAATTTGCCTCCTCAGCCCCAATTCCCAGGGGGCCCCAACTCAAGCCCCTAAAATTAGGAGGCCCCTAAATTTGCCTCCTCAGCCCCAATTCCGAGGGACACGAGTACATCCCCTATTTGAAGACAGAGAAATACATGAGAGGCTTCGAGATGATCTTATTGAGCATTTGTGGGTTATTCACAGTGCTTCGTAGTTTGATTCATTGTTCGGAGTTTCTATTTATCTATTTATCATGTTTTGAAAATTTTAAATTTAATTTTGAAATATCATGTTTTTAATTGTAAATGTTAATATGCTTATGTTTTATGTATTACAAATGTTTTTGATTGAATTTTAGTGGTGTCAAATGAAGATTATACATAGCGGATATGTCAAAATAGGAGAAAAAGTAAAATAGGGGCTGAGATTTAGGGGCTGTTGCTGAACCTGTGCTCTGAAAACAGGGTCCCAAAAAATAGGGAGAGTCTCTAAATCTAAAATAGAGGCCCTGTTTTAGGGGCCCTTGCTGGAGATGCTCTAAGCATCCGTTGGTGCGAAATAGTAAAAAACAAGACTCGTGCGAAACTCCAGCGACCGTTGAAAGCAGCAGGGACGACATTTCGGTCTTCGCCCTGGACCATTTCAGCGCAGAACTCAGGTGTGGTAGTTGGGGTCTTGCGCGGGGGCAGGGCGCGTCACCTGATGCAACCGGATTCAGGCTATGTTTTGATCCTGGGCTAATTGTTAGCTCGCTAAAAATTAGCCCTAGTCTATTTAAACAGGAAGACTAATAGGTGGTTAATTTTTAGCTAACCCCTCGACTAACAATTAGTCGATTAGCTGGTAGGGGGAGCTAATTTGGGCTAATAGTAGGTAACACGCTGAGAAAAGTCTGAAATACCATCGCGCTGGTTTTATCCTCATTTTCTCACCAGTGCGTCTGCTCCGTAATCCATTATGAGAGGCAAACATGACTTTTTTAAGAAATTAGCCCAACTATTAGCTATGTATCCAAACAGCCCTAGGCTAATTATTAACTGGCTAATAATTAGCTCTAGCCATTAGCCAACTAACAATTAGCTTTAGCCCATCCAAACATGGCCTCACTCCACCCATCCATTTGCCTTCGGCTCCCGTCTTCTCCGAGTAAGAAAATAATTCTGTTAGCATAAAACGTCGAGGGATAAAATTAACAAAAAAATTAGCAATTGGATTTGTATACGAATTCTAACAAAAATTGATATGCGAAATTAAATAAAAATAACAATAAAAATTAATATAATTTCAGAATAAGTAATAAAACGAAATTAGCTATTTCATTTTCATACAAACTCCAAATTAAAGCCTCTACAAAGCTAAAATTCGAATAAAAATTGGTACTTAGATTTATATACAAATTCTAACCTAAAACTGAAATACAAAATTAAATAAAAAATAACAACAACAAAAATAAGAGATGTATAACAATAAAAGGAAATTATGGATTGTTTTTAATTCCATACTAAGCGAAAAATATAAATTTAGGTTTTATTTAGAATTAAAATTCCAGAAATTTACTATTTTGATATTTGCGCGACTTTTAAAAAGAAAAGCATAGAAGCACCTCTCATACTTATTTCTTCTTGACACAGTCCTAGTATATTTCTTGGTAGGATAAAATGTAGTCTTGCTGAGTGAAATAGCTGCCAAGTAAGTGGGCAAGCCGATGGTGTCCTTCCAGGTCCTATCTAGACGTGGGCATCGGGTCGGACTTTTTACGGTTGGCCGTGGCACGATAGGCACGGCTTAGTATGTTTGCGAACGGGCTAGTCCGACACGATGCGCACGAGGTGGCCCGTGCTCGGGCCGGCACGGCATGCCAAAATGGCAGTAGGGCATAACACGGCTTGCTCATGGTACAATGGTGTGCGGTAGGGCACGCCAGCACAAAATGGTAGAGTGAGAGCACCTAATTGCCGCATGTGTCCTCGCCATCGACACCCCCCACCACCGAGATGGCCATGGCGAGGGGGGGGGGGTGTGTGCACCGAGGCCCGCGTCATCAAGACGGACATGGCGGAGGGAAAGGGGGAGGCGGCCACCGAGGCTATCATAAGATGTATCGAGGGATAAGGGAAAGTCCCCTCATTTGTTAATACTGTGTGATTGTCCTGTCCTCTCGATCCAGTCTTGTATATGTTGCTTTTGTTGATTTGTTGCTCCAAGTAATGAGTGTGGCGGCACGAAACAATTCCTCCGGATCTAGCGGGCTTTGTGGGTTGTGTTCTGTGTGCAGATTGGAATTCATGGTGTACTGGTTTGAAGTCCCTCGTCCCAACTGTGCTTTAGTTTGAAGCAACTTTTTATGCTGTCTGATTATATGATTATCTTGATTGTTCATGAAATCTGCTTCCAAAATTAGTTCCAAAATCAGTACCCGCCCTGGCTTAAGCCTCGAGGTCATAAACTGCACAGAACCTCCAGAAGTGCTCTGTAAAAGGTCAGGAGTGCTGCTTACCCTCCGCTTGGTTCCATTGTGCCCTCAAAACCGTTGACAAATCAGAAAAGTAAAAATGTTATCTCTCGTTTTGTGTACTTTGCATGTCAAAAAAATTTCGTTAGGATACTCTGTGAAAGTCTAGATTACAGAACAGAAAATTTTGAGACTGCAGGTGTAGGAGTCACGAGCCACTAGTTAGTAAAGATGGTACACAGGCGTTAGTACCGGTCGAGCTGTATAGACTCACGAATTAGATGAGAGAATTTTCCTTCGAGTCACATTTGTAGCATGTAAATTTCGATCAGCTTCGTCAACGTGATTCCAATGCAAGCTACGAAGCTACTACTTCCTAACAAGTGGTAATTTTGGACATGGGGCCATATTGTTGGATTTGGAATAGTATAATACTAATAGCTAGCTCTGACAATTCAATCAAGACGAGTGTGAACATGAAGCTACTAATCGGCTCTGCTGTAACATTTTATCAAGGCAAGGCAAATAGCATCAAGAAGCACGGCACACCATGGTAAGCTAACAAATGTAGTCGAGTGCATGAGACTAGCTTATATGTGATGTCCTCGCCAGTCAGCGAAGAGGCTGAAATCTCTGTTGCTAGCTGCTAGCCCACGGTCAGAGGAGAGGCTGAAATCTCCATTGCTAGCTGCTAGCCTTCCTCCCTGACAAATGTGTCCTGACAAATTTGGCATTGGTGAGAAGCAGGTCTGGTCCTTATTCCTCCTTTGAGCCCTCATCTGGAGAAGCATCAATCTGCATGGGACTTGGCAGCAAGCAGCGCACTTTGTCAGATCAAAATGAAGAGAAGGGGAATCTGTTCGCTTGACAGAGCAACTGAGCAAGGAGGTTGCACAGCTCCTGCTCGCGTTCAGGACGCCCTGCGCGCACCCAGTCCGTTGCAGTGCAGAGGGCTCGCGGCGCCAGCGACGGCGTGTATTAGCTCTCCGGCGATGAGTGCCCGTCTTTGCCACCGCATTCGAGACCAGGAGGATATACAACCCCATGACGGCGTGGTAAGGCCGACGACGACACATGTTGAACTCGGCTCGGTGCGGGAAGCAAAGCTGGCGCCGCATGCACGCACCAGAGGCTGACACACAAGGCCCGCACGGCGCAATAAGCAAGGTATACTTAGTACAGGTAGTATTCGTATCCATATGTGGGACCGTGCATCTGATGGTTTAGAGCAACTGCTCAAAATTCAAAAAAAAAAGTTATGGCTTAGGGCATCTCCAATCGTACACGTGATGTCATCGTGTCACTGAACGGCTCTGATTTAACTGGTCTTGTGTATAAGCAATGATCCCACCAAAAAAATCTTACAAAAAGTTCAACCCCTCTTCTTCCACAACTCTCTCTTACTACGTCTCCCTCCACTTCCTCTGCTATTAGCTGCTGCTGCTGGTGTCTTAGTTTTGTATCCTCCATTTTAACAGCTGGAGATGATGGCAACCGTGGGCCTCCACACCCAACCGTGTTACCTTCTCATATATATATATATATATATATATATATATATATATATATATATATATATATATATATATATATATATATATATATATATATGTAACATCCTCAAATTTATAAAGTAATAAAAATCAAATATTAAAAATGTGAAATCATTTTCTTGATGCATTTCATGATTTCTGGTGCAAATGTTTGGTTGGTTGTCATTGAAGGGTTATTGGAAATTTGGAAAATAGAGTAAAAGAAAGAAAAGGATAAAATGGTAAAATGGTAGAAGTGAAGAATTACCATGGTAAAAATCTTGTATAACCTGGCCAAACCCTAGAAGATATCCCTAGATGGTCAAAAGACCATGTGTATGCATTTATTGATAAAGAAAACAATTAAAAATGATAAATCCTATCTCTGGCCAGTCCCATGTCAGAATTATGGAGAAAAATGTGGAGCAATCTAGGCCTTGGAATTTTTACCATAAGACCTCAGACATATCACCTTCACCCACAAAAAGTTTCAAAAATTAATAAGCATTTTTGCTATAAGTCAGCATTTATTTTAAGCAGACTTGGAATTCTGCAGAAATCAATAAAAGATTTATGGAGAAATAAATAATGAGAAATTGATGTTGAAACTTTTATGGTAGATCCATATTGTGGAATCACACCTTCAGTAAAAATTTCAGAAATAAATAGGTTGATTTAGTCTCTTAATCAATTCAAAAACTAAATTGGATTTTCTGTGCAGCTTTCACTGTCAGATTTTTAGTAAATAATTGGTAGATCTTTTTAATCTCAAAATTTTACTGGAGGTAGATAATCCATCCATAAGCTTAGTCAAAAAGTTTCGAAAATTTCCAGTGAAGTCCTGACCGTGAATTTAATGGTTAGCTGTGCTGTCCAGAGGAGAACCCTAGAAATCCCTTCTCTCTCTCTCATTCTCTTCCACGTGGGGGCCACGTTTCCAGCGGCTTGGGCGAATTCATCGCTGCCGACAGGGCCCAGACACCTCAGTGCCCACGCATCAGCCTCTCCCCATTTCTCTCTTTCTTTCTTCTCTCTCTCTGCCTTGTGGCCCCTCCCGGGTCAGCTTCGTCTTCCCCCTCTCATCTCTATCTCTCTCTCGTTCTCTCTGTGTTGCCGACAACGCCCACATTACCGCCTCCATATTTGTCGCATTAGCGCCGCAATCTCGCGTTTCGAGGCCACCTCGGCCAATTTCTTGTGCCCGGCTCCTTGACCCTTGGCTGAGCCGAAGGGAGAACTTTGGAGAATGCCCTAAATGGCCGTCGCCATTCTCTCCACAGACCATTTCTCATTACCGCCTCCCGGGCCTATTTAAAGGAACGAGCAGCACGTTCAAACCCAAACAAACCCGGGTGTCACACTCATTCACCCTCACACGCCCTAATCCACCCAAACCGAACTCTTCTTCCTCGTCTCCGGCGAAACCCGATTTGGGGGAAACTCCAAATTGCTACGTCTCGGTAAGGGAATGATCAAATTGATTGCTTCTAAGGCACCTGGGGATACTAATGAGACTTTTGCGCAACTTGGTCCAGGCCAAAGTGCCCTGAAGATCTCCCGCACCGTGCAACCTCCTCCGCCTTCGCCCCTGCACGGTGAGAACACAACCCGGCCACCTATCCTCCAATCCAAGAACTCGAATGGAGTCCCTAGGACCTCTAGATGCTTTTGCGCACGACCATTAGGCCCGAAATGCTTTATAGCGCGGCCGAGCTTGACCTCACCGTGAAGCGCCGCCGTGCATCGCCGTGAGTCCATTTTCTCCAAACACCACCCATATCCAAGTGGTTCCCTGAACTCACCGTGGTCCCGTGAAGCTTTAGCTGCTAGCCAAACCCGATCGACGTCGCCGGAGAGCCGCCGGCGAGGTCGTCGACCATCGCCCCTGCCCTGGCTCTATGCCATATGGGCCATGGTCACACCAGATACGCACTGCAAGGCCCCGGCCGCTGCGGGCCACAAGCATACAAGACCACAGGTGTCAAGACGCTGAAGTCGCCGCTTCGCTGGCCTTGATGTCAGCGATGACGATCGGATTCAAATCCAATCCGCGCGTTAATGCCAAAGTGCGCTTTCCTTTAAGGAAAGCGTATTTCCCCATATTTCCTATTTTATTTAAACCGAATAGATATAAATGCTTATAACTTTCAATCTATAGCTCCAAATTAAATGAAACAAATTTGTAAATTCGTAATAAATCATTTAGTTTCATAATATGCAAAAATATTTGAAACTTGTTTAGGAAATTGAATCATATTTGAATTAAAAGCTTGAAATTTGAATGTGTAGCATATAGAGATTTTGCAAATAAAGTCCAAATTGAGTGAAACCAACCTTGCTGGAATCCTTATGTCAAATACTACTCAACTATGTAATTAGATTTGGATTTGGAGTTAGTTTGTGAAATTTTCATATTAAGACTTTACTTAATGCATAAATTCAATATAATCGCTATAACTTGAGCAAAAATCATTCAAATAGAATGAATCTTGTTTTATTGTGCTAATTACATTAATTAGGACCAGTTAGTAAGATAAAGGTTAGGGTGTACCATGTTACTTTTGTTTGACATGTTTGAAGTTACCTTATGCAATGTTTAATATTAATACAACTAACACCACACCTTGAAAATGAATTTCATTATATTCAACTTTACAATCTTAGCTTCCTGAATTTGTAAATTAAAATAAAATAATACATAAAGAAAAGTAGCCATGTTATATGCCCCTAAGCTCTAATCTTTAGACCAAAATCATATAGCTTGGCTAATACATGAATTGATGATCGAAGTGATTGCTATCATTGGTTGATTTGAATTGAATCCATTTGAATCCTTCAATTGCTATCTTTATTGTTTATGTATTTGCTTCTTTTATCGATATTGAAGTATTCTTTTGCCATGTTCTTAATCGACGAATAGACGCTGAGATTACCGACTACGCTATCGACGACACAGATCCAGCTTACACCGTCGAGGAGCAAGGCAAGCACCCCTTTGATCATTCTTGAACCCAGATTTTACAACCAGATAAAATGTGATTAAGAATCTCCCTGCATGCTCATAATTTGATAAATTATTATTTTGGTCACTTGGTAGTTATAACCCAAATTGATGGATTCCCTTAATCACGTTGACATACGATCCATGAAAACCATAGGATCAAGTTAAGTTCTTTAAAGCGGGTATAATCGTTTATTAACCTGCAAATGCTTAGCAACTGCGTTAGGTCGAGTTGGAAATGTTTACACCCACACATCATTCCTTATGAAATCTTTTATGGTTTATTTAAGCGATGAAAGGATACTTGGTAGTTTAATAAAAATGAAAATAAAACTCTTGTTTTGACGTGGGTGATTATTGGCAATAGCCGGTTGTACATGTTTTAACGTGTACGTAGCTAGGGTGGAGTTATCGCCCATGTCACTCAAGGACCGAACGTAGTGTTGCATGATCCAAGTAAACCGTACATCCACAAGTACTGGATTGGGACAGTCTTAACTTATTAAATTATTTGAAAATTAGCTTTGCACATTGGTAGGCAGTTGTAGCACGAGCATTCCGAGTATTGGTTTGCTCGAGGGAGGTGTCATCACCGAGGTGTTGGCATCTGCCGTTGTAACGGTGTGCGCCTGGCTATGAATTTGGGGCTGTTTATTATTCCTGGTGGGTCACTGACTCCGGAATTCCCTTATACCTTTTTAGCTTCCATCATAGTCAGGGGTAACGTCACTGGGCTAGTGCAAAGTTAAGGTTCAAGTAATCGAACAGTTTCGTTATGAACTCCTCGCGGACATACCAAAGGAAGTGTGCCTTATAGCTTGCAAAAAGGGAGAACATATCTTGTGGGTAAAGCAGTACAAACTCTGCAGAGTCTAAAACTATTCGAATAGCCGTGTCCACGGTCATGGACGACTTGGCGAATTGACACTAGTTAGTTGTTTTCTATTTTCTAAAACTCTTGATAAAATTGATTTGGAAAGTGATTCACATTTGTTAAATGTCACTTATTGTCACATTTGTTCTTATAAGACTATGGAGGGTCTTTTTCGTTAATTTACTCACAAAGGGCCGTGAGTAGATTGTTATATTTCATCTTACTACTTGTTATTTGAATTACTTATTAAACTGTTTTAAATTTCTAGTTATGCTTTCCATTAGTACTCAGTATTACTTCATTCAAATTTTCCGCTTTATGCAAAACAACCGTAGAGACCCACTATCTATTTCAGCCTGCATATATTCCAGGAATTGCATACACTACAAAGTCTTGCGAGTACCAATGTACTCAACTTGCTTCAACAATGTTTTTAGGTGAAGAGCAGGATTACAATAATGACGGAAACGAATATGAGGAACCTGCGAATTTTAGCGACGACTGATCTTTCTAGGTTCATCTCAGCAGTTGCCTGTGGAGTTATGGAATAGTTGGCATACTATGAGACATGGTTTTAATTTCCTGCTACTTTTGGTATTGTAATAACACTATAAAACTTATGATGTAATAAAAGTGTGTATCTGTGTGGCTGTAATATCCAAATTGTGTTTGTGCGTGCCAGCCACTGATCATGGGAATGGCACAGGATGCACTCAAAGAGCCTCATATTTATGTTATTTAGTGACATAAAAATGAGGGTCTCACAGTTTGGTATCAGAGCCACGCTGCCTGTAGGAGAACCTTAGTTAGAATGGTCGTTAAGAGGGAAATTAAAATTTTGAATAGACACATTACACTTAGGAAAATAAAACTTGTTATATCTGTTATTAATTCTTTACTGTTTTGTCTTCTACTCTTTACTTTTGTGCGTTATCGTTGCATCTTGCATTTAATCTGGAATACTAATTCCTTATTAAATGTGCAGATGGAAGGGTATTCGCCATGCTTTCACACTTCCGAGCGTCTGGGAGCGGGATTGATGGGAGTCTTAGCACAGATGTTAGATTTTGCACAGTTTGAGACACCTCGATACACCGTCTACCAGAGGATGGCGAGTCGATTTCGATAGAGTACATAGCTAGGATTGAGATCCCAGCTAGGACACAGCGGAGAGGCGATCGTACTTTTGATGGTCGTGGAGCTTGGTGTCTTCTGCGTTGAGCGATGTTGCTTATATGGCCATCGTCGATCGCGCCACGCTCTTCCGTGAGATGGCGATCAAGCATCGAGATACCGCTTTGTTGCCGAGGAGACACTAGTTACATAGATCCCAAGATAAAGGCCTAATGAGCACTATAGGATCATAGTTGAGTTCCTTCATGCTGCCGACCGTTACCACCGTCAGCAAGATAGAGTACTACGTAGCACGTGGGAGAGTAGCCTTTTAGAGAACGCCATAGCTCCTTTCGTGGCTATGGGTTTGTTCTCTAGGTCAGCTCTTGGCGGCGATGCTACTTTGTTGCCGATTCAGAGGTGCCTGGTACTCCTACACCTAGGTCTGCTAGGGCCACTAGACGTTCCCGACGGGCTAGGATGTCCACAGGAGTTAGTCGTCCCACGCCTGCATCGCGGGTTAGACTTGGGACAGTCGCCGCAGTGTATCGCGTCCCGTGTGACGCAGGTTTACAGGCGTCGTGGTACCTTTCCCGCCACGATGACTGACTCTACCCCTGCGGATCCTGTTGAGTCTGCTGGCGAGGACGTTGTAGCGCCAGGTTTGGAGTAGGTTTACCTTGAGTTGTAGCAGCACATGTGGTCATGTAGTGTTGAGTTGTGAGGTTGTCATACTTTTGTTGTACATGTTGTTAATATGCAGTTTGAATAAAGTGCTGTTACTGTTTATTTCTCTTTGTTTTGGTTCCTTCTCGTGATTTTCTAATGTTTAATTACAACTTCACGATGATGTGATCCTTTGTGTTTATCATTCACAATATGACATAATATAACAACACACCTTCCTTGTTAATGAATTTCTTTAAGAATAATAAAATTTTAGGGAATGAAATGTTGCCTATTAACCAATGTGATTGAGTTTAAATTTTCAGTCTACCAGCTTAAATCATTTAATTACAATACATTATTTTCTCATCTGAATTGAAATTTCAAGAAGCCTGTAACCAGATCTCTTCGCGGGATCTTGGAGAGTGAGGCTTCGCAGGAACCCCTTCCTCCTCGCGAAACATTGCCCACTCCAGCGCAACCTAATCCGATGCACCCTTCTGCAAGGGCTTCATCTTCTCATCAAGTGCCAGATCCACCTAATCCAGATTCAAATCCTAATCAGCAAGGTGGAAGTCCGGAGGAGCAATTGCCAGGTCCGCCCACAATGGCGCAAGTTCTGGCAATGATTGAGCAAAACCGTCAAACCCACACACTTCTTCTGCAACAGTTAGTTCAGAATACTTCCCACCAAGGAGTCCCTGTTGGAGGAAGTGGTGGTGGTGCTCCACCATCAAGGTTGTCTGAAGTTTCAAGACTCGGCCTCCTACATTCTCTATCGCTGCCGACCCATTGGACGCAGATGACTGGTCGCGAACAATGGAGAGCAAGTTGAACATTGCACAAAGTGCAATGATCGAGAAAGTTCTCTATGCATCTTATCGGTTGGGAGGAGGCTCTTTGCTTTATGGTGGGAGAACTACCAAGCTATTCTTCCAGTGGATCAGATTTCATGGGAGGCCTTCAAGGATACTTTTCGCCGAACCCATATTCCTTCCAGTCTGATGGACATCAAAAGACGGGAATTCCTTGACCTCCGCCAAGGGAATCAGACGGTAATGGAGTATCTTAATCGCTTCAATTACCTTTCCCGCTATGCACCATTAGAAGTTACCCCTGAAGCGCGCAAGTTGGAACGCTTTCGGGATAACTTAAATGAGGAGATCAAGTGTGCATTAGCTGCCATTGATATCAATGACTTCCAAACTCTGGTGGACAAGTCTATTCGGGTGGAGCATAGCACTCGAGCTGCCATGGAATCGCGTAAAAGGAAATGGATGGCACAGAAGAATGCCAGTGCAAGCCCATCCAGGCCTCGCCCTGCACCTCAGGGTAATGCGCGACCACCTGCTCCGCCACAGAAGCAAAGGCGTCAAGGTCCTGCCCCTCGACCTCGACAGCCTTTGCCTCGTCCGGCAAACCCTACTGGAGCACGTCCTACCGGAGCATCAACTCAGATTCCAAATGTCACATGCTTCAAGTGCAAGCAGCTTGGACATTATGCCAATAATTGCCCAAGCAAGGGAGTTCCTCAGCGACCCCCTGGTCGTCCTCAAGGAGCTGGAGGACAACAAGCCGGAAAACCTGCACCTGCTCAAGCCGCAAATCAAGGACGTTTACATCATGTGACGGCAGAAGAAGCAACGGAAGCACCAGACGTGGTTCTGGGTATGTTCCCCGTCCAATCTATTCCCACTTTGGTGTTATTTGATTCCGGTGCATCTCATTCCTTTATATCCAAGAAGTTCGTAGAATCACATCAAATCCAAACTAAATCTTTACCCATGTCCATGATAATCTATTCTCCTGGAGCAAAAATGAGAACTACTAAAATGTGTCCTAAGGTTAGCATTGAAATAAATAAAGTTTTATTTTATGCTGATCTTATTCTTATAGAAACCCCAGGATTAGACATCATTCTTGGTATGGATTGGTTAGCTAAGAATAAAGGACAGATAGATTGTGCTAATAGATCCATATCTCTTATTAATCCTGATGGAGATGAAGTGAATTTTAGTTCCACCCAGAATCTTTCCGAATCAAAACCATACTTAAATGCATTGGTAATGGAAAAGATTAAATCTGTTCCTGTAGTTTCCAACTTTCCCGATGTATTTCCAGAAGAATTGCCAGGTTTGCCACCAGATCGTGACTTAGAGTTCGTCATTGATCTTATACCTGGTACATTTAATTTCCAAAAGGCCTTATCAGATGCCACCAAATGAGTTAGTAGAACTCAAAAGCAAATTCAAGAACAATTAGATAAAAAGTTCATTCGACCAAGTACTTCTCCATGAGGTAGCCCGATTCTCTTACAAGAAAAGGATGGTAGTCTACGCATGTGTGTGGATTATCGTGCTCTCAATGATGTTACTATCAAAAACAAATATCCTCTACCCCGTATCGATGATCTGTTCGATCAATTAACCGGCGCCCAAATCTTTTCCAAAATTGATCTTAGACATGGCTATTATCAATTGAAAATCCGACCGGAGGATATTCCTAAAACAGCCTTTACCACTCGTTACGGCTTATATGAATATGTCGTAATGTCCTTCGGACTTACAAATGCTCCAGCTAGCTTTATGAGTTTAATGAATAAAGTCTTTATGGAGTATCTCGATAAGTTCGTAGTGGTATTCATAGATGGTATCCTCATCTATTCCAAAAATGAAGAAGATCATACCCAACATCTACACTTGGTTCTGGAGAAACTCCGAGAACATAAATTATATGCCAAGTTTGAGAAATGTGAATTTTGGTTGAAAGAAGTTGCATTCCTCGGACATATCCTTTCAAAAGGTGGAATTTCTGTTGATCCCAGCAAAGTTCAAGCAGTTCAAAACTGGGAGCAACCAAAATCTGTTCCTCAAATCCGAAGTTTTCTCGGTTTAGCGGGATATTATCGCCGCTTTATCGAAAACTTCTCCAAAATCGCCAAACCTTTGACTCAGCTCTTGAAGAAAGAAAAGAAATATGAATGGACTCCAGAATGCGAAGCAAGTTTTCTGGAATTGAAGAAACGGTTAACCACGGCCCGATCTTTGGTGTTACCCGACATCCATAAGAGCTTCGATGTCTATTGCGATGCTTCACGCAATGGTCTTGGTTGCGTGTTGATGCAAGAGATGAAAATCGTAGCTTATGCTTCTCGTCAGCTTCGACCTCATGAGCTTAATTATCCAACTCATGATCTGGAATTAGCTGCAGTAGTACATGCCCTCAAAATCTGGCGTCACTATCTTATTGGAAACAAGTGTGACATCTACACAGATCATAAGAGCTTAAAATACTTCTTTACTCAGCCAGATCTTAATCTGCGACAAAGGAGATGGCTAGAGTTAATAAAGGATTACGACCTTAGTATTCATTACCATCCTGGTAAAGCTAATGTCGTAGCAGATGCTCTAAGCCGTAAACTTCATTGTATGACGGTGTCAGCATACACTGATCAATCTGAATTAGTAAAGGAATTTCAGAAGCTTAATTTGGGAATTGTTGAAAAAGGATTTGTTGCTAGTCTCCAAATGCAACCAAATCTAAAAACCCAAATTAAAATGGCCCAATCCAAAGATGAGGCCATATCCAAAATACGAGAAGATATGCCACTCGAGATTGAATCAGGATATTCGGAAAATTCGGATGGTATACTCCAATTCAAGAATCGAATCTATATCCCCAGTGATCTAGAAATCAAGAAGTTGATCTTGAGTGAAGCTCATGAATCACCTCTTTCTATCCATCCTGGAAGCACGAAGATGTATCAAGATCTCAAAATGGAGTATTGGTGGCCCGGCATGAAGAAGGAAATCGCCGAGTATGTCGCGAAATGTGATATATGTCAGCGAGTAAAAGCCGAACATCAACGCCCAGCTGGTTTACTTCGACCTCTTGAAATTCCTGAATGGAAGTGGGACCATATCTGTATGGATTTCATTACTGGTCTACCAAGAACCAGAAAAGGAAATGATTCCATTTGGGTTATCGTTGATCGATTAACCAAAGTTGCTCACTTCATTCCAGTCAAAACCAATTATATAAGCTCTAAACTTGCTGAGCTATATTTGGAAAACATTGTTCGTCTTCATGGAATCCCTAAGACTATTGTGTCCGATCGTGGATCCCAGTTCACATCTCGTTTCTGGGAAAGTTTGCACACTCTGTTAGGGACAAAGCTGAATTTCAGTACGGCTTATCATCCCCAAACAGATGGACAGACTGAGCGGACTAATCAGACCCTGGAGGACATGCTAAGAGCTTGTGTGCTATCTTATGGCATGGATTGGGAGAAAAGCTTACCCTTTGCTGAATTCTCCTATAATAATAGCTTTCAAGCCAGTCTCCAAATGTCTCCTTTTGAAGCACTTTACGGAAGAAAGTGCCGAACCCCTCTCTTTTGGTCTGAAACTGGAGAAAGAAATTTCTTTGGCCCAGATATTATCCAAGAAGCTCAAGAACAAGTTGACATGATTAGGAGTCGACTCAAAGAAGCCCAATCTCGTCAGAAGAGTTACGCCGACAATCGTCGACGTGAATTAAGCTTTGAAGTCGGAGATCATGTCTATCTGAAAGTTTCTCCTCTTCGCGGAGTTCGTCGTTTCCAAATCATGGAAACTAGCTCCTCGATATATTGGACCGTTTCCAATTATCGCAAAGATGGGAGAGATGGCATATAAGTTGGAACTGCCCTCCCGTTTATCGGAAGTTCATAATGTCTTTCATGTATCTCAACTCAAGAAGTGTCTTCGTGTGCCGACTGATCTCGCTAATCTCGATGATCTCGATCTACAACCTGATCTATCTTATCGAGAGCGTCCTATTCGCATTCTTGAAGAAGCCGAGCGACACACAAGAAACAAGATCCACAGAATGTTGAAGGTTCAGTGGAGTAATCATACTGAAGAAGAAGCCACGTGGGAGCGCGAAGATCATCTGATGAAGGAATTTCCAGACTTCTTTTAATTTTCCTTAGCCCTCGTAAATCTCGAGGACGAGATTTTTGTAAGGGGGGTAGATCTGTAACATCCTCAAATTTATAAAATAATAAAAATCAAATATTAAAAATGTGAAATCATTTTCTTGATGCATTTCATGATTTCTGGTGCAAATGTTTGGTTGGTTGTCATTGAAGGGTTATTGGAAATTTGGAAAATAGAGTAAAAGAAAGAAAAGGATAAAATGGTAAAATGGTAGAAGTGAAGAATTACCATGGTAAAAATCTTGTATAACCTGGCCAAACCCTAGAAGATATCCCTAGATGGTCAAAAGACCATGTGTATGCATTTATTGATAAAGAAAACAATTAAAAATGATAAATCCTATCTCTGGCCAGTCCCATGTCAGAATTATGGAGAAAAATGTGGAGCAATCTAGGCCTTGAAATTTTTACCATAAGACCTCAGACATATCACCTTCACCCACAAAAAGTTTCAAAAATTAATAAGCATTTTTGCTATAAGTCAGCATTTATTTTAAGCAGACTTGGAATTCTGCAGAAATCAATAAAAGATTTATGGAGAAATAAATAATGAGAAATTGATGTTGAAACTTTTATGGTAGATCCATATTGTGGAATCACACCTTCAGTAAAAATTTCAGAAATAAATAGGTTGATTTAGTCTCTTAATCAATTCAAAAACTAAATTGGATTTTCTGTGCAGCTTTCACTGTCAGATTTTTAGTAAATAATTGGTAGATCTTTTTAATCTCAAAATTTTACTGGAGGTAGATAATCCATCCATAAGCTTAGTAAAAAAGTTTCGAAAATTTCCAGTGAAGTCCTGACCGTAAATTTAATGGTTAGCTGTGCTGTCCAGAGGAGAACCCTAGAAATCCCTTCTCTCTCTCTCTCATTCTCTTCCACGTGGGGGCCACGTTTCCAGCGGCTTGGGCGAATTCATCGCTGCCGACAGGGCCCAGACACCTCAGTGCCCACGCATCAGCCTCTCCCCATTTCTCTCTTTCTTTCTTCTCTCTCTCTGCCTTGTGGCCCCTCCCGGGTCAGCTTCGTCTTCCCCCTCTCATCTCTATCTCTCTCTCGTTCTCTCTGTGTTGCCGACAACGCCCACATTACCGCCTCCATATTTGTCGCATTAGCGCCGCAATCTCGCGTTTCGAGGCCACCTCAGCCAGCTGCTGTGCCAGCTCCTTGACCCTTGGCTGAGCCGAAGGGAGAACTCTGGAGAATGCCCTAAATGGCCGTCGCCATTCTCTCCACAGACCATTTCTCATTACCGCCTCCCGGGCCTATTTAAAGGAACGAGCAGCACGTTCAAACCCAAACAAACCCGGGTGTCACACTCATTCACCCTCACACGCCCTAATCCACCCAAACCGAACTCTTCTTCCTCGTCTCCGGCGAAACCCGATTTGGGGGAAACTCCAAATTGCTACGTCTCGGTAAGGGAATGATCAAATTGATTGCTTCTAAGGCACCTGGGATACTAATGAGACTTTTGCGCAACTTGGTCCAGGCCAAAGTGCCACTGAAGATCTCCCGCGTGCAACCTCCTCGTCCGCCCCTGCACGGTGAGAACACAACCCGGCCACCTATCCTCCAATCCAAGAACTCGAATGGAGTCCCTAGGACCTCTAGATGCTTTTGCGCATGACCATTAGGCCCGAAATGCTTTATAGCGCGGCCGAGCTTGACCTCACCGTGAAGCGCCGCCGTGCATCGCCGTGAGTCCATTTTCTCCAAACACCACCCATAACCAAGTGGTTCCCTGAACTCACCGTGGTCCCGTGAAGCTTTAGCTGCTAGCCAAACCCGATCGACGTCGCCGGAGAGCCGCCGGCGAGGTCGTCGACCATCGCCCCTGCCCTGGCTCTATGCCATGTGGGCCATGGCTGTCAGCCGCATACGCACCTGCGTCCCGCTGCCGTGCGGGCCCAGCCGCGCAGTCGCGCGCACCAGCGCGTGTGCTCGCACGCGAGTCGCTGCCCCGCGGGCCTTGGATGTCAGCGACAGCGACTGGATTCAAATCCAATCCGCGCGTTAATGCCAAAGTGCGCTTTCCTTTAAGGAAAGCGTATTTCCCCATATTTCCTATTTTATTTAAACCGAATAGATATAAATGCTTATAACTTTCAATCTATAGCTCCAAATTAAATGAAACAAATTTGTAAATTCGTAATAAATCATCTAGTTTCATAATATGCAAAAATATTTGAAACTTGTTTAGGAAATTGAATCTGTATTTGAATTAAAAGCTTGAAATTTGAATGTGTAGCATATAGAGATTTTGCAAATAAAGTCCAAATTGAGTGAAACCAACCTTGCTGGAATCCTTATGTCAAATACTACTCAACTATGTAATTAGATTTGGATTTGGAGTTAGTTTGTGAAATTTTCATATTAAGACTTTACTTAATGCATAAATTCAATATAATCGCTTATAACTTGAGCAAAAATCATTCAAATAGAATGAATCTTGTTTTATTGTGCTAATTACATTAATTAGGACCAGTTAGTAAGATAAAGGTTAGGGTGTACCATGTTACTTTTGTTTGACATGTTTGAAGTTACCTTATGCAATGTTTAATATTAATACAACTAACACCACACCTTGAAAATGAATTTCATTATATTCAACTTTACAATCTTAGCTTCCTGAATTTGTAAATTAAAATGAAATAATACATAAAGAAAAGTAGCCATGTTATATGCCCCTAAGCTCTAATCTTTAGACCAAAATCATATAGCTTGGCTAATACATGAATTGATGATCAAGTGATTGCTATCATTGGTTGATTTGAATTGAATCCATTTGAATCCTTCAATTGCTATCTTTATTGTTTATGTATTTGCTTCTTTTATCGATATTGAAGTATTCTTTTGCCATGTTCTTAATCGACGAATAGACGCTGAGATTACCGACTACGCTATCGACGACACAGATCCAGCTTACACCGCCGAGGAGCAAGGCAAGCACCCCTTTGATCATTCTTGAACCCAGATTTTACAACCAGATAAAATGTGATTAAGAATCTCCCTGCATGCTCATAATTTGATAAATTATTATTTTGGTCACTTGGTAGTTATAACCCAAATTGATGGATTCCCTTAATCACGTTGACATACTATCCATGAAAACCATAGGATCAAGTTAAGTTCTTTAAACTGGTATAATCGTTTATTAACTCGGCAAATGCTTAGCAACTGCGTTAGGTCGAGTTGGAAATGTTTACACCCACACATCATTCCTTATGAAATCTTTTATGGTTTATTTAAGCAGTAAAGGATACTGGTAGTTTAATAAAAATGAAAATAAAACTACTGTTTTGACGTGGGTGATTATTGGCAATAGCCAGTTGTACATGTTTTAACGTGTACGTAGCTAGGGTGGAGTTATCGCCCATGTCACTCAAGGACCGAACGTAGTGTTGCATGATCCAAGTAAACCGTACATCCACAAGTACTGGACTGGGACAGTCTTAACTTATTAAATTATTTGAAAATTAGCTTTGCACATTGGTAGGCAGTTGTAGCACGAGCATTCCGAGTATTGGTTTGCTCGAAGGAGGTGTCATCACCGAGGTGTTGGCATCTGCCGTTGTAACGGTGTGCGCCTGGCTATGAATTTGGGGCTGTTTATTATTCCTGGTGGGTCACTGACTCCGGAATTCCCTTATACCTTTTTAGCTTCCATCATAGTCGTGGGTAACGCCACCGGGCTAGTGCAAAGTTAAGGTTCAAGTAATCGAACAGTTCGTTATGAACTCCTCGCGGACATACCAAAGGAAGTGTGCCTTATAGCTTGCAAAAAGGGAGAACATATCTTGTGGGTAAAGCAGTACAAACTCTGCAGAGTCTAAAACTATTCGAATAGCCGTGTCCACGGTCATGGACGACTTGGCGAATTGACACTAGTTAGTTGTTTTCTATTTTCTAAAACTCTTGATAAAATGATTTGGAAAGTGATTCACATTTGTTAAATGTCACTTATTGTCACATTTGTTCTTATAAGACCATGGAGGGTCTTTTTCGTTAATTTACTCACAAAGGGCCGTGAGTAGATTGTTATATTTCATCTTACTACTTGTTATTTGAATTACTTATTAAACTGTTTTAAATTTCTAGTTATGCTTTCCATTAGTACTCAGTATTACTTCATTCAAATTTTCCGCTTTATGCAAAACAACCGTAGAGACCCACTATCTATTTCAGCCTGCATATATTCCAGGAATTGCATACACTACAAAGTCTTGCGAGTACCAATGTACTCAACTTGCTTCAACAATGTTTTTAGGTGAAGAGCAGGATTACAATAATGACGGAAACGAATATGAGGAACCTGCGAATTTTAGCGACGACTGATCTTTCTAGGTTCATCTCAGCAGTTGCCTGTGGAGTTATGGAATAGTTGGCATACTATGAGACATGGTTTTAATTTCCTGCTACTTTTGGTATTGTAATAACACTATAAAACTTGTGATGTAATAAAAGTGTGTATCTGTGTGGCTGTAATATCCAAATTGTGTTTGTGCGTGCCAGCCACTGATCATGGGAATGGCACAGGATGCACTCAAAGAGCCTCATATTTATGTTATTTAGTGACATAAAAATGAGGGTCTCACAATATATATATATATATATATATATATATATATATATATACTTACTAGTAAGGTGCCCGTGCGTTGCAACGGTATCTACATTTTGAACGGCTGTCCTGCTATTACGAGAACATGAAACAAGAAAATATGTTGTACAAATAATACCTTATACAGTAGGACACTATTGAAGCAGTATTGAAACAAGAAAATATGGTCTGACGCTTCGTTTCTCGCCTGGAGTGGTTAATTAATTAAAGAGGTGGGTAATTAAAGAATGGTCTTGTGTGCTGTCTTCCATTCACACCTGGAGTGGTTAATTAAAGAGGTGGGTAATTAAAGAATGGCAGAGCTGGTAATTTTGATGAAATGACGTGGGAAGAAACTCTCACTTTATATAGTAGAGATATACTAGTAAGGTGCCCGTGCGTTGCAACGATATCTACATTTTGAACGGCTGTCCTGCTATTACGATAACATGAAACAAGAAAATATGTTGTGCAAATAATACCTTATACAGTAGGACACTATTGAAACAGTATTTCTATATTTCTATGTAAATGAAGGGTTCTGACGCTTCGTTTCTTGCGCCTGGAGTGGTTAATTAATTAAAGAGGTGGGTAATCAAAGAATGGTAGAACTTGTAATTTTGATGAAATGACGTGGGAAGAAACTCTCACTATATATATATATATATATATATATATATATATATATATATATATATAGCTGAAGGTTTCCTGAAAGCTCAGCTATGCCACGTCGCGTCCTTTGCCAGCCGTTCGTTTCGCGCGCGCCTACGGATCAGCCCGTTCACATGTCTCCGGAACTAGAGCCTTCCATCGCACGCCGCCTCAGGAGGCGCTGTCCTCCTTCCTCCCCCCCCCCCCCGCTCATGCTACCTGCATCGCGTTCAGCGCCTCATCGTCTCCTCCGCTCCGCCGCCTCGGCACGGAGTCCGCACAAGCGACCGCCCTCTCTTTGCCTCTCGGTGTTTCTCTACGGACCATGGATTCATCATCGTCTTGCTTCCGCCCCTTCCGTGCTGGCCCCACGTGCCTTGCCTCTCCCAGCATGCCCGTAAGCTGCATCCGCTCTTCGCGCTGCATCGATCGCCCCGCCCCCATCCCAGCGCCCGCGCCGCCGTGGCCGTCGCCCCCGTTCCTGTGACCGCCCCGCCCCTCGCCTCACGGTCACTGGATTTTCCTTCAGGGAAGGCGGCATCGACCGCCTGCGCCGGCAAATTCCTCCCGTGTGCTCCCCAGTTTCTCTACGGACCAGCGAGGTCGGGTTGAGCTTCTGCGGGAGCAACATGGTGACGGCGCCGGCGCTGCGCGCGGACGATGACTTCGACGACGCGGCGCTTCCGCCGCCGGAAGACAAGCGGGACACGTCCTCGTCGGGCGGGTCGGGAAGCAACGCCCTGTTCAAGAGGGGCAGGGCCGAGTTGGATAGCCGCTGCGAGGTTGTGTTCTTGTTTCCTTTGTTGGTGGCAATGGGATAAAATTGTATCAATTCACTGAAATGGTGAGGGCAAAGAATTTGCAGGACGCCGACTGCGAGGCCGTCGACGAGACCCGGTCGTCGAGGCGGCCGGCGGGGAAGCGCAAGACTCGCGCCGCCGAGGTCCATAACCTGTCAGAGCGGGTAAGGCCTAAAGAATCAACCAGTGCTACTTGCAGCAAATGAGTTTGTTCTTGATTTGTTGTCATATTTCTTGCTGTAGAGAAGAAGGGACCGGAAACCGGATCAACGGGAATATTTCAGAATTTGACACTCAATTCGCAAGCCTTTCGGCTCATTTGGATGACATATGGGACCGTCTGTGTGTATGACAGTGGGCCAGAGTGTCAAATTCCGAAATGCGAATTTTAAAGAGTGTCAAATTCTGAAAACTCCCCGCCCATTGTAGCAAACCAGATGCAAAACAATGGCATCTGCGAGCCAAGAAATCCCTTCCTTCATCCTAACGACACGCTAGCAGCAGCACCTCAGGTTATCGTCAGACATTTAATCTCTCCCAATCTTTCAGATTTTCACTGCTTTTAGCTTACGGTATCAATTCTTTGCAGGTCCCGGGTTTGCTTCCCTATGGATCTCAAATGGCACAACAAAATGAGATTCATGAGTTACTAGCTAGCACTGCCATCCCAGCTTCAGGAGCCCAGCCACCGTCTTCCTCTGACGGAGCCGGGACATGAAACCGCCAGGTTCCAGTAAGATGCTTTACTACTGGTCAAGTACAGAGTTTTGTTATTTGCAAACTGAAATGCAAATAGACATGTAAATGGATCTTCCTATTAATGCACAAGCGCACCACTTTGTTGAATGATCAATCAGGTGTGCATGGTGTCGTTCTTTTTTGTGCTTAAGCTTAACTAATTAGCAGGTGGAACCTAGCGAGTTGTCGTCGTTTGATCTAATGCCACCATCGGATGGATCAGTTTTTGATATTTAGTTCCCCTCTGGCACCTTCCAGTCCTATCCTATCAATAGATGGACTCTGGCTGCCTTGTACATCCATTTCATTCTTAGGCCGACGATGCGATTTTAAGGTCGAATCATGCCTGTATATACAAATAAGTTATAAGTGTATCAGTGATGAACAGCTATAAAATTTTAATGAAGGTAAGGTCCCTTTTTAGTGTTGGCTCTGGCTGACTACAGTGTATTGCCAGCAAACAGAGAGGCATTTCAAGGCCGTTTGCAACAAGTGCATTTATATTCCCGAAGACCCTCATTAAATTTTAGGTATTCTATTATGTTGATTACCTATCGCAGTGATGTTTTCATTATAGCTAAAGATGATTACCTTCTTTTATTTAGTTTGTGCCGTCCAGGATTGCTCCACTGCATGTATGGAGTTTCTAATTTTATTCTTGTTCTTTTGTGTACAACTAATGTCTTCCTATTCAATTTTAGTAAAGGAATCCATACTTCGGTCCTCTAAAAAAAACAACTTAATCGTTGCTGTTTTACTTTACGCTAATACAGCGTATTTATTGCTCCTGCACAGAGCTGCTAAATAGATTTACCTTTTTGTAACTGTTTAATTTCTAACTCTCAGTCATTCTTATCTCTCCTTTGATAAAAACATACTAAAATTACTATGCATGCCGCCTATCTGTGAAAATAGTTTCTATTTTTTTAAAAACAAACGTTACCGTTGTATTTCAGCAACATCATATCATAATGCCAAATAAAAAAAATTCTAGCTCAGTACTTTATCTTATACGTTACTATGTTATTCGCAAACGCTAACTTACGCGGCGTATCGCCGCGTAAACATTTCTAGTCCCCATATATAGAGTCAGTTCAGAAAGCTTCCGGAGATGAGAATTGAAAGAAGCTGTGTTAGACTATTAGTTCCTTCCCACTACCACCACAGCGCTGTATGTCAACTGTCAAGATACTCAGCTGGAATTTGCCATTTGACATCACTCCTTTCTAACGGCATGAAAACATTACTTGAACCATTTATTCTGAATTTCTTCAACGACGTCCGCTTTCGAAGGTGCTCCTCAGCCAGAACCCAGAGGTGGGCGTGTTGTGATCTCCAGCAATTGTAGCTGGGTTAACTTAGGGAAAGCCAACACCGTGTCATCTAGGTTATGTAGAACCTAATACATTACCTATCACAAGCCAGCAACAATCCTCGCGTCCTCAGCAAGACATATCTTAAGCCGCCAGGAATACTCGCCTTCTCAGCTCAGGTTCAACTTATCCACGACAATGTTCGATTATCAATCTTATTGAGCTGACACGAAATCAGAAACCGATCTAATTTAAAAAAATTTATGTTTCGTAAACCGGTTGAAAATTAAGTGATTATTGACGAAAATCGCTTAAAAAATCAATCGTCAAAAAAAAAAAATTCACTTGGTCGGCGAATCGCCGCCAGCCGCGTGCCCCGCCACCTTTCTACTCGATGGCTCCCCGCGCGGCCCGCCTCTTTCGTTCGCACCGTCTTCTCGCGTGCTCCACTGCCTCCGTGCCTCGCACGCTCCGCCCCTCTGCTCGTGATTGCGGTGAGCCTCGGTCTGTCGCGGCGTCCCCTGCCCGTGGCTCCACCCGTGCCTACCGCTACCTTGCAGGTACGTCCATCGTGGTTCTCGTCGTTTCCCCTCTTGTCTTCTTCGCGCCGTCCATCACGCTTGCTCCGCCGACGCGCGGCTTCCGCTCGCATCAACCACGCGGCCTGCCACGGGGGCCTGTGCCGCTGCTCGCCCCGCGCTCGTCGCGGCCGCGGCGCCTGCCACGGGAGCCCGTGTCCCTGCTCGCCCGCCGCTCCTCCCGGCCGTGCTATTTGTCACGGCCGCCCATGCCGTCTGTCCCGCTTGCTCCGCACGCGAGTGCTTCCCCCCATATTGACCGCGCCACTTTTTTTTTGCTACTTTTAGCCTATAGACTTTGCCTCATTTACTGATTTCCTCCACAATCTATAGTTGCCCTTTACTCGTTCTCCTATATATGGTAGCAGCAGGAGATGTATGCACTACAGTTTGCTGAGTTTCATATTTGCTCCAATCGACTAACTACTCAACAGAATGACAACTCCTTCACTCAATCACACACATATAATATATCTACAGAGCTGTTTTGCTGAATCTGACATATCAAAACTATCTATTTTATAGTATTCGGCATGATTTTATCTTTGATGCGTGTGTCGGTAGTACATGGAACTATCTATTTTATAATTAGGCTGCATCCATGTGTCCATCTTATTACCAGCTTGATTTGTCTGTGTTTGTTTACTTCCAAAAGACAGCTAAGGAGCTAATTATAGATTGTACCCTTATAACTATTTATGTGGTTTTCTGGACCTCCTGTTTTGCACGTTTCTTCACAGTTATGGATATGCATGAAAAGCTCACGACAAGATCATTTGACTGTTTCGTCTATGTGCTCCATGAAGCAGCTCGATGAACATCAATTCAATTAAGATTATGCTAAGATATGATTAGTTACTGTATTAGGGTCATTGATTCCATTTAGATTGTGTTGACATGTTCGGCCGTTTTAGTCCATCTTCAGAATTCTACTTATTGACAGTTCTTCGGCCGATGCGCTGCCCTTTTTACTACTTTGAGCCTAGAGGCTTTGCATCGTTGCTAATTTCCTCAGCAATTTATAATTGTTCTTTAATTGGTCATGTCGGTCTGTTACATGCTGTCAATTGATGAGTTTAATTTTTTTCAGTTTCTCAATTTTCATATATATGGTGGCAGTAAGAGATATGTGCGTAGGGTTGAAAATGGAACGTAAAGCTTCCGATCGTTATGGAAAGAAACGGAAATGGAAAATACTAATATGAAAAAGAAATCGGAAATTTTTTGTCAGAGATAGAAACGGAAACGAGGTAGTCAGTTACGACAAAAACAGAAACGGAAGCGAAAATTCTGTATAAGTGAAACCGGAAATCAGAAATGGAAACGAGCCGAAAAGTGAATCGGGCTTGATCCAAAAAGGAGAATGGAGAATTTACATTTATTTTTGAATTAAAATAATTTTAGAAATACAAGTAGCTTTATAGAAAATATCAAATAGAGTTAAAATTTAAAAAAAAAACTTAAAAATACTTTGGAACATTTTGAGCCTAGAATAATTATTTTCAGCATAATTTTGTTTTTATTTTTCATGAATAAATTAATTTTATAAATCTCTGCCTTGTAGTTTGGTTAGATCAAATGGGCTGAACCTAGTTTGGTTATGCAGCAGTTCTTTAGGTCCCGCTCTTCGTAGCAAATGTGTGTGCAGGGATCTGGCGCAACTTATGAGTAATGAATGATAGTCGTAACAGTAGCGTCTAGCTGACATCCATAGATTGGTTTTACAACCGCTGCTTGAGGCACTGGAGCAGAACAAGCGCTTTATTATGTAACGCACGAACAAGTTCAGATACATGGAGAGCAGGTTTAGGAAGGAAAATGGAAAGGAATTTCTGAGAAAATTAAGAGAACAGCTCTGTACCGAAACTGGACCGATGGAGTTGGACTATTACAGAGATTCGAACGGAAAGAAGAATGGGATGTGATTCATCCTGAGCTGCAGCTGACGGCCGCTTGATGCTTCCTTGGCCTATGGAGTACTGTCTAGTACGAATCGAAGTGCTGAGCTGGGTACTTGAGATAGTTTCTACTGCCCATGTGAATTTGACAGAGATGCCAATCTTGATTCAACTTTGAACTAGAGGAATTGACTGTTCTGAAGATGACACTTGATCTTGAGAAGACCTTCCACGTAATTTCTGCTTCCAAAATGGCCACCTGAAATAAATAAATTAATCACCATTTCTCCAAGGTAAATAATGCAGATGATTTAAGAAAGAAATTGAACAAAGTATAGCACTCACTCCACACAGAGGAATAAGGGATTAGCCAATCTGTTTTCTTGTCTGCAAATACGTGCAAGCACCAGCAAACACAAGCAGCACTTCCGATGAAGTACTATGACACTCGCAGCTTGCAGCAGACAAAAATTGCATTCAACAAACCAAACTGTTTTCATGTCAACTCTTGTGCCACCAGAGGACACCTCAAACCAACTACACACTTTGCACCATCAGCGTGTAGTATGTTCCTGTTCCAAGGCCACAATAGGTTCTGTGGCAATTATCTGCAAAAATCATTTGCATAATGATGATTTAGCATTATCCATAGCACTGTGTTTGATTGAAATAGAAAAGATTGCATGTAGCAAGGAAAACATACATGTTAGCGGTCAAGCTTAGCTAGATATGCACAGCTGAGCAGCCATATACCAAAAGCTCAGATGACTTTCTGATTCCATCCTGGTTAATCAAAATAACAGTATGACTCCACCATTTAATGTGAATGAGAAGATTAGAAGTACTAATTTCAGAGTGAAAATAATGAAAATGCAATTATTTCTGGAATAGTGCATAAAGACGAATGTGCAGTAGAGAACCAGACATTCAGAAACTTTGTCCTTGTCTAAAAGACCGTTCAGTTTTTTTTTACTAGATTGAGGTAAAAAAATGGGTTAGCAATTAAGGTCACAAGGATGGATCTACAGTAAACAAAGAACAGGAAGAAAATGGAATATCGTAACCATGACCTAACATAAGTATGCTACTATGCTAGCGTGCAAAAAGTACAACATAGTAGTAGTAATGCCGATTGTTGACTAGTAATGTAACAGTAGGCAGTAGTGTAGTACCAGTAATGCACTAGCAAGTAGCCAAGTAATGTAGTCGTAGTAGTAATTGTTATGAATAGCACTTGTATTCATCATGAGGTCAAAGGGCCTATATATATACATGTACAAGAGGACAAGGAATAGGAATAGGAATAGAACTCTATCTCTAACATACAAGGAATATGACTCTATCTCTAACACCCCCCCTCAAACTCATGGTGGATCAACAACACTGAGTTTGGAGAGAAAGAAGTTATGATACGCTCTAGTTTGTGTCTTCGTGAAGAAATCTGCTAACTGGAGCTCTGAAGGCACATACTGAAGAGCTACAATCTTATCCTGTACCTGTGACCTCATATATGAAGCATCAACACCAATATGCTTTGTGAGTTCATGCTTCACTGGATCTCGCGCAATGCTGATAGCCCCTGTACTGTCAGATAAAAGAGGAGTCGGTGTAGAAACAGAAACACCAAAATCCTCAAGCAACCACCGTAGCCACGTAACCTCTGCTGTCAAAAGGGCCATAACTCGCAACTCAGCCTCGGCCTCGAGCGGAAGCTGGCATGCGCTTCTTAGTCTTCCAAGCAATGAGAGAACCACCAAGAAAAACACAGTAAGCAGAAAGGGGTCGACGATCAGAGTGATCACTAGCCCATGTAGCATCAGAGTATGCCTGGAGCTATAAAGAGCTGGAGCGTGGAAAGAAAAGACGGCGAGAGATGGTTCCACGAAGATATCGTAGAACACGAAGAAGATGACTATAGTGGAGCTGAGTGGGAGCAGAAATGAACTGACTCAGGATATGAACTGGATGAGAAATGTGAGGACGAGTGACACCAAGATAAACAAGACTCCCAACAAGATGGCGATAGCGAGTAGGATCCTCAAGAGGTTCACCATCAGTAGGTCGAAGGTGAACATTGAGCTCCATGGGAGTCTCGGCTGTACGCTCATCAGTGAGAGAGGCACGATCAAGAAGATCCTGGATATACTTTTCTTGGGAGAGAAAGAAGCCCTCAGAGGTGGAAGAAACCTCAATCCCAAGAAAGTATCGGAGAGGACCAAGATCGGACATGAGAAACTGCTCATTGAGACGGGCCTTTACAAAGGCAATATACTGAGAATCATCGCCAGTAATGATCATGTCATCAACATACAGAAGGAGAAGAGTCCGATCACGAGAAGAGGTGTGAACAAAGAGCGTAGGATCATGAGCACTGGCAGAAAAACCAGCGGCAGTGATCACAGAAGAAAAACGCTTAAACCAAGCACGAGGGGCTTGCTTGAGCCCATAAAGAGAGCGACGAAGCCGGTAAACCATGCCCTCAGGAACAGAATACCTTGGTGGTGGCTGCATATAGACCTCGTGTAGCTCACCATTAAGAAAGGCATTCTTGACATCAAGCTGAGAGATGGACCACTCTCGAACAGAGGCAACAGCAAGAAGAGTGCGAACAGTGGTCATGTGAGCCACAGGGGCAAAGGTCTCATCATAATCACGATCATGCTCCTGCTGAAAACCACGCGCCACAAGACGAGCCTTGTAGCGCTCAAGAGAACCATCAGAGCGAGTCTTAATCTTATAGACCCACTTGCAAGTAATGGGGCGGACACGTGGAGGAAGTGGGACAAGATCCCACGTGCCAGTGCGCTCAAGGGCAGCAATCTCCTCTGCCATCGCATGCTGCCATTCCTGATGAATAACAGCATCACGGTAAGAAGTCGGCTCGGCCAGAGCTGCACCACGGTAAGAATCACGGGCAGCAATCTCCTCTGCCATCGCATGCTGCCATTCCTGATGAATAACAGCATCACGGTAAGAAGTCGGCTCGGCCAGAGCTGCACCAGCAAAAGCAAAACGCTCAGGAGGCCGAATAGACTGTCGATCGCGAAGGGCATAACGAGGAGGAGACACGGAAGAAGATGGCTCATCAGAAGAAGAAGATGGTACATCAGAAGAGTCCTCAGCTGGCGGACGACGAGTGTAGTGGAGAGGATAGGGAGAAACAACATCTGAAGAGACCTGTGCAGGAGAGGACGGTGGTGAAGAAACCGGCGATGAAGGAGACGCCGATCGTGAAGGAAAAATGACATCTGGAGTGTCAGGAAATGTCAGAAAAGACAGTGGCTCAACAAGGGAAGTAGGAGAGGAAGAAGAACGCGGGTAGAAGGGACGAGACTCATCAAAAGTGACATCTCGTGAGATCCGTATCCGTCGGCCAACAGGATCCCAACAACGATATCCCTTATGCTCAAGATCAGATCCCAGAAAAACACACTCAACAGACTGAGCAGTCAACTTGGTGCCTTCACGAGGTGCAAGAAGAACATAGCACACACACCCAAAAAGATGAAGTCCAGAATAATCAGGAGGCATGCCACAAAGACGCTCAACTGGAATTCCACTCTTCAGAGCAGAAGAAGGTTGGATATTGGTCAAGTAGGTAGCAGTGGAAACGGCCTCAGCCCAGAAGTGAGGTGGAACAACGGAAGCAAGCATAAAAGCGCGAGCTGTCTCAAGGAGATGACGATGCTTGCGCTCAGTCACACCATTCTGAGCATGAGCACCAGGACAAGAAAACTGAGAAAGAGTGCCCTGTGTGGCAAGAAAAGCTCGAAGAGCTCCGGACAGATACTCTCCAGCCGAGTCAGCACGAAGAACACGAATGGAAGAATCAAACTGAGTGCGAATCATGGTGGCAAAAGTCTTATAGATGGATAAAACCTCACTACGAGAGGACATAAAATATATCCAAGTGTGGCGAGAGTAATCATCTCTAAAAAGAATATAGTATCGATGACCCCCTTTTGAAACAAAAGGAGCCGGACCCCACACATCAGAATGAACAAGATCAAAAGAACGCTGTGATATAGACTCACTAGAATGGTAGGGGAGTTGTAGCTGTTTGCCAAGCTTACAACCCGTACAGTGTAAAGAAGCATCACCAGACACAGAGCCTAAAAGACCACGACGAACTAAAGAAGACAGTCGTGAACCACAAAGATGACCCAAACGGTGATGCCACTGAGCAAAAGTCCCGGTAGAAGAAGCAACGGAAGCTGAAGCAGTCGTGGAAACAGGGAGACTGACAGAGGCAGCGGAAGGTAGATGAAGCCAGTCGAGCTCCCAAAGACGCTGAGAGTCATGGCGGCGAGGGCCAATCCCAACTAGGGCCCCCATTCGGCGATCCTGAACACAACAAGCGTCAGAATCAAGAATAACACGACAGCCATGATCAGTGAGCTGGCCAGCAGATATGAGCTGCATGGTCAGTTTGGGAACATAAGAAACAGCAGGAACATGAAAAGAGGATGACAGAAGATCGCCACGTCCTGCAACAGAAAGAGAAGTACCATCTGCGGTCTGCACAGTGATAAGAGTAACAAGAGGACTAATGGAATGAAGACTCGAAGGATCAGATGTCATATGAAAAGAAGCTCCAGAGTCAAGGATCCATGGTGTGATACCTGATGAGGGTGGTGGTTTCTCACTAGAAGACTGAGTAGCAGAACCAGCGGAACATGTCGGTGTAGTGGCAGCCATGCGACGTAGTAGCATAAGGATCTCCTGAGTCGAGTCTGAGCCAACAGAAGTCTGCTGAGGAGGGGCACCTAAGAGACCAGGGCCCTTAGGAGGGCGTCCTCCTCGACGAGCATGATCCTTCTTCTTTTTGTTGCAGAACTGCTCCACATGTCCGTTCTTATTGCAATATGTGCAGTGAAGGCCTCCCCCCTTAGTGGCTGGAACTGAAGGAGGCGACACTGTCGGAGGAGTAGAGCGTGGTGCCGCCAAAACGGAGGGAGACACAAGCAGGCCCGCGCCACGAAGACGAATCTCCTCAGTACGAATAGCTGCAAGGGCCTCCAACAGAGTGACACGGGGATGACGAGCAAGCAGCTGGGCACGAATCTGCTCGAACTCAGCCCGAAGACGTGTCAGGAAGTCATAGATGCGGCGAAGCTCCAAATGAGAATCTTGTGGCCGCAACACCGGCGAGTCGCGGCAAACCTCCTGGCCCCAAGGAATCAATCGACGCCACACCGAGGACAATCGTGCATAGAACTCATCCACGTTAGAATCACCTCAAGCGATCGCTCTTCGCCGCTGACAACAAAGAAGGTACAGAGAGTCTCCAGCTGGCTCATAGCGATCGCGAAGATGCGCCCACATCAACTGTGCCGAAGACAAGGCAACAATGTCACCAGTAAGATGCACCTCCATGCTAGCAACCAGAATAGCAGAGGCACGAGCATCTTCGTCAATCCATATCTTGTGGGCAGCAAACTGAGTCTGAAAGGACTCCACAGCATCAGTATAGTCATCGGTGATCTTCTGGCGAGCAGCATTATCGGCCTCCTTGGGAATAACAGGCGTGGCAGGAGGAGCAGGTCGAGGCGGACAGGAAAGCTCGCCGGTAAAAAACTCCCACAGACACTGACTACGCATGTGAAAACGCATATGAAGAACCCAGTCTCGTTAATTGAGACCATCGAAAATAACTGGGCATCGAGGAACAGAGATAGTTCCCGAAGAACCAGAAGATGAGACCATTTTTTTTTGGGTAATAACTCAGCGGAACTTGAAACGTTCCTTAACTCTTAAGACACTGGCTTTTGAAAGCCACGTGAAGAACCGAGCGTCTGAGCGCAACCAACAAGACGAGGCCAGGTGAGGTTCAGCTGGACCTGGAGCCTCTGGTCTCTGGCCTCCGTGCGCGTGCGCGTCTTCCCGAGCGCGGCCACCCGAGACGATCAGCCGGCCGGAGCGAGCGGGCAAGCGGTGGCCGACTGCGACGGCGAGCGGTAGCTCCGGCGGCAGACGAAGCGATCCGTGCGGTGGCCAGGCCGTTGGAGTTCGGCACAGACTGGAGCA
Source organism: Rhipidocladum racemiflorum (assembly GCA_036346355.1). Classification (NCBI taxonomy): domain Eukaryota; kingdom Viridiplantae; phylum Streptophyta; class Magnoliopsida; order Poales; family Poaceae; genus Rhipidocladum; species Rhipidocladum racemiflorum. The sequence continues at coordinate 66,820,904 of CM070576.1, read as the reverse complement.
CGGACAGGTCTGAAGAGACCCGTGCGGCTCGAGGCGGAGGAGCAGAGGCGCCGAGTCGCCGGCGGGGATGTTTCCGTGCGGCTCTAAGCGGAGGAGCAGTGCCGAGTCGCCGGCGTGGATCTTCCCGTGCGGCTCGAGGCGGATGAGCAGAGACGCCAAGTCGGTCCACGCGCGGTCGGCGTGGCGGCCGAAGACGGCTTCAGCGGCAACGAGGTCTTGCCGCGAGCAGCTGCGCCGTGCGGCAGGGGCGCGTCGTCGGTAGCACGCGAGAAGAGCAGGGCCGGCAGCAGCGTCGGAGAGACCCGACTCCCTGCGGGCGCGTGACGGCCGGAGCGGCGTCAGCGGCAGGCGAGAACGCTTTGGCCGGAATCAACGCGAGATGCTCCGGCTGTGTTGTCGCCGCCCGAAGACAGAGGAGCTGCGACTTGGAAGACGCCAAGAAGAGGCGACGGGAAGTGGAGGCAAGAAGAGGCGCAAGTGCAACGCCAGGTAGAGAAGAACCCTAGATTGGCTCTAATACCATGTTATGAATAGCACTTGTATTCATCATGAGGCCAAATGGCCTATATATATACATGTACAAGAGGACAAAGAATAGGAATAGGAATAGGACTCTATCTCTAACATACAAGGAATAGGACTCTATCTCTAACACTAATAGTTAGGGAACTCTCGAAGATATCAATGGAACAACATTTCTTTTTTCAGTGGACGCGGAGCCAACAAGTTTCAGCGTAAGGTCAGGTTACAGAAAGGCCCATTTTGATAAGCAAGGCATTGCAAACACATTAGAGAGTTTATGCTTATCCACTCATCATGTTGGGATCAAAACAAGTCATCAACTCATCATTATGCTTATATTGTTGTTCTCTTCATTTCATGTTTTACAATATGTATATGTTTTTAATTGTTGCTACAACTTAATATATGACATGTCCTATTAACATTCTTCCTAATCTGGGCACTAGTCGACAAGTCGCACCTCTGATGACTTACTCAACTTTACAACTTCATAACCTTGTATCAAATGGTGAAGAACTAAAACTAAGAGAGAAATGCAATGATTGCTTTCTTGTGAAGAAAAATGTAATCTTCACCAGACCTTTCCACGTATCCCTAATAGCAAAATGACCAAGAGAAATGTAAAAAATATTCGACATGCTTCCAAGGTTAACATTATTAACAATACATAACTGAATTAAGAAAATCTCTCAACAAAGTACAGCACTCACTTCAGATCAATGTGGGAAGGGTTTGGCTAATCTGGCTTCATGTCTGTGCGTTAATGGAGGTGGCAGATATAATATATACGCTTCAATTTCGATGAGCATGCTTCAGGATCACCGTCAGCGCATGTTCCACTGCAAGAACATGCTTCCGTGGAGATTATCTACAAATTAGCAGTAAATGATAATTATGTGTTGCCAACAACATTTTGCCTGACTGGATAGAAGACTGCATTGAGGAACACATAATGGTGTGTTCAATTGTGCAGCTCAGCATGTAAACTGACAACACAAGTAGCCTCATGAATCGCGATTCCATACTGTTTCACCGGAATGACAATCTGACCCACTAGATTTTGATGATGGGAATGAGAATATTGGGAGAAAGTATTAAATCCAGAATGGTAAATAATGACAAAATGATTTCTGCTAGATGGCCTTCTGGCAAATAAGAGGCAGAAACTGAGAAATCATGTTCTATTAAACTCCACATTTACACCTTCTGAGAGTGGACCGAGGTACAAATGGATAAAAACTATCATGTAGATCATCCCAATGCATGGTATGAATAAAATACCCATAAAACAAGAGAGAGGAAGAGACATTGCAACCATGCCTGAATATACTTGACGAATGTGCAGCTAAGTGATATAGTAAAGCAGTACGCAAAGCAGAAAAGCTCAGCCCAACTGACAGCAACAACTTGAGTAAGATCTGCACAATGAAGAAAATAGTGAGTGTTATGATAAATTAAACCAGCACATATATGAACTATGAATAGAGATGTCGAATTTGACAATTAGAACTGTGCGGTCCTACTTTCATAAGTATAAATGACCAAAAAATATGACCGCAACCAAGATCAATTCGATGTAGAAGACAGCTTCTGATTCCTAGAGAAGCTATTCAGAATCCTCCCGTTCGGTAAATAATCCGCTTTTGTTAAAAGCAGAAGCTGTCCAGAAGTTGAAACGAACGGGGCCTAAATGACCAAAAAAAATATAACCGCGACCAAGATCAACTATGCGGTCCTACTTTCATAAGTGTGCATTCAAATCCATTCTCTATTAGTATCTTAATGTGCTTACTCACAAACTCATGTACATTGGGGTTGAGTGCTCACAGGCAAATAAAAAACCTCATGTTTGCAATGCCATGGGCCTTTCTTCCTTACCCTTTCTGGAAACAGGGCCAATCATCACTTATAATCTCAGCCTGACATTTTTAAGTCCTCAGAAGCACACCACTTGATTGCATCTGATCCAAGAAACATGGGATGGCTGAAAATACTTATCGCTGAACTGACTTGAAATTCAGTTTCCTGAGGATGAACCAGAAAATGTAGAATTCAATGAGAGTAACCTCTGGCAAGAAAACAAATTGTATAAGACCAACCCATGTGAGAAGTAAGCCAGCGCATTACACACATGAGTGTATTTGGATCTTCACCTGTCTGAACTGAAGAATATTCAAGGATGGATTACAAGTGACCCTTACAATATTTATCTCCTTCACATTTTAGTATCTTGCAGACTCCATGTACATGCTTGCTCTTGGCACACCATGGGTGCTCCTCCAATGGACCGGCGATGCACTTCTTGCAGCATTACTGATATCTTAAGGGCACAAAACTGAACTTAGGTCATATAATTAAATCAGGTTCTCAAGATAAATCACAGGTCAATTGAAGAAGCTCCTGCGGACTACGCAATAGTTATATGTATTTTACTGTCGCCACCCTTACTATAAATATTAAATAGTAAGGAAAAATCGAGCATTTTGTTAGGTAAGGGTGAGAAAACTGTACCTTCAGACCAGTAGTCTCCTTGACATCTTTTAATTGGATCCGCAATTGAAAAATCCAATTCTGAATGTTTGAAACAATAGAAAATAGATTTTTGACATTCTTTCTTAGAAAAGAACATAGAAATTACAAAACTGACTTTATGTTTGCAGCACCTGTCATGAAGGGTGTCAGCTTCTGACGGAGAGTAGAATGAGCAAGCTGAAGTCATCATAAACCTAAAATGGTAAATGAAAACAATTTGGTAATTAAGGTTCTCATGTGATCAATAACTGCCAGTTATTTGTTGTCAAAGGCTGATGGAAACAATGAGGGTTGTAGAATCATATGATTAAAGAAGAGTGTATCATCCTACTTTCAAGTTAAAAACTGCACCGCCTTAGCTAAAATATAGGAAAAAAATGCATCTCATAGTAATCCGTATTGATCCATGTTCCTACAAGCATTATAAGCTCTCAAACTAAACAATTAACATATTCGAGAAAAAGGTCAAGCTGATCAGACAAACAACTTAGCAGATTCAATTTCAACATTAAGCATACTATCCATTTGTAGTGCTAGAAAATCATTATCTGACAATAGACCATTTACTCAGTGGAAAAATGTCTAGCTGATCAGGCATGCTAGTTTGCACATTGCCACATTCAATCCTGACATTATCACTTTAATCAGAACCAAACCTTAAAGGGTCAATGATCAAAGGTACTACAAGGACAATAATAAAAAGTTTGCTGTGTATCAGTAGTTGCTTGAACTCTACTACTTGCAGCCCGGAACAACTCAAAACATATGAAGGGAAAAGCGCCCAGATAATAAAAAGAACAAGCTGAAGATTAACATACAGTAGATTAAATTTCTAAACAGCGTATGGAACAACAGGAGTATGAGATGACTTTGCATATACTTACCAGTTTCATGTACAGAATGGGAGATACAAGTCGAAATGTTAATGGCTGGCAACTTAGAACTGTGCTTAGATACGGAGAGAATTGTTCGAGGCTAGAAGAATGTGCAAATCAAAGAAGAGCCCTGCACAACAGGTTTAATCAGGTGGGTTATTCAGATGAAACAGTAATTGCGATGAACCAAACAAAAAGAGAATGAATTAGACGGCTAAGAAGCAAGGAAAGTTGGTGGGTGGGAACAGGGGAGGATTTCGAACAAGGAAGTGTGTGTTACCTTGGATTACTCAGGCTTTGATTATTGGGATGGTTCCTGTTAACTTGCGGCACTGCCTTCTTAGCTCCTCGCTGTTGCCATAATGGACATCTAATACTCGCAGTGAACTTGGCAGGACGTCCTTGGGCAGCGATCGGATGGCAGGACATTTTTGGATCTCTATTTGTTGCAGTGAACCTGGGAGGCCGTCCTTGGGCAGCGACCGGATGGCTGGACAGGACGCGATGCACAATCTCGTGAGGTTTTCAAACCGATGTAGCCCTGCAGGGAGGGACTGCAGCTTGTCGCAGAACCAAAATTGGAGGTCCTGGAGGGAGGTGAGGAGGTGAAGGGCCTCCTCTTGCTCCTTTGTGAAGCGCGCCACCTCTTTGTTGGTGAGGGAGGAAGCGAGGAGGCTGTAGATGCGCTCAGCAAGGACTCCCGCGACGTCGTCCGTCCACAGGTTCCGCAGTTTGGAGGGCTCTTGTTCATGCGGCTCGGAACCGACGAAGAATATGGGAGTTTTATTGACGATTAATCTGTTGAGGTGACCTTGGGCGAGGAGAGGCCACAAGCCTTCGCCTCTCACCAAGCCATGCTGGGCAATTAGTGCCTCCATGCCCTCTAACGCATATTCCCTGAAGATTGCTATGTGGTATAAGACTTTCAAGAACATTTTGCTCCCGTGTAGAATCCTTGATAGATCGTTTAACATCCCATTCTAATATTAGCTTGTGTAAGTGGTTTTTTTGTTCTAGTTTTGATTCGTTTGCTTCCTCTTTTGCTTGTACCTTTTCAAGATTATAAATGCCAAGGGATCCTCCAAGCTCTGTCAATTGCCCTACTTGACTTAGTTCAAAACCCTTACTTTCTTTTCCCACTCGGAATCCCCTTAACTCCTGAAGGAATTTAAGTTTTTCCACCTCAAATATGTCAGAGTGAAGTTGAAGCTCATATTTTTGCTCCACGAGCAAGCCTAGATCATATATTTGCTCGTTCACCCCAAGAGAGAGTTTTTGCTCTAGGATCTTTATTCCTAGCAAGAGAGGTTTCAGTTGGATGTTATTTGTCCAGTAGGTGGGGGAAGTTTTATTTTGGGATCATTCACCCCCCTCTGATCGCCATTCCGATCTTTCAGGTGTCAGCTTGAATGAGAGTAGAATGAGCAAGCTGATGTCATCATAAACCTAAAATGGTAAATGAAAACAATTTGGTAATTAAGGTTCTCATGTGATCAATAACTGCCAGTCATTTGTTGTCAAAGGCTGATGGAAACAATGAGGGTTGCAGAATCATATGATTAAAGAAGAGTGTATCATCCTACTTTCAAGTTAAAAACTGCACCACCTTAGCTAAAATATAGAAAAAAATGCATCTCATGGTAATCCGTATTGATCCATGTTCCTACAAGCATTATAAGCTCTAAAACTACACAATTAACATATGCGAGAAAAAGGTCAAGCTGATCAGACAAACAACTTAGCCGATTCAATTTCAACATTAAGCATACAATCCATTTGTAATGCTAGAAATGCATTATCTGACAATAGACCATTTACTCAGTGGAAAAATGTCTAGCTGATCAGGCATGCTAGTTTGCACATTGCGACATTCAATCCTGACATTATCACTTTAATCAGAACCAAATCTTAAAGGGTCAATGATCAAAGGTACTACAAGGACAATAATAAAATGTTTGCTGTGTAAATGAGCAAATAATTTTCTATCAGTAGTTGCATGAACTCTACTACTTGCATCCCGAAACAACTCAAAACATATGAAGGGAAAAGCGCCCAGATAATAAAAACAACAAGCTGAAGATTAACATACAGTGGATTAAATTTCTAAACAGCGTATGGAACTACAGGAGTATGAGATGATTTTGCATATACTAACCAGTTTCATGTACAGAATGGGAGATACAAGTCGCGATCTTCATGGCTGGCAACTCAGAACTGTGCTTAGATACAGAGAATTGTTCGAGGCTAGAAGAATGTGCAAATCGAAGAGGAGCCCTGCACAGCAGCAGGTTTAATGAGGTGGGTTATTCAGATGAAACAGTAATTGCGATGAACCAAACAAAGAGTGAATGGACAAATCAAGGGGAAATGGTGGGTGGGAACAGCGGAGTACAAACAAGGAAGTTTGTGCTACCTTGGATTACTCAGGCTTTGATTATTGGGATGGCTCCTGTAAAAAACTTGCGGCACTGCCTTCTTAGCTCCTCGCTGTTGCCACTGCGGACATCTAATACTCGCAGTGAACTTGGAAGGCTGTCCTTGGGCAGCGATCGGATGGCAGGACAGTACGAGATCCTTATTTCTTGCAGAGAACTCGGGAGGCCGTCCTTGGGCAGCGACCGGATGGCAGGACAGCCTTCGATCTCTATTTCTTGCAGAGAAATCGGGAGGCCGTCCTTGGGCAGCGACCGGATGGCTGGACAGGACGAGATCTGTAATATCCTGAGGTTGTCAAGCCGATGTAGCCCTGCAGGGAGGGACTGCAGCTTGTAGCAGTACCCAAATTGGAGGTCCTGGAGGGAGGAGAGGAGGTGAAGGGCCTCCTCTTGCTCCTTTGTGAAGCGCACCACCTCGTTGTTGGATCGAAATGCTAACTTGGTAAGGGAGGAAGCGAGGAGGCTGCGGATGCGCTCAGCAAGGACTCCCGCGACGTCGTCCGTGACGAGCTCCCGCAGTTTGGAGGAAGGGCGAAGAGGCTCTTGTTCATGCGGCCGTGAGGGCTCGGAACCGACGAAGAATTTGGGGGTATTGTAGACTTCTAACGTGGTGAGGCAACCTTGGGCGAGGAGAGGCCACAAGCCCTCGCCTCTTAAATCCCCACAACCGTATATGCCTAAACCGGTGAGAGAGGTGAGGTTTGAGAGAGGCGCTAGCGTCTCCATGCCCCCAACACGGCTAAGAACGAGGCGTTGCAGGGAGATCGGGAAGGGGAAACCAAAAGAGGAGGAGAATGAATAGGAGGAGAGGAACCTGGGGCAACCCCATATCACCAATGATCGGAGGGAGTGCAGACTTTGGAGCCCTCCTTCAGTTGTGCGGAGGATTTCCAACTCTGGGCTCCACCAGATCTCCAACTCCTGTAGTTGGGAAGGCAAGAGCAGCAGTCCTCCTCCAGCTATTTCCTCCCCTCCTCTTGTCTGCTGCTGCTGCTCTCCAATCTGCGCGTCGTCCGTTTTATTAGCTGACGATGATGCCGGTGTTTCTGTCGTCTGCTGCTCCGCCACACCCAACACTGTTATCTTCTCACAAGACCGCAACTCCAACTTGGTGAGCTTAGTGAAATGAGAGAACAGCTGTGTCAATTCCTTACCACCAGCACCGCACCCCCAAATCCTGATGCGTTCAACTGGAAACTGGTATCTGGTGTTGCTCTCGCTTGCAACCGGTGACAGGACATTGCTCGAATCGCGTATAATCATGATCTTCAGGGATGCTAGCATCTGCAGGTGATCCAGCGGCAGAGGAGGGCATTTCCTCATTTCCAGCTCGTTCAATTCAGTTAGATTATTGAAAGCCAGCCCATTCCAGAACACGCTATCCTGACCATCCTTTCCTTCAATGTCCAACCTTAATTCAGAGTAAACCAGCCGCTCAATACCTGATCCCGCCCGTTCTATCCTAGCGGAGCAAGGACCGTTAGTCCAAGGGATAGGAGGCAATGTCAACAATTTTGGGCAATCTACAATCTCAAGCTCCCGTAGTTTAGGAAACCAAGTCATGTTCGCTCCTTGCTGTGCTTGACCGCAAGTAGAACGAGAAACCGGCAACTCCTTGACTTCAGAGCAATCTTTAATGATGAGTACTTCTAGGTGAGAGAACAAATGACCAGTGCCATTATTTCCAACCCATTTCTTCAATCTTGGTATCTTAACAAGTTCTAGCCTTTTCAAGTTTTTGAAGCTTTGGCCTGAGATACAACACTGATACTCCTCACCAAGCTCATTAACCAACCACAACTCTCCTAGAGGTGGCAGATTTTTCCAAGATACATCATCCAGACAAAGGGATTCCAAACTTTCAACGGAGAGCTTCTCACCAAGCCATGCAGGGCAATTAGTGCCTCCATGCCCTCTAATGCATATGTCTTGAAGATTGCTATGTGGTGTAAGACTTTCAAGAACATTTTGCTCTCGTGTAGAATCCTTGATAGATCGGTTAACATCCCATTCTAATATTAGCTTGTGTAAGTGGTTTTTTTGTTTTAGTTTTGATTCGTTTGCTTCCTCTTTTGCTTGCATGTTTTCAAGATTATAAATGCCAAGTGATCCTCAAGCTGTGTCAATTGCCCTAGTTGACTTAGTTCAAAACCCCTACTTTCTTTTCCCACTCGGAATCCCCTTAACTCCTGAAGGAATTTAAGTTTTTCCACCTCAAATATGTCAGAGTGAAGTTGAAGCTCATATTTTTTTGGCACAAGGAAATGGCGCAATTTTACCAGATTGCTCATATGTCTTGGTGAACCAAAGGAACCATGCCATTCTTGTAGATCTATGACCTCTAAATGATAAAGTCTAAACAAACTAGGTAAGCGCATGTCCGCATTATACTCCGACTTAATCCTTAGGTAACGAAGATGGACAAGTTTAGAAATATTGGGCAACACATCACGGATAGCATATGATGCTCCATACAACATAATGACGCGAAGGGCTTTTGCTTCCCTAAACAAATCACCAAAAGTCTTGGAAAAGCTTCCAAGGTATTCTCCAAACAACATCAAGGTACGTAGGTTTTCAACTTTAAATCTTTTATCTAGTGCACTCAAATCCTTTTTATAATCTTCAAAAGTCATTCTATCCTTGACATCTGTGTTATCTATGATAATGGACATGTGACGTACAGATGGATGAATTTGTATGGACCTCACATTAGAACTATATATGCTAAGGCATTCATGTGATGAAACCTTCACTGCCAACTCATGTAGTAGGTCATGGATAACATAACAAGGACATCCATCTTCTTTTTCATTCTTTTTGAAAAAACCATGATTAACCAAATCATCCAAATAGCTTACTCCAACATCTTCAGTCCTTCTGTTCTGATCATATGGATGTAAAATATCGAGTCCTATCCACAAGTGAATTAGCTCCTTACTACGAAATTCATAATCTTCAGGAAACAAAGCACAATAGGAGAAACATTGTTGTAGATGGAAAGGAAGGTAGTCATAGCTAAGCTTGAGTGCTGGCATAATATTATTGTCGCTGGTTTGTATCTCCCATTCTTTGCTTTCCAGAACTCTCGTCCAATGGTCCAAAGTAAGTTGGTTTCTTAGTAATCTACCTACAGTTTTTGCTGCAAGAGGGAAACCCTTCAATTTGCCCACTATTTTTCTCCCAACATCAAGTAACTCAGGATGGTATTCCCATGCTCGTTGGTCACCAAACACACATGCTTCGAAGAAACACATGATATCTTCAGGACCTAGACGTTCCAGTTCTTCTGAACGATCAATTGTCCTAACCATGTTTGCTACCTCTGGGATTCGAGTCGTGACTATAACCATGTTGCCTTGAATTGCCCCTTTTCTGAATGGAGCTAATAGTTTTTTCCACTCATCCTCGTGATATGTCCACATGTCATCCAAGACAAGCAGGAACCGTTTAGATTGCAATCTTTGTTCGATTAGCTCTTCTTCACTACAGTTTTTCTTTTCACCATTGACTTCAGGTATCTTTTTCACAATCTCTTGTAACAATCTATTTGCATTGAAATCGAGTGATACACATGTCCAGATGGGGACCTGGAAATGGTTCTTCACTTCTTCATACAAGTGTTGTGTGAAAGTTGTCTTCCCGATACCCCCCGGGCCAACAATTGGAAGCACAGTTAGTTCAATGGCACAATATTCATGGGTAATGCGATCGACGATATTCTTTTTCTGGTTGTCCCTCCCATATAATTTAGGCTCTATAATTGCTGGAGTGGTTTTGGGTCGGTTCATAGCAACGTCTTGGGTGGTGGTACGGTTGGAGCCCAATAGCTCCAGATTAAGAATGGTGGAGACCTTAGCACACACGGGCTTCAGCTGCTCTACGATGTCCTTCATCTTTCTAGACATTTCCACCCTATCAAACTTCAATTTTGTTGTTTGCACAGGGCGATTCCTCTTCCTTGCCTTGGACTGCCAGGCGCCACAGAGGAATTGCCGTCCACTTCCTGGCATGTTGGAGGATTCCGGCTTGCCAGTGTGGGCATCATCGTGGACGGACGGAAACGAGTAGCATGGGAAGTGTTTACCGACAGCATGGGCAGCGTTGCGAGCACTGGAGGCGACCTTAGGCATGCATCCGCCGCCGTCAACCTCCTGGACGCCCTGGTTGGTGGCTGGCGGTGGTGTGGGACTGGTCTCACGCCCACCACACGAGCAGACGCCATAGAGGCATCCTTGTTTTGCATCGCCTTCTTGCTCGTCAGAATCACCACGGCTAGCAGCACGCGAGCACGCGGAGATCTTGAGTTTACTGGCAGCTGCTCTGGTGGTGTGGCGCGCATTGAGGACGAGGCCGTGGACGCAGCCCCCGGCATGCACGTCGGCGGCGTGGTAGGTGCCATCGAGCGCGTCCTGGATGCGGAAGTAGTCGAGCTCGTCAAGCACGTCATCGGCATCGTACGCCAGCTGCCGCAGCTTGTGCAGCAGCTCCTTGAGAGCAGGACTGCGGACGTTCCTGCCCTGCGCGTTGTCGAGCATCCCCTGTGCGTAGAGCAGCTCCATCTTGAGCGAGTCGATGTTGGGGCCGAGCCCGGCGCTGGCCGCCCACGACTCCAGCAGACCGTCCGTGACGGGGCCCAGCGCCTTGCCCACCACCCAACGCGCCGCGCTGACGGCGATCTCCATCCTCACGACTTACGCTGATGTGTTTGCGTTTGGCACCACTGAACGAACTTGGAGGATGCTGCATGCAGCAGGAGTCCATTTGCAAATCACAGTTAGTCACTAGTAATACCGATGCAGTTGCTGCTAGAGGAGGAACAGGAAGGTGCACCTACACAAGGGGGCTCCGGCCGGCTACCTGCCGGCGTCGTCACCCGGAGGTGGTCGCCGGCGTGAGGTGTGCTGAAATCTGGGAAAGCGCGGAATTCGAGAGACCGTTGAAATCTCCGGCTCCTACTCGCGAGATCCCATGGTTGGAACGACAAGGCAAAAGAGCGCCGGCGCAGGGAAATGGCAAGGGAAGCAAGCCGATGGGCGGAGGAAAAGCTGTGGCAGGGGGGAGGGAAGAAGGAAACCAGTGTCTGGATACTGGATATGGATAGTGATCCAGATGGTACTGACGGAATCGGCCAATCGGGCAATAGCGAGCTGATGGTGAAGTGCAACCAAACGCTCTTCAATCTGCGTGGGCATAATGAGAAGAGCATTATTGCTTGGCCCACCAGAGACCAATCAACCTGGGTTGTAATCAATCATGTCTGGGCATAATAAACTTTAGCTTACCCGGTCCGTTCCATTTTTTTTTTCAAATTACAAAAAATAGTCCATTCTCTAATCGTGTTTGTTGTCTGTTGTTGTTTTTACAGTCGGAACAGTGGTCATTTTTAAAATTTTGCTTAGACATGTGCCAAATTTGAAACAAAAAGTGCAACCAAGCTACATAAGCCAAAGCTTTCGAGCACCACACACTGAGCTACAGCATGTGTTGAGACTTGATCGCTTGAGACAAAGGTGTTGACGTGTGGCTGAGGAATGCCGGAGAGCGTCGATGTGCAGAGTTTAGGTCCCGTTTGGCAACTTGTAACCAGGCTGTTTCTACTAGAATCTGGGAGAAACTCAGCCAAACGGGCTAAAGGTTGGAACGATTCACCTAGGAATGTTTCTTCTTTTTCCACACCGGGGCCCCGAATCATCCTCAACCCCGTTCCACCCCGATTCACAGAATCCAGACAGCTAGCCAAACGGTTCCCAGATAGTGATTCTAATTCTACCTGAAACGTTTCTACCTAGAATCTGGAACCGTTTCTGTTTCTACTAAAATCTGAAATCGTACCAAACAGGACCTTAATTTGGTGGGAGAAGCTCATGTGTGAAAGGAGGGATGGTGTAGAGACCGAAGAGATGATGTGATATGTACAATAGTAAGATGTTAGTTATCTATATGCTTCACTATGTATGATTTTTTGTTGATATAAGAGGAGAGAAAGAGAGAAAGTGTAGCTGTTTTTTTCTGAAAAGAGGGGAAAAAACAGTGTAAACAGTGATCGAGCTGGTGCTGACAGAACTGGGCCATAGCAAGCTGATGGTGAAGTGCTACCAAACTCTCTTTTCTGTGTGGGCATAATCAGAAGAGCATTATTGCTTGGCCCCACCGAGATTTAAATTTTCGTTTCGGTAGAAATCTCTCGGCAAGATCTCAAAAATTCAAATAAAATTTAGACAAATCTAAAAACCAAAATTTAAATTTGGTTTTTTTCAACAGAAAATTCGAGATTTCGATCAATTTGTTTTGAACGAAAAATGGTCAAAAACACGTCGAAATTTTTTGTAGATGATCTTGACCCCAGATCCAATCAAATCCGGTCAGAAAATGAAAATTCAGTAAAAAAAAAACATCAAGATTTCGGCCAAAATCATCGAGATCTCACCGAGATTTGGATGAGGGCTCTGTAGCATTTTGATTTTGATTTTAATTTTTTTCATCTGGCCAAGATTTAGGATTTCGAGGGGGTCCAAGATTCAAAATCTCGGCCAAGATTTAAATCCATGGCCCCCACAGTATATGCTCGCCCGGTTCAACCGGAGACCAATCAACTTAGGTTGTAATCAATCATGTCTGGGCATCAGAAACTTTAGCTTACGTGGTTCCATCGCACATTGATTTTTCAATTTTGGTCATTGTCCAAATGAAATTATAAAAATAGTTTTTTATCGCAAAAATAGCAGCAGACGATATATATCACCTGACACTACTTTCACAGACAAGAAAGTGATCATTTTTGTAATTTTATTCGAATAGAGGCCAAATTAATTTTACATTATAACTCACAACAATTGGACTATGTAAACGAACTTGGCATTTGTTTTTGGAGCAATTTGAATGACATTGTTATCCCTATGTGGTTAAATTCAATCAAGTAAGAAGTGCATATCACCTAACAAACAAAGTACGAAAGCCATACAAACACAAGGTGTTTCATGCATACCAACTAACAAATATTAATATTAATATTAACATTCCCTATAAGGGAACGATTTCGTGAGCCCTCGCGCTATCCACGTCATCGCTTTGAGCGAAAAAGTCCTCCCGGTTTTTCCCGCATGCGTTCAGGTCCGTCTGCTGGCTACCGTCCGCGTGTCCCCGACCGTCCGTGTGCGTGCGAGTTCAGCCGTTCGCGTGTCCCCGACCGCTGGCCCGTCAGCCGCCATGGAATCGCCGCCCGCGGAGCCCTCGAGGCCAGCCCTGCTTTTCACCGTCGTCGTCGCGGGGCCCTCCGTCTGCCTTCTTGCGCGCTGCACCGTGAGTCCTCGCCGCGCCCGCCTCCGTCCATCTCCGCCCGACTCTTCCGCTCTGTCCCCACCGCCGCTCCATACCACCGATCTCGCCACCACCGACGATGACGCCGAGGGCCTCGCCCTCCGCTTCGCCTCCGTCCATCTCCTCTCCACCTCCAAACTTTCGCTCCCGTCCCCCACCCCTCCGCTCCAAACTCGAACCCAACCCGCCCTCCAAACCCTAAACCGGTCAGGCCAGACTGGCGCCTCTAAACCCACGCCGACGGATGATGGAGAGGCATCGAGACACTGATGTGATTGAGCTGCGCCTCCATCTACGGCAAGGTGTCTTGTGTCGCCTCGGACGCGGCCTATAGCCGCCGCCACGCCTCCGCCCCGGTGGTACTGCCAACCGCAGCTCGGCAAGATGTCCAAAGACCGACGACGCCATCCGCCTCGGCCGGCCGCATCCCAGCGCCCTCATGGTCGACCTCGACAACAACATGCGCCTGCGGTGGAGCCTCGCCAACCACGGCCTCGCGGGAGGCCGTCTCATCCCGATTGCCTGTGGCCGCCGCCCAGTTTCCGTGTTTACTTATGCTGAATGGTTGCAGGTTGTTGAGATTATTGATCAGTGCGATGAGGCATGTGTGCCAGTTAATATGACTGATAACAAGCTTGGCTACATTCAGAACTCGAGCATATCCAAAGAGTGCACAACGACTCTCACGGTAATAAGCTTAGCTTCCAGGGGATTGACTCATGATTTAAAGGATTAGGGTATATAAGGAGCAACAGTGGAATAAATAGATTTGTGGCAGATCATTTGTAGTGCACAACATGTTTATAAATTTGAAATGACCATGTGGCTATAAGCCAACATCTTCTATCAATGTTTTCTGGCTAAAAAGATGAAATGAATGTTTCTCTCCATGTTACGAAGGATATGATTCAGCCAATTTTTGTTTATTACCAACTTGATAGTTTCTGCCAGAATCATAGGAGGTATAGTCCTATTTGAGGTTTTCAGGCAATCACTTAGTTGTTTTAGCCTTTTCACACAATTTGGCAACTATTCGGTTTCTGATTCTTTGCAAATTACAAGTGTATATGATGCAATTAAAATTGGAAAAGTATAATACTAACAAATTAGCCAATGAGTTAGCTACAATATGCTAAGAATAGTATGTATGTGAGACTCATCATGTACAACACTTTCCAAATTCAGGTATGTGAAGAGCCAAAACGATGGACAGTTGAGAGATACTAAGAAGGCAAATCAGACATCCGCTTGTGAACCTGAGAAGACCACAGCAGATGGAAAACCAATTGTTCCGTGTGGTCTGATTGCTTAGAGCTTGTTCAATGATACATATAACTTTGCTCGTGGTGATGAAAACATGACAGTAGACAATAAGAATATCTCCTGGAAGAGTGATAGGGAGCACAAATTTGGCAAAGATATCTATCCGAGTAGCTTCCAAAATGGTGCAGTCAGAGGTGGAGGAAAGCTTGACCCAAAGATCCCGGTATGTGAATTCTTGATCTGTACTATTGCTTTGTTGCATATATGTGTAGGGAAAGTGGGAGACAACAGTTCATTCAGTATATACCCTCAACATCTTAGTTTTCTGCCAAGATGAACTATGTTTCTTTTGAGTTCTTAATTCACATAGACAAAGAAAAGTTCTTTGGGTATGGAATATCTGTAGGAGTTATTCATGTCGGTTGGCATTTTTTTTGTGACAGTTGAGTGAGCAAGAGGACCTTATTGTTTGGATGCGGACTGCAGCACTGCCTACATTCAGAAAGTTGTATGGGAGGATATACATTGATCTCAAAGAGAATGATACCATAACAATGAGGCTGAGTAACAACTACAATACATATAGCTTCGGTGGCAAGAAAAAGTTAGTTCTTTCCACTGCAACCTGGCTTGGAGGGAAGAATGATTTTCTTGGCTTTTGCATACGTAATAGTTGGTGGGCTCTACTTTTTCTTGGCATTTGTGTTCGTCTTGCTATACGTGATAAAACCAAGGTTAGTAAATTGTGATCTCATATCTGCTGCAATTAAATGAAAAGTTGCTATGTACTTGTTATGTTTGTAAGCCATGCGTGATACATGCAGTTAACCTTCTAGATTTAGTTTGTTACATGCGTGATACATGCAGTTAATCATAGCATTATTGTTATTTGTTATGCATGCAGCAAATCTTCTGGATTTAACCTATCAAGTTTGCAAAGAGGATGTATATTGACATCTTGAGTATGTTTGAGTATGTTTGATGCACTCCGTTTTCACATCATAGGCCCTGTACCTGCAATGGTTTGAAACCGGGTTTAGAGGCGCTGGCTTTTCTTAGCCTATACTTTTTGGCAACCTTGCACATGCTATTAGCTTCACTTCTCATATTGCTCACATTGATAAAAGCATATTTTGACATAACCCCTTTTAGAACTGCACTTATGAAAGTTATTATTCTGGTTTCCCCTCCTACATTGTACAATCAGCCAAGGTGCTAAGAACATGGTGAAAATGGGAAATTGGTTCCACTGTTTTGTTTTGATCTGCTTTTCATTGTAGCTACTCAGCTTCGCTTGTTTTGTTTTGCTGCACTCGTTTCATTTGTGTCTATTTCTCAGGAGAAGTACCACAAGGTGAAGTCCAGTGAAAAGCTCGAGAAGCATGTTTCGTCTTTGAAGGTTAGAAATCCTGACACCATCACAAACTAAGCAAACAGTGCATGATCATTTTTAAGTATCCACCTGCACTTCATAATGGTCAAGCATTGATCATGCTTTGTTAGCTGCATATGAAAAATGATCATGCCTTGTTTTAATTCCAGGACATATACGAGAATGTGGTTCAGAAAAATGGTAAGCTCAAGAAGGAGGTGCTGTCCTTGAAGGTACACTCATGTAGTTATACCACTGTTTCATTGTGATTTATATCTATCCTAGAAAAGTTTCTTCTTACCTCAAACATACATCTACACATTTTTTACTATTTCGTTGTTGTGCTTGCAGACTGCAGATGATATATCAGGTTGATCTATCTAAAACAACAGACCTGGTGCCTACGCACAAAACATATAGGCTAATAGGAGCTCCGGCTATTTTAAGGGCTGCCTTACATATACCGGTTGTGCTAACATGCTGCCGTAACAAACTAATAGTATTATTCCTTATACTATCATCACGCTCGAGTAACTATCTACCTTAGTTATCTGGTCTTTTTATTGTCTGTCTGATGAACACCGTTTGTATCTATATGTAACAGCCCATGGTTCAAGATATCACTACTTATATTATCCCTTAATAGTATGTGCTCTTCCAAAAAAAAATGTTATTGTTCATGACTTCACCATTCTATCATTATTTAATAGAAAGCTGTTCCTTTGCGGTCCCTACAATTCTGCCGACGATAGCTAGAATATACCATAGCTTACCTAATTGCCTTCTCATGAAACATAATAACGTTCATAATATCGTAATTGGATAACGAAATTGGCTACACTACTATACTTCTTGTTTGCTAGAACATGAACAGTCTATCATCCTTTAAGAAAACCCTTCAGCTTCTGTGCATCTGTGAATCAGATTTGCTTCTGCGCTTCTGTGAATCAGATTTCATACAAACTTCTAAACTGGTTATCTAAAGCCCAACTACTTACCATGATATATTCTTTCTGCTACGAATACCTAATAAAACAGTATTAATATGATTAACTATATCACTACTGACGTTCGGCCTACTATCAGAGATTACCTGTAGTATCCTACAGTGAAGCCACTAGATTCAGATGAATACATTAGCATTGTTACTCCATAGATAATTAATATTTTTTCCATTCCATCCAAACCTTCGACTGGTTCTTAATAAGTACTATGTTTCAGCTTTCCTACATTTTTCTCCTTCAATTAAAATTCCTACATTTTTCTCCTTCAATTAAAAAACATACAGTTTGATTTTACATTTCTAAGCTGTTTTATGCTCGATTTCTACCGAACGACCAAACAAGATTGTTAACGGCGCGGCATTGCCGCGCAAGTCTTTCTAGTGATACCTATGATTTACGCAGTAACATTACTCCCAGCGCAAATCATGCCTTACCGAAGATATTTATGTTTGAGATAAAATTGTTTGCTACCTAACTTAAGAGCTTTGAGTGAAAGTACGTACTGACTCACCATCTCTTCCCAGAAGCTGCCTTTTTTTCTTTCCTTCAGTCGTCTATTTTTTCTCTCCAAAGTTTGGTTTTTATCTAAATAAAATTATAAATCTATTCCTTTATCAACTATGGTAGATAATTACCGTGCTTTCATACCTCGACAGATAGATCTTCCACACCCCATGCTTTCATACCCCGACAGAGGGACTTGCCACACTCTATACCATGGTAGATGGCTGATCTTATATTGCAGCAAACGACATGCGTGACTCTCAATTCTTTCACAGTCAAGAAAAAGATCAAATTTGTAATTTCGTTTAGATAAAAACCAAACTTCAAAAAAAATCTCTTCTAAACCCCAGTACTACCACACCCGTTGCTAAAGTGCATCATACCTAGTAAAGTACAAAAGCCCTCCCTTTATCCCAAAGTATGATCGTGTTATGTACAAGTACTTAGCATTTTGAGTACAAAGCGGCGCAGGGCGCAGAGCACAGGTGGAGCGCGGAGCCCACGTGCTGGCGGGGCCGGAGCGCTGCAGATCGAGAAGCGGGCCAGACCAAACAGAAGGGTGACGATGTGGGTTCCCCCGTCACCCTTCTGGCAGTCCAGACAAGTCGTACAACCGGGTCTGCTACCCCGTGAGAGCACTAGAATAGGCACCAGGCTGCGATAGGCCGGCGCATAGACGCTAGGCATGTGTAATTCCTCATGTATCCCCGTATAGAAGGCCAAATAGAAGGGCAAAACCGTAAAGGGTGTAGTCTAAAGCCCGCGAAATGACCGCCAGGTCCCTGTCTAGGGGGCAGGTAAGGGGCAAGACATGTAAAACACCGGAGAAATGACCCACAGGCCCCCGGCCAGGGCTGGTCGGGGGAAGAGACCGTCGGGGCATGGCCTAACTCTGTTCAATTCCTCTCCTATAAAAGGAGGAGTATGGTATCGGAAAAGGGAGAGGCTCTTTGAGTCCGAAGAAAAAAAAGAGAGTTCTCATCGAGTTGTCTCGGAAGCGTGAGCCGCTAGGGGGAGGGGCTTCACGCGCCTGGGGCAGGCCTGTTTTCCTATTGGTGAGATCGCTCCCACCACAGTGGCGCTGTCCGTGGGGAGGGGACAGCTTAAGAAAGCTGTCGCTCCCAAGCTAGCTCGACGATTAATGGAAGAAATTATCAATGCAATTAATGGATGTAGTGACACATACTTATATAGGTCACTGGATACAGATATTTATATGAGAATCCCTGAAGGAGTTGAAATTTCGGATCCTAATAATCGCAACATGTATAGCGTCAAACTGAAGACATTGCTACACGGATTGAAACAGTCGATGAGAATGTGGTACAACTGACTTAATGAATTCTTCTTGAAAAAGGGATATTATCCCTGTGTGTTGATAAAGAAATTCTAGAATAGATTATGTGTTATCTCCATATATGTCGATGATCTGAATGTCATCGGAACCACTAAAGAAATAAAGGAAACAAGTGCTTACATTATGATAGAGTTTTGAGCTGAAAGATTTGGGTAAAACTAAGTATTACTCAAGCCTGCAGCTAGAGCATTTCTTAGAAGGAATTTTTGTATACCAGTTCATCTATACCAAGAAGGTATTGAAAAGATTTAGTATAGATAAATGCCATCCTTTTAAAGACCTCCCCCCAATGATTGTGAGATCTCTTGAAGCGGATAAAGACCATTTTTAGACCAAGGATGAAAAAGGAAAAAGTTTTTGGACCTAAAGTTCTACTTATGTATCTTGTAAATTGCACAAGGCCTGGCATTGCATTTGCAAGCATGAAACAATATTATCCCAACTAGAAGACATTAGGCTAGTGTCAAGACTTTACTCATATATCTCTAATGTACTTAAGATCTTAGATTGTTTTTCTAGAAAAACCAAAACTTAACCATCGTGAGATATATGGATGTTGGTTATCTGTCTGATCCCCACAGCGCCAAATCTAAGACTAATTTTGTGTTTTTTAGGTGATTCAGCCATTTCTTGGCGGTCTTTTAAGCAGACCTGGTAGCTACTTCTACTAATCACTCAAATATTATAACTTTGTATGAAGCCTCATGTAAGTGTGTTTGGTTAAGACGTGTGATTAACCATATCCAGAAGTCATGTGGTCTTAATACCATCGATATCCCTACTATTATCCATGAAGATAATATTACTTGTGTTACACAAATGTAAATGTGTTATATAAAGCGCAATTTCATGAAGAATATTGCCCCTAAATTTTTCTATCTTCATGAACTCTAGAAAAATAATGAGGTAAAGATTTTACATACTAAGTCATGTAAAAATTTAGCAAATTTGTTCACTAAGTTCTTAACAAAAATCTATTTTTCAAAGATATATTAATGGCATTGGAATGAGATGACTTAGAGATTTGCAAAGTTTAGGAGAAGTAAGTCCCTGAACCATGACCCTTTTTGCAAGATCTGAAGATCATATTTTATATTCTAAAGATTATAAGTTGTATTATTTTCCTTTTAGTGAGTTTTTCTAAAGTTTCTCACATAAAGATTTTTAATGAAGCAGCTAGTGTAAAATGAAGTGCGAGTACAATGTACTCTTTTCTCCATCCTTTTTTCTATTTGGTTTTTTTGGAGGAGTTTTTAACGAGACATATGCATTACACATTATTCGTCCAAGGAGAAGTGTCATGGTATAGATAGAATCCCAGTCCAAGTACCAAAAACCAAATTATACTAAAATAAAAATCGAACCAAAATAATCGATTAATTCGGTTCAATTCAGTTCGGTAATTCGGTTTTAGTTTAAAAATGCCCACTCCAAACTGCTTCCAGGTACTGACAAGTTGGCAGCGCGAGTGCTAGTAGTTGTGGTTTTCTTTTGTAAAGTTTTTATTCCGCTGCGGCTAGATCAGGGACTGATTGCGATTACTGCTGGAACTAAATAGCAACGAAAAAATTTCGTCGGTACAGTGGGTAACTGGGAAGCGTAATTTGGTCGGGTTTTGAATGGGTGTCGTTACAATCTGTAGCATGACTGTCTGGGGTGTTCTTGATGTCAAATCAAATTCCACATTCAGCAAACGATATATAGTTGCAACTCACAAGCACGAAATTGCTCTCGGGATTTCCGCTCCTAACCTGGATGTAGACATGTAGTCCTGATTGCTTCCTTACGATAGCCAACAAGAGCGTGTAAATTTGCTGTGCATCTTACTGGTTTACTGCATCCTTTTCTCTCCATTGATTTCTTGTTGAGACGGGGAGTCTTCATATATTTCTTCTTGGTAGGAGAAAATGTAGCCCTTCTGGGCGAAATAATTTCGGATGCTTTCTGGATGAGCAAGTGCCACTGAAAAATAAGGGACTAACCATTCAGTTGCGCTCATGCCTTGCTGCTTCTCTTGTTCGTCTCTCCACCTAGTCAGGTACCTATAGAAGTTCCAACTTCTTATCGGAGTCGCATACACTGGACACAAAAAAAGATCAATTTCCCTTTTAAAAAAAACAAACATCAAAGCTGCTCTACAATTGCCGCATTTTTCATTTAAGTCAGCAAAACTGTTGGTTTCAATTGACAGAAGGGAAAAAAGAGTAATATTACCAGTTAAAACCTGCGGCACGGTATCGATGCACTCTTCTTGTTGACCAGGCTATTCCTGCAGAGACCATTGCCCAACCGAGCTTGTGCCAGATTGCAGTAGTGCTGTAGTAGCAGCCATCGACAAAGCTGCTGTTCCTCTGAAATTCGATGGCCCTTCAGATGATGGCAGCACAGGGATGATGATGATGGTGAGGGGTATGACTGCCAAGAACTTTGATCCAATTCGCCACTCTGGCAGGTGGTTTGAGGTAGCCTCGCTGAAACGTGGATTTGCTGGTCAGGGACAAGAAGACTGTCACTGCACTCAGTTATTGTAATGTCAGAAACCTCATACAGAAATACAGAATAGTACTCAAGCAATCACTTTGGAACTATAACCCTTAGTCTGTATTATGCTCCAAAAATATATTTGACAAGTCCGAACTGATTTGGGATAGGTTATCATAGGCATGTTTTGCATCATATGATCTTTAGGCCGATATTTACAGAAATTTGCTGGTACTGCAGGGACTTTATACATTTGATGAGAAGTCACGCTCAATCCAGGTGGATACATTCTGTGTCCATGGCGGACCTGATGGATACATCACTGGTATTCGGGGAGGGTGCAATCTGTGTCAGAAGAGGACATGGCTAATGCTGAAACACATCTCGAGAGGCAGGAAGTAATCCGCGGGAAATGCTTTCTCCGTTTCCCGACACTGCCATTCATACACAAGGAAACTTATGATGTCCTATGCAACTGACTATGACAATTACGACATTGTGTCTGGAGCAAAGGACACAAGCTTTATTCAGGTGAGGAACTGAATTCTGGACTGTAACTAAGAACTCTCATATCTAGCCGTTTTCCACAAGCATGCTTATATTCTGCAAACAGAGCTTACAATTAGTAATGTAAATTGTTCAAATAATTGAGTATAATGTCAACTGAATCAAGAGTTCATTTTCAGAATTGAACACCAGGCAAGTATGAAGAGTATACCTTTATGTTTGCAAAATCATCACAATATCTTTAATCCTAAACATCATAAACATTAACTCATCCTTCTGCCATGGAATCAGATATTCTCAAGAACACCTAACCCCGTGCCAGAGTTCATCGATAGGTACAAGTCCTATGCTGCTAACTTGGGTGTCGAGCCGAGCAAGATCAAGGACGCCCCGCAGGACTGCGAGGTCATGTCCTCTGAGCAGCTTGCGCTGATGATGTCAATGCACGGGATGAAAGAGGCCCTGACGAATCAGTTACCGGACCTGAAGCTGAAGGCACCAGTCGCACTGAACCCATTGACAAGTGTGATCGACACCCGGAAGAAGCTTCTTGAACTGTACTTCAAGTAAACTCGGTGTTGTATTGTTCGCTGCTTACTTCTCCATATTGAGAAGCAGATGAATAGAGCTCAGTTTCTGATATAATTTGGCGATTTCTGCTCTTCTATATGTGCCTTACCAGAGGAATCATTTTACCAACACTGGATACTGTACTATTTGAGCATACAGAAAGGTTGCTTTAGAGCATCTCCAGCAAGGGCCCCTAAAACAGGGTCTCTATTTTGGATTTAGGGGCTCCCCTTATTTTTTGAGGCCCTGTTTTCAGAACACAAGTCCAGCAACAACCTCTAAATCTCAGCCCCTATTTTACTTTTTCTCCTATTTTGACATATCCGCTATGTATAATCTTTATTTGACACCACTAAAATTCAATCAAAAATATTTGTAATACATAAAACATAAGCATATTAACATTTACAATTTAAAAACATGATATTTCAAATTTAAATTTAAAATTTTCAAAACATGATAAAATTTTCGAAGCCTCTCATGTATTTCCCTATCTTCAATAATAGGGGTTGTACTCGTGTCCCTGGGAATTGGGGCTGAGGAGGCAAATTTAGGGGCCTCCTAATTTTAGGGGCTTGAGTTGGGGCCCTCTGGGAATTGGGGCTGAGAGCATCTCCAACAGTTCCCAATAATTTGACTCCCAATAATGCTGGATTGGGAGCTTCCTAAAATTTTTGGGCCTTAAAAAAAGGCTATTCTCCAACAGTTCCCTTTTTTTTCCCAAAAATATGCTGACTTGGATTCGGTTGCCTCCTCGCATGAGGATTCAGTAGACCGTGTTGGTCTTTGCTGGGCTCTGTGCGTCGTATTCAGCAACAGTGCATACGCTCTAATGGGGCAACGTAGATATTGATGCAGGAACCAACTCGGTCTTCTTGAACCAACGTAGCTATGAGTAATTAGGTTTTGCAATTAGCAGAAACAGCAGCTATAAACAATCCCAGGATAGCAAACACAAACATAAAGAAAATATAACCTGATTTTACTGATTCCACATGGCCATGTCAATTTAATGGAGATATATGCTAAACAATCTCAATTTGCACATTCAATTTTTTGCTCAATGGAAAATAGCATACTGAAATCTTTCTGTCTCTTGTGTGTAGCATATGTGCATATCAACTATGGACAATAGGTCCAGCTTGGTTACTGAAGAATGGCAAGAACCTTATACTAGCCATGTCAGCAATTTAGAATAGGATTGCTCCGATGACATGAAACCTTGTCTTGTCCAGCCTTCAGTGTGATACAAAAAGAAAGCTATTTCAGTTACAAGCATATGTATCGCAAATTGGTGCTTTATATGACTCGATATGGATAGCTCACAAATTGTCATGGCAAAATTGTAGACTTTACGATATAGCATCCACTTATTGCTAGCCTTATCGAGAAGAACCAACATAACAACCACAATCACTTTCTATTACATCACTGCTCAAAACAATGTGAATTGTAAAATACAGTTGACACCCTAGGACTGATTCATGCAGGCCGGTTCCATACAAAAAAAAGAGAGTGTATGAGGAATGATGGCCGGCAAGCATAGTAGTGTGACGGACGTATCTTGTGTCTAGATAACTGGCTTTTTGAAGTGTCGCCCTTCTTTTCCTTCTCTTGGTTTTGCTCTATCAGGTTACAGCTTTAGAGGTGTAGAGGTGCCATAGAGATACATCATCCTTGTGTACAACAATAATGTAAAATTTGGTGGTTGATTTTTTCAGAGATTTTGAAACAGTGATGATAATTTTTTTTTGTAGTGCAACCCTCTAGAGTAGCTTCCTACTAAATTTGCAGCGTATGATTGTACATGATATTGTAATTTGGAAGGCTGATAGTCAATTTTTTTTCTAAAGACTGCTAATAGTCGCACTAACTGATGTAACCAAATAATCAAGCAAGCAGAAGTCCCTTTAGTGTTAAATTGAGGGGAAAAAAACTGAAGTATCAGATATTTCAGTTCTTCATCCGGAGATTCAGGTATATAAACTAAATAATCTAGAGAAGAGCTTCAATGCTCTCCCAAAAACTGAAAGCATACATGACAACAACAGATAAGTATAGTTAACCAATAAGGAGCTTCCATGGCCACAGAAATCGAACCTTCAAAATGTTACACAAAGGGATCTCGCAGGATGCCATGACACAAATTTGTAAAGATGCAAGCAAATTTGGAGCAGTAACAAAGATCACTAGTGCCTATTGTCTTCGTGATGGAATAATATTGGCCAGAGTCGGAAGTTTCAGGTAAACCAAGCAGCCGCAGGGAGGAGCTACCACAGCTAGCTACGAATTGACAAGACGCAAGCATCCTCGGAAGGAAGAATGGAAGGGTGGGTACCTCTCCCAGTTGATGTTGGCCTCCAAGAGCGTGAGCGTCAGATGGAGATGGCGACGTAGCGGCGCGCGTCGAGCGGAGAGGGTGAGGCAGCGGCGACGGCGTCAGGTGGAGAGGACGAGGCGGCGGCGGGAGGCCCCTCGATCTGCACCAGGAGGTGGGGGGGAAGAGCTCAATGGCGCGAAGCAAACCGCGACCACGATTTCGTCGAGGGAGGGGCGCGATTCCGAGATTGGGAGCGCGGCAGGAGGGCGAAAAATTGAGGAGGCCGGGTCCCCGTTTTGGGCTTGCGTAGATTTAGGGATCTTGTTTGAGGAACTGTTGGAGCACTTGATTTTCCAATCAATCCCAAAATTAGGTTTAGGGTATGATTATTGGGAACTGTTGGAGATGCTCTGAGGAGGCAAATTTAGAGGCCCCCTAATTTTAGGGGCTTGAGTTGGGGCCCTGCTGGATCTGTTTTTTTTACTACACTCCCTATTTTAAGGTTTAGGGGCTCTGCTGGAAATGTTCTTAGGTGTTTGAGCGAGGGGATTAGTCATATCATATAGAGCCTACAATGTGCTATGTATAACGAGAGATATAAAGTGAAATAAAGTGATTGGATTGTTGAGATCATGCGTTGTGTTGTTATTCAACTCCAGTGTCGTGTGACGGAGGTTACGGCAACACTTTCGCTTTGCGAGTCTCGCGGCATTCATGCGTGGAATTGATGTTCCAACTGGACCCAAAAAAAAATTCTTGTGCAAGACTCAGGAATTCATCAATGGCCTATGGCTGTACCAAATTCGAAAGGAAACAAGAAAAGAAATCGACGGAAACGAAGAGGAACTCTTCAAACTAGGACACATCAACAGAAAAAACGCCGGTGATATACAGAGCAAATGATCAATTATACCAATTAAAATAGAACAAATAATTAATTCTCTCCAGTTCTTTGGCCTCCATCTGCTCCGGAACAGTCGTTCGTTCGACCTCTGCTCGCGGCGGCGAAGAGACGAACCCTAGAAACACTATTTTATAGGCAAATGCCCATTGCATATGGCCCACGTTGCAGTCTCTCGTGCCCAAAACATGGGCCCACTCCGTTCTCTTGTGCACCGTCCCCACCTGTCAGCCGACAGGCCTCACTGTATCGGATGAGCAAAATTTATCCTTCTTTGCGGGCTGGGCTGGCGATCAAGTGGGCCAAGCCGCGCCACCTGCACCCGTCCTCAACGAGGCGAGGCGCTGCGCTTCTTCTATCCTCTCCTGCCATCGACGGGCGCGACAGGGACGCACAGAGAGACGCGAGAGGCCGCGAGGCGGGGGCGAAGGCGAACACAGGAGAATTTTTAGGGTTTGTCCAGGGGTAATCCCTTCCTCGATTAATCTATCTGTACCTCTGCATGTACGTACGTGTGACTCGGTGGTGTCTGATCTTTTTTCTCTCTCCTGCTTTCTTTTACGAATTTTCGATCGGTTTGATGAATGTCTGCTTGGCTGGGTTTCGTTGCTTTTTACATCTGTTTCTTTGTGCGATGATGCTTTGAGCCGATGCGATGTGATAGGATGAGGTTGTGCAGTGGCCGATGCGATGCGATGTGATATTGCTGCGAATTTTTCAAGGACTTAATGTGTTGCATGGAATATTGATAAGATTGCTATGGTGTTGGATGGGAAATTTCTTTTTAGTAGACTCAAGTTCAGAATTTTTGTGCAACATTGGGGATTAGAAGTTAAAAAAAAAAACAGTTTGATAAGATTATTTGGTCTCAGTCTATGTGCTAGTCCAACCAAGAAAACTTTTAGTTCTCCGTTTGACGCTTCATTTCAAAGCACAATTTAACATTAAGTATTTCATGTTCAGGACATGTGTTAGAGGAACAGGACCTCAGTGTGTTAAGAATTCAATGTCTTGGTATATTAGTAGTTTAAGAATTTAAGCAACTTTTGTTTAATCAGTTGTTGTTTATACTGGTAACAGGCGTTTAAAAGCATTTAAAATCAGGAAAGTATTTATGTTTTTTTTGCTTCCGATCTGTATGACACCTTTATTTTTCATTGCCCTAAGGATATTTATTATAGAAAAATGGCTATGTTGCTTCTGAAAATAGTACCATGAGAGCTGCCTTCTTTAAATTCAGTTCTTGGCAGATATTATACAGAAAAGTATGTTTCTGGTAGTCAACTAATTCTCTATCGTGCCTTCTAGTGATTCTTCATCATCTTTTGTCGTCCTTTTGATTTTGAGGGTGCTCGTTGGACTGAAGGTAAATTCACTTCAACAGGCTACTCTCGTCATTCTTTGGTCCAGCTGCAGAAAGTTGATGCAAACTAGTTGAGATGATGTCAGAAGGGAATAAAGCTGATGTACCTAATGAACCATTGTCCGTTGATCAGCCGTCAAGCTCTGGTGCAAAGCGTAAGCGTGGTCGCCCAAGGAAATACAAGTATAATGTATATGAACTACCACAGAGGGCACAGCCCATTCAGAGCATCCCACCTCTTCGCAGCACACTAGATGACTCAAATATCCGACATGATGGGGTACAGGTTAACCATATATCAGTTGGTAGTGGTGACCCTAACATGCGCACAATTCAGGCGTTGCCTGCACAGCAAGCCCAAGGTAATAGGCCCAGTCAACCTAGAGATTCCGCTAATCTCGTTAAGACTTCTGAGAACCAAGCCTCCAATTATAGTACTGCTCATGTGCATGGTAATTCAACCAAGGATGTTATTATTGGCAAGCATTTTGTTGGCAAGATGGCCAAGAAATGTCCTGGGTTTTCTCTCATTACGGTGAAAGTGAAGGACAATCAGGTGCTCAAAGGTTGGATCCCAGATGAAAATAACCTCCGCCCAATAACACCGAAGGATGATCTTGCCCCAGAGCTCCCCATGCTTCGACCAAGTCAAGTTCGAAAGCGATCATCTGCAATCCACAGGCAAGGTGCTCCTCCCATGCCAGTCCACTTGGAGGATGTTACAATTGCAAAGCCTCTACAGATGAGGAGACCTGTGGAGGAATCTAGTGCTAAGCATACCATCCCTCCTGCTCCAAGACCTTACATGGGTTCTGGGGTTGTTGCAGCAGCACCTGTCTCAGTTTCGTCAGGCAATGCTGAATCAAGGATTTTGCCCAAGCATGATACTGAATCTTTGAGCCCAGAACCATCAGCTGCTGCAGTGCCAGTTAAATCTGTTCAACCTGTATTGATATCATGCAAGCAAGTGGCTAATGAAGATGTGCTTGTTGAAGGGAAATCTGCTACTGAGGTTCACAAAGATTCTGAATCTTCAAATGGAAGCAAGGAGTCATCAGGTATGGTTTGCTGGGTTAGATATCCTGCTGGGGTTCAAATTAGCAACCAGGTTGAAATATCAAATGTGTCTTTTGCCAGGACAAGTTCAGAAACTTGTCAATCCTGCCAGTTGTTGGTCCCAGGAAACTTCATGTACTATCTGATGTTTCAGTTGCATAAGTTTTAATAGTAGCTATAACACACGATGCTTACTCCTTTTGTAGTGAAAGCTGAAGAACTGAACACTGCTCTTGTGGATGTAGTTGTCAAGGAATCTACAGGTTAAATCTAACTTACATGCTTTTAAGAGGAATGTAAAGAGAGCTCAAATAATGCAGCATGATTTTCACTTTTTTGTTGTTTGTGTGCTATAGGGGAAAGGAAATTGCTTAATGTTCCAGTAATGGATGCGGTAAAGGAATCTGCTGGTAAGATCTCGTTGTTATATGCTTGAAATGTAGTGGTATATTGCAGGTAGTTTCAGTTGTATTTTTTTTGGCAGGCCAAATTCAGCGTGTTGATCCAACAGTCATGGATGAGATCAAGATAGCATCAGGTACAATATAGGTTTAATGCTCATCCATGCTCTTAATGAGTAAATGGCTCATTTTCTATTGGAAAAAATCATTAATGAGGTATTTCTTTAGGCCCCAGAGAACAGTTAAATGCTGCTTATAGCAAGCAACATATTTTTAAGGAACCATCAGGTAATAAATATATGATCCTATTGCTTGATGCGCTTAAACACTTACTCTGAGCTATTTTTGTGGGTATGAAAAAATAGACAACAAAGAACAATCTGAGCAGCCGAAGACAGAAACTGACAACCTGAAAGGAGTTGATGGCTCAAAACCAGGAGCCTCAGGTAAAAACAAGACTTGTCACCTCCTTGTAATGTTTCTAATGGTACCTTGGATGACATTCGAAGCTTGATTTTATGGGAAAGTATTACAATAAATAAATAAATATGTCTGTGTAGATCAGCTCAAAGTGGATATACTAACGATTGTACTTCTTTCACTGCACAAACTTGAA
Source organism: Rhipidocladum racemiflorum (assembly GCA_036346355.1). Lineage (NCBI taxonomy): Eukaryota > Viridiplantae > Streptophyta > Magnoliopsida > Poales > Poaceae > Rhipidocladum > Rhipidocladum racemiflorum. Next base: position 66,791,505 of record CM070576.1, on the reverse strand, counting down.
ATTCAATATAAGTGGGAAACCAATATTTTGTTGAAAATAGCTAGAAGAATGGTTTTTTTCTTCTCCATTTACACTTCATTGGACATTGTTAAGTCCATGTCAGAATGGCTAGAGTCTGATATATATATCTACATGTCAAATGACTTGTCTGCCATGCATACATAAGGCCCAAGGTAGTTTACAATGCTCGGAAAATCTTATGATCTAATTGTTGAAAGACTTCTTTTTACTGCAAAGGCTAACAAACTGCTGTGATTTTGATATTTGAATTCCCAGATACAGATGATGTTCAATCTGTGCATGGCGCGCAAGAAGTGAAGGTTAACAACAAATGAAAGCAGAGGTTGAGAAGGCAGCACAATTCCTGTTGCTTGGTGAAAGCTTGCAATCTAGAATGTTTCTGGCCTTTCTGCCAAGCCTACAAGAATTTCATAGCGGAATGTGGAATATTTATGGTTGAGGGGTTCGACAGAGTCAGAAAACCATAGAAATTTTTTTACCTAGCAGTTAGCACAGATAGAAATGAAAAAGGGCGGAAAGCCCCCATACTTGAAGGACTGGGCCCATTTAGGAAATGACATATCTATCTGAATCGTATGCTTTTGTTGTAGTCCGGATCAACTAATGTGTCTTCTGAGTTTTGACAATTGATACTTACTAGGTAGGATCTCACACTACGCTGTCGATGCAAACTTTGGTTCGGTGGTTTTTTTTTGTGCAAAAAAACGGTAGGAGGATATTAACGAAATTTTTGTTTTCTAGGGGGTTTTTGTAAAAAAAAAAGGCTAGCTATGAGTCAACGGTGAATTTGCGTTACCACAAGGGTTTTTTTTTTGCAAAAATAACATGTGGAGGATCTGTTCGTGAATTTGCGGAACAATATGTTTTTTTGCAAAATTACTGGTGCAAGCATCTAAATGTAATTTTGAAATTTATAAAGGGTTTTTTGGCTCGGCGCGTTGGCTCGTTTGCCTGGCGTTGAGCGTCACTCACCCAGCCCGCCCGCGTTCGAGCGCTGGCTCGGCGCGGGCGCGCGTAGAGGCGGGTGCAGACACCGGTGTGAGTGCATGCGTGTGTGTGGGGTGTGTGCGTGCGTCTGTAGCTCGTTTGTTGTTTCTTTCTTCTTAAATGTAATGCCCGAGCTCCTGGCCAATGTTTCAAAAAAATTTATAAAGGGTTTTTTTGCAAAAAAAAAAAATGGTAACACGTGGGCAGGCTGGTTGGGCTGCAATGTCTCCGACTTAATAGATACTAGGTACTATGCGTGAGGTGCCACGCCGTGCGAGGGTAATTTGTTTTGAATTGTTTAGGTAAAAAAGTTCTTCTTAAGCAAAAATCTGTTGAGGAAATGAATTTATGTCTTTTTTAATTGAGTAGTGCTATTGCACGCTATGCCGTTGGAAGTGATTCCAACGGTATAGCATGTTTCACTAGGTATTAAATGTGTTCATCCATATCTTGTAGGTTTCATAAGTTTCATGATGTCTCACATGCAAATAGGTTTTACGGATAAGTTTTATTAGGTTTCACGAATAAGTTTCATGATATTTCACGGATAAGTTTCATTATATTTCACAGATAAGTTTCATTAGGTTTCACAGATAAGTTTCATGATATTTCACATATAAGTTTCATTAGGTTTCATATATAAGTTTCATGATATTTCACCGATAAGTTTCATTAGATTTCACGGATAAGTTTCATAATGTTTCACGGATAAGTTTCATGATATTTTACGGATAAGTTTCATTAGGTTTCGCAGATAAGTTTCATGATATTTTACGGATAAGTTTCATTAGGTTTCGCGGATAAGTTTCATGATATTTCACCGATAAGTTTCATTAGCTGATGTTTATCGATTGATGTGTTTTCGTCTGCGGGAAGCAGAGACCGAGTTATTTGCTCTCGATGACCATTCAATGGTGTCGGTGATGTAATATCCTATAGAAAGAATAGAAGGAACATAATGGTTATATATGCTTAGGCAAAGACGTAAAGACAATACATATGCAAATAGGGAGAAGCGTATACCATGGGAAGCAAATAGACATGCATAGAGCTGACGCGAGGTCAACTGGGCTGAAGGCCCATCGTTTTGCCGGAAGCTGTGGAAGGGAACAGAGGAATAGGGTATACCGTTGCAAAAGCTAGGAACGGTATACCGTTTCCTAGTATTTCTGTTTTTAATTTGGTGTGGGAACCCTTTTTTTTTGTGAAAAATCGGGTCACAAGTGGATTTTCATATAATTACAGGAATTTTTTAGGGGTATTTTTGGAAAAAAAAGACCGGGATGAAAATCGATGTGAAAAGCGTTTTTTTGTTTTTTGTGAGAATTCGAGTTTCGGTAAAAAAAAGGGGGGGTCAGAAAAGGATTTTAATATAATTTTGGGAATTTCTGAGGGTAGTTTTTTTGGGTGAAAAATCGGGTATGAAAAGCATTTGTTTCAACTTTTTTTGACAAAAAATTGGGTTAGAAAATGATTTTAATATAATTTTCCGTGATAAATAGGGTCTAAAAGGGTTTTAATGTAATTATGTAAATTTCAGAGGGCTATTTCCCAAAAAAGATGACCTTTTTGAGGGAAAATGGACTGAGACGTATTTTTGGAAATATCGAAGGGCATTTTCCGCAAAGAAAAGGGCCTTTCCACAAAATAATGGACCTTTCTGCAATTTCACAAGGGCATTTTCCGCAAAGAAAAGGGCATTTCCACAAAATAATGGACCTTTCTGCAATTTCACAAATTTGCAGGGGTTTTGTTCAAGAAAATGGGCGTCAGCGGCAGCGCGCGCCACGTGGATAAAAATGTGCAGGCGACGGCGTCGCGCGGTAGAGGCTCAAAGTCGGTCGCGTCTTGTCGGGCGAAAGGCGCTTCGGCCTCGCCACACGGTCGCGGTGGCCTAGAGAGGAGGCATCGAATTCCATTTAAACTGATTGCGCGAGGGAACCGATTTGAACCGTCGAAGCCACGATCGGACGACTGTTACGCATGGGGCGACGTGGCACGGAGAAATCGCTAGAAGTCTTCTAACTTTAATAACGCACGCCCCCGCTGCCCCACGTGCCCGCGCGCGTGTGCTGCACCGCCTGCCCGTGCGTGGCTACGCGCCTCACCATCCAGTGGTGGCATGCGTCGACGAGGCGGGAGAGCAATGTGGAGGGAGCCGAAATCCTCATCTTTAATATAGGGACTATGTGCTAGCTGCACATATATTATGCATTCTGGAAATGATTAGGCATGACTGTCACAGTTTTGACTGCGGGGAGAAACACAAAAATGCAGGTAGAATGGATTCGATTTTTTTATTGGTGGTTTTTATCTGGGTGTCAGGCAATTTACCAAAAGTGGCTTTGCTGTACAAGAAATCAAATTAAAAGCACCTGAAGTCCCATCATGCTTACAGCTGCGGCAGGCTCCATTTGATTGTGTGCTTCAAATAGCTCTAAAACAAACACATTCCACTAATACAAACACACATGTAAATTGACCAATATTATAAGACATGAAATTCCAACCAAATTCTGCAACATATGTTGAATCTAGTTCTATCATTCCTACCTTAAAAAATCTATTTCATCAACATATGAAATTCTAATGAGGTACTTTTGTACTAGATGATCCAACATTTGAAATGGATAGTACTCATTTTGAATTTATAATTATTTGAATCAGATTTAAACCAGATTAGATCAGACTTGGAGCTTACGTTTTTCTACTAAATCATAGTATTATATGTTAATTCTGGTCATATGTATATTAATGTTATACATGTAAATAATTTAGATCAATTAGTTTTAAGTTTGAATTGGACTGGATCAAAGAAAAAAAAAGCTTGGATTAGGCTTTAGCTCCTTATCACCCCTACGGCCATGGAACACACGCACGCGCACCCGCCGCCAACCAGGGCGAGCGCGCAAAACAAACTTCCCCAGGACCTCTTCGCACGCTCGGCCGACGTGGAGGGGCTCTCCAGCCGCGTAGTATTAGTACTAGCTAGAGCTGCGCGCTTCGCCGCGCCGAGCGAAATTTGATCCAAGTTTTTATCTCTAAAAAAAGCAGGAATATCCGATTTTTTTTTTGTTTGCTTGGGTATTTTTTTTTGGAAAAAGACGCTAGGTAAGAACCGTCGACGAACCAGCGAAACAACGGCCCTTTTGTGAGAAAAAAGAATAATACATGTTTCGAGAAATATTAGATCCCAAACCAACAAAAAAGCTATAGACGCCGAGTTTAACACCCTATGCGGTCAACGGAAAATAATACATGTCTTAAAAAATATTTGAGATCGAGCCGCAAAAGGAATTTTAGATGCCAAGTTTAACATCATATGCGCTTATTTTCCCGTGAAAAATGAGAAAAAGGGGGAAAAATGGAGAAACGACGGACGAAAAACGAATTTCCATTTTTTTGGGGGGAAACGGCCAATGAAAACATTTTTTCCATGGTCTGGAGAAAAAACGGATCACGAAAATATTTTTTTTCAGGCAAAAATGGAGAAAGAAAATGGTCTCCCATTTTTTTGGGGAGGAAATAGCCACCGAAAATATTTTCCCTATGCTCCAGAGGAAAAATGGATCACGAAAACATTTTTTTCCGGGCAAGACGGAGAAAGGGAACGGTTTTCCATTTTTTTTAAAAAAAATGGTCAACTAAAACATTTTTCCCATGCTCCGGAGAAAAAACGGATCACGATTTATTTTTTTTGGCAAAACGGAGAAAAGAAACGGTCTCCCATTTTTTGGGGGGAAAATAGCCACCGAAAACATTTCCCCCATGCTCCGGAGGGAAAACGGATCACGAAAACATTTTTTCTGAGCAAAACGGAGAAAGGAAACGGTTTTCCAATTTTTTTTTTGAAAAAACGGCCACTGAAAATATTTTTCGCATGCTCTGGAGAAAAAACGGACCCCGAAAACATTGTTTTTGGACAAAACGGAGAAAGGACCCGAACGTAAAGTGCGAGGACCTATTTGTTATAATTTTGGACCTGTTCGCTATTTTGAAAAATTAGGAAAGGGCTCGCTCGCGATTCGTAATTAACGGGAGGTCCTCCATGCAAAACGGCAAAACCAGGGACCTAAACGCGAACCGGGAAAAATATTTTCCTCTCACATAAAATCACGCAGGGACCTATTTGTAATTTAGAGAAAGCCGAGGAGTTTTTTGGAAAAATCGCAGGGGCGACGGGGCTGGCTGGCCTCCAAAGCCAGCCCCTATAAGGTGGTTAATATTAGTATTAGTGTAGTATTATCGAACACCTGGTAAATTGTTGGTAGATAATTGGCAGGTGCTATTAAACATCTCCTTGGTGCTTAATTTCCGTTGAATAGTCAAAAGACTTTGTACTGTTTTCCTCCTTGTATGTTAAACATCTCTGGTTTCACTCAGCATATTGATTTTTCTTATTTCTTCTGACGCATTTAACAACCAATAGAAATCGTTGTCTTTTGTAATCGTTTTGTTTCCTGTAAGTACTACTGTGCTGCAGCCTGCAGGGAGGTCTTACTGTAAGATAATCGGAACTATTGAAACATTTGCGACAAAAGATATACAGGCTGCTGGTCATTCGAAAATTCTAAAGCAACAATAGCTTCTTCTTTTTCCCATAACGGGTTACCCCGGAATTCCATTACTGCACAGCAGAATTAAAATTTTACAGTGCTCCGATCGTTCTACCGAAATAACGCAACAAAAACTTACAAGAACAACAGCAAAACTACCAAAGAAATAACTGCTTATTCACCGGAGAGAGTATATATATTTATATATATGTATATGTATATGTATGTATGTATAAAGCCTTTTTCGTACCCTTAGAAGTAAATACTCACACCTCCAATATATCACTTAAATGAACTTGTTATACTTATTATCACTTTCAGTATACTCCAATAATAATTTTAAGATACTCCAATGCGGTATGATTGAAGAAAAAAATTCATAGGAACCCTTTATTTTGTGCTATGTAACTCTTTTGATGTGTAAAAGAAGTATATAAATAAATTATGCTATAAAGAGTGGATTTTAATGATTTTTTTTGTGAAACTCACTTCGCAGTATCTTATAATCAATATAAAAATATAGTCAAAAAGATTAAAAAAAGATATAACAACATCATTTAAGCGATATAATTTAAACCGTATAATAAAAGTGAGAATACGTGCTCTATATATATATTCTAGTCCGGCAGCACAACTCAAAGCAGATCGAGTACCGGCTCAACGTCAGCATATGCTCGAACAGCCAAAAAAGGTAGATGACATTCATAACGGCAAGATCTGTCAATCAATCTGATACACTTGCAATATGAATTTACATTGGCGCTGTGAAAATAATCAATCTTACACTTGCAATATGAATTTACATTAGTGCAGCGAAAATAAGCCCTTCACTATCTTACTCTTTCACAATGTCTCATTGGGCATACTGCTCCCAAAAGAAGAGGAAAAGGTATTGCGAAGATAGACAGAATTGCTTCCATCTTCTCTATTTCATACCAATTCCTCATGAACCCCGCAAAAAATAATTCAGAACACACACCAAGCATTTATAATGGCAAAAGTTGCAAGTCCTTCCAACAAAAAGACGGACACAGACCAGCAACCAGTATGCAAATTAACAGATTAGGCAAAATTGCGAGTCCTCTTAGATGTATACCCCGAAAACTGAAAGGGGTAAACCAAGATTCTTCCAACAAAAGCAGAAATCACATTGGTATGACAGGTTTACATGTATTTGCCTGGAACCATGCTGCTTGCAGCAGGAACCATGATGGGACGAATGGCCTGGAATGGCTGCACAAGCGGTGCAGGGCTCTGTACCACCAATGGCAGGTTCCCAGTTGCCATAACCGGTGGGGCCACATAGACTGGGGCAGTGCCTGGAGAGGAGGTTTGCAGGTAGATTGTTACCATTAGTGTAACAAAACACTTCAATACCTTCCATTCAATCGAAGACATTGAGAGTTGAAGATCGCACTACCATTTCTAGATAAGCTGCCAACCATGTGTATTGGGTAAGATTTGTTACCTTGGAACTTTTGCAAGCTTGCTTGATATGAGTTCAACAACACAGGACGAGACCATCCTTGGGAAATAACAGGTGTTCCATGCATTGCATCCTTCAATGGAAACCAGAGAATAAATCAGCCAAAAGGAGCGAGGGAAAATATGTGCATAATCCAGTTTGTATTTACGATAAATATCACTTTTATGGAGGAAGATTGATTACTTGGAACAGATTTTGATAAGGTTAGCAGGTTAATGGGGTCAAATTTAAAGGAAAATAATTATTCCGATTAACAAGTGAACTTTATCTGCCAAATAAGAGTGTAGGCAACATCAGGGTTGCAAACAAAGATCCATCCCACATAATGAATCCTCACAGCTGCTAGTGTGTGATGCTAAAAGACACTTCAATTACCAAAGGCCAAAGTTTACTGAGGCAGTAAAATTTATATTTCTGAAAACAAACTAATGTCCGAAGTTCAGTATGAGTAATTTCTGCCCAAGGTGGCTTTCTACTGGTTAAGCAATACAGAAGACAAAACATGATGTCCCCATTTCCCAGGGAATCAGCACTATTCAATCAATTACAGAAATACATGCAAAACAATTCTTCTTGCATCATCACCCTACTCTTGAAGAGATCCATTTGAACTCTTAATGCAAATACCAATGGTGCATCACTCACCTGAGAAACTGGGTGAACATAAACAACACGACTTAGCTTCCCACCAACCACCTATCATGTCATGATGTAAAATTAAATTGGTTTGGTAGAGCCACAAATGAAAAGAACTTAAAGTAATAAATAACACAAATGAACAGATCTTTTAAATTAATACAGATTCATAAATATTATTAAACAAATGAATGTAGGACTTACAGGCTGAGGACCAGGGCTAATATAGGTTGGTCCCACTTGCATGGGATGATATGGTGTACCAATTCTAGCAGGATCTAGCCTGGCCACATTATGCCCCACAATCTGTCATGCATAAAATGTAAACACCATGTATCAGAATTCAGAAGCATAATAATATCCGAATCGACCCTGCATGCTATAGCTAGGCAGCATGCAAGATCAAAGTCAGGTACTCACGTGTATTTGCCAATACTTGCAACATAAGTACAATAACAGAAAAATAAAAGACAGTATTATTCGAGTAGTTGATCTTCAAGGTAAGTGTATAACTAGACCCAAAGTGGAGTAAATGCAGGAGACAGGAGTTAAAATATAGAGCAGATAATAATAATATAGTAGCCCATGTATAGCAAATTAACAACTTGAAGGCATGTCACATGCTGCAATACAGCAATAGGAGTTGACATCCTACAAGATATTTCCCTTTTGTCACCTCAAGGGAATATGATAGTAGATCCAACGAAAAGGTAAAATTATTGAAACAATCAAAATTATAAAATAAGAGTAAACCGAAGTACTTACTGATTGAACATATTGTGGTGTAATGCCATAGTTTGCAGGAGCCAAGTTATTATAATGAACAACCTTGCTGGATAGAGATGAACAGCCTAGCATAGAGTTAGCCTCAAATACAGGTACACCAGTTGGAGCTTCAGTGACAGAGTTTGAGATATAGTTTGAGTTTACAGGGGGTGCAGCTGCAAGTACTGGTCTAGAACTCGCAAAAGATGGAGAAAAGTCCTTAGCACATGGATTGAGTTTGGATTCCTGAAATAATGTTTTAAGAATGCCATATGAATGAACTGAAATAATGTTTAAGAATGCCATATGAATGAACTGATAACAATGAGCTGCATGCGATAAACAGAAAGTAGCAATGAAGGTGAAACAAACTAGGCTATTAATTAAGTAAATAAGAGTATTAGACAGTAATTAATATAGTAATTAACGTATTTTATTTATAAAAAATTAAATTGTGATTAGAATGAATAGATTTAGAATTGAGGATTGCAGTCAGACTCGCATGCAAGGGTATCAATCAATGAGATATCAGACCCGTTGGGGCCAGGTTGGCACCTCTCGTTAATCTTGGCCTCAGGGTTCATCACTAGGCAATCGTACAAACTTGATAAGGATTGCAGGTATCCTTAGCTTTGGAAGCACAATAGTAAAGTCACCACTTGGTAAATCAGTAAAAGGCAATAGGGCAAAGTAATTTTGACTAGCCAGCACAATAGCAGAGACCAGCCAGCCAAGCATACATCTCCCCTGGACAAAAAGCAACCGAGGCAAACGGCAAGGGGAGACTTGCCATGCTCTACAACCAAGGCAACCAGCAGTGAGCACTTCATTTTCCCCCAGTCCAGTCGAGGCAACAGCCAAGGCACCTCCATTTCTCAGCCACACCAAAGCACCTCCTTCCAGAGCTAGCAAACTGAGAGCCAAACCAAAGTCAAACAAGAACTCACTCCCCAGTCCAGAGGCAAGAAACCAAGAGCGAGAACCAGCCCCAGACCAAAGAGCAAGGAGCAAGAAAAGGAGGCCAAGCCGAAGCCACGCGGAGCTCCAACCGGAGGCCACCCCAAGAGCCAGAAGAGGAGGCTGAACCGCAACAAGGAGGAGTTCCCCCAAGCAAGAAGATCCTCACCAGCACTGGCCACCTCATCTTCCTCATCTCTGATCAACTTCATCATCCCCGACCCACAACCATCAGGTGCACAATAGCCATAGTAGTACTACATATAGATTGCTTAGATGGTAGATCGGGTAGAGTAGTCAATAGATCAGGGAGGGGATGCGGTAGTGGTCTCAGTAGAGGGGAGCCTAAGGGCTGCAGGGGCATGCCGGCGTCGCCGGTGTCATCACCCTGCCTCCAAACCCAGGACTTCACCCTCTAAATCATCCTAGGCCATCTCATCAAAAACTTGAGCTAAAAATAAAAGCAAGCAAACCCATATAGATCACCTCCCATAGATGTAGATCAACGTTCTGGGATTCGGTTGGTGGGGAAAACCGAGTAGGGGAGGTCGGCGTCCAGTCGAGCCAAGGAGAGGGAGAGAGTGGAGGCCGGATTAGGGAGCCAGTAGGGCCGGCCGGAGAGGGAAGGGAAGAGATAGTAGGGGAGAAGGGAGGAGGGAGTCGGTGTTAGGAGGAGCCGGCGAGCTAGGGCCAATAGGGCAGAGGGAGGAGTCAGCCAGTAGAGGGGGTGAAGGGAGAGAGTCAACCGGAGTAGAGTCGGTCGGAGGAGAGGGTAGAGGATGCCGATGAGAAAGGTCTGTTCGCCGGTGAGGCCCTCTACATAGGCTAGAATATAAGGATAAACAAACTACACTTGGGCAATGAGTCGTAATTACAGTATCAGCCATAGTGTGTGAAATCGGTCAGAAAAGGTTGTCCTATGAAAATATTGGATCTCCACATTGGGCAATATTAAAATTTAGTGCATCCCTTCCGGATATGCCGGTATGCCCATAGGGATTTGCAACAGGTGGCGATATATTTGAAGCCATAGGTCGAGTACTGCCGGCAGTTGGCTAGAGTACAACTGTTATCTGCGAATCTGGTGGGACAGCCTGGGATAGGTGTCTCCGATTTGAGTAACAGGGTTGGAGATCCGATAGTGGATTAGTGACAAACATTCTGGGGTCTCTCTTGTGGGGGGGTCACTATTGGTAAAGTGATACAAGTCTACGCATGGTCAAAATCATGAATTCATAGCTGCCTACTGGATTGGAAGCTACGGAAGCTAAATCTGCCTCATATACAAGTGCTAGTCGTCACTTTCTAAACTAAAATGGCCAACCCTTAAAGAAAACCAAAACCTACTTTATATAAAAATCATAAATTGAGGGAAAGTGAGCTTCTGTGAAAAATGACTAGAAAATTCATGCTATTGCATTTGTTATTAATGCTTACTGAGTACGCCTGTACTCACTCTTGCTTAAATCTCTCTTTGCTTAGAAAGTGAGCTCTATGGATCCATCGACGAGGCATGGATTGAGGGTGATATGCAAGACCAAGACTTGCAAGAGGACACTTACTACTACTACAACAACCAGGAGGACTGGATGGTTGGGTAGACAGTATTCTCATTTGGTCGGTCATCAGGGTATTGAGACCGTTGTATTATATTTTTGTTGTACTTGGGTTCTATGTAAAATTATTCAACTGGACATGTAGCTCTGCGTGGCTTTGAAATGTAATATATTTCCTTTCTGTCTCTAATTATTGTTCTATTGCAACACTCTGAACACGATATAGTAACTGATAAAGTGTTGGATTGCCCGATATTTTGTTAGCTACTATGCCGAGATTCATATAATTAACTCGGTGTAATGACAGTGTTACTGCTATTACCCTGGGCTAATTATGCAGGTCGTCACAAAAGGTAATCAACAATTCAACATAGGAAGGTTATAAAGGTAAAAAATCATGGACAGCAGTTAACCAAAAAAGGCATTGGTTTACTTGAATCTTTTGGAAAACAAAGTAACCCTCGAATTATCTCAGGAAGGGCGGAAAAATTTTATGTGTGATAATCCAAAATAAGTATGCACTTCTCATCATAAAATAGCAATTCTCGATCAACAACATTGACCCTTGGTTGACAGCATTTAATTTCATGACTGGTTTCTAAAGTCTTTCCCTTATGCACCCATTTTATGGACCTGCAACAATATTTTGTTTGGCATGAGAGTATTAATTTATTAAACTGAGAATAAACACATCTTGTCTATATACTAAAGATGAGTGCAAACTATGGCACGAGAGAGTGACACATCACCACATTTTCTTCCTGCCGTCTATTCAGACCAAACTAGCACAAATGCACCTAAATAGACTCAATAAATCATAAATTCTAGAACTTCCTGTAGACTTTAAAGGAATAGTAAGATTAAATAACCCCTTCTATCTGTATCTCTGTCACTCACACACACAAAAATGACAATTTATTTCATATGAACTGCACAAGCATTTCCCTTAACCATTGATAATAAATTTTTATTTAACTATATTAAAAAAAGATAATAGAAGTTCCGCAACAATGTGGGGGTTAAATCCTAGTTTATAACATGATTGAGATAATCAATAAATCAGTGTAGTGAAACATTATGCACATGGTTGAAATAATAGATAAAGCTTTATAAATTACAACTATATACTATGTTGTACTCCTCAGAAAGGCAAACACGTGATCTAGTTGAAAAGTTTATAAAAACAGCAAGCACTAACTTATAGGTAAGATCATTACACACATGTATCGCTATTAGCACATACCAAAGGAGCTCACCTTGGCAGTAGTTTTGCTTGACATGAACATTTTAGTAGCTGAATTATTGGCTGGTTGAGATGTTTTGACATCTGAAGCCATCATGGGTGTAGTTAAAACTGAATTAGTAACATTTCCATCTTTTGATCCAACAGTTGCAGAACTCGAAATCCCATTCCAGGATAAATGTGTCACTACATGTCCAGTTGGAAAGCCACAATTCGTAGCATTACAATTCACTGAGAAATGGACAGATTTAGTGCAAGGGAGATAAGGGTGAAAGGACCATCTCAATAGAAGAAAGAAACTAGAGTTAATACTTGGAGCATTTTTCCCAATGGAAATATCACCCGCCTCACTCCGCCTGCTGAACTTCTCAGCCTGTCTGTGACAGAAATAGCATTAATTAAGCACAACATTGGATAGGACATGGTAAAAAAAAAATAGGTAGAATATAATCAAGAAGAATAGATTGCTTGAAATCTACACTCTGAAGTCTGAACCAGCACCATGAAAGAAACAATTGTACGACTTAAAGGAACCCTCATTTTTTTTGTCATATTATTGGGTTAAAGCATGAGGCACGCATATAAAAAAAGGTCGGTTATGAAACAAGATGAAATGGTTGAATCGAGAGCATACTTTAATGGAGACTCATTTTGAGTTCTGGATGTTTTTGGGTCTTTCACATATGAAGTTTGAGGCTTCACAGATCCACTGGCTGCCACCACATCACAATCAGGAGTTCTACAAACATCTTTAGCAGGGAGTGAAAGATTCTGGAAAAATTAAAATTGTCATGAACATCACTGAGAACTCAATGTATTCCATAACATACTAAGTAAGTTCATGCATTAAACCTACCTTTGCAATCACTTGAACAAGATCATCTGGGAGAACAACGAGAGTATCCATAAAAGCTCCCAGCGATACATTGGCATCGTCCTTCCCATTTGTGACCTTCCTTGCTTTCTTTAGCACAACGCCTACTCAATATAAATACATCAATCCAATGTTTTCTCCCAAAACAAATTCAATTTTAAACCAGACAGAACAAAAAAAAATTACTGCCAAACACTCCAAATTATAAGTGTATTTCCTATACTGACAACAAATACAAAAAGAACACAATTAACCTAAATAAAGGGACCCATATGCCGTTCTACGCTTTATCACCGAACGAAAGCATATTTGTCGTTTTATGCATAACGCAGCACCAAATTCTCACGAGTGCCTAAAAAAACAGCAAAAAAAACAACCTTTCGACAATTCCATCCCTAAATCCGTGATATCGATTGCTATAACACTACGACAGCAATGTGACTTACAATTGAATAAGAAAGCAAAAAACAATTCATCTGTGATCTCCATAGAGCACTTTTGAATCCACCCCTAATACGCAAAAGATCAACAATATGACGCTTCAACTCACGACACCAACGATATAGGACAAAAGAAGAATATAATGCTAACTGAAATATAGCCACAGTCTCAAGTTGCATTGTACAAACCAGGATCGTTCCCTATGATCTTAAAAGCCTACAATATGAGGAGACCTCCCCTGTGGGCTGTGGTATATATACCTTGAATCCAATCAAGACACAATTTCCAGGACAAACCTCACTGCAATCACAAAGGCGAAGCGGCAAAGATCTTGGCCGCTAAGAGAGCAAAACACAAACAGCTGCATCACAGAAGAGGAGCAATACCCAGCGATCTCTACCACCTGCCTCCAAATCCATCCCAACATCTCGAGAACTAACAAAACACGAGCTCCCGGCGACCACCACCACTCAACCAAGAGGCAGATCACAAAGCCAGTAACTCAGAAAAGAAAAAAAAAACGGAGGACCAGCTTGCCTCACTACCCTCACAGCACCCACTCTACCCGCAGCTGGATCACGGACCGAACGCCATCCCCTTGATCTCCAAACCCTACGACGACCCCACATGGGATCGACAGAAAGGAGGCGATCCGACGAGAGCGTTAAGGGGGAAGAAAGGGAGGAGCGCCCACCGTATCCGCCGTCGACGCAGGCGGTGTGGAAGACGCCGGCGTAGGCGGATCCGTCGCGGACCTGCACCTCCACGGGCAGGCCCACCATGCACATCGTCGCCAGCAGCAGCGCCTCGCCGAGGAACGACGGCGGCGGCGGCGGCGGCTTCGTGGGGCGGGCCATGGGAGCGGAGGGAAGCGAGGCGACGAGTCGATCGAGCCAAAGCCAAGGGGGGAAAGGACCAAGCGGGTGCGGCCGGGTGAGTCAGTTCGGACGTGGCAACTGGCAAGCATCGCAATAACGTTCGAGCGAGTGGCGCTTTTGTGTTAACCGTGTGTGATTCGCTCAGGGCGCGAATCTTAAAGCACGATGGATTCCAGCTTTGCGGCTGCTTTTTTCCTTGTCTTCTTCACTTTGCAATGCCGTGGATTGATTTGATTCGATCCTCCATAGGATTTTCTACCATGCCAATTGTTAGTCTGATTCCCATGGAATTGTCGACGATAGGGATGCAAATGGGCCGGCCCTAGGGTCATCTTTGACCCACTCTAGTTTATTTGTTTGCACTAAAATTTAAAAGGTGGAGTAAAAATTAAGTTTTTAGTGCAAACAATTGAACTAAAGTGGGCCAAAAAAGACCCTAGGGTCGGCCCATTTGCATCCCTAGTCGACGACGAGAATTGCTGGTTCTTAAGCTACATAGTAAAATGACGTTGGGATTCATGAGCGTGCCATCACCTCTCTCATTTGACAGCACCTAATCAGAGCACTTAGCTCAGATTAAGACGGCTCCCTCGCAGAAGCGTAACAGAAATAGAAAAAGCTATTTGAATTCCCAAGCCACTTTCCCTATTCCTATTCCGTAATCCGGTCAAAACAGCATGAGCAAAATATTTTTGCCTGGGTAAAGTGCTGATCAAACCAAAGACAAATATTAACGAGACTAGAGGTAAAATGCTAATCAAACGAGCTGACGAAACAAATATTCACGAGATTCCATTGTCCACAGCACATACAGTTGGGCCCTGATACAATGCCTGCCCACGTGGGCAATCAGGCTATCAGAACAAAAGTCACTTGTCCTTCGTGACAAAGGAGAATCCAACAATATAAAGTAACAAACAGGAAATAACTGGCGCAGTGTAACATAATAGTACATATCAGTAAATAATACTAGATCAGGAGAGGTGTAGAAACAAAGTATGTTTTCAGAACATGTCTGAATATAAAAAACACAATACGGCAATAGCTGTTCATAATACAGTGCACAGAATAAACCTCACCCAGAGGCAATCAAAATCTGGACTCTTTAGAAACCGTCCCTCTCTATTGACAAGCGCTGGAACAAATATTAACGGTGCCTTGAGTTCAGATGTGTGCCAACAACCCAATGATATGATCGAGCAAACGGGCCTCACTGGAAGAAAGAAAAGACAACATAGTTAGTCATTAGAGGTTATGGCTATTGCTCACAGATACCGACAGGCTAGAGTAGAGACCATGCCATTGTCCAAAATGGCATACATTTGCAAACGGAGGGTGTAGAATTTTCATTGTTAACAAATAACAAGTATGAGCAACTTCACCTGTTGTTGCTGCGGCTGCTGTGCTACTGGTTGCTGTTGGTAATTGGGATAACCAGCATAAGCTCCATAGCCATACATGTTGGGATCCTGAGGTTGTGCATACCCGCCATAAGCCTCATAACCTTGTCCATAGCCACCATAGTAACCACCAGCACCAGCACCAGCACCAGCACCCCACTGATTGGATTCCTGCTGAGGCTGAAAGTGTTCACATATCATAATGTTATCCAATTTAGCTCCAGTATACAACTCAAACAGAAAAGAATGTTAGATATGACCTGAACCTGTTTATTGGAAGGGCTTCGACCCCATGAAAGCCTAACATTCTGCCCACCAATCAA
This sequence comes from Rhipidocladum racemiflorum, assembly GCA_036346355.1. Lineage (NCBI taxonomy): Eukaryota > Viridiplantae > Streptophyta > Magnoliopsida > Poales > Poaceae > Rhipidocladum > Rhipidocladum racemiflorum. The sequence continues at coordinate 66,775,382 of CM070576.1, read as the reverse complement.
GGTCCCTTGCAGCATTAGCAGAGCTTGCTCAGCAGAAGGCCTGGATATGCAGTGACAGGATGATTTAGAAGAAGTACTTCAAAAATCTGTACAAACTGAACTGGGTAAAAAGAGTCAACCTGTTAACAAATTGAACAAAACCACATCTCTTTCCAACAGGGATCTTAACATGGACCACTTCCCCATAAGGAGCAAAAACTTGTTTCAGGACATCTTCAGTGATGTTGGGGTCAAGACCACCAACGAATATCTGAGCTCAACAACAAACAAAAAGTCAACAACAAACCAGAAATAAAATGATTGCTATACAAAAAAAATAGAACTAAGAACGCACGGTGGTATTGTTAGGATCATTCTCAGACTGAGCTCCTTGAGCATTTGGTACTGTACATGAAAGAAAAAAAGTGAAGAAAATATTTTGTAAGATTTCTTAAATATCAAAGGGCAAACATGAAAGCTGTTCATGAAAGAGTCTCTTGGTCATTAAAGCTGTTAGGTTAACAAATATTAGACAGTGATATACATACAGATCCAGGATTGTCCTGTCATATGCATATGCATTGAGCAGAATAGCAAGCATCACAGAAGGCAATTTAGATTAACTACAATAGCTCAGCAAACAAGAACAAATAATCATTAAAGAATCACAATAAGTTTTATAACTAAATATGAAGCAGGCTAAACATCAGTCAAGTAGACATGGATGCAAAATTTCATTTACCAGATCAAGTGGCCAAAGAATGCTAGTAAGAGAATAAAAAATGATATAAAATACAAGTTAATAGAATCAAGGCAAGGATAAGCAGAACACTGTTTTAAGTGCTCTGTGCATAAAGCCTAAAAAAAGCTGAATTTACAACACAAAATATGGAATACAGTATTTCGTTGAAATCTCAGCTACAACCATTGATTCCATATCTCAATTTAGCAGAGTTACAGAGGCAGATGAATTGAAAAGATGCACCTCAAGCCTGTCATACTGGAAAAGTAAGTTATGAAGCAGAATACCCCCAAAGTTCAAAGGAAAAAGGATTTCATATTATGTGATGACTAGAAAATCACACAAAGATTTTAAAAACATCAAAAACCAGGATTTACCCCTGCAAAAAGGTACTATTGTTTTGTTATACGAAATTCTCTTTTTTTTTTAAAAAAAAAAAAAAAAGGAAATGGAAAATCTTAAGCTCTATATACATGAGGAAGGGATTCGATCCCTCAACTGCAATATTAGTGAATGAAGCAAGCACAAGATAGCACGCTAGTTTACCTATGTGCATTCCACATCAGGCATAGAATTTTTATATGCAAAGAAAATGTGTTATAAAGATATACAGAAATAGTTAAAGGTACTGAAGTAAAAAAAGGAAAATAAATGAATGAAGTACCAGAAACCGACTTCAAATTTAGGACATAAATGATTTACACTGACCTAAATGAGGCCACATTACACAAGAAATGCATCACTGCTCAAGTCAGTTCCAAGGCTCCTATATGAAGAGAGCCTGTTGACACCCTGCTTCCAGATAACATGAGTTTCATGAGTCTACTATTGTTCTAATTCTAATGCATTAAATGATCCAAATCACGCAGGGAATGTTGTACTAATGAATAATGACTGCTTGCAGAAGAAAGAGTGACGCCTAGCTTCGATTTGTGCAGAACCAGAAAAGACAAATAGGAACAGCAAAAGGTGAAGGTATCATCAAGCATAGCAATCATGCATATGTATACATAGGAAGTAACTACATTAAGTGTTGGAGCAAAATGTGATTGGCGACATTTACCTCTCTCCTGAACCCCCGTTGTTTTTCTATTTGCTGCTGGACCGATGCGCATAGGTCTGGATGAACAAGGCATTCCATTCATTTCAGTCATTGCACGAGCTTGCTCGGTAGGATCACCAAATTTCACAAATCCATAACCCTTTGAACGCATTGTCATTTTATCAGTTACAACTTTTGCACCCTTCACCGAAGGGTAATGAACTCTGAATGTCTCTTGTAACAAATAGTCTGTAACATCTGCAGCCAAATCCCCAACAAAAATTGTATAATCTGGGGTGTCATCACGCTTTTCGCCAGCACTGGCCCAATTCAGTCGGTATACCAACTCAACATTTGGCATCATTTGTCCATTGTAAGTTTGAAGAACTCGCTCAGCAGCTGCACGGCTTGTAAACTCAACAAAGCCGTAACCCTGAAGTTGCCCACTTTGCTTGTCACGGATAAGCTTCACAGATTGAACCTGCAAGTTAATGTAAAACATTAAGAAATTGTCAGTAATGAGTAGATCATGAATGCGTGAAATAAGCAAACTAGACATACAAGTTGTTATCATCCAAGTCCAATCATTCTTATCATCTGAGCAATGACATTATAAATATCAATATAAAAAAACTGAACCACATAAATCGTATTTAGCAGCTCTGTGTAAGTTACATGGTCTGCAGAACCTTCACACCCACGTGCAAAAGATAAATAAGTAGAAGCCAAAGCTTCGATTAACTAAAGAATGTAACTTTTAGGTTATCTCAGGATACATAGTTCTCATAACACCATCAAACAACTTCATCAAACCAAAATACATATAACAGTTCAAGAATCACAGCTAAATCGGCTAAATCTTGAGAAAAAAATTAATTGTAGAATCAAAACTAAAAAACTGGCCTAAGGCTTAAATTTCTAGCAGTTCTACGATCAGAACTAAATCACTCATAACATACATATTACAGCGAGACCCATTAGCATCAGCGACGCGTATATCCATTAATTCCGAGACAATCACACCAATCTAAATCACGCGCAACCAAATCTGAAATTTCGGTTCGCATACCTCTCCAGTGGTCCCGAAGCAGCCATAAATGTAGCTCTCGTCCATCCAGTACTGCAGGTCCCCGATCCAGAGCGTCCTCACCTCGTCTGCCGCCGCGGGGGCCATCGAGGGCGGCGCGGCGTAGTACGGCTGCGGAGGTGCCATCTGCCCGTAGGGCGCCTGTGGCGGCGGCTGGCCCCACATCGCCGGCGGCTGCTGCGGCGGCGGTTGCGCGTACTGCTGCGGCATCGGCGGCGGGATCACGCCCCACTGCGGCGGCTGCCCGGCCGCGCCCTGCGAGGGCGGGGGCGGCGCCATGCCGGGCTGTGGCTGCGACGGCGGGGGCTGCTGCATCATGGCGAGACGCCCTAACCCTAGAGAGAGAGAGAGAGAGATGGGAGATTCAGGGTTAGCTTCCGGCCGTGCTTGCCTGTTCAGGATTTGGGATATCACAAAAGTTCGAAAATGTCCTTCTCGGGCCCAGTTTTAAGACATGTTTTCTATAGGGTTGAGAACGCGATTTTTATTGGGAAACAAGAATTATATATTTTGAAAAAAAAGATTCTAATATGTGCTAAATTACTTATATTGTATTGTTGGCGACAAGTCAACAGCCTTGTACAGCTAATCCATTGTAGTTAACCTAACTTAGAAAAATGTTCTGTAGGCTAAATCTGGGCATGTCTCGGATAAAGTTGATAGGTTAACATTTATAGAACCAAAAAATACATTTAAAAGTTCGATTGTGAAATCTGTGATGGTAGAAGGACGCGAGAAGTCCACCCCTGTTCATATTTTTCTCCTCTCCTTTTTTTTCCCTTTTTGAATTTTTGACCGACTGGATTCTATAGTTATATAGGAGAAGTACCTCTCTTACTAAAAAAATCTAATATAATTTCACTAGAACTTCAATGTATGAGAGTTACGAAGCATTTTCCCTGTCAAAAAAAATGACAAAGCACTAGCTAAGCAGAACAAAGGCTGTCTAAAGAAGATGCAAATTGTTGCATTTTGTTTCAAAGGATGTTGTGATTACAATCTAAGGGCCTATTTGGCAACAAAATATTTTTCATAGTTTCTATGCAAAATCATGGTTTTGAAGAATACCAAGGTATTTTTGGTCACAAGGTGTTTGAAAGCAACCAAAAAAACTCTATTTTGAAAATCATGGTATTGCCTATTACTCCCTCCGGTTTGGTAATATCTATCGTTTTGGACATCGACACGGTCTTCAAAACACAACTTTGACCGCTAATTTTTATTATAATATATTTATAAAACCCAATAAAATTATAATATTATGAAAGTACTTCTCGAGACAAGTCTATACATATAATTTTCATTTATCCAATTTAAATATTTAAAAATATATTGATAGTCAAAGTTTTAGAAATTTGACCATCACTATGTCCAAAACGACATCTATTATCAAACTGGAGGGAGTAGTATTTTTTTAGTATTGAAAACTCCACTCAGACCAAAGTTTTGGTGTAGCCTTTGGTCATAAGGTGTATTGATGACTTGGAGTACAGAGAGAAGTGTACATGACAGATCAATACTTTGAAATACCATGCAAAAGGTTTTGTAGCCAAACAGCCTGTAGTTCCAAGAAAAACCATGGTTTTAATAATAGTAGGTGAAACCATGGTATTTATGACAAAGCAATTTCTAAACTATGGTTTTGAAAAACTTTGTTGCCAAACAGGACCTAAACAGTAAAAAAAAAGGAGGTCTCTATACTCTGTCTCCTGTGAAGGGGTTATGGTTACGTTAAGGACAAGTGAGATATAGAAAGTAGAACCGTTTCTTATTCCAAAAAAAAGATCATATCCTTTCAAATCCTAGGTTAAAGACTATTTACAGAGTCTCTACCGGACGGATGTAAATTTACAATTATACCCCTACAAGATCCCATAGTGCTAGGGTCCCGTGGTATTTTCACACTGTGCTATAGCTTGTAGTTGTAGGTGCCTATTTGACTGCTTTCTTCTTGAGGTGGTGGGCCCTCAGGATATCCCCTGATCCGCCTGATGAAGTTGGCCGAAGATAGATATGTGCCTCATCGGAGTCTCGCCGGAGCCTTCCTATTTGCTCGTCAGGGTCGCAGGAGCGGTAGTAGGGGTCTTCCTGTTGAGGGGTGTCTCTTGCCGAAGGGCTTTCACTTTGAACCAAACTATGCTCTACCACTACTATTGAACTAGAGATTCCTTGATTTCCTTCAATAGAAACAGGAAGGATTTGGGAACCGCCACCCACAAAGAACAAACCAAAACGTCTGACAGAATAAAAGCGGGGGTATTAACAAAATAAACCAAGTTCTTATTTGCTCGTCATAATCACCCAAAAACTTGCATTAAATTAAAATTTGAAATATCGGATCAACATATGTGTCAAAGACGACACATGCAAGTCAACGCAGAATACTCCCATCATCCCATAAATGCATATCATCCTTCAGGATCTACATAACAGTCCCAATTATTACAAAATTCCTTTCATGAAAAGGGAGAGCAAACCGGTAATTTCATATACAAAGATATAGAGAACTAAACATGGTTAAGAGTTTTGTTGCCTATCCCCCAATGGATGAAGATATTGCCTGCCTAGTTATTTGTCAAGACTACCTGTTTCTTTCACGGGACATCTTATCTAGAATATCCTTCAGGACCGAAGGGCAAGTCTCCATGAGATGGTTGAATCCGTCAGTTTCCATGATGGCACTTAGGCCTTTGGAGGAGACCATAAATCCAATGCAAGCATCTCTAAGCTGCTGGCAATGGTGTTGCTCTGCTAATGCCAGTGTGGTAGACACCGTTCCCGCGTCAATGCCCTCACATAGTTTTTGTTCACATATCAGCCTTAGCCTGTCCAAACCATATCGATCTGCAGCAACTAGCAGGTGTTGCATTGCCGTTGTATTACCTAATACACCACTACCTGGCAGAGAATCTGTGTAGATGAAATGAAGAAATGCCTCGAATATTGAAGGCTCCATGTCTTCTATCTTGATGCATTGTTCGACTTTTTCTTTCATTGGACCAAAGAGTTCTGCATCAAATACTGGAGACCTTGCAGCCAACACGCACCTGTGGGCATGAAATGTTTGACCACCAACATAGAATTTCACATCTGCCCCTTTTCCAACCTTCAACATGCATTCAAAATGTTGGTTCAGGTTAGACTGTGGGACTGTGATAGAAATTGTCTTTATATCTTCTGCGCGAGGTTCTTTTATGACGGTGACTTCACACCTTATTGTGAAGCAGTCATTGTTGAGGCATGACGATGCTTTCAGCTTCAATTTCTCAACAAACCGATAGAAACCCCAATCGGAACCTGCTGATGCAAAGGTATGTGCTCCTGAGAAGTTTGCTAGTTGTGATACATTGCCATCTTTGTCTAACAAACTTAAGCTGAACCTGGTCCTCACACCCGCCGCTCCACTGTGGAAATACAAAAAGGCTGATACACAAGCGGCTGCATCTTCTGGCCTGGTCCCATCCGGATAGAGCCGGACAGCCCAGTTGTATCCAGCAACACTGAATATGCTAGAGCATGCGTACTTGCCAAGACCCATACCATCAAGCAAGGAGAAGTTGGCAACCTCAAAATTGTGAATCGCGGTTATGCTCTCCGTCAGGCTCCTTGACATTGTATCAGGTGGGCCACAATCAGTTGAGAGAGTTGAGTTTTCAGCCATGAAAAGAACAAATCAAACCAAATTTTCTTCTGAAAATTCTGCTACCAACTCAAACAAGATTCTTGTATTGCTCATATTCCGAGAACTGGTTCTGCATTCATATTTTCATGGTTTAGTAACTTGTAAGGAACAATATATTATATCTAGAATCAAAGAAGCAGCCAGCAGGGCAGTACTCACAGCATGCCATTGGATCAATTTACAGGTCCTGAAGACTTCTTGAGTTCCCCTTTTTGGGCTTGTAGTTGTGTATCAGCAACTGCTGAGGTAGTATGGCATCATAAATTCATAACTAACATTCCATCGAAGGTAGATTGTTTTATTTTACGTTGGCTCGCCAAACCTAACACAACCCTCCTCTTTTTTCCTGGCTTGGGACAGCCTATGTAGAAAAACTACACGGGTGGAGTTAAATTCATAACCGACATAAGAACCACAAAGAGAACATGGATTTTGTTGGTTGTAACCGATAACCAAAACACAAGTGACAGTAGCAAAAGAAGATATAGATGCTAAGACATGTTGCATTACACAACAGGGCAATGTATATCAATGTAACTGAAGTATTCATATTGTCTACATGACTTATAAGTTGAATTTAACATTCTCGCACTTAATGCGTTCAAAATATGATATTGCAATTTTGAAATGGTAAGGATGGACGGGAGTTAGAAAATAAATATATGTGGTTATAAAAAGATGCTGAAATATAAATGAACTTGGAAAATATCACTTACTTTAGCAAACTGTGAAGAGCATTAGTAAAGTCAATCTATGCAGCAGATTTGAGTCAGCAGCACTGTTGATTTTCAGTGGTAGTGCTTTGGCAATGCAATAACAATATTTTGATCCAATGGCTGAAAATCCAGAGAGGAGGCTGGAGAATGGAAGGAGGGCAAGAAGTTGGCCTTCAAATAAGTGCTGCCATTTGCCAAAATGTGTTCTTAATTTGTACCCACTAATGACACTAGTTGCTCAATGAATTGAATCAATTTTCCTGTTAGAAAAAAATGATGAAACAGGATTAAAAATCATGTAAAAAAAATATTAGATAAAAACATGTTATTTTTTGTTCTCTTTTAAAAACGCCTGTGCATATATGCTCATTACATACAGTAAAAATAGATAATTAGACAAGAAGATGCCTGCTAATTCCTAAGCTGAATGATGTTTCACAACTCACAAGTATAAGCTTGCAGCCTGGCAACAAATAGCAAGCATGGAGCACACCAGACTTTTTTTTGCAATCCATGAGAAAAAAATAAAGGGTGTGTTAAAGACAACTGGAACACAGAGGTGCCTCCTTGTTTTATTTGTTCTGAACTTCTGAATAGATTCAGTGATTCCCTGCTTATATCAGTAAATGGTAGGGCAGTACCAAAATTAGACTGGTCTGCTAATCTCTGGAAATAGATTTGCCATTTGTAGGAAGATTTCAACTGACTTGCTGGTTCAAGGATTAGAAGCATTAATGTTCGCTGCAGCAATGCCGTTCATTTTTTTTTTTTTTTGAAACATCTATGCCGTTCATTTGAAATCGTCTCCTACCATGTCAAATTGTCGAACATGAACATCACTTTTTTTCAAGAACACAAACATAAACATCACATACTGCTATGCAATGTTTGGAAGTGCTCGAGCTGAAACAATTTTTAGGATCTTAGGGTTTAATAGCAGGTTCCACATAACCGCAGTAAAAAAATTGGAAGAAACCCATCCCAATGCATCCCCAAGTAGACACAAAATACCAACTAATAACTGAAGCTGATCGCACAGAATGGGAGGGGGGCATTCCCAAATGGACCATAAACAATCATAATACATCTGTATTCGTCGGCCACATACAAGAAATCCTTACAGTGGCAACCTCTCATACGCTCCTAAAGCCAGGATTGTTAGAAAATTTTTCTTCCATGGACTACAAAACACACAAGCAAGGGTTACATCCATCGTTTTCTTCATGGGTCCCTAAATCAAAATTCAGCACTTTGAAATATAAGAAAATTTCCAATGGATTCTGTAACCGATGAAAAATTGAAAACAGCGTGAAAGCGATAAGCAGAGCGATCATGCTCCAAGAGGAAAATAAGCGGTGATCAGGGACTCACTACGCAGTACGCAGCCCGGTGAGACGTCGCGGGTGGCGTGCGGCGGCAGGCCGCAGCGGCGATGTTTCGGCGCGGTCGGGGTCGAGAGAGGGGACGGCAGGAAGTGCAACGGGGGGGATCGGAGGCGCGCGGCGGCGACCGGAGGGGTCGGAGACACGGAGGCAGGACAGGAAGGGTTTTGAGTTTTGACGACCGACGGCGGACGACAGACGTGTTGAGCCAAAATTTAACAGGGAGCATCCGACCACAGGGCCCACCGTGTGAGTGTTTGAAAGCCGTGGGATCACGATCGGATGGTTCATATGGAAGCTAATGATGCCCCAGGATAAGTACGACACGAATGAATCTGAAAGTTTGCAGAAATTCTACATGCATTAATTTTCTTTGTAAACCATCTGTTCTAAATAAAGCATATGAATTGTCGACTTCTCAGTCCTCGAGTTGTCTAGTCCAAAATAAAAGGGCAAAAAACAGGATGCTAGGACAGAGAAGTTAACAGAGTATCCATGTCATGCTGATCAGTGATCAATCGGAATATCACAAGAGAAAAAAAAATGATCTGCTTAAATGTAGGTAATTAAACACGAGCAAAATAAGTAGTTCTTAGGTTTGTACTTTACTCAATTTAATATGACCTTTGTTCTTTCTTAACTTATCCTTAGACATCGATATGGTCTCTAATACACATCTTGGATTAATATTACTTTTTCTAATTATATGTTAGTAAAACTACTACCAATATAATTACATGAAACTAGTTTTTATGACAAATATAGTAATATCACTCCCACGTAACAAATACATATACCTTTAACGGATATTAGCATGGGCGGAGCCTACTCATGGCTAGGCCTCGGGCCAAACCAGCTTTCCACCGGGCCATCAGCCATATAAGCTGCTCCACCAGACCAGCTACTTCACGGGCCATAGCTCCCAGGCCTCGGGCCCAGAGCCGAATGGTCAAAGGCCTGGATTCGCCCTTGAATATTAGAGGTCAAAGTTTTAAAATGTTGCATTCAAAAACAACAATTTACGTATATTGGAGATCAAAGTTTTAAAATGTTGCATTCTCAAACGGCATCTAAAGAAAAAACCAAAGAAACATGTACTATACACGCCTAAATTAAAATCGTCTCAATTTTCTCTCGTCCGGACTGCTTGCCCCATAGTTGGGACGCCGTGTCCAAAACCTTCTTCATCACCAAATAGCAGCTTGCGATGATAAACGCGAACCAGTTTGTCGCCAGGGTACGTAGGATCCAGCGTGCTTGGAGAAGCCATGAATGCAACGCAAGCATCTCTAAGCTGCGAGCAATGGTGCTGCTCCGCTAGAGCTAGGATGGTCGTGACGTTTCTCACGTCGAGGCGTTCGTACAGCTTCCCCTCGCACATCAGCCTCAGCGTGTCCAGCCCGTACCGATCCGCCGCGGCGAGAAGATGCTAGGATGCAGAGAGATTGTGGAAAACTAAAATTCCCTTTAAGGTGAAATTTTTTTCCTGTGACAGGCTTCCTATCAAAATTCCTTCAACTGATCAGCAACTCGAGAAAAGAAAGTGGAGGGGTGAGGGAGGTTAATTGCATTCTGTGTGGTCAGTTGGAGACCACAGGTCATATTCTTTTTTAGTGTTGTGTATTTCAAATTTTATTTGGTGTTGCATCAAAGAAACCTTCAATTGGAACAGGGTCCCTAATTCCTTAGATGACTTTCAGTCCTTTTGGTTGCGTTTGGGGTGCTTAATTTAAGCCTCTAATCAGAGTATTTTACCGTCTTATTTAGCTTTGCAGCTCTTGCTTGGACCGTGTGGAGAAGCAGGAACAAAATGCTAATTGAGACAAGATTTTCCTAAACAGCCTTGCGACGTTGTGAGCAAATATATCTCTTGTTTGCAGCGATAGGGGTTCCTACTCAAGGAACCTGATCGTGAGAAGATCGATTGTGCTGTTCAAGGTATGATTTTAGGAGGTATCACGAGATACTACTAACATTCTCATCAAATTACGTTTAAACTCTTGGTACCTCTTAGTACGTTCACTCTTTAAACTTTTGATACCTTTTGATGCTAACTGAATGGATAGATTGAAATCTCCCAAAGAAGGTAAAAAATTTGTATGCTTATACTCTTGGTACTAGCTCAATGGATTGGTTAATACCTTATAAGAATGGTAAAAAGTCTCTTCTTTAGTAGCTTTGGTTAGAGTCTTATTTATAATTTGAGTGTACCAAAGATGATGGTTCAAAAATGAACTTTAATTTTATCCACATCAACAAATATTCAGGCCAGCATGCAAGGAGTAAAGGCAAATTTATAGTGCCAATGAGACAAAGCACATTCTTGAATAGAAATTCTGCCATGCAATAGATATATGGGTATAGCACGATGAGTACTGCCGTCAGAAGCCTGCATAAAAGCAGTATTACCACAGCAATACATTGAAATGCATTTCCTGAAAAAAGAAACGCAGATGCTTTGTTTAAACAAAGAATTAAAATACAGATAACAAAGGATGAGTAAATTTCTCAATATTACTGTTTGCTCCAGAAGTTTCCATGACTGCACCGACCGAGCACGTCCGGCGAGGCCATGAACCCAACGCAAGCTGCTTGGAGCCGCGGAGTATGGTCGCGACCGTCTCCGCGCCAATGCCTTCGTACAGCTAGCTAGCCTTCGGTGGAACTCCAAAAAAATACATTCAAAATTCTCAATGCATCTCGTACTAGTTTGAAAAAAACTAGTACACGTAATAAAAATAAAATCACAACATATCCAACGTATTTTATTAATAATAATTATTCAGAGTTACAAAACGAATAGCACGCTGGCCAATAAAGAAATAAACAATTAAATCAAAGCAGCGGAAATAAAGAACAGTAGAAATGTCTAATTGAATTACCATAAGCAATCGACTGGTTAAGCGGTCTAGTCTAACTGGACCTCATCATCGTAAAACTTTTCCTCTGAAGCAGCAGATTAAGCAAGGGTGATTACAAACATACTCAGTAAATCACACCGAAAAATACAATACTAATGTAAAGGTGACAAATAAAGATTATATGGTTGATTTTAGTATAAAGCAACAAATTTCTAAATATTCTAAGTAATTTTGGAATTGTAATATTTTAAGGAAATTTTATCTTTTAAAAATATCTTCAACTCAAGAGCCCCTCCTGGATCTATCCAAATTTTTTCATGATGGACTCACTACATCACAACAACATTTTATAAACTCAAATTTTAAAAATTATCAAATTCTAATCCGTGAATGGCTTGCTCAGCATGCCCATGACCGCGGGCACGACTATTCGATTAGTTTTACAATATGCAGAGATTGTACAATTTTACCCACAAGACACGATCGCCTCTGTGCCAACACACTTTCTTTGGTGTGTAGTAGAGAAAATCGCGATAATGCCCCTATAAAAACCCATCCATATAGTCATGCCTACTAAGGTTTCACTACTGAAAAAGAAGCCCTCTAGTCAAAAGCGCCATCTTGCGCTAAAGTGGCAGCTTCATACTTTCACCACACCACTACCACATAATGGCATGATTGTCTATGGTGTGATTTAATACGGCTAGATAAGTCTGTTCCATTTCAAACTTGTGATAGTATGGTTAGGCTTTACATTCAGCGAAACTCAGACTGGTCCATAATTGACTAAGCGAGACTTTCAACAAACCCATAACCATAACCACACCACAACCCAACCATGTCTCGCGCAGTCTAAATCACATTTTTATTTTAACCATACCAATTCCAAGAATAATATCAAAATCATGATTCTCATTTTAATATAACATTATTTTGGCACAAATCTCCCAAAATTTCCTAAGTTTAGTTCTAAACATATCTAAGTATATGACGAATTTGAGGTGCATTTGAACTGTAAAAGTTTGATAGAAATTTGTTTTTTTTTTTTGTAACTTCTAGCATATGACGAATTTGATCATGAAATTTTATATGTAGATGTGGTAAGTTGATATGTACATCAATGATTTTTTTTCAGAATTTTTTGAAACTTTTTTTAGTTTGATTGCACGGTGATTGCACCAAACCTTTGATTGCACATGATATCCCCGCAAATTTTATGAAAACATTAGTGATGTGTCAAGACCACTCAAAAAAAATCAAAAATTTTTGACGTGTTTTGAACCATTTTTGGATCGGTTCAATGTGGACCGAGATCTCGGTGATTTCGGCCGAGATCTCGGATTTCCCGGTTGAAAAAAAACGGATTTAAAATTTAGTTTTTGCATTTCGTCTGAATTTTGTCCGAAATTTCCGAATCTTAGCGCGATTTCGGATTTCGGCCACCTCCGAGATTTATACCAAAGTGAGATTTGAAACCCTACCGGAGAGAGGGAAGAGAGCGGGGGAGATAGAGGGAGGAGTGCGAGGAGAGGGGAGACGCTAGGATGCGACGGCGGGTGTAGCAACGGTACCGGAAAAAGGGGGGATAAGGGGGGCCGGTGCTCGGGATAAGGCGGCGTCGAGCGGTCTCATCCGCGCGAAAAAGGAGGGGTGCGACATGAAAAAGGGGGAAATTCAATGAATGACACTTAATTGGACTACCTCGGACAGAATGACATTAAATTGGTCTGCCTTTCGCGAAATGACACTGCTGTCATGGCTAGCTTTTCAATGTGGGGGCATTTGGGTAATTCTTCCACCTAGATATTTTTCCCCACCCTTATTTTCCTCTCTCCCTTCCCACTCTCTCTCTCTCACTCCCCACGCATCTCTCTCCTCTCCCCATTTTTTCCCCAGCCGAAACCCCCCCACTCGGCTCCCTCCCCACCCGACGCCCTCTCCCTCCCTCTCGGTGGCTCCCCACCCCAGCCTGCCCCGCCCGCCCTGCTCCATGGCCTGCGCCTCGACTGCCCCTCCCGGCTGCGCCGGCGCCCTCCACCCCACAGCTCCCCCACCCGCCGCCGCCGCCTCCTGCGCCTCCCGCCGCCGGCCACGGTCTCTCCTCCCCGCCGGTTGCCGTCGCCCCAGCCGGCTTCCCCCCGCCTCCTCCTCAAGCTAGGTGGCTCCCTCTTGCACTCCCTCCCCTCCCTCTCCCTCTCTCTCTCTAGCCATTGCATGCTTGGTGTTTGAGGAAATGGCTAAAAGGGAAAAACGCATCTAGCTTTGTTTTGGGTTGATGTTGCATTAGGGATGGTGTTCTATTATTGTGTGGCTTCAGTTAATTCGTGGCCTAGGATGACTCACTGATTAAGTTGAGGCTCATGTTGGGAAATTGTGGTTTCTTTACATAAGTAGGTGGTGATCCCCAAACTGGTTGTCCCTTTTTCACTAATGGCCAAATCCTTATTTTGGCCGGGACGATTCCATGATTGCTTCATGCTAGGGTTTCGTGATGTGGGAGGCTAGTCTTGGGGTTGTCCTACCTCTATCCGATCCGCGATGTGCTCATGATGATTTCATATTGGTCGGTTTAACTGAATCCGAGGAAGAAGGAGAAGGCTTAGTAGGGGGTTAATGATTTGATACTAAGCATTACTCATGTTTGGGAATGCTATTGTGCACTTGACTTTGCGCGAAGGATTAATGTCAGCGAGATGATTGAATGCCGATTGGGAAGGTAGCATTGGAAATCCTAGAATAGTGGATGATGCGCGTGACTGTGGTTTATGTTGTCATGTCTTGCTTCCTCTAGTGTTCATGTGTAAAGAGAGTATGGTCTAAGTCTCTATTAATCGGGATGAAATGCTACTAGTGAACGGTTGGGTTGAGCGTGTTGGTAATGGCGTTATCAAGGGTTCATTACATGGTAGACGGTTTTTAGCTAGTGTTGAGCCATTCATAATATGGCTCGGCGGTTTTGTGGGGTTTCGTAATTGTATTTTCATTTTGGTTTGTCGAATGCTTGCATATTGTCTTCAGTTGTCATTTCATCATATGCACGGCATGCATCTCATTCCCTGTGCATTGATATCGTGTAGAGAACGCTCACGTGGAGGGTGACGTGGCCGCGATCGAGGGTGATCACGGTGAGCGGGTTGTCACTGAGGATCCGGCAGAAGCAACAGGCAAGCACCTAAGCATCTTGAACCCTTATATGATTCTATTTTCGAGAATAAATTGCTAAATTTGTGAGTTACGTTTTGCATTAGGAGTTAATTGTGGGATAGGACTAGATCCCATTTGCTGCACATATATCCATTGATTATTGTTAAACACTTCCTTGAAGCTAATACGGGTAATATAACTGAGTCAGCGCTTAGTCTTGCTTAGAGGTCGGGGTTCGGGCCAAGTGACGGAGGGTTCTGTCACTTGTGGTTGTTATTATTACACACATGTTACGTTATGCTGGACTTGGAATTGGGAAAGGTTTTGGAAAGGTTAACTTGTGGACCGGGCGGGGATATTGGTTCATTTGGGTATGGAGACTCGAATGTGTAGCCCCGTCTGTGTCAATTAAGGACCGATCCGTAAGTGGAATAGGATTGAGCACACCCCGGTTGGTCGTATGCCCGATTATGGTACGGTAAGCCACTCTTTCTCTCATACGGAATCGATGGACCGTAACTTCCTGTGGTTGGACGTGGGTCGAGGCGAGGCTTAGGCCGACTCTCGGCGCCAAGCCGGGCTTGGGGCCGCTCGAGGGTGCTAGGTTTTCGGGCCACGTGAGGACGCTTCAGCGATTGGGTATGATTGGGAGGGGTTGACACTAGGCCCTTGTGGTAAGTGTCGTCGCGATCAATGCTTCCTGCGAGGGTTAATTAAGCGATTCGAATTGCCGCGCTCTCGGATATGAGCAAGCTTAATCCGAACTTCTTCTGCGTAGTAAATAACTTGAACTTGTGGTTCGCCGTTGGGCTTGAGCTTTAAAATGGTTATGTATTGCTCTACATTATTTGTTGTTAATTTCAATCTCACACTAGAAGTAAGTGCGGTCTATAGCTGCTTTAAACTTGTAATTGGTTCGATTGTCGCAATTATACTACAAATGTTAATGCTTTTCCGCACTTTTACCTTAAGCTTACTCCTTGCTACAACTAAATGCATAATCCTTTGGAGTCGGTCATATATGGACCCACGGATAAGTCTTGCGAGTACCTTTCGTACTCATGCTTCTGCTTTGTGGTTTTCAGGTGAGGATCCGGTTGGCGAGTGTGAGTTCTGCCTGCATCGCCTCGGTGATCGCGGGCACCGAGTAGCGGCTTGGCGATGCCGCCTACGCCGGAGTGTTCAAAGGCGAACACTTCCGGATTTGCTTTACTTTTGTTAAATGCGTTGGTTGGTTCTTTTGTTGTATAGATAGGCGTTCGATGGGCTTTTGGATTTGGTAATGGACGCCACGCCGTATGTCGGGTTCCGTTGTGTCTTCTTGAGCCGTTGATACTTCTTTGTGGTCTTTGTGGATGTCGTTTTTACTTTCCATATATATATATCAACTGTGTTTTCTTGTCTGCTGAGTGGATGTCCGTAGAATCTAGAAAGGTCATGCCGAAATTTTCCGTTTTTCGGAGTCTTGGTCTTTTTCCCCGTTCTTGCCTAGTTTAGAGTTTTGGAGTTGTTTCAATCTTGGTTTGGTGGTTGTCGGGTTTGTCTTTGTGCCGTTGTTTTCCGCTTGCGTGTTGGTTCGAAAGTTTCGAGTTCGTTGCCCCCTTTGTGCAAATTGAATTGATAACGACTGTGGAAACCGGTATGTGGGGATCCTGGGCGAGTTCGGGTCACATACCGGGGGAATACCGGGATGGTTGTCGAATTGTTAGGATGTTTCTTGGAGTTGTCTCGATTGGGCTTGGGTATTAGCATCAGGATCACCTCCGGTGATTGGTTGCTAGGATCCAAATCCGATGGGAACAACTGTTCATCCAACAACTCGAGGACGATCTGGGCGGCTCCTGACAACCGCGCACTCTAATTTCATCGTGGAATGATATTTTCGGCATTTTTTAATGTTTTCTTCCATTTTCCTCCATTTTCTCTCATTTTAGACATGAAATGACCAAATTACCCCTCTCTGCTTCTTCTACCTCTGTCTCTCTCCTTCCCTCCCGTCTCTCTCCTCCTCCCTTCTTGCTCCACGGCGTGCGGCCTCCAAGGCATTGGCGGTGCGGTGAGACAAGAGATGGTGGCCGCCGTCGCCGCAAGCTCACACCACCATGGTCGTCGATGTCTTGTGCTCACGCCGCTGCCACCTTGTGCTCACATCGCCATAGCTGCCGCTGCTCGAGCTCACGCCGCCAAGGCCACACCTCGAGCTTGCGCCGCCGCTGCGTGCTCACGGCGCCATGGCCGTTGCCACCTCGTGCTCACGCCATCATGGTTGTCGCCGCCTCGTGCTCACGCCGCCACCACCTTGTGCTCACACCGCCGCCATGGCCGCCACCACCTTGTGCTCACGTCGCCATGGCCACCACCGCAAGCTCACACCGCCATGGCTAGAGTAGCTCACCAGGGCTAGAGCTAGAAGAAGCAGATAGGGATACTTTGGTCATTTTAATCCCTAAATAAGTGAAAATGGAGGAGAAATATGGGGAAACGGGGAAAATCATTAAAAAAATGCCGAAAATGTCAATCCACGAAGAAATTGGAGTGCACGGTGTCATTTCGCGAAAGGCACACGAATTTAATATCAATCTGTACGAGGCACCTCAATTTGGTGCAGGGTTCAAATTTTCGTTTTAGGTCAAATCTCGTCGTCGACCGAAATCCGATTTTTCGGCGAGATCTCGTTATTTCGGACGAAATCCGGACGGAATTCAAAAACCAAAATTTAAATCCGTTTTTTTTTAACCGAAATTTCTGGGATTTCGGTCAAAAAACCGAAATTTCGTCCGAAAAAACCGAGATTTCGGTAAAATTCAACTGAACGGAAAATGGTTCAAACGATGTCAAAAAATTTTGAAATTTTGGTCAGACCTGGGAAATGACTTGAGGAATCCAATCCGGTCAAACTCCGGTCAAATCCGGTCACGTTTTAGACAAATTTCGTTCAAAAAACCGAGATTTCGGTTCGTTTAACCGAAATTTCGTGAAATTATAGATCAGAGCACGTTTAAATTTTTTTAGGGTTTTTTTAATTTCGCCGGGATTATAGAACTCGGGGGGTCCGAAATCCGAAATTTCGGCGAAATTTCGCGGGATTTCGCCGGGAATTTGAACCCTGATTTGGTGTCATTCATTGAAATTCCCCCATGAAAAAGGGGGTGATGAGGAGCTCAGGCGGTGTCCATGACGGAACGGGAGAGAGAAGGGAGAGGGAGGTAGGAGGAAGAAAGAGAGGAGACAGGCAGGCCGGGCCGGGCTGGGGAAAAAGATGGCCGGTTCGGCTGCCCAAGGGAAGGGGGACCTTCCCTCACATAGTCCTTAGCCTGTCCAATCCGTACCGATCCGCGGCAACCAGTAACTCAGCAAGTGCTGCATCGTTGCGATAATCTTGCCTCGTTGGCAGGTGTCCGGCAGGGCGTCGGTGTAGATGAACTGATGAAGTGGAGGAGCGCCTCCAAGACCGACGGCTCCATGTCGTCGTCGAGCACGCACTGTGGGCTCGGAACAGCCGGCCGCCCACGGGGAACTCGTCGTCCGCGCCCGCCCTTCTCGCTCCCCAGCATCTGTTCGAGCTCTCGCCGCAGACTTGACGGCGGCACGGACGCTGGGCTCGCCAGGAAGCCCTCCGTGCGGGACTCCTTGATGACGGCGAGCGTGCGCCTGAGCGCCAGGCAGTCGTTGACGGGGCACGGCGACGTCTGCAGGCTGGCTTTGTTGAAGAACTTGCCGTAGCCCCAGTCGTCACTCGGCGCTTTGAAAGTAGACGCCTCGGCGCGTGGTTTGCTACCTGATGCGACAGCGACACGCCGCCGTCTTTCTCCAGCAACCTAATGCCTCACGTTGACATACAGCAGCCCGCTGCCGAAGTGCCGAGCTCCAGGTAAGCGGAGGCATGGCCGGGGTAGTGGTCCCCGTCTGGGAAGAACGTGAGGAACCAGTCGAAGCCGTCGACGGCGAAGGTGCTCGACCGGACGAACTTGCCGGCGCCCATGCCGTCGAGCAGGGAGTAGCCGGTAACATGGAAATCGTGCATCGCGGTGACGCTTTCCGTCAGGCTCCTCGACGACGTCTTGGGCAGGCGGCGACCGGACTACGCAGTTGACATGTCTGCCATGGCAAGAACAATGGCGATGGATGGTGCGTACGTACGCAATTGAGTAATTTCTGTAATGTGTTTAAGGAATCTGATATAATGTACTTGCGACTTACTTGACGCTATTATTGTACGTTTTCTTGCCTCAGCACATCGTGGAGAGTCCTACTCTGTCACGACTGAAATTAGTAAAACTTCAGGTATCCCCAAACTCATTCCACGTAATGAATATATCATCAATTTAATTTAACTAGAAAAGGGGATGATCATGTCAAATCTGTCTCCAAATCTAACTGTACAGAACCTGACAAGATATGATGCAACTACTTCAGGTCGAGGGAGTAACATTTTCTCTCTCGAAAGATTAGGGAGTAACATTACTATGTATGATAGGGTACACGGCCTTTTGCAACTGAGACATGTAACCTCACTTGAATCAGGGACTCGAGATTTCTTAGCATATATTTCAAGATAAGTTACTGTATGTATCATCACGCTTTCCGCTAACTGGTAGAGTAATGGCCTAATCAGTCGAAACGAAGTTCATAGTTTATCCATTATATGTTTGAACTTTGAAGATGTCATTTAGCATGCTGAAGAGTCAGTACATTCAGTGAAATCGCGCATTGACCTGAAGATGAGCAGTCAGCTTGTCATGGGTAAGACTCAGATGGAAACTGCAGATTGATTCGCGAAGAATATGAAACAAGCAATCAGCGGCAAACCAGGAATGTGTGGAGCACACAACTTAACGAAAAGGATTATGGCCACTCCGTGCGATCCAATCAGGTAATCAAAGGATCTCTGAATGTTCAAATATCACACTTTGACAAAGGGATAAGGAATTAAGGATGGCTCGGGGGCTGAAGCATGAGTAGAGTAAACCAAAATATGTGGTTCAGACTTCAAAGCTTCGGTGTTCAACTGTTGGTTCATATCAGCATATATTCAGGTAAGCAGGCAAATAGCAAGGCATATATTCAGACGAAGCCTACATAAGTATTATTAGAATTTATACCGCCAACTAGTCATTCTGTCATGAAATAGATACACTTATAATACGATAACTACAAGACGCACTAGAACGCTCAGTCACATACCGGAATGCAGATAACTGAACATGAGGATTCAGTACTACGGTGTACTCCATAAGGTGTGATCTTGCTCGAATTCTCATCAGGACTTGTCACTCCAAATGTGGGATACCGTGCCTAGAATCTCCTTCATAACCAAGGGACAGCTTTCTACGAGATGCTTAAATCCTTCGGTTTCTATGACCGGACCAAGCATGTTGGGCGAGGCTATAAACCCAATGCAGGCTTTTCGCAGCTGTGAGCAGTGGTGTTGCTCTGCTAAAACCAGGGTGGTTGCCACCGTCTCCACATCAATGGTTTCACTTAGCTTCCTTTCACACATCAACCTTAGCCTGTCCACTCCGTACCGATCCGCGGCAACCAGCAGGTGCTGCATCGCTGCAGCTTTGCCATCTTTGCAGTTATCCGGCAGGGAATCTGTGTAGATGTAGTGAAGGAGCGCCTCGAAGATCAGAGGCTCCATGTCGTCGATCTTGATGCTCTGCGTAGCCTTCTCCTTCATCGGACCAAAGAGCTCCGCCCTGAAAACCGGAGACCGGAAAGCCAAAACACATCTGTGAGCACGGAACAGTTGGCCGCCCACGGTAAAAGCCACATCTGCTCCTTCTCCGTCGCTCAGCATGTTCTCGAAATCTTGGTGCAGACTCGATGGCGGGACTACCACTGGATTCATCTGAACATCCTCCGTTCGAGATTCCTTCACGACGGTCAGCAAGCACCTGATCGTCAAGCAGTCGTTGTCTAGGAAAGGCGGCCCTTGCAGCTTGGTTTTCTCGACGAATTTGATGAAGCCCCAATTATCACTCGCCGGAGAGAAGGTATGCTTCATGTAGGAGTTTGTTACCTGGGACAGATTGCCGTCTTTCTCCATCAAATTCAAGGTGAACCTGGCCCTGACGTCCTTGTCCCTGCTGCAGTAATACAAGAAGGCCGAGGCGTTGCCGAGGCAGTTCACGGTGGAGCCGTCCGGGTAGAACCTGACGGCCCAGTCGAAGCCGCCAACGGTGAAGGTGCTGGAGCTGACGTACCTGCCGATGCCCATGCCGTCGAGCATCGAGTACCCCGTCACCTTGAAATCATGGACAGCGGTGACAGAATCCGTCAGGCTCATCGACGACGTCCTGGCCAGGCAGCGGCCGACCGCCGGAAAAACCGAGTCGCTGTGATCAGACATGGCAGGAAGAAACGGACCGATCAGGCGAGGAGGCTCTGGGACCTGGCACCCATCCTGGCATTGCAAGGTCGCGGGAATCGATCCGGATAGGATCAGAGGGGCGACGGCGGGTTGGGCCCGGCGGCGGATCGGTGAAGGTGGTCGAGGTCGGGGAAGAAGGTCATCAGGAACCGATCGGGCAAGATCGACCGCGCCCCCGGAAGGGCGCCCTTGAACCTGCTGCCGGGCGGACACCCTCGAGGTCCGCTGATGGCTGCCGGCCGGAGTTGGAGGAAGAGCACGAACGGGAAGAAATAAAAAAAAATGCCGACGCGAGTCGACGGCGCCGTCCGTGCGGCACGAGACAAGCGAAACCCCTCGCTGGCTGGCTGCGTGCGTCTGGCTGTTTGCAGTCTGTGTGGGCCAACCATGAATGGGCCAGTTTAACAGCCCGCGGTAGAACAGTAGACGTTCAGAGGAGGGAGGCCAGCGGCAGGCCGCAGCCCGAGCGGAAGCCCACGCGGCCGAGCGAGGGCTGCGGCCTCTTGGGAGGCCCGGGAGTCGTCTGCTACCGCCGGTGTGGAGACAGGGTTCACGGAATCGAGAAAATCGTGTGATTTTTGCCCGTATGGCCGTATTGATGTGATCCGGTTTTAAAAATGGATGATAAATCGGTTTAATTTTAAAAAATTAGAAAATTCAAAAAAATTTATGTATCACAAATCGGTCAAAAATTGGTGGAAATTTGACGAAAATCGCTCGAAAAAATCGACTGCAAAAAAGTTCAACAAGTTTTTCGATTTTCACGAAAAATCATCGATTTTCCACGAAAATCTTTGATTTTTTTTTTCAAAAAAAAATATTTTTGAATTTATGCGATTTCTGACGATTTTCGATGCCGACGCAGTAGCGAATTTCTTCACAATAATGGTAAGGTGAACCCCGGTGGAGACGCGGAGCCGGCAGCTGCCTAATCGCGCGAAGCACTTCCAACGTCCGTCCGATTTGATTGCAGAGTGCAAACCCGAGTAGAGGGAACGTAATGTAATGAGGACATGTGTAAGGCTAGGGTTCACAAAATCGACGAAAATGTGTGATTGTCACGATTTTTACCCGTATTGACACGGTCCGGTTTCTAAAACCGGTTCAATCGAAAAAAATTCAAAAATTCGAAAAAGTTTACGTGTCACAAACCGGTCAAAAATCGGTGAAAATCGCTCGAATCGCTCCAAAAAATCGACCGCAAAAAAGTTCAACAAGTATGTAAATTTTCCATGAAAATCGTCGATTTTTTTTCTAAAAGAATTTTGGATTTTGAATTTATGCGATTTCTAGCAATTTTCGGTGCTTAAGCAGTAGCGAATTTATTCACAATAACGGTAAGGTGAACCCTGGTAGAGGGGCGGAGCCGGCAGCTGCCTAATCACGCGAAGCGCTTTCAACGTCCGTCCGATTTGATCGCATAGTGCAAACCCAAGTAGAGGGAGCGTAATGTAATATAAGGACATGTGTAACAGTATATCTTAGTCGTATTTAAACTATCTCATATAGAATTAATTTTAGATGATACGAAGAAAGGTGAAGGAAGAGAGATAAGTGTAATATCGCAGATTATTTTCAAGTTAAAGGAAAATTCAGTTGTTGGTGTGGATCCTTGTGGGAGAGGGATTCTTTGTTTTTTTGTGGCAAGGGGTAAGCACGTACGGCCACGGTGGATTGCAGTGGCAAGCAGTCCGCGGTCAGGCAGGCGGCCAGCAAGAACAGGTGACTAGCCGAGCACTAGCAAACAAATAGGCACTTCCTCAACCCTAAGTGCTAACTTCTTATTTCTGAATGCAAACAAATAAAAGATTTCAAGTATATATGTATTCATCATTTATCTTCTTAGTAGGAAAAAAAGATGGAGGCTGTGGATCCAGAGCATATGCAATAGGGTAGGGCTTGTGTAGTAGACTAGATCACTAGAGTATAGTCTTATTCGCCTATTGCTCGTTTACACATTGGCACTCTGTACGCTGTACGAAATCGGCTATTCCAAAATCACGTTGTAGATACGGACCTTTTTATTTAGAAGGTGAATTACATGGTGAAATAGTTGGCAGAGTTCTTCTTTTGGTTATTAACATGTTTGCCGTCAATGCGTAGTGTCAAATTGTGAATAATATATAGAAAGAAAACGAATAGTGGTAACTAATCTCTAGCACTAATTCAATTCATTTGTACATTGCAGCTATATATGGGATGAACGAATAGGAGCACCACCAATTAGTTAAGATTTATATATACTACACCTTCAATTATAATGTAGTAAAATAACTTAGAGGTAAGATTGTAACTACACATTACTAAAGATGATACAAAAAGGGAAAAATATTATGGAAGCCCTAGCTGCCAGCCATGGACTCCCTCATTCCAATCCAAAGATCGAGGAATTTGTCCCAATTGTGAACAAACACAATGATCTAGAGATGGGTCAAATATATCGTTCCTTCGTCATTTAATATGTGATCATTCATTATTTGTACATCAGTATGTATAATTGAGGAGCAGCAACGATCGAGGCTCCGCTCAATGCCGCGGGTGCTGCGGCGAGCTGCTTCAGCACCGGTGTCGTAAATCAAGAGCGCATGTTGTTATGAGACTTGCTAAGCAGCGGCCATGATGTTTAGATGATTTAGGTAAAAACATAAACCTCATAATATTCAAATCCCTTCCCTAATCACGCCATAATTCCCCTAATCCGGCCGTGATTCCACTCGCCAAGCCGTCAGCTGCAATCGCTCATGCATTGCTTTACGCAATTCGCATCTCCCTTTAAGTAAAAAAAATGGGCTTGATAATTTGGTGTTGAGTTAATTTAGGTTAAACCGAAAATCTATATAAGAATGAACTAAAAGAAAAAAAAAATCTTTATTACCCTTGAGAAATCAATGATCAGGTTTGATTTATACCATCACTTCTTACTACCATCATAATGCATCGTAAAAATTCTCTAAGATAATTTATATGGGATTTAAGAGTGAGGATGGATGATTTAAGTTTTACAATAAATATGCAAAGGATAAATGATTTAGTGCAAGGAAAGATTCATTGAACGTGATCCTCCAACAAATAAGATAATCCATAGGCAATTAGTCTGCTCTAGAAAGAGGTTTTACCAAAATTTAGAGAATTTGTTCCTAACCCACTTGGAGTTGATGAGTTTCAGGTAATGTGGAACGAGTTCAGGTTGAGAGAGATGCAGCGCGTGTCTTCACACCGGTAGCTTTGGAGAAGGTGAAGTGAGAGATTTACGATGCAATGAATTGGGAAATTATAGATGGTGTAAATGAGGACAACTCGGTCAAGTATGTACTTTCCTTGAAAGAAAACATCAAAAAATTGCATTTGTGATGTGTGTTTTTGATGAAGTATCATCGAAGAGAATCGATCGCATGCCCTTGTCGGAAACTGGAACGTGAATCAATCCCGTGCTGGCATATATTTTTTTGGTGTTTTGCAGTTCATAAAGGTGGACATGATCCCTCGGCGTTGCATATTGCCGGCGTGGACAAGAAAAGCAAAATGTGCGTTTCCTTCAAATATATATGGCGAAATATACAGTTGGTCCGATTGGATGGAACATTATCGGCCTGAATAACCATGACACGGTGAAACGAAGCTTTGTAGATTACGAAGGTTGGTAGCAATTGTCTCCACTTTCCACGACGGATTCAGGTTGTGGACATCATCGTCAGCTCTCTCTGTCACTCATCCCCCTCGTTGCTTAACAGAAGCTCACGTCTCCTTTTCTGTTTTTTCTATCGCTCCCGATTAATATTCCTTCGCGTCCTTTGAAAACCGAGCTAGCTGCTCCGGTTCGGTTTCGGTTTGGAGCGGCGATGTCCTAATCACTTCGGTGCCCTTTGTTATTACTTACTTAACACAAGCACACAGCTGCACGCTATTCGTTATCTATTTATTATTGCCCCATGGTCGTTGCTTGCTTTTGACACGATGCTAGTCAAATGCACCCAAACCGTAATCCCATCGTTCGGGTTTTCGGTTTGAGCAGAACTATTGGACGGTATATCGTTCCAACGGTATAGCCCGAAACTTATGAAACTTGTGAAACTCGTGATCGGTTTCATGTGTTTCAGTGTTTAGTTTTATGAGTTTCAGGTTTCATCAGTTTTTATGGAACGGTATAGTCCGAAACTTATGAAACTTGTGAAACTCGTGATCGGTTTCATGTGTTTCAGTGTTTAGTTTTATGAGTTTCAGGTTTCATCAGTTTTTAGTGTTAAGT
Source organism: Rhipidocladum racemiflorum (assembly GCA_036346355.1). NCBI lineage: Eukaryota > Viridiplantae > Streptophyta > Magnoliopsida > Poales > Poaceae > Rhipidocladum > Rhipidocladum racemiflorum. The sequence goes on along the minus strand of CM070576.1, from coordinate 66,750,128 downwards.
TTCATGAGTTTCAGTATAAAAAATCACAAGTTTCATGCGCTTCATTGCTATACCGTTTAGACGGTATAGCGTCCGATAGTTTTTCTGTTTCGGTTTAGGGTGCTCGGATTTTTGGAAAGGGCCACTATTTCACATGACCAATTACATGTAATGGCATTCTAAGGTGTAATTTCAAAGTCATGTTGCCAACAGAGCAGCTACTGCACATACATAAAGACCGTTGGTAATCAATACTGCATCTTAAAGAAAAAGAGAGAGAATCAATACTAATCCTCTATTGTATCCTGTTATCTTTATCTGCTATTACATCATTAAAACAATGTTACAAGTAGCATTTCTTTGCGCAAACACTTAACACTATTTATTATATATTAAAAAACACTTTATTATGTCATTATTGCAGTGGTATTGTCCAATTATCACGTTTTATAGAACACTTCAGGCAATATACATCTCCTTTTTCAGCCTTCTACAAATACTAATCAAGCCGCCGTCGCTGTTTCCTAGTCCAAACGAGTTATGAAGCTGTGGTTCGGACCGGTCCGGATCAGTCATGTCGGGAAACCGAAGCATTCGGGTTCGGTTTCGGTTCAGGGTTACGGAGGTAGGATGTCTTAAGCGAAAGTGCAGAACTAGTAGGATGCATTTGACTCTTAAAAGGCGAAAGCCGACAAGATATTTCTCGGGTTCTGCTCGGTTCGGTTTAACACTGTTCGGGTTGGTCTACTACTTTCTCTGTATATATATACAGCATGAAGCTGTGGCCTGTGGCAAGCTTCCAGCCTTCTATTCTTCCATTCTCCAAGCTCAAATCGAAGCATTTCTCTCTCACACCACCCAAAGACAAGACATGGAGTTCCTGGCTCTCCTCGTCAACATGGTGAGCTTGATTGCCGAGGCCAGCCGCAACATGGAGAAGCTGCCGGCCGCGCTGATCTCGTCCGGCGTTTTCGAGGGCGCGGCGGCGCTCAGCCTCGCCGTCTTCAAGGCTCCAGGAGGTATGTTTCTGCACCATGGAAAGGCTCCCTTCTACCTGTACTACGGCATTCTCATCGCCGTAGTTATCTTCGGGTTTGTGGAGGCGTCGGCCGGAGTGTGGGTTTCCTATGATCTGGTCCGCCGGCGTGCTGTCGGGAAGACGATCCTTTGGGTGTCCATCTTGCCCCTCGTCTTTGTGGCTGCGCTCGGACTGGGAGGCTTCGTCACCGTGAAGTAGTTGCATCCACTGGTGTGTGTATTAATTTCGCATTCTTTTGCGAGTGTATACCAAATTCAGTTGTGTTGTACGAGCAGTAGCATGGGGTTTTAGGTGCTCCCACGTGTAGTTCAATTTTCTTATTGTGAAAACGTACTTGTATTCCGCCCTGTTTGTGAGATTTGGGTTATTATACTGTGAATTATTCCAGGAAAAGGTTTCGGGTCCTCATGTGGTTTTTCATATGAATTAATATGTGTTTGTCTTGTGATACGAGTGTTGTACTGATGTCGCTAGGCATCAGTTATATTTTCAAGGCTTCAAGCAGAGCAAAGAAGTAACTAAGAAGTAAGAACGAACAACAGACATTTTCTTAAACATATCGCTTTCAAGCTGAGTTCCGAAGCACCGTGTAGAAATCAAACAACTTTCTCAGCTCTCCCCTCTCACAGGGTGCACAGGGCTTGCAAGCCAGGGGATAGAAAAGCCAAATAAATAAGATGGGTTGTTTTTTTTTTAAAAAAAAAGTGAGGATCTAGCGTAAAACAATCGCAGAAAATTCTTCCTAGAAGAGGTCTTCAGAAGAATTTGCACAAAAGCCTCGCTCTCTGTTTTCAGAAAGCAAAGCAAACAAAGGAGCTGCAGCCGAAGATCCTCTTCAGTCTCGTCCTGAATAAATGTAATGAATATGTTTTTTGTCCCTATTTCATACATCCAATAAGATACTGATCGTCAAATTATTCAGCTGAAAAAAAGAAAATGGTGTCAAGTTAACTGTTAAGACGAGCCCAGAGCTAATAACATTATGTTGTGTTATTGTTACTACCATTGATCATTACTTAGCACGTTATATACCTGATGATTCAATGTTGGTCGCCTGAACACGGCCCAATAGGCCTGCCTAAGCACTACATGGCCCAATTTTGAAGGCAAAGATGAGCCTAATATAGGCCAACGTAAAATTGTCAAATATTCGAAAAGCTCAACTCAAGTTTTGCTCGGCACGAATTTCTTGAACGTGGCCGGACTAAACTAGCGCGGCCCAATATACTTAATGGGCTCTGGGGTTTCTTTTTGAACGAACGGTCTATCATAATTACTGCTTATGATAAAGATGAACATGGCAGCTTTCGTAATGAGAGTTTTGAGGGAATAAAACATAATATTAGGCATTTGCAAAAATTGAGGACTTTGATGTTCTTTAGACGAAGCCGTGTAAATTTGCTACAGGCAAGCTCCTTCCAAAGTTTCTACAAAGAGACATTTAGTTTACAACTCCTAAGAATTAATCACCTATCGTTGTCCGAAAAAGAGCCACTCTATTTCAGAGTGTCAAGATATGATTAATTGTGATCTCTGCGAGAGCGACCAACACATTGCTACCAAATGTCCAATTCTAAAAGTTTCAAAATCTACTGCAAATTTATGTGGTTGTGCAGCGGATGGTCTTGTATTTTATCAAATCCCTTATTCTGGTAACACAAATCGTCGATTTTTGAGCGAAAATTGCTAGAAATCGCATAAATTCAAAATCCAAAATTCTTTTAGAAAAAAAATAATAAAAAATCAACGATTTTTATGGGAAATCGACATACTTGCTGAACTTTTTTGCGATCAATTTTTTGGAGCGATTTTCGTCGATGTTTGACGAAAATCAAGCGATTTCCACCGATTTTCGACCGTATTGTGACACGTAAACTTTTTCGAATTTTTGAATTTTTTTTGAATTTTTTGAATTGAACCGGTTTTAGAAACCGGACCGTGTCGATACGGGTGAAAATCGTGAAAATCACACGATTTTCGTCGATTTTGTGAACCCTGGCCTTACACATGTCCTCGTTACATTACGTTCCCTCTACTCGGGTTTGCACTCTGCAATCAAATCGGACGGACGTTGGAAGTGCTTCGCGCGATTAGGCAGCTGCCGGCTCCGCCCCTCCACCGGGGTTCACCTTACCATTATTGTGAAGAAATTCGCTACTGCGTCGGCACCGAAAATCGCCAGAAATCGCATAAATTCAGAAATAATTTTTTTTTGAAAAAAAATCAAAGATTTTCGTGGAAAATCGATGATTTTTCGTGAAAATCGACAAACTTGTTGAACTTTTTTGCAGTCATTTTTTTGAAGTGATTTTCGTCAAATTTCAACAATTTTTGACCGATCTGTGATACATAAATTTTTTTGACCTTGCGTTGGATGCCCGAGCCCAAGCAATTCCCTATTTGTTTGTTCGTTTAATTTTCAATCTATCTCGTTGGAATAGTGTTTTTTTAGAAAGTGTAAACTATAAATAGGTATTTTTAAGCTGGGTTTATCAGCAAAAATCACTCATTTCTGTAACATCTCGAAGCTCGGATGGGCCAAGCCTCTTTTTTTTAAAAAAAAAAAATCTTGAGAGGAGGAGTTGCGCCAAGGCAGCACATTTGGATTTTCAAGCTTGGCTTGGGCCAAGCCTAAACCCTAAATATTAGTTTGGGCTAAGCTGGGCCTAACAAGGTCAAGAGTCTCAAATCTACTATTTGTCGTAAGTTATTGTTACCTCTTTTTTGTGAGAGTTTATGGTGTCTACTACTTTAGTAGTAGTTGATGTCTTCTTCCTCCGCAAAATGAGTACTCTCCAAGTCCAAGTTTATAAGCTGTCGGGGATTGGTTATCTGGCAAAAGACCACGGTACCCCCGTAAAAAGCTAAACCCGCCGACCTTGTGGTACTAAAAGAAGATGCTCGGGAGAACGAAACGAGCATCCCTCCTCCTCCTCCGAGCATACGCGTCCGCGCCTTTGTTCGCAGAAGCACCAACGCGCTTCCCACGAGCAAGCATGCTCGTAGAGGCCACGACCTACTCGGGTGTTTGGTCGGAGGGCCCAGCGAACGCTACAAGGAAGGAAGGAGCCAACCAATCAGCCAGAGATCAAGGGAGATCATACCCGAAATTCAAATAACGCGGGAATCAAGGACAGCGGGTCACGGATATGGATACCTAGCGGGATCCCAGGAGGTAGTTACCTTCTTCGTATCCCTAGTCGTAGTATTTAAACCCCTCAAGATCTCAGAACGGGGAGGGACACCAAGATAGAACACAATACAATGGAGTAGGGCTATTATCTCGACGGTGAGAGGCCCGAACCAGATAAAACACCGTGTCCCCTTTTCTTCTTCTCCCGACCTCGCATCGCTCGAACGCCCTCTTCGATCCGTGCACGACGGGCTCTGTTGATCCCCATTCAACAAGTAAGCTCGACGGAGCCCGTTCTCCAATCGCCGATACCGCGCCGTCCGTGGGGACCGACAGCTTGATTCCCGTACAGATCAAGATCCTCGAGGATGCCGAACTCAGGAGACACTCGGGACCTTTGTGTTTTTGACCACGTTGAAGATGACGACGTGTACTACGCCGCCGACAACGTGGCCAGGGTGACCGATCCTATCGGTCACACTGAGTCTGGGAGCCCTTCCCCGGACACGGGGATGCGAGGGCAGGGCCTCCATTCCCCGGACATTGCCCTCGGAGACCCCGAGGATGACTGCGACGGGCTCTACGATGGCCTGGACATACCAGACGACCTAGAGCTCGACCGAGAGACTGCGTCTCAAGGGGATACAATGATGTCCCCATCACTTTCATCCCGCTCTCGTCGAGTCAACGTGGCCGGGAGCCGTGCGGAGCCCGGAGAAGGATCCTCGGACGCTGCCAAGCACGACCACTACGAGGCGGCCAGACTCCACCTGGAGGCGTCCTTGGGAAAGACCCTCGCGAGCATTCGCCGCCAGGCAAAGGGGGGGCGCGCCTCGACGGAAAGGAACTCTCGTGGGTACCGAACTCCCGATCGCGCCCCGGAGCGTCGCCAAAGCTCACCGCCGCCAGTTCACCGGAAACGGAACGATTCTGAGCCTTGGCGGCGGTCGTGCGTGACTCTTGTGATTTCCGAGCAAGTAGACTTAGAGGCCGTGGTGGTCGTAGCCGAAGATTTGGAAAGGCTTGCCGCCGAGCTAAAAGTCTCGGATCCTCCCGTGATCGGGATGCCCGAGTGTTTCCGGGACCATCACAACGCTCCCCGCGGCGCCGCAGAGGTGAATCTCGGAGCCATGCTCGGAGATCGCCCCAGATCGCTAACCCGATCCGGGAAAGGCCCCGGAACAGTCACAGAGCAACCTCAGAGCGATATCTGTATAATCGCCCGGATTACGAGCACTCTGAACGCTCCACGACCAGGCGGTCGTCGGCACGACCGTCGCGTGAGGTTTTTTCCCGACTCGGCCCGCGCACGGGGCGTTGGGTGGAAGACCCGCGTGGAGGCCGCTATGACCGAGGATTTCACCGCGAAATCCCGAGCTTCGGTTGACAGGCCTTCATGAGCTCCCTCCGGAACGTCGCATGGCCGAACAGATTCAAGCCCGGCCACATCGAAAGGTTCAACGGGACCCAGAACCCGGACGAATTTCTCTCAATATATACTACCGCCATCCTCGCCGCCGGAGGCGATGAGGGGGTGATGGCAAATTACTGCCCGACAGTTGCGGGCGGAGCCGCCAGACGTGGCTTTTTAATCGAAGGAAGGCTCCATACGGTCTGAGGGCGGCTTCGGCGCCGCTCAGAGCAAATTTCGGAGGCTGTTACATCCGCCCGGGAAGGAGCGCGACCTGGAGCGCTTGATACAGACGGACAGGAAACCCTCGTCAATTCGTCGAAGATTTATCCAGTCCGAACTCGATCCGAACATATCGGACGAGGCGGTCGTCAGAAGCTTTCAAGTTCGGGTGCGAGGCGGCGCTTCACGCAGACACAGAGATCCACCGGATCTAACGGCGAACGAGCTCTTCCGAATGGCCGATCGATACGCCAACGCAGATGAAGCCGTCGGTGGAAGAAAATCTTTGGGCGAAGGAAAGCTGCCGCCTCGGCTGGCCTAGAGACATCGATTAGCAAAAGGGCTCAGTGCAGAGACAAGAAGATCAAGAAAAAGAAGAAAAGCAACCCTCGCCGGCCATGGTAGCCGCGGTGGAACAACAACAACCCGAGCAACCCGGCCCGCGGCCGGGGCTTAACGCTTCGGGGAGAGGACAACCACACAGGCCCGAGGGCGAGGCGACCAAGCGGACCGGCCAGGCGACCAAGTGGACCGACGGCGACCTCTTGTCGCTTCACCAAAGCGCGCAGGCACGACCTCACGGAATTGCCGAGCGTGGACCTACCGCCTGAGCAGCTTTTCTGGCGGCAGGGTCCCATGCCGACGCTTCCGGAGCAGGGTGAAAATGACAAAGGAAAACAGCCCGCCGAGGAAAGTGAGGATGACATGGAATACCAAGAGCCAAGGAATCACATAGCGGTCATCTTCGGGGCTCCTCGCCTACAAGTCCCGCCGGGACTTAAAGGACGCCGCAAGAGAAGTGCACCAGGTTACCCAGGGTAAGCCTCCGGTGCAGCAGCTGAAATGGTCTGAGGTATCCCTCACCTTCTCCAAGGACGATTGTCCCCTTGGAATGACCAAACCCCAGAGGCTTCCGATGGTCGTGAACCCCACCATCAGCAATACCGTCGTCGGTCGGGTCCTCATAGACTCAGGAGCTCTTTGGACCTTATTTCACCCAAGGTTTTGGACGAGATGCAGATTCCTCGCTCCAAAATCAAGAGTGTGGCCGTGCCCTTCTTCGGGATAGTCCCGGCACCTCGATCAAACCTCAGGGCAGGTCGTCCCGCCTGTAAGTTTTGGCGGCCCAAGTAACTTCAGAGCGGAGCTAATCACCTTCGAGGTGGTAGACTTTGAGTCGGCCTACAACGCCATCCTCGGCAGGCGGCCTTGGCCAAGTTCATGGCCGCCTCTCATCACGCAGCGTGACGCTGCTCGAAGATTCCCGGACGAGCGGAGTTATAACCATCAAAGGAACCACAAGTCCGCACTCAATTGCGACGAAAGAGCCCTAGATATGGTCGGTCAGTTACCCACTCGTGGTCCTGACCAAGAGCCGAAGCATTCCCGGCCTAAACTTGCCCTCCAGCCTGGAGGAGAGACCAAGGCTGTTCCGCTCAACGAGTCGGAACCGGCCAAGGTCGTTCATTTGGGATCTTCCTTAGATCCCAAATAGGAACTCGAGCTCGTCACCTTCCTCCGGGCAAGGTCGGACGTGTTCGCCTGGGAACCATCCGACATGCCTGGGGTCCCAAGGGAGGTGGTCGAGCACAAAGCTATGATTCACGACAAAAAACCAAGAAGACAGAAACTTAGACGCTTTTCCCGGAAAAGCAGGCAATCATCCGGAGGAACTTGATAAACTCCTAAAAGTGGCTTCATCAGAGAGATCGAGCACTCCGAGTGGCTAGCCAATCCAGCCTAGTCGGGAAGAAAGGAGGCAAGTGGCGCATGTGCGTCGACCACACGGGTTTGAACGCGAGATGCCCAAAAGACAACTACCCGTTGCCTCGCATAGACCAATTGGTGGGCGAACGGCGAGGTCACGAGCCATGAGCTTCCTAGACGCCTATTCGGGCTATCATCGATCACTGTCACGCGAAGACGAGGAAAAGACTTCCTTCATCACCCCATTCGGTACCTTCGCTGCTCGACCATGTCTTTCGGTGCGAGAAATGCGGAGCAACCTTTCGGCGCCTCATGCGAAGACTTTCCACCAGACCAAATAGGTCGAATTTGGAGGTCTATGTCGGCGACATAGTTGTCAAAAGCCGAGTACTTGGTCACGTTCTTTGACTTGGAAGAAACTTTCTGTAACCTCAATAAGCATCGAATAAAGCTAAATCCAGAAAAATGCGTATTCGGTGTGAAGGCTAGCAAGGTGCTCGGCTACATGGTCGGGCCGAATGGCGTTGGGGCTAACCCGGAGAAAATCGAAGCCATTGAGAACATGAGGTCGCCCACGTGCGTAAAGGAAGTACAAGCTCTGACCGGAAGAATGGCCGCCTTAAGCCGGTTCGTCTCCCGGCTGGGGGAGCGAGGACTACCGTTCTTTAAAGCCCTCCGCAAACATGACGGCTTCACGTGGACAGAGGAAGCTGATTGCGCGTTCAAAGAGCTCAAACGGTACCTCTCCCAACCGCCCGTCCTCGTCACACCCACAGCAGGGGAAGAATTGCTACTATACCTGGCGGCAACCCCGCAAGCGGTAAGCTCGGTGTTAGCGGTAGAGAGAGATGGTACCCAGCGACCTATCTACTACGTCAGCGAAGTACTTCATGGACCAAAGGAGCGTTACCCCGAGGTCCAAAAACTACTGTACTCATTGCTGATGGCCTCCAGGAAGTTGCGTCACTACTTTCAAGCACACAAGATCGTGGTACCGACCGGTTTCCCACTCAGGGAAATCCTGAAAAATCAGGACGCCAGTGGTCGCATAGCCAAGTGGGCGATGGAGCTCGCCGAGTTCGAGCTGGTGTTCTCAGCCCGCACGGCGATAAAATCACAAGTCTTGGCTGATTTCGTGGCGTATCGAAATGGTCGGCTCGGCTCCGCCAAATGGCGAACCCATGACTCGAGGATAACTCCTGGACTCAGATTTCGATGGATCCCGAGCATCTGGCGCTCGGGTCAAGTGGCGTCGTCTTGGTCTCCCGGATGGAGAGCAACTTCAAGACGCCATCCAACTACATTTCGCCGCGACTAACAACGGCGAGTCTGAAGGCCTTTTGGCCGACTTGAGCATGTAAATCGCTAGGAGTCCAACGGCTCACTGTGAAGGGCGATTCACAGTTGGTCGTAAACCAGGTCAACAAGGAGTATCAGTGTTCCGATACCTCAATGGCGCTGTACCTGGCTGAAGTAAGGAAGATGGAGAAATACTTCAAGAATTTCGAAGTAATCTACATCCCCAGGAAGGATAATTCCCTGGCCGACCAAATGTCTAAGGTCGGTTCCTCTCAAACCATCGCTCCGGTGGGGGTGCTTGTCGAGCACCTACATGAGCCCTCCATTCCCTCTGAAGAGGAGGCACCAGAGATCGGCGGTAGGGTCTCCTTCCTCGAGCAAAGTGCAAATTGGATGACGCCATTCATCCAATATCTTGCGCATGGGACATTGCCCGAGGAAGAAGCCGAGCGTTCCCGGCTAATAAGGCGATCTTCTCAGTACAGACTGATCGAAGACGACCTATACCGGAAAGGCGCATTAGGGATCCTTTCCAGATGCGTCTCTCAGGAGGAAGGCCAGTACCTTCTTCGTGATATCCATGAAGGAATGTGCGGAGCTCACTCGTCTTTCAGGACGCTTGTGAGCAAGGCCTTCCGTCTAGGGTACTACTGGCCCACGGCCTTGACGGACGCACGGTCAATCGTAACGACCTGCCGAGCATGCCAGTTCCATGCTCGCAAATCCCGTCAACCAGCATATGCCCTGCAAACCATACCGCTTTCGTGGCCATTCTCGACCTGGGGGCTCGACGTCCTTGGACCCTTTCCCCGAGGTCAGAAAGGCTGCAAGTATTTGCTCGTGGCCATCGACACTTTCACTAAGTGGATAGAGGCCGAGCCCGTCTCGACCATCTCGGCCCAGGCGGCCAAGAGATTCCTCCGCAGCAATGTGGTAACTCGGTTCGGGATACCCAACCGTCTTATCACAGACAACGGGACCCAGTTCACCAAATGAACTGTTCCAAAGTTCTTTGCGAGGAGGTCGGGACCAAGGTCTGCTTTCGCTTAGTGGCACATCCACGAGTAACGGAGCAAATGAAGCGAGCAAATGGGCAGCTAGTCCAGGGCATAAAAAAGAGGGTCTTTAAGACCCTCAACCAGCACCAGCAGCAGTGGGTGGATGAGCTTCCCGCCGTTCTTTGGTCTGGTCGCACCACGACCAGTCGAGCCACAGGCGAGGCGCCTTCCGACTTCGTCTACGGTGCGGAGGCCATTACGCACTGCCGAAATCGTCTTTGGGTTCCCCAAGGGTGCAATCGATCGATTCCGTCGATCAAAAGGTTGAGCGCCTTGTCGACCTGGACCTCGTCGGCGACACGCGAACAGCGTTGCTCGTCTGCGATATACCTCTGAGGCTCTTCGTAGGCATGCGGCCAAGACAGTCCGACCTAGGAGTCCTGCAAGTCGGCGACATGGTCTTACGAAGAGTTCAAGACCCGTCGAAGGCCAACAAGCTAACCCCAAGGTGGGAAGGACCCTACACGGTCGTGTCTACAAGACGCCCGGGGGCTGTTCGCCTCGCGATGCCGGATGGTCGGGAGCTCACCGACTGGAACATCGATCAAGCTGCGTAAATTCTCGTTTAGACGAGTACTCCTATCTCGCGCCCCTTGCGTTCTTTCCAATAAAAGCGTTTCCCTCTTTCTCGTGTTTCGTCCTCGCTTTGTCGAGCGAGCATCGTCGTCTAGCGGATTGCGCATTTAACTTATCCGACAAGTATGTGCGCACCATTTCCCTTGGCTCCCGGCCGGATGCTCGCCCAATCGTTCACTTTCCACAGTAGCTTTTCACTGTATGCGTGGTCGGGCGCGAACATCCACTCTAAGCCCGGTTCAGTGACCATTCGGGTATGGCGGCTCTACGTGATGTTGGATTAAAGTTCGTCTACTCTGTGCTCACATTTCTTCTCGACGCAACCGACCTACTTATATCATTCAAAAAATCGTCACGACCAAAGCGACCCTTAAATTTTCCATGAACAAACTCGTGCTCGCAACAGTAAGGGCACGACCTTTGTCCATGGCAGGGGCTCCGTATGGTAGGAACGTTCCGTCCCTTCTTCCAAGGAACCTTTGCTCGTATCTATGCTATATGCTCTTATGCAGGAACTTATTTTCCTTTTCTACAGAACCGGGATCATATAGACATATGTTGAAGGCAAACTCGAGAAAAACAGGCAAGGATCCTACGAGTTTGCTCATTTAACCCGAAATGTTGTTTTTTTTTACAGGGTTTACACGAGCTAAAAATAAAAGAAGAGCTAAGACCTACGCTCGACCTGAAGGGCAGCAAGTTCCTCCTTAAGGGAGTCGACCTCCGCCTCCAGGTCCAAAACTTTCCGACGAGCGGCGCGACCTTCACCGCTGTCCCGGCGCCAGACCTCCTTGAGCTGGGCCTCTTCGCCCCGAGCTCGTTGGAGTTCGGCGCGCAGGTCGAGACCTCCAACAACTTCCCAGCTCCTCTTCGAGGTCGGCACACTTCGTTCCGGTGTTCTTGGCCGCCTCGCTCTCAAAGAGCTGGTCCCGAAGTCCGACGACGAGGCTCTTCGCCGACTCCAGCTCCTTCAGGTCGGCCTCGCGCACCTCGGAGACCCGACGCTCGAGATCGGCGATCTTGGCGTCTTGCTCGCGATGATACGCCCAGAACTCCTCTGCTGGAACTGCGGAGGCATCGATGTCCTCCATAGCTTTCGCCGCAAACTTGGAGCAAAAAAGAAGAAAAAAGAAGGAAGGTCAAGAAAAACCCCTTGAAGATTGCTCGCCTCAGGAAAAAAGTTAGAAGCAAAGCGCTCACCAGAAGAGCCCGGCTGACCAGCTTGTCCTGAAGCCGCTGGCGGTCGGTAGCACCAGCTCGGAAAAAGGGATTAACCCACGCAGGGCCATCCTGATCCCGAGCCGCGACGTCAGATCTTGCCCTCCTGGGCACCTGGTGCTCCCAGGAGGGCAACGGCGTTTCCGCCTTCGACCAACCCCAGGACGCCCTGAGGTTGGTCTTCTGCATCAACAGGCGGCTCGTGGCCGCCCTCCTCCTACCCGGCCAGTGCGGGCTGACGCCGGCTAACGCCGCTTCGCCCCTTGCACTTCCGCCGCCGAAGGCAATGGAAGCTCCACGCCCGGAGGCGATTGGTCGAGGACGACCACCTCCGGCCGTGATCCGCGGCCGGGCAGCGGTCATCAACGACCACCTCCTCTTCGTGGCCGCGCCAGCCGGTTGGTCGGCGACCACCTCCTCTTCGTGGCCCGGACGGAGGCGGTAGTCGGGCTCGGCGATCATTTCCGCGGCCAGAGTGGGCGGTCGATCACGACCGCATCTCCCTTGGTCCGCGATTGCAGTGTGGCGGCGGCGGCAAGCCCCTCCTCTTGGCTCACGGCCGAGGGCGGTGGGGCGAAAGCCACCACCCCTTGACCGTCGGAGTCCGACGCTTGGGGCTCGCTTGCGCCTACCCCTTCGTAAGGGACCAAGGCCAAGGCTTCTTGGTCCTCAGCCCCCTGCGGCTCCTGCTCCTCCGCGGCTGGAATAAGCTCGGGCCCCGCCGAGGAAGCTCCACTGGTCCGTAGTGGCGCCGGCTCCTCCCCATCTCGGCCATCACTTGGTCGACAACGCGGTCGAGCTTCGGCGTCAAGCTGCAGAGTCGATAATCTCCTCGACCATCGGCGGAAGTCCAAAAGCAACATCCGAGCTATCGCGCCCACGCCAAACAGGGTGGGGTTAGCCCGAAGAAAATCGCAAGACAAGAACAGAATAAGAGAATGAAGTAGGAACTTACCTTCTGCCCGGCGAGCAGCGCCATCCTCCTCGGCCTCCTCGCTGCCGCGGCGACCTGCCGCGGCGGCCTCAGAGGGCCTCGGCCCACGACCACGACGCGCTCCTCCGCGGCGTCGGGCACGATGCCATCGCCGGTCGACGTCGTCCATGTCGACCTCTTCCAGCCGTCGAGGTCGTTTGAGAGGTCGACCTCCTGCTCCTTCCGACCAGAGCATAGGTGGCCTCCTCTTCTTCTTCCTCCTCGGTCGTCGACCACCCGAGTAAGCTGGTCCTGGAGGGCCTTGATCTGCCTCTCCAGCCGCTCCTTGGTCGGGAGGGACCTGGCCTCCTCCTCGGCCTTCCTCGCCTGCTCGGCGAGCTGTTCCAGTCGGCTCATCAGCTCCGGCCTCCTCCGTTTGAAGTCATCAAACCAAATTCGGAGTTCGCTTACCTCCTGGCGGTCGGCGTACTCAAGGTGCGGCGTGGGGGTCCTGGTCGAAGCTCGGCGCCTCGACCGCTTGGCGCGGGGAGGCGAGGCGGATGCCTGGCGGCCTCGACTTCGCCCCTCTTGCGAGAGCCCACGGCGGTGTCTTTGGCTTCGGCGTACTGCGGCCTTCGACACCGCAAGCTCAAGGGCGACCTTCTCCTGCAAACAGAAATCGGGAAGAATAAGCTCGGAAAACATGCCCCCGAGCGGAAGCAGAAAGATGTACTTACCGCGTCGCCGCGGTCAAAGATGTTCTTGGGGACCTGACGGTTGGGCGTCAGCTCCTTCTCCTTCGGGGCACCGAACATCTCGGCGACCCTCTCGTCAACCCAGTCCGTCCTCGGAGCTGCGTCACAACCAAAGACTAAGACAAAAGATATATGTATGTATATAGCACCGATCATCGGAAAGCAGCGATGCTCGGGAAAGGAGTCCAGGAACATACCTGCGTTGTCCTCACGGGTGAGGTCATGCCACCCGGTCGCCTCGAAGAAGGGGTGCTCACGGCGCCTCAGGGGGGACACCCGGTTGAAGGTGAAATCCCGGGCGATATCTCGACCAGTGAGCCCCATCTGGGCGAGCTCACTGATCGTCCTGAGCACCCGCTCTTCCTCAGGTTGCACGGGCGGGCGCGCCGTCTCGATGGCGAGCGCCCCCGATGTAGACCAATCGGGACCCTCCGCCTTCTTACGGTAGAACCAGAGGTCGGCCCAACCCGACACCGAGTCCTTGAGCGGCGAGAGGATACTCGTATGGTCGGTTGGTCCCGAGGCGGAGATAAACGCAACCGGCGGAGCCATCCTACGGTGCGAAAGGGGGAGTAGAAGTGAAAGAAAAGGCTAGCCGTGGGCACTACGCCCACGTACGCCTCGCAAAGATGGGAGAAGATTGCGAGAGAAAGGATAGAGTTGGGGTGGAGATGAGAGATCTCGCACCCACAGAAGGCAAGCACGGAGGCGAGGAAGTCGCTCTCGAGCGGACAAGCCGTTGATGGCATACAATTCACGAGAGACGATCTCCGTCTCCGCTTCTTGACACCTCGTCGCCCCCGGGCACTCGACCCGAGCTTGGGTCGACGTACCCCTCATCCGTGAGCACCTGGAGCCTCCTTCGGGTCATCTGGCTGACCTTGAAGCGCGCCATGGCCAAAGAAGGAAGAAGAGCGAAAAGGGTTCTTGGGCGCTAGGGCTCTTGGAAAGTTTTTTTGGCCGAAGACGAGCAAAGAGACACGGTGTAACTCCGACCTCTCCCGGTAGAAAGGGTTAAAAAGACAGTGAAGGGGCGGGATAAAAATCGCCGCCTATCACGCAGCGACACCTGGCCGGAAAAAGCGCCGCTTCCCGAGAAACTGCCGTACCGTTACAGGGAGGCTTCTCTGAGAAGGAACCGCAGAACAACCAAACGACGCGCCCGCGCGGAGCAGGCACGCGGCGGGTAAAGAAGCTCGTGTCCCGGCGTAAAATGGTCGTGCACCACGATCAAAAGAAGTTCAATCCCCCCTCAAGTCTTCTTAGGCTCAAGGGGAAGCCCGAGGGTTCCCCACTTGAACCTCGGGGGCTAGCTGTCGGGGATTGGCTATCTGGCAAAAGACCACGGTACCCCCGTAAAAAGCTAAACCCGCCGACCTTGTGGTACTAAAAGAAGATGCTCGGGAGAACGAAACGAGCATCCCTCCTCCTCCTCCGAGCATACGCGTCCGCGCCTTTGTTCGCAGAAGCACCAAACGCGCCCCCCCCCACGAGCAAGCATGCTCGTAGAGGCCACGACCTACTCGGGTGTTTGGTCGGAGGGCCCAGCGAACGCTACAAGGAAGGAAGGAGCCAACCAATCAGCCAGAGATCAAGGGAGATCATACCCGAAATTCAAATAACGCGGGAATCAAGGACAGCGGGTCACGGATATGGATACATAGCGGGATCCCAGGAGGTAGTTACCTTCTTCGTATCCCTAGTCGTAGTATTTAAACCCCCCTGAAGATCTGTAACGGGGGAGGGACACCAAGATAGAACACAATACACTGGAGTAGGGCTATTATCTCGACGGTGAGAGGCCCGAACCAGGATAAAACACCGTGTCCCCCTTTTCTTCTTCTCCCGACCTCGCATCGCTCGAACGCCCTCTTCGATCCGTACGACGGGGCTCTGTTGATCCCCCATTCAACAAGTAAGCTCGACGGGAGCCCGTTCTCCAATCGTCGACATAAGGTGTATTTTTTTGCACATAGATCAAGAAGACATTGAAAATGAGTACTCTCAAAGTCCAAGTTTATAAGGTGTATTTTTTTTACCCCTAATTATTATCACTAAACACAATATTCAATACATGCATTTAGAGAATATAAAATAAAGATAGATACCCTTCTATTTTTGAATATATGATGTTTTAGGATTTGACACTTCAAACAAGACATATATAGAGATGACCAACTGCCCTAATTAATTAGCTCACATACTGCAATTGGATGGTGTGTGTTACTCTATTCCACAATAATAAAATAACATTGGGAATAATGAATCGTAGGGTTATACAAAGGAAAAATCAATTAAAACTTTTCTCGAAAGTGAATAATGACACGTATTTAGGAACAAAATTTGAGAACTAGAATGAAATGTATTTAGGAACTGATGGAGTACTTATTAAGGGAATAGAGGGAACATCATACTAATTCTGCATTGGAATATGAAAAAAAAACCCTTATATTTATGAATTAGACCATTCAAAATATAAGCCTTATGAACTTGGATGCAGGGAGTAGTTGATTTCATCACAAAGAAAATATATGAGCAGTTGATGTTATCAACTTGTTCTTGTTTCAATTTTTATAGTTGAATTATGTAATTAACAAAACTTTTCAAAAAATAACTGGTATTTGAGGATTACCATCAATATAATTTAATTTCCTTAGCTCTTAATATCTTTCACGACTAAGTTTCAATAGATTTATTAAATTTTTACTAGATTTCATGATAAAGTTTCACCTGGTTTCGTGAGTTTCAGGAGGTTATGGCTAAGTTGCATGACATTATCAGATAGGTTTCATGAATAAGTTTCATTAGGTTTCTTGAGATTTAGGAGGTTCACAGATCGTGATGTTTCATGGATAAATTTCATGATAGTTAACATATATGTTTTATTAGGTTTCACAGTGTTCCATCAATATAATTTAGTTTCCTCGGCTCTTAATAGCTTTCACGATTAAGTTTTTAATAGATTTCATTCAATTTTTAAACTCATTGGATCGCTCTGAAATTTTTGAAGTTGGCCTTTTGAAACTCGGTTGAGATTCTTCTTAAACTTGTCTTTAATCAAGTTTCAGATTTGAAATTGAACATAACTTATATTTTTAGATTGAAACCCATTGAATTTTTTTTGAAAATATGTTGAAACCATATAAAACCTTTGAAACATGCATCAAAACTTTAGAGTTTGCCTTTTTTGAAACTTAGTTGAAATTATTTTGAAACTTGTTTTTTAATCAAGCTTGAAATCATTTAAAATCCATCAAAATTTGTTTAAACATGTTGAAACCTTGTGAAACTAGTTTGAAACTTTTTTTTGAAACCTGCAAAACGTGCTCTAAAACTTTGAAGTTAATCTCTTAAAACTCAGTTAAAATTCTTTTGAATATCTTTTTAAATCAAGTTTCAGATTTAAAACTGGAAGAAACTTGTAGTTTCATATTAGAAACTCACTGAAAATTGTTGAGACATGCTAAAACATTTATAAAACTCATTTGGAACTCTTATGAAACCTACAAAAACGCGGATAAAACGCCTTGAAACCTAGTAAAACATGTTGTACCTTTAGAAGTGATTCCAACGGTATAGTGTATGGTAGCATTACTCTTTTTTTAATGTTTGGAATTTTTATCCCTGTGTCTTTCAAATGGTGGCAAGAAATATTTTCCTCTCCATATGTCCTTCAAAAACCACCTTGGGAGTATGTTCCGTGAGATTTTCACCCCTAACATCCAAACAAGCCCTAATTCTCTCTATTAATTTAAGCAAGGGTATGATTGGTATTGCATCTCAGGGTTCACTTTTTTTTTGTCAAGTTTCATTTGAATTTCGTGAAAACCGCCCGTACCGCTCCGGTTCGAAAAAGAAAATAGTTCGGTTTACCGTTCAAATTCAAAGTCAAAAAAATAAAAAATTTGACAAAAAATTATCCACAATTTCTCTATAATTAATTTTAATAGCCTTATGTCCTCTGGTATGATTTTTTTTTTAAATGAAGTTTGGAGACATTTTTGAGCTATTCAATTATATTTAGTAGCAATATTTGTTCAATTATATTTAGTATCAATATTTGTTGAAGTATATTTAGTCGCAATAGACGAAACCCGAAAATGGTACTATTTGTATGCACAAAAATTATCTTGCTATGGTGTATTTTAATATGTTAATGATATCCAACATTGAAAAGCTTACTTGTCGTTGTATGCATGCATGAACTACCAAAATGTTTGTATGAAAATTGTACTCTATACCACTAGTTATATTTTGTACAACGTGCAATTTGCTCCCTCCTGATCTGGCTCCTCCCTTCCCCTTGCCACCTTCTCTTCTGGCCACTGGCCCGTCCACGCCCTCTGGCTACCGTCGGTCGCCTCACTGGCCTCCCCGTTTGTGCCCCTTCGCTTCCTGCACCTTGCGGCCCTGCCGCCGGCTCGATCCCGTGCAGTCGGCCTCAGGCTCCGCCTCCGTGCTAGCCTCTAGCCTCGATGCCTCCTCCTGTGCGTCTCTGACTGGCCCTCTCCTCCACCAGCACCTGGGCCACCGTGCCTCCTAGTCTTCGGTCCGACCTCACCTCTATGCTGCCGGCACTCACTTCTCTTTAATGATATTTATTCAACATTTAGTACAATTTATTCAAGTAGCGATATTTGTATGCACAAAAATTGTCTTGATATGGTGTATTTTAATATGTTAATGATATCCAACATTGAAAAGCTCACTTCTCGTTGTATGCATGCATGAACTACCAAAATTTTAGTATGAAAATTGTACTCTGCACCACTAGTTATATTTTGTACTTATTTTGTTGTACAACGTGCAATTTGACACAAGTAATTCCTTACAAATTATTTACATAAGCAATTTATGTAAGGTACTGAAATGTAAATGGTGTTGATATGTGAATGGTATTGATAGTGAATGTTATTGTTATGTCATTATGTGAATGCCTATTTTTGTACTTATTGGATTGATATGTGATTAGTATTGAAATAAATAATTATTTGTTGACATATTATTGCTAAATGACTAATTTACAATTTGCATGTGTCTAAAATATAGCAAATATCTTATCAATTTTTTTTCCATATTTAGGAAAGATTATGCCAGAATTTTTTTGTTTCTCCATACTTTTTTTTTATATTTCTTACATTTTCCAAAAATTTTTTGCCTTAAATCGCCTTTTACAAATTTTATAGTATTTTTTTAAATTTTTAGATTTTCGTCATTGTTTTCAATTATGAGCAGTTTTCTAGCCTTTTCGAGCAGTTTTTGTCAAAAATCACAAAAAACGCTCGACGGTTTAATCAATTTTCAAATTTATTTGAATTTTGAACCGTTTAATGTTAAACAAATTTTGAATTATTTTTCATAAATTTCGATACCATCAGATCGTCGAAATTCAGGTTCAAAACAGTGTCTTAACCTGCTCCCTCTGTCCCGTTCCACTTACCAGCGACAGGTAGGGTTGTAAACGGGCCGAATTCGAGCGGGCCTGGGGCTGTCAGGCTCGAGCTTGGTAAGGCTCGAGCCGAGCTCGAGTTGGGGTCCGAGCCTAGATCCAGGCTCGAGCTCGGCTCGGTCCAAGCTCGAGTAAGTTCGAGCTCGGCTCGAGTAAGCTCGGTAAGCTGATAAGCTCGAATAAGCTCGGTAAGCTCGAGTAAATTCGGTTAATCTGGTAGGCTCGGTAACAAGCTCGAGTAAGTTCGGCTCGAGTAAGCTCGATAACAAGCTCGAGAAAGTTCGTTTCACGGAAGCTCGATCCAAACTCGAGTAGGCTCGTGAGCTATTCGAGCTCGGCTCGGTGAAGCTCGCGAGCTTGAGATCGAGCTCGAGCTCGGTTCGTTCCAGGCTCGAGCCGAGCTCGAATCGAGCCTGGAACGAATCGAGCTCAAACAGTTTGCGAGCCTCGAGCTTTTTTTACAGCCCTAGCGACAGGGCTACGCCGCCACGCCTCACGTCGAACCTCTTCTCTCACCTCAATCGCTTTGTTCTCCTCTTTCATCCCTCCTCTTCTCCTCATCCGGCTGCCTTATCCTCTCCATCATCATCCCATCTCTCCCCCTCTCTTTTGCTCCCTCTCGATCTGGCTCCTCCCTTCCCCATGCCACCTTCTCTTCTGGCCACTAGCCCAGCCACGCCCTACGGCTACCGTCGGTCGCCTCACTAGCCTCCCTGTTAGTGCCCATTCACCTCCTACACCTTGTGGCCCTGCCATCGGCTCGGTCCCGTGCAGTCAGCCTTAGGCCCTGCCTCCCTGCCGGCCTCGACGCCTCCTCCTGTACGCCTCTGACTGGCCGTCTCCTCCACCAGCACCTGGGCCGCCGTGTCTCTTAGTCTTCAGTCCGACCTCTCCTCTATGACGCTGGCACTCACCTTCCACCCCCACCCCCCGCGGGTCGAGCTACATTTTCTTCACTGAAATTTCTGATTAATTGAATGCTTGCTTAGCTTTGATTTGAGTGATTTTTTGTTGGTCAAGGATGATTTAGGAATGGGGCTAGCCAGTGGTTTGGCGGCACTTTGGTGAAACCTACGGTTATCTCGCACGCTGGGGAGCGTGAGACGGTCGCTAGGCATGTACAAAGTTGCCCCCTCTTCCGTTTACAATTACTACAATTTGAGACCACTAGTGATCCCCGATCCAAATATTGCTTGCTTTCGACTTCCTCTTATTGACTATAAGCTGCTCCTACTATTAACAAAATGCAAGGTTATGCACCTGAGATGTGGATGTTCGGTGGGTGGTTTGTGTTGTGGTCAGTGATGGCAATGTTGGTGCTGGGTTGGATGTGGATATACTCAGCTTCTTGGTTCTTCCTTTGGCTTTCTTGGCCTGACCTTCCTCCTGCATTGCCCTTCCTTCTGGCTTTGTTGGCTTTAGGGAGGATCTTTGGCTTGGGGCTACTTCCTGTCCCCTACTTGCTTCAGCTTGATGACTCCCTTCCTCCTTGTGGCTGGATTGCTCCTAATGGCTTGGTTGCTTGGCCTTGGAGAGCTCTGGTGGTTTGCTACTTGGGGGATTGATCTAGGGAGGCTTCGGCTGGTTTGCTTCCCTTTTGGCTGGGCTCAGTCTTATCCCTTTACCGTGCTGGATATTTTGGGTACTATTCATGTGTGGTTATAGTTACCCTTTATTCTACAAGTTTTTATTATGCTGAATGATGAAACCCTAAGTTAGCGAGAGGTGTCGATTCGGTTCCGGATGGATCTGGTATCTCGATGAGTGTGATCTAATCACAATGGGTCTGATGGAAATTTAGTTTCTATCTCTTATTTGTTTGTATATGCGCATATGTTCATATTGGTTGCTATTGTTTCAGGTGGTTGGAGCCGACGATCTCCAAAAGATTAGATTGTAGGGCTTTTGTAAAATTCTGCATTTCCTTTTTGTTGTTGTAATTGTGGTATTTGTGTACATTGTAATATGTGGTTGTGGTATGCAGTACATGTGTATGTTTGTTGAATTATAATTCAACTTCATGTAATTTAATGCTTTTGATCAATAAAAGAAATTGACATTTGTGATTTCTATTTGTTTATTATTATTAAAAATTTTAATTCTCCAAGTACTAGATTTGATTTATGAATGTGTGAAGGTTCAATGTATGCATGCATATTTGTTTCAATTTATTTGATGAGGTTTATTTTTGAATAACTACACCGCTAATTCTCGAAATACAGATCATATTACCTTAATTCTTTATTTGCACAGTGTTTAGATGGACGAGTCCTTTCACAAGCAACCACGAAGAAAAAACAGATGAGTAGCTACAGTAACGAGGGTCACGTACGCCAGTAGTAGTTGGAGCCGTTCTACGCGACAACAGCAGGGTACGATTCGTTCCTTGTGGGAAAAGAGAGATACATTTAGAAAAATTTGAGAGATTATATAAAAGGATTATTGTGCGTGTTTTGTATTTCTATGTTTTCATACAATTACTTTCTAGTTTGTTTGTTTGTTTAATCTAGTTTTTTATGGTCTAAGATCCTTTATCCTAGATTGATTCTTTCAGTTTGAGTGAGGCTCGGGTGTGGCTGCGAACCAGGATGACAAGTGGATGGATGGCAACTCTTTCACTAAACTTGAATAAGATTGGAACTTTAACATTAATCCTCACGATTAAATGTTGGAATAAGTTTTTGACATTCATAAGAAGGTGCATACAAAGTTATACGGGTTTAGATCAACCAATCAAAAGTTACATCAAATTTTGTTTTTGAGACCGTATCGATTTTACTGTTAATCTGAATACTATTCATCCGAACAATGTTCCTCTGATCTCAATATGTCGGGACTACTGTTCATGAACACTGTTCATCCGACCTCCATTGGTCGGATGAACTTTATTCGTACTTCTGGTCGAGGTACTATTCATTCTACCACTTGTTTAGATTGTACATATCTTTTGCTCTGTTCTTTTGATGATTTAATTTTTAGACAAAAAAAAAGTTTATTTGGTTCCTATTCATTTCTCACTATTTACCTTTTCGGTCCTCTAATTGGACTTAGGCCCTGTTTGGAAGCAAAGTTTTTCAATACCATGGTATTACAAAGCCATGGCTTAGAAATTGTATTGGTATAAATACCATGGTTTCACCTACCACCATTGAAACCATGGTTTTTCTTGGAACTACAAACTGTTTGGCTACAAAGTTTTTTGCATGGTATTTTCAAAGTATTGACACCTCTCACTCTCTACACCAACACCAAAAGCCCAAAACTCCACTCAGAGTGGAGTTTTCAATACTCCAAAAATACCATGGTATTGGCAATACCATGGTTTTCAAAACAGAGTTTTTTGGGTTGCTTCCAAACACCATATTGCCAAAAATACCACGATATTCTTCAAAACCATGGTTTTGCCTAGAAACTATGAAAATAATTTGTTGCCAAACAGGCCCTTAGGCCCTGTTTGGAAGCAAAGTTTTTCAATACCATGGTATTACAAAACCATAGCTTAGAAATTGTGTTGGCATAAATACCATGGTTTCACCTACCACCATTGAAACCATGGTTTTTCTTGGAACTACAAACTGTTTGGCTACAAAGTATTTTGCATGGTATTTTCAAAGTATTGACACTTTTCACTCTCTACACCACCACCAAAAGCCCAAAACTCCACTTTCAGTGGAGTTTTCAATACTCCAAAAATACCATGGTATTGGCAATACCATGGTTTTCAAAACAGAGTTTTTTGGGTTTCTTCCAAACACCATGTTGCCAAAAATACTATGGTATTCTTCAAAACCATAGTTTTGCCTAGAAACTATGAAAATACTTTGTTGCCAAACAGGCCCTTAGAGTTTAGAGTACAGCGAGTGCACGGCGCGGCACCTACTGATATGCCAAGTCAAGTCCCGGTTACTTATTAAACTCTCTCCGTTGCTTCCATCCTTTTTCTCCGCTGCTTCCAACTGCATTATTGCTCCCCTCCGCTCCACCTCTCTTACTTTCTTGTTTCTCGAAAGGATCACAAATATAGAAAAAAAAATCCTCTCCTTTCTTCCTCCGCGCATCGTGCAAGAGGTTTGCAGCTGCTGCTGCCGCCGCCTACTCGGCGCCGGCGGTCGGAGATGATGGAGATCCTGGGCACTGTCAAGGATGCTGCGATCGGGTGGATGGTGCAAGGCATCCTGAGTTTCTTCACTGAGAAGATGGAAGCGTGGAGTCGGGAGGTCGATCTTGCCGGTGACGTGGAGAAACTCAAGTCCGAGATGCTGTTCGTTGAAGGGGTGGTTGGTGCTGCCAGAGGGAGGAAGCTCCAGAACGAGGGGCTCTCCCGGTCCCTGCACGATCTGAAGCAACTGCTGTACGACGCCGAGGACATCATGGACGAGCTCGATTACTACCGACTCCAGCGAGAGATTGAAGAAGGTATGCGACCCAAAAGTCTCCATATCATCTGCTTCTTAGAGCATCTCCAAAAGCCTCCCTATTCAACTCCCGGTCTCCAAATTTTACCGATTCACTGAAAATCACTGTCTCCAAAAAACTCCCCATCCTCCTCCCCAAATTTGGCGAGCGGAGAGAGACTCCCTAGATTTGGCGATTCTCTCTCCGCTCGCTATCCATGAATCGGCAACGGCCCCCTGGTTCGCGGTAGCCCACGGACGTCGTCCCCCTCGCTGTCTCCTCGCTTCATCGTCTCGTCGCCAGATCCCCAACCTCAAATCGGAGCGGGGCAGATGGGATCGGGCATCGCCCAGCTCGCCGCCGCAGCCGGCTGCGGCGTCCTCCTCCTCGACTCCGACCCCGCCGCCCTCTCTCGCGCCGTCGCCTCCATCTCCTCCTCCCTTCACCGCCTCGCCGCCAAGGGCCAGCTCTCCCAGGTGGGCGCGGGCTCGATTACTCAGTAAAAGATCACGCTTTTCTTTGACAGCTTCAGTTTCGCTTGGTCATAGGATGTGTGCGATGATTCCATCAAGCGGATAAAGTGCGTCTCCAGCGTGCAACAGCTCAAGGACGTGGATCTTGTGATTGCGGCAATCGTGGAGTCCGAAGATATCAAGAAGAAGCTGTTCGTGGAGCTGGATAACAAAGCCTTCTGCTATTCTTGCCTCTAACACTAGCTCCATCTCTGTAACCCGCCTGGCTTCAGCTACCAACCGCCCCTCTCAGGTGATCAGCAATTCGGTTTATCTCAGCACCGGCTTTTAGTTGTTCTAGTAATTTAGTTGCTTCTGGTTCAGTTGGCCATCGTATGCTTGTTAAGAATCCCACATAAGTACAGTGATGGAACTGTCTTAATTTATCGATTTGCATTTGGGGCAGAACTTTTTTAACTGTGATGGTCCCATTAACATCTGTGCATGTTAACCAAGGAAGAGGAGACGATTGCGTATTATAAAACTAACTTCAGAAAATGCTTCTGAAGACAAAAAAAATCACAATGCAGTGGCCGCCTGGCCGGTGGATGTATCTGTCAAATCTCAATCATCTGGTTTCGTTATCTTTCTTGTTTTTATCTATCCTATTTATCACTTCTGGACATGCTTACTTGTTGAATATGTGCCCCTTGGCTTTGTTATAATCTCTCGATGATAAGAACTTAAACTCAGTCTCATGACTGAAGAGATTTTCATGCTGCAGGTGATAGGCATGCACTTCTTTAACCCTCCGCCAATAATGAAATTGATAGAAATTATACGAGGAGCTGATACATCTGAAGAGGTTTTTGCTACGGTTAAATCTTTTTCTGAAAGGTAACCAAAAGATTTGTAGTTGCACCTGTTAAGCTTCATAATATGTTTTCCACTTATAGAATTTTAGTGAACATAGTCTTAAAATGTTGTCCACTTTTTGCACAGTTTTGAGGGACACTGACCAAGACATCTGAATTGGAACCTAATTCTTTAACCAATTATTGTTCATACAATCCAGAGCTACTGTTCTCTAAACATATTTTTACTACCTCCTATTGTTAACTTTGTGGATTTGTTGAGAAGACAGTAGACTTGCTGTACTTTGGAGTTCAGGTCCTAAGTTGACATCATGAGCAATATTTACTTCATTACCTGGTCAAAACTGGCAGGTGTAGTAGGCAAACTAGTATTTTCTACTCTTCGAAAGAAATTGTTGCTACCTTCCAAATGATCTTAGCATACCTGTTTAGTCGCTAATATATATGTTACAACATTTGTTCTAGCTGAACCTGTTTTTAGGTTGGGAGCTAGTCCACCTGAAATTGCATGATGATATTTCACTTTGCAGGCTTAGGAAGACTGTCATATGTTCACAAGATTACCCCGGATTCATTGTGAACCGCATCCTAATGCCAATGATTAATGAAGCATTCGTCCGTTAAACCGAAGTCATCTCTGTGAAGATCAATGCAGCTGTCGAGCAAATAAACCAAGCTGTGTATGTACTTTGTACATCAGTGAGAAAAAAACAAAGCTTATGTAATTCACAGGTCCAAAATGAGTACTTGGTAGTATTCACCTTCGCAATTACCAAATGAATACTGTGTACACCAGTGAGAAAAAAACATAGCTTATGTAGCTCACCTACCCAATTACAGGATTATCCGGGCTTTGCTATGTAGGATTTTTAAAGAAAGCATCGTCAATCTTGTTTGCCCCGTATGGAATATTAAACTGTTATGGCGGTTATGGAATATGATTAAAATATAGGGGAGAGAAAATAGAGAGTGTGATATAGAGAGTGCTGTTGGAGAGGAAGGAGATATAGGGAGTCAAATTTTTGAAGAGCTCTCTAAATATGACTTTTGGAGAGTGAAATTTGGAGAGCCTTGTTGGAGATGCTCTTACTGTCGGCTTTCCTCGCGCAATATCTAATGCGCAGAGCATTACACTCGCATTTGTCCTATGGTTGACAGACTAAGAACAGCTGAATAGCATAGTATTCATTCCTGAGAATCTTTCTTCCCCCCTTAAGGATTGTTTTCTCAATATCTAGTTCGGTTTTGTTTAAGTGGTGCCTTTTCTTTTTAAACAAACCGAGTGGCACCTGTTTGCTTCCAATTATGCTTTTATTTGAACTTTTACTGTTTACTTGAGCTTTTACTGTTTATTTGAACTTTTACTGTTTACTTATTCAGGGAATGGTGATCGTTCTGCTGCGTCATCGTCCGCTTGGTTTTCTGCTCTTCAAATGACAGATTCGTCCTTTTCCAAAAAAAGGAAGAGAGAAGATGACACCCCGCCGACGCTTGAGAGCAAGCATGATATTTCTCAGAGGATCATTAAAATATCGAATCAGTTACGCACTGCTGGTGATAATGTGCATCGCGTTCTTCAGCTAGAGATCTCACGCCCCATTGAAATGCCAAACCGCAGTCAGGCTGAACCCAGGAGCAGACGGCTGACAACCTGTTGAACGGAAGGTGTATGGGAGGGATGCAGAGAGGAACAAGGTGGTCGAGCTGTTGATTAATGAAAAATACAGCAATCTACATGTTCTGCCAATAGTTGGCGGTGGAGGTGTTGGGAAAACGACCCTTGCTAGATTTGTATGCGATGACCAAAGAATTAGAAGCCATTTTGATCTGCAAATGTGGGTATGTGTGTCCACTGTATTTGATGAGGTGAGGCTAACACGCGAGATGGTAGAGCATGTATGCAAAGATAGACAAGACTATGGGAAAATAAGCAGTTTCAATGTTCTTCAAAATACCCTTTTGGAGAATATTAGAAACAAAAAATTTTTGCTCGTATTAGATGATATCTGGGAACACGAAAAGTGTGGATGGGATAAACTGTTAGCTCCGTTGGAACGCAATCAAGCAACTGGTTGCGTGATTTTGGCAACAACTCGAAGTAAATCTGTGGCAAAAATGATAGGGACAATGGATGCTGTTGAAATGAATGGTCTGGATGCAAAAGAGTTTTGGCTGCTCTTCAAGGCATGTGCATTTGGTAACGAGAACTGTTCAGATCATCCTAGTTTGTACCCCATTGGGCAGCAGATTGCTGAAACATTGAAGGGCTATCCACTGGCAGCACAAAGTGTTGGTGCACTATTGAAACAAAATCTTAGCTATGAGCACTGGAGGGAAGTTCAGGAGACATGGAAATCTCGGCAAGAAAAAGATGGTGATATATTACCTATCTTGGAGCTTAGCTATGATTATCTACCTTCCCACCTGCAGCGTTGTTTCTCGTACTGCTCTTTGTTTCCCGAGGATCACCACTTTTATGGAGAAACTTTGGTCCGTGCTTGGATATCACAAAATTATGTGCAGTGCAAAGATACTAGCAAGAGGTTGGAGGAAATAGGGATGCAATATTTGGACAGATTAGTGGATTTGGGATTCTTCCAAAAGGTTGACTCACACTATGTTATGCATGATCTAATGCATGAATTAGCTGAGAAGGTTTCATCAGAGGAATGTGCAAATATAAATGGATTGATATCCAAGACAATTGAACCAAGTATTCGTCATTTGTCTGTTATAACTACTGCTTATGATAAAGATGACAATGGCAGCTTTCCTAGTGAGAGTTTTGAGAAAATAATACAGAATATCAGGCATTTGGAAAAATTGAGGACTTTGATGTTCTTTGGACGAAGCAGCGTAAATTTACTACTGACAAGGTCCTTCCAAAGTTTGTTAAAAGAGACAAAGAGTTTACGACTCCTAAGAATTAATGTCACAGGTGCTGACATTGACTTTGTACCCAATTTTATAAAGCCGTATCATCTCCGTTACTTAGAATTCATGTTTGTCTCCCCCAATAATGTATATGCATTTGGAAATCATGAGGACATTGCTTTTCCTCAATCTTTGACAAAATTTTATCACCTTCAAGTATTGGATGTCAGCATCCGGGGCAATCCTACAGTACCTACTGGTATGAATAATCTCATTAATTTGCGACATGTTATTGCTCATAAGGAAGTGCTATCGACAATCCCTAGCATCGGCAAAATGACCTCTCTTCAGGAACTACTTTTAGATAATGGAAGATTAAATCTCCCAGCCTCTGCATCCTGAGATGCATACGGCCAAAGTATTATTACACAATTACAGCTAACCAGCCGTCATAAATGAAAAATGAGATAAAATGAAAGATAGCCACAAGTTCAAATAAAGATGACATAAAAGATCTCAAACGCCACAAATCCTGTTGCTAGTTCTCCACCCATGTCTATTGAAGAACTCCCTGGCTACCACGTCTAGCGCTTTGCATCCAGAAAATATCACGTCCTTGGCCTCCTGGGGTTGTAGCAATGACCACGACCGCAGCGAACCAATGCACGCAAAGACTACCTGCAATGGGTTAAAATTCCTTTTCTTTTCAAACACCATATCATTCCGAAATGACCAAATTGACCAACAAAATGCAGCAACGCCCACTAAAATGTGAGATTGTAAGTCTTTCTCCATCCCCTGTAACCAGTTTCCAAACATGTTGGTTATACTTCTGGGAGGTGTCAAATTAATAGCCACTTGGATGATACGCCAAGTCGAACGAGCAACATGGCAATCAAAAAAAAGATGTTGTATAGTTTCATTATTGTTACAAAAACAACAAATTTTGCTACCAATCCAATTTCTTTTTGCAAGATTATCTTTTGTCAATATCACCCCACGATGAAGATACCAAAGGAAAATTTTTATTTTAAGCGGTATCTTAAGCCTCCACAAGAGTAAAGAAGAGGCCAGCCAAGCAAAATTAACAGACAAAAAGCATCTAGAAAAGTTGTGGTTGTCATGGGACGACAGCGGCATGAGCCCTGAACGTACTACAGAGGGAACAAGAGATGTGCTTGAGGTTCTTCGGCCAAGTGAGAACCTCAAATATCTACATATAACCGGGTACAGTGGTGCTACCTCTCCCACCTGGCTTGACAGTAATCTCTCAGTGACCTCTCTGAAGACACTTCATCTAGAGAAGTGCAGGTGATGGCAAATTCTTTCTTCTCTCGAGATGCTTCCACTTCTTAGAGAGCTGACATTGATTAGCATGTGGAATTTAAAGAAAGTTTCTATTCCTTCTTTGGTGAAATAGTCATAATTGGAATGCTAAAACATAAAAAAATGCATATGATAGGGAATTGACATCCCATCTAAGGCACTAATAATCAATAACTGCCCTGAACTAAAAGAGTTCACTCTTTTCCAGCACTATTGTTCTTTTGAAGATGAGCATCAGTCATGGTTTCCATATCTAAACATACTCCACATCAAGCTATGTTCTCATATAATGTTTGTATTCTTATATTTAATTATGCACCTCTAATACATTTGTGATGTCTTATACTAAAAAAAACTGCAGCCAATTGAAAGTCCTTGCACTCGAAGGGATGTCTCTCAAGGAGTTGAAGTTAGTTGATATGAATTCTTTGAAAGAGTTGTCCATTCCTTCTCTGGAGATGATGGAGCTAGTTCAGATGTTGAGCCTTGAAAGTTGCATTAGTACAAATATGGGTGAGCATTCAGTTTATTTGATATTTTCGTGCTGTTATTTTGATTTTTCTTAAAATGTGGTCTGAAAAATAAACAAAATAAAATTGAGAAGTGCTTCTATGCTTTTTAAAAAAAAAGTTGTACAAATATTAAAGCATGAATGAAGGATAGATGATGATTACTTACCCCTTCGCTTCACTGCTCAATAAAATTTGGTTGATCTATTGATTTTGTTATGCTTATAAAGGATCGCAACTTGCATTATTAATTTATTTTGACTGAGCAAGCGAAGGAGTAAGTAATCACTATCTGTCCGTCATTCATTATTTAATATTTGTGCAACTTTCAGATAGTAATCACTAGCTTAAAGTGATTTTTAATGACGGTCCAAACTCGTCATCATTAGTCCCGAAATCGTCATTGTAGATTTTTTATAACGACTTTATGACAAAATTCAACTTGTCATAGAAAGTGCGTCATAGAAAGAATTCAATGACAAATTGCTTATTTTCGTCATAAAAAATCAACTTTTTTGTGACGATTACATTTGTGTCAGCGAAGAGGCACTTCTATGACGAATATAACCATCATTAATTGTATCCAAAATGTCGTTCATTTTCGTCATGGAACACCCCAGTGCCACGTCATCAGCCAGGGTGTGAGGTGACATGGCACGTCTTGTGACGCAAATGTTTCGTCACAGATGAGTGCCACATGGACATGCATTTTCATCATTGAACAGTCCAATGCCATGTCATCAGCCAGGGTGTGAGGTGATGTGGCACGTGTTGTGACGCAAATGTTTTGTCACTGATGATTGTCACGTGGACGTGACTTTTCGTCATGGAAGTAAGGATCTGTCATTTTCTATGATGAATAATTTCATCATACATAGATATAGCATCGACATGAAGTTTCGTCATTTAACACTTCTATCAGCCTACATATGACCCATTTTTACAGCCACATCACATAATATTTTCAGGAGACCGATCAATACATTACACAGGTCACAAACTTTATTCACAGTACTTAAACCACCACTTTAAGCTAGTACTAGAGATCTAACTAGTACCACTTCAAGCTAGTACCACCACTTCAAGCTAATATCAAGTTTTGAAAACAGATCCACAGGTCACAAAGTTTGACCATGTTACCTAAACCAATTGAAGCTAATATCAAGTTTTGAAAACAGATCCACAAGTCACAAAGTTTGACCATGTTACCTAAACCAATTGAAGCTAATATCAAGTTTTGAAAACAGATCCACGAGTCCTCAAGAGCTTTGTTCTTTGGAGCCATTTGCAGAGTTCAGTGGTTGAATGTAATCCAACATTCTTCAGGAATTTGCTTGTGGCACTGCTTTGAGATAGAACCTTGTCAACAATCACAGTAGTAGACATTGTTGGATGACCCTCTGCATTAGGCTCCATCATAGCTTCCATCTCCACCTAAGATATAGAATATAATGTAATCAATATCGATAAGGGGAATAAAAGGCTTATACAAATAAAACTTTCATCCAAATGGAGCAGGACACAACAAAGGTACACCTCTGGCGGTTACTTGAAAAATAACTAAATTCACATTCAGAAAATTTCATAAAAAAACACATCAAGAAATGGATTAACTTTTGTATGCTGAATTCAATGGGTCTACTTACATGTATGGGTATGGTTATGGTTAATGATAGGTGGTCAAGTACAAGGCTATGAGGCTACCGCAAGAAACCTCAAGCGTACACATTTAGTTATGAGATAATTTTAATCAATATGCATGGATTCAAGAAAGCAATTTTGTAAGCACAAATGTAAGGTACTCAAAGGAC
Source organism: Rhipidocladum racemiflorum (assembly GCA_036346355.1). Taxonomy (NCBI): domain Eukaryota; kingdom Viridiplantae; phylum Streptophyta; class Magnoliopsida; order Poales; family Poaceae; genus Rhipidocladum; species Rhipidocladum racemiflorum. The sequence continues at coordinate 66,719,127 of CM070576.1, read as the reverse complement.
AAACACTTAGGAAAGAAAAAGCGTGGAACATATCAAAAACTTCAACATGACAATAATAGTAACAGAATGACAAAATTGACATACCTATGCTTAGTTGTGGACTTTTAGAAGTACTAATTAATATCGACAAAAATTGACATACCTATTTCACATGAACAACTAAACACAACTATAGCGAGAATGACTTGCATCAAGCAAATCAAAGACGTCCTCCTTGAATATCTGAAATGTGCATCAACACACCACGAAATGGTAACGAGCACAATGGCAATTGGAACCAATAGAAGAAAAATGATCGCTATCGGCTTTGCCTCAATGAAGGATACCCTAATTAACAACTCTATATCATCCTTCATGGCATCAACTTTTACGGATATTGTTTCCATAACTTGGGAAATTATTCCTCCCTGGTTAACTTCACCACTATAATTGGTACCCATCGCATATGTCTTACCGAACCAGTCTAGAGTTGGTACAGAAAAACAGCTAAGTCACGAGCATAATAATCATCTAAAAGCAGTATTAATTTCATCATACTAAAAAATTGCACCTGGCCATAAGCTAACATAGTAGCGTTGTATCCGCAGAATAATGAATCAATTAGCGGATGCACACATTGCTCAAATATTAACGAGGAAGGAGAGCCTGCTGCCATATACACGATCATAGGTGAAGACGTGTGGGCCAATTTGGACGTACAATACCACGAGAAGAGCATCATCAACATCCATTTGGGCCTACAAGCCATTTCGAGAGATAAATAACCTGGTATAGTGGTAATTGCGTAACTTATACATGTTCAAGATTCTCGTTCAACAAGCACATTGGAATTTAGAGTTCGGAAAATAATTTGTAATCAAGAAAGTATATTGTTTTTAAATATGCACAAAATCAGCACATACAAGGGTCCCAAAGAATAAATCCCCACTACTCATCTTCCATATGCACCCATTGGCCCTTGTTGAATTAGGCGCCCAAATTATCCTCCAATTAGGCGCACCATTGGCTTAAAATATATTGGTTGACACAAAAAAAATAGTGAAAATGAACTCAAAATGAAAACAAAGGCAAAGGCTAACTACAAAGCTTACATAGTTCATACCAGTGTTCCCAATCACTCAAACAATTGCAACATTGCCTGAGGCATATTTGTTTCCACGGAGAATTAAGACAGAATGCAAATATCCTCAATGATACCAAAAATAAACATTGTTTCAGATTTAGTAACACTTGTTTATAGAAATGCAAATTAAGTTTGAAGCATAAGGATGCTTACTTTCATAAGGCTTTTGTACATATCCACCACTTTAGATCCAATTCCTTTCTGTAGTACTCCCGATCAATTGGTTGAGGTTCCTGTGATAACAAAACAAATACAGCTTTGTAAACAATATATTGAGCTACCTTATAAAATTTACAATGTGACTGCTATTCGGGTGAATGAATTTCTCCAAGGCTATCTTAATACTTCTGGACATTTTCAGGCTAGAAATAGCAAAGGAATACTACACGCAATTAGCATGGCAGAATTGGCAAACCAACAAAACCAATAGACCCCGGCACTTATCTAAAACAAGAGCCTAATTGCTAGCAAAACAAAATCAACAATGGCCATGAAGCGAAAATGCAGATAACGACAATACATCTCAAAGAAACGACCTATTTGCAAGATATCCAATAAGTCAAAACTAACTGAATTACATCGATGCGGTCACGGTTATTGGATTACAGAATTCGAACAAATTGGATTTGTTCTACTAAACAAATTGGATTTGTTCCACTAAACAAATTGGATTTGTTCCACTAACACCTCATCATGAAATCTCTACAGTCCATAGTATCAAAAGGACCAGGATCTGGTAGAAGGAGGCCCTAGAAGAGGGGTGTCGGATCCGAAAACCCTATGTCGATCGGGAAGAGCGAGAAGGAGCCGAGCGTGATACCACGAGAACTTGGTGCAGGCTGGTGGTTGACGTCCTCGAAGGCGCGGCGGAGGGTGAAGAACTCCTTGCGCGCCTTCTGAGACGAGCATCTTGGCCATGCCGCCCCAGCCGATCACCTTCCGGCCAGAGCCACCTCCGCCACCTTCCCGGATTTCCTCCTCACACCATGGAGCTTCTCCTCGCTTTCGCCTTGCGCGCCCATGCGCCTCGCACAAGAGAAATGGGAAATCCGGTATGGCCTAGCGTTCATGTCGGCGAGGACCGGGAGGAGTGGGGCAGGCGGAGGTAGCTCGAGGGCAAGCGTCTGTGGCGCCGAACGGAGGAGGCGTGGGGCGCTTGACCTAGCACCGAACTGGGAGCGGGGGTGGAGACTTCGGGATGGAGGAGTCAGGCGAAAGGTGAAATTAACCGCATAGATCCGAATAAAATTACGGATATATTCGAATCCGACGGATACTTTTATTTCGTATACATTTTCAAATCCAAAAAAAAATTTATCTGAATCCGTATCCGATATCCAAAAAAAACCTGGATATCCGAAATCACTATCCGAATAAGATCCGAATTTATACGGACGGACGGTCGGTCGGGAATTATCCGCTCCGTTTGCACCCTAGTAAGAAGCGCCCGCTGGGAGGAGTTCGAAAAAATAGGGTAGGGATGGGCTAATTATATCCGGGTACCCGATTGCGAGAATTATTTGGGTACCCGAACCTGACCCGTACCCATCGGGTATTGCTGATCCCGTACCCGACCCGAACCCGAATCTAACTTACCCGGGTACTACCTGTGCCCGGCGGATAGTGTAAAATAGTTTTCTATTAGGGTAATTTTGCATCCGGTTACGGGTACGGGTCGTGTGTGAGACATAGGAACCAGTGTGTGGCGTGCGGACCAAGAAGACCGGACGAGAGAGGGGACGGACAAAGCCCCGCGCATATATCCTGTAGTTCTACCTATTGTCCCGTTATAACTGAAGTAAGAGATTATAACCGCAGGGGAAATCACCCTGCATAAGGAAAGATACAATTCCTTTACTTGTAATCAACTCGGACTCATACCCTTGGGAGGACCTCAAAGAGAGAGACCAAATAATCACCAGGGAACAACGATCGCTTCCCAACGAGAAAAAACACCATTCATTTTCTATGACGATTTGTATTATGGTTTCTTGATGAAAATTTATGTTTCGTCACAAAAGTACATGGGGGCGACGGCGCCTGATACAATTAATGACGAAAATAAAAATGTCGTCATAGAAAATAGATTTTCCATGACAAAAGTTAACAACGTCACGACGTTTTCATCACAGATAATCACTTTTCTTGTAGTGTGTAGAGATGCATGAGCCGCAATACGCACGGAAGTGATTTTCGTAGCAAAGGAATATGGGCTCATGCATGGAAACTGCACGTTAAAATGGTAGCGTGTGATTTCGCTAGCCACATGCGGTTATTAGTCCCTTGATTAGTGTGCATGGTCATTAGTGGTTCCTTGATTAGTGGTTCCCTGATTAGTGGTCATTAGTCATGGCGTGATCAGGGATGGCCAATTTGGCTGGCTCTTATTTCTTTCCTTGCATGTACTCTTGAGTCTCTATATGAATGTAAAATGACGTGAGTCTTTAGTGCGTCAAAATAAAAAAAAGCTTGCTAGCTTGTGCTACACAATTTCTTGTGTATTTTGCGTCCACCAGACTAAGTGCGTGAGTGTTTGTGATAAACACTTGCCTGAGTGAGGAGTGATTCCAACAATTGGTATCAGAGCGAGGTTGTGAGTTGCATACCCAAGTGTTCATACCGCGGCGTCATGTCGATCTTGGAGCGGGCGGCGGCGGTGAAGGAGGGATCCGTCTCCCTCCAGTACCCGATGTTATCAAGCACCAACTACTCCACCTGGGCGATTAAGATGGAGGCAAACATGGATGCGCAAGACATTTGGAGTGCCATCGAGCCTGCGGACGGTGAGGTCGTGGAAAGGCGGAAGGACAAGCTGGCACGTGCATGTCTTCTCGGGGCTGTCCCCGAAGATATGCTCCAGCAGATCGCCAAGAAGAAGACCGCCAAGGAGATGTGGGAGAGCCTGAAGACAAGGTGCCTTGGCGTTGATCGAGTGAAGAAGGCGCGGGTGCAAACCTTGAAAAGTGACTTCAAGGACCTGCGCATGAAGGAAACTGAGTCCATCGACGAGTTTGCGGGCAAAATCAGTAGCCTAGCGAACAAGCTGAGTGACCTCGGTGCAACCATGGAGGACGCCGAGCTCGTCAAGAAGCTACTCGACTCGGTGCCCAGTAAGTTTTTGCAGGTTATCGCAGCCATCGGCGATTCTCCGACTTGGACACCATGGCGTTCGATGAAGCGATTGGGCGCCTCAAAGCGTATGAGGAAAGGATCCGCAAGCACGACGACAAGCGTGAGGAGCGGTTGCTTCTCACCTCCAACAACTCAAGTGATGGTGGCCGCAAGAAAAAATTTGACAAAGCAAAGATAATGTGCTACAAGTGTCAAGAGTTAGGGCACTTTGCATACGAGTGCCCTGAAAAGAAGAAGAAGGCGCTACTTGCTGCGGCAATCAGTGACGATGAACCTACCCTGCTGTGAGTTTGGCCATGCCAAGATTAGGAGGGAAATTGTTAGATATAATCTTGTCATTAGCCTTTGCATGTTTATTTATTTTGCATGTGTAACTAGAAATAATGCGCAGCGGTAGATCAAGTGCGTAGCAGCAAAATGTGTGAGACTAGTGAGCTGCTATTGCCTTGAGCCGGCACGTACGCACGGTGCGAGACCATGCCGTGTGTTACGGTAAGTGCATACGTGTGTGAAGTGCATAGGAGATAGACACGATCAGGAGATGTAACTGCATGTGAACGTGTGGTGTAGAGATGCATGAGCCGCAATACGCACGGAAGTGATTTTCGTAGCAAAGGAATATGGGCTCATGCATGGAAACTGCACGTTAAAATGGTAGCGTGTGATTTCGCTAGCCACATGCGGTTATTAGTCCCTTGATTAGTGTGCATGGTCATTAGTGGTTCCTTGATTAGTGGTTCCCTGATTAGTGGTCATTAGTCATGGCGTGATCAGGGATGGCCAATTTGGCTGGCTCTTATTTCTTTCCTTGCATGTACTCTTGAGTCTCTATATGAATGTAAAATGACGTGAGTCTTTAGTGCGTCAAAATAAAAAAAAGCTTGCTAGCTTGTGCTACACAATTTCTTGTGTATTTTGCGTCCACCAGACTAAGTGCGTGAGTGTTTGTGATAAACACTTGCCTGAGTGAGGAGTGATTCCAACAGAGGTGACGAGACTAATAGAGGAGCAAGAGAGAGCGCTTCAGCTCCTCACGCCCCTGCGAGAGCTCCAATTTTGGTATTTCCGGAATCTTGTACATCTTCCCGCGGAGCTGCACAGCCTTCCTTCCCTCCCTCAAGATGTTGCAGATCTTCGGTTGTCGGGGCATCTCAAGGTTGCCGGAAAAGGGCCTCCCGCCTTGGCTGGAAGAACTGGAGATCCTCAAGTCAAGTGCAGCGAGGAGCTAACTGAGCAATGCAGAATGCTAACAACAAGCAAGCTAAAAGTCAGAATTTATGGAAAATCTGTGAACTGATTACTGGATGGCTTGTTGGCACACGTTTCTACCTGCACAACAAGCTATCGGCTCCTCTCTCTTTTTTCGCGGTCTTTCTGCAGGCACTCAAGGCGCCCGTACATAACTGCATATCACTGCTGCGGTTTACTGTCTCCAACACCATCGTATAATATGTATTCTTTATTTCTGATGTTGGTGCTGATTACATATCACTCAGGTATTGATGTTGGTGCAGATTGTTTCTCTTCCTTTTGACGGGACCTGTATAATATGTATTCTTCTCACGTTTTCTTGATTTAAAGTTGAGCTTGGATTCTGTTAATTTCTAGTTTTTGTGTTGAGTTGATTTGACAACAAGAGAGAAATTTTTGATGAAATATGATATTAATATTTGTGATGGATTAGGAAATTTATATGGACTAATCTATTTGTGGAGAAAGAGTTTTGTTTGTTTGCCTATTGACAGGAAGGGCAACAAGGCATGCAAGCAATGGGTTCCATGCACGTAAGAAAGAAAGAAGAGCAAGGCTGCAGGCTCTGTGATGGCACAACGCAAGGAAGAAAGAAGAGCAGGCTGCGCTGCGTGAGAATTTAATTCTTGGGCCAAGCTACAGGCCCATGAGAAAAACATGGCTTGGCTGCACACAATAAAAGGAAACGTGAAGGCATTGGCTGGAAATCAGCGACGTGAGGGTCACGGATTGCATGTACTTTAAAAAGGCTGGAAGGGAGCAACTAGATTAGAGCAATTACAATAGTAAAGCCCACTGTAGGCTAATAGTATGCTAAAAGCCAGCTTATACAATATCTGTCTCTAAAAGTTGTCTCTAAATGTTGTGCAATAATTACCTCTTCTCTCTTGTACATAAATGATTTACCTATGCATCTGTGCAAAGCTGGCTACTAAGAGCAAGTATAATAAGGTGACATAAGCGGGCTATAAGAGCTGCCACATCATATTTTTGCTTTGTTGAAAGAAAGAGAAGAGAAGAGAGAGAAGAAGTGGGCTATTGTTCAATAGCCAGCTTTAGGCTGGCTATAACACAGATTCCAAAGAAGATGAGAGGATGGATGGGTGGACCATTTATTAATGTGTAGATTGTTTCTACATCTAACTTATTATATGAGTGAGCTTTTAGATGGCTGTGTATGATATGGTAACCACATATAGCCAGCAGTGAATTATATTATTAGCCTTGCTCTAAATAAGAGCCAGCTATCTTCTCTCTCATCGTTTCTCACTCTTCCACATAGACTAATGCTGACATGTACATGCTAAGAGCCAGCTGACATGGCCTTATTATACTTGCTCTTAGTTAGCGAGGGTTTTCGCGTGAAACAACCTAGCCAGGCGACGACGCAAGATGGAGCGACTAGGAGATCGTGAGGGTTTCCTGTAAGAGCAAGTACAATAATGCCATGTCAGCTGGCTCTTAAGCTGTACATGTCAGCATTAGTCTATGTGGAAGAGTGAGAAATGATGAGAGAGAAGATAGCTGGCTCTTATTTAGTAGCCAGCTTTACACGGATGCATAGGTAAATCATTTATGTACAAGAGAGAAGATGTAGTTATTGCACAACATCTAGAGACAACTTTTAGAGACAGTTATTGTATAAGCTGGCTTTTAGCTTACTATTAGCCTGCAGTGGACTTTACTATTGTACTTGCTCTAAGGGTTTTGATAAGTTTCATCCGGATGTTTTCTTTAGCAATCATCATCCAAATTTCTAGCCATTGGATTTGCTTTCAGATGCTGTACACTCCCCTGACTTTTTTGTCCGAGTCCGGTTACCTCCGCTGCTTCCTAACTGCATTATTGCTCCCCTCGGCTCCACGGCTCCACCATCCTCTTACTTTCTAGTTTCTCGAGAGGAACAAAAATATAGAAAAAAAAATCCTCTCCTTTCTTCCTCCGCGCATCGTCCAAGAGGCTTGCAGCTGCTGCTGCAGCCGCCTACTCGGCGTCGGCGGTCGGAGATGATGGAGATCCTGGGCACTGTCAAGGATGCTGCGATCGGGTGGGTGGTGCAAGGCATCCTCGGGAGCCTCTTCACCGAGAAGATGGAAGCGTGGAGTCGGGAGGTCGATCTTGCCGGTGACGTGGAGAAACTGAAGTCCGATATGCTGTTCGTTGAAGGGGTGGTTGGTGCTGCCAGAGGGAGGAAGCTCCAGAACGAGGGGCTCTCCCGGTCCCTGCACGGTCTGAAGCAACTGCTGTACGACGCCGAGGACGTCATGGACGAGCTCGACTACTACCGACTCAAGCGAGAGATTGAAGGAGGTATGCCGTATGCGGCCCAGAAGTCTCCATATCATCTGCTTCTTGCTGTCGGCTTTCCTCGCGCAAGATCTAATGCGCAGAGCATTACACTCGCATTTATCCTATGGATGACAGACTAAGAACAGCTGAATAGCATAGATAAGACACCACCCCCTCAGTTTTACGTACTTCAGGGTGTATTCATTCCTGAGAATCTGTCTTCCCTCCTTAAGGATTGTTTTCTCAATATCTAGTTTGGTTTTGTTTCTCAAATTTGAAGCCGAGGCATGCTGGCTTCTCGGCCCTCCGTCAGGTCGTGGGGGCGGAGGCCGCTCCCGCCAACATGTTTAAGTGGTGCCTTTTCTATTTTACCAAACTGAGTGGTACCTGTTTGCTTCCATTTATGCTATTAATTGAACTTTTACTTGCTCAGGGAATGGTGATGGTTCTGCTGCTGGTACTCATCCTCTGGCCGATCGTGCGTCATCGTCGGCTTGGTCTTCTTCTCTTCAAAAATCATTGAATGCTGTCAAGCAAATTCCGGATTGGGCCTTTTCCAAACACAAAAAAAGGAAGAGAGAAGATGACACCCCGCTGGCGCCTGAGAACAAGCATGATATTTCTCAGAGGATCATTAAAATAGCGAATCAGTTACGCACTGCTGGTGATAATGTGCATCGCGTTCTTCAGCTAGAGATCTCACGCCCCATTGAAATGCCAAACCGCAGTCAGGGTGAACCCAGGAGCAGACGGCTGACAACCTCTTTGCCAGTTGAACGGAAGATGTATGGGAGGGATGCAGAGAGGAACAAGGTAGTCGAGCTGTTGATTAATGAAAAATGCAGCAATCTACATGTTCTGCCAATAGTTGGCGGTGGAGGTGTTGGGAAAACGACCCTTGCTAGATATGTATGCGATGACCAAAGAATTAGAAACCATTTTAATTTGCAAATATGGGTATGCGTATCCACTGTATTTGATGAGATGAGGCTAACACGCGAGATGGTAGAGCATGTCTGCAAAGATGAACAAGACTATGGGAAAATAAGCAGTTTCAATGTTCTTCAAAATACACTTTTGGAGAAAATTAGTAACAAAAGATTTTTGCTCGTATTAGATGATATATGGGAATACAAAAAGTGTGGATGGGATAAACTGTTAGCTCCGTTGGAACGCAATCAAGTACCTGGTTGTGTGATTTTGGCAACAACTCGATTTAAATCTGTCGCAGAAAAGATAGGGACAATGGATGCTGTTGAACTGAATGGTCTGGATGAAAATGTGTTTTGGCTGCTCTTCAAGGCGTGTGCATTTGGTAATGAAAACTGTACAGATCATCCTAGTTTGCACCCCATTGGGCAGCAGATTGCTGAAACATTGAAGGGCTATCCACTGGCAGCACAAAGTGTTGGTGCACTATTGAAACAAAATCTTAGCTATGAGCACTGGAGGGAAGTTCAGGAGACATGGAAATCTCGGCAAGAAAAAGATGGTGATATATTACCTATCTTGGAGCTTAGCTATGATTATCTACCTTCCCACCTGCAGCATTGTTTCTCGTACTGCTCTTTGTTTCCCGAGGATCACCAATTTTATGGAGAAACTTTGGTCCGTGCTTGGATATCACAAAATTATGTGCAGTGCAAAGATACTAGCAAGAGGTTGGAGGAAATAGGGATGCAATATTTGGACAGATTAGTGGATTTGGGATTCTTCCAAAAGGTTGACTCACACTTTGTTGACTCACACTATATTATGCATGACCTAATGCATGAATTAGCTGAGAAGGTTTCATCAGAGGAATGTACAAATATAAATGGGTTGATATCCAAGACAATTGAACCAAGTATTCGTCATTTGTCTGTCATAACTACTGCTTATGATAAAGATGACAGTGGCAGCTTTCCTAGTGAGAGTTTTGAGAAAATAATACAGAATATTAGGCATTTGGAAAAATTGAGGACTTTTATGTTCTTTGGACGAAGCAGCGTAAATTTACTACGGACAAGGTCCTTCCAAAGTTTGTTAAAAGAGACAAAGAGTTTACGACTCCTAAGAATTTATGTCACAGGTGCTGACATTGACTCTGTACCCAATTTTATAAAGCCGTATCATCTCCGTTACTTAGAATTCATGTTTGTCTCCCCCAATAATGTATATGCATTTGGAAATCATGAGGACATTGCTTTTCCTCAAGCTTTGACAAGATTTTATCACCTTCAAGTATTGGATGTCAGCATCTGGCGCAATCCTACAGTACCTACTGGTATGAATAATCTCGTTAATTTGCAACATCTTATTGCTCATAAGGAAGTGCTATCGACAATCCCTAGCATCGGCAAAATGACCTCTCTTCAGGAACTGCTAGAGTTCAGGGTTCAAAATGGTTGTGATTTTCAGATAAAACAGCTTCAGCCCATGAACAAACTTGTACAACTTGGAATTTCTCAACTTGGAAATGTCAAGAGTAAAGAAGAGGCCAGCCAAGCAAAATTAACAGACAAAAAGCATCTAGAAAAGTTGTGGCTGTCATGGGACGACAGCGGCATGAGCCCTGAACCCACTACAGAGGGAACAAGAGATATGCAGGTGCTTGAGGGTCTTCGGCCAAGTGAGAACCTCAAATATCTACATATAACCGGGTACAGTGGTGCTACCTCCCCCACCTGGCTTGACAGTAATCTCTCAGTGACCTCTCTGAAGACGCTTCATCTAGAGAAGTGCAGGGGATGGCAAATTCTTCCTTCTCTCGAGATGCTTCCACTCCTTAGAGAGCTGACATTGATTAGCATGTGGAGTTTAAAGTAAGTTTCTACTCCTTATTTGGTGAAGTAGTCATAATTGGAATGCTAAAACTGAAAAGAATGCATATGATAGGGAATTGAGACCCCATCTAAGGTACTAATAATCAATAACTGCCCTGAACTAAAAGAGCACTCAACATTATTTCCGGCACAATTTTTCTTTCGAAGATGAGCATAATGGTTTCCATATCTCAACATACTCCGCATCAAGCTATGTCCTGATATAATGTTGGTATTCTTATATTTAATTATGCATATCTAATACATTTGTGATGTCTTACACTCAATAAAACTGCAGCCAATTGAAAGTCCTTGCACTCGAAGGGATGCTGTCTCTCAAGGAGTTGAACTTACATGATATGAATTCTTTGAAAGAGTTGTCTATTCCTTCTTTGGAGAAGATGGAGTTAATTCAGATGTCGAGCCTTGAAAGTTGCATTAGTACAGATATGGGTGAGCGTTCAGTTTATTTGATCTTTTGGTGCTATTATTTTGATTTTTCTTAAACTGTGGTATGAAAAGAATGAATAAACAAAATGGAATTTGATTGGTCTATTCATTGTGTTCTGTTTATAAAGGATAGAACAGTGCATCATTGATTTATTTTTTTGAACTGAAATAATTGATTTATTTTGGCTGAAAGTTAAAACTAAATCGAACTGAACTAATGAAATTTGGTCCACAGATTCAGTTATTTGATTGTTTCATTTTTCTAGGTTTTTATATATGGTTGGGAAATAACTAGCTCCTTATTATGGAGATGTTCATGGAATATTGCGGTAAACTAACCGTTTTTTTTTTTTTTTGCATTTTTCATCATCTGAAGCTGCTCAAAAGGAATGGCCATCTAGTCTTCATGAGCTGACGATACAATATTGTCCTCTTTTGTTGGTGTTAGCCTTGCCACCTTCTACAAAAACAAGACTACTCGTCGAAAAAGTTTCAACACTTCCAGCAATGGAGACATACTACATTCACACTGGAGTTGGAATCCCACGTGGACTCACAGTGTCCGATTCGGCAGAAAATCTTCTACACAGGAAATTCTCTCCAAATTTTGATACGAGTGTTGGAATCCGACTCGAATCCAGAGTGTCCAATTCGGCAAAATTTGATGGACACAGGTGTCCAACTAACACCGCCTCTAATACGTTGAGGGTGCTGGATGAGAGTATCTTGGTGTTCAAAAATCTAAGGGACTTTATAGAATTGCGCATAGAAGACTGTCCAAATCTTACGTCTATTTCATTTGAAGGCTTTAGGCAACTCGTCAATTTAAGGGAATTGGAAATCATCAGATGTGCTAATCTGCTGTCATCTTATACTATGCTAGAGGACATCCGTGAGGACAGTAGAGCAGAAGCAAACTGCCCTCTTCTTCTCCCATCCCTCACCCGTCTCAGAATTGAGTCATGTGGTATAGCAGGCAAGTGGCTAACTAAAATGCTGCCACATGTACAGTCCCTTGAGGAATTGTATCTAGAGGATTGCCCCCAGATAAAATCTATATCACTCTATCATCCCAGGCAAGAGGAAGGAAGTAGCAGCTTGGCTTCATCCTCAGAATGTACATGCGATGGGTTCCTCTTGTGCATTCCGTCAAATGTCGTCTTAACCCTCAAGAAATTTTATATTGGTAGATTCCCGGAACTGCAGTTTTGTGGCAGCAAGGAAGGGTTTGGAGGATTCGTCTCCCTTGTGGAGTTGAGTATTCCGTGTTGCCCCAAGCTGCTCTCGTCCGCTGATGAAAGGCTTTCCCTCCCGTCGTCTCTCAGAGAGTTCTGGATCGAGCATCTCCCGACAAAGTTGCAGCCTTACTTTCCGGAGAATCGGAGCTCTCTGACAAAATTGTTTGTACGGGACAGCCCAAATTTGAAATCCCTACGGCTGCAATCCTTCATGGCCTTGGAGGAGCTGGAAATCTGGGGCTGTGAGCACCTGCACGAATTGGAGGGCTTGCAGTCCTGCACAGCCTTGAAGGAGCTGCGCATCTGGGGCTGTAAGCACCTAGCTGTATTGGAGGGCCTGCAGTCCTGCACAGCCTTGAAGGAGCTGCGCATCTGGGGCTGTAAGCACCTAGCTGTATTGGAGGGCCTGCAGTACCTCAGCACCCTTCGAAGCTTGGAATTGGGGATGAATCCTGAGCTGTCTGCTGCATGGGATCGCGGATCTCAAGAGCGGAAAGAAGGTAGCGATCACACCCGCCTGCTTCCTCCATCACTTGAGCGACTTCGGATCAGCAATCTCCATCAAGAAATTATGCCCTGTTGGCTGGCCCATCTCCCTTCCCTCTCTAGATTAGCGGTAGGGGTGAGTCCAAATTTGACATCTTTGCAGCTCGGCACCTGCACAGCATTGGAAGTGTTGGAAATTAGAAATTGCGAGTCGCTCAATTCACTGAACGGCTTGCAATCCCTCAGGAACCTCAGCGTGTTCAGATGCCCTCGCGTACAACTAGGGGGCTATGAGCTATGCCATCGCCTGGTAAGGGTTTCGATCGGTGACCCCTCTGCCCTTACCACGTCGTTCTGCGAGCACCTCACCTCCCTCCAAAGCCTAGAGCTTTCCAATTGGGAGAGTGAAGTGACGAGACTAACAGAGGAGCAAGAGAGAGCGCTTCAGCTCCTCACGTCCCTGCGAGAGCTCCGATTTTGGAGTTGCATGTATCTCATAGATCTTCCTGCGGGGCTGCACAGCCTTCCCTCCCTCAAGAAGTTGCAGATCTTATTTTGTCCGGGCATCTCAAGGCTGCCGGAAAAGGGCCTCCCGCCTTCGCTAGAAGAACTGGAGACCGACCATTGTAGCGAGGAGCTAACTAAGCAATGCAGAGCGCTAGCAACAATCAAGCTGAAGGTGGTGCAAAATAGAACATTTCAGTCCAGTCCTGCAGTGGTGCAACAATCGAGCTAAAGGTGGTGCAACAATTGATTGAACGAACATCTGTGGAGTGACTACTGGATGGCTTGTTACTTGTTAGCACACGTTTCTACCTGCACAACAAGCTATCGGCTCGGCCCACTTTTCAGGTATTGAGAACACTATAGATCACGATCGATATTTGCTTGTGAGATTTGGGTTATTATACTGTGAATTATTCAAGGAAAAGGTTTCGGGTTCTCATGAGGATTTTGCATAAAACAGTCGCAGCAAAATCCTCCTAGAAGAGATCTTCAGATGAAATTGCACAAAAGCCTCACTCTCTGCTTTCAGAAGGCAAAGCAAATAAAGGAGCTGCAGCTGAAGATCCTCTTCAGTCTCGTCCTGAATAAATGTAATGAATATATGTTTTTGTTCCTATTTCATACCTGCAATAAGATACTGATCGGCAGAGATGGGCCTAACCTAGGCCCAACAAAAATTATCAAAATTTTGATAAGCTTAACTCGAGCTTTGCTCGGCACGAGATTCTTGAACGTGGCCGTACTAAACTAGCCCGGCTCAATATACTGAATGGGCTCTGGGGTTTCTTTTTGTTCGTATCGAAGTCCAAATTTGGAACCCACAAGTTATTAGAACTACTAGGACTAGGATGTGCGCACTTGCTCGGGTGTGTATACGTACATGCATCATGAGAAAGGCCAGTTCATACAAACCCAATATTCGTTGGCAGGGATATTCGGAGTGAAAAGGTAGATGACTAGAGTTGATTCAGAGGTGTCCTCATTATTTTTATCATTTGAATTGATTCACGCAGAAATAGTTTTCTCATTTTCTCTATTGTACAATTCCCCCCCCCCCCCACCCCCCCAAATATAGGTAGTATTTCTCTTAAAGCTCCATCTCTATTGATCGCAAGCTCTCTACTTTCGTGTAATGTTTAAATTTGTAAAGGAGGACTTAGGATCTGTTAATGCTGCTGAACCATTACCGGGAAGTATCACGGCCTGTAAAATTGCCTACTGAAAAGCATAGTCAGATGATCCAAGATTGTTCGTGTTAATTTCTAGTTTTTGTGATGAAGTTGATTTGACAACAAGAGAGAAACTTTTGAAGAAATATGATTTTAATATTTGTGATTAACAAACATTAATAATTTTGTATAAAGAAAAAAAGAAAAATTGCATGTGTGGTGCCTGGTGTGTGCATGCAAGTGTGTCGCATGCATGTGTGTGCGTGGTGTTGTGTGTGCATGTATATGCATGCTGGTGGGTTGCGTGTGTAGATGCTTGCTTTTGTGCTGGGTGTGCTTGTGTTTGCTCGGTTGTTGCAAGTGGCCAGGACGGCGCGTCGGGAGATGGCCAGGAGGCGCGCAAGCGGCCCGGGCCGAATTAAGCTACGTGAGGGCTTCGCAGGCGACGGCGAGTAAAGTTCGGCAGGAGGCCGGCTGCTCAGACGGCGTTCGGCTGGGTGCAGCATGCGCAGTAGTGCCAGGTGTGGCAACGGTCATGCGGCATCGGTGGCGACGGCGTCGTAGCGCGAGGCGTTGTCGTGCCACGGGAGCAACAGCGAGCAGGCGCATGAGGGTATAAATTCTAGATTGAACTTTATATGATGAAATTCATGCTTTGACACGTTGATTGATTTAATGCAAAAGTGTGAGTTTCAGTTTAATTATTGTAACAGCCATTTTATAACATAAAACATTTCATTACATTACTACATTATATATATATTATTACTTATAAATTAAAATAATCATCGTCGTCCGGAGGAGGTGGCGAGCTGCCATCGTCGTCGTCGTCGCTCCACGGGGGGCTGCCATCGTCGTCGTCGTCATCTGAGCTCCCCCAGTGCATGACGTGGTCGTCTTCCTCTGACTCTTCCTCGTCCTCCTCCCGCTCCTCCTCCTCCCGCTCCTCCTCCTCGTCGTCCTCCTCCCGCTCCTCCTCCTCCTCTTCCCGCTTGCGTTTCCCGCATAGCGGCGACGCCGGGGGAGCTTGCGGGAGATGGTGGAGGCGACGCCGACGAAGGAGAGCTTGCGGGAGATTCCATTAGCAGTAATGTGTTGATCGAATTCGATCAATAGCGGTGATTTAATAGGTGGCCGGAATTGAAGACGAAGCGAGAAACGAAGAGTTCTCATTCAAAGGCGCGCAGGAAATGAAGAGACGAAGATGGACCGTCGCTATCACAGACGATTCTATAAACCAACCGTCAGTAAAACTATCACACACAATTCCTCGTCTGCCATCATGGACGGTTTTTGAAATAACCGTCTGTGATATACCTATATATCACAGACGGTTTAGTTTACATAACCGTCTGTATAATATCACCGACGGTTGGTACACATCGCCGTCTGTAATCTTACTATATGACAGACGGTTATTACATAGAACCGTCTGTGATAAAGCTTGCCTATATATAGGCCCGAGCGCAAGTTCGATGTTGTGGTCACCTGTTGGGATAGAATGCTAAGACCGTTATATCACCGACGGTTTGGCAATACAACCGTCTGTAAGCCTATATAATAGGTGATTCTTGTGATGTAATTAAGGTTAGTAATGGATAATTGCATTATATATATTAATTCAGATCTAAGGTTAGTATTGGATATAAAATTGCCTTATATATATTAATTCAATATCTAGCTTGGTTATGTAAGAAATTTAAGATTGTTTAGATCTAGCTTGTAGATCCATGTTTTGGTGGTGATAGTAATTGGACGTTATAATTGCAATATTATTTTGAAGCTCTAACTTGTTAAGGAAAGTGTACTTAATCGCTTGAAAAGAGGGTTCTAATTGGATCGAATATTACATGTGTAGCATAGATGGATCGAAATTTGGATGTACGCTGGGACCGTGCAGTGTGGAGTACATTAATGGCGTCTCCACTTTTAGAAGAGCTGCAGAGGAGGACATGTTTTAATAAGGGAGTGCAATATATGTCTTGTCCATGCATCGATTTGCGAGAATATGATGACGTTTGAAACTCGGTAGCGGTCGAAGCACACTTGATTATGCGAGGTTTCAAAAGGGATATACATGTTGGACCGATCACGGCGAAGAGCGTAATATACAAGAAGCGGTGGTACTGTTAACATCTTCGACGAAGTCAACGATATGCCGGATGATCACATTGATTACGCTTCCGACGAGGATATGTTGCATGATGACAATGGAGGCGATATCGCGCGACGCAGAAGGGAACCGTGATGAAAGGGAATATGAAAAATTCGTGGGTTTGATGGAGGACTCGAAGAAACCTTTGTTTGCTGGTTGCAAGGTGAAATACACAAGGTTGTCGTCCGTGCTTGAACTGCTGGTTGGTCAGACAAGAGTTTCACAGCGCTGCTACGTCTATTGGCAGACATGCTTCCAGAGGGAAACGAGTTGCCGACAACAACCTACAAAGCCAAGAAGGTTCTTTGTCCCTTGGGAATGGAGGTAGAAAGAATACATGCATGTCCGAACGATTGTATCCTATACCGCAAAGATTATGCAAACTTGCATGTATGTCCGGTGTGCAACGCATCCCGGTACAAGCGTAAGAGTCATTCCGATGAGGAGGTGAAGAATGGAACTCCTGCTAAGATGGCATGGTATCTGCCTCTAATTCCCTGATTGAAGCGTTTGTTCGCTAACCCAAAGGAGGCCAAACTGCTATGTTGGCATTCCTAGAAGCGTAAGAAGGATGGAATGCTAGGACACCCTGCTGACTCCACCCAGTGGAGAAACATCGATAGGAGGTATGAAGAATTCGCTGCGGAGATGAGGAATATAAGGTTTGGACTGAGTACAGATGGAATGAATCCTTTCGGTAACATGAGCAAATGCATAACACTTGGCCCGTGAATCTCTGTATCTACAACCTTCCTCCTTGGTTGTGTATGAAGCGAAAGTACATTTTATTGTCTGTGCTTATCCAAGGACCGAAACAACCTGGGAACGATATTGATGTGTACCTAGCTCCATTGGTGGAAGATCTAAAAACATTGTGGGTTCCTGGGGTACAGGTTTGGGATGCATACAAACGAGAGAACTTCACTTTACACTGCTTGTTGTTCTGCACCATAAATGATTACCCTGCACTTGCTAACCTGTCGGGCCAGAGTACAAAAGGTGCCAAGGCTTGCACTCACTGCCTAGACGATACTGAGAGTGTGTGACTGAATCACTCGCGTAAAACCATGTACATGCGTCACCGTAGGTTCCTTGGGAGGAAACACCCATACCGCAAGATGAAGAGACTATTCGATGGGACGAACGAAAACGGTTCAGCTCCAAGGCCTTTTAGCGGGAGAGATGTTCATGACTTTGTTAAGGATTTGGATGTTACACATGGAAAGGGACGTAACGCAAGGTCGACCCGTGAGAAGAGCTTGTGGAAGAAGAGATCAATCTTTTGGGACCTACCTTACTGGGAGCACCTAGAAGTTCGCCACTGCATCGATGTCATGCATGTGGAGAAGAATGTCTGCGATAGCCTGATTGGTCTCCTACTAAACATTAAGGGCAAAACAAAGAATGGTATCAACGCACGACTTGACTTAGTCGTTATGGGCATAAGACCTGAGTTAGCACCAAAAGAGACCGTTAAAGGTGGTACGTATTGCGAACCAGCTTGTTACACTCTGTCAAAGGCCGAAAGAACTGAATCGTGCGGTGCTTGCATGGTGTGAAAGTTCCGTCCGGCTACTCGTCCAACATGAAGAGACTTGTTTCAATGCAAGATTTAAAATTAATTGGCATGAAGTCTCATGATTGTCATGTGTTGATGACTCAAATGCTCCCTATTGCAATTAGAAGTATTTTGCCAGTCAAGGTCCGAGAGACAATCACGAGGCTGTGTTATTTATTTAACACAATCGCTCAGAAGGTCATCGATCCCGAAGGACTGGATGCTCTGCAGGCCGAGGTGGTGATGACTCTATGTAATCTTGAGATGTATTTCCCTCCGTCATTTTTCGATATCATGGTCCATCTCATTGTTCACCTTGTAATAGAGATAAAGATGTGCGGGCCTGTGTTCCTACGTAGCATGTACCCGTTCGAGAGGTACATGTTGAGATAGCAGTTCGTTTAGGTAGGGTGGTCTGTTAGTAACCAAGCTTCGTAAACTTGCAGGCATTAGCAGGTAGGGCATGTTGGTTAGGTAGGGTATGAGATGTTGGAGCAATCAAGATACCCAGAGGGGGGCTGACCGGTATCACAGACGGTTCTCTTTTAGAACCGTCTGTGATATAACTCTTCTGACGGTTCTACAACAGAACCGTCTGCAATATATTAATTTTACAGACGGTTCTAAAAGAAAACCGTCTGTGATATAGCATAACACAGCCGGTTCGAGTTTAGAACCGTCTGTGATATTCAAACCCTATAAAACTTCTACACTTGAATCGTTTTCTATCAAACTTCTACGCTTGCAGTGAAACGACCCAAAAATTCAAAATGAATTTAATTGGAGTTGATTCAAATTTCGGTTCAAATTTGGAATTGAAGTTTGAATTTTGTTTTTATTTGCATTTGGTTGGTTTTCGTTTGTGCTTTTGGGCCAATTCTCCTTGGGCCTTTCGGCCCGTTTCCCCGTTTCCTCGGCCCGTGCGCCATCCCGGCCCAGCCGGCCTCTCCTCCCTTTGGCCCACGTGGCCCAGCTCCCCCGACCCGGCTCCGTCCCCGCCGCCTCCGGCGA
Source organism: Rhipidocladum racemiflorum (assembly GCA_036346355.1). Lineage (NCBI taxonomy): Eukaryota > Viridiplantae > Streptophyta > Magnoliopsida > Poales > Poaceae > Rhipidocladum > Rhipidocladum racemiflorum. The sequence continues at coordinate 66,699,954 of CM070576.1, read as the reverse complement.
CGGCGCCGCCTCTGCGCGTGCCGCCGTCGTCATTGCCGTGTCGCGCGCCGCTGCTGCTCCGCCCGCCTCGTGGCGCGCGCCACTCCGCCTCCTCCTCGCCACCGCTTTCGCGCGCTGCGCCGTTGCAGCCGCTGCCGCTGCGCCGCCGGTCACCGCCGCCGCGCCGCTGCGCCGCGCCATGACGCCATATGGCGCCGGCCATCCCGACCTCGCCGCCAGCCGCCCTCCTCGCGTCGCCGCCACGCCTCGCCGCACTCGCCGCCTGCCCGGCTCGTCGCCATTGCCCGCCTCTCTCTCCTCCGGCTATATAAAGCGCCGCGTCCTCACTTGCTCCTCGCCCGCTTCCACCGCCCTCGCCGGTGAGCTCCTCTCCCGTCTCCCTCCTCCTCTCCGCCAGCGCGCCTAGCGCATGCCGCCAGCCAGCTTGTCGCCGCCAGCCCTGTGCCTAGCTCCTCCTCGCCAGTGCCCACTGGTGGCCCCGCCCCGTCGATCTCCCCTCTCCCTTTCCCCGTCTCCGCCCGATGGGCCAGCTCACAGCCAGCCAGCCAGCCGGCCCCGCGCCCCATGGGCCGTGGCCCATTTTTCCCGCGCCAGGCCGGCCCAGTTCCGGCTCGGAACAGTAAAATTGATTTTTGGATTTTAATTAAATCCGAAAATTCGTTTTTTAAACCAGAAAATAGCCCAGAAAATCCCCGAAAATTCCGTGAGCCCCAGAAACTTTCCAAAGACACTACCCGAACCGTTTCGATCCACTGATTCCAAAAATGCCCTCCGTTCCTCAATCCGGAGTTCCCAAAATTCCGAATTGCCCAATTCACCCTTCGTTTTCCCTCTCGGCCCGGTTCCGGTTTCCGATTTCGTTTTCGTTTTCGGTTCTTTTCCGTTTTCGTTTCTTTATTTGTCGTTCGTTCTTGTCGCGCTAGATCCAGACATTGGACAATTCCAGAAGAAATCCCTGGAGCCGGAGCAGTTCCAGGAGCAGACGCGGATCCCGGAGAAGATCCCGGAGCAGACGTGGATCCGACGGAAGCCCCGAACGACTACTTCGACTGCAGTTCAGCCGATCCGATCGCCGAGCAAGGCAAGCCGTACACCCTTGATCATGTTGATCCCAAACATGCCATGTATTACTTAGTAATTACTTTGTATCGCATTATTTTACTGTATGTTGAATTATCGAAAACAGTATTTTAGAATGACATGATACCTAGGTAATGCCAAATTGATCGTGAAACCTCCTTGAAATTATTGAACCAGATTAAATCCTTTGTAACCCTAGATGATTACTATTACCCTGTTAAGTTAGTTATTATTAATCTCGTAGTTAGCTCAAATGCTTTCGAAAATGGAAATAAAATGCTGTCGAATCTCTGATTCGGATGTTTGTGAAAGTGCTACAGTTTGGGGGACAGAATCGGATAAATCCCGGAGTGGATGTAACTCCGATCCCCGGCTGATGGTTAATGCCTTGGTTTGTTTGGTGGCCGGTATTATGGGATACCGGATCGGGTTTGCGGATGAAGGCTTGATCTCTGGCAGTATAAGGTTAACAAACCCCTTGAGCAAAGTAAACAACTTAAGTATCCGCTCAACCACGTGCCTGATCGTCGGGCAGATCAAGATCCGACATGGCTCGATAAATTAATCATTTACGAACCTAAAAATCGGATTCTTTTGGTGGCTACCATTCTCGGGAGAGAATGGGGACCGGCCTTCCTGGCAGGAAGTGCATCGGAGGGTGGAACGGAATGGTCCTTCGCGACATTCTTGGTTCTCACAACGGTAGACGCTAATGGGGACCCCGAGTCCAAGGTAGCGGTACTATCGGTTAACAACTAAACCAACAGAATGGTTAACTAAATCTTTGTGATCATCTCGACCGACCGCATGTATTCTAGTTGCCTGTGAGTAACGGTCGTTGATATCTTGTGGGTAAAGCTGAGCACCTCTGCAGAGTTAATCTTGATGGTATTCGAATACGCCGTACTTCCGGTTAATGAAGTTAAGTTTGAACTGGGGTGATACCCGTAACCAAGCTCAAGTTACTGTTTGGTGGATTTTGGAAGAAGTCGGTTAAGTGCTGTTGAACTTGCGAACCCCCCCTAACTATTACTTATGGTTTGTACTTCAAATGTAAAATGAATTGGAAAATAAAACTGCATCCAGATACTAAAACCCTAGTTCCTTCCATTGGATAATCCCCTGCATATAGTATTCAGAATTCTCCGTACGACTTGTTGAGTACTCCCGTACTCACCCTTGCAACCCCCGCCCTTTCAGAGTTTGAAGAAGCTGGAGCGTTTCAGGAGTTCGTAGTTGGCGATTTTGTTGGTTTTGAGGTCTTGGTCTTTTGCTCGAGCTGCTGTGCGGTGTTTTGATTGTAAGTTATTCGGGCCCTGCTGCGCCCTCTTTTGTAAAAACCCCGGCCGTTAGGCCCTATATTGAATAAAAAGAGTTGAATTGGCTTTTGCCAGGTAATTGTACTCTTGTTTTCCAACAGTTAGTCTTCCTGGGTAACTATTGTGAGTTTTCGCACTGCCCCTAAAAAGGCGGTCCGTCACATGCAGTGCCTCAGCTCCCTTCGAAGCTTGGAATTGGAGGTGAATCCTGGGCTGGCTGCCACATGGGATCGCACCTGCCTGCTTCCTCCATTACTTGAGCGAGTTGAGATCGGGGGTCTCCATGATGAAATTATACCCTGTTTGCTGGCTCATCTCCCTTCCCTCTCCAGATTACTGGTGTCGGTGAGTCCAAATTTGACATCTTTGCAGCTCGGCTCCTGCACACCATTGGAAGTGTTGGAAATTAGAGATTGCGAGTCGCTCAGTTCACTGAACGGCTTGCAATCCCTCGGGAACCTTAATGACCTGAGCGTGTTCAGATGCCCTCGCGTACAGATAGGCGGCTATGAGCTATGCCATCGCCTGGTAAGGGTTTCGATCGATGACCCTTCTGCCCTTACCGCGTCGTTCTGCGAGCACCTCACCTCCCTCCAAAGCCTGGAGCTTTCCGGTTGGGAGAGCGAAGTGACGAGACTAACAGAGGAGCAAGAGAGAGCGCTTCAGCTCCTCACGCCCCTGCAGGAGCTCGTATTTATCTGTTGCCCGAATCTCGTACATCTTCCTGCGGGGCTGCACAGCCTTCCCTCCCTCAAGAGGCTGCAGATCATCGCTTGTCCGGGCATCTCAAGGCTGCCGGAAGAGGGCCTCCCGCCCTCGCTGGAAAAACTGACGATTGTGTTATGCAGCAAGGATCTAACTGAGCAATGCAGAATGCTAGCAACAACCAAGATAAAGGTTATAATTGATTCCACATATGTGAACTGATCACTGGATGGTTTCTACCTGCACAACATTACAACAAGCTATCGGCTCCTTTTCTTCCCCACTTTTCAGGCATGCACCACACTATACATCATGGTTTTCTGAATCTCGTACATCTTCCTGCGGGGCTGCACAGCCTTCCCTCCCTCAAGATGTTGCGGATCTTATTTTGTAGCCTACTGTATGAAATGTGAATTCGTAACTAGTTAACACATGCATATATCATATGCTAGCTGATGTGGGGTGTAATTAATCTACTCCTCCTGTAGTCAAGAATGTGACCACCGCTTTCTTATAGCTACTATTAGTCTATTACTAGCTGAGTTAACAATATCGAAACCGAAAAAACCGATGGAAATTTGAAATTCAAAAATTGTTGGAAAATCGTCTAAAACTGAATGGTTAAGAATTCCAAATTTTTGAAAAAAAAAATCAAAAAAATAAAAAACCGATCGGTTTTTACCGAAAATCAACCTGATTTGACCGCGTGCTAAAGCTCGATACACTATCACATAATTTTTAACACAAAACCGGTCGGTTTTGATTGAAAACCGGTCGGTTCTATGGTACATAAATTTTTCCAAATTTTGATTTTTTTTTTTTAAATTTAATCGGTTTACCGATCGATTTTATTTGTCTCAGCGATTCGGTAAAGCTAAAAATCATCGAATTTCGACCGGTTTTGTGAAGCATGATTACCAGTGCTACGGCAATATGGGGTAGTTTGATGGCACAGCTGCAGCATTGGGTTTGGCATTGGGAATTTGGGGGCCCTGGCACCTGGCATCGTTGGTGGGTTGGCAGGTTGCTCCTGCTGATGGAGCCTGTTAACACCAGTTCTGAAAGAAAGTACAGTAGTAGGATCGGTGAGAAGCAGCAGTTACGGAGTAAAACGGCCGAGGTCTGCAAATAAGATAGGCCTACTGGCCCATGTCACACAGCAGGGCACAAATCGAAACTTCGAAAGTACAAGCCAGCACAAGCCGGTAAAGTAAGCCAGCACAATCTGAATAATCTCAAAGCAATTGATTACACGGTGAAATGAAATTGTGTAGATTACGAAGGTTGATAGCAACACCTGGCTGTATTGGAGGGCTTGCAGAGTACCTCAGCGCCCTTCGAAGCTTGGATTTCGTTTCGAGATAAATCCTGAGCTGTCTGCTGCATGGGATCGCGGATCTCAAGAGCAGAAAGAGGGAAGCGATCACACCGGCCTGCTTCCTCCATCACTTGACCGACTTAAGGTCAGCGGTCTCCGTGAGGAAATTATGCCCTGTTTGCAGGCCCATCTCCCTTCCCTCTCCAGATTAGCGGTAGGGGGGACTCCAAATTTGACATCTTTGCAGCTCGGCTCCTGCACAGCATTGGAAGTGTTGGACATTAGATATTGCGAGTCGCTCAATTCACTGAACAGCTTGCAATCCCTCAGGAAGCTGAGCGTGTTCAGATGCCCTCGCGTACAGATAGGGGGCTACGAGCTATGCCATCGCCTGGTAAGGGTTTCGATCAGTGACCCCTCTGCCCTTACCACGTCGTTCTGCGAGCACCTCACCTCCCTCCAAAGCCTGGAGCTTTCCGGTTGGGAGAGCGAAGTGACGAGACTAACAGAGGAGCAAGAGAGAGCGCTTCAGCTCATCACGCCCCTGCGAGAGCTCCAATTTTGGTATTTCCGGAATCGTGTACATCTTCCCGCGGAGCTGCACAGCTTTCCTTCCCTCCCTCAAGATGTTGCAGATCTTCGGTTGTTGGGGCATCTCAAGGTTGCCGGAAAAGGGCCTCCCTGTCAGGATCCTAGGGTTTGGATCTGATTTGCACTAGCTAACCAGAGAGGAAGGCAAGAGTACGTGGAGAGCAAGAAAGAACGAACAGGATACTAGGCTACCAACTACAGACAGTATCAAAATATGTCAGGACTTCTTGTCTCCTTTACTTCCAGCATGGGCTATTATAGCCGAACGTTTTACAGCGTTAACTTCTGCTCAAACAAGAGTTTAAACCAGCTAACAGGTAAACGCGTTTTAACGACAAAAGGTGATTGGCTACAGGAGATCTTCAGTTTAGCTAACTGCCAATCTACCGTTGGATGTATTATCACCCATCGCCAGTAGTCCCCAACCTTCGATCTTTATTTAAGTGTAGTCGGTGAACCGTTATCTTCAGCTGCCGAATTCCTCTGTTCTTCTTCCTCCTGGCGTCGGGTTCTGACATTTCCCCCTCCTTGGAAACGCCATTGTCCTCAAGGCGAGAAATCTGGGAAGGTTCTCTGAATAAATGCCGCATCCTCCCATGTCGCGTCATTCTCTGGAAGGTTCATCCACTGAATAAGCCATTGAGTTACAGCTACCCCCTTTCTTGGCACCATGCGCCTGTCCAGAACAGCAATCGGCACAGTTTTTACTCTTCCCTCAGCGTCAACAGATGGAAGTCCAGGTAAAGGAATTGCATTCGCTCCAGTGTGCTTCTTCAATTGACTAACATGAAAAACTGGATGTATACCCGCATCTGCAGGTAATAATAGACGGTAAGCTACTGCTCCCACTTTCTCCATTACTCTGAAAGGACCATAGTATTTGGATCGCAGCTTCAAGGATCCTCGCAAGCCGAACGCATTCTGCCTATACGGCTGCATCTTGAGGTATACCATATCCCCTATCTGGAAACTCCTCTCCGTTCTCAGTTTATCTGCCAATCTTTTGATTCTCTGTTGCGCATTCTGCAGATTCTCTTTGAGCTTTTTAAGCATTTCCTCCCTGTTTTCCAAAGTAACCTTTGCTTCCTCTGTCACAGTACCAGCAATTGAGAAGTCTGCCACTTGAGAGGGGTGATACCCATATAAAGCTTGAAAAGGTGTCATTTTTAGGGAGGTGTGATATGAAGTATTATACCACCATTCTGCCATTGTTAGCCAATTCGCCCATTTCTTTGGATTTTGGAAGACCATACTCCTTAAATAAGCTTCCAAGCATTGGTTAACTCGCTCCGTTTGCCCATCGGTTTGAGGATGATATGCGGTGCTAAACCGAAGTGAGACTTGGAGAGATTTGAAAATTTCTTGGAACAGTCTGCTCGTGAATATTCGATCTCTATCCGTGATGATAGCCAGAGGCATGCCATGGAGCTTGAAAATATTATCCATAAACACTTGGACTACTTGTGGTACTGAATACGGATGTGACAGTGACAAGAAATGAGCGTATTTTGTCAGTCTATCAACTACCACTAAGATTACCTCTTTCCCCTTTGAATTCGGAAGACCTTCAATGAAGTCCATCGATATATGGGTCCAAGCCATTTCCGGTATTTCCAATGGATTTAACAAACTAGGATTATGGACATGTTCCCCTTTGGTGAGCTGACAAACGGGACACTCTTTAATGAAGTATTCAACTGCTCTCTTCAGTTTGGGCCAATAGAACAATTTCTTCAGTTTGTGATATGTCACTCTCACCCCTGAATGGCCTCCAATTGCTGATTTGTGAAATGCCGACAATAGCACTGTTCTCAAGTCATTGCCTTCTCCCACATACAATCTGTTCTTATACTTGATAATACCAGATTCAACCGTGAACTTGGACTCCGAGTTTAAATTTGCTCTAACTTCTTCCAAGATTTTGTTCACCTGGGGATCTTGATCATAGCTAGTTTGTACATCTTTGAGCCATTCTGGTACCACATATGTAATTGCAGTGCACTCTTCATCTGCCTCAATGTGTGGTCCGACTCGGGACAGAGCATCCGCAACCTTGTTCTCTTTTCCCCTTTTGTATTCTATTTTAAAATCAAACTCCAAAAGCTTGAGCATTAGCTTATGTTGAATGCCCTCCACTAATTTCTGGGTAGTAATGTACTTTAGGCTTTGCTGATCCGTTTTGATTATCACAGTGTGTCCCAGCAAATAGTGTCTCCATTTCTTCAGGGCCTCTAGTATTGAAAAGATGAGAAAGTTGCCTAGAGGGGGGGTGAATAGGCAGTTTAAAATTTAAACTAAATTTGTCGCAGCGGAAAGAGTATCGGAACTTCCGGTGTTGGATCGGAACTTCCGATGTAATCGGAACTTCCGATACCAGTTCGGAATGTCCGATCGACTTTTGACCCGGACAATTAACAACTGAAAGTAATAAACTTGAGAGACAGTATAAGAAGGTTGGATCAAAACAATAAGAAGACAAGCTAAAGCAAAGTGAAAATGAAGACACGGAATTGATCCCGGAGTTCGGATTCTTGAGGGAATCCTACGTCTCCGTTGAGGAGGCTCCAAAGAGCCGGGTCTTTTCCAATCCTTTCCTCCCAAACCTCGGTCACACTTGAGGCTTGGTTCCACTATTGGTTCCTTTCCTTTCGGAGGCGGAGCCGGCCTTTACAAACTTCTCACGGCGTCCCACAATCCTTGGGAGCTCGTGATCGACGCCTAGCCGTCTAGGAGTCCTTCAACCTCCAAGAGTAACAAATGCACGTTGATTGATCTTGGAGGAACACTCTAATGCTCAAGATGAAAGACACTTGCTTTTCACTCTAGCTCCAAATCTCACTTCTAGTCCTCACTCCTTGGATGATCCCTAAGATCAAAGAGGAGGGCTCAAAAGTAGACTAGAGAAGGCTCAAGGTGCACTAAAGTTCTGCCAAATAGAGTGTGTAACCCTCAAATGAGAGAGGGGTGGGGTATTTATAGTTTCTTGCAAAAACTAGCCGTTATACACCCACTCAGCTGCATATCGGAACTTCCGATATCAACATCGGAATGTCCGATATGTACAAATAATCAGAACTCGAGCGCACTTCAACTGTCAAACAAGATGCATCGGAACTTCCGATGTTCCCAGAAAAGCCCTTGACAAAATGCTTCTAAGTTCATATCGGACTGTCCGATATATACATTGGAACTTCCGATACCAATATCGGAATGTCCGATCTAATATATCGGAGTGTCCGATAATTCCAGAGAGCTCCCTTTTTTCGGTTTGAACACATCGGAACTTCCGATGTCAGATATCGGAACTTCCGATCTTTACAGAGAGCACCCTAGAAAGCTTTACAACGTATCGGAACTTCCGATCGTAAATATCGGAACTTCCGATACATCTTCTACGCATCGGACTGAAGCAAGCATGCACATCGGAATGTCCGGTCACATCGGAACTTCCGATGTAATATCGGAATGTCCGACTTGAACTTAGATAAAAACACATTCCGGTGCATGCGCGATGACTTAGGGTCTCAATAAGATTTAAAGTAACATTCATCTGAGCATAGAGACTACCCTAGATCATCTACGATGCATCCCTCTTAATAGTACGGCATTCCTACGACACAAAGCATAGAAAAAATAAAATTACAAAGCCGTTTTACTCACTTGAATTCGTTTGAGGGTGTCCTTCGCATGTAGAAGATCTCACATTTAATCTTTTACCTGTTCACAAGCTCATTGAAGATATTAGTCCTTTTAATCGTTTGTCATTAATCAACCAAAACCAATTTAGGGGCCTAGATGCACTTTCAATCTTCCCCTTTTTGGTGATTGATGACAACTCGATTAAAGCTTACAGATAAAAGGATATTAAGAGAATTTCGTATTGGTTGAGCTCCCCCTGAAGATGTGCAATGGATAGGAAAATATCGCAAATGCACAATTTTGAAAGGAATTTTGCAGGAGCTCCCCCCAAAACTGAGTATATAATGAAACAAACACTATGGAAGCTAATATTTGAATAACCATTAATATTAAAACATCCATAGTAACAATCATCCATCGGAGCATAAGTCAAGCATACTATCAAGAGAAACAAGTCCCCAAGTTCACATGATAACAAAGTTTGGAAACGAGACTAATCGAAGGATGATAAAACTGATAAAACGAGGTAAGCTTCCATAGTAACAATCATCCATCGGAGCATAAGTCAAGCATACTATCAAGAGAAACAAGTCCCCAAGTTCACATGATAACAAAGTTTGGAAACGAGACTAATCGAAGGATGATAAAACTGATAAAACGAGGTAAGCTTTCTTTCTCTTCTCCCCCTTTGGCATCAAGCACCAGAAAGGAGAAAAAGGAGAGAGAGAGAGAGAGAAAAGACTAGTCCGACTCCTCGGAAGCAGCATCAGAGCCGGACTCATCATCGTCCTCGGACTCATCTGAAGCTGCGGTCGCTGGAGCAAACGGATCCTCAACTTCTTCTTCACTGCTCTCATCCTCTGAACACTCTAGATTTAAATGCCTCTGAATGTCTTTTAGTCTCTTGGTGTTTTTCTTGTCTTATTTCTTTGCATTGCCCTTGCACAGACAAAGATGGACTTTAAGGCGCGGAGGATTGGAGAGGATGATCCACTAGAGGCTGCAGCAGGAGGAGCTGTGGAGGAGGAGGAGGCAACACCTCTAGTCGAAGCACGCCTAGCAGGCTGAGCTGGGGCCTTGATCGCCCTGATCTGTAATCCAGCGTGCTTGGCGTCATACTCAAAGTCTTTGATGAGTGATGTGCTCAATCATATGCATGATGAATGGAGCATACCCACGCCTTCTCTTCGGCTCTTGAGCATCAAAGTGATTTCATTCCAAATGAAATTAAACACATCAAAAGGACGCTGTCCCTCCCTCATCCTACTCAGCAGATTCCTTGAATAAGACAGAATGTGAGAGGCATCACCTTCTTTGGGAGCCAGCGTCTTCCTGAAAAGCCTGTTGAGACAGGCAAAGAAAGGCTTCATGCCTTTTGTGCTTCCTTCCTCAAAGTTTGCAGCTTCATCATAAAGAAAGTTCAGGTTGGAGGCACCGAGCGAGGCTTCATTGTGAATTTGATCCTTGTCGCGACAGTCAGCTTCGGTGAATCCAAGACATCGAGCAAAATTGACGTAAGAGATCTCATACCAAACTCCTTCTGTCATCCAGTGCAAGGTGGAGACTCTGTCCCTGGAGATATACAGAGTGGAGTAGAACTGAGCAATGATTTCAATATTCCAATCATGCTGAAAGCTCATTATCCTCTTAGTCCCAGTTCTCTCACAAGCTGCGATGACCTCTGTGAAAGTGGCATCATCAGTTGCAGCCATGTAATCCCAATCAACCCACTGCATCAGAATGACTGGATTCTTCCTGGTCAGAATGATAGACTCATAGAAATCCTGCTGAAAGAAAGTCCGAAGCGATAGTCGATCGAGAATCGTAGCTTCGCCTGGTTCTGCTCTCGGCCAAGCGCACTTTGGCGGCTTTTCCTTTGTAGCTTATGGGTTTCCTCTTGAGACGAGGATTCCTCTCTGCCTGCCTGAGCCTTGGAACCTATGGTGCAGGAATCGGGCTGAGGTTGAGAAGCTCCTGCCACAGCTTTGCCCTTCCTAGAAGGCAATGGCGCTCCTCGAGGTACGTTCACTGTCTGAGCAGGAGGATCAGATGGAGGGTCACGAATCTAGATGCCTGGTCCTCCACTGCCTCCACCTCTTCCTCTACCATGACCCTTTTGGTTCTTGTTCCTGTTGGAGTCTGCCTTGGCCTTTTGGAGCCCACCACTGCTGGGTCTGCTGGGGGCTGAGAGCCACCTTGACTGGGATCCATTGTTCTAAGGACAAGAACGGAATCGATTAAGCTAATGAGAGAAACAGCATTGGATTGATTTTCATTCTGTTGACATCGGAAGTTCCGATTTCACATCGGAAGTTCCGACATGAGGTCGGAAGTTCCGATATTCTCGATCGGAATGTCCGATGTCTACGGATCTAGATCAACACAACTTTTCTCCCAAACCAACCGATGGAAAAAGATGAAATTTGACAGAATTGAACCAAAGGAATAGATGACCAAGTTCACCAAAACGATTTCTCAAAAGGATGCCCTAGATTCAAAAGGAAAGAATTGAGCCCTAGGGTTTACCTCGCGAAGAGCACGGAGAAATCGCGCGAAGAGATGGATTCTCTTCAAGATGGAGTCCTTCCCAAGCGAAGATCGGAAGTTCCGAGAGGTCGGAAACTCCGATAACGGCACAAAGATGAAGACGGGAAGGAGAGGCTAAAGAGACACGAGGAAAAGGACAAAAGAAAGTGAAAGGGTACGGGCACTTTTTAAGTGCGGAGGTCACATCGGAAGTTCCGATATCACATCGGAAGTTCCGATGTGGAAGAACTGCCAGACATCGGATATTCCGATGATTGGATCGGATGTTCCGATGAGTTGATTTTTCCAGCAAACAGAGAAAGAAACAAGGAATTGAGTGAAGTTTGAAAACTCCGAGTCATGTGAACTTAAGGAGGATCATTCCACTTGTCATCAGTAAGCATCCTAGCAATCAAAACTATGATTACAAGTGAATTGATCCGAGATTAAGATCCAACTAAAACACTTTTGAAATTCACTCAATAACTTTTTCAATCATTTTATTTCGAAATTGAGCTAGTTAGCAGCAATCAATGAGTTCAATCTTTCAAGACACATTCCGATAGTCTAGGACATTTAGCTCACTTCTAAGCTCGCAAAAGCGCTTCTCATCTAAAGGTTTGGTGAAGATATCGGCCAATTGTTTTTCGGTTCTCACATAGGTAATATCTATATCTCCCTTAAGAGAGTGATCTCTAAGGAAGTGGTGTCGGATATCTATGTGCTTGGTCCGAGAGTGTTGAACGGGATTGTTGGCTATTTTGATCGCACTCTCATTGTCACATAAGAGTGGTACCTTTTCCATACAAAAAACAAAAATCCTTCAAGGTTTGCCTCATCCATAACAATTGTGCACAACAACTTCCTGCGGCAATGTATTCGGCTTCGCGGTGGATAAAGCAACTGAATTTTGTTTCTTTGAGGACCAAGACACTAGTGATCTACCTAGAAATTGACAAGTCTCGAGTGCTTTTTCTATCCACTTTGCAACCCGCATAATCAGCATCCGAATAACCAATCAAATCGAATTTTGATCCTTTAGGATACCAAAGCCCTAAACTAGGTGTGTGAACTAAATATCTAAGAATTCTTTTCACGGCTACTAGGTGGCACTCTCTCGGAGCTGCTTGAAATCTTGCACACATACAAACACTAAGCATAATATCAGGCCTAGATGCACAAAGATAAAGCAATGAACCTATCATGGATCGATATACCTTTTGATCCACAGGGTTACCTTCTTCATTTAGACCGAGATGTCCGTTTGTTGTCATGGGTGTATGGATTGGCTTGGCGTTCTCCATGTCAAACTTCTTAAGCATATCTTTGATGTACTTTGTTTGGCATAGGAATGTACCTTCCTTGAGTTGTTTGATTTGAAATCCGAGAAAGAATTTCAATTCACCCATCATAGACATCTCAAATCTCTTCGTCATCAACCTACTAAATTCCTCACAAAAGTCTTTATTAGTAGACCCAAATATAATGTCATCGACATATATTTGGCATACAAATAGGTCATTATCAACGTATTTTGTGAATAGAGTAGGATCGACTTTACCAATTTCGAAACCCTTTTTAATAAGAAAATCCTTAAGGCATTCATACCATGCTCTAGGTGCTTGCTTAAGCCCATAGAGCGCCTTATGTAGTTTGTAGACATGAGTGGGGTTCTTGTGGTCCTCCATTCGGCGGTTGCTCAACGTAGACTAATTCGGCGATTGGACCATTTAGGAAAGCACTCTTGACGTCCATTTGATAAAGCTTGAAATCATGGTGAGTAGCAAATGCAACCAATATACGAATTGATTCTAATCTAGCAACGGGAGCATAAGTCTCACCAAAATCCAAACCTTCAATTTGAGTGAATCCTTGAGCTACCAACCTAGCTTTATTTCTTGTGACAACTCCGTTCTCGTCTTGTTTGTTGCGGAAGACCCATTTGGTTCCAATCACGTTTTGATTAGGCCTTTCCACTAGTGACCATACTTTGTTTCTAACGAAGTTGTTAAGCTTTTCATGCATAGCCATTACCCAATCCGGATCTCTTAGTGCATCTTCAACCTTCAAAGGTTCCAAAGTAGACACGAAAGAGTAAAATTCGCAAAAATTAGATACTCTAGAGCGTGTAGTTACCCCTTTTTGGATATCACCGAGAATGTTATCGACGGGGTGATCTCTTTGGACACTTTGATGCACTCTTGGATGTGGCATTTGAGACGTTTGTTGAATTGGCTCATTATCTTCAATTTGATCATCCTCCATTAATTTGCTTGAACTATCTTGAGGAGTGTCTTGATTTTGATTTGAAGTGGGAGGCTCCACTTGTGTAGATGAATTGTCTTAATGCACCTTTTCTTGCGGTCTCACTTCACCTATTGCCATCTTCTTGATTGCAATGCTTGGCTCTTCCTCATTTTCTAGCACATTTAAATCAACTTGCTCTACTTGAGAGCCGTTAGATTCATCAAATGTCACGTCTCTCGCTATTTCAACACAACCCGAGGTTTTGTTGAAAACACGATAAGCGTAGGCATTTGATCCATATCCTAGCAAGAAACCTTCATCGATCTTTGGAGCAAATTTGGAGTTCTTAGGCTTCTTGTTAAGGATAAAGCATTTACTACCGAAAACTCTAAAATATGAAACATTTGGTTTGTTACCGGTGAGGAGTTCGTATGCCGTTTTCTTCAATATCTTGTGGAGATATAATCGGTTTATGGCATGACAAGCGGTGTTGACGGCTTCCGCCCAAAATTGATCGGAAACCTTGTATTCATGAAGCATTGTCCTTGCCATCTCGATTAAAGTCCGGTTCTTCCTTTCTACCACTCCATTTTGTTGAGGGGAGTATGGAGCGAAGAACTCATGCTTGATCCCTTCTTCATCAAGGAATTCTTCGACTTGAGTATTCTTGAATTCGCTTCCATTATCACTTCGAATCTTCTTGATCTTCAACTCGAATTCATTTTGGGCTCTTCTTGCAAACTTCTTGATTATCCCTTGCGTCTCACTTTTCTCTTGCAAAAAGAACACCCACGTGAAGCGAGAAAAATCATCAACAATAACTAAACCATACTTGTTACCTCCGATGCTTATATAAGCAACGGGTCCGAAGAGGTCCATGTGAAGAAGCTCCAATGGTTTTGTCGTCATGATGTTCTTCGCGGGATGACGCGCTCCAACTTGCTTTCCGGCTTGACACGCGCTACAAATTCTATTTTTCTCAAACTCAACATTGGTTAGACCAATGATGTGATCCCCTTTTAGAAGTTTGTCAAGATTTCTCATGCCAACATGGGCTAGCCGGCGATGCCACAACCAACCCATGCTAGACTTTGCCATCAAGCATGTTTGAAGTTTAGCGCTATTTGAATTGAAATCAACCAAATAGAGCTTACCCTTCAAATATCCTTTACAAGCAATTGAGGAATCGTCTCTTCTAAAGACGGTCACATCCACATTAGTAAATAGACAATTGTAGCCCATTTCACACAATTGTGATACGGACAACAAGTTGTAATTTAAAGATTTGATTAATAGAACATTTGAAATGGAATCATCATTAGAAATAGCAATTTTACCTAATCCCATTACCTCACCTTTACCATTGTCACCAAACACAATATTTTCATATTGTGACCCTTTTTCATCAAAAGATGAAAACATTTTCTTTTCTCCGGTCATGTGGTTTGTGCAACCACTATCAAGCACCCAACTTGATCCCCCGGAGGTATAATCCTACAAGATCACATTAGACTTTGTTTTTAGGTACCCAAATCCTTTTGGGTCCTTGCATGTTAGTGATCAACACTTTTGGTACCCACACCTTCTTCTTACTCTTTTCACTAGAGTTGTGGGCACCGACAAAATAAGCAATCACTTTACCACGGTGATTTCTCTTCAACATATAAGAAGCAAAGTGAATAGAATGAGATGCATGATGTTGAAGATGCTTCTTAGATTCTTGCCCGGTCTTGATGACATGTGTGGTGGTCAATGGTTGTTTGTCATTTCCTTTGACAAACTGGATGCATTCCTTACCTCTTACCACCACACGGTCATTTCTTTTTACATTCATTCTTATCATATCCTAGCCCTTCTTTGTTTTTGTTTCCTCGACCATTTATGGTCTTATATAAGGCATCCTTGGATTGATAAGTTTTCATGCAACCGTACCTTACCAAGGCACTTAGTCTCTCGTTTTCGCTTTTTAATACTTGCATGAATTGGGAGTTAGTAGTGCAAGCATTAACATCAACATTGTAGCAAAGAGAGCAACCATTGCTAGTGGAAGGAATAGATGCTAATTGTGAATCAACAATTGGAGAGTTAATATCGTTAAGAGATTCAATTTGCACTTCAAGAGCTTGGAGATTGTTTTCCAGACTTATGACATTCTCTTGAAGTGACTCATTTGAACCCTTAAGCATTTCAATTGAATTATTAGCCAAATCAAGCTTTTTGGCTAACAATTCAATAGTCTCCTTTTCTTTAGTGAGGATCTTCTCGAGAGCAAGAGTTTTCTTCTTTTCACAAATTAACAACTCTTCTTTCTTCTCGAGAGTTTCCTCTTGGCTATTTATTCTTTTCAATAGCTTATGAATCTTAGCAATAGCCGATTTGCTCAAATCACAAAATAGAGCATCATCATTATCATCATCGCTTTCTAATTCACTATCGCTACTTGGGGGTTTGGTTTTAGCCATTACCTTGCGCCCTTTGGCCATAAGACAAATAGGCGCGTCGTGGTCGGAGTCGTTGTCGCTCAATTCCCCGAATAGCGACTTTTTCGGTGGAGTGGCTTCTATGGCGAGGTTGGCGACTCCTTCATCATCGGTGTCGGAGTCGGAGTCGTTTGAATCCCATTCTTCTCCAATGTGAGCTCGCCCCGAGTACTTCTTCTTGTAAGTCTTGTTCTTCTTGAGCGGCTCACTTTTCTTGTTCTCATTTTGGTTGTTCTTCTTCTTTGGACAATCGGCGATGAAGTGTCCAACTTCACCGCACTCATAGCAAGCCCTCTTTGTGTTTGTTCTTTTTCTTGATTTGTCGTTGTAGTTCTTCTTGTACTTGCTTGACCCATCATACTTGAGGAACTTTTTGAATTTCCTTACAAATAGAGCCAAGTCTTCTTCGTCTTCGCTTTCATCTTTCTCTTCATCACTTGAGGTTGATTCTTCCTTTTTGCTTGCCTTCAAAGCTATTTGCTTCGGTCTTGAGCTCGAGTTTTGCTTGGCAAGGTTCTTTACTTCTTTTGCTTCTTCCTCCATGAGCTCATGTGAAAGAATTCTTCCAAGCACGTCATTTGGAGTGAGCCTTTTGAAATCCTTTCGCTCTCGTATAAGAGTTACGAGAGTCGAGTTCCTTGGAGCAAAGGCTCTCAACATTCTTTTTACCACGACGTGGTCCGTCATATCCTTGCTTCCAAGCCCTCTTATCTTGTTTACGAGGATCATCAAGCGGTCATACATTTGTTGCGGAGTCTCATCATCATTCATAACGAATCTCCCCAACTTGCCTTCTAGCAATTCAATCTTTGACTCCCTTACACTTGATGTACCCTCATGTGCAACTTGGAGTGTGTCCCATATCTCTTTGGCTTCTTCCAAGCCGTCCACTTTGTTGAATTCCTCGGGACTCAACGCTCCAAGCAACACGCTTGCGGCTTGAGCATTGCGGTGGATGTTTTGCTCTTGTTCCGGCGTGAGCTCCATATCGTCTTCCGGCATATCTAAACCTGTGCAAACAATCTTCCAAACACTGGGATGGAGTGACATCAAATGCATTTTCATCTTGTGCCTCCAAGCGGAATAGTACGTGCCATCGAAAAATGGTGCGCCGGAGAATGCGGTAATATAGGAATGCGAAGAAGAAGTATTTAATTTTTCGTAATTAAAAGGAATTTGAGCTCCCTGCGATGACGTTGAGGTGTCACCTTCCTTGGTCTTCGTGGGAGTTCCATGTCCGGCCTTTGGACTACCTTCTTCCCCCGACACGACAACCTTCAATCCGGTGTTGGCCATCACGTTCCTTCAAGCGGTTAGGCCTTCGAGAAGGTTTGGCTCTGATACCAATTGAAAAGATGAGAAAGTTGCCTAGAGGGGGGGTGAATAGGCAGTTTAAAATTTAAACTAAATTTGTCGCAGCGGAAAGAGTATCGGAACTTCCGGTGTTGGATCGGAACTTCCGATGTAATCGGAACTTCCGATATCAGTTCGGAATGTCCGATCGACTTTTGACCCGGACAATTAACAACTGAAAGTAATAAACTTGAGAGACAGTATAAGAAGGTTGGATCAAAACAATAAGGAGACAAGCTAAAGCAAAGTGAAAATGAAGACACGGAATTGATCCCGGAGTTCGGATTCTTGAGGGAATCCTACGTTTCCGTTGAGGAGGCTCCAAAGAGCCGGGTCTTTTCCAACCCTTTCCTCCCAAACCTCGGTCACACTTGAGGCTTGGTTCCACTATTGGTTCCTTTCCTTTCGGAGGCGGAGTCGGCCTTTACAA
Organism: Rhipidocladum racemiflorum; assembly: GCA_036346355.1. NCBI lineage: Eukaryota > Viridiplantae > Streptophyta > Magnoliopsida > Poales > Poaceae > Rhipidocladum > Rhipidocladum racemiflorum. The sequence goes on along the minus strand of CM070576.1, from coordinate 66,682,266 downwards.
ACTTCTCACGGCGTCCCACAATCCTTGGGAGCTCGTGATCGACGCCTAGCCGTCTAGGAGTTCTTCAACCTCCAAGAGTAACAAATGCACGTTGATTGATCTTGGAGGAACACTCTAATGCTCAAGATGAAAGACACTTGCTTTTCACTCTAGCTCCAAATCTCACTTCTAGTCCTCACTCCTTGGATGATCCCTAAGATCAAAGAGGAGGGCTCAAAAGTAGACTAGAGAAGGCTCAAGGTGCACTAAAGTTCTGCCAAATAGAGTGTGTAACCCTCAAATGAGAGAGGGGTGGGGTATTTATAGTTTCTTGCAAAAACTAGCCGTTATACACCCACTCAGCTGCATATCGGAACTTCCGATATCAACATCGGAATGTCCGATATGTACACATAATCAGAACTCGAGCGCACTTCAACTGTCAAACAAGATGCATCGGAACTTCCGATGTCAACATCGGAACTTCCGATGTTCCCAGAAAAGCCCTTGACAAAATGCTTCTAAGTCCATATCGGACTGTCCGATATATACATCGGAACTTCCGATACCAATATCGAATGTCCGATCTAATATATCGGAGTGTCCGATAATTCGAAGAGCTCCCTTTTTCGGTTTGAACACATCGGAACTTCCGATGTCAGATATCGGAACTTCCGATCTTTACAGAGAGCACCCTAGAAAGCTTTACAACGTATCGGAACTTCCGATACATCTTCTACGCATCGGACTGAAGCAAGCATGCACATCGGAATGTCCGGTCACATCGGAACTTCCGATGTAATATCGGAATGTCCGACTTGAACTTAGATAAAAACACATTCCGGTGCATGCGCGATGACTTAGGGTCTCAATAAGATTTAAAGTAACATTCATCTGAGCATAGAGACTACCCTAGATCATCTACGATGCATCCCTCTTAATAGTACGGCATTCCTACGACACAAAGCATAGAAAAAATAAAATTACAAAGCCGTTTTACTCGCTTGAATTCGTTTGAGGGTGTCCTTCGCATGTAGAAGATCTCACATTTAATCTTTTACCTGTTCACAAGCTCATTGAAGATATTAGTCCTTTTAATCGTTTGTCATTAATCAACCAAAACCAATTTAGGGGCCTAGATGCACTTTCAAGTATTGCCAAGGCCTCTTTGTCGTATATCGACTTGGTTGCAGTCCTTGGAGACAGAGTTTTGCTGAAATAAGCTAGGGGTCTTCCAGCCTGCATGATGACCACTCCAATCCCAGTTCCACAGGCATCAGTCTCTAGGACAAAAGGTTTAGCGAAGTCTGGAAGAGCTAAGACAGGGCAGGAAGTCATTCGGCGCTTCAACTCTTCGAATGCTGCTGTGTGTGTTGCATCCCACTGAAAATTATCTTTTTTTAACAGATCATACAAGGGCCTGCATAGTTGGCCATAGCCTTGTACAAACCTCCGGTAATACCCAGTTAGTCCTAGGAACCCTCTCAATTTGGTTACTGAATCTGGTTTTGGCCACTTTAGAACATCCGCGACTTTCTTTGGATCGGTGGAGACTCCTTCAGCACTAATAATGTGCCCCAGATATTCCAAGGTCTGAACTGCGAACACACACTTACTCCTCTTGGCTACCAAATGATTGTTCCTGAGTAATTGCAGGGCCAATTTCAGATGGTCTTGATGTTCCCTGAAATTCTTACTGTAAATTAGGATATCGTCAAAAAAAACCAGTATAAATCTCCTTAGATACTCAGTAAAGACAGTGTTCATAAAAGATTGGAAAGTGGGTGGAGCATTGGATAAGCCAAAAGGCATGACTGTATATTCATAATGCCCTAAGTGGGTCTTGAAAGCAGTTTTGGGGATGTCTTCCTCATTCATTCTTATCTGATGATAGCCCGATCTAAGGTCCAGTTTTGAGAAGATGACTGCGCCATGTAATTCGTCCAATAAATCCTCCATAATCGGCATCGGGAATTTGTTTTTGACGGTCAAAGAATTGAGCTGCCGGAAATCTACACACATCCTCCATGTACCGTCCTTTTTCCTGACCATAACCACCGGTGATGAATAAGGACTAGAACTAGGATGAATCTCTCCAGTTTTCAATAAATTCCTGATGATGTCCTCTAGAGCATCTCTTTGGTGATGAGGCACTCTGTACGGTCGCAGATTTGGAGGTTCAGCTCCAGCCTTCAGATGGATCACATGATCACATGTTCTCTTTGGTGGTAATTCCTCTTTTCCAGTGAAAACATCAGTATATGACTGCATAATTTCTTCAATCTCCTTCGGGACAATATTGTTGGCTGCATCTGGGTTATCATTGCACAAATTGACTTGGACCAGAAATCCCTGCCCTTTCTTTTGCACCACCTTTTGCAGTTGGGCTGCCTTTAACATGTACTGTACTGTGGGTTGAGTGAAGTCCTGGAACCGGACTCCTTGTCCATTCTGAGTAATTGTGAGGGACCTGTCCTTTAAATTCAACTCAATAGGGCTGTTGTCGTATATCCAATCAGCACCTAAGATGATATCATAATTTCCCAATTTTAATAATTTAAAGGTAGACACAAATGAGGTGTTCTGAATTTTATAATGCAAATCTTCCACCTTAGCATCTGAGGACAACTCCCCTCCTCCTACTACAATGATTTTCTTCATAGACATATAACTCAACTGATATCCCTTCTTTACAGCATATTCATAATCCATGAATGAATGAGTACTGCCACTGTCCACCAAGGCAATAGCCTTCTGTTTCCCAATCTGTACTACTAATGTGAATGTTACTGATCCTGTGGTCCCATGGACTGCATAGGCTGAGATTTGTAACAGTTGGTCAGGTGTATCTTCACTAGGATTTACGACTGGACTACCGGGTGCTGTGGCAAACTCCATTGTTTCACCACCAAGCTCAGTTTCACCCTGTATATCCTCCTCATCATTCCCTTGCATTAGCAACGTGTGTAGAGCATTACGAACCTTACAGGTCAGATGATGTCCAGTGGTCCAGGGAGCTTTACAATGCCAACAAGTTCGACCCGTTTTTTCCAACTGGGTTCCTCCCCGATCCTCCTTCTCAGCCATAGGAATTTTGAGATTGGAAGTCTTCTGTTGCCCAAATAACCTCGGTTTTGAACTTCCTCCTATTTGACTGCTCCTCTTCGCATTACAAGCCTTTTCCTCTAGCTTGGCATACCAATAAGCCTCCAATAGCCCTTTTGGCTGATGACTACTAACAGTGTATTTGATCTCATCCTTTAGACCCCCAATAAAGCAACTTAAAAGGTATTGTTCTTGCAAGTAAGGGTGATCTCTTTTGACCAATTCCACACACTTCTCAAAATAATCTATATATTTGCCAACATAACTGACATGTTTGATCCCCTGGAGCTTTTCCACTGCTTCATGTGCGCTGGCCTCTGAAAACTGATCACATAACAGGGCGCTGAACTGTACCCAAGTTAATGATTGCCATATAATTCCAATCCCTCTGAACCAGGTACTAGCTCTCCCCGTCAGATGTCCCACTGCCAGATTAACCCATTGATCACCCGGAGTACCAGACATTTCATAAAACTTCTCACACTGATCAATCCACCCTATTGGGTTGTCCCCTGAAAACAAAGACAACTCCAATTTTGGACCTTTAATCACAGCTTCTGCATAATGATGCGTCTGAGTATTCACCCCACAATACATATTTCTTTGTGCATCAAATAAATGAACCCCTGGAGATTGCAAAGGATGATTAGGTCCAGTAGCAGTATGAGTAGTTACCGGCGTATACATCGGCGGTACAGTTGGATGCACATACGTAGGTGCGGGCTGGCTAACATTCCAACTCCCATATGGCCTCCCAGGACTAATCTGAAAAGGATGTGTGGACATTCTAACTGCTTGAGTAAAAACAGGAGATACGCTGTGACCCAATCCTCTGGGTTCGATCAGTCCTGACTCATACACACTAAGTCCCGATTCAGTTCTAGCCACTTCTGTCCGACTCACCTCTGTCAGATTCTGCGGATGTGAACCATCTCCTCCCGCCAGAGAGTTTAAAGATTCCACCGGGTATGCGGTATGGCCCGATCTACTCAGCAACAACTGTTTGATTTCTGCGACATCAGTCTTAAGAGTCTCAAGATCACTGAGCCGTACCTGGATCTTCTCGATTTCTTCCTGGAAATCCATGCGATGACCTTCAAACAACCAGATTGAGGGATTTTACGGATACCCAACCTCAATCCAGCACTCCAGACCGAAAAAAAATCACGCCGACCGAGGACCAACCTGTTGCTCTGATACCATTTTGTCAGGATCCTAGGGTTTGGATCTGATTTGCACTAGCTAACCAGAGAGGAAGGCAAGAGTACGTGGAGAGCAAGAAAGAACGAACAGGATACTAGGCTACCAACTACAGACAGTATCAAAATATGTCAGGACTTCTTGTCTCCTTTACTTCCAGCATGGGCTATTATAGCCGAACGTTTTACAGCGTTAACTTCTGCTCAAACAAGAGTTTAAACTAGCTAACAGGTAAACGCGTTTTAACGACAAAAGGTGATTGGCTACAGGAGATCTTCAGTTTAGCTAACTGCTAATCTACCGTTGGGTGTATTATCACCCATCGCCAGTAGTCCCCAGCCTTCGATCTTTATTTAAGTGTAGTCGGTGAACCGTTATCTTCAGCTGCCGAATTCCTCTGTTCTTCTTCCTCCTGGCGTCGGGTTCTGACACTCCCGCCTTGGCTGGAAGAACTGGAGATCCTCAAGTGCAGTGAGGAGCTAACTGAGCAATGCAGAATGCTAACAACAAGCAAGCTAAAAGTTAGAATTTATTGAAAATCTGTGAACTGATTACTGGATGGCTTGTTGGCACACGTTTCTACCTGCACAACAAGCTATCGGCTCCTTTTTTTTCGCGGTCTTTCTGCAGGCACTCAAGGCGCCTGTACATAACTACATATCACTGCTGCGGTTTACTGTCTCCAACACCATCGTATAATTTGTATTCTTTATTTCTGATGTTGGTGCTGATTACATATCACTCAGGTATTGATGTTGGCGCTAATTTTTTTGAGAAAGGGTTTGCACCCGATTTCTATTACCAGAAACCAAGTTTTGGTGCAGATTGTTTTTCTTCCTTGCGACGGGACCTATATAATGTGTGTTCTTTTTCACGTTTTCTTGATTTAAAGTTGATATTGGATTCTCAGATAATATTTGTTCCCTGTGAAGATCGAGCTCGTCAGTCAGAACTCATTAGTAGTCCACTGTATGAAATGTGAACCAGTAACTAGCTAGCTAACACATGCATATATCATATGCTAGCTTTTGTGGGACGTAATTAATCTAATCCTTCTGTAGTGACCACTGCTTTCTTATCGCTATCTTCGGTAAAACAAAGCCGGAAGGTTACCTCAAACCGCACCATGGCCACGTCGCCCCAAATTCCCAACCCTCCGATCGCGCGCGCGAGCGGACGAGGTTGCCCCACGTCAGCCCACGCCAAACCATACCATAAAATGGGCTCGCACCCTCTTTACCCGTCGAAGCGGGCTGCTTGGCCCAGCGGTAATGCCGCTCGTTGCGTGGCCGTAGGCGTGGGTTCGAATCCCGCTATCGCTCGTGCGCGCCCGATTTTCTCTGTGCGACGCGTGGCCAGCGCGCGTGGCGCGTCAGTTTTTTGCCAAGGACCCTTCTGAGTTTTCGAAATTACATGTAAGCCCTTGTTTTTTTGCGAAAAAAACTTTCTTAGCGCAAAAGCCCTCCGAAAAATGAAAAAAAACTCGAAAAATCCAGGAATAAACAAGAAATTACATGTAGGTCCAAAAGCCCTCCGGAAAATGCAAAAAAAAACTCTAAAAATCCGGGGAAAAACAAGAAATTGCATATTTTTTGCGAAAAAATACTTTCTTAGCGCAAAAACCCTCCGAAAAATGCAAAAAAAAAAAACTTGAAAAATCCGGGAAAAAACAAGAAATTACATGTAGGTCCAAAAGCTCTCTGAAAAATGCAAAAAAAAAAACGAAAAAATCGGGAAAAAAAAAGAAATTGCATATAAGTCCTTTTTTTTTTTGCGGAAAATGACTTTCTTAGCGCGAGAACCCTCCAAAAAAACATAAAAAAAACTCAAAAAATCCAAAAAAAATGGCTTGACCTATTTTCTCGCTCTGATCCATTTTCCCTTTAGAAAAACGTTTTTTTATGGTTCTGGGTCATGGCCCTCCGAAAAATTGAAAAACACTCAGAAAATCCAAAAAACATGCGTGTTGCTCCATTTTTTCGTTCCGATCCCGAAAAAAGCCTAAAAAAAACTTGAAAAATCCAAAAAAGGTTTGAAATGCATGTAAGCCCTTTTTTCTCGAAAAAACTCTTTCTTAGCGCAAAAAAACTCCGAAGAAAAACAAAAAGACTCAAAAAATCCGAAAAAATGGCTAGGTCTATTTTCCCACTTTGATCCATTTTCCCTTTAGAAAAAGGCTTTCCGAAATAGTTTCGAGTCATGGCCCTCCGAAAAATTACAAAAAAAAAAAACTCAAAAAATCCAAAAAACATGCGTGTTGGTCCATTTTTTTCCCGATCCGTTTTCCCCCCGAAGAAACTTTTCTTATTAAAAAAATCTGCTCCAAAAGGCTCTTCCAAAATTTAACGAATAGGTTTCGATCCATTTTTTCTAAAACAAACTCAGGAAGAACCTAAAAAACCAAAATTATAATCGATCGCGTGCGCGACATGCGCCGCGCTGACCTTTCTAGTTATTATTACGAAGCAATATGTGGTAACTTCATGGCACAGATGCACATCGGCTTTGGCATTGGAGGCCCTGGCACGTGCCATCCAGAAATGGCAGTGCGATACGTGCATGTGCTTGTAGAGTTGTAGTACATCGTTGCTGGGTTGGCCGGTTCCTCCTGCTGATGGACACCTGTGTACGCACATAAACATGTTTTTCAGATCTGAGCGCATCCTGTTAACACTGGTCTCGAAAGAAATAAATGTACTTCTTTCGATCACTAATAGATGTTATTTTGGACATAACTACAATTAAAAATTTCAAATTTCAGAATTAATATCTTTATAAATATTTAATTTATATACATTAAAATTATGGATACATTTGTTTCGAAATTACTTTTATAATATTATAATTTTATTGGGTTTTATAAATATATTATAGTAGAAGTTAGTGGTCAAGGATATGTCTAGAAGACAACCATTTGTGATGGAATGGAGCAATACAGTAGTAGGATAGGTGAGAAGCAGCGGTAGAATGAAGCAAGCAGTAGTAGGAATCTTGCTTACACAAGACCGACAATTCAAGGCTTTAGCTATTGCATAGTTGTAAGTAAGTGGATCTTTCTGTGCTAGGTGTAGCTCACGGGTCTACACTGTAAAACCGCAATATGAAAAGTGCTGGAAAGCTTTTTCTTGTAGACTTTGACTTCTTGGTGGGAATTGTTGGAATTAATTCAGAATTAATTCATGGAAAAAGTCAAAGGGGTGTTAAGTTATGAGTATGGGACTTTAGTATCATATTGTTTAGCTAGGTGGAGTGGAACCAACTTATAAGAGGAGTTCATGCATAAACTAGTATGCAGGGGCGGAAGTAGTGCATGGTAGGGGGTGTCACAGGACACCGGGTCAAAAAAAAAATAGTGTATGTTAGTCTATATATATAGTATATGTAGTGTATGTTAGTGTATATATATAGTATATGTGAACCCCCTTGATCTAAATTTTGTGACACCGGGAGGCAAATAACAAGCAAATGGTAAGAATAATAAGTTGTTATCATATATATGATGAAGTGGTGAACCCCGATGATTTTTTCTCTAGTTCCGCCCCTGCTAGTATGAGTTAATGGTAAGGCTAGAGGTACACATAATTGGCTATGCAAGGCTATATTCACACACGCACGCGCGGGGGCGTATTTCACATGTTTATCGCGTGACTTGTGACTTGCGATGGCGCGATCGCGACCGAGACGTGCTAAGTGTACTTAACCTTTTGCCACATGTATCGATTATGCCACATCACCTTACATCTCAGCCGCTGACGTGGCGCCGCGGACCCGCGCAGACGCACGTTCGCGTGCGGTTAGTCCATTAGCCCACAATACGAGATTCCATGGGGCGGTTCCTGGAATCGTGGTAGTTGAAGATTCACGTGCAGTTTCTAAGATCGCGTCTATATAAGGGAGACATCCCTGTTTTGCGAGAGACTACAACTAAAACCACTCCCTTTTCCTCCTCTCTTCTCTGCTTCCTTCGGCACCGACTGCCCTCCGAGCCATTCCATCCCCTCGTCCGTCGTGCAACGGGTGCAAGGGAGAGCAATGTCTCCAATCCGACGCCGGCCAATTGACGCCCTGCACGGGAGACCGGCGATCAGATTCCTGGGAAGCGCATCTGCGCGCGCCTGCTCGTCTTCGTCTTCGATCTTCGCGCGCGTCGCTCCTTCGCGGCTTCCCGTTCTTCATCAAACCTTCTATAGGTGTCTCAGACCAATTTATTATTGGTTTGAGTAATTTTTTATTGTGATCAAATTTGTGTAGGCATGCCTTCCATACTAGCGATTTTGATATACTTTGAATATCTACTGGCTGCTAGTAATCATGTTGTAAGCGTAGTGTTTAACTTTATGTTATTTTTGTGTATCTTTGGAATTAAATTAATGATGTGCCATGTTAATTTCCCAACACTTTCGACTTGTCCTCAAATCTTCGAATTCATAAAAAAAAATTTACTTGTTATTGATGAAATTAGCTTATCTTCAGCCCGTAGTTTGAGTCTGTTTTTGAACTGTTTGCTTCTGATGTGATGGCCAAAGATGGATACATGATCAGTTGATCACATGGACGCTATGTTAAAGCATAAGTTTATTGTATTACTGCAACAAAAGAGTGTAAAGCTTACAAAATTATGTTTCTAGAAACATCAATATATTACTTCTTGTGCAGTGTTTGGTGGTTTAGTTTGAAAAGGGAGATGAAAACCATATCTTCAGGGAGACAGGGTGAGAATGATTTGGATTTTGAGAGCTTCCGCATTAAATCTGGGTGATTGACACAAATATATGAAGTCCTCAGGCTACTTAAACAACGAGCCAATTTCTGATGCCACATAAAGAAAAAGAACAGGCTGGAAGGAATGAGGGCTGCATCACCTGTCATTTTGTTATTACTTTATTTTGTTGCGCGGACAAACCTTACAAAGCTAAACCTGTTGTTTCCTATGTTTTATTTGTAGGGTTGTGAGTACTTCAAAAAGGAAAGGGTCGCTTAGGCAGTTGGGTGCTACCCAAGAGGCCAAGAGTCATGGAGATGTCTCCTGCAGCATTTGCCTATGCAGATAGAGTTACGACATATCTTAAACTAAGCAGGAAAGCTACTGTTGGACTATGTTTGCATTCACTGATTGTCCTTAGCTGCTTATTGCTGGTGGCACTTCACCTTATTGGGTCTGCAACTGTATTTTGGCCAGCACAAACAATTCAGACCGCAGACTAGGATATTTTTCGTTTGGTTATTCGTGATCGATTTAGATTCTCTGTACTGTTGTCAAGCTCGGGAGACATGTTTCTGTACTTCCTCTCTGGTTTAGCCATGTACTTGCGATACTAGATTTATTATATTTGAGGAGGCATCGAATTATTGCACTGAAACTCTTAATCTGGATCGCCGTTATGCTAGATCATAAGTTTACTATGTCACTGCAAGAAAAGAGAGTTTGCCAAGCTCTAAAAGTTATGAATGGTACCCTACATTGTAGCCCTCATTTCTTTCCTTCTGAGCTTAGTTATTACCTACATGAACATTGAGAATTAATGTGCATACAATTGCTGAAATTGTTTCCAATCTTGGTCCTAACAGTTCAGAGCTTAGGAAGCAGTGTTTCTTAGGTAATACTCCCTCCGTTTTTTTTTATAAGGCGTATTTGGTTTCGTTAGGACAAGACTTTGACCAACGATTACTTCATTAATATATCATTTATGCAATACAAAATCATAATTATATATAAGTACTTTTGAATACAAATCTGCTGATATTAATTTTGTGTCATAAAAATTATATGCTAATAGAGTAATTGTTGGTCAAAGCCTTGTCCTAACGAAACTAAATACGCCTTATAAAAAGAAACGGAGGGAGTAGCATTCCACATCTAGGTGAACAACCTTTGCGTCACAATTTTCTGATAAAAAATATTTTGTATTAGCAACTTAGCTTTCGTGATAATACAACCACATGCAATGTCTCTGCAGAGAATATCAAAGTTCCACATGGTCCCTCTCTGGAACGCTGATGGGCTTACTAATCCTGCAGAAATGGCTAGCAAAACATCAGTGCCAGCTCAATGTGCAGCTTCTGAATTTGGTAAAGCCGATGAAAAAAAACAACAGTGCTTGACATCCATCAAGCGGTTCCCAGGTGGTTAGTTTTGCTACAGATGTACTAACTGCTGAGTGAAAAAAATATTGTAGAGATATACTATGGTCTCGTTTGGTACGGTTCTAGATTCTAGTAGAAACGAAAACGGTTCCAGATTCTTGGTAGAAACGTTTCAGGTAGAATCAGAATCACTTTCTGCAAACCATTTGGTACGGTTCCAAATTCTAGTAGAAACTAGTGAAACAGGGTTGAGAGTGATTCAACCACGGTGTGGAAAAAGAAGAAACGTTCCGAGGAGAATCGTTCCGAGTTTTAGCCCGTTTGGCTGGGTTTCTCCCAGATTCTAGTAGAAACAGCTCGGTTCCAAGTTGCCAAACGGGGCCTATATATATGAAGAACCTGACTTGCATTCAGTTTGTGAAGTTCCTCGTTTTCTATTCCTGATCAATTTGCTGGAGCTGTGAATAGTGACGTACCAATGCTGCTGTGGCATAACTACCTTAGTATTTAGGGCCTGTTTGGGGAGACTGCGGCTGGGCTGAAAAGCTGATTTTGACTTGCTGGTCTGTAAAGCAGCTGTAGCTGGTGACTGTGGCTTTTCTTGATATGTTGTTTGGCAAACTGGCTACTGCAACTGTAGCTTTTGGGGGGCAACCGAGTGGACCCGAGTGAGGAGAGGGTCGGGGAGGTGGCGCCCAAGCTAGAGGGAGTCGAGGAGGCGACTGGGCGGGGATACAACGGAACGAGGAGGGAGGCAGAGCGAGCGGGGAGGCGATCAAGTGAAGCCACAGCTGAAAAACACCTCCCTACCAGCTGTAGCTTTTAGGGGTGCTTCAGCTATGGCTTACCTTTGCAGCTGGGCTATTTGTGGGAGCTTTAGGCCAAAAGCTGATGCACAGCTGAAGCGTAGCCCCCCAAACAGAGCCTTAATGCATTGATTGTGGTGACCTACGTAATTAGCCGAGGGTAATAATAGTAACACTGTCATTACACCGAGTTGATTACAGGAATCTTGGTATAGTAACTAACAAAATATCGGGCAACCCGATACTTTATCAGTTACTATACCGTATTTAGAGTGTTACAACAGAACAATAATTAGAGGCTGAATAGAAATATATTATATTCTAAACTACGCAGGGCTACATATTCAGTACCATAATTATATGTAGGACCTAAGTACAACAACAATATATTACAACTTTCTAATTTACCCTGACGCCCATTCAAAGTAGGAGTACGGTCTACCAAAACCCCTACTCCTTCTGGTAGTAGTAGTCGTCCTCCTGTATGTTCGGGTCCTGCGTATCACCCTCACCCTATGCCTCGTAAGTGGTTCCATAAGACCCACATTCTAAGCAAATGAGGATTTAAGTAAGAGTGAGTATATGTGTACTCAGCAAGCATTAATAATGAATGTAAGATATGAAATTTTCTTTTATTTTTAACTGAAGCTTATCTTCTCTCAAATTCTAGTTTTTTTATTAAAAGTTGCTTTTTTGCTTTTTTAAAGATTAGATATTTTAATTTAGAAATTGGCTACTAGTTATATATCAACGTGACGTGCTCCATGAACAACTTCCCTTTACTCGCAAGTACACCCCCCTGCAACCCCCCAGGAAAAAAGAGAGAGAGGACATCTGAGCATGATCATTGACAATTTGACATGCATGCCCCCCTCCCCCCGCCCAAAAAAAGGATAGATGAGCATGACCATTGACATGCATGCATCGTCAAGTTGCCGATTCTTTTTTCAGACAAGTTGCTAATTCTTTTTACAGTTGAAAAAGGTTAAAACACCTCTGAAGGAAGTAATGTACTCCCTCTGTTGACTTTGCACAAAATTAAGATTACGTTAAAATTGAAAAAGGTATGAAAAAAATGATTTAGATATCCTCACTTAATTATTTTGAAATGCGAAAGATATATTTTATGTGGGTGGTAATGAATAAATGATATAGTTGAGAGGGAATAAAAATGGGTATAGAAGGAAAGATATTATTAAATTTATATGCAAATTTTATATTTGTGAATAAGATCATTTAAAAAATAAGTCTTATAAAATAAATGGAGGGAGTAAAAGGTACCATGATAAACATCTTTTTGGCGACATTTCACGAGAGATTCACCACTTTTTGACCACAAAAGACAGTCGAGCGACCGACCGGTAGAAACTAATTAACGGTAGGCCAATGAGCACCACTTATACACCATAATCCCCATCGATCAGGGTCCTTGAATGTACGTTGAATCTGTTCAGACGAATCACACTCCTAGTTTGTTACACAATTACGTGTGCTAAATGATCATAAAGAAAGTTACGTGTGCAAGAAGCCAGTAGTCTAGCTGCTTTCACAGTACATATAATGCTATATATACGCAGCAGTTATTAATTAGTAGGTACAGTACTTAATTATGTGGCGTGGGTTATCTCAACGGTCAAAAAAATGTCGCATGCCGCCAGGATGGTCAGCTCCAACCTTACAGCTTACTCGACTCTGTACATGTTGCGGCCAAGGAAATAGTCAACAACCTGTTACTACGAGCATCTCCAATGGTGCCACTTCAGCTAGCTATAAGGATGCCAACTCAGCATTTTGCTTAGGTGGATGAGATAAAAGGAAGAGAGAGATATATGCTTACTACTAACTTATAGCCAGGCTATAGCTGATTTCAAGGCATTTATCACCTCTTACATATGGGCCCATATTTAATTTTGTAGACAATGCTATAGCTAGTCCATTGGAGAGGTTGTCTATTTGCTATCTATAGATGACATGTACACTTCTTATAGCTAATAGTTGACTACACCATTGGAGATGCCCTACTTACTGGTAAATAGTAAGATGGATGGGGCAAGTCCTAGGCCGACTATTAGCAACGTGGGCTAAACAGGCTTCCTGTTATGGGCTGGGCTTCGTGTAGATTTGGAAAATCGTCTGATACCGGCCAGCTTCCTTTCGACGAACCTCCAGACGTGATGCCCGTAATCGTCCGGCCTAGCTCGGGAGAGAGCTATTTTTTAATTATCGTACGTAGGTTAATTTTTTTTTAAAAAAATAAATGTATGTACGCTAGATTTAAAAAAAAATGAGCGAGCTAGAAAAGCATTGTCTTTGGGCCTGTTTGAGGGGCAGTGCTTCAGCTTTGTTTCAGCTTTAGCCTTAAAGCTCCCCAAACAGCCGGCTGCAAAGCAGCTGCACAGCTAAGCCACAGCTGAAGCACCCCTAAAAGCCACAGCTGGTAGGGAGGTGTTTTTCAGCTGTGGTTTCGCTCGACCGCCTTCCCGCTCGCTCCGCTTCCCTCCTCATCCCGTCTTCTCCTCGCCCAGTCGCCTTCTTGACTTTCTCCGGTTCGGGCGTCGCCTCCCCGACTCCCTCCTCACTCGGGCCCACTCGGTTGCCCCCAGAAACTACAGCTGCAGCAGTCTGTTTGTCAAACCACATATTAAAAAAGCCACAGCTGTCAGGTACAACTGCTTTACAGTCCAGCAAGCTAAAAGCAGTAGTAAGATGGAGCAAGTGCCGCCTACAATGTGCTGGACTTCGTGTAACTTTCTAAAAAACCACAGCCTGATGGATTTAGATGTAATACTGATGAATGCTATGCATAAGCCTGATGGAAACGTCTGTTCGACTGCTATTGGCATTTGAAGCAATTCTTTCTCTTTTTTTCGATTACACTGAAGATGCACACATATATATTCCGCATGCATACACACGTGGGTGTATCCTTTTAGCACACGTCTAAACCACTGGAAGCAATTCTTGCCTATCCTTGAGAGCTAACAACAAATTGTCAGATGCTAGCTTTTATTTTCCTTCCACTACAAAGCAAAGATGTGAATAGTTCGGTCATTCGGTGAGCCTGACTACCTATTTTTATGCCGGGAAGATTTGGAGCCTAAGGAGAGTGCCACATCAGCGGTTTCATGAAAACAACCTCCATAAATTCGAAATTACATCTAAATCCTTCAATCGGCTATTCTGTAAAATAGATCCTGTAGTTTCTTAGATTCGCGAACAGATTCTCCACGTTTTTTTTTGCAATCGTGGGTAGATTGTTTCACTTTTTTTTGCAAAAACGACTCGTCGTTCCGTAAATTTACGAACAAGTCCTCCACCTACTTTTTTTGCACAAAAGACCCCGTGATTACGCAAATTCGTCGGCAGCTCCTAGCTAGTCTATTTTATGTATAAAAAAACACCACCTAGCCAACCTATTTTAACAAAAACACTACCAAGAAAACTAAAATTATGTTTTTTATCATACCAAATTTCGTACGGCGCGGCATCACGTGTAACTCTACCTAGCTTGACTCTCATTGTGGCCAGAAGGCGAAACCCTATTGGGTTGGACTACTACTTTTCTATATATATACAGCATGACATCGAAGCATTACTCCCAACCTTATATTCTACCATTCTCCAAGCTCAAAGCGAAGCATTTCTCTCACACACCACACCCAAACACACAGGCATGGAGTTCATAACTCTCCTCATCAACATCGTGAGCTTGATTTCCGAGGCCTGCCTCAACATGGAGAAGCTGCCGGCCGCGCTGATCTGGTCCGGCGTTTTCGAGGGCGCGGCGGCGCTCCGCCTTGCCGTCTTCAAGGCTCCAGGAGGTATATTTCTGCACCATGGCAAGGCTCCCTTCTACTTGTACTACGGCATTCTCGTGGCCGTAGTTATCTTCGGGTTTGCGGAGGCGTCGGCTGGAATCTGGGTGTCCGGCGACCTGGTCCGTCGGCGTGCCGCGGGGAAGACGATACTTCGGGTGTCCATCTTGCCCCTCGTCTTTGTGGCTGCACTCGGACTGGAGGCTTCGTCACCTTGAAATAGTTGCATCCACTGTTGTGTGTATTAATTCCGCATTCTTTTGCGAGTGTATACCGAATTCAGTTGTGTTGTACTGCTGTGTGAGCATTAGCATGAGGTTTCAGGTGCTGCCACTTGTAGTCCAATCTTTCTTATTTTGAAAATGTACTTGTATTCGGACCTGCTTGTGAGATTTGGATTATTATATTGTGAATTATTCAAGGAAAAGGTTTAGGGTTCTAAACTTCTCATGTGGTTTTTTTCATATGAATTAATGTGTTTTTGTCTTGTTATACGAGTGTTGTACTGACGTCTGCTAGGCATTAGTTATATTTTCAAGCAGAGCAAAGAAGTAACTAAGAACAATAGACATTTTCCTAAACATATCGCTTTCAAGCTAAGTTTCGAAGCACCGTGTAGAAATCAAACAACTTTCCCAGCTCTCACCTCTCACGGGGCCTCCAAGGCAGGGGATAGAAAAGCTAAACAAACATGATGATTTGCTTCAACAAAAAACATGAGGATTTAGCATAAAACAGTCGCAGCAAAATCCTCCTAGAAGAGATCAGAAGAAATTGCACAGAAGCCTCACTCTCTGCGTCCAGAAGGCAAAGCAAATAAAGGAGCTGCATCCGAAGATCCTCTTCAGTCTCGTCCTGAATAAATGTAAGAATATGTGTTTTTGTTCCTATTTCATACCTGCAACAAGATACTGATCGGCAAAGATGGGTGTAGCCTAGGCCCACCTAAAATGCCGAAAATTTGAAAAAACTCAACTTGAGCTTTGCTCGGCACAAAATTCATGAACGTTGCTGGACAAAACTAGCCGGCCCAGTATACTTAATGGGCTTTGGGGTTTCTTTTTGTTCATATCGAAGTCCAAAATTGGAACCCACAAGTTATTAGAAGTTTAGAACTAGGATGTTCATAAATACTGAGTCTGGCTGCTACATATACACTGTATACGTACATGCATCATGAGAAAGGCCAGTTCATACAAGCCCAATATTCGTTCGCAGGGATATTCGGAGTGAAAAGGTAATAAATGACTAGAGTTGATTCAGAGCTGTCCTCATTTTTTTTATCATTTGAATTGATTCACGTAGAAATGGTTTTCTCAGTTCCTCTACTGTACAATTTTTCCCGAATATAGGTAGCATTTTCTCTTAAAGCACCATCTCTATTGATTGCAAGCTCTCTACTTTCGTGGAATGTTTAAATTTGTAGAGTAGGACTTAGGATCTCTTAATGCCGCTGAACCATTAACGGGAAGTATCATGGCCTGTAAAATTGCCTACTGGCTGAAAAACGTAGTCAGATGTGTTGGGTTGATCTCGCGCCCTGATCGGGGGCGCAACCAACCGTCATGGTTGTGGCCCCCTGTTGCACACGCGCTATAAATAGAGGGGATAGACCGGCCCAGAGAACCAACATTCTCCTGTGCACACCACCCCAACAGAACCTAGCGAACCCGATCTACTCGTGCGTGTGGAGCAACAGGAAGGCGACGACCTCCACTGCTGCAGGCACCGTTCCTCGCCTTCTCCAACGGACGCCCTTCCTCTCCGTCAAGGCTATGGCGTCCTCAAGCTCTTCAAACCCCGAAGGTATCACTAAGCCCTACTTCTAGGTGTTTAATCTAAGGCACGAAGATCCTATCAGAGTTAACAATGGTATCAGAGCGTGGTTGTAGTGCCTAGTCTTTAACCCTAGAGAAGATCCCTTCGGGTAGATCCTTAGACATGCATAGCAATTAGAAAAGAAGAATGCCCAAAGATCCATTCAGATCAAACAAAATCCAAAGTGCCACATAGGGGAGAAGAGGGAGGATCTCACAGTGTCTCTCCCTGTGTGCGAGCTAAATGACGCATGCCCATACGCATGCGTGCATGGACGCCAGCGCCGCAGCGTGCCACTGCCGTCTGGCCACACGGCCCTCCACTGCGCGGCCAAACCGCATGCGCCATGCGCCTCCTGCTTGGCCGTCCGCTCATCATTGCGCCGCGGCGACAGCGCGTCCGCCCGGCCGCCGCCAGAACAATGCGCCGGCCCCCTCCAGATCCGGTTTTTCAGGAGAACTAGGAAAGTGAGCGCGGCGTGCGCCGCGCACGTGAACGAAAAATAAATTTGTGTTGTTTTTCCGAAGAAAAAACGGACAACAAAAACATTTATTTCGGGAAAAACAAGGAAAAATGGACTACGAAAGCATTCTTTCTAGGGAAAAAGGAAAAGTTTTTTTCAGAGGAAAAACGGGCCACGAAAATATTTTTTCCGGGGAAAACGAATAAAAACGGGGCACGAAAATATTTTTCACGGGTAACGAAAACATTTTTTCCGTGAAAAATGAGAAAAAACGGACCATGAAAACATTTTTCCAAGAAAATCTGCGGCGCATGCCGCGCGCGTGAACGAAAAACGGATTTACATTTTTTTCGGAGAAAAAACGGATCACGAAAATATTTTTTTCGGGAAAAACGAGGGAAAACGGACCACGAAAACAATTTTTTCGGGAAAAACGAGGGAAAACGGACCACGGAAACATTTTCCCGGGAAAAATGAGGGAAAACGAACACCAAAAACACTTTTCTCGGGAAAAATGAGAAAAAACGGACCCCGAAAATATTTTTTCGGGAAAAACGGAGAAAGGATGAACGAAAAACGAATTTCTATTTTTTTGGGGGAAAAATGGACCACGAAAACATGCTCCGGAGAAAAAACGGATCACGAAAACATTTTTTCGGGCAAAACGGAGAAAGGACCTAGACGTAAAGTGCAGGGACCTATTTGTTATAATTTTGGACCTGTTCGCTATTTTGAAAAATTAGAAAAGGGCTCGCTCGCGATTCGTATTTAATGGGAGTCCCCTTATGTAAAATGGCAAATGGGGGGCCTAAACGCGAACCGAGAAAAAAAATCTTCCCCTCACATAAAATAGCAAATGACCTCTTCGTAATTTGGAAGGACCTGTCCGTTATTTGGAAAAATAAATGGGTTTTTTTGGAAAATTGAAAGGAGGGTGCGGTGGAGGCTTGAGGAGGCTTGAAACCTCCCAGATGTAATGGAGGGATAATTAGTTAGGGTTTTTGTTTTGGGAGCAGCAGTTTTATTGCATTTCCAAAGCAATCCCAGCCAACCGATCAATCCAACGGTGTTTGCTTAACCCGCACCTTTGCCTCTCCTGTGTGGGCCGGGCCTGGTCATGGAGTCACGCTTTGGGCTGTTTTGGACTAAACGAAGAAGCACTGTAATTACCATTTAGAGGATTCGTTCCCACAACTTTACGTTGTTGGCTAGCCCAACTTCATTATAGTACTCTACCAACTAAGCTAAATGTGATTTCAAGTTTAAGTTAATAATTGCTATGCATAATTAGTTTAAGCACTAAGCATTAATTTAAGTTATTTTCTTTCCACTGCTAAAGTTTAAGTTTAATTTTTGATTAAATTTGATCCAACGTGAAAATTTAATTAAAAATTATATTAAGCCTCTTAACTCAATTAGTTTAAGCACTAAATTAATTAGGTTATTTTCTTCCGCTGCTAAGATTAAGTTTTACATTTTCTGATTAAATTCGATCCAACGTGAAAATTTAATTAGAAAATTGTATTAAGTCTATTAACACAATTAGTTTAAGCACTGAATTTATTTTCGGCTGCTAAGATTAAGTTTAATTCTCTGATTAAATTGGATCCAACGTGAAAATTTAAATCGGAAAATTGTATTAAGTTTATTAACTCATATTTAGTTTAAGCGCTAAATTGAGTTATTTTCTTCCGCTGCTAAGATTAAGTTAATTTTCTGATTAAATTAGATCCAACGTGATAATTTAATTAGAAAATTGCATTAAGTATGTTATGTCAGTATGGAAATTTTATCTTCTGACCAACGTTGATGATAAAATTTGCCAAAATTAAGTTTAAATTTTTGTTCTATTCTAATTCTGCCCAACGGTGATTTAGAAGTAGAACAATTTTGATTAAGAGCATGTTATTAATTGAACCAACGTTAAATTAATTCATGCAGTTAATTTAGTATTGTGATTAAATTGTATTTTCTTTTCGAAGGTTCAAACACTTGAGCGTTACGAGTTTAATCTCTGTGATTGAGCCCCTGAAGGGGGAAATTATCCCTCTTGGAGGGAGAAGATTGAGATGGCACTTGCTCTCTCGGAAATTGATTATGCAATTACGCATGATCGTCTCACTGAGCCTCAACTGATCCCTGATGGTCAATCGGGTGCTGAGAACAATCCATCCATAAGAATCGCATACGACCTTGAGCGTGTGAAGTGGGAAAATTCCAACCGTAAGTGCATGATGGTGATTAAAAATTCCATCATGGAAGCAATAAGAGGTGCCATCCCAGAATGTGCAAGTGCTAAGGAATACCTTAGCAAAGTTTAGAGCCAGTTCACTGGCTCTACTAAAATATACGCGAGCTCTCTCATACAAAAGCTTTCAAATGAGAAGTTCGACGGACAAAGCAACATAAGAGAGCACATTCTAAAATGAGCAACATAGCTGCCAGACTTAAGACCATGAAAATGAAAATATCAGAAGGGTATTTGGTGCAATTTATCATGAATTCCTTACCAAAGGAATATGAGACTTTTGCAGTCAATTACAACTCCATGAGTGAAAATGGAGTATAGAAAAATTGATGGCTATGTGTACTCAAGAACAAGAAAGGCTTAGAGCTCAAAGCTTGTTTCAGTATCCTGTTTAGATGATGATGGCTATTCATGTCTTTTTGCGAATAAGAAATGTTTGATTCAATTCAATAATATTGATGTTCGTCTTGCTTTCATGCAAGACAAGCTTTATTTAGTTTCCCAAAGCAATGATGTGAATGTTGTGAATGCCTCTTCATCTGTGAATGAATGTAATAAGCGTAAGAGAATATCAAATGAGACGTCTTCGAAATTATGGCATTGTCGTTTAGGCCATATTTCGAGGGGGAGAATTGAGCGATTAATCAAAGAAGATATTCTCCACTCGTTAGACTTCTCAGATTTAGAACATTGCATTGATTGCATTAAGGGCAAATATGCTAAACAAAGTAAGTGGATGGTTTTGATTCATTCATAACATTCACTGATGATTTTTCGCGTTATGGCTACATCTATCCGATCAAAGAACGATCGGAAGTACTAAATAAGTTTAAGATATTTAAAGCTGGAGTTGAAAATCAGCATGATCTAAAGATCAAAGTAGTAAGATCAGACCGTGGATGGGAGTACTACGGTAGACATACCCCTTATGGCCAAGTTCCTGGACCTTTTGCAAGGTACTTATAGGAAAATGGCATAGTAGCCCAGTATTCAACACCGGGCGAACCTCAGCAAAATGGAGTAGCTGAAAAGCGTAATCGTACCTTAATGGATATGGTACGTAGTATGATAAGCTACTCCACTTTACCGGTTAATTTATGGATGGAGGCATTAAAAACCGCTGCCCATATTCTTAATCGGGTCCCCAGTAAGTCGGTGCCTAAAACACCATATGAGTTATGGACTGGGAGGACGCCCACTTTAAATTATTTACATGTATGGGGCTGTCCAGCTGAGGCTAAAGTATTTAATCCAAATATTGAAAAGTTAGATGCTAAGACTGTTAGTTGCCATTTAATTGGCTATCCTGAAAGATCAAAAGGGTAACGTTTCTACTGTCCTGACAGACAGACTAAGTTTGTAGAAACGAGACACGCTGTGTTCTTAGAGGAAGATATGATCAGGGGGAGCATGGTATCCCAAGAAATAAGCCTTGAGGAGAAGCGGGTCTGTGCCCCAACTCCGATGATTCAAGAGCCCATTTTCTCGATACTTATTGTTGTTGCACCTCCAGTGGTTGCAACATCTGCCGTCGGCTCTCCTAATGCAGCCATTGACATTCCTGAGGTTCCTGTTGTCATGGAACCCCATGAACCTGTTATAGCTGCACCTGAAGAGCCACAGCAGCCTCCTGTATCGAACAACGGACCTGCTCCAGAACCTCTCAGGAGGTCGCAACGGAACAGGAAATCAGCTATTCCTGCTGATTATGAAGTTTATATAAGTGAAGATTTAGAAACAGAGGGTGATCCCACCTCATTTGAGGAAGCCATGAGAAGTCCCCATTCATCTGACTGGTTCGCAGCCATGAAAGATGAAATGAGGTCCATGAACACCAATAAGGTATGGGACCTAGAAGAAATTCCTAAAGGAGCCAAAACAGTAGGCTGCAAATGGGTCTACAAAACTAAGCGTGACTCCAGAAGGAATCTCGAAAGGTTCAAAGCAAGACTTGTGGCAAAAGGATTCACTCAGAGAGAAGGGATCGATTATAATGAAACCTTCTCGCCTGTTTCAACTAAGGATTCTTTCAGAATCATTATGGCGCTTGTAGCACATTATGATTTAGAATTACATCAAATGGATATTAAGACGGCATTCCTTAATGGAGATCTGTATGAAAATGTATACATGGCTCAACCCAAAGGTTTTGTCGTGGAAGGGAAAGAAAACATGGGATGCCGACTAAAGAAATCCATTTATGGACTTAAACAAGCGTCCAGACAGTAGTACCTTAAATTTGATGAGACTGTAAGAAATTTTGGTTTTAAGGAAAATGAGGAGGACAATTGCATTTATACTAAGTTTAAGAATGGAAAATTCATTTTCCTAGTCCTATTGTAGACGATATCCTGCTGACGAGCAGTGATAAAAATCTACTTCTGGAAACTAAGAGTTTCTTGTCCTCAAATTTTGATATGAAAGATCTCGGTGAGGCATCTTATGTCTTAGGAATTGAGATTTATCGAGATAGAACAAAAGGGGTATTAGGCCTATCGCAAAAGGCATACTTAGAAAAGGTTCTTAAGAAATACAGTATGCATGCGTGTAAGGCTTCGCCTGCTCCAATAGTCAAGGGTGATAAGTTTGGGAATTTTCAATGTCCCAGGAACCAATATGAGATCGATCAAATGAAATCGGTTCCATACACTTCAAATTTGTCGGAAGTATAATGTATGCTCAAGTATGCACTCGCCCTGCTTAGCATTTGTAACCGGAATGCTTGGCAGATATCAATCAAATCCAGGAATAGATCACTGGAAAGCAGTTAAGAAAGCCTTGCGATATTTGCAAGAAACTAAAAGCCTCATGTTAACGTATAGAAAGTCGAGTACCCTCGAGATTGTGGGTTACTCTGACGCAGATTTTTGCGGGGTGTGTAGACACTAAGAAATCCACATCAGTTATGTATTCACCCTCGCAAGGAGCTATTTCGTGGAAAAGCTCTAAACAAGCGATCACGCATAAATCGACAATGCACGCTGAGTTTGTAGCTTGTTATGAGGCAACCGGCAGCACTATGGCTTAAGAAATTCGCAGGGATTGAGAGTGGTAGACAGCATGCAAAAACCACTCATGTTATCTTTGTGACAATGAACCGTGATATTTTACTCCTATAACAACAAGTCAAGTGTGCTGCCAAACACATTGACATTAAGTTTTATGTTGTGAAGGAGAAAATCCAGGATCAAACTATAAGAATTGAGCATATAAGTACCAAGCGAATGCTTGCGGATCCGTTGACTAAGGGCTTACCACCATATGTGTTCAGAGAACACGTAGCCGGCATGGGAATATTGGAAAGGCTATGATTCTGGATATAAGGGGTCAAATAAGCAACCATCTCCCACAAGATTAAGTTTTCATTTTGAGATAGAAAGGTGTATTATAGTCATTGGGTTCAACAGCACGTAACTGGTCGTTGCAACACTTTGTCTTGATGCACTAATCTATTAAGAAGCGGGGATGATATTAAGTTAAAATCTTTTAGCCTCGAGATCAAGGGGGAGAATGTTGGCTTGATCTCGTGCCCTGATCGGGGGCGCAACCAACCGTCATGGTTGTGGCCCCCTGTTGCACACGCGCTATAAATAGAGGGGGTAGACCGGCCCAGAGAACCAACGTTCTCCTGTGCACACCACCCCAACAGAACCTAGCGAACCCGATCTACTCGTGCGTGTGGAGCAACAGGAAGGCGACGACCTCCACTGCTGCAGGCACCGTTCCTCGCCTTCTCCAACGGACGCCCTTCCTCTCCGTCAAGGCTATGGCGTCCTCAAGCTCTTCAAACCCCGAAGGTATCACTAAGCCCTACTTCTAGGTGTTTAATCTAAGGCACGAAGATCCTATCAGAGTTAACAAGATGATCCAAGATTGTTCGTAGTTTGTCATTTTAATTATTGTAGAATCTAATTGTTCAATTTGCTTGTGAGTGGTCTAGTACTGAAGTAGATCGAATTTCCAAGAAATTGGTGAATTGGGATTCTTTTGGCAACAAGGTTTAATTAAAATTGTGAGTGATCGGGTGGGATTGATAGATATGGCGGGACAAGGTTGTCCTGGTGACCTTCTGACCACTGCTGCCATGAGCGGTTACCGGTGGGGCTTTAAAAAAAGTTCGAGGCTTGCGAACTGTTCGAGCTTGGTTTGCTCTAGGTTTGATTTGAGCTTAGCTCGAGCTCCAAACGAGCCAAATTTGAGTTTTATCCCGAACTCGCGAGCTTCACTTAGCTGAGCTTGAATAGCTCATGAGCCTGGTAAATTTATAAATTACTTGTTAAATATTACTCTGTAAACTCTTACCGAGGTTACACGAGCTGAGTTCGAGTTTGAACATTTATTATTGTTGAAAAATAATGCATATTGAATTATTTATTATTACCGAGCTTACTTAAGCTGAACTCAAGCCTACCCGAGCTTGGATCGAACCGAGCTCGAGCCTGAGCCCAAGCTCGAACCCCAAGGCCAGGCTCGCTCGAGCTCAGCTTATTTACAGGCCTAGTTGCTAGGGAAGGAAGGGTAAAGGAGCAGGCGTAGTTGGTTGATGGAGGCCTAGGGGCTCAAAAGTTGTCACCATGTTCTCAGGATGCGTCGCCGCCATTCATTGCTCTTCACCATGTGATTTGGGAATCCTCCTCGCCTCCATCGTGGGTTAGTGTAACATCCTCAAATTTATAGAGTAATAAAAATCAAATATTAGAAAGTGAAATCTTTTTCTTGATGCATTTCATGATTTCTTGTGCAAATGTTTGGTTGATTATCAATGAAATGGTTATTGGAAATTTAGAAAATAGAGTAAAAGAAAGAAAAGGATAAAAATGATAAAATGGTAGAAGTGAAGAATTACCATGGTAACTTTGTAAATCGACCTGGCTAAGCTCTAGAATGCACCCCTAGCTGGTCAAAAGACCATGTAAGTGTATTTAAAAGTAAAGAAAATAATTTTAATTAGCAATTTCCCTTGCTGTCTAGACCAATGTCGGATTTTTAGAGATAAACGTGGAGCAATCCAGACCTTGGAATTTTTACCATAAGACCTCAGACATATCACCTTCACCCACAAAAAGTTTCAAAAATTAATAAGCATTTTTTTGCTATATTTTAGCATTTAATTTAGGCAGATTTGGAATTCTGCAGAAATCAATAAAAGATTTATGGAGAATTAAATAATGAGAATTTAATGTTAAAATTTTTATGATAGGTCCATTGTTTAGAACCAAACCTTCAGTAAAAATCTCAAAAGTAAATACGTTGATTTAGTCCCTTAATCAATTCAAAAACTAAATTGGATTTTCTGTACAGCATTCACTGTCAGATTTTTAGTAAATAAATGGTAGATCTTTTTAATCTCAAATTTTTACTGGAGGTAGATATCTTAGCCGTTAGCTTGGTCAAAAAGTTTCGAAAAATCTGGAGGTGAAGTGGACCGTGAATTAATTGAGCTTCTGCGCTGTCTGTGGAGGAAGTCCTAGAACCCTCTTTTGCTCTTACGTGTGGGGGCCACGCACCCGTGACCCTTCAGCCAATCCAGGAGCCAACGCCACTGCTGGACGGGACCCAGAAACTTCACTTGCCATGCGTCTTTCCTCTCTCTGTTTCTCTCTGCCTTGTGGACCTCCCTTGCCAGATCTTTCTTCCTCCTCTCCTCTCATCTCTCTCTCTCTCTTGTTCTCTCTGTTGTCGACAAAGCCGCCGAACCGCCTCTGAGTTTGTCCCATTCGCGCCGCAATCCCGTGCTTCGAGGTCGCCCTGGCCAGCTGCTGCCACGGGGTCCTTCGCCCATGTTCTGACCGAGCCGGAGGAGAGCTCCCAGAAGCCGCCGGATTTCTCCCTTCAATCAACCCCGCTCTCCACCGCCTCTCCTAGCTATTTAACTGGAGGGATAGAACCTCTAAGCATAGCTGAACTCAGAACACCCACTCGTTTCCCCTCTCGCACCCAAATTCACCCAAACCGAGCCCGTCTTCCCCGTTGCCGGCGAAACCCGAAATTGGGGGAAACCTCAAATTCGTGTATTCCGGTAAGATATTGCCCAAATTGTTCGAACCTATAGCATCCTTGGATACTAATGAACTATTTGTGCACCTTCTTCCAGACTGGAGCCGTTCGGAGCGCCCCCGCACCGTGCGACTCCTTTCCGCCATTACTGCCGCTCGGTGAGAACACCACCCGTTCGCTTATTCTTTGATTCAAGAGCATGGCTATAATCCATAGAACCCACTGAACCTCACACGCATAACCTTCAAGCTCGAAAGGCCTCATAGCGCCGACCGCACCTTGCGCCACCGTGTGCCGCCGCCAACCATCGCCGCGAGCTTGATTTCCCCGAGCACCACCCACAACCGAGCTCTCCCCTAGGTTTACCTTGGTCCCGTGAAGCCGTAGGGGCGAGCCAAACCCGATCGACGTCGCCGGAGAGCCGCCGGCGAGGCCGTCGGCCATCTCCCCACTGCGGCTCATCGCTGCGCGGCGTGATCATCCGCTGTCGCTTGCCTTCACCGTGCGAACGCTGTCGACCTTACGCTTGCCCGCGTTGCTGCCGTATGGACCCCACGGTCGACCAGACACCCTCACGGCGATATCGCGCCTCATTGCCGTGTGGGCGGTGCGATCGATCGCCGCAGCGCACGAAGTCGTTGACGGGCCGCCCGGCCCGGCAG
Source organism: Rhipidocladum racemiflorum (assembly GCA_036346355.1). Lineage (NCBI taxonomy): Eukaryota > Viridiplantae > Streptophyta > Magnoliopsida > Poales > Poaceae > Rhipidocladum > Rhipidocladum racemiflorum. The sequence goes on along the minus strand of CM070576.1, from coordinate 66,656,089 downwards.
CTGGGATTCAAACCTAATCTGGCGTTAACGCCGAAATGCGCTTTCCCTTAAGGAAAGCGTATTTCCTTTATTTTTCTGTTTTAATTAAACCAAAATGATTCAAATAACCATATCTTTTGATCTACATACCCAAATTGAATGAAATAAATTTCTAAATTCATTATAAATCCCCTAGTTTCATAATATGCAAAAATATTAAGTACTTGTTTAGCAAATTAAATTTGAATTTAAATTTAAATCATAAAATTTGAATATGTGGCATATAAAGATTTTGCAAAATAGGTCCAAATTGAGTGAAACAAATTTTGTTAGAATCCTTAGGTCAATTACTGTACAAATATGTGATTAGATTTAAATTTGAAGTTGATTTATGAAATTTTCCTAATAGGACTCAATTTAATGCATATACTTTATATAGTTACTATAACTTACTAAAAAATGATCCAATCTGAATGAAATTTGTTTCTTTGTGCTAATTACATTAATTAGGACCAATTAGTAAGATAAAAGTTAGGGTTTACCATATTACTTTTACTTGACATGATTAAGGTTATTATGTGTACTAAGTAATATTAGTACAATTAACTCTACACCCTGAAAATGAATTTCATTACATTCAACTTTACAATCTTAGCTTCCTGAATTCGTGAATTAAAATGAAATAATACACAAAGAAGGTAGCTGTGTTATATGCCCTAAGCTTTAATCTTTAGATTAGAACCATATACCTTAGTTCATACTTGAAATGATGATTGAAGTTGATTGCTATCTTAATTGTTTTGGAATGATCTCATTTGAATCCTTCAATTGCTATCTTTGTCGTTTGTGTTTTGCTTCTTTATCAATATTGAAGTATCTTCTTTACCATGTTCGTACTCGACGTATAGACGCTGAGACTGCCGACTACGCTATCGATTTACAATCGATCCAAATTTACACCGCCGAGGAGCAAGGCAAGCACCCCTTTGATCATTCTTGAACCCAGATTTTACAACCAGATAAAATGTGATTAAGAATCTTCCTGCATGCTTATATTCTAACTATTTCACGCTCTTGGTAGTTATAACCCAATGTTGATATATTGTCTTAATCATATCAACATAAACCCCATGATAACCATAGGAATGGATACTCAATTAAAAGATGGGCTATAACGAATAATAATTGCATCTGCTTAGCAATGCTTAGAATGACACGTTGATATCTACACCCACATACACACTTCTTTATGAAATCTTTTATGGTTTATTTAAGCAGTAAAGGATACTGGTAGTTTGATAAAAATGAAAATAAAACTACTGTTTTGACGTGGGTGATTATTGGCAATAGCCGGATGTACATGTTTTAATGTGTACGTAGCTAGGGTGGAGTTATTACCCATGTCACTTTAAGGACCGAACGTAGTGTTGCATGATCCAAGTATAACCGTACATCCACAAGTACTGTAATGGGACAGTCTTAACTTATTAAATTATTTGGGAATTAGCTTTGCACATTGGTAGGCAGTTGTAGCACGCGCATTCCGGATATAGGTTTGCTCGAGGGAGGTGCCATCACCAAGGTGTTGGCATCTGCCGTTATGTGATGTACGCCTGGCTATGAATTGGGGCTGTTGTTGTACCATTTGAGCCGCGGGCTCCTGAATACTATTGCTTCACTGTTTGTTTGCTTCCATCATAGTCAGGAGTAACGTCGCTGGGCTAGTGCAAAGTTAAGATTCAAGTAATCGAACAGTTTCGTTATGAACTCCTCGCGGGCATACCAAAGGAAGTGTGTCTTATAGCTTGCAAAAAGGGAGAACATATCTTGTGGGTAAAGCAGTACAAACTCTGCAGAGTCTAAAACTATTCGAATAGCCGTATCCACGGTCATGGATGACTTGGCGAATTGACACTAGTTAGCTGTTTCTGTTTTCAAAAACCTTTAATTAAATAATTTAAGAAATGGTTTATACCCTTGTATGTCACTTATTGTTACATTTGTTCATATAAGACCATGGAGGGTCTTTTCATTATTTTACTCACAAAAGGGCCGTGAGTAAAATGTTATTATCTTTTTATTATTTGTTATCTCAAATACTTATCAAACTGTTTTAATGTTTTATTTACGCTTTCCATTACTATCCAAGTATTACTTCATTCAAAATTTTCGCTTTATGCAAAACAACCGTAGAAACCCACTTTCTATTTCACTGCATATATTCCAGAATTGCATACACTACAAAGTCTTGCAGTACCAATGTACTCAACTTGCTTCAACAATGTTTTTAGGTGAAGAGCAGGATTACAATAATGACGGAAATGAATATGAGGAACACTGCGAACTTTAGCGACGATCGATCTTTCTAGGTTCATCTCGTGATTTGCCTGTGGAGTTATGGAATAGATGGCATACTATGAGACATGGTTTTAATTTCCTGTTACTTTTGGTATTGTAATAACACTATAAAACTTGTGATGTAATAAAAGTGTGTATCTGTGTGGCTGTAATATCCAAATTGTGTTTGTGCGTGCGATATGATCATGGGAATGGCACAGGATGCACTTAAAGAGCCTCATATTTATGTTATTTACTGACATAAAAATGAGGGTCTCACAGTTAGAGTAAAAGCCACGATTAGCCTCTTGCATGTATGGGCCCATAGAGAGGAAAGAGCCAGTGATGAGGGCAAATCCATAGAGAAAAAGAGAGACTTGGAAGGTTGTGTCGGTATGTGTTGGGTAAGAAACTAAAGCAATAGGTAAGAAGATGAAATGCTAAGTAAGTGAAATCAATTGAATGGATGGTGTGGAGGAAGAATTTTGTAGATGTGGTAATGACACATGAAATTTGGCGCCTGATTTTTCCCTTGTGTCAAACGCCCGAGCACAAGTAATTCCCTATTCTTTTTTGGAATAAGTCCATTTTACATCCCTCAATGTTTCAATAAGTGTATTTAACACCATGAACTACAAAACCGGTTGTTTAATCCCTAAACTTACAATACCAAGTCAATTTATACCATAAATCAGTTTTGGAGAGCGATTTTGATAATTTGAATCCCACTCAAGATGATTTTCACCATATTGGTAGCTACATCATTAAGTTTTGGTAATGAGGATCCAATTCAAAGGTATTGACATCAACATCATCGACCTCTTTCTCACTCCTTTTCTCTATATATATACATTCTATTTCTTCTTCTCATCATCATTCCCTCTCCCATTTGGATCTACATTAGCGAAAATTGATGGCATAGTTGCCAACGTAGCAAAACCACAAGTAAACACCTTAAGTTAGATGGGGAAGAGGAGGCTTCTCCTTGGACTCTTCATGTAATCATCCGTATTGGCTTCAACTTTCTCCATGATATTTTCTTTTTATCGTTAACATCGATTACAACCCGATAAATCTGTATCGGCTTATGTCTTTTTAAACCCGATACTATCTTTAACCAACCAACCATACTAAACCGATTCTTACCAAATTAGTTGTGCGTCAGATTCTAGTGTCAACACTTATGTACTACCCAGATATGATCTTTTGCTTTCTTAACTATGACATATCAGCTTTTTGAGTGTGATTTGACAAAATGTTGCCAGTAGCTTTCTCAGCCCGATTTGACAACACTGTGTGCACCGCGAAATGACAACACATCATCTTTGTCAGTGCGATTTGACAGCATACTGCCAGCAGCTTTGTTAGGCAGATTTGACAACACACTGCTTATTTCTCTCTCACCTAGAGTGGAGTGATAACACAATGTCACATGCTTTCTCAGGGCGAAGTGATAACACAAATCTAGGCCAACTTGATCACCCACACAACACTTCTTCACCGCTCCAACCTCTACTACATTGCAATGGTAGACAAAGGAAACACCTCAAGCCGTGGAAGGGGTAGACGGGGAAGACGAGGTCAGGCCGCACCTCGAGGCCCTGACCCTTCATGGTTTCGAGGCTGTGACCCTTCACTCGAGGCCATCGAAATGTAAGGTACCCCAAGACCCCAGTCCCTCTAGCCCAGATCTTTTCATTCGAATAAGGGACTACTACACCCTTAAAAATCCAATCCACGATGGCTGGCCACTCCAACCCCTGAAATGGCCGATATGTAAGCATGACCTCGACACCGCCATGTAGGTTTGTGATGAGTTTCCTGCCCAGGACGTCGTTTCTACTGATACTCTCTATTCATGGTAATCGGTATAACTCTTACATACCATTTGACGCATGTCTCGCTATATGACATTTACTCTTACTTGTAGACTGAGGATTGCAAATTCACTAAATGGGTGGACGATCTGTATCCCTTAGATGCCCAATGTTACATGTACACATTGCTGATACGCTTTGATGAAAAGAGAGAGGAACTCACTGAGGTCAGCAATGAGAACAACCAGCTCTGTAGGCAGAACTTTGAACTTCAGACCCAGAACAACAACCTACGCCATGAAAGGTTCAAGGAGAGGAACAATGAGGAGGTCATCCACCTCGGTAGCGACTACCACACTTACTGCTACTACGGCAATACGAGATGCAGTTGTGCTTGCCACTACTGTGACTAGCAATGCTGTCCACGTCGTCCTGATGATCAACACTCCATGTGGGTGCCATATGGTTACTCATTCGAACCTTCCGAATAGGGTCTACAACAACCAGCATGCCTTCCTTATAATTCCAAAAGGCGTGCATGTACCTTAGCTATAGGGTCTACCAACTGTATGCGTCATGTATGTTTACTTGTTTTATATATCATGCAATGCAATGGTTCCATATGCGCCATCTATTTTTTTTTATCATTTTGTACGCCTTTTGTGCAACTTCATGTTTATCACGTTTACATTGATTTGATTATAATTCTATAATTTTAGAGTACAACACTCAACAAAAAAAGCAATAACTATCAATTAAAATTCAACAATTTTACAGTACATCACTAAACCAAAAAAACTAAAAACTATTAATTCAAATTCCCTAATTTTTCGCTACATTAGCGAACCAAAAAATTCAAAAAATATCATGTACTCCCTACCTTCATTCTGTTTCTACAAACATTAAATGTCACTTCTATGAATTTTTTCTTATTAATTTCTCCACGCCTTATATTTTCTACTTAACAAATTTCCCTCCCGAATTTCTGTCAAATTTTGTTAATGCTTATACTATTTCTGTATTTTTTAAAAAAAACCTAGGCCGCGCTGCCCTATTTTCAATATATTTATTTTCTAATTTTTTATTTTTTATTTCAACAAAATTCGTATGCACTTCCCTCTTCTTTCTTCCCCCTCTTTCTTTCTCTTTCCCTCTTCCCTTCTCTTCTTTTTTGCTTGTAGGGCTCTCTGTCAAAATTTGGAATAATGACAGAGAGCTTTCTGTTGCGCAAAAGTTTTCTATCGATTTTTGAAATGGGGACAGAGAGTCTTTCGCCATTTCAAATGGCTACAGATGGGTATTTTTGTTATTTTCTCAACCAGCGTATTATTTTTGTAATTTTTTATTAAAAAATATTGTGAACCCCCCTAGTTATTATATTTTATGGTTTGTGTTTCAAAGGTAACTGAGTTACAAAAAACTGCACCCACAATACTTAGAAATCGATGACAACCCTTGTAATCCCCTGCATATAGTATTCAGTATTTCGGTGCGACTTGTTGAGTACTGTTGTGTACTCAGTTCTCATTCTTGCTTTCTCCAACCCAGCAGAGTTTCAAGAAGGACGAGTCTACCAAGAGTTCGTAGATGATGATTTAGTTTGATTTTAGGTCTAGTCTCTGCTCAGATCTTGCCTGTGGTGGTTCTTTGTAAAGCTTTAATCGACGCTTCTGTGTCTCTTGTAAAAACTTGGCCGTTAGGCCTTATATGTCCTAAAAAGTGATGGTTTCGTCTCTTTGTCTGGCAATACACTTGTCCCTGACAGCTAATTTTTCTGAATAGCTATTGTAGTATTTAAACATGCCCCAAGCGGTCCGTCGCAATTACACGGTGAAACGAAGCTTTGTAGATTACATGGTTGATTGCAATTGTCTCCACTCTCCACGACGCATTCGGGTTGTGGCACGTGGACGTCATTGTTAACTCATTTTCCTCGTTGCTTAACGAAGCTCATGTCCCCTTTTCTGTTTTCTATTGCTCCCGATTAATTTCGAAGCTTGATTGCAATTGTCTCCACTCCTCGACGGACTCGGGTTGTGGCCTGTGGACGTCATAGTTAATTCATTCGCCTCGGTTGCTTATCAGAAGCTCACGTCCCCTTTTCTGTTTTTCTATTGCTCCCGATTAATATTCCTAGCTTCGCGTCATTTGGAGCACACAGCTGCATGCACAAGCACACAGCTGCATGCTATTCGTTATCTATTTATAATCACTTTGGAGCACATAGCTGCATGCACAACTGCACAAGCACACAGCTGCATGCTATTCCTAATTAATGACTTCGGTGCCCTTTGTTATTACTTACTTAACAGAAGCACACAGCTGCATGCTATTCGTTATCTATTTATTATTGCCCCCTGGTCGTTGCTTGCTTTTGACACGATGCTAGTCAAATGCAACCAAACCGTAATCCCATCGTTCGGGTTTTCGGTTTAGGGTGCTCGGATTTTTGGAAAAGCTAGCATGGTTACCTACACACGTCTTAGAGATCTCCAAGAGAGCCATAAAAATGAGCCTTAAACTTTAATTTAGGACCCCATCTAATTAGATTTAGGGCTTCAACGAAATATTCACTCCGACAATTAGGCCCTAAAACCCAACAAAAATAGGGCTCAATCACAGAGTAGCTAAATATAGCCACTCTCCTAGGGGCCCTAAAACAATTTGCTAAATTTTAACAATTTAAGGCTCTTGCTGGAGTTAATCTTTTCCCCAAAAGCCCTATAATTCAAGTTAGGACCATATTTAGAGCCCCTCTTGGAGATGCTCTTAGTGATCCTAGAAAATGACAAGTCTATAGGGGGAGGGTCACACGACCAAATGTAATGGCACTCAAGGTGTAATTTTGAAGTGTGTTGAAGGTGAGCATCGTGCCGTCTTTGATCTTTGGGCGGCCACGGCAGCCCATCGTGTTCGTGCCTAAATCGTCTTTGGGCCGTGATGGCCCATCGTCTGGCCCGGCTCGCCTTGGTGAGTCCAGGCATGACCCATTTGCGCCGTGCTGCCGTCTGTCTTGCGGCCAGGCCCGGCCCATTTACTCTATTGCGACGAGAGAAAAGGAGACGAAGACACACATTGTTCAAACTCTTTCAGTTCTCTCTCTCTCTCTCTCTCTCTCTCTCTCTCTCCCTCAATCTCTCTCGACCGTTACTCTCAATCTCTCTCTTGCTTGTTGCCTCCCTCTCTCTCGCTCATTGGCCGATGAGAGAATAAGAGATGGTCATCTATACAAAGCCCAACAGTACTTTTTCTCTCAAAAAAAATCATCACTCATAACCTCGACAATATTAGAAATCTAGTGAAATAAAATAATTGTAGATAAGTGACATAATATAGCCATCAACAACACTGAAGTTGTGACAGTAGATCTGTGCCCGTGCCTCCGCCGTCTTAGTGCCGCCCATCGTGCCACGATCTCGGGCCCGGCCTGACCTATGCTCTGATGTCGTCTTGACGCGGCAGCCCACCCGTCTTAGTGCCATGTTTTGAACCGGACTGAACCACCGTGCTTCATGTCTGCCCAAGTGCCCACCTCTAGTTGCCACCAGAACAGCTACTGCACGTACATAAATACCGTCGGATAATCGAAACTGCACATAAAAAAAGATAATCAATACTAATTCTCAATTGTATCCGGTTATCTTTATCTCTTATTATATCGTTAAAACAATATTACAAGTAGCATTTCTTTGTGCAGACACTTAACAATATTTATTATATGTTAAAAAACACCTTATTATATTATTATCACAGTGGTATTTATCCAATTATCACGTTTTATAAAACACTTAAACACTTCAAGCAATATACGCGTCCCCTTTTTAGCCTTCTACAAATACTAGTGTTAAGCCGCCGTCATTTGTTACCACTGAGTTATGAAGGCATATCACATGGGGTTCACATCCGTCAGGATCGAGCTCTGCTTGATCATCTTAGGAAACCAAAGTATTCGAGAAAACAATGCATTTGACTCGCATTGGGGACAGAAGGCGAAACCCGCAAAGGCATTGCTGTCTCGCCTCAACAACATCGTGAGCTTGATTTACGTGGCCTGCCGCAACATGGAGAAGGCTGAGGCGTTTTCGGCGCGGCGGCGCTGCCTTGCCGTCTTCAAAGCTCCGGAAGGTATAATTCTGCACCATGGCAAGGCTCCCTTCTACGTACTACGGCATTCTCATCGCCGTAGTTATCTTCGGAGTTTGTGGAGGCGTCGGTAGAGTGCAGGTGTCCGCGACCTTGTCCATCGGCGTGCCGTGGGGAAAACGATCCTTTGGGTGTCCATCTTGCCCCTCGTCGTTGTGGCTGCTTTCGGTGGGAGGCTTCGTCACCTTGAAATAGTTGCATCCATGGTGTTTGTATTAATTTCGCATTCTTCTACGAGTGTACGAATTCGGTTGTCTTTGTGTGGCGATAGCATGAGGTTTCTGGTGCTCCCACATGTAGTCCAATCTTTCTTTCTTTTTTTGAAAGGGAGTGTATAGGCATCATCCGAATGTTTTTATCCTAAAAAAACATCCAAACTTTGGGCCGTACGATCAAAACACGCATCCGTATAATCAACCTACCTCGAATTCAGGGGGGGCGTGTATCGATCTAAAAGCAAATCCAATGACCAGGAATTTTGATGATGATTGCTAAAGAAAACATCCGGATGAAACTTATCAAAACCCTTTTTAAAACGTACTTGTATAGTTGTATTCCTATCTGTTTGTGAGATTTGGGTTATTATGCTGTGAATTTTTCAAGGAAAAAGGTTTTAGGTTCTCATGTGGTTTTTCATATGAATTAATGTGTGTTTTGTCTTGTGATACGAGTGTTGTAATGATGTTTTCTAGGCATCGATTATATTTTCAAGCGAGCAAAGAAGTAACTAAGAACAATAGACATTTTTAAGTAAACATATCGCTTTCAGGCTGAGTTAAGTTCCGAAGCACCGCGTAGAAATCAAACAACTTTTCAGCTCTCACCTCTCACAGGGCTTGCAAGCCAGGGGATAGAAAAGCTAAACAAACATGATGATTTTTTTTAAAAAAAAAACGTGAGGATTTAGCATAAAACAATCGCAGCAAAATCCTCCTAGAAAAGGTCCTCAGAAGAAATTGCACAAAAGCCTCACTTTATGCGCTTTGAAGGCAAAGCAAATAAAGGAGCTGCGGTAGAAGATCCTCTTGATCTCGTCTGAACAAATGTAATGAAAATGTTTTTGTCTCTATTTCATACCTCCGGTAAGATCTTGATCGTCTAATTATTCAGCGAAAAAAAGAAAATGGTATCATGCTAAGCTGTTAAGACGAGCCCGAGTTAATAACATTATGTTGTGTTATTGTTACTATCATTGATCATTACCTAGCACGTTACATACTGATGATTCAATGTTGGAGTCGCTGAACACGGTTTTCACTAGGCCTTTCTAAGCACTATAGCCCACTTTTGAAGGCGAAAATAGGCCCATCTGAAATTATCAACATTTTGAAAAGCTCAACTCGAGCTTTGCTCGGCACGAGATTCTTGAACGTGGCTGTACAAAACTAGCCTGGCTCAATATACTTAATGGGCTCTGGGTTTCTTTTTGTTCGTATCGAAGTCCAAATTTGGAACCCACAAGTTCTTAGAACTACTTGGATGTGCGCACTTGGTCGGGTGCATGTGCATAAATACTAAATCTATCTGGTACATATACATTATCTATCGGGTGTCCTCATTTTTTTATCATTTGAATTGATTCACGCAGAAATGATTTTCTCAGTTTCTCTATTGTACAATTTTTTTTCCTCGAATATGGGTAGTATTTTCTCTTAAAGCACCGTCTCTATGATTGCAAACTCTCTACTTTCGTGGAATGTTTAAATTTGTAGAGGAAGAATTAGGATCTGTTAATGCTGCTGAACCATTACCGGGACGTATCATCATGACCTGTAAAATTGCCTCACCATTTGAAAAGCGTAGTCGGATGATCCAAGCTTTTTCATAGTTTATCATTTTAATTTCTGGTATAATCTAATCTATTATAATATTAAAGTAGAGGCAAAAGAAGCCACTACGTTCGCTCTCAAGGCTAGAAATTCTCACATTAATCAAATGAAAAAAAAAGATATACACCATTGAAAGATCATGTGGAGGTCTACCCTTATGTGTGATGAGTAATTAACTGTGTTTTGAGCCTTTGGTGCTCAAGTTTGAGTTTACTTTAGAATGAGCAATTTGAGTTGCTACGGGTAGCCCACGACCCGAGTCGGAATCTTGCGAGGTCTGGCCTTGACAGGTCGAAGCCTTGCGAGGTCGGGCCTTGGTAGGTCGGAGCGTTGGCTGGTTGGACCTAGTGGTCGAAATTTTAAGTGGTCGGAACCTTGCCAGGTCGGCTCTTAAGAGGCCAAGGCACCCTTAAGTATTTGTAAGATAAGGTGGGACCCTTAGTTGTGTGATTGCTTTCGATTGATTATTGTTTATCATTTTGAGCAATGCTACGTGAAATGTTTCCCTTGTGTGTGATGGTTGCAGGACTTCGAAGCTAGGTTATAGTGAGATGAAGGATATCGGGACTAGGCTGGGAGAGTTGAAGTCCAGACGATGAAGGTGTCATCGGAAGATAAGCGAGACCGAGGAGTGGTGTGAATCAGGACGACAAGTGGATGGATGATATGCTAACTTGAGCCCTACTCAAGCAAAGGATGGTCGTTGGATCAAGGGTTCGCGGGTGGAGTAGTGGTTATGTTAGTAACTTAGTATGTCGATGTGTGGATAAAACCCGTTATGTTGTTGTATTGCGGGTTAGCACATGTGTGTGTTGAGGGAGTAAATCTCAACCCTTGATGAGGTTTCTTTAGGGTCAAGAAGGTCATCTAAGGGTGGAGATTGCTCGCATTGTGCTATAAATAGAGGGGTGAGGGTATGCCCCCACCCCAAACTTGTAAAAGGGGGTTCTTTGATTGCTTGATAAAAAATTTGCCCACATGATTGTGTGGTTTTGGAAATCCTCTTTCTCTGAGTGTTGCAAGATTTAGTTTTTATATTCTGAAACTTATTTCTGCTATTGCATGTTTACTTTTTGCACTTTGGACTTGCCACCCTTCCTTCTAAGTTCTTTTGGATTTTGTGCCAAGGATGAAAGATTATTGGATAAATCTTCTATAGATCATATCCCAGGATTCTAGGCAATCTACAACTTTTTCTTTCTAGTTCTTACAAGGAACCGATCTTTTATCCCTGGAAGAAGAAAGATCCTTGTGGATCATGTTCTTATTTTGAAGGGTTGTTCTCTAATTTCCTTGCTTGCTGTGACTTGTAAGAGGTCATTCAAGACTATCTTGATCAACAGAACCCCACGAGCAAGCTAAGGGTGAAATTTTTGTTTAGATCCGGTTTTTAGTGCAACCTTCTCTAAACTGAAAAAAGGTCGGAACCTTGATATCCATCCTTGTGATTGAATATTGGAATAGGATCTTGACATCCATAGGAAGGAGCACACAAAGTTTCACGATTTTTGGATCAACCAATCAAAAGTTATATCGATTTTTGTTTTCGAGATCGTGCTAATTTTTACTATTCACCTGAGCACTGTTCAGTTGACCTGTACTGCCGACCAGTTCAGAATATTGTTCATCCGGGCATTGTTCATTCCGAACACGGTTCATCTGACCTCAATTTGGTCGGGGGTACTGTTCATCTGAACTCCTAGTCGGCAGTACTGTTCATCCGACCTCAATTGTTTGGATTTTACAGTTTATTTGATCTGTTCACTTGGTGGATTGAATTTTTAGAGAGAAATTTAATTTAGTTCCTATTCATCCCCTTTAGTCACCTTTTTATTCCTTCAACTCAATAAAACAGCAGCCAATTGAAAGTCCTTGCACTCACCTGAAGGAGTTGAAGTTAGTTGATATGAACTAGGCAAAACGTACGTCTAACGCCGCACCGTTTAAAATTTACTTTGTTTGGAAAAGGTTTTTTATATTAAAAAAACCACAAAGGACCTCTTTGTAATTTACAGGGACCAATCCGTAATTTAGATAAAGTGGAAGGGCTTATTTGCAAAAGGATCAGTCCATAATTAGAGAAATTGGAAGGGGCTATTTGCAAAACCGGGGAGGGGGTGGCGTGGCAGGGCTAGGAGGCTGGCAATCCCCTCCGGCGCCGTTTAAAATTTACTTTGTTTGGAAAAGGTTTTTTATATTAAAAAAACCACAAAGGACCTCTTTGTAATTTACAGGGACCAATCCGCAATTTAGATAAAGTGGAAGGGCTTATTTGCAAAAGGATCAGTCCATAATTAGAGAAATTGGAAGGGGCTATTTGCAAAACCGGGGAGGGGGGTGGCGTGGCAGGGCTAGGAGGCTGGCAATCCCCTCTGGCGTAATATATAGTATATATTCTTTGAAAGAGTTGTCAATTCCTTCTCTGGAGAAGATGGAGTTAATTCAGATGTCGAGCCTGGAAAGTTGCATTAGTACAGATATGGGTGAGCATTCAGTTTATTTGATCTTTTGGTGCTATTATTTTGATTTTTTGTGAACTGTGTTATGAAAAGAATGAATAAACAAAATGGAATTTGATTGGTCTATTCATTGTGTTATGTTTATAAAGGATAGCAACTTGCATTACTGATTTATTTTGGCTAGGAGATGTTCATGGAATATTTCTGTAAACTAACCGTTTTCTCATTTTTTGCAATTTTCATTATCTGAAGCTGCTCAAAAGTCAATGGCCATCTGGTCTCGATGAGCTGAAGATAAGTCATTTGTTGGTTGTGTGACCCCTGCCACCTTCTACAAAAACTAGACTAGTCCCCGTCCTGATTTGGTAGTCATCTTGAGGTGTTAGTGTGTTACCCCTGCCAATCTGCCATCTACTGGTAGTGTTACCCCTTATAAGTTGCATCACCGTTTTTTGTTTTTTATTGCGCTCGATTTGTTCCTTGCGCCGGATTGGTCCCTTGACTCCCTTGTATCCCCGCTTTTGTTTTTTATGGCGCCCGATTACTTCCTTGCGCCGGATTAGACCATGTACAATAAACTGACACATCTGTCTACAAGAGAAGTCACATAAGCATCTCTAATGATGTCAAATCAACTGGCTATAAGGAGTCCATCTCATTTTTTTTTTGCTTATATGGAGGAGAGAAGTAGAGAAGAGAGACAAGAGTTGGCTCTTAACGATGAGTCAGTCTATAGTGTTTTTCAAGAAAAATAAAAGACAATTACATGTGGACCCATATTTAATGTTGGAGAATATGTTATATCCAATCTATTGGAGAGCTTGTCTTTAAGCTAGCTATAAGTAACATGGAGCTTATAGCAAGTAGTTGGCTCTACCATTGGAGATGCTCTAAGATTTTTGATAAGGTAGAAGAGAGAGAAGGAGGAGAGAGAGAGTAGCCGTCCTTTTGTGAATAGACGGCTTTAGACAGTCTATTAATTATATGAGATATTATTATATACGACTATATAGACAACTCATTATATGAGTTATCTTTAAATCTGTTTATAGATGATATGAAAATATATTATAGACATCCATTATCTATACCATTGTACACATAGGCGGAGCTGCTCGTGGGGCTGGGTGGGGCTGAAGCCCACCCCACGCCAGCCCCCAAAACCCTCCCTGCCCATCGGTATTAGCGATTAGCTATGCAATTAGCCATATGAAATTATGAATGCATTGCATTAGTAGCAAATTAGCAAACCGCGTAGCGTCTCCATGACTCGCATCGCGTCAGTTCGTCTTCATGGCAACAACGGCAAGGCGAGGCGCCGCTCTGCCTAGTGCCTCGGCCTCGCGCAGCGCACGCACGTCTTCCCAGTTACTTGCCGCTCTGTCTCGGCCTAGTGCCTCGGCGACTCAGCCTCGCGCGCACCTCATTGATTTTGGATGTCTTTTTTTAGCCCTCCTCATTGAATCTTTCTGGCTCCGCCACTGATTGTACATGCTCTTAGTCCCCTGCGCAGGATTCGTCATTTGCATCCCCGCTTTTGTTTATTGTGGCGCGGATTAGTGCGAAGGTTCGTCATTTGCATGCCCGCTTTTATTTTTAATGGCTCCCGATTAGTTCCTTGCGCGGATTAGTCCCTGCGCGAGGATTAAATCATCTGCATCCCCGCTTTTGTTTATTGTGGCGCGGATTAGTGCGCGGGATTAAATCATTTGCATCCGCTTTTGTTTTTTATTGCGCCGGATTAGTCCCCTGCGCAGGATTGGTCCTTTGCATCCCTGCTTTTGTTTTTTATGGCGCCCGATTAGTTTCCGTGCACCACCCACAGTTGGTCTGCCTGCGGGCTGCGGCAGCTCTGCCTGTATATATACAAGCACGGACACACCACACGCAAACAAAGACATGGAGTTCCTCACTTTCCTCATGCACATCGTGCGCTTGATTTCCGAGGCCTGCCTCAACATGGAGAAGCTGCCGGCTGATCTCGTCCGGCGTTTTCGAGGGCGCAGCGGCGCTCTGCCTTGCCGTCTTCAAGGCTCCAGGAGGTATATTTCTGCACCATGGCAAGGCTCCCTTCTACCTGTACTACGGCATTCTCGTCGCCGTAGTTATCTTCGGGTTTGTGGAGGCGTCGGCCGGAGTCAGGTGTCCGGCGACCTGGTCCATCAGTGCAGCGGGAAGACGATCCTTTGGGTGTCCATCTTGCCCCTCATCTTTGTGGCTGCGCTTTCGGTGGGAGGCTTGATGTAGTTGCATCCACTCATGTTTGTATTAATTTCGCATGGGAGTGTATAGGTATTATCCGGATATTTTTGTTTTAGCTAACATCCAAATTTTGGGCCGTTGGATACCCCACCCGGATATCACCGGGCCATTAGATTCAAACCATAGGATCGGATGTAATTGATACTCCCGAATCTCAACAATGATCCGATGGTCCTAGATTTGAGTGATTTCAACAATAAAAACACCCGAATGATGTTTATCAAATCCCTTTCGCATTCTTCTACGAGTGTATACCGAATTCAGTTGTCTTTGTGTGGCGATGGGATGAGATTTCTGGCGTTGCCACTTGTAGTCCAATCTTTCTTTTTGTTTTTTGAAAACGTACTTGTATAGTTGTATTCCTATCTGTTTGTGAGATTTGGGTTGTTATGCTGTGAATTATTCAAGGTAAAGGTTTTGGGTTCTCATGCTGTGAAGCACCGCGTAGAAATTAAACAACCTTCTCAGCTCTCACCTCTCACAGGGCTTCGGAAGAGGTCTTCAGAAGAATTTGCACAAAAGCGTCATTATCTGTTTTCAGAAAGCAAAGCAAACAAAGGAGCTGCAGCCGAAATCCTCTATTCCTCTTCAGTCTCGTCCTGAATAAATGTTGAATATGTTTTTTGTCCCTATTTCATACCTCCAATAAGATACTGATCGTCAAATTATTCAGCTGAAAAAAGAAAATAGTATCTTGTTAACTGTTAAGACGAGCCCAGAGCTAATAACATCATGTTGTGTTATTGTTACTATCATTGATCATTGCCTACCACGTTATATACCTGATGATTCAATGTTGGGTCGCCTGAACACGCTTTACTAGGCCTGCCTAAGCACGACATGGCATAATTTTGAAGGCAAAGATGGGCCTAATCTAGGCCCATCTAAAATTATCAAAATTTTGAAAAGCTCAACTTGAGCTTTGCTCGGCAAGAGATTCTTGAACGCGTACTTAATGGGCTCTGGGTAGTGTACTAAACTAGCCCGGCTCAATATACTTAATGGGCTCTGGGTTTCTTTTTGTTCGAGTGCGTACTTGCTCGGGTGCATGTGCATGCATAAATACACCATATATACGTACATGCATCAAGAGAAAGGCCAGTTCATACAAGCCCAATATTCGTTGGCAGGGATATTCGGAGTGAAAAGGTAGATGACTAGAGTTGATTCAGAGGTGTCCTCATTTTTTATCATTTGAATTGATTCACGCAGAAATGGTTTTCTCAGTCTCTATTGTACTTTTTTTTTTTTTGCAGAATATAGGTAGTATTTTCTCTTAAAGCATCGTCTCTATTGTTTGCAAACTCTCTACTTTCATATAATGTTTAAATTTGTAAAGTAGGACTTAGGATCTGTTATTGCTGTTGAACCATTACCGGGACGTATCATGGCCTGTAAAATTGCCTACTAGCTGAAACTCATAGTCGGATGATCCAAGATTGTTCATAGTTTATCATTTTAGTTGTATAATCTAATTGTTCAATTTTCTTGTGGGTGGCCTGGGTAGTGAAGTAGATCGGATATTCAAGAGAGGGATGAATTGAGATTCTTTTGGCAATAAGGTTTTATTAAAAATTTAAATTTTACTGACCCAACCTAACATGCCAGGGTTTATACTTGAAATTTGCAACCCAATTCTAAGCCCACACAATTTTACTAATATAAGCATAGAGATACAGCAAATTAAATTCAATGCATCGATAAGTTTAATTAGCTGCCATTGACATTATGTATCCCAACGTTATTCCACTCATTACAGGAGAGTAAGTTTCATCGTAATCAATGACAGGTTTCTGCGTGAACTCTTGTGCTACAAGTCTCGTTTTATGTCTCACCATATGATTATTTTCATTTATCTTCTAGATAATAACCCGTTTTGATCTTGCGGGAAACACTTTAGGAGGTGTTCAATCAACATGACCGAATTCTTTCCTTTTTATTAAGCGAGCACAATTATACCTCAATTCTTTTTTTGTTTGATCCGATCTGAGTGCTTATGGCACTCTGCCATAGACTTTGGTTCAGATATGACTAAAGTGTTTTAGCAATTTTTTAAGGCAAAATATATATCGACAACTATAGTCTTTCTTTTATATGCCATATACTCTTGGTCAACGTGCGCGCTCACTAGAAATGAAAACAAGTATAACACACGTATTATACCTCCATTACTTCCGGGAGGATTGCCGCACGCAGAGGCCCCCCACGCGTCCTCCCCCTTCTCTCTCCTAATTTCGCGAAAAGGTCCTCAATTTCTTCGAAATTACGTAGAGGTCCCTGGGTGATTTTCTGTGAGAGAAAAATAAATTTTACCGGTTCGCGTTTAGGTCCCTCGTCCGGTATTTTGCAGAGAGACCCTCCAATAAATGCGAATAACGAACGAGCCCTTTTCTTATTTTTCAAAATAGGGAATGGGTCCAAAATTATAACAAATAGGTCCCTGCACTTTACGTTTGGGTCCTTGCTCCGTTTTGCCCGGAAAAAATGTTTTCGTGATCCGTTTTTCCTCCGGAGCATGGAAAAAATGTTTTCGTTGCCCGTTTTCGCAAAAAAAAAAACTTTCTCCGTTTTGCTCGGAAAAATCCTCCGTTTTGCCCGCGAAAAATGTTTTCGTGATCCGTTTTTCCTCCGGAGCATACGAAAAATGTTTTCGTCCCCCGTCCGTGATCCGTTTTTCCTCCGGAGCATGGAAAAAATGTTTTCGTTGCCCGTTTTCGCAAAAAAAAAACTTTCTCCGTTTTGCTCGGAAAAATCCTCCGTTTTGCCCGCGAAAAATGTTTTCGTGATCCGTTTTTCCTCCGGAGCATACGAAAAATGTTTTCGTCCCCCCGTTCGTGATCCGTTTTTCCTCCGGAGCATGGAAAAAATGTTTTCGTTGCCGTTTTACTAAAAAAAAACTTTCTCCGTTTTGCTCGGAGAAATCCTCCGTTTTGCCCGCGAAAAATGTTTTCGTGATCCGTTTTTCCTCCGGAGCATACGAAAAATGTTTTCGTCCCCCGTTTTTCAAAAAACGAATTGGGAATTTGTATTTCGTCCATCATTTTTTCGTGAAAAATGTTTTCGAGGCCCGTTTTTACTCGTTTTCTACGGGAAAAAAATGTTTTCGTTCTTCGTTTTCCCTCCAAAAAAAAACTTTTCCGTTTCGCCCCCAAAAAAATGCTTTCGTGGTTCATTTTTCCTTGTTTTTCCCGGAAAAAAAGTTTTCGTGTTCCGTTTTTCTCCGAAATAACAGCAAAAAAAATTTCGCCCGTTCGCGTGCGCGGCGTGCCGCCGCGCTCACTTTCCTAGTTTCATGAAGCGCTAATTAAATGCTTCCGTATGCTTGCTTCCTTTAATCTACCAATATGATCACTTAATTCATACACGCATGCAAATTATCCTTCAACCAACATGAAGCAGCGGATCGGTAAAGACATTCAAATTATCGCAACAAATGATCTCCTCTTTCACGAATAAAGTTCTATGCTGATCTCTTGGCACACGGTATGATTCAAATAAGTAAGTATTTGTTTTCTTAGTCGAACTAGAAGCGATAATTTTCTTAGCCCCATTTACTTTATTTTTCTTAAATCTAGCTCCATTCCACCTAACATTGCAAATATGGACCTTTTCGACGTGCTCTCGCGCTCCTTGGCCACGGGAGCCGGCATGCCACGCACCGGCCGGGAGCGTATAGGAGCAGGCGGTCACGGGAGCCGACCGGCTAGTGGGGGAGCAACATGGGAACCATCTAGAGATTTTATTCCCGAGGACAAAAGGAATTGTTGCATAACTACATTGAGCAGAAGGCTAGCTTCATCTAATGCTGGTGTCCAGGTAGATCCATCTATGTTGCTTGGTATATTGGATTAGTTCTTTTTTGTAGTTTCCATTTTCCTGTAGTTGGCATGCAATTCTTGGCAAAGATGTTGTCCTTACCACTGAACTGTCTGTGTACTATTGCTTACATGACAATGGGAGATTAGCAGCTGTGGTTGGCATTCTCCTCTAATGAACTCTTGTTGCCAAAAATAGTGTGCATGTAGTGTAGCATAAAAGTAGATGGCTTGTGCACTAAAGTACTTGCTCTGTGACGAGTTGAAAAATCTACAAAACACATAGTAGTTTTACTCTGAACTTGTGCTTATTTTTGGCCATCGGCAAACGCGTTGAGACGACAAAAATTTCCACGCAAATACAACTGACTCCACACGCAATTTTAGTTTGGAAAAAACTATGAGATGGTATATCATTCATTCCCTTCAATCTCTTAGATTATGCAAATTGAGATATGAGTTAGTTTATCCAATTTTTCCATAGCCATGATAGGCTCATATGATGTTTTTGTTGCCACTTAGTGTACCATAAAGATTGAACTGAGGTGTGACATGAAGCGAATTTCTTTGTTAGCTTTTACATGTATCATGTACGAGCTTAATTTATGTCAGGACGCACATTAGGCTATGCCTCAATGCATTCTTCTAAATCTACTTCGCAGTTATGCATCATACAAATATATTATATGCAATGTACTTCGTTTTTGTTTTGAAGTGTGAACATTTGTCTTTCGTGGTTTTAATGATGTTGTATTTTACTTTTGCGGATTGCACTGTACGGCGCAGCGAAGCGCGTCTACCTACCTAGTACGTTAAATGGGACAACGTGTTCCCATGCTCGGAGCTCATGGAGCCTCTCATTAATTCCTTAGTGTGCAGGGAGCACACCTGTTTATGTGCATACGTGTGGTGTGTATGAGTTAAGTGCGTCTGCCACTTAAAAAAATTCGATTGCTTGCGACGTGTGATATCAAAATTATGCGTAAATTTCATAAAACTACAGTTTTTTTTTACAAAACTATCAGAAAACTACAGATTTTAGCTTTTATTTTACAAAACTACAGATTTTAGCTTTTATTTTACAGAACTACATATTTTAGAAGAACTTGTTTTACAAAACTATAGGTTTCTTGTACAATTATCAGAAAACTACATATCTTAGCTTTTATTTCACAAAACGGCAGGTTTTAGAATTAACTGTTTCTTGTAACTGTCATGTGAGCCCGCACTATCAGACCCATTACAAAAAATGCCAATTCTAAAACATGTAGTTTTGTAAAACAAGTTCTTCTAAAACTTGTAATTTTGTGATACAAATTCTCCTAAAACATGTAGTATTTATGAAATAAAAACTAAAATTTCTATCAACAGACAACTTCGTTTTGATTTTCTATTGCTCCCGATAAGTTCCTTCGCGTCCCGATTATTTCCAGTCACACCACTAGGCTCATTCCCCTTGTTGCTAAAAAAGAAGCAATTCCTGAAGATCAATTTTGTTCAGTCCCAGCCATTTTTCCTTTGGGATTAGCAGGTAGAGTGGAGTCCATTCCTACCTCGTATTACGACTACTCGTAAGTCGTAACCATATCCATATGCACAAACAGAAGCAAAAGAGATGCAAAAAGTTTTGTCAGCTTCTTACAAAAAAAGATCTAAAAACTTCACAGCGTTTATGAAGCCACCAATCGACCATATTTTTGAAAGTAGACTATTGTAGGTTTCTTTGTTCTTTTTGTCTACGTCGGTTTGTTTCTTTGTTCTTTTCGCTACCATGGTATGCTTTATTAGAATGATTCATACAGAACTGGCAAGCATAACTAGCTACGCAACAGATGAGCTCATTAGCTGCTATTGTCATATCCAGTCAGATGATTGGCAAATTATATGGAAGTATGGACGATCTATTCCTGAAGATCAATTTTGTTCAGTCCCAGCCATTTTTCCTTTGGGATTAGCAGGTAGAGTGGAGTCCATTCCTACCTCGTATTACGACTACTCGTAAGTCGTAACCATATCCATATGCACAAACAGAAGCAAAAGAGATGCAAAAAGTTTTGTCAGCTTCTTACAAAAAAAGATCTAAAAACTTCACAGCGTTTATGAAGCCACCAATCGACCATATTTTTGAAAGTAGACTATTGTAGGTTTGCTGTTCTTTTTTGTCTACGTCAGTTTGTTTGCTGTTCTTTTCGCTACCATGGTATGCTTTATTAGAATGATTCATACAGAACTGGCAAGCATAACTAGCTACGCAACAGATGAGCTCATTAGCTGCTATTGTCATATCGATCAGGATGATTGGCAAATTATATGGAAGTATGGACGATCTTGCACAGCAAAAGGT
This sequence comes from Rhipidocladum racemiflorum, assembly GCA_036346355.1. Taxonomy (NCBI): domain Eukaryota; kingdom Viridiplantae; phylum Streptophyta; class Magnoliopsida; order Poales; family Poaceae; genus Rhipidocladum; species Rhipidocladum racemiflorum. Next base: position 66,635,104 of record CM070576.1, on the reverse strand, counting down.
CATTTTCCAAAGTAAGGAATAGAGAGAGAGGGAGAGGAAGGAAAGCCTATATAGGAAACGAAGAATCTGAGGATGGAATGGTAGGATCGACCAAACAATGCAAGAATGCATGGTACACCTGGCCCTTCCATTTGCACCGCCTGCAATGCAAGCAATGTTTATCTTGCTTCTTTGGCCATGCCCGACCTCCCTCTCGCGTATTCTGCTTCCTCTCTCTCTCCTCCATCATACGTGTTTATGTGCACACCTGTTTATGTGCATACGTGTGGTGTGTATGAGTTAAGTGCGTCTGCCACTTAAAAAAATTCGATTGCTTGCGACGTGTGATATCAAAATTATGCGTAAATTTCATAAAACTACAGTTTTTTTTTACAAAACTATCAGAAAACTACAGATTTTAGCTTTTATTTTACAAAACTACAGATTTTAGCTTTTATTTTACAGAACTACATATTTTAGAAGAACTTGTTTTACAAAACTATAGGTTTCTTGTACAATTATCAGAAAACTACATATCTTAGCTTTTATTTCACAAAACGGCAGGTTTTAGAATTAACTGTTTCTTGTAACTGTCATGTGAGCCCGCACTATCAGACCCATTACAAAAAATGCCAATTCTAAAACATGTAGTTTTGTAAAACAAGTTCTTCTAAAACTTGTAATTTTGTGATACAAATTCTCCTAAAACATGTAGTATTTATGAAATAAAAACTAAAATTTCTATCAACAGACAACTTCGTTTTGATTTTCTATTGCTCCCGATAAGTTCCTTCGCGTCCCGATTATTTCCAGTCACACCACTAGGCTCATTCCCCTTGTTGCTAAAAAAGAAGCTCACGTCCCCTTTTTTTGTTTTTTTATTGCTCTCAGGGCCTGTTTGGGGGGAGCTGTGGCTGGGCTGAAAAACTGCTTTTGATTTGTTCTATCAGAAGCAATTGGTATGGTCTGTGGCTTTTCTTGATATATCGTTTGGCAAAACAGGCTGCTGCAGCTGTAGCTTTTGGGGCCAACCATGTGGGCCCAAGTGAGGAGGGAGTCGGGGAGGTGGCGCCCGAGCCAGAGGGAGTCAAGGAGGCGGCCCAGACGGGGATCTGACGACGAGAAGGGAGACGGAGCGAGTAGGGAGGCGATCGAGTGAAGCCACAGCTGAAAAGCACCTCCATACCATATGTGGCTTAACTTTGCAGCTGGGCAGTTTGTGGGAGCTTTATGCCCAAAGCTGAAGCGCAGCCCCCCTCCCCCCAAACAGGGCCTCAATTATCGCGTCCCGGTTATTTCCCAGTCACAAAACTCAGTTCATTTCCCTTTTTTTCGTTTCTCTATTGCATCCCGGTTATTTCCCAGTCACAAAACACAGCTCATTCCACTCGTTGCTAAAAAAGAAGTTCACGTCCAGTTTTTTGTTTTTCTATTGCTCCCGATTAGCCCCCCCGTCCTGATTAGTTCCTTGCCTTCCTAGCAGTTCCTGCCGCAATAATTCGAGAACCGAGATCATATCATGTGCCTTGTCTTCCAACCCTGCCGCAGCGCTGCCTGTATATATATACACACACGGCCACACGGACACACCACACCCAAACACATGGAGTTCCTAGCTCTCCTCATCAACATCGTGAGCTTGATTTCCGAGGCCTGCCTCACCGTGGAGAAGCTGCCGGCCGCGCTGATCTCGTCCGGCGTTTTCGAGAGCGCTGCAGCGCTCCACCTTGCCGTCTTCAAGGCTCCAGGAGGTATATTTCTGCACCACGGCAAGGCTCACTTGTACTACGGCATTCTCGTCGCCGTAGTTATCTTCGGGTTTGCGGAGGCGTCGGCCGGAATCTGGGTGTCCGGCGACCTGGTCCATCGACGTGCCGTCGGGAATACGATCCTTTGGATGTCCATATTCCCCCTCATCTTTGTGGCTGCGCTGGACTGGGAGGCTTCGTTACCGTGAAATAGTTGCATCCACTGGTGTGTGTATTAATTTCGTATTCTTTTGTATGTGCATACCAAATTTAGTTGTGCTGTGTGAGCAGTAACATGAGGTTTTATCATTTTAGAGGTTGCCACTTGTACTCCAATCTTTTTTTATTTTGAAAACGTACTTGTATTCCGACCTGTTTGTGAGATTTGGGTTATTATACTGTGAATTATTCAAGGAAAAGGTTTTGGGTTCTCATGTGGTTTTTCATATGAATTAAATGTGTTTTTGTCTTGTGATACCAGTGTGGTAGTGACGTCTGCTAGGCATCAGTTATATTTTCAAGCAGAGCAAAGAAGTAATTAAGAACAATATACATTTTCTTAAACATACCGCTTTCAAGCTGAGTTTCGAAGCACCTTGTAGAAATCAAACAACTTTCTCAGCTCCCACCTCTCACAGGGCTTGCAAGCCAGGGGATAGAAAAGCTAAACAAACAAGATGATTTGTTTAAAAAAAACGCGAGGATTTAGCATAAAACAATCACAGCAAAATCCTTCTAGAAGAGATCTCAAGAAGAAATTGCTTACGTACGGCTTGCAGTTGGTTTAATCGCTTGATACCGGTCGAATTCTATAAAATGTAGATTAATACAGACAGACAATCTTGATCGACTTTGTTGAGCTTCGTGCTGATAACGTGATGTAAAAGCGATGACGGTATCGTAGATCAAATATAATACACCGATCGAATTATCACTAGACTAATCACGAAGGGCACGCATAATGAAGGGAGTCAAAATTCTCTTCTTCGTTAAATTGATTTTTGTGTACAATAAGGTACCAAATTTATAGCAAAAGAATGCATTAAAGATATAATTAAATTCACTCACAGAAGAATAGAATCCTATCCTATTTAAATAACCAAGACCAAAAAAAATACTGTTATATCTTAACACAATCGAGTACCAACTTTTCTCAAATATTAAACTTGCGAGACGTGATCGGGTTCGAAGTACGAACCCTTCGGAAAAAGAACATGTACAGGCTACCTGTTTGTTTTGTCTTGTTCCGATGACGGCCACGGTTCCTGTTGTTTTGTCTTGCAACGGAGACGCGCATGTATCTATTAGCTCGTTGCAAGTTGCAACTCACGACCGTGGCGTTTTATGGAATTTTTTTTTTAAATAATATTATTTTAATCAAAATTTACAGAAATAATATGCCGAAAAAGAAAATAGCAAAACTACCCCCCTGTGTCCATTTGAAATGGCGACAGGGTCCTGTCGCCATTTCAATTGGCGACAGGAGCTCCTGTCGCCAATTCAAATGGCGACAGGGGGCAAAACCGGAATTTCGCCCATCCTGTCGCCAAATGGAATGGCGACAGGGGGCATTCCAGCCTCTGGCTGCGTGGGGCAGCAGTGGAAATGTCGAGTTTGCCCCTGTCGCCATTTGAAATGGCGACACCCCCCCTGTCGCCAATTGAAATGGACATAGGAGGGCAGGCTCAATAAATTAAGGAAAAAACATATTTAGCTGTGATAATTGCTGTTGTACTGTATAAAATTACAATTATGAAGGAAAAGTAATGTGAAAAGGCTGAAAAAATATTATTGAACTGTATATACTTTAATATATATATATGCAGCACATGTATAAGCAAATTTTGGAATTCTATACACAATATTTACTGTATTTTAAAATCTGTACAACATTTTTGTGTAAGAGCGAAAAACCCAACCGTATTCGCTCTGCTGCACTGCGAAAACCTGAAATTGCATCTCCGGTATATGCAAAACCAGACATGTTTTATTCGGTCAACGCTAAACCGAAAATCGGTGTATTTGTCACAATCGAAATGACAATAGTGAATAAGATGCCTTGTCGGGTTCACCCGGAACAAGGCCAGGCAATCTATTTTTTTTGTTTATTTCGGATTTTTGAAACCGAGTTCAAAAAAATGTTGATAAACCGAGTTGAAACCGAGAATTCTGAGCTCCTCACGAAGGTGTTACATTTTACGTATATGTCAAGAAAACCAATGTCAAGAACCAAAAATTGCAAATCCAGAGGGTTGTACAACTTGTACATGCATGGATAATTGCAGTCTAATAGGCTGGCTTTCATGGCTCAACAGGAAAGGAAAGGAATCAATCAAAGAAGGCTACCAATTGATGACTGATTTTACGATCATTGTGCAAAGCACGTATATGCAGGTAGTAACCTTAACTGTAATGACACCAGTAGTGGTACCCTTAACTGTAATGACACCAGTAGGTTTACCTCATAGCCGTGTGCACAACAGTAATGAGCGCGGGCGGCCGTAGCTCCGTGGTTAGACTGCATCATCTTCGCCGGAAGGTTGCAGGCGCAATTAGGTCGGGGCAACTCCGGAAGAACTGGAGCGTCAACACAACTCGCATCCGGGTATTCGGGGGGGGTTAAGTTTCGCTTGCTGAAGAGGCGACGGTAGAACGACATCGTAGCCTAATTCGTGTGAAGTGTGCAGAAGTTGATTGTCAGTCTGTTGGTAATGGAAGTGCATCCCTCCACCGGTTTTATAGTGGTGGCGAGCTAGATAGCCTGTCATCCACTTGGCAAAGATGCATGACCTGTCTCCCCTCTCCGAAAGCTGCACAACCTGTCACATCATTAGCAAAGCTGAACGACATGGCACGCCTTTCGCAAAGCTGCATCACTTGTCACGCTTCGTGAAAGCTGCACGACGTCGTGGTCCAATAAGTTTGAGTAATTTTTATCAATTTTCATCGATAATCACTCGATTTCACAAATTTTCAATCGGTTTACGAAACGTATTTTTTTTTAATTTTTTATTTAAATTAGACCGATTTACCATCGATTTCTAATATCGAACTAGATGGATACGCACTATAATGGACCGATTATGGATTATACTAGTGAGAGCCGCGTGCTTCGCCGCGCCATGCGAAATTTGATCAAAAAATGAGGAAAAGCGGGAAAAAACGGAGAAACGATGGACGAAAAATGAATTTACATTTTTTTTGAGGAAACGGCCAACGAAATTATTTTTTTCATGCTCCGGAGAAAAAACGGTTCACGAAAATACTTTTTTTCAGGAAAAACGGAGAAAGAAAACGGCTTTCCATATTTTTTGTGGGGAAATAGCTACCGAAAACATCTTCCCCATGCTTCGGAGGAAAAACGGATCATGAAAACATTTTTTCCGGGCAAAACGGAGAAAGGGCACGGTTTTCCATATTTTTTGTTTTGGAAAAACGACCAACGAAAACATTTTTCCCATGCTCCGAAGAAAAATCGGATGACGAAAAACATTTTTTTCGGGCAAAACGGATAAAGGAAACGGTCTCCCAATTTTTTTTGGAGGGAAATAGCTACCGAAAACATTTCCCCCATGCTCCGGAGGGAAAACCGACCACGAAAACATTTTTTTCGGCCAAAACGAAGAAAAGAAACGGTTCTACATTTTTTTTTGGAAAAACGGCTAACGAAAATATTTTTCGCATGCTCTGGAGAAAAAACAGACAACGAAAACATTTTTTGGGGACAAAACGGAAAAAACGATCACGAAAACATTTTTTTTCGGCCAAAACGGAGAAAAGAAACGGTTCTACATTTTTTTTTTTGGAAAAACGGCTACCGAAAATATTTTTCGCATGCTCTAGAGCAAAAACGGACCCCGAAAACATTTTTTTGGGACAAAACGGAGAAAGGACCCGAACGTAAAGCGCGAGGACATATTTGTTATAATTTTGGACCTGTTCGCTATTTTGAATAATTAGGAAAGGGCTCGCTCGCGATTCGCCCTTAACGGGAGGGCCTCCATGCAAAACGGGAAACCAGGGACCTAAACGCGAACCGAAAAAAATATTCTCCTCTCACATAAAATCGTGCAAGGACCTAGACGTAATTCGGAAGAAATGGGGAGCTTTTGGCAAAAGTGCCGGTGGACACGTGGGGGCCGGTTGGCCCCCAATCTCTTTCGTATTTTTATTTATATTTATATAATGAAGTTGTTACGGAGCTTCATTTGTCAACCTCCAATTAAATAGCCATCCCTCGAGATAGTTGACTTTGAGCCTGTACAACAACTGACCGCATCCAACTACTCTAGCTAACAGCTTGCAGAGGCGTATCTGTAGGTGCGGCACAGTGAAGCCCCACCCGTGGGCCCACTCCTCCATATATATATAATATATTAATATATATATATATATATAGTACAATTACCTGGGACACCTTGGTGCCTGGGCACCATGATCCAAAACGGGTATTTTTCATATGTATATGCATGCGAAATTTTTTGAAATTTTTAGGATGTTGAGTTCAACCAGTTTACTAACTAGTTCAAACAAGTTTGAACTGAAATTCAAACTAAAGTTTCATTTTACGATGGTAGTTTGATTGTAGGTATGTGTTGATTATACATATAAATCAAGAAAGTATGTAATCTAAATTCGTTCAAATCTTCAAATTCGAGTATATTTTTTCAAAGGTATGTGTTTCATTTGAATTCTGATAGATGGGTATATACCCTAAAACCGAAAGTTTTGAAAAATATATCCGAATTTGACTTGAATTAACGCATTTAAAATCATGGTGCAAAACTTTCGGTTTTAGGGTATATACCCATCTATCAGAATTCAAATGAAACATATACCTTTGAAAAAATATACTCAAATTTGAAGATTTGAATGAATTTAGATTACATACTTTGCTGATTTATATGTATGATCAACACATACCTACAATCAAACTATCATCAAAAAAAGAAACTTTAATTTGAATTTCAGTTCAAACTTGTTTTGAACTAGTTAGTAAACTAGTTGAACTCAACATCCTAAAAATTTCAAAAAATTTCGCATACAAATACTTATGGAAAATACCCGTTTTGGATCATGGTGCCCAGGCACCTTGGTGTCCCAAGTAATTGTACTATATATATATATATATATATAGGAAAAATACTTCGTACTCCCGGGAGTAATTACTCCCATATCTGAAATACCACCCAAACGTATTTGAAATACTCCTTTATCAGTTTGGATACACTCATATACTAATTATAAGATATTCCAATGAGATCCACATGAAAAAATTGCAAGGGAGTACATAATTTTTAGCATATTTTTGCAAATACCTTCATATACGCATATAAAAGAAGTATGTCTAAAAAGTGTACATACCACCTCAGAAAAAATGTAAATACCACCTAAATGATCTTATATACTTATATACTACACGTACATACTCTCCGTTCCGCGAAATACTCCCTACGTAGTGAGATACGGCATAGGCAGCATATTTGGTGCAAACCCCCTCTACTGTGAAAACTCCGTGCAAACCACGTGTAAAAATTTTGAAAAATTCTCAAAAAATTACCATACATAGGGAAGGTGTGGTTCTACAACTCTGTAAAATTTGAAGACAAAACTCAATTGCATTTGGAAGATATAAAAAAGACAAATTGCAAAATGAATAGTGCTAAAGAGTGAAAAATCACTATTCATACTGAATTTGTCTTTTTTATATCTTCCAAATGCAATTGAGTTTTGTCTTCAAATTTTGCAGGATTGTAGAATCGTACCTTACCTATGTATGGTAATTTTTTGAGAATTTTTCAAAACTTTTAGACGTGGTTTTCACGGTAAAGGAGGTTTGCACCAAATATGCTGCCATATATATATATATATATATATGACGGTGTATAGGGAACACCTGAGTGTCTTTTGGGTTTGTGAGCACTCAAATTTGTAGCCTTTGGATCTAGATCTATTGATGCAATCAATTTGCTATCACTCTCCCCACCACCCTTCTCTTTATAGACCCCCAAATTGAGTGCTCACAAACAAAAAAACACTTGAGTGTTACTTAGCCATTCTCTCTCTCTCTATATATATATATGCTTTGGAGATCTTAGTTTTAGCCCCCCCTCGTTCCAATTTTCTGGATACGCCTCTGAGCTTGCATGTCGTTTGGCCCTCATCGTTTTTGTCGCTTTTTTTTACTTCTATTTTTCTTGGCCCTCAACGTGCTCCAGAATGAACAAGAATTAATGGTCATGCTTATAATGCCCCATCCTCCCAGTGAAATGTAAAGAACTCCCGATTTCATCACCGGTCTCTATCGACTTAAGGTGTCCCGTGGCTAGCAATTTGCCTGAACTTACTAAATATTAATTCATCTAGACTTTGAGGTGCCCCGTCGTGCTAAGTTTGCCTAAAATGACTAAATATCATGGCTCCCACATAATTTGTGCTGGTGCATTTGTGTAGCACTCGTCATTTTTGCCACCTATAATGTGCAGTCACGGACTAGCTCACTCTATGCTATTCCCATATATAAATACAATCACAGCAGGAATGTATCTCTGACTCTCTCTCTCTCTCCTCATTTTTAATATAAATATGATGCACATATCTCTGCACATCCGAGGGGGAAATCCCAGGAAACGTGCAGCACTTGCGGATAATCTGAGTGTGTAAATACTCTACTCGATTTTTTTTTTACAATTACAAGAAAGATGCACACGCACACATACAAGAGTGTGCTTAGCACACGCCTAAAGAGACGGAGGTCAAGGATAAATCCGTGACCTCACAAAGTTTCTACTGAAATGCACTCATATGTACGTAAATGTGGATACTAAAATTTGAACTCTGATAAATGGTGTTGATAAATGGTGTTGTAATAGGTTTTGATTATACAAACGGAAAGCGCAATAGTTTGGATTTTCAATTTACTCGACACACGAAGTAAGTCCAGCTGCACACTTTTTTTCGATGCACCACAAATAATTAAAAAAACACAAGTATAAGAAATATTCACAAACCACCACATTAAAAAAGCACAAAAGAAAAAGGATATAAGATGTGAAGCGTATGATGTGGCTACCAGCATGCTGGACTGGAACGCAGCGCCGATCATAGGAATAGCACAATCTGAGCGCTTTAACAACAGAGCATACATATCACCTTGCCCATTGTACACACTGAACGAAATTTACCGTTCCAAGAGCTCAAAAATAAGTAACCTAACCAACCATGAATTCCAACACCAAGTACGACACCTCCACCAAGTACAACCAAGAATCCTTGATGCCTCCATCCCCTCAGATAATAGCCAGTGAAGTTGGAAAATATGTTCGTCAGGTTGTCGAGCGCCTCGGGATAAAAATTTCCGCGCAAATAGATACCAAGGCCTCTTCATGCCGTCCCGCATGCACGGTCTTCTCTGCTCTTGATGCTGTAAGGCCGCGATGGTTTGTTAGATCATAAAACTAGAACAAGGAGAGCACATGACCAAATAACTCTACCTTTGCGTTGCTGGTGACGTGAATGCTCTCATCAGTGGACTACAAGCCTTTCATATCTAGTTAGACAAATCCCAAACCTACTAATTCTGTGCGAATTAACTAAAATAAAATAAACACAAAGCTTCCTCTCTCTCTCTCTCTCTCTCTTTTGCGTGTACAAGTATAAACAAGAGCTCACCGATGTATTCTTAAGCAGCTCAAAGCTTGTGTCAACAGCCCTGTAAGCTGCAGGATGGCATTTTCTTTTAGACCAATCAACGTGTGTGTCACTGACCAATTTGCAATTCCAGTTGGATCAACTATCTGCAGACACAAAAACAGCACGATATTACAAGGTAGTAAAGATAACAAAAACATTTTCTACAGGACCTTTTGAGGGCTCACGTTAAAGAGGGTTGGCAAATAGTGCTCATCAGAATAGCAGTTATGCCATTCATTTCCAGGCAGCAAATTGCAATCACAAGATCAGTGACGAAACACAAATCAGGAAAGAAGAGCATTTTGATGATCATCAAAATACAGAAAAGGTAATCAATCAATGCAGTATGGAGATTTGCTCCTCTATGGTTTTGGTACTAGAGCATACAATGCTGCATGACTGCATACCGTACACAGATCTGAAGACCCATATATGAATAGATAGGTTGACATTGTGGCCAACTAAGTGAACATCACGAGCAATGAAACAGAATCCCAAAATGAAGACAATATAAAAGGAATTTGACACTCATGACCATGAAAATACAAACTGGGGCTTTGGACACTTTGTTGGTGAGGCAAAATCATGAAGACAGAACAAGTACAAACTGAAACGACTGTTATGCAATAGCATGGATATTTACATAATTTATCCAATGTGCTATTACTAACGCAAAAAATGCCACATACATTAATAACGTCTAATACCTTACACAAATAGCTAGGGGGATAGCATGGCAACTAATTATCAAGGAAAAAGAAACAACATGAACTTTCGCTTTAGTTTTCCTATTTTACTGATCTTTTTACCTTACAGTAGCGCTTGAATTTTGCATAGTAAAGGTTGTCAACGAGAATAATAACCGCATGCTGTCATTTCACGGTGAACCACTGCAAGAGGAATACACATCGGAATGTGGGAGATTGGACTGTACAAATTAGGAAACCACAGCAATTGTTTAAAGGAATATTTGAATTAGAATATAGAGGGTTATTGAAATTCATAGCAGTTGTGTTAAAAAGTTGTGAAAGTGAGACGAAAATGAAAGGGCATTGCAATATTTATCAACCATATGATTCCACTTTCCAAGAAAATCAAACTGTGTAATCATGTGCTGAAAAATTAGCTTAGTGTTGATTTTGGTATTGCAAAATGGTTATGCTCATGGCATGTGTGGTGCATGTGCTATTTCAGATGATTATTTGATATGCTTGTGATAGCATGGTAATATTTTCTTTGATGCAATGCGCTCATGTGAGTGGTTGCATGGACTGATCTTGAGTCAAGTTGTGGACTTGTGCTCGTACACAGTTTCATGTTTGTTTATGTGCAGGTTTTGCTTGAGATCGAACGTGGTCGATAACGGGACTAGAACTAGGTTCATGAAGGAACTGAGGTTCATGGAGGAATGAGGTCCTAGTGGTCAAGAATATCATGCGAGACGTTCGGACTAGAGAACAGTGCACGTGAAGTCGAGAGTGAGTTACGTGATAGCGGCAGGTGGGCCGTACACGTGTATGCAAGAATTTTGGTTGTATGCATATATTGGGCTATATGTAATTGGGCCAGGTGGATATGCATGCATGTATTTGAATACAACTGTTTAGGGTTTATTTAGTATCTCCTGTTTTGTTGGAGTTGTAAGCTGCACAATGAAGGATTGTTGGCGCTAGATACCCCTGAACCGTGTCTAGATCGGCACTACTGTATCTAGACACGGTTAAATGTGTCATAGATTATCTTCTTGTGCGTGCAAGTAATAATAGTTGTGATGGTTTAATATATACATGATGATTAATCTATTTTGGCAGTGGCTGTTTTGTTTGGATATTTGACAGGAAGTGCAACTTGTTATTGGGCCAGGATGCAAGCCCATAAAGAAACTTGGCGCACTTATAAAAGGAGAGACGTGAAGGTCTTCCAGGATGTGGTGCAAGATGCGACGTGAGGGTTTCTAGAGAAAGCATCGGCTGGAGGCAGCGTTCGTGAGCGCAGGTGTGCGTGGCGGCTGTACATGAACGCAAGAAGCCGAGGCGGAGCACCTCCAGACGGCGGCTGAGCAAAAGAGAAAAGAACGGCTTTTCAAAACGGCGGCCACCCCATGAAATATCTGGGATTGCCTCTTGCATTGGGTCAGCTACGTCGCGCACACCTACAACCCATCCAAAACAAAATGTCGCGACGTCTTACGACTTGGCAGGCACATCACCTCTCATTGGGGGGCCGCCTAATCTTGATCAAATCCGTACTCACTTCAATCCCAATCTACCTGCTCACGGCACTAAAGGCGCCAAAGAAGTTCATCACATACATTGACAAGATAAGGAGAAAGTTCCTTTGGGCAGGAAATGATGCCTTGCACGCTGGTAACTGCAAGGTGGGATGGGCAACTGTTTGTCGGCCATTTCGATTAGGAGGACTAGGAGTGTTGGACTTGGACAGGTTCGCGCGAGCACTCCGATTGCGTTGGCTCTGGCTAAAGCACACGAACCCAGAAAGGTCTTGGAATGGGCTAGCAACACCGTGTGACACTACGGACCACCATCTTTTTTCTACGGCTATGCAAATCACCATCGGAAATAGCCAGAGAACTATATTCTGGACCTCCAGATGGCTTCAGGGTGTAGCTCCTGCCCAGATCGCACCGCAGTTTTACAGACATTCCAGGAGAAAGACAAGATCGGTGGCAAACACGATACAAAACAATAACTGGATACACGACATTTGACATCACTTGACCCCACAACTGTTACGGGAATATGTCCACTTTTGGTCAAAAGTGCGAGCAATACCGTTGCGCCCGGAATTCGAAGATAGCTTCATATGGACACCAACTGCCGATGGCGTCTACTCAGCCAGCTCGGCGTACTATTTGCAATTCAACGGAGCCGTTCCGAAAACCTTCTGTACTACAATCTGGTCGGCATGGGCTCCCCTACGCTACAAAATATTCCTCTGGCTGGCGCATCAGAATAGGCTATGGACTACTCAGTGTCTACATGTCAGGGGATGGCCTAATTCCTACTTCTGCCAAATGTGTTGTCGAAGCCTGGAGACGGTCTCCCACCTATTCATTGACTGCCCTCAAGTTAAACATCTGTGGTCAGCAATTGCACGATGGGTGCATCTGCCTTCGCTCCTACCAGACCGTTGGGAGACGTCAGTGCATCTTGAGCAATGGAACCTCAACCGTTTAGAATGCCACAATAGCCTTCGGAAAGGGATCAAAAGCTTGATTATTCTGACTTGCTAGGAATGGTGGAAAGAGCGAAATAACAGAATTTTCCAAGGGAAGTGGGCGACTGATGAACAGATTCTCCAATCAATCAAAGATGAAGCATAGTCTCAGGAGCAACGCATCTAGAAAGGCTTCTGAACCAGCAGCTTTAATTTCTGTTCTTTTCTTCCTTTTGGTGTCTCTTTTGGCTTTTGGTGCAGTCTCCTGCACTTTGTAAAGATTAAACTCTTAACTCTTTTCTTTCTGCTAATATATTCTGGCCTTGCTGCCTTTCAAAAAAAAAACGGCGGTCACATGCATGCATGAAGAAAGTTAAGTTGTTGTTTTTCTTGTATGATTAGCATTAAACCAATAATTCATAATTCATTAGTTGGGTCGTGATTGCTGCTGTGTTGCTGGAATAGAAGTGGCTCTGTTTGTTTGGTACCGAAGCTTGGCTATTTGGCTGTTTTACTTGCACGCACAGGAAGAAAAATCTTCGGCTGTATTCATTGTGCTACAGTTGTGTCATAGATTATCCTATAGTGAGTAATGATTAATGTGTTGTTGTACATGCCTAGAATCTGTTGCTTTATTTTAAAGTGAGATAGCACACTCTTTTTACTTAGTGGGTTAGTGACCATTGATAATGTTTAAAACTTTAAACTTGATGCGGAGTTAGAACATTGAGATGGTCGCTTCTTTTACTTAGTGGAGAATGGGTGATCGCTTCTGTAGCGGTGACATTCTTATATACTCAGGGCGAGGAAGACGAAGAGCTTCAAATAAGTGCTGGCGCGGGAGATTGGAGCAGTTCGGTGTCAGCATGAGAAGCCGAGCCGGACGCGAATAAGCATGACGTCATTAAGCTGAAAACACTTCAGGCGACAATGAAATCACGGTGATCAGGTTAACTCCAGGAAGATAAGGCGGAACGGTCAAAATTCCACACCTCATTTGGGCTGTCAGTTATGTCTCGAAGGCATCTGGCACTGGTGCCCTTAAGCCCGGCCCAATTCGGGGAAAATTCGTGTCATTTGTATTAAAAGTAAAAACATAAAAACACTGCTCGTAAAATATAACTCACATTCAGGAACATCCTTTCACAGAGCAACGGCATCAGGATTCAGGAGACAGGTGGATATATTCTCAAGCCATGTGTGTCTCACCGAACAGTCAGAAAACAGGAGCAAGTAAGGATACAATAATGCAACTTGTTGAAAATTGTCAAGAAGCAAGATCTAGTTTTCTACTTAATACAAATTATCGGAATAAACACAACAGATGATAAATGACACCACAAAAAAGAAACAGAAGATGTGGTACTGAATTAAGTAGTGAAAGATGAATCTATTTGTTTCAATTACTTAATTGTTACATCCCTAAGAATGTAAATGCCACCAACAAGTAAGCCACTGAACATAACTAGATGTAAAAATAGAAGCATAAGACAAACAGGACGGGGGCAAGGCTTACGGTCAGCCGATAACCTAAGGAGAGGATCAAAACATCTCACAGACTCACACTTGCTCAGATGGGCTGATGACAATGAGGGCAGTAAGGCAGTGGCATAATATGTATGTTAGGAATAGTCTCACATCGGTTATGGAGAGGGTTTGAGCATGATTTATAAGGGTGAGAGAGCACCCTTTATTGAGCTAGCTTTTTGGAAGGAGATGGCCCAAGAGACCTTGGTCCGCTGCTCGGGTTTGGCCTGCGAGTGTGGTGCAGCCCAACGATCTGGGATCCGGACGCGCTAGGTGTGGCGGTCCGGTTGACAAGTGGTATTAGAGCCTAGGTGCCCCAGGTTGTTCCTAGATAATCTCGGCCCGATGTGTGAGGGGGAGATTGTTGGGAATAATCCCACATCGGTTGTGGAGAGAGCTTGAGCATGGTTTATAAGGGTGATGGAGCACCCTCTTATTAGCTAGCTTTTGGGGGGAAGATGGCTCAAGAGTCCTTGGCCCGCTGCTCGGGTTTGGCCTGCGAGTGTGCTGCAGCCCAACGACCTGGGATCCGAACGCGCTAGGTGTGATGGTCCGGCTGACAATGTACAAGTACAACATCTCGCTGTTCATGTTGCTGCAGTACATCTGCAGAAAGATCAATTACTTTTAAGCAAGAAGAATGGAGGGTGTGTATCGACTAATTCTGACAACAAAAGTGTACCTTAGAAGTAACCTTCGGTGATTAATTCAAGACAAAAGTGTACCTTAGAAGATCAATTACTTTTAAGCAAGAAGAATGGTGTATGGACTGGATCAAAAAACAAAAAATTAGACTTGGATTAGACTTGTGCTGGAGCCCATTATAAGGCTGAACCCAAAGATGACCTGGAAATCCAGGTCTCTATGAGCCTTGAATAGTGCGACATGCATTTAATTTAGGCCCTTATATTGGGTCTATTTCCAACCATAGCCCGAACTCTCCTTCACACATAGCACACGCGAGGACGGCCTCTCCATATAGGGATGAACCCCTCCGGCCTCTTCAATAGAGGCGCACATAGCACACCCCATTGGGATGACTACAGGCCTAAATAGACCTTCAAATATCTAAAAAGGCTATTTTAGAGGCCATCTTTGAAGAGAGTCTAACAAAGAGCGTACCTTAGATGTATAGAACCAGCCCCACATTAATCGTGACACGTAGCTTCTCCGTCTCTGCCATTCTGCCTAGCATACATAGCTCCTCGCTGCACGCGGACAACGAAAGTTCCCTGAGCGAAGGTGGGAGGCCCATCTCTGGCAGCATTGCAACGCTCGAACAACCGATGATTTGTAACCGCTCGAGGGAGGCAAGGCTTCGCAGATTTGCAGGAAGTGACAGAAGATTTGGGTATCCATCAAATACGAGATCTCGGAGGGAGGTGAGAAGCTGGAGCGCTTTCTCTTGCTCCTCTGTTAGGCTCACCATGCTCTCGCCATGCTTGCTACCCCAATAATAACAGAATCGCAGGCATCGCAGTGACGTGAGATGTTTGCAGAAGGACATGGAAAGGACAGAAGCTTCACCAATCTCAAGAGTTTCCAGTCGAGACAAGATCTCATAGGCCCCTTGCTGCTGCGACAGAAGATCCAAACATGGAGGTATGCTAAGGATTCTAATTCTAATGTTTCTAACGGACTGGAGGCCCTCGATCCAAGCAAGCGACTCACAATTTCTTATTTCCAACTCTCTCTCTCTCTCTCTCTCTCTCTCTCTCTCTACTACGTCACAGAACTCAGCTACATATACAACTACCGCCTATGACTTGGAAAACATTTTTTTCCCCAGCTACATATTCAACTACTGCCTATTTTTTCCACGCAACGTCGAAATTGTGCAACGCATTCCTAGTAGTGATCATGCGTAATCGCTGTTAGCTTTGATATATACACACGGACACACCAGTACACCGAGTCACCGACACACCCAAACAAAAAGACATGGAGTTCCTAGCTCTCCTCATCAACATCGTGAGCTTGATTTCCGAGGCCTGCCTCAACATGGAGAAGCTGCCGGCCGCGTTGATCTCGTGCGGCGTTTTCGAGAGCGCGGCGGCACTCCGCCTTGCCGTCTTCAAGGCTCCAGGAGGTATATTTCTGCACCATGGCAAGGCTCGCTTGTACTACGGCATTCTCGTCACCGTAGTTATCTTCGGGTTTGCAGAGGCGTCGGCCGGAATCTGGGTGTTGAAATGCCCCAAAATTTTAAACCCAAATCAAACCCTAATTGCAAGATTAATTGGATTTTATTTGAGTTTAACCCCGTTCTTGACCAGTTCTTGGAGTTAGGGTTGGAAAGGGGGAGTGGTTGAGACTTACCTTGGTCCGCCGCGCCGCGCTCGCGTCATCCCTTTGCCAGCCGCGTCACCTCACGGGCGTCAACCCCGCGTCGCCTGCCGCCTCGCCGCTCGCGCCACCGGCTCCCTCCCTCTCTCGCGAGTCGTCGCCTTGGACTCCGAGCCCGCCTGCCCTGTGCCGTCGCCTCCGCCCGCATCATGCTCCGTCGCCACCTTGGAACTCAGCGACGCTTGCCCCATCGCCGTCGCCCACCTGCTCCGCCTCGCGCCCATGCCGCGCACGGGTATAAATACCCGTGCTCTCCCCTTCGCCTCCCCGCTCGCCTCGCCTCCCCCTCGTCCTCTCCATCTCCGGCCGAAGCCGCTTGCCACTGTCGGTGTTTCGTGCACCGGCAATACGAATTTTTGGTTAGTGGGGGTCGCGCGCTCCCTCTCCTCGAATGGTTGACTCAGGGAGTCAGAGGTTTATACTGGTTCGGGCCGAATGTCCCTACTCCAGTTCGTGCCGTTGGGATGTATTGCTTTCGTGAGACGAACCAAGGGTTACAGGCGAGACAGGGGTTCGATAGATCGATCTCCCTTGTGCTCAGTTGGTTTTTGCTTTCTTGCTTGATTGTTCGCCCCCTCCCCCCGGAGCCCTGCTTCTCCTTATATACTCGGAGGCGGCAGGTTACATGGGAGTTTGGAGAGAAAAAGGAAGGGGTACTGTATGCCTTGGAGTCTGGTCTTCCGTCTTGTCGTCCGACCGGGCTCCGACTATCCCCATGTCGGGTCGGTGGTCCTGCAGCAGGGGGTCCTCGGCCGCGCTGACATGGTGACGCACTGCTCCGTACGAATGTCAGCTCCGACAGTTAATGGTGTTTGACCTCAGCTTGGTCTAGGGAAGGGGCGCTCCCCTCCGTGATGTGTCAGTGACGATGGGACCGGGGCTTGACTTCTTGGCGGGTCCTCTGACATTCTCGGGAAGGGGCCGCCTACCCTGGTACGGACGTCAGGGGACGCCGCGTCTTGTGAGGCGATTGGACACTGGCGCAGTCTTGGCCCTCGGCGCCAGTGGAGCTGGCCGACCGCGTGCTCCAACCAAAGAGGTCGAAGTCCGCCGGCCACCCGGGGCTGGTTCTGAACAGGGCCAGGCCCACTCTTTACGGCCTACGGGCCTTTCGCCAGAACTGGGCTTTCAAGGAGGTCAGCCCGCTCGTGGTTCCGGGCTGATGGGGGTACCCATAGTATGTGCACTCGTCAGCCACCGCCCCGCCTCCCCGCCACAATCCCCAAAACCCTTCCCTGTGCTGCCGCCCCCTCATCTTCCTCCCTCCCGGCCAAGGCCCCGCGGCCATTCGTCTTCCCACCGAGCCCCTCTCCTTCCCCAGCTCCGGCCCCCTCCTTGCCCCGCCGCCTCGCTAGCCTCGCCACCGCCGCCGCTCGACCCCGCTCGCAACCCTAACCCCCCCTCTCTCTCTCTCTCTCCCTGTCTTTGGCAAGCCACCCCACCGGCCAGTTAAGCCCGCGCCTCGCCCCACCGTCCCCACCCGTCAGCCTCGCCGCTTCACTGCCCCGTCGGGCCCGCACGTCAGGCCGGCCTCCCGCGCGAGCTGGGCCGGCCCAGCTCTCACTGCGTGCATGCGTTCGGCCTTGGGCCGTTTGGCCGCAGTGGGCTGTGCCCTAGTGCGGCCCAGCACCATTTAGCCGATTTCCATTTTCTTTTCGGATTCAAATAATCCTAAAATCCTTTTACTATTCCAAAAATCCAAGAAAATCCCCGGAAAGTCCAAAAAATGGCCCAAATACACTATCTTGACCGTTTCGAGCCACTGAGTCCAAAAACGGTCTCTATTTCGCCATTTGAAGTACACAAAATTTCAAAATGCCTAAAGTGCCCTCGAACCTCCTCCGGCCCCTTTCTCTCTCGATTTCTTTTTCGTTTTTCCTTTTCTTGTTTTTCTCTTTTCTTTTCTTGTTATTTTATTCGTCTATTTATTGCTCGCTTGTTGTGCGCTAGATCCTACCTTGAAGCCCGTTTCGGAGCAGTACGAGGAACCGGAGTAGGAGCCGAACGTGACCGGCACCGAGATCGACTACACCGACGACGACCTAGGACTTCCCCTCGCCTCGCAAGGCAAGCTACACTCCTTGAACATGTTGAACCCATGATAATATTGTATTATTAATTATTTCAATATTGTATTATGTTGTTATGTCAAAATACTAAAAATGCTTATTTTAGAATGCCATGATGACATAGGTAATACCTAGCTTGCTTAAAGACCCACTTTGTATTTTTGTGCCATATTTCCATTGAAAACCCTAGGCTTAGCTATTGAACCTCGTATGCTAGTAGTTAATTAATTAGTGAACATAAAGTCTTGTGTATTAAAATAAAACCACCAAGCAGGAGGCTTGATGTAGACTACTTTCAAAAATATGCTACGGTGAGAGGACTTTGGCAGGTAAACCACTAGATGGCCACGTGCCCGAACCTCAACTGATGACGATGCCAATGTGTGTGGTGTGGATTTGGTGGTTTGGAATTGGCTAAGTCTTAGGCATAATTTTAAGTAATCACAACCTTGGGCAAAGTAAATAACTTAGATCTCACTCAACCACAAGTTGGGTTGGTCGGCCTCGTTGACTCGATCCAACCTAGCTCGGTACTTGAACTCCCCCTTGGAATACTTATAGGCGAGAGGTTCCATACTGTGGGCGTTGGTCAGTATGCCCGCGGAAGGAATGTGGTGGAATGGAGGTTGATCGGTGGTGTCGCCTGCCACTATCCACAACGGTAGATACCCTCAAGAATCGGATCGTGCATCCCGCCGTGGCCTATGGGACCCGATTAATGTGTGGTTTTGAAACTACCGGATAAGTGCTAAAGAGGGGTAGTTCAACGAAAAGCTTTAATTATCTCAGCCCGACCGCATGCATTTAAGTTGCATGTTTGTAGCGCTTGGCATTAACGGTCGTAGATATCATGTGGGTAAAGCTGAGAAACTCTGCAGAGTCATATTTAAATGGTATTCGAATACGTCGTGCTTTCGGTCAATGAAGCTGAGTTTGAATTGGGGTGAATCCCGTAACCTAACCCAAGTAGAATTGTTATTTCCAACTTGACGTAATGATGAACTTGTGAAAACTCAAAATTTGCTTATTTCTATTATGTATGGTTTGTGCTTCAAATGTAAAATGACTTGGAAAATAAAACTGCATCCACGATAATAATAATCTTATTGCCACCTTGTTTTCAAATAACCCTGCATGTAATATTTAGATATTCCCGTGCGGTTTGTTGAGTGCTGTTGTGTACTCAGTCTTGCTTTTCAACCTATTTTAGAATTGAAGACGCATGAGGATTCCAGAAGATCGTAGATGGTGAAATAGTTTGGTTTTAGGGTTCTTTTTCTGTGCTCAGGCCTTGCTTGTGTGGTCTTTTGATAATGTAATATTAAGAAGCCCGCCGCTTCCTTTTGTAAAGCTCTGGCCGTTAGGCTGTATTTGTATTAAAACAGTTGTTTCGTTCTTATGCTGGTAACGTATGACTTGGTTCCCGATGGCTAATCTTCCTGGGTAGTCGTTGCGGATTTAAACGCACCCCCTGAAAAGGGTGGTCCGTCACATGTCCGGCCAGCGACCTGGTCCGTCGGCGTGCTGTTGGGAAGACGATTCTTTGGATATCCATATTCCCCCTCATCTTTGTGGCTGCGCTGGACTGGGAGGCTTCGTTACCGTGAAATAGTTGCATCCACTGGTGTGTGTGTGTGTGTATTAATTTCGTATTCTTTTGTGAGTGTATACCAAATTCAATTGTGATGTGTGTTGAATATGTGTCAAATATGTGTACATTTAGACTTGGAGTTGTATTAGGGGGCTAGGGTGGAGTCGTAGTCCAACTCTGTACCTAGGGGGCTTTAAATATGAGGCCAACCCCTGTTGTATGATCACGGCGACTAGGTAGCTCGGTTTGGGCGGCGGCTTGGCCGCGGTATCGCCCGGGTACCATCATAGCTACCATTATTGGGGAGGAGCATCCGTAGTCATGCCCCGGGGATGTAGGCTTCGGTCGAACCTCGTTAACAAATATCGTGCCTCCGGTGTCGTCAGTGATTGCGTATTTTTATCTCGATTAGATCTATTATCGCTTCCGCAAACACGGTTTTCTAACAAGTGGTATCAGAGCTTCCCAGGTTAGGTTGGATCTTGAGATAGGTGCAGAGAATCACGTGGAGGTACAAGGTTCATGCTCGACGGGCGCCAGGAAAAATACTCGTTTTGGTGCAAGGTGGAGCATGGCGGCGATTGACGTTTCGGTCGGTGGAGTCGAACACTTCAGGCGAGTGGCTTGAACCATTCGATGGGCTACAGTTGGTGATGATTGATCCGGAGTGATAATTAGGCCAACAACGTGGCAGGCGAGGTCGTTATAGGCAGCGATTTCGGTGCTTGCGATCAGATGTGAGATCGGAGCGGGCGGGAGCAGTGGTGCGCCCGGATGTTACACGGGGTGAACATCATAACACGACGAGTATTTATTTGTGCCATGGATGTTGCGCAGGTGTGACATGATGTTTTTTTGGCGGAGGATTGGCAGGGATTCGCGCAGCAAAATTGGAAGCAAAACTTTTGGGTGCACATATCTTTTGTTTTTCCCTTGTATGTATTCTTCTTCCTGGTCAGGCAGCGTGTGGATCCAGTGGGGGGAGAGGTGAGCGTGGGGAGCAGGGCCTGGCCGGGAAAGGCAGCGGCGTCGGCCAGACGGCGCGCTTCGCAGGCGACATGGCGGCCGGGCGGCGGCAGTCGGCGAATGCCAGGAGGCATGCGTGGTGGGGAGCGCGGTGGTGGCCGGGAGGCCGAGCTCCAGACGCAGCGCCAAGGAGCGGCGGTTGGCAGCGCACGGCGACCCGGCAGCGGAGGCGGTCTTGGCGACGGCAGTCTTGCAGACAACTGGCGGCTGCCGCTCGACAGGCGGCGGAGACCGGGATGCACTCGGCGGCACGGTGGGGCAAGGGCGAACCGAATCGGTGGCTGGTGCGCGGCTTCAGCGGAGAGCTCGGCGGCGGGGCTGGCGGCCGGGCGCATCGATTGGGCTTCGGTGTGGCGGCTTCGTTCCGTCGGGTGGCCAGCCGGGGCGTGTGCGGCGGTTTGGAGCTCAGGACCGGCGGCGGCTGTGGACCAGTCGGCTACGGCTGGCGGTGGCGCTCGCTCGGACTCGGAGAACCAGGCGCGCCCATGGCCAAGTGCAATGGTGCTACTTCGGGTGCTTCTTGTCAAGATCAATGGCGGCTTGGAGGCTGAGGCTTCCAGCAAAGCCGGTCTGTCTTGGACTCTTTTTTCCCCATTTGGACGGTCTTCGTTTTGGGCACTGTTGAGAATCGGATAGGGTAGCTTTTTTGCTCGGTCTCTGGTTTGGACACAGTGATCTAGAAGGAGTTGTGGGCAGCAGTATAAATTCATAGCCAATGAAGCCAAAGGTGAATCAATCCAAGCAAGCAGAAGAGAGATCCAGGTGCCTAGAGGAGCTTAGATCTGCGACTTGGTGAAGGATTTGAGCGCGGTGTTCAGGACAAGGCAGTGGTGCGGGTTCTGAAGGAAGGCGTTCAAGTGGAAGAGATGGCATCCAGATTTGAGGTGACGAAGTTTGACGGGACCGGAAATTTCGAGTTGTGGCAGACGAGAGTGAAGGATCTGTTGGCTCAACAGGGGATCTTGAAGACTCTCAGCGACCTGAAGCTGGCAAAGGTGGATGATGATAAGTTGGAGGAGATGAAGGCACATGCATGTGCTATCATCAGGTTTTGCGTCTCTGATCAGATCATGTACCACATCATGGAGGAAATTTCGCCAAAGAAAATTTGGGATAATTTGGCCAGTCAGTTTATGTCCAAGACGTTGACCTAGAAATTGTACTTGAAGCAGAAGCTTTTCAGCTTGAAGATGCATGAGGGGTCAGATCTTGCTGAGCACATCAATATCTTCAAACAATTGATCGCTGATCTCGTGAAAGTGGAGGTGACAATTGAGAATGATGACCAGGCAATTATTCTTCTGTGTTCATTGTCAAGTTCTTATGAGCATTTGGTTACTACTCTGACATATGGCAAGGAAAACATCAAGTTGGAAGACATTGTTGCGGCGTTACTTGCTCATGACCAAAGGAGGAAGAACAACACAACTGTGGAGCTTTCGGGTGATGCTTTGCATGTCAGGAGTGATCATAGCTCGGATGAGAAGAAGGGCAAGAAAAAGAAGAAGGGGCCGGTGTGCTATAAGTGCTCTAATCATGGACATATAAAGAGAGAATGTCCATTACTGAAGAAGGGTGGAGGAACCACAAGTGCTATGATTGCCAATAAAAAGGATGACCCGGATAGCGACATAAATCTTCTCACGGTTTCAACTGAAAAGTCTTGTGAAGCATGGTTTTTGGATTCAACTAGCTCGTTCCATGCAACACCAAATAAAGAGTGGTTCTGGTCATACACTGAGAATGACAACGGTGGTTTTGCTTACTTGGACGATGGTTCGTGTTATCAAGTCATTGGAGTGGGCGACATCAAGTTCAAGATGTGTGATGGGCAAGAGGTGATACTCAAAGGTGTAAGGCATGTGCCGGGCTAACAAGGAATCTAATTTCACTTGGGCTATTGCATGAAGAAGGCTGGTTGTATCAGACTGCACCTGATAAGACCTTGAGAGTCATACATGGAGGCAAGACGATCATAATTGGTGAGAATTTCAAAGCACACCAATACAAGCTGAAAGGGAGCGTTGTTGAAGGTGGAGTCATGGATGGCAATGCAACGATGGCGGTGTTCTGTCCTGAGGTTGGTGCGGCTGTGGGATTAGCCTCACCAGGCCGTTCAAAGTGAGCGGTGAAAGAAGACAACTCAAGTCAGGTACACGGAGGTTCGCGCATGACGGCTTCAAAGTGGCAGGCATATTCGCCAAGGTGGAGTTTGTTGAATATGTGTCGAATATGTGTACATCTAGAATTGGAGTTGTATTAGGGGGCTAGGGTGGAGTCGTAGTCCAACTCTGTACCTAGGGGGCTTTAAATATGAGGCCAACCCCTGTTGTATGATCAAGGCGACTAGGTGGCTCGGTTTGGGCGGCGACTTGGCCGCGGTATCGCCCGGATACCAGCATAGCTACCATTATTGGGGAGGAGCGCCCGTAGTCATGCCTCGGGGATGTAGGCTTCGGCCGAACCTCGTTAACAATTATCGTGCCTTCGGTGTCGTTTGTGATTGCGCATTTTTATCTTGATTAGATCTATTATCGCTTCCGCAAACACGGTTTTCTAACACAGTGTGAGCAGTAACATGAGGTTTTATCCTTTTCGGTGTTGCCACTTGTAGTCCAATCTTTCTTATTTTGAAAATGTACTTGTATTCCGACCTGTTTGTGAGATTTGGGTTATTATTCTGTGAATTATTCAAGGAAAAGGTTTTGGGTTCTCATGTGGTTTTTCATATGAATTAAATGTGTTTTTGTCTTGTGATACCAGTGTTGTAGTGACGTTTGCTAGGCATCGGTTATATTTTCAAGCAGAGCATAGAAGTAATTAAGAATAATATACATTTTCTTAAACAGATCGCTTTCAAGCTGAGTTTCAAAGCACCTTGTAGAAATCAAACAACTTTCTCAGCTCCCACCTCTCACAGGGCTTGCAAGCCAGGGGATAGAAAAGCTAAACAAACATGATGATTTGTTTAAAAAAACGCGAGGATTTAGCATAAAACAATCATAGAAAAATCCTCCTAGAAGAGATCTCAAGAAGAAATTGCACAAAAGCCTCACTCTCTGTTTTCAGACAGCAAAGCAAACAAAGGAGATGCAGCCGAAGACCTTCAGACTCGTCCTGAATAAATGTAATAATATGTTTTTGTCCCTATTTCATACCTCCAATGAGCTACTGATCGTCAAATCATTCAGCTTATAAATTAAAATGGTATCATGTTAACTGTTAAGACGAGCCCAGAGCTAACAACATTATGCTGTGTTATTGTTACTATCATTGATCATTACCTAGCACGTAAAATACCTGATGATTCACTGTTGGGTCGCCTGAACACGCTTCACTAGGCCTTCCTAAAAACTACATGGCCTAATTTTGAAGACAAAGATGGGCCTAATCTAGGCACATCTAAAATTATCAAAATTTTCAAAAGCACAACTCGAGCTTTGCTCGGCACGATATTCTTGGACGTGGCCGTACTAAACTAGCCCGACTCAATATACTTAATGGGCTCTGAGGTTTCTTTTTGTTCGTAAGGAACTCCAAAATTGGAACCCACAAGTTATTAGAACTACTATAGGATGTGCGCACTTGCTCGGGTGCATACGCATAAAAATAACAAAATAAAAAAAATAATTAGAGATTGCTTTTTAATTTCATAATAAGTAGCGATTGCTTTTCAATTCCATAATAAGTGAAATATATAACTTTTGTTTTATTTAAAATTAAAATTCCAAAATTATTCTGGAAATTAAAAAAAACTGCTTGAATTTCACCGATCCACTTCTGCCCGGCCCCACTCTTGGAGCTTAGCTATGATTTTCTACCATCCCACTGCAGTGCAAAGATTGTTTCTCATTCTGCTCTTTGTTTCCCGAGGATCATCAATTTTTATGGAGAAACTTTGGTCCGTGCTTGGATATCACTAAATTATGTGCACTGCAAGGATACTAGCAAGAGGTTGGAGGAAACAGGGAGGCAATATTGGGACAGATTAGTGGATCTGGGATTCTTCCAAAAGGTTGACTCACACACACTATGTTATGCATGAACTAATGCATGAATTAGCTGAGAAGGTTTCATCAGAGGAATGTGCAAATATAAATGGACTGATACCCAAGACAATTGAACCAAGTATTCGTCATTTGTCTATCATAACTACTGCTTATGATAAAGATGAACATGGCAGCATTCATAGTGAGAGTTTTGAGAAAATAATACAGAACATTAGGCATCTGCGAAAATTGAGGACTTTGATGTTCTTTGGACGAAGCAGTGTAAATTTACTATGGACAATGTCCTTCCAAAGTTTGTGCAAAGAGACAAAAAGTTTACGACTCCTAAGAATTTATCACCTGAAAGTATTGCTGTGCAGTAAAAAGCAAGTAGGGTTGCGAGCTTACACAGTCGGGAGTTAGTGGTGGTGGGGTCGGGGTGAGCGAGATTTTAAATTTTGTTTTTGGTATATATTTTTGAGACTGTTAAAATTAAAAATTTCGATAAGGTCTTATAATTTTAGATAAATTTTGGATAAAATTCAAAAAATAAATTTTAAATCCGCTTATTTTTCAATGGGATTTTCGAGATTTTGGTCGCAATCATCGAGATTTCGACCGAAATTACCGAAATCTCGATCAACTTTAACTGACCAAAAAATGATAAAAAAAACATATCAATTTTTTTAATTTTTTTTGTGGATTGTCTTCACCCCAAAACCAATCAAATCTGGCCCATATAATTGAAATTTGGTCAAAATGTTCGAGATCTTGTCAAGATTTTATGAGATTATTGTAGTATTTTGAATTTTTTTTAAAATTATTCGGCTGATATTTAGAATCTCGAGGGTCCAACATCTGAGATCTCAGTTGAGATTTTTAAAATTTCATTGAGATTTTAAACCATGGGGTTGAGTGATGGAGGAGCGAAGGACTTAGCTCTCGCGTACTGCATTTGCTTTTTTTCCCCCTTCAATTTTTTATTCTTTACGTTTTTAAAATACATCTTTAACCTTTTTATATATTTACATTAAAGCATACTAATAAAATTATAATATTACAAAACTATATTTAACAAAAAAATCTAATAATATAATTTTTAAATAGTTTTTAAACATATTAACAACTAAACTTTAATTTCTATATCTATAGTAAATATCCTAATAAAGTTATAATATTTAAAAATATTTTTAACAAAAACTAATAATATAATTTTTATACAATCAATCTAGATAATTGTAAATATATTAACAGTAAATTTTTAAAAAATTTGACAGCACAAACTATACCACGTCGAATAAGAAAGAACGAAACGAGCAGGGACATTCTGATTTCAGAAAAACTAACCTACGGTATACCGTAGGAACGGTATACCTCTGAAACTCATAAAACTTTGAATTTTTACACTGAAACTTATAAAACTTAGCACTAAAAACTGATAAAACATAAAACTGATGAAACTAAACACTGAAACTCATGAAACCAACACTGAAACTGATAAGTTTCATAAATTTCAAACTATACGTTGAAGCGGTGTATCGTTCCCTAGTCTTCCCCTTCGATTTTTGTCGCCCGATCGCAATCACCGCACCGCACACGCTTCAACTCTCTTGACCGCCTCCGTTGCTTCCCTCAGCATTATCGCTCGCCTTCGCTCCAGCCTTCCTCTTTCTTGTCTCACAAAAGAAACAAAAATGTAGAAAAAATACTCTCCTTTCTTCCTCCGCGCATCTTGCAAGAGGCTTGCCGCTCTTCTTTGGTGTCATGACCTACTCGGAGATGATGGGGATCACTGGCACGCATCAGCGATCTTTGCGATCGAATGGGTGGTGCTAGGCATCCTCGGGAGTTTGTCATTTTAATTATTGTAGAATCTAATTGTTCAATTTGCTTGTGAGTGGTCTAGTACTGAAGTAGATCGAATTTCCAAGAAATTGGTGAATTGGGATTCTTTTGGCAACAAGGTTTAATTAAAATTGTGAGTGATCGGGTGGGATTGATAGATATGGCGGGACAAGGTTGTCCTGGTGACCTTCTGACCACTGCTGCCATGAGCGGTTACCGGTGGGGCTTTAAAAAAAGTTCGAGGCTTGCGAACTGTTCGAGCTTGGTTTGCTCTAGGTTTGATTTGAGCTTAGCTCGAGCTCCAAACGAGCCAAATTTGAGTTTTATCCCGAACTCGCGAGCTTCACTTAGCTGAGCTTGAATAGCTCATGAGCCTGGTAAATTTATAAATTACTTGTTAAATATTACTCTGTAAACTCTTACCGAGGTTACACGAGCTGAGTTCGAGTTTGAACATTTATTATTGTTGAAAAATAATGCATATTGAATTATTTATTATTACCGAGCTTACTTAAGCTGAACTCAAGCCTACCCGAGCTTGGATCGAACCGAGCTCGAGCCTGAGCCCAAGCTCGAACCCCAAGGCCAGGCTCGCTCGAGCTCAGCTTATTTATAGGCCTAGTTGCTAGGGAAGGAAGGGTAAAGGAGCAGGCGTAGTTGGTTGATGGAGGCCTAGGGGCTCAAAAGTTGTCACCATGTTCTCAGGATGCGTCGCCGCCATTCATTGCTCTTCACCATGTGATTTGGGAATCCTCCTCGCCTCCATCGTGGGTTAGTGTAACATCCTCAAATTTATAGAGTAATAAAAATCAAATATTAGAAAGTGAAATCTTTTTCTTGATGCATTTCATGATTTCTTGTGCAAATGTTTGGTTGATTATCAATGAAATGGTTATTGGAAATTTAGAAAATAGAGTAAAAGAAAGAAAAGGATAAAAATGATAAAATGGTAGAAGTGAAGAATTACCATGGTAACTTTGTAAATCGACCTGGCTAAGCTCTAGAATGCACCCCTAGCTGGTCAAAAGACCATGTAAGTGTATTTAAAAGTAAAGAAAATAATTTTAATTAGCAATTTCCCTTGCTGTCTAGACCAATGTCGGATTTTTAGAGATAAACGTGGAGCAATCCAGACCTTGGAATTTTTACCATAAGACCTCAGACATATCACCTTCACCCACAAAAAGTTTCAAAAATTAATAAGCATTTTTGCTATATTTTAGCATTTAATTTAGGCAGATTTGGAATTCTGCAGAAATCAATAAAAGATTTATGGAGAATTAAATAATGAGAATTTAATGTTAAAATTTTTATGATAGGTCCATTGTTTAGAACCAAACCTTCAGTAAAAATCTCAAAAGTAAATACGTTGATTTAGTCCCTTAATCAATTCAAAAACTAAATTGGATTTTCTGTACAGCATTCACTGTCAGATTTTTAGTAAATAAATGGTAGATCTTTTTAATCTCAAATTTTTACTGGAGGTAGATATCTTAGCCGTTAGCTTGGTCAAAAAGTTTCGAAAAATCTGGAGGTGAAGTGGACCGTGAATTAATTGAGCTTCTGCGCTGTCTGTGGAGGAAGTCCTAGAACCCTCTTTTGCTCTTACGTGTGGGGGCCACGCACCCGTGACCCTTCAGCCAATCCAGGAGCCAACGCCACTGCTGGACGGGACCCAGAAACTTCACTTGCCATGCGTCTTTCCTCTCTCTGTTTCTCTCTGCCTTGTGGACCTCCCTTGCCAGATCTTTCTTCCTCCTCTCCTCTCATCTCTCTCTCTCTCTTGTTCTCTCTGTTGTCGACAAAGCCGCCGAACCGCCTCTGAGTTTGTCCCATTCGCGCCGCAATCCCGTGCTTCGAGGTCGCCCTGGCCAGCTGCTGCCACGGGGTCCTTCGCCCATGTTCTGACCGAGCCGGAGGAGAGCTCCCAGAAGCCGCCGGATTTCTCCCTTCAATCAACCCCGCTCTCCACCGCCTCTCCTAGCTATTTAACTGGAGGGATAGAACCTCTAAGCATAGCTGAACTCAGAACACCCACTCGTTTCCCCTCTCGCACCCAAATTCACCCAAACCGAGCCCGTCTTCCCCGTTGCCGGCGAAACCCGAAATTGGGGGAAACCTCAAATTCGTGTATTCCGGTAAGATATTGCCCAAATTGTTCGAACCTATAGCATCCTTGGATACTAATGAACTATTTGTGCACCTTCTTCCAGACTGGAGCCGTTCGGAGCGCCCCCGCACCGTGCGACTCCTTTCCGCCATTACTGCCGCTCGGTGAGAACACCACCCGTTCGCTTATTCTTTGATTCAAGAGCATGGCTATAATCCATAGAACCCACTGAACCTCACACGCATAACCTTCAAGCTCGAAAGGCCTCATAGCGCCGACCGCACCTTGCGCCACCGTGTGCCGCCGCCAACCATCGCCGCGAGCTTGATTTCCCCGAGCACCACCCACAACCGAGCTCTCCCCTAGGTTTACCTTGGTCCCGTGAAGCCGTAGGGGCGAGCCAAACCCGATCGACGTCGCCGGAGAGCCGCCGGCGAGGCCCTCGGCCATCTCCCTGATCGCTCATCGCCGCATGCCCGGCGATCATCCGCTGCGGCGCTTGCCTTCGCTGCCAGGCGGGCTAACGCTGTCGACCTTCTTCGCCCGCCGTTGCTGCCGTATGGACCCCACGGGTCAGCCAGACACTTCTCACGCGGCGATATCGCGCCTGGCCGTGTGGGCGGTCGCGATCGATCGCCGCAGCGCCGCACGAAGTCGTTGACGGGCGGGCCGATGCCGCCACGCAGTGGGATTCAAACCTAATCTGCGCGTTAACGCCGAAATGCGCTTTCCCTTAAGGAAAGCGTATTTCCTTTATTTTTCTGTTTTAATTAAACCAAAATGATTCAAATAACCATATCTTTTGATCTACATACCCAAATTGAATGAAATAAATTTCTAAATTCATTATAAATCCCCTAGTTTCATAATATGCAAAAATATTAAGTACTTGTTTAGCAAATTAAATTTGAATTTAAATTTAAATCATAAAATTTGAATATGTGGCATATAAAGATTTTGCAAAATAGGTCCAAATTGAGTGAAACAAATTTTGTTAGAATCCTTAGGTCAATTACTGTCCAAATATGTGATTAGATTTAAATTTGAAGTTGATTTATGAAATTTTCCTAATAGGACTCAATTTAATGCATATACTTTATATAGTTACTATAACTTACTAAAAAATGATCCAATCTGAATGAAATTTGTTTCTTTGTGCTAATTACATTAATTAGGACCAATTAGTAAGATAAAAGTTAGGGTTTACCATATTACTTTTACTTGACATGATTAAGGTTATTATGTGTACTAAGTAATATTAGTACAATTAACTCTACACCCTGAAAATGAATTTCATTACATTCAACTTTACAATCTTAGCTTCCTGAATTCGTGAATTAAAATGAAATAATACACAAAGAAGGTAGGCGTGTTATATGCCCTAAGCTTTAATCTTTAGATTAGAACCATATACCTTAGTTCATACTTGAAATGATGATTGAAGTTGATTGCTATCTTAATTGTTTTGGAATGATCTCATTTGAATCCTTCAATTGCTATCTTTGTCGTTTGTGTTTTGCTTCTTTATCAATATTGAAGTATCTTATTTACCATGTTCGTACTCGACGTATAGACGCTGAGACTGCCGACTACGCTATCGACGACACTGATCCAGCTTACACCGCCGAGGAGCAAGGCAAGCACCCCTTTGATCATTCTTGAACCCAGATTTTACAACCAGATAAAATGTGATTAAGAATCTTCCTGCATGCTTATATTCTAACTATTTCACGCTCTTGGTAGTTATAACCCAATGTTGATATATTGTCTTAATCATATCAACATAAACCCCATGATAACCATAGGAATGGATACTCAATTAAAAGATGGGCTATAACGAATAATAATTGCATCTGCTTAGCAATGCTTAGAATGACACGTTGATATCTACACCCACATACACACTTCTTTATGAAATCTTTTATGGTTTATTTAAGCAGTAAAGGATACTGGTAGTTTGATAAAAATGAAAATAAAACTACTGTTTTGACGTGGGTGATTATTGGCAATAGCCGGATGTACATGTTTTAATGTGTACGTAGCTAGGGTGGAGTTATTACCCATGTCACTTTAAGGACCGAACGTAGTGTTGCATGATCCAAGTATAACCGTACATCCACAAGTACTGTAATGGGACAGTCTTAACTTATTAAATTATTTGGGAATTAGCTTTGCACATTGGTAGGCAGTTGTAGCACGGGCATTCCGGATATAGGTTTGCTCGAGGGAGGTGCCATCACCAAGGTGTTGGCATCTGCCGTTGTAACGGTGTACGCCTGGCTATGAATTGGGGCTGTTGTTGTACCATTTGAGCCGCGGGCTCCTGAATACTATTGCTTCACTGTTTGTTTGCTTCCATCATAGTCAGGAGTAACGTCGCTGGGCTAGTGCAAAGTTAAGATTCAAGTAATCGAACAGTTTCGTTATGAACTCCTCGCGGGCATACCAAAGGAAGTGTGTCTTATAGCTTGCAAAAAGGGAGAACATATCTTGTGGGTAAAGCAGTACAAACTCTGCAGAGTCTAAAACTATTCGAATAGCCGTATCCACGGTCATGGATGACTTGGCGAATTGACACTAGTTAGCTGTTTCTGTTTTCAAAAACCTTTAATTAAATAATTTAAGAAATGGTTTATACCCTTGTATGTCACTTATTGTTACATTTGTTCATATAAGACCATGGAGGGTCTTTTCATTATTTTACTCACAAAAGGGCCGTGAGTAAAATGTTATTATCTTTTTATTATTTGTTATCTCAAATACTTATCAAACTGTTTTAATGTTTTATTTACGCTTTCCATTACTATCCAAGTATTACTTCATTCAAAATTTTCGCTTTATGCAAAACAACCGTAGAAACCCACTTTCTATTTCAGCCTGCATATATTCCAGGAATTGCATACACTACAAAGTCTTGCGAGTACCAATGTACTCAACTTGCTTCAACAATGTTTTTAGGTGAAGAGCAGGATTACAATAATGACGGAAATGAATATGAGGAACCTGCGAACTTTAGCGACGACTGATCTTTCTAGGTTCATCTCAGCAGTTGCCTGTGGAGTTATGGAATAGATGGCATACTATGAGACATGGTTTTAATTTCCTGTTACTTTTGGTATTGTAATAACACTATAAAACTTGTGATGTAATAAAAGTGTGTATCTGTGTGGCTGTAATATCCAAATTGTGTTTGTGCGTGCCAGCCACTGATCATGGGAATGGCACAGGATGCACTTAAAGAGCCTCATATTTATGTTATTCTTGACATAAAAATGAGGGTCTCACAGTTAGAGTAAAAGCCACGATTAGCCTCTTGCATGTATGGGCCCATAGAGAGGAAAGAGCCAGTGATGAGGGCAAATCCATAGAGAAAAAGAGAGACTTGGAAGGTTGTGTCGGTATGTGTTGGGTAAGAAACTAAAGCAATAGGTAAGAAGATGAAATGCTAAGTAAGTGAAATCAATTGAATGGATGGTGTGGAGGAAGAATTTTGTAGATGTGGTAATGACACATGAGGTGGCGCTTTGATTTTTCCCTTGTGTCAAACGCTCGAGCACAAGTAATTCCCTATTCTTTTTTGGAATAAGTCCATTTTACATCCCTCAATGTTTCAATAAGTGTATTTAACACCCTCAACTACAAAACCGGTTGTTTAATCCCTAAACTTACAATACCAAGTCAATTTATACCATAAATCAGTTTTGGAGAGCGATTTTGATAATTTGAATCCCACTCAAGATGATTTTCACCATATCGGTAGCTACATCATTAAGTTTTGGTAATGAGGATCCAATTCAAAGGTATTGACATCAACATCATCGACCTCTTTCTCACTCCTTTTCTCTATATATATACATTCTATTTCTTCTTCTCATCATCATTCCCTCTCCCATTTGGATCTACATTAGCGAAAATTGATGGCATAGTTGCCAACGTAGCAAAACCACAAGTAAACACCTTAAGTTAGATGGGGAAGAGGAGGCTTCTCCTTGGACTCTTCATGTAATCATCCGTATTGGCTTCAACTTTCTCCATGATATTTTCTTTTTATCGTTAACATCGATTACAACCCGATAAATCTGTATCGGCTTATGTCTTTTTAAACCCGATACTATCTTTAACCAACCAACCATACTAAACCGATTCTTACCAAATTAGTTGTGCGTCAGATTCTAGTGTCAACACTTATGTACTACCCAGATATGATCTTTTGCTTTCTTAACTATGACATATCAGCTTTTTGAGTGTGATTTGACAAAATGTTGCCAGTAGCTTTCTCAGCCCGATTTGACAACACTGTGTGCACCGCGAAATGACAACACATCATCTTTGTCAGTGCGATTTGACAGCATACTGCCAGCAGCTTTGTTAGGCAGATTTGACAACACACTGCTTATTTCTCTCTCACCTAGAGTGGAGTGATAACACAATGTCACATGCTTTCTCAGGGCGAAGTGATAACACAAATCTAGGCCAACTTGATCACCCACACAACACTTCTTCACCGCTCCAACCTCTACTACATTGCAATGGTAGACAAAGGAAACACCTCAAGCCGTGGAAGGGGTAGACGGGGAAGACGAGGTCAGGCCGCACCTCGAGGCCCTGACCCTTCATGGTTTCGAGGCTGTGACCCTTCACTCGAGGCCATCGAAATGTAAGGTACCCCAAGACCCCAGTCCCTCTAGCCCAGATCTTTTCATTCGAATAAGGGACTACTACACCCTTAAAAATCCAATCCACGATGGCTGGCCACTCCAACCCCTGAAATGGCCGATATGTAAGCATGACCTCGACACCGCCATGTAGGTTTGTGATGAGTTTCCTGCCCAGGACGTCGTTTCTACTGATACTCTCTATTCATGGTAATCGGTATAACTCTTACATACCATTTGACGCATGTCTCGCTATATGACATTTACTCTTACTTGTAGACTGAGGATTGCAAATTCACTAAATGGGTGGACGATCTGTATCCCTTAGATGCCCAATGTTACATGTACACATTGCTGATACGCTTTGATGAAAAGAGAGAGGAACTCACTGAGGTCAGCAATGAGAACAACCAGCTCTGTAGGCAGAACTTTGAACTTCAGACCCAGAACAACAACCTACGACATGAAAGGTTCAAGGAGAGGAACAATGAGGAGGTCATCCACCTCGGTAGCGACTACCACACTTACTGCTACTACGGCAATACGAGATGCAGTTGTGCTTGCCACTACTGTGACTAGCAATGCTGTCCACGTCGTCCTGATGATCAACACTCCATGTGGGTGCCATATGGTTACTCATTCGAACCTTCCGAATAGGGTGTACAACAACCAGCATGCCTTCCTTATAATTCCAAAAGGCGTGCATGTACCTTAGCTATAGGGTCTACCAACTGTATGCGTCATGTATGTTTACTTGTTTTATATATCATGCAATGCAATGGTTCCATATGCGCCATCTATTTTTTTTTATCATTTTGTACGCCTTTTGTGCAACTTCATGTTTATCACGTTTACATTGATTTGATTATAATTCTATAATTTTAGAGTACAACACTCAACAAAAAAAGCAATAACTATCAATTAAAATTCAACAATTTTACAGTACATCACTAAACCAAAAAAACTAAAAACTATTAATTCAAATTCCCTAATTTTTCGCTACATTAGCGAACCAAAAAATTCAAAAAATATCATGTACTCCCTACCTTCATTCTGTTTCTACAAACATTAAATGTCACTTCTATGAATTTTTTCTTATTAATTTCTCCACGCCTTATATTTTCTACTTAACAAATTTCCCTCCCGAATTTCTGTCAAATTTTGTTAATGCTTATACTATTTCTGTATTTTTTAAAAAAAACCTAGGCCGCGCTGCCCTATTTTCAATATATTTATTTTCTAATTTTTTATTTTTTATTTCAACAAAATTCGTATGCACTTCCCTCTTCTTTCTTCCCCCTCTTTCTTTCTCTTTCCCTCTTCCCTTCTCTTCTTTTTTGCTTGTAGGGCTCTCTGTCAAAATTTGGAATAATGACAGATAGCTTTATTCTTATAAAGTTTTCTATCGATTTTTGAAATGGGGATGAGAGTCTTTCGCCATTTCAAATGGCTACTGAGATGGGTATTTTTGTTATTTTCTCAACCAGCGTATTATTTTTGTAATTTTTTATTAAAAAATATTGTGAACCCCCCTAGTTATTATATTTTATGGTTTGTGTTTCAAAGGTAACTGAGTTACAAAAAACTGCACCCACAATACTTAGAAATCGATGACAACCCTTGTAATCCCCTGCATATAGTATTCAGTATTTCGGTGCGACTTGTTGAGTACTGTTGTGTACTCAGTTCTCATTCTTGCTTTCTCCAACCCAGCAGAGTTTCAAGAAGGACGAGTCTACCAAGAGTTCGTAGATGATGATTTAGTTTGATTTTAGGTCTAGTCTCTGCTCAGATCTTGCCTGTGGTGGTTCTTTGTAAAGCTTTAATCGACGCTTCTGTGTCTCTTGTAAAAACTTGGCCGTTAGGCCTTATATGTCCTAAAAAGTGATGGTTTCGTCTCTTTGTCTGGCAATACACTTGTCCCTGACAGCTAATTTTTCTGAATAGCTATTGTAGTATTTAAACATGCCCCAAGCAGTCCGTCGCAATTACACGGTGAAACGAAGCTTTGTAGATTACATGGTTGATTGCAATTGTCTCCACTCTCCACGACGCATTCGGGTTGTGGCCTGTGGACGTCATTGTTAACTCATTTTCCCTCGTTGCTTAACAGAAGCTCATGTCCCCTTTTCTGTTTTTCTATTGCTCCCGATTAATTTCGAAGCTTGATTGCAATTGTCTCCACTCCTCGACGGACTCGGGTTGTGGCCTGTGGACGTCATAGTTAATTCATTCGCCTCGGTTGCTTATCAGAAGCTCACGTCCCCTTTTCTGTTTTTCTATTGCTCCCGATTAATATTCCTAGCTTCGCGTCATTTGGAGCACACAGCTGCATGCACAAGCACACAGCTGCATGCTATTCGTTATCTATTTATAATCACTTTGGAGCACATAGCTGCATGCACAACTGCACAAGCACACAGCTGCATGCTATTCCTAATTAATGACTTCGGTGCCCTTTGTTATTACTTACTTAACAGAAGCACACAGCTGCATGCTATTCGTTATCTATTTATTATTGCCCCCTGGTCGTTGCTTGCTTTTGACACGATGCTAGTCAAATGCAACCAAACCGTAATCCCATCGTTCGGGTTTTCGGTTTAGGGTGCTCGGATTTTTGGAAAAGCTAGCATGGTTACCTACACACGTCTTAGAGATCTCCAAGAGAGAGCCATAAAAATGAGCCTTAAACTTTAATTTAGGACCCCATCTAATTAGATTTAGGGCTTCAACGAAATATTCACTCCAGCAATTAGGCCCTAAAACCCAACAAAAATAGGGCTCAATCACAGAGTAGCTAAATATAGCCACTCTCCTAGGGGCCCTAAAACAATTTGCTAAATTTTAACAATTTAAGGCTCTTGCTGGAGTTAATCTTTTCCCCAAAAGCCCTATAATTCAAGTTAGGACCATATTTAGAGCCCCTCTTGGAGATGCTCTTAGTGATCCTAGAAAATGACAAGTCTATAGGGGGAGGGTCACACGACCAAATGTAATGGCACTCAAGGTGTAATTTTGAAGTGTGTTGAAGGTGAGCATCGTGCCGTGCTGGACTGCTGGGCCAGCCCGGCACGGGCCCATCGTGTTTCGTGCCTAAATCGTGCTGGGCCGTGATGGCCCATCGTGCCGGCCCGGCTCGCCTTCGGTGAGTCCAGGCATGACCCATTTGCGCTTCGTGCCTGCTTCGTGCCGTGCCGGCCCAGGCCCGGCCCATTTACTCTATTGCGACGAGAGAAAAGGAGACGAAGACACACATTGTTCAAACTCTTTCAGTTCTCTCTCTCTCTCTCTCTCTCTCTCTCTCTCTCCCTCAATCTCTCTCGACCGTTACTCTCAATCTCTCTCTTGCTTGTTGCCTCCCTCTCTCTCGCTCATTGGCCGATGAGAGAATAAGAGATGGTCATCTATACAAAGCCCAACAGTACTTTTTCTCTCAAAAAAAATCATCACTCATAACCTCGACAATATTAGAAATCTAGTGAAATAAAATAATTGTAGATAAGTGACATAATATAGCCATCAACAACACTGAAGTTGTGACAGTAGATCTGTGCCCGTGCCTCCGCCGTGCCGTGCCGCCCATCGTGCCCTGATCTCAGGCCCGGCACGGCCTATGCTACAAGATGTCGTCTTGGCACGGCCCGGCCCACCCCGTGCCGTGCCATGTTTTGAACCGGACTGAACCACCATGCTTCATGTCTGCCCAAGTGCCCACCTCTAGTTGCCACCAGAACAGCTACTGCACGTACATAAATACCGTCGGATAATCGAAACTGCACATAAAAAAAGATAATCAATACTAATTCTCAATTGTATCCGGTTATCTTTCACTACTACGGAAAAGGCTTTTAGTACCGGTTTAAAAGAGCCTTTGGTACCGGTTTTTGAACCGGTACAGGCCATCCGGGACTGATGCTCTTGAGCATCAGTCCCGGTTCCCTCACCCGTCTTGATAGAGTATCGATCGTTGGTAGTCACACGTGGCGGCGCATCGTGAGACCCAGTGGACCTTATCGATGCGGTTGGTGTCTCCAACCGGTTACGATGAGCCCTCATCGATACGGTTGTTTTATCTAACCGTGCTTGATGGGTTGTATATAATATATATGTAAATATGTGTGTGTCCAATATCGCTATTATATATAATATACTACAATATATTATATCAAATCACGGTGACTTCATGTGTGTGTTAAATCACAACGTAATTAAAACACATATAATCAATCATGCACATTTGCACGATAATAAAATCACCGTACATTCATTAACAAATTTAATTACATATAATGTACTACAATATGCACACAAGTTTAATTACAACTCCGGATTTCTTTTCCTTCATTCATTGGGA
This sequence comes from Rhipidocladum racemiflorum, assembly GCA_036346355.1. Classification (NCBI taxonomy): domain Eukaryota; kingdom Viridiplantae; phylum Streptophyta; class Magnoliopsida; order Poales; family Poaceae; genus Rhipidocladum; species Rhipidocladum racemiflorum. The sequence goes on along the minus strand of CM070576.1, from coordinate 66,596,996 downwards.
TTTTTACGTGCATCGCTCTTGCTAGCCGTAGATGTCGAGAATGACAGTTCACGGTCCTTATTGAAGGGCCCCACCTATTAAAATTTGGTTCGTGGAACTCGCCTTTTGGATTTACAACCTCATCGTAAATGAAGCCAACGAGTTGTTCTTGAATTGCTCTCACTCGCGCGGCGAGTTCAACCTTGTTCCGCCAAATATTGAGGCACTGCCGTTAAGTCATTAACAAATCAATCCTTGAATTTGTACCGGATGTAAGGAGTAATATACATCGTTAAAGGTAGTAATTATATTTACTCACCCCTTGTCGCCTTTTAGCATGCGGTCGTGGCTCCGGTTTGGGTGTGCAAAACTCACATACGTAGTAACCGCATAAATTGTTGCCCGCCGACTGACTCAAGATCTGCGGTTGAAAAAGTTGAAAGCGTGAAATGAATGCAAGGAAATTAACTTAACTAACCAAAAAGCTAGCTTTATGATATACGTACTTGAGAGGCTGTTGTAATTTGAATTTCTCCTTGAATGCGCCCCTATTTTTAGCACTAAATCAGGCGAATGCACTACACATGTGATTACCAATTGTACATGATTAGAATTTGTTTCAAATGGAAGGAAATAGAAGTAATACAATAATGAAAGGAACAAGAATTAATACCGGTCGAGCAAATCGATGAAGGTTTGATACGTTTGAACTGGTTTCCTTCTCGAGTCCATAATTGTGATCCGACTATGATCTAGCTCGATCATAATAAGAATCCAAGAAAAGCGTACATATGTCAACATAGATAACTAATTAGTTCTAACATAGTGTTATGAAAAAGGAGTAGAACAAGGCGATACGAAAACACTTACTCATGTGCGTAGGGTAGATATATCCTTGACTTATATTGATGTCCCATTAGCGCATTGTATACGTTAGTCTGTGTTTGGCTTGGGTGTATCTAACGGTTGTCTCGTTGATAACTAATGGGTCCATGAATCCTATGTCAAAAATTTGATCCCTTCGGCATCTTTGTATCTCCATGCTACACAAGAAGAAATGAGTTAGGCTTGCAAGGTCCGTACTCTACAAGGGCACGCACGATGGTTTTGTAAATAAGACACTTACGAGTCCAAAGAACCCACCAAGGACGCTACCGAGGGCGCCTGCAGTATAGATCATACATGACGTGCCATTCCATAAAAATTCACCGTCACCGTGATAAAAATCTTGATCCTTGTACTTGACAAAGAAACAATCAGAGACCATGCTTGGTCGCGTCCAAGTACCATTCATGGAATTGCCGCATCTTTGTCGTTAGTGGAGCAGCTCCTCACGCCGACCAATGATCCACCCAATGTAAATGGCCATCTTACTTGGGCATACTCAATCTCTCTTGAGCCTAATATTTGATTTGGGTCAAGCCCGGTTTCATCAAAGAATTGTAGCATCGCCTTAGCCTTCTCCTTCTCCTTCTCCTCACCGCCCACTCCTTGTGGCATTCCTTTCGCAATGTGCGCTCGTAGTTTGATTGGCGAGGCATTTCTTTTTATCCTTCAAATTTGTAATAGTCCTCAAGCCTTTGTGAAATTCTTTCGTGCCAAGGTTGAACCTTCTTCTTTGGTGACTTGGGTCTAAAAATTCAGTTACCTCACCTTGTACAATCTTATTGGTCTCCTCGTCGGTCATATCGTGCGCCCGGCTTGAAAGTGGACGCAACTTCTTGGATTGGGTGGAGGACGTCTTCTTGGGAGGCTGCTTGGTGGTGGCTTGTTTCCTTTGGTCGGCGCCTTCTTGGGAGGAGACGGTCTTCTTGTGGGGCTTAAGTGCACGGGAGGTGGTGTAGAAGTTGGCGCATTCTTGGGAGGAGACGGGCTTCTCGTAGGGCATATGTCTTGGCGGGAGGTGGTGTAGGAGTCGGCGCCTTCTTGGGAGGAGATGGGCTTCTCGTAGGGCTTATGTCTTGCGGCAGGTGGTGTAGGAGTCGGGCTTCTTCTTGGGCTTGGGTGTGCGGGAAGTGGTGTAGGAGTCGGGCTTCTTCGCAGAGAGGACACATCCATGTTATCTCGAAAAATTATGTGCCGTTGGCGCCCTAGGCGGAAGGTGTGTACCGCCTCTCCTAGCTTCAGACTCCGTCACCTCAGGAATTTCGAGCTCAAGGTCCTCGTACCACTGGGCAAACCTCCTCCACCGAGACCTTGGAGTAGTTTGGCCAGTATCTGTTGGCCATGGATGAGCTGCCCGGCTCCATTGGGTGAACCATGCCATGCGCCGCCTTCAAGGAGAGGTTTCGCGCCCGACATGCAGCTCACAAGGTGTCTGTGCTCGATGTCATCTACGGGTACTGTCCAAGTCCGCTTGCAACCCACCGGAAGCGCCTTGGTACCCACCGGTGGGGTGATGATGTTAGGATTGCTGGGAGGTTCCTGGCACGTCGCCCGTTGTTGGCTCTGTGCTAATTGTTCCTCTATTTGAGTCATGCGTTCTTCAAGCGCACTAAGTTGTTGTGCATGTCGAGCCTTGCTTCTCATTCGACTCCTATAGGTCTCGGCGTCTGGCGAAACCAACCTTCCAAGGGGCAGCGCCAACGCCTCGTGTACGTCCCAGGGTGCTCTGGGTTTTGTAGAGCCCTTGTTAGCTCGTCATTCTCCCTGTTTGGCACGGCTACCTTGGGAAGTCTCCTCGATGGACTGCACAAGCCTTCCGCCACATCTCTCAAAGACCTCCCCAAACACCGCATTGCCGTTATCATCGAGGCCACCGCTGTGAGCATAGAACCAATGCTTTGCTCTGTCAGGCCATTCCATTGTTGCGAGTGTGACACCCTTTGCTAGCGAGTCATGCTCCTCTTCTCCCATTTGGGTATTGCTTGGCGGTAACCACCAGGGCCGAGTCGGTGGTGGTAATTCTTCTTCTGTGCATTCAGCTTGTTCTTCTCACTCAAACTTTCACCTTCCTCCGAAGTCTTGTAGTTCACTTAACGCTTCCGGTGATCTTGCAACTTCGGGAACTTGTTGAAGTCGGGCGTTCGATTCTTCTTGATATACTCTATGTTCAACTTCTTTTTATAAGTTTGGAATGCGATGGCCATCTTCTTGAGAGTGTAACTCTTCACCTTCTCTTCGGTCCCTTGGGGGAAGGTGAATGTCTCTCTGACATCGTTCCAAAGCATGTTTTTCTTATCTTCAGAACCTGATCCCATTTTGCTATGCTAATGGGCACGTGGTCCCTAACGTGGACGCCGCATGCGAATTGAACGGCCCAATCACCGTCAAGGGTTTACGAGGTTGGCCGTTCGTTGACTTCGGTGACAACATATCTTGCCTTCGGCTTCTTGGTTGGACCTCATTTGTTGTGATTGCGCGCTTGATTGATTGGTGCGAAAGCATGGTACAATCATGAACGGGTCAAAATGTTGGCTTAGCATGATAGTGACCTCGACAATCATTAACGTGATTGATTGTTACCTCCGCGGCCTCATCGTGCTCTGCGGCCTCATAACCACCATCTCCCGCAATCAAATTTGTCATAAATTCTTCCTGATCAAATCCTTCGCCGTCCATCGTTGTTTCTTAGGCTAGAAGAAGGTAAGAAAAATAGCAGCGTGGAAGACGGCGAGGAACAAATGTTGATTAGACCAACTCCATACTCATGTGCGTAGGGTAGATATATCCTTGACTTATATGTCAATGTACTCCAAATGACAACTAGCTAGGGCTTGTTTTTCTTTGTACGTATTGCTAGTTGTATGATGAAGTATGTGATCCATATAAGAGCAAGTGGCACGAGTTGAGTGGTTCCCTCTTTAGATATTTTTGTCTCACTAATACTCTATGTTAACTCTTGTTTTACAAAATATGAGTTAGGGATTACAGGTAAATGAACAATTAAGTAGTATCAAACCAAGCGTATGTGTAACATGAATACCCCACTATAAAAGACAAGTTTGCTTGGATTAGCCATGACATTATGTAGTTTGTGTTCCATTTATAAAGGAGAACACGTAACAGATGCACCATGCAAAATTGATAGCATCTCTCAATAAACTCAATATCATGTACAATAGAAAACGGAATTGTAGCTTGTGCTTCATTTATAAAATTGATAGCATCCAATCCGTGCTCTATCTCAACAAGCTCTATCTCAACAACTATCAAGTAGCAGAAATGAAAGAACTACCTTATTTGTTTATGCGATTACTATACTGGCAACATAGAATTATTTTTGACTCCACATAACCTATCACAGAGACACAGCATTCATTCAATATTCGTGAACAAGATCACAACCTCCACGAGACGGCGCGGTCGGGCGAGCTCGGGGCAGCGGCGGTCGAGCGAAGCTCGGACGGCGCCCGTCGAAGCGAGCTCGGGGCAGCGCGGTCGGGCGAGCTCCGGAAGCGGCGTCGTCGGAGAAGCGAGCTCCGGGGCAGCCTTGATCGGGCGAGCTCGGGAGGGCGTCGTCGGAGAAAGCTCGGGGCAGCCCATCAGGCGAGCTCCGGGGCAGCGTCGTCGTCGGAGAAACCTGAGCTCCGGGGCAGCGCGGTCAGGCGAAGCTCCGGGGCAGCGTCGTCGGAGGGGCACGAAGCTCCGGGGCAGCCTTGATCGGCGAAACTCGGACGCAGCGTCGTCGGAGAAGCGCGGTCGGAAATGGGAGTAAATCGGGCGGGAGGAGCACCAAAGTGGGGAAGAAATGGCGGCGAGGTTTATAGGGCCCCATCAGTCCGGTTGGTTTAACCAACCGGATTGATATACATATTAGTACCGGTTAGATACACCAACCGGACCGATCGTTCCACATATGACTCACGAAGGAAAACCTAGGTTGGCTATCAGTACCGGTGGGTGTATCCAACCGGTACTGATTATATCACATCAGTACTGGTTAAATACACCAACCGGTACTGATTAGAATTAAATTCAAAATCTCTTTAGAATAAAATGAAAGAAAAATCAATTATTGCTTCTTTGCTTAATAAAAAGTAATAAATTATACTTATTCGGTTATTCCACACTAAAATGATTTTTTTTTTAAAAAAAGATTACTAGTCATTTATAAATTCCTTTTATAGTTTCTACAATTCAACAATAATATTGAAAATCTATATTTTCTTTAGAATATTAGTTTATGAATTAAAAATATAAAAATAAAATGAAGTAATTTTTTCACTCTTATAATTCCAATTCAAATTTTCACCTTGTTACATGCATATCACAAAGCATGGGAACACAGTAGACTAGATTTAACATGAAAAAAGAAAACTAAGCATCCATCAGTGATAGACTATAACTTGTAACAACGGACTATACAACAAGGTTGGACTTATTTGCTAACATACTTTGTTTTTACAAGCGATCCTTCATTATGATCGCGGCGTACATAAGGAGATTGCTCTGTATCATTCAGGGCACTAATGTCTACGTCCACTGTGAAAGGAGGCAGCTCGTCGAACTGATTATACTCTTCTTCGTCCGTGACGCCCTCAACTCCGACAATCCTTCTTTTACCTGAAAGAACCACGTGGCGCCTTGGTTGATCGCCACTGCTAGTATTCTCATTCTGATTTATGTTTTCGGTAGATTTGTCATGCTGCCTCTTCCTTTTAGTAGGCTTGTCATACGCTTTTCGGTTTGCTGTCCATGTCCATCACATAGAATACCTGTGTCACATCATTAGCAAGCACGAACGGTTCGTCCCTATAGGCCACTTGCTTGAGGTCCACAGTTGTCATACCGTACTCATCGATCTGCACGGCTGCTAGTTTGACCCATTGGCACCGAAACAGAGGGACTTTTAAAGGTCCGTACTCGAGCTCCCAGATCTCCTGTATGAAACCATAGTAGGTATCCAGCTTTCTATTTTTGTCCAAGGCATCTATACTGACGCCTTGCTGTTTTGGTTGGTGCTCTTGCTATCACAGGCTATCGTGTAAAATGTGTACCCATTTATCTCATACCCTTGGAATGATACGATTGTCGTGGACGGTCCCCGAGCCAAGAGTTTCAACTGTTCATCATCTGTCTGGTTGGCCAGCAGTTGCTTTTGTAACCAACCGCCGAAATGATCCATTTGCTCGACTGCGATCCACTTATCTGACTTCTCTGGGTATTGGGCGCGTAGACTAATCTCGTGAGCATACATATACGGAGCCACTACAGTTGCTTGTTTCAATACTGTGAAATGTGCTTGTTTAAATGAAAGTAGATCGCCGCTATAGGATTCTTTTCTCCCTAAAGTCCCTTTTCCCCGGAGCCTCCCCTCATGGCGTGATACAGGAACGCCGATCGGATTCAGATCATCAATGTAATTAACACAAAACTCGATGACCTCCTCTGTGCCAACACCTGCGCCAATGCAGCCTTCAGGCGAGACCGATTCTGAACATACTTCTTTAGGATGCCCATGTACCTCTCGAAAGGGAACATATTGTGGAGGAACACGGGTCCGAGAATTTCTATCTCTTTAACAATGTGGACCATGAGATGGACCATAATATCAAAAAATGATGGAGGAAAGATCATCTCAAGGCTAACCAGACTATTGACCATGTCATCATGCAGATTAGATAACTTATTTGGCTCGATGACCTTCTGCGACACCGCGTTGAAGAACGAGCATAACTTTATGATTGTCCCTCGTACCCAGTCCGGCAGAATACCTCGCACCGCCACCGGGAGCAACTGTGTCATCAACACGTGACAATCATGGGATTTTGTGTGTACAATTTTATTCTCTTTTATGTTTATGAGTCTCCTTATGTTCGAGGAGTATCCAGAAGGGACCTTCACACTGTTCAAGAACTTAATCATATTTTTTTTCTCTTCCTTGCTCAGAGTGTAGCTAGCGGGGTGGAGGTAATGCTGTCCTTCTGCTCTCATTTCCGGATGTAGGTCGCTCTCGATTCCCGAGCTGTAGGTCCTTTCGTGCTTGAAGTGTATCTTTTGATTTGCCATACATATCTAGGAAGCCTAGCAGGTTCACGCAGACATTCTTTGTGATATGCATGAAGTCTAGTGAGTGACGGACCTCTAAGTCTTTCCAGTAAGGTAAGTCCCAAAATATTGACTTCTTCTTCCAAATGGGCTTCGTGTGACCTTGTTCTCTCGGGACAGGTTTGCTACCTGCACCTTTTCCAAATACTACTTTCAGATCCTTTACCAAAGAAAATACAAGAGCCCCAGCTGCGATGCAGGGGTTTCTTACGTTTCTCTTCTGTCCCATCAAAATTCTCACCCTTCCTCCTTAACGGGTCCTTCGGATGGAGGAATCTGCGGTGGCCCATGTACACAACCTTTCGAGAGTTTTTTAGGTACTTGCTGTCCGTTTCCTCTAAGCAGTGGATGCAGGCTTTATATCCTTTGATAGAGAGTGCCGAATGGTTGCCAAGTGCAGGCGAGTAGTTGATGGTTACGAATAGCAATGCACGCAAAATGAAGTGCTCTCTCTTGTACTCATCCCATACACGTGCACCATCGTTCCACAATGTTAGCAGATCTTCAACCAACGGTTTGAGGTACACATCGATGTCGTTTCCAGGTTGCTTCGGGCCTTCGATAATCAACGGCATCATAATGTATTTCCGCTTCATACACAACCAAGGAGGAAGGTTGTAGATACATAGGGTCACAGGCCAAATCTTGGATCGCTGCTCATCTCGCCATACGGGTTCATCCCATCTGTACTCAACCCAAACCTTATGTTCCTTGCATCCTCAAAGCAAAGTCCGGTATGTTCTATTGACTTTCCTCCACCGGGAGCCATCGGTGGTGTCTTAGCCTTCCGTCGTCCTTACGGTCTTCTTTGTGCCAAGCGCATCATCACGGGCATGCACTTTGTTCGCAAATAAACGTTTCAACCGGGGTATTATAGGGAAATACCACATGGCCTTAGCAGGGGGCCTCTTCTTCTTACACTGCCCCTCTACCTCACCTCGGTCATCATGCCTGGTCTTATACCGAGAAGTTTTGCACACCGGACAAGCATCCAAATCCTCGTACTCATTGCGATAAAGGATACAATCGTTACGACATGCATGTATCTTATGTACCTCCAACCCCAAAGGGCAGATAACTTGTTTGGCATCGTACGTAGTTTCGGGCAGTGTGTTCCCCTCTGGAAGTAACTTTTTCATGAGGCATAACAACTCGTCGAATCCCTTATCAGACAATCCATTGGTCGCCTTCCATTGCATCGATTCTAGTGTAGTACGCAACTTTGTATGGCCTGTTGGCGCTTTGGATACAACAATGTTTTGTGGTCCTCCCATAGGCGCTGAAATTTTCCGTAATGTCTTTCATCGATGTATTCTCCCTCTCCATCAAGCAGCATCTGGTCTAGGTCATCATTACCAAACTCCCCAAATGTATCTTCGTTAGAGCCGGGTTGGCAGCGTCTAAGATATTGTTCTCCGCCTCTTCTTGTTCACCTTCTTCTTGTATAATCTCTTCTTCACCGTGCTTGGTCCAACAGTATAATTTGACATGAAACCTCTTGAGAGCAAATGGAAGTGAATGTATTTGAGTTTGACCACTCCTTCTCATTCTTGCAGTCTATGCATGGACAACATATGTAGCTTTGACGTCGTGTATTCATCGGTGCCACGAAGAAAATCTTGCAAACCCCGCAAGAACTCAGGGAGCGTCGGTCCATGTACATCCATCGCGGTCCATCTACATTATATTCGATCAAGGTAACTTTTAACTCATTTTTCGATAATGAATTATTGAACATTTCCCAAAATCCAAATCAAGACAACTATATTTTTAAAATGGCTTTATTTCATTAAATATTTTTAAAGGCACTATATTTCATTACATATTTTCCCATAAAATGATTATTTACTCCGGTATTCATACCCGACAATTAAATGCACTTAGCCACACATACAATTCGAGCTAAATAATAATGCAAGCAAAATATAAACTTACACAAGTTTTTCAACCTACAAAAAAAATTGGTCAATCATAGTCTAGATTCAAAATTGTGAACAAATTTAACGACATCTTTGCTTAAATTTTGAAAACTTTTGTCAAATGCACTATTCTTAATTTCCCCAACTACGTGCAACCAATTTTATGAAAACTTTTCTCAAATGCACCATTTTTAATTTCCCCAACTACGTGCAACCTAATTTGAGCTAGATTGATGGAACTAAAACATAAAATTGAGCTAGATCCAAACCTTAAATGCGAGCTATATTATAATCCAAGCAAATTATAAGCTTACACAATAAGTTTTTGTATCTTACTTCAATTGATCGAGCTTGATTTATACATTTATAATCCTTCAACGATTAATGGAAAAGATCAAATTTTCTTTATAATTTAAGCAAAGAAGAGGCCCCATTTAACACCAAGTGTAGTGAGGAATGATATTACTAACCTTAGGTATCTTGGTTGCGAGTAAAATGACAAAAATTAATTTTTGGCAGCACCTCCCCTCCTTCGAGCTCCTTGGCGATGAACTCCTGTTCATCTCTCGCGATCAAATGACTCGATGCAGCGGAGAGCGGGAGGACGAAGAGTTTAAATTGGTCGGACACTAGTCGGTTCAAAGCACAAACCGGTACTAATATCCACTTGCAACCGTAGCTGTTGCTACTAGATAGTACCGGTTCAGAATACAAACCGCATCGATGTGACTATCGATGCAGGTTGGTACCTTTAACGTCTTGGCGACCCGAGATAAATGTACACAAATGATTTTCATGCATATAATATAAATATTTATAAAGATATTCATCTCGAATCATACTTTCATAATTTTTCTTGCGATTTTCTCCTGATTTTCACCATCAATCGAATGTTTCTCGAAGCCATTGTTTTGAACGACAATGCATTGTGCCGTAATTTTTTTCAACGGTTTTTTATGTTTTATAATTTTTTTTAATATTTCAATTTAACGGTAAAGGCGGCGGAGCTTCAAGAAGGGGGAGGTAAAACATTATATATTATATTAATAATTCATTACATAAAACATTACATATCATATTAATAATTCATAATATAAAACATTACATATTATATTAATTAATTACAATATATATAATATGCATAGCGGCGCACGGGTGGTGGGTGGCGCGATCACCCATACCACCACTCGTCGTCGGCTGCCGGAATCGTCGCCGGAGTCGTCGTCGGCGAAGCGTCGTCGTCGTAAATGCGTCGTGGATGACGTCTTCATCATCGTCATCCTCGTCCGACGACGTCGCGCTCCTCGAGCGGACCCAACCCCAACCCTCCTCCTCCTCCTCCTCCTCCTCCTCCCGCTCCTCCTCCTCCTCCTCCTCATTGTCCTCCTCCTCCTCCTCATCCTCCTCCTCCTCCCGCTCCTCCTCGTCCTTCTCCCGAGGTGGTGATGATGGCACGCCAGAGGGAGAAGAAGGAGAAGCTGCCATAGTTAAAAATGGGCTTACTCACGATCATCAAGAAGTCTCCCTTCTGATCGATCGACGGTTTTATAGGAGGCTGGATCGGAAAACAAGAATCCGGATGAACACGAATTAAGAGTTTCATCGTAAAGCGCGCCGGGATTGATCGGTAGCGGGAGGCAGCGCATTAGTACCGGTCAAATACAACAACCGGTCTTGATGCTCCATATCGATCTGGTTGGTTACACCAACCCGTGCTAAGCGACAGAGCCGAGGAGGCTGCTTAGTCTTGGTTGGTTTAACCAACCGATCGATAACACGAACATCGATGCCGGTTGGTTACATCAACCGGTGCTAAGAACCATCCACGGCTCTGTCTTTGCTTAGTACGGGTTGGTGTAACCAACCGGCATCGATGTGAGAGCATCAGCACCGGTTGGTAGTTACAACCGGTACTGATGATCCCCCCGGACCTGTAGACCGTTGAACCGGGACTGATGTAAATGTTAGTCCCGGTTCATGCATAACCGGTACTATTGGGCCGGTATGGAAGGCCGGATCTGTAGTAGTGTTTATCTCTTATTATATCGTTAAAACAATATTACAAGTAGCATTTCTTTGTGCAGACACTTAACAATATTTATTATATGTTAAAAAACACCTTATTATATTATTATCACAGTGGTATTTATCCAATTATCACGTTTTATAAAACACTTAAACACTTCAAGCAATATACGCGTCCCCTTTTTAGCCTTCTACAAATACTAGTGTTAAGCCGCCGTCGCTGTTACCCTGAGTTATGAAGGCATATCACATGGGGTTCACATCCGTCCGGATCAGAGCTCTGCGCAGTCATGCCGGGAAACCAAAGTATTCGAGAAACCAATGCATTTGACTCTCATTGGGGACAGAAGGCGAAACCCGAAAAGGCATTGCTGACTCTCCTCATCAACATCGTGAGCTTGATTTCCGTGGCCTGCCGCAACATGGAGAAGCTGCCGGGCGTTTTCGAGGGCGCGGCGGCGCTCTGCCTTGCCGTCTTCAAAGCTCCAGAAGGTATAATTCTGCACCATGGCAAGGCTCCCTTCTACCTGTACTACGGCATTCTCATCGCCGTAGTTATCTTCGGGTTTGTGGAGGCGTCGGCCGGGGTCTGGGTGTCCGGCGACCTTGTCCATCGGCGTGCCGTGGGGAAGACGATCCTTTGGGTGTCCATCTTGCCCCTCGTCGTTGTGGCTGTGCTCGGACTGGGAGGCTTCGTCACCTTGAAATAGTTGCATCCACTGGTGTTTGTATTAATTTCGCATTCTTCTACGAGTGTACCGAATTCAGTTGTGCTGTGTGAGCAGTAGCATGAGGTTTCTGGTGCTCCCACATGTAGTCCAATCTTTCTTTCTTTTTTTGAAAGGGAGTGTATAGGCATCATCCGAATGTTTTTATCCTAAAAAAACATCCAAACTTTGGGCCGTACGATCAAAACACGCATCCGTATAATCAACCTACCTCGAATTCAGGGGGGGCGTGTATCGATCTAAAAGCAAATCCAATGACCAGGAATTTTGATGATGATTGCTAAAGAAAACATCCGGATGAAACTTATCAAAACCCTTTTTAAAACGTACTTGTATAGTTGTATTCCTATCTGTTTGTGAGATTTGGGTTATTATGCTGTGAATTTTTCAAGGAAAAAGGTTTTAGGTTCTCATGTGGTTTTTCATATGAATTAATGTGTGTTTTGTCTTGTGATACGAGTGTTGTAATGATGTTTTCTAGGCATCAGTTATATTTTCAAGCAGAGCAAAGAAGTAACTAAGAACAATAGACATTTTCGTAAACATATCGCTTTCAGGCTGAGTTAAGTTCCGAAGCACCGCGTAGAAATCAAACAACTTTTCAGCTCTCACCTCTCACAGGGCTTGCAAGCCAGGGGATAGAAAAGCTAAACAAACATGATGATTTTTTTTTAAAAAAAAACGTGAGGATTTAGCATAAAACAATCGCAGCAAAATCCTCCTAGAAAAGGTCCTCAGAAGAAATTGCACAAAAGCCTCACTGTCTGCTTTCAGAAGGCAAAGCAAATAAAGGAGCTGCAGCCGAAGATCCTCTTCAGTCTCGTCCTGAACAAATGTAATGAAAATGTTTTTTTTGTCTCTATTTCATACCTCCAGTAAGATACTGATCGTCTAATTATTCAGCAGAAAAAAGAAAATGGTATCATGCTAACTGTTAAGGCAGGCCCAGAGTTAATAACATTATGTTGTGTTATTGTTACTATCATTGATCATTACCTAGCACGTTACATACCTGATGATTCAATGTTGGGTCGCCTGAACACGGTTTTCACTAGGCCTTTCTAAGCACTATAGCCCACTTTTGAAGGCGAAAATAGGCCCATCTGAAATTATCAACATTTTGAAAAGCTCAACTCGAGCTTTGCTCGGCACGAGATTCTTGAACGTGGCTGTACAAAACTAGCCTGGCTCAATATACTTAATGGGCTCTGGGTTTCTTTTTGTTCGTATCGAAGTCCAAATTTGGAACCCACAAGTTCTTAGAACTACTTGGATGTGCGCACTTGGTCGGGTGCATGTGCATAAATACTAAATCTATCTGGTACATATACATTATCTATCGGGTGTCCTCATTTTTTTATCATTTGAATTGATTCACGCAGAAATGATTTTCTCAGTTTCTCTATTGTACAATTTTTTTTCCCCGAATATGGGTAGTATTTTCTCTTAAAGCACCGTCTCTATGATTGCAAACTCTCTACTTTCGTGGAATGTTTAAATTTGTAGAGGAAGAATTAGGATCTGTTAATGCTGCTGAACCATTACCGGGACGTATCATCATGACCTGTAAAATTGCCTACCGGCTGAAAAGCGTAGTCGGATGATCCAAGCTTTTTCATAGTTTATCATTTTAATTTCTGGTATAATCTAATCTATTATAATATTAAAGTAGAGGCAAAAGAAGCCACTACGTTCGCTCTCAAGGCTAGAAATTCTCACATTAATCAAATGAAAAAAAAAGATATACACCATTGAAAGATCATGTGGAGGTCTACCCTTATGTGTGATGAGTAATTAACTGTGTTTTGAGCCTTTGGTGCTCAAGTTTGAGTTTACTTTAGAATGAGCAATTTGAGTTGCTACGGGTAGCCCACGACCAGAATTCGGAATCTTGCGAGGTCTGGCCTTGATAGGTCGAAGCCTTGCGAGGTCGGGCCTTGGTAGGTCGGAGCGTTGGCTGGTTGGACCTAGTGGTCGAAATTTTAAGTGGTCGGAACCTTGCCAGGTCGGCTCTTAAGAGGCCAAGGCACCCTTAAGTATTTGTAAGATAAGGTGGGACCCTTAGTTGTGTGATTGCTCAGTTGATTATTGTTTATCATTTTGAGCAATGCTACGTGAAATGTTTCCCTTGTGTGTGATGGTTGCAGGACTTCGAAGCTAGGTTATAGTGAGATGAAGGATATCGGGACTAGGCTGGGAGAGTTGAAGTCCAGACGATGAAGGTGTCATCGGAAGATAACTGAGACCGAGGAGTGGCTGTGAATCAGGACGACAAGTGGATGGATGATATGCTAACTTGAGCCCTACTCAAGCAAAGGATGGTCGTTGGATCAAGGGTTCGCGGGTGGAGTAGTGGTTATGTTAGTAACTTAGTATGTCGATGTGTGGATAAAACCCGTTATGTTGTTGTATTGCGGGTTAGCACATGTGTGTGTTGAGGGAGTAAATCTCAACCCTTGATGAGGTTTCTTTAGGGTCAAGAAGGTCATCTAAGGGTGGAGATTGCTCGCATTGTGCTATAAATAGAGGGGTGAGGGTATGCCCCCACCCCAAACTTGTAAAAGGGGGTTCTTTGATTGCTTGATAAAAAATTTGCCCACATGATTGTGTGGTTTTGGAAATCCTCTTTCTCTGAGTGTTGCAAGATTTAGTTTTTATATTCTGAAACTTATTTCTGCTATTGCATGTTTACTTTTTGCACTTTGGACTTGCCACCCTTCCTTCTAAGTTCTTTTGGATTTTGTGCCAAGGATGAAAGATTATTGGATAAATCTTCTATAGATCATATCCCAGGATTCTAGGCAATCTACAACTTTTTCTTTCTAGTTCTTACAAGGAACCGATCTTTTATCCCTGGAAGAAGAAAGATCCTTGTGGATCATGTTCTTATTTTGAAGGGTTGTTCTCTAATTTCCTTGCTTGCTGTGACTTGTAAGAGGTCATTCAAGACTATCTTGATCAACAGAACCCCACGAGCAAGCTAAGGGTGAAATTTTTGTTTAGATCCGGTTTTTAGTGCAACCTTCTCTAAACTGAAAAAAGGTCGGAACCTTGATATCCATCCTTGTGATTGAATATTGGAATAGGATCTTGACATCCATAGGAAGGAGCACACAAAGTTTCACGATTTTTGGATCAACCAATCAAAAGTTATATCGATTTTTGTTTTCGAGATCGTGCTAATTTTTACTATTCACCTGAGCAACCTTTATTCGGTTGACTGTCTTGAGCCGACCGATTCGTAATATTGTTCATCCGGGCATTATTCATTCCGAACACGGTTCATCTGACCTCAATTTGGTCGGGGGTACTGTTCATCTGAACTCCTAGTCGGCAGTACTGTTCATCCGACCTCAATTGTTTGGATTTTACAGTTTATTTGATCTGTTCACTTGGTGGATTGAATTTTTAGAGAGAAATTTAATTTAGTTCCTATTCATCCCCTTTAGTCACCTTTTTATTCCTTCAACTCAATAAAACAGCAGCCAATTGAAAGTCCTTGCACTCACCTGAAGGAGTTGAAGTTAGTTGATATGAACTAGGCAAAACGTACGTCTAACGCCGCACCGTTTAAAATTTACTTTGTTTGGAAAAGGTTTTTTATATTAAAAAAACCACAAAGGACCTCTTTGTAATTTACAGGGACCAATCCGTAATTTAGATAAAGTGGAAGGGCTTATTTGCAAAAGGATCAGTCCATAATTAGAGAAATTGGAAGGGGCTATTTGCAAAACCGGGGAGGGGGTGGCGTGGCAGGGCTAGGAGGCTGGCAATCCCCTCCGGCGCCGTTTAAAATTTACTTTGTTTGGAAAAGGTTTTTTATATTAAAAAAACCACAAAGGACCTCTTTGTAATTCTGAGGACCAATCCGCAATTTAGATAAAGTGGAAGGGCTTATTTGCAAAAGGATCACCCATAATTAGAGAAATTGGAAGTCGCTATTTGCAAAACCGGGAGGGGGTGGCGTGGCGAGGCTAGGAGGTGGCAATCCCCTCCGCGTAATATATAGTATATATTCTTTGAAAGAGTTGTCAATTCCTTCTCTGGAGAAGATGGAGTTAATTCAGATGTTGAGCCTGGAAAGTTGCATTAGTACAGATATGGGTGAGCATTCAGTTTATTTGATCTTTTGGTGCTATTATTTTGATTTTTTGTGAACTGTGTTATGAAAAGAATGAATAAACAAAATGGAATTTGATTGGTCTATTCATTGTGTTATGTTTATAAAGGATAGCAACTTGCATTACTGATTTATTTTGGCTAGGAGATGTTCATGGAATATTTCTGTAAACTAACCGTTTTCTCATTTTTTGCAATTTTCATTATCTGAAGCTGCTCAAAAGTCAATGGCCATCTGGTCTCGATGAGCTGAAGATAAGTCATTTGTTGGTTGTGTGACCCCTGCCACCTTCTACAAAAACTAGACTAGTCCCCGTCCTGATTTGGTAGTCATCTTGAGGTGTTAGTGTGTTACCCCTGCCAATCTGCCATCTACTGGTAGTGTTACCCCTTATAAGTTGCATCACCGTTTTTGTTTTTTATTGTGCTCGATTTGTTCCTTGCGCCGGATTGGTCCCTTGACTCCCTTGTATCCCCGCTTTTGTTTTTTATGGCGCCCGATTACTTCCTTGCGCCGGATTAGACCATGTACAATAAACTGACACATCTGTCTACAAGAGAAGTCACATAAGCATCTCTAATGATGTCAAATCAACTGGCTATAAGGAGTCCATCTCATTTTTTTTTTGCTTATATGGAGGAGAGAAGTAGAGAAGAGAGACAAGAGTTGGCTCTTAACGATGAGTCAGTCTATAGTGTTTTTCAAGAAAAATAAAAGACAATTACATGTGGACCCATATTTAATGTTGGAGAATATGTTATATCCAATCTATTGGAGAGCTTGTCTTTAAGCTAGCTATAAGTAACATGGAGCTTATAGCAAGTAGTTGGCTCTACCATTGGAGATGCTCTAAGATTTTTGATAAGGTAGAAGAGAGAGAAGGAGGAGAGAGAGAGTAGCCGTCCTTTTGTGAATAGACGGCTTTAGACAGTCTATTAATTATATGAGATATTATTATATACGACTATATAGACAACTCATTATATGAGTTATCTTTAAATCTGTTTATAGATGATATGGAAATATATTATAGACATCCATTATCTATACCATTGTACACATAGGCGGAGCTGCTCGTGGGGCTGGGTGGGGCTGAAGCCCACCCCACGCCAGCCCCCAAAACCCTCCCTGCCCATCGGTATTAGCGATTAGCTATGCAATTAGCCATATGAAATTATGAATGCATTGCATTAGTAGCAAATTAGCAAACCGCGTAGCGTCTCCATGACTCGCATCGCGTCAGTTCGTCTTCATGGCAACAACGGCAAGGCGAGGCGCCGCTCTGCCTAGTGCCTCGGCCTCGCGCAGCGCACGCACGTCTTCCCAGTTACTTGCCGCTCTGTCTCGGCCTAGTGCCTCGGCGACTCAGCCTCGCGCGCACCTCATTGATTTTGGATGTCTTTTTTTAGCCCTCCTCATTGAATCTTTCTGGCTCCGCCACTGATTGTACATGCTCTTAGTCCCCTGCGCAGGATTCGTCATTTGCATCCCCGCTTTTGTTTATTGTGGCGCCGGATTAGTGCGAAGGTTCGTCATTTGCATGCCCGCTTTTATTTTTAATGGCTCCCGATTAGTTCCTTGCGCCGGATTAGTCCCCTGCGCAGGATTCGTCATCTGCATCCCCGCTTTTGTTTATTGTGGCGCCGGATTAGTGCGCGAGATTAAATCATTTGCATCCCCGCTTTTGTTTTTTATTGCGCCCGATTAGTCCCCTGCGCAGGATTGGTCCTTTGCATCCCTGCTTTTGTTTTTTATGGCGCCCGATTAGTTTCCGTGCACCACCCACAGTTGGTCTGCCTGCGGGCTGCGGCAGCTCTGCCTGTATATATACAAGCACGGACACACCACACGCAAACAAAGACATGGAGTTCCTCACTTTCCTCATGCACATCGTGCGCTTGATTTCCGAGGCCTGCCTCAACATGGAGAAGCTGCCGGCCGCGCTGATCTCGTCCGGCGTTTTCGAGGGCGCGGCGGCGCTCTGCCTTGCCGTCTTCAAGGCTCCAGGAGGTATATTTCTGCACCATGGCAAGGCTCCCTTCTACCTGTACTACGGCATTCTCGTCGCCGTAGTTATCTTCGGGTTTGTGGAGGCGTCGGCCGGAGTCTGGGTGTCCGGCGACCTGGTCCATCGGAGTGCCGCGGGGAAGACGATCCTTTGGGTGTCCATCTTGCCCCTCATCTTTGTGGCTGCGCTCGGACTGGGAGGCTTGATGTAGTTGCATCCACTCATGTTTGTATTAATTTCGCATGGGAGTGTATAGGTATTATCCGGATATTTTTGTTTTAGCTAACATCCAAATTTTGGGCCGTTGGATACCCCACCCGGATATCACCGGGCCATTAGATTCAAACCATAGGATCGGATGTAATTGATACTCCCGAATCTCAACAATGATCCGATGGTCCTAGATTTGAGTGATTTCAACAATAAAAACACCCGAATGATGTTTATCAAATCCCTTTCGCATTCTTCTACGAGTGTATACCGAATTCAGTTGTGCTGTGTGAGCAGTAGGATGAGATTTCTGGCGTTGCCACTTGTAGTCCAATCTTTCTTTTTGTTTTTTGAAAACGTACTTGTATAGTTGTATTCCTATCTGTTTGTGAGATTTGGGTTGTTATGCTGTGAATTATTCAAGGTAAAGGTTTTGGGTTCTCATGCTGTGAAGCACCGCGTAGAAATTAAACAACCTTCTCAGCTCTCACCTCTCACAGGGCTTCGGAAGAGGTCTTCAGAAGAATTTGCACAAAAGCGTCATTATCTGTTTTCAGAAAGCAAAGCAAACAAAGGAGCTGCAGCCGAAATCCTCTATTCCTCTTCAGTCTCGTCCTGAATAAATGTTGAATATGTTTTTTGTCCCTATTTCATACCTCCAATAAGATACTGATCGTCAAATTATTCAGCTGAAAAAAGAAAATAGTATCTTGTTAACTGTTAAGACGAGCCCAGAGCTAATAACATCATGTTGTGTTATTGTTACTATCATTGATCATTGCCTACCACGTTATATACCTGATGATTCAATGTTGGGTCGCCTGAACACGCTTTACTAGGCCTGCCTAAGCACGACATGGCATAATTTTGAAGGCAAAGATGGGCCTAATCTAGGCCCATCTAAAATTATCAAAATTTTGAAAAGCTCAACTTGAGCTTTGCTCGGCAAGAGATTCTTGAACGCGTACTTAATGGGCTCTGGGTAGTGTACTAAACTAGCCCGGCTCAATATACTTAATGGGCTCTGGGTTTCTTTTTGTTCGAGTGCGTACTTGCTCGGGTGCATGTGCATGCATAAATACACCATATATACGTACATGCATCAAGAGAAAGGCCAGTTCATACAAGCCCAATATTCGTTGGCAGGGATATTCGGAGTGAAAAGGTAGATGACTAGAGTTGATTCAGAGGTGTCCTCATTTTTTATCATTTGAATTGATTCACGCAGAAATGGTTTTCTCAGTCTCTATTGTACTTTTTTTTTTTGCAGAATATAGGTAGTATTTTCTCTTAAAGCATCGTCTCTATTGTTTGCAAACTCTCTACTTTCATGTAATGTTTAAATTTGTAAAGTAGGACTTAGGATCTGTTATTGCTGTTGAACCATTACCGGGACGTATCATGGCCTGTAAAATTGCCTACTAGCTGAAACTCATAGTCGGATGATCCAAGATTGTTCATAGTTTATCATTTTAGTTGTATAATCTAATTGTTCAATTTTCTTGTGGGTGGCCTGGGTAGTGAAGTAGATCGGATATTCAAGAGAGGGATGAATTGAGATTCTTTTGGCAATAAGGTTTTATTAAAAATTTAAATTTTACTGACCCAACCTAACATGCCAGGGTTTATACTTGAAATTTGCAACCCAATTCTAAGCCCACACAATTTTACTAATATAAGCATAGAGATACAGCAAATTAAATTCAATGCATCGATAAGTTTAATTAGCTGCCATTGACATTATGTATCCCAACGTTATTCCACTCATTACAGGAGAGTAAGTTTCATCGTAATCAATGACAGGTTTCTGCGTGAACTCTTGTGCTACAAGTCTCGTTTTATGTCTCACCATATGATTATTTTCATTTATCTTCTAGATAATAACCCGTTTTGATCTTGCGGGAAACACTTTAGGAGGTGTTCAATCAACATGACCGAATTCTTTCCTTTTTATTAAGCGAGCACAATTATACCTCAATTCTTTTTTTGTTTGATCCGATCTGAGTGCTTATGGCACTCTGCCATAGACTTTGGTTCAGATATGACTAAAGTGTTTTAGCAATTTTTTAAGGCAAAATATATATCGACAACTATAGTCTTTCTTTTATATGCCATATACTCTTGGTCAACGTGCGCGCTCACTAGAAATGAAAACAAGTATAACACACGTATACTCAATAAAACACTTTTGGAGAAGTTCTTGCCCGGTCCGCTATGCCACCTGTCCATTCGGCAATTTTACGCAAAAGTCCCTCTATTTCTCAAATTACGTATAGGTCCCTGTAAATTTATGAAAAGATCATTTGTGATTTTTTGTGAGGAGATTTTTTTTTTCTCGGATTGTGTTTAGATCCCCGGTTCGTTACTTTACAGAAGGAGGCTCCCGTTAAATGTGAATCGCGAGCGAGCCCTTTTCTAATTTTTCGGGATAGCGGTCAGGTCCAAAATATACAAATAGGTCCCCGATCCTTACATTTAGATCCTTTCTCCGTTTTCCCCGAATTTTTTTTTCATGGACAGAAATACATGTGCGTCTCTATCTCTAACCTTTTTCCTTCAACTCAACCTCTAATATTTTCCCTTTTTCGTTCCCGCACGCGGCGTGCGCCTCATTTGATCTTCTAGTTGTTCATACGGAAGTACTGCACCTTTCTATGATCACTTTTGCATCTGTTATAATTATGTGAACTGAAATGATATGTACAGTATATATTGCAGCAACATGCTGGTAGTTAATTAAGAAAGAAAATGGCAGAACCGTTTAGAGCTAGTATCTTAAAGCGTAAGATCCACTAGTTATGCATACATGGGATGTTAAGCTAGATGCCATATGGAGTGAAGGATGAAACGTGTGGCCATCATCTTGCCTTTAGCTATAATATGGTGTAGTGGTGCTCTATTTTGGTTTTCATGAAACTGTAACTGCTTCAGTGCATCGCTCGCTAGAATACCATTTTCATGCAACCTTGCTTGCTTCAGTGCATCACTCAATCACTTGTCAGAAACTTCTAATCTAGTACGTTAAATGGGACAACGTGTTCCCATGCTCGGAGCTCATGGAGCCTCTCATTAATTCCTTAGTGTGCAGGGAGCACACCTGTTTATGTGCATACGTGTGGTGTGTATGAGTTAAGTGCGTCTGCCACTTAAAAAAATTCGATTGCTTGCGACGTGTGATATCAAAATTATGCGTAAATTTCATAAAACTACAGTTTTTTTTTACAAAACTATCAGAAAACTACAAATTTTAGCTTTTATTTTACAAAACTACAGATTTTAGCTTTTATTTTACAGAACTACATATTTTAGAAGAACTTGTTTTACAAAACTATAGGTTTCTTGTACAATTATCAGAAAACTACATATCTTAGCTTTTATTTCACAAAAACGGAGTTTTAGAATTAATTGTTTCTTGTAAGCTGTCATGTGAGCCCGCACTATCAGACCCATTACAAAAAATGCCAATTCTAAAACATGTAGTTTTGTAAAACAAGTTCTTCTAAAACTTGTAATTTTGTGATACAAATTCTCCTAAAACATGTAGTATTTATGAAATAAAAACTAAAATTTCTATCAACAGACAACTTCGTTTTGATTTTCTATTGCTCCCGATAAGTTCCTTCGCGTCCCGATTATTTCCAGTCACACCACTAGGCTCATTCCCCTTGTTGCTAAAAAAGAAGCTCACGTCCCCTTTTTTTGTTTTTTTATTGCTCTCAGGGCCTGTTTGGGGGGAGCTGTGGCTGGGCTGAAAAACTGCTTTTGATTTGTTCGGCTGTAAAGCAGCTGTAGCTGACGGCTGTGGCTTTTCTTGATATATCGTTTGGCAAAACAGGCTGCTGCAGCTGTAGCTTTTGGGGCCAACCATGTGGGCCCAAGTGAGGAGGGAGTCGGGGAGGTGGCGCCCGAGCCAGAGGGAGTCAAGGAGGCGACTGGACGGGGATACGACGGGACGAGAAGGGAGACGGAGCGAGTAGGGAGGCGATCGAGTGAAGCCACAGCTGAAAAGCACCTCCATACCATATGTGGCTTAACTTTGCAGCTGGGCAGTTTGTGGGAACTTTATGCCCAAAGCTGAAGCGCAGCCCCCCTCCCCCCAAACAGGGCCTCAATTATCGCGTCCCGGTTATTTCCCAGTCACAAAACTCAGTTCATTTCCCTTTTTTTCGTTTCTCTATTGCATCCCGGTTATTTCCCAGTCACAAAACACAGCTCATTCCACTCGTTGCTAAAAAAGAAGTTCACGTCCAGTTTTTTGTTTTTCTATTGCTCCCGATTAGCCCCCCCGTCCTGATTAGTTCCTTGCATCCCGATAAATTATTTGCCATTCACAGAACTCAGCTACATATACAGCTGCAACACTGTGGACCCAGACTTGGGAAAAATACTGCCGCCCTATATGCAATCATGCAAGACCGTGCTTGCAAATTGGCAATTTTGAGAACCGAGATCCTTTGTGCTTGGTGCCTTGCCTTCCTTGCGGCGGCGCTGCCTGTATACGCGCGCACACACACACAGAGACATGGAGTTGCTAATTACTCTCCTCCTCAAGCACAAAGGATCTTCAATATAAGCTTCAAAGTGCCCTTTTTTGTTTTTCTATTGCTCCCGATTAGTAGTTCCCTAAGTTCCCTTGATGAATAATTAATTAGCTCCATAAGTTCCCTTGATGAATAATTAATTAGTTCCCTAAGTTCCCTTGATGAATAATTAATTAGCTCCATAAGTTCCCTTGACGATTAATTAGTTCGAGAACCGAGATCATGTGCCTTGCCTTCCTAGCAGTTCCTGCCGCAATAATTCGAGAACCGAGATCATATCATGTGCCTTGGCTTCCAACCCTGCCGCAGCGCTTGTAACACCCCGGCATCTAATACGCCTGAATGCTACCAAACATGGATTATGTAACATCTAAATACTACAAATAAAAGAAAATTACAGCAAAGGAACAATTGCTAGAACCGAAAATTTCGGCAGCATCTCCTTTGTTTAATCATGATCTCGAGCAATCATAATGGCATAGCAGAATATGACATAATATGAAACATCTAAAACAGCAATAATAAGCGACACGGAAGCACTATAAGTCCACTTTAAGCATCCCAAAGACATCATTAGCCAAATGAAACGAATAAGGCAATCCTAGCACGCATCTAAACCATAAACATCAATTGTATCACATTAAGTTTATTGTCATGACTCCAAATGATTCCATTGTGGAATCAATTGCGTGAACTACGTGGAGATGTGTGACTATTCCCCTTTTCCCTCATGCCGATCTCAAGGTACCTAAAACAACATAAAACACAAGCGTGAGTTCAAAACTCAGCAAAGTGTATTGTAATGGGAAAACAAAGATCAAGTCAACAAACCATCATCACCAATCTCCAAAAGCACATCATAACACAACATGGTTAGCATTCCAAACATCTTTTAAGCATCCATGTATTCATCTCGTGAGCAACTCATAACATAAACATCATCATATACATATTTCATTAATGCAATGCAATGCACATGTCTCCTTGGAAACTCATACCGGTATGGTTGAGTGCACACCCGTCGGCATGCACCCTTTTCCCCCTTCCATCCCGAAGATGGAGGGTGCCTATCACTCGCTTCCATTCACCACGGTGGATGGAATCACGATGTAGGTCTTACTCAAGAATAGCCCCGGACTAGTCATAACGGTTCTCACCGACCCTCCCGGAATAGTTATGACTTATCTCACCGGCCGGCCATGAAAATATGCCATGTATGCAAAATGGACAACAACGTACACATGTATAGGAGTATTGCATATCATCACATGGCATGTAATCCGCTTATCAACAATAAGCACATTTAAATCATGGCATAATGGCTTCATATCAAGCAATACATGTAATTCATGGCAAGACAACATGCTATCTATTCCAAATACTATAAAGCACAACTAGCAACACATATAGCATACAATCCACACAACACACTTGCCTTCAACCGCGGGCAACGGAGTGACGAGAGGTTGAGGGCACTCCCGAAGGCACACCACCTGCAAACACGTGCCACACACTTAATTCGACTCCTCAAAACAGTACCCACTACACCTAATACGCTAAATACTCCAAAACCCCGAAATCACAGATTTTGCCCCGTTCTGGACAGCGGCTTCGAAAAATCATAACTTGAGTTCTAGAACTCCAAATTGAATAAACGAGTACATCCTCGCATAGCTTAGGAAATTTCCCAACTTTTTCTAGTTATAGGTAAAGACTGATTCGGACTCTAATGTTGTTTAATCTAACGTTGAACACGAACTGTCTCAATCTCGTCACAGATTTGACAGCGCTCGGTAAAACAGGCATAACTTCCAAACGGCTGAGCGGAATTTCAATTTCTTTATATGCACTGAAAGATATTGAAATTATCTACAACTTCCTAGAAGTCCGTACGGTCAGATTCGAACTCTAAATTAGTTTAATCTAATGTTGAACACAGACTGTCCCAACCTCGACACAGATTGGATAGCGCCCACCAAAACGGCCATAACTTTCAGACCGTAACTCCAAAAATTCTAAAACAAATACACAAAATAGTTCTTGATGATACCTACAACTTCTTCAACAGGAGGTCGGCCAAATTCCGAGTCTAAAATTGCGAAATCGCACCCCCTAAAACGGACTCCAAATCTGCCCGAAACTGAGTACAATACGAACTCTAGTTCTTTTCAGATCTACTCCATGGCAGCACGTCCTCTTGATCTAACAACTCCAAATCTACCATGAGAACAGCACCTAGACCTTCCCCAAGGTTTCCCCATGGACATATCTTAGTCCGACGAACGACGAACACGAAGAATGCCTCTCGATCGCCCGATCTCGCTCCCACGCGTCATGGCCACCGGTTCTCCTCGTCGGGGATCCTCCTACCGGCGAGGGCAGCACCATGGCGTGGCATGGCAGCGAGGGGGACGCAGCAAGGGCACGTGGTGGAGCAAGGGGAGGCGCAAGGGTGAGGGAGGGGTGGCGGCTAGGGAGGAGGAGGCAATGGGGTGGAGGGGAAACAAGTGGGGGCTAGGGCTAGGGAGGGGACTTGTTTGGGGCGCAGGTAGGACTAGGGCAGCAGTTTTGATGTCCTAGACCACCTCCAAAAGGCCCAAATATGTCCCACCTTCGGCCCATATGGACCCCCCAAGGCCCGAACTCCCCCGGAAGGCCCAATTCCCCTCCGGAAAGGCCCAAAATCCCCCGGAAAGGCCCACACTTGCAGAAACGGCGCAAAAACATGTTACAAGAGTCGTACCTTATGGCCGAGATCGAAAATGACTCATATCGTCATTCCGTAGTATCACATTCTACCCCCCTTAACTGGATTCGACCTCGAATCTTACACGTCAACTCTAAAACAATGTCCACTAGAGACTCATCTTCTTTGCGAACTCAACACACCCATGCAAAGACTCAAACAATAGCAATGACAACTCCATTCTCCAAATCCATCTATTAACAAGAGTGACTTGGCTTAGCTTAACTAAGCACAACTTGACATGATTCCTCATTTACTTCAATCTCTATCATGATTCATAAACTCCGAATGACACAATCACCTTGAAACACATCACTTTTTCATCATTAGTATTAAAACGGTCAACCGAGGTTCCAAACTAGAACCCCCCCAAAAAGACCATTTACGCAAAACCCCATCTCTCCCAATTATTTGACCCCTTTTCGCAAGGAATCAAAATTTACTAATGTCATCTTCGCTCATAGCCTACATCAACCATACTTTCCTTTCGACTGCCAACCACAATACACTTTTCATTCTATCCTCTCCCAGGCATAACGCACACACAGGGACGTCTAGCTAATACAATGACCACGACAAAGCATTTTACATCACACTTTCTATAACATTTGCTTCCACCCAACGATACTTTCAACCAAATTCAAACCACGACATCAACAACCTCCATCATCATCCGCCCTCATACCACTAATGTCCAGCACCTAGCCCAAACTAGGACCGTAACTCACTACCAAATCTCAATTGGCACTTTTCCCAAGAGGATGTCGCCCTCACAAACAATTCACACAAACAACGAAGCCCACGAGTATAGCTCTTAGATTATACTCAACAATAACCCGAGGCCCTTCTTATTATCGCTCCTATCAATAGTGCAAAAGAAGTACGATTCTTTTGAATCCAAGTAGACCACATACAACAACTCGAATCTCAAAGCGCCACAAATCGCTTTGGAAAGAACCCGATAACATTGAAAGACCACCCTTTTGCTTTTCATAAGTCAAGCCGCAAAGGAAAACTCAAATCTCCAATCAACGCGATACAATTCGCATCGGGGAGCACTCAAACAAATAGAGACTCCACACAATTCTCTTGACAGACGTTCTCAACAACTAAAGACAACTCGACTCGCCTTCACCACAGCCAAACTTTTCACTTTAACCAAAATCAACATCTTGGAAGAGAACTGCCACAAAAACTCTCGAAGAGAAAGGGAAACTCAAATCCCTTGCATAACAAAACCAAAATACCAGCATTTATACATTCATTCATTTTCATGCTAGAGAGCAATGAAAAATCTCGATTCATAACACGAATGCGAATTCTACAAGAGCACTCCGGATTAGTCATATGTCTCTATATGACTTTCTCACCGTCCTGGCTCAACAACTCTTTTATGCATAAAAAAAACGATGTCATGAATCTTTTTCACCATTTATTCATCATGTAACCACGATACCCATTAACCATTCACACAGAGACTTCATTCTCTTTGTCACATGATTGACACCCAACAACATCGATGGTTGCTCAAATTCGCATAACCTACATTTGCGTTAGCAGAAAAATACCACATCGCATCACAACCCAACAACCATCTTGCGCAATGCGTGCAAAACATCGCATTTTAACCAAAGCCAATAACAGAAGATAGCATCAACTCTCAAATCAAACATCTACGCCTAATAACCGCTACCAATTCTCTTAAAGAGAAAGGAAACACATTCCCAGCAGGGAACATTTTACCAACAAAATCACTTATGAAACAATCATAAGACTCACCTTTTGAAAGCGCTACTTAAAAACCACACACGTTTCCCAAATACATCCAACTCTAGTCACGATAAAATTACAATTTAAGCGCTGAACTCCAGGGTTACCAAAGATAAATCAGTTGAACGCTAAAGAGAGCGTCCCACTCCAACGCTTCGGGTGTTAACCCATACTCATAGCATAGACTAAACAGATTAACCCAAATCCAATGATTGGCATGGTTCAATACTCTTAGCCAAAACGGATGTCATAATCACCCAAATCCCGAGAAGTCCAACATCAAGCACACAAGCTACAACATCTGCTCTTGATAAAATCACTTTTCACTGTTCATATAACCACAATTGATTATATTACCAACGAACCGTAGACCATATCTACCGTATGACAACCAACAAGGAGAACCACGTTCTCACAACTCCAGCACA
The DNA here is from genome assembly GCA_036346355.1 of Rhipidocladum racemiflorum. Lineage (NCBI taxonomy): Eukaryota > Viridiplantae > Streptophyta > Magnoliopsida > Poales > Poaceae > Rhipidocladum > Rhipidocladum racemiflorum. The sequence continues at coordinate 66,569,532 of CM070576.1, read as the reverse complement.
ATTAACTTATCGCTTAATCCAACATAAGACGATATCAACAACTTATTTTGGTCTACTAACCATGACGAGCCATTATTCATGCAACTTATTATCCCAAGCGTAGCACACATCTCTTTACAATTATTCCGGCGTAATCAACAATTACCACAGGTATAATCCTAAGTCACATATTCCATATCACCTGTTCATTCCACCAATAATTAATACTAACCACGCGACACGATCTCCACTAGACATCCCTCATAAATACGGATCCTGCATGCACATCTGTCAAGAATAATTCAACCTTTCCTACAATCATTCCATATATCCTCATTAATTGATTACACGAATTTTAAGTCATATTATCGACCCACAATATTAACTGACCCACCAGCTACAATAGGCAGAATTTCACACCATCTTCTTGCTATAACAAGTTCATCAACCGAGACATTCTATGCTAACTTGAATCTCAAACATCCATTAGATGCCTTTACCCGCATCACTTTGCACACACCACTAATCAACTTTCACTTTGGATCACCTGACGTCTCGTTTAATCATCTCTTATCAACACTATATTTTAGTTTATCTTTAAACAAACAACAAATTCACTTTAACCAAACCACTAGCTCATATCATCCGAAAACTCTAACTTCTCGTCATACACTTAACTTCTTAAACATTCGCGTGAATCACGCACCCAACTCTTAAGGAAACCATAATTGCTCCAGAAAGAACAACACCCAAAACACCTTTCCTTCCTAAAGCTCAACCATAAATCACAAGAGAAGTCAACTCTTAAATTCCCAAATGCCGACACGCAACTACTCCACAACTCTCGAGATCAACAACTTCCATGAAGGAAGATGGTCGACGAGGAAAAACCAAGCGATTAACTAAAATTTTAGGCCATAACCCCAAACTTCAAACTTTCACGAAACAAACGGTTTTTCAAAGATGAATTCCCAAGCAAGTCATCATTGCAATCAAACACCACTTAGGCCCCAACAACAAGATCTGGCACAACACCGCAATAACTCTTTTAAACCTCGAAAAAGACAAACACAAGAATAAATTGAAATCTTTCTCCGTAAAGCAACCGATCAACCACATCCTTTCCGACAAAACCTTGACACCTAAATCCATGCGACTTAGATTTTTCATCGGAACTTCAATAACTTCTTTTCAAGTTGGAGAATGGTAACCCAAGAATCAATCTATAAGTTTCTCTACAAGGCAAACAACAAATCGGGCGTCAAAGCTGACAAGGCAACCAAAAGAGGCGCAACCCGAAATTCTTCTTTTGTCTTCAACCAAAGAAGACAAAACCAAAACCACCAAAAGAACCATCGGTGAGTATCCAAACCGAACACTTTTTCTTTTATTTCAACCAACCAAAAACCAACCAAAACCGTTCGTCAAAACGGCAAAGAAAATTCGGAGGGTCAATCCACAACTCTACTACTCGACTCCAACCAATTACCCAATCTACGACAGAAAGGATAAGCACTCTCCCAACAGGAGGTTAAAAGTCCATCGGTGATGGCACTACCCGGCCACACCACAAACCCAACAATACTACAAACAATGTAAGGTGACCGAAACCCCTTTCGGCACCACAACCCACATAATCTCAATTGTATCAACACAATCAATTCTTTCATAAACATAGCAACATATATTACCAAATGTAACATTCAACAACAAAGCTTAAATACAACATTTAAGCGTAAAGCAACGGTACCCATACCCATTCCTACTGTGCAACAGAGTGTGTCAAGTTTTAAATTAATTATTCTACTTACACAAGTTTTAATGTTGCTATCCTATGGCAAAGTTTTAAGTAAAACCTAAGCCATGTTTCTAGGTTATTCCACTTCATATTTTAGTTGAACCTATAGTTATGACACTAAATACACATTCCAGGGACCTACAGCCCGCTCTGATACCAACTGTAACACCCCGGCATCTAATACGCCTGAATGCTACCAAACATGGATTATGTAACATCTAAATACTACAAATAAAAGAAAATTACAGCAAAGGAACAATTGCTAGAACCGAAAATTTCGGCAGCATCTCCTTTGTTTAATCATGATCTCGAGCAATCATAATGGCATAGCAGAATATGACATAATATGAAACATCTAAAACAGCAATAATAAGCGACACGGAAGCACTATAAGTCCACTTTAAGCATCCCAAAGACATCATTAGCCAAATGAAACGAATAAGGCAATCCTAGCACGCATCTAAACCATAAACATCAATTGTATCACATTAAGTTTATTGTCATGACTCCAAATGATTCCATTGTGGAATCAATTGCGTGAACTACGTGGAGATGTGTGACTATTCCCCTTTTCCCTCATGCCGATCTCAAGGTACCTAAAACAACATAAAACACAAGCGTGAGTTCAAAACTCAGCAAAGTGTATTGTAATGGGAAAACAAAGATCAAGTCAACAAACCATCATCACCAATCTCCAAAAGCACATCATAACACAACATGGTTAGCATTCCAAACATCTTTTAAGCATCCATGTATTCATCTCGTGAGCAACTCATAACATAAACATCATCATATACATATTTCATTAATGCAATGCAATGCACATGTCTCCTTGGAAACTCATACCGGTATGGTTGAGTGCACACCCGTCGGCATGCACCCTTTTCCCCCTTCCATCCCGAAGATGGAGGGTGCCTATCACTCGCTTCCATTCACCACGGTGGATGGAATCACGATGTAGGTCTTACTCAAGAATAGCCCGGACTAGTCATAACGGTTCTCACCGACCCTTCCGGAATAGTTATGACTTATCTCACCGGCCGACCATGAAAATATGCCATGTATGCAAAATGGACAACAACGTACACATGTATAGGAGTATTGCATATCATCACATGGCATGTAATCCGCTTATCAACAATAAGCACATTTAAATCATGGCATAATGGCTTCATATCAAGCAATACATGTAATTCATGGCAAGACAACATGCTATCTATTCCAAATACTATAAAGCACAACTAGCAACACATATAGCATACAATCCACACAACACACTTGCCTTCAACCGCGGGCAACGGAGTGACGAGAGGTTGAGGGCACTCCCGAAGGCACACCACCTGCAAACACGTGCCACACACTTAATTCGACTCCTCAAAACAGTACCCACTACACCTAATACGCTAAATACTCCAAAACCCCGAAATCACAGATTTTGCCCCGTTCTGGACAGCGGCTTCGAAAAATCATAACTTGAGTTCTAGAACTCCAAATTGAATAAACGAGTACATCCTCGCATAGCTTAGGAAATTTCCCAACTTTTTCTAGTTATAGGTAAAGACTGATTCGGACTCTAATGTTGTTTAATCTAACGTTGAACACGAACTGTCTCAATCTCGTCACAGATTTGACAGCGCTCGGTAAAACAGGCATAACTTCCAAACGGCTGAGCGGAATTTCAATTTCTTTATATGCACTGAAAGATATTGAAATTATCTACAACTTCCTAGAAGTCCGTACGGTCAGATTCGAACTCTAAATTAGTTTAATCTAATGTTGAACACAGACTGTCCCAACCTCGACACAGATTGGATAGCGCCCACCAAAACGGCCATAACTTTCAGACCGTAACTCCAAAAATTCTAAAACAAATACACAAAATAGTTCTTGATGATACCTACAACTTCTTCAACAGGAGGTCGGCCAAATTCCGAGTCTAAAATTGCGAAATCGCACCCCCTAAAACGGACTCCAAATCTGCCCGAAACTGAGTACAATACGAACTCTAGTTCTTTTCAGATCTACTCCATGGCAGCACGTCCTCTTGATCTAACAACTCCAAATCTACCATGAGAACAGCACCTAGACCTTCCCCAAGGTTTCCCCATGGACATACCTTAGTCCGACGAACGACGAACACGAAGAATGCCTCTCGATCGCCCGATCTCGCTCCCACGCGTCATGGCCACCGGTTCTCCTCGTCGCGGATCCTCCTACCGGCGAGGGCAGCACCATGGCGTGGCATGGCAGCGAGGGGGACGCAGCAAGGGCACGTGGTGGAGCAAGGGGAGGCGCAAGGGTGAGGGAGGGGTGGCGGCTAGGGAGGAGGAGGCAATGGGGTGGAGGGGAAACAAGTGGGGGCTAGGGCTAGGGAGGGGACTTGTTTGGGGCGCAGGTAGGACTAGGGCAGCAGTTTTGATGTCCTAGACCACCTCCAAAAGGCCCAAATATGTCCCACCTTCGGCCCATATGGACCCCCCAAGGCCCGAACTCCCCCGGAAGGCTCAATTCCCCTCCGGAAAGGCCCAAAATCCCCCGGAAAGGCCCACACTTGCAGAAACGGCGCAAAAACATGTTACAAGAGTCGTACCTTATGGCCGAGATCGAAAATGACTCATATCGTCATTCCGTAGTATCACAGCGCTGCCTGTATATATATACACACACGGCCACACGGACACACCACACCCAAACACATGGAGTTCCTAGCTCTCCTCATCAACATCGTGAGCTTGATTTCCGAGGCCTGCCTCACCGTGGAGAAGCTGCCGGCCGCGCTGATCTCGTCCGGCGTTTTCGAGAGCGCTGCAGCGCTCCACCTTGCCGTCTTCAAGGCTCCAGGAGGTATATTTCTGCACCACGGCAAGGCTCACTTGTACTACGGCATTCTCGTCGCCGTAGTTATCTTCGGGTTTGCGGAGGCGTCGGCCGGAATCTGGGTGTCCGGCGACCTGGTCCATCGACGTGCCGTCGGGAATACGATCCTTTGGATGTCCATATTCCCCCTCATCTTTGTGGCTGCGCTGGACTGGGAGGCTTCGTTACCGTGAAATAGTTGCATCCACTGGTGTGTGTATTAATTTCGTATTCTTTTGTATGTGCATACCAAATTTAGTTGTGCTGTGTGAGCAGTAACATGAGGTTTTATCATTTTAGAGGTTGCCACTTGTACTCCAATCTTTTTTTATTTTGAAAACGTACTTGTATTCCGACCTGTTTGTGAGATTTGGGTTATTATACTGTGAATTATTCAAGGAAAAGGTTTTGGGTTCTCATGTGGTTTTTCATATGAATTAAATGTGTTTTTGTCTTGTGATACCAGTGTGGTAGTGACGTCTGCTAGGCATCAGTTATATTTTCAAGCAGAGCAAAGAAGTAATTAAGAACAATATACATTTTCTTAAACATACCGCTTTCAAGCTGAGTTTCGAAGCACCTTGTAGAAATCAAACAACTTTCTCAGCTCCCACCTCTCACAGGGCTTGCAAGCCAGGGGATAGAAAAGCTAAACAAACAAGATGATTTGTTTAAAAAAAACGCGAGGATTTAGCATAAAACAATCACAGCAAAATCCTTCTAGAAGAGATCTCAAGAAGAAATTGCTTACGTACGGCTTGCAGTTGGTTTAATCGCTTGATACCGGTCGAATTCTATAAAATGTAGATTAATACAGACAGACAATCTTGATCGACTTTGTTGAGCTTCGTGCTGATAACGTGATGTAAAACGATGACGACTGTCGTAGATCAAATATAATACACCGATCGAATTATCACTAGACTAATCACGAAGGGCACGCATAATGAAGGGAGTCAAAATTCTCTTCTTCGTTAAATTGATTTTTGTGTACAATAAGGTACCAAATTTATAGCAAAAGAATGCATTAAAGATATAATTAAATTCACTCACAGAAGAATAGAATCCTATCCTATTTAAATAACAAAGACCAAAAAAAATACTGTTATATCTTAACACAATCGAGTACCAACTTTTCTCAAATATTAAACTTGCGAGACGTGATCGGGTTCGAAGTACGAACCCTTCGGAAAAAGAACATGTACAGGCTACCTGTTTGTTTTGTCTTGTTCCGATGACGGCCACGGTTCCTGTTGTTTTGTCTTGCAACGGAGACGCGCATGTATCTATTAGCTCGTTGCAAGTTGCAACTCACGACCGTGGCGTTTTATGGAATTTTTTTTTTAAATAATATTATTTTAATCAAAATTTACAGAAATAATATGCCGAAAAAGAAAATAGCAAAACTACCCCCCTGTGTCCATTTGAAATGGCGACAGGGTCCTGTCGCCATTTCAATTGGCGGCAGAGCTCTGTCGCCAATTCAAATGGCGACAGGGGGCAAAACCGGAATTTCGCCCATCCTGTCGCCAAATGGAATGGCGACAGGGGGCATTCCAGCCTCTGGCTGCGTGGGGCAGCAGTGGAAATGTCGAGTTTGCCCCTGTCGCCATTTGAAATGGCGACACCCCCCCTGTCGCCAATTGAAATGGACATAGGAGGGCAGGCTCAATAAATTAAGGAAAAAACATATTTAGCTGTGATAATTCTTTGTTGTCTTGTATAAAATTACAATTATGAAGGAAAAGTAATGTGAAAAGGCTGAAAAATATTATTGAATCTGTATATACTTTAATATATATATATGCAAGCACATGTATAAGCAAATTTTGGAATTCTATACACAATATTTACTGTATTTTAAAATCTGTACAACATTTTTGTGTAAGAGCGAAAAACCCAACCGTATTCGCTCTGCTGCACTGCGAAAACCTGAAATTGCATCTCCGGTATATGCAAAACCAGACATGTTTTATTCGGTCAACGCTAAACCGAAAATCGGTGTATTTGTCACACCGAAATGACAATAGTGAACAGTACCTTGTCGGGTTCACCCGGAACAAGGCCAGGCAATCTATTTTTTTTGTTTATTTCGGATTTTTGAAACCGAGTTCAAAAAAATGTTGATAAACCGAGTTGAAACCGAGAATTCTGAGCTCCTCACGAAGGTGTTACATTTTACGTATATGTCAAGAAAACCAATGTCAAGAACCAAAAATTGCAAATCCAGAGGGTTGTACAACTTGTACATGCATGGATAATTGCAGTCTAATAGGCTGGCTTTCATGGCTCAACAGGAAAGGAAAGGAATCAATCAAAGAAGGCTACCAATTGATGACTGATTTTACGATCATTGTGCAAAGCACGTATATGCAGGTAGTAACCTTAACTGTAATGACACCAGTAGTGGTACCCTTAACTGTAATGACACCAGTAGGTTTACCTCATAGCCGTGTGCACAACAAGAATGGCGCGGGCGTAGCTCCGTGGTTAGACTGCATCATCTTCGCCGGAAGGTTGCAGCGCAATTAGGTCGGGGCAACTCGGAAGAAGCTGAGCGTCAACACAACTTCGCATCCGGTATTCGGGGTTAAGTTTCGCTTGCTGAAGAGGCGACGGTAGAACGACATCGTAGCCTAATTCGTGTGAAGTGTGCAGAAGTTGATTGTCAGTCTGTTGGTAATGGAAGTGCATCCCTCCACCGGTTTTATAGTGGTGGCGAGCTAGATAGCCTGTCATCCACTTGGCAAAGATGCATGACCTGTCTCCCCTCTCCGAAAGCTGCACAACCTGTCACATCATTAGCAAAGCTGAACGACATGGCACGCCTTTCGCAAAGCTGCATCACTTGTCACGCTTCGTGAAAGCTGCACGACGTCGTGGTCCAATAAGTTTGAGTAATTTTTATCAATTTTCATCGATAATCACTCGATTTCACAAATTTTCAATCGGTTTACGAAACGTATTTTTTTTTAATTTTTTATTTAAATTAGACCGATTTACCATCGATTTCTAATATCGAACTAGATGGATACGCACTATAATGGACCGATTATGGATTATACTAGTGAGAGCCGCGTGCTTCGCCGCGCCATGCGAAATTTGATCAAAAAATGAGGAAAAGCGGGAAAAAACGGAGAAACGATGGACGAAAAATGAATTTACATTTTTTTTGAGGAAACGGCCAACGAAATTATTTTTTTCATGCTCCGGAGAAAAAACGGTTCACGAAAATACTTTTTTTCAGGAAAAACGGAGAAAGAAAACGGCTTTCCATATTTTTTGTGGGGAAATAGCTACCGAAAACATCTTCCCCATGCTCCGGAGGAAAAACGGATCATGAAAACATTTTTTCCGGGCAAAACGGAGAAAGGGCACGGTTTTCCATATTTTTTGTTTTGGAAAAACGACCAACGAAAACATTTTTCCCATGCTCCGAAGAAAAATCGGATGACGAAAAACATTTTTTTCGGGCAAAACGGATAAAGGAAACGGTCTCCCAATTTTTTTTGGAGGGAAATAGCTACCGAAAACATTTCCCCCATGCTCCGGAGGGAAAACCGACCACGAAAACATTTTTTTCGGCCAAAACGAAGAAAAGCGGTTCTACATTTTTTTGGAAAAACGGCTAACGAAAATATTTTTCGCATGCTCTGGAGAAAAAACAGACAACGAAAACATTTTTTGGGGACAAAACGGAAAAAACGATCACGAAAACATTTTTTTTCGGCCAAAACGGAGAAAAGAAACGGTTCTACATTTTTTTTTTGGAAAAACGGCTACCGAAAATATTTTTCGCATGCTCTAGAGCAAAAACGGACCCCGAAAACATTTTTTTGGGACAAAACGGAGAAAGGACCCGAACGTAAAGCGCGAGGACATATTTGTTATAATTTTGGACCTGTTCGCTATTTTGAATAATTAGGAAAGGGCTCGCTCGCGATTCGCCCTTAACGGGAGGGCCTCCATGCAAAACGGGAAACCAGGGACCTAAACGCGAACCGAAAAAAATATTCTCCTCTCACATAAAATCGTGCAAGGACCTAGACGTAATTCGGAAGAAATGGGGAGCTTTTGGCAAAAGTGCCGGTGGACACGTGGGGGCCGGTTGGCCCCCAATCTCTTTCGTATTTTTATTTATATTTATATAATGAAGTTGTTACGGAGCTTCATTTGTCAACCTCCAATTAAATAGCCATCCTCGAGATAGTTGACTTTGAGCCTGCATAACAACCGACCGCATCCAACTACTCTAGCTAACGACTTGCGAGGCGTATCTGCCGGCAAGGCACAGTGAAATGAAGCCCCACCCGTGGCCCACCGGCTCCTCCATATATATATAATATATTAATATATATATATATATATAGTACAATTACCTGGGACACCTTGGTGCCTGGGCACCATGATCCAAAACGGGTATTTTTCATATGTATATGCATGCGAAATTTTTTGAAATTTTTAGGATGTTGAGTTCAACCAGTTTACTAACTAGTTCAAACAAGTTTGAACTGAAATTCAAACTAAAGTTTCATTTTCTGATGGTAGTTTGACTGTAGGTATGTGTTGATTATACATATAAATCAGTAAAGTATGTAATCTAAATTCGTTCAAATCTTCAAATTCGAGTATATTTTTTCAAAGGTATGTGTTTCATTTGAATTCTGATAGATGGGTATATACCCTAAAACCGAAAGTTTTGAAAAATATATCCGAATTTGACTTGAATTAACGCATTTAAAATCATGGTGCAAAACTTTCGGTTTTAGGGTATATACCCATCTATCAGAATTCAAATGAAACATATACCTTTGAAAAAATATACTCAAATTTGAAGATTTGAATAAATTTAGATTACATACTTTGCTGATTTATATGTATGATCAACACATACCTACAATCAAACTATCATCAAAAAAAGAAACTTTAATTTGAATTTCAGTTCAAACTTGTTTTGAACTAGTTAGTAAACTAGTTGAACTCAACATCCTAAAAATTTCAAAAAATTTCGCATACAAATACTTATGGAAAATACCCGTTTTGGATCATGGTGCCCAGGCACCTTGGTGTCCCAAGTAATTGTACTATATATATATATATATAGGAAAAATACTTCGTACTCCCGGGAGTAATTACTCCCATATCTGAAATACCACCCAAACGTATTTGAAATACTCCTTTATCAGTTTGGATACACTCATATACTAATTATAAGATATTCCAATGAGATCCACATGAAAAAATTGCAAGGGAGTACATAATTTTTAGCATATTTTTGCAAATAACTTCATATACGCATATAAAAGAAGTATGTCTAAAAAGTGTACATACCACCTCAGAAAAAATGTAAATACCACCTAAATGATCTTATATACTTATATACTACACGTACATACTCTCCGTTCCGCGAAATACTCCCTACGTAGTGAGATACGGCATAGGCAGCATATTTGGTGCAAACCCCCTCTACTGTGAAAACTCCGTGCAAACCACGTGTAAAAATTTTGAAAAATTCTCAAAAAATTACCATACATAGGGAAGGTGTGGTTCTACAACTCTGTAAAATTTGAAGACAAAACTCAATTGCATTTGGAAGATATAAAAAAGACAAATTGCAAAATGAATAGTGCTAAAGAGTGAAAAATCACTATTCATACTGAATTTGTCTTTTTTATATCTTCCAAATGCAATTGAGTTTTGTCTTCAAATTTTGCAGGATTGTAGAATCGTACCTTACCTATGTATGGTAATTTTTTGAGAATTTTTCAAAACTTTTAGACGTGGTTTTCACGGTAAAGGAGGTTTGCACCAAATATGCTGCCATATATATATATATATGACGGTGTATAGGGAACACCTGAGTGTCTTTTGGGTTTGTGAGCACTCAAATTTGTAGCCTTTGGATCTAGATCTATTGATGCAATCAATTTGCTATCACTCTCCCCACCACCCTTCTCTTTATAGACCCCCAAATTGAGTGCTCACAAACAAAAAAACACTTGAGTGTTACTTAGCCATTCTCTCTCTCTCTATATATATATATGCTTTGGAGATCTTAGTTTTAGCCCCCCCTCGTTCCAATTTTCTGGATACGCCTCTGAGCTTGCATGTCGTTTGGCCCTCATCGTTTTTGTCGCTTTTTTTTACTTCTATTTTTCTTGGCCCTCAACGTGCTCCAGAATGAACAAGAATTAATGGTGATGCTTATAATGCCCCATCCTCCCAGTGAAATGTAAAGAACTCCCGATTTCATCACCGGTCTCTATCGACTTAAGGTGTCCCGTGGCTAGCAATTTGCCTGAACTTACTAAATATTAATTCATCTAGACTTTGAGGTGCCCCGTCGTGCTAAGTTTGCCTAAAATGACTAAATATCATGGCTCCCACATAATTTGTGCTGGTGCATTTGTGTAGCACTCGTCATTTTTGCCACCTATAATGTGCAGTCACGGACTAGCTCACTCTATGCTATTCCCATATATAAATACAATCACAGCAGGAATGTATCTCTGACTCTCTCTCTCTCTCCTCATTTTTAATATAAATATGATGCACATATCTCTGCACATCCGAGGGGGAAATCCCAGGAAACGTGCAGCACTTGCGGATAATCTGAGTGTGTAAATACTCTACTCGATTTTTTTTTTACAATTACAAGAAAGATGCACACGCACACATACAAGAGTGTGCTTAGCACACGCCTAAAGAGACGGAGGTCAAGGATAAATCCGTGACCTCACAAAGTTTCTACTGAAATGCACTCATATGTACGTAAATGTGGATACTAAAATTTGAACTCTGATAAATGGTGTTGATAAATGGTGTTGTAATAGGTTTTGATTATACAAACGGAAAGCGCAATAGTTTGGATTTTCAATTTACTCGACACACGAAGTAAGTCCAGCTGCACACTTTTTTTCGATGCACCACAAATAATTAAAAAAACACAAGTATAAGAAATATTCACAAACCACCACATTAAAAAAGCACAAAAGAAAAAGGATATAAGTGTGATACTACGGAATGTCGAGACTTTCTAATTTATGATAATAGGTTTTAAAATGTGGTAAAATGGGATAAGTTGGGGATTTTGCAACTAAAACCCTGAGATTTCACTTTTTAACGCGTTTCGGGCCATTTTCGGTGTTTGGGCCGCTCAGGGAGGTTTTGGGCTTGAGGGAAACTTCGCGGGCCGGATGGTGGGATCCACTTGGCCCATGTGGGGGTGAGGGGGGGCAGCAAACCCTGCTGCCCTAGCTCTCCCCACCCCCCATGCGCAGCCCCCATCTCCTCTCCCCTCATTCCCCATTTTTCCCCTCATCTCCTCACCTCACCTCTCCTCTCCCTTCCCAACCGCCCCTTCCCTAGGTGCTGCCGCCCCACCCTCTCCTCCCTTGTGGGCGCATCCCAAGGTCTCCTCCTCGCTGCCATGGCGCTGTCCAAGTTGTTGGGAGGGGCTGCGACGAGGAGGATTGGTGGAAACGGGCGCGTGGAAGGAAGTCGGGGAGGAACGCGAAGGTTGGATCGTCGATTGGTGATTCTCCAAGAAGGTAATGGGGGATCTTGTGGGGTAGATCTCTTGCTGCTGTAGAGGGGATTATCATGTTTTTAGATCAAGGGAGGTGCTGCCATGGGTTAGATTTGATGAAAAACTAGAGTTGTATTCGCGTTCTGGTTCGGGCAGATTGGGAACCCGAGCTAGGGCAGGCGTGTTCGCCAATTTAGAGTTGGAATTTGGCCGTACGGACTTATAAGAAGTTATAGATAATTTCATTATCTTTCCGTGGAAATAAAGAAATTGAAATTCTGCCCAGCCGTTTGGAAGTTATAGCTATTTTACCGAGCGCTGTCAAATCTGTGACGAGATTGAGACAGTTCGTGTTCAACGTTAGATTAAACAATTTTAGAGGCCGAATTGGCTTTCCCCAATACCTAGAGAAAGCTAGGAAATTTCCTAAGCTTCGCGATGGTGTACTCGTTTAATCGATTTGGAGTCTTAGAACAGAAGTTATGCCCATCGGAAGGCTGCTGTCCCGAAGGGACAGATTTGCTGTTTTCTGATTTTTGGAGTTAAGCGAAGTCGGGTAGTGGGATTCTTATGTGTGCTGTTTTGTGGACTCTATTTGAGTGTGTGGCACGTGTTTGCAGGTGGTGTGCCTCCGGGAGTGCCCTCAACCTCTCGTCACTCCGTTGCCCGTGGTTGAAGGCAAGTGTTTTGGCGTGGTTTTTATGTTATACGTCTTTGCTAGAATTGATTGATAGTATTTGGAATAGATAACATGTTGTCTTGCCATGCCATGGATTACATGTTATAATGGATAGGATGTCCTTAGGCAATGATTGAAATAATGTCGATGATATGGGGTCCTCATGCTATGATTAAAAATGCTTGTCGTTGATAAAGGATTCACATGCCATGTTTTTGAAAGGTTACCGTTGATTGTTGATCACGGTCTTACATGTTGAGAGGCCATATGTTGACATGCAATATTCTATTTATGAATACGTTACTGTCCATTTTGCATGCATGGCATATTTTCATGGCTGGCCGGTGAGTTAAGTCATAACTATTCCGGTAGGGGCGGTGAGAACCGTTATGACTAGTCCGGGGCCATTCGTTTCGTTTGAGTAAGTCCTACCTCGTGATTCCATCACCGAGGTGACTGGAAGCGAGTGATAGGCACCCTCCATCTTCGGGATGGAAGGGGGAAAAGGGTGCATGCCGACGGGTGTGCACTCAACCATACCGGTATGAGTATTCCAGAAGACATGTGCATTGCATTGCATGAATGAAACTATGAATGAGAATGTTGTTGAATTGTTCATGAGTTCATGAGACGAACACCATATTGATCAAGAGATGATTATGATGTTTTTACCATGTCGGTAATGCGTGAGAATGGTAATGATGTGATATGTAATGCTTATGAAGATTGAAGTTGATGGTTTGTTGTCTTGCACTCTGTTTCCATTGTATTACACTTCACGAGTTATGAACTCACGCTTGTATTTTCGTTGTTTGTTTTCTTTAGGTACCATGAAATCGGCGCGGAAAGGGTTTTAGCTACACTACTCCACGTAGTATCATAATCTAGCAAATTCACCTGTTTTGGAGACACGACAATAAGCATTACAATAATCATTAGTGTATGGTCTGTATGTTTGGTTGTTTCCCTCATGTGTATCATGTGGGGCTATGGGAGGGAGTTGTTTTAACTTCCTAGATTTAAGATGATGCTTATTATTTTGCTATCGATGCTTATTGATGTTTTAGTTGATGTTTAGCTATCCTTATCGCTGCGTATGGATATCTCGTTTGTCTTACATATTGATATGATGCTATGCTGTTAAGTTTCATGCAAAAACAAAGGAGATGCTGCCAAAATTTCCAATTATTCCAAATGATTACTTGCTGTAATTTACCTTAAATTATGGTATTAAATGTGTTATGGTCTATGTTTGGTGACATTCTGGGCTTAGTAAAAGCTGGGGTGTTACAGTTGGTATCAGAGCGGGCTGTAGGTCCCTGGAATGTGTATTTAGTGTCATAACTATAGGTTCAACTAAAATATGAAGTGGGATAACCTAGAAACATGGCTTAGGTTTTACTTAAAACTTTGCCATAGGATAGCAACATTAAAACTTGTGTAAGTGGAATAATTAATTTAAAACTTGACACACTCTGTTGCCTGAGAGGAATGGGTATGGGTACTGTTGCTTTACGCTTAAATGTTGTATTTAAGCTTTGATGTTGAATGTTACATTTGGTAATATATGTTGCTATGTTTATGAAAGAATTGATTGTGTTGATACTTTTGAGATTATGTGGGTTGTGGTGCCGAAAGGGGTTTCGGTCACCTTCTGTTGTTTGTAGTAATGTTGGGTTTGACGGTGTGGCCGGTTAGTGCCATCACCGATGGACTTTTAACCTCCTGTTGGGAGAGTGCTTATCCTTTCTGTCGTAGATTGGGTAGTTGGTTGGAGTCGAGTAGTAGAGTTGTGGAATGACCCTCCGAATTTCCTTTGCCGTTTTGACGAATGGTTTTGGTTGGTTGAAATAAAAAAGTGTTCGGTTTTGGATACTCACCGATGGTTCTTTTGGTGGTTTTGGTTTTGTCTTCTTTGGTTGAAGGCAAAAGAAGAATTTCGGGTTGCGCCTCTTTTGGTTGCCTGGTCAGCTTTGACGCCCGATTTGTTGTTTGCCTTGTAGAGAAACTTATAGATTGATTCTTGGGTTACCATTCTCCAATTTGAAAAAAGAATTTATTGAAGTTCCGATGAAAAATCTAAGTCGCATGGATTTAGGTGTCAAGGTTTTGTCGGAAAGAATGTGGTTGATCGGTTGCTTTGCGGAGAAAGTTTTCAATTTATTCTTGTGGTTGTCTTTTTCCGAGGTTTAAAAGAGTTATTGCGGTGTTGTGTCAAATCTTGTTGTCGGGGCCTAAGTCGTGTGTGATTGCAATGATGACTTGCTTGGGAATTCATCTTTGAAAAACCGTTTGTTTCGTGAAAGTTTGAAGTTTGGGGTTATGGCCTAAAATTTTTTTTTGGTTAATCGCTTGGTTTTCCCTCTTGCAACCATCTTCCTTCGTGGAAGTTGTTGATCTCAAGTTGGGGAATAGTTGCGTGTCGGCATTTGGGAATTTAAGAGTTGACTTCTCTTGTGGTTTATGGATGAGTTTTCCTAAGGAAAGGTGTTTTGGGTGTTGTTCTTTCGAGCAATTATGGTTTCCTTAAGAGTTGGGTGCGTGATTCACGCGAATGTTTAAGAAGTTAAGTGTATGACGAGAAGTTAGAGTTTTCGGTTGATATGAGCTAGTGGTTCGGTTAAAGTGAATTGGTTGTTGATTTAAAGATAAACTAAAATATTGTGTTGATAAGAGATGATTAAACGAGACGCCGGGTGATCCAAAGTGAAAGTTGATTAGTGGTGTGTGCAAAGTGATGCGGGTTAAGGAATCTAATGGATGTATGAGATTCGTTAGCATAGAATGTCTCGGCTGATGAACTTGTTATAGCAAGAAGATGGTGTGAAATTCTGCCTATTGTAGCTGGTGGGTCAGTTAATATTGTGGGTCGACAATATAACTTAAAATTCGTGTAATCAATTAATGGGGATATATGGAATGATTGTAGGAAAGGTTGAATTATTCTTGACAGAGGTCTGTCTGGGATCCGTATTTATGAGGAATGTCTAGTGGAGATCGTGTCGCATGGGTAGTATTATTATTGGTGGAATGAACTGGTGAGATGGAATATGTGACTTAGGGATTATATCCAGGGTAATTGTTGATTACGCCGGAATAATTGTAAAGAGATGTGTGCTACGCTTGGGATAATAAGTTGCATGAATAATGGTTCGTCATGGTTAGTAGACCAAAAGAAGTTGTTGATATGCGTCTTATGTTGGATTAACTGATAAGGTAATTGTGCTGGAGTTGTGAGAACGTGGTTCTCCTTGTTGGTTGTCATACGGTAGATATGGTCTACGGTTCGTTGGTGATATAATCAATTGTGGTTATATGAACAGTGAAAAGTGATTTTTATTAAGAGCAGATGTTGTAGCTTGTGTGCAACAGTGTTGGACTTCTTGGGATTTGAGTCGAACTTTCTTTTGAAGGTTTACGGATTCAAATGAATGTATAAATTTTCGGGAGTGCCTCTTTGTTTAGGCGTCTTGATTAGTGTGCAATAAAATCTCCCCTGATTAAGTGGCATTTTGTCAAGTTACAAACTTGACTACGATGATTGGAAATATGGATGAAAGAGTAGTATTTGAAGTAACCGGCTTATGAGTTCCAAATGTGGTGGGGTATTGAACCATGCCAATCATTGGATTTGGGTTAATCTGTTTAGTCTATGCTATGAGTTTGGGTTAACACCCAAAGCGTTGGAGTGGGACGCTCTCTTTAGCGTTCAACTGATTTATCTTTGGTAACATCGAGTTAAGCGCTTAAATTGTAATTTTATCGTGACTAGAGTTGGATTTATTTGGGAAACGTGTGTGGTTTTTAAGTAGCGTTTCAAAAGGTGAGTTTTATGATTGTTTCATAAGTGATTTTGTTGGTAAAATGTTCCCTGCTGGGAATGTGTTTCCTTTCTCTTTAAGAGAATTGGTAGCGGTTATTAGACGTAGATGTTTGATTTGAGAGTTGATGCTATCTTCTGTTATTGGCTTTGGTTAAAATGCGATGTTTTGCACGCATTGCGTGCAGTGGTTGTTGGGTTGTGATGCGATATGGTATTTTTCGGTTAACGGGCCGTAGTTTATGCGATTTTGAGCAACCATCGATGTTGTTGGGTGTCAATCACGTGACAAAGAGAATGAAGTCTCTTTGTGATTGGTTAATGGGTATCGTGGTTACATGACGAATAAATGGTGAAAAAGATTCATGACATCGTTTTATAAGCATAAAATAGTTGTTGAGCCAGGACGGTGAGAAAGTCATATAGAGATATATGACTAATCCGGAGTGCTCTTGAAGAATTCGCATTCGTGTTATGAATCGAGATTTCCATTGCTCTCTAGCATGAAAAGGAATGAATGGATAAATGCTGGTATTTTGGTTATGTTATGCAAGGGATTTGAGTTTCCCTTTCTCTTCGAGAGTTTTCGTGGCAGTTCTCTTCCAAGATGTTGATTTTGGTTAAAATGAAAAGTTTGGCTGTGGTGAAAGCGAGTCGAGAAAGGGAAACTCTGTCAAGAGAATTGTGTGGAGTCTCTATTTGTTTGGGTGCTCCCCGATGCGAATTGTATCACGTTGATTGGAGATTTGAGTTTTCCTTTGTGGCTTGACTTAGGAAAAGCAAAAGGGTGGTCTTTCAATGTTATCGGGTTCTTTTCAAAGTGATTTGTGGCGCTTTGAGGTTCGAGTTGTTGTATGTGGTCTACTTGGATTCAAAAGAATCGTACTTCTTTTGCACTATTGATAGGAGTGAGAATAAGAAGGGTCTCGGGTTATTGTTGAGTATAATCTAAGAGCTATACTCGTGGGTTTCGTTGTTTGTGTGAATTGTTTGTGAGGGCGACATCCTCTTGGGAAAAGTGCTAATTGAGTTTTGGTAATGAGTTACGGTCCTAGCTTGGGCTAGGTGCTTTGGACATTAGTGGTATGAGGGTGGATGATGATGGAGGTTGATGATGTCGTGGTTTGTATTTGGTTGAAGGTATCGTTGGGTGGAAGCAAATGTTATAGAAATTGTGATGTAAAATGCTTTGTCGTGGACATTGTCTTAGCTAGATGTCCCTGGGTGTGCGTTATGCCTGGGAGAGTATAGAATGAAAAGTGTAACGTGGTTGGCGATAAAAGAAAGTATGGTCGATGTAGGCTATGAACGAAGATGACATTAGTAAATTTTGATTCCTTGTGAAAAGGGGTCAAATAATTGGAAGAGATGGGGTTTTGCGTAAATGGTCTTTTGGGGGGTTCAAGTTTGGAACCTCGGTTGACCGTTTTAATGCTAATGGTAAAAAGGGATGTGTTTCATGATGATTGTGTCATTCTGAGTTTATGAATCATGATAGCGATTGAAGTAAATGAGGAATCATGTCAAGTTGTGCTTAGTTAAGCTAAGTCAAGTTACTCTTGTTAATAGATGGATTTGGAGAATTGCGTTGTCGTTGCCACTGTTTGAGTCTTTGCGTGGGTGTGTGGAGTTCGTAAAGAAGATGAGTCCCTAGTGGACATTGTTTTAGAGTTGAAGTGTAAGATTCGAGGTCGAATCCAGTTAAGGGGGGTAGAATGTGATACTACGGAATGTCGAGACTTTCTAATTTATGATAATAGGTTTTAAAATGTGGTAAAATGGGATAAGTTGGGGATTTTGCAACTAAAACCCTGAGATTTCACTTTTTAACGCGTTTCGGGCCATTTTCGGGTGTTTGGGCCGCTCCGGGGAGGTTTTGGGCTTGAGGGAAACTTCGGGCCGGATGGTGGGATCCACTTGGCCCATGTGGGGTGAGGGGGCAGCAAACCCTGCTGCCCTAGCTCTCCCCACCCCCATCGCCAGCCCCCATCTCCTCTCCCCTCATTCCCCATTTTTCCCCTCATCTCCCTCACCTCACCTCTCCTCTCCCTTCCCAACCGCCCCTTCCTAGGTGCTGCCGCCCCACCCCTCTCCTCCCTTGTGGGCGCATCCCAAGGTCTCCTCCTCGCTGCCATGGCGCTGTCCAAGTTGTTGGGAGGGGCTGCGACGAGGAGGATTGGTGGAAACGGCGCGTGGAAGGAAGTCGGGGGAGGAACGCGAAGGTTGGATCGTCGATTGGTGATTCTCCAAGAAGGTAATGGGGGGATCTTGTGGGGTAGATCTCTTGCTGCTGTAGAGGGGGATTATCATGTTTTTAGATCAAGGGAGGTGCTGCCATGGGTTAGATTTGATGAAAAACTAGAGTTGTATTCGCGTTCTGGTTCGGGCAGATTGGGAACCCGAGCTAGGGCAGGCGTGTTCGCCAATTTAGAGTTGGAATTTGGCCGTACGGACTTATAAGAAGTTATAGATAATTTCATTATCTTTCCGTGGAAATAAAGAAATTGAAATTCTGCCCAGCCGTTTGGAAGTTATAGCTATTTTACCGAGCGCTGTCAAATCTGTGACGAGATTGAGACAGTTCGTGTTCAACGTTAGATTAAACAATTTTAGAGGCCGAATTGGCTTTCCCCAATACCTAGAGAAAGCTAGGAAATTTCCTAAGCTTCGCGATGGTGTACTCGTTTAATCGATTTGGAGTCTTAGAACAGAAGTTATGCCCATCGGAAGGCTGCTGTCCCGAAGGGACAGATTTGCTGTTTTCTGATTTTTGGAGTTAAGCGAAGTCGGGTAGTGGGATTCTTATGTGTGCTGTTTTGTGGACTCTATTTGAGTGTGTGGCACGTGTTTGCAGGTGGTGTGCCTCGGGAGTGCCCTCAACCTCTCGTCACTCCGTTGCCCGTGGTTGAAGGCAAGTGTTTTGGCGTGGTTTTTATGTTATACGTCTTTGCTAGAATTGATTGATAGTATTTGGAATAGATAACATGTTGTCTTGCCATGCCATGGATTACATGTTATAATGGATAGGATGTCCTTAGGCAATGATTGAAATAATGTCGATGATATGGGGTCCTCATGCTATGATTAAAAATGCTTGTCGTTGATAAAGGATTCACATGCCATGTTTTTGAAAGGTTACCGTTGATTGTTGATCACGGTCTTACATGTTGAGAGGCCATATGTTGACATGCAATATTCTATTTATGAATACGTTATCGTCCATTTTGCATGCATGGCATATTTTCATGGCTGGCCGGTGAGTTAAGTCATAACTATTCCGGTAGGGGCGGTGAGAACCGTTATGACTAGTCCGGGGCCATTCGTTTCGTTTGAGTAAGTCCTACCTCGTGATTCCATCACCGAGGTGACTGGAAGCGAGTGATAGGCACCCTCCATCTTCGGGATGGAAGGGGGAAAAGGGTGCATGCCGACGGGTGTGCACTCAACCATACCGGTATGAGTATTCCGTAAGACATGTGCATTGCATTGCATGAATGAAACTATGAATGAGAATGTTGTTGAATTGTTCATGAGTTCATGAGACGAACACCATATTGATCAAGAGATGATTATGATGTTTTTACCATGTCGTAATGCGTGAGAATGGTAATGATGTGATATGTAATGCTTATGAAGATTGAAGTTGATGGTTTGTTGTCTTGCACTCTGTTTCCATTGTATTACACTTCGCTGAGTTATGAACTCACGCTTGTATTTTCGTTGTTTGTTTTCTTTAGGTACCATGAAATCGGCGCGCGGGAAAGGGTTTTAGCTACACTACTCCACGTAGTATCATAATCTAGCAAATTCACCTGTTTTGGAGACACGACAATAAGCATTACAATAATCATTAGTGTATGGTCTGTATGTTTGGTTGTTTCCCTCATGTGTATCATGTGGGGCAATGGGAGGGAGTTGTTTTAACTTCCTAGATTTAAGATGATGCTTATTATTTTGCTATCGATGCTTATTGATGTTTTAGTTGATGTTTAGCTATCCTTATCGCTGCGTATGGATATCTCGTTTGTCTTACATATTGATATGATGCTATGCTGTTAAGTTTCATGCAAAAACAAAGGAGATGCTGCCAAAATTTCCAATTATTCCAAATGATTACTTGCTGTAATTTACCTTAAATTATGGTATTAAATGTGTTATGGTCTATGTTTGGTGACATTCTGGGCTTAGTAAAAGCTGGGGTGTTACAATAAGATGTGAAGCGTATGATGTGGCTACCAGCATGCTGGACTGGAACGCAGCGCCGATCATAGGAATAGCACAATCTGAGCGCTTTAACAACAGAGCATACATATCACCTTGCCCATTGTACACACTGAACGAAATTTACCGTTCCAAGAGCTCAAAAATAAGTAACCTAACCAACCATGAATTCCAACACCAAGTACGACACCTCCACCAAGTACAACCAAGAATCCTTGATGCCTCCATCCCCTCAGATAATAGCCAGTGAAGTTGGAAAATATGTTCGTCAGGTTGTCGAGCGCCTCGGGATAAAAATTTCCGCGCAAATAGATACCAAGGCCTCTTCATGCCGTCCCGCATGCACGGTCTTCTCTGCTCTTGATGCTGTAAGGCCGCGATGGTTTGTTAGATCATAAAACTAGAACAAGGAGAGCACATGACCAAATAACTCTACCTTTGCGTTGCTGGTGACGTGAATGCTCTCATCAGTGGACTACAAGCCTTTCATATCTAGTTAGACAAATCCCAAACCTACTAATTCTGTGCGAATTAACTAAAATAAAATAAACACAAAGCTTCCTCTCTCTCTCTCTCTCTCTCTCTCTCTCTCTCTTTTGCGTGTACAAGTATAAACAAGAGCTCACCGATGTATTCTTAAGCAGCTCAAAGCTTGTGTCAACAGCCCTGTAAGCTGCAGGATGGCATTTTCTTTTAGACCAATCAACGTGTGTGTCACTGACCAATTTGCAATTCCAGTTGGATCAACTATCTGCAGACACAAAAACAGCACGATATTACAAGGTAGTAAAGATAACAAAAACATTTTCTACAGGACCTTTTGAGGGCTCACGTTAAAGAGGGTTGGCAAATAGTGCTCATCAGAATAGCAGTTATGCCATTCATTTCCAGGCAGCAAATTGCAATCACAAGATCAGTGACGAAACACAAATCAGGAAAGAAGAGCATTTTGATGATCATCAAAATACAGAAAAGGTAATCAATCAATGCAGTATGGAGATTTGCTCCTCTATGGTTTTGGTACTAGAGCATACAATGCTGCATGACTGCATACCGTACACAGATCTGAAGACCCATATATGAATAGATAGGTTGACATTGTGGCCAACTAAGTGAACATCACGAGCAATGAAACAGAATCCCAAAATGAAGACAATATAAAAGGAATTTGACACTCATGACCATGAAAATACAAACTGGGGCTTTGGACACTTTGTTGGTGAGGCAAAATCATGAAGACAGAACAAGTACAAACTGAAACGACTGTTATGCAATAGCATGGATATTTACATAATTTATCCAATGTGCTATTACTAACGCAAAAAATGCCACATACATTAATAACGTCTAATACCTTACACAAATAGCTAGGGGGATAGCATGGCAACTAATTATCAAGGAAAAAGAAACAACATGAACTTTCGCTTTAGTTTTCCTATTTTACTGATCTTTTTACCTTACAGTAGCGCTTGAATTTTGCATAGTAAAGGTTGTCAACGAGAATAATAACCGCATGCTGTCATTTCACGGTGAACCACTGCAAGAGGAATACACATCGGAATGTGGGAGATTGGACTGTACAAATTAGGAAACCACAGCAATTGTTTAAAGGAATATTTGAATTAGAATATAGAGGGTTATTGAAATTCATAGCAGTTGTGTTAAAAAGTTGTGAAAGTGAGACGAAAATGAAAGGGCATTGCAATATTTATCAACCATATGATCCCACTTTCCAAGAAAATCAAACTGTGTAATCATGTGCTGAAAAATTAGCTTAGTGTTGATTTTGGTATTGCAAAATGGTTATGCTCATGGCATGTGTGGTGCATGTGCTATTTCAGATGATTATTTGATATGCTTGTGATAGCATGGTAATATTTTCTTTGATGCAATGCGCTCATGTGAGTGGTTGCATGGACTGATCTTGAGTCAAGTTGTGGACTTGTGCTCGTACACAGTTTCATGTTTGTTTATGTGCAGGTTTTGCTTGAGATCGAACGTGGTCGATAACGGGACTAGAACTAGGTTCATGAAGGAACTGAGGTTCATGGAGGAATGAGGTCCTAGTGGTCAAGAATATCATGCGAGACGTTCGGACTAGAGAACAGTGCACGTGAAGTCGAGAGTGAGTTACGTGATAGCGGCAGGTGGGCCGTACACGTGTATGCAAGAATTTTGGTTGTATGCATATATTGGGCTATATGTAATTGGGCCAGGTGGATATGCATGCATGTATTTGAATACAACTGTTTAGGGTTTATTTAGTATCTCCTGTTTTGTTGGAGTTGTAAGCTGCACAATGAAGGATTGTTGGCGCTAGATACCCCTGAACCGTGTCTAGATCGGCACTACTGTATCTAGACACGGTTAAATGTGTCATAGATTATCTTCTTGTGCGTGCAAGTAATAATAGTTGTGATGGTTTAATATATACATGATGATTAATCTATTTTGGCAAAGGGTCGTTTTGTTTGGATATTTGACAGAAGTGCAACTTGTTATTGGGCCAGGATGCAAGCCCATAAAGAAACTTGGCGCACTTATAAAAGGAGAGACGTGAAGGTCTTCCAGATGTGGTGCAAGATGCGACGTGAGGGTTTCTAGAGAAAGCATCGGCCGGAGGCAAATTCGTGAGCGCAGTGTGCGTGGCGGTGACATGAACGCAAGAAGCCGAGGCGGAGCACCTCCAGGCAATGGGCCGAGCAAAAGAGAAAAGAACGGCTTTTCAAAACGCGGCCACCCCATGAAATATCTGGGATTGCCTCTTGCATTGGGTCACTACGTCGCGCACACCTACAACCCATCCAAAACAAAATGTCGCGACGCTTACGACTTGGCAGCACATCACCTCTCATTGGGGGCCGCCTAATCTTGATCAAACTCCAGTACTCACTTCAATCCCAATCTACCGCTCACGGCACTAAAGGCGCCAAAGAAGTTCATCACATACATTGACAAGATAAGGAGAAAGTTCCTTTGGGCAGGAAATGATGCCTTGCACGCTGGTAACTGCAAGGTGGGATGGGCAACTGTTTGTCGGCCATTTCGATTAGGAGGACTAGGAGTGTTGGACTTGGACAGGTTCGCGCGAGCACTCCGATTGCGTTGGCTCTGGCTAAAGCACACGAACCCAGAAAGGTCTTGGAATGGGCTAGCAACACCGTGTGACACTACGGACCACCATCTTTTTTCTACGGCTATGCAAATCACCATCGGAAATAGCCAGAGAACTATATTCTGGACCTCCAGATGGCTTCAGGGTGTAGCTCCTGCCCAGATCGCACCGCAGTTTTACAGACATTCCAGGAGAAAGACAAGATCGGTGGCAAACACGATACAAAACAATAACTGGATACACGACATTTGACATCACTTGACCCCACAACTGTTACGGGAATATGTCCACTTTTGGTCAAAAGTGCGAGCAATACCGTTGCGCCCGGAATTCGAAGATAGCTTCATATGGACACCAACTGCCGATGGCGTCTACTCACCAAATTTCGGCGTACTATTTGCAATTCAACGGAGCTGCTCCAAAACCTTCAGATTACAACTGGTCGGCATGGGCTCCCTACGCTACAAAATATTCCTCTGGCCGGGCGATCGTAATAGGCTATGGACTACTCAGTGTCTACATGTCAGGGGATGGCCTAATTCCTACTTCTGCCAAATGTGTTGTCGAAGCCTGGAGACGGTCTCCCACCTATTCATTGACTGCCCTCAAGTTAAACATCTGTGGTCAGCAATTGCACGATGGGTGCATCTCGCCCGCTCCTACTGCATCGTTGGGAGACGTCAGTGCATCTTGAGCAATGGAACCTCAACCGTTTAGAATGCCACAATAGCCTTCGGAAAGGGATCAAAAGCTTGATTATTCTGACTTGCTAGGAATGGTGGAAAGAGCGAAATAACAGAATTTTCCAAGGGAAGTGGGCGACTGATGAACAGATTCTCCAATCAATCAAAGATGAAGCATAGTCTCAGGAGCAACGCATCTAGAAAGGCTTCTGAACCAGCAGCTTTAATTTCTGTTCTTTTCTTCCTTTTGGTGTCTCTTTTGGCTTTTGGTGCAGTCTCCTGCACTTTGTAAAGATTAAACTCTTAACTCTTTTCTTTCTGCTAATATATTCTGGCCTTGCTGCCTTTCAAAAAAAAAAACGGCGGTCACATGCATGCATGAAGAAAGTTAAGTTGTTGTTTTTCTTGTATGATTAGCATTAAACCAATAATTCATAATTCATTAGTTGGGTCGTGATTGCTGCTGTGTTGCTGGAATAGAAGTGGCTCTGTTTGTTTGGTACCGAAGCTTGGCTATTTGGCTGTTTTACTTGCACGCACAGGAAGAAAAATCTTCGGCTGTATTCATTGTGCTACAGTTGTGTCATAGATTATCCTATAGTGAGTAATGATTAATGTGTTGTTGTACATGCCTAGAATCTGTTGCTTTATTTTAAAGTGAGATAGCACACTCTTTTTACTTAGTGGGTTAGTGACCATTGATAATGTTTAAAACTTTAAAGTTGATGCGGAGTTAGAACATTGAGATGGTCGCTTCTTTTACTTAGTGGAGAATGGGTGATCGCTTCTGTAGCGGTGACATTCTTATATACTCAGGGCGAGGAAGACGAAGAGCTTCAAATAAGTGCTGGCGCGGGAGATTGGAGCAGTTCGGTGTCAGCATGAGAAGCCGAGCCAGACGCGAATAAGCATGACGTCATTAAGCTGAAAACACTTCAGGCGACAATGAAATCACGGTGATCAGGTTAACTCCAGGAAGATAAGGCGGAACGGTCAAAATTCCACACCTCATTTGGGCTGTCAGTTATGTCTCGAAGGCATCCGCACCGTGCCCTTAAGCCCGGCCCAATTCGGGGAAAATTCGTGTCATTTGTATTAAAAGTAAAAACATAAAAACACTGCTCGTAAAATATAACTCACATTCAGGAACATCCTTTCACAGAGCAACGGCATCAGGATTCAGGAGACAGGTGGATATATTCTCAAGCCATGTGTGTCTCACCGAACAGTCAGAAAACAGGAGCAAGTAAGGATACAATAATGCAACTTGTTGAAAATTGTCAGCAAACAGTATCTAGTTTTCTACTTAATACAAATTATCGGAATAAACACAACAGATGATAAATGACACCACAAAAAAGAAACAGAAGATGTGGTACTGAATTAAGTAGTGAAAGATGAATCTATTTGTTTCAATTACTTAATTGTTACATCCCTAAGAATGTAAATGCCACCAACAAGTAAGCCACTAAACATAACTAGATGTAAAAATAGAAGCATAAGACAAACAGGACGGGGGCAAGGCTTACGGTCAGCCGATAACCTAAGGAGAGGATCAAAACATCTCAC
The DNA here is from genome assembly GCA_036346355.1 of Rhipidocladum racemiflorum. Taxonomy (NCBI): domain Eukaryota; kingdom Viridiplantae; phylum Streptophyta; class Magnoliopsida; order Poales; family Poaceae; genus Rhipidocladum; species Rhipidocladum racemiflorum. The sequence goes on along the minus strand of CM070576.1, from coordinate 66,543,284 downwards.
AGACTCACACTTGCTCAGATGGGCTGATGACAATGAGGGCAGTAAGGCAGTGGCATAATATGTATGTTAGGAATAGTCTCACATCGGTTGTGGAGAGGGTTTGAGCATGATTTATAAGGGTGAGAGAGCACCCTTTCATTGAGCTAGCTTTTTGGAAGGAGATGGCCCAAGAGACCTTGGTCCGCTGCTCGGGTTTGGCCTGCGAGTGTGGTGCAGCCCAACGATCTGGGATCCGGACGCGCTAGGTGTGGCGGTCCGGTTGACAAGTGGTATTAGAGCCTAGGTGCCCCAGGTTGTTCCTAGATAATCTCGGCCCGATGTGTGAGGGGGAGATTGTTGGGAATAATCCCACATCGGTTGTGGAGAGAGCTTGAGCATGGTTTATAAGGGTGATGGAGCACCCTCTTATTAGCTAGCTTTTGGGGGGAAGATGGCTCAAGAGTCCTTGGCCCGCTGCTCGGGTTTGGCCTGCGAGTGTGCTGCAGCCCAACGACCTGGGATCCGAACGCGCTAGGTGTGATGGTCCGGTGACAATGTACAAGTACAACATCTCATTGTTCATGTTGCTGCAAAGACATCTGCAGTAAAGATCAATTACTTTTAAGCAAGAAGAATGGAGGGTGTGTATCGACTAATTCGACAACAAAAGTGTACCTTAGAAGTAACCTTCGGTGATTAATTCAAGACAAAAGTGTACCTTAGAAGATCAATTACTTTTAAGCAAGAAGAATGGTGTATGGACTGGATCAAAAAACAAAAAATTAGACTTGGATTAGACTTGTGCTGGAGCCCATTATAAGGCTGAACCCAAAGATGACCTGGAAATCCAGGTCTCTATGAGCCTTGAATAGTGCGACATGCATTTAATTTAGGCCCTTATATTGGGTCTATTTCCAACCATAGCCCGAACTCTCCTTCACACATAGCACACGCGAGGACGGCCTCTCCATATAGGGATGAACCCCTCCGGCCTCTTCAATAGAGGCGCACATAGCACACCCCATTGGGATGACTACAGGCCTAAATAGACCTTCAAATATCTAAAAAGGCTATTTTAGAGGCCATCTTTGAAGAGAGTCTAACAAAGAGCGTACCTTAGATGTATAGAACCAGCCCCACATTAATCGTGACACGTAGCTTCTCCGTCTCTGCCATTCTGCCTAGCATACATAGCTCCTCGCTGCACGCGGACAACGAAAGTTCCCTGAGCGAAGGTGGGAGGCCCATCTCTGGCAGCATTGCAACGCTCGAACAACCGATGATTTGTAACCGCCGAGGGAGGCAAGGCTTCGCAGATTTGCAGGAAGTGACAGAAGATTTGGGTATCCATCAAATACGAGATCTCGGAGGGAGGTGAGAAGCTGGAGCGCTTTCTCTTGCTCCTCTGTTAGGCTCACCATGCTCTCGCCATGCTTGCTACCCCAATAATAACAGAATCGCAGGCATCGCAGTGACGTGAGATGTTTGCAGAAGGACATGGAAAGGACAGAAGCTTCACCAATCTCAAGAGTTTCCAGTCGAGACAAGATCTCATAGGCCCCTTGCTGCTGCGACAGAAGATCCAAACATGGAGGTATGCTAAGGATTCTAATTCTAATGTTTCTAACGGACTGGAGGCCCTCGATCCAAGCAAGCGACTCACAATTTCTTATTTCCAACTCTCTCTCTCTCTCTCTCTCTCTCTCTCTCTACTACGTCACAGAACTCAGCTACATATACAACTACCGCCTATGACTTGGAAAACATTTTTTTCCCCAGCTACATATTCAACTACTGCCTATTTTTTCCACGCAACGTCGAAATTGTGCAACGCATTCCTAGTAGTGACTGCGGCAGAACTGCCTGTTAGCCTGTATATATACACACGGACACACCAGTACACCGAGTCACCGACACACCCAAACAAAAAGACATGGAGTTCCTAGCTCTCCTCATCAACATCGTGAGCTTGATTTCCGAGGCCTGCCTCAACATGGAGAAGCTGCCGGCCGCGTTGATCTCGTGCGGCGTTTTCGAGAGCGCGGCGGCACTCCGCCTTGCCGTCTTCAAGGCTCCAGGAGGTATATTTCTGCACCATGGCAAGGCTCGCTTGTACTACGGCATTCTCGTCACCGTAGTTATCTTCGGGTTTGCAGAGGCGTCGGCCGGAATCTGGGTGTTGAAATGCCCCAAAATTTTAAACCCAAATCAAACCCTAATTGCAAGATTAATTGGATTTTATTTGAGTTTAACCCCGTTCTTGACCAGTTCTTGGAGTTAGGGTTGGAAAGGGGGAGTGGTTGAGACTTACCTTGGTCCGCCGCCAAGGCCAAGGCTATCCCTTTGCTACCGCTAGCGTCGCCTCACGGGCGTCAACCCGCGTCGCTGCCGCCTCGCCGCTCGCGCCACGGCTCCCTCCTCTCTCGCGAGTCGTCGCCGCTTTGACTCGAGCCCGCCGCCCTGTCTGCCGCCTCCGCCCGCATCATGCTCCGTCGCCACCTTGGAACTCCCGACGCTTGCCCCATCGCTGCCGCTTCACTGCCCGCCTCGCGCTTATGCCGCGCGCGGGCATAAATACCCGTGCTCTCCCCTTCGCCTCCCCGCTCGCCTCGCCTCCCCCTCGTCCTCTCCATCTCCGGCCGAAGCCGCTTGCCACTGTCGGTGTTTCGTGCACCGGCAATACGAATTTTTGGTTAGTGGGGTCGCGCGCCTCTCTCTCGAATGGTTGACTCAGGGAGTCGAGGTTTATACTTGGTTCGGGCCGAATGTCCCTACTCCGCCAGGCCGCTGGGATGTATTGCTTTCGTGAGACGAACCAAGGGTTACAGGCGAGACAGGGGTTCGATAGATCGATCTCCCTTGTGCTCAGTTGGTTTTTGCTTTCTTGCTTGATTGTTCGCCCCCTCCCCCCGGAGCCCTGCTTCTCCTTATATACTCGGAGGCGGCAGGTTACATGGGAGTTTGGAGAGAAAAAGGAAGGGGCATCAGATGCCTTGGAGTCCTGGTCTTCCGCCTTGTCGTCCGACCGGGCCTCCGACTATCCCCATGTCGGGTCGGTGGTCCTGCAGCAGGGGGTCCTCGGCCGCGCTGACATGGTGACGCACTGCTCCGTACGAATGTCAGCTCCGACAGTTAATGGTGTTTGACCTCAGCTTGGTCTAGGGAAGGGGCGCTCCCCTCCGTGATGTGTCAGTGACGATGGGACCGGGGCTTGACTTCTTGGCGGGTCCTCTGACATTCTCGGGAAGGGGCCGCCTACCCTGGTACGGACGTCAGGACGGCGCGGCGCGTGGCGATTGGCCGACACCAGCGCGTCTTGGCCCTCGAAGGGCCAGTGGAGCTGGCCGACCGCTGCTCCAACCAAAGAGGTCGGTCCGCCGGCCACCCGGTCGGTTCTCAACAGGCTGCCCACTTTACGGCCTACGGCCTTTCGCGAATCTGGCTTTCAAGGAGGTCACCGCCGTGGTTCCGGCCGATGGGGGTACCCATAGTATGTGCACTCATCAGCCACCGCCCCGCCTCCCCGCCACAATCCCCAAAACCCTTCCCTGTGCTGCCGCCCCCTCATCTTCCTCCCTCCCGGCCAAGGCCCCGCGGCCATTCGTCTTCCCACCGAGCCCCTCTCCTTCCCCAGCTCCGGCCCCCTCCTTGCCCCGCCGCCTCGCTAGCCTCGCCACCGCCGCCGCTCGACCCCGCTCGCAACCCTAACCCCCCCTCTCTCTCTCTCTCTCCCTGTCTTTGGCAAGCCACCCCACCGGCCAGTTAAGCCCGCGCCTCGCCCCACCGTCCCCACCCGTCAGCCTCGCCGCTTCATCGCCTGCCGGGCCACGTCGAGCCGGCCTCCCCTTGGCTGGCCGGCCAGCTCATCAAGGCATGCGTTCGCCTTGGGCCGTTTAGCAGCTGGTCGTGCCCTAGTGCGGCCCAGCACCATTTAGCCGATTTCCATTTTCTTTTCGGATTCAAATAATCCTAAAATCCTTTTACTATTCCAAAAATCCAAGAAAATCCCCGGAAAGTCCAAAAAATGGCCCAAATACACTATCTTGACCGTTTCGAGCCACTGAGTCCAAAAACGGTCTCTATTTCGCCATTTGAAGTACACAAAATTTCAAAATGCCTAAAGTGCCCTCGAACCTCCTCCGGCCCCTTTCTCTCTCGATTTCTTTTTCGTTTTTCCTTTTCTTGTTTTTCTCTTTTCTTTTCTTGTTATTTTATTCGTCTATTTATTGCTCGCTTGTTGTGCGCTAGATCCTACCTTGAAGCCCGCTTCGAGCAAAGATTTAGGAACCGGAGTAGGAGCCGAACGTGACCGGCACCGAGATCGACTACACCGACGACGACCTAGGACTTCCCCTCGCCTCGCAAGGCAAGCTACACTCCTTGAACATGTTGAACCCATGATAATATTGTATTATTAATTATTTCAATATTGTATTATGTTGTTATGTCAAAATACTAAAAATGCTTATTTTAGAATGCCATGATGACATAGGTAATACCTAGCTTGCTTAAAGACCCACTTTGTATTTTTGTGCCATATTTCCATTGAAAACCCTAGGCTTAGCTATTGAACCTCGTATGCTAGTAGTTAATTAATTAGTGAACATAAAGTCTTGTGTATTAAAATAAAACCACCAAGCAGGAGGCTTGATGTAGACTACTTTCAAAAATATGCTACGGTGAGAGGACTTTGGCAGGTAAACCACTAGATGGCCACGTGCCCGAACCTCAACTGATGACGATGCCAATGTGTGTGGTGTGGATTTGGTGGTTTGGAATTGGCTAAGTCTTAGGCATAATTTTAAGTAATCACAACCTTGGGCAAAGTAAATAACTTAGATCTCACTCAACCACAAGTTGGGTTGGTCGGCCTCGTTGACTCGATCCAACCTAGCTCGGTACTTGAACTCCCCCTTGGAATACTTATAGGCGAGAGGTTCCATATCGTGGGCGTTGGTCAAGATGCCCGGAAGGAATGTGGTGGAATGGAGGTTGATCGGTGGTGTCGCCTGCCACTATCCACAACGGTAGATACCCTCAAGAATCGGATCGTGCATCCCGCCGTGGCCTATGGGACCCGATTAATGTGTGGTTTTGAAACTACCGGATAAGTGCTAAAGAGGGGTAGTTCAACGAAAAGCTTTAATTATCTCAGCCCGACCGCATGCATTTAAGTTGCATGTTTGTAGCGCTTGGCATTAATCGGTCGAGATATCATGTGGGTAAAGTCGAGAAACTCGCAGAGCCATATTTAAATGGTATTCGAATACGCCGTGCTTCCGGTCAATGAAGCTGAGTTTGAATTGGGGTGAATCCCGTAACTCAACCCAAGTAGAATTGTTATTTCCAACTTGACGTAATGATGAACTTGTGAAAACTCAAAATTTGCTTATTTCTATTATGTATGGTTTGTGCTTCAAATGTAAAATGACTTGGAAAATAAAACTGCATCCACGATAATAATAATCTTATTGCCACCTTGTTTTCAAATACCCCTGCATGTAATATTTAGATATTCCCGTGCGGTTTGTTGAGTGCTGTTGTGTACTCAGTCTTGCTTTTCAACCTATTTTAGAATTGAAGACGCATGAGGATTCCAGAAGATCGTAGATGGTGAAATATTTTGGTTTTAGGTTCTTTTCTCGTGCTCAGCCTTGCTTGTGTGGTCTTTTGATAATGTAATATTAAGAAGCCCGCCGCTTCCTTTTGTAAAGCTCTGGCCGTTAGGCTGTATTTGTATTAAAACAGTTGTTTCGTTCTTATGCTGGTAACGTATGACTTGGTTCCCGATGGCTAATCTTCCTGGTAGTCGTTATGATTTAAACGCACTTCGAAAAGGGTGGTCCGTCACATGTCCCGCCAAATGACCTGGTCCGCTTGGCCGTTGGGAAGACGATTCTTTGGATATCCATATTCCCTCATCTTTGTGGCTGCGCTGGACTGGGAGGCTTCGTTACCGTGAAATAGTTGCATCCACTGGTGTGTGTGTGTGTGTATTAATTTCGTATTCTTTTGTGAGTGTATACCAAATTCAATTGTGATGTGTGTTGAATATGTGTCAAATATGTGTACATTTAGACTTGGAGTTGTATTAGGGGGCTAGGGTGGAATCGTAGTCCAACTCTGTACCTAGGGGGCTTTAAATATGAGGCCAACCCCTGTTGTATGATCACGGCGACTAGGTAGCTCGGTTTGGGCGGCGGCTTGGCCGCGGTATCGCCCGGGTACCATCATAGCTACCATTATTGGGGAGGAGCATCCGTAGTCATGCCCCGGGGATGTAGGCTTCGGTCGAACCTCGTTAACAAATATCGTGCCTCCGGTGTCGTCAGTGATTGCGTATTTTTATCTCGATTAGATCTATTATCGCTTCCGCAAACACGGTTTTCTAACAAGTGGTATCAGAGCTTCCTGTGTTAGGTTGGATCTTGAGATAGGTGCAGAGAATCACGTGGAGGTACAAGGTTCATGCTCGACGCGCCAGAAAATACTCGCTTTGGTGCAAGGTGGAGCATGGCGGCGATTGACGCTTTGCCGGTGGAGTCGAACACTTCAGCGTAGTGGCTTGAACCATTCGATGGGCTACAGCTGGTGATGATTGATCCGAGTGATAATTAGGCCAACAACGTGGCAAAGCAGGTCGTTATAGGCAGCGATTTCGGTGCTTGCGATCGATGTGAGATCGGAGCGGGCGGGAGCAGTGGTGCGCCCGGATGTTACACGGGGTGAACATCATAACACGACGAGTATTTATTTGTGCCATGGATGTTGCGCAGGTGTGACATGATGTTTTTTTGGCGGAGGATTGGCAGGGATTCGCGCAGCAAAATTGGAAGCAAAACTTTTGGGTGCACATATCTTTTGTTTTTCCCTTGTATGTATTCTTCTTCCTGGTCAGGCAGCGTGTGGATCCAGTGGGGGGAGAGGTGAGCGTGGGGAGCAGGGCCTGGCCGGGAAAGGCAGCGGCGTCGGCCAGACGGCGCGCTTCGCAGGCGACATGGCGGCCGGCGTGCGGCAGGTCGGCGAATGCCAGGAGGCATGCGTGGTGGGGAGCGCGCGGTGGTGGCCGGGAGGCCGAGCTCCAGACGCAGCGCCAAGGAGCGGCGGTTGGCAGCGCACGGCGACCCGGCAGCGGAGGCCGGTGCGCGGCGACGGTGCGCAGACAACCTGGCGGGGCCGCCGACAGCGGCGGAGACCGGATGCACTCGGCGCACGGTGGGGCAAGGGCGAACCGACCGGTGGTCGTGCGCGGCTTCACGGAGAGCTTCGGCGGCGGGTGGCCGGGCGATCGATTGGGCTTTGGCGGCTTGCTCGTCGGGTGGCCAGCCGGGCGTAGCGGCGGTTTGAGCTCAGGACCGGCGGTGGTGTGGACCGCCGGCCACGGCCGGGCGGTGGCGCCGCCGACTCGGAGAACCAGCGCGCCCATGGCCAAGTGCAATGGTGCTACTTGGTGCTTCTTGTCAAGATCAATGGCGGCTTGAGATCGAGGCTTCCAAAGAAAGCCGGTCTGTCTTGGACTCTTTTTTCCCCATTTGGACGGTCTTCGTTTTGGGCACTGTTGAGAATCGGATAGGGTAGCTTTTTTGCTCGGTCTCTGGTTTGGACACAGTGATCTAGAAGGAGTTGTGGGCAGCAGTATAAATTCATAGCCAATGAAGCCAAAGGTGAATCAATCCAAGCAAGCAGAAGAGAGATCCAGGTGCCTAGAGGAGCTTAGATCTGCGACTTGGTGAAGGATTTGAGCGCGGTGTTCAGGACAAGGCAAGGTGCGGGTTCAAGGAAGGCGTTCAAGTGGAAGAGATGGCATCCAGATTTGAGGTGACGGTTTGACGGACCGAAATTTCGAGTTGTGGCAGACGAGAGTGAAGGATCTGTTGGCTCAACAGGGGATCTTGAAGACTCTCAGCGACCTGAAGCTGGCAAAGGTGGATGATGATAAGTTGGAGGAGATGAAGGCACATGCATGTGCTATCATCGTTTTATGCCTCTGATCGATCATGTACCACATCATGGAGGAAATTTCGCCAAAGAAAATTTGGGATAATTTGGCTACCGCTTTATGTCCAAGACGTTGACCTAGAAATTGTACTTGAAGCGTGCTTTTCAGCTTGAAGATGCATGAGGGGTCAGATCTTGCTGAGCACATCAATATCTTCAAACAATTGATCGCTGATCTCGTGAAAGTGGAGGTGACAATTGAGAATGATGACCAGGCAATTATTCTTCTGTGTTCATTGTCAAGTTCTTATGAGCATTTGGTTACTACTCTGACATATGGCAAGGAAAACATCAAGTTGGAAGACATTGTTGCGGCGTTACTTGCTCATGACCAAAGGAGGAAGAACAACACAACTGTGGAGCTTTCGGGTGATGCTTTGCATGTCAGGAGTGATCATAGCTCGGATGAGAAGAAGGGCAAGAAAAAGAAGAAGGGGCCGGTGTGCTATAAGTGCTCTAATCATGGACATATAAAGAGAGAATGTCCATTACTGAAGAAGGGTGGAGGAACCACAAGTGCTATGATTGCCAATAAAAAGGATGACCCGGATAGCGACATAAATCTTCTCACGGTTTCAACTGAAAAGTCTTGTGAAGCATGGTTTTTGGATTCAACTAGCTCGTTCCATGCAACACCAAATAAAGAGTGGTTCTGGTCATACACTGAGAATGACAACGGTGGTTTTGCTTACTTGGACGATGGTTCGTGTTATCAAGTCATTGGAGTGGGCGACATCAAGTTCAAGATGTGTGATGGGCAAGAGGTGATACTCAAAGGTGTAAGGCATGTGCCGGGGCTAACAAGGAATCTAATTTCACTTGGGCTATTGCATGAAGAAGGCTGGTTGTATCAGACTGCACCTGATAAGACCTTGAGAGTCATACATGGAGGCAAGACGATCATAATTGGTGAGAATTTCAAAGCACACCAATACAAGCTGAAAGGGAGCGTTGTTGAAGGTGGAGTCATGGATGGCAATGCAACGATGGCGGTGTTCTGTCCTGAGGTTGGTGCGGCTGTGGGATTAGCCTCACCAGGCCGTTCAAAGTGAGCGGTGAAAGAAGACAACTCAAGTCAGGTACACGGAGGTTCGCGCATGACGGCTTCAAAGTGGCAGGCATATTCGCCAAGGTGGAGTTTGTTGAATATGTGTCGAATATGTGTACATCTAGAATTGGAGTTGTATTAGGGGGCTAGGGTGGAGTCGTAGTCCAACTCTGTACCTAGGGGCTTTAAATATGAGGCCAACCCCTGTTGTATGATCAAGGCGACTAGGTGGCTCGGTTTGGGCGGCGACTTGGCCGCGGTATCGCCCGGATACCAGCATAGCTACCATTATTGGGGAGGAGCGCCCGTAGTCATGCCTCGGGATGTAGGCTTCGCCGAACCTCGTTAACAATTATCGTGCCTTCGTGTCGCTTTGTGATTGCGCATTTTTATCTTGATTAGATCTATTATCGCTTCCGCAAACACGGTTTTCTAACACAAGGTGAGCAGAACATGAGGTTTTATCCTTTTCGGTGTTGCCACTTGTAGTCCAATCTTTCTTATTTTGAAAATGTACTTGTATTCCGACTGCTTGTGAGATTTGGGTTATTATTCGTGAATTATTCAAGGAAAAGGTTTTGGGTTCTCATGTGGTTTTTCATATGAATTAAATGTGTTTTTGTCTTGTGATACCAGTGTTGTAGTGACGTTTGCTAGGCATCGGTTATATTTTCAAGCAGAGCATAGAAGTAATTAAGAATAATATACATTTTCTTAAACAGATCGCTTTCAAGCTGAGTTTCAAAGCACCTTGTAGAAATCAAACAACTTTCTCAGCTCCCACCTCTCACAGGGCTTGCAAGCCAGGGGATAGAAAAGCTAAACAAACATGATGATTTGTTTAAAAAAACGCGAGGATTTAGCATAAAACAATCATAGAAAAATCCTCCTAGAAGAGATCTCAAGAAGAAATTGCACAAAAGCCTCACTCTCTGTTTTCAGACAGCAAAGCAAACAAAGGAGATGCAGCCGAAGACCTTCAGACTCGTCCTGAATAAATGTAATAATATGTTTTTGTCCCTATTTCATACCTCCAATGAGCTACCGATCGTCAAATCATTCAGCTTATAAATTAAAATGGTATCATGTTAACTGTTAAGACGAGCCCAGAGCTAACAACATTATGCTGTGTTATTGTTACTATCATTGATCATTACCTAGCACGTAAAATACCTGATGATTCACTGTTGGGTCGCCTGAACACGCTTCACTAGGCCTTCCTAAAAACTACATGGCCTAATTTTGAAGACAAAGATGGGCCTAATCTAGGCACATCTAAAATTATCAAAATTTTCAAAAGCACAACTCGAGCTTTGCTCGGCACGATATTCTTGGACGTGGCCGTACTAAACTAGCCCGACTCAATATACTTAATGGGCTCTGAGGTTTCTTTTGTTCGTAAGGAACTACAAAATTGGAACCCACAAGTTATTAGAACTACTATAGGATGTGCGCACTTGCTCGGGTGCATACGCATAAAAATAACAAAATAAAAAAAATAATTAGAGATTGCTTTTTAATTTCATAATAAGTAGCGATTGCTTTTCAATTCCATAATAAGTGAAATATATAACTTTTGTTTTATTTAAAATTAAAATTCCAAAATTATTCTGGAAATTAAAAAAAACTGCTTGAATTTCACCGATCCACTTCGCCTCGCCCCACTCTTGGAGCTGAGCTATGATTTTCTACCATCCAACCTGCAGTCTGCAGCATTGTTTCTCATTCTGCTCTTTGTTTCCAGAGGATCATCAATTTTTATGGAGAAACTTTGGTCCGTGCTTGGATATCACTAAATTATGTGCACTGCAAGGATACTAGCAAGAGGTTGGAGGAAACAGGGAGGCAATATTGGGACAGATTAGTGGATCTGGGATTCTTCCAAAAGGTTGACTCACACACACTATGTTATGCATGAACTAATGCATGAATTAGCTGAGAAGGTTTCATCAGAGGAATGTGCAAATATAAATGGACTGATACCCAAGACAATTGAACCAAGTATTCGTCATTTGTCTATCATAACTACTGCTTATGATAAAGATGAACATGGCAGCATTCATAGTGAGAGTTTTGAGAAAATAATACAGAACATTAGGCATCTGCGAAAATTGAGGACTTTGATGTTCTTTGGACGAAGCAGTGTAAATTTACTATGGACAATGTCCTTCCAAAGTTTGTGCAAAGAGACAAAAAGTTTACGACTCCTAAGAATTTATCACCTGAAAGTATTGCTGTGCAGTAAAAAGCAAGTAGGGTTGCGAGCTTACACAGTCGGGAGTTAGTGGTGGTGGGGTCGGGGTGAGCGAGATTTTAAATTTTGTTTTTGGTATATATTTTTGAGACTGTTAAAATTAAAAATTTCGATAAGGTCTTATAATTTTAGATAAATTTTGGATAAAATTCAAAAAATAAATTTTAAATCCGCTTATTTTTCAATGGGATTTTCGAGATTTTGGTCGCAATCATCGAGATTTCGACCGAAATTACCGAAATCTCGATCAACTTTAACTGACCAAAAAATGATAAAAAAAACATATCAATTTTTTTAATTTTTTTTGTGGATTGTCTTCACCCCAAAACCAATCAAATCTGGCCCATATAATTGAAATTTGGTCAAAATGTTCGATATCTTGTCAAGATTTTATGAGATTATTGTAGTATTTTGAATTTTTTTTAAAATTATTCGGCTGATATTTAGAATCTCGAGGGTCCAACATCTGAGATCTCAGTTGAGATTTTTAAAATTTCATTGAGATTTTAAACCATGGGGTTGAGTGATGGAGGAGCGAAGGACTTAGCTCTCGCATCGCATTTGCTTTTTTCCCTTCAATTTTTATTCTTTACGCTTTTAAAATACATCTTTAACCTTTTATATATTTACATTAAAGCATACTAATAAAATTATAATATTACAAAACTATATTTAACAAAAAAATCTAATAATATAATTTTTAAATAGTTTTTAAACATATTAACAACTAAACTTTAATTTCTATATCTATAGTAAATATCCTAATAAAGTTATAATATTTAAAAATATTTTTAACAAAAACTAATAATATAATTTTTATACAATCAATCTAGATAATTGTAAATATATTAACAAGAAATTTTTAAAAATTTGACAAAGACAAACTATACCACGTCGAATAAGAAAGAACGAACGAAAGGTGACATTCTCGATTTCGTAAAATTAACCTACGGTATAATCGTAGGAACTATACCTCTCAAACTCATAAAACTTTGAATTTTTACACTAAAACTTATAAAACTTAGCACTAAAAACTGATAAAACATAAAATCGATGAAACTAAACACCGAAACTCATGAAACCAACATCAAACTGATAAGTTTCATAAATTTCAAACTATACGTTGAAACGGTGTACTGTTCCTAGTCTTCCTGCTCGATTTTTGTCGCCCAGCCGCAATCACCGCACCGCACACGCTTCAACTCTCTTGACCGCCTCCGTTGCTTCCATCGCATTATCGCTCGCCTTCGCTCCAGCTTCCTCTTTCTTGTCTCACAAAAGAAACAAAAATGTAGAAAAAAATACTCTCCTTTCTTCCTCCGCGCATCTTGCAAGAGGCTTGCCGCTGCTGCTGGTGTCGCGGCCTACTCGGAGATGATGGGGATCCTGGGCACTGTCAACGATGCTGCGATCGAATGGGTGGTGCTAGGCATCCTCGGGAGTTTGTCATTTTAATTATTGTAGAATCTAATTGTTCAATTTGCTTGTGAGTGGTCTAGTACTGAAGTAGATCGAATTTCCAAGAAATTGGTGAATTGGGATTCTTTTGGCAACAAGGTTTAATTAAAATTGTGAGTGATCGGGTGGGATTGATAGATATGGCGGGACAAGGTTGTCCTGGTGACCTTCTGACCACTGCTGCCATGAGCGGTTACCGGTGGGGCTTTAAAAAAAGTTCGAGGCTTGCGAACTGTTCGAGCTTGGTTTGCTCTAGGTTTGATTTGAGCTTAGCTCGAGCTCCAAACGAGCCAAATTTGAGTTTTATCCCGAACTCGCGAGCTTCACTTAGCTGAGCTTGAATAGCTCATGAGCCTGGTAAATTTATAAATTACTTGTTAAATATTACTCTGTAAACTCTTACCGAGGTTACACGAGCTGAGTTCGAGTTTGAACATTTATTATTGTTGAAAAATAATGCATATTGAATTATTTATTATTACCGAAGCTTACTTAAGCTCGAACTCAAGCCTACCCGAGCTTGGATCGAACCGAGCTCGAGCCTGAGCCCAAGCTCGAACCCCAAGGCCAGGCTCGCTCGAGCTCAGCTTATTTACAGGCCTAGTTGCTAGGGAAGGAAGGGTAAAGGAGCAGGCGTAGTTGGTTGATGGAGGCCTAGGGGCTCAAAAAGTTGTCACCATGTTCTCGAGGATGCGCCGCCATTCATTGCTCTTCACCATGTGATTTGGGAATCCTCCTCGCCTCCATCGTGGGTTAGTGTAACATCCTCAAATTTATAGAGTAATAAAAATCAAATATTAGAAAGTGAAATCTTTTTCTTGATGCATTTCATGATTTCTTGTGCAAATGTTTGGTTGATTATCAATGAAATGGTTATTGGAAATTTAGAAAATAGAGTAAAAGAAAGAAAAGGATAAAAATGATAAAATGGTAGAAGTGAAGAATTACCAAGGTAACTTTGTAAATCGACCTGGCTAAGCTCTAGAATGCACCCCTAGCTGGTCAAAAGACCATGTAAGTGTATTTAAAAGTAAAGAAAATAATTTTAATTAGCAATTTCCCTTGCTGTCTAGACCAATGTCGGATTTTTAGAGATAAACGTGGAGCAATCCAGACCTTGGAATTTTTACCATAAGACCTCAGACATATCACCTTCACCCACAAAAAGTTTCAAAAATTAATAAGCATTTTTTTGCTATATTTTAGCATTTAATTTAGGCAGATTTGGAATTCTGCAGAAATCAATAAAAGATTTATGGAGAATTAAATAATGAGAATTTAATGTTAAAATTTTTATGATAGGTCCATTGTTTAGAACCAAACCTTCAGTAAAAATCTCAAAAGTAAATACGTTGATTTAGTCCCTTAATCAATTCAAAAACTAAATTGATTTTCTGTACAGCATTCACTGTCAGATTTTTAGTAAATAAATGGTAGATCTTTTTAATCTCAAATTTTTACTGGAGGTAGATATCTTAGCCGTTAGCTTGGTCAAAAAGTTTCGAAAAATCTGGAGGTGAAGTGGACCGTGAATTAATTGAGCTTCTGGCGCTGTCTGTGGAGGAAGTCCTAGAACCCTCTTTTGCTCTTACGTGTGGGGGCCACGCACCCGTGACCCTTCAGCCAATCCAGGAGCCAACGCCACTGCTGGACGGGACCCAGAAACTTCACTTGCCATGCGTCTTTCCTCTCTGTTTCTCTCGCCTTGTGGACCTCCCTTGCCGATCTTTCTTCCTCCTCTCCTCTCATCTCTCTCTCTCTCTTGTTCTCTGTTGTCGACAAAGCCGCCGAACCGCCTCGAAGTTTGTCCCATTCGCGCCGCAATCCCGTGCTTCGAGGTCGCCCCGCCAGCTGCTGCCACGGGTCCTTCGCCCATGTTCGACCGAGCCGAGGAGAGCTCCTGCCGCCGGATTTCTCCTTCAATCAACCCCGCTCTCCACCGCCTCCTAGCTATTTAACCGAGGGATAGAACCTCTAAGCATAGCTGAACTCGTAACACCCACTGCTTCCCTCTCGCACCCAAATTCACCCAAACCGAGCCCGTCTTCCTGCTGTCTGGCGAAACCCGAAATTGGGGAAACCTCAAATTGTGTATTCCGGAAGATATTGCCCAAATTGTTCGAACCTATAGCATCCTTGGATACTAATGAACTATTTGTGCACCTTCTTCCAGATCGAGCCGCTCGAGCGCCCCAAGACTGCGACTCCTTTCCGCCATTATCGCCGCTTCGGTGAGAACACCACCCGCTCGCTTATTCTTTGATTCAAGAGCATGGCTATAATCCATAGAACCCATCGAACCTCACACGCATAACCTTCAAGCTCGAAGGCCTCATAGCGCCGACCGCACCTTGCGCCACCGTGTCAGCCGCCAACCATCGCCGCGAGCTTGATTTCCCGAGCACCACCCACAACCGAAGCTCTCCCTAGGTTTACCTTGGTCCCGTGAAGCCGTAGGGGCGAGCCAAACCCGATCGACGCCGCCGAGAGCCGGCGAGGCCTCGCCATCTCCCTCGCATCGCTCATCGCCGCTGGCCCGGCGGTCATCCGCTCAGGCGCTTGCTCTCGCTGCCAGGCGGGCTAACGCTGTCAGCCTTTCTGACGCCCTGCTTTGGCTGCCAGATGGACCCCACTTGTCACCAGACACCCTCACGCTGCCAGATACGCCGCCGCTGCCGCAGGGTCGGCATGGCCGCAGACGCCGCATTACGAAGTCGTTGATTTGGTCGGCCCAGCCGCCAATGATGGGATTCAAACCTAATCACATAACGCCGAAATGCGCTTTCCTTAAGGAAAGCGTATTTCCTTTATTTTTCTGCTTTAATTAAACCAAAATGATTCAAATAACCATATCTTTTGATCTACATACCCAAATTGAATGAAATAAATTTCTAAATTCATTATAAATCCCCTAGTTTCATAATATGCAAAAATATTAAGTACTTGTTTAGCAAATTAAATTTGAATTTAAATTTAAATCATAAAATTTGAATATGTGGCATATAAAGATTTTGCAAAATAGGTCCAAATTGAGTGAAACAAATTTTGTTAGAATCCTTAGGTCAATTACTGTCCAAATATGTGATTAGATTTAAATTTGAAGTTGATTTATGAAATTTTCCTAATAGGACTCAATTTAATGCATATACTTTATATAGTTACTATAACTTACTAAAAAATGATCCAATCTGAATGAAATTTGTTTCTTTGTGCTAATTACATTAATTAGGACCAATTAGTAAGATAAAAGTTAGGGTTTACCATATTACTTTTACTTGACATGATTAAGGTTATTATGTGTACTAAGTAATATTAGTACAATTAACTCTACACCCTGAAAATGAATTTCATTACATTCAACTTTACAATCTTAGCTTCCTGAATTCGTGAATTAAAATGAAATAATACACAAAGAAGGTAGCTGTGTTATATGCCCTAAGCTTTAATCTTTAGATTAGAACCATATACCTTAGTTCATACTTGAAATGATGATTGAAGTTGATTGCTATCTTAATTGTTTTGGAATGATCTCATTTGAATCCTTCAATTGCTATCTTTGTCGTTTGTGTTTTGCTTCTTTATCAATATTGAAGTATCTTATTTACCATGTTCGTACTCGACGATAGACGCCGAGATCGCCGACTACGCTTATCGACGACATCGATCCAAATTTACACCGCCGAGGAGCAAGGCAAGCACCCCTTTGATCATTCTTGAACCCAGATTTTACAACCAGATAAAATGTGATTAAGAATCTTCCTGCATGCTTATATTCTAACTATTTCACGCTCTTGGTAGTTATAACCCAATGTTGATATATTGTCTTAATCATATCAACATAAACCCCATGATAACCATAGGAATGGATACTCAATTAAAAGATGGGCTATAACGAATAATAATTGCATCTGCTTAGCAATGCTTAGAATGACACGTTGATATCTACACCCACATACACACTTCTTTATGAAATCTTTTATGGTTTATTTAAGCAGTAAAGGATACTGGTAGTTTGATAAAAATGAAAATAAAACTACTGTTTTGACGTGGGTGATTATTGGCAATAGCCGGATGTACATGTTTTAATGTGTACGTAGCTAGGGTGGAGTTATTACCCATGTCACTTTAAGGACCGAACGTAGTGTTGCATGATCCAAGTATAACCGTACATCCACAAGTACTGTAATGGGACAGTCTTAACTTATTAAATTATTTGGGAATTAGCTTTGCACATTGGTAGGCAGTTGTAGCACGGGCATTCCGGATATAGGTTTGCTCGAGGGAGGTGCCATCACCAAGGTGTTGGCATCTCGCCGTTGTAACGGTGTACGCCGCTATGAATTGGGGCTGTTGTTGTACCATTTGAGCCGCGGGCTCTGAATACTATTGCTTCACTGCTTGTTTGCTTCCATCATAGTCAGGAGTAACGTCGCTGGGCTAGTGCAAAGTTAAGATTCAAGTAATCGAACAGTTTCGTTATGAACTCCTCGCGGGCATACCAAAGGAAGTGTGTCTTATAGCTTGCAAAAAGGGAGAACATATCTTGTGGGTAAAGCAAAACAAACTCTGCAGAGTCTAAAACTATTCGAATAGCCGTATCCACGGTCATGGATGACTTGGCGAATTGACACTAGTTAGCTGTTTCTGTTTTCAAAAACCTTTAATTAAATAATTTAAGAAATGGTTTATACCCTTGTATGTCACTTATTGTTACATTTGTTCATATAAGACCATGGAGGGTCTTTTCATTATTTTACTCACAAAAGGGCCGTGAGTAAAATGTTATTATCTTTTTATTATTTGTTATCTCAAATACTTATCAAACTGTTTTAATGTTTTATTTACGCTTTCCATTACTATCCAAGTATTACTTCATTCAAAATTTTCGCTTTATGCAAAACAACCGTAGAAACCCACTTTCTATTTCAGCCTGCATATATTCCAGGAATTGCATACACTACAAAGTCTTGCGAGTACCAATGTACTCAACTTGCTTCAACAATGTTTTTAGGTGAAGAGCAGGATTACAATAATGACGGAAATGAATATGAGGAACCTGCGAACTTTAGCGACGACTGATCTTTCTAGGTTCATCTCAGCAGTTGCCTGTGGAGTTATGGAATAGATGGCATACTATGAGACATGGTTTTAATTTCCTGTTACTTTTGGTATTGTAATAACACTATAAAACTTGTGATGTAATAAAAGTGTGTATCTGTGTGGCTGTAATATCCAAATTGTGTTTGTGCGTGCCAGCCACTGATCATGGGAATGGCACAGGATGCACTTAAAGAGCCTCATATTTATGTTATTTACTGACATAAAAATGAGGGTCTCACAGTTAGAGTAAAAGCCACGATTAGCCTCTTGCATGTATGGGCCCATAGAGAGGAAAGAGCCAGTGATGAGGGCAAATCCATAGAGAAAAAGAGAGACTTGGAAGGTTGTGTCGGTATGTGTTGGGTAAGAAACTAAAGCAATAGGTAAGAAGATGAAATGCTAAGTAAGTGAAATCAATTGAATGGATGGTGTGGAGGAAGAATTTTGTAGATGTGGTAATGACACATGAGGCTGAGCGCCTGATTTTTCCCTTGTGTCAAACGCCCGAGCACAAGTAATTCCCTATTCTTTTTTGGAATAAGTCCATTTTACATCCCTCAATGTTTCAATAAGTGTATTTAACACCCTCAACTACAAAACCGGTTGTTTAATCCCTAAACTTACAATACCAAGTCAATTTATACCATAAATCAGTTTTGGAGAGCGATTTTGATAATTTGAATCCCACTCAAGATGATTTTCACCATATCGGTAGCTACATCATTAAGTTTTGGTAATGAGGATCCAATTCAAAGGTATTGACATCAACATCATCGACCTCTTTCTCACTCCTTTTCTCTATATATATACATTCTATTTCTTCTTCTCATCATCATTCCCTCTCCCATTTGGATCTACATTAGCGAAAATTGATGGCATAGTTGCCAACGTAGCAAAACCACAAGTAAACACCTTAAGTTAGATGGGGAAGAGGAGGCTTCTCCTTGGACTCTTCATGTAATCATCCGTATTGGCTTCAACTTTCTCCATGATATTTTCTTTTATCGTTAACATCGACATAACCCGATAAATCAGATCGGCTTATGTCTTTTTAAACCCGATACTATCTTTAACCAACCAACCATACTAAACCGATTCTTACCAAATTAGTTGTGCGTCAGATTCTAGTGTCAACACTTATGTACTACCCAGATATGATCTTTTGCTTTCTTAACTATGACATATCAGCTTTTTGAGTGTGATTTGACAAAATGTTGCCAGTAGCTTTCTCAGCCCGATTTGACAACACTGTGTGCACCGCGAAATGACAACACATCATCTTTGTCAGTGCGATTTGACAGCATACTGCCAGCAGCTTTGTTAGGCAGATTTGACAACACACTGCTTATTTCTCTCTCACCTAGAGTGGAGTGATAACACAATGTCACATGCTTTCTCAGGGCGAAGTGATAACACAAATCTAGGCCAACTTGATCACCCACACAACACTTCTTCACCGCTCCAACCTCTACTACATTGCAATGGTAGACAAAGGAAACACCTCAAGCCGTGGAAGGGGTAGACGGGGAAGACGAGGTCAGGCCGCACCTCGAGGCCCTGACCCTTCATGGTTTCGAGGCTGTGACCCTTCACTCGAGGCCATCGAAATGTAAGGTACCCCAAGACCCCAGTCCCTCTAGCCCAGATCTTTTCATTCGAATAAGGGACTACTACACCCTTAAAAATCCAATCCACGATGGTCGCCACTCCAACCCCTCGAAATGGCCGATATGTAAGCATGACCTCGACACCGCCATGTAGGTTTGTGATGAGTTTCCTGCCCAGACGCTGCTTTCTACTGATACTCTCTATTCATGGTAATCGGTATAACTCTTACATACCATTTGACGCATGTCTCGCTATATGACATTTACTCTTACTTGTAGACTGAGGATTGCAAATTCACTAAATGGGTGGACGATCTGTATCCCTTAGATGCCCAATGTTACATGTACACATTGCTGATACGCTTTGATGAAAAGAGAGAGGAACTCACTGAGGTCAGCAATGAGAACAACCACCAGAGGCGTAACTTTGAACTTCAGACCCAGAACAACAACCTACGCCATGAAAGGTTCAAGGAGAGGAACAATGAGGAGGTCATCCACCTCGGTAGCGACTACCACACTTACTGCTACTACGGCAATACGAGATGCAGCTGTGCTTGCCACTACTGTGACTAGCAATGCTGTCCACGTCGTCCTGATGATCAACACTCCATGTGGGTGCCATATGGTTACTCATTCGAACCTTCCGAATAGGGTCTACAACAACCAGCATGCCTTCCTTATAATTCCAAAAGGCGTGCATGTACCTTAGCTATAGGGTCTACCAACTGTATGCGTCATGTATGTTTACTTGTTTTATATATCATGCAATGCAATGGTTCCATATGCGCCATCTATTTTTTTTTATCATTTTGTACGCCTTTTGTGCAACTTCATGTTTATCACGTTTACATTGATTTGATTATAATTCTATAATTTTAGAGTACAACACTCAACAAAAAAAGCAATAACTATCAATTAAAATTCAACAATTTTACAGTACATCACTAAACCAAAAAAACTAAAAACTATTAATTCAAATTCCCTAATTTTTCGCTACATTAGTGAACCAAAAAATTCAAAAAATATCATGTACTCCCTACCTTCATTCTGTTTCTACAAACATTAAATGTCACTTCTATGAATTTTTTCTTATTAATTTCTCCACGCCTTATATTTTCTACTTAACAAATTTCCCTCCCGAATTTCTGTCAAATTTTGTTAATGCTTATACTATTTCTGTATTTTTTAAAAAAAACCTAGGCCGCGCTGCCCTATTTTCAATATATTTATTTTCTAATTTTTTATTTTTTATTTCAACAAAATTCGTATGCACTTCCCTCTTCTTTCTTCCCCCTCTTTCTTTCTCTTTCCCTCTTCCCTTCTCTTCTTTTTTGCTTGTAGGGCTCTCTGTCAAAATTTGGAATAATGACAGAGAGCTTTCTGTTGCGCAAAAGTTTTCTATCGATTTTTGAAATGGGGACAGAGAGTCTTTCGCCATTTCAAATGGCTACAGATGGGTATTTTTGTTATTTTCTCAACCAACAGATATTTTTGTAATTTTTATTAAAAATATTGTGAACCCCTAGTTATTATATTTTATGGTTTGTGTTTCAAAGGTAACTGAGTTACAAAAAACTGCACCCACAATACTTAGAAATCGATGACAACCCTTGTAATCCCCTGCATATAGTATTCAGTATTTCGGTGCGACTTGTTGAGTACTGTTGTGTACTCAGTTCTCATTCTTGCTTTCTCCAACCCAGCAGAGTTTCAAGAAGGACGAGTCTACCAAGAGTTCGTAGATGATGATTTAGTTTGATTTTAGGTCTAGTCTCTGCTCAGATCTTGCCTGTGGTGGTTCTTTGTAAAGCTTTAATCGACGCTTCTGTGTCTCTTGTAAAAACTTGGCCGTTAGGCCTTATATGTCCTAAAAAGTGATGGTTTCGTCTCTTTGTCTGGCAATACACTTGTCCCTGACAGCTAATTTTTCTGAATAGCTATTGTAGTATTTAAACATGCCCCAAGCGGTCCGTCGCAATTACACGGTGAAACGAAGCTTTGTAGATTACATGGTTGATTGCAATTGTCTCCACTCTCCACGACGCATTCGGGTTGTGGCCTGTGGACGTCATTGTTAACTCATTTTCCCTCGTTGCTTAACAGAAGCTCATGTCCCCTTTTCTGTTTTTCTATTGCTCCCGATTAATTTCGAAGCTTGATTGCAATTGTCTCCACTCCTC
Organism: Rhipidocladum racemiflorum; assembly: GCA_036346355.1. Classification (NCBI taxonomy): domain Eukaryota; kingdom Viridiplantae; phylum Streptophyta; class Magnoliopsida; order Poales; family Poaceae; genus Rhipidocladum; species Rhipidocladum racemiflorum. The sequence goes on along the minus strand of CM070576.1, from coordinate 66,521,657 downwards.
GACGGACTCGGGTTGTGGCCTGTGGACGTCATAGTTAATTCATTCGCCTCGGTTGCTTATCAGAAGCTCACGCCCCTTTTCGCTTTTCTATTGCTCCCGATTAATATTCCTAGCTTCACAGGCCATTTGGAGCACACAACAGATGCACAAGCACACAAATGCATGCTATTCGTTATCTATTTATAATCACTTTGGAGCACATAGCTGCATGCACAACTGCACAAGCACACAGCTGCATGCTATTCCTAATTAATGACTTCGGTGCCCTTTGTTATTACTTACTTAACAGAAGCACACAGCTGCATGCTATTCGTTATCTATTTATTATTGCCCCTGGTCGTTGCTTGCTTTTGACACGATGCTAGTCAAATGCAACCAAACCGTAATCCCATCGTTCGGGTTTTCGCTTAGGGTGCTCGGATTTTTGGAAAAGCTAGCATGGTTACCTACACACGCCTTAGAGATCTCCAAGAGAGAGCCATAAAAATGAGCATTAAACTTTAATTTAGGACCCCAGCTAATTTGATTTAGGACTTCAACGAAATATTCACTCCAGCAATTAGGCCCTAAAACCCAACAAAAATAGGGTTTCAATCACGTAGTAGCTAAATATAGCCACTCTCCTAGGGGCCCTAAAACAATTTGCTAAATTTTAACAATTTAAGGCTCTTGCTGGAGTTAATCTGTTCCCCAAAAGCCCTATAATTCAAGTTAGGACCATATTTAGAGCCCCTCTTGGAGATGCTCTTAGTGATCCTAGAAAATGACAAGTCTATAGGGGGAGGGTCACACGACCAAATGTAATGGCACTCAAGGTGTAATTTTGAAGTGTGTTGAAGGTGAGCATCGTGCCGTGCTGGACTGCTGGGCCAGCCCGGCACGGGCCCATCGTGTTTCGTGCCTAAATCGTGCTGGGCCGTGATGGCCCATCGTGCCGGCCCGGCTCGCCTTCGGTGAGTCCAGGCATGACCCATTTGCGCTTCGTGCCTGCTTCGTGCCGTGCCGGCCCAGGCCCGGCCCATTTACTCTATTGCGACGAGAGAAAAGGAGACGAAGACACACATTGTTCAAACTCTTTCAGTTCTCTCTCTCTCTCTCTCTCTCTCTCTCTCCCTCAATCTCTCTCGACCGTTACTCTCAATCTCTCTCTTGCTTGTTGCCTCCCTCTCTCTCGCTCATTGGCCGATGAGAGAATAAGAGATGGTCATCTATACAAAGCCCAACAGTACTTTTTCTCTCAAAAAAAATCATCACTCATAACCTCGACAATATTAGAAATCTAGTGAAATAAAATAATTGTAGATAAGTGACATAATATAGCCATCAACAACACTGAAGTTGTGACAGTAGATCTGTGCCCGTGCCTCCGCCGTGCCGTGCCGCCCATCGTGCCCTGATCTCAGGCCCGGCACGGCCTATGCTACAGTATCGTGCCGGCACGGCCCGGCCCACCCCGTGCCGTGCCATGTTTTGAACCGGACTGAACCACCGTGCTTCATGTCTGCCCAAGTGCCCACCTCTAGTTGCCACCAGAACAGCTACTGCACGTACATAAATACCGTCGGATAATCGAAACTGCACATAAAAAAAGATAATCAATACTAATTCTCAATTGTATCCGGTTATCTTTATCTCTTATTATATCGTTAAAACAATATTACAAGTAGCATTTCTTTGTGCAGACACTTAACAATATTTATTATATGTTAAAAAACACCTTATTATATTATTATCACAGTGGTATTTATCCAATTATCACGTTTTATAAAACACTTAAACACTTCAAGCAATATACGCGTCCCCTTTTTAGCCTTCTACAAATACTAGTGTTAAGCCGCCGTCGCTGTTACCCTGAGTTATGAAGGCATATCACATGGGGTTCACATCCGTCCGGATCAGAGCTCTGCGCAGTCATGCCGGGAAACCAAAGTATTCGAGAAACCAATGCATTTGACTCTCATTGGGGATGTAAGGCTTAAAACCCAAAAGGCATTGCTGACTCTCCTCATCAACATCGTGAGCTTGATTTACGTGGCCTGCCGCAACATGGAGAAGCTGCCGGGCGTTTTCGAGGGCGCGGCGGCGCTCTGCCTTGCCGTCTTCAAAGCTCCAGAAGGTATAATTCTGCACCATGGCAAGGCTCCCTTCTACTGCATTTCACGGCATTCTCATCGCCGTAGTTATCTTCGGTTTGTGGAGGCGCTACCGGTCTGGGTGTCCGGCGACCTTGTCCATCGGCGTGCCGTGGGGAAGACGATCCTTTGGGTGTCCATCTTGCCCCTCGTCGTTGTGGCTGTGCTCGGACTGGGAGGCTTCGTCACCTTGAAATAGTTGCATCCACTGGTGTTTGTATTAATTTCGCATTCTTCTACGAGTGTACCGAATTCAGTTGTGCTGTGTGAGCAGTAGCATGAGGTTTCTGGTGCTCCCACATGTAGTCCAATCTTTCTTTCTTTTTTTGAAAGGGAGTGTATAGGCATCATCCGAATGTTTTTATCCTAAAAAAACATCCAAACTTTGGGCCGTACGATCAAAACACGCATCCGTATAATCAACCTACCTCGAATTCAGGGGGGGCGTGTATCGATCTAAAAGCAAATCCAATGACCAGGAATTTTGATGATGATTGCTAAAGAAAACATCCGGATGAAACTTATCAAAACCCTTTTTAAAACGTACTTGTATAGTTGTATTCCTATCTGTTTGTGAGATTTGGGTTATTATGCTGTGAATTTTTCAAGGAAAAAGGTTTTAGGTTCTCATGTGGTTTTTCATATGAATTAATGTGTGTTTTGTCTTGTGATACGAGTGTTGTAATGATGTTTTCTAGGCATCAGTTATATTTTCAAGCAGAGCAAAGAAGTAACTAAGAACAATAGACATTTTCGTAAACATATCGCTTTCAGGCTGAGTTAAGTTCCGAAGCACCGCGTAGAAATCAAACAACTTTTCAGCTCTCACCTCTCACAGGGCTTGCAAGCCAGGGGATAGAAAAGCTAAACAAACATGATGATTTTTTTTAAAAAAAAAACGTGAGGATTTAGCATAAAACAATCGCAGCAAAATCCTCCTAGAAAAGGTCCTCAGAAGAAATTGCACAAAAGCCTCACTGTCTGCTTTCAGAAGGCAAAGCAAATAAGGAGCTGCAGCCGAAGATCCTCTTCAGTCTCGTCCTGAACAAATGTAATGAAAATGTTTTTTTTGTCTCTATTTCATACCTCCAGTAAGATACTGATCGTCTAATTATTCAGCAGAAAAAAGAAAATGGTATCATGCTAACTGTTAAGACGAGCCCAGAGTTAATAACATTATGTTGTGTTATTGTTACTATCATTGATCATTACCTAGCACGTTACATACCTGATGATTCAATGTTGGGTCGCCTGAACACGGTTTTCACTAGGCCTTTCTAAGCACTATAGCCCACTTTTGAAGGCGAAAATAGGCCCATCTGAAATTATCAACATTTTGAAAAGCTCAACTCGAGCTTTGCTCGGCACGAGATTCTTGAACGTGGCTGTACAAAACTAGCCTGGCTCAATATACTTAATGGGCTCTGGGTTTCTTTTTGTTCGTATCGAAGTCCAAATTTGGAACCCACAAGTTCTTAGAACTACTTGGATGTGCGCACTTGGTCGGGTGCATGTGCATAAATACTAAATCTATCTGGTACATATACATTATCTATCGGGTGTCCTCATTTTTTTATCATTTGAATTGATTCACGCAGAAATGATTTTCTCGCTTTCTATTGTACAATTTTTTTTCCCCGAATATGGGTAGTATTTTCTCTTAAAGCACCGTCTCTATGATTGCAAACTCTCTACTTTCGTGGAATGTTTAAATTTGTAGAGGAAGAATTAGGATCTGTTAATGCTGCTGAACCATTACCGGGACGTATCATCATGACCTGTAAAATTGCTCTACCGCAATGAAAAGCGTAGTCGGATGATCCAAGCTTTTTCATAGTTTATCATTTTAATTTCTGGTATAATCTAATCTATTATAATATTAAAGTAGAGGCAAAAGAAGCCACTACGTTCGCTCTCAAGGCTAGAAATTCTCACATTAATCAAATGAAAAAAAAAGATATACACCATTGAAAGATCATGTGGAGGTCTACCCTTATGTGTGATGAGTAATTAACTGTGTTTTGAGCCTTTGGTGCTCAAGTTTGAGTTTACTTTAGAATGAGCAATTTGAGTTGCTACGGGTAGCCCACGACTGCACTTGAATCTTGCGAGGTCTGGCCTTGATAGGTCGAAGCCTTGCGAGGTCGGGCCTTGGTAGGTCGGAGCGTTGGCTGGTTGGACCTAGTGGTCGAAATTTTAAGTGGTCGGAACCTTGCCAGGTCGGCTCTTAAGAGGCCAAGGCACCCTTAAGTATTTGTAAGATAAGGTGGGACCCTTAGTTGTGTGATTGCTCAGTTGATTATTGTTTATCATTTTGAGCAATGCTACGTGAAATGTTTCCCTTGTGTGTGATGGTTGCAGGACTTCGAAGCTAGGTTATAGTGAGATGAAGGATATCGGGACTAGGCTGGGAGAGTTGAAGTCCAGACGATGAAGGTGTCATCGGAAGATAACTGAGACCGAGGAGTGGCTGTGAATCAGGACGACAAGTTTATGGATGATATGCTATCTTGTGCGCTACTCTAGCATAGGATGGTCGTTGGATCAAGGGTTCAAGCGGGTGGAGTAGTGGTTATGTTAGTAACTTAGTATGTCGATGTGTGGATAAAACCCGTTATGTTGTTGTATTGCGGGTTAGCACATGTGTGTGTTGAGGGAGTAAATCTCAACCCTTGATGAGGTTTCTTTAGGGTCAAGAAGGTCATCTAAGGGTGGAGATTGCTCGCATTGTGCTATAAATAGAGGGGTGAGGGTATGCCCCCACCCCAAACTTGTAAAAGGGGGTTCTTTGATTGCTTGATAAAAAATTTGCCCACATGATTGTGTGGTTTTGGAAATCCTCTTTCTCTGAGTGTTGCAAGATTTAGTTTTTATATTCTGAAACTTATTTCTGCTATTGCATGTTTACTTTTTGCACTTTGGACTTGCCACCCTTCCTTCTAAGTTCTTTTGGATTTTGTGCCAAGGATGAAAGATTATTGGATAAATCTTCTATAGATCATATCCCAGGATTCTAGGCAATCTACAACTTTTTCTTTCTAGTTCTTACAAGGAACCGATCTTTTATCCCTGGAAGAAGAAATATCCTTGTGGATCATGTTCTTATTTTGAAGGGTTGTTCTCTAATTTCCTTGCTTGCTGTGACTTGTAAGAGGTCATTCAAGACTATCTTGATCAACAGAACCCCACGAGCAAGCTAAGGGTGAAATTTTTGTTTAGATCCGGTTTTTAGTGCAACCTTCTCTAAACTGAAAAAAGGTCGGAACCTTGATATCCATCCTTGTGATTGAATATTGGAATAGGATCTTGACATCCATAGGAAGGAGCACACAAAGTTTCACGATTTTTGGATCAACCAATCAAAAGTTATATCGATTTTTGTTTTCGAGATCGTGCTAATTTTTACTATTCACCTGAGCAATCGCTCGCTTGACTGCATCGCCGACCGCCTGTAATATTGTTCATCCGGGCATTGTTCATTCCGAACACGGTTCATCTGACCTCAATTTGGTCGGGGGTACTGTTCATCTGAACTCCTAGTCGGCAGTACTGTTCATCCGACCTCAATTGTTTGGATTTTACAGTTTATTTGATCTGTTCACTTGGTGGATTGAATTTTTAGAGAGAAATTTAATTTAGTTCCTATTCATCCCCTTTAGTCACCTTTTTATTCCTTCAACTCAATAAAACAGCAGCCAATTGAAAGTCCTTGCACTCACCTGAAGGAGTTGAAGTTAGTTGATATGAACTAGGCAAAACGTACGTCTAACGCCGCACCGTTTAAAATTTACTTTGTTTGGAAAAGGTTTTTTATATTAAAAAAACCACAAAGGACCTCTTTGTAATTTACAGGGACCAATCCGTAATTTAGATAAAGTGGAAGGGCTTATTTGCAAAAGGATCACCCATAATTAGAGAAATTGGAAGGGGCTATTTGCAAAACCGGGGAGGGGGTGGCGTGGCAGGGCTAGGAGGCTGGCAATCCCCTCCGGCGCCGTTTAAAATTTACTTTGTTTGGAAAAGGTTTTTTATATTAAAAAAACCACAAAGGACCTCTTTGTAATTTACAGGGACCAATCCGCAATTTAGATAAAGTGGAAGGGCTTATTTGCAAAAGGATCAGTCCATAATTAGAGAAATTGGAAGGGGCTATTTGCAAAACCGGGGAGGGGGTGGCGTGGCAGGGCTAGGAGGCTGGCAATCCTCGCGTAATATATAGTATATATTCTTTGAAAGAGTTGTCAATTCCTTCTCTGGAGAAGATGGAGTTAATTCAGATGTCGAGCCTGGAAAGTTGCATTAGTACAGATATGGGTGAGCATTCAGTTTATTTGATCTTTTGGTGCTATTATTTTGATTTTTTGTGAACTGTGTTATGAAAAGAATGAATAAACAAAATGGAATTTGATTGGTCTATTCATTGTGTTATGTTTATAAAGGATAGCAACTTGCATTACTGATTTATTTTGGCTAGGAGATGTTCATGGAATATTTCTGTAAACTAACCGCTTTTCTCATTTTTGCAATTTTCATTATCTGAAGCTGCTCAAAAGTCAATGGCCATCTGGTCTCGATGAGCTGAAGATAAGTCATTTGTTGGTTGTGTGACCCCTGCCACCTTCTACAAAAACTAGACTAGTCCCCGTCCTGATTTGGTAGTCATCTTGAGGTGTTAGTGTGTTACCCCTGCCAATCTGCCATCTACTGGTAGTGTTACCCCTTATAAGTTGCATCACCGTTTTTGTTTTTTATTGCGCTCGATTTGTTCCTTGCGCCGGATTGGTCCCTTGACTCCCTTGTATCCCCGCTTTCGTTTTTTATGGCGCTCGATTACTTCCTTGCGCCGGATTAGACCATGTACAATAAATCGACACATCTGTCTACAAGAGAAGTCACATAAGCATCTCTAATGATGTCAAATCAATCGCTATAAGGAGTCCATCTCATTTTTTTTTTTTTGCTTATATGGAGGAGAGAAGTAGAGAAGAGAGACAAGAGTTGGCTCTTAACGATGAGTCGATCTATAGTGTTTTTCAAGAAAATAAAAGACAATTACATGTGGACCCATATTTAATGTTGGAGAATATGTTATATCCAATCTATTGGAGAGCTTGTCTTTAAGCTAGCTATAAGTAACATGGAGCTTATAGCAAGTAGTTGGCTCTACCATTGGAGATGCTCTAAGATTTTTGATAAGGTAGAAGAGAGAGAAGGAGGAGAGAGAGAGTAGCCGCCCTTTTGTGAATAGACGGCTTTAGACAAATCTATTAATTATATGAGATATTATTATATACGACTATATAGACAACTCATTATATGAGTTATCTTTAAATCTGTTTATAGATGATATGGAAATATATTATAGACATCCATTATCTATACCATTGTACACATCGGCGAGTCGCTCGTGGTCAAAGTGGGCTGAAGCCCACCCCACGCCAAATTTCCCCAAAACCCTCCTCGCCCATCGGTATTAGCGATTAGCTATGCAATTAGCCATATGAAATTATGAATGCATTGCATTAGTAGCAAATTAGCAAACCGCTGTGAGCGTCTCCATGACTTCGCATCGCGTCGGTTCGTCTTCATGGCAACAACGGCAAGGCGGCGCCGCTCGCCTAGTGCCTCGGCCTCGCAGCGGCACGACGTCTTCCCGCCACTTGCCGCTCTGTCTCGGCCTAGTGCCTCGGCGACTCACCTCGCGCACCTCATTGATTTTGGATGTCTTTTTTTAGCCCTCCTCATTGAATCTTTCTGGCTCCGCCACTGATTGTACATGCTCTTAGTCCCCTGCGCAGGATTCGTCATTTGCATCCCCGCTTTTGTTTATTGTGGCGCCGGATTAGTGCGAAGGTTCGTCATTTGCATGCCCGCTTTTATTTTTAATGGCTCCCGATTAGTTCCTTGCGCCGGATTAGTCCCCTGCGCAGGATTCGTCATCTGCATCCCCGCTTTTGTTTATTGTGGCGCCGGATTAGTGCGCAGGATTCGTCATTTGCATCCCCGCTTTTGTTTTTTATTGCGCCCGATTAGTCCCCTGCGCAGGATTGGTCCTTTGCATCCCTGCTTTTGTTTTTTATGGCGCCCGATTAGTTTCCGTGCACCACCCACAGTTGGTCTGCCTGCGGGCTGCGGCAGCTCTGCCTGTATATATACAAGCACGGACACACCACACGCAAACAAAGACATGGAGTTCCTCACTTTCCTCATGCACATCGTGCGCTTGATTTCCGAGGCCTGCCTCAACATGGAGAAGCCGCCGCCGCTACGATCTCGTCCGGCGTTGAGGGCGCGGCGGCGCTCGCTTTGCCGCCTTCAAGGCTCCAGGAGGTATATTTCTGCACCATGGCAAGGCTCCCTTCTACCTGTACTACGGCATTCTCGTCGCCGTAGTTATCTTCGGGTTTGTGGAGGCGTCGGCCGGAGTCTGGGTGTCCGGCGACCTGGTCCATCGGAGTGCCGCGGGGAAGACGATCCTTTGGGTGTCCATCTTGCCCTCATCTTTGTGGTCGCGCGGATCGAGGCTTGATGTAGTTGCATCCACTCATGTTTGTATTAATTTCGCATGGGAGTGTATAGGTATTATCCGGATATTTTTGTTTTAGCTAACATCCAAATTTTGGGCCGTTGGATACCCCACCCGGATATCACCGGGCCATTAGATTCAAACCATAGGATCGGATGTAATTGATACTCCCGAATCTCAACAATGATCCGATGGTCCTAGATTTGAGTGATTTCAACAATAAAAACACCCGAATGATGTTTATCAAATCCCTTTCGCATTCTTCTACGAGTGTATACCGAATTCAGTTGTCTTTGTGTGAGCAAAGAGGATGAGATTTCTGGCGTTGCCACTTGTAGTCCAATCTTTCTTTTTGTTTTTTGAAAACGTACTTGTATAGTTGTATTCCTATCTGTTTGTGAGATTTGGGTTGTTATGTTGTGAATTATTCAAGGTAAAGGTTTTGGGTTCTCATGCTGTGAAGCACCGCGTAGAAATTAAACAACCTTCTCAGCTCTCACCTCTCACAGGCTTCTAAGAGGTCTTCGTAAGAATTTGCACAAAAGAGTCATTATCTGTTTTCAGAAAGCAAAGCAAACAAAGGAGCTGCGGCCGAAATCCTCTATTCCTCTTCAGTCTCGTCCTGAATAAATGTTGAATATGTTTTTTGTCCCTATTTCATACCTCCAATAAGATACTGATCGTCAAATTATTCAGCTGAAAAAAGAAAATAGTATCTTGTTAACTGTTAAGACGAGCCCAGAGCTAATAACATCATGTTGTGTTATTGTTACTATCATTGATCATTGCCTACCACGTTATATACCGATGATTCAATGTTGGGTCGCTGAACACGCTTTACTAGGCCTCGCTTAAGCACGACATGGCATAATTTTGAAGGCAAAGATGGGCCTAATCTAGGCCCATCTAAAATTATCAAAATTTTGAAAAGCTCAACTTGAGCTTTGCTCGGCAAGAGATTCTTGAACGCGTACTTAATGGGCTCTGGGTAGTGTACTAAACTAGCCCGGCTCAATATACTTAATGGGCTCTGGGTTTCTTTTTGTTCGAAAGTGCATTTGCTCTGGTGCATGTGCATGCATAAATACACCATATATACGTACATGCATCAAGAGAAAGGCCAGTTCATACAAGCCCAATATTCGTTGGCAGGGATATTCGGAGTGAAAAGGTAGATGACTAGAGTTGATTCAGAGGTGTCCTCATTTTTTATCATTTGAATTGATTCACGCAGAAATGGTTTTCTCAGTCTCTATTGTACTTTTTTTTTTTTTGCAGAATATAGGTAGTATTTTCTCTTAAAGCATCGTCTCTATTGTTTGCAAACTCTCTACTTTCATATAATGTTTAAATTTGTAAAGTAGGACTTAGGATCTGTTATTGCTGTTGAACCATTACCGGGACGTATCATGGCCTGTAAAATTGCCTACTAGCTGAAACTCATAGTCGGATGATCCAAGATTGTTCATAGTTTATCATTTTAGTTGTATAATCTAATTGTTCAATTTTCTTGTGGGTGGCCTGGGTAGTGAAGTAGATCGGATATTCAAGAGAGGGATGAATTGAGATTCTTTTGGCAATAAGGTTTTATTAAAAATTTAAATTTTACTGACCCAACCTAACATGCCAGGGTTTATACTTGAAATTTGCAACCCAATTCTAAGCCCACACAATTTTACTAATATAAGCATAGAGATACAGCAAATTAAATTCAATGCATCGATAAGTTTAATTAGCTGCCATTGACATTATGTATCCCAACGTTATTCCACTCATTACAGGAGAGTAAGTTTCATCGTAATCAATGATAGGTTTCTGCGTGAACTCTTGTGCTACAAGTCTCATTTTATGTCTCACCATATGATTATTTTCATTTATCTTCTAGATAATAACCCGTTTTGATCTTACGGGAAACACTTTAGGAGGTATTCAATCAACATGACCGAATTCTTTCCTTTTTATTAAGCGAGCACAATTATACCTCAATTCTTTTTTTGTTTGATCCGATCTGAGTGCTTATGGCACTCTGCCATAGACTTTGGTTCAGATATGACTAAAGTGTTTTAGCAATTTTTTAAGACAAAATATATATCGACAACTATAGTCTTTCTTTTATATGCCATATACTCTTGGTCAACGTGCGCGCTCACTAGAAATGAAAACAAGTATAACACACGTGTACATTAAATGGGACTTCCCATGCTCGGAGCACCTGTTTATGTGCATACGTGTGGTGTGTATGAGTTAAGTGCGTCTGCCACTTAAAAAAATTCGATTGCTTGCGACGTGTGATATCAAAATTATGTGTAAATTTCATAAAACTACAGTTTTTTTTTACAAAACTATCAGAAAACTACAGATTTTAGTTTTTATTTTACAAAACTACAGATTTTAGCTTTTATTTTACAAAACTACAGATTTTAGAAGAACTTGTTTTACAAAACTATAGGTTTCTTGTACAATTATCAGAAAACTACATATCTTAGCTTTTATTTCATTAAAATAAAGTTTTAGAATTAACTGTTTCTTGTAACTGTCATGTGAGCCCGCACTATCAGACCCATTACAAAAAATGCCAATTCTAAAACATGTAGTTTTGTAAAACAAGTTCTTTTAAAACTTGTAATTTTGTGATACAAATTCTCCTAAAACATGTAGTATTTATGAAATAAAAACTAAAATTTCTATCAACAGACAACTTCGTTTTGATTTTCTATTGCTCCCGATAAGTTCCAGTCACACCACTAGGCTCATTCCCCTTGTTGCTAAAAAAGAAGCTCACGTCCCCTTTTTTTGTTTTTTTATTGCTCTCAGGGCCTGTTTGGGGGGAGCTGTGGCTGGGCTGAAAAGCTACTTTTGATTTGTTCGATCAGAAGCAAATTGTAGTCGACGGCTGTGGCTTTTCTTGATATATCGTTTGGCAAAACAGGCTGCTGCAGCTGTAGCTTTTGGGGCCAACCATGTGGGCCCAAGTGAGGAGGGAGTCGGGGAGGTGGCGCCCGAGCCAGAGGGAGTCAAGGAGGCGACTGGACGGGGATACGACGGGACGAGAAGGGAGACGGAGCGAGTAGGGAGGCGATCGAGTGAAGCCACAGCTGAAAAGCACCTCCATACCATCTGTGACTTAACTTTGCAGCTAGGCAGTTTATGGGAGCTTTATGCCCAAAGCTGAAGCGCAGCCCCCCCTCCCCCCCACCCCAAACAGGGCCTCAATTATCGCGTCCCGGTTATTTCCCAAGGCCAAGGCAAAGTCAAGCGCCATTAAAGCCACCGAGGCTGACAAGAGCACCACGCAATACGCCATCCGGACAGCACTACGCAAGACTAGTCATCACAGAGCCACCAACCCTGCCTCGGGACGGGCAGGGGTCGGTCGGACAAGACAGAAACCAGACTTCAAGACGCGCAGGCCCTTTCCTCGTGTTTTTCTCAAACTCCCGTGTAACCTGCCTCCTCCGTCTATATAACGAGAGGCAGGGCCCGAGAGGGGGGGGATGAGAAAACAGTCTTCTACGTAGCCACAACTCCCTAGCAAAAACATCAAGGGGATCGGACAGCCGATCCCCCGCCTCGCTTGTACACCCGTTGTTCATCACCCAAAGATCAATACACCCACGCCGAACGAACTGGAGTAGGGACATTCGGCCCGAACCAGTATACATCATCTGACTCCTTGAGTCGACCATTCGGGGAGAGGGAGCGCGCGACCCCATCCGACCATAAATTCGTATTGCCGGTGCACGAAACATCGACAAAAATGAATCACGAAAACGTTTTCCCCGGGGTCTGGAGAAAAAACGAACAACGAAAACATTTTTCCCAACAAAAATGGTGAAACGATGATCGAAAAACCAATTTGCATTTTGTTTAGGGTAAACGGTCAACGAAAAACATTTTTCCCATACTCTGGAGAAAAAACGGACAACGAAAACATTTTTCTCATGCTCTAGAGAAAAAACGGACCACACAAATATTTTTTTTTTGGCAAAACGGAGAAAGCATCTGAACGTAAAGTACAAGAACCTATTTGTTATGTTTTTAGACTTGTTCGCTATTTTGAAAAATTAGTAAATGGCTCATTCGCGATTCGTATTTAACGGGAGGCTCTTTTTGTAAAACGGCGAACAAGAGACCTAAACGCGAACCGGGGAAATTTTTTTTCCCCTCACAGAAAATCGCAAAGGACCTCAGCGTAAATTAAAAGGATCTATACGTAATTTAAAGAACCGAAGGGGTTTTTTTTTGCAAAAAGAGGAAAGAGAGTGGGGGGTGACATGGGCGGCTCTCCGGCGAGCGTTTCTCCAGATTTTTTTACTAGTGTTACTTGCACGCAAATGTCCGTTTCTTCACGAAGATAATAACAACTTCTGTAATTTTTTATTATTCTTTTTCTTTTTATCTCAACAGGATCAGTTCCGAGATTACATTCTTCTTGAAGCTGCACGGCAAGACTTACGAGTAATAATTGAGAACAAATCACGCATTTTTCTTGCACATGCACCTTCAGGTTACAACTTACAAGTGAGTTGTTCTATCTTTTTTGTCCAATTGATTCTGTCTACTTCTCCACCTATATTGGTTTCTTTTTCCCGTTTAGCTCTGCTAGCATCCTGCTCAACATTGTAATATGTACAAATTTGGATTGTGCCTCTAATCTTCTCGAATAGCATTTAGGTAGTTCTAGCTTTCGACTTATTGGAAACTTGCCTTTTGTGATCTTCTCGGATATATATGTCTTAATATGGTCTCGATACAAGTGGTTCATTTACCTGGGACCAATTGCTTGATTCTTTTGGAATACTCCAATCCTCTACTGAGCTAAATCTGTATTTGCTAAATGACTTTTAAGTGATCGATTTTGTATGTTTATTGGGTTATCTATTCTATTTTTTTTTGGTGGTCCTAATTTTCTGTTAATTTTTTTATTGGTTTTGTTTGTTAAAGGCATAGTTTGAAGGAAGTTTTGGATACCCCAAGTGTGATGTCACTGATAAAAGATACAAAAAGCGGCACAGGAGGTAACCTGATTCAGAATTAGACTTGTCACTATGCTAATTTACACATATGGTGCCTTTCTGAAACAGTTCCCTATCTTGACAAACTACAACATGTTATGCACATTTAAAACAGATTCTAAGTACAAGCTAGAATTATTGCATGTTTAGAAAGCCACCTTTTACAAATTGTTTTGCTTGAAGAGGCTTACATTAGTGAGCATAGTGAAGAAGTCCTTCAAAGCTTGAACCTTGAGATTAGAAAAGAAACAGAAGACAAAAAAGATATGAGATTACAACTATGCTAATTTTTTTGTTTGATCCGATCTGAGTGCTTATGGCACTCTGCCATAGACTTTGGTTCAGATATGACTAAAGTGTTTTAGCAATTTTTTAAGACAAAATATATATCGACAACTATAGTCTTTCTTTTATATGCCATATACTCTTGGTCAACGTGCGCGCTCACTAGAAATGAAAACAAGTATAACACACGTGTACATTAAATGGGACTTCCCATGCTCGGAGCTCATGGAGCCTCTCATTAATTCCTTAGTGTGCAGGGAGCACACCTGTTTATGTGCATACGTGTGGTGTGTATGAGTTAAGTGCGTCTGCCACTTAAAAAAATTCGATTGCTTGCGACGTGTGATATCAAAATTATGTGTAAATTTCATAAAACTACAGTTTTTTTTTACAAAACTATCAGAAAACTACAGATTTTAGTTTTTATTTTACAAAACTACAGATTTTAGCTTTTATTTTACAAAACTACAGATTTTAGAAGAACTTGTTTTACAAAACTATAGGTTTCTTGTACAATTATCAGAAAACTACATATCTTAGCTTTTATTTCACAAAACGGCAGGTTTTAGAATTAACTGTTTCTTGTAACTGTCATGTGAGCCCGCACTATCAGACCCATTACAAAAAATGCCAATTCTAAAACATGTAGTTTTGTAAAACAAGTTCTTCTAAAACTTGTAATTTTGTGATACAAATTCTCCTAAAACATGTAGTATTTATGAAATAAAAACTAAAATTTCTATCAACAGACAACTTCGTTTTGATTTTCTATTGCTCCCGATAAGTTCCTTTGCGTCCCGATTATTTCCAGTCACACCACTAGGCTCATTCCCCTTGTTGCTAAAAAAGAAGCTCACGTCCCCTTTTTTTGTTTTTTTATTGCTCTCAGGGCCTGTTTGGGGGGAGCTGTGGCTGGGCTGAAAAGCTACTTTTGATTTGTTCGACTGTAAAGCAGCTGTAGCTGACGGCTGTGGCTTTTCTTGATATATCGTTTGGCAAAACAGGCTGCTGCAGCTGTAGCTTTTGGGGCCAACCATGTGGGCCCAAGTGAGGAGGGAGTCGGGGAGGTGGCGCCCGAGCCAGAGGGAGTCAAGGAGGCGACTGGACGGGGATACGACGGGACGAGAAGGGAGACGGAGCGAGTAGGGAGGCGATCGAGTGAAGCCACAGCTGAAAAGCACCTCCATACCATCTGTGACTTAACTTTGCAGCTGGGCAGTTTATGGGAGCTTTATGCCCAAAGCTGAAGCGCAGCCCCCCCTCCCCCCCACCCCAAACAGGGTGTCGGGACCCCGAATTTGCAAATCCGGACCCTCTGTGTATTCAGCACTAGTCCAGGAACGCGCTAGTGCACACAGTCTTAACATCGGTAAATATCACAATCATACCAATCGATATTATCAAAATACTTTATTTAAATAACCAAACAGGTTACTTGACCTTATGGTCAAGTTACAAATGTATGCCTCGCAAGGCGAAACTTATTCAGAGAAAATAATAGCAGCGGAAAATCAAATAAACTTCGTGGCGCCATCCAGTATACCACAGGCAACTGACTGGGCTCGCTTCCCTAAGTAGACGGATCCTCTTGGAGTTCCTCCTCCAAAGCTGGTGCAGTCTCTTCTTCAACTGATATTATGTTGAGGCAAGGGTGAGTACTTGGTACTCAGCAAGTCATGCACAGAATGCAAGCTAATATACTATATGCATGGCTTGGTACAAAGGAATAGCTCAAGGTATATTTGCAGTAAACAGCATTTGAAAAGTAATATAAGTAGATTCGAAAGCAGTAGAAATAAGTAAAGCGTAAATAACTTTTCAAGAAGTTTTAATAAACATTTTCCCCATCCTAAACCACATTACCATCATCTTTATTCTTAAACCAGACCAACCTTTCAAATCCAAGTTATTTTCAGAAAATCTAACCCTTGACTGTAATTCCCGAGCATTGTCCAAAGACTGTGGACTCGGCTATTTAAATAGATTCTACACTCTGCAGAGGTTATGCACTTTACCCACAAGATACAGTCAAACACCACAAAGGCGAAGTTCCTCAGTAACAAAGCCTTCTAAGCCTCAAACAACACAGTGGTCCTCTCCTGGTTCGTGCTCTACACCATCCCTTCCCTTAGCCAAGGCGAAGTATGGGACCAACACACCGTTAGATGGGTATCTCGGCCACAGCCACGATACGCCTCCCCGCATAATCACACAAACGGTGTAATCGACACCCTGAGGCTCCAAAACTGAGTCCTTAGAGTCTTAGTCAACTAGGGACGTCCAATTACAGCCATGAGGTTGCAAGTATGACCCAGTTCAAAGGCTTGCTAGGTTAAGTCCTGAGATTGACCAGGGCAAGACTACCCAAAACCAAATCAACATTCCCAACGCCACAATCGCCCACCTGATTACTCTTGCCACATGCCCTGGCCGAAATCATTTATCAAACCCCGCTTGATTACCATGCACCACGTGCCATCAACATCACATGATACTTTTCCAAAACAGGTTCAATATATCATTAAGTCAATATTAACATTTGATTGTCCAAAACCATGTTATGAGCACGTAGCGGTCTAAGCAGTATACTACAACGGTCTAAACCCATGTTGGCAAGTTAATAATGTCCAACTAGTAATCCACAACTAGGGTGACAAGGGTCATGGCACATACTTAAGTAATCAAGGTGTCATATAGCAAATTGGTATTTATCTAACCCCCATGTTTAACCAAAGTATTTTTCTAATTGAACTAGCATGCAATAGTTTAAATCAAAATAGATTTCAAAATGGGATCAATATGGTCAAAGCACAACTTGCCTTCAAAAAGTACTTGCTCTTGGTCTTGAGTTGGATCCTGAGTCAATACTTCTCCTTCGAATCCTTCCGGCACTTCAACGTCTACTCGTAAAGCGTGCAAATAGCAAATACACAAATAAACACTAGGCAAAAACATCCCAAAACTCCAAATAAAATCCATAAACAGAGAGAACATAATTTTCTGGATTTTTAGAAACTGGAATCGTCAAATTTGGAGTTAAAACGCAAAAGTTATGATTATTTAAAGTTTAAATAATCATTTAAATAATTTTACAGAGAAAAACTTTAGTCCAAAAATTAAATAAAATTCATATTTAGGTAGATCTCAATTTTATACAAATTTAGAAATTTGAATCACTCAAATCGGAGTTGAAACGCAAAAGTTATAAGCGTTTGAAGTTTGAATCTAAATTTGAATCAATATTTCGAATTAATAAATCATTTTCTTTTTCGGAAATTAATTATCGCGTCAAGATGGACACGTGTCGATTCCTGATTGGTGGTGGCGTCAGTAGCTCATGGGCTCGACTCACGGCGGCAGTTCGGTCCGCAGTGGACCGGTCCGCAGCTCACGTGAGGCCCGACATGTGGGCCCCACTCGGGTAGCGTCATCGGCCCAGCGTCGGCCTTTCGGTGAACGGCCGTGACATCACGGAGCCCTCTAACACGGGCCCGCGTGTCGGCGTCACGCCTGCCAGCGTGCGTGGGCCAGCGCCGACCGCGTCGGTCCATCTCCTCGACACGTGGCGCAATCGCGACCGCTGGTTTGAAAATCAACAGCGGATTAGATCCAGGTTAACACGTTAAACTACTTGATGATCGTGGGCCGCTCGATCTAGATCGGACGGTCCAGATCTAATCCTATAATAGTATCGCTACGACGCGTGGCGATTGTGAACCGTTGGATCTTGATCCAACGGTCCGCATCTAATCGGGTTTGGAACACGTGAACTCACCTCAATCGTCCGATCCGATCCGACGGTCCACAGAGCTCGCGGAGTCCGGCGATGGCGCCGCGAGGCTTGGGCACCGGAGACGGAACGATGACGAGCCCGACGGGCGCTTACGGGCTCCTCCGCGACGCATGGATCACGCTCGAGTCGCCTTGGCTCGTGGATCCTGCTCGACCTCCTTCTCCTCGAGGCGGCGGGCGGCGGCGGAAGGTGAGAAAAACCACCACGATACCCTAGCTACTACGGCAAGCAATCCCGAGCAAGCGGCGCTGCTAGGGCTTAGCAAGCTAGGGCAAAAAGTAGCGCAAGGTCACGGCGATACTCGAGTGCGATCCGGCATTAAATAGCCCCGGAGGCGTGCTCGGCGGAGCCCTAGTTTGGCCACGGCGCGCACTTTGCCGGGCGGAGTCCGGCTCGGTCTCGGCGAAGACGACGACTCTCAGCCGTCCACGTGGCGCGATCAACGGCCACGATCGCACGGCGCGATCGGATCCGGGCCGGATACGGCTCGAACCGGTACGGTTGGATCTCAGCCGTTGGATCTTGATCCAACGGTTGGGATTGATTAGGTTTAGGAGTGGGTTCGGTTGAGTCACGTGGCTCGGGTCGGACTCGAACTCGAGTCTGACTCGGGCTCGGTCGGATGAACAGTACCCGGCTCGGTTGATTTTCCAGCGATTAATATTTAAAATAATTCCCAGTAATTCATTTAATTCATTAAAAATAGCAAATGACTCAGAAAAATTCCAGAAAAATTATGGAAAATATTTTGGATCATTTTGGACTCAAATAAAATATTTCCAACAAAATTTTATTTGCAAAATTAAATTCTTTAATTATTTCAAAATGGAATAAATTCAAATAAATTCCAAATAAATCCAAATAAATTCCAGAAAATTCCAAAAATTCACCAAGGTGCCAAACCACACATGAATTTAAGAAAAGCAAAATTTTGGGGTGTTACAAACCTCCCCCCCTTAATAGAATCTCGTCCCCGAGATTCAGGGCTTACTAAAGGAATAGGTTTGGAAACTCCTTCTTCAAATCCTCTTCGCGCTCCCAAGTCGCTTCACTCTCTGCATGGTTACTCCACTGAACTCTACAGAAACGGGTTGACTTATTCCTGGTTTCTCGATCCATTGTGTCTAGAATCCTCACGGGATGTTCCTTATAAGTCAAATCTTCTTGCAACTCAATTGACTCTAGCGGTGTCTGTTCCTCAGGAACTCGAAGACACTTCTTCAACTGGGACACATGGAATACGTCATGCACTCCTGCCAACGATCGTGGCAACTCCACTGTAAGCAACTTCGCTTTGCGACTCAAAATCTTAAATGGTCCAACATAACGGGTGCGAAGTTTCCCTTTGGCATGGAACCTCTTAACTCCCCGAGAGGCGAATCTCCGAGGTATACAAAGTCTTCTCGTTCAAAACTCAAGTCTCGGCGACGATTGTCAAGATAACTCTTTTGTCGAGATTGGGCTATCTTCAATCTTTCCTTAATCATGGCGACCGTTTCTTCAAACCTCTTGAAGAATATCAGGCCCAAAGACACGGCGCCACGGTCTCATTCCAATTCAATGGCGTCCGACAGTGGTCGACCATACAAAGGCCTCAAAAGGTGACATCTCAGAACTAGCCTCGATAACTATTGTTGTAATCGAACTCGGCATACGGCAAACTCTTATCCCAAGAAGTAGCATAAGCCAATGCACAAGCTCTTAACATATCCTCCGAATCTGGTTGACTCTTTCTGGTCTGTCCATCCGTCATGCGGATGATAAGTCAGATCTTGAAGTTCAAACGGGTTCCCATGGCTTCATGCAACTTATTCCAGAACCTTGAGGTAAATTGGGTACCTCTGTCCGATACAATCCTCTTTGGCACTCCGTGCAAACAGACAATCCTGACCATGTATAATTCTGCTAATTTATCTCCCGAGTAAGTGGTCTTCACGGGGATAAAATGGGCTACTTTAGTCAAGCGATCCACTATAACCCATATGGAGTCATACCCTCCTTGAGTCTTTGGCAAACCGGTAATGAAATCCATTCCGATTTCCTCCCACTTCCACTCAGGTATTTTCAGTGGTTGTAACAATCCTGCTGGTCTCTGATGCATTGCCTTGACTCTCTGGCACACGTCGCACAATGCAACATGCTCGGCAACTTCACGTTTCATACTCGGCCACCAGAATCTCTCCTTCAGATCCTGATACATCTTGGCGCTTCCAGGATGAATTGAGTACTTGGAGTCATGGGCTTCTTCCAGAATCAGTTGCTTTAACTCCTTTTTGTTAGGCACACAAATGCGATCCTTCATCCACAACGTGCCTTGCTCATCCAGCTTGAAGTCCTCTGCCTTGCCTTCCTTCTTGATGGACTTAATCCTGCGGATCTTGTCATCATCCTTCTGTCCTTCTCGGATCTGATCCTCCAGGGTAGGCTTTACTTCTAATGTGGCCAAGAATCCGCTAGGTACAACCTCAATCTTCATCTTTTGAAAATCCTCACATAACTCATCCTGACTTGTGGCTAGCAACGTACTCACGGTATGGCTTTTCCGACTCAGAGCATCGGCTACTACGTTGGCCTTCCCGGGATGGTAATGGATTCCAACATTGTAGTCCTTGATCAACTCTAACCATCTCCTTTGCCTCATATTCAGATCCGACTGGGTGAATATGTACTTAAGGCTCTTATGATCCGTGTATACTTCACATCTGTTTCCGATCAGATAGTGACGCCATATCTTCAAGGCATGCACTACGGCTGCTAACTCTAGGTCATGTGTCGGATAATTTTCCTCATGCGGTGTCAACTGCCTTGATGCATAAGCGACGACCTTTCCATTCTCAGACAAGACACATCCAAGTCCTTGGCGCGATGCGTCACAATAAATATCGAAGCTTTGAGCAACATCCAGAGAACTAACACCGTGCCGACGTCAATCGCTTCTTCAGCTCTGAAATCCTTTCTCACATTCCGGCCCATGCAAACTTCTTTTCCTTCTTCAAGAATTGCGTAAGAGGTTTCGCAATTGTCGAGAAGCCTTCGATGAAACGGGCGTAGTATCCTGCCATTCCAAGGAAACTTGAACTGGGTCACGCCTTCTACTGCTCCCAATGTAACACAGCTTCTACTTTGCTTGGATCTACGGCGACTCTTCTCATGCGGTCATTACATGTCCAAGAAACTCCACCTTGTCCTTCCAAAAATCACACTTGCTCAACTTGGCGAAAAGTTGCTTTGTTCCTCGGCTTTTCCAAAACTCGCCTTAAGTGTTTGGCATGTTCATCCTCCTGCCTTGGAGTAGACTAGGATATCGCTCTATGAACACGACGACAAACTTGTCCAAATATTCCATGAACACCTTATTCATCATATTCATGAAATAAGTCGGCGCATTAAATCGATCCAAAGGACATAATCAGAACTCGTAATGTCCATATCTTGACGAGAATGCGCCTTCGAATATCTTCCGATCGGATCTTCAATCGATGGTATCCCGATCTCGATCAATCTTGGAGAAAACTCCGGCTCCTCTTAATCGATCAAACAAATCATCAATCCTGGGTAGCGGATACTTATTCTTCACGGTGACTTCGTTGAGTGCACGGTAGTCAATGCACATCCCGAAACTCCCGCCCTTCTTCTTGACAAACAAAACTGGTGCTCCCCACGGTGACGAACTCGGCCTGATAAATCCTTTCTCCATTAACTCTTCCAGTTGTTTCTTCATTTCTACCAACTCCTCGGTGGACATCCGATAGGGTCTCTTTGCTATCGGTCTTTGTACTGTACAAGCTCTATCACAAACTCTATGTCCTCGTCTGGCGGCATACCGTAGATCTTCTGAAAACGCCTGGGTACTCATTCACTCTTGGGACATCCTCTATGCTGATTGCCTTGGTACTGTTAACCATCAATCGTCCATCTCTAATCGCGGTGGCTTGAAATTCCACTTTCTTTCCACACTGCTCTCAATCGAGATAGTCCGTTGTCCACAATCCAATACAACCTTGTGCTTGGATAACCAATCCATTCCCAATATGACGTCTAAGGTCCTGGGTCTCCAAAATTATAAGGTTCGCTAGGAACTCTATTCCATCTATTAGTATTCTCACCGGAACATCCTACTTCCGCTCGAGTTCGGAACCAGGGGTTTGAACTAAAAGCATGCACTTAAGTCTTGCAATTCTCAAGTCATTTCTAGTAGCAAAGCCTTGCGAAACAAACGAATGCGAAGCTCCGTAGTCAAACAAAATCAGGTGTATCGAGTTAACAAGTAACTTACCCAAGACGACGTCCGTAGCATTCTCGCAGTATCTGCGGTGACATGGTTGACTCGGCCTCTCACCACGGCCTGGGGTGTGGCTCTGGTCTTTGGCGCCCTAGCTGGGTGGTTCCTAGATTGAAGCGAATCGGGTCACTCTGCTGTCTTCTTTGGACAAGCTGTTGGCAAAGTGTCACGGCTCGTTGCGCTTGTAACGTCTCACTGTTCCTTCTTGGCTGCACGGAGTAAGCGTTTCTAGCGGGGCTGGGTCCGTAGTTCGATTGATGTGTCTTGGTGCCGGATGGTGTCCTTGTCGCACTCTGTGGTTGGAATCAAGAATTGATTTGGTGCAACTCAGCGCCGGTATGCGTTCTCGGCGTGATCCTTGTCGTTGCATCCTGCGCTTCCTGTTCTCATCCAGTTCCTTGCGCTTGTCCTCAAGAATAAGCGCCTTATTCACCAACTCTTGGAAATCTGGAAAGGTGTGGCTGATCAACCCTACTTGCAATCCCGAGTTAAGTCCCTTCATAAAACGAGACTGCCTGGATTTATCTCGTCGCTACATCCTCAAAGCGTGGCGTGCTAGCTGTGTGAACTTGTTCGTAGTCGCCATCGGTGATTACCTTGCTTCAGTGCTCTGAACTCCTCCTTCTTAAGGTCCATGATTCCTTCAGGCACGTGATACTGTCGGAATGCAGCTGTGAACTCTTCCCAAGTGATATCTTGAGGGTTCTCCTGCGTGGCACAGAAGTTTTCCCACCATTCGGCGGCTGTTCCTTCCAACTGATGAGAAGCGTAGAGTACCTTCTCATTTCCTATGCATTGAGCTATGTGTATCTTCCTCTCAATTGATCTTAACCAATCATCGGCCTCCAATGGATTGGCATTCCCAGAGAAAGTGGGTGGGTGAGTTCTCATGAACTCTGATAGTCTTGTATTCTGGCGTGGTCCCTGATTAACTTGATTAGCAAAGTGGCCCTGAGCAAAGGACGTGCTGCATTTGTTGCATCATAGCATGCATCAACTGAGTCTGAGCAGCAAGAAATGCTCCAAAATTCTGCATATCAACTGGCGGTGCTGGTGCTCCATCATTGGGGTTTTCTACTGGGCGAGAACCACTCCCATTGCTTCCAAGGTTTCCACGGGTATTCACCATCTGTCGATTTGCTCTAGGTTTGGAGATGAGAGGGAAACAAGAATAGACAAGTAATATGGAACTTATGCGGGGCGAAAGGTGTAGCCTTAAGGTCCAACTTTATTATTAATAACTTGGTATGGCTGCTTACAATGCCTAAGGGCCTTGCAACACATACTGCACACTCAGCAAGCAATGAAAATCCAAATCGAACTAACACTGGAGTCTAACGCCTAAAGGGTGACTCTTTCTTCTATGACGCGACTCGGCGAAGGAGTCTCACTATAGAACCTATGCTCACTCATCGAGAAAACCTCCATCTGCCACAAGAGTGCTTTACGTAAGAATTCGGAATTTTTAAATTGTGACAAGGTAAGGGAAAATTTCAGCAAGAGACAAGAAAAGAGAGAAGGGGATAAGTCGAGATGTCATTTCTTATCTTGACAAACTTTTAGCTTTTAGAAAATAGGTTTTATCCTCACTACGACCATTCTAGCTTAGGGTTGAGCCTACAGTCAAGTATGGCTCTGATACCACCTCTGTCGGGACCCCGAATTTGCAAATCCGGACCCTCTGTGTATTCAGCACTAGTCCAGGAACGCGCTAGTGCACACAGTCTTAACATCGGTAAATATCACAATCATACCAATCGATATTATCAAAATACTTTATTTAAATAACCAAACAGGTTACTTGACCTTATGGTCAAGTTACAAATGTATGCCTGCAAGGCGAAACTTATTCAGAGAAAATAATAGCAATGAAAATCAAATAAACTTCGTGGCGCCATCCAAGATACCACAGCAACTGATCGGGCTCGCTTCCCTAAGTAGACGGATCCTCTTGGAGTTCCTCCTCCAAAGCCGGTGCGATCTCTTCTTCAACTGATATTATGTTGAGGCAAGGGTGAGTACTTGGTACTCAAAGCAAGTCATGCACAGAATGCAAGCTAATATACTATATGCATGGCTTGGTACAAAGGAATAGCTCAAGGTATATTTGCGAAAGAAAGATTTGAAAAGTAATATAAGTAGATTCAAAGCGGTAGAAATAAGTAAAGCGTAAATAACTTTTCAAGAAGTTTTAATAAACATTTTCCCCATCCTAAACCACATTACCATCATCTTTATTCTTAAACTGCACCAACCTTTCAAATCCAAGTTATTTTCGTAAAATCTAACCCTTGATCAGTAATTCCCGAGCATTGTCCAAAGATCACAGTGGACTCCGGCTATTTAAATAGATTCTACACTCTGCAGAGGTTATGCACTTTACCCACAAGATACAATCAAACACCACAAAGGCGAAGTTCCTCGTAACAAAGCCTTTCTAAGCCTCAAACAACACAGTGGTCCTCTCCTGGTTCGTGCTCTACACCATCCCTTCCCTTAGCCAAGGCGAAGTATGGGACCAACACACTGCTAGATGGGTATCTGGCCACACGCCACGATACGCCCCCGCACAATCACACAAAGCGGTGTAATCGACACCTGAGGCTCCACAAGTGAGTCCTTAGCGACTTAGTCAACTAGGGCCGTCCCATTCCAGCCATGTGGTTGCAAGTATGACCCAGTTCAAAGGCTTGCAAGGTTAAGTCCTTAGAGTGACCAGGGCAAGACTACCCGAAAAACCAAATCAACATTCCCAACGCCACAATCGCCCACTGATTACTCTTGCCACATGCCCCGGCCGAAATCGTTTATCAAACCCCAGTTGATTACCATGCACCACGTGCCATCAACATCACATGATACTTTTCCAAAACAGGTTCAATATATCATTAAGTCAATATTAACATTTGATTGTCCAAAACCATGTTATGAGCACGTAGCGGTCTAAGCAGTATACTACAACGGTCTAAACCCATGTTGGCAAGTTAATAATGTCCAACTAGTAATCCACAACTAGGGTGACAAGGGTCATGGCACATACTTAAGTAATCAAGGTGTCATATAGCAAATTGGTATTTATCTAACCCCCATGTTTAACCAAAGTATTTTTCTAATTGAACTAGCATGCAATAGTTTAAATCAAAATAGATTTCAAAATGGGATCAATATGGTCAAAGCACAACTTGCCTTCAAAAAGTACTTGCTCTTGGTCTTGAGTTGGATCCTGAGTCAATACTTCTCCTTCGAATCCTTCCCAAGACTTCAACGTCTACTCGTAAAGCGTGCAAATAGCAAATACACAAATAAACACTAGGCAAAAACATCCCAAAACTCCAAATAAAATCCATAAACAGAGAGAACATAATTTTCTGGATTTTTAGAAACTGGAATCGTCAAATTTGGAGGTAAAACGCAAAAGTTATGATTATTTAAAGTTTAAATAATCATTTAAATAATTTTACAGAGAAAAACTTTAGTCCAAAAATTAAATAAAATTCATATTTAGGTAGATCTCAATTTTATACAAATTTAAAAATTTGAATCACTCAAATCGGAGTTGAAACGCAAAAGTTATAAGCGTTTGAAGTTTGAATCTAAATTTGAATCAATATTTCGAATTAATAAATCATTTTCTTTTTCGGAAATTAATTATCGCGTCAGCATGGACACGTGTCAGTTCCTGATTGGCTGGCTGACGTCAGCCGGCTCATGGGCTCAGCTCACGGCGCGGTTCGGTCCACGGTGGACCCGGTCCACAGCTCCACGTGAGACTGACATGTGGGCCCACTCGGGTGACGTCATCGCTGACGTCAGCGCTCGGCTGAGACAGCCGCTGACATGCGGGCCCTCTGACACGCGGGCCCCGCGTGTCAGCGTCACACGCACGCGTGCGTGGACGGCGCTGACCGCGTCGGTCCATCTCCTCGACACGTGGCGCAATCGCGACCGTTGGTTTGAAAATCAACGGCGCGGATTAGATCCAGGGTTAACACGTTAAACTACTTGATGATCGTGGGCCGTTCGATCTAGATCGGACGGTCCAGATCTAATCCTATAATAGTACTGCTACGGCACGTGGCGATTGTGAACCGTTGGATCTTGATCCAACGGTCCAGATCTAATCGGGTTTGGAACACGTGAACTCACCTCAATCGTCCGATCTGGATCTGACGGTCCACAGAGCTCGCGGAGTCCGGCGATGGCGCGGCGAGGCTTGGGCACCGGAGACGGGAACGATGACGAGCCCGACGGCGCTACGGGGCTCCTCCGGCGACGTGCGGGGTCACGTTCGAGTCGCCTTGGCTCGGGGATCCCGGTTCTGACCTCCTTCTCCTCGGGCGACGGCGGACGGCGGCGGAAGGTGAGAAAAACCACCACGATACCCTAGCTACTACGGCGAGCAATCCCGAGCAAGCGGCGGCTGCTAGGGCTTAGCAAGCTAGGGCAAAAAGTAGCGCAAGGTCACGGCGATACTCGGGGTGCGATCCGGGCATTAAATAGCCCCGGGAGGCGTGCTCAGGGCGGAGCCCTAGTCGGCCACTACGCAAGACTTTGGCGGCGGAGTCCGGCTCGGTCTCGGCGAAGACGACGACTCTCAGCCGTCCACGTGGCGCGATCAACGGCCACGATCGCACGGCGCGATCGGATCCGGGCCGGATACGGCTCGAACCGGTACGGTTGGATCTCAGCCGTTGGATCTTGATCCAACGGTTGGGATTGATTAGGTTTAGGAGTGGGTTCGGTTGAGTCACGTGGCTCGGGTCGGACTCGAACTCGAGTCTGACTCGGGCTCGGTCGGATGAACAGTACCCGGCTCGGTTGATTTTCCAGCGATTAATATTTAAAATAATTCCCAGTAATTCATTTAATTCATTAAAAATAGCAAATGACTCAGAAAAATTCCAGAAAAATTATGGAAAATATTTTGGATCATTTTGGACTCAAATAAAATATTTCCAACAAAATTTTATTTGCAAAATTAAATTCTTTAATTATTTCAAAATGGAATAAATTCAAATAAATTCCAAATAAATCCAAATAAATTCCAGAAAATTCCAAAAATTCACCAAGGTGCCAAACCACACATGAATTTAAGAAAAGCAAAATTTTGGGGTGTTACACAGGGCCTCAATTATCGCGTCCCGGTTATTTCCCAATCACAAAACTCAGTTCAGTTCCCTTTTTTTCGTTTCTCTATTGCATCCCGGTTATTTCCCAGTCACCATTCACAGAACTCAGCTACATATATAGCTGCAACACTGTGGACCCAGACTTGGGAAAAATACTGCCGCCCTATATGCAATCATGCAAGACCGTGCTTGCAAATTGGCAATTTTGAGAACCGAGATCCTTTGTGCTTGGTGCCTTGCCTTCCTTCTTGGCCGGCCTGTCAGATCTGTGGCGCACACACACACACAGAGACATGGAGTTGCTAATTACTCTCCTCCTCAAGCACAAAGGATCTTCAATATAAGCTTCAAAGTGCCCTTTTTTGTTTTTCTATTGCTCCCGATTAGTAGTTCCCTAAGTTCCCTTGATGAATAATTAATTAGCTCCATAAGTTCCCTTGATGAATAATTAATTAGTTCCCTAAGTTCCCTTGATGAATAATTAATTAGCTCCATAAGTTCCCTTGACGATTAATTAGTTCGAGAACCGAGATCATGTGCCTTTGCCTTCCTAGCAGTTCCTGCCGCAATAATTCGAGAACCGAGATCATATCATGTGCCTTGGCTTCCTAGCAGTCCCTGCCGCAGCGCTGCCTGTATATATATACACACACGGCCACACGGACACACCACACCCAAACACATGGAGTTCCTAGCTCTCCTCATCAACATCGTGAGCTTGATTTCCGAGGCCTGCCTCACCGTGGAGAAGCTGCCGGCCGCGCTGATCTCGTCCGGCGTTTTCGAGAGCGCTGCAGCGCTCCACCTTGCCGTCTTCAAGGCTCCAGGAGGTATATTTCTGCACCACGGCAAGGCTCACTTGTACTACGGCATTCTCGTCGCCGTAGTTATCTTCGGGTTTGCGGAGGCGTCGGCCGGAATCTGGGTGTCCGGCGACCTGGTCCGTCGACGCGTCCGTCGGAATACGATCCTTTGGATGTCCATATTCCCTCATCTTTGTGGCTGCTATTTGGATCGAGGCTTCGTTACCGTGAAATAGTTGCATCCACTGGTGTGTGTATTAATTTCGTATTCTTTTGTATGTGCATACCAAATTTAGTTGTGCTGTGTGAGCAGTAACATGAGGTTTTATCATTTTAGAGGTTGCCACTTGTACTCCAATCTTTTTTTATTTTGAAAACGTACTTGTATTCCGACCTGTTTGTGAGATTTGGGTTATTATACTGTGAATTATTCAAGGAAAAGGTTTTGGGTTCTCATGTGGTTTTTCATATGAATTAAATGTGTTTTTGTCTTGTGATACCAGTGTGGTAGTGACGTCTGCTAGGCATCAGTTATATTTTCAAGCAGAGCAAAGAAGTAATTAAGAACAATATACATTTTCTTAAACATACCGCTTTCAAGCTGAGTTTCGAAGCACCTTGTAGAAATCAAACAACTTTCTCAGCTCCCACCTCTCACAGGGCTTGCAAGCCAGGGGATAGAAAAGCTAAACAAACAAGATGATTTGTTTAAAAAAAACGCGAGGATTTAGCATAAAACAATCACAGCAAAATCCTTCTAGAAGAGATCTCAAGAAGAAATTGCTTACGTACGGCTTGCAGTTGGTTTAATCGCTTGATACCGGTCGAATTCTATAAAATGTAGATTAATACAGACAGACAATCTTGATCGACTTTGTTGAGCTTCGTGCTGATAACGTGATGTAAAACGATGACGACTGTCGTAGATCAAATATAATACACCGATCGAATTATCACTAGACTAATCACGAAGGGCACGCATAATGAAGGGAGTCAAAATTCTCTTCTTCGTTAAATTGATTTTTGTGTACAATAAGGTACCAAATTTATAGCAAAAGAATGCATTAAAGATATAATTAAATTCACTCACAGAAGAATAGAATCCTATCCTATTTAAATAACCAAGACCAAAAAAAATACTGTTATATCTTGACACAATCGAGTACCAACTTTTCTCAAATATTAAACTTGCGAGACGTGATCGGGTTCGAAGTACGAACCCTTCGGAAAAAGAACATGTACAAAGCTACTGCTTGTTTTGTCTTGTTAGATGGCGGCCACGGTTCCTGTTGTTTTGTCTTGCAACGGAGACGCGCATGTATCTATTAGCTCGTTGCAAGTTGCAACTCACGACCGTGGCGTTTTATGGAATTTTTTTTTTAAATAATATTATTTTAATCAAAATTTACAGAAATAATATGCCGAAAAAGAAAATAGCAAAACTACCCCCCTGTGTCCATTTGAAATGGCGACAGGGTCCTGTCGCCATTTCAATTGGCGACAGGAGCTCCTGTCGCCAATTCAAATGGCGACAGGGGGCAAAACCGGAATTTCGCCCATCCTGTCGCCAAATGGAATGGCGACAGGGGGCATTCCAGCCTCTGGCTGCGTGGGGCAGCAGTGGAAATGTCGAGTTTGCCCCTGTCGCCATTTGAAATGGCGACACCCCCCCTGTCGCCAATTGAAATGGACATAGGAGGGCAGGCTCAATAAATTAAGGAAAAAACATATTTAATTTGTGATAATTCTTTGTTGTCTTGTATAAAATTACAATTATGAAGGAAAAGTAATGTGAAAAGGCTGAAAAATATTATTGAATCTGTATATACTTTAATATATATATATGCAGACATGTATAAGCAAATTTTGGAATTCTATACACAATATTTCTTGTATTTTAAAATCTGTACAACATTTTTGTGTAAGAGCGAAAAAACCCAACCGTATTATTCTTTGCCGCTAAAACACGAAATTGCATCTCCGGTATATGCAAAACCGGACATGTTTTATTCGGTCAACGCTAAACCGAAAATCGGTGTATTTGTCACACGAAATGACAATAGTGAAACGATGCCTTGTCGGGTTCACGAGAACAAGGCCAGGCAATCTATTTTTTTTGTTTATTTCGGATTTTTGAAACCGAGTTCAAAAAAATGTTGATAAACCGAGTTGAAACCGAGAATTCTGAGCTCCTCACGAAGGTGTTACATTTTACGTATATGTCAAGAAAACCAATGTCAAGAACCAAAAATTGCAAATCCAGAGGGTTGTACAACTTGTACATGCATGGATAATTGCAGTCTAATAGGCTGGCTTTCATGGCTCAACAGAAAGGAAAGGAATCAATCAAAGAAGGCTACCAATTGATGATCGATTTTACGATCATTGTGCAAAGCACGTATATGCAGTAGTAACCTTAATCAGAATGACACCAAGGTGGTACCCTTAAGCGTAATGACACCAAGAGGTTTACCTCATAGCCGTGTGCACTTGATAATGAGCGCGAGCGGCCGTAGCTCCGTGGTTAGATCGCATCATCTTCGCCGGAAGGTCTGCAGCGCAATTAGGTCGGGGCAACTCGGAAGAAGCTGGGCGTCAACACAACTCGCATCCGGTATTCGGGGTTAAGTTTCGCTTCTTTGAAGAGGCGACGGTAGAACGACATCGTAGCCTAATTCGTGTGAAGTGTGCGAAGTTGATTGTCGATCTGTTGGTAATGGAAGTGCATCCCTCCACCGGTTTTATAGTGGTGGCGAGCTAGATAGCCTGTCATCCACTTGGCAAAGATGCATGACTGTCTCCCCTCTCCGAAAAGCCGCACAACCTGTCACATCATTAGCAAAGTGAACGACATGGCACGCCTTTTCGCAAAGCTGCATCACTTGTCACGCTTCGTGAAAGCTGCACGACGTCGTGGTCCAATAAGTTTGAGTAATTTTTATCAATTTTCATCGATAATCACTCGATTTCACAAATTTTCAATCGGTTTACGAAACGTATTTTTTTAATTTTTATTTAAATTAGACCGATTTACCATCGATTTCTAATATCGAACTAGATGGATACGCACTATAATGGACCGATTATGGATTATACTAGTGAGAGCCGCGCGCTTCGCCGCGCCGTGCGAAATTTGATCAAAAAATGAGGAAAAGCAGGAAAAAACGGAGAAATGACGGACGAAAAACGAATTTACATTTTTTTTTTGGGAAACAGCCAACGAAAACATTTTTTTCATGCTCCTGAGAAAAAACGGTTCACAAAAATATTTTTTTCAGGAAAAACGGAGAAAGAAAACGGCTTTCCATATTTTTTGTGGG
Organism: Rhipidocladum racemiflorum; assembly: GCA_036346355.1. Classification (NCBI taxonomy): domain Eukaryota; kingdom Viridiplantae; phylum Streptophyta; class Magnoliopsida; order Poales; family Poaceae; genus Rhipidocladum; species Rhipidocladum racemiflorum. The sequence continues at coordinate 66,490,372 of CM070576.1, read as the reverse complement.
GAAATAGCTACCGAAAACATCTTCCCCATGCTCCGGAGGAAAAACGGATCATGAAAACATTTTTTCCGGGCAAAACGGAGAAAGGGCACGGTTTTCCATATTTTTTGTTTTGGAAAAACGACCAACGAAAACATTTTTCCCATGCTCCGAAGAAAAATCGGATGACGAAAAACATTTTTTTCGGGCAAAACGGATAAAGGAAACGGTCTCCCAATTTTTTTTGGAGGGAAATAGCTACCGAAAACATTTCCCCCATGCTCCGGAGGGACAACCGACCACGAAAACATTTTTTCGCCAAAGCGAAGAAAAGAAAGCGGTTCTACATTTTTTTGGAAAAACGGCTAACGAAAATATTTTTCGCATGCTCTGGAGAAAAAACAGACAACGAAAACATTTTTTGGGGACAAAACGGAAAAAACGATCACGAAAACATTTTTTTTCGGCCAAAACGGAGAAAAGAAACGGTTCTACATTTTTTTTTTGGAAAACGACTCTAAAATATTTTTCGCATGCTCTAGAGCAAAAACGGACCCCGAAAACATTTTTTTGGGACAAAACGGAGAAAGGACCCGAACGTAAAGCGCGAGGACATATTTGTTATAATTTTGGACCTGTTCGCTATTTTGAATAATTGGGTAAGGGCTCGCTCGCGATTCGCCCTTAACGGGAGGGCCTCCATGCAAAACGGGAAACCAGGGACCTAAACGCGAACCGAAAAAAATATTCTCCTCTCACATAAAATCGTGCAAGGACCTAGACGTAATTCGGAAGAAATGGGGAGCTTTTGGCAAAAGTGCCGGTGGACACGTGGGGGCCGGTTGGCCCCCAATCTCTTTCGTATTTTTATTTATATTTATATAATGAAGTTGTTACGGAGCTTCATTTGTCAACCTCCAATTAAATAGCCATCCCTCGAGATAGTTGACTTTGAGCCTGTACAACAACTGACCGCATCCAACTACTCTAGCTAACAGCTTGCAGAGGCGTATCTGCCGGTGGGGCACAGGTGGGCTGAAGCCCCACCCGTGGCCCACCGGCTCCTCCATATATATATAATATATTAATATATATATATATATATAGTACAATTACCTGGGACACCTTGGTGCCTGGGCACCATGATCCAAAACGGGTATTTTTCATATGTATATGCATGCGAAATTTTTTGAAATTTTTAGGATGTTGAGTTCAACCAGTTTACTAACTAGTTCAAACAAGTTTGAACTGAAATTCAAACTAAAGTTTCATTTTCTGATAGTAGTTTGACTGTAGGTATGTGTTGATTATACATATAAATCAGTAAAGTATGTAATCTAAATTCGTTCAAATCTTCAAATTCGAGTATATTTTTTCAAAGGTATGTGTTTCATTTGAATTCTGATAGATGGGTATATACCCTAAAACCGAAAGTTTTGAAAAATATATCCGAATTTGACTTGAATTAACGCATTTAAAATCATGGTGCAAAACTTTCGGTTTTAGGGTATATACCCATCTATCAGAATTCAAATGAAACATATACCTTTGAAAAAATATACTCAAATTTGAAGATTTGAATGAATTTAGATTACATACTTTGCTGATTTATATGTATGATCAACACATACCTACAATCAAACTATCATCAAAAAAAGAAACTTTAATTTGAATTTCAGTTCAAACTTGTTTTGAACTAGTTAGTAAACTAGTTGAACTCAACATCCTAAAAATTTCAAAAAATTTCGCATACAAATACTTATGGAAAATACCCGTTTTGGATCATGGTGCCCAGGCACCTTGGTGTCCCAAGTAATTGTACTATATATATATATATATATATAGGAAAAATACTTCGTACTCCCGGGAGTAATTACTCCCATATCTGAAATACCACCCAAACGTATTTGAAATACTCCTTTATCAGTTTGGATACACTCATATACTAATTATAAGATATTCCAATGAGATCCACATGAAAAAATTGCAAGGGAGTACATAATTTTTAGCATATTTTTGCAAATACCTTCATATACGCATATAAAAGAAGTATGTCTAAAAAGTGTACATACCACCTCAGAAAAAATGTAAATACCACCTAAATGATCTTATATACTTATATACTACACGTACATACTCTCCGTTCCGCGAAATACTCCCTACGTAGTGAGATACGGCATAGGCAGCATATTTGGTGCAAACCCCCTCTACTGTGAAAACTCCGTGCAAACCACGTGTAAAAATTTTGAAAAATTCTCAAAAAATTACCATACATAGGGAAGGTGTGGTTCTACAACTCTGTAAAATTTGAAGACAAAACTCAATTGCATTTGGAAGATATAAAAGACAAATTGCAAAATGAATAGTGCTAAAGAGTGAAAAATCACTATTCATACTGAATTTGTCTTTTTTATATCTTCCAAATGCAATTGAGTTTTGTCTTCAAATTTTGCAGGATTGTAGAATCGTACCTTACCTATGTATGGTAATTTTTTGAGAATTTTTCAAAACTTTTAGACGTGGTTTTCACGGTAAAGGAGGTTTGCACCAAATATGCTGCCATATATATATATATATATGACGGTGTATAGGGAACACCTGAGTGTCTTTTGGGTTTGTGAGCACTCAAATTTGTAGCCTTTGGATCTAGATCTATTGATGCAATCAATTTGCTATCACTCTCCCCACCACCCTTCTCTTTATAGACCCCCAAATTGAGTGCTCACAAACAAAAAAACACTTGAGTGTTACTTAGCCATTCTCTCTCTCTCTATATATATATATGCTTTGGAGATCTTAGTTTTAGCCCCCCCTCGTTCCAATTTTCTGGATACGCCTCTGAGCTTGCATGTCGTTTGGCCCTCATCGTTTTTGTCGCTTTTTTACTTCTATTTTTCTTGGCCCTCAACGTGCTCTAATGAACAAGAATTAATGGTCATGCTTATAATGCCCCATCCTCCCGGTGAAATGTAAAGAACTCCCGATTTCATCACCGGTCTCTATCGACTTAAGGTGTCCGTGGCTAACAATTTGCCTGAACTTACTAAATATTAATTCATCTAGACTTTGAGGTGCCCGTCGTGCTAAGTTTGCCTAAAATGACTAAATATCATGGCTCCCACATAATTTGTCTTTGGTGCATTTGTGTAGCACTCGTCATTTTGCCACCTATAATGTGCGATCACGGACTAGCTCACTCTATGCTATTCCCATATATAAATACAATCACAGCAGGAATGTATCTCTGACTCTCTCTCTCTCTCCTCATTTTTAATATAAATATGATGCACATATCTCTGCACATCCGAGGGGGAAATCCCAGAAACGTCAAAGACTTGCTGATAATCCGAGTGTGTAAATACTCTACTCGATTTTTTTTTTACAATTACAAGAAAGATGCACACGCACACATACAAGAGTGTGCTTAGCACACGCCTAAAGAGACGGAGGTCAAGGATAAATCCGTGACCTCACAAAGTTTCTACTGAAATGCACTCATATGTACGTAAATGTGGATACTAAAATTTGAACTCTGATAAATGGTGTTGATAAATGGTGTTGTAATAGGTTTTGATTATACAAACGGAAAGCGCAATAGTTTGGATTTTCAATTTACTCGACACACGAAGTAAGTCCAGCTGCACACTTTTTTTCGATGCACCACAAATAATTAAAAAAACACAAGTATAAGAAATATTCACAAACCACCACATTAAAAAAGCACAAAAGAAAAAGGATATAAGTGTGATACTACGGAATGTCGAGACTTTCTAATTTATGATAATAGGTTTTAAAATGTGGTAAAATGGGATAAGTTGGGGATTTTGCAACTAAAACCCTGAGATTTCACTTTTTAACGCGTTTCGGGCCATTTTCGGGTGTTTGGGCCGCTCCGGGGAGGTTTTGGGCTTGAGGGAAACTTCGCGGGCCGGATGGTGGGATCCACTTGGCCCATGTGGGGGTGAGGGGGGGCAGCAAACCCTGCTGCCCTAGCTCTCCCCACCCCCCATGCGCAGCCCCCATCTCCTCTCCCCTCATTCCCCATTTTTCCCCTCATCTCCCCTCACCTCACCTCTCCTCTCCCTTCCCAACCGCCCCTTCCCTAGGTGCTGCCGCCCCACCCCTCTCCTCCCTTGTGGGCGCATCCCAAGGTCTCCTCCTCGCTGCCATGGCGCTGTCCAAGTTGTTGGGAGGGGCTGCGACGAGGAGGATTGGTGGAAACAGTAGCGTGGAAGGAAGTCGGGAGGAACGCGAAGGTTGGATCGTCGATTGGTGATTCTCCAAGAAGGTAATGGGGGGATCTTGTGGGGTAGATCTCTTGCTGCTGTAGAGGGGGATTATCATGTTTTTAGATCAAGGGAGGTGCTGCCATGGGTTAGATTTGATGAAAAACTAGAGTTGTATTCGCGTTCTGGTTCGGGCAGATTGGGAACCCGAGCTAGGGCAGGCGTGTTCGCCAATTTAGAGTTGGAATTTGGCCGTACGGACTTATAAGAAGTTATAGATAATTTCATTATCTTTCCGTGGAAATAAAGAAATTGAAATTCTGCCCAGCCGTTTGGAAGTTATAGCTATTTTACCGAGCGCTGTCAAATCTGTGACGAGATTGAGACAGTTCGTGTTCAACGTTAGATTAAACAATTTTAGAGGCCGAATTGGCTTTCCCCAATACCTAGAGAAAGCTAGGAAATTTCCTAAGCTTCGCGATGGTGTACTCGTTTAATCGATTTGGAGTCTTAGAACAGAAGTTATGCCCATCGGAAGGCTGCTGTCAAGAAGGGACAGATTTGATTTTTTCTGATTTTTGGAGTTAAGAGAAGACTGGTAGTGGGATTCTTATGTGTGATGTTTTGTGGACTCTATTTGAGTGTGTGGCACGTGTTTGCAGGTGGTGTGCCTCCGGGAGTGCCCTCAACCTCTCGTCACTCCGTTGCCCGTGGTTGAAGGCAAGTGTTTTGCGTGGTTTTTATGTTATACGTGCTGCTAGAATTGATTGATAGTATTTGGAATAGATAACATGTTGTCTTGCCATGCCATGGATTACATGTTATAATGGATAGGATGTCCTTAGGCAATGATTGAAATAATGTCGATGATATGGGGTCCTCATGCTATGATTAAAAATGCTTGTCGTTGATAAAGGATTCACATGCCATGTTTTTGAAAGGTTACCGTTGATTGTTGATCACGGTCTTACATGTTGAGAGGCCATATGTTGACATGCAATATTCTATTTATGAATACGTTACTGTCCATTTTGCATGCATGGCATATTTTCATGGCTGGCCGGTGAGTTAAGTCATAACTATTCCGGTAGGGGCGGTGAGAACCGTTATGACTAGTCCGGGGCCATTCGTTTCGTTTGAGTAAGTCCTACCTCGTGATTCCATCACCGAGGTGACTGGAAGCGAGTGATAGGCACCCTCCATCTTCGGGATGGAAGGGGGAAAAGGGTGCATGCCGACGGGTGTGCACTCAACCATACCGGTATGAGTATTCCAGAAGACATGTGCATTGCATTGCATGAATGAAACTATGAATGAGAATGTTGTTGAATTGTTCATGAGTTCATGAGACGAACACCATATTGATCAAGAGATGATTATGATGTTTTTACCATGTCGTGTACGTGAGAATGGTAATGATGTGATATGTAATGCTTATGAAGATTGAAGTTGATGGTTTGTTGTCTTGCACTCTGTTTCCATTGTATTACACTTCATGAGTTATGAACTCACGCTTGTATTTTCGTTGTTTGTTTTCTTTAGGTACCATGAAATCGTGCGCGGAAAGGGTTTTAGCTACACTACTCCACGTAGTATCATAATCTAGCAAATTCACCTGTTTTGGAGACACGACAATAAGCATTACAATAATCATTAGTGTATGGTCTGTATGTTTGGTTGTTTCCCTCATGTGTATCATGTGGGGCAATGGGAGGGAGTTGTTTTAACTTCCTAGATTTAAGATGATGCTTATTATTTTGCTATCGATGCTTATTGATGTTTTAGTTGATGTTTAGCTATCCTTATCGCTGCGTATGGATATCTCGTTTGTCTTACATATTGATATGATGCTATCTTTGTTAAGTTTCATGCAAAAACAAAGGAGATGCTGCCAAAATTTCCAATTATTCCAAATGATTACTTGCTGTAATTTACCTTAAATTATGGTATTAAATGTGTTATGGTCTATGTTTGGTGACATTCTGGGCTTAGTAAAAGCTGGGGTGTTACAATAAGATGTGAAGCGTATGATGTGGCTACCAGCATGCTGGACTGGAACGCAGCGCCGATCATAGGAATAGCACAATCTGAGCGCTTTAACAACAGAGCATACATATCACCTTGCCCATTGTACACACTGAACGAAATTTACCGTTCCAAGAGCTCAAAAATAAGTAACCTAACCAACCATGAATTCCAACACCAAGTACGACACCTCCACCAAGTACAACCAAGAATCCTTGATGCCTCCATCCCCTCAGATAATAGCCAGTGAAGTTGGAAAATATGTTCGTCCAGGTTGTCGGCGCCTCGGGATAAAAATTTCAGCGCAAATAGATACCAAGGCCTCTTCATGCCGTCCCGCATGCACGGTCTTCTCTGCTCTTGATCTTTGTAAGGCGCGATGGTTTGTTAGATCATAAAACTAGAACAAGGAGAGCACATGACCAAATAACTCTACCTTTGCGTTCTTTGGTAGCGTGAATGCTCTCATCGATGGACTACAAGCCTTTCATATCTAGTTAGACAAATCCCAAACCTACTAATTCTGTGCGAATTAACTAAAATAAAATAAACACAAAGCTTCCTCTCTCTCTCTCTCTCTCTCTTTTGCGTGTACAAGTATAAACAAGAGCTCACCGAGGTATTCTTAAGCGACTCAAAGCTTGTGTCAACAGCCCTGTAAGCTGCAGGATGGCATTTTCTTTTAGACCAATCAACGTGTGTGTCACTGACCAATTTGCAATTCCAGTTGGATCAACTATCTGCAGACACAAAAACAGCACGATATTACAAGGTAGTAAAGATAACAAAAACATTTTCTACAGGACCTTTTGAGGGCTCACGTTAAAGAGGGTTGGCAAATAGTGCTCATCAGAATAGCAGTTATGCCATTCATTTCCAGGCAGCAAATTGCAATCACAAGATCAGTGACGAAACACAAATCAGGAAAGAAGAGCATTTTGATGATCATCAAAATACAGAAAAGGTAATCAATCAATGCAGTATGGAGATTTGCTCCTCTATGGTTTTGGTACTAGAGCATACAATGCTGCATGACTGCATACCGTACACAGATCTGAAGACCCATATATGAATAGATAGGTTGACATTGTGGCCAACTAAGTGAACATCACGAGCAATGAAACAGAATCCCAAAATGAAGACAATATAAAAGGAATTTGACACTCATGACCATGAAAATACAAACTGGGGCTTTGGACACTTTGTTGGTGAGGCAAAATCATGAAGACAGAACAAGTACAAACTGAAACGACTGTTATGCAATAGCATGGATATTTACATAATTTATCCAATGTGCTATTACTAACGCAAAAAATGCCACATACATTAATAACGTCTAATACCTTACACAAATAGCTAGGGGGATAGCATGGCAACTAATTATCAAGGAAAAAGAAACAACATGAACTTTCGCTTTAGTTTTCCTATTTTACTGATCTTTTTACCTTACAGTAGCGCTTGAATTTTGCATAGTAAAGGTTGTCAACGAGAATAATAACCGCATGCTGTCATTTCACGGTGAACCACTGCAAGAGGAATACACATCGAAATGTGGGAGATTGGACTGTACAAATTAGGAAACCACAGCAATTGTTTAAAGGAATATTTGAATTAGAATATAGAGGGTTATTGAAATTCATAGCAGTTGTGTTAAAAAGTTGTGAAAGTGAGACGAAAATGAAAGGGCATTGCAATATTTATCAACCATATGATTCCACTTTCCAAGAAAATCAAACTGTGTAATCATGTGCTGAAAAATTAGCTTAGTGTTGATTTTGGTATTGCAAAATGGTTATGCTCATGGCATGTGTGGTGCATGTGCTATTTCAGATGATTATTTGATATGCTTGTGATAGCATGGTAATATTTTCTTTGATGCAATGCGCTCATGTGAGTGGTTGCATGGACTGATCTTGAGTCAAGTTGTGGACTTGTGCTCGTACACAGTTTCATGTTTGTTTATGTGCAGGTTTTGCTTGAGATCGAACGTGGTCGATAACGGGACTAGAACTAGGTTCATGAAGGAACTGAGGTTCATGGAGGAATGAGGTCCTAGTGGTCAAGAATATCATGCGAGACGTTCGGACTAGAGAACAGTGCACGTGAAGTCGAGAGTGAGTTACGTGATAGCGGCAGGTGGGCCGTACACGTGTATGCAAGAATTTTGGTTGTATGCATATATTGGGCTATATGTAATTGGGCCAGGTGGATATGCATGCATGTATTTGAATACAACTGTTTAGGGTTTATTTAGTATCTCCTGTTTTGTTGGAGTTGTAAGCTGCACAATGAAGGATTGTTGGCGCTAGATACCCCTGAACCGTGTCTAGATCGGCACTACTGTATCTAGACACGGTTAAATGTGTCATAGATTATCTTCTTGTGCGTGCAAGTAATAATAGTTGTGATGGTTTAATATATACATGATGATTAATCTATTTTGGCAGTGGCTGTTTTGTTTGGATATTTGACAGGAAGTGCAACTTGTTATTGGGCCAGGATGCAAGCCCATAAAGAAACTTGGCGCACTTATAAAAGGAGAGACGTGAAGGTCTTCCAGGATGTGGTGCAAGATGCGACGTGAGGGTTTCTAGAGAAAGCATCGGTGGAGGCGGCGTTCGTGGCGCAGTGTGCGTGGCGGTGTACATGAACGCAAGAAGGCAGGCGGAGCACCTCCAGGCAATGAGCAAAAGAGAAAAGAACGGCTTTTCAAAAGCGGCCACCCCATGAAATATCTGGGATTGCCTCTTGCATTGGGTCAGCTACGTCGCGCACACCTACAACCCATCCAAAACAAAATGTCGCGACGTCTTACGACTTGGCAGGCACATCACCTCTCATTGGGGGGCCGCCTAATCTTGATCAAATCCGTACTCACTTCAATCCCAATCTACCTGCTCACGGCACTAAAGGCGCCAAAGAAGTTCATCACATACATTGACAAGATAAGGAGAAAGTTCCTTTGGGCAGAAATGATGCCTTGCACTGTAATCGCAAGGTGGGATGGGCAACTGTTTGTCGGCCATTTCGATTAGGAGGACTAGGAGTGTTGGACTTGGACAGGTTCGCGCGAGCACTCCGATTGCGTTGGCTCTGGCTAAAGCACACGAACCCAGAAAGGTCTTGGAATGGGCTAGCAACACCGTGTGACACTACGGACCACCATCTTTTTTCTACGGCTATGCAAATCACCATCGGAAATAGCCAGAGAACTATATTCTGGACCTCCAGATGGCTTCAGGGTGTAGCTCCTGCCCAGATCGCACCGCAGTTTTACAGACATTCCAGGAGAAAGACAAGATCGGTGGCAAACACGATACAAAACAATAACTGGATACACGACATTTGACATCACTTGACCCCACAACTGTTACGGGAATATGTCCACTTTTGGTCAAAAGTGCGAGCAATACCGTTGCGCCCGGAATTCGAAGATAGCTTCATATGGACACCAACTGCCGATGGCGTCTACTCAGCCAGCTCGGCGTACTATTTGCAATTCAACGGAGCCGTTCCGAAAACCTTCTGTACTACAATCTGGTCGGCATGGGCTCCCCTACGCTACAAAATATTCCTCTGGCTGGCGCATCAGAATAGGCTATGGACTACTCAGTGTCTACATGTCAGGGGATGGCCTAATTCCTACTTCTGCCAAATGTGTTGTCGAAGCCTGGAGACGGTCTCCCACCTATTCATTGACTGCCCTCAAGTTAAACATCTGTGGTCAGCAATTGCACGATGGGTGCATCTGCCTTCGCTCCTACCAGACCGTTGGGAGACGTCAGTGCATCTTGAGCAATGGAACCTCAACCGTTTAGAATGCCACAATAGCCTTCGGAAAGGGATCAAAAGCTTGATTATTCTGACTTGCTAGGAATGGTGGAAAGAGCGAAATAACAGAATTTTCCAAGGGAAGTGGGCGACTGATGAACAGATTCTCCAATCAATCAAAGATGAAGCATAGTCTCAGGAGCAACGCATCTAGAAAGGCTTACAACCAGCGACTTTAATTTACATTCTTTTCTTCCTTTTGGTGTCTCTTTTGGCTTTTAGTGCGATCTCTGCACTTTGTAAAGATTAAACCCTTAACTCTTTTCTTTCTGCAAAGATATTGTGGCCGCGGTGCCTTTCAAAAAAAAAAAACGGAGGTCACATGCATGCATGAAGAAAGTTAAGTTGTTGTTTTCTTGTATGATTAGCATTAAACCAATAATTCATAATTCATTAGTTGGAGTCGTGATTCTTCTTTGTGTTGCTTTGGAATAGAAGTGGCTCTGTTTGTTTGGTACCGAAGCTTGGCTATTTGGTACATTTTACTTGCACGCACGGAAGAAAAATCTTGGTGTATTCATTGTGCTCTGATTGTGTCATAGATTATCCTATAGTGAGTAATGATTAATGTGTTGTTGTACATGCCTAGAATCTGTTGCTTTATTTTAAAGTGAGATAGCACACTCTTTTTACTTAGTGGGTTAGTGACCATTGATAATGTTTAAAACTTTAAACTTGATGCAGAGTTAGAACATTGAGATGGTCGCTTCTTTTACTTAGTGGAGAATGGGTGATCGCTTCTGTAGCGGTGACATTCTTATATACTCAGGGCGAGGAAGACGAAGAGCTTCAAATAAGTCTTTGGCGCGGGAGATTGGAGCGATTCGGTGTCGGCATGAGAAGCCGAGCGGACGCGAATAAGCATGGCGTCATTAAGCTGAAAACACTTGACGACAATGAAATCACGGTGATCGAGGTTAACTCCAGGAAGATAAGGCGGAGCGGTCAAAATTCCACACCTCATTTGGGCTGTCGATTATGTCTCGAAGGCATCCGCCTTTGGTGCCCTTAAGCCCGGCCCAATTCGGGAAAATTCGTGTCATTTGTATTAAAAGTAAAAACATAAAAACCTTTGCTCGTAAAATATAACTCACATTCAGGAACATCCTTTCCGCGAGCAACGGCATCGAGGATTCGAGAGGCAGTGGATATATTCTCAAGCCATGTGTGTCTCACCGAACAGTCAGAAAACAGGAGCAAGTAAGGATACAATAATGCAACTTGTTGAAAATTGTCAGCAAACAGTATCTAGTTTTCTACTTAATACAAATTATCGGAATAAACACAACAGATGATAAATGACACCACAAAAAAGAAACAGAAGATGTGGTACTGAATTAAGTAGTGAAAGATGAATCTATTTGTTTCAATTACTTAATTGTTACATCCCTAAGAATGTAAATGCCACCAACAAGTAAGCCACTGAACATAACTAGATGTAAAAATAGAAGCATAAGACAAACAGGACGGGGGCAAGGCTTACGGTCAGCCGATAACCTAAGGAGAGGATCAAAACATCTCACAGACTCACACTTGCTCAGATGGGCTGATGACAATGAGGGCAGTAAGGCAGTGGCATAATATGTATGTTAGGAATAGTCTCACATCGGTTGTGGAGAGGGTTTGAGCATGATTTATAAGGGTGAGAGAGCACCCTTTCATTGAGCTAGCTTTTTGGAAGGAGATGGCCCAAGAGACCTTGGTCCGCTGCTCGGGTTTGGCCTGCGAGTGTGGTGCAGCCCAACGATCTGGGATCCGGACGCGCTAGGTGTGGCGGTCCGGTTGACAAGTGGTATTAGAGCCTAGGTGCCCCAGGTTGTTCCTAGATAATCTCGGCCCGATGTGTGAGGGGGAGATTGTTGGGAATAATCCCACATCGGTTGTGGAGAGAGCTTGAGCATGGTTTATAAGGGTGATGGAGCACCCTCTTATTAGCTAGCTTTTGGGGAAGATGGCTCAAGAGTCCTTGGCCATTGCTCGGGTTTGGCCTGCGAGTGTCTTTGCGACCCAACGACACAGGATCCGAGCAGCGCTAGGTGTGATGGTCCGGTGACAATGTACAAGTACAACATCTCATTTGTTCATGTTGTCGCGGTACATCTGCAGAAAGATCAATTACTTTTAAGCAAGAAGAATGGAGGGTGTGTATCGACTAATTCTGACAACAAAAGTGTACCTTAGAAGTAACCTTCGGTGATTAATTCAAGACAAAAGTGTACCTTAGAAGATCAATTACTTTTAAGCAAGAAGAATGGTGTATGGACTGGATCAAAAAACAAAAAATTAGACTTGGATTAGACTTGTGCTGGAGCCCATTATAAGGCTGAACCCAAAGATGACCTGGAAATCCAGGTCTCTATGAGCCTTGAATAGTGCGACATGCATTTAATTTAGGCCCTTATATTGGGTCTATTTCCAACCATAGCCCGAACTCTCCTTCACACATAGCACACGCGAGGACGGCCTCTCCATATAGGGATGAACCCCTCCGGCCTCTTCAATAGAGGCACACATAGCACACCCCATTGGGATGACTACAGGCCTAAATAGACCTTCAAATATCTAAAAAGGCTATTTTAGAGGCCATCTTTGAAGAGAGTCTAACAAAGAGCGTACCTTAGATGTATAGAACCAGCCCCACATTAATCGTGACACGTAGCTTCTCCGTCTCTGCCATTCTGCCTAGCATACATAGCTCCTCGCTGCACGCGGACAACGAAAGTTCCCTGAGCGAAGGTGGGAGGCCCATCTCTGGCAGCATTGCAACGCTCGAACAACCGATGATTTGTAACCGCTCGAGGGAGGCAAGGCTTCGCAGATTTGCAGGAAGTGACAGAAGATTTGGGTATCCATCAAATACGAGATCTCGGAGGGAGGTGAGAAGCTGGAGCGCTTTCTCTTGCTCCTCTGTTAGGCTCACCATGCTCTCGCCATGCTTGCTACCCCAATAATAACAGAATCGCAGGCATCGCAGTGACGTGAGATGTTTGCAGAAGGACATGGAAAGGACAGAAGCTTCACCAATCTCAAGAGTTTCCAGTCGAGACAAGATCTCATAGGCCCCTTGCTGCTGCGACAGAAGATCCAAACATGGAGGTATGCTAAGGATTCTAATTCTAATGTTTCTAACGGACTGGAGGCCCTCGATCCAAGCAAGCGACTCACAATTTCTTATTTCCAACTCTCTCTCTCTCTCTCTCTCTCTACTACGTCACAGAACTCAGCTACATATACAACTACCGCCTATGACTTGGAAAACATTTTTTTCCCCAGCTACATATTCAACTACTGCCTATTTTTTCCACGCAACGTCGAAATTGTGCAACGCATTCCTAGTAGTGACTGCGGCAGAACTGCCTGTTAGCCTGTATATATACACACGGACACACCAGTACACCGAGTCACCGACACACCCAAACAAAAAGACATGGAGTTCCTAGCTCTCCTCATCAACATCGTGAGCTTGATTTCCGAGGCCTGCCTCAACATGGAGAAGCTGCCGGCCGCGTTGATCTCGTGCGGCGTTTTCGAGAGCGCGGCGGCACTCCGCCTTGCCGTCTTCAAGGCTCCAGGAGGTATATTTCTGCACCATGGCAAGGCTCGCTTGTACTACGGCATTCTCGTCACCGTAGTTATCTTCGGGTTTGCAGAGGCGTCGGCCGGAATCTGGGTGTTGAAATGCCCCAAAATTTTAAACCCAAATCAAACCCTAATTGCAAGATTAATTGGATTTTATTTGAGTTTAACCCCATTCTTGACCAGTTCTTGGAGTTAGGGTTGGAAAGGGGGAGTGGTTGAGACTTACCTTGGTCCGCCGCGCCGCGCTCGCGTCATCCCTTTGCCAGCCGCGTCGCCTCACGGGCGTCAACCCCGTGTCGCCTGCCGCCTCGCCGCTCGCGCCACCGGCTCCCTCCCTCTCTCGCGAGTCGTCGCCTTGGACTCCGAGCCCGCTGCCTGTCTTGTCGCCTCCGCCGCATCATGCTCGTCGCCACCTTGGAACTCGGGCCGACGCTTGCCCCATCGCTGCCGCCCCACTGCTCGCCTCGCGCCCATGCAGCGCGACGGTATAAATACCGTGCTCTCCCTTCGCCTCCCCGCTTCGCCTCGCCCCTCGTCCTCTCCATCTCCGGCCGAAGCCGCTGCCACTTGTCGGTGTTTCGTGCACCGGCAATACGACAGTTGGTTAGTGGGGTCGCGCGCTCCCTCTCCTCGAATGGTTGACTCGGAGTCGAGGTTTATCTTGGTTCGGGCCGAATGTCCCTACTCCAGTTCGTGCCGTTGGGATGTATTGCTTTCGTGAGACGAACCAAGGGTTACAGGCGAGACAGGGGTTCGATAGATCGATCTCCCTTGTGCTCAGTTGGTTTTTGCTTTCTTGCTTGATTGTTCGCCCCCTCCCCCCGGAGCCCTGCTTCTCCTTATATACTCGGAGGCGGCAGGTTACATGGGAGTTTGGAGAGAAAAAGGAAGGGGTACTGTATGCCTTGGAGTCTGGTCTTCCGTCTTGTCGTCCGACCGGGCTCCGACTATCCCCATGTCGGGTCGGTGGTCCTGCAGCAGGGGGTCCTCGGCCGCGCTGACATGGTGACGCCTTTGCTCGTCTGAATGTCGGCTCAAGCGATTAATGGTGTTTGACCTCAGCTTGGTCTAGGGAAGGGGCGCTCCCCTCCGTGATGTGTCAGTGACGATGGGACCGGGGCTTGACTTCTTGGCGGGTCCTCTGACATTCTCGGGAAGGGGCCGCCTACCTGCACGGACGTCGAGGGCGCCCAGCGTCTGTGAAGCGATTGGCCTGACACCAGCGCGGTCTTGGCCCCTCGAGCGCTGGTGGAGCTGGCCGACCGCGTGCTCCAACCAAAGAGGTCGAAGTCCGCCGGCCACCCGGGGCTGGTTCTGAACAGGGCCAGGCCCACTCTTTACGGCCTACGGGCCTTTCGCCAGAACTGGGCTTTCAAGGAGGTCAGCCCGCTCGTGGTTCCGGGCTGATGGGGGTACCCATAGTATGTGCACTCATCAGCCACCGCCCCGCCTCCCCGCCACAATCCCCAAAACCCTTCCCTGTCTTTGCGCCCCTCATCTTCCTCCCTCCCGGCCAAGGCCCCGCGGCCATTCGTCTTCCCACCGAGCCCCTCTCCTTCCCCAGCTCCGGCCCCCTCCTTGCCCCGCCGCCTCGCTAGCCTCGCCACCGCCGCCGCTCGACCCCGCTCGCAACCCTAACCCCCCCTCTCTCTCTCTCTCTCCCTGTCTTTGGCAAGCCACCCCACCGGCCAGTTAAGCCCGCGCCTCGCCCCGCCGTCCCCACCCGTCAGCCTCGCCGCTTCTTGCCCGTCGGGCCATACGTCGGCCGGCCTCCGCAGCTGGCCGGCCAGCTCTCACTGCGTGCATGCGTTCGGCCTTGGGCCGTTTGGCCGCAGTGGGCTGTGCCCTAGTGCGGCCCAGCACCATTTAGCCGATTTCCATTTTCTTTTCGGATTTAAATAATCCTAAAATCCTTTTACTATTCCAAAAATCCAAGAAAATCCCCGGAAAGTCCAAAAAATGGCCCAAATACACTATCTTGACCGTTTCGAGCCACTGAGTCCAAAAACGGTCTCTATTTCGCCATTTGAAGTACACAAAATTTCAAAATGCCTAAAGTGCCCTCGAACCTCCTCCGGCCCCTTTCTCTCTCGATTTCTTTTTCGTTTTTCCTTTTCTTGTTTTTCTCTTTTCTTTTCTTGTTATTTTATTCGTCTATTTATTGCTCGCTTGTTGTGCGCTAGATCCTACCTTGAAGCCCGTTTCGGAGCAGTACGAGGAACCGGAGTAGGAGCCGAACGTGGCCAAACCGAGATCGACTACACCGACGACGACCTAGGACTTCCCCTCGCCTCGCAAGGCAAGCTACACTCCTTGAACATGTTGAACCCATGATAATATTGTATTATTAATTATTTCAATATTGTATTATGTTGTTATGTCAAAATACTAAAAATGCTTATTTTAGAATGCCATGATGACATAGGTAATACCTAGCTTGCTTAAAGACCCACTTTGTATTTTTGTGCCATATTTCCATTGAAAACCCTAGGCTTAGCTATTGAACCTCGTATGCTAGTAGTTAATTAATTAGTGAACATAAAGTCTTGTGTATTAAAATAAAACCACCAAGCAGGAGGCTTGATGTAGACTACTTTCAAAAATATGCTACGGTGAGAGGACTTTGGCAGGTAAACCACTAGATGGCCACGTGCCCGAACCTCAACCGATGTGATGCCAATGTGTGTGGTGTGGATTTGGTGGTTTGGAATTGGCTAAGTCTTAGGCATAATTTTAAGTAATCACAACCTTGGGCAAAGTAAATAACTTAGATCTCACTCAACCACAAGTTGGGTTGGTCGGCCTCGTTGACTCGATCCAACCTAGCTCGGTACTTGAACTCCCCCTTGGAATACTTATAGGCGAGAGGTTCCATACTGTGGGCGTTGGTCAGTATGCCCGCGGAAGGAATGTGGTGGAATGGAGGTTGATCGGTGGTGTCGCCTGCCACTATCCACAGCAGTAGATACCCTCAAGAATCGGATCGTGCATCCCGCCGTGGCCTATGGGACCCGATTAATGTGTGGTTTTGAAACTACCGGATAAGTGCTAAAGAGGGTAGTTCAGCGAAAAGCTTTAATTATCTCAGCCCGACCGCATGCATTTAAGTTGCATGTTTGTAGCGCTTGGCATTAACGGTCGTAGATATCATGTGGGTAAAGCTGAGAAACTCTGCAGAGTCATATTTAAATGGTATTCGAATACGTCGTGCTTTCGGTCAATGAAGCTGAGTTTGAATTGGGGTGAATCCCGTAACCTAACCCAAGTAGAATTGTTATTTCCAACTTGACGTAATGATGAACTTGTGAAAACTCAAAATTTGCTTATTTCTATTATGTATGGTTTGTGCTTCAAATGTAAAATGACTTGGAAAATAAAACTGCATCCACGATAATAATAATCTTATTGCCACCTTGTTTTCAAATACCCCTGCATGTAATATTTAGATATTCCCGTGCGGTTTGTTGAGTGCTGTTGTGTACTCAGTCTTGCTTTTCAACCTATTTTAGAATTGAAGACGCATGAGGATTCCAGAAGATCGTAGATGGTGAAATAGTTTGGTTTTAGGGTTCTTTTTCTGTGCTCAGGCCTTGCTTGTGTGGTCTTTTGATAATGTAATATTAAGAAGCCCGCCGCTTCCTTTTGTAAAGCTCTGGCCGTTAGGCTGTATTTGTATTAAAACAGTTGTTTCGTTCTTATGCTGGTAACGTATGACTTGGTTCCCGATGGCTAATCTTCCTGGGTAGTCGTTGCGGATTTAAACGCACCCCCTGAAAAGGGTGGTCCGTCACATGTCCGGCCAGCGACCTGGTCCGTCGGCGTGCTGTTGGGAAGACGATTCTTTGGATATCCATATTCCCCCTCATCTTTGTGGCTTATTTGGTAGGAGGCTTCGTTACCGTGAAATAGTTGCATCCACTGGTGTGTGTGTGTGTGTGTGTTAATTTCGTATTCTTTTGTGAGTGTATACCAAATTCAATTGTGATGTGTGTTGAATATGTGTCAAATATGTGTACATTTAGACTTGGAGTTGTATTAGGGGGCTAGGGTGGAGTCGTAGTCCAACTCTGTACCTAGGGGGCTTTAAATATGAGGCCAACCCCTGTTGTATGATCACGGCGACTAGGTAGCTCGGTTTGGGCGGCGGCTTGGCCGCGGTATCGCCCGGGTACCATCATAGCTACCATTATTGGGGAGGAGCATCCGTAGTCATGCCCCGGGGATGTAGGCTTCGGTCGAACCTCGTTAACAAATATCGTGCCTCCGGTGTCGTCAGTGATTGCGTATTTTTATCTCGATTAGATCTATTATCGCTTCCGCAAACACGGTTTTCTAACAAGTGGTATCAGAGCTTCCCAGGTTAGGTTGGATCTTGAGATAGGTGCAGAGAATCACGTGGAGGTACAAGGTTCATGCTCGACGGGCGCCAGGAAAAATACTCGTTTTGGTGCAAGGTGGAGCATGGCGGCGATTGACGTTTCGGTCGGTGGAGTCGAACACTTCAGGCGAGTGGCTTGAACCATTCGATGGGCTACAGTTGGTGATGATTGATCCGGAGTGATAATTAGGCCAACAACGTGGCAGGCGAGGTCGTTATAGGCAGCGATTTCGGTGCTTGCGATCGATGTGAGATCGGGCGGGCGGGAGCAGTGGTGCGCCCGGATGTTACACGGGGTGAACATCATAACACGACGAGTATTTATTTGTGCCATGGATGTTGCGCAGGTGTGACATGATGTTTTTTTGGCGGAGGATTGGCAGGGATTCGCGCAGCAAAATTGGAAGCAAAACTTTTGGGTGCACATATCTTTTGTTTTTCCCTTGTATGTATTCTTCTTCCTGGTCAGGCAGCGTGTGGATCCAGTGGGGGGAGAGGTGAGCGTGGGGAGCAGGGCCTGGCCGAAAAGCGGCGTCGGCCAGACGGCGCGCTCGCGGCGACATGGCGGCCGGCGTCGGCAGTCGGCGAATGCCAGGAGGCATGCGTGGTGGGGAGCGCACGTGGTGGCGGAGGCCGAGCTCGACGCAGCGCCAAGGCGGCGGTTAGCGGCCAGGCGACCCCGGCGGAGGCCGGTCTTGGCGGCAGTCTTATGAACAACTGGCGGCTCGCTCGACAGCGGCGGAGACCGGATGCACTCGGCGGCACGGTGGGGCAAGGGCGAACCGAATCGGTGGCTGGTGCGCGGCTTCAGCGGAGAGCTCGGCGGCGGGGCTGGCGGCCGGGCGCATCGATTGGGCTTCGGTGTGGCGGCTTCGTTCCGTCGGGTGGCCAGCCGGGGCGTGTGCGGCGGTTTGGAGCTCAGGACCGGCGGCGGCTGTGGACCAGTCGGCTACGGCTGGCGGTGGCGCTCGCTCGGACTCGGAGAACCAGGCGCGCCCATGGCCAAGTGCAATGGTGCTACTTCGGGTGCTTCTTGTCAAGATCAATGGCGGCTTGGAGGCTGAGGCTTCCAGCAAAGCCGGTCTGTCTTGGACTCTTTTTTCCCCATTTGGACGGTCTTCGTTTTGGGCACTGTTGAGAATCGGATAGGGTAGCTTTTTTGCTCGGTCTCTGGTTTGGACACAGTGATCTAGAAGGAGTTGTGGGCAGCAGTATAAATTCATAGCCAATGAAGCCAAAGGTGAATCAATCCAAGCAAGCAGAAGAGAGATCCAGGTGCCTAGAGGAGCTTAGATCTGCGACTTGGTGAAGGATTTGAGCGCGGTGTTCAGGACAAGGCAGTGGTGCGGGTTCTGAAGGAAGGCGTTCAAGTGGAAGAGATGGCATCCAGATTTGAGGTGACGAAGTTTGACGGGACCGGAAATTTCGAGTTGTGGCAGACGAGAGTGAAGGATCTGTTGGCTCAACAGGGGATCTTGAAGACTCTCAGCGACCTGAAGCTGGCAAAGGTGGATGATGATAAGTTGGAGGAGATGAAGGCACATGCATGTGCTATCATCAGGTTTTGCGTCTCTGATCAGATCATGTACCACATCATGGAGGAAATTTCGCCAAAGAAAATTTGGGATAATTTGGCCAGTCAGTTTATGTCCAAGACGTTGACCTAGAAATTGTACTTGAAGCAGAAGCTTTTCAGCTTGAAGATGCATGAGGGGTCAGATCTTGCTTTGAGCACATCAATATCTTCAAACAATTGATCGCTGATCTCGTGAAAGTGGAGGTGACAATTGAGAATGATGACCAGGCAATTATTCTTCTGTGTTCATTGTCAAGTTCTTATGAGCATTTGGTTACTACTCTGACATATGGCAAGGAAAACATCAAGTTGGAAGACATTGTTGGGCGTTACTTGCTCATGACCAAAGGAGGAAGAACAACACAACTGTGGAGCTTTCGGGTGATGCTTTGCATGTCAGGAGTGATCATAGCTCGGATGAGAAGAAGGGCAAGAAAAAGAAGAAGGGGCCGGTGTGCTATAAGTGCTCTAATCATGGACATATAAAGAGAGAATGTCCATTACTGAAGAAGGGTGGAGGAACCACAAGTGCTATGATTGCCAATAAAAAGGATGACCCGGATAGCGACATAAATCTTCTCACGGTTTCAACTGAAAAGTCTTGTGAAGCATGGTTTTTGGATTCAACTAGCTCGTTCCATGCAACACCAAATAAAGAGTGGTTCTGGTCATACACTGAGAATGACAACGATGGTTTTGCTTACTTGGACGATGGTTCGTGTTATCAAGTCATTGGAGTGGGCGACATCAAGTTCAAGATGTGTGATGGGCAAGAGGTGATACTCAAAGGTGTAAGGCATGTGCCGGGGCTAACAAGGAATCTAATTTCACTTGGGCTATTGCATGAAGAAGGCTGGTTGTATCAGACTGCACCTGATAAGACCTTGAGAGTCATACATGGAGGCAAGATGATCATAATTGGTGAGAATTTCAAAGCACACCAATACAAGCTGAAAGGGAGCGTTGTTGAAGGTGGAGTCATGGATGGCAATGCAACGATGGCGGTGTTACGTCACGAGGTTGGTGCGGCTGTGGGATTAGCCTCACCAGGCCGTTCAAAGTGAGCGGTGAAAGAAGACAACTCAAGTCAGGTACACGGAGGTTCGCGCATGACGGCTTCAAAGTGGCAGGCATATTCGCCAAGGTGGAGTTTGTTGAATATGTGTCGAATATGTGTACATCTAGAATTGGAGTTGTATTAGGGGGCTAGGGTGGAGTCGTAGTCCAACTCTGTACCTAGGGGGCTTTAAATATGAGGCCAACCCACATTTGTATGATCAAGGCGACTAGGTAGCTCGGTTTGGGCGGCGGCATGGCCGCGGTATCGCCCGGATACCAGCATAGCTACTGATTATTGGGGAGAAGCGCCAGTAGTCATGCCCCGGGGATGTAGGCTTCGGCCGAACCTTGTTAACAAATATTGTGCCTCCGGTGTCGTCTGTGATTGCGCGTTTTTATCTCGGTTAGATCTATTATCGCTTCCATAAACACGGTTTTCTAACACAAGGTGAGCGGTAACATGAGGTTTTATCCTTTTCTTGTTGCCACTTGTAGTCCAATCTTTCTTATTTTGAAAATGTACTTGTATTCCGACTGTTTGTGAGATTTGGGTTATTATTCTGTGAATTATTCAAGGAAAAGGTTTTGGGTTCTCATGTGGTTTTTCATATGAATTAAATGTGTTTTTGTCTTGTGATACCAGTGTTGTAGTGACGTTTGCTAGGCATCGGTTATATTTTCAAGCAGAGCATAGAAGTAATTAAGAATAATATACATTTTCTTAAACAGATCGCTTTCAAGCTGAGTTTCAAAGCACCTTGTAGAAATCAAACAACTTTCTCAGCTCCCACCTCTCACAGGGCTTGCAAGCCAGGGGATAGAAAAGCTAAACAAACATGATGATTTGTTTAAAAAAACGCGAGGATTTAGCATAAAACAATCATAGAAAAATCCTCCTAGAAGAGATCTCAAGAAGAAATTGCACAAAAGCCTCACTCTCTGTTTTCAGACAGCAAAGCAAACAAAGGAGATGCGTAGAAGACCTTGGACTCGTCTGAATAAATGTAATAATATGTTTTTGTCCCTATTTCATACCTCCAATGAGCTCTTGATCGTCAAATCATTCAGCTTATAAATTAAAATGGTATCATGTTAAGCTGTTAAGACGAGCCCGAGCTAACAACATTATGCTGTGTTATTGTTACTATCATTGATCATTACCTAGCACGTAAAATACCTGATGATTCACTGTTGGGTCGCCTGAACACGCTTCACTAGGCCTTCCTAAAAACTACATGGCCTAATTTTGAAGACAAAGATGGGCCTAATCTAGGCACATCTAAAATTATCAAAATTTTCAAAAGCACAACTCGAGCTTTGCTCGGCACGATATTCTTGGACGTGGCCGTACTAAACTAGCCCGACTCAATATACTTAATGGGCTCTGAGGTTTCTTTTTGTTCGTAAGGAACTCCAAAATTGGAACCCACAAGTTATTAGAACTACTATAGGATGTGCGCACTTGCTCGGGTGCATACGCATAAAAATAACAAAATAAAAAAAATAATTAGAGATTGCTTTTTAATTTCATAATAAGTAGCGATTGCTTTTCAATTCCATAATAAGTGAAATATATAACTTTTGTTTTATTTAAAATTAAAATTCCAAAATTATTCTGGAAATTAAAAAAAACTGCTTGAATTTCACCGATCCACTTCTGCCCGGCCCCACTCTTGGAGCTTAGCTATGATTTTCTACCATCCCACCTGCAGGCTGCAGCATTGTTTCTCATTCTGCTCTTTGTTTCCCGAGGATCATCAATTTTTATGGAGAAACTTTGGTCCGTGCTTGGATATCACTAAATTATGTGCACTGCAAGGATACTAGCAAGAGGTTGGAGGAAACAGGGAGGCAATATTGGGACAGATTAGTGGATCTGGGATTCTTCCAAAAGGTTGACTCACACACACTATGTTATGCATGAACTAATGCATGAATTAGCTGAGAAGGTTTCATCAGAGGAATGTGCAAATATAAATGGACTGATACCCAAGACAATTGAACCAAGTATTCGTCATTTGTCTATCATAACTACTGCTTATGATAAAGATGAACATGGCAGCATTCATAGTGAGAGTTTTGAGAAAATAATCTGAGAACATTAGGCATCTGCGAAAATTGAGGACTTTGATGTTCTTTGGACGAAGCAGTGTAAATTTACTATGGACAATGTCCTTCCAAAGTTTGTGCAAAGAGACAAAAAGTTTACGACTCCTAAGAATTTATCACCTGAAAGTATTCTTTGTGCAGTAAAAAGCAAGTAGGGTTGCGAGCTTACACAGTCGGGAGTTAGTGGTGGTGGGGTCGGGGTGAGCGAGATTTTAAATTTTGTTTTTGGTATATATTTTTGAGACTGTTAAAATTAAAAATTTCGATAAGGTCTTATAATTTTAGATAAATTTTGGATAAAATTCAAAAAATAAATTTTAAATCCGCTTATTTTTCAATGGGATTTTCGAGATTTTGGTCGCAATCATCGAGATTTCGACCGAAATTACCGAAATCTCGATCAACTTTAACTGACCAAAAAATGATAAAAAAAACATATCAATTTTTTTAATTTTTTTTTGTGGATTGACTTCACCCCAAAACCAATCAAATCTGGCCCATATAATTGAAATTTGGTCAAAATGTTCGAGATCTTGTCAAGATTTTATGAGATTATTGTAGTATTTTGAATTTTTTTTAAAATTATTCGGCTGATATTTAGAATCTCGAGGGTCCAACATCTGAGATCTCAGTTGAGATTTTTAAAATTTCATTGAGATTTTAAACCATGGGGTTGAGTGATGGAGGAGCGAAGGACTTAGCTCTCGCGTCTTTGCATTTGCTTTTCCCCCTTCAATTTTTTATTCTTTACGTTTTTAAAATACATCTTTAACCTTTTTATATATTTACATTAAAGCATACTAATAAAATTATAATATTACAAAACTATATTTAACAAAAAAATCTAATAATATAATTTTTAAATAGTTTTTAAACATATTAACAACTAAACTTTAATTTCTATATCTATAGTAAATATCCTAATAAAGTTATAATATTTAAAAATATTTTTAACAAAAACTAATAATATAATTTTTATACAATCAATCTAGATAATTGTAAATATATTAACAGTAAATTTTTAAAAAATTTGACAGCACAAACTATACCACGTCGAATAAGAAAGAACGAAACGAGCAGGGACATTCTGATTTCAGAAAAACTAACCTACGGTATACCGTAGGAACGGTATACCTCTGAAACTCATAAAACTTTGAATTTTTACACTGAAACTTATAAAACTTAGCACTAAAAACTGATAAAACATAAAACTGATGAAACTAAACACTGAAACTCATGAAACCAACACTGAAACTGATAAGTTTCATAAATTTCAAACTATACGTTGAAACGGTGTACTGTTCCCTAGTCTTCCCGTTCTGATTTTTGTCGCCCAGTCGCAATCACCGCACCGCACACGCTTCAACTCTCTTGACCGCTCCGTTGCTTCCTACTGCATTATCGCTCGCCTTCGCTCCAGCTTCCTCTTTCTTGTCTCACAAAAGAAACAAAAATGTAGAAAAAAATACTCTCCTTTCTTCCTCCGCGCATCTTGCAAGAGGCTTGCCGCTGCTGCTGGTGTCGCGGCCTACTCGGAGATGATGGGGATCCTGGGCACTGTCAACGATGCTGCGATCGAATGGGTGGTGCTAGGCATCCTCGGGAGCCTCTTCACCGAGAAGATGGAAGCGTGGAGTCGGGAGGTCGATCTTGCCGGTGACGTGAATAACCTCAAGTCCGAGATGCTGTTCGTTGAAGGGGTGGTTGGTGCTGCCAGAGGGAGGAAGCTCCAGAACGAGGGGCTCTCCCGGTCCCTGCACGATCTGAAGCAGCTGCTGTACGACGCCGAGGACGTCATGGACGAGCTCGATTACTACCGACTCAAGCGAGAGATTGAAGGAGGTATGCGGCCCAGAAGTCTCCATATCATCTGCTTCTTACTGTCGGCTTTCCTCGCGCAAGATCTAACGCGCAGAGCATTACACTCGCATTTACCCTATGGTTGACAGGCTATGAACAGCTCAGTTTTACGTACTTCAGGAGTTCAGGGTGTATTCATTCCTGAGAATCTTTCTTCCCCCCCTTAAGGATATTTTTCTCAATATCTAGTTTTGTTTTGTTTAAGTGGTGACTTTTCTTTTTTAACAAACTGAGTGGTACCTGTTTGCTTCCATTTACGCTTTTAATTGAACTTGTACTGTTTACTTGTTCAGGGAATGGTGATGGTTCTGCTGGTGGTACTCGGCCTCTGGGCGATCGTGCGTCGTCGTCCGCTTGGTCTTCTGCTCTTCAAAAATCATTGAGTGCTGTGAAGCAAATTCCGGATTGGGCCTTTTCCAAACACAAAAAAAGGAAGAGAGAAGATGACACCCCGCTGGCGCTTGAGAGCAAGCATGATATTTCTCAGAGGATGATTAAAATAGCGGATCAGTTACGCACTGCTGGTGATGATGTGCGTCACGTTCTTCAGCTAGAGATCTCCCGCCCCATTGCAATGCCAAACCGGAGTCAGGGTGAACCCAGGAGCAGACGCCTGACAACCTCTTTGCCGGTTGAACGGAAGGTGTATGGGAGGGATGCAGAGAGGAACAAGGTAGTCGAGCTGTTGATTAACGAAAAAGACAGCAATCTACATGTTCTGCCAATAGTTGGCGGTGGAGGTGTTGGGAAAACGACCCTCGCTAGATTTGTATGCGATGACCAAAGAATTAGAAGCCATTTTGATTTGCAAATGTGGGTATGTGTGTCCACTGTATTTGATGAGGTGAGGCTCACACTCGAGATGTTAGAGCATGTACGCGAAGATGGACAAGACTATGGAAAAATACGCAGTTTCAATGTTCTTCAAGAAACCCTTTCGAAGAATATTAGAAAGAAAAGTTTTTTGCTGGTATTAGATGATATCTGGGAAGACAAGGACGATAGTGGATGGGTTACCCTGTTAGCTCCATTGAAACAGAATCAAGTACCTGGTTGCAGGATTTTAGCAACAACCCGAAGTAAATCTGTTGCAAAAATGATAGGGACAATGGATGCTGTTGAAATGAATGGTCTGGATGAAAAAGAGTTTTGGCTGCTCTTCAAGGCATGTGCGTTTGGTAACGAGAACTGTTCAGATCATCCTAGATTGCACCCCATTGGGCAACAGATCGCTAAAACATTAAGGGGCTATCCACTAGCAGCAAAAAGTGTCGGTGCACTATTGAGAGAAAACCTTAGCTATGGGCACTGGAGGGAAGTTCAGGAGACATGGAAATCACGGCAAGAAAAAGATGGTGATATATTACCTATCTTGGAGCTTAGCTATGATTATCTACCTTCCCACCTGCAGCATTGTTTTTCATACTGCTCTTTGTTTCCCAAGGATCACCAATTTTATGGAGAAACTTTGGTTCGTGCATGGATATCACAAAATTATGTGCAGTGCAAAGATACTAGCAAGAGATTGGAGGAAACAGGGATACAATATTTGGACAGATTAGTGGATTTGGGATTCTTCCAAAAGGTTGACTCACACTATGTTATGCATGACCTAATGCATGAATTAGCTGAGAAGGTTTCATCAGAGGAATGTGCAAATATAAATGGATTGATATCCAAGACAATTGAACCAAGTATTCGTCATTTGTCTATCATAACTACTGCTTATGATAAAGATGAACATGGCAGCATTCATAGTGAGAGTTTTGAGAAAATAATACAGAACATTAGGCATTTGCCAAAATTGAGGACTTTGATGTTCTTTGGACGAAGCAGCGTAAATTTACTACGGACAAGGTCCTTCCAAAGTTTGTGCAAAGAGAAAAAAAATTTACGACTCCTAAGAATTTATGTGACAGGTGCTGACATTGACTCTGTACCCAATTTTATAAAGCCGTATCATCTCCGTTACCTAGAATTCATGTTTGTCTCCCCCAATAATGTATATGCATTTGGAAATCATGAGGACATTGCTTTTCCTCAAGCTTTGACAAGATTTTATCACCTTCAAGTATTGGATGTCAGCATCTGGGGCAATCCTACAGTACCTACTGGTATGAATAGTCTCGTTAATTTGCGACATGTTATTGCTAATAGGGAAGTGCTATCAACAATCCCTAGTATTGGCAAAATGACCTCTCTTCAGGAACTACTAGAGTTCAGGGTTCAAAATGGTTGTGATTTTCAGATAAAACAGCTTCAGTCCATGAACAAACTTGTACAGCTTGGAATTTCTCAACTTGGAAATGTCAAGAGTAAAGAAGAGGCCAGTCAAGCAAAATTAATAGACAAAAAGAATCTAGAAAAGTTGTGGTTGTCATGGAACGATACTACAGAGGGAACTAGAGATGTCCAGGTGCTTGAGGGTCTTCGGCCAAGTGAGAACCTCAAATATCTACATATAACCGGGTACAGTGGTGCTACCTCCCCCACCTGGCTAGACAGTAATGTCTCGCTGACCTCTCTGAAGACGCTTCATCTAGAGAAGTGCAGGGGATGGCAAACTCTTCCTTCTTTCGAGATGCTTCCACTCCTTAGAGAGCTCTCATTGATTAGCATGGGGAATTTAAAGTAAGTTTATATTCCTTCTTTGGTGAAGTTACTTCTTTTGGAAAAATGCATATGATAGGGAATTGACATCCCATCTAAGGGTACTAATGATCAATTACTGCCCTGAACTAAAAGTGCTCACTCTTTTCTGGCACTATTGTTCTTTTGAAGATGAGCATAAGTCATGGTTTCCATATCTCAAAACACACCACATCAAGCTTTGTTCTCATATAATGTTGGTATTCTTATATTTAATTATGCATCTCTAATACATTTGTGATGTCTTACACTCAATAAAACTGCAGCCAATGGGAAGTCCTTGCACTCGAAAGGATAGGGTCTCTGAAGGAGTTGAAGTTATTTGGTATGGGTTATTTGAAAAAGCTGTCAATTCCTTATCTGGAGAAGATGGAGCTAAGTCAGATGTCGAGCCTTGAAAGCTGTATTAGTACAAATATGGGTAAGAATTCAGTTTATTTGATCCTTTGGTGCTATTATTTTGATTTTTGCTTAAACTGTGGTCTGAAAAAAAACAAAATAAACTTTGGTTAGTCTATTCATTTTGTTATGTTTACAATGGATCGCAACTTGCATTATTGATCTATTTTGGTGGAGATTAAAGTCTAAATCAATCTTAAGTAATGGAATTTGGTTCACAGATTCAGTTATTTGATTGTCTCAGTTTTGTCGTTTTGTTCAACCCTTAGGTATGGATGGGAAATAAGTTGCTCCTTATTAAAGATCTGTTCATGGAATATTGCGCTAAACTAAATGCTTTCTCATTTGTGCATTCTTCATCTTATGAAGTTGTTCAAACGGAGTGGCCATCTAGTCTTCGTGAGCTGACGATACATGGTTGTATATACTCGAGTATCCATAAAAGGGGTTTCAATACTTCCAACAATGGAGGCAATCTACAGTCCAGGCTTCTCCGTCAGGTCCTCTGACACGTTGAGTGTGCTGGATCAGAGTGTCTTGGCGTTCCAAAATCTTAGGGACGTGACAAAATTGCGCATAGAAGGCTGTCCAAATCTTACGTCTATTTCATTTGAAGGCCTTAGGCAACTCGTCAATTTAAGGGAGTTGGAAATCATCAGATGTGCTAGTCTGCTCTCATCTTATACTATGCTAGAGGACATCCGTGAGGACAGTAGAGCAGAAGCAAACTGCTTTCGTCTTCCATCCCTCACCCGTCTCAGAATTGAGTCATGTGGTATAGCAGGCAAGTGGCTAACTAAAATGCTGCCACATGTACAGTCCCTTGAGGAATTGTATCTAGAGGATTGCCCCCAGATAAAATCTATATCAATCTATCATCCCAGGCAAGAGGAAGGAAGTAGCAGTTCGACATGCGATGGGTTCCTCTTGTGCATTCCATCAAATGTCGTCTTAACCCTCAAGAAATTTTATACTGGTAGATTCCCGGAACTGCAGTTTTGTGGCAGAAAGGAAGGGTTTGGAAGATTCGTCTCCCTTGTGAAGTTGAGTATTTTGTGTTGCCCCAAGCTGCTCTCGTCCGCCGATGAAAGGCTTTGCCTCCCGTCGTCTCTCCGAGAGTTCTGGATCGATCATTCCCCGACAAAGCTGCAGCCTTACTTTCCGGAGAACCAGACCTCTCTGACAAAATTGGTAGTACGGGACAGCCCAGATTTGAAATCCCTAGGGCTGCAATCCTGCACGGCCTTGGAGGAGCTGCACATCAGTGGTTGTAAGCAGCTGGGTGTGCTGGAGGGCTCGCAGTTCCTCAGCTCTCTCCGAATCATGGAGATCGTAAATGTAGGTCTGAAATCTCTGCGGCTGCAGCCCTGCACGGCCTTGGAGGAGCTGCAAATCTGGGGTTGTGAGCGCCTGGCTGCATTGGAGGGCTTGCAGTACCTCAGCTCCCTTCGAGGCTTGTACATCCTGATGAATCCCGAGCTGTCTGCTGCATGGGATCGCGGATGTCAAGTGGGAAGCGATCACACCTGCCTGCCACCTCCATCACTTGAGCGACTTGAGATCTTCGGTCTCCATGAGGAAATTATACCCCGTTTGCTGCCCCATGTCCCTTCCCTCTCCAGATTAGTGGTATCGGGGAGCCCAAAATTGGGAGGTGTTGAGAGAGAGATTGCGAGTCCCTCGGGAACCTTTCTGATCTGAAAGTGCGAACATGCCCTCGCGCACAGATCCAGATTGGGGGCTATGAGCTATGCCGTCGCCTGGTAAGGGTCTCGATCGATGACCCCTCTGCCCTTACCAAAGCCTAGAGCTTTCCAGATGGGAGAGCGAAGTGACGAGAAGCTGCACAGCCTTCCCCTCCCTCCAGAGGCTGCAGATCTTATTTTGTCCGGGCATCTCAAGGCTGCCTGAAAAGGGCCTCCCGCCTTCTCGCTGGAAGAACTGGTGATTAGCGTTTGTAGTGAGGAGCTAACTAAGCAATGCAGAATGGTTAGCATCAACCAAGTTACAGGTTACAACTGATTGAATGAACATCTGTGAAGTGATTACTGGATGGCTTGTTGGTGCACGTTTCTACCTGCACAACAAGCTATCGGCTCCCTATTTTTCCCCCCACTTTTCAGGTATGCAGCACACTATACATCGTAATATCCGCACAATCTATTGATAACATAGGCCCTCGTTGCCCTCTTGCTAAACTAAGCGGTCTTTCTGCAGGCACTCAAGGCGCGCCTGTACATAACTACATATCACTGCTGCAGTTTACTGTCTCCAAGACCATCGTATAATTTGTATTCTTTATTTCTGATGTTGGGGCTGATTACAGATCACTCAGGTCTTGATGCTGGTGCAGATTGTTTTGCTTCCTTTTGACGGGACCTGTATAATATATGTATTCTTTTCGCGTTTTCTTGATTTAAAGTTGAGCTTGTATTCTCAGATAATAGTGCTCCTCGTGAAGATCTAGCTCTTCAGTCCGAATACATTAGTAGTAATTAATCTATTCCTGCTGCAGTCAAGAATGTGACCACTAGTACAAAGCAATATGGGGTAATTTGATGGCACAGCTGCTCCATTCATTGGCTTTGGCATTGGAGGCCCTGGCACCTGGCAGCATTGCTGGGTTGGCATGTTGCTCCTGCTGATGGAACCTGTGTACGCACAGAAACATATTTTTCAGATCTGAGTGCATCATGTTAACACCGGTCCTGAAAGAAAGAAATGTAGTACTATCGGTGAGAAGCAGCAGTAGCACGTAAAACGGCCATGTCACACTGAGCAAACTCAGCAAAGTACCAGCAAACACATGCCGATAAGGTAAGATTGTTACCACCGTTTAAAGGGCAGAGACCAGCATTCAGCCTTTCAACTCTCTCTCTCACACACAGACGCAGTGGCGGAGCTAGGATTTTAGACAAGATTGGTCCAACTTAAAAAAAAATATGTAATATACCAACATATAAATATAGAATATATCAAAACCATAATACGGAGATAATAGTAAGGTTTTGCAATAATTCAGAGAATATGACCGTACTACTTTTTCTTGTCAGGTTTACGCCATCTAATGGCCATAAAAGTCTCAATTATATCATCTTCATCCACTTTAGAGAACATATCTCGCTCAATAAAGATGACTGGATAATCATCCAAAAAACTATCACCCATCCTCTTTCTCAACTTATTCTTGACAAACTTCATTGCAAAAAACCTGAATCACTGAATGACGGCTGGAGCATTGGTTGGGCCGTGGCCCAACAGTGCCAACTCTTGGCTCCGCCCATGCACAGACCCCCGTCGCATATTGTATTCGTGTATACGTGCAACAAAAAATGTTTGAATATGCTCTTTAAGGGTCGAAACATAATCTTTATATATACTAATTGGAGTCCCTCGTAGAAGCCCTCGTATTAATCATAGAAATTCTCACTTTAATCCGATAAAAAGAAAAATTTCTAGAAAATCTCACATATATTATATATTAAAAGTTCATGAGAGTCGCTAAGAAAAAAGAGAAATAAGCTAGAAATTCTCACCAAAAAACAAAATATCTAGCCCTTAGTCTAGTAGATCCTAATTACAATAGTCATCTGATCTTTTGTTAAAGGTAAATAATATGCTAGAAATTCTCACAAAAAACAAAACATCTGACCTTTAATCTGGTGGACCCTAACAAAATTGAATAATAATAGCCATTAGATATTATTATTTAAAAAAATATCTAACCATCTATCTAGCGGACCAGAGTTATAACGGCTTAGATTAAAAAAAAGAGTCCATACCAAATACATAATTCTCAATAGGCCCTTAATCTAGTGGACCCTAACGAACTTATCTCGCCAAGATAATCGCTAATGCATCCTTCGGATTTCTGCAATTATGCAAAATGCAATGTTGCGATACAAGCAGGTATGCCGATCGAGCACTGTTAAGTTCGTGAATATTAGGTGCAATTGATCGACAGAGCAGAGGAACATGGAACCTTGTTTAAGTTTATCCTATCATCGATCGCAATTGCATTATCAATGTAGTGCATTCTACATAAGCTACCCGTGAAGAAGACTATCTTAATGATGATTCTAAGTTTCTGATGAGTGATCCGACCGGCTGAGCAAGTACCCTAATCGGCGCACTCACTGACACGCACATGTTGGTATTGCTAGCGAGTGGTGAGCGGCGACACATCGCAGCCATAACCGTTGGCAAATTATTGGATCGCAAGGGAGAATGAATTCGGTGTTGGAGACCAGAATCGTAAGAATGGGTGTTTCCTCATGGTTCAGGTTTTTCATTTTTCGTTTAAACACAATCAGCGATATTATAAATAAAAACATTCCATGATATTCAAGGCACATCCTTAAGAAAACCCCATAATAATTCTAAAAAGAAAAAATCCTAAAAATTCTCACATTAATCGAAAGAAAATAGAAGGATCTTAACGGTGCATGTTAATCATATATAGATATTAGAGTTATATAACAAATACATAATTATAGAAAACATAATTATATTTCAAAAATAATCGTATCATAATATCTAGCCGTGCAATTGCACGGGTAAATTTGATAGTTATTCTAAAAAAGAGAAAATCTTGGTCATCCAATCTCCTTAATCATTTTTCATTCACAGTTTAGATCTATTTATCTATTCATAAGAGATATATGGTAAATCAGAGGAGTCCAGTGTGGAAGGGAAGCTTTGCTTTCCTTATCTACTCACCAATTTTTGCACTTAATAAAGGAGTAATGATCTGTAAATAGAAAGGAAGACGAGAAGATATTATTGCATGCAAAACGTGATCAAGAAGGATTCCTATTTGGGCATGTCCAGCTAGGAGATAATTCGGAGTGTTTTCTTCCATTGTTTTATTTGTCTCCAAGAATTGGTGTGGGATCCACCTAGCAGCCGTGTACATGAAGATGGTGCACCAAGTAATTGAGTCTCAATTTGAGCTGTAATTGGAGTGGTATTTATCCAGTTAAAAAACGCTTTAGTATATTATGATTACAGTGGATTTATCCAATTATCATGTTTATAAAACACTTCAGGCAATATACATCCCCATTTTTAGCCTTGTACAAATACTAAACTTAGGCGGTTAAGCCGCCGTCCCTGTTACCCTAACGAGTTATGAAGGCATATCGCAGCGGGTGCGTATCCTGTGCACATATCCATCCTGTGCACATATGCAATAATTAAATCCGAGCCGTCCAGATCTCATCCAACGGTGGCTTCATCGGGGTGAAAATTGCAAAATGTGCACAGATTTGCAGTTTCCATCCTGATAGAGTCACCGTTGGATGAGATCTGGACGGCTCAGAGTTAGTTTCGGTCTAGATCGAGCTCTGCGAACAGTCATGTCGGTATTCGGGTTTAGTTTCGGTTCCAGGATCACGGAAGAAGGATGTCTGAGAGAAGTAGCGCCAAGCCCACACGTTTGGATTTTCAAGCTTAGCTTGGGCCAAGCCTGAACGCTAAACATTAATTTGGGCTAAGCTGGGCCTAGCCAGGTCAAGACAGGCTCAAATCTAGTATTTGTCCTAAGGTATTGTTAGCTCTTTCTTGTGAGAGTTTATGGTGTTTAGTAGTAGTTGATGTTTTTTCTTCCTCTACAAAACGAGTAGTTAGACTTCATCGCAAAAAAAAAAAGTAGCTGATGTTATCGACTTGTTCTTGATTCAATGTTTATAGTTGAATCCTATAATTATCGAAACTTTTGATAATAATTAGTGTTTGAGGATTACCTTTGCGCTGCGACATCAATCACCTTCCATTGTGATGTACTAGTAGTATGATCATATATATATATATATATAGAAATGCTGGGATTTTGTGGAAGTTTCAACTTGTTTCGTTTCACGGGGAATTTCTACCTTTTTTTCTGGTATACATCTAAGCTGTGCGCGTTGCCACCTGCTTGGCATGTGCAGAGCATGATCCTTCACTCGAATTAAACAGTGGAATCCAAGAAGACATAACAACCAAATTAAACAGTGGAATCCAAGAAGACATAACAACCAAATTAATGCATAATTGAAAACACGTACTAGTATTCTGCGACTCTTGTTTACACACCCTGCTGCTCTGTCTGCTCCACTACCGTTCGCGATCCAACAACCATGCTTCAAAGAAAATGTTCACTACTACAGAAAACCTCATTACAGACGGTTCTCAAACGTCATTACAGACGGTTTTGTGAACCGTCAGTAAGAATGGGTCAGTGATGACTCGTAATCATCACAGACGGTTTTCCAACCGTCTGTAAAAAAGCTACCACAGACGGTTCTAAATTGGAACCGTCTGTGAAAAAAGGTATCACAGACGGTTCTAAATTGGAACCGTCTGTAATGTGCACCTCATCACAGACGGTTCCAAATTAAAACCGTCTGTGATGATTTTTTTCACAGACGGTTCCAATTTAGAACCGTCTGTGATGTTGATTTTTCATTTTATTAGTAATTTTGATCATTTTATTGGTAATTTTGATGTGTTCTCATGTATTCTCATGTACTTCGTAACTGCTCAAGAACACGTAACTTCTGAGCTATATCACTACTGATTTTAACACAATACGGGCACTTCCCAAGCGGTCACCCATCCTAGCACTGCTCTTACCTAAGCACGCTTAACTTCAAAGTTCTTATATGATCTGATACTATAATGTTAGTATGATAGCATCTAAATATAACGTGTCCCCTCCTTTTAACCTCACAGAACACTCGAACACCGATTTTAGTATCCTCATACTCCGAATCCAGCGTGGAGATCACGGAAACACACACAAAATAGATCGAAACGGGTACAAAACTTCAGAGGCCGTTTTGAGGGCCTAAACGATGTTTTTTGGAATTCGATTTTCTCAGACGCACGCATCGCCCAAAAGTTCAAGATCCGACCATCCGATTTCCCGAACTAATCAATTCCGGATGAAACTTTTCGTTATCTTTTCAACGAGCCAAAGAACGCCCCGATCGGAGTTACGAGTCAAAAGTTATAACTATTTTACCAAACGTACTCGGATTTTCTACTTGAAGACCGAATCAGACTTTATGCCTACAGGAGAAATTGAAGAGCTCATCGTCTTTGATTCCGTAAAGCACAAGAACACCAAAATCGGGTTCACGAATTAGAAGTTATAGTGTTTTTACCATTTCACCGAAATCGGAGCTCATTGTGCTCATCACAGACGGTTTTTGGCTAAGGCGTCATGCGATATGGTTTATTACAGACGATTTTGCCAAAAACCGTCTATCATGTGCCCCGCCTCATCACAGACGGTTTTTTGTTAAAACCGTCTGTGATGTGGCTCTCATCACAGACGGTTTTAGCCAAAAACCGTCTATGTTATTATCACTGACGGTTACACTATAGAACCGTCTGTGATGTGGCTCTCATCATAGACGGTTTTAGCCAAAAACCGTCTATCTTTATTATCACCGATTGTTACACTATAGAACCGTTTGTGATGTTCCATATCACAAACGGTTTATCAAAACCGTCTGTGATAAGGAGTCTAATATAAGCTTTTTTGTAGTAGTGGTTCTAACTGCCAGCAGGTCGGCTAGACAAAAGGAGCTCCAGTATTTTCGTAAAATAGCCTTTGTTTGAACGAAAATTGCAAAAATGACTTCTTTCTAATCACGAAAGCAGCGACATACACCTATTGCGCTCCCTACCACAGCATGTGTCGCCTTCCGCTCATTCTGAGATCAACAAGCGAGTTAAATTTACAATTTCTTTTAGATAGAGATAAATATGAAACAAAATTGAAAAAAGTCCAATTTAGCCAAAGCTTCTTGGACAAAACATGTACCTAGCTAGTAGCTTGTACGTTTGACCGATGTACATACAGCTATAATTACGGGAGCAAACGGCGATCGAACGCCAATGATGCGACCGAAACTACCTGTCTCGGCACCGAGAAACCAGGGAGGCACAGACCATTCAACGACGCCACATGGAGAACGCGAGAATCCACAGTAGAAAACACGGCGTCCGACACCTATCGCTTCGTCAAGGTACATCGTATTCCCTTCCCTTGAGCTACACAGTATTCCCTTAGATCATTATGTTCAGACTTCAGACTGGACATTGTTTACATCAAGTTGTCGTCTCCTCCTCGCATCATGGAATGAATGAATCCATGTGACCATACGAACCGAGGAAAAGAAAGAAAGAAAGAAAGAAAGAAACTGCTGCTGGTTTGTCCTGAGCTGAGACGGACACGAACTCGCAACAGTGCCAGCAAAATTTTAACCTCGCTTTGGAATTTACCTTCGCGCCGTCGGTTCAAAATTTGAACCGCTCGCACTTCCTTCACTGTTCCATTCCATCCAGGGAATCACAGTGCCGATGCTGCAAAAGTTACAGCGACAACTGCGTCTGCATGCATCAGCGGGGCACGCACAACGTCGTCGTCTTCCCGCGAAAATTTTATATTCCCCGCGGGCCCGGCGGGTAGCAGGATCGGTGTGATGGATCACTGGATCAGGATGGCATGTACCGCGGCAAGCGGGTCCCACCGCCCCGTGCCACCCACGTCTTCCCTGACAGGTGAGGTCGGCTCGTCCGACGTGGCGCGGGCTCCGTCTCCTCGTGCTCTCCCCCTCGGATGCCTTTCCCGCGCTCCCACGCGTATCCGGATCAGAGCAGCGTGCACTGGAGAGACCGTGCGGGAGACGGCCACGTGGTCGAACGTGCGCTACTGGACGGGGAGGACGACGTGGTGGGTGTTTGGATCTGGAGAGGAGAGCACCGCGGGTGGTGCGAGGACGGATTCCACGGGAGGTGCGGGGCGGGGAGTCTGTTCCGTTATTGCCCTCCGTTTTGGAAGGACTTGGCGGCGGTGAGCCGTGACGGCGATGTGTCATGCGCGCGTTGGGCTTCCAGTTCTAGGAGGCGTCATCTGAGATGATGGGACCCTTGGAGTCTTCTCACGTAATAACTTGATTTACATGGTTAATTTGTTGATGTGTCGATGGATGGTGCGCTTTTTAGTGCAAACGACTCGACTTGGTTAGTATCACTCTTTTCTTATTTAAAATTATTTTTTTGGTCAAATTTGAAGTCGAATATAGATAGTACCAGATACAAATACGGTACAAATAATATTAATCACAAATTCAAAACGAATATAACGCGGAATCGATACGATACGGAATATTTTTTGTCGGATATCGCGCAAAACAAATACTACATATGGCATACATATAATAATGATTAATCAACCGTATGAGTTCAACATGTAAAAGTATTATCACAATTTAAAAAGTCATTTTATCAGTCAGTCCAAAAAAGTTGCAAAATGTTGATTTTTTTTAATGTTTTACAAAATAATGCCAATCATTCACGTAGGCAAGTAAAAGTATATACTTGCATGTCAAGTCCTGATGGTGATTGACACTGGCCGACGAGATGACAGTAGGAGAGTAGGGTCGTAGATCAGAGTCAAGTTTGGGCTATTTGGTTGGGGCCAATAGAAACGGCTAGAAAATGAGCTATGAATATCTGATAGAGTCATCCAAGATTAATATAATCAGAATATCCCGATCTGATAGGTAGTGATCTGTTAACCCCGAAATCGATGCTAAATCCGATAACTATCCGACACGAATTCAATCCAAACATATCCAGTTAGTTGGCATGTATCCGATTTGATTGCAGCTTCATGCTATTTTTAGCGGGAAATTTGCAGGAAAAAATTCATTGGACAACGTTATGCATGGGCAAAAAGCATGGCTTTGCGGTGTTTTTGGATATCCCACTGTGCTAACATGATTGTACAAAAATCCATGATTGCCTGTTCTTCCACTTGATTACATCCGTACAACAAAATACGAATCGTCTATGCAGAGAAAAAGTTTTACGGCCGGGATCAGTTTTGAAGCTTTGCTCAATCCCTTGCAAACAATCGCGGTGCTTTTTTCAAAGGAATTATGTCGATAATTCTAAGTTAGCAAATAGATTGTACTTAGAAAAAACAGTTGTAAAATCTCGGTCACAAATATATTCAAATGGTAGCCCATAACTCGATGTAGTACTACTGTAGCTGTACCTATGGATTTGGATCTTCTGTTTTGTTAGTCAAAATGCACAGTACATTTTGATCTAGAAATATAAAAAAATTTAGAAAAAATCAAATTAGTACGGTATTTTGGCCTGGCGAAGCCCCAAACACAAAGCGATTGGGATCCTCTGCCTTAGCTATTCAAAATGCACGGTGCATTTTGACATGTATTTTGAGTAGCAAAGGCTAATTTTTTTTTAAAAAAAAAATCAAATCGCTACACTATTCGAGATTTTAATAAATTTCATTGAAATCTCGGATATTTTAATTAAAATTCATATTTTTAAACTAGATTTTCGAAAATACTATGTCAATTTGATTTTTTCTTCTAAATTCTTTTAGCCTTTGTTATTCAAAATGCAGATCAAAATGCACCGTGCATTTTGAGTAGCTAAGGCTAGGGGTGAATAATGAGCCGACTCGGCTAGACTCGGTCAAACTCGTTAAGATAACGAGCCAGCTCAACTCAACTTGTTATCTTAACGAGCTCAAACCTCAGCTCGGCTCGACTCGTTAAACTCGCGAGTTAGCTCGCTAAGCTCATTAAACTCGATATTGCTATATGAGAGGAGGATTGCTATTGAGACTATACAGTATACTATGTATTATCATCCTCGCCTCACACATATACAGCTATATTTGCCGACTTGGAGAAATCATTAAACTCGCGAGTTGGCTTATTTAACTCACAAGTTGGCTCGTTTAACTCGTTATCTAAACGAGTTCAAATCATGACTTGACTCGACTCATTAAGAAACGAGTTCGAGCCGAGATGAGCCAAGTTTGCGAGTATATTCGTTTAACTCGCGAGTTTCAAAAAAAAAATTCCACCCCTAGCTAAGGCAGAGAACGCCAATCTAACACAAAGATCCCACGACTCCACGACAGGGTTCACATTATCGACGAAAATCGCACGAAAATCGCGATAATCGCACGTATCGACGCGGGACGAAATGGTTTACCGATCGGTAAACCGAGAAAATTCAAAAATTCAAAAAAATTTATATGACGCAAATATCGCGATTATCGCCACATATCGAGCGATTATCGCTACAAAAGTCGACCGCACAAAAAAACTCAACATGGATGTCGATTTTCCACGTTTTTTGATTTATTTTTTTTCAAAAAAAATCTAATTTTTGAATTTATAAGATTTTTTGCGATTTTCGACCGATTTTCAACTCGATTTTTACGATTATCGAATTTTACTGTTCATCCGAAAATCGCCCTGCTCCACGAGCGCATCATAAAAAGGCAGGGAAACCCAAAGCCGAAATCCCCAGCCTACCCCTCCCCGCGGCCAAGCCCAGATCCGTCCTTCCACACCATTTGTCCTAGCAGTTTACTTCTCCCACTTCGCTTAACCTCCTCCCATTTCCCAACGCCTCCTCGCTTGCCACTCCCAACGTCTCTCTCCCCTCCTCTCTTCGTTTCCACAACTGCGCCTTCGTCTCTCCCTGTCTCCTCCCACCTCGGCACCTTCCGATGCCGCCGGAGCGCTCCGTCCCAAACCCTAGCCGCCATAAATGAGCTCCAAGAACCGCTCCGCCGCCGGTGCCTCCGGCCCCCTCCCCGCTCCGGCGCCGTCTCTCAGGACGCCGCGCCGTTTGCGTCGGCGCGCGCTCAGGACGTCGGCGTCGGCCGGACCCGGCGGTGGGCGGCGGAGCGGGCCCGCGACGCCGCTGCTGAGGTGGGACGTGGGGAATGGCGTGGAGAAGGGTGGCGAGAAGGCAGGCGGCGCGGGGGAGAAGGCGCGGGATGTGTCGGTGAGGAGGCTCGCGGCCGGGGTGTGGCGGCTGCGGCCACCTGAGGCGGTGGCCGGAGGCGGGGAGATGAGGGCTCGCGTGGGACTCGAGGTATGTGCACTCGCGGTGGCTTAAGCCCTTGGAGGCTTGGATTTTCATTTAGTTTCTTTTCCCATCTAAGTGGTCATTTGCTCATTGGGAGCGCGTGCTGTGTGTGCTTTTGTTGAGTTGCTTGTTGTTTGTATTTTTGTAGCTAAATGCTGCGTGGTTAGTTAATCGCCTTAGCCAAGTCCAGCTAAAAAAATGTGTGCATTTCTTCCGTAGATTTTGTTCTGTTTTGGAGTATTTTTAGCTTAAATCAAGAGAAACCAAACATAGAACTTTGGCTAGTTAGGACGTATTTGTTGGATGCCTAACTAGCAAAACGCGAAGACTTGCGGTGAGAACGTACTCATTTGTTGCTCAGAGGCACAGATCTCGTGCAGACGTTTTTTGGGGATTCTAGGTGATTTCTTCATTACGCTATGTACCGTCTGCTAAATTGTAGTAGCTGCTTATTTTGCCTTAAATCGCTCGCTGTAGTCAAACCTACGAATCCATTCTCTTCATTGAAGTGTTGCCAGTACTGATGTCCGTCGTAGTGTCGACGCATTTAATGGTCGTCCGAACAAACAGGTTGCGTCGCACTGAAGCATCGCCATTCTTGGAGCCTTTTTTTTTTTTTTTTTTTGGGGGGGGGGGGGGGGTGATCGTTGTCCCATAAATTTACTGATCCAAAACGCACTTGCATTTTCTGCGCTCGGATCACCTCCTGTGATCCCGAATTGTGGCCCAGGCATTGTCCTCTCCTGCTCTCCATGCTGGTGCAACCACGTATGCATTGTCCCTGTGTTTTTGCCCATTTGTTGGTGAACAGCAGTTTATCTCCCTTTTTTACCGAATGGTTTGTGGGAAGAGCACGGCTTGGAATTTGGATCTTGCATAGATTGGTGAGTGTAATTGGATAGCTGCGGTCCAAATTTGATCTAGGCATCCGATGAGCCAAAATGATTGAACTCTATGCCGTGCAGCAACAAGCATATGCATGATGGGTTCAGCTATGTGGTCCCATGTAGTAAGCCACTAGATGCTTGTCTCATCCAATGGGAGACTATTCTCGCTCGCTCAAATGGTTCTTGGACTTTGAATCTTAGATTTGATGGGGAAACCTTGCCAACAAATGCGATAGATGCTACGTCTCTATAGATGTAGCCATGTAGGTTGGAATACAGATCCACTGCACTATCCGATAGGGGCCTGCATGTGATGGTAGTTTGGGCCCCTTTAGATTCTCTTTGTTCTTTGAGAATGTCTCCTGGTGATCCACTTTTTTGGTTATACATGACTGGTGGAAGCCTTCTGTGTCTCTTTCAAATAGCTACAGTAAGAAACAGTAACGTGAGTTCATACAGATCTGGGGGGGTTGTGCTTTCCTGATGGATTTGCTTAATCACGGAACAACTGAGTGTATGTTTAGCGGCGTTTTAGCATGCGACCTGATGAATTGTTTTTCCTTGTGGCTTATTTGTTGCATTTGCCTATATGACAGCATATCCCGAGACATCTACAGGTCCAGCTTATTAAACAGAATACTTTGGGTCATCACCAGAATCATAAGAACGAGATTTCAAGCCCTATTTCTGTTTTGGAGCGAAAGAGTGGAGAGTTCCACAAGGTGAGGCCAGAACCTGCCTACAATCTTGGCTACTTTTACCTGTACCGGACTGTAAGATCACTGATGGATTTAATTCTGCAGGTACAGCTTCATGCGGCTTCAACTATGCTGCCAGTCACCACTATGGAGAAGGCAACAAAATGGGAGCCTAAGGGTATAAAAGGAATGGAATCACATGACGCCTATCTGATAGCCAGCCAACTAAATCTTCTTGACGAGCAGCAGGATACAACTTATGTCGCTAACCTCCGCATGGAGCTCCAGCAAGCACGCGATCGGGTAAGTGAGCTGGAAACCGAGCGGCGGGCAGCAAAGAAGAAACTTGACCACTTGTTCAAGAAACTCGCAGAGGAGAAAGCGGCTTGGAGGAGTAGAGAACATGAGAAGGTGCGTGCAATTCTTGAAGATATGAAGGTGGACCTTGACCACGAGAAGAAAAACAGGAGGCGGCTGGAAACGATTAACTTGAAGCTCGTCAATGAGTTGAAGGAGGCCAAGATGTCGGCAAAGCAGCTGTTGCAAGAGTATGAGAAGGAGAGGAAGGCACGTGAGCTCACTGAGGAGGTGTGCAATGAGCTGGCAAGGGAGGTGGAGGAAGACAAAGCCGAGATCGAGGCCTTGAAACAGGACTCCCTGAAGCTGCGAGAGGAGGTGGATGAGGAGCGTAAGATGCTGCAGATGGCTGAGGTGTGGCGTGAAGAACGGGTGCAGATGAAGCTTGTTGATGCAAAACTCACCCTGGATGCCAGATACACACAATTGAGCAAACTGCAACAGGATGTTGAGGCTTTTATTGCTGCATGCACTTGTGCTAGAGGGGACATCATGGTAGTGGAAGAAGCGGAGAACATAATACAGGCGATCAAGTCAGTCAGAGCACAAGATATTGAATTCAGATATGAGCCACCGCCAGCATCAGAAGACATATTTTCCATTTTTGAAGAGCTGCGTCCAAGTGAAGAGCCTGTCATAAAGGATATTGAGCCGTGCTACAAGAACGGCTCTGCCGTATGTGAATCACAAATCCAAGAGGCTAGCCCAATGACAGATATATTCCTAGAAAAGCCAGCCAAGGTGTACTCAAATAAAAGCGCTCAAAATGAGAGTGGCACTGAAGATGACAGCAGCTGGGAGACAATAAGCCATGAAGAGATGCAGGGTTCAAGTGGTTCACCTGATGGAAGCGAGCCATCAATCAACAAGATCTGTGATGGAAGCATTTCTTGGGCGAGCAGACACGATTTTGAGTACAGGGAGAATGAGAAACTAAAGGATGATTTGACTGATGCATACCTGACAAACATGAACCGGCCCAAGAAGAAAGAATCAGCCATATCAAAGCTGTGGAAGTCGTCTCGTCCAAAGAACAATGAAGCCTACAAGAAAGATGCTGTCGAGACCATAAATGGAAGATCATCAAATGTACGACTGTCGGTTGGGACTCATTCGACTATTGAAAGTGGCATTCAAGAAATAGGCCTCAGTCCGCCCAGTGTAGGGCAATGGAGCTCACCAGACTCGATGAATATTCAATTCAACCGGGGCTTCAGGGGCTGTATAGAGTACCCACGCACATCGCAGAAGCACAGCCTGAAGGCGAAACTCATGGAGGCACGGAGGGACTGCCAGAAGGTCCAGCTCCGCCAAGTGCTCAAGCAGAAGATCTAGAGCTGCCAGAACCATAAGGTGAAACATTGTAAGCCTAGAATTTAATCCAAGGAATAATCCCAGGTGTACTTTAATGCTTCATTTCTCTTGTTTAGGGTAATTTGTAATTTATGCACTACAGGACTGCAAAATAGCAAGCTGGCCTTTGTGGGCCGGTTGGAGCCTTGCTGCTTCTGTATCTTACGGGTAGTTCTGGGGATATGGTACTATTTGTTAGGCTATTGTAAGATCCAATATGATGTATAATATAGACATAAACAAGCAGCAATGTTCAGACAAATTGCACCTCCAGAAACCGATGTTTTTAGCCTTTTCATAGTACTTCCCTTCTCCCCGTGCTACTCCTACCCAATGTCCATGATCCTACCCAATGTCCATGATCTGTATGTTTTGGTGTGTGAAAAGACGCTCCTGTAAATATATACTACTATAATCGAGGAACGCTCTATCTTAGCCTTCGAAACAATGCTTCACGTCTCCCAGAAAGAAACCATACCTCATCATGAATTGGCCCCTTCCGGATAACGTCCGTAATTAGTGATGAGTCGTATATTCGGGAATAGCAGCGGTGAGCGCCTAACTACTAGAGATGGGTGTCGTGCTAGGATGGCATGGCACAGGTTTATTGTGCTTAATGTTTGAATCGTATCGGGCCGTGACGGTCCGTCGTGCCCACCGTGCCGTGCCGTATCAGTCCGGCTCGTCTTCGGCGAGCTCAAGCACGGCTCACTTACACTTTGTGCCGGTCTAAGTTTGGTCTATTTGCACTATTGCAATAAAAGAAAAGGAGCTGGGGAGTGGGGACGCCCATAACTAAATTTTATTCATTTTAAAAAACGTGCAGAGTGATATTTACAGTGCTTGTGTGAGTACATATTACTCTTTAATACAAAGACTTGTATATTACGAGAAGTTACTCTCTCTCACCAATCTCTCTCAATCTTTCTCCCCCCCCTCTCTCTCTCTCTCTCTCTCTCTCTCTCTCTTTCTCTCTCTCTCTCTCTCTCTCTCTCGTGCGCTCACGTTGCTCCCTCTCCTCCACCCGTCTCTCTTAATCTCTCGCATGTCTCTCACACTCTCTCGCCCGTTGCCCGACTCCTCGCCCATCTCTCTCGGCGATGAACGAGTGAGGTGGTGAGAGAGAGAGAGAGAGAGAGAGAGAGAGAGAGCATTGAGAAGAGTGGAGAGAGCTAAGCGCGGTGTCGACCGAGGAGAGGGAGAGAGGGGGATTGAGAGAGTGGAGGTCAATAGCGAAGCCAGAATCGAAACAGAAGGTAG
Source organism: Rhipidocladum racemiflorum (assembly GCA_036346355.1). Lineage (NCBI taxonomy): Eukaryota > Viridiplantae > Streptophyta > Magnoliopsida > Poales > Poaceae > Rhipidocladum > Rhipidocladum racemiflorum. Next base: position 66,446,234 of record CM070576.1, on the reverse strand, counting down.
GCTCAAAACCTCAAAGGATCAATGTCAACTCGATGAGATGATATACTGATATAAACTCAACGTGACGCCTCGAATCAGCAATCATTTTGTTTGGATTAAATTATAATTGAAGTCACTTTGGTTGAGTTGTATTCTCATCGGTTGGAGTACCACTTCAATTGCTCGCTAAATAATTACGTAAAGTTTGTTTCTCCATATGAAAATTTACAAATAAATACTAGTATATAAGTCTAATAAAGTGTATAAATACGAATAAAATACTAAAGTATAGTATTGTTAATTTCTCCATATTATTAAAGTGAAGTACCAAACCAGCACCACTTGAATATTGTTAAATTCTTCTTATTATATATTAAAATGCAATATAATTAAAGAGAAAACAAGAAATTCTAGTGGAATCTAAAATGGAATTCAATTCACTTTTAAGATCTATTACAAATCCGGCTAGCTTGTTTTGAGACTCTTACGTTCACGGTCGCCGCCCCTCCCCGCAAGCCGCCAGTCCCTCCCCTCCCTCCCCCCCCCGCCCCGCACGCGTCACCAGTCCCTCCCCTCCCTCTCCCTCCCCGCGCACAGCCGTGCCTCCTCCTCTCTCTCCCTCCCTGGCTCCTAGGTAACCCCCAGCCCTCTCTTCCACACCCTTGCCGTGGCCGGCCGTCGTGCCCTGCCGCAGGCCTGTGGTAGTGCCTTCGTGCCTAGTGTGCTGCCCATTGTGCCCGATTCCTTGACCTAGCATGGCTCAAGGAATGGTAACATACCGAGCCGTGCTTTGGATTGGGCCGTGCTGATGTGTTTCGGGTCGGGCCACAAAAGCACGGCCCGAGTGCTCACCTCTGGCGCGTACTCTGGCTTGGCGAGATGAACGGTGAAAGTGGTGAACTATGCGGCTATGGTGGCGCGCTTTTTGAATTGGCTTACGTTGGCACTTGGGATCACGACAGGCGACAACAAGGCAACCGAAGGCAAGCAGTACTGTTCTCGCCGCAGCGAGCGCTGTCGAAAAATCAAGGTGGTTGTGGATTGTGCCTGGCTGTGAATCTAGCGAGCATGAAAATCCCCGATGTCTAGCCCCCTTAGGGCATTAAAATAAGGATATCTCAACTGATTTTTAGTCTACATGCATTAGCTTTGATCTATGCAAAAAAAATGAGAAAAGATAAGAGAACCAGCTTTACACGAAAATATAGGTAAATTACTTATGTACAAAAGAGAAAAGATAGTTATTGCATATCATCTAGAGCTAATTTTTAGATATGGCTATTATACAAGCTAGCTTTAATGTTTACTCTAAATGATATAAGCAAGAGATAGAGTAAATATTAAACTTTGTTATTGTACATGCTCTTAGACAAACGTCTAACCGCTAGGTTATGCCCTCTCGTCTAATCCGACCAACTTATTTATCTTGTCTAACCGGCCGACTGACCCCCTAATCGATAATTAGACATTAGATGTTGATGTGCCGCCTAGGAAACACTGGTGAGAACTAAGAAATCTTGGTTGTTCGTTGTTGAGAGCTGGAGTAATCGTGGTGGCGAATGGAGGGAGGACCATCAGTGACTGGGAAAATGGGCCGCGTCGTCTAGGGGGCACGCCCACAAGCCCAGGCCACCCCTTTGTACCCCTCCGCCCCGCGCGCGCGGACCAGCCGCTGCGCCGGTATTCCTTTCCGCCTGACACCTAGACGATGACTTGACGGACTCAACGATGTTAGCCGATCGGGACTTGAGAGATCGGTGGTGTAGCTCATGCTCATTGAGACCTAACGAATCAGCATCCTCCCTTGCATTAAATGCAGGGCATGCATGATTCCCATCCCTAGAAAATTGCTGCCAATAATTCGACGTAAGCTCTCTGCAGTTACAGCTTTAAGTTTAACACCCTGCGGACGAGAGCACACAACTCAGCACAGCTTCTCAAACGGGACAGGAAAAATGGGTATTCCTAATTTGAGGTTGGCCTCATCAATTCTTTGGTAAAGACACATTCAGCTATTGCCATATGATGTTGCTCCTTTACTCAAACTTCTCTTCCCCTCGAACCCAACAAATTTCGATTCAAAACTTTCAAATGAATTCAACCGAAAACTTTCGATTTAAGAAATTTTCGGTTCGAAAACCTCCTTCTCAAGAAACCGTATGTTCGAAAAAGTTTGATTCAAGAGACTTTTGGTTCGAAAACTTTTGAAAATAGTTACGAATTACTTTCTATTAAAAAACCTAGGGGAAATTTAAAAACAAAAACTTTTTGAGTTTGAGGGGAAAGGAACAAGAGCAGAAAGGGGATGAAGGGAATGACATCAGGTGTCGCGACAAGAGAGCGTTTAAGGAGAAGAGCTCAGTGAGGATGACCTCAAATTAGCAAAACCGGAAAAATTCACAAAATTGCTAAAGTCAGATTGGTAGGGAACTAGGGATACAGCCATGCAGGAACCAGGAGCATTGGACCTTGGCAGCCCAACCACCGGAGTCATGACCCTCAGGTTCGTACCTGTTCAACATTTAGCAGCGAGTCTGTCTTTCTCGATCCTTCCAGGTAGTGAAACATGATCCACCATGATTCTTCTTTCAGAAACTTATAGTGAAATATGGTCCACCATGATCATATCAGTAAACATGAATAACCACTGAGCGCCCTCCATTGCAGGAGTCTTCGGCAGAGCCATAATCATGTCCCTGAAGTAATGGGCAACTCACGATTTAAGTGAAGTTACGATCATGAATAGAGTAGAATGACAAGATTTTTTACACATTGATGTTAGCTGGGAGGTCGATGGTGAATATCCATTGAGACCTAGCGAATCAGAATCCTCCGTAGCATGAAATACAGGGTGTAATACCCATCCCCGGTAAATTTCTGCCAACTTGTTTTAGAAGGAAAAACATAAAAACGCTGCTCTTCGATAAAAGCTCTTTGCAGTTACAGAATTAACACCCTGCATATAAAAGCACACTCAGTACAGCTCCTCAAAATAGTAAAAAGAAAACCAGAAAATTGCTTAGACATTGGATTGGTAGGGATGGAAGTACCAGGAGCACCCGATCTTGGGCAGCCCAATCACGATTGACGGGAGCTGCAACTTCCATTCTTAGCACCCGCCAGAAACCATGGTGTGATGACCTTCAGAGTCATACCTCTCCAATATTACCAGAGAGTCTCACTTTCTGGGTGTTTCCAGCTAGTGAAATATGATTCATCGTGATCCTATCAGCAAACATTAATAAGCAGTGAGCGTACTTCACCGGAGTCACTGGCAGAGCGATGGTCATGTCCCTGAAGTATTGCTTCCAGAATGATCGGCTTATTCCACATGGGATTGACTTCTGAGATAAACCTCATGTGTGCTCTTGAACATGTCGGGCAATACATTAGATTGGACAACCTACATAACATCATTCTGCTACGAACATGTTCGATGGAGTGCAAGGAATGCACCAATTGAAGTTCTCGAATCGAATCTGATGAGAGCAAGATCCATCCTTGTTAAAAAACTACAAACAGCTGAGCTATGTACGTATATGTGCAATTTCTTCAGTAATCAGTAGTTGGCCATATACCCTTAAAGTATGCTTCCCTGCCATCCTTTCCCACTCCAATCGGTTCCTTCTCAATATCAATGCCAACCTGAAAACTACAAGTTACAGTGATAACATGTCACAGGCAGAAGTTAAAATAAAGATGGAAATTTGATGATGCGACCTCAAAAGTGACATGAACTTACAGTTCTACCAAGTGCATATTCAACAAAGAGAGTTGGTGGAAAAAGATAGTTAGCCCAAGTTAATGGATGCACGCAGCCCGCAAGTATGGTTACCCAACAGAACAAAGACAGCAACAACATCTAATACAAGAGTGAAATTGAAGTGTTAGTTAGATCACATGGAAAAATGTAGAACACATTTGTCGTGAACTATCAAATGTGCATAGTATTTGAAGTGCCAATTTACTCAATTAGAGCAGATAGACTCATCAAGGTCAACAGAGTTGCTAGTGCAAGTAATGTATGTTACACAGTATCCTTTATTGTTTTGTATAGAGATTGCTAGTATCACTTATTGCTTTGTATAGAGATTGCTTACTGCATAGAGATTGCTTTATATAGGCTTTCCTTTTGTACCCACATGCAATGACGAAACTAGAGATGTTTTATTGTGGGTGCACACTTCACACGTCAACTCTAGTCTTTAACAAATATTTCATAACATCATAAATTTAACACATATTTCAAATTTGCTAAAAGTATAATCATGTACGTGTATATAATATAGTATATTGTCTTCGTGACGAATGCAAGTACTATTCATAACATGGTATTAGAGACACTTTAAGGTTAGGATTTTGCTGGCATTGCACTTGCACCATCCACTGTTCGCCTTGTCCCATTCCCCCTGCTATGCCTGTTATTCCCAAGGAGGCTGATGATGCTACTCGTCAAAAGTCGTCTGATGATCATGATGGTGTTGTGGAGTCTTTTCAAACTCAGTTTGTTGCCTACAAGATGTGGATTGATGAGGATACTCATGCATTTGCTATTTTAGTTGCTAGCATAGAGGTGCATCTCACTGGCAAAATTGTTACTTTGTCTTCGACACAGTTGATATGGGCACATCTATATGCTCGTTATGAGGCTGCTGGTGATTCTTTATACCTTGTTGTTGTGTGACAGGAGTAATCTTTGCAGCAGGGTGATTCTACAGTGGATAAGTTCTATGCGCAGCTGTCCTTAGTGTGGCTTCATGTGGCAACCCGCATAATTAACACAGGGTAACAACAGTAGCACTTTTATCATATCGAGTTAATTACACGAATCTCGGCATAGTAGCTAACAAAATATCAGATGACCCAACACTTTATCAGTTACTATATTGTGTTCATAGTGTTGCAACAGAACAATAATTAGAAACTGAATGAAAATATATTACATTCAAAAGCCATGCAGGGCTACATGCCACACACTGTAGTTAATATTGTAATTACGGCTCATTGCCTAAGTGTAGTTTGTTTATCCTTATATTATAGCCTATGTAGAGGGCTTAACTGACATGGCAATTCTTCTTATCAACACCCTTTAACCACCATAATAATTTCATACGCCAACGGCTCCTTTCGTTCGATGAGTCAATTCATTAAATCAATATCCACATATCACATTATCAATTTCTTTTTCCTCAAACCACCTTTCCATCCGTGTTAGATTTAAAATTTTCAATTTTAACAAATACGTTTCCATGCATGAATAATACATTCATGTCATCTATGAGCAGGATTAAAGGCAACTTATACAATAGATTATCTGTAATGATCTCTCATACAATTAATAAATTATCTGTACAATAATATACACAATATAAAGCTATCTATAAGACCGTCTGTTAAATACTCCCTCCGACCAGAAATGATCTACGTTTAAGCTATAGACACAAAGACTAACGTAGTCCATTTACTCCACATCGTGTGAGTTGTGAATCGTTTCGTGATCCCCGCATGCATGCAAACCATCGATAACGGCCAAGCATTACTTTCCTAGTTGTATGGTGGCGCATGATGATTCGTAGTTCTATACTTTCCTATCTTGTTTCTACCCAACGGAGATGCAATTTAGGACTTAATTTTTGCTATTAAATTTCATTTCATTTTCTGCCCAACGGTGATGCGAAATGAAATCTTATGATATTCTGTCATTTACATGTATTTAATCAGACCAACGCAGGATTAATTACATATATGACATTATCTCAATTATTGATTAAATTTGTTGTTATTTTTCGGCAATTAACAATGTTGTCTCTCATATCAATGGAATTGAACAGCTCAATGGCACTAACTTTTCCTCCTAGAAAGATAAGATCCTCATTACGCTAGGGGTCTTGGAGCTTGACCTGGCATTACGAGAGGATGCTCCCATCGCACCCGCCCCTAATATTGAGAATTATGCTAATCTTAAGAAACAATTTGATGAGAAGGCGGAGCGGTGGGAGAAGTCTAACCGTATGTCACTAATGATCATCAAGAATAGCATTTCTATCGGGATTAAGGGAGGAATCCCTGATTCCGAAAATGTTAAAAGGTACTTGGCTAATGTTGAGGATAATTTTAAGGGTACCTCAAAGACCTATTCCAGTACCTTGATCATGCGCATGCTCACCCCCGCTATGATGGTAATAGCGGTGTGAGGGAGCATATCATGAGCATGATTGACATGACGGCTAGGCTAAAGGGGATGGACATGGCCATTTCTGATGGTTTTCTTGTCCATTTCATCATGAGCTCTCTGCCACCTGAGTATGAACCCTTCAAGATCAATTACAACACTCAGAAGGAGAAGTGGTCCATAGCTGAACTTATCAGCCACTTTGTTGAGGAAGAAGAGAGGCAAAAGGCAGAAAGACTAAAGGAACAAGCTCATCTTGTCAGTAATGGCAAGAGGAAGAATCAGGGGGAGTCTGGTGGCTCTAAGGCAAATAAGAAGCCTTATCACCCTCCTAAAAATGATGGGAAGGGAAAGACTGTTGCTCATGGACCTCTTGCACCTTCTGCACCAGCCACAGGGAACTTCTTTTGCAAATTTTGCAAGAAGCCTAGGCATGCACAAAAGGACTGTGCGGGATTTAGGCAATGGTTAGCAAACAAGGGTAATGAAATCATTTCTTACATTGATGAGTCCCTATTTACTGAATTTACCTCTAATACTTGATGGATTGACTCAGGTGCAACTGTGCACATTACTAATTCATTACAGGGATTGTGTTCCGTGACGACCATAAGAAAAGGGGACCGAACTCTTAGGGTCGCTAATGGAACGAAGATTGAAGTCAAAGCAGTTGGAACTCTTCAACTTGCGTTAGGAGGCGGCTTCAGTCTTCATCTTTTTGATGTTCTTTATGTTCCTAGTGTTAAGAGGAACTTAATTTCAGTTTCTGTGTTGACTAAAGCAGGTTATTCATGTGAGTTTATGGAAAATAAGTGCATTATCAAATCAAATAATGACATTATTGGTCTTGCCTTCGAGCAAGAAAAACTTTATTTACTCTCTATGGATGAATCTGTGTACTGCTGCAAATAGGAAGACAAGTGAGACGTCGTTGAAATTATGGCACTATCGTTTAGGCCATATTTCTAGGGGAGAATGGAACGTCTCGTTAGAGAAGAGATACTCCAACCCTTAGACTTTTCAAACGCGAACCACTGTCTAAACTGTATTAAAGGTAAATTCACTAAGAAAATTAAGAAAGGAGCCACTAGGAGTACCGGTTTTTTAGAATTAATCCACACTAACATTTGTGGACCCTTCCCAGTGACATCAGTGGATGTATAATTCCTTTATTACATTCACTGATGATTTCTATCGCTATGGCTATATTTTCCCCATTAGTGATCGTTTTGAATCACTAGATAAATTTAAGATCTATAAAGCTGAAGTTGAAAATCAACACAATATTAAGATCAAAGTAGTGAGATCAGATCGTGGAGGAGAATATTATGGGAGACATGCTCCTTATGGGCAAATATCTGGGCCTTTTGCCAGATTCCTTCAAAAAAAATGGCATAGTTGCCCAATACTTCATGCCCAGAAAACCTCAACAGAACGGAGTGGCAGAGCGTCGCAACCACACACTTATGGATATGGTAAGGAGCATGCTTAATCATTTCAATATGCCCATTAGCTTGTGGATGGAAGCACTAAAAACGGCTGCCCACATACTTAATTGGGTTCCTAGCAAGTCTGTACCCAAGACACTTTATGAATTGTGGACTGGGAGGAAACCGACAGTCAATTATTTACGGATATGGGACTGTCGTGCTGAAGCCAGATTATTTGACCCACAGCTAAAGAAATTAGATCCTAAGACTGTGAGTTGCCATTTCATTGGATATCCAGAAAGATCTAAAGGATATCGGTTTTATTGTCCAAACCGTGTAACTAAATTTGTTGAGACAAGACACACTGTCTTTTTAGAGGACAATGAAATCAGTTGGAGCTCACAACAAAGGGAGATTGATCTTGAGGAAATTCGGGCTCATGTCCCATTACCGATAATTCAAGAGAATATTTTCCCCATTCCTTATGCGATGCCTCAGACTGTGGTGTCTCCAGCTGAGAATTCTGGAGCAGCACCCATTGTTGAGGATTTTAATGAACCTCAATAACCCTCTGTGACATCACATGAGCAAATAATTGAAGAAGTGCCTCAGCAACCTCCACAACCGCTAGTGATCCCTAATGAACCTTTAAGACGATCACAGCGAGTGAGGAGGTCTGCCATACCAGATGATTATGAAGTCTTCCTTGGTGAAGATATTGGCAAGGCAGATGACCCCACTTCATTCAAAGAGGCCATAACAAGTGAATATTCATCTAAATGGATTGAGGCCATGGAAGATGAACTAAAGTCTATGAGCACTAATGGTGTCTGGGATTTAGTAGAAATTCCTGAAGGAGTCAAAACAATAGGCTGTAAATGGGTCTACAGAACTAAGCTGGACTCTAAAGGGAATATCGAAAGATTCAAGGCGAGGTTTGTAGCAAAAGGTTTCTTACAGAAAGAGGGAATTGATTACAATGAGACCTTTTCCCCTGTCTCTAAGAAAGACTCATTAAGAATCATTATGGCGCTCATTGCTCATTATGACTTAGTGTGAGACCCTCATTTTTATGCCACAGTGTAACATAAAAACAAGGTTCTAAAGTGCATACCGTGCCATTCCCATGATCAGTGGCTGGCATGCACCAACACAATTTGAAATTACAGCCATACACAAGTTCAAACTTTTATTACATTAGGTGTTTAATATTACTATTACATAACCAAAAGTAGCAGAAGTAAAAACCACATCTCATTGTTTGCCAACTAGCCCAAAATTCCACAGGCAACAGACGAGATGAACCTAGAGAGGACAGTCGTCGCCATAAATAACGAGTTCTTCGTTATCGTTATCGTCAACAGGGTATTCTTGTTCTTCACCTAAAAACATTGTTGAAGCAAGTTGAGTACATTGGTACTCGCAAGACTTTGTAGTGTTTGCAAATCCTGGAATATACGCAAGCTAAATAGAAAGTGGGTTTCTACGGTTGTTTTGCGTAAAGCGAAGATTTGAATTGTAAATACTGAATAGTAATGGAATGCATAATTTGAATTCAAAACAGCTTGATAAGTAATTGACATAACAAGTAATAAAATAGATAATAACATTTTACTCACAGCCCTTTGTGAGTAAAATAACGAACAAGACCCTCCATGGTCTTACAAAAGAAAATACAACGACAAGTGATATTTAACAGTCGTGAAACATTTTCCAAAGTCTTTTATCAAGGTTTTCAAAAATAGAAAACAACTAACTTGGTGTGGGTTCACCAAGTCGTCCATGACCGTGGACACGGCTAATCGATTAGTTTTAGACTCTGCAGAGTTGTACAGCTTTACCCACAAGATATGTCCTCCCATTGTGGCAATGCATATAGACACACTTCCTTTGGTGTGCCGCCAGAGAGTTCATAACGAAACCGTTCGATTACTTGGACCTTAACTTTGCACTAGCCCAATGACGTTACTCCTGACTATGATGGAAGCTAAAAAGGTAAAAGGGATTCCGGAGTCAGTAACCCACCAGGAATAGAAATTCCGGAGTCAGTGACCCACCAGGAATAATAACAGCCCCAAATTCATAGCCAGGCGTACACCGTTACAACGGCAGATGCCAACACCTCGGTGATGACACCTCCCTCAAGCAAACCTATATCCGGAATGCCCGTGCTACAACTGCCTACCAATGTGCAAAGCTAATTTCCAAATAATTTAATAAGTTAAGACTGTCCCAGTCCAGTACTTGTGGATGTACGGTTATCTTGGATCACGGGACACCATGTTCGGTCCTTAAAATGACATGGGCGATAACTCCACCCTAGCTACGTACACGTTAAAACATGTACAACCGGCTATTGCCAATAATCACCCACATCGAATTCAATAGTTTTATTTTCATTTTTATCAAACTACCAGTATCCTTTACTGCTTAAATAAACCATAAAAAGATTCATAAAGAATGATGTGGGGGTGTAAATGTTTCCGACATTAATCTAAAGCAGTGCTAAGCATATGCAGATTAATAAGCGATTATACCCAATTTAATGAACTTAACCATTGCTAGGGTTTTTATGGATCGCATGTCCATGTGATTAAGGGAATCCATCAATTTGGGTTAATATCTACCAAGTATCACAAAATAGGGATTTATCAAAACATATGCATGCAGGAAGATTCTTAATCACATTTTAGTGGATTATGAAATCTGGGATCAAGATGATCAAGGGGGTGCTTGCCTTGCTCCTCAGTGGTATAGGCTGGATTGGTGTCATCGACGGCGAAGTCGGTAGTCTCAGCGTCTATACGTCGAATACGAACACGGCAAATAGAATACTTCAATATCGATAGAAGAAGCAAATTCATAAATGCTAAAGATAGCAATAGAAAGATTCAAATGAAATCAATCCAAATCAATCAATGATGGCAAACACTTCATCATTTCATGTATTAACCAAGTCATAAGGTTTTGGTCCTAAGAATAAAGATATAAGGGTATACAACACAACTACTCTTCTTTACGTATTATTTCATTTCAGTTTATGAATTCAGGAAGCTAAGATTGTAAAATCAAATTTAATAAAGTTCATTCTGAGGGTGTATGATCAAATATATTAATATGGACTAGTTCATAAAGCTTCCCTAATCATGTTAAACAAAGAAGTATGGTACACCCTATCTTTTACCTCACTAACTGGTTCTAAATAGTATAACAAACACAATGAAACAAGTTTCATTCCATTTAGATCATTTTTGAGTAAGTTATAACCATCATACTGATTTTCTATATAGTATTCAATCTTAATAAGAAAACTTCACAAAACAACTTCAAATTTAAATCTAGTCACATATTTGGATAGTATTTGGCATAAGAATTCAAACAAAATTGGTTTCACTCAATTTGGACTTAAATTGCAAAAATTCTACATGGAGCATATTCAAATTTCTCTCTTTAAATTTAAATTCAACATTAATTTGCTAAACAAGTTCTAAATATTTTTGCATATTATGAAACTAGATGATTTATCATGAATTTAGAAATTTGTCTCATTCAGTTTGGAACTATAGTTTTGAAGTTATATGCTTTTGAATATGCTCGGGTTCCTAAAACCTAAAAAAAAGACAAAATGCGCTTTCCTTGACGGAAAGCGTATTTTTCCAATTTTTCGCGGGCTGAACCAATTGAACCGGTCTCAGTCACTGACAACATGGGCCACATCGTCAGCGGCTGGGCTCGGGTGTGTGTGTGTGCGCGCGATAGCCCGGGCTGACCCGTGGGGTTGGCTTGGCAGCGAATCACGCATACGCGTGAGGCTGACGCACATGGCCCGCACGACAGTGAACCGGAGCAGGGGATGCCACGGCCAAGCTCGCCGGCAACTTCCCGGTGACGTCGATCGATTTTGGCAGGTAGCTACGGCTTCAGTGGACCAAGGCGAACTTAGGGTTGTGCTCGGTTGTAAGTGGTACTTGAAGATTTTGGGCGCACGGCGATAAACGGCGGCGCGCCACGGTGAAGTACAGCACGGCGGTGCTACGGAGGGTTCCCGATTTGATGATTATCCGGGTGAGTTACAGGAGGTCCTAAGGACTCTATTGATGCCCTCAAACCGAAGAAAAGGTGGTCGGGTGAAGTTCTCACCTTGCTCCACTAATGGCGGACGAGGTCTCACGGTGCGGGAACAACTCGGAGCACGCCAGGCTGAAACAAGTGGTGCACAAGCTACGTGAGTAACCAAGGATACTTCATAGTCGTTTAATTGGGTTAATTCTCACTGTAGCTCAGGAATTTCAGTTTTCCCCCAAGTCAGGTTCCGCCGGCAACGGAGAAGAAGGCTTCGGTCTGGGCGGTTCCGGGCGGAAAAAGAGTGATTGTGTGGGTGCTCCGGGTTTGGTTGGGTTTGAATGTGCTGCTCGTCCCCTTAAATAAGCACGGGAGGCGGTAAGGTCCGGTTTTGATTGGAAAGAAATAGAAATGGCGGCCGGTCACATGCCTCTCGAGTTCTCTCGGTCATTTGGACAGGGCAAGGCATGGGCAAGGGACTTCGTGGCAGCAGCTGTCCAGGGCGACCTCGAGGTGCACGGTATTGCGGCGAGAAACGCCAAGGAAATGAGGCGGTAAAGAGATTTTTCTGCCGGCGCTGCTTCAGTGCAGAGAGAAGGAAGGAAGAAGAAGCTCCTGTCAAAGGGGTCCTATCGGCAGAGCAAACGAGAGAGAGAAAGGAAAAGGGAGGATGACGCGTGGGACGGGATATTTCTGGGTCCCGTTGGCAGCTGCCTGACGCTTGGGCCGGCTCAAGAGCCACCGCACACGTAGCCCCACACGTAAGGAGGGCAAGGAGAAGTCTAGCCCTTTCCCCTGAACAGCACGGCAATCAAATTAATTCCTGGGTCATTTCATCACCAGATTTTTCGAAACTTTTTGACCAGCTTAGAGGCTAAGTCATAGATGTCCAGTAAAATTTTGGGGTTAATAAGATTTACCATTTATTTATAATAATTCTGACATTGCCTAATGCACAAAATATCCAATTCGGTTTTTGAATTGATTAAGGAGCCAAATCAACATATTTAATTTTGAAATTTTTACTGAATATGTGATTCCATACAATGGCTCCACCATAAAAATTTCAGTGTTAAACTCGCATTATTTATTTCTCTAGAATTCTTCTACTATAATTTGCAGAATTCCAAAACTGTAATAATTAAATGGAAATAGATAGGTAGCTTACTTATTAATTTCTGAAAAATTTACTAAATGAGGATAATATCAATACCTACTCTCAGTAAAAAATTGCAGCTCCCAGAGTTCATCCAAAAGTTCTACACAATTCTTTTATCTCTCAAATTAGGTTTAATTATAAAGTATAAAGATCATCATTCCATGGTTTTAATGGTGTTCACATTATTCTTTTGACCAGCCAAAGCCACGTTCTGGCATTCCAAGGTTAGGCCAAAGTTACTAAGGTAATTTCTCACTTTTACTATTTTACCATTTTCTCTTTTTCTTCTTTTATTTGATTCCAATAATTATTTCAATCAATAATCAATTCAACAACTGCACAAGAAATCATGAAAAACAACATTGAAATGATTTCACATTTTTAATATTGGATTTTAAACTTTTATAAATTTGAGGATGTTACACTTAGAGTTCCATCAGATGGATGTTAAAACTGCATTCCTTAACGGTGACTTGCATGAACAAGTTTTCATGGCACAACCTGAAGGTTTTGTTGTGGAAGGCAAGGAATATATGGGGTGCAAACTTAAGAAATCCATCTATGGACTTAAACAAGCGTCTAGACAATGGTACCTTAAATTCGATAAAATAATCAGAAAACTTCGGATTTAAGGGGAATGAGGTGGACAACTGCACATATATCAAGAATAAGGGTGGAAAATTCATTTTCCTAGTTGACGAGTACACATACCATGGGTACCCCCATCAGCCCGGAATCAGGAACGGGCTGACCTCTATAGAAGCCCAGCTCTGGCGAAGGGCCCATGGGCCATAAAGACTGGACCTGGCCTCGTTTCGAACCAGCTCCGGGCGGTCGACAGGCTCCGACCTCTTAGGTCGGAGCACGCGGTCGGTCGGCTCCGCCAGCGGTCGAGGGGTCAAGCCCTGCGCTGACGTCTGGCCAACTGCCCTGCGTGCGCGGCGCCCCATGACGTCCGTACCAGGGTAGGCGGCCCCTTCCCGAGGATGTCAGAGGACTCGCCAAGAAGTCAAGCCCCGGTCCCGTCATCCTGACACATCACGGAGGAGAGCGCCCCCTCCCGAGGCCAAGCTGAGGTCAAATACAATTAATTGTCGGAGCTGACGGTCGTACAGAGCAGTGCATCACCCTGTCAGCCCGGCCAAAGACCCCCTGCCGCAGGACTACCAACCCGGCGTGGGGGTAGGCGGAGCCCGGTTGGACGACAAGACAGAAGACCAGACTCCGACGCGTATAGTACCCCTTCTTTTTTCTTTCCAAAACTCCCATGTAACCTGCCCCCTTCGATTATATAAGGAGAGGCAGGGCACCCGAGGGCGGAGGATGGATCAACCGATTGAAACCTTGCCTCATCTGTAACCCCTTGGCGATCGTTCGCCTTGCGAAACAATACACACCAAACAGCACGAACTGGAGTAGGGATGTTCAGCCCGAAGCAGTATAAACCCCTGGCTTCCTGAGTCAACCATTCGAGGAGAGGGAGCGCGCGACCCCCACTAACCAAAAATTCGTATTGCCGGTGCACGAAACACCGACACTAGTACTATATGTTGATGATATATTATTAGCAAGCAGTGATAAGAATATGTTGCATGAGACTAAGGGTTTTTTATTCTTTAATTTTGATATGAAGAATCTCGGTGAAGCCAGTTTTGTTTTAGGCATTGAAATTCACCGAGATAGGTCTAAAGGAGTATTAGGATTATCTCAAAAGTCATACATTGATAGAGTACTTGAAAGGTATAACATTAGTAAGTGATCTGCCACACCTGCTCCAATAGTTAAGGGCGATAAATTTGGATTATTCCAAAGCCTGAGGAATCAATTAGAATCAGATCAAATGAAAATGATTCCTTATGCTTCGGCTGTCGGAAGCCTAATGTACGCTCAAAGTTTGTACGCATCCAGACTTGGCATTTGTTACCGGGATGCTTGGCAGATATTAGCCTAACCTAGGTCTAGACCACTGGAAGGCTGTTAAAAAGGTCCTGCGTTATTTGCAGGGCACTAAGTATTACATGCTCACATATAGAAAGTCTGATAACCTTAAAGTTTTTGGTTATTTAGATGCTGATTTTGCAGGGTGTGTAGACACTAAGAAATCCACATCAGGCTACATATTCACCCTAGGAGGAGCAATTTCGTGGAAAAGCTCCAAACAATCCCTAACTGCATCGTCGACAATGCAGGCAGAATTTGTAGCATGTTATGAAGCAACTGGGCAGGCCGTATGGCTTAAAAACTTTATCCCGAGACTGATAGTGGTAGACAGCATTGCAATACCACTCACTATATACTGCGATAACAAGGCCGCCGTTTTCTATTCGAGTAACAACAAGTCAAGTGTTGCTGCCAAACACATTGACATTAAATACCATGTTGTGAAAGATAGAATCCAGGATCAAACTATTAAAATTAAGCATATTAGTACTAAGTCAATGCTTGCGGATCCGCTCACCAAAGGTTCACCTCCTAACTTATTTAAAGAACATACTGCCGGCATGTGTTTATTGGAGGACCTTTGATCATGATCCTGGATACAGGGGCAATAAATCAATCAACACCCGTTATGACTAAGCTGGTATTCTATCGAGGTATTATGGTGGACTATAGGTACTGATGTTTCAATGGCGTTTTCATTTGCTGTTGAAAACACATTACCTTGGACTACTGTTTTACTAAGAATGAGTACATTATGATAGCCTTTTGATCAAGTGGGAGAATGTTGGTTGATCTCGGCTATGGGATGATTGTCACCCAAATCCCGCCGTGCAATCATCTTTCCTAAATCAAAACTTTCCTAACCAATCCTTTCCTTAACCATGCGCCATGATCGGAGGCGCTTTCCAAAAACAATGGGATCGCCCCCGAGCTCCTCAGCGCTAGATTTATAGGAAGGGGTGAGTGTGTGCACGGGTGACGATCTGTGCACATTTCTTCCCTTCCAAAACCCTAACTCACCGATCCTTATGGCGCTGGAGGAGTCTCGAAGGACGGTTCCAGGACAGTGATCCTCTACATCGCCGAACAACCAAGGTGCTAATGGCTTCATCTTCTTCACCAGGTGAGTTTCTAATGTTGATTTCCGCATTATTGTGATCATGACTTAGGCTAGATAATGATTTAGATCTTAGCACATCTAACAAGCTCATGTTTAACTGTCTTGCTTCTCCTGCTAACCAACCTGTAGCACAACGATGCGATGTCCTTTGGAGCGGCACCTTGCAACCATTTGCTCTTCCAGAATCTGGCCTTCTCCTCGTTGCCTACAACGATCGTTGCGCTTGCCTCAAAGAGTGCAAAGTTCATGTGATCTAAAGGTAAAACGGAAATTTCCCCACAGAAGTCTGATCTACCCACTGGCGCCAGAGCCATCTTTGTCTGAGTGCTCGCCCAAAAGTTTGAAGGTGAATGATACCAAGTCCTCCCAGGTTCTTTGGGTGATGTGTTGGTACTTATAAGAAGGAATTGACTTCTCACATAAAGATACCGAGGATGGAGAGATGTGCCAAACTGAAGGACTCCACTTTTCCAGAGCTATGATTGTTTCAAAGTCGAGTAGAAAAACATGGTTTCCATTTCTCAACAAGCTCAGCATCAAGCATTGTCCTATTGTTGTTTGCTCGCTTTAGTTATACTAGATGGTTTTGTGCGCTATGCCGCGCCGGATAGGGTATGACGAATTTTCATTATTCTAGGGTCTTTGTGTAAGATCACGGAGGATCTGTTCATAACTTTTGGGACCTTGATGGTCTTTGTGTAATACTGCTAGAGGACACAAAACCTTTTTTGTGAATTCCTTGAAAACACTACAGTTTTCTCGCAAAGAGGCGCTCAGAGGACCCAAACATAATTTCTATACCTCTATGCGATTTTGAGAAAACACGTTTTTCCGTAAAAGAGCTGTTGTACGGACCTAAACGTAACTTTAGAATTTACAGAAGGGTTTTTTCACACAAAATGGTGCCATATTTCAGAATTTTGATATACAGATTGCTTTAGTCACATATTTATATGTTTTTGGGATGCATTTCCATTAGTGAGGTATATTTATTGTATTTTGCTTTGTTGCTATACTTTTTTTTAATTCATGTATGAATTCCAATTATACAAGACTATATTTACCATATTTATCTCATTTTAACTTAGTCCTTTGAGCCTACCCTCTATTATCGTCCTTTGAGCCTACCCTCTATTATCATCACGATTTTCCCATTGATTTCTTTTAGTCTTTGTCGTTACAAATTCAAATGGCTAGTTAGTGCACACTGCATATATCCGTTTTTGCCACCGGTGGACCGATAGCATTATAAGTAAAAAAACTGTACAGTACTGTTAGCACCCAAATTTGGCCGACCGAGACAGGTATGGTCGTGGCACAGGTCTGGAAAAAATGGTGTGGACCTGGTTGGTTATGGACAACAGAATTGGACAAGGATCAAGGAGGGACGCTCTTTCCAAAGATAGAAGGAAAAACCAGATCCGATACGGTTAAGATGGAAAGACAAGACCGGGGCCAATATGATTGAAGAGTCCATGATGATCCCGGTCAAAGCCAATCGGACTATAAAGGAAGACGGCGTGCTGCACAGAAGACACACACAAAAACAATCAACCAATCTACCAATACCTTTACCTTTTCCTGCACTAGGAGTAGTTTTCGTAGCATTGTAATCTTTTCTCTGTAATTCACTTTGATCAATACAAGTTGCGCATCGCCGGTTATTGATCTTTGGTGCATTACACCCTACCAAGTTCTCGTTTCTTCCGATCTCGCTGCGCATCGCCTTTTTCGGAGAAGCAAGCTTTTACCCCGTCTGATCAACTCGCGAGGGTTGATTAAGATCTGTTTATCCGATCTACACTGGTTCATTCCGAGCCAGTTAGGATCATACCATTGCCAAGACCTGGATCGTTCATCCTAGAGCGATCACGGCCGAAGATACATCTCTTGCCGATTGCGTGATCAAATCGGTTGGCACGCTCGCAACCCTTGAACCCGGCGTTCTCGTGTGTTGGCGGCGATCCAACCCGACGCCACGTTTTTCGGGGCCAACAAGTACACCGCTGTAAAGTCTGAATTGAAAACAACGACACATGCACAGCGCTAGATGCAGTTTAATTTACAGTTGATGTTGTACTTTGGCGCTTGATTGGAGGGCTTGGGGTTAAAATTAATTTTCAACATAGAAAGCTGATTGCTCTACCAGATCACAGCCAATCATGTAATATTTGTTATTTTGGATATATGTGTAATCAAATTTTTTGAAATTTTGACAGTCAATATTTTTTTTAAAAATTAAACGAGATACATAAAAATTATATGTATAAATTTATCTCAAAAATACATTCATAATATTATAATTTTATTAAGTTTTATAAATATATTATAATAAAAAATTAGTGATCAAAACTGTTCTTTAAAGACTCTGCCGATGTCCAAAACGACAGTTGCTTTGTAACAGTAAGTGCAATAAGGTCACCTCAACTTACTATAAACATGTACACATCATATTTGTCCTATGTGGAAGAGTGAGAAAAAATGAGAGAAAAGAGAGCCTGCACAGAAAACAAGATAGATTATTTATGTACAAGAAAGAAGAGATAGTTATTGCACATCATATAGAGACAACCTTTAGAGATAGCTGTTGTATAGGTTGGTTTTATTTTTGATTCTAAATAATATGGATAACAGATAAAGTAAATAGTAGATTTTATTATTGTAGTTGTTCTAAAAGGATGTTCCTCCGGTCCAGGAATCTTTCCAGGAACTCGAGGCCATCTTGTGAGCGCATGGAGATTGGAGACGCAATACTCTGGATCTTCTTGCAGCAAATTACTTGCACCGACACTTAAGACTTAACCGGCATCCGAGGAGCGCATGGAGATTGGAGACGCAAGAGCTGTTGTATAAAGCCGAAGGTATTCTGGGAATTGCTCACTCCGGTTTGATAATACTTGTCGTTTTGAACATAGTGATGGTCAAACTTCTGAAACTTTGACTAATAATATATTTTTAAATATTTAAATTGGATACATAAAATTATATGTGTAGACTTGCCTCGAGAAGTACTTTCATAATATTGTAATTTTATTGGGTTTTATAAATATATTATAATAAAAATTAGCGGTCAAAATTGCGTTTTAAAGACCGTATCGATGTCTAAAACGACAGATATTACCAGACCGAAGGGAGTAAGGCCGAAGACAAGTTGCCTTTGCAGACTAGTAGTAGTGGGTGGTTTTATATAATAATTTGATAATCCCCCTATACTTTATGTAGTGGGATCTACTTTAGCCTTGTGTAATACTGCTGCGTGGACCCCACTTCATACCGATATGAGTGGTCGGTTGAATGGCATCTAGTGTTGCTTGGAAAAGCCAGTTGGTCTTGGTCTTGTGCACACTTGCTTTCAGCCTTCCCAGTAGCTTCCTTGATGCACCATTGCTGTCCTTTCCTCTGAATCCATCCGCCTGGTTTCTCTTCTCCCTTGTGCAAGGCCTTCTGCTGTTCGTGCCTTAGGTGCACTGGGAGACGATGGGGTTGGTTGGCACCGTTGTTGATGCTGCAATAGGATGGATGGTGCAAAGCATCCTCGGGGGATTCTTCACTTGGCAGATGCAAGAGTGGACTCGTGAAGTTGGGCTTGCCGAAGATGTGGAGAAGCTCGAGTTTGAGATGAGGAAGGTGGAGATGGTGCTTGCTGCCGCGGACGGAAGGAGCATCGGCAACAAGCCGCTGGCCAAGTCGCTGGATGATCTAAAAGAGGAGCTTTATGACGCGGAAGACGTGATGGACGAGCTTGACTACTACCTACCGCCTCCAGCAGCAGATCGAAGAAGGTGCCTCACTCATCACCCTCTCGTTCTATGTTTCTTGCTTACTGTTTCTTCAGAATAGGTGTAATTGTTGAAGCATAAGTGAAGCCCGTTTTTTCTCATCAGCTTAAGCTTTTGGGTGAACTAGCTGGTGCATGCTACTCAATATGGTATCAGAGCTAAGAGATGTTGAGTTCAAGATCCAATTGGTGCAATTAAAATAATAATAATTACAGCCCACTTCCATTCCACATCTTAGGCCTGAGGGAGCCTACATGTGAGAGGAAGTGTTGAAGTATAAGTGAATGGAGGTGTATAGGCATCATCCGTCTTTCCTCATCAGCTTAAGCTTTTGGGTGAACTAGCTGGTGCGTTAATAGTAATTGTGAGCGCTATTTGCCTATTATTTAACTACTGTGAGACTAAGAGCAGCTGAATACCATAGGCACCACCCCTCAGCTTTCTCTCTTGGTTAATAACTTAACTGTGATTACTTTTCACATGACTTTAGTTGTGTACATCCTTGTACCTAAAAAAATAACAACCGGCATTTTTCTTATGCAGGGAAAGGTTCTTGTAGTGCTGCTGCTAGTACTAATCCTGAGGGAAGCTGTGCGTCTTCATCCACTCCATCTTATCTTCAACTAGTAAGCAGTGGTGTTAGTTGGGCCACGAGTGGCACAAAAAGGAAAAGAGAGGAGGATGAGGAGCCAACTCCTAGCATCATGCTGCTGCCTCCTGAGATTAAACATGGCATTTCTGAGAGGATCAATAAAATAGTGACTCGTTTACGCATTATTGGCAAATCTGTGCGGGACGTTCTTCAGCTAGAGACCTCACGCCCCATTGCGACGTCAAACCAGAGTCAGAGTGTGGCGTGGAACACACGCCTGACAACTTCTGTCCCAATTGAACCCAAGGTGTACGGGAGGGATGCTGAGAGGGACGAGATAATAGAGATTTTAATAAATGGGAAATCTAGTGATCTACATGTTCTGTCAGTAGTTGGCAATGGTGGTGTCGGGAAGACGACGCTCGCTAAATTCGTATACGGTGATCAAAGAGTTAAAGATCATTTTGATTTGCATGTGTGGGTTTGTGTATCCACTAACTTCGATAAAGAGAGGCTTACAATTGAGATCTTAGACCATGTATGTAAAGATAGACAAGAGTACAAGGGAATAAGTTCTTTCAATGTACTGCAGGAGACCCTATCGAAGTATATTAGAAGCAAAAGATTTCTGCTCGTATTAGATGATTTGTGGGAAGACAAGGATAAGAGTGGATGGGATGAACTGTTAGCTCCATTGAAACGTAATCAAGCAACTGGCTGCATGATTTTAGTAACAACTCGAAGTGCAATTGTCGCCGAAATGATAGGAAAAAGGGGTGACAACAAACTCATAAAAGTGAATGATCTGGATGAAAAAGATTTTTGGCTGCTCTTCAAGGCATATGCATTTGGCAATGAGAACTATGACGGTCATCCTAGCTTGCAATCCATCGGGCAACAGATTGCTAAAGCACTAAAGGGCTCTCCACTAGCTGCACGGAGTGTTGGTGCACTTTTGTACAGAAATGTTAGCTATGAGCACTGGAAGACAGTTCAGAACAAATGGAAATCTCTGCAAGAAGAAGAAGGTGGTATTTTACCTGCCCTGAAACTTAGTTATGACTATCTACCTTTCCACCTGCAGCGTTGTTTCTCCTACTGCTCTTTATTTCCCGAGGATCACCAGTTTAATGGAGAAGTTTTGGTCCGGGCTTGGATATCACAAAATTTTGTGCAGTGTGAAGATACTAGCAAGGGATTGGAGGAAACAGGGAGGCAATATTTGACTGGTTTAGTGGATTTTGGATTTTTCCAAAGGGTTGACTCACGCTACGCTATGCATGACCTAATGCATGAATTAGCAGAGAAGGTTTCATCAAATGAATGTGTTACAATAAATGGATTGCAATCGAAGATAATTAAACCATGCATTCGTCATTTGTCCATCATAACCACTGGTCATGACAGAGATGGAAATGCCAATTTTTCCAGTGAGAAATTTAAGAAAATACTACAGATGATTGGGCATCGGCAAAAGTTGAGGACCTTGATGTTCTTTGGCCCGAGCAGCGTGCATTTATTGAGATCCTTCCTAACCTTGTGTGAGGAGGCAAAAACTTTACGATTCCTAAGAGCATGTGCGACAAATGATGATGTTGGCTCTGTACTTAGTATTTTAAAGCCATGTCATCTTCGTTATGTTGAATTTTATTGTGTCTCCACCAGAAATATTGATATTCCTCAAGCTTTGACGAGATTTTATCACCTTCAAGTGTTGGATGTGGGCATTTCAGGCAATCTTGCTACACCTACCGGTATGAACAATCTTGTTAATTTGCGGTACCTTATTGCTCATGAGAAAGTTCACAGTGCAATAGCCTGTGTCAGCACCATGACTTCTCTTCAGGAACTAAAATTCAAGGTTCAAAATTCTAGCGACTTTCAGATAAGACAACTTCAATCCATGAATCAGCTTGTAAAACTTGGAATTTCTCAACTTGAAAATGTGAAGGCTAAAGAAGAAGCTAGTGGCGCAAGCTTGATAGACAAAGAGCATCTAGAAGAGTTGTCCTTGTCGTGGGATGAAAGCACCATGAGCCCTGAACCTACTACCGAGAGAACAAGAGATGTGCTTGAGGGTCTTGAGCCACATCAGAACCTCAAACATCTAAGAATAACTGGGTACAGTGGTGCTACCTCCCCAACCTGGCTTGCCAGTAATGTCTCAGTTACCTCACTGCAGACACTTCATCTAGAGAACTGCAGGGAATGGCGAATTCTTGGATCTCTTGAAATGCTTCCACTCCTTAGGAAGCTGACATTGGTAAGGATGTGGAACTTGATGGAAGTTTCAATTCCTTCTTTGGAAGAGTTAGTCTTAGATAACATGCCAAAATTGGAAAAATGTTCTGGTACTAAGGGACCGGAATTGACTTCCTATCTAAGGGTATTGATGGTCGAGGATTGCCCTCAACTGAATGAGTTCACGCTTTTCCCGAGTGATTCTTCTTTCCAAGCCGAGCAGAAGTCATGGTTTCCGACTCTCAACAAACTCACCATCAGGCGTTGTCCTCGTATAATGTAGTTATTTCTTCTCATTAATTTTTCTTGTTCAGTAGTATTACACATGCAAATTCTTAGGTACTTACTTTGATAAATGATGTTGCAGAAATTGGGAAATCCTTCCACTGGAAGAAATGCGTGAACTCAATGAGTTGGAATTGACGGACATGCATGTTGTCAAAGAATTGACGGTTCCTTCTCTGGAGAAGTTGGTCTTGATTGAAATGCAGAGCCTGGAAAGTTGCAGCGGCCTATTTGCTTCTCCACCTCTGCAAGTTTCGCCTTCACAAGGAGAGCAACAGGAATGGGTATCTAGTCTCCGTGGACTCACCATCCATGATTGCCCCAGTTTGATAGTGTCGCATCCTCTTCCGCCTTCTGCTCTGATTTCTGAGTTATCCGTTAAGGGAGTTTCGACATTTCCAACAATGAGCGTGAGTTGGAGGCAGCTCAGAATTGAATCTAATGAGTTGAGTGTGCTGGATGACAAGATCTTGGGATTTCATAATCTTGAGGGCATAACAGAGTTGGAAATAGAAAATTGTCCGAGTTTGATCTCTCTTTCAAGTGAAGGTTTCAACCAGCTCACTGCTTTGGAGACTTTGCGCCTGTCCGACTGCCCTAATTTGCTCAAGTCACAAATTATGGCAGAGTCTTTTCAGGAAGACAGTACATCTGCAAACAGCCTTGTCCTCCCATCTCTCAGATCTCTCTCCATTTGGTCATGCGGCATAGCAGGGAGGCGGCTAACGCAAATGCTTCCGCATTTGATGTCTCTTGAGTATTTGTCATTACGTGACTGCCCACAAATAAAATTGTTATCAATCAGTCGACCTACAGAAGCGGAAGAAGACGGCAGACTGGCTTCCGCAGCTACAGTAGTGGCGTCCTCAGCCCAAGACGAACTAGTGTTGAAAATGCCATCTAATCTCCTCTGTTCTCTAAAGCGGTTATCTATTCATAACTTCGGAGATCTGGAGTTATGTGGAGGCTTTGGAGGATTCACATCACTCCAGGATCTAGACATTAGTGATTGTCCCAAGCTGTTGTCGTTGTCATCGGGTGAAAGCACCATGAGCCCTGAACCTACTACCGAGAGAACAAGAGATGTGCTTGAGGGTCTTGAGCCACATCAGAACCTCAAACATCTAGGAATAACTGGGTACAGTGGTACTACCTCCCCAACCTGGCTTGCCAGTAATGTCTCAGTTACCTCACTGCAGAAACTTCATCTAGAGAACTGCAGGGAATGGCAAATTCTTGGATCTCTTCAAATGCTTCCACTCCTTAGGAAGCTGAAATTGGTAAATATGTGGAACTTGATGGAAGTTTCAATTCCTTCTTTGGAAGAGTTAGTCTTATTTAACATGCCAAAATTGGAAAAATGTTCTGGTACTAAGGGACCGGAATTGACTTCCTATCTAAGGGTATTGATGGTCGAGGATTGCCCTCAACTGAATGAGTTCTCGCTTTTCCAGAGTGATTCTTCTTTCCAAGCCGAGCAGAAGTCATGGTTTCCCTCTCTCAACAAACTCACCATCGGGCATTGTCCTCGTATAATGTAGTTATTTCTTCTAATCAATTTTGCTTGTTCAATAGTATTACATTCGCAAATTCTTAGGTACTTACCTTGATAAATGATGTTACAGAAATTGGGAAATCCTTCCACTGGAAGAAATGCGGGAACTCAAGGAGTTGGAATTGATGGACGTGGATGTTGTCAAAGAATTGACGGTTCCTTCTCTGGAGAAGTTGGTCTTGATCAAAATGCAGAGCCTGGAAAGTTGCAGCGGGCTAACTGCTTCTCTACCTTCACTAGGAGAGCAAAAGGAATGGGTATCTAGTCTCCGTAGACTCACCATCCATGATTGCCCCAGTTTGATAGTGTCGCATCCTCTTCCGCCTTCCGCTCCGATTTCTGAGTTATCCGTCAAGGGAGTTCCGACATTTCCAATAACGAACGTGCGTTGGGGGCAGCTCACAATTGAATCTAATGAGTTGAGTGTTCTGGATGACAAGATCTTGGCATTTCATAATCTTAGGGGCATAACACAGTTGGAAATAACAAATTGTCCGAGTTTGATCTCTCTTTCAAGTGAAGTTTTCAACCAGCTCACCGCTTTGAAGACTTTGAGTCTGCGCAAGTGCCCTAATTTGCTCAAGTCACACATTTTGTCAGAGTCTGTCCAGGAAGACAGTACATCTGCAAACAGCCTTGTCCTCCCATCTCTCAAATGTCTCGAAATTTTATCATGCGGCATAGCAGGGAGGCGGCTAACGCAAATGCTTCCGCAAATGATGTCTCTTGAGCGATTGACATTAAGTGACTGCCCACAAATAAAATTGTTATCAATCAGTCAACCTACAGAAGCGGAAGAAGACGGCAGACTGGCTCCTGCAGCTACAGTAGTGGCGTCCTCAGCCCAGGACGAACTAGTGTTGAAAATGCCATCTAATCTCCTCTGTTCTCTAAAGCGGTTATCTATTGAAAACCTCCGAGATCTGGAGTTCTTTGGAGGCAAGGGAGGCTTTGGAGGATTCAATAAACTCGAGACGCTAGACATCTCTTGTCCCAAGCTGTTTCTGGGTGAAACGAATGATGATGGTATAGCCAATATGCACTCCTACTTTCCTAGAGGCCTCAAAAAGTTGCGTCTAGAGTGCGGCCCAAATTTGAATCCTGTACAGCTGCATTCCTGCACGGCTGTGTTGGAGGGCTTGCAGTTCCTCAGCTCCCTTCGAACGTTGGAGATTCAGATGAATCCTGAGCTGTCTGCCGCATGGAATCTCAAACTGCAGGAGCAAGAACAGGGCGGAAATCAGATTGGACTCCTTCCTCCATCACTTGACAGACTTGAGATCTGGATTCTCACAGACGAGGTCCAGTCCCGTCTGCTGTCCTGCCTCCCTCGTATCACCAAATTAGTGATAGACCGCAGTCCAAAATTGACTTCTCTACAGCTGGGATACTGCACGGCGCTGGAAGAGTTGGAAATAAGTCATTGTGAGTCGCTTGCTTGGATCGAGGGCCTCCAGTCCATTAGAAACGTTAGGTCATTGAGAGTAGAGTCCCCCAGTTCACCTCCATGTTTGGAGCTTCTGTCGCAGCAGCGAGGGGCATCTGAGATCTTGTCTCGACTGGAAACTCTTGAGATTGGTGACGCCTCTGTCCTTTCCATGTCCTTCTGCAAACATCTCACCTCACTGCGATGCCTGCGATTCCGTTCTTGGGGAAGCGTGCATGGCGAGAGCATGGTGGGCCTAACAGAAGAGCAAGAGAAAGCGCTCCAGCTTCTCACCTTCCTCCGAGATCTCCAATTTTGGGGATACCCAAATCTTCTGTCACTTCCTGCAAATCTACGAAGCCTTGCCTCCCTCGAGGTATTATATATCTTCGATTGTCCGAGCATTGCAAGGCTGCCAGAGATGGGCCTCCCACCTTCGCTCAGGCTCCTTCAGTTGTACGATGGCAGCGAGGAGCTATGTATGCAATGCAGAATGGCAGCGACGGAGAAGCTAAGTGTTTTTATTACGTGAATTAATCACCGAAGGTTACTTCTAAGGTACACTTCTGTCTTCAGAATTGGTCGATACTGCGATGGTTTGCAAAAGTGCAAAAAAATGATTTAATGTTCCTATTATGATCAATTTGGATAATTTGTGTATTGAGGCTATTTGGTTCTACAATTTTCTATTAAGAAATGTCAAGTTCTTTGCCTTCGCTCGTTATGTTTGGCATCTACCCCCTGATCTGACTAAGCTTAATATGTTACATGATTGTAACTATATGGATTATGTCGAACAAAACTAAGAGTAGCCTTCGTGTTAACTTTGCTCTGTTTTCTTTCACATTTTATATGCTCTTAACAGAACATCAGTCCCCAGCTTTTGATATGCCAGTTCAACTTTACTGTTATGGCTTATGGTTAATTTTGGCATACCTCAAGATGCTATAAATAATAGTGTTTGCCTGCAGTTGACTTAAGAAATACCCAGCATGTTAATTTCCTTATTTTGCTGGACGGCGGCATCTCCTGTATATTGCATAATTCTTCTTTGGTTACGACATTATTGTTATTTTTAATCTTCCTTGATATGTTTCATCTAGGCATATTTGCTCAGTGACTGCCATCTTTTTCAACTGCAATAATCAGCATCAGCATTAACATCCAAAGTTATCATGCTTGACCTCCGGACAAAGGTGATTGACTGATTTTCTAATGTTTGTTTCAGTAATTTTGTGAGTTATGCCATGCATGACTGTCCTGTAATCCTATGACTTGTATCCTTAATGATGATCCACTGTTGTATTGAAACATGTTTCGTTTCAGACCAGTCGCTTGCCTTTTCCCTTCTAATTCTCATACCGCCGATGTGTTGTCATCCTGACAGAATATCATACATTGCCATGATTGGTCAAGTGCTCCAGTTGCTTGGCTATACAAGGAACAGTATGTTCATAATGGGCTGACAAATTGTTGGGCTGTATTTACCATCCACAACCTTGAATTTGGAGCACAAGGAGCACACCACATTGGCAAAGCAATGGCACATTGTGGTAAGGCAACAACAGTGAGTGCCTGTGTTTTGCTTTATCATGTGTTTGCTGTGCAAGTCCTTCAAAATATTGCTGAACCGTGCTTCTTATTGTCTGTTTCGAACTGTTTTGGCCATACCTTTCAGGTTTCATACACATATACAAGGGAAGTGTCAGAGCATGGTGCTTCTACTCCTCTATATTTCTTTTTTGAAAAGCCTACTCCTCTATATTTCAAATTCCATGGCATTCGTAATGGAATTGGTCCAGATATTTGGGATACATATAACGACAACTTTATACCAGTACACTGATCATCATTGAGTATATTCAGTCATATTCATTGGCTATGCGTATACTATCTGCTTGGACTTTGTAAATTGTGTTAATAGTGCAGTTCTAATTACATTTTTCCTTAATTTGCGTTGACGTTTTGGAATTTCTCCAGCTATGCAAAGTGATAATTCAATTGCAACTAATTTGAATTTGACATTGTGTGTAACACTAGCATACTTACGCTAAAGTTGGCTGTAGATCAATTATTAAACTCTGTGTTCAGTACTTGTGTGGATATCTGCCTGCTCAACCTTTTGTTGCATTCTATTTTAGGTCCATTATACTTTTGAGAATGTTGTTGAGGGCAAGAGTGCTGGAAAAAGGGCATTGCAACAGAAGCATGGATTCCAGCAAACTGATACCTATGTTGTCGGAATCATCAGTCTTCTGACGGTCCAGGAGGGCATTCACCTTATCTAACATGCCATTTCTGAGGGGTCGGTTTGCCAGGTTTCTGCTATACATGCCAACATCTCAGCGTATGCCATTTTTCGGTATCCATTCATCTATATATTATATATTAAAAGCTTGTAAGAGTCGCTAAGAAAAAAGAGAAATATGCTAGAAATTCTCACAAAAAAGCAAAACATCTGGCCTTTAATCTGATGGACCCTAATTACAACTGTTATTGGATGTTATTATTTAAAAGAAAATATCTAACCGTTTATCTAGCCGACCTGAGTTATAACAGCTTAGATTAAACAAAAAATATCTAACTGTCTATCTAGCGGTCCCGGATTATAACAACTTAGATTAAAAGAAAGAGTCTAAGGATCTCCACCACTTATTTTGGTGGGACCAGATTATAACGGTGCATATTAATCATATATAGACATTAGAGTTATATAAAAATACACAATTATAGAAAATATAGTTATATATTAAAGATAATCGTATCCAAGGATCACCACTTATTTTGGTGGGGTCAGATTATAACGATGCATATTAGTCATACTAGTTACATGCCCGTGCGTTGCTACGAAAAACAAAATTGATAACGAAAAATAAAAATAAAAAAAATTATTTCACAAGATCAAACATCTATCTTTAACGCTTTGTTTCTTGCGAAAGCTGGCTAATTAAAGCAACGCTTCGTTTCTTGCGTAGGGCAATTAAGCAGGGCAATTAAGCAGAGCAATTAAGCAGCAATTAATGACGTGGGAAGAATGGACCACTGCCACCAAGTGCTGCTTTAGAATAGTAGAGATATAGATATTAGGGTTATATAAAAATACACAATTATAGAAAATATAGTTATATATTAAAGATAATCGTATCATAATATCTAGCAACGTATTTTTCTTTAATCGTATTATAATATTTAGCCGTATAATTATGTGAGTAAATTTGCTAGTTTGTCAAAAAGGGCAATGAGAAGAATATTGGCTTGTACATCTCCGGCGTCTGCAAGAGCCTAAGAGCTCTTCCCCTTATCCAGCGATTGCGAGTTTTCGACCATGGGGCGTACGCGAGTATATATGTCACATGAGTCCACAGTTTCGCAAACATGAATGTACCGATGCAAATATGTTCCATTTTACCGTAATTCGGTAGTCTTTTCAGGTGTACATATTTTACAAGTGCGCCCGGAGGTGCTCATCATCGACGGCATCGAGTTCGAGCACTGACAGTACGCCAGGTTTGACGTGTACGTTAACGTTCGTACTGCTCGGGTAGGAGGGCACCTCAGCCCGGAGGCCAACGAGTTCGTCGGTAACTTCGTGAACCTCTGCCGCACAGCCACGCGAGGAGGGAGGCCGTGAAGACAGCGGTGCGTCTGCCGCTGAACCATGTATGTGCTAAAGAACGTCGACGCGGCCGAGGACGACACGGCGTTCGTCACGCTCGTGCCGGGGAGCCCCGAGACAGTCACCGTCGGCGGCGAGCGGATTAAGTACCTCAAGAGGCGTCCCATGGGCGTACCGCGCGGGCAGCCGCCGGCACCGTACGTGGATGTTTAGCTAGGCCTGTGCTGGCGCCGTTGCTCGTGCATGCATGCTTACGATAATGCGTTATGCATGCATGCGTGGATTTGTCTCTTTCCATAATGGGAGTGTATAGATCTCATTCGGATGTTTTTGTCCTAAAAAAATCTAAACTTTGGACCGTACGATCAAAACACACATCTGTAGGATCAACTCATCTCGAATTCAGGGAGGGTGTGCATCGATCTGAAAGCAAATCCAATGACCCAGAATTTGGATGATGGTTACTGAAGAAAACATCCAGATGAAACTTATCAAAACCCTTCCATAATTGCATGCCTTGTTGTTCAGCGTGTGTCTTTCCATCGCATGCATACGTACGTGCGGTGTAGGTACAATAAATTAGTGGAGTAAGAGCATCTCCAACAAGGCTCTCCAAATTTCACTCTCCAAAAGTCATATTTAGAGAGCTCTTCAAAAATTTGACTCCCTATATCTCCTTCCTCTCCAACAGCACTCTCTATATCACACTCTCTATTTTCTCTCCCCTATATTTTAATCATATTCCATAACCGCCATAACAGTTTAATATTCTGTAATTGGGTAGGTGAGCTACATAAGCTATGTTTTTTTCTCACTGGTGTACACAGTATTCATTTGGTAATTGCGAAGGTGAATACTACCAAGTACTCATTTTGGACCTGTGAATTACATAAGCTTTGTTTTTTTCTCACTGATGTACAAAGTACATACACAGCTTGGTTTATTTGCTCGACGGCTGCATTGATCTTCACAGAGATGACTTCGGTTTAACGGACGAATGCTTCATTAATCATTGGCATTAGGATGCGGTTCACAATGAATCCGGGATAATCTTGTGAACATATGACAGTCTTCCTAAGCCTGCAAAGTGAAATATCATCATGCAATTTCAGGTGGACTAGCTCCCAACCTAAAAACAGGTTCAGCTAGAACAAATGTTGTAACATATATATTAGCGACTAAACAGGTATGCTAAGATCATTTGGAAGGTAGCAACAATTTCTTTCGAAGAGTAGAAAATACTAGTTTGCCTACTACACCTGCCAGTTTTGACCAGGTAATGAAGTAAATATTGCTCATGATGTCAACTTAGGACCTGAACTCCAAAGTACAGCAAGTCTACTGTAACATCCTCAAATTTATAAAGCAATAAAAATCAAATATTTAGTATGTGAAATCATCTTTGTGTTGCATTTTATGATTTCTTGTGCAATTACTTATGTGATGATTGAATTAATTGTTGAAATGAATAATGGAGTTAAGAAAGAAAAGAAAAGAAAAGAGAAAATAGTAAAGTGGTAAGAAATAAAAGTACCATGGTAAAAATCTTGTATAACCTGGCCAAACCCTAGAAGATACCCCTAAATGGTCAAAAGACCATGTGAATGCATTTAAGAGTAAAGAAAACAAATTAAAATGGTAAATTTTATTTCTGGCCAGTCCCATGTCAGATTTTTAGAGAGAGTTGTGGAGCAATCTAGACCTTGGGATTTTTACCATAAGACCTCAGACATGTCATCTTCACCCACAAAAAGTTTCAAAAATTAATAATCATTTTTGCTATGTTTTAGCATTTATTTTAGGCAAATTTGAAATTCTGCAGAAATCAATAAAAGATTTATGGAGAATTAAATAATGAGAATTTAATGTTGAAATTTTTATGGTAGGTCCATTGTATAGAGATACACCTTCAGTAAAAATTTCAAAAATAAATATGTTTATTTAGTCCTTTAACCAAGCTGAAAAGCAAATTGGTTTTTCTGTGCAGCTTTCACTGTCAGAATTAATAAAAATAATTGGTAGATTGTTTTAACCTCAAATTTTTACTGGACGTAGATAACTTAACCATCAACTTGGACAAAAAGTTTCGAAAAATCTGGACATGAAATGACCCGGGAATTAATGGGGTTTGTGCGCTGTCCAGAGGAGAAACCTAGAAACTCTCTCTCTCTCTCTCTCTCTCATTCCTTACACGTGGGGGCCACGTTTCCAGTGGCGTGGGCGAAGTCATCGCTGCCGACCGGGACCCAGAACCCTCTGTGCCCACGCGTCAGCATCTCCCCTTTCCCTTCCTTCTCTCTTCTCTCTCTCTGCCGGTGGCCCCAGGACCCACTTGTCTGTTCCTTCTTCCTCCTCTCCTCTCATCTCTATCTCTCTCTCGTTCTCTCTCTGTTTCCGACAAAGCCGAACCGCCTCATTCCTTGTCGTTTCCCGCCGCAATGTCGTGCGCCTCGAGGCCACTCTCTGCCACGCTGCTGCTTCTCTGTACTCGCCCATGCCCTAACCGAGCCAGCGGAGAACGCCCGAGACCACCGCCATTTCTATTTCTTCTCAATCCAAACCGGACCTTACTGCCTCTCGTGCCTATTTAAGGGGATGAGGAACACACACAAACCCAAATAAACTCAGAGCACTCACCCATTCCCCCTCTCGCGCCCGGAACCACCTAGGCCGAAGCCTTCTTCTTCGTTGCCGGCGAAGCCAATTTGGGGGAAGTTCCAAATTCGCACGACCCGGTAAGAGATTGTCCAAATTGATTGGCTTTTGAGCATCTACCGATACTCATGAAGCTTTTGCGCATCTTCTTCCAGTTTGGAACAACCCGAGGAGCTCTCACGCCGTGTCGTCTCTTCCGCCATTGACGCTGCTCGGTGAGACCTCTCTCCGTCTACACCCTCTCCAAACCGAGTGCACGGCTAGGATCCCTAGAGCCTCCCATAGCTCGTGCGCATGATCATCAGGCCTGAGATGCCGTGTAGCGCCACCGAGCTGGACTTCACCGTGGAGCGCCGCCGTCCACTGCGGTGCACCCAAAACCTCCGAACACCACCCATGTCCGAGTAGTTCCCTAGGTCCGTCATGATCCAGTGAAGCCGTAGCCGTTGACCAAAGTCGATCGACGTCGCCGGTTTGCCGCCGGTGAGGCCGTCGGCCATGTCCCCTGCTCTGAGTCACTGCCCTGCGGGCCAACTCTGTCAGCCGCCGCGCATCCACGTCTCATTGGCGTGAATATGCGCGTCGACCACATGCGCACAGTGCGCTGCGCCGTGCGTGAGCCACTGACCTGCGGGGCCAAGCCGTCAGGGACTACGGCCCGATTCGAAAGCCAGCCCGCGCAAAACTAAGGAATACGCTTTCCTTTAAGGAAAACGTCTTTTTCCTTTTCCCTGATTTTAGAAAACCGAATGCATTCAAAAGCATATAACTTTTTATTCATAGCTCCAAATTAGATGAAACAAATTTCTAAATTCATAATAAATCTTCTAGTTTCATAATCTGCAAAAATATTTTGACCTTGTTTAGGAATTTAAATCTGAATTTGAGTTTAAAGCTTGAAACTGGAATATGTGCCATATAGAAATTTTGCAAAATAGGTCCAAATTGAATGAAACCAACTTTGTTGGAATCCTTAGGTCAAGTACTGTCCAAATATGTAATTAGATTTGGATTTGGAACTAGTTTGTGAAAATTTCATATTAGGACTTTATTTAATGTATAAATTTAATATGATTGCAATAACTTGATCAAAAATGATCCAAAATGAATAAAATTTGTTTCTTTATGCTCATTACACTAATTAGGATCAGATGGTAAAATGAAAGTTAAGATGTACCATGTTCTTTCATTAAATATGATTAAGGTTACTTTATATGCTAATTCATATTAGTACAATTAATCATACACCCTGCAAAT
The DNA here is from genome assembly GCA_036346355.1 of Rhipidocladum racemiflorum. Classification (NCBI taxonomy): domain Eukaryota; kingdom Viridiplantae; phylum Streptophyta; class Magnoliopsida; order Poales; family Poaceae; genus Rhipidocladum; species Rhipidocladum racemiflorum. The sequence goes on along the minus strand of CM070576.1, from coordinate 66,412,965 downwards.
GAACTTTGTTAAATATAATCCTACAATCTTAGCTTCCTGAATTCGTAAATTAGAATGAAATAATACACAAAGAAGATAGCCGTGTTGTATGCCCTAAAACTTTAATCCTTAGGACTATAATTTAACGACTTAGCTAATACATGAAGTGATGAAATGATTGCTATCATTGGTTGATTTGAATTGATTTCGTTTGAATCTTTCAACTGCTATCTTTGTTGTTTACGTATTTGCTTCTTTTATCGATATTGAAATATCTTATTTGCCATGTTCGTACTCGACGTATAGACGCTGAGACTGCCGACTACGCCGTCGACGACACAGACCCAGCTTACACCGTCGAGGAGCAAGGCAAGCACCCCTTTGATCATTCTGAACCCAGTTTTCATAAACAACTAAAATATGATTAAGAATCTTCCTGCATGCTTATGATATAAATGTCTATTTTAAGTCCCTGGTAGCTATAACCCAAATTGATGAAATACTTCAATCATGTTGACATGAATTCCATGATAACCATAGGTATGGGTAGATTCATTCCATAGATGGGCTATAACGATTATTAATTTCATCTGCTTAGCAATGCTTAGAATGATACGATGACATCTATACCCACATACACACTTCTTTATGAAATCTTTTATGGTTTATTTAAGCAGTAAAGGATACTGGTAGTTTGTTAAAAATGAAAATAAAACTACTGATTTGATGTGGGTGATTATTGGCAATAGCCGGATGTACATGTTTTTAATGTGTACGTAGATAGGGTGGAGTATCGCCCATATCACAATAAGGACCGAGCTAATGTGTTGTTTTCAGGCCAAGATAACCGTACATCCACAAGTACTGAAATGGGACAGTCTTAACCAATTAAAATTATTTGGAACTAGCTTTGCACTCTGGTAGGCAGAAGTACGGTGTACGTCTGGTTATGAATTTGGGGCTGTTATTATTCCTGGTGGGTCACTAACTCCGGAATTTCTATTCCTGGTGGGTTACTGACTCCGGAATTCCTTTTACCTTTTTAGCTTCCATCATAGTCAGGGTTAAACACTGTCGCTGGTGCAAAGTTAGGTTCAAGTAATCGAACGGTTTCGTTATGAACTCCCTGCGGACATACCAAAGGAAGTGTGTCTTATAGCTTGCAAAAAGGGAGAACATATCTTGTGGGTAAAGCAGTACAAACTCTGCAGAGTCTAAACCTAATCGATTAGCCGCGCTCGCGGACATGAGCACTTGGTAAAGTCATCACATAGTTAGCTGTTTCTGTTTTCAAAAATCTTTGATTAAATGATTTGAGAAATGATTTATACCCCTTTTATGTCACTCATTATTATATTTGTCCACTTGAGACCATGGAGGGTCTTGTTCGTTATTTTACTCACAAAGGGCCGTGAGTAAAAATGTTATTATTCTTTTATTACTTGTTATCTCAATTACTTATCAAACTGTCTTAAATTTTTATTTACGCTATTATTCAGTAATACTTCATTCAAAACTTTCGCTTTATGCAAAACAACCGTAGAAACCCACTTTCTATTTTCAGCCTGCATTTATTACAGGATTTGCATACACTACAAAGTCTTGCGAGTACCAATGTACTCAACTTGCTTCAACAATGTTTTTAGGTGAAGAGCAAGATTACGAGAACGACGAGAATGAATATGAGGAACCTGCGAATTTTAGCGACGACAGATCTTTCTAGGTTCATCTCAGCAGTTGCCTATGGAGTTATGGAATAGTTGGCATACTATGAGACATGGTTTTAATTTCCTGCTACTTTTGGTATTGTAATAACACTATAAAACTGGTGATGTAATAAAAATGTGTATCTGTGTGGCTGTAATTTCCAAATTGTGTTTGTGCGTGCCAGCCACTGATCATGGGAATGGCACAGAATGCACTTAAAGAGCCTCATATTTATGTTATTTACTGACATAAAAATGAGGGTCTCACATCTACTGTCTTCTCAACAAATCCACAAAGTTAACAATAGGAGGTAGTAAAAATATGTTTAGAGAACAGTAGCTCTGGATTGTATGAACAATAATTGGTTAAAGAATTAGGTTCCAATTCAGATGTCTTGGTCGATGTCCTCAAAAGCGTGCAAAAGTGGACAACATTTTAAGACTATGTTCACTAAAATTCTATAAGTGGAAAACATATTATGAAGCTTAACAGGTGCAACTACAAATCTTTTGGTTACCTTTCAGAAAAAGATTTAACCGTAGCAAAAACCTCTTTTGATGTATCAGCTCCTCGTATAATTTCTATCAATTTCATTATTGGCGGAGGGTTAAAGAAGTGCATGCCTATCACTGCAAAGATGAAAATCTCTTCATCATGAGGCGAGTTTAAGTTCTTATCATCGAGAGATTATAACAAAGCCAAGGGGCACATATTCAACAAGTAAGCATGTCCAGAAGTGATAAATAGGATAGATAAAAACAAGAAAGATAAGGAAACCAGATGATTGAGATTTGACAGATACATCCACCGCCAAAGTGCCACCGTGATTGTGATTTTTTTGTCTTCGAAGCATTTTCTGAAGTTAGTTTTATAATACGCAATCGTCTCCTCTTCCTTGGTTAACATGCACAGATGTTAATGGGACCATCACGCTTAAAAGTTACGCCCCAAATGCAAATCGATAAATTAAGACAGTTCCATCACAGTACTTATGTGGGATTCTTAACAAGCATACGATGGCCAATCGAACTGAAGCAACTAAATTACTAGAACAACTAAAAGCCGGTCTTTGAGATAAACCGAATTGCTGATCACCCGAGAGGCGGTTGGTAGCTGAAGCCAAAGCGGTTACGTAGATGGAGCTAGTGTTAGAGGCAAGAATAGCGAAGGCTTTGTTATGCGGCTCCTCGAACAGCTTCTTCTTGATATCTTGGACTCCACGATTGCCGCAATCACAAGATCCACGTCCTTGAGCTGTTGCACGCCGAGACGCACTTTATCCGCTTGATGGAATCATCGCACGCATCCTATGACCAAGCGAAATCAAGTCACAAAGAAAAGCGTGATCTTTTACCGAGTAATCGAGCCCGCGCCACCTGGGAGAGCTGGCCCTTGGCGGCGAGGCGGTGAAGGGAGGAGGAGATGGAGGCGACGGCAGCGAGAGAGGGCGGCGGGGTCGGAGTCGAGGAGGAGGACGCCGCATGGCCAAGCGGCGTAGCCGGGCGATGCCGATCCCATCTGCCCGCTCCGATCCGAGGTTGGGGATCTGGCGACGAGACGATGAAGCGAGGAGACAGCGAGGGGACGACGTCCGTGGGCTACCGCGAACCAGTGGGGCCGTTGTTTATTCACGGATAGCGAGCGGAGAGAGAATCGCCAAATCTAGGGAGTCTCTCTCCGCTCGCCAAATTTGGGGAGGAGGATGGGGAGTCTTTTGGAGACAGTGATTTTCAGTGAATCGGTAAAATTTGGAGACCGGGAGTTGAATAGGGAGGCTTTTGGAGATGCTCTAAGCCACAACACGAGTGGGTGGGTGCGGGGTTGGGTTTCGGGCCTTCGGCTGCTAGCCGCAGCCTCTCAACAGGTGGAGACACTGGCGAAGCCAGGACTAAATTAGAGGGGGGCTAAGCTAAATATTTCAACTACTAGTAAAAGCCAAATTTATACATAAATAACTGTCGGGGAGTCGGGTAGACCCCACAGAATTACCTCGGGTGCCGCGAGGGGCGCGGGCTCACTGCTGCCCGAACTACCGGAAGGCCGTTCCCCTGGACGATCTAGTCGGGCGCCACGAGCAAAGACGAGGTCGCCCCCGCCCCGGTCGCGAGGAGTTGTTCCAAGGACGGTCTAGCCGGACCTCTTTAGGAGGTCGCGTGGCCGGGTGGACCGATAGCTCGTGCTCAGCCGGGGTGGCCGAAGTTCGGTTAGACGTTAGCCGACCTGACGTGATCCCGAGGTCGGTAACCACCCGCTGCGTAACCTCCGCTAGTTCGTTGCGATCCTCGCGGGGACGTGACAGGAGTGTAGGATCCGTTAGTTACTACGTTGGACCTGGTCGGACGTGGAGTGAGTGGGTTTGAACAAGCACGCCCCTTTGTAAGCTATAAAAGCACCCCCACCGTGAAGGGGACAGACAGATAACTTTTTCTGCACAAAGATATACACTGGCTGGAGTAGGGCTATTATCTCTTTCTTGAGAGGCCCGAACCAGGGTAAACTACAGTGTCTCTGCCTGTTGAAGTCCAGTGAGTCACCCCTCTGAGTATCTCATCACGCAAGAAGGGGTCGCGGTTGGTCCCTCCACCAACAAGTAAGCTCGGCGGGGGCCTGCTCCCCAATCGTCGACAGCTGGCGCCGTCCGTGGGGACCGACTTTCCCTTTCGTGAGGAATCCCGGAGGATGACAAATTCCCAAGATCGCCAGGACCTCGGCGCCCCCGGAATTGAGGAAGAAGACAAGCAGTTCTTCGACAATGGGGCCGCTAACGTCGCCGGCCTTGGGAATCACGACGGTTCCCGGAGCTTCTCCGCGGAAACCGCCGCACCGGAGCAGTTCTTTCGCTCCCAGCTCGACGCCCTCTCGGACGACGAGTATGACGGGCTCTACGATGGTCTGGACATCCCCGACCTTTTCGAGCTCGACCAGGGGACCGCTTCACGGGGAGACACCGTGATGTCCCCCTTGCGATCCGTCCAATCCCGTAACGTCTTTGTTGCGGAGGAGGATGGAAATGTCGGGAGCAAATCCCCGGCCGAAGCGCGTCTTCACCGCTACGAGGCGGCCAAGGAGCACCTGCAAGCATCCCTGAATCGGATCTTTGGCGGCTCTACGCCAAGCAAGTCCGAGGTGGCCTGACCGATAAGACCAGGGCCGGGTTCGTGAGAATTTCCGCAGCGTCTGCGGGACTCGGAGCCCGTGACGACGAGCAGGCTCGTCACCCCGCGTTCCCCGGCGGGAACGCCTTCAAGCCCTGGCCACGGTGGTACGCAACCTCGAGAGTTTCCTGAGCAGGTCGACCTAGAAGCCATGGGCGCGCCGTGGCCGGCGACCTCGAGGAAATCGCCCACAGACATAAAGGCGGCGGAAGCCTCCCGAGAAAGGGCGCCCGAGCAATTCCTGGGAACGCCGCGCAGGCGTCCGAGCGCCTCCACCAAGCGACTCACGCAGCCGTACCAGTGGCCGTGCGGCCAGGCCGGGCTCGGGAGGGCACCGGAGCAATTCCGGGGCTCCTCGGGACCAGCGGAATGCAGCCACGCAGGCGAGCAGGGCCGAACATTCCTCTTCGGGCCACTCTCCATCCTACAGCGTAGGAGATATTCTCTCGCTGGGCCCACTAACCTCGGGCTCGGTGGTGGGGATCGCCCGACCGCGCTCGTGGTGACCGTCCCGACGATCCGTTTTTGGTGCAGGCGTTCGTGGCGTCGCTACGACGTGTGACCTGGCCGACAAGGTTCAAGCCGGGTCACATCGAGAGATTCGATGGGACTCGTAACCCCGACGAAGTTTCTCTCGATCTACACCACGGCCATTCTAGCGCCGGGGTGATGAAAGGGTCATGGCTAACTTTACGCCTGATCCTGGACGGGCCGGGCTCGGACGTGGCTATTCAACCGTAAGGAAAACTCGATCCGGTCCTGGGCCCACCGAGCAAAGACTCTCCGAGCTAACTTCCGTAGCGCTATGTCCGCCGAAAGGAGCGCGACCTGAGCGCCTCGACATGACGAGGGCGAGACCTCGCGCCAGTCCCACGCTTCATGCAAGTGCGCAATTCCATCCCAAGCATCTCGGATGAGGCGGTCGTCCGGGCTTTCAAGTTCGGGGTCCGAGACGTACGCTTTACTCAGGACCTCGAAATTCACCCGGACATCACAGCCAACGAGCTGTTCCGCATGGCCGACCGTTATGCCAACGCGGACGAGGCCGTCCAATGGAAGAAGGCTGCTTTGGGCGAGGAAAGCTGCCCCCTCAGCCCGGGCTCGAAGGGGCGTCAAGCCGAAAGAGCGTGAGCTCGATCGAGAAAAAAATCAAAAAGAAGAAAAAACCCTCCGTCTCCGACATGGTGGCGGCCATCGAACGACAACGACAACGGCCAACCTCGCATAGGGCTGCAAGAAAAGCTCGAGGCTCGCAAACTATTCGAGCTCGGCTCATCAGAGACTCGGCTCGAGCTCGGCTCGAGCTATATTCGAGCTCGAATCGAGCCTGATCTCAAGCTCGCGAGCCCAGTCGAGCCGAGCTCGAGCCTACTCGAGCTTTGTTCACTAAATTGTTGCATGGGTTATGTGATTTTTAAGTTATGCAAATGCTCTCACTTGATGAAAATTATTGCATGCAAATGCTCTCTTGATGAAAATTGTTGCATGCAAATGCTCACTAAATTGGTGCATTGCATATACGCTCTAGGATGTTTTGATTTGTTGCTTTTGTTTGTGCTTATCTCTTCTTTGTTGTATATAAACAAATGTTATCGAGCTTTTTCGAGCCGAGCTCGAGCCTACTCGAGCTTTGTTCGAGCTCGAACCGAGCCTGCCTGTAAACTCGAACCTAATTTGAGGCTCGGCTCGAGCTCGGCTCGAGCTCGGCTCGAGCTTGTTCGAGCTCGAGCTTCGTAGGGCAAGCTCGCTCGAGCTCGGCTCGTTTGCAGCCCTAACCTCGCAATCGTATAAAGGAGGAGCCGCGAAAGGGAAAGGCCGACCGGCTCAGCGGAGCAGCGAGCAAAACCGGGACGACCAAGACCGCGGCGACCAACGCGGACGGGCTAGCGCCTATTTTTGCCCGCTCCACCAGGCACACGGGCACGACCTGCGGAATTGCAGAACATGGGCCTCCCGCCTGGAGCAATTCTACAGTGGCAAGGGTCCCATGCCTACGCTCCCAGAGCAAGAAGGAGACGTCAAGGGCAAGAAGCCCGCCGAGGAGGAAGATACGGACATGGAGTACCAGGAGCCGAGAAACCACATCGCCGTGATATTCGGGGGCTCCGCCGCCTATGGGTCTCGACGGGAGTTGAAGGAGGCCGCACGCGAGGTACTCCGTGTCACCCAGGGGAAGCCTCCCGTTCAACAGCTCAAGTGGTCCGAGCTGCCCATTACCTTCTCCAAAGACGACTGCCCCCTGGGGATGACGAAACCCCAGAGGCTCCCGATGGTCGTTAGCCCGACGATCTGCAATACCGCGGTAGGACGCGTGCTTGTGGACTGCGGGAGTTCCCTGGACCTGATATCGGCCAGGGTCCTGGACGAGATGCAAATTCCTCGGTCCAAGATCAAGAGCGTCGTAGTCCCGTTCTACGGGATAGTCCCCGGCACCTCGGCCAAGCCGCTCGGGCAGATCGTCCTGCCGGTAACCTTCGGAAGCCCGAGCAACTTCCGAACGGAATTAGTCACCTTCGAGGTGGTTGATTTCGAGTCGGCCTACAACGCCATCTGGGCCGACCAGCGCCGCCAAATTCATGGCCGCCACGCATCACGGTACCAATGCACGAAGGTTTTAGGGCGGCGGCGTGATCTCAGTGAAGGGAAGTCCGAAGGCGGCCCTAAGCTGCGACGAGAAGGCTCTAGACATGGTCGGGCAGCTGCCCCAGCGCGGACCCGACCAAGAGCCGAGGAGTTCCCGGCCCAGGGCTACCCTCCAGGCCGGGGGAGAAACTAAGGCCATCCCGCTGTGCGACGCAGAGCCAGGCAAGGTCGTACATGTGGGGGCTTCCCTGGACCCTAAATAGGAACTCGAGCTCGTGACCTTCCTCCGGAGAAGCGCGGACACGTTCGCCTGGGAACCGTCCGACATGCCCGGAGTCCCAAGGGAGGTCGTCGAGCACAGGCTAGCAGTTCGGCCTGACAAAAAGCCTGTGCGGCAGAAGCTCAGGCGCTTCTCCCCGGAGAAGCAAGCCATCATCAGAGAGGAACTGGACAAGCTCCTCAAAGCCGGTTTCATACGGGAGGTCGACCAACTGCGTAAGTTCCATATCTAACCAAACCAACCTTACTCCTTTAAATAAAAATTCGACACTTGGCCTCTCGGTCTCCCTCGTTCTCTCTTTAAACCTCCCGCGAAGTGCCGTGATCAAGCTCGATCCGGTATCAAAGAGCGAGCTCGGACCTCAGGACGCAAACGGACAAGCGTCTACCGCCTGACATCGGACCACTAGAGCTCAACCCCGAGGGTTTCCTTCTCCGTAAGACGACCATCCTTTATCGGCAGGTCTCCGCCACAGACAAGGGGTCGCATGAGCACCCCTCGACGGTTCCCAGCTCGGTCGGCGGTGGCGGCGTAGACACCTTGTATAAAGTCACCACGGTCCCGCAGGCTCTATTCCGTCAACAAGGTCGTGTTTGCGGCCTCCCCACGACCTCCGTTGGCGGCGAAGTGTAAGGATACCGTGTGGCTACGACCTAGAGGATCTTTCGCACGAGGTAGTCACTCCCTAGTACAATCGTTTGCTAGATCGCGTGACTATCACTAGATCGCGTGACTGACGAGCTCCGTCGAGTAGGGAGCAACAGGATAGGACATATCGTTGTCGTTCCAAGGAAGACAAAACAGAGAAAAATAAAAGGCATCTACTAAACACGATCGTATTATGCCCAACTTGGCAGCTTTTTCGCTAAAGTTTTTTGCAGGAACAGGTTACAGGAGGCCGGCACGCTTCTCATCCTGCAGAGCGACGAGCTCGTCCCGCACGGACTCAAGCTCGGACTCGAGGTCCAGCACCCGCCGACGAGCTTCACGACCCTCGCTTGCCGCTTGACGAAGCCGTTTGGACTCCTCCCGTTGCTGGTCGATCGTCCGTTCGGCGCTTCGTGCGGAGTCACGCAGGGACGCCACCGTCGCCTCGAGCCCCGACCTCGCCTGCTCGCTCTGTTCGAGGCGCTCCTTGAGGAAGAGCGCGGACTCCTCCATCTTCTGCCGAATCTCGGCCTCAGAAGACCTCAGCTCGGCGACCAGGCGCTCGAGCTCCGCGATTCTAGCGTCTTGCTCGGCCTGGTGCTTTGCGACGACTTCTGGCGGCACGGTCGCGGCGTGGAAGTCCTTCATAGTGGTCTCCAGCACCTGCGCGACAGGGTATCTCGGGTTACGATCGGTTTTTTAGGACAAAAGCACGAGTGCGAGGAAAACTTACCCAAAAGAGCCGAGCCTCCAGCCCCTCCTGGAACGACTTGGCGGGGTCCTCCGCCCCGATTGGTTCTCCCTGGGCGGGCAGGGGATCCTTCGCCCCAATCCCTTCTCCTTCGACGGGCACAGTGGCTTGAGCCCGAGCTCCTCGTCCCACAGGAGCATAGGGTCTTGGCCCTGGGCATCGGCTTCCATCTCTTGAACGGAGACGGCCTCAAGAGCGAGGATCACCTCCGCTCTTCTTCCTCCCGAGCAGAGTTGCGCTCGGGGCTCCTCCCGCTCTTCTTCCTCTGGCGGGAGTTGCGCTCGGGGCTTCTCCCCTTCGACATCCGGTCCGCGAGGTACTCCGCCGGCGCGGCGTCTGCAGCCGGAGGAACTTCCTCCCGGTGAGGCACGGCATCCACGCAGCGCGAGGTCGTCGACTCGGCACCGGGTCGGCAACCGGAAGGACGGCGTCGGCAAAGCGGCCTCGGCGCACAACGGCTCTTCCTCGTCGGGCGGGCCCCCGTTCGGGTTGAGGTCCCCTGACGTCGGGCTGGCGTTGATGTCCGCCGGGGCGTCGTAAGCTCGGGGAGAAGCCTCCGCGATCTCCTGAAGCGTCTCGGCAATAATGTCGCTGGCTTCGGCGGAGTCCTCGCGGGAAACTTCAGTGACATGCTCGCCACCGGGCTCCCAGCGTCATCATCACCACCAGGCTCCCCATATCGTCGTCCTCGTCAATTATGATATGGGGATGCCTCCTCGCGGCTTTCGGGCATCGGCGGCGCAATCTTCCTCCTTGTCTCCTCTTCAGAGACACGACCTCTGAGGGCCGGATCTCCACGGCAGTGGCTCCTTCGCCGACGCCGTCACCGTCGGCTCGTGGGGGGCCCAGGCCTCCGCGGCCTCGATTCCCACCTCGACCTCCTCGCCCACAACGGCCTCGGCAGCGCGGGCAAGCTCCCTCTCTAGCACGAGGTCAAGAATTTCGTCAGCCATTGCTCCAAAATCCCATAACTCCGCACTACCGCCACACCCACTGAGGCGGTGTGGGGTTAGTGTGATGCCGAGAGGGATGAGAGAAAGCGAGATGGGGCTAAGAGGTTGACCTCGTTCGGCATCTCTCGGTGGCCTCGGCGCGATCGAGGAGGGCAGCCATGTCCTCACGTGCCTTGTCGGCCCTGGCGGCGGATGGGTCGACCTCTCCCAAGTCGGCCTCGGTGATGGTCGGCGTTGGGCGTGGTTGGGACGCGATGGGCGACTGCGGGACCTCGGGACCAGGGGCGGGATCCGGCTCGTCCTTCTCCTCCTCGTCATCCGGAGGGGCCGAGCTCGAGCTCACCCGCGCGAGCTCTGCTCAAGAACCGCGATCGGCTCTCCGATTGCCTCCTTTCGCTGGACCACCGGCCTCCTTCTTCGCCGCGCGGCGGCCGACGTAAGCGAGCCATCGGCTCGGGGTTTTTCTGGTATGTTCATCCATCCAAAGTTTTAGTTCGCTCACCTCCTGCCGATCGGCATACTCCAAATCTTTGGCGGGGTGAAACGGTCGTCGAGCCAGGGCGCTGCTTGTAACGCCGAGGCGAGACGCGTGGCCAAAGGAGATCGGTCGCGGCGTTTGCGGCCCGCCAATTTTTTGGTCTTACGACCTCGTCCCCCCAGCTGCGACGCCAGTTGATCCACGGCGACCTCGAGGGCGACCTTCTCCTGCCAGGGAGAGTTTTATGAGGTCGGGGCACCCTGGAGATACTCGGACCAAGTAGGACGTCAAGAAAGGAGGGCCAAATCGAAAGCTTACCGCGTCGGTCCGGTTGAGGACGTTATTCGGGATCTGGCGACCCTCTAGGATTTCCTTGCCCTTGGGGGTGCCGAACATTTCGGACACCCTCGCGTCCACCCAGTCCTCCGGTGGAGCTGCGTACCGAGCAAGAGGAAGTGGTAAGACCGAATGTCCCCTGCATAGGAGAGAAGGCCGAGGTCGGTGGTATACCTGAGCGTGACTCCCGTGTGATGTCCTGCCACCCCTCAACCTTGAAGAAGGGATGCACCCTCCTCACGAGGCGACACCCGGGCTCTGGTGTAGTCCCGGGCGACATCCCGTCCGGTCAGCCCTGAGCATGTGAGCTCGTTGATCAGCAGCAACACCTTCTCCTCCTCCGGCTGCACCGTCGGTCGGGGGGTCTCGACGGCACGACCCCTGTCTCCGGAGTAGGAAAGCGAGCCCCCCTCGGCCTTCCTCAGATAGAACCAAGAGTCGGCCCACCCCGACACGGAGTCCTTGAGCGTGAAGCTCGGGTACTCGTACGGGCGGGTAGGTCGGAGGCGGAAGTAAAGGCAGCCGGCCTGCGAGGGGGTGCCGGTGCGCGAAAGGGTGTAGAAGTGAAGAAAGAGACTGGGAGTAGGCTCGACGCCCACGAACCCCTCACAGAGATGGGCGAAGATGGCCATGATAAGGATGGAATTTGGGTGGAGGTGGACGATCTCGCACTCACAGAAGGCGAGTACGGCTTCAACGAACTCGCTTTCGGGTGTGCGAAGCCCGTTTATGGCGTAGAGCTCGGTGGAGACGATCTCTCCCTCCTCCGGCTCGGGGCTCTCCTCGGCACCAGCGGCTCTCCATGAGCCGGCGTCAAGGTACTTCGCCCGCTCGAGAATCTCCAGCTTGCGCCTATCAAGCTTGCTGACGCCAAACTTCGCCATGAGGATGGAGGGGATGATCGGAAAAGGAGGATGAAGCGCCAAAGCGAAGAAGTAGGAAGCGCCTTTGGTTGATTGAAAGGGCAAGTGGATCTAGGGTTTCTCTTACGGGGTTTAAAACCAAACGAGAGAACGAAGAGGTTCCGCCCGTTATGGTCGAGGAAGCCCTAAAGCGCGAGGGGCGATTGAGACGTCCACCACACGGAGCGGCAGCGTGGACACGCAAACCAAGGCTGTCTTGCGGCGGCGGTTCCCGAGGGGGAGCGGTTCGTACTAACCGAATGAAGCTTCCAAGGGAAGGAACCGTCGGTAGGATGGGAACTAGTTCGCACGCCCAAGGCACGGAGGGACCGAGCTCGTCTCTCGGGGCGGACTAATAGCTCGGAGGTCGGGGCAGCTGTTCGTCGCGACCAACCTGGCTGGCTCGGGAGACGGTAGGCCCGAGAGGAAGGTTTTTTTTTAAAAAAAAACTTCTTCCACTCGAACCTCGGGGGCTAGCTGTCGGGGAGTCGGGTAGACCCCACAGAATTACCTCGGGTGCCGCGAGGGGCGCGGGCTCACTGCTGCCCGAACTACCGGAAGGCCGTTCCCCTGGACGATCTAGTCGGGCGCCACGAGCAGCACGAGGTCGTCCCCGTCCTGGTCGCGAGGAGTTGTTCCAAGGGACGGTCTAGCCGGGACCTCTTTAGGAGGTCGCGTGGCCGGGTGGACCGATAGCTCGTGCTCAGGCCGGGGTGGCCGAGTTCGAAGTTAGACGTTAGCCGACCTGACGTGATCCCGAGGTCGGTAACCACCCGCTGCGTAACCTCCGCTAGTTCGTTGCGATCCTCGCGGGGACGTGACAGGAGTGTAGGATCCGTTAGTTACTACGTTGGACCTGGTCGGACGTGGAGTGAGTGGGTTTGAACAAGCACGCCCCTTTGTAAGCTATAAAAGCACCCCCACCGTGAAGGGGACAGACAGATAACTTTTTCTGCGCAAAGATATACACTGGCTGGAGTAGGGCTATTATCTCTTTCTTGAGAGGCCCGAACCAGGGTAAACTACAGTGTCTCTGCCTGTTGAAGTCCAGTGAGTCACCCCTCTGAGTATCTCATCACGCAAGAAGGGGTCGCGGTTGGTCCCTCCACCAACAAGTAAGCTCGGCGGGGGCCTGCTCCCCAATCGTCGACAATAACCATTTAACAAGTAAAATAAAGTAGAAGTTTATAAGATACTCACATAAATGAAGTTGCTAGGCACACTAGCTACGAGTTGGATTTGGAGGCAACAGGCAAACACATTATACGGGTTTTCATCCTTTGAAAGCAGTCCATAATTACTTCATTATCAATAGATTTGAATATTATTTTCTCGGTGTAGCACACTATTAAGTCATTGAGCCAATCATCGGAGACTTTGTTGCGCAAATCAGTCTTGATAGCCTTCATTGCCGAAAAAAATCCAATTTTACAAATTCTCTTTCACATCCATAATTAGGCCCATGGCATGAACAATATCTAGATCTTTTCTTTAAAATTCATTTGATATTGCATTAGTGATGATCTATCTTTTTTGGACTAATCTGATCATGTCTTGTTTCAGCCTGACAGGAAGGATGAGTATGATATCCTCGAATTTCTTTCTGTCATCGCATTGGAGCAGGGGCGCACGCCCCACAGCGCCCCATGGTTGGCTACGCCTCTGGGTGGAGAGGTGATGTGGTTTCGCCTCGCTCGCTCAGTCTCCCTCTCTCCGCTTGCGCTATCGCCCGGTTGCCAACCTTCGCCCCGACAGAGCCCCGCCATGCCTCCGTTGCTGGCCTGATCGAGCCCCGCCTCACCTTTGCCGCCGGTCCGCCTCACCACCTTCGTCCTGCCTCCATCTCTGCCACCGGCCCGACCTCCGCCCCACCTCCCTATTCCTTTCGGTTCGACCTCCACCCCGCCTCGTCATCTTCATCGCCGGCCCGACCTCCTCTCGATCCCCGCCACCCCCCCTCGCCGCCTCCGCATCACCTTCTTGCTCCGGTGTGGCTGTGCTTGGCTCCGTTGCCGCCTCCCCACTCAGTTGTCCCCTAAAAGCTACAGCTGCAGCAACCAGTTTGCCAAACGATATATCAAGAAAAGCCACAGCTGCCAGCTACATCCACTTTACAGTCCAGTAAGCCAAAAATAACTTTCCAGTCCAACCGCAGCCCCAAGCAGGTCCTACATAACAAAGCGAATGAACATCGCATGCTCCGGCTGCGCGTTGGCCGAATGTGCTGCTACTGTGCCAGTGGGCTGTGGATCTTGGCAATCCTGTTGATCAATACAAAATGAAGCCCTTGAGGCCTGTTTGGTTTGTTTCCAATAGTTGGCAATACTTGTTTGACCAAATTATGGTAGTATTGACAAATTTGACAAGTAATTGATTTGCTACGAAATTTTGACAAGATTCCCTTCTTTCATGTTCTCTAGTTTATTTTCTTGTTAATTTTTGATCAAAATATTGGTAGTCAAATTGGTATGACCAGATTTTGATAAGATTTAGTAATTAAGATAAAATTATCATCAAGCCAAACAGGTCCTTAATCTAAAAAAAAACAAAAAACAAAGACGGTCCAACAGTTTTACAGTAGAGAATTTGAGCACAGATATTAGAGTGCAAGGACTAGACAAGTCACAAGCGAGCTCGTGGGGACCTCAATGCCTCGCGAGGAATCACGCTCGAACAGCCGTATGTACGTGTCCCACCGCACGCCTGCACCGGCAGACATGACGACAACACGTACGGTGTGTTCGATTATTCTCACTCGATAGCGCAGGAGACATACAAACGTATACGTCACATCCATCTCTCGCTGCAGGCAGATACGTACGTACTGCTTGCTAGCATATAGGAGTTGTACTTCATGTGGAGTAGCCAATACTGACTGCGCCAACGGTGACCTTGTCGCCCGCGACCCTCGGCACGAGCGACACCACAATCGTCTTATCGCCGTCCGCTCCGATCTCGTCCAGCAAGTCACTTATGCCGAACCTGGCCACCGACTTGGCAGAGCCTCCGTTCTTTGGCCCGGCCGTGTTCTGCGCCGCGAACACGAAGCTCCCCGCGCACTCCGCCGCCGCCGTGTCCTCTCCGTCTTCGGACGCATTCACGTATGCGTCGAACTTGACGAAGTTAAAAGGGTTGGCGGTTTCGAACTTGGCGTGCTTAAATTGGTCAGCGGCGACCTCAATCCCCTCGATGAGCAGCAACTCCTCCGCTTCGTCCTTCTCCTCGCGGCTCCTCGAGACCTTAGGCCTTGTCACGGCCACTCTCACCGTCTTGTCCAAGGTTGCCGGGAGGTTGCCCGTCGCAGGCGCCGGCGACCCGGTTGCCATCTTGGTCGGTTTGGCGTTCACCCACGGAAGGGGGACGTCCTGGTACGTGTAGCGCAGGGCGGCTGTGTCGAGGCAGTCGCGGACACGGACACGGACGAGGCGGGCCTCCTCGTCGTAGAACAGGAAGCTGGCGTCGAGCCAGTCGGGGTCGTCGGTGAAGTTGGTGTTGCTTGGGCGGAGGCCGCACCAGATGTGCCACATACGGTCGGCGTTGCTGTGGTACGTGAAGAACACCGGGTCGCGCGACGCTCCGTAGAAGGTGCCCATGTCCTCGCCGTTCGGCTGCGTCGGATCGCCGGTCCATATGTGAACTGGATAATGCGGCACGCCCTCGATGGTGCCCGGGCCCTGGCTTGGCTGGTCGCCGGCGCGGTAAGGCTGCCCCAGGAACAGTTGGGTCTTCTTGGCCCCCCATATCATCTGATGGGCAGACACATGTATATACATTTCTATTATTATTGAGCTGGACCAAATTTACATTGAAGTAATATCAGAATATACGAAAAATTTAAAAGGTGAAGGTACAAACTTTTGATACTATATATCTTAATTTTGGTACCTTTCAGGGATGATAAAAAGTATCTAATTAATTAGTATATACATTTTTTTGTCATTTGTACGCTTTTTATTAGCTCTAAGTCGAAAATTTTGACTTTAGATTAGTTTTGAAACGTGGGCACGTGTAATTTTAGATCGATCCAATGGTTCAAATAGACATTTTTTCCAAGTCACTATACATCTGTCAGTTAATTTTCCTTTAAAACTCAGTCAAATTATGAACCATCCGATCAAAATGTAGCCCACACACGTATCCCCCAACCATCACCCCTCTTTGCTTCCCAACACTGCAATCGTGCAGTGATCGACGCACCTATATATCATCCCACCATCTTCCTCGTCAGCTCACTGCTGCCGGATCCGCCACCGTGCGTGAATCGTCACCCGCTGCCCCAATCTAACTCACCACCTGTGGTCTTGTCACCCCGCCCATCGATCGTCCTCCTCCAGTCATGGCCGACTGCACTGTCGTCCATCCTAATTCACGAATCGTCTGATTTTGTCAAATTTTTAGTTGAGTGTTATATATCAATTTTTTTTTTTTTTTTTTTTTTTGAAGAGACATGGCTCAAGATCGATGTGCATACAAGTTTGCGTATTATTCAACGACGGACGATTTGGATTTTTGTACTGTCGAGCATTTATAATGCTTGTACGTACGTACGTTCGTATGTTTTTTTTTTTGTACGTGCGTATATATGCTGCGCATACCTGACGGTACATGATCTTCAAGTTCCTATCGATCTGCAGCTCTTTCGGGATGTCGGGATCGATCAGGCTGTAGTCGAGGTCGAGCGGGAACGGTGGCTGGTGAGCGGCGTTGCGCCTCTCATCGTACAGCGGCGACGACTTGTTGGCGTGGATCACCGGCAGCGTCATGCCGGCCGGCGCGTCCCAGTTCCAGAATGGTAGTGCAAACGTGTCGTCCCCGATGAGCTTGCCAAGGATCCTTTCGTAGAAGTAGAGGTAGAACCTGCACACTCCCAATTAATTTGTCAAACTAGCTGTGTACGTAAAACGTTCAGCTAGCACACGCGCAGATAGATAGATAAGAATGTGTAGCGTGGTAACTGGTAAGTACATAGACATGCATGCGCACCTGTGCCATGGCAAGAAGAGCCAATTGTTGTGCACTTGGATCTTCAGCCCCGGGAAACCGACCTGATCATACCAGGAGTCGCAGTACGCGCAGTGCGTTCTCCACTGCTGCGCGAAGCTTCGGGGGTCGTCGGCCGGCAGCTTCTTCATGAGCTCCACGGCTTTCTCGTACTTGGCCAAGTACTCCTTGTCCACCAGGTGCGCCGCCGTGCGCACGCGGAGCGGCGACTTAGCCGGCGGGAGCTGGAAGTCGGTGATGACGGTGCCTGGGCGGTACGGCTGGCAGCAGTTGGTGCCGCCTGGTACCGTGCTGGGTGTGCAGCAGTTCCTGAGGTCTGGGGCCTGGATGGGGGCGGCGAGGCCTCCCACGGCTCCACCAAGGCCGGCGAGGAGTACGGCGAGGAGTACGGCTCCACCGCCGTCCACGTTTTTGCATGAGATGCGGTGGGGTTTCTTCACTTTCTTTGGGTGGTTGCCACGGATGCTTCGTAGGCTGCATTGCAAGCGAGGTGTAACACCAAGTGTTATGTCCATGGTGTCAGGGTTCATTGTGACCACATTGCTGTGGTTTGCGATATACTATCTATTAAAGGGGAAAGAATTGGAGAGCTCTAAGCCCATCCACCTCACCCCCATGCCATTTTGCAAAAAGGTCCCTCGCTTTTCTCTAATTACGGATAGGTCCCTGTGAATTACAGAGAGGTCCTTTGCGATTTTTTGTGAGTATAAAAAAATCTTTTCCAGATTGCGTTTAGGTCCCTGGTTCGTTAATTTACGGCAAAGCCCCCCGCTAAATACAAATCTCGAACGAGCCATTTTCTAATTTTTCATAATAGCGATTAGGTCCAAAAATATAACAAACAGGTCCCCGGCCCTTACGTCCAGGTCCTTTCTCCGTTTTTCCCGAAAAAAAATGTTTTCGTCAATAGAAATATGTGTGCAGCTCTATCTCTAGATTTTTTTTTCAACTCGATCTATAGTATTTTTCGGAAAATGTATTATTCACCGGTAAACATATAGAGTGTTAAGATCGCTTTGAAAAAAAATATGTTTAGTTTCTCCTGCAGTTTTTTAAAGAAAAAAATAGAATAAATTTTACACGGTGCGGCGTGCGTCGCACATTCTGTCTAGTGGTATTTATGTTGCATGAAGCTGCTTTGGTCTGGCTGCTTCTTGTGTACAACAGTACAAGGGTGATTATCAAATCCCTTGCAGGATTGATCGGACGATCGAAGTGTTTTCGTTGAGTTACAATAATAGCTGACACTGATGTGTCATAACTGGTAAAGGTTTGAGACTGGGAGATCCTTTATCCCCAATTCTTTTTAACTTGGTTACCGATGTTTTTACGAGAATTTTGCAGAAAGCTGCTGCTAACGATTTAATTAAGGGCCTGTGTGAAGATTTCTGCCCCGAAGGCATTATTAGTTTACAATATGCGGATAACACCCTCCTTTTCATTCAAAATAATGAGAAATTTACTTTAAATCTCAAGTGGTTCCTAACTTGCTTTGAACAAATGTTTGGTATGAGGATAAACTTCCATAAGAGTGAGTTGATTCATGTTGGCTGTGATGAAAACGAGACTGAAATTTTGAGTAAAATCTTTTGTTGTAAAGTAGGTTCTTTCCCTATTAAGTATCTTGGTATTCCTCTTCATTATGAAAGAATCAAAAGAAATGATCTTCAACCTCTCGTTGATAAGGTGT
Organism: Rhipidocladum racemiflorum; assembly: GCA_036346355.1. Taxonomy (NCBI): domain Eukaryota; kingdom Viridiplantae; phylum Streptophyta; class Magnoliopsida; order Poales; family Poaceae; genus Rhipidocladum; species Rhipidocladum racemiflorum. The sequence goes on along the minus strand of CM070576.1, from coordinate 66,394,502 downwards.
TGAAAAGAATCGCAGGTTGGAGACGTGGTGTTCTGATTCTTGTTAATACTTGTCTTTCAAGCATTCCTCTCTATCTTATGTCGTTTTTTAAATTTCCTAAATGGGCCTTAAATCTAATTAATTCTCACATGGCCAATTGTCTTTGGAACGACCACGAAGGACATAACAAACTTCATCTTGCTAATTGGCATCTAGTTTGCATGGAGAAAAAGTATGGTGATCTTGGTGTTTCTAATCTTAGATATCTTAATCTTTGTCTTCTAGCTTCTTGGATAAAAAGATTATGTAAAAGTGATAACAATCAGTGTGCTGGTTTGCTTAGTTTCAAGTATAAAACAGAGAAGCCCAATATTTTCCTTAGTAAATACGAGCATGCTTCAGTGTTTTGGAAAAGTGTTATGTGGGCGATTCAGTCTACCAAGTTTGGTTATAGGTGGATTGTTGGGAATGGTGTTAAGATCAGGTTTTGGGAGGATGTCTGGATTGGCTCCTCTTGTTTAGCAACTCAATTTTGGGATCTTTATGTGTTAGTCTATGAAAAAGGAGTGACTATTGCTGAGATTTGGGATGGTTCAAACTTAAATTGTAATTTCAGAAGATCCTTTCCAGAAAATTTGATGAATAGGTGGTTTGAGCTGTTGGAGATGATGGAAAATGTTAGACTTAGCGTTGAGGATGATCAGTTGATTTGGCAGTATAATAATAATAGCATTTACTCCGTTAAATCTTGTTATGAGATCTTGAATTTCAAAGGTGTCCTTCCTTTGTTCATCCTAGCTATTTGGGACCTGGTCATTCCCCCAAAAATTCACTTCTTTCTTTAGCTTCTCTCACATAATAAACTTATGACTAGAGATAACTTGTTGAGAAGAGGAATAGATAAAGGCACCTTATGTACTTTTTGTGATGAGAATGAAACTATCACTCACCTCTTTTTCGATTGTGTGGTTGCAAGGATGTTTGGGATATGATTAATAAATTTTTTGATTTGCATATTGGGCATAACTTTGATTCTATTGCTTGTTTTTGGCTAAAAAAATAAGAAGAAGGCTGTTTTAAACACTATTTGTGCTGCTGTTTTATGGAGTGTGTGGAAATGCAGAAACAACATGATTTTCTTTTCTCAGAGCTGGTCAAATGTAAAAACAGTCATGAGAGGACTACTTGTTTCGTTGAGGGAATGGAGTCCACTTTACAAGTAGAAGATGAGGTTTCAATTGGACCGGTTCTGCAAAAAGCTAGAAATCACTCTTCAAGCTCCACTTCCTTTGGGCCCTGGCACAATCTGAGCAAGACTGAAGATTTGGTGGAAGAAGCACCGAATGATGTTGCTATCCTAGAGGAGTTGATATCTTTTGCAACTTACTTTAGTAATTTGGTGAAAAACAATATGTGACTGTTCTGTGGTCCTTGTTAATCCTCTCTGTTGTGGAATTTTGAGATGTTTTATGAGTTTAGAATATGAGTCAAAATGGATAATTGTATCTAACTCACTATCGGAACTGGGACATCAAAGCTGTGATGTCCTTCTGGTCTAAAAAAAATGTGTCAAGCGTTGGTTCGTGAAAAGTACAGCTTTCAAGAGAAAAGTAGTGGTGATGCTCGGTTAAGTGCCTCAACAGTCTACCGATATAACGAGATAGCCAACCCTTGAAAAAAAAAACATGGGTAGCTAGTTGTATCTAACTCACTATCGGAACTGGGACATCAAAGCTGTGATGTCCTTCTGATCTAAAAAAAAATGTGTCAAGCGTTGGTTCGTGAAAAGTACAGCTTTCAAGAGAAAAGTAGAGGTGATGCTCGGTTAAGTGCCTCAACAGTCTACCGATATAACGAGATAGCCAACCCTTGAAAAAAAAAAACATGGTAGCTAGAAGCAGGGTTAACAAAATCGAACGAATTTCGCGATTTTCGTTCGGTTTTCGAGATTTCGAGCCCCACCGAAATATAAAACCGACCGGTAAACCGGTCCAGTTCAAAAAAAATTCAAAAAATTCAAAAAATTTTAAAAAAATTATGCTAGGTAAACCGAGCGGTTTTTCGAGAAAACCGATGAAAACTGCTCAAGAAACCGATCGTCCAAAAGGTTCAACTCGCCGATCGGTTTTTCGAGAAGAAAACCGAATGGTTTTCGTTTTTTTAAATTTGTTTTGAATGTTTTTTGTTCAAATGCTCGGTTTTGAAACTCTTCGGTTTCTAACGATTTTCCAACGATTTTTAGCTCGATATTTTCGAATTTCGAATTTCGGTTTTTCATCGGTTTTTTCGGTTTCAGTTTTGTTAACCCTGGCTAGAAGCGATCGTGAAAGGCATTCAAGTAGCTTGACTAGTAGAGTGCTTGACGTTAAAGTAGCTTCAAGTAGCATGTAACATCACTGGATGCCGCTGGTTCCTCAGATACGATACATCGATGCTGGCTACAGTACAAGTGCAACTGTACGTGTACGATCTGTTAGAGTCAGCATCGATCAGTACGCCATCGCCAGAGCCAAGATGGAGATATGAAAGCAAATCTTGCAGACAAAGCAAAAAGGGTTACGCATGCCGGCGCTGATTCAGATTGGTTCCTTCCTTTTGAATCGACATTTTGCAACTGTGACCTATGAACCGCTTGCACGAACGAGGCAACATATCACGTTCCATTATTCCATATACGGAGGCAGAGGTAGGACGAGTTCATCTTTCATTATGTAAAAAAATATATGAAGGCGCTCGCCTCACACATGGCTGCATTACTCGATCGTCACTCCTCACGTGCCAGTGCTCTGGTCAGTTAACTAGCACCAACTGTGAGTTGAGTCTTGAATGTTTCAACTCAAGCATCGTCGGCCTCGTTCGTTTCAGCTTCTGTACACCTTCTACTAAAAAAAACGAATTATTTGCTAAACGGAAATATTCTGGACAGCTTCTCTGAGAATCAGAAGCTATCTTTTACATAGAATCCGAATCTGGCTGAAACCTGCTTCTCACATATTTTTGCCGGCTCGGTTCGAAACCTAGAAGTCACAGCTAGCTCGACCCGATTCTCCCACAATCAGAAACAGTTTCTCCTAAAATCCGAAATCTATAATCCAGAAGCTGAAACAAACTGGACATCGACTATATTTGGATTCTGACAAAACGGCAGGGCTAGCTACTCCGATGTGTCTCCCTCACAGATCTCTACTATATAAAGTGAGAGTTTCTTCCCACGTCACATTAATTACCCTGCTTAATTGCCCTACTTAATTGCCCTACGCAAGAAACGAAGCGATGTATTAATTGCCCTACTTAATTGCCCTGCTTAATTGCCCTATGCAAGAAACGAAGCGTTGCTTTAATTAGCCAGCTTTTGCAAGAAACGAAGCGTTAAAGATAGATGTTTGATCTTATGAAATAGTATTTTTTATTTTTTAATATTTATTTTTCGTTATCAATTTTGTTTTTCGTAGCAACGTACGGGCATATAACTAGTATCTTTAATTTGTGGCTTTCCATCATGACGAATTCACGGTTGCAAAAAGAGTGATATTTGAGATACATGCAGTCAAATTTTATAATTTTTTGCCATCGATATCTTCATAAATATTTATACTGAATACAAATGATATATGTAGATTTGTCTTAAAAATGCTTTTATAATATTATAATTTTATTAGGTTTTGTCACTACTACAGGAATATACATCACAATCAGTTCTTTTTCGTCACCACAGCCAGTTTTAGTGGCGATACAAAGTCTTTAGACAGTGATGAGGAGGCTTTATCACAGTCAGTTCTTGCGTGATAGTAATGACCAGTCATCACAATCGGTTTCAACATAGAACCGATTGTGATAAGACAGAATCAATTGTGATGACCACCTCATCATAATCGATTCCCACCTAGAACAGTTTGTGATGAGGGGGTCTTGACAATCAGTTCCCACCTGGGGTGTCATCACAATCGGTTCCCATATATAACCGATTGTGATGACCCCCCTCATCACAATCGGTAAATAGCCCCAAATTGTGATGACCATGTACTGTACACCATTCGAAAACAGCCCCAGATCCACAGTATCACAATACAAATAACAGTACGCATACATTCAGAATATGACAATATCACAGAACATTCACAATACTTATAGATATCACATAACATTCACATTCACAGTACAGATATAACATTCACAACATAACCATATAACATTCACAATACACATATGTGACATCCTCAAATTAATAAAAGCCTTGAAATCAAATATTAAAGTGTGAAATCATTTCCTTGCTGCATTTCATGATTTTATGTGCATTTGTTGATTTGTTGCGTATTTAAAATGATTATTGGAATTGAGAAAAAGAGAAAACATGAAATGGTAAAATAGTAAAAATAAGAAATTACTCTAGTAAATCTGAACTAATCTTGGAATACTCTGGAAAAGGTGTTAGGTCAACAATAGTGTGAACACCATTTAAACCATGAAATGACGAATTTTGGAGTTGATAATGAAACCTGAATTAATTGGTAAAAGATTTATGTAGAATTCTTGGGAGTATTCTAGACCTTGAAATTCGTGACGGCGTGATTGCTCCACACGCCGGGACGCAGAACTGCAGCGCGAACTCGCGATCGCTCCACACGCCGGGCGGCCGGGACACCGGGACGTGAAGCCGTCGCACGCGATCGCTCTAGACCGACGTTCCGTCTTCCTCCCGTGCTCATGTTCGATACTTCTATCGCTGCCTAATCCTATTGCTATCGGAATAGACTGATGCTGGGTTCCTCAATCCTAATAGCTGTTTGTGCAACCGGACGACCGGGGCCCAGGCCCACCTAGGCCCCGGCCTGGGCTTCGCCTTTGACCCTAGGTATGGGTAGATTCGTACACTTCATGGGATATAACGAAGTGTATATAAGTTAGTGCTAAAATACAATGAAAAGGATCAAGTGCAATGTACTAAGTTAGATGCCTTACTATGGTGGAGACGATCTGCGTAGTCGAGAGGTTTGGAATCACAAGCCGATCGTTGAAGGTTTTCTTCGTCCTCGCTAATACCTAGTCGTATGCCCGCTCTTCACATATGTGGGAGTAAGGCATTGCTGTCCCAGAGTTCGCACACTCCTCGATTAGTCGCGTCCACTTCGCAATCTTCCCTACATAGCCACCGGAGCCGAGGTGGGCGTGTGTGTGTTCTGCCCCTGTATAGTGATGTTATTCTCTCTCATCTCCTCTGCCTTGGGCTTAATCCTCATCCTTGTGAACTCCTCCCAAACCTCAGGAGTCACCAACAGATACCTCTGAAAGGGAGTACGGCCTTTCAGCACGTACACAATATGCATGACAACCTTGAGTTGCCTTAAAGCCACACCCATTCTCTACAAGGCATACTGTCTCGCATTGATTTCATCTTCCTCTCGTACAATCCATTTCCCCTTAACTTCATCCCATGGCCGGTTCTTCTACTCAGCGCTAACTTCCTTCCTCTAGTCCTTAACTGTGATCGGCACTCTCTCCGTCACTAATTGATCGAGAAAAGAGGAGTAGCGTTCCTTATACTTGTCAGGACCCATGCAAACTCCTGTGGCATCAAAGTGGAGTACCTTCGGGGTTCTCCCTGTGGCCACCTTTATTCAGTCCTCGACCCTTTCTCACCTTATTCGGTGGTGCCTCAGTAGCACCTTCTTCTCTCTCTGGCGTTGAGTCCGTACCCTCTCTTTGAAACATTTTGAGTGTGTGTATATATATATATCAAACATAAACTTTATGAGAGAACAATTTATATATTTGTCATGGTCATATATTTTACACGAGCGAAAGCATACTGTAGTAATTTAATATATCAATGGATAATTCGTACTATATAATTGTACTAGCTAACAGATTAATGGATGATCTTAAAGAAATGTCTATCCATTGATCAACTAAGTACGTATCAACGATAACTCCTAATATGTAATTAAGTTAGGTCCTAATCCCATTTGAGGATATATGGTTCGGGCAAGTTTCTAAATTATTGTACAACTTTACAGAAAATTTCAACAGCATCTCCCCGCTGTTCTCCAAATACACATCTCGACAATAGGTCAAGAGGGTGTGTATCTGGAGAACACGCTACCGAAACTTTCTCTACTGTTGTACAACAGCTCAGGAATTTGCCCAAACCACATATCCTCGAACTGTCCAAAAAAGTGGACAATGTGAGACTGCTTACTTATAAATATGATATTTCAACATATTTATTAACAAGCACCATCGAACGGAAGATGCATAGGTTACACAACTTAAACACTAACATTGAAATGCGATAATAAGAGCAAGCTTAAAATGCTAATTTCAAAGCAACACTAAAAAGTAGGCAAGTAAAAAAAATCATAAGCACCAGCATACAAACAAATATCAACAAATAATTTCAAGGTCTGGTTTAACAACAAATTAGTCCACATCTGCACCACACATTCAAGTTCAACTAGTAGGGTGCACGTGCGTTGCAACGGAGCCACAAACTTTACACAAATAAAACACTTCAACCTTCAAAAAAAATATCCACATTAAAAAAAGAAAGAATAATCAAAATGTCTACACCATGTAGTCATGCATCATTTATAACAATGAAATTTGATATTTTGGTTGGAAATCTTTGTAAATACTAAATACATGCACATAGCAATTATTCCAACCACGTTCACGGAATTACACTAGGAAATAAACACCAAATTCCCTTAAGTAGCATTCGGGAAAAAGGACTAAATGCATTTCTGTAAATAAAACAAGTAATATCAATAAACTTGTAGCTCACAGATGTATCTATGTTTATTGAGCTTTATACAAAACAAATCCTCATTGTCGGGACTTTGCATATCAACTTTGTTGAAGACAAATTTCACCCCTTGAGGAAAAAAAAGGGCACCTGTCACATGCATTCCTAGCTAAATGAGAAGTCCAAATCAAGTAATAAACAAAAAATCAAGAAATTACAGTGTAAACCCGCATTCCTAGCTATCACTAACTAGCAATCTCATATTATTGATTGGTTTTTCCCATTTGTTAATTGGTATATGCAGTAGTATCAATTTGATACTGAAAAACAATTCTCACTTTTATTAACGTGCGCAAGTTTTTCCATTTGATACAATTTTAAGATATCATATACTCTAGTATTAATGTTTAAGTATTAGTTTGTAAGATGCTAGAAACATTTGATATAGTTATCATTGTGTTATGCAATATTTGATTAAAGTTGCCAAGGAAAAGGTACGGTCTAGCACTGGGGATCTATTCCTAGACTACGTTGCCAAAATCATGATCATTGATTGAAGTTGAATCAACAATTGATTGTAATTTCTTCAGTAGAAGACTAGAAAATAAAAAATATTTTTTTTAGTAACAACAAAGCATATATAGGTAGGTTTGTCAAAAATATGATGGTTCGTTCATCTTTTCACTAAAAGAATTACTGAACCATATGTGTATGGTTTAGAATAACAAGAAGTTTACCTATGTTTCAAAATTTTAATCCACACGCAAAGGACTGAAAGAAGAATGCAAACTAGTTATTAGCGGAATGACTCCATCAATTAGCAGTTTAGCAGGATAGGCAACTGGCACCATCTATGGAGGAGCTGTGAGCAATAGTGCTGAAAACACAAATGCTGATAACGAAGGCGCTGCTACAGCCTATACCCCGATGAGTGCTGCTACAACCACAGACTCCCACCACGACATCTCAGTGGATCGATACCGAAGGATCATCCACAACAACCAGTTGAAAAAGCCATAGTGATGAATTAATACTGAAAGACCGAGTAAAATAGTCCAGATCAAGTAATATGCACCACACATTCAAGTTCAACAATCTAAACAAATTACAATGTAGACTACAACACAAGCATCATCTATCGAGAAAAACAACATAGTAGCAAGAAATTAGAGGATAGTTGATATTATGCCTGTGAGGTGAGGACTGAGGAGCGACGGCCGGGCGGGGGTGGTGAGCCGGTGTCGATGGGAGGGAGGTGAGGAGCAGCGTCGTCCACCAGAGTGACAGCAAGATGGGGGGAGGAGTGGCAATAGCTCCTCGGCATCAGGGGCAACTGGGTCGGCGTCGAGGGGGTCGGGGCAGGGGCGACGGCGGGAGGGGGGAGGGAGAGGTGGCACGGTGGGGAGGAGGCGACACGGTGGGGGTGAAGGCGGCGTAGTGGGGGTAAAGGCGGCGGTGGGGAGGAGGCGATGTGGTAGGGGCGGAGGTTGCGGTGGTGGGGAGGAGACGACGACGGGGTGGGGAGGAGGCGGCGTGGTAGGGGCGGAGGTTGCGGTGGTGGGGAGGAGACGACGACAGGGTGGGGGTGGACGCAGCGGGGTGGGGAGGGGGCGGCGGTGGAGAGGGGGCGATGTTGCAGAGGGGGCGGTCATGACGGGGCAGAGTGAGGAGGAGGCTCGATTGGGTTAGGGTGCATATATAAAATGAGATGAGATTTATCTGTGTCGCTTTTACATCCGATTACAATAAACGAATTTATTAGTGTCGGTTTTTAAATAAAACCGATTGCAATACATCTGTATCAGTTTTTTTTTAATAAAATCGATTGCAATGAAGGTATTTATTTATGTTGGTTTTTAAATAAAACCGATTGCAATGAGTGTATTTATTTGTGTCAGTTTTTAAATAAAACCGATTGCAATGAACGTACTTATTTGTGTTGGTTTTTAAATAAAACTTATTGCAATACAACCATGTCGGTTTTTAAATAAAAGCGATTGTAATACATCTATATTGGTTTTTAAATAAAACCGATTGCAATGAACGTATTTATTTTTGTTGGTTTTTAAATAAAACCGATTACAATATATCTATGTTGGTTTTTAAATAAAATCAATTGCAATACAACGATGTTGATTTTTAAATAAAATCGATTGTAATACATCTGTGCAGTTTTTAAATAAAATCGATTGCAATGAATGTATTTATCTGTGTCGGTTTTTAAATAAAATCGATTGCAATACATTTGTAGGCATGATATGCCAAATTTCAAATAAAGTTAAAACTTTTTCAAATAAAGTTCAAATTATTTAAAAAAAATTAGAAATGAACTTTGGACTACTTAGAAGATTTCCCAAAAAGAATATCATCAAAAGGAATTTTCTTTTGAATTATTTTTTTATTACCAACATTTAGAGAAATATATTCATGTATTTTTAGTACCAAAATAAGCTTACATAATGGAACTACGAGATTATCAACAATTGTCCACATCGGTGACATAAAAAATATGACGTAGTCCCTTTATTGACAATACAACCCTTCTTGATGATCTACACGCATGTAATTTGTTCCATGTATGTCGTCGTCACCGCTAAGACATGTCCCATCTGCAAATGAAGGTATTTCATCGAATTGGTTATACTATTCTTCATCTACAATATATTCAACTCCAACAATCTGCTTCTTGCCATGAAGGATGACGTGCAACCTTAGATTGGCCAGATCACGTACGTAGAAGACTTAAGTTGCTTGCTTCGTAAGGACAAATGGTCCATCTTTATAGATGAGTCTATTGAGATCCATAGGAGTAAAACCTCTCTTGTCGACCTTCACTTCGTGTGGAAGTGTTACCTACTTATATTGAAACAAACGGAATAAGATTGTACTTCCTTGTCCAAATCCATCTCCTTATCCTAATCGAACTCTTAATCAAAACTCTTAAATTGATTATAAGATTATGTCTAACATTTTACCAATTGTTAGGATCGAATCAAGATCAAGGATTAATTGCAGCGCTTCTCGTCAGCACACACAGCACACTCGTGCACTTCAATATGTGCAGAACGTACGCCCCATCTTGCTCAGTTGGATCAACAAGGAATGGCCAGACTGCGGCAGGAGATCTCCAACAACAGATGCCATGCTTGCACTAGCAAAGACAGCAGGTGTGCTTCAAGATGCCTGCATACAACGGATGTCAAAATGAGCATAGGATCTGGCTGGAAGTGCTGCCTCGTGATCGAACACTCCTAAACAGGAGTTCTTTTGTTTTCCACATAACTCTTTTCTTATTTGCTTGTAGCACTTCTAGCTGGCGCCTATGCCTGTTACGACATCCGCCATGTACGCTACACGCTTGCATACATCTTGAAGCACGCCTGCTGTCCTTGCTAGTGCAAGCATGGCAGCAATTGTTGGAGATCGATCTCCTACCGCAGTCTGGCTGTTCTTGGTTGATCCAACTAGGCAAGATGGGGTGTACGTTCTGCATGTATTGAAGTGCATGAGCATGCTGTGTGTGTTGACGAGAAGCGCCACAATTATTCCTTGATCTTGATCGATCCCAATATTTGGTATCAGAGCCTGAGTTCTTGATCCGCTGCCCAAGAAGACGATGCAATCTTTGGGAAGTGGTGACACCGGTGATGAGGTGATATCGAATGCAATAGCGAAGAAGAGTTCCACTATCTCGCTGCATTATCCGATGCTCACGAAGAGCAATTATGCAGCATGGGCAATCAAGATGAAGGTGTATATGAGGATTCAAATTCTATGGGAAGCGATCGTGGATGACAACGTCGATGCGCGCAAGGATCAGATGGCCTTGGCGGCCATCTACGGATGCATCCTGGAAGAAACGCCCTTCCTATTGGCCAAAAAGGAGACAACCAAAGTTGCATAGGAGACGTTGAAGATGATGCATCTTGGCACTGATCATGTAAAGGAGGCAAAGGGCTTGGCGACGAAATGGAGGAAAGCTATGTGGTAAGAAAATTCCTTCATGCTATCCTTGGTAGGTTTCTACAAATCGTCTCCATCATTGAGCAGTTCGGCGACGTCAAGGTGATGAAAATCAAGGAGGTGATCGGTCGCTTGAAGGCACATGAGGAACGGATTAGGGGATCCGATGGCAGTGAAGAAGAGCACCTACTTCTGACGTGTACCGAGTGGGAGGCCCGATAGTCGAGGCACGACGGTAAGGGCTCCTTCAATGGTTCGAAAGACTATGGTCGACGAGGCCGCAAGAATAAGAAATTCGATAAGCCAAAAGTGAGATGCTATAATTGTAATGATTATGGATATTTTGCTTCAGAGTACTGCAAGCTAAAAGAGGAGAAAAAAACGCTCCTTGTCGAAGCTCAAGGTGATGATGAACCAACATTGGATTGACGCTATCTCAAGTAAGAGAGTTGAGTCTGGAATGTTGAAGAGGTGTGTTCACCGTCCAAACTCATGTTCGTCGAAGATGAGATCAAGACGTTAAGTAAGTTGGGTACGGGTTGTTGAGGAGATGTGTTTTCTATCCTGTATTGAATAAATGAGTTGGGCAAATCGTAGTTGAGATCGACTGCCTCAACAAGTTAGAGTTGTGTTAGAAATTAGATGTTACAAGATTAGGGGCATGAATGTTGGAACTAATCTTTTAAGAAAAGTTGAGTCCGTATGAACAGAGGCTATTCAAGTTGTAGACGAGCCCGTCTTGATTGCCATGTTCTAGTAGGAGTCCGAGTACGGAAAAGTATTAGCCTATATAATCAAGAGGCCTGTAATCTGTTTTAGACGGAGGCAAGCAAATAAGAAAAGAGTTACATGGCAAACAAAAGAACTCCCGTTCAGGAGCATCCGCTCGCGAGGCAGGACTTCCAGCCGGCACCTACGCCCCATTCCGATGTCCACCATGTACGCTCCACTACGTTGCACGCTTTGCTTGTATCTTGAATCACGTCTATTGTTTTTGCTAGTGCAAGCACGGCATCTGTTATTGGAGATCTCCTACTGCAGTCTGGCCGTTCCTTGTTAATCCAACTGAGCAAGACGGGGCGTAAGTTCTGCACATATTGAAGTGCGCGAGTATGCTGTGTGTGTTGACGATAAGCGCCGCAATTAATCCTTCGTCTTGATTCGATCCCAGCAGCCGCCGCCTTGCTCTTCTTGATGTCCATGAGCACAGCAATTAGCTCGTTGATGAGCTTGTAGGAGCTGGTGGCCGCGACATTGCTGCTGTTCCTGGCGAGATCCAGCCGCAATGCACCTCAGCTGGCTCTTGACGGCGTCAATGCGTCATGGGTCTCAGTCACTAGGTGGCTTGGCTTGCCACTAAGCTGCGTCATGGTGTCGAGGACGGGAATTTTTTTTTAAATAATATTATTTTAATCAAAATTTACAGAAATAATATGCCGAAAAAGAAAATAGCAAAACTACCCCCCTGTGTCCATTTGAATTGGCGACAGGGTCCTGTCGCCATTTGAATTGGCGACAGGAGCTCGCCAATTCAAATGGCGACAGGGGGCAAAATCGGAATTTCCTCCTTCCTGTCGCCAATTCAAATGGCGACAGCATTTACTACCCCACGGGCGAGGAGCCTGTCGCCAAATGGAATGGCGACAGGTACCCTTAACCCGTCGCAGCGATGGCCACAGCAGCCATTTTAAATGCGTTCGCTGCTCGCAGAGGAAAAGAGAGGGAGAGGGAGAGGGAGAGGAAGAAGAGAAAGAGAGGGAGAGGAAGAAGATCTCGGGTTTGCAGGTAAATTTTTTGCTTTCTTGTATGTATTTAACATCTTAGTGACTAGATTAATCACTGATTTAGTGATTTAGCGATGAGCGTTGTTTTCGAATTAGCGACTTAGCGTTGTTTTCGCGATTTAGGAACAAACCTCCATGCTAAAGCAATGTGTAAATGCCAAGACTAATTAAATCTGCTATACTTGTTTATGCTACTTGATCGTATTATCATATGCAAGAACCTTCGAAGTAGCTAGTTATACTTTCAATTGCCGGCCACTTGTCCTATGGTATGCATGCATATATGCCTAGCTAGACTTAGCGTTTGCATGTTTCTTTCGAGATCTTTATTTATGGACCATATGAGACCCAACTCGCCTCGGCCACGACCGCCTTTGGCCCCGTCAGCCGTGTTTGCCGCGCTTGCCTCGACCTTGCTCGCCTGAGCCCCGTCGGCTGTGCTCGCCGGCCGCACCCGTTGCCTCGACGCTTCGCTCGGCGATGGTTGCACCACCCAAACTGGCCAGCCCTCCACTGATGCCAAATGACGGCCATGGTTGGAAACAGTAGACGTCGGCTTGTATATGGCCAAATGGACTTTATAACCAAATGGGCCGGGAAAATCCTATGAACAATATAGGAAAAATTGAAGGAAAATTATGATTTAGCCCTTCGTTTTTTCATAAATTTTAGAAAAAAGTAAATAAATTTAGAAAATTGGTATTAAACACTGACAATTAGATTTTTGGGCTTATGGACTTTCGAAAATTTGGCGAAATTGGTATTAGCACATATTGGAAGTTATATACCTCTGGATTTACTTTTATAGCATAATGGCCAATTTATTATGTGCTGAAATTTATTTTTTGCTATTAAGTAATTATGAAACTTGCTTAATCAGTAACGAAATATTTCCAAAAAATGTTAAAAATCAACAAAAATTTAAGGTGCGTTTAGTAATTTTGAAAATGTCATTTGAGGAAATCATGAAATGCTAGGAAAATCATATAAACTTTTAGATACATTATATGAAAGGTGTGTTTCGTATACAGTAAGAATATCATAAAATCTTTGACAGGTATGGATGAACGAGTGCAGTTTACGATATATTACGGAGATGGAATTCCGAACATGGGTGTGGAAGGGTGGAACTAAGTCACTTCCCAAGTGTCGTAGTTGGTCTGTCACGTCCAGCGGAGCGTTCATGGAGCACTGTTAGAAGATGGTTATACCAAATATTCTCGTTAGACCGTGAGTTGCATGGTGTGAAGTCGCACGGAGTAGGGTGTCGGAGGCAGGCTATGCGTCTTGGGAGTTAGTTGAAATTACAGGTCCGAAATCATGGAGTTCGTATGTCAGAGCAGCGATTGAGAGAGGATGGCCATTAGTATTGTTGGCGCAAGCATTTGAGAAAGAAGAGGGCATCCGTGAGGAACAGCAGGAGGTTGTTGGTGACGAAGAGGAGGAAGTTGGGGAGAGCAGCCAAGCAAGAGAATACTCAGTGAGGCATGATGTTAGTTCGGCTCAGGAGGCAGTGCAAGGTGAGGAAGTTGGTGTTCCAATGGAAGACGTGCAGGAACAGGAACCAATGGGTGTGGCAGACGTGCAGGAACCAATGAGTGTGGCAGACGAGGGAGAACATATTGAATCGCTGGTGATATCAATGGACGCAGAGAGCCGGGACTACGAGGATTTAAGTAACGATGAAGAGGATGAAGAGCCTTTCCCCGCGGAGTGGGATGAGTGTCGATTCGACAATCGATGGTGAACGAGGGTGAAGATGTCCAATGGGGGTACGATCGGAATGAGGTGCGGCAAGATGCAATTTACAAGGATAAAGGTGAGGTGCAGGAAGCAGTCACAGCATGGGCAGTGTCACTGCGTAGACCCTTCTGGGTTGCTAAGTCAGATCAGCGGGTGTATGATGTCAGATGCAAGATGGAAGGTTGCCCATGGCGTGTCCATGCTTACCAACCTAAATGGGACACAATTTGGAAGTGTTCTATAGTAGTGCCGCATGCATGTGTCTTTGTGAGTCTACACAATCGCATAGAAATATATCTTCCGCTTTGTTGCCAATGTAATGTACGGGAGATTGTGGGCAACCTGGATTTAGAGCCACGTGCCATCATACTTGCAATAGAGCGAGAGGTATCGATTACCACGATAAGCTATGCGAAGGCATGGAGAGCGAAGCGAAGGCATTGGAAGCAAGGTTTGGCACGTACGAAGACTCCTATCAGAATCTGCCAGGGTTGCTTCAGGTGATCAAGGAAAGGAATGCTGGGACTTATGTCGATATTTTCGAGCAACCTTCACAGCGTTTCCCTGGGAAGATGTTGCTCAAGCGGACATTCTTTGCTTTCGGTGCGTGTATCAACGCATTCAGACATTGCCGTCCGTTGTTATGCGTGGATGGGACTTTTCTGACCGGGAAGTACAAAGGCCAGATATTGACTGCCATAGGAGTCGATGGCAATAATCAGGTTCTTCCCGTTGCGCTCGCATTCGTAGAGGGTGAGAACACTGATAGTTGGCTATGGTTTCTAAGGAACGTGAAAGCTGGGGTCGTGGAATAGCGGCCTGGTGTGTGTGTCATACATGATCGGCATCCCGGGTTACTAAAGGCGATCGTGCAATTGCAGCAAGGTGAAGATGAGACACATCCATGGCCTGATTTGCGTAGTAGGTGGTGTAAGCGGCACATGAGCGCCAATTTTTACAAGCAGTTTAGGAACAAAGAGCTGACAAAGCTTTTTAAGAGGCTGTGCGACCAGAACCAGGAAAAAAATTTTGAGAGACTATGGAAGAAGTTGGACGAGCTAACGTCAAGGCATACTGCCGAGGCAGCGAAGAAACCAACAGCTTCCGCAGGGGAGGCCCCAGTAGCGCTTGCAGAGTTACCAACAGACCCTCCGAACATGGTTCGTAGGAATGGAAGGGCTATGAAATGCTTCTCCGAATGGATAGAACATGGTTCGGAGGAATATGGTAGTCCGTATACCAAATAGCACATCTGGTACATCCGGCCCAAAAAATAACTTCCAACATGCATTTCTACGGGCCGCCGAAAATCCTTCATCGTTAGGGTTCGCGCGCGAATGTAATCTTAGGGTTATTGGGCGTTGAGAAATTATATGCGAAGAGAGTTGTAACTGAGATATTTTTACGGAATATGGTAGTCCGTATACCAAATAGCACATCTGGTACATCCGGCCCAAAAAATAACTTCCAACATCCATTTCTACGGGCCGCCGAAAATCCTTCATCGTTAGGGTTCGCGCGCGAATGTAATACTTAGGGTTATTGGACGTTGAGAAATTATATGCGAAGAGAGTTGTAACTGAGATATTTTTACGGAATATGGTAGTCCGTATACCAAATAGCACATCTGGTACATCCGGCCCAAAAAATAACTTCCAACATGCATTTCTACGGGCCGCCGAAAATCCTTCATCGTTAGGGTTCGCGCGCGAATGTAATACTTAGGGTTATTGGGCGTTGAGAAATTATATGCGAAGAGAGTTGTAACTGAGATATTTTTACGGAATATGGTAGTCCGTATACCAAATAGCACATCTGGTACATCCGGCCCAAAAAATAACTTCCAACATGCATTTCTACGGGCGGCCGAAAATCCTTCATCGTTAGGGTTCGTGCGCGAATGTAATACTTAGGGTTATTGGGCGTTGAGAAATTATATGCGAAGAGAGTTGTAACTGAGATATTTTTACGGAATATGGTAGTCCGTATACCAAATAGCACATCTGGTACATCCGGCCCAAAAAATAACTTCCAACATGCATTGGACCACGAGACAACACAAAGCTGCGCGACCTATCACCCTCAGCTGCACGACCTACCACCCTCAATCAAAACTGCACGACCAGTCACCCTCAATGTAAGCTGCATGACCTGCCACCCTCAATAAAAGCTGCACGACCTGCCACCCTCAATAAAAGCTGCACGACCGGTCACCCTCAATGCGACTTGACAACACGCTACTATCAGCTTTCTCAGACTTATTGGACCACGACGTCGTGCAGCTTTCACGAAGCGTGACAGGTGATGCAGCTTTTATTAGGCGTGCCATGTCGTTCAGCTTTGCTAATGAAGTGACAGGTTGTGCAACTTTCGGAGAGGGGAGACAGGTCATGCATCTTTGCCAAGTGGATGACAGGCTATCTAGCTCGCCACCACTATAAAACCGGTGGAGGGATACAATTCCATTACCAACAGACTGACAATCAACTTCTGCACACTTCACACGAATTAGGCTACGATGTCGTTCTACCGTCGCCTCTTCAGCAAGCGAAACTTAACCCCCCCCCTAATACCCGGATGCGAGTTGTGTTGACGCTCCAGTTCTTCCGGAGTTGCCCCGACCTAATTGCGCCTGCAACCTTCCGGCGAAGATGATGCAGTCTAACCACGGAGCTACGGCCGCCCGCGCTCATTATCAAGTGTGCACACGGCTATGAGGTAAACCTACTAGTGTCATTACGATTAAGGTACCACTACCATTTCATGCGTCGTTTTTCTTTTGTAGCGCATGGACCGGTGTTGCTTCTTCCAATGGATCGACGGGCCGGAACGACGTGACTACGAATTTCTCAACAACTGCCACGACGCCTACCCCACTTCGCCCGAGAACTTCACCCGGTGGGAGAGGCTGCCGGGATATGTCCCCCTTCTAGATCGGCCGGAGTTTAGGCCGGTGGGCAAGAGAGCAACCAATCGGTGAGTTTTATGCGACATGCTAATGTTACGCACATCACAAAGTAGTAATTCTAAAGCGCTTCCTCGCATACAGACTCCAAGAAGAAACTTGCAAAATGGATAAAGTCAAAGGAGAAACCTCCTCAAGGGCCCGCACCAAAGCCCCGAATTTTGCGATCACGACTTGGAAGCGATCGTTGATACCGCCAAGGGATCTAGCGGACCAGAGATTCTACCGGTGCCCCTTGGCCGAGGATGAATGGTGCGCCTACTTCAACTAGGTGGATCCGAGCAAGTACCACCCACATCTCAAACTTCCCATATGGGATAACTGGGAGCAACCCTCTCCGTGGTGCTACTTTCGCCCGAAAAGCCCGGACCAGTACGCCCAAGGTATTTTGCAGCGACCACGGCATACATATTGTATGGACTGCAGGCACGCTCCGATTATACAAGGACAAGCCCAACACGCACCTCCGCACCACATAGTGGAGTGCGAGCGAAACAAAGAAGACGTCTCCGCAAGGAACCGAAGTGGAAGAGGGTTCCTCCACTCTAAGTAGGGACAAGGGGAAGCGGCCGAGATGCGCTGTGGAAGAAATCCTTGCCGGGTTACAGAGACCATCGAGGAACCCGAGCGGTATTAACATAGGGGACGCCGAAATCGGGATGGCATGCCCATATGGGAGGGCGAACTCCTGAATGCACACAACCAAGTTACTTCTTATACCCCCAGGCGTGCGGCATAGGCTACCCATTCGGCGACAGAATCGGGAGCACTGCCCACGGCCATGGAGCTCTTTCATAAGAGAGATTGAGCGGTGTCCGAGAACAAATCGCAAAAGAATGACGGGTGATGTAATGTGTAGAAAATGTATGGCATCGTTCCCACTCTACGAACATAGACTAACGATCACTTGTTCCACCATGACAACCAAAGTGTTATCGCTACTTCTCCTAGGAATATGGTCACTGTTGTAATGTCATTGTAATATAATCCGTTGCTCCTTTCATCATCTAAACTTTCGTTACATGTGCACTACTAACGTTGAGTTTTGTTCCTAACGTTACTACCTGCATATACGTGCTTTTCATAATGATCGTAAAATCAGTCATCAATTGGTAGCCTTCTTTGATTGATTCCTTTCCTTTCCTGTTGAGCCATGAAAACTAGCCTATTAGACTGGAATTATCCATGCATGTACAAGTTGTACAACCCTCTGAATTTGTAATGTTTGGTTCTTGACATTGGTTTTCTTGACATATACGTAAAATGTAACACCTTCGTGAGGAGCTAAGAATTCTTCAGCATTAAAATATCAAATTTCATCATGTCATATGGATACATAGTCACCGGTTTTCGAAAATACAAATAAGCAACAACCGATTATGAAAAAGTCGAATTTAACGTGACTAGTACATCTAAACTTATCTGCATTTTTATCAACTCGGTTTCAAAAATCCGAAATAAACAAAAAAAATAGATTGGCTGGCCTTGTTCCGGGTGAACCGGAGAAGGTATCTTATTCACTATTGTCATTTCGGTGTTCCAAATACACCGATTTTCGGTTTAGCGTTGACCGAATAAAACATGTCTGGTTTTCCATATACCGGAGATGCAATTTCAGGTTTCCGCAGTCCAGCAGAGCGAATACGGTTGGGTTTTTCGCTCTTACACAAAAATGTTATACAGATTTGAGAATACAGTAAATATTGTGTATAGAATTCCAAAATTTCCTTATACATGTGCTGCATATATATATATATTAAAGTATATACAGTTCAATAATATTTTTTCACCCTTTCACATTACTTTTCCTTCATAATTGTAATTTTATACATTACAACATCAATTATCACAGCTAAATATGTTTTTTCCTTAATTTATTGAGGTTGCCCTCCTATGTCCATTTCAATTGGCGACAGGGGGGTGTCGCCATTTGAAATGGCGACAGGGGGCAAACTCGACATTTCCTTCTTTGCCGCCCCACGCAGCAGAGGTGGATGCCCACAGCCGCCATTTGAATTGGCGGCGAGGCTCTTGTCGCCAATTCAAATGGCGACAGGACCCTGTCGCCAATTCAAATGGACACAGGGGGGTAGTTTTGCTATTTTCTTTTTCGGCATATTATTTCTGTAAATTTTGATTAAAATAATATTATTTAAAAAAAAATTCTCGAGGACGGCGTAGTTGTTGGGCTTGCTGAGCTTGCCCTTGTCGACGTTGGCGATGTGAGGACTTTGATTTGCATTGATGTATTGTGACGTGAGGACTTTGATTTGCTTTGATGTATATCCCGTATATTAAATCTGCATCCACGTTATTTTGGGTCGACGTGCTCGCTTCGGAAGCGGTCACGTCGACCGAATTACTCGCTCATTAGTATATCTTAAGTAATTTGTCTCCCTCCTTTGACATGAATGGCGCGAAGCGATAAAGCCACTTCCTCCTGACGAAACCGTTGCGTGTTCGATTCCTAGCCACGCACTCACGCCCCACACGATTTTTCCCCACGCGACACATGGCTTAGGCGCACGCCTGGGACGCGTGGCGCTCGTTTTTTTTTGCGAAAAGACGCCTGAAAGTTTTAGAAATTACGTATTAGTCCTTTTTTTGCTGGAAGGCCTTCAAAATTTGTGTTTTTTTTTATGAAAAGCGCTTGAAAGTTTTAGAAATTGCATATTAGTCCTTTTTTGCCCCAAAAGGCCGGGTTTTGCTTTTTTATTTTTTTTAAAAAAAGCACCAAAAATTTCTAGAATCATAAAAAAACCTCTAAATATTGCGAAAAGCGCTCGAACGTTTTAGAAACGGCATATTAATCCTTTTTTACCCAAAAAGGCCAAAAAAGCGGATTTTGCTGGTTTTTCGTAAAAAACATCCAAATTTTTTAAAAAGATTATAAACAAACCCTTAAAAATTATTATATTAATGCGTGGGCACATTTCAAATGCGCAACGTGTGTCGCGCCCACGCATCTAGTAGGATTAAGGGACCAAGATTTGTTTCTTTGTTTGGAAGTTCTGGAGCAGGAGAGCATTGGCCCAGACCAAGGCCCAGATCTTAATTTATGCTTGGATTAGACCTAGGTACCTGTATTTTAGGCCTTAACCAGATTGGATCAAACAAACCAAATGTCAGGTTTGGATTATACCTGTGCTGAGCTACGGCCCATTAACAGCTATACTTTGAACATTAATAATTTGAACTGCAATATTTTTTGGAGGATTACAGGACCATGACTTGATGAGAGTTGGTTTCCTTGGGGCGAAAGTAGCCGTGTTATTTTAATCAAGTTTTCTATCCATTACTTTTCGTGCGCGTCTAGCCTGGCTTATTAACTACTAACAGCAATCCGCCACTCTTAGTCTTCCCCTACCCATCCGTCTCCCCAACGCATCCTTGGTAGGAGAAACCCTCATCCAACCCAGCCAAATCCTGCTATTCACGTAAGTTTCTGCACTGGTTTTCGATCAGTTCAGCCTCATCATCATCAATTAGGGAGTCTTCCTTACCAATTTGGTGGGTTTTTTTAGTGTTTATTGGTGATTTCCAGGGCCAGGAGCAGCTCATACGGTTCTGTCGCATCCGCCCAATCCGGTCCAACTCGTAGGGTTCTGCTCTGCTTCCTAGTGGTTTTTGCCCGATTAGTTCGATTGGTGTGTATTTCGTGGTTAATTTTGGCGTTAGTTTGGTGCGTGCAGGCAGGAAGGGAGCGCGATGGCCAGGAGCTCGTTCAGGCTGGAGCACCCGCTCGGTCT
The DNA here is from genome assembly GCA_036346355.1 of Rhipidocladum racemiflorum. NCBI lineage: Eukaryota > Viridiplantae > Streptophyta > Magnoliopsida > Poales > Poaceae > Rhipidocladum > Rhipidocladum racemiflorum. Next base: position 66,373,577 of record CM070576.1, on the reverse strand, counting down.
GTCTAACGTTCCCATGCTCCGTTTATGTTGTGTTTTTGTAGGGATGCTGCGATGATTGCTGCATTTTCGGGGTTTCGATGATTGACAATGTACAATCTTTAGGAATAGTTGCGTACATTTCTAGGAATTTAGGGAAGGATCAATTACCTGCATAATCGTATGCTATGTTAATATGTTTAGATTAGATTAGATGTTTTTTGAGATTCTGTTGTTTTGGGGGAAGGTGATGTCTTAAAAGAACTGCAGAGGAGCTAGCAACTGCCTGTTAAGTTGTGCAAGTCTTGTGCAATTTTTTAAGGAGCTTGTAGTTATCATAAGGTTGTGTGGCTGGTTTGGATTGATGGTGGTGAACATGCCTGTGATTAATTGGAATAAGTACTCTTCATGGTGATCATATCACGCATCTTCTAATTTAATCTTCGGGTTGATGAGCTGGTTAATGGGAAAAGGTTGTGGCTTCTTATGGGTCGATTACATAGAGATTCAATATGCTTGATTTGATTTCTTCATATGTGCGTTTTTCGTCCAGTAATTGTAGATAATAAAAGTCAGCTGGTCAACTCACAGCTGTGAGCTGATTATTTGATTTTTTTTTTTTGATAATTTTGTATAATGGTTCCTATTCAGGTGGGTCATATAAAGAATAGGAATTACTATTCAATCCCCTAACACTTGACTTAAGAGAAAGCTGTACTTTCACATGATTTTGGTAGTGCAGTGCCTTTTGGGGGGAAGTTGAGCTTGTCCTGCTGAAACTGTGGTTAAACGTCTCTGATGGTTTACAATACCCTCCTGTTCGTGATGATTCAGTAGAAAGTTTAGACTTTCAGCATGCTTTTTACGCCGAGTTAATTCTTTCTAGATAACTTTTCACCTTTGTAGTTGTACTGTACACACTTTGATTATTTATTGACATGTATGTTCAACTTTTTACGCCGGATGATGACATATAAAAATCTTTTGAGAAACAGGCAGCATAATTTTAGAAGTTCTACGATTACCATTTTCATGTGATGATCGCGGTAGTTAAAATTCTCTCTGTTCAATGTTACAGCCTGTCTCTGACTACCACTTTTCTCCATCTGCTACAACCTTGATCTGTTTAACTTTTTCTAAAGATGCTTCAGCCCTTTAGTTACTTTAGAATGACTGACTTCTTATCTGTTTGTGTCGTGTATTACAGAGAGGAGGCGGGCTGAGTCTAACCGTATCAGAGAAAAGTACCCTGACAGAATTCCTGTAAGCTTCTCCTCCTTATTGTTCAGTAATCAGTATAGACTGTTTGCTTCATCATGATTTCTTTGCTCCAATTTTTAAGACAATCTATGTAATGTAGGTGATTGTTGAGAAGGCTGAGAGGAGTGATATTCCTGACATTGACAAGAAAAAGTAAGTTCCCAACCATTTTACTAAACCATAACCGCTACCTTTTATTTTTTTAATCTAAAACTGCTATAGAAAGAAATGTCTCCATCTTCAATTGTTTATAAGTTAATGCTAGGAGGGGACTTCAACGCAATAGTTACCTGTGGATCCTTTGTGGACATCTTTTATTCCAATTGTTTCAAGGACTACGTCATGATTAATGGTGTCACTGGAAATTGGTTTGGTGCTAGTACAACATCGAGACAGTACTTGTATCACATTAAATCCTTGGGCTCTTATTTATTTAAACAAACATGTATTTACTGTAAAGTTCACATGATCACATCTACTTTTGGAGTATATGGTCCAAAATCATTTGGTGATTTCAGTTTAGGCCCGCAATGAAGGAATCCCAGTCAGCCAATATGACATTCTGGATCAAAACTATTGGTGCATTAAAACATTAAAGCATTATTATACCGTGCCAGCCATAATACTATGATAGACCTTAAGCTGTCTGATTTTCTGATACCCATCACCATACAGGTACCTCGTCCCTGCTGACCTTACAGTTGGACAATTTGTGTATGTTGTCCGGAAGCGGATCAAGCTCAGTGCTGAGAAGGCGATCTTCATCTTTGTGAAGAACACTCTTCCGCCAACAGGTCTCAAAATGAATACAGCAACAACAATCTTGTGACTGATTTCCACCCTTCAAGAACCCATAGCTTTGGTTTATTATTTCCTTACCGTGTGGTGCACGTTTTCACCTAAATTACCTTCGCTTCGTTGGTTTTGCAGCTGCTCTGATGTCTGCAATTTACGAGGAGAACAAGGATGAGGACGGATTCCTCTACATGACTTACAGCGGTGAGAACACCTTTGGGCTGCCCTAGGCCCTGGTGCCATGGCAATCGCTTACAATGCCTCCCGTAAATAAGATTTGCCAACCAACTGTGTATATTCCGGTTTACCTCATCGCAAGTCTTGACATTCTCTTACCAAAAGCCTACTAAATGTTCAGAGCATACTTTGCTTGTATCAGGCAATTGACCCTGAAATCGGTCTCCGTTGCTACACAAGTATTCTCACTCATGTTCATGCCGTTGCGGTTACTGGTAACTGCTGTTGATGTAACGAAGTCGCGTCAGATCTCAGTGTGCCATTAAATCTGGTCGCTGTTGCCGCGTTATTGCCCGGCTCCACCGACAGGAGCAGCTGATGGAAAAGGTCACCGGCCGGCACGAGGGCCTTATGTCGCCGGTGCCTTAAACTTGCTGCGTTTAGCTCCTGTTGCTGATCGCAGAGCCTGGATGGTGGTGGTTGTTCAGCCTGCTTGCATGGCAGGGGAAGGGGGTAGGTATCAGGATGAAGGCTGCCGCTGTGTGCAGGGAATCCCATCACTGTTTCTCCTGCGGAGTGTAGGGACCAATCTGTTGCAGAATTTATTTTCGGTTGTTCGTATGGCCTGGATGGATTCTGGGATGTGTATTGGCTGTGCGTCTCGTTGGCTAAGGACTCGGAGAAACCCTGCGCCTGACGCTCCTGGGGTCAAAGAAAGCAAGCAAGACCGACGTAGAAGGGGGGGTTCAACGTTGTTCCTGATTTAAGTTCAGTGGTTACATGAGTTGGCTAGTAGTTGGTTGTGCCGGAGGGAACCTTGCATGCGAAGCAAAGATAAAAATCATGAATCCAAAAGACAAAAAAAAACGTGTCCAAAATCAATCAAAAGTGTGTGTGCTTCTCCAAAAGAGAGGCATGTACTATCCTAGTAGTACGATGGAGAAGAGAGAGAGATGTCTGTCGCAATCGATCGTCTATGACTCTAGGTACTTGACCTACTACATGAGAATAGACAGATGGCCCGAGCAATCCATACACTGATACACTTTCGAAGGGAAAATTCATCGCATATACCAATCAGGCATCACACACATGACACATCGCGAGCCGGTGAAGATCTCGATGAACGATGAGCCACTCTAGCTAGCCAGCACGGCAAACGAGTTGACTCGTCAACTGCCAAGGATACATCTTAAACTTCTTTCTGTTCCCTCTCGGGCTTCCTCCCTCGGGTTAGGAGACTAGGCGTTGGGCTGGGCTGGGCGGCCCGGCCCGAGCACGATGGGCTTTGGGCCATGATATCCCTGGCCGGCTCGGTATGGAAAGGCGAGCAGATCGGACCGGCTCAAGAGAGGTTTTATCGAGCTCGGCCCGGACCCAGCCCATAACTAGCTACAAGCATTCAGACCCGGTGTTAGTAGTATGAGCAGTACAAATCAGTAGAATTGATCAATGGACAGTAAAAATGACAATAGATATTTGGGTAGAATGAAAAACTTTATTGATATTTACATATACAAAATTACTACTTCGCTAAAAACCTTACGTACAGTGAAAAGAGAACAGCCACGCGTCCCCATGGGCCTCCGGGCCACCCCCGGGCCGAGCCGGCCCGAACCCAGCCCATGTCTTCCAGCCAGGCCGGGCCGCCCAACGGGCCCCATTCCTAGGCCCGGCTCGGCCGGAATCCTCTCGGGCCATGCCGGGCTAGTTGGGCCTTGGGCCGCCCGTGAAAAGCTCGGCCGTCGCCCAGGTCTACTTAGGACATAGCCTGCCACACTGTGGTTGCTACTATTTGTTGTTTCCTTATCAGATTAGGAGCATGTATATAGAGTAATCCTAAAGCTCAGATCAGTTGAGAACACAGATCAACACATATATAGATATTATGACCCTGTTTGGCAGAGCTTCAGGCTTCAGCTCCACCAGATTCGTGTATCTGGTGAAGCTGGGTATTCTGAGCTCCACCAGATTCGTGGAGCTGAAGCTATGGGTATATTAAGGGTATTTAGGTGGATTATCTTGTTTACATTTTACAATAAAAATATAATCTCAATTCACTTTATTTTAGCCTATAAGTTTTATATCTAGACTCGAGTGAAGCTATGATCTGAAACTCTGCCAAACAGTACCTATATACCACCATTGCAAGCTAGCTTGTAGCAAATGTGTATATACATGCGTTTGGCATCACAAAAAAAAGCTGCAAAACGTAGGCTCCACGTTAGACAAGCCAGCCCGTGACATGATCTGCATGCAACACATGCACATCGTTCATTCATTGCTAGCTAGTACAGTTCTACACGATGCGTGGTCACGAACCTATATTTAAGTACTGCTGCAACTCTAACACGCGCCCATTACGTCCGCTGCATTATTGCATGCCCGCCCTGCACGCATGGATCGCTGTTCTAAATTACTCCCGAGAGGCGCTTCTATACTTTCTCTTCTAAGAGCATCTCCAAGAAAGGCCCTAAATATGGTCCTAACTTGAATTATAGGGCTTTTGGGAAAAAGATTAACTCCAGCAAGGGCCCTAAATTGTTAAAATTTAGCAAATTATTTTAGGGCCTCTAGGAGAGTAGCTATATTTAGCAACTCTGTGATTGAGCCCTATCTTTGTTGAGTTTTAGGGCCTAATTGCTGGAGTGAATATTTCATTAGAGCCCTAAATCTAATTAGTTAAGGCCCTAAATTAAAATTTAAGGCTCAGTTTTAGGGCTCTCTCTTGGAGATGCTCTAATATAAGTTATACAAATCTTGAAGCAAACGAAGGGGTAAGTAATCCTTATCTACCCTTCATTCATGCTTTAATATTTGTGCAACTTTAAAAAGAAAGAGCATAGAAGCACCTCTTATCACTCCCTGCTTCAAAAGAATTATTTTGGTTTTACATAGGGATTAATATCACGGTAAAATTGCGGAAGATATAATGGAAAAACAATTTTAATACACTGTTTAATTATCTTAGAAGACAAGATATAGTACTTTTTATGGATGTTTATGAATAAATACATATAGTTAAAAGATAACAAATACGGATACAATAAAAAATTCATTAAATCTACATACAGAATTTATACTTTTAAATAAGAGCATTAAAACTGTAGATAAGAAAGAGGACAATAAACATCTAAAATGGTGTTGTACTTGTAACCCACTAGGGAAGCAGTTTATCCCATCCCCGCCGCAGCTCGGGTCCCCCGGACAGGACACGGAGGAATTCCAGCCTCTGCCCTGCATTCATCGGCTGCCGCGCCAGTGGGTGAAATGTGTTTGATGCCGATTGAAAGACATTTTTTTTTTAAGCATTAAAGACGATAATTTGAGAATTTCACTTGATATTATTAGTGGTATATGTGTGATTAGATTGATCTATTACATGATTAGAAAGGGGGATTCTTCTAGCTGATCAGGAAACAAATCTCTCTCTCTCTCCAACCTCGCTGGTTCTCCCATCCCCCAGTCTCTCTTCCCTATGATTTCTCTCGAGATGGCTACGGCCTACGGCGGCGAGGCCGTGCTGCACCGTGAGGAGGAGCGCTGACGCTATGCAGATTCTCCATAGAGGAGCTCCTCCATATGCAAGAACGGCGGCGACCACGCCTCACCGCTGGCGTGGTGCTCGGAGAAGGAGAACGAGCAACGGGACGCAGAGAGGACGCCCAAGGCTCGCTCCGGCGGCGGCGGCAAGGGCTTCATGTCACCAACAGTCTCCACCACGTCCAAGGCCGCGCACAGGGAGCCGCTGACGCGGAGGGAGGCGGCGCGGAGGGTGGTGGAGTCGGGGGAGCCCGCAGGAGGCGGCGGAAGGAGCCGACGTCGGTGAGGGAGCGGAGGAGGACCCGCCGGTGTCGGCGAGGGAGCCTCAGCGTGGGAGAAGTGGGGGCAGACGAACAAAAGACTAACGGGTATGCCACTTGCGAGTGGTATCTCTACTATTCTAAAGCAGCACTTGGTAGTAGTAGTCCGTTCTTTCCACGTCATTAATTACCGCTTAATTGCTCTGCTTAATTGCCCTACGCAAGAAACGAAGCGTTGTTTTAATTAGCCAGCTTTCGCAAGAAACGAAGCGTTAAAGATAGATGTTTGATCTTGTAAAATAAATTTTTTTTTAATCTTTATTTTTCGTTATCAATTTTGTTTTTCGTAGCAACGCACGGGCATGTAACTAGTGGTAGGTAATTCCTCTCTGAAAGCTGTCTTAAGGTATAGCTTCTGGCTTCTGGCTTATTTTAGGAGCTGTTTGGGAGGGCCGTGCTTCAATTGTGTTTGGCTTTGGGTCAAAAACCTTCCAGATGGACTAGGTGCACAGCGGCTGCACAATGAAGCCCCCAAGTTGCAGTTGTGCTTTAGGTGCTTCACCAACTGTGCTTCGACTCTCGGCCTCCTCCTCGCCTACCACCTCCCTGTCTTCCGACTCCTCCTTGCCACCCGGTCGTCCACCCCTTCCTTGCCGCCCGATCGCCTCCTCTCCTACCCGCCACCCGATCGCCCGCCTCCACCCCACTAGGGGTGGATAATGAGCCAACTTAGCTCCACTTGGCTCAATCAAACTAGTTAAGATAACGAGCCAACTCGATTAGACTTATTATCTTAATAAACTCAAAACTCAACTTGTTAAAAACTCGAGTTGACTTGTTAAAAACCCAGTCTGCTTTGACCATTCATCATAACTTTCTTTGTGAAGTTCGGTGAGTTTCATGACCTTTTTATGGGATAGTGAATTAAAAAGTATTTTCAGAGATGAAAAGCCGTCGTACATCCCAAGTAAAACAACTTTACATCCTTGCTACCAGAGGGTGCAAATTACAGAAGTTTCTGCTAGATAGAAAAGGGAAAGGGACCATTGCAAGGCATCAATTATCCAAAATGAGTCTTAATCATATAGAGGAATTAAATATTAACAATCAATCAGGTTGTGCTAAACGTCTCATCGAAACACTTCCGTAAGTATTCCAAATACGACCTTCAACACCAATACCCAGTAGAAAATTGGGAAACTGACCTATACAACTCTTTTTCAAGGATGCATATGGAACAGGAACAAATAATGTTCTTTCCCAGATAGCTTTATTTTTTCCTTGAAAGAAAGAAGTGGTTGAATACATGGGCACCTCAACCTTTATCCTAGACTAATGGCCGTCTTCCAGAAACACACGAATATCAAACACTAGCCACTCGTTAGTTGCAACTTACTGAACCTTACCCATTATCATGTGCAATTATGCACCGAATAAAATTACAATTGTACTCAAGGAGACAAACCATGTGAATATATCAACTGTCAACATGTGCATGCCTGATGCAAGAAATGATCTCATATTCTTATGTTGGTCAGTGCAAGTTTTCTCCTTTGATCTATCATGCACAAAAATCTTCAGAGTCAAAAGAGCAGAGAAGGTGGCTACCGACTCATACCATAGCCGGTTGCTGAGATTGCTAATTGGATGATTAAAAATATAAAAGCACTATGTTGAGGATTTACCATACTATCTATTGCTCATCTAATATATCCCATGCAACCTTAACCTCTAGGTATATTGCAAAGACATCTATAGCTACAATATATTGATTTAGACACATACTAAAGTTCGCATCACATCCTCCTGTCAGTATAGGTCGCCAAAACTGAGTTGAATTGAAGGATACAAACCATGGATGTGTAGATTTATAAAGAAAAGCCAACATAAACTAATAATCTAATTCACTAACCTCACAGGATTCACCTCCTTGCAGAGAGTGAACCAATATGGCAGGGGGATGCACCAGTGATCAAAGAAGAGGCTTGGCGTGTCGGTTTTTAGCCAGATGCCCAGATCCAGGCGGATGCGGGGAGGGGAGGTAGCGACGAGAGCAAGGGAAAGAGGAGGGGAGGTGGGTGGCTGGAGAAGGGGAGGATGGTTGGGACGGCGGGACACAAGCCGAGGGGGGTGGCGGCGGCACGACCAAGAGGGGAGGCGACGGTGGGAGAAGGGGACAACGGCTGCGGCGCGAGAAAGGTGGAGGGGAGGCGGCGGAGGCTGAAGGGGAGTACGGCGGCGGGAGGGGAGGCGGCGGTCGAGCAGGGGCGAGTTCGTTTAACTCATTTAACTTGCTAAACCGCTTTTTAACTTGTTAAGAAAACGAGTTCAAATCCCTGCTTGACTCGACTCGTTAAGAAACGAGTTCGAGCAGAGTTTTCGACTACTCATTTAACTCACAAGTTTCAAGACTTTTTCCACCCTACCACTCGTTCGCTACCTCCTCGCCTCCCGATCGCTTGGTCTCAAAGGCCCGCTGCCCGATGGCCGCCCCCTTACCTTTGTACTAATAGCCGCAGTAGGTGGGAATGGGCGGCAACCATGCAAGCTAAAAGCTAGTTTGCCAAATGGTCTCTCAGAAAAAGCTACAGTTGTTTTTACAGCCAGCAAACTAAAAGTAACTTTTCAGTCCAGCCGTAGCCCCAGACAGGCCTTAGTTTTAGGAGGCTTAGGTTTCTCCCAAAAGCGCCTTCCAAGTCTGATGTTTAGAGGAGCTTTTGGTTTCTTACAAGAAAAGGCTAGTTGAGAAGCCCTCCAACCCATCTACTCCTATATATATACACACACGCACGCAACGGGGTGGAAGTAGTACATGCCACTTGAAGCTAGCGATCGAGTTGGAGTTTTGGATTTGTATTCTGAATCATACCGTGCATCCGTGACGGTGTTGCGTGACGCTAGCTCATTAAGCCGGCCATATCTCAAGGGGCACACAAGCGACACAACAAACTATGCGAAATCCATATCTAGCACGTACGGCGATGAAAGCAATGATACAAGAAGCTGATATATGACGTTTTTAATTGGTGGCACTGTACGATAGAGACTTTATTTAAACGTCCTGTATGTATTGATTTTTTACGTACGCATGCATATGGAAATACGAAGGAAACCATTCATGCATGGGAGCAGCATGCATGTTGACGTGTTACAGTTCATGGGCAATCCCCCAAGTGATATGACTCTCACACACAGAATCAGGCAAAATGATTCTATGCGGCCCCAATATAGAAAGGAAATCGCACAAGTCTTACAATAAACGAGAAGCTAAAAAGCTAGACGCACCCACCATTATAGTGACTATATATAGGCGTAATTTTCTTTGCACTGGAGTACTATATTGCAATATAGTACCATTTGTACCTTTTGTTCCCATGTAATTTTAACTACTGTCCGTTTCCTTTTCCACTTGGGTGTGTACAGGCATCTCTCAGATGTTTTTTGTCAAAAATAGTATCTAAATTTTGGATCGTAGGATTAAAAATTCAACGTTAGATCAAATCATCTATGTGAACCTGTTAGCATATAATCAGATACTTCCAAATCTCAACAATAGTCGAATGTTATCAGATTTTGGATGATTTTAACAAACGAAACATCCGGACGATGTTTATCAAAATCCTTTCCACTTTGTGATGACTGAAATGCAGCTCCTCCCGTGCTTAGTGCAAAGGAAAGAGAACATGCATGCAGTTCAGCCGCTATCGTCGGTGCCACAGACCGGTTCCTTGGAAGCCAGTCTTACCACCGCCAATGCATCACACGGTACTCTCTTTCGTCAAGGCATAGTTTACGCATGTCCCCTTCGATAGTATCGTACAGAGTACTCCATGCATCCACCCGCAGACAATTGTAACGCCACAACAACGGTGCACCCACACGACACACTCGTCTCAAAGCCCATTCATCGATCACACATCATAAGAAGAGAGAGAGAGAGAGAGAGAGAGAGAGAGAGAGAGAGAGAGAGAGAGAGAGAGAGAGAGAGAGAGAGAGAGGAGGCAAACATCCCATGCCATGCCTGCAGGCTGCAGGGGATGGCAAATTACTGCAGTGCATTTCCCCCACATTCACAGCTCTCTCTCTCTCTCTTCCCTCTCTCTCTGCACTGCTTCCAAGGAGGCATATCAAATCGTTGTTAATTTCCTGCGCTCCATATCTCTCACTCGAGGCATCTCGTAGTGCGACTGTGTGAGGACAGGAGTGACCTTCCCTCTCCCCTTCTTCAATGTGGCCCATAAATACGCCAACCGCCTCCTTGTTTGGTTGTTGGCTCATTCATTGCTGTGCCATGCTTCGATCGTTCTATATGTACCCATGTACTACGTCACGTAGCGTCGTGCTTTGCTTCCTCCTCGTCTTCCTCCTCTTCTTCTCCCTCTTTTGCATTGCCTCCTCCAAGACGGCTTATTAAAGAAGCCTACGGCGCCTTTCCCCGTCATGCTCTCTCCTCTTTCATCTCCTTCCTCATGAAACAAAAGGGTGCTTTGGCTGTTGCCTCTCCTCTGTCCTCAAGCGTACTTGTTTTTCAATTCTTGTTCCTAGCTAGTTACTTAATGGGGAGTGTGTGTGTTTTTTTTTTCTTCCTTGCGTATTGTTTTGGTGTGTGAATGTTGTGTGGTAAGATCGACGAGATCACTGTTCTTTCAGATGGGAACGGGATATTAGTGCGGTTCAATCAGAAAGCTTATGCTCCGAAGGCAGGGGCTCTACTCTTTGATTGAGCCGTGCCAATATCACGTTGATTTGCCTGTGATGTAAGGATGTTTCTCATCGTTCTAGCCGTACGTGTAGATCTTCTTTCCGTGTTAACCGGATTGCACACATAGTGTCTAGTTCAACACTATGCTGGAGTTTTGAATCACAAGGCAATGATTTTTGTTCCATGTTTCTAGTACTGTTACTTAGAGTAGCTTTCGCTACTATAGATCGATCCTTCGTGGGGGGGAAAACCCTACTATTCAGTATTGATCGAATTTGCAATATGAAAGATTTCAAATTTGCAATACTATGCTAGAGTTTGCTAGTTCACAAGCTACTGATTTTTGTTCCATGTTTCTAGTACTGTTACTTATAGTAGCTTTTGCTGCTATAGATCGATCCTTCGTGGGGGGGAAAACCCTACTATTTAGTATTGATCGAATTTGCAATATGAATTATTTCAAATCTGTAATGCTATGCTAGAGTTTGCCGGATCACAAGGTACTGATTTTTCTTCCATGTTTCTGATACTATTACTTAAGAGTAATTGTTGCGCTCGTACTATGTATTGATCGATCCTTCTTGGAAAAAAATACTATATAATATTGATCGGATTTGTGGCATGAAATATTTCAAGTTGGGCTATGATGTTAATTTGTCCATTCTTCTGATATAAGATAACGCTGTTCTTGATTTCATGCTGGCAAGCTGAAACCTCCCATACGAAAGTTGTTGTTCTGAATAAGTCATACGGAGTATGTTCTAGTGCTTGATGGACTACGAAATCGATTCCGGATACTAGCATGATTCTTTGCAAAACTGCCTAGCTTCTTAAGTTCTCAGGAGCATACTGGCATGATTCCTAAAGCTCTATCTATCACTAATTATTATTCAGCTTTAGGGTTGATGATGTTGTAGTCCTTGCAATGTGGGGCTGAAAAGGAGTACTGTAGCATATCTGATTAGATACTTGAGCTAAAGCTATGGAATTTCACAACAGCAATGTCAGGGCTCAGAAGTCAGTACAGGATAAGATGGTGTAAGCTTACATTGAGACTTGCAGTTACAGCCACTGACATGATGCAGTAAACTGGTCAAGTTTTGTTCACTATAGCAAATGGCTCACGAGGAACATCACAAATTGAAAGATTACGTGGAGGTCTATCCAAATTTTATGATGAATACTTAACTTTATTTTAGCATAAAAGTAGTCAATTTTAAGTTTGATTTGAATTAGATTTGAGAAATCGAATGATTATTGCATATCATTTTGGACATGTGTTTTCTTGTTTTTTATAGTTGCAGAACGTTCATGTGAGGTTATGGTGAGGCGAAGATGATTGGGACTAGGCGAAGTGCGCTGGAGGTCTAAATGGTTAGAGATCGCAGGAAGATGACTGAAAAACGGAGTTGTTACATGCCATGGAGGAAGGAAATGATTGGGATATTACCTTGAAGTTGCGTGTATCAAAGTGAGTTGTTGGATTTCGATTTAGAGGATGGAGTAGCGACCAAATTAGCTTGCTTTGAAAAGTGTGCAAAACCTGTTATACTCATGTATAAAGGAGTGAATCTCCAACCTTGACGAGGTTTCTTAAAGGTTAAGAAAGTACAAGAGTGGAGATTGCTTTAAGTTGCTATAAATAGAGGGGTACGAGTATGTCTCTTTCCTCAAGTTTTTAGAAAAGGATTTTCTTAAGAGAAGGATTTTGGTCGCGTTCCTTTGAACTTTGCCCACTTTGTTGTGAGGCTTTGTAAATTATTCATCTCAGAGCAATGAAAGTTTAATTTTATTTTATATTATGAATTTACTTTATATATTTATATTATGTTTTACTTTACATAATTTAAATTCAATATTTACTTTACGCACTTATATTCTCATGATTTAATTTTTCTAAGTTGGATTTGCCTTCTCTCCTTTTATTTGGTTTCGCTTTTTTTTTTTAACAAAGATGAGTGGTTGATTGGATTAATCTTCTCTCAGATCATATCCCAATCATCTAGACAAGTCTTGATTCAATCTTTGTGAGTAAACGATCTTTTGCTTAAAACGAAGAATTTTGGTAGATCGTGTTCCTATCTTAATTTCTTGCTTACGTTGACGTGCGGGGCAGTCCAAGATCAAGATTTTGAGTTTATTCGTTTTAAATGAGCTGTTTAGTTGATCTTTACTTATCTAGTAGGTGGAAAATTTTAATTTGGGATCATTCACCCCCCTCTGATCGTCATCCCGATCTTTTAATTGGTATCAACGTTGGTTTTGCTTTTTTGTAGATCTTGACTGGTCTCAAGAGCCATAGTGACGGATAAAAAATATTCAACCAAACCTCCAATTTTCTTGAGACTCAACTATCCATTTTGGAAATTGAGAATGGAGTCATACATCACTGCCTAGGGTTTTCTGATTTGGCAGAAGGTGAATCTTCAGTATGAGGTTCTTATCGATGAGGACATCAATAATGTGAATATGGCTGACGTTGAGGCAAATGCTAGGGAAAAGAACATCCTCATACAGGTACAGAGGGACTAAGACTTAGTGAGTATGATCGGAGCTCTCACCTACGATCTGCCCATCATATTTGGGTGGCCCTCGATACTTACAATGAGAGCACCATCAAGACGGTAAGGTAGGATCGGTACAAGCGTGACTAGAACAAATTTGCACAGCACGGTGGTGAGAATCTATATGAGTGCTTTAGTCGTTTTACTAAGATTTTGAGTGACTCCGTGCAGTAAGATGCACTTATTTTGACTCAGAGAACGCTCGTTATTTTCTGACTGCACTTGATCTTCAGGTTTCGAAGATGAAGGTGACCACCATCAAAGACACTACAGACCTTTCGACCTTGGCTCTTGGTAGGTTTTATTTTCGATTCAAGATTTATGAGATCAATGTCGTCTCTCATAAGATAAAATCTCAGTCGATGGCTTTGGTCACCGATCCCACGAGATCCATTTCTGATCTATTCTGGTTTTTCCCTTTTTGCCCTTTGAGAGCTAAACGGTGAATAACTGGATAAGTTTCTAGAAAATGAGTTTGCTCTTTTGGCTAGCATGTTTTTACATGCATACAAAAGGGTAAGGGAGAGGAAGAGAAGTGGCATGATCACCTGCTTCGAGTGTGGTGGCCTCAATCACATTCGGCCAAACTGCCCCAAGCTGAAGAAAGGCAAAAATGAACAAGGTGATTCGAGCAAGAACGACTACACCGACAAGAATCACAACAAGAAGCCACCAGTCCGTGAGTCAGTCATGAGAAGAATTACTGCAACTTCTCCAAGAACAAGAAACTCTTCCACCATGTCCTCGTCGCACTCGACGACATCGACCTCTCCGACACTGGATAGTATCAACAGAATAAAGATTGTTCTTTATGTGATGCTTTGCTTATGGAGCTTGAGAACCTAAGGATCATGCATAATAGTGTGCTTTTTGAGCTTGAGAGTCTTAAGTCGAAGAATGCAAGCACTTGTTCTGTTGATACTATCCCTGTAGATGCTAGCTTTGTTCATGCTCCCAATACCGCATCATATAAAAAGTGCCTTAAACTTCTTAGAAAGTTTTCTTCTAGAAATGATGAACTTAAATTGCATGCTTTTAAGGACCCAGTCAGCTCATGTGAATGTTGTAAGCAACTAAAGCTTAACAATGACGCTCTAGAAGTCAAATGTGAAAATCTTGCTCAGGACTTACTAGCTGTCACAAAATAGTTGCTTGCTGTGTGCTGAGATTGAGGGGGATTTGGATAAAATCTATGCCGAGCTTAGGAAGAAATTAGAAGCCTATAGGTATTCAGGATTAGAAATGACCCTTGCATTTCTTATGAGGCCTTCAAGATTAAGGAGGCCGTACATAAAGAGAGATATCCACGTGTTGTTCGTTCGTTCTTCTTCTGGCTCTTCTTCTACTCCTTCCCACTATTCTTCCTATGTCTTACTTTTTTGGGAGTGTGAGTATCTCATGAGCACACTCGAAAAATTTGTAGGAGGCAAGAAGAAGCTCAATCTTATTCTAGACCAGTCTAAGATTAGTACATTCAATCAGGTTCTAGGATTTGATTATCTCGAGCACGCATGGGCACATCCGCCTATAGTTGTGCGTGCTTCTGAGGGTGGAGAGATTGTGGTTGAGCACCACTATGTTTAGGTTAGCTGGATTGTCCAAGGGACTTCTGATGAAAATGGTGCTTCTCTTATTACTTCAACCTCCAAGGCGAAGTATATTTATATCTTCTGCCAGAAGGATGGACATATTACCGATTTGTGCTTTAGACGTGCCAAGATCACTCAGTGTGAGTGTGTTCATGCCTTTAGGGGTATTTAGGGTCATCCCCAGACTATGAGTACTCCTAAGGCACACAATACTTCTAGACAGGCTAGAGAGTCTTCTGCTTTTGGACAGCATCCGAGACTCGGTTTTTAGGCTTCTGTTTCTATTTTTCATCCCGCAGCTGCCCGTAATTAGTCTTTTCGGCATTCTCTTGATATTCATCGTTCTATCCATCGAGGTGAGTATCAGCAGCGTGAGTTTGGTTCCTCTAGTAGGAGGTCTGGGCAGCAGCATTGGGATGATCCGGCCTTTGTACATCCGTGGACCAACACAACACCAACTCCCAGACGTTCTACAGGAGTTGATACTAGATTTGAGAGGGTTGAGTCACAGAAAGGCGCTAGATTGCATTCTTTTTCTCCTTTGACTTTTTCTACTCGGGTGACTCAGTATTAGGTTTCTAGATCTGCACTGATATGTCCTGGTACTGAGTCATCTGTTTTTCGCTCTCTTTAATTTAGGTTTGGATAGTAGACTTTGAATGCTATCGACACATGACCGGAGGCTCACGTTGGTTCTCTTTCCTAGTCTAAGCTCCTGGTGATGAGGTGATCACCTTTGGGGACGCTTCTTCAGGTAGGGTCACCACTAAAGGTACTATCTGTATTAATGATCATTTTATTCTTAAGGACGTTGCCTTAGTTAGTAAGCTGTAATATAATTTGCTTTCTGTTTACCAGATTATCAATGACGATTTCTAGGTAAGATTTAAGAGTATCGCATGTAGAATTCTCGATTCTTCTGGAGGACTAGTTTGTCGGATTTCTAGATTTTGGAATCTTTCATGTTGATTTTCTTCTTCTAGAGATTCTCGCTATTGCTTGATTGTCTCAGAGTCCCGTGATCTCTCCTTCTAGCATAGGAGACTTGATCACATAGGCTTTCATCATTTGACCCGAGTTAGCAGCCACAATTTCAATCCTGGTTTGTCTAAGCTCAAGATGGTCAAAGATTTGGTGTATTCTCCTTGCCAACATGGTAAGATGATTACCACTTCTCACCCCTAGTCACCCTTGTGACGACTAATACACCAGGATAGCTTTTATACATGAACACTGTTGGTCCAGCTAAAGTGCAGTCAACGGGAGGAAAGTGGTATA
Source organism: Rhipidocladum racemiflorum (assembly GCA_036346355.1). Taxonomy (NCBI): domain Eukaryota; kingdom Viridiplantae; phylum Streptophyta; class Magnoliopsida; order Poales; family Poaceae; genus Rhipidocladum; species Rhipidocladum racemiflorum. Next base: position 66,357,433 of record CM070576.1, on the reverse strand, counting down.
TTCTTATCATTGTCAATAATTTTTTAAGGTATTCTTGAGTATTTTTCATGGCCTCAAAGGATGAATCTTTTTTGCACTTTAGGGGTTTGGTCCGTAGGTTGTCCATTGAGCTCTCAAGTGCCTTACGAGTGATCTGTAGTGAAAATGGTACAGAGTTTAAGAACTCTTACTTTAGTAGCTTTTGTGAGGTGTTAGGCATAGAGCATCAGTTCTCTTCTCCATATTTCCCTCAGTAGAATGGTGTTGTGGAAAGGAAAAATAGGACCTAATTAGAGATGGCCAGGACGATGCTAGATGAATACAACACTCCTAGGAAGTTTTGTGCTGAGGCTAAGGTTGTATCTAAGGCATGCCATGTTGCTAACAGAGTTTTTTTAGACACACTTGCATCGCACTTATGTGTGAGATATGGGCGAAAGCCCAGTGTTTCATATTTTTGTGTTTTTGGTTGCAACTACTTTTTCTTGAAGTCTGGGAACCTAGATAAGTTCGAGTCATATTCTACTAACGGGATCTTTCTAGGTTACTCAACTTCTTCCCATAGCTAGAAGATTTGGGCTGTAGAGTTGGGTAGTATGATAGAGACATGTGAGATGATCTTTGATGAGGCTAGTCCAGGCGCTAGACCATATATTTCAGGAACTTCTCCTCTTTCCCAGTCTATCTTTGCAAAGGATGAGTATGATGGAGATGAAGGTGTTATGCCTGATCTAGTCCCTCTGCACCTAAGGTGCCTTCTGTCTCTATTTCTGCACCTCAGGTAGTCAAGCCCTTACCCTCAGACTCATCAGCAACTAGTGACTCTGTTCCTACTTCTCCCACACAAGAAGTGGAGGTCACTTCTACTTTTGGACCTCCCTGCCATATTCAGAGGTGTCATCCACCTGATCAGATGATCAGCGATTTGTTCGAGCATGTTACACGCTCGAAATCACATCTGTCTTCCTTCTGCATCCATTATGCCTTTGTTGCCTTTTTTGAGCTGAAGGATGTTTCTCATGCATTATCTGATGAGTCTTGAATTAATGCTATGTATTAGGAACTCGAGAACTTCGAAAGGAACAAGGTATGACAGCTTATCGAGACCCTATCTGGTCATAATGTTATTGGGACCAAGTGGGTGTTTAAGAACAAACAGAGTGAGGATGGGGTAGTCATCAGGAATAAGGCTAGGCTAGTCGCTCAGGGATTTACTCAGGTTGAGGGTCTAGAGTTTGAGGAGACCTTCGACCCTGTAGTTAGACCAGAGTCCATCAGGATCTTGCTTGCATTCTCGGCATCCAATGGTTTCAAGCTTTACCAAATAGATGTCAATAGTGCATTCCTTAATGGCTATATTGAGGAAGAGGTTTATATTAAGCACCCTCCAAGATTCGAGAATCCCAAATACCCAAACCATGTCTACAAGCTTTCCAAAGCTCTGTATGGACTAAAGTAGGCTCCTAGAGCTTGGTATGAGGGGCTTAAGTCCTACCTTTTTAGTCATGGGTTTGATATGGGTAAGGTAAACAAGATCTTGTTCGTTAGACATGTAGACTCGGACTTTCTCCTTGTCTAGATCTATGTCGACGACATCATCTTTGGTGGCTCCTCACATATTGTTGTCTCTCAATTGTCAGGAGTTATGAGCACAGAGTTTGAGATGAGCATGATGGGCGAGTTAAGCTACTTCCTTCGCTTCCAAATCAAGCAGACCCACCAGGGTATTTTCTTGCATAAAGGCAAGTACACTTGAGACCTCCTGAGGCACTTTGATATGTCTGACGGGAAGCCGGTGATACTCCTATGGCCACCACTGTTGTCCTCGAGCCTAACGAGGATGGTGAACCAGTTGATCAGAAGGAGTTCTGGAGCATGATTGGCTCCCTCTTGTATCTCACTGCCTCGAAACTGGACATACACTTTTCTGTGTATTTGTGTGCTCGATTTCAAGCTTCTCCCCGTGTCTCTTGCTACTAAGCTGTGAAGCGCATCTTTAGGTACCTTCGAGGTACCATTGATTATGGTATCTGGTACTCTTTATTTTCTTGTTTGTCCCTTCGAGCCTTCTAAGACGCAGACTTTACTACATGTAGGATAGATAAAAGAGTACTTCTGGCACTTGCCAATTTGTTGGCACTTCTCTTGTCTCTTGGTCTTCTAAGAAGCAGTACAGAGTTGTACAGTCCACCATAGAGACTGAGTATGTTGCTGCATCCAGTTATTGTAGCTAGGTGCTCTGGATGAGATCGATCCTCCGGGACTTTCAGTTAGCTTTTGATAGTATCCCACTTCTGCCATCCATATTGCTAAGAACCCAATGCAGCATTCCAGGATCAAGCACATTGATGTTAGATATCATTTCCTTAGAAACCATGTAGAGAAAGGTAATATAATGCTCCAGTTTGCGGAGAGTAACCACCAAATTCCTGACATCTTCATGAATCCTTTGGATAGTTCTAGGTTTGTTGCCCTGAGATGAGAGCTTGTTGTCGTGAGCCCATACAACATTATTTGAGGGGGAGCTAGTTTGTATTATATGTATCATATTTATTTTCAGCATTTTATTTTCTGTTTGCATTTTCTGGGTGTTTTGGGTTGAGTCTTACCTTTGGAGTTCACTTCACTTAGACTTCTGGCATGCTTCTGCATGAACCTCTCAACTTATACTATAGGTTGCTATCATGCACAATTAGTTATCTCCCTTCTCTCTAGGTTGAGTTCCCTCACAGTCTTGTAGATCTACCAGGTGTTGGGCCCCTCTGGGTAGACAGGGTCTGTGTGTACTCTCTAGCTTGAGTCTTTAGAGTTAGCTTTCCTATGCTAGTCATTTGGGGAAGATGGAAGCGAGTCTGAGCTATAGTGTTCTTTACCACCTTATCTATACTCCATAGTCTGCCTAGACTGTCACTTTTGTGACCTTCTCTTCGCATTTTATTTCTGTTTTCAGTTGAGTTCATTTGAATTTTTCTGCCATTAATTATACTAATAACTCAACTTAAATCATAATTGTGCTAAAATTTAATCATTTGTTGAGGGGGAGTTTTTTAGAAACCGATCATCATGCATTGCATATAGGCTTCTTTTTCTATTTCTGAGATTTGCCTATTATGCAATTGAATTAATTACAATGATATGCATCTTGCTACATTTTTGAGGATCTTTGCTAGCTTAGTCTTATCTAAATTGTCTAATTCGTTATGCTAAGTTTGCTGAAACTTAAAATTGAGTTTTAGTGAAAACTTTGTGAATACATGTAGCTTTTACTTGCTATATTTCATTACTAGGTGTTTATGCCATGACTTGTGAAATTTTGAGTTTAGCTAGTTTGTTGTATTCTAGAATCCTTAAAATGCTCACGAATCTAAGTGCTGAAATAGTTAAAAAAAAATTGACTTGTGTGTGCTAAAATTGATCTCACCACCTTACATTAACGAGACTGCTTCTCATTGCACTTGGGATGAACTTAAGATGTATTGTGTATGATCAAGACCATTCTTTTAAGCTTCTTTCTTGAGATGGTCAAATATGGCTTGAGTCAATTAAATTGAAAAATGCAAAAACAAAATTTAGGAAGAGAGTGAAGCCTAAGAGACTTTTATCGATGGCTCCTAGTCGAGATTGTGTTCTCCAGGATAAACTCTCTAACCTCAAGATTTGCAGAGGAGAGTGAAGCCTAGGAGGTCTTTGTCGATGACTCCTAGCCGAGAATGTGCTTCACTAGGGTAAGCTCTCTAAACCGTATTATGTGTGTGAAAATATAAAATTTGCATTGAAAAGATGATTGAGCAAGAGAGTTCTCTTATGCACTTGTAGCTTCCCAATGTGTTGACTAGGTTGAACTCTAGTATATCCATTTGATTCTTGCATAGCTTTGCTTCTAGTCTTGAAATTGTGCTAAGTGTTGCTCTTGTTGAAATCATGCAAAAATAGAAAAATTTCTTTTGTGCTAGCTAGCAAAAATTGAAATATGCAATGAGGTATGACTTAGTTTAGCATAATCTGAATTTAAGTAGCTTGTTGTCATACTTTATCTAAAATGGTCACTTGGATAATCTTTAAAGCTCATTTAGGATGCATTTCATGCATACATACTCTCTTGATGCCTATATTGCCAAGAGGGGGAGAAAACGTGGAAAAGGCATCTTAGAGGGAACAACATATAAAAAAATGCTTTCATATGATCATGGTGAAAAAATTATTCTTTTTTTTTATCATAAGCAAAATTTGCAAAATTGAGCTTTTATTGACTTTTTTTATTTGCAAATTTGCTTTCTTCCATTCTTTTCAAACTCAAATTTACGCCTTTTTGGTGATTTATCAATATACTCATCAAGGAGGAGATTGAAAGACCATATGGAGGTCTATCCATATTTTGTGATGAGTAATTGATTTTATTTGAGCTAGGTGTGCTCGGGTTTGAGTTTGATTTGAATTAGTTTTAAGATTTGAGAAATTGGATGATTATTGCATATCATTTTGGACATTGCTATGTGATGCGTTTTCTTTTTTTTTATGGTTGCAGGACATCGGTGGGATGTCATGGTGAGGCGGATGATGACCGGGACTAGGCGAGGTGCGTTGGAGGTCTAAATGATCGGGGATCGTCAAAAGATGATTGAAAAACGGAGTTGCTGCAAGCCATAGAGGAAAGAGAACATCTGTGATGATATCTTGGAGCTGCTCGAATCAAGGAGAGCCGTTAGATTGCGGCTTAGAGGATGTAGTAGCGGCCAAGTTAGGTTGCTTTGAGAAGTGTGCAAAACCCGTTATGCTATTGGGTTATGAGTTAGCCTATGTATGAGGCAGCAAATATCAGCTCTTAATGAAGTTTCTTGAGGGCTGAGAAAGTATTAAGGGTGGAGATTGCTCCAAGATTGCTATAAATAGAGGGGTAGGGGTATGCCTTTCCCCTCAAATCTTTAGAGAAGGACTTTGGTTGTGTTCCTTTGAGTTTTGCCTACCTTGTTGTGAGGATTTGTAAATTATTCCTCTCAAAGCAATGAAAATTTAATTTTATTCTCTATTCTGAATTTACTTTCCGCATTTACATTATGTCTTTACTTTACGCAATTTAAATTCAGTATTTACTTTACGTACTTATATTCTCGCAATTTAATTTTTGCAAGTTGAATTTACCTCCCCTCTTTTTACTTGCTTTTGCTTCTTTTTGCCGAAGATGAGTGAGTGATTGGGTGAATCTTCTCTCAGATCATATCTCAATTCTCTAGAAAGTCTTGATTCAATATTTGCGAGAAAACGATCTTTTTGCTTAAAACGAAGAATCTTTAGTAGATCGTGTTTCTATCTTGATTTCTTCCTTGCTTTGACGTGCGGGACAGTACCTAAGATCATCTTGGTCATTTAAACCTCACAAGCAAATCCAAGGTCAAAATTTTGAATTTATTCGCTTTAAATGAGGTGTTTAGTTAATCTTTAGTAGGTGAGAAATTTTAATTCAAGTTCATTCACCCCGTTTGATTCTCATCTGGATCTTTCACAAACTGAAGGCAATGCTCCAGGAGTACTTAGGATCGACTAAAAGGAGCAAAAGATAGTATAGACAAAAGGATTCGTGCACATTGTTCTGTGCTAATAGTATTTGCAGTGTCTGAAACCTTGAAAAAACTGATCCAAGGGAGACCGAACGATAAAGGGGGCTTGCAGAAAGAGCATCTCAAAAGGACAATTGGAGGAAGCCTCCATGTCTCACTTTTCCTGACCTTCATTTGTGAAAAGTACTGTGATTTCTCCGTGTAATAATGGACAAAGCAAATAATAATAGTACTATGGATCAATGAAATGCTTCTTTTTATCTTTGCCCTGTCTTGCAGCAAAACTTTGTTAGTACTGTCTAAGTGATGTGGCTCGCCCTTTTGGGGACCAAGGAAGATGTGGAGTGGACCATGTGGTCAAGAGTACTGTATTCCCTCCGATTGATTTTACAAGGTACTCACGCATTTAAGATTCCAAGTTTGTAAACTTTGATCAATAAATAGTTTAATAATATATAAATAATATGATACAAAAATGATACCGTTAGATTCGTATTTAAAAACACCTTCTTATAGTTATGATTTTGTAAAAGAAATTAATGATCAAAGTTCAATTTTGAAGACCGCACCAAATCAAACATCTTAAAAAAAATAAAGGGAGAGAGTACTTGTATGTATGCTCTGATCCTTCGTGAACGTAGAAGGAATGCGGATTCCGGCTATCATTTGCAAGCTTCCTCATGCGGCTACAAGAATTTGGTGCAAGTTTTTGCGGACGAACGAGCCAAGAAATAGATATAAAAACCTCTAACAACAGCAAAATTTTGTTATAGAAAATTAGCAGTAAACTTCAGAGCTGCGTATGGTAATTGGTACACTAGTACTAAGTTTCTTAACGCATTATGCATGCATGGTTCTACGACAGAGAACTACTGGTATGATTAAATACCGGAGCAGTATGGGTGTATCTCATATTCTCAGTGGCACTCGGCAGGGTACTGACATGACTAACCATTGGCAATGAAACGCAGACCGTTCTCTCTGAAGAAAGTGCCCTGCACGACATAAATATTGCCGCAGCAGCAAGCAGGAAGCGCGGCACCTAGCATCCGTGCGAATTTTTTACAGCGTCACAAAAACATGTCGGTGCCCTTGCAGATTCAGCATGAAAAACTGAAAATTTACTTGGGTGCGCATCTGTCAGAGACTCAGAAAGTGCAGCTACTACACTTTATAATGGTCCTTAGCGGTAGTAGTGGTAGTAGTATTTTGCGGTTCAGTTTCAGAGTAGAGCGCAGCCTGTGTTACATGTTGTTACGTCAGTTGTATCATACTATCATGTGGCATCCCAGTATCCCACGAAGACGAGTTCAGTTGAGACTTCAGAGGACGGTGAGTAATGTGGTATCAGATGGCACGCATGTATGCGCATCGTGTGCACTATTGCGTCGAGACAAGATTGCTGGAACAAATGGGAACTGGTATACAAGCTAGCTAGGACTTTAAGCAAAGGGTTAATTTGCATTTAGAATAAGAGCTGTTGTATGGTACACTAAAATCAATACAAGCAGTTTATATTTTAGGCCCCGTTTGGCAACTTGGAACCGAGCTGTTTCTACTAGAATCTGGGAGAAACCCAGCCAAACGGGCTAAAACTCGGAACGTTTCTTCTTTTTCCACGCTGTGGCTGAATCACCCTCAACCCCGTTTCACTAGTTTCTACTTGAATCTGGAACCGTACCAAACGGGGCCTTAGATCCAATAGTTCAGCTTGGTTTGGATTTAATTATACTACCCGTGTCCTGTGGTATATGAGCAGCAATTTTGGCACAAGAGTAGTATAGGCAAACGCTCAAAAAATCAACCGATAGATTTAGAACTCTTTTACGGTACACTAAATTCAATATGGATGTTCATTCTTTTCTATCTAATGGATCAGATTAGCTGTATTTATTTATACTTTTTCTGTTAATATAGTAGTAAAAATATCAATAACAAATCAATGATTAGATTTAGTTTTTTACTACACACTATATACTATCAGTATAACACATCATAAGATTTCACTAGATCTAATTTCTACTACCACCTCATGTATAAAGCACAATAAAATTTATCTCGGAATAATACTGCTGCGTTCGTGCGTGGGAATGCAGAGTTTGCGTTGCGTTGGTGGGATCAGCCTAGGCCCGGTGGAATTGAAGTGGAGATGCCCGACACGAAGAACGAGTTGGCACGGAGGGCTCAGGACTTCAGGAGGCGCCGGACACCTCTGGGCAAGGTGAAACATATAGGCGTGGCCGTGCCGAGGCAATTGCTCAACAGTCACCTCCTCGAGTCAGACAGCAGGGCCGGCACGCTCACGAGTGATCGATCCTGTTTAGGGGTGAAAAAAAAACTCATAAATGAGTATTCGCAAACATGACTCGAACTCGTTCCTTAACTAGCCGAGTCGAGCTGTGATTTAAACTCGTTTAGATAACGAGTTAAACTAGCCAACTCGCGAGTTTAACGAGTCTCCAAGTTGACAAGTATAGTTGTATAGTGTGAGACGAGGATGATAATACATGGCATACCGTATAGTCTCAACTGCAATCCTCCTCCCAAATGGCAATGTCGAGTTTAACGAGCTTAACGAGCCAATTTGCAAGTTTAACGAGTCGAACCACTAGTATACAAAAGTTTATATCAGACGCACCATCATAGACGGTCTTCAAAAACCATCTGTAATATGAAACATCACTGACGATTATATAGTCTAACCATCAGTGTATCTATCATAGACGGTAGTTAATTATAACTGTGCGTAATGTAAATTAATATCACAGACAGTTTTATATTAAAACCGTTTGTGATATTGGTTTACATCACAGACGGTTTTAATATAAAACCATCTGTTATATTAGTTTACATCACACACAATTTTAAAATAAAAAGAGAAAAGGAAATTTTACACTTTTACCCCCTAGAATTTCCAGTATTCTCATAACATAGTTAATAAATCCAAAAAATTAGATTTCTCGATATATGAACTTTCGTTAAATTTGGTAATTTAATATTTAGCACGTTAGAAGCTCTGTATGCTGGATTTATTTTTCTAGCATTATGCCATATTCATATGTGCCAAATATTTATTTTCTATAATTAAGTAATTATGAAAATTGCTTAATCATTAACGGAAAATTGAGAAAAATGCTAGAAAATTTGAAAATTTATGGATGACACATTGATGATATTATGGCTCTGAATTTATTTTCTAGAAATCATTCCATATTTTATGTGTATTGAAATTATTTTATGTTATTCAGTAATTCTGAACATTGCTTGATAATTAATACAAAATTACATAAAATGTTAGAAAAAATTCTAGTTAGATATTGGGAGCCTTATGTCTCTGGATTTATTTCCTTATCATTATTCCATGTTTAATTTATCTTAGGATTTATTTTTCTGTTATTCAGTAATTTTAAAAATTATTAATAATTAACATAAAAATTATGATAAATGCTAAGAAATTATGAAAAAAAATTAGATAATTATCTACTGAACAGATATAGACCAAGTTTTACTGATTGAAGAGCGAGCATGCAATATAATGATTTTATCAGTAGTAAAAATCATTTTAGATAAATTATGTCGGACATCGCATAGAGGTAATTTATCAACCTTGCCCTGAATGGTAGAAATTAACTTACCCAGCAATGAATACTAAGATTAATATGTCAACTCAACTTTTAGGAGTCACTCTTTTTCCATCCTGAAGCTTGTACCCATGCTCTTCCCAAAGCCATAAGGTGTACGACTTTACACTTCCTGAGGCATCATCTTCATATGGACCTAAAGGCTGAATATTTGATGGAAGAGCACAAGTTAGTACTTTTGAATTCCCTGAAGGGAAAATATAAAACCAGCAAAGATCCGTCCTGTTGCTAGAAGCACAGCGCGAATGGATCCTCACTCGCTCTCAGGATTTTAAAGGCTTTGGTAGCATATAACTTTGCTATGCATAAACTTGTTACTGAATTAGCATTCTGTAACTAGAAAGTTATTAATGTTAAAATGATCGACAAAACATTATACACATTCCACCCCAATATGAGGATACTGATGTAACAATATCGTCATGCTAAGTACCATAAATGCTTCGATCTTATATGTATTTTGCTAGAAGTAGAATAGCATGATGAACTCATGTTGAAAAATAATCATCGCAGGATCGCCATCCTCTCCGCCGGAGCACCCATGTTCTGAGTTCTGACGGGACATCCGTTGGCCTAATTAACTGGAGTCACCAAATGGGTCATACGAAACTCATTTAAGAAGTTACAATCATCCAGTGAAAAAGTGCACCAATATGTCAAGCAACAAGCCTGCACGGCGAAGGAACAAGTAAAATGCGAAGTCAACATCCTGAGCTGTGACATCTCGAGACTAGAGTAGGCACAAACAGCAGAAGAACTCTGGCGTTCTGCAACCATCTGATGCGATCCATACATATGATCAGCGATTGCAATTATAAATTTGTGATACACTTTTACACACTTGAAATTCCAAACATGGCATATGATTTGCTTTTGGGAAAGAAAACGATGCACCGACATATTATTAGATGGGCAGAGGTAAAATGTGAAGCCTTACAGAAGTTACAGTTCCAGTAGCCTGTCATGAACAAGCTGAGAGAAGAGAATAGCAAGAGAAAATTGTAGTTGAAGGGGGGGCTTGTTTCTGTACAATCTACGAGGGTTTGTAATACTTGGTCGGCACGAAGGGCATCTTGGTGACGACAGCGTCATAGGACTTCCCACGGACAACAACCTTGAACTCTGTCCCAGCTTTGTGCAAACCAGATTTCACATAACCCATGGCGATGTTCTTCTTCAAGCAGGGGCTGAACCCCCCACTGGTCACCTCACCAATGTTCTCCCCAGAGTTGCTCACAATCTCGCTATGACTCCGTGGAGGTGGTCCTGGTGAGAAGATGCCGACACGCCTGATCTTTGGGCCTTCCTGGAGCTGCTTGAGGATTACATCTGCACCCAAGAAGCCGCCCTCTGCTCTCCTCCTCTTGCCAATTGCCCATGAGAGGCCAGCCTCAACTGGTGAGATGTGTTGCTCCATGTCATTGCCATAGAGGCAGAGACCAGCCTCCAGGCGAAGACTGTCACGGGCACCCAAGCCAGTCAGCCTCACCTTGCCTTCAGATTTCTCCAGTAGGGCCTTTGCAAGATCAACCGCATTCTCTGATGGCACAGAGATTTCAAAGCCATCTTCACCAGTATAACTGAAATAAGAAATCTTCAGATACCAACACAATGCTCAAAGCGATAACATAGTTTGAAATAGAGGTATATAACCCTTCGTCATCAGATTATCAGAAACAAAATAGAAGAATCTACTGCAACTCCTCATTGTCCAAAACTAGAAACCCATCAAAAATAACTAATTAGATGTTGGAAACACCAAACAGCATAGGTATTTCAATAAAGTGTGGAAAAACACATCCTTGAAAAATCTGATCTAAAATCCTATGTGTGACAGATGAGTGATGACTAATCAATGTAAAGAAAGTTAGTACTAAGGCTCTTAAGGACTTGGCCTAGTATTAAAGGAAGGAGCGGGATTATAAGAGTGCTTAAACAATGGGGAAATAAGATCAAACAAAACATACCCAGTTCTGGTGAGAAAGCAAGCATATCCATTAATGTCAATCATCTTGAAGTCACTGAAGTACATTTTACTCAGATCTTCTTTTGTCAGCAACTGGAGAGCTGGTGCAGCAAGAGGACCCTGTTTTTGTAGAACAAGTTACGATCCATTATGGTGAAAATTGTTCACTTCTATAAAAGCACAGAGAAAATGCCAAGGAAAAAGTTAGGAATTGAGAGACTACTTCCACAGCAATCTGGCATGGAAACCATAAGTACAAAACATGCAGGCTGCTTTCTATCCATGAATGTAAAGCTATACAAACATTTACCCTACTCTCCCTTGATGAAACAGTACATCATGAACTGGGTTGCAAAAAGGGTTCATAATGAACCAGGTTCTATGTATTGTATTGATAATTGCACAGGACCTAGGAGTTGTATGTTGTGACAATCAAGCCCAGGCATTTCTGGATTACACCAAAGTAAGACCGCAGTTGGAAGCATTACTTCCAACAACCAAGAAAAAACATGCAAACCTGCTCAACTACTGCCTCAGATAAAAGCATTGTAAGAAAACAAAATTAGACATAGCAAGCAAGCACTCCATGAATTGGATAGCGGATAGAAGTAATTGGCATTCTGTTTTGTCAACGTGAAAGAAACCATGTCTGTCAATCATAACAATTCCACTGAACACCAACATACAAAACAATGAAGTCCTACATTTTGCCATCAACAGATGCACATAATTCATACCAGCACTAGGCACATACTGAAACAAAAAATCCAATCGACAAATGCACATAATATCACATCAAGGATAAAGATCACCCTTCCTACAAACAATACATATTAAAACTGCACTGCATGAAACAAGCCTCTGGCTCTATTCCGTGACCCTACACATTTTTCCCAAGTGGCAAAATCATTTAATATAAAAAGTGTATCATTTCTCACAGAATCGAACCATTTCTCGTTATCATGACTCTCAACTCGAAACACTGCATTCCCAAATCCTAGAAATAATCAAATGAACCCCTTTTTTGACATCTTTAACACATCGCAGGAATCAATTAACCAAGCCAGGAACAGCAATAAAAAAAACCCCAAGAGGGCAAGAAACCGCTCACCTGCAATGCGAGCAGCGATCGCTCATCGTGGATGTGCCACTTGACATCGCCACCCTTCTTGCTGAAGGCCTCCATGTGCTCCCCGATGTGGGCAAGGTCCTTGTCTCTGCACCCGGCGTTGACGACGAGGTAGATGTGCTGGTCGGTGACCTTAGTGACCACGGAGTCGTCGATGGCGCCGCCGCTCTCGTTGGTGAAGACGGTAAGCGTCCCAGTGCCGTCCTTGAGCCCCGCGACGTCGGCGACGACAAGGGACTCGAGGAAGGGGATGGCCTGGCGACCGTGGAGGCTGAGGCCGCACATGTGGGAGACGTCGAATAGGCTGCCGTTGGCGCGGCAGTTGACGGTGGAGTCCATGATGGTGTCCTTGTACTGGATGGGCATGCTCCAGCCGGCGAAGGGCACCATCTTGCCGCCGTTCGCGACGTGGAAATCGTAGAGCGCCGTCTTCTTGAGCTCGGCCTCGGCCGCCTCCGCCGCGCCCGCGAGGTGGCGGCGCGACGCGCCCGAGGCGGCGCGGCGGGCGAGGGTGGCGCACGCGAGGAGACCTCTCATCGCGGCTCGCGGGTGGGGTTGGTGGACGAGGGGGAGGAGGAAAAACCAGGCGGAAAGATGAGATTTTGAGGGGTGGGTGGAGACGGGAGGGGTCGGGGTGGCGATCGGGAGTGGGTGGTGGCAGAAGGTAGGAGCCTGCACGTTAGGATGCGTGCATCTGCGCGCGCGCTCGTACCTCGTAGGCGTTCGGTGATGATGGATCAATGAGTGACCAGCGCTCGCTTTGTTTTCTGGTTTATTTTCTGTTTTTTTTTCCCCGGTTTGGTGGTGGATGGTGGCGGCTCCTCACACTCGCCGGTGCCTCCTCAACAAATATTCGTGTCTAAAAAAAGGCACAGATTCTTGTGCGTTGGTGATATGGCATGGTAAAAAAATTTTAACTGCAGACGGATTATATCACTACAGTTAAGCAAATCTAAAAAAAGTCCCCACAGATTCTGATTTCTTGCTCTCTTGGGGAATCGAAGCTCAAAACTTTTTTCTCAGAAAGGGCATGGAGTCGGACGAGAGAACAAAGTTTGGGCGAAACTGACGTTGGTATAGTTTGTGTGGGTTATGAATCAAACAGCCTCTTAATATTGGAGCCTGGAGGATGACAGGACAAGTACCTAGGTAGGGGTGGAATCGAGCCGGGCTCCGGCTCGGCTCGGCTCGGCTCGGCCGAGCTTGTCTGTTTTCAAGCCGAGCCAGGCTAGGCTCGTTGCATGCATCGAGCTCAATATTGAGCTCGGCTCAGGCTCGCTCGAGCCTCGAGCCGGCTCGACGTGGCTCGTGAGCTGGGCAACTAGCAAAGTGGCAAGGCCCAAATGCCCAGCGCCCCAGCCCAATCAGCTCCTCCATTCTCACCGTTCTTCAGGGCAACCTCCTCTCCCGAGTCCCGATCTAGGGTTCGGCCGATCGGATCAGGCCTTCGGCGGCGGCGGGCAGCGCCTCCCCGACAGCTCCAGCTGGCGACCCGGCCCATGACTCCGCCGCTCCCTGGCTCCAGCCGGTGACCCGGCCCTGTCGCCTCCCCTGTCCCCGTCGCCTCTTCGCCTTCCCCGGCGACCCAGCCCGGTCACCTCGCCGGCTCGTCGCCTCCCCCCGTCCCCTGTCCCCGGAGCAGCCGAGCCCCCGCTCTATCCCTCCACTGACCACCGGTCCACCCCTTCGCCGTCGCCTCCAGCGGGCCCTCCCTCCATCTCGTCGCCGGCATCCCCCATGGAGCATCAGCGAACACAGAAGAAGAAGCGAGGCGTTACCTCCACTGGCTCCACACCAGCCTCCACACCTTGTCGCCAGCATCCCCCATGGAGCGAACAAAACCAACTCGGTGAGTAGTAAACTCTCTGACTTCAGTACTTCGGAGAATCATAGTCTTCACTTGTTGATTGTCATGAACTGATGCGATGGAGATGGAGATTGATTGTTGATTGTGGACTGTGAGATTGAATGTTGATTCTCATTCAACTGTGATAGTCTGAGAATGAACTGAGTGAGTTGATCCGAGTCTGAGATGCTTTGGTGAACTGAGTGAAAGTCTGAGAATGAGATGCTTTGGCCTGTGATTGAGTTAATCTGTGATAGTGTTTTAGTGTGATGTGTATAAAAAAACCCCTAGGATCAGGAGTCTTCAGTTTGCCCAACTAGAAGGATGGTTGTGTATGGGGGTGTTGGTCTTGTTTTTCTGCCAAACTTGTGGCCTCTTAGTTGGATTTTGTACTTCTTTCTATGCTGGTGTCACTGCAAGCTATCCATTCTTACCTTATATGACTGTCGAGCCTAACGAGCCGCTCACGAGCTGGCTCGGACTCGGCTCGTTGGCCAAACGAGCCAGGCAAAGACCGATAAACTGCAAAGGATGACAGTGTCCGACCAGGCTCAGGTCCATGTTGATTCTGCAATTGCAGACAGGTAGATCATTTGTTTATGCACCAACCTAACCTGGCATTGTATTCTGATCACCACTTGAATATGGGAATCACGAGACAAGAACATACCCACGTGCTTCGTTTTCCTACACAGGTCAGTGCATAAACAATTAGAAGAACCACAGCCACCAAGATCACCAGAAATCCCGCAGTTTCTGCAATCCAAATTGCAAATTCCATTTTTCAGACCCCCGAGCTAGTTCTGTCAATATGGACGTACCATTGAAGATTGCACTAGAATTTGGTGATCAGATCTAGCAGTCGAAAAGGCATGTCTTTGCTATGACGCCATTGAGATCAGAACAAAACGCTGCTTCAAAGATGCTAGTAGCGATGACACAGCTCTATGCAGGTATTCGCACGCTTCATCTCGCAGACACGAATAAGAGTAAAACACTAAAACGGAGGATAATATCTTGATGACACTCAGATTAGTCTGGCTGCGGGCAAAAATATAGGCACACTGGACTCTGGAAGTAGCTCACGACTTGGATCCTGCAGATTTCTTTGAAGACGCTTTCTTCTGCTTCTTTGGTGGCTTTTCGTGTATCTTCTCAGCCTCTGCAGTTTTCTTCCTGTCTTTCCTCTCCCTCTTCTTCAAAGCGTGCATATGGGCCTTAAGAACTGTTGCATATGAAGCTTGGAATTTTAGGTACTCCTTTGCAGAGAGCTGGAAAACATGGGAAGTACAGTAAGATTTATCGATGGGTCTGAAAAGCTAAGCAAGTGACAGGCGAATAATCAAATAACTTGAATAATGAAGATAGTGTTTATAGCACCAGGAAAAATGAAGAATTTCTCATGAATCAACTCATCCATTTATTTCATCAAACCACAAAGAAATAGTGCAAATGACAGTCCTCTGCTCAGGGGGTGCTCATGGGAGAAAGCTAACATGGCAAAACTGTAACAAACATACATTTAGATGTCTAGTGCAGTGCAAACTCATACATGAAAAATTCGTTTGTCCATCTTTCACCAAAAAATTAATACGATCTATGAGAAGTTGATACTAGACTAGAGACAATTACTGATTTTTTTTAATTCTATATGTGACAGCATTTTACAAATCAACAAGAGTGCAAGACAACAAAGAGTTTATAACCGGATCAGTCACCGAGACAATAAGACAAAAAAGACTCCTCACCTACTGCCTGCTGCAGCGGCACTGCTCCCTCTGTGCACTATGTGGATTCTGTCGCCACTTGCCGTGACTGCTGATTTCCCAGCCGCCGCTCTCCCCTCAGCACACGCGCCCAGCTCGCCAGCCACCCACCCACCCCTCCGCAGCTCCACAGCTCAGCTGCGCCGCACGCCCACCCCTCGCCCCCTCCGTCTCCATCGAGAAGGAGCACAGCTGAGGGTAACCAAGTCCAGAGCAGGCAGCAGCAGAGAATTTGGAATTGGACAACGAAATTGGGAGCTGGGTTCAAGTCAGACTAAGTCTATCCCATGGTGAGTTGGTCTGGTGCAACCGAGTGCTGGAGTGGGCCATATGGCATGGAAATACTTTGGCCCAAAAAGCCTAACTCTGCCCACAACCCTTCTTCAACCTCAGTCTCGGACCTCTTCCCAGCCTTCCGTCCTTCCCTGCCTCTTGCACCACCGCCGGCCTGTGCTGCACCGTGAAGGCCACCAAAAAAGGGCGAAGGTACCAGGGGGTACCAGGGTCTCGGCGACCAGAACCGGTGCCCTAGCCCCCTCGCACACCCTGGTGCCTCCACCACTGCCTCTGCTCTGCTGATATTGCAGAGAACATTCATAGTATTACCAACATCTCAGTAAATATTGCAGTTACCCTCAAGTCCTAAGTACACATACTCATCCAGCCATAGGGTAAATCATTTAATGAAGAAAATGCCCTACTTGGTGGACTTAAAAATTCGATATAGCTGGGACAAATAGACATGCACACAGAAGAGAGACAGATTTGTTGTGTACTTGTTTTCTTGTTATCAGGAGACAAAATATGTGGTCAGGGTTCCAAAATGACAGCAGCAAATAGTATTAATTGCGATAACTGATAACCCTGTATATACATGTAAATGATGGGAGTATAAGAAGATAACAGATATAAGCACCAATTTTTAGCCTTAAATAAGGAATACCCTACATCATCACCATGTCAACGCTTCCAAGGTAGAACAGAAATTAAACAGAGCTATTGGAATTTGAGACTCTAATCTTGTAAGTCTCTTAATCTTATGGAAAAGGTGACGTTAAATTGTTTGGTGGGAAAGCTTAAAAACATGAAAAGAAAGACGCGCAGGTGCCCATTAAACACATGAAAATATCCTTAACTGTTGTGATTAAATTCAAGTTTAATGCACCTTGCTAAAGGTTTTCACCAAATTCAAGATACAGCAATATCCTTAGGTGTTGCGATATGAAAATATCACTGGGAAAATATCCTTAGATGTTGTGATATGAAGTTAAGTTTTATGCACCTAGATAAAGATGTCCACCAAATATGACATTCATCAATTAATGAGATCCCCAACTGCTTGATGCAGTTGAGACTTGGCAATCGCAAGCAAATGAGCCTCATCCTTCAAACATTTGTGCCAATTGGTGATCTATCTTAACACTTGGTGAAAATGAGAGTTGGTGGGCGCAAGCAGACATGCATAGAAAAAAATATTTGGAAAACCTATCAATTAAGCACTAATAGAACTATTAAGCTTATGTGGTTCATCCCATAAGTCTCCTTCGCACCAAGTGATAAGTTTAGTACTCTGGCAAGCTCCCTCAATGATGAACCCCCTGTTATTTTGGCTTCTTCACGCTTAAATGAAGAACAGCTCTAGTGATACGAGACTAACATTTTTTTGTGCTATTCTGTCTACTAAAGCAGTAGGTAACAAGATAAGAACTGCATAAAAGACTCTTACTATCGCTAAGAGGTCCTAAGAGTATGTATGTTCATCCTACTTGTTGCCATGATACCATGTTGGCTGGTACATCCTACTGCATTGGGAGGCTTGTGAGGCAATTCTGCAAGATACTGATGTACAAGGCATCTTCTCTACATATCCAGGCTACCATGTTGGCTGGTACCAATATAACATTCTCTATTGAAGAGAAGACCAAAAGAAATATTCTATCACCATGTGTACATATCCAAGTTGTTTTAGCTTGTACAGTACATAGGCGGAGAAACATGCAAATGCCTGATCTAAGATTCAGTTTCCTTGCAACCACATCACAGATGCATAATTAGCAGTGAATACTAGCAAACCGAGCTCATACAGTACCTAGGCAGAGAAACATGCAAATGTGTGATCTATGATTCACATTACTCGCAACCGCAGCACGAAGGCACAATTAGCAGCAAGTACTAGCAAACCGGTAACCATTATGCACAAAACCAACAATCATATGCAAAACACGTCTCACAGTCCTATCAGCAGCACAAGGACCTCCCTAAAAAACCAGTAAAAGGAAAGTCATGGTACCGAGGTGGAGATGTTCTTCTTGCCATCGGTGGCGCGTACGAGGCACCGGTACTCCACCGCCTCTCCCTTCGCCTCCATCTTCTTCAACCTAGCCTGGCACTTCAGCGACGCTGCCCACATCAAAACAGCATATGAACTCAAACTTGGAGCCTTCAACCACCTAAATCTACAAGCCACCACACGAGCCATCAGAAAAGATCACTCACATCTCTTCATGGTGACCCACACGGAGCCCTTATCCGTGCTACGCTCGTACATGCTAGTCAGCTCGCTCAGGAACCGATCTGGTAGCATCAACACCTGAGCAAAACGCACAAATGCGGTAAAAAAAGGGGCAAAAAATCGAGAATATGTCGTTCGAGAAAGCCCAGTGGATTTTCTCATATTTTTTATTCTTTTTTCTAGTTCCGATTTGAACTACTCGGACGCCAGAAACCAGTATAAACTGCCCTAGTTGATTCCAGATTCTAGGTTAAAAAGAACACCAAAAGATATGATTTCCCCAAGATCCTTCACACCAAATCGCGATTCTTAACATAAGGAACAAGAAACATGACAGAAATCCGAGGAAATGCAGTGGAAGGAGTGGGGAATCGGATAGGAAATCACCATCCTGAGAGGTCTCACGATCGCCGAGAGAGCAGTTTCCCTCTGGTCTTCCTCACCTCTTCGATGCTTTTGCAGCTGGTCTTGCCTAGGATCGAGGACCAGTCTTCTTCCTCTTCGATGCTTTTGCCGCTGTTCGGATCGAGGACGGCGAGGAGGGTAGGGTACTAGCAGGAGACGAACGGCGGAGATCATGTAGCATAGGAGATCCAACGGACATGATGGTGGTCATGGTCTCTGCTGGCTACTCCGGAGTTTACTACTCTAAGGGCCTGTTTGGCAACAAAGTATTTTCATAGTTTCTAGGCAAAATAAAATCATGATTTTTGGAGAATACCATGGTATTTTTGGCAATATGGTGTTTGGAAGCAACCCAAAAAACTCTGTTTTGAAAACCATTGTATTGCCAATACCATGGTATTTTTGGAGTATTGAAAACTCCACTTGAGTGGAGTTTTAGGCCCTGTTTGGAAGCAAAGTTTTTCAATACCATGGTATTACAAAGCCATGGTTTAGAAATTGTGTTAGCATAAATACCATGGTTTCACCTACCACCATTGAAACCATGGTTTTTCTTGGAACTACAAACTGTTTGGCTACAAAGTATTTTGCATGGTATTTTCAAAGTATTAACATCTTTCACTCTCTACACCACCACCAAAAGCCCAAAACTCCACTTTGAGTGGAGTTTTCAATACTCCAAAAATACCATGGTATTGGCAATACTATGGTTTTCAAAACAGAGTTTTTTGGGTTGCTTCCAAACACCATGTTGCCAAAAATACCATGGTATTCTTCAAAACCGTAGTTTTGTCTAGAAACTATGAAAATACTTTGTTGCCAAACAGGTCCTTAGGCTTTTGGTGCTGGTGTAGAGAGTGAGAGGTGTCAATACTTTGAAAATACCATGCAAAAAACTTTGTAGCCAAACAGTTTGTAGTTCCAAAAAAAACCATGGTTTCAATGGTGGTAAGTGAAACCATGGTATTTATGCCAAAACAATTTCTAAACCATGGCTTTGTAATACCATGGTATTGAAAAACTTTGCTTTCAAACAGGGCCTAAGACTATCTTTAGCGATTTTCCTTCATTCTATTCCCTTCTCCATATTCGTTCCATTTATTTCCTACTATCTCTAACAGCATCCCCTTAAGGAAATTTGTGTAGGGATTAAAGAGAGAATCCCTTCTAAAGAGATTCACTGTTTAAATCCCCTTTCGAAGAGAATCGTGAAGGAAATCTGCTGTAGCACTTGAGATCTGTTCGTGAAGGAATTTAGAAGGGAACTGCTCGAGATAGTCTAACATGGCTTAGGTAATAATACTCGTAAATCTACTATTCCCTGCATCTACATGTATTTTTGTACAGGAGCAATATGTAAAAATGGAAATTTTCTTTAGTTCCATGACGAGCAAAATATTTATCGTCTTTGTGTAGCAAAATATTAGGATTCCTCAGTTTAGTCTATGTCACTGTACCAGACAGATCTGAACTGCAGCTGTGGACTTGGAGTCTATAACAAGGTTTCAAATTTAGTTTTCGGTATATATCTCGAAGAATTTATCTTAAAATTTTAAATAAAATCTAGATAAAATTTAAAAACCAAGTTTTAAATCTGGATTTTTTTCAACAAGAAATTCAAGATTTCGACCAAAATTACCGAGATTTCGGTCAAATTGAACAGACTGAAAAATGATTAAAACATGTCAAAAAATTTTGTAGATGGTTTTGACTATAAATCCAATCAAATCCGACCCACAAAAATAAAAATCATCGAGATTTCGGCTATAATCATAGAGATCTTGTCGAGATTTGGATAGTACCGTAGCATTTTGAAACTTTTTTTTAAAAAATATTTTATCCAGCTGAGCATCCCGAGGGGGTCCAAAATCCGAAATCTCGTCGGGATTTGGATCTTAGTCTACAACTCTATATATATGGAAGCTCACACAAACACTAATTTTCTCGTCATTATTCCCTATCTAACAACTGACAGCAAAGGGGGGATATGGAACCATATGTCCGAAATTGTCGAAGCTAGACGCTCCCATGACATGACAACCCGGCAGCATACGAGCCAAATGGCTACAGCAGCGAGCGACGGGTCCTGTCACTCTCGGTGCTGACGTGGTTGCGGGTGATCTCCTTCAGCGACGTGCACCCGCTCAGCGCCATGGTGAGCTCCAGCTCGTCCCTCAGCATCTGCAGCACCTTCCTCACGCCCGCCTCGCCGTCCACGGCAAGGGAGAACAGCACCGGCCTGCCAATCTGCAAGACGAATTCGTTGTGTCAAGAGATATGCTGCACTGTGAGATCATGTGTACCACAGCGCTCTAGTACACAACGACGATGTGTTGTTGGATGGGTGGCATTGGGAAATCTGACAGAGGAGAAACATGAAGCGTTTTGTGACAAGAAATACTGGACATTGTTCAGACAAATACGCATACTGGCATGTGTGGGTACTGTTCTACTAGGGAACTTACAAATACTCCTGAAGCTCCCAATGCCAACGCCTTGAACACGTCAGTGCCACGGCGGAAACCACTGTCGAGGAACACCGGTACACGCCCTTTCGCTTCTCTGACAACCTGAATTTTCCATACCATTTTTAGTTTAAATGCGTGTAAACATGCCTGTTGTTGGTTAACATACCTCTTCTAGGCAGCTGATGGTTGCAGGAAGGTAGTCTAGCTGGCGGCCACCGTGGTTGGACATGATGATACCAGCAGCACCACATTCAATGGCAATCCTGGCTGCACTTTGCAAACATATTCATGAAAATGCAGCTCAGAAAAGGTTATACTTACACACCATTGCAGAAGTAACTGAAACCAAGTACTTACTGTCTTCTGCTGTTATGATTCCTTTCACTAAGATCGGCAGTGAGGTAATTGTTTGTAGCCACTTGATATCCTGCATTGCATCTTAAGTCATCAATACTTTATCCTCACCAAGATTTATGAGTGAGATATGCCATTGTTCTATGATGTTTGAAGTATTTCACAATAGCTAGTCGGTGTATGAAAGCTGAACACATTACAAATTATAGAATTATACCTTCCAAGATAAAGAGCGATCGATCTGGCTAGTGGCATATGCAGCAAGCGCAGAACCATTCGTCTGAAATATCATAAAAATATATGGTAAAGAAAAAAGTAAAATATATTTATGTCAAGTTTTTTTTCTCCATAATTTGGGGTCAGTTCAATTTTCAGACAACCTTGATCATGTTGCCAAGATCCAATCCCTCAAAGCACTTCAATACGACATTTTGAGGCAAGGTGAATCTAGAATGTAACACAGCAGAATTCATAATTCAGATACTCAGCTCCTGATGAAATGGAATACATATTTTTCTATAAAGCATATATAATTCAGATACTGAACTCCTGATGGAACGAAACAAATTTATCTGTGAAGCATCACATTGTGCATAATTGCTAGATGAGAACCTGTTCTTGACATCAGCTTCCCTTCGGCCGAGCCATGGAGCATCAACAGTCACTGCAATTGCCTTATATCCAGCCTTTTCAGCCCTTCTGATGAGTTGTTGCACTAAGTTCCTGTCCTTCAATATCTGAAAAAGACAGCAATAGAAGTAAGGGATGATTGAACCCTGAGAAAAAAAGTTAAAAAAAATGTAAGAAAGGGTATGTATTTGTAATACTGTAAGTTGGAAGAAACGGATTCCAGGTCCTGTCGAGTTAACCTCTTCAATACTATAAGATGACCATGTAGACAATGCCTGAAAATAGGACCAGTCAGGGAGTCGACATGTTGGATATAGATAGCAAATACATCAAATTTGATAGGATCTTTCAAACCATAACAGTTCCTGCAGCAGCTGCAGCTCTGGCAGAAGCAAGCTCTCCTGCATTTCAGATAAACCTCCATACAGAAACTTTGCTTCAAAAGATGCCAAAAGAAAAATGAATTGAAATGGAGGCAAAATAAAACCTTCGGGATGGGCCATTTTGTGCAAGCCTGTGGGAGCAATCATAATAGGCATGGAGATGTTGTAGCCTAAGACACTTGTGGACATGTCAATACGGGACACATCAATCAGTACCCGTGGTCGAAACCTAATATCACTCATTAACAAGGGCAAAGTAAGGTTCTTTGAGAAGAAAAGGATATTTTACGTTAGGACTATCACATTTAATGTTTCTTATTTTTTTTCCGTACTTGGATTGAAGATGATAGAATAAGGCTTCATGTCAGCAAACATTTATACAAATTCATTATTCTTGTATCTGCACAGCTAGGGTACAAAAATTGGAGTGAGCGAACCGTGGAAATAAATATTTTTAGTCAATAGGAAATTTGATATTCCAATGTCAACCAATTCAAATTATGAAAATTCAGAGCTTCAATCAAGAGTGGGATCTTCACAAAAATTATGACAGCAGTTTGCTAAAGCACATTGGATGATGCCATGCTTCTCATCTGAGATCTACTAATGAATTTGTCATCTACTTTAATAATCCAAAATTCCAAACCACATGTCATGGGATTTGTGTTAGCTCTAGTACTGTACTGTCTAGAAGTTCTTCATCAGCAGTGGCTGTGGCTACTGGCTACCAAGTACTTATTTGTTGAAGTTAAGGCTTGCTGATCCTCTTTAGCTCAAACTTGATTATAGCTATTTAATTAGATTAACAAAGAAAGTGTAGATTGATTGATTATAAGCACTGTGTCAACTACTCTAGTTTTCTGCAAAAGATACAAAAATAGAGCTCCCAAATTACGTGATTCTTTTCATTCCATCCACAAGATTTTCCTGATGCTTACTTTAAATGTTATTGCAGCTGTTGCAAAGTCCAAAGTAAATAATCACATGTAGTTCATCAGTTGAGCACTTCAAACAAAAACAGGTAAAACTTTCCAACACGGAATATAGCTTACAAAATTCTAGAGAATGCCTCTTTGTTCTCCTTGAGAGTCCATTGGTCTTCCGCTCCTAAGGCATAGAAGTCGTAAACCATCTTCGGCAGCTTCTGTTTTGCGAGCTCCTCATAATCACAGACGTTTGTAATCACCACCATCTCCCTGCTCAAATTCTTTTCCTTAGCTCAGAATTGAACCATCAACATTGCAAAAATATAAACATATGCTTACAGTACAAACTGAACACAAGGAACAGATCAAGTAATACTTTTAGACAAATAATTGAAGGTAAAGAAAAGATTGCCTAATAATTCGATATAGATTAGTTACGACTCACGAAAGGTAAAAACAACATGAACGAAGGGTAACAGTAGTTCATCAATTATTGATAGACTAACACAGTGATAACTAACAAAAAATTGATGCTTACACACAAATCAAAACAATCCGAAAGATTCACAGAAGTTGGTAAAATAATACAGAAATCGGTCATGTGAGCAGCTCAAACGAATCATTTACACCAAAGCTATGCAAATCCATCAGACTACAAGAAAAAAGACATGCTTGAGATAGACCCATGTAAATTAAAACAAAAGGTAATAATATTGGGATTTTCGCAAGAAGGATCAACAAGAGGATTTACTAGGCAACGGAGTCCAGGACTCAAAGGATTGCGTCCAAGGCCAGCGCTATTGGACTGGAAGGAGGAATCGGTTTGGTGATGTCCTTGGTGTGCATCCGCGAGAGGACAGGAGGAGATAGATCTGATGTTAACGACAGTGACAGAGCATATCTTGGAAGTAGGAAAGTGACACACTAATTTCTGCAAAAAATTTGTATTCGAGGATCGGACTTTCTTATCAGTAAGACACTAAGACACAAAGAAAGGGTTATTATATTCCAGTAATGTAACACACTAACACGTGTGTTCTTGAAGAAAACTTGTGCAGAACTGTTCATACCTGCGGTTTGGTGATCAGTAGAAGCCGCAACTATCAGTACAAGAAATGCGGCATCTCCCACAGTCACTTCCTGTAGCACTACGACGGGGAAGATGCGATAGTTGAACAGCTTGCAGCGCTAATGGAGTCATCGCCACAAGAAAAGCAGCAGCCCTCAGCCTCTCCTCTTCCTGTAGGCTGTAGCAACCGGACGGTGGAGCTGCGATAGTTTGACAATGACGCGGCGGCGGCAGTTGGTTCAGTTTACCTGGGGAGACAGGGCCGCATGTGAGTGGCGGCCTGGGGTGACGGGCGGAGAGGGGGCGGTGAGGGTTGGGGGCGTTAGGGTGGGCTGCGCTGGTTCGGCCGAGCCGCCGAGGGTTCGGGTCCGCACCGTCGGGAGGCACGGATGTTAAGCATTGCGCAAGCGCCAAGACCGGCAGGAGGCAGCCGGGCGGAGGCGTGGCATCGGTTAGGCGGGAGTGGTACGGGGAGAGCCGCCGCCGCGAGTCGGGGCTTGAGAGTTGAGGCATCGGGGGAGCGGGCGCGGTAGAAGGCGAGGCTGCCGGTGGGCCCTGAGCCCATTTGTCAGCGAGTGAACTTGTCACGGACTTTACTTCGAGGGGCCACCTGCAGAGATGAGGCAGTGTTTGTGTCTCCTATGGCAATGGCCCCTATCCCGTTTTCCGCCGAAATTCCGAGGATAGTGAATTAGTGATAAGAAAATCTCTCCCCGTAAAGGGTTTATTAGGAAAAATATTGCTTCTATCGAGAATCGTGAAGGCGAAAAGGTTTCACTGTTTCCCGTCTCCTCCGAGCGATATCACTAATAGGTGAGAGAAATGATCAATTCTTGAAAGAAAAACATATATGTAAGGTCATTATTAATACATGCTAAATATGAATTACTATGGTGATTCACTCACATTTTAATCACATATGCACTATTAGTCTAGTGATTCACTCATATAGTATGTGGTTTTTCATGTAGTATTTTTTAGGGTTCCCCGTTGGGGATCAGGGACGGGGTGATTAAGTCTCGTGTGAGGGGACGGGGACGAGAAATATTTGGTTATCGGAGATTGAGGATGAGCTATCTATCCTCTTCATAACTTTTCCACGAGCATACAAGAAAAAAAAAGCTTTACTTTCTTGCTACAAATGATAAATTTTTTTTAATAGTTTATTGTGAGTACCATTAAAATTTTTAAATTTTTTTTACCTCTTCAAACTCAATATATATTCGAAATTGCTAGATATCATTATCTGAAACAAGAAAACCATTGGACGCTTCCAATGCTCTCTAGTCTATGTGTCCTCGTGCTCCCTCATTCATCTATCTTTTCACTTTCTCCAGCACACGCTAGTACCACCACATCTACTCGACAACTCATATTGCTCCCTGCTCTCTTTCTCTCTCCCTCTCTTGATTTGAATCCTCCACTCATCCATAAAATACGCCGCTCCTATACGTGATTGCTTTACCTCCCCCCCTCCCCCTCTCGCGATCGAGAGAAGTCGAGGCGGCACCACTGGTAGTAGATCTGTGCAGATCGGAGGTAGCCAAGGTTCCAGATGCATGCAAAGGTGGGCAATGGACGACGAATGGAGGGACACCATACTGGCATCGACCCTTCCAGATTTGGGCATGCGACGATGAGGTTTTGAGCGGGCTATCTCCTCCGGCGAGCTTGACCATCGTCATCGCCCGCATGCCTTCCTGCTCTTGTACTATCCATGTGCCTCTTCTGGATACTATTTTTGTTGTAAGCGTTTGTTGGATTTGCTGCAGGCATTCAGTTGATTCGTTGCACAAGTTCAATAAAAATGTTGCAGCCTCATAGCCTGTGTTTTGATTGTTTTGTTGCAATGTTGTTGCATCATTTATTTGCTACAATGGGTTTGTTGTAGTTGGAGTAGGAACATGTTGCACATGAAGCAATTGTTGTTGTGTTATGCTGTGAATTTGTTGCGGGGTTAAATTCCCTTTCTTACAGCTATAGCTAAATTTAGTTGCATACACTACAAAGAAAATGTTGAGGTTATAATGAATTCGTTGCACATGATCATTACAATTATTGTATATATTATTTAAAAATATTACGTGGATGTGTCCAATAGGAACTTTCCGTGGGACCTCGATTGCTAGTCCTCCCCGTATATATTTCGGTAGAATGGTAAGAAGTCGTTTTCATGCATTGATGTTGCAACAAACCCTCCTTGACTGGGCACACACGCACGCACCCTTCTTCCTCTCCTTAATGCTTGGCGTCCAAATGGAAGCAGGAGAACTAGCAGCAGTATCTCAAATGGACTAACATACACATGCAGGGACAATTTGATCAGTATTCAGTAGACTCCTGCAACTGCAAGTCTACCGCCAGGGAGCGGCGGATCCTGTCACTCTCGGTGCTGACGTGGTTGCGCGTGATCTCCTCCAGCGACGTGCACCCGCTCAGCGCCATGGTGAGCTCCAGCTCCTCCCTCAGCATCTGCAGCACCTTCCTCACTCCCGCCTCGCCGTCCACGGCAAGGGAGAACAGCACCGGCCTACCAATCTGACAGACCACGACACAGTGTCAAGCCTATTTTGTGTGCAGACACATCATACTTTGCGCTGCCCTTCTGAATTCGGGTGCTAGAATGTGTGGACGGTGGAGAGTACTCTAGTCGGGGACTTACGAATACTCCTGAGGCTCCCAACGCCAGGGCCTTGAACACGTCCGTGCCACGGCGGACGCCGCCGTCGAGGAACACCGGTAGACGCCCCTTCGCTTCCTTGACGACCTGAATTTACTTGACACTTTCAGTCGAAATGTCTGAAAATGCAGGGAAGCTTTTGCTAGCTTTCCTAAAAAGCAATTTTACACTGAAGTCGCCTGTACTTATATCTAGAAAATGCAATCTCCCATGTTTATTATTAGTTATGTGCAATTAACATAATGAGTGCAGGCCAGGATTCAACTTCAGAGAAGATCAAATGGATCCAGTGCAGTTTATTTGTCAGCTAAGAATTACATGTGCAGCTGTGATTGGTTAACAACTTAACATACCTCCTCCAGGCAGCTGATAGTTGCAGGAAGATAATTTAGCTGGCGGGCTCCGTGATTGGACACAATGATACCGGCAGCGCCATATTCAATGGCAAGTCTAGCTGCATTTTCATAAGTTCCAATGTGAAGACAGGACATAACAAAGGGCAATATGACATTGGAGGAGCTGGAAGTCTGAAACTGAACACTCACTGTCTTCTCCAGTCACGACTCCTTTCACCAAGATCGGCAACGGGGTAATTGTCTGTAGCCACTTGATATCCTGAATTGTACATCAGTGGTCATCAGTATTTCATTTCCACAGAGAAACCTTTAATACGAGCACCGTCGAAGTTGAAGTGTGTAGAATGACTGGTTGATGTATGAAACTCAAGATGGTTAGTGACAATCGAGGCGGTGAAAACGATACCTTCCAGGAAAAAGATGGATCGGTTTGGCTTGCGACATAGGAAGTAAGGCCAGGATCATTTGTCTGATACATCACAGAAGATATGGTAAGGACCTCAAAAATAAATTTATTCTTGATACAGTGTGATTGACTCAGTTTTCAGATAACCCTGTCAATATTGCCAAGATCAAGCGCTTCAAAGTTTTTCAACACCAGATGTGGAGATAGGGTGAATCTGCAAGGCACCAGGGTATATAATATATATTTCAGTTTGTAAAACTCCTAATAAACGAACAGACGTTCCATTTGTAAAACATCAGTCTTTGTACAGTAAGATTAGGACCTGTTCTTGATATCAGCTTCCCTGCGACCGAGCCTTGGAGTGTCGACAGTGAGTGCAATGGCCTTAAAGCCAGCCATTTCAGCCCTTTTGACGAGTTGCCGTACTATATTCCTGTCCTTGTAGACCTGATGAAGACAGTGATACACGCTAATGTAAGGTTGAAGAACAGCAATGCTTCTTGTATCATAAGGTTAGTGAAGACAACACATACATAAAGCTGGAAGAAACGTATTCCCGGTCCTACTGAGTTGACCTCTTCAACACTAGAAGTAGACCATGTAGACAATGTCTGAAAAAAACACAATGGTCAGCCATAGCATCAGCACATTGGACTAGTTATTGGGACATAGCAATGACATCAAATGCTTTTGTGATATTTTAAACCATTATAGTTCCTGCTGCAGCTGCTGCTCTTGCAGTAGCAAGCTCTCCTGCATTCCATTCAAACTTCTTGATGAGAATGTTGCTTTGGAAAATGGAAAAAGTTGGTGATTGCAAATTTGGATAAACCTTCAGGGTGAGCCATTTTCTGCATGCCTGTGGGAGCAATCATAATAGGCATGGAAATGTTGAAGCCCAAGACATTTGCGGCCATGTTGATGTGTGACACATCAATCAGTATGCGTGGACGAAACCTGGAATCATTTGTCAGGGAAGGATAAAGTGAATTTCGAGAAGAAAGGAGTGATCAACACATTTCATATTAAGGATATCACGTGCTAGACCTCTCTCTCTCCAAAATGGATTGAATGTAATACAGTATGACTATTTTGTTAATGGCTGTTTGTGACCTTGATGCGTAGTTCCTCCAACGTATTCTAGTTTTAAAAAATGAGAGTAGCAAATCTTGGAGAGAAATATTTTAAGTGACAGAAACAAGCCACTCCAATATTATTATATAACAATTCAGAATTCTCAGCGAAGAGCTAGAGACACTGAAAAAGGGATATATTTTCACATGCATACATAGTGATGTCATGTATCCTATTTGAGAGTTCTTAACGAAATTGTCATCTACTTTGACCATCCAAAACCACATGTCAAAAGACTCGTCTGATCTCGTGCCCTCCAGTCAATGCTATTTATCCACTTTTGCTACCATGTACTTATACTAATCAAAAGGCAAGCTGATCCACTTACTCCCAAATTAACTTCGTCAAAATTACCTTGGTAACTGTAATAATGACTTGTAAAATTTTCACAAGGGTTAGAGGCAAAAAGCATAAAAGTACTGCTCTCATCTAGCCGTCTGCTACCAAGCAGACAGCTAAAAAGGCTAAAACCTACTATTTTGGAAGATAGCTTACAGAATTCTAGAGAAGGCCTCCCTATTCTCCTTGAGTGTCCACAGATCTTCTGCGCCAGAGGCGTAGTAGTCGTAGACCATCTTCGGCAGCTTCTGCTTCGCGAGCTGCTCATACTCGCAGACATTTGTAATCAACTCCATGTCTCTGCTCAAATTCTCATCATTAGTTCCCAGTTCATCTATCCACACTAGAAGCAGTCAAATAGGTCCTCTTTTTGGGCGAAGACACTACCAACATATTATGATCTGCTTATATACATATTACAAAAACAGAACCAAATAGATAAATAGTGTTCTTGGACAATTGGGGAACAATAACAATATAAAGTGAAGATCGTCGAATAGTTCGACAGAGGAATCAAGAAAGACGAACAACCTGAACAAATAACGAAGCTGATCTATCAGCAGCTCCTCTTTTTTCTGAAGAGAATCTATCAGGAGTTCATTAACTACAGAATCTGACCTGCTTAAATGACCTATCAGTATTTCAAGATGTTACCTATGAATCAGTGGCTCAGTACTGTAAAGAAAAGAACTGAAGTGATCCAAACGATTGAGGAACGAAGAAAAAAAAATCCCATCCTTGTACAGAATCTCCAAAGATGACAAGAAAGATAAACACACATGCCAGAACAAGAACCAGGTAACGCAATCCCAAGGAAACGAGAGGGGGACTATTCAGGAGGATCAGTGCGACTTACATAGGGCAAGGGCGGCGATGGAGGCTGTGAGGGCTGTGAGGGCTGCGCTACTGCTAGCGTCTTGGAAAGGCTTAGATGGTTTGAACTGGTGCTGTCACATTGTTGTGTATCCGTGAGGGCTGAGTGGTAGATATGGACATATGGTTCTGAACTTCCGACGAAGCAGCATAGATACTAGCTCAGATGTATGGTTCAAGGGGCTGTTTGGTTACTCGCATATACAGATATTTGTATCTATAGATGTAGAATCTTGTTTTTTTTCTTGTGTTTGGTTGCCTGCATTTAGTTTTGAGCCTGGCTCTCTGGATGCAAGATTTTTCATGCAGCATGGCTCTGGAGATACGTAGAAAATGGGCGTATCTCTGGATGCAACGCATGGTAGCCTCGTATTCTGCGCAAGGGGCCAATATCAACCACAATAGCAAATCATGCATGCGGTGTCACGTGGGTATGTAAGTTTCCTTTCTGAGACGTGCTTCTATGTTTTCCCTCCTAATACAAGTTGCACAAATCTTAAAACAAACGAAGGGGTAAGTAATCCTCATCTACCTTTCATTCATGCTTTAATATTTGTGCAACTTTTAAAAGGAAGAGCATAGAAGCATATCTCTTTCTTTTTTTCTTTTTTGTTTATATCTTTTAATTAGCATCTCCGATTACCAAACCAATTTCAAAAATGAGTTCCTAACATTTTTTTCGAACAAAACTAGACCACACTTGCTATATAAATTTCAAAATAACTGTCTACTAAACACTCAACCAAACACTGTCTCTGTATCTGTACATCCCGTATGATCCGTATCCCATCAGCCTGGCTGAGTCGAACAGGCCATGCTCGCGAGAGAAGGCAACCAAACAGCCCCCAAATGACTGCTATTTATAGATCAGTAATGAAAAAAGGATATTGGTAAAATTAGTGTCAAGGTACTATAAAGGCCATTCACTAAAAGCAGATTCCAGTATCTAAATGTAATAAAATCTTTTATATTCTTCTGAATATGAAGTGATCTTACACATTGGAATGGCGAAATATGGTATCTATTATCAGTGCTGTAGTGAGATGAAATGCTCCTTTCACAATGAAATAGAAAGATTGAAACATTTTGTTGAAATTGTTAATTTGGAAATTTCCTCGGAGCTACCTATAAAGCTAGTCTCAAAATTGACCATCTAGTGTTGCACACACATTTTTCGTTCTGATGGTAAATCGGTAATGTGTAACTTTGTTGAAACAGTATGCTGTTGGTTCCTTGCATTGCAGAAGCAGCACGCTGCACGCACATGGAAGTTGCTAGCTGAAGACAGGAAATAGCAGTGGCCATGTCAAGTTTTGAATTTTGCACTTGTTTCGGCGACGAACACGGCAGCTCGTGAAGGTTACATCATGTATGACTAGGAAGTAAAGGCATGCAAGAGTTGTGTACATCTGTTGGAAAGCGTAGCAATACTCAGTGCTTGGATTGGAATTACTGTCTGTGACGAGAAACACACGAGAATTCAGGCAAAACTACCCTGAATTTTTCGATCGGACAATGCGAATGCCGTTTGGAGATCTAATATGTAAATGCTAGCAGACGAAATTTTTAGATGTGTATCTATCTTCGAATTGCTGACTTCAACAATCAACACGACCCGACTGGTGTTGGGAGGAACTTACCGAGGCAGATCAGTAGATGATTGGTTGGATCCAAGGAGGCGCGAGATGAACTTGGCTGATGAAGTGCAGTGCCTTTGGAGACTGGATTGGCATCAAGGAGTTGCAGAGCGTAACTTCGCTCACAACCATTTTTTTTTTGTCATTAGCGTCGATTTCTTGTTGAAGACGATACAGTTGGGAGACACCAATTCACCATAAGAGTTCCAAAATAGAAAAAAAAACTCGCAAAAAACTTAATTTGATTTTCAATTTCCACGGGTGCGAATTCTCGAATCTTATCTTGCCCTCCAAATTTTCCGTCAGTTATAAAAAACCGAAAGCTTTGGCCACCTTAAACCCTCATCCGCCAAGGCGCCTAAACCCACTCCTACTCTCCTCCTCCGGAATCGGCGGCGGCGACGGAGATGGCGTCTGACTCTCCGGTGGGCGTATCGACGCTGGTAACCTCCACCTCTCTGTTGCTTGGTGATGTGATGCCTAGAAGAATTAGCGGGTGCTAGGGGCAGGTGGTTTGGGGAATTACTAGGTGTAAGTTTTTCGACGGGGCAGTGCTCGCACCAGAGGAATCTGGAAGGTTCTGGAAGGGACGCTGGCTATATTAGACCGCCATTTTTTTTTGGTGAGCGGCGAGGGGGGGCATTTCAAGGAGAAAGGAATCAAGGATCATAGATAACCATTCTGTCTTATCGAAAGGAAACCTAAAAGAGGATTCTGGATGTGCTGGAACTATACGGCGATTCCAGGACCGATTTTTGTCGTATGGAGCAGAAAAATTTAGGGAACATGATCGAGAGGGGAAGTGCTCAACTGCCGTAATAGAGGATGCTGGATTGGAGGATAGTGTGACATTGTCAGAGGCGTGTAGGCCTGTAACGATTGTGATGACGCTGGGTTGGATGGGTCGAGGGGCATTTTCAACCTCGTCTTGTAGTTCTATGTTATACTCTTAGTAAGGTAGCATAATTCTACAATCAGTCATGCGTTCAGCAATGCATGGAAATGCTTTTTGATAGTTTTGGCTACATTTGACCATTAAGAGTTGAATTTATCAATTCTCTTATGAGTACCTTGTATGGATCATTTGCCGCACTTCGAACCTATAGTATCTGACCATCAGAACTGAAAGGCCTCATTTTGTCTTTTCTAGCTCAACACTTTTTGGTTGAATTGATTATTTGCTATTTACTCTGATATATGGCAGTTATGTGGATACACGTGTGAGATGAGGTTCACCTTAGCCTAAGGACAGCCACCTTGTGTGTTAATTCAAAGTGCACTACTTCGCTTCAATCAACTGAGGAGCAACATATGGAGTAGATGTCCTGTCAGGTTTCTTAAGCAACATGCTGGTTTATCATATGGGAAATTGCTTGATCCTAGAAGCTATGATAAACTCCATTTCACCACAAGAGTGCAAGCACTTGGACAAAACTTGCGGAGACAGCCAGTTGCCAGTTGCCACAGAACTGATGCGGGTTCATGTGTTGCTGGAATTCAGCCACTGAAGCTTGAGCAAACTTCTGAACATGACCAATCTGCGACCGTTCTAGTCTTTGATGTCAAAACTACTGGTTTTTTCCATAAGGATCATAGAATCATTGAGTTTGCACTCCGTGATCTTTCTGGAGGAAAGAATAGCACATTTGAAGCTCCCAATAGTCCTGAAAGGAATGTTCCCAAATTCACTGAAGCTATCAATCAGATTGACACTAATTTGGTTTGCAGTGTATTCTCTTCCAATGCATTAATGTTATTCCTGATATCTCAATCACATGCCTTCACATTAGTCGCCGAATCCAACTGTTAAGAGAGAATCAATAATTAGGAGACATGCCCCCAATTTTTTTCATTCCTCAATATGATATTGATGCTGTCAACACAAACCATAATATGGAATTAGATCTGTAGAAATTAAGTGTATTTATTCAATTTTTTTTTTCTTTTTTGGACAAACATCTATGCCAGTAAGGTGGTTTTCTTGAGGCCATTTGGACGAAGTGGCCTGGCAGGGAAGGACTTAAGAGTAGCCTGGAATTCCTGTACCACCGGCTCCAACTCTATTTCCTCACAACGGATGGGGTAGATTTCAGATTTGTGTAAATTGACTTTAAGTCCTGTTGCCTGGCCGAAGGCATGTAGCAATCCATGCAACAATCGTGCTTCTTCCGGGTCGGGGTTGAGGAAAAGAGCTACATCATCCGCGTACATGGAGGTGCACAGGTGCGCAGGACGTCGCCCTACGGCCCCTACCTGCTGAAAAAACTGAAGCTGCGAAGCAGCGTCGAAAAGCATCTGTAGGGGTTCTAGTGCCAATATGAAGAGCATTGGCGAAAGGGGGTCTCCCTGTCTGAGACCTCTTTGTAATTTATTTATTTGCAGCAAATTTTGTGCAAAAAAAAAGTAAGCTTTTGCAATGGAAAATTAGTTTCGTGTATATTTGACTTCTTCAACAGTTAAGTCAACATTCCAAATACTCTAAATGTTATCTTAATTTGACTACCACAGGTTCAGCGATGTACTTTCAGTACTACTGGCATTTGTTCAAAGTCGCCAAGCTCCTGGCAAGCCAGTTCTGTGGGTTGCTCATAAAGCAAAAACATCTGATGCCCTTTCGTTGCCCAGGAGTTTGACAATTGTTCAGCACAGATTCCTGCAGATTGGCATTTTGTCGACAGCCTGTGCTTGGCAAGGAAATTGGTGACATTAAACGGTACATGCTCTTTTACTCTAGGGCTCTTTTGAGCATACAGTTTTAGCTAACACCTTGTTAAAAAAAAACACTTCTTTTTTAGCTGTTCAAGGTGTGGTGTACTTGCGTTCCCATGATGGGTCTTTTTAAGACAGAAACATCATCAAATTAAACAGAACTACAGTTTCATACTTTCATATTGTATGCCAGCTATGCTTTATCTTTTGGCCAGGAAAAAGTGTGTTTATGTTGGGATGTTGCATTTGATTTCAGTAATGCAACTCAATTTCACATGTTTGTGCTATTTAATCGGTGGCTCTGGGAATGTCAATGTGGGCACCGTTTTGGTTAAAGCAGCTCATTTTGTTTTGCTTTGCGGTATTGTTTTGGCAGTTTACAATTAGGTTACCTATCTTGTGCCATTTGGTCCATTCATAACATAAGTACCTGCAGTTATGTGGAGTTTTACTGTTGTCTTGCAGGAAAAAAACATCGTAAACTTGGAGGCACTGAGAGAACACTGTGCCATCGATGTGGAAGGTCCTCCACATAGAGCAATGCGAGATGTGATGACATTGTGTCAAGTTATCCAGAAAATCACTTTTGATCTAAAACTGACATATGAAGGACTAATGAATGAGGCCATTAGGGCTAGTGAATTCAGCAAGATTTCTTAATTACAAATTTACAATATCCAGCTTCTTTGTTTTTTTTTTTTGAAGATAAGGCAGGAGCTCTGCCGATTCGATTAAGAAGAAAGAGTGCTTACAAAATGAAAGGAAGAAACAAGGCTAAAACAACACAACCGAGAGGACACCGGTTATAGACTCACATGAGTCAACTACACCGAGGGACTATTCCTTGTTGCTAACCTATAATTAGATACATCACTGAGGGTATTCTGAACGACTGCTGACACCGTAGAGTAGTGATTATTGAAAATCCGTGCATTCCTCTCTTTCCAAAGGTTCCACAAACCGAAAATCAGTGAACCGGCCACGCTCTTGCGCTGGCCCTTGGGTAGAGCGAGAAGAGAGTTCTGCCACCAAGAAGGTAAGTTCGGATCTGCTCCCGGAGCAGGCTGCAGGAGAAAAGGGATTTGCAATTTGCCGATCAGAGATGACCACGTTTGCCTTGCAAAGGGGCAGTTTAGCAGAAGATGCGAAGCTACGTCATCCCCAACGCCGCAAAGACAAATAGATCGAGTAAAAGGCCGACCTTTGAGAGCCAGGTTGTCCGCGGTTTGAAGCCTGTTTTGAAATAATAACCAAGCGAAGAACCTGCACTTATTTTGTGTTTTTGCCTTCCAAATGAGTGAGTAGTTAAGATCTGGCAATGCCCCAAAGAACTGCGCTCTGTACGCCGATTTTGCAGAATAAATTCCGTCGTCAGTCCATCTCCAGGTAATCTCATCCTGGATTCCTGACTGCAAATGAATCTCCCGTATGAGACTCCAAAGAGAGAAGAATTCCTGTAATTGCGCCCCTGTTGTGATTCTTCTGAGCTGAATCATCCAGTTGTTGTTGGACAATTCAAACTTTACCGAGTTGTTTTTTCTGCGAACAAAGCGGAAGCACAAAGGGGCTATGTTCATAGGTGCAGAACCAAACAACCAGTTTGAAGTCCAGAATCTGGCTGTCTCCCCATTTCCCAAAATGATATGCGTGCTCGCATTGAAAAGGGCCGTGTCTACCTCATTACACGGGACCGCCATGCTCTTCCACAATCTAGTTGGGTCTTTCCATTGGTACCACAACCAACGTAATCGAAGGGCCCTGCTAAAAGCTTCGAACTGTTTGATGCCCAAACCGCCCAACTCTTTTGGTCTGCAAGTCCTTTTCCAATTAACCAAACAATGCCCTCCTCTACAGTGTAGATCCCCTCTCCAAAGAAAGTTTCTGCGACACCTGTCGATCCTCTTAAAAGCCCACGCTGAAGGTGGGTAAACGGTTAAGTGGTATGTCGGAATTGCCGAAAGAACCGCATCCACTAGGACAAGCCTTCCGGCCTTTGAAAGTAGTGGTCCTTTCCATCCTGCTAACCTGTTCTCTACCTTGTCTAATAAAGGTTGCAGATCCGCTCGCTTTAGAGTCGTGGGTCTAATCGGTAAACCCAAGTATTTCGCCGGAAAAGCTTTCAACAAGGCTGGAAATTCCTGCTGGATTGGCTGGAGGTCGAGGCCCTCACACCGTATCGGGAAGATTTCTGTTTTGAGTAGATTAACCCTTAAACCTGTGGCATTGCCGAAAAGAAGCATAATGGCATGCAACAGCCTCGCTTCGGCCGGGTCTGGATTGATGAACAAGGCTACGTCGTCTGCATACAGAGAGGTGCAAAGATGAGCCGGTCGCTGTCCAATCTTCTTGAGAAGGTTTAGGTGGGACGCCAAAGTCAAGAGCCTCTGAAGCGGCTCAAGGGCCAGGATGAAAAGCATCGGCGAGATCGGATCTCCTTGCCTTAACCCCTTTCTGTGCAAGATCTTTCTGCCCGGACAACCATTTAGCATAACTCTGGAGGAGGTCGATGCTAAGATGAGGGCAATCCAATTTCTCCAACGTTGTCCGAATCCGAAGAAAGCCAACACCTCAAGAAGATACTCCCAACTAAGAGAGTCAAAAGCTTTTGCAAGATCAAGCTTAATGAATAGTGCCGGATTTTTCTTCGCGTGAAGTTCGGAGATGAGGTTCTTGGTGAGAAGGAAACTGTCATGTATGGACCTCTTGCTGATGAAAGCATTTTGGTTGGCTGAGATGAGGGACGGTAGGAGCGGCGCCAACCTGATAGAAAGCAATTTAGACAGGATTTTGCCCACACTATGGATGAGGCTTATTGGTCTGTAGTCTGAGACTGAGTGACAGTCCTGCTTTTTCGGGAGAAGCACGATGAGTGCTTGGTTTAAAAGGTGCAAGCGACGTCCCTGCAGATTGTAAAACTGGTTCACGACAGCCATCAGATCATCCTTTAAAATGCTCCAGCACGTCTTGAAGAAAAGTCCGATGAAGCCATCAGGACCTGGAGCTTTAGCTGACGGGAGGGAAAAAACTGCCTCCTTAACTTCCTGTAAACTGAAAGGCTGCTCCAGATTGAGTAAGTTGACGGAAGGACTTTCCAGGATGGACCAATTCAACGTGAGAGTTCGCTTGAAGGAGGATCCGAAAAGCTCTTCAAAGTGCCTGAAAATCTCTTCATGTTTTTCTTGTGTTTCTGTTGCCAAACCCTGCTGTGTCTGCAGAGAGGCAATGTGCAATTTACGCTTGCGACCAATAGCTCTAATGTGGAAAAATTTTGTGTTTGCGTCTCCTTCCTTGATGTAGTTTATTCTGGATCTTTGTTTCAACCTGAATCTTTGAATTGCCGCCAGACCTAACACCCTATTCTTCAACCTCTTGCGAAGCTGAAATTCTTCCTGGGATAAGAGCCTTCCTTCCTGTGCTCTGTCCAGTTGCAAAATTATTTCTGCTGCTATTGCCCATTGCAGACGGAGGTCACCGATCTGGTCTTGACTCCACCTACGAAGCTCCTTTGTTGCTCTAGCCAACTTGGCATGGAAACGCCGAAACGCGTCCAAACTAAGAACTGGCTTTGCCCAGCTGGTTTGGACCAACTGCAAGAAGCTTGGTAACCTTGTCCAGAAGGTTTCGAAACGGAAACTTTTGCTTCTTTCCTCTGGCGGACTGAACAGGAGCAAAGGACAGTGATCAGAGGCAAGGGAGGAAAGAGCTTGCAACTTGCAATTTGGATGAAGAACCTCCCAATCTTTGGAAGCGAAGAACCTGTCAATTCGAGTTTGAGTGGGGTTGTTTGTCCCACTAGTCCAAGTAAAGTTTCTCCCCGAAAGCTCTAACTCTTTCAGTTGCGTCGTGTTTAGCATGTTTCTGAAGGCATGCATGATACGCCTATTACAATTCCCATTGCTTTTGTCACTTGCCCTGTATATCATGTTAAAATCACCCAGCAGGATCCATTCCGGGAGCAAAGTACCTTGTAAGTGCACTAATTCTTGAAGGAAGAGCAACTTCTCACTTTCGACTTGTGGACCATACACTCCAGTGCAGGACCAAGAACGGTCAGTGCTACGACTAGTGACTTTTGCAGATAATGCATGCCGGGTAAAACATATTTCTGTAAGGCAAAAACTCCTTTCCGAACAGGCAAGAAGGATGCCTCCTCTAGTTCCCTCTGCAGGAAGAAACCCAAAATTGTGAGCGAAGTCAGGACCCAAGGTTTCCTGTACGAGATTCGAATCAACGATCTGGAGCTTCGTTTCCTGTAAGCAGACGATCTCTGCCTTCGTGTCTTTTACCAATTCCCTAACAACCGCTCGCCGAGCCGGTGCGTTTAGCCCTCTAACATTCCAGCAGAGAATACGGCAATCAGCTGGCATTTTGAAGTAAGACCTACACCCTGCGGGCAAAGCCTGCTGTACCTGACAAGGAGACCTGGAAAGTAACAAGCTTGGGAAAACAGCAAGAAGAAGAAGGCGTGCTCGAGAACAGCAGAAGGAAGCACACAGAGATCATGGGGTTTAATAAACAACATTAGGGAGTCCCAAACAAGAGCAAAGACAACAGGGCCTACTAGCACCTGAACGGACTACACAAGCAAGCTTAGCAAAGCTGAAGCCAAACGAGCTGACACAACGGTAAAGAAGCACGGGTCCAACCAAGCGCCACAGAGTGGTCTTGGTAGAAGGACTAACAAAAGTATTACAAGAGACACACAACTCCAAAAGCCCTACACTACTCTGCCAAAGAAGCACAATCCATCGACGGCCGACCTCCCAGGCGTTGGCCCCTGTCGCCGAGGCTAAGTCCAAGTCTCCCTGAACACCTGCCAGTTGAGCAAAGGCTTGAAGGATTTCCGGCGTCAAAGGCTTCTGGAAAGCGTCAAGGTATCTGCGCAAGGCAAAATCATCTAGCGGTGAGTCATCAGTCACAATGCCCAATTTTTTTGCCAGTTGGAACTGGGCTTTCTCTGTAGCAGTCATCTTGGGGATGCATTTTTTAGCCAAACGAGAGCTGCGACGCTGGAAAGTGAACCTATGCGGTTTGCAGGTTGCACTGATCGGCTTCGGCTCCTCCAAGATTGGCCGGGGAATGTTTGCCCCTGCCAAGGACGGGAAGTCTTCAGTGCGTTGTGCCAAAACCTGCACAACGCTGACGGAGACGCTTTGGGGCAGAGACGCTAGAAGGTGTTCCTCTACCATCGGGTCTACCTGAGAGGGAGGATAACAAAGCGACAAAAAGGAGTCGTCACCAGGAAGAGTCTTAGACCCGGGAAGATGAGCTGAATCATCCTAAGCAGGCGCCGAGGCTGTCTCCTCGGCAGTTCCGAGATCGCCTGGGCTCATTCAGGACATGTAGAGAAGCAAAGGAGGACTCCACCTGAGAAAGGAGTCGTCGACTAGGAGACCTTGATCTCTGCCTGGAGAAGGGGTTAGGAGGTTGCTCCCCTGCCGAAGGAAACTGGTCTTTTGCTTGGAGACAGAGCGAGTGTAGTGAACGAGTCCTTCCATGGCTTCCAGAGCGCGGAGACCTGGGGGCCCGCCGGCTGCTTGGACCGGTCTGCGCCTCTTTGGGTGGCTGCCCTCACTGGGAGGACATCCCACCGAAGTTCTGTGGCCGAAGTCGGGCCTTGAGGAGGTGACCTGTCTCTGTCCCGCGGGGACAGTCTCTGATGCACTGGCGCCCTTCTAAGCACCACTCCGTCCGGGGAGCCAAGGCTCCAAGGAAGGAGGTACTTCTTGGGGTAGTCCTCGGAGAAAGAAACCGGCGACGGCTCCCCACTAACCGGACTGTGATCCGAACTTAACCCCGGCCAGGAAGGCGACAGAGGTTCATCCGGGGCGTCAAAGTCCCACACCTGTGCAAGATGAACGATAATCTTGTAGGTGAGGAAAGAGGGAGGAGGTCTCACCTGCGGCTCAACCCTCTCAAGGCCAAAATCAGGGAAGTGAGACGGAGGGGAGTCAGAGGTGTAAAGATCTTGAATCCACAGAGAGGCAGTCTTGGGGATGGTGTTGACATCATCTGTCCAAAGCCACAAGTTGACATCATCTGTCCAAATCCACAGAGAGGCTTCTTTGTTTTAGTGCTTAGTTTTATTTGACTTTTCCCTATAGGATAACCTTCCCCTTCACATGCTGAACATTGTTGCCTTTGCTGTAGCATCTCAGTAATCATACCGTTTTTTTTATTGAAATGATATCTGTTTTTGTCAGTGAAAAAACAACAGTGCAAACTGAACCATTGATTTTTCCCTGCAATCAGCATGATAGAACCATAGCTGAAACCAGTGGTGGATCTACCATGGGGGCGCGTTGGGGCTGGAGTACCGGCTCCACTCATCGCACCCTTGGTACCCTTGTACTATCTCTGATACTACGTGCATTACTAATCTAGTTAATTTTGCTCTTAAGATTGCTACTTGTACATAGTTTTGAGCTCGATTATTTATCAATTTGGATTGCACATGACATTCAAATGTTCTTTTGATATGCTCGCCTTAATGATGGCTTTGCACTAGCCCCCCCTCCATTTTTATCTTGCATATGCCACTGGCTGAAACATTTCTGTTGGCTGATTATCACATCCATCTGATATGCTTCAGTACTGAATTCCTTGTGGGCTGGCATTTCCTTGATATTTGAGTTGCTTTACTCATGAGCTGACGAAAATAATACTTATCTCTGTAGGATGGTATATAACATTTAAAAAAAATTAATTTGCAAGAACAGTGCACACTACAGAAGGTTTATTGAGCTCTGCTTTTCAGTGCAAATTCAGTTAGATAGGACATAGCGGATGTGTAACCTATGCTGCTCTTGTGGCAAAGATTTTAGTCTTTCTCTGGTCATCTTCACCCATAGCATGCAATGCATTATACCCTTTTGGTTTCACTCATTTGTTGGAATTGATTGAAGTTTGCACTTGGGGACTGGATTTGTCAATCGACTGGTCCATTACAACTGGCTGAAGTGCGTGCTTGCGATATTAATGTTGCAGGCTTGCAGCCTAGAAGTGAGGCAGCTATACTATGTACTCATTTCCAAAATAGAGAGAGAATACAGACAAAATTGTACCCTTTTTTTGCAGTATGCAATTGATGTAAACATAAACTCACGTTGTAGGCACTTTCTTAAAACAATAACCACCTCTGCATGTTATGAAAATAGTAGGGAAAACATCCTGATGTCCTTTAATTTTGAAGTATAACTGGTTTGCTGTAAAATGGAAAAGGGCATATTTTTTGGGGTTCCTTTTTTTTGCAAACATTTTATATGTG
Source organism: Rhipidocladum racemiflorum (assembly GCA_036346355.1). Taxonomy (NCBI): domain Eukaryota; kingdom Viridiplantae; phylum Streptophyta; class Magnoliopsida; order Poales; family Poaceae; genus Rhipidocladum; species Rhipidocladum racemiflorum. The sequence goes on along the minus strand of CM070576.1, from coordinate 66,315,403 downwards.
TTTGGTATTATAGGATATCTAAAGGATCATATTACCCATATTTCTTAGTTAGACTTGGACTAGAATCTCGTATTACTGATTTAACTTAGATGCAATGATGTAACCAACCTTCCATTCTGACTTCTGAGCTCTTCTTTCTGGTATTGTGCCAAATGTTTTGTTACTATGTTTGGTGTAGTTAGAATTGGGCATGCTGAATGTGGTCAAGCTTCAGTCTTTTCCAATACATCGTGCTGTAGTTCTATGCATTGCGCTGTATGCAGTGCGACTTTTTTATTCCACTTACTTGCTGCATTTGATCTAAGATAGCACAACAAGAGTTCATAGCTAGTTCTTCTGTGTATTATTCAGCCCTTTGATGACCACATGGTCCACATGTTTATAATGGTTTGCTTTCCTATGATACTTGTAAGACGCTGCTCAGTTAAAATATATCAAGGACTCTGATGGCTGGCCGTATGTGCTTGTGAGCCATGACACTGACAGGCATGCTATGGTGTCCTTTTCTTGTTGCTAGTAGCCAGTAGGTGCCGCTCCCGCTCCCATGTATGTGTTCTGGTCTGTTTTTTATGTGGACCAATGTGTAGCAGCAGTCTGAGCAGGGTTAGAAAATATGGGATAATTGGATATATGCCACTGCAAAAACCTTATTTGATATTTACCATCGTTCCTTTGCTTTTCCGAACGATGCCATTATGAAACCGTGCTTATTTGAAATATGCCACCGCTCGCATCTGGTCACGACACGTGTCCCGTATTAATTGGATATATGCCACTGTAGGAACCGCTTATTCGAGATTTGCCATCGCGGACGGGACACATGTCGTGACCGGACGCAAGCGGTGGCATATTTTGAATAAGCACGGTTTCATAATAGCATCGTTCGAAAAAGCAAAGGAACGATGGCAAATCTCGAATAAGTGGTTCCTACAGTGGCATATATCCAATTATCCCTCGAAAAAAATTTTGAATTTCGGATCCCTCCTTGTTCTCGAGATTTAAGATCCTGGTGAAATGGATTTTTTTAAAAGAAAAAAATTAAATTGCTACAGTACTTTAAAATATTGGCGAGATCATGCAAAATCTTGCCGAAATTTCATGTTTTTTTTTAACTGGATTCAAATTTTAAACGTCTGGATATGATCGGATTTGCATGGCAATTGATTCATAAATGCATGTTACATGGAATCCAGTCACTTCCCATGAAATTTTGTTTTGTTTTCTCTATCATTCAGGGCGACGGCGTGCCAGCTAGATATAGCTGTTGCATGCACACACCCGCGCAGCAAGCCAGCAACACGTTTTCCATCTCTTTAATTACCTAGCTTACTATTGCCTTCTTAATTAGCTGCCCAAACCATCTGTACTTTTGCCAGATTAGACTCTTATCTACAACGCACACTGATGGCTCAATTTGCTTAATTTGTTTGTTGTGATGATAAGAGTTACTGAGAGAGTTAATTAGCTCGTGTTTGATGTAGATCTCGAGAAATGGTTTGAGCATTTGCCAACCCAATCAAGTCATGAAGTCATGATAGGTGGTAGTTAAGTTAGGTAACACATGCCATTTGCCTCTATCTGCGTCACTAATTGTGTATTTCAGGCCTTTTGCCTCTGAATATATATTATATATCTTGATGAGCACATATAGCATATTGATCTTTTTGCCCCGGTGTTTATCGACATAGTAGCACTTGTAGAGCCTGAGGATGGTACAGGTGCAGCAACTTCTTTAGCTTGATAAGATGTAAGAAGCACTTCAGGTGAAATTAATCCCGAAATCAGAAGCTGGGAATAATGAAAAATCCTCGTTCTTCATTAAGAAAACTGTAGAAAATAATTACGCTATTATTAATTTCATATTATTGAAAATAAAGAAAACTATAAAATTAAATCAATATTCTTACCTTGTTTTCTTAATAGAAGCCAAAATCCGAATTTTGGATTTTTTTTATTTTTGGTAAAATTATTTTGAATTTTGCGAAATTATCACTAAGAGCATAAAAATTTTCACAAGAGAATGAAGAGAAGAATTTGCAAGTGTGCTGGTGGGGAAATAATGGGAGGTGCTACCCTATTTACATAAAAAAATAGGATTTTTCAGAATTATTTCAAAAAATTTAATTTTTAAGCCTCCAAAGGCTAAAAATAGCTATAAAACAACTATATTTTTGTCGACGATTGGGGAACAGGCCCCCGCCGAGCTTACTTGTTGGTGGAGGGACCAACTGTGACCCCTTCTTGCGTGAGGGATTACTCAAAGAACGACTCACCAGATTTCAACGAGCGTGGACACAGCAGTTTACCCTGGTTCGGGCCTCTCAGGAAAGAGATAATAGCCCTACTCCAGCTCTTGTATGCTCTTGCAACGTAACTGAGTGTATGACTCTTGTCTTACAATCTGTCTGTCTGTATCTTGTTTCTTGTTTTGTGTCCCCCTCACGATGGGACCCCTTTTATAGCTTACAAAGGATCGAACTCCACGACCCCACTATCCGCACGTTTGGACCTCGTCCAAACGTGGCAACTGGTGGATCCTATCTTTCAGCCACGCTCCCACGGAAACGTAGCAGACCCAACGGAAGTTACGCTCGGGTGGTTATTCCCAGGACCCGAGACCACGTAAGGTCGGCCGATGGCGTGCACCGCAACTCGGACATCTTACCGAGCTCGAGCTCTAATCGATCGAAATACGTGGCATTCTCGGTCCCACCTGAATCGAGCTCGAATCGGGCCGGAATGCGTAGCCTTCCAAGTTCCGATTAGACAATCCAGGGTAACGACCTCCTGGTGGCTCGGGCGGGAGTGAGCTTGGTCGTTGGTGGCATCCGAGGTAATTCATGGAAATTACCCGACCCCCCGACAGCTAGCCCCCGAGGTTCAAGTGGGAAAAGGTCTAAGGAAGGCCTTCCCCTTGGGCCTACCGTTCTACGAGCATGTCGGTTCTGCCGCGGCGGACAACTGCCGCGACCAACGAGCTATTAACCTCCTCCGGGAACGAGCTCGTTCCCCGGCTCGTCGCTTGAGCGAGCAGTGGGCCCTCTCAACGGTTCCTTCTCCTGGAAGCCTGAACTGTCCTTCTGGAACCGTCTTTTACGGCGGGGCGGTTTCGATTTGCGTGCCACGTGTCGTTTTCGAATGGCGAACGCCTCAATCGCCCTCTGTGCCTCTAGGGCTTCCTCGACCATAACGGCGGGAAGTCCTTTGCTTTCCCATCTTCCGGAGGAGCTTTTAAACATTCAAGAGAAACCCTCGACTCACTTGGCCGTTTTGCGATCGCTGCGTCTCATACTCCTCTGCTCCGGCGCTCATTCCTCCCCTTGATCATCTTTTCCACCCTCATGGCGAGGTTCGGCGTCATCAAGCTCGACAGGCGCAGGCTGGAGATCATCCAAAGAAAGCGAGGTACGCCGATGCCGCAGACATGGAGAGTCCTGGCGCCGAGGAGAGCCCACAAATGAGGAGGGGAGATCGTCTCCACCGAGCTCTACGCCATGAACGGGCTCGACGCCCGAAAGTGAGTTCGTCGAGGCCGTGCTCGCCTCCTGCCCAGTGCGAGATCGCTCACCTCCACCCCAACTCCATTCTCATTATGGCCATCTTCACCCATCTCTGCGAAGGGTTCGTGGGCGTCGAGCCCACTCCCGCCTCTTCTTCCACTTCTACACCCTTTCTCGCACCTAAGACGCCTTCGCAGCCCGGCCGCCTCTACTTCCGCTGCGACCCACTCCGACCATACGAGTACCCGAGCTTCACGCTCAAGGACTCGGTGTCGGGTTGGGCCGACTCTTGGTTCTACTTGAGGAAAGCAGAGGGCGGCACGCTTTCCTACTCCGGCGCCAGAGGTCGCGCTGCCGAGACGCCCGACCGCCTGCGTGGAGCCCGAGGAGGAGAAGATCCTCATGACGATCAACGAGCTCACGTGCCTGGGCTGACCGTGGGGCGTTACCGGGACTACGTCAGAACCGGATATCACCCCTTAGGAGGAGGGAGCATCCCTTCTTCAAGGTCGAGGTGGCAGGACATCACCCGGAGTCACGCTCGGGTATGTCATCGCCTCAATTTTCTTTTCCGAGCGCAGGATGCCTCTTCTCACGACCTCTCCCTTGGCCGGTATGCAGCTCCGCCAGAGGACTGGTGGATGTGAGGGTGTCCGAGATGTTCGGCACCCTAAAGGCAAGGAAATCATCGAGGGCCGCCAGATCCCGAACAACGTCCTTAACCTGACCGAGGCGGTAAGTCTCGATTCGGACTTCTTTCAAGCTTTTGTCCTGACAGGTTTCGCCAGGCCTTCCGACCTCATTTGAGTTTTCTCTTTTTCAACAGAGAAGGTTGCCTCGGTCGCCGTGTCCCACCGGGATCCTGGGCGGATTTCCGGTCGAAGACCAAGGGACAAAGTGGTCGCAAGCGCCGCTCGATCTCCGCCGGCCACGCTGCCCTCGCCAGCAAGACACGCAGCGCCCTGCCCGGACGACCGCTCACCCCGCCAAAGACTTGGAGTATGCGACCGGGCAGGAGGTGAGTGAACTAAGATTGTGGATGGATGAGTACACGAGACAATCCCGAGCCGATGGCTCGCTTATGCGCCAAATTGTCGCGCGCGAAGAAGGAGGCCGCAGCTCCGCCGGCCCAAATACGGAAGGTCGAATCGAGGGCTGATCGCGGCCCTTCAAAGTGAGCTTCAGCGGGTGAGCTCGAGCTCGGCTCCGGGACCGCGAGGAGGAGAAGGACGAGCTGGACCCGCCCCTTGGTCCCGAGGTCCCGCAGGTCGCCTCGCCACGCCTCAGCGCCTAACGCCGATCGCTCTCGAGGTCGGCTTGGGGAGGCCGACCCTTCGGTCGCCAGGGCCAACAAGGCGCGCGAGGACATGGCCGCCCTCCTGGCCCGCGCCCGAGCTCAGTTAGCGGACGCCGAGCAAGGTCAGTCTCCTGCTCCCCTCTTGTTTGTCTCTTTCCCCTCCGGCACCATACTAACCCCACATCGTCTATAGTGGGTGTGGCGGTTGGTGCGGAGTTATGGGATTTCGAAGCGATGGCTGACGATATTCTTGGCGTCATCCAATTCGCATCCTGCTCGAGGAAGGAGACGGTACCACCCGTCTCGGTTGCCTCCTCCCCGGGGGGTATGGAGGGCTTATAGAGGTGCTTGATGAGCACCCCCGCCGGAGCGGGAAACTGGGCGGAACCGACCTTCGATAGATGGTCGGCCAGGGTATTGTCCTTCCTGGGGATGTATAGTACTTCGAAGTTTCTGAAGTACTTTTCCATCTTCCTTACTTTAGCCAGGTAAAGCGCCATTGAGTCATCGGAGCACTGATACTCCTTGTTAACCTGGTTGACGACCAGCTGCGAGTCGCCCTTCGCAGTTAGTCGTTGGACTCCGAGCGCTTTGCATGCCCGAAGCCCGGCTAGCAGACCTTCGTATTCTGCTGCGTTGTTTGTTGCGCCGAAATGCAGTTGGAGGGCGTACTGGATCCGCTCCCCCTGAGGGGATTCAAGGACCACTCCAGCCCCCGAGCAATCGTAAGCTCGGGATCCGTCGAAGTGCATGACCCAGCGACCGTGCTCGGCCTGGTTGGGTTCGGGTTCGGACGGGGCGGGGTTTGTCCATTCGGCTAGGAAGTCCGCTAGGACCTGAGATTTGATCGCGGTTCTGGCCGAGAATTCGATCTCGAATTCGGCGAGCTCCATGGCCCATTTCGCGATCCGCCCGCTTGCGTCCTGGTTCCCGAGAATTTCTCTTAGCGGGAAGTTGGTCGGGACTTGGATTTTGTGTGCCTGGAAGTAGTGTCTTAATTTCTTCGAGGCCACGAGGAGCGCATAAAGGAGTTTCTGGACCTCGGGGTAATGCTCCTTTGGTCCGTGTAAGACTTCACTGACGTAGTAGATCGGGCGCTGCACCCCGTCCCGTTCTACCGTTATGACGGCGCTTACTGCCTGGGGTGTGGCGGCCAGGTAGAGCAAGAGAACCTCTCCAATTCTTGGCGTGGTCAAGACCGGGGGTCTTGACAAATATAGCTTAAGCTCTTTGAAAGAGCGGTCTGCTTCATCCGTCCAAGTGAAACCATCGTGCTTCCGGAGCGCCTTGAAGAAAGGTAGGCCACGTTCCCCGAGCCGCGAGATGAAACGACTTAAGGCCGCCATTCTCCCGGTCAGGGACTGGACCTCCCGAGTGCAAGTCGGTGGTCGCGTGTTCTCGATGGCTTCTATCTTTTCTGGGTTGGCCCCGATCCCTTGCGGGCCGATCATGTATCCGAGCACCTTGCCAGCTTTGACCCCAAACACACATTTTCCAGGGTTCAACTTTATTCGATGCTTATTGAGGTTATGAAAAGTCTCCTCTAGATCGGATACATGGTCCGAGGCCATCTTGCTCTTGACGACTATGTCGTCTACATATACTTCCAGGTTCCGACCTATTTGGTTCGAGAAGGTTTTCTGCATGAGGCGCTGGAAGGTCGCTCCAGCGTTCCTTAGACCGAAGGACATGGTCGTGTAGCGTAATGTGCCAAAGCGGCGTGATGAAGGAAGTTTTCTCCTCGTCGTCGGGCGATATGCCGATCTGGTGATAGCCTGAGTAGGCGTCCAAGCTCATCGCCTCGGAGTCGGCCGTTGCGTCGACTAACCGGTCTATCCGAGGTAGCGGAAATTGTCTTTCGGGCATGCGGCGTTCAGCCCGTGTGATCGACACACATGCGCCACTTGCCCCTTTTTTCATCACGATAATCGGGTTGGCCAACCAATCGGAATGGTCGACCTCCCGAATGAAACCGGCTTTGAGGAGCTTGTCCGGTTCCTCCTCGATGATGGCTTGCTTCTCCGGAGAAGCGCTGAGCTTCGCCGCAGGCTTTTGTCGTGCCGAATCGCTAGCTTTGTGCTCGACGACCTCCCTTGGGACCCGGGCATGCTCGGACGGTTCCCAGGCGAACGTGTCCGCTTCTCGGAGGAAGGTCACGAGCTCGAGTTCCTATTTAGGATCTAGGAAGCCCCCACGTGTACGACCTTGTCTGGCTCTGCGTCGCACAACGGATGGCCTTGGTTTCTCCTCGGCTTGGAGGCTAGCCTTGGGCCGGAACTCCTCGGCTCTTGCTCGGGCCCTTGGCAGTTGACCGACCATGTCTAACGCCCTCTCGTCGCAGTTTAGAGCTGCTTTCGGGCTTCCCTTGACCGTGATCACGCCGCCGGGGCCGGGGACCTTCAAGCATTGATACCCGTGATGAGTGGCGGCCATGAATTTGGCGAGCGCTGGTCGGCCCAGGATTGCATTGTAAGCCGACTCGAAATCGACCACTTCGAACGTGATCAGCTCCGTTCGGAAGTTGCTCGGATTGCCGAACGTTACTGGCAGGACGATCTGGCCAAGCGGCCTGACCGACGTTCCGGGCACTATCCCGTAGAACGGGACCACCAGGCTTTTGATCTTGGAGCGAGGGATCTGCATCTCGTCCAAGACCTGGCAGATATCAGGTCTAGGGAGCTCCCGCAATCCACAAGGACCCGACCTACTGCGGTGTTGCAGATCGTTGGGCTAACGACCATTGGAAGCCTTTGGGGTTTCGTCATCCCCAGGGCGCCGCCTTAGAGAAGGTGATCGGCAGCTCGGACCACTTGAGCTGCTGAACAGGAGGCTTCCCCTGAGTGACACGGAGTACCTCGCGTGCGGCCTCCTTTAACTCCCGACGCGATCCGTAGGCGGCGGAGCCCCCGAATATCACGGCGATGTGGTTTCTCGGCTCTTGGTACTCCATGTCGGTGTCTTGCTCCTCGGCGGGCTTCTTGCCCTTGACGTCTCCTTCCATCTCGGGGAGCGTGGGCATGGGACCCTTACCATTGTAGAACTGCTCCAGGCGGGAGGCCCACGTTCTGCAATTCCGAAGGTCATGCCCATGCGCCTGGTGGAGCGGGCAGAAATAGGCACTAGCCCGCCCGCGTTGGTCGCCGCGCTCTTGGTCGTCCGGTTACGCTTTCGTTGTTCCACAACCGTCGACCCTTTTCTTTCAGGGCTCCCCCATACGACTGCGAGGTCGGTCGTTGTCTTTCGATGGTCGCCACCATGCCGAGAGGCAGGATTTTTCTTCTTTTTGATTTTTTTCTCGATCGAGCTTACGCTCTTTCGGCTTGATGCCCCCTCGAGCCCGGGCTGAGGGGGCAGCTTTCCCTCGTCCAGCAGCTTCTTCCATTGGACGGCCTCGTCCGCGTTGGCGTAACGGTCAGCCATGCGGAACAGCTCGTTGGCTGTAATGTCCGGGTGAATTTCGAGGTCCTGAGTAAAGCGTACGTCTCGGACCCCGAACTTGAAAGCCCGGACGACCGCCTCATCCGAGATGCTCGGGATGGAATTGCGCACTTGCATGAAGCGCCGACGAATCGGGCGCAGGGTCTCGCCCTCCGTCTGTATCAGACGCTCAAGGTCGCGCTCCTTCCCCGGGCGGACGTAGCAGCTCTGGAAGTTAGCTCGGAGAGTGCTGCTCAGCTGGGCCCAGGACCGGATCGAGTTCTCCTTCTGGTTGAATAGCCACGTCCGGGCCGGCCCGTCCAGGACTGTGGGCAGGAAGTTGGCCATCACCCTTTCATCACCCCCGGCAGCTAAAATGGCCGTGGTGTAGATCGAGAGAAACTCGTCGGGGTTCTGAGTCCCATCGAATCTCTCGATGTGACCCGGCTTAAACCTTGTCGGCCAGGTCACACGTCGCAGCGACGTCGCGAACGCCCTGCACCCGAACACGGATCGTCGGGCGATCACCACGAAGCGGCGGTCGGGCGATCCCCACCGGCCGAGCCCGAGGTTAGCGGGCCCAGCGAGAATATCTCCCTACGCCGGTAGGATGGGGAGTGGCCCGATGAGGAATGTTCGGCCCGGTTCTGCCCGTGGCTTGCAGTCCGCTGGTCCCGAGGGAGCCCCCGGGAATTGCTCCGGGTGCCCTCCCGAGCCCGGCCAAGCGCCAGTCACTCTGGGTGCGGCTGCGTGAGTCGTCGGGGTGGCGGCGCTCGGACGCCTGGCGGCGACGTTCCCAGGAATTGCTCTGGGCGTCCCTTTCCCGGGAGGCCTCCGCCGCCCTTATGTCTGTGGCGATTTCCTCGAGGTCGTCGGCCACGGCCGCGCCCATGGCTTCTAGGTCGACCTGCTCAGGAAACTCTCTGAGGTTGCGCACCACCGTGGCCCGGGCTTGAAGGCGTTCGCTCGAGGGAACGCGGGCGACGAGCTCGTTTCGTCGCCGCGACGGGCTCCGAGTCCCGTGACGCTGCGTGGAAATTCTCACGAACCCGGCCCTGGTCTTATCGGTCAGGCCACCTCGGACTTCTTGCCGCCAAAGTGGTCGTCCGGTCGAGGATACTGCAGGTGCTCTTTGGCCGCTTCAGAGCGGTGAAGACGCTGTCACCGGGATTTGCTCCCGACATTTCCATCCTCCTCCGCAACGAAGACGTTACGGGATTGGACGGATCGCGAGGGGGACATCACGGTGTCTCCCCGTGAAGCGGTCCCCTGGTCGAGCTCGTAAAGGTCGGGGATGTCCAGACCATCGTAGAGCCCGTCATACTCGTCGTCCGAGAGGGCGTCGAGCTGGGAGCGAAAGAACTGCTCCGGTGCAGCAGCGGCTTCCAGGGAAAAGCTCCCGGAACCGTCTTGATTCTTAATGCCGGCGACGTCGCCGGCCCCATTGTCGAAGAACTGCTTGTCCTCTTCCCCGATCTCGGGGGCGTAGAGGCCCCGGCGGTTCTGGGATTCTGACATTCTTCGGGATTCCTCACGAAAGGGAAAGTCAGTCCCCACGGACGGCGCCAGCTGTCGATGATTGGGGAACAGGCCCCCGCCGAGCTTACTTGTTGGTGGAGGGACCAACTGTGACCCCTTCTTGCGTGAGGGATTACTCAAAGAACGACTCACCAGATTTCAACGAGCGTGGACACAGCAGTTTACCCTGGTTCGGGCCTCTCAGGAAAGAGATAATAGCCCTACTCCAGCTCTTGTATGCTCTTGCAACGTAACTGAGTGTATGACTCTTGTCTTACAATCTGTCTGTCTGTATCTTGTTTCTTGTTTTGTGTCCCCCTCACGATGGGACCCCTTTTATAGCTTACAAAGGATCGAACTCCACGACCCCACTATCCGCACGTTTGGACCTCGTCCAAACGTGGCAACTGGTGGATCCTATCTTTCCGCCACGCTCCCACGGGAAACGTAACGGGCCAACGGAAGTTACGCTCGGGTGGTTATTCCCACCGACCCGAGACCACGTAAGGTCGGCCGATGGCCGGCACCGAGCTCGGACATCTTACCCGAGCTCGAGCTCGGAATCGACTGAAATACGTGGCATTCTCGGTCCCACCCGAGCCCGAGCTCGAATCGGCCTAATGCGTAGCCTTCCAAGTTCCGATTAGACAATCCAGGGTAACGACCTCCTGGTGGCTCGGGCGGGAGTGAGCTTGGTCGTTGGTGGCATCCGAGGTAATTCATGGAAATTACCCGACCCCCCGACAATTTTAAATAAAAGGGTTAAATAGGCCGTGTTGTGCCTAATCATGCCAGGCCGTGCCGAGGTGTCAGCCCAAGCACGGCACGGACTATCGAGCTGTGCTGATCAGACACGTTTACGATCGGGCTATGCCGTGCTTGGACCGTGCCTACATTGATAGACTGAGGGCCAGCCCATTTGGCACAACCTACTTGACCATCTCTATTTTGGAGTGGCATGCTATAAATAAAAAAAATTGTTTTGAATGACAATTTCCAATCTCCCATCTTTAGGTAGCGTATTATCAATCTTCCCTTTACATTGCCGGTACTGCTTAATTGCGCATGTACGAATAACTTTTCAAGGTCAGCTGGTTAATTTAATCTTTACAGCGTGTCACCCTTGTCCATACTTGCACTTGTGTAGCCTATGTTACCATTTTTTTTTACCGAAGAACTAACTTTATTGATGCAGTCTAATTAGTAATTACATCGATATCTGTTTCTGTGTTATCTGGATCGTTCACTGTTTTTTTACTGTGCCATAAGATATTGTGTGCACGGGTGTTTAACCCTGTAGAGCTACATGCAAAAATATTACTCTGCACCAGACGCTTTGATAAGGTGCTTGATTCATCTGTTGACCGTTGCAACTCATCGAGCTGTGCTTCAAACCGTTGTGAGAGGTGGAGAGTGTGGAGACTATTTCTTCGTTTGTTCTCTTGTCATAGTTTGTACATTTGGTTGCTGCCATTGATTTTACTGCAGTTATTAGGAAAAAATCGTATTCAATACAACTGTGTGCTCGTATTTACGAAACGATACAACATTTTCGCGAAATTACAAAAAACCCACCCTTGACCGGTTCCTGGGGAACCATTGATGCATGGCCGGTTCCCCAGGAACCATACAAGCGCATGACCGGTTCCTGGGGAACCATACATGCCTTGGCCGGTTCCCCAGGAACCATTCAAGCCATCTACGGTTCTGAGGAATCGCAAGCCATATGTACGGTTCCCCAGAAACCGGCCAAGGCATTTTTTTTTCTTTTTTCTAAATTTTGGGAAATTTTCGTATTTAGCACATGTTTCAACTCGTTGTTAAACGTAAGAAATAATTAATGTGCTATACCCTGATTATTTAACCATTAAAAATTATGAAGCCACTTTTGTTATTATCAGTAGGAAGTAAATAACATGTATTCGTAAAAAAACTTAGGGTGTACCAATTAGCTTTTGTTCGGTGAGGGTCATATCGAGCCATGACGCAGCTTAAAGTATACCGTAATGCCGTAATATGCTTGCCATAATACCCCTAAGTTTTATTGTCAACGTTAACTTTTAAGCCTTTTCGGCGTAAAATATCACGTTTAAATGTAATTTTTGGCACGAATACTGCAGATTTGCTCTTCGATATATGGAGTACCATATTCTGGCAAAATATTTTATTTACACCTTGCTTTGCTACAAAAATATGCTGCCGCAATACCCCTAAGTTTTATTGTCAACGTTAACTTTTAAGCCTTTTCGGCAATACGTAAAATATCACGTTTAAATGTAATTTTTGGCACGAATACTGCAGATTTGCTCTTCGATATATGGAGTACCATATTCTGGCAAAATATTTTATTTACACCTTGCTTTGCTACAAAAATATGCTGCCGCAATACCCCTAAGTTTAATTGTCAACGTTAACTTTTAAGCCTTTTCGGCAGCCCGTAAAATATCACGTTTAAATGTAATTTTTGGCACGAATCCTGCAGATGTGCTCTTCGATATATGGAGTACCATATTCTGGCAAAATATTTTATTTACACCTTTCTTTGCTACAAAAATATGCTGCCGCAATACCCCTAAGTTTTATTGTCAACGTTAACTTTTAAGCCTTTTCGGCAATACGTAAAATATCACGTTTAAATGTAATTTTTGGCACGAATACTGCAGATGTGCTCTTCGATATATGGAGTACCATATTCTGGCAAAATATTTTATTTACACCTTGCTTTGCTACAAAAATATGCTGCCGCAATACACCTAAGTTTTATTGTCAACGTTAACTTTTAAGTCTTTCCGGCAATACGTAAAATATCACGTTTAAATGTAATTTTTGGCACGAATACTGCAGATTTGCTCTTCGATATATGGAGTACCATATTCTGGCAAAATATTTTATTTACACCTTGCTTTGCTACAAAAATATGCTGCCGCAATACCCCTAAGTTTTATTGTCAACGTTAACTTTTAAGCCTTTTCGGCAATACGTAAAATATCACGTTTAAATGTAATTTTTGGCACGAATACTGCAGATTTGCTCTTCGATATATGGAGTACCATATTCTGGCAAAATATTTTATTTACACCTTGCTTTGCTACAAAAATATGCTGCCTCAATACACCTAAGTTTTATTGTCAACGTTAACTTTTAAGCCTTTTCGGCATCACGTAAAATATCACGTTTAAATGTAATTTTTGGCACGAATCCTGCAGATGTGCTCTTCGATATATGGAGTACCATATTCTGGCAAAATATTTTATTTACACCTTTCTTTGCTACAAAAATATGCTGCCGCAATACCCCTAAGTTTTATTGTCAACGTTAACTTTTAAGCCTTTTAAAATACGTAAAATATCACGTTTAAATGTAATTTTTGGCACGAATCTGCAGATGTGCTCTTCGATATATGGAGTACCATATTCTGGCAAAATATTTTATTTACACCTTGCTTTGCTACAAAAATATGCTGCCGCAATACACCTAAGTTTTATTGTCAACGTTAACTTTTAAGTCTTTCCGGCAATACGTAAAATATCACGTTTAAATGTAATTTTTGGCACGAATACTGCAGATTTGCTCTTCGATATATGGAGTACCATATTCTGGCAAAATATTTTATTTACACCTTGCTTTGCTACAAAAATATCTTTGCCGCAATAATACACCTAAGTTTTATTGTCAACGTTAACTTTTAAGCCTTTTCGGCAATACGTAAAATATCACGTTTAAATGTAATTTTTGGCACAAATACTGCAGATTTGCTCTTCGATATATGGAGTACCATATTCTGGGAAAATATTTTATTTACACCTTGCTTTGCTACAAAAATATGCTGCCGCAATACCCCTAAGTTTAATTGTCAACGTTAACTTTTAAGCCTTTTCGGCAGCCCGTAAAATATCACGTTTAAATGTAATTTTTGGCACGAATCCTGCAGATGTGCTCTTCGATATATGGAGTACCATATTCTGGCAAAATATTTTATTTACACCTTTCTTTGCTACAAAAATATGCTGCCGCAATACCCCTAAGTTTTATTGTCAACGTTAACTTTTAAGCCTTTTCGGCAGACCGTAAAATATCACGTTTAAATGTAATTTTTGGCACGAATACTGCAGATGTGCTCTTCGATATATGGAGTACCATATTCTGGCAAAATATTTTATTTACACCTTGCTTTGCTACAAAAATATGCTGCCGCAATACACCTAAGTTTTATTGTCAACGTTAACTTTTAAGTCTTCCCGGCAATACGTAAAATATCACGTTTAAATGTAATTTTTGGCACGAATACTGCAGATTTGCTCTTCGATATATGGAGTACCATATTCTGGGAAAATATTTTATTTACACCTTGCTTTGCTACAAAAATATCTTTGCATAATACCCTAAGTTTTATTGTCAACGTTAACTTTTAAGCCTTTTAAAGAATACGTAAAATATCACGTTTAAATGTAATTTTTGCACGAATCTGCAGATTTGCTCTTCGATATATGGAGTACCATATTCTGGCAAAATATTTTATTTACACCTTGGTTTGCTACAAAAATATGCTGCCATAATACCCTAAGTTTTATTGTCAACGCGTTAACTTTTAAACCTTTCGCAATACGTAAAATATCACGTTTAAATGTAATTTTTATACGAATCTGCAGATTTGCTCTTCGATATATGGAGTACCATATTCTGGGAAAATATTTTATTTACACCTTGCTTTGCTACAAAAATATCTTTGCCATAATACCCTAAGTTTTATTGTCAACGTTAACTTTTAAGCCTTTTAATAATACGTAAAATATCACGTTTAAATGTAATTTTTGGCACGAATCTGTAGATTTGCTCTTCGATATATGGAGTACCATATTCTGGAAAATATTTTATTTACACCTTGCTTTGCTACAAAAATAATTTGCCATAATACCCTAAGTTTAATTGTCAACGTTAACTTTTAAGCCTTTTAGGCCAGTAAAATATCACGTTTAAATGTAATTTTTTGGCACGAATTAAAATTACATTTAAGCGTGATATTTTACTGCACTAAAAGGCTTAAAAGTTAACGTCGATAATAAAACTTAGGGGTATTGGCTGATATTTTTGTAGCAAAGCAAGGTGTAAATAAAATATTTTGCCCGAATATGGTACTCCATATATCGAAGAGCACATCTCAGGATTCGTGCCAAAAATTACATTTAAACGTGATATTTTACTGGTCGCCTAAAAGGCTTAAAAGTTAACGTTGACAATTAAACTTAGGGTATTATGGCAGATATTTTTGTAGCAAAGCAAGGTGTAAATAAAATATTTTGCCGTAATATGGTACTCCATATATCGAAGAGCAAATCTGGCAGATTCGTGCCAAATTACATTTAAACGTGATATTTTACGTATTGGAAAGACTTAAAAGTTAACGTTGACAATAAAACTTAGGTGTATTATGGCAGCATATTTTGTAGCAAAGCAAGGTGTAAATAAAATATTTTGCCGTAATATGGTACTCCATATATCGAAGAGCAAATCTGCAGATTCGTGCCAAAAATTACATTTAAACGTGATATTTTACTGGTCCTAAAAGGCTTAAAAGTTAACGTTGACAATAAAACTTAGGGGTATTATAAGAAGATATTACGGCATTACGGTATACTTTAAGCTGCGTCATGGCTCGATATGACCCTCACCGAACAAAAGCTAATTGGTACACCCTAAGTTTTTTTACGAATACATGTTATTTACTTCCTACTGATAATAACAAAAGTGGCTTCATAATTTTTAATGGTTAAATAATCAGGGTATAGCACATTAATTATTTCTTACGTTTAACAACGAGTTGAAACATGTGCTAAATACGAAAATTTCCCAAAATTTAGAAAAAAGAAAAAAAAATGCCTTGGCCGGTTTCTGGGGAACCGTACATGGCTTGGCCGGTTCCCCAGGAACCGTAGATGGCTTGAATGGTTCCTGGGGAACCGGCCAAGGCATGTATGGTTCCCCAGGAACCGGTCATGCGCTTGTATGGTTCCTGGGGAACCGGCCATGCATCAATGGTTCCCCAGGAACCGGTCAAGGGTGGGTTTTTTGTAATTTCGCGAAAATGTTGTATCGTTTCGTAAATACGAGCACACAGTTGTATTGAATACGATTTTTTCCGCAGTTATTACGAACAATCTTACAGAAATATTAGTACCCGTGATGTACTACATCAGTTGAGATTAGTAATAACTGTTCTCTTCGACTCTTCGTAAGAAATGAAACAAATCAAAATCTTAGCTACTCATTCTCTTTTAGCCCCGTCTTAAAAATAAGAAAAAAGAGCCCATGCTCTTTTAGCGCGTTAATTAGATCATAGAAGATTCCAGAGCCCTTTTTCTCCGGTCCGAGAAAGCAGCCTTTTGCTTTAGCCATGTGTCCCGTAAGTCCCTCGTTTCTTTCAAGTAAAAGCGCGTTTTTCTCAATCTTTG
This sequence comes from Rhipidocladum racemiflorum, assembly GCA_036346355.1. Taxonomy (NCBI): domain Eukaryota; kingdom Viridiplantae; phylum Streptophyta; class Magnoliopsida; order Poales; family Poaceae; genus Rhipidocladum; species Rhipidocladum racemiflorum. The sequence goes on along the minus strand of CM070576.1, from coordinate 66,299,222 downwards.
GTCGGTAACTTTACGAAGTGGTCATAGTTGCACTGGATAATAAGATATGGTATCTCTTGTCTATGCCTTCAGAAAGTCCCATCCGTATGTTTCAAAAATCCTTCGTTCCGTTTGACTATGAATCGGATTCCAACATGCGTTTGATCCGTTGGTCATGACTCATGTACCCAGCATATCTCATGACAACAATGTTCTACCTAATATGACATAACGTATAGTACTAGCTAGCAGCGGAGCTTAGAGGAAATTAATTAAGCACAGAGGTCCGATTGCCGGGCCCTCTTGTCCCTAAAGTAACTTCGCCATTCTAAGTTTGTAATGTACGTTCTTCGTGGTACGTGCATGATTCTAAGGTGAAAATGAAATGCATGCAGCACGTAACGTACGCGGTCGCGCACACAGTAAGTTCTCGAGTGAATTGAATATTCGCCACAGTACTAACATGTACAGGGGAGGGGGAGCCCCCGGACGCCCGGAGATCGATGTTGGTACTCCATACGAGACAAACACGTACGGTAACAGTACGTAGCTAGTTTTTGCCTGGTATCTTGACCATCTGGGCTCTGGCGCGACGACGCGCCTGCACGCATGCGTGGAGGCGTAGTGCTGCAGCGAGCACGAGTTACACGAGGAGGCTGTAGCATGCAGTAGCCGGTTCGGTACGTAGCTAGCGCATGTGATGTACGACATGCGACCGAGTGGTGGGCTTCCCGTTCCGCTGGACAGCTAGCGCAGCTGATCAGAGAAGATACGTACGAACCACGAATTAATCCACGTACGGTGATCGATCGTGTGGTGGCACCACGAATCGATCGCACGCACGCACGCGACGCGACGCACTGTTTTCAGAGCCTTGGCGCGCACCCTTCATCTGCATGGTGCATGTGACGTGCGCCATGGACTCTCCGAATTCTTGGTTGGTTGCCGGATGGAGCACCCAACTCGGTACGTGCGTGCGTGCTTCGTGACGCTTCTAGCGTGCATGGGCGGATCCAGGGAGCGTGCCGGCCGGTATGCTATGGCATCTTTAAAAGTTTAAAAAGCCTCAAGGGATTACCTTTGGATGGATCAAATTTATTTTATTGTTTAGAATTTATAAAACATTAGAACTATTTGTATGATATTTTTATTAAATTTTAAATATATATATATTGTATTTATAATATTACAAAACTACAATATATATATCTATAATATACGCTTCATCGAAAATTTACTATGTTAGACCATCTCCAACCATATTCCCTTCATTTCATTCCCTTCCCTGTTCCCTTCCTCATTCCCATTCCCTTTATTTCCACTCATCTCCAACAGATTCCCTTTAAAGGGAATTGTATAGGGAAAGGAGAGAATCCCTTCCTGGAGGGAATGGGAGAGAGAATCCAGTGAAGGGAATCTTTGAAGGAGCAGTTGGGCTGAAGGAATGGGAATCCCTTCGCGAAGGGAATGAGGGAGGGGACGGGAATGGGTTGGAGATGGTCTAGCTTCGGATGTGCATTGGGTAGGAGCCGCATGCAGGACACCCACTCACACCCCGAGCTACGTGGTCTAGTCTGGTTGGGTCGGGTCGGCCCTCCATCACGTACGTAACACTGGCCCGCCTTAGCACGCGCCTGCAGCCCTCGCACCCCAGCACACCGCGTGCTAGCTACCGCTTCCCATTTTTCCCATGTGCAACGCAAAAGATCAAGCTCACCGCCAAGCCATGCATAAACAGGAGTTCGTCGGTTCAAGCTAGGCTCCTTTGCGAAAAAAAAGAAGCAGCTGCCACTCGCAGTAGTAATTCGCAACAATCACATGCATACACGGGCATGTTTCATCTCTCACCACGTGCATCAGCATCATGCAAGCGTGTCCTCTTTTTTTTCTCAGGCTTGACTTTGGCGCCTTCTCATTTCACACGTGACTAGTCCTGCAGAAAATTCTAGCTAGCATTAGCTCATTCTCTAGCTAGGATTAGTTCCCTAAGGTTAAACAAAACAACATGCATGGCTAATGATTTGATTAATAATGATGACTTCCTCTGTTACATATTATTCTCGTCGAGTCGCCAACTCACCATAGGTCGTCCGGAGAGAAATTAAGGTGGCGTGTCACTAGCATTTCACTGTTTTTTCAGTATCTCACAGATTGCATCGTTTAACTGCTGGCCCGAAAAGTGCCAAGTGCCAACACGTAATGCGTTATGCGTGTAGCTTGTCCCTGTTTTGGGGGACAAATTTGCTGATTTGACTATAGAAAAGACAGGGAAACAAACAAATAGCTGGAAGTACTTCTGTCTCGCCTCCCACATGGCCACATACTTCTTTTTAAAAAATATAATCTCATTCTGGATAAATTTATAAAAATAATCTCATTTTCAACCACGGAAGACACGATAGACAATATGTATCACCTCCTATACTTCATACTACAACAAGACACTGGAGATTCTTGCCAAGCTTTCCTTCCTCTGTAGGAATGTGACGATCACTCTTAATTAATCATTTAACTAATCACTTAATTACCTCCCTACTAACATAAGGGTGCTCGTCAACTCCCAACCACCGGCTGATGTCGAGCTCCTGCTACGTAGTAGTTCTGTGTCTGTCATGCCCGCCACGATGGATTGTACTGCCACGGCACGGAAGCATGACAGGTGACACATGTCGCTTGCCGCTGCTTCTGCGGTCGGGACGGTGCTAGTTTTGCAAATTCATTCGCACATGGGCAACTTTAGAAGAAAAAAAGTGTGCCAGGAGCCAAAACAAGGCAAAATATTGAAATAATTGTGTGTTGTCCGTCCTATATATATACGATACGGTTCCTAATGTAGTCAGATTTTTTCCTACAAACAATAAGATATATCATATACATACGCACGCGGCATCGATTGATCGTATGGAAACGTACACGGGATTCTATCGCATTCGACAAAAGTACGGGAACACTAATTGTTGGTGTTTCGAGCACTGGCAATACGATTTGTTTGGTTTAGGGGGTCGCGCGCTCCCTCTCCTCGAATGGTTAGACTCAGGGGGTCCAAGATGTATACTGGTTCGGGCTGAACGTCCCTACTCCGGTTCGCACGGTGGGTTTATATTGCTTTTGGGGGCGGGTGACCGCGTGGAGTTACAAGCGGGGGGCTGAAGTTCGGTTTCGAGCGCCCCGCTGGGAGTGGAGACTGCCTATTGGGAAGAAGAAGTGGAAAAAAGGTCTCTCCCTTTCCCTCAGGGTCCTGCCTCCCTTTATATAGATGGAGGGGGCAGGTTACAAGAGAGTTTTTTTAGAAAGAAAAGGATGGGGTGTCCCCGGCCTCGGAGTCTTGGCCTCCGTCTCGGTCATCCGCGCGACGTTTGAACGTCCCACGCCGGGTTGGCAGGGTCATCGGGCGGCGCGGGCTCTGTCTTCGTCGGGAAGCCTCTGTGCGTTGGCCAGGTGCTGACGTAGTTGCGTGCGGGCTAGGAGTTGCCTCGGGAGGGAGCGTTCCCTCCCACTGCGCACGATTGGGGCGACAGGACCGGTGCTTGACTTTGGCTACCGCCCTGCCGCCTTGGGAAGGAGCAACTTACTCTGGTGCGGTTACTTCGTGCTGTCATGTCCGTGGGGTAGGTGGCCAGCTACTAGCAGGAGTCCGACATCTTGGTTTTTGGCGGGAGCCCCCTTGGTCGGGGTCGGAGCACCGTGGGACGTCCGACCTACGGGGGTCGGACCGCCCCCCGGTCAGCTTGGTCGGGGATGGGCCGTCCTTGGTGGCCCAGCGAGGACTCCGACTGAAGCTGGGCTTGGGGCGGCCCACTAGTTCACGCAGGCCGCTGGGGGTACCCATGGTACGGGTACTCGTTAGTAGCCCCCGAGCCCCCGAACGAGTTCGTCGGAAGTGGTCGGGGGTTGCTTCGGCTTGGCGGAATCTGATCGAGCGCGTGCGAACGCACTTAGTCGGTCGTTCCAACCGGGTGTAGCCCCCGAGCCCGTTGTGACCGAGCATATTAGTCCATTTAAGGTTATCATGTGTTGATGCAAACAACGCGACGTGGATGCACGCCGAGCGAACACGCCAGCCAAAAAATAACATCACTACGGAGGCCAGAACCTTTCCATCTTTAATATACGGGGTATTCTTTCCCTTCAAAAAAATGTGTTGATTGTTAGCTATATAATGCGCTAGCTCTCTATCATATGCAAAACGGGTGTAATTTGGAATTAACTAGGTTACTTAAACATGTACGATCCTATACCAGCTCAAGAAAAGAAAGTATTTATTTTTTTAGTGTGTGGTTCTATAATGAAATCCTCATGGCAAATAAATGTTTCTAAAAAAACATGGGAAAAGTGTCGTGGGCCCAACAAACCCACCCACTCCGGCGAGCGAAGCGAAGCTCACACCTTCGCCCGGATCAAGCGAAACTGAAGCACAGCAAGCAAAAGATATAGCACGATATACTAAGTTAAGGGCATACGGAGCGCGAATAGGGCAAAATAGGTAGATGGGCAACGCAATGAGCCGGAGCAACGCGAGAAGCCAAGGAAGGGTCCTCCTTTGGAGCCGTGATGAAACATGGCCGACCAGAATCTCACCCGAACCTGCCATCCTGCCACAGCCTACAGAAAACCACCAGACAATGTCAGACTAATCAAAGACCTACAAGCATGAGAATTCTCCATGCAACCCCTGAAAAGAGCACAGGACAAAAAGGGCAAAGAAGTAAAGAGGAGCATAAAACTCCAAGTAGAAGCCACCTGGCCCCCAACAAAGGACAGGTGGATGGTGATGCAAGTAGAACAATTGTAAAAAGACCTGACACCCCCTTGTCAGCGCCGGTCGAAAAATGGCCAACCGATGCATGCATTCGAGGACGATTTCTCCATCCCTCCCATGTAAAAGGAGGAAGAAGTCGCTCAAGAGGGGGATCTTCTTTCCCCCTAAAAAAAACTTTACATCACCTCCACTCCAGGAACGTAAGAATCGAGAACTGGAATCTGTTCACGTGGTTTAATCCGCCAACAAAAAGAAAGAGAGGAAAACGCAAAGACAATTATAGCCATGTGTCATCTATAGGGTTGAAAACAGAACGGAGAGTTTATTTATAGAAAAATAAAATGAAAGTCTTTTTATGAAAACAGAAACGGATTTTTTTTTGTCGAAACGAAAACAGGAGAGCCAGTTCCGACGAAAATAGAAACGAAAACATAAATTTTGTATAAGTGAAACTAGAAATTAGAAATGAAAATGGGCCAGAAAGTGAAACAGGTTTCGTCCAAAAAGGAGAAGAGGGAATTTATATTTATTTTTGAATTAAAATAATTTTAAAAATACAAATGCCTTTTTAGAAAATATCTAATAGAGTTCAAAATTTTCAAAAAAATTTATGAATATACTTTGAAACATTTTAAACCTAGAAAAATTATTTTTAGCGTATTTTTTTTTATTTTTCATGAATAAATTAATTTTATAAATCTTAAAATAACAAAGCGGCATTTATAAACTCTAGAAAATCCATGATAAATCTCATAAAATTATAAATGAACATCGAACAATAATATACAAATTTTAGGACGTTACACCTTTGTAGTTGGTGGAATAAGAGGATGTCGATGATAATGATATGAAGGAGGGCATGATGGTCTGATATAGGGGACAAGCAATGGGTCTTTAGTTGATAAATTTGAGAAAAAAATTTCTAGTGATACTAATGAGCATAACAATGTTCTTGTATCCGCCTTGGAGGTGAAATGAGTTATATTGTTCTTGTGGTCATGTATATTATGATCATGTACTATGTTTTTTTTTTAATTTTTAGCTTTCATTTCCGTACATGCCCCGTTCCATTCTGCATTCGTTTCTGTCACTATCCGTTTTCTGAGGTTTCTGATTTCGTTTCCATTACTAATAAGAAAAATAAAAATAGAAACGAAACAACCATTTATTGACCGTTTCCTTTCCGTTTCCATCACTAGTCATATGTGCCAACGATGTGCGTGTTTGGTGGACTTCTCATTTTTGTGGTCAAGTGCACACAAGGTTCAACTTATCGGATTTGAAATTATTGGGTGATTTTTTATTTTCAATTTAAAAAATCACTCAAAAATTGCATGGTTTTGAAGTCCAAAATTTCCAAAAAAATAATAAAAAATCTACCGATTTTCTCTCGATTTTGACCGGCCAATTGAATGTTTCTCAAAGCCGATTTTTGAGTGGTTTTATCTCGATTTTCACAAATTATCACAATATTTATATTGCATAAATTTTTATGACTTTTTGATTTTTTTTTCAATTTAATCTATTTATCGGCCGATTTTAGATGTTGTATCCCTTTGATAAACCCAAAAATCATGATATTCGAGCAATAATCGACGATATTTGAAACCAAGTGCACACCCTCTATATAAGCCGTTGGATCATATTCACCCCGATTTATTTGAGATGACTTGAACGTGTGGAGCACATTTTGGTTATTTTGAGCAATGTTTTCCTGCTCTGCTAAAAACCGAAATGTACGCATCCTAAAGCAGTATTAATTGTTGTTAGTGAAGTAGTATGTGGTTAAAATTAGACCTTCAATGTGTTTTGAAATTTACGAAATCCATTTTTGGAAGAGCGTAGAAGCGCTATTCATTGTTGGCAAACTCTCCATACAAACTACAGAAAAACTAAAAAACGGTATACCGTTGCAACGGTATACCTCTGAAACTCATGAAACTTATGATTTTTTGCACTGAAACTCATGAAACTTAGCACTAAAAACTGATAGGACATGAAACTGATGAAACTAAACACTGAAACTCATGAAACCAGCACTGAAACTGATAAGTTTCATAAGTTTCATGGCTATACCGTTGCAACGGTATACCGTTCCCTAGTCATCCTCTACAAACTAATATAAGTGAGGTGGCAGAGTTGTACATATATGACTCTATCTATTAGGGTTCAAATCCGGTTTTCACTTTAATATATACACTAGTACCTTTCAGTATAAACTTTAATAGTCGTGTGCTTGGAGACCTTGTAATCGAAAAAAAATCCAACATGCAAATTAAAGGGGTTACACGGTAAAAATGGAAGACTAAGGTCACGTTTAGGGGAACATACCTTGTGCAAATGGCTCAATTATTATACAAATCAGAAAAGTTACAAAATAGAACAAGGAGGTATGGAATTTTTTTACTAATTAATTCTTTTAACAATAATATTTAAAAATAATTTAACCCTCACTTTATTTTTAATTCTAATATATTGATCACAGTATGACTCGTGAAGTAACCAAAACAACTTTACCACGCCACCGTCGCTGGTGTGGCCAAAGAATAAGATGCCATATGAGGCCACTTAGCCGGCGTGTAGCATGCCGTGCCACTGGTCGGCCCCTGCCAAGCCGGTCATGGTGGCGTGCCTAATAGCTTCCGCCACGCCATGACTACTACCGTCACAAGATCTTGCAGAATTTCGTTTATGTACTTTTCATAGTTGCACAACCTACAGAAAAACTAACTTGTTTCCTCTTCATTCATTGCCCAAGGATTGAAGAACAACTAGCTCTATACCAAACACTCGATCGGGCACATTTTAATTTATCACCTTAATGAGGTAACACAATATGTTATTCTGTTGTACCCGTTTACAACAAGGGACAAGATGGGCATATTCTTCATACATTGCCATTGCATACACAATCAACATGACGAACTGACAAACAAGTCTAAAATAAAGATGAACAAGTCTGATGTGATTTGGACAGGAACAAGAGCAGCGGGGAGGTGGTGGTGGTGTACTTGGTAGCATAGTTGCGTCGCATACCACATCAGGAGACCCGAATCGTCACCGTAGCCATGGACCCATCTCCTCGCTGCAGCACAAGCCCACACCCAGACGCACCACTCCTCGCCAGGCTAGGCACCGTCCTCAACTAGCGCTACCTCCGCGGTCGGAGCATTGCCGGTGGCCACCATTTCCACGCAATCTTCGTCGAGTTCGGACTCCTTCCACCAATCCATAACCGCACACTCCTCTCTCGTATCCTCTGCTTCTCCTTGCCTCGCAAGCATCCAGATTCATATTTGCTGGGAGGAGGCGGCATGAAGTGCATCTCTACTATTTAGCAGCACTTGGTGGCAGTGGTCCGTTCTTCCCACGTCATTAATTGCCGCTTAATTGCCCTACGCAAGAAACGAAGCGTTGCTTTAATTAGCCAGCTTTCGCAAGAAACGAAGCGTTAAAGATAGATGTTTGATCTTGTGAAATAATTTTTTTTTAATTTTTTAATATTTATTTTTCGTTATCAATTTTGTTTTTCGTAGCAACGCACGGGCATGTAACTAGTATTCTTTATATAGCACTGAAAGCGCACGGAGAGGGACCGGAAGGGAGGAGGTGGACGCACTCGAGAAGAAGAAAGTAAATTCTTTATATAGCACTGAAAGTTAGCCTCATCTTTTGTACTATGTCGCTCATTATGTCATTGACATGTGGGCTTTGATCCAACATTTCAGTGACATTCATGAATTTTCCCCAAATTCTAGTGACATACGATGAATTAATCCAAGAAAAAAGGAGATGGACTAGTGGACATGTATTCGTGCTTGGGGTTGCTTATAGTTTCCGTCAACAGGAGTGGTGTGGCCAAAACGCCATGTATTGCTGCACCGAGACACACTAGCCGTGGCGGTCCTGTGTGGCACCTCTTTACCGTGTCAATATGCTTGGCTGACGTGACAGTATTCAAATACAACACTATTGGTTATGGCGTGTGGCATGGTCAGATTTGAAAATAAATTTACGAATGACTTATTTTTAAATTGTTATTTAGAAAAGATTAATTAATAAAAAAATTCAAGGTACTGTGTTCTTCTATTCTTTATTTCTTGGTGTTTCAGGTGGACTTCGGAAAATAACGCCTCATCACGTTTGGCTGCTCCGGATGGATCTGGGCTGTCCAGATCCGATCAAACGTACACAACATGTCAGGTTTGGTGGGTTCCCCTCCAAGCGGGTAAGGTCACCGCAAGGTGCACGTATCCCCTCTTCGAAAAGGAAGCTATAAATGGCACCCCCCATCCCAACGACAACAGCACACCATTCCAATTTCCAAACCTGGAGGCTGGAGCTCTCCAAACGCCAGGAAGCAAAAGGATTCTGCTGCCTCCTCCTAAAATCCCCTCTCCGAATCCCAAAAATACTGTAAAACCTCGTCGGCTTCGATCCCCACAGATCCCTTGAGGTTTCTTCCTCCGATCGGCCTCCCTGAAGAGATATTTCGAGGTTTGTTTCGCGGTTTTTTTTTTTCCTGAGGAGTTTGCGACCTTGCGTACGATTTTGGCCTGGTTTGGGAGGGTAAAAGGACGAGCTTTTTTGTTCGTTTGGCCAAAATTGCTCGATCACCTCGCTCGATTTGGTGACTTCCGGTGCGAGATTCGGTGCCGGTTTGCAGGATTCCCTGGCGATTTTTGGTCTAGCTTTGGCCAGATTGCTGCGAAGGAGCAAGCTTTTAATCTTTCCCCTCCCAAATCGCCGAGACCTTTCGATTTCGAGGCCGGTTTTCGCGTGCTGCAGAGCGTTTTTGTCTAATAGAGACGGAAAGTTTTTTTTTTTGTAATAAATAGTTGGATTTCGCTGATTTTGCAGTGCTACCTTGTGGAGGTTGGTCCAAACTCCAATCTGATCGCCTGAAACTGTCATGGGATCGCGCGAACTCTGTGCGCTGGTGTGAGATCGCGGGAGCGGGGACCGTGAATTCTTAGGAGGGTTGCGGCGATTCGGCTGCACGGCTGTATGAACTGTTTCGTGAACCTGGGACTGAACTCGAACTCGAACCACTACGTCGCCTGCCTCCTCATATTCTTGCTGCACTTCTCCCCCCAGTTGCCGTTAAATCAGTCTAATTCTAATTCCAGTAGTAATCGTCAAGGAGAAGAACAGAGCTGAACAAATGGCGAACAACAGTAAGTTCCTTGGTTTTTCTCGGCAGATTTTCTCATCTAGTGTTGATGGGATTTTGATATTTCCAGTTAAGTTTCGTTTTTGGTACGAGCTTTCAGGCTTTTGCATAGTGTTTATGTAGAATCTAGTTGGGAATATCGAATTTTGAAGAAAAACCTTTTTTTTGTAAAGCAAAAGATTCCTCATACTAATGTAAATTATAAGATGGGTTTGAAGGGATTTAGATGCAAAATCCTCTTGATTCGTAGACATTAGCTGTGTTTGCTTGTTCTGAGATTATATTGGGCCACATTCTCTTATAATATCACACCCTTGCTGTTATGAGACTGTTGGTTAGGTATTATTTTGGTAAGCTTATGCTCTTTCTTAATGCAATCTTAGTGCAAAAATCGAAATTTTCCACCATCTAGGAGCGAACTTAATTGCTTTTGTTAAGCCAAACAGTCGAGTAGCTTATTCTTGTTGGGAGGTGCCGCGTGGGCCAGATGAAAGATGGATCAACCATCGTGCTCCTTTGTCGGTGGTAGGAAGAAAAAAAGCCCTGAAATACTAGCTGTTTACACTTGTTATTGTCCCAACACCTCACGCAAAGGGGACCCACCACTTGGAAGCTTCTAGGATTTTAGACCTATTGGTTCATTGCAAGAACAAGTCCATGTGGATTTGCGGACTCCTGTACTTTTTTTTAGTACCGAAGCTTGGAAGAGTAAAGTGTAAACTTTATACAGGGTTCCTAGTTCCTACCGTTATTACAGAGATACCTGATAGAACTGTGACTTACAATGTGTAACACTGCAACAGTGCTTGAAATTTGAAGTATATCATGTATGTCTTGAAATCAGATTATCAAAAGTGTATTAGGTTGTGTTTAGTGCTGTGTCATCATTTCCATGCATGCGTCAATGCACGTAGGGGCAGATTATTTTACGAGAATATTCGCTAGTGGATCTAGTTGTCTGTGTTCACTACTATCTTCCAATGCTACAATGTGCACATATTTATTTGATTACTACGCGTTTTTTTTTTTTTTTGCTCTCGTCATTGTCACTTAAATGGGGATCTTTACTTTTGGGTCTTTGTGCGTTTTAGTGCGTCTATTGTCATTATATGCATGAGAGATGCTTGGTGGCCGTTATGTTCTGGATGCTTGTTTAGCGTGCTGAAGCATATCCTGTCGAGGGTTGTCTTGTTAAAGCTATACTACATCTGTCTCATAAAGAGTGCATTTCTAATATTTAAAATTTGTCCCATAAAGAGTGCATTTTTAATCCGTAGGGCCCAGCTGTAAGTATATGCATGCTCACTTAAGTGCCTGTGGAAACCGAAGCACCAGCATGTTTATGTATGGAGTAATGATGGTCACATTAGTCATTTATCTTGCACACTAATCTATCTTAAAATCCCTAGAAATGCACTCTTTGTAGGACTTTGTGGGACAGAAGGAGTATCTACCATCTTACCAACTAATACCAAAAATAAACAATAGCCACAAACACAAGACATGTCTTGCCTATCGCCCTTTAGTCGGAATGCGCATTGTGTCCAAAGTCCAAACACAGCTAGAAAAGTATACGAATGATCTCGTGCTTGCCCGGCCTTTGAGATCATAGTTGTCGTGCTTTAGTGGAGAATATGCAGTGTGCCTATCCAATGAAGTTTGGTCTGTTTTACATCGCAGAGTGTCCAATGCGTAGCTACAGACCAAGAACATTATGTTTGAGAGTTTCGGTCCGCGCTGGATATATATAGTTGTTGGGGGGAATCGGCAAAAATCTTAAATTGTCCTGTCTTACCTCATCATCATTGTTCTGAGACAGGGGAACATGCCTCACTACTAACTCTCCATGGTGGAGGGGGTAGAGGAGGGTTGATGTGAGAAGAACAGGCGATATCGGCAATTTCACTACTTGGTAGGCTTCTCTATGTTATTTCTGTATGAACTGGTATTTTATCATTTGGAGGTAGAAAAGTCTTTTTTCCACATTAAAGTAAACTATCCGTCTTAATACCCTAAACCTCCATATAAATGAACTCAGTTAACCTATCACAACTCGCAAGCGTCCAACCAATTACATCAAATTTTTCAGAAGTTTAAACTTGTGGAAATTTCAGTAAGCTCCCTATATGGATATGTATATAGTCATAAAAAAACAGATGTTATATACCTTCCTTTTCTTCTGGTAGATGTGTCCAAAAGTCGGTATTTTATGAGTTAGTATTTCAATATGGGATTTGACTACAAATTTAATTTCGATTCACTTCTACATGGCAGGATGATAACTACAAATGAAACACAAACTATCGAATACTCTTTTATTTTTAACTTTTTATTTCCCTTTGTCACTCTCATTTTGAGGTAATTCTATTTCTTTATTTCAGGTTCATATGGTGAAAATGTCAGGAGAAAGTCCCACACACCTTCTGCTATTGTTATCGGTGGTGGGTTTGCAGGCATTGCTGCAGCCGATGCGCTCAGAAACGCGTCATTCCAGGTATTGTAATAGGTGGTTTATGATCTGCTCAGAAATGCGCTCAGAAATGTTGTGAACTTGTAATCTCATCGGTTATGCTAATGCGATTCCTTTCCAGGTTATTCTTCTGGAATCCCGTGATAGGATAGGTGGTAGAGTTCACACTGATTACTCCTTTGGGTTTCCTGTCGATCTGGGAGCATCTTGGTGAGTTCCATTCTTTTCTTTGGACTACCGTTTCAGTAGTGTTTAAACTGTATATGACCAAAAGTTTATATGAAAGCACTATTTTGAACCTTATTTCCAATTTTTTGTGTGCGCCAGGCTTCATGGTGTTTGTGAAGAAAATCCCCTGGCACCAATCATTGGAAGGCTTGGACTTCCACTGTACCGCACAAGTGGAGATGATTCTGTGCTGTTTGATCATGATCTGGAGAGGTAAAACTTCACAGCTAAGTTGTTCTGTATGTTGAGAGATGATGAACCCAATAATGATCCATCTAACATGTTCTATTGGCTTTCAGTTATGCACTCTATGACACTAAGGGACGTCAAGTTCCACAAGAGTTGGTAGAAAATATAGGGAAGGTGTTTGAGACTGTACTGAAAGAGGTATTCTCTTCCCCAATTTTCGGTGCTTATTGATTTTAGGCAATAATATTCTTGGGTGTTTGATTTGCCCTAACATTTATGTGTGCACAGACTGGCAAATTGAGGGAAGAAACCAATGAAGATATTTCTATTGCGAAGGCCATTGCCATTGTAATGGAGAGAAATCCACACCTGAGGTTTGTACCATCCAATTTCTGACTTTGTGCATGGGTTATCCTAAACATATTGGTCATCTTATCTGATCTGTCCTCATGTTCACAACAGGCAAGAAGGGATTGCTCATGATGTTCTTCAGTGGTATCTGTGCCGCATGGAGGGTTGGTTTGCTACTGATGCAAATGCAATCTCACTTCAGGGTTGGGACCAGGTTTGTTTTCCCCCCCCCCCCCCCCCCCATTACTAACTACAGTGGCCAATGTCTTGCTCATGATGTACACAGAAAATTGTTTTATTTCTATGCCTTATGTACTTACGTATGACCATATTGTGTTACGGGGTGCAGGAGGTACTGCTTCCTGGTGGCCATGGTCTCATGGTTCGTGGATATCGTCCGGTTATAAATACTCTAGCAAAAGGCCTAGATATACGCCTTGGTCACAGGTATGCATAGTATTTTTTTTTTTCTTCTCACTTGTCAAGCAACAAGCATGGTTCCATCTGCCATTCCTTAGTACTGATCCAAGTCCTTTTCTTTAGGGCTGTTGAAATTGTTCGCCACAGGAATAGGGTGGAGGTCACTGTAAGCAGTGGTAAAACATTTGTTGCGGATGCTGCAGTCGTTGCCGTTCCCTTGGGTGTGCTGAAAGCAAGCACCATTAAATTTGAGCCGAGGCTGCCGGATTGGAAGGAGGAAGCAATACGGGAACTATCAGTCGGAGTGGAGAACAAAATCGTTCTCCACTTCGGCGAGGTTTTCTGGCCTAATGTGGAGTTCCTTGGAGTTGTTTCATCCACCACATATGGCTGCAGCTATTTCCTCAACCTTCACAAGGCAACAGGCCACCCCGTGCTTGTTTACATGCCCGCAGGCCGGCTTGCTTGCGACATCGAAAAGATGTCAGACGAGGCCGCGGCCCTATTTGCCTTCTCACAGCTGAAGAAGATCCTCCCCAATGCAGCTGCACCGGTCAGTATTTCGACACACGTCTCGATATAATTATCAAGAAACCTGCTATATATTGCCTATTCTCACAATCACGTTGCCCAATTAAATCTTACCGTAGATTCATTCCCTGGTCTCGCACTGGGGCACGGACGAGAACTCGCTTGGCTCCTACACCTTTGACGGTGTGGGCAAGCCTCGCGACCTGTACGAGAAGCTGCGCATCCCCGTCGACAACCTGTTCTTCGCGGGGGAGGCAACAAGCGTCAAATACACCGGCACTGTGCATGGCGCCTTCTCCACCGGCCTGATGGCGGCCGAGGAGTGCCGGATGCGGGTTCTGGAGAGGTACAGAGAGCTGGACATGCTTGAGATGTGCCACCCTGCGGTGGGGGAGCAGAACGCCACCGTCTCTGTCCCGCTGCTCATCTCCCGGCTGTAAGCAGATCAGCGGTTGCAAACTACAGTCCTGAGCTGGTGCGCTGCGAGTTTGCTGGCTGTTCCACTGATTGCTCGAGGAAGGCAGCGTAGGAGCAAAACTATCCTTTTGCTTTTCCTTAGCATGAGGCATGTGCTGGTGTGACCCGTGGTGTGCCCTGAATAAATTTATGTTAAACGTTTTAAGTGAGAATCGGTATGTGTATTGTTAAGCAATAGATGGGGTTATACGTGTGTGGTTAAGCAGCACGAGCTACGACCATCTTTATAGGACAAGATGGTGTATGTGTGATGAACTACGTAATTCATATTACTTATGCATAATCTTTACTACTGTATAAATACCAATTGGTGATGGTCGTCGTTCGTCTTTCCTCATTCTCTCTAAGAAAAGTAACGCGTCAATATATAGGCCATGGGATAAAAAGGAAATCAATTGTATTTGTATCTCTCTTTCGTTCTACATCTGTTCCTCCTAGCCGAGCTAATACCCACTTCTCCCACTACTGTGGTAACTCCAATTTTAATTTTTATAAACATATCGCATAATTTAACTATTTAATTAAAAATTGTGTTTCAGTTGCAACGGCCGGTTCCATGTTTGTTCATAAGTTTACTATGGCCATGTTTGGATCCCTGGACTAATTGTTAGCTGGCTAAAAATTAGTCCTAGTCTATCCAAACAGGAAGACTAATAGGTGGGCTAATTTTTAGCCAACCCCTCAGCTAACAATTAGTCCATTAGCTGGTGGAGGGGAGCTAATTTGGGCTAATAGTAGGTAACACGCTGAAAAAGTCTGAAATACCCTCGCGCTGGCCTTATCCTCACTTCCTCACCATTAGCCCAACCATTAGCCATGTATCCAAACAGTCCTAGACTAATTTTAGATGGACTAATTATTAGCTGGCTAATAATTAGCTCTAGCCATTAGTCAGCTAACAATTAGTTTAATTTAGCCTATCCAAACATGACCTATATTGCTGCCATCCTTGTTACTCAAGGACTGCAGCAACCTCCTTGTTGTCTTGTTCCGACATGAAGTTGAATTTAGTGAGATTCCTTGGCTGTGGTTATAACGGCGGCAGATACATCTGCATCAAGTTGAAGCTACAACTTAAAATCCAAAGCAATTACATTACTTTTGTATTTCAAAGCCCATTGCGACTGTACTTAGGCTTCTTTACAAGGGGAAGATCTTTTTTCCCTTTCAGTTTTGAAGTTACATTAAGAGAGATACGTCAAGTAATGCATACGAGCGTGACTTCGAAGATTGTTAGTTTCAGAGGAACATGCTAGAAGGAAGCACTGAACCACCAACCTATTTCTGCTTGCAGAGGGCATTATCTGCTCGACATGGACGTAGAGAGCGCGACGTGTTGCTGCTGCCTGGCTGCTTCCGACGTCGATGCTTCAGTGACCGTAACAGGAGAGCCTTCCACCCAATAGCGTTCTTGTTTTTGAACGGTGTCCACCCAAGAACAACCCACACTAGTTGGCGCTCCATTATATATGTTTCATATTGTGGGTGTCACAGTATTAAACGAGAGGCAAATCAATTGTTGTGTGTATGGATGCAAGACACTGCTAGAGTGAAGAGGGCTCAGATTCATCGTGCGTATCTCTGAAGCTGTAAGTGGTCAAAGATAGGGCTCTCAAGTCCCAGAGCCTGAAGTTAGCATCTGATCACAGCGTGTTTCTGAGGGTGAAGGGCTTCCAAGAACAGCTACTGATTTCGACCGATTGATACAGTGTTACATGACAACCTAAGCTTTTCTCTGCGCACAGGAACCGGCTTTTGGCTGATTTTAGTCACACTGTTCTCCTACTGGCGTTTCATGTCATCTTTCTGAATTTTCTATACACTGTTCTTGAACGTAAGGTCATGGCCGGGTTACCTGCTCATTATTCTGAATGCCAATTGGCGACAACCAAAACACCACCGACCTGTTGTTTTCTGAATCTTGATATACTGTTCTTGGCATTGACATTTACTGTTTGCCGGTTCAGCTTTAACAGTTGCCACTGGTTCATGTGGATGAAAAGAGAGATGAAATCCAAAAAATCCTGTGATCACACATCAGAAGATCTGTTCATGCAAAGTATTTAATTTCTCAACAACAAAAAAACATGTGATGATCGATGGTGTTCCAATTGCTTATACTTTCTAACATATGACAATCAACCCGTCGATTTGAGTGAAGCGTCACCCTGTCCTGCTGTCCTTTGATTTTTTTGAAACCAAAGGCAGGAGCTCTACCATTCATTTCAGAAGAAGCGATTACAACGGTAGCCTTCTGAGAGAAAGTTACACCAATTATAGCAACTAGACCAACTAAGACAACCCCTTGCAGAGTGATGACAACTACTCGACCGTCGGGCGCCGCCACCGTGCTCACCCGCCGTCCACGGCTTTCAACCCCTATACACTGTTGCGCCTCCCATGGGCGTAGCACTACCACAATCACCACCACCCTGACCCGCCAATGCGTGATTTGATGCCGATCAACCCGCTAGCGTCCTGCAACAAACGCACCACCATTGCCACCACCGGTGCCATGCGCTGTAGCCAGAAGCTGCCCCTATAGAAGCCCTAGCTGAGGGCCCCTGCACGACCTTGTGCTGTTGTGCACCACTGTGGCCGCAATGCCGCGGCACGCCGTCGCCACCATGTGGACCATCCCGCTGAGGAACAAGTTCCTGACCACCAGGTAGAACTTTTTGGTCTCCTCCAGCTACCTCGCCTTTCCCCATGCCGAGCGCGCCTTATAGATCCCGCCAAACTCCATTGTGCTGCAGCTCACTAGACCTCTCCTCCACCCCTCGACAACGCCCCTTCTTCCTCCTCCTCCTGCTAGAGCTCACCCCTCTTTCACCTACTCCCACAGTGGAGCTGGAAAAAGGTTGTCTTGAGCTCATTGAAGCCACCCAACGTGGCCTCCTCGGTGATGGCCGTGTCGATGTGAACCAACCTTACGAGCCCGGTTTTGAGCACCATCAGCGATGTCAACCTGTTCCCTTCTTTTGTCACCGTTGTCGCACCATTTGGGTTCGCGGCTTCATATAGATCTTGAGGGGAATCCTAGATCTGGAACTGTATTGCCTTGATCTGCAACTGCTCGGTGCTCGGCAAATTTGCTAGCACACATGATGGTCCTCGTGGATCTTCATCGTCAGCCGTGCCATCTCGCCGCTCATCGACACATGAGCTCAACAACAAATATGACTGTCGCCTCCTCGACCAGCACCGCGTAGAGCTGGAAAGGGGACGGAAGAGGAAGAGAGGAGAGGATGTTATGGAAGGATCTGCCGCTGGTCAGCCGGCGGCCACTAGCGGCGGTGGCGAGGGGAACAGCGTGGTGGTTGGGGGCTCTCAAAGGTAGTGGAGTCACCTCTTGAGTCGCCCTGTGGGGATTTTTTTACTATTTTGGCCCGGTTTTAAATTTCTTTTTCGTAACGGGCTATTGATCCAAATAAATTACAAGAATAGCCCCTAAATAGTTTGAATTCAGCTATCCGGATTCGCTGATTTTTTTATTTTTTAATTAATTTTCAGCGGTCCTAGAGCGCTGAATAATTTTTTTATTTATTAGATTTAAGCGGTCCCAGACCATTGAATATATATTTTTTTTGTTTTATAATATTTAAGCGGTCCTCGACGGTTGAATTCACTTTTTTTTAAGTGGACCGTGTTCGCTGATTAATTTTAGAAAATCAGTTTTTTTCGGTTTTCAGCGGATGGAGTCCGCTGGCTAATTTTTTTTGTTTGTTTTTTTTTCATTTTTTTTTTGTTTCCTTTTTGGATTTAATTAATCTGAACAATTCCAAAAATACAAAAATATATTTTCTTAATCAGTTCGAGCCACTAAGTCCAAAAATGACATTCACTCCACCCAACCAAGTCTTAAAAATCTCCAAAATGATTAAAATACCCTCCCGACCCCTTTTCCATATTTTGCCGTTTTCCTTTCTTCTTGCTTTTGTTTTGTTCGTTTTGTTTAAAAAATCTCTAAAATGACCAAAGATTGCCCTAACTGCCGTGTGCAAGCTAATGTGTTCTATGCCAACACTCAAAAAAATAACGGTCGAATGTTTTACAAATGCCCTTATTTCTCTATAAGTGAAAATGTAGTTCGATTTCTTTATATTTTGATGATTATTTTTCTGTTCGAGTTGTATATTTTTTGTGAGATCTTTTTTCTTTCTACGGCCTCAAAGCATATTCAGATTGTCACATAGGCTGCAGGATGCCAATATTTCCAGCTGGCATACACCATGAATTCATCGATGGAGCGTCCTAGTAGCACAGTACCACATGGGATGCAACCCGATGGACCCTATACTCGAGCATAGACTTAACATGTTAATGTTTAAGGTAGAGCGCATTTTATACCATATCAAGTGGTTAGAGAAGATTATGTATGTACTTATCCTTCTTGTAATTTATACTGCAATTGCAAACTAGCTCATTTTCTGCAAATTTGTATCGTACTAGTCGCCATTTGTATCGTACTGTATGCGTCACGTACATCAATTTCTTCATAACTCCACAAGCATCATATCATTCTAAATTATCTTTTTTTCAGTATTAAAATACGCGGACAAACGAAATCAAATAAATAAATGAACAAAACAAAAACAAGAAGAAAGGAAAACGGCAAAATCCGGAAAGAGGGGCCAGAGAAGGGGTCGGGAGGGTATTTTGGTCGTTTTGGAGATTTTTGAGACTCGGTTTGGTGGAGTGGATGTCATTTTTGGACTCAGTGTCTCGAACTGATTAAGAAAATATATTTTTGAATTTCAGAGATTTTTTGGATTAATTAAATCTAAAAAAGAAAAAGAAAAGAAAAGAAAAGAAAAGAAAAAGAAAAATAAAAAACAAAAAAAATAATCAACAGACTCCATCCGCTGGAAACCAAAAAAACCGATTTTTTTTTAAAATTAATCAGCGGACACGGTCCGCTTAAAAATAAAAAAAAATAAGTAAATGAATTCAGTGGTTGGGGACCACTTAAATATTAAAAAAAATATTTAGCATTTCGGGACCACTTAAATTCAAAAAAAAATTATTCAGCGCTCCAGGACCACTGAAAATTAATTAAAAATAAAAAAAATCAGCGAATCCATACAACTGAATTCAACTGTTTAGGGGCTATTCTTATAATTTATTTGGATCAATTGCCAGTTACGAAAAAAATTTAAAATCAGGCCATAACAGTAAATCAGTCCCCAGAGCCAGAGGAAGCGGCTCAAGAGGTCCTGTATTTCATGCCCTGCCTCCCCGTCTTTTGATTTTAGCTAACATCCAAATTTTGGACCGGTGGATACCTCACTCGGATATCACTCGGATATCACGGCAAAATCATAGGATTGGATGTAATTGATACCCCCGAATCTTAACACTGATTCGATGGTCCTAGATTTTGGTGATTTCAGCAATAAAAACATTCGGATGATATTTATTAAAACCCTTGATTTTATTGTCCTAACCCAAGCTCGGCCTCACGTGATTGCCCTCCTCCGTGGGGATACCTCGCCACACTTGTCTATCAAAGTAAAGTGATAGAATTGACATCAACAAGTCATTTTTTTTCGCACAAATGAATGAAAAATGATATGAATCCATGCAGAAGGCTCACCACCAATTTGAATGTCCTGGATTAATTCCTGGCACAGGCACACACTGAATTCTCAGACCTCTCTGAAGCCAATACAAAGCTCCCAACTCCATGGCCTCCAACATTTTTAGCTCAATATATACTCTGAGAGAAACGTAACGTATCTCTGTGCGGAAACAGTAGTCGAGAGGGAGACTGATAACAACGCTTCTCTAGGCACTACCATAATCACACGGACGTCGATTATGTCTAATTACCCTCACTTAATTTCAACCCATTTATTCTTGAGAAATTTTACGGTGCATTAAATGCTGGTAGTATATAGTGGGTAATAATAAAAATCAGATCTAGCCGTTGATTTGTTAAGGGTATTTCTACTACTCTACTACCAAAAAAATATAAATAAATTCTAGCTAATTTGATCCATTTGATTGAAAAGAATGAATGATTCATGTTGAATCTAGTGTGCCCTCAACAAAAAAAAAACTCTTATTCTTGCCTACAAATTAAACCTCTTTTTTGCCCTGAAAATTGTTTTCAATTTCCAGTGGTCAGTTGTCACTACATAAAACCATCCATGTGAAGGGCACACTCCCAATTCCAAAACAACACTATGGCTCTATAAAAACAAGCTCCCATGACCGTGAGCTAGCACAAATTAAGCTTCCATGTCCATATATTTTTAGCCTGCCGTACGTGTAAACTACACATGCATTTTGTAGGTTATTGTACCTAGCAAGCTCACGCTGATCATGGCTAAGGCGCAGCTCATTACCCGGTTCGCCGTTGAGGTCGCGCCGTCGCAGCTGTCGTCCATCATCAGGCGCCGCCGTGGTCTCCCGAGGATGCTGGACACGATAGCGGAGGAAGAGAAGGAGGCGGCCATGGAGCTATCATCATCCTGCGCGCTGCACGCCAAGGCACCTCATCGCAACGTGATCGGCCTCACCAGGGAGATCGGCGGCTCCTCGGTGCACGCTGAGAGGGGGAAGCGGTGCGTCGGCGACTCCTCCGCTGAGAAGGGGCTCGTGCTCGCCTCGGCGCCGACCAAAGCGGTGTACTCCAAGATCGCCGCGTGACTCGACCGGTAGGAGGAAATTTAACTTACCGTCCAACTAGCTAGTATTAGTATGTATGGACGGTACGCTATATAGTGTTCTCGTTGTGGTTTTAGACGAACGAATGGATGAGTTACTTACGTGACGTGTGTGAAGTAAGTGTGAGGTTTTAATCATCTGGCGTCGAGTGGTATACGTAAGTACTACAAGCTTGAACACCATGTAATGCATCCCCGTTCATGGCAGGTAGCTAATAAAATGCTTCTCAGTTAAGATACACTAGTAGTACCGTGATAACCAGCAGTGCGACGAGGTTGACGAGACGTTTCAATCTGGCAGATGCATGCATGCCCGGTTGAATCATGCGGTACCGCAAGGGGCACGGGCGCACGGCCCGCCCACACGCTCAGGGCGCGGCCCCTGCGCCGGCGGCTCTGCCCACGCACTCGTCGCGGATGAGGGCCGATGTGACGGACCGCCTTTTTAGAGGGTGCGTTTAAATCCGCAACGGCTACCCAGAAAGATTAGCCGTCGGGAACCAAGTCATACATTGCCAGCATAAGAATGAAACGATTGTTTTAATACAAATAAGGCATAACAGCCAGATCTTTACAAAAGGAAGCTGCGGGCTTCAATATTTTACATTACCAAAAGACCACACAGGCAGGGCCTGAGCACAGAAAAAGGACCATAAAACCAGACTACTTCGCCATCTACGATCTTCTGGAGCTCTCCGGCGTCTTCAAATTCTAAAATAGGTTGAAAAGCAAGACTGAGTACACAACAGTACTCAACAAACCGCACGGAAATATCTGAATATTACATGCAGGGATATTCGCAAAGAAAGTGGCAATAAGGTTATTATCATTGTGGATGCAATTTTATTTTCGAAGACATTTTACATTTGAAGCACAAACCATACATAATAGAAATAAACAAATTTTGAGTTTTCAAAAGTGCATCATTACGTCAAGTTGGAAATAACAATTCTACTTGGGTTAGGTTACGGGATTCACCCCAATTCAAACTTAGCTTCATTTACCGGAAGCACGGCGTATTCGAATACCATTTTAACATGACTTTGCAGAGTTGCTTAGCTTTATCCACAAGATATCTACGACCGTTAATGCCACGCGCGAACTTACATGCAACTTAAATGCATGCGGCCGGACCGAGATCATCAAAGCTTTTCGTTGAACTACCCCTCTTTAGCACTTACCCGGTAGTTTTAAAACCACACAGTACTCGGGTCCCGCGGGCCACGGCGGGGTGCACAATCCGATTCCTGAGGGTATCTACCATTGTGGATAGCGGCAGGCGACACCACCGGTCAACCCCCATTCCACCCCATTCCTTCCGCGGGCATACTGGTCAACGCCCACAGTATGGAACCTCTCGCCTATAAGTATTCCAAGGGGAAGTTCAAGTATCGAGCTAGGTTGGATCGAGTCAACGAGGTCAACTGACCCAACTTGTGGTTGAGCGGGATCTAAGTTATTTACTTTACCCAAGGTTGTGATTACTTAAAATTATGCCCAAGACTTAGCCAATTCCAAACCAACAATCCACACCACTCACATTGGCCTCGTTAACGGTCGAGGTTCGGGCACGTAGCCATCTAGTGGTTTGCCCGCCAAAGTCCTCTCACCGTAGCATATTTTTGAAACATAGTCTACATCAAGCCTCCTGCTTGATGGTTTTATTTTATTACGCAATCCTTTTTAATGTTCAACTAATTTAATAACTACTAGCATACGAGGTTCAATAGCTACGCCTAGGGTTTTCAATGGAAATATGACACAACAAGACAAAGTGGGTCTTTAAGCAAACTAGGTACTACCTATGTCATCATGGCATTCTAAAATAAACATTTCTAGCATTTAACATAATAACATAATGCAATAACAAAATAATCATTACTATGATAATATCATGGGTTCAACATGTTCAAGGAGTGCGGCTTGCCTTGCGAGGCGAGGGAAGTCCTAGGTCGTCGTCGACGTAGTCGCTCTCAGCGACGATCGCGTCCAGCTCCTTCTTCGGCTCCTCGTACTGCTCCGGGACGGGCTCCAAGGTCGAATCTAGCGTACAAGAAGGCGAAAAATAAATAAACGAATAAAACAACAAGAAAAGAAAAGAGAAAAACAAGAAAAGGAAAAACGAGAAAGGAAACGAGAGAGAAAGAGGGCTAGAGGGGGCTTGAGGGCTTTTTGGGCATTTAGGAATTTTGTGGACTTCAAATGGCGAAACGGAGAGTGTTTTTGGACTCAGTGGCTCGAAACAATTGAGATAGTGTATTTTGGCTATTTTTGAACTTTCGGGGATTTTCTGGGATTTTTGGAATTAAACAAAGGATTATTCGGATTTATTAAATCCGAAAAAGAAGGAAAAGGAGTAATGATCTTTGGGCCGCCGGGCATGGCCCAACGGCCGAGCGACTGCGACCCACACGCGTAAGCGGCCAGGCGGCCCGGCTTCATGCGGCGCTCGCGGTGACAAGCGGGCGGCGGCGAGGTGGAAGCGGGTGACAGTGGGGCAGCGCGCGGGCTGACCGGTGGGACCGTCGACGGAGCGCGTTAAACCGGATCGATCGATCGATTCATAGGGGGTTTGGCTAGGGGTTAGGGTTGGGTGGAGCGGGGCATGGCGGCGGCGGCGGCGATGCGGGCGAGGGCGGCCGGCAAGGCGACGGCTCGGTGGCGGTGTGAGGTCGGGGGCGGGGGAGAAGGGGGATCAGGCTAGGGTTAGGAATTTGGGGGGTTTTGGGGAAGAAGACGAGCGGGCGAGGGGGCCTTCGGCCGGAGCCGAAGAAGACGAGGGAGGGAGGCGAGGGGTTTCGGGCGGGAGGAAGATGAAGCAGGGGTTCCTCACCATGGGAGACGGGGAGGCGAGCAAGGAGCGAGGCGGAGGGGTCGCGCGGGTATTTATACCCGCGCATGGCGTGGGCAAGGCGGAGCCGATGTGGTAGCCCGATTGCTGTAGTATTTATACCACAAGACGGCGTGGCGAGGCGGAGCGGTGGCGGCCGGCCTGGCGCGGAGGTGACGGAGTGGAGTGGAGGAGACGGAATCAAGGCGGGCGAGCATGACGCGCGAAGGCAACCGGAAGCGGCAGCGAGCGACGGTCGAGGCGCTGACCGGCGTGAGAGAGAGGTGGGTAGGCGGGGCGGCAGGCGAAGCGGGGGTGACGCTCGCGAGGCGATGGGGCCGGTGGGCGTGGCGTCCAAGGCGACGACCCGCGAGGAGGTGACGGGAGCAGGCGGAGGGGACGGCTCGGCAGAGGACCGGTCCGAGCGTGGACTCCAGGTAAGCTTCAACTACCCCCATCCAATCCTCCCCAAGGAATCCAAGAACCGGCTAAGAACAAGATCAAACGCAAATAAACTCCAAATAAACTGCAATTAGGGTTTTGGAAATCAGGGTTTGAATTTTTGGGGCATTTCAGCCGAGGCCTGTACGCGCGGTTGTTCAGTGACTCCATCGCGCGCGCCGGCCAGCGATTGAGGCCGTAAATCTGCTTGCGTGGCCCATGCAACTAAGGGAGACGAATGTTCATGCATGTGTCATTGACCATCATGCATTGTTTGCACTCCTGTAACATGGAGTATCTAATTCTGTTCCGTGTTTTATTATCCAAATCATAAGCATATGAATGGCCTTGATCGAGTTCATCAATTATCCTAATCTAAAACAGATAACCGTCGTTGGCTATCAGTAAGTTAAAACATGTACATCAGCATGAGCTAGACGGCAAGCACGCACAATTTCGTTGCTTCGGCTTGTTGCACCTAAAGAAAATGAATGTAACTAGGCCTTCAAGATTTTCACTTTGCAATGCAGACTAAATCATGAATTTTGAACAGAAGGGGCACATGGTGGTTCCCTCCACATATAATGCATGTTGCTATCTTTTGGTGCGCAGACTTGTCACAGATTCGAAAGCAAGAAATATAGGCGATGGAAGCAAGAAATATAGTTTGCTCACATCACATGAATGCTGCATCAGGACGTAAATGTTTGCCTTGCAAGAGCATCTAGTTAGTCACTGAAGTTTTTTTTTTTTTCAAGACTAATCACTGAAGTGTTCTTCCTAGCCTACTAGGAGTCTCACACACTCACGTACCGACTAAGCAGTTGGAATGCAGGCGAAAATTCCCGCGAAAACAACAACTCTGAAACCTCACACACATCGCGTATCCACCCAAACCGTTCCACATAACTACTCACTGCCATAACGACCCCATCACACATGTACCCCAGATGTCAGAGACACACATCGCAAGTCTCCAAGAGACCAAGACTCAACAGCCCCTCAAACGGAACCCCAAGCGTCCACGATCACCAAGACACCAACCATTCCCGCGACCAAAAGCATCTCCAACCTCCTCAGATCACGCCACGTGCCACCACACCTCTATCCCAACCGTCCACCCTCCCATGCCCGTGGGCAGGGCTACGCAAATCACCACCGTCCAAACCGCCCAGTATAGACACCAACGGTCTGGATTCCATCCTTTGCCACCAGCGGGCAGATCCACCCGCCACTAAAAATCTCTCCGCCTCCTCCGCTCCCGTCGTTTCGGGTTTCGGATCCAACTCACAAGCCCAACAACCCAGCACGCGAAACCCGCGCCGGCGCCGGCGATGGCGTCCGCCCTCCTCGCCGGCCGGAGCGGTGCCCAACACCATTGGGGGGAGACCCGCGCCCCGCTCACGCCCATACCCCCCAATTCTAACCCCAACCACCCCCTTCCGCGCGCCGACAGCTCGACGCCGCGACAGCCGCTGGTGACCACGCCGCCATCCGGTTACGTGACGTTCCGGCCGGCGGCGCTGGCCCACCGCGAAGCTCGCGCGCTCCAGGACCGCCTCGCGATCGAGCTGGGCCAGGTCCGCGCCCTCCTCTCCCGCATCGACTCGTGGCAGCAGCAGGGCCAACCGAAGGGGCTTCTCCCGCCTCAGACGAAGCTCCGGGCGTCGATGCGGAAGCGGTGTAACCAGATCCTGACGAAGCTGCAGAAGGACAAGCGAAGTATTTGGTTCAACGCCCCAGTGGAGGTCGAGCGCCTTGGCCTCCATGACTACCGCAACGTCATCAAGAGCCCCATGGATCTCGGCACGGTCAAGGAGAACCTCGCCACTGGGAGGTACCCCACGCACGACGCCTTCGCCGCCGACGTCCGGCTCACGTTCTCCAACGCGCTGCGGTACAACCCTGCCGGGCACGAGGTCCACACCTTCGCCGGCGGCCTCCTCGCGTCGTTTGAGAAGATGTACAAGGCGGCGGTCTCTTGGTTCGAGCAGGAATGCAAGCGCCTTGAGCCACCGATGCCAGTGCCAGCAGAATTGCCACCGCCGACGCTTCGGGCACAGGTGAAACCAAGGGTGGGGAGCTTGAAAATGCGGAAACCGAAGGCGAGGGAGCCGAACAAGAGGGATATGAGCCTGGAGGAGAAGAACATGCTGAGGGTGCGGCTGGAGAACTTGCCCGAAGAGAAGATGCATAATGTGCTGCAGATTGTGCGGAAGAGGAATGGCAATCCAGAGCTGCTTGGGGATGAGATCGAGCTGGATATTGACGAGATGGATGTTGAGACACAGTGGGAGCTTGATCGGTTTGTCAACAACTTCAAGAAGGCTCTCAACAAGAGCCGACGAGCTGCAATGATGAATGTTGCTGAGGTCAACAATGCTGCTGTGGCTGAAGCTGTGAATGGTGGTGTTCCTACGTTGGTTGACAATGGTGATGTGGTAATGGCAGTAGGAAGCAGCATGTCTTGTTCTTAGTTGCAGTTAGCGGACATGCAAATTGGACTCTCATGTGAGTTGTTTTGTTTTGTTATTTACAGGAGAATGAGAATCCTGACAAGAGGATAATAGTGGCCGAGCAGGTGGATGAGTATATAGATATTGGGGATGAGATGCCAACCGCGACTTACCAATCAGTGGGGATTGAGAAGGATGCTGAGGTCGCGAGTGGCTCCTGTGGTTCTGGCAGTGGCTCCTTATCGTCCAGTGGTATGATCATGCCCCTAGTTTATTATTCAATCTTCATGAACCAAAGCTTTAGCATTGTTTCCCATTTAACTTTGTTTACAGGTTCAGAGTCAGGGAGCTCAGGGGACAGTGCCTCAGAAGCTGGCAATGCTCTTTCGCTGGTGTAGGGGAGATCATTCTAAAGGTAGAATTTGATTAGGTGGGTGATGTGTGTCCTTGGGTGATTTGAGTAGAAATACAGGAAGTTGTACATATTATGTAAGTTGTTTCTGAGATGTTCATGTCCGCTTGGATTTAGTTAACGTAGTTCGTAGTGGATGGGCTGGCTTTGTGGGTAATCTGATAGCTCAGCTGGTCCTTGTGTATATAAGTGAAAAGTAGATCGTACCGAAGCATTTAGTAGTTTATCTGGCCTTCCAATCTGAAGGTGGCTCTTGTATGCGTGTGTTTTCCACAGTAAAGCTATTCTGTTTCAACTGTCTTATGTAGTTGTATATGTCGTTATGCATATGACAGTAACTACGGCATTCAAAGTAACAGGACATTGAAATCCGTGTCATTATCTTGGGCTTGCGATGTCTGTTGATATGAGAATGGTATAATCTTTTCTGAGGAATAAGAGTGATATAAATTTCAGTGGCCATGCAAATCTGAGTTGATCCTGACTATTTTTCCCAGTGATGTTGCTTGCTGTGCGCAAGTTAGGTATTATACCGTTTGATATCAACAAGTGCCTGTGCTATTTTATTGTCCGACCTTAAATTTGTCTGTGATTATTGGTTAACTTGAGAATTTGGTATTTCCGGAAGCATCTCATGATGCGTAAATGTCGTAAATGTCAGTAGTAAAAGGAGCAGGTTTGTAAATGTCGTAAATGTCAGTAAAAGGAGCAGGTGTGCTGTTGCAATATCCGCCAACTTAGTTTGCTCATGTTAGCCGGTGCAACAAATTTGGCCCTTGCTAATGTTCATCAAATGCTTTGATGGTCGAAATGATCAATGCAACTCCAGTGCTTACGAGAGATGAGTTGAGTTTTTTCCCCCATAAATCGAAACGAGTTTGTTGCATGTGTTCTCTAATGATTCTGTAATGTCAGTCAGGCAACTTATCCTGGCCTTTACTACATAAAATTGACGAGAATTCTGTTTGCTTAGCACATTACTGACGTGGCTCGAGCAAGCTGCTCAGCTAGTGAGCTTCAAGAAAACGACGAGCACAGGTCAAACAACAACCTGAGCACTGCAGATGATTAGTTATCCCATCAGCTACCAGACGCATGTGCTAACCGCTTGTGAAATGCATACATCAAAGCAAACTACCACTGACAGAAGGGAGCAAAACTGTCTCAGTATCCAAGCTCAATTTGACGCACAAAATGTTAGCCTTCCAGAATTAGAGACAGACCGAAAAAGAAATATTTGGACTCCTTGGAATTCGTAACGTACCAGGATAGCATAATACACACACAGGTCGCATCACTCGTATCGCAACGGAGAAAACTAGTCTGCAGGCTCGCATATTCAGATTTATGCACAAATTAGCCGTCTGCTGGCGAGTCCATCCCGATTTCTGACGGAGCAAGATAAAGAGTTCGATCAGCCGCAGAGCATTCTTTTAGTATGGTGTAGCAAGGAAACTCTCGGTAAGCATCTTTACGACAACTTGTAATGAAAAGCCCAACGCATACTCCGATTTTTTTTTTTTGATCAAAAGGGTAATATAATACCCCAGTTTCATCAAGAAACTATATTGTCTTACACAGTCCAGTCATTACAAGTGCATAACAACACCATATCAAAACCGGGATACATTCCCAAAGTCACCAAATCTGCCTCAAACTCACAGTACCAAAAAACCTGACCAAACGTTCAAGCTGTTCTTAAGGATAGATGAAAATTTATTGAAGATCTTCGGGAGTTTCATATATCAAACAGGATCTGCCACATCTTTCATGCCCAAATCAACTAAGTCCCCTCCAAACATAGCGGCGCTCGACACAGCTGTTCCAAACATACTCCGATTTATCTTATGCAGTTCCTTCCGTAGTCAAAGAAATGGAAAATAATTATCATTTTGGATTCACAATATGAGATGTATAAGAAACAGGTTATCTGGGAGAAACAGGGGTGCTGAACACTTTCTCCAACAGCTTGTAATTTCATGGTACTTGTAATGGTCCTGCAGAGAGACTGGTTATTTTAGTATGAGCACACTGAGAGTATGTCAACTCGGAAGATAACATGATCAATGGTACAAGTATACCTGAGAAAGCAACGCATCGATATCTGTTGTGCAGGTAGAGAAGTGTGCCAAGAAGCAATCCAGTAATCAGTTCACAGATTCCCAATCAATTGTAACCTTTAGCTTGGTTGGTGCTAGTATTCCGCATTGCTCAGTTAGCTCCTCGCTGCAACTGTTGATCTCCAGTTCTTCCAGCGAAGGCGGGAGGCCCTTTTCCGGCAGCCTTGAGATGCCCGGACAATTTAAGATCTCCAGCCTCTTGAGATACTTAAGGCTGTGCAGCCCCGCAGGAAGGTCCACGAGATTCGGGCAATTGCAAAAGTGGAGCTCTTGCAGCGACGCGAGGAGCTGAAGCGCTCTCTCTTGCTCATCCGTTAGTCTCGTCACTTTGCTCTCCCAATAGTAAAGCTCTAGGCGTCGGAGGGAGGTGAGGTGCTCGCAGAAGGACGAGGTAAGGGCAGAGGGGTCGTCGATCTCAAGCGTCTCTAGTCGAGGGCATAACTCACAGCCCTCACTTGACAAATTCTCGAAACATGAACGCAAGCCGGGGCATCTCCGTACTTCCAAATGCCTGAGACCGCCAAGGGATTGGAAGCCCTCTAGTGTGGCGAGCGATCCACAACATCCTATTGTCAGCTTTTCCAGTGCGGTGCAGGAATGTAGCTGCAGAGATTCCAAACTTTCGTTTCCCAATACTTCCAAATGCCTGAGATCGCCAAGGGATTGGAAGCCCTCTAGTGCGGTGAGCGATCCACAATATCGAATTGTCAGCTCTTCCAGTGCGGTGCAGGAATGTAGCTGCAGAGATTCCAAACTTTCGTTTCCCAATACTTCCAAATGCCTGAGATCGCCAAGGGATTGGAAGCCCTCTAGTGCGACGAGCGATCCACAACCTTCAATTGTCAGCTCTTCCAGTGCTGTACAGGAATGCAGCTGCAGAGATTTCAAACTTTGGCTTTCCGATACTTCCAAATGCCTGAGATCGCCTAGGGATTGGAAGCCCTCCAGTGCAACGAGCGATCCACAACCTTCAATTGTCAGCTCTTCCAGTGCTGTACAGGAATGCAGCTGCAGAGATTTCAAACTTTGGCTTTCCGATGCTTCCAAATGCCTGAGATCGCCAAGGGATTGGAAGCCCTCTAGTGCGGTGAGCGATCCACAATATCGAATTGTCAGCTCTTCCAGTGAGGTGCAGGAATGTAGCTGCAGAGATTCCAAACTTTCGTTTCCCAATACTTCCAAATGCCTGAGACTGCCAAGGGATTGGAAGCCCTCTAGTGTAGCGAGCGATCCACAACCTTCAATTGTCAGCTCTTCTAGTGCTGTGCAGGAATGCAGCGGCAGAGATTCCAAACTTTCGTTTCCCAATACTTCCAAATGCCTGAGACTGCCAAGGGATTGGAAGCCCTCTAGTGCGGTGAGCGATCCACAACCTCGAATTGTCAGCTCTTCCAGTGCCGTGCAGGAATGCAGCTGCAGAGATTTCAAACTTGGGTTTCCCGAATTCCGTACATCTAATTTTCTGAGGCAGGTGAGATTCTCTGGGAAGCAGGGCTGCAGCGTTTCTAGGGGAAAATCACCGTTGATCTCAAGTTCTCCAAGTGATTGCGGGAGGAGCCATCTTCCATTCGCCTGGTCATCATTTTCGTCTTGATGCACCGAAGACGAGAGTAGCTCGGGGCATCCCATAATTTTTAGCTCCACGAGGGAGGTAAATTCAGCGAAGCCTTCTTTGCTTCCGTAAAATGTTAGATCAGGGCATCTGACAATAGATATCTTCTTCAGAGAGGAGATGATATTTAGTGGAATGCGCAAGCGACCCTCCGGAGCAGAGCTTATCAATTCGTCAGTTGGATATGCTGATGACGAAGCCTCGCGAGCTGAGACAAGATTTGATTCACTGTTTTCTTCCTCTTCTACCATAGGCAGGCAGTGGCAGCCAACTAAAATCAATTCATCTAGGGCCTGCACATGTCGCAGCAATAGAGATAGCCACTTCCACGCTATTCCACATGACCGAATCCAGAGACGTTCCAGAGATGGGAGGGCAAGGGTATCCTCTGGCGGAACATGCGAACAGAAAAGTTCTTTGCAGCCGTCTATTTCCAAACTCTTTAAAGAGATGAGTTGCCTGAAACCTTCGACTGAAATATTTTGACAGCCTCTTATTATCAAATGAGTAAGGAACCTCAGACTATGGAACGACAAAATTTTGTCATCTAGCATCCTCGGCTCACCATGATATTGGATTGTTAATTCTCCGCTGGATGATCCCTCCATCGTCGGAAGTGTTGAAACTCGACGGATGGATAACTCAGAAGTGGTAGTTGAAGGCGGTAGAGGATTCGATACCATTAAATGAGGACAATCATGGACGGTAAATTCACGAAGACGGGACAGCCATGACTTCTGCTCGATTTTGAATTTATGGCAGTTCTCAAACAGTGGAAAGACCTTCAGTACAGGGCACCGCCTAATCTTCAGAACCCTTAAACTAGAGTTCAATTCCTTCACTGAAGTGCATGAACATCTCTCTAACTTTGGGATTTCATCTAACACCAGCTCCTCCAACGAAGGAATTGATATTTCTCTTACCTTAAACATCCACCTCAGCACGAACTTTCTAAGAAATGGAAGCCGCTCCAGAGATGGAAGTATTTGCAAGTTTTCACAATACTCTAGGTGAAGAGTCTGCAAAGAGGTGAGTGAAGTGGCAAGCCATGTTGGAGAGGTAGCACCATTGTACCCATATATTTGTAGATGCTTTAGGTTCGGATGTGGTTCTAGACCCTCAAGCACCTCTCTTGCCGTGTCCGTAGAATGTTCAGACATCACTCTAATGTTCCAGAACAAGTGAAGCTTTTCTAAGTGTTTTTTGTTTGTCAGTCCTGACCCGTAAGCCTCCTCCCGACTTGTAACATTATCAAGTTGGGACACCCCAAGCTGTACAAGCTCATTCAAGGATTGAAGTTGTGTTATCTCAAAGCAACTGGAATTTTGAACCCTAAAATTTTGTAGTTCCTGAAGAGAGGTCATTTTACCAATACTAGCATTGGAAGAGTATACTCCCTTTTCTGCAACAAGCTGCCGTAGACTAACCATATTATTAGCACCACTAGATATAGCAAGATCAGTGTTTGAGCCAACATCAAATACTTGAAGATGGAAAAAATTGTTCAAAACTTCAGGAAATGCCCCAACCTCCTCACCAGCCTCGAGTTTTAGATAGCGAAGATAGGTAGGATTTACCACATTGCACAGGAAAGGAATAAAAGCACCATACTTTGTAGAAATTTGCAGCACGCGTAAATTCTGTACATGTTTTAACAAATTTTGGAAGGATTGGAGACAAAAGGGATCATACTGCCCAATTAACACCAACGTCCTTAATTTCCTCACTGATGCAACTACATCGAGCAATTTTTCCTCAAACTTCTCATTGCGAAGTATGTGCCCATACTGATCTTCTCTGTATGCCGAATCACTTACTATTGACAAATGGTGTACAGTTGGCAATATTTCATTGCACTGTAGACCATCTATAGTAGCACACTCAGTCCTTGAAACCATCATGGCAAAATCATGCATAAGACCACACATAACATAGCATGTTTGATTGCCTGGTGAGGCCACTTTTCTTTCAACTTGCTGGAAGAAGCCCGAGTTCACCAAATCAATCAGAGAGTCCCATCCTATCTCCTCCAACCTCTTGCTTGAATGGCCACCATTCACAAATCCTTGTGCAATCCAAATACGAATCAACTCCTCACTCTTAAACTGATGGTTGTTGGGGAATATAGAACAATATGAGAAACATTGCTGTAAATGGTGGGGCAGCTCATCGAAACTAAGCTTCAAAGCAGGCATGATGCCACCACTAAGTTTCAGGGACTTCCAATCTTCATTCTTCATAATGTTATTCCAGTGGTCAATGGTAAGATTCTCTCTTAATAGCCCACCTGCAGTTTCTGCTGCTAATGGGTTGCCCTGTAACTTCTCTGCTATTTGCTGACCGATGATATTTAGACTTGGATGCCCTTCGTAGTTCTCATCACCAAATGCACATGCTTTGAACAGTAACCAGAAATCCTTATTTTCCAAAGCAGCTAACTTAATCGGTTCAACAGTTCCTATCTTTTTTGCCACAGACAAGTTCCTAGTTGTCACAAGAATAACATTGCCCTTTGCATCGTCAGACTTCAAAGGAGCCAACAGATTGTTCCATCTGTAATCATCCATGTCGTCCCAGACATCATCTAAAATGAGTAGAGTCCTCTTCAATTCCATGCATCGCTTTAACATTTCCTGAAGCTTCGCAAAGCTGCTAATGCCTGCATGCATTTCTTGAGAAACAAAGTCTAACATCTCCCTTACCAGTCTCACTTGGTCGAAGTCCTTAGACACTGAAACCCATATCCTGTGATCAAACAAATTTTCCCCTACTGGATCATTATAATTGTATGCAAATTGGGCCAGAGCTGTCTTCCCAACTCCTCCTATGCCCACAATAGGCAGTACCGTTACGCTGTGAGATTTACCAGCTTTCATCAGGTTTATGATGGAGTCCTTCTCTGCAGATCTCCCGTATACTTTCCTTTGAACAGGGCTTGATGTTCTCAGGCACGAGTTTGGGGTTGTAGTCTGATGGTTACATGGACTTGCAACAGAGTCTGATCTATGTAGATTGAGAACCTCGCCCACTGCAACTCGGATGTCTTGTAGCTGGCGAGTTATTTGCTGCACTCTACTGGAACATTCGGCCTTGTTCCAACTTGGTGTGTTAGCTGCAGTGTTATGTGTTGACTCCTCATCCATTCTCATCCTTTTTCTGCTGGCTGAATTACCATTTGATGTGCCCCCAGCAATACTGCAAGAAGAAAAGGATCGTGGGTTTGCTATTAGAAATTTAGAACCACAACGACCTCTTAAACAGGTGCGTACAGATGTAACACTGAGCTAAATTCAGAGCTATCTTAACATTTCAAACTTTTTACCATCCTTGGGTGGTACCAAAATTTACATTACAGTAATACGAAGAGGTACTGAAAATAAAGTACACCTTAAGGATGGTAAAAAGTCTCTTAACATTTACCACTGTATTTACATTTTGAATTTGAGAGGTGTTGAAGTATGACTATATTGCTCATCTTTCACCAAAACATTTAGGGGTGAACCGATTGATGCATGAACCTTAATATGTTTTTAGGGTCAGGACCTCCTGAGTTTAAGACCTAGCTGTCACTATTTTAAGCAAAAATAATTGCAATCCACTTTGAACCCGCAAAAATAATTGCAATCCACTTTGAGCCCACGTCATAGGTCTGGAGGAGTCTTGACACGAGGAGAGTGTCGAAGTATAAGTACATTGAGACATTTTATCATCTTTGTGAGGTATCAAAATTTATATTAAGGTGATACTAAGATATATCAAAAGTTGGTACCTCCACCTTTAAATTTTTTTATACCTCTTGTACTATCTCAATATAAATTTTAGTACTTTAAAATAACGGTAAAAAGTCTCGAATATATTACTTATCTACGAGGCAGTGTAGGTCATGCCACTGGAGGTAACCTTTGGTAAAGATAAGTCTTGCGGAGGGTAGTTTTTGGTACTATAATAAATGATGTTATGTCTTAGCATTACAACAGCTAGGTTTGTGCCAATCCTGTTTTCATACAAATTAACTGCGAAGCATCAAACGGTGAAGAGCGATCTGACGGTATGTTGTTTTGTAGACTTTGTCGCAACATTTTCGACAACTCACCATATTACTATACTAAAAAGATTGTGCCGATTGCGAGGGTTGAAATTATTTAGCGACCACGAGAAAATGAACGTTCTGAATCACAACTCGTACCTTGAAGGGTTTGGTTGCTGGTCAGTTGCTCCACGTTTCTTCCTACAACTGTCACTCTTGAGATGATTGTGCAAAACTGATGTCCCTTTGTCGGAACCGCACTTTACCACTGTGTGACAGTGAATACATTTTGCTTTCACAGGTTTCCCGTGAACATCTTCAGTGATATCAAAGTGTCCCCATGCCTTCGACCGTTTTTTGGCACCGCTGCTACTCGGTATGTCAGCGTTGCCCCTCGATCTCTCTCCTTGTTGTTCTGCTCCATGTCCATCCGTCCCGTCGGGGTCGTGGCACGCAACTTAATCAAAAGAAAACGTGCAGCAGAAAATGGGAAATCAACGCCGTGGTGTGTATGTAGAACATCATGAACACAAAATGGATGCATATATACACGCTTACCTCCATGGACCTGCTGTTGGAGCCTGTAGTAGTCTAGCTCGTCGATCAAGTCATCGGCGTCGTAGAGCAGCTCCTTGAGACGAGCGAGAGATCGGGCCAGCGCCTTATTCCCGATCGCCCTCCACTTCAAAGCAGCCACCACCACCTCGATTCTCTCGATCTCAGCCTTGAGATTCTCGACTTCATCGGCAAGCCCAACTCCGCGAATCCACGCCTCCAGTTTGTCGATTACAAGGCTTGCAAGGAGGGTTTGCACCAGCCAAAGTACGGCCGCCTCCAGGTATGTGTCTACCGCCTCCATCATCGCCCGCAGAAGCAGTTCTTGAGCAAGAGAGACCGTAAAAGATAGAGATGAAGAAGGGGAAGAGAGACGAGCAATAAATGGAGTCAGCGGTAGGAAGCTACGAGGAAGGAGAGCGGCTGGGAGGACGACGAGGAGTCAAAGCAGGTGACTTCATTGCAACGAAGAGCGCGTTTTACTGTTTGGAAAAGAAAAGGACGAAAGAATTTGAAATAACTAATCTGCGAAATTGCATCTGTCGATAATTTCGTCTTTTACAGTGGGAAAAATAAAGACCTCTGATTGGAATTTTGCAACTGAAAAGAATTTTCTTGATGAAATGCCACTCTAAAGCCTGAATAGCTAAACTTTGCCACTCGCCGTGTATTATGGTATTTTGTTTCATTTTTCCAAAAAAAAAAAAAAAACACATGTGCAAAGACAACTTAATTTGTCCCTCTTCTTGTTTCGCTGAAGTCACCCTAGCCAGGCAATTCTCGTTTTCTCAATTTTTTTTAAAAAAATTCTTGTCTACACTGAAGTCACTGAGCTGAGCATCACCGTTAGCATGCATCCACTCGAATCTCAAAACACACATATTTTTAATTATAGAAAACATTATACTTTTCATACAACTTTAATGCTTTGGCTGTGTACATCTTAGTATGCAGAGGTTGAAAGTCTAATCTATTCTTCCATTATCTAAAAAAATTACAACTTTAATACCTATGATAGAAATGCAGTTATATTCCTTATATAATTGTAACGCTCTCAAATATATGTATGTTTAATCTACATCGTCGTAATTTGATCTTTAGATTAACATGTAATCCCATGGTTTATTGCTTTAGAGCCTTTGGCATGTCGGAGAATTTTAACCTCACTAGCTAGGTGGTACTAGAGGTGGGCACTTGGGCCAGGCTCTTTTGGGCCGGCCCGAAGCATGACGGGACATGCACGTTTATTTCAATGGAAGAAAGCTTCTACATTAGGTTTCATTTTCAGCATGAAGCAAATTTTATTTGTAAGCATGCAATTTGATAAATAACGATAGTGTTGAAAGATCAATTAATAAGAATCTACATACTGTAAGTAAAACATAGATGTACAACATTTCATGACCCTCCTTGGTCATGAATAAAGTAAATCGCGGCCAAACCACCATACCAACAACTGACTTACCATACCACCAAAGTGTTTGCAAAACCAAAAACCAAAATACTATACTTGACAATATGTCCTAAGCTGCTCATGATCGTGAGCACGGCTAATTAATTAGATTTGAATCTCTGCAGAGAGTGTACACTTTACCCACATGACATATTCTAGTAATCATGTCAACCATGCCATGCGATACACAAGTACCCATTTTGCTATACTATGATGAAACCTTTCGACTAGCTAGAGCCCAACCTTTGCATTAGCCCGGTGTATGACCATCCTTGCTATGGCGGCAGAAGTCACTAGCCATACATTTTAGTACTCATGATAGTCCCGCTGTTGGGAAGGGTAGGCTACGCGAGCATAAAACAATTTTTCTCTACCACGAAATATCCAAGATCACATGCAAGTAGGGTATCATGAATCGTTACCCTTGACGCGCTGATGCAGCGGAAGAAGATATGTGCGCGTAGAGGATGTAGTCGTTCACGTCCTGAGCAACGCCAAGTGGTTCCCGACCTCTACCGAGTGCTTATCGACCTGCGCCGAGTGCTCCTCAACCTCCGCCGGTTGGTTCTCGACCTGTGCCGAGTGCTCCTCGACATCTGCCGAGTGCTTATCGACCTGCGCCGAAGGCTTCCCGATCTACGTCGAGGGGATTGATCGTCGAAAGTTGCCGGAGATCCAACTGAATAGCGCGTCCGCTGGCGGCAGCGCCTCTACTGGTATCCACACGTACTGAGCTGGAACGCCGTGCCGGGTGTGCTAGCACCTCGCCACACGGCTAGGGTTTCTGGGGAGCAGGAGGGGTGCGCGACGGTTAAACGTGGTGAGGGCTCTATGCATACAGCGCGTTGTTCCTTGCCTTGCCTTTCATAGATACGCTAGTGGGTTGAATCCCGCTAGGGTTCCATCTCCAACACGGATCTCATCCATGCACAAACCCATTAAATAGTTTCTAACTCGTTAAGTGTGTGACCCGTTAGGTTCAGTGCAAGTCGGACATGAATCTGGAAACCCATTTCCAATTCATTGATCAACAACGGCACCTAGCAGTACGTATTGACCCCCGAATGCATAGAATCAATATTCGGTTGAACCTTGATACACGCACATATCGATCCCTTTGCCACACGATACCAGTCAAGCTCAAGGCGAGATGCGCGCCACCCTTGTTGATAGCTCGACCACTTCACTCGACACTGTGATGGATATAAACCATGACTAACTCCTTAGTCATCTTAGCACGGCCATGCGCTTTCCCTATCCATCCACACGAGGGGCCCAGAGGTATCTCTCCCGTTATCTAGGAGGGGCAAATCCCATCTTGATCATCACACCCTTGGCGATGTATCGTTGGCATACACAGTAGTCATCTTTATAACTACCCTGTTATGGTGTAGCGTTTGATGAAACTAAAGTATACAAGTCTATATGCTAGGTATCTATGACAATCTCAGGTCTAAGGACCATATAGGCGTACCACTCGAGACTATACGCTGATGGCACTATAAGAGATAACAACTCACAGTGTCTCGGAGTGGGTCTTGTCCGACTACTCATGTTTTTCAACATGTGTCCACATTATTGGTTCGATATCTCCAAATCTATGGTATGTGAAATATTATCATCAACCAATACATGTGCTAATCAAATCATCACCGCTCCTCATAATGATATGGATTAGGGACCCGTTTAGAATAATGTTACTTGACAATGTGTTTCACAATCAGATAGTATCCAATGAACAAAGTCACAACATTTATTCAGGGAACCGATAAACAAAGTTATCATAATTACATGAACAAAGACGTATTACAATCATCACCATGATTGATCTAGTGCATATTCCCTTCACCCGCAACCCATTTCCCTCGTTCTCCCCATAGCAAGGCATACCTGTTGTATTGGAATGCTTTGGTCCCAACGCCTCGGTGAAGGGAGCACCTAGAACGACACCAGTCCATCGGTTCATCCATACTACTTCGGCCTACCAAAATGCAATGTTTAAACTCCAACTAATTTACTAAGTTAAGGCTATCCCATTACTAGCACATGTGGTTGCACCATTTGACTCAGTTGATAGCATCAAGTTTGATCCTTAGGTTGACTCAAGCGAGAATCTCCCCCTATCTACGCGCAAGTACATCCCTTGCACGACATAAGTCTATCTATTGTACTGTACAAGTACGTCCCTTGTACAATACAAGTCATTTCTTGTACATCTCGTATCATAACTCGCCCGTGTCTAAATTATAACTTTTATTTTCATTTTTTACCGACATATCAGTATCATTTACTGTCATATTCAATCTTTTTAAATTTTCTAATAAGACTCAAGAATATCATTCTACCCTTATCTAAAGCATGACTAAGCGTAAGCATCTAGTATTCGATTATACCCATGTTTCATTTCATAGAATGATTAATCCTAGCCTATGTTTCAACAAGGGTCTCATATCAATATGATTAAGAAAATTCCGCAATTTAGGAATAGAAGTACCATTTCCCACAACATAGCAACTTTACGGAAATTACTCTCATGCATAATAATTTGACAAACAAAATAGACAACGTAAAATATAGGATCAATGTGTTCAAAGGAGGGTGCTTGCCTGTTTGCTCTTCGTCGTGGACGTAGTCGGGGTTGTTGTCAATAGTTTCCGAAACATCGTCAATTACGCTTTTCAATGACAGGAACCACGACAAAAGCAAATAACAACAAATTAAATAGGGCAAAAAGAAATTAGATGTAAATATCAAATTAAAACTCATCAAAAGAACATAGTGATTTTGGCAATTTCACGATATTACTCGCGTATTGGCTTCTTTCTCGACAGGCTCAAGCGAGGCTCTTTATGTTTTCACTACCTTCATTCTTTT
The DNA here is from genome assembly GCA_036346355.1 of Rhipidocladum racemiflorum. Classification (NCBI taxonomy): domain Eukaryota; kingdom Viridiplantae; phylum Streptophyta; class Magnoliopsida; order Poales; family Poaceae; genus Rhipidocladum; species Rhipidocladum racemiflorum. The sequence goes on along the minus strand of CM070576.1, from coordinate 66,259,194 downwards.
GGCTTCTAGAAGCTAAATTTATGTATTTTAGTGTTTATAATTCTGAATTCAAGAAGCTAAGATTGTTTGTATTAATAGAATTAAGACTTTAATGAAGGTGTTCGCAACAATAGTACTTAGCCTTAAGTATATTTTGCACAAAAGTTGACTTAGATAGGTTGGGTTTACGGAATGGGGCTAGTGGATGCATCTACATGATTATACGGTGATTCTAGTAACACAAAACATTTTATCCTAAGGTTCATTAAGCCTAACCATTCATATACCACGTCATTGGTAACCATAATACTTAGGGTTATTGTGCTAGTAGGATTCAGATGAAAAAGCAAGTTATTAATTAAATATTTTTCCATATTATGGTAGTACAAATACTATAGAGTGATTTCGAGCCATTCTCCCGAATTTTTACATTTAGACGAGATGTTATACGGGCGACCGAAAATACTTGTGTTACTAATTCTCATGTGTTAACGGTTCGGTTTTTCATTTTACGATTATAGTTGTACCTCATTATATTATCCAACCAATCTTTAAGCTCTATTAGGGTAAGTTTAAATGAGTGTCTTAAGTTGGATCCGCTACATTTTAATTCGATCTATGGTATTTTGTCATAGAAGGGGCGCTAAGATCTTAAGAGGACTTATTTAATTATATACAAACAGAGTGTGAGTCCTAATTAAATTCATGCAACAACAATAGAATCAAATTCTAAGGCCCTAGGAACTAGTTTCAATGTGATTGGGTCAAAATTGCGAAGTTATAATTGTTTTGGCATTTACATGCTATAAGACCCTCACTTTTATGCTACAGTGCAAACATAAAAGCAAGGTTCTAATGTGCATACTGTGCTAGTCCCATGATCAGTAGCTAGCACGCACGAACACAATTTGGGATCACAACCATACAAAAGTTTCATATTTTATTACAGCGGAAGTATTGATACATTATGACCGACAAGGTCGACTAAACATAGCAAAAGAATCAGATGACTTGTAGTTTGCCACATAATCCACAGGCAACTGACAAGGTAAAGCCTTAGAAAGAACTGTCGTTAACAATCCCGTAATCCTGCGTCAAAGTAAAGTTCATCGAGATACCTGCATCTTCACCTAAAAACAATAATGATAGCAAGGGTGAGTACATTTCGTACTCAGCAAGACTTTGAGTTGTGTGTTTGGAATGCAGGCTGATCCTAGAATAAAGCTTCTACGGTTAACTTTTGCTTGGAGCCAAATTGAATTATAAATACTGAATAGTAGAGTGAAAGCGAAAATTTGTAAAAGTAAATAAATAAGTAAAGTAACAAGTATGTACTAAAAAGTAATGCGAAGAGATAGATAACTCACAGCCCTTCGCGAATAAAATGTAACAAAATACCCACATCCCTTCGTGAGTGATAAAACGTCCAGTCCCATCATATGAAATATTATCTGAAGAATAAACTTTTGTCCACACAGGGCACAACAGCTGAATTCAACCTTGCCAACGTAATGTCAAGTATTGAATCATCTGTAAGGGTAAGCTCACCAAAACTTTTATAAAAACAGCTAACTAGTGTCAGTTCGCCAAGTTGTCCATGACCGTGGACACGGCTATTCGAATAGTTTTAGACTCTGCAGAGTTGTACAGCTTTACCCACAAGATATGTCCTCCCCTTGTGCAATCGATATAAGACACACTTCCTTTGGTGTGCCCGCAATGAGTTCATAACGAAACCGTTCGATTACTTGAATCTAACTTTGCACCAGCGACGGTGTTTTACCCTGACTATGGTTGGTAGCAGAAGTATATAATAAACTAATGATGATCATCAGGAGCCATGGCTCAAAAGAATAACGGAGCCGTAGCCCGATTAGAATAATATTAACATTAAGAATATTATGCCCCAATTCATAACCATGCGTACACCGTACTTCTGCCTACCAGAGTGCAAAGCTAGTTCCAAATAATTTAATGAGTTAAGACTGTCCCAGTCCAGTACTTGTGGATGTACGGTTTACTTGGATCATGCAACACTACGTTCGGTCCTTAAAATGACATGGGCGATACTCCACCCTATCTACGTACACATTAAAACATGTACATCCGGCTATTGCCAATAATCACCCACGTCGAAACCATAGTTTTATTTCCAGAAAAAGAAAGTGTCAATAACCACATTATTCCAACAGGCTCAAAATTAATGTTCATCATGTCCAACAATTTTAGTTCATCACGAACAGTATAACCATCCGTTTGTGTTCCCAGTCTAAAGCAGGGCTAAGCATATGCATGTAATAATCGAATATACCCATTTTGTGTGTCCATCAACAATCTAGGGTTTCATCTATCACTACTGATTAAGGAAAACCATCAATGAAGGTTGTATCTACCATTCTTCCCATAATATAGCAGTGTATACAAAATATAGCATATGCATGCAAATTTTATTCTAATTCTTCTGGTTAAAGGAAAAATAGGATCTACATGAGTGCTTGCCTTGCTATCCATTGCTTTTAGCAACGAAGTCGAAGACATGATCTTGAAGTCGTCGACGATGAAGTTTGAGACGTCGGATTCTACACGTCGCATAACGGAAAAGATAGCAAATAGCAAATAACACTTTCAATAGGGGCAAAAGGAAATCAGATGAAAAATCAAATAAGCAATCATTACATAATACAAGCATGGATCGCGGTTTAGGGTTTCGGGGCCGTATGATAGAATGTATTATTTTTACATTGTAGTCTTACTACCGATTAATGGTTTGAAGGTCGCATCGCACACAACATATATTCCTTATGATTCATTCTATTTTATTTTACGAATTCAAGAAGCTAAGATTGTATATGTTGTTATAAATCAATACATAAAACAACAGGGTGTGGGCAGGTATAACTTGCACTATTGAGTATAAACAATAACAGTCATCAACAATTAATCACTTGTGCATGCATGGTTCAATTTGAGCAAACATCAGGCATCTAACAGTTAACCGTTAATGCATGTAGAGCTTAACCTATGGTACTAGTTATTAAACATAGTTATTTACATATATATATATATTATGGGCTTTTAGAGCTCAGAATGCGCATGGCCAGGTTTTGAATAAGATTCAGATGCAAAGCAAATTATAATAGAATTACTTCTACATAATGAAACAGTCTAGCTTTAGGAAGTATTCTAAAGCTGGTTCTATAGGGACTAGTACTTATCGGTGATATCTTAATCATTCTTTTAAGTTATGGATAGTTATTCCTTAAGTTTGCGACTAAACATGATATGCAATCATTCTTGTAGATTAATAGGGTCTTTGACCTTAAGAATATTTCAATAGTAGGTCTATAGCATTTGGGTCATATTAGTTCATCTATTAAATCATGTTACATCTATTATATGGAAACATATGTTAACTAAGGGCTAAAGGTACACTATGACTAGAACTTGATGTACAAATTGAAACTATCATAGACTAGGGTTGAATCTAATCATTTTTGAAATATTAAATAGTCTTGTATTATGATTCATCCCTAATAGATTTTATATGCATTATTGCTCACATGTGTATCTCAATTATACTAGCATTTGATTAGCATGATTATTTTAGATCTGATTTTATGAAACATTCTTGCATGACTAGGTATTATGATTTTTTTAAAGGGGTCTAGGAACTTAGAACTACTCAAGTCTTCAAGCATTGAATAATAATCTATTTATGAGTTTGATTCAAACGAAGATCACTAATTATTAAAATATAAAAGATGCATGGTACACCCTAAGTATTTTTGTATAATCAGGTTTTATACTATTTAACTAACATAACAGATCAAATTTCATATCATTTGGATGAAAAATAAACTAGTTATATCAATTTGAATAATCTATGTATTGAAATCAAACTTAAAAGGAAATTAATACAAAGTAACTTAAAATTCAAATCTAATTGCATAAACAGAGACCTTATGACATAAGGAATCTAACAAAATTGGTTTCATTCAATTTGGACAAGTTTTGCAAAAGTTGTACATGCAACATATTAGAATCTTTCTCTTTAAATTCAAATTTTCATTTTAAATTACTAAACAAGTTTCGATTATTTTTGCAGATTATGAAACTAGATGATTTGACATGAATTTAAAAATTTATCTTACTTGATTTGGACTTACGGTTTAAAAGTTATAGCCATTTGAATCAACTCGGTTCCAACAAATCCTAGGAAATTGAAAATTACGCTTTTACTGATAGACGGCGTATTCTTGCCTTTAGCACATGCTAGGTCAAACCAGTTGGATTCACTGGCAGGTGGGGGCCATCGGTCAGTGGCCCAGCACGGTTTAAGGACCTGCCATGTGGGCCTGGTCGACAGTGAGATGGCTTGGCGCGTGCGGCTGACCGAAGGGCCCCGCGATTCAGCGAGTCAGGGCAGGGGAGGGGCTCGGCTGAAGGCCTCGTCGACGACAGGCGGCGCTGGCGGCGGCGACCGGTGGTCAGTGAGGTGTAAGGGGCCTATTAGGATTCGTAGGTGAGGCCGAATGGGCTTCGACGCCAACCGGGTGGACTGGCGACGATCGCAAGCGGCGGTGCCATGGCCGAGCTTGGCACGACGATAAACTAGGTTGGCTCGAGCTCAAACATCTAGTGATTTAGTATCATTAGGATCTAAGAATCATAACGGAACATCTCACCGGGCGTTTAGAGCTTCGGGATGAGCTATCCACGTGCCGCCGGAGTTAGAGGGGAAGGTGCGCCGGTGCGGGGGAGGTACAGAGGGTCTCCGGTTGAATTAACTGAGGGGTTTTGCTTGCGAATGGATGAAGATGTTTCGGTTGAAAGCAATTTGAAATTGATTGAGTATAGCAGGAATGGGATTAGGAATTTGGCACGGTGGCAGTTTGGCCGGAGGTGTGGAAGAACTTCAATTCGGGCTCAATTTGTGGATATTCGGGTTTGCTTGGGTTTGCCAATTTGAGGCGACGGGATGAAGCTTTAAATAGAAGAGGGAGGCGGTTCCTACAGGGTTTGATCAAGCAAGAAGAACGGCGGCCGATTCAGGCATGCTCTGGAGTCTTCCTCGGTGACCCTCACCGCGCAGGGCATGGCGAAGGCAGGAGTTGGCAGCAGTGGTGTCAGAGGCATCCTCGGGGCATGAGAATTGCGGCGGGAAGCGACAAAGGCTGGAGGCGGTTCGGGAAAAATTTTCCCAGGCTGGCTCGGCTTCACGCACGAGAGGGAGCAGAGGATGAAACGGGGAAGATAACCCTGACATGTGGGGTCGATGGCCCACATGTCGGTGAAGAGGAGAGGGAGAAAAAGAAATGTGCGGCGGGCAGGTGGGACTAGAAAGAAGTGGGACCATCCGGCAGTGTCTGGAGACGACGAAGCCCGGCCAGCATGCCTGTGCACGTGGGCCTCACAGGTCGGTGAGAGAAGGAAATCTCAATGCGATCAACTTCCTTCGGACAGCAAGATAGGCATTTAAATGAGGTGTCTAATCAAGTCATGATTTTTCCAAACTTTTTGAATAAGCTCCAGGATAAGTTTACTATGCACTGTAAAAATCTGAGACTCTAATTCGCATATATTTTTTTTATTAAAATTCTGACACTAGGTACTGCACATGAAAGCTATTTCGAAAATTCATTTATCAGAGGACCTAAATTGTCTTATTAATTTTTAATATTTTTAAAAAAGGTTAATATTGGTGCCAGAGAACTACCATAAACATTTCAATCCCAAATTCCTAGTATTTATTTTCTAAGAATTCTTTTACTACGTTTTTCAGAATTCCAGGATTGAAAAGATTAAATGAGAATTAATAGTAAAACCAGTTATTTATTTTTATAAATTTTTGTGGACAAGGATAAGGTTACTTAGAGCTCATGGTAAAAATCTTGAGTGCTGGAACGGTCTAGGATTTGCTACAAAAATCAGACAATGGTTTTGGTCAAAGATAAGGTTCCCCATTTATTTTACCTTATCAACTTGCAAATGGTTTCACATTTTCTTTTGACCAGCCAAGATGGTTTCTAGAGCACTCTAGGGTTATTAAAAAATTACTATGGTAACTTTGATCTTTTACCATTTTACCATTTCTCTTTTTCTCTCTTTTATAAATTCCAATATTCATTTCCATTCAAGCGCTAATTCACTAAATGCACAAAAAATCAAGAAATGCATCAAGAAAGTAATTACACATTTTTAATATTTGATTTTATCCTTTTATAAATTTTGAGGATGTTACACATGTTGAAACCTAACCTTGCTAGAAAACAATACAAACTACGTCCAAATTCAAATATTTCTACGTATTTGGATATCTTATGGCCTAAGGATCGCAACAGAGTTTGTTTCATTCCGTCGAGTAGTTGGCGTGCACCCAGCCGAGAGTCAGAGCTCAAATTTGTCCTATACTAAAAGGATAGAACGAATTTGATCATGAAATTTTATATGTAGATGGGTAAGTTGAGATGTACATCTATAATTTTTTTCAGAATTTTTTGAAACTTTTTTTAGTAGGATTGCACGGTGATTGCACCAAAACTTTGATTGCACTGGATATGCCCTCTTTATATAGTCCTCGAGTTATTTTTTTTCTTTTGAGAATTTCAGTATTGGTAGACCCTGGTACATAGCTCCAACTGCCCCTAGCTCTATTTGGCTTGCCTTTGTGGACTGGAAGTAAACAAATCGCTAAAGTTCGCTGTTTTCCTTTAGGGTTCGACCGAGATTTCATACTTTTTACATGCCGCGCAAGGTTTCGATTAATTCCACGATTATTCATTCCTCAGGTTCTAGTACTAGTTTAAAATTTTAATTCGTGAGCTATGTTGTTAGGATATTCTGTGAGCTCCTTTAGAAACGGTTGCTTTTGGGCGAATTTGTGTCTGTTAACAGGAATGGGTCTTTGGGTCGATATAAACTTTGCATAGAAACCCAGCTAGGCACAAGGAAGCAATACACCACATTTTGTTTTCTTTTTCACATGCTCACAGGATGTTACAACGAGTTTGTTGCATGTGTTCTCTAATGATTCTGTAGTGTCACTCAGCTGGCAACTTATCCTGGCCTCTAGTTTATAAAAGAGACGAGAATTACGTTTGCTTAGCACATTGCTGACGTGACCCCAGCAAGTGAGCTTCAACAAAACGATGAGCACAGGTTAACAACAACCTGAGCACAGCAGATGATTAGTTATCCCATCAGCTAACAGACGCATGTGCTAACCGCTTGTGAAATGCATACAGCAAAGCAAACTACCACTGACAGAAGCTCAATTTGACGCACAAAATGTTGGCCTTCCAGCATTAGAGACAGACCGACAAAGAAAGATTTGAACTCCTTGGAAGTCGTAACGTACCAAGATAGCATAATATACACACAGGTCGCATCGCTCGAATCGCAACGGAGAAAACTAGTCTGCAGGTTCGCAAATTCAGATTTGAGAGGTGCTTGCTCTTCAGATTTATGCACAAATTAGCCGTCTGCTGGCGAGTCATCCCGATTTCTGACGGAGCAAGATAAAGAGTTCGATGTGTAGCAAGGAAACTCTCGGTAAGCATCTTTACGACAACTTGTAATGAAAAGCCCAACGCATCTTCGGATTTATCTTATGCAGTTCCTTCCGTAGTCAAAGAAATGGAAAATAATTATCATTTTGGGTTCACAAGATGAGATGTATAAGAAAAGGCGAAACAGACCGGTTTACCTGTTGATTGCTTTCAGTTGATATGCAAGCAAAATCTGAAGCCTTATCGGACATGATAATACAAATTCTGTGTGCTTTTTGAAGACCCAACAAGTTCGGAACAAATCTGTTTCTCCCAGATAACAAAATGACCACATGCAGCTGACGTTTTCTGAAGTGAGATGAAACATGTGCAGAATCTGTCATAAGAAAGTCGGTTCCTGATACTTCTGAGTGAAAGAAACAGGTTATCTGGGAGAAACAGGGATGCCTGAACACTTTCTCGAACAGCTTGTAATTTCATGGTATTTGTAATGGTCCTGCAGAGAGACTGGTTATTTTAGTATGAGCACACTGAGAGTATGTCAACTCGGAAGATAACATGATCAATTGTAGAAGTATACCTTAGAAAGCGACGCAGCGATATCTGTTGTGCAGGTAGAGAAGTGTGCCAAGAAGCAATCCAGTAATCAGTTCACAGATTCCCAATCAATTGTAACCTTTAGCTTGGTTGTTGCTAGTATTCTGCATTGCTCAGTTAGCTCCTCGCTGCAACGGTTGATCTCCAGTTCTTCCAGCGAAGGCGGGAGGCCCTTTTCCGGCAGCCCTGAGATGCCCTGAGAGTAATTGATCTCCAACCTCTCGAGGGAGGGAAGGCTGTGCAGCCCCACGGGAAGGTCCACGAGATTCGGACAATTCCAAAATTGGAGCTCTTGCAGGGACGTGAGGAGCTGAAGCGCTCTCTCTTGCTCATCCGTTAGTCTCGTCACAAGGATCTCACAATTGTGAAGCTCTAGGCATTGGAGGGAGGTGAGGTGCTTGCAGAAGGACGAGGTAAGGGCAGAGGGGTCGTCGATCCTAAGCGTCTCTAGTCGAGGGCATAACTCACAGACCTGACTTGACAAATTCTCAAAACATGAAGGCAAGCCGGGGCTTCCCAATACTTCCAAACGCTTGAGATCGGCAAGGGATTGGAAGCCCTCTAGCGCGGCGAGCGATCCACAGTCTCCGATTCTCAGCTCTTCCAGTGCCGTGCAGGAATGCAGCTGCAGAGATTTTAAACTTGGGCTTTCCAATACTTCCAAATACCTGAGACCGCCAAGGGATCGGAAGCCCTCTAGTGCGGCGAGCGATCGACAATCTTGAACGCTCAGCTCTTCGAGTGCTGTGCAGGAATGCAGCTGCAGAGATTTCAAGCTTCGTCTTCCCAACCTCCATACAGTTAATTCTCTCAGGCAGGTGAGATTCTCTGGGAAACAGGGCTGCAGCGTTTTTAGGGGAAAATCACCATATATCTGAAGTTCTCTAAGTGATTGCGGGAGGAGCATTCTCCCGTTCGCCTGGTCATCATTTTCGTCCTCATGCACCGAAGACGAGAGTAGCTCGGGGCTGTCCGAAATTCTTAGCTCCACAAGGGAGGTAAATCCAGCGAAGCCTTCTTTGCTTCCGTAAAATGTTAGATCAGGGCAATGCCAAATATCTATCCTCTTCAGAGAGGAGATGACATTTAGTGGAATGCGCAAGCGACCCTCCGGAGCTGAGCTTATCAATTCGTCAGTTGGATGTGCTGATGACGAAGCCTCGCGAGCTGAGATAAGATTTGATTCACTGTTTTCTTCCTCTTCTACCATCGTTAGGCCGTCGCAGTACTCTAAAATCAATTCATCTAGGGCCTGCACATGTCGCAGCAATAGAGATAGCCACTTCCACGCTATTCCACATGACTGAATCAAGAGACGTTCCAGAGATGGGAGGACAAGGGTATCCTCTGGCGGAACATGTGAAGAGAAAAGTTCTTTGCAGCCGACTATTTTCAAACTCTTTAAAGAGATGAGTTGCCTGAAACCTTCAAATGAAATATTTTGGCAGCCTCTTATTATCAAATGGGTAAGGAACCTCAGACTATTGAACGACAAAATTTTGCCATCTAGCATCCTCGATTCATCATAATCGGGCTCACCATAATCGATTGTTAATTCTCCGCTGGATGATCCCTCCATTGTCGGAAGTGTAGAAACTCCAAAGATGGATAACTTAGATGTGGTAATTGAAGGCGGTAGAGGATTCGATACCATTAAATGAGGACAATCATGGACGGTAAGTTCACTAAGACTGGGCAGCCATGACTTCTGCTCGATTTTGAATTTCTGGCAGTTCTCAAACAGTGGAAAGACCTTCAGTACAGGGCACCCCGTAATCTTCAGAACCCTTAAACTAGAGTTCAATTCCTTCACGGAAGTGCATGAACATCTCTCCAGCTTTGGGATTTCATCTAACACCAGCTCCTCCAACGAAGGAATTGATAATTCTGTTACATTATGCATTTTCCTCAGCTCGAACTTTCTAAGAAATGGAAGCCGCTCCAGAGATGGAAGTATTTGCAATTTTCCACAATTTTCTGTTACATTGTTAGCACCATTAGATATAGCAACATCAGTGTTTGAGCCAACATCTAATACTTGAAGATGGAAAAAATTGCTCAAAACTTCAGGCAAAGCCCCGTCCTCCTCACCAGCCTCGAGTTTTAGATAGCGAAGATGTGTCGGATTTACCACATTGCACAGGAAAGAAATAAAACCAGCACATTTTCTAGAAATTTTCATCACACGTAAATTTTGTGCTTCTTTGAACAAATTTTGGAAGGATTGGAGAAAAAAGTGATCATACTGCCCAATTAGCACCAACGTCCTTAATTTCCTCACTGATGCAACTACATCGAGCAATTTTTCCTCAAACTTCTCATTGCGAAGTATGTGCCCATGCTGATCTTCTCTGTATGCCGAACCACTTACTATTGACAAATGGTGTACAGTTGGCAATATTTCATTGCACTGTAGACCATATATAGTAGCACACTCAGTCCTTGAAACCATCATGGCAAAATCATGCATAAGACCACACATAACATAGCATGTTTGATTGCCTGGTGAGGCCACTTTTCTTTCAACTTGCTGGAAGAAGCCCGAGTTCACCAAATCAATCAGAGAGTCCCATCCTATCTCCTCCAACCTCTTGCTTGAATGGCCACCATTCACAAATCCTTGTGCAATCCAAATATGAATCAACTCCTCACTCTTAAACTGATATTTGTTGGGGAATATAGAACAATATGAGAAACATTGCTGTAAATGGTGGGGCAGCTCATCGAAACTAAGCTTCAAAGCAGGCATGATGCCACCACTAAGTTTCAGGGACTTCCAATCTTCATTCTTCATAATGTTACTCCAGTGGTCAATGGTAAGATTCTCTCTTAATAGCCCACCTGCAGTTTCTGCTGCTAATGGGTTGCCCTGTAACTTCTCTGCTATTTGCTGACCGATGATATTTAGACTTGGATGCCCTTCGTAGTTCTCATCACCAAATGCACATGCTTTGAACAGTAACCAGAAATCCTTATTTTCCAAAGCAGCTAGCTTAATCGGTTCAACAGTTCCTATCTTTTTTGCCACAGACAAGTTCCTAGTTGTCACAAGAATAACATTGCCCTTTGCATTGTCAGACTTCAAAGGAGCCAACAGATTGTTCCATCTGTAATCATCCATGTCGTCCCAGACATCATCTAAAATGAGTATAGTCCTCTTCAATTCTATGCATCGCTTCAACATTTCCTGAAGCTTCGCAAAGCTGCTTATGCCTGCATGCATTTCTTGAGAAACAAAGTCTAACATCTCCCTTACCAGTCTCACTTTGTCGAAGTCCTTAGACACCGAAACCCATATCCTGTGGTCAAACAAATTTTCCCCTACTGGATCATTATAACTGTATGCAAATTGGGCCAGAGCTGTCTTCCCAACTCCTCCTATGCCCACAATAGGCAGTACCGTTACGCTGTGAGATTTATCAGCTTTCAGCAGATTTATGATGGAGTCCTTCTCTGCAGATCTCCCGTACACTTTCCTTTGAACAAGGCATGATGTTCTCTGGCACGAATCTGGGGTTGTAGTCTGATGGTTACATGGACTTGCAGCAGAGTCTGATCTATGTAGATTGAGAATCTCACCCACTGCAACTCGAATGTCTTGTAGCTGGCGAGTTATTTGCTGCACTCTACTGGAACATTCGGCCTTGTTCCAACTTGGTGTGTTTGCTGCAGTGTTATGTGTTGACTCATCCATTCTCATCCTTTTCCTGCTGACTGAATTACCATTTGATGTGCCCCCAGCAATACTGCAAGAAGAAAAGGATCGTGGGTTTGCTATTAGAAATTTAGAATCACAACGACCTCTTAAATAGGTGCGTACAGATGTAACACTGAGCTAAATTCAGAGCTATCTTAACATTTGAGACATTTTACCATCCTTAGGTGGTACAAAAATTTACATTACAGTAATACGAAGAGGTACTAAAAATAAAGTACACCTTAAGGATCCTAAAAAGTCTCTTAACATTTACCACTGTATTTACATTTTGAATTTGAGAGGTGTTGAAGTATGACTATATTGCTCATCTTTCCCCATTTAGGGGTGAACCGATTGATGCATGAACCTTAATATGTTTTTAGTGTCAGGTGACCTCATGAGTTTAAGACCTAGCTGTCACTATTTTAAGCAAAAATAATTGCAATCCACTTTGAGCCCACGTCATAGGTCCGGAGGAGTCTTGACACGAGGAGGGTGTCGAAGTATAAGTATATTGAGATATCGTATCATCTTTTTTAGGTATCAAAATTTATATTAAGGTGATACTAAGATATATCAAAAGTTGGTACCTCCACCTTTAAAATTTTTTATACCTCTTGTACTATCTCAATATAATTTTTTGTACTTTAAAATAACGGTAAAAAGTCTCAAATATATTACTTATCTACGAGGCAGTGTAGGTCATGTCACCGGAGGTAACCTTTGGTAAAGATAAGTCTTGCGGAGGGTACTACTACTGCAGGAAGGCCAGGGGGTTGGCGGCTGGGGTAGTTTTTGGTACTATAATAAATGATGTGATGTCTTAGCATTACAACGGAACAGCTAGGTTTGTCGCAATCCTGTTTTCATACAAATTAACTGCGAAGTTTTCTAGACTTTGTCGCAACATTTTTCCACAACTCATCACATTACTATACTAAAAAAGTAAAAAGATTGTGCCGATTGAGAGGGTTGAAATTATTGGGCGACCACGAGAAAATGCACGTTCTGAATCACAACTCGTACCTTGAAGGGTTTGGTTGCTGGTCGCTTGCTCCACGTTGTCGCTTCCTACAACTTTTACTCTTGTGATGATTACGCAGAACTGATGTCCCATTGTGGGATCCGCATTTGACCACTTGGCCACAGTGAATACATTTTGCTTTCACAGGTTTCCCGTTAACTTCTTCAGTGATATCAAAGTGTTTCCATGCATTTGACCGTTTGCCACCGCTCCTACTCGGTATGTCAGCGTTGCCCCTCGATCTCTCTCCTTGTTGTTCTGCTCCATGTCCATCCGTGCCGTCGGGGTCGTGGCATGCAACTTAATCAAAAGAAAATGTGCAGCAGAAAATGGGAATCAACGCAATGGTGTGTACGTAGAACATCATGAACACAAAATGGATGCATATACACGCTTACCTCCATGGACCTGCTGTTGGAGCCTGTAGTAGTCGAGCTCGTCGATCAAGTCATCGGCGTCGTAGAGCAGCTCCTTGAGATTAGCGAGAGATCGGGCCAGCGCCTTATTCCCGATCGCCCTCCTCTTCACAGCAGCAACGACCGTCTCCACCCTCTGAATCTCAGCCCTGAGCTTCTCGATGCCATCGGCAAGCCCTACTAGGCGAATCCACGTTTCCAGCTTGCCGTTGAAGAGACTCTCCAGGATGGTTTGCACCAGCCATCCAATCGCGCCCACAACAAAAGTGTCTTCTACCTCCTCCATCAGATCAGATCCGGCAGAAGCAGTTCTTGAGCGATGGTCAACGGAGGAAGAGCGAAAGACAATAATGGACAGGAGAGTTGAAGAGGCAAGAGCAACAATATACAATGCAGTAGGAAGCTAGGTGGAAGCAGAGCAAAAGAAACGCCTACCTCAGTATCAACTGCTCCTATAAAGTATCAACCGGGCGCCCAAGTGGTGTTTGTGTGTCATTTTTTTTTTCTTTTTCTTTTCAGTGTTTCCCAGCGTTAATTCACTTTAGGCTGCTAGTCAACGTATCTATGAATAACCGGTGATATTAAATGTAACCAGTGGCGTAGTCAGGATTTTAGAGAAGGTTGGTCCAATTTAAAAAAAATAGGTAACAAGGCAATATATAAACATAAAATGTATCAAAAGCTAAATATATACGAAGATACTAATAAGGTTTTAAATATTACCATTAGTATGGAGGATATGAAGAATACTTGGTGGGCTAGGTTGGTATTTTTTTTCTTCTAATTTGTGCGCTGTATAGCTCTCAAGAAATAGGAGGATATGAAGAATACTCGGTAGGCCGGGTTGGCATTGGTTGGGCCATAGCCCAACCGTGCCAACCCTTAGCTACACCCCTGAATGTAACTCCTTCATTTTAGAGATATAGGAAATATCACAATAATCCTTAAATCAAAAGTTCTAAAAGTTCTTTTGCTATGCAGAAAAAAAAAATTACACCACTTTATTTTAGTGGGTACAGATTATATTGGTGTAGATTAATCATACATAAATAAAGAATTCACTCCTTAATCAAGAGAAAAGGAGAAGATCTACATAACTTGTTTTCGTAGAATCATATAATAACGGTGAAAATTAATCATATATATATATATATATATATATATATATATATATATATATATATATATATATATATATATATATTGTACAATTACACAGGACACCATGGTGCCTAGGCACCATGATCAAAAGCAATTATTTTTCATACGTATTTGTATGCGAAATTTTTTGAAATTTTTAGGATGTTGAGTTCAACTAGTTTACTAACTAGTTGAAACAAGTTTGAACTAAAATTCAAATTAAAGTTTCCTTTTTTGATGATAGTTTTGATTGTAGGTATGTGTGGATCATACATATAAATCAGCAAAGTATGTAATCTAAATTCATTAAAATCTTCAAATTCGAGTATATTTTTTCAAAGGTATGTGTTTCATTTGAATTCTTATAGATGGGTATATATCCTAAAACTGAAAGTTTTTAAAAAAATTATCCGAATTTGGCTTGAATTAACGCATTTAAAATCATGGTGCCCAGGCACCATGGTGTCCCATTCCGCCATCCTAATATATATACATTTAAATGCGTTAATTCAAGCCAAATTCGGATATATTTTTCAAAACTTTCAGTTTTAGGGTATATACCCATCTATAAAAATTCAAATGAAACACATACATTTGAAAAAATATACTCGAATTTGAAGATTTGAACGAATTTAGATTACATACTTTGCTGATTTATATGTATGATCAACACATACCTACAATCAAACTATCATCAAAAAAGGAAACTTTAGTTTGAATTTTGGTTCAAACTTGTTTGAACTAGTTAGTAAACTGGTTGAACTTAACATCCTAAAAATTTCAAATTTTTTCGCATACAAATACATATGGAAAATACCCGTTTTGGATCATGGTGCCCAGGCACCATGGTGTCCCAGGTAATTGTACTATATATATATATAGATAGATAGATATTACAGCTATTATAATTGTAGGTACAACTATATTTTTCAAAAACTATATTGTTATATAACAAATATTATAGGTTGCAAAATCAAACTAGACAATATAGTTATATTACAAATAATAATGTACGTTACAAAATCTAGTCACTTAAACATAACAGTCATCAGAAAACTACACAGAGAAGCATCGTCCATTCTGACACTTCTCTCCTCCCCCGACATGGGGGTTCAACCTGATAGTGTCCAACATGGTGCACGTCAACGCCGTCCGATTTTTTTTGTTTGTCCCTCTTCATTTTTCTCGCACTTTATTTATATTTTTGTTAAGTGTTTTCCTCTTTTCTCCTGTTGCTGTCAGCTGTCACCGTCACCGTGTGGCCCTATTCTGCGGTCGACCGGGTCTCTCAACAGCGGCACATTGGTGAGAGGAAAATTTCCAAGAGGACGGATTTGGTGTCCTGATTAAACTTGTCAAAACTGTATTGAAAGTTATATCAGTTTGGCTACGGGACGACGCGTGGGTTTAGCCATGGCTCCCTGTGTCCGTTGAAGCTTGTATAATTTCTATGATTGGTTCGTTGCTTTTTTGTCTATTGATCTATACCATGTAATCGTTTGTCCTCAATCTTAATTCATTGCCTTGTCTAGTCCATCTCCATGTATGTCTTAGTATAGATAAAATTATTTGGCAATAAAAGGAGCATAACTAATTAAGATTTTAAGACCATAAGGGGTCATGGCCCCCTCCTTTCATCATTGATTGTATAATTTCTTTTGATGTTTGGTTCGCTGACTTTTTTTGTCTAGACCCAATATGGCAATACCATGCAATCTTTTATCCTCAAACCTTATTCATCGCCTTGTCTAGTCTATCTCCATATATCGACAACTAAGTTGCATGCAGCGGAAAGACTAGAATGAATCGCTAGAAGCCTGGAGGGAGGTAAATTAAGTATGACAAACTAGGGCAAAAAAAAAACATATAGTACTTTTCGTGCTTTGATTAATTGCTACGAGTGACCGATTTCCTGCACGTTTCCTTCCTCTCACTTTTCCAAGTTAACTAAGCAACGTACGTGCTTATCGATCGAGTTAGTGATCCGATTACGTATTACTAATTCTTCAAACCGCCACATGACTGCGTTGCTTGCTTCCCTTGTGGAGCCAAAAGATCTTATCGCTGGTTGCTTCAGAACTGTCGTCACTATGACCGAACAATATTCAGCCTATTAAATACTATCCAACAACTATTATCATATCATCACGTCGTTCTCTTCATGTACAGCAGATCCACGTATTCCTAGTCACCATCGTACCTTAGATTAAAAAAACTCACTATAAATCATCATCATCCCGATACAGTCTCAATGTTAATTTTCTTTTGGATGGAACGTAATATAATAGTTGGTTTACGGATTGGACTAGTAATAACTGGTTGAGAGATAATACTATCTCAGATGTTACTTGCAGTACTGTATGTGAGTCAAAGTTTACATTATCGATTTGATCCTGAAAACTGCCATCTAGTCGGTACCAATTATCGTTAAAAATTAAAGGGTTTAGAAATAATTTTTTTTTGAAAAAAAAAATCGATTTTTACTGATAATCGATCGATTTTCCTCGATAGTTGGTTGATTTTCCTCAATAATCGACCGACCAATTAAACTCTTTTTGGCGGCCTATTTTTGAGTAATTTTTATCAATTTTCATCGATAATCACTCGATTTCACAAATTTTCAATCGGTTTACGAAACGTATTTTTTTTTAATTTTTTATTTAAATTAGACCGATTTACCATCGATTTCTAATATCGAACTAGATGGATACGCACTATAATGGACCGATTATGGATTATACTAGTGAGAGCCGCGTGCTTCGCCGCGCCATGCGAAATTTGATCAAAAAATGAGGAAAAGCGGGAAAAAACGGAGAAACGATGGACGAAAAATGAATTTACATTTTTTTTGAGGAAACGGCCAACGAAATTATTTTTTTCATGCTCCGGAGAAAAAACGGTTCACGAAAATACTTTTTTTCAGGAAAAACGGAGAAAGAAAACGGCTTTCCATATTTTTTGTGGGGAAATAGCTACCGAAAACATCTTCCCCATGCTCCGGAGGAAAAACGGATCATGAAAACATTTTTTCCGGGCAAAACGGAGAAAGGGCACGGTTTTCCATATTTTTTGTTTTGGAAAAACGACCAACGAAAACATTTTTCCCATGCTCCGAAGAAAAATCGGATGACGAAAAACATTTTTTTCGGGCAAAACGGATAAAGGAAACGGTCTCCCAATTTTTTTTGGAGGGAAATAGCTACCGAAAACATTTCCCCCATGCTCCGGAGGGAAAACCGACCACGAAAACATTTTTTTCGGCCAAAACGAAGAAAAGAAACGGTTCTACATTTTTTTTTTGGAAAAACGGCTAACGAAAATATTTTTCGCATGCTCTGGAGAAAAAACAGACAACGAAAACATTTTTTGGGGACAAAACGGAAAAAACGATCACGAAAATATTTTTTTTCGGCCAAAACGGAGAAAAAAAACGGTTCTACATTTTTTTTTTTGGAAAAACAGCTACCGAAAATATTTTTCGCATGCTCTAGAGCAAAAACGGACCCCGAAAACATTTTTTTGGGACAAAACGGAGAAAGGACCCGAACGTAAAGCGCGAGGACATATTTGTTATAATTTTGGACATGTTCGCTATTTTGAATAATTAGGAAAGGGCTCGCTCGCGATTCGCCCTTAACGGGAGGGCCTCCATGCAAAACGGGAAACCAGGGACCTAAACGCGAACCGAAAAAAATATTCTCCTCTCACATAAAATCGTGCAAGGACCTAGACGTAATTCGGAAGAAATGGGGAGCTTTTGGCAAAAGTGCCGGTGGACACGTGGGGGCCGGTTGGCCCCCAATCTCTTTCGTATTTTTATTTATATTTATATAATGAAGTTGTTACGGAGCTTCATTTGTCAACCTCCAATTAAATAGCCATCCCTCGAGATAGTTGACTTTGAGCCTGTACAACAACTGACCGCATCCAACTACTCTAGCTAACAGCTTGCAGAGGCGTATCTGCCGGTGGGGCACAGGTGGGCTGAAGCCCCACCCGTGGCCCACCGGCTCCTCCATATATATATAATATATTAATATATATATATATATATATATATATATATATATATAGTACAATTACAGGACACCTTGGTGCACAGGCACCATGATCAAAACGTATTTTCATATGTATATGCATAAATTTTTGAAATTTTTAGGATGTTGAGTTCAACAGCTTACTAACTAGTTCAAACAAGTTTGAACTGAAATTCAAACTAAAGTTTCATTTTACGATGGTAGTTTGATCAGTAGGTATGTGTTGATTATACATATAAATCAAAAGTATGTAATCTAAATTCGTTCAAATCTTCAAATTCGAGTATATTTTTTCAAAGGTATGTGTTTCATTTGAATTCTGATAGATGGGTATATACCCTAAAACCGAAAGTTTTGAAAAATATATCCGAATTTGACTTGAATTAACGCATTTACAATCCTGGTGCAAAACTTTCGGTTTTAGGGTATATACCCATCTATCAGAATTCAAATGAAACATATACCTTTGAAAAAATATACTCAAATTTGAAGATTTGAATGAATTTAGATTACATACTTTGCTGATTTATATGTATGATCAACACATACCTACAATCAAACTATCATCAAAAAAAGAAACTTTAATTTGAATTTCAGTTCAAACTTGTTTTGAACTAGTTAGTAAACTAGTTGAACTCAACATCCTAAAAATTTCAAAAAATTTCGCATACAAATACTTATGGAAAATACCCGTTTTGGATCATGGTGCCCAGGCACCTTGGTGTCCCAAGTAATTGTACTATATATATATATATATATAGGAAAAATACTTCGTACTCCCGGGAGTAATTACTCCCATATCTGAAATACCACCCAAACGTATTTGAAATACTCCTTTATCAGTTTGAATACACTCATATACTAATTATAAGATATTCCAATGAGATCCACATGAAAAAATTGCAAGGGAGTACATAATTTTTAGCATATTTTTGCAAATACCTTCATATACGCATATAAAAGAAGTATGTCTAAAAAGTGTACATACCACCTCAGAAAAAATGTAAATACCACCTAAATGATCTTATATACTTATATACTACACGTACATACTCTCCGTTCCGCGAAATACTCCCTACGTAGTGAGATACGGCATAGGCAGCATATTTGGTGCAAACCCCCTCTACTGTGAAAACTCCGTGCAAACCACGTGTAAAAATTTTGAAAAATTCTCAAAAAATTACCATACATAGGGAAGGTGTGGTTCTACAACTCTGTAAAATTTGAAGACAAAACTCAATTGCATTTGGAAGATATAAAAAAGACAAATTGCAAAATGAATAGTGCTAAAGAGTGAAAAATCACTATTCATACTGAATTTGTCTTTTTTATATCTTCCAAATGCAATTGAGTTTTGTCTTCAAATTTTGCAGGATTGTAGAATCGTACCTTACCTATGTATGGTAATTTTTTGAGAATTTTTCAAAACTTTTAGACGTTGGTTTTCACGGTAAAGGGGGTTTGCACCAAATATGCTGCCATATATATATATATATATGACGGTGTATAGGGAACACCTGAGTGTCTTTTGGGTTTGTGAGCACTCAAATTTGTAGCCTTTGGATCTAGATCTATTGATGCAATCAATTTGCTATCACTCTCCCCACCACCCTTCTCTTTATAGACCCCCAAATTGAGTGCTCACAAACAAAAAAACACTTGAGTGTTACTTAGCCATTCTCTCTCTCTATATATATATATATGCTTTGGAGATCTTAGTTTTAGCCCCCCTCGTTCCAATTTTCTGGATACGCCTCTGCTTGCATGTTGTTTGGCCCTCATCGTTTTTGTCGCTTTTTTTTACTTCTATTTTTCTTGGCCCTCAACGTGCTCCAGAATGAACAAGAATTAATGGTGATGCTTATAATGCCCCATCCTCCCAGTGAAATGTAAAGAACTCCCGATTTCATCACCGGTCTCTATCGACTTAAGGTGTCCCGTGGCTAGCAATTTGCCTGAACTTACTAAATATTAATTCATCTAGACTTTGAGGTGCCCCGTCGTGCTAAGTTTGCCTAAAATGACTAAATATCATGGCTCCCACATAATTTGTGCTGGTGCATTTGTGTAGCACTCGTCATTTTTGCCACCTATAATGTGCAGTCACGGACTAGCTCACTCTATGCTATTCCCATATATAAATACAATCACAGCAGGAATGTATCTCTGACTCTCTCTCTCTCTCCTCATTTTTAATATAAATATGATGCACATATCTCTGCACATCCGAGGGGGAAATCCCAGGAAACGTGCAAGACTTATGATAATCCGAGTGTGTAAATACTCTACTCGATTTTTACAATTACAAGAAAGATGCACACGCACACATACAAGAGTGTGCTTAGCACACGCCTAAAGAGACGGAGGTCAAGGATAAATCCGTGACCTCACAAAGTTTCTACTGAAATGCACTCATATGTACGTAAATGTGGATACTAAAATTTGAACTCTGATAAATGGTGTTGATAAATGGTGTTGTAATAGGTTTTGATTATACAAACGGAAAGCGCAATAGTTTGGATTTTCAATTTACTCGACACACGAAGTAAGTCCAGCTGCACACTTTTTTTCGATGCACCACAAATAATTAAAAAAACACAAGTATAAGAAATATTCACAAACCACCACATTAAAAAAGCACAAAAGAAAAAGGATATAAGATGTGAAGCGTATGATGTGGCTACCAGCATGCTGGACTGGAACGCAGCGCCGATCATAGGAATAGCACAATCTGAGCGCTTTAACAACAGAGCATACATATCACCTTGCCCATTGTACACACTGAACGAAATTTACCGTTTCAAGAGCTCAAAAATAAGTAACCTAACCAACCATGAATTCCAACACCAAGTACGACACCTCCACCAAGTACAACCAAGAATCCTTGATGCCTCCATCCCCTCAGATAATAGCCAGTGAAGTTGGAAAATATGTTCGTCAGGTTGTCGAGCGCCTCGGGATAAAAATTTCCGCGCAAATAGATAGCAAGGCCTCTTCATGCCGTCCCGCATGCACGGTCTTCTCTGCTCTTGATGCTGTAAGGCCGCGATGGTTTGTTAGATCATAAAACTAGAACAAGGAGAGCACATGACCAAATAACTCTACCTTTGCGTTGCTGGTGACGTGAATGCTCTCATCAGTGGACTACAAGCCTTTCATATCTAGTTAGACAAAGGGCAGTACTAGGAGCCGGACGTCTGATTTTTTTTAAAATTTCGGACGCCCGCGCAACATTTTTTTTACTGTTTGCAACATTTATTTTCAACGTTCGCAACATTTTTTTCACTTTTGAAACATTTACTGTTTGTCGAATGAAAATGTTGCATGCGTAGGAGAATGTAACATCCCAAAATTTGCTTTTAATATATTTAGTGTGTTTTTGGGATTATTTGTATTTTCCGAATTCACTTGGAAGCCTCACGAGTAATTCGGGGTCAAGTTTATGGAAATCATCGCGTTAAATAAAGATCATGCTTTTTCGGATAGGCGTAAAATCTAAAATTTTGTTGATAATTAAGATAGTTGGTAGACGAGAGTGTTCGCTTCAAATATTTTCGAAAAATATGTTATAGAACGTACGTCGTGGATTTTAGAAAAATCTGTACAGGTGTCTGATTCACGAAAAGAATTTTCGCGGAAAATCTACACGTCTAAAAATCACGAAACCAACTTTGTTAAGTTCCAAATAGTTCCTAGTATTTTAGAGGAATTTTTTCGGATTTTTCGAACCCCTGTGCTATTTTTTTCTCCCTAAACATATTGGAACGTTTATGTATATATATTAAAAAAAAAACGACGTGCATGGAGACACTTACGTGAGTGAGGGACGTTTGTTTTCCTAGCCATTTCGTGTCTTTCCTTTATTCATCAGTTTCCATGGTATAGCATGAAGCGCAATACTAGTAACAGCCAAGGTAGTAATTGCCATGAAGCATGCACCACGTAGTGCATTTCCTCCAGCCGTTACCATTCCTTGCAAAAAAATTTCCCACCGAAGCTGGCGCATGGAATCCCTTCCATTCTAGCCGTTCCCTGCTTTTTCTCTACTCATCAATGCCTTGTACGTGAACTAGAAACTGACCAACCTTAGCTTTGCGTGTAAAAACCCCAGGCATGCATGGTGTTTTGTAGAAATACTTCACGTATGTATACATTGAAGCACCTTGGTTCACTCCACATGCATGAAGCCGTTTCCTTTCAGCCGCTCTTTCTGCTCCCTTCATTCCATCGGTTTCTAATCAGTTTCTAGTAACACTAAACTCCTCCATCAGTTTTTTTTTTACTCTCACGTAAGGGCCTAATGGGCAGCTACTAGTTCTAGTTTTTTTTTCTTTCGATGTTGAAGTGGCAACAGAGAAAGGATCCGGTGAGTTTCTAGCCGCACCAAAACAAATTCCAGTGAGTGTTCTGTTTCCTATTCCTTCGTCTCTGACGGCGAGCGCTCCGGCGAGTGCTGGAAAAGTCATCGCCGTTGACGCCATCGTCGCCGCCACCGTCACCGTTGCCGTCTTCGCCGTTGTCGCTGCCGTCGCCGCTGTTGGTCGCCGCCGCATCCATCGTCGTCGCCGTCGACGCTGCCGCTACTCCGATCCGGCTGATCCTGTGCTTGCCCGTTCCCAGTACGATTTTTATTCTTCTCTATTACATGCAACCATTTCCCATCCGTTAACACTCTCTCACGTAGCCCTCATGCAAGAGAATATGCATATGCACCATGAATAGTGCCATGCAAAGGAATGAGAAGTTAGTATACGTGTTAATTTCAGGAAATTGCGAAATTTGTCTTTTTAATTTCAAATTCGTTTTAGCTCCAAATAGTACGCAACAAATTTTGTTAATTAGTGAAAATTAATACCTTTCTACAGAAATTTTTATGAAATTTATAATTAAAACTATACTTTTAAATTATTCGCAGAAGGTACAAACTTACGAATTTTGTATTTCCTAAATTATATGTTCAAAAATTTCCACATAAATTTTATAAATCTTAGAAAATGCTAAACTAATTATTCGGAAGTTTTCATGTGGTTGAGAATTTATTTGTTTCTTCGTATTTTCCGAATGGTTGTTTATTCGCTGTTTTTCGTTTAATAGAAACGCTAGACGTCGACTCCGTCGCAGAACCGCAGGAAGACAACCCTCTCCTCACCGACCAAGGCAAGTCCCTTGACGCATTTTGATCCCATTTTATGAAATGCTTTTTATCTGTTTATAAAGTTGCATGGCTACTTTTAAATAAAATATGTCAAATATAAGTGATAGTTAATCCGAATTTGGTGATTCCTCCTTGACATTGTTAATCATATCCGTTGTAACCCTAGAACATTGATTACACCATGTTTATGCTTATATGGTATCCGTTGTAACCTAGTGCAATAGAATTGCTTAGGACCTTTTCCGATAAAAGAAACCCATGGGTGGGGTTATTCGAAATGATGATTTCAAATGTGATTTGAAAGCTATTATTATGATTATGGTACTATTTTCTAAAATGAAAGAAAAGGAAAAATGATTTCGACTTGGCGGCATGGAAAGTCGGGTGGGAGCGGATCAAGTCTTGATCCTTTTGTGCAAGTACCGCCCCAAGTCATATAAGGACCGACGCTTATGATTGCCATTTTAAGCATAACCGTACTACCACATGTCTATAATGGTACGACTGGCCAACTAATTTGTAGAAGCCTAGCTTAGACTCACCACTCGGTTGAATGTGAATGCCGGACGGAGGCAATTGTTGTTTTTCTCACACGGCGCAAGAGGGGCTTCAGATCTTGGCGGATGGAACCCTAACAATGGTGAAACCTCGGCGGGTGGGTCTAGTTAGGTAGATACATTGTAACGGCCTTGTCATGATCTCTCTGTAGGCACACCAAAGGAAGTGTGCTAATAGCTTGGCATTAAGAGATGATCGTGTCTTGTGGGTAAAGTTGTACACCTCTGCAGAGTAAAACTATTCGAATAGCCGTGCCTACGGTCAAAGGCAAAGCAAGGAATGCTTTCATATTGGTAGATTTTGATTTTGGTTTCGAAAACTGAAAAGTGTTTTGTTTTGGGATTCAGGAGTGGTTAGAACTCTCGGATGTTATTTGGCGGATAGAGCCAACCAGGTGGAAAGAACCTGTGTTTGTATTTGACGGATGGAGTCACTTGATTAACCCTGATTCTTTAAAAATCTGGCGGATAGAGCCTTTTATATCGGTGATGGTGGATAGAACCTCACTACGATATTACATAATTCAATGATTAAAAAGAATTGTGAAAAGTTGCTTTGTGAAATGCTATTACCTAAGTATGGTTTAATAAAATTTGGCTTTATGCAAATAAACCCTACTAAGCTTCCTTTGGAAAGCCCACATAAGCATACTTTCCCAGACTTGCTGAGTACGTTTGTACTCACGGGCTACATCAATGTTGTCATCATCAGAGGTTTATCAAGACGCGGCAGAGGAGGGCGAGTTCTACGCGGAGGAGTACGAGGAGGGCTGCCAGGAGGACTAGTCGCGTTTCTAGTCAATGCGCTGTGGCGTTTTGGCGTCTGCCTGTTTCGCTTTTGTTTCCGCTGTTTTGGTTCCGGTCTTTAGACCGAGTATTGTAATAAGTGGCCATGTGGCCCGTACTTGAATATTTATATTGCAAGTTCCGTTTTGTCTGGCAATGATGTATCACTGTGACTGTGTGTACTAGCTACTGATCTGGGACTAGTACGGAAATGCACAGGAGATTTCGGATAGCTGATCCGGGGTCTCACAGCGGTGGTATCAGAGCCTGGACAACTGTAGGACGTGACCCAGCTAGAATGGCAAAGCCTTAAGGACTTATATTGTTATAAAAATGTATTTCCAAAAAGTTAAGTTCCTTTGCTTCTATCTCTCCTGTCTTAGTGTCTTACTCTTGTCTTGTCCTTGTTAAAAATTTGTTACTAATCCCACCTTGTTTTCAAAATTTGTAGATGCCGGTTACCACCACCTTTGCCGCTCAGACTGGAGGCTTCTGCGAGGAGCTGTCGCTGATGCTGCAGGAGTTGGGGTTTCCCCATCGTCCTGAGTATCGGTACCAGTTTATTACTGGTCTTAGCCAGGACTTGTGGCAGTCCGCTGCTGGTCTTCGCGAGAGCCGGGTTCGCGAGGAGGACCGACCCTTCTACTTCACGGCCGAAGCGGTCGATTAGCGTCGCTTTGCGGGGCAGCGGCGTAAAGGCTATCCTCATGTTGGGGCATAGCTACGCGTTCGCTTGAGGACACCCCGTCCGCTTGTTTCCCGTTTCGATTCGGGGATGTACACCGCTTCCGAAGTGCAGATCGAGGTCGACCCGTATGGTGCACCAGGGTCACTCCTCCGGCTCGACGACGCCTACGTGCGATTGACCGACGAGATGCAGAGGCGTCGGGATCGGCGGCCGCGAGGAGAGGATCCGTCGGCGAGGAGGAGAGGCAGACGCCCGCCACCGCCACCAGCCCGGTTCAGTACCGCCGATCCGCGACATACCGATGGATGCTCCGGCCGCCAAGCGTCATCGTGGTCTGAGGCTTCGATGCCAGCGCGCAAGTCGATCCGCCCGCCGTTGGGGTTCTTGACCGCTTCCGAGGAGCAGGACCTTCGGCAGGCTACACCTTCCCGCGGCAGAGGCGAGGAGGAGGAGGAGGATCCGTCCTGCGTGGCGCTGCGAGTGATGAGAGTGATTAGTCACTAGATCGAGGACCTTTATCTTGTTTTGTGTCGCTTAGAACGATGAATAATTGCGTGTTGGATTGTATCGTGCCCTTGGGCATTTGTGATACAGCCACCTCCAAACTATTTTGTTTTAATGGAAGTTCAGTTGGTTTTCCCTCTGGTGTGTGCTTTTGTGGTTGTTCCTTTTGTTGAGGATGTGGGTTAGTTCCCCTGTTTCTTACCTGTGCTGTTCCCTCTTTCCTTTCTCTTGACCGCCTTATTGCAGATGGAGAACGTTGGACGTGGTCGTGGTCGTGGAAGGCCGCAGGCCGTGGTAAAGGCCGTGGACGTGCCCGTGGACCGGTGCACTTTCATGAGGAAGAGTTCGTGGAGCCCCCGCAGCAGCAAGGACAGGAGCAGGTTCAACACCCCGCAGCTCAGCATGATCCGCCGCCGCCCCCACCACGAGCTCAGCCGCCGAATATGGAGCAAATGATGGCGATGCAGCTTCAAATTCTTCAGGCGTTAGCTCAGAACGTCCTGAACCAACCTCAAGCCGCGGCGACCGGCTCCAGCTCAACCGCCCCATCGAAGTTTGGGGAGTTCATGAGGACGCGACCCCCACTTTCTTTGGTGCTGGGACCCGCTAGAGGCGACGGCGGCTCAAGGAGATTGAGCGCAAGCTTCACTTGGCTCAGGCGACGACATTGAGAGCGTGCACTTTGCATCCTATCACCAAAGGCACTGCAGCCCAATTGGTGGGAGAACTATTGTGCGACTCACGCACCCGAACATTCCCTGGAATGAGTTCGTCGAGAACTTCAGAGCTACCCATATTCCAAGAGGTGTTATGGAAATGAAGCGCCGGGAGTTTCACAGGCTTCAACAAGGGAATTTGTCTGTCTCGGAGTACCTCAATCGGTTCACGCAGCTTATCCGTTATGCGGCCCGACGTCGCGACGACGAGGCCAAGATCTGGCGCTTCATGGAGGGTATGGACCCCAACTTGAAGGTGCAATGGTTTCAGCGACTACCGTCGTTCCAAAGATATGATTAATAAGGCGCGGATGCAGGACGACGACCAGCGCCAGCGGTTCGAGACCCGGCAGAGAAAGATGATGTGCCAGGCTCAACGCGGTGCCGGCCGCGCCGGGCCCCGCACCGTCCAGCGAAGAGCCAAAGAGCCGCCAGTGGCCCAACACCCCCAGACCCCAATGTCCACCCCGCGCCCAATCGACAAGCCCTCGCCGTGAACGCAGAGCTCAAGCTCGTAAGCGGGACAAGCGATGGCGAGTGCAGTGCTTCAACTGCAGGGAGATGGGGCACTACGCCAACAACTGCCCTCACAAGCGTCAGCCCGTCACCCCAGTGAGGTTCAACCTGGGATCGACGCCAGCCCGTGCTCCAGCGCCAGCTCAAGGAAAAGGAACCCCGCAGACCCCGCGCACGCCGAGGACAGCTGGAAGAGGTCGCGTGAACCACATCACGGCGGAAGAGGCTCAAGATGCGCCAGACGTGGTTTACGGTACGTTCGCTGTCAACTCCGTACCTGCTTCAGTTTTGTTCGACTCGGGCGCCACTCATTCGTTTATATCGGGATACCTGGTTAAAAAGCATAACTGGAACACTATACAGTT
Organism: Rhipidocladum racemiflorum; assembly: GCA_036346355.1. Taxonomy (NCBI): domain Eukaryota; kingdom Viridiplantae; phylum Streptophyta; class Magnoliopsida; order Poales; family Poaceae; genus Rhipidocladum; species Rhipidocladum racemiflorum. The sequence goes on along the minus strand of CM070576.1, from coordinate 66,231,509 downwards.
AAGAAACCCGTTGTTAGTGCAATCCCCTGGGAAGGAATTAAGAACAACTGCTATTTGTCCGAAAATGGATATAGTAATAAAAGGAGTAAAGTTCCTAGCGAACTTAATATTATTGGATACTAAGGGTATAGAAGTAATCCTTGGAATGGATTGGCTAACCAAGTACAAGGGTCAGATAGACTGTACCGAGAGCTATCTCTCTTACCAAACGAGGGGATTAGAGTGGAGTTCTTATCTAATCTCGCCTCTAAGGGGGTAGTACCTGAACTGCCTAAAAGGTACTTCCTTGGAGAAAGTGCCGATAGTCAAGGAGTACCCAGATGTCTTTCCTGATGAGTTGCCCGAATCCCGCCAGATCGAGAGGTGGAGTTCGTGATTGAGTTGGTACGGTGCGGCTCCAATCTCAAAGAGACCTTACCGTTACCTTCCAATGAGTTGGTCGAGATGAAGAAGCGATTGAAGAAGCGCAAGAGAAAGGATTCATCAGGCCCAGTTAAATGCGCCTTGGGGATCGCCGGTAATATTCGTGTCGAATAAAGATGGTAGTCTGAGGATGTGCATAAACTACAGGTCTTTGAATGAGGTCACGATCAAGAACAAGTATCCGTTGCCTCGGATTGATGACCTGTTTGATCAGTTGAAGGGAGCTCAAGTTTTCTCCAAGATAGATCTGCGGTCGGGATATCACCAGCTGAAGATAAGAAAGGAAGATATTCAAAACAAATTTTCACCACGGATATGGACTGTATGAGTTCACAGTCATGTCTTTTGGATTAACCAATGCTCCTTCTTATTTCATGAATCGATGAATAAGGTCTTTATGGAGTATTTAGACAAGTTAAATCGTAGTCTTCATCGACGACATTCTTGTCTATTCCAAGAGCAGACAAGAGCATGAAGATCATCTGCGAATAGTCTTGGAAACGCTAAGAGAGCATCAGCTGTATGCCAAGTTCAGCAAGTGTGACTTTTGGTTAAAGGAAGTGTCTTTCCTGGGTCATATCATTTCTGCTGCAGGAGTAGCAGTGGATCCCGCCAAAGTGAGAGATGTTTTGGATTGGCAACAGCCGAAGTCAGTTCCAGAGATCCAAGTTTTCTTGGATTAGTGGTTATTATCGAAGATTCATTGAAGGTTTCTCGGCGATAGCCGGACCTCTTACTCACTTCAAGAAGGAAAAGAAGTTTGAATGGACTAAAGCTTGCGAGCGAGTTTTCGGGGAGTTGAAAAGAGATTAACCTCAGCCCCAGTGCTTGTGTTGCCGGATATTCACAAGGACTTTGAAGTGTATTGTGATGCGTCAAAACAAGGGCTTGGATGTGTTTTGATGCAAGAAGGAAAGGTAATAGCCTATGCTTCACGACAAGCTGCGACCTCATGAAGAAAACTATCCTATTCATGACTTGGAGTTAGCCGCTTGATTGTGCATGCGCTCAAGATATGGAGGCATTATTTAATCGGCAATGTGATGTGAGATCTATACGGATCATAAAAGCTTGAAATATATCTTCACTCGGCTGATCTCAACCTCGAGACAGAGAAGATGGTTGGAGCCGTGAAGGATTATAATGTTGGAATTCACTACCACCCTGGAAAGGCGAATGTTGTTGCGGATGCCTTGAGCAGAAAGCTCACCGCAACAACGTTATGGGTCGTGAAAGTCAACCAGCGCTTCACGAGGAATTCGGCGCCTTAACCTCGGAGTTGGTAAAAGAAGGGTGCATTTATAATTTGGAGGTCAAATCAACCTTAGAAGATCAGATTCGGAGGCTCAAAAGGATGATAAGGGTATTGCCGACCTAAAGGAGGGCCTGAAGAAAGGAAAACACCCTGGATTTCTGTAGATGACCAAGGGGACGGTTTGGTTCGGGAAAAGAATAGTGGTCCCTAACCAAGAAGAAATCAAGAATGTGGTCTTGAAGGAAGCTCATGATTCGGTATACTCCATTCACCCTGGAGGTACCAAAATGTATGCTGATTTGAAAGAGAAGTATTGGTGGTCCAATATGAAGAAAGAAGTCGCTGATTTTGTGGCACGTTGTGATGTGTGCCAGTTGGTTAAAGCGGAGCATCAGAGACAGCCGGTCTATTGCAGCCTTTGCAAGTGCCTGTATGGAAATGGGAAGAAATTGGAATGGATTTTATAACTGGATTACCCAAAACTAAATCCGGTTATGACTCCATCTGGGTTATTGTGGATCGATTGACTAAAGTGGCTCACTTTATCCCGGTAAAGACGACTTATTCTGGAGATAAGCTTGCGGAGTTGTATATGGCAAAAATTGTATGCTTGCACGGGGTGCCGAAGAAGATCGTATCCGATCGAGGATCACAGTTCACCTCAAGATTTTGGCAGAAGTTGCATGAAGTGTTGGGCACCAACCTGAATTTCAAGATCAGCGTATCATCCTCAGACGGATGGCCAGACGGAAAGAATTAATCAGATCCTAGAAGACATGTTGAGAGCCTGCGCTTTAACATACAAAGGTTTGTGGGATCAGAATTTGCCGTATGCGGAGTTTTCCTATAACAACAGCTATCAGGCCAGTTTGAAGATGGCACCTTTTGAAGCTCTTTACGGAAGGAAATGCCGGACACCTTTATACTGGAAAGAGGCCGAAGGAGGACAAATAGTCGGGCCTGATATTACGAAAGAAGCCAGAAGAGCAAGTCCGACAGATTCGTGCAAATTTGAAAACAGCTCGATCAAGGCGAGAAGAGCTATGCGGACAATCGCCGACGGACTTAAGTTTTCTACCTGGTGATCATGTGTATTTGAAGGTATCCCGTTGAAAGGAATGAAGCGCTTTCGTGTCGGTGGGAAGTTAGCGCCTCGCTATATCGGACCGTTCAAGGTGATGGCCGAAAAGGAGAAGTGGCGTATAAGTTGGAACTACCGTCTCGGTTGTCGTGAGTACATGATGTTTTTCATGTATCGCAGCTTGAAGAAGTGTCTCGAGTTCCCGAGCATCACCGCCGGTTGAAGAGTTGGAATTGAAGGAAGATCTGCCTTATCCGAATTTCTGTTAGAATTTTGGATGAAGCGGAACGCCGAACTTCGGCCGGGTGATCAAGTTTTGCAAGGTTCAATGGAGCAATCATTCAGAGAAAGAAGCAACCTGGGAGCGAGAAGAAGATCTTGACGAGTTTCCAGACCTTTTTCTTTCTTCTCCTGAATCTCTGACGAGATTCTCTCTAAGAGGTAGGTTTGTAACATCCCAAAATTTGCTTTTAATATATTTAGTGTGTTTTGGGATTATTTGTATTTTCCGAATTCACTTGGAAGCCTCACGAGTAATTCGGGGTCAAGTTTATGGAAATCATCGCGTTAAATAAAGATCATGCTTTTTTGGATAGGCGTAAAATCTAAAATTTTGTTGATAATTAAGATAGTTGGTAGACGAGTGTTCGCCTTCAAATATTTTGAAAAATATGTTATAGAACGTCGTCGTGGATTTTAGAAAAATGCATGCAGTGTCGATTCACGAAAAGAATTTTCATGAAAATCTACACGTCTAAAAATCACGAAACCAACTTTGTTAAGTTCCAAATAGTTCCTAGTATTTTAGAGGAATTTTTTCGGATTTTTCGAACCCCTGTGCTATTTTTTTCTCCCTAAACATATTGGAACGTTTATGTATATATATTAAAAAAAACGACGTGCATGGAGACACTTACGTGAGTGAGGGACGTTTGTTTTCCTAGCCATTTCGTGTCTTTCCTTTATTCATCAGTTTCCATGGTATAGCATGAAGCGCAATACTAGTAACAGCCAAGGTAGTAATTGCCATGAAGCATGCACCACGTAGTGCATTTCCTCCAGCCGTTACCATTCCTTGCAAAAAAATTTCCCACCGGTGGCGCATGGAATCCCTTCCATTCTAGCCGTTCCACGCTTTTCTCTACTCATCAATGCCTTGTACGTGAACTAGAAGCGACCAACCTTAGCTTTGCGTGTAAAACCCCAGGCATGCATGGTGTTTTGTAGAAATACTTCACGTATGTATACATTGAAGCACCTTGGTTCACTCCACATGCATGAAGCCGTTTCCTTTCACCGCTCTTTACGCTCCCTTCATTCCATCGGTTTCTAATCGATTTCTAGTAACACTAAACTCCTCCATCGCTTTTTACTCTCACGTAAGGGCCTAATGGGCAGCTACTAGTTCTAGTTTTTTTTTCTTTCGATGTTGAAGTGGCAACAGAGAAAGGATCCGGTGAGTTTCTAGCCGCACCAAAACAAATTCCAGTGAGTGTTCTGTTTCCTATTCCTTCGTCTCGACGGCGAAGCGCTCCGGCGAGTCTTTGGAAAAGTCATCGCCGTTAGCGCCATCGTCGCCGCCACCGTCACCGTTGCCGTCTTCGCCCGTTATCATTGCCGTCGCCCGTTGGTCGCCGCCGCATCCATCGTCGCCGCTGCCGACGCCGCTGCCATTCGATCCTACCGATCCTGTGCTTGCCCGTTCCCAGTACGATTTTTATTCTTCTCTATTACATGCAACCATTTCCCATCCGTTAACACTCTCTCACGTAGCCCTCATGCAAGAGAATATGCATATGCACCATGAATAGTGCCATGCAAAGGAATGAGAAGTTAGTATACGTGTTAATTTCAGGAAATTGCGAAATTTGTCTTTTTAATTTCAAATTCGTTTTAGCTCCAAATAGTACGCAACAAATTTTGTTAATTAGTGAAAATTAATACCTTTCTACAGAAATTTTTATGAAATTTATAATTAAAACTATACTTTTAAATTATTCGCAGAAGGTACAAACTTACGAATTTTGTATTTCCTAAATTATATGTTCAAAAATTTCCACATAAATTTTATAAATCTTAGAAAATGCTAAACTAATTATTCGGAAGTTTTCATGTGGTTGAGAATTTATTTGTTTCTTCGTATTTTCCGAATGGTTGTTTATTCGCTGTTTTTCGTTTAATAGAAACGCTAGACGTCGACTCCGTCGCAGAACCGCAGGAAGACAACCCTCTCCTCACCGACCAAGGCAAGTCCCTTGACGCATTTTGATCCCATTTTATGAAATGCTTTTTATCTGTTTATAAAGTTGCATGGCTACTTTTAAATAAAATATGTCAAATATAAGTGATAGTTAATCCGAATTTGGTGATTCCTCCTTGACATTGTTAATCATATCCGTTGTAACCCTAGAACATTGATTACACCATGTTTATGCTTATATGGTATCCGTTGTAACCTAGTGCAATAGAATTGCTTAGGACCTTTTCCGATAAAAGAAACCCATGGGTGGGGTTATTCAGAAATGATGATTTCAAATGTGATTTGAAAGCTATTATTATGATTATGGTACTATTTTCTAAAATGAAAGAAAAGGAAAAATGATTTCGACTTGGGCGGCATGGAAAGTCGGGTGGGAGCGGATCAAGTCTTGATCCTTTTGTGCAAGTACCGCCCCAAGTCATATAAGGACCGACGCTTATGATTGCCATTTTAAGCATAACCGTACTACCACATGTCTATAATGGTACGACCTGGCCAACTAATTTGTAGAAGCCTAGCTTAGACTCACCACTCGGTTGAATGTGAATGCCTGACGGAGGCAATTTTTGTTTTTCTCACACGGCGCAAGAGGGGCTTCAGATCTTGGCGGATGGAACCCTAACAGCGGTGAAACCTCGTGGGTGGAGTCTAGTTAGGTAGATACATTGTAACGGCCTTGTCATGATCTCTCTGCCGGCACACCAAAGGAAGTGTGCTAATAGCTTGGCATTAAGAGATGATCGTGTCTTGTGGGTAAAGTTGTACACCTCTGCAGAGTAAAACTATTCGAATAGCCGTGCCTACGGTCAAAGGCAAAGCAAGGAATGCTTTCATATTGGTAGATTTTGATTTTGGTTTCGAAAACTGAAAAGTGTTTTGTTTTGGGATTCAGGAGTGGTTAGAACTCTCGGATGTTATTTGGCGGATAGAGCCAACCAGGTGGAAAGAACCTGTGTTTGTATTTGACGGATGGAGTCACTTGATTAACCCTGATTCTTTAAAAATCTGGCGGATAGAGCCTTTTATATCGGTGATGGTGGATAGAACCTCACTACGATATTACATAATTCAATGATTAAAAAGAATTGTGAAAAGTTGCTTTGTGAAATGCTATTACCTAAGTATGGTTTAATAAAATTTGGCTTTATGCAAATAAACCCTACTAAGCTTCCTTTGGAAAGCCCACATAAGCATACTTTCCCGGACTTGCCGAGCACGCGTTTGTACTCACGGGCTACATCAATGTTGTCATCATCGAGGTTTATCAAGACGCCAGAGGAGGGCGAGTTCTACGCGGAGGAGTACGAGGAGGGCTGCCAGGAGGACTAGTCGCGTTTCTAGTCGCCGCTTTGTGGCGTTTGGCGTCTGCTGTTTCGCTTTTGTTTCATTGTTTTGGTTCCGTCTTTAGACCGAGTATTGTAATAAGTGGCCATGTGGCCCGTGCTTGAATATTTATATTGCAAGTTCCGCTTTGTCTGGCAATGATGTATCACTTTGGATCGTGTGTACTAGCTCTTGATCTGGGACTAGTACGGAAATGCACAGGAGATTTGGATAGCTGATCCAGGGGTCTCACAAATGTGGTATCGAGCACTGGACGATCAGAGGACGTGACCAGCTAGAATGGCAAAGCCTTAAGGACTTATATTGTTATAAAAATGTATTTCCAAAAAGTTAAGTTCCTTTGCTTCTATCTCTCCTGTCTTAGTGTCTTACTCTTGTCTTGTCCTTGTTAAAAATTTGTTACTAATCCCACCTTGTTTTCAAAATTTGTAGATGCCGGTTACCACCACCTTTGCCGCTCAGACTGGAGGCTTCTGCGAGGAGCTGTCGCTGATGCTGCAGGAGTTGGGGTTTCCCCATCGTCCTGAGTATCGGTACCAGTTTATTACTGGTCTTAGCCAGGACTTGTGGCGAGGAAGTCTCTGACGAGACTTTGAGTGGCGGCGACGAGGAGTCGTCGTCGGGCGAGGGGGGTGCGGTAGCCGGAGGTGGCTCTGGCGGCCATGACGCGGGTTCCAGCCGCGGGGCCGGCGTCCGTGGTTCCTCGGAAGAGACCACGGGCGCAGGGTTCGTCCTGAAGAAGCGCAGACCCCTGACGCCTCCTCGCAGGGGCCCGGCCAAAAGGGGACGTCAGGTGCCGGTTGTTCGCTCCTCTCGGTAAGTGACTTAGGTGCCCCTTGTTCGGTCCTCTCCGGCGTTTCTCTTCTCGCAATTACTGACCGACCGCTGTTCGTAGGGGGCTCACCAGCGCTGGGAGGGCGCTGAGTCCTACTTCGGCGGTGAGGAGCCGCACCCTTCCGCTCCCGACCGCGGGATGCGCGGCGGCGGTCGTCGGGAGTGAGGCTCCTTCAGATGCGCTCCCCGCGGCAGGGCCTGTCGGTGAAGGGACGCTGCCGGAGGGTGGAGTGCCGGGGCTGTTGCCGGCCGCGACCGTGCGGGTAGAAGCCCCCAGTGAGACCGGCGAGGTCCTGCCGCCATCCTTGCCTTCCCCCGCACTGCCGACCGTGGGGGTCAGCGCGAGCTTGTCGCCGGGGGAAGTACTGGGATTCGCGGCGTTCGCGACACCGGCGGGACGAGTTCTGCCGCCCCCGCCGCCGGGGCCACCGCCTGCTTCGGCGGTCCGAGTGTTGCTGGAGGGCGCGCAACCGGCTGCTGCGGAGGCTTTGGCAGGCGGGGGAGTCGAAACGGGGCGGTTGCCGGCCGCCGTGCTGACCTGGCCCGGCCCCGACCCGGCCGGAGAGCCTGCGTTCGTTCTGGACGACGAGGCAGAACGCGCGGACTGGAACACCCTGGAGGAGGAGATGGCGGGGATCCACGCCGACCTTACTCGCGTGGTCGACGCCGCGTCCAGGGCGAAGAGGTCCGTTGCTCAGGAGTCTCGCTCGGCCAGATCGGTAAGTCTTGACGGGGATTTGCCTTTCGCGCATCTTTTGACCGGGAAACGGGGACTGACCAGGCAGGTATTTGCAGCGCTTGACAGCCCGAGCGGTGGGCAAGTCGAGGTTCCTCCAGCGTTTGCACAGCCGGGGGATTGCCACAGGGGAAGAGCTGCTCGACGCCCGGAGGGCGCTCGTTGCCGAGCAAGGGAAGGCCGCCATGGCTGGTCAGCGGCTAAGGGAAGTCACTGAAGCTTTGCAGGAGGCTCAGCGGCTTGTGGAGTCGTTGACCGTCGAGGGAGAGAGGGCCCGGTCGTCCCTGGCGGAGGCTGAGGTGGCCAAGACTTCCGCGGTCCGCGCAGAAGTCTCCGCTCGGGCGGAGGGCGAATCCGCTCGGGCGGAGGCCGCCCTCTTCCGAGAGGAGTGCGAGTCGGCCCTCAGGGAGGCCGACCGGCTTCGCAGCGAGCGGGATCTTGCTCGGGGGGAGCTTGCGACGGCGAGGGAGCTTGCCGACCGCGCCACGGCCGATCGAGAAGCGCGTGCCAAGGCCGAGGAGGAACTTCGCGCCAAAGAAGCCTCCGTGGCCGGTGGGTAGTCTGATCCTTCGGGGGCCACTACAATGGTCGTGCTCTGACGCTACTTTTGTCCCTGCAGAGCTGCGGAAGAGCCTTAGCGACGCGCTGGAGTCGCGAAGGGTGGCGGTGGAGGAACGGGATAGGGCGGTCGGGTTGTGTGACTCGGCCCTCGCGGGCAAGTTGGCGGCGGAGAAGGGTGCGGCCGGCACGACGACCGAGCTGGCAGTGCTCCACGTGGGCATCCAGGACGTCTGCGACCGGCTGCTCGGGCTTACTCCGGGCCCCAGTGCTATCCCCGCCGTACTTGGGGGGATCCCTGGGCATGTCGAGGCGTCGATGCGGGAAGCGGCGGTGCTTGGCGCTTCTTCGGCCCTGGTCAACACCGTCTCCTATTATGACGGCGTCGACCTCGGGGCGGTCGGGAGCGGCGTCGCTGCTGACCGGAGCGACGAGGAAGTCGACGCATTCATGGCCCGGGTCGATCCGTGCGCCCAAGAGATCGCCGGCCGAATCTCGCTGCGAGAAATCCTCCATCGGAAGGAGGAAGACGAGTAGTTTCCCTGTTTTTTGCTTTTTGTAGTGCACGAAACGAACATGGCTGGCTTAATCGAGTTCGACGTGTCGGGTTGTTTTAAGCCCGTTTACCTCGTGCTTCCTCTGTGACTTGGACAATCTTGCGACCGTAGCTACAGGGCCCGCGGGGGTGCCCTGAAAGCGTAGGTGTTGCTCCAACTCTTTCTGAAGAAATCACGGGATAGGACAGGCTACTTAGAGCGCTCGCTTCGTGAAGGAGAGGTGCCTTGGTCGGACCGCCTCCTTCGCGAAGCTTCCGCTCGGTCGGTTCGAACGCTGACCTAAGTGGAGGTGCTTCGACCGTCCCTTAGCGTCTCTTGCTCGGGGGGCTTGTTTTCCCCCTGCAAAGTGCTACTTCGAAACCGTAGCCGCGGGGGCGTAGGCCGTAGTACTTTGGGCTGGGGGAAAATAGCCACGAGGTGGATAGCTCGGTCGGTCGGAGCACGGCTTAGGTTAGCGCCTCGTATGCTTTTTTAACGTCGACCGGGGTCGGTTTGTCCCGATCGATCAGACTATCTTCCGCTCGGGCAATTTCCTTTTTGCGCGAAATGCTACTCGGGAGCCGTAGCCGCTGGGGCTTAAGCTGTAGCATTCGGCTTGAGGAGGTTGCCACGAGGGAGTTTGTTTGATCGGTCGTCTTGCCGACCTAAATTGAGAGGCTCCACCCGACCGCCGCTTGGCCCTTCGCTCAAGTAGCCTCCCTTTCGCGCGAAGTGCTATCTCGAAGCCGTAGCCGCGGGGGCGTGGGCTGTAGCATTTTGCGTTTGAGGAGGTTACTATGACGGGGGTAGCCTGGTCGGAGTGGTCACCGGTCATCGATCTAGGTCGCCGACCCAGGGGTCGTAAGGCCCGAGTGGTGCGTGGGGACTGAGGGTGCAGTCGCCACGCACTACTTGAGTCTGTACGATAATCGCGGAAAGGATTTGCGTTTTTCTGGAGATAAGGGAGGATTAACTTGCCTTGGGGACCGTGTCCTCCGGGACTGGTGCTTGGGCGCTTCGGTTTCCGCTCCGTTGCGCTTGGGGACCGTGCCGCTTCGGGGCCGGTGCGCTTGGACGCTTCGGCTTCCGCTCCGGTGCGCTATCTTGAGGCGCTTTGTCTTCCAAGCCTCCCATACCGTAGGCTATAAAAGGAGAGGCGCCGCTGGTACGCTCGTTACTTTGCCACGACTGCCACCAAACGGACCTTCAGCGCGTGCCATGGCGGATCGCGAGGAGGTGGGCGCCCATCAGGCTTGGCTGCAGAGGGTGGCGGAGGTCGAGGCTGAGGCCGTCCGTGAGGACATATGGCGAGTTGGCGTCCTCGTTGCGGGCTTTCCCCGACTGCGGGAAGCAAGGGCGCCGCTGTTGCGAGCGTTGGTTGAGGGTCGCCGCGCGTCGTTCGGCTGGCGGGGCGCACACCAAGATCGCAACGGGCGGTTCGCCCTTGGTTGGGGCGATGTTCCTCCGTAGGCAAAATAAACAAAGTGCTTGTTTTGCTCTCTGTTTCTTCTTTCTTTCTCGAGGATTCTTGTATGTGTGATTGCCCATATCCGTAGTCTCTTGGGGTCGCAACGGATCCGGCGTAGGTTGGAGGCGGGATCTCACGTATAGTTGTTACCGGAATTCGGACGGTCCGACCAACTGTAGGTCGGTTGTCCTCGTATTCGCGGTTTTTAAGTCGGGCAAAGCACTGCTCCGGGGCCTCCGCTTTCGGGGCGGAGGTTGCGGTACTTGCGGTAGATCAAGGTCGGGAGAGAGGGAAAGAACACTTCGGTCGGCCGTCCGACAGTTGCGGCTTTCTTTGTTTGCACACTTTTCACATGTTACAAGGAAGGGGTAGGTTGATTACGGGTAGAACCTTCTCAACTTCTCTATGTTCCATGCGTTTGTAAGGAGGTTTCCTTCTGTGTCTTTGAGACGGAAGGTGCCGGGTCGGAGGACTTCCGCGACGGTGAAAGGGCCCTCCCAGGGCGGGGAGAGCTTATGCCTGTCCTTTGTGGATTGGACTTGACGCAGCACTAAGTCGCTGACTTCGAACGAGCGGCTGCGAACTCGTCGGCTGTGATAGCGGCGTAGCGCCTGCTGGTATTTAGCCGATCGCAAGACCGCGACATCTCGAGCTTCGTCGAGTTGGTCGAGGTCATCCTGCTGCTCCTCGGTCCCCCGTGCGCTGCCGTAGTTCCGTACTCTTGGCGCGCCGTACTCAAGGTCGGTCGGGAGGACAGCCTCCGCCCCGAACACCAAGAAGAAGGGTGTGAACCCGGTCGACCGGGTCGGCGTAGTTCGCAGGCTCCAAAGAATGGGCGGTAGCTCGGTGGCCCACCGTCCCGCGAATTTCCTCAGTCGACTGAAGATTCGCGGCTTGAGTCCTTGGAGGATCAGGCCGTTGGCTCGCTCGGCCTGGCCGTTGGCACGGGGGTGCGCCACCGCTGCCCAGTCGACTCGGATGTTGAAGTCGTCGCAGAATTCGAGGAACTCCTTTCCCGTGAACTGCGTCCCATTGTCGGTGATGATGGAGTTGGGCACCCCGAAGCGGTAGACGATATCGCGGAAGAAGCTCGCTGCCTGTGCCGATGTGATCTTTGCCAACGGCTTGGCTTCGATCCACTTCGTGAACTTGTCCACAGCGACGAGTAGGTGAGTGAAGCCCCCGGGCGCCTTCTTGAAGGGTCCGACCAGGTCGAGACCCCAAACCGCGAAGGGCCACGTGATGGGGATTGTCTGCAGGGCTTGCGCTGGAAGGTGCGTCTGCCTGGCGAAGAATTGGCATCCTTCGCAGGTGCGGACGATTTGGGTCGCATCTGCTACGGCGGTCGGCCAGTAGAAACCTTGTCGGAAGGCTTTCCCTACCAACGACCGCGGCGCGGCATGGTGGCCGCACACCCCATCGTGGATGTCCAGCAGAAGGTGCCTCCCCTTTTCGGTCGGGATGCACTTCTGAAGGATTCCGGACGGGCTCCTTTTGTAGAGGGCGTCTTCGATTAGGACGAAAGACTTAGCCCGCCGGGCGAGGCGTCGAGCCTCGGTGGTATCGGCGGGGAGCGTCCCGTTTGTCAATCGATCGACAAACGGTTGCCTCCAGTCGGTCTCGACGGTCAGGACGCCCAAGTCCGACCCAGGCGGGCGATCATCCGGCCGAAGGTCGGCGAGAGCGCCCGTTTTCGGGGGGTCGGCGGCGCCCTCAGTACTCGGGTCCAACCGGATCGACGGGCTGCTGAGGTCGGAAACCAAGATCCCCGGGGGAACTGGCCCTTTCCCGGAGGCGAGGTTGGCGAGGGAGTCGGCTTCACCGTTATAGCGTCGGTAGCTGTGGTGGAGCTCGAAGCCCTTGAACTTCTCCTCGAGCTTACGGACCTCCAGGCAGTAGGCGGCCATCCGAGCGTCACGGGGCTCGGTGGCTTTCATCACTTGGTCGACGACCAGCTTGGAGTCGCCGTGAACGTTGAGCCGTCGTGCGCCCAGGTCGGCGGCGATCCGAAGGCCATTGACGAGGGCTTCGTACTCGGCGACATTGTTGGTGGCGTCGAAGAGTAGACGGATGGCATACCGGAGCTTGTTGCCGAGTGGGGAGATGATGACGACCCCCGCGCCGGCCCCGTTCTTGGTATAAGACCCGTCGAAGTACATTGTCCAGTACTGCGGGTCCTCGACCATCGCAGGGACTTGCGCTTCGGTCCACTCAGCGACGAAGTCCGCCAAGACCTGGGACTTGATCGCCGTCCTGGGGACGTACGATATGTCGAGGCCGTTGAGCTCGAGAGCCCACTTGGCGATTCTTCCGGTAGCGTCGCGGTTGTGGACGACTTCTCCGAGCGGTGAGGAGGTTATCACGGAGATGGGGTGTCGATCGAAGTAATGGGCAAGCTTCCTCTTGGTTATGAGCACTGAGTACAGTAACTTCTGGATCTGGGGATATCGGACCTTCGTTTCGGAGAGCACCTCACTTACGAAGTAGACCGGTCTTTGCACCTTGAAAACGCGGCCTTCCTCCGCTCGCTCTACGACAAGTGCCGCGCTGACGACCTGAGTCGTGGCGGCAATGTAGAGGAGCAAAAGCTCCTGTGGCCCTGGGGCGACCAGGACCGGAGGTGAGGTCAGGAAAGCTTTCAGTCGACTGAGAGCTTCCTGAGCTTCGTGGGTCCAGGAGAAGCAGTCGGACTTCTTCATCAGCTTGTAGAGTGGCATCCCGCGCTCGCCGAGGCGGGATACGAAGCGGCTTAGTGCCGCGAGACACCCCATCAGCCTCTGAACCCCTTTCAGATCGCTGATGGGCCCCATCCTTGTGATGGCGGAGATCTTGTCGCGGTAGGCTTCGATGCCGCGCTCGGAGACGATAAACCCCAGCAGCTTGCCCTTGGGGACCCCGAAGACGCATTTCTCAGGGTTGAGCCTTATGCGAAACCGTCGAAGGTTTGCAAAAGTCTCCTTCAGGTCGGTGATGAGGTCATCGGCCTTCCTGGTTTTGACAACGATGTCATCGACGTAGGCTTCGATGTTACGGCCAATTTGGTCTGAAAAACACGCCTGCATACACCGTTGGTATGTGGCGCCTGCGTTTTTCAAACCAAAAGGCATCGTGACGTAACAGTACGAGCCGTACGGGGTGATGAAGGAGGTCGCGAGCTGGTCGGACTCCTTCATCGCAATCTGGTGATAGCCAGAATAGGCATCTAAAAAAGAAAGGGACTCGCACCCGGCGGTGGAGTCCACTACCTGGTCGATGCGAGGTAACGGGAATGGGTCTTTTGGACAGGCCTTGTTGAGGCTCGTGTAGTCAACACACATTCTCCATTGCCCCGACTTTTTCCTTACAAGGACGGGGTTGGCGAGCCACTCGGGGTGGCGCACCTCCCTTACAAAGCCGGCGGCCAGAAGTTTGGCGATCTCTTCCCCGATGGCCCTGCGCTTTTCTTCGTCGAAACGGCGCAGGCGCTGGGCGACTGGTCTAGATCCCGGTCGAACGTTCAAGGAGTGCTCGGCGACCTCCTTTGGAACCCCCGGCATGTCCGAGGGTCTCCAAGCGAAGACGTCTCGGTTTGCTCGGAGGAAGTCGACGAGCGCGCCTTCCTATTTGGCGGCGAGGGCGGACCCGATCCGCACGGTCTTGGTGGGGTCCTCGGAATCCACTGCGACCTCCTTCGTGTCCTCCGCGGACTTGAAGGAGCTTGGCCCCGACTTGCCGGAGTCGGGGGCGGACTCGGGGGTCCTCTCCTGGAGCTGGGCGAGCTCAGCGGAAGCGACGACCGCCGAGGCCAGCTCGCAACTGCTCCGCTCGCAGTTGTAGGCGAGCTGAAAGGATGCGGCCACGGTGATGACACCTCGCGGCCCTGGCATCTTCAGCTTGAGATAGGTATAGTTGGGGATTGCCATGAACTTCGCGTAGCAAGGCCGTCCCAGGATGGCGTGGTAGGAGCCGGGAAAATCCACAACCTCGAAAGTGAGGCTCTCGGTGCGGAAGTTGTCCGGGCTCCCAAAGGTGACGGGCAGGGCGACCTGTCCGAGGGGGTGGGCCTATTGTCCTGGGACAACGCCGTGAAAAGGCGCCCTGCTCGGCCGGAGGGCGGAGCGAGGGACCCCCAGGGCATCCAGGGTCTCAACATACATGATGTTGAGACTGCTGCCGCCGTCCATGAGTACCTTGGTCAGGCGCTTTGTCCCTACGACGGGGTCAACGACGAGCGGGTAGCGTCCCGGGTGCGGGACGTGGTCGGGGTGGTCGGTGCGATCGAAGGCGATCGGGCATTCCGACCACCTCAGGTAGGAGGGCACGGCGGGGGTCGCCGTGTGGACCTCTCGGTGGGCGAGTTTCAGCCGTCGCTTGTCGGCGTAGCACTCTGCCCCCCCGAAGATCATGAGGCAACCGTCGAGTTGTGGGAACTCGTCGGCTGGCTCATCGCTCTTTGGCCCGGCGTCGGGCGCCGGGTCGCGCTTCTTCCCCTTACCCCGCGAAGTTGTGGGGTTCCCGGAGAGAAACCTTTTCAGGACTTCGCAGTCCCGATACTTGTGCTTGACGGGGTAGTCGTGATTCGGGCACGCACTGTCCATCAATCTTTCGAACCGGTCGGGCGTCTGCCGAGCTTGCTGCTTGGCGGGGCGGTCGGCGGCGGCGACCATTTGACCTTCGCGGCTCTGCTTCCCCTTCCGCTTCTTCTTGTCGGAGCGGCCGGAAGGGGCGGTGACTTCGGGCCCGGATGCCTTGCGGGTTGCTCTTCTTTCGAAGATGGCCCCCACGGCTTCCTCGCCGGAAGCATGGTTGGTGGCGATGTCGAGAAGCTCCTTGATAGTCCGGGGCTTCGCGCAGCCCAACTTGTGGACCAAGGCCTCACACGTGGTGCCATAAATGAACGCCCCGACGACGTCGGCGTCACGGATATCGGGGAGCTCGTTGCACTGCTGGGAGAATCGTCGGATGTAGTCCCGGAGGGTTTCGCCCGGCTGCTGCTTGCAGCTCTTCAGGTCCCAGGAGTTGCCAGGGCGTTTGTAGGTGCCCTGGAAGTTCCCGACGAAGAGGTTCGTCAGGTCGGCCCAGCTGCCGATGGTGTCGGCAGACAAGTACTCGAGCCATGCTCGGGCGGAGTCCGCCAGATAGATGGGGAGATACTGAATGACGAAGAGGTCATTAGTCGCTCCCCCGGCTCGGCAGGCGAGCCGGTAGTCTTCTAGCCAAACACTGGGGTTAGTGGCCCCCGTGTACTTGGCTATGTTGGTTGGGGCCCGGAATCTGGCCGGGAAGTCGGCGTTGCGGATAAGGCGGGTGAACGCACGCGGCCCGGGACCGTCGAATCCCGGGTCGGAGCGGTCGCGTCGCCTACTATCGGCGACCTGCGAGGGCGCTGCTGCGTCGGTGGCTCTCTTTCGCGCCTCGAGGGTGGTGCGAAGATCATACTTGTCCCCCAGGCGGTGGCGCACCGGGGTGTATGATGCCTGGGGGAGCTCGTGAAGCGGGGCCGTCTTGGCTGGGCTCCGCCGGCCCTGTGAGGGGGAGTGGCCCAGGCGGCCCGAGGTGGCGCTCGTCCGTCGGGAGCCGGAACCTTGGGCGTGCTGAACGACAGCGCGTTCTACCAGTCCCCGGAGGTTCTGATAGGTGGCCTTGGCTTCTGGCTCCGTCGGCTCAGGCAGCCCTCGGAGCAGCATTGCCGCCGCAGCAATGTTCTGGTTGGCGTGAGGGAAGAACGGAGGGTCGTTCGTTTCCTCAGCCAACTGCTGGTGCACCTGACGCGCGCGGGCGCGCGCGCCGGAGGCGAGTGGTAGGTTAGGCTGACGATGCTCCAGCTCGGCCTGGAGTTTGTCGAGTTCGGCCTTTCGGGCCTCTAGCTCCTCGCGCTGTTGCCGAAGGTCGGCGAAGTGTTGTTGGTGCTGTGCATCGTCTTCCCGCCGGGAGTCCTCCCGCCGCGCTTCGTCGCGCGGGAGGAGGGTCCCGAGGGTAGCGGGGGTGGCAGACGGTTCCGCCGCGCCCATCATGTTGCACTCGCGGGAGTACGCCCTGCGAGGGGGATGCTCTTTGTCGGAGCTAGAGTCGTGGCTGGAGGAGTCCGCCAGTAGGTCGTGGAGGGAAGCCGGCGCGTAGCCGGCCATAGCCACGAGTTGAGAGCCCGCGGGGGGTGGAACCGCCGCTCACCGCAGCTCGTGGGCGGCGTCGCCAGAGCGATGTGCCGGCGCGACGGCCCGGCCAGCTGCGGCCCATGCGGGGCTCGAGGCGGAGGTTGCCGAGACATCAAGAATCGCACCAGGCTTCATGACGGTGCCCGGTCCCGGACGGCAGCGGGAATGAGAACAAGCTCTCCCGCCGTGGTGACGATGAAGTCGAGGGCGCCGAAGCGGATCCAGCCCCTCGATATCGGCGAATCGTGGTGGGAAGAGGCCATCAGGGAGGAGAATGGGAATCCGAAGACGAGGATGTCGGTGAAGACGCGCGAGATACCCCTACCTGGCGCGCCAACTGTCGGTGTTTCATGCACCGGCAATACGAATTTGTGGTCGGATGGGGTCGCGCGCTCCCTCTCCCCGAATGGTCGACTCAACGAGTCAAGTGATGTATACTGGTTCGGGCTGAATGTCCCTACTCCAGTTCGTTTGGTGTGAATGTACTGATCTTAGGCGATGGACAAGGGGTATACAAGCGAGGCTGGGGGTCGGTCGACCGATCCCTCGGTGTTTTTGCTAGGGAGTCAAGGCTACCTAGAAGGTCGTTTTCTCTCTATCTCTTCTGCCCCTCCCTCTCGGGCCCTGCCTTTCCTTATATTTAGACGGAGGAGGCAGGTTACACGGGAGTTTGGGAAAAACCTCGAGAAAGGCCTGCGTGTCTTGGAGTCTGGTTTCTGTCTTGTCCGACCGACCCCTGC
Organism: Rhipidocladum racemiflorum; assembly: GCA_036346355.1. Lineage (NCBI taxonomy): Eukaryota > Viridiplantae > Streptophyta > Magnoliopsida > Poales > Poaceae > Rhipidocladum > Rhipidocladum racemiflorum. The sequence goes on along the minus strand of CM070576.1, from coordinate 66,214,140 downwards.
CCGTCCCGAGGCAGGGTTGGTGGCTCTGTGAGGAGTGGTCTTGCGTGGTGTTGCCTGGGTGACGCATCGTCGGGCGCTCCTGTCAGCCTCAGTGGCTTTAATGGCGCTTGACTTTGCCTTGGCCTCGGGAGTGGGCGTATCTCTCTGCGGTGTGCCAGGCGATGGGACGGGGGTTTGACTTCTTCGGTGGCTCTTCTGACAGTCTTGGGAAGGTGCTGCCTACCCTGGTACGGACGCCAGGGGACGCTGCGCACAAGGCAGCTGCCTGACACCAGCGTGGACCCTGCTGGCTCGTTCGTAGGTGGAGCTTGCTGACCGCGCGCTTCAACATTAGACGGTCGGAGCTTGCCGACCGCCCGGGGTCGGAGTCCGCCGACCGTCCAGGGTCGGTTCTGCATAGGTCGGGGTCCGCTCCCCATGGCCCAAGTACCTTTCGGCAGTGTTGGGCCTTCGCCGTGGTTGGTCAGCCCGTTCGCGTTTCCGGGCTGATGGGGGTACCCATGGTATGGGTAATCGTCACATGTACATAAATGATGTACATGTAAATGGCCTGGATCAATGTTCAGGTTTTTATTTATGTCTGGATTGGATATAGGATTATTAGTTTTGATTAGCGATTAGACTTGTGCTGGTGTAGGTCAGACTTAGACCTTACGTTTTTCTACTAAATCGTAGTATTGTACACATTATGTGTTAATTCACAGCTGGCTTCGGTCCATTATCACCCTAGGGCCGGCCCTGGGGTGGGGCGAACTGGGCAGCCATCCCGGGCCCTCAAATTACCGGGGCCCCTCCGTGACTCCGTCCTAATGTGAAGACTACGCACCTACACGAGAGCCGAGAGCAATCGACATTGGTAATCAGTCCAAAAAACTAGATACCAGCGATAAGTTTTCTGTTCGTTGTTTGAAAACACTCCAGCCGGACACGCTCGGCTGAAACGTTCGTGTGCAACTCTTGGCTGAAACTAACTAGCAAAAGCTTCAGACTTAAACGCTGTTTTCAGATAAAAAACAATGATCGAACTAAAACTACAGAACAGACTTGTTTTTGCGACGTGGAAACTACTCACGTATTTTCTAATCTTATTTACTACAGCTAATGTGGAATTGTTGTTTATCGAATCTTATTTACTATGCCGGTAACTATAGCATCAACTGAAAGAAGCTTTTCAGAATTGAAATTATTGAAAAACTATTTAAGGTCTACAATGTCTCAAGAAAGGTTAAATGGTTTGGCAACTTTATGTATTGAGAAGAAATTATTGGATGACATTAATCATGAGGCCATAATTGATGATTTTGCATTTAGAAATGTTAGAAGATATTTTCTAAAATGATCTCTACAAAATGTTTGAGATAAATAATCTTACTATTGTACTTCCATTTATTTATTAGTAACAATTTATATAATACACTAAATATTGTCTTTTCAGTTGATATATGATTCCTTCCCGGCCCCAAAAAACTCGGGACCTGCGCTGATCACCCCTGAGTATAGAAGCCGCCCCACAGGAATCGTGACACTTAGCTTCTCCGTCCCTGCCATTCTGCCTTGCATACATAGCTCCTCGCTGCACGCGGACAACGAAAGGTGCTTGAGCGAAGGTGGGAGGCCCATCTCTGGCAGCATTGCAACGCTCGAACAACCGATGACTTGTAACCGCTGGAGGAAGGCAAGGCTTCGTAGATTTGCAGGGAGTGACAGAAGATTTGGGTATCCATGAAATACGAGATCTCGGAGGGAGGTGAGAAGCTGGAGCGCTTTCTCTTGCTCTTCTGTTAGGCTCACCATGCTCTCGCCATCCTTGATTCCCTCATAACGGAATCGCAGGCATCGCAGTGAGGTGAGATGTTTGCAGAAGGGCATGGAAAGGACAGAGGCGTCCCCAATCTCAAGAGTTTCCAGTCGAGACAAGATCTCAGACGCCCCTGGCTGTTGCGACAGAAGCTCCAACCTGGGGGACTCAAATACACTCAATGACCTAATGTTTCTAATGGACTGCAAGCCCTCGATCCAAGCAAGCGACTCACAATGACTTATTTCCAACTCTTCCAGCGCCGTGCAGTATCCCAGCTGTAGAGACGTCAATTTTGGACTGCGGTCTATCTCTAATTTGGTGATACGAGGGAGGCAGGACAGCAGACGGGACTGGAACTCGTCTGTGAGAGTCCGGATCTTAAGTCTGTCAAGTGATGGAGGAAGCAGTCCAATCTGATTTCCGGCCTGTTTTTGCTCCTGCAGTTTGAGACCCCATGCGGCAGACAGCTCAGGATTCATCTGAATCTCCAACGTTCGAAGGGAGCTGAGGAACTGCAAGCCCTCCAACACATCCAGCTGTTCACAACCACTGATGTGCAGCTGCTCCAAGGCCGTGCAGGAATGCAGCTGTACACGCTTCAAATATGGGCTGTCGCCTAGTCTCAACCATTTGAGGCCTTTAGGAAAGTAGGGGTGCGTATTGGGTGGGAGGTGACTGATACTAAGCTGTAGAAGTGATGGCGGTAGTAATGCCTCATCCACTGTACCATCATCTTTCGTTTCACCCAGCAACAGCTTGGGACAATCCATAATGTATAGATCCTCGAGTGATGTGAATCCTCCAAAGCCTCCCTTGCCTCCACAGAACTCCAGATCTCGGAAGTCATAAATAGATAATACCTTTAGAGGACAGAGGAGATTAGATGGCATTTTCAATACTAGTTCGTCTTGGTCTGAGGATGCCGCTACTGTAGCTGCAGAAGCCAGTCTGCCGTCTTCTTCCGCTTTTGTAGGTTGACTGATTGATAAAAACTTTATTTGTGGGCAGTAACTTAATCTCAATTCCTCAAGAGACATCATATGCGGAAGCATTTGCGTTAGCCGCCTCCCTGCTACGCCGCATGACCGAATGTAGAGAGATCTGAGAGATGGGAAGACAAGGCTGTTTGCAGATGTACTGTCTTCCTGGACAGATTCTGACATAATGTGTGACTTGAGCAAATCAGGGCAGTTGAACAGGTGCAAAGTCTCCAAAGCGGTGAGCTGGTTGAAACCATCACTTGAAAGAGAGATCAAACTCGGACAATTTTCTATACTCAACCATGTTATGCCCCTAAGATTATGAAATGCCAAGATCTTGTCATCCAGCACACTCAATTCATTAGATTCAATTGTGAGCTGGCTCGAATTCATGTTGATTGTTGGAAATGTCGGAACTCCCTTGATGGATAACTGAGAAATCGGAGCAGAAGGCGGAAGACGATGCGACACTATCAAACTGGGGCAATCATGGATGGTGAGTCTACGGAGACTAGATACCCATTCCTTTTGCTCTCCTTGCAGAGGTAGAGAAGCAGTTAGCCCGCTGCAACTTTCCAGGCTCTGCATTTTGATCAAGACCAACTTCTCCAGAGAAGGAACCGTCAATTCTTTGACATCATGCACTCCCATCAATTCCAACTCCTTGAGTGCCCGCATTTCTTCCAGTGGAAGGATTTCCCACTTTCTGCAACATCATTTATCAAGGTAAGTGCCTAAGAATTTGCGAATGTAATACTATTGAACAAGCAAAATTGATGAGAAGAAATAATACATTATACGAGGACAATGCCCGATGGTGAGTTTTTTAAGAGACGGAAACCATGACTTCTGCTCGGCTTGGAAAGAAGAATCACTCTGGAAAAGCGTGAATTCATTCAGTTGAGGGCAATGCTTGACCATCAATACCCTTAGATAGGAAGTCAATTCTGGTCCGTTAGTACCAGAACATTTTTCCAATTTTGGCATGTTAACTAAGACTAACTCTTCCAAAGAAGGAATTGAAACTTCCATCAAGTTCCACATCTTTACCAATGTCAGCTCCCTAAGGAGTGGAAGCATTTCAAGAGATCCAATAATTCGCCATTCTCTGCAGTTCTCTAGATGAAGTGTCTGCAGTGAGGTAACTGAGACATTACTGGCAAGCCATGTTGGGGAGGTAGCACCACTGTACCCAGTTATTCGTAGATGTTTGAGGTTCTGATGTGGCTCAAGACCCTCAAGCACATCTCTTGTTCTCTCGGTAGCAGGTTCAGGGCTCATGATGCTTTCATCCCATGACAACAACAATTTTTCTAGATGTTCTTTGTCTATCAATCTTGCGCCATTAGCTTCTTCTTTAGTCTTCACATTTTCAAGTTGAGAAATTCCAAGTGTTACAAGCTGATTCATGGATTGAAGTTGTCTTATCTGAAAGTCGCTAGAATTTTGAACCTTGAATTTTAGTTCCTGAAGAGAAGTCATGTTGCTGACACAGGCTATTGCACTGTGCACTTTCTCGTGAGCAATAAGATACCGCAAATTAACAAGATTATTCATACCAGTAGGTATAGCAAGATTGCCTGAAATGCCCACATCCAACACTTGAAGGTGATAAAATCTTGTTAAAGCTTGAGGAGCCAATATATCTGTGCTGACGAGGCCAAAATCAAATTCAACATAACGAAGATGATATGGCTTCAAAATACTGAGTATACGGCCAACATCAGAATCTGTCGCATGTGCTCTTAGGAATCGTAGAGTTTTTACCTCCTCACACAAGGTTAGGAAGGATCCCAATAAATCTACGCTGTTTCGGCCAAAGAACATCAAGGTCCTCAACTTTTGCCGAGGCCCAATCATCTGTAGTGTTTTCTTAAAATTCTCACTGGGAAAATTGGCACGTTCATCTCTGTCATGACCAGTGGTTATGATGGACAAATGACGAATGCAGGGTTTAATTGTCTTAGATTGTAATCCATTTATTGTAACACATTCATTTGCTGAAACCTGCACCGCTAATTCATGCATTAGGTCATGCATAGCGTAGAGTGAGTCGGCCCTTTGGAAAAATCCAAAATCCACTAAACTATTCAAATATTGCCTCCCTGTTTCCTCCAATCCCTTGCTAGTATCTTCACACTGCACAAAATTTTGTGATATCCAAACCCGGACCAAAACTTCCCCATTAAACTGGTGATCCTCAGGAAATAAAGAGCAGTAGGAGAAACAACGCTGCAGGTGGAAAGGTAGATAGTCATAACTAAGTTTCAGGGCAGGTAAAATACCACCATCTTCTTGTTTCATAGATTTCCATTTGTTCTGAACTGTCTTCCAGTGCTCATAGCTAACATTTCTATACAAAAGTGCCCCAACACTTCGTGCAGCTAGTGGAGAGCCCTTTAGTGCTTTAGCAATCTGTTGCCCGATAGATTGCAAACTAGGATGACCGTCATAGTTCTCATTACCAAATGCATATGCCTTGAAGAGCAGCCAAAAATATTTTTCATCCAGACCATTCACTTTTATGAGTTTGTTGTCACCCCTTTTTCCTATCATTTCAGCGACAAATACACTTCGAGTTGTTACTAAAATCATGCAGCCAGTTGCTTGATTACGTTTCAATGGAGCTAACAGTTCATCCCATCCACCCTTGTCCTTGTCTTCCCACATATCATCTAATACGAGCAGAAATCTTTTGTTTCTAATATTTTTCGAAAGGGTCTCCTGCAGTACATTGAAAGAACTTATTCCCTTGTGCTCTTGTCTATCTTTACATACATGGTCTAAGATCTCAATTGTAAGCCTCTTTTTATCGAAGTCAGTGGATACACAAACCCACATATGCAAATCAAAATGATCTTTAACTCTTAGATCACCGTATACGAATTTAGCGAGCGTCGTCTTCCCGACACCACCAGTGCCAACTACTGACAGAACATGTAGATCACTAGATTTCCCAGTTATTAAAAACTGTATCATCTCGTCCCTCTCTGCATCCCTCCCGTACACCTTGGGTTCAATTGGGACAGAAGTTGTCTGGCGTGTGTTCCACGCCACACTCTGACTCTGGTTTGACGTCGCAATGGGGCGTGAGGTCTCAAGCTGAAGAACCCCCCGCACAGATTTGCCAGTATCGCATAAACGAGTCACTATTTTATTGATCCTCTCAGAAATATCATGTTTAATCTCAGGAGGCAGCATGGTGATATGAGTTGGCTCCTCCTCCTCTCTTTTCCTTTTTCTGCCGCTAACAGCCCAACCAACAGTCCAAGTAACACCACTGCTTACTTGTTGAAAAAAAGATGGAGTGGATGAAGACGCGCAGCTTCCCTCAGGATTAGTACGAGCTGCAACATTACAACCTTTTGCTGCATAAGAAAACTGCCAGTTGTTATTCGGACAAGTAAAAGAAAGTCTATGGTTTTGCGCAAAAGCAGAAATTAACAAAAGTATTCCCTAAAAGAATAAGAAAAGTTAATCATGTGGAAAGTAATTGAGGGTGTTTCTATGTTTTTCTTTTTAAAAATTGTATAAATATTAAAGCATGAAAAAAGGTGGATAGTGATTACTTACCTCTTCACTTGTTTTAATATTTGTGCAATTTATATGAGGAGAAAAAAAGCATAAAAGCACTGCCCATGACAGATAAGTTATTAACCAAGAAATAAAGTGAGGGGTGGTGCCTATGGTATTCAGCTGCTCTTAGAGCAAGTATAATAAGGTGACATAAGCGGGCTATAAGAGCTGCCACATCATATTTTTGCTTTGTTGGAAGAAAGAGAAGAGAAGAGAGAGAAGAAGTGGGCTATTGTTCAATAGCCAGCTTTAAGCTGGCTATAACACAGATTCCAAAGAAGATGAGAGGATGGATGGGTGGACTATTTATTAATGTGTAGATTATTTCTACAGCTAACTTATTATATGGGTAAGCTTTTAGACGGTTGTGTATGATATGGCAACTACATATAGCCAGCAGTGAGCTATATTATTAGCCTTGCTCTTAGTCGCACAGTAAATGATAGGCAAAGTAGCGCTCGCAATTACACCAACAACATAAAAGAAACAGAAAGCAAGAAACATAGAAGAAGAGGGTGATGAGTGAGGCACCACCTTCGATCTGCTGCCGGAGGCGGTAGTAGTCAAGCTCGTCCATCACGTCTTCCGCGTCATAAAGCTCCTCTTTTAGATCACCCAGCGACTTGGCCAGTGGCTTGTTGCCGATGCACCTTCCGTCCGCGGCAGCAAGCACCATCTCCACGTTCCTCATCTCAAGCTCGAGCTTCTCCACGTCTTCGGCAAGGCCAACTTCACGAGCCCACTCTTGCATCTGTCTGGTGAAGAACCCCCCAAGGATGGTTTGCACCATCCATCCTATCGCAGCATCAACTACCGTGCCAACCAACCCCATCGTCTCCCAGTGCACCGAAGGCAGGAACAGCAGCAGGCCTTGCGCAAGGGAGAAGAGAAACCAAGCGGATGGATTCAGAGGAATGGAGAGCAATGGTGCATTAAGGAAGCAAGTGGGGTCCACGCAACCGTGGAACTACGGAAGCAGCTCCTAGTGATTGGTATCATCGAAACGCTCAACTCCCAGACTCCCAGTATATAAAACACGGGTAATACCAAGTCTTGGGTCCACATTTGCGCTAGCAAATTGTTCCATTTGGTTGCGTGAGACTGCATCACACTCCCCTTTACTAATGAAACAAAATGTAGCCGGCAACCTTGTAGAAATTTCTAGCTCATGATGTTACATACACCAGTTTCAGGGTAGTCCGGCGGCTGCGATTCTGCAAAGCAGTTTCGTGGAACTAAACTCACTGACCTTAGAGAAACAAAAAAAAAAAAAAAAAAATCATCGGGTCTTCACTATAGCAGCCTGGAAACTCTAGATGCAACATCTAAAGCAAGTACTGTCATGTGACGCTATCATATTCGACAGGTCAGGTGGTATCAAGCAGCAGTACGGGACAAAAGTGGTGTTTCTATGCTTTTCCTCCTAGTACAAGTTGCACAAATCTTAAAACAAACGAAGGGGTAAGTAATTACCATCTACCATTCATTCATATTTTAATAGTTGTGCAACTTTTAAAAGGAAAAACATAGAAGCACCTCTCAGTAAGTAAATCCTACTACAGAACAATATGTATATCTAGCTCATGTACATCATTTTTTGTTGTTGCAAATTTAGCATCTTAATATTATTTTTTTACAAAAATAGCCTCTTTCGGTCTTCCCTCGCAGCAAAAGGTGCGACAGATAACACGTATCCCCTGCTACGCCTAGAGAGCTTGGAAGGAAGCCGGCCCCATGGCTGTGCCCGCGAGGGGACGCGGCAACGCAGCGGCAGTGTGCATTGCTCAACGTGGCAACTATACAGTATTGTGCGTCCGTTACTTCCATGCTGGGGTAGCATATGAGGATGCGTTCCACACTCCTAAGACGCAGTAGCATGTTCTCCCGCGCTCACACTTGAAGCTGCGAAACCGGCCTCCTCCTGCACTCCTCAGGCGTGATAGGGGATACGTGTCTCTCGTCGCACCTTCCATAGTCTGAGAGGGAGTATTTTTGTAATAAAAAAATATTGAGGGGCTAAATTTATTATAAAAAAAAGCAATGTAAAAAAAATAGATATGTACAGTGTTCCCCACCACATATAGTTATCAAATTATTACCGAAACCTCTCACTAGTCTGCGTAAAAACCAAAATTCCCCAAATATAGAAAAGGCTGAGGCAGTGTTCCTTCGGCTTTGACTCCTATAATGGAAACACCTAACTATGACCAAACTAAGACCTTCGGTTGGACAATGAACATGATTATCTAGCTAAGCATCCATATGTGCAGGCATAGGCTGAGGCAGTTTTGGCATATAGCATATTCAACATCTAAAATACATGTTCAGTGACTCGTATCTAACCTTTTATGATTTGAAAAGAGGTGCTTTAAGTAGTTATAGATCAATCCTAATAGGATTAAGATTCCAACTTTTTTTCGGAATAGGATTCTTATTTCTTTTTAGAGGAGAATTAAGAGACTATATGCCGTAGGGCTGACCACCACCCATACCAACTAGCAAATGCCTAAGAGAAGATGATACCCTACGGCTGCCATCGAAGGGTGTGCACCCAAAGGGTCACCGCTGGGCCATCACCCCTTATCCCTGGAGGACATAAGGAAGGCTTCAGGAATGAGCCCGAGGGGGCCGACTTTCGAAGGGTCAACATCTGGGAAGATAGCTTACAGGAGCTTAGGCGTGCTAGGGGCACCGTGACAAAAGGCTAGTTGACGAAGAGGGAGAGGACCACAAGACCCCTATGAACCTAAGACCCTCGTAGGGGTATTATTGTAATCTCACCACTTACCTTGAGGGGTCCTATAAATAGGCCTGAGGCTCATGCACTGAAAAATGGGGGCAAATTGAGAAAGAAAATAAAAATACCCTGTTTACTCTTGTTTTACGTGATCAACCTCCCTCGCACCTAGGGACCCGAGGCATACCCTCCTTGAAGGGGATAGCCTCGGGAACCATCTTTTTTATACTATTTGATATGTAGCTACAACACTATATAAACACATGATAGGTGGACATAGGAACCCCAGAAGCAACTAGGAGCAAACAATGAACCAAACAAGTTACTCATCCAAAGATAGAGTTGCAAGAGAGAATTAGATGATAGGTTACTGTATAGTACTAGATTTTTGTATAGAAGCAACACTCCCTAGTACTTTTTAGAGATTGTGTTTAATGAATTTACAATTAGCTTCGTCAAATATTTTATTTCCCGTCGTGGTTGCTTCAACGTTGTTATTTTGGTTCTCTATGAGATTTATTAGTTTTGTTCTTGAGATCGTACATGCTTGTACCATATCTGATAAAGTCTAATCCGATCCGAGAGAGTTGATGCATATAAAAAAGGATATTAGTGTGTAACTCTACATAATCGTCTTAGACTTACCGATGTGTGCACAAGCTCAGAGCTGAACTGATCGTGAGTCGGCGAGAGAGCGGCCGAGGATACAGCAAGCGGATTGCATCGGTCCATCATACGACTAAGGACTAAAATGAAGACAAGGCAATGCAAAAGCTTGCCGCTGTTGATGGCTGCCACGGCCACCGGGCTTGTGGACCCTGCAAAGATGGAGACACGATTCAGGTTTGGGTCAGACATTTCCGCGAACAGATGAAGAGCGCGTCACACCAAACGCATCGGACAGGAGTCTAAAGCCACCCGCGTCGCCATGCAGTGCCCGTGCGTCCCTGTACCAACGTACCAAGGCATCGAAGCAATGAAGAACGAATCTGATTTCTCGTCTTTCTCTATTCCCCGTCCCCTTTCTTTGATTCCACTTATGTTCTTCTGACTAGCGAATCTATCCACGTAATTATATAGCTAGATATAATAATTAAAATTGTTTATGGCATATAACTTTATTTCCTATAATTAAAATACAATTGTATTTACTATACAGCTCTGATATTTATATATAATTAATGTATACTATTATAATATGATCCTATCTAAATAGATGATGAAGATGTTTCTCTCTTTTTTCTTGACTAATGAGAATTAATGTACTCAGCAGCTGCGTGTATAAAGGCATTCTCAATGAAAAGTTTCTAGTCATATCTAAAACCATCCATATCATTAATAAATAGTACTAAATACAACCCTTCAACCCTTTGTATCTTAGCACAAATACATAGATAACATCAAATAAATATCATGCAACACATAGATACAAATACATGTTTTTGTTGTATCTTCTTTTTGTTTGTGTGACTAAGCTGTTTCTCATGCAAGAAATAGTTTTCATCTCTCTCATATTTAATCTTCTTTCTATGCCAACATTAATCTTACATAGCATGGTAAATAAACGGTTAACATAGGAGCATTGAAAGTGCTCTAACAGATGTGTAGGCCAAAGGACCCATCTGTCGGTGCGAGGGAAGAGGTCTAGGAGTTCCCCGAACCGACGCCCCTTTATTTGATTCCATGTCTCATGTTCTTCTAACTAGCAAATTTATTCACTCACGCAATTACATGATTAGATATTATGATTACAATTACCAATGGCATACACTCTATTGACTATAATTGAAATCTCATCTAAATAAGTGACAGAGATGCTTCTCTTTTTCTCTCAACTAATGGGAATTTTAAGAATTTTTTTAGAATTACTATGAGATTTATTTGCCCAACGAAAGAGGCCCTCACCAGTTGTTACTTATATAGTGTATGAAATTACCCTGTGTGCTTATGTTAACTGTGACTGTGAGTTCCGACCCTGCCGCTAGAAGTATAGCTCCTAAGATTTCCTGTTTCGGTAAAAATAGTATTCGTCCCTGACGACAATGCGCAAGCAACTACACGCTGTACTGCCGGGAAGGAGCCAGGCATTACAGCATCATTCACGGACAAACTTTCCGAAGTAATGACCCAATCGTATGACAAAACACGAGACAATATATGATAAAAATGATTACTGTCAACAAGTAAATTCCAAAACCAAAATTGTCATGCAAAGATACCAACACCGTCTCCAATAAAAAGAGACAACAGAAGAAAACAGTCTCGGGGTACAAGGAATTGTTCGCGTTTCATTAGAATCGCAGGGGGGAAAGATTGCTGAGCTCGAGAACAAAATTGGCCCAAAATGTTGACTCAATCGTCGTCACCGAAAGTCGTCTTCTTTCCTGCAAAGAAACACGTGTATAAGAAGTTCTACTTTGCCTGAATCAAATGGAAGCAACAAATGGAACTGCGGATAATTTGCTACTGACATAACAGTGAGTTTACCTGCACTAGGTATTCCAGCACTCTGCTTGAAAGGTGTACCCCGGCCACCACGGCCCCTGTCACCCCAACCGCCTCTTCCACGTCCGCGGCCACCATCCCGTCCACGTCCACGTCCACCATCACGTCCACGGCCTCTACCTCTTCCGCTGTCCCTACCACGTCTCTCACTACTAAAGCCACCATCTCTGTTGTCTGGTCTAGGCCTCGCTTCATCAACATACAAGCTGAAGCCAGAAAGGTCAGATCCATTCAGCTCAAATGCTTTCGACAAGGAATCCTGATCCTTGAAATCCATGTATGCTATCCTGCAGAACCAAGCGAGCCACTTGTCACTGACAAGAATAAGATTAGGGCCTTTCGAAATGCAAGAATTTAAAAAGAAACAGTACAATTTCTCAAGAAATTCCTCTATTGAAATAGTATGTTCCAAACAGGGCCTTAACCTAAATGCAATGCATTTCATCATGTCATAGAGCCAACTGACCCTTTGCTTGCACCGGATTCATAATCCTTTGGAATTGAAACCCTTGTAATCTCTCCACATGAGCCAAAATGTTCTTCAAGTGAGCTTCGGATCTGATGAATAAAAACAGTTAGATGTAATATAAAAGAGACATGAATGTGAAGCTAGTAGTACCCTGTAAAATCAGTCAGATTTCACAAAACAGAAACATGTGGATGGTAAAGGGTTGAACTCTTCGAATTACCTGGTCCTCCCCAAGAGATGAATCAAAGCCTTTAATAAACACAGTGTTGCCTGAGCTCTGAGCAGGTTTCTTGAAAGAACTATTGTCCCTCCTGAGCAATAGCACAAAATTAAGGCCACATTGACAGAGAACAAGTAAGCAAGAGAGTAGCATTTTCAAATAATATCTAAGCTTTTTCTAGAAGACAACACGCTGCAAACAATGAGGTAGAGAATCACCCGCTGCCAGGAGTATACGTGCCTCTCTCACGAGCCAGATCAAGCCTGACAGGCCTTCCCATCAAGTCATGACCAGAAAATTCAAGTGCCTACAATGAAACATTTTATTACCAATACTTATGTTAGCTACATCGCATCATTGAGTGTGTCAGAGCGTCAGATAGAACTTGATGACAGTTAAATGCCTGCTTCATGGAACAGATGCCCTAAACTGCATAGATCACAGACAAACGTAAGAGAGCAAGTAGAAAATTTTACCTTCTTAGCAGCTTCAACTGTAGCAAATTCAACATGCGCAAAGCCCTTGAAGCTCCCATCCTCAGAGGTAGCAAAACGAATATCAACAACCTCACCTGCTTCCTCAAAAAATTGCTTCCTGCACGATGTGGACAAATGAAGTTAATGACCAAACCTTCCAAAAAGGAATGGAATTAACAAAATTCAAACTTACACTTGTTCATGCTCCACATTGTAGGACAAATTCCCAACAAAAAGGGTCTTTGACCCAGTAGCTTGACTTTGGTTGGTGGCAGGAGTTTTTGGCTGCAACAAAAAGGTAAGATTGATTGTCCACCATCCATCGAAGATGAAAGAACAAATTTTAAGGAGAGAAGTGTAGATAGAAGAATCATACTTCATTTTCAACTGGTTTTGCTGCAGGTTGCTTTGGAGCAACAGAGGTTTCCTGTGAATTAAAGAAACTGTTACATTACAACTCATAAAGAGTCGCAACAATTTAGAAAGCCAAAATACATGCATAAGTACAAATATTGGCTTGGTGCAAGAAATGAAGGAAATATAATGACCTTTTTCTTGGGAGTTTTAGCTGATTCATCACTATCTTCTTCAGAAGATTCATCAGAGCTGCTACCCCCTTCCTCTACTTGCTGTATAAAGTTTCAGACAGAGAAAAAATTAGAAAATTAAAAAAGTAACTTTATGTATTAGTAAGAGAGAGAAAAGGCATCTGAGTCCTCTCCACACCAACTTGTTTGGTTGAGATTGTTTGTGCTTATCATCATCATCAGAGCTTTCCTCAGAACTGTCATCATCATCTTCTTCTTCATCACTACTGATTTCTTTCTTGGTAACCTTAGGGGTTGGCTTGGTGGCACCAGAAGGTGCAGAATCCTGCAGACAGAAGTAAAAGAAAATGTAATAATGAAACCAAATCTTCAAAAGGGAGAACAAACAAAAAAAAAATAGCACCTTAAGCTTCTTTTGTGGAGGCTCTTCATCACTTTCATCGGAACTATCATCTGAACTATCATCAGAGTCATCTTTGGACTGCAAAGAAGTTTTCTACCAAATCACAACAAGAATATCATGTACAATAGCACATAAGACAAGAATTTCAAGGGAACATACTTGAGAAAAGAAATCATACTTGTCCATTATTTTTATCTGTTGTTAGAGGTCTTTTTGCAGGGATAGTAGATTTTGCTGGCTGCAAGACATTGGACAAGAATTTAAAATAATTCTAACAAGGATTCACCAAGACTAGTAAACAACTGAACACTTACTTCATCAGAATCTGACTCAGAATCCGACTCTGAGTCAGTGTCTGAGCTATCACTAGATTCTTCTTTCCTTTTAGCAGCAGCAGCCTTGGTAGGTTGAACTGTTTTAACAGTGTTATCCTGTAAATAAACAGAAAATGTAATTGCATAAGAATAATTACGTAGAATAAAGCGTTTATTTCAGCATCTGCAATTAGGTAGTTACCTCATCCTTAGAGTCACTTTCGGAATCAGAGCTTTCACTAGATTCTTCCTTCTTTGTGGCTGCTACTGGCGCTTTAGTGGGCATATCCTGCAGATATTGTTCATCGTCAGGATTAAAAAATTATTGTTGACAGATCAACTCTGGCACATACTCCATCGCTGTTGTCATAACTGCTGCTATTATTGGTAGCAAGTGCAGCCACCAGTTTATTTGAATAAGCAACAGTTTTTTTTGGCAGGTTCCTTAATTAAAAAATAAAAAGTAAACATAAGTTTCTTAGTAAAGAATGCACCCCCAAAAAAAGTGAAAATCAAAGCTTACATCATCTGAGGAGCTATCGTCACTGCTATCATCACTGGACTCCTGCTTAACAGGCTGTGCAGCCTTCTTAGGTTGGACAGACTTCTTTGGTTGGGCCTTCACCTGCAGATATTTTTGAGTAAGATAATTACTGAGAGAAGTGGAGGAAAAAAAAGAGGAGACCCCCTCCAGTTAAAAAAGAAAAGAGGAGACCCCCCATATACACTGTATAAACCTGTCTGACATTAAGCACACAAGAAACGGAATAAATAGATGCCCTCAATGAATGAAAATAAGTCACTTCAAACATGTAAGTTATAAATTTTAACTAAAAGGGTACACAGTGACCTTGAGTGTGTCAGCAAGCCAAAGAGAAGAACAGGAAAGTACCTCCTCTTCGGAATCTGAAGAATCCTCGTCAGAACTGCTGCTCTCGACCTTCTTTGGAGGGGGGTGCTTTTTCACTTTATTGGCATCGTTCTTCACAGGCACAACCTTCTCAGGTGCAGTTTTTTGCTTCTTGGCACTGACAGCCTTCTCAATCTCATCTGCAGCATTTCTCATACCTGTTCGCTCAGAACAAAAAATTGTTTTGACACAGCACAACAACAACTGTAGTGCATACAAAGGCACGAGACAAATTTTTTTTGCAAAAACATTACCCTTCTTTCCAGATTTCTTCTCTGGGACAGAGGCAGCGGCAGGTGCAACCTCAACACCAGACTTCTTGCTCGACTTGCCCATATTATGTATTGAGTTGATCACTACGGAATGAGATGGCCAGTAGCTTAAGGGAATTCATACCAACGTCAATATAACACATCACTAATCACAACAATAAAAAAGACAGCACGTGCTAACATCCTGTATGGTGAAAGCTGCAAAATTTTCTCATGGTAATCTATCATCACCAATGTTGTCACGGCGACGCCTAGGCGTCCCGGCGGCCAGAGGGGGACGCCAGGACCGGCCGCCTCAACTGGAGGGCATACCTGAGGCGACCGCGAGGCACAGAGGCACTCCGCCACCGATCCTCTGCTATGCTTCGTCGCCGATGCCGCTCCTCTGTGCCTGGGGATGGGGGAGCTCGATGGGGGAGGGGGAAGCTTGATTGGGGGGAGGCGATGGGGGAGGGGGAGCTCGGGCGGAGGTGTTGAGGCCGGGGAAGAAGAACCCCAGTCAGTCTCGGGGTCGGCGTTGGGCTCGGGCGAAGGCGCCAGGGTCAGTGTCAGGCTCAGGCGGAGCCGTTGGCGTCAGGCTCGGGCGGAGCTGTCGGCGTCGGGGGCGGGGGCGGCGTCGAGCTCAAGTGGAGCGGTCAGCATCGGGGGTGGAGGCATCAGGCTCAAGGAGGGGGAACTCGGGGGAGGTGTAGTAGTACTGCAGTAGTTGTAGTACATGTAGTAGTAGTACAGCAGTAGTAGTAATACTGCAGAAGTAGTAGTACACGTAGTAGTACTGCAGTAGTAGTACTTAGTAGTATGGTACTTAGTAGTAGTAGAAGTAAAATCCCGATTCCCAATCCCTCTACTGCTGCTAGTTGTATCTTTTGTTATCCTATTTGGAACTATTTATTTACTTGTTTGTAATCTCTAATTTCCTTTCATGCGAGGTATATTTAGTTGATTTCATGTCATATGAGATATTATTTATTATTTATATCGTTTAATCATCACCTAGGCTAGGTGTCCAGGCCCTCCGCACTCGCCGTGCCTAGACGGACCGTCGTGACAACTATGATCATCATATCGAGGATAACCAATCGACACTAATAACCACACATCAAACCATCGTAAACAACAAAACAGAGCGACCAAGCGTACGAATTGAATACATGAACGAAATCAGCGCATAGTCCCTTTCGGAATTCTACCCACTTGACACTTCGCAAATGATTTGTCTATGTCGAGACTAAAACTACGAATCGGAAAAATCAACAAACATAACATCGGGGCTTCCGGTTACGAGCAATGCTATTATAAACTCGGCTACAGCACAAAGCTGACACAGAGCAACCACTTCTTCGAATTAGGGGCGCCGGATCAAAATTTCACCGATCAAACAACGCACGCACAGCTATGATGAACATAACAGAGTACGAAACGGCGAACCAAACGAATCGACGGGGAGAGACAGGGAGAGAGATGACTCACCAGCTGGAGCAAGAGGTAGCGGTGGAGGCGCGGGGTAGAGAGGAACCCTAGTTCCTCGGTTAGGGTTTTTGGGAGGGTTTGGGCTCGGTGGTCGGCGGCTGGCCTTTATAGTAAGGACCAAGGAGGGTTCCGGCCGGGAGATGACATTTTCTCATTTCACCCCCGCGTTATCCTGTTTTAGCACGCATTGGTCCTTGTTGAAATGTTGAGATCCTCGGCCGTTTACATGGGCTCGTTCGCAGAAGCTATTCAAATACATGAATTTCTAGGGGGGGCGATGTGACATAGCTGACATATTTTCGTCCGTGGGCCTCACTGTGCAGATGCAGCGGCCAAACCGTGCGCGACCCGGCCGACGCGCGCAAAAACCCCCCACGGCCCAGCGAAACAAGAAACGGCGGCAGTGTGGCCCGTGTGGCGCGCGCGACGGCCAACGCGGCTTCTAAACGCGGGCGGACGAGACGGGCTAGCGACTCCGCGCGGCCGGCGTGCGCGGTGGTGCCGCCGCCCGCGGCGGGTAGAGGAGACGCCGAAACAGCAAGCGCCGCCGTGGCGAGCCGCTCTCTCCCGGTGTGGAGATTGCTGTTCTCCCGTTAGCGCGCGGTTTGATGGCCGGTGAGGCGTTCCGGCGCGGTCATGGTGGTTTGTACAGGCCACAGAGACGCGGGAAGAAACGGACGGACGGACGGACGGCGCGTCCTTCGATCGTTCGAGCACGGGCACGTTGTTCGTGAGTTAAGCTTCCTTCTTTTTTTAATTTTTTTTTTTAGGAAAAATTAAGGTTCCTTTTACAGTATAAAAGAAGAGCGCTCGCTCCCTTCGCCACCCCCTCCCGTCTATTTTTATCTCCGCTTCCTCTTGTTGGTTAGTTTTTTCCCCCTCTAGATCTCTCGTCTTCCCGGCGGCCGGCCGGGCGTCGTCGAATTCGTCGTCCGCGGGCTACCTCTCGGCCATGACGACGGTATAAATGCTAACTCTTTCTGCTTCCCCCACTTTTGCTCTTTCCGTCACGTATGCACTTTTGCTCTTTCCGTCACGTATGAATATGACGGATCGATCAATCGCATTGTGCCTTCCCATTTCGCTCTAAATTGCTTACGTGCAAACGCAGAATTTGTTGCATTGTAAAATCCTAAAGGGTTTTCCTTTCCTTTGTTCATAAAATCCATATACAAAGACACAACGAAGGACAATGACAAGGATTGATTAGAGACACATGAAGTGAATGAAAGAAAGCCTTACGTTACACGTATGTTGCATCTCATGTCGAATCCGCTGAGATAAACCAACAGTTTCTCGATGTTTTTTGAAGTACCGTCGTAAATTCTGCCACTCGATCCGAGCCCGGTATGATCCACTTGGCCTGCCGGATCTACGTCCAAATTATCGTCGGCAGATCCAGATTCTCTTAAACATCTGTAGAGCGATAGGACAAGCATTGACGCATTACGATTGTAGATCGATGAACCACGATCGCTTGACATTCTCCCCTGATGCATGCAGGACAAGGGCCGGCCGCTGCCCAAATTCGGGGAGTGGGACGTGAAGAATCCGGCGTCGGCGGAGGGCTTCACCGTCATCTTCCAGAAAGCTCGCGACGACAAGAAGACGACCGGCCCGGGCCACGCCCAAGCGCCTATACCGCCGGCCTTCAGGAACACCGACGGCGGCAGCGGTTACAGGCCCGAACTCAAACCCAGCAGCAGCTACCAATACACACCACCCAAACGGGTCAAGGTATACACGATTTCACACACGCGGCCACGGCAGGAGTGCGTGCGCGTACGTAGTTTCTTGCGGGTGCTGACGAACGAAGCTTTTGTTTGCAGAAGAAGTGGTTCTTCTGCGGCTGTTGATCCTCTCATGCATTCTTGCTGCTGGTGAAGGAGATCCCAAAATGCGCCACACAGGAAGTAAATACTTGATGGGAGCGATAGGGGAGATGTTAAAAAATATTGCAATCATGGTGCTCGCTCCCATTCGGTTGGCATATTTGACATGCAGAATATCATGAAGGAATCCCATTCATATGTATCCCTTGTTTGTATCGCGAGAAAAAAGGGGGCGGAAAACAAAGAAGAAAACAGCTCGTAAATTCTCTATAGCCTCCCTCTCTCTCCGTCTGCAAATGTTCATCTTGATATCGCTGTGGTCATTCATCGATTACCAGAATTGTTCGCTGCGCCGACACAAGTGTCTTCGATGTTAGAGCATCTCTAAAAAGAAACCCTAAATATGACCCTAGCTTGAATTATAGGGTTTTTAAGGGGAAAATCAACTCAGCAAAAACTCTAAATTGTTAAAATTTAGTAAATTGTTTTAAGACCCTTGGACGAGTAGCTATATTTAGCAATTCTGTGATTTAACCCTATCTAATTATATGGTAGTTAGATTTTAGAGCATAATTGCTCGAGTGAACATTTTTTTGAAGCTTTAAATCTAATTAGTTGGGGTCTTATATTGAAGTTTAGGACTCCTTTTTAGGAAAATCTCTTAGAGATGCTCTTACTCAGCTGAAATTTGGATTTGGGATAATTACAAATTCAATAACTCGAACAAATGCTTTCCCTTCCGGCGAACAGAAAAGAGAGATAGTACTTTAAAAAAAAATTAATGTTCTTAGTGGATACGACAACAATCAGCTAAAATTGTGGATACAACAATCAGCTGTCTGAATTCGAGTAAAAATTATCTTACTTTATTATACTACGAAAAATTTCGTACTAATAGCACCATCTAAAAAGAGAAACAACCATCAGAACCAGACATCACCGATAATCAGTTATTTACCAGGGTGCCACGAGCAGAACCCCACTACGTGGGAGGAGAAAGAAAGAGCTGGCTAGTTTTCAGCATTCTGCATCACAATGTGGCCAGAGATCGCAGACACTGACACAGTAACAACAAACCGCCAACAACAAATTCTGAAACCAAACTTCAGCAGCTCCATGAGACCAGGTTGAGGCTTCGACAGGATCTATCAGGTGTATGGCAGGGCCACCGGATGCAAATCGTACAGCGAAATATCAATGCATCAGCCCTCGAACTGTTTGTACAAAAATGGTTTGACCAGTTCCCCAAGCAACATGCATGTCTATCATCATATGCCATCCACTACGTACCATGTGAACAAAACTGTGCTGCCATCAAATCCATTTTATTTCGCCTGATTTTCATCGTACTTTTGTTCATCCATAGAAGACTCCGAAGCATTGCTGCCATCAACTGGTTCCGGATGCCCGATTGAATTAACATCTGGCGAATCTGGTAATATTTCTCCTACTGTGGTCGCAGGCACTGAGGATCCAAACAAAATCTCACTTTCTTTTTCTTCTCCTAATTGGGTTGTACCAGGCATAACATCATCGGTAGTATCCATTTCCTTCTCAGTTCCAACCTCAAATTTTGGAACTGCTGTATCCTTCTCAGGTACATCACCCGATTCAGCTTCGTCCTCCCTCCATTCAACACACTCAGGTGGACTCTCTTTTACATCTGGAGTTGGCGGTCTGATGTCATCTTCCAACTTGTCAACAGGGTCATTTGTCATGACTGTGTGACCAGACTCTTCATTTACGTCCTTGTTGGAGACTGCTAAAAGCCATTCTTTGACTTCACTAAGAATGGCTTCACCAAGAATGACTTCATCAGTCTCATGCTCCACATTTGGTGACGATACCTCTGAATTTGGGGAGGAGGAAACTTCTGCGCTGACTGAGCTATCATTCAATGCTTTGTCCTCATCAAATGCAAACCAATTGGAATTTGTAAATAGGGAGCTGCTGCAAAGAATATTCTTCATCAGCCAGTTCTTGTTGCTAACATCAAATGTACTTACAAAGAGTCATAGCCCAAGTGAATAGACAAGAACATACCTTTCATGTTCATCACCAAGACGAAGCGAGGAGATAACTACTTCAGCAGATTCATCATCAAAATACACATCCTGTGGCAGATAGTAATAATCAAAAGTCAAAACACGATCATATTATACGCATCAGGAAATATAATTTCAGCAGTTTGATAGGTAGTTCGTAATGATGCGTGAACCTAAACAGACGAAGCTGAAATACCTCATCGTCTCGCTCGAGTGATACTTGAGCCTGCATATATCACCCACCAAAGAGTTATTCATCAAATCCTAACACTGTAAATGTCTTGCATCTATAATTAAATACACTGCCTAGGACCATAAAATCAGATGATCAGATTAGTAGAGACTGCATAGTTTATAAATTCAGCATTTTAAAAGGTGCAATATTAGGGATTGGGAGAAACACCCATTCGATCTTTATTGTAGAAAATAGGTACATAGAGCATGTGAGTTTGTAAAATCCAAATAAAAAAAATAAAGGACTAATACAAGAATACGACTGTAATACTAAGTTATTAAATAGGCAAATTTGGCTACACGACATCGTAGAATGTTGGTATTGGCTCTGGGGCACATGCTGCTCACAAGAAAAATACTGACCTCATCAACATCCTCATTACTGTAAATACCGTATTTAAAAGCTTGACTCAAATTGCTAGCAAGGGCAGCCACATCATAGTCCCTATCTCGAAAGTCTTCATCATCACTGTCCCTACCTCGATCCTGCAGTGATGTTGGTCGGCTATGACCAGAGAAACAACACCAATTCAGCATATAATTTTTTTCCCTATGAAATGAAGGACACATAGCAAAGCACGATAAGTTATGCACAGCAGCTGAAGTCTGGAGTAACTCCAAATAACTTATATGAACATGCATGACAAAAGGGAGGGAATGACAGACAAGAAGCCCATGAATATGCATAATACACTTTTAGAGATCAAAGCAGCACTGATGAAGTTAAGCACACGTGTAATTACGTTCTCAAAGCATTCACACTGACTTTTAAAGTTTTCCTTCAGCAGAGCACAATCAATTTGATTCACAAAGAAGCAACAGGAATAAAAGGAAAATTCAAAGAGGAATTTACCATTCAACGACAAAGCACACACAAACTGCAGATGATTAACATACAACAGGCTGATTGACACTTACCCACAAGCCCACTGGTAAACATTTTCTACCGCATTACGCTTTGTTAGGATACTGGCATGCCACTCAGCCCAACCCAAATTTTGCTGCAACCAAATTAAGAGCGTCAAATAAAGATGGCTGTCAGCAGAATCATCAAAAGCAGATCACATGAGCGGGTTTTGCAAGAATGAGATTGTACAGAGAAGACAAACCGATAAGGATTAAACAAGACAGAATAAACACAATAACTGGCAGTTTGGCACATCAGATATTTGAATATGCCAAATCCTCAACATATACATTCTTTGAGCTTTTATAACCTTTAGTAACAACTTCCAATAGATCGTTCAATTGAGCCACATTGACTCTAAGACCCATCGTCGTGGATTATCTGCAGTGGAGTTTTAACTTGCATCTCTCAAGTTTCAAGGACAATCACATAGAACCATAATAGGTTGACCCAAAGTTCAGTGCAGACCATAAATTGAGATAAGGCCAGTAAGCAAAGAATTTTTGGCGGGATATTATTGTTCATGTCTACCATTGCACTAGGGATCCATCAGATAACTAGCAAGGGACCAGTAATAAACCCAGTAACATGTCACAAATGGAAATAGTAGAGCAAAGTTTTCGTCTACATAATGAAATTTAAACCTGCAAATGTGATTGGATTATGCTGTTGGTGTTGGCCAGCTGAATGAGTCTGTTAGCTATGCGTGTCATATGACCAACGAATCCAATCCTTGGAGGAAATCTTCCCTCTGAAGATACTGTATGCTGTAAGGAAAATAATAAGTGAATATCTAAGGGAAGAAAAGGAAACAAACCAGTAAAGTAGTTGAGAATTAATAAAAGAAAGTATTGAGATACTATTTTGTACCTTAGTTAAATCTATTGACAGAGCAGAATTCTTCTCAACTTCCAGAATTCTTGTAACAAGTTTACACTCGTCAAGAACATGCCCAATCAACTGATCCTGCTTACTCTCTAAACAGGAACCAATGATGTTCTCCACATGGTGGTGCAAAAAGTTGTTAAAAGGGTACCTGATGATGAATTATGTGTCAGCTCTTTGACAAGTTTATGAGAAGCAGATTGCAATGTCTAACTTACTCAAAAAGTAGATCTATAACACGCTTGATTGCTCCTAGATGGATCAACCGCATTTCAGCAGCTTCACTGCCAATTGACAGTAGAACAGAGATGAACTCTACAATCTGAAAAAAATAAAATAACCACATCAACACTAACAAAGTAGGATGCTCCTAGATGGATCAACCGCATTTCAGCAGCTTCACTGCCAATTGACAGTAGAACAGAGATGAACTCTACAATCTGAAAAAAATAAAATAACCACATCAACACTAACAAAGTAGAATTAAAGCAATTACCTGACCAACAGAAATCACAGATCAAAGAAACAAATGGCACCACTGCTTTGGATAAACATATCAATACTCAAGATATACCCAGACAAAAAAAAGGTGCATAAACCAACAATGATGTCAAATACTCAAATGTCTACAAATACAATTAGACAAAGAGACACATTGCTGTCCTGTGGTGTACTCCTGTGCACTTCAATACTAGTTCAAATCAGCAAATCTATACAGTGTTAAGCACTGCATACCTTCAAGCGATGCTTTCCAAGTGGAGGCTGTAAGCTTCCGTATGTCGTTAGCAGAACATTTTCAGCGGATGAAACATCCAGAAGCTTCAGCAAATCACCTGAAATATTATTGATAGAAACATTAGAATTTTTAAGGACGTTATCCATGGAGCATTAATCTTCTAACAGCTTATAAACACAGTCTTCACACTTTATAACTAAAAGAACTAAGTGTAGCAAGAATAAACAGAGATGGTTGAATATGGGATATTTAAATCATAACAAAGAAAAGTATCCATGTTATTTCAAATAAGTATAAAAAAGTATTCTATATACTTTATCGTTTGCTACCAATTTTTTTAGTACGAAGATAAAGGCTTTCTTAAAGAATACTCAGTAAAAATTCTAAGAGAATAATGGCAGTCCCCCAACAAGACCTGGACTTGTATGGAGTATGGATGACATATAATATAAAACTGGCAGTAATTCATGAGCATATTAAAAGGACTGTAGCTATAGCGACTCCATGTGGAAGATATATGGACTTAACAACTTAAGCAACCACTAACCTAGGCTATCCAGCATGCCATTAACTGTTTCAGGACTTGCAGTGACCAATGTTCCATGACTTAATTGACTACGGAAAGCTTGGTAGGAAGCTGATACAAGTCTCTTAGGATCTAACAAAGATATGCACACTGACAGTGAGTGGACCAGCACCGATTTAGGTCTTGAATCTTCAAAAGCATGATGAAATAATCTCCCCACAAAACTGCAAATATGAAGCAAGAAACAATGCACAGAACTATGTTGAGTATCAAAATTTAAACACAAAGCTTGAGACTATACAAATCTTGAGAAATTCAATAGTATAATGTAAGTGCACAATAGAAAGCACCTAGGACTGGAAATCTTTGAAGCAAGTGCTGGAGGGGCATATCTAGTTATTGCACAAAGGATTTCAGCAGCATTTGCATGAACCTCAGCGGAATCCTGCAATAGAGGTTAAAAACATTCAGGTTGACAACAAAAGTATTAACATGAATTTCAGTGAATAATAAGGGAACCTTCAAAAGCAAAGAAATAACCAACTCTTCCTACACAGGAACATACAGAAAAAATTGCACCACCTTACAATTAGTTAGGATGCAGCTATAGAACTATGCAACTGAAAACGACTGCAACATACATGATCAAAGCCCAGTGGTTCAACACATTACATCAGTATGGGTGCACAAGTGCAATTACACAACAACCATGTGAATGTGAACTAGAACATGGACCAGAGAATCTACCATCTGAAGGAGATTCAGTGAGGACTTCGAAGTTATATAGGTTACGATTGGAGAGATGTGATCAAACTAGCGTAATGGATTATTGTATTGAATAAAAATAAGTCAGCAGCCAGTCGTTATCCTGGGGCATCAGATACATGAAAGTATGGTACTGTTCTGTAAGAAGTTTAAGCTATTTTCTGCTAGAAAAGGCCAATTCGAATTTCAGCTAACTCACAGTTGGTGCTTTCAGAGAATACTTATGTACTTTGGCTAAACAGTTTCCAACCTGGCAGCAGTGCAAGTTTACCAGAGGCAAAACAAAGTTACAAGAAGAGGTCTTATTGTGCTCAGGGCACAACTTTGCTTCCTAAGTAGAATGGTGAGGACCATATATAGTCGACTAGTAATTTCTCAGCACGATCTCATCACAAACATTAGCTAATACAATTTTAAAATAGTTTGAAACAACAATAAACGGGACAAGTGGATGACTGAAAAGGCTAGATTCTAAAAGTAATCTTTAGTTCTTACTGATGAGCTGAACTTGTCAACAATCATCTCAAGGACTTTTATGTCATCTAACCATTGCATTGAATCCGCATAACTTGAATACATAGTTTCATCAGCACCGATTAAGCGGATCAACACCTGCATTACAAAACAACAAACGAAATTTTAATTCAACCTGCAGGGAGGTCACACTTTTAAATTCTCAAATAGTACCACTGGGTGTCGCACTGGCATGTTGGGCTGTGCCCCATTTGTCAGTGTCACAGCCAGTGATGTTTTTTGGTACCACAACTTTCTAATGCTATAGATGAAAATTTTCAATTTAAATTTGTCTTTAGAGAAAACAAACCTCCATGATAGAAGTAATCCCAATAAGATCAACAAGTTGGCTAACTATTTCAGGATGGCCCTGCAGGAGGAATACAACAGCAAATAAAAATTACATATTCGAATAAATACTCAAAAACAGAACACCGATGACATCAATATCCATCTCCACATACAACTTTTAAATACAATACACGGCAAAAAAGAGGCGTAGGAAAGCTGCTTAAACCTCCAACATTTGTAAACTTGAGATGGATGTAAAAATCATCAACAAGCACAAGTTAGGTTTCTAAAAGGGCCAGAAGTGTTTGATTATGGCCACGTGTTTAGTTGATCATTATGAGTTTCTGACATCAACTGGACTATGGTTGCTTCACAAATTCAGGGTTTGCTTGAACAGCTGTAGCACCATAATATTCCCATTTTAAATTGATAGTTACAGCAAGCACTATTTACACTGTACATACTAAGGCATAGCCAAGATACATAAATGGCTAACATAGGAGAACAGTGAACTAAACAGAAGATGAACACAAACCTGCACATAATTTACAAGTGGGAGAGTCTTCCTCAGCATCAAGCAAATCACCACCTGCAAAAGGCAGTAAGATCATGGCCACTTAAATGTCACGATCAGAATCAGAACATTACCATTTAATCAGCCAGACTGAGAACAAAAATTTCTAAAAGTTAATGGCCACTTAAAAGTACCTTGCTAAAGTAACCAGCCAACAATGTCCCATGGGGTTGGTCAGGTTTCAGGAAGGAGAAAAGTAAATCCATGAGCTGCACCAATAGCATGACTTCATCAGTTATAAAAGAAAATTTTACAGTGTATTGGGAGAACAGTATTGCATCAAGGCAGTAAAAAAAGCTGAAAATAAAGCATACATCTTCATCCTCCACTAATGTCTTCATGATGACATCCACTTCGCATGTAAATATTTCACAAGCTATAAAAGGAAATCTGCACACCAGAAACTCGTGGCGATGAATAAAGTCCACATTAGGAGATCGCAAGAAATGGTTTTCACACTGCTGGCTTTGCTATACCTAAATATCCTTTTCTTTTCAGCATCCTCAGGTGCCTCTTCTACAATGTAGCGGAGCAACTGCTCCACTTGAACTTTGTCTCGCAAACTGCAATAATTAGAATAAACAGAAAGTTTGTTATCAAATAATCTCCCAGTGATCCCATAATTCAAATATCTTAAATTATAAATGTTGTTCACTAGCAAAGCTTCTGTTACGGTGTGCACCCTTTCTCTTGCGCACACCCATGGCCGCATGTCCATAATATTTTCTTTGTTCGCAAATCATACACCAAGTAAAAACAGATATTGCACTATGGAAAATGGAAATAAAAAAGAGGTAACAAGCTTGCCAGCCTATATCTTGTCAAAGCATACTGTGTAAAAAGATAACCTAACAGGGATGAACTGAACTGTAAGTTTGAAGGGGAAGCATCCATGTGGTTGGTTAAAACAAGATTCGAGGCTGATTACATAGTAGTCCACCTTAACCCAAGCTGAAGTGAGGTTTTTTCCCCAGATTCACACCTATGATATCTTACTAACTTAGGCACAGAAAGCATGCACAGTGCATGTATTTGAAAGTAAGTGCATATAGATAGTCATCCTTAACCAAAAAGTTCAAACAATACCAGCAGATGTTCTAAGATCAACCCATATTAATCACAAACCGGGAAAAAACAACCACAAAGAAACATAGCTCTAGAAGAGAAACAGTACAAATTGATTAGGCGGGTGTTCAGTGCTTTGCACTCCTGGATTATTTCATCCTCATCAAGAAGGTCCTCCAACTTAAAATTTTCCTTGTCTAAAATAGTATCCACCTGAAAGAAATAGCAAGATGTCCATTTAATCAATAAAAAATGTACCCTACACAGGATATAATCACCACAAGTGCAAGCACTCACCGGTGATGCGGCAGAGAGTCCAGGTACATGCCAAAACATCTTGCACAATGAAAATTCCGTCAGTATCAAGCAGAGTCTCAGAAAACAATTGGATTTAGAGCTCAGATTTCCACACTGTGGGCTGATTCAAGTTCAGACTTCAGACCAGGCCCTGAAATAGCTGATTGTGAGATGAGGCAGAACAAAATTTCAATCGATGAGGAAAAGAAAGCTTTGGTATTAATCACACATATCCTTTACCCACTACGAACTACCCACTGTCTTCGAGTATAAAAATTATTAGTATTGCTATAGAAATTGTCCACTTGTAAGAAACTAAGAAGACACTTCTACTGCAAGAGCTAACAAGACGGCAGAAGCCTAAAATCAAAACATGAACCAGAGCGGCCAAACATTTTATGTAAGAACACCCTCAAATCCCACCAAACCAATCTGTAATGCTTGGGCTCCCACTAGGTGCATGTTTTTTGTTCGGTTGGCCATCATCCGGCATTGCTGGACAGCTGACAGTTTGGGGCGTCGTGGCCTTCAGAACCAGGGGACTTGTGTGTTCTGTCATTCAGCCCAGGGGACAATTGATCATCTTCTCATAGGCTGCTGTGGTGGCGCAAATCTGGCCGCACATTTGCAATTGGATCAGGCAGCCTCAATGTGTACCATGAGCGCAAGAAAATTTTGATGACTGGTGGCTGCAATCTCGTCAAGTACTAAGAGGCATGAGCAAGAGAGGCTTTGATCCTTGCATCATCCTGGTCGCATGGATGGTTTGGAAGAAAAGGAACAGAAGGGTCTTCAACGATGATTGGATTACAATAGATCAACTCGTCCAGACCAAGAAGAAGGTCGGAAATGGCATCTAGCCAGAGCAACTTGGTTGCGGGAGCTTGTCAGAGGTAGCTAGGTTTCTAGTAGTTTGTTTAAGTCGTCAATTTCTGCTATTTTATAGTAGCTTCTTAATTCCTTTTTGTCTTGGTCGCTCTAGTCCCTGACATCTGGCCTCTCAGGTGGATCTTGATGAGCTAAAGGTCGGTTGTGTCGTCGTTTGTATCCTACTTTCTATCTTGATGGAATGACATGCAAAGCTCTTGCATGTTTGAGAAGAAGAACCCACCAAAACCAAACCTCTAAACATCACATACAACTCCAAAAAAAGAGTAAATACGTTGTATCTACCACCATCTACAATCCAGTTAAACAACTGTAACCTTCACAAACACCAGCTCAACAGATGCATTAGAAAAAAGCATTCTCCAAATACCTTGGTTCCAAATCCTCAAACAACTGCACAGAGAGCCACTAATGAATCGCACAACCCAGGCACCCAGCATGGTCTTCCAGGAGCATACAGCTACTCCTCCAAGCGGAAAAGCGAAGGCAGCAAACCAAATAATCCGGAACCGGTCGCATTAACATCGGAAAACAGGCAAAAAAAAGCACATCAACTCAAACATATAGATATATACCCCCAGCTCCCCCAGTCCCCACCTCCAAAGTCCAAACGCTGACATAAGCCAAAGCAATCCTACGAGCTTCCAGCTCCACAAGCACCAATCCCTCAAAGCGAAACAGCTAAAGCGGTGACTGACACAACAACACCACAGCCGCCCCCACCCACCCAAACACTCAGAAAAGCAAGCGCACAAACGCAAACAGTGCCATCTCCCAGCTAGCTTCCAGTTACCCACACCAGCTCCGCCACCGACCTCCGTTTCCCGCACATCGAATCGAGCTCGCAGCTAAACAGAGCATGACGCGAACTGGGTGAGCAACGAGCAACCAGCTGCTGCGGCAACAGATGAGAACTCTAGGAAGGAGGGGCAGTTCCTCACCGGTGGTGTCAACGGAGAAGCAGCGCGAGTCTAGTCCGAGGCAGAGCAGCTCGTCGTCGTGGCGGTGGCGGCGGCGGCGGAGTAGGAAGGGGAACGGTGAGTGAGCAGTGCGCGCTCGCGCGATCCGAAGCTTTTGAAGAGCCCGCCTCGCCAAGCTGGATCCGGGTGGCCGGGGAGCAAAGCCGCAAAACCCTAGAATTCGCCAATCGCGAGATGAGGAATGGTAGGAGGAGATGATGTGGTATAGAGGTGGGGAGGCGAGAGGGAGGAAGCGGGCGAGGGTTCGATCGCGAGACTTTGGGAAGAATAATCTATTACTTACGCCATGTACAGTGATATAAAGGATCACTGTATACTTCTTCCATCCTAAAATATAAGTTACACTACTTTTTTTTTTTAAAGTCCCAGAATATAGGGCGTCACGTCTTCTTGACTTCTATTCTTATTTCTCTCTCATCTCTCTCATGCATATGCATGCATACATTAAACATTCTTCCCCATCTTTCATACATATGCATGCATGACCTTCTCTCTCATTTCTCATACACATGTATGCATATATTAACCCCCTCGAACTCCGCACGACATAACTGCTTTTTTAGTTTCTGTGTTTGTAGGAGTTACACCTTATATAATGGGATGAAAGAAGTATATTGTACACTCTACATCATCTATAGACAGAATTAAAGATAATTTATATAATTAAAAGCTATTTATATAATAAATTGTTTACATAGCTATCTGTAATAATCTTTTGTATAGTTAATAGGCTAACTATATAATTATATATAGTATAAAAGTATTTATAAAACCATATGATAAATAATAGATAATATATTTCTCTTTTTTTCTCTCTTCTCCTGTCCAGTACATTATCTAAATTTCTTCGCGACATACTCTGGTACACAATTAACATGCACCATTGTACATCGATGCGACATGGGGAGCTAAGGCTGAACCCAAGGATAACCTGGAAAACCAGGCAGCATGAGTCTTGAATAGTGTGGTCTGCATTTAATTTAGGCCTTTATATTTGGTCTATTTCCAATCATGGCCTGAACCCCCTTCACACATAACACACGTGAGGACGGCCTCTCCATATAGGGATGAATCCCTCCGACCTCTTCAATAGAGACGCACATAGCACACCTCATTGGGAGGACTACAGGTCTGAATAGACCTTCAAATATCCAAAAATGCCATTTTAGAGGCCATCCTTGGAGAGAGTCTAAACGGGAATCTCCGTTCAGCTGTGGTTAAATATACGGTCAGCTCTCTATCCAGTGGGGCCACACAACGTGGGTCCCACACGCCAGCCTAAGCACTTTGAATTTCTCGGTGGCGCCGGAGATTTCGCTCAAACAGCTGCGCTACAGTTACTCTTGGCGTACGTACCTTGGTCGTTTAAAACGCTACGCACTCACTGGCGGTGGGCCAAGGTGGGGCCACGTCACAGTGGAAAGAGACATGTGCGTGCGGTACATTTTGGAGATTCATGACGTGGCAAAGGAGCTGGCCGGGCGGAGAGTTCCTATCGGCGCTCGTCCGGTCAGAAACTGTAGTCCGCGTCACTCACTGGCGGTGGGCCAAGGTGGACGCGGGGCCCAGTGTCCGTGGAAGTTGCAGAGGGTGTCGCGGTGGCGCTGGGAAATTCGATCTAGGAGGATTCCCTCCTGCTACAGCCACTCGTCTGTCGTACGCGCAGCCAATGCCGGCTTGTTTTCAACGATTCTCCAGACGCTGCCGCACTGGGGCCGTTAAATCCTTGGTGCCCAACGCGCGGTCGTACGTGCGATTGTGCAGGGGAGGAGAGAGCGGACCACCAGGGTGGTGTTAGACCATCTCAATCATATTCGCTTCGTTTCATTCTCTTCCCTGTTATCTTTCTTCATTCTCATTCCCTTTATTTGTCCTCATCTCCATCAGATTCTCTTTAAAAGGAATTGTATAGGGAAAGGAGAGAGAATCCCTTGCTAGAGGGAATGGGAGAGAGAATCCCTTCAAGAAGAGAATGCTGAAAGGAATCCGTTAGAGCGCTGAAGGGAATGAGAATCCCTTCGCGAAGGGAAAGGGAGAGAGGAAGGGACACGGTTGGAGATGGTCTTAGAGATTTGAGAGCATCTCAAGGGGTCTTAAATATGGTCCTAACTTGAATTATAGGGTTTTTGAGGAAAAAATTAACTCCAGCAAGGACTCTAAATTATTAAAATTTAGCAAATTGTTTTAGGACCCCTAGGAGAGTAGCTATATTTAGCAACTCTGTGATTAGGCCCTATATGGTAGTTGGGTTTTAGGGCCTAATTGCTGGAGTAAATATTTCGTTGGAGCCCTAAATCTAATTAGTTAGGGTCCTAAATTGAAATTTAAGGCTTTTTTTTAGGGCTCTTTCTTAGAGATGCTCTGACGAAGGTGATTTTTGCTAGGTGCACTGTGTACAGCTCGTGCACGTAGGCTCAGAAGGTGCGTTGAGCCGTTGAGGCCTCACATTGTGAACTCGATTTTTTTAAAAAATAAAACTTCTGTTTCAAAAGAGATTTCAGAAACCTAGCATAATATGAAAGGAGAGTTACGTGTTGCTCATGTAGTTTCGTATTCGTTAAATATAGTCTTATTCGAAAAGAAATTTCTGTTTCATATTGTGTGGACATATAAAATAGTAGAATGGGAGTATGAGTATCCAGCTTTGCACGGTATGTTAAGACTCGTCCACTCTGCTTGATTATTTAATGGATGTACACATCACGTGATTACGAATATATCAAAACATCCACATCTAGATGTGTACATTTCAATATGAAAAAAGATCTAACAAGTCTAAACACGTATCTTATCCCTCACTAAAACGTACTTTGTCTCGGCATCTCGGCAATACAAGCAGCAATTACTTCCCTTCGAACAATCATCTTTTTATCTTTTCTTTACTACTTAAATGAATGTGATGGTAACCGTGACGGGTGGTATATCAACCAACAAAGTTTAGCTCCCTAAAAATTCTATAACAAGAAAAAAAAATATAAAACAAAGAATTGTTTGGGCCTATGGCGGAGCCGAGGACACAGAGGTGTGACGCAGTCGAGCGTGGATGCGGAGCAGAGGGCACGAGCCCATAAGGGCAATCTCGACAATGTCAACTCGATATGATAAATTAACACGGAATTCTTTTATTCATAGCAAATCACAGCTTCAGCTAGTACTACTCCTACTTAAAAGGAAGGAAGTGGTGGCCGCAGTTCTAGTGGCACAACCAACTTTGTGAGTTCCTTCTGAATAATGAATATTTTCCAGTAGAAATATTGTCCTTGTGTATTCATAATAAAATCTCAGAATAGATTATGCATCATCTTGGTATATGTCGGTGATATGAATACCATCGGAACCACAGAGGAAATAAAGGAAGAAGATGTTTACCTAACAATGGAGTTTGAGATGAAATATTTGGGTAAAACCAAATATTGCTTAAGCCTGCAGGTAAAGCATCTCCTAAAAGGAATTTTTGTACGCCAGCCTATTTATACCTAGAATGTATTGAAAAGATTTAATTTAAATAAATCTCATCATTTAAAGACCCTATAGTTGTGAGATCCCTTGAAGCGAATAAAGTCCTTTTTTAGACCAAGGATGGAAAATGAGAAAGTCTTAGGACCTGAAGTTACATACTTATGTATTTTGTGAATTGCACAACACTTAATACTGTATTGGTAGCATGAAACAGTGTAGTCCCAACTAAAAGACATTAGGCTAATGCTAAGACATTACTCATATACCTCTAAGGTACTTAAGATCTTATATTATTTTCAGAAGAACCAAGACTTAACCATGCTGGGATATGTTGATAGTAGCTAACTGTATGATCCCCTCAAGTGCCTAATCTAATATTGGCTTTGTGTTTCTCTACAGCGGTACATCTATTTCTGGGCAGTCTTTTTATGCAGACATTGGTAGCTACTTCTACCAACCAATCAGAGATTATATCTTTATATGAAGCCTCATATGGGTGTGTTTGGTTAAGACGTGCAGTTAACCATATCCAGAAGTCATATAGTCTTAATACCATTGGTACCCCCACCATTATCTATAATGATAATAGTGCTTGTGTTGCACAATGCAAATGTGTTGTGTAAAAAGCAATATCACAAAGCATATTGCCTCTAAATTTTTCTATTCTCACAAACTCCAGAAGAGTGGTGAGGTAAAGATGTTATAAGCTAAGCTAAGTTATGTGAAAATCTAGCAGATTTGGTCGCTAAGCTCTTGCCAAGATCTATTTGTCAAAGATGTGTTAATGGTATTGGAATGAGACAACTTAGAGATTTGCAAAGTTCAGGAGGAGTAAATACTTGAATTATGACCCTTTTTGCATGATCCTGAAGATCACATTTTATATCCTGAAGATTATGAATTGTGTTTTTTTTTTTCCCTTTAGTGAGTTTTCCTGAAGATTCTCACATAAAGGTTTTTAATGAGGCAATTAGTGCAACACGGAGTGTGAGTGTAATATACTCTTTTCTTCAGCCCTTTTTTCCACTGGGTTTATGATGAGTTTTTAATTAATGAGACATGTGCATTACGCGATTTCGCCCAAGGGGGAGTGTTGTGATATGGATAGAATTTATGTCCCTGTATGGAAGGACTCTATCTATTGGTGGGCGGATACAAATTAATCTCCAGGTGTTTTTCTCCTATATATTAGGTATTGCCTTGTATAGAAAAATCAATCTGAACAAGAGAGAGTTTTCTCCTTTACATTGTGTGTTTTTGTTTCTGTTCACATGATTGCATTGGCGTGGGTGAACGATTCTGTTTCACAACAGCATCATCCGACCAAAGCATTTTGCGGTTTTTGTTGTGGACGGAAATCATTTTGCATGTTTAATGAAAAAAAATTCCTACATGATAATTTTTAAAACACTCCTTAAGTGACAGGTCAGTATTCTGGCCACCTAATTACAACATTTGGCAGAGACGGATAATGAAGGGTTTGAAGGCGCAAATTATACAAATATAATTAATAAAAGATATTTTTACTATTTTTTGAAGGTACCAAACTATTATTAAGCTGGCATCAAGAGGTAACAACATTTTAATGGGTGATGTACCAATAGTTTAAGATTAATTTGGTGAGGATGTGATAAAAACTCTCATAATAAAAAAAAGCCTTTATGTAAAATTTTCTAATCACTCAATGCGCAGGGAGTGATCTTAGGGGCTGTTTGATTTTATCATAAATCTGTCAACCAAACTTTATTAGCATGTTAAAATTTTGTCATCAAATTAGTTGCTAATGTTTTGGTTAAAAATTGGCAAGAAAATAAACTAAAGAGTTAAGGGAGAAGATACTCTTACCAAAGTTTAAACCAAATACGTATTAACTTTTATTAACATTATCAAAATTTAGGATGAGTTTGGTTGCTTGAACCAAGCGGTCTATGTATGAGATAGCTCAAAAAAAATTATCAATATGTTAGATTGTTTAAATAAAACCATCCCATCTTGAATGGTGGGATACAAATTTGAAAAATATTATGTATAGATGATGAACCATTTCATTCACCCAAAACGTTATAACCAAATGGTACAAATCCATCTTATCCTATTCAACCTTATACGGTTATACCACCAACCAAATACGGAATAATTGTTGATTTGCCCTCACTTACGTTTCTCATTGACATACGAGTCCTGAAGCTCATGGAATGAGACAAATGATCAATTACACTATAAAAAAAGATAAATGATTAAATCTCCCATCAAACACACCCTTAATAAAATAAACATTAATAACCATCGGAAGCGAATCACTCTGCCTCTAGGAGTTCCGCAAAAGGCCGTCAAAATTCGAACCCACAGCAGGATCGAAGATTCCAGATGAACACCTCTTCCAGTTTATGTTCCTCGCAAACTCGTGCGTCCCCTCCAAAGCCCCGCAAAGGAATCCCTAAAATTCGGAACAGTTCTAACAAATTAATGCAGATGAAATATTCGCGGCCTCTTAAAAATCAAGGTAACCATCGCGACCCCTCGAGCCGCTTCGTCAATTGGTGCGTGTGTTGAGTTGATTGATGCTTTCGGGGTGCTTTCGAAAGGGGCATGCTGGATCTCACCTTTTGCAATCGTCTTCATCGTAGAGTTAGATGGTTCGTTTTTTTTTTTTTAATATATGCAAGTGATCGGAACTGTTAGGAGCAAACGCAGTGGAGAATTTGGCGTGGTTTCAACGACAAATGGAGTGGGTGTTTCTTACTGGAGAAGTAGTACCCAATTTCGTAATCGTGACTCGTGAGATTAACACGCATCTCGTTGGCCGTTGATCTGGATACGAGCAGTCGGAATTTCGTGAACTGCTGATTAGGGGACAACATGATGTGCAACATGTGCCCTACTCTGTTAGACATGGCGATCATTATGTATTGCTGTGGCTGATGCACATTTTTTGTTGACATTTTTTACATGTGGTTTGCTACTTTGCCTGATTTGCGTGTGAGGGTTGAGAGTATTCGTCTAATTTCAATTGTTGTTTATGCAATCCAGCGTATTAGGACAGTTAGAGATAGTTATTGATATGTTATTACTAGTATGCATGCATTTGCCATCAACTTAGATTGTGTTTTCTCCACCAGATGGTGGTGGGTATCCCTCCTCAATTCGGTTGCTGTTCAGTCTCCCATTTATCCATTTTTCTTTAGCAGATTTTTCTGTGAATCAGTAAAATAGATGGCTGGTAATAAAACTGCCATATAGGCGTATAGCCAACTTATCCTGCTCCTGGAGGTTAGGCTGGGATTGGCATTTCACTTTTCCAGATTAATGTAGATTTTGAATGACAAGAGTTTGCTGTCTTTTGCATAGTCCCTTTCCCTTGTTCCACTTGTACATTGCAAGAGATTTTGCCCACCGTCATGTAGTTTAATCTAAAAAAAATGCACCCGACGGGTATTGTTGGTTCACATATCTGTATCTCTGTGGTTATTTACTTGATGGATCTAGACCATTGCTACATTGTCAGGAATCATGGCATACCCCCTGATGCTGACTTAAAGATTCTACAATTTCGCAGCTGAGGATGTAAAATTTTTGACTGACAATATCCGTACCCAGTGTCCTTGCCACTTACTTTACTGTGTCAATGTATAATTGTTATGAAACATATGGTTCTACTATTAGTATTGGAATCTTGAAATATCCAATACTGAGATTTTTCAGTTGCTTTTGCAGTACTGGGCGAAGTACGGGATGAAATGTCAACATCCACTGACTACTGACTATTTGGCTGGTTTGGATCGTGAAAGTACGGCAACGTGCTATTTCTCACCGGGAAGCCTTAGCTGACACCAAAGTGAGTCCATATACCTGTCTTTTCGAATTGAAGGAACTTTTCTTGCTCTTTTCCTAGTCACTTGCTGCTTGTTGGCCTTTGCAATCCATCTCTCTTATTTCACCAGCGGGACTTGCTATTTCAGTGCACTGTTCACTGCACCGATAATAACGCACTGCCTTCGGAGACCCTTGAACAGTGCAGAACTAGTATAGGAGAGAGACACAGATCGGAGTCTCCATTTTTCTTTTTAATCCATGAGGCACTACCTGCTGTGACACATGCCCTTGGTCGACCAACCAATGGCTTGAGCGGCTGAGCTCCATAGAATCTGTGGTTCAAGCAGTAGTATTTTCTGTGCATAGCATAAGGTTGTTCAAAATTGGAGACCATCTAGATGCGTAGATCAGAAACATGGTATGACCTGTAACTTGGTTCAATACATATTCGCTCGCATGTAGTCAATGGAAAGTACAAAAAGGAAGAAGAAAAGTAACTCGCATGTTAAATATTGGAGTCCATTTAGTCTTGAAGTGGTTTTACCCAACAAATATGGTCAAGAACTGCTCGTCGTTTCTAATGATTGAGAAGTTCATCGACCAACAGCTAAATACTTTATACACTGACCAAGCAAATGTAAGCATTGGAATGGTTCATATGACGAGCAATAATGTGTACATCTGAATACCTAATCAGACATTCCTTTTCCATACTAAAACCAAGGAATGCTGATTATAGACGCGGAGTTTGGATTTCTCACGGCCATATTTAACAGCCTACTTGTCAAACATACACTAAGGTTCGTAGAAGCAACCACTGCAGCATAGGACATGTGACCCTGGAAGCCGTCCTGTCTGGCGAATCTGCTTGGCCTTATGAACTGCCCTTGCTGCTTGCTGGCTCATCATGGCATTGGCTGAGGCTCGC
This sequence comes from Rhipidocladum racemiflorum, assembly GCA_036346355.1. Lineage (NCBI taxonomy): Eukaryota > Viridiplantae > Streptophyta > Magnoliopsida > Poales > Poaceae > Rhipidocladum > Rhipidocladum racemiflorum. The sequence continues at coordinate 66,176,721 of CM070576.1, read as the reverse complement.
TTCTCTTCGGCCAAGCGGCGTGTCATCTCTAGCTTTTCAGCCATCTTCGCCATAGCCTCACTTGTCATTTTATCTGCATGTTCCTGCCATATAGTGACTTTTAGTAACACACTACTAGTCATGTAAGAGCACAAATGCACAATGTATTCAAAATATGGGCAAGCGTTATTGTGTCGATTCAAAGAATACAGTTGCACTGAGGATGAAAATACAAAGTGGAAATGCACCTCCACTCTCCTCATTTCGGATTCAATTTTCGCTCTTCGACTTCTTTCCCATGCTTCAATCTTCACCTCTTCTTTCTTGAATCTGAGCAATAGAATCCCCATTTCAGATGATATGAACAAAAAGGGTATTTACAATAAATTTAATTATACCTATTTCCCCTTGCAATTCATTAGTAGAAGAAACCAACACCACATAAAAAATGGAGCGCTCTGATTGAGTAATACCTTGCTGTATGTTTAGAATTTTCTGCCTCCGCGTATGATGCCGCACGAGCTGCATATTCCTTCTTCATCCGCTCCAAATCAGCGATGCTCGGAGATGCAGAGGCTAGTTCTAGCTCCTCTTTGCTAGCCCATGTAGCAATGTTCATCTTTCCTAGCTGTATACCCAGGGCAGCAATTTCTTTCCTTGTCTTAAGCCTCATTTCATTGTCCGACAATTCATTTGTTCCACCTTTTCTGTTGAAATAAGGACCATCATCTGTGTTGTCTTCACCTGGTGACGCTGTGGACCGTCCTCCTACAGGAGTTGATGGTATTGAGCAATTAGGGCTCCAAGTTGGTGTCATTGACCCAAGTGGAGTTCCGGTCCTCGAAGGTTCCTGACTCGGTATCGGAGTCATTTCTGTGCCCACATCTCTTAAAGACACCGATTGAACTGCAGGAATAGCTACATGCAATAGTTTATATCAGTTCAGACTTCAGAGTTTAATTTCATGCTTTTGAGTAATGAAGTGAGATTGAGAAAGATACCTTTGGGATCATTGCAGGGCTTCATTGCAATTGATGAACCAGTGTTAGTTGCCTCCTTCTGATAGTCTAAGGTGGCACCAGCACTATCAACTGGACAGACATCTGCATGCCTAACCAATTTTGGCTGATGTGAAGCAAAAGAGAACCTCTCTAATATGCTTCGAGAAGCTGACGAAGATGGGTTCAGTCTTTTCATGTTCTGCACGGGGCGAGCAAATGTGTTGCGGTTTGAAATTTTGGGCACAATGACACCCCTTGCTGCTGCAGAATTCATCTGCTGTGCACTCTGGTTCTGTGATGCGCCCTTGGAGAAATTCTGCTGAACAGTTTGCCTATTCATGATCCATTTCTCTGCATCATTCCACTTGGAGGAAGTCTGTCTAGAGAAATATCCTGTCACTGGATTCTGCGCTGCCATTTTTTCACCTCCATGGAACTCAAAGCTACTAGTACTAGCATTGTCAAGACCACTATCACAGTCATTACTATCTTCTTCTACACTTCGCATTGGGTGTATCATATTTGAGTTGCTGGGTGCAGGTTGGTGAATTGCACTCTTGGACATGTTCTGAGCCTTGTTGATATCCAATGTCGAATCCTTTTCTAAAGGTTCAGTTTTGTTCATTGCTGAAGGGCATTGGGAGCCGTCAGAGCTGTCTGAAACTGTTAGCAGAGCAAGATGGCTATGTGATGGACTTGACAAGGAAAAAGGTAAGTTTAAACCAACTACCAATATGTTTGTACCTTCTTCAAGAACATCACAAACTAATAGTCTGTTCTGTGCTTGCGACAGCTCAGTGTTCTTTGAAGGTGACGTTCGCGACGAGCTGTTGCTGATGACCCTCACACGATTGTGGGCTCCCAGAAGCTTCATCCTTAGCTTTGTTGGGGAAAGTGCACCGGCCTGCAGGAACATCAAATCTGTAAGTATCTCAACTCAAGTTGTTGTTGTTTTTGGCACAAAATACTTGTAGACATCTTAGAAGCATAATTACCAGATTCGCTATAAACCCTATGAATCGCGAACCAGATTGGTCGAACCCAAACCGATTTAGGGTACGAGGTTCATGTTCGTAGTGAAAATTGAAACAAAAAGTGATGAAACATGAACTTGAATACCGCGAACCGCATTTCTGCTGACTATGCGTAGAACTCTACGAACCGTTCAGAACTAAGAAGTACTGGTGTCATGCTAAGATTTTAAGGTTTAACCATTTCCAAGAACAAGACGTCACGAAAAAAAGTGCTTCAAATAGGATAGTGAAACCATCTCTTTACCTTGTAAAATACTAGTACGTGCTGTATCAACGCCAAATTCTTCAGAATGAATCTTCTAGTTTTTATTTTATAATTGCATATTTAGCAATAATTTACTGGTAACTCTCTAGACCAACAGTGTATACATAAACCGGTGAGCAACACCCTATTATCCTTCCAAATTTGCTCACTTTGTTCTCTACTCGTCTTATTTCAACCTTACATCCTTACAGCTTCAAGAGAAGCCTGAAATGAAACAGAAAGCTCCTACACAGTGCACACAAACATATTTCTAGAGAAACGAATGAAAAAAGGGTAAAATTGGAAACGACGCAAGAAAGCACGTATGTACCAAGAAAATGAAATCTTTGAGGAAAGCGAAGGGAAATGTAAATGAAGGAATATTATAAAGACGCCACCTGAAGAAATACGACAACAATGGGTAAGAATCGAGCACCCAGCAAGTAGCTCGGATCAGGCGAGCTACTGCACTGGCTTAGATAGAGCTCATACCTGGACTTCGTGAATCCTCTCATACTCCATTCTTTCTTTCTTCTGCGTGTGTTTGGGGGGGAGGCTGGTGAGGTGATAGGGAAAGGCAGGGAGGGGAGAACACTAGACTGCTAGATCAGTAGGACTGGGGTAGCTAAGAAGAGATCTAACAGAGCGCTGTTTTGTCTGGTCTATTTTAGTTCTTTAGAGCTGGACAGGGGTCCACAGGTTAGTTTCTCTGGCCATGGGATTTTTCTTTCCAAACTACTAGAAAGTTTTATGTTTTTGCACTAGAAATGTCTCATCAAATGAATAAACACAAAGCTGTCTACAAGTACTACCGTAGAAATCCATACAGGCACAAATAACAGTCGTACAAAGAACCTGGCTGAGCCGACCTTTTGTTTTAATCTACTTTACTACATATAAAAAATCATAGCATCTCAAGATTGGCATGTCTAGTCTATGCACTTGGCTCGGTCACCATATTTTTTTTATAAAAAAAATTGGCCAAAGCTCTAACATTTCATTAGTAGAAGAGAATAACAATCGGACTACAAACGCGTACACACTACACACACCACCACACATGTGCGCTTGCCTTCGGTCCTCACGAGCACACGGGTCGAGCGGAGCTCGAACCCGAGTGGGCGAGGCGCTACCAACTGAGCTAGCTCAGTCCTCTCAGTCACCATATTCGGTTGCATTACGCGTCCATACTGTCGACTTCATCACACGTTCGAAATTACTTCACTACTTTATATTTTTTTATTAGAGGACTTTTATTGATATTTTTTAGAGAGATTAAATTTGTTTATTGGGATTTTTTGTTTTTTATAGATATTTTTTAAGAAGACAAAAAAGGGTAGGCAGAAAGAGAAAAGGTTGAAGAGAGAGGAAAAAGGCTTTACCACTGAGTTCTTCTAAAGAACGAGTAAAGATACTCAGAAAGTGTTCATCCTCTATAAAGGCTCTGCGTTTTTTAAAACAAGATTCCAGCCAGAAGGCAAGTTTTGAGTCTGGTGAAAAGCAAATCATGTTTCTTGTCTTTTATTCTTAGTTAACTTCTGGGTCACAACTTTATTTGCAGGCATCGTATCCGGCCAGGATACGAAATTTTGCGTATAGGCAATGTATCCTGGCAGGATACAGAATCTTGCATCAAAAATATGGAAAAATCCATATTTAATACAACAGATAGCTCGTATTTACGAAATAGTACAACAATCTCGCGTATTTACAAAAAAACCAACCTTCACCGGTTGCCCAAAAACCACAGATGTATCAATGCGCACTAAACCTGGCCAAGGTGTATTTGGGTCTCGGGAACCGTAGAAGGCCTTCTACGGTGATTTAGCAATGGCGATGCCTTGGCTTCTTGGGCCACCGGCCAAAGGTCAGACGGCCGACGAGGATCCATGGCCGGTTCCTCGAAACCGACCAAGGCAAACCATGTAATTTTTTGTTGTTGATTTTTCGATCGGGCAATATGCGATTGGGTCAATCTGCTTCGCTACAAACAAGAGGCAAATGGGCAAAAGGGTGGCTTTCTTTTGTTTTGTCTGGTGGAAGTCGTGATGTGCATAATTGGTTCCTTGGCCGGTTGCCCAGAGCCGCCATGAGGCCCTCGTCGAGAGTGCGCCTTTGGCCGGCTGCCCAGAACCGCCAAGGCACTTCCGCTGCCCATCGCCCGTAGATGGCCTTCGCTTGCCTCGAAGTTGTCACGATACATCTACGGTTTTTGGGCAACCGGTGAAGGTTGGTTTTTTTATAATTACGCGAGATTGTTGTACCGTTTCGTAAATACGAGCTGTATGTTGTATTAAATACGGATTTTTCCTCAAAAATATCTATACAAACTCAATTAATACGGAATATGTGCATAAGTAATCTATGCAAACTCGATTACGTAATCGATGGGAACTATAGGATCGGACAGGTATTCTGGAAAAGCATGGACAAAGGTATTCTGAACTCTAGCAGCAAAGATAACACCAATTGAAAAGGTTAAGTACCTAACTTTCTAAAGATAAAGTTTAAATCTAAACCAATATAGTTTGGACATATCATAATTGACAGTATATATCTTTTTTCTTTTTGCTCCGATTAACATGGAAATTTCTAATCTTAAAAGCGAACGTAGAAACCTTTTTTTCCCTCTGATTTAATATTATAATAGATCGCGAATCCTTTTCCTATTACACAAAGTTATCTTTCTGTTCAATAGATATTATAATAACAGTACAAAAAGGTTAAGAAAAATTAGCTCTTCTCGAGATGTGTGCGCTCTTAGCACTCCAAACTCCAAAGCTCCAAACCGGAGTAACATTATTCCTTCTGGTTCAATAAACTGGTGCGGTCAAACAGAGGTCCCAACTCCCAAGGCTGGACTGGAACCCTATCCGCAGGCCTCCCCACTCGCTCGCTCAGCTCAACTACACAGCAGTACAGCACAGAGGGATGGGGGCGGCGTCTCAGTGCCTTCCGCAGAAATTTTATTACTGCCATCTCATGTCATCATGCCCTCGCTCACGTCGCCCTATCCCCAAATCTCACTGTGCCACAAGACTGGGTGACGTCACCAGTGGTATGAATATACTTTCGCCATCTACCCGCTTCACCGTTTGCAGAATTTGACCAAGCTGTTTTTTCTGTATGTGTGCGTACGTAGTTGGTACGGCCAACTGCTGCCATCGCCCTCACTCAGCTTTTGTGACCGGCCAAGGTTCATGTGTTCAGTCAGATTCACCATGTACTGTTGGCAAAATTTGGACATGTGAGCGAGTCACGCTACAAGTTAGCCCCTGCTCCCTGGCTCATTGAATTGGTTTTGATTTAGTGCACTGTGGCCTTATGACCCGTTTATTGGCTTCATCACGAGCGCTGGCAGCCTTAACAACCGTGGTCCATTGTTGCGGCCCCAGCATCAGCATAAGTACTTACAAACAGTTCGATGAATCACAGATCAAGTATATCTGTATATGGTCCATCTTTGATAGGTATGATTGGTCAAACATACCGATGATTATTCCACCATATATTCTCCATTTCACTGTATCTCTCCGTAGTTTGAGTATATATTGTAATATATTTATTTATTCGGAAATCTAGAGTATATTTATAGTAGTTTTCTTCGCGCTACCCCTGCTTTGGAAAAAAAAAAACTACTTTATCCATCGAGGAAATGCTTTGGAAGATATTAAATAGTTATGATGTCATTTAACATAGGTATATATGGTTATTTTCTTTAACTATTTCTTAAATTTAGTGCTTATTTGATATGTGCGGATGGTGACCTCTGGACAAATATGTGAAACAGAGAGTGATTTTTCCTGTCTGCGTATTTATCCGGTCTTCTTTATTTACGCTGTGTCCCATTCTCTCTTGCTCCAAGATAAGACTTGGGACCAGGGTTCCAAATACCGATCGATAATCGTCGATTATCGTGAAAATCGAGATTATCGAGACGCAACGAAATTGAAAACCGCGCCGAATACCGTTCAAAATGAAGTTTAAATTTAAAATTTTTAAAAAATTTAGAAAAATTTGTCCAAAAAATTCTCTAAAATTAGAATTAATATATTTATGATATATTACAGCAAAAAATAAAAAAAACGAATTTATGATATGTTTTTGAGCCAAAACCGAATATATATAATTGAAAATGCAAAAAAAATCACAAAATAGTGTTGGGCTGCTGTTAGTAATTTAGTGTTATGTTTCTAGTAGTAAAATGATGAATTTATTCCATTTGTGGCGAATATGGTATCTATCTTGCCATTTCAGTGACCTAGGTTGGCTACAGTAAAAAAAGAAGATAAATGAGAGCATGATATGTTGATTCATCCTGTTGATAGGTTGATCAGTCTGTTGATGTCATATATATTTTGCAAGATAAGGTATAGATTGTTAGGATTATACTGCTATTAAGTTTTATCATGTTTCAATTGGTATGAGGTACTGCTACATTGTTTTTGTTATGTTTCAATTAGTTTTGAATGGTATTGACATAAAATGTTGTTTGTTGATATATCATGACTACATGCTTAATGAACAACTTGATATTATCTAAAATACAGCAAATATTATGCCAAATTTTTTTACAAATTTTTCCCAATTTTTTGCAATTTTTCTCTCATTTTCTTATCTTTGCCGATTTTCTTGCGGAATATCACGATAATCGACGATTGTCGACCGAAAATCGAGCAAGCACCAAATTTCTTCACTGAGAATTCAAATAAATTTGATTTCGGCGTTTGTTCGATATTTGACGAAAACCGTTCGATAATCGTCGATTATCGATATCGACGCACTCTCGGTAATCAAGCTGCAATCGGTAAGTCTAACCCTGCTTGGGACCCTGAAAAAGCAAAATATGAGACTGGTTATATAGGAGTGGGCATATGGGGTATGCTAACTGCAATGACCTTGTAAATTAAAACCTGCAGCTACCTCGTACTAGAGGAGTCCGCAAAAAATAAAATAGTATCAAACTTAGTGTAATTGTCAAGAGTTTTTGTCAGTTCTTGTCCCTTTTGTTTCAGTCACAGAGAAGGAAGAGTCCTCAAATGCACCTTAGGCTATTCCCAGTGCAAAATATCATACTTCAATATCTAAGAATGTTACATAGGATGAAAAGTATGATACTGTATTAAAGAAACACTCTCTACAATACATAGTATCATACTTAGGGCAGTCCCAACCCATAGTTTCCATGACCAGTATCTAGAGGGGAAAGAGGGTAATAAATCAATGTATAGTTACACAACCCATAGTTTCCATAAGCAGTGTCTAGAGGAGAGAGAGAGAGCAATAAACTAATGCATGAGCAATAAACCAATGCATGCACCACAAACACACCTTGATCAGCGCGCAGAAACGTCCAATGCATATTTTGCTGGTTTATTGCGCCTTGGTACCCGTGTCAACCCAGTTTCTTGCATGAGACATGGTTTCTTGGTTTTTCCTTCTCTCCCTTCTTTAATTCCTATGCCACATCAGATTTTTGCTTAGTTGGCAACGTAATTAATTCTATGGACACTAGCTAAGGTGGAGGGTTAGGAATGCCCTTATATGGTTAAAATAACTAATTGGTGTGATGTTGTGTCTATGAAAATGGATCCAATGCGTTAGATTCTGTGCCACAGCCTAAGATATCGTGCCAAAGCAGTATCTTGCTCAAGATATACTCCCTCTTATTTAATACTTTGTTACATCAGCAAAAAATCATATGTGGCATCTATTTAATGAGTATGATACTACCCATTGGGAATAGCCTTTTACAAGAGCAAGTGACATTTCAACATTGTTGTAGACTTGTAGTACTCCATAAATCAACAGTACTGTACTGGGGGAAGTAGTAGTAATGTAGTATACCTTGGAATGGACCACAAATGATTGTTTGATGCACAAATCCATGGTTAGAGAGAGATTGTCTAGCGCGCACGGGCCTCGAGGTAAAAGTGAGCGGCACATTTTATCTGCAACTGCAAATAGTGCCTAGACTTTTTTTTAAGAGACAAATAGTTCCTAGACTAGTAGAAGGAGCATAGCCAATGGTTAGAGACGGACAGCGATCAACTGCAACCGCACAATTAGCAACTTGATCTGAGCCGTTCATTTTTAGATCCAACAGTTCAGATCCATGTGCTACAGTGCTTGCTGCTACAGTAAAGCGTGCTGCCGTGCTGCGGATGATCTGCGTGGTTCATTGAGATCCTGTGGTGCAATTGTATCTGTTTAAGGTGGAATCTTGTCCGGCTAGAGACCGTTGGAGCAATTAGACAAGGGGGCTCAGTTCGAGGAATTCCTCTCTGACCGGTTGTTGTCAGGCTGTAATTGCCTAGACAGAACTTTCTCAGAACAGCAGTGTTTTGATCAAAGCACATTTCTTTCGCTGCCATTGACAACATGGGCGCAGATATGCACCAATCACGAAATCCTCCTTTAGACAGAATGACCAGTAACGATTAGTAAAAAAACACAAAACCAAATAATAAGAGAGGTGCTTTCATGCATCTTCACTGAATTCAAATCGCACAAATTTTGAAATAATCAAATGAATAAGTAATTAATATTTATTTTTTATTTATGCTTTAATATTTATCCAACTTCTTGAAAAAAAAATACATAGAAACCTTCTCACATAATAATGCACGATGTGCCATTATGCTAGCTCTTGTATCAGCACAAGTGTGAGCCGTGTTGTAGAAGAGGACAGAAACATACCAGCTATCCTTATCCGGGAGGGGGCTCCATATGTCTCTGATGTGCTGCGATTCTTGCGAACTTGTCATGTGAAAGTTGTAGCTGCTGACTGACTGTTATTACTGCCCTAACTTTAAAGAGTGAATGAAGATGGTAGATAGGAGGCCAAGGCACCATGATAGGCAAGGGATCCATGATAGGCCAGGGTTTGGAACCTTTCCTTTCGATCAATCAACCGCTGCGCTAGCAGTGTATTATTTCCGATCCCGTACAGCTTTCGATAAAAGGCTTCTGGCCATTTTTGTTACCCACATTGCTCTCTTTCTCTGTCTGTGACTCACCAGGTGCGCACACACAAGGGTGACAGGCAAGGTTAATTACATTAGGGATTTGATAAATATCATCCGGATGTTTTTGTTTGCTGAAATCACCCAAATCTGGAAGCATTGGATCGTTGTTGAGATTCGGGAGTATCGATTACATCCGATTCTATGATTTGATCTAACGGTTAAATTTTTAATCATACGATTCAAATTTTAGATGTTGTCGGGAGATACCTACACTCCCATTAAATTAATGAAAGGCAGAGAGCATCTTGTAGGAGCGGAGGAGGAAGAGCCTGGGAGCCTGAGAAGGCTGGTGAAAGGTGAAAAGTTGCAGCACCGGAGGATGGCGAGCGCAGGGCTTTTTCAGAGGAGCTACGGCAATTGGCATAGGTAGGGTGGCTTTTTTGACGTAGTGCGAATCGTGATGATGAGCTGCGTACGTTGCATTGGGTTGCTTCGTCAGGATTCTATTCCCATGCACCACTCTCATCTTGCTACAGTCCCTGTGCAGTGCTTAGCTGAAGGCTCCCCTGACCCTGAGGATGCTCGTTCGTGTGGCCTCGCATCGTCCAGCATGGAGTTTCGAGTTCGGTAACATCTGAGTGAGCTATGGAGTTGCAGCTGGTTAGTAATCGACCCATAAAATTTGGTGGAGCAGAACACTGGTCCTTTCACCCAACGTTCAATCGAAAATCTTGAGCTATGTACAACCGGAGCAAAAAGGACTCGAGCTGTGAAGGGACTTCCCTCTGACCCTCCGATTAATAATTGACGCTCCTGATCGATCCTCAAATGACAACATGGTGATCCACTAATCCATCACTTTGTGCTGCATTTAAAATCCCCAGTGTTCGTGTGTGTGTGTGTGTGTTGAGAAATTAAAATCCCTTGTGCTGTGCAAACTGAGGCAAAAGGAAATAAGGAAAGGTAGATGGCCTGTTGGACCATTAGATTTTGGCCCATGCTATCATCTAGTATAGCTCAGCCTAGTTTTAGTGGTCTGTGTAGGATATATTCTCATCGTGCCAGGCAGCATCTGATAGAATCCTTTGGGAGCCTTCGGTGGACTCTTTGAGGCCCACTTCATATGCTTATGGCTTCGTGATGTCGGTGAGCTGAATTGATTCTTGCAGGCCCACTTGATATACTTAATGTATGAATTTTTTATTTAATATTTATTTCAATTTTTTTTTCCGAAAATAACCAACGGGGAAATTTTGCAAAAATGGGCTCCCGTCGCTCGAATATGGGGCGATCGTCCCATATTCAAGCGATAGGGACCTGAATGGAAAAAACGTCTAGCGACGGCGTCCATGGCCGTTAGGGAGCACATTGTTAGCGAACATATCGCTTATTGGGGCGATCGCCCAATATAAGGGCGATATCTGCCCTTTATACCTCACCTCTTGCCTTCGTTCTCACCGAGCGAGTCCAAGAGCAATGCCACAACCGAAAGAAGAGAGAAAAGAAAGAGAATGGAAGGGGAAGAGGGAAAAAATGCCAAGACATGTAAGTGGAGAGGGAAAGGGGAAAACAAAGGAAGAGGGAGGTGTTTCGGACTGGTTACATAATTTAGCGTACCAGGACCTTTTTCTACCTCGTGTGGCTATCGCACCGATATGTATGTGCGGAGATCCTTGCAGACTTGTCCGCTCTTGGGAAATTCCAACTTGGAAGAGGATGTATTGGAAGTGCAGCAACTACGTCTTTAACCCGCCGAAGAAGAGCCTGAAGAATCGTCAGATGGTAATAATCATACGTATTTCGCAATATTTCTACATGGAATTTTGCTAATTTATGTTTCATGTAGTCGCCTCCACCACTGTGTGAATTTGAGCAATGGTTTGACATGGAGATCAACCCTGAAGACCAAAAGCTCCTTGATCAAGCCAACCGAGACGAGGAGTTAACGCGGAAACTTCAAGAGCAACGTGATGCCACACGCGAGGAGGCATGTAGAAAGGAAGCGAAGGAGAATGAGGCCGAGAGAGAGGAAACGAGAGGGCGTGTCGTGCCAGAGAAGCCCCCACCGGAGGCATGGGCGAAGGGGAAATGACCTCGATGCACTCAGTAGACGTCAAATTGTAAGTATTATTTTCCTTGCTCGTAATACTCCTTCCAATTTTAAGCCGTAATAAAGAGTGTGACCTACTTTATTTTCTGCAGTAACATCTGATTTGTGAATCGCCCTCTCTCTAATCTCCCTCTCCTACCCTCGTTTTGCAATAAAGAAAGTTGTTGTCGACTATAATACTTAGGGTTATTGCACTAGTATAATTTATATGCAAAGAAAGGTGTAAATAAAATATTTTCCAGCATATGGTAGTCCATATATCGAAGAGCAAATATGATTTGTTCTTACTAAAAATTACATTTAAACATGATATTTTACGGGCTACCGAAAAAGCTTAAACGTTTCATTGTTATCGATTATATTACTTAGAGTTATTGCACTAGTAGAATTTAGATGCAAAGCAAAATGTAAATAAAATATTACTAATTGAGAAGGATAAAGTAAAAAGGCACACATATTACTAATTCAAACAGTTATACAACATGGTGCTGAAGGCTAAGGCATTACAAAAGTACAGCTGTACAACAAGTCAATCACGGCCACGCTTCCTGATTTGGCCCGTGGGGTACGTGACTGACGACGGAGGACGGACGGCCCTCCTAAGTCGGCCCTGCGGGCAGGGGTAGAGTAGTCTGGCGGCGACGCAGGTGTGTCTTGGTACGGTGTGGTCCCGAAAGCTGAGAGGGGGAGAGGAACTCGGTCGACAGGTATTGCGCCACGTCGAACGCTACCTCCTCCGGCTCGTTGTAGTCTACTTCGTTGAAACCACCATGGGGTCATGGTGGGGGGCGAGATGAGGAAGACCCTTTGTCACCCCACTGTCCCCACTGTTGCTATGTGGGAGACCACGAGGACTCACCGTAGCCGACGTCGGCCTGTGGGAGACGACTGCCACGGGGAGGTGCGGGCACGGCTCCACAAGGAGCCACTGGGGGAGGGTGACGTGCTGGCCCGCAGGGACGTGGTGCACTGCGTTCGGCGGCGTCTTCGCACCCCCGGCAGGTGGCCAGGTGACACAACCGCATCGCCCTGTCGAGGACCCGCTCCCAAACTGCCTCGACCTCATCGGTGTTCATCTGGATGCCCGCCCGGAGGCGCGCCAACATGGACGTAGCCTCCACCTGCACCTCCCCTGCAAGTTGTGCCTGCATGTAAAGCCAGTTCGATATTAGGTAATTTACATGAAAAAGACGTACCCATAGAGTTTTGATTGTGACACTTACCGCGGAGTTGTCCTTTTCGAACATCTGTGAAGGGTACGTGTCCGTCACCAATTATTGCCGTGCGACATACAGTGATAGTCCACGGCGCAAACCACTCCATGTACTTGTAGTATTTGTCATGGTCGTACGCCTGGGTCTCGGGGACCCTGTCCACGAGTGCGTTGTCCCACTGTAGTGCCCATGGCTGCATGCGATGCACGAACTTAGTGGCCGCTGCAGCCCCCATCCGGGTCATCCTGCAATGTAAAAACAGGAATGTATATACAACATCCATTCGACGAAAACGCTAAGTACTCAGTTCAGGAGACGTACCTGTGAGCGCCACGTGAGACAACATGACGAAATTACACACCCATTGATTTTTCCATTTAATCATAAATCCATGTGAAAATCATACATGACATACGAGAACAGCTTAACTAACCTTAAAATATGATAAATAGTGGTGGGCATTCGTTTTTTTCGGTTTTGTCTTTTCATTTTTAAAAATTATTTCGGTTTTTTGAAACTGGCAACCGAACCGAATCATCTGAGTTTGTAACTATTTCACTTGGAATATCATCCCAACATAAGATCAACACATAACAGAACAAAGTTAACCTTGCAACTTATTCTGTTGATATCAGTTCATTGGCTAGGAATTTAAGGATGATTTAAAAGGCTATGTTTACAATCATCTGAGTATATGTTCGATGAAGCACACAACATCGAAAATTATATGATGAGAACAATAATTAACTGGTACATATTGAAGTACTTCAAGTAAAGGAATACATTTATAAATACATGAAATAAAACTACATTATCCATAATTACGACACGCTTCGGACTCATCCATATCGTTCCAAATACGCTGTGTCCTTAGACGCTCGACCTTCTGCTTCAACATTCGAATGTCTGGTACCCATCGATGCCTTGGAGGGGGGGCTGCTATGAACGATCCATCCACTTGGTATCCGTACACCTCATTATGCCACGTGTTAAGAACACTTTGCTTGTAGTAATAGCGGGAGATGTACGGACGACATGGTTGGTGTGTCTCGGTGGTTCTGGCAATCATGTGCGAGCACGACAAGTGCAGTAGGCGTGGTTTTGGTAGGAGCACTCGCAGTCAGCAGCTCGGAGTAAGCACAAATGGGTAGTCCTCTCCTGGTGGGCACCTCTGGGACCTCGGTCACCGTAATTCACGTGGATCTCCGTTCCATGCCACTCTCCGGTGTCACGCGATGTGTTTGTGCCTTTCGTATTTTGTTGGCCATGTACGTACATACAACCTTTGGGTAGAAAAAGTAGAACAGCCGATTGTCCAACATACATGCAGTGTGGTTCTTATATCGCTCAATGAAATATCTTTGGGTGCCTAGTAACACACCTTCAACTATAACCACAAATGGAAGGTATCTCGTGCCTTTCATTACCCAGTTGTAAATCTCCGCCAGATTCGTTGTCTTTATTCCATAACGTGAACCGCCCTCGGCATGCAGAAGGGATCATTTCTCCAACGACTCGTATCGTATCCAATCCATGAAACTCTTTATGCTTGTCCCTGGCCTACGTCGAATGTTTGGTGCGTCTGTCGGGAGCGCACACAAGGCTGGGGGTCCTCTCCTTGCTCGTGGTAGACCATAGGGTTTATTGATTAACTAGCGGTTCCCGTTGTATTCAGTGATTGCTTCTTGGTTAGTTCATCCAACGTTCTCCTAAGTGCGTCGAACCTCCTCCGTTGGTTCTGTTTGCACAGCTGCTTGAACATGTTCATAACCTCCTTGTTCCTGAACTGACAAAAAAATTTGGCACACACGTGCCTCATGCACCACCTGCTCTTCAGGTCTGGTCACTTTGTTGCTCCCACGATGTTGGACCCTTGTATATCCACGATCGCCCTTAACAATCCTGCATATCGGTCATGGATGACACAAGCATTAGGTTGATCCTGAACAACTGCCAGCTTTACTCTTTCAAGGAACCAGTACCAACTATCTGTGTTTTCCCCCTCCATGGAGGCCAATGCGACCGGTATAACCTGTTGTTGGTGTCCACCGTAATCGCAGTTAGAATTTGACTCTTGTATTTTCCATTAAGGAATGTGCCGTCCATGCAAATGATCGGGCGACAGTGTTGGAACACATTTATGCATGCGCCGAGGGTGAAGAAGACCCGCTGCAAGACCCACTTACCCGCGCACACACCATCCGCGGGAAACTCCGCAAGGTCGATGTATGTACCGGGATTCCTATATGATATTGCCCTGAGCATGTGAGGAATATTCTCATGGGAAGCCTCGTACATCCGGAACCATATTTGCAAAGCTGACCTTTTTGCTCTCCATGCTTTTCCGTAGCTAATCTTGTACTGAAACATCTCCTCCACGGCTCTGATAATAGATCGAGGCTGCAGGTGCGGATCGTCCACGATCTGACTATAAAACACATTTGCCACCCAAGTGGACGGCAGTTTGCGGTGTTCCTGCTTTGCTTCCTCCAGTTCACAGTTATGCTCCATCACTATGGAACATTTTCAGTAGTCCTTCCACTTCCCCTTGTATGCATTCACCCGCCATGGCATGAATCAACGACGCACTTCACGTCGTACTCTTTTTTGCTTAGACTTCACTACTTGAATTGCCGCCGAAGAGACATTGCCTAGTACTTCACCGCATCCATCACAACCTCCTTGTCTTTATATATGGCCCTCTGCGTGACCTCATTCTCATGATACTTCTATGAATCACTGTCGGTGTTTCGTGCACCGGCAATACGAATTTTTGGTTAGTGGGGGTCGCGCGCTCCCTTTCCCCGAATGGTTGACTCAAGAAGCCAGAAGTTTATACTGGTTCGGGCTGAACGTCCCTACTCCAGTTCGCTCGGTTGGTGTGTATTGTTCTAAGTGGCGAATGCTTGCCGAGAGATTACAAACGAGACCTGGTCTCGGTCGGCCGGGTTTTTTTTTTGTTGGTTCTATCGTCCTCCTCCTCTCCGGAGCCCTGTCTCTCCTTATATATCCGGAGGCGGCAGGTTACATGGGAGTTTGGAGAGAAAAAGGAAGGGGTACTGTACACCTTGGAGTCTGATCTTCCGTCTTTGTCGTCCGATCGTGTTCCGACTTCCCTACGCTTGGTTGATAGTCCTGCAGCAGGGGGTCTTCTGCCGGGCTGACACAGTGACGCACTGCTCCGTACGAACGTCAACTCCGGCAGTTAATGGTGCTTGACTTCAGCTTGCCTCGGGAGGGAGTGCTCACCTCCACGGTGTGTCAGCGACGATGGGACCGGGGCTCGTCTCCCCTGCGCACCCTCTGACACCCTCGGGAAGGGACTGCCTGCTCCGGTACGTGCGTCAGAGCACGTCGCGAACGCAGAGCGGTTGGCCTGACACCAGCGCAGGTCCTGTCGTTTCGGGCGCTGGTGGAGCCGGCCGACCGCGTGTTCCGACCTGAGAGATCGGACTCTGCCGGTCGCCGTGGGCTGGTTCTGAACTCGGGCCGGGCCCACGTTTTACGGTCTTCGAGCCTCTCGTCAAGACTGGGCCTTCGAGGAGGTCAGCCCGCTCGTGGTCCCGGACTAATGAGGGTACCCATGATACGGGTATTCGTCAATCACTATTCACTATTCCCTTCATTCATTATTAGGTCTTCGAAATTATAATTACTCTAAGCAATGGAATGTAACCACATTGCCTTATTATCTGTTGTCGTCTTCGCCGAGAAATTGTCCGATCAGCACCTAACCTTTGTTACCTACCAACCATACTTTTGATGGGCAATTCACCTGCTCGCACGCATGCACACAGACGCATCTCTAGTCATAGTTCGAGGAGTCCATTAATTAAGGAGGGCATTAAATAAAGGACCATATGATGATATGATGCTGCAACGGGCAGGCCAGGTGATTGGAACATGTTGATGTCAGTGCTTTTGCTGGTTCTGCTTTGTTTATTTGGGGAATCGATCTGAATATCAAGGCTTGTACTACATGCCCGTCTCCCCAGTCTCTTGAGTAGCACAAGCTGCACAGTAGCCCATTCTCAGATTAGTACGAGCCTCTTCCATATTCTTGCTTTTGATCTTCGTTTTTTTTTCAACTCATGATAGGCTTCGAGATCCTATATTCCTATCCTACAAATATTTTCATCTCTCTGAACAATTTCATGAATATCTACATGTTTTGCCCTGATTTAAAAGCTTACAGCTCCGTACCATGAGATTTATTTTAAGCCAAACTGGACAATAAGCATAGATCACCTTAGATCAAACAACATCTACCGTTCTCCACTACGGTGACTTAAAACAAAAAAATGCATTCTGGTGTTGAGTTCTCGGCTGCAAAATCAAAATCAAAATCGTAAACGTCGGATCACTCTGAGGAATTCGCTCCCCTCGGACGCATCACGCATCGATGCTGACGATCTTTGTCCGTTGATCTGGTCAAATCAAATTAGATGTTTAGTTCTCTGTCGATGGTGCTTGACTTTTGGTTTGTGTTCTTCGACCACCTGCATTGTTAATTCTTGCGGGCCCAGGAAACGTGATAATGTTTGAAATTGGAAGTGCGCTGCATCACTGGTACGTACGCAGCGACTAGTGTAGCAGCCGGGGTGTCTGAAAAGCGAGCCTGCAAAGCACGAAAGGTCGTAGCCATTACCGGACGCCGTGCTGTTTGTTTGAGGGGAATTTTCCACGACAGAAATATCTGTGTCGATATCCAGATCGTACTTAAATGGACTAATGGGGTATCATACTGGAGCACCATTTTATTCGGTTGTTAAGAAAACCGCCCCTATTTTGCTCGTCAAGAGCAGAGTTAAGAGATCTGGCTTGAAGAGAATAATAGGAGATTTCCTCATATGATCACTGGGCGATACATAGTTTTGCACAGTCCAAAACTGTAAAAGTCTCGGACTTGACCATCATGCGTGCCCAGGGCGGAGCTAGCCCAGGCCCAAGCCCCGGGCTGGACCAGCTAATCTTAGATTAAATATCTGTTTTTAATGATTTTTCAATAATTTTTTGTAGAATTTTAGTGGGCTTTCAGTACCAGGCCCCTGGCTACAACCTACTCTGCCCGGGCCTAGATCCGCCCCTGTGCGTGCCCAAAGCAAAAGCATGGTTCAAAACCAGAAGATAGATAAACTAATCCTATTACAGGATCATTCATAAACACAAAGCGGAGATCACTTTGTCTGAGTACTTCCACGATCAACCAGTGGCGTACGCAGGATAAAAATAGAGGGGTTGCTCATAGGAGTCTATTAACAGAAGAAAAACATACCAAAATGTATGCAATTCAAAATATTTAGCGCAATCAAAATTCATATGTATATAGACAAGAGTCAGAGTAAAAAATATAAAATATACATAAAATATCTTGGCAATGAATATAATACCTTGAATACCCATCTTTTATAGATCTATAATACATTTTATAATTTACTAATCAACCAATAATTTACTAATCTAATTTAAATTTACTAATTCACCAACAATCTTATATGCAATTAAACAATGATATTCCATGGTACTTACAATTTACTAATTAATCAATAATTAAAATAAAAAACTCACCTAACTTACCTTATCTCCTGGCTCGACCGATCGGACTTGGTCCTCTCAGTCTCCACCCTTGCAGCCAGCGGCCAGCCCAACGCCCCCTCCTTCACCCCGAGGCGCCCAGAGGCCAGACGGCCAAACGCGGCGAGCGCCGAGCCGGCACCCCTTCTCCATTTGCAGGCTGTAGCTCCGACTCCAACCCTCCTTCACCCGATGGCCAACACAGACCGCACAGTGACGGCGAGCCCGGCGAGGTGGCACCCCTTCACCCGGTGACTCCTTTCACTCGGCACAATGGACCATGAATTAGGGATCCAAGAATCGTGGAATCGGGGATTGATTTGAGTTTGAGTTAAAGTTAGACAGTATCTATTTGGCTTATGTGATTTGGTGCAACCACACCCGGACCGGGCAGCCAGACCCGAACCGACCTCTGGCTCGGCTCCCGCTTCCCTGCCTCCTCCCATCCTCCCTTCGTCTACAGTCGGAACCGGTGCTCTGTGCCACCACACATCAGCAAAAATGGCGATGATGCCATGAAGCATCTAGGCCCCCCAATTTGTTAACTATGCTTTATATTGGTTTTTGTGTTGATGATCAAGAAATATATCCTTTTGTGAAGTGAAGGAAGGCTAATGACTCTTATTTCTAGTTTTGGCTTGGGAGTTGATTCAAGCCATGTAGCTAGAATTATTTTGGATTAGCCGTACTATTAAGTGGGACTATACACAAGCAAGTACCTTGGTTCTTAGGTCAAATATGTCAAGATTACTTGGAGTAAAGGTTACTTCTTCTTCAAATCAAAGTCATTCACTCATTCAGACAAAAACCCACTAACACCAGACCGACTTTTTTTAGTCTGGCGTTGAAAACTCTTCATTCAATCTCATACCGAGTATACACCGTTCGCGCCAGACCATTTTGGGTTAAGTCAAAATTTCTGTGCGGCACATACTGCCTTCTACGCTGGACCAGCTTTTTCAATCCGGCATTGAGTTCTATTCAGTTGAGAATCAAACCGAGCGTGTGCCGTTCACACCGTACCAAATCTTCAAGTATACGCCGGATCAAGATTTTCGGTCCGACGTAAACAGGATTCTATCTAGAAGTCTATTTGATAGTCAGTTGGTCCGTAGGACAAATTCCAGTAAGTTTCCCTTGTACGTTGTACGCCGGACTGTCTTTTTCAGTCCGGCGCAAATGATGCTTTGATTGTTTCACGGTGGACTAAAAATTGATCAAAACATGTGTACGACGGATCGAGTGTTTTTTGTCTGGCGTAAATGGGATTTCTTCTGAAATTGGACCGTCGTGCATTGATCATATTGTAAATCTTTTTAATTTGAGTCCGTGGCACATTAGATTAATTTTTTTTCATTCTGACAATGCCCAACGGCTAGTAAATGCCTGTAACAGTTATTTTCTGTTTGAGGGCTATATAAGCTGTGCCAGGACCTTCATTTGGAAGTACTTTTGCATCTCTTTGACATTTTAGCATTCTTGAGCTCAAAAGCCTTTAAAAAGACTGAATTTCACTGTTGATCAAAAATTCCTAAGTGATCTTGCTCCAAGCTAAGTCTAGACAGTGTTGTGCTAGTGAACCAAGAGTTTTTAGCTTGTGGATAGTTCATTACTCTTAAAACTTTGAGTTCCTAAATGACTTTGGATAGTTTTGGTGTGATATGTCCAAAGGTGTTTGTGGAAGGCTACCACTGATTGTGAGAGGTTTGGGATTTACCTCACTGGAGTGGTGAAAGAGTCACCCCAGTGGATACCAAAGCAATTGTAAATAGCTGTTGGTGGAGCTATACTTCTGGTGAAGTGCTCTAACGGGGACGTAGGAGTGTTACTCTGAATCTCAGTGAAAAATTATCATGTCTCTTGCCTTTTACATTTAGTTCTAGTTTCCTTATCTGTTTTACTTGCTTGTCTGTCCTTGTTTGTTCTGTTTTTGTCGATGCACTAGTAGAGCCTAGATATTTTAGGCTTTGTTTGTAAAAAACTTAGTTTACGCTTTCGCTACCTTTGTGATATCTGTCTTATGGCTCTTTAGAGCGTTTTAGTGCTAGAAAATTTAAAAAACCTATTCCTCGATCTTACAGCCATGTAGTTTCTGGGTGTGCGATGGGCAGAGAGGGTGCGCTAGCTCCCTCGCGCACCCCCGTGCGTCCGCCGCTGCGATCTACACATAATCTCTTTTTGTTAGTGGTAGTACCGGGTTTAAAGTGCCGGTTGCTTTTTTTTTACAGAAGGGGTGTTTTTAATCTGTTCTCGGACAAATTGTCGGTACTACCACAATTTCAACGCCGATAGTACCGGAGCCCTGTAACGGGCAAAAATGTTAGGGCATTAAATGCGCACAGTCGATCGTTACTGCTCATATTCAGTGGTGCGGTACTACCGTCGGCTAATGTCTGGTAGCACCGCAAATCCTGGATTTTTCAGGAATTTGCCCCCAACGGCAAGTTTTGTTGGTGGATGCTATAAATACCTATCCACTTGCATTTATAGAGCTTCTTGGTGACTCATTGAATACTCTTGAGCTGTAACAAGTCTTCTCTCTCATTTTGTACTGATTTTTATCTTTTGAGAGGAGTTAGAAGCATTCAATTGCATTGATCGTTTCTGGGCCAATTGAAAACCCGATTTAACCTCAAGTGAGCTTCAACTCTTTATTCTCTTAGAGGTTGCCGCCTCCTAGACAGCTTGGTGGCGTGCAATCGGTGATATTATCAACAGAGATTGTGAGAATGCCCGATCAGTTGTGAAGGCAAGGAGCTCACCTACCTGAAGTGGGGAATAGCTACCCCGAGTATATGAGGAAGGCTCAATTATGAAAAGGAGCCGGCTTGAAGTGAGTCAAGCTACCTCAATGTGGATTATGGGAGACCGCCAAGTTTCCGAGACCATGGGATAAAATTCGTGTCCCTCATTTGTGGTTTGCTCATTCTTACCTTAATTCGTGTGAATTGCAAATTCTAGCATATTTAGGCTTGTTCATTTTTCTAAAATTGTTTGCTTGCTTAGACTTAGCATTGTTGGTGCACATTAGCGAAACCTAGAAGATTTAGGTCTTGTTTGTGAAAAGTGTCAATTTGTGTTTTAATTGTTCATTCATAACAATTAGAGCCAAAGATTTTTATAACCTCTTATTCACCACCCTCTAGTTAGTTATCCTTGATCTTACAAAAGGCCTTATCGTGATCTCTCTGCCACACATAAGGAGCGTGTTAATAGCTTGCAACAAGAGATTATCGTGGCATGTGGGTAAAATTGTGCAATCTCTGTATAGTCTAAAACTAATTGATTAGTCGAGCCTGTGGTCATGGGCATGCCGAGCAAGTCTTTCGCTGATTAGATTTTGTTTTTTCAAAAGTAATTTTCGGATAGAAATGATTTATAGATGGAATGGGGGTTCCATGTGAAAAAATTGGGATGAAGTTGAAAATTTATTTAAAACTCAATTTTACTATATCAACTATGCCTTTGAAATTACTTACTATATTTGAAATATTGCTTATCGCTCAAACTAATCCTAATATGCATTCCTTTGTTATCCTTTTATTAATAATGAATTTCATGTGTGCCTTGCGAGAAATTCCACTATTGTGGGATGACAGAAACAGGGGTCCCGCAAGAGGGACCTACACCCGGCTGGGCCTGACAAGCGGAATGGAAAGCCCAAAACCAAGCAGCACCACGACGGGCCCAGAGGAGACCTTCGACTTGCTCCCCAAGACAACTCCCGGTCCTTCAAGGAAGCTTCGTGCCCCGCCCTAACAACCCGCCAGGGACGAGGCATGCGGTCTGACACTGCCAGAGCCTGCGGAAGCTGGAACCTGACAAGGCGGCAGGCGTGGGTCGGAGAAAGCATAACCTCCTCTCCAGGACATAGAGCGTGAAGGCGGATAAGGACAAGGGACATGTCGTCCAGGCCACCATGTTTAGGGCCCGGTGGCGCCCATCTATCATGTATTCTCCCAAGATATAAGGGAGGAGGAAAAACAAGGAGGCTCTCTCTCTCTTGCTCTCTCTTGAACACACACAATACATCCAAGAACACAGGACTAGGGTATTATCTCCTCCGAGAGAGCCCGAACCTGTCTAAAACAAATTGCCCCAGTATCCTGTGTTACCATCAAGCTCAGATCCCGCACAAATCCCCTAGAATCACAAATCTTATTGCCGCTAAACCGATCGTCGGCGGTTGGCGCGCCAGTAGGGGCTTGTGTCAACATCTTCGCTAAGCTTGATGGCTGCGACGAGCGAAGTCTTCACGATCTTCGCTTCGGGCCAGTCTTCCGCTTCGGAAGCCTGACCTTCATCTCCAACGACCTCGGAAGCCTCTCTCTCTCTATGGAACCGCGCCACAGGTGAGGTTTCCGGCGATCCATCGTCACGACTTCACGCCGATCGGAAGGTCCCCTGCCTCGTACTCTAAAGTACCGAGCGGGGATCCAAGACCCGTTCGGCCATGAGTCGCTCGAGGACGCCGAGGCACGAAGGGTGGGAGTTCTCACCGCCAAGCCACTCGGCACCCCAGCGCCTAGGTTTGCCTTCTCCGGACTCACCCACCTCGTGGCCGAGTCGGAAGAAAGCCTAGAGAGCTGCTGGAATTTCCGTAGAGTCTGTGTGATCGAAGGCTCGCGGCAGATTCTTGGCAGCCGACACCTCGATCGCCGCCCGATTTGGAAGGAGGCCGAGTGATCGAGCCTGACGCTACGGGCGCAGTACTCCGATCGCGCCGGGCTGTCAATGAAGACATTCTGCAAGCCAAGATGGGGACCAGCTGTTTTCGTACCCACACAGAATATCGTCGCCTCCAAGACACTCCTGGATACCTCGACCTCTATCTTTGAGGCGGATGATCCAGATTGCCCGATCATGGCCCAAGTAAAGGCCATGGTGACGGCGGCAATATCCAAAGATACTCAAACCGACCAGCGGCGAAGGAGTCATCCACGTGGTCCGGCGAGGACCAGACGGCCAATGGCCGGTCAGTCGAAGCCCGTCGGATACATCATGTTCTACCCCTTGAGACGACTTGCGACATAGCATCACCGCGACTGCTCGCACTCCTCGACGCCAGCGCCGCGACCGAGAAAGGGAGGAACAACGCCGCTAAGCCGATTTAATATGAGCGCTTTCAAGATCCTTCCGCGAGGCCGCGAATACGCCAAGCGCGATCCCTCCGCTGGCCGATCACCTCCCGGGGTATCGCGAGTCATCGAAGGGGTCCGTGGCGTTTACCCTCACCTACGCCGAGTGGTTTGGCCTGATGGATTTAATCCTAAAGGCATCACTAGGTTCGACGGTGAGAGAGACCCGGAGGCTTGGCTACAAGTATACGCTCGGGCAATGGTCAGGGACAGAGATCAGTAATGGCAAACTACTTGCCGGTTACCCTCTCGCCCCTGCCCAAGCATGGCTCACCTGACTTCCAATGAACTCTATAGATTCCTGGGAGATCTGTGTGAGCAGTTCATCTCAAATTTCCAAGGCACTTACGAGCGCCCAGGCACCCCTTGGGACCTATACCAGCTACACCAAAGGAGGAACGAATCCCTCCGGGAGTTCGTCAAGCGCTTCATGAACAGGAAAAGCACCGTTCGGGACGTCACAGATGCGGTTGTGATAGCTGCCTTCCGTAAAGGAGTCGCGACCCGACCTCATCAAGAAGATGTCCTGAAGCCACCCACGCCGGTCCGGAGCTGTTCGCCCTAGCGGACCGTTACGCTTCAGCCTCCGAGGCTCTGGCGAACGACGTGATGAAGGGAAGGATCACCTGAACCCCTCGGCGGAAAGAAAAGAAGCGCAAGGGCGAAGAGCTAGTGGCAGTCGCTGCGCCAACTCATCCTCGCGCTCTCAAAGAGGATGGATATGATAAGGTCATGAACTCACTCTGCCCTTTCCATCCAAAGGGGAGGCATGCCGCCAAGGATTGTTTCACCCTAAAGAGGTTCGCCCGCGAGCAAGAGGCGGGACAAGGTCCGAGCGGTCATGCCGCCGGCAAACCGCCTCCCCCTGAAGCTGAGGAAGACTATCAGGAAGTCGACCTCGAGCTTAACTACATATTCGGGGGTTCAGCCGCATATGAGTCCAAGCGGAAGCAAAAGCTCACCGCTCGGGACATCTATGCGATGAGAGCCGAGACCCCGATATGTCCGGTGGTCCGAGGTCGCAATAACTTACGACCGCACGGATCACCCAGATCGCGTCCCATTCCCCGGCAGATACCCGCTGGTCTTGGCGCCGGTTGTCCGCGGCATCAAGCTCAAAAGGGTGTTGATTGACGGTGGGAGCGGGCTCAACGTCCTCTTCGTGAAGACACTCGATGATATGGGGATCCCGCGGTCTGACCTCAAGCGCGGGTCGTCACCTTTTCATGGAGTGATACCCGGAACGTCGGCGATACCACTCGGACAAATCACTCTACCAGTCACGTTCGGCGCAAGGGACAACTACCGGACGGAGAGCCTTAGCTTCGAGGTGGCAGATTTCGCGACAGCGTATCATGCCATCTTGGGGAGGCCAGCGCTGGCCAAGTTCATGGCGGTGCCCCACTACGCGTATCTAATGCTGAAAATGCCGGGTCCGAGTGGTATTATCACTCTGCGCGGCGACGTTAAGCAGTCTTTCTCTTGCGACAGGGAGAGCTGCGAAATGGCCGAGTCTCTGGAGGCGCCAAGGTCGGGAAAGAATTCGTCAAGAGGCGGATTTCGACAAGCCGGAAGGCAGTATCCCTACCCGCAAGCCGCAGAACTTCGGGATCAGCCCCGAGGAAGGCACCAAAAGGATCCTCCTCGACCCGTCCGATCCGGCTCGAGCCGTTTCGATCGGGACAAGGCTCGGGGATGAATAGGAGGCGCGCTCGTCACCTTTCTGCGGGCAAACCAAGACGTCTTTGCCTGGAAGCCGTCCGACATGCCCGGGGTTCCCAGGGAGGTGATCGAGCACGCACTAAATGTAAACCAATCCGCCAGGCCCGTCAAGCAAAGGTTACGACGGTTTGCTCAAGATCGCCGAGAAGCCATCGAGAGGAGATCACAAAGTCGCTAGCCGCAGGTTTCATCAAAGAAGTGTATCATCCCGATCGTTGGCGAACCCTGTACTCGCCCGTAAGAAGAATAAAAGCTGGCGCATGTGTGTTGATTACACCGACCTCAACAAGGCTTGTCCGAAGATCCCTTTGGTCTCCCTCGTATCGATCACCGGTAGACTCCATCGCCGGATCTCTGCTACTCATTTTCGGGCGCCTATTCAGGCTATCATCGATTCGGCTTCGAGAGGAAGATCATGAGAAGACTTCGTTTATCACTCCATTCGAGCATATTGCTATATCACTATGCCGCTCGGGCTCAAGAATGCCGCAAGAACGCATCAGCCGCCAAAGTGCATCTAGGCCCCTAAATTGGTTTTGGATGATTAATGACAAACGATTATACAGGACTAATGTCTTCAATGAGTTTGTGAACAGTAAAAGAGTAAATGTGAGATTCTCTACATGCGAAGGAAACCCTCAAACGAATTCAAGCGAGTAAAACGGCCGTAATTTAATTTTTCTTTGCTTTGTGTCGTAGGAATGCCGTACTATTAAGAGGATGCATCGTAGATGATCTAGAGTAGTCTCTATGCTCGATGAATGTTACTTCAAATCTTTTTGAGATTCTAAGTCATCGTGCATGCACCGGAATGTGTTTTTATCTAAGTTCAAGTCGGACATTCCGATATTACATCGGAAGTTCGATGTGACCGACATTCCGATGTGCATGTTTGCTTCATCCGATCGTAGAAGATGTATCGGAAGTTCCGATATTTACGATCGGAAGTTCCGATACGTTGTAAAGCTTTCTAGGGTGCTCTGTAAAGATCGGAAGTTCCGATATTTAACATCGGAAGTTCCGATGTGTTCTAACCTGAAAAAGGAGCTCTTCGATTGATCGGACATTCCGATATATTGATCGGACTTTCCGATGATTAAGTCGGAAGTTCCGATGTTGATATCGGATAGTCCGATGTGGACTTAGAAGCATTTTGTCAAGGGCATTTCGGGAACATCGGAAGTTCCGATGTTGATATCGGAAGTTCCGATGCATCTTGTGTAACAAATAAAGTGCGCCGAGTTCTGATTATTTGTACATATCGGATATTCCGATGTTGATATCGGAAGTTCCGATATGCAGCTGAGTGGGAGTATAACGGCTAGTTTTTGCAAGAAACTATAAATACCCCACCCCTCTCTCATTTGAGGGTTACACACTCTATTTGGCAGAACTCTAGTGCACATTGAGCCCTCTCTAGTCTACTTTTGAGCCCTCCTCTTTGATCTTAGAGATCATTCAAGGAGTGAGGACTAGAAGTGAGATTTGGAGCTAGAGTGAAAAGGAAGTGTCTTCCATCTTGAGCATTAGAGTGTTCCTCCAAGATTGATCATCGTGCATTTGTTACTCTTGGAGGTTGAAGGACTCCTAGACGGCTAGGCGTCGTTCACGAGCTCCCAAGGATTGTGGGTTGCCGTGAAAAGTTTGTGAAGGCCGGCTCCGCCTCCGAAAGGAAAGGAACCAAATAGTGGAACCAAGCCTCAAGTGTGACCGAGGTTTGGGAGGAAAGGGTTGGAAAAGAACATGCTCTTTGGTGCTTCCTCAACGGAGACGTAGGATTCCCTCAAGAATCAGAACTCCGGATCAAATCCGCGTCTTTGTCTTCTTTACTTAAGCTTGTCTCCTTATTCAGTCGTTTTATTGTTCTTAGATTGTTCTCAAGTTTATTACTTTCAGTTATTAATCGTCCGTGTAAAAAGTCGATCGGACATTCCGATCTGGAATCGGAAGTTCCGATTATATCTAAGTTCCGATCCAATACCGGAAGTTCCGATACTCTTTCCGCTGCGACAAATTTAGTTTAAATTTTAAATTGCCTATTCACCCCCCCTCTAGGCAACTTTCTCATCTTTTCAATTGGTATCAGAGCCAAACCTTCTCGAAGGCCTAACCGCTTGAAGGAACGTGATGGCCAACACCGGATTGAAGGTTGTCGTGTCGGGGGAAGAAGATAGTCCAAAGGCCGGACATGGAACTCCTGCGAAGACCAAGGAAGGTGACACTTCAACGTCATCGCAGTGAGCTCAAATTCCTTTTAATTACGTAAAATTAAATACTTATTCTCATTCCTATATTATCAGTGCCCTCAAGCGTGCACCATTTTTCGATGGCACGTACTATTCCGCTTGGAGGCACAAGATGAAAATGCATTTGATGTCTCTCCATCCTAGTGTTTGGAAGATTGTGTGTACAGGTCTAGACATGCCGGAAGACGACATGGAGCTTACACCGCAACAAGAACAGAACATCCACCGAAATGCTCAAGCCGCAAGTGTTTTGCTTGGAGCCTTGAGTCCCGAAGAATTCAACAAGGTTGATGGTCTAGAAGAAGCAAAAGAGATATGGGACACACTCCAAGTAGCTCATGAAGGAACATCAAGTGTAAGGGAATCAAGAATTGAGTTACTTGAAGGAAAATTGAGGAGATTTGTCATGAATGATGATGAGACGCCTCAACAAATGTATGATCGTTTGATGATCCTCGTGAACAAGATTAGAGGGCTTGGAAGCAAGGATATGACGGAGCATGTCGTGGTGAAGAGGATGCTAAGAGCCTTTGCTCCAAGGAATTCGACTCTCGTAACTCTTATACGAGAGCGAAAAGACTTCAAGAGGCTCACTCCAAATGATGTGCTCGGAAGGATTCTTTCACATGAGCTCATGGAAGAAGAAGCAAAAGAAGTGAAGAACCTTGCCAAGCAAAGCTCGAGCTCAAGACCAAGCAAATTGCTTTGAAGGCAAGTAAGAAGGAAGAATCAACATCAAGCGATGATGAGGAAGATGAGAGCGAAGACGAAGAAGACTTGGCTCTATTTGTAAGAAAATTCAAAAGTTCCTCAAATATGACGGGTCAAGCAAATACAAGAAGAACTTCAATGACAAGTCAAGGAGAAGAAGAAACGAGAAGAGGGCTTGCTATGAGTGCGGTGAGGTTGGACACTTCATCGCCGATCATTCAAAGAAGAAGAACAACCCAAATGAGACCAAGAAGAATGAGTCGCTCAAGAAGAACAAGATGTACAAGAAGAAGTACTCGGGCGAGCTCACATTGGAGAAGAATGGGATTCAAACGACTCAGACTCGACCGACATCGATGATGAAGGAGTCGCCACCTCGCCATAGAAGCCACTCCATCGACAAAGTCGCTATTCGGGAATTGAGCGACAACGACTCGACTATGACGCGCCTATTTGTCTTATGGCCAAAGGGCGCAAGGTAATGGCTAAAACCAAACCCCTAGTAGTGATAGTGAATTAGAGAGTGATGATGATGATGATGCTCTATTTTGTGATTTGAGCAAATCGGCTATTGCTAAGATTCATAAGCTATTGAAAAGAATAGATAGTCAAGAGGAAACTCTTGAGAAGCAAGAAGAGTTGCTAATTTGTGAAAAGAAGAAAACTCTTGCTCTCGAGAAGGTCCTCACTAAAGAAAAGGAGACTATTGAATTGTTAACTAAAAAGCTTGATTTGGCTAATAATTCAATTGAAATGCTTAAGGGTTCAAATGAGTCACTTCAAGAGAATGTAATAAGTCTGGAAAACAATCTCCAAGCTCTTGAAGTGCAAATTGAATCTCTTAATGATATTAGTTCTCCAATTGATGATTTACAAGTAACATCTATTCCTTCCACTAGCAATGGTTGCTCTCGTTGCTACAATGTTGATATTAATGCTTGCACTACTAACTCCCAATTCATGCAAGTATTAAAAAGCGAAAACGAGAGACTAAGTGCCTTGGTAAGGTACGGTTGCATGAAAACCTATCAATCCAAGGATGCCTTATATAAGACCATAAATGGTCGGGGAAACAAAAATAAAGAAGGGCTTGGATATGATAAGAATGAATGCAAAAGAAATGACCGTGTGGTGGTAAGAGGTAAAGAATGCATCCAGTTTGTCAAAGGAAATGACAAACAACCATTGACCACCACACATGTCATCAAGACCGGGCAAGAATCTAAGAAGCATCCTCAACATCATGCATCTTATTCTATTCACTTTGCTTCTTATATGTTGAAGAAAAATCACCGTGGTAAAGTGATTGCTCATTTTGTCGGTGCCCACAACTCTAATGAAAAGAGCAAGAAGAAGGTGTGGGTACCAAAAGTTTTGATCTCTAACATGCAAGGACCCAAAAGGATTTGGGTACCTAAAAGCAAAGTCTAATGTGATCTTGTAGGAGTATACCTCCGGTGGATCAAGTTGGGTGCTTGATAGTGGTTGCACAAACCACATGACCGGAGAAAAGAGAATGTTTTCATCTTTTGATGAAAAGGATCACAATATGAAAATATTGTGTTCGGTGACAATGGTAAAGGTGAGGTAATGGGATTAGGTAAAATTGCTATTTCTAATGATCATTCCATTTCAAATGTTCTTCTAGTTAAATCCTTAAATTACAATTTGCTATCCGTGTCGCAACTTTGCGAGATGGGATACAACTGTCTATTTACTAATGCTGGTGTGACCGTCTTTAGAAGAGACGATTCCTCAATTGCTTTTAAAGGATATTTGAAGGGTAAGCTCTATTTGGTTGATTTCAACTCAAATAGCGCTAAACTTCAAACATGCTTAATGGCAAAGTCTAGCATGGGGTGGTTGTGGCATCGCCTGGCCAGCCCATGTTGGCATGAGGAATCTCGACAAGCTTCTAAAAGGTGATCATATCATTGGACTAACGAATGTTGAGTTTGAGAAAAATAGGATTTGTAGCGCTGTCAAGCCGGGAAAGCAAGTTGGAGCGCGTCATCCCGCGAAGAATATCATGACAACGACAAAACCATTGGAGCTTTTACACATGGACCTCTTCGGACCCGCTGCTTATATAAGCATCGGAGGTAACAAGTATGGTTTAGTTATTGTTGATGATTTCTCTCGCTTCACGTGGGTATTCTTTTGCAAGAGAAAAGTGAGACGCAAGGGATAATCAAGAAGTTTGCGAGAAGAGCCCAAAATGAATTCGAGTTGAAGATCAAGAAGATTCAAGCGATAATGGAAGCGAATTCAAGAATACTCAAGTCGAAGAATTCCTTGATGAAGAAGGGATCAAGCATGAGTTCTCCGCCTCCATACTCCCTCAACAAAATGGAGTAGTAGAAAGGAAGAACCGGACTTTAATCGAGATGGCAAGGACAATGCTTGATGAATACAAGGTTTCCGATCAATTTTGGGCGGAAGCCGTCAACACCGCTTGTCATGCCATCAACCGATTATATCTCCACAAAATATTGAAGAAAAGCGGCATACGAACTCCTCACCAGGTAACAAACCAAACATCTCATATTTCGTAGTTTTTGGTAGTAAATGCTTTATCCTAAACAAGAAGCCTAAGAACTCCAAATTCGCCTCCTAAGATCGATGAAGGTTTCTTGCTAGGATATGGATCAAATGCCTACGCTTATCGTGTTTTCAACAAAACTTCCGGTTGTGTTGAAATAGCGAGAGACGTGACATTTGATGAATCTAACGGCTCTCAAGTAGAGCAAGTTGATTTAAATGTGCTAGAAAATGAGGAAGAACCAAGCATTGCAATCAAGAAGATGGCAATAGGTGAAGTGAGACCGCAAGAAAAGGTGGATCAAGACAATTCATCTACACAAGTGGAGCCTCCCACTTCAACTCAAAGTCAAGGCATACCTCAAGGGAGTACAAGCAAACTCGTGGAGGATGCTCAAGATGAAGACCTTGAACCAATCCAACAAGTCTCTCAAATGCCACATCCGAGGGTGCATCAAAGTATCCAAAGAGACCACCCTGTCGATAACATTCTCGTGACATTCAAAAGGGAGTAACTACACGCTCTAGAGTAGCTAACTTTTGTGAATTTTACTCCTTTGTGTCTACTTTGGAACCTTTGAAGGTTGAAGATGCACTAAGAGATCCGGATTGGATAATGGCTATGCATGAAGAGCTTAACAACTTTGTTAGAAACAAAGTATGGTCACTAGTGGAAAGGCCTAGTCAAAACGTGATTGGAACCAAATGGGTCTTCCGCAACAAACAAGACGAGAACGGAGTTGTTACAAGAAATAAAGCTCGGTTGGTAGCTCAAGGATTCACTCAAATTGAAGGTTTGGATTTTGGTGAGACTTATGCTCCGTTGCTAGACTAGAATCAATTCGTATATTGGTTGCATTTGCTACTCACCATGATTTCAAGCTTTATCAAATGGATGTCAAGAGTGCTTTCCTAAATG
Source organism: Rhipidocladum racemiflorum (assembly GCA_036346355.1). NCBI lineage: Eukaryota > Viridiplantae > Streptophyta > Magnoliopsida > Poales > Poaceae > Rhipidocladum > Rhipidocladum racemiflorum. The sequence goes on along the minus strand of CM070576.1, from coordinate 66,145,320 downwards.
GTCCAATCGCCGAATTAGTCTATGTTGAGCAAACCGCACGAATGGAGGACCACAAGAACCCCACTCATGTATACAAACTCCATAAGGCGCCTACGGGCTTAAGCAAGCACCTAGAGCATGGTATGAATGTCTTAAGGATTTTCTTATTAAAAAGGGTTTCGAAATTGGTAAAGTCGATCCTACTCTCTTCACAAAATATGTTGATAATGACTTATTTGTGTGCCAAATATATGTCGATGACATTATATTTGGTTCTACTAATAAAAGCTTTTGTGAAGAATTTAGTAGGTTGATGACTAAGAGATTTGAGATGTCAATGATGTGTTAATTGAAATTCTTTCTTGGATTTCAAATCAAACAACTCAAGGAAGGGACGTTCCTATGTCAAACAAAGTACATCAAAGATATGCTCAAGAAATTTGACATGGAGAATGCCAAGCCAATTCATACACCAATGACAACTAATGGTCATCTTGGTCTAAATGAAGAAGGTAACCCTGTGGATCAAAAGGTATATCGATCCATGATAGGTTCATTGCTTTACCTTTGTGCATCTAGGCCTGATATTATGCTTAGTGTTTGTATGTGTGCAAGATTTCAAGCCGCTCCGAGAGAGTGCCACCTAGTAGCCGTGAAAAGAATTCTTAGATATTTAGTTCACACACCTAGTTTAGGGCTTTGGTATCCTAAAGGATCAAAATTCGATTTGATTGGTTATTCTGATGTCGATTATGCGGGTTGCAAAGTGGATAGAAAAAGCACTTCGGGACTTGTCAATTTCTAGGTAGATCACTAGTGTCTTGGTCCTCAAAGAAACAAAATTCAGTTGCTTTATCTATCTGCGAAGCCGAATACATTGCCGCAGAAGTTGTTGTGCACAATTGTTATGGATGAGGCAAACCTTGAAGGATTTTGGTTTTTGTATGAAAAAGGTACCACTCTTATGTGACAATGAGAGTGCGATCAAAATAGCCAACAATCCCGTTCAACACTCTCGGACCAAGCACATAGATATCCGACACCACTTCCTTAGAGATCACTCTGAAGGGAGACAGAGATATTACCTATGTGAGAACCGAAAAACAATTGGCCGATATCTTTACCAAACCTCTAGATGAGAAGCGCTTTTGCGAGCTTAGAAGTGAGCTAAACATCCTAGACTATCGGAATGTGTCTTGAAAGATTGCACTCATTGATTATCGCTAACTAGCTCAATTTCAAAATAAAATGATTGAAAAAGTTATTGAGTGAATTTCAAAAGCTTTTAGTTGGATCTTAATCTCGGATCAATTCACTTGTAATCATAGTTTTGATTGCTTGGATGCTTCTTGATGACAAGTGGAATGATCCTCCCTAAGTTCATATGACTCGAGTTTTGAGACTTCACTCAAAATCCTTGTATCCTTCTCGATCACCGGAAAATTCAGCACATCGGAACATCCGATCCAATCATCGGACTATCCGATGTCCGGCGATTGTTCCACATCGGAACTTCCGATATTTTATCGGAACATCCGATGTGGGCTCCGCACTTAAGTGCCCGTGCCCTTTCTTTTCTCTTGTCCTTTTCCTCGTGTCTCTTTAGCCTCTCCTTCCCCTTTTCATCTTTGTGCCGTTATCGGAGTTTCCGACCTCTCGAAACTTCCGATCTTTGCTTGGGAAGGATTGCATCTTGAAGAGGACCCTCATCTCCGCGAGATTTCTCCGTGTTCTTCGCGAGGTAAACCCTAGGGCTCAATCCTTTCCTTTTGGATCTAGGCGCTCTTTTCGAGAAATCGTTTCGGTGAACTTGTTCATCTATTCCTTTGGTTCAATTCTGTCAAATATCATTCCTTTCTATCGGTTGGTTTTTGAGAAAACGTTGTGTTGATCTAGATCCGTAGACATCGGACATTCCGATCGAAAATATCGGAACTTCCGACCACATGTCGGAACTTCCGATGTGAAATCGGAACTTCCGATGTCAATAGAATGAAAATCAATCCAATGTCAAGTTTCTCTCATTAGCTTAATCGATTCCGCTCTTGTCCTTAGAACAATGGATCCTACCAAGGTGGCTCTCACTTCACCGCACTCCAAAGCAGTGGTGGGCTCCAAAAGGCCAAGGCAGACTCCAACAGGAACAAGAACCAAAAGGGCTGCGGGTAGAGGAAGAGGTGGAGGCAGTGGAGGACCAGGCATCCAGATTCGTGACCCTCCATCTGACCCTCCCGCCAGGCAGTGAATGTACCTCGAGGAGCGCCATTGCCTTCTAGGAAGGGCAAAGGCTGTGGCGAGAGCTTCTCAACCTCAACCAGCCTGCACTCCAAGCAATTCCAAGGCTCGAGGCAAGCAGAGAGGAATCCTCGTCTCAAGAGGAAACCCATGAGCTATAAAGGAAAAGCCGCCAAAGTGCGCGAAGCTAGAGAGCAGAACCCGAGGCGTAAGCACGCTCTCGATCGACTATCGCTTCGACCTTCTTTCAAGCAGGATTTCTATGAATCTATCATTCGACAAGGAAGAATCCAGTCATTCTAATGCAAAGGTTGGATCGGGATTACATGGCCGCAGCTGATGATGCCACTTTCACAGAGGTCATTGCAGCTTGTGAAAGAACTGGGACTAAAAGAATAATGAGTTTTCAGCATGATTGGAATATTGAGATCATCGCTCAGTTCTACTCCACTTTGTATATCTCCAGGGACGAGTCTCCACCTTGCATTGGATGACGAAGGAGTTTGGTATGAGATCTCCTATGTCAATTTTGCTCATTGCCTTGGATTCACCGGCCGATCACGTGACAAAGATCGATTCACAATGAAGCCTCGCTCGGTGCCTCCAACCTGAACTTTTTGTATGATGAGGATGCAGACTTTGAGGAAGGAAGCACAAAAGGCATGAAGCCGTTCTTTGCCTGTCTCAACAGGCTGTTCAGGAAGACGCTGGCTCCCAAGGAAGGTGACGCCTCTCACATTCTGTCTTATACAAGGAACCTGCTGAGTAGAATGCGAGTTGGACAGCGTCCTTTTGATGTGTTTGATTTCATATGGAATGAGATCCGCTTGACAGCTCAGGAGCCGAAGAGAAGCTGTGGGTATGCTCCATTCATCATGCATATGATTGAGCACATTACTCACCAGCATTTTGAGTATGATACCAAGCACACAGGAGTGCAGATCAGGGCGATCAAGGCCCCAGCTCAGCCTGCTAGGCGTGCTTCGACTAGAGGTGCTGCTACCTCCTCCTCCACAGCTCCTCCTGCTGCAGCCGCCAGTGGATCATCCTCTCCAATTCTCCGCGCCTTAAAGTCCATCTTTGTCCTGTGCAAGGGCAATGCAGCAGCGCACAAGAAGAACACCAAAAGACTAAAAGACATTCAGAGGCATCTGAATCTGGAGTGTTCAGAGGATGAGGAGAGCGATGAGGAGGTTGAAGATCCTTTTGCTCCAGCGCCTGCAGCCTCAGATGAGTCCGAGGACGATGAGGAGTCCGGCTCTGATGATGCTTCCGAGGAGTCGGACTAGTCTTTTCTCTCTCTCTCTCTCCTTGTTCTCCTTTCTGGTGCTTGATGCCAAAGGGGGAGAAGAGAAAGAAAGCTTTTATCAGTTTTATCATCCTTCGATTAGTTCCTTTTCCAAACTTTGTTATCATATGAACTTGGGACTTGTTACGCTTGATAGTATGCTTTACTTATGCTCCGTTGGATAATTGTCTCTATGAATTAATATTAATGGTTATTCAATATTTAGCTTCCATAAGTGCTTATTTCATTATATACTCAGTTTTTGGGGGAGCTCCTGCAAAATTTGCTTTTAAAATTGTGCTTTTGCGATGTTTTCCTATCCTTTGCACATCTTTAGGGGGAGCTCAACCAATACGAAATTCTATTAATATCCTTTTATCTCAGAAGCTTTAATCGGGTTGTCATCAATCACCAAAAAGGGGAGATTGAAAGTGCATCTAGGCCCCTAAATTGGTTTTGGATGATTAATGACAAACGATTATACAGACTAATGTCTTCAATGAGTTTGTGAACAGTAAAAGAGTAAATGTGAGATTCTCTACATGCGAAGGAAACCCTCAAACGAATTCAAGCGAGTAAAACGGCTTCGTAATTTAATTTTTCTTTGCTTTGTGTCGTAGGAATGCCGTACTATTAAGAGGGATGCATCGTAGATGATCTAGAGTAGTCTCTATGCTCAGATGAATGTTACTTCAAATCTTTTTGAGATTCTAAGTCATCGTGCATGCACCGGAATGTGTTTTTATCTAAGTTCAAGTCGGACATTCCGATATTACATCGGAAGTTCCGATGTGACCGGACATTCCGATGTGCATGTTTGCTTCAGTCCGATGCGTAGAAGATGTATCGGAAGTTCCGATATTTACGATCGGAAGTTCCGATACGTTGTAAAGCTTTCTAGGGTGCTCTCTGTAAAGATCGGAAGTTCCGATATTTAACATCGGAAGTTCCGATGTGTTCTAACCTGAAATGGGAGCTCTGGATTGATCGGACATTCCGATATATTGATCGGACTTTCCGATGATTAAGTCGGAAGTTCCGATGTTGATATCGGATAGTCCGATGTGGACTTAGAAGCATTTTGTCAAGGGCATTTCTGGGAACATCGGAAGTTCCGATGTTGATATCGGAAGTTCCGATGCATCTTGTGTAACAGCTAAAGTGCGCTCGAGTTCTGATTATTTGTACATATCGGATATTCCGATGTTGATATCGGAAGTTCCGATATGCAGCTGAGTGGGAGTATAACGGCTAGTTTTTGCAAGAAACTATAAATACCCCACCCCTCTCATTTGAGGGTTACACACTCTATTTGGCGTAACTCTAGTGCACATTGAGCCCTCTCTAGTCTACTTTTGAGCCCTCCTCTTTGATCTTAGAGATCATTCAAGGAGTGAGGACTAGAAGTGAGATTTGGAGCTAGAGTGAAAAGGAAGTGTCTTCCATCTTGAGCATTAGAGTGTTCCTCCAAGATTGATCATCGTGCATTTGTTACTCTTGGAGGTTGAAGGACTCCTAGACGGCTAGGCGTCGTTCACGAGCTCCCAAGGATTGTGGGTTGCCGTGAAAAGTTTGTGAAGGCCGGCTCCGCCTCCGAAAGGAAAGGAACCAAATAGTGGAACCAAGCCTCAAGTGTGACCGAGGTTTGGGAGGAAAGGGTTGGAAAAGACCCGGCTCTTTGGAGCTTCCTCAACGGAGACGTAGGATTCCCTCAAGAATCCGAACTCCGGGATCAAATCCGCGTCTTTGTCTTCTTTACTTAAGCTTGTCTCCTTATTCAGTCGTTTTATTGTTCTTAGATTGTTCTCAAGTTTATTACTTTCAGTTATTAATCGTCCGTGTAAAAAGTCGATCGGACATTCCGATCTGGAATCGGAAGTTCCGATTATATCGGAAGTTCCGATCCAATACCGGAAGTTCCGATACTCTTTCCGCTGCGACAAATTTAGTTTAAATTTTAAATTGCCTATTCACCCCCCCCTCTAGGCAACTTTCTCATCTTTTCAGCGCCGTGCAGCGGTGCTTTCACCATCAGCTCGGGCGCAATGTGGAAGCTTATGTGGATGATGTGGTAGTTAAAACGCAGACAGAGGACAGCCTCACCTCCGATCTGGCCGAGACGTTCGCAAGTCTGAAGACGTTCCAGATGAAGCTAAACCCAGAGAAGTGCGTTTTCGGAGTGTCTTCCGGGAAACTACTCGGGTTCATCGTCTCCCGTCGTGGGATCGAGCCGAACCCGGAGAAAATTGGAGCCATTATGAAAATGGCCCCGCCTACCAGCCAAAAGGAGGTCCAAAAGCTCACCGGATGCATGGTAGCGCTTGGCAGGTTTATCTCACGATCGGGGTCCGGGAATGCCTTTCTTCAAGCTCCTTAAGAAGCAAGATCGCTTTGATTGACGGCAGAGGCGCAGCAGCCTTCAAGAACTCAAGGTGTTTCTCTCCACTCCCAGTCTTAGTCTCGCCGACGCCAGGTGAACCTCTTACGCTCTACATAGCGGCAACATCTCATGTAGTAAGTGCCGTGATAGTTGTGGAAGCGGGAGGAATCTGGACACCGCTACGGCGTGCAACGCCCGATTTATTTTCGTCGCTGAAGTAATCGGGCGAATCCAAGACAAGATATCCTCCAATCCGTAAGCTGCTATACGCCATTTTGATCTCGTCACTAAGTCAAGCATTATTTCCAAGGACATTCGATTTCGTAGTCACTTCTTTCCCGTGGGAGAGGTCCTCCATAATCGGGAAGCTCTTGGAAGAATTTCAAAGTGGGCAATGAGCTTGGAGCTTTCGACATCTCATTCAAGCCGCCACCCGTCAAATCCAGGCTTTGGTCGACTTTACTACCGAGTGGACCAAATCCTGCACCCTTCGCACGTAAGAAGTACCGAATATTGGATCATGCACTTCGACGGGTCTCTCATGCTTGGAGGAGCGGCGGGAATCCTCCTTATCTCGCCTAAGGGTGACAGTGAAGTATGTCCTTGGATTCACTTCCCGGCCTCAAACAATGCCGCGAGTACGAGGCCCTCATCCATGGGCTTCAGATCGCCACATCACTTTCGAATCCGACTACCGCGCTCGAGGCGACTCCCGGTTGGTGGTGAATCAAGTCTGAAGGATTTGGTTGTGCGTGGATCGAATATGGCGACATCTTGCCAAAGAAGTCCGAGAATTGGAAGGCAAGTTTGTGATGGAGGCTGGTTCATGTCCTCCGCCGCAATAATGAGGCAGCAGACGAGTTGGCTAAGATGGGAGCCACTCGGGCGGATGTCCCAAGTGATATCTTCGTCACGGGATCTTCACGAGCCAACCGTTACAAAACGGCAAAAGCCAAGCGAGGGTCCCAAACCGGTCCTGCTCATCGATCCGATCGACTACCCGTACCTTGATTATCTCCTGAAGGACAAACTCCGGAAGCAACCACTCGGCAGAGCGCATCTCCGACAAGCCAAATCCTCGTGGTGGTAGGCGACGAGCTCTTAGAAAAAGTGCCTCGGTGTCCTCAGCGGTGCATTTCGGGACAAGTGGGAAGAGAGCTGCTCCAAGAAATCCATTCGGGAATGTGTGGCCATCACGGCGTCAAAAGCGCCTTGGTTGGGAAAGCCTACCGACAGGGTTTCTTCTCGCCAACTACAGTAACGGATGCCAAGGAGATAGTTCGAACCTGCGAGGGCTGCCAATTCTATGCAAGACAGACACACTTGCCGGCACAGAGCTACAGACTATACCCATTTCTTGGCCTTTCGCGATCTGGGGCTCGACTTAGTGGGCCCGCTCAAGAAGGCTCAAGGCGGTTTCGCTTACCTCTTCGTGGCCATTGACAAGTTCACCAAGTGGATCGAAGCCAAGCCAGTCGTAACTATCACTGCAGTTAAGGCCAAGGAGTTCTTCCAGGATATTGTAGTCAGATTCGGAGTGCCCAACCGGATCATCACGGACAACGGCACCCAGTTCAGGAGTGAAGAATTCCAAGAATGGTGCGAAGGCGTCGGGATCAAGATCTGCTTCGCCTCGGTGGCTCACCCACGAAGCAATGGGCAGGTCGAGCGAGCTAACGGTCTGGTCCTTCAAGGCCTCAAGGCCAGGATCTTCGACCGCCTCAAACCGTATGCCGCCCGATGGGTGAAGGAGCTACCGTCAGTACTCTGGGGACTCAGAACCACCCCCAGCCGAGCGACTGGCCAAACTCCCTTTTTTCTGGTCTATGGCGCAGAGGCGGTTCTGCCGACTGAGCTGGGATTCGAATCCCCGAGGGTTCGGAACTACAACGAAGCCGAGTCCGAGGGAAGCCGAATGGTGGAGCTTGATCAACTCGAGGAGGCTCGGAACGTTGCCGCCCTCCAGTCGGCTAAGTACCTCCAGGGACTTCGGCGCTACCACTCTATAACGCCGTAAATAGGACCTTTTCGTATGAGATCTGGTCCTGAGGAGGAACCAAAAGCGAGCACAAGCTCTCTCCAATTTGGGAAGGTCCATACATCGCCCGTAAGACAACCCGCCGGTGCTTATCGACTCAGGCGAAGAAGGCGAGGTTCGCGAATACTTGGAACGCCGAACAGCTCCGCCGCTTCTACGCATGAGTTATGTATCCCACTCTTACACATTAAATAAAATAGTGGTTCGTCTTATTTTACGAGTTACGTGTAATGCTAGCCCCGAGTGGTTATTACCCGATCGTAGCGCCTAACCCTGGTCGTGCCGATATAGAATGCACGGAAATAACAAACCACGATGAGCACAAAGCCTCGGCGGTTTATACCAGCGCTGTAACGGGTAGAAAGCACTAACCACTCGGGACTGCAATTCGCAGCACTGAATTTAACCAAGATTTGCCTGGTCGCGAATTTCTAACCGTCAAAAGCTCGAGCCCCACTTCTCTGTCGGGTAATCGAGCAATGACTAGAATGAGTTGATCGGCGGAACCACTAAGTTCGGGTTAAATGTGATAGGCACGAACTGGATAAAATTTCGCATTTCATTCCATAATGTTAATAATTTACATTGCTAATTTTCTTTTTCTTTTTCTCGCTAAAAAAAAAAAAAAACTACTGGTCTTCTTTGGTCTTTGTTGGTACTCCTGCCATTTGGTCTTTGTCTTTAGTCTTCTTGAATTGGCCTTGTTGGGAGACCCGGAGGCGAGATCGCTGAGGTTAGTCGCGACCCACGCGACCCAAAGCCGCCAGAATCTCCTCGTCAACCACCCACAAGGGGGGTACAAGGCGGACGAGGGCCCTGACGGCAAGGTCGTCGCGACGATCGCGACCAACCATCTCGAGGATGATCTCCGCTACCTCGTGGAGCCCCGGTGCGACCTCCAACAAGGTGGCCACGGCGGCGGCGTCCCTCGCCGCTCCGTCCTCCGCCTCCGCCTCCAGTGTGAAAAAGTCAAGGTCTTCCCATGCTTCCGCCTCCTCCCAGTTGTGCAACATCCCGAAGAATCGATGGCGAAACAACGCCGCGTAGGGACCAACGAACCTCCCCGTAATAGACATGGAAGGAAACTGGAAGAGGAAGACGAAGGACAAGGCAAGAAGAAACGGGCGATCGCTCATTAGCGGTGACGCCCCATTTATAAGCCACCCCAGCATCGGAAATTGAAGCATCTCAAAGGCAATCAAAACGCGCCACCTCACAATCAATGAAGCGCGAAAAACGAAGCGACAGTGCAAATACCGAAGAAGATCGGCGCATTGAACAAAATCAAGGAGAATTTCACCAGACACATGTTGTAAGCAGTTCAATCCCATTCGGCTTCCTCGCTTAATTACACCAGATTAAGCGCAAAAGCCCGGGGGCTGGAGAGCTAGCAAGTGATGCAAGCCTGGGGGCTAAACCACTCAGCCAGGTGGCCACAACGTAAGTCCCGACGCTCGAGAGCTGCACGCCAGCCTCTCGGAAAAGCGTGTCCGGGGCAAGAAAGCCACGGGCCAAGGCCCTAGCGTTTGGAAGCCATACCAGTCGGCTGAAGCCCACCCGGAAAGGCACAATAGGATCCGAAAGGCTACGGGCCTATATTCGGGTCTGAAGACCACTCAGCGGAAGATAATACAGGCAAATCATATTGAAGTAAGAAGACACGATATTTCAAACCAGGAGGGCGAGCACTCGGCATCAAGGCCCACATCAAAGTCAGAATTCTAGATTCTCCAACAAGGCCTGCGATGCACTGCACACCTCTTCGAGGAGCGCGTTGGCCTTATCTTCATCACAGTAAGCCTTCTTTCACAACCGAGGTCAACTCTCGGATAATGAGACTTGACCACCGCCAATGCCTGGTTCGCGCTCATCGCTGCGGACTCTTTGGCGTAAGCTCGATCTGTCGGCTCCTCCCGAGAGAAGTGGAACAAAGATCGTCCCCCTGGCGGCGTGGCTCCTTCAATGCGCAGAAGGTGCAGGATCAAGCTCGCAGCGACGCGCAGCTTCAGTCCGCCCTGTTCGGCGGCCGCCATCTTCTCCTTGCACTCTGCCACAAAGTCAAACAGCCATCAAGAGCACACCCGACGCCAAGTATGTTCAACCCAAGTCAAATAAATTTACCCTTCAGGCTCACAGCATCCTTTCAGTGACTCGAGCTTCGAGGCGAGAATTCTCTGAGGCCTCGGTAGGGCCTCGGCTTCGACAGCGGTCGAGTCGCTCTCAAACACGAGTGTCATCATCCTCTCCAACCACCATCCAAAAGCATCCGAACCGTATTCGAGGAGAATCTCACCTTCAAGCATATGCTCAAGCTTCGTCTTCTCCTCCCGGATCGTCATACACTCGCCACTGGCTCGTGGACTTCTTTCCACCTGTCCGCGCTGATCTCGTTGAGCTTGTCCTGCATCGCTTCGCTCCTTGAGCTTCGGGAGCACCTTCCGGAAAAACCGCGACCTTTGCTCCGAGCGCTCCCCATGTCCTAGGTAACAGGCGAATCTCGAGGAGAAGTCGGCGAGGCAGATTGAGGACAAGAAGCTCACCCTCGACGAAGCGTGCTACACTGACGGTGAGCTCATAAAGCTCCGTCCGAGCCGCTCTCTCCATCTCGTCGTCCTCTTCCATCCCTTTCGGTGGAACCCCTTCCCACCATACGGTCCGATTCGGGGCTTTGGCAGGACCGAGCGGCGGTGGCTCTCGAGGCACTTCTTCCACTCCGGGAGACGGTGCCGGGTCGATCTCGTCGGCGGCGGGCCACCGGATGGTTCGGCCGTTAGCGCCGCGGCGCCCGGTGGCGAAGCCACTGGCGGTCGGCGGCGGTGACCTAGCCGACGTGGCGGGGGCTCCCCTGGGAAGCCTCCGCTGGGCCTTTTCAGAGACCCTCCACGAGGACGCCCACAGCAGGAGTCCTGAATCGGCAAAAGGAAGACACCTCAAGGCCTGAATAACAAAAGACAAGGATCGCCCAAAAGAATACCTCTTGGATTTCTTGAATTTCATCCCTGTGTTTCATCCGAGGCCCAGACCACTCGGAGGGAAGTTGGCGCCTGGCACTGGGCCGCCACTGAGACAGAAGGCTGCGGCCCCGCTTTGCGATCCGGTGCACCAGAGGTCGAAGGTCTGGCCGACGAAGACCGGCGACCTCCTCCGCCGACTCCGGTGCAGCTTCGTCGATCGAGGTGTCACCGCCGCTTCGCTGGCGTGTCTCACCGAGAGAGGCCGACAACTGGAGCGTCAGAAAGGAAGGACGCGCGCTCCTGAAAAAAGGAACGATCGCACCCTGTTTGAATCACACATCAGTCAAAGAAATCATGGAACAGCCTTTCGAGAGAATAGTGCACTCACAGAGGGGGAGGCCTTGCCATCGAAAATTTACGAGGGCAGCCTGTTGGTGATTATTGTGCCAGGCACGAAGAAATCAACTACCCGTCTTTGCCAGCGCCTCCATCGATAGGTCCACTTCCGACTCCCGCGTGGGGTCCAGAGGCCCGTTGTATTGGAACCCCAAATGGACTCTCTCCTTCAAGGGCTGCACTCGGCGCTTCACAAAACTGACCGCGATCCCGGGGCCCGTCGACCCTCGATTCTTCAGATCGTCAATCAATGCCGAGGCTCGGGGACTTGCGCCAAACCTCCTCCGTCTGGTGTCGCTCCAAAGATCGGGAAGCTTTAGGAGCACACAGGCAAAGGGGCGAGGAAAGGATCAACGTTGGCACAATAGAACCACTCCGCCTCCAACCTTTGAGGAGGTCTTGAGAGGAACGACGAAATCGCTTTCTTGAGCCCTCCCAGCTGAGCTCCGGCACCCCAACGATATTGGGAGCGGCCGGTTCGGATGAGGCTTCACTGGAAGAAGGAGCGGAACAAATCCAAATGAGGACGTATCCCAAGATACGCCTCGCAGAGCTGGGACGAAGATGGCAATGTGAAGAATCGAGTTGGGGTTCAAATTGATCAACTCAATTTCGTAGAAGTGGAGGAGCCCGGAAGAAGGCGCTCCCAGAACGCTAAGTCCTCGCGGAAGAAGGACTCAAACACCACAATCTCATTCTCTAGAGGTGTGGGGTAAGGGTCACTGCGGCGGGCGGCGGAGATCAACTCCAGCGGAGGGAGGACGCCGGCGGCAACCATCCCCTCCAAGCGGGACATCGTCGTGATGGAAGTCTCCCACCCTACCGTCGCAGGGTCGGTGCTACCCTCCGATGACGAGGAAGACGACATGGCGAAGAAGAAGACCTGGAGGGAAGAACCGCCGCAAGCCAAGGGCGCGAAATCAGAAACCCTAAATCGCCAAGGAAGGTTTGAAGGTTTCGCAGCCGTGGTGGAAAAGGTGCGAGGAGGCCGTTGCTCCAACAAGGGTCCTTTCGACTTATAAGAAATGGGCCCCAATTTCCACCTCACGGTGGGAAGAAACAAGGGCCCTCCTGTTCAGTGCAGGCCAGATCGTGGCACGCCCCATGACGGGCCAATAGTTGCGTCGCGCAAAACGCGGCCAGTGTCAAATCTGGTCCGAAGTTTGGGAAAAAGTGCGCCCACGACGGGCTGAACGCCGCCGCCACGGAAGCTTGGGGCTGGGCACTTTCCGAACATCCTCGACGGCACACCCCATAATTTGGGGTCAATTGCTGGTCATTTGTCTCACAATGCGATTGGGTGCCACGAGGATCTACAACCAACACGGTCTTGAGAATGCGCCCATGAGGGTCTAAAGCGATCTTGCCGTAGCGGGCACATGCATTACTCTGTATGACCAAGGTATGCCCCATGAGGGTCACCGAGCGACAAGCGGTTGCCAAGACCGTAAATCCGGGCGCGGGTACCACTCGACCCACGAGCCAAAAAGACCAAGGTATGCCCCATGAGGGTCACCGAAGCGACAAGCCGGTTGCCAAGACCGTAAATCCAAGCGCGGGTACCACTCGACCACGAGCCAAAAAGACCAAGGTATGCCCCATGAGGGTCACCGAGCGACAAGCCGGCTGTCGCAAGACCGTGAACGGGCGCGGGTACCACTCGACCCACGAGCCAAAAGACCAAGGTATGCCCCATGAGGGTCGGCCGAGCGACAAGCCGGTTGTCGCAAGACCGTGAACGGGCGCGGGTACCACTCGACCATGAGCTAACCAACCACGGTGGCTTCATACTACAAGTTCTTTATGATCTCTCTCGCATAATCCTCATGACAGGTAAGGGACGGAAAGTCGATCCTAAAGCACTTGGGGCTCTTGTGGGATGACAGAAACAGGGTCCCGCAAGAGGGACCTACACTACTGGCCTCGACAAGCGGAATGGAAAGCCCAAAGCCAAGCAAAGACCACGACGGGCCCAGAGGAGACCTTCGACTTGCTCCCCAAGACAACTCCGGTCCTTCAAGGAAGCTTCGTGCCTCGCCCTAACAACCCGCCAGGGACGAGGCATGCGGTCCTGACATCGCCAGAGCCTGCGAAGCCGGAACGACAAGGCGGCGGCGTGGGTCGGAGAAAGCATAACCTCCTCTCCAGGACATAGAGCGTGAAGGCGGATAAGGACAAGGGACATGTCGTCCAGGCCACCATGTTTAGGGCCCGGTGGCGCCCATCTATCATGTATTCTCCCCCCAGTATATAAGGGGAGGAGGAAAAAAACAAGGAGGCTCTCTCTCTCTTGCTCTCTCTTGAACACACACAATACATCCAAGAACACAGGACTAGGGTATTATCTCCTCCGAGAGAGCCCGAACCTGTCTAAAACAGATTGCCCCAGTATCCTGTGTTACCATCAAGCTCAGATCCCGCACAAATCCCCTAGAATCACAAATCTTATTGCCGGCGAAACCGATCGTCGACAACTATTCACCTTGCATTATCTATTGTTTTTAGAGCATAATCTTTTCTCATCAATGAGGATGTCAATGACTAGCCCGCTACCCCCAGTTGATTGCTTTTGGCAATTCTATTGAGCTCTAGTACCGTTTTATTCTTCTTTTGCTGTATTATTTTATTTGGTCCGTGCTGTTCGTAATATAAACTTTGATTATTAATAAATTGCGTTGGATGTATTGTGGTATCATCTTTATTATGTGTACTAGCCTTTTCTGTACTAGTACATGATACATAGAGAATTTTAGGGTTTTTCCCGGATTCGATAGTCTCCATCCCTATACGCTTTGAACACCTCACTAACCACTTACTCCAGCAATTTGCGCCCCCCAAAAGCATGGCTTCTCTGTCTTCCTCCTTTCTCTACAAAACAAACTGTGTTATGCTAAACATTAGTTTGTTTGAGATCACGAGGCTTGACATTTCTGAAGCACGGTGCATTACGCGTTTCACAGGTAGCCCATAAGGCCATAACAATGTTTAAATTCTCACCAACAGTAGTCTCTTGGATTCATCCCTAAATTGAATCAACTAATTACCTAATAGGTGTTCAACATTAGTAGTGAGCGTCTCAAGCCAAAAATACATCACATCACATTCCAAATGAATATTGCAAGTGGACACGAGATCTATTACCTGCTAGTAATAATCTTTTTGGAGTGTACTGTTGAAATGCCCCAAAAATTTCGAAAATCCCAAAACCCTATTTGCGAACCCTAATTTGGTGTTAATTGGGTTTTAATCGCGTTCTTGAGCCGTTCTTGGATTCTGGGGAGAGATGGGATGGGAGCAGTTGTACATACCTGGACTCCCGCTCGGACCGCTGGTCCTCCGCCCGTGCGCCGGTCCGTCGTTGCCGTGCGTCATCCGCGTCGCCTCCGCCTGCGCCCGTGCCATCGCCTCCGCGCGTCGCGCCCGCGCCCGACTGCGTCGACCTCGCTCCGCGCCGGCCGTTGCCTCTCCATGCGTCGCCCGCCTCGAGTCGCGCGCTTTGCCAGCGCCGCGTCATGCTCGCCTCCGCCTCCTTGGGACTCGCCACCGCCTGCTCTCGCGCGTCACGCCCCCGCCAGCCTGCTCACCTGCTCCGCCTCGCGCCCATGCCGCGACGGGGTATAAATCCCCGTGCGCCCCTTCGTTTTCCCCCTCGCTTGCCTTGCCCTTCGTCTCTCAGGTGAGAGCCCCCGCCTCTCCCCTTCTTCCCCACCTCCGGCGAAGCCCTTCCGCTGCCACCTTTTTCTTCCCCCTCGGCACCGAGCCGCCTCCCTCGCCGCTTGACTCCTCCCCTCCCCCGCTTGTTCGTTTTCCCCCGGTTCCTTCTTCTCCAGCCGCGGCCGAGCCCCGCCACCCTCGCCTCACCTCGCCGTCGCCACCCCTCCCGAGCCCTAACCCTAACCCTCTCTTCCCCTGTCTCTCTCTCTCTCGCGCTCGAGATCGATCGATCGATCGGTGGATTTGTACCACAGCCGAACCGGCCCCACCGTCAGTCTCGGCCGCGCCACAGGCCCATGCGCCGATCTTAAATCATACAGCCCACTGGCGACCACCAGCCTGTCACGTCGGGCCGCCTGTCAGGCGGCCGACCCGCGTGGTTTGGGCCGGCCCAGTACTCCCTCGCGTGCGCGCCACGCCCGTGGGCCATTCGGCCGGCTTGGGCTCGACCCAGTGCGGCCCAGCACTGTCGTCTTCCTTTTTCCTTTTTCTTTTCGGATTTAATTCCGAAAATCCGTCTAAATACTCCAAAAATCCGAAAAATCCCCGGAAAGTCCAAAAATAGCCAAAATACACTATCTCAACCGTTTCGAGCCGCAGAGTCCAAAAACGCTTTCCGTTTCGCCATCCGAAGTCCACAAAATTCCAAAATACCCAAAAAGCCCTTTTAACCCCTCTCCGGCCCTTCTCTCTCGATCCTTTTTCGTTTTTCCTTTTTCTTGTTTTTCTCTTTTCTTTTCTCGTTGTTTTATTCGTTTATTTATTGCTCGCTTTGTTGTACGCTAGATCCGACCTTGGAGCCCGTCCCGGAGCAATACGAGGAGCCGGAGAAGGAGTCGGACGCGATCAACACCAAGTTCAACGACGTCGACGACGACCTAGGACTTCCCCTCGCCTCGCAAGGCAAGCCGCACTCCTTGAACATGTTGAACCCATGTTAATATTGTAGTATTAATTATTTTGCTATTGCATTATGTTAGTATGTTAAATGCTAGAAATGTTATTTTAGAATGCCATGATGACCTAGGTAGTACCTAGTTTGATTAAAGACCCACTTTGTATTGTTGTGCCATATTTCCGTTGACAACCCTAGACTTAGCTATTGAATCTCGTATGCTAGTAGTAATTAATTAGATGAGCCTTAAAAGATTTGTGTATTAAAATAAAACCATCAAGCGGGAAGCTTGATGTAGACTATGTTTCAAAAATATGCTATGGTGAGAGGACTTTGGCGGGCAAACCACTAGATGGCTACGTGCCCGAACCTCGACCGTTGACGAGGCCAATGTGTGGTGTGGATTGTTGGTTTGGAATTGGCTAAGTCTTGGGCATAATTTTAAGTAATCACAACCTTGGGTAAAGTAAATAACTTAGATCCCGCTCAACCACAAGTTGGGTCGGTTGACCTCGTTGACTCGATCCAACCTAGCTCGGTACTTGAACTTCCCCTTGGAATACTTATAGGCGAGAGGTTCCATACTGGGGGCGTTGATCAGTATGCCCGCGGAAGGAATGGGGTGGAATGGAGGTTGACCAATGGTGTCACCTATCCACAACGGTAGATACCCTCAGGATCGGAACACGCGTCCCACCGTGGCCCGTGGGATCCCGAGTACTGTGCGGTTTTAAAACTACCGGGTAAGTGCTAAAGAGGGGTAGTTCAACGAAAAGCTTTGATGGTCTCGGCCTGGCCGCATGCATTTAAGTTGCATGTAATCGCGTGGCATGAGGGTCGTAGATATCTTGTGGGTAAAGCTGAGCAACTCTGCAGAGTCATGTTAAATGGTATTCGAATACGCCGTGCTTCCGGTCAATGAAGCTAAGTTTGAATTGGGGTGAATCCCGTAACCTAACCCAAGTAGACTTGTTATTTTCAACTTGACGTAATGGTGAACTTGTGAAAACTCAAAATTTGCTTATTTCTATTATGTATGGTTTGTGCTTCAAATGTAAAATGTTTTCGAAAATGAAAATGCATCCACAATGATAATAACCCTATTACCATTTCCTTGAGAATATCCCTGCATGTAATATTCAGAATTTCCGTGCGGTTTGTTGAGTACTGTTGTGTACTCAGTCTTGCTTTTTAACCTATTTTAGAATCGGAAGACGCAGAAGAACTCCAGAAGATCGTAGATGGCGAAGTAGTTTGGTTGTAGGGTCCTTTTTCTGTGCTCAGGCCTTGCCTGTGTGGTCTTTTGGTAATGTAATCTATTGAAGCTCGCCGCTTCCTTTTGTAAAGCTCTGGCCGTTAGGCCTTATTTGTATTAAAACAGTTGTTTCGTTCTTGTCTTTGTGACGTATGAGCAGTTCACGGCGGCTAATCATCACAAAGTATCATGTGGATTTAAATGCACCCCCTTGAAAAAGGCGGTCCGTCACAACTGTACTCCATTTCGTCTAGTGTAGTAGTGTTCCCATCAGAAAACAGTTCAGTAGTATACTTCAGCTCCAACAAGCGAGGGAGTGCGCCAAGCGAGTGGCCACCCTCGAGATAGCTCTTTCTTCGACTTCGTCCTTGCGGTCTGATGTGAGCGCTGACGTCGTCCTCTCCATCCCTCACCAAATCTCAAAGCAGACACCAAAAAAATCTGGTGAGATTACAGGCCGCCGCTCTAGTGCTCACTATTTAAATAATGGAAAAAGTTTACGCGGAAGGAGGGAGGAAAGCTAGCAAGGCCCCATCACAGGATTTAAGGCGAACAACCCAGGAACGAAACAAAAGGTCAAAGGCGACAATAAGTTTGTGCACGCACACCCCCAATACTAGTTGAATTTGTGTTTGTTGGAGTATCTACTAGTGATACTCGTGTCTCTATACCTAGCTGTAACGGCCGCGATTCGAGACACTAGTTTCATGTTCTTTTTTTTTTCGCGAGGTCGCTAACTTCATGTTAACTGAGTTATCGTAGCAAACAACACCCTTTGCTGAAAAATAAAAAACAATTTTGCTTTTTGAGGTTGTAGATTTGTTGTTGGGTACAATCAAATGACGAATTATATCGAACTGCTCGAAGCCCGAAGTAATTTCAATACAAAGCATACATGGAACCTCAAAATATCATAGGGAGTCAATTAGAGAGCACTTGGATGGTAAAAAGAATGCCAAAGATGATATTCTCACCATATACTACTCTCCTCCCAGCATTGGTGTCTACCCACTACACAGCACTGTGTACATGCAGCAAATTGCACAAGAACAAGCGGCACTGGGCAGTGGGCCCTGGGGAAGCATCGCCCTTGACGAGCGCACAGATACTTTTCAAAAAAGGCATACATGGAACCTCAAAATATCATACTTTCAATACAAAGCATACATGGAACCTCAAAATATCATAGGGAGTCAATTAGGTGTGTTTGGTTGATATGATAAGGTTGAATGGGATGTGATGATGCTGTACCATTTGATTCCATTATTTTGAGTGAATGGAATGGTTTAGCATCTAGAGAGAATATTTCTCAAATTTGTATCATTTGGTTCAGGATGAGATGGTTCAATTCAAGTAACCAAACATATGGATAATTTTTTTCTTTAACCATCTCATACATATACCATTTGATAAAGACAACCAAACACTAAGGGCACTTGGCTGTTAAAAGAATGCCAAAGATGAGATTATCACCATACACTACTCTCCTCCGAGCATTGGTGTCTACACTCTACACGGCACTGTGTCTGTGCACATGCAGAAAATTGCAAAAGAACAAACGGCGCTGGGCAGGGGGCCCTGGGGAAGCATCACCCCTGACGAGCCCACAGAGACTTCTCAAAAAAAGGCGGGAGAAAAAGAATAATCACCGGGAGGTGCAGTGCAACTAACTCCGGCGGCGGAGTCTTCGAATCCAAACCCATAAATCATTCCCTCCTCTCGAGGCGAGAGAGAGAGAGAGAGAGAGAGGTGCCCGCGACCGCGAGAGATGCCGATGCTTCGTCGCCTCCGCGTCTCCATTTGATCCGCGGGTGAGGTGAGCAGTGAGCTCCATCTCCGTCCCGTTCCCGTGTCCTCCGCTGGTTTCCGATCGCGGAGCTATACGCTTGCGGGTAAAATTTTGGATTTATTTCTGTGATCTTCGATGGCGCTCTTGTGATTTGGATGCCTTGTCGTGTAGCTCTTGTGGTTTGGGTTTCTCTCGTTGGTTTCCTCTCGCGGGAAGAGGACAACTCGGCGCAAATTTACCCGGAAAATCGCAGAGAACTTTCCTTTTCAGGCGTTTTATTGCGTAAAGCTGCAAAACTTTGCAGAGAATCGTGGGAGTTTGGACCATTTGGGTGCCCATTCTCTTGGGATGATAAATCCTTGTTAATATTGCCTTTTTTTTACCCTGCAGTAGACACATGTTACGTGTAATACTCGTACCTGCTTCGTTGATCCCGATTGATTAAAGAGGTTAAAAAATATCGAGGTTTCTGTGAAGTTTTTTTTTGGCCTTTTGTGTTTAATTTTGTCTGTGGAGACGACTGCTAAGTCCTCGTGCTCTCTGGTCCATGAGTAAGTACTGAGGTTTATAGGTGACGTGAGGATTTCTACTTCTCCGTGCGCAGCGAATTGTATGCGTTAGGCTGGTTAGCTATCAAAGTCTCTGTTCCTTGTTGAACATTGTGTTAGTACAGATGTTTGTGGGTTAATTGATGTTGCAAGCACAGTGCTCCATTTCTGAATTCTCTCTCTCTACATTGGTTTGCTTCTTGAATTCAGGAGGAGATCAGAACCGAGTGAGGAGCGGGGGGAGGTTGCCAAGGGGAGGGGTCGAGATGGGCTTCAATCCTCTGGAATGGTACTGCCAGCCGGTGAAGGATGGGGCGTGGTCTCATGTGGTCGAGAACGCCTTCGGCGCATACACACCCTGCGGCATGGACACCTTGGTGGTGTGCATCTCGTACCTCGCACTCTTTGGGGTTTGCTTCTATCGGATATGGAGGACGAAGAGGGACTACACAGTGCAGCGGTACAAGTTACGCTCGCCGTACTACAACTATCTGCTCGCGCTGCTTGCGGCGTACAGCATGGCAGAGCCGCTGTATCGGATCGCCACCGGCACCTCCATCATGAACTTGGATGGGCAGCCTGGCCTTGCTCCATTTGAGGTGAGGATGCTTACGTATAATATCGTCGCTGTCAAATCTTTGTTTAGAATTAAATCGTATGCTGATTTGTTGTTCCTGCTTGACAAGCGTATTTACCGAGTATCGTGTAGTACTAGATTGTAGGGCCACCTATATGGAAGCAGTGAAAAATGCTGTGTTTGCTATACATCTCACAGATGACTTGGAATATGATTATATTTTTGTTGCTGCAAAATGATATAGAGCTTAGCTATGTGGCATCTGCAACTTACAGAAAATACTGATGGGTATATAGCCTAAAGTTAAAGTGCGACAACAGTTTTTCAGTGAATATATGTGCCCTACTTTAGAACCTTTACTTCTACCGAATTCTTGTCCCCTTTGGGTTTTTCATTCATTTGAAATTCTGCCTATCTGCAGATTACTTCATTAATTATTGAGGCTGCTGCTTGGTGCTGTATGCTTATAATGATTGTACTAGAGACAAGAATTTACATCTACGAGTTTAGATGGTACATCCGGTTTGTAGTAATATACGTGATGGTTGGGGAAGCTGCTATGCTCAATCTTGTTCTTTCTGTGAGACAGTACTACAGTTCAAGGTATTTGTAAAATCATTTTTTCTTAATGAAACTTGTTGGGTGGTGACCCAAAGATTTATGCTTTTTAGATTTTTTTATGTAGGCTAACTTCTGTATTTTTCTTTTGCAGTTCAATATTTTACTTATACTGCAGTGAGATAATATGCCAGGTTTGAGGATTTTTTGTCTGTATAATCACATTCGGCGATCTCCTTTGTATACTGAAAGTATCTTTTCTGCAGTTATTGTTTGGAATTCTCATGGTGGTTTATCTGCCTAGCTTGGATCCCTATCCAGATTATACACCGATCAGGAATGAGATGCTTGTTGATAATACTGATTATGAACCTCTACCTGGCGGAGAGCAGATCTGCCCTGAGAGGCATGCCAATATATTCTCCAGTGAGTAAATATAATTTATTGTGCACTATTTGATACACACATAATTTTTTTCCTTTTGTTTTTAATCCGCGTAATACGCAATTTTCCATTGCAGTGATGGAAAACAAAAGTTACAAATTTATCATTATTCTTTTTTCTATCGTCGCACTTCTCTATAAGCATATTGATATAAATTTTGTTGTTTTGTTACTTTGCTAGGGATATTATTTTCATGGATGACTCCTCTAATGCAACAAGGATATAGAAAGCCCATTACTGATAAGGATATTTGGAAATTAGATAGTTGGGATGAGACTGAAACATTGTATAGCCGGTATGTCTGCCACTGTTGGAACTGAAATGAGGAATACTTGTACATATAAATCTAACATTGCTATCTTGTCTCAGATTCCAGAAATGCTGGAACAATGAGCTTCAAAAACCAAAACCTTGGCTGTTACGAGCTCTTCATAGTAGCCTCGGTGGAAGGTACACTGTATAGACGATAACTATATTTCTCAAAACCTCTAAGGTGTCAGTTACTTGCTATCTGGTTTGTGCTTACAGTGATCATTTTCCTTCACTTTCAGGTTCTGGCTAGGAGGATTTTTTAAGGTAGGCAAATGCATCTAGATTTTCTAAAAGAAGATTCGCCCTTCAGTTTGGTTTTCATATTTGTTCCATTACAGCATTTTGTGTTATTGTTGGCAACTCATCTCCCCTCCCCAAATTTTTAGATTGGCAATGATGCTTCTCAATTTGTTGGCCCACTCGTATTGAACCTCTTGTTAGAGGTATGCTTCTTTTTTTCGAAATATTTTAGAGGTATGCTTCTGATTTCATAACATCATCAATAACATCAAATGCTCCTGTTTTATCTTTATAAGCTATTTTTTTTTTATCAACTGTTTTATTTCCACCATCCACAAACTACTGATGTGATTTAGAACACACTGATTAATCGTGCAGATCTTAAAATACACTCCTTAAAGATTAGATTCCCTGTGCTGTCACCTAGTGGAAATGCTATTGTTAGTTCTGTGCCACTTAAGGTTGGTATTTTTTTGCAGTCTATGCAAAAAGGTGATCCTTCTTGGAATGGGTACATTTACGCTTTCTCAATCTTTGCTGGAGTGGTACGGATTATTTTCTTCTCTTGCGTGTTGCACACTGCATTTCTTTGTTGATTCAGTGTATTTGAACTCCCAAGCAACCACTGTGCTGCTTGTGAGTCAAATTCAGACAACCTTTTTGCTTGCTAACTCTTTCTTTACCATTCTTCAGTCGCTGGGAGTTCTTGCTGAAGCACAGTACTTTCAGAATGTCATGCGTACTGGTTTCAGGTTGAGGTCTACATTGGTAGGTGTTACATATCAAAGCCTGAAAGTACATTACAAGCTTTATTACGTTTATGTTAAGAAGCTATGCAGACAACAGGCAACCACAGAACCACTTGTCCCATTTTTTTTGAGGCCACTCATTTCTGCTATTATGGTTGACATGGGGATTGCAATTCCTGATTTTGTGTAACGTGGACATGTCTTACTTCATGACCCTTGTTTCGACCTTGCTTTTGCTTACTGTGCTATATATAGTCTAGTAGTTTACGGGCACATATTAGTGTAAACCATCTTTATCGTGTAAACTCCATAAAAAACCATATGTACAAGTTTTTAAAAATTATAAAAAAATTACCATACGTAGGGGAGGTGAGCTTCTATAACCCTGTAAAATTTGAGTACCAAAATTAATCGTATTTGAAAGATACGAAAAAGACAAATTCAGCCTAAATAATGATTTTTACTGTTCAACACTATTCATTCCGATGCTTGTCAATTTCATATCTTTCAAATGAGATTGGGTTTGGTCTTAAATTTCACAGGATTGTAGAAGCTCACCTCCCTTATGTATGGTAATTTTTTGAGAATTTTTGAAAACTTGTACATATGGTTTTCACGGAGTTTACATAATAAAAGTGGTTTACACTAGATATGTGCCCATGTGCCCGTAGTTTACTCCCCCACAAATAATACTAGCTTAGCTGCTGCCATTAATATGAAAAAATCCGTGTTTGTGGGTCGTATTTATGCATTTATGCTATGTGGTACTTTTACGCAAGAGCCCATATATTTAGTACACAGTAAAAGAAACCTAGTTCAAATTTCTACCTTGAAAGTTTGTTATACTACTACTTGTAGGTATTGTCAAATGTTTTAGATATCAAATCATCAGTTTTTAAGAAAATTTGTGTCTGACTTTCTGTTGTTCCTTAGATCGCAGCTGTTTTCCATAAGTCGTTGCGACTGACTAATGACAGTCGTAGGAAGTTTGCTTCTGGGAGGATAACAAATTTGATTTCAACTGACGCGGAGTCCCTTCAGGTGTTTTTTGTGTTAAGACTCGATCATTGCTACTTTGTTAGGAAGGAGAAATGCTGCTTGTGCACACCATACATGCAGGTTATTTGTATTTTATTTTTGCACACTTTTAATTTATATATTTTTTACATTTGCAGCAAGTATGCCAACAACTTCACAGTCTATGGTCTGCTCCTTTCCGAATTGTTATTTCCATGGTCCTTCTATATGCACAACTAGGTCCTGCAGCATTAGTTGGTGCACTCATGTTGGTTCTTTTGTTACCAATTCAGGTACATTTCTCTTTAGGCATATGTAAGTATGAGAATTCTTATGTTGTATTGTTAAGAGTGTCTATGCCTTTTGTTTTAGTCCTAACGTTACTAATACCTAAGAGATCATGGCATTGGCTGCTACATTTGCTAGAGAAGATGTTTTTTCATATATAAATTCTTGTGTGGAGCCTAGAGTTCATATTAGAGTCTTCATATAATCAGGTAGCTGTGAGCTTTCTAAATTTCTATGCTGGAACTCTTGGTTATGGTTTTTGTATGTATTTTGCCCAATCTGCAGATTGCAGTTATGATTCTTTCACTTGGGTCATAACTAAAATCCTTAATGATGGTTCAATCCATTCCACTGCTTACATTTTCCATTTAAAGCTAATAATGCATATTGTTAGTACAGTTTGCAGTTGGAGATCTTTAGTATATTCTATTTGTAAGGATGATATATCTCTGTTAAATAGAACTTGTTTTTCTTTAAAGTTTTAAATAAATATTTTAATGTTTCAACATTGTTTTGATTGGCTGACCTTTTGTGTATTTATTTTATCAGACAGTTGTCATAAGCAAAATGCAAAAACTTACCAACGAAGGGTTGCAAAGGACTGACAAGCGAATCAGTCTCATGAATGAAGTATTAGCTGCTATGGATACAGTCAAGTACGCTTACATTTACTTGCGTTTTCGTTAGTAGTCATACTTGTATTTTTGTATTAAAAATCCCAAACGTTTTACTGGTTAGGTGTTATGCTTGGGAGCAAAGTTTCCAGTCAAAGGTGCAGGACATACGTGATGATGAGCTTTCCTGGTTCCGCACGGCTCAGTTGCTTGCCGCGGTATGTTCCTTTCTGTAACTGTGTAAGGTTTTGTAGATATATTGACTGTTGTCTTTCACTTGTGCCAAGTTCCATTGTTCAATGTATGTCTGGTTTTTTTGTTGGACGTTGGTAAATGCTAATCATTTGCCAGCGACTTATTTGTCTTGCCATATGGGAATTGAAGTTGTATGCTATACAAGCAACTGTATTGGTGCTTCCTGTTCATATGGGGTTCTTTAAATCAGTGCAGTTACTTAAAGTCAAAACAGAACTGGGAATTTTTACATTCATTTTTCTTAGGGCCGTGATCATTTTCTTACTTTTCCTTGCTTGTTGCAGCTGAATAGCTTTATCCTCAACAGTATCCCGGTCATTGTCACTGTGGTTACATTTGGTGTATACTCTCTACTGGGAG
Source organism: Rhipidocladum racemiflorum (assembly GCA_036346355.1). Taxonomy (NCBI): domain Eukaryota; kingdom Viridiplantae; phylum Streptophyta; class Magnoliopsida; order Poales; family Poaceae; genus Rhipidocladum; species Rhipidocladum racemiflorum. Next base: position 66,120,435 of record CM070576.1, on the reverse strand, counting down.
GTGAATTGACACCAGCAAAGGCGTTTACCTCTCTTTCCCTATTTTCAGTGCTAAGGTTCCCACTTTATACGCTGCCAAATCTGATAACTCAGGTGTGCAAAAAGCTGTAAATCGTGTTTTTCAGAAGTTATTTTGTAAACATACGGCAAGTTAAGAAACATCTCAATTCTGTAAACATATATATAATTAGATTATTAGATTGATCATTCTTCTGTCAATTAAATTTCATTTGTCTTTGGCAGACAAAATTAATTACATGGTTTGGTTAGAATTTTGATTGCAAATCAATGATGGCTTGACATGGTTTGCTGTTTTTTCTTCAGCAATTCTTTCATTTGGTACTCATGGTTGCCTTACTACTGTTGTTTTTCATTAACATTCAACAGGTTGTTAATTGTATGGTGTCATTGACACGTTTGGAAGATCTCCTCTTGGCTGAAGAGAGAATACTTCTGCCAAATCCACCTATTGATCCTGAGCTTCCAGCCATTTCTATCAAGAACGGATATTTTTCATGGGAATCACAGGTAAATTCATGTTTCGAATATTTTTATTAACTTGGCAGTGGCATTTATTTTATTTTCACTCGTGCACCCGCAATTCTTAACATCCATTGGTATTTTAACACTTATCTTCTGATTCTGTGGCCCAGATAATGAGAAAAATAAACGTTATCACAACTTGTCACTTGAATAGAGTAGTCGTAGGCTAGCATGAGTAATGAAGGGAATGGAAAGTGCAAAAGGGAGCAATTAATTATTAGTCAACTGATGGAGAGTGAATGTCATCTTTAGATGTCTTCCTAGTTTGTGATGGATTGGTGGCAAGTTTCAGGGTGCTATTCCCGTCAGCTCCCATATCAAGATGTTTTTCATTTTGCTCACATAATTTTACTTCTGTTGGCACCACCATTGTCCCTCTTATTTTAAGATGTGAATATATTGGCAGGCTGAGAGACCAACTTTGTCAAATGTCAATCTGGATGTACCTGTCGGCAGTTTAGTTGCAATAGTAGGAAGCACTGGGGAGGGGAAAACTTCTCTTATTTCTGCAATGCTTGGTGAAATACCACCAGTGTCAGGATCAGATGCCTCGGTGGTCATTCGTGGATCGGTGGCTTATATTCCTCAAGTTTCATGGATCTTCAATGCTACCGTGAGATACAGTATCTTTATTGCTATTGTTGTACTAAATTGAACACTATATGACTTCTTCAGAGATATAATTGTGACCTCTACAGGTCCGGGACAACATATTGTTTGGGTCTCCATTCCAACCTCCACGCTACGAGAAAGCAATAGATGTCACTTCATTACGGCATGACCTTGATCTACTCCCAGTAAGTTCAAACTGTGTCTAGTTTTCGAAATAAGTGTGTGTGCAAATTTTTGAAAACCATCTAGATTTGACGAAGTGATCCTGCTGGAGAATATGTCTCTCCTTTTGGCCTGTTGCATTTCAGTTGTGTTTGTATATATATTTTTTTGTCTTGGTACACTCTGGTGTATTCCTTTTAACCTAGAAACTAAGAATTGATCTTGTTATGCTTGTTTTCAGGGTGGTGATCTCACAGAGATTGGAGAAAGAGGAGTTAATATTAGTGGGGGACAAAAGCAAAGAGTTTCAATGGCAAGAGCTGTTTATTCTGATTCAGATGTGTACATATTTGATGATCCACTGAGTGCTTTAGATGCCCATGTTGGTCGACAGGTGCATTCATCTTGCTACCATTGCACAACTTGCTTTCTATTTTATCATTTCCCCACCTACTTACAAACTGAGCCATTGGCAGTTGGTAATGGTGCCTTTTTGGTAGATATCAGTCATCCTTTTGTCCTGATTCGTTAATACCTAGGAGGCAATTAGACTGGTCTGGGTAGTGTTCTGGGATAAACGTTGACATTCCTTTTCCTGAAATGCGGCAAGACATGTACATTGACACAGGGATATTTGTGCAAAATATAACTTGATTTCAGCAAATATCCAAGATATAACAAGCTGGCAATAGATAATATATACTAGATACACTATTCATGCAGTTACTTGAACTCATGCTTTATACAATTAAATTCACTTAGACTTCTCAAGTCCCAAATAAGGAAAATGTTGCACAATATGCCCAAATGTATTCCAGATTCTGCAACATCATTTATTTCTAAGACAAGAGGTGCTATGGCATTGTTTTGGCATGTGTCAGAGCCATCTTTCTGGCTGTTGTATAGATATTCCTCCGAGGCTCTTCCTGCTTCGTATTAATTCTACTATAAATACAGCATATGTAAACCAGTTTTTTTAGAGAACACTATGAAATTTTCTGTTATCAACATCTTATTGTTATATAGGTTTTTCCTGTGCCTGTTTACTGCAGAAGTGCAGATAAGCACAGCCTGCTGCATATGGTACAGTTGTTATCTGGATTCGATAGTGTTGCACACTTATCAATGTTACATCTATTTGTTGTGAACTTGTGATCAAACTAATGCTGTGATGTTCCATGTGGCACACCATATAGTAATCACATGGGCAAGTCTTCATATATACTGTGGTCCGTGGCAAGTGACTGCAGTTTAGTTTTCTTCTTTCGAAGATGTTTCAGTTCAAGATTGTTTTATACCTCTGTACTGTGTGTTCCTTTCCTTAGTTGCTTATTGTACTAATACTACTACAGAATCTTATTACTGATGCCCTGAGTACACGTGCAGGTATTTGACAAATGTATCAAAGAAGAACTACGACACAAAACTCGGGTCCTCGTTACCAATCAGCTGCATTTTCTACCGTATGTGGATAAAATACTGCTAATCCATGATGGTATAATAAAAGAGGAGGGTACCTTTGATGAACTTAGCAACACTGGGGAACTCTTCAAGAAGCTCATGGAAAATGCTGGAAAGATGGAGGAACAGATGGAAGAGAAACAGGACGAAAGCAAATCACAGGATGACATAAAACACACTGAAAATGGGGATAGTGTAATAGCTGATGGTGGTCCGCAGAGGAGCCAGGGTAGTACCAGTAAAACAAAACAGGGAAAATCTGTTCTTATTAAGCAAGAGGAACGGGAAACTGGAGTTGTCAGTGAGAAGGTCCTTTCACGGTAAACGATAATGCTTTGTGATATCATATTAATGTATAATACAAAATAGAAGAAAGAAAATAAATAAAAGGGGAGAACAAAATGGACCGATTGTTTGATACATCTACTATATTGGCGTTCTTTATGTTACCCGAAGCTCCAGTCTGCTGTGCTGCTTAATGTTTCTTCATCCATATATGGATTTCAATTTGATCTGTTGAGGCGTTAAACATTCTGTAAGACATGCTTATAGATCATGATGCCCTAGAATATATACTTACTACCTTTATCTTTGCAGCTACAAAAATGCATTGGGAGGGATGTGGGTGGTGACCATTCTCTTCTTTTGCTATGCACTAACTGAAGTTCTTCGCGTTTCAAGTAGCACATGGTTAAGCATTTGGACTGATCAGGGTTCTCTGAAAATCCATGGCCCTGGTTACTACAATTTAATCTATGGCATTCTATCTCTTGGGCAGGTACTTATACCCATTGTTTTCTTGTTTTATGTTTTGCGCTCTCTCTCTCTCTCTCTCTCTCTCTCTCTCTCTCTCTCTCTCTCTCGTCTGATTGATCACGTGCGAGCTGACAAAGTGACATTTTTTTTGTTTAGATTCTAGTCACTCTCGTGAATTCTTACTGGCTGATCATATCAAGTATTCGAGCAGCCAAGAGGTTGCATGACGCCATGCTCCGGTCTATATTAAGAGTCCCCATGGTATTTTTTCACACCAATCCACTTGGACGGATCATCAACAGATTTTCAAAGGATTTGGGTGACATTGACCGGAATGTTGCTGTCTTTGTCAATTTGTTTATGGGACAAATATCTCAGTTGCTCTCAACATTTGTTCTCATCGGCATTGTCAGCACTATGTCCCTTTGGGCTATCATGCCACTTCTGCTTTTATTTTTTGCAGCCTACCTCTATTACCAGGTAATTTAATACCAGCTGACTTTTAAGCAACTACGAATTTATCGTTATTTTTACTTCTTGACACTTTATACTCTGTTTTCTCAGACAACATCGCGCGAGGTAAAGCGCCTGGATTCCATTACTAGGTCTCCTGTCTATTCTCAATTTGCCGAGGCATTGAATGGTCTGTCCACAATCCGTGCCTACAAAGCCTATGATAGAATGGCAAACATCAATGGGAAATCAATGGACAACAACATCAGGTTCACACTTGTGAACATGAGTTCAAATAGATGGCTAGCCATCCGTCTGGAAACATTGGGTGGCATCATGATATGGTTCACGGCAACATTTGCTGTCATGCAAAACCAACGAGCAGCAAATCAGAAGGCCCTTGCCTCCACAATGGGTCTTCTTCTTATGCTCTCGATATCACCAGTTTGCTCACGACTGTGCTTCGTCTTGCTAGTCTTGCTGAAAATAGTTTAAATGCTGTTGAGCGTGTGGGAACATACATTGAGCTACCTTCTGAGGCTCCTCCTGTCATTGAGGATGACAGGCCCCCTCCTGGTTGGCCGTCATATGGTGTCATCAAGTTTGAAGATGTTGTGCTTCGTTACCGACCAGAACTTCCTCCTGTTCTTCATGGCATATCTTTCATTATTAATGGAAGTGAGAAGATTGGAATAGTTGGCAGAACAGGTGCCGGTAAATCTAGCATGCTTAATGCTTTGTTCCGTATTGTGGAATTGGAACGAGGGAGAATATTGATTGATGATTGTGAAACTTCTAAGTTTGGAATTTGGGACCTGAGGAAAGTTTTAGGAATAATACCACAGGCACCAGTCCTATTTTCAGGTTTGTTACTGAAAACACATGAGATCTTCATATTTGTTTAAAGTAAATTAGTATAATAGTTTTGTAAAGAAATCCAAATATGTGCTTCTAGTTTTGTAAAGAAATCCAAATAGTGATGTCAGCGGAGAGATGTCCTCAGCCTCCTCTCATGAAGAGTGGCCGCGTAGGCACTTCTATCCTTGGAAGCTGGGGGCGGTGGATGGAGCCAGGACCTTTCGTAGGCCGCTACAGAGTAGGCTGCAGATCCGTGAGAGGGACAGATCACCGCCGGACGACCCGGGAAGGAGAAGGCCATCCGGTTGGGATGTTCCTCCTTCTGGGAACCGAGGAAGGCTTTCTTTTCAAAGTAGACAGGGAAGTCAACACTCCCGATTTGAAAGCTCAAGAAACTTAGGTGCAGGTTCGTCCAGGAGGCGTAGTAATGCGCAAAATGTTCCTCAGAAGCTTGGAGAGGAACAGGTTCAGATTGAAGGAGATTTTATCAGGGACAGAACGAGGTCTCCGGATAGGAGAACTGCCCCGAGGGGATCCTGTTTTCCTCCTCCGGTGCTGGGATTGTCGCAACTCGGGGTTCAGGACGATGTTCAGGTACAACTGGCAAAGAGCTGCAGCGTTTTAGAGTTAGCTTTTCCAAGACCAGATCCTATGCAAGAAGAGCATGCTTTGGGAAACAAGAAGAGCTGGGTGGTGGAGGATCAGCTCGTGCAGCAGGCGGGTGCTGCGAAAGAGTTGCTGGCAGCGGCAAAAGTGAATGTACCAGTGCCGGTGTTGTCAGGAACACCAGCCCAGAACCTAACCTGCAAGCCTCATCGCCTCACTTTTCAGCGCAGGAGCACCAGACTAGCAACCAAGACTTTGCCCAAGCTCTCAGCAACAGAAAGGGCTCAATACCTCCTAGCGAAGAAACTCGGGATTCTCACGGAGAATTCAAAGTTGGATGAAAGTGACTTGCAAAGATACAAGGCGGCGTTTGACAAACCTCTCTCACAGGAGGTTCTTCAAGCTTTTGCTCAGCTAGCAGGGATCCCGGATAGGGTTGATCTGCCATCGGTGACAGAAGTGGCTTCATGGGAGGTCCAACCGGCTTAATGTCTTTGATGCTTAATGTGCTTTGTGTCACCCTTTTGTTTTTGCCAGTAGTGGTTTGGCAATTAGGCGTCGGTCTTGCTTTTGTTGTCGGGGCTAGACTCCAGAGGGTCTGGAATGTTTGGTCCTCTAGTAGTAGCTGGTTTACTTTTGGCAGTGTCGGTTGTAACCGGTTGTTCCTTCCTGGGTTAAGGGCCCGGTGCACCATTATCGCTAGGTCTCTCGCTCAAGTTGTAATGCAGCTCAGCTTGCCCTTCTGGGCTCTTAATGAATGTCGTTTTCTTTACTCGGTGTTGCCCTCTGCTTCGTTGTTGATAATAAAGGTTCCAAGATCCTTTTCGCAGGAGTCAGTCCTGCCATGCCCAAGATTAGTAAAGTTTTGGCTGGCAACAGGTTTCACTGACGCAGGGCAGCACGATCTCCTGCTGAATCTCTTTTGTTTGTGCAAAAGCTTTGCACAGTCTTTGCAGGCACAGGTTTTGGGTGATGGTTGATTGTCGTATTTTATGTTGGAATGTTAGGGGCCTCAATGCTCCGGCCAGAAGGGCGGTGGTCAAGCAGCTAATCAAGGAAACAAAGCCAAATGTTGTTTGTTTGCAGGAGACCAAGATACATCAATTTACGCCGTCCTTAGTCAAGGAAGTCCTGGGAGTTCAGTTTGAACAAGACTTCGCCTTTTTACCAGCAGCAGGAACTAAAGGAGGAATCCTCCTTGCGTGCTCAGACGCGAGGTTCTCCCTCTCTCAACCAAGTTGCACCACTTTCACGCTGACAGTAACAATAAAAGATAACAAAACTGGAATGTCCTGGGCTTGTACGGGAGTTTATGGCCCGCAAACGGAAGTTGATAAATTGGTCTTTTTGCAAGAATTAAGGCAACTACAGGGGGTTGTGCTCCCGGAGTGGTTAGTACTGGGAGATTTCAACATGATATATCGTTCAAGAGACAAAAACACAGGGAATCTAAACAGACGTCTTATGCAAGCTTTTAGGAGCATGCTTGACGCAACCCAACTAAAGGAAATTGAGCTTGTCGGTAGACTCTTCACCTGGAGTAGTGGAACGGCAATTCCAACTCAAACAAGAATTGACAGGTTCTTCGTCACTAAGGATTGGGAATTGCAGTACCCGTCGGGGATCTTGCAGGCTCTTTCCTCTTCGATTTCGGATCACAGCCCTTTACTTCTGTCCAATTCGACTGTTGAAAATCATCGCTCTTTCCGTTTTGAGTCTTTCTGGCCAAAATTGCCAGGTTTCCTGCAGGTGGTGCATTCGGCTTGGAACAAACCTGTTTGGTCCACGGAGGTGTACAAGCGGTTCCACATTAAGCTTTGCAGGACAGCCAAAGCTCTTAGGTCGTGGAGTCGAAGTATTGTGGGGGATGTCCGTCTTCAATTGGCCATAGCAGGAGAAATTATCTGCCAGTTAGACAGGGCACAGGAGGGAAGGGCTCTTTCTCCTCAAGAGAGGGTTTTACACAAAACGCTCAAGTTAAGGATGCTGGGGTTGGCGGCAATACAGAGAATGAGGTTAAAACAAGCAGCTAGACTGAATTTTCTCAGGGAAGGAGACGCCAATTCAAAGTTCTTCCACATCAGAGCGATCACTCGTAGGCGCAAGAAGTTTATTACCTCCTTGCAATCTGAACAGGGTCCGATCTTGGAGTTCCAAGGAATGCGTCAAGAGATCTTTGCGCACTTCAACAGGTTACTCGGGTCCACCCAAAAGAGAGTTTTCTCTCTAAATTGGTCTTTCTTAGAGCACCCCAATGTGTGCCTACAATCTTTGGAACAAGAGTTCACCTTACAGGAGCTTAAGGAAGTGATTTTTTCAATGCATTCAGAAAAAGCACCAGGGCCGGATGGGTTCACAGGGTTATTCTACAAAAAATGTTGGCATATCATCAAAGAGGATCTCTTACAAGTGGCAACAGACTTCTATAATCAAAAGGGAGGGAGCCTCAACCTCCTCAACTCAGCTTCCATAGTGCTTCTTCCGAAGAAGCAGGTTTGCGAGGCAGTAGGGGACTATAGACCAATTAGCCTCATCCACAGTGTGGGTAGGATCCTTTCCAAGCTCCTAGCGAACAGATTGGCACCGTTACTGCACTCTCTCGTCTCAGCCAATCAAAATGCTTTCATAAGGAATAGGTCAATCCAGGACAGCTTCCTCTTGGCAAAAAACTTAATTGCAGATCTTCATCACAAGCGAACGCCGTCTTTGTTTGTCAAGCTGGACATCTCCAAGGCTTTTGACTCAGTAAGCTGGGAGTACCTGTTGGAGGCTCTCTCCTTTTTCGGTTTTGGTCAGAGGTGGCGGCCAGGTAGCCCAAATTCTAGCAGCTACATCCTCGAGAATCCAAAGTGTAATGGAGTTTCAGTCAAAGGTGATACAGGAGGGGTTTACGTCAAGGCGACCAGCTGTCACCTATGCTCTTCATCTTGGCCCTTGAGCCATTGCAAAAACTCATTAATGAGGCCTCCTGAGACAGCTTGCTTGCTAACATTGGACAAAGACCACTGTCATTTGTGTACTTCCATGTATCTGACGACGTGGCCTTATTTCTAAATCCCAACGTCGAAGAAATCAGCCTGATGTCCTGGTCTTCCGAACATTTTTGGACAGCAATGTGTATTAGGATCAACATGCTCAAAACAGAGGTATTCCCCATTAGGTGTGAAGGCCTAGACCTACAACAGATTCTTCAGGACTTCCCAGTGGCTCTAAAAACTTTTCCAGCAAGATATCTAGGTCTACCTCTACGTCCTACAGGGCTTAAGAAAGGGGATTGGCAACCCCTCATAGAAAAGGTGCAAAACAGGCTAGCAGGTTGGAAAGGGTCGCTTTTATCCAAAGCGGGAAGACAAGTGCTTGTGGATGCGGTGTTAGGGGCAATCCCAATTTACCATCTCACGGTTTTTCCAGGTGCTCCTTGGTTCTTCAAAAAAATTGACAAAGTACGTAGGAATTTTCTATGGAGGGGCCAGTTGACTTGCAATGGAGGTCATTGTCTTGTCAATTGGAAAAAGACGTGCAGGCCGAAATCTTTGGGAGGGCTAGGAATCAAGCATCTTGCTTCCTTCGGCAGGGCACTTAGGTTGAGATGGTTATGGTTCCAGTGGAAAGATCCTGCTAGGATTTGGAAGGATCGCCAAGACTCTGTCTGCATACTGATTTAGCACTTTTCAATGCGAGCACGACCATCACCTTGGGGAATGGAAAGCAAGCAAGGTTACGGACAACAAATTGGCTACATGGCTTGACACCTAGGACCATCGCACCACATTGTTTCCAGTTGGTTCGCAGGAAAAATAAAACAGTGCAGGAGGAACTTTACAATAACAATTGGATGGTCTCGCTGAGAAGAATTTCCACGGAGACACAGTACATGAGTTCCTAAATCTTTGGCGGCTTGTGCAGGTGTGACTTTAAACCGGATAGACCTGATGATATAACCTGGAGATGGACCCAAGATGGACAATATTCAAATAAATCGGCTTATAGGATTCAATTCCAGGGTCCATAACAGATCAAAATCACCATTAATCCGAAAGCAAAAACTCTTAACAAATGTAGATTTTTTGCTTGGTTGCTTTTGCAAAGCAGGATTCTCACAGCAGACAATCTTATATTGAGAGGATGGCCCCATTCGCCGATGTGTTGTCTTTGTGGTTCGGAAGAGGAGTCGGGACAGCACCTCATGTTATCGTGTCCTTTTACAAAGCGGTGTTTGGGCGCTACTTTCGAGCAGGCTAAACTCATTGCAACTACCAATCCAAAATCAAGTTTCAGATTATGCGATATCTTCATGGTGGCAAAGGATGCATGTGCTTTTCCCGAAGCAGATTCGTAGGGATTTGGATGGGTTGCTCATTCTTTACTTCTGGCACATTTGGAAGGAAAGAAATGGCCGTATCTTCAATGAGATCTATTCTTCGGGGCTTGAGGTGGTCCAGAAAATCACCCAAGATTTCGTCGATTTTCACCTAGCGCGAGAGTCTGCTTAAGGCCCTTAGGTTGTTGTTGTTAGAGTTTCTTTTCAGGAGTGTTTTGAGCCTTTTGGCTGTTGTGCTGTTTTGTTTGTTACAGGGGTCCTCCTGTAACGTTTTCCCTTCTGTACTGTTCTCTCCTACTTAATGAATCGGCAGAGCTCCTGCCAATATTTCGAAAAAAATAAATGTTTTATTTATGATTGTTCAGGTTCTGTTCGATTTAATCTAGATCCTTTTAATGAGCACAACGATGCGGATCTCTGGGAGGCTCTGGAAAGGGCTCATCTAAAAGATGTCATAAGGAGGAATGCTCTAGGGCTAGATGCTGAGGTATGCAGCATGTTCACCTTTTTATCTCATACCATGAATTTATTCTCGGTTCCCTGTTTCTTTTGACAATGTATGCTTATACAAATTTGCCAGTTTTTAATGTCAGCCTAATTGTTTCACATGGAACTGGTTAGCATCTCGCAATCTATTTAGTCCATGGAGTTTTCTTTTTATAGCTAGCAAATTTATCTGTGCAACTGCACGACTAGATATTATGATACGATTATCTTTAATATATAACTATATTTCCTATAATTGTGTATTTTTATATAACTCTAATATCTATATAGATTAATATGCACTGCTATAATCTGGTTCCACCAAAATAAGTGGTGGAGATCCTTGGACTCTTTCTTTTAATCTAAACCGTTATAACTTGGGTTCACTAGATAGACGGTTAGATATTTTCTTTTAAATAATAACATCCGATGGTGAAGATCTTTGGACCTTTTCTTTTAATCTAAGCTGTTATAATCCGGGTTCGCCCAGATTAAGGGCCAGATGTTTTGCTTTTTTGTGAGAATTTCTAACCTATTTCTTTTTTTTTCTTAGCGACTCTCACGAGCTTTTAATATATAATAATATTAGAAAGGGATTGCTAAACAATAGGCTACTGCCGTTTTGGTCCTGTAGAATATAATACTGAATAAACATTTAAACTAGATATTTTTGGTCCTTTTTACTTCTTATAGTAGTTACCTTTTGTTCTTTTAAAAAAGAGCAATTTGGAAAATTTTCACTGAGCCTCATTTTGTTAAAACACGCAGGTTTCTGAGGCTGGTGAAAATTTTAGTGTTGGACAGCGGCAGCTGCTGAGTTTAGCTCGCGCGTTGCTGCGAAGGGCGAAGATACTCGTTCTTGATGAGGCGACAGCAGCTGTTGATGTTCGAACTGATGCTCTTATACAGAAGACAATCAGAGAAGAGTTCAAGAGTTGTACAATGCTCGTAATCGCTCATCGTTTGAACACCATCATTGACTGTGACAGGTTGCTTATTCTAAGTGCTGGGCAGGTATGATCTTGAATAGAGCTTTGTTCTTTCATTCTTGTGCTTGCTTCTCATTTGACTAGTACATTAATAATCTCTTGCTAATATTGGTACGTTAGTTTTTTCACGTCATGTGCTGATTAGTGTAATTTTCAAAGTAAGGATGGAAGTCTTGTTGCTTGTCTTTTTTGGATTTTGGGTGGACGAATTATTAAGTCATTTTGATGTTGCTTTCCTTACCTCCTGGAAACATGCAAAATCTTCCAACTTGAAAATAAAATTTGACCATGGTGAGCTAGTCTCATGTTTTCATAATTCTAAACTCATGGCTAAATTAGCATATTATTATTTGCAATCTGTATACGACAACTTAATTCTAAACTCATGGCTAAAATTTGTATATCTCTTTCATATTTTACTAGTCTTATATATTTGTTGTACGAGCATTGAACACATACCGCCAAATACTCAAGTGGTATTTTTTAACCAGTGAGATAGATGTCTGGAAAGAGATTCTTTCATTCTGATAACTAGCAAACTTACCCGCGCAACTGCGCGGCTAGATATTATGATGCGATTATCTTTGATGTATAACTATATTTTCTATAATTATGTATTTTTTATATAACTCTAATATCTATATAGATTAATATGCACCGTTATAATCTAATCCCACCAAAATAAGTGGTGGAGATCATTAGACCCTTTCTTTTAATCTAAGTTGTTATAACCCGGGTCCGCTAGATAGACGATTAGATATTTTCTTTTAAATAATAACATCCGATGGTGGAGATCCTTGGACTCTTTCTTTTAATCTAAGCTGTTATAATCTGGGTCCGCTCAGATTAAGGGTCAGATGTTTCAAAATAAGTGGAGATCTTTGGACTCTTTTTTTTAATCTAAGCCGTTATAATCCGGGTCCGTCCAGATTAAGGGCGGATGTTTTACTTTTTTGTGAGAATTTATAGCCTATTTCTCTTGTTTCTTAGCGACTCTCACGAGCTTTTAATATATAATAGATATACAATTAAATAAGCCTACACTTACTCTTTTCCTATTCAATCACACATGGTTTAGGCTACCTGTCCCAAGTGCACAATTGTTAGCACCTCAATTATATAATAATGTTTTGTTTCAGGTCTTGGAATTTGACACCCCTGAGAATCTTCTGAGCAACGAACAGAGTGCTTTCTCAAAGATGGTTCAGAGTACAGGACCTAGCAACGCAGAATATCTCAAGGTAACTTGCATTAAATACAGTATTTATTTTGATTATCTTGCGATGTGTACTTCTGCATAGAACAGCGTTAATGACGACTGCTGTCATTTGCTTGGGACTAGTACATGGCTACACATAATCCATGATACAATCTTTTTCTGTAGTCTACATATTTGGCTTCCTTTCAGTAAAAACATTGATATGTATTCTGATTCAATGTTGTTTGTGACTGAAAAATTGACAGAGTCTTGTATTTGGGGATGGTGAGGAGAGGTTGCGAAAGGAAGAAAGCAAGATGCAAGATATTCGGAGGAAGTGGGTTGCATCTAACCGATGGGCTGCAGCTGCCCAGTTTGCACTTGCTGCTAGCCTTGCGTCATCACACAGTGACCTTCTTGCATTGGAGGTTGCTGAGGGAAACAACATCCTCAGGAAAACAAAGGATGCGGTAATCACTCTGCAGAACGTCCTTGAAGGGAAGCGCAGCACTGAAATCGACGAATCACTCACTCAGTATCAAGTTCCACCTGATAGGTGGTGGTCATCACTTTACAAAGTCATCGAAGGTAGAATTATTGCTGTAGTTTCACTTTTCTGGCATCCTTCTGACCTTTCTCTTTCATTAATGCTTTGAAGTAGTATATGATGTGTGCAATAAAAGTTTTTCTACACTGATCCTAGTACCTATAACCCTTTGCTAATGCTAAAAAGTTCGTCCAAGATAATTTTGGGTGGAAGATAAGGATATGATCCCTTAACTCTATCTAAATCCATAGTTTTACTAAAATATACCCTTTAAATGCCATTGCCGGACCAGGTTCTTTTCGGTATTGAGCTGTATCTACTACTGATCTGATCCTTTGATCGAATTTGTATATGTTGCTTTCAGGCCTCGCCATGATGAGCAGATTGGGTCGCAACCGTCTACAGCAACCTGCTTATAATTTTGAAAACAACGACTCTATTGACTGGGATCAAATGCAGATGTAGAATCCTGGAGTGCAGCCTTACCGATCCCTGAAGTCCCGCTGTGGAGTAGATTGGAGGTACATCGATTTCCGGCAGGTTTTAATTTCTACGGCCATGTACATTTTGCCACCAGTATATTCACGTGCATCCATCAGTATTTTATCCGCCTGACGGCTTTAAAGGTGAATAAGAAGGGGATTTTGCAACATAGCCATTGTCATCCGCAAGGGTTGTATCTCTTGTGCAGAGTCTGAATAGCCGTGTATCTGAAATTTTGGTAGTTTGTGCCAATCCAAGTATTTCCTTTAAATATCTAGTGATCATGTGTTATGTATGTTGCTTTCCTCCTGCGCTGTACCTCATTGTAAGCTCCTCGTTCTGCACTCTGAAGTCCGAACTATCTATGATTAGGCTCTAGAGATAGACAAAAGAACAGTGCTGCTTCCTTTATTGGACTGATCCATCAATCGAGCGGGAGGTATGACGACGGTGATGGTTACAGACGAAACAATAGTTGGATTCGGTTCTTGTACAACCTAATCTACCAGCTCACCACGATTACGATGAATGGGCAAGGAACGGGGGCACCAAAACTGACAAGAGACCCAACACAAACAAAAGAAAACCGTTTATGTATCTGCTTCAGTCGAACAGCTCCCACTGGGTTGTGCCTGGTGCGTCGAACGTCTCCCATTTGGTCGTCACGATAACCGCTTGCAACCGCGCGTTCGAGGTCTTGAGCACGTCTAGCGTTTCCACGCATTTCTGCACCCGCTTTGCCTGCAAAAGTCACAATCATATCCCTTCTGATGTAAAGACATACATACTCTTGGAGTACGTACTCCCACCTCCAGTATACAATTTAAACGAATGTGTTATACTCATTTATCACTTTCAGTATACTCTAATAATAATTCTAAGATACTACAATGTGATATTGTTGAAAAAAATTCATTGGAGCCATTTATTTTTTGCTGTATACCCTTTTTCATATATAAAAAGAGTATATAAACAAATTATGCTTCAAAGGGTGGACTTTGATGAAATTTTTCGTGGAACTCACTTTGGAGTATCTTATAATCAATATTAGAGTATACTCAAAATGATAAAGAGGTATAATAACATCATTTAAGCGGTATACTGAGAATGGGAGTACGTACTCCCAGAGGTACGAAACCATTTTCCTCTCTCTCTCTCTCTCTCTCTCTCTCTCTCTCTCTCTCTCTCTCTCTCTCTCTCTCTCTCTCTATATATATATATATATATATTCATGGCAGAAGTCCATATAACATCCTAAACTTTGGCTGAAAATCCATCGAGCATCTCGAACCATGAAATTAGATGTTTGACCCCTACTCCCTCGAACTTTGCAATCCGGTTCAAATAACGCATCGATCCGGTTTTGCATAGCGGTATTGCCCGTGTAGTGCAATGAGTGAACGATTTTGCCATGTAGAATGGCAAGATACCCATGTTAGATCAATGACAGGTGGGGTCGACTAGAACTTCTCCCCCCACCGAGCTTCCAGCCATGCTTCCATGGTTGTCAGCTCTTGTAGCTCCATCACTCTCTATTTCAATTTGGGGAAGAAGCCCCTCTGTGCTCCACCTATCATCTACCTAAACTTGCCTAGCGTGTTGTCGGAAAACCACTCACTCATCATTGCCACGTGGGCAATAATACTACGTGAAACTAGGTCAGCGTGTTATTTGAATCAAATTACAAAGTTCGGGATCTCAAATGTCTGGATTCATAGTTCGGGACATTGGATGAATTTTCGAGCAAAATTTGAGGTGTTACATGGACATTTTCCTAGATTCATTTATCACCATGTAAAATCCCAAGACATAAAACGATGAAATAAAGTGACTCTTTGCATGATGAAACGCTTTATATGAATTATACTAGGTTCCCATGCATGTTTAAGGATCAAATTGAAAGTTGAAATTCAATCCTTTAAAGCACAAGTTTCTAAAGGAACCTACATTTCCAAACAACACGCCCAAAGTAATATTTTTTGTAAAATACTACAATGTCTAAGGTGAATAAATGTAAAGCTCTTCCGCTGTTTGCGCAGCCATAAGGCACACTGGAAATTCAAACGAAGCTTAAAAACAACACATTTTCATGAATTTTCATTTAAAATCCACACCACCAATCTGAGTGAACTCAAATCCATTTGAAACTTCATGTATTGGGCTATCATCATGATTTTTTGTAAAAAATTTCGAGCTACCTAGAACTTCCTTTAGAAAGTCCCAATTACCCCAACCAAAAATTGCATTGAATGCACTAGCTACAGTTGCATGCATACTGTTCGACGGAATGCCGAGGCATCGCCGTCAGGTCACGCCGTCGCTGTTGTTATGTTGTGGGGCACTTCGCCCATGTCCGAGCTACCGCACCGTCACCCTGTCCTCACGTTGTCGCCCCTCGCTCCTGCCCCTGCCTTGCCACGCACGGGCGCGGCAGGGCGCGCTCGCCACGCGGCCACCGCGCCCTACGCCTTGCCATGCTATCGAGCCCTGTGCGCATCTCGCCCGCTCCATCATTGAACGTTTTAAGGCTGCGCAATAGCTCCACTGACCACCCCCCGCCCCGCACGCCATTGATCCCCTTTGTACCTCGGGTTTGCCGTGCGAGCGCGAGAATCGCCGCAAACAAGCGAAGCCGGCGAGTGCGCCTCTAAGCCGCACGTCACTGACTCCCATCGACCGGACCACCACCACTGCCCTCTCTTCTTCCCTGCCTTCGGGTACTCATTGCTAGCATGGCCCGCAACCTCTCCACCCCTCCGAGCCGCCGCGGTGTTCCGCCCCTCCTCGTCGCCACTTCCCCAGGTTTGCGACCATTCCCTCATGCCCATGGAGCCGCCGGCGAGCCCCTCTGTTTTTCCTCTCACCCAACCCGTTAGTGGCTAGCACTCACATGCCACTGACGGATGGGGCTGCCCCGTTAGTCGACTCAAACCGATCGAGTGCGCGCGCGAGTGAGGAATGCACTTTCCTTTAGGGAAAGCGTATTTCCTTTTTTTGTGTGTGTGGATTTTCCTTACCAAATTGATTCAAATGTACATAACTTTTGCTAGGAAACTCCAAATTCAGTGAGACAAGTCCCTAAATTCATGAAAAATCATGTAGATTATGAATATGTAAAAATATCTTAGTTTTGATTATTGTACAACAAATGAGCTCAAATATGTGCTTTAGGCCTAAAAGTTGCATAATGTAAAAATTTTGCAAATCAACTACATTTTGAATTAAACCAACTTTGTTAAATTCCAGATGTCACATGCTCTCCAATTATGTAAAAATATTTGAATTTGGGCTTGATTAGTAGAAATTGCTAGCCTACTAGTTTTCCAATGCATGCAAACATCTAGATGTTTAAAACTTGCGCAAATAAAGTTCAAATTCAGTAAAACCAACTTCTAGGACCTTAAAAAATGATACCCTTCCTGGTTATGCAAAAATAATTCATATTTATGCAATGTTGAATTAAGTACATATAAAGCCTTAATGTTCATTTATATGAAAAATATCGCGCATAAAAGTGAAATGTCGCGGAACCAGCTTTTAAACACTCTTAGAGACATTCTCTACTAGTGCCTAAAGAATGGTTAAATAATCTTATAAGATGCAGCCATAAATATAAAATGAAAACCGAACCCTTATCGCGTAAACTTTATAAACGCTTAAACCTTTTTAGCAGCCCGTAAAACATCTCGTCTAAATGAAATTTTTAGGAAGATAAGCCCAGAAATGCTCTTTAGGATAAGTACTACCATATTTTGGAAAAATATTTTATTTACAACTTTCTTTGCATCTGAATCCTGCTAATGCAATAACCCTAAGTGTTATGGTTGCCAACAACACATCATATACATAGTTGAGCTTAAGAAAACTTTAGTTAAAACACTTGTGTCATAAGAATCATTATGTAACCAGGTAGATGCAGACAATAGCCTTATTTTGTAAACCCAACATGCATAAACCATTTTTGTGTGTGCAAAACATACTTCAATCTAAGTACTTTTCATACAAACACCTTAACTAATGTCCTATTTTTAGTAGTCCAAATAATCTTAGCTTCTTGAATTCGATGAATGAAAATGACTTATACGTAAAAATTCAAGTTGCCATGCCCTAGAATGAACCCCTCGGTGGGTGTGGATGATACCAAGGCACTGAGACAGCCGGCGTGTGGTATGCCCGGATTGGTTAGCCTCAATCCTGTTATTGTTCTTCGAAAAATGATCGGAACTCGTGTATACGAAAGCAAGTACAATGCTATTCAGGTGGCTCATATTTGTTTGAGTGAAGGCCATCGGGATAACATCTGTGCTCGTGACTATTTGAGGACAATGAGCATACACTTAAATAGAGTATGAATGTCTCTTCTGATCTAACACATGAACGATGTCCGATCCACGCTTCCGGATGCCACACAGCATGTCTTTCAGAAAGACGAAACAACTTCTTTTCTAAGAAATTGAGCTACACTTTTCCACTCATGCCTACACCAACATTATACGGATAAACTTTAGAACGAAATTGTTTATCAGTACGTAATCATTTCGAAAGAAAAAAGTGAAAGACCTTTTCCATTCTACTCTTGAGGTGGCATGAAGAAATCATCACAGATAATGATAAAAATCTTTGCACCTTTTCCCCCTAATCGACAATACCCAGGAGGCCAGTGCTTTTGGTCTCTTCGTTCTTGTGACCTAACCAGCAATCGTTCTTGCCATCTACTCTTTGTACAACAACATCGTCGGAAAGCAAAGTCACTCGAGAGTAAAAAGAGTTGCTTAAAGGGTTAGCTGAAACCGCGAGTCTGCGAGGCTGAAATGCTGAATGCGAAGAACAATCTAGGATCAGTTAGCTGCCATGAAAGGGCGTCACCTAACATTTTCAGCGGGGAAAATGTTGCAGGTAGAATTCTTTTGCCTGGACCATGTGTTTTCCAGAAAGAAGCTAATGAGCCTGCGACTGTTTTGGGGGGCATGTAGGACACTCACGCACCGATGATAGGTGACAAGAGCTACAGTTCCTTCTCATGAACACCTGTACCGCTTGTCATGGCACTGCTTGCTAATCGCGTAAACCGACAGCCCGAGACCACTCAAATGCAAGATATTTCTGATACCAGAACCAATAGAACAATGCCCATAAATCTAATCCCAATGCTCACGCTAGCCCCTCTGTAATGAATGCAGGTTGTACCTGAATGTTCTTCGGCGAAGACGAGTCCCCTTCAGCAGGTATGCTCTCCAGCTTCACCGCCATCCGCATCAGCAGCTCGATCAGCGTCGTGATCTGCACCTCGGCCACTTTATTCCCACCGGAGATGGATTTCTCGATGCTTGTTACCTAGGGCAGGAGAAGGAAAACAAGGAAACATTTGGTCTAATCAGCGTCAGAATCACATCATCAAAAGAGGAGCAGAGCTAAAGCGGAGGAAGGGAGGCATCTCTCTGCTTTGGGCAGCGATGATGGAAGTACACTGCCCCTCAGGAGCACATCCTTGTCAGGGATTGAATTTCTCTCCTGTTGGTATGGATGGCTATGCTAAATGAATGAACTCGGGGACCATGCGGAAATTTCACCGCTACTACATGATCGCCTCGACAGCCACGCCACATCAATCTGCACCTAATTCCTTGGACAGATTATTCAATTCACCATTCAATGGACCATTCCCCTTCCCTTCCCATGGTCTCCTGTCTGAGGCATTAAGGCCATAACTACCACCTAAAACCATGGAGCCTTCTCTTTTTATGCACTAGCTAAATCCCAGATAAACTGGTAACTATGTTCTTTACAATGTTTAGCAACCTATCTGACTATCGGACGACCCATGTCAAGGACTCATTTTTGGCTAATCAGGGACAGTTCTAGCAGACTGACACAATGCATTGATCATTGGTGAGAGAAACAGTGCGCATACCTGATCGGCGAGCTTGTCAACCTCCAACGCAATGGCGCCGATGGCGCGGTTGGCGCTCTCGATCTTGGCGTTCTTCTGCCGCTCGATGTATCTCCTCTCCAGGCTGGTCGGGTCCTCGGCCAGGACAAGCTTGGACTTGTTCTTGACGCCGCAGACGTCGAGGTAGTCCGAGTTGATCCGTTCCCTGCCTTTGTACGTCAGTTTCTGGTCCGCCGGCTGCAGCCCGGTCCTCACCGCAAGCAGCTTCTTCAGCTCACCTGCAACCACACCAATCGCTGTACAATTAGCCCAACAAAGGACAGCTGATTATTCTCCTGCAATTCTTTCAGATTCTTGGAAGAATGGAAGATGGAGTCACTTGCTGCGAGTGAACGATCATGCCAGTGCCCACCTACCCACCAGCATTTAGCTCCTTATTAACGCGTGCGATTAATACTCTGACACTGCTCTGTACTTTTGCTTTGCTGGTGATGTTTGACACTGGCAATGTAGCAGTGCTACAAAACATCTACAGTGGCTTCCAATTTCCATGCTCCTAGTTACAGTAGACTTATCTGAATTCTGAACCACACAAGAACACTGCGATTTCTGTCCGCAGCATTTTCTTCGGCCCTACTCTCCAATCTACTTCCGAGCCTCCTTTTCTCATCGCTCGCAATTGTAAAGGAGTTGAAATTTTACAGGGCTATAGAATATCGCGGCTTAAGCCACATCCATTTTCCAAACCTGTTCGTGATCTAAAAGGACAACACACATGGCTCAACGAGAGACGAGATGAAGGCTAGAACGTGGTGCGCATACGACACCGCGTAGCGATTTCCTGTCTCTCCGCAGGACAGGTGACGAACTGAGTAGTAGTATAGAGTGCTGGAAAGGAAGCAGTCCGCAACTTGTAGCTGAAGGTGTCGGTGCAACGGGACAAACGAGTCAGACGTGCCCCCGTGTCATGTCTCCGGGCTCCTCCTGACCGTCTGATATGGCCTCCGTACACGTGGACACATCCCGCGCCAGGATTCCCCGTGTCTAGCACTCGCCACTGCCCTGTCGGGGAAAGGCAGCGGCGTTCTCGGCAAAGTGAGAGCCAAGGAAGGAAGCCTGTAGGTTTTACTGATTGACCGGTTATTTTGGTTAATTAGCATCGTAATCTTCAATCATACGCGCTTGCCTTGCATTGCATTGCATTGAAGCGGCCGGCCAATGCCGGGATTTCACGGAAGGAAAATCGTAGCACGGTTTGGGAATTGAAGTTTAAGTTGATTCAGTTTGACTTCTATGCACGGATTTGGAGGTTGAATCCTCGAAATGTTTGGTTTTTCGGTCATATTTCAGGAGAAGCGGTGGATTTAAATTACCGGCTGCACGCGTGTTAAAAGCAGGCCGTGAAGGACAAAGGTGGGATTCGGAGTCGGAGAATTTTTTCGACTAGTTTTGACTCTATTCTCAAACTTAAAAATTTAAATATACCCTCTCATCTCTCACTATGCCATGTCTCATCTTTCAAAGAGGAAAGAGTGAACCTAGATGGAGAAGACAACAACACATGAGGAATTTGTTTATTTAAGTAACCTACCCCGAAAGAAACAGGAAAGGGGCATGTGTCACTTCCCTAATATCGCGGCGGCGTTGATTCCTCCACACAGCACGGCCGGAGCCCATGTCCATTTTTTAAAGATGGTTTAAATTTCATAGGTGCAAAGTTTTTATATTAAATTTATCCCGCTGCATGTACAAGTCACGATTGCCAGCACCGATTTTAAAGTCACCCAAAAGGTCAAAACTTCCCCTAAAATGTACAGTGGATTTTTTTTTTTTTTACAAAAACAAACTTCTCTCGGCTATGTGATTTGATTAAGTTAAAAATTTATTTTGCACAATTAACCCAAAAACAAAGTTGCATTTTTGTTTGTCCTTAACAGCTTGACTTTCAAATTTTACTTTTACCCGCCATTACGAGGAAGAACAATACGAGTACATGAAGATCTAACCAAGATTTCAGTTTCGTCTCCTCTATGGAAGAATCTCGAAGAAACAGTAACAACGCCAAAAAAAACGGTTAAGCCGCAATTAAGCACGGTTACTTAAGAAAAGCTAACCCAAGGACAAGAAACACTTTAACAAAGGGTACAACAGGAAACACTCACCGAACGTGGCAATGGAGGAGACAGCGACCTCGTGCCTCGCGCCGCCGTACTTGACCCGCACGCTGATCTCCGGCGGCGGCGGCCTCGGCGGCACCCCTCCTCCTCCTCCGAAGGCGGCGGCACCCTCCTCCCTGGCCTGCACGACCATCCCGCTTGGCCGGACCTCCCACCCGGCCCTCTCCTCCCCCGCCGCCTCCGACCACCCACTGCTCGACCCGCCGTCCGAGCTCGACCGGTGCATCACCGACGACGCCATGGAGCTTCTCTACGAGGACACACACGAGCTAGCAAGGGGAGAAGCTTCCGCGGGGAGGAAGGGATGATTAGTGTGGGTTTGGTGTAGTGCCGTGGTGTGGGTGGTGGTGGCGTTGGAGAGCGATGCGCAGGGGGAGGGGAGACTACGGTTGCGGGGCGGGGAGAGGGGGCACGGCACGAGACGAGTGGGACGCGCTTCTTCCCTTATACTTCCTTTCGTTTTGTCGGTTTTATATATGTCTCCCGTCACAAAAAGTTGTCATTCTATATAAAGTTGTAGTTAAAATTTTAATACTTTAAAGTATTAGTATCCTTTTAAATATTTAAAATTGATATATGAAAATCATTGGTGTAGATTTATCTCAAAAATACTTTTATAATTTTATAGTTTCTTGGGTTTTATAAATATATTATAATAGAAATTGGTGGTCATACCTATGTGTTAGGCTCTGTTTGGCAACTTGGAACTGGTCCGTTTCTACTAGATTCTAGAAGAAACCTAACCAAACGGGCTAAAACTCAGAACGATTCTCCTCGGATTGTTTCTTCTTTTTCCACTCTGTGGCCGCATCGATCTCAACCCCGTTCCACCGGATTCACAGAATCCTACCTGAAACGTTTCTACCAAGAATCTGAAACCGTTTTCGTTTCTACTAGAATCTAGAACCGTACCAAACCATTACAAAAAATTATCATTCTAGATAAAGATGTAGTTAAAATTGGTATATGAAGATCATTGGTGTAGATTTTTCTCAAAAATACTTTTATAATTTTTTTTTAGTTTTGTAAATATATCTATTATATATTAAAAGCTCATAAGAGCCACTAAGACAAAAAAGAAAAAGAAATAGGCTAGTAATTCTCAACAAAAAGCAAAACATACGTCCCTTAATCTGGGCGGACCCAGGTTATAACGGTTTAGATTAAAAAAAAGAGTACAATGATCTCCACCATCGGATGTTATTATTTAAAAGAAAATATCAGACCGTCTATCTAGCGGACCCGGGTTATAACGGCTTAGATTAAAAGAAAGAGTCTAAGGATCTCCACCACTTGTTTTAGTGGGACCATATTATAACGGTGCATATTAATCTATATAGATATTAGAGTTATATAAAAAATACACAATTATATAAAATATAGTTATATATTAAAGATAATCGTATTATAATATCTAACCGCGCAGTTGTACATGTAAATTTGCTAGTTATAATAGAAATTGATGGTCAAACCTATGTCTTAGAGACCGTGTTGATGTCCAAAATAATAACTATTTGTGAACAGAAAGAGTATAAAGCGAAAACATGGCTGTATTTCCGTATTTGCTTCAGGGGCCGGGGCTGTGCGCTAGTTTCTGTAAAACCTTTTGGTTTTGTCATGGCCATATCGAGAAGAATTCTCTTAGGGTTCGCTTGGTTCAAGGGAAAAGAGTAGATGGGATGGGGCCATCCAATCTAACGGGGATGAAGTTATCCCAGCTCATGTTTAGTTGGAGGGATGAGAGATGAATGAGATAAGCTAATTTTTTATTTGGTTGGAGGGATAAAGTTGAATGTGCTGAGAGTTAAATGGTGGATGGGGTGAAAAATCAAATTTGGTCGGTGAGATGGAAGTTGGATGGTGGATGGGCTCAAAATTCAAATTTGGTTGGTGAGATAAGAGTTGGATGGTGGATGAAATGAAAGTTGGATGGAATAAAAGTTGAATGACCTCATTCACACAGCCATCGAAGCAAACAATAGAACGGATAAAAAAAATGAATAGAGACATCCCATCCATCCTGGCCCTCGAACCAACCGCATCTTTATAGTCGGTCAGCGTTGCCATCCTTGATAATTTCCTTCTTTCGTTAAGGAATAATACTGCATGCGCGTCTTGGGCCAGTTTGAGAAGTTAGAGCATCTCCAGCAAGGGCCCCTAAAACAGGGTCTCTATTTTGGATTTAGGGACTCCCCCTATTTTTTGAGGCCTTGTTTTCAGAGCACAAGTCCAAAGAATGACCCCTAAATCTCAAATTTTATTTTACTTTTTCTCCTATTTTGACATATCCGCTATGTATAATCTTCATTTGACACCACTAAAATTCAATCAAAAATATTTGTAATACATAAAACATAAGCATATTAACATTTACAATTTAAAAACATGATATTTAAAATTTAAATTTAAAATTTTCAAAACATGATAAAATTTTCGAAGCCTCTCATGTATTTCCCTATCTTCAATAATAGGGGTTGTACTTGTGTCCCTAAAAATTAGGGTTGACGAGGCAAATTTAGAGGCCTCCTAATTTTAGGGGCTTGAGTAGGGGGCCCATGGGAATTGGGGCTGAGGAGGCAAATTTAGGGGCCCCCTAATTTTAGGGGCTTGAGTTGGGGCTCTGCTGCATCTGTTTTTTTTACTACACTCCCTATTTTAAGGTTTAGGGACTGGTTTAGGGGCTCTGCTGGAGATGCTCTTAGGAACCTATGTGAGCAGTCATCTTAGCTAAATGTATTTCTCTCTCGGGTTGAAATTGCCAGACATGCGATTCAGATTCAGCTAATATATCCAATCCAACTATCCAAGCACATAGGACAGCACGTGATAACACTACGTGATCAGCATAGGACACGACTGACGTACCATCGTTCTCGTACTGCCACGTAGTTCCTTTTTCCTTAAAAAAAGCTAAAAACTTTTCGGCTGGTGACCTTTTCACCGTCACACACATCTGCCCTCCTGCGATGCATGATCCATCTAATTAAGTACAACGACGCTAGCGCCGACCATATTATCACTTTTTGAGCAGTATTTCTACGTTTTTCTTTTAGTACAAATTGCATAAATCTTAAAATAAGTAAAGGGATAAATAATCACTATATATCTTTTATTTATATTTTAATAGTTGTGCAACTTTTAAAAGAAAGAGCATAGAAACACCTCTCTTTCTTATTTGGATGCGCAAAGGAAACATGACAAAAACATTTTTCTTTGTAGGCGTCATCTCGCTTCACATATCTGTCGCACACTTGCACCTCCCTTACCCTCCCCACGTCACACCCTCACCTGAAACCTCAGAGGAATTCAAGTATCACTCAACACTCCATCTCAACCATCTAGATTGCATCTCCCACAAAACTGCTCTTTCTTTCAATACAAATTGCACAAATATTAAAGCAATCAAAAGAGTAATTAAGTAATCATCATCTACTATTTATTCATGTTTTAATATTTATACAACTTCGAAAAAAAAGTACAGAAACATCTCTCACTTTATAATTATTGATAAACCTGTTTAACCATTGGAGGGAACCTATGAAATCTCTCTGACCACGTTTGCCCGTCACTTTCCGTAGAAACTACCGGTAAGAGCATTCTCCTCAATAACATGTCTAATCTTCGACCTTTTCTTACCCCCTATGTTTAGTAATAGAGTGTTGTTTAAGCACTGTACACTTGTGTCTCTTAGACATGTACAATAGCACATACAGTGGCGGAGATAGCCAAATCTCAGGTTGGGTTAGCTGTGATCGGGCAAAGTCTGTATTTTGATGTTTTTTTCAAGAGAATCTTCATGGGCTTTCAATCCTAAGACTATCTCCAGCGATTTCCCTTCATTCCATTCCATTCCCTATTCTCTTCCCCATATTCATTCTCTTTATTTCGTACCATCTCCAACAGTTTCCCCTCAAGAGAATTTGTGGAGGGATTGGAGAGAGAATACCTTTCTATCCAGATTCTCTCTCCAAATCCCGTCCAAAGAGAATGGCGAAGGGAATCCGCTGGAGCACCTGAGATCTGTTCGTGAAGGGATTTGTAGGCTGAAGAAAAGCTGCTGAAGATAGTCTAAGCCTTAGGTTATGGCCTAGGTTGCCCAAGGCTTAGCTCCGCCCATGAGACAAAACCATCGTAGACAAAACCAAAATACAACTCATGCAATAGGTTGACTCTAAGTTGACCACACAATTTCTAAGATGGTATGGATACAACAGCAAAAAAAAGTCGCCTATAAAAGTCTTATAGACTGTTTGTTACATGCCGAACGTACGGCTTCTCTCTACTCGTTCTCTCTCATCAACATCGTCGTAAATCTTTTTAGCAACAGTGAAATGACTCCAAAATTAAGTCTTTCTATATCTAATTTATCCTTCCTAGAAATCATCCGATGGAGCTTTAAGATCATTAGCATTTAGATCCCAAAATGTCAGATAAATCTCCACTGGGAACCCATCAGGCCAGGAGCTTTATTGTGTTCCATAGAAAATACAGTTTTTCAGTTCCTCCATGCTGAATCTTTTAGTCAGGAAAAATTTATCCTGCTCATCCAGCTATGGAGCATCAAGCAAGTCTAGCTGTATGTCACCAACATCAGGGTGACCAAAAAAGTTCTTATAAAAGCCTACTATATAATGCATCGGATTGTCTTCCTCTTGAAGCAAATCTTCGTCTTGTTGCAGATTAAAAATAGTGTTCTTTCTCTTTCTCCCATTAGCTTTGGCATGGTGGTGCTTAGTATTGTTGTCCCCTTCTAACAATTCTTTCTCTTTTTGATCTCTGAAACTATTTAATCTCTTCTTCGTGCAAAAAAAAATGATTTTCTAAACTTAATTTTGAGTTCTCTTTAGTGCATCTAACCCGCTGGTTTCACATTTCGTGTCTAAGGCATCAATTTGATTTCACATATCGTGTCTAGTGCATCCCTCTTTAACTTCTTATATATATTCACTCGATATTTATATTCCGGCCCTTCAAAACTCTTCTCAGAAATCTCATCCTTTGCTGCCAGGCTTCAATGTGAGACAATCCATCCATGGATTGCCCCACACACCTTGGACAACTTGGACTAGGTCCTCTATGACAAACCAACCAAGTTCAAACCTAAAGACATAATTATCCCTTAGCATTATGGCCAATATCTACTATGATGGATACATGGTCAGACAAAAACTCTAGATCAGAATTTTCTTCCTGCCTATAGATGCCAACCGGAACAGAGCCATGTTAGACTCCTCTAGATCAGAATTTTCATCGTCTTCTTCACATAGCAAAATTTGAAGCACAATGTCAGCAGGATCACCCTGTATATTTTTACTTTATTTTTCATCTTCCCATCATTTTTACTACTTTCTAGGAACATATCAACATCATCGTGAATCTTACCTGGTAAAAATTACAGACGGCTAATAGCACCCTATCATGCATGCTCTTATGATTGACGAAAAAACCAATGTTTTATACGAAGAAAACCGACAGCCGCTCACGGTGCAGCGGCCATCGGCAAGGCTTGGGAGACAGCTCAAAGCGGGCCCGCGCCAGGCTGCACGGCCCCGCTGATCCGAAGAGGCTTTTCTGCCCCACCTGTCAGTGGAACGTGCCGATGAGCGCCTTGATGGTTACTGCGAGGCCGTATCGCATGTGGCGGGGAACTTGGTGGGCCGTCTCGCGGCATCACGCACCCCTCGAAGCCATCCATGGCTTGCAACAGATCGAGCACGCGTGCTAATCTCGAGGAAACAGAAGCTTTGCACATGGCATGCCCCGCTGCTCTCCCCTTCCGCGACCCCAGCGCGCAGCAGCCGAGCAGAGCACCACGGGCACGGGGTCGGGGACTCAGGACACCGGCAAAATGGGGCTCGACACGGCCAAAACCGAGAAAAAAACACCGTGCCGCGCGCGTCCGCTCGCAGCATGTTCACCGCGACGTGCGGCAGCAAGTGGTGTGGCCGGAGGCGAGAAGAGCAAGCTAGTCTGTGCGCCGCTGCCTTTTTCCCTGGCTTTTCTCTGCGCCAAGGCACCTCGCAATGAGGGAGGCCCGGGCACGCTCGAGCACGAAAAAAAGGGCACGAAAAGCTGCCTGGTGCGTAAATGGCAGGGACGCAGCCCCTCCCCTGCGTCCATATTCAGGCAAGAATCTCTCCAAATGCTGGCTCATGATGCTAGACTCCAAAGAGGCTTTATCGTGCTATATTGGAAGCCTTCTATTTTCTATGGAGCTTCTAAATGAATCTACAAAATAGTCTCTCTCTCCATCTTGGAGGTTGAGGTTGCCGTGCTCCTGTACCGCTGGCAAAGTTTTCTATGGAGCTTCCCTTCCTCAGCACTTTGATCCATTAATCACTTAATTAAGCAGCTTAATTGATTATTTTACCTAATTAAGTCGCTTAACTAATAAGCACAGTACCCACCAAGCTAGGCATGCTCGGTAGGTCCGTGCTATGGAGCTCCTAATGCGGGGCAGGCCACCTGCTGAGTCCAGAGTTGCCGTTGCCATGATAAACTATGCTGGCATGATACAAGAACACAGCCAATTTTGCAAATTTGTTCGCAAAAAACCACATTTTAAAAAAAACGTCAAGGAAAAAAACCGAAAAACTCGCAATATTGCTGACAGCATCATTACCAAGGATAATATCGTACTTAGTGAATAAACTAATACTAATGTGTGGAGTGTATATGCTGCCTTTTGTCGCTCTAGAGATCAGCTTGACGAGTCACGAGTGTCTCTTAACGGAAAAGAGGCTTAATTTGTTTCGTGAAAAGGTAGTACTTGCTGTGTTACCTAGGCCGATAGCGTCACTTGAAGCCGAAAGCGCTGCTATCCTGGAACAACGGAAAAGTGTGACAGAAATACTTGCGCCCATGGAAGGAATGGCGTCACGTACGAGGAAATGCGCCTTGACATGACATTACACATTTCATTTCATTTTACAATCTACTCGACGTCAGCTCAACCATGCTATAATAAGTTTTTTTTTTGAAAGCCATGTAACTAGGTAGATTCATCGCAAAAATGTGCATGGGTCCATGAGATGGGACTGACATTATGCATGCATGGTTGTCTTGACTTCTCTTTTTTTTCAGTTGGGAGAGTGGCTCAGACATGGGCACTTGAACCGTGTCTTGGTGGGTCAACTCTAGGCACGGTGGATATGGCACGGTCTAAAGCCTGGCCGGGCACGTAGTGAGTCGTGCCGTGCCGGCCTGATACTGCAACACAGGATCTTGCTGGGCCCAAGAGTCGGGCATGATGGGTGGCACAGGAATTTGGGCAGGGTCCGTGCCGGCTTGGCACGGCGGCGGCACGCGGCAGGGCACAGTGGGCACACTATAGCTGTGGCTGTACCACGTCATCTCTAGCGTCGGCGGCACATCGTCTTTGCCTCGCACGCCTGTCGTCGTCTCTGCCTCGCCCGGCTAGCCGAGCCGGAACGACCGCCGTGGCCGAAGGCCGCCAAGCCGCCTCACCCGTCCATCGAGCCGCCTCGCGCGCCACGCCGCATTGGAGGAGGAGGGGAAGCCCGACATCCTGCAAGGAGTTAGGAGGGAGAGGGAGGAGGGAGGGGCCGGCGGCCGACGGTGAGGGAGAGGGAGAGGGAGGGAGTGGGGAGGGGAGGTTGCGGGTGAGGGAGAGGGAGGGGCACGGGGAGGGGACAATGGCGCGCGAGGAGGGGCCAACGCCCTGCATGTAGAGGAGGAGAGAGGCGGCGGGTGAGGGAGAGGGAGAGGGAGGGGCAGAGTAGCTGATGACGCGCGGGGAGAGGCAATGGCAGGCATGTAGGGGAGGAGGGAGGCGGCGGGTGAGGGAAAGGGAGGGGCACGTGTTAGGGAGGGGACGACGGTTAGTGAGGCGGAGGGAGGGAGGCGACGGGTCAGGGAGTGGCTTTAGATTATTACTAATGCTTTTAAGGAAAATAGAGATAATTATATTTAATATCCCATTACAGAACCAATGGAATAAAAAGAATTAAAATATTTTCAAGCTATTCCATATATTTACTGTTTTGTTACTATTTTGGATACTCAGATAAAATTATCTGACTTGCAAGGCGCCTTCCATGGAATAGATGAGTCATTCGATCTTGATTTCTCCTAGGCCTATACTCATGTTTATAACGAGTTTTTCTGAGTTTTTGACAAATATTATGACAAATTTGACGCCAATGGCACCAAAAGTGAAGCAAGAAGATCTACCTCAACAATGCAACAAGCATGAGGTAGTTCGACCGCTTCAAACATATGGAAGAAGCTGAAAGGTAAGATGTCTGGCTCGTCTTCCCAATCGCCTAGCAGGTCAATATGGAATTCACGAGTTAAGCTCAATCACTACGTCAACATGCTTTTCGTGGAGAACGGCCTTGACATGGACGAGAAAAATCAACTGAACTTGCTCTTGTAGTGGAAGAATAACCAATGTACTTACTCTGAGCTATCCCATTTTACATGGGACGTAATTATGGTTTCGGTGTCCACTGTGTCGTCGGATGTCACTTTCAGTGTGGTGGGGGGAGGGTACTTGAGCCAAGGAGGTCATCTCTTAGACCTGAGATGGTTGAGACAATTACATGCCTAAGGGTGTGTTTGGTTATCTGCATCATCCTAGCTTGTTTCGTATGAGCCATCCAGGTTAGCCTTGGCCTGACTGAGTGGATGCAAGTTAAGTTGTTTGGTTGCTTATTTGTGCATCTCATGGGCTTGCATTAGAGAGAAGTCTAATTTCTGTGTTTTCTCCATCCTGTATGAGTGGGTGCAATTGCATCCACCTGGCCAGGATGAGCAGGATACCAAACATGTGTCTAACAGATACAGTTGCATCCACTCGTGCGATTCAGACACCATGCAGGCAACCAAACACACCCTAAAAGACTGAGAGCGTGCAGAAGACAGGATACAATATATGTCCAAGGATCCGGAGATTATGGACGCAATAGTCGACTTTGACAATCCCAGCCCCGGTAGTCTATATATTAATGTATATATACGTAGTTAATGTACTCTTTTCCTTTCCGGGGTACCCCACACCGATGTATAAGGTTTTTAATGAGGCAGTAACTCTCTACATGTTCAAGATTGAATAAAATTTAATTCTTTTTCACCAATATTTGTGTTCATCGTCTCATCTCTATGCGTCTCTGGGTTCTTTTCTCTCGTCGTAATAGTGCAATGGGCCGGGTCTGGGACGGCACGGCACGAAGCAGGCATAAAACACAAATGAGCCATGCTTGGGCTCGCCAAAGGGGAGCTGGGCAGGGCTGGCACGGCATGGCAGGCCATCGCGGCCCGGCATAGTTTAGGACCAAAGCACAATAAGCCTGTGCTAGGCTGACCTGGCACGACACGACGCCCACTTCTAGACTTAATGGGCCCTCGCAAATGATGGGAAAAGACAAGTATATTGGTGACCCACACTTCAATTTTTTTTAGCTACCGGGATGATCACTGCACTAACCAGTAACCACCATTCAATGACTCCAGCTCAAGGTTCAACATTTCGTTTTGGTAGAAATCTCGGGGGTGGCCAAAATCCAAAATCTCAACGAGATCTCAGAATTTCAAATAAAATCCAGACGAAATCTAAAAACCAAATTTCAAATCCAGTTTTTTTTCAATAAGGAAATCCGATATTTCGACCAAAATCACCGAGATTTCGATCAACTTGTTTTGACAAAAAATAGTCAAAAACACGACAATTTTTTGTGTGGATGGTCTTGATCCGTAATACAATCAAATTCGGCACAAAAAAACATAAATCCTGTAAAAAAAATTTTAATTTTTTTCCTGATCGAAATTTTGAATCTCGGAGGATCCCACATCCAAAATTTTAGCTGAGAATTTCAAAATCTCACCGGGATTTAGATTCATGCTACAGCTCGCTTGCAACCTTACGAACCACGCTTGTATACATTCGATTACACCAACCGATTTAGAGCGCCTACCATTATATGACTATGCTATTTGTAAGTGCAGAATGCAATGAGAGGATAGCCTAGGTAGCTAGGAGTGTAGAGTGTAGATTAATCACCGGCCGGGGCGCTAGATTCCGCGCGTGGTCCAGAAGGTTTTGTAGCTCCCAAGTCCCAAGTCCCAAGTCGCTCGGAAAAAAAAAACTGTGCAATCGATGTCAGATTGCTGGTTTAGATTGCTAAAATGAGAGGATAGCCTAGGTAGCGGTTCGTTTCTTGTCTTGTACGGAGTATAAGTTTTCGGTGCCATTTGATATGGTATTATATTTTGGGTTTAGCTGTTCGTCTTTTGCTTTGTGCAAATTTTTTTATTTCTACTTATTGTATCAAAAATAAAAAATGATTTGTACGGTGCTATAGTACTGCAACGGTGTTGTATTGTAGCAATGCAGCATTACAACACCGTTGTTGTCGACGATTGGAGAACGGGCTCCCGTCGAGCTTACTTGTTGAATGGGGGATCAACAGAGCCCCGTCGCACGGATCGAAGAGGGCGTTCGAGCGACGCGAGGTCGGGAGAAGGAGGCCGGAAAAAAGGGGGGACGCGGTGTTTTTTATCCTGGTTCGGGCCTCTCACCGCCGAGATAATGACCCTACTCCAGTGTATTGTGTTCTATCTTTCGTGTGCCCTCCTGTTCTGAGATCTTGAGGGTTTAAATACTATGACTAGAGATGCGAAAAAGTAATCGCCTCAGGGATCACGCTATGTATCCATATCCGTGATGCTGCCCTTGATTCCCGCGTTATTTGAATTTCGGGTATGATTTCCCTTGATCTCCTGTGATTGGTTGCCTCCTTCCTTCCTCGCAGCTGGCTGAGCCCTCCGACCAAGACACCCGAGCAGGTCGTGGCCTCCACGAGCATGCTTGCTCGTGGGGTGTGTTTGGTGCTTCATGAACGGAGGCGCAAACGCGTATGCTCGGAGGAGAAGGAGGGATGCTCGCTTCGTTCTCCCGAGCATCTTCCCTTAGTGCCGCTTGGTCGGCGGGTTTAGCTTTTCACGGGTACCGTGGTCTTTTGCCGAGATAGCCAATCCCCGACGGCTAGCCCCCGAGGGTCAAGTGGGGAACCCTCGGGCTTCCTTGAGCCTAAGAAGACTTGAGGGGATTGAATTTCCTTTGGTCGTGGCTCACGACCATTTTACGTCGGAGACGAGCTTCTTTACCCGCGTGCTTGCTCTGCGGTAGCGTCGTTGGTTGTTCTGCGGTTCCTTCTCCGAAGCCTCCTCAGAATGTGATGCGGTAGTTTCTGAAGCGGCGCTTTTCCGGCCAGTGTTCTTTGCGATAGGCGGCGATTTTTATCCCGCCTCTTCACTATCCTTTAACCCTTTCTACCGGAGAGGTCGGAGTCCCATTGCGTCTCTTTGCTCGTCTTCGGCCAGAAATCTTCCAAGAGCCCTAGCGCCCAAGAACCCTTTTCGTTCCCCTTCCTTCTTCGGCCATGGCGCGTTTCAAGGTTAGCCAGATGACCCGAAGGAGGCTCCAGGTGCTCATGGACGAGGGGTACGTCGACCCAAGCTCTGGTCAAGTGCCCGGGGATGATGCGGCGCCGGCACCGCGGGAGACGGAAATCATCTCCTGCGAGTTGTACGCCATCAACGGGCTTCGTCTGCCCGAGAGCGACTTCCTCGCCTCCGTGCTTGCCTTCTGCGGGTGCGAGATCTCTCATCTCCACCCCAATTCTATCCTTTCTCTCGCAATCTTCTCCCATCTTTGCGAGGCTTACGTGGGTGTAATGCCCACGGCTAGCCTCTTCTTTCACTTCTATTCCCCCTTCCGCACCGGGATGGTTCCGCCCGGCTGCGTTTATCTTCGCCGCCCAACCGACCATACGAGTACCCCTTCGTTGCTCACGAAGGACTCGGTGTCGGGTTGGGCCGACCTCTGGTTCTACCGTAAGAAGGCGGAGGGTCCCGATTGGTCTACATCGGGAGGGCGCTCCGCCCATCGAGACGGCGCGCCCGCCTGCAACCCGAGGAAGAGCGGGTGCTCGGGGCGATCGGTGAGCTTGCCCGGATGGGGCTCACTGGTCGGGATATCGCCCGACTTTACTCTTCAACCGTGTCCCCCTGAGGCGCCGCGAGCATCCCTTCTTCGAGGTGACCGGTGGCACGACTTCACCCGCGAGGACAACGCAGTATGTTCCTGGACCTCTTTCCCGAGCATCGCCGCTTTACGGTGAAGCTGCGTTATGCATCCGTGATATGCCTTTGTCTTAGTCTTTGGTTGTGGCGCAGCTCAGGGACGGATCGGTTGACGATAGGGTCGCCGAGATGTTCGGCGCTCGGCGAGAAGGAGCCGACGCCCAATCGTCAGTCCCCAAGAATATTTTTGACCGCGGCGACGCGGTAAGTACATTTTCCCACTTCCGTTCGAGGGCATGTTTTCCGAGCTCATTCCTCCCGATTTCTGTTGGCAGGAGAAGGTCGCCCTTGAGCTTGCGGTGTCGAAGGCCGCAGCGCCGCCATAAGCCGACACCGACCAGGGTTCCCGTAAGAGGCGGCGGGTCGAGGTCGCCGAGCATCCGCCTCGCCTCCCAGCGCCAGCGGTCGAGGCGCCGAGCCGACCAGGACCCTACCCCGCACCTTGAGTACGCCGACCGCCAGGAGGTGTTTAACTCCGCATTTGGTTCGATGACTTCAAGCGGAAGAAGCCGGAGCCGATGAGCCGATCGAACAGCGGCCGAGCAAAGCGAGGAAGGCCGAGGAGGATGCCAGGTCTCTCCCGACCAAGGAGGCGGCTGGAGAGGCAGATCAAGGCCCTCCAGGACCAGCTCACTCGGGTGGTTGATGCCCCGAGGAGGAGGAAGAAGAGGAGGAGGCCGCCTATGCTCTGGTTAGAAGGAGCGGGAGGTCGACCTCTCAAACCGCCTCGGACGCTGGAAGAGGTCGACATGGACGATGTCGACCGGCGATGGCATCGCCCGCCCGACGCCAGAAGGAGCGCGCCGTGGTCGTGGCCGAGGCCTACGAGGCCGCTAGCCGGTGTCGCCCGTGGCCCGGCGAGGAGGCCGAGGAGGATGGCACCGCTCGCCGGGCGTAAGGTCGTTCTTCATTCTCTTATTCCGCTCTTGTCTTGCGACTTTCTTGGGCTAACCCCACCTGTTTGGCGTGGGCGTGATAGCTCGGATGTCGTTTTGGACTTCCGCCCGGATGGTCGAGGAGATTATCAACTCCGCGATGGGCCAGCCGAGCTCGGACGCGTCGTCGGCCAAGGTGATGGCCGAGGCAGGGGAGGAGCGGTGCTAACCGGACTCGGTGGAGCCCGAAGCTTCCTTCGGCGGGACCAGCGCTCCCTTCGGCCCGTGGAGCCTATCCCGGCCGCGGAGGAGCAGGAGCCGCGAGGGGATCGAGGACCAAGACGCCTTGGCCTTGGCCCTTGCGAAGAGATGATCGCGGCGAGGCTCAAGCGCCGAGCCCCGGAAGGGAGCTTGGTCGCTCCCGACCAGCGACCCTTGGCCATGAGCCAAGGAGAGGAGGAGGAGGAGGTCGTCCGGCCTAACCCCTTTGGTCCCGGGGCACCAGCGCCCCGACCACGGAGGTGCAAGGGCGGAGGTGATCGCCCTCGATCCAATGCCTTCGGTCGGAGAGCATTGGTCGCCTCATTGAAGAGGAACAGGAGGCGGAGGTGGTTGCTAACGACCAATCGCCTCGGTGCGAGCATGGAGTGGCGGCCTTCGTGGTTGGCGTCTGACCCCCGTGATGGCGACTCATGGGGAAAGCGCCACGAGCCGCTTGCTGTGGACGAGGATCGGCTTAGGCGACCGGGTTGATCGAAGGTGGTGACGCCGTTGCTCTCCTGGGAGCACCGGTGCTCAGGAGGAGCAAGACCTTGACGCCGGCCGGATGACTTGGTCAATCCCTTCTTTCGGTGGCGCGACCGATCGCCAGCGCCAGGACAAGGTGGTCACCGGCTCTTCGGTAAGTTTCCATGTTTCTTCTTTTACTGCTGCGAGCGATCTTCCGGGAGTGCTCGGCTCTTTCCCTTCTCCTTTCTCTTTACGCCCGAAGTTTGCCGCGAAGGCTATGGAGGATATCGATGCCACCTCGGTCTCGTGAGAAGAATCTTGAGTCGTACCATCATGAGCAAGACGCCAAGATCGCCCGATCTTGAGCGTCGGAGTCTCCGAGGTGCGCGAGGCCGACTGAAGCAATGGAATCGGCGAGAGCCTCATCGCCGGGCTCGGGACCAGCTCTTCCAGGCGAGGCAGCGAAGAGCACTTGAGCGTATGCGCCGAGCTTGACGAAGGTAGTGAAGCTTCGGCGGAGGACTTCAGCCCGAGCTCGGGGGCGCGAGGAAGCCCGGCTCAAGAGGCGCGGCGCCTCAGGGAAAGCGCGCCGAAGGTCGCGCCCAGCGGAAGGTCCTGGACCTAGAGGCGGAGGTCGACTCCCTTAAGGGCGAGCTCGCTGCCCTCCAGGCGGTCGTAGGACTTAGCTCTTTCTTTTATTTTTATCTTGTGTAAAACCACCTGTAAAAAACAACGTTTTGGATTAAATGAGCATATTCGCGAGGAGTTTGGTCCTTGCCTGCTTTTTTTGCTTGAACTCGCTTTCGGCATATGCCCGTATGATCCGGTTCTGCGAGAAAAGAAAGCAAGTTCTGCATGGAGCGTAGATACGAGCAAAGAAAACAAGTTCCTGCGTAGATCAAATATCATAGACACGAGCAAAGGAGCCTTGGTAAGGAGGGGCCAGGCGTTCCTATCATACGTAGCCCCCTGCCATGGACAAAGGTCGTGTCCTCACCGCTATGCGAGCACGAGTTTGTTCATGGGAGTTTTAAGGGTCGCTTTGGTCGTAACGATTTTTGAATTACTCGAATAGATCGGTTGTGTTTGAGTGAATCATGAGCACAGAGTGCGAGCTTTAAACCAACAATACGTAGAGCCACCATACCCGAGTGGTCACCGAACCGGGCTTAGAGTGGATGCTCGCGCTCGAGCCATGCATACAGCGAAGAGCTCTGTGGAAAGTGGGCGATTAGGCGAGCATCCGTAGGGGCCAAGGGAGATGGCGCGCACATACTTGTTGGATAAGTTAAATGCTGTAGTCTTTGGTAGGCAGCGATGCTCGTTCGACAAAGCGAGGACGAAACTTCGAGAAAGAGGGAAAATGATTTATTGGAAAAGAACGCAAGGGGCGCGAGATAGGAGTACTCGTCTAAACGTAGAATTTCTGTGATTGATCGATGTTCCAGTCTTTGGTGAGCTCCCGACCATCCGGCATCGCGAGGCGAACAGCCCCCGGTAGCCAGACATGACCGTGTAGGGTCCTTCCCACCTTGGGGTCGACTTGTTGGCCTTCGACAGTCTTGAACTCTTCGTAAGACCATGTCGCCGACTTGTAGGGCCCTAGGTCGGTTGCCTTGGCTGCATGCCTACGAAGAGCTTGTAGGTAAATTGCAGGCCGAAGCAACGCCGTTCGCGTGTCGCCGGCGAGGTCCAGGTCGACGAGGCGCTCAACCTCTTGATCGATGGAATCGATCGATTGCACCTTGGGGAACCCGGCCACGATTTCGGCAGCGAGAATGGCCTCCGCACCGTGAGACGAGTTGGAAAAGGCGTCTACTTTGTGGCTCGACTTGTCGTGGTGCGGATAGACCAAAGAACGGCGGGAAGCTCCTCCACCCACTTCTTTGCTTGTCTTTGGTTGAGGGTCTTAAAGACTCTCTTTTTATGCCCTGGACTAGCTGCCCATTTGCTCGCTCATTTGCTCCGTTACTCGTGGATGTGCCACGCAGCGAAAGCAGACCTTGGTCCCGACCTCCTCACGGTAACTTTGGAGCAGTTCAACGTGAATCGGGTCCCATTGTCTGTGATAAGGCGGTTGGGTACCCGAACCGGTTACCACGTTCTTTGCGGAGGAACCTCTTGGCCGCTGGGCCGAGATGGTCGAGACGGGCTCGGCCTCTATCCACTTAGTGAAAGTGTCGATGGCCACGAGCAAATACTTGCGACCTTCGACCTCGGGAAAGGGTCCAAGGGCGTCGAGCCCAGTCGAGAATGGCCACGCAGCGGTATGGTTTGTAGGGCATATGCTTAGGTTGGCGGGTTTTGCGAGCATGGAATCGGCATGCTCGGCAGGTCGTTACGATTGACCGCGCGTCCGTCAAGGCCGTCGGCCAAGATGTAACCCAATCGGAAGGCTTTGCTCACAAGCGTTACGAAGACGAATGAGCTCCGCACATTCCTTCGTGGATATCACGAAGAAGGTATCGCCTTCCTCCTGGGAGACGCATTTGGAAAGGATTCCTAATGCGCCTTTCCGTATAGGTCGCCTTCGATCGATCTGTCTTGAGAAGATCGCCTTGTTAGCCAGAACGCTCGGCTTCTTCCTCGGGCAATGTCCCATGCGCAAGGTATTGGATGAATGGCGTCATCCAATTTGCGCTTTGCTCGAGAATGAGACCCTACCGCCGGTCTCTGGTGCCTCCTCTTGAGAGGGAATGGAGGGCTTATGTAGGTGCTCGACGAGCACCCCGCCGAGCGGCGGTTTGGGAGGAACCGACCTTAGACATTTGGTCGGCCAGGAATTATCCTTCCTGGGGATGTAGATTACTTCAAATTCTTGAAGTATTTCTCCATCTTCCTTACTTCGGGTCTGGCGCCATTGAGGTATCGAACACCGATACTCCTTGTTGACTGGTTCACGACCAAGCGTGAATCGCCCTTCACGGTGAGCCGTTGGACTCCTAGCGATTTGCATGCTCAAGTCGGCCAAAGGCCTTCGTACTCGCCGCGTTGTTAGTCGCGTGAAATGTAGTTGGATGGCGTAATGTAGCTGCTCTCCGTCCGGGAGACCAAGATGACGCCACTTGACCAGCGCTCGTATGCTCGGGATCCGTCAAAATACAAGGTCCAGGAGTTTCCTCGAATCATTGGTCCTACTGGCCGGTGGTGCCGGAGCCGACCATTCTCGCCACGAAATCAGCCAGACTTGTGATTTTATCGCCGTGCGGCCGAGAATACCAGCTCGAACTCGGCGAGTTCCATTGCCCACTTGGCTATGCGACCACCGGGCGCCCTGATTTTTCAGATTTCCTGAGTGGGAAGCCGGTCGGCCTACGATCTTGTGTGCTTGAAAGTAGTGACGCAACTTCCGGAGGCCATCGATGTGAATGAGTACAGAGTTTCGGACCTCGGTAACGCTCCTTTGGTCCATGAAGTACTTCACGACGTAATAGATAGGTCATTGGGTACCATCTCTTTCTCACCGCCAACACCGAGCTCACCGCGTCTTGAGTTGTTGCCAGTATAATAGCAATTCTTCCTCTGTAGTGGGTGTGACGAGGACGGGCGGCTTGGAGAGGTACTGTTTTAGCTCTTTGAGCACGCTGATCGCCTTCCTCCGTCCATGTGAAGCCATCATGTTTGCGGAGGGCTTTAAAGAAAGGTAGTCCTCGCTCCCCGGTCGGAGGCGAACCGGCTTAGGCGGCCATCCTCCCGGCCGAGCTTGTACTTCGCTTTACGCATGTGGGCGACCTCATGTTCTCAATGGCTTCGATCTTCTCTGGGTTAGCCCCAACGCCATGTGGCCCGACCATGTAGCCGAGCACCTTGCCGGCCTTCACGCCGAATACGCATTTTTCGGATTTAGCTTTATTCGATGCTTATTGAGGTTACGAAAGTTTCTTCTAAGTCGACAACGTGACCTGAAGTACTCTTGCTCTTGACAACTATGTCGCCGACATATACCTCCAAATTTCGACCTATTTGGTGCAGTGAAAGTCTTCTGCATGAGGCGTTGAAAGGTTGCTCCGCATTTCTCGCATCGAAAGACATGGTCGTATAGCGTAAGGTACCGAGCGGGGTGATGAAGGAAGTCTTTCCTCGTCTTCGCGACAGTCGATCGATGATAGCCTGAATAGGCGTCTAGGAAGCTCATGGTTCAGGACCCGCCGTCGCGTCCACCAATTGGTCTATGCGAGGCAACGGATAGTTGTCTTTTGGGCACGCCGCGTTCAAACCCGTGTGGTCGACGCACATCGCCACTTGCCTCCTTTCTTCCTCGACCAGATCTGGATTGGCTAGCCACTCGGAGTGCTCAATCTCTCCGATGAAGCCACTTTTAGGAGTTTATCAAGTTCCTCCCGATGATTGCTTGTTTTTCCCGGGAAAAGCGTCTAAGTTTCTGTCTCATCGGTTTTGTCGGTGAACCGCTGCTTTGTGCTCGACCACCTCCTTGGGACCCGGGCATGTCGGATGGTTCCCGAGCGAACACATCCGACCTTGCTCGGAGGAAAGTGACGAGCTCGAGTTCCTATTTGGGATCTAGGAAGATCCCAAATGAACGATTTGGCCGGTTCCGACTCGTTGAGCGGAACAGCCTTGGTCTCTCCTCCAGGTTGGAGGGCAAGTTTAGGCCGAATGCTTCGGCTCTTGGTCGAGAGCATGGCGGGCAATCGACCGACCATATCCAGCGCTCTTTAAATCGCAATTGAGTGCGGACTTGTGGGTCCCATTGACGGTTCTGACTCCGTTCGACCCGGGACTCTTCAGGCACTGAGACGCGTGATGCGAGGCGGCCATGAACTTGGCCAAGGCCGGCCTGCCGAGGATGGCGTTGTAGGCCGACTCAAGTCTACCACCTCGAAGGTGATTAGCTCCGTTCTGAAGTTACTTGGGCCGAAACTTACGGGCAAGACGACCTGCCCAGAGGTTTGATCGAGGTGCCCGGACTATCCCAAGAAGGGCACGGCCACACTCTTGATTTTGGAACGAGGAATCTGCATCTCGTCAATACCTTGGCTGCAATAAGGTCCAAAGAGCTCCGGAGTCTATGAGGACCCGACCGACGACATTATTGGCGATGGTGGGGTTCACGACCATCGGAAGCCTCTGGGGTTTGGTCATCCCCAAGGGACAATCGTCTCTGGAGAATGTGAGGATACCTCCGACCATTTCATTTCTTTGCCGGAGGCTTACCTGGGTAACATGGTGCACTTCCCTTGCAGCCTCCTTTAAGTCCCGGGACTTGTAGGCGGAGGAGCCCCGAAGATGACCGCTATGTGATTCCTTGGTTCTTGATATTCCATTTCATCCTCACTTTCCTCGGCGGGCTGTTTTCCTTTGTCGTTTTCACCTGCTCGAAGGCGTCGGCATGGGACCCCTGCCAGAAAAGCTTCCAGCGGTAGGTCCACGTTCGGCAATTCCGTAGGTCGTGCCGTCGCCTGGTGAAGTGGGACGATGAAGGTCGCCCCGTCGGTCCGCTTGGTCGCCTCGTCGGTCCGCTTGGTCGCCTCGTCCTCGAGGCCTGGTGGTTGTCCTCTTCCCCGAGCATTAGGCCCACTGGCCGTGGTGAGTTGCCGGTCATTGTTGTTCCACTGCGGCTACCATGGCCGGCGAGGGTTGCTTTTTCTTCTTCTTCTTGATCTTCTTGTCTCTGAGTCGAACCCTTTTTGCTAGCCGAGGTCTCCAGGCCAGGTGGCGGCGACTTCCCTTCATCCAAAGATTTTCTTCCATTGGGCGGCTTCATCTGCGTTGGCGTATCGATCGGCCATTCGGAAGAGCTCGTTATTGTTAGATCCGGGTGGATCTCCAGGTCCTGTGTGAAGCGCCGCCTCGTACCCGAACTTGAAAGCTCGGACGATACCTCGTCCGATATGTTCGGATCGAAGTTCGGACTGGATGAACCTCTGGACGAATTGTCGCAGGTTTCCCCGTCCGTCAGATCAAAGCGCTCCAGGTCGCGCTCTTTCCCGGCGGATGTAGCAGCTCTGGAAATTCGCTCGGAGTCGGCGCTGAGCTGCCCCAGGACCGTATGGATCCTTCCTTTTGATTGAAAAGCCACGTCTGGCAGCTCCGCCCAGACCGTCGGAAGGTAATTTGCCATTACCCCTCATCACCTCGTGGCGAGGATGGCGGTAGTGTATATCGAGAGGAATTCATCCGGGTTCGGGTCCCGTTGAATCTCTCGGCGTGGCGAGCTTGAACCTGTTTGGCCATGCGACGTCCGGAGGGAGCTCGTGAAGGCCCGGCACCAAGCTTCGGGTTTCGCGACGAAAACCTCGGTCACGGCGGCCTCCACGCGGATCTTCCACCCAACGCCCGTCGCTGGCCGAGTCGGGAGAAAACCTCATGCGTCGGTCGTCTGATGACCGCATGGTTGCGGAGTGCTCGGGCGCTAAATCTGGGCGATTATCTGGATATCGCCCGAGGTTGCTCTGTGGTATTCGGGGCCTTTCCGGATCGGGTCGGCGACTTAGGGCGATCTCCGAGCATGGCTCGAGATTCATCTCTGTGCGAACGCACGGGGAAGCGTTGTGATGGTCCGGGACACACTCGGGCATCCGGCCATGGGGAGGATCCGAGACTTTTAGCTCGGCGGCAAGCCTCTCCAAATCTTCTGGCCACGACCGCCCATGGCCTCTAAGTCTACTTGCTCGAAATCAGAGTCACGCACGCATCGCCGCCAAGGCCTGTAGCCGCCTCGCTTCGTGAATCAAGCGGCGGCGAGCTTTGACGGCGCCTCCGAGTGCGATCGGGAGTTCGGTACCGCGAGTTCCTTTCCGTGGAGGCGCACTCTCCCTTTGCCTGGCGGCGAATGCTCGCATAGCGTCTTTCCCAAAGACGCCTCCAAGTGGCGTCTGGCCGCCTCATAGTGGTCGTGCCTGGCGGCGTCCGAGGATCCCTCTCCGGCTCTGCGTGGCTCCCAGCCATGTTGACTCGGCAGAGCGAGACGAAAGCGATGGGGACATCATTGTGTCCCCTTGGGACGCTGATCTCTCGGTCGAGCTCTAGGTCGCCTGGTATGTCCAGGCCATCGTAGAGCTCGTTGCGGTCATCCTCGGGGTCTCCGAGGGTAATGTCTGAGGAATGGAGGATCTGCCCTCGCATTCCCGTGTCCGAGGAAAGGCTCCCGGACTCGGTGTGATCGATAGGATCGGTCACCCTGAGCACGTTGTCGGCGGCGTAGTACACGTCGTCATCCTCAACGTGGTCAAAGACACAAAGGTCCCGAGTGTCTCCCGAGTTTGGCATCCTCGAGGATCTTGATCCGCGACGGAATCAAACTGCCGTCCCCACGGACGGCGCCACGGTATCGACGATTGGAGAACGGGCTCCGTCGAGCTTACTTGTTGAATGGGGATCAACAGAGCCCCGCCGCACGGATCGAAGAGGCGTTCGAGCGACGCGAGGTCGGGAGAAGGAGGCCGGAAAAAAGGGGGACGCGGTGTTTTTATCCTGGTTCGGGCCTCTCACCGCCGAGATAATGACCCTACTCCAGGTGTATTGTGTTCTATCTTTCGTGTGCCCTCCTCGCTGAGATCTTGTGGGGGTTTAAATACTATGACTAGAGATGCGAAAAAGTAATCGCGCCTCGATCACGCTATGTATCCATATCCGTGATGCTGCCCTTGATTCCAGCGTTATTTGAA
The DNA here is from genome assembly GCA_036346355.1 of Rhipidocladum racemiflorum. NCBI lineage: Eukaryota > Viridiplantae > Streptophyta > Magnoliopsida > Poales > Poaceae > Rhipidocladum > Rhipidocladum racemiflorum. The sequence continues at coordinate 66,077,557 of CM070576.1, read as the reverse complement.
TTTGGTATGATTTCCCTTGATCTCCGGTGATTGGTTGCCTCCTTCCTTCCTCGCGGCCTTCATTTGAGCCCTCCGACCAAGACACCGAGCGGTCGTGGCCTCCACGAGCATGCTTGCTCGTGGGGTGTGTTTGGTGCTTCATGAACGGAGGCGCAAACGCGTATGCTCGGAGGAGAAGGAGGGATGCTCGTTTCGTTCTCCCGAGCATCTTCCCTTAGTGCCGCTTGGTCGGCGGGTTTAGCTTTTCACGGGGGTACCGTGGTCTTTTGCCAGATAGCCAATCCCCGACAGTTGTGATAGATTTTCTATTGATCTTAATGTCTTGAATCAACACCTAGAAATATTACTTAGAGGTTACCTTCAGGGTTTGTGATCGAAGATGCCATAGCCGCGATGAAGAGCCGGTGATGAAGGAGGACGATGGCCTCTTGCACGCGGTGATGACGGCAGTAGAGGAGGTAGGGTCGTGGCTCTTCCCGTTACTCCACGCACTGTAGATCGGTTTCTCACGAGTTTGTTAGGGACGTGTGCACAGGGAACGTTAGTTCTCAGGGCTGCCTAGTCCCTTCTATTTATAGCGTGTGTGCAACGGGGGGCCACAACCATAAAGGTCGGTTGCGCCCCCGATCAAGGCGCGAGATCAACCCAACATTCTCCCCTTTGATCTCGAATTCAACTTGAAACTTTATATCTTGATCTATTAACTTTTATATCTCACATTTTTTTTTTAACTTAACATCCAACTCCTCCATAGATTAGTGCACCAAGACCAAGGCGTCACAACAGTCAGTTACGTACTGCTGAACTCAATGACTATAGCACACCTCTCTACTTCAAAGCAGAATAACTTTGTCTTTGTGGGAGATGGTTGCTTTCAATGACCCCTATTATCCAGAATCATAGTCCTTCTTTTAAACCCATGCCGGCTACGTGCTTTTTAAACACGTTGGGAGAAAGACCTTTGGTGAGCGGATCCGCTAACATGTCTTATGTGCTTATATGCTCAAGTTCTATTGTTTGATCCTGGATTTTCTCCTTCACAACATAAAACTTGATCTCTATGTGTTTGGCAGCACCACTTGACTTGTTGTTGTGAGAGTAAAATACTGCTGGCTCATTGTCGCAGTATAATTTGAGTGGTCTTTCTATGCTATCTACCACTCTCAACCCGGGTACAAACTTTGTAAACCACATTGCCTGCCCGGTTGCCTCATAGCATGCCACAAACTCAGCGTGCATTGTCGACGTTGCAACGACTGATTGTTTTATACTTTTCCATGATATAGCTCCTCCGGCAAGGGTGAACACATATCCTGATGTGGACTTTCCAGTGTCTTTACACCCTGCCCAATCTGCATCTGCATAGCCCACAATCTCTAGGGCACTTGACTTTCTATATGTTAGCATGAGGCTCTTTGTCCCTTGCAAATACCGCAAGGCTTTCTTTACAGCTTTCCAGTGATCAACTCCTGGATTAATTTGATATCTTCCTAGCATCTCGGTTGTAAATGCTAAGTCAGGGCGAGTACATATTTGAGCATACATTATGCTTCCGACAGCTGAAGCATATGGGACTGATTTCATTCGATCGATCTCATACTTGTTCTTTGGACACTGAAAATTCCCAAACTTATCGCCCTTGACTATTGGAGCAGGCGTGGCATTACACATATGCATACTATATCTTTTCAAAACACTTTCTATGTATGCCTTCTGTGATAGCCCTAGCACCCCTCTTCTTCTATCTCGGTGTATCTCAATTCCTAATACATAAGATGCTTCACCAAGATCTTTCATATCAAACTTTGAGGACAAGAACTTCTTTGTTTCTAGCAGTAGATCTTTATCACTGCTTGCTAATAGGATATCATCCACATATAAAACTAGGAAAATATATTTCCCTCTATTAAACTTTGCATAAATGCAGTTGTCCTCTTCATTCTCTTTGAACCCAAAATTTCTTATAGTTTCGTCAAACTTAATGTACCACTGTCTAGACGCTTGTTTTAATCCATAAATGGACTTCTTTAATCGACATCCCATATTTTCTTTTCCTTTCATGACAAAACCTTTGGGTTGAGCCATGTACACATTCTCATATAAATCCCCATTTAGGAATGCCGTCTTAACATCCATCTGATGTAATTCTAAATCATAATGAGCAACTAGTGCCATAATGATTCTAAAAGAATCCTTTGTCGAAACAGGCGAGAAGGTTTCGGTATAATCTATTCCTTCTCTCTGAGTGAAGCCTTTTGCGACAAGTCTAGCTTTAAACCTTTCAATATTCCCTTTGGAGTCACGTTTGGTTTTGTAGACCCATTTACAGCCTACTGTTTTGGCTCCTTTAGGAATTTCTTCTAAGTCCCAGACTTTGTTTGTACTCATGGATTTCATTTCATCTTGCATGGCAGCAAGCCACTTCGATGAATTGGGGCTGCTCATCGCTTCCTCATAAGAGGTGGGATCACCCTCTATTTCTATGTCTTCACTGGTATAAACTTCATAATTAGCTGGAATAGCTGATCTCCTGTTTCTTTGTGATCTTCTAAGTGGTTCTTGAGCAGGTTCACTGCTCTCTACAGGAGGCTGCTCAGACTCCTCACTAGCAACAGCAGGGGCCTCGGGCTCCATAACAGGTGCCTCTGGCACACTGACTGTTGCACTTGGAGAATCACCAGCAGGTGCTGTAACTTCAGGTGATACAGCAACAACAGGTATCGAGAAGAAAGGCATAGGAGTTGGGGCACAAACCCGCTTCTCATCAAGGCTAATTTCTCGGGGTACCATGCTCCCCCTGATCATATCATTCTCTATAAACACAGCGTGTCTAGTTTCTACAAACTTGGTATGTCTGTCTGGACAGTAGAAGCGATAACCCTTTGATCTTTCAGGATAGCCAATAAAATGGCAACTGATTGTCTTTAGATCTAACTTTCCTATGTTTGGGTTGAATACTTTTGCCTCAGCTGGACAGCCCCACACATGTAGATAGTTTAGTGATGGCTTCCTTCCAGTCCATAACTCATACGGTGTTTTAGGCACCGACTTACTGGGTACCCGATTAAGAATATGGGCAACGGTTTTTAAAGCCTCCATCCATAGACTAACCGGCAAAGTGGAGTAACTTATCATACTTCTCACCATATCCATTAAGGTACGGTTACGCCTTTCAGCTACTCCATTTTGCTGAGGTTCGCCCGGCATAGAATACTGGGCTACTATGCCATTTTCCCGCAGGTACCTTGCAAAAGGTCCTGGAACTTGGCCATAAGGGGTGTGTTTACCGTAGTACTCCCCTCCATGGTCTGATCTTACTACTTTGATCTTTAAATCATGCTGATTCTCTATTTCAGCTTTAAATATCTTAAACTTTTCTAATGCTTCTGATCTTTCTTTGATAGGATAAATGTAGCCATAGCGAGAATAATCATCAGTGAATGTAATGAATGAATCAAAACCATCCACTGTCTTCACAGGAAAAGGACCACAAATGTCTGTGTGGATTATTTCCAAGATTCCTGTACTACGCTTGGCGCCTTTCTTTATTTGTTTAACATATTTGCCTTTAATACAATCTATGCAATGATCTGTGTCTGAAAAGTCTAGGGGAGGAAGAATTTCTTCTTTGATTAATCGTTCAATTCTCCCCCTCGAAATATGGCCTAAACGACAATGCCATAATTTCGATGATGATTCACTTTCTATTCTCTTTCGCTTTGCAGTAACATTGCATACTTTCGCATTCGAGGAGATACTTATGTCATTCACAATATCATAATGGGATAGGAAATAAAGCTTGTCTTGTCGGATGGCAAGACCAACATCTATATTATTAAACTTTATTACACACTTTTCATTCCCAAAATGACACTGAATGTTCTCATCATCTAAGCAAGACACTGAAATTAAATTCCTTCTTAAAGAAGGCACTAATAGAACATCTCGCAAATGGAGTATGAAGCCGCCATCCAACTCTAATGAAAGATCTCCAATGGCTTCCACATCAGCTTCAACTCCATTCGCCACTCTAATTCCTCTTTCTCCTCTTTGTAGGATCCTCCTCGTACGGAATCCCTGCATAGAATTAGCAACATGAACAGTTGCACCAGAATCCATCCACCAAGTATTAGTTGGTGAATCTATATACAAGGATTCATCTATGAATGTAACTTGATCTTTACCCTTTTTGTTCAGCCACTTGAGGAACAGAACGCAATCTTTCATGCGGTGCCCTTTCTGATGACAACGCCTGCAGGTGTCTGGATCTATGTGCTCCGGCGGAGGCCTAGGAGGCTGTCCACTGGAACCATGTCCTCCATTGGAGTTCTGCCCTCCATTTGAGTGTTCACCCTTCTCAAAATTGGTGAACCTTTTCTGCTGATAATTGCCCTTTTGGTAGTTGCCTTTCTTGAAATTTGGCTTATTCTGAATCTGAAAATAATTCTTTTTCTTCTGAGGATGTTTAACCAGATTCAGTTCATCAGCCTTTTGTGCCTTTAATCTTTCTTCTTCTTGGACACACATGGCAATGCACTTTTCAATAGACCATTTTTCTTCACTAATGTTGTAATTTACAACAAAAATCTCAAATTCCTTTGGTAATGAAACCAGTACAATATGGACTATGAAATCATTCTTTAAAGGCATATCAAAAGATGTGAGAGAGTGAGCCATATTAGTCATCTTAAGAATATGCTCTCTAATGCCTGGTCCATTACGCAGCCCAGATCCATCATACTTGTCATTGACAAGTTTCTTGATTAATGTGCCTGCATAGGCATTTGTGGATCCAAAGAATCGCTCTTCTATTTTCTTCAGATACTCAGTAGCATCTGTACATTCTGGGATTGCTCCCCTTATGGACTCAATGATGGTGCCTTTGATCACCATGAGGCACTTTCTATTTGAGTTGTCCCACTTTGCCTTCTCAATACTATACGACAATTCTGCCGCAGCATTATTTGTGGCTTCCGGACTCTCAGCTGCTGCCAGAACCGGTGCCACATGCCTTGGATGAAGCAAAGCATAATCTATCTCAGCCATAGCCATGGTCAAGCTCAAATTCTCTCTCCATGAGGAGTAATTGTTGCCGTTCAACTTTTCAAGTCCTTGGAAAACACTTACGGAATTGGCAATCTTAGCTGGAAAAGCTTCAGGGAGGAAATAAGAATTTAATCAGTAAACTAAAAAAATATAAACTTTGGCATGAATAAATTAACGTTGGTCAATTAAACATGCTCTCAACTTTATAAAGACTGATCTATTTCTAAAACACCGTTGGGCAGTATTAGAATAGAGCAAACTTTATTCAAAAACTTTCTATCATTCTTAACATGGTCATGGCAAAATTATTTTTAACGTTGGTCAGAAAAATAAAATTACCATAACTATGTGAAATACTATAAAACTATTTTCCATTTACTATTTTCTCTAATTAAATATCCACGTTGGTTTCAATTTAATCAGAGAAAAGAAAACTTAAACTTGCAGCGGAAATATAACCTTAACTCAATTCTTAAACTAATTATATACAGCAGAGATAAACTTAGACTCTGAAATATATAAAAGAAAACAATGTTAATTTGCTTGGGCCGAACAAGCCCAAAAAGTTGGGCCGAACAAGCCCAAAAGGCTTCAAGCGCCCTGTGCCTTCATGCTACATTGGGCTTTAGCTTAAACACAGAGAAAGGACTAGAGTCATTCATCTTCACCGTTGATTGAAACGGATGGACATGATTTCTTTGGAAAGCAATAAACTCTGGCTGCTCCCAACCTAACAAAAAATTCCCGAAAAAAATGGATCTGGAGCCGTGCTTTCCGGGCGACGGTTTCTGGTGGCGCGCATGGTGGCTCGCTCGGCGACGGCGAGGGTCGCCCGCGCAGGATGGCTACGACACGCGGGAGCGCAGCGGAGGCTGGCACCCGGCGGGACGCTTGGAGGCGTGCTCGTGCAGCGCAGGCGCGGGACACGGGCACGACGAGCAGCCGAGGGCGGCGTGCAAGGATGCGGCGGCGCGGGATGCAGAAAAGCTGGATGCGGCGGCCCCCGATCTCTTCTTCCCGTGATGAACACGGTAAATTTCTTTTCTTATTTTCTGCATCCGGTTCTTCATTTTGGGATTTCAACTTCTCTTCTTTTTGCTATGCGTTGCTATGGATTTACCCGAAGGGGATCTATGTCTAGGGTTAGATCTAGGCATGCAAACCTATGCTCTGATACCAATGATAGATTTTCTATTGATCTTAATGCCTTGAATCAACACCTAGAAATATTACTTAGAGGTTACCTTCAGGGTTTGTGATCGAAGATGCCATAGCCGCGATGAAGAGCCGGTGATGAAGGAGGACGATGGCCTCTTGCACGCGGTGATGACGGCAGTAGAGGAGGTAGGGTCGTGGCTCTTCCCGTTACTCCACGCACTGTAGATCGGTTTCTCACGAGTTTGTTAGGGACGTGTGCACAGGGAACGTTAGTTCTCAGGGCTGCCTAGTCCCTTCTATTTATAGCGCGTGTGCAACGGGGGGCCACAACCATAAAGGTCGGTTGCGCCCCCGATCAGGGCGCGAGATCAACCCAACATGCTGCACTTTTTTTTTCATTTTCGCTGAGTAAAAACGCTGCAAAACCTTTTTTTTTTGCATTTTCGCTAAGTGAGAGCGTTGCATTACCACGTGACAAATGCAGGGCTCCCCTTCCACTGCATTGGGTCATATTTGCTAAAAAAAATCCAATGAAAGCTAGTTCTAAAAGACTTTTTGGGAGGGCCAGAAGCCTAGAACAGTGAAATATTGGGGGGGGGGATTTGTGTAATCGATGTGAGATTGCTGGTCATGTGACGTTCAACGACATATAATCCAATTGAAGCAACCAACGGCAATATCTTGTCGTAGCTCGAATCAGTTGTTACGTAAGCTGAAGGATAAGCGCTAGTACTGAAACTTCAAGCTTAAGGAGTATTTTGTACTGTTAGGGTTAAAATCACGATAAAATAATAAAAACAAGCACTACTACAAAACCGGGTATCACAAGCGGCCTATTAGCAACGGTTTGATGCGAACCGGTTATAATGCTCACAACAGAAGCGGTTTATGGCAACAGGCCGGAGGGGATCTCTAGAAGCGGTTCGTGGCACGAACCCCTTCTAAAGCCCCACCTTTAGAAGGGGTTCGTGACACGAACCGCTTCTAAAGACCCCCTTCAGAAGGGGTTCGTGTCACGAACCGCTTGTAGAAGCCCAGTTTTAGAAATAATAAAAGGAATGCGTGCCCTACTCTATCAGAGAGCACGCGTGGGTGGGTTGGCTAGATGGATGAAGCGAGTCACGAGGTTGGAGTGCTGGTCGTGGGTTCGAATCTCGTTCCCACGATATTATTACTACCTTTTACCGCTTGGTGTCGCACCACCACAAGCGGTTCCTAGAACCGCTTGTGATACCCTTCGAGGTATCACAACCGGTTGCCTAGAAGCGGTTGTAAAACCGCTTCTAGAAGTGGTTTCGAACCGCTTCTAAAAGCTGATTCTGTAGTAGTGAAGATTTAACGTGAAAAATATTTTGTGAAAAAAACCACAAGCACATACGCACAAGGGACTATCGTAACATGTGTACACTTACCAAGAAACTGTAAGCCCTATTTATACATCATAGCTCAGCACACGCTATAGCACACAGGCACAAACATGCCCTTAAAAAGGAGGCATATCCATTGGTGCACCTTTTGTAACACCCCAAAATTTTGCGTTTCTTAAATTCATGTGTGATTTGGCACTTTGGTGAATTTTTGGAATTTTCTGGAATTTATTTGGATTTATTTGGAATTTATTTGAATTTATTCCATTTTGAAATAATTAAAGAATTTAAATTTGCAAATAAATTTTTGTTGGAAATATTTTATTTGAGTCCAAAATGATCCAAAATATTTTCCAGAATTTTTCCGAATTTTTCTCGAGTCATTTGCTATTTTTAATGAATTAAATGAATTATCGGGAATTATTTTAAATATTAATTCGCTGGAAAATCCAACTCGGGTCAAGTATCGTTCATCCGACCGAAGTCGGACTCGAGTCCGACCGAGCCGATTGACTCGACCGAACCCACTCCTAACCCTAATCGATCCCAACCGTTGGATCAAGATCCAACGTGAAATCCGCCCGACTTCGACCGTGCCGTGTCGGACGGACCCGATCGCGCCGTGCGATCGTGGCCGTTGAGCGCGACACGTGGGCGGCCACGATTTCGTCGTCTTCCGTGAATCGAAGTGGACTCACGCCGCCGCGTAGCCGCCGCGTCCGATTAGGTTTCCGCCGTGTGCACGCCTGCCGAGGTTATGTAAGGCGTGGGTTATCGCCCGAGGATCGCCGTTCGTGTGCGCGCCGATTGCCCTAGTGTCCAACGCCCAAGCCGGCGCCGGCGCCGCGATTTCTCGAAGTTTGGGGAGTGCCGCCACGGAGTTTTCTTCGTTTCCGGCGCCGTTCGTCATCCTCCGCCGCCTTCAAGCCCGGATCTGAGAACCTTGCGTCGAGGCGCACCTGTGGGGTGCACTCACTTGGCCGGAGACGCCCCGAAGCGCCGTTAGGGTGGTCGCCGTCCTCAGCGCCGGCAGCCGCAACGCCGCCGCAAGCCATCGTCGCCCGCGAGCTCGGTGCACCGTTGGATCAAGATCCAACGCACGAGGTGAGGCCACGTCGCCCGTTACTGTTTCCGTTCTTGATTAGGTTTCAACCGTTAGATTTAGATCGTACGGTTGTGGTTAGTTGCGTTGTAGCGATAGGGTTAGATCTGGACCGTCCGATCTAGATCGAACGGCCCGGATCAACCGTGTAGTTTTGAACGTGAGGTCTAGATCCAATCTGGACCGTTGATTTTCAAATCAACGGCCGAGATTGTGCCACGTGTGCTCAGCCGCGCCCACGCGCGTGGAGAGCGTGTCTCGACACGCTGACCCGCGAGTCGAGGGCCCACGTGTCACCGCAGCCACGCTGCGTGTGTGAAACCCGTTTGGCGGTGGGGCCCACATGTCGATCCACGTGGCCGTGGGCCGAGTCCACCGTGGACCCGAGCCGAGCGTGGACCGAGCCCATGGATCGTACCGACGCCGCAGGCCAATCAGGAGCTGCCACGTGTCCATGCTGACGCAATAATTAATTTCCGAAAAAGAAAATGATTTATTAATTCGAATAATGATTTCAAATTTAGATTCAAACTTCAAACGCTTATAACTTTTGCGTTTCAACTCCGATTTGAGCGATTCAAATTTCTAAATTTGTATAAAATTGAGATCTACCTAAATATGAATTTTATTTAATTTTTGGACTAAAGTTTTTCTCTGTAAAATTATTTAATTGATTATTTAAACTTTAAATAATCATAACTTTTATGCTTTAACTCCAAATTTGATTTATTCCAGTTTCTAAAAATCCAGAAAATTATGTTCTCTCTGTTTATGGATTTTATTTGGAGTTTTGGGATCTTTTGCATAGTGTTTATTTGTGTATTTGCTATTTGCACGCTTTACGAGTAGACGTTGAAGTCTGGGAGGGATTCGAAGGAGAAGTATTGACTCAGGATCCAACTCAAGACCAAGAGCAAGTGCTTTTTGAAGGCAAGTTGTGCTTTGACCATGTTGATCCCATTTCGAAAACTATTTTGATTTAAACTATTGCATGCTAGTTTAATTAGAAAGATACTTTGGTTTAAACCTGGGGGTTAGATAAATACCAAATTGTTATATGACACCTTGATTATCTAAGTATGTGCCATGATCCCTTGTCACCCTAGTTGTGGTTTACTAGTTGGACATTATTAAATTGCCAACATGGGTTTAGATCGTTGTAGTATCTTTGCTTAGACCTGCCTACGTGCTCATGACATGATTTTGGATAATCAAATGCTAATATTGACTTAATGATATATTGAACCTGTTTTGGAAAAGTATCATGTGATGTTGATGGCACGTGGTGCATGGTAATCAAGCGGGGTTTGATAAAATTTCGGCCAGGGGCATGTGGCAAGAGTAATCAGGTGGGCGGTGTGGCATTGGGGATGATGATTTGGTTTTTCGGGTAGTCTTGCCCTGGTCACTCTAAGGACTTAACCTTGCAAGCCTTTGAACTGGGTCATACTTGCAACCACATGGTCGGAATGGGACGGCCCTAGTTGACTAAGTCGCTAAGGACTCACTTGTGGAGCCTCGGGTGTCGATTACACCGTTTGTGTGATTGTGCGGGGAGCGTATCGTGGTCGTGGCCAGTACCCATCTAACGGTGTGTTGGTCCCATACTTCGCCTTGGCTAAGGGAAGGGATGGTGTAGAGCACGTCTTGGGAGAGGACCACCTGTGTTGTTTGAGGCTTAGAAAGGCTTTGTTATGATCGCTCATTCGCATACTCTTGTATGGCGATTCACTACCGACGTGGTGAGTGGATTGTATCTTGTGGGTAAAGTGCATAACCTCTGCAGAGTGTAGAATCTATTTGAATAGCCGAGTCCACTGTGATCGACAATGCTCTGAATTACAAATCAAGGGTTAGACTTTCTGAAAATAACTTGGATTTGAAAAGTTGGGTTGGTTTAACAAGGAAGATGATGGAAACATGGTTTAGGATGGGGAGAAATGTTATTTAAACTTTTTGAAAAGTTATTTATGCTTTACTTGTTTCTACGCTTTGAATCTACTTATATTACTTGTCAAATGTCAAGCATCGCAAATATACCTTAAGCTATTCCTTTGTACCAAGCCATGCATATAGTATATTAGCTTGCATTCTGTGCATGACTTGCTGAGTACCAAGTACTCACCCTTGCCTCAACACAATACCAGTTGAAGAAGAGACTACGTCAGTTTCGGAGGAGGAACTCCAAGAGGACCCGTCTACTTAGGGATGCGAGCCCAGTCAGTTGCCTGTGGTATACTGGATGGCGCCACGAAGTTTATTTGATTTTCCGCTGCTATTATTTCTCTTTTAATAAGTTTCGCCTTGCAAGGCATATATTTGTAACTTGGCCATAAGGTCAAGTAACCCTTTTATTAATAAAGTACTTTGATAGTATCGTTTGGTATGATTGTGATATATACCGATGTTAAGACTGTGTCTTATTGCGCGTTCTCGACTAGTCTTTGAATACACAGAGGGTCCGGATTTGCAAATTCGGGGTCCCGACACCTTTGAACAGCACCGAATTGGGGCTAAGTTGTTTTGGGTTGATGTGCCTGTCATATAGAAATGGAAAACCGCCCTCCGGTCGGTCAGCAGATCGATCGATCTTACCAGTCTCTGGAGGAAACTTGCTCGAGGTGTTTGGAAAAAGTAAGCTGGATCGCTCGATTAGTGGGAGACGAAGGTGCGTGCATACATACATTGATACATACATAAAGAAAAAGGGGCATGATCGATCGGATTCTTGTTGCCATGCGGGTCTCCCTCGCTCTGTCGACCTCATCTCTACGCTTTCATCCCCTACAGCCAAGTCTGAACGGCCTTCTCAAAGAAGAAGCATGATTGCCACGCCCGGCCATCAATTTTGCGAGCGGTGCTTCCACTCCGCCTATCTTGTCGGCAGACAACAGCTAGTCAGCAACGCGAGGTCAAGGCAGACTGCTACTTGCCCTTCATCAGAAGAACTTCGCTGTCCAGTGGTGGGACTGGAAAAATTTTCGATAGGGATGTGCACTTCATACGTATGATATGCTGTTTTTATGATTATTTCGTAATATCATAAAACCAGCGTATATATTTGATGTTTACTAAAAGTTATAATGTTTTAAAAATCACAAACCACTAAAATCAGAAGCAATTCAATCAATAAATTTTATCCATTGAGGAGGTGGGTGATCTTGTGGCGTTTCTCAAAATTTTGACCAATAGATCGGCTCCTGTCCCTGGCATGTTTCAAAAGGAAAGAAATTAATAAAAGAATTCGATAAGGGTGTCGTGTGGCTTGATGCCTCCAAGACCGAAAGGGTGATACTGTGGATTTTTTGGTTGTTGTTGTTGTTGTTGAACGAAATGGCAGGACGCTTGATTGAGCTGTTGCTCTGTAGCCGAGTTCATGACTTACGGTGGACGCCGCTACAGCTCCGCTAGATTTGTCGTGCTGCGAGATGGTGCCAGATCCAAGTTCTGGAATGCGACATGCGTGCGTCTAATCGCCCTTCACGGGAGGGATAAGGTGCATGCGTAGATGCTTCATGCATGATCTGCATGTAATGCTAGAGGTAACATTGATAGCTCTCGTTTCATTTCATTATTTTCTCTATTCCTTTTCCTCATTTCCATTCCCTTTATTTCCTCTTATCTTCAACAAATTTTTTTTAAAGAGAATTGTATAGGAAAAAGAAAGAGAATCCTTTTCACGAATAGGAGATAGAATCTTTTCACGAAAGGAATGCTGAAGAGAATCCGTTAAAGCGCTGAAGGGAATGATAATCCCTTTGCGGAGGAAAAAAAAAATGGGAAGGAACACGGTTGGACATGGTCTCAGGCTGAAAAACCGCCGGAATTAAAGCTAACCGAGCAGAGCGAGACATATTGTTTGGTTGTACCTCGTGGCAGAAAGCAACGTGTTTGGTCGTTTCCCCCGGGCCAAGAGAGCGCAGGAAACGAGGTAGATTCACCAGCCCAGGCATGACATGTCTATCTATCTACCCCGTTCTTCTCCAGAAGGATGGTCGTGGTATGTGTTGGGCACGGGAGCGCGTGTGCTTTGAGATCCGGACTCCACCCCCTTGCTGCTGTGTGTCCTACACGCCTACTCCTATCCAAGCCCCATAGATCGATCGATCGATCGACGGGTGCACGCGAAAATGGAAGGAGAAGCTGCTCGCCTTGCCGGCCCATCCAATATCTTGGGCCAGCCCGCGTGGCACAGCTCTACTCGGCTGGACTGGATCACTGGACTTGCGAGAGGCTGGAGTTGAGGAACTGATGCCATGTAGGAATTTATAGTGCCCCACAGCCTCGACTTAGGTTGTTGCGTTTGGTTGCCTGGATCAGGTTGGATGAGGAATGATCATCCAATCTAGATAGAATAGAGCCATCCATTTGACTGTTTGGTTGGGTGGATAGAGATGAACCAATTTTTTGTTTGGTAAGATAGATGGAATGAGCTAATTTTTTATTTGGTTAGATGGATGAGGATGGATGGGCTAGTTGTAATCAATATTTCGAATATCCGTTTGAAAATTTTGGATAAAATTTAACCGAAGCTTGAATTTTTTGACAAAATCTGACCACAATTTAATTTTTTGGACAAAATTTGAAACATTTGAATTTTAGGATAAATTTTGATTTTTTTTTAATGAAATTAGAATTTTCAAAAAAAAAAACATCATCAACAATTGATTTTTTTTTTGTGAAATTGTGATTTTTTTTGACAAATTTTGACCAAGAATTTGATAAGTACACTTCGGCAAAATTTAAATTTGAACGAGTTCACCTATTCATGCAGCCAGGGTTTACAAAACCGTTTTCGAATTGAAAATCGAGACCCCGCCGGTAGCGGTTTTTCGCGAAAACCGCTCGAAAACCGGCAAAAACCGAAGGGTTTGAAAACCGAGTGTTTGAACAAAAAAAATTCAAAACAGATTCAAAAAAATTGAAAACCGCTCGGTTTTCTCGAAAAACCGCTCGGTTTACATAGCATAATTTTTTTAAATTTTTTTGAATTGGACCGGTTTACCATTCAGTTTTATATTTCGGTGGGGCTCGAAATCTCGAAAACCGGTCGAAATTCTCGATTTTCGTTCGGTTTTGTTAACCCTGCATGCAGCAAACTAGATGAACCTGTCCGGCCTTTTTTTTGGAATGGCTCTATCGAACATCTTGAAAGAATATTTCAAAAAACTAGATAATCATATCCTATCCATCCAATCATCCAAATAATTGGATGACTTCAAATCACTATCCCATCCACCCTGTGACCCTCATCCATCCAACCAAACGCATAGCCACTATTCCTGTAGGCAACCTGCGGCTTCAACGATTCCTCTGGAGGTCGTCGGGCTCGGACGAAATCCGTGAGTTGTACGGGGCTTGGCTGGCCGCGGAGGCGTCGACCTGGCCGGATCAGCGAGCTGCCGATCCACCTCCTCCGCCGCGCGCATCCTACGTCTCCTCGTGCGCCGGCGCCCGCGTACGTATAGCCCGAGACTGTAGCGTCCTGGTTCTCCGATGATCCACGTAAAACGGTAAAAATGCATGCGTCGTTGCGTTTGCTGGTGTTGTTGCTCCGCAAAACGTTTTGGTTCCACATATGCTTTCAGATCACACCACCATTATCATCTTCCTCGTCTCTCTGCGTTGTCGGCGTTGACGTATTGCTCTGTGAGTTGTTACCTTCTCGGCTTCCCCTGGTCATCTGTTGTTGGCGACCAATCAATAGTGTGTTGTCGAGTGAACATCGGATTGGCCACAGGTCTCTTCAGTCATTAATTGTTGTATAATTCCTTCTAACAGATCACTTAAAAGCCTGCGCTGCAAAATGCCGTAATCACATGCTTTGCGTACTCGCTCCCACTGCCGCAGGACCTCACAAACTGCACAAGTCTACAGCTCTGCGTGTACTCTGTTATTGTCGGCTTCACTCCCACGGGTGGAGCGGTGGAGCCGCAGTACAACTTGCAGCCCTGCACACTCGCTGCCAATCTGCCATGTTCCAGGGCTCGAAATGGGCAAATGGCATCGCGTTGCCATGTTCCTCAATGGTCAGTGCCATACCACATCACAGCTTTTAGGGGCTCCCACTTGACACCAATTCACTTGGGCCAAACCCGGTTTGCGACGCATGATTTTTTTTACAAGTTTTTGTTGGCCTTCCGCATGAATTTTTTAAAACAATTCCGGTAGAATTCATACTATCTTTTCTGTGTTTCTAGAGGGACCTAATCCCTTGCCAAACGTGCATGCTATTGTTGCATAAGAGCAACAAAATCCTGGATTCCTGATGCAATAGCAAGGCCTAATAAACATCACACTACACCCCACAGCATTATTCTATGTTACAGCGTGCTGATCCGTAGTTCTCCAAACACACAACAGACAACTCACGCAAAACCGACACCCAGAGGAAACAATAAGACTGTTAAACTAAGTAGCCGAGGCAATCAAACGCAAACCACACTAATGATCCTCTTAATTAACTAATGGCCCTTTAGAATTAACCGGACCCCCACTAAGCCGGCTCATGGAGAGCCGAGCCGGACCTCCGATTCGCGGTGCGCGCCTCGCCTCGCGCGCACCACGTAGGCCACGGCGACCGCGACCGCCACGGCCGCGACGCCGCAGGCCACGCCGGCGCCGACGGAAATGGATCTGCGAGGCGGTGCCGACAACGCGGTGGTGGTGCTTGCTGTGGTGGTGGCGGGGATCGCCGAGGTGGCCTCCGGCTTGGCGGGCATGGAGGCGTCGAGGGCCTCCGGAAGCTGGGCGGCCTCGGGCTTGACGCCGAAGAAGGAGGACATGGCCGGCGTCGCGTCGGTATTCCCGCTGCCGAAGTCCTCCAGGCCGTGGGACTTCGATCCGACGGCGAATAGCGCCACGACGCAGAGCGCGACGAGCAGCGGGCGGGACGCCATTGCTTCAGCCCCCGAGCTATCCATGGTTAGAAACAGCTTAATTAGCAAACTGTTGCGACAATCTTAAGCTGGTCACAGTCCCCCAATTGAAGCTAACGTGCAATTATACTACCGCATTCCCTTCCCCTTCCATCGAGATCTAGAGCCTCAGATTGCGTGAATTTTGATTGATGTTGCAACCACATTCTTGAAATGTATACTCGGCAGATCATGCCGACTGATTCGCTAAAACGATAGGACAAAAGGGAGCTCAAAAGCAAAAGGTAGCCTCCATCAATCAGATTATTTTGCAAAAAAAAAAAAAAACATAAACAAACAAGTGCAATCCCAATTCCCAACTCCACAAAGCACAACTTCAAAGCGAATATTTCCTTCCTTTGTGTGACACATACCTTTGCAGCTTAATGTGTGCGATGGAGAAAGCAAAGCAAAAGACTTGTGAGTTCAGAGCACTGAAGGTTCAGAGGAGCACGCCCTTATATATATCTAAGATTCCTTGTAATCCTATCCCCTGCTTGGCACGAGCATATATGGGGAGAGATGCAGTGTGTGTGTCAGCGTGTGAGTGAGAGACTCGTGAGGACCTATCAATCTATCTGCCTGTACCATGTAGGGCTCATTGTTTTTGCGTGGTGGAGTGATGGTGAAGCTAGAGTGACCATGCCATGCTCGATCGGGGAAAAGAAAACAGGGCGTGAAGAACAGAGCCCCCCACCGCATTAGGTGGGCATGTGAGCCTTTCCTGAACCTTCGTCGGCTTGCCTCGACGCGCTACTACTTCTGCTACTAATTCACCCGTGTCGAGATGATGTACTGTACTCTCCGTCTTGGTCTCGTCCGAGCTGTCCCCTCCTCAGTTTGTCATCCGCCACAACGCGCGATTCACGGGCAAGTTAGCGATCAGACGGCGACGGCGTGCATGTGAAGGGAAGCCATCGATCACGAATTCACGATCTCTCTCTCTGCGTGAGAGAGAGAGAGAGAGAGAGAGAGAGAGAGAGAGAGAGAGAGAGAGAGAGACTTTGGTTAATTAGCTCATGCGTCGTCTGCTTCTTCTTGGCAGGCCATCACGCTTTCTTGGGGTTTGCCCGTCCAATCACCAAACTCAATTGATTGTTGAGATCTACACACGTATGGAGCGAGACGGCCTGGCTGTTTGCCTTGTTGAATCAACAAGAAAGAAACAAAATTATGCTGATTTTATTTGCGAGTACTAATGTACTACCACACAGAGAATGCACATGCATGATCTCCATGCACTGCTCGTGTAACGATTGTTTTAACCAGTCAAGATCTTGGAGCTGATGATGCATACGGGGGTAGATAATTAAAGATTGGTACGTACTACGCATTACTACTACTGCTAACTTCACTTTTAGGTGAGTGGTAACGTTGGATCGGCATCGTGAGGCAGGGAATCTAATGAGTGGGTCTGGTCCAGCACGGGCAATAGCACAAAATGGTGGCCTTGTCCAGATGGCAGCGAGGCCATTGGCCGGGCACCCCTGCATGGGACTGACCATTAGTTGGCAACTTTTGTGCACTCCTACCTACCTAATCCAATAACCATAAAGGTAGTGTCATATGATACGGATCTGGTAAGGGTGATTGAATGGTCATTACTGTACTGGTAAGTGGTAACACTATCTTCACCACTGCAAAAAACCTACCCTGACTGACTGCCGACCGAGAGTGCACTGTTAGGCTGTAAGCCTTTGGGCCGTGCATGTTCATTTGTGGTGACGAGACAAGACCTGTCTGTACGGGAATCTAGCCGGGAGGTAAGTAACGTCAATCGGGTTGGTAGCTAGGTAGGGCAGTTTTGTCCCGGCGTGTTCCTGGCAGCGTTATGGTTTTCTATGCATGTTAATGTCAGGTCTTCAGTCGTGTTCGTGTAATTTATGCCGGCTGAATGAGCACAACACACACATGCTGTAGAGCAGCCTGTATGCTTGTACTTCGTGCTCAGCCTTTTCTCGTTGTATCTACTATGCTTAGAGCTTAGTTCCCTTCTGAGCCCTTTTCACTTCTCACTTCTGAGCCCTTTTCACTTCTGCAATCTAATGCCCCCCCACTCCACAGTCCACACAGGCACACAATAAGTATAAGCCAATAGACCACGACACGCTTCACTGACCATAACGGAAGGAAGAACACAACTTGCACTGTCCACAGGACACATCGATGTCCGAATTTTGACGAAACGAAAGACGCAGATTGATGGTTGGTTGCAGTAGCAGTACGGACATATACCAACCGTACGGTCAACATCCAGATGTGAAGAAGGCTTGTACACAGTTACACGCAGCTTTTGACACAAAACACTGGGACGAATCAAAATCAGGCATAAACCAAGCGCACCCCGCCGTCGGCAAAACCAAGGCGGAAGAACGCGCGGCCATGGCGTACAGGCCAGCTGCTGGCCACCAGATCATGATCGTCCGGCCCCCACAGTACGCAGTGGCGAAGCCAGAAAATTCTAAAGAAGATGATCAAGAATGAAGTGAAGCTCTACTAATGATTGTACAGTTATAGTATCTACTAGACTATTATGACTTAGACTGCACATACATACCGTCCGTCCTGGATAGCTGGACTCCTGGCGCAGTGGCGCTGACCGTGACCAGCGAGACGCAAGAGTGATGGACGGAGTCACAGAGGGAGCACGCCGCACGCGAGGCGAGTCACGGAGGAACCGAGGGAGCACGCGAGACCGTGAAGCCGGCGACCGAACACTAGAAATCGCGAGACTAGCTGGGACACGATCATTCGGTCTCCCGTCCGACCATCTCCCCACGAGTCCATGTCTTCACGAATCACGAGTTCCCAACAGGCACCAGCCCTCCTAGCTCCTGGTCCTGCTGGGCAAACGAGCCGACCGGAGGCCAGGCCCACCTACGCCTTGGCCTTGGCTCCGCCTATGGCCGTACGGCCATACCAGGTGCGCCCTCTCTACGACGCGCAGCTGCCCGTCGGCGGGGAGGAGAGGGAGCGGCGGTTGGGTACAGCGGCGTCGTGGAAGGAGCCAGCTCAGGGCATGTTGACCTTTTTTTTGACTTGTCGACTTGAAGGAGAAGGCTGCTGCTCTCTGCGCGTGGGTTTTAAGGTTCAGAAAAACTAAAAAACGGTATACCGTTGCAACGGTATACCTCTGAAACTCATGAAACTTATGATTTTTTGCACTGAAACTCATGAAACTTAGCACTAAAAACTGATAAAACATGAAACTGATGAAACTAAACACTGAAACTCATGAAACCAAGATCAAATCGATAAGTTTATAAGCTTACTGGCTTATACTGCTGAATTCAGATACCATTCCCTAGTCATTCTCGCTCCTTTTTTTCAAATCCTTTTCCACCATAGCTAAGATCTCGGCCCACATAAATACATATGGATTCCCAGGCCCAGCCCAAAATATCTACTGAACTTTTTTTTTCCCTATAGGCCACAATCCACAAACCAGAATACAACAGGAGGTCGTTGCGCGCACGGACGGTCCAGATCGCGGGCAGGGACGGGATCTCGACCGTCCTTTCCTATCCGAGCACGGGCGTCTCTTGGCTCCCAGCGGCCGCGGCGCGTACGTTCCCAATCGCGATTTTTCCCGAAGAAAAATAAAGGAAGAAAAGTCTCCGAGCGAAATCGAGATCGGAGGCACAACTCGAGGTAACTTCCGCGCAATCTTTAGCTCCGTGTTAATTTGGTTGCCTAGTTTTACTGGATCTGGTAATGCGCTGCTTAAGCATGCTTCGATAGAAGCCGGTGATTCTTTTGCGACGAATCTAGTGATTTTTTTTGGGGTGCTGAATCGGAACTTTGTGTTGTACTTTCTGGTTGTCAAAGGATGCGTAGATGGCGAATTTTTCCGCTCAAAAATAATCGATTTCTTCGATGGTATCGGGAGTTGTACCGCGGTCTGCGGCGACTTCCCAGATGGTTTCGATTTGGTTGCGAATCAGGGGCTCGCGTAGTAGATTTCGAGCCTGTATTGGCCTAGAGTCGTCGGATATGTTTCTTACGCTTGATTTGGTAGTAGGTTGCTTGATTTCCTGATTTATTCCGCTTAATAGGTTGGATTGTTAGTAAGTCTGGTCGCCCAAACTCAGATTTGGTGAATGAATTATACGGTTTGAAGCCTCTCGCTTGCCGTAGTTTGGAGGTTGCTTTGATCCAACTGAAGCCAATCTTAAGGTTATTGGGATGCTTGGTTCAAGAGGTTCCTTTTTCCTGTGCAGGTTAGGGCTCTAATTTTCAATTTGGTGAAAAAGTAGAGTTTAGTGATTCATCATTTTCCATCAACTTAGGCTATCTTGTCCATGATCTTATTAGAAGATTTACTACCTTATGTAGGAAATCTGATTGCAAGTTTGTAGCTGAGTTTGCTCTGTGTTAATCCAAAGTTGTTCCTTTGCAAATAAAGGTTTCTGATTTTGTATTTACAAATAAGTGCATTGGAGTTGCTCTTCAGATTCAGTCTATATGTGGTGAACAACTGGAATGCTGTATTCGATTTGTGACGAAGACTTGGCCCTCTGAATGGCCATTTATTTCCTCTTCCCAAGTATACTTACATGGAAACGTAGGGTTTTTATGCAATTTGAGCTGAAGAGATGGTTGCATTGCAGGTATTTCTGTTTTGTTGCCTGGATTGAGGGAATTGCACTAGGGAAATTCATCCCAAGGTAGGATTTCATAATTTTATGGCCTTTGATTGCAACAAGACAGGAGGAGACTCTTCACCTCAGAATCGTTCTAGCATTTTCATTGAGGGCACTCTCATCCAGGCAAACCCCTTAACTCACTGTGGAAAGGCAAAAAATTGGAATAGCCTCAACAGATTGAACAACCAGAAGTCCAGTAATGAATCACTTCCAAGGTTTACTGAGCCAAAGCAAAATGAAGGAACAAGCGACGAGGCACCCGCCTCAATGTGTGGCGTTGGGTGCTTCACTGATTTGCCAACTGCATTGGTCTGTGAAGTCCTTGCATGCCTCGATCCAAAGGGGCTTGGAATTGTATCTTGTGTCTCCACCCTTTTGCATGCCCTAGCCACAGATCATCAGGGGTGGAAGAAGTTCTACTGCGAAAGGTGGGGGCTTCCGAATCCTACCATTGCCCTGAATGGGCCCTTGGTTCCAGGTGGAGCCCCAGATGGTAGGTCCTGGAAAACATTGTTTGTGGAGCGGGAGTTTCGAAGCAAATCATTCTTGGGAAGATTCAGTGTGGATGTTCTCCGTGGCCATAGTGAGGATGTACGCACCGTGTTCCTTCTAGCATCAGCAAATTTGATATTCACCGGTGGTCAAGATTCTGTCATTCGAATTTGGGACATGGAGGAAGGGCTCTTGATTGATAAGTCCCGCCCACTTGGTTGCACTATCCGGGCAATTGCAGCTGATCATCGGCTTTTGGTGACTGGAGGAACCAATGCCTTTATTCAGTGTTGGAGGGCTGTTGAGGGGAATTCTTACCTTTTCCACATATCTGGAAATGGTACTAACCAGAATACTGAGTATCGCCTCTGGGGCCATGAAGGACCTGTGACTTGTCTTGCCTTGGATTCATTGAGGATTTACAGTGGCTCTTGGGATATGACTGTTCGTGTTTGGGACAGAGCCCAGATGAAGTGTGTACAAAAGTTCATGCATGCTGACTGGGTTTGGGCTCTTGCACCTCATGGAAATACTATTGCCAGTACAGCTGGTAGAGACACATATGTATGGGATATCGGGAGAGGTGAGTTGACAAGTATAATTTCCAATGCCCATGTTGGTAATGCATATTCTTTAGCTCGAACACACCTGCCAGATGTGCTGTTTACTGGAGGAGAAGACGGGGCAATTCACTTGTTCAATGTTTCTGAGGTCTCTGATGACGAGGATATTAAGCCAGCAGCTACTTGGGTTCCACATACTGGCCCTGTTCACTCTCTCGCTTTTGAGTATCCATGGCTTGTCTCAGCCTCTAGTGATGGCAGGATTGCTCTAATTGATTTGAGGAAGCTTCTGACACCCAAAAGCTCATCAAAACATCCATTCAGGGTTAAGAGCTTTGATCCAAGTGCCATAGAGCCTCCACAGAGAATGCTTCATGG
This sequence comes from Rhipidocladum racemiflorum, assembly GCA_036346355.1. Classification (NCBI taxonomy): domain Eukaryota; kingdom Viridiplantae; phylum Streptophyta; class Magnoliopsida; order Poales; family Poaceae; genus Rhipidocladum; species Rhipidocladum racemiflorum. The sequence goes on along the minus strand of CM070576.1, from coordinate 66,055,888 downwards.
CTTTGGATGTAGTCTTTTCTCCATTGACATCGGTGCAGATAGGATTGTATGTGGGGGTGAGGATGGCAGTGCCAGGGTCTGGAACTTCTCAGAAGCATTGGAGATTGAGAAGAGGGCGCAGGCTCTAAGGAGTTTGAGGCAGGAGAACCGCATGAGGCGGAGGAAGGCACAAGTAGAGATGAATACAAATGGTAGAAGGACCGACCAATGCTCAATAGCCATGAAAAGAAATCAACTGAAGGGTGATAAGAGTGTCACTTGGCACAAGCGTGCCATTAATGATAAGGGCCAGTCTTAGAGTAGGATTTGCACCCTTTGCAATAGAACACTTTATGATGGCTATGAATTGCTATCTTTCATTGGAAGTTAACTTTCTAGTTCCATCCAATCTAGGTTTTCTATATGTAGGTCAACATTGGCATTTTCAGATATTCAATCCAATGCACTATGGCCATGCATTTAATCTGTATGCAGTTCTTATTCAACCTGGTGCATATTGATCTAATGGAAGAAAAGTTCACACACATCCTTTTGTTTTGGTCTCTGATTACATTTGGTTTTGTATCTTTCTGTTTGCAGTTGTGGTGAATGGGCAAACCACATGGCACTACACAGGAATAATTAATTTATGTATTTATGTCACTGTTGCGGAATATTTTAAACATTTTCGATGTTCTAGACACTTAACTGGATGTATTTTGTAGTTATGTGGCCTTTGATCAGAAAATCCTGCATTGCACCACATATTTTTTTAAATATAGGTTTGTAATATTCAATATCAGTATGAGTTGTTAAGAAGTCAGATTGCATCACCTTCATGTCAAGCTGAAACAAGTTTTGCTACACTCGTTGCAGAGAAAATTGAACTGTACACATCTGTTTTCTGATTTCTCGGAGATTCTAGCGTATGCTTTAAGAATTTAACATAGTACTTTCCAGATTTTGCTGATGAATCACAATTTTACCTTTGGCTTCATGATGTTTTGTGTCGATTAGCACCGTTTCCAAAATGCATGCACCCTATCAAAAGGGTAGCTAGGAATCTGTCAAAATCTGAACGTGTAATCTTCGCATTTCAGGGATTCATGTTTTAAAATAGTGGATTTGGTACATCATACATGTTTAGTTCAGGTGGTGAAGATTTTCAGGGATTTATCGAAGAAAATGATTGTTCCTCTTATTTTGTTTTTCTGCCTGCTACTTTTCATGAGAATCACACTGCGTTTTGCTTAGCCAGTGACTAGTGGCGAGTACTCCTGTACCATCCAATGTTCCAAGTACAATGTCAACTTGCGCACTTTATATGCCTGCCAACTTATGCTTTGTTTGAATCATTGCTATTATTTTAGCAGGAACATAGACAAAAAAAAAATCTGCACCCTAGATTTCTATTTTTTTATGTGTTAAACTATTGGTATATCTGACAAGCGACGCAGACGCCGCATGCTGCAGGCTTATCATCAGGAATTGAAATTGCAGTATTCAGGTTTTGTTCTTGCCCCGGCGGCTTCCTCCCTGCTTCCTTGCCTGTATTCCTGCCCAAATTGATCTCAGTTTTTCGTTTATTTCGCTGCTTTGTACTGATCATTAGAACAGTGGAATCATGATCTGCTCCAGAATCTGCTTGGATGTGATGTGATCTCTGGGTCAAATTGCGGTTTGGTTGGACTTCGAAAAAAAAATGCAAGTCTTGTGTCTTTCTTATAGGATAAAAGTGTAGCCTTGATGGGAGAGGTCGGCAAATCTTGTTCTCGAAGTATTACTATGGCCCCCTTTGGGACCAATTATGGAAATGCAGATTCTACATTCTGTGAGATAGCTTCTAATTTTATATACAAATTCTGCTTATGATCGTAGGAGTGGATTCTGGGAAGCTTCTCTCATAATTAAAAGCAGAATTTGTATACAAAATGAGAAGTTATCATTCACTCTATTCTTCCAGAATCTTGAATGTGCGTTCCCTATGATCTGTCCCAAAGGGGGGCCATGTCTCTATGCGTCGGCGCCTTTGTTTTTTTTCCTTCTGAAATCTGTGCGTCGGCATCTATGCATGTCAAGTGAAATCTTCCTGTTTCTGAATCATCGGAATCAACTGGTGACATTCCAACACCCAGCGCTACATAAGCAAGTACATAACAGAACCGTCGACGCTGCCCTTTTCGTTCTGACTTCTGGCATGCATGGAAAAGGTCCGTCGACGGAAACAGAGATGCTATGAGACGGTGTGTGCCTCCTGAAGAAACATTTGCGCACTATTTTCTTTTGCTAACTACATGTCAGAGATAGGAAATGTCCACCATTGAAAACCACGTCTTTTTTAAAACCAGTAATCTCTTTGTCAAACCTAACACATTTGACACGAAAGGGAAGTGACGAGGTGCACTGCAGGCCATCATCTGATAGTGATCAATGGTGATAGTGATGAGCCATTCATGTGAACATGATGAGCAAGGCCGCAAGGGCATTATCACCAGCATTCAGCACACAATGGGAACAGGGCCCTCCCGTCCACGTCCTCAAAGTAGATGTGTAAACGAGTCGAACACGAGCGAGCTTGAGTTAACGGTTGACTTTTGAGCTGGGCTTGAGCTTTGCTTGGACAAGGCTCGTTAAACACAGAATTACAAGAAATCAGCATTCTCGCAGGGTTTTTTTCCCCACAGATTTGCTTAGCAGAGCAATATTGTAGCAGCGTTCACATGCAACAATTTTGAACAAGAGATCAATATGGTAGCTGGTTTCACATTAATTAATAGGATCAAAATGACATGAAGTATCTCAGTAGGAGTACACTGACACAGATAACATATACTCCCTCTGTCCCATAAAGAGTGCATTTTTAGTTTTTTTTAAGACAGATTAGTGTGCAAGGTAAATAACTAATGTGACTCTCATTACTCCATGCACAGGCGTGCTGGTGCTTTGGTTTCCACCAGCATTTAAATAAGCATGCATACATTTACAGCTGGGCCTTACAGATTAAAGATGCATGCACTCTTTGTGAAACAAATTTTGAATACTAGAAATGCACTCTTTGTGAGACGGAGGGAGTATAAGACAATAGTATATATCAGCTATCTATAAGACTATACTACGTAGGATTTTAGGTGATGTGAAGAGGAGAGAACTGCTGTCTACTATTATAACAGATGGTCTTATTGACGGATTTATATTCTATGTACCATTGTATAGACAATTTGTTAATTGAATGAGAGACCATTACAGATAACTATATAGACATTCTATTGTATGAGTTGTTTTTAGTGTTATTGTAGATGATATGGAGATGTATTACACAGCTGTCGTCTATACCACTGTACATGCCTTTAGATAACACCTAGCACGTTTAAAGTTCTTAATGGGAACAAGCATGCCTTAAACACATTGACAAATAGCTTCAACTGTTGGCAATGATCAAAAAGTTCTTCATTAGAAGACCACCACATGCCTTGCACTTCACCTTGTTTTCAATTTCTCCCATCTTTTTTTCTTTGGTGGAACCTGACATTCCTCAAAGAAATCCCATATTGGCTTGGTTCACCTTCACCACCTTGAACATCTAGTAGCTGATCTTGTTGCGCTACTGCTGGTGCCGTCGCTGCTGCACCATCATTCTCGCCCAGTTGTGGTGACTCAACAAATTGCTGTGAAGACATGTAGAACAAAATGTGGTTTAGGCAAAAAAATTGTGTGCATGCAGTAAACAAAAGGTATCCCAATGATATTTCAAGCAAAAGAAGCAACCTTGGCCGCCGGCCCGCCAACAAAAAATCTTCTTCACAACCGATAGCAAGAAATACTCACTTTGCACAAGATTCTGTATCTGCGAGTGATACCGTGTGAAATGAATCAATATCTAGCCAAGAACAGCCTAATTAACAACGCAAAATCCAAAGAATTCCAGTGGTTCACATAAACAAAAGAATAGTAAGGGTGAGAGGAATAATTCATACTTCCTTCGATCACAAATAGTTATCGTTTTACACATCGACAAGATATTTAAAATACAATTTACACATCAAACAAGATATTTAAAATACAATTTGACCACTAATTTCTATTATAATATATTTATAAAATTCAATAAAATTATAATATAATAAAAATATTTTTTGATACAAATCCACGCATAGTAGTTTTTATATATCCAAAACGACAACTAATTATGACGAGAGAGTGAGTACTTAGATACGAGAGTTGACAGCGAAGGAGGAGAAGTGCGTCAATGGCTCGGCACGCAGACGCGGGGGAGGAGAGGCATCACCGTCAGCGCGCGGTGCCGGGAGAGAACTGTCGCCTTTGGAGCAGGGGAGGGGAGGCGTCGCCATTGGCGCTTGGCAGCGGAGCAGGGTCGTCGTCCTCGACTCTTTGCAGTGGAGGAGGCGTAGGCGGCTCGACGCATTGTTGTGTTGCCTCAGGGCGGGAGCCAAAGGATGGAGCGCTCCGCGGCCTCCGCCATGGTGATGGTGGCCGGCGGCCGGCGCCCAGCGTGCTGGGTGCGGACTGGAGAGGCAGTGGGGTGAGAGTGGGGGACAATGGGAGCCGAGAGGGGAGGAGAGTCGGCAGTCGGCAGCAGCTAGCCCCTGGTGGGCTGCTACTGCTAGCTTGGCTTCGAATGGTTGCGACCGTGACTTGGATTATGTTGGAGTGTAGTGCGTGGGCTCATCGGGATTGGACCAACACGCCGAGCAATCGGTGGCAACAGATGGCTTGCGAAGCTTGGTTCGTCAAAGCTCATGAGATTAAGATCAGACTCAAGTTCAACTCACTTAGAGCAAGTATTATAAGGTGATGTAGGCGGGCTGCAAGAAGTGGCACATCAGATCTGTGATGAGGTGGAAGAGAGAGAAATGGAGAGAGAAAGAAAGCGGGCTGCTTACTTGTAGCCACCGAAAGTGGTTTCTTCACGGACTCCAAGACACTTTGTGAGAGGAAGAGGTGATCCAAGTATTAAATGTATAGCTTGTATCAAGAGTGAGCTATTATATAAGTAGACTTTTTGTTGGCTATGTGTGACATGGCAACACTATAAAGCCCACCATGGGCTCTATTATTAACCTTGCTCTTAGCAATTAGAACCGAGCTCTAGCAGCTTGTCAACTCGAGTTTTCGTTACAGTCCTACCCTCGAGCCACCACCACTCTCTCCGGTCCCCACTTCTCAGGAGGTAAAGCTCCAATTTAGGCCCTGTTTGGAAGCAAAAAATTTCAATACCATAGTATTACAAAACCAAGGCATGAAAATTGTTTTGGCATAAATATCATGGTATTACAAAACTATAGCATGAAAACTGTTTGGAAGTAAAGTCTTTTGCATGATGAAATGATGCCAAAAGCTCAAAACTCCACTATAAGTGGAGTTTTCAATACTCCAAAAATACCATGGTATTTGCAATACCATGGTTTTCAAAACAGAGTTTTTTTGGTTGCTTCCAAACACCTTATGACCAAAAATATCATGGTATTCTCGAAAACTATAGTTTTGCCTAGAAACTATGAAAATACTTTGTTGCCAAACAGGCCCTTAGCTGTGTCATAAGGGGCCCACTGCACAGAAGGAAGATGAGCAGCTACCGTAAACTGGTCCTGATCAAACCGAACAAGTTAGTACTAACTAGAACTCCAAGTACGTAGCTTTGTCGAAGATTTTTGGAAAAAATCGTATTTAAGTACAAGGTTTAACTCGTATTTACAAGATGATACAACAGTTTCGCGAATTTACAAAAAAAACCAATCATATTCGGTTCCCCGTGAACCGGCCAAGCCATGTGCGGTTCACCAGAAACCGGCCATGGCATTTTTTATTTGTGCTTTTTTCTGATTTTTTAAACCGAGTCGATTGAAATGCAAATAACTTTTGCTATACAACTCCAAATTCAACGAGATAACTTTCTAAATTAGTGTAAAATCATTTAGATTATGATTATGCAGAAATATTTTAGTTTTGATTATTGTGCAGAAGGATCATCATAAAATAACAGGAGTACTACTAGAGTAGAGCCTGAATACAATCCACATTAGACGACAAATGATCCAATTCCATTGGTTTCACTGTCGATGGATAAATAAAGATATTACAATGCAGCCAAAAAAAACTTTCGGTTCATGCATGTGGTGATGTGACGGTATCCAGGTAATTTAATTCCCATAAAATGCGATCTTAATTATAATTTGTTATATGTGTACTGCACTTAATTGATCTTAATTAAGTTGACGAGTACCCGTACCATGGGTACCCCCATCAGCCCGGAAACACGAACGGGCTGACCTACCATGGCGAAGGCCCAGCGCTGCCGAAAGGCACTTGGGCCGCGGAGAGCGAACCCCGACCTATGCAGGACCAACCCTAGACGGCCGGCGGACACCAATCCCGGGCGGTCGGCGGGCTCCGACCGCCTAGTATTGAAGCCCACTGGGCCAAGCTCCATCATCAGCCGAGGGGCCCACGCTGGTGTCGATACCGCTGCCGTGAGCACATCCTCGGCGTCCGTCTGGGGCGCACGGCTCCTTCCCAAGACTGCCGAGGAGCCACCGAAGAAGTCAAGCCCCCGTCCCATCGCCTGGCACACCGCAGAAGAATACGCCCACTCCCGAGGCCAAGGCAAAGTCAAGCGCCATTAAAGCCACCAAGGCTGACAGGAGCACCACGCGATACGTCATCCAACCAGCACTACGCAAGACGGCTCATCACAGAGCCACCAACCCTGCCTCGGGACGAGCAGGGGTCGATCGGGCAAGACAGAAACCAGACTACGAGACGCGCAGGCCCCCTTTCTCGTAGTTTTCCCGAACTCCCATGTAACCTGCCTCCTCCGTCTATATAAGGAGAGGCAGGGCCCAAGAGTGAGAGGGAGGGAAAAAGACGGTCTTCTAGGTAGCCACAACTCCCTAGCGAAAACCCCAGGGGATCGGTCGGCCGACTCCCTGCCTCGTTTGTATTCCTCTTGTTCATCGCCCTAAGATCAATACACCCACACCGAGCGAACTGGAGTAGGGACGTTCAGCCCGAACCAGTATACATCATCTGACTCCTTGAGTCGACCATTCGGGGAGAGGGAGCGCGACCCATCCGACCACAAATTCGTATTGGGGTGCACGAAACAAGCGGTTGGCGTGCTGTAGGGGCACTCGCGCGTCTTCACCGACATCCTCGTCTTCGGATTCCCATTCTCCTCCCTGATGGCCTCCTCCCACCACGAGTCACCGATGTCGAGGGGCTGGATCCGCTTCGGCACCCTCGATTTCATCGTCACCACTAAGGAGAGCTTGTCCTCATTCCCGCCGCCATCCGGACCGGGCGTCCTCCGCAAGCTCGGATGCGGTTGTCGATGTTCTCGGCAACCTCCGCCGAGGCCTCACAGGCCGCATGGCGGCCTGCCGTCGCACGCCGACACTACTCCCGGCGACGCCGCCTACGAGCCGCGGCGAGCGGCGGTCCCACCCTCCACGGGTTCTCAACTCGTGGCCATGGCCGGCTACGCGCCGGCTTCCCTCCACGATCTGCTGGAAGATTCTTCCAGCCGCGGCTCCAGCTCCGACAGGGAGCGTCCCCCGCGCAGGGTGCACTCCCGCGAGTGCAACATGACGGGTGCCGCGGAACCGTCCTCCACCCCCGCTACCCTCGGGACCCTCCTCCCGCGCGACGGCCGGCGGGGAATCCCATGAGGGCGACACACAGCACCTACAACGCTTCGCTGACCTTCGGCAACAGCGAGAGGAGCTAGAGGCCCGAAAGGCCGAGCTCGATAAACTCCAGGCCGAGCCGAGTGCCGTCGACCTAACCCACCACTGCTTCTCGGCTTGTAGCGTCAGTGCATCGGCCGGTAGTTGAGGAGACGAACGACCTTCCGTTCTTCCCTCACGCCAACCAGAACATTGCTGCGGCGGCAATGCTGCTCCGAGGGCTGCCTGAGCCAACAGAGCCAGAAGCCAAGGCCACCTATCAGAACCTCCGGATCGGTAGAACGTCTTTGTCGTTGCTCAACGCCCAAGGTTCCGGCCTCGACGGACGGGCGCCACTTCGGCCGCTGGGCCACTCCTCACAGGGCCGACAGAGCTCAGCCAAGACGACCCGCTCCATGAGCTCCCCAGGCATCATACACCCGTGCGCCACCGCTGGGGACAAGTATGATCTTCGCACCACCCTCGAGGCGCGAAGGAGAGCTACCGATGCAGCGGCGCCCTCGCGGTCGCCGATAGCGAGCGGCGCGACCATTCGACCGGATTCGACGGTCCCGGTCGCGTCGTTCACGCCTCATCATCCGCAACGCCGACTTCCCAACCCGGTTCCGGCCTCGACTAACATAGCCAAGTACACAGGGCCACCAACCCCAAGTCCGGGTCGAAGACTATCGGCTCGCTGCCGAAAGTGGGAGCAACGGACGACTCCTTCGTCATCCAAGATCTCCCCATCTACCTTGCGGACTCGGCCGAGCCTGGCTCGAGTACTGCCGCGGACACCATCGGCACTGGACCGACTGACGAACCTTTTCGTCGGGAACTTCCAGTGGCACCTACAAGCGCCCGCAACTCACGGGACTGAAGAGCTGCAAGCGGCCGGTAGGAAACCCTCCGGGACTACATCCGCCGCTTCTCCCAACAGTGCAATGAGCTCCCCGACATCCGCGACGCCGACGTCGTCGGGGCGTTCATCTACGGCACCACGTGCGAGGCCCTGATCCACAAGCTGGGCTGTGCGAAACCCCGGACCACCAAAGAGCTCCTCGACATCGCCACCAATCACGCCTCCGGCGAGGAGGCCGTAGGGGCCATCTTCGAAAGAAAGACGGCCCACAAAACAGCCAGCCTCGGGGCCAGCGCACCCCCCGACCGCCCTGACAAAAGGAAGCGGAAGGGGAAGCAGGGCCGCGAAGGCCGAATGGTCGCCGCTGCCGACCGACCTGCCAAACAGCAGGCTCGGCAGATGCCCGACCGATTCGAGAAACTGATGGATAGTCCGTGCCCGAACCACGACTATCCCGTCAAACACAAGTATCGGGACTGCGAAGTCTTGAAGCGGTTTCTCTCCGGAAACCCCACGACATCGCGGGGTAAGGGGAAGAAGCGCGACCCGGCGGCCAGCGACGGGCAAAGGGCGATGAGCCACCGACGAGTTCCCACTCGGCGGCCGCCTCATGATCTTCGGAGGGGCGGAGTGCTATGCCGATGCGGCGGTCGGCTTCACCGGGAGGTTCACACGGCTACCCCGCCGTGCCCACCTACTTAAGGTGGTGAGTGCCCGATCGCCTTCGATCGGACCGACCACCACGACCACATCCCGCACCGGACGCTACTCCGCCGTCGTCGACCCCATCGTGGGGACGGCGCTGACCAAGGTGCTCATGGACGGCGGCGTTTCAACATCATGTATGTTGAGACCCTGGATGCCCTGGGAGTCCCTCGCTCCGCCCTCCGGCCGAGCAAGGCGCCTTTTCACGGCGTCGTACCGGGTCAACAGGCCCACCCCCTCGGACAGGTCGGCCTGTCCGTTACCTTCGGGAGCCCGGATAACTTCCGCACCGAGAGCCTCACCTTCGAGGTTGTGGACTTTCCCGGCTCCTACCACGCCATCCTGGGACGACCTTGTTACGCGAAGTTCATGGCGGTCCCCAACTACACCTATCTCAAGCTGAAGATGCCAGGGCCGCAAGGTGTCATCACCGTGGCCGCATCCTTCCAGCTCGCCTACAACTGCGAGCGAAGCGGCTGCGAGCTGGCCTCAGCGGTCGTCGCTTCCGCCGAGCTCGCCCAACTCCGGGAAAAGGCCCCTGAATCCGCCCCCGACTCCAGCAAGTCGGGGCCTAGCTCCTTCAAGTCCGCGGAGGATACGAAGGAGGTCGCTGTTGATCCTGAAGACCCCACCAAAATCGTGCGGGTCGGGGCCGCCCTCACCGCCAAATAGGAAGGCGCGCTCGTCGGCTTCCTCCGAGCAAACCGAGACGTCTTCGCTTGGAGACCCTCGGACATGCCAGGAGTTCCAAAGGAGGTCGCCGAGCACTCCCTGAACATTCGACCGATCTGCATCAGCCGCCAGTCGCCGCGCTGCTTTCGACGAAGAAAAGCGTCGGGCCATTGGGGAAGAGATCGCCAAACTTTTGGCCGCCGGCTTTGTAAGGGAGGTACGTCACCCCGAGTGGCTCGCCAATCCCGTCCTTGTAAAGAAAAAGTCAGGGCAATGGAGAATGTGCGTTGACTACACGAGCCTCAACAAGGCCTGTCCGAAAGATCCATTCCCATTACCTCGCATCGACCAGGTCGTGGACTCCACCGCCGGGTGCGAATCCCTTTCTTTTTTGGATGCCTACTCAGGGTACCACCAAATTGCGATGAAGGAATCCGATCAGCTCGCGACCTCCTTCATCACCCCGTACGGCTCGTACTGTTACGTCACGATGCCTTTTGGTCTGAAAAACGCAGGCGCCACATACCAGCGGTGTATGCAGGCGTGTTTTTCAGACCAAATTGGCCGTAACATCGGCTTCACGTCGATGACATCGTTGTCAAGACCAGGAAGGTCGATGACCTCATCGCCGACCTGGAGGAGACTTTTGCGAACCTCCGACGGTTTCGCATAAAGCTCAACCCCAGAAATGCGTCTTCGGGTCCCCAAGGGCAAGCCGGGATTCATCGTCTCCGAGCGCATCGAAGCTAACCGCGATAAGATCTCCGCTATCGCAAGGATGGGGCCAATCAACGATCCAAGGGAGTTCAGAGGTCGATGGGGTGCCTTGCGGCACTAAGTCGCCAGATCCCGCCTCGGCGAACGCGGGATGCCACTCTACAAGCTGATGAAGAAGTCCGACCGCTTTTCCTGGACCCACGAAGCTCAGGAAGCCTTTAGTCGACTAAAGGCCTTTCTAACCTCACCTCCGGTCCTGGTCGCCCCGGAGCCGCAGGAGCCTCTGCTCCTCTACATCGCCGCCACGACCCAGGTCGTCAGCGCGGCACTTGTTGTGGAGCGAGCGGAGGAAGGCCGCGTCTTCAAGGTGCAGAGGCCGGTCTACTTCGTCAGCGAGGTGCTCTCCGAAACAAAGGTCCGATATCCCCAGATACAGAAGTTGCTGTACTCAGTGCTCATTACCAAGAGGAAGCTTGCCCATTACTTTGATCGACACCCCATCTCCGTGGTGACCTCCTCACCACTCGGAGAGGTCGTCCACAACCGCGACGCTACCGGAAGAATCGCCAAATGGGCTCTCGAGCTCAATGGCCTCGACATATCGTACGTCCCCAGGACGGCGATCAAGTCCCAGGTCTTGGCGGACTTTGTCGCCGAGTGGACCGAGGCGCAAGTCCCTGCGGTGGTCGAGGACCCGGAGTACTGGACGATGTACTTCGATGGGTCTTACACCAAGAATGGGGCCGGCGCGGGGGTCGTCATCATCTCCCCACTCGGCAACAAGCTCCGGTATGCCATCCGCCTACTCTTCGACGCCACCAACAATGTCGCCGAGTACGAAGCCCTCGTCAATGGCCTTCGGATCGCCGCCGACCTGGGCGCACGACGGCTCTACGTTCACGGCGACTCCAAGCTGGTCGTCGACCAAGTGATGAAAGCCACCGAGCCCCGCGATGCTCGGATGGCCGCCTACTGCCTGGAAGTCCGCAAGCTCGAAGAGAAGTTCAAGGGTTTCGAGCTCCATCACGACTCACCGACGCTTATAACGGTGAAGCCGACTCCTCGCCAACCTCGCCTCCGGAAAGGGCCGGTTCCCCTGGAATCTTCGTTTTCGACCTCAGCAGCCCATCAATCCGATTGGACCCGAGTGCTGAGGGCGCCACCGACTGGCGGGCGCTCATGATCTTCGGCCAGGCGCCACTACTGGAGTCGGACTTGGGAGTCCTGAGCGTCGAAACCGACTGGAGGCAACCGTTTGTCGATCGATTGACGAACGGGTTGCTCCACGCCGATACCACCGAGGCTCGGGGCCGCGCTCGGCGGGCGAAGTCTTTCGCTCGTCGGCGCGCCTTTACAAAGGAGCCCGTCCCGAATCCTTCGGCGCGTTCGACCGACCAAGGGAAGCACCTTCTGCTGGACATCCACGACGGGGTGTGCGGGCACCATGCCGCGCCGCGGTCCCTGGTAGGAAAAGCCTTCCGACAAGGTTTCTACTGGCCGACCGCCGTAGCAGATGCGACCCAAATCGTCCGCACCTGCGAAGGATGCCAATTCTTCGCCAGGCAGACTCACCTTCCCGCGCAAGCCCTGCAGACAATCCCCATCACGTGGCCCTTCGCGGTTTGGGGGCTCGATCTGGTCGGGCCCTTCAAGAAGGCACCCGGGGGCTTCACTCACTTACTCGTCGCCGTGGACAAGTTCACGAAGTGGATCGAAGCCAAGCCATTGGCAAAGATCACATCGGCGCAGGCAGCAGGCTTCTTCCGCGATATTGTCTACCGCTTCGGGGTGCCCAACTCCATCATTACCGACAACGGGACGCAGTTCACAGGGAAGGAGTTACTCGAGTTCTGCGGCGACTTCAATATCCGAGTCGATCAAGCGGCGATGGCGCACCGCCAACGGGCCAGCCGAAGCGAGCCAACGGCATGATCCTCCAGGACTCAAGCCGCGAATCTTGATCGGCCGATCAAGAAATTCGCGGGGCACGGGCCGAGCTACCGCTGTTCTTTGGAGTCTACGAACCACGCCAACCCTGGCCGGCCGGGTTCACACCTTTCTTTTGGTGTTCGGAGCAGAGGTCGCCCTCCCGACCGACCTTGAGTACGGTGCGCCAAGAGTGCAAGATTACGACAACAGACGGGGACCGAGGAACAGCGGGGCGACCTCAACCAACTCGACGAGGCTCGAGATGTCGCGATCTTCTACGGCCGGCTAAATATCAAGCCGCGCCGCTACCACAGCCGACGGTCCGAGGCCGCTCTTTCAAGTCGGCGACTTAGTGCTGGTCAAGTCCAATCCGCGAAGGACAGGCACAAGCTCTCCCACTCGAGGGCCCTTTCACCATCGCGGAAGTCCTCCGACCCGGCACCTTCCGCCTCAAGGACACTAAAGGAAATCTCGTGACTAATGCGTGGAACATAGAGAAGCTGAGAAAGTTCTATTCGTAGTCAACCTCTCCCCTCTTTGTTACCACTCATACTTGAGCGGAGGAAGCCGCAACTCTCGGACGACCGACCGAGTGCTCTCTCTCTCTCTCGTCTTTCATGTACTGCAAGTACTGCGACCTCCGCCCCGAAAGCTGAGGTCCCGAAGTAGTACTCTGCCCGTCGCAAAGACCACGAATGCAAGGACAACCGACCTACAGTAGGTCGGGCCGTCCCATTCCAGTAACAAACATACATTCTGGCACGACGCGAGGAGAAGCCCAGCTGGTGGGAAGGCACGAGGAAGTCGAAAAGAACAAGGGGCGCAACCGCCTCCAACCTACCCCGGATCCGTTGCGACTACGGATACGAACAAAACACAAGCGCAAAATCCCCAAGGAAGAGAAAAGAAACAAGGAGCAAAGAAGCACTTTATTTATTCATGGAGGAACATCGCCCCAACCAAGAACGAACTGCCCGTTACGATCTTGGTGTGCGCCCCCCCCAGCCGAACTCCGCGCGACGCCCCTCAACCACCGCCCGCAGCAGCGGTGCCCTCACTTCCCGAAGTCGGGGGACGCCCACGACAAGGACGCCGACTCGCCGCGCGTCTTCACGAACAGCTTCAGCCTCAGCCTCCGCCACCTCCTGCAGCCAGGCCTGATGGGCGACCACTTCCTCGTGGGGCTGAATGTTGCGGTCCGCCATGGCGCACAGGGAGAGTTCGTTTGGTTGCGGTCCTTGCCAAAGCAGCGAGCGCACCGGCGCCTCTCCTTTTATAGCCAAAACAGTGCGGGAGGAGCGGAAGACGAAGCGCCTTGGGGTCGCGCAACGGCGCTTGAAGGCAGCGCCCAACATCGGTTCCAAACCAAGACGATCCCCAAAGTAGTAAATCCGCCCTTATCTCCAAAGAAAACTTAAATCCTTTTCAAAAAAATTCTTGTGCGGACTCAAGCGGTGCGTGGCGACTGCACCCTCAGTCCCCGCGCACCACTCGGGGGCTGCCCTGCGACCTCAGGGTCAGCGACCAAAATCGATGACCGGTAACCACTCCGACCGGACTACCCTCCTCATAGTAACCTCTTCAAACCCAAAATGCTACAGCCCACGCCCCCATGGCTACGGCTCCGAGGTAGCACTTTGTGCAGAAGGGAGGCTACTTGAGCAAAGGGCCAGTAGCGGTCGGATGGAGCCTTTCGATTTAGGTCGGACAGTCGACCGATCAAACAATCTCCCTCGTGGCAAACCCCCGGAAGATAGCTTGATCGACCAGGGCAGAACAACCCCGGTCGTCGTTAAAAAAGCGTACGAGTCGCTAACCTAAGCCGTACTCCGACCGACCGAGCTATCTACCTCGCGGCTATTTCCCCTGGCTCAGTACTACGCCTCGCCTCGCGCTACGGCCAGTGGCACTCTGCGGGGGAAACAAGTCCTACGAGCAAGAGACGCTAGGGACGGTCGAAGCACCCTCACTCAGGTCAGCGTTCCAACCGACCGAGCGGAGGCTTCGCGAAAGAGGCGGTCCGACCCAGGCACCTCTCCACCACGAAGCGAACGCTCTAGGGCACCCCTGTGGGCCCTGCGGCTACGGTCGTAAGATTGCCCAAACTCACAGAGGAAGCACGGGGTAAACGGGCAAGATAACTTAAAACAACCCGATGCATCGAACTCGGTCAGGGCAATCATGTTCATTACATGCACTGCAAAAAAGCAAAAAATAAGGAAACTAATCATCTCCCTCCTTCCGATGGAGGATTTCTCGCGGCGAGATACGGCGGGCAATCTCTTGGGCGCACGGATCGACCCGGGCCATGAATGCGTCGACTTCTTCGTCGCTTCGGTCAGCAGCAACGCCGCTCCCAACCGCCTCAAGGTCGACGCCGTCATAATAAGAGACGGTGTTGACCAGGGCCGAGGAAGCGCCAAGCACCGCCGCTTCCCGCACCGACGCCGACGCTGGCCAGGAACCCATCCAAGTATGGCAGGAATGGCGTTGGGGCCCGGAGTAAGCCCGAACAACCGGTCGCAGACGGCCTGGATGCCCACATGAAGGACCGTCAGCTCGGCCGCATCCCTTTCCGCCACCCGCTTGTCCATAAGGGCCGAGTCACGTGACTCGACCGCCACATCCCGTTTCTCCACCGCCACCCTTCGCGACTCCAGCGCGTCGCTAAGGCTTTTTCGCAGCTCTGCAGGGACAAAAAACAGCATCAGAAGACGCCCGTCGCAGTGGCTCCCGAGGGGTTGAACCACTCACCGGCCACGGAGGCCTCTTTGGCGCGAAGTTCCTCCTCGACCCTGGCACGCGCTTCCCGATCGGACGCGGCGCGGTCGGCAAGCTCCCTCGCCGTCGCAAGCTCCCCCCGAGCAAGATCCCGCTCGCCGCGAAGCTGGTCGGCCTCCCTACGGACCGACTCGCACTCCTCTCGGAAGAGGGTGGCCTCGCCGGCAGATCCTTCCGCGTGGACCGCAGAAGTCTTGGCCGCTTCAGCATCCGCCAGGGCCGACCTGGCCTTCTCTCCCTCGACGGTCAACGACTCCACAAGTCGTTGAGCCTCCCGCAAGGCTTCAGTGACTTCCCCGGCCGGCCGCCGTGGCGGCCTTTCCTTGCTCGGCAACAGCGCCCTCGGGCGTCGGCGGCTCTTCCTATGACACTCCCGGCCAAGTAAGTGCCGGAGGAACATCGACTTGTCCATCGCCGGGATGTCAAGCGCTGCAAATGCCTGCCCGGTCGATCCTGTTCCGATCGAGAGATGCACGAAAGACAAATCCGTCGGACTTACCGATCCGCCGAGCGGGACTCTGAGCAATGGACTTTCGCCTGAACGCGTCGGCCGACGGCGCGAGTAAGGTCGGCGTGGATCCTCCCCATCTCCACCTCCAAGGCGTTCCAATCCGCGCGTTCTGCCTCGTCGTCCAGAACGAACGCGGGCCATCCGGCCGGGTCAGGGCCGGGCCAAGTCAGCACGGCGGTCGGCAACCGCCCTGCCTCGACTTCCCCGCCAGCCGGACTGAGGTCGCGGGGGAAGGAGCTCCTTCCTCTCCAAGCCGAGGTAGCGACCCGCCGCGGCCGAGTGCGGGGTCAGCGACATCCCCGAATAAGCGTAGGAAAGCGGAGGACGGCGCGACGAAGCAGGAAGCTTTTTTCTTCTTCCCTTGCGTTTCCTCTCCTTTTCCTTTTTTTTCAGAGAACGCGAGCAGGAGGATTTGCTCCATCCGCGCCGCCCTCTCCTTCCTTTATAGGCGCCTGGCGGGAAACGGACGCGGCTCCGCGCCCAACCGACGCCTCCTCACGCGGACCAACGCAGTCGCCAACCGTCAGCCTACCACCACGCCCGCTACTTCGGTAACGTGCCGCAGCCCATTTAAATCCCACTAAGCATTAATCGCTCGACAGACGGCCGCCTCGCCGCGCCAAGATCGCAGTTCGCCGGCCAGCAACGGGCCAGCGCCCCATGCCAAAAGGTATGCAACGGCCATTGGGCCGCCGCTCGGGAGAGCAAGCGGCTCGCAGCTCGCGCCGAGGCCCGGCACCGTCTTGAGGGTTACGAAGGCCGAATCCAGCTAGCCGAATGAAAGCCGCCCATCACGTAAAAAGAGCGAGGGGCGGTCGCATGAGCCCCCAGAGGGCCTCTAGATGGGTCGGCGGACGACCCAATCACTGCGTGGCCCGCCCGAGACCATACCTCACACTCTCCCGCGAACTCATCGATGAGTGGCGGCGGCCGCGCTCGGTCGGCGGACGACCCGGCACCCGACCGGGATGAGTAAGGAAAGGTTTTATGGAACGCCCCAGCCGGGCTCGGACGCCCACGCCGGGAGCTACGTCCGCTTGGAAACGATCCCCCTCGAGGGAGATCGCCAAGGTTCCACTCGGATTGCCCGACAGCAGCTCGCACGAGCACGACGTTCAAACCGACGAAGGTAAAACGTGCGTTCGCTCAAACGACTCTAAAGGCACGCGAACGATGTGGCACTGCGAGTCGGCCGGGCTAAACCCGGCCGGCTCTCCGACCGCTCTTTTAAGGCCGCGGCCCCAGCGGCCGCGCGCCTAGCGCCGCCCGACCTCAGGGCAACTAACCCCAAGCCAGGCTCTCAGGCCAGCTCGAGGGCTCAGGGCTCTTGGCAATGCGTACCATGGGTACCCCATCGGCCGGAAACACGAGCAGGTGACCTACCATGGCGAAGGCCAGTAGCCGAAAGGCACTTGGTCCGCGGAGAGCGAACCCCGACCTATGCAGGACCAACCCTAGACGGCCGGCGGACACCAATCCCGGGCGGTCGGCGGGCTCCGACCGCCTAGTATTGAAGCCCACGGTCAGCAAGCTCCATCCGCGAGCCAAGGGGCCCACGCCGATGTCGATAGCCGTGAGTACGCTGGCCCTGGCGTCTGGCGTCTTGCGACGGCTCCTTCCTAAGACCGCCGAGGAGCCACCAAGAAGTCAAGCCTCGCCCCATCGCTCGCACACCGCGAGAATACGCCCACTCCCGAGGCCAAGGCAAAGTCAAGCGCCATTAAAGCCACCAAGGCTGACAGGAGCACCACGCGACACGTCATCCAGCCAGCACTACGCAAGACGGCTCATCACAGAGCCACCAACCCTGCCTCGGGACGAGCAGGGGTCGATCGGGCAAGACAGAAACCAGACTACGAGACGCGCAGGCCCCCTTTCTCGTAGTTTTCCCGAACTCCCATGTAACCTACCTCCTCCGTCTATATAAGGAGAGGCAGGGCCCAAGAGGGAGAGGGAGGGAAAAAGACGGTCTTCTAGGTAGCCACAACTCCCTAGCGAAAACCCCAGGGGATCGGTCGGCCGACTCCCTGCCTCGTTTGTATTCCTCTTGTTCATCGCCCTAAGATCAATACACCCACACCGAACGAACTGGAGTAGGGACGTTCAGCCCGAACCAATATACATCATCTGACTCCTTGAGTCGACCATTCGGGGAGAGGGAGCGCGCGACCCCATCCGACCACAAATTCGTATTGCCGGTGCACGAAACACCGACATAAGTCTCATGGCAAAAAAAAAAAAAAACTTTCAGTGCATGCATGTGCTGATGTGACGGCATCCAGGTAATTTGTTTCCCATAAACTGCGCTTAGTGGAACTTAATTATAATTTACCGGGACCTAAACATCGTTTGTTGCACAATAATTAAAACTAAAATATTTTTGCATATTCATAATCTAAATGATTTTACACTAATTTGGAAAGTTGTCTCGTTGAATTTGGAGTTGTATAACAAAGGTTATTTGCATTTCAATCAACTCGGTTTCAAAAATCAGAAAAAAAAGCAAAAAATAAAAAATGCCATGGCCGGTTCCTGGTGAACATGGCTTGGCCGGTTCACGGAGAATCGGTCATGCTTCGCCGGTTCACGGGAAACCGAAGATGATTGATTTTTTTGTAAATTCACGAAACTGTTGTATAATCTTGTAAATACGAGTTAAAACTTGTACTAAATACGATTTTTCCATAGTTTTTCCTGCCCAATCCTATATAGTACAGGCACTGCAAGTCTGCAATAACCAAAGTAAATCTCACTGTAGTGACTGTGCCACTCTGGTGATCTTTTCAACTTCACATCCCTCCTGTAATTGCTAGGAGGTGGTTCCCTTTTTACTATTTTTACACATCCGAAACACTGCATGCACCAACTGATGTTGTTGCCTCACCACAATAAAAAAAAGTTCACTTGTTTTAAACAATATCGTTAACACATCACACATCAACTATGCAGTCTATGCTGCATCAGCACATCGAGTTTACCGAAATCTACATCAACTCACAACAGCTACTGCTAGTGTGCTCGTCGGCAAACACGGTGAGGAGGACTAAGGAGACAGCTGAGCGCTGCGCTCCAGTAGAGATTGCTCCACATTAGTTGCTCTATTTTTTTCCCTCTTCTTTTTGGCTGCACTTTTGTCTCTCTTGTGCTCTCAAGAAAACAATCCATCATCCACCCATCCAAGAAATCAATCATACCTGCCGAAAAAACACAGAGCAATCCACTCGATAGACCTTATCCTTGCTGCTGCGTCATCCCATCGGTTCTTGCGAGGCAAAATTCGTCGCGAAAGTTTACAGAGAAGGATGCAAGAAAGCAGCAGTCTTTGAAGCAAAGATCCTACCTTTCTTGCTCTTCCTGGATCCGTCAAAGGCAGCATTTGACTGCCTGCAGGCTGCAGTTGCCCTTGGCCAAGTTTGGTCCAATGCGGGTAAGAAGGTTGCAGCTTGATTTATCCTTTTACCCTGTCGTTTTCTTGAGATCTTGCGGGATCTGGGCTAACGTAGTGCGCTTGTTCTTGGTTCGGATCTTGGTTTCAGCAGAGGCGGAGGAGCATTGGGAGATGGTGAAATGCCTCTTCTTTCTTTGGTAAGTATCTTATCTCTTTGCAGATTTGGATCTGTAAGAAAAGGGAGGAGACTTTTTATAAAATTTTCTCATTCTAGTTTAGTAGCTCTACCTCTTGAATCTGAAGTTTGGTTTGTTTAATTTTAGGTTCGGGGTGCTTGTGCTGTAGACTAAATGAGACCTGCAAGAGATAAGAGTTGGCATTGAGTGATGTTGCTGATGAGGCTACTTGTGTTGGCTGTTGCAAGCATTGTGTTTGCCAACTTGCAATTCTTGAAAGCTCACGGAAAGGAATTGCTTCTGAGCTGTGGCTCAAATGCGACTGTCGATGCTGATGGTCGGAGATGGATCGGCGACATGGTTCCTGGGGAGAATTTTACTTTAAGCGGACCTGGGATTGCTGCGTCGGCTGGGAATAGCAGTACCAATAAAATCTTCGGACCGGTGTACCATTCTGCACGTTTCTTTAGCACGGCATCTTGGTATGACTTCAGGATGCTGCCAGGAAACTACTGCGTCAGGCTGCATTTTTTCCCTTCCACGTTTGGGAATTTCAGTGCGAACAGTTCAGTGTTTGATGTCACTGCAAATGATTTCAAGCTGGTTTCAAAGTTTAATGTGTCAGAGGAGATTGTTTGGAGAAGCTCCTTGAGCAATTCGGGCGTCAGTGCAGTTGTCAAGGAGTACTTTCTTGTAGTTGATGCTCATGGCCTGCAGATCGAGTTTGATCCAAGCCCTGGGTCATTTGCCTTTGTGAATGCGATTGAGGTGATGCTAACTCCAAATAATTTGTTCAACGACACAGTGAACAAAGTTGGTGGTGTAGATGCACAGTTTCCTCTTGGCTTAAGCAGCCGAGGGGTTGAGACAATGTACCGGCTGAATGTTGGAGGACCTGCACTTGAATCTTCCAGTGATGGGTATCTCCATAGACCATGGTACACTGATGAAGCATTCATGTTTCCTGCGAATGCTGCTCTTACTGTGTCCAACACTTCAAGCATAAGGTATATCTCCGGCAACGACTCCTCAATTGCTCCCATTGATGTCTATGAGACCGCAAGAATCATGAGCAACAACATGGTTGTGGACAACCGGTTCAACATTTCGTGGCGATTCTATGTCCACCCCAACTTTGATTACTTGGTTCGCCTTCATTTCTGTGAGCTTGTCTATGACAAGCCCAACCAGAGGGTCTTCAAGATCTACATCAACAACAAGACAGCTGCTGAGAACTATGATGTGTATGTCAGGGCTGGGGCTATTAACAAAGCATATCATGAGGACTACTTAGACAACTTGCCGCAGCAGGTGGACTCACTTTGGCTTCAGCTAGGCCCTGACTCCATGACCACTGCTTCAGGTACCGATGCACTTCTGAATGGTTTGGAGATATTCAAGCTCAGCAGGAATGGCAGCCTCGCTTATGTACTTGGTCGTATTGACATGGGCAACCAAAGGGGTCATTCCAAGGATAGGAGGAAGAGAAATTTATGGGAAGAAGTTGGTATTGGCTCAGCTACTTTTGTGACGCTTACAAGTGTTGTTCTATTCTCATGGTGCTATATAAGAAGGAAACGAAAAGCTGTTGACAAGGAGGCCCCTCCCGGTTGGCACCCGCTGGTCCTCCATGAGGCTATGAAAAACACTACAGATGCCCGTGCAGCCAGTAAATCCCCCTTGAAACGCAATTCATCTTCCATTGGTCGTAGGATGGGCAGAAGATTCAGCATTGCAGAGATCAGGGCTACTACAAAGAACTTTGACGAGTCCTTGGTCATTGGTACTGGAGGTTTTGGCAAGGTTTACAAGGGAGAGGTCGATGAGGGCACTACAGTGGCAATCAAGCGTGCAAATCCATTATGTTGCCAGGGCCTGAACGAATTTGAAACGGAGATTGAGATGCTCTCCAAGCTTAGGCACCGGCACCTTGTTGCAATGATTGGCTATTGTGAAGAGCAGGAGGAGATGATTCTGGTCTATGAATACATGGCCAAGGGGACTTTGCGAAGCCATCTCTATGGAAGTGGCCTCCCACCTCTGACATGGAAGCAACGGGTTGATGTCTGCATTGGTGCGGCCCGTGGGCTTCACTACCTCCACACTGGAGCAGAAAGAGGTATAATCCATAGGGATGTAAAGACTAATAACATCCTGTTGGATGAGAAATTCGTTGCAAAAATAGCAGACTTTGGGCTGTCAAAAACTGGACCAACACTTGACCAGACCCATGTTAGTACAGCAGTCAAGGGAAGCTTCGGGTACCTTGATCCTGAGTACTTCCGGAGGCAGCAGCTGACACAAAAATCCGATGTGTATTCTTTTGGAGTGGTGCTCTTTGAAGTCGCTTGTGCCAGGCCAGTTATAGACCCCACATTACCGAAGGATCAAATCAACTTGGCAGAATGGGCGATGAGATGGCAGCGCCAGCGTTCGCTGGAAGCAATAGTGGATCCACGGCTGGATGGTGACTACTCGTCAGAATCATTGAAGAAGTTTGGTGAGATCGCGGAGAAGTGTCTCGCTGATGATGGGAGAAGCAGGCCAACAATGGGTGAGCTCTTGTGGCACCTGGAGTATGTGCTTCAGCTTCATGAAGCTTACAAACGTAATGTTGATTGCGAATCATTTGGAAGCAGTGAATTGGGATTCGCTGATATGTCTTTTAGTCTGCCTCACATCAGAGAGGGAGAAGAGGAACATCAGTCAAAGCCATCTAGTATCAGAGAGGATCCAGACACTTGAGGACTTCTGACATCTGGTAACCCACTGAAAAAGTCTTGATTGCATTGTAGCCTTGTCTTGATGTAAAATTGTGTTATATTGTTTATGTAGGTTCTTTAGATGTGTCATTTACTTCTTATTCTTTTGGGCGTTCTCCTGCTTGACAAGTGTAGAATAATAGGATTTTTGTAGATTACCAAACAGGAAAAAAAAACACGGAAGTGTCAAATTTTCCTTGACACCCTGCTTGTATGATGCTATTTGTTTAACCACGGGGCTCCATGTGGTTCTGCCTGTGTGACATGTATAAATCGCACTAATAATATAACTCTTTATCTTTCGACTTATAGTATATACTGTATTACGGACCTGGTATCTTTACATCAAATGCTGTGTAGCAAATTCTGGTGCAACGTTTCTCTTGTTGTCATTTTTGCATTTCCATGCAAACTTCACCCATTGCTGTAAACTGGATACTGGAAACAATGCTACATGCAATTTATTTATTTGGATACTATAACCTGTTTCTTTAATAATGGGTTGCAAGTTGCAATGACTAATGTCCAATGCTGTAATTTGATATGATATTTTGATGTACCCGAATATACATTCATTCAGAAGGTGTTAGAACAGTTCCAGGTCAATGTTTGTACTTCTGAAGTGACAAAAGGTAGAGCTCGACAATTTAACGGTTCTGATTACTGCACTGTACGATACATGTATGGCATTGCTGGAAGGAAAGAGCTCCGCCGCCGAGGCAACCGCAGTGGTCCACGCCGCCCCGTGCGTCGCGTCGCCACGACGGCAACCAGTCCACACCGCCAGCACCCGGCGCTGAGAATTTCACGGCAAGTGTCGGTTGCCGTGTTCCCCTCCTGCGCCTGATGCTAGTGATTCTGCTCCAATCCAGCTTACAAGCGAGTGAAGTGGGACTGTGGGAGTGTGGTCCAGTGCACGCCATGCCAGCATGAGAATAGATCTAGGTTGCAAGCTTGTAACCTACAGTCTTTCAGGTCACGCACAGCCCAGCCTCTGGAACCAGTGGGATGTGGTATCGGAGTATCGGACTATCGGTTATTGATCTCGTCTAGTCGGGAGGAATGTCAGCTCAGCTGCAGCTGGCGAATGGCTTACTGGTTATCTTTGTTTTCTTTCTTCTTCTCGTAGTTGAAAAGCTGTCTTTTCGAATACCAGAGTTTGCTTTTCAAAATTCAGATGTGTCTTTGGATAAACAAGAAATCACTGTCAGACTGTAGTATCAGTAAGGTACTTCAATTCTTGGTAGTATTACACCAGTATAATATTCCAACTTTCAATATCTTAGTGGTGATTAGAGTTAACAGTTAATCCACTAACTAGAAACGAGAGATTTTAACAGCAGATCACCTTGAAATATAACCAGGGAAGTAAGCGCTTCGTCTCAAATAAAGTCGAAACTGAACCATAAATAGTAGAGCAACACCCAAAATTAGCATTTAGCAGCATTACTGAATTCACTTTAACAGTGCTCCATGAACTTGTACAACAACACAACAGTCAGCAGAATATGCATACACCAGTAATGGCCCATAACAAGAACCACCCATCTGCCGTTCTTATTCTTCAACGCTGCGATTGAATCAAATAGAAGCTTATATAGAAGCAAAGGCATGCAGTAATTTATAGAAACAAACTATAGCTGATGAGAATAATAACGGTACATAACCTCAGCTGGAAACAGAGCATTGAGAGTATAGTTTTACAGGCAAAATTGTTTGGAAAGTAAACTCCCGAGTAAAACTTAGATTGGTACACTCAACCAACACCGACTGATCACAAGATGGAAACATAACAGCAATGGTAGATAAGGCATCTATCGTGTTTAGAGACAGTTATCATGGATTCATGGGTATTGGGTAAACATATCATATAGAGACCAAGACCATTAAATTTCTCTTGTCAACGTAACTATTGGAATCACTGAGTTGTAGTGCTCGCCAAGACCATATGCATGTCTGTGATAGGACAGCCTGATGCTAGGATCATATGAACCACCTCCCAATCCCAATTTGTATTCTTTGCCCATCTCCACATCTGGAAAGGAGCCAGAGTAGACCACGATGTGTTTCTTTAGGCAGTGGGTCAGAGCACCAAGTTCGAGTTGCCCGCCCCAAGCAGCAGTAGACTCGATCTCCTCACAGTATTTCTCGAAGCTCTCCAAGGGATCTGGTCCAGACTCGACCTTGCCCTCCGATAGAAAAAATGGGAGGAAATCTGCAGCATGCTCTCTCATATACTTGGCAGTCATTTGCCGTAGCTCCTGGTAATTGTATTGTATAGTACCATTGGAATGAAGTGGCAGCTGGTTCTCAACAGCACGGTACAGGCAGTGGCCATCTGGCTTTATCTCATGAATGGTCAGCCCCAAGGGCTCAAGCTTCCTTTCAAGTTTCTCATTTTCTACCATGCGATCACTAACAAGATTGCTTTGTTCTTCTTGAATTCGCTGCTCTCGAGCAGCTTCTTCCTTTGCCTTCTTCTCTCGCCGTCGTGTACCCTTGCTAGGCTTTGCGGAATCCGCATTGCTGGAGACAGAAACACCAGCTATGGCCTTCACTAAGGTGTCGATGTTCCCCTTTTCCGAGCTGCCTGTGGATTTGTACCCAAAAGAAGCAAGCTCTGCAGCATGCTCCGCCTCTAACTCAGTTGAGAGGCGTGATATCTCCTCCTCTACCTGCTTTTTCTTCGCCTTCTGCTCAGCTTTGCTGCCTTTGGCAGCTGCTTTCTTGAGGCTTGTTTCCTTATCCTGGAGTTTGGATTTTTCTTTCCTGTTTTATACAAAAAGTAGGCCATCTTTTAGAAACCATGCGACATCAACTGAAAAGGGTGCAGCTCACCATTTATGAAGCCATCAAGTAAACAGGAAAAGAATTGAAGGATGAGAAATTGTGTAGCTCTCAATCTTGTTGGGTTTGCCATTTACACCTTGAATGGAGAGTATACATATGATGCATAATGCAATATATCATGCCTAACCAGTCAACATGCAGCAGTGTGCTTTTTTAAGCAATTGTCTAGAACCTGCAAGTTTACAGCTGTACAAACTATACAAAATGCCTCAAATAGTATATTGCATCATATTCAACCATGTATGTGACTCCGACTCTCAAGTCCACATAAACTCTCTCTATATCACACTGACAGGTGGACCGGCAAATCTCTCATGCCTCTCATCTCTAACAATATCCTATTATGTGATAACAGCTTTCTTATTGTACTGGACTCTTTCCAAATCTATTAAGATTTAAGAATGAACAATGTTCTAAATAACAGTAAACGGTGAACGAACGGTCACCCCACCTTTTAGTATTTATACGGTAAGCGGCATTGTAAACGGTCTTTCAAATGGTTTTACTATTTAAAATTCAGAGAAATATATACATATGTTTGCAGTAACAAAATAAACATCTAATTCATCTTCTTTCATACATATAGAATGAAGTATCAAGCTATCTACAATTGTCCATAGTGGTGTCATAAAGAAAAAAGATGGCATATTATGAATGTAATTAAAGAATCATAATTGAATGAATGAACAACTTAAGTGGCAATAAAAAGCAAAGATAGCATTCATCTCATGTATATCAAAATGTTCCACGTCATATGGCAATCTTGCAATTTTACCCAAATAAATGGCCTGATAAAACGGCCATGTTAGACACTAACGGCCGTTAAACCGAATAAACGACTCGATAAAATGGGCAAACCTTGAAGTGTCCGCAAACATAACAGGCAGGGGATCTTTACTATTTTAACGTTTGTCTACAAGGCCTTAACGCCCTTTGTTTAGAATATTGAGAAGGAAATCTCAATATTTTCTACCAAAGGTCCATCACACGATCTAAAACACTAACTCCCCACACTTCCTGTTTTGTGCAACTGCACTGCTTCCCTAGACCCAACTTCCGATCAGCAATGTTACTTAGACACGGACACGAGAGTTGGAATCCGACTCGGATTCGAGGTGTCCGATTCAGCAAAAAAAAATTGGACACGGGAAATGCTACTCGGAATCGGATGTGGATATCGGGATCCAACTCGGATTCAAGGTGTCTGATTTGGCAAAAATTTGTCCGAGTAACACCGCACATCAGTCCTCGCCAAACGTTGCCCCCAACTTCACACCAAAGATTGTAGGACCTAGTACAATGCTTAGACATTTTGGATTTGTGTACTTCTCACTGCCTTAACTGAACAAAGTAACAAATGCATCATTTGATTTTTTTTATATAAAAAATTGATATGGCCTTCATATGGGTAGTGAAAGCAAAACAAAATAATTCTTACAAGTACTTAACAATAATAACATTTTTTTTCCTTTAAAGTTTTTAAACTGATCAGCTCCAAAAATAGAACGTGCATGGCACATACCTTTATACAGATATTAGCTCAAAATTAGAATGTGTATTGAACGTACACATTAACTATTGTATTTGAACATACGAAAGGTTCCACTATCCAAGGCTCCAAGCAATGTGGATTGTGGAGAGAACTCAACCAAGCGTTAGCCTCACGTGGATGAATTTCGCTAGCAGCAAGGCAACTTGGTCCATGAAAAATCACATGTAGCACATACACCTAAAGATGAGAGAACTTGCACGGTATCTAATTAAACCATCACCATATGAAACCAGAATGCTAACAGACGGTTTTAAGCTTCATCAATCATCCCCGTTGATAGATCTCCTAGTGCTTTAAATCATGCACCTGGTGTATGTTTCCAGTGAAAAAAATTGCTCAGCAAAGCAAAGTTGGTAATGCATTATGTGTGATAACATGAACTATAGATGCACTGATGTATGGTGAGACATTTTGCCTGTGTTAACGCCAATACATATTCAGTAGCCCGATAGGAATTATGACCATCTAGGTGTAGGAAAACATGTGATGTCTACTTCCGTGGACAATTCAATCCGACACAAGAGGCTAACCTATGCCTCGAGAGAACCTCGTCGAGGGTCTCTTCCTTCCGCTCCGGTGCCGCGGCTGTCTCGCCGGCGGCGGCTTGGACGGCTAGGGTTTCCTCCATCGGTGAGGGACCAGGGGCGGACTGAACTCCCAAACTGATCTACTGCTGCGCCTCCGCCGCGCCTCCGCTTCGGCTGACGCCCTCCCGGCGACCGGCGGCCAAACCGCCCGCGCAGCACGGTGGATAGGCGGTGGCGACGCGTTATAGGGCAAGGTAGGGTTTGGGGTGAGGCCGGGGGAGCAGGCCAGGGACGGCCGCGGCGGTGAGGGGCGGTGGGAGGAAAGTGGGAGGGGAGGGGAGGGGAGGGAAGGGGACGGAGAAGGACGGGAAGGGAAGCGGAGGAGACGAGACGGCGGCGCAGTGCTTGAGGCGGCTCAGGGCTAAAGGTGAAAGCGGATCGGACTCCGCGGATATATCCTGACCTAAAATTTTCCCAGATTTAAAGCAGGAAACGAATATCTGGATACGATTTGGACTATCCGCAATATGGACTCAGGACTAATACTGATTACTTTATAGGAATTGGTAACGAATAAACATGTAGATATTAAGTATAAACAAACAAAAAATATCTGTTGCACCATACTAAAAAGAGAGTGACTAGGGAATTCTGTGATACCGTCAGAATTCAGATAAACATTTAAACTTGAAACATATCGCTTCTTGATTTTATGAGTTTTAGTGTTTAGTTTCACCAGTTTCATATTTTATCAGTTTTTAGTGCTAAGTTTCATGAGTTTCAGTGCAAAAAATCATAAGTTTCATGAGTTTCAGAGGTATACCGTTGCAACGGTATACCGTTGCAACGGTATACCGTTTTTTAGTTTTTCTGTACTAATTATCACGGTCGATTCAGCACGAGTACATAAGTTCACACATGGTAGAAGGAAAATCTAATGATTTACCGCTATTAAGACCATGTTTTATTATTTGCCAATAATAGGTTTTCTTGATTATTCGTCACCCCTGAGGTAGAAATTGCTCAGATTTATCACTCCCACCGTATTATGGTGTATTTTTTTTTCATCTTTTATCCCCGAAATCAAATGTGAAATGACCTTACTTCTCCTTTCTTCTTCTCCTCCGTCGCTACCGGTGCCTCCTCCTCTTCACCAGCTTATGTTTTCTGCACTATGAAAGGATCTGTGTTATCGAGAGGTCGGATTTGCTAGGTCGTGCTCTCTTCTGGAGCATCGGTTCATGTCAATCCAAAGTTTGGTTTCCTTCCTTTTGGTGATATATTTCTGTTTAAGCTCTTGAATATATGCAAGATTCCCTCGATAGCTGTACGTATAGACAATAAAATACTGATCCTGTGCAGCTTACAATTAATTATGGGTTTGGTGAGCAGAACAAAGGATAGATCAGTGATAATATATGCAATAAGCACTGGAAAATTGGTACGCTTTTGGGGACATTTTGTAAGTTGAGAGATGTTAGGTAATCTTATTATGAAGTTCCTACCGTTCTGAATAAAATGGGCACTCTGGCTCTCTCTCAGGCTTGAAAGTTCTCGAGTATAAATGTCCAACATATTTCCTGTATCCTACGTTCACGAAAACACCGGTTAGGCTTTATGGACTACGATTCACAACCAGTGAGAAATTAACAATATCGTTAACAAAATTTTCAAGCAAATCTCCTCCTCAAACGGTCGTGTCCTTAGCTATTGATTTCACAATCGAGCAGTTATCGTCGCATCGACATTTAATTTACAGTGATTCCTCTTTTAAAAAGCATTTGCAGTAGTGGACAACAACGGATCCACCTGTTCCCATCTGAAGATGAAAAAAAAAATGTTAGGTACCTGAGAGCATCTCCAACAGCACTCTCCAAATTTCACTCTCCAAAAGCCATATTTGGAGAGTTCTCCAAAAATTTGACTCTCTATATCTCCTTCCTCTCCAACAGCACTCTCTATATCACACTCTCTATTTTCTCTTCCCTATATTTTAATCATATTCCATAACCGCCATAACAGCTGTTGTAACCACCACGCTGCAACGGTTTTTTTTCAACGGGTAAATTCGAACGGCTATATTTCAATACGGGAATTTAAAATTCTGAATTTATTGTAACGACAACGCTGCAACGGCTATTTTTTAATGGGTAAATTCGAACAGCTATCTTTCAGTACGGGAATTTAAAATTCAAAATTTATTGTAACCACCACGCTGCAACGGCTAATTTTTAACAGGTAAATTCGAACGGCTATCTTTCAATGCGGGAATTTAAAATTCTGAATTTATTGTAACCTCCACGCTGCAACGGCTATTTTTCAACGGGTAAATTCGAACGGCTATATTTCAATGCGGGAATTTAAAATTCGGAATTTATTGTAACGACAACGCTGCAACGGCTATTTTTTAACGGTAAATTCGAACGGCTATATTTCAATGCGGGAATTTAAAATTCGAAATTTATTGTAACGACTACGCTACAACGGCTATTTTTCAACGGATAAATTCGAATGACTATATTACTCTTCTCTATATATACATACCCATTTGCAGTTTGAAGTATTGCACGCTTCTTGTTGTTCACTACCAATAACACCTCAATGAGTCGTCGAAATTTAGTCTCGCAATGTCTCTCAGAAGATGAGGAGTCTAGCTACAATAATGAGTACGTATTTCTTCTGACAACAGGATACCAAGCACACATGGAAGATCAGGATGGTAATGTTCGACGCCATGGCGGTTCTATTCCTGGCCATGAAGTCGTTCATCGCAATAGACAAGAAGGACATGCTAGACTGTTCCAAGACTATTTTGCTGATCCTCCTATCTATGGCCCAACCTTCTTTCGGCGCAGGTTTGGAAATATTCGTTTTTTATGTCTTCGCGTATTATGCTGATCGTCCTGTACGCGGCTCAACCTTTTTTTGGCGTAGGTTTCGAATGAATCGTTCTTTATTTCTTCGCATATTGCATGCTGTAGAAGCACATGATAACTATTTCGTTCAGAAGCGGAATTGTGCTGGAATTCTTGGGTTATCTTCTTTGCAAAAGGTTACCGCGGCATTTCGGATGCTAGCCTATGGAGTAGCAGCAGATGCTATTGATGATTATGTGCGGATTGGAGAAAGTACTGCTATAGAGAGCCTGAGAAGGTTTGTGAAAGCTATTATTGAAATCTTTGGAGATGAGTATTTGAGATCTCCAAATGATAATGACACTGCTAGATTACTTGCAATTGGTGAGGAAAGAGGTTTTCCAGGAATGCTAGGGAGCATAGATTGCATGCCTTTGGAAGTGGAAAAATTGCCTGCGACATGGCAGGGCATGTATACTGGTCATGTGCATGAGCCAACAATCATTCTAGAAGCCGTTGCTTCGCAAGATCTTTGGATATGGTATGCTTTTTTTGGTTTACCAGGGTCTCACAACGATATTAATGTTCTTCACCGATCCCCTCTCTTCGCAAAGCTAGCCGAAGGGCAAGCACCTGAAGTGAATTATACTGTGAACGGTCACAATTATACAATGGGATACTATCTTGCAGATGGAATATATCCTTCATGGGCAACATTTGTGAAGACAATACCAGCTCCTCAAGGGAATAAGAAAAAACATTTCGCCGAAGCTCAAGAAGCGGCTAGGAAGGATGTGGAACGAGCATTTGGAGTATTACAAGCTCGTTTTGCAATTGTTCGCGGACCAGCTCGTTTTTGGTATCAAGAAACACTTAGAGATATCATGACAGCATGTATCATCATGCATAACATGATAATTGAAGATGAGAGGGATGGACCTCCAGTTGATTACAATTACGAAGCAATGGGAGAAAATGTTGCGGTCTCCCATGAAATAACACATGAGCTTTCTGAGTTTATCCAAACTCATCAATCCATCAGAAATAGAAAAGCTCACTCCCAGCTTCAGGATGATCTAGTCGAGCACTTATGGCAACGTTACGGAAGGATCTAGTTGAGCGCTAGTTTACTGTTTCAATTATGATGTACTAGCTTCTGCACGTCAATATGATGTACTAGCTTCCGCACGTCAATATGATGTACTAATTTCTGCACTTCAACTCACACTAGTACGATAGCACAATTCAAATGTCTTACTTATAAAAGGTTCAACGCATACAGGCTAGTACCATAGCATAGTCCAATAGCATAAAATGTTCAAGATATTAATTCGTAGAACATAACTAGTGATCAACCCGACGTATTACATCTTCGAGCGATGATATCGTTCTGCAGGTTCGTGTAGTATTGTTGTTGTGGCCCACTCAAGCGACTGATGTCAATGCTCATAATCCTCTCCTCTTCGACCATTCTCTTCAATTCGAACTCACTTTTCCTTATCTCAATCTTTTCTTTCTCTTGAGAAATCCTCTCTTGTTCTTGTGCAAATGCTCGTTCATACCGCTCGTCCCTCTTAAGCTCTTTCATAACCTCCAATTCTTTCATCTCCTTCCTAAAGTTTTCTAATGCTTCCATGTAGAGTGAACCTGTTCGGACACTGTCAATAGAATCTTTACCTCGGCGTAACCGTTCTTTCTCAGCCTTCCTACCACTTGGCCTTGTCAACACATCAGTTTCTGTAGTAGGAGCATCTTCATGAATATGAACTGCATTAGAGCTAAGAGGACTAGAACTACCCGGAGAAGCATTAGATGATGTTTTCTGCTTTTTTTGAGATAAATGATCATTCCACTTTGGATGGTGTTGTAATACGTTCAACAATGCAGGTATGCAAATAATCGGCCTTCTTCCTCCTGGTACAAAGCTTTAGCATGGACTATCTGTAGAAAAGATTAAGTAGCTTATTTAATATGGACACAACATATGAAATTGTAATAAAAAGGGATATGGACCAACCTTATCCTGCTCTGTTATCCCGTTTTGCCTTCTACGCTCAATCCGGTCATAACAACCACAAAACTTGTTCACATGTTCTTGGATAGATGACCAACGGTGCATAAGTGAATTCTGAGTACGGTCTGAGAAGAAGTCTTTGTTCTCATGAAAGTAATCATGTATTCTACTCCAATAAGTGGCACGAGTTTGTTGGGTCCCTTGCACTGGGTCCAAACTAACATTAAGCCATGCCGACACCAACATATTGTCTTCCTTCTCTGAGAAATTTTTTGATTTTTTATTATGAGGTCTCGGCTGGGGACTGGAATGGTCAATTGGTGAATGTTGCTCCCCAATTGGACTTTCATCCCAACGTATTTCACTTCCTCCCTCACTCAACAGACTAGTGTAGAAGCCATCCATATTATATATTCTGCGGACATCAAGATTTCATTAATAAAATTTGCATAACAACACAGTTCAAAATAGAACATGACTCACTGAATTGATGATCATAAAGTCGAATTATACATAAAGTGATGATCATAAGTCTTAATATACATAACACAAAGATAAGGATAACACTAGCCACTGGAGCTGATACTTTCATCCTCTCTAAATTGACGATCATCACGTTTACCCGAATCATCGGTCTCGTAGTCATATGGAAGCAATTGCTCGCCTATGCTCGATGAAGTGTCTTCTTCTTCAGGACGATCAATGCCATCCGTTCGCACCAAATCTTCCGATTGTATGGCAAGTTCGTCAAGGCGGCAAGCAATTTGTTCAATCTCAAGTAAGACTTGGTTTAGTTCAGCTGCCCTTGCGCATGAGCAAGGAGAAAAGTTATCGTTCACTACATTCTTAATGTCACATGCGATTTCCTCTATGCGCTTAATTGTCCAAGCATGCACTGCACTGACTTTCTTCGATTCTTTATCCATCTTTATGCATTACAGTGGACAAGAAAACACGAAATGAAAGCTGGTGAGAAAGGCAGTGCTAGTCTAATATAGCCATGTTATGATAGGATCATTGTAAAGGAAACATCATCATAATTTCTGATGTAGTAATAAGATGATTAACTGATTGTTAAATCAAAACTTACATGCTAGTTCATATTCTGTTACAGAATAGAATAGGAACAAAAGGGAGTTGCAAATGGATAAAGCAGTTAAGCATTAAAGAATAATTAAAAGTAAAACATAGTCTTTTCCATCCCATATAACAAATACCAATATACACAAAGCAAGCTAGGGCTGGGTTCTTTAAATCTCATCAATTTTGCTCAGAAATCATCGTCAGTTTTGATATAATCACATGACGAGCCCATTTCCAGAGCATCCTCATATAGCCATGTTATGATAGGATCATTGTAAAGGAAACATCATCATAATTTCTGATGTAGTAATAAGATGATTAACTGATTGTTAAATCAAAACTTACATGCTAGTTCATATTCTGTTACAGAATAGAATAGGAACAAAAGGGAGTTGCAAATGGATAAAGCAGTTAAGCATTAAAGAATAATTAAAAGTAAAACATAGTCTTTTCCATCCCATATAACAAATACCAATATACACAAAGCAAGCTAGGGCTGGGTTCTTTAAATCTCATCAATTTTGCTCAGAAATCATCGTCAGTTTTGATATAATCACATGACGAGCCCATTTCCAGAGCATCCTCACTTTAGATACCGTCCTCAACGAATCATCACAGCACAACATATACAACCAGCCTCACCCAACCCAAAAATAGGAAAAGTAAAGAAACAGAAACAGGACAGGACACAGAATATGGCAAAATATTGCTGGAAAATTTAAAATTTTCAGAATGATTGCATCACTGAGGTTGCACTGGAATATAACAACGTAAATCATAAGGTAGGGTTGGTTGTCTGGCTAGATTTGCGGGGAAATCCTATTCAGTTTTGGTATAATCAGATAAAACCTCAAAGCAGATCATAAGGTAAATCATAAGGTGCCCTAGAGTCACCCCCATTCAGATACCATCCTTGTAGGAGTCATCAAAGCAGATCATCCATTGCAGATGGAATAAAAACTCAAAGAAATGTATCTACAACAGAAATGCCCAATTCAACAAAACATTACGAACATTACTTTACTTGCAGCTCTCCAAGCACAATTCAACTAAACATTACGAACTCCAGCAATCGTAAGTATCTACAACAGAAATGCCCAATTCATATTCGTAAGTATCTACAACAGAAATGCCCAACAAAAAATGCACGCCAACACATTCACCAGGTCAACAGACAGGTCAAGCAAACCATCACCAATCTAATTGGACTGCACTTTTGCTAATGGTATGCTCAATAGGGGCAAAGTTAATGAAGGTATTGATTTTGATCGACACTATGGCAGACTTGTGATCATGTTTGGTGTTCCTTTCCAATACACACTCAGCAGGTGAGGATTCAGTCTCATAGCTGTCTTCAGAGTACACAGATATGCTCAGAGTACACAGGCATGAAAATTAACATCAAGTATACAAAGCAGGGGCCTTGAGCAAAGGGATGGAACACAGATATGCTCAATTCTGGAACATGGAGTTCGAATCAAACAATAATTACTGAAAGCTACTTGATATCCACCATATAAGCATGTGCCCAACCAAAATTCACCACTCAAATCCATCTCAGAAACACACCTTGCAAGAGGAAAATGGTGGTACGGCGAATACTTACCAAGAAAAGCGAGAAGCAACCAAATCTGGAGGTCGGCCGGTGGCGGCCACGAGGATCCGTGTTGCAGCCGGAGGTTGAGACGAAGGCTGCACGACAGGAAACAAGAACACAGGGGGTAGTTTACCAACAAATCACAACAAGAACACAGGAAGCAACCAGATCTAGAGGTCGACTGGCATTACCGGTACTAGATATGCCGTCGACTGGCTCGTCGGGGTCGGTGATCCGCCGGTGGCTTGTGGAGCGGAGAGCGGCTGCAGATGGCGGCGGAGGAGGCGAGAGAGTGGCGGGGGGACGGCGCTGCGTGAGGTCGCGACGGAGGATGAGAGAGCGATGAGGCTCCGTGAGTGGAGGGGCGATGACGCTCCGTGACTGGAGATGGCGGCGGAGGGGAGAGCGAGTGGAGTGGAGATGGCGCCGGAGCGGAGAGGGAGGGGAGAGCGAGTGGAGAAGGCGGCGGAGAGAGCGATGGAGTGGAGTGCAGAGGACGCTCCGTGGTCGCGCGAACGAAGGTTTCCGTTGCGGCTTGCCGGATAGCGAGCGGAGAGAGAATCGCCAAAGATAGCGACTCTCTCTCCGCTCGTAACATTTGGAGAACGGGGTAGCGAGCCTATTGGAGCGCTGTTTTTTCAGCGGCTCGGTAAAATTTACAGATAGAGAGTGGGATACGGAGGCTGTTGGAGATGCTCTGACGGGGTGCTTCATCTGATTAATCTATTGTGACTCTACCTCAATTATTCTGGCTAGCCTCAAGCCTGAACTAGCTAGGATTTTATCCATAGATTCAAAGAAAACGCTCCAATTCGGGAGCATCTTAAGAGTCCGGAGATTGTCCGGTTTGTATTTATTTGGTGACGTGCTAAATGTGGCTTGTCTCTTATCATCTTCTACTCTTTTTTTAAGGTACCACGCGGGCATACACTATACTCACGCATCACACGTACACACGCATATGTGTCCATTACGCACGCTAAAAAAGTGATGAAAGACGCTAGGTTTCTGGAGCGTGGGAATACGCTATCCCACCTAATATGCACATTTGTACCCGGTTTTAGTTATTCTGATGAGAAGCGTTGTATTCAATCCCTGGATGGAACCCAGGCCGAAGGGGCAGCCACTCTCGCACCCTCCCAATCATCTTCTAAATTTGCACGGCTGTTTTGGCAATCGCTGTACAAGTTGATTGCCAAAACAGCCAATCGCTGTACAAGTTGATCTGAATTCTCGGTGCTATACGTACGTATACAGGCGTACAGCAACTGTCTGTCGATATATGTGGCTGAACTCTCGAGAGTGAAAACTGTGCAACTGTGATACCTTTGGACTGTCAAGACGCAGCTCAAGAGAGAGAGGGACAGCTCGATACACCTGCGGAGAAAGATACCGAGAATTGCATCCTTGCCTTTACCTTCTTGTGCTACTATTATCCGTTTCTGAAAATTCCCAGAAGCGTTGCCCGGTTAGAATTTCTAGTCTATTTCTCTTTTTTTCTTAACGGCTCTGGTTTTTAATATATAATAGATAAGTGAACCTAGCCTAGGGAAGGAATTTCCACATCTCGGTTTAACGTAGAATCTTTCATTTTAATTTTGGTAGATTTGCTGTAGTTACTTTCATCATTTCATTATCGTTGCATTAGTTGGTAGTAATTTATTCTAAGTAGACAGTGTCTATCGGTCGTTTTCCTTGTAGGAGTCGGGGGAGGAGCAGAGGGCGGCAACGCGAGGTCGTTGGCTTCAAAACCGTACTCTTTTGGGAGATAATGTCGTTTTATCATAAGATAGCCTAAGACGTTTAGACTAATTATTTGTGTCATGTGCATTGCCTTCATTTGGTAGTCCTTACCGGCCGACTTCGTTGGTGTTTTCAGGAGTCACAGCATCGGGGAAGTTCCTACTGAACCTAAACTTCAATACTCCAATTTTTAATTAGTGTTTCTCAGGCAAGCTCAACACCTTTGATCATATTGCTTTGGTTTAATTTCAGTATTAATTACTTGCAAATCTAGTACATGCTATATATCACCTGCATGCCAAATTTACTTTATAAACTCCGAATTAATATGACATCTGGATTTGGTTGTATGATGATCACTTGTATGGCTAGCAGTGGGAATCACTGGTATGTGTTCATGGAAGTGTTGTGATTACACTACATATAGACTATCATATAAGGACCAAGTAACAGCTGTCATAGGGTATTCAAGCGTCGTTAATTCATGCTAACCACATATCTAGTTATCCGGGCTTGCCAAGCAAGTGCTAAAAAGGATGCATCTCTAAGTGGGATCAAGGATTGTATGCTCCTATGAAAGCTAGATGCTGGGAGCTACGTTATTTTGTCAGAGATATACTCCGATGGAATATTGGAAGGTCACTGTAAGCTCTTGCTCTTGGCCACACACTAAAAGCAGTGTGTATGCCCTGCTGGCATTACAAACTAACGTTTGGTTTATGGGATGAGGTTGAATGGAATGGGATGATCATGTACCATTTGGTTCCATTATTTTGGGTGAATGAGATGGTTCAGCATCTAGAGGGAATATTCCTCAAATTTGTATCACTTGATCCAGGATGGGATGGTTCCATTCAAGCAACCATGCACAGCCCCTACAGAGTTCTTCTGCAAAGCAAGAATGTGAATTGTCACTCCCTGATTTTGGATAGAAACTGCGTTGCAGCCAGAGATGGAACTGCATGGTTCTACCTGTAGTTTCTTATGGACAATAGAAATTTCATAATTAAAACTTGACCATGTTTGGCAACAAATGTTTTAGAAAACTATATAACACATTCTCAAGGACGTGGGTCCTTCAGTAGTATAGGTTTGGTGAAAGACAAAAACTGGTCTGGGGTAGTTTCCTACGACTTCGATGGGTTGGGATTATAACTTTACCATTAGAGTTCAAATAAAATTACCCCTTTCTACAAGTATAAAACCCCAAACTGCATCACTCTCACCCCCCATTTCCAATCCGCATTCCTCATACCTAAAAACTACAATAAAAAACCAGACTGACAAACACTAATCCTCTTCAGCCCAACCGTGCAGCCCTTCAGCCATACAGCTCAGCTAAAAGCTACTTTTCAGAAAAGCTCTAGCCATACTAAACAGGACCATAATTGGATAATTAGAGCATTAACTGTTGGTTTGCTAATGTTGGACTTGTTGAGTACCTTTTGTTCTCATTCCTATTATATATTCTCCTTGTTAGGCATGACAAACTTAGAAAAGTCCTTCATTGAACTCCTTGTTAGGCACGACAAACTTAGAAAAGTCCTTAATTGAAGTTAAAGACGGAGGATATTATAGCTTCAACCAAGAGAAGGAATGCACTAGAAGCTTCGCTAGAACACCTAAATCCTTGAGGTCGATGAAGACATAAGCACGTCTAAATGGTAGGTTTGGGTCAATGTTTCCATTTTAGTTATATCGCAAATGTATTTTTAAAACTATCTTTCAGTTGTTAGTTTATCGGATCCACAGAAAGAACTCTGATTTGTGCGTTCTTGACAAAATCATATTTTATTAAGAACTAGCAGTGTGATCCGTGCATTTGCACATACGGCTAGATTTGTTTCAAAGTTTTTTAGTATCAAATAATGTAATTTAGATGTTTGATGATATGTTTACGTATCTTGTAGGTTATTTAGGATTTTAAGATATTGAATATGACAATAGAAGTTTGACAGAACATATAACATGAAGAATGTAACTGACATATGAGTTTGATGGAAGAAAATCATTGAACATACTAAATTGTTGATGTTCTTAGAAACGTAAGCATTCTCCATCATGCATGGATCATGTATGCATGCCTCTATTGTCCTCCATTAATTACTCTTTTTCAATATATATGCATGCACATGTTCTATCTAATCTCAAGCCAATACATTGATTATATGTGCGATAAATTATCTTATTAGTTGACATGGTATTAGAGTATATCGCTCACGCCTACACGATGCACCATATGAGACTTACCTTGAACTTATAATCCCATACACACTGACTACCCCGCCGAACCTTGTCTTCTCACCATAGTTGTCCCCTTTCACCTGTGATTGCACAATCCTATCTACCTGATGGCCTCATATTGTTATGGCTCTTCTTCAATACAAAACTTCATCTCCTCTCTACCAAAGCTTCCCCATTATCAAACTTATTTGTACACTCATTTGTTCAATAATTATGACACTCACCACTCATTGTCATGGCCCTTGGCTCCTTTGACTACACTGATTTGGCAAGTAGCACGATATTGTCCCTGTCAAACAACTACAGTGAGTAACATGATATTGTCTTCGTCTCCCACACCATTGCCATGGCCCTTCACTTCATAGTGGGTCAATGTCTCATTTAAACAAATCAACACAATTGCCCTCTTTCGTGGTCTCCTCTAACAGTATTCATGTTATTCTTATCATAACTTTTATTTTTATTGCAGTTCGTATATAAATCAAATTGCTTTTTTTAATTATTTACATATTTTACTTTGCAGTTGTATGAAAATCAAATTGCAATTTGTTTAGTCCAATTTTTTTTTGTTGGAGTTTGTATAAAAATCCAATTGCTAATTTTTTTTGTTTAAATTTTATTTAAAATTATAGTTATTTAGGAATTTTATTTTTGAATTCATATCAAAATCAAAATTACTACTTTATTAAAACTTTTTATTCTATATTTTAATCATTTTTTGTTGGAATCCGTCTACAAATCCAATTGCTAATATTTTTTGAATTTTTATTATGAATTATATTTATTTAGAGATTTTACTTAGTAATTCATATGGAAAGTAAATTATTAATTTTAATTTATATATTTTGAACTTTTTATTTAAGGATTTAACCTTGAAATTGTATGGAAATCAACTCACAAAGTTTCTTTTGTTTTCTATTTCAAATGTTAACTTTTTGGCTTGAATTCATATGCAAATCCAATTGCTAATTATTTTGATTTGCATATATTTAGAGATTTTACTTTTGAATTTGTATTGAAATCAAATTGTTAGTTTATTTTATTTATTATTTTGAATTTCTCTTATTTTTGTTGGAATCATGATAAATCCAATTGCTATTTTTTATTCTAAATTGTTTTTATTTAAGGGTTTTACTTAAGAATTATATGGAAATTAAATTCCTTATTTTATTTTTTATTCTAAATTTCAGTTATTGTTTGGATTGTATTTGATATACACTCTCTTTTTTTAATCTAGACCATTATAATCTGGGCCCATCATGATCAATGGTATAAATCTTCCTCTTTTTCTCCGATTAATGTGGAATTTTCTAACCTTGAGAGCGAATATAATATAGTACTCCATTGCAGGCTAGCTAGTCAAGCATCAGTGACACTGATGATCAGTAGTCGGGTTATCCTGGAAGAACTTTTTGGACGAGACAAGGATCGGGCTGCGGACGATGTGCTTCGGCAAGACCCACTTGAGTTGCCCTTCGGTAATGACGTTCTTCATCCAACCGGACACACACCTGCTGGTCATCGTGAAAGTCTTCACCTGGTTCACCTTCTTGAACTTGAGCATGTCCCCCATCACCGTCACTGACAGCATCCTCGACATCTCAACCTTCGCCACGTACACCGCCTTGTCGTGCCCAACGTTCATCACAACGCGACTGATGTTGACGATGTAGGGCTCCTGGTCGAGGATGACGGTGATGGACATGTAGTTAAGGTCCTTCTACTCGACGATCGGGAGCCGTCTGCACGACACCGGCGGCGCCAGGTGGATGATCAAGTTCACATCGTGGTTGTATGTAAGTTTTTTATTTTTTTTATTGTATTTTACATAAACTCTTTCTTTTAATCGTATGAAAATCACTTTCTAATTTTATTTTATTTTTATTTTGAATTTTATTAATTTTTGTATTATACATGACACGAACTCTTTCTTTTAATGTAGATCATTATAATCTGGGCCCACCATGATCAATGATGTAGATCTTTCTTTTTTTCCCTCTAATTAATGTGGGAATTTCTAGTTTTGAGTGTGAACGTGGTGGCTTCTTTTTTCTTATTTTAATATTATAATAGATGGACCGTAGACCAATATCTTACTTAAAGAAGTGGAATGGGTGGATCGTCACAAATTGCGGATTGAATAATCATATATCCGAGCCACTTTAATGCCTACCAGATCCCCCAATTGTCGACTTGTTCTTATTTAAAACATGCACATGTATAGGAATATAGGAGCACCAATTATAATAAAAAAAATATCGGAGCATCGACAAGACGACAACATTCTAAGCACATCAATCACTACCATTGACCGTTGCTTCGTGCAAAGTCATGTTTCGTTCGTATGGGCCCCTCTAGTTTGGTGATCTTAGGGCTAAATATCATCGTAAGGCGTCATGATCTCTGCAACCAAAGTGGGGTGGCCTCACAAGTCACAAGTCACAACCGAACCTCATGTTCCATTTTTTTTCCCCTGAGGCTGAGGCTGAGGCAACCTGTACTATTTAACAACTCGCCTTCGTTGCTTGGATCATCCAACCAACCTGTCCTGGACCTCCTGGTACGCAGTTCTCCATGCATACTAGACAACCACGGGAAGAAAAGCTTTAGCCAGGCCGGCACGTCGCTCCACGACTGCACGTACCGACGTACGTACGTAGGACCGATCCAACGTACGCCGCGCTTGCTTTTCGGTTGGAGGTGTGACCGGGACGCGCGGCGCCGCGGTTTGGACGAAAGGTCACGAGGCGCAACGCGCCACGGAGACTCGCCGTACGTGCGCGGCTGCGGCACGACACGTCCAAGACTAGCGCGCGCGCCCGCCCGCCCGGTGGGTGTGAAAGGCCGCGGCGACTTCACCACCACTGGGGCAGGCGCTCGCCGCCGCGGCTGCGCAGACTGCTGCATGCACGTGCGGCTGGTCATCTGCGCCGCCGCCGCCGCTCCCACCCTACGCGGCGCAGCACACGCACGGCGACGCGGCGCGGCTCGTGTGAACCATCGATCGGCGTCGGCCGTACAGGGATCGCAGAACAACGTACCGTCCTCTCTGCATGGGAACGCGCGCTCACCGAGATCGATCAGCGACCAGAGAGGCAGAGTGCAGAGACTGCTCTTTTCTTCTGGTCCAACGCGATGCACTCTGCAGTCTGCACGTCAGTCACCCTATTTAATATAGCTACACCGACCCGCGCTAGCAGGTGCTCTTTTCTCTTTTGGTGCAAACGAACATGAGCGTGTGAGTACACAATACTATTAGTACGGGAATGGCTAGGGATCAGGCACGTGAATTTTTTTTTTATTAGTAAAATATTTTTTTCTACGTAGTGAAATATTTTTCTTCGACAAACAGTAAAAAAATATTTTATATATTAAAAAAATAATTTATACGTTCAAATAAAATGTTTCATACGTTCAAAAAAATATTGCGCGACGTCCGAAAAAAAAATCGAACTTCCGGCCGCTAGTATCTCCCTATTAGTATACCAGTCCCGTTCGACGAGCTGACATTTTTGAACGGAAAAAAAATAATGAGCTATAGCACATGAACGCACGTTCGTCCTGCCATGCGTGGAGCACCATAACTACAACTCTGTTTTAAATAATTGACAGCGTTGATTTTCCTGTTTAACTCTCATCAATCATAAATTTTAAAATATTTAGTTATGAAAGATGATTGATATTAATAGAGTTGGACTTGTCACAAAAAGTGCTTTAATACTCCCTCCTTCATGAATAGGCATGATTATACACTATTATACAAACCTTTGTTATAGACGGTTCATAAATCACATCACAGACGGTTTTCTGTATTAAACTGTCAGCGATTACTTATAGTCATCACAGACGGTTTTTCAACTGTCTGTGAAAAAAATCATCACAGACGGTTCTAATTTGGAATCGTCTGCGATGAAGGGCTAATCACAAACGGTTATAGTTTGGAACCATCGGGGATGTTGATTTTACTTCTTTTTTAGTAATTTTGATTTATTGGCTACCCTTAGAAAATGCTAGCCATGCCCTCTGAAACAAAAGATAGTACAGAGCATCATCACTATATTATTATGATATACATTTCAGAAAGGAACTCAATCGGATCACATATTATAACATATAGTGCATCCATTTTAGAAATCAACTCTGATAACACATTACAATATACAACGCATTCATTTCAAAAATCAACTCACATATATGAGCCAATTGAATTTAGAAATACAACTGACAAATTCACAACACAAGGTTCATAAATTAATCCAAATGGTATCTAACAAATTCATAATTCATCGGGCGAGGCTTGAGTGGTATTCGCCTTTTCGATTAATGACCTCACGATTCAAGAAGGCATTGAGTTGTCCTCGAATACCAAGCAGGTCAGCCCGTTTCAACGCAGATTCAACACATTGCCAAGCCCCGCGATGGGAAGAGTAAAGTCTTTGCGTGTATATAAATTAATAAGTGAAAATAATTATTTTAGGATTGACAAACCTCTATGTCATTAGTATTCTTTGAACCAATGAGAAGTTGCATGTTGTGGCAAACATAAAATCCACATAGGTTAGTAGCATGTGGCCGCTGGTGGCACTTCTAAAATATAAATAGGTTAATTAGTTCGAAGGTTTCATTATGGAGTGTGTGAAGGATTATTACGTACTAGTGGATAACAAAA
Organism: Rhipidocladum racemiflorum; assembly: GCA_036346355.1. NCBI lineage: Eukaryota > Viridiplantae > Streptophyta > Magnoliopsida > Poales > Poaceae > Rhipidocladum > Rhipidocladum racemiflorum. The sequence continues at coordinate 66,012,590 of CM070576.1, read as the reverse complement.
AGTTATAAGTATGCTTCAGCTTCATTTGGCCAAGTATGAATTTTTTATCCCATTGTGCCAGCAAAACTTTTTCCACGTACTCGTGGATGGCTTGTATATTTTTGTCTATGGTTTGCTTGGACACCATGTGTGGGTCGAAGAAACCAACCGATTCTTCCCTTGCTTTTGCCTCCATGATCATGTATCCACATATAAATATATAAAATCAAGGATTATATATATGCCATTTATCGGTACGACATGAATCTACACCGTGATTGCACACCTTACAATGTCCAGCATATCATGAGTGAAGTGTCGAGGGCATTGAGATTGTACAGATCAAATAAGTCATCGAAGCCAACCACGAAGAAGCCATCCAAAAACTGGCGTAATAAATGATCCTCCTTGAAGTTGATCGAGATACTAGATGCCTGTTTTGTCGCCGGCTTGTTGGCTTATTCCATGTACAAAACCTACAATCTAACGCAGGCTAATGTAAGCGTCTTCGGGCACTTTTTCAGTATGAACGGTTGTCGCGGCTGGAATTGCCGCGCCAACGGGGCAAACGGAAAGTCATGAGCTGACATGGTCGTCCCTTTCGATTTGCCCTGGTCACCGCGTCGCCGTCTACCAAATGTCGTCTTCACGGGAGACGACTTGGACTGTGCCTGACGGGACACGGTAGCCGATTTTGTGGGCTCCTTCGGTGTAGCACATGGCTCCATTAGTGCTTGTAACTGATCCGGCCCATCACGTGGCTCTAATAGTGCTCGTAGCTGATTCGGCCCATCATGTGGCTCCGGTAGTGCTCGTAGCTGATCCAGCGCATCACGTGGCTCTAGTAGTGCTTGTAGTTTCGATGCTGCAGGGCGGGCATCGAAGGAGATGTCCTTCTTGAGTGACTGGATGAATGTTCTGATGGCATCCCCTAGTGCGACGATCATGTCGTTTGGAGGAATCTCCAGTGTGATGGCCTTGCAAATTTTATATACACCATCGATATGGACCTTTGCGTAGCCCGGATTTAAAGTACGATCATGCACAAGCACCCTTACACTAGATGGATATGCGTGCCCTAAGCAGACTGCAAGAGAACAGAGCCGTTGGTGGCTAAAACCGTTTGTGATGTGCACCTCATCATAGACAATTTTAGCTAAGAACCGGTTGTGATAAGTCAGCCACTGACCAGCGCCATCGTCTCTTTGTCTTTCCCACCAATTAATTAAACCGATCAGTTGCATGCATATGTGATCGATCGCAAATGGCTGATCAATCAGAATATCGACTCTTCGTCGTTCCCACCAATTAATTAAACCGATCGATCAGCCTACGTCTCTTCATCTTCATGAAGACCGATCAATATAGCGCGCGCGCACACACACACACATATACCGATGGATCAGCTGATGGATCAAAACTTCTAATTTACTAGTGTCTCTCTATTCGTCTTCTCTTCTCATCTCGTGTCTTGTTTTGTCTTCACGCGTGATCGCTCCTATGGCATTGCCTCCTCCTTCTCCCGCGCGCTCTGACTCCTTTGTGTAGTGAAGGTACGTGCACGTACCATCATCGCCATCACCGCCGGTGGTGCCGCCTCAGCCCCCGGCGCTGCTGCACTGCCCACCAAGTCACGTCGCTCATGCTGCCTCAGCCCCAGGCACCTTCGCCGCCACCACAGCCCCTCGCACCGCCACCAGGAAGCGCTCACAAGAGGACGAGGAGGACACCGTCATTCACTAGGGGAGCACTCCTTCGGCATCGGAGGACAGTGGCAATGAGCCACGTGCTGCCTACAGCAACATCGACACCATCAACATCGACGATGACCCCAACTTCGCCCCTCGAGAGCGTCAATCAGTCGGTTCTACATTTTGAGCAGAGAGGTGGGGTCAAGGGCGGCATCAACAGCGAGTGGTGATCGCGCAGCCGCGCGTTATATTGTAATTAATGTGTTTATGCTATAATTATGTTATGTTAACATTTTTGCATATATAACCATGTTTATGTTAATTATGTTATCTTATGCTAGATTATTTGATCATTTCATTTGTTTCATCTACTTCTATTTGGTGTTATTTTTTTTTGCTCCTTCTTGAATTATCAGTATGTGCCGGTTTGGAGAGTGATTTTCTGAACATCACTGACGGTTTTAAGCAAAACCGTTTGTGATGTGTTCTGGGAACATCATAAACGATTTTATTCACGAACCGTCTATGATGAGGACACTCATCACAGATGGTTTTAGCCATGAATTGTCTGTGATGAGGTCCCTCACATCACAGACGGTTTTTGTTTAAAATCGTCTATGATGAGTGGCATATCACAGATAGTTTCCGGATAAAATTTTCTGTGATTTGGGGGACCTCATCACAAACGGTTCGTGGATAAAACCGTTTATAATGTGCCCGTCATCACAGACGGTTCGTGGATAAAACTTTCTGTGATGTGCCTGGGACTCATCACATATGGTTGTTTTTTAAAACCGTAAGTGATGAGGTGTCTAATATAACCTCTTTTATAGTAGTGATATGTTATTGCACTTCTACAAGGCACATCACAGAGGTGGGCGTCGTGCCGGGCCGGGCTGGCTCGGCACGGGCCCATCATGCTTTGTGCCTGAACTGTGCGGGGTCGTGATGGTCTGTCGTGCTTGCCATGTCATGCCGTGCCGGCCCGGGTAGCCTTCAACGAGGCCAGGCATGGCCCATTTGCGCTTCGTGCCTATTTCGTGTCATGACGGCCCAGGCATGGCCCATTTGTACTATTGCGACGAGATGAAATGAGCCGAAGATGCATGGAGTTAAGGCAGTGGCACAAATATTAGAGGAAAATAACTAAAATTTATTTATTCTTGACCGTTGCTCCGTCCCTCTCTCAGTCTCTCTCGCGCTCTCTCTATCTCTCGCCCGATCAGTCTCTCTTGCTCTCTCTCAATCTTTCCGGCTCTCTCTTCTTGCCCAGCCAGTCTCTCTCATCCAGCCAGTCTATCTCTCTCTATCTCTATCTCTCTCACCCGATCAGTCTCTTTCTCAATCTCTCTCTCGCCCAATCAGTGTCTCTCATCTGATCATCCTATCTCTCTCTCTCTATAATCCGATCACTCTCTCTCACTCCCCCTCTCAATCTCTTAGCCTCTCCGTCTGATTAGTCTTTCTCTCAACCTCTCCCTCTCTCTTGCCCAATCAATCTCTCTCGATCAAGCAGTTTATCTCTCTCGCGCGCTCACACTCTTTCTCTCGTCGGATCACTCTCTCTCTCTCTCTAAAACTCTTAGCCTTTCTCTCGTCTGATCAGTCTTCTCTCGATCTCTCAGCCTCTCGAAATGACTAAATGCAAATGAGTAGAAGTTGGTGTAACATTCTTCTTTCCCTCCATGACACAAGCAAGCACACCCTTAAACACCTCGACTAGTTCTCCTCCCGAACATCCCAAATATTTAGATATCTATAATTTACTTAATCACTTAAATTTTATAATTTTATTTTGTTTTTTTCTTTTCTTTTTTTCATCTTTCCTCTTTTCCCTTTTTTCCACATATTTTTCTTTTCCTTTTTTCCTTTTTCTGCATATTTTTTCTTTTTTTTTCTTTCCCTCCTTTTTTCCCTTCGCCCCCATTCCCCCCTCTTTTTTGGACCGGTCTCTCCCCCATCGCATTCCCACCCAGCTCGCCCCGACCGGCACCAGTGCTCCACCCCCTCGGTTCCCATGTGTCCACGTTATATCTCCCTCTCCCGATCTCCCAGTCTCCCTCCCCATCGTGCGCCCGTGCCACCTCGCCTCCTTCCATGGCTCCATGCCTCCATGCCCAACAAGCTCTTCACCCGCATCGTAAGTCTTCCCTTGTGCCCTTGTGCACTTCGAGCGGTGCGCCAGGGATCCGTTCGTCATGGCGCGGGTACGGCGGGTGAAGGGGGAGGACTTGCCAGTGGCAGAGTGGTACGAGCGGAAGGAGAAGACATGGGCGGCGGTGTGGCGGCAAGCGTGGGAGCCGAGGCGGCATCGCGGCAAGGTGGGTGACCATGGCAACCGAGGATGGCGCGACCATGAATCCATGATAGGGCAAGCCGAGGCGACGTCGTGGCGATGTGGCAGGGGAGCCGATGAGGAGAGGCGCAGCGCCATGCCGGCCATGGTGGGAGGCGAGGCAGCCGAGCTTGGCGCGTCAACAACGGGCACAGCAACCGCGACACTAAAGGTACCCCCCGCCCCCTCTCTTCCTCTCTCTCTCCCCTCCGGCCGACTGCTCCCTCGCCTCCACACCGCGCCATTGCCTCCCTTCCCTCTCCCCCTATCTCTCCCAAATGGTCTGACCGCCCCCTTCTCGCCCTTTGGCGGGGTGGAGCGTTAGACGACATCGAGGCGGTCATGGAAGCCGAGGCAGAGTCGGGCGGTGCGGTAGACGAAGCGGCGACAGTAGCCCGCAGGCGAGGCGACAAGGTGCAGCGCGACCTTGACGGGCGAGGCCACGACAGCTGGCAACCCCTTCCCCCTCTCCCCCCACGAGGCCACGCCACTCCTCCCCTACACGGGCCCGCGACCGTGACGCCATGCCCGTCGGTGCCGCCCATCGTGCCCGGTTCTCGGGCCTGGCACAACCCGTGCTACAGTGCGTGCCGCTCGGTACGGTATGGAGCCGTCTCGTGCTAGGCTTTGGACCGGTCCATCCTGCCGTGCCTCGGGCCGGTCCAAAAATGCTCGGCCCGAGTGCTCACATCTAGGCACATATACAAAAGACTGCATTATCTATTTTCATTATATCTTTGGATGGTGTGTCTTATTCTAATCCATTATAGTAAATGACTATGTAAATAGCCAAAGGGGATATGTGTGTGTGTGAGCAAAAAATATAAAATATCACCTCAAAATTATAGAATGATATGTATTTTAAAATAAAATTTGAAAGCTAGCTAGATTGACATGTACTCGGGAACGGAGGGGTAATATTGGAGTATATCTATAAGTATTTACATAATTATTGATAAAATAAAATAAGAGTTAAAGTCTGAACATTAGAATCAACTGTCAATTATTTTAAAACGGAGGGAGTAATTACCCATGTTTTGTCAGCAGGTTGCCTTTGACCGCACATTGAGCAGAAGCTGATTAGTTATTTTTAGGATCTAAGACCCTATATATCCATGTTTACTCCGTGTTCTATACGGAGTTAATTTGAATGTAGGGACTATTATATTACAGTGATTGCGACAAGGACACCGCGGCACGATAGCCTATAAGGCTATAACTACGATTTGGCAGCACTCCCCCAAATATCACACGGCTTAACGCCTTAGCCACTTGTTGGTACGACAATTAACAAATCACACGAATGATCGATCACTGAATGAGTGCACAGATCACTGTCCTCATTCTACAGTCTAGGTGAGAGTTTAAACATAGGAGTGTCATCTCCGTGATATGTCAACAACCGTGCCAATTATGAAATACTGAGTTACTTTGGATTGGGTCTGAGTTTCAGAAAATCCACGAATAACCAACCATATAACTAAGGGGCAATCTTTTATATACCACCGAATAACTTCTTATATCTACGATATATCACCGATCATACAAGGTAGATTTTCCCTATAACTAATCAAAGTGACGGCAAACATGACGTGTCTTATCTGTCTGCGATGACATCAGGATTCAAGTCTGAGCAACAGTGATCCCAGCTCCCATCGCTCTTGCAAGTTGCCAAGAGGCGGCCACGTGGACAGGAATGGCGCGCCAGCTGTAGCGAGTGGACCCACCGGGGAAGTAGACGTGGAGAGGGATGCTGCTGACCGAGCGACCGGGACCCGGTCCTGGCTACTTCCGTGTTGCTGCTGCGGACGTGTCCACGAGGCGAGCACGCGGGGAAAAACGTCGCCTCCCCGCCATTTTTAACCGGCTCGATCGGCTCACCGCACGCACGCTAGCTTTGCTGCAAGTTGCAAGAGCAACCGCCAAACCAAACAGGAAAAAAAAAGGCGGAGGGAGACGAGAGAGAGAGAGAGAGAGAGGAGAGTTGCGCGGAGGGTGCGGTAGCGTGGGGGGAGGAGAAGTCAAAGACCCGTGATCCTGAGCTCCTTCTCGCCACCTTCTTCTTCTTCTTCTTCTTCTTCTTCAGATCCGCCTACTCCTCTTCCCCGTCTCTCTTAATTACGCCCACCGCCGCCGCCCCTTCTTCCTCGTCACCCCCCCACTGGTTGGCTCGCTGGTTGCTCGCTGCCGGTCGCGAGGGCGAGGCTCTTGGGTGCTACTGCTATCCGCAGGTGATTCATAGGCTCTTGCCGTGTGTTTTTCGGCTCTGATCCAATTGGTGGTTCGTTTTTTTGGGTGGTTTCGCTTTCTTGGCTCCGTACCTCCGTTGTTGATTTGGTTTCTTAGGGGCAACCTGCTTGAGCAGAAGCTACCAACTCTTCGGGGTTCTTCAGGAATTATGCTATGCTATGCTCCTCTCTTCTGTTCTTGTTTTGAGGCGGTTTTTTCACTGCTACTGAATCATGCCAAGTAAACGCCCAGGAAAATGCCTGTGTTAGGTTATTGCATCTACTGGTCTACCTCCGTATTATGTTCTTGAGCTCTTTGGATTGGATTGGCCTTTTTTTTGGCTGGTTTTGAGTGATCTCACCCTGTTCTGTTAGATTGGGTTTCATGGGTGTGGTTCTCTTTCGAATTCAGGGGAAAGTAAGGGGAAATTTCCCTTGCCTTTGTGGGTGTTTTCTCTCATTTTTCGCATTGACTATCATGCTATATCAGTTTCTCTAACTTCAAATCCAATTTGGTTCATAGAAACTACTAGAAGTTGTACACTTGTGCCTGTGTGGAAGGAAAATGCTAATTAGATTGCCTTTTTATGGTATAATAAAGCCCATCATGAGCTGGGATGCGATTTACCTTGCGTGAGCATAAGATAGCTAGTTATCATTGACTAGATAGAACTTCAATTCGAACCAGATGGCTTATTAGGAAATTTCCACCCTTCAACGTGGATAGTTGGTCCATGGGTTATGCTATTGCTAGGTGCTTGTTCCTTTCAGACAGATAGGGCGGCGATTACTTGTGACAATCCTAGTTCCATTTCTTCAAATTGATGAGCAAATGGGAGGGACGACTTCTGCTTTGACTTGGGGTTTCACATTGTGATATCTTCCTATCTGTACTATATGTAGACTCTATGGTAGTAGGATAATAACCCGATGAGTTGAGATGTGGTTTGGTAGAACAACAAAACCGCAGTTCGTTTTCTCTTGTAAAATGCGGGTTCCAATAATTAAACAAGAAAAAAAAAAATGCGGTTCGATAATGCTACCATTCTATCTCATCTTGTAGTTCAGTTTGTGGTTTTAAATTTACAGATTGTTGTTAACACAATAATTGACATGTGAGTCAGCACTCACTATGCTACTTACACACCTCTTTTTTGGGCTGATCTATTATTGCAGTGAGACTAGAGAATAATTTTGAGAACGTACATGTCTTTCTTTTTGCAGAAATTACTGCCCCACTTTGTTGGTGACCACGTCTACAATTTTATTGTTAAGATGGCTTGTTGCTTTATGTATGGAAAGAAGGGTAAAGAAGCTGTTGAAGGCGATGACGGTGAGTAGCTTTTGCATATCTTAACACGGTTCCTTCCATGCCTTCCATGTTCAAAGAATTATCCATTCTTATACGCATGCGGCATGCTGTTGTTGTTTCTTTGTACCAGGTGTTCATAGGGTGAAGATCTTTTCTTACAACGAGTTGAGAAAGGCAACTCAAGATTTTAGTGGGGCAAATAAGATTGGGGAGGGTGGTTTTGGTTCTGTGTTCAGGGTAAGTATGCATGAGTTTTCAGTTATTTCATCACTGTCTAATGCCCATAGTATAAAACCCTTTTTGCTTACATTGCATTTTGCTTGATCAGGCAACTCTCAGAGACGGCACAGTAGTTGCAGTGAAGGAGCTATCAGCTACTTCAAGGCAAGGAGCCCGAGAGTTCTTAACTGAACTTACAGCAATTTCTGACATCAAGCATGAAAACCTCGTCACGCTTGTCGGTTGCTGTGCCGAAGGGACCCATAGGATCCTTGTTTACAATTATCTTGAGAACAACAGCCTTACACAGACATTGCTAGGTGACACTTTGTTCTACCCAACATGTCTTCCCTTCATCAATTCCTTCATTGCTTAGCATACTTACAGATGTTCTGGATGTGTTATTGCAGGGTCCAGATATAGCAACATTCAGTTCAATTGGGGGGCCCGTGTCAAAATTGCTTTGGGTGTTGCCTGTGGACTCGCATTTCTTCATGAGGAAATCCACCCTCCCATTATCCACCGGGACATAAAGGCGAGCAACATTCTTCTCGACAAGGACCTTACCCCGAAAATTTCTGATTTCGGATTGGCGAGGATCCTCCCACCCAATGCAACTCATGTGAGCACCCGAGTTGCAGGCACATTGTAAGCATAACCCAACCCTGATTTAAGAGACTTCTTTCACAGAATGTACCTTTTGTTTTGACTTGTGCTTTCTCTTCTGCTTAGAGGATACTTGGCTCCTGAATATGCTATCCGAGGTCAAGTGACAAAGAAATCCGATATCTATAGTTTTGGAGTTCTTCTGTTGGAAATCGTTAGTGGCAGATGCAACACCAACACAAGATTGCCTCATGGAGACCAATTTCTCCTTGAGAGGGTAAGCCTACTTGTTACAGATGCCACCAACAACCTGTAAATAGCAATATAAAGTCAATTTCATATCGAAGCAACTGAATCAGAAATTCACCAACCAATCATACATGGGACATTACTGAATGTGACAAAATCTGCTGCTTTTCTTGCAGACATGGGTACTCTATGAGCAAGGACACCTAGCTGAGATCATAGACGCTGATATAGGCGATGACCTGGATGTCGAGGAGGCGTGCCGGTTCTTGAAGGTTGGCCTGCTATGCACACAAGACGCAATGGCACGCCGTCCCAACATGACCACCGTCGTCAGAATGCTCAAAGGACAGAAGAATGTCTCTGTGGAGAAGATCACTAGGCCCGCCATGATCACTGACTTTGCGGACCTTAAGATCAGCAACAGCCAGCAAAGAGCAAACGAGACACGCTCCTCCACGACGAGATCGTTCAGCACCACGGAAGTGACGGAACCGTTCTCATCGTCGGAGACACCCACGCAGACATCTCTGTGAAAAATTGGACAATAAGAGGTGTTCTTTGGTTTGTAAATTGTTGTGGTAGATGGGGTTACATGCAATTTTTGAAGAGTTCGTTGTTTTTTTTTTTCTACGAGGAAAGGTTTGATAGGCAGCCTGTTGCTTCTTTGTATGATGTAAATATTTTGAAATGAAGATGATCAAGATAAGCTTTGCATGATTCGCCTTCACCCTTCAGTTGAACACATGGGGCTTCCTAATTGTCATGTTCTGAATAATTTGGACAAAACAACATCTGATCAACTCATCTCCAAAATTCTTTCTCCAGTATCATTCAGAAATGGGTTGTAGTTTCTAATCTATGCCCGACGTTCACAGTAGATCATGCATTCATCGGCGTAAAGAAAGTGTCCAAGTGTGGCACATCACGCACCGCTACGGGGATGATCAAGTAGCTCCCAAGTCTCGACCCTCGACAGATGGCGACGGGCCGTTGAGAAGAAGTGAAGAACGGATCAAAACTCTGAAAATACCGTACATAAATTGAAGAGATTTCTGAAGCCAGACGCGTGGCCGTCGTCATCGGTTGCCCACGATAGTTGCGCATATCACCTGTCGACAAATTGTCCGGCGTGAAGCTGTCAAATATGCTTTGTGAATGGTTGCCGCGTCAACACGTCAAAGTGAGAGTGGCCGATGCACAAGTAAGAGGAGATCACATTCACATAATCGTGTTTTTGCAGGGTTTCAGTTCAATGGCTGTGGCTGGCAAGTGGGCCCTGTCGTCAGCCACAAAGGAGAATGTTCTGCAATCTGCAGGAAGGGCAAAACCATTACAGGCAAGGTCCTGGGTCCAACTATTTCACTGACAAACATGGTCATGCCAGTGCCACTGGCCAGCTGCAAGTGCATAAAGAAAGCTGAAGAATTGTACATACTTCAGAAAGTAAGATATAACAGACAACCTTTGCCGCCACCTGCACCTCTCTGGCTAAGCCTACCGTGAAATTTCTCGTAGCAGTACGGTACAAGAAAAATAGCAGGTCATGTGGAAACAATGGTAGTAGACAATCATACTTCTATGCATCATTCTTACAATACAAATGGCATAAATCTTGAAGTAAAGAAAAGGAACATAATCATAATCCACATTTTATTTATATTTTAATATTTATGTAATTGTTAAATAACGATGCATAGAAACACCTCCCGTATAATTAGTAGGTCCCTTCAGTGTACCACCAACACATTGCACAGTGCATACGTGAAATCAGGAAATTGTGAATGTGATTGAACTCAGCACAATGGATATACATAACTCTTCAGCAAGGATGGTGAATAAAGGATGCTGCACAAATTTCACAAGACAAACAAAACAAATTTTGGAAAAGAAGTTCCAGGTAAACTCAATTGAGTGCTGTATTACATATCGAGAAGGCACAGTAGAGGCATGAATCAGGAAATTGCGAAATGTGATTAAACTCAGCACAATAGAAGATAGGGACACTCTTCAGCAAGGATGATGAATAAAGAATACTGCATAAATTTCATACTAGGACAATAACAACGAATTTGAAGAGTTACAAAAGGAAAAGAAGTTCCAGGTAAACTGAACTGAATGCTCTATGCTCTCTACCAAACATTTAATCGAGAGCTCCACGAAAAGGGGGTGTCATTTCTGAATTACAAGTCATTATAAGGGTAGCTAAACGGCAGCAAGAATTGGGTGGTTTGCTAAACGATCGGCATACACTGAAACAAGGGTAATTCAGCACCCCATTATTGCGCAGTTGTAAACGAACACGCCGGCGCGCTCCTTCACCGAGAGCACCTCCCAGTTAGCACCACCATCCCCATCTTCAGGGCACCACGAATGCAGCAATATTACTTCGCCACGGACTATTCTATGGCCACCAATGACCAGCAATCTGTCACCACATGCCTTGAAAGCTAGGCCCCAGCCATTGGAAGAGTCAGCTCTGACAGGCAATGGCTTCACTATGTTCCAGGTGTTATTTGCTTTGTCGTACTTCTTAACCACGTTCGTCGACTGGTCAGCAGCATAGAGCTGGTTATTCACAACGGCAACAAGAGGAGGTGACTGAGAGGCACTGGTTCCTCCAGGGTACATATCATGTATTCTTCTCCATGCTCTTGTTTCAATATTGTATTCCTCTCCACAAGTCAAAGGATCCCTCTGACTTGACACACCCCCAATGACATAAAATTTCCCATCCATGAAGAAACCTGATGAGAGCCTCCTGGGCAAGTTCATGTCTGGTAAAGTCTCCCAATGGCCAGTCTCTGAATTGTACAGCTCAGCACATTTCAGCACCTGGCCGTTCTTATCACACCCACCAGCAACAATGGCAATCTCACCGTAGCTTCCCGAGGCAAAGAGACAGCGAGGTAGGTTCATTGGAGTGCATCGGGACCAATCACGTGCCAGTAAATTGTACATCCAAATAGCAAGACCTGTATATTCTCGGCCAAAGACAAGAAGTTGTGTCCCAACGGCAAGTGATTCCTTGTCTGCACAGGAGAAGCACTCATCGCATGGCATTCTTGGGAGCCTCATCCATCGCTTTCGCGAAGGATCGAATGCTTCCCAGGGCATCAAGCTACAAGCCAGATAGACCCAATGCTCAACAATGCCATATTTCCTACGCAGTTTATACAGATATCCACTGTTAATTAACAAATTGAACTTTTTGTTCAGACAAGAGAGTGATGGGTAATCTGATCTACTTGTCCAAGCTAGGCAGTCTTGAGCCAGGTCATCATGAAGGCCTGAAAAGAAACAATCATTTGATCCGTTGGCACTAGAATCACCTCTTGATTGAGTCTTAACAACAGGCTTCTGCTTCTTCAGTTCCAGTTCTTTAATGCCCAAATTTGTAGGGCATGACACATCCACATCTAACTCTGAATTATCACAACAGTGAACATGATGCTCATTCACATCTAAGAAACTCCTTGACTCCCTTGAGAGGTACCCATTCCTGACCAAAAGAAAGTAAGCTAATGTGTATTTCTGCCAAGAATTATCGTGCTGACCAAACAGCCTATAGAGGTGTAGAACCACAGAACCAGGAACAGCAACAAGGCTTTTGGTGTTGCAATCTTGTAAATCTTCCATCGTTTTCTCTGACTTATGACACGAGCCCGAGGACACAAAAGTTGGAAGGTTCACAGACCACCTCTGGAAAAGATATTGACATAGAGATCAAGATGAGCACAACGTTATTTGAAATGTCTGACAAATATTACGGGTCAAAAACAGAGTAAACAATAGATACTTTTACCAATGACCATTGTAACCAGTACAAAGTTAAACATCAGATTCATACAGAAACATTCATCCTTATAATGTATTTCTTGCTCTAAAAATATCTCCAGAGTTTATTTCAGTGGAAGATAATTTTTCGCGACTTCGCTGCATCCAGAATAGAGTAAACAAATAAACTGCAGCACCAAAATGATAAAAGATTGCAGCTCTGCCTTTAGTAACCTTGTTTGGTTGTTGGTGCGAACAAGAAAACGGCTGCATGGTTTGTTCCTCTAACTTGGATAGGCAAACTATCAAACGGCCCCAATCAAGATCCACAGCAAAAAGCCCACGACGACTCATTTCTACAACTAAGCCACTCTGTTTTTTCCCCTTTATTGAAAGCATTTGCTTCAAGAAATAAATATCCAAGGCATTGGTAACATCCCCTTAAACGTACATAGAGGTTAAAAAACCCTCAAATCCTAAACAAGTTACACAACAAAATCTACATAGCAAGCCATTTACTAGCACATTAATATTATCTGTCAGTTCTATATTCAAGACAACAAAAAACAATCTCAAAGTCATCTGCCCTAATTTATAACAGATTCATACGCAACACAGAAACTAATTCTTAGCTTCACTAAAAGAACAGTCAGAAAACTAGAAAGTAATCCTAGATTTACAGAATGCGGGCTAAAATAGCTCTCTGTTCTCACCGTAAATCAATTCATGCACAAGCAAAAAAAAAAAAAAAAAAAAAAAAAAAACTAAATCCGGTGGCGGCTCAAACCAGAAAATGCTCTAAAAATCACACATTTTCTCGCTCCGAACAACCTCACATCCTTATCAGAAAAGATGATAAAGACCTTTCCCCCAACCAATTCACCATTCACTACCTCCCTCCACAAAACAGAATTAAGCTTTTTTTTGACATAGTGACACCTGATGAGTCATGACTTCAGTTTATAAAGCCCCCCAAAAAAGGAGTAAAAAAAGACCCCTCCCTCCTTTCCAACGCAAACGCAGGGTATGAACACGAGACAATTGAGCCAAGCCCTCACCTCACCGAGACGCGCCGCCGGCGAGATCCCAGCCACCGGCGCGCGCCGGCCGCCTCCATCCCGGCGCCAGGCACGAGCGGCTCCAAGAAACCTGCGAGCACGGACCACAAGAAAAAGCGGTTACACGGAGCGGCACCCGAAACGAGCCAGCCCGACCAATTGCCCGGAGCACGCCGCGACAGGGAGGAGCCGCGAGAGCACGAGGAGGAGGAGAGCTCACCGGAGACGGCCGGATCTCTTCGCCGGGGCTGGGGGGACGGCGGTCGCCGACGAGCGGGGACGACGGAGGCGTCAGGCGGTGGGGACCACCGTCAGTGAGACGGCGAGGTCATGGGAGCGAGTTTTGGAGGGTCGGGGGAAGGCGTATATATATATGCGCATGTGCTTAAGCGAGGGGTTGAAGCGACGAATGGATTAATCGCGAGCTTTCTTTATTTTTTTTCACTCTCTCGCGCTTTTTTTTTACTCTTACGGCCGCGGTTACCATGACTTAATCCTAGTGTTATCTCGAAATTACCCACTATTCAAAAATTATCCTACTCCTATCGGGGGGCTGCTGCCTTGTACAGTTGCACGACACATTGTTCAGAAAAGAAAAGGCATGTTTTTGTGTCATTTTTACCGAGTTTTTTAGTCCATAAATTCAAAGTAAAATAAAACTATTCCCTTAGGAAAAAACAAGGCTGTGACTAAATCTTTACGTGAACGAAGGACGAGGACACGAGCATGGGCTGTACTCTGTTCTTCTCTTCTTCTTCTTTTTTGCTGCCTTTTCCTTTTGGTTATAATGGAATGTGTTTTTTTTTTCACGGTGTACATTCTTTTCTTCTCTCGGATTCAGGGCGAGGAGGTGGAAAAGCATCTTTGAAAGAGGCGATGACCGAAAGCTACTACTCCATGTAGGCCATGCACGACCAAATCGCGCACGTTGAAACGCGACACAGGTGAAAGAGGACAGTGCATTAACCTTCATTTGTTTACGGTTTATTTCCTGTCGAGCGCTGAGAGAAAAATAAGGTGTTATTATTGGATGAAATGTGACAGATACGATAGAGACAGTGCATCATCCACAGCTATTTCCAGAGAAATATTGGGCAGGGCAAACCAATGTAGTGCCCTACATTGGTTTAAAAAACTGCAACAAAACAACACTATATCCTTTTTATTCTAAATAAATCAGAGTACGCTATAAATAAAATCCGATCAAAATTAATAAAGCCGGTCGTAGGGGGATGCAGTAAAGTATCTTATTTGGAGACGTAGAAAAAAAAATTGTATTTTATTTCCATGGCGTTTGTTTTGTCAGGTGCCAGGCTGTCAGATGTGGATAAGCATTGCGGTCTTGTCAAGGGGGTCAATTTACCGCACCGGCAAACCGGAAAGTTACGCGCTAATCAAACCCACATAATCGCACTTGCTAATCGCTGGCCAAGAAGTCGCTGATGGGGGTTTGCAAGTGGCAATGCAAACTGTTCCGGTAAATTTTTTTTATTAAGCTGCCACGTTTGGGTGTTTGACGCACCGGGAAAAAGTTACAGCTGATTGGTTTGACCCTCCGGCTTTTCGGAACTTTTTGGCGAGCTAGTGCGTTTCCATGAAGTCAGGTATGATGATGATCTACAGTGAAAGAGGGAGAAGGAAAAGAAAAGGAGAATTTGATCCCTTACATTCTATGTATTAACCCAGACCATTCCTGTCAATGATAATTCACAGCGCTGTATAAAAGTGATCCATCTAAATTGCACTTTGTCAACGAGGCACAGTCGTTAGTATTAGAATATATCTTTGGATAAAGTGATCCAGCTAAGTTGCACTTTGTCAACGAGGCACCGATGCCATCATTATTCAAATATATTTGGATATTATCTTGTTATTATATGCGAATCTGAATATATATTTAATAGGTTTTTACTATAAACATGGTATCTCTTTATACAAGAGGGCCAATCTAATAAAGAGAAGAGTTTTTGCGTAACTATATCGTATATGCTCCCATATTTGTTCTCGTTGTTTGCTCGGTGCATTATGTTTAATCTACGACATTCATCATCGTAATACAACCCGTTGTCAGCACGAAACTTCATGGGGCAGATCAATATCGCCTGCCTGCATTCATCGACACCGCATCGAACTTTGACCTGCAGATTAAAATGGGTTTTCACCAGAAAGAGAAATGAAAATAACTAGGTGATAAGATATAAAAGCAGGGCTTGTAGCACAAAGGTTCATACAGAGACCCGATACTGATATGATGAAACTTATTCTCCAGTAATGAGTGAAATAAATATTTCGATACTTGATATCAATATCAACTAGCTTAAACTTATCAATACAGTTGATGTATGTCGTGATCATATATTTATGCGGGTCACTATATATGGATATTTATATTAGAGTCCACGAAGGAGTCAAAATTCTGGATTCTAATAAAGAAAATCACAACATGCATAGCGTCAAATTGTAGTATAGTGTGAGGAGCCGCCCAGATCGTCCTCGAGTTGTTGGATGAACAGCTGTTCCCATCGGATTTGGATCCTAGCAACAAATCACCGGAGGTGATCCTGATGCTAAAACCCAAGCCCAAAGGAAACAACCCTACGAACGTCCAACGACTCGACAACAACCCCGGTATTCCCCCGGTATGCGACCCGAAACACGCCCAGGATCACCGCATACCGGAAAACAATACGATATCAATTCAATTTGCATAAAGGGGGCAACGAACCCGAAACTTTCGAACCAACACGCAAGCGAAAAACAACAGCACAAAGACGAACCCGACAACCACCAACCAAGAACAAAAACAGCGCCAATGCTCTAAACTAGGCAAGAACGGAAAAAAGACCAAGACTCCGAAAACTGGAAAATTTCGGCATGACCTTTCTAGACTCTACGGACATCCACTCAGCAGACAAGAAAACACAGTTGATATATATATATGGAAAGTAATGCAACAACCACGGCAACAACACATTCACAAGCAGAGAGAATCCACGGGACAACGACATAGACTAGAACAACGACGAGGCATAAAGTAGAAGACTAACTATACAACAAAAGTGAATCAAATCGCAACATATAGCAAAATAAGACTACTCCTAAGTGTCCTTGCCATGAACACTTCCGAGCGTGTGCGATAACGCGCTAAGCCTCTACTCGGTGCCCCGCCCGGTCACCGAGAGGCAGTATGGGCAGAACTCACACCCGCCATCCTGATCCTCACCTGAAAACCACAAAGCAGAAGCATGAGTACAAAAGGTACTCGCAAGACTTATCCGTGGGTCCATATATGACCGACTCCAAAGGATTATGCATTTAGTTGTAGCAAGGAGTAAGCTTAAGGTAAAAGTGCAGAAAAGCATTAACATTTGTGATATAAGTGCAACAATGGAACCAATTACAAGTTTAAAGCAGTTATAGACCGCACTTACTTCTAATGTGAAGTTGAAAGTAACAACAATTAAAGTAGAGCAATACATAACCAATTTAAAGCTCAAGCCCAACGGCGAACCACAAGTTCAAGTTGTTTACTACGTGACTGTGCGATGAAAGAGCTTGCTCATATCCGAGAGCGGCAATTCGAATCGCTTAATTAACCTGCAGGAAGCATTGATCGCACGACACTTACCACAAGGGCCTAGTGTCAACCCCTCCCAATCATACCCAATCGCTGAGCGTCCTCCTGTGGCCGAAAACCTAGCACCCTCGAGCAGCCCCAAGCCCGGCTTGGCGCTCGAGTCGGCCTAAGCCTGCGCCCTCAACCACGTCCAACCACGGAAGTTACGGTCCATCGATTCCGTATGAGAGAAAGAGTGGCTTACCGTACCATAATCGGGCATGCGACCAACCGTGGTGTGCTCGATCAAAGGGCAACCATCGAATCGGTCCTTAATCGACTCAGACGGGGCTACACATTTGAGTCTCCATACTCAAATGAACCGACTCCCGCTTGGGTCCACAATTCATTTTCTTTTCAAAACCTTTCCCAATTCCAAGCCAACAAAATGTAGCGTGTGTGTAATAATACAACCGCAAGTGACGTAACCCTCCGTCACTTGGCCCGAACCCCGACCTCTAAGCAAGACTAAGCGCTGACTCAGTTATATTACCCGTATTAGCTTCAAGGAAGTGTTTAACAATTATCAATGGGTGTATGTGCAGCAAATGGGATCTAGTCCTATCCCACAATTAACTCCTAATGCAAAACGTAACTCACAATTTAGCAATTTATTCTCAAAAATAGAATCATATAAGGGTTCAAGATGCTTAGGTGCTTGCCTGATGCTTCTGCTGGAGTCTCAGTAACAACCGGCTCACCGTGATCACCCTCGATCGCGGCCACGTCACCCTCCGCGTGATCGCTCTCTACACGACACATATGTATGAAATGAGATGCATGCTATGCCGATGACATGAAATGGGAAATGAAAAACAACACGCCAGTATTCGACAACCAACAAGGAAATACAACATGAAAGTCCACTAACAGGTAAACGATAAACTTTGAAATGCCCAACACAATTTTAACATCAAATCTTTACAAACGGAAAACGACTAGCGACAACTCTCATTCATTTAACCACCGCACAGCACTATCCATTATAGGTTAGCTTAACTCATTTCGACCTTTCCCGCATAATCAATCACAGAAAACCGAGCACCCACAATACTCCGACCTAGATTAGTACTAATCCCAACGTGTACAAAACGATCTAAATAAGGATTCTAGCATCCCATATGGTGGTTTAGCATCAAACAACATCCGCTAAACACATTAATCTACAATCGAACTCAACCGCCAAATAGCACCTCATTGGCATTTGATCGAACACCTAGCATTCACATCGCGACAACCACTCCATAGCCTTTGCATGAGCACTCCCAAACAACAATGCCCCCATGGGCATTTCAACAAACACCAAGCCTACACCCAACCAAAACCCCAAATCCTAAACCCTAGCCATGACTAGAGAGAGAGAGGGAGGGGAGGGGAGAGGAAGGGAAAAGGAAGGGGAGGGGGTGGCTGCTCTACCGAGAGGAGAGAGGGGGAGGTCGCCGGCCGGAGGAGGTGGCCCGCGCCGAGCGAGGAAGAGGCGGCGGTGGAGGAGGCGGCCCGGCGCAGGCGAGGGCCGCGGCGTCGGGTGAGGAGGGGAGGAGGCGGCCACTGGAGGAGGGCGCAGGACCGGCCAGGCGTGAGGGGCAGGGAGCCGAGTGGGGGGGGGGAAACCGGGTGGGGAGCAGGGGGCCTCGGGCTGGGGAAACGGGGAGAGAGAGATGAGTGGGAGGGAGAGAGGAAAAAGAGTGGGGAAACAATTTTGGGGAGGGAAATTACTTAATTGCCCACCATGGCATTCACATGGAAAAATTAGGACCATGACAAATCCTCCCCCCTTAGGGGAATCTCGCCCCGAGATTCGAAATGAGCACATAGTTGGAAAGGAACTTACATAGACCAGGACTATAAGTAGACAAAGTTGAAACGCTTACATAGTTTGGAAGAATTCGGGATACTCATTTTCCAAATGGTCTTCCCGCTCCCAAGTTGCTTCATCCTCAGTGTGATTGCTCCACTGAACCTTATAGAACTTGAGAGTTTTCCTTCGGGTCTTGCGCTCCGATTCTTCTAGAACCCGGATAGGACGCTCCGCGTAAGACAGATCCGGCTCAGGCGCGACTCCGAGGTCTTCTACCTCGAGAGACTCGAACGGAGTACGGAGACACTTCTTCAGCTGGGAGACGTGAAACACGTCGTGGACCATTCCGAGCGAAGGAGGAAGCTCTAGCTGATATGCTACTTGGCCGCGCTTTCCAAGGATCTTGAACGGCCCTACGTAGCGAGGTGCCAGCTTTCCTTTAACTCCGAATCGACGGGTGCCACGGAGAGGAGAAACCTTCAGATAGGCGAAGTCGCCAACGTCGAAGGAGAGGGGTCTCCTACGGCGATCAGCATAACTCTTCTGTCGCGATCGCGCTATCCTCAGATTTTCCTGGATAGTTCTGACCTTTTCTTCCGCCTCCACAACTAACTCAGGCCCAATCAAGGAGCGTTCCCACTTTACGACCAGTTCGGCGCTCGACAAGCTGCGACCATAAAGTGCCTCAAGCGAGGACATCTGGATCTTGGTTTGGTAGCTGTTGTTGTACGCAAACTCGGCGTACGGAAGGCACTCCTCCCACTTTTTCCCGTAGGACAAGATACAAGCCCTCAACATGTCCTCGAGGATCTGATTGACCCTCTCGGTCTGACCGTCGATCACGAGGGTGGTATCTTTGGCTGTAGAGCGACCGTGCCCAAGGCCTCATGCAGGCTTCTGCACTGGGAAGTGAATCGAGAGCCTCATGTCAAACTATCCGCTTGGGCACTCCATGCGGACTTACGATCCGGAGATATACAAGTCCGCATACTTCTTGACGCGATACTTGGTGCAAGCGGCCAAGAAGTCGCAGACCGTCGATCGATCGACGATTACCCAAATCGAGTCATGGCACGAGGAAGTGGTCGGCAGGCCCGTAATGAAGTCCATGGTGACATCCTCCCACTTCCAAACCGGAATAGGAAGAGGTGAAGGGTACCGGTGGCTTGAGGTGTTCGGCCTTCACCCTCTTGCAGACGTCGCACTCGACACATAGCGAGCGACTTCGCGCTTCATGCGAGTCCACCAAAATTGCCGCCTCAGTCTTGATACATCTTGTTCTTTGCCGGGTGAATGGTAAGCAAGGAGTTATGCGCCTCATCGAGAATCCTTCGCTTCAACTCCTGGTCATCGAGGACAACTATGCGGTCGCCGAACCACAAGGTTCCTGTTCATCCAGCGAAACTTCGGACTTGCCCCAATTTCAATTTATCCCGGATTTGGTCAACCTCTTCATCCTTCGATCGTGCCTCTCGAATCGATCGAGTAATGTAGACTTCAACTCAATATTGGCTATGAATCCTGCTCGACCATCTCCAAGCCGAGTCTTTGGAATTCGGCACAAGAGAGACACTCGGGACCTGGAGAGTACAGCAGCTTGCATTGAGCTTTGCGACTCAATGCGTCGGCTACCACATTCGCCTTCCCGGGTGGTAGTGTACCTTGGTATCGTAGTCTTTGATCAGCTCAAGCCATCTCCGCCGCCTCATGCTCGAGATCTGCTGGGTGAAGATGTACTTGAGACTTTTATGATCGGTGTAGATATTGCACTTGTTCCCCGTGAAGATAGTGGCGCCAGATCTTCAAGGCATGCACCATCTGCCGCAAGCTCTAAATCATGGGTGGGGTAGTGCTCCTCATGATGCTTCAACTGTCGAGATGCGTAGGCAACGACTCGGCCTTCTTGCATGAGCACACAGCCGAGCCCAATGCCTGACGCATCGCAATACACCTTAAAAGGAATGTGGATATCCTACCGAGTGAGGGCGGAGCCGTAGTCGACGTTGCTTGAGTCCGAAAGGCGCTCTCACAATCCGTGACCATCTGAATTCAACTCCCTTCTTGGCAGCCGATCATCGGCCGCCAATCTTTGAAAAGTCTTGGATGAAGCGGCGATAATACCCGGCCACCCAAGAAAATCTGCGGATGTCCGTGATGATCTTGGTCGCTCCCATTTGAGTACATCCTGTACCTTGCTCGGTCAGCGCCACGCCTTGCTCGTAAAGGGCGTGTCCCAAGAATGACACTTCCTCGGCCGAACTTCGCACTTGCTGAACTTCGCATACGACGATGCTCCTGAGTCGCCCGAGAACAATGCGAAGGTGTCTGGCGTGCTCTTCTTCACCGGGTGAATATATCAAAATGTCATCAATGAAGATGACGACAAGCGAATCCGACTCTTCCATGAATATGGAGTTCATCAGTACATAAAGTACGCCGGCGCGTTCGTGAGGCCGAACGACATCACGGTATACTCGTGAGAGCCCGTATCTGGTGGAGAAAGCGGTCTTGGAATGTCCTCGGCCGGATCTTAATCGATGGTAGCCGAGTCTCGAGATCAATCTTGGAAAATACTCGTGCACCGGTCGGTGATCAAACAGGAGGTCAATCCGGGGCAATGGGTACTTGTTCTTGACGGTGACTGCATTCAGAGGACGGTAGTCAACGCAGAGGCGCAGAGAACCATCCTTCTTGGTCACAAACAAAGCCGAACAACCCCAAGGTGAGGAGCTCGGTCGGATGAACCCCTTGTCCATCAATCCTTTCAATTTGGGTCTTGATTCAGCCAATTCATTTGGCGGCATCCCAGACGGCCGCTTGATATCTGAGCGATCCTGGTGAAGCTCAACGACGAACTCAATGTCCCTATCGGTGGCATTCCGTGCACTTCTGGGAACACATCGGAAACTCGGACACCACGGAATCGAGTCCGGCTCTTCAACTGTCCCATTCGGTGAACACAAGGTGGCCTTGTTCTCATTAAGAAGTAGAGTGAGTCGGCCGCCTTCGGATTCGGAGTGACAGTGGTACGACTACAAGAATCCGAATCGAGCGACTGTCGTGTCGACCAACTCATCCCCAGGATGACATCTATCCCTCGAAGGTCTAGAAGCGACAAGGCGACGGTGAGCGGAATCCCCGAATCTGAACCACCGCCTTCAACCATCTGCTGATTGTGATCTTCGACCCTGGTGCCTCAATCGAAAGGAGGTGACACTGCTCTCGACCCTCATCCGATGCCGCTCTGCAAACCCCGTGCGGATAAAAGAATGGGAGGCCCTGAATCAAACAACACTCTAGCCTCATGCCCTCAACAAGAAAGCGTGCCCGGCTAGCACGGCGGAGCCCTCAGAACCGCCTCGGCGTCGGCGAAGGTGACGCCGCCTCGGCTCGGCGTAGGTAGTGGCGATGGTCTTTGTCGCGCCCGAAGGTCGTGGAGCGCCGGTGCGGTGCGACGCTGAAGAAGCGATCCGGATGAAGTGGCCAGCGTCCGCAATTGTAGCACTGGCCGGGGCCGGGACTCGCCGCTCAGCTGCCGGTGGCGGTAGTGGTGGTAAATGGCCGGAAGCGACAACCAGCTGGCCGACGCGACCGATCGAGGCAGCTGGAAGCGAGCAACCTCGGCCGGTGATCTGAGACCGCCAGAGCACGCTGCAGCTGCCGCCCGGCGAAGTACGGTGTCGCCGCTTCCTCTTCTTCTCCTCCCGATGAGCCCGCATCTTGAGCTCAACGATGATCGCGACTCACCAGGTCATTGTAGTCGGCCGAAGTCGCAGACGGACAAACTGTCTGCATCTTCGCCGTCGGCCACTCACAAACCGACCTTGCTTCTTCCGTCGGTGTCAACCTCTTCAGGCGTCTTGCGCCAGGTAGTTGAACTCTTGCGAGTAATCAACCACCGACTTGCCGGTGTCGGAGGGTGGCTTCTTTGCTTCTTCATGTCCATGAGGCCCTTCGGGATGTGGTACGCCCAAACGCCTCACGGAACTCAGCCCAAATAAACTGGTGCCGGCAGTCGCATCACCCGCAAATTGGCCCACCAAGCACCGGCGAGTCCTGGAGCTGCTTCGCGCCGAAGTGAGCCTTCTGAACTCCCCACGATCGATAAGAGCAAACTTACGCTCTATCGTGCGCGCAATCGTCGGCCTCAATGGGTCGGTGGCCCGTGAGAAGACCGGTGGCTGCGTGTGCAGAAGTCGAGATAGTCGGTGGGCCGACCTCGCCCATCACCGCGCCACCGTCTTTGGACCCGGTCTGGACTAGCATCTCCAGGATCCGGTTGGTGCGCCTCTGGTCTTTGCTTGGTCGGCTGCGAGAATGTCCAACACATTGGGAGGAGGTGGCGGAACGGCACCTTACAGGCTGCTTGCTCGTCACCTCCATCACCCCCAGGTGGAAGCCCCACGGGTCCGCATTCTGTCACCATCAAGACAGACGACACAGGTTAACCCCACACAAAAGCACAAAGTATGATGCACAATGACATGGTAATTATATGCATGCATGACATGACATGAACCTCATATGCATAGTATGGATGCACGATTCCAACGCAATCGTTTTCTCCCGCGCTCACCATTTATCGCAACTCTCCTAATATATACCTAGGGCGGGTAATCATTACTAAGTTCTACCTAATGCATCATGCAAGTCCAAATCAACCACCTAAGTGGTTGTCAAGTTTAAGTTCGTCTTTATGCACCTTGCTCTGATACCAACTTGTGAGGAGCCGCCCAGATCATCCTCGAGTTGTTGGATGAACAGCTGTTCCCATCGGATTTGGATCCTAGCAACAAATCACCGGAGGTGATCCTGATGCTAAAACCCAAGCCCAAAGGAAACAACCCTACGAACGTCCAACGACTCGACAACAACCCCGGTATTCCCCCGGTATGCGACCCGAAACACGCCCAGGATCACCGCATACCGGAAAACAATACGATATCAATTCAATTTGCATAAAGGGGGCAACGAACCCGAAACTTTCGAACCAACACGCAAGCGAAAAACAACAGCACAAAGACGAACCCGACAACCACCAACCAAGAACAAAAACAGCGCCAAGGCTCTAAACTAGGCAAGAACGGAAAAAAGACCAAGACTCCGAAAACTGGAAAATTTCGGCATGACCTTTCTAGACTCTACGGACATCCACTCAGCAGACAAGAAAACACAGTTGATATATATATATGGAAAGTAATGCAACAACCACGGCAACAACACATTCACAAGCAGAGAGAATCCACGGGACAACGACATAGACTAGAACAACGACGAGGCATAAAGTAGAAGACTAACTATACAACAAAAGTGAATCAAATCGCAACATATAGCAAAATAAGACTACTCCGGAAGTGTCCTGCCACTGAACACTTCCGAGCGTGTGCGATAACGCGCTAAGCCTCTACTCGGTGCCCCGCCCGGTCACCGAGAGGCAGTATGGGCAGAACTCACACCCGCCATCCTGATCCTCACCTGAAAACCACAAAGCAGAAGCATGAGTACAAAAGGTACTCGCAAGACTTATCCGTGGGTCCATATATGACCGACTCCAAAGGATTATGCATTTAGTTGTAGCAAGGAGTAAGCTTAAGGTAAAAGTGCAGAAAAGCATTAACATTTGTGATATAAGTGCAACAATGGAACCAATTACAAGTTTAAAGCAGTTATAGACCGCACTTACTTCTAATGTGAAGTTGAAAGTAACAACAATTAAAGTAGAGCAATACATAACCAATTTAAAGCTCAAGCCCAACGGCGAACCACAAGTTCAAGTTGTTTACTACGTGATTGTGCGATGAAAGAGCTTGCTCATATCCGAGAGCGCGGCAATTCGAATCGCTTAATTAACCCTGCAGGGAAGCATTGATCGCACGACACTTACCACAAGGGCCTAGTGTCAACCCCCTCCCAATCATACCCAATCGCTGAAGCGTCCTCCTGTGGCCCGAAAACCTAGCACCCCCTCGAGCAGCCCCAAGCCCGGCTTGGCGCTCGAGAGTCGGCCTAAGCCTCGCCCTCAACCACGTCAACCACAGGAAGTTACGGTCCATCGATTCCGTATGAGAGAAAGAGTGGCTTACCGTACCATAATCGGGCATGCGACCAACCGGGGTGTGCTCGATCAAAGGGCAACCATCGAATCGGTCCTTAATCGACTCAGACGGGGCTACACATTTGAGTCTCCATACTCAAATGAACCGACTCCCCGCCCGGTCCACAATTCATTTTCTTTTCAAAACCTTTCCCAATTCCAAGCCAACAAAATGTAGCGTGTGTGTAATAATACAACCGCAAGTGACAGAACCCTCCGTCACTTGGCCCGAACCCCGACCTCTAAGCAAGACTAAGCGCTGACTCAGTTATATTACCCGTATTAGCTTCAAGGAAGTGTTTAACAATTATCAATGGGTGTATGTGCAGCAAATGGGATCTAGTCCTATCCCACAATTAACTCCTAATGCAAAACGTAACTCACAATTTAGCAATTTATTCTCAAAAATAGAATCATATAAGGGTTCAAGATGCTTAGGTGCTTGCCTGATGCTTCTGCTGGAGTCTCAGTAACAACCGGCTCACCGTGATCACCCTCGATCGCGGCCACGTCACCCTCCGCGTGATCGCTCTCTACACGACACATATGTATGAAATGAGATGCATGCTATGCCGATAACATGAAATGGGAAATGAAAAACAACACGCAAGTATTCGACAACCAACAAGGAAATACAACATGAAAGTCCACTAACAGGTAAACGATAAACTTTGAAATGCCCAACACAATTTTAACATCAAATCTTTACAAACGGAAAACGACTAGCGACAACTCTCATTCATTTAACCACCGCACAAAGACTATCCATTATAGGTTAGCTTAACTCATTTCGACCTTTCCCGCATAATCAATCACAGAAAACCGAGCACCCACAATACTCCGACCTAGATTAGTACTAATCCCAACGTGTACAAAACGATCTAAATAAGGATTCTAGCATCCCATATGGTGGTTTAGCATCAAACAACATCCGCTAAACACATTAATCTACAATCGAACTCAACCGCCAAATAGCACCTCATTGGCATTTGATCGAACACCTAGCATTCACATCGCGACAACCACTCCATAGCCTTTGCATGAGCACTCCCAAACAACAATGCCCCCATGGGCATTTCAACAAACACCAAGCCTACACTCCAACCAAAACCCCAAATCCTAAACCCTAGCCATTACTATAGATAGAGCGGGTGGGGAGGGGAGAGTAAGGGAAAAGGAAGGAGGGTGGGTGCTATACCGAGAGGAGAGAGAGGGGAGGTCGCCACGGAGGAGGTGGCGGCCCGAGCTGGAAGGGGGCTACAGGAGGAGGCGGCCACGGCCAGTGGGGCGCAGGCGGCCAAGGCTGGGTGAGGAGGGAGGAGGCGGCTGGCCACTGGAGGGGCGCAGGACCTGGCTGCCGGCGAGGGGCAGGAGCCGAGCGGTGGGGAAACCGGGGAGCAGGGGCCTCGGCCGGGAAACGGGGAGAGAGAGATGAGTGGGAGGGAGAGAGGAAAAAGAGTGGGGAAACAATTTTGGGGAGGGAAATTACTTAATTGCCCACCATGGCATTCACATGGAAAAATTAGGATCATGACATATAGTGAGGTAAAGATTATGCAAACTAAATCATGTGAAAATTTAATATATTTATTTACTATGATTTTGCCAACATCTAGTTTTCAAAGATGTGTTCGTGGTATTGAAATGAGATGACTTATAAATATGCATAGTTCAGGGGTAGTAAATCCCTGAACTATGACTCTTAAAATGATTATGAAGATATTACTTAAATCCAGAAGATTACAAGTTTCACTTTTTTTCCTTGGCAAGTTTTTCTAAAGTTTTTTCATATAAAGATTTTAATGAGACAACTAGTATAACACAATATGCGAGTGCAATATACTCTTTTTTCCATCTTTTTTATTAGTTTTGTTTAAAGAGTCCCTGTTGAGACATATGCATTACGCAGTATTCAACTAACGGGAAGTGTTGATATATAGTTAGACTGCTAGTCCTGTTTGTTTGTTCAAATATGTTTTAACTTTATTTCGTTGTTGGCAAATCCGAATCTATCTCTAATGAGCTTCTACTATAAATATGCCACCCCATTGTACAAGCGAATCAATCTAATAAAAAAAGGGTGTTTGCATCCATATATCGTGTGTGCTTCTCATGTTTGTTATTGCCGTTCACTTGGTGCATTGTGTTTGATCTACCACGATCGTCATCGTTTTTACAACAATTGGCTGCGGTTTATAAAAATCCCACAAAACACACAGATCATAGACACGTGGTTCCTTCATAAAACAAACAAGTCATAGACACGTGGTTCTTTGTATTTTTTTACAGAAACCAAACTATTTTCGATGAAATTCCTACAGTAGGAAACCATCTGGCTGGTGCTCCACATGGCTCGTGATCATGTTCTTCCCTTTTCTTTCGCGAGATAAGACCAGTGATGTTCATCTGGTGGCCAGGATGCGAACCAAACAACCCCGGAAACATCTCATCGACATGGTTGGCAAAGGCGATCTGCTACCGCAACCGGGACAGGCAAAAGACGAGATGGCCCAAGAAACGCTTGTGCAACTGCTGCAAGCAAGTGTGCAGATCTAGCTGCCGCTGACGAGAGAGGGAGGCTAGCGAGCACAGCCGGCCGGCCGGCCGGCCGGCTCCTCATCGCCGGCCCCTCATCGCCGGCCCCAGCCAACAAACAGGGCGGCACATTGCTCCTGTTGCTGGCGACAGTCGCACCTGGGCTTTTCGTCGTCCTCCCCTCTTCTCGTCTCATCTTCACACACGCTCAGTAGAAGCCAGGCGCAGCTTCAGTACTCGGCTGTGAGAGGAAACATGCATCAATTCATCGGTACGTGTCCCTGTAGGGCCTGAGAGATGGAGAGAAACCCAGTCATCTAGAAGACAGATACACAAATACCACTGCCACTGCCACCACCACAATGGTACTGCCATGTGGTGTGCCATAATGGAGATTTAAGGCTCGTGACATGTAGTTCACTAGTAACTGATAATTACACAGTTGGAACTTGTACTGCTATACTTAGTTTTCAAGGATTGCCCAAATACAAGTACCCACCTACTGTGTCCTATACAACCATAACCATGCACGCGGAATTGCGGATATACATATTGGCGGCTTTGTATCCTCTTCCGAATCCGAATTCAAGCATCCGGATCTCGTCCCGGATCCGACCGGCTAGTCAAATCCGATCTTGAATCCAGATCCGATCCCAGATCAAACGGAAAATGTTGGACCCGTTTTCATCACTAGCAGCAGCCAACACAGTGATTGACTGGGGTTGCATATGCATTAGTGCATTACTGCCATTTACACTGGTAACAAAGAAAAGTTAGGCCATTAAACAGCATGTCCTTGGGTTCGGAGGATTAACCCTCTCCTCCCAGGCTCCCCTTTGCAGTACAAAGCGCACCAGGGGTGTTAATTAGTGCTAGCTTTACAAGGGGGGGGGGGTACTGCAGAGGGTCCTGTAGCGGTACCAGTAGCCTACCACAAGTGGAAGAAAGCGAGGGTGCATCCAAATGGAATGGGATTGTTCCATCACATGATCCTCACATGCACGCATGGCAGGCTAATTAGCTAGTCGCTTGTCTTGATGGGTGGGTGGTGTTGGTGGCGGTGACAGCGCTGGTGGCGGGGCCCACCCCCCTCCCCCCCTGTTCATGATAGATCCACCAACCGAGCTGCCTCCTTTTCTTCCGTTGGGCGTGGGGCCCCCACCACCCGCGTTGGCCGTATTTTTTTTCGGCTCGTTTCTCTTTCCTTCCCGGTTTGTGTATCCCGTTTTTTAGGGGAAAAAAGAAAGGAGGCTTTTGTGTTTCTTTCCCCCCTTGGTTTAATTTTTTGTTTGCAAGTTCGAGCGGGTTATAAATCTGATCTCTTCTCGACCACGGCAGCAATAGCAGGTATCTACCGCATTCCTATGTTGTGACCTGCGACGGTTTCATACAACGACAGGTCGCTTCAACTCCTTCTGTGGTCAAGAAAAAAACTGGATTTGTAGTTTCGTCCAACGAGGACTAAATATTAAAAAAATATTGTGCAAAGAGAACAATTTGGCCGAGAATTCTAAAGAAAGCCAGTGTGATCCATTACCAAATGGCGTATAGCATACCCCCTCTCCTCTCTCAAAAAGGTCAAGGGCCTTTCATATTACTCCAACGATACCTTTCTCTCTCCAAAAACTCACCTGCGCATCTCCATAGTATTTGAGATTTCGCATCGGTCCCTAAGAGATTCAATAGGTTTCTCTACTATTCTAAAGCAGCATTTGGTGGCAGTGGTCCGTTCTTCTCACGTTATTAATTGCCGCTTAATTGCCCTACGCAAGAAACGAAGCGTTGCTTTAATTAGCCAAATTTTCGCAAAGCAGGCGTTAAAGATAGATGTTTGATTTTGTGAAATAATTTTTTTTATTTTTTAATCTTTATTTTTCGTTATCAATTTTGTTTTTCGTAGCAACACACAGGCATGTAACTAGTATACATAATATTTTGCGCAACAAATGTGCGATGCGCATAGCATTTCCCAATATAAAATGGATACAAGCATTTTCAGGAGTCGCGTACGGGGCGTTGGATTGAATAGCGATTGTCGAGATTGATCCGAAAATACCGTAGTAAAAGTACTGTAGCTGTAGCACACTGTAGCAAATACTGTAGCACATGGATTTGTAAGTTTCAAGCCATTTATTTGCTAGATCGGAAGATCTACACCGGCTAAAATGCTTAAGTTGCAGTCTCCGGTGGACTACACTAATCTCTTTCCGAGCTAGCTGGCGATAACCCGAAGGGACGGAGCGATGTGACTCCCAACAGTATAAAAAAAAATAACGAGTCGAGCATCAACGAGGAATGTTGACTAGCAAAGCGGTAAAACAGTATTAATGCGTGCATGAGAGAGAGAGAGAAAGAGAGAGAGAGAGAGAGGGGCTCTGGCACGAGTCGGATCGGAGCAGACAAGTGAGGTGAATTGAAGCGAGCAAAGCGGCAAGGCAAGCGAGAAACGGGAAAGGGAAGCCAGTGGCGTGGCCTTAACTCGTGTAGGCGCGCGGGTGGCG
Organism: Rhipidocladum racemiflorum; assembly: GCA_036346355.1. NCBI lineage: Eukaryota > Viridiplantae > Streptophyta > Magnoliopsida > Poales > Poaceae > Rhipidocladum > Rhipidocladum racemiflorum. The sequence continues at coordinate 65,982,595 of CM070576.1, read as the reverse complement.
GTGGTTCCATGTTAATCCAGCCCATGTGAGCGTTGGCAGTGGCAGGTCGTGTTTTAATTATTCACGGCCCCATTTCTAGCTCTAGGGTCCCCCTTGCCTTTTCCCTCTACACACACACCCTCTCTCTCTCTCTCTCTCTCTCTCTCTCCCCTTGGTCTCAGTGGCTCAGTGCACTGCAATTTGCGACGCCGGCTTCGCCACACGAACCCCAACACCGCGCGAAAGCGTCGGCTCGCCTCGAACAAATGGTGCGCCTACTCGACAATTGACATGCTAGGAGCCTAAGATAATGCTATCTTACACTATCTACTACTACGTGCAGTGCAGACGGTGCTTTCCCAACGACTGAAATCGTTAACAGGGCACTCCCTTTTCGTTCAGAGTAGCACGGAATAATGGCCGCCTTTTGCGCTGGACGCAACCAGCGTGCACAAACAGACTCTTGTAAATCGGGGCTTGTGCCTTCGGATTCGCCTGTTGATCCGCGTTAGATTTCCCCAACGACCACCGGGTGATACTATAATACCTGCACTGCAGAGGGAGAGAGGGAGTGAGGGGATCTGAACTCTGAAGCCCCTGGTCTAGCAGCAAGATTCGGCGTTTGGTCAGTACCATTAAACCATACATAACTAGCCACTGTTGCGTGTTTTTACCTGTACATTGCACCGATAACCGCACAGTGCCGTACAGGTTAATTCGGAGTGGAGGCCTCTCGATTTGTGGTAAAAGTAATGTTCCCATCAAAAAAAAAAACACAGCTAATAACCCCAAGTTTCACGCAGGGAGATTGCAGCGGTTGGTTTGCTTTTGTGCAGGAGTTGCACGTACCTTGGTCTGTTTGGTGCCTTGCTGGATGCTAGAGGGCAACAGGACGGTTCCACCCCTCTCCAAGTCCACGGATCTACCGATCTCACGCTACCTGCTACACGCTTCTGCTTTAGATTTAGTCTTTGGGTGCTTACTGGCACCACCTACGCTTGTTAACCTTGATGCAGACACTTAGAAGCTGTCCAAAATCGAACTCAGCGATCACAGCTCCGGATTAAACACATGCAATGTGGCAGAGGAACAGCAATTAGATTTAGATCACTTCTGTTGTTGGAAACCCCTCTGCATTTGGCAGAGCGTGCCTGGACAGGCACAGGTTAGATCACTTGTGCCTGATCGTTATCGTAATCGGCTTCGAATGAGAATTCGCAGGCTCTTGACATTTCTGCGCTTTCGAGGCTTGCGCATGTGGCGTTGGTATCTGGCGCTGTCGTCCCTAGTCTGTGACTAGAAATCTGCTCCGAGCCTGCAGAGCAGCAGATGCCCTAAAAAGCTACCACTGATTGCTACTCACAGTTAACTCCACTGCAGGCTGTCCTCCTGCTTATTCAGGGCATGTACAAATTACAATGCTGTCTATAAAACTACTCCACGTATAGTTTTAGATGATGCGGTAGAGAGAAAAAGCTAATGTTTATTATTTAATAGGCAGTTTTATGTTTTGTGTACTATTGTATAAAGAGTTCGTTGCTTGAATAAGAGACTATTACAGACAACTATATAAACGATCCATTGTACGAGTTATTTTTAATGTTGTCTATAGATGATATGAAGATGGATTGTAGACGGTAGCCGTATATGCTACTGTACATTGCGGAGGCAGGATGGAGGCTACGCGCTTCGTTTGATGCCTAGAGAGAGCTCGAGCTGCCAAACAAACGGTCAGTAACAGGTTACTGGATATGGAACGCTATATCTGTATGAGGCATTGCCCAACGTCCAGTAAAGTAATTACAGAATAGAACAAGGAATATCACAGCCAACCTTTTTGTCCCCAAGCATGGGCGTCAGACTCCCAGGATGCTCCTGTTGGACAAAAATCACCTACAAAAACTAGATTAGCCACCTCATCACGAAAATTATAAGAAATTGACGGGAAACAAGATTACTCTGTTATGATATGGATAGAATTCCTATACTTTTATGGAAAGACTCTATTTATTAATGGGCAAATCCGAATTAATCTCCAGAGGCTTTCTCCTATATATTGAGCATTGCCTTGTACAGAAAAATTAATCTAACAAGAGAGAGAGTTTTCCCCTTATATTGTGTGTACTTTTATTTACGTCTCTACTTCTGTTCGTGTGATTGTATTAGCGTGCTGCTGATTGGCGTGGGTGCACGATCCCGTTTCACAACACGTTATCAGCACGATCGTTCTACACGTGGTTGATCGGGATCATCTACACTGTACCGTCTACGCGGCGTCGATCTACACCGCATCGGCACCTTGATCGTGGCCCGTTGCCGATCGTATGCTTGCGTCAAGTCTACACGGCATCGAGCTCATCCGGCATCATGCAATCTACGCCACCTCGAGCCCTACGTAAGAGACCATGCGTGAACAAATCCTCCAGATTGCTTTCGCTGTTTACACTGATCTAATCTACTATCAAAGAACGGGCTACTCTTCACCATCCATTGAAAAAAAAGAAAGGGGGGTTTCGGCCTGAAGGACGAAACCTTTACTGTCGCCGGCCAGAAGCCACCGTCAGCACCCGGCCCCACCGGCCGGCCAAGCTGCCGAAGCCGCTTGGTTGCGTGTCCAGCTCCGCCGCGCCCCCTCGGCTTCGCGCAATTGCCGCTGGTTGCTATGTCGCCGCGTCCGCCGCTCTCAGCCCCTTCGGTTGCCCACACTGCTGGTTGTGCGCCGGCTACCTGCGTCCCGTCGGCCGCATGAGCCCCCGGCAGCACGTCTGGCCCTATTAGTCGCCTGCGTCGTACTGCCGCACCGGCCCGCGTGTGATATCATGCACCTTCCACCCCAATATAAGGATGCTACTCTAATAGTACTATCATGTCAAGTACCAGAAGTACTCCAAGCAGAAAAGCATGATAAACTATTGGTGAAGAATCATCATGTACTTCCTAAAGAAACTTATACAATGCATGAAGTACTTGCAAATGCTCAGTAGGCTAGCCATAGCCCTGGCCGCAAAAAGAGCCATATGAATAAAGGGGATAAATGGAAGAAGAATAGCAAATCAAGAATGTGGTAAACCTTTACACAAAATTCACTGGAAAAATCAATAAGACCTAGGGAAATAATGTTATATCATACTTCACCGTACGACCTGTTGTTGACACGGATGCTGAAAGGTATAACGATATGGCTCTTAAAATTATTGAGTTTAAGAAGTCCCAGAAGGATATACGACTCATATGGAGACATAAATTAGTATCCGTGTTCCTTCACTTTGCTAGTCGATGTCACATATTCCTTATAATTCTCCTTATCAGTTTAGCTTTGGTTCCTGAATGAACATTTGGTCTATGCTCCTATTGATCGATTATCATTTAAAATTAAATTAATGCCTATTTCCCAAATATTTGATTAATTGTGCTATGTTTATTCTATATTCTACAATTTCTTCCTGATGCAACAATTATTTGATTGTTAAATCATATTTTTAATATAGAATAAAATATAATCCGATGACAGATGAAGAAATCTGTCTAGAAGACAGTTGTACCACACTAAGTGTACTAGAAATATTATGAATATCGCCAGAATTGATACTCTCATTGTTGGCACTGGAAGTATGCCCTATTATACCCTGAGTCCAATCGTACTCTCTTAAGTTTTCAAGATATTGGTCTGAATTGTTTCCATATAGAGACAGAGAACTAGTATGGTACAGAATACTTACTCATGACTAAGTTTAATGGGTGTAATAAATGTGTAGTTGAAAAACTCCCGCTGAGTTATACTATGCATACAGAAAACCTGAAGTTTATGTTGCGATGAAATTTCAGAAATATTTAAGATAATGCTGCACATTGCGGCATTAATTCAACTCAGACAAACTGTATATCATGAAATTTTTTCCGTTGCAGATAGTGCATGAAAAAGAATTATGTATTTCCTATCTGCGAAAATTTAGCTGTGTTGTATACATGTCAATCTCTCCGCCACAGCGCATCATCATGGGACCTCACTGGAAGTTGGGGATCTGTGTAGGTTATGAATCTCTGTTAAGTATTTAATACGTAAGAGCCTATGATAGGGGAGCTTTACATGGCTCGGTACGGTGATTGTACTAAGGACTTTTTTTTGGCATTAGGGGGAGATAAGTACCACATTAAAGAATGCCTAGTCCTTAGATCCATCCAAGCAGTAAAGTAACTGAGCTTGAAGTTCGAAGGATAATAAATTTGCAACAAATAAGCTAATAATCTGCCAAATACCTTCACTTATTATATGGGAGTGGAAGGATCTCATATACCTGTAGTATATGCACCTGAAAGAGTGGAAATATCCTAGAAGGATATTGAACCCACTCTTGATCCTCATGATAAAATAAGGGGAGACCTCCAGGTGCACCGTGCACGGGACTCAATTCCGCAGAGAAATCCTCAGAAGTAGAGAACCGAATAAATGAGAACACTACCCGTGATAGTAGAAGAAGCTCAACCTAATGTTGAGAAAATTCTAGAAGTGATCCACCATGAAGATAATAATCCCAGAGTATATTTACGCGCACAATCCAGCATTGAAAGTCGAAACACCCATATTGCATCGTTGTGGGAAATCACGAGTAACTGAAAGAAATTAATGAAGATATATCCCTAAAGTGATGCAGGAGAATTGTATAAAACAAAATATTACAATTGTTGATATATTTCGCCTTTAAAATTGCTAAAACCTAGATCCAGAATCAAAGTCCATTACAGAGTGCCAGAAGCATTCATATAGGGTCAAATAGAAAAACAATTGAGGCAGCGCTCACTTAATAAGAGGGAAATATTTGGTCCCGTTGACTAAACATCTTCGAAAATGTACCCTTTAGGATCAAATAAATTTTTCATCTAGAAGAGAAATGAAAATATCCATGTGGTGAGATATAAAAAGAGGCTTGTAGCACAAGGGTTCACGCAGAGACCCGGCATCGATTACGATGAAACATATTCTCCTGTAAATGAGTGAAATAACGTTCCGAAATTTAATATTAATGGTAGTAAGCTTAAATTTAACAATGCATTTGATGTATGTAGTGACCACATATTTTATATGGGTCACTAGATAAAGATATTTATATCATAGTTCCTGACTTAGTCAAAGTTCTGTATCCTAATAATCGCAACATGTATAACATCAAACTGCTGAGATCACTATACGGATTAAATAGTTGGGGGGATGTGGTACAACCGACTTAGTGAGTTCCTCCTGAAAAAGGAATATTGTTTCTGTAGGAATATTGTCCCTGTGTATTCATAAAGAAATACCAGAATGTATTATGTGCCATCTCAATATATATCGATGATCTGAATGTTATCGGAACCACAAAGGAAATAAAAGAAGCAAGTGCTTACCTTACGACGGAGTTTGAGATGAAGGATTTGGGTAAAACCAAATTTTGCTTAGGTCTGTAGCTAAGAAATTTTAGTACACTAGTCTGTCTATACCAAGAAGGTATTTGAAAGGTTTAACATGAATAAATCTCATCCTTTGAAAACCTCCATGATTGTAAGATCCTTTGAAGCGGATAAATACCCATTTAGACCAGGGATGAAAAATGAGAAAGTCTTAGGACCCGAAGTCCAATATTTAAGTGCTATTGGTACACTTATGTATCTTGCGAATTGCATCAGGCCTGATATTGCATTCGCAGTAAATTTATTAGCATGAGATAGTGTAATCCCAACCAGAAGATATTGGGCTGGTGTCAAGACTTTACTCACATAATTCCAAAGTACTCAATATCTTGGATTGTTTTTCCCGAAGAACCAAGACATAACCATATAGGGATGTATGGATGTTGGCTATCTGTCTGATCCCCACAGTGTCAAATCTCAGACTGATTTTGTGTTTCTCTGTAATGGTATAGCCATTTATTGGCGATCTTTTAAGCAAACATTGGTAGCTATTTCTACCAACCACTCAGAGATTATAGCCTCGCGTGAGTGTTTGGTTAAGACATGTGATTAACTATAGCCAGAAATCATTTTGTCTTAATATCGTCGATACCCCCACTATTATCTATGAAGATAATACTACTTGTGTTGCACAAATGCAAATGAATTATATAAAGAGTAGTATCAAGAAGCATATTGCCCCTAAATTTTCCTATTCTCACAAATTCCAGAAGAATTGTGAGGTAAATATATTACAAACCAAGTCGTGTGAAAATTTAGAAGATTTGTGCTCTAAATCCTTACCAAAATCTATTTGTCAACGATGTGTTAAAGGCATTGGAATGAGACGAATTAGAGATTTGCAGAGTTCAGGGGGGGTAAAACCCTGAACCATAACATCTTTTGCTTGATCCTAAAGATCATAGTTTATATCATGAAGATTTTGAGTTGCACTCTTTTATCCTTAGTGAGTTTTCTTGAAGTTTCTCACATAAAGGTTTTTAATGAGGCAACAAGTACAACACAGAGTGCGAGTGCAATGTACTCTTTTCTTCATCCCTTTTTTCCACTGGGTTTTGAAAGGAGTTTTTAATAAGACATGTGCATGACGCAGTATTTGCCCAAAGGGGAGTGTTATGATATGGATAGAATCCATATCCCTGTTGGAAGGACTATCCATTAGTGGGCGAATTCGAATTAATCTTCAGGGGTTTTCTCCTATATATTGGGTATTGCCTTGTACAGAAAAACCAATCTAATAAAATAGATAGTTTTTCTCCTTACATTGTGTGTGTTTCTACTTGCGTCTCTACTTCTGTTCGTGTGATTGTATTAACATGCTGTTGATTAGCGTGGGTGAACGATCCCGTTGCACAACATACTGAAAGAACATTGCACTAGTTTGTCAGCCATTTTAATTGCGGATCAATTGATGATTTGCCCTCACCTACATGTGTCGTTGATCATTTGCCCTATGATGTCTCACTGATATACGAGTCCTGAGGCCACATGTCAATGAAATACATGGGGCAAATGATCAACTGCACTATAAAAAAAGGGCAAATAATCCAATCTCCCTTTAATTGTAGGCGAAGGGCCAACACATCTCTGAATGGTGACGTGTAACTTCCATGTGAGCCATTGGATGAGACAACAGGTGGTTCACGGTTGGATCAAGTGACTTGTGATTCCCCTCATATATGATTTCGCAATCAGAGGGAGTTATTGAAGGAAAAATAATAATATATCAGTCTGGCCCTCAAATCCCCCCAAATCTAAATTGCAATCACCAAAACATTATCCAATTGTCTGCATTGGGAGCTTACGTGCTGTTGTGTTAGCTCAGGGTTTACAAAATCGTTTTTAGGTTGAAAATCGGATCCTGTTTGGCACCGGTTTTTCGCTAATATCGGTCAAAAATCGTTAAAAACCGAAGAGTTTCGAAACCGAGCGTTTGAACAAAACATTCAAAACAGATTTTAAAAAAAAAACACAAAAACCAATCAGTTTTCTCGAAAAAACGATTGGCGAGTTGAGCCTTTTGAGCGGTTTTCGTTGGTTTTCTTGAAAAACTGCTCAGTTTTCACCGGTTCACATTGCATAAATTTTTCCAAATATTTGAATTTTTAAATTTTTTTTAATTAAACTGGTTTACCGACCGGTTTAGGGTTTCGAGCCAGCTCGATACGGCCTTAAACCGCAATTTTCAACCGGTTTTGTGAACTCCAAAATGGGTTTGCACTAGGTACGCTAGTATAAAAGCCAGAGTTAATTACATTAATTAACTGTGCTCGTAATTTAAACAGACAAATGGAAAATTTGGTGAAAGAAACAATCCAGTGCTGTAACACCTACAGATCCAGAGAGTTAGTTTTGTGGAATTTTCATGAAGGCATTTAAGGATGTCAAAATAATTAAGAAAGCATGGTACGTAGCATAAACAAGAGAGCTAAAACACATTAGGGTGGGGGGGGGGGTGTTTGGCAGAGCTCCAACTTCAGTTGGTAGAATTGAGTATTCCTAGCTTCGTTAGATTTATGACGCTGAAGCTATAAGTATATTAAGAGTGTTTAAGTAGATCATCTTATTTATATTTTAGAATAAAATTATAAACTTAAGTCACTTTATTTCAATCTACAAGTTTTAACTCTAAGATGGATCTGAGATTGTAGCTCTACCAAATAAGACCTAACTATGGAAGTTAGAAGTATGTTGTGAACAGACCCTGATTTTGCATTGACACTTAAAAACTAGTTATGGTGTTCGGCTGCAAGCTTGAGCCCCTCTCATCTTTTCCTCAAACATTAAAGGCGTTTCCGAAGATTTTATCATGTTGAAGAAAACAAGGCGGTATTTAAAATCTATATATTTAGTGGTATACAATAACAAAGAAGGCTAATTAATGTTGCCTAAATCATAGCCGTCAACAAGGTGCAGTTCAGAGCATTAAATTTCATTATTTCCATACATGGGAGACCCAGGGTGATGGTGGGTAGGAGTAGGGGACAGGGTTCGTGCGAATACCAGTCGACCAAATTTATCTAGTCTTTCTATGCGAATTTCTTTTGGTCCATCCTCGATACCAACAAGCTTGCTTTTCTTCTTGTCTGTTGTTCTCCCTCCCCAATCTGTGCCCTCGCTGATGGTCCCTCGCCCCTGAAGAAACTTCAAAGCATCAGCCAAACCCTTGCCAACTGCAACTTCATGTACAACCTCACCTGGTTTTACTTCTTCCTCTTCATCCTTTACTCTATCTTCAGTGTGAGTTTCCCCTTTGACCACTGCCAACCTGCTTGTGTCATCTTTTGCTAGAGTACCTGAAGGCATGGCATCGTCATCTTCATCCATAAACACAAGATAACAACAGTAGCCGATATCAATACAATTGATTTATTAGTTAATTCTTGTACACTTCTTTCAACTTCATTCTCAAAAATACTTAGCAGGTTACCTTCATTCAATTGTAGGCCCCACACAAACTATTCCATCTCTGTGATAACCACGGTTTCAAATATTGATGAAAATCACTCGAAATTCATGATTTTCGACCGTATCGAACCGGCTCGATAAACGAAACCGGTCCAATTTAAATTCAAAATTTAAAAATTCGGAAAATTTTATGCGAGCATAAACTGGTCAAAAATTGGTAGAAACCGATCGAAAATCAGCAAAAATCGGTTGAAAATCGGCTTTCGAATTATTTCACTTAGTTTGCCGATTTTCAATGTAAATCGGTCGAAAATCGGTAAAACCAGTCAATTTTTGATTTATTCGCCTTACCCAGCATATTTTTCTCCTGACGCAATGCTTTTGATGCCTCTTCAGCCACTGCAATGGCTACTTGATATGCATTGCTTCTCTTTTCAGCATCAGCCATTTGCTCTTCCTCCCTAGTAGACTGTGCTCCCAACCCAGAAGCAATAGCTTCTGCTTCAAGCGCATCCAGATCCAACTTTTCTTTCTTCCTAAGGTATTTCTTTTTCTTTGGTTTTTAAATTGAAGCATTTCATCCGGGCTTATAATAATCTGATGCCATCTTGGATGCGGATGTAAGGTCTTCTGTCTTTTTCTGGACATAACCACATTCAATCCTTTTGCGAAGCTGGCAACATAAAAATTCCAATTAGTCAATCGACACAGCTCCAACCGTAGTATTTTCAGGATGTCCTCAAAAAACTACAATACCAATGGCTACATATCATGGTTTCTAGGGAAAAAGATAGATCACCTCTCTTATCTTCTTTTCTGCTTCACCTGTGAAGCGTCCACCTTCATCAAGTGTCACTCCCTAATAATGAAAAGGCAAACAAATTAAAGAGATATCAACAGGAAGATCTAGCAAATAAAGCAGAACAGCATGTTTACCTCATCTTCCATTGGGTAATCATGATATGAGTATAGATTTCTTTGACAATGAATCATCATTGAATCTACAAACAGCCAACAAAATGAAGATTAGGAAAAAAAAAAAACATAGCAACAACCATGCTATGTGAATAGTGAACTTACTTGTCATCATATGTTCATTCCTTCTTTGCAGCCTTGTGAGCTTCGCCTCTTTGCTTCTGCTAACCAATGTCGATGTTGTCAAGCACATCAGCATCTACAAATTATTTTTGCTGAAGTTAGAAAATAGTCAGAGAGGGAACAAATAAGTAAAACAAACAACCCGCATTACCTTCATTGATATCCCCATCAGCCAGAATACTCTGAACTTTGAGAGTCATGACAACTGCTCCACCTTCTATGACTTTTATCAAGGCCATGAAGAACCTTTGCTCCAGATAAGTGGTCTGTTTTTTCCAAAAAGAAAAAGGAAAAAAGAGCGAAACATGTTACTCTAATTGCTATTGACAGAATACTATAACTCAAATAATGTATTACAATGAAAGAAATGTAGTAGCTAATAGTGGTTGCTATAAAAAATTATTGCTGAGTAAAAGGATTTTCTAGATGACTACCTCCCTGTTGTTTATCTTCCTCCTCATCGTCGTCATCACCATTGTCTGCAAGATGTAATCCTGCAGTTTCAACTTATGAAGGTTAGTAAAGGACACGTACCACACTTGACAATATATCCAAAACCAATTAATCACTAAATATCACCTGTTCCTCCAATGCTCGTGTAAGACGTAATGCTTTCTCTTTTTCAGCTTGCCTTTTTCCTCGAGTTTACGACTCTTGCTCACCCATGATAATATCTCAAAAGCATCATCGTTAGCATCCAGTATTCCTCCTTCCTTTTTATCCTTTAGTCTTTCTTCCTTCGCCCTAAAGGAAATAACCTGATTTAAATTTTTTTTTGCATCCTCAATTGTTTAATTGCAGCATATGACAGCAAGAAAAAATGGTAAAACTCTAGCATGCTAATCAACAATCAATGATGAGTAAAATAATGAAGAGGTTAACATTAAAAGAGAACAGTACAGCAATATCAGAGCACAGGAAGTTTCACAAAGAAGCACTGAACAAAGATGAGAAATATGAAAGTGCAAATTTTGGTATATTTGACTTTAATTTGTAATACGAACTCAACCGATACTGCTTTTATTGAACAAAACGAGCAACACATACTATTGGGCAGCACAAATGAACAATTCTTGAGCAATAGTTGTGGCGACCCGCATGATTAACAAAGGGTAATTAACAACCAATGTGTCATCACCCTAAGCTAATTACGCGGAGTCTCAGCATAGTGGCCAACAAAATAGCGGGAGTACCGTTGTTTTGTCGACTACTACGCTGTGTTCAGAATGTTGCAGCAGAACAATAATTAGAGACTGGATGGACATAACATATATTACAATCCAGATGCCACACCGGGCTATGAGTTCATAATTTACATAGACTTCATACACCACCAAAATTATATTACAACTCCAAAGTACCCTGCGAACCGCCATCTATCAGACGACGGCCTCCTAGTGACTCTACTACTCCTGGTAGTAGTCGTAGACACTAGGGTAGTCGTCGTCCGCCGGTAAGTCCTGGTCCTGCGGATCACCCTCGCTCCAGGCCTCGGTGGCCGATCCATACAGTTCACCTTCTAATCAAGGGATATATAAGCAAGAGTGAGTACAGAGTACTCAGCAAGGAATAATAGAATGCAATATATGAGTTTTTCCTTTCTTTTCCAAATCCAACTTACCTCCTCCCGAAATCTGATTTTTAATTAGAAATAGGTTTTTGATTTTCTTGAAGAGTTGGCAATTTTAATTAAAAGTACTACTAACACTTGTTATGAGACAGACTTAGCTTCCGTAGCCTCCAATCCAGGAGACAGGCATGAATTCATGATTTTAGACCCTGCGCAGGTTTGTATCACTTTACCCATAGAGACCTCCAAGGAGAGGCTCCAGAACGTTTATCACTAATCCAAGGTGTGATCTTCACCTGTTACTCGAGTGGGGATCCTCTCAAGGCCATCCCACTACACTCGCAGCCTAACAGCTTGTACCCCAACACATGTGGCGAGATTTCCCTGGCTTCAAATATAGCGCCATCATGGGCAACTAAGTCGCCACTTAGTCCCATCTCGCACGGTCTCTCCTGTCTTCCCAGAATCCGGATTTGGTGCCCTAGTAACTATCTAACCACCGTTGCAAAGATCACAATACTCTCTTAGGACAACCTTTTCTGGCTGTTTGCACACTCTATGGTTGACACTGAGATACGGCTCATTTTTCAAGTATTAGTTGGTTAAACTTATATACTACTTATGTAGAGGACCCCCCGGCCAATGTCACCTTCTCATCGGCATCCTCTACCCACCATATTAACTCAACACAGTAATTAAAATAAGCACAGGCCAACTGCTCCATCAGCTGTCCTGGCCAACACATTTTTTTCCATAAAAACCAATTCATTCCCAACCTTCCGTTCTCCACACCAAATCCACAACCCTTTTCATCCTCCAATTCCAAGTTCATAATTCCAATTTAAATATATAAGTTTAGTAATGCATGGATGGTATTGTAATGATATGGAAAGTTATTAAAAGCATTTTAAGAAAAGGTTTCCCAAAGGATGCTTGCCTGGAGTAGTACTGATCAGTACGTCCTCGCACGAATACGGGAGATGAGGGTCGGATTGATTCTGGTCGGGTCCTGACAGATGACCAAGGTATTAATTCCATAATACTGCCCAACTTCCTTTTTAATCTAACCCATTAATTTACCCATAGTATTAATACTTTAGCAAGCAAGTAATACAGCAGTTCAACTAATTCCAGATTTAACCAATTACATATTTTAGTTATTAATTCGGGCTTTTAGAAATTAAAATACCATTTTTCCTACGATTCAGATACGGGCATTTTAGCCTACGTAGATGCACGAGAGAATTAGATTATGCATTTTCCTATTTTCTTCTTCTCTTTTCTTTTCTCTTCTTTTCTTTTCTCTTCTTTTCTTTTCTTTTCTTTTCTCTTCTTTCCTTTTTCTTTTCTCCTTTCTCTTTCTTTTCTCTCTGTTCCCCTTTTCTTTCCTCCTGGCCGAAGGCCTCTCGGCTTCTCCCCTCTGGGACTCATCGCCTTAGTCTCTGGGACCGAGCTCCCCAGCTCGATCTCCCCATCGCCGCCGCTCTCCCCTGCGGTTTCCCCCTCTCTCCACTCCTCTCGGCTCGATCCCTCACCGCCGCCGCCACTATCCCGTGCGCTTCCCCCTCTCTCCACTCCTCTCCCCTACTCTACTACCCTCTGTCTCTTCTCCACGCCACTTCCGTGGCGCAGCGCTGCAATCGCCCCTATTCTTCTTGATGGCTGGCCTGTAGCGCCATGAAGTCTCCCTTCTACGACTCTACTGCTACTCTTTACTCTACTGCTACTCTCTGTCATCCCCCCCCCCTTATCCTCTTTTCTAATGCTCACAAGAACAGGTACTACTTGATCTTTTTGTTGCCCTCTTTCGCTGGTTGTTTTACTTTGATTTGGCATTTGTAGATGCATGATAAGAACAGGATACTACTACTTCATCTGGTTTTCGTTTTCTACTCGAGATTTCGCGTTCTAGGGTTCAACGGTACGAACAGATGCTACTGGTTTTGGGTGGTTCTTGCGTCCTACTCGATGCCTTCGGTTTTGTTTGCAAGTTCTTTACGGTCGATGATGTAACGTTCTTAGTGGGACGGCAGATTAGTCTAGCAACCCTAGAACGAAGCTGAGACTACCACTGCTTGATCTACTCAGTGCGCCAAGAAATAGTAGCTCACGCTCACGAGAACGATTGTGCACCGAGGATCGGAGTGGTTTCGGGTTCGGTTGGGGAAGAGGTGTTGGTCTTCTTTGCTCGGTTACTGTTCTTGGGGTCCTTCGTGGTTCAGTTCGTCTTGGGGGACCTCCTTGCTTCTGCTCCTTGTTCGGTTCAGTGATCTTGGGGTCCCTCCTGGTTCACTGCTTCTTGTGGCTTGTCTCCTCCTCCGGCCTCTGGACTCTCTCCTGGTTCCACCGGATCTTGGAGGACCTTCGGCTCTGGCTCCTTGCTCCTTGTTCTCTTGCGCTCTCTCTCTCTCTCTGGACAGTGTGTGATGTGCGTGTGTGCTGTTGCCTGGAACTGAGGAAGTGTGGCTGCTGGCTTGCTATAAAGGGGAAGGAGAGGGATGGGTGGCAGCCAAGCCTCCTCCCTTGCTGCCACGAGTACTGCCGGCTGCTGCATGGCCCTTCCCTTGCTGCCACGAGTGCTGCTGGCTGCTGCATGGCCCTTCCCTTGCTGCCACGAGTGCTGCTGGCTGCTGCATGGCTGCAAGCTGGCTGGGAAATAATACTTAAATGCTGGGGTGCTCTCTTGGGCAGTGCATGGCTTGAACGGTGTGATCGCTGGTTAATGCAGTGGTTCAGAGGTTATCTACTGAGGGAAAAACTGCTACGGATACCCGCAATCCGTACAGGTAAGTACAGATTGCCGAGTGATGAATCGGTCTAGCGAGGGATACCGATACGGCCCCTACGGGTCTGGTATGTCGGAGAACAATACCTCGCCTGCGGGTCTGACGGCAATCGTTTTTCTAACTCTACTCGGTCTAATCGTATTTTAAATTCTTTTGCAATCAGCTACACTAAATTAGCAGATTAATCAGTTGAATTAGCAGCTGGATTAATTAGAGCTAACACTAGTGGTTACTCCCTCTAATTACCCGGGGCACTTCAATAGTAAACAGCTCTACAGAACAGTAGTTAATCATAATGCAGGTCGCATATCCAAAGCTATAATTACACTGAACAGTCCATGGATTCAATGCCACAGACCACTTTCAAATCAGATAGATTTCTGTATTTATGTTGCTTAAAACTTTATAAGATACTGCTTGAACTTTGTAAGTTTCTTGAGGTATCTAATAAAGCTGGACCTAGTGGTCTTTGGAATAAACTGTAAAGGTTGCTCTATTGGCAGCTTCTACCTTAGTAGATCATCCTAGTCAAATTATTCAAATCTGAGTGTCTTCACACAGCTTCAACATTGTGCAGTCATATGATGCTTATACACTAGATCGATTGAACCCAAAAGGCTTCTCATATCCACATCAGATGTGCTCGAAACGAAAACTCCATCAGCCATAGCTTAGCCGAACTTAGGGCCTGTTTGTTTCTGATTTCGATTCTAGATTCTGGCCTCAAAAGCTGAATCGAAAACAAATAGTCCGATTCTAGGAATCGATTCTTATAATACAACCCACCTCTATACACTAGAATCCACAATCCAGTTCTAACGTGCTTCTGTGAATTCTGAGGAATACAAATATGAGAATACCACTAAACTTCAAAGTAAATTTACCCACCAATGCCATTACTTTCACCCACGCGCATCTCCCCATCCCTCCCACCCGAGCCCATCTCCCCTCATTTCGTTTCCCTGGCGGCGCAAGGACGTCGCCGCCTCCTCTCCGCCCATCTCCGCCAACCGGATCATCGCTGTGAAGTGCCTCGATCTCGACTGGCTCAACAGTAACCTCGCAAGCTCCTCTCGCTCACGTACTAGGGTTTGGATAGTGATGTTATTTCGATCGGGGAGATGCAATCATGCAGGGGTGGATTGGATTCAGTTGAGCTGGTTTGTGTTTAGTTGGGGTGATCGATCTGATTATATTTGTTTATTTGTTTGCAATTTTTAACTTGGGACTAATCTCTCCAATTAGTTTGATCAAAAAGTTCTGAGGGAATTTGGTACCAGTTACTGCTAAAATCTGAGGGGAATTTGGCCATATACATTGAAGTATTTCCAATAATCTGGGCTATTCCCCTTTTGCTAATTCCTTGTTGCTAGTCTAGTCAGCCTACACTTCTCTGTTTGCTTGTACTTATGCTTGACAAGAACACACACGGGCATCATCCCAGGAGAGGAAATGAATCTGATGGCCACAGCTAACGTTTCTGTGCCAAATCAGTTTTCGCAAACAGATTATAGAATAGAACTAGGATAGAATCCTCCTTCGGCAACTCTAATTCTCATAATAAAACCTTACAAAAATAGTTCCCAAAGTTGACCAGTGTAACTGAACAATGTTCAGATAATAGACTAGAACTAGAATCCTCTACAATGGAAGCAAAACAAAAGAAACATGACAAAGAACTGACAAACTGCTACTCCTAGTGTTTACTAGCAAGAATGTGAAACCTGGCTAGAATTGTCACAAACTAGACGAATTTGATGAAAGACCTCAAAAACCAATTCCCCAAACAGGTTGATATCCTGTCCACTCAAACTACATGTGCTAACCAGCAATATTCCAATTTCCAAACCCTGAAAACAGCTAGTGTACTGCAAGAGATCTCAGTTTATGTCATTTAGCTTCCTGGATTAACAGGTATAACTTAGATGGGCACAAAATTTGGAAACAGACGATTTCAAATATAGAACTCAATACCCAAATATTTTTACTTGTCCTGCTGCTCAGGTTTCTCCTTTTTGGAATGGTGTTTTGTGGGTTTGCAAAGCTGCAACGATGGGTTATAAATGGCATGTAGGCAATGGAAATAAAATTAATTTTCGGAAGATCACTGGTTTGGTAGTTCTAGTCTTGATATTCAGTTTTGGGAATTTTATGTTTTGATCAATGAAAAAGGTGCCACTCTAGCGTAAGTATGGGATGGCACTAACTTGAAATTTACTTTCCGTAGATGTGAAGATGATAGACATATGCTCATTTGGTTAGATAGTGTAAGCAATGCGCAGTCTATTTCTTTTTCTGATCATGATCATTCCCTGATTTGGAAATTTCATTCTTCTGGCCTTTACAATGTTCAATCCTTATATGCTGTGCTTAATTTGAGGGACTGTTTACCTCAGCTGTGTGGAAGTTACAAATCCCTCGAAGAGCCCATGTTTTTCTATGGTTGCTTGCTAACAACAAAATTCTTACTAGGGATAACTGTGACAACCCGCGTAATTAGCCCAGATAATTAACAGCTTCATTGTCATTACGCTGAGATAATTACACAGATCTCGGTATAGTGGCTAACAAAATATCGGGCAACCCAATACTTTATCAGTTACTACACCGTATTCAAAGTGTTGCAGCAGAACAATAATTAGAGACTGAAAATAGTACCTTTATTACAACCATTATGCCACGCAGGCTAGATGTCCATCTGCTAATTATACAAGTAGAACCGGGTACAACAGTAATACAATATAACGGTTATTACCCCGAAGACCTCTCAGGACGAGGTATCGGTCTACTAGGAGGCGGTCCGCTAGGGAACGGTCCTCTAAACTCTATAGTCCTCCTGTAGGTAGTAGTAGTAGTAGTAATCTGCCTCCTATAGGTCCTGGTCCTGCGAACAATCCTCACTCCAGGCCTCGGAGGTGGATCCATGGAACTCACCTTCTAAGCAAAGGGGGATTTAAGCAAGGGTGAGTACGGGAGTACTCAGCAAGTATTAATAGCAAAGAAAATGCATTATATGAATTTTCCTCCCAACCCAATTCAATCCAACAGCTTATCACCGTCCCTCAAATTTAGTTTTTTACAGAAATTAAGTTTTCTCTAAAAGTTGCTCATTTTAATTCTTCCAAAAGTCACTACTAACACTGTATGAGAGACAGACTTAGCTTCCGTAGTCTCCACTCCAAGAGACTGGCATGAATCATGATTTTACCCTGCGCAGGTTTGAACTACTTACCCATAGTGACATTATGATGCCCCAGAACATTTATCACTAATCTAGTACTAGATCTCCAACCCTGTACTCGAGTATGGACACCTCTCCCAGGCTGCTCCATCACTCGTAGATATAGTTGTACCCCGACGCTCACTTGTCGACAGTAACTCTACCCATGGCTTCAAATATACCGCCACTACGTCGGGACATGTACCCCCACAGGCATACCGGCATATCCCAGGAGTACGCCCTTACAGAACTTACCCAATGTGGAGATTCTAATACCCTCATATGACAACATTTTCTGACCGATTTCTCACACTATGGTTGATACTGACTTACGACTCATTGCCCAAGTGTTAGTTTGTTTGACCTTATATACTAACTTATGTAGAGGACCCCACCGGCATGACAATCCTTCTCATCGGCGTACCCTACCCACCATAATAACTCACGTTATTTAACTCCTTTCCTAATCTCCATACCAACACCATATTCATCTTCCAACCCATTAGTTCATCCATTTTCCAATTCACACTTCCAACCGATTTACCAATCTAATATTCTTCTAGTTGCAAATTAATTTTCAATGCAATGGTGACATTTGTAATAAGGAAACATTTAGAAAGCAGTTAATAAATGGATGATCAAGGAACTTGCCTGGTATAGAATCTAAACGTACGTCCTCGCTCGAGTATTGGGGTTGGTTCAATTGACTCAGATCTAGTCCTGAAAATACAGAATATTAATTTTGAATGGATTTATGGCGTCCAACCACTAGTCTTAGCAGTATTAATTAGGTCTTGCTTTAATTATTATTTTCAGCTAATTGACTAGTCATTTCCCACTGGTTAGTTCCGGTTTGCAGTTGTTTTAACGAAGGGATGACTAATTAACGGAACTAGCTACCGATCGCATCGACAACCTCAAATCTGAACTGTCGGGGATTGGATAATCTCCATAAGTATTGTAATTCCCCGGCAGGCGGTTTCGGCCGACCATGCGTACCCTCAGATGACGTTCCCGAGGAAGACCATTGCATGATCTGGCTGGCTGGTCCGCCCGATCGGACTAGGCTCAGTATTCAGTCACGAGCATCCATGCTCGGGCATAACCAACTACGCTCGGCCCAGGCTCACCCGCGAACGGCATGGTCGGAAGGTCGTGTTCGGCCCGTAACATCCGAATGATGCTAATTACGCCAAGATCTGGTGGCTGGTGCCGTTATGCCACGATCTGGTGCCGTTACACCCACGACGGGAACATGGCGTAAATCAAGGCTTCGATTATAGCCGCGGTCAATGCAATCAAGTTCCCGTTATTCGGCTACAGTTATGTTAGATATTCTATAAGCTATAAATACCTCCGGTACATATCGATAAGGGGGTCTACACAGAGGGTCACGCGAGGACAAACATGCGTGAACACATTCCAAAACAATCAGTAATACCAACACCAATGGAGTAGGGTTATTATCTCCGCAGTGAGAGGCCCGAACCAGTATAATCCCTTTGTCCGTTTTTCGAGCATCCTATCTCCCTCACGAGCATTACTCAGACGCAAACCCTTCACCGAAAAAGGGGCCTGTGTAATGCTCGTGACTCCCCGGCCGGCAGATCCTTCGGCTCCGGGTAGCCTAGCCCTTGGCTAGCCACCCCCCTAATGGTTCCCTCTCTGCTGCTATTTTTGTGCTAGGGTTCTAAATACTTTTGCTTTTGGGCTCGGTTTCTTGCTGCCCTAGGCGTGGATTTGGGCTTTGGTTGGCCGATCTACTGGTTGCTTGGTTTTCTTTTTCGTTACGGATGGTCCAAGATGGTTCCCTCTCTGCTACTATTTTTGTGCTAGGGTTCTAAATACTTTTGCTTTTGGGCTCGGTTTCTTGCTGCCCTAGGCGTGGATTTGGGCTTTGGTTGGCCGATCTACTGGTTGCTTGGTTTTCTTTTTCGTTACGGATGGTCCAAGGTGAGTACAAGGCCAGTGATGATCCGAGCGCAAGAAGAAGAAGTGTGGGATGGAGGCGTTGCGGCGATACCGGCTTTCATCCAAGCACAGGGAGTGTGGATGAACCCCGGGACGAGCAATGCAGCCTCCCTCTAGCTCCCGATCTGAGGCCCCACGGTTTCTTGGCCCGATCTATTCTCTACTCTATTGGATCTACTCATTCTATAAGCTACATTTTATTCTATGACTAGCTGCTACTTGCTATTGCTATTAGTTACTTGTGCACCTGGTTCGGTTGGTCTGATGTGGAAGAAGAGTTGGGGATGAGGTAGCAGGCCTTGAGCTCCTTGCTTGGCCTCCTGCTTGATCCTCCTCGCCTTCTCTTGGCTCGGTTAGGGTTTGGCTGGGGGTTGGAGCCTTGGAGGTGGCCGATCTATTCCAGACCGGTGGCTCCCCTTGGCCGGCTCTTCCTCCTCCTTTGGCCCTCAGTGTGTTCTTGCTCTCCTCTTGCTCACTCAGTTTGGGGTGTGGCGAGAAGGGCAGTGGCTGGCTCGAGCTGGCTCTTAGTTGTGGCGAAGAGAAATGAGGGGAGTGCTGTGAACTCTCTCTCTCTGGCATTGGTTCTTATCATTTTTACCAAGCAGCAATTACTCTTTTACCCCCCTTGGCTTCCTTACTGCTAGCCCATGGTAAAAAGGGCACAAGAGTCATTCCACACCCTATTGCAATGTCAGTGGTTCTATACACTTATGCCTACTGCCAGATGATTTTGATGCTTAATTACATGCCAAAGAACTGATTAGGAGATGATATAACGCATTATCTTGATGGAATTTTTAGGGTCCTTACAATAACCTTGAGAAAAGACAAAACATTCCTGACAATACATGCCTTTTGTGTTGTGAGAAAGAATCAGTGATACAACTATTTTTTGGTTGTGTGGTAGCTAGAAATGTTTGGGAGGAAATTTCTGCTATAACTGGTAAAAACTTTGGTAATAACTTTGAAAGTGTGGCTAAGTGGTAGTTTTGTAGAAATAATAATTCTCAGATAACGAACATGTTATCTTCTGCTGCTTTATGGTGTATCTGGAAACCAAGAAATGAGATCTGTTTTCGAAATAAGTGCTGGTCATCTATGCAGGTTATTTGGAGAAAAATGTTGACAACTATGCAGAAATGGCGGCTCCTCTGCAAGGATATACAATTGCCCTGGATGGATTGCTTCATTTTGGCTTTGAATGGCAAGACCTTGGAGCATCCTAGGCTCAGTTGGACAAGCCTGGAGGGGACTTGAACATAGCTCCAGGACAGAACATGATGAAGGTGGAGGAGCCAAAAAGATGTGCCTTGATTTCTTACCAAAACAATGAGAAGATAGAGGAAGATGAAGTTTGAAAAGAAGCTGTGATGTCTTATTTTTGTCAGAATCTGAATGTAATAGATGCCTTCGAGTAGGATCAGTCGTGGTCTGGTTGCTGAGATTATAGTACTTCTTTTGAACCAGTTGGATGTACGCTGCAACTTGACTCGGGCTTCATTTTAATAAATGGGACTCGAGCATGAGCTCTGTTTTCTAAAAAAAAAGTTAAAAAGAAAAAAAAAAGGGGAAGAAGTAATTTACTAGGCATGAATATCTTCCGTGATAGTATTGCTAATGCTTTGTTTTCTATGAGAGGATATGTTGTTATGTTCTGTCATGTATATGACAAGTTATTTTGAGTAATAAAAATACACTTGTATGAATGAGGGATCGTTTACTATTTCACACGCTTTTTATGCCTAGAAATTCGTATTCCTCAACTAGCTGCAATGTCGACATGCGGTTGTTACATGTACATTACACTCAAAACAACTAGGGGTATTACAAACATCACACTTCAAAAGCTACCAGCTAGTCCTTCCAAAAGCTAGGATGCCAAACAGCTCAGCTTTTGAAGATTCAGCTTTTGATGATTCAGCTTTTGAAGATTCAGCTTTTGATGATTCAGCTTTTGAAGAATCAGTTTCTCTACAGTCACAATCTAGAATCAACTTTTGGAGAATTCACAACAAAAACAAACAGACCCTTATGCAGTTATGCATATGAAACCGGACAGGGAAAAAAATTGTACAAAAAAGACAATCCTGATATGCGAAGTTAGCACAAAGGCATGCCTGTATTTAACCTAAAATGCACTAGTAGAGATTTAAGGAGCATCAAAAGTAGCAGGAAGGCTGCACCAATAAAACATGTTTGAGTCATACAATTGCTATGGAGTTGCTATTTCCTACACTATTCTGAATTAGGGCACATTGGGATTTAGTTACACAACATGCAAAACATAAATATGGACTAAAAAAAAGGCTTATCAAGTGAACATTAAAACAAGTACTCGAGGGCATACCTCACAATATGCTCCCTGAGCTCAGATGTGGAGGCCTGCTCAGACCCCTGCACGATCAACTCCCTTCTTCTGACCCCCCATCATCGCCCTTAGACAAATCTGCATCATCTTCCCCCGGTCCTTCCTCCAAAACTTCTCCCACTCTCTATCCTCTCTCTTCGCCCTCTCCTCCTTGTTCTTGTCTCTGTTGCAGTTCCTCTTATTGTCCCTAACTCCCTGTCCCTCTGTTCCCTTTCCTTATCCCACTCCCGCTCGGGCTCTCTCTCCTGATCCTTCCCTCGATCGCGGTCACGGCCACCGTCACGCTTCGATTCCCTCTCCCAGTGCTTGCAATCCCTGTCCCTGTCTCTCTCCTTCTACCTATCCTTATGCTTGCTATCATCCTTCTCCCTCTTCTCGTCCTTATCCTTCTCTCCATCCCTTTCCCTGTTCCTCCTCCCACTACCATGGTGATCCTTCTCCTCCCTCCTGTGCCTCTCCCTCTCCTTGCCCCGGTGTCTCGCGCTACCATCCACCTCCATATCCTCCGTCACCGCATCTCTCGCGTCGTCGGCCGCCCCCATCACCAACAATCCAAATTCACCACCGAGCAGCAGCCCGCATCAGTCACCCCCTAGAAAATTACAGATCCCCGGTCAATCAAAGCAGATGGAATAGCGCATCATTACTACGCACCAACAAGTATAAACGATCAAAGCTCCGGCTAAACCCTAATCCGCGCCGAGCCGGCGGAGCGCTCGAACCAGAGACTGGCGACCTCCAAATCAACGCGAAACCAGTAGATGGTGGAGGAGGAGCTTGCCTTTCCTCGGATATGGCGTCGACGACGACGACGACGACGACGAGGTATAGCGAGCCCTAGAAGTCGAGGTCAAGAACGCCGGCCGCGGCGCCCGAACGAGTAGGGGAGGGAGGAAGGAAGCGGCGGTGACGAATCACGAATACCATGCTACTTTGAGGGCCTCTTTGTAAGAACGCTTTAGGACCAATGGCGCATAGGCTGATAGGCATGTACAGCAATATAGAATATAGATGGCAGCTGTTTATAATATAGCTCTATATCATCTATAGATAGCACTAAAAATAATTCATATAATTGATCGTCTATATAATTGTCTGTAATGGTTTCTCATTCAATTAACAGACTGTCTATACAATGATACAGAAAATGTAAAGCTGTCTATTAAATAGTAGACAGTCTTTTCTCTCCTTCTTCTCTCTTCTCCACATCACTTAAAATCCTACGTGTCATCTCTTATAGACAGCTAAATATAACCATTGTACATGCTCTTAGAGATGGGAAGTTCCGGCTTATCCTGTAATGCCCATGTAGGGATGGCAAAATTACCCGTGGGTTCGGGTATCCGTGGGTACCCGACCCGATGGGTTCGGGTATGGGTTTGATTTCAGACCCGCGGGTTTTAAATTTCGAGTTCGGGTTTGGGTTCGGGTTCGGTTCTGCACCCGTGGGTACCCATGGGTACCCGAATTAATTAATATAAATTTAAAATAATGGAAGTTAATCAAGATTTTCAAGCATCGTTCGAGATGTAAGATACGGTAACTTTCATGATTATATACACCATATATTTTTCCTTTAAACATAGAAATTACAAATGAATTGATTGACAATTGATGGTTAAAAATTTGATTGCGAGGTGGATTTAATTTCGGGTTCGGGTATGGGCGTGGGTATGTACCCGTGAGAGATTTCGGGTTCGGGTTTCGGGTTTGGGTCTGCGGGAGGTCTACCCGCCCATACCCGCCCGATTGTCATCCCTATGCCCATGTGGCCTTCCTCGTAAAAAGTCTCTAAAGAATTCCGAATTTACATTTATTTATTTATTCTGACAAAAAGAACTCCTAATTCCATAAATACACAACTCGTTTGTGAAAATACCCTAAAAAGTACTAAATTACGATCAGGTCATTCTATTGTTTTTTGGCGATAAAAACCTCCTATTTTCGCATATCCACAATTTAGTTTGAGCCGAACCTTCCAGCCAACGGATCCTCACGGTTCCAAAAAATTGCGTCCGAGCAAGACCATACCCATTTTACAAAAAAAAAACCTAAGGTGTTGCGCGTCGTAACCTACTTACACGGCATGTCGCCGTGTGTACATAGCTAGTAGTACATGTTAGCGGTAGTAAACCTGTTACCCATCTCACGTTATATCTACTATTTAACACACGATTCGATTTTATAGTTAATTTTATATTAATTGTATAAGGCTATTACACATAATTATATAGATAATTTATTATATAATATTACTAATTCTGTGTATAGATAAATAGATAATATAGAGATGTATTATAGATAACTGTTGTTCATACTTATGTACATGCTTGGGTCGGTTGTAAAAAAATTAAAAGTCAGAATCGCACTAATGAACGGGCTGGGCGTTGGACGGAGAGACGTATAGCCCAACAAGAAAGTCGCGCGCGCGTGCCGTCCCGGCGTCACGCGTGTCCACAAATTGGGCCAGTGGAGGGGGCACCGGGCTTGTTAGTACTGTAATTATTGGTGATTTGGTGTGGTCCGGGCTGCCGGCTGCGTGGGCCATGGTTTTTTCTCAGCCCTGCAGGCTGCTATATCGGCTGTAGGCTAGGCCCATCAAACTGCCGCGTATGCTTATTGCTTAAGTTGCTTACCGACTTGTTTCCATTTTTTTTTCTCCCTCCAATAATGCATATCACGTTTGAGAAGAAGTGTTTTTCTTTAGCAATCATGTGTACGGTACAAAAGTCACTACTACACCAAGCCATTTCACATATCTACAATGTGTGGGTCACTACCTTTGAACTAATAAATGGCAGAAATTTTTGATCAAGATAAATGGCAGAAATCGCACTAGCCAGAAGGCCCAGAACAAATTAAGGGAAAAAGGTACAGTTGCTCGCTACGCGCACACGACGAGTTGACGACATGGTGCGCGGGTGTGCCCTACACATATGACCTAGCCTTGTGTCCTCGCGCAGAACTCAGAACGGGCTCCACGTCTCCGGCGGCATTCCACTGTGCTGCGTGTAGCCCTCCTCGCTCCAGTCCCGAGGGAACTCCGGCTCTGGACCGCCGCTACCTTCCACCATGCCGCTCAGCAGGTGCCTGAAGCTCTGAAATGGCGACGGCGCCGGCCAGTACTGGTGCGCCGCCGGGAGGCCGGAGCCTTGCTGCTCGTAGTAGTAGCCGTCGATGATGGCCGTCGGCGCGCGACCAAAGGAGGCGTCGATAGGGTCCATGGGCAGCAGCGCCGGCGGCACGCTGAGATCACCGGAAAGTGAGCCTGCCTCGTCGGAGGCTGCTCTTGGAGTAGTTGTTCGCCTTTTGTAGGACACCTTACACAGCACCCAGCTCTTCTGGTCCTGGATATGGAACAAAAACAAAAGTAGATGGTCAGTTCGTTAGGGTTGGGTAGTGCTGGCGAATAATGCAAAACAACAAATTTTGACAGCTTTAATTTGGATTTTGGAATGGATTAGCACGAAGGATGCGATTATACTTTTTTTTTTTTTTGGGAAGAATGATTATACATATTCACTTTCGAAACACATATACGTGATAGAATATATATTAGAAGGGCATGGAGGACAAGCCATCATCTCCAAGTTACCCTCGTTAGAGGTTTCTGGTATCTTTGTAAACTTGTTCGTTGCTTAATGATTGGTGTCGTGGAAATCTGAATGCTTAAATGGCAACTTGAAATAAAGAACTTCGGATAATAAGGCAGTAAAACCATTTCCAAAAAGTTTGGCGCACGCGATATTGTAGTTTAATTAGTGCCGCTGATGTATGGTGATGGAGCCAACCGAACAACCTTGCTATGTACCAGGTTTGGAATTATGGGATAAGAA
Source organism: Rhipidocladum racemiflorum (assembly GCA_036346355.1). Lineage (NCBI taxonomy): Eukaryota > Viridiplantae > Streptophyta > Magnoliopsida > Poales > Poaceae > Rhipidocladum > Rhipidocladum racemiflorum. Next base: position 65,956,914 of record CM070576.1, on the reverse strand, counting down.
TGATTTGCAAGTGGCATTAGTAGTTTAATTATCATATCAGCCTGTTCGGAGCAGCGGCATCTATAGACTGAATGAAGAAGGGATTTCCTGATGGAAACTTGTAGACACTAACTTTCTAGCTGTCAAATAACACGCGAGAGATCCACGTGCGAGGGTATTAAAAGAGTCGAGCTTCTAAGAGTACCTATTATATATAATAGTGTGACATCGGTTGTTATAAATTTTGCCGTGTAAGATTTTTATTGATATAGAGAAAAGAGAGGAGGGGGAATAGTATAGTTGTCTCTTCATAAAAAGATAGTCATATAGACAACACTTATCCATAACAAACATTTGTAATATTGTAATTAAAAGATCGTATGATCCCATAGAGACAATCATTAGATGTTATCTATTGCACAAATTATCTTTAGATAACATATATGAGTATATATATAGTCATCGTCTCTAATATTGTACACACTCTAATTACTTATGAAGAAGATTTCTAGCTTTTTCTTCTTCTTCTGCGAGGAAAGCTTTCTATCTCTGCACGAATAAGAGATTAATTAGCTTAGCCAGTTTTTTGACTTTTTGAATAACCAATCGCTGCTGCTTCTTCCGCCCAAATCACACAAAAACGGATGCTATTCTGAGAGAACATGTGGCATGTAGTGTAGCAGTGGTATATATATACCTTGAGAGATGGCGAGCTGGCGGGGTGGTCGGCGACGGCAACCGCCTGGCCCTCCACGCGGCGGAACTCGTGCATGACCCACTCCGTCTTGGCTCCCCTGGGGGCTCTCCCTTGGTAGAAGACGAGCGTCTTGCGCATCCCGACCAACGCGCCGCCGCCGCCGCCGCACCCGCGCCGGCTGATGATGGCGCGGTCCTTGCCCGTCGCCTTCCAGTAGCCCGACCGCGTCGCGCGGTTCGTGCGCTGCCCCGTCGCGTACTTGCGGTCGAGCAGGCTGAAGAAGTACCACTCCCTGCCTCCCACGGATGCCTCGTCTGAGCGCACGCACACCGAGCGGGAAGAGAATTAGATCGTGCACGCGAATCACTAATGACAAGGATGTGTCATGTGATAACATTGCCGTCCCTTTCACGGCCAGATCCAGGGGTGCCGTGTATGTCGTGGTACTTAAAAAAATTTAAAAAAAATGCTATGAGATCGTACCTTCGATTAGCTAAATTTATGATTTAATTAGTTCCAATTTTAATGGTTTAGAATTTTTAAGACCTTAGAGCTATTTGTGCTATATTTTTATCAAAGTTCAATATGTATGTATCGTCAATTAGCTAAATTTGTTGATTTAATTGATTTCGATTTTAATGTTTTAAAATTTTTGTGACCTTAGAATTATTTGCATTATACTTTTATCAAAGTTCAAATATACTTATTGAATTTATGCTGTTACAACATCACTGTATAAAAAACTATAGAGTTGTATATGCCAAGTGAACATCCCATAAAAAAAATTAGTTCGCGGCTGATCCCTTTCGCACTTGGATTGCCGATTCAGATAAGCTAGGTCACATGCATCTAGTACTGTGAAGAAAAGGCAGAGCAAATCAAAAAACCCCTGCAGCGAAGGCAAGAGTTTCCTGCTTTCAGGCCTAAGGATTTTGTACAAAATACAAACCGCAAGGTGTCGTGGTGTAGTTGGTTATCACGTCAGTCTAACACACTGAAGGTCTCCGGTTCGAGTCCGGGCGACGCCATTTTCGTCGTCTTTTTTTTTGTTTTCTGGATCAGGGAAGGTTTCTACTCGACTGATTTTCCTTCATGAAATCAATTACCCTGTTCATGTCATTCAATTTCGCTTTGCTATATGCTGTTCCTCTATATGGTGCAAGATGGAAGAGATACTACACAGCTCTTTGTTGCTTGCTGTTGGTGTGCAACGCTTGATTAGACCCTGCACCTCTAGCTGTGCCTCTGTAAGCAATCTATATATGACTATTATCCTACATGGAGCATCAAGTTGCATACATCAGACAGACCGTACGTACCTGGAAGATCCCAGGGCTCGCACTTGTTGAGGTCGACGTCGACCATGGCGCCGCCGCCGTACGCGCCACTGCCTGAGAGCTTGTGGCAGAGGTAGTCCAGCACGAGCTCGTCGTCCGTCGGGTGGAACCGGAACCCCGGCGGCATCCTCGCCTCCATCATGCTTATCAAGCTCATTGCCTCCGTGTATATATCAATCAATCAATCCACGTACGCCTAATTAGAGAGGAGGGGGGGGGGGGGGGGGCAGATACAACGCTAGAGTGAGAATGGTGTCTGCAGAAATTTCCAAGGATATGCACACGATGGGGTATTAATAAGGAGATCTAGATAGCATGGACTTGTTTTAGCATGCCAGAAAAAAAAAGCTGACATAACGATGGCTGCTATTGATGATGCAACGCCACGCAATAGAAACTGGTGTATTCAAGTATTCAACAGTCCGCATGATGTTTTTTTTCAGCTTTTCTCTTTAATCGTCGCCTGCTTTTTATTTATATTTTAATATTTATACAACTTTAAAAAACATAGAAGCACTTCTTGTTTTTTTAGACTCGATTTCTCAATTAGTTTTCGGCAGAAGAATATCGATTTTTCAAGTATGCGTACGATTATATAAAGGCTATATATTAGTAGTATTTTGTAGTTAGCGGCGATCCGGATAGATATATAGGATTAGCGCATTACTTACATGTGTAAAGTCGTACCTCTCGGGGAAGTGTGCCATGACGTATCGAATACGGAAGTGCAGTGTTTCTGTATCTGTTCCTGTATTTACGCTTATATAGTATTAAGAGATGTCAACATTTTTGTAGATACTAAATTTTTTATGCCTTTTAGTACTACTTTAACGTAGGTTTCGGTGCCTCCCAACATCGAAAAAAGTCACTCACTAGAATTTACTGCAGGCAAACACATATGTAGATTTTGTATTCAGAAAGAAGCCGTGGTGATATTCAGGAGCCGAAATGACAGTCAGTCAATCTTGTTGTTACTATTCTGGATGAGTGGATGTACTCACGATCTGTCGATCAAACAGTAACAGGTAAGATGATGATCCATCAGAATTAACATCCATCATATTCATATCCATCTGCTTTCGTTCCAGCTTCCGGCTTTCGTTCCAGCTTTCAGATAGCCAGCGCTCAATCCATCATGTACGTAAGCTAAGTAGCTAACTGGTACCGACGACGACCGCGGGTATGGCCGCAGCCACGAGCGGCTGGCCCCCGTGCTCCACTCCCCGAGTGTCGCCGTCGCCACCGTCCGATCAAGAATCCATGTCCCGGAACGCGGGGCAAGTCGTGCTCTGGCGCCGGCAGCCATGCGTCCGCCTGATGTTACAGACACGCGCCTTCATCCGCCGCCTCATGCGGTGCTCATCTCTTGCTACAGAGCTCCTCTCTTGCCGGTGATGGCAATGTTGTTGTCAGTTTGCAGCGACGAATTGACGAGCATCAAACGATCAGCAAATGGGCTGTTCGGCCTTTCCGTTCTCTGGCAGGGAAATCAATCGGCCGGCCCAAAGAGCAATTCACAAGGTACAAACGAATTAGCAACGGGACACCAAAATCATTCTTGGAGATGCCAAACCATAAATAGGATTTCCTCCATCAGAGGATTAGTTCAAAACTGCCAAACTAACACTGTGTTCTGACAGCACCGAACAAAGAACCGGCCAACCCTGTTCGTCTGCGAGTGCTTGGCCATCGCATGATATCACTATACGCATAATCGCAATCGACCTGAGTAAAAATTTTACTGCTTCTTGTGACTCGTGAGACCATGTCAAACACTTTTACGTTCAGCAACCACCAACTTCATAAGGATGGTTCAGTTAAAATGGATATCGACATTCAATAGATATCGTTAGCGATGAGGCATGTTGTTAGCGTGGCTATATAAAATGGATATCCCAGGTGCTTGCATGTTCAGTTAAACTCGATATTCTAACTTTTTTTATATATAGAATTCTATCCTTATCTCTAATTTCGTGGCTATATAAAACCAACCCCTGTATATGTACATTGAAACATCATAGTGCATCTTTGTTTTCCGTGATTTTTTTCCGCAAGGATTTTTCACACCAATCCCATGTTCCAATCTCCTGTGTGTGTGCAAAACTCTAAACCTAATAAGTGGTATCAGAGCATTGCATGCAAGGAGATTTTGATCTTCAACCGTCGCCGATCGACCTCCATCGTGCCGGCCGTCCGCCACCAGCGTTGACTTCGGCCACCACCTGCCTCGGGTCTTCGGCCGCCAGCCGATCCCCGATCCGATATCGCACGCGCCGTCTGCCCACACGCGGCCTCCTCAGCTTCCACGCCAACACCATCGGCCTCCTCGGCTTTCGCACCATCTCCGCATCGGCTACCTTCGACGCTTCGGATTCTGCGCGCGGCCGCTCTCCAACCACCAGCGCACCCCGAGCTTTACTGGTCGGACCGTTGGCCCTCCACCGCCGACTTCTCGGCTTCCCGAGCGCGCCGTCACTTCAACAATCACGTTGCTTCGTCCGTGACAACCGACATCGCGCCAGCCTCGGACGTCGACCGCTCGGCTTCCCATCGACTCCGTCTTCTGCCCACTAGCAGAAAAATCAAGAAATTTAGAACTGATAATGGATTAGAATTTTGCAGTGGTAAGTTTAATCAATTTTGTGCTAATCATGGTATTGCAAGACATTTGACTATTCCACATAAACCTCGGCAAAATAGTGTGGCGGAGCGTATGAATCGCACTCTTCTGAAAAGAGCCCGTTATATGCTTTCAAATGCAGGTTTATGGGACAAATGTGTTTTGTGGGCTGAGACTGTTTCCACAGCCTCTTATTTGGTTAATCGCTCTTCAAATTCAGCCATTGATTTTAAGATTCCAGAAGACGTTTGATCAGGTAAACCGGTTGATTATTCAAATTTGAAAATTCTTTGTTATCCTGCTAATGCTGATGTTAGTGATGAAAAATTAGAGCCAAAAGCAAGAAAATGCATATTTGTTGGATATGGTTCAGGTGTCAAGGGATATCGTTTATGGTGTTCTGATGCTTGCAAATTATTCATTAGTCATGATGTTACTTTTCATAAAGATTATTTACTTTCATTTGGTAGTGATAGTGATAGTTTTTCATTCACAAAAGAATTTGAAATTTCACCCACAATTGAATCTAAAATTTCTAAAGCTGCTGCAAGAAATGCATAATTTGAAGTAGTTTTACCTACTATTGATAATGATTCATCTAGTGGTTCTACTTTACAACCAATTTCAACACCTAGTGGTTATACTTCACAACTAGATTCAGTATCTCCTAGTACTAATGATCATTGCATTGCTCGAGATAGAACTAGAAGGAATATTCAATTACCTGCTAGATATCGTGACACTGATGATATGGCCTGTTATGCTCTTTTTGATGCACAAGATGTTTGTGATACTTTTGAACCTTCTTATTCTGAAGCTATCTCATGTGAAAATTCTTCTAAGTGGTTACAGCTATGAATGAAAAAATTTTGAGCCTTCATAAAAACAAGACATATGATTTGGTTGAGCTTCCAAAAGGTAAGAAACTTTTAAAGTGCAAATGGATTTATAAAAAGAAGGATGGTATTACTGGAATTGAACCTGCAAGGTGGAAAGCCCGTTTAGTGGTAAAAAGTTTTGACCAAAGGGAATGTATTGACTTCAATGAAGTTTTCTCTCATGTTGTTCACCTCTCATCAATTCGGGTTATGCTTGCTTTTGTTGCTTTATTTGACTTGGAATTAGAGCAACTTGGTATTAAAACTACTTTCTTACATGGAAATTTAGAAGAAGAGATTTTTATGACACAACCTGAGGGTTTTGCCATTCCTGAAAAGGAGAATTTAGTTTGTCATTTGAAGAAGTCTCTCTATGGTCTAAAACAAGCTCCAAAACAGTTGTATAAAAGATTTAATTCTTTTATGATTGCACAACAGTATTCTCGTAGCAATTATGATAGCTGTGTTTACTTCAAACAGTTCTCAAATGGTTCTTTTGTTTATTTACTGCTCTATGTTTTTTTTTTTTGAAATAACGGTAGGAGCTCTGCCAGTGCATTAAGAGGGAAAGCGTTTAACAACAGTTATTGGGAAAACCGGACAGACCCGGCTGCCCCAAACGCAAACTCAAAACAGAACTATGCGGGTGAAGGCAGACGACGCGCTACATAAGCAAGACTCCTTGCATCTATTGCCTTCTGGACAACAGAAGCCACCGAGGAATGAGTCCCAGTGAAGATCCGCGCATTACTGCTCTATGTTGATGACATGCTTATTGCTTCTTATGACAAATCATTGATTAAACAGTTAAATGCTTAACTTAGTCATGAATTTGAGATAAAAGATCTTGGTATAGCAAAAAAAAAATCTTGGAATGGAAATTCAGCATGATCGCAAAGCTAGTACATTATTTCTATATCAGAAAAATTATATCGAGAATGTACTTGGCAGATTTAATCTCAATGATTGCAAACCAGTTTCTACACCTTTTGCATCTCACTTTAAATTATCTTGAAGTTAGTTTCCTACTAATGAAGAAAGACAAAGACTATATGTCTCGTGTTCCTTACTCTAGTGCAGTTGTTAATCTCATGTATGCTATGCTTTGCACCAGACCAGATTTAGCTCATTCTGTTGGTGTTGTTAGAAGATTTATGCATAATTCTCGCAAGGAGCATTGGAATGCAGTTAAGTAGATCCTTCGTTACTTGAAAGGTACTTCTAATTCTGGCTTGATGTTTGATAAAAAAAGAAGTGAAGACAAATGATGTTCTTGGGTTTGTTTATTCTGATTATGCTGGTGGTATTGATAAAAGAAGATTAATTTCTGGATATATCTTCTCTTTATATGGTTCTGCAGTCAGTTGGAAAGCATCTTACAACCTATTGCTACTCTTTCTACTACTAAAGCGGAATATGTTTCAGCTACTGAAGGCGTTAAGGAAGCTATTTGTTTGTGAGGTCTAGTTTCTGAATTTGGCATTAAACAGGATACTCTTATTGTTTACTGTGATATGCAGAGTGCTATTTGTTTGACCAAGAATGATATATATCATGCCAAGGCCAAGCACGTTGATATCAAGTACCACTTTATTCATGATATTGTTGCTAAAGGACATATTATTGTGGGAAAAATACATACTGATGATAATCCTGCAGACATGCTCACCAAGACACTTTCTAATACAAAGTTCAAACGTTGCCTTGACTTGGTTGGCATTCATGGTGCTTAATTGCCCTTTGGGGTTTTTTGGAGATAAATTTTCATCATGGATTTTGAGTCAAGGGAAGGTTTATTAGTAATATGACTCAAACTCAATATCCTGACCTTACTTATCTTTAATTCCGTGGCTATATAAAGCCAACCCCTGTACATGTACATTGAACCATCATATTGCATCTTTGTCTCCCGTGGTTTTTTTCGTAAGGGTTTTTTCACGTAAATCACGTGTTCCAATCTCTTGTGCTTGTGCAAAACTCTAAACCTAACACATGCAATGCCATCGTTGGAAGAATTACACTGAATTTATGCTTTATATACTTGATTTGGTTAATTCCAAAGGAGGAGAAGGATACGGTTGTCGCCGTTAGGAGCTGGGCAGTTGACAAAGGCATGGTTTCCTCTGTAGATGAGTAGCAAACTTGATTCACTTAATTGAAGGAATAAGGGTATGCTACACTAATTCAAATTAAAAAATTTACTATGTAAATTAGGATACCAAGCAAGTAAGAGATCATGGATCGTTACCACTAGACGTGCATGCAACAAAAGGACAGTCAAAGTAGCCAAATTCAACATAGCGCGTGTTCCCGAGCAGTGATCCATCGTCCTTGAGTGGTGGTCGAACAACATGAACTACCATCCCAATCAACATCGTAGTAGCAGCAACGTCTCTACTGAAGTCCACACATTTGGGGAAGGAGCACCATGCGTCGGTGTGCTAGCGTAAGCTTGCACGACAGGGCATGGATGGTGACGGCTAGGGTTTTTGATGATACAATAGTTGCATCCCCTTAGCCTTCACGTACTCCCTTTATATAGCCCCTCAGTGGAACCCTACGTTAGGGGCCTTACCAAGGTGTAAAGGACACTTGGACCATTAGTAACGGATCCAATCAGAACCAATGTATTCCAACCCGTTAAGTATGTGACCATGTATGTTCATGCATATTCGGCAATGGCCCGAAAACTCCTTTCGATCCATAAGCTGGCAGTGGCCCCTAGCAGGGCATAGCGACTTCCAAATATACACATAGATTATATCGAACGAACTTATATATTGCTTATATACCGTTATATAGGAGGAGAAATTTTCATCTTGATCGCTCACATTCCTTTGTATATTTCATAGTAAATCCGAAAAGCTACATTATGACTATTACAGTGTAGCATTTGGCAACCCCTAAGTATACTTTACACATGTAGGAAATCATAACGATCTCAGGTCTAAAGATCCAACATACACTATGTATGAGACCAACTGATGACATTTAAGAATATAACAATTCCGACATTGTCTCATGGCTCACTCCAACACAATGTTCTCTAACATGTGTCTATATTATTGACATTATATCCATATATCTATGATTCATAAAACATGATCATCAATCAATTCATGCGCTGACCTATAAACCATAATTGCCCCCACATGATGGTATAAGGTCAGGGATAATTCAAATAATATTAAAACATGACTAAGGAGTTTCACAAACAAGTCATATACTTGTTAATCTATACTAATAATATTTATTCAAAGGACATAATAATCATATTATTCTATGAACATAAACATGATACAATCATCTTCGTAATTGCCTCAAGGTACATCACTAACATTAACTACTATCTTTTTCAGTGAGAAGAGGTTAAAATGACATGATCTGGCCGAAGCACAATGATATAAAATCTCTTTTCCAGATTCACGGAACAAAAGTATTGACAAGCAAGATATGCTATTGTTTTTTCCGTACTTGATCAATCAGAAGGTTGCTCAATATGGGTGAACGCAGCAAGAAATTGTGATCAGGCAGTCGATCTCACAGAAGTTTGAACACAAACGCCTGAAAAATAGACTTAAAAAAGTCTACTCTTGAGGACTGAGCCTAGCTCAGTGGCTGAGACTTGCGGTTGGCAAGCTAGCCACCCGGGTTTGAGCCTTGGCTCGGCCCGGGTGCTCACCGGCTGAGTTGCTTTCGCGTGTGTGTGTGGGTGTGGGTGTGGGTGCGTGTGTTCGTGTCAGGCTTCGGCGATTGTTTTCTTTACTGTAATGCCAGAGCTCCTGGCCTAAAATTCGAAAAAAAAAAAAAGTCTACTCTCCGAACCGAATCAGCTGCCGCTTTCGCCATTGGATCCAGTAACACGCACACGGATGGAACAGACTTCTCTTGCGACAACTCAAATAGGAATTTGCTAAATTCACACATCTGCCATACCCAGTCGTGCGATGACTTTGGGAACTTCTGATGACCTGATAAGCAGTTCAGTTTGTCCAGTCTTCTCAGGAGATAGTCATGTCAGTCCTTTTCAGACAAGGAAATTCAGTGAGGTGTAGAATGAACCAAGAATATCTAACTGGGTATTACGCTACCAAAGTCAGAAACTCAGAGATGCATATGTAGCTGGAGTTGGTCTGGGTAACACATTGTGATAGATACACCTGAACAAATCGCTGTCATCTTTGGTGGTACCATAAAGCGCTTTCAAACACGTAACTGAAATCTCCGCGATATGCATTCTGGTCACCTCCTTTGCAATGTTAATTTCGTCAGACAATTTCAAGAGGAAGGATCGTAGCCACCATGTAGTATCTAATCAGTGTGTAAGCTTGACGAAAGCAGTGAGGAAAGGCAATCAGCTGCTAGCATCATATGGCTATTTTTTCTTATGGAAAGCTGGAAATTAACAGCATGTATTGAAGCAAGACGAACATACTCTAGTAGTCTGGTTTGGACTCTGCATTCAGATAGTTGTCAGTCTCCTGCAAGGACATCGTATGAGTTGTTCTCCCCTTGTTGTTATCTGAACATCATATACTGCCCCTTGTTTCAAGGCATTGCACGATGCGTACATTGCGTGTTATGATTAGAAAAAAAGAGAGGTGTTTTTATGAATTTCTTTTTTAAAGTTGCATAAATATTAAAGCATGAATGAAGGGTAGATGATGATTACTAATCCATTCACTTGTTTTAAGATTTGTACAACTTATATTGAGAGAAAAAGCATAAAAACACTACTCAAAAAAATAATCTGAAGGCGACTTCTTTCATGGCTTCAGAATTCAGATAAGATTGTATGCATAAATTCAGCACATGCTGAAATGATCTGAGCTGGTATTCACTGAATCTGGACTAGATTTACAAATAGGCATCATCCTTGTATAGTCAAACTTTCCCTGCAGATAAACGTCACACGTGCACCTTCCGACCATTTTTTTATTAAGCTGATGATCTAATAAGTCAGCTAACTTGCAAAAACGTGAGAACTCACTGGGTTGACCATTCTGATGGCATATAAAATGGTTTCATGGAGAAGAATTAGCAAATGACACCTTCATCCACGTATCATCGGAAAACTATTCACGATTTTAAAACTGTAGTACCTATTACCTAACAGAAATGTAGAATCATTGCTTGCCGTGCATGGAATGCTCAGCTATGTAGTAATCGAAAACTAAAATTACGATGAGCGTAAGCTTCAAGAAATAACTTCGTAATGTCAGATCGGAATCCTAAGATTACTGCAAACCTTGAAACGGATGTATTTTTGGTCATGCTTGTTTGGTATGGGTACTTGTCAGGATAATAAAAAAAGAAAGAAATTTTACGGTGGATAACATGGATAGTAAATAGCGGTAGTAAAAATCAGATCTTACCGTACATTTCTCGTGAGCATTATACTTCCTAACTAATCTAATCTGTTAAATCAAATGAAATGGACGGCTATATTCAATTTTGTGTACCATAAAAGAGCTCAAAAAAAAAGGTAAGAGCACTTGTAATTCGGAATTTGGGTGCTATACTCTGAAGAGTACTTGCAATCGAAAAGTACTCAAGCGAACACAATCGGAACGATCTGGGATGTAAAATCGTTTAATCCGTCGAGAGTTGAGGCCCAACGCGAGGGCCGAAAGTCGGCCCAAGATGCTTATATTGATCCTAATGGATAGACTTTTCCAAAAGCTGACGATCAAGTTGGGATAACTGAAACAGCCTGGGTTTCTAAAATGCTTTGATCAATTTTTCTCTTTTTTTTTTTTGAGATTTGAGGCCCAAAAGTAGTCTCAAGATGCTTATATGATCACCGATGGATATACATTTCCTGAAGTCGATGATCAAGTCGGACATATGCTTGTTGGATTTCGTTTACGGCATCAGGGAGATCTCCAGTTAATGATACATCAGTTGTACCACGTGTAGCCAGACTGATGTACGTCAAGAACAAGCGTAATGTCTCTCGTAATAACCTGTGTAAAACCACAGTTGTTTGAAATCGAATCCATTGAGATCTGCACTTTACTAACTCGTGCATTCTTCTCAAAGTAATTAATGGTCACTACGATGTGCCCTAGCTTGGTAAATTTTTCGAAGAAAACCAAAACAAAGAAGAGACGTGCTTCTATACTTTCTCTCTCAATACAAATCGCATAAATCCTAAAGCAAATGAAGAAATAAATAATCACCATCTACTGTTCATTCGTACTTTAGTTCATTCGTACTTTAATATTTATGTAACTTTAAAAAGAAAAAACACAGAAGCACGTCTCAAAAAGTAAAAGGGAAATAAAAAAAGGGGTGTATCATGGGGAAAAAAACAGAAGGGATGGTTTATTCACTACATGGTTGATGATAGCTAGTTCACTACTTTTGAGAGACAAAAATGCTCCAGCTGAAATGATTGCCGCAGGGGGGTCTTTGTCCGCGAACATTCTTCATGAGAGTATTATAGTGCTTCGTCTTTAGGGAGATAGATAGAAGAATAAATGAACAGGGCTTTAGTTAAAGGGGGTTAGCGAGCAAGCTAGGCCATGTTCCAAACGGCCACAAAAAGCTTGGTTTGTTCCCTCTGGCCGACCAGAGGGGGGGCCAACGTTGGGGCATCTTTGCCCATAGCCCTCACATGCAGGGCAGAGCTGCCTTTCGCATAAGGTGGACGACTGCTCGGATTCACCGGCGACAAACAGTGGAACTTCAGTGTAGTCTGGTTATCATTAAGCACTATGAAAACTGTATCTTCTCAAGCAAGTTTTTTTATTATAGTTAAATTTGTCCACGGTCTCAAAATGGTCTCGCTCCGCCACTGCTTACATGCATTGCCCCTGGTAGGGCAGAGAGAAAAGAAAGATTCATCACTGTTTATAAGCTCTCGCGCCAACATGAATTAGAGAACACCGTCAGTGGCGGTTCGCAACATTTTTGTTGTAGTACTTTTATGTTCTATCGAAAACTGAATTACCCAAATCCTAATGAAGTATTGTTATAGTGCAATAGTGGGTACGATAGTTGTAAATCAGACCTTTATTGTGTTTAACTTTGTGTGTTAACGACTAATTCCTATGTGGCTCCATGTACAATGGCAGTCCTTGATTGTAGGATCTAACAACTGTAACCAACGACCTCTTTTGTGTGTTAACGACTAACTCCTATGTGGCTCCTGCGCGTGCCGTGCATGCCGCCCGATAGTTGAGGTCACGCACTCTCAAGTTGTACTATTTATACCCTAGCACATGAATATACAAGGTGTGGTTGATCTCACAATTTAACTTGGTATCAGAGCATCTTTTTTTCGCTGCCCTTCACCATGAGCGATGCGGCTGGTGATCCTCCTGTCGACGCTGGCAGCCTCAACAATCCGGCAATCTCCACCGGCATCCCTGCTTCTACTGTAAACACATCTCTTCCCATTGCTCCCAATTCCATTGGAGCCACTTCTGTCATTCCCTTAACTTCCCCATCGATTCATCGTGTAAACATTCTTAGCTACATTCCCTTTAAGCTCGATCTGGCGGCCAACAATTACAAGAAATGGCACAATTTTATGTTGTTTGTTCTGAGCAAGTTCGACGTGAGCGAGCATATCGATGAAGCCTCCGACCCCAAGCACGAAAGTAAAGAATGGCGCCGCACCGACATCACCATCGCTTTGTGGCTCTACTCCACCATTTCGGACAAGCTCTTGGAGATCGTGATGACGCCAAACTCCACCGCATATGATGTGTGGACTCAACTGTACACCTTCCACCACAGCAAGCCGAGCCGCGCCCTTCACATCATTGCTGAATTTCGGGCACTCACTCAAGGTGACATGAGCATCAACGACTATTGTCACAAGCTGAAGAGCCTCGCCGACTCCCTCGTCGATGTCGATGAGCCCGTCAATGATCACACACTAACCATGCAGCTTTTTCATGGACTCAGCGAGAGGTACAAAATGATCTCCACCGTTCTTCAGAACCAGGAACCATTCCCCTCCTTTGTTGCAGTGCGATCTCGTCTTCTGCTTGAGGAGGTCGCCATCAACAAACGTGCCAAGCAGGAGGCTGCCGCGGCCCTCATCGCAGTTGCTCCCAGTCCGCCTGGTGGTGCTGACACCCACCAATGTGCTCCCCAGCACCACGTCGCTCCACTGGGCCGGGGGCAACAACCTGGGTGCTATTGAGTTGCATACACCAGCCAGTTCACCCAAAAGCTTAAGCTGATGAGGAAATACGGACAATTCACTTATACTTTTACATTCCCCCTCACGTGTAGGCTCCCCTCAGGCCTTAGATGTAGAATAGAAGTGGGTTACAATTATTATTTTTTAATTGCACCAACCGGGTCTTGAACTCAAGACCTCTTGGCTCTGATACCATATTGAGTTGCATACACCAGCTACTTCACCCAAAAGCTTAAGCTGATGAGGAAAGACGGGTAGTTCACTTATACGTTTAACATTGTGAATGTGAAAATGATTGGCTAGTACAGTTATAAGAAGGCTAACAACTCTACAGAGACATGCTGTCTTGCTGATAGGCTATTCTGGCTGGTGGCAGGGCCATAGCCAACAGATGGGTTTCGTTGGGCTCGAGCCTATTCTCCAGCCATCGAACTCTAGGTACTCTCATTAGCATTGGCACTCAATTTTTGGATGGTGAATACACATGTGCTTTGACGCGGCTAGAGGAGGAAAAAGCTTTGCTGGGTGGTGAGCTACTTACTAGACCACGTCGCTTGGTGAGCCGCTGCTTGTTGAAGGCCTAGTTTAGTAATTAGTAATTTTGCTTGCTACCTACAAAACTAGACTCGAACCCTAGATGCACATAGAGACCATAGAGTCAGGGGACGCTTGATACATGTGGAGTCAGCAACTACGAGGGCATGGCTAGGGCGTGTAGTGGATGCCGGAGAGCCGGGGAGGGCACGAGCATGCGGCGACGGGCAAGCCACCAAGGCAAAGCCTAGGGATGTGCACGGTTTTGCCGAACCAAAAAAAAACTATACCAAATCGATCAACTCGATTTGATCGGTTTATAGTATTTAGTGCAGTATGGCAAAATTCAGATTTTTGGGATACGGTTTTTTGGTAAAAACTATGAATAAACTGAAATACCAAAATAAAAAGAAACATGTATGGTTAGATAAAGTAATGGTCAAATGTGTTAAAGCACAATTTCACGTGAAAATAATATCACTAGATTGTCAAAATAATGGTCAAATGTGTATAATAATTTTTACTAATGTATAATTAGATAAAGTAATGGTTAAATGTGTGTATTAGGAACCGTATCAATGTCCAAAACGATAAGTAAAAAAGAACAATTCACCTTAGTTTGGTAAATATAGTAATTACCGATACTGAACTGAAATATTATGGTATTTACCGATACCAAACCGAATTTATATTTGATATATTTGGTATCATATTTTGATCACCATATTTAAAAAATATATTTATCCTACCATATTTATAAAAAATATCGTATGCACAGACCTAGCGAGAGTGAGCGGACAGGGAAGGTAGCGCGGCGTGAGTTGATGAGTGCCTAACCGGCTGAATGGGTTGACCACAACAGCAAATAGGCAATGCGAGCCCATCTTCTGATATATGATTTTTTTTTTATCAATTGTAATTGTGTCAACAGGTTGAATAGATACAATAGTCCATATGTTTGATTGATTGGTGTTAACTTGTTCATATATTTTCAAAAGTTTGACAAGCGAATGTTGCACATGTATTTATCAAAATAAAAAAGTACTTGTAGTAATCCTCTAGCCGATGAAAATACAACACAAATTATTTAATATGTTTGTCTTAATTTAGCCTAATCCACACTTCACTGTTATCCATCCTTAGTGTGTTCTAAAATTCATGGTCTTCACTTTTTAGGAGAACATACAAGCAGTACTTATAATCAAGGTTCTAAATTTCGTTTTTAGTTCACATCTTGTCGCCCTTCGAAATCTAAAATTTCGGCGAAATCTCGTTATTTCGGACAAAATCCAGACGAAATCCAATAAGTAAAATTCAAATCTGTTTTTTTTTACCGAGATCTTGGTGATTTTTAATCAAACAAAAACTGGTCTAAAACACGTCAAAAAATTTGAAATTTTTTGTGGATGATCCTGACATATCACTAATATTCCCACAAAAAATTTATATGATCATCAAGCTTGAGGAATTTTTAAAAATTCTGATAGTGCTACTGTCCTGTTAAAAGATTGACCAACAAATTTTAACCGAATGGAAAATAGTGCAAGCCACGTTAAAACTTTTGAAAAATTTTGTGGATAGTTTTGATACATCCATAATATTCCCATAAATTTTTTAGATGATGATCATGCTTGAGGAATTTTTCACAAATTCAGACAATGCTACTTAAGGCTGGTCGGCAAATTTCAACCGAATGAAAAATGGTTCCAACCACATTAGAAATTTTTGAAAATTTTTGTGAAAGATCATGATACATCACTTAAGATGGTCTCCTGACTACTTGGATTATGATCAAGCCTAAGAAATTTTCAAAAATTCAAAAAGTGCCACTAGTAAAATGGTCCCTTGACTCCTTAATTTATAAAACAATTCCAACACCCCTTTTCAGTGTATGAAGAACAATGGCTGAATGGTTTAAGCACTGACGACCTACGTGAGGGCATGGGTTCGAACCTCTAAACAAAAAACATGTATATCACGGGATCGGCCCTGCACCTCTTGCTTGCTAGCAAACATCCAACCATCCGAGCTACAAGCATATCATGAACCTCTTGCACCCAAAGAAAACCTCTACCATCTTAGCTACGGTTCTTTTGTGTGCTATTGTGTATAACAACTATTATGAGCATATCACTTCTCAACATTAAATTTTTCAAAAATTGTGGAGTTGCGAGGGATTGATCCCCTAACCTTAAAGCATACAAAGCGAGCACTCTACCATCTCAGCTATAGCCTTATTTTGTAATATCATGTATAAAAATGTTATGAACATATCCATCCTATATAAAAAAAATTGGTTGTTCTCGGTACACAAACCCGGGTTTCTCAACTGACATCCAGCTACTCTAACCAACTAGTTTACATGCAGTCCGGTGCTAAAAACATCAAATCCAATCCAAAGCACCGAATTACGCGAGAATTGCCCGCTACTCTTTACATTCAGTTCGGTGCTACAAACATCAAATCCAATCCAAATCACTGAAATTAGGCGAGAATTGCCAAAATCTCGCTGAAATTACCGAAAATACTGTAGTAATTTGTTTTTTTAATTTTTTTATTCTACCGAGATTACGGGGGGTGTTTGGCAGAGCTCCAGCTTCACCATATTCGTGAATCTGGTAGAGCTGGGTATTCCTAGCTCCACCAAATCTGTGGAGATTTTGAACCTTGCTTATAATCATGCTAAGGATGGAGGTCTTATTAGCACGAAATGGGAAGCTATATATCGACGTTACATTTGTTAATTTCACACCAAGTCCCGATTAATCCAACATCCTGTGTCATGTTATTCTTGGAATGCTAAAACAAAACTCTATGATACGAGAGATGATTAAAGAAGGTTAGCAGGTATTGCATTTCTCTATTGCTAATTCTACACGACAGATTTAATAGGCTGATTGATCAGCAGGTAAAGACATGCATATGTCCTATATGTATAGCTATATTCTTTTCCCTTTTCCTTCAGGCAAAGGTAGTTGCTTCAAGCCAAAGAGAGGGCCAAATCGATCTCTACCTAGCTAGATTAATGCTAGTGTCGATTAACTGACCAGCTTGGAAGCACCTTCCTGATTGATTTGGGTTTTGGACCGTTCCTTGACCTGATCTCCTCGTGTTTTTATCCCAGAAAATTCGGCAGACACCTGTGGCGTCCCTTTCGATCGCCTAGGGCGGGTGCCTGCGGATCAAGCATGCAGCTTCTTTATTTATTCTCTTGTAGTACTACCAAACAACTGCACCGTATATATATACAGTACAGATTTATTACCTGTCTACTTTATAGCTTCTTTAATGTTGTGGGTCAATGTATCAGTGGCGCCGTTTCCTCTCCTCTCCAGTCTCCACTGCGATAATTCGTGGTAGACGTTGTAGTATCTTGTTTACTGAAATACCACTAAGTACGATTTACTTGAGCCCATTGAGATCGTATCTACATCTCTCATCTCTGTGAGAGAGAAGGGCGAAACCGACGTCATTTGACCTACCAAATCTCATCTGCGGTTCCCTTCTAGTAATCAGGCGAGATGTATTATGAGCTCCTCTCCAAATAATTAGTTACTAGAATTGTTAGAATGTTCGTGACATCTCTGAATCATTGGACCAAAAACCAGGCACACGCTGTGGTTCTGGAAATGTGAAAGGGCAAAAAGGCATTCCGTAGAAATGTAGAACCCTACGTACCCTGATGAAGCAATAATACACCATCCCACTTTCACACTCCCTCTCTGGGCATTCTGGTGCGACAGTCGGCGGCTTACATGACCTGCTCGGCCGCTCCGGCTTCGCCACGGCCACCCCTCTAGTCTCTAGGGTTCAATCAGCTCCGATATTGTTGGGCTGTTTGGTTGCCTTCTCAGCTCAGCCAGGCTGCATGAGCTCAGCCAAGCTGGTGAGAGTCAGACTGAGTGGATGCAAGGAGATGTTGTTTGGTTGGTCGTATGAGGTTGGATAGGCTACACAGAGATGTTATTTGGTTGGCTGCACTGGAATGAAAGTGTGATAGACAAATTCAAGAGAGAGATGAAATAAATTTTAAAAATACTAAAAAATCAATAATTTCACAAACGAAAATATTTTTTTTAAAAAAATATATTCTAGAAAATCAATAAATTGAAAAACTAAAATTTTAATCTTTTGAAATTTATATAGCAAGTATGGTCTTGTTTTGTTCAAAAAAAATATCAGGAACACATAGGTGAAATCGGTTGGTTAATCGGAGATGTTAATCAAAAAGATATAGCAAAGAAAAGAAGAAAATTAGATAGTAAATGCTGATGTCAACATGCATGCATGGCTCAGCAGAGCCTGGCTCTGGGGAAACAGTGGATTTTCTCGTTTCCTTGGAGCCAGGCTGAAAGGGGTGTTTTGCATCTGTAGATGCCAGACTGAGTTGAATGAGAAGACAACCAAACACCCATCTTTTGCATCTGCAGATGCAAATCTTTTTAGATGTAGTCAACCAAACATCCCATATATTCTTGGGGGTGGCTGGTGGTGGGCAATGAAATGTTTCTGACCTTCCTGGTACAACCATATCGGCGGCTTGCATGCAAGGGTGGAGTTAGCCCAAGTTTCGAGCTGGGTCATGTATTTTTGAGTTGATTTGTGATTTTACTGATTTTTCAACATAGGCTTTTTATCCCAAGCTCCAGGCTATGGTCCGGATGGTTCGAGGCCTGACCCCGCCTTGCTTGCACGACTTGCTCGACTACTTTGGCTTTGCCAAAGCCACCTCTCTAGCCAGGGATGGATCCAACAGTGAGTCAAGGGGGGGTTGAAATACACCTTACTGTCAACGGCATCGTGGGTACCTTCTTAACACCCTAAGCTGGCTAGCAAGCAAACACCGAGCGATAGGTTGTAGGGGCCAAGGAGGCGACGGGGCATGCGAGCCGGTGGCGAGCGCGGGGTTGCAAAGGTTCACCGATCGAGCGGCGAGCAACGGGCGTGCACCAACCGAGTGATGTGTGGGGAGAGCATTCGGCAAACCGATGAACCGCCCCTAAAATTTGATCTAGGACCACCAATGCCTCTAGACTCCAGCGTTCAATCAGTTCCGACCTTGTATATACTAGGAAAATACGCGCGGCGCACGCCGCGCGCGCGAACGGAAGACGAATTTGCGTTTTTTTCGGAGAAAAAACGGACAATGAAAATGTTTTTTCCGGGGAAAAAGAGAAAAAACGGGATACAAAAACATTTTTTGACGAAAAACGAAGGAAAAACTGTCAACGAAAACATTTTTCCTATGCTCCGGAGGAAAAACGGACCACGAAAATATTTTTTTTGGCAAAACGGAGAAAGGACCTGAACGTAAAGTGCGGGGACCTATTTGTTATAATTTTAGACCTGCTCGCTATTTTGAAAAATTAGAAAAGGGCTCGCTCGCGATTCCTATTTAACGGAAGCCTCTTCCTGTAAAATGACGGATGAGAGATCTAAACGCGAACCGGGGGAAAAAATTTTCCTCTCACGAAAAATCGCAAATGGAGCTCCAAACCTTCGGACTATAAGGGAGGGATAATTCTCGGAGTGGTTGGCAATGGGCAATGGAGTGTTGATATTTTACCATTGGATGCGAGATTAGTGGTGGACACCAGGCAAGAAGTCAGGGGACGGACGAGAGAGACAATTGAAGAGACAAGCCAAGTGGCACCCCTAACTGCTTTGAGAGAAAGCAATGGTGGTGGCACAATAGAGGCTAACGTAACGTCCATGGCCACTATGGACGGGAAGTGTCTTGTTCGGTTAAATCTGTAATATACTCTATATGTTTCTTTAAAATTAGATGCAAAATTTTCATCAGGAATACAGTCGGTCATACCAGATGGTTCAGAATTGAGATGCAAACCTGCAACTGGTTGGTCGATCACTCGCTGTGTCGTTCATTGGGCCAAGTCAGCAGCAGTCGGAAGCTCAGCCTACCTACATGTTCCGATTTGCCACATGCGGGTTGGTCGCCCGTGATCCGGTAGCCCGAAAGCATCCGCCTATATACGGAACTCTGCTTTCCGTGACACGGTGAAGTATACCACTCCTCGCTCCCGCAGGCGGCAGGCCACCACCGCTAACCAACTGCTCACGGGTTCAATTGTCGCCACCTCACGCGTTAATGCTCCACCGCTGCCGGCAATGGCCGCCGCCGCCGTGAACTCGCCGGAGCCCTTCGCATTCCAGGTCCCCGCCGCTCCACTTCCACCTCCGGTGGACGCCGAAGACGGCGACGACTTCGAGTTTCGCATCCCCGCCGCCGCAGCCGCGCTCTCCGCCGCCGACGAGCTCTTCTCCGGCGGAAAGCTTGTGCCGCTCCTCCCACCTCCGCCTCCCTCTCCTCCATGCTCCCCTCCGCCGTGTCTGGAGCCCCTCTCTGAGCCTGACTCTCCTCGCGCCCCGAGATGTGCTGGGCGCCGGTGGCGCGACCTCCTCCTCGTGTCCAAGAAGGCAAACGACGGGGAGACCAAGAATCGTACGGAAGGGTCTCTGAAGCGCCGGGAAACGCATGCCCAGCCGCTCCTCTCGCGCGCTTCCTCATCATCCTCGTCGACCTCCTCGTGCGACTCCGGCAAGAACGCGCGCCGGCCGCCGCCGCCGTCGCGCTCCCCCCTGCGTACGCGCTCCGCGCCGGTGGCGAACCTCCTCCATCTCATGTCCAAGAAACAATCCGGCGACAAGAACGGCACCGCAGACGCGCCCCTGAAGCGCCAAGAGCGGTACGCCCACCCGCTCCTGACCCGCGTCTCCTCCTCCTCGTCGGCCTCCTCCTCGGACTCCGGCAAGCACTACCGCGCGCCGTGGCATCCGCGCGCTCCCGCGCGCCCGCGCCCGGTGATGGCGGCGGAGAGCCCCCGGGTGAGCGCGTCCGGGCGCGTGGTGTTCCGCGGCCTGGAGCGGAGCTCGAGCTCGCCGGCCGCGGCAGGCATAGGCCCGCGGAGGCCGCGGCCGAGGGGCATGGAGCGCTCTTACTCGGCCAATGTGCGCGTGGATCCGGTGATTAACGTGTTTGGATTCGGGCATCTGTTCTTGCCAGCTTCGCCAGCCAAGGAGAAGAAGACCGACAAGGAGAGGGACATGGCCGGCGGCGGCGGCTGCGGCGGCCGGAGGAACAGGCCGGAGAAGCTTGCAATAGTGCTGAGAGATCCACAGGATTAGGTAGTGGCCATGCTGGAAATAATGCATGAGATTCTTCTTGTCTTGGATTTTTGTAGCCTGTTGTTGCTTCATGTAATTTTGCTCCTATTTTTCTTCTCGTCTTTAAAGTGTTGTAATATACTACTCCACTTTTTAGAATTAGAGCCCCTAAATTTTCAGAGACGCTTGAGTGAATCTGAATTTACTCTGAAATGTAACTCTGAGTGTCAATGTAAAAAATACTCCCAAGAACACAAAGCATTTAATGTTCCGGTAAATAAAAAAATGCTTCAAGTTTGAGTTGTGAAATTGGACCAAGATTCGAGAATGCGGTTTTTTCACATGTACATATGGGTAGATGTTTTGTCACCACTATCAAATATGTGTGGTAGAAGTACTATCACAACCATCAAATATGCGTCACCACTATCAAATATGTACCACGCGTACGATTTCAACCATCAAATATGCGTTAGGGTTAATACAAACATTCGAAATTCAAATCTCCACATCTTCTAATCATTGAATATGTTTAGCATGAATCTTAAGACGCTTAAAGGTATAGTGTATGTACAAGTGGTTTTGCCTTTTTTATCAGATTCAGGGCCTACTTTACATTTTTGAAGATTCAGTGCCTGTTTGGCTGCTTGCCACATATTACCACAAAAGTGTGATAAAAGTGTGACAAGCCATGGATAATATGATCAACAAATCATTAGCTACAAGTATGATAAAATATGGTAAGAAAAAATATCAACGACATTTAGGGTGTGTGTGTATATATATATTAACTCTATTAAAGTGGGAGAGATTGCCGGCCTTTCAGGCCATCCACGTCCTTGCTTTTGCGTCCAGGTCCCTGGCCTTCATGCTATTGCGGGGCGGCTCCACGACACGGTGCCGTGCGGTGTCGATCGTCACGCTGGCCACGTCCGCCCTTGCGCGTGGGGGATTCCCAGGCCTCGAGCGGTCCTCCTTTTCCTCTTGCCGTCACGCGGTCCGACCACCGGTTGCCGCCGCTCTCCTCGGCTTCTTCTCCGTCGCCGGATCCGTCCGGGTGTGTGCATCGACCTCTCCTCGGCGCCATTTCCTCCCCTTCCCCTCTGTCGCTGCTGGTCTGGTCGGTGCACGGGAGCGCCGCTCGCCTCCCATGGCAACTTCCGGCGCCGCTGCTCTCGTGACTCAATCTTTGTCGTGGCCGGATCTATGATTCGGAGAATGGGAAGGACTGCTACCAGGTGAGCACCTTCCATCGCCCTTCCCCTCTGTCGTTGCTGGCCTGGTCGGTGCACGGGAGCGCCGCTCGCCTCCCATGGCAACTTCCGGCGCCGCCGTTCCCAGGACTCAATGTTGTCGGCGGCCGGATCTATGATTCGGAAAATGGGAAGGACTGCTACCAGGTGAGCACCTTCCATCGCCCATCTCCTCCTCCCTCTACCTTCTGCGGTCTCCTTCTTTTTGGTGGTTGGGTCTGATTCTTTTTTTGTGTTCATCTGTTGTTCCTCGCGCAGTGCCGTCAAAAAACCAGAGATTTCGTGGTTGGTTGCAAGCACCTCAAGTCGAAGGGGCTTTGCCCAATCAAGTATTGCCACAAATGTCTGCTTAACAGGTATGATTTCGTTCTTAGTTTTAGGCAAGCCTCATCTTCGTGGTCGACCAAGCTAATCATTTGATGGATTGTTTAGGAATGGTGAGAATGTTGAAGAGGTGGTGCAGAAGGAGGACTGGACCTTCCCCAAGTGTTGCGGCATCTGCAACTGCAACTTCTGCAGGTGAGCCGTGCGAAGCTGATGAGGAAAGGTTTCGCTGCTTACAAGTTTTTGAGTGCTGAGTGATTAATACTGTTGATTCTTCACAGGTCTCTGGCAACGACTGTTCCAGTTGAGGTAGTTCTATTTGACATTGATGGGACCCTGTGTGATTCAGACCCTCTTCATCATGTGGCTTTCCAAGAAATGCTTTTTGAGGTACGGATTTTTAAACTGCAGGACATTTGTTCTTCGTTACTTCTTCTAAAAAGCTGATTAAGCAAATGACTATCCACATATTGGTTACAACAATGGTGCCCCGATAGATGATGAGTTCTTCATAAAAAATATCGATGGAAGGAGTGATGTTGAAGCTGCTCAGAACTTATTTCCAGACTGGGAGCTCGAGAAGGGGCTGAACTTCTTAGAGGACAAGGAAGCTAAGTATAGAAGGTACATAGTTGTGCATGATATCATATTATTTCAAGATACTTGTATAATTCATGGGGCACTTTGAGTTTACACCTTTACGGTACTCAACTCAAACTATCACAGTTTAGATTGATCACGTGCCACTTCAGAGGTACATTAAGCTTATGTCACCACATGTCTCCTAGATATTTTCCTATTTGTGATGTATGTAATTTGTTTCCTGTTTTCCTTGGTTTCATAGCTTTGCTTTACTTTGCGCTTGATATATAATAAAAATAACAAGAGTTAGTTAGCCCTGCCGACAAAAAAAGGAGTTGTTCTCTTCTATTCTTCAGCTGCAAAATCTGAATCTGCTGTCGTTTTTGAAATTTCCTCAGCTAAATCACTACCTTGAATTTACGTATGTTGCTTACGGAATTATATTTGAAGTTTATAGCATAGTCATGTTGTAAATACTCTTGTTGTCATCCACATCGTGCTTACAGCATCTTCAGATTTTTAAGTATACATTCCTATAGCTAGATTTTCATAATTCGGGAATGTATATAGGGAAATCTTCATGATTTGGGAAACGCTTTTATGACATCCCCAAATTAGTTTATGACCTTTTATGATTTCCCTACATACATTCCAATAACTAAATATGTTTACAGCATCTTCAGATTTTTAAGTTGTTAAATTATGTGCTATAGCAATTTCCATATGTATCATACACATTTTGGTAGTAATTCCCGTCTAAAAAATTCCCTTTTTCCCTGCTATATACATATACATATCCTAAGAGAAAACACACAGCACACACACTACTGCCCTTGAAAAAACACCACCGTCAAGGCATATTACTAAACTACACCTTTTGATGGGCTTTTATTTACAGATCTATACAACAGATTTTATGTAAACACTCATTTCTATACTTTACAGGCACAACAAGAAACAGATTCTACACAGGATCAGACGAGATCCGCTCCCTGTTCTGATATAACAGTTCCTGAAAGTGGCGCAGGGTAAATAACCAGTTTTTAATTCATGTCAACATTGCTTACAGCATAGCGTCAACATATTTATCCTTTTATATCAAATATTAACAGTAGTACTGCCAAGAAAACTTTGACTAAAAGGAAACTGCTTCTGGACGAAGAAACCAGCTCACATTAACAAAAGGTTCTAATATTGATGCCGCTACTCATTTTTCGTTGCATTCCCCTTTTATACTTCGCATCATTTCTAACTATCTTAAACCTTATTGACACCCACCGATTTATTATAGGACCCTTTATTCAAGACGACAGAATGCTACAAACCATGCGAAGATCCATGCTGTTTTGCCTTCCTCAACTCATGATGTTTACCTGACGGGTTCCCATTTCTGGTTATATATATACATGTTATCTATATATGTCTGTATGTACATATATGTGTATGTATGCATCCAAGCACCTATATGTAATAGTCTGATCAATCTGTTTTAGGACCTCCTATCCTTTCGCTTGCCGAACTTTACTAGGCATGTCCCTTATCTTTTAGACCAACGAAGCTAACAGCCACAAGCCTTTTACTGTTTATTCGGTATGGGCCCTATCCTATCTTTTGCTTTCGATCAGGACCATATGTATGTATGTGGCTATCCCAAAACATTAGCTTCATGTATCAATGTATATATTTTGTGTATGCTACTATATATAAATATGTGCCCAACTCTAATACTATCCTCTCTACTTCTATGATTAGATTAGAATACTTACATACATACTCCGGATGATGCTTTTGTTGAACATGACCAAACAGCTGTATATATCTATTGTATCAGTGTATACTGCACCATTACAGAATATTATATTCAGCGCTGACCTTTTCTCCCTAGATTACATATACACCCAAATAGCTCCAACACACATCTTGATTTCAAACCGTAAGCTATCTCTTTATATATTTTTCGGTCCAAATAAGAGCCGTTAGACTGATCAACCGGCAACGATTTACAGCCTTCCAAAACCGCGCGGCGTAGCGCGCTATATTATCTAGTACCTATATTACGCGAGGAGGAATTGAAGCGCAACCAGGTTATCCACGCCATCTTTTTTGGGCATAAACCTCCAAAAATTTCAAAATCTTGGATAGACCCTTTACCGGTTTTTTCAAAAGACCGTGGTTCTGTGGAAGGGTAACGAAGTGTGGCATACGACACGTTTCATAAAAAAACCAAACAGTGACTATCAAAGGCAAAACTCTCTATCTCAAGTGTGGCAATTAGGGGTGAAATTTGTATGGGTATTTCCAATCCGATCCAAAAAACCAAATTCGATCAAGACCAGATTTGGGATGCAGTTAACTATCTGGCCGTATTCGAAGTGGAATAGTTAAATCTGGTTATGTGGTCGACTTCTGAAAAGCTGCTATACGCTGGATTCGTATTTTTTTTGGGGTTTTGATAAGTTAGCAATCATCATCCAAATTTCTGGTCATTGGATTTGCTTTCAGATCAATGCATGGCTCCCCTGAATTCGAGGTAGGTTGATCCTACAGATGTGTATTTTGATCGTACGGTCCAAAGTTTGGATGTTTTTTGAGACAAAAACATCCGGATGATACCTATACACTTCTTTTTTTCATATTTCTCCTATACTTTTCCGTCATATATAAATCCGAATATCCGGCTATAAGCCTATAATGGGCCCAGCATGTGCGTAGGTGCTGCCTTGCATCATAGGTTGGGTCGGCCGCATATGGGATCTTATACTGCGGGTTGTACATAGAGAATTAAAATGTATCTTCATTTTTGTATTGTTTGCATGTCATGTGTACTAAAAATGTAATTACAATTATATATACATCCTAGATATATTTTGATAAAACATGTGGTCCAATACATACGGTATTACACATGAGCTTATGTTATGTACTCTTAAAGCCACGTTGGTATACTTAAACATTTGTTTGTTTTATTCGTTTTTAACTTGAATCCGATATGCATCTGTCCTGTGTTCATATCCTGAATATTCTGAATTCGTATCTAAATCCGATCTACTATATCCAACTCTAAATACAAAAAATATGAACTAAAATACGGGACAACCAATATACAAAGACTTCACTTTTCTAGACCTCGACAATTTTTTTTGTAAATATGTCCATCTTCTAAATAAATTTGCAAAAATGGTCACTTCCCTAACCGCAGAAGGTGTGATAGATAATACGTGTCACCTGCCGCGCTTCTGTGCGACGACAGGACGAGACCAATGCGGTAGGACGGGCCCAATGGCCTGCCAAGATCTCCTTTTTCTCGACAGGAACGTGCCGACCAAATCAGTTGATCAATCACTTTACTTAATTAAATCACTTATTTTATTAGGGACACTATCCTACCGAGGTGAGACGCTCGACATATCCTGTCGAACCTTGGCATGTGGCTGCTGCTGTCAAGTTTTGGCTACACGGCAACTCTAGGCATGTCATACATGCCGTGATGGACTATGCTACCGCGGTACTGGAGTACGGCAGGTGACACATGTTATATACTACTGTTTTTACTTTTAAAGATAGAACTAATTTTATAAATTCATTCATGCAATAACAGATTTGAAAAAATAAAAAATGTAGGAGGAAATCAAAAAAGCAAAAAAAAACTGCCAGTCTTTTTTATACAGGCAGATCAAGATGCAGTGTCAAATCACAGCCAGTGGGGCGATGGAACATTAAAGTTTTGAAATTTCTCGCTGTCCCTTGCAGTACGATGGAATAGGTTGCTGTGAGCGCCCTGCTGCTACTGCTAGGTAAGAATCAGTTGATACGCCCCGTGATCTGTGCAGATTTCGGGCTCTGTGCTCTTTCTCCCCTGTGCCGCAATTTAAAATTGTTACTCAAAGTTTCAAATATGCTTAAGAACTGACAAAGTTGAATTTGTTCGCGACTGCTTAGTTTTATCCTCCGAAATCATTTTCCAGGTCACTTTTTTGACAGGAAATTTTCAAGGTTACTCGTAGCGCTTGACACAAACATGAGGATCTCTCGGGACTTGATGCGTGCTTTCGTGCCGCCGGTGGCAGTTTCGGGTCCCTACACGTCTGTGCTTTTCTTAAAGCAAAACTTTCTACACATAGGTTCAAGTTGTGTTATTGGCAGAGGTGCTCACTGTAAGAGCATGAAAGCTAACTATATATTTTATCTTATTTTATAGTTAATCTAATAGGCTACCTATATAATAGTTAGCCATACATACATACAAAGTCATTAATATTTGGCATATGTTCATCCTCTCATTCTTTCACCAAGTTTCTTCGAGCCCGTACTGCAGCCCGCTTCTCTCCTCTCTCCTCTACTCTCTTCTTCAACCCATTGTAAATCTGATGTGGCGATACTTACAACCTACTTACCTCACCTTATTATACTTGCTCTAACTTTCAATCTTCAGCTCGTCACCATCTCTAACGTCGATTCAGCGATCAGCATTATCTAAGGACAGGAAGCCAAACACTACTAGCATCTCAATTTTTATAACCACCCGAACAGTGATATTTATCCACCGAACTAGAGTTTGATACGCTTGATTTGATCGCTCCGGCGCCGCTGTATCACAGCTACCGCCGATACGCACACGTCGAAGGCGTTGGCGCCGTTGAATCGAAGTGGTTTTGGTAGATTTCTGTGGCCATCGCTTGAAAAAAGCAGAGTTGTTGAGCTGACGCCATGACTGAAAGTCACAAAAACTCAAGAATCAACTCACCAAAGCAAAGGCATCACATCACAATAACAAAAGAGCAGCAGCAACAGCTGCTACCATATTGACAACTGTGAGCTGACGGAGAGCCATCAATCAACTCCCAACATCATGAGTTCGAGATGCATGCAGATGCAGCAACAATATGTTACGAGGGCTGAAGTACGAGTGAGTTTTCTGTTTTTTCAGGTCGGCTTAAACCTTTAGATAAACTAACTGTTACATACAATTTAATATGATATTAGAATTGAGATGTCTTAAGTTCATGATCCGATTGATATAATTAAAAAATAATAATTGCATTCCACTTATATTTTACGTTTTAAGCCTGAAGAAGCCTACATATGTAAGAGAATGTTGAAATATAAGTGAATTGTCTGTTTTTCCTCATCAACTTATTAACTTAAGTTTTTAGGTGACTGGTTGGCGCATACAACTCAATAACGAGCTCACAACTAAACCTCTTCGTGTGAAGTGATCGTTGTGCCTCATATATATGTGCAAAAGCCTCTTCTTCATCGCGGAAGGCTGTGAAGGTGACACGTTGCCACCTCCCACGGTGTTCTAACGCTAGAGCACGTCGGCGCACAAGGACCGTGGAAGAAAATGTTCTGCGGGCGGGAAGCGCTGTAATCATAGGGCTCGTATACTTGTTACCAGCAATTAGCCACAGCCGGCCGCTAGCTCACCTGGCAAAGCGTTTCACTCACGTGCGAAAGGTCTTGAGTTTGATTCTCCGCCGAAGCATTTCACAATTTCTTTCGAGCTGTTAAATGATGTTGAAATTTTTAAATTTTTTTGAGAAGGGTCTTGACAGCATGATGAACCTACCATAAAATTTTCAGATCACGAGCAAACTTATACGATTTTTAAAAATTCGAACTCTTCTAAAAAAGCTTCAAAATTTTTCAACATCATTTAATAGCTCAAAAAAAAGTTGTGAAATGCTTCAACGGGGAATCAAACTCAAGACCTCTCGAACGCGAGCTAGCGGTTGGCTGTGGCTAATTGTCAGTAACCAATATATGAGCGCTACGCTTTTGGCGCTCCTTGTCTGCTGAACGTTTTCTTCCGTGGCTAATTGTTTGGTTGCTTGTTTATGCTGAGCTTGGCTGTGTTGAGAAGATTTTTGTTTGGTTGCATTAAGAGTGGATGGGATATGTGATGCTACCAATATACACTTCCATTGAAAAAACTAGGAAGGTCAGCGCGGCGCATTCCGCGCACGCGACCGGTTAATTGAGGTGAGAAAATGAAATTTTTTTACGAACGAAAAAACGGACAAAAACACAATTTTTTTCCAGTTTTTTTATTTTTTTTTGCACTTTTTTCGGGCATTTTGGAGCAAATTTTTGAATAAAAAATGTTTTTCCATTAAAAATGGATCGCAATGGCGAAATCAATTTTTTTTCGGATTTTTTGAGGGTTTTTTTGCGATTTCCCTATCGAAAAAGCGGATAAAACGCAATTTTTTGGTTTATTTTAAATTTTTTTGCACTTTTCGGGCATTCCGGAGCAATATTTTTGAAAAAAAAAGTTTTCCGGTAAGAATGGATCGCAACGGGAAAAATGGACCAAAACGATTTTTTCGGATTTTTTGAGTTTTTTTGCGATTTTTCAGAGTTTTTTTTTTTTTTTTTGGGAGGGGGGGTAAGAAAGGGCTATTCCTCAAAAAATTGGACCTACATGTAATTTCGAAAAACCTGAAAAAGAATCTCTTGGCAAAAAATTGCACCGACACGCGTTAGCGCACGGTCGACGGAGCTGGGCCGCCACGTGTCGGCCGCCTAAAAACGCGCACCGCGCGCTCGCGCGGGGTTCGAACCCGCGCCCACCCGGGAAAGAGTGAGCAGCGTTACCGCTGCGCTACGCGGGCCGCCTGGGCGAGCTAATGGGGTGCAGCTTCGTTATATTGCTTCGTTCGGTGTGGGGCGACGTGGTAAGATCTCGGCCGTCCGACGGCGCGATCGAACGGTCCAGAAACGGAGGTGACGTGAACCTCGTCCGGAGCTCTCAAACCTCCGGATCTTCATATAGTTATAATTTCCTGGAACTCTTACTCTTGATGCTAATGCTTTTGCACTTCTTCTGGTACAACAGAGCAATGGCGGAGTCTGGGCCCTTGAAGCCTACAAAGGATGGCGAAGAAAACTAGACAAAGATCGACGTCGTCGTTGTCTCCATCGGAATCGTCCTCTCGTCATCCACCTCAACCATGTTGGGGAGCCTCTCGATGCTCCACCTCTGCCTCCGCGTCCTCCTATGCGGGGGGTCCATGTCCCAGCTCCGTTCTAGCCGCTCCGGCCACCGAGTCCGGTACACAGCTCGACGTCGTTGTACGTTGCATCGACGGGCCTACATTGGAGAGAAGCAATTATTTCACGTTTTTTTAGGCCTGCACGAGCGGGTGCAATTGTATACACTGGGCCTATGTATACAGAAAATTAAATAGATAGCTAAAAGATACAACTACATCTACTTATGTCATATAAGGAATATGCGGTCAATCAAATACATCCTAAAGTGATCAGTTCTCTTATTTCAGCACAGCATGCATATAGCATCAGGCATCAGCCATCAATCAGCGGCATAGCCTGTGACCACAGCATGGCGATGCATGCCATGCATGGCGTCGCATTGGAAACTCCGCAGCGCTGGCCCACCGTCAAGATGCATCGATCGCATGAGTATGGGCACTGTCCGAAACACGGTCCCCTTGTCCTGTTTGTTAGGCTGAGCGGACCTGGGTTATAACGGTTTAGATTAACAGAAAAAGTCCAAATATCGCCACCACTTATTTTGGTGAAACCAGATTGTAACGGTGCATACTAATCCATATAGATATTAAAGTTATATATAAAAAAATACAATTATAGAAAATATAGTTATATATCAAAGATAATTGTATTATAATATCTAATAGCGCAATTGCGTAGATGAGTTTACTAGTTTAGTTATAAAAATAGTGTTTATCTTTGAACATTAAAATATCAGTATACGATATATATCATCTATCGTACTTATATATTTATGAGCTCACAATCACGGCCGGCCTAGTGCCAAACATGACAGGCATGATAGCAAATCGACGGTGGCTCAGCAGCAGATACGGCACAGTAACCACGGCAGGAGGCTCGGCAGGCGGCAGCAGGAATCCGCAGGCTCGAGCCGAGCTGTACGCACGCACGCACGACACGCAGCCAGAAAACCGTTCGTATCACGCGGAAACAACGTGTACGCAGGTGGATGGGCCTCACCGCGCACGGAAACGTGCGTTCGGTGGGTCGTCGCAGGGCCCGGTCCGGTCAGCCAGTTTTGGCCTGGCCTGCAAAGCAGCTGCAGCCTTCTCTCTCTGCCTGGTTTCTTTGGCACATCCTCTGACGGCATTCACTACGTCTTCTGGCATGGAGATAGGAGTGACCAGCAGGGCCCACTGTCAGGCTGCCAGTTATTTTGCACGTTGGCGGTGACGAAGGCTGTCGGCCCGCTGGCTTGTCTCGCAGACGCAGGTCCTGCAGGTTTTTGGATGGCGGCATGGCGCCAGCCAGGTCGGGAGCCCCGGCGCAATGTTCAAAATTCCATTGAGATTTCGAATTTTAACAGGAGATGGAATTATAAATTCTAACTAGATAAAAAAATTCAAATTGCTACAGTATTTTTTTGTGATATTTTGGACGTGATCTTGTTAAAAACGGACGAAATCTCGGATATTTCGCCGAAATCTGTAGAATTTTACCGAATGACGCCACATTTGTACCGGATTTCGTAGAAATTTTTTTGTGGAGCATTTTAATGCCCTGTATGAGCAATATATGTGCGAAGAAGTGAAAAAATGGGAAAAACTGTTGTACATGGGATTCAAACGCACGCCCTACTGTGAGCACCAAAGTTTAATCTAACGCCTGTGACCAACTCAACCGATCAATGTTTCTTGATTAGGATGGGTTACAAAGCTTTATATGCCCTTATTTTGTAACCACTATAGAAAAACACTTTCCTCTTGTTTCAAGTCTGCTTCACTCACTCAATCACTCCGGTCCAGAGAAACTACCACTTCTAGCTCATCCACACGCCACGCAGATCCGGTGAACTCCGGTCATCTCCGGCAAACTTTGAGGACCATCTCACCGTCCGGCGACGAGATCTCGATAGAACATGGCGAGATCTCGGAAGTTGCGAGCGAAATCTCGGTAATTTTTTTGACCCCATAACCTTGCTTTGGTGCATCAACAATTTGTATCCTTGCTTTGGATTGCATTTATCAGCATATATATGGAGGTATAGGGTTTGTTTGATATTTGTTTTGTAGTAACACAATACAATTTATTGCTAGAACTTCCTGTACAAAGCAACATAAGAAGTGCACATCAGTTACAGATAAGACTAACCATGGATTTGCAGAAGGATATGCTAAGTAATGAGAAAAAAATACTTCTACCTAGCTTGGTTTGATCATTCTTGGCTTGGTCAGTATGTATCTCACACT
Organism: Rhipidocladum racemiflorum; assembly: GCA_036346355.1. Lineage (NCBI taxonomy): Eukaryota > Viridiplantae > Streptophyta > Magnoliopsida > Poales > Poaceae > Rhipidocladum > Rhipidocladum racemiflorum. The sequence continues at coordinate 65,924,203 of CM070576.1, read as the reverse complement.
TCATTTCATTCTATCTATTACATTGAGCTATATCTATAATATTGCATTCTTGCTAAAAGTTTCCTTGCTTCATTAACTAGGCCATCACGTTTTTCAATCATCCATTGCTGTGACTTTTGCTAAACACAAAAGAAGTTGACTAGTTCTTTGAATTTTCAGGGTCTATTTCTACATTGAATACGTTTATTAGCAATGGCTAGAGGTGTGTGGTGAAATTGTTGTGTTCTTGGCTTCTTGCTACTTCCTCCCGTCACGCATTATTGGCTTTCCAGAATTTATTTTATTCAAAGTGGATGGACCGATAAATACGTGAGGTATTGTCCATTTAGGTAGTGTATGTATATTCTATGGGTTATTAATTATTGTATATATGTATGTTCCATGGGTTATTAATTATTATCTTCAATTGCAGATCACTACTACAGAATAGGCAATCCTCGCCGCCATATCACTGCCGGTTGGGCTAGAGCTGTCAATGATAAAATATCACTGCCGGTTCGTCAGAACAGTTGCCCAGGAAACGTATCACTGCCGGTTTGTATAACCAACCGGCAGTGATAATATACTATCATTGCCGGTTTATACCTTGAAGTATCATTGCTGGTTCTAAGTGGAACCAGCAGAGAAATTGGAACTTTTACTGCCGGTTTAATATTTAACCGGCAGTGATATGTATTTCCCCGTGCATCTGAATTTTCCCGTGTAACGTGCATAACCGACAGTGATAAGGTATTTATATATAACCGATTTTTTGTGTCGGTTCTAACAAAAAACCGATACAAATAATATTATCTGTGTCGGTTATAGCAAAATGCACATCGATTTTAGTATTCTCATACTCCGAATACAGTTTGGAGATCATGAAAACACGAAGAAAAAAGACCGAAATGGGTACAAAACTTTGGAGGCCGTTTTGAGGCCATAAATGATGTTTTTTTGGAATTCTGATTTTCTCGCACGCATGTACTCACCCAAAACATCAGGATCCAACCATCTAATTTTCTCTCAAACGAGCTAAAGAACGCCCCGATCGGAGTTACGAGTCAAAAGTTATGACCGTTTTACCAAACATGCTCGAATTTCCTATTTACAGACCAAATTAGACTTTAGGAGAGTGTTAGGAGTATGACAACACTAAAATATAACTCAAACCATATTTGGAATATGAAAACATTAAAATCGGCGTTCGGGTGCTCTGCGGGGTTAAGAGGAGAGGGACGCATTATATGTCACATGCGATCACACCAGCACTAAATCACTGCATCCTATAAGAACTCTGAAGTTAAGCGTGCTTGGGTGAGAGTAATACTAGGATGGGTGACCTCTCGGGAAGTTAAGCCGTTGGATCATGTTAGAACCTCAAAGTTAAGTGTGCTTGGGCGAGAATATTAATAGTATGAGTCGAGGTTGATGCGTGGATACAAGCCGACCATCACTGCCGGTTCGTCCAAAGAACCGACAGGGGATATGGGTGGGTATAGTCACAGACATTCATCCTATGATGGATCAAGCATGTCATCATTATTCGACTGCACTAATCCCTACGCCGATATGTACGCACAACACACGGCTGTCAGATACCTATACTAGTGAGAGAATCCTTCGATCTGGATATCACATTATGAATACTAGAAGTCCGCCTAGTTGCCACGGGACATGAGCTAGGAAGAGTACAAGCAACAACTCCAGTGGAAGCGTGGCGAGATCATTATCGATAACGTAGAGGTCCAGTTTTCACCAGTATCATTCTACTACTCGTAGGTATGTCAATATGTAGTTGGCCATACTTCACATGTTCGTACTACTTTTAATTATGCCTTGTTGTAAAACATATTAATAGCCTTTCTTGTAATTATTCTTTTACATCTTCTTGGCATATGTGTTGAATTGTCATATGAGTTAATTTTATTTCATGTCTATTATTTGTCATGACAATTTATATTGATTGTTGCCAATTGTTGCTGTCGTAATCCGAAAATCAGTCAAAATACTGATGAAATTTCTAACTTTACAGTCTTTTCTTTTAAAATATTTCATATGTTGCATTACAATACATAGGAACATATAGAAAACTTTCCAAATGACTTGAACTTATTTGTTACATTTGAAAAATAAAAAAGCAGAATTTACATAACGATTTTATCACGATACTACCACTTGCACAATTTTTAAAATTCCACAAGCTTGATCATGATCTAAAATTTTTATGGAAATACTATTAATACATAAGAATCATCCAAAACAATTTTCAAAAATTTTGACGTGTTTTCGACAATTTGTAGGTAGTTTAATTTTTACCGAGATTTTGGACATTTCAGGTGAAATTTCGGTGATTTCACCCGAAATCTCAAAAAACACTGTTTGAAATCTTAACCTGATGCTATATTAAATAACATGAGATGAGTACTGCCGTGGTTAGCCAGAATACAGTACTGTGTTGTTAGTCGGAGTGTTGTACTTCGTAAACAGTTGGAGTATAATACTGCATTATTAGTCAGAGTGTTGTACTATGTAAATAGTCGCAGTAAAATAGTACATTATTAGTCGGAGTGTTGTATTACGTAATAGTCGAAGTATAGTACTACATTGTTAGTCGGAGTACCATATTGAGTAGCTAGTCGAAGTACAACTTGTACGCTGAGAGTAGGTTGGGAACAGTTGAAGACAACACTACTCGTTGGCTATCAGGGTTGAAAATCTAATACCTAATTAGTAATAAATATTTTGGGTTCTCAATTGTGATTGGGTTCACTATGGGTAAAGTGGTACAAATCAGCTTATGATTAAACCATGAATTCATGCCTGTCTCCTGAATTAGAGGCTACAGAAGCTAAGTCTGCCTCATATACGAGTGCTAGAAGCATTTTGGATAATTAAAATTTACAACACTACTTTTTTAATTAAAACTTTATTTTCTGAAAATGGTTTTGGAGGAAAGGTTCACACAAGATGGATATGGAAAGTGCTTGAGATAGATATGGAGGAAGACTTCATATAATACATTTTACTATTAATTTGCTGAGTACATTTGTACTTACCCTTGCTAAATTTCTCTTTGCTTAGAGAATGGCTGCGGAGATCAATCTTTTGTTTAGGCTATGGATCCCAATGGACTCGCCTACGAGACATGGGATGAGGAGCACCTGCAAGAACATGGTTACTACGATGAGACTACCAGGAGGGTTAGGATGTTGGATAGTCAGTGTTTCGCTTTCGTCAGTCCCTGAAGTACTTAGTGCTTTTGGTATTACATTTTATTGTATTTGAATCCTACGTGTAGTTAATGTATTGGACTTGTAGCCTGTGTGGCAATGAAATGCAATAAAACTCTATTTTTTGTCTCTAATTATTGTTCTATTGCAAAACTGTGAATTCGGTGTATTAACTGATAAAGTGTTGGGTTCGCTCTATATTTTATTAACTAATATGCTCAGATCAACGTAATTACTTCAGAGTTAATAATAAAATGACTATCGTTATCTTAAGTTAATTATGCAGGTCGCCCAAAGTCATTCGTTTTGGTGCGTCGTTAGGACTACTCCCACCGTGGATGATGCTAGATGATTCTGAATCCGCTCAGCTCCCCGTCCGTCCGTCCACAGCCCGGTTGCATCGCCTGCAACTTGCATCCTAGATTCAACGCTGCATCACAACTAGTAATTATGCGGCCAGCGAGAACGTTTCCAACTTGAAGAAGGTGAAGGTGGTTGCCGCGGCGGCCGCTGGTTCTCGGTGCGTCTTCCACTGATCACACGCACGAGGCGCCGACCCGTGCGCCAGCTTAATCTGGCCTTTCCCTGTCCGCTCCCTCGCGTCCTCGCCACGCTCCCAACCAAGATGGCTGCTTAATCCACTCCGTGCGAGTTGCCACTGTGCATCATCACCCTTCTGTGTTACCAAAAGAATATTAAAGAACTCCCAATCCTGTGCTGCTTTTCCTGCGTTCCCGTGCTTTGTCCAAACGTTTCTTTCGATGTTTTCACCGAAATTTTGTTGGGGGTGTCTAGAAATATCTAAGTATTTTCTTGCTAAATAGTATTTAAATTTTGAGTCTTTAAATATAGATTTAATTGATAAAATTAACTTGTCTCATCTCATATCATTTGGGTATTCTATAGACAAAAATTGAGTGCTCGCATAAAAGAGCTCCTCTTATTAGTGTATACGTTACTACGTCTTTTTTCATAAACGAAGTACATGTTATTACCTCACATTTTACTTGGGCTCAGTTTTTGGCAGATCTCTTACATACTCTAACCGTTTAATGCACCTTTAGCATGGTTTTTATTTCGGCTTCTCTCCTCTAAAAGCCACAAGATATCTCAGGAAATTTTCGTATTTAATACAATATTTGATCCGTATTCACAAAACAATACAACACTTTCACGTATTTACAAAAACCCACTCATACCCGGAATTTGAAATTCTGGTTATGCATACCCGGAATTTCAAATTCCGGTTATGGCGTATTCAGTTTGCCAGATCTCAGGTATTGCGTATTTGCCCCATACCTGATTTTTGAAAAACCGGGTATGGATATTTTTTTTGCTTATTTTAGCACGGTTTTGACCAACAAAAATAGAGAAATAAGCCCTATACCTGGTTTTTCAAAAACCAAGTATGGTTTTTTTGGCTTATTTTAGCACGGTTTTGATTAACAAAAAAAATTACCACATACCTGGTTTTTGAAAAACCAGGTATGGGGCAAATATGAAATACCCGAGATCTGGGAAACTGAATACGTCATACCCGGAATTTGAAATTCCAGGTATGCATAACTGGAATTTCAAATTTCGGGTATGAGTGGGTTTTTTTGCAAATACGCGAAAGTGTTGTATCATTTTGTGAATACGGGTCAAATCTTATATCAAATACGAAAAATTCTGCTGTCTCAAGACCAGGCTTCTCATTACTACATCACATTATACTTGGGTTTAATTTTTGGTATATCTCTTACATACTCTAACCATTTAATGCCACCTTTAGTATGGCTTCTGATTCGGCTTCTCCTCTCTAAAAGCCACAAGCTATCCAAAGATCAGACCTCTCATTTGGCTTTTAAGCTGCTTTGTGAAGAGAAGTAAAAGTCGGTCAAGAGGCATTTTTGGCTGACTTTTGGAGGAAATTACCCATCATCAGGGTTTACATTATCGATTTGACCTTAAAAATTGCCCCTTGGCCTGTACCGATTTTCACCGATAATCGGTTGAAAATTATCAGAAATAGAAGGGTTTCGAAATCAAACTTTTTGAAGAGAAAAATTTTAAAAATCGATTTTCACCGATAATTGGTCGATATTCAACGATAATCGACCGACCAAGTGAATTTCTTTGGTGGCAATTTTGAGCGATTTTTGTCGATAGTCGCCGATTTTGACTAGATTATGAAGCATAAAATTTTTTAATTTTTTTGAATTAGGCCGATTTACCGAGTGATTTCTGATTTCGTGCCGGCTCGGTGAGGTTGATAATCGCTCGATTATCGTGATTTATTACCCTGCCCACCATACCACTGGTTTAGTGGCATACCCCTTCGTTGGGTCAAGCATATAAAAGAGAACGGAATTGCTAGGGATCAGACGTCTGATTTTTTTGCAACATTTTTTTTCTACGTAGTGAAACATTTTTTTTTCTACGCACTGAAACATTTTTCTTCGACAAAACAGTAAAAAAAATGTTTCATACGTTCAAAAAAATATTGTGCGGCGTTCGAAAAAAAAATTTCGAACGTCCGACTGCTAGTTTCTCCAAAAGAGAATCATTCCCTCCTCCCTCATCGCATATAGCGCCTTCGTGCACAAATGCACGCGTAGCGCCGCTTGCTCCTCCCCATCTTGACCTCAGCTTGAAGAGGCAGCAAGCAACCCAGCCGATGGCTCCCTGCTACCCTAGTGCCGCCTATTGCCTCGACGCTAGGGGTGGAAAAAAAACTCGAAACTCACGAGTTAAACGAGTACTCGCAAACTCGGCTTGACTCAACTCGAACTCGTTCCTTAACGAGTCGAGTCGAGCTGTGATTTGAACTCGTTTAGATAACGAGTTAAATGAGCCAACTCGTGAGTTAAACGAGCCAACTCGCGAGTTTAACGAGTTCTCTAAGTCAGTAAGTATAACTATATATGTGTGAGGTTAAGATGATAACACATGGCATATTGTATAATCTCAACACCAATCCTTTTTTCAGATGAAAATATCGAGTTAAACGAGTTTAACGAGCTAACTCGTGAGTTTAACGAGTCGAGTCAAGCTGAGGTTTGAGCTCGTTAAGATAACGAGTCGAGTCGAGCTGACTCGTTATATTACCGAGTTTGATCGAGTCGAGTCGAGTCGAGCCGAGTCAGCTCGTTATCCACCCCTACTCGACGCCGCCTCCACACAACACTTTCGGCGCCTCCCCACCCTGATCCTGAGCTTGGCGCTGGTGAAGATGACCTGCGGCTCCTAACTACTCTAGCACCTACTACCCCGATGCCTCCCCCCTGTTGCCTGAACGTCACCTCCACACAACACCGCCCACACGACACCACCTGCACATCCCCACTGCCGATTTCCTCCCATCGATCGGTTTATTTTCAATCCGATTGGCATTCTATCTAATTGGGTATGTATATATCTCAAAGGAATTGAATTGGGAATGAAACTGTGGACAATTTGATATATTCATGAAGCAATCCCCAATTTATTAAAAATACGATTTCTTCAAAAATTTTTTGATGTTTTCATCGATTGAGTTGTCCTTACGTTCAATTGAATATATATATATAGATAGATAGATAATGAAATTGTGACTAGCTCAGCCGGAAAATGGCAAAGTTATGTTGGTCTTTCATTTGCTACTTAGCTTCTTGAGATAGCTGGTTTTGTAAAGAGCTCTTTTACGGTACACTAAATTGAATATGAACCGTTAATTCTTTTCGATTCAATAGATCAGATTAACTAGAGTTTACTTATACTACACCTAGTAGTAGAGTAGTAGAGTAGTAGAAACACCCTTAACAAATTAGATGTAATTTCTACTACACATTTTATACTACAAGTATAATCCATCATAAAATTTCTCTTTGTAAAAGCTATGTCAAATGATATTGACTTGGCTTCTTCGGGTAGCAGCTTTTCAGGATAGCCTGCTAGAAGCTCGATTTTGCCCAAACGCAAGCCATGACAAAGGGGGCCTAAGATGAAGGTTTAAGGTGCTGCTGTATTAGTGAGAAGGACCTGGTTAGTGGAGAAGAGTTTACCGTAGTAGCCCCCTCATTTTTTTTGTTGTGCAAAACTAGCATTGTGCCAAATAAAATTGCAAAATTAGCCCTCTAGCACACTCCTACCGCACCCGAGAAGCGTGGAAGTCACCTTTCGTGTTGGGGGTAGCGCGGAACGCGGCGAGCACACGGGCGCGCACGGGCGAGTGGCCAAGCGAGCACATATGCACTGGAAAGCCAGGCGCTGGTGCGCACGCAAGCACTCGCGGCGAGCGCGTGGCGGGGTGGTGGGCCTACGCGGAAGTGTGGCGCTCTCTCGGCCAAGCACGCGTGCTGCCACGCTCGGGTAGCGCGAAAGGTTGGTTACGCACTAACCGGGCGTGGTAGGGGTAAGTCAAAGGACCATTTTTACAATTTTGTTTAGCGTGAAGCTAATTTCATTTTTTTTAAATAGAGGACTACTACAGTAACTACTCGTTAGTGGAAGCCAACGAATATTCCCCTCGGCAAGTTGATACGGAGCCAATGACCATGAGAATATTGCGTTGATCTGAATCGTGAATGGTCCAACAAGTGATACATAATGGCTTGTACTTTTGCGAAGTCTTCCTGTTGCCTAAGATGGAAGACGCACTTTTCCCGGCCTGATGGCTTGCCTACTGATTACTGACAAAAAACCCAAACTACTTTCAAGTGGTTTAGCCTTGGATTTGGTGGCAAAAGTCACAATGATCCGTACGTAGTGACAAACGTAGGACAACATGCACACATGATTCGGAATCAACTTGCCTGCCATTCTGACCATCCCTTGTTAATCCTAAACCATCGAAGGAATTTAATTTTAGACATGAAAATGCAGTACTTTGTTTTAGAGGAATTCAGAAACCATCTATCCAATGCCTCCCATGTTAAAGTCCAAGCAGCCAAACACTAATAAACAATCTGAAACTTGCAGATGCATGACATGTTCAGGTCATCAGGTGATACCGAGCTTCTACACTCAGCAGGCAGGCCGAACCGACGAAGCTTTTGGTACGAAAATACTTTCAGTTAATCATTTACTTACGAGCTACGACCATGTCGGCACGATAAGCATATCTGAATATCGGCAAATATACAGGACAATAACGCGCGTCGTCCGTATGGCCCCCGGTATCGTTCCCGCCGCATTTCGAGTCACGCTTTCATCACGCGTTGACGCGGATTGGAAGCGCGTTGACGCGTCGATGCAATGGTTCGACGTTATTTTATAAGCACTTGTGATTCGTTCACATGGTTGCATGGAAAGGAGTAATGAAATGGCGCCTTGCAAGAACACTCGTTACACTTCAGTTCTTGCGGTCTTCTTAGTTGTGGTGTTGTTCTCGGCGGCGCCGGCCGTGGCCACCATCTCTAATGCCTCGGTGTCCGTGCATCTCGAGGCGTTGCTCGCGTTCAAGAAGGGCGTCACCGCCGACCCGCTCGGCGCACTGTCCAACTGGACGGTGGGAGCAGGTGATGCCGGCGCCGGCGTACCGCGGCACTGCAACTGGACCGGCATCGCCTGCGACGATGCCGGCCAAGTAACGTCCATCCAGCTCCTGGAGTTGCGGCTCCGGGGCACGGTCACGCCGTTCCTCGGCAACATCTCGACGCTCCAAATCCTCGACCTGACGTCGAACGGCTTCGCCGGCGCCATCCCCCCGCAGCTCAGCCGCCTCGGCGAGCTCGAAGAACTCATCCTCTACGACAACAACTTCACCGGCGGCATCCCCCCAGAGGTCGGCGACTTGGGGAGCCTGGAACTACTGGACCTCTCCAACAACTCCCTCCACGGCGGCATCCCGAGCCGCCTCTGCAACTGCTCGGCGATGTGGGCTCTCGGTTTGGAGGTCAACTACCTCACCGGCGCAATCCCTTCTTGCATTGGGGATCTATCCAATCTCGAGATATTTCAAGTCTACACAAACAATCTTGACGGAGAGTTGCCGCGGTCCTTCGCAAAACTCACGCAGCTCAAGACGCTGGACCTCAGCGGCAACCAGTTTTCCGGCCCGATCCCGCCGGAGTTCGGGAACTTCTCGCACCTCATGATTCTCCAGCTGTTCGAGAACCGGTTCTCCGGCTCCATCCCGCCGGAGCTCGGCCGGTGCAAGAACCTGACTTTGCTCAACATATACAGCAACCGGCTCACCGGTGCGATCCCTAGCGAGCTCGGCGAGCTCACGAACCTGAAGGCGCTGCGGATGTTCGACAACGCGCTCTCGTCGGAGATCCCCAGCTCGCTCGGCCGGTGCACGTCACTGCTGGCGCTTGGGCTCTCCACGAACCAGCTAACCGGTTCGATCCCGCCGGAGCTCGGCGAGCTCCGGTCGCTTCAGAAACTGACGCTCCACGCCAACCGGCTAACCGGAACGGTTCCGGCGTCTCTGACGAAGCTTGTCAACCTCACATACCTGGCGTTTAGTTACAACTCCCTTTCCGGCCGGCTGCCGGAGAACATCGGGTCGCTCCGGAATCTCCAACTGTTAATCATCCATGGCAACTCGCTCTCAGGGCCGATTCCGGATAGCATGGCCAACTGCACGTTGCTGTCCAACGCGAGCATGGGGTTCAACGAGTTCTCCGGGCCCTTGCCGGCCGGGCTTGGCCGCCTACAGGACCTCATGTTCTTGTCGTTCGCCAACAACTCGCTGTCCGGAGACATACCGGAGGACCTGTTCGACTGTAGCCGTCTCCGGACACTGGACCTGGCGGCGAACAACTTCACCGGCGGCCTGAGCAGCCGCGTCGGCCAGCTCGGCGAGCTCTGGTTGCTGCAACTGCAGGGGAACGCTCTGTTGGGGATGATACCGGAGGAGATCGGCAACCTGACGAAGCTCATCGGCCTGAATCTCGGGAGGAACCGCTTCGCCGGGAGCGTTCCGGCGAGTTTATCCAACTTGTCGTCCCTTCAGGTGCTCGATCTGATGCAGAACCGCCTCGACGGCGTCTTGCCCTACGAGGTCTTCGAGCTGCGGCAGCTCACCACCCTCAGTGTCGCGTCGAACAGGTTCGCCGGCCCGATCCCGGACGCCGTGTCCAACCTCCGGTCGCTCTCCCTCCTGGACCTGTCCAACAACATGCTGAACGGCACAGTTCCCGCCGCGCTGGGTGCCCTCGATCAGCTGCTCACGCTGGACCTCTCCCACAACCGCCTCTCCGGCGCGATCCCCGGCGCGGTGATCGCGAGCATTAGCACTATGCAGATGTACCTCAACCTGTCGAACAACGTGTTCACGGGGCCGATTCCGCCGGAGATCGGCGGCCTCACGATAGTCCAGGCCATCGACTTGTCTAACAACCAGCTCTCCGGTGTTGTCCCGGCGACGCTCGCCGGGTGCAATAACCTGTACTCGCTTGACCTCTCAACCAACAACCTCACCGGCGCCCTCCCGGCCAGCCTCTTCCCTCAGCTCGACCTTCTGACGAGCCTGAACATCTCCGGCAACGATCTCGACGGAGAGATTCCTTCCAACATCGCCGCACTGAAGCACATACGGACGCTGGACGTGTCGAGGAACGCGTTCGGCGGGGCCATACCGCCGGCGCTGGCTAACCTGACGAGCCTGAGGGTTCTCAACCTCTCGTCGAACCACTTCGATGGACCCGTGCCGGACGCGGGGGTGTTCAGGAACCTGACTATGTCGAGCCTGCAGGGGAATGCTGGCCTCTGCGGGTGGAAGCTCCTCGCGCCGTGCCACGCCGCCGGTAGGCGGGGGTTCTCGAGGACAGGGCTTGTGATCCTAGTCATGCTGTTGGTGCTGTCATTGCTGCTGCTCTTGCTTCTTGTGATTATTCTACTTCGTTGCTGCCGGCGGCACAAGAAGAAGAGAGGAGGCTCCGAAGGCTCCGGCCATTTGTCGGAAGCCGTCGTCGTGCCGGAGCTCAGGAGGTTTACGCGCAGCGAGCTGGAGGCGGCCACCGGTTCGTTCGATGAAGGCAATGTCATCGGGAGCAGCAACCTGAGCACGGTCTACAAGGGCCTGCTCGTCGAGCCCGACGGCCAGATCGTCGCCGTGAAGCGGCTCAACCTGGAGCAGTTCCCGGCCAAGTCCGACAAGTGCTTCCTCACCGAGCTCACAACGCTGAGCCGCCTGAGGCACAAGAACCTGGCGCGGGTGGTCGGGTACGCGTGGGAGGCCGGCAGGATCAAGGCTCTTGTCCTCGAGTACATGGACAACGGCGACCTGGACGGCGCGATACACGGCCGAGAACGGGACGCGCCGCGGTGGACGGTCCGAGAGCGGCTGCGCGTGTGCGTCTCCGTGGCGCACGGGCTGGTGTACCTGCACTCCGGGTACGACTTCCCCATCGTGCACTGCGACGTCAAGCCGTCGAATGTCCTGCTGGACAGTGACTGGGAGGCGCATGTCAGCGACTTCGGCACGGCGCGGATGCTGGGCGTCCACTTGACGGACGCGGCGACGCAGTCGACGACGTCCTCAGCGTTCCGGGGCACCGTCGGGTACATGGCACCAGGTACTCTGCAACGAGCTCATCTTTGGAACAAAACTCATCTTTGGTTTTCTGTCAGTTCTTGGCACTTGTACTGAAAACGCTCCTCTGTCTCCAAATTAACACGCAGAATTCGCGTACATGAGGGCCGTTTCGCCGAAGGTGGACGTGTTCAGCTTCGGGATCCTCGTGATGGAGCTCTTCACCAAGCGAAGGCCGACCGGGACGATCGAGGAGGACGGCGTGCCGCTGACGCTGCAGCAGCTCGTCGGCAACGCGCTCTCCAGGGGCCTCGAGGGGGTCGTCGACGTCCTGGACCCTGACATGAAGGTTGCCACCGAGACCGACCTGTCCGCGGCGGCGGACGTGTTGAGCTTGGCCTTGTCGTGCGCCGCGTTCGAGCCAGTGGAGCGGCCTGACATGAACAGCGTGCTTTTTTCGCTGCTGAAGATGAGCAAGGTCTCTGGAGAATACTGAAGTGAAAATGCACGAGGAAAATGTACACATCTGTATGTATGGACGGTTCAGTCGTCCTTTTTTGAGTGTGTAGTATTTGCTCTATCGAAGAGCAATCCTTTTTTGAGTTTTTTTTTGGATAGCGAATGTTCTCTGGTGCCTCATGGGCGCCATAGAGATTGCGCCATTCGTGTGTTGCATTCGAGGTTTTCCCATTTTATGTTCAGCAGTGAAGCTTTCTGGAGCTACTATGCAAAAGAGAGAATAATCGGAAGCTCTAAATGCCGAGTGTTATTCCGATGTGTGTCCTTAGAACAGTGCACTGGTACCAATCTTGCCCATGCTGCCTGATGGGATGGGCCTGAAGTGGTACCAAAGTTTCTGCTTTCGAGTCTTAACCAGTGCTGCAACATACCTGTACCTGCACACTTGCACAAGAATGTAACCTGAAAGATTCGGTGAAGTTGTGGGAGAAGTGATATATTATTGAGGTCCTTGGATACAGACAAAACTACTAGTCTATGAAAACATCAAGCATATGTTTTAAGGTGAATTATGACTCGCAGATGTAGATTTGTCTCTTGAATTCCCGGCAATAGCTTGTTGCTGGGCAGAAGAATGTCTCCTAGCAGTACTTATCTCCTTTGTGAACATTAGATCCAAAATGCCAATTTTGTTATCGCAATGCGTTCCCTTTTACACAGGCATGTGTGTTTAACAAGGAAGGTGGCGTATTCTGAAACTACCGCATGCTATCCCTGTGATGCACTGGATTAAACTAGCCTTGTTCATTTGGATGCTAGAACGCAAAATCAAGCAGAAAGTGGACTGCTACATATACAATATACAGACATCAGAAAGCTCTATTAGGTCATGCATATATGCACGCAGCATGATGAGGAAGCGTGAGATACCGATAGCAAAGTAAGCAAGATCACGACTTCTTATTGACCAACACAACCAGCTAGTTAACTACAGCACGTTCAGCGCTCCACTGAGCACCTTATATCATCTCTTGAGACGAATCACGAAACACATCAGAGACTGAAAGCTATCTTCAAACTAGACTGCTGCTGATCAGGAGCTCATCACTCCTTAAAAGAGGAATTCCTCTATGTGATCCAACCACCGTTGTGGCCACTGCTGCTAGCTAGCCCTCCCCTCTGCTCCTGCATTAGTTATGAACTTCTCATATGTGTGAGTAGCATTGTTCAAGACTTCAAGTACGGGAAGTCTTCAAAACGGTTTCGGTTCTCGAAATCTCCGTACTAGGAGTTATTTCAGGATTTGACACTCAATTCGCAAGCCTTTCAGCTTATTTAGATGACATATGTGATCGTCTGTGTGTATAACAGTGGGCTAGAGTGTCAAATTTCGAAATGCGAATTTTAAAGTGTGCCAAATTCTGAAAATTCTCCCGTACTAGTACTCTAGCAGCCTAAGTACATGAAATCTAGCAAGTATATGTACATATATATATATTCACATCAGGAAGAGAGAAAAATGCACTAACAATGACAAAAACCATGTAGACTACGTACGTACCGGCGTATACAGTTGTAATTTTGGTGGCCTGAGGAAGTTCTGAGGTGGGTCAGAAGGGTGCAAGTTCTGCATCTGGCTCAGGTAGTCCGCCTCGACATTAGACTGTCGCTGCGGGGTGGCGTGAGTTATCTGAAATGGCCGCGGCTCGGAGGGGCGCAAGGGAAGCATTTGGGCAGGGTCAGCCGTGATATAGTGCATGTATTGTTGCAGCTCGGGAGGTACCACTGGTGCCATTCCCTTCCCCGTGACAAGCATCTGTGTGCATGAAAGCATAGTGATATATAAGAACGCATGAAATAAATTGCATCACTCGATTTCCATCTCAGCTTCAGATTTAAGCTAGGCCAACGCGAGATCAAGCGGATTTGCAGTTTGAAAAACCAAAACAGTAAATATCGCAGAAAAAAACAAGTATTAAAAGATTGAATAATTTATTATCTGCTATAAAACTGATGTGTATTCGATAATTTATCACGCCATGTCTCACTCACATTTAAAAGATCAGGTGTAATAAACATGATCATATGATTTGATACGACGCCCTTCATTTACCTGGAGTTGTACTTGAAGTGATTTCAGATAGTCGATGGCTTCATCTAGCATCGACAATTTGTCGGTCTGAAACAATAACAGTATCAGAGATGGACCAGGCGAAAAGCTCCGTGAGAGATGATCAACGATGCAACATATATCACCTTGGTACAATTTGGGAGTAGCTCTTGCAGTGCCTTCAGCTTCTCATTGATCTTATCCCTTCTCCTCTGCAAATATTTCGGATAAAAGCTCAGAAACACGAAATGTGATAAATCAGTTGTGATCTATATGTGTATGATAACAACCTACCCTTTCTGAAAAATTATGGAACTCAGAAGATCTGCTTCTGCGGGTAGGAGTAGAACTTCTTGGAGCCCTGCCATCTTCCATCAGTTCTTGATGGACCTGTTCACCTTCCTAACAATAATATGTTCAGTACGACTTAGAGTCAAAGATCACTTCTGAACAATAACAACGATGGAACTTTCAGAAACGTATGAATTGTAACTAAGAACAAGAAGGGTTTTCTTTGCCATGGATACCGTTCTTTTCGGTGTCTGAGTTCTACTTGGCTCCCCCCTTCGCCCTCTACCTCCTTAAGAATTTATAGTACTAGCAATGCCCTACTGGTCCAGCCCTAGGCTAGCCCAGACATGGAGAGCCTGATAGAGCTTTCTTGGTGACCTGATGGTCCCTTCGACCCACCAACCTTTAGAGCTCGATAGTATTTATGCATGGCATCTGATTTCTATAAGCTTTCCATCATGGCAGGACTGACCAGTGAGTACTGTACTTATCCTTATCTTACACCGGCTGTGGAATTTCTTGTTTGGATTGTCAGCCACTGCCATGTATCGGAGCCTCTGATGGGACTTGTTCGCGCTTTTGTAGAGGTGCCCGTCAGGCCAATCATTTCACCTACCTTACTAGGGAATGGCTCAAACTTGACTTGCAAAAAAAGAGTTTGTCAACCTGAATTCTTTACGTGCTAATTAATTCTGCAAAATAACAAGAGACAGCAACAGCTCTCTGCACAAGGAGTACTTGAAGAAATCAGGTTCAGAGTAAATCAATGTGTACTATATTGTATTGAAGTGCAGTTACTGAATGCTGAGAGAATAATGAATAAAACTATTTTTTTGCAGAAAACCTTCGGGGCATCCGGTCTTTACCAATTGTTTCAATTAGCATTGAAGATTTATTAAAATTAAGATACTACCTGGAAATGGGTGCAATAGTATCCTTAATATTTACGCAGAAGTACTAATATCTAATTGCTACCAATTGTTTCCTACCGGCTACCACGCAAGCATATCAAGCCGGCCTGTGCTAATTAATCATACACTATCTTTGTTTGCGCGTAATACTAGTCATTTTTAAAAAAATCATGAATAAAATGATGAGAAATTTTACGGTACATTATACTGGTAGTATATAGTGGATAGTAGAATCAGATCTAACAGTTGATTTGTTAAGAGTATTTCTACTACACTACTACTAGATAAAATATAAATAAACTTTAGTTAATATGATCTATTAGGTCGAACATAATGAATAATATATATTTAATTTGGAGCTCATGATGATAGCTTTAATTCTTAGAACAATCTAGTATCGGATCTTTTTTAATTGGCTGCTCTTGAAGTAAGTAGGATCAGATGCGACCAGCAAGCAAATTGTAAGCAGTAAGTAAGTGGGAGGGCGTCTTCCTAGATGGAAGGGAATTGTTCTGCCCGGCTGGGCGGCTAACCCTTGTGAACTGAGTATTGTTTGGTTTGTTTTTAATGTTTGCCTTATCAAAATTTTGCGGCGTTGATTAAATTTGATAAGTATTTGGTTTGTAATCAAATTTTAACAAGTTTATCTTCTCCCTTGACTCTCTAATTTAGTTTCTTGCTAATCTTTGGTTAAAACATTGGCAACCAATTTGGTGATTAAATTTTGACATACTAATTTTTGATAAGGTTTGATTTGACAAATTTGTGATCAAACCAAACAACCCTTGAGCCCTCTCCCCACCACCACGTACCACCTAACAACCTTTCCTCTTCCCCAAACGGTGGACATTGCCTAGTCAACTGAAAAAATGTTAATTTGCCATCCAAAGAAACTTGGTGGCCTTGCATCTCGAACTTGGAAAAATTCGAAAGAGCTCCCCCGGCTTAGGTGGTTATGTTATGGTACGACTGGACAGATCCTTCCAAGACACGGATAGGTACCCGGGTCCCCTGCGACGAAACTGATTGACAGCTTTTCGACATATCCCACTACCATCACCATTGGAAATGGCATAGATGGCTGCAAGGAGAAACACCAACGCACCTTGCTCCTAACTGTGGTGACTCGCACAATTAGCTTAGGGTAACGACTATCACACCGTCATTAATTACTCTAACATAATTACACGAATATCGGCATATTAACCAATCAAAATATCGAGTGCACCCGATATTTTATCAATTAATACACTTTGTTCAGAGTGTGCAACAGAAAACAAACAGAGAGGTGCTTATATGCTTTTCTTTTTTAAAGTTGCACAAATATTAAATCATGAATGAAAAGTAGATAGTGACTACTTACCCCTTCGTTTACTTCAAGATTCGTGCAACTTGTATTGGGAGGAAAAACATAGAAGCACTGCTCAAACAATAATTAGAGACTGAAATGGAAACTTATGACATTCCATTGCCACGTAGGGCTACAAGTCCAACACAACTAATTATACATAGGGTCCAAGTACAACAAAAATATATTACACAAGTATTAATTACTCCAAAACAGCCAAAGCCGATAAACGGTCTACCCAACATTCTACCCCTCCTGGTAGTACTCCTCCTTGAATGCTCGACCACTGAAGCCATTATGTAGCAAATGAGGATTTAACAAGAGTGAGTACAAAATTACTCAATAAGTATTAATAGCAAAATGCATAGGATGAGTTTGTCTTTCACATTCACCTCAAGTCCTTTTCGTAACCATTTGTGTAACATTTTCTCAAAACCATTTTCACAAAATAGAGTTTTATTAGGATAGTTGTGTTGTTAGTTTTAATTATGGAGGGTGATGTGAATGCGGGCTAGCTGGTCTCTAGCTTCCTCCTTTTTATTTGAGTTCAATTTTATTTATTTAATGTGGGTGGTATTTTTGTCACTGTGCATGGTTGGCTATGGTTACCTGATGAAAAAAGGTTTGTTTAATGCCGGATGATGAAACACTAATTCGTGAGAGGTGCCGACTCCCGACTAGCCTCGGGCTGTCTGGTATCTCAATGAGCATGATCTAATCACAAAGGGTATGACCGCTCAAAGAATTCCTTTTTAAGTTTTAATTTCATTTGCCTTTCGATTATACACAAGAAGGAATTCGACGCTGGAGGCCATTAGGAGCTTAACCTATAAAGGCATTTGGATGATTTTGTAAAAAAAATTTAGTTGTAATTTGATATTTGTGTACATTGTATTCTAAATAGTTGTATGCCAATAATACCTATTCTAATAGCGGAAGGAATTCCGGCCTCCGGAGCGCTCTCGCTTCCTGTTCCCGTTTTGTCGTCTCTGTGGCGTTCTCAGAGCGTTCGCTCGTTTCGCCGTTGTTTGCCAGCCGTTTCAGCATCAGCAACGCCGTCACCGTAACGGGCCAGTGCGTGCTTTGTTCACTGTCTCTGCGCCGTTATGGCCAAGGCGACGGCCCGTAAACAGCGATGCCTTTTCTTTCGGCTCAGCTCTCGTGCACGGCGCCTACCCGCTACCGCCTGTGGGTCCCATCGTCTCTGCATACGCTACGACCGTTCGCACCATTGCTGCGCCCCCACTGTTCTGCGTCGATTTGTGTGCGTTACATGGATTGATCGGCGTATTTTTTTTCCGTATGTCGTTAACCATTCTAGCGAACCAATCCTGTTGCTTACGATGTGTGCACCACGGTCTGAAAAAAGGCCGTTTCGTTTGTCATCACTATAATGTTGTAAAAACATGGAGTAACCACCAGCTTTAGTCTTACTTTTAGGATGATGCCCGTAACATGCCTAGGGGCCTAGGGCCTATTATCACTATCTGTTTATTTATGTTTCCAGAATACTTATAATTATGTTCTTAAATAGTCTTGCTTAGTAGTAGCATAAGGCTTCAGATTTGATGCATTACCCCCTGCCTTATACATGGCTTTACCGTTGTTGGCAACACTATGCACAGAGTATGGACGTGTGCCATACGTCACGAACAGGCTGAGAAGGCAATCCCAAAACACACCGTGAGCCGACTATATAATCTTATCATCTCCCTTCCTATCTACTCACAACGCTTTACTGATGTAATACAATGGTAATTTTTGATGCCATGATGCAATGCGTCGGTAATTTTTGCAGCGTGGCGAAGCGCGCATTTCGTACTAGTATTGTTGATGATTGAAGGTAATGAGAATCTTTTGGGTTATTACGTTTGTCTAAGTTGTGATGTATGAGTATACTTGTTGCGTCGTAATTCAACTTCATTTAATTAACGCTTTTGATCAAGAAAAGAGATTGGTTTGTTTTATTTGTGACTTCCCATTTGTTTAAGATTTTTAATTCCTCGAGTACTAGATTGTTTTATGTATGTGTGAAGATTCAACGTATGTATATATATTCGTTTTGATTTATTTGATAATGTTTAATTTTAAATAACTACGATCGCTAATTCTTGCCATCCAGAACATCTCAGCTTAATCCTTCATTTGCGAAGTATTTAGATGGGCGGGTCCTTTCACTAGAGGTGAGGAATTCGTCTCAATTTGGATTTGTCTACAAGAAATCCATCTTCAACCCGATGAGAAAGACATCGGCGCCTGGTGGTGGACACGAGACGCACGTATCTTATAGGAGTAGTATCTATAGTACCCATCTTGAAATAAAGATACATGATAGGAGAGATAATAATATTTAGTTGTTTTGATATTTATATCTATCATACGTCTAATTTTTACTAGAGATGCTACAAGACACTTGTGGACCACGCTCTTAGCATGGTACAACTGCGACATCCTCCAGCGAGCGGATCCACGGAGCTTCCACGGTGTCATCCATCGGTGGCAGCAGGCGGCCAAAGCAATCCCGAAATACCAACGCAAAGACTTGAATGGCCTCGTCACAAGACGTGGTGTCCAAATCGAAGGAGGACATAGAACAATGCCGTAGAGCGCTCAGCTAGTCGCCACGCCCTGTAGGATATGCACCACCACTTCCCTTGTAATTTAGATCTCTTCCCAGGCCCTCGGGATGACGACGTGTTGTAATCCTCTTGCTACAACCTTCCTTCTTAATTTCATGACAGACCTTATATGCCTCTTTCCTTAAAAAAAACTCTTTTACTATACACTAAATTTAATAGGAATTGTTCATTCCGTTTAATCTAGATTAGTTATTATTTATGAGATATGTTTCTATGTATTTCTTTTTTAAAGTTGCATAAATATTAAAGTATGAATAAATAATAAATGGTAATTATTTACCCCTTCACTTGCTTGAAGATTTGTGTAACTTGTATTGAGAGGAAAAGCATAGAAGCATTGCTTATTATTTATATGTAATTCATCTAGTAGCAGAGTAGGAGAAATATCCTTAACAAATTAATGACTAGAACTAATATCTACCACATACTAGAAACTACCAGTATAACAAACCATCAAATTCCTTAAAAAAACAGTAAAGCCTTGTTTGGCAGAGCACCAACTCCACCAATGGGTATTCCTAGCTCCTCCAGATCCGTGAAGCTGGAGCTATGGGTATATTAAGAATGTTTAGGTGGATCATATTGTTTACATTTTAGAATAAAAATATAAACTTAATTCACTTTATTTTAACCTACAATTCAGATCTAAAATAGAGCTAGAATCTAGAATTCTGCCAAACAAGACCTGGGTATGGTCGCGGATAGAGGAAGCGAAGATATCAAACGTGACCAGGCCATGCAATTTTTTTCTTCTTCTGAAATCTGGAACTACCCGTCGCCCTCGGAACCAGAAGCATAGGCTGAGGAAGCAAGCACCAAACAAAGAACCCAATCTTCTCACCTTATTTGATGACTTATTTGTCTCCCAACTGTCCCCTCCCCCGTAAATCACGCAACGCATGCAATGCAATGCCCTGGAGTATGTAGAGGAGTATTGAAACAGTATAATATACCGCATGTTTACGGGTACGTATGCACGTGGAAGCAAGGGGATTGTTTGACGAGCTGGTCAGGTAGGTGTCATCACTCATCACCGGATCGAAAGGTGGCGTCCAATCAGCGCCCATGCCGCTTTGGCGAGGAAGAGGGCATGGAAGCTGCAGGAAGGGAACAAACGAGTCAATCACCTCCATTTTTGTTGCTTTCCTTCGGAACGCAGATGCTGCGAGAATAAAATTATATATAATAGGCCTAGGAGTAGGACGCCGTAGCTAGCTAGCGCTCCTGCAAAGGTTGCGAATTGCGATGCTCGGTTCCTCTCAACGACGCACGATTGTGCGGCTGTGCCTGCCAGGTTCGGTGAACCTCTGACCTCACCACCTCGACCGCCGGGCCTCCGTCGCCGGAGACCGCCGCGCGGCGGATTGCAGAACCGCTCCCCTGCACGATGAAGCCAACGTACCGCCGCGTGATATCGCGGGTCTCGTGCTGCGCGCCTTCGTGCAGGCGCGTAACCGTTCGATCTGATCGAGGGGGGTGGCGGGCGTGGTGCTCAGGACGTGATCGCCTGCCGCGCGGACGGGTAGACCGACGTGCCGCGCGTGCGGTGTTGGGGCTCACTGGGCCGTGGTGCTCGCCCGTTCGTTCCGCGTTGGGTGGTCGTGCGTGGGGAGACGCTGGGCTGCCGTGTTGGACGTTGGGCAAATATGGGCAACAGGCCGGAGACTTATGGGCTGCGGGTGGGAGTCAGGGTTCGACGAAAACCGGTCGATTTTCGCGCGTATCGCTGTGACTCGATATCAAAAACGGTCGATAAACCGATCCGATTCAAAAAAATATTTAAAAATTCGAAAAAATTTACGTGTCAAAAACCGGTCGAAAACCGGTGGAAATCGGTCGATTTTCGTCAAAAATCGTTGAAAATCGCTACAAAAGTCGACCGCACAAAAAAAATCAACATGGTTGTCGATTTTCCACCGATAATCGTCGATTTTCCACGTTTTTTGATTTTTTTTTTCAAAAAATCTGTTTTTTGAATTTTACACGATTTTTTGCGTTTTCGACCGATTTTCGGCTCGATTTTTGCGATTATCGAATTTCACTGTTCATCCGAAAATCGCACCTAACGATAAGGTTAACCCTGGTGGGAGTAGGACGGCTCGCAGCAAACGTTGGGCCCAGATCTAGTTTCCAACTCGTCGATATTTTCTCCCTAGAATTTGATGGTGATGATATGAAATGACGCTGCTCCACGAATCACCCGCCATTTCAATGGAGCTCGGTAGCAGGGTTCCACTTTTCGTCAGCGAAAAACCGTTAGAAAAATTGACGTTCGAAAATCGGTAAAAACCGTTCGAAAACCGGTTAAACAGTAGCGGTTTTCAACGAAATGCTTTTTCGAACCGTAGCGGGAAGGTCGGATTTCGCGAAATTCGAGCGGTTTTCAACGAAAAGTTAAACCCAGTCGGTAGAAATCGCCAGCCAGCTACCTACCCGTGGTTCGGGAGGGAGGGCGGAGATTAATTAGTGAATTTAAATAATCAGAGATTTAATTAAGTGATTAATTAAGTAGTATGAATAAATTAGTGGATTTGATTTTTATCGAGGAATGGGAGCTCGGTAAGTGCTGAGCTCCTTGAGCGTAGAAGATGACTCATGACTTCATGAGGGTTAAGAGTCTATTTGGTTCATGTATTAAACTTGTCATATTTTGTTATAGTTTTTTTTGTTTTGCCAAACCTGCTTGAGGTTAGATCATGAAAATTGAAGCTACACTTTAACTAGTAAAATGAAGTTTGCCACATTTTCTTGAGAATGATGCGTGGGATTTGAATGGTAAGAAAGAATCTTACCGTACGTGTGGTTATAAACCAAACACATGTCCAACTCGATCAAACTTGTTTACCTCGATATGCATCGAGATGTGGCAAGTTGCAAATGATTTTAGAGGGGACTACATTTGAAGAAGAAACATTCACAAGGGGTAAAAAGTAAAAAAATTCGCGAGGTGCAGCTCAGCTTTAACTTCTCGCCTCGACGCGGCGACGCAGCACAGCAGTCGTGAGAATCTGGAAGGAGTATCGGAGAAGAGGAGGAGGTGCCAAGGTGGTCTCCGTCATGGCGAGCTCTTCTTCCGACCCCGACAAGCTCATGGCCAAGGCCGACAAATTGCAAGCCCTTTGCCCCTCTTGCTTCTACCTCCCTTCTTCCTGAATTCTCTTGCTCCTTTTGATCCGCGTGCCATCGTATTTTCTTTTGGGCAAGATGGCGAACTATTTGAGCCCTGCTGTCAAATTAGAGCATGTTAATTATTCGCGTTTCTTCAATCCATCATGCCAAACTTTCTCATCACACATCTTCTCCATCGAGTGGATCTCTCAGAAAATGTTTTTGATAAAGGACAGGAGATCCCTGGATCTATTCCTGATCTTGGATGGGGCGGGGCTAGCCTTCTTATTGCAAATTAGTGGCATTGATTTGGGATCTTTGAGATCTCCAAGTGATTGGTAGAGATAAGCTTATGTCAGTAGGTTTCAGTGGGCTTCCCCCAAATGCTAGGGCTTTCAGGTCAAATTAGTGGCATTGATTTGGGATCAATTTCAATTCCCATTGTTTTAACTTATTTTACGCTAATTTTGTTGAATTGTGTGCAAGGATATGCCTAATTTGCAGGAAAAAAGGCAAGGATTGCGACTATTTGACTGCAATTTTGTTTACATCTGTGTTATGTCGGGAATCTGAGTAGAACTTGTCACCTAAATCATATTCCATTAGCTTTTGAAATATCTGCAGAACGCAGATACGTGTGAACGCACAATAATTTTTTTGTGCTAGCCCAGCCTGCCCGGGTCACTTCAGCAATGATGGTTTATGCGGTGTAGCTTGTAGGCCATGCTAACGCATTGGTTGTGGGAGAATTTGCCGTGTCAAATCCACTGCACTAGCTGCAAATTTTCCACATTCAGACATTTAGCTTGGGCTATTATGTACTTTTATTCTAAGAGTAGATGAAAAACAAGAGCACCCTGCCTTGCATAAAAATCAGCCTCTTGTTGATCCTCATCTCTTGAACATTTATGAGTTTGTTCAAAATGGATATTCTTGTGCACCATTGTTTAGACATGCAAACTATAGCTTACTTTCGAGATGTCTCCTCAGTATAAACAAATTGCAAAAAGTATTTGGAATTATTTTTGAGTAGTTTATTTCTTTGTTCTCAGTTTCATGACAATATATCAGCTACTTATAGATTAAATCTTGTCATTCTTATCATTGAAAGTTGTTTGTTTTATCATGTGAGTGCTGATTTTCCTATTTTTACTGTGATTACTTTATCAATGCGTCTCTTAAAAAAAATCATGTTTCATGATTTCATCCACTTCATAGTAATTCTGTGCTAAACATGAACATTTTTTAATATATTCTTTTGTAGAACAAAACTGAGCTTTACAAGGTGGAATGCCGATTGGAAGAGTGCTACCTCCTTGTATGAGCAAGCTGGTCGGTGACTTTGTTTGCCATCTTTGTATATTCTTGTTAGCTATTTGCTTCCTGCTGTGCATATAACAAAACTTCATCTCTACTTTAAAGCAATTGCTTATAGGTTCAGAAAGGACAACGAGAAAGCAAAGGATGCGTTTGAGAAGGCTTCAAAAGGACAAGAAATGATCTCCTCATATCCTTTGAATATTTTTATATAGCTATCATGTTTTTACATAGTTGAACAGTCACCTAATAGCACCCTTAACTAGTTCCATAGACCCTGGGATGCTGCTAAACATATGGAGTCTGCTGGTGCTTCAGCAAAGGAGCTTGGACAATGGAATGAAATTTCTGATTTTTATCGCAGAGCATCAGAATTATATCGTGAATGTGGAAGACCACAACCTGCCTCTGATGCTCTTGCAAAGGGTGCTAGGTAAAGCAAAAGTGATATGATAATTATGTGAACATTGTGAGGCTTACTTTTCTAATCATGATGAAATCAGTGCCTTGGAGGATAAAGCTCCAGAAGAAGCTATTAAAATGTATGATGAGGCTTGTTCAGTTCTAGAAGAGGATGGAAAGGAGCAGATGGCTTTTGACTTGTATCGTGCTGCTGCAAGTTTATATGTTAAGCTTGAGAAGTAAGAGTATACAGATCAGCTTAGTCTCTGTTTATTACAATTTCACACTGTAGCCTGCCCTTTTATGTGTATGTGATATGCCATGCATGATTTCCTTGTTTTTTACTGGTAAGTTTTCATCTTCTTTGTTTTACTTGCAAAGTAAGCAGCCTTCTTAGATAAATAAAGATGTTAAGGATATAGATATTGTCTTATATAGACTCTTCATGTATAGTTTTCCTTATATAGGCTTTCCTTTTATGCCCTCATGTAACTCTATATATTCTGGCCATTGGCTTCATATTGAATACACCAAGTGCTATTCATAACAAAAGAGAATCCCAAAACTTTAGGAGTAACATGGGGGACTAATGCAACACCTTCTAGAGTCAGTCCTCCACAGCGAACACGACAGGAATTGCAGTAAGGTACTTAGACTTGGTCTTCCCTTAACTTTAGGAGTGCTCTGTTGCTTTTGAGCCTAATTCCAAGTTTCTTTGTGGTTTTGCAAGTGGGTCATACTTGCAATTTTCGCTTCAACTAAGCATGTCGCTCGGCTTGATGTATCTAACATTGAAGTGTTTGCACATAGGCTAAACAAATGTTAAGGCTTGTAATTACTGCACTCAAATAAACCAGAGCAATTGATCCTATGTTCACGAGCTTTTATATCCTTGATAAACTATTTCTGTATGTGGATCAAGTCCGTTTTTAATAACACCAGCTCCCTTCTCCCACACTTTTCTTTACTTACAGGAACCGCTTTGTGGTGTATGTTCATTTTCTTGTGTTGGTCCATTCTTTTTTTACCCCTGAACAGTTGCAATGAGAGTTCAGAAAACTGTTTTTTTGCAAAAAAAAAAAAAAAACTCGGAGGATGCTTGGTTCCGGTTCCTCAGTGAAAACTGGTAAAAACAGGCTGGGTTTTCTTCTCTGTCTCTCTCTCTCTAAGATTTTGAAACTTTTGATTTTGCAGATTTGGAGTTTGGGATATATACTAAAAGCAATTAGGACTATTTTGGTATAGAAGATGATTTGAAATAAGTGGGTTAGAGGGTGATTTTTTTACTGGGCTACTAGAGACCGCTTGCTGGCTGGTTCTGGTGTCTCACAGATACGATTTTAGCGCAAGCTGATCTGAAAATAACAAGTGGATTTTAGAACCCAGGTTGCACCATACGATCGTGACAGTGCTTCACTGATGCATTCATCCCTTTTTGATTGTTTATGACTTTTAGTCTTACTAGCACCTATCATACTAAGTAGTTTAGGTCTGCATCTATTCGTTATAATTCTTGAGGTCAAAGATGCTGGAACTTAATTTAGCACTATCATTTGATGTACTGGTGCTGTTAGTTGCCTTGATTGCTGAATGTAATTGTGGATTGGGATATGCCTCTAGCCGCATGCTTATTTATCCTTGCATTTTTTTTCATACCTTCTCCTTCGGTATCTTTCTGACATTTATTGATGTATGCATCACTTAATTACTAGTAATCTCATTTATGTACTCATCTTACAATTCTTCCCATCTTTGGCCATATCTGACAGGCATGCAGATGCTGCAGCATTCTTTTTAAGACTTGGTGCTGCTGCTGATAAGTGCAATGCCATCAACAGCCAATGCAAGGTAATATTTACACTGAAATGTGCTTACTTAATTATTCAGAGAGTTTATACTTATTAGACAAGGTAGAAATATTATGTAGTTGAAATTGATAAGTTTTATACTAACACAATTTCATATGCAAAATGGAAAAAAAAAAAAATCTTGCTTGTTCAGGTAGGCAGTATCACGAATTGAATACCAGCTTGTCTAATTCCAAAGTTGTTTCGTGCATGCAGGGTTATCTGAGTGCAATCATTATCTACCTTTATGCACATGATTTTCAACAAGCTCAGAAATGTTACAATGACTGCTCAGAGTAAGTTGTATATTGGTGGTAGTTATTATCACTAATGAGGATTATTACGTGTGGATTCACATTTAATATAATATATGCTTTGTTTGGTTACATCAAATCATGCAGCGCAAAAAATAATTATCAACATTATTTCCTTCTATAATGCATGGCAGGGTTCAAGCCTTCATTAATAGCGACCAGAATCGATGTGCAATGAAACTGTTGTCTGCCTATGAGGAAGGCGATGCTGAAGAAATCAAACGTGCTGCTCAATCAAGTGCCGTCAATCACCTCGACCATGTGGTATGTCTTTTTTTTAAAAAAAAAAAAAAAATTATACGAGGGATGCTACATTGTTTATATGATTATATCAGAACATGCCCTATGATGGTACATGCGAATTAAATGGTGAACTTGGAGCTGAAACATCATAGATCCATAGTGAACATGTTATTCATGATCTCCCTTTTAATTAACATGTAAGATTTAGATTATTGCGTGCTTCAGCAGTGATCACATCAGTCATCAGGATCGACTGAATGCAAGGAATGTCTAATATAATTATTGTCCATTTATCGACTTACTATAGGATCGTTGATTGTCCATTTGCTAGACTTTAGTACGTATTCCATCTGATATAATTATTTCCTGGTTGTTTGCTTGCTTGTTTACTTCTTGTCTCCACTTGGATTTATGATAAACCATCACTGCAGGTAATTCGGCTCGCGAGGAAACTACCGACAGGTGATCTGCAGGCTATCAAGAAAGAACTGGCAGCTGATGACGGCGAGGATTCCTTGGATGAGAATGACCTAACTTAATACCAAACTATCCGGTAAAGATGCAGGGAAAACAAACAATTGATGGTGACTCAAAATACACAATTGCTGAACAGGAACAGTTATAAAAAAACACTATGGTGACATACTGCAAATTTGTGGGCAGCATCTGTTCTATGAGATCTCTTATGCTTAATTCGGTTGTTGGATCTGTGCACATATTTATTGTTTTGATTACCTTGCCCGCGCTTTGTGATCTGTATAATACCAGCATGATGTACAAATACAAACGAGTTCTATTCTGAACTTGATCAATGTCAGCGGAATTTCATATCGTTACATTAGTGCAGAGCACTCTGTTGATATGTCTATCCATGACAGCAGTCGCATTGACATAGGGTTGCTTGGATTATGCAACGCACAGCTACGAAATTTCTCGGATTTTTTTGGTGTGAATAAATAAATTTGAGCCAAAGAGCTTTGTGTTATGTAAGATACCAGGGATACTTGGTGGACTAGTGAGCAAGACTGCAGGACGGTGTGTGATTGTCGCTCTCCCTTTCAGCACGCCATTGTGTTAAAAGTGGACGATTAACCGTTAGCTTTTAGAATAGATGTTTTTTTTTATTTATATAATGTACACTTGTAGTTAATGTACCAGAAAGAGTGGAGATATCTTAGAAAGCTACTCTTGTCTCTAATGAGAAGAAGAGATGTACAATTCTGGATAAAAAAAGACTTAGTTCTGCGACGATGTCCACAGAACGATTTTTTTTTCTAAAGGTAAAGGTACAATACTTAGAATCAGTAAAAGAAACTAAACACCAGATTGAGAACCATCGAAGGAATGGTAAATCCAGCATCAAAGTGCGCACAATTTTAGATGCTAGGATATTAAAACCTCTAAACTTTGTTGTTATGAGAAACCACAAGGCGTTAGAGGATGTAAATGAGGAAATTTTCATGAATTATATCAATTCGAGAGAATTATATAAAGAGACTGCAATTGTTGACGTACGTTTTGCTTCAAAGATTGCTGAGAGCCTTCAACTGGATCCAGAACCAAAAACTATGGCAGAGTGTATGAAGCGTTCAGATTGGGTCAAATGGAAGGAAGCAATTGAAACATAATTGCTCTCGCTTAATAAAATGATCCAATAACACTAACTCCTCCTAAAGTGTTTTCTGTGGGAAACAAATGGTTTTTCATTCGGGAAAAAAAATATGAAAACAATGAAGTGGTGAGATACAAAAGTGAGGTTTATAGCCTAAGAGTTCATGCAAAGACCTGACATCGATTACGATGAGACATACTCTCCCGCTATGAGTGGAATAACATTTCGATATCTAATATCTCTGGCAGTTAATATGAAAGTATCAATGCAGTTAATGGATGTAGTGATCACATATTTGTATGGGTCATTAGATTTAGATATTTATATAAAAGTTCCTGAAGAGGTTAAAATTCTGAATCCTAATGCAAATCGTAACATGTATAGCGTCAAGTTGAAAAAGTCGATATATGGATTAAAGCAGTCAGAAAAGATATGGTACAACCGACTAAGTGAGTTTCTTTTGAAGAAATGATACTCCAATAATAATGATTATCTATGTGTGTTTATAAAGAAATCTTAAAGTAGATTCTGTATCATCTCAGTATATGTTGATGATTTAAATATCATCAGAACCACAAGGGACATAGAAGAGGCAAGTAACCATCTTGTGACGGAGTTTGAGATGAAAGACCAAATTTTGCTTAGTCTTACAGCTTGAGCATGTTCCTGAAAGAACATTTGTGCACCATTCTGCATATATCCAAAAGATATCGAAGAAATTCAATATGTATAAATTATATCTAACAAAAACAACTATAGTCGTGAGATCCCTTGATGTGGATAAAGACCCATTTAGACCTAGGGAAAAGGATAAAGAGATATTGGGATCGGAAGTTCCATATCTTAGTGCTATCGGAGCATTAATGTATCTTGCAAATTGTACCAGGCTTGACATTACATTTACAGTCAATCTATTGGCTAGATACAGCGTATCACCAACAAAAAAGCATTTGACTGGTGTTAAAGAAGTCCTCAGGTACCTTAATGGTACAAAAGATCTTGGTTTGATGTTTCAAAAAAAAAAAAAAATCAAGATATAACTTTAATTAGATACACAGATGATGGCTATCTGTCTAATCCCCACAATGCCAAGTCACAGACTGGATTTGGTTTGATATACCAAAATCGTCCGAGGCCGTATCGACACCTCTCACGAAAATATGATTCATCACTTGGCAATTATACAAATCCGTGAATTCTAACTGCACGATACCAAATCATACGGTTCTGACGGCAATTCTAACTGCACGATACCAAATCATATGGCTCTAACAGTAATTCTAACTTTAATTTATTTATTTGATTTTAATTCGTTGACTCTCTTTTAATCTTATACACATGCAATTAATATGCAGGACCTACAAATGAAGATTAGAAGATCAAAAGGATACCGGTGTTTTATATTTATATTCTTGTATTTTTTCCTTTTTAAGATGCAATTAATTATATCTGTAATCTGTGGTCTAAGTTGTAATTAAATAAACGAATGTTACAATTTAATTCATTGTAACGTATTGGTGATTTCTGGGTTGTAATACTACTTTAATGATTCATTTAATTTAATTGTACGTTTTGTTTTATTTTAATACCTCATTTGCAATGTATAATGGATGGGGATATTTCACATCTCCAGCAGCTCGTGAGGCAGGGTCAGTGGCAGCCTGGCAGGACGCCAAGCTGTACATTGGCCACTTTGGGGCAATGCTCGACGACCTGGGCGTCGCGGGCAAGGTTCTCAACTTCATCCACATCAACGAAGTCTTCGCGGACCTCGTCGCCAACAGACCGTACGAGCAGCTGTTCTATGGAAATGCCTCAAACGTCAGCAGCGACGTCCTCAAGATCAGGAGCGTAATCTTGTGCATCCGCGGCTCCATGCGACGGGTTCGTTCCATGTCTCATACGAAGCGTATGCAACACAATGTACATGTGCATATGTAAGTTTAAGTTTCTTGATGAGAACTATATTTGAGTGCAATGGTGGGCATACATGTTTGTGAATCCACTCAACCAAGTTTAATTCTCACTTCTGCCTTAACTTTTAAGTGGGCATATACGAAAAGTTGGACAGATTTAGATGCGCGGAAACTGCTGTTTGATCCGCGCTGATCTCACCGCTTTCGTAGCGTCAGCAGCTGAATTTTGGAATCCGTCGTCACGTCCGGGCCCGGCATCCCTAGATCAGATGTCTCGACACCGGCCATTGAATATCGCTTCTTCCTCCAGAAGGAGATAAACCGACATCTTGTTTAATGTTAGATTCCTGGGTGAAACGGATCATCCTACACGGCACTAACTAATGTGATACGCATACGATTTTTCCCAATCCTATCGGCTCAGCGGCACTTCATTGACACTGACCACCAGCTAAATGACATTTTCAAGTCAAAACAAACTTTTTTTTTCTCGAAGGGACCGCCTCCGACCCAGGGGATGGACAAGGACAACCAAAGTTTTCCAAGTAAACAAGTAGACTTGCTGTCGCAGTTTTTAAATTCATCTTTTCCGTCCGAACTTCGATTGAGGACTCCGTTCAAATTTCTAAATTCATCTAAATTCAATATCTACCTGCCAGTACTACTTTTGTAATTTTTGGATTTTATTGTTATTTATTTGTTGTATCATTTTGCGCGTAGCCGAGGATCCCGCCGAGTCCACCGACCCTGCCGCCGGACTTCAAGAGTACGACCTCCTCGCTGTGACTGAAGGCAAGTCCCTTGACGCATCTTGATCTTATGTTTGCAAATGAGTTACAATATTTTATAAACCTGCATTGCTATGTTTATCATCATATGTCAAATATAGATGATTAGTTAATCCAAATTATGATTACCTCCTTAATTATTGTTATCCATGCTTAATTGTAACCCAAGGATTATTTGTTATGTCATGATTATCTTATAAAGTGACATTTGTTGATTAGAACGCTAGATATGCTTAGTACCCGAATTGATGAAAATGACCCATGGGTGGGATTAAACAAAAGTTGTGATTTAAATTGTCATTCGAGAAATTATTATAAAGATTTTGGTACTGTTTTTCCAAAATAAAAAGAAAAAGAAAAATGGTTTGGGCTTGGGCGGATTGGAATGTCGAGTGGGTGCGGATTGAGCACTAGTTTTCATTGTGCAAGTACGGCCCCAAGTCAATTAAGGACCGACGCTTATAACTGTCCATTCTAAGCATAACCGTACTACCACATGTCTACCATGGTATGACCTGACTAAATAATTTGTAGAAACCTAACTTAGACTCGCCAGTTGGTAGAATGTGGGTGTCGGATAGAGGCAAGTTGTACTCCCCACACGGCGCAAGAGGGGGCTTTTGTACTGGGTAGATAGAACACTAACAGCGGTGAAACCTCAGCGGGTGAGTCGGGTTAGGCGTATACATTGTAAAGGCCTTGTCATGATTTCTCTACCGGCACACCAAAGGAAGTGTGTTAATAGCTTGGCATCAAGAGTATCATGTCTTGTGGGTAAAGCTGTACACCTCTGCAGAGTTAAAACTATTCGAATAGCCGTGCCTACGGTCAAGAGCAAAGCAAAGAATGCTTTCATACAGGTAGACTTTGGGTTTGGTTTCGATTTTGAAAATAAATGGTGTTTTGGGATTCGGGAGTGGTTAGAACTCTCGGATGTTGAATTGGCGGATTGAGCCAACCAGGTAGATGGAACTTGTTTTTATGTCATGACGGATAGAGTCATGTGTGGATAATCTGATCTTTTAAACTTATGGCGGATAGAGCCTTTATACTAGTGATGATGGATAGAACTTTCACTGAAATATTACATAATTCAATTATTAAAAAGAATTGCTAAAATATACTTTATGAAACTTACTAATAAGTATGGTTTGATGAAACTTGGCTTTATGCAAAAGAACCATATTAAGCCTTCCTTGGAAAGCCATACATGTGCATAATTTCTCAGACTTGCTGAGTACTTTTGTACTCACGTGCTACATAAACTGTTGTTATCAGAGAACTATCAGGATGCCGTTGAAGGCGGTGAGTTCTACGCTGAGGAGTTAGGAAGATCGCCAGGAGAACTAGTCGCGTGTCTTGTCGTCGCCTGTGGTGTTTTTTTTCCCCGCTTTTTATCGTTTTGTTTCAGCTGCCGTGTCTCCGGTATTGTGACCGAGTATTGTAATAAGTAGACATGTGGCTAATACTTTATAGTTATGTTACAATTTCGTTATGTTCGGCAATGATGTATCACTGTTGACTGTGTGTACTAGCTACTGATCTGGGACTAGTACAGAAATACACAGGAGATTTCGGATAACTGATCCGGGGTCTCACAACAAGGTCTTATCACATTAAGTTTGCAGGTATTAATGCTCAGCCCAGTTCAATGTTTACTTAGTTTGTTTTTTGTACATAACAAAAGTCTCACCATCCGCTCCAAGGATGGAAGCAGGGTTGCGATCGAT
Organism: Rhipidocladum racemiflorum; assembly: GCA_036346355.1. NCBI lineage: Eukaryota > Viridiplantae > Streptophyta > Magnoliopsida > Poales > Poaceae > Rhipidocladum > Rhipidocladum racemiflorum. Next base: position 65,891,513 of record CM070576.1, on the reverse strand, counting down.
TAGCGAAGAGGATATGAAAGCCTTTGACGATCTTACAAGTACTATTACTCCGAAGAGTCTAGAGGATTTGGAAAGAGCATGCGGTCATCGATTTTCCAACAAGAGGCACTTGATTTTGAATAATCCTGATGCTTTTGACAACGCCGATCAAATTAAGAGGAGTTCCTGTCTTGAAGTTGCAAGGCGACTGGCGGTCTTCCATCCTGACCATCCAAGACAGGCTACCGGTCTAGCGGGTAGCTACTTGCTGGTCTGATAAGAATTGAAAAGGATGCTGACATTTCTCACAATCTCAGTTCCTGTGATGTTGTACCTTCAATTGTTGTTTGCCCATAAACAGTACTCTATATATTTACAGCACCACAACCATACATATTCGTCATATATGCAGTATATCTTTACAGCACCATAGAGGTTACACATAGTTAGCCATTCTAATCATGCATGCACAGTTCTCTTTACGAAACATCATGCATGTCTCATTAACTGAACATACAAGAACTACATATCGAGTTATGACAAGTTCGTACACCCCTAACAAGCATGATCACATAATTATTATTACTCCATATCCTTCTTTGTAATGAGTAAAGGTACATCCATCAATCGCCATCTTTTCAAAACGCTATGAGACTTTCTTTGTCTTCCCTCCTTAGTAAGACCTAAGGAAAGACAGAGTAAACCGTGAAATTATCAGATATAGAAGGCGAATAAATTCCAGAGAATTCTGATAGTCAAAGCAGGACAAGAGTTTTAGATGTTCCAAACCTTTCATGCAACGGCATGTGCAACCCCAACCACCATGCCATCGACCTCTCCACCGTAGAGTTCTTCTTCCTCCGCCGCCGTCGCCGCCGGCGGCCGGGCACCCCTTGCCGTGAGCATGGACAGGGAGACTGTCCAAACGCCCACCAAGAAAACCAGGAACAGAAGCAAGCCGCAGACCTTTTCCAGCGACATCTCCTTCGCCGCCGCCCTCGCGCGCATGTCGCCGGCTGCGCAGACGGCGTAGAAAAGGATGCACGTGAAGCCAGCCCACCGCAGCTCGGTGGCGGCTCGCGCCGCGCCCAAAATCTCTTGGGCAGCCTCCGCGGCGTGGCGCGCGAGATCGGCGACGGCGCGGTGCGCCGGGGAGAGGAGCACCGTGGTGCAGCCGAGCAGCAGAACGGCATACGGGGCGAGCACACCAAACTTGCTCACCTCGACAGCCGGGAAGAGCACGAGCACGAGCACGGACGCCCCGGCGCGCGCCAAGAGCGCCCCCTTGCGCCGTATGGCCGCCGCAGTCTGTGCCATTGCGCTCTGGCAGGCGGCAGTAGGATCTTGCAGCGACCGAGCGAGCTACTGCCGGCGGGTTCTAACTTCTATTCTATCTATGGCGCTCTTGCCAAGTAACCAATTTCCTATTTGAAGACTTGAGTAGCCTATTAGGATAATAATATTCCATCAGCGTCGTGACGTTGGATTATCATGTAGATGTAGCCCAAAAGTGGTGTCCTTACAAGTATATTCTTACACGTCCGGTCGGTCAAGGAAACGAGTGCGGCAGTACGTTCTAATGTAGTATCAACTTTGACAATGGCTGATGAAATAGGGGGAAAAAAAATAGAGAGTGAGCTTAAAGAATTAGATTAAATTGAGATAAATATATTAAATAGTATGTGTCGTGTTCTCATCAATTCGATGTTACTATCAATACTTTATTATTTTAAAAATACTTGTGCAACATTTACTTGTCAAACTTTTAAAATTATATAAACTAGTTAATACCAATTAATCAAATAAATCAGCTATTTTATCCATTGAACCTATTGAAACAATGACAATCTATTTTATATATATATACATATATATATATATATACATATATATATATATATACATATATATAAAATGCTAATGGCATATTTTTTAGAGTTGCATGCTAAAAAAAAGAGAAATATGTTAGAAATTTTCTCAAAAAGCAAAACATCTAGCCGCAAATATGGTGGAGCCTAACTAAGTTAAATTATAGTAGCCATTAGATGTTATTATTTAAAAAAGAATCTAGCTATCTATTTAGCGGCCCCAGGCTATAACGTCTTAAATTAAAACCAAAATATCTGTACCAAGTACAACAAAAACCAACTAAATTTTGAAATAAAAAAACTAGCAATTTGATTTTTCATACACACTCTAAATTAAAACCCGTACAAATCTAAAATTTAAAATAAAAATTAGATAATTAGCAGCTCAGGTTGTATATGAATGCTAACATAACAACCTTTCCTCTTCCCGCTTGAGCGAAAAAAAAGGACAAAATTAGGAGATCCTTCCTATGGAAAGGCAAAGAAGAAGCAAACTGTGGACATCGCCTAGTCAACTGAAAAAGGTTTTTTGTTAAAAAAAATTTGGTGGCCATGACATCTCGGATATGGAAAATTTTTGATTTTTTTAAATAATACATTTTTTAAGAGTAATTGTGATATTAATAGGCAAAAAAATAAAATTACAAAAATAATATTACTTCACAAAATGGTACGGCGAAATAGCATCAGTCGCCAAACAGCACGGCAAAATAGGAGTAATCGACATACGTTTGGCAACTACTTATTAATGCCACAGTTAACTCTTTACCGTCAAAATCCACAGAAAATAAGACAATAATCGCCGTACGGTTTGGCGACAATTGGTAGTCGCCGAACCGTATGGCAAAAACTGGTAGTCCCCATTTTTACTGAGGCAGTTGTCGTCAAACGGTTTGGTGTTCAGCGAGTACTAGTTATCGCCAAATCGTACGGCGATTATTATCTCGTTTCCTGTGAAGTTTGACGACGAAAAGTTAATTGCAGGATTAACAAGTAGTCGCCAAACGGTATGACGATTACTCCTATTTCGCCGTGCTGGTTGTCATGGTCCTGATTTTTTATGTGTGTGGTCATGGGGGTAAGTAGGTAATTTCCCTCCCCAATTTTTTTTCCCACCTCTTTTCCTCTCTCCCTCCCCACTCATCTCTCTCCTTCCCCTCCCCATTTCCCAGCCGAAGCCCCACCCGGCTCCCTCCCCAGCCCGAAACCCCCCCTGCTCCCTCACCCGGTTCCTCCCTCACCTCCACCCGACGCCCTCCCCGCCTCCTGCCGGGCGCCTTACTCCGCTGTCGCTCTAACCGGCCGGCCGGCCAACTCAGCCGAAGGCCAGGTTTCGCCTGCGCCGTCTGGGCCTCGGCCGCCTCCACCGGCCGCCTCCCAGCTCAACGCCGGCGACTTCTCCAAGACATCTCCTCCCTCCTCTCTCTCTCTCAATCTACCTCTCCATGGCAATGGCTCCATCTAGGGTTTGAGTAAATTTGGGGATTTTGCCCCAATAGATGTGTGTATGCTCTTGATTGTGCATGCATGGATGTGTGGGTAATAGTGGTCCTTCTAGGGTTGTTGTCATGTTAGATGATAAATTGATGTTTGTGAGGGCTCATACAAACTCAATAGAGATGGTTGTTGCAAAGTGTATGCTAGGTGTTTGTTAAAATGCTGACTAGGACCAATGTACATCCAATTGCTACGTGCCAAATTCTTGTGTCCATCTCAATCCTCTAAATAAAAGGGGCACATTGGAGGTGTCATAATATGGCATAGCAAACGTGTGAGGACACTTTATGATTGAGTTTGTAGTCTTCTCGTACGGCCGTTAAAGTGTTCGTGTCGAAGGTTACTATCAAACCGTGGGTCAAGCTTTTAGCCTTGGATGGCAGACTCCATTGGTATTTTTAAGTTAGGCTCTGTTTCGTTCCTATTTTGTTGTTATTTTCTCCCTAATAACCAACTGTTAATTTGAGCTACTAGTTGTAATTGCATCCTTCTAACAATTTGGTTGGCCTCTAGCTTAATCGAATGATTTGGAGTCTTGAGTTGTGTTTCCTTTCGGCTTTGTTGAATGCTGGCCTTTTTGTCTTCAATTGTCATTTCCCTCTCGTGTGCATGGCATACATCTCATTTCATATGCATCGTTGTCGTGTAGAGAACGATCACGTGGAGGGTGACGTGGCCGCGATCGAGGGTGATCACGGTGAGCAGGTTGTCACTGAGACTCCGGCAGAAGCATCAGGCAAGCACCTATGCATATTCATCCGTATATGTAGTTGTATTTTTGAGAATAAATTGCCTATTTGATGATTAAGTCAAGCATTAGGAATTGAATTGGGGAATAGGGCTAGATCCTACTTGTTGCACATACGCTCCTTGTTAATTGCTAAACACCTCCTTTGGAGCTAGACTACGGGTATTATATTGCGTCCCTGCTTAGTTTGCATAGGCGTCGGGTTGGGCCAAGTGGTGGATGGTCCACCGCTTGAGATCAATTGCTTTACTTGTGATAAAATGGAATGGGTACGGTTATGTAAGGAAAGGTTAAATTGGAGACCGGGCGGGAAGGTTGGGACATTGGGTAAGGAGACCCGATGTGGTAGTTCCCGTCTGAGTCGATTAAGGACCGATTCGATGGTTGCCCTTTGATTGAGCACACCCCGGTTGGTCGCATGCCCGATTATGGTACGGTAAGCCGCTCTTTCTCTCATACAGAATCGATGGACCGTAACTTCCTGTGGTTGGACGTGGTTGAGGGCGAGGCTTAGGCCGACTCTCGAGCGCCAAGCCGGGCTTGGGGCTGCTCGAGGGGGTGCTAGGTTTTCGGGCCACAGGAGGACGCTTCAGCTATTGGGTATGATTGGGAGGGGGTTGACACTAGGCCCTTGTGGTAAGTGTCGTGCGATCAATGCTTCCCTGCAGGGTTAATTAAGCGATTCGAATTGCCGCGCTCTCGGATATGAGCAAGCTCTTTCATCGCACAGTCACGTAGTAAGAACTTGAACCGAGGTTCGCCGTCGAGCTTGAGCCCAATAAATTGATGATGAGATTAATTGTTGTGAATTAATGATTTCAATTCCATTTTAGGAGTAGGCGCTGTTACAACTGCTTAACTTGTGAATTAAGTAGTTAGGTAATTAATTTAACAAATGTTAAGCTTTCTGCACTTTTACCTTCAGCCTGGTTCCTTGCTACATCCAAATGCATAAACCTTGGAGTCGGTCATATATGGACCCACGGGTAAGTCTTGCGAGTACCTTCCGTACTCATGCTTTTGCTTTGTGGTTTTTCAGGTGAGGATCAGGTGGGTGGATGCGAGTTCTGCCCTTACTGCCTCTCGGTGACCGGGCGGGGCACCGAGTAGAGGCTTAGCACGACATCGCACACGCCCGGAAGTGTTCAGGGGCAGAACACTTCCGGAGAAGTTTTATTTTGCTGTTGTGTTGCGATTTGATTCACTTTTGTTGTATAGATAGCCTTTTAAATTGTGTTTCGTCGTTGTTTAAGTCTCTGTCGATGTCTCGTGGATGGTTTCTAACTGTGATCGTACTGCTGTTGTGGTTGTTGCATTACTTTTGGATATATATATATACTGCAACTGTGTTTTCTTGCCTGCTGAGTGGATGTCCGTAGAATCTAGGAAGGTCATGCCGAAATTTTCTGATTTCGGAGTCTTGGTCTTTTTCCCCGTTCTTACCTAGTTTAGAGTCTTGGTGTTGTTTTTGATCTTGGTTTGGTGGTTGTCGGGTTTGTCTTTGTGCCGTTGTCTTCCGCTTGCGTGTGGGTTCGAAAGTTTCGAGTTCGTTGCCCCCTTTATGCAAATTGAGTTGATATCGTGTTGGAACCGGTATGCGGGGCGATCCTGGGCGAGTTCGGGTCGCATACCGGGGGAATACCGGGATTGTTGTCGAGTTATTCGATTTGCATCTTTGTTGCCTCGCTTGGGCTTGGGTGCTAGCACTATGAGCGCCATCGGCGACCCGTTGCTAGCCTCCAAATCCGACGAGAGCGACAGGGCATTCAAATAACCCGAGGACGGTCTGGGCGGCTCCTCACACTGGTTGAGGACTACTGCTATTTCACCGTATCATTCGGTGAAGTAGCATTATTTTTACAATTTTATTTTTTCGCTATTAATATTACAATTACTCTTAAAAATGTATTATTTAAAAAAAATCAAAAAATCGTAAGCATTCCGGTTTTAGGTAGTGGTTATGTTATGATGTATGACTAGATGGATCCTTTCAAGCCATGGATAGGTACCCGAGTTCCCTGCGACGAAATTGGTCTCCAGCTTTTCGAGAGCCACTACCATCACCATTGGGAATGGCAAGAAAGTCAAATTCTGGCCCCATCAATGTGTACTATATTGCGTTAAGTAGAGTAGAATCTTTGTTCTGATCTTTTATAACCTTTCCTTTGTTAAATATTGGATCTAGCAGCAAGCATCTAATCGGGATATGGATTTCAGTGGAATGCATTAGCCGGTGACAACTTTGGGTAATTAGTATTGACGTAATATATTTTTATTGTGCTTAGATCGTATGTATAATTAAAGTATTGAACATGTAGCCTGTGTGGTAATGAAATGTAATAAAGTTTTTATCCAGTCTCTAATTATTATTTCTGTTGCAACACTCTGAATTTAATTTATTAACTGATAAAGTGTTATGTCTGCTTAATGTTTTATTAGTTAATATGCTCAGATTCATGTAATTATTTCAGAGTAATGACGATGGTGACTGTTGTTACCCCGAGCTAATTATGCAGGTTGTCACAACATACATCTTCCCTTGCTTCAAGATTTATGCAACATGTATCGGGAAAAAAAGCATAGAAGCACCGCTCGTTGAATTTATAATATTATAATATTATTGTTTAAAACTATAGAATTGTATACGTAAAATATACCCATCCAATGAAAATTTTCAAGTTCCTTCGTGAAGACTTTAGGTAGGTTATAAGTCTTTGCTATCGATTCTTTGTGCCCCCTGTTCTCTTCCATCAGAAACGTGATTCATGACGTCATGTAGATATGGCCCACAAGTGGAGTCCTTACAAGTGGATTCTTGCACGTGTAAGTGGTTCAAGGAAGCGCGACAGTATGTTTTCTTTGACAATGCCTGTGTGGCTGTGTATTCTCCGTGGTTCTCTTTTCGTCGTTTTTTTTTCTTCTGGATAACGCGGTTTCTTGCATGAAAATGGTTAAACTGACGCGAAAACATAACCAGCTTGCATGTCGTACATGGTTGACATCGACGAGCGATCTATACAGCGCGATGGGATGTCGATGTGTTTTTAGAATCAGGAGCAAAGTTTTACAAGTAAACAAGTAGACTTGCTAACGCAGCTAATTCGTTATTGTTTCTTTTAAGCATGCGTCATCTCATCATCTGTAAGGTATTAATGCCTGGCTCAGTTCAACGTTTAGGCCTTTTTTGACGAGGGGTATTTCTACAGGAGGTTTTGAAATTTAGTTTAAATTGGAACTAAATCCTTGACGAGAGGTATTTCTACATGAGGTTTTGAAATTTAGCTTAAATTGGAACTAAATCCTAAAATATTTCAACGAAATACCTCTAATCCAAACACTACCCTAATGTGTTTTTTATACATAACAAAAGTCTCACCATTCGCTCCAAGTTTGTTAATGTCTTGATGGAATCATGGAAGCAGGGTCGCGAAGAGCATATGAAAGCGTTTGACGATCTTACAAGTACTATTACTCTAAAGAGTCTAGAGGATTTGGAAAGAACATGCAGTCAAAGATTTTCCAACAAAAGGCACTTGATTTTGAATAATCCTGATGCCCTTGACAACGCTGATCAAATTAAGAGGAGTTCCTGTCTTGAAGTTGCAAGGTGACTGGCGGTCTTCCATCCTAAGTAGAGATGGGTACTCGGGTCGGGCTCTTTTAGGTTGGCCCGAAGCACGACGGGATTGTTCGGTCCAAAGCCAGGCACGCCACGTCTTTGTGCCATGCCGGGCAGACATGCAACTGTAGCACGGATCGTGTTGGGCTCAAGAATCGGACACGATGGGCGGCACGACTCGGCACGACCGTTTGGGCTATGCTCATGCCGGCCCGACACGGAGGCAGCAAGTAGGGCTGTAAAAAAAAAGCTCGAGCTCTCGCAAGCTTCACCGAGCCGAGCTCGAATAGCTCGCGAGCCTACTCGAGCTTGGATCGAGCTTCCGTGAACCGAACTTTCTCGATCTTGTTATTGAGCTTACTTGAGCCGAACTTACTCGAACTTGTTACCGAGCCTACCACATTCACCAAATTTACTCGAGTCTACCGAGCTTATTCGAGCTTATCAGCTTAACGAGCTTACTCAAGCCGAGCTCGAGCCTACTCGAGCTTGGACCGAGCCGAGCTCAAGCCTGGATCTAGGCTCGAACCCCAAGTCGAGCTCGGCTTGAGCCTTACCTAGCTCGAGCCTGACAGCACCAGGCCTGCTCGAATTCGGCCCGTTTACAGCCCTAGCGGCAAGTCGAGCCCGGAGGCACGCCCGGCATGGTGCACTGCCGCGGCCCGCAGCAGGGCATGCTTGAAGAAGATATCAGTGGGACAGAGGCCAGTCGAGGGCGTCCAGATGCAGCTCAATTTCAACACTGACGTTTCGGTAGGTACATGGGTATACAACACCGATGTTGCTAGAGACGAAATTGCACATTACATAGTTACGAAGAATCTTTCATTTAGTATGTGTGAGAGCTTTAATTTTGAAAGAATGGTGCAACATAGTTTTTTGTCCTCAATACCAACTGTTAGTAGAAGAACAAATACACGTGACATTCATAAAATATTTACAAATAAACTAGAAATGTTAAAACATACTTTCATGGTAGCTATTTTTTCTTTTGCCTTAACATCAGATATATGGATTCCCTCACATCAAATAGTAGCTTATATTAGTGTTGTTGTGCATTACTTAGACGACAACTACGTACTAAAAGGGTCATAGGGTTTAGACCAATCTTCGAGTCACACACCGGAGAGGCTATCGTTAACCATGTACTTGAGATTATTACTGACTTTAAAATAGAAAGTAGAATTATTTTCATCACTCTTGATAATGCATCAACTAACACGACAGCTATGAATTATCTCTCACAGCATCTAGAGACTTATGTTGGAGGTTTTATACTCCACTAGAGATGTGTATACCATATTATTAATCTTATTATGCAGGCAGGTTTGATTGTAATGAAAACTAGTTTAGATAAAATACGCAAAGCTATCTAGTTTGTTAATGATTCGTCTGTAAGGTTTGTACAGTTCTCAGAATACTGCAGGGCTAACAATAAGGAATCAAGAAGATTCAATCTTTATATGAAGGTTAGGTAGAACTCAACACATATTATGCTGGAGCGATGCAAGGACTACATCATATTATCATTGTCTTCGTCAACTGTAATAATGGTGAGCCATTGGTTACTAAAGTGGATTGGCAAATTGCCGATCATTTTTGTAATTTTGTAGAAACTCTTTACAATGCAACAAAATATTTATCCGGTGTGTATTACCCAAATTCTTCCTTAATCATCGAGTGGCTTTGGACTATTGCTAATGCTTTTAAAGAAAATATAGATAATTATATCTTACATCCTATTATAGAACCAATGGAGCAGAAAATTTTAAAATATTTTGGATCCTCAGAGAAAATTATCTAACTTGCAGGGCGTCCTCCACGGAATAGGTGAGGCATTCGATTTTGATTTCTCCGAGGATTATACTCATGTTTATAACGAGTTTTTCAGAGTTTTCGATAAATATTATGACAAGTTTGACACCAGAAGTAAAGCAAGAAGATCTACATCAATAACGCAACAAGCACGAGGAAGTTCGATCGCTTCAAACATATGGAGAAGCTGAAAGGCAAGGCGTCTAGCTCGTCTTCCCAATCATCGAGCAGATCGACATGGAATCCACGAGTAAAGCTCAACCACTACATCGACACACCTTTTGTGGAGACCGACATTGACATGGACGAGGAAAATCAACTCAACTTGCTCTTGTGATGGAAGAATAACCAACGTATTTACCCCATGCTATCTCATTTTACACGGGAGTACTTACGGTTTCGGTGTCCATTGTCTTGTCGGAAACCACTTTCAGTTTGGTGGGGAAGGTACTTGAGCCGAGGAGGTCGTCTCTCATATCTAAGATGGTTGATGCAATTACATGCCTAAAGGACTGGGAGCATGCAGAAGAAAGGACATAACATGAGCCCGAGGATCCAGAGATTACAAACACGATAGCCGACTTTGACAATCTCAACCTCGGATAGTCTATGTATTAATGTATATATGCGTAGTTAATGTACTCTTTTCTTTACCGGGGTGTAAGGTTTTTAACGAGGCAGTAACTCTGTACATGTTCAAGATTAAATAAAATTTACTTCTTTTTTCTCTAATATTTGTGTCCATTGCTTCAGCTTTGTGCATCTTCGGGTTCTTTTATCTCATCGCAATATTGCAAATGAGCCAGACCTGGGCCGACACGGTACTAAGCAGGCACAAAGCGCAAATGAACTGTGTCTAGGCTCGCCGAAGGCGAGCCAAGTCAAGACGGCGTCGCCGCGCCCAAAGATTCAGTCCGAAGCATGATAAACTCATATAGACCTACCGACACGGCCCGACACCAACCTCTAATCCTGACCATCCATGACAGGCTAGAGTTGCAAAGGATGCTGACATTTCTCACAATCTCAGTTCCTATGATCTTGTACCATCAATTGTTGTTTGCCCATAGAGTATATATTTACAGCACCACAACCATACAGATTCATCATATATGCAGTATATCTTTACAGCACCATAGAGGTTACACATAGTTTGCCATTTCTAACCATGCATGCACAGTTCACTCTACGAACCATCGTGCATGTCTCATTAACTGAACATACAGGAATTACATATTGAGTTATATGACAAGTTAGTACACCCCTAACAAGCACTACAAGGATCTTGCTCAGTGTCTTCGGCTTTTACCGACGACACAGATGCCAAAACCGCTGACACAGGGCTGTGTCGTCGGGCTCCCGACGACACAAGTCCCACGACACAGAGTCGACGACACAACCAACCTATGTCCACGGCCACAATAAATCCCGACGACACAGATGCCATCCGGGCCGAATTCGACACCCAGACATTTGTCGTCGGCGAACTTAAAGTCAGCCGACATGAGGAGACACTTCGCCCCTACTTAATTAATGCCGCCGACACAGTGGACATCCGTGTCCTCGGCCTAATTAATCTTGCCGACCGCAGTGGACATCTGTGTCCTCGGCCTAATTAATGCTGCCGACACAGAGTGGACATCTGTGTCCTCGGCTTTAACTATCCCGACGACACGCACTTTCCTGGTGCCGTAACCTGGGGCTATCTTGTGTCGTCGGCATGGTTAGAGCCGAGGACACAGGTGACATCTGTGTCCTCGGCTTTAACTATGCCGACGACACAGACCCCTTCTGGTGCCAGAACCTGGGGCTATCTTGTGTCGTCGGCATGGTTAGAGCCGAGGACACAGGTGACATCTGTGTCCTCGGCTTTAACTATGCCGACGACACTGCACTTTCCGTGCCGTAACACTGGCTATCTTGTGTCGTCGGCATGGTTAGAGCCGAGGACACAGGTTCAACTTTTATGTAATATTCTAACATTTTGAAACACAAAAACGAAGATATTTTCCAAGAGATCAACCCTCACCCATATCCTAGTTAGTACTACTCTCGCCTAAGCACGCTTAACTAGTGAGTTCTACCACTAATTTTAATGCAAATGAGCACTTCCCATGAGGTCACCCATCCTAATACTACTCTCAGCCAAGCACGCTTAACTTCAGAATTCTTATATGATCTAGTACCAGAGTGTTGGTATGATCACATTTGAAATATAACGTGTCCCCCTCCTCTTAACCTCACAAATGACCAAAACTCTAATTTTAGTATTCTTATATTTTGAATTTACCATGGCATGGATGCTTCAAATTTCAATTAAGTGTTCAATTTTACTATGATATGGGTGCTTCAAATTTTAATTAAGTGTCCAATTTTAATAGTTGGATCCAAGATCGAACTAGCTACCTACTAGCTACATCTGTGTCCTCGGCACGAGCTATAGCCGACGACACTGCACTTTCCGTGCCGTAACTGGGCTATCTTGTGTCGTCGGCATGGTTAGAGCCGAGGACACAGGTGACATCTGTGTCCTCGGCTTTAACTATGCCGACGACACGGACTCTTCCGGTGCCGTAACACTGGCTATCTTGTGTCGTCGGCTTGGTTAGGGCCGAGGACACAGGTGACATCTCTGTGTCCTCGGCCTGAGCTATAGCTGACGACACAGACCCCTACTGGTGCCAGAACGTGGGGCTATCTTGTGTCGTCGGGATGGTTAGAGCCGAGGACACAGGTGACATCGGTGTCCTCGGCTTTAACTATGCCGACGACATTGCACTTTCCGTGCCGTAACTGGCTATCTTGTGTCGCTTGCATGGTTAGAGCCGAGGACACAGTTCAACTTTTATATAATATTCTGACATTTTGAAACACAAAAACGAAGATATCTTGTGTCGTCGGCATGGTTAGAGCCGAGGACACAGGTGACATCTGTGTCCTCGGCTTTAACTATGCCGACGACACGGACTCTTCCGTGCCGTAACACGGGGCTATCTTGTGTCGTCGGCATTGTTAGAGCCGAGGACACAGTACATCTTGTGTCGCTCGGTAACATTGTTTGCCGTGGACACAGACGACACTCATGGGCCCACCGTCGACATCTTGGGACCGCAGTCGTGCTCGCTCTTCTTTCTCCCGAGATTTTTAAGGCCGCTTTAAGGTTTTTAGAACATGCACAACCTATTCCAGCTAATTGCTCGCTCTTCTTTCGCCTGGCATTTCATCATCACAACAAATTCATCCCGAAAACTCAAGGAGAGTAACAGAGTCATCACCACCTACCAGACGTTCTTCGATATTTTTGTCGCCACGACGGGTCGAACGAGACATTTGTACGGTCATTTAAAGGTTTTACAACACTCACGACCTATTCCAGGTCATTCCTCACTCTTTCAATTGGTCTCATGGATCGTCACAAGGTTCTACTCAAAGTACTCGAGGTAACGTTACGGAGACACATACACACAAATGTAGAACATACCAATTAATTAAATAATAAAAAATTACATGTCATATATATGTATGTTGCCTAACAACTATTCTAAAGCTCTATTTCATTTTTCTTAATTTTAAAAACAAAAAAACATTTTCAAATTGGTTTTCAATTAATCTGGAATTATTATTATCGCTACTAAAATAAAGCCGTGGACAAAATGTTCTCTGTGTAGTCGGCTAGCTTTGTCCCGTCGACATAGAAATGTTTGTGTCGCTTTATTTCTTCCCCGATGACAAAGAGTCTTCTTGCCACTGTCCTACCTGAGCATCCTCGCATGTTGGTCCCACATGTCGAGTGCCTGTGTCGGCATAGGTGGGCCGAGGACACAAATGCATCCGTGTCGGCGGGGTATGTGGGCCGAGGACACGGCTTGTGTTGGCGGGATGTGAAATTCAAATTTCATCACGCCGATGTTCCTGGGGTGGAGTTCTGTGTCGGCGGGGTATGTGGGCCGAGGACACAGTCCGCCTCTGTGTCGGCGGGGTAGGTAGGCGGAGGACACAGATCTCCCTCTCAGGTTTGGCGGGCTAGTTGGACCGAGGACACAGATCTCTCTCTCAGACGGGCGGTTTAGGTGTTGCCGACGACATAGCTCTGCTTGGCGTGTATATGTCGTCGATTTTTATTGACGCCGTCGAGAGATGTAAAATTTTGTGTCGTCGGCAATTTTACCGAGGACACAAATATTTCGGCCGAGGACACTGAGCTCGTTTCTTGTAGTGAAGCATGATCACATAATTATTATTACTCCACTTGTTTAAAAAACTGTAATTACTCCATATCCTTCTTTGTAATGAGACTTTCTTCGTCTTCCCTCCTTAGTAAGACCCAAGGAAAGACAGAGTAAACCGTGAAATTATCAGATATAGAAGGCGAATAAATTCCAGAGAATTCAGATAGTCAAAGCGGGGCAAGAGTGTTAGATGTTCCAAACCTTTCATGCAACGGCATGTGCGACCCCAACCACCATGCCATCGACCTCTCCACCGTAGAGTTCTTCTTCCTCCGCCGCCGTCGCCGCCGGCGGCCGGGCACCCCTTCCCGTGAGCATGGACAGGGAGACTGTCCAAACGCCCACCAAGAAAACCAGGAACAGAAGCAAGCCGCAGACCCTTTCCACCGACATCTCCTTCGCCGCCGCCGCCCTCGCGCTTATGTCGCCGGCTACGCAGACAGCGTAGAAAAGGATGCACGTGAAGCCAGCCCACCGCAGCTCGGTAGCGACTCGCGCCGCGGTTGGTGGCGCGTCAAAAATCTCTTGGGCAGACTCCGCGGCACGGCGAGCGAGATCGGCGACCGCCGGGGAGAGGAGCACCGTGGTGCAGCCGAGCAGCAGAACGCCATACGGAGCGAGCACACCAAACTTGCTCGCCTCGACTGCGGGGAAGAGCACAAGCACGAGCACGGACGCCCCGGCGAGCTCCAAGAGCGACCCTTTGCGCCGTATGGCGGCCGCAGTCTGTTCCATTGCGCTCCGCGACCGAGCGAGCTACTGCCGAGTGCCGACGGGTTCTATTCCATCTATGGATCTATTCGGAGAGGCGGCAGGGCCGCAGGGGTACGTCGGGTCCCACTAGCCGACGCAGGCAGCCATGTGTGATGTGTGTCGCGCAGAGAGAGAGAGAGAGAGAGAGAGGTGATGGTTTTGGCGAGGCGAGGATGCTGTGGTTTGACATACATTAATATTTTTTACTATTAAAATTTACATTGAGTTGAATAAAAGGTATTAAAATTAAACTGAGTTCGTACCATGAATTTTTAGAACAGTAATTTTATGTTTTTTCTTTTCATACAATTTACACAAATCTCGAAACAAATAAAAAGCTAAATAATCACTATTTACCTTTTATTTATAATTTAATATTGGGTTACCATCCGGATGATGCCTATACACATCCGGATGATGCCTTTAATATTTATGCAAGCTCGTAAAAAAAGTATAGCAGCATCTGTCGAATTTTTATCATGCTTAGAAAGTTACCATGAGATGATGTTCACGTGAGCCCGAGCCGGGGCCGGGCACGCCGACCGTCCATTTTCGTCGTTTGCAAAACATACAAGGGGGAAAAGTGTGCACATTGAGGCCAGTAAATTTCCACGGAACATCTGAACTCGTATCTTTTCATCAATGCTTTTTCATTGTTTGCCGATTGATAACGATAACGACACATACAAACGGGAAAAAAAAATGGACCGTATGTAACAAAAAAATTATAAAGTTTCTTCGATCCTTCCAATCACCTTCCCAACGACGAGTAACTGCGTAAGAGGAAACAATTCGACTAGATATCTTATTCTGCACTGCTTGTGTAGCAGCACAACTCTGATGCGATCGAGACGTCCGCATTAGCGCTTGCCTGTAATTCCAGAAGTGTGTACTACACTTTAGAAAGAACCTTGCAATGATTTGACATGAAAACGATAGCAAGTTCAGTTTACGAGGTGGCGCCCATTAGAATTATGTCGACTCAAAAAATCCAGGAATCAATTAGCATTGCTAGTACTACTCCATACGGCGTGTTGCTGCGCCTAGCAGGTGTGCCGCTCTTTGATTTCAAGGTATTGGCGTCGCTGGTCACATCCCAACTCGTATTAGCTATCGAAAGCCGTACTTACTTCCCGCTTGCCACAAGTAATCGCTACAGAAAGCACCACAGCCACAGGCACATGCAGTAACCGAAAGAGCAACCGGTCCTCTCACTTGTTGCTATCCATGGAAGAAAATTCAGGAGAGCGGTTTTGGAATCAATTAGCAGTGCAAAGATCGGTCGCTTTCGTTGGGGCACCAACCGGGAAACTGCTTTCATATGAGTTTGCCATAAATGACTGCGTTCCTGCATCAGCTTGGCGTTTCTTCGACCCCTCACAGAAACCGGCCCTCAGCAAGAAGGATTTTAGGCTGCAAATACCATATTTTCTCCGAAGTTACCCGAAATAGATTCTTTATGTCTTGTTTAAAAAAAAAATAGTTCTTTATGTGAATCAATCACCGGGTATAAAATTTTGGCCAGTCCTAACCGGCCCTGAGGCTTTCCCAGTCAAATGGTTGTAGTAGCAGCTTAGTAATCTGAAGACTGAAAACTTGAATTAGCCCCTTCTTTTCTTCTCAAGCATAGTATTCTTTTCTTGTCATCGATCCTTCAGACAGACTAGTCATTGCCAGATCAGATCTTTCACAGTTATGAGCCTCGCTCGATCTACCATACTGTTTCAGAGATCAAACAGTAGTGCTTATATCTTATTCACCGAGACATGCATCACCTTACCTGCTACATATCCTTGTGGCATCCAAAACGAATCATCATTGGTGAATGGTGAATAAGCCGAATGCAGCGTAAGGCTCGACGGAAACTAGATGAAAAGGTTTTGCGGAAGTATCCGAGAAGCACTCACTCTGCACGACGACGTTGGACAGCAGGCCAGAGACATTTTCTGGGTTAGTTCTGCAAACCCCAGGTACAATTTCCCTGCCCATTTCGCCGGGGCCACCCCCCCCCCCCCCCCCCCCCCCGGGGCGCCGGAACGCTGATACATAGCGCCGCCACCTCCTGCAAGGCCCAGACCTCCCACACTTCCTCACCACGTCGCCCAACCGCGCGCGCGCCAAGGCTCTTATTGGTTACCGTATTACCGCACCAAGCACGTTTCACCGATCACCGCCGCCGCCAATGCGTCGTCCGCGCGACGTTCGCGTGCCCCGTGATCCCCGGCGCACCGACTTCGTCGGCATGGGGTTCGCCGCTGTGATTAGCGCGGTGTCGTTCCTCCTCATGAGCACAGTCGGCGGCGACGAAGCCGCTGCCCCCGGGTGTGACCCGTGGCAAGTCATCCTGGCTTTCGCTCTGCTGGCGGCCGGCTTGCTGTCCATCATGAACGGCATGCGGCTGCGCGACGGCCGCCCGCCCGCCTTTGTCGGGCGCGTCGTGGACGCCGCAGCAGCGCTGCTGTGGAACGCCGGGGGGCCTGAGCGGCTCCTGCCACTGTTGATCCTGCTGTTATGCCCCTTTCTTGAAGCGTGGTTTGATTTCATCTGACGACGCCCAGCGAGCTACAGAGCCCAGCCTGCCTTCAATGCGTGCTTGTCGGTGAGCTGCTCACTGCGCAAACGTGTTAAATCTACTAGGGAATTTCATAACACGCCCTATGTTTTTTTATTGTTTTATATGTGTTTGTCCGACTCGATTCCGCTGCATCATTCACGCATATGTCGCGTAGACGCGCCAGTAGCGAGACGAGCGAGCACGCGTGTGTCTTCTTCTCCACCTTCGCATGCTCTAGCAATGTGAAGGGAACCACTCCTTGTAAGTCGGTCTATATCCACCTCCACTAGTAATGTGATACTATTCTATTTTCATTTCTCTTCCACCTAACAGGCTTTTAGGATTTTTTAGGAATTACTTGAGAACTAATGGGTCTAACCCAAATAATTCCAACAATATACGGCTAAAACAGACGGGCCCAGGATCAAAAAAAAGGAAAGCGTAGAGTATAATAAACGTACAAAATCTATGGGCCACTGACGGTTAGGCCCCAGTAGAATTGTAAATACGGTGAGTCAATCACTTGTACTCTGTAACATACCTGTATCATATTTTTGCAAGTGAGACGAGGAGTTCTTAAAAGAAATGCAGGTATCACATTTCAGAAGGAGGGATAAATTGGTTCCCTTGCTTCTCACTTTCTCAGTGCTACACTGGTAAGTGCCACCTTAAGAACAGAAATTTAACTACTGAACATGTCAGAAGAAATTTAACTACTGAACCTGCCAGAAGTAGCCTTGTGTAAACTTGAAATAAAGGGCACACATCTACTTATTTATATCATTCATCCTCCACCGTGAAGGTTCGTACACAAGTTTGATCTAGCTTGTCTACAACACAATTTTGTATTTGTGTTATTATATAGTATGCTTCGGCATGTAGCAAAATAAATGAAAATGTCAACATCGAAAAGAAAACCTATATATGATCCTAAGCCAGGAATAGGGAGGCCATCCTCTCCGTATCTTCTTCCAAGTGCTGCAAAAAATCAGTATTCTTCTGCGGCTGTCTGCTACATATCTATGGTGAGGAACCAATTTTCTGAAGGCTATATGACTTCACGTGGACCCATGAATCTGCGTAGGAAAAACTTTGATGAATCTGAACCTACCGTGCCCTGAATCAGGCTGATCCATATCCCTTGGGGTGTGTCTTCTGCCATTTCCATGCGATTGAAAGGCTTTCGCGAAGATCCGTGTGACGAGCTGTCCAGTTCAGCTCGTCACGGATTTTGGATGGGTCACTGTAAACTTCTGCATAGTCTCCCGGTCTCCGGGCAAGGAACTCAACCTTGATGCTAGCTCCTGTTGCCTTCTTGCATGCTTCTACGAACTGCTTCACCGATCTACCTGATAGAACATGAACGAAATACTATGTTCAGAAACAAGGAAATATATGCTAAAAAACAAATGTGTATTATTCTGTATGTGTGGATGCAATTGTTGATATTTCAACAACCTTGCCCTGTGGCAACATTGTAGATTCCAACTTTGCTAGGCTGTGCTTTATCAAGAGCTTTGACATGAGCATCAACAAGATCTGTGACATCTATGTAGTCCCTTATACAAGTTCCATCAGCAGTATGGTAATCGGTTCCTCGAACCTGAAGGGAGAAGAAAGCCATACACCATAATTATTTTGTCATGTCAAATTGATGTATACTAAAATGAGCATGTTGAGTACCTTTAACCCTGGAATGATTCCCAATGCTGCATCAAAGCAAGCACCAGAAATCCGTCCATGCTCACGCAGCTCTGGCCTTGGAGCTTCCCCTAGCCGTCCCTCTGGGTCTGATCCAATTACGTTGAAGTATCTAACTCAAAAGACACGAGAAGTGAGTTTTCTCTATGAATTATATTCTAGTCAAGGTTAGGGGAGGCAAACCTTAAGATCATGACAGCCATGTTCGATCGCTTTGAGAAATCTAAAATGATGTCCTCTGCCATCTTCTTTGCCTTTCCATATGGATTGATAGGATTCTGCGTTGGTTTACAGATTATTTAGAATCAAACCATTAACTGACAGAAACTTTAGAAGTTAATTGTTGATAATGTCCATAAAATTTCGAATAAGAAAAGGTCATGTATTGAGAAGCCAACCTGAGGAGTTACTTCTGTAATAGGCATTGTGTCAGGTTCACCATATGTTGCACAAGTACTCGAATAAATCAGAGTTTTTACATTGTTTGCTGCCATAGCCTCAAGCACTGTCAACGTATTTGATGTTATGTTATGGTAGTACCTGTTATATCAGTGTTAGCATAGAACATGTAGTAGTAAAAGCATCTGCTGCAGATGATTTCTGCAGGATGCAGTATTACATGGAGAGCAACACATGAAGGAATTAGAGGAGCAAAGCTCAAACTTTCAATACATCCATTTACATTGTGTCTGAATTTTTCTTTAGTACCGATGAGCTATCAAGTGTGCCAAAAATAGGATGAATGTATTTTTCATTTTCATTCAATGCTATATTGCGAATATAGATTGCCAATTTGCCATATTTGGCAGTTTGTTCCAATAATATAAAGAAAAAAGGGGTACTTTGCTGCCTACACATCAAAGAATTGCACATGACGATACAAAAAAAAACATGTGTTTACGTAGGATCATGTAATTTTTTAGCAATACAAGAAATCCAACATATTACATGCCTAAATTAAACATTACCTGAGTGGCTCCATTGTGCTCTCACCAACATAAGCAACAGCTGCAAAGTGCATAACAGCATCAAACGCATTCTCCGTAAATATTTTGTTCACCTGACTATTGGTTAAGTGCAAAACAGATCACACCAACGCAAAAATGTAGAACAACCACTATAGTTATCAAAGTTTGTTTTGTAAGGACAAAGGATACAGCTTTTGCATCGCCTAAGTCAGCATATATAAATTGAAGCCTCCCAGGCTCTGGAAACAACCGTTGAAGAATTCTGACAGCTCCCATGTTCCCTCTAGAAAGGTTATCCTGTAGAGATCAGATGACAGAATTTGCTATCGCTATCAAAGCTCTCAAAGTTAGGAATAAAGCATGAGTTACGATTAATAAATTTACCACAATGGTAACTCGGTACTTGTCCCTAAGGAGACGAAGAGTAGCATGCGAGCCAATGTATCCAGCGCCTCCCGTCACCAACACATGAGTCACCCCAAATTCATGGCGAGAGAACTGGAGGACATGTGAATGTACCAAGAAAAAGCCTCAAGTTTAAAAGAGTGAAACTGTAAACGAAAACAATGGTAAACTACTAGATCAGATGGCAATCTGAAACATTTCTAGGAAATTGCTTGCCTCTGATGGAATCATGATTCATGACTATGCAATATTGGGAAAATAACGCTAGCACAAAAGAGTAAGAGCAATGAACAGTAAGTTCATAAAATTAGATGGCAGATTAACTTATTTCTTCCAATATCCTTAATGGCACTTCTTTCATGGAATCAACATATTAATTTTTCATGTGAAACTTAAATGATACAGTTAAATCAAGCCTGAAAGAAGGAAAACGACAAGTGCCAACTCATCTGCAAGTGAGTGTGACATGGGCTAGTTGTGGAGAGATTCAGCACATACCACACTAGTACTGCTAAAACCAGGAGACTGTTTCAATACAATTATGCACATGACCGTGAGGGCAGCGGCCACAGCGACCTTCCCCACGAAATTAGGCTTGCGTCTTGAATCACCGAAGTCCATGCCTGCGAGAGTGATGGGGTGAATTTGAAAGTCTTGCAAGTAAAGTCATAATGTGCTGGCCCCAACTATGGCTTTGCAAGCCAAGATCAGTAAATTCTACTGGTATGCAAGCAATATTACCCATCGGTGGAATCAATCTTGCATTCAAATGTTTCTAAGTTTTTAGTAAAATTTGAACGGTGTACGAAACGTAGAAGCTAAATTTAATTGTATAACATTTGACCTATGGGCACTTTTGTGTTGTAGTAACTTTCATGATCAAATGTTTTGGTCTATATTCACTCAAATTTCATGTCCTAATTGTAACCAGATCGGTTAAATTAGGAGCAAAAAGGAAGAAAAAAAAAGTAGCACAAACTGAGGAAGAAATTGATTTACCTGACAAGATCCAAGACCTAGTGGTCCTAGCTTGGCTTCTGCTCCTGGGGGTTGTTGGCATGTGAGGTCGGCCTCCACGGATGAAACCAAGAACTCAACTTTCTCTCGTGAACCTACCTACTTATCTGTATTTACAATTTACAAATGATTATTTCAAGAATACACAACAGAAACATCCAGAAATTTGTTTAAAGAACAAAACTTTGCAAGTTAAACGAATCATCCGCAGTTTGCTCATGAATGAAATCAAAAAAAAAGAAAACAGAGAGGAGCCGCAAAGGCCAACCTGAAACACCTCGCAAGAACTCAAATTCTTGACCAAAGAAAACGAAACGAAAAAGAGAAGAAATAGGAATCAAGGCAAGAAACCCGCCTCACAAGCAGATCAACGTGGCCGGAAGAGTAATCAGATTTCCCCAGCGGTTCAGATCGGCATGCGCCAGGAGGCGGAAACGGAGGGAGGGAGCCCAACAGTTCAAGATGGGAAGGGAGGAAGAAGAGGGAGGTGAGGAGGAGCAAGTCGCCGGGGAGTTTCTATTACCAGGTCATAAT
Organism: Rhipidocladum racemiflorum; assembly: GCA_036346355.1. NCBI lineage: Eukaryota > Viridiplantae > Streptophyta > Magnoliopsida > Poales > Poaceae > Rhipidocladum > Rhipidocladum racemiflorum. Next base: position 65,869,826 of record CM070576.1, on the reverse strand, counting down.
ATGCTTGTGCCGATTATATAGGAATCTCTTGCAAATAGTTAGCTGGATTCTTGCGTATTTGCATAAAGTTCTTTTCTCCTATGACAATTTACTGGTAGGTCCCTCGCGCGAATGACAATCTCATTGGCTAAATCCCTTTGTGTTCTCTGTTAAATAGCCCCAAAATCATCCTACAGGTTAATGGTAAAGGTAAAAATTGCTTACAGGCCCAAGTCATGAATTTTTTTTGAAACAATATATTTTTTTAAATAAATTTACAAAAAATACACCTAAAAGAAAAATTACAAAAATGCATCTATAGCTACAAAGAGGCTTGGCTGACGGATTATTTTGTCGTGGATTCATTTAATCGACGGATGTGAGGTCTCTGTCGCCATTTGAATTGGCGATGTATTTTTGTAATTTTTCTTTTTGATGTATTATTTTTGTAAAATTATTTAAAATATATATTATTTTAAAAAAAAATTCCTCAAATCATCCTATAGGTAAAATGGTAAAGGCAAAAATTACTTACAGGACACGACATGAGTCTATGTAATTGTCCAATGCCGTCATGAAATCATGTTCATTTGCTAGCGCTATTCGAAGCGACCTGTAAACAATTTTAGTACCACGATTAGTGGCGAAATTTGTTTCGAGTGACAGCTAGAGGCCTAGAGTAGTAGTGTCAATCTAATTTAGAGGCAACCTGACAACTTTAAGTATTTTCGAAGGACCAAAGTTTGCAAGTTGCGAGCAATAGCTGCGCAAAATGGATAGCTTGGCTGCGCAAAATGGATAGCTTGGCTGCGAGAAAAAGGCCACATGATTTGTGCGAGCCAACTAGCCAAAGCTCCTCCCCCGATTCTGCCACGAAGCTCCTGGGATGGGATGGAAGACGCCTCCCACCCGCTGCTCCACACGGACTCCCAAGTTTTTTCTAATTCGTTTTTGGCTTTTGTGCACTCACCGACCGATCCATCAGTGCAATTATTATGTGCGCTGCAGGCTCCGACGAAGCATGTTGAACTGGAAAAGGCCCTCCCTAGTAGTAGCTCAAACAATAGCAAACATATTTTTTACTTAACATAGATAAAAAAGATATTAAAAATAACTACTCCCTCTGTCCCACAAAGAGTGTATTTCTAGTGTTCAAATTTTGTCCCACAAAGAGTGCATCTTTAGTTCGTAGGGCCCAGCTGTAAGTGTATGACGCTTCATTTAAGTCTTTGTAAACCGAAGCACCATCATGCTTGTGTATGGAGTAATGAGGGTCACATTAGTCATTTACCTTGCACACTAATCTGTCTTAAAAATCCTAGAAATGCACTCTTTGTGGGACAGAGGGAGTATATTATCTGTAATTATTATCTTAAGCGTTGTATTCAATACATGTATGTAGAGAATATAAGTAAGTATGAATATTTATTAGAGGTATAGAGGGAATACCATACTAATTTTTACGTTGGAACATAAAATACGCCTTATAGACAATACCATTCAAAAAAAAAAAACGTCCTCTGAGAGTACTAAACTCAAAATTGGCTTTAAGAATACACTAAAAAATAGTCATCAAGGAGTATTTACAATACATATCGGTGGATCAAATGTCAGTATTTGCCGGTGAAAATTAACTAATGGATAAATAAACACGGCAAAATTCGGTGACAGAGCAAGTAAGCAGGCGCTGATCGATTGACTGATTCAAATTGGCGTATGCTAAGAGCTGGTCAACACTTTAATTTTTCCCCCCTTTTATTTTCTCTTGTTTGGTTCAGGGAATCTTCTCTCTCTATGCTCACTGATTGGGCGTGACCGCGTGAGATTGTGCATGCGCTTTGCAAGTAGATCGCATCCTGCCCACCATTTGTAAAATAGCACTCGTGTTTGTTTAATCGTTAGATTTTTCGTGCGTTTGGGAGGGAATGCAATTAAGGAGAAATCTGGTCGAGCTCAATAGTATACTAGAATACCAGACCGCCGGCAGTGCCTGTCTGCGACGAAACCGTATCCTCTGCCCTGCCCTCTCCTCAGCCGCGGGATCAACAGGCGAACGGCGGACGATTTGCTTCCGTCTGCAACAAGGCTGCCTGCCTGAAGTGTTCGCCTGAAACGGTGATTAATGCACTGCGGTTAGGTAAGGAAATGCAGGCGCCGTTAGCCTGCCAGTCGCGCTTCAACGACAGGGAGCTGAATGAGACGGCTAAAACGAAGTGAAAGCAGACAAAGCTTGACCTTTCCAGCAGCAGCAGCCCGCTCCCAGGACACGATCCAAGCACCTGTCTGAATCTTTCTGCGTCACCCTTCCCTTCCGGAGATCATCATCACGCGCGCAAAGCCAGCGTGCTGACAGCTGAAGCTGTGGCTGGATGCCCTTTCCCTCACTGTCAGTCTGTCACTGACTTGTTGTTGTTGGCATTCCAAGCCAGGCACCGGTTCTTCAGCGTGGACACAGCTTAGAACAAGCAGCTGTAAATGGAGTGATGGACACAGAAACGAGCCTCTCCAATTTCCATGGCGGCTCCTTCACCCGCATCCGCCTCGCTCATCTCGAGTTCCATTCAACCTTGGCAATGGCAATGGCAACCATGGGTACACAGGTCATGCCACGTCGTTCTCACACCTGCTGCTGCCCTTAACTTCTGTCAACCAGTTAAGATGACACCGCAACCGCTCGCTCTCATTGGAGGCATCACCAAAATTTATTTTCATCAGGTCAAAATTTCACGGGCCTCGAAGATGACAAATCAAGGATTTGTTGTAATATACTATTTTACCAGCAACGTACTGCAAGATGCAACGTTTTGTTCTTGATTTCTAGGCCAAGATAATTGACTAATCATAGTTTACACGGTCCAAGTGTCCAAGACAGACTCACATGATTTTTTTAGTACAGTGTACGCATTAGTCGCTTTTAGTTAATGAGATCAGCTGACCAAGCCATTCCGGACTACAAAGAGTCCTGGATAAAGAATACATAGAAAACGTTTGATAAATCTGACTTGCAGATCTGTTTTTTTCCACGAAAAAGCAAAGCAATTGTGGAGGAGATGCTGTAAGGTTGACATCCAAATTGTTCTGCCCACTTCTCTGTGACTGCAATTTGTGAATAATCATATTTTTTTCCCTTCCAGCACTACTGCTCAGACTCAGAGAGAAACTGGATGGATTCGGCACCTCTGCAGTGGAGAACAACTGCATGGACATGTTTGCCATACCCATTGCCAATGTCTTGCAATCATGTACCAAACCATGATATAGTTTTCTCAGTCTTCTCCGCCTTTAATCCCGACTCCTTCTTTCATTCAGAGAGCTTACAGGAATTGCAAGTTCCCATCCTAAAATGTTTACATCACCACTGACAGTTCTACAAGGCTACAATGACGATATCACAACTATCAGTGAAACCTAGTGTTATGGCTAATTAAACAATTAGATAGTGAAGGAAAAAAGACGAACAACTATCTAGGGACATTCTGTTTCATTGAGAGAAATATTATAATTGCAGCAAAAGCAATATCATGATGCGCACTTCAAGGATATAAAAGGAGAGAAACTACCTCGTGGCATGCATCTTTCAGATTGTTTGCTGTGAATCCAATAGCAGGAAGGTTCAGAGAAAATGATGAGAAGGCTGAAGTGAAGATCAAGTGCAAATGCACAAACATTGTCTTCATATATTTCACATTTCAACTGGACAAAAGATGGCTGTTTTTGATAACTAAAGGATCCAATGTCACAAACTTACCAAAGAGAACAATTGTTTGTCAGTGTCACACCTCATGTTAATATCAGACATAAAACCAACACAAGTTAGAATCGGTATGCTAATCAGTATATGCAGCATTTTTTTTTGAAACTTAAGGGCAGGAGCTCTGCCGTTCATTGAAAGGAAGAATGATAGAAAGAATAACACCTTCTGGCACAATCTAGAACAACTGTCCTGAAAAAAAAATCTCAACAACAAAAACGAAGCAAAACCAAGACAACACTAAGGAGTCATCTGAGAACTGAAGCTAGCTGTTCTCAGAAGTAATCACCAACATCCTCCATTATCGAAAAGACAAGCCGTTCAACTGATCGGTATCAATGAAAAAAATTATTCTATTCCTTTCTTTCCAAATATTCAATGAGGTATAAATTGTCAAGGCATCATAATCTATTCTTTGATTTTTAGAACACCTTTCCTTCCTTGCAAAGAGAAGTCTGCAAATTCAAACACAATGGCCAAGAACTCCACGCTGCCACCTTTGCCCATACCTAGCAAAATTGCAGTGGACAATTAAATGTTTTGCCATCTCATACTCTTGTGCACATAGCACACAAACTTCACTATTAGGCCATCCGCAAGACAACAAAGAGCCAATTTATCTGCCGTAAGAACCCTATTTTGCAACAGAAGCCAAGCGAATAATTTGCACTTATTCTCCATCTTTGCTATCCATACCAACCACTTTTGCCTAACAGTATATGCGGCATTACTGCATTAGCAAACAGATCTTGGTCATTCTGAGACCCCCAATGTTCGCAATTTCCCACTTGTTCCAGTAATAAAACAAGATCTCCATTCAGGTGTATTGCCAGGTCCACAAAATCACTGACATGAAAACACATTTTAGGACATGGATGTAAGAAGTTTTTTCCAAGAACCCATTCGAGGAACAAAACCTTGGTCCACCATTTGCTTCAGGACACGATGTGCATCATCTAAGCAGTTAACACTACAGAGGCCATCAGTTAGCGACTTGTATGACGAGAAACTAGGTCTCAGACCTTCTGCACTCATCATGCTAACAAGGTCCTTCGCCTTTACAAAATTTCTTGAGCTCACAAGGCCATCAAGAAGTGCCTGATAAGTCCCTGAATTAGGATAACAGCCTTCAGACGCTATTGACTTAAACAGGTCGAAAGCCTCGGTCACCCTTCCCTCTCTGCCGAGACCTGAACTAAATATATTGTACACAACTGTATCTGCAGCAATATGCTCCTTCTGCATTCTCTCAAACAGTTCAAATGCTTTATCTACCTGACCGTGCTGGAAATGGAAATGCATCAACGTAGTGTAGGTTGTCACATTAGGCAGACACCCTTGCTTCGGCATCTCGTGCAACAGGCAAATTGCCCCATCGAATTTACCAAATTGGCAAAAACCCTTGATAAGAATATTGAAGCAGCAGGTGTCCAACGTCATGTCCAACCTGGGCGCACTTGAGTATACCTCATGAACGACCTCGTACTGCCGCTTACACACTAGCATGTGAGTAACATAGCTAAATGTCTTTGTAGAAGGCCAACAATTATACCCAGGCATCGCAAAGAGCGTCTTGATGGCTTTCTCCGGATGGTTTGCCACAATGCCGTACATATTGATCAGCCTGTAGAACAACTCATCGGAAAACCTGTACTTTTCAATCCTTGCCCTGTCCAGCAACTCCTCCACATCACCGAACCTCCTGGCACAGGCTAGCCTGTCAATCATTAAGCTGTAAAGGACCTCATCGGGCTTATAATCTTTTCGGGTACAAGCTCTCTTGAACGCACTGGCTATAAGACTAGGTAGGATCCCTGATATTTGCAAAGATCTTGAGGACTTCGTTCGGGGCAAGCCAGTCCTTGTGGTCCAATCTACCCATCCAGTAGTTGTCATCACACACTGTGGAGCGCAATCTCCGGAAAGGAGGAACCGAACGACGCGCTAAAGCTCTCGACATGCTGCTGCTGCAAGGAGGTAGGACTCAAATTAGGCGGAGCTACTCGAGAAGGGAAGCGAAAGCGATGAAAAGGATCTTGGAGACCAGATAAACTTGAGCGCGTAGGAGAGGTGGGAGTTCATAACGCGTACCTTGCCAGGAGGCCAACTCCGTTGAGGGGATCGATGGCCGGCGGCGACAAGGGACGGAGGAGATGAAGCTGCTCCCGGACAGGACCAGGATAATGGGCTTTGGGCTCTTTCTTGGGAAAGCCCAACTCTCGTAGTCATCGGTATAAGTTATTTAAAATTCACGCTTCTAACAACATGACCGCGTGGCCTAATGGATAAGGCGCTCGCCTCCGGAGCGGGAGATTGTGGGTTCGAGTCCCATCGTGGTCGTTTGCTTTTTAATTTTCTAGGGGGTGTTTCCTTCTTCGTCCTTTTTGATTTAATGGGTGTTTAAGCCGTTTATTTTTAAATTAAGAAATGTTGTTTGGTATTCTAGTTTATTGTTGGGTTGGATGATATAGCTTATTGATAAAAAAAAAGTTTAAAATACTCTAAATGAGATGAGTGAGAGATTCTCGTTTTATATATGATTTTTAATGGCAAAGAATTATTTCATCTAAAAAAACCCAAAAAAACATCTCTTGCCTAGCTTTTGGCTTATAGTTATACATGTGCTTTATGTTTTTTTAAAGCTCAGCTGAAAAACCAGTCGTTTATTTCGATTTAGTTTTTTTTGGCTTTTAAGCCAATGAAAAAGCCGAAACAAACAGGGCTTTATGAGTGAGAGATTCTCGTTTTATATATGATATATATATGATAACATTTGGTAGGTAATTTTAGAGATTTTTAATGGCAAAGAGTTATTTCATCCAAAAAAAACCCAAAACCCCCCTCTTGTCTAGCTTTTGGCTTATATTTATACAGGGGCTTTATGTTTTTTTTTAAAGCACAGCTGAAAAGCCAGTCGTTTGTTTCGATTTAGGTTTTTTGACTTTTAAGCCAATAAAAAAACCGAAACAAATAGAGCTTTATATGGACGACAAGAGAGAGGAGGATCAGTGGCATGCCCACGATTTGATAAGAAAAATCTGACTAGCATCAAATCTCTCTATTTTGATAGCTGATTTTAACTACAATCGTCCAACCTTATCGTCAATGACTATGAACAGTGAATTGAAGAAGATACATTGCATCAACCAAGGTTGTCAGAATTTTGATTCAAAGTCCTAGGATCATTAGACTTCACGATCCTAGATTTAGCAGGCGATTCGTTCCTACGTAAGATCTTAATTAGTTACAATTATAAGTAGGATCAAATTTTACATACGGTTCTACTCTATTCTATTTATCCTGGAAATTAAATATAAATAGTTACTGTATATGTCCTTCTAATTTTAAAATTTCACCTTGAATAAATTTGTTTATATATATTATTTATGAAAAACAATTGTCTTTCATTTAGACTATATTTTATAAATAAAGTTATATAAAATACAATTCCAAAATGATACCATTGAATTCCATGCATGGTATATTTGGAGAAATAAACATTAGGTAGAATCAGGTAAGATGTTAGATTCTACGATTCGATCCTAAAGTGTTATCTTATCTGAGCATCTCCGATTCGATTCAAGCTAGATCACGATGCTCAAAAAGTTGACGCAAATTTCACCCGTAAGTCAGATTCAAACCTAGGCACGTGGGGTTTAGAATTTAAATTCGTTGTCTCCTGGCTTGTTTTTACACCAATGGATTGTCCTAAATGAATTGAATGGCTATAATCTAAAAGAAGACAGTTACATTACTACCTTTCAGTACAACATAATACACGTACATGCATGCATGGCTTAGTACAATAGATGAAGGTTATGGAATCAAATCCGATAAGCTCAGCTCAGCTCAATGTACAATAGTACGGCTCGAACCATGACCTTTCCACGCTGGTCAGTAGCACAAGACATAGTTGGAAAAGACGATGAAGCTGACGCAGATAGGCGGCGGAAGCAAACTTCTTTCCCGAAAATGCAAAGTTCCAGGAGACCTCCGGTGGTCGAGACGTGTCCTAGGCTCCTAGGTCTATAGCAATAGCATTGCCTTCAAAAAATCTCACAAAAAAAATCTCAAAAAAAAAACTCACAAGTGACAGCCTCTAATTAATCTACTACGTACATAAACACACAAGCTGGGTGCTGCTATGTATCGCCCCCAACCTATCTGAGACTGAGATTTAGGCCCCGTTTGGTACGGTTCCAGATTCTAGTAGAAACGAAAACAGATTCAGATTTTTGGTAGAAACGTTTCAGGTAGAATCAGAACCACTTTCTGCAAACCGTTTGGTACGGTTCCAGATTCTAGTAGAAACTGATAGAAACAGGGTTGAGGGTGATTCAGCCACGGTGTGGAAAAAGAAGAAACGTTCCGAGGAGAATCGTTTCAAGGTTTAGCCCGTTTGGCTGGGTTTCTCCTAGATTCTAGTAGAAACAGCTCGGTTCCAAATTGCCAAACGGGACCTTAGACTGTGACGCCCTTCTCATTGCACAACCGCCACACTCAGCTTCGGCAATTAAAAGTCAAAAACACTTATGCACGATGGAGGATAAGCACTACAAAATGGTCCATGACCTAATACCATTATTCACCATATTGTCCCGGATCCAGTGCGCTGTTGTGCGTACGAATGGAATTTTCAGTACAAAGTGACGCCTGTTGACGGATAGATCGTATCCAACGTCACAAATGAGTTTGTATAAACCTTCGTTAGTGGATGCATGTTATGAATTGGGTGTGAAGATTGTCATTATATATCTACCCAGATTTTCCAACCACATCCGACGGGTACTCCACCAAGACTAGTGTACATATAGTCCATAAGTGCTGCTATGCATAGGAGTCATTTTTTTAAGGAAGTAGTCAGCTTTATCCTCTTAATTTATGCTTTGAGTCTGATTACACCGTCGACTACAAAATCGTTTACTTTCTACAACCTCTCAACTAGCAAAAACAATGCAAATTGCATTTAGAGTTGGTTTCATTTGTGGTTTTGCCTACGTGGCCAGGTTGTGTATTAACGTGCCATCATGCGCATCTTCCTTCTCTTATTCTCTTTCTTCTTCTTGCCAAAATTTGGCGAGCCTGAGCTAGCTCATTTGCCCCGATGAGATGACGCTACTTAGGGTTCAAAATCTCGCCGAAATTCGGCGATATTTTGGATTTCGGGTTCCTCCGAGTTTCATAATCCCGGCAAAATAAAAAAAAAATACCCCAAAAAAATTTAAAGTGCTACAGTGCATTAATATCTCGCCGAAATTTCGGTGATTTGGACCGAAATTTGTATAAAAGTTGACCGTAATTGACCGGATTGGGTTCTTCACATTATTTCCCATGTGGGGCAGTCGGTAGATCATAATTTCCGCGAAGTTGAAAAACCCTGAAAAATTGAAAGTGTGATAGTACCGGAAAATTTCACCGAGATTTCGGAATTTTGGACCGAAATTTTGGGTTTTTCAGCAAAATTTCGGATTTCTCGGTTAAAAAAAAAAACGGATTTGAATTTTGTCCGGATTTTGTTCGAAATTTCCGAATCTCGTCGAAATTTCGGATTTCGGCCAGGTCCGAGATGGAGTCCGAAAACGAAATTTGAATCCTTGCCGCTACTACATGAGTGCTCTGAGCCCACGACAGCCTATAGCTCCTCCTCTTCTCTTCCTTTCTGGCTCATCTCTCCATCTTCCTCTTATTTTCCTCTCTCTCTTCGGGACGTATAGGCAGCGGCCCAACGACCGACGCAGGCAACGGAGGCAGCCCGACGAGGGGGGTAAGGAGGGGACAGTGGAGCTAGTATGTGTGTTGAGGTGGAGAGGAGGAGGAGGCACTATGGGAAGCGATTGCCGTATGTGGCCCAGGAATTAGTTGCGATGCTCTGAGCTTGGATCCACCGACGCAACTTACGATCGGTGGAGGAGGTGCTGTATGAGAGAGGCAAGCAATTAATGTGGCTTGTGGCTAGGGAATGTGGCTGCGTGCAGCCAAAGGGAGGCGAGTGGAGTGGCTCACGGCCGAGGGAGGTGGTGCCGCATGGGGGCGTCAAGCGGAGCGGCTCACGAACACGGGAGGAGGTAGCACAACACCTAGGTCTTGGGAAGGAGGGTGGCGTGGCTTGTGGTCGGGGGAGGCCGCGACGCAACTCCTAGTTGAAAGCGGCACGTGACTACGAGAGGAGATGGTGCAGATGCAATCGAAGCTGAGCTGCTTGCCTCGTCTTTATTCTCCTACTCCTTCCTTAATTACCAGCTACTATGGAGAGAGAGAACAGGAGTGCCATGGAGGAAGAAGGGGGGATGGTGATATGGCTGCTTACATGGATGCCTTTTTTACTAATTAATGCCACATCAACATAAAACCTAGTCACATGGCCAAAACCACCAATGAAACTGGCTATAGGGGTAAGTTGCACTGGTTTTGCTAGTTTGAGAGTGGAAAGTGAACGATTTTGTAGTTGAGAGTGTAAATTAGACTCGGGACATAAATAAAGAGGGTAAAATGTACTTATTCCAATTTTCAATACAAGGTAACACTTGTTTACAAATAGATGACACTACTACATAAAAGGACTATATTAGACTCCTCATCACAGACGGTTTTCAAAAACCATCTATGTTGAATCTAATCACAGATGGTTTTTAAAGAACCGACTATGATGAGTGAACATTACAGACGGTTTCATCCAAGAACCGTCTGTGATGTGCATTACCATCATCATAAACGGTTTTTGGCTAGAACCGTCTGTGATATAAACGCACATCACAGACAGTTTTAGCTAAAAAACCGTCTGTGATGATTACCATCATCACAGACTGTTTTTGGTTAGACCCATCTGTGATATAAATGCAATCACAGACGGTTTTAGCCAAAAAAAAAAAAACATATGTGATCTCACCCCTATAAGCCCCATCCTCACCCGATTGCTCAGGTACGTTGAGTTCAAATACCATGACTTGGGTACTATAAATTTTAGCTAAAATTTTGAGTATCCATGTCATGGTAAAATTGGAGTATGAGAATACTAAAATCTGTGTTCGGGTGCTTTGTGAGGTTAAGGGGGAGGGGGGAGCGTTATATTTCAAATGCGATCATACCAACACTACAGTACTAGATCATGTAAGAACTCCGAAGTTAAGCGTGCTCGAACGAGAGTAGTACTAGGATGGATGACCTTCTGAATCCGAGGAGCGTGCTTGGGTTAGAGTAATACTAACTAGGATGGGTGACCTCCTGAATCTGAGGATGTACCATATGTTTATTAGTGTTGAATCAGTGTCGGTTTTGTGATGACGGTTTTGAACCGTCTGTGATGTCCTTCTCTGTAGTAGTGTGATATCTAAGGTCACAAGTGGAGTTTACAAAAATCTTTGTTAGTGGACGCGTGTTGCAAACTAGGACTAAAAAATGTCCATTATCTTCCCAAAATTTCCTCCCAAGGTCGTGTATATGTATTCCACAAGGACATCAAGCACGTGATTACTCTGTATAAACAAACAGTTAGTGGGACTGTAACAAGACAAATAGATCCTACGTAAGCTAGGCAGTACTATTGTGGATGCATGCCTACTCAAACTACACAGCGAATGAGTGACAGTGAATCATGCAGAGCACGCAAGTAGTCCACTACTTCACGGTTACCTTTATGCATGTATAAATTGGCACGTTGCTACGTGCTTGCAGCGTACAGCACTACACTCAGCTCGCCAAACATTGTTGCATCTAGCGAGGGAAGAAGAAACCATGGCTTCCCGTGCCTTTTCTGCCCTAGTTACTGTAATAGCTCTCGTGATTTGTTCTTCGGTACCTCCTGCTCTGGGCTCTGATCCGAGCCCTCTCCAAGACTTCTGCGTTGCTGATAAGCTCAGCGCTGGTATTTATACAGTATTCATTTACTGGTTGCTGTTTGCTAACTAAAAGGGAATGTGTTTGGTGAAGTTTAATTCGAGTGTCAAGTGTTAACACTTTTTTTAAAACGGATTTCGTTGTTTAGACGGCGGCTCTCTGCATGATATTTATACAGTTGGTCACATTTACATGGATATTATGTCACTTTTTTTTATCTAGATCTATAGTATATAGGAGTATCACTTATCGCAATTCGCAAGCGTGCATTTTAATTAATTATTAAGGATGCATGAACTCCATTTTAACATGCTTTCATTTATGCATTTGCAGCATGTTTCTTTGTAGTGTTCCCTCAGTTAATTTTCGTATGACACGGTTTAATTTGGTGCAGTCTCTAAATATGAACTTTAACCGTTAATTTATTTTATACTACTTTATTCATATCTACAAAATCATAAAAAGTGCTTTCGAATATGAATCTACCAATACCACTTTTATGTCACATGATCTTATATATTATCGGACTAACTTTTCATTAAAAGTTCACGAAATTTAAATCTTGAAATAGTTGAACGCCTTATAAAATCAAGTAGGTACTCCCATAAGGGCATGCATGCGTGCATGAATTTTGATAAAGTGTTCAGATGGCAAAAACAATCTCTATGATGGAAACATAAAAAAGATAAGAAAACCGAAATAATCATAATTTTAGAATTGGCGAGGTCTTTATGAAAAAACGACGAAAGAAAACAAGAAACTGGGATATCTATGGGGTTTTTTTTTGCAAAACGGGAATGCAATTTTTCAGAATCACAAGGTCTTTTTTGTAAAAGGGGGTTGCCCGAGTCTTGATACAACTATCTGGAACCACGGCCTTTTTGCAACTTTGCGGAACCATGAGATTTTTTTACAAAGCTCTGGTGAGAGGGGATGGACGTAATCTCAGAATTTGTGAAGGTTTTTTTTTGTAAAGGTCTGATGGGAGGGGCTGGATGCAATTTTGGAATTTGCGGAGGGTCTATCCAAAAAATAACACTGAGGTGGAGGCGGCCTCCACGCGCCGATTCCACGCTCTTAGGATTTCTTTTTTTTCCTTTGGTGAAACAGGAAAAAAGCTAGGGAAAACCGAAATAATCATGATTTTAGAATTCACAGGGGTATTTTCCCATGAATTCACGGGGCTTTTATTTATGCATTTGCAGCATGTTTCTTTGTAATATTCCCTCCGTTAATTTTTGTAAGACGCGATTTGACTTAATGCAGTCTCTAATTAAGAAGTGTAACTGTTAATTTCTTTTATACTACTTTATTCAGACCTACAAAATCATAATGGTAAAAAAAAATATTTTCTAATCTCTACTATATAAAGTGAGAGTTTCTTCCCACGTCACATTAATTGCTCTGCTTAATTGTCCTACTTAATTGCTCTGCTTAATTGCCCTACGCAAGAAACGAAGCGTTGCTTTAATTAGCCAGTTTTTGCAAGAAACGAAGCGTCAAAGATATATGTTTGATCTTATGAAATAGTATTTTTTATTTTTTTATCTTTATTTTTCGTTATCAATTTTGTTTTTCGTAGCAACGCACGGGCATATAACTAGTATGAATCTAACGTGTCACTTTTGTGTCACACGATCTTATATATTATTAGACTAACTTTTTATTAAAAGTTTATAAACTTTTAATCTTGAAATAGTTAGCCGCCTTAGAAAATCAAGTATATACGTACTCCCACGAGGCATGCATGCTCGCATCGCATGCATGTATATAAATGATGTGGCACTGACGCGGGACGTACGTGTTTGTTTTGCGCGTATATATGCAGTGCTCGTGAACGGGTTCGTGTGCAAGAACCCGAAGCTGGTGACGGCGAACGACTTCTTCTTCCCAGGGCTGAACGTCCCCGGCAATACGATGAACCCGCAGGGGTCGAATGTGACGGCGGTGTCGGTGAACGAGCTGCCGGGGCTGAACACGCTGGGCATCTCCCTGGCGCGCATCGACTTCGCGCCCAACGGGCAGAACCCACCGCACACGCACCCGCGCGCCACCGAGATCCTGACCGTGATCCAGGGCCAGCTCCTCGTCGGCTTCGTCACGTCCAACCAGCTCAACAACCAGCTCTTCACCAAAGTGCTGAACGAGGGCGACGCGTTCGTGTTCCCCGAGGGGCTCATCCATTTCCAGCGCAACAACGGGCTGGTGCCCGCCGTGGCCATCGCCGGGCTCAGCAGCCAGAACCCTGGCGTCATCACCATCGCCAACGCCGTGTTCGGGTCCAAGCCGCCCATCCTCGATGACATCCTCGCCAAGGCGTTCATGATCGAAGATGCGCAGGTCGATTGGATCCAGGCACAGTTCGCAGCGCCGCCAGCTGCCGGCGGCACACCTGGTGGCGGAGGCTTTCCCGGTGGCGGCGGCGGAGGCATTCCCGGTGGTGGCGGCGGCGGCATTCCCGGTGGCGGCGGAGGCTTTCCCGGTGGTGGCGGCGGCGGCATTCCCGGCCTGTCGCGGCCCTAAGGCCACGCGTCTATATATCCTAATTTATGCCGACGAGTAGCATGGTGGGCATGCAAGCGCAGATCGATCCGCCCATCGTCATATACGTACACCCAATCACTTGCCATAACCAATACAAGAAGCCGTAAGTCATATACTATGTTGTGCGTCCTTAATAAAAATTTGTCATGCGTACGTAGTACTATTAATTTGCTCCTAGTGGCCAAGGCTATACTGGATAATACCTATGTACGTGCAGGCTACACAGTGCACTGGTGTGTTTTCGATCGAGTTGATAGAGGAGCACTATATAGCTCGATCATGTTGAATAATTTGTGGCGAAATTGCACTAGTACTGGCTTAATGTCCCCTCTATATGGAGTGAAATAAAATTTCAGGTTTCAGTGCTCAGTGATCTACTAGTTTTCGAGTTTTATCTCCTATATGGGCACGAAAGACCCGACAGATAACACACACCACTTATCATTGCCATGGTCTAGTAGTGCGAAAGCCACCTAGTTGCCATAGGCAGGGAGCACTGGAGGTTTCCTGTCACGGCATGCTTTTCTACCACTTTTGCCTGGCGCAACATGAGCTCCTCACCCTACCGCGGTGCCACAGCGTGACAGAGGTGTATTTTGTCGGCTCTTCTGCGTTCAATGAAGAGACTACATTTGCAATTTTTGTCGCACAACAGCTAGATTTGCAAAAAAAAAAAAAAAAAAAAAAAGACCATTTCGGTAACCTATTTTATGTGGCAAAAAAAAAAACTATTACTGAACTCTCTCTAAACTGTACGTACGCTTAGCAGAAGCCCGCACGCGCGCCGCGCCAAGGCTCAAGGCCTCGCTGTGGGAAACAACCGCTACCCACACGGTCGCACGCACGCTGGGTTCAACTTTCCGTTGAAAACCGCTCGAATTTCGCGAAATCCGACCTTACCGCTGCGGTTCGAAAAAGCATTTCGTTGAAAACCGCTACTATTCAAGCGAAATTCGAACGGTTTTTACCGATTTTCGCTAACCCATTTCTTTGAACGGTTTTTCGTGATTGAAAAGTGGAACCCGGCACGCATGCACGCTAGTGCGCGGTGCGGGCCGGATGGAGCCAATGAACGCCGCGGAGCCAGTGATGGTCGCGCGGCTCGGCGCGGTCGGTTAACAAGCGGGTGTCCGGGCGCTTCGTGCCAAGCGGCGTGGTGGGCATCTCGCAAGCTCCTTGGCCGGCCGCTGCGGCGACGGTTTCGGCTCGGTTCCTTGCGGAACCAAACACACAGGCCAAGGGACCAATCCGGAGACGAGTGCGACGTACCTAGTTTGCCGGGGCATATAGCCATATATACTGCGAGTATGATTTCGTTTTTTAAAATAGCCTGTTATTTTATTAATTTGGTAAAAATAAATGTCCTTGAAAAAAATTATAAGAATAATACCCTATCGCTAAATAATTTGATGACTGATGTGACAGCTGGTCGCCAATTCATTTGACAATAGGCCCCATCGCTAAATAACACTCTATCGTCAAATGAATTGACGATAAAATCTTCCCTTTCAGCTTAATGCTAATTTATTTGACGACAGAATCTTTATCGCCAATTTATTTTTTAACATTGTTATTTGGTCGACGAGTTTCTGTCGGCAATTTATTTGGTTAGCATGCACATTTGGCCGACAGGTTATATCGTCAATTCATTTCGACGACATTTGGCCACAGAATATTATTTGTGTAACTTTTTTAAAAGGTATTTATTTTTATCGTATTAATAAAACAAGTGGGTTATTTAAAAAAATATCCCGCAAGTACTAGCGCCATACCATGCTGTCGACTTGGCAGTAGAATTACCTAGCAACCGCTATGCAGTAACACTATATGAAAAGCAATTTTTATGCAGTGCACTAGTGCGTTTTATTCCCTTGAAAGGCCGAACATTACAATCACAAGTTTCCGCAAGCAGCAACATTCCTGGATTGAAGTAGTAGAACTGTAGAATAGTAGATATAGCTTGATGGACAACAGCCAAAATTGCAACAACGAGCAGATACATTACGCCAAATGCCGATGTTTAAGATAAATAAACCCTGAGAATAGTGGTACATTCGATTTTTGATGATCTCGTTACCAAGGATTCCTCCAAGCTCTGTTGTTGAAACTAATGCAGAATCCCACTGTAAGTAGAAAACAAGCAGCAGCAGGAAGCTCCATTTGGTCCCCTCTAATTTTTGCAAGTTAAAAGGAACAGTAGCATGAGTTTATTCTCGAACCTCTAATGCTATGACCTTGACAGAACACCTTTTGAGCTGCGATTGAGTCAGGCAAAGATACCATCAGGGATGTCAATGTTTGAAAATCAGCACCGGGTTAAGAGTTTATTAATTAAGTTGCATTCCCTATTCTTGTCCCCAGCTAACAAAGGGAATGTGAGATGCCAGTCAACAGTAGCAAAGCCAAACTAGAAATGTGTGGTTGGAAATAGTATATGAAGCATGTATCACTTACGGATCATGCACTATACAGAGTTTCCTGAACAATCTTTAAAATAGGCTAAGACAAACCTGGGGACAGTGCCATGTCGGCGCAAGTCGTACTCTGTTGCTTGTCGAAGGGCCCTAGCAAATGCTTTGAAAGAAGCCTCGATAATATGGTGAGAGTTTTTTCCAGCAAGCTTCAAAAGAAAAGGTTGAGTGGGATCAGGTGATGTGGGGGCAGACATATGACAATTAACTCAATTAACTGAAGAAAAAAAATCCTAATTCCTGTGTTCAACCTAGGATCTGAGAACCCAAAAATATTGTAATGCTGATCAAATGCTTTCGAGGAGAATTGGATTTGAATCTAAAGCAATATGTTACTTAAATGTACCTGACGGATGTGAAGCGTCATCCCAGAAGTATTAACAAGAGACTGGAAAAAGTGCTCAACTAGCTGTCACCAAAATATATAAATGAATATTTGCCTAAGTTGATAGCAGGAGTATACAGGACAGAAGGGATTGCATGGCACTGATGATGAAGAAAATAACGATTTTTTTAAGACTTCACAAAAAGTATCATATGAAGTCAGGAAGAGTTGAACTTAACAAAGTAGAAGGAATACAAATGAATGGGTCAGATGTAACAATCAGTATGAGCATAAAGAAAGAAAAAAAACACCACAAGCTTTTGCGAAAATCAACAGAGCAGACAATCGATAACAGGTTGCAAATTTCACAAATTACCTGTGTATCGTATGTGCCAACCCGCTCGGTAGGAATAATTAAGCCACAGCTCAAATGAGGACGACCAGATAGATCCTGGATACAGGGGGAAAAGAATGACCGATAAAGATCTAAGCTCAATAAAGTTTGTTTCAGGCTCTGATGAGGTAGTAAAAGTTTGCATTTTCCAAATGACAGTAAGTAAAAAAGTTGACGACATCACAATTGACCAAAATGCAAATGAAGATATGATAAGAGTAAGATAACTGCAATCTCCTTGCTATTATTCAACTTCTTATGTCTGATATACAAGTCTGAAAAACTATAACAAAAAGAAAGCCAAAGATTACATTCTGAATGCTAGTGCTCATATGCCAAAAGTTGCATATGGACCAGCCTATAATAGCAGTAGATGCTCATGAAAACGAGGAAGATCAAAAATAAATTAATGACTGAGCATTTCCTAAGTTCAGAACCAGGTGGATGTAACTCAGTTATGTGCTTGCAGAACATAAGAGGCTTACCGATGCATAAATGCCACATAAACATGCACACCGCTAGAATGCAGAGAATTGTGCATTCATAGTATGTAAATACAGAAACAGGGTGCCACATACCAGTATAACCTCAACTGCTGCCTCATCAAGTGGAGCTGTAAAATGCCCAAACCGGTTAATTCCTTTTCGATCTCCAAGTGCTTGAAGAAGAGCCTACAAGTACAATTAGAAAAAAGGTCACCCCCCACTATTTGTTTTCCTATCTATACAGATTGCAGAGCATTACATTAAAGATGATTCACCGTGGGGCAAAAAACAAAAATACAGTGTGTGTGTGCGCGCGCGCGCTGTTGAGGTGTTAAATTTAGCACAAAAAGATTAAAAAAAGAAATATGAATACCCTAACCTCTAGTTAATAATGATCCCTAAAAGTGTTTTTAGAAGTACAAATGTCAAGTTGAAATTATTCTAGGAAGGCAACAATCACCGTTCCAATTGCCAAAGCAATGTCCTCATTTGAGTGATGATCATCAATGTGCGTGTCACCCGTCGCCTTTACATATACATCAAATAGTCCATGGGATGCCAGTTGCTGTAAGTTGTAAACTGAAAGTTAATGGCCAACTTTGACACACAAAAAAATGCAGCAACCTGTACAAAAGAAATGCCTTTTCAAATAAATACTTGGCTTGTGCTACATGCATTTAGGCAAGCTCATGAACTTCTGTACGCACTTTACTATAATTTCTCTTCACATATTGATTTGAAATTTAAGGGCTTGTCACCTACAGTGTTACTTTTGTCATCGATGTGGAATAACCTAAGCCATACATGTCAAACATCAGTACATTAGTTAATAAGAGGAAGAGAAGTAACAAACTTTCCATGGATCACATCACACAAGGAAATGAAAAATCAAAACGCATTTCGCATCCTAATTGCTCGACAACTGCGTTGCGCCGATACTTTGGATACCGATACGTATCAGATACTCCCCGATACGTATCTTGCACGTATCCGTTAATTTCCAATTTATCAAAAAAAGAAAGAAAAAAACCGATACTTTTTGGACACTTTTCCGGTACCAGTAACCCTAAATAATACCCTTCTCAACACAGGCTCGATACTTTCCTCTCAAAGCCGTCAGCTCCTGAGTCCCGATCGGGCGATCCCTCACGTCGCTGCCGGCCCACCGTTCCCCTCCCCTGATCCGCCCACGCGAGGACACCATGATTAATATGGTCTCTCATGACAAAATCTTCATCAAATTATGTGGTTTTATGAATGTACTTATGTTTATAGAGTAGAGAAAACTTGAGCCTTGCTTCTCTAAAAGCAACCAATGATTAATTTGTTCTTCAAATGACTTCTTAAGAAATGTGGCCTCCTTCATGTAATCGAAGAATAGCTTCCACCTAGAGTTAAGTAGAAGTGCTGTTGTTATAGATATTCCGAGGCCAATGTTTTCTTCTCTTGATAGCATGGGTTGATGTACTTGTACAAAGCAAACAACCATGAGGGAGAACTAGAGAAGAAAGTACTTGGCTACGTCAATATTAAGGTATTCTCAGTTTCTCATTTCCTTACAAGAATTCATTAAGTATATATACACACGCGTATCGCCGTATCGGTGTTTTTGAGAAAACGTCGTATCGCGGTATCGCCGTATCGCGTATCCGATACGTATCAGGGTATCCGGGCAACATAGCTCGACAGCACAGTTCTTAGATCATGACCACCTGCAACACGTGGAACTTGAAAAGTAGCAGATTTTCGTCGCAGGATGGCTTCATACTTTAATAATACAATACATCACTTTCTCCCAATAGTAATAGAATTGTAACTAGTGGAGCTTTTAAACATCACAAGTTAGGCAGCCTACATGTAGGCTTTCCCCATCATACATTCAGAATGCTACTTATCTCTTTTATGTGTTTGTTCGCCCATTTCGTTGATGCGAGCTAAGATTTTTTTTTTCTGTGCATTTATAAAGTTTCGTTTTCCCCTTTTGCACCAAGAGGTTACTAGCCTTCTTCCCATGAATGCAATACATATCATCACATTCTTGCTCCGAACAAAACCCTAGGTCAAAAGCCAAAAATAGCTACGCTGTACGCTACACAAGCGTATGCTATCTATACAGAAACTCTTCAACCCACAACTACATACACAAGTAAACCATACTCACATCAAGCATGTGATCCAAGAAGGGTATTCCTGTGCTGCAATCGGCAACACCAGTGCCATCCAGATTGATCTTCACAAGCACATTTGTCTCCTTGGTCACCCTCTTGACCTCTCCAATCCTAGATGGTACTGAAATTTTTAACATAGTCAAAGAAAAAAATACCTTACAATAAATTAAACTCGTAGAGATTAGCTAGTAGAGAAGCTGGACAACGGTGGTGGAGTTGTTGAGCATAGCAGGGCAACGAATCATACAAGCAGCAGAAAAATGAATAAAAGTCTAATAACCACCTGCAGAGTCTTCGGGCACGGCCGGAAAGCCGTTCCCGCCGACGCCGGCGGCGGCCATAACAGGCGACCGCAGGCTAAGCGAGAAACCGCAAGGCCGAGCGGGGAAGGCAACCCCAGTCCTGGACCTCCCCAAGGATTTGGGGACTGGAGAGGCCGGCGTGGAGGACAGGCGAGAGGGGGAGGGGGATACGAACGACGCGGTGGTCATCGGCGAGAGCTCGGCGCCGTCGCGCGGGCGGCTGCGAGGGTGCGTGGGAGTGGACGGCGGAGCTAGGACTCGGGTTGTGCTGTGTGGAGTGCGGGCACCTTGTCTTGGGCCTTTGCCCTTGGGTGGTGCACAGTGAGATGGGCCAGGTGACAAGCCTAGTGAAATACTTCATTTGAACGAAAAAGCCTATATGAATTTTTCCTTCAAAGTTTTTTCAGCAGAATTAACTATAGAATCAGACGTTTGCCTTTCTAGCTCTGCAGTTCGGTTTAAATAATACTCTGATCCGATTTATCGTAATAGTATTTTGAATATCGATTTCTTGGTAAAAAAAACCTTCGCCCAATTTTGAATTGTCAAAGCAAGAGCTTTATTGTTCGTGTGGTGTGATGAGCATGCAGTCTTGCCTATATAGGATGACACGCTGAGTAAGTTTAAGTGAATAACCGGTAGAACTCGCAAGGGCTTCTCCTCTAAATCAAAACAGAGAGGTAGAGTGATAAAGGGATCGACAATCATAGAAATTAAGGTTCCAAATCCCAGTGAAATTTCAGAAATTTTGGCGCCGGATAAAAATGTTAGAAAAAATTCAAATCTCGTCGAGATCTCGGTGATATTGGTCGAATTTCAATTTTTGTTGGTGGGATTTGATTGGATTTAGGGTCAATACCATCCACACAAAAAAAATTAGGTGTTTTTGATCATTTTTTGGTCGATTCAATTTGATATGCATATATTGTGTGAAAATCTCGACATTAGAAACAATTTGAGGATTGGTCAATTTGAGGTGATATTCTTTTGACATTAAAAAGTTTTAGACTTTTAGACTAGCGTAGCTATAAATGGTATTTCATAAAGTTAAATTATTATAATAACATAACCTGAAAGTATCAGTAGTCCAATATTGTACTATTCTTCTTTCTTTTCAAGAATAATCCAATATTTTTCTTCTAGAAGATTTACACAATGCAGTGCAGTGATTGTATGCCTTTTTGTTGACTTGGATAGGTTTTTATTTACACATGCAGCATAGTAATGTCAACTCATTTGTAAGCTTGCATGAATCCAATAAAATTTTATGTTTTGTGGTTGAAGCATATTGCTTGAATCCTGCACTTTTGTAAATTTTGTTGCAACAGCTTGCATGAATATAATCACGTTTTTGAATCTTAGAGGATTTATTGGTGCAGCTTTGGATGCACACAAGAAGTAAAATTTGACAATATGAAAAATAAGCAAACAGCTTAGTCTAGAGGAGCATTCGGAGTTTTTTTTGTTTAATGAAACTGAAACTAGATTTTTTTTTATCAACATGCTATTGCCTATGCTTTAATGTGGTTAATACTTCTGATTATAACTTTCGTTTCGGTTATATATTTGGCATCATGTTTAGTGGACTTAGTGTTGTAAAACTATGTATCTATGAATGGTTCAATATGAGTTTGTTAGAAGTATATTTTTTGTTATGCTAATTTGTTAAGTGAACCTACTGGCTTCCTCAAGATTTTTCTTCCTACTAAGGCATACTAGGCTAAGTGAACCTAGTAGTTTTGTTTAGATTTTTGGCTAAGTGAATCTACTGGTTTTGTTATGCTACCCAAAAGCATATTGATTGGGTTAAGTGAACCAGAAACCTAACACCAGCTAATGAAGGCAAGGTTCCGGTTGTAGTTGTTTTTTCTAAATACTTCAGCAATAGCGGATCTTGTTTCAACAATCGGGTTTTGGCTGAGAGATACTAGAGTTTCAACAATAGTAAATCAGATTTTTACCAAGTTTGATTAGTACCAATGATTTTCTGGTAGTTGGATAATTTTTTGGTCGATTCAATTTGTCGGTCAGTCTTCAGTAGCACTTTTCGAAATTTTGAAAATTCTTCAAGATTGATCATGATCTAAAAAATATTTGGGAGTATTATGGATATGTTAGGACCATCCACAGAAATTTTCAAAATTTTCTAACATGGTTTGAACTATTTCCATTGATTTGAAATTTTTAAAAATTCCTCAAGATAGACCATAATCTAAAAATTTTATGGGATTATTATCTGTCAGGACTGTCCAAAAAAATTTTAAAAAGTTTTTAACATGGTTTACACCATTTGCCATTCGGTTGAAATTTGTTGGTCAGCCTTTTATCAGGACAGTAGCACCGTTAGATTTTTTAAAAATTTCTCAGGCTTGATCATCATCTCAAATTTTTATGGGGACATTAGTGATGTGTCCGGACCATACAAAAAAATTTTCAAAATTTTTTGACGTCATTTGAACCATTTTTCATTCAGTTGAAATTTACCGAGATTTTAGCAATTTCGGACGAAATTTCGGAAATCCCGGTTCAAGAAAATATGGATTTGAATTTCGTCCGAATGTTGTTCGAAATTTCCGAATCTCGCCGAAATTTTGGATTTCGGTCCCTTCCGAGATTTAGTCCAAAGCGAAATTTGAAACCTTGCATAGAATCGTGGATATGAGCTCGGTGGAGGAGAAGCCCATATGAGCCCCATTTAACCCAATTTGATCAGTGTGTCGTCCTACGTGATAAAACCGCTTACTCGGTACGCCACACATATATTACCATTGCATAAAATCAGACCATAGTGTTATTTAAACCAAATTAAAAAGTTCGAAAGGCCAAATATATGTTTTCATAGTTGGGATCTATACGGACTTCTTTCCATTTTAAAAGATACTTACAGCCTTGTTATCCCAGCACATCCAAATAAAGAGTACAAGTGTTTTTTTTTCTCCTCTTGTTTGGAATAACGAGGTTTTGCATAAATAAATTGCTTTGTTTCCTACAAAATTCCCAGCGCCGAAGATGTCCTCAAACTGTAACACTGCCTGTTCACGTCATGTTGACTGTTGATGGTTGCATTATGCAATATATACCAGCAGAATAATCACGACGTGCAGATATACTTGTCCAGGAATAGCTACGTGCAACCATATCCAGGGGAAGGAATGATTACGTGCAGCAAAATACTGCAGCCCCCCTAACCACCACTCTTAGGGTCTGTTTGGATCCATTAGCAGTAAGGAACTATTAGCTAGCTAACTATTAGTTGAAGGGTGTTTGAATCCACCAGCTAATATGTGGCTAATAGATGTTATTGTCCAGAATACCCATGCTTTTAAATGCTATTGGTGATAGACGCGAAAGGTATTTTGGTTAAATGCCATCTATTCGCTGCTATTAGCTGGGTTTGGCTAGCTAATGAGATAACCATTAGCTGAGTGCCCAGCTATCTATTAGCTGGGGGTGTTTGGATCCACTCTAGCTAATTTTTAGCAGTTAACTATTAGCTTCATGGATCCAAACAGGTCCTTAGCATGCCAAATACCCCAGTAATGACTAAGACTATCTCCAGCAGCTTCCCTTCAGCCTCCAAATCCCTTCACGAGCAGATCCTAAGTGTTCCAACGGATTCCCTTCGGACGGGATTTGGAGAGAGAATCTGGATAGAACGGGATTCTCTCTCCAATCCCTTCACAAATTCCCTTGAGAGGGTGCTGTTGGAGATGGTAGAAAATAAAAATAATGAATATGAGGAAGGGAATATGGAAGGGAAGGAAAATTGCTAGAGATAGTCTAATGAGATGAGTAGCGAGTACTCCAGCTTATTAGTTTTCCTACCCTACCCTTGTCCTTTGGGAGGAAGAAAGGGACAGACAGAGATAGACATTCAAGGCGCATTTAATCGGAGCAGTTGGGGCAAATTGACGCACAGCCGACGGACGACCAGCAAGGGAGGGATCCAACCGGGGAACAAATGGGTTTGGTGGAGGCGGTAGCTCACCGGCGCGCTCATAAATGCGCGTGTGTTTTGTTCCTTGGCGAGGATGAGCCCTGCAGTCTCTGCACCACCACCCCTTCCTCCTCCGTTCGGTTCCTAAAACGACCTCCCCTCTCGTGCATGAAATTTCAACTAGGAGCAACTCTGCATTCATGGAACCATTTATTATTAGTATTGTGCAGGCTTATTATTGAAGGCATGTACTTGCCCTACCCGTTGCGTTTTCTAGGGAGCAGTGGACTCGGAAAATGCCTACCTGCACCCACTATCGCAGCCGCACAATGCACATCAAGATTCGTGCAACCTTTTTTTTTTAATGTTTCCTGGCTTTGGATGATCTTAGGGACTTACTCCTAGAGAGATGACTTAAGAGCTTATTAGTACAAGACAAATCAAGTACTACAAGCTAGGCCCACCACTTCTCTCACCTCCTTCCCTCCGTATCTGTACGGCAGCGGTTTGATTTTTGAATCATCCACTTCATATTCAAGATACATTACACACTTATTACTTCCTCCTATCCCAAATAGTTATTATTTTGGGTATCGATATAATCTTTAAAATACAACTTTGATCATTGATTACTATTATAATATATTTGTAAAACTCAAAAAAAACTATGATATTATGACCGTGCTTTTCGAGACAAATCTACACTAATAATTTTCTTGTATCCAATTTAAATATTTAAAAATATATTAATAGCCTATGTTTTGAAAGTTTGACTATACCTACATCCAAAACAATAACTATTTGTGATCAAAGAGAGTATAACCTAGAGACATATGGTACAATACTACTCTATACATTATACAACACACTGTACACATGTACAATACCATGCATTGATTAAAAATTTACAATTAGTAGAATACATCGACTCAAAACACTGTACTATACTACATACATATGTGTAATATCACAATTTTCCCCCAGATTGAAATATTATGATGCCAAGTTATTTTCATAGTTTATTGTGAATTTTCAAAAAAAATTGACTTTTATGGAATTTTTATCAATTAAAGAATATATTGTTTATTCCCTAGTTTCTACTTCTGAATCTTGGGATCTAAATTCAAATTAGCATAAAGTTTGGAAATATTTCACATAAGTTTCAAATAGTCCAGAGAGCATCTCCAAACAGTTTTATGAATTTTTGTGCTAAATTGTTATTTTTGAAAAAAAATATGAAATCTCACTTGTCATTAAATATGAGGCACTAAAAGAATTTATAAGAATATCATCGGGCTGATAAAATATTGAAAATTTTACAAAATATCAATACCACCTCAAAAAAACCCTAAAATATTTTCATACAATTTGGTGCTAATTTGATTGCTCTAGAAATTCCAGAAGTCCCTAGCCACAAATCTAAGGCTTAATTGAAATCCAATTAAAATCCAAAGATGGAAGGCGCCCCTATCTAAAGCCGTCTTTTCTAGTAAGGAAGCGTACTCCGGCCAAATACGCTTTCCTTTTCAGCCCTCCTCTCCCCCCTCCCCCCGTCTCTCTGGCGTAATGGGCCTGCTTGTTGGCCCCTCTTAGGCCATAGCATGCCCACACTACGCCTAGACCATGCCTTTGTCGCACCGTTCACGCCCTTGCATCGCCAACATGCACGCTAGCCACGAGCACGCGTAGAGCCTCGCCGCCACATCATTGCTCTCTGCCGCCGTCGCGCCAACATCCTCTATCCCCCATCTTGCACCAACCATGCCACGATGCCTCTCAGTACGTGCGCCCTCGCCTTGCTCCATATGCTAGTGCTGTGATCGCTCCACTACCCCGTCGCCTGCACAAAGTCCTCCAACAAACCACCACCCTCACCATCAATAACTTGGCACTCTACGTGCATTGCGAGACTACCGGAAAGGCTAGGATTCGCGCCGCCATTTGTTTGTACTTGCGCCCTCGCCATCAATGCCCTGGCCATCAATGCCTATCGGTACTTTGCGCCTCGCCTTGTTCCATATGCTAGCGCTGTGCCCACTCCACTACCTCGCCGCCTGCACAAAGTCCTCCGGCGAACTGTCACCCTCGCCATCAATGCCCTGGCACCCTACGTGCACTGTGAGACTACCGGAAAGGCTAGGATTCACGCCACCGTTGTCCGTACTCCTTGGCCGCTCACAAGCCCAAGCCAAAGGCATCATCAACGTGCCTATTTAAGGAACCCCTTAGGTCACCCCTAATCCCCGCACTACCTCTACTCTTCCTTGCCCTAAAGCATGTTGTACGATCAAGGATAACTGACTAAAAGAGGGTGAATAAGATGTTTTTGAAATTCTTTTGGCTATAAGCCAACTATTTAGCAAGTATGACAAGAAATTTAATTTTCAAAAATCAATGCCTAAATAATTTAGGTTTCACTAAGTACACCAACAATCTAAGTCTAATCAAGTCTAGTGAATCTACGGAGACAAACAATTAACATGATCACTAGGAATATAAACTTCACAAAATGAATAACAATAATGCAAACTACAAGATGGACACAATCAAAATTTTCTCGAGGTTTTGGAGACTTGCTGGTCTCCCTTAATCCATGTTGAGGTAGTTTAAATGAATCAAGTCAGCTCTTTGAGTAATTAAGCTTTCCTCAATCGACTAGAGGTAGCTCTTTCCCTCTTTAGGTAGGTGAGCTCTAACCTTCACACTAATAAAGAGCCTCTTCACAAATCTTCTTGAAAAGATCACCAGTTTCTCCTCCAAGCCATCTAGGAGTTGGTAAACTCTAAGAGTAATAGATCAATGACGCTGCATGAAGATCTCAAGCATCACAAAATGGCTCAAAATTAATTGACACACTTGAATACTCTCAACAATCTTGAAATGTGAATTTTAATGCTCTAAACTTACGAGAGACTTGCAAAGGCTCCATATGTATTCAATGAGGCCCTAACCAATCCCCTTGCAGCAGAGAGGGGTATTTATAGCTCCGACCACTCAATTAGCCGTTAGGGCCAAAATGTATAAAAATTAGCAAAGTCTAGTACTACTGGCATGTAAAGTTCGATAGTACCTGCCTCTACTAAGATATGTAGGTTGACGCATTAAATGCACAGGCTTCTAGCCATTGGCATAGGTGCTATTACCACTGGTGCACAAGGTACGGTAGTACTGACATTTGAATTCTCAAATAAAACCCCAAAAAACTCTCTAGAAAATAACTATCGTCATGAAAGCAGCGGTACCACCGACATGCGGTAGTACCGTCCGTTACACCACGGTAGTGCCGGTCAAGGAAATTGAGTAAAAACTCTTTGATGACGATTAATATATCCTATTATACTTTTCAGGCTTATGGTTTCACGAAGAAAAAAGAGCCCATAAGTAAAGACAAGGCTCAAGGTCCATTACTTTATTATGATTTTAATTAGAGTTAAATTTAATCACAATTTTTGGCAGATTTTATCATTGAATGGACTAGCAGTGAGCCTTTTGAAAAATAAAATTTCACTAATACCGACCACTGGACTTAATACTTTGATGATTCCAAAGAACTAAGAGGTTTAAGAGCTGGTATAGTACTGGTAACATCTCAGGGTGACAAGTTACAATACGTATTTCAGATACAATTCTCTGCTACCAATAATGTAGCAGAGTATGAAAATTTTCTAGCCGGGCTCCGAGCAGCCAAATCCCTTGGAGTCATCGTTGTCAGCGTACTAGCTAACAGGCACCTCCGAATTGGGTGCTTATGAGGTTCAAACGGGGGGCTTTCGGGGCAATTGCCGGGGAAAGGAAGAAGATGACCGAGTAATGGAAGCTCGAGAGGAGCAGGCGCAAGAACTTTTACCCAGGTTCAGGCCCTCCTAAGAGTAATAGCCCTAGTCCTGCCTTTCTTGGTATTGCTAGTGTTCTTGCTGGAAAGAATGAAAACCTTACAGCCTTTCGAACCCCTTCTCCCATGCACCCTGGCTCCCTTTTATACTTGGGCTGCTGGGGCGCATGGGAGACTTACACTGCAAGCCATACTCAATACACTGCCATGGGCGCATTTAATGCGCCTGTCACTGTCCTGACGCCTTAATAAATGTTTGTTGTAGCCGTTTACACTCCTGCCTCGGCTTCCACGCACACCAACGCCGCTTGTTTCGTCAGGGGATGAGGTGCCGCCGTGACGTCTCCCGCAATTATGACGCGCCTGGGGAAGGCGCGCCGCCACACTGCGGCCTCTACGCTTCGGCATTTAATGCGCACGATTCGCATTAAACACCCTTGATCTCGCCAGGACCATCCTGGGGATGGTGCGCCAGTGGCCAGGACTGTATGCCACGTGCCCACTGGGCGACCACCTCGCCGGCGCCAGTGATCGCTCAGACGCCACGTGTCCATTGGCGACCACCTCGCTGGCGCCAGTGGCCGGCTCAGACGCCACGTGTCCGCTGGGCGACCACCTTCTGGCGCCAGCGGCTTGGCTCAGACGCCTGCGTGTCCGTGGCGACCACCTGTTGGCGCCAGTGGCGGCTCAGACGCCACGTGTCATTGGCGACCACCTTCTTTGGCGCCAGTGGTCGGGCTCAGACGCCACATGTCCCCTGGGCGTCCACCTTTGGGCTCTTTCTCTTGCCGAGGCGGTGGGCCCAGGCACGCCCTGACCCTCAGTTGACCGCTTTTTAGTGCGGGGGAGCGGGTACCTTGGTGTAGAATACGCCGACAATCGTCTTTTAGCGGAAGGTGATTCGCAATTAGTCGTAAACTAGGTTATCAAGGAATACGTGATGTCTAATGAGGTAATGTCTCGCTACCTGGAAGAGGTGAGGAAATTGAAAAAAATACTTCATTGACTTCAAAGTCCAATACATTCCATGAAAAGATAATATTTGAGCGGACCTGTTAGCCAAACTGGGCTCCTCACGGTCACCTGTTCCAACAGGTGCATTTCTTAAAATTTTGTCTAAATATTTTTTAGATATTCCCATAGAAGAGTCCCCGATTAACAATAAGGTTGGAGTCCTCGAGCAAGACCGGAAGACCGTTCGACCCATCGGCCAGCTGGTGATGAACCTGGCGTGCGCACGCTCGTGCGCCGCCGGTTGCGGGTAAGGGACCGGGCTGACGCTGCTCCAGGTCAGCCTGGAGTTTGTCGAGCTCGGCCCTGCGAGCTTCGAGCTCGTCGCGTTGTCGCTGGAGTTCAGCGCGGCGAGCCTGGATGCTCTCAGCGCTTTCGCGCTGGTGTTCAGTCTCCCGTGCTTCGGTGCACTGGGAGTGATCTTGTGGACTTGTGGGGGTTGCGGGCGGGTCAATCACACCCACCATATTGCACTCGCGGGAGTGCTGTCCGTCCGCAATGCGCTCCAGGTTGGAACTGGAACCGTGGCTGGAGGAGTCTTCCAGGAGGTCATGGATGGAGGCCGGTACGTAGCCGGTCATCACCACGAATCGCGAGTCCATGGGGGTGATGTCACCGCCGGCTTGAAAACAGCGCCGCCAGCGACGACGCGGCCCTTGACGGGCTCCGGCGTGGGGGTCCAAGCGGGGGCCTCGAGCCGGAGGCTGCCGAGGATGCTGGCGACGGTATCCAGGCTCCTTGTGGACGCCTGGTTCGTGGAGGCGGCGGAGATGAGCATGAGCTCACCCGCCGAGGTGGCGACGAAGTCGAGGGAGCCGAAACGGATCCGGCCCCTCGACATGGCTACGCCATCGCGGGTGGAGGAAGCCATCAAGGAGAAGAGTGGGAATCCGGAGACGAAGGCGATGATGACGCGCGAAGCCCCTACCCGGCGCGCCAACTGTCGGTGTTTCGAGCACCGGCAATACGATTTTTAGTCTAAGGGGTCGCGCGTTCCCTCTCCTTGAATGGTCGACTCGGGGAGCCTAAGAAGTATACTGGTTCGGGCTGAACGTCCCTACTCCAGTTCGTGCGGTGGATTCGTGTTGTTTTCGGGCACAGTATTACAGGCGAGGGCTAAGGGCTAGCCTTGAGCACCTCGGTGGAGATGGAGAGGAATCAAGAGAAAAAAGAGAGAGTGAAAGTGAGGTTGATCGCCCCCCGCCCCCCTTGGGGGTCTTGCCTCCCCTTATACCGTCGGAGGGGGCAGGTTACATGGGAATCCGAAAAGAGGAAAAAAGAGTCGGATGTCCCGTGCCTGGGAGTGACCGATGCCTGCTTGCACTGCGCCGGGTCGGTAGACATGCCGAACGACAAGGCCCTCCGCTGCGACGAGAAGTGACGCACCTACCCTCTGTGCATCTGTCAGGCGTTGACGTAGCACTTTGACTCTAGCGTTGCATCGGGAGGGAGCGCATTCTTCTGTTGCGCACGTCTAGGCGACGAGACTGGTGTCTTGACTTTTGCGACCCTCTCGCCGCCCGGGGAAGGGGCCACCTACCCTCGCACGGTCGGCCTGAGTCGTCGCGTCTGTGGGGTAGGCGACCGACGGCTGGTGACAACCCGGTGCTGGCGTTTGGCGGAAGGCGCCTTGATCGGGTTAGACGTTGCGCGGCGTCCGACCTGCAGGAGGGATCCCCCCGATCGCTTTCGATTGGGGCCAGATCGCACTTGGTGGCCCACTTGGCATTCGACCATTGGGCCTGGATCGGCCCACTGGACGTCCTGGGCCGCTGGGGATACCCATGGTATGTGTACTCGTCAAATAAGGATTAAATCTTGTATCAAATATGAAAAATTCTGTTATTTTACTCAGATATCTCAGTATGATGGTTACTATACTCAAAAATTAAGAACTATGGGTTTTAAATCTTTCTTCTCTTCTTTTCAAAATATTTAATTTTATGCTAATTAAAAAAACCTTTATTTAACCCATAAACTAATGGGATGCATCTACCCCACCTCTTGAATTACAAAACCGTCTAAATAACTCCTATATTATGAAAAAACATCTAAGCAACTCCAAAGAGGTTTCAAAGATGGTTTTACCGACGTGACAACTGGCATGGTTACAATGTGGCAATGATTATTTATGAAATAATTTTAAGTAGTGAGAAATTTTATTTTCATTTTTATTTTCTTTCCTTTCTCTCTCTTCATCTTCCTTCCCCTTCCCTCGTCTCTCTCTCTCTCCTCCATTTCTCCCGATGTCGCGCTTCCATCCGCGTGCATGCTATTGTTGCCCTGGCGGGCGAGTGAGCTCCTCCATATGCACCACCCTTCCTCTCTATCCCTCCCTCTCCTCCTCCTCCTCTCTCTCTCCCCCTATTGTGGGTTATAGTGCCGTCGCCACCATGCACCATTGCGGCCGTCATCGTCGACTACGGCAGCATGTCGACTTCGCCCTCAGCCGATCTGGAGCGCCACCGTGAAATCCTCTAAATTTTCCCCTTTCCTGTTTATTCCTCCGCGTTGGATGAAATCAAGCAGCATTTCGCCTCTCACATGTGTATGTGTGCATGTGCTTTGGTGGATGATAGTGTAGTGGTGATGGTGGTTTTTTCTTTATCCTTCCTATTGTTTGAGCTCTAGGTTTGCCTCGATTTGGTGATGAAATTAGGCAGAGCTTTGCCTCTTCTAGATATGCGGAAGATAGTGAGGTTGTTCTGGCGGTCGACGGCGAAGAGACCTCGACGATTGTCCTAGGTGAAGGGCGGGAGGTTATGGCTGGCGATGAGAAATAGTAGTAGAGCAATTGGAGGCAGTGACGATGATCTTCCCAATGTGCAAGTGCAAGGCGATGGCCTCGAAGCGCCTGGGCACTAACCTCAGGGAGTCAGGGATTACGGGAGGGGAGGCAGTGATCTAATTAATCTACATATTGGGGGGAGAGAGAGAGAGGAGGTTTGTATTAAATGATGGGAGTGTATAGGCATCATCCGAATGTTTTTGTCCCAAAAAACATTCAAACTTTCGACCGTACGATCAAAACACATATCCGTAGGATCAACCCACCTCGAATTCAGGGGGGCGTGCATTGATTCGAAAGCAAATCCAATGGCCAGGAATTTGGATGATGGTTACTAAAGAAAACATCCGGATGAAACTTATCAAAACCCTTAAATGATATATGTATGAGATGATTTAAGAAAAAAGTCGTTCATGTGTTTGGTTGTTTGAATAGAATCATCTCATTCTGGACCAAGTGATACAAATTTGAGGAATATTTTTTATAGATGCTGAACCATTCCATTCACCCAAAATAATGGAACCAAACGGTATAGGACCATCCCATCCCATTCAATCTCATCCCATCAACCAAACACACCTTAAGGTAGGGTTCCACTTTTCGTTTTGAACTTGGATTTTGGCGTCCCGGTAATATCAAAATTCGTGAAAAATCATTCGAAATTCGCTCAAAATTGCTCGGTGTGAAAGTTAAATGAATTTGAAATCTAGTCAAACCGCCGAGCGAAATTCACAGTATTCGATCGAAAACCGCTGATAGTTGAAAAAATGGGGGGTGTAAAAAAAAGGAAAATTGTTGTAAAATTTGTAAAAAGCCATTAAAGGCAAAAAAATTTGATATTTGAAGAATTACTTCAAAAAATATTGCTACTAAATATAATTGAATAAATATTAAAATATGCAGTGTGATGTGGAGGTGTAGTCCAAAATTCTGATTCAAATGTTGTACTTATTTGATCAACTATGATTTTTATAGGATATAGCAGATCTTGTAACAAAATTCGTGTTAAATATTTAGTTATCATATGCCTCTCTCTCTCTCTAAATAAAAAAAAGTTATGGTGTATGTGCTAGCAAGATATTTGCACATAATAGAAAGGAACGATGGACGGTTTATCACTAGAGGTCTCATATAATTCTATATTGATTGTTGACAAGTTAAATCGAGGATTTTGATTTAGTCTAATGATCTCTTAGCAGTTTACATGTGGTTTTAAGAAAAACTTAAATATATTTTATGAATACAGGTCATTATTTTGATGGACAGTGCCTTTCTTGACTCATGTTGCTGGCTTTTGCAAGGAAATATTGGTACTAAATGTACTTCAACAAATATTGGTACTAAGTATAATCCAACAAATATTGGCACTAAGTATACTTCAATAAATATTAGCACTAAATATAAGTCAACAAATATGGCTAATAAATATAATTGAATGGTTCAAAAATGTCTCTAAACTTCGTTTTTTCAAATAATATTCACATCAGAGCTCATAAGGCTATTAATACTAATTATATAAAAATTTTGGATAAATTTTGTAAATTTTTTTTGAATTTAAATTTGAATTTGAGCGGTTTATCGAATGATTTTCTTTTTCGAATCGGAGCAGTAAGCTCGAAATTCTCAAAATTTCACAAAAACCGTTTGAAAAATGGGTGCTGACTCACCGCATAAATTTTTATAAATTTAATTTGCTGACTCGCTACCATGTAATCAACCACGTCATCCGTCACTATGGCAAAACCACCTTCAAAAGACTCTTTTCTAGTTCGTGGGACAGAGTAGCGCACCTCAATAGTTCATGAGGTTAAATTGATTTTTTTTATCTAAAATTAGTGTTATTGAGCATAATACTACAAGATAAATTACTTATAAGCATCAATATAATATTTTAGCCACACCTACATGCATTTAAACAAAAGTATTGCTTCTTGGTTACCTACGCGCATGTATTAAAGCAGAGCATGCAATAGAGAATTGATGCTTGTTGCATGGTAATTGCCATCAGTTTCTCATCAGTATCAGTAGCACTTGATTACAATTAAAATGCACGAATGCTGGCTTTTCAACGCACATCTCCTCGGCTATAGTATTATACTGTATGAGCCTCTTGTTAAGCTAGAGTGAGTGACACAAAACATAGTACACACATGACCCATGAAAATAATCGCTATTCCCTGATCATTAAAGAACTATTGTTGTAAAAGGAAGCGAGGTGAAAAACACGATATGCAATGAGCTATCATGTCTCTTATGGATTTGTACAATATAGCACAAGTAAAGATTGAATTAAATTGCGTTAAATGATCTTAAAGCTTCTACACTTTGCTTTACAATCAGGTCAGAAATGCAATCGTGGTTACGAGAAAATACCATCCATTGTATCGTAGTACAAAAATTACTGTGCCTTTATTGAAGAGATTGCTTTTTGTTTGGTTGCCACGAGTCACCGAGCCATAACTACGTCTTATAATGTGTGGCACAAGTACAAAAATGACATTCTGAACAGTATATGAGAACGTTGGATACATAGGATTTTAGCTTGTAATAACTTCATAACTGGTGCACTAAGGAAGTACTACTAGCAACCACTACTCCACTCATCGAACATTAAATACTGGAGTACTAATGAAATTGGTTGTAATTAAATTGGTGCAGTACCCATTAGCGCTAAGCTCCTAACGAATCCTGTATACTATGTACAGTGCACTCGTAGCAAATCACAAGGCTAGTAGTAGTAATGCTAATGCATTTCGATGCAAAGCATACGTACGCTACAGTAGTTCCCTTTTGCTTCTGGGCTTCTGGCCGATCAATCGAACGACGTTGATTGTTGCTACTGTAATATGATTTGGTATGGAGACAGTACTGCCATCCAGTTATTAATGATCAGCTGACCCACTAACTAATCTGTGTAGAGAAGAAAGTCTAGGTTATGTACTATTCATTGGTTGCTTAACTATGCATGCCAAGAAATTATATATTAATTGCCACATTGTCCATGCATAAAATTGCAAGTTGACAAGTGGGAAGTCGCTCGTGGATTTTTTTTTTCTCTTTTCGGTCTAATGTTGAAGAGTCGTCATGGCATGTAGCAGTGAGAGTTTTTCCCATGAAAAACATGGATATGGCTAGCATCTCATTGCGCTGGTTAGTGTGCACGCATACTGCAAAATGAAAAATGAGAAGTCAGTACTCAGTCACTGCTCAACTTGTGAATTTTTATTTCCTCTCGGTTTAGGGTTGAAGAGTCAGCTGCTTAGATCACCATGTTTGTTGTTTTCTTTCTTGATCACATTGACTGTGGCTATATCTCATCTCATCGCGTATACCGAGCCTGTTCAAAGCCGATCACCACGGCGGATTTTTTGTTCTCTAGTCAATTTGTTATTAATCAAATCGATGTGAATAATATGAACACCATGCTCCATTTCACATTTCACTCTCTCCACCTGGGCCGTCGCTTCCGTCGACAGGCTTAAATATATATGAAAATGGTTTCATACCCCTGGGAGTACATACTCCCACTCTCAGTATACCGCTTAAATGATGTTGCTATACCTCTTTATCCTTTTAAGTATACTCTAATATTGATTATAAGATATTTCAAAGTGAATTCTACGAAAAATTTCATTAAAGTCCACCCTGTATAGCATAATTTGTTTATATACTCTTTTTACATATGAAAAAGAGTATATAGCTAAAAAATAAAGGGCTCTGATCAATTTTTTTCAACAATATCGCATTGTAGTATCTTAGAATTATTATGAGTATACTAAAAGTGATAAAGGAGTATAATGTATTCGTTTAAGTGGTATACTGGAGGTGGGAGTACGTACTCCCAAGAGTACGGAAAAGGCTTCATATATATATATATATATATATATATATATATATATATATATATATATATATATATATATATATATAAAGCATGTTTTGTACTCTCGGGTGTGTACTCCCTATCTCTATTTGGTTAAAAAAAACCTTCTAATCTGAAGGAATCAGTTAACAACTTTCATTTATAGAATATGCTTCCACCTACGTAATATCAGTTAATATGCAGTAAGTATGGAGAACATACTCCCAAGAGTACAGAACAATTTTCCTATATATGTATATATAAATATCCAGGTTTACTTAATATTTTCTCTCTCTACATATATATGAAGAGAAAATATTAAATAAATCTAGATATTTATTAGGAGTACAAAGAAAACATCACACTAATTTACATTTGAGCATTAACTATATTTTATATTTATAGATAAAATTATTAAAAAAAATACATCCCATAAACATGTACTCCAACTACCACTAACAGGTTTGAATGGTAGTGCCCGCGTGTACTTTTATAAGCGTGAGATGTTTGTTCGGTAGGTAACAAGTTTAGGCGACTTACTCCGGAAAATACACCCTCTCACATTTGAATTTTAATTTCTGATCAAATGATTCACAAACATGTGCCGTCGACTCATATTGTTCAAATGGATGCACGTCAAAGTTGTAGTAGAACTGTTTCCGATAAAATTCTACTACTGAGTTAAATGCACGTTAAAGTTGTGGAACCTAGCCAGCAGCCGTGACCACGCACAGTGAGAGCCTCAGCCCTCAGGGCACCTCAAAGGATGCATATACGAACCCAGGGTGCAGCTCCCACAGAAAATCCCGAGCATTTACCTCACCATTAATGTGAGATAATCAGAGACCCTAACAATCCGTTCCTTAATAAATACTAGTACAGTCCAAAGGTCAAGAAGTTGATCGCATTCAATGGGTAATTTAAGTCTTGAGGTTGAAGACTTGGGAAGCTACTATTCCCATGAGAATTCAAGCGGTGGTGTTAATACATGGGTTTGATGAGGTCATTTTACCCGGGCCTACCTTAAGCAAAAAATGCACACCCTAGTGGAGTACTCCATAAGAACTGAAGAAGATAAGGACATGTTAGTTCAAGAAAGTACTGCTCCTCCAGTTACAAATATTTCATCCGTCCATTTTTATAAAACGTATTTTGATTTTGTATAAGACTTAAAGTTATGTTGAAATTTTGAAAGGTATGGGAGAAAATAACATAGAAAATCCTCATTTAATTGTCTTGAAAAATGAAAGATATAGTACTTTATATGGGTGGAAATGAATAAATGCATAAGGTTGAGAGAGAATAAATAGGGACATAGAAGGAAAGGTCTCATTAAATCTACATGCAAGTCTTATACTAGTATTTATGACAAGATCATTCAAAAAAAATAAGCTTTATACAAGTGAATGGAGGGGGTAGTCAGTATCATTTGGATATAGGTATAGTCAAAATTTTAAAACTTTGATTGTTAATATATTTTTAAATATTTAAATTGAATATATGAAAATCATATGGGTAGATTTACCATGAAAAATACTTTCATAATATTATAATTTCATTGGGTTTTACAAATATATGATAATAGAAGGTAGTGGTTAAAGCTGTATTTTGGAGATTGTTTCGATGTCCACAGTGACACTTATTTATGACCGGACGGAGTATTAAAGCCCTATTTGTTTGGAATTTTTCATCAACTTAAAAGCCAAAGCCTGAATAAATAGGTGCCTTTTTATCAGGACTTTTTAAAAGTCATAAGTCTCCATATAACTAAGAGACGCCGAAGACATGTTTTCATTGTCTTATTAATGGTTGATTTTAAACTAATGCCATTGAAGTTAAGATAAAATTATCCATCTTTAGTACGTATAAAGCTAATAGCTTTAAGTTGTTTAAGCCTAAAAGCTACCTTTTAGCTGTAAGCTAAAAAGTATAAATCTAAACAAACAGCACCTAAGTCAGACGCTCACTAAAGAAAAATGCAAGGTAGATGGAAGCAGAAAGTGTAAAAGTAGAATTAAATTTGCGTGAAATGTTTTTAATTATAGGTTAGACGCGCGCGCACAAAGTTAGAAGTATTATGGCTAGCATACGTCTAGAATTACATTGGACCAAGATTAATTAGTGACCTCATATAATACGAGCACCTAGCGTGAGTAATACTCTAGTAAACAAAGTTCGAAGGTTTCCTGAAAGGAGACGCTAGCCACGTGTTCAGCCCGCAATTTTACGCAAAAGCCCCTCCATTTCTCAAATTTCGTATAGGTCCTTACAAATTTACAAAAAAATCCTTTGCGATTTTTGTGAAGGGAATTTTTTTTCTCGGATTGTGTTTAGGTCCCCGGTTCGTTACTTTATAGAAAGAGACTCTCGTTAAATGCGAATTGCGAGCGAGTCCTTTTCTAATTTTTCGGGATAGCGATCGGATTTAAAAATATAACAAATATGTCCCCGCTCTTTGCGTCCAAGTCCTTTCTCCGTTTTTTTCAAAAAAAAAAAATTGTGTTCCGTTTTCCCTCATTTTTCTCGGGAAAAAAAATGTTTTGTGGTCCTTTTTTCTCCAGGAAAAAAACGAAAAAATGTTTCCGTGCTCCGTTTTCCCTTGTTTTTCCCGGAAAAAAATGTTTTGTGGTCTTTTTTTCTTGGAAAAAAACGCAAATTCGTTTTTCCCCGAAAAAAATATTTCCGTGTTCCGCTCTCCCTCATTTTTCGCGGAAATTTTTTTTCGTGGTCCGTTTTTCTCTGGAAATTTTTTTTCTCATTTTTTCTGGAAAAAATGTTTTCGTGGTCGGTTTTTCCCGAAAAAATGTTTTCGCGCTCCGTTTTTTCTCCGAAAAAAACACAGGTTCGATCCCGCGCTCCGCTCGCTTGCACGCAATTCTCCGAAATTCTTTTCCCATTTTTCCCGAAAAAATTGTTTTCGTGGTCCGTTTTTCCCGGAAAAAATGTTTTCGTGCTCTATTTTTTCTCCAAAAAAAACACAGGTTTGATCCCGCGCTCCGCTCGCTTGCGCGCGATTTTCCTCCGTGCAACGCGTGACGCGTCCGCGAGGGCGCGCGTTGGATCCGGTTTTTTGTAGAGAAGCCCCTCTGAATACGCGAAATTGTATAAAGGTCATTTGTTTTATGCGAGAAGTTTCTTTATTCACGAAAAGGTTCTCAGAATTACCCCTTTTCCGTAAAATGCTTCAAAAAAAATTACATCTCATCCCAGAATTTCAGGTTTTTCCCTGATTTCCCCCCAAAAAGACCCTAAGCAAACCATAGCATGATTGTTATACATAAACTTTTCACACAACTTGTGAATTAATCATTTATAACTTACGCGGCGTGTCGCCGCGTTTTCGTGTCTAGTATAAACATGTTGCTCTATCTATTGATAAATAGACGGTGTATAGTTTGAATAGTCTTATTTATAAATATAAAGCATGCATGTATATTTAATGAACCATTTTTACTGTCAGATCCTGAAAAAACACTTTCAAAATCCTTTGTGTATCATGTACTAGTCTAGAAAAAGCTAGTACACAGTAGAAATGATACCATAACATATCAAGAAAAATTTTATTTATTTAATTATCAGAGTTTATAGCATAAAATGGTGT
This sequence comes from Rhipidocladum racemiflorum, assembly GCA_036346355.1. Lineage (NCBI taxonomy): Eukaryota > Viridiplantae > Streptophyta > Magnoliopsida > Poales > Poaceae > Rhipidocladum > Rhipidocladum racemiflorum. The sequence continues at coordinate 65,830,543 of CM070576.1, read as the reverse complement.
ATAAGACAACATAAAATGACACAGCGAAAGCAAAATAAAACCGTAGTGTAGAACCCATCAAATCTACCACAGGCAATCGACTGGGGTAGCGGCCTAGTCATCGCGATCCTCACTAGCGTAGAACTCCTCCTCTGAATCAATAGAGTAAGTAAAGGTAAGTACAAAAGTAATCCGTAAGTCACACCGAAATGTAGTATTAATGTAAGGGTGACAAATGATGAAATAATACGGTTAGTTCGAGCAATAAGCAACATTTCAAAGGTGCAATTCGTTAATAAAACTGAGTTTTAAACTAATTTTCAACATGGGATGAAACCCAGAGCTTAATCCCAATTTTTCATCCTGATGGAACCCCTTTCCATCTATAAATCATCTTCCTCTCTGGAATCACTTTTGGAAAACTAAAGTATAATCTATGAATGGCTTACTCGGTATGCCCATTACCATGGACAAGGCTAATCGATTAGTTTTAAACTTGTAGAGGTTGTGCAACTTTACCTACAAGACATAATCATCTCTTGTTTTCCAAAATACACACTTTCTTTGGTGTGCAACCGAAAAATCTCGACAAAGTCCCTATAAAGCTCTATCCATGTAGTCATACCCGATAAGGCTTCACCGCTAGTAGAGTTAAACCGCCAAGTCCAGAAACCCCCTCTTGCGTCAAGTGGCAGCCATACTCCCACCCCACTTTCAACCTAATGGCATCACTGTCCACGGTATGCTACAATACGGTTAACCAAATCTGTCCCATACCAGACTTGTGGTAGTACGACAAGACTTTACATTAAGTGAAACTCAGACCAGTCCTTAAATAGACTAAGCGAGACTTTCCATAAACCCAGAAACATGACAAAACCACCTCCCAACCAATTCTCGCCCGGTCTAAACTACATTTTTATTTTCTTTTGTATAATGTAACTTTTTCGACATTCCATGGTACATCGATACCAAGGAATTTTTTTTTTCAATAGCAAATCTTTATTTGGCTCAAATTCTCATAAAAATCCTAAATTCGGGTTTAAGCATATCTAATCCAATTACTATATAGCATTAGTCAATACTATATTAATGTGCCAACTAGTGATATTTTACTTAAGGTGACAAGGTATATGGATCATCAAAGTCAATGGGTCATAACAATTAGGTGTAATTAAACATTTAAATCTATGACTTAAATTACGATGATAAAATCTATGCATGCAGTAATTTAAAATAAAATATATTTCAAAAACTGGGAACAACATTATCAAGGGTATAACGTGCCTTGCTCGACGGGTTGCTACTCAAGGTCGTCGTCCGCAAACCCCTCTGACTTTCCAAAATCTACACACGAAAAACATTCAAATTCAAATAAAATCCAAATAAATTCAAGTAAAATACCAAACTAGCTTAATACAAAAATTTAGGATTTTAAATGAATTTAGAAAGAAAAATAGAGCCAAAGAGAGTTCGAACGGGCGAAAATAGGGTCTTGAAATATTTAAATCACATAAGATGGTAATGAAAGGATTTTTGATTTTTTTAAATTTATTTTATAAATAAAATTTTCAAAATTTGAGATTTAAAATTTATATTTCAAATTTTGATTTTTCTAAATTTTTTTCCTATATTTTTCGTCCTTTTTTATTTTTTGGGACTTATTCTCTCTCTCTCTCTCTCTCTCCTCTTTTTTTTGTTGAAATGTATAAGATTTTTTTTGCCTTTTTCCCATACGGGCTGTGCGCAGAGCCGTGACAAAGAGCTCTCTATCACTTGGCCATGGTGCACGAAGGGAGAGGTTGGTGGGTGGCTAGCCAACGACGGCGGGTCGGCACCGGTACGACGAGCTCGCTGGCGCCGGCAGTGGCGGGGAGGAGTCACAATGGCGGCATATTTCACCAGGAAAGATGACAGTCATGGCTTAGGTTACCTCCAATATTCAGCACTTTGGGGATTTGCGCAGTGCGACGGGGTGGAGGAGACCTCCTCGGTGCCGACTTTTATAGCCCCAAAACAAGCATACAGATGGAAATCTCAAATTTGGATTGATTCAGATAAGAGCCAAATGCCGGCAATTGAGCACGTGATTGGAGCGATAATGGCTATGCATGGGAAGAGGAGATTGAGGGGAGTCCGAATATAATTTTTTATGGATTTTTGGCGCTCAAACGGAGGGGATTTGAAGCTTCGTATTGTGCTCCAATGGAGGAGAGTGAGAGAGAGAGAGAGAGAGAGATTCTCCTTTGACATGGCTATAGGTTGAAGGAACATATGACCGGTGGGGTCCGGTCCCACCTGTCATTTTCAAATTAAAATGGGCTAATAAGAAAAGTTCTTGGGAGAAAATAGTAAAAGGCCCTAAATTTTTAGAAAAAATCTCTAAAATACTATAGAATATTTGGAATCTAATAAAATTTGTTTCAAAATTTTTTAAGTTTTTAATTTTCTGCATAAATTCATTTAATAAATCTAAAAATTACAAAAAGGCTTTATAGAATCCAAAAATCAGAGAAATTACAAGAAAAATCCCAATAATAAATAAACCAAAAATATGTAAATTTTATGGGTGTTACACATACTATACTCCTATTTATTCTCTCTCAACCATATGCATTTATTCATTACCATCACATAAAGTATCATATCTCGTCTTTCAAGACAATTAAGATGGGTATGTAAGTCATTTTCTCTCATATTATTCTCAATTTCACTGCAACCTTAGTCCATTTACAAAGTCAAAATACGTTTTATATTTATCAACGTAGGGAGTACTATATAATAGGAGTAGCAAAATAGATCCATAGTAATGAAATAAATACTATCTCCATACCTGAATAGATGATGTTTTAGGATTTGCACTTCAATCAAAGCACGTGTAGAAATGAACAAATCATCATCCTCCATTAGCTGACTTCTTGCTTTTGGATGATGTGTGTTACTCCATTTCACACTAAGTAATAACATTAGGAACAATGAATGGTAACTTGGTAAGGATATGTAAAGGAAAGAATAGTTAAAATTGTATCGAAATTATAGAATGATATACATATAGAAACAAAACTTAAAAACTACAATGACATGTACTGGAAACGAAGGGAGTTGGTGCATTTCCAATTACACTTGCAATGAACCTATGATTGCAACCAGTTATCGTTGCGATAACAGGTATTTGAAAGATAAAATGATATATATTCAGGAACGGAACGAGCAGTTGCATCTCCAAGTACACTTGCTATGAATATACGATCGCAACCAGTTAGAGCAAGTACAATTACAAAAGCTACTATTTACTCCATCTCACATTCATGTCATCTAGTGTAAGCACTAAAACCAGTTTGTATAATAACTATCTCTAAAGATTGTTTCTAGATTCCGAGTAATAACTATCTCTTCTCTTTTATACATAATTATTCTATCTTGTTTCTCGTGCGACGTTGGCTAGGACATAAGAGTCATCTCCCTTCTCTCTCATCTTTTCTCACTCTTCTCTATAGAACAAAACTAATGTGTATATTTTTATAGTAAATTAAGATAGTCTTATTGTACTTACCCTAATCATTGGGAGAGATTAATGGGAAAAAAGAGTTCGTCATCTGCAACTAGTACAGGCAACTACAACCAGCTATACTCCCTCTGTCCCACAAAGAGTGCATTTCTAGTGTTTAAATTTTGTCCAACAAAGAGTGCATTTCTAGTCCGTAGGGCCTAGCTGTAAGTGTATGCATGCTCATTTAAGTGCTTGTGGAAACCGAAGCACCAACATGCTTGTGTATGGAGTAATGAGGGTCATATTGGTCATTTACCTTGCACACTAATCTGTCTTAAAAATCCTAGAAATGCACTCTTTGTGGAACAGAGGGAGTACTTAATTAAGGTGATGGTTCAAAAGCTCAAAAGTTGCCGAACATGTTTGATACTGTTGCAATTAAGAGATACAAATCCAACACCCTGGTTAGCTAGCCGTGTCCTGTGGTTCCTGATTAGAACTAGTACAATAGTAAATTCTATTATAGATTAATAGTAAACTAAAAACCACCTTACACAATAATGATCTATAATAGTTATCTATAGATATTGTGCAATACTAACTATCTTTTCTCTCTTGCATATAAATAATCTACTTATGCTCTCGTGCAAAGCTGACTAATAAATAATACAAGAGTGAAGAGATATTTCCGTTGACGTGTACAGTCAAAGATGACGTGTACAAACAAATAGTAAGCTAACGTACAAAGCTAGCTACTAAATAATCCATCTATGCTCCCGAACCAGTTCTCTTCTCTCTACTCTTTTCTCACTCTTCTACATAGGACAAAACTGACGTGCACAAAGTAATACTCCCTCCGGTCACAAATAGTTGTTGTTTAAGACATTTACACGGTCTTCAAAACACAACTTTGACCACTAATTTTTATTATAATATATTTATAAAACTTAATAAAATTATAATATTGTAAAATTACTTCTTTAGATAAGTCCAAATATATAATTTTCTGGTATCCAATCTAAATATATAAAAAATCGATAATTAAAGTTTTAAAAATTTTACCATTACTATATCCAAAACATAATTATTTATAATTTAATGAAGTACAACAGTAATGTTATTGTACAACTGCATACTATATTTCCGCTGCTTTGTCGGCGGATCGATCGAGTCAAGGTGGAAGGTTTTCATGATGGATCGATCCAGCTTGCGTGCGAATTAAGTTCGTCTGACAGGTTGTTGCTCATTAAAAGCTTTCTATTCGGTAGTTATGGAAAACAATCTTCGCCATTAAGTCGTAATTGGATGCGTGTTATGATTACAATATTGCAGAGCCATTAAAAGAAAAGATGCGTACCCAATTCCGTCTCTTTTCTGATCATAAATTCCATTTGGGCTAGCTGCCGCCATTGATTTGTTACCATCCTCTGAAAATAGCCGATAAAAGCAGTGCTTTCTTACTTCAAACTTTACTAACCTTAATTGCACTTTCCTAGTATGTGTGTCCTTCGACGATAAATATACAAGATCAAATAAATAATTTATGAGTATTGCTTTTTATGCTTCCATTCTTAATATAAGCTATACAAATTTTAAAACAATTGAAAGGTATGTAATCACTGTCTACCATTTATTTATATTTTAATATTTGTATAATTTTTTTTAAAAAAAGCATAGAAACACATCTCATAATATATATTGATGAAAATGGTTCTACACTCTAGGAGTTTAGACTCCCACTTCTCATATACCGTTTAGACAAATAAATTATTCATCTTTATGTTTTTAACATACTTTCATTATAATTATACAATACTTAAAGTAACTTCTATGAAAAAATTTATCAAACTCCACTTTTTATAGCAAAAGGAATACACGGAAATGATATTCTGCACCCGAGTATAGAATAATTATTATACGAGTCGGTCGGACCAGCGTGTCCAAACCACCACACGTATGTCCACTTTGTGTGTGTTTACTAACTAAATTAGTTATGTAGCTAACCAACTAATAAATACAATTTCTTATTTGTATCAAAATCTTTTTTATTTGATCAAGCCATAATTTTTTATTGGCAGCTTCAATTCACAAATGATTTTCACCAGTAGCTTACTAACAACGAGAGGAATATAATGATATAAGACTTACTAACAAATGACAGATATATTAGATTTACTGCCAAATGAACTCCAGTTTACTAGATTTATTATTAGATTTTACTGCCGAACCTTGCAATGATGCGTGATGGCCAAGTGATAGCGCTAATACGAAACAGACCAAAAGTACTTCCAAATGCACTCTAATTTACTGGTCACATCTTTAGATTTTACTACCAATCCTCATCGTAACGTATTATGGCATGTGATAACGACAATATGAAACGGAACAAAATTACTGCCAAATGCACTACAATTTACTGAACACATTATTGCATTTTACTTTGTGTTTAGTAAATAGGGGCATATGGAGTTATGGACAGAGAAACGTAGGTTAATTACAAATTTTGAACGATGATATCTCCTAAATTATTTATCCTATTTACAATCTATTTGAAGCATTTTGTAAAAAATTGTGCTTAACAAAAAGAGATAGACGATGGATATGTTTAAATGTTGTAAAAAAAATTAGTGTATCAATATTTTAAATTTATTGTACCTAAGTTAGATAATTACTCATAATTTTAACACTAAAAATGTGGATATACATACATACATACATACATACATACATACATACAATGCCGAAATAGGGCACCATAGTGCATGGGCAAAATGATTTCAAATGCAGGAATTCAAGCCAAATTCGAATATATTTTTTGAAATTTTCAATTTTAGGGTATATACCCATCCATAACAATTCAAATTAAACACAAACCTTTGAAAAAAAATACTTAAATTCAAAGATTTTGAATAAATTTAGATCACAAGTTTTGTTGAAATCAATAAATGCAGGAATTCAAGCCAAATTCGAATAAATCAATAAAGCATGTGATTTAAATTCATTCAAAATATTTGAATTCAAGTATTTTTTTTAAGGCATGTGTTTAATTTTATTTGTTATAGATGAATTAATACTTTAAAACTAAATTTTTTGAAAAATATACTTAAATTTAGTTTTAATTCGTGCATTTAAAACCATGATGCCCTAACACCGTGGTGGTAGAGTAAATAAAAGATAATGTGCTTTAATTATATAGAAATCTTTCCAACGGATGGAAGTTTAGCACAATAATGAATTAAAAAATTGGCATCTGTTTCTACATGAACTATAACTACAAGAATAAATAAATAGAATCAAATAAATCACATAAATTGGCCATTATTTCTTATTAAAACATTAGCACCAAATTAAAAAACACTTCACTAATGCATAGAAAAAAAAACCCATATGTGGCAACAAGGGCTTTTTTTTCCCAAATGTGGCACCCATGCATGGAATATAAAATAAATAGTAGATACTTTAAACCAAAAATAAATTCAGATCCTGGACACTTGATTGACTATATTAAACCACAAGCCTCCCTCTTCCCAAAAATTGGAGTAAATTACGTCGATAAGCACGGCACACCCCACACATATGAACGAAAAACGAATTTATGTTTTTTTGGGAGAAAGTATATTGCCATTGAATAATTCCCCAACCATTACCCAACAACACCAATAAATAATTATCCATATTCATTGACCTCCACAGTCCCTGGCGCGCGGCCCCAACTGTCGGCCAAGGCGGTGGGGCTCGCCATATATGGTATATAGGTGCACCCAACCACGCACAGCAACCCCACCTCTTGTTCGCCTGCAATCTCTGCAGAACAAACACAGAAACAAGGAAGCAGAGGCGCCAGACAACTGCCAAGAAAGGGCGGCGCGCGCGGGGGGGAATGGCGGCGGACGTGAGCTCTGTTGCGAGGCTGCTGCGTGGGGAGGCGGGGAAAAGGGGCGTGCCGTCGGAGATCGTGACGATGGACCTGCTCGGCAGGTGCGGCGGCGGCGGCGATAGCGGGGGTAGCGGCGCGGAGGATGAGGTGGTCGACCTGGAGGTGAAGGTCCCCGCCGGGTGGGAGAGGCGGCTTGACCTGCTGGTGAGTCCTTCTCGCTTGTGCTCCGTTTGTTGATCTCAAGGGTTCGTGCATGTATTATTTGCGTGCATGTTTGGTGCTTCGAGTTTGTGTCTGTTCTGTCGAGATGAAATTTGAGGGCTGTAGCTGATCGATCGGTACTTAGATACCTTATGATCAGAGATCACTTCGCATCGTGTGCCATAAACAGAGATGTATGGGTTAAACAAGCAATACTTGTTGGATTTTTTCCCCACAGATCAAGCCCTTGCCTGTTCTTGATCTTAACAACACAATGATTGAACTTCTCGTGCTGTTCAAATATTAGTTTTTTATTCTTCTGTCGAGCAGTTTCAAATTATTCACCAAATTTTATCGGTATCCTTCAGTCCGGCAAGACGTTCCTGACTCGTCGCCACCAGGGCGGCCAAGACGGTCACCAAGACCTCAACCTGCCTCCACCGGCGGCTGCTGCCGCTCCAGCCACTTCGTCTGCGGTCTGCACCCTCGCCATGGTCCGCTCCGCCCTCGAGCGCGCCACCGCCGGCCGGGCCGCCGCCTCGCCAGCCACGTCGTCCTCATCGTCCGCGTCCACCTCTTCTTCCTCCGTGGGAAAGCGCAACCGCTCGCCGCCTGCAAGCATGACGACCCCCGCGAGACCGTCCATGCGGGCGACCGCGTGTCCGTCCTGCCTCACATACGTGCTCATCGCCGAGGACGACCCCCGGTGCCCGCGCTGCGCGGCTATGGTGCCGCCGCTCGTTCGGAAGTCCGGCGCTGCCGCCGCGGCCGGCGGCAGTGGGAAGAAGCCGAGGATCGACCTTAATGCTGCCGCCGACGATACCGAGTGAAATGGAAAGAAAAAGAAGAATTTGGAAAAGTTTTTCCAGTGTTTCTCTCTTCTTTTTTTAGTGATATTGAATATTCTGATAAGTTTTAGTATAGTTACGTAGGTCTATAATATTATTTCCTTCTAAAAATTTACATGCTCTATATAGAAGAAAAAAAATGATCGTAGGATCAAATTAGATGGGTCGTTATATAGAAGTTGGGACTTCTGTTAATTTCTTTTGTTCTTTTTGTTCTTTGTTTTTTTTTCAATGCATAGCTGTACAAACTAAAATAGTAGAAACATGTGCGTTTTGTTCATTGCTTTTGTTGCTTATACTACTTCATTTATCCTCGGCAAGTCGATAAAACTGGAGAAATGTCATGAATGAAATGTTCAATCATATTAAAGCAATCCAGATTGTTGATGAAGTTTGTACAGAATGGTCGACCATGCATGTGTACATTCGAACCGGACGATATTCTCGTATTATGGGCTGCATGTATTTCGTATTTCAATGTAATGTTTTAATATAAAATAAGTGTGATATTTTTTCTATATTTTAATAAATATGTATTTTTATTTTAGATTCTCTACATATACATTAAACACAGATTAGTGAAGATTAATAATAATCTAATTATTTTTTATACTTTTTGTACTAAAATAGTATTTCAATGTAATGTTTTAATATAAAATACTTTTAATCTAAGTATAAATTTGGACGGGAAAGGGTACTATCATATGCAGCATTAATGGATGATTGGATCGATCGATAGGAGCTAGCACGACATTGCAGAAAAGGAAAGGAATGGCGATTAACACCGTCATTAATTCAATTGGCGAGTGCAATGGAAGTAAATGAAGCTAAATGAAGCCAGCCAATGAATCTTGCTACTCTAGAGCTAGCTGGTCAGTTGCCGCTCTCCCCCCAATTAATGCCCATTAATCCATGCAGATATGGTCAGTATATATGTGCTCTAATCCCATCGGGTGTTTCGATTAGTGCAGGGTGCAGCGATTCGTTACGATAATGACGACGACGATTTGTTTCCTTTTCGTATTTGTAGCCGATCAAATTAAGGCCATAATTCGTCCATTGGCCGTGCGAATAAAGAAGATAACTTATCTAGGCTTATTTATCTTTTTTTTTTCAAATATAATTTTAATGATTTGTAAATCTAATTTCCTGCACCGTGCCCGCCCCCCACCTCTCTACTACAGTAGGTCTCCTCTCGTGCTGCCAGCCGTAGCGTGCTGGCTTCCCCGCCCACCGCCTCCTCGTCGGCCTCTCGTGTCTGGCTGCCACGGCAGCATATCCTCCACGCTCGTCGGCCACGATAGCGCGTCCTTCTATGCTCGCATGTGTCACGCTTGTTTGTTTTCATGCTTTCGGAGCGCGGCGGCAAACTGGTTTCCGTGAGAGCACAATGAAAGAGGCTAGATTTGCAAATAAAGAAGTTAGATTTGGAAAGAAAAATAAGATTGGTGGGACTAGATAAGTCATCAGGCGAATAAAGTCTTCTCAATCGATTGAACGCAATATAATTAATGGCGTGGCACGTTTGCGTATTTACTGGCGACAGATGCGTGCGCCTAATTTTTTGGTCCCGGCTGAATAAATTTAGCTTGGACTTGCGACCGTGGGTGCTAATCAGGCGAGGTTGTGTCTCCGAGACGCCGTTGATCCGATCGCCCGGCCGCTTGCTGATGGTGGCGGGTTAACTGCCCTACGTCACCTGCAGTTGGGGTAATTAATTAGCCCTGCCACGTCCACGGTCCTAGCTTCGATTACAAGAGCAAATACAATAAGCAAAATTTATTACTTACTTTATTATTCATTATTTCATCTAGAGTAAACAAAAAGCTAACTTGTACAATAATAATATCTAAAATTTATTTCCAGATGTTGTACTATGCTCTCGTAAGCCTTTTATTTTTTATTTGGATTCTCTAAAACAAACATTCTTTAAATAAGAGCTAACTCTCTTCTTTTCTCTTCTCTCAATCTTATATATATATATATATGAAGACTTTTTTTGTACTCTTGGGAGTATGTACTCATACCTCCAACATACCACTTAAATAAATATTTTATAATACTCTTTTATCACTTTTAATATACTTCAATAGTAATTCTAAAATAGTACAATGTGACATTGTTGAAAAAAAAATTCATCGGAACCCTTTATTTTTTGTTATATACCATTTTTCATAAAAAGAGTATATAAACAAATTATGTTATAAATTGTGGACTTTAATAAAAAAAATTGGAAATCACTTTGGAGTATCTTATAATCAGTATTAGAGTATACTCAAAATGGTAAAGAAGTATGATACCATTATTTAAGCAGTATATTGAGAGTGTGTACATACTCTATATATATATATATATATATATATATATATATATATAAAATAAAATCCATGTGTATAAACTAATTGTAGAATATGATAATTTTATTGTACTTACTCTTACGCTGAGTGGTATGCTTTTGTCCGCTGTGGAAAATAAATGAGGAGATGGGACTCGACATTTCATTGCACGTCGGCACGACAGGACAGACAGTAAGATTTGATTAGTCGTTTGCCAAATAAGTACGCCTCTGGTTATGATTACACGATTGTGGTTTACGTTGAACCAACATCTGTAGCATCGTTGAAGCACGAGTGCGTTCAACATCGTGGAGTCAAGTACATATTTAAAAATATATTAACAGTTAAAATTTAAAAAATTGAATTACACATATGTTCACAATAATAACTAAAGGAGTACTTATTTATATTTCTTTCGATAATAATAAATTTGTAGAAATATACTTAACAAATCAATAATTAAATATGTATTTCTACCGACTAACATATACTACGGGTCTGTTTAGCAACAAAGTATTTTCATAGTCTCTAGGCAAAACCATGGTATTTTTGACCATAAAATGTTTGGAAGCAACAAAAAAAAAACTCTATTTTGAAAACCATGGTATTGCCAATACCATGATATTTTTGGAGTATTGAAAACCCCATTCAGATTGGAGTTTTAGGCTTTTGGGGTTGGTGTAGAGAGAGAGGTTTCAATACTTTGAAAATACCATGCAAAAGACTTTGTAGCTAAACAGTTTGTAGTTTCAAGAAAAAACATAGTTTTAATGGTGGCAGGTAAAACCATAGTATTCAAGCCAAAACAATTTCTAAACCATAGCTTTATAATACCATATCATTGAAAAACTTTGCTTTCAAACAGGGCCTACGAGTATAACCCACGTAAAACTTATCTTCGAACAAATATAAATACGCGAGATTAATCGACCCCACGGCTCAAACATTTATACGGCAGTAAGATGAGAGGATCCGTCTCAAATATTTATCACTCCGCAAGACGGGTGGATCGATCACCCACCCGTATGAACAGTATGGCATCTTGATGGAGCAGGTGATGACGAGATGGGTCGTGAGCAAAAACGTGTGAGAAGCGTCTGGCTGTTGTTGAGGTCAGACGGGAACATTTATGGGCTGATGGTGTGCGATTGAATCCGCCGGGGTAGCTTGGCGATTTTATTGTGCGCACCTGCAATCTGCATTGCATACTCGTACCCGCAGCCGTCTTGTTTTGGATGGATCGTCGTCCGCGTCATTCCTATCCCCCTAGCCCAGATCTGGCGATCCATGGCCTGTGGACTTTGTGCGCTTCTGTATAGGTAACTGATCTGGGGATCTGGTCTGTTCCTGCGTGCGTATGCGAACTGTGTGGAAGAGCTCCTCGAGTGTGAAGGCCAGAAGAGGATTGATTTGATGGACAGTCCACCGTTTGATTTGCCGTGCTTTGATGGCCACCGAGATATCCCAATACTGGGTTTTTTCCGAAATAATGGCGGGAGCTCTGCCGATTCATTAAGAAGAAAAGTAACATACAAGAGGGTCACAAGGACCGAACAAAAGAAAAAACCAGTCACAAAAACAACAAGACATAGGAAAGAGGAAAGCAACAAGAGCCTTCGAGAGCAAGGCCCCTAACAATAGAACCCTGTGAGCCTTAACCCGACTTTCGTGCTAGGTGGAACGCCACGAATTCTTGGGTGATTTTCTGGACCACCTCCAGCCCTGTAGAAAGGAGCTCGTTGAAGATGCGGTCATTTCTTTCTTTCCAAACATGCCAGAAGAAAAAAATGATGAGTCCATCCAAATCTCTCCTAATCTGCTTAGGGAATATTGCATGCAGCCTTTGCCACCATAAGGCAATAGGCCAGTCTGAGTCCTGATTATGAATAGGGAGTTGCAAGGAGAGCAGCCTGTCGGAAAGAAGCGCCCAAACCTGCTTTGCAAAAGTGCAGGAGATCATAAGGTGTTGCCCCGACTCCTCTTCTGAACCACAAAGGCGACATATCGGCGAATGAGGCCATCCTCTCAAGATAAGATTATCTGCTGTTAGGATCCTGTTTTGCAATAGCAACCACGCGAAAAACCTGCATTTGTTTAGGGTTTTTGACTTCCAGATTAAGGGATGGTTTTGATCAACTATAGACCCCTGGAATTGCATCCTATACGCCGATTTTGCTGAATATTTTCCATCTGTGGTCCATCTCCAGGTTATGTCATCTTGACTGTCTGGGTTTAAAATCACACCCTGCAGAAGCTGCCAGAGATTGAGGAACTCCTGTACCTGTTTTTTGTTTTGTTTTGGCAAAGTTGGAATTGAAAAGAAAAAAAACAAGATTACAATTTAGAGCTGAATGTCATGGAAAACCGACTCAATATTGTAATCACGTGAAAAGTAGACGTGTGTGTTGAGAGAATACTCAGCCCCCCGATTAATTTCTAGCACCGCTTCAACACAAAAGCATCGTGGCGTAATAGTAAGACGCTTCTATGAGGCGTGGAAGGCGCGGATTCGCGTTTGGCTTTGGCTCCTGCTTGCGCGCGCGTCGCCCACGCTCCCGAAAAACTTGATTTCGGTTTTTATGTAAAAGACCTCCAAAATTTTTTAAAACTACACCCGAATCCCTTTTTCCCCTGAAAAGCCCCCGAAAATTCAAATTTCACTATTTTTTAAAAGGCCCCTGAAAATTTGGTAATTTACAATTTTCGCTGGTTTTTTAAAAGGCCCTCGAGACTTTTATAAATTACATCCAAATCCCTTTTTGTGAAAAGGTCTTCGAAAAATCCAAATTTTAGCGCACCATTTCCTTTACAAAAAGACCCCCGAAATTACGCTATTGATGCGTGCGCACGTTTGGCTGGCGTAGCGTGCGCTGCGCCAACACATCTAGTTCTAAATAAATCCCCAACTATAGGAGGTATATGTTTTATATTCGGTAAAAAACGTAGTACTTCTTCTGTTTCTGAATGTATGTTATTATAGGATATTGCACTTCCACCAACACATATATACAAAAGACTGCATTACTCCTCTTCATTAGATAATTTATTGTTCTATAGATGGTGTGTTTTACATTAGTCTATGGTTGCAAATGACATTAAAAATAGCTAAATAGGATGGGTATAAAAGAAAAAAAAATTAAAATTATTTTAAAAATGTACAATGGTACTCCCTCTGTTTCACAATAGTTGTAGTTCTAGCTAAATTCATACAAAATAAGGAGACGTGGAAAATAACTTATCTACCCTCATTTAATTCATCCCCTTTGTGATTAATGAAGGGTAGCTGAACAGATTAGCTAAACAGATGGCTGCATTAATGAAGGATACAAATATCCTGTTGCCTCTAAAATTACATCGAAATGTGAGAACTACAACTACTGTGATAAAATTTTTGAATGCTAGAACTACAACCACTGTGAAAAGGAGGGGGTATGTATTTAGAAATAAATTTGAAAGCTACGATGAAACGTATTCGAAAACGGAGATAGTATCGGTTATAAAAATCTTGGTGCCACCCACCCCCACCCCGCCATATTGCCATGCACGTAGCTGTTGCCTGATGGCTCCCTCGCCAGAAATTAGGCAAGGCCTTAAGAGCGGGGGCCGCCTCCACCCCCGGTCTGCGCACCGCATTGAAGTCGGTCTCGCTCCTCTGCTTTCTTCGTCGCCTCCGACGATTTTGATTTGCACATCAATGCAGTTGGGGAGGAGGGGAGAGGACGAACGGATTGGGCACTTAATGCTTGGGCGAGACGGGAGTTATTGTTGCCGTTCAAGAGGTGCGTGATGCAACGAAGGCTTCGGTTTGAATTTGCCCTCTCTCTTGCGTCGCCCGTCCGTGTTTGCGAGCTCGGTCCTGAGATCGGCAGGTCTTGTACGACTATCTTCAGCAATTTCTCTTCATTTCATTCTCTTCCCTATTCCCTTCTTCATATTCATTCCATTTATTTCCTACCATCTCCAGCAGCTTCCCCTCGAATGTATTTGTGAAGGGATTGGAGAGAGAATCCCTTTGTAGACAGATTCTCTCTCCATTTCCCGTCCGACGGGAATCGCGAAAGGAATCCGCTGAAGCACTTGGGATCTCTTTCCGAAGAGATTTGTAGGCCGAAGGAAAACTGCTGGAGATAGTCGTACCGAGCATTCGATGCTGCACGCTAGCCACTCGAAAAGCTACCGAATCTATTAGGAAGAAAACTACTACTATGTTTTTTTACCGTCGGAGAGGAGATCGTTTTGACGAATCTATTAGGAAGAAAACTTATGTTCGGAAGAAGAAAAATGCTAGGGAGTGGCTGAAAAGGCGAGTTCTAAGTTCTACTCGTAGTACGTGGCAAGGAAAGGACGAGGGGCGAGCAATTAATGGACCGATGACCATCTGCATTTACGGCAAGGGAACGACGTCCCCGTCAGGCTATGTAATGGGCATTGATGAGATGATTTTGCCGTCTTTTCAACACACTTTCGGTCGTTCGAAACCGCGCCTCGTCCTGTGGCCCACCGTTGTCAGGATTACGATCCGTGTATTGTGTGATGGTAGGTCCCAGAAAGCCGGCTATATCTGTAGGACTGTTAATCGCATGTTTATCGCCCCCGTCGCTCGTGAAAATTGCGTGCAAGTTTGATCTACACGCACAGCACTACAGCAGAACGCCTCCGAGACCGAGACTGATGTTATTGGAGGGGCACGCGAGATTTGTTTTGGTTGCCTCTCCTCCTCTCCATTCCATGGGAGTTGAGAGCAGTACCAGTGCATGATTAAGACCAGGGTTTTACTTTATGGAATTGATTTTTCATTGCCAGTCGAAAATCGGTAGGAACCGAACGGATTCAAATTCAATTTTTTTTAACTTGACAAGCAAATAACGGCGAAAAAAATCGAAAACCGATCAGTTTTACCGATTTTTTATTGGTTTGGCAACCTAAGCGAAATTGTTCGAAAACAGATTTTCGATCGATTTTCTATTGGTTTTTACTGATTTTTGACCGATCTACGTCATATAGTTTTTTAAAATTTTTGTTGAATTTGTTTAGTCTATATTTGAAACCCAACGAAGACCATGCTAAAAGTGACATGAACCACAGCAAAACATACGTGCAAAACATGGAAGAAACATGCCGGGCATGTGTTCGTAGGACGGAAAGGAGTTATGCTTGTGGAACGGTACGGCAGCTTTCTGTAACCTGCCCTTTGCACGACGGAAAGGAATGTTCTGAGCAATACCCGTACTACTCTACTGCCATCCGTTCGTTCCCGCATTCCGAGTATGCCCTTTTAACTCAAGAATTTGGTTTCAATTTGGTAGAAGAGCACTAGTGCACCACGCCAAAAAAAAGTCTCGTTGAATTCTAAAAGTTAGAAGTGATTATTTTTCTAGTCTCTTCTTATTTTATTTTATGGCAAGAATGACTTTCTCTTGAAAGAATTTAAAAATCTAGCTGTCTCTTCCACCACGAAAGATGCGACATGCGACACCTGGTGTCTATCGCATCTGGAGAGCGTGGGAGGCGGGAGGTGCGTCAGCAGACAGTTGTCACGCTCTGAAGGCGCGAGAGGAGCCGCAACACACGCGTGGGAGCGGAGGTGGCGTGTGTGAGAGGATGGGTGCCTTGAAAGGGTGGGCACGGGAGGCGCTTCCGCAGTAGAGGAGCGCAGAAGGTGCTTACCGTGGTGAGGAGGAGGCTATATTTACAATTATATTTAGAAGCGAGCCATTTTTCAAGAGAGAGAGAGAGAGAGGGAGGGGGTCAGAAAAATGATCACTTCTAAAAGTTATGTTTAGTTACATCTCTTATCTAATTTTTTTTGCAAATCTTAAAACAAAGTGGTCAATATTAGGGATGGCAAATATGTATAACCTAAAAAGTAAATCAAATCAAATATTTGCCCTCGCCTAATTATAGAGTCTATATCTATATATCATCTTCAATTTGATTTATTTTTATTAGTTACTAGTCCCTCCATTCACTTTTATAAATTTTATTTTTTGAATGGTCTTATTCATAAATATAAGGCTTGCATATAGATTTAATGAGGTATTTCCTTCTATACCCCTATTTATTCTCTTCCAACCATATGTATTTATTAATTACCACCTACACAAAGTATATCTTTTATCTTTCAAGACAATTAAGTGGTGTCATAAAAGTCATTTTCTCTTATACCTTTCTCAATTTTAACGCAACCTTAATCCTTGTGCAAAGTCAAAATATGCCTTGTAAAAATGAATGGAGGCAGTACACATTTTTCCATATCATAGTATTAACTACTTTGCATTAAAATTCATAAACTTTTTTCTAAAAGTGTACTGAAGCAAACCCCAATTCTAACCATGTAGTCTCGACAACGGTCGAGCCAACATGTAGGGGTTAGTGCAGCGTGTCGCCTAGCAACGGGGCTAGCCAACCGTGTTTCTTTGGTTCTCAACTGTTATGTTGTATCTTATTGAGATATAGTTGGACTCTAAGTCCTAGTGGTCTAAATATAGTTAGACTCTATCTCACTGTGGGCAAATCCGAATCTCCCTTTGACGACGATTAGTATGTCATATTATACTTTTTGGGCCCATAAGCTCATAAATGAAAGGTGTCCATAAGAAAAGATAAGGCCCAATGCCCATTACTTGGTTACGACTTTGACAAGAGTCAAATTTAGTCGCGCGGTAAATTTGCTGACTAGTTTGTTAAAAATGGTTGGAAATAAGATGTCTTATCTACCCTGATCGATTGTGTATATACTATCGAGTATAACTTATTCGGTTACCCCGACCAGCTAGGTATGTTCTAGTTGGGAAAAACTTATTCAGTTTCTTCAACCAACAAACTGGTTGGGCATTGAATAACCTTCGCCCCGACCTGAAACTGGTTGGAGAGGTGGTTACCCCAGCATAAGAATAGCGTGCAAAGGATTCTCCTGACATGTATAGATAGCAGATTGAAAGTTACTCCCTACGAAAATACACCTCTTACTAAAAGACACCTCTCGACGAGAAGACACCTTTTGATGGAAAGATGCCTTTTTAGAAGATGACAACTGCCATCCTCTCGTCAAGTATAAATATGAAGCTCGCGCAAGGATTCGGACATGAAAACACAACGGAACATAGAAGAAGAGCAAGGTTAGTGTTAGTATTTCATTTCCAATTCACCAATCTGTAGTCTGTCAAAACACATGACTAAATAAAGAGCATTCCCTTTTATACTATGTTTACATTAATCTTGATTGACTTCACGCAAAGGCAACACCAGTTACATTTGTAAGCTTGATATAGGGACCCTTGGTTCTTGAACATCGATAATATTTTATTAGCTTTACTAAAAATATAGCACCCTATGTACAAGAGAATGAATATAATAAATAATGAACAATTTTGCCTCCCTATATCGTATGTGCTCCCCGTTTTATGCTTGCTATTCCATTGGTACATCCTGGTTGATCCAATATGGGCATGAAGCTCTTCGAGGCCAATCAAGATCGTCTACCTGTAACAAACGACACAGTTTCGAATTTCGATCGACATCACTTGATTAATCCTACTGTAAGGCATATTTAAATTTGTGGTACGTAAGCTAATCGCATATGAACAATTATTAATCATGCATATTAATGTTTCCTAATCGCTAAGATTACTAGTTTAATCCAATCATTAAATTAGGGCTTATCGCTCATTGTTCATTAGCATTTGTGAAAAATAAAAAAATATAATAGATCTGTTTTGACACTATTCATGAACAACAACAATAAAGGTGAAACCATTCGGCCATGCCTGGCCGTCTACCATGCTGGTTGTACCCGTGGATTATCGAGCCACTACGCCTTGCAGGTGCGCCTCACCGCGGTTCTGCGCATTGCAGCGCACGCCCATGGCATGCCAGCCTTGCGCTCGCGCCTATGGTGCCTAGCCGAGCCACCACACCCGAGGCCTCCGCACATAGCCACATCGCCCGCGCCTGTAGCGCTATGTTGGACTCCCAAAAACACTTCCGAAATCCTCTGTATATCCTGTGCTAATCCAGAAAAAAAAAACTAGTACACACAATAGAAATATTATCACAAAATATCCAACATATTTTATTAATTAATTATTCCAGTTTAAAGAACGACTGGCACGCAGTCCGAAAAATAAAGCAGTGAAAATAAAGTAAATAAAAGTAAAGCCCAAAAAATTTGCCACAGGCATGAAATGGGAAGTGGCCTAGTCCATATGGCCCTCACCATCATCGTACTTCTTCTCTGAATCAACGGAGTAAGTAAAGGTGAGTATAAAAAGTACTACACAACTTACACTGGAGATGCAATATTAATGTAAAGGATACAAAGGAAGGTTACATGGTTGAATTTAACGTAAAACAACAAGTTTCTCATTATTGTAAGTATTCTTCAAAGGTATATTTTTAAGAAAGATGTTCTTTTTAAATTAGTTTCAGCATAGGAATACCTCCTAGAGTTAACACAACTTTTCCCAATCAATGGAATCACTCCATCCAAAACAATTTTTTTTGAAAAGCCATTTTTAGAAACATTAAAATCTAATCATTGAAAGGCTTGCTCGACATGCCCATGATTATGGGCGCAGCTAACCGATTAGTTTTTATACTCTACAGAGATTGTACAATTTTACCCATAAGACATGATCGTCTCCTTGCAACAAAAACAACTTCCTTTTGTGTGCGGCAAAGAAAATCATGACAAGAGCCCTATAAAAACCCATTCATATAGTCATGCTAGTTAAGATTTCACCGCTAAAAGAACCACTCTAGTCGGAATTGCCCCCTCTTTCTCTGAGTGGCAGCTTCACACTTTCACCACATACACCACTTTCACCTAACGGCATGAATGTCAATGGCATGTTTTAATATGGCTAGTTAGGTCTGTCCCATTCTAGACTTATAGAAGCCTTATTGCGCTTTACATTTAATATCTCATAAACCGGTCTTTAATTGACTAGGCGAGCATTTCACAAACCCAACTCCCATGCATCACGCAACCACATAACAACCATTCTCACATGATCTAAACCATATTTGTAACTTTTTATTTTTAGCATCACAATTATCATAGATTTCACATGAAATGATAAAGCCCTTGAATAGAACCTTATTTAGCTTAAATTCCCAAAAGGTCCTAAGCTCGGTTCTAAGAATGTTTAAGCATATTTATATTCATTTTAATATTTGCATATATGTCTTAAGGTTACAACGAAATAAGGTATTTCAATTTCTAAGGTGGTTTTAATCAATTAGGAGAATAACTAATTATTTAAAACTAGGACTAAAACTAAGTTGCTAAAATTACACATGCAATAATTTAAATTCAATATGCATTGCTAAGAACCCCGTGCAACACTCTAGAACAAAACACATTGACATCAGATTTCACTTTCTCAGAGATCATGTTGAAAAAGGCAACATTGTGCTTCATCATGTGGATACTGAACATCAATTGGCAGACATTTTCACAAAACCTTTGTCTTCTTCTCGTTTTGCTTTTATTCGGGGAGAACTTGGAATTGTTCATCCAATGGGATTGTTTTGAGGGGGAGTTTCTTTGCCAAGTTCTTTCACTTGATGAGCTCACTTTATCATATTTCTTTATATGTTATGTAATTGGGCTAATATATGATAATCTAATTGTTTCACTTGAACTAAAAATGACATTGCGGAATCCCTGGACTGATTGCCTATAGCTAGATACTCTGTGATATCTTACTCTTTTAGGCTTGTTATTGAATCTTCTTGACAAATTTGGGCTATGGAGCAAGTGTATTTTCAACTTTACTCTTTCATAAGACCTTTTAATCACTTTTGCATGTTTATAATCAAAGAAAAATGAAAAGAAAAGGGAATCACTAAAAAAGGGTTGTTAAAAGCAAAAGCCTCAAGTTATGAGCTTCAGGATGCTTTCCCTAAAAGATAAGATGTATGCTTCAAGCATGCCATTCCCTCAAAGATAAGATGTATGCTTCAAGCATGCCACTCCTAGAAAATAAAAGAAGTATGCTTCAAGCATGCCACATGCAACTTATTGTTTAAAGATTAAATTGGTCTATTAGATTAGAGTTGAAACTACTTGCTCGCCCTAAGTTGTTAGTTGCTTCAATTTTTAAAGTCTTGCTTTTTCTGCTAAGATCTTGCTTAGTACTTGGCTATAGTTGACTAAATTGAGGTTGAGATGCATGTCATTCCCTAACTTGTTAAAATCACTTCAAGATCATGTATTTTGCATATTATATGATATATAAGGATATATGATCGAATGAGCTCATCTTTTCCTATCTTGGCACCCCCTTGTTTTTCCTTGTGAAATCTTTGTTTCAAGAAATTTTTTTTTCTAACCTGTTCTCTCTTTTGTACTCTTGATGAATCCATTGTCAAAGGGGGA
This sequence comes from Rhipidocladum racemiflorum, assembly GCA_036346355.1. Classification (NCBI taxonomy): domain Eukaryota; kingdom Viridiplantae; phylum Streptophyta; class Magnoliopsida; order Poales; family Poaceae; genus Rhipidocladum; species Rhipidocladum racemiflorum. The sequence goes on along the minus strand of CM070576.1, from coordinate 65,809,431 downwards.
GAAAATTGGTAATTGTTGAAAAGATTAATGAAAAAGGGGGAGAAGAAAAAGGGGGAGTTGTTTCTGGAATTTTTGGGAAAGTTTGGAGAATTTTGGAATTTTTGGGCGCATTGCACATTCACACACTTTTTCATTCTCAGGGGGAGATTTTGTTTTGCATTTTGGTCAAAGGGGGAATTCTGTGTTTTCTTTTTGGTCCTTGATCCTTTGGATTTCAAAAATCTTTTGTAAAGTGAATGCCAAATGTTTAATTCTAAGTTGTGTTGCCAATGTTCTCATCAAGGGGGAGATTGTGAAATCATGTGCTGAAAAATTGGCTTAGAATTGAATTTGCAAATGTGGTTGTTCTTGTGTTTTGACAATTTGACAAGAAACAGTAAGTTTCGCTTTGGCGCCGGACCAAACTTAAAAAAAAACAGTAAGTTTCCCATGTACAACGGACCAACTTTCTTGGTCCTTTGTAAACTTGCTTTTGACAACCTCATTCTTCCATGTACAACAGACCAACTTTTTTGGTCTGTCGTAAATGTGCTTTTGAAGGTTGTTGTGCCAGACCAAGTTATTGAAAAACAGTAAGTTTTACATGTACGACGGACCAAGTTTTTGGAGTGCATCGTGGGCGTGTTTTTCAGATCATAAGCCGAACTCAATTTTACAAGAAACCAAGTAAGTTTTGCATGTACAACGGACCAAGTTTTGGAGTGCATGCGTGAGCGGCTTTTTGAGGATTGATTTCGCATGTACAATGTGATGATTTTGTTGGTCCGTCGTAAACGTGTTTTCGTCGGAATGATTTCTTTTTGGAACCGAGAGTTTCATTTGTACAACGGACCGATTTTGTTGGTCCGTCGTGAATGGACTTTTTCTAGGGTTTTTGATTTTGGTCCGTTGTAAACGTGTTTTGCTCGGTTTGGATGTTTTGCAAGATTTGAAATGGTTTGAATTTGAGATTATGAAATTTGTGATGATTTCATGATACTTGTTTTGAAGTGGACTTTATGCAATGCTCATGTGAGTAGTTGCATGGATTGACTTTGAGTCAAGTCGTAGACTTGTGCTCGGATTTGTTTCGTGGTTTGTTCATGTGCAGGTATTGCTCGAAGACGAATGTGGTCGATGACGGGACCGGAACTAGGTTCATGGAGGAACTGAGGTTCGGGACTAGGTTCAGGAGGAACTGAGATCTTGGTGGTCAAGGATGTCATGCGGGACGTTCGGGCTAAGAGAATGGTGCACATGAAGAATGGTTAGTCACGTGAGAATGGCAGGAGGTCATTCGCGTGCAAAGTGTTAGTCACGTGAGTATGGCAGGTGGCCATACGCGTGCAAAGTGTTAGTCACGTAAGTATGGTAGGGTTGCCATACGCGTGCAAGAGTTGTATTCGGCCAGGTTGGGCCAAGAGGAGTTGTGTTGAATACGGACTCCTTCTAGATTAGGAATTGTATTCAGAACTCCTTGTGTTTTGCTCCTTTAAATAGGAGGGGTGTCTCCTGTTGAAGGGCATCCAATCAAGTAGAGCTGAGCGCATCAAGCTTTGAGCTTGGTTTTAGGGTTTGTACTCTTTTGATGAGAGTATTTTAGACAAAAGAAATAAAAATCAATTCTTCCAAGATTTTTGCGTGCTACAGTAACCACGTCGCTACAGTGTTTTCTATTTTGGTTCTTGTTTGCATGCTTGTTCTAATTCTAGATTGGTTTTTGATCGTTGAGTTTCATCTTGATTTGATCCATCAAAAACCGTTCTAGGGTATTGATTTAGAGTTTCTCAAAGTCTAGTTGATTAATCTTTTGAAGATCTTGTTTCGTCTTGAAGTTTTGATTAGATTGATTCTCGTCAAGTTCTGGATCAGCAAGCTTGCGAAGCTCATAACTTTTGATCTGTAAGTCTGATCGAGCTGATTCTTTTTGGGTTCGATTCGTATTGGAATCTAGTTTCTCGTGTCCAAATTTCAGATCAATCTAACGGTTGGATCTCCGGGAATTCTCGTTTTACTAAACCTCTGTCATTCTGTTTTTGTCGAAAACGAGGCAGTTATTTGGTTCTGTTTTGGGGTGATCTTTTAATAGATCAAGAATTTGGTTTTAGCTTCCGCACAATCATTCACCCCCCTCTGATTGCTATATTCGTATACTTCGATCCTACAGCTAGCGACGCTGCCAGCTCGTCGGTGTTGGTAGTGGTGGGGGAGGGGTGGCCAACCGATGGCGGCGACAAAAAAAAAAGTCGACGACCAAAAAAATTAGGGAACTTCTACCTTGCACAAAATCGAGTATTGCATCCGCAGGATTGATTTTGTGGAGGTGAGCACCGAGTTGGGGAGGTCCTCAGGGTGGGCTTTATAGCCGAGAGGATCAAGAGAATACAAGGAAATTCAATTTTTGGGTTGATTTGGATAAGAGCAAGTTTCCGGTGATTGAGTGCGAGATTTGGGGAGTTGTCATCAAGGATGGAAGGAGGAGATGGACGGGATTCCAAATATGATTTTTTTCCTGAATTTTTAGTGCATGAATTGCAGAGATTTGAAGCTTCTAATGGAGGAGGGAGAAGAACTTTTCTCCGGAGCATTCGACTGGATGTAGGAGATGAAGCTACAGTAGCTATGATAGTGGGCAGCCTTTTAATTAATTGAATTTGAGTATGGATGAGAAAAAAAGCACTTGGGATAAAATAGTAAAATGGTTCTAAAAATTTTGTAAGAATTCTTTGAAATACTGTGGAATATTTAGAACCCAATAAATTTGGTTAAGGAATTTTTTGCAAAAATTCTTTTAATAAAATGGGCAAAAAGCGAAAAAGATTTTTAAAATTAGGAAAAATAACAAGAGAACAACAAGAAAAATCTAAATTAAACAAATAAATGGAAATGCAAAATTGTCAGATGCTACACGCTGTCCCTAGCCGCACTACCGGTAGTCGTAGCGCTACCCACTGTTGTGCGCCGCGCCGGTCTTCCCACGTTTGTCCACGCCTGTGGCCTCCTCGCGCCGGTCGCCATCTAAGGCCCTGTTTGGAGTGGGGGTGGGGCTGTGCTTCAACTTTGGGCCTAAAGCTCCCCCAAATAGCCTAGCTGCAAAGCAGCTGCATAGCTAAGCCATAACCGAAACACCTTTAAAAGCCTATGTTGGTACGGAGGTGCTTTTCAGCTGTGGCTTCGCTCGACCGCCTCCCCGCTCGCTTCACCTACATCCTCGCCCCTAAACCATGACCCTTCATAAATATCTGAACCATGACCATTAGTAAATGCTCAAGCTCATCAATTGCTTGAACCATGACCCTTAGTAAATTCTTGAACCATGACCATTAGCATGATCCTGAAGATCGTACTTTAAATCCAGAAGATTATAAGTTGTACTATTTTTTTCCTTAGTGTGTTTTTCTGAATATTTTTTTCATGAAAATTTTTAATTAGACAACTAGTGTAACACAGTGTGCGAGTGCAATGTACTCGTTTCTCTATCTTTTTTTCATTGAATTGTGGGAAGGGTTTTTGACGAGACATGTGCATTACGCGGTATTCACCCCAAGGAGGGGTGTTGTGATATAGTTGAACTTTGAGCTATAGTTGTCCAAATATGGTTGAACTTTATTTCGTGTGGATGAATCCGAATCTATTTTTTGTTGGTTTTTACTATAAATATGGCACCTCTTGTATAAAAAAATTAATCTAATAAAGAAAAAATAATTTTACCTCTATATATCATATACAGTCTTTATTTAATGCTTAATATTTTATCGGTGTACGGTAGTTGATTCGAAACGAGTCGCTCGTTTTACAACATTTCTAAACCAAAGGAGAGCCTCGGGCCCACTAGCGTCATTGCGGTTTGCGGAGGCCACTCCTTCGATTTGGGTCCAGCCACAGGCGATCTGTGCGTTGCTTCTATCCACGCAGGCCGCTTGCGTGCTACGCATGCCGAGGGCAAAATCAACCTCCAAACCCATGCAGGCACACGCGCATTTTAGACCGTGTGTGGGCGGGCCGATCGGGCGCCTCGGAGCAACGTGGACACTCGAGGCAAGTCGGGTCGGCACGAAGGGCCCAATTCACCCAGCGACGGGCCCGCCGACGGCATTTTTCTAACCCAACGAGGGCATCAGGCCCGCCGTTGCTGCGACTTGTGCCCATCCCGAGGCGTTTCGGTCGACGTGGAGGGCACTTTGGGCCTGTTTGGTTGTATGTATTGACCGTACATGAGATCGTATTTGGTTGCTTGCATCGCATGTGTGCGGCCTGGCTCAATGCATACAACGAAGGCCAAATTAACACTGCACGCCTGCACGCTCGGATACGCCGCGCGCGACTGTTTCCCGCGGGCCTGGCTCGCGTGAGTCGTACTCCGCGCGTGCAGGCAACCAAATAGGCCCTTTGTTGCGGGCAAAATCTATCTCCACGTCTACATGTGCGCACGCTTTGGACCGTGTGTTGTAGCCTGTTCGGGCGCCTATTAAATGTTTTGCATCGTCAGGTTGCTCGAGGGGGAAAACCCCCTAAAGTAGGTGTGCAATTTGGGCAACCTTTCTCCATCCATGGGTGAGGGGCTTATAAGGTGAAGCTATGCGAATTCTGTGTTTGGGCTGGGCCGCATCAGCTGGCTTATGATAGCCCAATGTATGGGCCTGTTTTGTTGAGGCCTTTTGCTTTATTTTGTTTTGAAAGACAGCAAAGATATGATTATATTAGATAGAAGAAAACAACAGTACAAGTACGAGGTGCAGGAGACAGGGGAGAAAGAGGTAAGGGAAAGGAGAAAAAAGGTTATCTTTCAAGAAAGCCGTTCGACCAATTTTTTAAGGCTCGTTGCCCTAGCAATAATCCAGTTTGCGGTCTCATTCTTGATCAACCGAAGAATGTCATCGTTGGTTTCGCATTTGTTTTAGAAAACTTTGTTGTTGCGCGCTCTCCACCATTACCAGTATGTTAGGATAATCAAGGTTTTGATCCCCTTCCGAAGTGTCAATTGTCGGCCGACCCTTTGCAGGTTCCATTATTCCATATTTGTTGCCAGTTCCCACCGGCCTGGTAGGAGAGTTGGCAGTCGGACCTATCAAACTTGAGGGCAATCTATGAACAAGTGGAAAGTAGCTTTAAGGTCGTGACAACACATCTCACAGAAATATTGATTGGGCCACCCTCTCCGTTGGAGGCGCTGTGCCGTCCATAGGTGATTTTGCTGTGCAAGCCAAAGGAAGATTTTACAAGACGATTTTGTTGAGACCTTTGCTCATTATGTTTTTTGTGGTGGTCTAAAAAAAAGGATTTTTTTTATTTCCCCCTCTCTTTTAGCACAAACAAAAATGAAATGAAATGAAATATGCAAAGTGTTTTGACTTAGATGACGTTTCTCCAAAAATTCGGTTTAAATTCAATCTGATTATCTTGTTCAGAATGTGCCAGTAGATGTTACCCTCATGTGATGCTATTTCTTTTTCATTGTTCTTTTTAAACCCAAGTGATATTGTTTCTACTTGTGATGAATCTGAAGATCTAATAATAGTGGCATTAATTAAAAAAGAATAATAATGAAAAGAGAAAACTACAGATCTACATCTTTTATTTCTGACCCTTTGTTTACGCGATCTCGATAAAGTCAAGGATGACTTTTCAAACTGGTCTTTCGCAGGCGCTCGAGGACTTACAATGTTGTTTCATCTCAGGGGCTGTAGTTAATTCTTTCTTTTTTTCCCCTTCTTTTCTTTTTTCCTTTTCCCTGTAATCTTTAGTGCATTCTCTTGCACTTTGTATTTGTTTTCTCCCTGATTAATCCAGCTTTGCTGCTTTCAAAACATTAACCAAACCTAAACCATCCTGGCTCTACTACTCCCTCCGGTCTGGTAATATCTATCGTTTTGGACATCGACACGGTCTTCAAAACACAACTTTGACCGCTAATTTTTATTATAATATATTTATAAAACCCAATAAAATTATAATATTACGAAAGTACTTCTCGAGACAAGTCTACACATATAATTTTAATGTATCCAATTTAAATATTTAAAAATATATTGTTAGTCAAAGTTTCAGAAGTTTGACCATCATTATGTTCAAAATGACAGATATTACCAAACCGGAGGAGTAACTACTACGATTAGATTGGATTAGAGTATACTAGTTATATGCCCGTGCGTTGCTACGACAAACAAAATTGATAACGAAAAATAAAGATTAAAAAATATAAAAAAAATACTATTTCATAAGATCAAACATCTATCTTTAACGCTTTGTTTCTTGCAAAAGCTGGCTAATTAAAGCAACGCTTCGTTTTTTGCGTAGGATAATTAAGCAGGGCAATTAAGTAGGGCAATTAAGCAGGACAATTAATATGACATGGGAAGAAACTCTCACTTTATATAGTAGAGACTAAAACTTCCTCTACGGCCTTCGTCTCCTCGTCGTCGAGACTACTTCGTTTGTTCAAGCCAAGTGGTCTCTTACTCTCTTGTCTTCTCTCTCGGTTTCTCCCCTCGGTCGCGGCCATGGTGGAGAGGCGGGCGCGGAGGAAGCCGCTGGTTCTCGCTTCCACGCAGGCGCTCCTCGACTCGCTCCCCGGGGACCGCCGCCGGGCGCCCCCGCCGCCTCCGGAGCCGGTGCGCCTCAGGGCCGGCGTGCTCCGCTTCCCCTCCTCGTCTGCGGGCGGCGAGTTCGGGGGACTCGCATCTTTCGTCGCCCTCCCAGCGTCTGCGCTCCGCCGGCTCGCCGTCATCACCGGCACGCCGGTACGTGGTCCCTCGCTGCGTTTCTCGGAGCATATTCCGATCCTGTGGCGTCAATCGGATGGTCGTGTTGGGAAATTCGATCCCTTGGGAGCTAAATTGAGGGAAGTTTAGTGCTTTGAGGAGTGAGTTGGGTTTCATGTACTTTGGATGGTCACAGATCGGTGTTCTAGTGAATTATTCTGATAAATTGGATGGGAATTGGTGATTTGTTTAGCCAGACTGAGCTGTAGTAAGTACAATGGGCGTGATGTCCAGAGCTTTGGTGCTACAAAAACAAACCTTTGCGGTCATATGTTTGCATGTATATATACTTGGTCCAGCCAATTGAACTGATGGAATCTTGTGCGACTTTTAGAGCTTAAATTGGTAGCATATAGGATCTCTTCTATTGAGATTAATAAGCAGCACTTAATCTGCAGGTGCTTGTCAAGAATACTGACAACAATGTTGGGAGGATTGTCAAAGCAGTTGTACTTGATCACCCGCCCCTCGATGAGTCCCAAAGAGAACATCCTGACCCTGTGGCCTCAACCTCTTGCTCTGATCATGTCATGGGTTTCTTACCTTGTCGCTCATTTCCAGCAACTGGCTATGTGCATTTGGATGAAGAGGTTGCTTATGTTAGCCCGCTTCTGGCATTCAACCTGGGAGTGCATGTTTCTTGCCTCAAGCTTCTTATTCAGGAAGGGGAGGAACCTTTCAAGTTCTGTTCTACAATTGAAGAGCACGGCGGTGCTGGTAGTGGAGGAAGTGATATTTCTCTCCACTTAGAGCTTCTCCCATGCCCTCAAGTGCCTAAACATGCTTTGCATTTGCGGGTTTCTGTTGTGAGGATTCCTGAATGCGGTGTTCTTGCTTCCCTAAAGATAAATACAGCCATGGGAGGAAGTGACTACCAGGATATGATAGATCAAGCTTTGAATGAGCACTTTCAGTTTGATAGGTTCCTAGCAAGAGGGGATGTTTTTTGCATACGTAATGACTGGAATTGTGGCTTGAGCTCCTGCCTAGCATGCAACAAGGAGAATGATAGACTACATCCTCGTAATATGATGTACTTTAAGGTAAGTTACCCACTTTTCTTCCTTCAAACATGCTTGAGTCAAGAAACACAGAAACTCAACAAATGTGATCCAGCCTTTTAGCTTATGTTTGTTCATTGATAAGCCTCGATATGTTAATTTTTTAATTACTCACCAGATAACAGGCATGGAACCATCAGATGAACCGATCCTTCGCGTTCATTGTAATCAAACGGCCCTTGTGCTTGGTGGAAGTGCTTCTGCTCCTGTCCCCCCTTACAGCTTCTTTGCTGCTTCTGGTGATTCAGTTCCTTTGCATGGCGAAATAGTGGAGAAATTAGCATCTATCATTGCACCAACATTATGTCCTTCAAACATTTTACCAAAAATCAAGTTTTCCACTTTCTTATACGGCCCTTCAGGTTACAGCTCTTAACTTTAATTTCAGAATTTCTTTTCGGTGTTTACTACTGGACTTTGAACTGAAACTTTGTTTAAAAAAATGGTGGGGGTACAGGCTGTGGAAAAAGGACAGTAGTCAGGCATGTTGCTAACCATCTTGGTCTGCATGTGGTCGAGTGTAGCTGTCACGATCTAATGACATCATCAGAAAGTGGGGCACCTGCTGCACTTGTGGCTGCCTTCAAAGAAGCTCAGAAGTACTCATCTTTTGTGTCTTTTTTACTTTCTTGTTCTCTACGGTTGCAATTTATTCCTGCTTCACTCGGTAAAATGATTTCTTTAGTTTGTTTTATTTTCTTCAGGTGGCGGTGTTTACTTTGTTGACATTTATCTTTGTTCAATAACTTTTTTGTGAAGGTATTCTCCTTGTATGATACTTCTTCGCCACTTTGATGCAATCGGGAACACATCCTCCAATGAAGGTCCACAATCTGAGCAATCTGGCATTGCAGCAAACATTGAATCTGTCATTAAGCAGTACACTGGACAACTTTGGGTTGTGAAGGATTCGCTGCCAGCAAGAGATGTAAATGGAAATTCAGTAAGCCTTTGTCCCCCCTACCGCTCTACTTTTGACCAATGTTACTTGGACACGGACATGCGAGTCGGAATCCAATTTGGACTCAGGTGTCCGATTCGGCAAAAAAAATTTGGACACGGGAAATGCTACTTGGGGACACGGGTGTCGGAATCCGACTCGGATTCGGGGTGTCTGATTCAGCAATTTTTTTTGCACATGGGTGTCCGAGTAACACTGCTTTTGACAAGCACCTGTGATATAAGACCATCCATGTGTCAAGTTCCTTATTATCGAACCCTCATTCTTTTCAGTACCTTGTGGAACCTGAATGTGTAAGCTCGCGTCAAGTAATACTAGTTGCAACTGCAGACAGTGCTGAAGGAATGCAGCAATCAATTAGGCGATGTTTCCGCCATGAGATCAATATGAAGACTATAAATGAAGACCAGAGGAGGAACTTGATATCTGAAACACTCCATGGTGTTTCAACAGTTGCTGATGAGGTGCTCTTTTGTCATTATTGATCCAAAAGTTAAGTTTTATGCTCTTACAATTCATCGCCAGCTTATTTGATTTCACTTTTCAGAGTATCAATGACAAGTTTGTAAAAGATGTAGCAGTGCAAACGTCAGGTTTCATGCCCAGGGATATACTTGCATTGGTTGCAGACGCTGGCGTGTCATTTGCACATAAAGTTGCAGCGGCGAAAAATAGCAATGAAATCAGTAAGGCTGAGGACATCCTTCCTACTAGCTCTCCTACCACTCAGAACGAAGAAAAACGTTTTTGCAAAGAAGATATTTTGTCTTCCTTAGAACGGGCCAAAAGAAGGAATCGTGCTGCATTGGGTACACCCAAAGTAAAACATTTCAGCTTCCTGTTTTCCAATATCTTATTCGTCTAGCTTTCTGGACCATCTGCAAACAGCCTATGAAACCATAGCTGTGAGTTTGAGCTTGTTTTCTGCAAGTCATTGATTTGGAATTTTTTGAGCTATTATAGGTTCCTAACGTCAAATGGGAGGATGTTGGTGGGCTTGAGGAAGTGAAAAAGGTTATTCTAGATACTATTCAGGTAAATTTTACTTCATTCATCTCTGAATGTATAATGCTAATACATTGTATTCTATGTATGTAAATTTGTTCATTGTAGTTTCAGCACTAGAAGCTGATTCTGTAAGTTTGGGAATACTAACTTGCCTTGGCGGTATTCAGTTACCTCTGTTGTACAAGCACCTTTTTTCTTCTAAATTGCGGAAGCGATCGGGTGTCCTATTATATGGACCTCCAGGCACGGGGAAGGTAGGTTTAGTGGGTTTTATACTTTGCTTGACTTGAGTTTGAGTTCTCATATTTTTCCCCCATTTGTCAAAGATAGCCACATCAGATAGCAACATGACACATGTTCACTAAGATATTTTTTTTTTTAATTCTTAGACATTATTGGCGAAAGCAGTAGCAACTGAGTGCTCATTAAACTTCCTTAGCGTAAAAGGTCCAGAACTGATAAACATGTATGTTGGAGAATCAGAGAAGAATGTCAGGGACATCTTCGAGAAGGTATATTCATTTACAAAAGTACACAACCATGTAGCTTCCATAAAATATGAATAGATACTTAGGTTTTTAATTTTTCACTGTCAACCTCAGGCTAGATCTGCACGTCCATGCGTAATTTTCTTCGATGAGCTTGATTCCCTTGCTCCTGCACGAGGATCTGCTTCTGATTCTGCAGGTGTGATGGATAGAGTGGTTTCTCAGGTATGTCAACTTCATCACTGAGGTGGTGTCACACTCCCCCCTCCCCTATTTTTACTGTTAAAATGTTGTAGTCCGTCAGCTCACTTCCCCCTTTGCTGTCTTTACTAGTTACTTGTGGAGATTGATGGGTTGAGTGATAACAGCCAGGTTATTTCCTCATTCATGCTATGCTTATTTTTTACTTCCGTTTCTGAGATGCTTTACCTGAAGGGAAACCATTTTCCATATTCTTTTGTAGGACCTCTTCATTATTGGGGCTACCAATAGGCCTGACCTACTTGATTCTGCTCTTCTTCGCCCTGGCCGGTTTGATAAGCTTCTTTATATTGGTGTAAATACTGATGCAGCATACAGGGAAAGGTTGTCATTAGTAGTTCATCCATTCACCAAATTTCAGATTCGTTGCAACTATGATCTGAGTGTAATTGATATGCAGGATCCTGAAAGCACAGACACGCAAATACAAGCTCCATGAGAACGTGTCTCTCCTATCGATTGCTCAGCGCTGTCCTCCAAACTTTACTGGTGCTGATATTTATGCATTATGTGCAGATGCATGGTTTCATGCTGCTAAGCGTTCGGTGAGTAGCAGTGCTTCCTTGCTGCCACCTTAGATTTTTCTTAGCTTTGCTCTGTTGGACTTACACATTTGGTATTTCAAGGTCAAAACACTTGAAGCTGATCCTTCAAGAAATAGCGATGCCAGTGCTGAAGAAGTCATTGTCGAGATTGATGATTTTATGACAGTAAGACTCCAAATCATTTTGAGCAAGCACAATAAATATTAGTTTGGTCATATCTTAGGAAATAAACTGGTTTTAATACTACACAGGTGTTAGGGGATATCTCACCATCATTGTCTATGGAGGAGTTGAAAAACTATGAACAGTTGAGGCAGAAGATTGAGGGACCTTCTAGTTGATGTTTGATCATAGTCTTCTATTCTCCATGGACAACTTTGTGCTGCTAGAGCATCCAAAGGTTAGTATTCCTTTTCTTTGAGAAGATGAATGTTCATATTCTTAAACTGCTAAAACCTCTTGAAATTCCATGTCTGATAGAATGGTTTCCTTTTACAATTTGAGTGCATTTGACAGATAGTGGCCATGCTGAAAGCAACTGCCAGTCATGAATTTGGCGTACTTTCTGGTTCTAACGTGTGGGGCTCCTGGTTGCACTTGTATTTTGACTTCAACTCAAAGCCAATTCAGCTAATTTGTATATAGACATTAGACATACGTCTTTGCTGAAGATCATAGACTCTAGACTGTCTGTCATTCTTTTGGTAACTACTGCAATTAGGTTTTAGTGAGACGACACAAAATATTCCAATAAATGTTACAGCATATATCATTCTGTAAAGTGTACATCTGTTACCACATCTTTTTATTTTACTAAACTCCTCCTGGTTTGCTATTGCCTTTCAACAACGTACCCTCCAAGCTCCATCCATCCGAGAACAGCGCTACATTGCATAAATTTGTTTGCATAATTATATTTTGAAGCAGTCTGCACCTTTAACTAATCCTAGCGTGACCTTCAGCACAAGCAAATTTGAGCTAAAGCCGACCTGTGCCCTTTGCTTTCTGTTGTAAGAACATTTCGTAAGAAGATTCAGTATGTATGCTTCTGCAGTACATCTATATAAGGCAACGAAGTTACACTAATTAAGTCATTTACATACAGTATTTTTTCAAGTAAGCAGGCCCTGGCAGCAGCTTTGCAGTGTCGGCAATTGAAATGCCCTAGAATATTAATTAGACAAATATTAGCATTACCTAATAATTAGAATATTAATTGACCTATTTTGCTTTTGTAAAATTCAAAACGCAAATAGAGCGATTAAATTAATTAGGAAGGATGCCGTCAGACCATCACCGAGATACCAGACCTATTGGGGCCAGATCGACACCTCTCGCTAAATTGGGTTCATCATTTGGCAATTCGTACTTACCTGTTTGGACTGTGGGTGCATATAGCTTTTCTTGAGCTAATAGTGTTGCTTTGCCCATTTAGTAACTCGGTAAAAGGAGCCAAAGAGGTAACTTGGTAACTTAATAGATTTGACCAAGCAACTACTCAGTCAAGCCAGCCTTCACTCAGCCAGCCAAGAAAAGCCGAGCACAACACCAACATTTCTTAGCTAACCGAGAGCACCCCAAGATCAAGGCCAAGAACACCAGTCGGCTACCGAGAGCCCTTTTTCTAGAGAGCATCTAAGAACCGGTGCAAGAGCCCCCAAGAACTGAAGCAGAGAGGAGCCCCAAGAACCAGGAGCCAGAAGGGAAGTCGAACCGGACGAGGAGCAAGAAGAACGGAGGAGCCGAAACTGAACCGTACCTTGCTGACCCCGTCCTCTTCGTCCCCGGACCGATTCCAGCCTCCCCACCTTAAAAGCAGTAGATCAAGTAGTTATCAAGTAGATCGGGTAGTTCTTGACCTCAGTAGGGTTGAAGGCTAGGGTTGCATAGCCTGTAGCTTGCCGTCCCGCTAGAACCCATCATCACCCGTCGTTCTTGCAAATAAATCCATAGGATGCCATTAGAGGAGCTCAGTTAGTGGAGGGAGAGGGAGAGAAGCAGGGAGAGGGAGAGAGTAGAAGAGGGGGGAGACGACGAACCGGCAGAGGGGGAGCGAGGGCGGCTGATGGTCGGCGGCAGAAGAGGATGTGGTTGCTAGGCAGGCGAGCCGTAGGGCTCGGGCGGGGAGGCAGAGGAGAGGTGGAGTGGAGAAGAGCAACTAAGAGGGGTTGCTAGAGAAAAAGAAAAGAGGGGGGAGGAAAAAGGAAAAGAGAGGAAAGGAGAAAAGAAAAGGGGAAAAAAAAGAGGAGAAAAAGAAAGAAGAGGGAAGAAAAAGGGGAATAGTTAAGAAAATTATTGCCTTCCGTCCGATTCACGTAGGTTAAATCATCGTTCTGTGACCGTAGAAAAATTGTATATAAATTTCTGAAAACCGCGATTAAATAGGAAGTAAGATTATAAAATGTCAACGATTATTGATTAAGTGCTGTATTGATTGCTGCTAGAATAATAAAAATAGTGATTAGTTAGCAGGTTTTAGTTAAAAAAAGTATTATCTGTAGGAGGTCGGTCTCTGTAGCATGTTGGATTTAATTAATTGTCGTCGTTAATATTTCATAGTTGTCGGGGCTTGAGTTGAATCACTCAAGAGATCATCTTCAGACTCCGGGTGAGGCCGAGTATTATAATCCAAATTCAGGCAAGCTTTCCTTTGATCAATTTTTATTAAATGTCTTTAAAGTGATTTCAATATCATTATATGTATCATTCATGCATTGAAAGCTTTATATGTAAATTTGGAAATCTTAAAATTGGACCGGATGGATTATGGTTTGGTATGGAATTGAGGAGCTAATACTTGGTTTGAACTGAGGTAATTAAAGTTGAATGTGGCGTGTGGTTATTAATGTGGTGGGCAGAGGGTGCCGATGAGAAGGGTATGTTGGTCGATGGGGCCCTAGGCTATGATATAAGGATAAACAACTACACTCAGACAATGAGCCGTAATTTCAGTATCAACCATAGTGTGTGGAATTGACCAAAAAAGGTTGTCGTAGGAAGGTATTATTATCTCCACATTGGGTAAGATTAAATAAATACACGTGTGAAGTTGGGTATGCCGGAAGGTCCAGTGAGGCGACACAGAAAATCAGCTGCGGTTGATTCCTTCAGGCCATATATGTATAAAGCCTTGGGTTGAGTATCAGTGCTGCTGCGGTAGCATGATACAACTGTTAGCCGTGAGTCGGCGGGACTGCCTAGGGAAGGACTTCACGACTCGGGTAACAGGTTTGGAGATCTAATACTGGACTAGTGGTAAACATTCTGGCGCCTTTTGTGTGGGGTCACTATGGGTAAAGTGGTACAAACCTATGCATGGTCAAATCATGAATTCATGCTGTCTTCTGGACTGAAGGCTACGGAAGCTAAGTCTGCCTCATATATCAGTGCTAGTAGCAATTTCAAGAACTAGAAAAAATTGAAACCCACGTTTTCTTTATGAAACCTATTTTCCTGAAAATGGATTTGAGAAAGTTAGATCTATGGTGATGTGCTGGGAAAAATTCATAATATGCATTTTTGCTATTAATGCTTGATGAGTACTTTTGTATCCACTCTTGCTAACTCTCCCTTCGCTAGATAATTGTGTTGGTGGAAGTGTCTGGCTGGGATGTGGATCCCAATTGGACTGACTATGAGATTTGGGTTGAGGGTCACCCGCAGAACCAGACCTATAAGGAGGATTACCAGGAGGAATAGTTGATGAGTAGATGTGTTGCGATTCTTTCAGTCTTTTGTGAAATTATTATAGATAGGTAGTATATTTTTGTTGTACTTGATCCTATATAAGCTATGTTGTGAACTTGTAAGCGTACACTTTGAACAGGTATAGTAGCTGATAAAGTATCGAGACGTTCGATATTTTGTTAGCCATTATGTCGATATTCGTATAATTAACTTAGGGTAATGATAGTGATTGTTAATTATCTTGGATTAATTATGCGGTCGCCGTAGCGATGACCCATTATCGCTGGGGATTGTAATGGTGGGCGGCGATAAGCACCGCCTTTCTCTTGATACGACCAAACTTACGCCACATTGGGAACATTTGGCCAAAGTGTTGAATTCTTCAGTCGGAGAGGATTTTTTAAAGGTTATCTACACGTTTATTCTCGATGAACTTTGGGTGTTTCTATATTCTAAACCTTTTGATGGGACCGGTCAGATACGTGGGTTATATGCATCATTCATCCGTCAAGCCAAGCCTCTCTCTAGTCTTCTCCGACGGTGCCGTTCCATCTAGCTCGTCAGCATTTTGAAGATTAGGCAGATCGACAAATTGTCAACGCTCGCGGCGGTAAACGAAACCGCAGGAGAAAGGCCAGCAGCTTGCGTTTCGCTAGAACAACCGATTCGAGCTAATCATTCGTTAGTCCACGAAGGCTACTAGTTAATCATTAATTATTCGTCCGTACGTGTGCCTGATTATAATAAGAGAGTGACTAGGGAACGGTATACCGTTGCAACGGTATAGCCGTGAAACTTATGAAACTTATCAGTTTCAGTGCTAGTTTCATGAGTTTCAGTGTTTAGTTTCATTAGTTTCATGTTTTATCAGTTTTTAGTGCTAAGTTTCATGAGTTTCAGTGCAAAAAATCATAAGTTTCATGAGTTTCAGAGGTATACCGTTGCAACGGTATACCGTTTTTTAGTTTTTCTGTTATAATAATGTATTGGTTGTTCCACCACGGCGATCGGGGGGAGTAAGCGTCGTGACCTCGCCGCTTAAAGACTTCTTGCCCGCTCATACTTCTCCCCCTTGGGTCAGTGTATGACCGCATGGCGTTTACCTTTTGCCTCGGACATTATTTAGTCCAGAGCAGACATGGTGCTTCGCCATGTTCTTGGAGTGTCATCTCGTGATTATTATTGAGATACGCAGTATGATACGCCAGTATAAATTAAAAATTTTGTACTGTATAACCAGGAAACTACTCGCAAGATTATCACTAGACGTATAGTTACGGAATCCTTCACGCGTCGATGTAGTTGATCGTCCTCTGCACGCCGCAGTTGTCGCGTTGATGAAGTGGATTGTCCTTCCTTTGCCGTAGCCTTCGTTTCGATGAAGTGGATCGTCCTTCACGCCACAGTCGTCGCGTCGGTGAAGTGGATCATCCTCTCCACGCCACAATTGTCATGTTGATGAAGCAGTCCATCCTCTCCACGCCGCAGTCGTAGCAGCATCACCACATCAGTCCACACGTTCCGGGATGAAACGCCGTGCATCGGTGTGCAAGCATCGTGTCGCTCGGCAGGGGCAATGAGAGGTGGAGGCTAGGGTTCTGGACGAAAATATATGCTCACGCCCACCCTTCTCCACTCCTTATATAGCCACGTGATGAAACCCTAAGCCAGGGCCCATCAGCACGTTAAGCCCACGAGGTCCATTAATTACGGATTCAATCTGAATTAATGCGTCTCAGCCCGTTAAGTGTGTGACTCTGTAGGTTCATGTACATTTGGATATAGATTCGGAAAACTCTTTTCCAATCCAATAATCGGTGGTGGCTCCTTGCATGGTATGCCAACTCCCAAACATATATGATCAAATCAGACAGAACCTTTGAAAGGTACTCATGTAATAATCCTTTTGCCAAACTATATGAAGATTGAACTCAAGGCGAAAAGCATGTCATCTTTTGATAATTCAATCCATCTCTCGTATCTGTGATATGTTAATAAGTTGTGATTGACTCATCAATCACATCATGGCCATGCACTTCCTTAATCATATCACACGAGTGGCCTAGACATATATCTCCATTATACTGGAGTGGCAAATTCTATCTTGACTGCTCACTTCCTTCTACATGTTTTATAGTAAACACGAAAGTAACATTTATAACTATCCGGTTAGGAAATAGTGTTTGTTAACCCCAAGGTACGTAAACTATTACACATGTATGAAATGTGATAATCTCAGGTCTAAGGATCATACAACTACTATGTATGAGATACACTGATGACACATAAGAATGTAATATTCTCGCAGTGTCTCATTGCGGGTCTATCTAACCCATATTCTTCAACATACGTTCACAATGTATTGATGATATCTCTATATCCTATGATCTATGAAACATGATCATCTATCAGTACATATGCAGATCTATTCATCGTTGTCTTCTATGATGATATCCGATCAGAGATATTTATAGAATTATATCAATAAGTAAATAGTTTCATAAGCAAATCACATACTTGCTGATCAATATAATGATATACATTTATTAGACCAATAACCATATTATTATTTATCAACATAGTCTTGTTATAATCATCTATATGACTGTCTCAAGAACATAACACTAACAATTATTACTCAAACCATATTGAACCTGCAGAAATTTTGGTTCACGCGTGTGTGCTTACCGGGCAAGAAATCAGGGATGTCCCTTGAACACCCTATCGTACTAACCAGACAGTGTTGTGGTGGGGTGGGAGGTGATTGCAAAGGTTCTGCCCTATATATAATAGTGCAATGTCATCCATGTATACGTTTTGCCAGGTAGGATCTTCTCTAATATAGAGAAGACAGAAAAGAGAGAGTGTAACTGTCTCTTCGTGAATAATCAACCATATAATCATTACAAAATATGATTATATGATTTATTGTTTATAGCAAACACCTTTTCATGTCATAATTAGAAGATTGTATGATCCTATAGAGACAACCTTAAGAGATAATTTACTGTATAAGTTTGTCTTTGGTTTTTATTAATAGATGATCTAGACAGGTATATAGACAATAGTCCTATTTGTTATTGTACATGCCCTCAATAAAGACGAAAGGGTAAAAAACAGTGCTTCTATGCATCACACTTCTAATATAAATTGTATAAATCTTAAAGCAAATGAAAGATTAGTAATCATCCCTTATTTTTCGTTCATGCTTTAATATTTGTGTAAAACACAAAACAGATTATTAAGTTAGCATGGGGGTGGTGCATCTTCATCTCGAGAAAGGGCTTGGCCAGCATAAAGGACCGACGCATGGCTACTTAGACCCAATTCGTTTCAGCTTCTAGATTATAGATTCTGGATTATGGAAGAAGGTATTTCTGATTGTGGGAGAAACTATCCAGAATCCTCTCATTCGGCAAATAATCCGTTTTTTAAGTTGAAGCTGAAACGAACGATGCCTTAATGCTGTTGGGCAACGAAATCAAGTTAAGAAAGTGCTCCCTTCGTCTAAGTTTATAAGGCATATTTCTTCTTGGCACATAAACCAAGAATATGTTAAAAATTGCTAGATTATCCCTAATTATTATCTCTAACCATTATACTATATGCATGCATATAGAGAATAATAAAGCAAAAATGGATATTTATTAGGGGCACAGAGGAAGCATCACACTAATTTTGCATTAGAATACGAAATACGTCTTATATTTGTGAACAAGATCATTAAAAAAATAAGCATTCTAAATTTAAACAGAGGGAGTAGTCCGCATGAATTTAGAAGCGTAACAAAAAGAAACATGGTTAATCAATTTTCATATATTGACACTATTTGCTCATCTCGATCCCCAGATTAAACACTTGCAACCTCATCATCTAAGAGCATGTATATATCTCGCTCCCTCCCTACGTAAGTGGGCGTTGATATATCCTGCTCTACCCCTACGTAAGTGGGTGTTGATCCATCAAATTAAGCTTCGTACAGGAGGCCCCTATACGTACCCTAGTTACTTACACCCTACACAGTGCACACATACACATGGCCAATCGGCCACGCGCACTAGGGCACTAGGCCTCGATCACCGTCTGCTGCACCGAGCTCCGGCGGTGTCGGCCGCGACGGCGCGTCGGAACTCCTCGGCGGAGCAGGGGATGCGCAGCACGCCCTCCTGGTCGTACCCGAACTGGCGCGCCGCCACCTCCAGCAGCGCCCGCACGCACGGCTGCCCCAGCGCGCGCACGTCCACCACGACCCGCTCGGCCGCATCGCCGTCGCCGTCCGCGCCCCCGACCAGCACCGGCACGCAACCCCTCGGCACCGGCGCGCACGCCTTCTCCTCACCGACAGCGCCGTTGCTCCTCCTCCAGCTCATGATCGACGGAGAGGGCGGGAGAGAGAGAGAGAGAGAGATCTAGAGAGAGGAGCAAGCTTGGATCGTCGAGCACGCGCGGCCGGTGCAATTATATATGTTAGAGAATGTTAATTGTGTAGTACGTGTGTTTGCTCGAAGAGTTCGTATATATACAGGTGATGAGTGGGCATTATAGTGGTCAACGTATGGGGCGCGTGGATTCGGTCGTCCAACTCTTGACCCGTCTTTCGTATTGTTCGAAAACGAGTCTCACTCTCACCACCACCGGCTCGGTGAGCCCATCCAAACAGGCCAACCCACTTTCCTTCAGTGTTTTAAATAGAGTATCAAAGTGGTACTTTACACTATACTTAAGCATTCTTTTTGCACTTCACACCGTCTCTTTCATCCAAATCAACCCACTTTCGTTCGGTGCGTATATACTTTTAAATCGAGTACCAAAGTGTTACTTTACACGATCCTTGGCCATTCCTTCCACTTTACAACGCATTCTCACCATCTCTTCCATGGTATTGAACCAAACCGGCCGGGATTGGACGTCGTGCTCACGCTACCATGCTGGAAAGGTTGACGTCGGTCGGGTTGGAGCCAGCCAGCCAGGGTGTGTTACCAACTTACCATGCGTGTACGTGACAGAATTCAATCACCTTGTTTTCTTATACAAAAACGTTGGCTCTGACTTGGTCCAGGTTATGCGCTATCTGGCAGGCACGCGATTCCGCGACAAAGTGTGTGCTGCCCAGACAAGGGAACGTCAAATTGATCCTACGATAAACAAATTAAGCCCAATTTTTTCCCCCCGAGGGATAGTCAAGAAAATTGAAGCCCATATTTTACGAACATGCAAGTTGTCTACTTTCTCCTCTGTTGCCCGAAACTTGAGTGCGAAGCCTTCCCATTTCAGGCCATGCATGCACTAATCAAATTTGAATTCTCATTTCTCCTAGCCAAAGCTTTGCCAAAATCTTGTCCAAGATCTTGGCCACCAGGTTGGGGCCACATCTGCAGAGCCTCATTTCTCCTAGCCAAAGCGTGTTCATTAGAGGGAGGACAATACTTGACAGCTTCATGTTGGTAAAGAACTTTCTCTCCGAACTCCACAGGAAAAAACAACCCTCGTTTTTCCTAAGCTGGACATAGCAAAAGCCTTTGATTCCGTCATCTAGGAATTCCTCCTTGAAATGCTGCAAAGCTTTGGTTTTGGACAAATTTGGAGGGATTGGATCTCGATCCTTCTTTCCACAGCCAAATCTAGGGTTATTCTGAATGGCAACCCAGGGAAATACTTTGTGCATCGGAGGGGGCTTCGCCAAGGGGATCCTCTTTCCCCAATGCTTTTCACGTTGGCTCTTGAGCCTCTTTTGCTCCTCCTCTCGGCAGCGGCTCACAGGGGCTTCTTCAAGCCAATTCTGCGTACTCTAGTTCAACGACGCACCTCCTTCTATGCAGACGACGTTGCGCTGTTCTTAAATCCGGACGAGCAGAAGCTACAGGTCCTCAACCTCCTCCTACAGGTTTTTGCTGACGCTATGGGACTAAGGAATAACATCAACAAGTCGGAGATATTCCATGTAGCGTGCGACGTGCAACTTCTGGAAAACTGCATACAAAACTTCCCGGCAAGAGTCTAGGCCTTCCCAACAAAGTACCTTGGTTTGCCACTTAGACCTTCAGCCTTGAGGAAAATTGACTGGCAACCTCTCCTCGACAGGATAGCCTCAAGGTTGATCGGTTGGAAAGGGATTCTACTCTCAATAGCAGGCAGATTAACTCTGGTCGGGGCGGTGCTCTCGGCCATGCCGACTTATTTCCTCACAGCCTTCGCGATTCCTGCTTGGGTGGCGAAGAAAATAGATAAATTGCACAGGAGCTTCCTCTGGAAAGGTTTGGAGACCTGCGCATCAGGCCATTGCCTGGTCAACTGGACGACAATCTGTCGCCCAAAATGTTTGGGAGGCCTCGGTTTGGTTTACCTCCAAACCTTTGGGCGGGCATTAAGGCAAAGATGGTTGTGGCGTCTCTGGAGACATCAGATTACTACGGTGCATGTTTCCATCCTACCTCTAGATCACACAGACATTGCCCTTTTCGATGCTAGCACGATGATCGTCATTGGTAATGGGGAGAAAGCGAGTTTCTGGGAAAGTAAATGGCTTCAAGGCGTTGCTCCAAAAGACATTGCACCACTGTGCTACATGCTAGTAAGCAGAAGAAGCAAGACGATTAAGCAGGAACTAACAAACAATAGTTGGATGGTACCTCTTTGTAGAATTACCACCCAGCAGCAGCTCTCCCAGTTCCTCACCCTCTGGAGCCGCTTACAAGGAGTGCAGCTCCTGCCTCACATCCCAGACAGCATTCTCTGGCGGTGGACAGCGGACGGGCTTTACTCGACCAAATCGGCGTACAAGGCTCAAATGGTTGGTGCCATTCCCAGCCCAACAGCAAGTTGGATTTGGAAGGCAAAAACTGAAGCAAAATGCAAGTTCTTTGCATGGATGGCGCTACAAAATAAAATTCACACTGCAGATAACCTGGCAAGAAAAGGGTGGCCTCACAACCCCCTTTGTAGTCTTTGTATTTCTCTTCTGAAACAGGCCCCCACCTGCTTTTCTCTTGTGACTTTGCACATAGCTTCTGGGCTTCGCTTTTTTTTCTGGTTCCAGATCGGCGCTGGCGCCGGCTCCAGGCCTAGACAGGTTGATTGACTGGTGGTCTATAATACGACGGGGTGTCTCCAAAAAAGAACGTCGCTATCTCGATGGCCTGATCATCTACGGTCTCTAGAATCTTTGGAAGGAGCGCAACGCAAGGATATTCAACAACAATCATTGTTCGGGGCTGAAAGTAGTGCATGCTACCCTAGAGAACTATAAGAGCCGCTCCCTGGTTTTGTCGGCTTTGAGTCCTTTCCCTCTCCTCTAGGTCTCGGAGAGTTCCCTTAGTCTGTTGAGTCTGTTGGCTATGGTTTCCTAGGTTGTTTTCTTTGTACCTGACTGTTTTTCTCTCTCACTATCAATGAATAGCAGCGCTCCTGCCTCTTTTCAAAAAAATAAATAAATGAATTCTCAGTTTGTTAACCCGTATCTTCTTCTTCTTCTTCTTCTTCTTCTTCTTCTTCTTCTTCTTCTTCTTCTTCTTCTTCTTCTTCTTCTTCTTCTTCTTCTTCTTCTTCTCGTCGAAATTCTCTTCGGCGCTAATAGCGTCTCTCGATAATTACTACCTTAGATGGCCGCCAAATCATTCTCTACGGAAAACATGGACGGATTTAGAGCACGTAAACGTTGACCACAACGGAGGAAAGCGTCACGACCTATTTTGATTAGCACCTTATTTACCCCCTTTCTGTCAATCACCTGTTGTTTCCTGGGCAAATTGGCAAGCTAGAAGTTTCAAAAAAAAATTGGCAAGCTAGCAATTAACCGCGTATAGACTAGAGGCATCTATATCAATGTGCATCCACATCAAAATTTTCCCAGTTCCACCACCGCTTATCAACCTCGGTCACTAGCTACGTGAGAGCGAGTAGCAGCTTAAATAATTGAGACGGAGACGGCTTTCGAGTCCAATCTTTGATCTCACTGTCATCCATTTGAAATCGTTGCCACGCCCAAATAATTGACTCGGCCGCAGTGAGGAACTTAGCGAGCTGAAAGTGTTGACCTCCTCACCACAGCAGTACTGGAGGCACACGCGAGCCTTGTGCTAAACATGATGCCTACAAGTAGAAGAAGAACTCCAGAGTTTCTCTCTCTCTCTCCATTCTTTCCTTTTTCTGCTACAGCATTCTCTTCTGCCCAGTCATGTGGCACGTGAGGCGAGGATCGATCGGTCTCGAGTGTGCGTCGACCATGGGCTAGCTCCGTTGAAATCACAAGGCAATTCCTTCTCTGTAGTTAATTAGCATATATCTGGCGCGTAATTGTGTGAGCGCGAAGCGAGGTGATCCCTAGCTTTGTCTCTGTCTCCAAAGCGTGCAGGATATGACGATATGTCAGTATGTGACTGAGCTTTCTTGTTGCTGCGTAGATCCAAGTTGTCTCATCAGGTGAGACGTCGCCATTCAGCCATTCAGGCGAATAACAGGCTCCATATCAAACTTTGACTCCGGCACAGAGCACTGCTAGGAATCTCATGGTAGTAGGAGCACGCATATCAATGTATATATAGTAGTAGTGATGATATCAACAAGGAAAATGTTTGGGACTGTGTCGCCTGCAGACGAGGAGTCTGAGTTGTACGCACTGATGACGTTGTTCGCCTGCAGAAGAGAACCCAGTTTGGCTAGTTAGCAACTTAGCACTGAAATCACCGGACGGCCCCGGATCAAGACGAAGTGGCCACAGGCCCCGTGCAGGTTGGGCCTTGGGTCGGTTTGGGCTGGGCTTTCATTGTTTAATTGTATGCTTTGAACTTCCATCAAGTTGATGGAATAACACTTTTTCTAGAAGTAAAACATGGTTCTTTGGTTAGATTACAGTTAAATCGAGCTTGTTCTGAAAAATTAGGTCCCTAAAGCATACCACTTAATGGATAAATTGGCCTGGATAACAAACATGATTCAGCGTTAGTGTGCCATTGCCTCGCTGTTGACAACACAGCTCTTTTTGTAGTCTTTGCAAAACAGTGTTATTTAGACTGGTAGTCAATATAATATGACTAGTGCAAAACAGTGTTATTTAGATTGGTAGTCAATAGTCTAAACAAAATCCCTGGACTTTTTTTGTTAAGTGCCTTACAGGTTTCAAAAATCAACAAAAATCGTTCAAAAATCATGTTTTTTGACTATATCAAACCGGCTCAATAAACTATACCAGTCGATAAACCGGTCTAATTTAAAAAATTTAAAAAAATTGAGAAATTTTATGCGACGTAAATTGGTAAAAATCGGTGAAATCGCTCGATTTTCGATGAAAATCGCTCAAAAATTGGCTGTCGCAAAATTTAGCCTGATCGGTTTATTTTCGAGTTGTTTCGACTTTTTTACTAGGGAGTTCAAAAGATTTGACTTCGAAATCATTCGGTTACTACCGATTTTCGACGAAAATCGGTGCCGAACAAGGGGCGATATCTAAGATCGAAATGGTATTGTAAACCCTGACGCCCTCTATGTGAAAAATACAGAGTCCATCATCGGAATAATTGTACAACAACATTACAAGTCAACCGAAAATTTATACTGTATACTGTTTTGCTGAACAATCTTGACATTTGCCATTTACTTATTTAGATTGTACATCAGATGCTGTGATTGATCTTATTTTACTTTAGAAAACAATGCAGAGAATGAAGAATCTCATTCTGCTGCAGGTTGCGCTTCTAAACTGTAAATGCATTTTCCTAAAATAACGGTAAAAATAACCAAGCAAATGCAAACAAACTGATAATGTTAGCATCTCTTTTGGTTTTCGTAGAAAATGGGGTGAGTTTATCTCTACGGTTTTATGGATTGAAGTCAAATGGCGGAGGACATTATTAGAAAATTGCAGGCTGGATAAGGTAAGTGCTATCCTTTTATTAATTGCTTTGGGTTGTTATTGATATAATATTGTATTTGGATGGCACAGAATTTTCATATCATAAATGATTGAAAAGTGAATAACAGCCTACAATCTGATGTTGTTTGTACCTAGGTGCCAAAGTGTTCCTGTATTTTTCCTTTACTTTTATTGTCTTTGTTGAGTGACATTTGAGAGGTTGTATGTTCGATATTGTGGCCTGGTTATTAGCTAAATCTTTTCTACATTCACTAAAACAGCTGGAGCAATAAGATGAAAGGTGTGGGGCTTTATTCATGTGGTATCACCTCGATCGTGTGGCGATCGGATCAGGTAATTAGAAGTGTTGATAGATAGTAACAAATAAATATTGAAAAATTGGTTTGATTGATTGTGTTTATAGTGTCCATGCTCATATGTGATGGTTCGTAGTTTTAGTGTTATTGTCTACAAAAGGGTGACTTATAGGTTCTGTGTGTGAATATGACCTAGAATGCTAGTTTTTATTGATATTGTACTAAATAAACCCAGTCTTTATTTTCTTCACAGTTGTGTAAAGTTACTTATGGTAATGAAAATATTAAGGTGAAATTCATGTTAGTATTGGATAGTAGAAAGGGCCTCACATGTTTACAATTTCATTAGCAAATATATTGAGCGTATGAAATTTAAGCATATTGTTTATTGTATCATTTGGGTCGTGGTTTATGGTATGTGTACACTCTCTTTTAGGATTCCACTACAACACACAGCACTCTCACACTTTGTTTTGTCTCTACCAGACTGATAGTAATATGATAATATCATACATAAAATTTAGCTAATGCACTACTATACAAACCCTCATCACAGACGGTTCACAAACCACATCACAGACGGTTTTGTGAACCGTCTGTATCAAACTGTCGTGATGACTCATAGTCATTACAAACGGTTTTCCAACTATCTGTGAACAAATTCATCACAGACGGTTCCAAACTAGAACCGTCTGTGATAAATGGATTATCACAGACGATTATATCTATAAACCATCTGTGATAAGCCATTTTATCACAGACGGTTCTTGTTTGGAACCGTCTGTGATGATCCATTTATCACAGACAGTTCTATTTTGGAATCATCTGTGATGATCCATTTATCACAGACAGTTCTATTTTGGAACCATCTGTGAGGTTCTATCTTGACAACTGTCTGTGAGGATGATTTTAAATTTCTTACAACAATTTTGATTAATTGGCTAGCCTCAGGAAATGCTAGCCATGCCCTCTGAAACAAATTACAGTACAGAGCATCACCAATATATTATTATGACATATATTGCAGAAATGAACTCGGTCGAATCACGTATTACAACATACAGGGCATCCATTTTAGAAATCAACTCTGATCGCACATTACAATATACAGTGCATCCATTACAGAAATAAACTCACATATATAAGAGCCAATTAAATTCAGAACTATAACTGACAAATTCACAGCATAAGGTTCACAAATTAATCCAAATGGTATCAAACAAATTCACAACTCATTGGGTGAGGCTTGAGTGGAATTCGCCTGTTGTATTAATGACCTCACGATTCAAGAACGCACAGAGTTGTCCTCGAATACCTAGCAGGTCAGCCTGTTCCAACGCAAGTTCAGCGCATTGCCATCTCTATCAATGGGAAGAGTAAAGTTTTTGCGTGTATAAAAAGTAATAAGTGGAAACAAATATTTAAATATTGACAAACCTCTATGTCATTGATTTACTTTGTACCAATGAGGAGTTGCATGTTATGGCAAACGTAGAATCAACATAGGTTAGTGGCCTGTGGCTGCTGGTGGCACTGCCAAAATATAAACAGGTTAATTAGTTCGAAGGTTTCATTATGGAGTGTGTGAAGGCGTATTAGCGGATACCGGAAAGTTATAAATATGCTTCAGCTTCGCTGTGTCCTTGTGTGGCCCTCCATGAGCTTTGTAGACAACGAACGACGTGTCGAGTAAATTTATGATAGGCACCAAGACATGGGTGCCGCCCTTTTTGGAATCAAGGTAAATTACCTTATGCTTTCTTGGTATAATTACAAGTACAATCCAGTGAAACCTACATAGGTATGTTGCCATGGTCATTCAACATAACTTCAATCTACGTTATATAGTACAAATCAACAAGTATAGCAACTAGATGAAGCACTTACCCCGGGTTGTGTGGTAAAATTATGAAGTTTTTGTCCCATTGAGTCAACATTACTTTTTCCACGTACTCATGGATGAATTGAATATTTTTGTCCATGTTTTGCTTCGAAACCATGTGTGGGTCGATGAAACCCATCGGTTCATTCCTTGCTTTTGCCTCTATGATCATGTATCCAGGGTTAACGTTACCGACGAATTTCGTTCGAATTTTGCGAAATTTGAGCTTACCGCTCGGAAACGAAATCGTTTTTCGTTTGATTTTTCGTCCAAATTCAAATTCAAATTTAAAAATTTTAAAAATTTGACATAATTTATCCAAAATTTCCCTATAATTAGTATTAATATCCTTATGACCTTTGATATGAATATTTTTTGAAAAAATAAAGTTTGAAGACATTTTTGAAGCGTTCAAAATGTAGAAAATAGAAAAAAGAAAAAAATTTAGAAGTATTTTTAATAGCAATATTTATTCAAGTACGTCAAGTAGAAATATTTCTTCAATTATGTTAAGTAGCAATATTTAGTATCACTTTTGCAAGATTAAACATATGCATTGTTGGACTAATTGCTAATAAAAATTAAAAAGTTCGAATCTTGAAATGTATGGATGCCTTATAAAAGTCAATGGAGTAATAAAGTATCTTTTAGGGGTGAAACCGTCAAAGTGTATTTGGATTGTTTTGGAGCTGACATTTAGGTCAAACCAGCCAAGCTTCTTTAACGCCAACTTCTCCTAGAACCAGCTTTCTATTTAGTTGCAATATTTGTTGAAGTATATTTAGTAGCAATATTTGTTGAAGTATATTTTAATATGTTAATGTTATCCAATATTAAAAATTTTCCTTGTATTGATATGTGACAACTTTCAATTATTTAAAATATAGCAAAGGTATGGTATTTTTTAATATATTAATGTTATCCAATATTAAAAACTTACTTGCATTGCTATGGTATATTTAATATGTTAATGCTATCTAATATTGAATATGCCATGGTATTGAAATGTGGATTTGTTGAATTGAGTTGTGAACGGTGTTGAAATGAAATGTTATTATTGGTGCAATTTGAGATTGTCTAAAATATAGCAAATGGCATGCCAAACATTTTTATCTTCTTCCATATTGTGCTATTATAATTCTCCACAATTTTTAGAATTTTTCATAATTTTTTTTTGCATTTTTCTTCATTTTTCCATTCAGTTCAAACACTCCATCCAAACTAGTGGAATTTTCGAGAATTTCGACTGAATTTCGAGAATTTCGAACGAATTTCGAGAATTTTCAAAAAAAATTGAGCTGATTTTGACCGGCTGTTTGACTTTCAAACAGTTCGATTTTTTCCGAATTTCGAGCGATTTTCAACGAATTTCGCTACTGCAGGGAGTTCAAATTTCAAGTGCAAAACGAAATTGTTAACCCTGCATGTATCTACATATATATACAAAATCAATGATCATGTATCTACATATATGCTTTTTATCAGTACAACACGAATCTATATCATGATTGCACACACTTACAATGTCCAGCATCTGATGAGTGAAACGTCGAGGGCGTTGAAGTTGTACAGATCGAACAAGTCGTTGAAGCCAACCACAAAGAAGCCATCTAAAAACTGGTGTGAAAAATGCTCCTCCTTGAAGCGGACTGAGATACTCGTTGCCCGTTCTGCCGTCGGCTTGTTGGCTTGTTCCATGCACCATTCTTGTATACGGTTCGTGGATAAAACCGTCTGTGATGTGGGGATCCTTATCACAGACTGTTCGTGTTTCAAACCGTCTGTAATAAGGAAATCATCACAGACTGTTCGTAGATAAAAACCGTCTGTAATGTGCTTCAGACTCATCACAGACGGTGTGTATATAAAACCGTCTGTGATGAGATGTCTAATATGAGTTCTCGTGTAGTAGTGATATGAGTTGTGCCTTACGTATTACATTCTTTATATCTTCCCTTACGCTATCTGTACGTGCTGCTCTATTGAATTATATCATCCATGATTCCATTCATATTTTCTTTGAATAAATTTCCTTTTACCTGAACGTTAATTCTACCATGTATGCCATCATTCATGTACGTATATATACAAGTCATTTCGTACTCTCGTATATACTCTTGGGTTTAAGTTGCTGCGACGACGACTCATTGTAAAATTCCCTGCTTTGTAACTCTTCTCGTATAGTAATAACCAGCGAATGTGGCGCGCTTCGCCGCGCTGTTCTGTTAGGTGGTTTCCGAAAGTAAACGAAGATTGCTAAGAGAACAGATTGGTGTATGCTTTTTATTTACGTGTGTATCAAATCTGGCCATGTCTTTTGACTAATTTGCTTAACACTTTATCATCAACCGGCTAACCTCCTTCTGTCGAGTTTAATACTCTATGTGTTAACTGGGTAATACATGCTCCGAAAAATATTAGAGATGTCAACCTTCTTTTATTGAGTTTAGTACTCTATGCGTTCATCGAGTAATAATACACGTTTCGAAAAATATTAGAGATCGAGCTGGGAAAAAAATCTAGAGATTAAAAATCGAGTTGAAAAAAAAATTCTAGAATAGAGCTGTACACATTTCTGTTGATGAAAATATTTTTTCTGGGAAAAACGGAGAAAGGACCTGGACGTAAGGGCCGGGGACCTGTTTGCTATATTTTTGGACCTAATCACTATTATAAAAAATTAGAAAAAGACTCGTTCGAGATTTGTATTTAGCGGGGTGCTTTTCCGTAAAGTAACGAACCAGGGACCTAAATGCAATTTAGAAACGTTTTTCTTATACTCACAAAAAATCGCAAAAGGACCTCTTTGTAATTTATAGGGACCTATCCGTAATTTAGAGAAAAGGGAGGGATCTTTTTGCAAAATGGCATGGGGGTGAGGTGGATGCATGAGAGGGCTCCAATTCTCCCCCAGGTAATAGAGTTAGTATGTGTGTTTAGTTGGAGAAACATGAGTTTGCTGGTTATTTTTTTTAATAGGGTCTACTAGTCATGGTGAACAATTGGTCGCTAATTTATATAATCTCAGCAATTTTATATCATTCTTGCTGATTGTGTTTAGCTGTGATCCAAAAGCTCAAGACATGGTTGGAATACTTAATTCAAGGAAATTCTTATATAAGGAGAATGGCATGTGCAGTTCCCTATTGAATACTTGTTTGTTTGTTTGTATGTATATACACACACATATTCTATTAAGTCGTTTACACATAGTATTTTTCCCAAGTAAGTAGGCCCTGGCAGCATGGTTCACATTATCAACAATTTTCACTCGAATGTTGTGATAATCGACCGTATCGAGTCGGTTCGAAATTTGAAACTGGTTGGTAAATCGGCCCAATTAAAAAAATTAAAAAATTATGAGATGTAAACCTGTCAAAAATAGGTAAAATAACTCAATTTTGACGAAAATCGCTTAAAAAATCGGCCGCAAAAAAAAATTCAATTGTTCGGATGATTTTCAAAAAATTTGATTTCGAGACCCTTTATTTTTTTAACGATTTCGTGTGATTTTTGATGAAAATCGCTATTGGGCTGGAGGCAATTTCTAAGATCATTTCGATAATTTAAACCCTGCCTGGCATCAGCAGCCACCGACGCCATTTTTTTTGAAGTGAAAGGTAGGAGCGCTGCCTGATTCACTCAAGCAGATAAATAGAACGAAAAAGGTTCAAGTTAATATTACAAGGCAAAGCCAAGCCAGCTGAACCTCCGGACCTGGCAACAAAAAGACAGAGAAACCACGAAGGAGACGAAACGGAAAGAGGAAAAGAGAAAGAAAGGAAAAAACAAAAGAGCTAAAGCTTACGTTACACTAAACGATGCAACAACTTTTTAATTCCTCGTGCTCCAACAAGGGCCCAGCAAGAGGCCTGATCCTTAACTTCTTGAAGCAATTCGTCATTTGATTTCGAAGTGCAGCGAAAATCAAACCTTCAGTTTTGAAAATCATAAGTGATGAGGTCGAAAACAGATTGCACGGTTGAACTTTTCTTCAAAGCAAACCACTGCCGCCATTAAAAGTTGCTTCGTTGCAGTGTCAGCAATGACCCATTATCTATACGTTGGAGACATTTGGCCAAAGTGTTGAATTCTTCAGTCGGAAAAAAAGTTTTAAAGGTTATCTATACGTTTATTCTCGATGAACCTTGGATGTTTCTATGGTCTAAACCTTTTGATGAGACCCGTCAGATTACATTGGATTATCCATCATTCATCCGTCAAGTCAAGTCTTTGTAGTGTTCGACGACGATGCCATTCCATCTGGCTTGTCAGCATTTTGACGATTAGGCAGATCAACTAGTTGTCTTGTCCACGCTCGCGGTGGAGAACGATCGAACTGCAGGAGAAAGGCAGCGCATGCAGCTTGCGTTTCGCTTTCGACAATCGAATCGAGCTAATCATTTGTTAATTAGTATACGAAAGCTACAATAGTTGATTATTCGTCCATACGTAGGCATCGTGACGTCGCTGCTTAAAGACTTCTTCCTCGCTCATGCTTCTCCCTTGAACACCCCTATCCTACTGACCAGACAGCGGATCGAGCATTGGAGCTAGAGATGCTAATGGGTTTGGACCAATAGAGATTTTTGAATTAGGCCAGTTCAAAATTACGAATAGATTGGATTTATTTTGGATATATAGCTATGTGGTTCAGATCTAAGCTTGATTGGGCTAGGCTTGGATCTTTTATTTTTCTACTAAATCTCGCACCACCAGGAAAGTAAACTAACTGGTGTTGTCTTTAGCACTAATATTTTCATTTTTGTTTTACATATTTCAATTGTATACTTTAAGTTCTAACTTTCAACCTATGTTTCTAGGAAGTGATATATGTAATTATAGATCTAGTTTTATCACTTACATATTGCAATGTAAACTATCAACTCATCAAACAAATAGTTTATTTAGATAAAGGCCCAAATCAAGGTTCAGACTTTTATTTGGGCCTAGATTAGGATTGTACCTCACTCTTTTTGGATCAAATTGGATACAGATCTATGAGAAAGAACATTAGGCTTGAACCAAATATGTGATGGGCTTTGGCCCATTAGCATCCTTAATTGGAGCCCACATGCATGCATGCAGTGGTGCGCATGAGAGACGTGCGGTGTGGTGGGTGCATTCGATTTGCAAAGGCTCCGTCTTATATATAATATTGTAATATCAGTCGTTCATAAGTTTTGTTATTTATGTTTATATATATGTATATATAATATAATTACCTGGGACACCATGGTGCCTGGGCACCATGATAAAAAATGGGTATTTTCTCTATTTATTTGCATTCGAAAATTTTTGAAATTTTTAGAATGTTGAGTTTAACCAGTTTACTAACTAGTTCAAACAAATTTGAACTGAAATTCGAACTAGAGTTTCTTATTTTGATGATAGTTTGATTGTAGGTATGTGCTGATTATATATATAAATCGGTAAAGAATGCGATCTAAATTCGTTCAAATCTTTGAATTCGAGTATATTTTCTTTCAAATGTATGTGTTTTATTTGAATTGTTATATATGGGTATATACTCTAAAACTGAAAGTTTCAAAAAATATACCCGAATTTGATTGAATTTGTGCATTTAAAATCATGGTACCTGGGCACCATGGTGCCCCATAACGGCATCATATATCATATATATAAAGAAATAAGAAAGAGAGGGTATAGTTGTCTCTTCATGAAGATATGACCATATAGTCAATACAAAATATGATTACATGAGTTATTATCCGTAGTAAACACCTTTTCTTGTCATAATTAGAAGATTGGAGGATCCTACAGAGACAACTTTAAAAGACAATTCACTGTATAGGTTATCCTTACTTTTGTTTCTAGATGATGTAAAGAGAACAACTGTTCATCGTCTTTGTTATTGGGAAATAAATTATGTGGAGCTGGTATGCAAACTCTTTCTCGTGCATATCTGATGCTGATTGATGCCATATGGACAACCCTGCAATCCAACGCCACGTATTAAGTCTGAATTAAGTAACCAAATTTGCATCGAAATAAGCAAGAGATGAGTTCAAAATCCTCACTTAATGTGTGGCGTTGGATTGCAAGGCTGTCCACGTGGCATCAATCAGCGTCAGGTATGCACGAAAATAAGTTTGCATACTAGCTCCACAGAATTTATTTCCTTGTTGATTTAAATCTGTCTCAAATATCCATTATCCGGATACTCCAGTTATTTTGCGCTACTCTAATTAACCCTAACACCGTACGTCAAAGCTTCGTACATGAGGCCCCTATACATACCCTAGTTACTTACACCCTCTACACGTGCGTCCGCAGACACACATACACACATGGCCAGTCGGCCCCGAGCACGTGGCCTCGATCACCGTCTGCTGCGCCGAGCTCCCGCGGTGTCGGCCGCGACGGCGCGTCGGAACTCCTCGGCGGAGCAGGGGATGCGCAGCACGCCCTTCTGGTCGTACCCGAACTCGCGCGCAGCCACCTCCAGCAGCGCCCGCACGCACGGCTGCCCCAGCGCGCGCACGTCCACCACGACCCGCTCGGCCGCATCGCCGTCGCCGTCCGCGCCCCCGACCAGCACCGGCACGCAACCCCTCGGCACCGGCGCGCACGCCTTCTCCTCGCCGACAGCGCCGTTGCTCCTCCTCCAGCTCATGATCGACGGAGAGGGCGGGAGAGAGAGAGAGAGAGAGAGGAGCAAGCTTGGATCGTCGAGCACGCGCGGCCGGTGCAATTATATATGTTAGAGAATGTTAATTGTGTAGTACGTGTGTTTGCTCGAAGAAGTTCGTATATATATAGGTGATGCGTGGGGATTTGTCATTGTGGTCAACGTGTGGGGCGCGTGGATTCGGTCGTCCAACTCTTGACCCGCCTTTCGTATTGTTGGAAAACGAGTCTCACCACCACACGTCCGGTTCGGTCTGTCTGAGCCCATCCAAACGGATCCACTTTCGTTCAGTGTACATATATTTTTAAGAGAGGTGTTTTTATATATATTTTTAAATTTTTTTTGCACAAATATCAAAATATAAATGAAGGGTAGATGGTGATTACTTACCTTTTCACTGGATTCAAGATTTGTGCAATTCGTATTGAGAGGAAAAGCATAGAAGCACTACTCTATTTTTAAATAGAGTATCAAAGTGGTACTTTATGCTATCTTTGGTCGTTCTTTTCATTTCACATCACCTCTTTTTTATTATCTCTTTCATCCATATCAACCCACTTTTGTTCGTTGTATATACCTTTTTAAATAGAATACTAAAGTGGTACTTCGCACAATCCATAGACATTTTTTTCTCACTTTACACCATCTCTTCTTACCGTCTCATTCATGTAAGGTAATGGTGGAGCTAGCTATGGCCCAAGCCTCGAACTGGATCAGCTATTCTTGAGCTGGTCTGTATTTTTGGTGATTTTTCAAGTGATTCTTCCTGAACTTTTTATCCTAGACCTCGGATCACTGACCAGATAGCTCGAGACCTAGCTTCATCTTGCTTTCATGGTGTTGAACTAAAACCGGCAGGCTCAAGCTAGCCAAACCGGCCGGGATTGGACCGGACCGGGCCGGGGATCGCGCTCACGCAGCCATACAGGAAAGGTTCACGTCGGTCATGGATGTGGCGGAGCCAACCAAAACGGTGTTACCATGTACGAGACAGAATCCAGACACCTTTATTTCTTTTACAAAAACGTTGGATCTGACTTAACTGACAGGCACACGCACGATTCCGTGACGAAGTATTTGCTGCCCAGCCAGACAAGGGAAAACCAAATTGATCCAAAGATAAATAAAGCTTCACATTTTTCTCCCTGAGGGATGGTCGAGTAAATTAAAGCCCACATTTTACGAAGATGCAAGCTGTATTATACGTTCTTCTCTCTGTTGCTTACTTCGGTGATGCAAACGCAAACAGCACGTGCCGGGGTGGCGCGCGCGCCGAAGCTTCAGTGCCCGAAACTTGAGTGCGAAGCCTTCACATTTCAGGCCATGCATGCACTAATCAAATTTGAATTCTCAGTTTGCCAACCCGTACGTTCTTCGTCTTCTTTTGAACGTTGCGTGCTGGATTCAGACGAAAATCTCTTTGGTGCTAATGGCGTCCCTCGATAATTTCCACCTTAGATGGCCGCCAAATCATTCTCTACGGAAAACATGGACGGATTTAGAGCGCGTAAACGCTGACCACAACGGAGGGCACTGCTGTTTCCTAGGCAAATGAGCAAGCAAGCAACCACGTACACAGCGGTGTCCATTTCAATGTGCTCTGGGAGACTGGGATTTAAGCAGATTTTAGCGTTTGAGAAGCCGAATAGAATGCCATGTCACTAGCTACGTGAGAGCGAGTAGCAGCTTAAATAATTGAGACGGAGACGGCTTTCGAGTCCGATCTTTGATCTCACTGTCATCCATTTGAAATCGTTGCCGGGCCCAAATAATTGACTTGGCCGCAGTGAGGAGCTTAGCGAGCTGAAAGTGTTGAACTCCTCACCACAGCAATGGAGGCACACGCGAGCCTTGTGCAAAACATGATGCCTAGAAGTAGAAGAAGAAGTGAGCGCGAAGCGAAGTGATCCCTAGCTTTGTCTCTGTTTCCAAGCATGCGTACGAGACGAGAGCGTCCTGTAAGTTGGGCCCGGATCAAGAAGAAGTGGCCACAGGCCCCGTGCAAGTTGGGCCCTGGATGTTTATGATCGTAGAGCTGAGCTATACCTCTACGACGTGTCGCTGGAGAGCCTGGGCAGTCGCTCGTCTTACCCGAGATCTGCATGATGCTGGCCAGGAATTTGCAAGTTGCAAGACTTCAGACTTTCAGAGGAGAGTGGTGGTTTCTTGGGTGATTCTTAGCTGGCCCATGCACGGAAGTGAGGCCACCACAGACGTAGGATTGCAATCTAACTGCCCCTGATCGAGAGGGGAGGACCGGACGGTACCATGTAACCGATTGGGTTGGGCCCAGCCCAACTGGCAGGCGGGGAAACTTCTCCCCGTTCTTCTTTTAAGTCTGGGCCCATCTTCGATTTGTTAATATCGCTTTTTCACGCACCTGATCTGATTTTTTCCCTCCAGCTCGGTACCACGTTCGTCTAGGCACCGAACAACATCTCACCTCCATTTGTTTCTTTAGCGTGCGTTTCGTTGCCTGTACTAATGGTACATGTATAAGATGGTTCAAAAAAAGCCATTCATGCGTTTGGTTGCTTGAATAGAACCATCCCATCCTGGATCAAGTGATACAATTTTGAGGAATATTCCTTCTAGATGTTGAACCATCTCATTCACCTAAAATAATGAAACCAAATGGTACAGGACCATTCCATCCCATCCAACCTTGTCTAATGAACCAAGCACACCCTAAGACGAAGCTCTAGGTACGATCGATCTGTCAGTTCGTCCGGGCCAGGTTTGTCGACTGTCGAATCATAATATTTTTTTAAAAAAAGAATTTAACACAACACCAAAGCACTAATTAATGAAATGCAACCAACATGTTAGGCCGTACGGTTTCGGGGTGTACGGTCCATGCGTCCAGCAAAGGAACTGACCTAACCAGATGCACCCGCACGCATCTTGATCCCTTCCCTGTTTGCTGGGTCACAGCCTTTACGTTTCGACCTAGACTGGACAGCGAGGGGGCACATCGAGACGGCGCAAAGCAACAGGCACGGTTTTTGTCTTGCGTGCTGTCTCACTCTCGTCTCGGAGAAAATTTAAGGAAGCTGTTCATCAATCAGGCTCGTTTCGTGTACGGAAAAAGGCTGGTTCGCCAGCCCGTCACATCGTGTGGATCACCGGATTAGTCTTGATCTGTTTGGCTCAGGAGTATTCTACTGTACGAGTCGCGGTTGCTGCTGACAGGCTATTGTGCTCTCTGTTTCTTTGGTCCACTTGTGCAGTAAGCAATGGGTGCCAGGCTTTGTTTTCTGCTCGATGATAGTTGCAACTTGCAACAGACTCTGTTCCGACAATGTCGCCGCTGTACTTAGGTCTATCGGCTAGCTAATTAGCAGGAACTAAACTGTTTCGTGTGAAACACCAGAGGAAGCTGCTTAGACAGAAACAAACCATGGTCCATTGAATTCGTTACAGAGAGGACTGAAAGTTGAATGATCATGGATCACCATGCAGTAACATATTTTTGTCCGTCGTCAAAAGACTCAAAGGAAATCGAAGATTGCTTCCAGAATTCCCGGGGGACAAGCTACACGAGATGTCGGCAACGCTTTCCACGGGCGACGTCCGTACTTGCCGGGACCTCTGCATTCAACCGCGCGCACTATTTCCTTGGTAGCCTTTCGTTTCCGCGTGCTGGAAGGAACTACGTACAAGCTTTATTTTTGAATTTTGAATAAAAAGCAGGAGTTCTGCCGCTCAATTAAAAAGAGAAATTAACAGAGTACAGGAAACCCAAAACACAAACACAAACCACCACAGCTAACAGGGTGCCGAAACTAGGGAGACCCTGTCCAACAAACCACTACACCTACCTTACAGGCCCCAAGGCCCACAGACCTAAAGAGACTAAGTTACGTACAAGCTTTATCATACTTGGTTCCGTGTAAGTATAGTCTTCTTCTCAATCATAGAAATACCGATAAACGATACGTATTACTTATCGTATTTTTCTACCATAGTAGATCGTCAGCATCGCAGCGTCTCGAGTCAATGCAGCACGTCCAAAAGGCCTACCGTGGCTGACGAGGTACCATAGTACCTAAACACAGTCTCATACCACGGTAGGAAGGTAGGGTCTACCATCTGTCGTCTTGTTATGGTATTGACAACTTTTTACACTAAAAAAGGGTAGTGGGTGACCCGTATTGTTTACCCTAAGAAACTAAATTTACAATTTTATTTATCAGGACAAAGTAAAAAGGTGCGATAAGACTAAAGACAAAAGGCTTCCTCGAACTACCGACAGGGGATTCAAGTAAAGAAATTAACGGACAGAAAGCGACGGGTAACCTACCTGGGGCCCCACGTGCATCGTCCTCCCTTCCGTGACGCTACGGAACCGTACAGGGACGGGGTACGGAAGTCTCCGAGAGCGACGGCACGTGAGGGCGCTCGCTGATCGAATTCCGCCGATGGGAACCTCTCGCCCGTTCCGTTCCTTCGCGGCCGACGCTTCGATGGGTTGGTACTTGGTACTGCTTGGCTAGAAGCTACCCTGTACCTGTAAGTGTGTATGGGCACGCGTCATGTGTAGTGCCAGGTGATGGTGAATTTTTCCATCCACGTGGTGAAAGATGGTCGGCATTGAGAGAGAGAAAGAAGAGGAGTACTTTATTGACAAGGTGACTGACGTTGCATAGGCAGATCTTTTTAAAAATGGGTTTTGATAAGATTCATCCGTATGTTTTCTTTAGTAACCATCATCCAAATTCTTGACCATTGAATTTGCTTTCAGATCGATGCATGCCCCCCTGAATTCGAGGTGGGTTGATCCTACGGATGTGTATTTTGATCGTACGGTTCAAAGTTTAGATGTTTTTTTGAGGCAAAACATCCGGATGATGCCTATACACTCCCTTTAAAAATTACACAAATATTAATTGTCAGCTGTGTTGAGATGTAATAGACCTACAAAATAATCAATTTAATAAAAAGAAAACAGTTTTACCTTACTATATTGTATATATGCTTATTGTACTTTTTAGGTTTACGATTTTACAAAGAAAAAAGAGTTTATATGCAAAAGACAAAGCCCAAGGTCTATTATCTAATTACGATTTCAATCAAAATTAAATTTAGTCACATGAAAATATTCTCGACTAGTGAACAAAACACTAGTCGAAGATATGGTACGCCCTAGTTACCCAGACTAAGTATACACACGCTGGTCGGGGAAGACTCATTTAGTTGCTTCGATCAACGTATAGGTCAGCAATTGAATAACTTTCACTTTGACCAGATAACTGGTCGGAGAGGCAGTTAATCATACGGAAAGTTCTCTCTGACAGGTACAAACAACTGATTGTAAGTTACTCCTTACGAAAAAAAAACACCTCTTCGTAAAGAGACACCTCCTGATGGAAAGGTGCCTTTTGACAAAAGATGATAACTGATATCCTTTCATTCAGTATAAATAGGAGGCACTTATAACGACAAAGAATATGATAATCAAACCCAAAAGAAAAGGCAAAATTAGCACTAGAGTTCCATTTCCATTCCATAAGTTTGTACTTTGTAAACCACATGTGATTGAATAGAAAACAATCC
Source organism: Rhipidocladum racemiflorum (assembly GCA_036346355.1). Classification (NCBI taxonomy): domain Eukaryota; kingdom Viridiplantae; phylum Streptophyta; class Magnoliopsida; order Poales; family Poaceae; genus Rhipidocladum; species Rhipidocladum racemiflorum. The sequence continues at coordinate 65,770,426 of CM070576.1, read as the reverse complement.
CATTCATCTTATTTTAAAGTCTTAATTGTTTCCGCGTAAAAACAATCGATTTAGACTATCTCCAGCGGTTTCCCTTTCCCTCCAAATCCCTTCACGAACAGATCCTAGTCTTTCCAACGGATTCCTTCACGATTCCTTCTGGAAGGATTCAAATGATGAATCCCTTTAGAAAGGGATTCTCTCTCCAATCCCTTCACAAATCCCTTGAGGGGATGCTGCTAGAGATAGTAGGAAATAAAGGGAATGAATATGGGGAAGGAAATAGAGAAGGGAATGGAACGAAGGAAAATTGCTGGAGATAGTTAGAAACAGATGTCTTTAACATCGATAACTATGGTTACACTTGTTATTCGATTGGTCATTATAGTTGATCTACTGCAGACATCGTCAATCGCACCCCTCACTTCGACACGGGTCACTGTATTTATACTTATTATTCGATTAATCATTATAGTTGATTTACCGTGGACATGATCAACCACACCCCTCACTTCGGCGCGGGTCTAGCCGCAAGTGAGTAGGCCTTCGGCGCCCGTACTGTCGGCATTACGTGTCGCTCAACCATCACCCCAACCTACACTGTCCCGTGTTCTGCACCCAAGCACCCGATCCCAACTCCCATCCCACTCAACCCCGCCTCCTTCTCTCCTCACTCCTCCGACAGGAAGTACTCCCCGTGGTCCAATTCGTACACTCCCCCTCCCTCCCACCTCCACGTGGGCCCGTCAACTTCCCTGGCCCACCTGTCCGACTCAGCAACCCAAACGCTGCCCGCCCACGCGCTTCGCTACATAGCAGCGCCTGCACCACGCCGCCTCCTTCCTCTCTGGACTGTGCGCTCCTGCACTGCAACCTCTCCTCGATCTCCATTACTACGCGCGAGCTCGTGACCTAGCTGGGAGCCTAGCTTTGACGATGAGGGGGCTGCTGCGGTGCGTGTCGACGGGGGCGTGCAGGGTGGCAGAGAAGGCGGCGGTGGCGCGGTCGGGGGCGGGGAAGGTGCCGGCGGGGCACGTGCCGGTGGAGGTTGGCGCGGAGGGGGAGGATACGGAGCGGTTCGTCGTGCCGACCGAGTTGCTGGGCCGCCCACCCATCGCCGAGCTGCTCCGCCGGGCCGCGCAGGAGTACGGCTACGCGCGCCGAGGCCCGCTGCGCATCCCCTGCCCCGCGGCCGCCTTCCGACGCCTCCTCGGCGCGCTCTCCGGCGGCGACGGGGGGCTCACGCTCGCCTACTACATCGTGGTGGTTTAGAGGTTTTAGTGTCTCCTTCCGGTTCTTGAGGCGTGGCTACTGTGCAGGCGTAGTTTATGCTGTTTAGTTGTTCTTGCCTTCTTTCATGGAGCTCCTAGCTAGATCCATTTTGTTTCTTTGCTTCTTCTTTTTTTACTTTTCGTTTTCTTTGTGTAATAATATGTATGTAAATTTGTAAATCCAGATCGGTGAGATGTTTATTCTATGGACCAGTACAGATCTTTGCCTTTCTGTTCTTTCAATCTTTTCTCATCTCAGTACATAAGGTTTGTTATTCAAATAATTAATTTCCTCGGTCATTTTTAACAGTCTCTAAGTTGCTAGTTTTTACTCGGATGCTTAGATCAGATGAAGGCCAGGTGATATGGGTTAGCTGTAATTTTGTCTTTGTGTTTACTTTGGGGGATTGTCTTCAGCCTCGATAAACTTATGCTTGTATCGGGGTAATTTTATATGGGTTTTAACCAAATTCTTCACAGAAAAACAAAATGCAAATCTCAATTACCAGTTTTCTTTTTCTTATGATATTTGTTTCCTTTTTCGAGATATTTGGGACACTGTCTGCCATGTTGACAAAAATCCCAACTACTTCCCGACGACAAATTAATAATCAAGCAAGGAATTTATTGAGCATACACCATTTTTTAGTCAAAGGTCGATGGAACGACAAAATTCGATGCTCACCCAAAGGTCCTAATCAAAATAAAAAAGAATTAGAGATTGTCCATCAAGCTAGTATATAGTTGATCGATCAGCGCAAACAAAATTTCCAAAAGTGCACGGAGAATAACCAATTAAAGGAAGAGCGTGTGGAGGACTGGAGGTGATAAGACTGGAATGGAATCACAAAAGAAGGACACTATTATCAGTAAACAGACAGCAACTGTACGCTGCTACATTTTTTTAGAATAGACAACCCTCCCAATTTCTATTATCAGAAATCACATAAGTTCACTACTGAAAGCAAAAGCGAAAAATAGAATAGAAATAGAGCTCTCTATTGCACCTTGACTTGATAGTCAGCTAGAGCAAGGTTCATGCCTAGAGCGAGATAAACTAATCCTATTACACACAAAACGGGGATCACTTTGTGCGTCTTAGTACTTCCACAATCATTGCAAGCAGACACGAGGCGAAGTGCGGTGGCGTGACGCGTGGCGGGATCTGGACGATCGTGTGGAGATCGAACGGCTACGGGTAGGCGGTAGATGTTGATGGCGAGGTTCTCACCAGAGATGGGGAAGAAGACCATGAAGGGAGCGATACCTCGGCGATTTTGACTCGGGAAGACGCGAATTTGGTAGATCTCATCGCAAGGGTCTCGATTCGAGGCTTGGACGCTGCGAAGAGGCTTCAACAGCGATGGAAACGATGAAGAGCGCGGCGGCAACCTTCAAGAACTTCGACGAGCAATCCCGCGCAGACGAGGACGGCTCAGCCAGCGAGAAGTAGGGCATAAGGGGCGGTGCGAGACGGGGATCCTTGGGGCGGGATCGATGAATTAAATAGGGGCCCGAGAGGCGTGTGGGGCGCAGAGAAGTCCGGATCGGGCACGGTGACTCGGTGAGTGACACGGCTTCATCCAACCATCCACATGGTGAGCATCGAGCGATGCCACGTCGGGTGAACATATCAGGCGCTCCTCATTCATCAGATCGAGATCCAACGACCCGGATGCACGTCGGTTAGGGTTTGCTATGGTGCGGGTTGGGCTAGCGGCGCGGTACGGGCTAGGCCCATCGAGTTTCGGCCCACTTCTATTTAACGAATTTTCAAACCTTTTTCCATTTAAAATAATTATAAAATTAAATAAAACATAATAAAAATAGTAAAAACATCAAAAAAATATTCTAAAAATATTTTGAGACTTTTAGAACTCAAATAAAATATTTTTAAACAAAATTTTAATTAAAATTTTGAAACATGTAAATAAATTTTCACAATAGGTCTAAATAGAAGATATTCAAAATAATTCAAATAAATTACAAAAAAATTTGTAAGATTCTAAAAAATTTACCAATAAATAATAAATCAAAATTTCAGGGTGCTACACTAAACTAGGCAGCTAGTAGCTTGTCCTCCTTTCCTCGATCACCTTCCTTCTCATTTTTTGCAACACGTGACAAGGGAGGAGAGGAAGATTAGTAGTTTGTACTGTATAATGTGTATTCTTGGGAAAAATTCGTATTTAATACAACTTTTGACTCGTATTTACAAAACGATACAACAATTTCGTGCATTTACAAAACAAACCAGTGATGTCCAGTATCTGAAAAATCGGACATGGATGTTCGGTTCCCCAAAAACCGAAATTAGTTTAGCACACTAGCTATATTTTGTATGATTATTTTAACACGGTAGCTGTATTTCCTAAAAATTAGTTTAGAAGTATTTCGTATGATTATTTTAGCACAGTAGCTATATTTCCTAGAAATTATTTTAGCACGCTAGATGTATTTTGTATGATTATTTTAGCACGATAGCTGTATTTCATAGAATTATTTTAGCAGGCTAGCTGTATTTTGTATGATTATTTTAGCACGGTAGCTGTATTTTGTAGAATTATTTTAACAGGCTAGCTGTATTTCATATGATTACTTTAGCACAGTAGCTGTATTTCATAGAAATTATTTTAGCACGCTAGCTGTATTTCGTATGATTATTTTAGCACGGTAGCTGTATTTCGTAGAATTATTTTTGCATGGTAGGAGTATGCATTTCAGAGAAGATAGTATGACATTTGATAGATTAGAGCAATATGTGTTTGATATATGAAATTAGGCACTGTGTTTACATTTGAGAACCGTAATATAATTACGACAGATTTAGGCAAAATGAGATGGTACCATAAAATTAAATGTCATTAGAGTATTGAGGGTAGGAGAATTTAATTCATGTAGTTAGACCATGAATAATGTTATTACAATAGTAATTACACCAGGGAAGTTAATATATGTAAGTACAAACTTGAAACTATGGAAAATTTTGTGTGTGGTTATCTTATCACTTAACATGCGAAAGCGAAGTTAATATATGTAAGCTTCTGTTTTGGTTATGCACAGGAAACCAAGGTACTGAGACAGGCAAAGAAAGAATTGATTTTCATCCTAGAACCGTTGCTGCAACAATAAAGATGGTTTAATAATTTATTGTTCAAGGTGGTTGAACCACATGACTAGAGTTTAGTCCTTCATATAATTAAATTATTGTACACAGCTTCCCATGTTTCTCTTGATATATCATGTAATGCTATACTTTTATTTTTCACTTGGTGGTTTAATAATATGTTGGCCGGTTACTACATAGAAGGTATGTTTTTGGTATGATTATTTTAGTAAGGTAGCTTTATTTCGTATAATTAGTTTAGCACAGTAGCTGTATTTTGTATGATTATTTTAGCATGGTAGTGCTATTTATACTTTGTAGAAATTTGGGTAGAGTTTATTTTTTCGATGAGTTGACAAGGGATCAGTATTTTGTAGGTATTCTTCGGAACGGTTAGTTCGTAATCTCTACTATTCTAAAGCAGCACTTGGTGGCAGTGGTCCATTCTTCCCACGTCATTAATTGCCACTTAATTGCCTTGCTTAATTGCCCTACTTAATTGCCCTGCTTAATTGCCCTGCGCAAGAAACGAAGCGTTGCTTTAATTAGCCAGCTTTCGCAAGAAACGAAGCGTTAAAGATAGATGTTTGATCTTGTGAAATAATTTTTTTTATTTTTTAATCTTTATTTTTCGTTATCAATTTTATTTTTCGTAGCAACGCACGGGCATGTAACTAGTCATCATTTAAGCTTCAATAAGGTTAGTGTAAATACTAGTACATTGAAGCATGCTAATTGTACATGGTCAAAGAAATAATCATGGTAAATGTATAATGAGTTCAGTGTAATGTTACCTACATAAAATGTGCGTAAAAATGTTAAAGTAGATAAATGATTAAAATAAATAATGGATTTCTACTCAGCACAGTATAGTAAAAGAATTTTATTAATTTTTACGTAAGTTTTCTGTAGCCTAAATTTTTACCATAAGATCTTGACACCCTTAGCTATATCTAGTAAATTTGGTAAAAATTAATAATGATATTTAATAATTATTCCAATTTAATTATCACAATCCTAAAAATCTGAAAAAATAGTAAAAGAATTTTAATAAAATAAATAATTGGAATTTAAATCTAAAAATTTTATGGAAGGAGGCCGATATCGTTCGAAACCTTGTGTAAAATTTTAAAAAATTTGTAGTTAATTTGCATTAATTTCTAATTAAATAGGTTTTCAATGTAAGAAATAATCAATTTGCTATAACGTGGTTATTTCATGCTTAAAAAAAACTATGTCCGATTTCTGGTAAGTCGGACATGCTTGTCCGGTTCCTCGTAAACCGGAGATGCATGTTCGGTTTACCAGAAACCGGATAAGCGAATTTAAAAATCGAAAATACTTAATGCTCATTTTTTTGGAGATCCGAATACACCATGTCCGGTTTTTGGTGAACCGGGAATTAATGTTCGGTTTTTCAGGTACCGGATATGACTGTTTTTTTTTAAATACGCGAATACGAGTTAAAAGTTATATTAAATATGAAATTTTCCGTCTGCTTGTTGAATCTTAGCTAGGCTAGAGTGGTAGACAGTGTGTCGCCTCGCTTCAATCTGTGCTTCCTTCCGCGGGGGCTGTGTAGACCAGAAGCTTGAGTTGCTTTTACGTTGCCACTTGCATGCAAGTCCATGTATTGCACTGTACATATATACTGGTAGCACGCTTGCACTTCCTGTTTGATCTGGTGGTGTGTGGTCGAACGGTTGCTACTCTTGTGAAAGCCTTCTCTGACGTGTTGGCTCCATCGATCATTGGCTGCAAAAGCATGCTGTTTTGCCCGGTAGTACTTTTGCTTGCAATCTGGTTCGCTTCTTCCCGTTTCGCTTGTTCATATCAGAAGAGGTTAGCGCGAATACTAGCTAGCTCCTATCATTCTTGTTTGTTGAATGCCCACTGCTCACTGCTGAAACCTGCCAGAACGGGTGCAGAAGCCGGCATCCTTGCAGGCTCCAGAGTTTTCGGGTGTGTTTGGTTACCTGCATCATCCTAGCTTGTTTCGTATGAGCCATCCAGGCTAGCTTTGGTCTGATTGAGTGGATGCAAGTTAAGTTGTTTGGTTGCTTGTTTGTGCATCTCATGGCCCTGCATTAGAGAGAAGTCTAATTTCTGTGTTTTCTCCATCCTGTATGAGTGGGTGCAATTGCATCCACCTGGCCAGGATGAACAGGAAACCAAACATGCGTCTAAGAGATACAGTTGCATCCACTCATGTGTTCAGGCACCATGCAGGCAACCAAATTCCTGATACGGTTGATGCAGGGGACGGTTGGTCTTCGTGTACTCTGTCCGAGCAGGTGAAAATGAGAAAGGCTGGAGCCTGCCTGGTACGGCTAATGCAGCAAAGGCTACAAGTACGGGCTAGTGTAGAGTATCGCATCGACGATGGAACCACACGCAGAGCTTCAAACAGTACACTGCTGCTGCTGCTGCTGCTAGCATACTTACTACCTCCGGTGTGCACTTCATGGTGAAGCATTAATCAGGGTTTGCTTGCTGGTTGGCACCCTGGAACAGAAGTTCAGAACAGCGATCGATCGGGATGGACGGATTCACGGCCCTTGGTATCAGGGCATTTGGCCACATAAAAAAATCTAAATGAAAGATAAAGCTTAAAAATAACACTAGAAAGACCATAAACACAAGTAATTAATATCGTGCCAAAATTATCTGCTCTACCATATAGTCAAAATTAATGTCGTGTCAAAATTATCTGCTCTACCATATAGTCAAAATTAATATCGTGTCATATCCCTTTCTGTGTTATGAGACAACTTTTATTCTTGAATCAATCCACTAATCCGTCAAGCCAACAGCCTCATCCTACATGAGTCGACCAATATCTGATATATAAAGGATTTCATGCCAAACCTGTTAAGCCACCGAGCTAGCAATTAATCCACTACAAGATACTGAATTATCTTATCCTTGTGAGCATATAGCACACAAGATTCTAGATATTGCATGTAATCCTCTTGGTCTTAAATTAAACAGAAAAACTAAGAAACGGTATACCGTAGGAACGGTATACCTCTGAAACTCATGAAACTTATGAATTTTTACACTGAAACTCATGAAACTTAGCACTAAAAACTGATGAAACATGAAACCGATGAAACTAAACACTGAAACTCATGAAACCCCTCTAAATTAAAATCCATCCGACAGGCCTGCACCGTCTGCGGAATGCTCAAGTCTATGCATTGGTATCACATAAAATACTAGACTAGACTACCTGCATTACTTCCTTTTTTTGTCACAGCCTGCACTGCAGGTCGATGCTGCTGGTTAGTAGACAAAAGTAGAGTGCTTTTTTCTTTCATCCGTCGGAACTCGGAAGAGACATTTTTGGCCGACGAGATGAGATCGAATTGGCACCACGAGGTGGGTCCCGTATCACCGTCAGGGAATTGGGAGCTCTGGCCCCTTTCTCCTACGGCTAGCTAGAGCTGCGTGTGGTGACCTGCAGCCTGACCATATTTGGAATTCCGTCCCGGCCCCTAGCTACCTCTCAATAGAGTACGTTTTGTAAGTTTCCTCTGGCTTCGGCTAGCCTCTTATCTTTTATTACCTCTCGATAGAAACATGTGTTCAAGTGCATCACATCACAGTAACAGAAGGAAAAGGCAACTCTTCCCAAGCCTTATTGGTCATGCGCGTCCGTAGCTTCAAAAAAGTTTTGAGCAAAGTAAGAAAAATGAAGGCCGTCACATATTCAGGCTGAGCAAAAACCAGTTGGCCACACAAGGCAGCTTGCACGCCAGTTAGGCTTAATTTCAAGATGACTGATATATATAATCCCATTCGTAAAACTATAAAACAGTAATTGTTTCATTGACGTCATAACAGTTATATTAATTCAGCACTGTCTACATGAACTATAAGTACGAGTACCTGTGTGTTTTAGCAGAGAAGGTGGTGGTAGCACCGGGAAGAGCACCGCCACCAGAAGATGGCTGACTGGGCGCAGAAGCCGTCACTGCTGGGGGCCTTGTCTTGCCTGCAGGCATCGTAGAGCCACTTGAGATATCAGGAACTGAAGGGGTTACTCTCATACAATAGGATTTCAGCTCATGTACGTAACACTTTTTCTTGCTCTAGCAAGTGCTCAGTGAACTGACTGTGATGAGGACCTGCAGGCTGCAGCTATGCTGGAGTTCAGTAGAGCACCGTACAGTGCCCCGCAAGAACGTTGCAAGGCTAGCTTCCACCTACAGTTTGAGAAATAATTCTAAGTTACTCTCCTAATTTCTAGGGACAGTATGTACAGTAAATTAGCTAGCTAATCGTGCAGTCTCGTCGTGATCCATTACCTTCTGGAATACAAACTGGGCATCGATCGACCAGTGTACTAGCTAGAGACTCCACTCGCCTGCACAACATTAATTGTTGGTAGCAGCAGCTCCGGTCTCCTGGCGGCGATCTGTTTCTCTAGCAGCTCCGCTCTCTGGCACAGCAATGGTGGTAGATTTCACCTGGGCATCTGTGGCACAATGGTGATGATTGCTGACGACCACGCTTCTTGCCGTGGGTTTTCACTACAAGTCAAGAGAGGACAAGGCTAAAAATAGGTCCATACATATATAATGTCTACTGGGACCATAGCATCCAGCTGGTAACCTAGTACACAACAGTTTTAGCACTGGATAATTTCTAGTGAAGGGAAATGACATATCCCCATTCTAATGAGTTGGTACCTTGTGCCCATTTCTCCACAGTCGCGCTCAAACGATTACATGGTAAGTTCTAGGATAACAACAAGAAGGCATTGAGGAGGACTTTTGTAGACCTTGGGAAGGATGGAAGGATAACCTACGGAGGTATAGAGTGGTTTTTGACAACTGCCTTGTGGTCTTTGTGCTAGTGCGATGGTACATTCTTCTTTTGCAATTTGGCTCAATAGTTAGCTTCCTAATTTTGTGTGCCTAATTTGCATGTGTAATTTTATCTTTTGTAGGTTAAAGTTATTGTACTATTGTTAATGAAGATATGATAGGCGCGTGCACCAAATATTTGTTAATTAGGTATTAACTTTTGTACCGCTCCACCACGTTATATTGTTTTGACATATTTTATCTATTTTGTCGAAATGTTTATCACGGAGTTGAAATTTATTTTTAACTATGCATTCATACTGTACTTTTCTTATACTCAATGTCTCTAGTCTTTGATATTAGTAATAGCCGCTTAGTTTTCCATCCGAAGTTTACCAAAATCCTGACTACGCCGTTGAGAAGGTAGGATTATATGGCATATAGATTCACTGACTAGCTTACCGAGCATTCAGGTGAATGGCAAGATCCGCGATGCGTTTCTCATAGAGTTCTTTTACATTACACAACAATGAATATGGATCGTTCATTGCCTTTAATCCAAAGGTTAAAAATAGATTAGATCAAGTTATACTACCATGTGTAGTATGTGTAGTAGAATGTGAGGAGGGGTAGAATGGTAAAAAATTTCAATACAGTGGATGGGTAAAACGGTAAATGAATTTTTTCACCCACCTGAAGCCCATTTCTTCATCCCCACCGGAAGCCCTCCATCCATCAGTGTATCGCGCGTCGGAGGACCTCGATGACTCGTTAAAATTACGTTAATACCCTTTTAAAATGTAATATTTTTATTTGTAAAAGTCCATAATACCACACCAAATCAATGATTAGATCTAATTTATACTACCATAATATACTATAAGTATATTAGACCGTAAAAGAGCTCATTGTATATTAATCTATACTCGCAGGCGCTCTTGGCGAGGATAAATAAAAAAAGGCCAGGATGAATCGTGTCGACACTTTGGCCATCCTGCACAGAGACGCCCGCACTGTTTAAGAGCACGGTGAGGAATTCCTCTAACTCAGTCCAATTCCGCCCCGCCACCAAGGCATCAGCACAAACGAAGTCTAATTTCAAGACCCAGACAATAAGAACATACTACACATTAAACAATCTCTGCTGCAAACACAAACTTGCCCGAGAAAATTTATGAATCGAAATGTGCGTTCAAGGATGGCTTCTTTCTGCGCAAGCAACGCAAGGAGAAGTAAAAAGAAGAGAAGACGAGAGAAAAATAGGTGAGTCTAGTCGATTTATTATCCCCCGCCGGGGGATGCAGCCAAGTTGACGTCGACGCCGTGCGTTGGCGTTCTCCGGCGTCCTGGTAGGCTGACTGAGGCGAGGGGTTGGGGGCGGCGGTGGCGACCATCGAACTCGACTGTTTGAGAGTGGAAGTAGGCGGCAGCACTAAATTTCACGGGGGGTTGCAGAGCCAAGTACTCTGGCTCGCCGTTGTGCTAATCCTAAACAAGAAACCGATCCATCCAAACGTACGTGCATCGATCGATCCTGACCAAGCTAGCTTAATTAACACGCTCGCCTATAAGATCAACTTGCATACGTTAGATCAGACAAGAAGGAGAAGTAGGAAGCAACTTACGTTTGAGCGTTGGAATTAATCTTGTAAATAAGAGAGGAGTTCGAATCCTATAAGAAAAGTGTCTTTTCCCTATTAGGATTGTTGAATCCTATTTCGTTTCTTAGGATTGTAGTTTGGGTATAAATATAGGGGTAGTCTTAAGTTTTGTAAGACAATCAAAAAGCAAGAAGCAAGCCAACAGACGAGAAATAAAGAAGAGAAGATTGTTCCAAGATTTCTGGGTGTCCTGTTCCAACAATTGGTATTAGAGCTTAAGATTTCAAATTAATCTGTTGCCCCCCGGGAGGAGGAGACTCCTGAGGGGCGGCACCCAAGGAAGCAGGTGGCCAACCATGCGGGAAGAGGCGACAAGAAGATGTGGCGGCGAAAGGTTGGAGGAGATGTGTCTCTCTAATACGCACTATTGACGGGCGTCGTCGACAACCGATGTGACAAGATGGCAATGGTGATCATCTGTGTGTGCAGGGCAAGTCGAAGTTGAGTCCACTTGCAACATGATGTTGACTCCGGGATGTTGAGAAGATGTGTTCGCCGTCTAAAGTCGAGTTCGTCAAGGAAGAGTCTGTGCATGATGCATGTGTGGTGGATGAGCATTCTTGTAGGTGTGTCCAAGTTTTCTCTTGCAGGCAAGTTCTAATGCGAGTCTGCGTTGCCGTCAACGGTGAAAAGACAATTGGAGCTGCGTCAAAAGGTCATGATTGCCGGCGAGGTGCGTCACCGGTGGTATAGCTAGCAAGAAGAAGGCAGAACTCCTTGGAGAAGCGTTCATAGTCGTGTGTCGAATAAAAGTTGGGCAAATCGTAGTTGTGACCGATTGCCTCAACAAGTTAGAAAATTAGATGTTACAAGATTAAGGAGGTGGATGTTGGAATTAATCTTGTAAACAAGAGAGGAGTCCGAATCCTACAAGGAAAGTGTCATTTTCCTATTAGGATTGTTGAATCCTATTCCGTTTCTTAGGATTGTAGTTTGGGTATAAATATAGGAGGTAGTCTTGAGTTTTGTAAGATAATCAAAAATCAAGAAGCAAGCCAACAGGCGAGAAATAAAGAAGAGAAGATTGTCTCAAGATTTCTGGGTGTTCTGTTCCAACATTGAGTAGGAAGAACAGCCGCACCAGAGGCAGAGCAAGAAGCGCCAGCAGGACCGGTGGCGGCTGCAGGAGCTATCTCCGTCGAACTCGCCACGTTCGGATCTGCTGCGGTGTTGGTCAACAGGGTCTCGTCCACCGAGGTTTCTTCTTCAGCCATGTTGCCGGTCGGCCTTTGGGCAGAGAAGGCCCGTCGACGTGGGAGAAGAAGAAGAACAAGAAGAAGGAAGAAATGACACTAGTTTTCTTTCTTTCTTTCCCTTAATTTCTTTCGAGAGAGAGTACACAGAAAGGATAGTTGCTGAGCAAGGTTAGATTGTGAGAGATTTTATGATACATTATTCTAGTAATATATAATATATAGTAGAAATCATATCTAATCGTTGATTTATTAAGAGTGTTTCTACTACTCTACTACTAGGTGAAATATAAGTAAACTCTAGTTAATCTGATCCAATGGATAAAAAAGAATGAATAATTTATATTTAATTTAGTGTATCTAGTTGGTACCTATGCCTCGTCTTGAACCATCTCTATAACTAACACACTACAATTTACTTTAAAGTTCATTCAGCATCTTAAATTATGATATAAGGTATTTAATTCTCAACTTTGCAATTCAGTTCAAATAAGACACTAACCCGATTTTACATAATTGTATTATGACAAATGTTTCTATGCTTTTCTATTTGAAACTTTGCAATCCAGTTCAAATAAGACACTAACCCCATTTTACATAATTGTATTATGACAAATGTTTCTATGCTTTTCTATTTGAAAGTTAAACAAATATTAAAACATGAATGAAAGGTAGATGGTGATTACTTATCTCTTCATTTGCTTCAAGATTTGTGCAACGTATATTGGGAGAGAAAGCACAGGAGCACTGCTTTGGTATTATCCATATAGTGTGATAAGTGAACGGTTCTATCCCGTAAAATGATACGCTGAATAAGTTCAAGTGCGTGAAATCATGTGCTGAAAAATTGACATAGTGTTGATTTTGGTATTGCAAAGTGATTGTGCTCATGGCATGTGTGGTGCATGCGCATGTGTTGTTTTAGATAATTATTTGATATGCTTCTGACAGCCTGTTAATTATTTTGCTTGATGCAATGCTCTCGTGTGAGTGGTTGCATGGACTGATATTGAGTCAAGTTATGGACTTGTGCTCGTACACGGTTTCGTGTTTGTTCATGTGCAGGTGTTGTTTGAGGTCGAACGTGGTCCAAGACGGGACTGGAACTAGGTTCATGAAGGAACTGAGGTTCAAGACTAGGTTTAGGGAGGAACCGAGGTTCTAATGGTCAAGAATGTCATGCGGAACGTTCAGACTAGAGAACAGTGCAAGTGAAGGTTAGTGAGTCACGTGGTGCGACAGGTGGGCCGTACGCGTGCATATATGAGTTTTGGGCCCTATGTGCATGTGTTGGGCTATATGTAATTGGGCTAGGTGGGTATAAATGCATGTATTTGAGTACAACTCATTAGGATTTATTTAGTATAAATAGGAGGGGGGTATCCCTTGTTTTTGGTGGGGCTATACAAAAAAAAAAACACGTTACGACGGCGGCCAGAATGAGCGACAGAAGCGGAGGAAAGGTTCAGCGCTACAGTAATTTCATGATGCTACATGACCTGCTACAGTGTTTATTTGCTACAGTAAATTGATTCGTGTTTTCGGTGTTGCTACATTACTGGTGCTACAGTAATTCCTGTTTTCCTTTCTCTTCGTTTGCATGTCTATTTTGGTTAGTAGATTGATTCATTGCTTCGCTGTGATAATTTTGATTTGATCTAATCAAAACCTTTCTAGGGCATCAAGTTGTTGATCTAAAAATTTTAATTAGTTAATTCCTCATAGATCTTGATTAATTTTGTAATTAGGGTTAGATTGATTTCCGCCATAATCTGATACAGTCAACTTATGAAGGTTATAACTTTTGATCCATAGATCCGATTAAGCTGATCCTTATTGGGTTAGTTTCTAAATTGAATCTTGTTTCTACAGTTCAAATTTCACGTCAATTCGACGGTTGGATCTTCAAAAATTATTGTTTTAGTCAACGTATGTCAGTCTATTTCTGCTGAAACCGAAGTAATTTTTATAATTTTTTAGGGGTGTTTTGAGAATCAATAAAAATTTGTTTTAGCTTCCTCGCAATTATTCATCCCCCTCTGATTGCTATATTAGTCTATATCGATCCTATAAGTGGTATCAGAGCATGGTTTTTCTAATTAATCTTAACCAGTGATTAGAAATTATAGCAATGGATAGGTATTCGACAAAACCTTGTATTTTCGATGGTGTTGATTTTTAGTTTTGGAAAGCAAAGATGGAGTCATACATTCAAGCTCATGGCTTTGCAATTTAGGAGAATGTGTACAAGCCTTATCATATACCCGAGAATAATGAAGTTGACGACACAAATCGAACACATGTAGAGGCTAATAACAAGGCGAGAAATTTGATCATCCAAGGATTAGGAAGGAGTGAATTCGATCGCGTGATTTATCTCAAGTCTGCATATGAGATATGGAAATCTCTTTGTGATTACCATGAAGATTCAAACATGGTAAAAGAGGTATGTCAAGATATTTATAAGAAAGAATACATGCGTTTTGAGATGAACTCTGGTGAATCATTAGATGATTTCTTTGCACGCTTTAATAAAATTCTTAGCAATCTATGTGATGTTGGAATTAGCTACACTGATGTTTCAAATGCTCGACAATTATTTGGTGCTTTAGACATGTCAATTTGGGAAATGAAAGTAACATCTATTAGAGAATAAATTGTCATGAGTGCACTTACATTAGATGTTCTTTATTTTAAGCTGAAAACTCATGAATTGGATGTTCTTGCTAGGAAAAATGATTATAAATCAATTGCTTTGATCTCTCAACCTAACATATCTCATAATAACTCTTCTTCGTCAAGTTTTGTTTTGTTTTTCTTGTCTTCACTAACCGATGAACAACTTGAGTAATTCCCAGAAGAAGACTTGTCGTTACTCTCTTCTCGCTTTAAAAAAGTTTTGTGGAATGTGGGAATGAGAAAGAGAGTTGGTGGTGGTCCTCCAAGATGCTATGAGTGTGGCGATCTCAACCATATTCGTCCAAATTATCCTGAACTTGCAAGTAAAACATCAAATAAGGAGAATGACAAGGACAAAAGGAAAGAAAAGAATAAGTTCTCTCCAACTGGTAGCAAGAAAGAGGAGCTTTGTGAATCGCAAGACAATACATCGTGTTCTCTCCGCACTTGAGCAAGTTGGTTCGAGCGATGTAGATTCTAAGAGCAACAAGGATGATGCAACTCCAAGCAAGCTTGATTTGATTGGGCTGTGTCTCATGGCAAGCAGCAAGGATGGCTTCACCGAGGATGACCATGATAGCAACTTTAATGAGGTAGATCCTTCATATGATGAATTAGCTAGCTCGTCTTGGAAAATTACTTGATAAACGTGATAAGAAAATTAAGAAACAAGATTTTATTATTGAATCATTGAATGCTGAAATTGCTAGACTTAAAATTTTGATTCCTGATGATGACGCTTGTAAATCATGTGACTTAATTTATGATGAGCTTACTTCACTTAGAAAAGAATATGCTTCCTTGTTAGAGCAAGTTAAGGCTGAACATAAGAAAAATGAGAAACTTGTTAAAAATACTAGTTGTTCTACTGTTGATTTGCATGGTACAACTCCATGTTTTAAATATTATATACTAGAATTAAAGTTACATGATGCTAATGCTAGAGTTTCTCAAATGACCAATGCTTTGCTCACTCATGAGGTTCTTTCATGCTCTAATTGTCGTAAGCAAAAAAGGAAAAGTGGATGTTACTTGCAATAATTGTTCTGTTCTTTCTCAAAAGGTTGATTACTTGCAAAAATGTTTAGAACGTTTCACTAAAGGGAAGAACAATTTAAACATGATTTTGGATCAATCTAAGGTTAGCACAAATAAGAGAGGTTTAGGTTTTGACCCATATGCTTCATATAAAATCCAAGCTCCCACTGTTGTCAAGGCTCTTTGTAATGGCAAGGTTGATATTCTTGAAAAGGGTTATAA
Source organism: Rhipidocladum racemiflorum (assembly GCA_036346355.1). Lineage (NCBI taxonomy): Eukaryota > Viridiplantae > Streptophyta > Magnoliopsida > Poales > Poaceae > Rhipidocladum > Rhipidocladum racemiflorum. The sequence continues at coordinate 65,754,466 of CM070576.1, read as the reverse complement.
GAACCTTTCGTTTAAGTCTGCTGGAATTTTATCTTCTACTATGATAAATGCAAATGATGTTTCTACTTCTAAAGCTAAACATCATGTTAAGTACAATTGCACTCTCTGTGGTAGAGATTAACATCTAGTAGATTTTTACTTTAGACTAGCTAAACAACAAAACAAGGAAAGGGCTAAGGCCAGGTCTAATTTCAGACATGCACGCTTTGCTTCTCATTATATGCCTAGGGTGAAACAAACACATTTTGTTGCTAGAAACATGAGAAAAGGCAAATCTAATTTTGTGTATAAGAATACTCGTGTTGTGCCTGCTGTTATGCGTCGTGTGTCTCAATACTGGATTCCTAAACATCTTATTTCTAACCCTAGTACCGAGGCCTTGACATTTTCTGCTTCTTTGTAGGCTTCTCGCATGAGGAAGGAGAACATATGGCTAGTGGATTTCGGACGCTCACGCTGCATGTCCGGTGATAAGAATTGGTTCTCCTTCCTCACTCGTGCAGCTCGTGCTGAAAGTGTTACTTTTGGAGATGCTTCTTTCACTTCTGTTGTGGCAAAAGATACATTGAAGGTAAATGACAAGTTTATATTTAAGAGTGATGCTCTTGTTGAAAACTTAAAATAAAACTTGCTTTCTGTCCACAAATTATTGATGAAGATATCAATGTGTGTTTTAAGAAAAATCAATGCTTTGTTTTGAAATACGGATATCTTGATAAATTTGAAGCTAGATCAACAGATGATATTTTTTTTGAATATCCTGCTGATACAAGTGGCTAACGTGTGCTTGTTTTGGAGACTAACAAAATTGTAGAAACTTGTAAAATTAATTTTGATGAGACTAGTTCAAGCACTAGTCCAAATGATACAGGTACATGCGCATATGCTCAGGAAGAGAGTATATTTGTTCATGAAGACAACGATGATGATGTTGAGGATGGGATAATTGGAGGTTTAAATGAAAGACTCGCCCGGTCCAGGACTTCAAATCAAACATATGAAGGAAGGTTCACTTTTGTACCTCACTACATCAAGACCGGATATATAATTTGTTGTGTGCTCGTTTTCAAGCTTCTCTGCGTGCCTTACATCGATAAGATGTCAAACGAATTTTCAGGTATCTCCATGGTACTCAAGATTTTACATCGAACGAGTGAAATTAAGTTGTCTTGAGTACAAGCTAGGTAAGCGCGCTGTTTTGTGAATTTTCTATGCCCCAATTTTCAAAGGAATTGAAACACAAGAACGCAAGTTAAACAGTGGCCATGATTTGAATTTTCAGCATTTTCTAAATTTTTCTGAAATTTCTATGCTTAAAGAAAATACTTTTCAATTAAACCAAAGAAGTCTGGAGCACTAGTGCTAGCTTTCAATTGCTCCGATGTGAACATGTTTTACCTGTTCAACTGTTCTGCCTGGGGTGCCTGCGTGCACATCCGTCCAATTCATCTGGAATACTACCGCTTTGCTCCGATGCGAACACATGTTTACCTGTTCAAATGTTCCGCCTGGGTGCCTGTACATCCGTCCATGCACGCAACTATCTCACCCAGATTATCCCTACCTTCGTCCTATTAGAGCAGCTCGTCCACCACAAAATTAAGATACATAGGACCTTTTCTTATCCTGCCGCACGCGCGCGTGAATTGTCAAAGCCGCCGCTTCACACGCGCGTAAACCTTGGCCAGTGGCAAATACAGGGACAAAATGTCATCCAGATTGTCAGAATCCTTACCAACTCGGAACATTAGCTTCTGATAAAATAATTATATACTTATATACTAAAGGAATGGTATATATATAACCTTGTCAAATAAGAAACTCCCCGTTTAATTCAATGGCCTCATACGGACATTCCGGCTAGGCCGCGGCTGCGCTGCCGCTGCATAGACTAGAGACACCACCCAACATATCGATCCGTACAGTACAGGCAAAGAAGGATGCGCCTGAAAATTATTGTTTAATATCGCAACTACCGCGCACATGTACAACTAATCAGGGTCAGCTCCCTTGTTCTCCCACTTGGGGAGTGGCGCACTTGTATTTAGACAGCAGTGGTGCCATGTCAGATCAGATCTGACATATATCTCTACTATATAAAGTGAGAGTTTCTTCCCACGTCACATTAATTGTCCTGCTTAATTGCCCTACTTAATTGCCCTGCTTAATTGCCCTACGCAGTTAAAACGGTTACCAGAATTAGCCAGCTTTTGCAAAAAATGAAGCGTTAAAGATAGATGTTTGATCTTATGAAATAGTATTTTTTTTATTTTTTAATCTTTATTTTTCGTTATCAATTTTGTTTTTCGTAGCAACGCACGGGCATATAACTAGTATATATATGTAAACAAGTTGCCTCTTGGACCGTGTGTATGCCTCCAAGGGTCCTTACACATGTCCCTTTCTAAGGTCGCGCTGTCTCAACCCTCAACACTCTGTCTCATCGCGGCCGCCTATCCCAGAAGGTGGCAAGCTAATTAAGCTAGAGTAGAGAGAGAGAGAGAGAGAGAGAGAGAGAGAGAGAGATGAGGTCGAAGTCGAAGGCGAGCCAGCTCCATCTCCATGGCAGCTCCGTGCTCTTGCTGCTTCTTGCAGGTGCAGCGGCAGTTGGCCAAGCTCAGCAAGCGCCAACGACAAGGACTGATCCGACTGAAGGTGAGTGCATATATGTATGTATGTCCAATTCGATCGTTACTCAAATGAGAGGGGTTTTTCAGTTGCTCGCTCCTGATGAGGCTTGCTCAATCACATCGAATCGATCGATCGATTGCTTAATTGGCTCTACTTTCCCTCGTTTGTTTCTTTTCACCGGCAAGTTTTTGCTGTCCGAATGGTCAATCGCCCCGTGATTCGTCCCTGTTTTGCTCCGCTTGAATCTTCTCGCGCTGAGAAAGGAAGCTGGGAGTCGCTGCTCCTGAACATCTCCATTTCTTGCCGGTCGAGGTGAGCTGCTACACGAGAAGATTCGCATCGTTTGCGAATCGCAAGCACGATCTGTCATAGTCAAAGTCTGGATGCTTTCGGATAACGATCTATCCACTCTGTTTACCAAGAAACTAGCTCGTTCCAAATGTTTCGGTTGGAACGTCCATTCGGGCACGGCGATTGATAATTCTAAATGATACTTCTAGCTTTTGACTTGCGTTTGTCCACACAAAGTCAGAAACCTTGTGTGGGCTGTTCCCTGCTTTTGCAATTTCGGCGCGGTTCATGCTTCCTGACCGTCAGATCGGCACGATTTGGGCCATCGGACGGTGGCGGAGGAGATAGATAATGGTTGGTAGGGTCCAAACCAGCCGGGTATTTCCTGTCCAATTTAGAACCGGATTTGACTGGAATCGGATTTGGAAAGGAATTTAATTATTTGGATACTTAAATTCGGATTTAAGACCGGATTGGAAGCGGAAACAGGGGATTGGATTCGGATATTGGTTTTTTCTATTTAGATATCTGGCAAGGCCAATCTATTCATTACATATTTTTCGTGGCAGCCCATTTATTTTGATAAATAGTTAGTTCTATTGCTCCTTAAGTAGCATATTCTTTGTACGATGTCTATCGGGCTTGGTTGATATATAGCTTGTTATTATGGTAATATATTCACATGGTTTGATTCGAGTGTATTATTTTATATATACGTGTATTATCTGTATATTTTTATCTATTTTTGATCTAAATTAGTCACACTAGTTACATGCCCGTGCATTGCTACGAAAAACAAAATTGATAACGAAAAATAAAGATTAAAAAATAAAAAAAATTATTTCACAAGATCAAACATCTATCTTTAACGCTTCGTTTCTTGCGAAAGCTGGCTAATTAAAGCAACGCTTCGTTTTTTGCGTAGGGCAATTAAGCAGGGCAATTAAACAGGGCAATTAATGACGTGGGTAGAACTCACCACTGCCACCAACTGTTGCTTTATAATAGTAGAGATATCTATTTCACGTCCGTATCCCGAATAACGTAAATTCCGAATTAAAAAAAAGTACAAATTTTTTTTAAAAAGCAATACCGGCCTCTATCGGACCCGTTTTCACCCTGACTATATTCGTTGCTCCCTAGTTGGGATGTGAACCCATTTTTGCCGTGACATTGTTTCGCAGCGGCGGCGGTGAACGCGTTGTTCGCGAAGCTCGCGGTGAGTGCGGCGTCGTCGCAGGCGCAATGGAACATCAGCGGCGACCCGTGCACCGGCGCGGCGACGGACGGCACCAACATCGACAGCAACCCCAGCTTCAACCCGGGCATCAAGTGCGCCTGCTCGGACCAGAACAACAAAACCGTCTGCCACGTCACCAAGCTGTAAGTCTGGCCGCACTTTGCCACTCCTCGCTAGAGTCTAGCCGCGCGCCAGGTGTTCGATGAATTGCCTCATTGAGGCTGCTCGCCCTGAGGCATGCGACGCGTACGCATAGTTGCGTTTGTCTCCTCATTGCTGCTATTGCAAACTGTTGGTTTGATGATTCAGTGATGTTTCATATGTTTGCTGTTGATATGATCTGTCCTTTGTCTGACGAACAATGGCAATGGCTGAATTTAGATGGGTTACTTGTCGATGCAGGAGAATATACGCGGTGGACGCAGTTGGCCCGATACCAGAAGAGCTGCGGAACCTCACGCGCTTGACCAATTTGTATGAACTCTCAAATTTTCTTACATGAAATGATCAAAGCACTGTATCTGAATCATAGAAATAAGATGGTTTAACTGTAGTTCATTGGAGGAGTTTGTTATTCACTAGTGCATAACAGATGGTTGCTTAATATTTATTCTGCCGTCGAGCATTTTTGCCACTGTGAAATAAGAAATAAGATGGTTTAACTGTAGTTCATTGGGGTTCAAAAACATCGAGCATTTTTTGCCACTGTTTCTCATAACCCATAAGCTGTTGTAGCAACTCAAAAAGATATCTTTTAGTTCACAATAGTCCACCAAATTCAAAATTGCAAGTAATAATAGTGCATGAGCTAATATCTTCCTAAGGTTTACAAAACTGATGTTGTTGATATCTGATCTGCTGTTTGTTTCAGGGATTTAGGACAAAATTACTTAACAGGGCCTTTACCATCGTTCATTGGGGAATTGACTTCTATGCAGTACCTGTGAGATTAGAACTTAAAAACATCATTTCATTTTTTTTTTCTTTGTATCAAATCTTACACTTTCCCTTGAACACACAAGGAGTCTGGGCATCAATGCATTATCTGGACCTGTTCCAAAGGAGCTCGGGAACCTTACGAATCTTGTATCTCTGTAAGATATATATTTTCATAATCTCGCGACCCTATTTCATCAGAAATCTCTACTGAATTTGTAATCATGAAACAAGCCATAAGTATCAATTTATATTTTGCACCCTCACCCTTAATATTTTCAATTGTATAATAATCATGACATGAAAAATGGTATAAATTGAGAATACATGCTAACAACATCAAGTTTGCATTATTCAATAACAGAGTTCAAAATTGTGGATGAAAGCACAAATGACATGTTTATTTCTTTCTTGTATTATACTTTTGTTGGACAATTGGAGTTAAACTCCGTTGTTCATGCTTCCCATAATAGAAAATTTGCAGCCGACAATTTTGTATGGCTAACATGGATTTTGCGGTGTATTTTCAGGGGTTTTGGTTCAAACAATTTTAATGGCTCCCTTCCTTCGGAATTAGGGAACCTGGCCAAACTTGAGCAACTGTATGTCTTAAACTAATTTTTTGGGACTCCGTCTTTTTTCTTCTAGCAAACCATGTTTTCCATTTCGCTTGGACTAGTCGGCTCCATGTCTAATGTGTGCTGTTTTTGTTTATCTCAATTGCAGGTACATCGACAGTGCTGGCTTAAGTGGTCCGCTGCCGTCATCATTTTCCAAGCTTACAAGAATGAAAACATTGTATGCCTATAAAATATGCGGTGTTGACATTAGTGTTTCATGCCATTCAATCGTATGTGCTATTCTTTTCTGTGTTCAGGTGGGCATCAGATAACGATTTTACCGGGGAAATACCAGATTATATTGGGAGCTGGAATTTAACTGAACTGTAAGCTGCTATTAATCTCCCTTCATAGTAATTATATTTCATAACCAAAAGATAGTAAAAAAATGGATATGTTGTTGCATTGTTCATATTGTTTAAAAGAATATGTGTATAGTAGGTCGAGCTTTAGTTTGGGCAAAACTTTTAAGTTGGTGTGAAAATGAGAGATTCATTTTAAAACTACTTGGTTCATTCTGCTTTGTGAAATATATAGCATTTTTTTTTTTAGTTTCTATAGTATCCTTTTTTGGACCATGCTGAATCTTCATCTCGAGGCCTCTGACCCTCTGAAAAAATGATCAATTTAAGGTTATATGTTAGGTGAGTATTGATAAGCATTGCATCTTCGTTCCATCACTATTCATGATAAGATGGGTGCTAGTTTATAATAAGGTACTGGTATTAGTAAGCACAATACTTCTCTCTTCTTCAGAAATAAGTTGTACTACTAGCTACATAAATTCACAGTAGTAGGTTACTGCATCCGTAAAGAAATGATGCTTTAAAGGACTAACTAGAACTCTGTATTTGTAGCCGGTTTCAAGGCAATTCTTTTCAAGGCCCTCTTCCGGCAACTCTTTCTAATCTTGTGCAATTGACAAGCTTGTAAGTGCCTACTGCCAGCAATAATAGTTAAGTGTCATTCTTAAATGTCAAAGTTGGCAGCAGGAAAAAAATGAATAACCTATTTATGTGGTGCAGACGAATCGGTGACATAGTAAATGGGAGTTCTTCGCTGGCATTCATCAGTAACATGACATCTTTGAACACCCTGTATGCATAACTTTTCATTCACTTAATGACTTAAATTACAGCTTGAATTTTGATGTAGTTCAACCAAGTTGATAAATCCTAAAACGATGTAACATGTTTCTTTGCAGGGTTTTGAGGAATTGCAGGATATCTGATAGTCTTGCATCAATAGACTTTTCGAAGTTCACAAGTTTAAACTTACTGTAAGCATTTTATTTCTACAATAAACTACAGTCAATTGTCTTTTGTGCAAAATCTTAAATGCATTGCTATGGATTACACATTGTTTGATGACCTTTTTGCCTTCTTCCCATTTTTTACTATTACAGGGATTTGAGTTTTAACAATATCACAGGACAAGTACCACAAACCCTGTCGAATCTGAATTCACTCAACTTCTTGTATGGATCTTGCCTTCCAAAGCTTATTTTTAGGAACAAAAGACTTTCATTATTCATCTTGCTAATGTTTTCAAGTTTCGTTGTGACCAGATTTCTCGGGAATAATAGCCTTTCAGGGAGCCTTCCAAGCTCAATAGGATCTTCGCTTAAAAATTTGTATGTCAATGTGGTCCAGGTTTATTTGCACAATAAAAGCAGGAAGGTGTTTATTTAATATCTAATGGTGCTTTGATATTTTTATTTTGTGTAGAGATTTTTCTTACAACCAGCTATCAGGAAACTTCCCTTCTTGGGTTAGTCAGAAAAATTTACAATTGTAAGTTCCAATTTCTGAAACTTCCATCTGACTGACTGAACCAAATCCAGCCCAATTAAGGGCATGTTAGGACTACGTTAGGTTTATGAACTGGCTTATTAGGCTTATAGTGTGTACACATGAAATAAGCTGGCATCATATTTGATAAATCTGAAAAGCTTTTTGGGTGCATCTAGCTTTTAAGTCTTCATAAAATTGTTGGATCTTAAGCCACGTATGATTCATATTCTTTGTGGAACGAGACTTTTTAATCTTACATCTTAGCACAAAACCAAGCAAGTTATTTATCCTTAGCTTAAGTTTATTTTGATTTAGGCTGTAATATGAAACAAGCCATAAATATGCTATGAAGCATGAACAATGCCTTCTAATTTTTGCCTATTGTTCCTTCTACTTAGGAATTTGGTGGCAAACAATTTTGTGATCGATAGATCCAATAACAGGTTCGTCCATATGCCAATATCTCCTCAAGACCATATTTATTAGGTTCTCTTAGCTTGGAGTTTGGATTCAAAATGTCTATGTTTTGCATTTGCAGTGTCTTACCTTCAGGGCTGGAGTGCCTTCAGCGAAATACACCCTGTTTTCTTGGTTCTCCACAGTGTGAGCCTTCCACTCTTTGCAAATCAAACATGTGCCTACTTGAGGAACACTGGATCTGCAACTGCAGATTTACTAAATTATTGCCAATATTAAATAATTTGACTTGCTTGCAGCTGCCTCCTTTGCTGTGGACTGTGGTAGCACTAGATCCATATCGGGCTCAGATAATTCCATGTATCAACCTGATGGTGCTAGCCTTGGATCTGCATCATATTATGTTACAGGCGCACCAACATGGGGTGTTAGTAATGTTGGAAAATTCATGGATGCATCAAATGGAAGTTACATAATCTACAGTTCACACCAGTTTCAGAACACACTAGATTCAGAACTGTTCCAAACTGCAAGGATGTCGCCGTCATCTTTAAGATACTATGGTATTGGACTTGAGAATGGAAACTATACAGTCACACTGCAATTTGCAGAGTTTGACTTCCCAGACTCACAGTCTTGGAAGAGCGTAGGGAGAAGGGTTTTTGATATATATGTCCAGGTAGGTTCCAATCTTGCTGACAAGTCATAACCAATTCAATTATTTTTTTTCTTATTGTTGATATATATGTCCAGGTAGCATATAATCTGGTCAATAATTTTTCTTCTTATTGTTGGTATAGGGTGAGCGTAAGGAGCAGAACTTTGACATAAGGAAAGCGGCAGGCAGGAAATCTTACACTGCTGTTAGGAAGCAATACATTGTTCCTGTCACTAAGAACTTTCTTGAGATTCATCTCTTCTGGGCTGGCAAGGGCACTTGCTGCATTCCCACTCAAGGCTACTACGGGCCTGCAATCTCAGCTTTGAGTGCAACTCCAAGTACTCCCCTTGACTTGTGACTTTGAAATAATGGCTCTAATACTGTCTACCATGAATTCTACAGGGTCAACTAATGCCTGGTTTCAACTACAAGTTGGACAAATCAATAAATTACGCTGAATGTGATCATTCCTATGCAGTTTCAAATAAAAACAAACGAAAATTCAGAGAACTCAACATAAAAATGAGGCTTGATATTGTGCATACTTCCATTTCGTCATTACTTTATGTGAAGTTTTTATCATTTTATTTTGAATATCGTGAAAACACATACCAGTTAGGCTTTGTTCAAAATTGCAAGCGTTCAGGTTTATTTTACCAAAATAAATGAAAAATTAAACAGACACTTTTATATGTCTAAAGCTTCTTTTGTATTAAATTAGCAAAAATCCAAAAGGGAACTACTAAATTAAATATACTAGAAAAAAGCTACTCAGGAATGTAAACTACGGCTTAGATATTTTTAAGAAAAGTTTTGAGAAGTGGAATACCCGATACATGTATAACATGACATTCAAGATGTAATACACCAACTAGTATACACACAGTAAACCCTTTTATTTAACCATACTTTAAATATATTGATTATTTTGTGACATCGCATCTTTCTAACAAGTGAACTTTCTGTCAGATTTCACCCCTACAGTGCGTAATGCTGCACAACAGAAGAATAGTAGTAAAGCAGGTGTGATTGTTGGAGTTGTAGTTGGTGTGACAGTTTTAGGATTGGTAGCACTTGCTGGAGTCTGTGTGTGGAGGCAGAAAAGGAGAAAACTATCATTGGAGCAACAAGGTGTGCGATATATTAGGCTCACAATGTATTCTTCACCGAGCAAAGAACTTCTCCAAATAAGCTTATTTTATGTTTTGTGATGTTTTGCAGAGCTGTACAGTATCGTAGGAAGACCTAATGTCTTAAGTTATGGTGAACTGAGGTCGGCTACTGAAAATTTCAGTTCTAGTAACCTTCTTGGTGAAGGAGGGTATGGGTCAGTCTATAAGGTTGGTTCAGTCGGTACATACATAGGCTTGAATTTTCTATGGTTGTTTCATTCTAAAAGTAACTTTCTGACAATCTAGGTAGTACAAGTGATTGAGTAAACATCAAAAGTTTGGTCCGTTTGTATAAATTATTTTTTGTATTTCCATTTTCTGCACATACATGCTGATAAATCTGTCTCACTGCATCCATAGCAGATGATGTTTGACAATGCACTACCTAAAACTTGTATTGTTGAAAATTGCCACCTTGCAGGGAAAGTTAACTGATGGAAGGGTAGTGGCAGTGAAGCAGCTATCTCAAACATCTCATCAGGGGAAAAAGCAATTTGCGACAGAAATAGAAACTATATCTCGAGTGCAGCACCGTAATCTCGTGAAGTTGTATGGTTGCTGCCTTGAGGGCAATAATCCACTGCTGGTCTACGAGTACCTGGAGAATGGAAGCCTTGATAAAGCATTGTTTGGTACAAGTTCGTTCGATTTTATGCAACTAGCTAGAAATCTGGAAGTTCAGGTTTATTATAGAGACCTAAAAACTTACATCTTCATTTGCAGGAAATAAGAGGTTGAACATAGACTGGCCAACACGCTTTGAGATATGCTTAGGCATTGCAAGAGGTCTGGCTTATCTTCATGAAGAGTCTAGCATCCGTGTAGTGCACAGGGACATAAAGGCCAGCAATGTCTTACTTGACGCCAATCTCAATCCTAAGATCTCGGATTTTGGGCTCGCCAAACTTTATGATGACAAGAAGACACATGTCAGCACGAAAGTTGCCGGTACATTGTAAGTACATTTCCATCTTGCCCAGATTCATGCTTGCAGACTACTTTCATATGTATGCTAATGGCAAATTTTTCTCTCCTTTGTCAAGTGGTTATCTTGCACCTGAGTATGCCATGAGAGGCCATATGACAGAGAAAGTTGATGTGTTTGCATTTGGCGTGGTGGTATTGGAGACTTTAGCTGGAAGGCCGAACTATGATGACACGCTGGACCAAGACAAGGTTTATATTTTAGAATGGGTAAGCTCACTGATGAACTCTAGACCCTAAGAAGTAGGAAAGGCAAGGCAGCACTACGGTCTCTGTATTATTGGTAAAACCAACAATAAAATTTGTACTAAAGATTGATAATTCTAATCACAGTTTTGGCATATTATTGTGTTCTTATGTTATCTAAAAGAACTGCAGTCAAATCGCTACACAATATCCACATATGTCAATTCAAGATTTAGCCTGCTCAGTATTTTTTTCGTACTTCAACTGTTCAACATAGCATGAATGATTGATGGCGGATCTTATTGAAGTAGAAGATCTCAATATTTTCTATCATTTTACAGTGGTTTGATTGCAGATTTTTTTTGTAGCGCAACAAACAAAAATCTAATTTTTGTTCCGGCAAAACATCATTGAAGTCACCCCCATTGTATCATCTCTACGCTTTCAGGTCTGGGAACTGTATGAGAACAACCACCCTCTGGACATGGTAGACCCCAAGCTCGCAGAGTTTGACAGCGAGGAGGTGTTTGACAGCGAGGAGGTGCTCCGGGCCATACACGTCGCCCTGCTCTGCACCCAGGGCTCACCTCACCAGCGGCCGTCCATGTCGAGGGTGGTGTCGATGCTGACCGGCGACGTCGAGGTGGCCGAGGTGGTGACGAAGCCGAGCTACATCACAGAGTGGCAGATCAAGGGTGACAACAGCAGCTTTATGAGCACCGAGGTCGGCGGGCAGGCGAGCTCGGTGCCGAGGGCGGCCACGCCGCCATACTCGGCGCCGTCCTTGACCTCTGTCATCGAGGAAGGCCGGTAATATCACGGCCAGTTGATGGTAACTTTGAGCGGTTGTGCCTTCTGTCCCTGCTCCTTGCTTACGTCGTTATGATAGATATTCTTCGACGGATGATCGGATCTATTTTTGTAAATGCACACTGCAAATGGTGTCGATATTGTCAGTTTTGCGTAGTATAGGTTGCTTTTACGGTTTCACCTCGTTTGCTGGTTGCTGCTCAATACCTGTATAGTTACAAGTTTTGTGTGTGTGATCAAATGTTGTTTGCTTCGGTCAGTTTGGAAGTGTATAAGATGTGCAATAAAGGGCTCGGTAACAAGTTGATCACACTTTACCAATTGCTATCTGCCTAGGACTGTTAACGAGCTTCTTTCAAAATTAATATAATTCAATATAAAATTGTTTTATTTATCATTTAAATTGTTATTTTAAATTAGAGCTAACGAATAACTATTAATAAGCCGAACCTTGTTAACATTTTTTTCTTTCTCAAAATGGATTTATTTCAATTTTAAACCTATTGATATTCTATTTATTTAGACTTAGCCTTTTTTGGCTTGTAGCTTAAAGCCACTTTTGGGTTTAAGAGGTATCGGTTTTTATAAGCGGTAGAGGTGGATAATTTTATCTAATTTCAGTGTCATTATTTTAAAACCAATCCTTAATAAGTCAAAAAAGCACATCTCTTGTAACTTTTGGCTTTTAGTTTATAGAGGCTTAAGGCTTTTAAAAAAACATACATAAGAAACTATTTATTTATTTAGGCTTTAGCTTTTTAATTTTTAAGCTGATGAAAAAATCCAAACAAACAGAACCTAACTAATGTAATCAATCCATTTTAATTCGAGCCCATGGAGCCTTTTTGCCGACCCTAGTAAACCTACCTCTCAAGTTTGAACAGGTCCGTGACCACATGCTTCCGGGTTAAATTTGATTTTGGCCATGGACTTGGGACCAAATTACGTCGTCGGCACTGGCCCCCTGATGTGCACCGACGAGAATGTTAGCTTCGTCGGGAAAATCTTGTACAAAACGATACAATAGTTTTGTATATTTACAAAAAAATTAGTGATCTTCGGAACCTGAAAAATCGAAAATACATCTCTGGATCACCAAAAAACGGAGAAGCCATGTCCGAAAAATGGAGAACCGGACAAGACCGCGCCACGTCATCACCGGTTCATCATAAACCATATAAAGTACACGTGACAGCCTCAGACCATCTCCGATTTACGGAGAACCGAAGATGAGGTAGCAGCATTTGCACAACCGGACGACATGCTCCGAATGAGAATTCTACAGAGAATTATACCGTTCTCTAGTATAGAATATCGTGGATTTTTTTTTTTTTTTTTTTTTTTTTTGCATTTCAAGCATGCTCTTAATTAGCATCATACTGACGATGTCCAAGTCCACAGCACAAGTCTTTGGATTTTACTACTTGATATGACCTTTGCCATTTGCAAGTGATGCTGACTCATTGGTTTGCACGCTATGCGCTTGAAAGATTTGCTCCCTTGACTCCAAACGCACGCTGCCCTGGTGGAACCGTGGAGCGGTAAAACTCAACACGTACACATCCGTGATGCAACGCTGATGACCTTATTCCGTTGAATCGATTCGGTTTAAGAAAATTCCTACAAGTTGTTCGTGCAACCAAAAACAAACAAAAAAAAAGAACCACAAAAAAGTTCTAGACTAGAGGTCATGACCATAAAGTCTTTGAATGGTTTGATTAAGACATGGATATGCATGTGGCTGGGCTTGTCTGCTCGTCGATTCAAAACTTTGAAATTATGTCGATATATATGCTTCCATGTGCAGTCGTCCGTGCATAGTAGATTACTTACCGAGTCACGAATTTACGTCATTTTTTTTTATATTGATATGGTTCTCAAAACAAAATTTTGATCACTAATTTCTATTATAATATAGTTATAACATGTAATAAAATATAATATTCTGAAAATAATTTTCAATACATATAAAAATAATTTTCATGCATCCCATCCTAGTATTTAAAAATATATGGATACCAAGGTTTTGAAAGTGTAACTTCACGTATCTGTTCGTCGTTGCGGACGCAATACTGTAATAAAAAGACACAGTTGCATATTTATTGCGTAAGGGAAAAGAAAATTTCAAGACACGTACCTGCTACCTCTCGATCCGTAGGTAAACATTTTCATAGTGGTTAGTAGGGTAAGACGTAGGAGGTCTTCGGATCAAACTGTAAATGTAAATATATTAACACAACAAAAATATATCCACTGCTGGATAGAAGCAAAGAAGCACTTAAACAGAATAAGCTGCACGCGATGGTATTAGATCTTAGCTCTATGATGACCACGAGCACCCCCCGAATTAAACGTCAGGTTTACTCATTAAGTTGAAGCATGAGTACTATCAGGCCTAAAGCCATTACATACATACATAAGAATTCCGGTGCTTGAAGCCACATACAACAGACATTCTCAAAATTATCTTGTTTTGCACAAAAGATGAGCAGCTACGTTTGCAGTTCTCCACACACAAGAGACATTAAAACCTTCAAAACCCTAGCAAAGCTCCTGGATCTCACAAAGAATTCATTTGGGGAAAAAAATCTCACAAAGAATTGGAACTAGCTAATCCACCGCAATGGGATATTCTTGCCAGACGAACTACGAACGTGTGGGTAAAGGAATGTGCATTTTAGCATAAGAGGTCGTCCGGGACGGAGGCAGAGAAATTATAGTGAGCAAGCTAATTAGCATCGGTTCTTTATCGAAGGGGTCCAAATAAAACAACACTACTATCTCTAGCACATGCGTGTAGGGCTTTTATAGAAGCTCGAGGCCCGCGAGATGGAGCTCAGTTTCACTCTAAGCTCGATTTGAGCTCCAAATAAGTTGAATTCGAGTTTGATCCCGAGTTCCTGAGTTTTAACAAGTCGAACTCGGATAACTCGTAAGCCTCGGTAAATTTATGGATCATTCGATAAATATTACTGCACGTTAACTCTTATCGAATTTATTTGAGCCGAGCTCGAGTTTTTTTCTTATTGTTGAAATTTAGTCTATATTAAATTATTATTATTACCAAGTTTATTCACGCATGCTTTTAATTGGGCCGAGTCAAGCTCGAGCCCAGATCCAAACTTAAAATCTAACTCAGACGCGCTCGAGTTTTTACCGAGCAGTGGTCATGCTCGCTCTACATACGTGTACGTATATGGTGTATACGGAGCATAGGGGGCGGTCACCGTCCCCGAAGGTTCTCCGTAAGGATGATCGCGGCGTCGGCAGATAGAGCGGAGCCTTCGTTCGTTGCATTTTTGAAAGGATGTTGGGTAGGATGTCTGAATCAGCTTGTTAAAGTTAAGTTGTTCTTTCGATGTCTGCCTCAGCTTGGTAAAGTGGATTTGTTTTTTCTCCACCTTCATGTGGCTAATTAGAAATTAGCAACTAGCAGTTTATAATTGCGCAAGTTGTGGTAAAAGGACAACAAACTATCACACCGGCATGCATTATCCATTTCTATAATTTTGTAGCAGAGCAATTGTTGGGCAAAGAATACATATATAAAAAAAACTAGTATAAGATACATAATCTCATTGGCGTGGCAGATTTTTGGTTGATGTTTGTGGTGAACGGCGTTGGATGCTTTCTCTATCTTGAAGCTAATTAACAAGAGTACTCTTGTTAATACCAGAAATATGTAGTTTTATGATAATTTATACCAAAAATCTGTAGTTTTGTAAAATTTGTTCATTAAAAAGGGACTATATATGGTGTTGAAGTCGAAGCTGGCGCGATACAACAGTAAAACCAAGGGGACCAACCACATCAACCGAGCTCCTATATAACTAGATGCGAATATACACATCATTAATAGATTATTAGTTTTCAATCGTACACGCCCAACTGGTACGATGATTTAAAATCCAACCATCTTTAGAGGGAAATGTGAGGGCAATATATACACCGCATCTGAACAACTCCTTAATTAATTTGCCTCTTGAGCTACTCTGTGTTAACATGTGCATCCTTGTACGCTTCTTCTTCTTCTTTAAAGGAAGAATACCTACTGCTTCTACTTGAATCATCCAATGGCATGCCTAGGATGTCCTTGACTGCATAAAATGGAAAATTAGGGAAAAAGCTAGGGATATTTGGGGGGCTGAAGACGAGCAATCTAAACACAGGACAAGAGCAAAACTCTACTGCATTCATTTGGACTTTCCAATCTTGTCATCGTAGGTCCAAGTCTAACCCAGCCATTGAAATATCGATTGTTAAATTATTGCAATCTGCAACGACACAGCGCACATGTTCGTCACATATTTGCCAAGTAGGACACTGTTGCTCGGATTATCAAACACTATTTGCCAAGTAGGATCAGGACTGCCACTTTGGTATAAACAAAGTGGTCGCCCTGCATCTACATGATTGCATGCTTTCCATAGGCGGCCTGATAGCTATCCACTTTCTTAGCTGGATTCATCACCCCCCTTCAGTTCACGGGGAAGCAGCCAGATCAGAGCAGAGAGAGAGAGGGGGGGGGGGGGGGGGGGCGAGAGAGATGAAGCCTAGGCTGAGCTCTTGTTTCCACCATGGCTCTGTGCTGTTCTTGCTGCTTCTGTGCTGTTGGAGGGCAGCTGCCCAGGCTCAGCAGCCACCACAGACTGACCCAACTGAAGGTACGTACCATACATGTTCTCCAAGTAAAAATGGATCCATTGGATCGATTTTTTTGCATGCTCTCCAAGTAAATATGTAGTAGAAATCACATCTAACTGTTCATTTTTTTGCATGCAGCGGCAGCGGTGAACGCGATACTGAGCAAGCTGGGGCTGAGCGCGCCGGCGTCGTGGAACATCAGCGGCAACCCGTGCAGCGGCGCGGCCACGGACGAGACGCCGCTGGACGACAACCCAAACTTCAACCCGGCCATCAAGTGCGACTGCTCCGACCAGAACAACACGCTCTGCCACATCACCAGATTGTAAGCCGAACCGAAAATTACTTCTTGCCAACCCATCCGTGCTTCCTCCAGCTCCAGCCAGCCTCCATGGCAGATCCAAACTGATGGCTCAACTAATCAAACAGCATGTAAAGTGATACTGTTTGCTTGTTCTTCGATGGAGCAGGAAAATAAACCAGCTGGATGCGGTCGGTCCGATCCCAGAAGAGCTGCGGAACCTCACTCATCTCATCAAACTGTATGCGCTGTCAACTTTAAGCCTCCTCACCCTCAAGTGTTGAATTTATTAGGTTTTGATAAGTTTCATCCGGATTCTTGGCTATTGGATTTGCTTTCATATCGATGCACCCCCCCCCCCCCGAATTCGAGGTAGGTTGATCCTACGGATGTGTCTTTTGATTGTACGGTTCAAAGTTTGAATGATTTTTAGAACAAAAACATCCGGATGATACCTATACACTCCATTTTTTTAATAACACTTTTTAAATGGCGACAAGTAGGTTTGCAATTTTTTTCTTTGGCGTACTATTTTGGTAAAAAAAATAAAAAAAATATTATTGAAAAAATCCCTAAAGTGTTTCTGTCTAAGCAAAACCAAACTAAAAAAATATATGGATTTTTTTTTTAAAAAAAAAAACTAGAAGGCCTATGTCTAGTAGAGTAGTAGTGCATAGTACTATGCATATACTTATGTTTAGTTAGATTTTTTTTTTCCAATTAGATCCTTTCGCTTGCCTACATAATGTGATTGTTCAACTGATCATAGCATCGGTTTAACTGTTGAATTTATGATAACGTTTTCTTTCGTAGAACACGTGAATTTCACTTCATGTCTCGCAGAAATTGGGAATAATTTCTGCGTTCAAATGGGCCTGACTACTCTGCTGGGAAGAATGTAGCCGTCGATAAGTATTCGGCAAATTTCAGCGAAATATCAGATCTTAGAATCTCTCGAGTTTTATAATCCCAACAAAATTAAGAAAATTCTTAAAAAATTCAAATTGTTACAGTAACCTATAATCTCGCCGAGATCTCGGTGAATTTGATCGAAATCTCGGCAAATTTGATCGAGATTGGACTAAAACTTGACCGAATTTTGATCGGATTGGATTCTTCGTGTTGTTTCTCAAGTGGGACAGTCGGCAGATCATAATTTCGGTGAAATTAAAAAACCCTAAAAAATTCAAAGTGTGACGGTGCGTAAAATCTCACCGAGATCTAAGTGAATTTGACCGAAATCTCGGCAAATTTCACCAGATTCAAATTTTGGTTTTCGTATTTCATTCGAATTTCTTTCGAAATAACGAGGTCTCGATGACATTTCAGATTTCGGTAGGTGACGAGATTTAATCCGAAAACGAAATTTGAAACCATGCGACCACCCATTTATGCCACCCCCAAAATGCGGGAGAGGTTGCCGGCCGTCGCTTGGTGCCGTCGTCGCGGGGCGCTCTTCCGGCTCTTTTCGAGGGCGCAGTGCGCGCGGTTAGCGCTTGCTTGCGCTGCCGCCGGGACGAAGGAGGATCTCGTTGCTGGTGTTCAGAGTTCAAACCCAAGGGCTCGGTGGCTCGGTGGTATTCTGTAACGTTCAGGGGCGTCAAGATCGCGGGGGTGATGGTATCCTATTCTTTCTGTTTAACTGCAACTGCCACACTCTCATGATCCCCATTTCTGTTTAGGCTGCTGTTTGGTTGTTCAGTGACCATGGATCGAATTTGACACACCTCCATTTTTCCCCCTCCGTTCTATGTATTTAGTAGCTGCCACCCTCGTTTCTTTTCTTTCACAAATCTTTTAAGTTTCAGTAATTAGGTGTAAAACATGCAAGTTTTACAACCATGGAACATCGATATCTTTTACAGTTTATGAAATTGATACTGGTTTCCAAACTTAGTGTAAGGTATGCATAATTAACATCGTTGGTCTGTGATCTTATTATCATTTCAGGGACTTCAGAAGAAACTACTTCACTGGCCCATTACCAGCGTTCATCGGAGAACTGACTACTCTCAAGTACATGTAAGACGTTGAACTCAAAACATTATTGCATTACAAGTCTTGCTTTCCACCTATCTTACATTTTTCCCTCCAAAATGGCAAGGACTGTGGGCATCAATGCATTATCCGGACCTATCCCAAAGGAGCTTGGGAATCTTACAAATCTCATATCTCTGTAAGATCCAATCTAGTAGTTCTAATGTGTAATTTTACATTGACTTCTTCTAATCAGGTGTTGACCTTCAATTAATTCTTTGCATTTGTTGTCCTGGGTGTACTTAGTTCCACAAAACACATGATATTGTACATCGAGGGCTTTAAGTTTGCATATATAGGATAGCACTCCAACATTATGGCCAAACATAGCAATGGAGTGCAATTTGATGTGTATTCTCATTAATGCAAATTTGAAAACAATATTGTGGAAGAAAGAATCTGACAAAAGAGAGCGTCTTTCTCATCAAATATTCGGAAGCATTTGGATGTTTAACAAGAATTCAGCAGCACTTCCTTTTTCAACATTGTTCTGGAGCTAACCTAGTTCATCTTATGCTTTCAGGGCATTGGGCTCAAATAATTTTAATGGTTCACTTCCTGATGAGCTGGGGAAATTGACAAAACTTCAGCAACTGTAAGTCATCCATTTGATCGTTTTTACATTGTCTTTTGCATGATCATCAATGTTTTCTTTAATTGTTTTTTGTTTTAAGTGTTTTCTTTATTGTTCAGAGTGATAATAATCTGCTTGAATGAAAAATGCTGTCTTTGAATTGCAGGTACATTGATAGTAACGACTTCAGTGGTCCTCTACCATCGACATTGTCCCAACTTACGAACCTGTCAACCTTGTAATTTTGTAAAACAAGATATTACCTTGTATATTTGTAATTTCTACTAAGGTTTCAACCAATAATCTTGGACACTCTTGTTATCATGCATCCAGGTGGGCATCAGACAATAATTTCACTGGGCAGATACCTGATTATCTTGGGAGCTTGACCAACATGACCCAACTGTAAGATCTATCTTTGACCAATTACCAATATTTTAATGTTTTCTAACTGTTTTCTTGACATAAATAGTAGAGAAAGGCATTCATATTTCTGGAAAGTCTCAAGAAGTTGCACATTTACCTGTATCAACTATTTATGCAAAATGCAACTTATTTCTCTGAGGAGACATGATAGTTCGTATTACTTCTTTACTAACCCAATATATATGGACTTTTAGGAGGCTCCAAGGGAACTCTTTTCAAGGCTCAATTCCCAGAAGTCTTTCTAATCTTGTCAAGTTGACAAGCTTGTAAGTTTCTAATAGTTTCAATTAGTAGCTGTGTTCTAATTGCAAAGATAAGCTCATGGAAGTGATAGATGCATCGGTTGTCTAATTGTAACAGAAGAATAGGCGATATAGTAAATGGAAGCTCTTCACTGGCGTTTATTGGGAACATGACATCTTTGGGTGATCTGTACGGCACATGCTCTCCACTATACTTTCATTGTAAGTTTAAGATCCTGAAAATTCAATTTTCTGACCTGCAGAGTATTAAGGAACAGCAAGATATCAGACACACTTGCATTGGTAGACTTCTCCAAATTTGGAAGTTTAAATTTACTGTAAGCATTTTCCCCTATCAGCAAATCACAGTCAAGTGGTAACTTCTTTTTATTATAGTATAATTTCAGTTGAAAGTGTGACATTTTTTTTAAAGGTGAAGTGTGCCATTTTGTTGTCTAATACTCCTTTTCCATTGGTGCAGGGATTTGAGTTTTAACAATATCACAGGCCAAATTCCTCAGTCGATCTTGAATATTCCTTTGCTTAGTTTTCTGTAAGCATTACTTGCCGACGTTTTTTTAATAATATGTTTGAATGGAAACCTGTTTTTCTTTTTACCTACTACTGATGTTTGCAAATATCCCACTTTCAAAATGTGTTTGAACCAGATTTCTTGGGAATAATAGCCTTTCAGGAAGCCTACCAGCCACGAAAAGTCCCACACTTACCAATTTGTATGGTCATGTGCTCTGTTTTTTTTCCCATTTGTCTCAGTGACAGAAATATGTCTTAATCTAATTTCTAAATTTTATTGCTTGTTTGTTTGCAGAGATTTTTCATACAACCACCTCTCAGGAACCTTTCCTTCGTGGGCTTCTCAGAAAAATTTACAATTGTATGTTTCATGTTCTGAAACTTCTGTTATGAATTTATGAATTATGTACTTTTTACCGATTGAACATACACAGTCAACCTGATTCAACTAAACAACGATATCTGATTTTCCACCCCATCTGTTGTGTGTTGTACTAAGGAATTTGGTGGCAAACGACTTCGTGATGGATAGCTCCAATAACAGGTACTTGCCAGTTGCCACATTTCATTTACTCCTACCAAGACTCTTAAGTAAAATCATTTAGTCATCTCAGCTTGTAGTCAAATTCAAAACAGTGACTCATTTGATCTACAGTGTTTTGCCATGGGGCCTGAATTGTCTTCAGAGAAGTACCCCCTGTTTTCTTGGTTCTCCACAGTGTAAGCCTTCAAGTCATTGCAATTTTGAGCCTATTCCAGGAATATTAGACTCGTAATTGCAGATTCATATGTAAAGACCATTGTTTTGATAACCTACGTGCAGCTGCCTCCTTTGCGGTGGACTGTGGTGGTGGTAGAACCATATCAGGCTCAGACAATTCCATGTATCAGGCTGATAATGCTAGTCTTGGTGCTGCATCTTATTACGTTGCGGGTGCACCTACATGGGGTGTTAGCAGCAGTGGAAGGTTCATGGATCCACCCAATGGAAGTTACATAATCTACAGTTCACGCCAATTTCAGAACACACTAGATTCAGCACTGTTCCAAACAGCAAGGATGTCACCATCGTCTTTGAGATACTATGGCATTGGACTTGAGAATGGAAACTACACAGTGACACTTCAATTTGCAGAGGTTGACTTCCCTGACATACAGTCTTGGAAAAGCAGAGGGAGGAGGGTTTTTGATATCTACGTCCAGGTGGATTACAAACTTAAAATCCCGCTGGTATCTGATGCTTTTAGCTCATATGCTGTGGTCAATACCTTTGTTTCGCTTGATGTTTGTGTAGGGAGAGCGCAAGGAGAAGGACTTCGACATAAGAAAGACTGCAGGAGGGAAATCTTTCACTGTTGTTAAGAAGCAGTACGTTGTTCCTGTGACGAAAAACTTCCTTGAGATTCATCTCTTCTGGGCTGGCAAGGGTACTTGCTGCATTCCTACTCAAGGCTACTATGGGCCGGCAATATCGGCTTTGAGCGCAACTCCAAGTACTGACCTGAACTAGAACCTATTTGTTCTACATTGCAGTTATACTACTGCCCGCAATGCCATTTTCAAGTTAACTAAACTAATAGATACTAGTATACCACCTCTAATCACAAAAACATGCTACTGTGGTATGCATGCTGTCAACTTTTTAGAACTTTGACCACTGATATATGTCATATCCAGGATGAGAACATGAAAATTTGTTATCAGTGGTACTTCGTGATGTTTTACATTTGTTGAATGATCAAGGTTTCTGTGACCAGACACCGGAGGTAGTAGTTTGTGCCAGTACAAATATTGGATATAAGGCCCACATATATACACTGATAAATCTGTGCCTAAAGTAAGTTGAATATTTTCGATTTCAAATGAAAACTAGAATGAATATCAAAACGCACATGATAAGGGTTGAGATTGCACATGATCCACTTTAGTACTTGACGTAATCATAACTGTTTTAAATTGTGCTTATTCCATCTTAATTAAGTTATTAGAAGTTTTTCATGCTCAAACTAATTTAACTTTCTTCAGATTTCATCCCTACGGTGCGTAGCTCCGCGGACAACAAGAGCCGCAGTAAGACTGGTGTGATTGTTGGAGTTGCAGTTGGTGTTGCAGTTTTTGCATTGGCCGCATTTGCCGGAATCTTTGTATGGAGGCAGAAAAGGAGAAAACTATTATTGGAGCTAGAAGGTATTTGTTGTACCAGTATCACATTTTTTTACTTGACTGTACTCGGTAATTATGCTAACAAGCATTGTTGTGCCTTGTTCTGCAGAGCTGTACACTATAGTTGGAAGACCAAATGTCTTCAGTTATAGTGAGCTAAAGTCAGCTACGGAAAAATTTAGTTCTAGTAACCTACTTGGTGAAGGCGGATATGGATCAGTTCACAAGGTTCGTTTGTGTAGTATATGCCTGCATTTTATTTGTATGCCGTGTGTGAATTTTTTTTTTTTTGAAAGAGGGCAGGAGCGCTGCCATGCATTGAAGTAAGAGAAAACAATACAGAGAGAAAAAGTCTGGGGGAGCAGGAAGCCCCCCGGCTTAAGCAACCTCAGGGATTAGAGGAAAAAGAAAGAGAAGAAGGCCGCCAACTAAGAGCGTGCTCTTAAAAAGCTATAGAGGTTGAGGGGCCTAGAGTAAAGGGTAAGGACTCAGGGCCGACATAGCCAGACAACGGGTTTTATAGTTCTCTAGGGCTGAAAGCACAACTTGCACCACCGGGCGCTGAATGCTGTTGAAGATCCTTTCATTGCGCTCCTTCCACAGGTTCCAAAGGCCGTAGATGATCAGTCCGTCGAGGTATCGACGGTCTTTTTTTGGGACTCCCCTTCGAGCTAGAGACCACCATAGAGTCAAGCTGTCCTGGCCTGAGTTTGGAGCCAACGCTGATCTCGGACCCGAAAGGAGCTCAGTCCAAAAAGTGCGGGCAAAGCCACAGGAGAAGAGCAGGTGAGGTCCGGATTCAGGGGAGGAGAGACAGAGGCTACAGAGGGGGTTGTGAGGCCAGCTTTTTCTTGCTAGATTGTCTGCGGTGTTGCGTGTGTGAATTTGGTAATCATTAAAAGTTGCATCCTGATAATCTAAATTGTTGTGTACAGCAAAGTCAAAAGATTGATGCTTTTCAAATGCATCCATTAGCAAAACTTGTTAACCACTGAGCTATGAAATACCTTGCATAATTAAGAAGCGCGACATTTTTGCAGGGTAAGTTAAGTGATGGAAGAATGGTGGCAGTGAAGCAGCTCTCGCAATCATCTAATCAGGGGAAAAAGCAATTTGCTACAGAAATAGAAACTATATCTCGAGTGCAACACCGTAACCTCGTGAAGTTGTATGGTTGCTGCCTTGAGAGCAATACGCCACTGTTGGTTTACGAGTACCTGGAGAATGGAAGCCTCGATCAAGCGCTCTTTGGTAAGAATTCATTTGATTGGACATGACTAAGAGAGTAGAGACTCTAATGTAGAAATTTTACTCTACCTTCATCTCCAGGAAAGAGAAGCTTGAATCTAGATTGGCCAACACGATTTGAGATTTGTCTAGGCATAGCGAGAGGTATAGCTTATCTCCATGAGGAGTCCAGCGTCCGCATTGTGCACAGGGACATAAAGGCCAGTAATGTCTTACTAGATGCTGATCTCAACCCTAAGATCTCGGATTTTGGTCTTGCCAAGCTTTATGATGACAAGAAGACTCACGTCAGCACAAAAGTTGCTGGCACGTTGTAAGTACATTTTCATCTGGCCCTTCTATACTCTTTCAAAACAATTTGCAAATATGTCCTAATGGCAATTGGTTGGCTTTCCTTTGTCAAGTGGTTATCTTGCTCCTGAGTATGCCATGAGAGGTCATATGACCGAGAAGGTTGATGTGTTTGCATTCGGTGTGGTCGCATTGGAGACTGTTGCTGGTGAATTAAACTATCACAACTCGCTGGAGGAAGACAGAACTTACATATTTGAAAGGGTAAGATCTATATGAACTTTAAACCCCCCAAAAAAAGCCACAAGCGCACTTTGGTCACTGTATTGTCGATACGATCTACATTTGAAATTTGTACTTCGATTGAGAATATCAAGGTCGTATGCTACAGTAAACTCTTAATGAAACCCTAATACCATAGTCGTCATGCGCCCATGCCTGCGTCGATGAAGAACTTCGGGGCAAATCATCAATTTTTCCTAGTTCAAGAGCTCAGTATCTTCCAGCTTTTTCGGAATGCCTTGCATTCATATCTTTTAATGGTACAAGAGACAAAATGTTGATCCACCGCAATGTAACACACTAACATGTTGAATTCTCAATGTTTTCAGGTGTGGGAATTGTATGAAAACGATCACCCGCTCGACTTCGTAGACCCTAAGCTCTCCGAATTCAACAGTGAAGAGGTGCTCCGAGTCATCCGCGTTGCACTTCTTTGCACTCAGGGTTCACCTCACAAACGACCGTCCATGTCGAGGGTTGTTTCGATGCTCACCGGAGACGCCGAAATAACCGAAATGGCCACGAAGCCTAGTTACATCACGGAATGGCAGATCAAGGCTGGGAGCAGCAGCTACACGAGCAGCCAGGTCGGTTCTTCATCGACGCAGCCGTCTTCTGGTGTCCATGCCGGCGTTGAGGCGAGCCCAGAACCAGGGGATGGCACGCCACTGACCCCATCGCCGTTTTTCACTTCCATCATTGACGAGGGCAGGTGACAAGGTGCTACTTTTTTGGTTGTCGGGTCATAGCATTAAGGTGAAGAACTCCTTGTGTTCCTGCTCAGTTGCTCCTGCCTGTCTGCTACCTGTTTTTAGCTGACATCTATGATATTTTTGAGGGATGTGAGGCAACAAATTTCTCTTCAAGGCATTGCCGAAGTGATCAATTTTTTTTCAGGCCCCCTTCCCCTCCCTCTCTCTCTCTCTCTCTCTCTCTCTCTCAAAAATGGATCCTTTCGAGCAACGGAGTGCCATGTCTACCAAGCGCGACAAGAACACGTAGCCACGCTACAGATCGGAAGAGCCTACCGAGCGTTCGGAGGCATCTTTCCGTCTGAGGTCTAGGCCGTGCGCCACATGGTGCAGGTGTTTAGTATTGTTTCCTTGCTGGTCTACGCGTTGGCTTCATGAGTTCGTCTAGTGCCCCCTCCTTTTCCTTTTCTCGATCCTTTTTTTTTCTTCTATAATAATACATCAGTGTGTCTTTCATGCATTTCATGCTACATTACTCAATTGTTATTCATGCACATCTTCCGACTACTTTTGTTTTAATAAGTTTGCACGATGACACAGCATCCAGCAAACAAAGCAAAGCTTTTCCATACTACGCAAAATTGACAACCTCGATACCATTTTACAATGCCTTGACGATAAATTTGTTGCCTCACATCCCTCAAAAATATTACTCCATTATTCACGCACATTTTCCCACTACTTTTGTGTATTAATTGTTTTTTTATAAAAAAACACCATACACCTTTGCAAACATAAGAAGCCAACACGTAAATGGCCCGACGTATCTCTTTTTTTTTGGGTAAATTTATACCTATATGAACAAAATTATAAAAATAATCCCTTTCCCATATGTGGCAGCGACGGCGGGCTCCTGCTACTTTTGTGTTTTAATAAGTTTTTTGTTTTAAAAAAAGGCACCATGCACCTTTGCAAGCAGAAGAAGCCAACGCGTAAATGGCCAGTTGTATCATTTTTTTTACAAGTCTGTCCCGTGTGAATAAAATAGTAAAAAATATCCCTTTCCTGATCGCGGAAGCACCGACAGATTCCCATTACTTTTGTGTTTTAATAGGTTTTTTTTTTAAAAAAGGCACCATACACCTTTACAAGCATAAGAAGCCAACACGTAAATGGCCCGTCGTATCTTCTTTTTTTTTGCAAATATGTCCCTGTGTGATCAAAGTTGTGAAAAATAGCCCCCTGTAGGATCAAGTATAACTGACTAGAGAGGGGTGAATAGGAGATTTTAAAATTCTCGGCTCTAATTGCAATAAATAAACAAGTAAAACTAAAATTAAGAATTTTAACAATGAAGGCCTAAAATCTCTAGGTTTGACTAAGTGCACCAACGAGAGTGTCTAAGTTTATGTATTGGTTTTTCGTATGGAGTTTTGATTTGCAATTGTTGCAAATGGGATAAGCTCATACTTTGGCTTTTGCATGTGCTGCAAATATTGAAGTTCATGCTTGGTTATTTAATTCAAATCTTATTTAAGTGGTATTGCTTAAAGCTAAATTTTGCATGTGTTGTAACAGGAGAGATCAAGAATTTTTTTGTTTAAGAGGTATACATGGAGCTAAGATTTGCATGTGTTACAAATAGAGAGCTTATGCATTTGAGTTTATTTGGTATTACTTGGAGCTAGGTTTTGCATGTGTTGAAAAACTAGGATGCTCGAGTAAATTAGTTTTATTGGTT
The DNA here is from genome assembly GCA_036346355.1 of Rhipidocladum racemiflorum. Taxonomy (NCBI): domain Eukaryota; kingdom Viridiplantae; phylum Streptophyta; class Magnoliopsida; order Poales; family Poaceae; genus Rhipidocladum; species Rhipidocladum racemiflorum. The sequence goes on along the minus strand of CM070576.1, from coordinate 65,727,550 downwards.
GCATGGAACTAAAAAATTTGTATGTATTGCAAATATAGAGAGTTCATGCAAGTTGCCTTGATTTGGTTGTTGCATGAGGCTATAGATTAGCATGTGTTGCAAAAGGGAGATCATGTATTGTGATTTAATTGCTATTTGTAAATGGATTTTGCAAATGAGCAAGAGGTTATGAGTTGCAATCCTAGAGAGCATGCGAAAAAGGCATTTGCAATGTGTTTGCAAAGTGATGTGATCTTGTGGTGATCACCTCATGGCTAAAGAGGATTGAATTCATAGGTTATTGGTTTATTTGTAAAATGTGTTTTACAAATAAAATTTAAGAGTTTAATTGCGATTCTTTGGAGCATATGAGTAGATATTGCAAATATGATTTGCAAAATGACTTGATCATGTGTTGATCATCATATGTCTCAAAATAATCATTCTTTGAATGTTCGAAGAAATGATTTTGTTGAAAATCTGGTTTTCTTCATGAGGCTGGAGCTACCGCCCATGTACAGCCGGTAGCACCGCTGGCCGGCAGTACCGCTTATGGAAGCACCGCTCGGCCGGTGCTACCACTAGTCTGAGTGATAGTCATTTTCCAGAGGAACATGTGTTGCTCGGAGTTTCTGGAGACCGAAGCTACCGACCATGTGGGAGCGATACTACCGTAGGTCGGTAGTACTGGCACAATGAGATGGTAACTATTTTTCAGAGGGTTGCTCTGGAGTTGCACCAATGTCAGAAGTACCGCCCATGGGGCCGATACTACCGCTCAAGCGGTACTACCGGTCCTAGTAGGGCGGTAGTAATGGGTTTCCTGCCAACGGGTAGTTTTCTAGTCGTTCGCATGAAGGCCAATACTACTAGCTCTAGTAGGGCGGTAGTACCGAAAATCCTGATTTTTCTCCAGTTTGCCCCCCAATGGTTATATTTCGTGTGGGGGGCTATAAAAAGATGCCAAGGGCTGGCATTTGGGGTTGTTGTGGTTTAAGGTGTTCTTGGCTCTTGTGTGAGTTTGAGGCGGTTTGCATGTGTTGTATCCCCTCAATTTGATTCTTGAGCTAAGAGTGAGTCTAATTGCATGTGTTGTAATTAATATTTATGTATCATATTTTTGTTGTACTTGGAATATATATATAATTAATGTACTGAACATGTAGCTTGTGTGGCAATGGAATGTAATAAAGTTTTTATTCAATCTCTAATTATTGCTTCTATTGCAACACTCTGAATGCGGTGTATTAACTGATAAAATGACGGGTCTGCTCGAGATTTTATTAGCTAATATACCCAGATCGACGTAATTATGTCAGAGTAATGGCGGTGGTTACTATCGTTGCCTCAGGCTAATTATACGGGTCGCCACACAAAGTTTGACGGTCTGATGCACCTGACAGACTAGGTTTTCAATCCTACCGGATATAAAGATGGGAGGAAGCGCGTCCGAGGGCCAGCCCACGTGTCCTGCCATTTGCGAAAACACCCTCCTATTTTTTAATATTACGAATAGGTCCCTGCGAATTTACGAATAGGTCCTTTGCAATTTTTTGTGAGGGGAATAATAGTTTTTCTGATTCGCGTTTAGGTCCCTCATTCGTCATTTTACGGAAAGAGCCTCCCATTAAAGCTGAATCGCAAACAAGCCCTTTTCTATTTTTTCAAGCTAGCGATCAAGTCCAAAAATATAACAAATAGGTCCCTGGTCTTTACGTTCAGATCCTTTCTCCGTTTTACCCGGAAAAAATGTTTTCGTGGTCCGTTTTTTCTCCGGAGCATGGGAAAAATGTTTTCGTTGGCAGTTTTTCCTAAAAAAAATTAGAAACTCGTTTTTCGTCCGCCGTTTCTCCTTTTTTGTTGGAAAAAATGTTTTCGTTCTTCGTTTTTTGTCCGGAGCATGGGAAAAATGTTTTCGTTGACCGTTTTTTCCTCAAAAGAATTGCAAAGTCGTTTTTTGTCCGTTGTTTCTCCGTTTTTGTTGGAAAAAATGTTTCCGTTGTCCGTTTTTTCTCCAGACCCCGAGAAAAACGTTTTCGTGGTCCATTTTTTCTTAGAAAAAAAGGAAAATTCGTTTTTCGTTCATCCTTTTTCCGTTTTTGCCGAAAAAATATTTTCGTAGTCCTTTTTTCTTCAGATCCTGGGAAAATGTTTCCGTGGTCTATTTTTCCTAAAAACACACACACAAATCAGTTTTTTGTACACGCACGCGATGTGCGCCGCTTTTGTGTTTTCGTAGTCCATTTTTTCTTAAAAAAACACAGACCCGTTTTACATTCGTCCTTCCTCCGTTTTTGTCGGGAAAAATATTTTTGTGATCCGTTTTTTCTCCAGAGCCCAGAAAAAATGTTTTCGTGGCCCATTTTTACCAAAAAAAACGCAAATTCGTTTCCCATTCACGCACGTGGCTCGGTCTCTATGGCTTCTTGAGCCTTCAAAAATTTTGAAGATACGTCTAAGTCTATTTTTTCACCCGAAAAAAACGCAAAGTCATTTTTCGTTCACGCGCGCGGCGGACATCGCGCTTACGGCCTAGTATTCTATATAATGAATGATTTATGTGGACAGAAGTTAATTGCAGTACTTGAAATTTCATTGGATGATTAAATACCTATATCGATGATCCGCTATGTGCATGTGCAAACTTATGCCCCCTTGTGAAGCCTGCATTAACTATTGATGGGGCAAAATTATGATTTATTTCACCTTCTGTAATACTTATTGGGCTGTGGGTATTTCTCTGGAATAAGTTGACTCCTGACATCATTTATTGTTCTTTTTTTTCTCTATGCTATCGTCGTCGTTATCAACATTGAATTCTTTCTTTTATGATAATGGTAATAGACCGCGGAAGAGTGCACACTGTCCTTGAGTTGGATAGGGAGAATGCTGGAGCTCTCATGTTACGTGCCCAGACTCTTGTCACACTGAGAGATTATCAGTCGGCTCTATTTGATGTGAACAGGCTGATCAAAGATAAATCCATCATCTGAAGTATATCGGAACCTTCAAGCACGACTGAAGACACAGCTAGTATGTTCCGCTGATCCACTTTGCTCTAGTTTCTTGCATAAGCTTGTCCCTTTTTCCCCATAAACGTTTCCTGAATGACCCAAACAATTTTACTTGCTCAATGACTTGTTTACTTTCCTGACTAATTTTTATTGCTTTTCTTCTGTATTATTTGAACTCTGAAGGATTCAAGCTTTAACACTAGTGCGGTGTTCGTCTTCGTAGTATCCGTCTCGTTGGCAGTGCACCTACCTTGAGCAATCATGTAATCGTGAATATAAGTTATGAGCCTTTATGCTGTCCTGGGAGGCTGGGACGTCATTTTTACTTGCTTTCAGTCAGCGACATGTTTGCCTTGGGACGACGTTTCATGATTTCAATCATCAAATTTGATGCCCATCGTTCCGATTAAATCAGTACTTGTATATTTTTGTCGAATTACAAATGTACAGTGAAACGTTGTTGATTAATCAAAGCACACTAGTATATTGCCCGTGCTAACGCTACGGCGATATTTGATAATTCAATTCAAATAAGCAAAAGGTGTTATATGTTTTGGTAATGAAGTATAGTAAGATGTGCACAAAAGAAAGATACAGAGAGTTATTATTATATCGCTGATTACACGAGCAAGTACATAAAGTAACATAGCAAATGTTTATCATTAAAAACCATCTAATCCCTGATACGCTTTAGGATTTTCCGTATAACTTCAGGAATGTTGTCTTTCGATTCATTCTCATTGTAGTTCAATAGGCTTATGAGAAACTTAGCCCTCAACAGCTTCCCATCCTATACATGCATTATTATGGACCATCATCAGAAAATATTAATTGTGCTACGTGAAGCAGTGAACCCCTCTAAATTTAGGGGCGAAATGATGAGATGTAGCTGGATCAGCAACCTTATTTCACTCAAATGGTTGCATTGTTGTATGCTTATTTCAACTAATCAACATAGAATGTATTCTGAGGCAAGTAAATGAAATACTACAAGCTACCGTCTGTACTCATGCCCACTCCACATTACTTGTACAAGGCTTCAATCTCTCTCAGATATTTGGCTGTCACTTTGTCCCTTCTTATTTTCATGGTGGGTGTCATCAAACCATTATCAACCTGAATAAAAAAAAACATGTCAAGCTTGCAAGCAAGACAACTTCTTAATAGTTAGCGAGTGAAATCTTACTGTAAATGGTTCGTCAATAATAAGAATAGGACCAATCTGGAAAGAGCAACCTGCCGTCTTGACATTTATCAACAAAATAATTTAACACTTACTCTAATATAGCCGATAAAAATCAAATCATATCTCAAAGTTATAATCCTAAAACAAGCACACATGGAGAGATAAGTAAGTATGGCAAATACCCCCAAACCATGAGTATGTAACTGTCTCAGGTGTGTTTATAATTCCCACCACACAAAAGCAAAATTCCGATTAACCTCTATTTTTTACCTTTCTATTTCCAGTAGAGTTAATAGTGATTTAACACTACTTTGATTCTGACACATCATAAAATTACCTAAAATTCTCCAATATGTAACAGTGTAAGCTGAGCTCATAAGAAAATAAGAGATTATTTGAATAGACAGAAATAACAAAGCAGGCAACTCTTACCAACTCCTCAGCTCATCATATAGCAAGTTCATGATCTTGTCTTTGGCTAGTTCGTTAGTCCCATGAAGGATGGACTTTCTTTTTGCTGTTGCTAGAACTTCATCATTGTTGGGAACAATAATAGCACCAAGGCGCCTTTGGTCCTATGCAAAGAACAAGCAAAGAAGTTCATGACTTTGCAAATGGCACTAATCTATTTCATCATTGCAATATCCAAATCTAATCCCATTATGGCAAATGTTTTTGTGAAGGACTAAAATAAATGAAGTCTAACGGTAACGCCACATGGTTTCAAACAATGGCCTAGCGGTTCTTTAAAATCAAGTGCTGGCCATCAAATATTTGCACACATCAAGGAGCATAAACTGAGCATGATAATGGTTATAATAGGACATATCTCTAGCAATTATGTCTTACCTGGCCAATAACAACTATCTGATGAATCAAGTTACTCCTGCTGGCTGCTTCCTCAAGCTCACACACACAAATGTCCAGGAAACGCAAGATTAGCAAAAAAATTACCAGAAGTGCAATCTTTCTTGTTTCCAAAAAAACTAAACAATCCAGCATGAAAATATGCTACTCTAAATAGAAAAACAAAAGTTGGCAGATTTTTTATACATTCCAAGGGCCAGGTCTGCTTCCAGATCCAAGCTTACTGATGTAGTAAGATCGAGAGGTGATCCTATGCATCTACCCTCAATACAAGTTGCACAAATCTTGAAACAAGCAAAGGGGTACCCAAAATATCTCACCTTTTTTTAATTAGGTTATTTGATCATTTAAAATTAAACCGTTTGATGATGAGAAAAATCAACATTTGTTTACATGATCAAGAACAATCCTACAGCATTTCTCTGACATCACTTGCTGCATGCCTAAGACATCGATATTGATATTACTTGCGTATTGATAATAATTACATCTTATATGTGAGAATCAGCATAAAATGAACAAGAAATAATTACCCTCGTGATAGGACAAGTCGCCATGCATATGGAATAAAGAATTCCTCAGGCTGACTTTCTTTCTCATATGTAAATCGTAACTGGGTAAACATCTGAAAAATACGTGATTGTAAATTATCATGCCAGTCTGAATAGCAGAAGAATTTTCATGTGTAAGAGATGTGGATTTAGGCCAAACAATAAGAATTATACAATGAGTAATGTACAGATCAGTTAAACAGCAACATCACAATATGCCTCACCTTCATTCCTTCTCCACGCCATGAACGACAATTTCTGTTAATGACCTCAAGAACCTTGTCCACAGACCATTCCCCATCTAACTGTTGCACGTCCATTCGACTATTGAAGAAATCCAATACCTGTCAAACAGATCCATAACATGGAATATGATGAGAATCTGGAAAGGACAAACAACTATTACATGTTGTACTTCAATGAGTTCATGAAAGACAAACAATAAAACATACTGTGTATATATTCTCAAGCAATTCATTGAAACGAGGATGGTTCTTAGAGGGCTGAAAAACCTCTTGCCGATGCAATATAGCATACACAACCTGTGGACAAACATGTTAGAAGCAGTACTATTTCTGCCTATCAGGTAAACTGGATTGCTGACCAGAACACACCTCAGGATTTCTGGGCAAAGCGTATGTAAGGATTGCATTGATGATTTCCAGAACAATTATTAAGAAGTCAGTGTATATGTGAAGCTCCGTCGACTGCAAAAGTAAACCACAGTTCAGAAATAAAAAGGGGAAACGGAACATAAACAAGGATGCTATTATAAAAAAAAACAGTTGTAGAGAATACCGTATCATCAGATATGTTGTCTGCTTCAATTTGATCAGATATAATTTTGAGAGCCATGTCATTTTTTAACTCAGCTAATTTGGCATACCTGGAGCATGGTACGTAAAAGCAAAAACAAAAAGGGTAACTTTAGGTGTAACTTCAAGCGACAATCAAGCAAAGATAAAAATTGGGAGAAAAAAAAAGATCGAGCTAGCATACTTGCGAGAAAGCATGTCGAAGAGACTGACCAGCCTTTGAGATGCATATGCACTTAGCCTATGCATATGAGGGGCCATGTTTGCTAGAATTGCAAGACACTTTGTATGAAGGTAGACATCCTACAAGTATAGATAAGCTTGTCATTAAACAGTTCTGAACCAAAAGTAGTGGCCAGCGCATGGTACACTGTAGCATTGGGCAGCAGAAAGATGCCAAAGGAAACTTCAAATATGGTATGATCAATAACATAGGGAGACATTTGTCAGCTTTCCTGTATAAAACAACAAAAATTCTGATACCTACTCGCAGCTTTGAGAGGTTGTACTTGATGGTTCGAATTAGTATTACGACCATGAAAGATCCCAGAGATGTTTGATGCATGAGGCGCTCATGGTACCAAGGAAAGCTTGGTAGCACCTGAAAGTGTAAATTAAACAACATAATTTAACTACTCACATCCAATAAGTCGAGCCATATATGGAAAAGAGTGTGCGCATCTTCACTACACAGGATTTAGAACTACAAGCAATAAGATGTGTTATAAAAAATACAATTAAAAAAATGGGAAAAAGGTCAACTTGTTATGCTCATCTAAACTCCTGTCTAAGATTAGCTCCAAACCTCACCACAGAAGCCACTCTTAAGTTCAGTTGCATTTTGCAAGCTTTATCTATTACATGACAGTGTTAAAAAAAAATCAACTCTGAGATGTATAATTTGCACATAAAAAGGAGTACCTCCAAGTCATCAAATTCCAAAGGAGTGTTGGTTGATTGCGAAGGATAAGTTGATATGCCAGCTTTCGACATTTGTTCTTCAACACCATTTGATCTGTAAAACAAGTAAAGACAGAGTAGAAAGAAAACTGTGAAAACTTACATATTAAAACACATGAGTAATAATCTTGTGAGTATATTTTAAAGCAGATACACATGCAAGTCTGGCAGACTATGATTTAGGCAAATGCCACATTTATATCATTTTTTAAAGGTAACACTTTGATCTGACTCATCATGGAAGAAGGGCTAATCTTCTTCAAAAAAGGAGAACAAATAATACAAGGGGTTTGCTATGACGATTTCAAACTGCCGTGACAAGCTTATAATCAAATAGCGGAGATATAGCACAACATTCTCTCTAAAAGAAGATATAGCTTAACATAAATTAAGAAGAAATCAATGTTAAGACAAGCAGGCATAGTACCTGGGTAGCATACGTTCATTGAAATGGGCTCTTGTCTGCATTGAGCTGAGAAAAAAACATAAGATTAACCTCCAAGGAAACAACCAAAAGCAGCACCTAGAGCAGTGTCGAATCATCAAAATACACCCACAAGTTCCATGATCTACTAATCAAGTGCAATTTCATATTAACAGTAACTTAAATTGGCCACTGCAAATGTGCATACACGAGAGAGAATTCCTAATTATAAAGCGTCCCCCTGATTAAATTTCTAATCCAGATTGCCTAGCAATCACGCCAAAGCAAACCAACACATCACGATTTCTAACGAAAAAGTATCGATTCCCCAATATTACAATGCCGACGGGAAACTCTCATTAATTCCCAGGAAATTGCGAGCGCGAAGCCCTAGCAAGTAGCAATAGGCACCAGCCAGATCCCCACGGAATCGACAAACATGAAAATCCAAATCGACGGCTGGAGAGGAGATAGGTGGCTTACGTCTTTGAACTGGAGGAGGCCGAGGTCGCTGAGGTAGGAGACCACGAGATGCGCGGACCAGGGGATGATGACCTGCACGAGCTGCATCGCCTTCGACTGCATCAGATCCATCGGGGGTAGCACCAACCTCCGTGTCTAGGGTTCTGGTCAGGTCATAATAATCACGTAACCGCAGAATGTTCACATGCCACAGGATGAGCCAACCACACTACTACAGTAACCAGCAGTACAAGTAAGGCACGGTAACAATGGAAATCCATTCTATTTCTATCTTGCTAAGCAATACGAAATTGAGACGCGTTGTTGGTCTCCAGGGAACCGAATTAATGGCGAGTAAAAGGGAAGCAGCTAGATTATAGCTAACCTAAGCAAATTACGAGTGGGGAGGAGGGATTATTGTCAACCTGCGTTGCGGGGAAGATGTCGGCGAGGATTTTCTTGTAGCGCTTGACGGGCTGCCTGGAGCGGGTGCGCAGCGAGGGGCATAGGTAGCAGAGGCTGCCGCACGCCGGCAGCACCTTCCTCGAGACCACCCCGGACACGGCCATCTCCGATCCTCCTCAACCCCCGGGCCAAAATCCCACGCTTTACGTTTCCGGCTACGCCATAGACACACAAAATTGGAGTGAAATCTGCATAAAAATCAAATCAAATCGATACGATCGATCGCGCATTCGCGTGCGTGGGAATCGAAGCAAAACCGTTGGAACCAGATGGGGAGGCGGAGGGGAGCGTTACCTGCGTTCGAGTGCGCGAGGGTGTGGGTAGGTGGCCGTCGCCTACGACCCGCCTCCCCGTCATGCCGGCGACGGTGGAAGGGGAGACGGCGACTGGGAGTAGGGGGGCGGGTAGGGGTTGGGGTCGTAGTAGCGCGAGGGATCCCTGACGGCGACGCGGACGTCGAGGCGGCCGTGAAGCGGCGGCGCTGAGGCGGAGGTTGCGGAGGCGCGTCCGCCGACGCCGCGTCGTCGGCGACATCGCGAGCGAGGCGAAGCGAGCCGACGAGCGGCTTGACGCCGTCGGCGGCGTTGGCGTGGACGACGTCGACGTAGAGGACGGCGTCGGCGAGGCGGCTGGTGGGAGGGAGCGGGACGGAGATCGGGCGGGTTGTGGAACAGGCGTCGGTCGAGGCAAGAAAGTTTGACGGGATGATCGGATTGATGGGATGAACCGGGTGATTTGGTTCATTAGATTTGATGAAGTAGCGTGATAAAACATCTCAACCCTTGATTATGAGGAAGTAGGATTTCTGGGTGCACGTTTTAGGGTGAGCAAAGAAAAAATATCCTCTGTGGGGGCAGAATAGTGTGTGCATGTAGAAAAGAATTAACTAGTGAAAATTATATAGGGGTAAAGATGAATGATAAATTTAATTTCGACGTTAATCAGGGTATAAAGATATCACCAAAATACCGACCTGTTCAGTAAAACCGAATAACGTTCTCAGCGAAAACCCTCGTCCACTGAACCGAGCCTTCACTAGATAAAACTCACAAGACAAATTTTTCGAATTTGGAATTATGGGGGCCCTCCTACAGCAGGAGAATCCCCCTCCAAAAATTGGCGTATGCTGCTATTTGCGGCGTGCACACGGTATTCTTTAGTAAAAGGCGAAAGAATAGTTCGCTTTGTGCCCACCGCGCAGCTGCGTGCCTTCCTAAGGTCGCCCTTGCCCTCCTTATATGCTTCTCCCTCGCTGCACCTCTCTCACACGGCAGCGATGTGGTACTAATCGTTCGCTCCTACGGGCTCATCCGCGCGGCTGCGCCGACCGAATTGAGCCTGGCCCAGCTATTTTTCTGCGACGAGCCTGCAGGCCCTGCACGGCATTGGCGAAAGGAGCAATCATGTAATCATGAAATATGAAGTTATGAGATGCTTGTCCTGGGACGTCATTTTTTCTTGCTTTCAGTCAGCGACATGTTGCCTTGGGACGACGTTTCATGATTTCAATCATCAAATTTGAGGCCCATCGTTCCCCGATTAAATCATTGCTTGTATATTTTTGTCCAATTACAATGTACAGTGAAATGCGGTTGATTAATCAAAGCACATGCTTGATAAATTTAATTTCGACGTAATCTGGGTATAAAGGTACGGTTTGGACATCTACACATGCAATATTTTCCTTTATATCTACACATACAACATTTTCCTTCGATAAACAGTAAATACTTTGATAAAAAGTAAATATTTCAAAAACAAAAAAAAATTCAAATGTTAAAAAAACTGTTACAGACGCTAAAATAAATATTTCAAAATTTTTAAAAAAATTAGATTAGATGTCCGGCTGCTAGTGCTGTGCCCAATACCCATAACCGTTTAGCGTTCTCAGCGAAAACCCCCCTATTGATTGAACCTAACCAAAATTCGAGCGATACCTCGACCCAAATTCTTCGCATTTGGAATTGTGGGGGCCCTCCTACAGCAGGAGAATCCCCTCCAAAAATTGGCGTATGCTGCTATTTGCGGCGTGCACACGGTATTCTTTAGTAAAAGGCGAAAGAATAGTTCGCTTTGTGTCCACCGCGCAGCTGCGTGCCTTTCTAAGGTCGCCCTTACCCTCCTTATGTACTTCTCCTTCGCTGCAGCTCTCTCACACGGCAGCGATGTGGTACTAATCGCTCGCTCCTACGGGCTCAGCCGCGCGGCTGCGCCGACCGAATTGGGCCAGGCCCAGCCATTTCTGTGACGAGCCTGCAGGCCCTGCACAGCATGGCGAATGGAGTTTGTTCTATCATCTGGACTTCTGGATATCCCAACAACTTGCACAATTTTTTTTTTTAAAAAAAGAAAATCTTAGTCTCGTTTTTCTTTCCTTCAGGACTAGTCCTTCCAACCAAATTTATAAAAAATAATTGACTATTTGCCATACCATAAAGTTAATTTATAAGAAATAATTGATTATTTGTCATATCTCACATACATTTAAACCCAAAGACCACATGGCAAACGTGATAAATCATCAAGTGCACATCAATTTTGTAGCAAATAATTAAATCTCCTAACTTATAATGCATATTTTCTTTTAGCACTTAGATTAGTGAGATATTGAACATGACTAATTATTATCGATAAGCACTATATTTAATGTATACATGTAAAATACAGCTAGATATTTATTAGGGGTATAAAAAAGCATCATACTAATTTTGTATTAGAATATAAAATACATCTTATATTTATAAATAAAATTATTCAAAAATATGTCATATATTTTTAGATGGAGGGAGTATTAACCTTTCGTGGAGCCGAGTTAAAAAAAATATATTGTATTGCTTGTCAATACAAAATGGAAAACTTTCGATCCAAGAACAGCCTGAGGGGGGGGGGGGGGCGTAGCTGAGCTATAAGCATTTTGGCTTTCTGGCTTTTACGAAAACATCTTTGCCTACAAAGTTCTTGTATCTCTATTGTACAAACAACTCCTACCAAGAACCAAGTTCTTAGATTTGTTTGTTTTTGCTTTTGCTTTCTGGATTCTGATCTCAAAACTTGAATTAAAAACAAATAGCTCGATTTGAGAATCCGATTCTCACAATCTAGCCCATCCATATACACTAGAATCAACAATCCATTTCATATGTGTTTTTGAATTTTAGCTTTTGGAGAATCAACTTTTCTTTAACTACAATCCAAAATCAGCTTTTAAAGAATCCAAAATAAAAACAAATTTGCACTTAGTCTTATCTACATTGATTCCTCTAAGGGAGTGACTCTGACTCCTGAGGAAAAAATTAAAAGGATCTTGAAAAAATAGAAGATCATTAGAAAATAAAAGGAAAAAAAAAAGAATGAAAGGGGTGAGAAAATGACTTGGAAGTTGGAACTCCCTAGTCCTAGCATGGCAACAGTATACAGCCGGAATTTTTTTAATAATACATTTTTTTAAAGTAATTATAATATTAATATGCGAAAAATAAAATTGCAAAAATAATACTACATTGCCAAACGGTAAGGCGAAATAGGATTAGTCACCAGGTGGATGAACAAAGTTACTATTTTCGCCATGCCATTACTCGTTAATTCTGCACTTAACGCTGCGACGTCAGTGCCGCGCGACCAGAGGCAGTAATCGTCGTACCGTTCGGCGACAACCAGTTAAATGCAGGATTAACAAGTAGTTGCCAAACGGTATGGCGACAACTCGTTAAGTGCGGGATTAACGAGTAGTCGCCAAACGATATGACAAAAATAGTAACTTCGTCCATTCACCTGGCGACTACTCCTATTCACCGTGTCGTTTGGCAAAGCAGTATTATTTTTGTAACAAAAAATTCGCATATTAATATCGTAATTACTTTTAGAAAATGTATTATTAAAAAAATAACTCGTATACAGCCTGCTTGCCAATCCCAAGGTTTCAAGTTTCGTTTTAGGGTTTCATCTCGGCACCCTTTTGAAATCCAAAAAACCGGTGAAATCTCGTTTTTTCGGACGAAATTCGAACGAAATACAAAAGAAAATTTTGAATCCGGTAATGTTTGAACCGAAATTTCCGAGATTTCGGTTCAAAATACCAAAATTTTGGTCCAAAATGCCGGGATCTCGACGAAATTTTAGGTGTTGTAGCTCATTGAATTTTTAGGGTTTTTTAATTTCGTCGTAATTATGATATACTGACTGTCCTACACGTAAAACGACGTGAAGAATCCAATCCAACCAAAATCCGATCAAGTTTTGTTCAAATATCGGTCAAATTTACCGAGATTTTGATCAAATGTATCGAGATCTCACTAAGATTTTATGTTACTGTAACACTTTGATTTTTTAAAAAACTTTTTAATTTCATCGAGATTATAAAATTTGAAGAGATTTGAAATTTCACCAATTTGAAGAGGCCTGAGATCTAAAATTTCGCCGAGATTTCCCGACGAGATTTATTCCGTTGCCAATCCCTATTCCCCATCACATCCCAAAAAACAAAAGAAAAAAATAGAAGAAGAAAAGGAGCTTTGATTTCCAGTCTTGCTCTTCCCGGACACCGGCGACCACCAAGACTGACATACCTATCTGTCTCCAGCGGCGGAGATGGCGAGGCACGAGGCGGCGGCGGGGGTTGACTACCACCAACCGGACGAGATCCTAGCCGTGATCCCCACCGACCCGTACGAGTAGCTGGACGCCGGCCTCGAGGCGCGAGACGCGGGAGGAATTGCCGAAATCTCGACGGAATTTTAGGTATTGTAGCTCTTTGAATTTTTAGGGTTTTTTTAAATTTCATCGGAATTATGATATACTGACTGTCCTACACGTAAAACGACGTGAAGAATCCAATCCGATCAAAATCCAGTCAAGTTTTGTTCAAATATCGGTCAAATTTACCGAGATTTTGATCAATTGTATCGATATCTCGTAAAGATTTTAGGTTACTGTAACACTTTGAATTTTTTTAAGATTTTTTTTTAATTTCATCAAGATTATAAAATTTGAAGAGGTCTAAGATGTGAAATTTCGCCGACATTTCCCGACGAGATTTATTCCCTGGCCAATCCCTATTCCCCATCACATCCCAAAAAACAAAAGGAAAAATAGAAGAAGAAAAAAAGCTTTGATTTCCAGTCTTGCTCTTCCCCGACGCCGGCGACCACCAAGACTGACATACCTATCCGTCTCCAGCGGCGGAGATGGCGAGGCACGAGGCGGCGGCGGGGGTTGACTGCCACCTGCCGGACGAGATCCTGGCCGTGATCCCCACCGACCCGTACGAGCAGCTGGACATGGCGCGCAAGATCACCTCCATGGCCATCTCCTCCCGCGTCTCGCGCCTCGAGGCCGACGTCGCGCGCCTCCGCCGGGACCTCGCCGACCGCGCCCGCGCCGAGTCCGACCTCCGCGCCCGCCTCGCTGACTCTGATGCCCGCCTCGCTGACTCTGACGCCCGCCTCCTCGCCGCCCTCGACGAGAACGTAAGTTCGCGTCGCCGAGACGTTTGTGCCCGGGGAATTAAGATTTGTACTTAACTGGTTGTGTTTGATTCTTGGTGTGCAGGCGAAGCTGGTGAAGGAGAGGGACACGCTCGCCGCGACGGCCAAGAAGATGGCGAGGAGCTTGGCAAAGGTCTGCTTTTTTTTTAAAAAAAAAAAAAAAGTAGTTCACATTTCAGTGAGAATTCTGTGATTTCTGACTTGAAGGTTTGGTTTTTTGGGTTAATATTGTGGATTGTAATGGAAACCTGTAAATTTTTATTAGAGGTGTGAATTTTAGTGTGTATTTAGTGGAATTTAGATTTTAGACTAAAGCCGTGGGATGGTAATGTTGGTTGCTTGTTTTCGTTAGTGATATGGCTTTCAGTGTCCATGATTGTCAACAATTGGCGAAGGTGGGTCAAACAAGTGCTGCAATTTTATGAAATTGGATGAAATATCAAATATGTGTTTCAAGTGTTCGCTGTAGTGAGAATGTCACAAATTTTGGTCAAATCTGTTATCTTTGTTGTGCACTGCAGTGGAGAGTGTGTGTTTTTGGAGAAAGAGGGAGGCACCGCAGTGGAGTGTTTGTGTGCTTGTTTAGTATGTACTCTGATGGAAGGTTACAGCCTTTGATTGGTCTTTCGGTTGTTCTCAAGACTGCATAATGAAAATTTCGCGACTTCAATAGGCTGGACTGCAAAAATCGGACTGTGGAGATCTTGTTAGTTCTGTCAATTATAGCGTGGCAAACAATCTGGTACAGTTTTACTTGTATAGGGGACATGCTACAGATGGAAAATAGACGATGCTTTGCTCCAAGCATTAAGGTGTTGTGGCAAACAAACTAATGTGGTGAACTCATAGGAGTAAACAATTTTGACATTAAATTTTTAGAAGATCAAACTGCTGACCCAGATTTGTGGTAATTGGTTCAAAAGAAATAGGAATAGGATCTGTGACCGATTGACTCCTTTACTGTCAATTACAAAAATTCGCAATTTGACTTGCCCTGTGGTGTGGAAGCAATAAGTGTTGGGCTGAGCAGAATATATAGCTTTTCTTAACTATTTATTTACTATTATCTTGAATGGTCACATTGTTTGGTATGAGCCCACAAGGGAATGGTAATCAGTATGAAGTTAGTCAAACCCTGATTATTCAACATGAAAATTTTGCTTTGCTAGTTGATAAATAATCGAAGATTATTCTTTTTTTGCAGTTGGAGGCATTTAAGAAGCAGTTGATGAAATCACTTAGCGAAGATAATTTATTGGTGAGTATTATTGATCAAGAAGTTTCTTTCCCACTTATTCAAGATTATTAGTTGTGTTGTAAAGTTTCTCTTCTGCTGGTGCTTGTTTTGTGGAAAATAATTTTACCTGCATAATTTCACAGCAATTGTCAGAAACAGGTGATGACCGTGATGTAGATGCTGATGCAGAGAATAATTTGACAGCTCGAGTTCCTTCCTGGAAAGGCATTGCTCAACCTCACGAATTTCATAGCTTCTTCTGTTGAGCCAGAATTGCATTCCTTTTCCTTGATTTCATTTTTTTATGTCGACTTTACAGATGAAGTTTCAAGTAGCCACACCTCTTCAGATACTTCCAGTAGATCCACAATGACTGAGTCAGCCCAAGGTGGCATTAGCTATCTCTTTCTATTAAACAGCTAAACCATAACAACATATCACATCCTATCTCTCAGCGGTTAACACAGTCACTTATTATGAAAGCATCTACAGGATACCAGTTCTCAATCACGCCATATGTACCAAAATTAACTCCTGGTTCAACACCAGTGATTTCGTTCTCTGGTGGTTCCTCCCGAGCATATTCAACTGGCCCATCCTCTCCCAAATCCTTTTCTTTTTCTGGTCCAGCATCACCTACGAGATCTTGGTCTGAAGGCCAATCAACATTTTCATCATGGCATGGATCATCAAGTCATCAGTATTCAGCACCCACCTCTCCTCCTCAACGCCGCTCATTCACAGGTTCTAGACAGTGAATTTTCAATGGAAATCTCGTTTTCATTTGGGATAGTTGCTGAACATTCGTATGCATTTTTTATGTTTCCAGGGCAACCTCGTATAGATGCAAAGGAATTCTTCCGACAAGCACGGTTGGTTATTAAGATGTTGACTGTATTCAAGAATTTATAGTTTGTTTCTCTTGTGACACTTGTGGCCACAAATCCCAGGGCGCGGCTTTCTTATGAACAATTTGGAGCATTTTTGGCAAATATCAAGGAATTTAATGCTCGGAAACAGTCGCAAGAGGTAGCTAATTTACCAGTATTAACAATCGCTCTGTTCATTAATATCCACATAATATGTAAATGTGATGTTCTTTTACCTGATTAATTTCTGCAGGACACCCTGTCGAAAGCAGAAGATATTTTTGGAACAGAGCACAAAGATTTATACATTTCTTTTCAGAATATGCTTAATCGCAACCAATCATGAACCTGTCACAAGTTGCTGCATTTCTTCTCTTAAACAAGCAGGTTTCTGTCATTCTTACGCCTCTTACGAGCAATGAATCTAATGTTCTGGTGGGCTAATCATGTCTATTTCAGGCCATCTGTTTCCAGGAAAGCACGTAATTGTTGTAAGGAACACAGCTCTCTCATTGATCACAAGATCAAATTGCCAGGAATCTGTACACAGGCCACCAAAATTTGAGCTGGTCATCCTCAATAACATGATGTAAATGGACAAAGTTGAAACTGAAAAATGTCATAGCCATCAAAATTTTTGGTTTGTGTAATTGAGCATGCATTCGCGTTTCTTCGTAGCACTTCCTGCCTTCCTGCTGTAAACCCAGTTGCGAATTCCTTGAGGGCCTTCCCATGTAGAAAGAAAGGTGTATGAAACTGTTCTTCGTCGCAGTTGTGCAAACTGCAAGTGTACGCAGAATCCATGCGATGCAATAACAGAGCAAGTGTTACTTCCGTTGTTTGTTGAACAAAATGAAACTCGAGTTTTGTTGGATCGTTTACTCCACTGTTGATCAATTGATCTTTAACCATGTTCGTCATCATGTGATGCTTCATGTTGGAACGTGTGGTCTACTTGATCCTTTTTTTCACCAGTTGTGAATTTGTGATGTGATATGCAGAGAGAAAGAACAAAAAATGATAAATAGAAAAGCAAAAGAGAAGAAAAGCTGAAACACGAGTAATCTCACTGACAGGACGGTCCCAGGGATTTCCCCTAAACACTGAGATGGATGACATGTCCCACATGTCATACACCCGCCCGTTCCCACTCAGCTCCTACAAGCACAACTGCACAAGCCAACTCCATCTCCCCGTCCCCTCCGATCCCACCAGGCCACCAGCATGGCCACGGCCTCCACCTCCAGCGACCCCGCCGACGCCGCCGGCGAGCCCACCCCGTCCTCATCGGCACCGGCCCAACCACGCCACCCAACGTCCCGCATCTCCCATATCGTGCGCACCTACCTCGACCTCTCTTCCAACTCTAAGAAGCGCCGTGCCGCTCCCAAGAACCAGCCCAAGGCCAGCGGCCAAAAAACTCCCGCCGCCGGAGAGGACAAGGATGACGGCAAATCGGGGGAACCATCGGCGCAGCCGTCGCGGCTGCTGCGGGAGCTGGGCATCCGGGTTTCCCGCTACACGCACGAGGAGCGCCGCGACATCATCCTCCGCTACATGCAAAAGCGGAGCGGCCGCCAGGGCGTCAACCGCGCGGCCACTAAGGTGGGATTCATATCATAAGAGTTCGATCTAGTGGGTCGATTGGATTGGGGAGCGCACTTTCCCTAGACTAAAGATGAAAGCTTTTTGCTGCTGCCGTTGTTGACCGCAGATCCCATCGAGGCAGGCTCTGGCGGAGCGGCGGCGGAGGGGGGCCGGAGGGAAGTTCCTCGGCAAGGAGGACGCGCAGGTACAGTGGGATCTCTGGTTTCTCGAGAATGGATTAGGAATTGTGCATTTGTTGTACACATTTTGGGATTGCACATTGCAGGCAGGCTAATGTAGATGTGCGCTTTGCTGTGCTATCATCGAAGTTGAGCAAGTGTTCATTCGTAGCGCTAATGCCCTATAGACTGTAGCTTGGGTATGTGAAATTTTGATATTTGTGCTCGAGTATCTAGAGTATGGAGTACATGGATTGCATAACTAAGGTACTAGGTGGTAGACTAGGTAAGCTAAGTGGAGATTCATGTTCTTTGTGTTGATGTTGCAATGATGGCAGCATAGAACTTTGCATGGTATCAGTAGTGAAGAATAGTATTCTTTTATTAATATCACAAACGCTTCAATGTTGTGATAGAAAGATGAGCTTATATAGTCATCTGCATTTCTGTTCTGTAATTGCGCTTGTTTCGCCCAGACTACAGATAAACCGGAACGAAAGGCAGAAGAACATCCGGAATTGCCGCCAGAAGTTGTTGCGAACGCTGGAGGAGTGCCCATAGTTGGAATGGTTTTTGAGAATGAAGAGAAAGCATATGAGTATTATGTAAGTTACGCAGGAAATGTAGGATTTAGTGTCCGAAAAGGATTGTGGGATAAAACAGTGAAAAATGTCACTAGGTCAAGGGTCTATGTCTGTTCTAGAGAGGGTTTTCGCTCAAAGAACGACACCAAGAGACCTCGCCCAGAGACAAGGACGGGTTGCCCTGCACGAATAGCTATTAAATTAACGTCCAGTGGCAAATACCGAGTGATGGAATTTGTGCAGGATCATAATCACCAGCTTGCTGCACCATTTGATATTGAGATGCTGAAGTCGCAGAGAGTGTTCACGAAAGTTCAACCTGGAAATCGAAATGCTAGCAACATTCCTCCGGGGTACAAGAATTATCTTCGGACCAAGTCTACAAAATCTATGAACTCAGGGGATTTCGGAGCTCTTATGGCTTATTTTCGAAGTATGAAGAGTGATAATCCGGCTTTTTACTATGCCATTCAGGTGGATGAAAATGAAAAAACTGCTAATGTCTTCTGGGCTGATGCAAGATCAATCATGGACTATCACTATTTCTGTGATGTGATCTGCTTTGACATGACCTACAAAGTAAATGACTACAGCAGGCCATTAGCTTTGTTTTTAGGTATGAACCATCATAGGCAAATGGTCATATTTGGTGCTGCTTTTCTGTATGATGAAACTGTTGAATCTTTCAAGTGGCTTCTTGAGACCTTTAAGAGTGCTATGTGTGCTAAACAGCCAAAGACAATTTTGACATATCAATCTCCTGCTTTGAAGGAAGCACTGGGCCTCACTTGGCCCGGTACAATTCACCGTTCTTGTGTGTGGCAAATATACCAGAATTCTGTTAAGTCCTTAGTACATATTGTTAATACTTCAGAAGAATTTGCACAGGATTTTAGCCACTGTGTATTTGATGTCGAGGATGACCAAGAGTTTGTTGAGACATGGAATGTGATAATCGAGAAGTACAACCTTAAAGAAAATGAATGGTTAAATAAGCTTTATGAAGATCGGGAAAATTGGGCCTTGCCATACGGTCGGCAAATATTCTCCGGGGACATTAAAAGCATGGTACGAGCAGAAACTTTTGGCATTAGGCTCAAAGAATACTTGGATTGTGAGAAGGAGCTCTCTCTTTTTTTGAAGTTCTTTGAAAGTTCAGCAGAGAAGAGGCGACAAGATGAGATACAAGCTGATCACCAAGCCAGCCTAGGGGCACCGAGAATACCTCTGCCATTGCTATGGCAGGCTGCAAATTTGTATACCCCAATAGCTTTTGAGTTATTTAGAAAGGAATATGAACTATGTATGGACTGTATGGCTTATGGTTGTGGGGAGTTTGGCTCTCTTTCTGAGTATATGATTAATGTTAAGACCAAAACTAAAGACCAGCTTGTGCGGTTTGACTCATCAGATGGTACAGTTGCATGTACTTGTAAAAAATTTGAAAATGCTGGAATATTATGCTGCCATATATTAAAGGTATATGAGTTGAGGAATGTTAAAGAGATCCCCCTACAGTATTTTCTTAAGAGATGGAGAAAAGATGCAAAGTTGGGGGCCATTGATGAAACTGATGGATTTAATTTTGACAGTGGCACGATATCTTCTGTTCCAGAACGTTATGCAGCTCTTTGCCGCTTGTTCTATAAGATTGCTGCTAAGGCTGCAGAGAACGTAGAGACATTTGCACTGGTTGCAAGCCAGTCAGATCAACTTATTGAAGAAGTTGAACGAACTTTGCAATCTACACTGACTGAAAAGTCATCTGTTGGCCATTCCATTAAGGACCAACTAACTCGTATGGTTCAGAACGATTATCCCCTTAGTAGTAGCAATGAAGCTCAGAAATGTATCGGAAAGAAGAAGAGTGAAGTTGCTCGCCGTAGAAATGATCTGGAAATCAACAAAGGGCAGAAAGCGAGAAAAGGTGCGTGTAGTTTCTTTGTGGATCTTAACTTTTAATAATTGTTCAAGTAAATTTAAACATTTTCGTTTGTTGCTATGGACATAGGGCATCCTGACGAAGCAGTGGCTGGATCAAGGGATGGAGAGCTGAATATTACACCAGACAGTATGGAAGCAGAACCAAGGAATGTTTCAAATCAGTTCCTCCCTGATCAATTAATGCAGGTGAATTCTTCAGCAGGGTACCTAGTATTTTCATGTGTCCCCTGAAAACACAGAAGAATTATTTATTTAAGCTGCTGCTTTCCTCGTGCAGGGACATTATGTGCTTGGCCACAACTTTGGGCTTAGTACCTCACAGAATCTTCATGATAATATGAATCAGTTTGGTCAGGTCTGCGTTCATCTCTGATAAAAATTTCTTGTCATGATTACATATCAGGTTTCTAATTTTCTTGTGGCATGCAGGCTTCCTCGGTTTCAACACTTCAACAGCAGCCATTTCCTGGGAACGGTCAACTGACTCAAGTGAGTTCTGTACTATCGTTGTTTGTACAGAAGCCTATTATTGATGTATCGCTTTTTTTTTGCCATTTGATCTTCTTGCCACTGAATAAATTGATAGCTTAAGGTCAGAGTTTAGAGTGTACATTATATGCACAATTATGCTGCAGAAATGTGCTTTTGTTATTTATTCACTGCTCTAACTTCATATCATTCTTGGTGCCATCTTGACTGAATTGTTTGTGCTCCCCTGCAGGGCTATCCTGGTGACATGCATGCATTACAATTTGTGGGAACAAATCCCCAAATCGACCATCAGAATGGCGATCAGGGGCAGTCGTCAATTCCTGTGTGGGATTTTCTCTGATGTAAATCTTTGTATCACGTGCATGCGCCACCACAGTCAGATTGTCAGTGGTTAAGGAGTGATTGCTTCCTGCTTATCGACGCTTAAGTTATCATGCTTGCTTGCCAGCCTTTTATGCATGGAAGAGGCGGCTGTTCACCTAGGTTGAAAGAACATAGGACCCCTGGAAGGCTGGAATCTCAATGATGAGTTTTTGTCATCCATTTTGACTACTACGGGCTCGTGTGGCATAGAGAACTGCCATGGTGAATTTCAGTGCAATAGACCCATTTTTTTTTTCTTCAGTTGAGCATTCTAAAGGAAGCTGTTGTATACAATTGGTTATCTTGTACATACAAACATTAGATTGCTCCCAGGAATGTTAAGTACATTCTGTTGTCTGGGCTTATAAATAGTGGGGCTTGATTGACCTTGAAACTCTATGTTGGTGCATGATGGTGTGTACAGCATGCTTGAAGTCCAAGAAAAAAGTAACACATAAATTAGACAGAATGGTAGAAATCTGGAATCGACATGTAAGCATACACGTAGCCAGATGGGGTCTGATGTGTAAGCATACACATTGTTGCTCGTACCGTACAAAACAGTAATTAGCTGCAGATCGTCAAGAATGAACGCCAAGGCAACATGCCATAATATCTCAATTTGCAAGCTAAAATTCACACAGAAGCCCTGTTTCCAATACCAGCCTCCAACACCACTTCACCAGACCAGGCCAGCTCTAAACTCAAAAACACAGACGAATGTTTCCCGAGACTACCAAATACCAATCCTCCAACGTGTTGGAAATCTCATGTATGCCCCAATCACATCAGCTAGAAGCCTAGAATATGAATTCTGAAAAGCGAAAAAAAAAGGGGACTAATACCCACTTCTTTTTGTTGATCTATTATCAGGGGTAACACGAGGCATATTCAGTAATCACTAACAGACTTTACACCATGCAGTATTCAGCACGAGTTTGTCAGAGCAATGTAGCGAGCATGTAACGTACATATCAATCAGGCTGTAAGAGAGGTGACACCAACAATACAACTGCCGTCAGGCACATGACCTTCACCACTTTGTGCAGTAAGAACGCACACGTACACAACAAGCAGAACGCGAGTTCAAACCATGCTCCGCGGCACCGTGTGAAAAGCAGGTGCCATCAGACGAAGAACATGTTGTCCTCCAGATCCTCGTGCAGCCTCGGGAAGTTCCCCAAGCCGGAAGGTTCCGCCGAGAAGGTGGACGGTGAGGCCAACATGGCCTCGTAGTAGCGCCTGCCACGGTACGCCGCGAGGTCGGCGTAGTAGACGGGCGTCACCAGCGACACCGGCTTGGTGCAGCGCGCGAACACGAAGCACAGGTTGTACACCAGCTTCTGCAGTTCGTCCAACCGGAACTCGTGGTCGTCATTGAGGCTGTAGTAGTGCGCTGGCCGGCTCGTCCCCTGCACCCCGTCGTGGCTGCACAGGAAGAAGTCGGGTGCTTTCCTGTCGCGGCTGTCGACCACATCGGTGTCCACCACCGTGCCAGGGAGCACGTTGCCCTTCCTGGTTTGCGGCTCGCTGTCGTCCTTGGGGAACAACCGCGTGTGGTGCCGCTTCTTGGCCACGATCACAGTAATCGTCGGCGAGTACCCGCCGCCAACATTGATCGCCTTCTTCATGTCCTCCAACTCCTCGTTCAGGACCATGGCGAACTGCCCGTCGCTCACGCCGTCGCGGAAGTATATGATCTTCTGTGGCTTGGCGCCGTTCTGCTTCTCGTAGACGTCGATTAGCTCTCGGCACATCTCACCAAGGTCCTTGATCACCTCACAGCGGTGCTGCTGGGCACGGATTCTTGGCACGTACTTGCTGGCGCTAGGGCAATCCATGGACGCGACAACAGCTGCTATCGACGGGCTCTCCACGTCTCTGGGCGACGGGTGGTTCACGTCCGCGCCGATGAACATGAAAGGCGCGCCAGTGACCCGTGGGAGCTCGTCAAACAGCTGGACGTTGCTGCCCCCAAGCTTGCTGTTGATCTTGAGAGCAAGGTTGGTCATGTACTGGTCCTGGCCGTCGGGCTTGTTAGCAAGGTGGCTCAAGAAACACTGGGTCAGGATCCCTAGCCGCGTCTCACAGATCAGCTTCAGTGTATTGTATCCCGAATGTTGTTCAGACATCGGGCAGAAGAGGAGTTGCAGCTTCTGGTTCATTCCCACCGCAGCCTGCTTCGCCTTGTCAAGCTCCTCGTATAGTTGCTCTGGATCGGATAGCACTGCCATGTTTGACTGGTGCTCATAGCATGGTGTAGAGGACATCCGAATGCCGAGCTTACGGCACTTCCGGAGGATATTCTTAACAAATATGTGTCGGTTGAGGGCTTGCATACTAGGCGACCGTGCACTGAAGTCAACGATGCCCCAGCACTGGAGATCCTGGCTGTCTAATAGTTTGCTGTTCGTAAAGTTCCATTGGCAGTTAGGCTGATTAATACTGAATTTGGAGGCCTGGCCGTTTAAGTTGCTGAGTTTTAGGTTGGGGGGAGGAAGGATCCTACCCACGACTTCTGTCATCTGTTCATCCAAAGAAATTCCGAATTTCCGAGCTATTTCTCCCCTGGAAAGAAAATGATAGTCAGTTCCCGATAACAAACATCAGTTCCTTTCTTGAAAAGAAAAGCTAAAGAGCACTTCTTTCGTTTCCCACAAAAGATAGATAAAAGATCGGTTCTCACCAAACAAAAATATGACAGCAAACAGTTCAGTAACACGAACACCAATTAGATAAGGAGAAAAATTGAGTTGGCAAATATACTAATGACATAGTTACAGTCTCCAGTTTCTTTCGCAGGCATGTTAGCACAAGCTTTGAGTTTTGTTGTAGAGGTATTGTTTATGCAAGAAATAAAATATTGCATTGAATCTACTTTCACAGTAGCAATTAAATTACGAGAAGTTTTTTGATCAAAAGGACATCAAAAATTACGAGAAGTAATCAGATTGACAAAAAGAAACAACGGATGGTCAGGCATTTGAAAACAGTGGAAGGGTATCCAAGTTCAAACAATTACCTGCAAGGCCCATCTCCAGCTTCTACCATTTGCAGAATCCCCTTCTTCCGCTTACAAGCTGAGGGTGAAGACACATCCCTCAGTTTTTCTTTTCCTTTTTCACCGCAATCCCTGTTCAAGTTTGCCTTTGGATACCTCTGTCCTTTATGAATAATACAAAGCTCAATTGGGACATAATTTGATTTGCCATTGCTCTTGCTCAAATCCAAGCAAGGGAGCATCGGATACTCGATCTTCTTACCATACTGCTGAGCATAATAATCGACAAGCCTCCTCTCCTGATTTGATTCAGGATCCCGAAAGGTGATCTCGCTAGCAGATAAATCTGTCAAGCCTCGAACAGTGTAGTACTTCTGAGTAGTCCTCCGGTAATTCAAAGTAACACGGAGGCCTTTGAGCTCATACTCCAGTTCTTTCCATTGTTGCTCGTTTAGACATGTATTGCGGCCACGGAGCTGCACGGACCGAGACACAAGATCCAACACAGGTCTGACTTTCCGAAATGGCATAACTGAATAGTCCACACATAGGATCAGCCCTCGTTGAGTGTATTTAAGGGTCTGCTGGATTCCTTCAAGAGCTACAACATAGCCCCCGATGTCCATATTTCTTTTCAGTGAGTAAAATGCTGGACCAAGGATAATCTTTTCCCGTATGGAGGCCTCACGCACAATGGCATCAAGACCCTGCAAGACCTCTCTACGCACAGAGCAATCTGAGAGTTGGCTCAACAGCAGCTTCTTCTTGAACACTACTGATACATTGTAGCTCCGTGAATGAACTCTCACAGTGAACGGGCCTTGATCAACTGGCAGTTCAGCATAAGTGAATAGATTCCGTTTGCCGTCATAAGCAACAGCTGATAGCTGCTGAAAGCTCGCTTTCTTGAAGAGCTCGGCCTTTGCAGAAAGAAAATCTGCCTTAGAGAGCTCCGTGCCTGAAGCCTCGGGAGAATCTTGGTTGAGCTTGATATCTATGTCATAGTGAAAGATAGTTGACAACTTCCTGCAGTTGACCCTAAAGTGGTTCACCATAAGTTTGACGTTGGCCACTTCTCTTGAGCCAATGTGTTCTAGAGGGGGAAGAAAAAAAAAATGTTTTGGCATAGAAATTTTCAAAATTAAAATGCTGGAGTAAACGTAGAATGTTAATGTGATTTATTTTCACATAATAGATTGCCCATTCTTTCTAACTTTGGATAGTAAATGCTACCCTGAACGACAATTCATTTCTTTTCATTCCCTTGCTCCAAAAAGTTCCTACTAAAGTGACCTATCCTTTCCATTCTCTCTCCAAACCTAGCATGGAGCAGCTTCTATTGAGACCTGCCAAGACTACTAGTGAAACAACACACTCCTAAGAAAAACCAAAAATATGTGGTGAAGTGTCCAGCGTTAGACGCAGGGCCCTGCATCATCACTGCAAAGTGGAAACAAGTCTGAGTGCTTTCTGACCCATTTCCTGTCTAAGGATACAATAATTAAATGATCTCTCGAATCTTCTGAAACCTATCTAAGGATTCAAGAATTATATGATGTCCTAAATCTTCTGAAACTGCAAGATAGCAAACCAAATAAGGCTTCTCTCCTCCAGTGTTAGCTACAAGGATTTCCTCTTTTCTCATGTGCTGTGCATCCTCTTAAAAAAAATCAGCTCCCGTGACAAAATGGTGGAATAAAGTTTACAGAAGGTTTAAAAATTCTGTTTGTGTGTTGACGACTCCATCAGCACATCTTCCTCTAGCTTTTTCTCCTATAACATGATTGCAGTGACCTTCAGAACTTCTCAAGTTAAGAATCAAATGCTTCCTACGGAAGGCTTATCAACGACTGATATATCTCTAATGCAGCCAATGCACCAAATGGAGCTTATCATACAGAGAGATCGTATATCCTCATTTCAATCTCAATTCACAAACCTGGAGCACACATTAAGGCATCTACAATACTACAGCACAGAACCGTATGAAACTTAAGCTAGTTTGAGAAACTGCACAATCGCAAAACAAAATAAAAAAATAATGAAACAATCTAGAATCACATGGACGCAAATTAATGCCACCCAAAAACTGCACGCGGCCAACAAAAAATTCCGATCACACGCCCATAATTCTAAAAAGTAAGCAGCGCCCTACTGTTACCATCGACACATGGAGAAACGCATAGCCTCGATCAATCACATAGGTAAGAGAAATCAAACAGCATAGGCTCTAAGCAACCATCACGAAACCCTAAATCGGTCGATCAACCGCCTAAGCTTCGGACATTACGAAAGAACAAAGCATGCGAAACCGCATAACGCTCGCAAGTAAACCCGGAAAAGCGCTTACCAACGCATCCCGACGAGCTTCCCGCCTCGGTCAAGCTCTTCCTCACAGCGGGCGCCGGCGGCGACGCACTCACCGGGGCGTACTCCTCGCGGCTGCTGTCGAGAGGTCTCCACCCCTGCTGCGCCCGCATGTTCCCACGACCGGACCCGTACCCACGTCCGTCGCGAGCGCCACGCCCTCCCGTTCCGTAGCGTCCTCGAGGAACGCCGCCCCCTCCGCCGCGCGGCTCGCGTCCTCCGTGGGCCCCTCCGCCTCCGCGGGCGCCATGACCCCCGCCGCGCACGCTGCTGCTGCGTCGGCCGCGGTCGCCACCACCTCCGCGTTCGTACTGCATCTTCAGGCGGAGCTCAGGCGCCGCAGCGATCGATCGATCAAATGGCGAGGGTTTTGTTTTTGGCGAAAGAATTTCTAGAACCTGTGGCAAATGCGGAGGCGGTGCGGGGAGCGGGCGTGGGAGTGGTACATATAGGAGGCGAGCGCCGGGGGAATCAAGCGTGGGCGCGAGGATTTGAGGGCGCAAATGACTCTTTTGCCCCTGCGGATTAGGGGACGGTGCGAATGCTAGGGGTAATTTGGGGACGTAAGCAGGGGTAGAACAGGAAATAGGTCAATCCAAGTCAAGGCTCAAGTGGGTGCCACGTGGAGTCGTGGCCGGCTTGTTCCGTTAGGATGTGACGTGTTTTTTCTTTTTCTGCTTACCACTTGCATTCCGGTGAACTTGTAGAGAGAGAGATTTTTTTGAAACAAGAAATTGTGATGAGATATACTAAGGTGAATTAAGTTTCACCATTATTGTGCGAATATAATCAGTTGTATACTTGTATTATCCTTTCACCTTAATTACAATTCACAAGGGACAAATGCCTGGCACTTTGTATGAGGGCTAGTACTACCAGTAGGATCTTGAGTTTGGTAGTTTGCTAGGTGCTTGCTTACTTGTGATGATAAAGTAAATGTGTTATGCGGTAGAAGCACTAAGTACTAAGCATGAACAATAGATTTGATTTAGCATAGGTTCATAGTTTCGACTGAAAAACTGTGCTGATTTGCATCTGCCCCCTGTCTGTTTCTGTAGCTTTGCAGTCGTTTTATAAATAAAACTCCTATTGATGTGTATCGGTGAGAGTTCAGCAAGTTCCTACAAAAATCATCCAGTCACCACACGGTTAACTTGTTCTCATCAAATTAACTTTGACGTATTGAATAGTTATGCAGTACCACATTATTAATCCTTCCAGATCCTGTCATACTGGGAGATATGCGCATGGGCTCATGCTTCAGATTACTCTCAAGTCTGGGAATCATGACGAATTGCCAAGTTGGGATCTATTCATCTATTTCTTTGGCCATCATTCATCATAGGATGTTGCTAACTCAGTATTCATTGGGACAAGTCAGATGTATGGGCATTACCCTCCGCAAGAAAAAAAAAATGTATGAGCATTATTGCTGTTCCTGCTTGAACTGACAGGTAACTGCACCCTGCAGGCTCCACTGCAGCTACTAACCATCCATGGATACCTGACAACAAATTTGCATGTTCAAACACTTTTATCCTACTTTCAACAGTGAGATGCTAAAAATCCCAAAATCCGATTTGATTACTCTGAGGAAGGCGTTAGAGAGGTCTGGGAAAGATCAAACTATCTTGTTGATCTGCCATCTTTCTATTTGAGCAATCAAACTCGTGAGGACGTAAACGGCAAAGGCAAACAAATTAGTCTGGCCTTTGGCCTGGGCTGATCTAAAATGTGCTGCAGAATGCTGGTCCTTGGCTTCATCTGAAATGAAATATTGAAAGCAACTTTGTTTGGAATAGGAAGAAGAAATGGTGTCTACAGATCGACTGAATGGAAGTGAATAAGAGGGCGTAGCCGACAACGTACAAAAGGGAAATCCAGGAGCCCTTGTTCTTTTGATGCTGTTCCTGTACCCTGTGCATCTCTTCTTTCCTTTTCTTCTTCAGTTTTTTATCAATAAGCTGTTCTTGTAGAATGAGATTTCGATAGCATGAACTCTTTGAGAAGATGAAACAAAAGAGGGTTGGGAAAGAACCTTCCTCCATGCCATGCATGCTTCATATCATCAGTGTGAAAATTAGTGTGGTCTGAAAGTGTTGAATGCTGAATTGCTGATGCATGGGAGTCAGTGATTGTAAATGGGTATTTTACGGTGATACAAACTTCTGCAGGCAAGGTAGACAGATACAAGATGGGGTTGGTTGTAAAAGGTTATAGTCGTATGGAATAGACTATAATGAGACTTTTGCATTAGTAGCAAAGATGAGCACAATAACAACGCTGATTTCTTTTGCTGTTATTTTTGGATGGCCTCTTCATTAGTTGGATGTGAATAATGCATTTCTCTTTAGAGATTTACAAGGGGAGGTATATATGGAGATATCTCCTGACTTTGAGAATAAACAAACCATCGGAAATGTGTGTAAGTTTAACAAATCTCTATATGGCCTGAAGCAGTCTCCACGAGCATGGTTTGATGATTTGAATGTACAATTTGTGGTATAGGCTATTTCCATTGCAATGGGGATCTTACGGTGTTTTACAAGCATAGATAATCATATATCACTATACTACCGCAGAGGTAGAATATAGAGCAATGGCGTTAAGTTTGAGTGAGATGATATGGTTGAAGGGTCTATCATATGAACTTTGGGTATTGAGGAGTGGTCCCTTGATATTGCATTGTGATACTAAATCTACGATCGATATTACTAACAATCAGGTACAGCATGATCATACCAAACATATTGAAATTGATAGGTTCTTTATCAAGGAGAAGTTGGATGACAAAATACCAAAGCTAAAGTATATCAAGTTTAGTGAACAATTAGCTTATTGATTCACTAAAGGGTTAGGTCCTAGCGAGGGTACTACAATATGTAACAAGATGAGCATGATCAGTGGCGGAGCCAGAAAAAGTTTAGAGCCTGGGCGATTTTAATTACGCCAATAAACTTACAAGTTGACTCATACATCGATAGTGTTCGCTTTGGTTACAATGCTGCTCTTTTTTCTAGCTAGCTTCATATTGTTCCAACTTCATGTTATTGCTCCTAATTCTTGTCCGGAAGTTGGAACAATGGAATTTTGTACGTAATTTTCCATAATTATATGCATGTTGGCTCGTTGATTTCGAGTGAAATTCCTTAGCTGCTTACGAGTGTTTACAGTGCTTGCACTTTGCCGATATGTTGACCTTAATTCTGGGGTGTTCGGGAAAACGAATTATTACTGCTACCACTAGTCTCTACTATATAAAGTGAGAGTTTCTTCCCACGTCATTTCATCAAAATTACCAGTTTTGCCATTCTTTAATTACCCACCTCTTTAATTAACCACTCCAAGTGTGGATGGAAGACAGCACACAAGACCATTCTTTAATTACCCACCTCTTTAATTAATTAACCACTCCAGGTGCAAGAAAGCAAGCGTCGAGCGCTTCATTTACATAGAAATATAGAAATACTGCTTCAATAGTGTCCTACTGTATAAGGTATTATTTGCACAACATATTTTCTTGTTTCATGTTATCGTAATAGCAGGACAGCCGTTCAAAATGTAGATACCGTTGCAACGCACGGGCACCTTACTAGTTTTGTTAATTCTGGAATGTGCACCAGGCAGCGACTTGTTATTCGACTTCACCCGATGGACTCCACGTCCATCGCGCCGATCACCAGGGCAAAAGCATTCATGCAGTGGTGGAGCCCGGGCAACGGCCCTGGCATGCCGGGCCTTGGCTCCGCCACTGAGCATGATTGATATTTTTAGTCTGTTTTGAGGGGAGTGTTGTGGATAGATCCTGTATTGAATCCGATTCAATTAGAGAGAAAATAAGAAAGTTAGAGATAAAGTTTGATTTTATTATAGTTGTAATCCTTGCTACGAATAAATGACTTGGGATCCGATATGACATACACAATTTCTTAGAATCTACACTTACTTTAAATATCGTGCGCAGTGTGTTTGATATGTTCACTAGCGTGCCCCTGTGGAACTGATCAGATTAGTGGCCAATTCTTTGCTTGGTTTAGACCCCCAAAGTTTACAAACCATGTGCCATGTGATCTATCTACCTTTTTTTTTTCCGATTAAACTATCTACACCTCCCCTTTAAACAACTCTCTCTAATTTCTACTCTTGCAAAAAAAAAAAAAAAATTGAGTGTCTACTTAATGCTAATATTGCGGGGCCACTCACATACACACCTAAGAGCATGTACCCATGCACATCCTAAGGGCAAGCTACCTGCGAGTTCGAAATAAATTCTATGGAGGAGGGTGCAAACTTCTTCCCGTGCATACCCGATGCCGATTGATGCCATGTGGATAATCCTGCAATCCAACGCACGTCATTAAGTAAGGATTTTGAACTCACCTCTTGCTAATTTCGATGCAATTCTAGGCATTAAATGACAACTTAATATCGTGCATTGGATTGCAGGATTATCCACGTGGCATCAATCGGCGTCGGGTATGCACGAGGAGGAGTTTGCACCCTTCCTCCATAGAATTTATTTCCGTGTTCCAAAGTGTGTGCACAGCAGGGCTAGCTAGCACGACGTCAACTGTAGTATAGTATTACTGTATTAGAGATGGCAACGAGTCTATACCTTTTGGGTATTACCACTCCATATCTCTACTATTCTAAAGCAGCACTTGGTGGCAGTGGTCCGTTCTTCCCACGTCATTAATTGCCGCTTAATTGCCCTGCTTAATTGCCCTACGCAAGAAACGAAGCGTTGCTTTAATTAGCCAGCTTTCGCAAGAAACGAAGTGTTAAAGATAGATGTTTGATTTTGTGAAATAATTTTTTTTATTTTTTAATCTTTATTTTTCGTTATCAATTTTGTTTTTCGTAGCAACGCACGGGCATGTAACTAGTTCATACTCATATTAGTAAAAATTCACTCGCTATAATACCTATATCTGTACACAGGTATAAAATTTACCTGTATCCATACCCAAATGGGTAACGAGGACCCGACGGGTAACCCGCACCCGCATTATAGACATATGCTCCTACAGGCTGCAACAACATATTTTATAAGGCAATTCAATGAAAATGCAATAAATATTTGTATTAAAAATCAAACATTATACTACAGTGCACAGTTGAGCTTTGGGCAAGATATCTTGTAAGGCAGTTAGGTTTTAGAGATTTTGATGGGCTGACTAGCTAGGCTGCACAATTAGACTTTGAGCAGTTGAGTTAGATCGCTAGTGGATCAGACCCACGGGTAAACGGGTGCAGGTAATAGTGGAACGGACTTGTACCCGCTCTACCCATTAGATAATAACTTTTGCACATTAATAGACCCACGGGTATAAAAAAATAGTGAGTAGTGTTTCTATGTTTTTTCTCCTAATATAAGTTGTACAATTCTTAAAGTAAGCGAAGAGGTAAGTAATCATCATCTACTCTCCATTCATGCTTTAATATTTGTGTAATTTTCAAAAAGAAAAACATAGAAGCAGCTCTCAAAAATAGTTTATATCCGACCCCTCATGGGAGTGTATAGGTATCATCCAGATGTTTTTTGTTTTAGCTACCATCCAAATTATGGACCATTGGATACATCACCCGGATATCACCGGGCTGTTAGATTAAATCATAGGATCGGATGTAATCGATACTCCTGAATCTCAACAATGATCCGGTGGTCCTAGATTTGGAAGATTTCAGCAATAAAAACATCCAGATGATATTTATCAAATCTCATAAAGCAAAACACATCGGGTTTGAGGTTTCGATCTCCGTTGCCATCTCTATGTAGTGTATTATCTATCCAGTAGTGCTTCTATCTTTTTTGTTTACAGCTAGTTTCATTTCCATCAACCACGTGTTAGATCGGTTATTTGCGTAAACTCTCTATTAATATTGTTCGGGATTTGAAGCCATGACCTTACGGTGTGTGTAATGTGCGGTCCAGGTTTTGCTTCTCCCCCGTCGTCGCTTTATTCCGTGGACGAACAAACGGGTCAAGCAAGCAAGCAAGCAGTAGATAGCTTTCCACCAACGACACAATCGCCGACTCCTCTCTCTCTCTCTCTCTCTCTCTCTCTCTCTCTCTCTCTCTAAGATGATCGAGCCGGCAATGGGAGGTCCAGTTCCATGGAATCCGAGACCAACGGGACGCGCGGGCCAGAGAATTCGGCAAAGCAGCCTCACTCCCTCTCCCTACCAACCTCCAACGTTGAGCGGCGACCGCTTCCTTCCTCCGATGCGCGAATAAATAAAGGCTCGGCGGGGCGCGCGCGCCACCATATATTCCCAAGCTTTTTTCCCTTCCTCCCTTGCCGTCCTCTTGTGCTCGTACGAATCGGCGTTGGACGCCGCGCCAACAGCGACAGGATCCTGGAACAGCATGCAGGTCCCCTGTCGCCGTCACACGCGTGCGTGGTTTCTTGTTTTTTTTCTTCTTTTTCATGTGCTAGGAGAAGAAGAAAATGAATCGAAGTTGCGGCAATGCATTAATGCGATGTGATTTGCTCATCAGCGAAGAAATCGAAGGAACGAATTGATTCATGGCGCTCGATCCGGTGGATCGGTTGTACATGCGTGCGTGGCGGAGGGTTGGGGGGGGGGGGGGGTGTGAGAGCGTCCATGGGGGCTCGATCGATCACGTTCACATGATCACATCACGCGGCAGCCGACCGTGTTGTCGTCGTTGAAGAAGTCTTCGTCGAAGCGGGACGGCTGCGGCCTGACCTGGGGAGGCTGCCGGGGCATCTGCACCGGCATTCGCGGAGGCGGCATCGAGTAGTAACCGCCGTAGTACGGTGTCGGGTCCGCCGCGTAGTACGGCATGTGCACCGGCACGGCCATGGTGGGCTCGGCGCGGTGGTACTGGTGGTGGTACGTCGCCGCGTTTATGTCGGGAACAGAGGAATTGGCGCCGACGAAACCGTCGCCTACATCGCTGCTCTTGGCGGCGGCAGCATCCTTGGACGGCGTTTTCCCATTAGCGTGATCAGTCTCATCGGCGCGTGCAGCTCCCTGCTGCTTGCACTTGTTGCATTCTTGCTTGGACGACGTCGCCGCCGCCGCCTTGCCGCCTGTATCCTTGCCGTCGTCCTTTCGCTTGCTCTTCTCGTCTGCCGGTGCCGGCTTGTCGCCGCAGTCGCTGTCCCTCCTGCCATTGTCCTCGCGCTTCATCTGTTCCTCCGGCGGCAACGGCAGCGCCGAAACTACCTCGGCGATCTTGCCGATCTTGGCGAGCTTCTTGACGAGGACCCTGCTGTCCACGTCGCCGACGACGGTCACCTTGTCGAGCGAAGGGTGGATCTCTGTCCTCAGCACGCCTGCACAACCGTGCACGTAACATAACTCAACATATCTCAAGAACACACAGAGCAGAGGCAAATGCAGACAGCAACACAGTGAAGAACTCGTGAGATTTAAGAGTTGAAAATGATCTCGAGACCTTTCAAGCTCATGGCTTTCATCACCTTCCTCCTGCAGCCCTCGCAGCAGCTCACGTTCACCTTCAAATCAACTCTCTGCACACGACAAATCCATGTGTTGATAGCTAGTGCAACATGGATCAATGGATGCGTAGACTCACTGAAGAACTGAGTTGTGATATGCTCGTATGCTGATATATTTGCATATACAGATTGGTGGTACCTTGAGCTCGTCTTCCCTAGCCATGGTGATGATGACTACGGTGCACGGGCTCAGGAGAGATTGATTGATCGGGAGATGAATGCTGAGGCAGATTGGTGGTTGCTGCCTTGTATTTATACACGGCCACAAATGGAGCTTCCGCAACAAACTGGACCATTAGATACCCTGCCATACGTCCATGGTCCATTGGTTGATTCCTAGCTGTATTTACTTCCGTTATTTTAATCACCCTTGCACAAAGGGTGAAGAGGTATATACTGGGACAGCTCAATCATGTGCAGTTGCACTGCGGCCGCTCCCTCTTGTCTCTGTTCTTGCGCCAGCATCAGAGATTATTATGTGCTGCTGAAATCTTCTTTTGACCATTATAATAATGTAGCATGAAGGTTCCTTAAATTCTTCGGGTGTGTTTGATTGCCTATGCCAAGTGATATATGTACGATGTAGTTCAAGAGAAAAGTCATCTATGTGTTTGGTTGTTTGAATAGAACCATCACATCCTGGACCCGACCAAGTAATACAAATTTGAGGAATATTCCCTCTAGATGCTGAACCATCCTATTTACCTAAAATAATGGAACCAAATAGTACATGATCATCTCATCCCATTTCAACCGCATCCTATCAACCAAGCACACCTTGTGAGTATATGCTCTTCTCGATTTAAAAATGCACAAATTTTAAATTTTGAAGCAGTTAGTTCAAGTAACTAACCTAGTTGGCAAATTAGTTTACAGAAGTAAGAATTGCAAATGCTTTACGATCTGTGCAGTTCACTTCCTCTGTTCTGAATATATGGTGTTTTAGGATTTTACGCTTTAACTAACGTATGTGTGGAAATAACCAAATTATCATGCTTTATTAGCTCATTTAATGCTTTTGGATGGTATGTTACGCTAATCCATAGTAGAAAATAGTCTTGAAAAAAAATGAATGGTAGAGGTATGTAAATGAAAACAAATAATTAAAAGTCATTTTTAAAATTATAAAATAACATTTATTTGGAAACAAAATTTGAAAGCTAGAAAGACAAATGACATGTATTTAGGAACCGAGAGTATATATATACGTAGCCATACCGGGAGTGTTGATATGGGTACGGGCACAAGTGCACAGCTTTTAAGTTGATGATTAAGCGCACAAATATCCGAACAAATCGTCGTGCTTAATTTAATCCAAAGAATCAGCTCAAATTAAGCGCACCGGCAAAAGAAAGGGGAGGCTATCTGTATGTCCATGTATGGAGCCATTGTAAGTGCCTCACAGTCTAGCATAGGCAAGAATAAAGCATCTGCGGCCATTAAACAAGATGGTATGAGCTAATGAAGTACATCAGGCATGTTGCAGAGGCCATCATTTCCACTTCCAGTCTCGCCGTCGTGCACCCTAGTCCATGCGTTTAACCTGAAAATTAAGCAGTAGTGATCAAATGGTTCACAAGACGGTTTATATGAATGAATTGAATAGTATCGTTGAAAAGACGGGCAAAGGCAGGACATTCGGGGATTACCTTTTGGTGGATACTTCACCAGATTTATGACTCGATTTGAAAGTATGGTTACTGATCATGTTCAGCCATACTATTATTATGTTATACAACTTATGCATTTGCTGCTCCCTGAGCAATCCAATTACACGGCCCAGCCATCAGAGAACATCGCCTTCGTTTGGAATCTGGACTCTGGACCGCTGCAGAAGTGCAGGGTTGAGCACTGTTGTCATCCGAGCTTCCTCGTGGTCTGGGATGATGATGTCAGTCCTCATCATCGGCCGGTACTCGTCAGGTATTTCAGCTTCGGCCTGCACACACAGCTCAACAACGGCTGGAGCTTCGCCACGGTCAATCACCTTCTTGCCAATCGTACGAACAGGAGCTGATGGCATGCCTACGTAAGAGTCTTTAAATATTAACTAACCAGGTGGCCCGTGTATTTCGTGTGCATGATCCTTAAAAGCATGTTCAAATGACTTGATAATGCATATGTGATTTTTATTTCTGAAAAATAGATGTTTGCATAAATCTATTTATGATATTTTGATATTACATATTAATATTATAGGGCATAATATACTCACCCCGTTTTCCAATACTTATTATACCTGATCAAAACTTTCTTCCACAGATACTTGCATATCAAAACAGCAAACGTGGCATAACAATATTTTTCATTTATATCATCATCTCTTAATTTCATTATGTGAACACCTTTCTATGTACCACCCCTGTTAATCTCTTCATTTCGTGGAGGTCCACCAAATAAAAAATATATCACCGACTTTTATTGCATAATAGTTAACAATTTACACACACACACACACAAATCAAATTCCTTACATTATTTTATGTTTTATTAAATTAACATATTTTAGGAATTTTAATTCTAAATAAAACCAAAAATTATATTTTTCACTCAGTATGGAATTAGAAAAACAATCCCTAATTTACTTTTATTTTTATCCCCGTCAATACGAGTTGCAAAAATCTTGAAGCAAGCGAATAGTAAATAATTACTATCTACCATCCATTCATGCGTTAATATTTGTGCAACTTTTAAAAAGAGATGCATAGAAGCACCACTCTGTTATTTTTTATTTTATTTTGAATTCCAAGTTTTAATTTAGAGTATGTATAAAAATCAAATGGCTAATTTCCATTTGTTTTTATTCTAAGTTTATGTTAATTTTCATTGTTTAGAATTAGTATACAAATCCAACTGCTAATTTTTGTCTAATTTTTATTTCGAATTTCAGCTATGTACATATTTTAATTTGGAGTTCGCACGAAAGTAAAATGGATGATTTTTCTTTTATTTTTTATTTCGGATTTCTATTATTTTTATAGTATTTGGTAAGGACTCTTTCTTCTAATCTAATCTATTAATTTTATTGTTATGTTTTTATTTAATTTTGAATATTAATTTTAGGTTAGAATTGATATACAAAATTACAAATCCAAATGGCTAATTTCTTTTTATTTTTTATTCCTAAATTCTATTATTTTTATTATATTTGGTATGTACTCTTTCTTTTAATCTAAGCTGTTATTACTCGGGTCCGCTAGACAGATGTTTAGATGTTTTTATTTAAATAATAGCATCTAATAACTACTATAGTTCAACTAAGTTAATTATGGTTCACAAGATGTTTTGCTTTTTGGGAGAATTTATAACATATTTCTCTTTTTTCATAGCAACTCTCATGAGCTTTTAATATATATAATAGATGCACATATAAACAGCTTACGACACAGATCAGCATTTTGTAGTTACCCGCAACCGTAAACTGTAACAACATTCAACAATTGAGAGAGGCATCTGATGAGCACTTCTCAGTTATCGAGGACTTCATAAGCAACAGGGACAAACACTTCACTGCATATAGGTTTAAGAGCATTCTACCAAAACCCTAAAGACTGTGAAATGTACCAACAAACCATTCTGGAGATTATCTGCCATAAAGTAAAATTAACATTAATATTGCAGGTTGAAGGGGAACCTCATCCAACAAAATTAATTGTCAAATGGTACTATAACAGACCTGACTGCACAAGGGTATCAACAATTCGAAATGATAGGCGCTATGCATCTGGATAATTTATGTTCCTAAATGGGTGGATAGAGTTTTCAAGGTAAAAAAAGGGGTGATAACAGTTGCTATACTTGTATAGATCTGTAATGTTGCACTACTTGATTTGGT
Source organism: Rhipidocladum racemiflorum (assembly GCA_036346355.1). Lineage (NCBI taxonomy): Eukaryota > Viridiplantae > Streptophyta > Magnoliopsida > Poales > Poaceae > Rhipidocladum > Rhipidocladum racemiflorum. The sequence continues at coordinate 65,689,393 of CM070576.1, read as the reverse complement.
CAATGAACATTCAACAATAAAAATGACATGTTCATAAATTGATTGTTGTTCTGTAAGTACGTTGCTCAGTGAGGATCCTCCCTATCGCCTTGTGATCGAAATATTGAAAAATAATTACATGTTTTGGATTCACTGGTCAATAAGCTAGATCAAGGCATGGCAGTTATGGTGGTGCCGACAAAGTATTGCTCACTGCACTTCTGATGGTTACATTCATAAGATCAGAAATGTAGCATAAACTTCCCTTTTGATTAACTAGAAAGGATGGAGGGCGATTCATATGCTCAATGAGCTAACCTACACACCATATAATAATTTTTTCAAGCTTCACAATTGTAATTGAATAGAAACTATTTGTAAAGCCAGAGAATGGAATCAGTAACCTTACCAACTGGTTTGTTCTGGTCCTGTTGATGTCTATCAAGCTAAAGCGAGCGCCCGAATTAAGGATTCAAAGGTAAATTTAAGAAACCGGTAATACACGATCCCAACTATTAGAATCAAGATCTTGAAAAAGTAATGAAACTGTGGAACCAATGAGGATTGTTTGGTATTGATGAACATACCCTTACAGTTAAGTATCTACATGACAAAAAACCCCAAACCCGCGCTGCAACTTGTTCAGCTCCCAGGAATACAAACTGCTAAACTGCACACATCAGCGGTCGGGTAAGAAAGACACCGAAGTCAGTTTAACACGAATTAATCAACCAGGTAAACACAATGGATGAACTGCTAATTCAGTACTACGAGACCACTAAAGCTACCATATACCAATAGCGAATAAACCAAAATCACCAGTACAGGTGGCAAGCTTCTAATGAATTGGTGCCACCAGAACACAACCTCATGACGGACAAGAAGCGCATAAATCATTAAATGCCGAAGAATGTTACGACCAAAACCATATCGTAACAACTAAACAAAGAACAGTTGGTGTTAACACCAACTGCCCAACAGCCGGGTGTCGCATCGATGGTTACCACTTCCCAATGAGACACACAGTGAGGCAAATCATAGAACAGGTTGTGCGCACACAAAACACAAGAACGCCATCCCCGCTAGCTAGCTCCCAGGCTCCCTGCAAGGCTGCAACTATAGCACTCAAGGAAGCATTCAACTAGCAGAGAAGAAGAGAAAAGAAACCCGGAGAGGCTTGGGCTGGCTCACCCATGTACGGCCGGAGGTCACCGGCGGCAACGAGAAGGGCAGGCGCGGCGAGCCAACCACGAGCAGTGGACAGATAAGAAGGGGAAAATTTGATGATTTGTCCTGAATTTGATGAGTGTTTGATCATTTGCCCAAAGTTGGTGAGCATTTGATCATTTGTCCTACGATGTCTCATTGACATGCGGGTCCTAGGGTCACATGTCAGTGAGATATCGTAGGGCAAATAATCAAATGGCTATTAACTTTGAGCAAATGATTAGATGTCCATCAACGCAAATGATCAAATGCCCCGATAAGAAGGGCACGAAGGAAAAATATCCCGGTTACTCTACTTCTACCTGTACGTGGGCCTGCGTGATACATTGGCCTCTACTATAATTGGACAAATGAGCTCATTTGCGAGGAGGCCCATATAATTGGCCCGGTGCCCTACATGCTTGGGCCTAAACGCCCGGTCATACGAACTGCCAGGCATTTATACCAACTCTTTTTTTTTAAAAAAAAAAAAAAAGCTAACACGACAAATTCTAGATGTACGCGACTGCAAATTGAAGAGCGGGAAAGGAGGAATTATTTTTATTTCAATGTGCACTAAAAAAAAAAAACATGTATTCGATTTGATTTGTGGGCCATGGTGAACCTTTGAATGTCAAGGATGCATAGATCATCAAATTTGACCAGACGGGGAGAGGAGAGGCTGGAAGCTAGCAGGAATTAATTATTGGTGTTGTTCAAAACGACTAGCATATAAAACTCCAAACATCAATCAATATTCACCTAATTGATAACCTAATTCGTTTGGAAGATCTCTGCACTGTGCAACTTATTAGTGGAGTAGTTTGAAGTTGAACTACTCTAGCAGAAACATCCAGATGGCAAGCAGACGTTACGCCTCTCCGGCTGTCAATCCTAACCAGCTAAAGGGCATTGGGAACTGCGTGTGCATGCATGGAAGCTTAGAGACGAAGAGTGCAGAAGATTTCGCATGCTGTAGTTAGTTAATTACCAGTACACATTGCGATCGAGAAGCTGTACATATGTTCAACGAATAGCAGTGCCAGGCCAGCTAGCGCATGCTCTTCGCTGAAAGATATATGCTTGTTTACGCCTCCAGTAAACAAGTGAAAACGGCAGAAGACTTCACGTCGTCCCTCTCCTACGTCAAGTTTGAAAGAAGCACAGTGCAAGTTCAGCAAAAACAACTCGTTATTTGGAAGATGAGAAACTGAATGCATCTGAGACCGGCGACCCTTTGAATACGACTGCCTTACGCCTACGTGTATCTGTTTGTCTCTTAGGATTACGCGCCTAAGTAATCCTAAACTAGTAGAGTAGTATAGGTTTTACAGGGGTGGTACAAAACATTATATAAAGAGCAAGCTAGCTCCGATTTCTCCATCTCATCTTGCATTATTGCTCTTGCTTGGGATTTGTACTAATCAACCACTATCACAGTACAGAGCACACACACATAGCGTGCCAAGTCTGCTTGACTTGTTGCACCTTGGAGTACTGACCATGAGCTACCAAGCTCCTCCCCCTGGCACCGCAGGTACGAACTGTGCTTCTCGATCTCTTTCTTGCTCTGATTGAAGAACTTTTGATTCTTGTTAGCTATCAACAATTTGTATGAGATCATCTACCAACATCTGAGATTAACTTGATCTCATCTCGTTTGCGCGCGCGCGCGCGCACATAGAGAGAGAGATCATGATCTTGCAACAAAAACACATGCACGAAGATCAGATGATGCATCACGCATCAAACACATCTTTTTCGGATTTTAAGTTCGTTTAAATGGGCAAGCTTGGTGGCACTGCTGCATGCTGCATCTCTGATATCTCGTGATGCGATGAACCTTGTGCAGCGTACCCGCCACCGGGCACCGCGTACCCTCCGCCGGGCCAGCAGGCCTACCCGCCCCCCGCCGACGGCTACCCGCCTCCGGCCTACGGCGCGCCGCCTCCTGTCGCCGCCGACTACCCGCCCAAGGACGGCGGCGCCTACCAGCAGCCCCCGCCGCCTGACACGCAGAACCGCGGCAGCGACGGCTTCTGGAAAGGATGGTAAGAACTGAAGAGGATTTAGTCGTTTCAGTCTGTGGGGCACGTCAAGATTCATGCATGCATGTGCACCCTTCCCTCCAAAAAGATTTCATGGATGCATGTATTATGCTTGAATTGCATCTGTTTTTTTTTTCCTAATCTGTGATTGATTGATTGATTGATTGATTGATGATGCGTGTGCGTGTGACTGATTTGCAGTTGTGCTGCTCTTTGCTGCTGCTGCCTGCTCGACATGTGCTTCTGATCACAGGATTGTGTTAAGATCAGACAGGTCGTCCATGGTATAGAGCTGTCCATGATCGCTGTTTCCATATGTGTGGTGTTATGAATTTATGATCGACATACATGGTGTACATCTTACAAGTTCATCCTCGGCTTAATTTAGAGTAAACGTGTTGTGAAAAATATCGGACCAATTTGTACGATGATATTGCTTCAGTAGTTCAGTATGCTTGTTAATTGCCATGTTTCCTGTATGTTTTGTTGGCTGTGATTTGGAAATGTATGGTATGATATGCTTTTCAGCATCCTACAGGGGAATATGGTTAGCTTTTACCATTGCCATGACATAACAGGAACTCACTACTACAGAAATGTACATCAGAATCGATTCTTTTTTGTCATCACAATCGGATGGATTCATACGAGGGTCACTATATCCACATAAAAGTCCAAAGTAAAACCACTATATCCACATAAAAGTCGAAAGTAAAGCAAGCTACGGCACGGCCAAGGACGACAAATTTCAGACAATTCGGTTCGTCGGAAGAACAAGAAACGGCAAAATATTGCACACTCTTTGCAACACATTTGGCCGGCCCTTGCAGCTTAAGAAAAAAGACGAGAACTGCAGTAGATGCTGCAAGGTTCAAGCAAAAGATTTGACATAACCAATAAGCTAAAGCTACATAAAACAAGACTGCGCAAGCTGTCTTCATCACTTCGACAGAGACAAGCAGAAAAAGTATGAACATTTCAACCACCAGATAGATATAATCAAGGAGATATGCTGGTAACTAACCCAATCTGATCGTTTTCTTTCTCCTCTGTATTCATAACCAGTGCCCGTACGTGTTTTTCAGTTCTGATATTTACAGGCAGCATATTTACATATACGTGTTTCCTACGCACACCTTATGTACATCCACCGATCCACAAGGCCACAAATTTGCAACCTGCGTGTTTCATTGACTAGCCATCATGCATGGCTGACTCCAACAGCCCTAACTTCCACATGCTGCCGCCCGCTGCTCTCCCGATGAACAATGACGGTAGCCTGCGCCTCCTCCTCACCCTCACGAGACGCGGTTAATGCGCCGACCATGGGAGGGAGCTCAGCTGGCCTCCTGGTTTCGTCGTCGCAAGGGGAGATGATCTCCCAGTCCTCCCTAACCGATGTCACCTCCCCGCATTTCTTGCGGTGCTTCTCAATCTCGAAGGCTGTAGGGAGGATGACGTAGTCGTTGAGGGGGTCGTAGAATGGGTCAGGTTCACCAGCGTGCAGCCAGTGCTGAACTATCCGGAACACGTGGCGATCGCAGACAATTCCTCGGTGGTCGGCAGCAACCCCAACTCGTGCCACTGCATCAAGGCCATCCGCCTGCAAAGAAGACGCCGCTTGCGCGCGGTTTTATCAGTGCATACTTTCCTTCAAATGCTCAATGATAAACCAAAATGTCAATAGTATCAGACCTTTGCTGATTCTGCTGGCACTGACCCATCACCATCAGCATAGATGTATTTGCCCTGAAAGAACACATCGTTCGGACACAGTATCAAGGGGATTGTTTGGTGCTCCAGGAAGCCAGAAATTTGGTATGCACAGAACACAGCATTTGCCAAAAGAACTGACCTGAGTATATAAGAGGTGACTAAGATTGGAAATCGGATGGTGTTCACTCCCGTAGCTGCAAAAGAGATGGGCATTGTTAACTTGACATACACAGTACACAACTTCAAGTTAGGTGAACATCCTACAGAGATGGTGTGATCATGCCCTGGGGCATATTCCTATTAACATAAATGTCTCATCAAACTCAAGTAGATAATTCCTACCTGCATTTTCTGAGACATGTTTTTGTTGTGTATAAAAGGAAGTACACTTTAAAAACAGGTCATATTTGGCACAATAGAAAGAGCAACAAATAATCAATTGCATTGATGCTACTAGTTTTGACCTTGCATTATTAAGCACTTTTAACATGCTAGTATAAGCACACACATCCAGTACACTCCTATTTATTGAGCAATTTATTAACAACAATTAACCAATCAGCCCAACAAATTTCAGTGGAACCAATGTAGATTCTAATTGGTACAGAAACAAAACTAAAACTAAAACCAGAAATATCAAGATAGTAAAGTACCAAACAGTATGAGCAGTGTCATAATCTATCCCGTAAATATTGTAGAACTTCACTGATTTTGGAAGCTTCGCCTGGCATAAAATATCCTGAGTTTCCTTTGCCCACCTCAATATATCCAAATTTAGGGGCAAAGGAATGTGCATACCATCAGAGATAATCTGCAATAACAATTTAATTGTCAGAAAGAAGAAGCATCAATACCGGCTAAATTATATTGCAATGTAAAATGCAAGACACTTACCTCATGCTTGGAAAGAGCTTTTTCAATCATCTTTATCGCTTCATCTGGCTCATACGACTCTAATAAGGAACTTTTCTTGCCATTATCACCCAACTTCTCTCTCCAGATCTGTAGCAATGGAGTGTGTTCCCAGTGGAAGGTCGAACTTGCCAACAACTCGTATATTGATGGACATTCAATCAACTGAAGCAGAAAAACTACTTTCAGTCTTTTTTTCAAAAGGCAAAATCATGGTGTCAGCATGAACACATGAAGAGGATGAGATGAATGGATAGGCTATCAAAGCATACCAATTGCTGCATACTCCATTTGGAGATAAAGAAATTTGATTCCCATCCTTCGACAAAAGACATTCCATTCAACAGACTAGTAGTTATGTACCCAGGTGCACCTGTCATGAAGTAGCAAGTTGCTTCTGCATGTAAAATTGCTCCAGAACATGATGTAAGGTAATAACTAATAGGTCATGTAAAGTCGTAAAAGAATTAACAATGCAACTGGCAAAGGTATTGGAAAATATGCAGCTATAGCGCCTGCTTAGCAAATCCCTTGCAATACTTTGGGGTCGTTCTGGAGCTCCCTATGGTTTAGGGTAGACAGGTAGTAGCCACAATTGCTCTATAAACATGCAGGTGAGGTTCACTTGCTGATTGCACAATTGATAGGCATTTCATGAAAAATGATACAATTATCAAGCTTTCACCGTAGCAACTGAGAACATCCAATAGATATTCCGAATGAATTTATGTTGAATTATGATAACCTAAAAAGTTAGATGTTCAAGTGACTAGTACCTTGAAATGGTGCAGCAATTGCAATCCAACTTTTTATGTATTTTTCAAAGACCTATAGAAAGGAAAGGTCATTATTTAGACGAGGCAGAGCATGCAAAATTTCAGGCAAAGATCAAAAATATATGGAGAAGTACTCACATCACTATGAAGAGACATGAAGCATTTGACAAGCAATCCTCCCATTGAATGAGTAATGAGATTGATCTTTTTTCCTCCAGAAGCTGTGTATACTGATTCCAACTTTCTGGAAAATATGTCAAGTGTTTCTGAAAGCCTGCAGAAAAGAAGGGGGGAAAACACTTACAATTACCAGAAAGAACAAGCAACCCCACAATCATCATGTTCCTCGAACAGCATGGCTTTTGGTGGAAATCATATACAGTTGTACATAGGGTAGCATATACAAAACGGGAATAGAAGTGCAAAACTTACCTGTTACTTTGGCGGAAATCGAAACCAAATCCGAACAGTGTTTTGCCCTCTTGATATCCCCATTTAATCATTTCCACTATCATGTCATGATAGTAGCAAACACTATCATCACAAATAATCTGCAAATTTAAAATGCATATAAGTGATGCATCAGATATCCACTGCAGTATATGCATTCTGTTGGGGGTATGAACATCCGAGCATGCTTGTTAAATCGTCGCTTAAGCGGTAAGCTTGTTAAATCGTCACTTTAATAACCTTGGATCCGAGTTCACAATCAAGTGGCTTTTTGTTCAAATTCCTAGAACACTCGCAAGTTGTTATTTAGCCAACAACAGACAAATGAGAAAAGCATCACTAAATGGCCATTTTAATAAAAACAAAGCAGTAAGTGATTACTACTAGTGTAAGTAAATTAACAAAACAAAGGTAAAACTGAAAAGCAATACATATATACATACTTCTACAGAGTATAGTTGAAAAGCAATACATATATACATACTTCTACAAAGTATAGTTGTTTCACTGCCAGTGTAAGTAAATTAACAAAACAAAGGTAAAGCTTTATTCAAATAGATGGAAATGAAATAATATTTTACCATATCTGGGTCCAATGTGTCAATGGCGTATAATCCATATCTATCCTCAGGGACAACGATGCTTGTTTTGTCATCCACAGAAACAGTTTTGCCTGCTCCATTAGAAAGTTCGACATCATATGACATTGAGAGGGAAATGCTCTACTGAATGAGCATAACATGCATTGAGAAGGAATAGAGGTATTGAGTCAGCGGTTCGTCAGTGAAGGCCACAATATCCACAAGTTGTTCAAGAACTACTCCAAAGGCAACAAAAATATAAACCCAGATGGAGTGTCCCGGATTTGTTTATCAAGCTAATCATCCGAGTTCAGCTTATGCAACTCGGTCAAAGATCATGCAACTTATATAAGCATACCCACCTACCATTCTTGTCTATTTAACATCCTAACCATCATTAATCGCTTAATTTTAGTCAACCATGTAAAATAAGCAAGTCCATAACATCCTGATGCAATCTATCAGCTCATTCAATCCAAACTATAACTGATAGTGATAAGAAAGGTATAGCTGCTTTGGTCATACCAGTGGAGGCATCAAACTTGGACCAGAGCTTCGCCCGGAACTCATGATCCGCGGCGAGGACGCGCACCCACACCCTCTCCTTGTTCCCGGCCTCATCGACAGCTTCTAGAATCGAGCCGCCGATGCCAGGGACAAGCAGCACCGGGTCGAGGGTGGGATCCACCAGGGGCACCTGCTCCTTGGCGATCCGCAGCCACAGCTCTATTGCCCGGATCAAATCCTCCAGCACAGCCATGCCCATGGGCACCAAAAAGATTGGATTTTCCCCCCCTAGGCTTCTATATCGATAAGATAAACATCAAATCCCCAATTGCACAGCGAGAGTGAGATGATCTCCCGCCAAATGCACTCCGATCGCACGAACGGATGGCAGCAATTGGGGGGTGACGACGTCGGAGTACGACTGCCGTGGATGGATCGCGGGATCTTTCGCGGCGTATATGCTTTCCGGAGTTGGCTTGACGTGTGGGTTTCGCAGTCCCCTTCCGTATTCTAATCGCCAAATCGAAGGGAGGAGGCAACAACACGGAAATAAATTTCGTGGAGATGTATGCAACGTATCTGATGTTAATTCATGACACGTGGATAAATAAGTCTGAATTAAGCAATTAAATTTGTATCAAAATAAGTATTAGGTATTTATTTTCACCAGAATTTAAATCGAGATCCATAATGCGATCGTAAGTTGTTTGTTATTTTGTGTGGTTAAATAATTTTGTGAACAACAAGGAGGTTATGCAACCTGTTTAATTAATGAAAAGTCGTTACATATATAGTTTCGTATGCCTTATTTTCGGAACTCTTTTTGCGGTCACGAGAGTGAAAAGAGGTTTTGTTTACCTGATCCTTGGATTAAGATGTTTGTTTACCTTATCCTTGGATTATCCATTGGATCGGCATTCAGAACCCTGTTCTGAACTAACAACATGGATGCGATAACTAAAAAATATCTTTCAAAAATAATGCCGGATAACAAGATGGATGCATAGCTTTCAGCAGCAGCAGCAAAAATGTAAAGGTATCTTGCTAGAATGCTAGTTCGTGCGTCGCCAACAATTATATATAGGCTAGATCAAAGTTCAAAATCTCGTCGAAATTCGGCGAAATATCGGATCTCGGAACCCCGAAGTTTCATAATCCTGACGAAATTAAGGAAACCTGAAAAAAATTCAAAATACTACAGTAACCTATAATCTCGCCGAGATCTCAGTGAATTTGACCGAAATCTCGGCAAATTTGACCGAGATTTAACTAAAACTTGACCGGATTTGACCAGATTGGATTTTTCGCGTCGTTTCTCATGTAGGACAGTCGATAGATCATAATTTTGGCGAAATTGAAAAAACCCTAAAAAATTCAAAGTGTGACAGTGCGTAAAATCTCGCCGAAATCTCGACAAATTTGACCAAAATTTGACTAAAACTTGACCGGATTCAAATGTTGATTTTTGTATTTCGTTTGGATTTCTTCCAAAATAACAAGATCTCGACGAAATTTAATCCGAAAACGAAACTGGAAACCCTAGGCTAGCTACATGTAAAGCTGTCATAGCAAAACAACGCGCTGACGCAGGACCAATTAACAATTCATAAAGGCAGGGCTAGCTCATTCTTTTCGTTTGAAAAAGAAGAAACGAAAAGTGTTGTCGTCCCTCAGCGATTTCGAGTAGTAGATCTTTTATATATATATATATATATATATATATATATATATATATATGGGCTCGCCAATATATGACCGGCCGTATTCGAAGTAAAAAGAGAAAGTATTAAGTCATTTATTTCATAGGTCTAGATTATAATAGCGTGGATTGATCAAATAGTCCATAAATAGCTGAAATTTAGAATAAAAATTAGATTAAAATTAGTAGGTGGATTTATATGTGAATTCTAACCTAAAATTAATTTTTAAAATTTAATAAAATATAAAAAATATAAATTTAGAATAAAAAATTGGAATTAGATGAAATTAGCAATTAGATTTGTATATGAATTCTAACCTAATATTGATATTTGGAATTAAATAAAGAATAACATAAAAAATTATTAGAAATCAAGAATAAAAAATAAAAGGAAAATAGAAATTTGATTTTCATAGAAACTCTTAATTAAAACCCCTGCATAGCTGAAATTTAGAATAAAAATTACTTAAAAATTAGAAGTTCGATTTGCATTCGAATCCTACCTAAAACTAAAATTCTCAAATAAATAAAACATATTAAAAAAAAGAGTTCAAACCAAATAGAATAAAAAATAACAAATATTTAAAATAAAATCTAGAATGAAAGAAAGAGTCCATATCAAATACAAAAAAAACATATATTCAAAATTAAATAGGAATATATTTTAGATTAAAACAAAGAGTCTATGTGAGGTGCAATAAAAAATAACATATGTTCAAAATAAAAATTATCATATGAATTTATGCGTGCGTTCCAAACTTAAACTCAAAAAATATGCAAATTCAGAATAAAAATATAAAAGAAACGAGTGATTCTTTAAAATATCATACTAAGTGAAAAGTAATTGTTTGTTTTATTCATAATTAAAATTTCATAAATATGCTATTTCAAGAGAAAAATAAAATAAGATAAAGAATTTGGTTGTAAGTCTATGACATGTGGTTTACCGTCACTAAGCAAAAATAGAATATGCTAAAAATTCTCACAAAAACAAACATTCTGATCCTTTATTTTGTGGGCCTCCATGAGATGGATGGATTGAGAGGGTGATTCATTATCGAGTATTCACTCGACTATAGTGGTATAAGCTATGTGATGCGTATTATTAGAATGTAGTATAAATAAAAATTGCAATAATGAAAGAACGAGATGACCCTTATATAAATGTAAAATACTATATTATATTATGTTTGCTGTTTTTTTATTCAAGTATTTGAGAAAGAAAGTTTGGTCACAGGCGACAAGTATAAGGAAACAAAGTGAATGTTAAAATATTATAAATAGAGTTTGCAACAATCTATGTTTCAAAATGTAAAGTTATATGTATATTACAAAGATGATGCCTGCGGAAATGCACATGATACTTTGCTAGTTTGAAAAGAAGCTCAAAATTAACTGTTAAACTCGATAGCCAACCTTACGTGTCAGTGAGGATGGTTCTGAACGCGAGAATAGTAGTGTCGGGGATTGGCTATCTGGCAAAAGACCACGGTACCCCCGTGAAAAGCTAAACCCGCCGACCAAGCAACACTAAAAGAAGATGCTCGGGAGAACGAAACGAGCATCCCTCCTTCTCCTCCGAGCATACGCATTTGCACCTTCGCTCGCAGAAGCACCAAACACACCCCCCCACGAGCAAGCATGCTCGTAGAGGCCACGACCTGCTCGGGTGTTTTGGTCAGGGTGCCCGGTCAATGCCACAAGGAAGGAAGGTGGCAACCAATCAGCCGGAGATCAAGGGAAATCATACCCGAAATTCAAATAACGCCCGGGTCAAGGGCAGTAGATGGTAAGTACGATTGCGCGGCGCAATCCCAGGAGGTAGTTACCTTCTATGTACCTCTAGTCGTAGTATTTAAACCCCCCTGAAGATCTGTAACAGGGGAGGGACACCGAGATAGAACACAATACACTGGAGTAGGGCTATTATCTCGGCGGCGAGAGGCCCGAACCAGGATAAAACACCGTGTCCCACCTTTCTTCTTCTCCCGACCTCGCGTCGCTCGAACGCCCTCTTCTGGCCTGCACGACGGGCTCTGTTGATCCCCCATTCAACAAGTAAGCTCGACGGGAGCCCGTTCTCCAATCGTCGACAGCTGGCGCCGTCCGTGGGGACGACAGTTTGATTCCCGTGCGGATCAAGATCCTCGAGGATGCCAAACTCGGGAGACACTCGGGACCTTTGTGTTTTTGACCACGTTGAAGATGACGATGTGTACTACGCCGCCGACAACGTGGCCAGGGTGACCGATCCTATCGGTCACACTGAGTCTGGGAGCCTTTCCCCGGACACGGGAATGCGAGGGCAGATGTCGGGACCCCGAATTTGCAAATCCGGACCCTCTGTGTATTCAGCACTAGTCCAGGAACGCGCTAGTGCACACAGTCTTAACATCGGTAAATATCACAATCATACCAATCGATATTATCAAAGTACTTTATTTAAATAACCAAACTGGTTACTTGACCTCATGGTCAAGTTACAAATGTATGCCTCGTAGGGCGAAACTTATTCAGAGAGAAACAATAGCAGCGGAAAATCAAATAAACTTCGTGGCGCCATCCAAGATACCACAGCAACTGATCGCTCGCATCCCTAAGTAGACGGGTCCTCTTGGAAATCCTCCTCCGAACTGGCGTAGTCTCCTCTTCAACCGATATTGTGTTGAGGCAAGGGTGAGTACTTGGTACTCGACAAGTCATGCACTGAGAATGCAAGCTAATATACTATATGCATGGCTTGGTACAAAGGAATAGCTCAAGGTATATTTGCAAGAAACATCTTTTGACAAGTAATAAGAGTAGATTCAAAGCAAGTGGAAATAAGTAAAGCATAAATAACTTTCAAGAAGTTTAACAAACATTTTTCCCCATCCTAAACCACATTTCCATCATCTTCATTGTTAAACCAACCCACCTTTCAAATCCAAGTTATTTTCGTAAAGTCTACCCCTTGACTGTAATTCCCGAGCATTGTCCAAGATCAGTGGACTCGGCTATTCAAATAGATTCTACACTCTGCAGAGGTTATGCACTTTACCCACAAGATACAGTCAAACACCACAAAGGCGAAGTTCAGTAACAAAGCCTTTCTAAGCCTCAAACAACACAGTGGTCCTCTCCTGTTCGTGCTCTACACCATCCCTTCCCTTAGCTAAGGCGAAGTATGGGACCAACACACCGTTAGATGGGTATCTGGCCACGACCACGATACGCTCCCCGCATAATCACACAAACGGTGTAATCGACACCCTGAGGCTCCACAAGTGAGTCCTTAGCGACTTAGTCAACTAGGGCCGTCCCATTCCGACCATGTGGTTGCAAGTATGACCAGTTCAAAGGCTTGCAAGGTTAAGTCCTTAGAGTGACCAGGGCAAGACTACCCGAAGAACCAAATCAACATTCCCAACGCCACAATCGGCCCACTGATTACTCTTGCCACATGCCCCTGGCCGATCGTTTATCAAACCCCGCTTGATTACCATGCACCACGTGCCATCAACATCACATGATACTTTTCCAAAACAGGTTCAATATATCATTAAGTCAATATTAACATTTGATTGTCCAAAATCATGTCATGAGCACGTAGCGTGTCTAAGCGACATACTACAACGGTCTAAACCCATGTTGGCAATTTAATAATGTCCAACTAGTAAACCACAACTAGGGTGACAAAGGGTCATGGCACATACTTAAGTAATCAAGGTGTCATACAAAGAAATTGGTATTTATCTAACCCCATGTTTAAGCAAAGTATGTTGCTAATTGAACTAGCATGCAATAGTTTAAATCAAAATAGATTTCAAATAGGATCAACATGGTCAAAGCACAACTTGCCTTCAAAAGTACTTGCTCTTGGTCTTGAGTTGGATCCTGAGTCAACACTTCTCCTTCGAATCCTTCCCAGACTTCAACGCTCTACTCGTAAAAGCGTGCAAATAGCAAATACACAAATAAACACTATGCAAAAGATCCCAAAACTCCAAATAAACTCCATAAACAGAGAGAACCTAATTTTCTGGATTTTTAGACACGCGAATCGTCAAATTTGGAGTTAAAACGCAAAAGTTATGATTATTTAAAGTTTAAATAATCAATTAAATAATATTACAGAGAAAAACTTTAGTCCAAAAATTAAATAAAATTCATATTTAGGTAGATCTTGATTTTATACAAATTTAGAAATTTGAATCGCTCAAATCGGAGTTGAAACGCAAAAGTTATAAGCGTTTGAAGTTTGAATCTAAATTTGAATCAATATTTCGAATTAATAAATCATTTTCTTTTTCGGAAATTAATTATTGCGTCAGCATGGACACGTGGCAGCCTCGATTGGCCTCGGCGTCGGCCGTCCACGGACTCGGTTCGGGTCCACGGTGGATCTGGTCCACCGGACGGCGGCCGACATGCGGGTCCCACCACGATGGGTCGCGTGCGGTGGCCTGACTACGTGGCACGATCCGAGCCGTTCGATTCGGATCGAACGGTTGAGGTTGGATCCAATCCACCGCAACGTGGATTTCGCTGCAGTGACGTGGACGAACGAGGGCCGTTGGATTTTGATCCAACGGTTGAGATCTATCCTGGGTTCTACAGGGTTAGGGCGCACGTGGCTAACCTGGACCGTTGGATCTTGATCTCACGGTCCAGATCCAATCTGGTTTTCTACCGTTTCAAGGAAACGTGGACTCACCGTGATCGCTCGGATGAAGATCGGACGGCCGATCTTAAATGGGGTTCTTGCGCGGCTGGTTGTCGAGGTCTGGCCGGACTTGAAGACGACGACACACGGGACGGCGCCACAGGCGAATCCGGCGAAGTGAATGCCACTCCAGACGCGCCTGCGTCCTTGCGGTCTCGGATCCGCCACAAACGCGACGGAGAAGCGGTGGGCGGCGAACGATGCCAAAACCCTAAACAACCCTAATCAACTCCGGCGAGGAATCGCGAGCACGGAGGAGCTCTTCGAGTGGCGGCGCTAGAGCAAAAGGTGCGCGACGGTGACGGCGATCCTCGCACGCACTCCACGCCTTAAATACTGCGCAGGCGTCGAGATTCGCTCGGTTTCCATGGCGAGGCCGATGCGAGCGGCGAGTCCGGCTTCCGGACACGCAGCGGCGACGCGGCTCAATCCTAGCCGTCCACGCACGGCACGACCAGACGGCCACGATCGCAGCGAACGCGTCTGGGTTCGACTCGGTCTCGGCTCGGGGTGACGTGGCGCAATCACAACCGTTGGATCTTGATCCAACGGTCGCGTGGCTAGGGTTCGGGACGAGCGGGTTCGGCTCGACCACGTGGCTCGGGTCGGACTCGAACTCGAGTCTGACTCGGGCTCGGTCGGATGAACAGTAACCGACTCGGTTTGATTTTCCAGCGATTTAATATTTAAAATAATTCCCAGTAATTCATTTAATTCATTAAAAATAGCAAAAGACTCGGAAAAATTCCAGAAAAATTATGGAAAATACTTTGGATCATTTTGGACTCAAATAAAATATTTCCAACAAAAATTTATTTGCAAAATTAAATTCTTTAATTATTTCAAAATGGAATAAATTCAAATAAATTCCAAATAAATCCAAATAAATTCCAGAAAATTCCAAAAATTCACCAAAGTGCCAAACCACACATGAATTTAAGGAAAGCAAAATTTTGGGGTGTTACAAACCTCCCCCCCTTAATAGAATCTCGTCCCCGAGATTCAGGGCTTACTAAAGGAATAGGTTTGGAAATTCTTTCTTCAAATCCTCTTCACCTCCCAAGTCGCTTCGCTCTCTGCATGGTTGCTCCACTGAACTCTACAGAAACGGGTTGACTTGTTTCTAGTTTCTCGATCCATTGTGTCTAGAATCCCCACGGGATACTCCTTATAAGTCAAATCCTCTTGCAACTCAATTGACTCCAATGTCTGCCCTCAGAACTCTGAGACACTTCTTCAACTGGGACACATGGAATACATCATGTACTCCTGCTAACGATTGTGGCAACTCTAGTCGATAAGCAACTTCGCCTCTGGCTCAAAATCTTAAATGGTCCAACATAACGGGGTGCAAGTTTCCCTTTGGCATGGAACCTCTTAACTCCCCTGAGAGGCGTAACTCTGAGGTAAACAAAGTCTTCTGGTTCAAAACTCAAATCCCGGCGACGATTGTCAGCATAACTCTTTTGTCGAGATTGGGCTATCTTCAACCTTTCCCTACTCATAGCGATCCGCTTCTTGACCTCTTGAAGAATATCAGTCCAAAGACACAAATGGCCACGGTCTCATTCCAATTCAATGGCGTCAGGCAGGTCGACCATATAGTGCCTCAAAAGGTGACATCTCAGAACTAGCCTCGATAACTATTGTTGTAACTAAACTCGGCATACGGCAAACTCTTATCCCAAGAGGTAGCATAAGCCAATGCACAAGCTCTCAACATATCTTCCGAATCTGGTTGACTCTTTCTGGTCTGTCCATCCGTCTGTGGATGATAAGTCAGATCTTGAAGTTTAAACGGGTTCCCATGGCTTCATGCAACTTATTCCAACCTTGAGGTAAATTGGGTACCTCATCCGATACAATCCTCTTTGGCACTCCGTGTAAACAAACAATCCCGATCATGTACAACTCTGCTAATTTATCTCCGAATAAGTGGTCTTCACGGGGATAAAATGGGCTACTTTAGTCAAGCGATCCACTATAACCCATATGGAGTCATAACCTCCTTGAGTCTTCGACAACCGGTAATGAAATCCATTCCGATTTCCTCCCACTTCCACTCAGGTATTTTCAGTAATTTGTAGCAATCCTGCTGGTCTCGATGCATTGCCTTGACTCTCTGGCATACATCGCACAATGCAACATGCTCGGCAACTTCACGTTTCATACTCGGCCACCGAATCTCTCCTTCAGATCTGATACATCTTGGCGCTTCGGGATGAATCGAGTACTTGAGTCATGGGCTTCTTCCAAAATCACCGCTTTAACTCCTTTTTGTTAGGCACACAAATGCGATCCTTCATCCATAACGTGCCCTGCTCATCCAATTTGAAGTCCTCTGCCTTGCCTTCCTCCTTTTTGGACTTAATCCTACGGATCCTGTCATCATCCCTCTGTCCTTCTCGGATCTGGTCCTCTAAAGTAGGCTTTACTTCCAATGCGGCCAAGAATCCGCTAGGTACAACCTCAATCTTCATTTTCTGGAAATCCTCACATAACTCCTCCTGACTTGTGGCTAGCAACGTACTTACGGTATGGCTTTTCCGACTCAGAGCGTCGGCTACTACGTTGGCCTTCCCGGGATGGTAATGGATTCCAACATTATAGTCCTTGATCAACTCTAGCCATCTCCTTTGCCTCATATTCAGATCCGACTGGGTGAATATGTACTTAAGGCTCTTATGATCCGTATACACTTCACATCTGTTTCCAATCAGATAGTGACGCCATATCTTCAAAGCATGCACTACGGCAGCTAACTCTAGGTCATGTGTCGGATAATTTTCCTCATGCGGCCTCAACTGCCTTGATGCATAAGCGACGACCTTTCCATTCTGCATCGACACACATCCAAGTCCTTGGCGCGATGCGTCACAAGAAATATCGAAGCTTTGAGCAACATCCGTAGAACTAACACCGGTGCCGATGTCAATCGCTTCTTCACTCTGAAATCCTTTCTCACATTCTCGACGTCCATGCAAACTTCTTTTCCTTCTTCAAAGAATTGCGTAAGAGGTTTCGCAATTGTCGAAAAGCCTTCGATGAAACGGCGGTAGTATCCTGCCATTCCAAGGAAACTCCGAATGGGTCACGATCTTCTACGCTCCCAATGTAACACCGCTTCTACTTTGCTTGGATCCACAATGACTCCCTCTGCGGTCATTACATGTCCAAGAAACTCCACCTTGTCCTTCCAAAAATCACACTTGCTGAACTTGGCGAAAAGTTGTGTTCCTCGGCTTTTCCAAAACTCGCCTTAAGTGTTCGGCATGTTCATCCTTTGTCTTGGAGTAGACTAGGATATCGTCTATGAACACGACGACAAACTTGTCCAAATATTCCATGAACACCTTATTCATCATATTCATGAAATAAGTGGCGCATTAAATCGATCCAAAGGACATAATCAGAACTCGTAATGTCCATATCTTGACGAGAATGCGCCTTTGAATATCCTCTCGATCGGATCTTCAATCGATGGTATCCCGATCTCGCATCAATCTTGGAGAAAACTCCGGCTCCTCTTAATCGATCAAACAAATCATCAATCCTGGGTAGCGGATACTTATTCTTCACGGTGACTTCATTGAGTGCACGGTAGTCAATGCACATCCTGAAACTCCCGCCCTTCTTCTTGACAAACAAAACCGGTGCTCCCCACGCGACGAACTTGGTCGATAAATCCTTTCTCCATTAACTCTTCTAGTCTGTTTCTTCATCTCTACCAACTCCTCGGTAGACATCCGATAGGGTCTCTTTGCTATCGGTCTTTGTACAGTACAAGCTCTATCACAAACTCTATGTCCCTGTCTCGGCATACCGTAGATCTTCTGAAAAACATCGGGTACTCATTCACTCTTTGGGACATCCTCTATGCCGATTGCCTTGGTACTGTTAACCATCAACTGTCCATCTCTAATCTGCGGTGGCTTGAAATTCCACTTTCTTCCCACACGGGCTCTCAATCGAGATAGTCCTTCGTCCACAATCCAATACAGCCTTGTGCTTGGATAACCAATCCATTCCCAATATAACATCTAAGGTGCAGGTCTCCAAAATTATAAGGTTTGCTAGGAACTCTATTCCATCTATTAGTATTCTCACCCGGAACATCCTACTTCCGTTCGGAGTTCGGAACTGTGGGTTTGAACTAAAAGCATGCACTTAAGTCTTGCAATCCTTAAATCATTTCTAGTAGCAAAGCCTTGCGAAACAAACGAATGCGAAGCTCCGAGTCAAACAAAATCAAGCAGGTGTATCGAAGTTAACAAGTAACTTACCCAAGACGACGTCCGTAGCATTCTGCGGTGCATCTGCGGTGACATGGTTGACTCGGCCTCTCACCACGGCCTGGGTGTGGCTCCTGGTCTTTGGCGTCCTAGCTGGGTGGTTCCTAGGTTGAAGCGAATCGGGTCGCTCTGCTGTCTTCTTTGGACAATCTGTTGGCAAAGTGTCACGGCTCGTTGCTTGATTGTAGCGGCGCCTCACTTGTTCCTTCTTGATCGCTCGAGTAGTGTTTCTAGCGAAGTGGGGTTTGGTAGTTACTGATTGGCGTGTCTTGGTCTTTGAGGATGGTGTCCTTGTTGCATTCTGTGGTTGGAATCAAGAATTGATTTGGTGCAACTCTCAAGCGCCGCTATGCGTTCTGGCGTGATCCTTCTTTGTTGCATCCTGCGCTTCCTGTTCTCATCCAGTTCCTTGCGCTTGTCCTCAAGAATAAGCGCCTTATTCACCAACTCTTGGAAATCTGGAAAGGTGTGGGTGATCAACCCAACTTGCAATCCTGAGTTAAGTCCCTTCATAAAACGAGACTGTCTGGATTTATCTGTCGCTACATCCTCAGGTGCGTAGCGTGCTAGCTGGGTGAACTTGTTCAGGTAGTCGGCCACTGGCTGATTACCTTGCTTCAGTGCTCTGAACTCCTCCTTCTTAAGGTCCATGATTCCTTCAGGCACGTGATACTGTCGGAATGCAGCTGTGAACTCTTCCCAAGTGATATCTTGAGGGTTCTCCTGCGTGGCACAGAAGTTCTCCCACCATTCTGGCCATTGTTCCTTCCAAGCGATGAGAAGCGTAAAGTACCTTCTCATTTCATATGCATTGAGCTATGTGTAGCTTCCTCTCAATTGATCTTAACCAATCATCGGCCTCCAATGGATTGGCATTCCCGGAAGAAAGTGGGTGGGTGAGTTCTCATGAACTCTCGACACTTTGTATTCTCAAGCGTGGTCCCCGATTAACTTGATTAGCGGTGGCCTGAGCAAAGGACGTGCTGCATTTGTTGCATCATAGCATGCATCAATCGAGTGCAGGCAGCAAGAAACGCTCCGAAATTCTGCATATCCGATGGCGGTGCGGTGCTCCATCATTGGGGTTTTTCTGTGGCGAGATCCACTCCCATTGCTTCCAAAGTTCCCACGGTGTTCACCATCTGTCGATTTGCTCTAGGTTTAGAGATGAGAGGGAAACAAGAATAGACAAGTAATATGGAACTTATGCGGGCGAAAGGGGTAACTTTAAGGTCCAACTTTATTATTAATAACTTGGTATGGCTCGCTTACAATGCCTAAGGGCCTTGCAACACATACCGCACACTCAAGAAACAATGAAAATCCAAATCGAACTAACTCTGGAGTCTAACGCCTAAAGGGTGACTCTTTATTCTATGACTCGACTCGTGAAGGAGTCTCACTATAGAACCTATGCTCACTCATCGAAAACCTCCACGGCTTTGGTACGCGCTGTGGCATAGGCGCCGAAACGATTGCCATGTCCAAAGAATCGTGGTCCTCTGTGGTGGTCGAAGAAGCGATGTCCTCATCGAGATCGACTCCTCCTGGATCTGGCTCGTGTAGCTCGAATCTTGGTTCGGGTCTGGTCCGCATAAAGTCATCTCCAACTCGTCAATCCTTCGCAGAAGATGTGCCACATACTCTTGAGCTTCCCGCCATCTGTTCTTCTCTCGCCGTGATCTCCTTGCGGGCCTTCGTAGCTCCTTGCTTGTATTATCTAGTACATCCTCCTGGCGACGACAAATCGTGCCAACCGTGTAACCGTGGCATCCTCATCCTGAATCTCCTTCGTCGAAGGTTATCGCCGCGGATGATGGTAATCTTAACACCGTACTCTCAACTCTCGCGTAGATACGGGTAATGTGCCGCATTGGCGCGTCGTGATACTTCTTGGATACCCATCTGCATTGTGGATCTCCTGGCGGTCAAAGTGTATCGGGCGATTGCCTGGGCCCTTTTTCCTAGCAGGTACCTCAATCCTCACGTCACAAGCCTTGATCAATCCTGCTTGTCTGATCACTTCCACTTGGTATTGGGGCTTCTCACAATCTCCGAGAGTCTGTAGCATATGCCAAAGTTCTGCAGCGTGACCAACTCCCAGATCAACGTAGTTGAACTCTTCCTCCATCTGTCACAAGAGTGCTTTACGTAAGAACTCGGAATTTTTGAATTGTGACAAGGTAAGGAAAAATTTTAGCAAGAGACAAGAAAAGAGAGAAGGGGATAAGTCGAGATGTCATTTCTTATCTTGACAAACTTTTAGCTTTAGAAAATAGGTTTTATCCTCACTACGACCATTCTAGCTTAGGGTTGAGCCTACGGTCAAGTATGGCTCTGATACCACCTCTGTCGGGACCCCGAATTTGCAAATCCGACCCCTCTGTGTATTCAAGACTAGTCCAGAACGCCGCTTAGTGCACACAGCCTTAACATCGGTAAATATCACAATCATACCAATCGATATTATCAAAGTACTTTATTTAAATAACCAAATCGTTACTTGACCTCATGGTCAAGTTACAAATGTATGCCTCGTAGGGCGAAACTTATTCGAGAGAGAAACAATAGCAATGAAAATCAAATAAACTTAGTGGCGCCATCCAAAGATACCACAGCAACCGACCGGGCTCGCATCCCTAAGTAGACGGGTCCTCTTGGAAATCCTCCTCCGAAATCGCGTAGTCTCCTCTTCAACTGATATTGTGTTGAGGCAAGGGTGAGTACTTGGTACTCAAGAAGTCATGCATGTAATGCAAGCTAATATACTATATGCATGGCTTGGTACAAAGGAATAGCTCAAGGTATATTTGCGATGCTTGACTTTTGACAAGTAATAAGAGTAGATTCGAAAGCAGTGGAAATAAGTAAAGCATAAATAACTTTCAAGAAGTTTAACAAACATTTTTCCCCATCCTAAACCACATTTCCATCATCTTCATTGTTAAACCAACCCACCTTTCAAATCCAAGTTATTTTCAGAAAGTCTACCCCTTGATCAGAATTCCCGAGCATTGTCCAAAGATCGTGGACTCGGCTATTCAAATAGATTCTACACTCTGCAGAGGTTATGCACTTTACCCACAAGATACAGTCAAACACCACAAAGGCGAGTTCCCGTAACAAAGCCTTTCGGAAGCCTCAAACAACACAGGTGGTCCTCTCCGGTTCGTGCTCTACACCATCCCTTCCCTTAGCTAAGGCGAAGTATGGGACCAACACACCGTTAGATGGGTATCTGGCCACAGCCACGATACGCTCCCCGCATAATCACACAAACGGTGTAACTGACACCCTGAGGCTCCACAAGTGAGTCCTTAGCGACTTAGTCAACTAGGGCCGTCCCATTCCAGCCATGTGGTTGCAAGTATGACCCAGTTCAAAGGCTTGCAAGGTTAAGTCCTTAGAGTGACCAGGGCAAGACTACCCGAAGAACCAAATCAACATTCCCAACGCCACACTGGCCCACCTGATTACTCTTGCCACATGCCCTGGCCGAAATCGTTTATCAAACCCCGCTTGATTACCATGCACCACGTGCCATCAACATCACATGATACTTTTCCAAAACAGGTTCAATATATCATTAAGTCAATATTAACATTTGATTGTCCAAAATCATGTCATGAGCACGTGCGTGTCTAAGCGACATACTACAACGGTCTAAACCCATGTTGGCAATTTAATAATGTCCAACTAGTAAACCACAACTAGGGTGACAAAGGGTCATGGCACATACTTAAGTAATCAAGGTGTCATACAAAGAAATTGGTATTTATCTAACCCCATGTTTAAGCAAAGTATGTTGCTAATTGAACTAGCATGCAATAGTTTAAATCAAAATAGATTTCGAAATAGGATCAACATGGTCAAAGCACAACTTGCCTTCAAAAAGTACTTGCTCTTGGTCTTGAGTTGGATCCTGAGTCAACACTTCTCCTTCGAATCCTTCCCAAGACTTCAACGTCTACTCGTAAAGCGTGCAAATAGCAAATACACAAATAAACACTATGCAAAAGATCCCAAAACTCCAAATAAAATCCATAAACAGAGAGAACATAATTTTCTGGATTTTTAGAAACTGAACTCGTCAAATTTGGAGTTAAAACGCAAAAGTTATGATTATTTAAAGTTTAAATAATCAATTAAATAATATTACAGAGAAAAACTTTAGTCCAAAAATTAAATAAAATTCATATTTAGGTAGATCTTGATTTTATACAAATTTAGAAATTTGAATCGCTCAAATCGGAGTTGAAACGCAAAAGTTATAAGCGTTTGAAGTTTGAATCTAAATTTGAATCAATATTTCGAATTAATAAATCATTTTCTTTTCGAAATTAATTATTGCGTCGGCATGGACACGTGGCAGCCTCGATTGGCCTTGGCGTCAGTCCACGGACTCGGTTCGGGTCCACGGTGGATCGTCCACCGGGCCGGTCTGCGGTGACATGGGTCCCACCGTCGCTGGGTCGCGTCGCGGTGGCCTGACTTCATTAGCACGATCCGAGCCGCTCGATTCGGATCGAACGGTTGAGGTTGGATCCAATCCACCGCAACGTGGATTTCGCCGCAGCGACGCGACGACGAGGGCCGCTGGATTTTGATCCAACGGTTGAGATCTATCCTGGGTTCTACAGGTTAGGGCACACGTGGCTAACTCCGACCGTTGGATCTTGATCTCACGGTCCCGCATCCAATCTGGTTTTCTACCGTTTCAAGGAAACGTGGACTCACCGTGATCGCTTGATGAAGATCGGACGGGACGATCTTAAATGGGGTTGGCGGCTGGTTGTCGAGGTCTGGCGGACTTGAAGACGGCGACACACGGACGGCGCCACAGGCGAATCCGCGAAGTGAATGCCACTCCCAGACGCGCCTGCGTCCTTGCGGTCTCGGATCCGGCCACAAACGCGACGGAGAACGGTGGACGGCGCGAACGATGCCAAAACCCTAAACAACCCTAATCAACTCCGGCGAGGAATCGCGAGCACGAGGAGCTCTTCGAGTGGCGGCGGCTAGAGCAAAAGGTGCGCCGCGGTGACGGCGATCCTCGCACGCACTCCACGCCTTAAATCACGGCACAGGCGTCGAGATTCGCTCGGTTTCCATGGCGAGGCGGTGCGAGCGGCGAGTCCGGCTTCCGGACCGAGGCGACGCGGCTCAATCCTAGCCGTCCGCAGCACGGCCAGACGACCCACGATCGCCACGAACGCACGGGTTCGACTTCGGTCTCGGCTCGGGGTGACGTGGCGCCAATCACAACCGTTGGATCTTGATCCAACGGCCGCGTAACTAGGGTTCGGAGACGGCGGGTTCGGCTCGACCACGTGGCTCGGGTCGGACTCGAACTCGAGTCGACTTCGGGCTCGATCGGATGAACAAGAATCGACTTCGGTTTGATTTTCCAGCGATTTAATATTTAAAATAATTCCCGATAATTCATTTAATTCATTAAAAATAGCAAATGACTCGTAAAAATTCCAAAAATTATGGAAAATACTTTGGATCATTTTGGACTCAAATAAAATATTTCCAACAAAAATTTATTTGCAAAATTAAATTCTTTAATTATTTCAAAATGGAATAAATTCAAATAAATTCCAAATAAATCCAAATAAATTCGAGAAAATTCCAAAATTCACCAAAGTGCCAAACCACACATGAATTTAAGGAAAGCAAAATTTTGGGGTGTTACAAACCTCCCCTTAATAGAATCTCGTCCCCGAGATTCGTGGCTTACTAAAGGAATAGGTTTGGAAATTCTTTCTTCAAATCCTCTTGGCTCCCAAATTAAGTCGCTCTCTGCATGGTTGCTCCACTTGAACTCTGAAACGGGTTGACTTGTTTCTAGTTTCTCGATCCATTGTGTCTAGAATCCCCACGGGATACTCCTTATAAGTCAAATCCTCTTGCAACTCAATTGACTCAGCGGTCTGCATTCCTCGAGAACTCGGAGACACTTCTTCAATCGGGACACATGGAATACATCATGTACTCCTCGCTAACGATTGTGGCAACTCTAGGCGATAAGCAACTTCGCCTCTGCGGCTCAAAATCTTAAATGGTCCAACATAACGGGTGCAAGTTTCCCTTTGGCATGGAACCTCTTAACTCCCCGAGAGGCGTAACTCTGAGGTAAACAAAGTCTTACGGTTCAAAACTCAAATCCCGGCGACGATTGTCAAGATAACTCTTTTGTCGAGATTGGGCTATCTTCAACCTTTCCCTAATCATAGCGATCCGCTTCTTGACCTCTTGAAGAATATCAGGTCCAAAGACACAGCGCTCGCGGTCTCATTCCAATTCAATGGCGTCAGGCAGGTCGACCATATAGTGCCTCAAAAGGTGACATCTCAGAACTAGCCTGATAACTATTGTTGTAACTAAACTCGGCATACGGCAAACTCTTATCCCAAGAGGTAGCATAAGCCAATGCACAAGCTCTCAACATATCTTCCAGACTGGTTGACTCTTTCGGCCTGTCCATCCGTCTGTGGATGATAAGTCATCTTGAAGTTTAAACGGGTTCCCATGGCTTCATGCAACTTATTCCGAACCTTGAGGTAAATTGGGTACCTCCAGTCGATACAATCCTCTTTGGCACTCCGTGTAAACAAACAATCGATCATGTACAACTCTGCTAATTTATCTCCGAATAAGTGGTCTTCACGGGGATAAAATGGGCTACTTTAGTCAAGCGATCCACTATAACCCATATGGAGTCATAACCTCCTTGAGTCTTCGACAAACCGGTAATGAAATCCATTCCGATTTCCTCCCACTTCCACTCAGGTATTTTCGTAATTTGTAGCAATCTCGCTGTCTCTCGATGCATTGCCTTGACTCTCTGGCATACATCGCACAATGCAACATGCTCGGCAACTTCACGTTTCATACTCGGCCACCGAATCTCTCCTTGAGATCCTGATACATCTTGGCGCTTCGGGATGAATCGAGTACTTGGAGTCATGGGCTTCTTCCAAAATCACCGCTTTAACTCCTTTTGTTAGGCACACAAATGCGATCCTTCATCCATAACGTGCCTGCTTCATCCAATTTGAAGTCCTCTGCCTTGCCTTCCTCCTTTTGGACTTAATCCTACGGATCCCGTCATCATCCCTCTGTCCTTCTCGGATCTGGTCCTCTAAAGTAGGCTTTACTTCCAATGCGGCCAAGAATCCGCTAGGTACAACCTCAATCTTCATTTTCCGAAATCCTCACATAACTCCTCCTCGACTTGTGGCTAGCAACGTACTTACGGTATGGCTTTTCCGACTCGTAGCGTCGGCTACTACGTTGGCCTTCCCGGATGGTAATGGATTCCAACATTATAGTCCTTGATCAACTCTAGCCATCTCCTTTGCCTCATATTCAGATCCGATCGGGTGAATATGTACTTAAGGCTCTTATGATCCGTATACACTTCACATCTGCTTCCAATCAGATAGTGACGCCATATCTTCAAAGCATGCACTACGGCAGCCTAACTCTAGGTCATGTGTCGGATAATTTTCCTCATGCGGCCTCAATCGCCTTGATGCATAAGCGATTTACCTTTCCATTCTCGTGACACACATCCAAGTCCTTGGCGCGATGCGTCACAAGAAATATCGAAGCTTTGAGCAACATCCCAGAGAACTAACACCGGCCGATGTCAATCGCTTCTTCACTCTGAAATCCTTTCTCACATTCTCGACGTCCATGCAAACTTCTTTTCCTTCTTCAAGAATTGCGTAAGAGGTTTCGCAATTGTCGAAAAGCCTTCGATGAAACGGCGGTAGTATCCTCGCCATTCCAAGGAAACTCCGACCGGGTCACGATCTTCTACGCTTCCCAATGTAACACCGCTTCTACTTTGCTTGGATCCACAATGACTCCCTCTGCGGTCATTACATGTCCAAGAAACTCCACCTTGTCCTTCCAAAAATCACACTTGCTGAACTTGGCGAAAAGTTGCTTTGTTCCTCGCCTTTTCCAAAACTCGCCTTAAGTGTTCGGCATGTTCATCCTTTGTCTTGGAGTAGACTAGGATATCGTCTATGAACACGACGACAAACTTGTCCAAATATTCCATGAACACCTTATTCATCATATTCATGAAATAAGTGGCGCATTAAATCGATCCAAAGGACATAATCAGAACTCGTAATGTCCATATCTTGACGAATGCGCCTTCTTGAATATCCTCTCGATCGGATCTTCAATCGATGGTATCCCGATCTCGAGATCAATCTTGGAGAAAACTCCGGCTCCTCTTAATCGATCAAACAAATCATCAATCCTGGGTAGCGGATACTTATTCTTCACGGTGACTTCATTGAGTGCACGGTAGTCAATGCACATCCCGAAACTCCCGCCCTTCTTCTTGACAAACAAAACTGGTGCTCCCCACGGCGAACTTGGTCTCGATAAATCCTTTCTCCATTAACTCTTCTAGTCTGTTTCTTCATCTCTACCAACTCCTCGGTAGACATCCGATAGGGTCTCTTTGCTATCGGTCTTTGTACTGTACAAGCTCTATCACAAACTCTATGTCCTGTCTGGCGGCATACTGTAGATCTTCGGGAAAAACATCGGGTACTCATTCACTCTTGGGACATCCTCTATGCTGATTGCCTTGGTACTGTTAACCATCAATCATCCATCTCTAATCAGCAGTGGCTTGAAATTCCACTTTCTTCCCACACTGCTCTCAATCGAGATAGTCCTTCGCCCACAATCCAATACACCTTGTGCTTGGATAACCAATCCATTCCCAATATAACATCTAAGGTGCAGGTCTCCAAAATTATAAGGTTTGCTAGGAACTCTATTCCATCTATTAGTATTCTCACCCGGAACATCCTACTTCCGCTCGGAGTTCTAACCGTGGGTTTGAACTAAAAGCATGCACTTAAGTCTTGCAATCCTTAAATCATTTCTAGTAGCAAAGCCTTGCGAAACAAACGAATGCGAAGCTCGAGTCAAACAAAATCAAGCAGTGTATCGAGTTAACAAGTAACTTACCCAAGACGACGTCCGTAGCATTCTCGCGGTGCATCTGCGGTGACATGGTTGACTCGGCCTCTCACCACGGCCTGGGTGTGGCTCTCGTGCCGGGCGTCCTAGCTGGGTGGTTCCTAGGTTGAAGCGAATCGGGTCGCTCTCGCTGTCTTCTTTGGACAATCATGGCAAAGTGTCCTGGCTCGTTGCGCTTGTAGCGGCGCCTCAACATTCCTTCTTGTTGCACTCGAGTAGTGTTTCTAGCGGGGGCTGGGGTTTGGTAGTTACGATTGGCAGGTCTTGGTGCTGAGGATGGTGTCCTTGTTGCATTCTCGTGGTTGGAATCAAGAATTGATTTGGTGCAACTCTCAAGCGCCGCTATGCGTTCTGGCGTGATCCTTGCCGTTGCATCCTGCGCTTCTGTTCTCATCCGGTTCCTTGCGCTTGTCCTCAAGAATAAGCGCCTTATTCACCAACTCTTGGAAATCTGGAAAGGTGTGGGTGATCAACCCAACTTGCAATCCTGAGTTAAGTCCCTTCATAAAACGAGACTGTCTGGATTTATCTGTCGCTACATCCTCAGGTGCGTAGCGTGCTAGCTGGGTGAACTTGTTCAGTAGTCGGCCCTTTGGTGATTACCTTGCTTCAAAGGCTCTGAACTCCTCCTTCTTAAGGTCCATGATTCCTTCAGCACGTGATACCTTTTAATGCAATCTGTGAACTCTTCCCAAGTGATATCTTGAGGGTTCTCTGCGTGGCACGTAAGTTCTCCCACCATTCGGCAATGTTCCTTCCAACCGATGAGAAGCGTAAAGTACCTTCTCATTCCCTATGCATTGAGCTATGTGTAGCTTCCTCTCAATTGATCTTAACCAATCATCGGCCTCCAATGGATTGGCATTCCCAGAGAAAGTGGGTGGGTGAGTTCTCATGAACTCGACACCTTGTATTCTCAAGCGTGGTCCCCGATTAACTTGATTAGCGATGGCCTGAGCGATGACGTGCTGCATTTGTTGCATCATAGCATGCATCAATCGAGTCCAGGCAGCAAGAAACGCCCAAATTCTGCATATCCGATGGCGGTCTTTGGTGCTCCATCATTGGGGTTTTCTGTGGCGAGATCCACTCCCATTGCTTCCAAAGTTCCCACGGGTGTTCACCATCTGTCGATTTGCTCTAGGTTTAGAGATGAGAGGGAAACAAGAATAGACAAGTAATATGGAACTTATGCGGGCGAAAGGGGTAACTTTAAGGTCCAACTTTATTATTAATAACTTGGTATGGCTGCTTACAATGCCTAAGGGCCTTGCAACACATCTTGCACACTCAAGAAACAATGAAAATCCAAATCGAACTAACTCGAGTCTAACGCCTAAAGGGTGACTCTTTATTCTATGACTCGACTCGTGAAGGAGTCTCACTATAGAACCTATGCTCACTCATCGAAAACCTCCACGGCACTGGTACGCGCCGTGGCATAGGCGCTAAACGATTGCCATGTCCAAAGAATCGTGTCCTCTGTGGTGGTCGAAGAAGCGATGTCCTCATCGAGATCTCGACTCCTCTGGATCTCGCTCGTGTAGCTCGAGTAATCTTGGTTCGGGTCCGGTCCGCATAAAGTCATCTCCAACTCGTCAATCCTTCGCAGTAAGATGTGCCACATACTCTTGAGCTTCCCGCCATCTGTTCTTCTCTGCCGTGATCTCCTTGCGGGCCTTCAGCTCCTTGCTTGTATTATCTAGTACATCCTCCTGGCGACGACAAATCGTGCCAACCGTGTAACCGTGGCATCCTCATCCCGAATCTCCTTCGGTCGAGAAGGTTATCGCTCTTGTGCGGATGGTAACGAACACCGTACTCTCCAACTCTCGGCGTAGATACGGGTAATGTGCCGCATTGGCCGTCGTGATACTTCTTGGATACCCATCTCGCATTGTGGATCTCTGGCGGTCAGTTGTATCGGCGATTGCCTGGGCCCTTTTCCTAGCAGTACCTCAATCCTCACGTCACAAGCCTTGATCAATCCTCGCTTGTCCGATCACTTCCACTTGGTATTGGGGCTTCTCACAATCTCCGAGAGTCCAGTAGCATATGCCAAAGTTCTCAAGCGTGACCAACTCCCGAGATCAACGTAGTTGAACTCTTCCTCCATCTGTCACAAGAGTGCTTTACGTAAGAACTCTAATTTTTGAATTGTGACAAGGTAAGGAAAAATTTTAGCAAGAGACAAGAAAAGAGAGAAGGGATAAGTCGAGATGTCATTTCTTATCTTGACAAACTTTTAGCTTTAGAAAATAGGTTTTATCCTCACTACGACCATTCTAGCTTAGGGTTGAGCCTACGGTCAAGTATGGCTCGATACCACCTCTGTCGGGACCCGAATTTGCAAATCCGGACCCTCTGTGTATTCAGACTAGTCCAGAACGCGCTAGTGCACACAGTCTTAACATCGGTAAATATCACAATCATACCAATCGATATTATCAAAGTACTTTATTTAAATAACCAATCGGTTACTTGACCTCATGGTCAAGTTACAAATGTATGCCTCGTGAGGGCGAAACTTATTCGAGAGAAACAATAGCGGCGGAAAATCAAATAAACTTCGTGGCGCCATCCAAAGATACCACAGGCAACCGATCGGGCTCGCATCCCTAAGTAGACGGGTCCTCTTGGAAATCCTCCTCCGAACCGGGCGTAGTCTCCTCTTCAACTGATATTGTGTTGAGGCAAGGGTGAGTACTTGGTACTCAAGAAGTCATGCACGTAATGCAAGCTAATATACTATATGCATGGCTTGGTACAAAGGAATAGCTCAAGGTATATTTGCGAAATGACTTTTGACAAGTAATAAGAGTAGATTCGAAAGCGGTGGAAATAAGTAAAGCATAAATAACTTTCAAGAAGTTTAACAAACATTTTTCCCCATCCTAAACCACATTTCCATCATCTTCATTGTTAAACCAACCCACCTTTCAAATCCAAGTTATTTTCGAAAGTCTACCCTTGATCAGTAATTCCCGAGCATTGTCGATCAGTGGACTCGGCTATTCAAATAGATTCTACACTCTGCAGAGGTTATGCACTTTACCCACAAGATACAATCAAACACCACAAAGGCGAAGTTCAGTAACAAAGCCTTTCTAAGCCTCAAACAACACAGGTGGTCCTCTCCTGTCAGGTTTCTACACCATCCCTTCCCTTAGCTAAGGCGAAGTATGGGACCAACACACCGTTAGATGGGTATCGGCCACGCCCACGATACGCTCCCCGCACAATCACACAAACGGTGTAATCGACACCTGAGGCTCCACAAGTGAGTCCTTAGCGACTTAGTCAACTAGGGCCGTCCCATTCCAGCCATGTGGTTGCAAGTATGACCCAGTTCAAAGGCTTGCAAGGTTAAGTCCTTAGAGTGACCAGGGCAAGACTACCCAAGAACCAAATCAACATTCCCAACGCCACAACTGCCCACCTGATTACTCTTGCCACATGCCCTGGCCGAAACTGTTTATCAAACCCCAGTTGATTACCATGCACCACGTGCCATCAACATCACATGATACTTTTCCAAAACAGGTTCAATATATCATTAAGTCAATATTAACATTTGATTGTCCAAAATCATGTCATGAGCACGTAGCGAGTCTAAGCGAGATACTACAACGGTCTAAACCCATGTTGGCAATTTAATAATGTCCAACTAGTAAACCACAACTAGGGTGACAAAGGGTCATGGCACATACTTAAGTAATCAAGGTGTCATACAGCAAATTGGTATTTATCTAACCCCCATGTTTAAGCAAAGTATGTTGCTAATTGAACTAGCATGCAATAGTTTAAATCAAAATAGATTTCGAAATAGGATCAACATGGTCAAAGCACAACTTGCCTTCAAAAAGTACTTGCTCTTGGTCTTGAGTTGGATCCTGAGTCAACACTTCTCCTTCGAATCCTTCCTAAGACTTCAACGTCTACTCGTAAAGCGTGCAAATAGCAAATACACAAATAAACACTATGCAAAAAGATCCCAAAACTCCAAATAAAATCCATAAACAGAGAGAACATAATTTTCTGGATTTTTAGAAACTGGAATCGTCAAATTTGGAGTTAAACGCATAAAAGTTATGATTATTTAAAGTTTAAATAATCAATTAAATAATATTACAGAGAAAAACTTTAGTCCAAAAATTAAATAAAATTCATATTTAGGTAGATCTTGATTTTATACAAATTTAGAAATTTGAATCGCTCAAATCGGAGTTGAAACGCAAAAGTTATAAGCGTTTGAAGTTTGAATCTAAATTTGAATCAATATTTCGAATTAATAAATCATTTTCTTTTCGAAATTAATTATTGCGTCGGCATGGACACGTGGCAGCCTTCGATTGGCCTGCTGGCGTCGTGATCCACGGACTCGGTTCGGGTCCACGGTGGATCCGTCCACCGGCCGGCGGTGACATGCGGGTCCCACCCGTCGGTGGGTCGCGTCGCGGTGGCACGACTTCATTAGCACGATCCGAGCCGTTCGATTCGGATCGAGCGGTTGAGGTTGGATCCAATCCACCGCAACGTGGATTTCGCCGCAGCGACGTGGACGAGCGAGGGCCGTTGGATTTTGATCCAACGGTTGAGATCTATCCTGGTTCTACAGGTTAGGGCACACGTGGCTAACCTGGACCGTTGGATCTTGATCTCACGGTCGAGATCCAATCTGGTTTTCTACCGTTTCAAGGAAGCGTGGACTCACCGTGATCGTCGGATGAAGATCGGACGGCGGGCGATCTTAAATGGGGTTCTTGGCGGCTGGTTGTCGAGTCTGGCCGGACTTGAAAACGACGACACACGGGGCGGCGCCACAGGGCAGATCCGGCCAAGTAGATATGCCACTCCCGAGGCAGCGCCTGCGTCCTTGCGGTCTCGGATCCGGCCACAAACGCGACGGAGAACGGTGGACGGCGGCGGAACGATGCCAAAACCCTAAACAACCCTAATCAA
The DNA here is from genome assembly GCA_036346355.1 of Rhipidocladum racemiflorum. Lineage (NCBI taxonomy): Eukaryota > Viridiplantae > Streptophyta > Magnoliopsida > Poales > Poaceae > Rhipidocladum > Rhipidocladum racemiflorum. The sequence continues at coordinate 65,656,539 of CM070576.1, read as the reverse complement.
CTCCGGCGAGGAATCGCGAGCACGGAGGAGCTCTTCGAGTGGCGGCTAGAGCAAAAGGTGCGCACGGTGACGGCGATCCTCGCACGCACTCCACGCCTTAAATACCGGCACAGGCGTCGAGATTCGCTCGGTTTCCATGGCGAGGCGATGCAGGCGGCGAGTCCGGCTCGGACACGGCGAGGCGACGCGGCTCAATCCTAGCCGTCCACGCGGCACGACGGACGGCCACGATCGCACGGGCACGTACGGGTTCGACTCGGTCTCGGCTCGGGGTGACGTGGCGCAATCACAACCGTTGGATCTTGATCCAACGGTCGCGTGGCTAGGGTTCGGGACGAGCGGGTTCGGCTCGACCACGTGGCTCGGGTCGGACTCGAACTCGAGTCTGACTCGGGCTCGGTCGGATGAACAAGAATCGACTTCGGTTTGATTTTCCAAATGATTTAATATTTAAAATAATTCCCAGTAATTCATTTAATTCATTAAAAATAGCAAATGACTCAGAAAAATTCCAGAAAAATTATGGAAAATACTTTGGATCATTTTGGACTCAAATAAAATATTTCCAACAAAAATTTATTTGCAAAATTAAATTCTTTAATTATTTCAAAATGGAATAAATTCAAATAAATTCCAAATAAATCCAAATAAATTCCAGAAAATTCCAAAAATTCACCAAAGTGCCAAACCACACATGAATTTAAGGAAAGCAAAATTTTGGGGTGTTACAGCAGATCCTCCATTCCCCAGACATTACCCTCGGAGACCCCGAGGATGACTGCGACGAGCTCTACGATGGCCTGGACATACCAGACGACCTAGAGCTCGACCGAGAGATCAAGGCCCCAAGGGGATACAATGATGTCCCCATCGCTTTCATCCCGCTCTCGTCGAGTCAACGTGGCCGGGAGCCGTGCGGAGCCCGGAGAGGGATCCTCGGACGCTGCCAAGCACGACCACTACGAGGCAGCCAGACTCCACCTGGAGGCGTCTTTGGGAAAGACCCTCGCGAGCATTCGCCGCCAGGCAAAGGGGAGGTGCGCTTCCACGGAAAGGAACTCTCGCGGGTACCGAACTCCCGATCGCACTCCGGAGCACCGTCAAAGCTCACCGCCGCTTGATTCACCGGAAAGCGAGAGCAGTTCTGAGGCCTTGGCGGCGGTGCGTGCGTGACTGCCTTGATTTCCCGAGCAAGTAGACTTAGAGGCCGTGGCGGTCGTAGCCGAAGATTTGGAAAGGCTTGCCGCCGAGCTAAAGTCTCGGATCCCCGTGGTCGGGATGCCCGAGTGTTTCCGGGACCATCGCAAACACTCCCCGTGCGCCGCACAGAGGTGAATCTCGGAGCCATGCTCGGAGACCGCCTGCATCGCTTAATCCGATCCTAAAGGCCGGAGCGATCCGCACAGAGCAACCTCAGGCGATATCAGCCTGTCGCCCGACATTTAACGCTCTGAGCGCTCCACGACCAAGCGGTCATCGGCACGACCGCCACAGGAGGTTTTCTCCGACTCGGCCATGGCGTTGGGTGGAAGACCAGCGTGGAGGCCGCGTGACCGAGGGTTTCACCGCGAAACCCCGAAGTTTGATGCCGGGCCTTCACGAGCTCCCTCCGGACGTCGCATGGCCGAACAGATTCAAGCCCGGCCACGCCGAGAGATTCAACGGGACCCGTAACCCGGACGAATTCCTCTCAATATACACCACCGCCATCCTCGCCACGGAGGCGATGAGGTGATGGCAAATTACTGAAGCAGTTACGGGCCGAGCGGCTAAATGCGTGGCTTTTCAATCGGAAGGAAGGATCCATACGGTCACGAGGCGGCTCGGCGCGCGCTCAGAAACAAATTTCCAGAGCTGCTACATCCGCCGAAAGGAGCGCGACCTGGAGCGCTTGATACGACGGACGGAAACCTGCGACAATTCGTCCCGAGGTTCATCCAGGTTGAACTTCGATCCCGAACATATCGGACGAGGCCGCCGTCCGAGCTTTCAAGTTCGGGTACGAGACGGCGCTTCACACAGACCTGGAGATCCACCGGATCTAACGGCGAACGAGCTCTTCCGAATGGCCGATCGATACGCCAACGCAGATGAAGCCGCCCAATGGAAGAAAATCTTTGGATGAAGGGAAGCTGCCGCCTCGGCTGGTCTAGAGACCTCGGCTAGCGAAGGGCTCGAAGTGCAGAGATAAGAAGATCAAGAAGAAGAAGAAAAAGCAACCCTCGCCAGCCATGGTAGCCGCGGTGGAACAACAACAACCCCGAGCAACCCAGCCGCAGCGCCCGGGGCTTAATGCTCGGGGAAGAGGACAACCACACAGGCCTCGAGGACGAGGCGACCAAGTGGACCGACGGGGCGACCAAGCGACGACGGGCGACCTCCACCGCCCACTTCACCAGCGCACGGCACGACCTCTACGAAATTGCCGAGCGTGGACCTACCGCTTGGAAGCGATTTACGGCAGGGGTCCCATGCCGACGCTTCAGGCAGGTGAAAATGACAAAGGAAAACAGGCCGAGGAAAGTGAGGATGACATGGAATACCAAGAACCAAGGAATCACATAGCGGTCATCTTCTGGGCTCCTCCGCCTACAAGTCCCGACGGGACTTAAAGGAGGCCGCAAGGGAAGTGCACCATGTTACCCAGGGTAAGCCTCCGGTGCAGCAGCTGAAATGGTCGGAGGTATCCCTCACCTTCTCCAAGGACGATTGTCCCCTTGGGATGACCAAACCCCAGAGGCTTCCGATGGTCGTGAACCCCACCATCAAGAATACCGTCGTCGGTCGGGTCCTCATAGACTCCGGAGCTCTTTGGACCTTATTTCAGCCAAGGTTTTGGACGAGATGCGATTCCTCGCTCCAAAATCAAGAGTGTGGTCGTGCCCTTCTTCGGGATAGTCCGGGCACCTCGATCAAACCTCCGGGGCAGGTCGTTACGCGTAAGTTTCGGCGGCCCAAGTAACTTCAGAACGGAGCTAATCACCTTCGAGGTGGTAGACTTGAGTCGGCCTACAACGCCATCCTCGGCAGGCCGCCCTTGGCCAAGTTCATGGCCGCCTCGCATCCGCAGCGTGTCGATTGCCTGAAAGATTCCGGGCGAACGGAGTCATAACCGTCAAAGGAACCACAAGTCCGCACTCAATTGCGGCGAAGAGCGCCTGGATATGGTCGGTCGATTGCCCACTCGCGGCCACGACCAAGAGCCGAAGCATTCCGGCCTAAACTTGCCCTCCAACCTGGAGGAGAGACCAAGGCTGTTCCGCTCAACGAGTCGGAACCAGCCAAGGTCGTGCATTTGGGATCTTCCTTAGATCCCAAATAGGAACTCGAGCTCGTCACTTTCCTCCGAGCAAGGTCGGATGTGTTCGCCTGGGAACCATCCGACATGCCCGGGTCCCAAGGAGGTGGTCGAGCACAAAGCGGTTCAGCGACAAAAACCAAGTGAGACGAAACTTAGACGCTTTTCCCTAAAAACAGCGATCATCCCGGAGGAACTTGATAAACTCCTAAAAGCTGGCTTCATCGGAGAGATCGAGCACTCCGAGTGGCTAGCCAATCGATTACGGTCATGAAGAAAGGAGGCAAGTGGCGCGTAATGCGTCGACCACACGGGTTTGAGCGAAGCGTGCCCAAAAGACAACTATCCGCTGCCTCGCATAGACCAATTGGTGGACGCAACGGCAGGTCACGCACCATGAGCTTCCTAGACGCCTATTCAGGCTATCATCGAATCGACTGTCGCGAAGACGAGGGAAAGACTTCCTTCATCACCCCGTTCGGTACCTTCTGCTATACGACCATGTCTTTCGGTCTGAGAAACGCGGGAGCAACCTTTCAACGCCTCATGCAGAAGACTTTCACAGACCAAATAGGTCGAAATTTGGAGGTGTATGTCGACGACATAGTTGTCAAAAGCGAGAGTACTTCGGGTCACGTTGCTGACTTGGAAGAAACTTTCTGTAACCTCAATAAGCATCGAATAAAGCTAAATCCAGAAAAATGCGTATTCGGCGTGAAGGCTGGCAAGGTGCTCGGCTACATGGTCGGGCCACATGGCGTTGGGGCTAACCCGGAGAAGATCGAAGCCATTGAGAACATGAGGTCGCCCACATGTGTAAAGGAAGTACAAGCTCTGACCGGAAGAATGGCCGCCTTAAGTCGGTTCGTCTCCCGGTTGGAGGAGCGAGGACTACCTTTCTTTAAAGCCCTCCGCAAACATGATGGCTTCACGTGGACGGAGGAAGCTGATCGCGCGTTCAAAGAGCTAAAACAGTACCTCTCCAAACCGCCCGTCCTCGTCACACCCACGGCAGGGGAAGAACTGCTATTATACCTGGCGGCAACCCCGCAAGCGGTAAGCTCGGTGTTGGCAGTAGAGAGAGATGATACCCAGCGACCTATCTATTACGTCAGCGAAGTACTTCATGGACCAAAGGAGCGTTACCCCGAGGTCCAGAAATTACTGTACTCATTACTAATGGCCTCCGGAAGTTGCGTCACTACTTTCAAGCACACAAGATCGTGGTGCCGACCGGCTTCCCACTCAGGAAATCCTGAAAAATCAGGACGCCCGGTGGTCGCATAGCCAAGTGGGCAATGGAGCTCGCCGAGTTCGAGCCGGTGTTCTCGGCCATACGCGGTAAAATCACAAGTCTTGGCTGATTTCGTGGCGAATGGTCGGCTCGGCACCACCAACGGCCAGTAGGACCAATGATTCGAGGGGAAACTCCTGGACCTTGTATTTTGACGGATCCCGAGCATACGAGCGCTGGGTGGCGTCATCTTGGTCTCCCGGATGGAGAACAGCTACGATCGCCATCCAACTACATTTCGCCGCAACTAACAACGCGCGGAGTACGAAGGCCTTTTGGCCTGACTTGAGCATGTAAATCGCTAGGAGTCCAACGGCTCACCGTGAAGGGCGATTCACGGTTGGTCGTGAACCAGTCAACAAGGAGTATCGGTGTTCGATACCTCAATGGCGCCAGACCTGGCAGTAAGGAAGATGGAGAAATACTTCAAGAATTTGAAGTAATCTACATCCCCGTGAAGGATAATTCCCTGGCCGACCAAATGTCTAAGGTCGGTTCCTCTCAAACCACCGCTCCGTGGTGCTTGTTGAGCACCTACATAAGCCCTCCATTCCCTCTCGAAGAGGAGGCACCAGAGACCGCGGTAGGGTCTCATTCCTCGAGCAAAGTGCAAATTGGATGACGCCATTCATCCAATACCTTGCGCATGGGACATTGCCCGAGGAAGAAGCCGGCGTTCTGGCTAACAAGGCGATCTTCTCAAGACAGATCGATCGAAGCGACCTATACCGGAAAGGCGCATTAGGAATCCTTTCCAGATGCGTCTCCCAGGAGGAAGGCCAGTACCTTCTTCGTGATATCCACGAAGGGATGTGCGGAGCTCATTCGTCTTTCAGAACGCTTGTGAGCAAGGCCTTCCGATTGGGTTACTACTGGCCGACGGCCTTGACGGATGCACGGTCAATCGTAACGACCTGCCGGGCATGCCAGTTTCATGCTCGAAAAGTCCGTCAACCGGCATATGCCCTGCAAACCATACCACTTTCGTGGCCATTCTCGACCTGGGGTCTCGACGTCCTTGGACCCTTTCCCCGAGGTCAGAAAGGCTGCAAGTATTTGCTCGTGGCCATCGACACTTTCACTAAGTGGATAGAGGCCGAGCCCGTCTCGACCATCTCGGCCCAGGCGGCCAAGAGATTCCTCCGCAGTAATGTGGTAACTCGGTTCGGGATACCCAACCGTCTTATCACAGACAACGGGACCCAGTTCACCAGCGAACTGTTCCAAAGTTACTGCGAGGAGGTCGGGACCAAGGTCTGTTTCGCTTCCGTGGCACATCCACAGAGTAACGGAGCAGCCGAGCGAGCAAACGGTCAGCTAGTCCAGGGCATAAAAAAGAGGGTCTTTAAGACCCTCAACCAAAGACAAGCGGCATGGGTGGAGGAGCTTCCCGCCGTTCTTTGGTCTGTCGCACCACGACAAGTCGGCGGCAAAGTAGACGCCTTTCCAACTCGTCTACGGTGCGGAAGCCATTCTGCCTGCCGAGATCGTGCTGGGTTCCCCGAGGGTGCAACTGATCGATTCCATCGATCAAGAGGTTGAGCGCCTCGTCGACCTGGACCTCGTCGAAGCGACACGCGAACGGGCGTTGCTCCGGTCTGCGACTTACCTCTGAGCTCTTCGTAGGCATGCAGCCAAGACAGTCCGACCTAGGGCCCTACAAGTTGGCGACATGGTCTTACGAAGAGTTCAAGACCTGTCGAAGGCCAACAAGCTGACCCCAAGATGGGAGGGACCCTACACGGTCACGTCTACAGCACGCCTGGAGGCTGTTCGCCTCGCGATGCCAGATGGTCGGGAGCTCACCAAAGACTGAACATCGATCAATCACGTAAATTCTACGTTTAGACGAGTACTCCTATCTCGCGCCCCTTGCGTTCTTTCAAATAAATCATTTTCCTCTTTCTCGTGTTTCCACCTCGCTTTGTCGAACGAGCATCGTCGTCTACCAGCACTGCAGACGAACTTATCCGACAAGTTTGAGCGCACTATTTCCCTTGGCCCCCGGCCGGATGCTCGCCCAAACGTTCACTTTCCACAGTAGCTCTTCACTGTATGCGTGGTCGGGCGCGAGCATCCACTCTAAGCCCGGTTCAGTGACCATGCGGGTATGGTGGCTCTACGTAGTGTTGGTTTAAAGCTCGTCTGCCCTGTGCTCACACTTCTCTCAACACGACCGATCTATCTAAGTCATTCAAAAAAATCGTCACGACCAAAGCGACCCTTAAATTCTCCCATGAACAAACTCGTGCTCGCAACACTGAGGGCACGACCTTTGTCCATGGCAGGGGGGCTCCGTATGATAGGAACGTTCCGTCCCTTCTTACCAAGGATCCTTTGCTCGTATCCATGATATATGATCTATGCAGGAACTTGTTTTCTTTGCTCGTATCTATGCTATATGCTCTATGCAGGAACTTGTTTCCTTTTATGACAACCGGGATCATATGGGCATATGTTGAAGGCAAACTCAAGAAAAACAGGCAAGGACCAAACACCTGCGAGTTTGCTCATTTAACCCGAAGCGTTGTTTTCTTTACAGGGTGTACACGAGCTAAAAATAAAAAGAGGAGCTAAGTCCTACGCTCGGCACGGAGGCGACAAGCTCGTCCTTAAGGAGTCGACCTCCGCCTCTAGGTCCAGACCTTCCGCTGCCGCGCGACCTTCTGATCGCGCTTTTCCTGAGGCGCTGCGCCTCCTTGAGCTGGCTTCCTCGCGCCCCGAGCTCGCCAAGGTCCCGCCGAAGCTTCACCACCTCGTCAAGCTCGGCGCATACGCTCTGAAGTGCTCTTCGCTGCCTCGCTCTGGAAGAGCTGATCCCGAGCGGCGATGAGGCTCCTCGCCGATTCCACCGGCTTCAGTCGGCCTCGCGCACCTCGGAGACCCGACGCTCAAGATCGGCGATCTTGGTGTCTTGCTCATGGTGGTACGACCAAGACTCTTCTGCAAGTGAGACCGAGGTAGCGTCGATATCCTCCATAGCCTTCGCGGCAAACTTCGGGCGAAGAGAAAAGAGAAGGGAAAAAGGCGAGACTCCGGAAGATCGATCACAGAAAAAGAAGAAACATGAAACTTACTGTAAGAGCCCTACCGACTACCTTGTCCTGAAGCCGCCGTGGCCGGTCAGCGCCAGCCGAAGAAGGGATTGACCAAGTCATCCCGACCGGCTGGCCGGGTCTTGCTCCTCCTGAGCACCCGTTGCTCTCAGGAGAGCAACGGCGTCACCACCTTCGACCAACCCCGGGTCGCCCCGAGGCTGATCCTCTTCCACAACAAGCGGCTCGTGGCCGGCTTCCCCCTGGTCGGGCACCGCGCTCGGGGTCAGACGCCAACCACGAAGCCGCCACTCCTTGCTCATGGCCGAGGCGGTTGGTCGTTAACGACCACCTCCGCCTCTTGTCCCTCTGCGCACGGAGGCGACCAATGCTCTGCGACCGGAGGCATTGGATCGAGGGCGATCACCTCCGCCTCTTGTCCCTCCATAGTCGGAGGCGACCGATGCTCCGCGGCCGGAGGCGTTTGATCAAGGACGATCACCTCCGCCCCTTGCACCTCCGTGGCCGGGGACGCCTGGTGCCCCAAGGCCGAAGGAGTTAGGTCGGGGACGACCTCCTCCTCTCCTTGGCTCACGGCCAAGGGCTGTTGGTCGGCAGCGACCAAGCTCCCTTCCTCGGGGCTCGGCGCCTGGGCCTCGCCCGCAGTCGTCTCTTCGCAAGGGACCAAGGCCAAGGCGTCTTGGTCCTCAGTCCCCTGCGGCTCCTGCTCCTCCGCGGCTGGAATAGGTTCCGCGTCCGCTGAAGAAAGCACGGGTCCCGCCGAGGGAAGCTCGGGCTCCACTGAGTCCGTAGCTGGCGCCGGCTCCTCGTCTCGGCCATCACTGCCGACGACGCGTCGAAGCCGGCTCGGCGTCCACCGCAGAGTCGATAATCTCCTCGACCATCGGCGGAAGTCCAAACGACATCCGAGCTATCACGCCCACACCAAACGGGGTGGGGTTAGCTCAAGAAAATCGCAAGACAAGAGCGAGAATAAGAGAATGAAGTAAGAACTTACCTTCGCCTGGCGAGCGGCGCCATCCTCCTCGGCCCCTCGCCGGGCCACGGGCGACTGCCGCGGCGGCCTCGTAGGCCTCGGCCCACGATCACGACGCTCCTCGCGGCGTCGGCGGCATCGCGTGCCATCGCCGGGTCGACGTCGTCCATGTCGACCTCTTCCAGGCCGAGGCGGTCCGAGAGGTCGACCTCCCGCTTCCTTCCGACCAGAGCATAAGTGTCCTCCTCTTCTTCCTCCTCCTCGGGGCATCGACCACCCGAGTGAGCTGGTCTGGAGGGCCTTGATCTGCCTCTCCACCGCCTCCATGGTCGGGAGAGACCCTGGCCTCCTCCTCGGCCTTCTTCGCACTTTCGGCGAGCTGTTCGATCGGCCCATCGGCTCGGCCTCCTCCGTTTGAAGTCATCGAACCAGATTCGGTTCGCCACCTCCTCTGGCGGTCGGCGTACTCAAGGTGCGGCGTGGGGTCCTGGTCGGCTTCGGCGCCTCGGCCGCTTGGCGCGGGAGGCGAGGCGGATACTTGGCGGCCTCGACCCGCCGCCTCTTTGCAGGAACCCTGGCGGAGTGCCGGCTTGGCCATTTGCGGCGCCGACACGGCAAGATCAAGGGCGACCTTCTCCTGCAAATAAATTGGGAGGAATAAGCTCGAAAACGTGCCCTCGAGCGGAAGCAGAAGATGTACTTACCGTCGCCACGGTCAAAAATGTTCTTGGGGACCTGACGATTGGGCGTCAGCTCCTTCTCCTTCGGGGCGCCGAACATCTCGGCGACCCTCTCGTCAACCCAGTCCGTCCTCGGAGCTGCGTCGCAACCGAAGACTAAGACAAAAGATATATATATATATGCATAGCACCGATCACGTAGCGGCGATGCTCGGGAAGAGGTCCAGGAACATACCTGCGTTGTCCTCGCGGGTGAAGTCGTGCCACCCGGTCACCTCGAAGAAGGGATGCTCGCGGCGCCTTAGGGGGGACACCCGGTTGAAGGTGAAGTCCCGGGCGATATCCCGACCAGTGAGCCCCATCTGGGCAAGCTCACCGATCGTCTGAGCACCCGCTCTTCCTCAGTTGCACGCGGCGCGCTGGGCCTCAAGAGGGCGGAGCGCCCTCCCCAAGATAGACCAATCGGGACCCTCCGCCTTCTTCCGGTAGAACCAGAGGTCGGCCCAACCCGACACCGAGTCCTTCGTGAGCAACGAAGGGGTACTCGTATGGTCGGTTGGGCGAGGCGAAGATAAACGCATAGCCGTGAGCCATTCGGCCGGTGCGGAAGGGAATAGAAGTGAAAGAAGAGGCTAGCCGTGGGCATTACACCCACGTAAGCCTCGCAAAGATGGGAGAAGATTGCGAGAGAAAGGATAGAGTTGGGGTGGAGATGAGAGATCTCGCACCCACGTAGAGCAAGCACGGAGGCGAGGAAGTCGCTCTCGGGCGGCGAAGCCCGTTGATGGCGTACAACTCGCAGGAGACGATCTCCGTCTCCGCGGTGCCGGGCGCCGCATCATCCCGGGCACTCGACCCGAGCTTGGGTCGGCGTACCCTCGTCCGTGAGCACCTGGAGCCTCCTTCGGGTCATCGGCTAACCTTGAAACGCGCCATGGCCGAAGATGGAAGGGGAGCGAAAAGGGTTCTTGGGCGCTAGGGCTCTAGGAAGATTTTTGGCCGAAGACGAGCAAAGAGACAATGTAACTCCGACCTCTCCCGGTAGAAAGGGTCAAAAAGACAAATAAGGGGCAGTTAAAATCGCCGCCTATCACGTAGCGACACCTGGCCGAGAAAGCGCGCTTCCGAAACCGCTGCACTGCTACAAGGAGGCTTCTCAGAGAAGGAACCGCGGAACAACCAAACGACGCGCCCACGCGGAGCAAGCACGCGGCGGGTAAAGAAGTTCGTCTCCCGACGAAAAATGGTCGTGAGCCACGACCAAAGGAAATTCAATCCCCCTTCAAGTCTTCTTAGGCTCAAGGGGAAGCCCGAGGGTTCCCCACTTGAACCTCGGGGGCTAGCTGTCGGGGATTGGCTATCTGGCAAAAGACCACGGTACCCCCGTGAAAAGCTAAACCCGCCGACCAAGCAACACTAAAAGAAGATGCTCGGGAGAACGAAACGAGCATCCCTCCTTCTCCTCCGAGCATACGCATTTGCACCTTCGCTCGCAGAAGCACCAAACACACCCCCCCACGAGCAAGCATGCTCGTAGAGGCCACGACCTGCTCGGGTGTTTTGGTCGGGGTGCCCGGTCAATGCCACAAGGAAGGAAGGTGGCAACCAATCAGCCGGAGATCAAGGGAAATCATACCCGAAATTCAAATAACGCCCGGGTCAAGGGCAGTAGATGGTAAGTACGATTGCGCGGCGCAATCCCAGGAGGTAGTTACCTTCTATGTACCTCTAGTCGTAGTATTTAAACCCCCCTGAAGATCTGTAACAGGGGAGGGACACCGAGATAGAACACAATACACTGGAGTAGGGCTATTATCTCGGCGGCGAGAGGCCCGAACCAGGATAAAACACCGTGTCCCACCTTTCTTCTTCTCCCAACCTCGCGTCGCTCGAACGCCCTCTTCGGTCCGTACGACGGGGCTCTGTTGATCCCCCATTCAACAAGTAAGCTCGACGGGAGCCCGTTCTCCAATCGTCGACAAGTAGAGGAGACTTTTCTCGGATGATGTCATGGTTAGATCTGCACCTGTAACACCCCGGCACCTAGTATGCCGCGAATGTCACCCAAACGTTACCAGAAGCAACCAAAACACCTATTTAACGATAAATTACAGCAACTACGCTAAATGTTTAACCGAAATTCCGGCAGCATAACCTTTGTTTTTCCATGGTTCAAAACAACAATGTTAATATCATAACACAATAACATAACAGATGCCACCTAAACATGAATAACAGGAGTTATAGCATTACTTCAAGCCCAGAATATAACCTCAAACGTTCCATGAACCCATACGAAGTGAACAATAGAGCCAAACCCACAAAATATCATAATACAAGTTTAGCGCAACTAAATGAATCATCACAACTACGAATGAGAGTGTGTAGATGTCTAGATGAGTGAAAACTAGGTGAAGACGTGGCGCTAACTCCCTTTCCTGTATGCCGGATTCATGGTACCTAAAAACATCATAAAACAACAAGCGTGAGTTCATCACTCAGCAAAGTGTATTGCAATGGACTAAAAAAATAACAATACTCATTATCAACATCATTAACATCTCATAATGCATCATCATACGCATCTTTATAAACATATTGTAAATTTTTCCATTCATGCAATGCAATGCACATGTCTCTTTGCTTAGCATATAACGGTATTGCCGAGTGCACACCCATCGGTGTGCACCCTCTTTCCCTTCCATCCCGTGGAGGGTGCCTCCTCTTACTGACTCGCTCCCATTCACAACTGTGGATGAAACTACGAGGTAGGTCTTTCTCAGCGGCGCTCCAGATTAGTCATAACTTTCTCACCGACCTTACCGGATTAGTTACGACTTTCTCACCGACCTGGCCTGTCCTCATGCCATGAATGCACACATGCCATAAACATGAATAAACTTGCATATGCACTCAATTCAATAATTGCATAGCCATAACTAGATACATACTCATCCTCACATCCATAACATAGCCTAGAGACGGTTTTCCACCTATTCGTTGATTGCCCTGAGGTTCAACGATTATGGCTATCTATTGCGCAATGGGTGCATCTACCATCACTGCGACCAGACCGATGGGAGCCATCAACTCACCTTGAGCAGTGGAATCTACAACGCATCAATGGCCAAATGAGCTTTCGGAAAGGAGTTAAAACCCTGATCATCCTAATATGCTGGCAAATGGTGGAAAGAGCGAAACAACAGAATTTTTCATAGAGGTTGGGCTACCAACGAGCAGATTCTTCAGGCAATCAAAGACGAGGCAGTAAACTGGACTTTAGCGGGGGTGTCTGGCCTTAGAAAACTCCTACATCGCCTCTAATGAAGACCATACCCTTTTTCTAAGTTTTTGTTCCTTTTTTTCTTCTTCCCCCTCTCCCCTTGCTTGTTGGGTGCATTCTCTTGCACCTTGTGTCTGGTTTCTGTAAAAATCTTGTAAACCCTGTTTTCTCCTTCTAATTATTCTCAGCTTTAGCTGCCTTCAAAAAAAAAAAAAGCGGCAGATTTATTCTTCTTCTCCTTGCCAAAAAAAGCAGAAGATTTCTAGAAATGGATATTTAGATTTTACGAGCATAATAGGAAAATGAGATCAAGATCATCTCAGATTATCATCCCTCCCTGCACATCGTTCCCCAATAAAAGGGATTCAGCGTTGTGTATAGCAAATCTCACGAGCACAGCAAAACTGCAGGGATAACACCACCTAACACCCTACAAGGACTGAATCAAGCGTCATAGTACATGATATGCTCCCCAAGATGCTACTAATTTAAGCTGCTATTGCAGGTTCAATTTGCTGAACTGCAGGAGATCTTTCATCTACTTGTTTTGATTGTCCATATGCTCATTCCTAAAAGCCGAAATGAGCTCTTCACTTCTCCAGGTCTAGGCTAGATTCTGGGTCTGAACGGAGCCGCTTGGGCTCCCGGTCGCCTAGGTGCAGCGACATGGCGAGCTCTTCCTCTGAAGGATTGTTCAGATTGGTGATGTTCCTCGGAGCATCTTGGTCGCGGCGCACGGGAGACATATCAACAAAGTTTGAGATGAACTGATGCTCCTCCACATTGACCAACGTGTTGGCTGCCTCCTCCCCTTCGGTTCCAGATACTGGCAAGCCAAGGCGAGGCAGCTGCTGAATTTTAATCCCCAAGGGCTCAAACATCTCTTCAACCTTTTCTTCCGCTGCGACGGCAACGGCCACCGTGGAAGACTCCCCGACGGCAGAGTTAAACGCAGCCACCAAAGCAATCCTTTGCTGCTGCACGGCATCTTTATTGTGGATAAATTCTGTCAGTCTTGTATCATGGAGGAAAATACCAATAACATCTTTATTGTGGATAAATTCTGTCAGTCTTGTGTCATGGAGGAAAAAACAACTCGGTGTTGCAAGTACGAAAATGCCAATAACATCACACTGCCACCAACAAAGCCTTCTTTTTAACGAATAGCAATTTTTTTTTGGTAGCTAGGGCATGTAATGATAATTTTATACAGCTCAATGCATTTTGAATATCTGGACAAGACGGCAAACTAATGAATCATAGAAAACTGAAAACACGGAGGAAAAGAATTGACCTTGAAGAGATTCGTTGGTTATGATAAGATCAAGCTCCAGACGATCAAGAAGACGGCCAAGATCAACTCCGCTAGTCCAATTTTCTGGGCCGTGGTCGCTTGTAAGCTTTAGCCTCCCACGGTTTGCCGTGCCGCCCCATATCATGCCGATAGGACGTGGCTTCTCACCGTCCTGGCTGGTCAGGAGAATAAGGCTCCCGCTATCAACTTCCAAATCGAATGTTTGGCGGTTCTCACCAACAACAAGGAGGTCAGTGAAGAAGCATATCCCTTTCTCATCGTTATACTCGAGGGCATAAGCCATCACAGTCCCGGTTGTGTGACCAGAGCTTCTGCCGACTTTGCAAACTTGCCTCCCTATGAGGCTATTGATAGGACACTGCATATCAATAACCTTTACATCCCCAATCTCACCGACTCCCCTAACTAAAGTTGTGACTGTGGAAATATCAAAGTCATCAGCAAATGGGATGAATGCCCCGTCAGCTCGTACAAATGTCTCTGCAGGTGCATAACGGGGTAACATATATGTTTGGGAATTAGAACGGCACATACGCCATTTGAAACAATAAGTAAAAAGATGATTGTACTAGTTTACAAACATAACACAAAACTGAGTACTATTTCTCACATAAAAAGCTAAATATTGTTTTGTTCTTAAGTAGTAGTCTAAAGTGCAAGTTGGTATTAATTTGACTAACAAAATTGGTAAAATCAGAAAGACAAATCATGCTTGATATGAACAGATCAATCATTAATGCTGTATCATAAAAGTTTATTTTTGTGTTTGTGCAACGAATTAATGTGTTTTTTTTGTGTATTTAGGATAGATCTCTTTTACGGTACACTACATTGAATATGAACCGCTCATTTTTTTCAATCCAATGGATCAAATTAACTAAAGTTTACTTATACTTCATCTGGTAGTAGAGTAGTAGAAATGACCTCAACAAATCAGCGGTTAAATGCAATTTCTACTACACATTATATATTACCGGTATAATGCACCGTAAAATTTCTTAGGATACTATTGCTTAAATAGCCATAACATGAACTTGGCATATGCTATATGACCATATACTTTGCAATTAAGTGCTGCAAATAATACATAAATTCCCTATATCAAGCAGATAATTTGTAACTGCACTACCTGGGTTTGTTCCAGTATAAATTCCATACCAAACATCATCGGTGATGAAAGATGTTGCCCTTTCAACAGCTCCAAGATAAACACCAGGCCCAAGATTGGGTGGCAACGGGTGAAACATCTTCTGGTTAGGATAGTCCAAGTCAACGGCTACATGTCTGTTTGTGAGGAAACCGACCTGCTTGTTGCCGGTACGCCGTTTTACAATGGCACCCAAAGTCCCAAAAGTTTTGTGGCTTGCAACCTGAAACACCGAATGAGAACTGTGAGGAGAAACTTTTCAGAAGCATGCCCTCTTGAATCATCAATGTCATCATCATGATAAGCACTATCTGCTGCTCTAACATCTAGATTGCGTAGTTCAAGTATATTGTGCAAAAGAATTGTCGCTCAAAATAGTTCATGTGTTTTAAAGAGGAGTGATGACTAGGTTGGAAATTCAGACGTAAGAAACGCACCAACACATAAAAGGCCTAACCCGTGGAGCCTAGGGCTACTAGGTTTTGTGTGGGATCCCTAATCCTTAAGCTGCATACGCAACAACTTACATAGTTACATTATGCATTAATTACCAAATGACATGATGAGCTAGAGACTTTCACAGGGAAAATTGCTTCTCACAGCTGATCACCAAAGGGGGTTATCAGAACATCCAGTAGGATGAAGTGAACATTCACAGGATTTATAGTAGCTGTCTTAACCTGCTGTCGTACATAATAGGAGTATAGGACTAACTGACAAAGTAACTGTCAGTCCTTGGGATAACCTTATAAGTGTCATGCAATTTTAGTCGCTTTGTACTAGTAAAATCCGGAGAAGAATCTTGACAAATTTGAACGGTCCCCTTACAAGATGAATAGTACAATTGGTAGTACATGCTTTTGTCCAACTCAATTTGTCCGCATGGTAGCATGCTCTGCTTAAAGCACATGGCGTTTTAGGAAGATCAGCAAATACAGATAGGAGAACAGATGTACCTGAGAGCCTGAACCGATACACTCGTCGCCGCCACACAGCCTATCAACAAGCTCACTAAACATCTGTTCTTTGGGTGTTTGAGCCGGTGCGCCATAGTACGAAAACTCCACCACATCAACATCACACCAAACACCTCCCGGACCCTGTTAATGATCCAGCTAAGTGAAAGACATTTAGCCCCATGGCGAAGCCAATTCTAGGTCCCGTAACCTGCAAGCCAGCCAGATGAAGTAAGGTCTTCGTACCTCAAGAATCGCAGGAAGGCATTGCGTCGGATCAAGCATCTTCCTGTGAACTTTCCGAGCAACGAAGACAATGATCGCGGGGACATCCGTCAGAGCCCCTTTCCTGATGCGGAAGCCCACCGCCGTCCCGAGGCTAAAACGGCGCAGTATCTTGCTGTGGAAAGCTCTCACGGTCATCAAGTCGAGCAAGCTCTTCGCTTGCTGGCCCTTGGGCAACCTGCCAGGGTGCACCGGCAGTAGCCCCTTCTGAAGGTTCCCGAAGTAGTTCGCCCGCCCCTCGGCCGCGCAATGCTGCAGGTTTGATGTCGGCCATAGGAAGTACGCCGCGCTGTTTTCCGCCTGCGTGCACCCACAGGCAATCGGCTGCGTCGACGGAGAGCAAGGGAACGATGACTGGTGATGGTAGCAGTACCCCTCCGATTGCGCCGAACCAGCTGAGAGCTGCACCCTGTCATCCGAAGGCCTCATTGCGCTCAACACTTGGCAAACCTATAATGGAGGATAGGAGAATTAGCTATTGGTGACCCTGAAAATGAGAAGAAACGAGTCAGAAGACACGATCTTCAAGGCTGATGATAACCCAAGGTAGAGAAAGAAATTAATGCCGAAATAAGCAATGTGTGAGGCGAGGCCAGCTAGCATCCAATATAAACACAAGGGAACAAACAACCACTCGTGGAGAAGGAGAAGCCTGCTGTTCCTGGGGAATAGGTTCTGCGGAATTGCAAGGAGAACCACGCGAGCAAAAGCAATCTGAATTTTTGCGTTTCCCAGGGATGACAGAACGGGCACACTGACTCCACCAATCCGTCGTAGGAAGAATACGATCCATGCGCATCTGCCGTAGATGTAAGCAGATAGGAGGAATCTGGAAAGGCCAGGGCTGGAGTCGCCGCTCCTTGCTCTCAAAAGGCAACAGTGACAGGACAATCTGCGAAATCAGGTCCATGGAGGCCAGGGCATGGCACAGATTCTCTCTTTCATCGCAGGAATGGGCATAGATCCGCATGACAACTACTTGCAATGATAGTCTCCTATTGGAGCAGAAGGTAGGACCTACACAAAATTTAGGAGTCGGCACTGAAAATGGAGTTGCGCAAAGGCATCGTGTACTTTCTCGAAAGAGAAAAGCAGGAACAAAAGGCACGAGACCACACGCCGAGGAGAAATTGGGGTGCCGAAGCAGCGCGAGCGCACTCCTGCTCTAACCAAGAGCAAGTCCCAAATCCGTGTTGCTGGAGCAATGCTATCCCCACGGCATTTGGATTAGGGATCGAACACTGACAGAGAGCCAGTTACAAGACACAACAAGGCGGCGATCGAACACCTGAAAGGTAACAATTCTACAAGGCCAAGAGCTCGCTCTCCGTGCCATTTGGCACCTAAAGCGGATTAGCAGCAACCGGCAACACGCTTACCAATGCTACGATCGAACTAAAAGGGGGGCAAAGAAGGTAAAGGCAAAAGAAGAGGAACCCTACCTAGTTGTTACCGCGCAACATCAAGAAACCCTGTTTCCATGGCACCAGGGGCAGCCTGGAACAGATTAACCACCCACCCATGGAACTCCCCGAACACCATATCCAAGCAAACTCGCAAATGCAATCATGAATCAAGAAAAGCGAAACAAAACTGCAGAAGGAAAAAGAAAACACGGAAATCGAGAAAGGCAGGGGAAGACGGCGCCAAGATGCCGCCTTCCTCCGTTCCTGGGCTCACGGGCCATCCAAAGATCCGATCTTGGTAGGATTTCAGGGGGGGGGGGGGATTCCAGCCGCTCACCTCAGCCGGAGCAAATGGCAAGTGGCCTCAGTCCCTCGCCTCTTCTTGCCGTGCCATGCTATCCTCCTCCTCACCCCACTGCTGCCCGCTTGTCCATAATTGGGAAATGGAAACGGGAATCTCCACTGTTTGGCGCCAGGCAGGGCGCAGATGCCAGCTTTGCAGGCCGTCCTACCCTACTGTTCGAGCGTGTGTATGCGTGCGCACACAAACGACACAGGAAGGACGAGAGAGAGAAGGAAGAGGCTAGTCAGAGAAAGAGAGGGGTCTAGAGAGAGGAGGATGTGGTGGTGATGCTGGTGCTGGGAGGAATCTGGGTGAGGGGGAGGGGGAGGGGGAGGGGAGGGAGAGAGCTCGGCAGCTAGGTGGCGATCATGGCCGGTCAATCACAGGTGAGAGGAAAAACAACTACACTGCTGGATCGGCACATTCGCACTGTTGCGTCCGTGCGACGTGTCGGTGTGGGTGCTGGCTTCGAACTGTGGCTGCATAGTCGCCCATGTCTCCCGGTACACGGACGGCCCGGATCGTAGGCGGCGGCGACACCGCGACGTGGCCCTCTGCTATGCCCCTGATCATGGGGTTAGGGTTTGGTTGCTTTTTGCAGGATCATGACAATGGCGACTTGGCGAGTGCGGGCTTCAGCTGAGGCAACGCTATCTCGGGAGGTGCGTCTATGTTTTTTTATAATCTACTTCTTTTGATCCCCAATAGATATCACTCCAGGTTATTGTATTTTTATCGATATACATCTACAAAATATTTTATAATCCATCTTTATTATACCTTTAGATGGTGTGTCTTACTCTAGTTTACGTGGACTAGATAGTAAATAACATTTAAAAATAACCGAAGGAAAAAAATGGTAAAAAGCTAAATCAAAATTGTAGAACGGTGTGTACGTAAAAACAAAACTTGAAAGTTGGAATAGCATGTATTCAGGAACGAAGGGAGTATATCTTTTTTTTTTTTTTTTTTTGCACTTTGAATTGTACGTATCTCAAAACGATATTACTAATCGCAGGGGCGGAGCCAGGCCTCGGCCCGAGGCCTGGCCCAAAAAACGCATGTAATTTTTTGAAAATTTCATATAAATTCAAAATTAGCCCAATAACCTCTGGGCCGGCCCGAGGCTTGGGCCTGGGCTGGCTCCGCCCCTGACTAATCGTAGAGTGGTTGCTGGCTGTCGTGAGTTATGCTGCCTCTAATCCTGTTTTAAGGGGAAGCACATGAGCTCTTATATACGCGAGATTGCATCATCCATACCTGCAGGGCTGCAAAACCCTTGGATGTACTCCTACAGACCAGTCCATCAGTTTTCTTTACAAGTGGGTGTACCTCTTTTGGGAAAAGATATATAGCTTTCTGGTAAAGTATTCCTGGGTGGGATGACGAGGCTCTCAAGTCCGAAAGTAGATGCGCATGCGACCGTATAGTTTCCAGAACTTTCCGGCCGGCGAGCCGTCCAGATTTTGTTAGGCCAGGTCAGGTTGATGGTGTTTCTATCTTGGAAATACTGGTTTTTTCCAATCGTAATCGGTTGAGACGTCGATGGCAGCTCGTCCATGAACAAGGAGCTGCTTTTTCGGATAAGCTCGCTACATTTTGCAATTAATTTATGCGAGCCACAAGTGATAATTGTGCTGATTGAGATTGAAAGTAACAAGGGGCGTACACGCTTTTGGGTTGGGTTACTCTCTGTTTTCTATGAACATATATCTTGTTAATTTCCTCCTTGGAAAGTTCACGCATTGCATCCAGGATCCTAGGCAAATAAAACTCGGATAACACCGACAACCGTATTCTCTGAGCCTGCAGCAACAAAATTAAAAAGGGGGAAAAAATACTAAATACTACTGCCTCTGTTCTTTTTTTACTTTTCATTTTAGATATCAATATAATCTCCAATGGACACCTATGATAGTTACTCTTTTTTAATTATGTGTTAGCAAAATTTATTAAAAAATAATGACACGAAAGCCTTTTTTTTAAGACATGTCTAGCGATCATTTCCACGTTATAAACCAAATACTTTTATTTATATTAAAGGATAAATCTAAAAAATTTCGGATGCACGTATGTAAAACAACATTAAAAATACCATCTTAAAATGGCCGGTGGTTTCTCATGCATGGCCGCATGGGAGACAAAACTTTAATATACAGTAAATAGATAAACACCTTGTTTGTTTACACGTAGGGCTGTGCACGATTTCTCCGAACCGAAAAAATCGTAACGAAAAATCGAACCGAATCGGTCAACTCGGTTTGATTGATATACATTATTCGGTATGGTATGAAAAAAAAATCTGATTTTGTGGGATAATGTTTTTTCGGTGAAAACCGCAAGTAAATTGAAATAAACCGCATACCGAAATAAAAAAATACATGTATAATTAGATAAAGTAATAGTCAAATGTGTATATAATACGGTTTCACATGGTAATAATATCACTAGATTTATCAAAATAATGATCAAATGTATGTAATAATTTTTACTAACGTATAATCTATTATATATTAAAAGCTCATGAGAGTTGCTAAGAAAAAAGAGAAATAGGCTAATAGGCTAAAAATTCTCACAAAAAAAGCAAAACATTTGGCCCTTAATCTGGGCGGACGCAGGTTGTAACGTCTTAGATTAAAAGAAAGAGTCCAATAATCTCCACCATTGGATATTATTATTTAAAAGAAATTAAATATCTAACCATCTGTCTAACGGACCTGTGTTATAAAGGCTTAAATTAAAAGAAAGAGTCTAAGGATCTCCACCACTTATTTTGGTGGGATAAAATTATAACGGTGCATATTAATCGATATAGATATTAGAGTTATATAAACAATACACAATTATAGAAAATATAGTTATATATCAAAGAATATCGTATCATATTATCTAGCCGCGCAGTTGCGCAGGTAAATTTGCTAGTTAGATAGAATAATGATAAAATATGTGTATTAGAAATCGTGTCGATATCCAAAACAACAAGTAAAAACAGAACAATTAATTCACGCTAGTTTAGTACATATAGTAGTATTTACCTGAACCGAAATATCATGGTATTTACTGCTATCAGACCGAAGTTCTATCCGGTATATTTAATATCACATTTCAATCAATGTATTTACAAAAATTATGTACTGTACGCACGGCTCTACTACTTATATTACACGGCCTACGAGGAAAGGAGCGACCAAGAAGCAGCTACCGCGAGCTAACAAATGCGAGACGGCGTGCGATACGAGGTAAGTAAAGTCCGATATGGTTCGTCGTTAGTCGCACTAACATCTCTGATCTCCCTGGCGACCGGGTGTAGCGCTAGCTTGACCGGAAAGGGCCACATATCTACTGCCAAACTTAACAACACCCAGCCACACCGAATTAAAAACCACGTATATATTACACAACCATGCATGGCAGCGTCTCAGCCTTTTTCGATCTGAGCCTCTGATGATCTGCTGAAGCCTGGGCCGAACGCATCCGGCTGTTTCTGAGCATCGCTTGTCTTCGCCCATACGATACGCCCCCCCCCCCCCATGTCATCGGAAGGCAACAGCTTCCCTGTAGACGGCGCCCGGACGCTGTCGCCGTGGCCCCCGCGTCCTTGTGGCTGCCTTCAGCCCACGATTCTCTCTCACGTCTGAATGACGGGGCTGTTGAATTATGCGCTAGCTGTTTGATTGGCGTCTAATGAGTATTACCTACTTATTAAATCTTTTTTTTATTAACCTTTGGTGACGTGATTAAATCTAGCAAGCATTTAGTTTACTACTATACTTTTTAGCCAGGTTCACTTCTCCTTTGGCTCGCTAGTTTATTTTCTTGTCAATCTTTCAGCCGATGAAAGAGCTGAAACAAACAGGGCCTTGAACGTCTTGCAGCTTTTTTCTATTGGTTTTCAAGACACTGCACTGATCGTCCGCCGTAAACACAAGAATCTAAACACATTAATACTGAGCATCCTCTTTATTTTTCTCCTGTACATGTATGCCACCGGGTAGAGCTGGTATGTCGATCAGCGTCCCAGTGACAGCTCGTACCCATCTTGTATGGTGCTTCGAGCGATAGATTGGAGCTGAGCGAGCCTTGAAGGCCTTGTAGCTGTAAGGAGCCATGACTCCAAGTGTGCTTATTTTTTTGTGTGCGCGTGAAATTAAGAGTGAGTAACGAAGCAAGTATAGGTCCAAAATGCAAATTAGAAAGAGAGAACAGCAAGGGAGAGAGAGAGAGAGAGAGGCAGTGAAGTTTTGGCCATGTATGCACTGCAGATTGCAGCAGGGTTGCATTGGTGTGAGAGATGAGGAAGGAAGAGGGCAGGACAGGCCCCATTTTCTGCTTCAGGGTGGGAGGGAGGGAGGCCACAGCTGCCTGCCTCCAAGATTGACGACATTGATTTCTCTCGTCGTGGCAGCAGCAACCAAGGGCCAAGCCACCTCCAGCAGTAGCACGTTCTCTCTCCTCGTCCCTTGGTGAGGCCACCTCTCCGCTGTTCGATTCAGATCCAACGCTCAGAGATCTCCGGACGAGAACTCGTCTCGTCAGGTTGCACACTTGCACTGCATGCTGGCCATCCAATCGGAGATAGGCGGTGAGATCGCAGGAAAACTAGTACGCAAACAGTACCTGGAAATACTGGCAGCTAGGTGCTAGGAGGAAGAGCCAATAACCAGAGGGGGGGCCAGGCTTAATCTGACGCTATCCTCTGCATGTACCATAGTACCAACTTGTGTATAGATAAGATTATTTTCAGTACACATGTCGCATCTCTCTTTAATCGCACTCCACAGGATAGTACAAGTATTAATACAAAGCAGTATTTTAGCCTGTTCCAAATATGACTCTGTCATTCACAGTTAAAACTAGAATGCAATTTCATCTGTTCAGCACAATGCCACAATGCTAAGATGAGCAAGTTCTTCCACTCGCCAATCCAAGTGAAATCATCGCATCTCATAGCGGTTGGCATACTATGGGTGGCTAGTTAGGCTTTAAAATGGCATCTTTTCCTTGCCTCTGCCAATCTTTCACCTCACTCTTTTTCCTCCCAGAAAGTTCACTCGGGGATCCTGTGAAGGCGCATCATGTGGGTGTAGTTGCACTACTCTCTCCGTCAAAAAAATAGTTGTTGTTTTGTGTGTGTGTATATGTGTGCAGTTAATTTTTGAACTTTAATTATTAATATTTTTAAATATTTAAATTACATACATAAAAATTATATATACATTTATCTTGAAAAGTATTTTCATAATATTATAATTCTATTGGATTTTATAAATATGTTATAATATAAATTAGTGATCAAAACTGTGTTTTAGAGATCATATCTATTATATTATTAAAGCAGAAGCAAACGAAGCCACCTCATTCGCTCTTAAGGCTAGAAAATTCCACATTAATTAGAGGAAAAGAGAAAAGATCTACACCATTGATCATGATGGGTCCAGATTATAACAGTTTAGATTAAAAATAGTCCATATCAAATACAATACAAACAATAACTGAAATTTGGAATAAATAATAAAATAAAATAAGGAATTTGATTTCTATACGAATTCCCAAGTAAAAATTCCTAAATGAAAACAATTCAGAATGAAAAATAAACAAAAAAAATAGCAATTAGATTTATCATAACTTCCAACAGAAAAACTAAAATTTACAATAAAAAATAAAATAAAATAGCAATTTAATTTCAATACGAATTCCAAAGTAAAATGTATAAATAACTATAAATCAAAATAAAAATTAGCAATTGGATTTGCAAATGAATTCCAACCAAAAATTTGAAATTTGAAATAGAAAACCAAAGAAAATTTGTAATTTGATTTCCATACAATTTGAAAGTAAAATCCTTAAATAACAAAAATTCAAAATAGATTAAATAAAATTAGTAATTTAGTTTCCATACAAATTTCTAAGTAAAATCTATAAATAAATAAAACTCATAATAAAATTTCAATAAATATTAGCAATTAGATTTGTACACAAATTCTAACTAAAAATAATTAAAATTCAAAATAAAAAAATTAATAAATTAGAAATTTTGATTTTGATATGAATTCAAAAATAAAATCCCTAAATTACTATAATCCCGAATAAAATTAAACAAAAAAATTATCAATTAGATTTTTATACAAACTCTAACAAAAAAAATAAAATTACAGTAAAAATTACAATTTGATTTTTATACAATTGCAAAGTAAAATATGTAAATAACTAAAATTCAAAATAAATTAAATAAAATTAGCAATTTGATTTATATACGAACTCCAATAAAAATAAAAGTTATGACAAAGATAGCGTGAATGGCGTCGGAGGAGACCAAGAAAGAGGGCAATGTTATCAATTTGTACAAATGAGACATTACCCTACTAGGAAGTGAAGGGCTATGGCAATGGTGCGGGAGATGAAGACAATGTCGTGTTGCCACCTTAGCCGTTTGACAGGGACAATACCGTGCTACTTGCCGAAATTGTTGAAGAGAAAGGCTATAGTTAAAAGAGCCAAAGGTCATGACAACGAGTGGTGAGCATCAGAATTGTTGAAGAAGTCAATGTACAAATAAGTTCGATAATGAAAAAGCTTTGGTAAAGAAGAGATGAAGTTTTGCATAAAAGATGAGCTATAACAATATGGGCCATCAGTAGATAGGACCATTTCATCACTGGTGAGAGGGACAACGTTGGCTAGAAGATAAGGTTCGGTGGGGTAACCCGGCGTGTATGAGGTTATAAGTTCAAGGTAAGTCTCCTATGGTGCATTGTGTAGGTGTGAGCAATATACTCCTAATAAGATAATTTACCGCACATATAATCAACATATTGCTTTGAGATTATATAGAAATACATATGCATGCATATATTTTGGAAAAGAGTAAGTAATGGAGGAGAATATAGGCATGCAACACATGATACATGCATGATGAAGATTGCTTACGTTTCTAAAAACATCAATAATTTAGTATGCTCAATGATTTTCTTCCATGAAACTCATATGTCAGTTACATTCTTCAAGCTATATTTTCCCTCAAGTTTCTATTATCATTTCCAATGTCTTAAAATCCTAAATAACCTATAAGGTACGTAAGCATATCCTTAAATATCTAAAATATATCATTTAATACTAAAAACTGTGAAACAAATCTAGCCGCACAAACGTACGGGTCACCTTACTAGTTAATGTTTAAAATGACAGCTATTCGCGACCAGAGTGAGTAGTTTATCATGGGAGAGTTTCGTTTTTACAGCACGGGCCCACTTGGAAGCTTCTATTTTATTCCATTTCTCTCTCTGAACCATCTACTCTACCTTCAGTTCATTCTTATCCTACTCAAATCGGGTGGATTCCTGTGAAGGCAGTGCCCGTCAACAAAAGGAATGGTGATTAGTATGCCTTCGAAATGATGACCATCACTAATTCATTATCCTAGTCATTCGTTCGATCCCTGCAAAGTGTCAGGATTACACATTGCAAAGGCTGAAAGTTCAGACAAAACACTATTCTGGAGACTTTTCAGACATGGAAATTTTGCCCCCTTACTGTTCTCCATCAGGATAGGATAGGAAGCTAACATGGACTTACCAAATCTGTCACATGGCTATGATCAGATCTTTTTGGAGACTTTTCAAACACGGAAATTTTTTGCCTGTGATGCCAATCCTTAACAGTCTATGCCAATCCTTAACAGTTTCCAAATAGTAGGGTCTTTAAGAAATCATTATAAACCGTGCCAGCACTGTAACCGATCGAAAAGCACTAGTTTTGGCTAGTTTCCAAAATAAAAAAGGAGAAATAGAGAGAAATAAACAACAATTTTACATGGGAATAAGAATAATAGAGAAAACAGGAGCCAATCGAAATTTGGAAGCTGATGTGACCGTTGGATAACTATGTGGTATATTCTTGCCCTTCTTATTTAGGGCCTATTTGCAGCTGGCTTTTCAGCTTTTGAAAGGCTCACAAACCTCACCAAACAGCTCAATTGTTAAGCAGTTTTTGCTGCTTATTGTTAAGGGAAATTAACTTTTTGTCAAACGGCCTTTTATAAAAGCTACAGCTAATTTTCAACTTAGAAAACAAAAAAACAATAGTTTTTCAGAAAAACTACAGCTCTCCCTTAGAGAAATTTTATGGTGCATTAAACTGGTAGTATATAATGTGCAGTAGAAATCACATCTAACTGTTGACTTATTAATGATGTTTCTACTACTCTACTACCAGATGAAATATATGTAAACTCTAATCAATCTGGTCCATTGGATCGAAAAGAATGAACGTTCGTATTCAATTTAGTGTAAAAGAGCACCCTAAATAAGCACTTAATCATGTCATCATGTGGTCGCAGAGATATCCAGATTGCTAGTAGCCGTCCGATTACGACCGATTTTCTGTCCCAACCACCTTTGATTGACATGCATTTTTTTTTTTCCAAAAGAGGGTGGCATCTTTTTCCCAGCACAATAACTACCGCCGGCTGTAAAAAAAAAAAAAAAACTTTAGTACAAACATGGAAGCATGTTGTGACATTACTGAAACTTGAAGGTGCGCTTGTGTTTTTACCCCTTTCAATCCTGGTTCAATCCTTGTGTCAATTCACAAGAAAAAATTGATCCCAAAGTTCAGTGTTAATTAGTGTCAGGGCATCATATGTACAAATTAGAATGAAAGGTAACACAGATTGTTCTTCTCCTGGTCTGCTAGCGATGGAACCGTGAGAAACGGAGATGATGCCTTGAAAACTAAATTTTCTGTTCTCATTCAGTGTCATATTAACAATGCTACAGTACGACACTCATGCATGAACATGAAAAAATGCAAATATGACCAGATTCATTCACTCTATGATCTCCAAAAGAAAGTAGCACTATGCAGTGAAAGTGGAATCTGGACATACATAATTGTGAGTGAGATTTACAGAGAGGAAAAGCTTCATTGGGCAGTAGCAGTACACATAATGACATAAACATGATTTCCCATAAAAACTGCAAGAAAGAAAAGAAATGCCGAGGGCTGAAAGCCTGAAAACCTTTTGATCTTGGACAAATGCGACACTTCATGCTAACCAGCAATTCATATATAGATCAAAAACACTGGAGCGATTGTACAGCATTATACAACTTACACTCTTCGTACGAAAATATGAACAACTTTTTTTTACAGAGTAATGTAAAAGGCATCATGTTTCAAAACCCTGAACTTCCGATTTTCTTTACAGAGTAGTGTAAATACAAGCCTCATTGACAGCAAAACCAATTGCATGCAGATGGCCTTTTGCATGCAAAGGGTAGGAATGAACAAAAATCAAATTCCTAGGCCCCTTACCCAAAAAGAAACTAAAGGGAAAACTCAAAACGAGGAGGAAAAAAAAGCTTCTAAGATTTCTGACTTCTCCCTAAAAGTCATCCATCCATGAAGGCCACCAAATCTCTTAAAACTTCGGCTGGCTGCGCACAGTTCAGCTAGAATAACTGTAGTTCATAGAAAGCGGTATTGACAATAAGATTTGCCATGACCACCAAGAGACGTTCACAAAAGCAGCACTAGTATCTCTTTCCAAGAAATACACCGATGAGGACGGACAACAGGGCGACTCCCAGGATGAACTTGAAGGCCATGATGCCAGAAGGTTCTTGCATTTCTTGCTGTGTTTGGTTTGGAGAGGCCGTGTCAGGAGCCTGAGATCGGCCATGTTGTTTGTTTGACAGTGTTGATGAGTCCAGGCGGGATACTCGGGATCTTGATTCCACAGTATCCTTTGCCTGCAAAAGAAATGATGTGATTAATTTCTAATAACAACTAACCAGAGGTAACTACAAGATTTCATAGCATTGTTTCTGCTTACCAGCTCCTCCGATTTGGAATAAGCTAGTTGCAACTTTTGCTCAAGGTCCTGTACCTTCTTCTCCATTTCAGCACTCTTGCTCACCTTTTGTGTCATCTTGTTGAGCTCTGTGTTAACGAAAGCAAGCTTCTCCCTCTCTTCTGTAACCTGAAAACTCAGACACTTTAACACATGGACAAAAGTAGCTGTACACGTGCAAATGCACCATGTATATAAAGTTATAAACATATAAAGTGCCAAAGCAATTGTGGAAACTCCAAGTTCCAACGGCAAAGATAACAGTAGACAGTATGGAGTGACTTTATCAAGTTTTGTATCAGCAAGAATATGTAAATATGACTACCACAAGATTGTAAAGGTTCTTTGTGCTATTTCAAATCTATCCTCGTATATTGTGATGATTTTTTTTTTACTATTAACTACTCCAATAAGGATGGAAGTTTACCTTCTGCTTGTACTGTGTTTCGGCTATTTGTAACTGCTGCGTAAGAGCTCTGATTTGTTTCTCCAAATCTGCAGCATACTGACGCTGAGCTTTTACCTCATCCACTGAATTTTGTTGATTTACTTCCCATTGAACTTCCCTTAGAGAAACCTGTTCTTCCTGTCAAAAGAAACACTAACCATTTTAAGATATCAAGGAATATCAAAATAAAACTTGATGTGATAAAATATAGCTTCACTATCTCGTATAGTTGCCATAAAAATGTCTGTCTATCCATGTTTCCTCAGAATCCATTATCATGCAAGCCTTCAGTCATGATGCTTCCATTTAGAATGAGAAATGACAGAGCAATAAATTGGATGCCTCAGAACATGAGACTTTCAAATTGAATGATATGAAGATGAAAAACAAATGATAGAATTTAATCGCAATATCCTTGATTTTGGAGCCATAACACCCTCTGTCACATGCAACATGTGAACTACTATTATAGCATAGAATAGACAACCAGATAAAATCCGACCTTGTGCTTGTAATGGATCTCAGCTTCTTGCAGTTGCTGCTTAAGAGTTGATACTTGTACTTCCAGCTCTGCAGCACACTGCTGCTCAGCTTCCAGTTGATCCTCTGAATACTTCTTATACGCATCCCACTTTATCTCCCTCACTGAAGCTTGCTCTTCCTGCAAAAAAACAAAGATTTTTCATGTCAAGACTAGTTCAGACAACGATACAATTTTGAAGAGAGAAGTGTCACAATGTTTGGATGGTCTCTAATCAACAACTTCACTACATAAAAATACTATTGATCACATAGTGACACAAAGAGGCAAGTGCCACACTGTTATCAGTTAAGCCAGATAAAAAATATTTCAAATGAACCACTTAAAATTATTTATGAGCCATGTGAACATCTTGAGATAGATTTAAGAACAATTTGTGACTGCTGACAAAGCAGCTCATATATATCATATATTCGCACTGATATAGCACCAAGACTTGTCAAAGCACAGAAGCTTCATCTGTAAACAAGTAGGGAACTGATAGATCCAACAATTCCTTATGCATTTAGCAGAAAGGCTTGACAGTAAGAAAAATATTATATATTAGAAATGCATCCTTTTTTGAAACCAAGGGCAGGAGCTCTTGAGAAATGTATCCAACAATGTCAATTTACCTGATTTGCTATGGTATGGTAAGCATCATCCAGTTCCTTTCTAACTTCCAGCAATTGATGTTCCAACTCATCTTTTTCATGGAGTAAGTTTGCATGCTCCTGCATCTTAGTGGTTAGTGCTTCATCCTTTTCAGTTGTTTCCACTTGCATGGTCTGGATCTGAAAAGATTTAATACATTATACCGATAATATTTCTAAAGTCAAAACCCCGAGTAGTTTAGAGGGAGACAAATAGAGAAATACCTCCTCCATGTATTTTAGCTCAGACAATGTAATCTGTCTCTCAAGTTTTGAGATGTGCAATTCTTTTTCTGACTTTTCTACATTCATTTGCTCCTCCAACTTGGATATTGCTTCCGCAAGCTCTTCCTTTGCAATTTCATACCTCTCATTCAACTCCTGGGTCTCTTTTAGAGTATTTTGGTACTCACTTTTCAGTTCTTCATGCCCTTCCAAAGTGGAAGATACCTGAAAAAGGTTTCTATTTTGTTTAAAGAACAAGAAAGCTTCTTTTTCTAGTGCTTTTGAAGTTACAGAATATGTAATGACTAGAAAACAGCTATGTAGGGGGTGTTTGGCAGAGCTCCAGCTCCACCAAATTCTTGGAGTTGGTGGAGCTAGGTATTCCTAGCTCCACCAAATTCGTGGAGCTGGAGCTGTGGGTATATTAAGAATGTTTAGGTAAGTCATCTTGTTTATATTTTAGAATAAAATTATAAACTTAAGTCACTTTATTTCAGTCTACAAGTTTCAGCTCTGAGGTGGAGCTGGGATCTGGAGCTCTGCCAAACAGGGCCGTAGTATGACAGAATATTTTTAAGCTACATGAGTAAGCAGCGGTAACAACAAATATAGAACACTTGATCACCTGGCTTTCCAGTTCTTCTTTGCGTTGAATCATGCCATCTAGTGTTTTCCGCAATGAATGAAGCTCTTCAGATGACCCCTCCTTTTCTGTTACTGCTGCAGCAAGTGCCAGCTGTAATTCATTCAGCTTGTTCTGATGTACTTCCAGCTCCTCATTCAAACTACTATTTGCAATAACCAAGTTTTCTTTCTCTGTATGGAAATGCTCAACCTTGTTTTGTGTTTCTGCAAGTTGTTCTTCAAGGCTCTTTATTTTGTGCACGGCTTCATCAAATTTAATCTTATGATTTTCTTCAATGGCAGCAGCTTCAGTTGCCTGCTCCTCATAATATCCCAACTCAATTTCGAGAGCATCCAGCTTCTTGCTCAAGTCTTTAACTTCAGCTTCTTTCCGTTCTATCGTCTCAAGGGCTTCTTGCAGCTGAACTTCAATTTCTTCATTCTTCGATTCAGCTGCAGAGTGGAGTTCCAAGCTTCTCGTGTGCACCTCTGTCAGGTGTGTGATTGTTCTCTCATTAACAGCTAGCTTCTCTACAGCTTCTTCCTTTTCAGCTTGAGTAGAGCTAAACAGTTCCCGTAACTCATCAAACATAGCCAACTTAGCATCCACTTCCCCTTTTAAGGCCTCATTCATACCTATCAGTTTTTCATTCTCAGCTTCAAGAGAAACCAGCTTTTCCTTCAAGTCCGTAACTTCAGCTTCTTTATGTACTATCGTCTCAAGAACTTCATGCAGTTGACTCACAATTTCTGCATTCCTCGATTCAGCAATAGACTGGAGCTCCAAGCCCCTTGAATGCTCTTCTGTCAAATGTTCTATTGTTTTCTCATGATCAACCAGCTTCTCTGCAGCTTCTTCTTTCTCGGAACTTATGGACCTAAACTTCTCCTGCAGCTCATCAACCATGACTAGCTTAGCATTGACCTCCTGTTTCAAGGCTTCATTCACATGCATCAAACTTTCAATCTCAGACTCAAGTGCAACCAGCCTCTCGTTCAAGTCTTTAATTTCTGAATCTTTCTGTCCTATTGTCTCAAGAGCTTCACGCATTTGAGCTTCAATTTCTGCTTTCCTTGATTCAGCTGCAGATTGGAGTTCTAAGCCTCTACTGTGCACCTCATTCAAATGTTCTATCGTCCTTTCACGCACAGATAGCTTTGTAACAACATCTTCCTTTTCAGCATGTGTAGAATTAAACTGCTCTTGCAGTTCATGAAGCATGGCTAGATTAGCATCAAGTTCCTCTTTTAGGGCCTGATTTGCCCCACACATCATCGCGCTCTCAGCCAATGCCTGTTCAGACTTTGACTCAGCATTGGATGCCTTGGTCTCGAGATCCTGAATGGTGGCCTCAAGAGTAGAAATCTCCATTTCAAAGGCTTCAAGCTCCACCTTCATGGACTCCACCTCTTCAATGGCTGCAGTTGCTTTTGCTTGATAAGATGCTGCTTGTTCCTCGGACAACTTCAGCTTCTCAGACAGTTGCTGGCATTCTGTCTCCTCCTGAGTCAAGTTCTCCGCTGCTTGTTGGAGCTTCATCTCTGTATCTTCAAGTAAAGACAGGTACAAAGCTTCCAGATCTATTTTCGTCGAAGTGGCATGTTCTAGTGCCCTCCCTTTGTGCTCTAGCTGCTCCTCTGCAGATTTAAGCTTCTCAAGTACTGAGCTTTCTCTGATTCCCAGAGCCTGAAGATCATTATCCACCTCCTCCAGTTTGCCTCGGGCAGATTCTAGGTCACCCTGTAAAGTCTGGACCTGCTTCTCTGCTTCCAAATGCTTTATGGTGGCTTTCTTTGACAGCTCTTCAAACTTCTCCTTTTCTTCATTAACTTGAACCAACTTCTCTGACAACTCAGCCTCCTTTTGTTTTGCTTCTACCAATGAAGCCTCGAGACTAGTTGATTTCTCCTTGTATGCTTCAAGCTTCCCAGAAAGTTCATCGACCTTCACACGGCAATTGTAGCATTCCTCTGTAGAATCTTTAAGCTCTTGCTCAAGATCTATACTCTTCTTCTCGGCTGATGCTAACTTTGACTCAAACTCAGTAACCTGAAACTTCAAACTTTGTTCAGCAGCACTTAATTCCTGAACTTGAGTTTCAAGCTCTGCAATTCTATGTATTGCAGACTCTGCAGCTGTTTTAGATTCAATGTGCAGGTCATTAAGAGATTTCAAATTTAGCTCCAGCTCCTCTTTGTGTGATTGTGCTTCAGATAGAAGTGATCTCGTTTTGCTATGATCATCCCCAGCCTGGCTTAACTGGGACTCCAATTGCATGTACATGTCATTCGTATTGGATAGTTGCAGGCTAAGATCTTCAATGCTGTTCGCATGGCTTTCTTTTTCTTCTCTCAATTTTGCCAACAAATCTTCTAAATCCAGCACCTTCAGTTCTTGGCTCTGCAACATCTCTTCAAAAGATTGTTTTTCCTTTAAGTGTCCTTGAAGTTTTTCTTCATATTCCGCTGTTAGTTCTTCAAAGTTATTCTTTTCTTCTGTGATTTTGCTCAACGACTCCATAAGCTCTTTCTCCTTTCTGCTTGCAGCTTCCATCACAGCTTCAAGGGTAGCTGCTTTTGTCTGGTAAGCTTCTAAATCAACGGAAAGTTGAGAAACCTTGCTTCTGTACTGTTCTAGTTCTGCTTCAACCTCCTTGAACTTTGAATGTGTGATGTTCAATTCTTGCTCCAGCTCCTGCTTCCGGGAGTGTGCACCTTCAGCATCGGACTTTGATGTATGAAGCAAGGTCTCCAGTCCAAGACTTCTTTGATGAACAGAAAGAGCTTGATCTTGATGCTCTGAGAATTTGTCAGTCAGGTCCTTGACTTCTTGTTCAAGTAGTTGATTTCTAGATGTCGAGGAATCCAGAGAAGATTGCAAATCATTAATTTTTTCTTTGTATGCCTCTGCACTGTTCACTGCTTCTTCAAGCTTCCTTTCTTTTTCTGCTGAGGAAGCTGCCTCTTGTTGAACGCGCTCTTCCAGCAACATTACTTGTTCACTTGAAGCAACTAATTTATTCTCAGACTCGCTGAGCTGTTGCTCAAGATCCGAACTTTTCTTCTCGGCAACCTCTACCCTTGCCTCAGCCTCTTCCAGCTGTGATTTCATAGCCTCTTCATCTGCATGTAGTGCCAGGATTTGTGTTTTGAGCTCAAGATTCTTCTGGTTTGCATTTTCCACAACAGCTTTGGACTCACCATGCTGCTCATTGAGAGATTTCAGATTCAACTCCAATTCTTCTTTATGTGACAATGCATTTGAGAGGAGCAACTGTGTTTTAGCATGCTCAACTTCAGCCTGATGCAGCATGGAGTCTCTCTCTGAAAGTTTTGAATTAAGATCAGCTAGAGTCCCCTGGAGAGTTTCATCTTCATTCTTCAATTCATCAAGCCCAGACTGCAGGTTGAGTATCTGCACCTGTTGCTTCTCCAGTGCAGCTTCACTTGTCTGTTTTTCCTTCGCCTGCTCTTCGAGCTTCATCTCCATTTCCTGCAAACTCTGAAGCTTTGCTTGTAGCTCTTCATGCGCAGCAGAAAGTTCATCCTCTAGCTTAAGACTTTTTTCCTTTAGTGATTCTTCTGAAGAATAATGGAGACTCAACTCTTCAGTGAGTTTACTGATGCTAGCATCCTGAGAGTCAAGCTTCTGCTCCAAATCAGCCACTTGTGATTTTGATAACTCCAATGCCTCCTGAACCATCTTGAGTTCTGAGATTGTGCTTCTCAGTGATTCTTCTACTTGCTGATGATCTACAGCCTTGTCTTGATGTCCCTTTATCTCCTCTTGAAGACTAATGATCTCATTTTCCATCTGTTTCAAGTTCAACTGTGCAGTTTCCAGCATCTTATCAAGTTCTGAGGCCCTCTTCGCTTCCTGTGCAGCATGCAAGCTTCTTTCTTCCTTCATCTCTTCAAGTTTTTGGAGCTTATCAGCTGACGAATCTAATTCAGCTTCAATTTCTCTAATCCTCTTTTTGGAGCTTTCAAGCTCAGACCCCAGCTCCTTCAGCGATTGTGTTGCATCAGTCAGCTCCTTGTCTTTCTCAGTGAGAGATTTTTGTGCTTCTTGTAGAGAATTGTAGTGCAGGCTCTGCTTATTTTCTGCTTCTGTCATATCCTTTATCAATCTGTCCTTTTCAAATTCAAGCTCTTCAATACGCATTGTTAATTCTTCCAATCGTTTTGTTTCTTGGTTCAACATGGCAGGTTCTTGAGGTCTCAAGTTTCCTGGAAGTATTTGTTCTTCAAGTGCTCTAGTTTTATCTTCCTCTATGGCACTTTCCTTTGTCAAAGCTGAGACATCATCTGTTATAGTTCTTGGACTTGCCGTTTCTTCCTCCACTTTTGCAGAATCAAAGTTTTCCTTAACATCTATCAGCTCAAAACCATCAGATCCTGTTCCATCATCTTCATCATTGTGTGTTTCCTTCACTTGCAGATTTGAGTTCCCGTTTACAAGATTTCCTTTGTCATCATCATCACGTACCTGTGACAACGGCATTGTGAGAATTCAGTGATCTCTTGGGAATTCTAAATCTAACAATAACCAAGTCGTCAGTGAAACATAACATGTCTTCATTGAAAGAAAAATAACAATGCCATCCTAGAAAAAGTGTGAGACTTTCAGTAATTCTGAACCTCTAAGCAGTTGCTTTCCTGGTGACTTTCTAATCTCCACCCTCCAGAATCTTATTCAATGCAATGCAAAATATTTAAAACCTCAAACCAATAATGAAAACTTCATTACAACGTTCAATACGTAAAGTCATGAAATAATAATGTTTTCTTAGGCCCACCAATTAGGCAATTATCATCTATCATTTGCAACTCCAGGATTTTTCACATATTCAAAATCAATGACATTCAGGAGACCAGAGACCAATGTAATGAATTTAAAAATGATTTAACACAAAATCCCATTTAGTCACCCAAAGAAATGTACAGAAACCGCACTTTTCTGTACCACAAGAAAATGCTAGTGTGATGGTATTGGAAGCCAAACAACTAAACTGGACATGGTAAACAAGCTACTGCAAAGGACAAGCGTAATACATCCTAAATAGATATAATAAGATATGTAACAACACTTGTTTATGCAAGTGCGTTAGGAATCGCAATCATGGGCTCGGCATTGGTGATATATTTTCTTACCGGAGTCTTATCTGGAGACTTAAGAACAGTCGTCTCTCCAGAGCTTGCTTCGGCAGCCTGTTCGACTTCCATCTCGGGCAACTAGCTTAGCTATTCCTCTCTGCAAGTTACACAAGAAGTACTAGCATCAAGACTTACATGACGAATACACATACACCGAGTTAATGTGCTCTATTAGAATTTGTATTTGTATGAACGTTGTATGGTGTAACGATCAAGCTAGTCTTCCGGATGTACGTGGCCGCATCGTCTGGATCGCGTAACGTACGCACGGCTATGCCGGATCTCATGTAATCATCAGTTGCCTATATAAGGCAGGTAATCAGAAGAGATGTGCTTGATTATTCACATTCATCTACAGTCTACACAAATTCTTTATATGGTATCAGAGCCTACGATCCAGTCCACCAAAATCCGCTTGAGCAATTCGCCATGGCCGACACCAGCAGCACCCTGGTGAACTCCAGCGCTAGCGCCATGGTGTCCTCCTCATCGACACAAGCTGGGCTTCTCCCAACTCCAGCTTTCAGTCAGATGATCACCGTCAAGCTCTCCGGCGACAACTACCACCTGTGGACCGCGCAATTGTTCCCCTACCTGAGAAGCTAGAGGCTCATGGGGTACATTGATGGCACCATCGCTCGGCCAGCGTCCACCCTCCCGAAAGATGCCGCCGACGGGACTTCGCGCACCGTCGCTAATCCTGAGTACAACAATTGGTACCAACAGGATCAGCTCGTGATGAGCGCAATCCTCTCGTCTCTGACAGGGGGTGTGCTCGCACAAGTCATCGGCTGCACCACCGCTCGCGATGTCTAGCGCGCCATTGAGAGGGCATTCGTGGCGAGCTCACAGGCCCAGATCATGCAAATTCGCATGCAGCTGGCTACGAACCAAAAGAAGGATCTCTCCGTCAACGACTACTACCGCAAGGTGAAGGGACTCGCTGACACACTCACGGTCATCGGCAAGCGCTTTGAAGACGACGAGTTGATCTCCTACATGCTCCGAGGCTTAGGATCTGAATATGATCCGCTCGTGACAAGTCTCACAACGCACACTGATGCGCTCACTATCAACGACGTCCACGCACACATGCTCAGCTATGAGCTGAGGCTTGAGCAGAACAACACCAACATCCAGGTGAACAGGTCAGGGCGAGGAGGTCGTGGCCGCGGCAATGGTGATCGCATAAATGGTGGTGGTTGCGGAGCCAACAGAAAGCCCACTCAGGGTAATTTAAGCCAAGGCGTACAGAAACAAATCTGCCAGATCTGCTTCCGCGACAATCATGATGCAGCAAATTGCTACCACCGCTTCGACCACAACTACGTCGCCAATAGCACAAGAGTTGCAGCCGCTGCCATCACCAACAGCTACTAAGTCGACACTGATTGGTTCGCCGATTCTAGCGCAACTGATCATATTACTCATGATCTCGAGCGGCTGACGACCAAGGAACGCTACACCGGCAATGATCGTGTTCAGATGGCCAACGGGGCAGGTATGTTCATTGCTCATGTAGGTAATTCATCAATTACTACTACTCACCGATCATTAGCCTTAAACAATGTTCTACATGCACCCAACATCAACAAGCATCTTCTATCTATCCATAAACTTGCTTCTGATAACAATGCCTACATCGAATTTCATCCTACTTATTTCCTTGTCAAGGATCGAGCCACGAAGAACGTTCTTCTTAGAGGAACATGTGAAGATGGGCTTTATTATATTCCAAATAAACCACCCAACCAGGCTCTTTTATCTGCCAAGGTCTCATCTGAACTCTGGCATCGTCGGTTGGGACACCCAACTTCTTTAGTAGTTCGTCAGGTTTTAGAGGAGAATAAACTTGTTGTAATTTCCAATAAAAGGCCTAGCATTTGTGATGCTTGTCAACAAGCAAGCCTAGGCAGTTGCCTTTTACTGTTTCCACTCATGTTTCATCAAACCCCCTAGAGCTGGTGCACACCGATGTTTGGGGGCCAACTCGAGTCTCAGTAAATGGCTACCGCTACTATGTAAGCTTTGTTGACGATTACAGCAGAATTTCTTGGATCTATTTCTTTAAGCATAAATCTTAAGTTGAACCCATCTTCATTCAGTTCCAGCGTCAAGTTGAAAGAACGCTAGGAAGAAAAATTCTAACAGTTCAGTCAGACTGGGGTGGAGAGTACCGTCGATTACATAAATATTTTGCTCATATAGGCATAACTCACCAAGTTACCTGTCCACACACACATCAACATAATGGGTTGGTCGAGCGAAAACACAGGCATATAGTAGAAACAGGTATCTCTCTCTTAGCTCAATCTCTTATGCCAATTCGGTTTTGGGATGAGGCTTTCCATTCAGCCTGTTATCTGATAAACAGGATACCAAGCCATGTAATTCAGGCAGACACACCCTTCCATCGTCTTCGTGGTGTTAACCCTAATTATAAGCTCCTAAAGGTGTTTGGCTGTGCCTGCTGGCCTAATTTAAGGCCCTACAATTCTAGCAAACTCAACTTCAGATCAAAAGAGTGTGTATTCATTGGATACAGTGCTAGCCACAAAGGTTATAAATGCCTTGATCAACAAACGGGAAGAGTATACATCTCAAGGGATGTTACCTTTGATGAGGAAGTGTTTCCTTTTCAAAACTCTCCACACCAGCCCACTTCACCTGCACAATCAAGCCATCAACCAGTCCTACTCCCCTCTGCCATAACTCTGAATCCGTACACAGAGAGTTTTCTAACTGTCACAAATCCGACAACACAGACTCCAGTACCACAAAGTTCAGCCAGTGAACCTTATAGCAACCCACCTTTCGAGAGCAGTCCAGTAAATGATGTTTTATCTACTGACAATGAACTTACTGATACTGTTTTGGGTCCAGCTAGTGCAGATATTTCTGAAACTGCAGGTTGTCAAGACAATGTGGTGGATAATACAGTAGAAGACAATGTACAACAACAGAGTGTGCAGCAAACAGTGCATCCAATGCGTACAAGACTCAGAGATAATATTGTCAAGCCGAGGGAATTTAAAGATGGCACAGTAAGGTACTCTGCAGCTGTACAAAAGCATTGTCCAATTCCAACAGAGCCAAGCTCCCACATTGAAGTTATGAAACATGAAGAGTGGAGAGAAGCTATGAATTCAGAATTTGCTGCACTCATGAAGAACAAGACCTGGACACTAGTGCCTCCCAAGAAAGGTGTTAATCTCATTGACAGCAAGTGGGTATTCAAAGTCAAGAGAAAAGCAGATGGTTCTATTGACAGGTATAAAGCTAGGTTGGTAGCCAAGGGTTTCAAACAAAGATTTGGGATAGATTATCAAGATACATATAGTCCAGTGATCAAACCAACAACTGTCAGGGAAATCATTTCACTTGCTGTCACAAGAGGATGGTCAATGAGGCAGATTGATGTCCAAAATGCCTTCCTACATGGTTATCTTCAGGAAGATGTCTACATGTGCCAACCACCTGGTTATGAGAGTCAATATGTCCCTAGAAACTACATATGCAAGCTGAGCAAAGCCCTCTATGGGCTAAAATGAGCGCCTCGTGCTTGGAATTTCAGGTTAACACAAAAGTTGCAGAGTTTGGGTTTCTGTCAATCTCAGTCTGATGCTTCATTGTTCACCTTGAAGAGGAAAGACCTTACAATGTATATGTTAGTCTATGTGGACGATATAATCATTGTAAGCTCTTTGCCAAATGCAACTGATTAAGCTAATAGAAGAGTTAACAGTTCACTTTGCTATAAAAGATCTTGGTGAACTTCAGTACTTTCTGGGCATAGAGGTAAAGCATGACAAGCAGAAACTTATTTTGTGTCAGAAGAGATATGCTCAAGACCTGCTGAGTAGAGCCAAAATGGAGAATTGCAAGGCCATTTCAACACCTATGGCTGCAACGGAAAAACTGAGCAAAGATCAAGGCACTGCATTAACTAGTGAAGCACAATTTCAGTATAGAAGTATACTAAGGTATGCTGCAGGCGTTTTCAGATGCAGATTGGGCAGGGAGCCCTGAGGATCGTCGCTCAACTAGTGGATTCGCTGTGATGATGGGATCAAACTTGATGTCCTGGAGCTCTCGAAAACAAGCAACTGTGTCAAGGTCGAGCACAGAGTCCGAGTACAAGGCAATTGCCAATGTAGCTGCAGAACTAATCTGGGTTCAGTCGCTATTGAAGGAATTGGGTGCTGTTCAAAGAAATACGATGGTGTTGTGGTGTGATAACCTCGGCGCTCTAACCTACAAATCGAATCATACTCAAAGCAGGCCCAATGGATCTTCCTAAAGGGAGCTAAATGGGATAAAAAAAAGTGGATTTTGCGTACAGACTGGATGATGAAGGATACAGAGAAAAAGCAAACATTGTGGTATCATTAACAATTAGCTGATCTATTCTTCCACCAAAGCCTACCAACTTCACACAAGGCCGATCAGGAACAAAATTACCCGCACAGGCATAAACTAGCTCAAGATCCGATCGATCAAGAAACGATCGATCAAAAATCAAAACTTTGATTCGAACTCACTGACCTTTGAAGAACAAACTTCTAGCCACCAAACGCAATAACCAACAAATACCCTAGCAACCAACAAAGAAAAGCCAAAAGCCAAAAAAACGACAGTTCGAGCTCACCAACTTTCCCACGATCACTGCCTACCCCGAGCATAGACATGCCATCCGCAGCGCTTAGAAAGTCAAAAAGAACGATCCGATCAAAACCAGCAAAACACTATCCACTACAAGAACAAATTCGCCAGCCTCCGCAGCGAGAAATGATGCCTCCAAGGGAAAAAAAATCGAGCAGGAACTGAACAGAAAACCAAGAACCGATCGAAATGGAGAAAACGGCAAAGAACGAGACATACGGGAAAAGAAGAAGGCAAAATCAAAGAATGAATCATCAACAGTTCC
This sequence comes from Rhipidocladum racemiflorum, assembly GCA_036346355.1. Classification (NCBI taxonomy): domain Eukaryota; kingdom Viridiplantae; phylum Streptophyta; class Magnoliopsida; order Poales; family Poaceae; genus Rhipidocladum; species Rhipidocladum racemiflorum. Next base: position 65,616,096 of record CM070576.1, on the reverse strand, counting down.
AACAGCTATCCTCACTCCACAAGCACGATACGTACAAGGAGGTAACTCCAAATCAAGATGGGAAGATCAGATCAAAATGGCAGAAACAGTAATCAAAACCAAAGCTCCCAAACAAAACCAATGGATCGATGATGGACGATCACCGACTACGGACGCAATCGAACTGAAAAAATACAAGGAAAAAATCTAAAAAAAAAATAATCAAAAGAAACAAGAGCTCACCTCGGAAGAGGTCCCCGGTGGTGCGATCCTTCCTGCTTCTCTGTTTCTCCGACGGCCTTAAGCAACAACGATCAAGAACCGAAACTAAAACCCCCGGAGGAATCAAGCGAGGGAGAGATTTATCAGACCACCAGAACGATCGAGGGGCGAGAGGGAGGGAGAGAATCTTTTTATTTTGTCGGGGTTTTAACTAATTATATTATTTCATCGTGGTTGGGTTTATATGTAGGTGCGCAGCATGCGCATACGTGCTGCTGAGTTGGCGTGGGTCCCAGGGAGGGACCCACCTGCAGGCCTGCGCGGTTGCTAGGCTCACCGGCCCGCGCGGTCACCTCCTAAACATTCTCTGCTCGGTGGGTCCGTACGTGAGGGACGCCCACCTGTCAGCGTATGTTGGGGACTCGGCGGAAAGCGGTTTCTTTTTGCAAAGGGAAGTCCAGACTCGAGAACCCTCAAGCGTAGAACATTTTAAATAGTTAGTATTATTTTTTTTAACATATCAGAAATGGTAATAGCTGAGGATTAGTAGTAAGTAGCAAATGCCATTGCGGACGCAAAGAGAGAGCCCGAAGGGGCTAGAATACTGGCTGCGATCATCATGTTTCTCGGAATAGTTACCTATCTCTGGTACCGGTTAGTCCTGTAGCTTTTTTTTTGGGTGATCTTAGGTCACTCGCTATGAATGTAAGAAAGCACACTAACACCGAGTAACCCCTCTATTTTTCTTCTGCGTACGCCACTAGCAATAGTTATATATTTCTGAAGGCTAAAGTTTGACCTTTAATGCCATTAAGTCAAGTCCAAAAATATGATTACGTACTTCATTGATAAATACAACTAGCCAGGGTCGCGCACTATATTACACCGTGCGAAATTTGGTCCAACGGTTATTTCTGAAAAAAAAAAGTGTGAGGATCTAAATGTAATTTTATTTTTTCTCGAGGTTTTTTTTTAAAAAAAATATGCTAGCTAGGAGTCATCGGCAAATTTGCGGAAGGACGTCAACGTAATTTTGGTTTTCTTGTTTTTTTTTTTAAAAAAAAATGGGCTGCTGGGAGTCGACAACAAATTTGCGGGACCGAAGCTCTTTTTTGCGGAATTTTGGTTTTCTTTTTTGTTAAAAAAAAAAGGCTGCTGGGAGTTGTTGGCGAATTTGTGGAACCACGAGATCCTTTTTGGGAAACAAAACTATGGAGGGACCTAAATATAATTTCAATTTTTACGAATCCAGGTTGTAAAAAACCGAGGAAGGACCTAAACACAATTTTGAAATTTTCAAAGGACTTCTCCGTGAAGAAGATGATGTGGCAGCACTGACCTTCCTCCAATTCCTTTCCATATAATAGAATACTAGCCAGGGTCGTGCGCTACGATGTGCTGTGCGAAATTTGGCCCGACGGTTACCTGACTTACCTCTAAAAAAGGTATGAGGACCTAAATATAATTTCTATTTTTCTTCGTGGTTTTTTCAAAAATGTGCTAGCTAGGAGTCATCGGCAAACTTATGGGAGGACCTCAACGTAATTTTGGTTTTCTCATTTTTTTTTAAAAAAAATGGGTTGGTAATTTGCGGAACTGTGGGTTCCTTTTTGCGTAATTTCGATTTTCTCAGGTTTATTTTAAAATGGGTTGCTAAGAGTTGTAAGCGAATTTGTGAAACCATGACCTCCTTTTTGGAAAAAAAATGCGGAGGGACCTAAACATAATTTTAGTTTTTAGGAATTTTTTTTGTAAAAGAGTCGTGAAAGGACCTAAACACAATTTCATTTTTTCCGGAGGAGATTCTCGAAAAGAGAGCTGAGGTGGCATGCTTGGGAGGGCTCCAATCCCCCTAGTATAATATAAGTTATACATATACATTACATACTAAATTTATCTGAAAATGGGAAGTGTAAGTTGTTCTTTCATATATACTTGGAATTTTTTTTGTACGAACCAGAATATGCAAATTGATCTGAAAATGGGAACTGTAAGTTGTTCTTTCATATATACACTCGTATTTCTTTTGTACAAACAAGAATATGCAAATGAAGGCAAATAAGAAATTGAGTGTCTTCTTGTCCGCTTTGTTACACTCTGATATTCTTCTTATACGCAGCAACTCTCGAATCGGATTAAAATTTTGTGAGATAAGGCACGAGCGTGCACTATCTCAAGAACAAAGCAGATGAATCTCGTAGAGAGAACCAAAACAATGACGTTGAAGCGACCACAACGAGAATGAAAAGATTTGGCAAAGCTGTAGGCAAATTCTTTAAGCACAACCTCAAATGAGTACAGGCGATCGTTGCTTTCTCACAACCTTTTGAACCCTTTATGACCTTTAGATGCTTGTCCTACATAAGAATCCAGTGCTAAAGAATAACCTAGCCTCTCATCCTTTTGTTTTGGATGAGTTGGCTTGTAGCTTCTTGGTTGCTTAGACTCTCTATGACCACCACTAGGTTTATATAGCCTCCTTAGTTTTCCTCCAAAGCAAATATGAATCCTACTCCTATTAGGATTATAAATCATAATCCTATTATGATTCATCTAGCACACCTTTTTAAATCCTAAAAGGCTATATATAAATCACAGTATTCAACAATATCTCCATTGATTCTTATTCATTGAAGTCATCGTGCTACTCAAAGAACTCACTCTAAGTCAGCTCCACAGTTTTTTCCTTTCACCTTTGGAAGTGCCCCCACCACAGGGGCTCATACACATCACTTCAATGTGCGTGTTGGTGTTCATACTTGGTCATCCGAACCGACCACCTGAGAGATATTTTCTTTGTGTAGTTTGGTTAACCACAACTTTTGTTCCTATAGCCCTACATGCCATATGTTTGTACCGCCTCCGAGCTCCACCTGCTCGATGGTACTTAGTGGTTGGTCCCGCGACGTCTTCCTTCTTCAAACAGATCACACATTCTCCTTTATGTATGCAAGATGTTACAATCATCTTTGCAGTTATGCACATAACAATATTTGAGATCTGATTACCTACTGTTGATGACATGATTTTCTTCTCCTGATCAGGATTTTTATCAAACCTCCCATTGATTGCCCTTTCTTTAGGTTTACCCATCAATCGGTATCCTCCATTGCTCCAAATACTTGTCATAATCACCTACCCTTTGCAAGTAACTCGCGTGACTCCACCTTAAAGTGATACCTCACAACCTTCAAGTTTAAGCGACCACACAAATATTAGATTTTTCTTTAATCCAGGAACATATCGAACTCCTGTCAATGTGCGATGTGCTCCATCATATATCTCAAATGTAACTGTTCCCATATCAGTAATTGCATAGTCCTTGCAATCTGCCAAGCGAAAAGTTCCATGCGCCGAGCATAGAGACACTTTTTGTTAAATATCTCTCTCACAGAACATATGTGAAAGCAACAAGTTGAATCTAATATCCATCCATGAGAAGTACCTGATTTACTGACGATAAGTACACCTAAATTATCTTTTGCTACCGCCATTGAGCATGCACCTTTCATTTGTTTCAAACTCAAAACAATCCTTTTATCATATGACCTTCGTTGTCATATAGGTAGCATATACGTGTGCCTTTGCTTTTGCCCTTCTTTTTTCTGTAACTCTTGCTTTTGCCTGCAACACCTACTACAACCGTTGGTTGATCACCCTAAAATGAATATTTCGATGGCTTTTTCAATGACTCTAACCTTCAATAGACATGCAACTGCCTTGTTGAAGTTGATAGTGTTTTTTTCGACAAGAATATTCATCACAAATTCCTCCCATAATGGTGGTAGAGATGATGCCAATATGACGAATTTATCGTTATACTTAATTTTCTCATCCACGCTAATCAGTTGCGTGATAAGCTTGTTGAAGACATTGAGATGATCAACGAATTGTGTACCTTCCTCCATGTGCAACCTGCATAGTTGTCGCTTCAGTATCCACCGGTTTGTCAACGATTTCATCATATGCAATTCTTTCAAGTCCTTTCATATTTTTTTTGGCGAATTCTCCTTTATCACCGAGTACATTAACTCATTGGAGAGACATAGACGGATTATACAGACAGCCTTCCGCTCCATCACCTTCCAATATTCAGCGGACGTTTTTTCCAGTTTGTCCCATTCAAGAGTAGCGATTAACTGTTGCTAGATAAGGACATCATTGACCACATATTGCCTCATGCTGAAATTTCCCCTGCCATCAAATTTCTCTACTTGATTCCTCATGGTCGACATCGATCTTAATTTTGTGCCACCTAACGCTTTACCGACCTTCTCACAAATCTATTCAATCTGATTTTGGCTCTGATACCACTTATTATAATATGATATCCATTCTTATGCGCAGCATCTCTTAGATCATATCAGAGTTTTGTAAGATAAGGCATGAGCGTGTACGGTCTCAAGAACGAAGCAGATGAATCTCACATAGAAAACCAAAATAACGGTGTTGAAGCATTCACGACGAGGGAGAAAAGATTTGGCAAAGCTATAGGCAAATTTTTTAAGCACAACCTTAAAAGAGTACAAGGGATTATTGCTCTCTCATAACCTCTCGAACTTTTTAGGACTTTTGTATCCTTACCCTATACAAGAATCTAATGCTAAAGAATAACATATTCTCTAATCCTCTCGTGCATCTCTTACTTTGGATGAGTTGGCTTGTGGCTTCTTAGGCCCTGTTTGTTTTAGCTGGGGATTGTAGAAAGCAGCTTTTAAAATATGGATTGTAAAAGCTGAATTGTTAAAAGATGGAGGCTGAAAAGCTGATGGCTGTTTGACAACCCAGATTATAGTGTGTTTAGATTGCTATTTCTGCTTGGCAAAAGTCTGTGGTACCCTCGATTATAGGTTGAAAAGTCTGTGTGAATAGTGAGGGGCAATGGTGGGTAATTTTCACTGAAGTTGGATGGGTATTGTGGTCTTTTGTAAAAAAAAAAGCTGAGGAAAGCTCCTCCAGTCTCCAGAGTGGATTGTGGGATTGCTACAATCTAGCCTCCAGATTGAAAGTTTCCTGTTTGTTGACCTCCCAGCTTTTAAAAGCTGCTTTCTACAATCCCTAGCTGAAACAAACATGGCCTTAGTTGCTTAGGTTTTTCATGATCACTCCTAGTATATATAGCCTCCCTAGTTCTCATCTAAAGCAATTAGAAATCATACTCCTATTAGGATTAGGAATCCTAATCCTATTCGAACTCATTTAGCATTCAGTTTTAAATCTTAAAAGATTAGATCCGAGGTACCATATTTCACACGCTTTCATCGTAAGAGTTGAATTTACTTGTCAAGCGTCATTTAGATTTTGTGATGAATAAGTGAGTGTATAGTCATCTAGCCGCCTTTGTAGACAAGCGATTGGTCTTTCTCTCTCTCTTTTATCGTTGTCAACACATGGGGTCCAACAAAAATGGGCGATCAAATCTTTTCCTTTTGGGAGGATGAAACCTCATTCAAGGTTGGTTATATATATATGTGTGTTTAGCATCACTTTGCTTGAGGTAAAATGGTACATGGATAGTGCACTCCAAAAGGTGTTTCCATCGTGCACGTCTTTAGTGTTTGGGTTACCTTGCAAGCATATCCATCTGTTCATCCGCAAACAAGAAACTTCAATCATTTTCAGGTGTGCCTCATAGCTTTCTCATCACCCTGATCAGATGTCTTCCTAACCCAATTAGATGATTAGAGCCAATTATTTCGCAATTGAACGATTTGGTATAGTTAACAAGAGCATGCATGGACCTTTTCTGGCTGAATTTGTGTAAGGAATTGTCTCATGCTATTAAAGCCATCTTTGATGGAGGATGAGTCTGGTCCATGAAATTTCTACAGGAGAACTTGCCATGGTGAGCAGAGGCAGAGGCCTCGGTGGAGCTGGAGCCCACCCGAGAGCCCAGTGCAAGAAACCCCTGCGAGCACATACACCAGGAGTCAGGACATTCATCGAAGCCCATGGCCCACACGCATACGGCCATACCGCGTACTCGCGTAGGTAGGTAGGTATTTGTCTTGTTGTGATTGATTCCCTTGCTACAGAGTTAGAGAGTCGATTCAGTGAAACTTCTACAGAGCTTTTGAGATGCATTGCTTGTCTAGATCCGAGAGATTCATTTGCAAACTTTGATCATGGCAAGCTTATGCAATTTTCAGAAATATATTCTGATGAATTTTCGGCATATGACCGTGTTGTTTTGGAAGAACAACTTCACTTATTTGTTGATAACATGAGAAGAGAATCAAGAGATGAATTTCAAAGTAATGACGATCTTGTTAGCTTTGCTGTAAAAATGATCCAAGCAAAGAAGCACCTAATTTATCCATTAGTCTATAGACTGATTGAATTGACACTAATTTTACCTGTGGGGACAGCTACAGTTGAAAGAGCTTTCTCGCCAATAAAGATTATTAAGACATATTTGCGCAAAAAGATAAGTGATGACTGGTTGAATGATCTTATGGTATGCTACATTGAGCGAGACGTGTTTGCAAAGATAGACATGGAAGATATCTTACAACGTTTTCGGAACATGAAAACTCATAAATATCAACTGTCAACTCTTTTGAAGCAATAAATGGTACGTTTTTCTCCTTTCATAATTACATACTTATATTGCATACAATTTAAATTTCAACTATTTTACAATATATCGATAGTCATAGTAGTTGAGTTTGGATGTCTCTTTTTTAAGCCTCTCTCTTTAAAACGTTCTGGCTCCGCCACTGTATTGGTGAGTGCAAACGAAAATGCTGTAAACCATATAAGATTCTTCGTGACTTCGTCCACCAAAGAGACCAATTCAGTTCACAAAAAGTATTAATACAGTGACATATGCCTATGTTAGTGAGCATTGGTGACAACCTTCGAGTCTGCATCGTGCTAGATATAAAAGTCAATCCCAAATCTATCAAACATTTATTTTTCTATATTCCAGGACGATAAGGTTGCCCACTTTATACTTAAAGAGAGTGCAAGGTTGGAGAGAAGAAAAAGAAATACGTTCGAGTAATGGCGTCATGGCACAGACCAATGCTGGTCCAGTTTTGAACCCACCCGCAAGCTCCATAAAAGAAAAGGAAAAATGGAGAAGAGAGGAGACCTCTGGCATTTTTGCCTCTCTGGCTGGTCTCGCTGGGCCCACAATGCAGTGGACGGCAGCATGTAATAATCGGCCGTCCAAACTGACCACAGCAACTGCTTTCGGCGTGCTGATGCTGTCACTGCCTGCATTTAGTTGTCTCTTGTTCAGTGCGAGAACATATTTCTCTTTCTTCCCTCTCTCTCCTCCATATCATCCAAAATTCAATGCGACATATCTTTATAGAAGCTAACATGTATCATTATACATGCCCTTAGTCCAAAGGACCTCTGCCTTCATATTCCTATCGCTTGGGCAGTTTCATTAACCTTTTTGTTTACATTTTCTAATTAATTTTCAAGCCTCACAGTGTTCCATGTGGAAGTGTCGTAGAACTAGATCCATAGATTGGTAGTTTAGTAAGCCAAGGATAGTTACCTTTGATTGACACGTGTAATGTTCAGCTCAACACGTATCTACCAATCGGTCAGCTCCATCGGGAGAAATTTGCAGGTCATGAACCAGAAATCGAATAAATTTAGTAGTATCAGCAAAATGGAGCTGATTACAACCGGTCAATGCAATGTCCATCTAGTCCAATTGGTTCAATTGACGGTCTTGCACATGCAGATTAGCACTCAGCAGATCAATCATTCCATCGCTTTTGCCATTGCTCGCTTCAATGACCTGTACCTTTTCCAGCATCCACAACCTTTCAGGATCTCCTTTTGTAATCTCGCGAGCTTCAGATCTGAAATTCTTGGAATATCACGAGTGCTGACATTTGATATTAGAAAGGTATTGACACTGTTGCATCTCCGGATTTTCCAGGTGGTCTGAAACTCTGAATTGCCATTTTGTCCAACTCGTCAAAAACTTTGGGCAAACCATTCGCGTCAACTTGGCAGAATTTGACAACTTACGGGGACTGTAAAAAAAAAGCTCTACACTTACGAGCTGTTCGAGCTAGGCTTGCTTTATAGTCGGTTTGAGCTTGATTCCAAGCTCATAAGCCTCACTAAACCAAGCTCGGATAGCTCGTGAGCCTTATAAATTTACTATTTACTTGTTAAATATTATTATATGTTAACTCTTATCAAACTTACTTAAGCAAAGCTTGAGTTTAAATATTTTTTTATTGATGAAACAATGCATATTAAATTATTTATTATTACCGAGTTTACTTGAGCCAAGCTCGACTCTAGATTACTTGGATCTCAATTCAAAATCGACTCGAGTTTTTACCAAACTCAAACCTATAAGACCAAACTCATTCAAGCTACTTGTTTTTAGGCCTACCTCCAACGTAAAGTCGGCTACCGGTCAAGGTTTGCCCCTGAAAACCAAGAATCTTCAGCAATTCATACCCATCTCCCTCCTTTTCATGTCGTCATCTCACCGTCCATCCCTTCATCATCATCTTCTTCTCATTAATTCGGCACTTACTTTTAGTCTTCACCTTACAATTTGATTTTATACAAACTTGTAGCAAGACACTCCTTTCGTTTATTTTTATAAAGCTTATTTTTTGAATAATTTTATTTACAAATATAAAATTTGCATGCAAATTTAATGAGACATTTCTTTCTATATCCATATTTATTCTCTATCAACTATATGCATTTATTAATTACAACCCACACAAAGTACTCCCTCTAGTCTTTGAAAAGCTAACATTTTGGACATCGACACGGTCTTCAAAACACAACTTTGATAACTAATTTTTACTACAATATATTTATAAAACTCAATAAAATTATAATATTATGAAAGTACTTCTCGAGATAAGTCTACACATATAATTTTTATGTATCCAATTTAAATATTTAAAAATATATCGATGATCATAAGTGTGATCATTACTATGTTCAAAACGTCAGCTTTTTGAAGACCGGATGGAGTATATTTTTTATCTTCCAAGATAATTAAGTGGGGACATTTAAGTTATTTTCTCTCGTATGTTTCTCAATTTTAACATAACCTTAATTCTTATATGAAATCAAAATACGCCTTGTAAAGATCAACCAGAAGAGCAATTACGTGCACGTACAGTTACATTGTTGGCGAGAGCCTCTTGTTTGTTTCAACTCAGACACAGATACGGCGCAGCCTAAACGTCCAGGCACCGAAAGGCTACAGAATCGTCAAATAGACGGGGGCATTTCCGTCAAGATCAGCCGTGTCGCGTGTACTAGTATTCCATGCTGACGTGGACGCCATTGCTTTTCCCGGGCCCGCGGCCACCGCCCACTCGGCTTTCCAGCTGTGACGCGGCCCACCACGGGGCCCGCCATGTGTACTTGGCAAGCCCAGCAAGACATGGCTTTGTCCCTATGACATGTGGCCCCAACGCCCCAGTGACATTGGAACAGTGACCGTCAAAGAATGGTCCGTTTCATCGCTTTGCAGATGTCAGAGTCTGGTGATGTTACCACCCGCGGAGGTGACTGGATTCTGAAAGAGACAATCTTTCGTGCAGGGACCCACCCACTGACAGCAGGGCCCACTTATAAGAAACCCAAAGCAGCCGTTTAACTTTCAGCCTACGTTTCAATTTTCAACTAGCAGTTCCAACTCAGCTACGACCCGGCTTTGTGGAAAGGTAATTCCTGTTAGACAGAATCTCAGTTTAAATATGGAAGTAGGCTAATTATTAGTGAACAAATTTGAATCTATTTTTTTTATTGATTTTGCTATATATTAAACACCCCATTTTACAAAGAGAATCAATATAATAAAGAGATAGTTTTGTCCCATACTTTGTGTGTGGTCCAACTTTGTTCTTATGATTTCGATACGTGCTGTTGATTGATCGCGGATGAACAATTACGTTTTATAACACGTTATCAGCACCACGTTCTATCAAGGCAAATTGAGATTGTCTACCTGCATCGAGATCATACAGCTACACGACATCACACTACTACAAGCCTTAAGTAAGTTCAAGCTATGTAAGTTGATAGCGCATGACAGTCAATTAAATCACGCAGATTGTTCTTCCGCTAATTATAGATTACTGTGCATCACAATGAGAAAAATAAAAAGGGGAAGAAAAAGCTCGGCCATGCCGACCCGACGGCCAAGCCCACCGCCGCACCTCGCAGACACTGCGCGCCCTCGGCTCTCCCGCACCATCGCTACCGGACACCGATAGCTGCCCCCTTGCACCCAACGCGCTAGTCCGTATCGCCGGTTCCGCCGTGCCCCGCAGGCGCCGTGCCATGGTTCTCGCGAGCTGGCCGCGCTCGCCTCCTCCATGCCAGCCGCCTCTGCGGCTCCCGCGCTGTCTCACTTTTCAAGGGTATAATTTTCGATTAAAAAAACTTCTGTTCCGAACTGTGGCTGTTTAACACTATATCTAGAAACTCCATCGTGGGACACTTTTAATCACAGTATTTAGCAGGTTCTCCTTGCCAGTATGAATATACCAAATCCGTCTCGTGTATGATCTCGTTATCGATCACCGTCGCTCGGTGAAATAATAGTTGTTATTTTTGGGCATCAAGAACAGCGTTCGTTCCAGTGCAACTACTACCAACTGACAGCGAGGAATTTATTCTGTACATCAGCCGAGATCATCATCGCCGCCAACATTACCGTCGTCGTCGTGCCTCGTGCGAGATGGAAGACATGGCGTCGGCTAATTCTTCTTAGATTTGAGCCCCGCCACCCTCTCCTCTGTGGCCTTCAGGGCTTCCCCGTATATGCTCACCAGCTGATAAAACAGTTTAGTGGGGGCAGTTCAGTGTCTGCTTTCGTTCGTCTGTAATCTGAAAAGAGGAGATTGGGGTGATCTTACTTCATCGACTTCGCCAGGGGTCATGATCAATGCCGGTGACATCATAATGCTGTCGCCGGCAACCCTAACCAGCATGCCGCGCTTCTGGCATTCCTCTCCGAAGATTGCACCGACACCTGGAAATAATTTGTTAAGCATACTTCTTTGTTATGAGATGATGTATCTTGGATGTCCTGGAATACGACTAGTTATCCTACGTAACTCTGCTAGTATGTTGCCTATCATAATGCTTCAAGTTGAGTAGTTCAAAGCTATGATTTGACAAGCTGAAAGATTCTACTGACAAACTGGAGTAAGCGACCGTTAGCTGTTACTGTTACTTACCCCATTCAGCAGGGAATGGGTCATTCGGTGATTTGTTGTCAGCAAATTCAGTTCCGAGTATCAACCCTACACCACGTATCTGCACACAGGAGCACGTCAACTATGTGTTTGAACAAGGAACCTCTGCGGTATGAAAATACCAGGAGAAATGGGTACCTCCCCAACGATTGGACTTGCTGCAAGGGCCTTGATTCCCTCCTGGAACCTCGTAGAAATTTGCTTGACATGATCAGGAATATTCCTCTCCCTAAAACCAATTTTGTGAAGAATTCATCAGGAACAAGAAACTCGATAGGGGCAGGGAGCTGTGTGATGTTACGGAAAGTACAGTGTACCTATAAATCTTCAGTGCTTCTATGGCGACAGCACATGCAACTGGATGGCCAGAGTATGTAAAGCCATGAGCAAATGAACCTGTAACAAAAAGGCAACAGCTCGGTACATGTCATGTTTCAGAAAAGCTCAGCACATGTCAATGCAGAAATGAGAGGATTGAGCCCATGCAATGGCATTAACTTACCAAGCTTATTGCTCTGAGAATGAATCACATCTGATATTTCTGGGCTAACAAGAGTTGCTCCAATTGGCACATAGGCAGATGAAAGAGCCTGTTACAAAGAAATTGGCATGACTCAGTTTGCGTCAGATAAGCAGTGTTTACTGGTATACTAGTACTGAAAATTTCACCTTGGCCAAGGTGACAAGATCTGGCTTGATGTTATACATATCAGATCCGAACATGGTTCCCAACCTTCCAAATGCAGTAATGACCTAGAATGGGCTATCACTTAATAACAGGCGCACAAAAAAGATACTTACTTTCTTATATATATATATGAAGCCTTTTCTGTACTCTTGGGAGTACGTACTCCCACATCCAGTATACCACTTAAACAAATGTGTTATACTCTTTTATCACTTTCAGTATACTCCAATAATAATTCTAAGATACTACAATGCGACATTATTGAAAAAATTCATCAGAGCCATTTATTTCTACGTATATACCGTTTTTCACGTATAAAAAGAGTATATAAACAAATTATGCTATAAAGTGTGGGTTTTGATAAAATTTTTCATGAAACTTACTTTGGAGTATCTTATAATTAGTATTAGAGTATACTCAAAAGGATAAAGAAGTATAATAACATCATTTACGCAGTATATTGAGAGTGGGAGTACATACTCCCAGGAGTATGCAACCATTTTCCTATATATATGTATATATATGTATATATATGTATATATATGTATATATGTATGTATGTATGTCTCTGTGTGTGTGTGTGAAAATGGTTCCATACTCTTAGGAGTACGTACTCCCACTTTTAATATACCCTTTAAATGATGTTTGTATACCTCTTTATCATTTTGAGTATTGATTATAAAATACTTCAAAGTGATTTCCATGAAAAATGTCATAAAAGTTCAATCTTTATAGCATAATTTATGTGCATCCTCCTTTTTATATGGAAAATACTATATGACAAAAAAAAAATACAAGGTTTCAATGAAACTTTTTCAACCATGTCGCATTGGAGTATCTTAGAATTAATGTTGAAGTATACTGAAAATGATAAAGGAGTATAACATATTCGTTAAATAGTATATTGGAAGTGGGGGTACGTACTCCCAGGAGTACGAAAAAGGCTATATTATATTATATTATATTGTGTGTGTGTGTATCTTTTGTGTTGCAATTTACAGGACATATTTTAAAGTACCTCATCTGCTATGAAAAGGACGTCATACTTCTTAACCACTGCTTGAACCTGTTGATAGACAACAAAATGAGATGAGACAAACAAGCAAAACAAGAATACAGGCCTTTGATGTGGAGCTACCTATAACACACTTAACTCTAGCAGTTCATCAAGCAACATTTTTGTGTGTCGAGCTACTTGAATATAATGAAGGCACAAAAAGAGAAAAGATAGGATAATGAAGGAACTATACTCTCAGAAAGTTCAGTAAATGTTCAATCTTAGCTCCACTGTTTAACAGTGGGTTCAAATTTTCAAGTAAATGAAACAAATTAAGGGTTTTCTTTTCATATTGGAGCTATCAAAAGATTGGATTTCATGGTGTTTAGAATCACCTTCTCAAAATAGGTCTTTGGAGGAGGGATGACACCACCAGCACCCATCACAGGCTCAGCAATGAACGCAGCAATCTGAAACAAGGAGGAAAAGATACTACTCAGTAAAGTAGTAAACTTTGGACCTAATAGTATAATGTAAGCTTTGGGGACAAGAAGATTTTACTGTTTCTGGTCCTTCTTTGAGGATAAGATTCTCTAAATTATTGGCAAGTCTGGTTGCAAACTCTTCTTCTGTCTCACCTGTTTCCCACAAAAATCATTTCATTAGCAAAATATGCTGGGCTGATCATGCGAAAACTTTGCAGTACGAGTACCAGGAAGATGGAAGCGCCAGTAGTGAGGGCAGTCTGTGTGCAGAACAAAAGGTGCTGGTAGATCAAACTTCTGGTGCAGGGCAGGAAGACTAAAGATGCAAAAGCAATTAGGAGATGATTTGTACCAATAAGTGATGGACTAGTAGGTTTATTAGGAACTTTCTAATAGTATTGTTAGATAAATTTTATGGATATACAATGGCGAACTATTTATTTTTCCTGTAGGACAATACTTACCCAGATAGGCTAGCTGATATTAATGTTGATCCATGATATCTGCAGTAAGTGTACCAGCAGTAAGAATGATATCCAAAATGCCCTCGCGTTTCATGAAACTTAACATTGAGATTTCAAGAAAATAGAAATGATGATCCGGGATGGGCATTGATGCCAATGCAAATGTTGACTGAAGAAATGAAGCAAAACAATACATTTCTTTGTTTGAGAAACAAAAGCTGATAATTTTGTCGCTTACGATTTTGATCGTGCAATAAATTTCTTCTTGTTTGGCCTCCCCAATGCATTGTTATAATACCATACCAGTTTAACCTGTAAAGGAAACAATGAATGGTGTAAACATTGTAATCTTGGGAAACAATGCCACAAGAATATCAAGAGAGGAACATAACAAACTATAAGATCAGCATAAAAATTTCTAGTGTTTATCATGAAATGTATATGTCATTCAATATGAGCATGTAAATTAGCTAGATATATTTAAGTAAATAAACTACTAAGGCAATGGCCATCTCTCAGATAACCACAACCGATAGCCAAAGACAATGAGTAATAGCTACTAGCCTAGCCTACTAGCAATGGAAGAGTGCAAACATCATTTTTTTGAGAAATGTGCGAAGATCATGTAAATTTCACAATTCCACCTACTGTTTATGTTTTTTTTTGACAAGAAATGGGAGTACTGTTTATGTTTCAGTGCCTTTTCCCCCCTGAAAAGAGGTTTTTGGTGCATTAAGATCAAAAGTTCTGCAGTCACAAGTGTGATACACTGTAAATCAGTTTCGATGATTCACAGTGTAGATGTGAAAAACAGTAAGATCAACACCATCAACAATATGAAGAGAGCAGGAAATGTTCAGTACTTTTAGCAATCATACCTGAGAGTCATTTGCTTCTGAACCGCTATTTGTGAAGAACACTTTTCCCATTTCCCTTGCGGTGAACATGCTAAGAATTTCCTTTGCAAGATCCTGAAAGTATCAGCTCTCCAATCATCAGTATTTGCAAATTTAGTAAATGTTCTTTAAAAAACTAACTAAGACATCCAATACTAACATTCCCTCCTCTATTTAAGTACGAACCAATAATTGATGAAAGATACAGAGTATGTACCAATGACGGTTTGGTTGTACGGTTCCAAAAGGAGTGGTAGAAGGGTAACTTGTTTAATTGCTCGGTTGCAGCTTTCACTAATCGTGGCTCATTACCACCTGAAGACATTGTGAACAGTCCACAAAACAGAAATGAAATTAGACTAAACATTACTAAAGCCACAGAAATATATGGTGAGACAGATATTATCCAAAAGAATACACCCATTCTGTGGTTCACAATAAAAAAAAATCACACCCCAAAGATACACATACCTAAAGCTGTACACCATAGTCCTGCAAGAGAATCTAGATACTTCTTCCCATTGATATCATAAACATACGAACCCTGTATATGCATGTTTATACATGGTAAGCTGACAGATATAGATCAACACTTTCGAGTAGAGCAATCAACATGTTGAGCTTCCTTTTCCAAAATCCAATGCTATATTTCAAGAGAAGTACACCGACATAATGCCAGAGTTGAGTGTCACAACCTCCGATCTCTCAATAACCAGCGGGTGCAAATCGTTGCTCTGCCAGCCAGCTGTGAAAGGTGCCAGCATGCCATGTCCCTTAAACCTGGAAAGATCATCATACTTTGCAAATCAAGAATAGCTAGTAAAACATGAGAATCCAACTCCGCATACACCCCAGTGCACAACAGAATCAAACTATGTGACAATTATACACATGAAAAGAAATTGTATACCCATTTTCTTCAGTTGAGTTAGACTGAGGCGATGGTACTGAACTGAAATATCTGATTGATGCATCTGACAAACTATCTGCATGCCCTTGCAAACTTCCAGTGCCAGTTACATACTTCACTAAGTTGCTTGCCTGTGAATGAGGAATAAAACGGATCACACATGAGCGATGACAATAGCAAACGTCAGCAGGTGACGTCTGAAGTTTGAACAACACAAAGTGGTCGAATATTCTTGTCACAGTACTCGAGCTCCGCAATGTGTAACATTGAGCAAAGCCATCACAATTTGTACATGAAAATCAAAGACAAGAATGCGTTCAACCAAGAAAAAAACTGAACCCAACTTGTCAATTTCAGTTTACGATGTATGTCGCATAAAAGCTGTAATAAGCATACGCAACGAGGAAGGCAAAAGGTAACTGAAAGAGAATAAGGTACAGTGAACTCGTACGTAATGAAAAGCATAAAGGCGAAAAAGGAAATCTAAGGGGAAAAAAGGCTTGCTTTCTCAAGGCTGCCGGATAAATGAACAAAGTAAAAAAAACAGATGTTTTTAAACTCTAATTTAATAATCCAATAGTCACTCGACTGCTAGCTACAAGCTGTTGCAAATTCCAATCAGAAACCGTATAAAATATCACTTTTTCGGAAAGCAATAGCAGTATAATTCAGGACGGAGGGCGAACCAAGAACAAAATTAAAGATTCCCCCTATAGAATCTCTACCCGTCCCTGATCCGAATTCGAATACAAGACTCTTTATTTTTTATCAACCAGGCATATTCACCAATTAAAACCTCCACTTTCACGAAGTGATCAGCGACAGGATGGATTCCTAAAAGGCGGCGGCTCCATGCCGACCCCAAAACCACTCGCGGCAACGCTCCAGGCCGGTGCAATCCTACCATAGCTCATCGAGGGAAGAAGCTGTCTTTCGCATCTAGCACGAGAGAGGGGCACGAATCGTCACCTGGGATGAGGCATTGGATCGGAGCAGGCTGCGCGCAATCATCTTCCTCCCGAGAATAGATGGACGCGCCCTCCCCTCACGGGTTCTCGGAGAAACAGAGCGAGAAGCGAGGGGACGCAGGGGAGACTTTCGGAAGGCTTTCGGAGGAAGACGTGGCCAAGTTTTTCTAGGGAAGCGAAGCAACCGCGGACAAAACGAGAGATCTTGGCATATCTGGGCATCTGGCTCCTTGCGCATTTTTTTAAAATATAAACTCAATGAGGCCCCGTTTGATATGATTCTAAATTCTAGTAGAAACAGAAACGGTTCCAGATTATTAGTAAAAACGTTTTGGGTAGGATTCTGTGAATCCGGTGGAACGGGCGTTGAGACCGATTCAGCCACAGAGTGGAAAAAGAAGAAATGATCCGAGAAAAATCGTTCCGAGTTTTAGCCTGTTTAGTTGGGTTTCTTCCGGAATATAGTAGAAACAGTCTAATTTCAAGTTGCCAAATGGGGCCTTAATCTCCCTTCTGACTACCATATAACACGTCATCTGTCGTGTCTAAAATTCTAAAGGTTGCCTGTCCTTTAGCAATCTGATGACCATAGATACAACAGCTGGTAGGGATGGCAACGGGTCCGAGTACCTCCGGGTTCAACCTCCGTGGATCTGGACCCGAGACCCGAAGTTTGAACCCATACCCGAAGTCAATCATGGGTCCAAACTCGGACCCGGACTCGACCGGGTACCCGGACCCGAATTCTTCTATGGAGAGAGTACTAGTGTTCTGCAGAGAAGGAAGCGCTTAGCTCTGCATCCGCACGAATCCATTCACCTTCTCATTGGTGGTGCTAAAGATAGGATTAGAAAAAGAAGAGATGAGGATTTGAGACATAACAGTATGTATACAATGGCAAATTTATGAATATATGAGCGTATGTGCCTCATCGGGTCTGGGTCTAGGTACCCACGGGTCCAAAATGAGATCCGGACCCGGACCCAAAGTAACATATCCGTGGATCCAAATTTGAACCTGAACCTAGACCCGTCGGGTTGGGTACCCACAAGTACCCGGACCCACAGGTATTTTTGCCATCCCTGACAGCTGGCCCCGCTATAGCAGCAAAGTTGCGAGCACTCCCAGCTTGACAAACACCTATCAAGCAAAGGCTGCACGAAAGCCCTTGCCGAGGAACATTTGTTCGGCAGATTGTACTATTCGGCAATTAGCAAATTTTTTAACTGAGTGATTAATTAAGCAAGCAATTAATTAGTAATTTAATTAAGCAATTAATTAAGTGAGTGATTAATTATGGATTTGATCACTTGGAGTCATGCCGAGCAATGGTAGCTAGATGGACAGAGTGCTATCGGCGCTTCTGCGACGAGGAAGAGGATTGTTTTTATAGTTACATTATATGGATGGTAGATTTGGACAGTAGAAAAAAAAAATGACAATAGAAAAGTGCTGACTTCACAAAAGGAAAGATGGACAATGCCGATGATGTAACCTGTCCGGCTCAAATTGTTAGGAAACCAATTGACGTATCCTATATGGACTCTTCCTTATCTCTAAGCGGAACCGCTATATATAGGAGGCAGGGGGTCACCCCATTGTACACAAGCATACAGAATAATAAAGCAGACCCGTTCCTCCTCATATTGTGTCTCTCGCCCTCTCTCTCTGTTCTCCAGTTTATATCTATTAGGCAACCCCGGACTATTCGATAGCGAGGTTGTCTAACACGTTATCAGCACGAAGCTCTACCGGAGATTAGATTGAAAAGGTGAGAAGTGGTAAGAATTGGGTGATTGAATCTAATCGCTTGTCTGTTCTTTTCTTTGAGGATTGAATAGTGGCACGAAGCTACGATATGGGATCTCTTATACATGGCACGAAGCTATGATGTGGGATCTCTTGTGCATGGCACGAAGCTACGATGCGGCATCTCTCACAGAACATAAATCTACTGTACAACGAAGCATTGTTCGTTGGCTTGGCACGAAGCCATTGTTGACCACGGCCGGAGATCACAAATTGGCACGAAGCCAAGGCTGACATCTACCGCTGTTTTGCTCCACGCACTAGCACCCGAAGAGCAACCACTGGACGGTTTCCTTGGCTGTGAAGGACCATCGGCCATGAAGAGCCGTCGGCTCCGCCCGATGCCCCTCCGCAGTGCGCACGAAGCGCGCCGCCGCTGAATCCCAGCCCAAAAACGCACCGGTTGCTGGCTCCACACCCGGCCTATTTCTATCGCCAAAGACCTCCGGCCGGCCTGCCGCCCCGCCGAAACGCCAAACGGCTCGAAGCCGTCCTGCTGCTGCCATTGTGTTTTCCGGCCGACACCGCCTGCAGTCGTCGACGGCAGACGGTTGTCCGAGCAGCGCCGCTGGCACTTCGCTCGTCGCCGATTCGCAGCCGCGCCGCCGGAATTCCATCAGGCGCCGCCGCTACCGCCGCAGATCCGTCGCTGCCGCCAAGACGATCGGCCGCTTGCAGCCCAAAGACGATGCGTCAAGCCATCCGTAACCGCCATTGCCCCGAAGCGTCGCAGCGGCGTCCACGTGCCCTCGGGCGCTCGGCCACAGACGCCCGCCACGCTCGTTCGCCGCGAGCTAGCCGCTAAGCAGCCGCTCAAGATGCCGGTTCGCAGCCGCGATGCGCGCTCGCCGGACCGCCTCTCCGCAAGATGCCGTCGGCCGCCGCTGGCGGCCGCCACGCGCCCTCGCCCTCCGCCATTGCCGGCGCGCCGCTTCACGGAGCTCGCTTGGCCTTGCAGACCGCCGTCGTGGCCTCGAACCGAGCCTGACCGGCGATGCCTGGCCGGCTCCTCTCCCGTGCGCTTGATGCAGTCAGATGGCTCGAAGCCACCTAGCAACGCACCGCAATGACGCCGCCACGCCTTGCGCGAGCCTGGCCGCATGGCCTCGCTAGCTCCCACCCGGCTTGTCCAAATAGGCATGGAGCAAGAGCTCCTGGACATGAAGTCCACGAGTTGTAGGAAATGAAGTCCAGAAGCTTCATGACAAGTTTGGACATGGAGTTAATGCCCTTTGGACAGGAAGTCCAATTGCGTGCCCGAGCCGGCTCAAAAACCGGATTGAATCCGGAGAACACGCACGGGGAGGAGGAAATTACCCTCCTGCCCCCGGGTCATTTCCTTTTATTTTATTTTCTGAAAAACAGAATTGGAAATTCGGAAAATTTAATAAAATAGTAGAAGAAAAAAAAATTCTATATATATATGAAAAATAGCTAGAAAATTACAGAAAATTTTGTGGCTCTGTTTTTAATTTTCCTTAGCCTTATTTTCTGTATTTATGAATTTTTGCATGAATTTTTGCAATAGTTACATTGTTTAGAATATCGGAAATTTCTGAGAATTTATTTCCGCATTTATGAATTTATGAATTGTGCAATTATTGTTTATTCTGAATTTATGAATTGTGCAATTATTGTTCTGTTCCATGCATTGTATTTATTGCTTTCATATAACTTATTATGAAATTCAAGCACGCCGCTTCGTGCGGCCACCGTCGCGCCAGGAAGGCCGACGCGCATGTAACTGAATGCACCACGCGCATGAAGCCGCGTTAAAGCAGATCGCACGAAGTCGATCAAGCATATGAATCCGATCGTATGCACATTTATCTTGCAGTTATGGATCATATTTTTATGAATTTTGTACTTATGAATCCTGCATTTATGATTCTCGCACTTATGAATCTTGCATTTACCTTGTATTTATGAATTCCGTACTTATGAATCTTGTACTTATGAATTTTGCATTTATCTTTGTATATATGAATCTTGAAATTATTGCTTTCTTTTAGTTTGCTGGAAACAAATGAGAATTCAATTATGCATTTTATTGAATCTAGCAGCCACTTCCTATTAGATTGCACGCAGTTATCTAATGGAAGAACCTTATGAATGTGCAAAGGTGTGGTATTATCTAACGTGAGTTTTTGAAGAACTAACCTGAATTGTCAGAATTATCTCACATAGACATCAGATTGTATAATGAATAGTAAGCTCTCGAAGAGCATACATTTTCTCATAAATAGAATTGCAATTTATTATTTATTCCAGTATTCTTTATTTATAAGCAATTTTTTTGAATTACTTAGCCACTGTCTGATTAGAATTATATTTCTTTTCATCTAGAAATCGTGTAGTGCCCAATGGAGGAAATATGCATTGTTGATAGTGGCACAACAAATACCATCTTAAGAGAGTCGAAATACTTCCAGATGATCACGAAGAACGCTGGAAGAATTACGACAATCGCAGGAAGCGATACGCATATAATAGGCTCAGGAAGAGCCACAATTATATTGCCAATGGGTACAAATTTGGTAATTGAAGAAACCCTCTTGTACCCTGAATCAACTCGCACTCTCTTAAGTTTCAAAGATATCCGCGCCAATGGGTTTCACGTAGAAACCAATGAAGAAAATGGCAAAGAACACTTGTGCATTGTGAAGCATGCGGAATATGAAAAAAAAATGGTATTAGAAAAATATTCCTCATATGAATCTGGGTTGTACTACACGATAATCAATGCACACGCAGTGTATACTTATTTGAAGACTGTATTTAGAAGCTCTGAATTATTTTCGTTATGGCATTGTATATTTAGGTTATCCTGGTCTTAGATTGATGAAAAATATAGTTAACAACTCACATGGTCATGGCACTAATGTTAAAAAATTTCCCGAATCACGAAGATTTTGTGTGCCATGCATGTGCTACCGGGAAATTAATAACAAAACCCTCTGTTATGAAAGTGCAACATGAAATCCCTGCATTCCTGGAACGCATTCAGGGGGATATTTGCAGCCCGATTCAGCCTTTGTCAGGGCCGTTTCGATACTTTATGGTGCTCATTGATGCTTCCTCGAAATGAACCATTGGATGAAAATGCTGGGAAATCATATGGCATTCCATTGGGATCCCCGTACATGACCCTCGCACTAATGAAGCAAATCATGAAGTCAAGAAGACAATCGATTTGCAGAATTTAGCAAATGAACTGTCTGATCATTTTTGTGATCTGAAGAGCGTGGTTAAGTCGCATCTACCAGCAAGAAATGCACCAGAGAGGGTGGAAATACCAAAGAAAGCAGAAGGTATCCTCGTCTGCTCGGAGGCCTCAAAGAAAAAGAACAGAAATCGGCTTCTCAAACCCAAAGTACCCGGAGACGTCTGGGAAAATCGGGTAAGAGGACTTACCACACCCAATCACGAAAATGCCCCAAAGCAAGAAGGGGAGCAGTTGAGACCTGGCTTTGGAAAGAAGCTCGTGGAAAAGGCAATTCCAGATCTGAATCTTCCATTGGAAGAAGCCGCCGGAAATAATGTGTGCGCACACATTGGCGGAGAAAAACTAAAGGAACTTGCTCATGGAATGGGAAATAGCAGTGAAGAGCAAGTAGAAGTGCATGAAGCACCCCATGACGAAATGGCCATAAATTTTGTAATAATAGGAGAATCTATGAATAGAGCAACTACCATTGCAAGGCTTGTCGCTCAAGGTTTCACTCAACGTCCTGGGGTTGATTATGAAGAAACCTATTCTCCGGTCATGGGTGGAATTACCTTTAGATACTTGATCTCAATGGCAGTCAACTTGAAGTTGAGAATGAAGCTAATGGATGTTATCACAGCATATTTGTATGGAAACTTGGATTTGGAGATATACATGAAAGTACCGAAAGGTATCCCCATCCCGAACCAAGACAGAGCAAACAGAAACCTATACAGTGTGAAATTGGAGAAATCACTATATGGGCTGAAGCAGTCGGGAAGAATGTGGTACAATCGCTTGAGTGACTTTCTTTGCAAGAAAGGCTACACGAACAGCGAAGATTGTCCATGTGTATTTATACAACGATCCCCGAATGGATTTTGTATAATCTCCGTCTATGTAGATGACTTGAACATCATTGGGACGGATGAAGAAATTGAAGAAGCATGCACATACTTGAAGTCCGAATTTGAAATGAAAGACTTGGGTAAAACCAAGTTTTGTTTAGGCTTGCAGCTTGAACATGTCCAAGGCGGAATCTTGGTACACCAATCTTCCTACACGCAGAAAGTGTTGGAGAGATTTGGTTTTGAGAAGGCATACCCCAAGCATACCTAGACCCATACAGGCCTAGAGAAGAGGGGGAGGAAGTCCTGGGAGCAGAATTCCCATATTTGAGTGCAATTGGAGCACTCATGTACCTTGCGAATAGCACTAGGCCGGACATTGCGTTCGTCGTGATTTGCTAGCACGGTACAGTGCAGAACCCACCAAAAGGCATTGGAAAGGGGTTAAGGACGTCTTCCGTTACCTCCAAGGAAGCAAAGATCTCGGTTTGTTCTATAGAAAGAACAATGAATTGAATTTGGTGGGCTATGCCGATGCTGGGTACCTATCGGACCTGTATACTGGAAAGTCACAAACCGGGTATGTTTTCCTTTGCGGTGGAACATCAATTTCGTGGAAGTCATCAAAGCAGACTCTTGTCTCGACGTCGACAAACCACTCAGAAATAATTGCCTTGTATGAAGCCTCTCGAGAATGCATGGCTTCGAAGAATGGTTCACCACATCCAGAAGTCATGTGGTTTGAACATGGAACAAACCCCCACCATTATCTATGAAGATAATGCAACTTGTGTTGCTCAAGTACAAATAGGATATGTGAAGAGTAACCTCACAAAGCATATCAATCCCAAGTTCTTTTATGCTCATGAATTGCATAACATGAACGAGATAAAAATACTGCATACTAAGTCGTGTGAAAATCTCGCAGATTTATTCACTAAGTCACTCCCGGCATCTTCCTTTGGAAGATGTGTTAGAGGAATCGGGATAATGAGGCTTAGAGAAGTGCAGATTTCAGGGGGAGAATTTTCACATACTCCTACATAAATCTTGAACATGAAGTTTGAGTACCCAACGTGAATCTTGAAGATTAACATTGAAATTTGGGTGGATTGTACTCTTTTCCTTAAGTAAGTTTTTCATTGAAGTTTTCTTACATAAGGTTTTTGATGAGGCAATTCGTGCAACACAACAAGCGTGTGCTATGTACTCTTTCTCCAATTATTTTTTCCACTGGGTTTTTATGGAGTTTTAATGAGGCATATGCATCTCGCAGTGAAGAGTCCAAGGGGGAGTGTTAGGAAACCATTTGACGTATCCTATATGGACTCTTCCTTATCTCTAAGCGGAACCGCTATATATAGGAGGCAGGGGGTCACCCCATTGTACACAAGCATACAGAATAATAAAGCAGACCCGTTCCTCCTCATTGTGTCTCTCGCCCTCTCTCTCTGTTCTCCAGTTTAGATCTATTAGGCAACCCCGGACTATTCGATAGCGAGGTTGTCTAACACAAATCACTCCAAAGCTTTTGTTCAGTTCGAATGCACTAACAACTTAACAAGCGGTAAAAGAAAAACCACCTAGATTCTTTTTATAGATGATATTTTAAATTAATCAATATCTCTAAAATTTAACTATAAATATATTAAAACCGTCCATATAAAATAATACATCATTAGATTGGCTGTTAATTTGTAGAATTGCTATAGTTTTGTCAAATTTATAAACATAAAGTTGTAAAATTTAATGGTCAAAGTCTAGAAGTTTGTAAAAGAACATTGGGTATGAACAACGTGGTCGTACTTGCTCGATCAGATCAAATGTCAGACATACGGATTGATGCAATGGTTAATTATGGTAAGTTGACAGTTAATTAATCAGCACTATATGTTTTTAGTGGGCGGCATTCGGCAAGAGGAAACAAACCCCATCGTGGTCTTTTGATCGAGAGGCGGCAGCCTACGGGCTACGGGTCTCGGGCCCTGTTTGTTTCCGCTTAAAATCTGATTATGGATGAAAATAAGCGATAAACCCACCCAAACAGTTTGATTATTTTTTGCTTATCTAGAACGCGGCGACTGTGCAAAGCCAAAATTAACACAGACCCCTCGGGTCACAAATCGCGGGCGCACCCCTGCGTTTTGGAAAACGCTGCGCTTCTTTCCTCCTCGCCCTTCTCCATCTCCGCTCAAAGTCGCTCCGTCTCGCCGGCGACGGACCTCGCGACGCCGCGCCGCTTCCCGTCTCCGCCGGCGATCGTCCCTCCCGCCCGCCCGTCTGCCGCGCGCCGCCCCGTCCGCCTTCCGACCTTGCCGCGCCGACCTCGCGCCTGTCTCGCGCTCGGCGACGCCGACCCGGCCGTCAATTTACAGACAATACAGAGAATCCATGGGTAATAATCAGGATTACCAAACACTCAGCTTATCTAGACAGCAGATTCTCCAGTAAGTGGCTTATCAGAAAAGCCTGCTCGACAGATAAGCTAGATACAGAAAAGCGAAAACAAACGCGGCCTCGGGTGGCCACGGCGTTGGCGAGGAAAGCATGTGGCGCTGCCTAAGATCCGGGCAGGGTTCACTTTTATGGCCAAAACTGATTCCAAATCGTGAACTAGTCGTATCGAGTTGGTTCTAAATTTTAAATCGATCGGTAAACCGATAAAATTTTAAAATTTTGGAATAATTTATATCACGTAAAATGGTAGAAAATTGGTAAAAATCGAGCGATATTCTCATAAACCGGCCTAAAAAAATCAATTGGCAAGTTGATTTTTGTTGAAAATTGACCGTTTTTTGGTGAAAATCGATCAATTTTCTTTTTTTAATTTTTTTTTTCAAAATGTTTGATTTCGAAACTCTTCGGGTTTTGGCGATTTTCACGGTAAACTGTTATCGCCAGGACTTCAATTTTTAACTCTAAATCGGTTTAGCTAACCCTGTATTTGATCGGTAACAACACGGTTCTAGTTGGAATTAAGATATGTGCATTTGTACCTAGCTACCCACTTGCAGACCCAATGGGGAATATCTTGAGAGAATTTTTATTATCAATAAAGGTACCAAAATATACGCCAAGTTAGTACCAAAAGTTTAAAATGAAAAAGTACCAAGAGGTAAAAAAAATTGGATACGACTAGTTCGAGTGTAACCCCATCTTCTCCATCCATCTACACCTTTCCCCTTCCATCATCCCTACTCGCTTCCTCATATCCCTTCCTTCCTCTCTAACATAAAAATTTACAATTGGAACATTTTAACTTTGGAAATTTTAAATAGAAAGTTTCAACTTAAAAAATTTAAATCATAGTTTCAACTCAAAAAATTTTAAATTAGTTAACTCGCAAAAATTTTCAAATTAGAAAAATTCAAATAAAAAATTTCAAATTAGAAAGTTTGACTCGAAAAGTTTTAACTCAAAGAATTTTAAATAAAAATTATCAACTTAGAACATTTCAACTCAAAAAAATTCAAATCAAAAGTTTCAACTTGAAATGTTTTAAATCAAAAAATTTCAAATTAAGAAGTTTCAACGTGAAAATTTTCAAATCGAAGAGTTTCAACTCAGAACACTTTCAATTCAAAAAATTTTGATTCAAAAAGTTTTGATTTAAAATTCAACATGAAATTTTCAACTTGAAAAATTGTTAATAAAACATTTCCAAATAAAAAGGTTTTAAATAAAAAAATTCAAATTAGAAAGTTTTAACTTCGAAAATTTTGTATTAAAAAACTTTCGATTTGAAAAATTACTATTCAACAAACTTTCGAAAGTACTTAAAAAATACTCATTTTAAAAAACTTGAGAAAAAAATGAAATAAAAAACTATTTTGAGTTTGGGAAAAGGAATAGAGGAAAAAAGTGGGACGAATGAGGTGCTACTACCTGTCATAAAGAGAGGAACTTTGAGGGAGAAGGGATGTTGAGAAATGAAATATGTGTTATCACTTGTCATAAGGAGATAATGTTCTCACAAAATATTTGATAATATCTCATGATACTATGGAAGGTAAAAAAAAAAAAATAATCTAATATGTTGAACAGATTGGCCGGGCCGTGCTGCAAATACAACGTCTGCTTGAGCTCGAGCGTCTGATCAGCCATCTCCGCTACCTTGAACCTCACGAGCTTCCTGTCCAGCAACGCCATGCATGCGACTAGAGGTGGGCATTGGGCCGGGCTTTTTTGGGCCGGCCCGAAGCACGATGGTATGGCACGGTGCAAAGCACGGCACGCGGCGCGATTCGGGCCGGGCCGGCCGCAATCAGAGCATGGGCGTGCCGCCCGAACGACCAGGCACGACGCGACGCGACGGCACGACGATTTGGGCGGGCGTCTTGCGACGGCATTTAACGAACGCGAAATCACTTAAGGCTTAAAAGTTGGCATATATTGTTGATTCAGGGCATCTTCAAGCATTACATTTATGTTTGACATTTTGTTGATGTGATTAGTCTCTTATGTAATTAAAATAGGTAGTTTAGTAGTAGTGATTTGTTTTATTTCTTTGTTCGTCACAATAGTAAAAATGGGTCGAGCTTGGGCCGGCACGGCACGAAGCGCAAATGGGCCGGGCTTGGGCTCGCCAAAAGTGAGTCGGCCGCAAGACGGCCCAAGACGGGCACGATGGGCCGTCGTGGCACGGCACGGTTTCGGCCCGAAGCACGATGGGCCCGGGCCGGGCCGGCACGGCACGGCACGACGCCCACCTCTACATGCGACCAGTACCCAGAAGGGATGTCGATCGACCACGTACGCATTGCATGAATAGAACTTTGTAATTCATAGGAAGACACAGCATAGAGGATAGAGCACCTGGCGTGTTGCAAGCTCATGCAGACGAAATGGCAGGCGAGGGTGGCGTAGCAGAGCAGGGGTACTTGGCGATGCGCACAAACCAGGAGTAGAGGGCGTTCCCCGCCGGCCAAACGCCGTCGGCGAACTCACTGAGGATCTTGAGCTTGTGGATGAACTCCACGAGAGTGTTATTAAATAAGAGATAACTGAATGATCTTATTGTCGACTTTATATTTATTAGACCTCACAAGGCTTTAACACTAGAAAAACACCAATGAAACAAAAAAAAAAAACTTTGGTGGATAATCCATCAATATGCCATAGACATTTGATAAGATTCAACTCCTAATAACTCACTTCATCATGAAACTCATCCTTCAAAGTAGGTATAGTCTCCCCTTCAACCGTTAAATTTGTTGCGGCAAGGGTGAGTACATAAAGCACTCAATAAGTTATGCACAAAATGCAAATCTATTACAACTACATAGAAGACTTGTCCAAAGAATGGCTGATATAGCTATTTTGCAGTAAAATAGCATTTCCAACTCAATACAATTAAATAGATTAAAACAAAGAGTAAAATAAATAACATAATAATAAATTTCTCAAGATAAAATGGCACACAGTCTAAGCCAAATTCTAATACTTTCATTAGCACACAGCTTATCTTCTCAAATTTAGTTTATAAAATCTAACCCTTGTATAAAATTTTCGAATATTGCTATAACTAGGGATACATCTATTCAAATAGGTTTTACACTCTGCAGAGATTATACACTTTACCCATAAGATATAATCAATCTTTTATTGTTATGCAATTGACATGCTTACTTAGTTGTGTGACAAAGGAGATCACAACACACCCTTTCGAAAACTTTATCCAAATATAGGCACTCTCAATAAGATTGGCCTCACTACTCCACTATCACACGGAGCAGAAGAATATACGGGACACATTGTTGGACTAAAAATAATCATTGTTCAAGATGTGGAGCCACTGTAACTCACAACTTTCTCAACCGCATACACAGCTTGGGTTCCACTTGAGATATCATATATCAAGATTCGATAACTTACTAGATAGGTCTAGCCATGTGGTTCTATGAGTTAACTCAGTTCAATGGCTTACATGGTTAAATACTTGATTGATCGAGACAAAATATCCAAATAATCTCAGTAACCATTAACAATCGATTTACACATAATCTGCAAACAAATGTTACACAGACCCAATATTATGGCAACAACCCCTTGCCACTTGAATGGAGATAAAACCAAGATAAAAAAAAAGAGACAAAACTAACTCCAAAAATTAAATAAAATACATTGGAGTGTAGAGCTTGATTTTAGATGGATTTAGAGACTTGAACGAACTCAATCGGAATTTGTATAAAAGAGAACAGACTCTCAAAAGATTCATCAAACAATTAAATCCTAGAAAAAAAAGAGAGAAAGAAGAATATTTCCAAAATATTCCCCTTCAAGAGACTGACAAGCAGACCCGAGTTGATTTTCTATTTTCTAATTAATTTATGAAATTCCATAAATTAACAAAGACTGAAAAGTGGACCATTGGTCAATGGACCAAGTCCACAAACACATAAGTCTGGTCGATGGTGGACTCGGCTTATGGCTTGACTCATTGATATGTGGGTCCTACATGTTAGACACTAGGCTCACGATGGACTAAGTCTACCTAGATCTATTTCGGCTTGTGTGGCGACTGATATGGCATCATGTGGCTTGCCACATCAGCCGCAAGGAATTGAGACCTAGGATCAAAGATGGCGAGCGGTGGCACGGCCTCCTGCAACCTCTGGGTCATGCCATTAGAAAGTGCATGGCACGATGAACGTACTGAAGTAGGTGTCATGGCCAACGGCAGCACAGAAGAAGCGGCGGCGATGAGGACCTTCACTGCGATGCACGACCTACGACCACGCTTCGGTAGAGATGATGCGCACACAGGATATAACATGAGATGACAAAATTCATGGTGCAGCCAAAGGGACCAGGGACTCACCGGCTGCAACGCAATCTGGTGAAGACTCCCACAACAGCATGCATAGGAAACCCAAAAATCCGGCGAAACAACGGCGGCTAGGGTTGAGGTTCTCGATGAGGAGGTTGCGGCTATTCTAGTGCTCCCCAAATACCGCCTTGACGTCTATGTAGTGCACAAATCGAAGAGGGTATCCGCGGAGGCCATGACTCGGACATGAAGTCTGGCTCATACATGGGGAAGACGAAGATATCAGGTGGGCCTCACCTGTTAGTGTCTCACACGACAACGGATCGAAATGGGCTATGGCCCTGACTGGGCTGCACGCGCGCGGGTTGGCTAGGCTGGGGTACACAGATTTGGGTCGATTGGGTTGGGTTTCGCCCAAACACTATTAAGGCATGTTTATTTGGAATTTATTTTTAGAAAATACAAAAATACAAATGAACTCCAAATAAATAAAAAAATAGTTGACAAAATTCCAGAAAATTCTATAAAATACCTTAATGCTTATAGAACCCAAAAAAATAATTTTGATAATTGTTCACTTCAACATTGATCATATTATAATTTTTAATTAAGAAAATTTGTAATTAAGATTTAATTAGCAATAAAAATTGTGAAAATTTTGGAGAGCTAAAATACACCCAAAAAAATACTTTCAAAAAGGCAAAAAAAAAGTGATGTTACGGTAGTTTTCTGGGTCCATGGTAGACCAATCTTACCCCTTCCGAATAAAATTATAAAAATAGCCCCTTTCTCAACCACGAAAGGAGTGGCTACCACACCCGTGGTGCTCAATAGCTTTTTGGATCCGCAGTAGGCCGATCTAACCCTCTTCTAAATAAATTTGTAAAAACTAGCATATTCCACGATCGCGGAAGGTGTAGCAAGTGATGGTTGTGAAGCTCGGTCATCAAGATCAGCAAGTGCAACTCAATTCCACAAAGTACCTCTAATCACCGATCAGTGATCACCACAAATCAACTCGGATTACTCACGGAAGTGGCATCCACGAGTTGATTAAGTGCGGATCGGGACCCGGGAACTCTAAAGGAGCTTCGGGTGTCGAAGATCTTGCATAAGAACACACGGCAATGAATCAAGAATCAGCAAAAAGGGGATTTTTTTTTCGAGTTCTTCTCTGTGTGTCGAAGAACACGAACCTCAGGGACATAAAAGGAGCCCAAGAGTGAGTGAAGCCGGCGCAACCGAAGGAGAGGGCGGCGTAGCCGACGCCATGTGTGGGGCGGCCGAGCCAAGTGACTCAGTCGCCGCCTTGACCGCTCCCCCTAGTCCTTTGTAGGGATGGCAATCGGATGGGTACCTCCGGGTACCACCGTTTCATACCCAAACCCAAACCCAAACAAAAGTGTCGCCCACCCAAACCCATTAAGCTTTTCGGGTACAAATCTGTACCCATGCCCAAACCCAATGGGTACCCGATACCCAATGGGTATACATGGGTATCTATAGCAACAAACAAATATGCCTGGCCGTAGTCGCCATAGCCACCGGAGGGGGAGGGCATGACGCAACCGAAGGTGGAATCAGGGAAGAGGAAGCGGAGAGGGCAACCATACCTGGTTGGAGAGGGAAGGGAGGGACCCATCAGCGCCATGTAGTCGCGCAGGCATGACAGTGGGATCGTCCCTCCCACCGGTAGCACCGCCATGCGGATGGCCGACCCAAGGAAGAGGGTGGGGGATGGGACCAAAGGGAGAGGTGGAGGCGGTGGCGGGAGGGAGAGCCGACTACCGAGAGGGAGGGGTGCGCGAGGGATTGCGGCAGGGGATTTCGAGGAAGTGAGAAGATTGTGGCGGCAAATTACTGAGTTAGTGTTTTGATTTTCTAATATTATATATATATTATAAAAAGTGGGGGCCGTTGTCATAGGATACCCATCGGGTACCCATGGGTACAAACTGATACCCACACCCATCCTGTGACCTTATCGGGTACCCAAACCCGAAAACCCATGGGTTTAAAATGCTACTCGTACCCATCCTTATCGGGTCGGGTACCCATGGGTACCCAAACCCATGGGTAAAACTGCCATCCCTAGTCCTTTGCTCGCTCGGGATAAGGTGCCTTATCCTTAGCTGGCCCAGGCCAGCTGGGCTTGTTCAGCCACATGGGCTGGGCTGGGCCGGCCTAATTGATCTTTTTTTTTTCCTTTAAAATTTGGGGCAAAACCTAAATTCCTGCAACATTGAATGATCAAAACCGGCGGATCTTTGAAGGCAAGGCGCTACGAGCGATCGATCTGAAGACTTGTATCCAGGACGAAGGAACAGCCTGGATCACCATGCTATTTACCTTTTTTTTCTCCCTGTATAGCTTCTCCCCCTTTTTGCTGTGTCTCCTTTTGTGTCTCCTCTTGTATGTTGCATATCACAAGGCAAATGAAAATCATACTGTACTCGCCACAAATCCGCAGTTCACTCGCAAAAATAGCAATAAAGTCATACGTTCGCAGAATTAATCATAACACACCAGCAAGTCCCATACTCCTCATTTGCAACAGCCAAACATAAGCAAGCAGTGCAACAACACAGAAGAGGATTAAGTTTATTTTCAGCTAGTTAGGCTAAAGTTTTAGAGCAGATTCAGGCAGAGAAGCTCATTATCCTCAATCAGCCACTCAGTTGCATCCAGGCTCCATGGTGTCCTGACAAATCTGCAGATATGAATGCAATCTGTCAAGTGTATTAACTTGCTTACAGATGATTCAGTTTCATGATAGACCAACACATTCCAAATAGTATATAAAGTCTTTAAAAGTGAACTACTGATGCAGAAATGCCTGTCTCTTTAAAAATTGAGCAGCTTTGTGCGAGGCAGACAACCCCATACCACAGCCGAAGAACATAACCATGAAGGTTGGCCTCCTGCAGGTTGGGCTGCGATGGTTGGAGCTTGAACTCATGCAGCTGAGGTGAAAGCTGCAGTGCTGTCATGGAGGATTCGGCGTCATGACCGTAGAGTTGGCTGCCGACATCCCAGAACGGAAACGGCTTTGGGTTGATCATCTCAGCTGCCTGGTTCTGCTCCCTTGCCAGACTCTTTTTGACAGACACAAACAAGTTGAGCAGTAAATAAAATGGAACACAAAATCACTTGAGAAAGCTGACACGACTTACCATGTGGCACAGATAGTTGCTCTGGTCTTCTGAAATGTGCATCTCCTATTGGAATAAAAAAAAAACTCAATCAAAACATAGTTCTTTTAAAAGGGTGTACTGCGAGATGGAAGAATTAATACTGAATCAATGCATCTTCTTTTGCATACCCTATGGCGCATCTCAAGCAGCTGCTGGTCAAGTAGCCGTTGCTGCTAGAAATTAGGGACTTAACAGTGAGCACTGAGGAATGTAGAGTTTCGTCAAATAAGAGAACCTACAACTATTGCATCGAGTTGTTTAGTTGTTACCTTCCTTAGACGAACTTTGTACAGAGAGAACTCAATCTGTTGTTCAAGATTAATCACATCTTGCAAAGTCAATGAAGTCAAGTCCTCACCCATATACTGTCTCATGATGATCGTAAGCCTGTTGTTCTCATCCTTCATTCTTGTCATCTCATGGATGATTTTCTTTATGGAAAAAGGAACATTATTAGGTTACACCAGTATAAATTAACACTATTGGTTTGAAATATTTGCTGTACCTGCTGGATGTCCATCTCCTCAAAACGAGTGCTAGGGGCTTTCAGATATCTATCAAAGATATTTGCAATTCTGCAAAAAGAAAAAAAATGAAGCAGGCATGTATGTACTTGATCATCATCAGCTTTTCATCATACACTTCAAATGGTCCATGCTAAGTTAGAGAGATTGCAGTTGGCAGAAATCAGTACAGATCAGTTAAAAACTTATAAATTGAGCCTTGACTTTTAGTGCAGAACATGCTTAAATCTTGCAGATTATCAATAACAAAAGTTTCCAGCGGAAAGTTCAAAAAGAAGTATACAAAATTTGAAAAACTACAGAAGACTAATTGAACAAACCAAAGAAATTTCAGCATTTTCAAAATATGACAACAACAGAACAGCATTATGAGACCTACACAATATCAGAAATTTCTGTTTCCACTAAAAATGAAAAAGAACAGAGGATGATCAAAATGTAAATAACATGCAATAAATGAAGTGGTAAAAAATGTTTTTCACACCTCCATGGGGGGCTCGAGTACTCGTACATCTTGCCAGTGCCGGAGAATATAATTACCCCAATTTGTGCATCACATAGAATGGATAGCTCATTTGCCTTCTTGAGCAGCCCCGTCCGCCTCTTGGAGAAGGTAACTTGGCGGTTTGTTGGATTCTCAATCTTTTTAAGCTCTACTTTCCCACGCCCCATTGGTCCAGTTCGGTGCTTCTTTTCTCCTATTCAACCTACCAGAAAGTGTTCGTCAGATTATGACACCAAAGTTCAGCCAAGACAGGAATTAAGTAAATGATTTCAAATGCATGAGAAGAGATGTACCAAATGGCCTCAAATGCAGGAGATGAGATGTAAGTAAATGTTTTCAGATGCAAGATTTCAGAAGGAAAGGTGTATGGCAAACCAATATAGTTTTTCAATTTCCAAAAAATTGCAGTTGGCTATGTACATAAACTGCGTTGCAAGACATGTTCTTGCACTAAGTATGTGGTGCAGAGTACGAGAGAGAGAGAAAGAAGTATATGGAGGAGTGGCATCACCTGTATGTTCTTCAGAACATAGAGAGGAAGGCCAGGGGGTCGAGGCACCTTTGTATGTTTAAAAAGTTCTTATCTCAAGGCTTGAAGACTAGCATTATTTGGGTCATCCCTTCTCAGGCTGTCTCACTATATACTAAAATATTACAGCAAAGGAACATATCACACTACACATTAAGAGAACAAGTAAATCAAGCAATGTAGCTAAACTTTCTACAATTTATGCCCTCCATCAAATAGTATGTACACACAAACTTTTAGCCGAGCATGTACGCTACAGATCTCTCACATAACTGGTGCACGAACAGTCCTTAAATTAGCACAATTTGGATAACTAGATCAAATATATATGCGAGTAATGCATGTTGATGGAGTGTATTTGTGAGTTTGTGTGTGCATCAGAGATGGTCCCAAAACACTGAAAATGGTAATGCTGAAAGCCTGAAACAGCCTTGCTGTGGACTGGTAACTGCCCCTTACTTAGCATAGCAAGTGATGAGCTTGCATCCAGGCTTCTCCTATAAGAAGGCCAAGCTAGAATTGACCAAGACATAGAACAACTAGGATCAATAATGCTTTCAATAATGTAGCTTCTGGTCCACACTACACCTAACCTACTGCATGTCAGGCATAGTCAAATACATGACATATTTCACATATCCCCTACCATCGGTTTGTACCAACCTAAGACACTGAGCTTACCGGTTCTGCTTATCAAAAGATAACAAATGATCAACACATTTCTCTCTGGAGAGGTGTTTCAGTGACTACTACATTGCGAATGCAGTTTCCTAGAAGAAGACACCCACACTAAACTTACATTGCTATTATACTTAATTCACAGATATTATCAGTTTGTTTCACAGATATTGAACATTCAGAATACCTTGCTATTGTGATTATTATTCAAATTCTTTGAAGAGAGTGTTACGTGTAATTGTTTGTTCATCTTTCTTTTTTCTTCTAGTGTCCTTGGGGGTAGAGTTTCAGAAGGGAACTTGTGAACTGGCATTATCACAGTTCAGAGACTCATTCATCAGTCATGATCAACATCCAGCACAAGAGAGCTTTTCTTAAATGGAGTACTTCCAAGAGAGTACCAGGCACCATCATACTGACTTATAAGGTAAAGAAATTATGCTCTCCTTCTCGTGAGGCAGTTGAGGCACAGAAGGAGGCACAGACATATTTGCCTGGCCTGTCAGTATCTGTTTTTGTTTTTCATGGAGATTTGAACCATGTTCACACCTGGTAAGGAATATAGCTGTTATGTGTTGTGTTACACACACAAATTCTTTCTCAAAACAAACTTGTCTCACTTCCCTGAATTAAGTTAGGTTCTGGGCTAAATTAAGCATGGAGGATATGGAAGTAGTTCAAATCTTCAGCGTAACACTTTTACCAACAATGTGAAATGATGTTGCGACTTGTTCAAATGTGCATTTTTAACACGTCATGGGAATTTTTGGCAATGGATATCTTTTGGCTGGGGTCCCAAATCAATCACAAAATTTCTAATGCAATTTGAAAGATAACAACAAAGCTCAAAAGTAAATATTGAACTTGCTCATCAAAAATAAACTGCGTTCAGCAGGTTACAGAAGTCACATAGACATTAAAGTTTGATGATAACAATACTGAAGGATGCTACAGGACTTAGATAAGACGGTGGCATAAACCAAAGATGCCATCACAATTTGCTGGACGGCACACCAACACCAGAGGTCCTAACCTTCTTCTCAACAAACTTTGAGAGCTCCTTCACTTCCTCCTTGGGAATATGGCGAGGGTGACTTAACCAAAGACCTCCATCAACCACCATTGTAGTCCCATTTACATATTTGCCTGCAAATCGAATGGTAGAATACATCAAATGGCATTACTTTACTGATTTGTTATTTTAGTAAAACTCATCAACCCTGGAAATGACAGTGACAACGAAAGAAGATCAATTGACCTAATCAGCAGACACGACAATAGCATAATTTTTAATTTTATAACCCTGGAGAGACCAATCTCTTCGAGATGACCTTTAGGTAAGCAGATGCTCAGAAATTATTGAACTTTTGTGGGTAAATGGACTTTTGATTATTTGGTTAGAAAAAATGGAAGAACACGACTGACCTGCGTCAGAAGCAAGGTAGAGCGCAGCCATTGCTATGTCCCATTTCTCCCCCAACTTAAATAAAGGCATCACTTCCCGTATCCCCTTGCCCATTTCCTCAGGTGCAAGCTTCCTCAGCCCTGGAGTGCCTTCGATTGGCCCTGGTGCAATTCCATTGACCCTGATGTCATAATCTGTTCCCCACTCCAAAGCCAATGACCTTGTAATACTATCAACACCTGCCTGTAGAAGCTGATCTGTCAGGACAAATCTACTTATTTCAATCATTTTCTCGAAGTGGGTCAAAGAAGATCCAAGTACCTTAGCAGCGGAGACATGAATTTGGTACCAAGACGCGGTGTAATGCAACGTCGCACTTATGTTAATGATGAGGCCACCAGTGCAGGGGCCTTTCCCTGGCCCACCTTTTTTCAGATACTTCAGGGCTTCATAACACATTGTGTACGTACCTACGGTGTCAATGTCAACAACTGCAGACAGAAAATCCAGTCAATACTAACTTCTCTGAAAAAAAGGAATATTAAGCACTTAGTACATAATAGGCAAGTTAATAGCACAAAATTAGTTGTGAGAACCGTGAAATTCCATTTAGCAAATCAAGTCATTAAGTGACCAATGAGTAGCATGATAAGTAATTAAGTGAGGAAAACTAGTATTGTGCATAGAATTAAGGAGTGACTGTTGTGTCCTTGTGCCCTTGAGTAGACAGTAATGGAGCCAGGGATAGGAAGTTAATTGCAGCTCGGTGAATTGGATAAGAGCAACGCCACAGGGAGAGCTGCCGATAAAAAACCTTAAGCCAGCCTCACTCCAATCCAAACCCAGCTCACTTCCCCACAGCCTTGCCAAACCGAGTGAGCCAGAGAGAGCACAAGAACACAACCGAGGCAAAGCAAGCCAGGAAGAGGAAGGGGGAAACAGAGGAGGAACCGACCACGACCACAGCGACCTCCACCCCAACCCTAGCAACCTCACCGGCTGCACTTCTTCCCCAGCACCGAACCAGAGGAGGAGGAGGACGAACCGAAGGAGGCCAGAAGGAGCCGGAGCACCCCGACCACCTCCCCACGGTCATCCTCAACCTCTTCCTTGTTATGAATAGCACTTGTATTCATCATGAGGCCAATGGGCCAGTATATATACATGTACATGAGGGTATAAAGTATTCATCATGAGGCCAATGGACCAGTATATATACATGTACATGAGGGTATAAAGGGAAAACCTATATTAGGCATTATCTATACAAAGAATAACAGGATATTGTCTACCCCCCCCCCCCCCCTCAAACTCATGGTAGATCTATAACACTGAGTTTGGAGAGGTAAAAGGTATGATAAGCTCTAGTTTGTGTCTTCGTGAAGAAATCTGCTAACTGAAGCTCTGAAGGCACATACTGAAGAGCCACAACCTGATTCTGTACCTGTGACCGCATATAAGAAGCATCAACACCAATATGCTTGGTGAGTTCATGCTTCACTGGATCTCGAGCAATGCTGATAGCACCCGTACTGTCAGATAAAAGAGGAGTCGGTGTAGAAACAGTAACACCAAAATCCTCAAGTAACCACCGTAGCCAAGTAACCTCTGCTGTCAAAAGAGCCATAGCCCGCAATTCAGCCTCAGCACTCGAACGAGAAACTGCTGTCTGTTTCTTAGTCTTCCAAGCAATGAGAGAACCACCAAGAAAAACACAGTAAGCAGAAAGAGACCGATGATCAGAGTGATCACTAGCCCATGTAGCATCAAAGTATGCCTAGAGCTGTAAAGAGCTGGAGCGTGGAAAGAAAAGGCGGCGAGAGATAGTTCCACGAAGATATCGTAGAACACGAAGAAGATGACTATAGTGAAGCTGAGTGGGAGCAGAAACAAACTGACTCAAGATATGAACTGAATATGAAATGTCAGGACGAGTGACACCAAGGTAAACAAGACTCCCAACAAGATAGTGATAGCGAGTAGGATCCTTAAGAGGTTCACCATCAGTAGGTCAAAGGTGAACATTGAGTTCCATAGGAGTCTCAGCTGTACGCTCATCAGTGAGAGAAGCACGATCAAGAAGATTCTGGATATACTTCTCTTGGGAGAGAAATAAACCTTCAGATGTAGAAGAAACCTCAATCCCAAGAAAGTATCGAAGAGGACCTAGATCAGACATGAGAAACTGCTCATTGAGACGAGCCTTTACAAAGGAAATATACTGAGAATCATCTCCAGTAATGATCATGTCATCAACATATAGAAGAAGAGTCCGACCACGAGAAGAAGTGTGAACAAAGAGCGCAGGATCACGAGCACTTGCAGAGAAACCAACTGCAGTGATCACAGAAGAAAAACGTTCAAACCAAGCACGAGGTGCTTGCTTGAGCCCATAAAGAGAGCAACGAAGTCAACAAACCATGCCCTCAGGGAAAATTCATCTATTGCATTTGCTATTAATGCTTGCTAAGTACGTTTGTACTCACTCTTGCTAACTCCCCCTTTGCTAGATCATGACTCTGCTGCTCAAGCGTCCGATTGGTTTGACGAGGCGGCTGAGTTCTACCAGGAGGGATAGAAGGACGAGTAGCCGTGCATCGGCTTCGTCAGGCTTTTGGTGTAACTAATATCTATGTGATATCCTTTTGTTGTACTTGGATCTGATGTACAACCAAAGTACTGGACATGTAGCCCTGTGTGGCTTGGTTTGTAATATATTTACATTCAGTCTCTAATTATTGTTCTGTTGCAACACTTTGAATACGGTGTACTAATTAATAAAATATCGGGTGCGCTCGATGTTTTGATTAGTTAGTATACCGACATTCGTGTAATTAACTCGGTGTAAAAACAGTGAAGCTGTTAATTACCTAGGCTAATTATGCGGGTCATCACACCCGGGTCTAGCTCGTCGACAGCAAGGCCGAGCCGCTTCTCCTCTGTTCGGTGAAACTGACTAGTGGACCGCAACTGTCAGTTACCCTTGTGCACACGCGAGTCGCTAACCACCGGGCCCCATGCTGTCAGCGGTTGCGACCCGGTCCGAAGGAAAACGCACACAAAAGCGAAAATACTCTTTCCCTTCAGTGAAAGCGTACTTTTGCCATTTCTTTGATTTATATGAACCAAACCAATTCAAATCTTCATAACTTTTGAACCCTAACTCCAAATTCGATGAAACGAGTTTCTAAATTCATGTAGAATCGTCTAGTTTTAGAATATGCAAAAATATTTGAAGTTTGTTTAGCAGTTTAAATCATAATTCAAATTTAAACTATAGGTTTGAAACCCTAACCTACAACCCTGCTTGTTTTATGTATTGATTTTACTTGATTTTACATTTGACTTCTTTTTGCTACTATTAAAAGTTGGTATTTGTTATGTTCTTATTCGACGATGTGTAAACACCGACACTGACGATACCCTCGTCGACGATTTCGATGCCATGTTCGTCCCAGAAGAGCAAGGCAAGCACCCCCTGATCATATTGATCCGAGTTTTCATAATCACTTAACATGTTGATTAAAAACTTGCATGCATGCTTTATATTTTACAAGAATGTGTATTTTATAGCTTTTGGTAGTTAAACCCACACTAATGGATTTCCTTAATCATTGTTGATTCGTGATCCATGACAACCCTATATGATGATTAAGTTCATAACAATATATTGGGTATAATCATATAATATTTTGCATATGCTTAGCACTGCTTTAGAAAGGATACTGGTGTCAGATACCCCCACACCCACCTTTCTTTATGAATTTTCTAATGATTAATTATGATAGTAAAGGATACTGATATTTTAATAAAAATAAAAACAAAACAATGGTTTCGACATGGGTGATTATTGGCAATAGCTGGATGTACATTTAACATGTACGTATATAGGGGGAGTTTTATCGCCCAAGTCAAATCAAGGACCAAACGTAGTGTTGCATGATCCAAGTAATAACCGTACAACCATAAGGACTGGTATGGGACGGCTTTAACCTATTAAGTTATTTAAAACTAGCTTTGCACATTAGAAGGTTGTAGTAGCACGGGCTGTTCTGTGATAGACTACTCGAACAGGTGCCCTCACCGAGGTGTTGGTAATAACTCCTGCCGATGTAATGGTGTACATCTGGCTATGGGAAGAAACGATTGTTGTTTTATTGAGCTCAAAAGATTACGATTTATGTGATTGTTTGTTTCTACCATAGCAAGGACTTAACGTCACCGGGCTGGTGCAAAGTTAGGTTTGAATAATGTAACAGTTATGTATGATCTCTTGCGGCACACCAAAGGAAGTGTATTAATTAAGCTTTGCAAAAAAGAGATAATCGTTCCTTATGAGTAAAGCAGTACACCTCTGTGGAGTGTAAAACTAATCGATTAGTCGTATCCACAGTCATGGATAGCTTGGAGAACTAACACGGTTAGCTGTTTTCTATTTTCATAAAATGGAACAAATGATATGAAGTAAATGCTTTCACAAGTTTCTCTATAACAAAGTTAATTGTTTTATTTTCTCACGAAGGACTGTGAGACTACTCACGAAGGGCAGTAAGTAATTTATTACATTTCTGTTATTTACTTGTTATTTTACTTACTCGTCAAATTGTTTTATTTTCATTTACGTTTTCAATTTACTATTCAGTACTTACATTTCAAATTTAGCTTTATGCAAAATAACCGTAGCAGCCTTTCATTTGATTTAGCTTACATATATTTAGGCTTTGTAAAAGTCTTACGAGTACCTTTGTACTCAACTTGTATTACTATTGTTTTTAGGCGAAGAATTAGAAATACCAGAGGACATTTACTCTAACGCAGATTACGGGTTTAACGATGACGGTTCTTTCTAAGGATTCACCTTGTCTGTTGCCTGTGGATTATTGGGCTTAACTGGCAAACAACAAGATGAAATTTTCCACTGTTGTTTACTTTTGGTTATGTAATATCATGCGTACTAAACTTCCCTGTAATAAAATGTTGCAACTTTGGTATGGCTGTGTTTTCAAATTGTGTCAGTGCGTGCTAGCTACTGATCATGAGACTAGTACAGTATGCACGTTAGAACCTTTTTTTATGTTGCATTGTAGCATAAAAAGGGAGGGTCTTACAATAATTGAAATACAGGATGAAGAGATCGGAACCATTGCCATCGTATTTGTTTTAATAGTTACTTACATAGTTTTGTGTGCCTAATTTACATGTGCAATTTCATCTTTTATAGGTCCAGGTTCTTGTTCTATTGTTGATTAAATATGGTAGTTACAGATGCAACAAACCTTCGTTAATTAGGTATTAACATTTCTACCATTCTACTATGCTATATTGTTTTGATATGTTTTATCTATTTCATTGAAATGTTAAGCATGTAATTCAAATTTATCTTTAATTATGTATTTGTGTTGTATTTTTGTTATACCTAAATGTCTGTAGTCTTTGACGACAGTAATAATCGCTTATTTTTTTTGCCCGAGACTTATATAAATCCTAGCTCCGCCACTAGCACGGTTCGCCACAGTAGTTGAGCTAGCAACCTAGAACAATTGCAAAAACCCTCATGTAGTGCTGCCAATGTGCACTCAATTGGATCAAACATCAACTCTAAAGTAAACCAAGAGGACATAGTTTGATGAAGTACCAGTTCGGAATCCCTTGGGCGTCAGATCCTCCGGGGAAGCAAGGAAGTTGCCGGCCGCACCATTGACAAGAATGTCAAGCTTGCCGAAATGCTCAACTGTCGCTGCGAGCACTCTCGCTGCATCCTCTTGCTTGCGGACATCTCCCTCAAAGCCAACAGCCTGCACGTCACACCAAGATCGCATTACTACAGACTATGAGACTAACACTACCTTTTTATATTTTTGAAGAACACCACTTTATCCCAAAGAACAATAGTTTAGTACATTAAATCATGGCAGGAAGCATATTCCTTGTGAATTTCGTGTTGAGTCAGAGACACATGAGCGCAACGCATTGTGCGCCGAGCAACCCAATTAATCTATCACGAGCACGTTCACTTCAGAAAATAGTAAGGGGATTTTATTTCATAGACGCGTTCCTAGATCGGAAGCGCTCACCAGGTACACGCCTCCCAAAGAAAACTCGATTGCCTTGGATTCCATGAACCAATACAAGAAAACAGAAAAATTTCCACACAGAGTCGCAATAATTGCCCTTCCTACTCTATCACGAAACTAAGGAGACAATCAGACAAGAAAAGGCCAAAACTTTTTTTGCAACTAACGGCCAGAAAGCACCAAACTTTAAGCAAGAAACCAAACGCCGTGCGTAATAGCGGTAGGTAGAATGGTAGGAGAGGAGGGAGCGGATTGGGCGCACCCGGAGGCCGTGGGCGCGGAGGGCGGCGACGGCCTTGTCGAGGACCTCGCGGCGGCGGCCCATGATGGCGACGTGGGCGCCGTGGCGGGCGAGTTGGCCGGCGATCTCGAAGCAGATGCCGGAGCCGCCGCCGGTGACTAGCGCCACCTTGCCCCTCAGCACGTCCGCCCGGAAAGGCGACTCCATCGCCATCTCTTCTTCTTCTTCCCAATTCCAGTGTCTTGGCTACGCCGATGGAGAGAGATGCGTGGTTAGTGAGCGGCTGATGCCGGCTTTGTTCCGTGTTTGGCCTTGTCTTTGACACATACGCAGCGGTATTGTCGATGCGTGGCTTTGATTTTTTTATGGTTTTTATTGGTATCGCTAATTCGAGTTATCTCCGCCATTTTTTTTAATGATATTGCTAGACAATCTCGCTATCGAATAGTCTGAGATTACCAAATAGATCTAAAATAGAGAACATAGAAAAAACGAGATACAAATATGAAGAGGAATGGGTCTGCTATTCTTTATTACTTATTTATATGTATAATGGGGTGACTGCATGCCTCTTATTTATTGACTACATCTAGGGTTTCGGCTAAAGGACCATCGTGGGCCACGGTTTTCGAACACTCCTCCTTGGACCCTTTGCCGCG
Source organism: Rhipidocladum racemiflorum (assembly GCA_036346355.1). Lineage (NCBI taxonomy): Eukaryota > Viridiplantae > Streptophyta > Magnoliopsida > Poales > Poaceae > Rhipidocladum > Rhipidocladum racemiflorum. The sequence goes on along the minus strand of CM070576.1, from coordinate 65,572,828 downwards.
AGATGCATGTGCCTCATCAAAACTTTAGAAAAACCCAGTGAAAAAAATACTTAGAGAGAGTATATAGCATATGCTTTCTGTGTTGCACGAATTGCCTCATTAAAACCTTATGTAAGAAAACTTCCATGAAAACTTACTAAGGGAAAAGAGTATAATTCACCCAAACATCAATGCTAATCTTCGAGATTCACGTTGGATACTCAAACTTTATATTCAAGATTTATGTAGGAGTATGTGAAAATTTTCCACCTGAAACATGCACTTCTCTAAGTCTCAATATCTCAATCACTCTAACGCACCTTTCAAAAGAATATGCTGGAGTGATTTAGTTAATAAATCTACGAGATTTTCACACGATTTAGTATGCAGTATCTTGATCTCGCTCATCTTATGCATTTCATGAACATAAAAGAACTTGGGATTGATATGCTTAATGAGGTTGATTTTCACATATCCCATTTGAGCAACACAAGCTGCATTATCTTCATAAATGATAGTGAGAGTTTGTTCCATGTTTAAGCCACATGATTTCTGAATGTGGTGAACCATTCTTCGAAGCTATGCACATTCATGGGAGGCTTCATACAAGGCAATAATTTCTAAGTGGTTTGTCGACGTCGAGACAGGAGTCTGCTTAGATGACTTCCAAGAAATTGTTGTTCCACCACAAAGTAAAAATACCCCGTTTGTGACTTACCAGTATGCGGGTCTGATAGGTACCCAGCATCGACATAACCAATCAAATTCAATTCAAGGTTTCTTCTGTAGAACAAGCCAAGATCTTTGCTTCCCTGGGGGTAACGAAAGATGTCCTTCATCCTTTCCAATGCCTTTTGGTGGGTTCTGCATTGTATCAGGCTAGCAAATTCACGGCGAAAGCAATGTCCGGCCTATTGCTATTCGCAAGGTACATGAGTGCTCCAACTGCACTCAAATATAAGAATTATGCTCTTAGGACTTCATCCCCCTCTTCTCTAGGCATGTATGGATCTAAGTCTGCTTGTAATAACCTTCCGACCATTGGGGTCTTTGCAGAATATGCTTTTTCAAAACCAAATCTCTTCAACACTTTCTGCGCGTAGGATGATTGGTGTTCCAAGATCCCACCTTGGACATGTTCAAGCTGCAAGCCTAAACAAAACTTGGTTTTACCCAAATCTTTCATTTCAAACTCAGATTTCAAATATGAGCATGCTTCTTCTATTTCTTCATCCGTTCTAATGATGTTCAAGTCATCTACATAGACGGAGATTATACAAAATCCATTCGGGGATCGTCGTATAAATACACATGGACAATCTTCGTTATTTGTGTAGCCTTTCTTGCAGACAAAGTCACTCAAGTGATTGTGCGACATTCTTCCTTACTGCTTTAGCTCATACAGTGATTTCTCCAATTTGACACTGTATAAGGTTCTGTTTGCTCTGTTTTGATTCGGGAGAGGGATACCTTCTGGTACTTTCATGTATATCTCCGAATCCAAGTTTCCATATAAATATGCTATGACAACATCCATTAGCTTCATTCTCAACTTCAAGTTGACTGCCATTGAGATCAAACATCTAAAGGTAATTCCTTCCATGACCGGAGAATAGGTTTCTTCATAATCAACCCCAGGACGTTGAGTGAAACCTTGAGCAACAAACATTGCCTTGTACCTTATACCTTCATTGTTTTCATTTCTCTTCTGAACAAAAAACCATTTGTGATCTCCGGGTTTATATAGGGAGGCATGCGGCACAAAGGCCCAAACACATCTCTTTTGTTCAGAGAGACTAATTCTGCAATGATTGCCTTCTTCCATTCTTCTCAATCGAGCCTTTTCTTACACTCTGCGAGAGATGCAGGCTCGGGATCATGATCAATGATCGTGGCAATCTTCTTTGCAAAGTATGCATCGACATTGGCTGTTACTCTATTCATAGATTGTCCTGTTGTTACAAAATTTATGGACATTTCATCATGGGGTGCTTCATGCACTTCAACTACTCTTCACTGATGTCTCCCATCGCAGGAGCAAGTTCCTTTAGTTTTTCATCACCCATGTGTGCGCACACATTGTTTCCGGCGGCTTCCTGCAATGAAAGATTCAGATCTGAAATTGCCTTTCCCACATGCTTCTTTCCATTGCCAGGTCTCAACTGGCTCTCCTTCTTGCATTGCGGCATTTTCGTGATTGCCTGTGGTAAGTCCTCTTGCCCAGTTTTCCCCAGACGTCTCCGGGTACTTTGGGTTTGAGAAACTAGATTTTCTGTTCTTTTTCTTTAATGCCTCTAAACAGGATGAGGGATACTTTCTGTTTTCTTTGGTATTTCAACCCTCTCTGGTGCATTTCTTGTAGGTACATGCGACTTAACCACGCTTTTCAGATCACAAAATGTTCAGGCAGTTCATTTGCTAAATTCTGCAAATCAATTATCTTCTTTACTTCTTGATTTGCTTCATTAGTGCGAGGGTCATGCGCGGGGATCCCAGTGGAATGACATATGATTTCCCGGTATTTTTCATCAAATGGTTGATTTCCTCCCCCTAATGACGGGAAACGATCCTCGTCAAAGATGCAGTCAGCGAATCGGGGTGTATGCAAGTCTCCAGTCATGGGTTCCAAATACCTGATTATGGATGCACTCTCATAACCAATGTATATCCCAGACTTGCGGAGAGGGCCCATTGCAGTCCGCTGTGGGGGGTATATATATACTATACAACCAAATTTTTTAAGCTGGAAAATCTTCGGGATGACCCCTTTCACCAATTGCATAGGTGAATGGATGTTGTAGGCCGATGGTCTATAATTGATGAGTGCTGCTGCGTGTAGGACTGTGTGTCCCCAATAAGTACTGGGCAAGTTACAACTCTAAAAGAGTAGTCGGGCCATGAACTTGATCCTCTTTATTAGTGCTTTAGCTAGTCCATTTTGCGTATGGACGTGCGGTACAGAGTGCTTAACTGCTATTCCTGTTGCTGTCTAATAATCATCAAATGCATTGGAAGTAAATTTGCCAGCATTGTCCATTCGAATGGACTTCTCATGATGATCAGTAAGGCCCTATTTGGTACGGTTCCAGATTCTAGTAGAAACGGAAACGGTTCCAGATTCTTGGTAGAAACATTTCAGGTTGGATTCTGTGAATCCGGTGAAACTGTCTTGAGACCGATTCAGCCACGGAGTGGAAAAAGAAGAAACGATCTGAGGAGAATCATTCCGAGCTTTAGTCCATTTGGTTGGGTTTCTTCCAGAATATAGTAGAAACGGCCCAGTTCTAAGTTCCCAAATGGGGCCTAAATGTATTCTTAATTCCGATGATCTGCGAGATCAACTTTGCAAATGCATAATTCATTGTTGACAGCGGACATACATGCGACCATTTCGAGGATGCATCAATGAGCACCATAAAGTACCGAAACGATTCTTACAAGGGCTGAATCGAGCCACAAATATCCCTTTGGATGCGTTCCAGGAATGCAAGGATTTCATGTTGCATTTTCATAACAGAGGGTCTAGTTATTAATTTCCCAATGGCACATACATGGCAAAGAAAACTTCATGATTCGAGAAATTTTTAACATTAATGCCATGACCTTGTGAGTTGTTAACTATATTTCTCATCATTTTAAGACCAGGATGACCTAATCTACAATGTCATAAAGAAAATAATTCAGAACTTCTTAAGACAGTATTCAAAGAAGTATACACTTCAGGTGCATGAATTTTCGTGTAGTACAACGCAAATTCATATAAGGGACATTTTTCTAATACCATTTTTCCATATTCCGCATGCTTCACAATGCACAAGTGCTCTTTGCTATTTTCTTTATTGATTTCTATGTGAAATCCATTGGCGCAGATGTCTTTGAAACTTAAGAGAGTCCGTGTTAATTCAGGGTACAAAAAGGCTTCTTTAATTACCAAAGTTGTACCAATTAGCAATATAACTGTGGCTCTTCCGGAGCCTATTATATATGAATCGCTTCTTGCGATCGTAGTAATCCTTCCAACGTTCTTTATGATCATTTGAAAGTATTTAGACTCTCTTAAGATGGTATTTGTTGTGCCACTATCAACAATACATATCTCCTCCATTTGGGCGCTACACAATTTCTAGATAAAAGAAAAATAATTCTAATCAGACAGTGGCAAAATAATTCAAATATTTCTTACAAATATAGAATACTGGAATGAGAATAAACTGCATATTCATTCATGAGAAAAAAAAATGCTCTTTTAGAGTTTACAATTCATTATTCAAATTAACTAACAACCACTGTTTTGTAGTCCGCAAACTTCAAGCGCCCCCAATCTTGCTGTGCTTGGAGCAAGATGGTGGACTTGAGTTTCTCGAACTGCTTCTGAAGTGCTGTCCATAACTCAAGTGCATTCTCCTCAGCCATGTATTCATTCTTCAGAGTGGCTGAAAGGTGATGCCTGAGAAAAGGCAAAGTTTGATCGTGTTGCTCAGCAGTAGGTTACACGTCCTTTGAGGACCCTAAGCCGGTGGCAGCTTCGTGCTCACAAGCATGATCTTTGCATTTGATGCCCATGTGAGATAGTCCTAACCATGCGGGGCCAGTTCTTCAAACTCACGATTCACAATCTCAGACATTTACATGTTTACAAAATTCTATCATTAGATTACTGCGTGTAATCTAATAAAAGAGTGATTGCAAAATTCATAAAATGCATAATTAATTTCTCATAAATTTCCAGCAAACTAAAAGAAAGCAATAATTGCAAAATTCATAAATACAAGTTCACAAATATTCATAAAGATTCATAAATACAGCTTCGTGTATGTATGTGATCAGCTTCGTGCATGCGATCAGATTCATGCGCGCGATTGGCTTCGTCCGATCGGCTTCGTGCATGCTATCAGATTCATGTGCACGATCGACTTCGTGCGATCGGTTTCAAGCGCACAATCGGATCTGTGCGATCGGCTTCGTGCATGCGATCGAATTCATGCGCACAGTCGACTTCGTGTGAGTGATCGGCTTCGTGCATGCGTTGCGATTAGTTCCATGCGCGGTGGTGACCGCTTCGTGCGGCATGCTTCAAGTGTAAATTAGAGAGGGAAAAGAAAAACTAAAATACACGTGAAGCAATAATTGCAAAATACATAGAAGTATTCATAAATTATTCATAAATGCTGCAAGGGAATGCTAGGAAATTAGACCAGCGCTAAATAATTTTCTAGCAATTTTCATAATTTTCTGGCAATTTTCAAAAAAAAATTCTGTTATCTTTAATCAATTTTTCGAATTCCTGGTCAATTTTCGGAAAGAAAAAAATAAAAAATACTGGGGGGGCGTAAAAAGGGGATTTCCCCTCCTCGGTTTCCTTTTCCAATTTAACCGGACTTCACGTCCGGCTTGGACTTCATGTCCTGGTGCGAGCGAGGCCAGAGGAGCCCCTTAGTCGGCGGCGGCACCGGCCAGGATGTGCCGCAGGTGTGCGGGCGGAGCTACAGGTGCTGGCGATGGGGAGGCTAAGGGCTTCGGCCAGCCAAGCTGGTTCAAAGCGGCGGGACCGAGGCGCCACGATGAGGCATGGCAGGGCGCGGTGGGGCCCTGCGAGGTGCGGCGAGGCAGCGCGGGGCTCGATGGCGTCTTTGGCCTTGAGAGAAAGCGCGTGGTTGGCGGCTCGATCGGTGAGTAGAGCCAGTCGGGCTTCGAGCGACGGCCGGTGAAGGTCGAACTGCGAGCGCGCGACGGGAGGCCGAGGGGAGGCACCAGACGGCACAATGCTTCTACGGAGTTCGGCGCGTGGGTGGCGCCAGCGGCGCCGGCCGAGGCGGCGCGGCTTGGCCGGCGGCGGCCGTCTTGCGGTGCGAGGAAGCCCACCACGGCTACGTGAAGTGAGGGAGAGGGGCCTGCGGCTTCGTGGCCGGGAAGCGACGGCTTGTCGGCGGCGAAGAAACAACGGGCGGCAGCGTCTTCGAGGCCGGATAGGCGGTGATTTCGTCCAGGTGCAGCGGTGGCTGGGCTTCAAGCCGTCAAGCGGGCTAGGCGCGGCGGCACGACGCTTCGTGGCCGAGGCGTGGTACGGCGCTTCGTGGTCATCGGTAGATGGCTTCGTGCCACGTACTGGTGCTTCGTGCAAAGTACTATAGTCATGGCATTTGCAGCTACGTGCAAATCACCTTATTCTGTAGCTTCGTGCTAATCGCAGCTTCATGCCACGATCTATAGATTAGATGCATACTTGTAGCTTCGTGCCACGATTAGATGCATTCATACTGTGTATTGAAAAACAAAAAGAAAAACACCACGAACGCGTAGCTTCGTGCCACGTAGATGCATGCGAAGATTCATACGAGGAATTAGATTCAATCCCTCGAATCTCAGCTTTTTCTCACATTTTCAATCTGTTGCCGGTAGAGCTTCGTGCTGATAACGTGTTAGACAACCTCGCTATCGAATAGTCTGGGGTTGCCAAACAGATCTAAAGTGGAGAACAGAGAGAGAGAGAGCGCGAGACACAAATATGAGGAGGAACGGATCTGCTATTCTTTATTGCTTGTTTCTGTGTACAATGGGGTGACTCTCTGGCTCCTATTTATAGACTAGGGTTTCGGCTAAGGGACCATCATGGGCCTTCGTGGGCCACGTGGTTTCCCAACAGTTATAATCGGTATTGCCACATGAGGTCTCTTCCTTTGCTCTCTTCCCTTGTCATTTCTTTCGTCCTTTTTCTAACAAAAAAATTGATCATAAATAATGACGATTAATACATCTGAGATTCATAAATAACTACGATTTTTTATAAACAAATTGTATCTGATAATTACGGCCCATATTAAAATGTCTCATAGACGCTCGGTCAAAGTTACCATTGATCACGTAAATAACTGTCCGATCTGCAATACAGGTCGGACAAGAATTTATCTTTATCTGAGTCCCTATCAGGTTGGGAACGGTCATACTACCCTTTATCACACCGATCTAGATAAGACTGGGCAACCTTCTCCCCGATTTGATTTAGGTCAATAAGGAATCTTCGCACAAAGATAACGTACGGAAGAAGCTTTCTCTAATAGGTATAGACGGCCGTTTGGAAGTTACTCCTTATGAAGAGACGCCCCTCTGACGAAAAGACATATCTTCAATAAGAAGACACCTTCTAATGAAAAGACAACATTTCATGGTGAAGAATCTAGGCCCCGCTTTGCTTTTTGGTTTAGGTAATTAATTATGACATGTTTAGAAGACTAACGTTTTTCTCTTAAGAATTTGAGAATAGGTTGGTCTCGTATACGGCATCGAGTATGTAAGGTGATGAAGATAAGAAAAGAAGGATCAAAGACTCAAAGTCAAGGTACAAGAAGGATTTTATCTCTATCTTTTCTTTACCGATCTCGGTGTTTGGAGGAAAGACCGGATTTTAGGTCTGCCGTACTATTAAGAGGGAAAGCAAATGAGTAGCTTGGTTTGTCAAAGGTTTAAAGTTTGGCTCAAAATTCTTCTTGAAAAATGCATACTAGGTGCATCTAAACAAACTTGTCTTTTAATAGTTTATGAGTTTACAGAAATTCCGACACTACCGCCGTTTATTGTGTGGTAGTACCGCTAGGTCGGTACTACCGAGTTCTTCATAGCGATAGATAAATTACAGAGAAGGTTTTCCCAAGTTTATCTTTCAGTCTCTGAGCTGGAACTACAGCAGGCAAAATTGCGGTACTACCGCTACACAGTAGTACCGACTCTTAGGGGTGGGCAGAAAAAACCGAAATCTGAACCGAACCGAAATAGCCGAAATTACCAGTTTTTTCGGTTTTATAGGTTCGGTTCGTTTTTTTCCAGTATATATCAGTTTTTCGAGTTCGGTTCGGCACTGCCCACTTGGCCAGTGCGGACGCCCGAGTCCCGACTAGCCCGAGGCCCACGGCCCACCAGTGGGCGCGGCGCTCGCCTGGACCCCGACTCCCTAAGACCCCAGTGGCTCACTCGATTGAGACTCTCCCGACTCGACGACTCGTGTAATCGACTAATCGTGTTCCTCTCTGGCTCTCGACTCACAACTCTCGTGCCCTAACCCTTGGTAGCCGCCGCCGGCGCCCAACGGTCCCGCCGCAGCACCACGCCGGCGCGTCCCCTCCCAGGCGACGCTGCCTTGCCGCTCCCTCGTCTGGCATAGCCTCGTGCTCCTCCGTCCGACGCCGCCTCGTGCTCCTCCGTCCACTGCACCGCCCAACGCCGGCTCGGGCTCCCATCCACAGCACCACCCCACGTCGGCCCGTGCTCCCCCGTCCGGCGCCGCCTCCTGCTCCCTCGTCTCCCTGTGCCTCAATGACCAGGACAGGTAAGCCGTAAGCCCACGAAGTTAGCAACTAGCTGGCTTATATGTTCAATCTAGAATTTGTATCACAGTATGTTATATCACAATATGCTTTTTCTCCCAGCAAGCTTCCAACTACAGACAATGCTTAACCTGACATATCCAAATCATGTTAAATCTATAGATCATTAACCGAATAACCGAATAAACCGAACCGAAATTTTTTGGTTTATTCGGTTCAGTTTTCAGTTTTGAAAATTTCGGTTCGGTTTTTTATTTTTGAAAACCAAAATAATTTAAAATCGAAAAAACCAAACCGAAAAACCTGAATAAACCGAATGCCCACCCCTACCGACTCTGATGAGCGGTAGTTAAAAACCAGTGGGGCACCTTCTGTAAGTTTTTAAATGCACGGTACTACCGCTAAACATGGTGCGGTGCTACCGAAGAACCAGTAGTACCGGATAAATGCCAGCGGTAGCTAATTTACAGAGAAGGGTTGTCCCCATGTGTTCTTTGCTCAAAATGAAGAACCGGCACTACCGCAATACAAACAACAGTACTACCACATGGTCAGTAGTACTGGGATTATTTAAGCGGTAACTAATTTCCCGAAGGGGGTATTTTTAATAACTCCCTCAAATTGCTTGAGTGGTACTACCACATGTTGTTTGTCGGTAGTACCGACCCTCTTCAACGGGCAAATTAACTATGCATTAAATGCTCAACTGCCTCGCACAGTCGACTGTTACTGTGTTGTGTCAGTCGAGCAGTAGTACCAGACCTTAGCCGACGATACTACCGCAATTCCTGAATTTTTCAAGAGGTTAAAACGGCTAGTTTTTGTTGGTGGGGGGGGGGGTATAAATACCCCCCAACTGCTTTTGGACACTCTTCTAACTTTTCATTGATTATTCTTGAGCTCTAGCAACCTCTCTCACTTGCATTCATTTCATTCTTGAGAGAAATTAAAAGCAATCGAATTGTATCTGAGTGTTTTGAGCCAAATAGAAAACCCGGTACACACTCAAGTGAAGAGTTTGGTTTTTATTCTCTTGGAGGTTGCCGCCTCCTAGACGGTTTGGTGGCGGGAAATTGGTAACCTTCTCAAAGAAGATTGTGAGAAGGCCCAATTCGGTGTGAAGGCTCAGAGCTCGCCTACCCGGAGTGGGGAAGAGCTACCCGGATTATACGAGGAAGGCTTAATTGCGCAAAGGAGGCGACTTGAAGTGAGTCAAGCTACCTCAACGTGGATTAGGGGAGATCGGCAAGTCTCCGATCACCACGGGATAAATCATTGTCTCCATTGTGGTTTGCTTCCCTACGATCTCATTTGTGCAAGTTTATTCTTCCAGCATATTTAGCACATCTTGATCTTCGCTAGTTGTTTGATTGATTAAAATTTGTTCGTTGGTGCACATTAGTTGAGCCTAGAAGTTTTAGACCTTATTTGTGAAGTTTGTTTCTTACAGAATTATTTGTTTAAGTCGTTAAATTTAAAGCCGAAAATTTTATAACCTCCTATTCACCCCCCTCTTGTTGGTTATCCTTGATCCTACACACGGGAAGACACCTCTTCGAAGATGACAACCGCCATTTCTTTGATGCTATAAATATGATACTCCCGCACGGATTTAGATAGGTTCAGAATCATAATTAGAGTGTATGTCAAATATGAAAAAGTAAAGTCTGTATACTGTAAAGAGCTTGTGATAATACAATTCTCGTTCTTTTCTACCCATTTTCGATATTGTTTTATAGATGAAAGGCAATTTAAAATTATATTCGTAAACTCTATCTAGGAATCTCCGAATCTTGAACATCGACAATAAACTTTAAACGTTAAGATGAATTCAATTGAAAACTTTTAATTTTATTTTTTTATTCAAAAATCTTTAGCTCAAAATTTTCTTGATTAAAAAACTATCGAAAATAGTTTAAAATATTTTCTATTAAAAAACTTTGAGAAAAAATTGAAAACAAGACTTTGTTTTAGTGCAAAGAGAAGTGGTTGGAGGGGAAAGGAGGATGAAAAAGTACATCGCAAATATGGCGACCAAAGAGAGCGTTGGAGACGACAGATGAGTGTAAGCAGAGGAAGAAACCACATGTCATGTCACAACAAGAGAGCTTGTGAAATACCCCACACAATCAATTAACAGTTAACGATGAATTAGGAGGAAAATTAAACAAAAACGGTGATTAAACTTTATTAACTCATATGAAACATTACAATATAAATTGACAATCCATATACAATTATGGAATTAGGAAACAATAAAAGTCGCAGTTACAAAATTCAATCCACTGATTACAATCTAATTGTGCAGAATTACAAAGTATAAAATTCTAATCTAATGATCTTCAGTCTTCATCTGCATAACCTGCATTGTAAGAAAACAACCATGCATTAGATTAGAATAGAAATAAGTAACTAAATTGAAATATAAAATCTGAGATAGAACTGCCGTCAGTCTTTAATTAATTATCGCTAATTAAGGTACCCTAGATCATCCGGGGGTTAATCTGGCCCCTCTAGCGAATATTAGTTGCATCATTCGGCAGTATACAAACCTGGGTAGACTGTAGATGTGTGTATCAAATTAGCAAACCATAGAAATCAAATTATCCAGCAAAACAATAAAAGACCACACAGTGAAGCCCATAGTGAAAAAGGATAGATCTCAGTTACTGTGCAAAGTGGACAACACACCCTTCCCAGAACCCAACCGAGTCCCTGTGCCAAGGGGACAGCACAACCGATTCCAGAAACCAGTAGAAGTCCCAGCCAACGCCCAGCTAAAAGGTGGAGACTCCCAACTAGCTCAACTCCCAGTACTTCTCAATACCAAACCAAGCATTCGGCTAGAGCTCCAAGCCCAGAAGCAAGGAGCCAGGAGGTCGATCTCCAGAGGAGGAAGCCATCCAGAAGCGCAGCAAGGGGAGAGCGACCACAGGCAAGGCGCAGGCAAGGAGCAAGAAGCAGCCAGGAACCAGAAGGGAGAAGAACCGAGCAGAGCAGCACAACCATCTCCCTCCCTCTTTGACTTCTTCTCAGATTTAACCAAGTAAGTCCCAGCAAACCAATCCCATGTAGGAGAATATACTAGAGACAATAAGAACAAAAATATGGAAATCGAAATGGAACAGACAGTAGGAGTAGAAATGAGCTAGAAGCAAGTATAGGCAGTAAAGAGTAGGAAACTTGGTCTCAGTATTTAGATTTGAACATACAAGGGTTGCATCATGTTTAACCCCAGCCAAATATGCTCCCCCGGCGCACTGACTTTAGGAAAAACAGATGCCCTCCAACTTGCAGTAGATCAATTCAATAGATCATGCATCATGGACCAAGAGAAGACAACAAACCCCCTTAGCATGGCCTCAGAATTCATCATCTACCATGCCACTAATTTACCTTAAGCCAATGTCGCTATACTTTAATCAAGTATTCAAAGAAACATCCAGCAACATAATAGCATATCATCATTGATCATGTGAGTAGAACATTGAAGGAACCAGCATCCTCATACCATACCTCGACATTCAGAGAAGCATTCAAATATCATAGCATTATTTCATCATATACCATGAAAACAAATCAGTAAGGAATCATCACCATCAGGCCATCCTTAAGCAATCAAGAAATGGTTCTAAACATGTTTATCATTCAATCATTCACTATATCTTAAGCATTTCTGTCTGGCATTCTTTTCAACTTGATCAAACCTTAATAAACTATCCAATACACATCACAGACCAAGGAACATATGACCTCAGTGCAAACCTACCAAGCAATTGCCCAAAATTCAGATCATAACATCCCAATACCATCATCAATCATAGATTAGGAATCGGCATCCAGAGGAAAGGGGTAAGAAAATCAAGGGACCATCAAACCCTAATCCAAACTCGAGTTCGTTCATGTGGCGCAAAAGACAGAGGAGAGAAATCGGCATCCAGAGAAGAGAGGAAGAAGGGTAGAGACTTAGGGTTACCAACCCTAATTAGAAAAATGGAGAAGGGAGTGAAGAATCAAACCGCAAGAGCGGAGAAGAGGCGGCAGAGCAGGTGTCCATGTCGGAGTCGGCATGAGACCTCGGTGGAGGCGGCGCAGCGGCGCGAGCCGAGGGGAGGACGAGGATGACGGCGCCAGGGATCAGTGAAGCCGGGTGCGGGACCAAGCCAGGCGGAGGCGCCATGGACCGAGAGAGGAGGCGGAGACACCATGGAGCCAGGAGCAGAGAGGAGTCGGGAGGAAGGAGGAGAGGCGTAAGAAAATGAGAAAAAGAAATAAGAAGGAAAAGAATAGAAAAAAAAAATGGAAAATAAAATAGAAGAGGAGAAATAGAAATAAAAATAGAAAGAAGAGAAAAGAAAAGAGAAAAACAAGAAAAATAATAAATCTGGACAAGTTACCTAAACCTATAGATTTCCATCTCCGTAAAACCTCCAGAAATCAATTCAGATACTTGAATAAATCAAACTATAAATTAAATCGAACAATGAACTCAAACCCAATACAACTGTATAAAAGTCGATTAAAGTGCTAAAAATCGTGAGACAAAACTTATAAACCCTAAAATAATCCATTAAACTAGTTGGGCCTTTTTTAAAAACATATAAAAACCTATTACCACAAAAATATGGTAATCGGGTAGTTGTAACACTTAGTCCTAATTGGACTGTTGATCTGCGTCCGAGTAAAAATCAATAATCTCCATAATAGGTCAATTAGGAAGAATAATATTTTAAATAAGAGAGAAACGTTGACCAAATTAATAGCAACAAAGATTAATTCATACGGATATATGCAGTATGTATTTAACAGAAATCAAAATAAAAACTAAATTAATTAAAAGGACCATTAGGAATATAAACCTTACTATTAGCTGCCTTAATGAGTAAAAATGGATAATCTTGACTACGCCGATGCACCAAGCTAAAATATACTAAATTGCCATATGTTAAGATAAATTACACTAACCTAAAAATATTGCAAACTGTAAGGTCTAAAATTAAAACACGCCAAATCAAGAAGACGCCAAATTAATGTGTATTTATTTGTATGTTGAATTTAAATAAACTAAGTTTATGCATTAGATTAACTTGAGTCAAAAGTAAAGGTAAGAATTGAACGGTGAAAGAAAGGAGGAGAAGAAGTCGGTAAATTAATAATGAAATCATGCATAATAAATCATGCTAATAATAATAATGATAATAATATAACTAATAACCTAATAAAGAAAGGATTGATAGGAGGACAATAAAATATAGTAATAACCAATACAAGAAATACTAATATCAAGAGTACTATTATTAGAATTAAAGATTTAATAAATCGAATTACATTAAGACCTTTATGTCATAATCATATTAGGATAGTTAAATGTTGCATAAGGGTAAATAGTCATACGCACACTAAAAGGAAATGATATTAACACTTTACTTTCAACCAACTAGTCGAACAGGTGGTAAATCGAATAAGTTAGGATCAAATATTATTAATCAAGAAAATGGAATTGAATTGACAAGTATAACCTATTATAATCCATAAAGGAGTTAGATTCTATAAATTACTCAATACATCAACCATAAAATTGAATCAAGAATATTCTAATTAATCAAGGAAACAAAATAAACCAAGTAAAAGGAAAATGAATTAGAGTTGTTAAAGAAACTAAGGAATAATTAATTATAGCAACTGTCATGATAATTGAAACAACTATAATCTTATTTAGATTAGAATATAAATTCAGAATGCAATGGGCATCAAACAAAAAGTAATAAGCCACACTATTTCAGACTAAAACATGTTCAATCAAAACATGTTAATATAAAGAACCTCAAAAATGAAATACTCATTGAACATACATTAATTCAATAAAATTTAAAGAAAGGGTTGGACACCCAAATCATATAAAAGCTTATGAGTTATCTAAATTATATTATTCTCTAATTTCAGGAAATCAGTCTAAATCTGGCAGATTATCTTCTGCAATCGTGTGAGGCCGTATATTCCACCAGAATCCAGGCAAGCATTCCTTGTCCATGTTTATGAAATGGATTTATAAAGAGTTTATAAAAGATTTGTGAAATGCATTGATGCATGGAAAAAATCTATTTAATTGAAAAATTGAAATCGATGATTGGATTAACTGCAAGTGCAGTTGGATTGGTAAATTGATGAATTATGATTTGGACTCAACCGACGGGGAGTCGGGGTGAGTTATTATATGGTGGGTAGAGGGTGCCAAGGAATGAGGTTGCCGGTGGGGCCCTCTACATAGGGATATAATATAAGGTGGAAACCACTTCACTCGGGCAGAGAACCGTATTAATTCGTGTCAACCATAGTGTGTGGAAACAACCGGAAAAGGTTGTCCTATGATGGTATTTAAATCTCCACAATGGGTAAGTATTAAGGGGCGCTCCTCTGGGCATGCCGGTAGGCTCGGAGGACGGATGCCAAATGTGGTCAAGAGACCGGGCGCTATATTGAAGCGAGGATGGAGTATCTCGACAACGGCGGGGATCAATCAAGCTACCCCAATGTCTTAGTACCACTGATTCGCGTAGTAGCACAACTGGTAGTGGTCAGGGCATATGAGTATCTCTGGATGGAGGTACAACTGGCTAACCCAGGTCATAGTGCCGTCGAATCAGTATAGCGTACAACTGGAAGGGGCCAGGGTTGGACATTTAATACCAAAGTAGTGATAAACGTTCTGGTTTCTTGACTTCGGTCAAGTTCACTATGGGGAAAGTGATACAAACCTGCGCAGGGTATAAATCATGAATTCATGCCTGTCTCCTGGACTGGAGGCTACGGAACATTGAATGCGAGTGTTAGTAGAAGTTTTGCAAATAACAATGCCCAAGATTTTCTTAATAAAACCTATTTTGGATAAATGGATTTGAGCTGTGATTGAGGAATGGAACTGGGGAGTTCCTGTGATAAAATCTAGTTTGTTTGGAACTGGAGAGTTCCGGTTTATAAAACCCATTTTGATTTGGAGTTGGTAAGAGCTCCGGTGGTTAAAATTCATTATGATTATGTTACTATTATCGCTTGCTGAGTACATCTTTGTACTCACCGTTTATAACTCTCCCTTTGCTAGATGTTGGATTTGGTGGACAAGCAACTGATCAGAATATGGATTCCAGATGAATGTAGTAGCCAATGATAGTTTTCGGTTAATGAGTATCCATGTAGTTTACCTTATTGTACATGGATTGTATGTATAATTACAAAGAAAGAACATATAGCTCATGTGGCAATGGAAAGGTAATAAAGTTTCCATTTCAGTCTCTAATTATTGTTTCTGTTGCAACACTCTGAAATGGTGTATTAATTAATATTCACGTCGGGCTTACTCGATGGTTTATTAATTAAATATGCCCAGATCAGTATGATTAACTCAAGATTAATGGCACAGCTACAGTCATTATCTGGGGTTAATTATGCGGGTCGCCACAGCTTGTTGCCGAGGGCGCCGGGAAAAAAAACTGCTCTTTCATTCTCTCAGATCTCTCTTGCGACTTGCGAGTTAGCAGTGACCGGCGCTGGTAGAAATTTGTTAGCTAAAAGTTAAAATTAGGAGGGAAGAAGAGCCAGATGCTGAGCGTGTCCATGACTCCATGTACGATAAAAACAAGTGTGCCATTGCCAGGTAGGCCCAATAATGTGTCACCCGAGCGCTCCAGGCCAGGTACGGGACGGACCAGCCCAACTCACGGGCCACCTCGTCTGCTCGACCCTCTGCCGCATCAAAATCAAAATCGAGAAATCGAACTGAATCAAACTAAATTAATTAGAAAATTAGATTTTTTTTGGTTCGGTTTATATTTTGCCTCTATTTGATTTCGGTATTCAGTTTGGTTTTTAATCTTAGAAACCGAAAAAACCGAACCTGAATAGCATCACCGATGCAGAAGAGGCCAAGAGCGAAGGTGGTGGGGTCATGAAGGGCGAGGTAGGAGTGGGGGTGGGCGAGCAAGAAGAGGTTGCCCTCGAGGGAGACAAAGTGAATGTACCGGTCGCCATGGTTGGCGAGGCGGGCGAGGATGGGGCGGGGAGCGAGGAGAAGTTGAGGTGAAAGGAGGCGTAGAGGGAGGTGGCGGCATCTGCAGCGATGTGGTCAGTGTTGGTGGGGGTGGGGCAAAGCCGCGGAGGAAGGAGACAGTGGGGGCATCGGGGACCTGTTGGCGCGGGCACACGGCTTGTCGATGGGGAAGTAGAGGGTGACGTCGTGCTTGCGAAGGTCGCCTACGCGGAGCAGCGACGACAGGAGCGCTAGGTAGAAGACTGAGTGCCATGGAAGAAGGCAGCAATGACAGGAACTCTTCGACAAGCCGCTCCTTGCTCTATGCGGAGGAGACGAAGGGGGGCAGAGGCCGCGGGATTATTTCCGTAAATCAAAAAAACCGAATTAACTGAATCGAATTTGTTTTGTTAATTCGGTTTGATTTTTAAATTTGTTCGGTTCAGTTCGGTTCATGGTTCTTAGAAACTAATTATTTTTTTTAAACCGAACAAACCAAACCCTTAAAACCGAATTAACCGATTGCCCACGCCTGCTCTCACCGCACACAGATCCTACTCACCTCATGTTTGCCCTACGGGCGTGTGCAAGTGCTCCGGTGCGGCGCGTGCCCTCGATCACTGCACGCATGCAGTCTTTCGTCGAAGCAAGCAAGGGTTGCACGCATCGACCTTGTCTTTGACACACGCGTGGCGACTACTGTACGATGGGTGGTTGTGTCTACGGTCTACCCGTACCGCGGAGATACCGATACATGGCATGGGTTAGTGTTACATACTATGCTCGTGTACGTGGTAGAAACGTGTCGTACTTCTTCGTACATGGACGTGGCATGTAACACGATCGAAGATAAGGTTATATTTTTTATTAGATGCTAGATTTACTTTAAAAAATGCGATGAGACTAGAAAAAACTAAATTTTTGTTTTTTTTCCCTTTTAGTGATCTTTTTCGTTCTCCCTCGTGTAACATCGGCAGTGACAGGGTAGCTCGAAGAAGAGAAGAAGAAGAGTCAGAGGCTGATGCTGATGAGCGCGTACGATGCACGCAGGACGCAGCATCTGTCTTACAGAGATGCCTGCATATGCTACGGAGAACCTTTTTTTTTTTTTGGTTAGGGGTGCTACGGGTAACCGTACACCGGCCTGCTGCCTTTGGCGACTTCCAGCCCAAGCGCTGGAGAAGCCCAGAGAAAACAAGAAGGAAGAGGTCGAACACCCACTCTAAGCCCGTGGAGCAGTCGCTCGCGCGGCCCAGAACAGAATCACCCGAGCCGAGGGACGGCTCCAACCAAAGGCTCGTGCCAAATGCCGTTTCACACGGTGGACGTCGGGGTCGGTGCCAACTGAGAGTGAAGGCCTCGACGTCGGTGGGGTCATTAAATCTACATGTAACTCGTTATATTTATCAACAAGAATCAACAAAGGAAGCAGTTATGTTTGCTTACACCGTTAAGATTTCATAGCTCTACGCCTCTACACATCCCTGCTGATATGTACCAGCGTGCATGTAACTGGTGTGCAAGTGCAACGGCCGGCGTTCGATCTGTACATGGGCTATAAAATAGTCCCCTTTGACGGGCATGCATGTTGCCTGCACTTGTCGTCAACATGATCTTCGTCAGGAACTACTATACTGCTTCCTGTTCAGCGGGGAAAAAATGGCCAATTAAAGACAAAACGAACGAACGAACAACGAAAGAAAGAAAGGAAGAAAGAAAGAAAGAAAGAAAGAAAGAAAGGGTCTGATCACTTGCAGGATGGATGCAATGATGCTTACTGTCAGCCGCTGCTTAGGCCTTCCCGGCAGGCATGCAGCCTCAGGACCCCAGACAAAATGCGGCAGCATGATAAGCACGTACGTACGTACATGGACCACCCTTTGCCTCCGGTCACTGTCCACGTGTAAAGACTAAAAAACTTAAGCACTTGGGTGTATTTAATTGCATGTACCAAGTGATACATATATGAGATGGTTTAAAAAAAGTTATCCATATGTTTGGTTGTTTGAATGGAACCATCCCACCCTGGATAAGTGATACAAATTTAAGAAATATTCCCTCTAGATGCTGAACCATTTCATTCACCCAAAATAATGGAACCAAATGGTACAGGACCATCCTATCCCATTAAACCTCATCCCATCAACCGAACACACCCTTACTGACGATCACGACACAAAGTCTGAACTGGAACGGTGGGCATTTTCTCCACCTCTGTAGTAAACAGAGGTGCACGCGCAAAAGGAGTCGTCGTCGTCCTTCTGAGAAAACGAGACGACAGCCACACCTGCCTTCCGAGTGCGCTCTGTCAGTGATATACCTTTAAGGTAATTATAAAGATAATTATATCAAACCTATATTTATAAAAAAATATGATTAGTCTTTTGAATAAATATCATTAGTATCGATCAACAAAGTATATAACTTATTCGTGAAACTCCATATTCATGTTTTAATATTATTATGAATTATCATTGGCCTTATATTATCATGTGGGATAATTGTGATTTATAGGTCATCGCATGTATTGATTGATGATTATGTTTCACGGATCATGGATATAGAGATATTAAATTAATAATATGAACACATGTTAGAGAATATGGTGTTAGATGATCGACCATGAAACATTCCATGAATTGTTATATTCTTAAGTATCATCAGTTAGTCTCATACGTAATGTATATGGGATCCTTAGACCTACGTGTGATTGGTACATGAGCACTATGTAGGTTCGTTCGATATGATCTTTGTGTATATTTGAAAGTCGTTGTGCCTTGTTAGGGCCTGCTATTGACTTAGAGGTCAAAAGGAAAACTTTTATGCGACACAAACATCGTGATTAGTAAGGCATATGGAGCAAAAATCGCTAAAAAAATCAACCGTCAAGGAAGTTCATTTGGTCGACCGATTATCGGTGAATACTGTTCAAATTGTTTTTTTTGCTTTTTTTTTATTTTCCCCAAAAAATTTGATTTGTAAACCTTCGGTTTCTTGTGATTTTTGACTGGGTTTAAACCTGATTTTGCCGATAATCAAAAATTAAAAATCATTCGATTATCACGATTTTGATACGGTGAACCCTACATGATTGAATATGCATGGGCCTACATGGTCACACACTTAACGAGTTGAAATATATTGCTTTGAATTGGATTTATCATTAATGGGCTAAGTAGACTTTGCACCTTAGTTAGACCTTTAACGTAGTGTTCCACTGAGGGGCTATATAAAATGAGTACGTGAAGGCTAGACAGTATGTAACCGCTGTACCACCGTACACACCGAAAACCCTAGCTGTAATCGCTCAAGTCTAGCCATGCGTGTTGGTGTTAGCACACTGACGCACGGCGTTTCTTCCCTAAATATGTGGATTTCAGTAGAGGCGACGCCGATTGGGACAATCGCTCGTGCTTGTTCGACCGCTCGAGGAGGATGGATCACTGTTTAAGGACGTGCGTTACGTTGAATTAGACTATTTCAATTCTCCTTACGCTACACTACACGTTTAGTGGTAATGATCTACGATCTTTACCTGTTTGGTATCATAGTTTAGGTAGTAAATTTTTTAATCGAAGTTAATATGGGCTAACCGTATTCTTTCATGCTCGGCGGTCGAGGCGCAGCCGTGGCGCGACAGGAGTCCACTCCACATACAGCAGCTAGCTATCAGAAATTCAGATTATGCAGGGATCTAGAATTTAGATGCTGCTGGCGCCATTTATACTGGCCAGTAGCTAGCTAACGTCTTGTCTCAGTTTGCATTCTCTTTTCTGGGGATCGATTTGCTACGCATCATTGGCTCTCATCTGGGAGATTTGCTAGCTATGGAAACGGGAGGCAGGAAAACAACGTACTGTTCTTTTTCCTTTTTTTTTTTTTCCTGATCTTCAGACATGATATATAAAAATGAAAAATCGTTTTCATGCATAAACTTCTGCACCAAATGTCCAAATGTGTGTACAACGTATTCACGTACGTTCCAACTGATTGATCCTGATTGATTGATATATTGATGTTGCAAAACATGGTGGGCTACCTGCTTTTTGTGGGCGCCTTACTGTTCGTTTATGCTTAACCCCACCTAGGGCTAGGGTAATTAATATACCACACCAATATACGCACGCATGATGTTTGGTATGCGCTGGACTTTTGTCATGGCCTTCGTCTCAAATGATCAAGGCAGAACAAGCCGGTGCGGTTATTAATTCTCTTAATTAACCCGCACGCACGTACGTATGAACTGATCATCGGTCAGACCTTTGCACGGCCGGATCTGTCAATGAGGAATTGGAAGAGAAGATGTTTTGGTGTATAGAGACATGCTGGTGTGGTGATCTTAGGGTACTAGATATCTAGAAGCAAGGTTACCAAACCGAAACAAACAAAAAAAACGCTTGAAAATTGAAATTCGAAAAATAAAAAATATCGAATGAAAAATTGCTTGAAAATCGATAGAGACCAAAGGGTTAAGAATTCAAAATTTTTGATTCTTTTTTTTAAAAAAATCGACAACCGACCGGTTTTGATCGGTTTCGACCCGGTGCTGACCACTGATGATGCACTAGCACACGATTTTAACAGAAAACCAGTTGGTTTTGCGTCGCATAATTTGTTTTTTCAAAATTTTGATTTTTTATATATTTTTTAAGTTAACCGATTTACCTATCTGTTTTATATGTCTGACCGATCCGATAAGATTAAAAACCGCGAAAATCGATTAATTTATTCGTGAACCCTGCCTATAAGCACATCATGATATGCTAAGGCGACGTCTCATCGGCAGCTAGCCACCTCACATCAGGACCAACCGAGGTCGTGATCGATGCCAGATCATAATATGCTACGTACCAAACTGAAACGGAAAAATTACATCAGAAGAAAAGGAAATGAGGTGGTGGGGACGGAACTAGGGTACAGGTATGTTTCGGTACTTCTAAATTTTTTAAAAGAGGTACAAGATGACTTGATTATTTTTCTTATGTGTTGATTTGATGCCAAGGACAATATGGTCATGGCCAAATTTCAGTCATGACCAACTCAAAGGTGGTGGGATTATGCAGTTAAATGTGAGCTGAATAAATCATGTGTGGCAGGTTTAGCTAAGAACAGTTTATAGAAGTTACCATAAGAGCATGTACAGTGGTATATACGGCAGCTGTCTATAATGCATCTCCACATCATCTACAGAGAGCATTAAAGACAACTTATACAATGGATCGTCTATATAGTCGTCTGTAATGACTTCTCATACAACTAATAGATTGTCTATACAATGGTATAAGCAGTCTAAAGCTGTCTATAAGACCGTCTATTCACGAAAGGACGACTACTCTCTCTCTTCTCCTTCTCTCTCTTCCACCTCATCAAAAATCTTATGTGGTGTCTCTTAGGCCATCTCCAACAGCATTCCCTAAATCTGGTTCCCTATATCACCATATAGAGAATTCCCTAAATAGATTCCTTCCCTATATCTCTTCCCTCTCCAACAGCATTCCCCAAATCCCACTCTCTATTTTCTCTCTCCTATACTATAATCATATTTCATAACCACCCCTATCTCTAGCCCAAGACAGAAAATGCATCATCATATTGATTTTTCCTTCGTTTCCATTCCAAGCAACTCATATAGAAAGCACAACTCGTCTGAAGTGTAAGAATCATGATCCACTCTCTACTCGACCAGATCGTCATCATCATCAGGTAGAGGTTGTGCGGCTGCAGCAGCAAGCTCAGCTTCACGCCTGTGAAGATTGAATGCAATGAACATTTGAATCTACAACTTGAATATGAACAGACAGAAACATAGGACAAATCACTGAAAACAAAGGATAGCACTCACTTTGTTCTTTGCATAGCCAGGTCGATGTAAACTTCCGGAGGTTTAAGAGCAACAGCTTCAACAAAGTGAAGGTTCGGATCACTGATAGCATCAAAGCCATTCATAAGAGTTAATACATAACTCAAGCATATAAGATAAGGTCAACATGCAAACAACAAAGAATTGGGAGAGAACAATGTAGTGGAGAAAATTACCCAGCCAGTTTCCTTGCAAGGTAAAGGAAGGGTTTCTTAAAGTTGTAATTGCTCTTGGCAGAAATTTCATAGTACTGCAGGTTTTTCTTACTGTGGAATGTGACTTGCTTAGCTTTAACCTGCCTGTTCTTCACATCAACCCACAAAATATGTAATTTCACTTATAGATGTCACTGCTCTCACAAATGCACTGCTTTTACTTCAGATTAAGTCATTCAGCGCAACCTATAATGATTCTCTTAGTTACGTATTCATGACATATGCATCAAAGAATGAAACTTACCCTCCTCAAATTGAACCGTTTCAGGCATATTCCCTGATTGAGCATATTAAGTCACAACAGATTTTGCCTGATTTTACTAATGACAAAACGACAGGGTGACCAACTAATCCTGTAACTAATTGCTTAGTAATAAGGTTCCCTCGAAAAATCACAATTACATCCGTTATACAAAATGCACGGTCACAAATCAATACTGTCTTTTTTACTTAAATATCACATTTTACACACTTCTAATCAACAATAGAATCTACAGTTCATTTTTTGGCTGTTTTATCACCTTGCAAGTATCGCATAGTTGTTGACGTAATCTAAATCTAAATCACCGAAAAGCAATTTCTACTGGTGCTTCAATCAGGAAACCCGAACATCGCATGATAAATTAAAATTACTCCCGTAATCTCAATCTAATCAGGAAACACCTAAATATCATCGGATTTTGACGCCACTACAAATCGTGAACTCCATCGGATCTCATAGAAACCACAAAGGTACATGCATCAAACAGATCACGACCAGCTCTTTCAAAACAAGTAAACGAAATACTGGAGGTCGAACTCACTGGCCCGCCATCGCCGACGATGACAAGCTTGAAGCTGGGATACTCCACGATCCCCTGATTCGGCAACCAGATCAGACACACGTGACCCCAGATCCCCGTCCAAACAAGGCAAAATCAAAATCTACTCGCACACTCACCATTGGAGTGGAGGCGGCGATGCGAGAGGAGAAGAGCAACAAAACCCTAGAATTCGAATCGGAATTGGGCGAGCCCGTGGAGGCGGAGGCGAGCTGCAGGAGATGAAAGCCACAAGAATCGGACCTGCAGGGAGGCGAGTTGCCGCTCAAGCGACTCGAGCACATCGTTGATGCCGACCAGACTCTCCATTTTCTCCCCTTCATCTTCCTCCTTCCCGGCTCCCAAACGCTTCAGTGCCGCCTCGGGAGCAGATCCGGCGGGAGGGAAGCCGCCTGGCCACCTCGAGGACGCGGAATTGAGCGGCAGAGCACCGGCTGGCCTCCTCCACGGCACGGGATGGAGCACCGCCTCGCCTCTGACGGAGCGTCGCTCTCCTCGTGTTCCTCGCGAACGAAGCGCCACCCTCCTCGACAGTCCTCGCCAACGCGGGAGGAATAGCCCGTTGCTTTGGAGCGATCGGGGATGGGGATGGGGATGGGAGAGAGAATCTCGAAATTTCGGGATTCTCTCTCCGTTACCTAAATTTGGGGAGTCGATTGAGGAAGCTGTTGGAGCTGTGTTTTCACTCCTGCCATGTACGGATTCTCCAAAATTTCAGATCGGGAATGAGATAGGGCATCTGTTGGAGTTGCTCTTATAGACCGCTGACGTCAGCCCATTGTACATGCTCTAAGTGGCCAAATCTGGAAGGCTGTCCAAACATATCCTAAATAATCTCTCAATATCCACAATGAGCACCTACAGGAACAATTAGACACTTCACAATTCCTCACCTGCAAATGGTTCATAAGCGTCTCTACCGACGCCATCATGTCGGCCCCAATCTCATACGACCAGATGGAGAAGTCCCGCCGGAACACGAGCCCATCCTGTATGATCCAGACGAACCCGAACGTGTCGGTGAGCATGTCGGGCCGCTGGGGCTTCCAGTCGAGCAACGTCCATTGCCGCTTGATGACCAAGAAGATGGTCACGATGGTCGCGAGGAGCATTCTCCAGTCGGGGAGCTGGTTGTAGAACGTCCTCGGCGCTGCCGAGGTGCGGACTGCCTCATCCTCCCCGTCGGCCACCGCCGCCTTGCCGCCGTTCATCTTGGGGACGTCATGCACATGCGTCCTCCCGGCCCTCACGTCAGCGCTCGGAGGCGACAAGAGGAGCTCGAGGGTGACGGGGGGAGCTCGGAGAGCTCCGGGAATGTCAAATTATGCGCTGAAAAATTGGTTTAGCATTATAAAATAGTTATGCTTATAAGATGTGTGATGTTTGTGCATGTCCTATTTTAGATAATTAATTAGTATGTTTGTGACATTATGGTAATTATTTTGCTTGATGCAATGTATGCGCTCATGTGAGTGGTTGCATGGATTATCGTTGAGTTAAGTTGGGAAGAACTTACATTCGAAAAATTATTTTGGTGTTTGTTCATGTGCAGGTGTTGCTTGAGGTCGAACGTGGTCGATGACGGGGATCGGAACTAGGTTCTGAGATAAATCGAGGTTCAGATGGTCAAGGATGTTATACGGGATGTTCGGATTAGAGAACGCTGCACATGAAGATGAGTGAGTCACACAGTAGCGGCAGATGGGTCGTACGCGTGCATATGTAATATTTGGGCTATGTGCATATATTAGAATATATGTAATTGGGCTAGCCCAGAAAAACTCTTTGGTTATAGATACTCGCTGCCGCTGAAAAATGATCTTGATTTTGCTAAAAAATAAGATTGTACTATGGAAAAATAAGTCTTTTTCTTCTAAAGATTTTTACGAATACGTTTTTTTGACATCGAAGTACGTTTTTTTGGAGCTACCATTTAAATTTAAAAAGGGGATTACCTTTTTTCTAGTTGTATGTGAAAGACATCTATTGCCGCAAATCAATCCTTCATAAAATTGATTAGGGTTTATTTAGTATAAATAGGAATAGCATCTCTATTATTTGGGTAGAGCTACAGACAAAAAAAGAAAAGAAAAGGGCGGCGGCGTACGTTCCAGCCGAGAGCCAAAAAGAGAAGAGGATGATTGCCATGACTTTGAAACTAGAAAAAGGCAGAGGTGCTCTCCTGCATAGGTTGATTCACTATTTCGTCCTGATAATTTTGATTTGATCTATTTAAAATCTTCCTAGGGCATCAAGTGATTTATCTGAAAAGTTTGATTGGTTAATTTCTTGTAGATCTTGATTAATCTTGTAATTAGGGTTTAATCAATTTTCGTCATTATTAGGTACAATCAACTTGTGAAGGTTATAACTCTAAATTCGTAGATCCGATTGAACTGATTCTTATTGGGTTAGTTTTGAAATTGAATCTAATTTCTATAGTTCAAATTTCATGTAAATCCAACGGTGAGATCTTCGGGAATTACTGTTGAAAACCGAAGCAATATTTTTGTCGGGGATTGGCTATCTGGCAAAAGACCACGGTACCCCCGTGAAAAGCTAAACCCGCCGACCAAGCAACACTAAAAGAAGATGCTCGGAGAACGAAACGAGCATCCCTCCTTCTCCTCCGAGCATACGCATTTGCACCTTCGCTCGCAGAAGCACCAAACACACCCCCCCCACGAGCAAGCATGCTCGTAGAGGCCACGACCTGCTCGGGTGTTTTGGTCGGGGTGCCCGGTCAATGCCACAAGGAAGGAAGGTGGCACCCAATCAGCCCAGTGAGATCAAGGGAAATCATACCCGAATTCAAATAGCGCCGGTCAAGGGCGTTAGATCGTAAATACGATTGCTGGCGCGATCCCAGGAGGTAGTTACCTTCTATGTACCTCTAGTCGTAGTATTTAAACCCTCAAGATCTCAGTAACAGGAGGGACACCGAGATAGAACACAATACACCGGAGTAGGGCTATTATCTCGGCGGTGAGAGGCCCGAACCAGGATAAAACACCGTGTTCCACCCTTCTTCTTCTCCCGACTGCGTCGCTCGAACGCCCTCTCCGGTCCGTACGACGGGGCTCTGTTGATCCCCCATTCAACAAGTAAGCTCGACGGGAGCCCGTTCTCCAATCGTCGACAGCTGGCGCCGTCCGTGGGGACGACAGTTTGATTCCCGTCGCGGATCAAGATCCTCGAGGAGGCCAAACTCGGGAGACACTCGGGACCTTTGTGTTTTTGACCACGTTGAAGATGACGATGTGTACTACGCCGCCGACAACGTGGCCAGGGTGACCGATCCTATCGGTCACACTGAGTCTGGAGCCTTTCCCGGACACGGGAACGTGAGGGCAGATCCTCCATTCCCGGACATTACCCCTGAGACCCCGAGGATGACTGCGACGAGCTCTACGATGGCCTGGACATACCAGACGACCTAGAGCTCGACCGAGAGACTGCGTCCCAAGGGGATACAATGATGTCCCCATCGCTTTCATCCCGCTCTCGTCGAGTCAACGTGGCCGGGAGCCGTGCGGAGCCCGGAGAGGGATCCTCGGACGCTGCCAAGCACGACCACTACGAGGCAGCCAGACTCCACCTGGAGGCGTCTTTGGGAAAGACCCTCGCAAGCATTCGCCGCCAGGCAAAGGGGAGGTGCGCTTCCACGGAAAGGAACTCTCGCGGGTACCGAACTCCCGATCGCGCTCCGGAGCGCCGTCAAAGCTCACCGCCGCCAGTTCACCGGAAACGGGAACGGTTACAGGCCTTGGCGGCGGTCGTGCGTGACCTGCGCAGTTTCCCCGAGCAAGTAGACTTGGAGGCCGTGGGCAGGGTCGTAGCCGAAGATTTGGAAAGGCTTGCCGCCGAGCTAAAAGTCTCGGATCCCCCTCGTGGTCGGGATGCCCGGAGTGTTTCCCGGGACCATCGCAAACACTCCCCCGTGCGCTCGCACAGAGGTGAATCTCGGAGCCATGCTCGGAGATCGCCCCTGCATCGCTTAATCCGATCCGAAAGGCCCGGAAGCGATCCGCAGAGCAACCTCAGGGCGATATCTGTACAATCGCCCAGATTACGAACGCTCTGAACGCTCCACGACCAAGCGGTCATCGGCACGACCGTCACAGGAGGTTTTCTCCCGACTCGGCCCGCGCGCGGGGCGTTGGGTGGAAGACCCGCGTGGAGGCCGCTGTGACCGAGGGTTTCACCGCGAAACCCCGAGTTTCGGTTGCCGGGCCTTCACGAGCTCCCTCCGGACGCCGTCGCATGGCCGAACAGATTCAAGCCCGGCCACGTCGAGAGATTCAACGGGACCCAGAACCCGGACGAATTCCTCTCAATATACACTACCGCCATCCTCGCCGCCGGAGGCAATGAGGGGGTGATGGCAAATTACCTGCCGACGGTTCTGGACGGAGCCGCTCGTACGTGGCTTTTCAATCAGAAGGAAGGATCCATACGGTCCTGAGGCGGCTCGGCGCGCTCAGAGCAAATTTCCGGAGCCGCTACATCCGCCGGGAAAGGAGCGCGACTGAGCGCTGATATGCAGTGGAAACCTCGCGATAGTTCGTCAGAGGTTCATCCAGTCCGAACTCGATCCGAACATATCGGACGAGGTCGCCGTCCGAGCTTTCAAGTTCGGGTACGACGCGGCGCTTCACACAGACCTGGAGATCCACCCGATCTAACGGCGAACGAGCTCTTCCGAATGGCCGATCGATACGCCAACGCAGATGAAGCCGCCCAATGGAAGAAAATGTCGATGAAGGGAAGTCTGCCTCACCGGTCTAGAGACCTCAGCTAGCAAAAAGGGCTCGAATTCTGTAGATAAGAAGATCAAGAAGAAGAAGAAAAAGCAACCCTCGCCAGCCATGGTAGCCGCGGTGGAACAACAACAACCCCGAGCAACCCAGCCGCAGCGCCGGGGGCTTAATGCTCGGGGAAGAGGACAACCACCCAGGCCTCGAGGACGAGGCGACCAAGCGGACCGACGAGGCGACCAAGCGGACCGACGAGGCGACCAAGCGGACCGACGGCGACCTCTCATCGCCCACTTCACCAGCGCCGCGGCACGACCTACGAAATTGCCGAGCGTGGACCTACCGCTGGAGCAGATTACTGGCGGGGTCCCATGCCGACGCTTCCAGAGCAGGGTGAAAATGACAAAGGAAAACAGCCGAGGAAAGTGAGGATGACATGGAATACCAAGAACCAAGGAATCACATAGCGGTCATCTTCGGGGGCTCCTCCGCCTACAAGTCCCGACGGGACTTAAAGGAGGCCGCAAGGGAAGTGCACCATGTTACCCAGGGTAAGCCTCCCGGCAAGAAATTTGAAATGGTCGGAGGTATCCTCACCTTCTCCAAGGACGATTGTCCCCTTGGGATGACCAAACCCAGAGGCTTCCGATGGTCGTGAACCCCACCATCAAGAATACTGCTGCTTGGCCGGGTCCTCATAGACTCCGGAGCTCTTTGGACCTTATTTCAGCCAAGGTTTTGGACGAGATGCACGATTCCTCGTTCCAAAATCAAGAGTGTGGCCGTGCCCTTCTTCGGGATAGTCCCGGCACCTCGATCAAACCTCTGGGACAGTCGTCCCGCCTGTAAGTTTCGGGCGGCCCAAGTAACTTCAGAACGGAGCTAATCACCTTCGAGGTGGTAGACTTGAAGTCGGCCTACAACGCCATCCTCGGCAGTCGGCCTTGGCCAAGTTCATGGCCGCCAGCATCACGCCAGACGCTGCCTCAAGATTCCGGCCGAACGGAGTCATAACCGCCAAAGGAACCACAAGTCCGCACTCAATTGCGACGAAAGAGCGCTGGATATGGTCGGTCAGTTGCCCACTCGCGGCCCTGACCAAGAGCCGAAGCATTCCCGGCCTAAACTTGCCCTCCAACCTGGAGGAGAGACCAAGGCTGTTCCGCTCAACGAGTCGGAACCGGCCAAGGTCGTTCATTTGGGATCTTCCTTAGATCCCAAATAGGAACTCGAGCTCGTCACTTTCCTCCGAGCAAGGCCGGATGCGTTCGCCTGGGAACCATCCGACATGCCCGGGGTCCCAAGGGAGGTGGTCGAGCACAAAGCAGCTGCTCAAATTTCGACAAAAACCAAATGAGACAGAAACTTAGACGCTTTTCCCTAAAACAAAGCGATCATCCGGAGGAACTTGATAAACTCCTAAAAGTGGCTTCATCGGAGAGATCGAGCACTCCGAGTGGCTAGCCAATCCGATTCTGGTCAGAAGAAAGGAGGCAAGTGGCGCGTAATGCGTCGACCACACGGGTTTGAATGCGGCGTGCCCAAAAGACAACTATCCGTTGCCTCGCATAGACCAATTGGTGGACGCCTTAGCGGCAGGTCACGCACCATGAGCTTCCTAGACGCCTATTCGCTATCATCGATCGACTGTCGCGAAGACGAGGGAAAGACTTCCTTCATCACCCGCTCGGTACCTTCTCGCTATACGACCATGTCTTTCGGTCCTGAGAAACGCGAGCAACCTTTCAACGCCTCATGCAGAAGACTTTCACGCACCAAATAGGTCGAAATTTGGAGGTGTATGTCGGCGACATAGTTGTCAAAAGCAAGAGTACTTCGGGTCACGTTGTCGACTTGGAAGAAACTTTCAGAACCTCAATAAGCATCGAATAAAGCTAAATCCGTAAAAATGCGTATTCGGCGTGAAGGCCGGCAAGGTGCTCGGCTACATGGTCGGGCCACATGGCGTTGGGGCTAACCCGAGAAGATCGAAGCCATTGAGAACATGAGGTCGCCCACTTGCGTAAAGGAAGTACAAGCTCGACCTAAGAATGGCCGCCTTAAGCCGGTTCGTCTCCTACCGGGAGCGAGGACTACCTTTCTTTAAAGCCCTCCGCAAACATGATGGCTTCACGTGGACCGAGGAAGCCGATCGCGTTCAAAGAGCTAAAACAGTACCTCTCCAAACCGCCCGCCCTCGTCACACCCACGGCAGGGAAGAATTGCTATTATATCTGGCGGCAACCCCAAGCCAGTAAGCTCGGTGTTGGCGATGAGAGAAAATGGTACCCAACGACCTATCTATTACGTCGTGAAGTACTTCATGGACCAAAGGAGCGTTACCCGAGGTCCGAAGCTCAGTACTCATTCTTGATGGCCTCCGGAAGTTGTGTCACTACTTTCAAGCACACAAGATCGTAGGCCGACCGGCTTCCCACTCAGGGAAATCCTGAAAAATCAGGGCGCCCGGTGGTCGCATAGCCAAGTGGGCAATGGAGCTCGCCGAGTTCGAGCCGGTGTTCTCGGCCGCACGGCGATAAAATCACAAGTCTTGGCTGATTTCGTGGCGAATCGGTCGGCTCGGCACCACCCGGCCACGGACCAATGATTCGAGGGGAAACTCCTGGACCTTGTATTTTGACGGATCCCGAGCATACGAGCGCTCGGTCAAGTGGCGTCATCTTGGTCTCCCGGATGGAGAACAGCTACAAGATCGCCATCCAACTACATTTCGCCGCGACTAACAACGCGCGGAGTACGAAGGCCTTTTGGCCGGACTTCGCATGTAAATCGCTAGGAGTCCAACGGCTCACCGTGAAGGGCGATTCACGCTTGGTCGTGAACAGTCAACAAGGAGTATCGGTGTTCGATACCTCAATGGCGCTCAGACCTGGCGAAGTAAGGAAGATGGAGAAATACTTCAAGAATTTCAAGTAATCTACATCCCAGAAGGATAATTCCTGGCCGACCAAATGTCTAAGGTCGGTTCCTCTCAAACCACCGCTCCGTGGTGCTTGTCGAGCACCTACATAAGCCCTCCATTCCTCTCAAGAGGAGGCACCAGAGACCGGCGGTAGGGTCTCATTCCTCGAGCAAAGCGCAAATTGGATGACGCCATTCATCCAATACCTTGCGCATGGGACATTGCCCGAGGAAGAAGCCGAGCGTTCTGGCTAACAAGGCGATCTTCTCAAGACAGATCGATCGAAGGCGACCTATACCGAAAGGCGCATTAGGAATCCTTTCCAGATCGTCTCCCAGGAGGAAGGCCGATACCTTCTTCGTGATATCCACGAAGGGATGTGCGGAGCTCATTCGTCTTCGTAACGCTTGTGAGCAAGGCCTTCCGATTGGGTTACTCTTGGCCTCACGGCCTTGACGGACGCCGCGGTCAATTGTAACGACTGCCGAGCATGCCGATTCCATGCTCGCAAATCCCGCCAACCAACAGACGCCCTACAAACCATACCGCTTTCGGGCCATTCTCGACTGGGTCTCGACGTCCTTGGACCCTTTCCACGAGGTCGAAGGTCGCAAGTATTTGCTCGTGGCCATCGACACTTTCACTAAGTGGATAGAGGCCGAGCCCGTCTCGACCATCTCGGCCCAGCGGCCAAGAGATTCCTCCGCGACAATGTGGTAACTCGGTTCGGGATACCCAACCGCCTTATCACAGACAACGGGACCCAGTTCACTAGTGAACTGCTCCAAAGTTATCATGAGGAGGTCGGGACCAAGGTTCTGCTTTCGCTTCGTGGCACATCCACAGAGTAACGGAGCAATGAGCGAGCAAATGGTCGGCTAGTCCAGGGTATAAAAGAGGGTCTTTAAGACCCTCAACCAAAGACAAGCGGCGGTGGGTGGAGGAGCTTCCCGCCGTTCTTTGGTCTGTCGCACCACGACAAGTCGAGCCACAAAGGCGACGCCTTTCCAACTTCGCTCTACGGTGCGGAAGCCATTCTACTGCCGAGATCGTCTTTGGGTTCCCCGAGGGTGCAACCGATCGATTCCATCGATCAAGAGGTTGAGCGCCTCGTCGACTGGACCTCGTCGAGCGACACGCGAGCAGGCGTTGCTCGTCTGCGACTTACCTACTGAGGCTCTTCGTAGGCATGCAGCCAAGACGATCAGACCTAGGGCCCTACAAGTTGGCGACATGGTCTTACGAAGAGTTCAAGACTGTCGAAGGCCAACAAGTCGACCCCAAGATGGGAGGGACCCTACACGGTCATGTCTACAAGACGCCCGGGCTGTTCGCCTCGCGATGCCGGATGGTCGGGAGCTCACCAAAGACTGGAACATCGATCAAGCTGCGTAAATTCTACGTTTAGACGAGTACTCCTATCTCGCCCCTTGCGTTCTTTCAAATAAATCATTTTCCTCTTTCTCGTGTTTTCACCTCGCTTTGTCGAGCGAGCATCGTCGTCTACCAAAGACCGCATGACGAACTTATCCGACAAGTATGAGCGCACCATTTCCCTTGGCCCCGTGATGCTCGCCAAACGTTCACTTTCCACAGTAGCTCTTCACTGTATGCGTGGTCGGGCGCGAGCATCCACTCTAAGCCCGGTTCAGTGACCATGCGGGTATGGTGGCTCTACGTAGTGTTGGTTTAAAGCTCGTCTGCCCTGTGCTCACACTTCTCTCAACACAACCGATCTATCTAAGTCATTCAAAAAAAAAAATCGTCACGACCAAAGCGACCCTTAAATTCTCCCATGAACAAACTCGTGCTCGCAACAGTGAGGGCACGACCTTTGTCCATGGCAGGGGGGCTCCGTATGATAGGAACGTTCCGTCCCTTCTTATCAAGGATCCTTTGCTTGTATCTATGCTATAGGCTCTATGCAGGAACTTTTTTCCTTTTACGAAGCAGGGATCATATGGGCATATGTTGAAGGCGAACTCAAGAAAAAGCAGGCAAGGACCAAACACTGCGAGTTTGCTCATTTAACCCGGCGTTGTTTTTTTACAGGTGTACACGAGCTAAAAATAAAAAGAGGAGCTAAGTCCTACGCTCGGCACGGAGAGGCGGCGAGCTCGATCCTTAAGGAGTCGACCTCCGCCTCTAGGTCCGTAACCTTCCGCCGGGCAGCGCGACCTTGGTCGCGCTTTCCCGAGGCGCCGCGCCTCCTTGAGCTGGGCTTCCTCGCGCTCCGAGCTGTTGAAGGTCCTGCCGAAGCTTCACCGGCTCCTCGTCAAGCTCGGCGCATACGCTCTGAAGTGCTCTTCGCGCCTCTCGCTCTGGAGGCTGATCCGAGCCGGCGATGAGGCTCCTCGCCGATTCCACCGCTTCAGTCGGCCTCACGCACCTCGGAGACCCGACGCTCAAGATCGGCGATCTTGGCGTCTTGCTCGCGGTGAATGCGACCGATACTCTTCTGCGGAGACCGAGGTAGCGTCGATATCCTCCATAGCCTTCGCGGCAAACTTCGGGCAGAAGAGAAAAGAGAAAGGAAAAAAGCTGAGCAGACTCCCAGAAGATCGATCACAGGAAAAAAGAAGAAACATGAAACTTACTGAAGGGCCCTACCGACCGGCTTGTCCTGAAGCCGGGCGGTCGGTCGCGCCAGCCCGAAAGAAGGGATTGACCAAGTCATCCCGGGCCGGCGCGTCGGGGTCTTGCTCCTCCTGAGCACCCGGTGCTCTCAGGAGAGCAACGGCGTCACCACCTTCGACCAACCCCGGGTCGCCCCGAGGCTGATCCTCTTCCACAAGCGGCTCGTGGCCGCCTTCCCCTGGCCCGCATCACCGCGCCGGGTCAGACGCTAAGCACGAAGCGCTGCCACTCCTTGCTCATGGCCGAGGCGGTTGGTCGTTAACGACCACCTCCGCCTCTTGTCCCTCTGCGGCGGAGGCGACCAATGCTCTGCGGCCGGAGGCATTGGATCGAGTCCGATCACCTCGCCTCTTGTCCCTCCGTAGTCGGAGGCGGCCGATGCTCATGGCCGAGGCGTTTGATCAAGGGCGATCACCTCCGCCCCTTGCACCTCCGTGGCCGGGGGCGCTGGTGCCCCAAGGCCGAAGGAGTTAGGTCGAGGGCGACCTCCTCCTCTCCTTGGCTCACGGCCAAGAGGCATTGGTCGGCGGCGACCAAGCTCCCTTCCTCGGGGCTCGGCGCTGGGCCTCGCCCGCGATCGTCTCTTCGCAAGGGACCAAGGCCAAGGCGTCTTGGTCCTCGATCCCCTGCGGCTCCTGCTCCTCTGCCGGTGGAATAGGTTCGCGTCCATTGAAGAAAGCACGGGTCCCGCCGAGGGAAGCTCGGGCTCCACTGAGTCCGCGGTGGCGCCGGCTCCTCCCCGTCTCGGCCATCACTTTCGATCGACGACGCGGTCGAGCTTCGGCGTCCACCGCAGAGTTGATAATCTCCTCGGCCATCGGCGGAAGTCCAAAACGACATCCGAGCTATCACGCCCACACCAAAGCGGGGTGGGGTTAGCGAAGAAAATCGCAAGACAAGAGCAATAAGAGAATGAAGTAAGAGCTTACCTTCGCCGGCGAGCGGCGCCATCCTCCTCGGCCCCTCGCCGGGCCACGGGCGACACTGCCGCGGCGGTTCGTGAGCCTCGGCCACGACCACGACGCGCTCCTCCAGCGGCGTCGGCCGCGTGCCATCGGCTGGGTCGACGTCGTCCATGTCGACCTCTTCCAGCGTCGAGGCGGTCCTGAGAGGTCGACCTCCCGCTCCTTCTGACCAGAGCATAAGTGTCCTCCTCTTCTTCCTCCTCCTCGGGGGCATCGACCACCCGAGTGAGCTGGTCCTGGAGGGCCTTGATCTGCCTCTCCAGCCGCTCCTTGGTCGGGAGAGACCTGGCCTCCTCCTCGGCCTTCTTCGCCTGCTCGGCGAGCTGTTCCAGTCGGCCCATCAGCTCCGGCCTCCTCCGTTTGAAGTCATCGAACCAGATTCGAAGTTCGCTTACCTCCTGGCGGTCGGCGTACTCAAGGTGCGGCGTGGGGGTCCTGGTCGGCTTCGGCGCCTCGGACCGCTTGGCGCGGGGCGGCGGATACTTGGCGGCCTCGACCCGCCGCCCTCTTGCGGGAGCCCCTGGCCGGGGTGCTGGCTTGCGGCAGCACTGCAGCGCTCGACACCGCAAGCTCAAGGGCGACCTTCTCCTGCAATCAGAAATCGGGAGGAATAAGCTCGGAAACGTGCCCTCGAGCGGAAGCAGAAGATGTACTTACCGCGTCGCCACGGTCAAAAATGTTCTTGGGGACCTGGCGATTGGGCGTCGGCTCCTTCTCGCCGAGGCGCCGAACATCTCGGCGACCCTCTCGTCAACCAAATTCCGTCCTGAGCTGCGTCGCAACCAAGACTAAGACAAAAGATATATATATATATGCATAGCACCGATCACGAAGCGGCGATGCTCGGGAAAGAGGTCCAGAACATACTGCGTTGTCCTCGCGGGTGAAGTCGTGCCACCGGTCACCTCGAAGAAGGGATGCTCGCGGCGCCTCGAGGGGACACCCGATTGAAGGTGAAGTCGGGCGATATCCGACCGATGAGCCCCATCTGGGCAAGCTCACCGATCGCCCCGAGCACCCGCTCTTCCTCAAAGTTGCACCGCGCGGCGCCATCTCGATGGCGGAGCGCCCTCCCCAAGATAGACCAATCGGGACCCTCCGCCTTCTTCTCGTAGAATCAGAGGTCGGCCCAACCCGACACCGAGTCCTTCGTGAGCAACGAAGGGGTACTCGTATGGTCGGTTGGGCCGGAGGCGAAGATAAACGCAACCGGCGGAGCCATCCCGGCCGGTGCGGAAGGGGGAATAGAAGTGAAAGAAGAGGCTAGCCGTGGGCATTACACCCACGTAAGCCTCGCAAAGATGGGAGAAGATTGCGAGAGAAAGGATAGAGTTGGGGTGGAGATGAGAGATCTCGCACCCACAGAAGGCAAGCACGGAGGCGAGGAAGTCGCTCTCGGGCAGACGAAGCCCGTTGATGGCTTACAACTCGGTGCCGGCACCGCATCATCCCCGGGCACTCGACCCGAGCTTGGGTCGGCGTACCCCTCGTCCGTGAGCACCTGGAGCCTCTTTCGGGTCATCTGGCTAACCTTGAAACGCGCCATGGCCGAAGAAGGAAGGGGAGCGAAAAGGGTTCTTGGGCGCTAGGGCTCTTGGAAGATTTTTGGCCGAAGACGAGCAAAGAGACAATGTAACTCCGACCTCTCCCGGTAGAAAGGGTTAAAAAGACAGCGAAGGGGCAGGTTAAAATCGCCGCCTATCACGTAGCGACACTGGCCGAGAAAGCGCTTTCAGAAAGCTGCCGTACTGCTACAAGGAGGCGTCTCAGAGAAGGAACCGCAGAACAACCACCCGACGCGCCCACGCGGAGCAAGCACGCGGCGGGTAAAGAAGTTCGTCTCCCGACGAAAAATGGTCGTGAGCCACGACCAAAGGAAATTCAATCCCCCTTCAAGTCTTCTTAGGCTCAAGGGGAAGCCCGAGGTTCCCCACTTGAACCTCGGGGCTAGGTATCGGGGATTGGCTATCCGGCAAAAGACCACGGTACCCAGTGAAAAGCTAAACCCGCCGACCAAGCAACACTAAAAGAAGATGCTCGGAGAACGAAGCGAGCATCCCTCCTTCTCCTCCGAGCATACGCATTTGCACCTTCGCTCATGAAGCACCAAACACACCCCACGAGCAAGCATGCTCGTAGAGGCCACGACACCTTTCGGGTGTTTTGGTCGGGTGCCGATCCAATGCCACAAGGAAGGAAGGTGGCAACCAATCAGCCGGAGATCAAGGGAAATCATACCCGAAATTCAAATAGCGCCCGGGTCAAGGGCAGTAGATCGTAAGTACGATTGCGCGACGCGATCCCAGGAGGTAGTTACCTTCTATGTACCTCTAGTCGTAGTATTTAAACCCCCCTGAAGATCTGTAACAGGGGGGGACACCGAGATAGAACACAATACACTAGAGTAGGGCTATTATCTCGGCGGTGAGAGGCCCGAACCAGGATAAAACACCGTGTTCCACCCTTCTTCTTCTCCCGACCTCGCGTCGCTCGAACGCCCTCTCCGGTCCGTACGACGGGGCTCTGTTGATCCCCCATTCAACAAGTAAGCTCGACGGGAGCCCGTTCTCCAATCGTCGACAATTTTATATTTCGTTTAGGGGTGTTTTGAGAATCACTAAAATTTGATTTAGCTTCCGCGCAATCATTCACCTCCTCTCTGATTGCTATATTAGTGTATATCGATCATACAGGGGAAGAACGGAGGCGACAGGGAGAGCTCGGGTTTGGAGATGGGAAGCGGCGGGTTGCGAGGAAGAGTGAGGAAAGGGAGGCATTTAATCGGTAAGGAAACACAACATAGTCGTTCATGACACATTTTACTTCGGCATAATTTCTTTACGTAGAGAGAGAAGATATTCAAGCAGTCCCTCTTCTCCTTTTTTTGTTGGCGTCATGTGACACATTTTACTTCGGCATAACGTAGCAGATTGTTAGTCCAATCCATATGTTTTAGTAAAAGAAAACCCTACAGTCCAAGTGAATGAAACTAAACATCACCTCTTTACAAAGTCAGATGCTTAATTTCTTTTCCTTGTCTCTGGAGAGAGAAGCTATTTTTTCTTGAGTGAAACAGGGGGGAAAAGAAGATATGGTGTCTCCACTAAGAGCAACTTTTTAATCCTATGTTTTGTTTGATGCAACTTGACCAGCTTGCATCAAGCTAGATAGCTTATAACCCCTCAAAGTGAAAATGATGATAGACCCAGCCACCAACAAGCACGGTGGTGGAGCATCACACAACCTGCAGAGAACAACGCCCACTAACAATGATCTTCTCATGTATATGTATATTCAGAGACGCCATGAGATCGTCCTTGACTTTCGACTTGCCTTTCAAGTGCTCTCGTTGTAGCATGCCTCCTTTCCAAAGGAGGGCACAAGTGTCATTCTCAGGAGGTTGATATCATGGGCGGATCAGGGGTGTCCTTTGTGCCTCGGCACCTCCAAAAATTCGAGAAACGCTACAGATTCACATCTTCAAAAGGTAAGATTTGTTAATTGAATTGGTTTTCGATTTTGGCGGTTTGATATTTTTAAGGTCTTAGAATTATTTTTATTGTGCTTATAGTAAATTATATATATATATATATATATATATATATATATATATATATATATATTGGATTTACGATGTTACAAAATTATTATACAAAACTACAGAGTTGTACGCATAAAACTTATATCTTCATCGAAATTTTTTCAGTTCTGTCGCTGCTTGATACGGATAAACTGGTGACGTGCATCGCACAGTTCCGTTGGAGTTCTGACTTGTGACGTTAGCTGCAATGACTGGCGCCTGGCGCTTACTTTGCATGCATGCGTTTAGTTCGACAGATTGGGGCTGTTCTGTTTGCTGCAACCACTGCATGCTGCTTCTTGGCTTGGCATATCCGGAACTAACTGAAACGGCAGGTGTGCAGATATTTTTACACCAGAAAGCTCCCTGTCAGTGACTCGTGGATGGGATTTATTCACATTTTTTTAGACATAACAACCTCTAAATAGAGGAAGATCATGTTTGGCAGAGCTCTAGATCCCAGCTCTAGCTCAGATAAGATCCTGTTTGGCAGAGCTCTAGATCTCAGCTCCAGCTCAGATCTGAAACGTTTAGGCTAAAATAAAGTGAATTAAGTTTATATTTTTATTCTAAAATGTGAACAAGATGATCCACCTAAACACTCTTAGGCCCTGTTTGGCAGAGCTTCAGATTCCAGCTCCACCTCAGAGCTGAAATTTGTAGGCTAAAATAAAGTGAATCAAGTTTATATTTTATTCTATAATGTAAACAAGATGACCCATCTAAACACTATTAATATACCCATAGCTCCAGCTTCATAGATTTGATGGAGCTAATCGAACTGGAGCTCTGCCAAATAAGACCTAAGATATCTAGTTTAGATGAACACTTCATTTCGTGACTTTTACATGTGGTGGTTAATCGGTAAAGAAAGCCGCCTCGGATTTTCTACCGGAAGAAAAGTCACCAGGCATCGATTCCTTAAGCATAATCCCCCTTGCGGTACTACTTAACATAATAATTGCATTCCATTAAAATTCCCTTGCATAATTGCAGTACTTTTCCTCGAAGAATATGTGGCACAAACACAGCGAGATTCCTGCAATCCTGTCAGCACGTGTTCAAGGGCCGTGCACAAACCTTTCACAAGTTTCTCTCAAGGGACCAGCTGCTGGTTAATTCTCAGATGTGACTTTTCATTTTACGAATTGTTCTCATCCAATGCTCTCCTAGAAAAATACCCTTTTTTTTCCACATTATACCACTCGAAATATTTGGAAAAGGTACGCTTAATTTCATCTGTTCACATTTAGGAACATGCCAAGCCAGCATTTTTTGACACATGTGAGTATACGACGTTGTTTTTGTATAGGACGTATTTCATATTCTAATATAAAATTAGTGTGATGTTCTCTCTATATCCTTAGTAAATATTATCTTTACTTTATACTATTCTCTACATGCATGTATTGAGTATAGTGATATGTGATAATAATTAGTAGTAATTTAGTTGTTTTTAATATCTTGTTGTCTATGTACCAATAGGAAACACGTTTTATAAACTTGGATGAAGGGAGTAGTTGCAAAATAAAGTAAGGTGGATTTCAATTGTGGGTCGCCAAATTAAATAAAATGGCATTCCTGGCATTCCTCTCACTAACTATTGGCTGATGCAGGCAGTCTAGAACTCAAGATACAAAAGAAAAACCCCCCAACAGTCAAATAACAAACCTGAGATAATAATATATTCGTAGTTGCAGCTTGCAAGTAAGCAAAAACAACCTGACCTGACTACCACCAAACAAGAAGCAACTCATAAAACTACTAATGTAAGTCACAAACTGACAAGTTTGGATCTCCAAACCAAAAAGATTTGGAATTAATTAATCAAGTAGCACAAAGACAGTAAGTTGCCAGGTCAGCATCAGCACTATTCAGCAATTTGATACGGTTCTACAGTCTAATATAACAGCCAAGAAGAGTGGCTGCAAGAACCACGAGGAAGAACATCTCTCGCTCCTCCTACTTGCTTGTAAGTTGTAACTGTAATAGTGCAATCCAAATCCAAGAACTTTTTATCAGTTAAATTCCTGACCGAGTTCGTGGGCGCCCAACTAACCAAAGACCAGACATAGGCTGCTCCTGGCGATATTTCCTTTCTTCTTTTGCTCTGTTTGGTTGGGTGCTGCTCTCTCCACCTCGAATCCTTCTCCGTGCTCTCCCCTGTCGCGGCCGCTGTGTTTTGCCAGTTGGAGGCTCGATCGTCTTGGTGTCCGGGCTGGTCTTGGCGGCCGCCGCGTCAAAATTTGATCTTGGAGAGGTCGTCGGGAGGAGAGGTTGAGTCTTTGGTTGGGATTTTCGTGGTTCTAGGAATCTCTGGGCTCTGGCCCGTTTCTGTCCGGTGATTTCGGTTTGTTTTATAGTCTTGGATTCATGAGTTGAAGTTTCCGCGCTGTGATTCTTGGCGCTTCGTTGTTGGACTCAAGATTCCATTCCTGTTTTCTGCGAATATCAAAGCGGTGGAGGATTATTCTTCTGGGAGGGAGGAGCTGCTTGGTGGGGAGATTCGGTTGGAAGCTTAGTGCTTGTATGATAAACTACAGCTCCAATTTTTCTATTGATGCAAGAATTGAAGGCGGAAGGTGTTGGTGTGGAGATTTGGGACTGAATTTTGAGTGAGAGATAAAATATTGTTCTTGGTCCTGTTGGAGGCTGAATGCTTATTGGTAGGCTACAATTCCATTTTCGTTGATGTAAATACTGGAAGTGGAGGGCTTGGTTCCTGGGGCTGTGCTTGGTGTGAGGATTCGAGGAGCTGTGGCAAAGGTCAAAAGAGATCAATGGCGTCGCTATCAGAGAGTGAGGGCACAAATAGAGGGAGCATGTGGGAACTAGATCAGAACCTTGATCAGCCCATGGATGAGGAAGCAGGCAGACTGAAGAATATGTACACAGAAAAGGTCTGAAGTTTCTCTTCTTCAATTAGTTACATGTTAAATTTGTTTCATTGCCAAGAATTAAATGTTTTCAGAATTCAGGATAATCGCAATACATGTAAAATTGGTGACTGCATGTGACTTAATCATTTCATTGTGCAGTTTGTATTTTGAGCGCATCTAGAACAGATGCACTACTTTGAGATTAATTGTACTGCACGAACATGTACTTTGTCATTTGTAGGGCATGAAGTAAACTGTATGATTCTTATTATGGAATTAACAATTTCCTAAAGAAGAAGAGATGTTTTAGTTTTACACAAGTTTTTGGCTCATTCCACCTTGATGAAACGACTAGCAGAAAATATTAGTCCTAAAAACGAATGCTTGTTATTCATTGAAGTAACGAGACTGCTAAATCAAGAATTTCTATTGATTATTATTTCCCTTCATGCAGAAGTTCTCATCAGTTTTGTTACTACGGCTCGCATTTCAGAGCCTTGGGGTGGTCTTTGGTGATTTAGGCACATCACCGTTGTATGTGTTCTATAGTATCTTTCCTCGTGGAGTAGAAGACAATGAGGATGTTATTGGGGCGCTTTCCTTGATCATTTACACCCTTACTCTCATTCCTCTTCTGAAGTATGTTTTTGTTGTCTTGCGGGCAAATGACAATGGTCAAGGTGAGATAGCTGATCCTCATAAGGTCTAAGTAACATGTTGTTTCTTATCTTGATACCTTTTTAAAAAGCTAACTTCAACACACCTCAAATGTGTGATTTCTACACATTAACCAACACGATATAAGTTTATACGTGACAATATTTGTGAACAGTGCATTTTATATATAGCAGAATGCCTCTATAATCTATAGTCAGGATAGATGCCTGCTAGACTGCTAAATTTTATTCTTCAAATGATGAAACTTTTAGCCTGAGATCACTTTGTTGATCAATGTTGGAAATAACTGTTGCTTGAGTAATTCTGCTTCTTCTTCACTTGATAACTTGTTTGCATATTTTGAGAGGTGACAATTTACTGTTTTTTTCTCACAGGTGGCACCTTTGCTCTTTACTCCCTATTATGCCGTCATGCAAAGATCAGCACTATACCCAACCAACACAAGACTGATGAGGACCTAACGACGTATAGTCGGCAAACTTATGAGGAGAATTCACTAGCAGCAAAAATAAAGAGATGGCTAGAGGGACATGCCTATAAAAGGAATTGCCTTCTTGTTCTTGTCCTCATTGGTACTTGTACAGCTATCGGAGATGGAATCCTTACTCCTGCTATATCAGGTACTCAGTATAATTTCTTCTAAAGCAATACTCAGCATCATATTCTTCTTAGTAAATCCAATGGATCTTGAATCTGATCTATGATTTTGTGCTTTTCACAGTTCTTTCTGCATCAGGTGGAATAAAAGTTCAAAATCCGAATATGAGTACCGGTAATATCGTGTGTTCAATATGGTTTATTCAGATTCTTGCATACTGTAACTTTTGTAATTTTTTTAAATAGTGTTAGTAAGTAGAAGAATATTCTTACTACAATGATGAAGGAATCCAGTACATTTGTATCTGTTTAATATGTTATGAACTCATAAGCATCAATCTTCCTTCTTTATCTTACTACAAGTATTCCAAAATCCAATCTAATAATCTATCTTTTACATAACTGATGTTGTAAAATCGTTTGATCTTTGTTTTCATCCGCATCTGACAGATGTTGTTGTCCTTGTTGCTGTGGTCATCTTAATTGGATTATTTAGCATGCAACACTATGGTACAGACAAAGTTGGGTGGCTCTTTGCACCTTTAGTGCTCCTCTGGTTCATTCTAATCGGAAGTGTCGGTGCACTGAACATACACAAGTATGATAGCTCTGTGTTAAAAGCATACAATCCAGTCTACATATACCGGTATTTCCGACGGCGAGGGAGTTCTGACAGCTGGACCTCTCTGGGAGGAATAATGCTTAGCATCACAGGTCAGACCTTTTTATATATTTTTTAGCAAGTGTTTACCTTCTATCGACATATAGTAGATCCGTTGTAACATAAAACAAAATGTTTCTCTTCAGGAACTGAAGCATTATTTGCTGATCTATGTCATTTTCCTGTATTGGCCATTCAGGTAAATACCGCTATATATAGACATTACCATATATATTGTTAACATGTCTTCAGTGAGGTAAATACCGGTATCTATGTCATCTATTATGTCCCATTCGGGTAACATGTCTTCAGTGAGGCATTACCATATATATTGTTAAGGATATAAATATTGTCTTATATAGACTTTTCATA
Organism: Rhipidocladum racemiflorum; assembly: GCA_036346355.1. Classification (NCBI taxonomy): domain Eukaryota; kingdom Viridiplantae; phylum Streptophyta; class Magnoliopsida; order Poales; family Poaceae; genus Rhipidocladum; species Rhipidocladum racemiflorum. Next base: position 65,529,563 of record CM070576.1, on the reverse strand, counting down.
TATAGATTATCCTTATGTAAGTTTCCCTTTTATATAGTCTTTCCTTCTGTACTCTTATGTAACTCTATATATTCTGGCCTATGGCCTCGTATTGAATACAACAAGTGTTATTCCTAATATGGTATCAGAGCTAAGGATCAAACCCTAGCCTCCCATCTTCTTCCGTTGTTGCTGCACCCGGGAGGAGCAATCTGCACTCCCGAGGGTGGCCACGCACTTGCGTTGTCCTTCCCGACGAACTCTTCCTGCTCGTCTCTCCGTTGATCCAACAGTGACTCCAGCGAGCTCATCTTCATGTCTCTCTGGCCGCTCGTCTGTGATCGCCCTCGTCTATGGTGGCCCGAGCTTGTCCGCCGCCCTCATCCGTGGTGGCATGAGCCCATCCTCCGCCGGCCGATGCCCGCGCGTCCGCGCATGAAGTCGGACGTCGCTCGTGTCACCCGCCTCCTCCGCGAGTGCTTTGGCTGACGCCTTGGTCGACGATCCCGCTCGCCCGGCGGCCCGAAGCCCTCTTGGTCGTTTAGCCGACGCTCGGCCGCTGACTTTGGTCTTGAATTCTGCTTTTCTGATTGGTTCTCCTGTTTTTGTCTCTTGGCTCGGATCTAGCTCTTCGGTTTCTGGCTATTGGCTCGACTCTCTAGCTTAGTTCCGTCTCTTTTGAACAGTTTTTCGGTGCTCGACTCTTTTTCAGCCAGTTTATTCAGCATGACTCTTTTTGCCAACTCCGACTCTGGCTCTTCGGTTCTCCTTTGAGTCTTTTATTTTTAGCTCCGTTGCGTCCATCCAAGTCCTTAGCATCTTGACTCTTTCATCAGCTCAGCTCTTTTATCGGCTCGACTCTTTTCATCGGCTTTTCTTCGTCTCGGCTTTTTCGTCAACTCGGCTCCACCGCCGGCTCTTCTTCGTTGACTCGGCCCCTTTGTCGGTTTTTCTTCGTCGACTCGGCCCCACCGTCGGCTCTTCTTCGTTGACTTTCCTTCGTCGGCTCGTTTTTTCAAGAGTTGAATGCTACGATGACTACTTCAAGAACAGAACTTTGGATTTTCCCTATTTTAGTGTTAACCCTTCCAAATGCAATGTTATTTGCATACGTCTTGCATTTGTGAGGAGTGTTAAGGATATAGATATTGTCTTATATAGACTCTCCATATATAGGTTTTCTTATATAAGTTTCCCTTTTATATAGGCTTTCCTTTTTACCCTCATGTAACTCTATATATTATGGCCTATGGCTTCATATTGAATACAACAAGTGCTATTCCTAACATATATATGCAATTGTGTGCACACTAAAGTAAACACATTTATTTGCAGATTGCATTCACCTTGATTGTATTCCCATGCCTTCTACTGGCATACACAGGGCAGGCTGCTTATATAGTTTCCCACAAGGATCACGTCGCTGATGCCTTTTATCGCTCCATTCCAGGTCCTCCTCAGCTCCAATACATCCTATTCACTAATCTTAAAGACAGAGGTGTCAGTGTGCCACCACATCATGTCTGCAGGGTGCACATTGGCGTAGTGCGTGCCAATTATCGATAGTGCATACTATGTTCTAGTGCTGTATGTAATATGGTCCTGATAGTGAGATGTTTAATCATTTCAGATGCCATATACTGGCCAGCCTTTGTTATAGCAACTGCTGCAGCGATAGTTGCTAGTCAAGCCACCATATCTGCAACCTACTCGATAATAAAGCAAGCTCTAGCACTCGGCTGTTTTCCTCGCGTAAAGGTAGTCCACACCTCGAAGAAATTCCTTGGGCAGATTTACATCCCTGACATCAACTGGGTACTCCTGATTCTTTGCGTTGCTGTGACTGCTGGATTCAAGAACCAAAGCCAGATAGGATATGCATATGGTAAGGCTTGCTTTTTATATGAATTTTGATGGTACATCTTTTGGCATTTCCTGGAATGATAAGAACTGACATGTTGGCATCCTGACGCAACTTTTCCATGCTAAAATTTTGACATTTTTACAAACAAAATGCTAAATATTGGACTAAATTTTCAAAAAGCTCATTTAAAGCTCATTCGCGTAAAGCTTGTTCTGACGTGAGAACAACTGTTACTGAATTTTCGTGATATAACCTGCATCGCATACATTAGATGACACCTGATTTCCATTTAATGTTGTATGAACAGGCACTGCAGTGGTTATAGTTATGCTGGTGACAACATTCCTCATGGTACCAATAATGCTGCTGGTGTGGAAGAGCCACTGGATCCTTGTCGTCACCTTCATCGTGCTCTCTTTGATGGTGGAGGTTCCCTACTTCTCAGCTTGCATACTGAAGGTCAACCAAGGCGGCTGGGTCCCGCTTGTCATCGCAACAGCCTTCTTCATCATCATGTATGTGTGGCATTTCTGCACCGTGAAGCGGTATGAATTTGAGATGCACAGCAAGGTCTCAATGGCCTGGATCCTAGGCCTCGGTCCAAGCCTTGGTCTGGTCAGGGTTCCAGGGATAGGCTTCGTGTACACTGAGCTCGCAAGCGGTGTCCCGCACATCTTCTCCCACTTCATCACCAACCTTCCCGCTATCCACTCGGTCGTCGTCTTCGTCTGTGTCAAGTATCTTCCGGTCTATACCGTCCCCGTCGAGGAGAGGTTCCTTGTGAGGAGAATTGGGCCGAAAAACTTCCATATATTCCGTTGTGTTGCAAGGTACGGGTACAAAGACCTCCACAAGAAAGACGAAGACTTTGAGAAGATGCTCTTCGACTGCCTCTCGCTCTTCGTCCGGCTTGAGAGCATGATGGATGGCTATTCTGATTCCGACGAGTTCAGCCTGCCGGAGCAGGAGACCGAGGGATCGATCAATAATGCATTCCTGGCTGAGAAAGCTAGCAACACAGTTGGCTCCGATGGTGACCTGAGCTACTCATCACGGGATTCTATCGTGCCGGCGCAGTCACCCCTCAGGAGGAACAGTCTATTGAGGTACTCAAGTCAGGCCAGCCAGACGGTCGGCGACGAACTGGAGTTCTTGAACCGGTGCAAGGATGCTGGCGTCGTGCACATTTTAGGGAACACCATTGTGCGCGCTCGGAGAGATTCAGGGATCGTCAAGAAGATTGCCGTGGACTACATGTATGCTTTCATGAGGAGGATCTGCAGGGAGAACAGTGTGATATTCAATGTTCCTCATGAGAGCCTGCTCAACGTTGGGCAAATATACTATATATGAAACTTTAGTTTTTCTTTCGATTTGTGTTGCATTCCAAGCGGGCAGCGCTGATGGAGCACTGTTCCATGGAGGGGGAGGGGGGCGGATGTACATTGTAAATAGGTATAATTGATTCTTATTATAATCAAATCTTCCTTGGAAATAATCAGTTCTTGTTCATGGAGTTAGAGATAGCTTCATATTTTGTTTCTAGTCTATATGCATATTTGTCGGGCAAATATAGGAATAATCGATGATTTGTTCTTATTTACTTGTACTATTGATTATTTGTTCCGTAATGTCTCACTCGCATGCATGTAGACCCTGGGTTATATGTCAGTGAAATAATTAATTGCACCAACAAAAACGGCAAACGATGAATTCTGACGCAAATCTACTACTAGTCTTTTTGCCGGCACCTCTTCTGCGCTCCTCCGGCCATGCCTCCCCATGCTGCCACGCCGCCTTTCTCCCCCCGCCCAGCCGCTGCGTCCCAAGGACGCCGCATAGAGTGGTGACGGTGGCGGTGGAGCGCGGGGGGCACCTAGGGTTGGGCGAAGGTGGCGGCGGTCGATGGGGCCGGAGGTGCAGCGTTGGCGGTGAACAGCGGGAAGGAGTAAGACAGGGCGGGGCAAAGACGGCGACTTCCACGTCGGGCAGTGGAGGCGCGGTGGAGTGGGGTGGGGCGACGGAGCAGTATCATGCGGCCTCAGCGGACGGTGAGGCTAGCCTTGCGGATGCGGCAACCCTGCACGGTTTGATTGGAAGCTTAGGCCTTCAGCTTCCGTGCGTTAATACTAATACTTGAGATTGGATGAGGCAAGATTTTAATCTCTATATGCACCGCTTGAACTGAACAGCTTCTTTTTTGTTCTGTTAATGAGTCGTGCAAATTCTGTCCATGCCATATTTGAGAGGATGTAATTGATCTGTTTTCCTGTGAAAATCCTACGAAATTCCTACGTTTCAAAGAGTCCCTAAAAGAGTCGATTCGAATTGTCATGACACTAACCAAGTTAGGGTCCTCCGTAGCCGCAGGCCTTAGGCGACTACGGAGGCGACCCCAAAACCTAACCAAGTTAGCCTCCACCACCACCTCCGCCTCGCCGTCGCCGCTGGTGGCCTCTGGCTCTTCGCCGGCGGCGGCGGTGGGACCTTCTTTCGCCTTTTGCTCTTTTTCCTCGTAGCTTTTCCCTGGTCCTTTCGTTCTTGTCGACGGGAAGGAGGTGCAGCCGGGTGGTCTTAAATCACGTCTCACGGTGAGCCGTGGCTGCCCGGCCAAGACGGCGGCTGGCGAGCCTCCTCGGCGAGGTCGCTCGAGAGCCGCTTTCTCTCAGATCTGGGGTTTCTTCCCAGTGGTCCGCCCGTTTTGGGCGGTTCGGTCGGCGGTGTGCTTCTGTGCGGCGTCGCTTGAGCGGCAGCGTTTTCCTCGCCTCCCGCCTCCGCCGGCGAGGCTTCTAAGCGCCGGCGAGGCCGTCGCACTGCTGCGCGGTGGTGATGCTCAGAGGAGGCTGCGGCTAGGGTGGCCGAGGTTGGGGCGCTGGAAGTCGCCGGCTGTCTGAGGTGGAGCTGTGGCGCGTTGTGCAGGAGAGCAGGAGGCGTTCTTCCTCCGGCCTCTTCGTCGGAGGCGGGGTAGGAGGAGGCGGCCGGCTTTCTGCGTTGCCGCGGGCCTGCCGTTTCGCGGCGAGCGGCAACCTCACTTCAGTGGAGGCTGCGCGGCGGGCAGGTTGGGCGAGCTGGGTGTTGGTCTTGGCTCCGCCTTCACCAGCGACAGCAGGGGCTTTTGGGCAAAGGGTGAAGTGAGTCTCCTCTGCTCCGATGTTGGTGCTCGGCTTCCGCGAGGGGACTCCTCCCTTCCGTCGGCGAGGCGATGACGGAGTCGGTGGCGAGGCGGTCGCTGCCTGCGTCGCGCCCCGAGAGTGGCGGTCGAGGTTGGCGCTTGAGAGGTCGCCGGTCGTTGCGCTAAGACCCACGTTTGCGGTGGGGTTCTGTGCGGTGGCGAGTTTTGCAGCAGGTGCAGGAGGAGGGCGGGAGGTCGCCGGAGTAGGTGATCGTTGGAGTTCGGGGAAATTTCCTGCGAGGGATGTGCGTTCGGTGGAGTTGGGGGAACTTTGAAAGGGGTGCTCGGCCGGGGGGAAGGTGACGAAGCTGGAGGAGGTGTTTCAGCTCTTCGAGTTTCCCTTTGGTTGTTTAGGTGTGCCCGCAGCTGTGGGCTGTGGCGCTTGTTGTGGCCAGCGCTCAGGGTGGTGGGTTGGTTCGGCTGCGGCCGACGGTGATGCAGCAGGGTGTAAGGGCTGTTTAGTCTTGGTGGCGGGACAGCTCGGCGGCGTTGGCCGAGGGTTGTGTTTGTTTTAGTTTCAGTTTGTTGCTCTTTGTATTTTCCTCTTCGGAGGCTTTCTTTCTTCTTAAATGAAATGACAGAGCTCATGTCCTAAGTTTCAAAAAAAAAAATTGTCATGACACTGATGTGCACTTGATGCTTGCGAAATGCCTTAGGAAATCGTGTGCATGAGCTAATTTGGTACTGATGAATGCAGCAGCAAGTGCCTGATGAGAGACTCTATCTTGATGTTAAGTGCAAGCTGCAGAGCCACGAGCTGCTTGCTCAAGTGCAGCGTGGTCACATGACTCGTAGGCAGCACAACACATCCTGGAGAAGCTCCCACCTGATCCAATTCTAATCTTCAATTGCCAGACTATTCCGAAAATAGTCAAAGGCTTGTCAATTGTTGTAATTATGAAGCTTGCTTGTTTTAGAACTGGATTATGCAAAGTGATGTATGTGTGTGCACAATTGAAATGAATCTTTGGTGTAAAAATTCTCTTCTCTAGTGGTCAGATGACTGAATTTGTTTCTTTAATGAATGCAAAAGCAAATTTCAGTGATTGTTGAATGCAAAGTGTGGACCTTGAGCATGCTGGACAGTTTATACATCACTTTTTATACATCAAGCATCAGGGCCACATCCAGTATGAGTTTATTCATGCATATAAAATACAAGATCACCGCTGCACTTAAAAAAAACACTTCTAGACCCTAAGAAATGGAAAAATTACACTTTTATCCAAGCAATATTGCATAGGTCCTTGAGAAAGCATTAGTTTCAAGCAGCAAAAAAGGGAGGAAATTGTTATTACAAATTTAGGGACTAAATATAAGAAAGCAACTGTTCAAAATGAGAATGTTGCATAGTGCTTTCATGCCCCCTTTTGATGATCATTCAAGAAGTTTGTGAACTATTTTTGTTCGTACTCTCCTTGCTTTAATGGCATGAGATGCTCTATCGCTCTAATGCTTACCAATTATAAACAAATCAATTCGACTTCCAAATTTTATAATAGTGCTACGCTGTAAAGTTCACAATAACATATTTGGTTTGCAATACCCTGATGGAAACATCTTGTAATGCAATTTCAATTTTGTAGGGCCCTGTAGTTAAGCAGCTTGGAGATTGTAGGTCAATTCTTTTGTGCTGGTTACAGGCTGCAATCTTTAAGAGTTCAGACCATTGGATCTCAAATCCCGATAACCATTGGATCCATGGGGAGGCAATTGGGAGCAGAGAAAACCCCTCGACGATGGATTTGTTATTGGAGCCTGGAGCCTTTCATATGGGACGATGGCCAGGATCTCATTGAACTAGTGAGTATGGACGCGGGGTGCCGTCTTCCTTCGCTTCTCCCACGCCAAGCGAGAAGGTGGCTGGCAAGGCTGAGGACCACATGATGGGAGGGTGAAACAACCCAGCTTATTAAATAAGTAATTAAGAGTATTAGGCAATAATTAATGTATTAATCAACGTATTTTATTTCTAAAGCTTAAATTGCGGGTAGAACAAATAGAATTAAGTAGAGGATTGCCGTCAGACCTGCAGGCGAGGTATTAGTCGCCGAGATACCAAACCCGTTGTGGCCAGGTCGACGCCTCTCGTTAGATCGGGTTTATCATGCGATAATTTAAACAAACCTGTTCGGATTGTGGGTATCCATAGCAAACAGGACCCAATTAGCAAGATCATCATTCGGTAACTCGGTAAAAATGACAAGGGGAGTAACTTGGTAAGTTGGTAACTTTGACCACCACCTCAACTAGTCAAAGCAAGCACAGGGCCACAAGATTAACAAAATCAACAAAAATCGCGTGATTTTCGCCCGTATCGCCGTGGTCCGATATCAAATACCGGTCGATAAACCAATCAATTCGGAAAAAATGCGAAAAATTTTACGTGTTACAAACCGGTCAAAAATCGGTGGAAATCGCTCGATTTTCGTCGAAAATCGCTCTAAAAAATCAACCGCCAAAAAAGTTCACCAAGTTTGTCGATTTTCCACGATAATCGACGACTTTTGATTTTTATTTCAAAAAAATTTTGAATTTTGAGTTCGTGCGATTTTTGCTCGAAAATCAACGATTTTCGGTGCCGACGCAGTAGCGAAATTCGTGGTCTAAACGGTAAGGTGAACCCTGCAGGGCCATGCCCCTCATTATAGCCAAGCAATCAAGGCAACCATCACTCCCATCTCATTTCCTCCGGCCGAGCAACCAAGGAAAGTAAGCAAGAAACTCCCAACTGCTCAGCCCCTTTCCAGAGCCACACCAAGAGCAAGAACCAAAAGCCAGCCATCATATCTTCCTCAATCCAGCCAAGAACCATAAGCAAGAACAAGAAGAAGAACCTCAAGCAAGAAGGAGGAGGAGATCCCCCAAGCAAGGAGGAGAACCCTAAGCCAGAAGGATATCCCACCGGAGCAAGAATACCATAGGAGGGAGCTCAACACCGAGCCAATACCTTGACCACCTTGTCTTCTTCCTTTCCGGTAACCCCACGACAGCAACACCTCTTCCCTCAACCGAACCCCAGGTGCACAACCGTAGCAGTAGCATCACTAGCATCATATGTTGCTTGGTGGTTAGTTTGGGAGGGGAAGCGTAGTGGCCTCAGTAGGGTGGAACCGTAGGGGTCGCATGACTCATCCCCGGGACATCCATTGCTCGCCGACAATAGGAACCACGGGTATCGCCATCATGCCATCCAACCTAGAGTTCCCCCTTAAATAATCCTAGACCAAAATTGTGACAAATAAAAAATGGGAACTAAAAGTAAAACTTGCAAGTCAATCTAGAACTCCATTAGAGCAGCTCGGCTGGAGTAGGAGTTGGCCCAATAGAGATCGAGAGGGAGGAGAAGAGAGGGGCAGTAAGAGGGGTAAGGGAGCCAGCCACGAGGAATTCGGCCAGAGCCAGTCGGTAGAGTAGAGAAGAGAGGAGGTAGCAGTTAGCTGGAGAGGGGAGGCGGCCAGCGGGCTAGGGCTGGCAGAGAAGAGAGAAGAGAGGGGGGGAGGCCGTTGAGCCAAGGAGAGAGGGTGGCGGCGGCGGCCGACAAGGGGGGAGGACTAACGGGAGAGCGATGTAGGGGCACCTGAGTAGAGAGGGGAGAGGAGCTCAGTCCAGGGGAGGAAGAAAAGGAACCGAGCAGGAGGAGGCTTCGGCTAGAAGAGAAGAGAAAAGAAGAAAAGAGGAGAGGAGAAAAAGAAAGAAAAAGAAAAGGGGAAAAGAGTAAAAAGATTAGAAATTTTGGCTCCTATACGACTCACGTAGGTTAGATTGCCGTCTATTGGTCGTAGGGAAAATTTTGAAATAAGTTCTAAAAAGTTGCGATTAAATAGGTAATAAATGTATAAACTTGTAAAATTGGTATTAATTAAAATTGCTATTATAGTGCTGCCAAAATAGTGTATATTGGGGTTAAAATAGGGTATTTTAGCGAAAGGAGCAGCACCCCTGTAATTGCCTGTAGCGTTCCCGAAAAGGTTGGACACCGTAAAAATTTGCTATAGATTTATTACCGTAGTTTAAGCCTGGGATAGTTGTAGCCCTGTGTGGCTTTGGAATATAATATATTTCTATTTCAGTCTCTAATTACTGTTCTATTGCAACACTGAACATGGTATAGTACATGATAAAGTGTCGGGTGCGTCCGATATTTTGTTAGCTACTATGCCGAGATTCATGTAATTAACTCGATGTAATGACAGTGTTACCGTTATTACTCTAGTCTAATTACGCGGGTTGCCGCCACAGAGGGCATAGGGGGTGAAGAGGACATGGTGGGGGCTGCCAGGATTGGGAGGGGAGGAGAAGACATGGAGAGGAGTGACCGAGCTGGGGGGGGGGGGGGGGATGGGCACGAGCACTGTCACGCGAGACGGCGCGGGGATCAAAGGGGAGGTTGCGTACTTGCGTCCGCCTGTACGAAGATATGAGAAAGACTATAATCCTCATGTCTTACTACCATAGTACCATACCATCTCTTACTACCGGTAGAATGTACGGTAAAATTTCTGGCTAACTTTTGTTTGAGTCGACTGTCACAGTGGTAACTCACGGTTCAATAAGCCTTGATGGATTCAGACGCACTTGCAGCTTCCGGATCCCCTCTTGTGCCAAATTCCAGGTTTCAGTATGGTTGAGTTCGACATGGCACCGGAGCCAACGTATGGCAAGACAACATGTCCATGCAAATAGGTTGGGGGGGAACTAATCAATAGGGCAACATAACCGCAATTTCAGGATGTTCAGAAACTCGTCCAAATTAAGCAACAAACATTAATGCAACAGTAGACAGAAGACCAAACTACCTAGATCACAGACAGCACCTGCAGATCGCGATGGTTGATGTTGACTGAACAATGGAAATGGGCAACAACTTGCATGACAAATGAAACCTAGCCTGGACCACAGAAGCATGGTTACTGGGCGCTCGTGCAGCTGACAGAAGCACGGTTACTGGTCGCAGGCCAATCTACGAATTTGGCGTGGCCGTGGTTGGCCGTCTCGGTGGCGAGTGGCGAGAAGCGCAGCCGCAAGGGCTCTTGTTGCAGAGGCGGCACCTGTCTCCAGGACCGACGGTGGATTTTTTCCGGAGCCGGCGACGAAGTTCGTCGACCTCGTTCTGCAGGTTCTCGACTTGCTGCTCGAGGGAATCAACGCTGCCTAGAAGGTAGTTGATGTGTTCGGTTGCCTTCCCAGGGAACTTCTTGTCCAACCATTGGGTGAACCCGCAGTCCTTCGAGGGCTCCTGCAAACAAAAAATTCAGGTGTTTTGATAAGTTTCATCCGGATGTTTTCTTTAGTAACCATCATCCAAATTCTGGGCCATTGGATTTGCTTTCAGATCGATGCACACCCTCCCTGAATTCGAGGTGGGTTGATCCTACGGATGTGTGTTTTGATCGTACGATCCAAAGGTTGGATGATTTTTAGGACAAAAACATCCGGATGCAGTTTGGGTGGCATTAGTGGTAGACTCATCGAAGGATGTACCGCGAAGAGAGGGCACCGGTAGAACCGTCGCCCTGGGTCGTCATGGCCCCAGCAAGTTTCGATGGTGCATGGTTTACTGTGCTTGCAATTTGGCCAGCCTCCGTCGTCGGATTGATTTTCCAGATGCGGTAACGGTTGTTGTGCACCGGATTCAGGCCGGCCAGGATTCAGGCTCGCCTGACCACCGGCCGGCTGTTCACCTGATGCCCTCAAGCATCCCTCCCTCGACCGATTGTGAGCAGCCGTTCCATCCGTCACGGCGGGCTCTTTGTCTGCAACCATTGAGCTATTGCCGTCCAATGCGTCAGAAACGAAACCTGTTTCCTTGACTCTCAATCGAGCATACAGTTTGAGAGATCCAACTTGACGCGGTTGTGCATTTAGATACGCCCTCCAGGAATCGTTCCCTATTATATCAACCAGGACATTGTAAGGTTTTGCTGATGGTTGGTAATTTACACACACGATGTGCTGCAGAGCGAGTCGATGCCTTCCTTCGTCCAATTGGAACATCTCCATTATCCAGCGTCGCACTTGCTGGAACGACTTAAACTGCGGCTCTGCCAGCTCTTTAAACACATACGGGCAAGTCGGCTTCAACGCTGCCCCATCAGGTCCATTGGAAACCATTCCTTCTCCATAATATATCACAAATTGATCCGGTATTGACATATCTGTGTTAAAATATCAACTATTAATTACACCATGGTTTATTCAGTCTTTGACCTAGGTTAAATCTAATCAGCTATTTTCCATTATTTCCCCCACATTTCCTATTCCTAACATTCTCTACACATTTCTCATATTTCTTCTAAAATTTTCTACATTTCCATCACAAACATCAACATTTTCTGACATTCCTCGTTCCATATAGCAATTTCTGCATTTTCTGACATTCCTCGTTCCATATAATTTCTGCATTTTTTCATATTTCTACTTGCATTCCCAAATTACTACCATCTATCACCATAGCTACGGTAAACGAAGCGCTGTGATCTAGGAAACTTACCTCGGTGCTGATGCACCGTCAGCTCGTAGCAAGGACGGAATCACCTCCGCAAAACCACCAGAAAACCTTCTATCTCTCCTCCTCTCCCGCCCTCTTGATTCTCTCCAAACCCTAGCTAGTTTAACCTTTTTTCTCGACTTAAAATGACGGCCTGTGGCCAAACGAACAGGCGACTCGCGGTCGCGGACTCACTTCTCCTTGTCTCCCCCCACAATATTAAAAATTTGAAAATCGTCCGTGCTTTCAATCAATCACAACACTGAAGGCCCGAAAATACAAGACTTTTAATGTCAGGGGTTTATTCATAAATTTGTCCTCTTGGTCGAAGCGCCGCCCAACTGGCAACCAGGGTTCGCAAAATCGACGAAAATCGTGCGATTTTCGCGATTTTCGGCCGTATCGCCGCGGCTCGATATCAAAAACCGGTCGATAAACCGATCCAATTCAAAAAATAATTTAAAAAAATTCGAAAAATCGAAAAAATTTACGTGTTAAAAACCGGTCGATAATCGGTGGAAATCGGTCGATTTTCGTCAAAAATCGTCGAAAATCGCTACAAAAATCGACCGCACAAAAAGTTCAACAAGGTCATCGATTTTCCACGAGAAATCGTCGATTTTCCACGAAAACCGGTCGATTTTCCACGCAAACCGGTCGATTTTCCACGAAAATCGTCGATTTTTGAAATTTTTTTGAAAAAATTTGGTTTTTGAATTTATCCGATTTTTGACGATTTTCGGTCGATTTTCGACTCGATTTTTGCGATTATCGAAAATTACTGTTCATCCGAAAATCGCCGAAACGGTTTAGTGAACCCTGCTGGCAACTGCCCAAGGCCAAAGTTGCCTTTGCTTGGTTTCTTGCACAACCGCGTGTCCATGGCATTTTTTGTACAGCTATCAAATCGCCACTTGTGAGTTGCGAATACCACTTGCAAAATTTTCCTATAATCAGTATTAATAGCCTTCTGACCTCTGATGTGAATATTATTTGAAAAAACAAAGTTTGAAGGCGTTTTTAAGCACTCAATTATATTTAGTAGCAATATTTGTTGAATTATATTTAGTATCTACATTTGTTGAAGTATATTTAGTAGTATTATTTATTGAAGTATATTTAATACCAATATTTCTTTGTAAAAATCAGCAGCATGAGGCAAAAAAAAGCATTATCCATAATTCAGAAAGTATATATGAGTGTTTCTAAACCACATGTAAACTGCTAACAAATCATTAGACTAAATCAAAATCTCCTATTTAACTTGTCAACAATCAATCTCTACTATATAAAGTGAGAGTTTCTTCCCACGTCACATTAATTGCTCTGCTTAATTGCCCTACGCAAAAAACGAAGCGTTGTTTTAATTAGCCAGCTTTTGCAAGAAACGAAGCGTTAAAGATAGGTGTTTGATCTTATGAAATAGTATTTTTTTTATTTTTTAATCTTTATTTTTCGTTATCAATTTTGTTTTTCGTAGCAACGCACGGGCATATAACTAGTATAGAATTATATGAGACCTGTAGTGATAAACCGTTTATCATTTTTTCTATTATTTTGAGAGAGAGAGAGAGAGAGAGAGAGAGAGAGCCATATCATAACTAAATATTCAACATGAATGTAAGTATTAAACAATCAACTGTAATGCATAAAAAATAAATGAAAATACATTGTTACAAGAAAGTGTGTCGGCATGAGGGGATAATCATGTCTTATGGGTAAAAGATGTACGACCTCAACAGAGTTAAAACTAATCGATTAGCCATGCCCGCAGTCATAGCCATGCCGAGCTGGCCTTTTATAGATTAAAATTATAAAATTTTGGTGTATAAAAATGAGATTGGGAGTCTATGATAAATTTTTTTGGATAGTTCTAAGAGTGATTCCTGAGTTAAAATTATTTTTTAAAAAAGTTATGCAATTTAAATTACTTAAAATATTTATAAAATTGTTGCTTTATGCTAAAATTAACCATATAATCTTCTTTTGTCACATTTATTTTAATACTGCATTTTTCGATGTGATTTTGCAGAGTGAGTTTGTACTCACTCTTGCTTAATTTGCTGCTTCAAAAGAGGAGTTCCACGATGATGAGGGCCAATTTAATTGTGCTTTTTTACCGTTCTTTATTTTTGTTGTTTTTATTTTGTTTATGAGAGATGCTTCTATGCTTTCTGGTATGTGTGATGGTCTTTTGTAATCCTAAGTAATAATTATTAATAAAGTATATTGGATATACCGTGATGTGTGATGATATTTTTGTAATTCTAAATATTATTATTAATAAAGTACGTTAGATGTACGGTGATTTTTAATTTTGGAGGTATTTTTTTGTTCCGACGCACAACGATGCTACTCTATCTGCTTACTTTCCTGCCGCCGCCGCCGCGCTCGTCGGCGGCTTACACGTATCCGCTCTCCGCGGCCGCCACCAGGCCTGCGTCCCGGCTCCCCACCGCCCCATACCCTCTCCGCCCCTATTCCCAGCTCCTTCTTTCTTCACCCCGATTTGTTGTATGCTTAGTGAACGTGGTGCTTGGTTTCCTTGCAGGGCCGCGTGTCCGTGGGGTCGCCGCTGTTGTCGGCGGCGGCAGCGCGGTCGGTGGGGACCGCCATGGCAGTGGCGGAGGCGAAGCTAAGCGGTGGGCGTCTTTTTTTCCCCTTTTCTTTTTCTTCTTTTTCTCCTGGGCTTTGAACTGTTTTGGTCTTTCTCGTGGGAGTAAAAAGTTGATCTTTGTATATTTTGACTGAACAAAGGTGATATTTTTGGACTGGTTCATGCGGTAGTCACCACTAATAGCTTCTTTAAGCTTTTAGATTCGATGGTTCTGTCAGTTTCTCTGTTAACGTATTGGTAAATTGTGTTTTTCTTGATCAAGAGCATTCCGCATGTAATCCTTCAATTTGTCTGATCTGCAAAATCCTCACCAAAATCATGCTTCTTCTATTCTAGCACTGTTTACCACCCATAGCGCTATACTGGCCCCTGACTTGTTGAAACCACTGGATATCTAATTGGGTCATTGTTTATTGGAGATTAACAACCTTTTCATTGTTCAGTAGTTTCAACCAATGGATATGCTATATTATGTCTATAAGATATTGCACGTGTTCTTTCGTTCCCCTTTTCCTGATTCACAGCGTAAGATTAGATTCTGTTTATTAACTGATGGAAAGCTCCTACGGTGACAAGAAGGAAACAAGTATTGATATCGCTCTCGGATAAAACAGACTTGGCTTATCTTGGAAACGGTTTTCAGTGTCTCGGGTAACTTCTTCGTTGAGCACTTGAGCTTATTGTTAGTATTTGGACCTGGCTTGAAAAACTTCTTACCAAATTGCCAATGGATGATGGTAAACAGGAGGATACAAACTCAACCGGAACTTTTCAAGTTTAAATTCATTATACTAGCAGCGAAGCATCTTATCGACATTTTGCTTTTATAGGTACTCTATTGTTTCCACTGGTGAACAGCATCCAGCCTGCAGGCAGCAGGAATTGGTGAGTTTTATTAATCTGTCCGTATTATCTCATTTCAACATTGCATACGCCTTTCAAATGTTGCATGATGAGGTCTCAATCTTGCTGCTCACTTGATTCGCCCATTGTACTATGTGTGTTGTGTGAAGTACCAACTAACACTCTTTTTCGGGGGCACAAGGACATTTGATGTGGTTGTGGTGAATTTGTATCCTTTCTATGACAAAGTCACCTCGGTGCCATTTCTTTTGAGGATGGCATTGAAAATGTTGATGTTGGTGGGCCTAAATTGATCAGAGTTTCAGCCAAGGTAACTAACTATCCTGGTCCTTCCAAACAATTTACCGAGCAAAGTTTATTGGAGGATTGAAATTTATGCAATATATATTCGGCGTAATATATGGTGCTGATATTGCCATTTGAAATGATCGGTGTTTTTAGTGATGGCAATTTCTGTTTAATTTGTTGGTCTATGTTGAACAGAACCATAAGGATGTTCTTGTTGTAGTGGATCATAAAGATTATCCTGCTCTACTGGAATATCTTCAAGGAAATCAAGATGACCAGCAATTCCGGAAGATGTTGGCATGGAAAGCTTTTCAGCATGTTGCTTCTTATGATTCTGCTGTTTCAGAGTGGTTTTAGAAGCAATCCCACAAAGGTATTGGCTCCGCAATTGATTGAAGAATTTGATTGCTTATATTGACTAATGACTATTTGACAATGAGCACATTATGTTGTTTGTAGGAGATACATTCCCTGCAAGCTTTACTGTGACTCTGTCACTGAAGACACTTCGGTATGGTGAAAATCCTCATCAGAAGGCTGCCTTTTATGGTAACAAGAGCCTTTCTCTAGTCAGTGCTGGTGGTATTGCAACTGCTATTCAACACCATGGAAAGGTGTGTGTTTATCACAAGCTTTAATTGTTACTAGGTCGAGTCGCGCGCGATGCTGCGCTGTGTAAAATTTGGTCTGAGGTTTTTGTTACAAAAAACGCAATTTCGGTTTTCTCGGTGGTGTTTTTTTTAAAGTAGCTGGCTATGAGCCGTCGGTGTTTTTTTTTCCCGAAACCACAGGGAAGGACCTCACGATTGAAAAAAAAAACCCGGTAGAGGACTTGTTCGTGAATATCCGGAACTACGGAATTATTTTTTCAAAATAACCGTGCAAGGACCTAATTGTAATTTTAGAATTCGGTGGAAGGATCTAACCATAATTTTAGAATTTGAGGAGGGACTTTTCGCCAAAAAAATTGCCACGTGGGCATGCTGGCTGTCCTCCAAACCTAGGCAGCATATGAGTCAGTAAGTATATATATATATATATATATATATATATATATATATATATATATATATATATATATAGGAAAAATACTTCGTACTCCCGGGAGTAATTACTCCCATCTCTGAAATACCACCCAAACGTACTTGAAATACTCCTTTATCAGTTTGGATACACTCATATACTAATTATAAGATATTCCAATGAGATCCACATGAAAAAATTGCAAGAGGGTACATAGTTTTTAGCATATTTTGCAAATACCTTCATATACGCATATAAAAAGAAGTATGTCTAAAAAATGTACATACCACTTCTGAAAAAATGTAAATATCACCTAGATGATCTTATATACTTATATACTACACGTACATACTCTCCGTTGCGCGAAATACTCCCTACGTTGTGAGATACGGCATAGGGAGTAATTACTCCCGGGAGTAGAAAAGAGGCTTCCTATATATACTAGTTATATGCCCGTGCGTTGCTACGAAAAACACAATTGATAACGAAAAATAAAGATTAAAAAATAAAAAAAATACTATTTCATAAGATCAAACATCTATCTTTAACGTTTCGTTTCTTGCAAAAGTTGGCTAATTAAAGCAACGCTTCGTTTCTTGCGTAGGGCAATTAAGTAGGGCAATTAAGCAGGGCAATTAATGTGACGTGGGAAGAAACTCTCACTTTATATAGTAGATATATATATATATATATATATATATATATATATGGCAACATATCCAGTGAAAATCCTTCTTACCATGAAAACTTGGTGAAACCCACGTATAAAAGTTTTGAAAAATCACTATTCATACTGAATTTGTCTTTTTTATATCTTTAAAATGCAATTGAGTTTGATCTTCAAATTTTACAGGGTTGTAGAACCTAATTTCCCCTACATATGATAATTTTTTTAGAACTTTTCAAAACTTTTACACGTGGGTTCACGGAGTTTTCACGGTAAAAGGGGTTTGCACTAGATATCTATATATTCTGGCACTGTGGTGACAGGTAAATTGATGAAATTCAGAACAGGAAAGTTAATTCAGAATCCAATCAACATAACTTCCAAGACATCATTTTTTTCCTAGCTTTGTCCAATATTAATACGATGTTTCATTATCCACGTGCTTCTTAAGTTAAAGGATACCCTTTTACACAGTATAACTTATATTCTGCATATCTTAAAGAGCTCTCAAAATTAAATCTTCCTTTACAGGAAATGTCTTACAACAACTACTTGGATGCTGATGCTGCATGGAACTGCGTATCGGAGTTTTATAGTCCTACTCGGAGCGCGGTAAGATCGAGTGCAAGCTTTGCTTTTAGGAAGCTGCAGGCCTTTGCCAGGTGAGCTTGAAAGAAGTGTTTTTTTTTTCTTCTTTTCCTTCAGCAGTTCAGCTGCATAAGCTGATTTATCATCACTAGTGCCACCACCACCAATTTATCACAATAAATTTGCACCTGAATTTTGGAACGACGAAACATCAAGGCTTGGGTGTAGCGTCCTGATTACGACAAGAGGAGATTCATGAGGAGAGGGAATGGAGAAGATCTCTACTTCTGAAATGTTACAATCTCTTATGGCATGCAATGACCGAAACATTCTGCAGTTGGACGGCGCCACCAAAGCACCGATCAACAACGCGCGATCCATCGTTTCCCACGTTTAAGCGCCGTCGGCATCTGCTAATCTTTCTCGAGTCAGGACCAACCATACGGAATCGCGCTATACAGAGGCTAATCTTTGGTAGCTACAGAGAACTCGATTCCCTCGCGCTTGCTCTCCTTTTGGTTGTCCTCCTCCCGTTTGCTCTTGAGAAATCGGAGCATCTCATTCGTCTGGATTGGCGATCGTTGGGTAAGATAATCCACGGTCGGTCCTCGGCTTTGCCTTGATCCGTCTGTTTGCTTTGTTTAGTCTGTCTTTCTCTGCCGCACTTGTGAATTGTGATCTGCTCATGGAGAATGCGTGTGCGATTTTGCGAGAAACAGACCAATAATTGAGTGAGACCAGCAGGCTGATTGACTTGAGTCGCTATCAAAGTCTACCTCGTCCGTACGGCAAAAATTGATGGGGGCTAGACCCGAATTGGTAAGGTAAGTAGAGGGTATAAATGCTATTAATGCAGCAAAGCTGCCACACCGTGCGGCTAGAAGCAGAAAGCACCCTGGATGAAAGAGGCTTCGCCAGAACATCACAAATATATATATATATATATATATATATATATATATATATATATATATATATATATATATATCTACTATTATAAAGCAACAGTTGGTAAAGTGGTGAGTTCTACCATGTCATTAATTACTCGCTTAATTGCCCTACTTAATTGCCCTCGCTTAATTGCCCTACGCGAAAAAACGGCGTTGCTTTAATTAGCTAGCTTTCGCAAGAAACGAAGCGTTAAAGATAGATGTTTGATCTTGTGAAATAATTTTTTTATTTTTTAATCTTTATTTTTTGTTATTAATTTTGTTTTTCGTAGCAACGCACGGGCATGTAATATATATATATATATATATATATATATATATATATATATATGTGTGTGTGTGTGTGTGTGTGTGTATGTATGGTGACCGGAATAATACTTTTGCCTCATTTACATAGGCAGTAAAAAATAAGCCAACATATAGCCTATTTAATCTCCCTTCATATTTTTTTTCATCTTTAGCTTTCGAGCAAAATTGCAAATCTAGCCCCCTTCTGCGTTGTTAGACAACACGTATCATCTACAGTTCTCTCCTACTGCGGCTAGTTGTTGGCACCGCAACAGCTCTCGTCACCACAGCACGTCCGAACGGCCCACCGCGGCAGACGGGGCACCGCAATACTAGAACTTGGCATGATAGGGAACCGCTGTACCCGAGCTCGGCGGCAAGGTGGGCCCCGCCACTTGCCACGCTTGTCGGGGAGCTACCATGATGGATAGAGCCGCTGCGGCGTTGGTGACCTGCCGCGGTAGGTGATATGTGTGCGTCTTACTGGTGCCTTCTCGATCGACAAATTTGCTAAATTTACGATTTTATTCGTAAAAAAAGTCAAAGATAAAAAAAAGATGGGTAAATACGTGGAGGCGTCAAGATAAGCCAAAGAGAGCAGAATACAGGCAGTAGTGCAGTACTAGATTGTACAAGTGAGATTCCAAGCTGACAAGCAAGCGAGGGTAAAAAGCAAGAAAAGGTTGCATCGAGCGACCCTCCAGTGGTGGCGCAACCATGGCATTCATTCGTTTTTTTTTGCGATCAGCAGACTGCGAACAGATTTAATACTCGGAGGACAGTGTCACAGTCGACACATGACACCACCGCATCGCATTCACAGAACCGAGGAAGGAAGCAGACAAAGCCGCTCGCGGGATGGGAGGAGACGGCAAGTAAAAGAAAGCTTCCGCTTTTTTCCTCTCCTCCTGCTGCTAGTGCGTGGAGTGGAGTGGAGCAGTGGAGCCAGCCACCTCGCCTTCTCCTGTTTGCTCTTCGCGAGTCTCCTCATCTTCCCCTCCCCCTCCTACTCCCGACAACTTGGCGGCGGCGACCTCTGCGCGAAGCGAGCTCCATGGCCGCAGCGGCCGGTCCGTAGCGCGAGCTGGTGAGTGGTGACTGGTGCGTTCTTGCTCCGCTTCTTCGTTTCTTGGTCCGTGTAGTTTGCTAGCTCGTGTGCTAAATAATTTGAGCCAGCTGGTGCGAAACAGTTGTTTTTGGCGAATTTACTGTGTTTTACTGGGCTCGTTGGGGTTTCGTGGTGGTTAGCGTTTGGATTGTTAGGAACATGGACCCTGTTCTTGATGATAGCATGTGATTTTGGTGACTCCTGTGCTGCTTGGTTAGGTAATCTGTGTGAGGGTTTGGATCTGGATTCTGAGTGTACAAAATATAGCTTCTTGGCGCTTGTGTGTGATTTGTTCAGTAAATTGAGTAAGATATTAGCTCGAGGCTAGATTTCCTTTTTCTTCTTGAATTGTTTGGTTTCCTACAACTCAGTGCTAGTGTGTGATCTGGACAGTAAAACAATGAAGGAACCGAGAGACGCCAATTTTTTCCTGTAAAAAACCAAGACCTATTACACAATTCTTTGCTTCTTCTTTAGCTAATTTTCTAGTGTTCAGAACTTTGTGTTGGAGCTGTGCGCTGCTAATCTCCAAAGAAAGCTGTTAGGTACGTTTGGTAAGCTATCTACAGTGTGTGATTTAGATTGACTTGGCATCTTGCTAAATTTTAGCCCTCCTGTCTGGGCTTTTGTGACTAGCTGCTTCTTTGAGTCTCAGTAGCTCACTGCAAACATGAAACATGGGCATAGTTGGCCATCTCTAGGATTTGTCCTTTCAGGAGGTGAGATTGTGACCTTCTATCAGTAGTTGAATCGAGGTGAGTGAGGAGTGGATTAGAACATGTTCAGTTTCCCTGGTTTATTTGGAGCCCAGTTGTCTGAACTTTGAAGTTCATGTTCTGTAAGGACTTTCTATGTGGTTCTCCCATAGCCTTGTGCCATCACTTTCCTAACAAAAAACTTGAGGTAGTGTAGTCAATAAAGCACATGAATGCTCGACTGCTTGTAACAAAGCCATTTTTTGCAATAAGCTCCATGTAATGATGTGCTTCATCTAGATACTTAGCGTTTCCTTGCATGACTTAGGAAGTTTTAACTAAACAGGATTTTGTGGATTGCACTATCCAAACGGGAGATAGACTATGGATTCCAGCGAGGGCTCTCGTCCTACAACGCGAAGTGGGATTATCAGGGCAAAGCCCACTGTTTTGGTATGGAAATTTCAAACTCTTTCTTTTTGGTCCGTTTAACTGTCCAGTTCTGTTTGACAATGTTACCAAATTCCTACTTCTTACTTACCTTCCTAGGTCGATAGCAAGAATGAGCTTGCCAGGGAGGGGTTACCTGACGGTTGGTTGAAAGAATACAGGCCTGGAAAGACTCGATCTAGAAACAAGAATGACATGGTAAACTGTAGTTCCCTTGATTAAATTGTGAAAATATCTTAACTTGATAAGTTTCCTAAGAGGGACATTATTTTTGTAACAGTTATTTCATACGCATTTATGGTTTCCTTCTGATGTCTCTTGCTTCCACAAATGACCTACAAAGATCCTAACAAACAAGTGGTTGCAATGATTTGGGGAAGAGCAACCCCTCAACTCCTCATTTGCACTAGGATTTATGCAGTTTTCTTTTAGTGGAGCTTACAACACTTACCTTTCCTTTTTCACAAGAAATTTGTGAAATCTGCTGATGATATATGATGTATTGCCTATTCTGTTGCTGTTTGCCAGCCGTCTTTATGAGCAATGCAGTGAAGCTGGGTAAAGAACAACCTTTCTGCAACGCAAATGTAATATGTACATGACATGCTTTAGTACATTTGTATGAAAACCAAGGACTAGCTATAGCCATGTGAGAGACCAAAACGTAACAGTATTTCTCTTATACTGCTTATGGCTTATGTTCAGTTGACAACTGCATACTTTATGGTGCTATGTGGAAATTACCAGTTGGTTAACCTTTTTCATTGTTTAGTTTGTGTTATGCTGTCACACCAATTGATGTTAGTGCTCGATTAGCATTTTCCTTGTAAATTTTTTCTGATTTTTTACTCAATTTTGCACATAAAATTTCATTGGACCTTGACACCTAGTTATTATGACGGTATGAACATGAACAAGGGAAGCTGCTGGCCTCTTTTCTGACTGAGCCTTATAGTCCAAGAAGTTAAAGGTCTTAAATCTTAATGAGTTGTTAGTGAATATATTCATTCTATGTGGATAACGAGTAGTTGATAACTACTTCTTGAGTTGCTTTCTTACTGAAGTATCGTGGCGCACCAAGAGGGGAGGGGGTGAATTGGTGCAAATTAACAACTAAAAATAGTTTTTTTTATTAATTCTGAAAATTATTAAAATAATGACTAAACTACAATAATCAATATATAATAATTAATCTAAGATCATGGAAGAAAACTATATCAAACATGTAATTTATAAAGCAGGAACTCACATTCATTGATAAAATCAAACAGTCAATACATGAGTTCCATACAAACCTTAATTACCTTTTTCTTTTGAGAGTGACTAGGGAACGGTATACCGTTGCAACGGTATAGCCATGAAACTTATGAAACTTATCAGTTTCAGTGCTGGTTTCATGAGTTTCAGTGTTTAGTTTCATCAGTTTCATATTTTATCAGTTTTTAGTGCTAAGTTTCATGAGTTTCAGTGCAAAAAATCATAAGTTTCATGAGTTTCAGATGTATACCGTTGCAACGGTATACCGTTTTTTAGTTTTTCTGTTTCTTTTTCTCTTTCTAAACCTCTCTTCTTGTCTTCTCTTTAATCTTTTCTCTCTCTTCTATTCTTGCGTTTGCTTATACAACCACCGCCTAGGACCTTCTCTGTTGCTCTCTCATGAGGGACTTTACTGATGCAGCATCCTTGCTTGCCCTCTCGTCCGCAACACCACAAGGAATCTCTCCACTAGAGCCTTTTCTGTTCTTTCTGTTCCTTGCACTTCCCTCTGTTTCCTTATGCAGCAGCAACCTGGAGCGCTCTCTTGCTCCTCTGCTTCGCGGTTTGCGCGTCACTGAGCTCCTCTTCTGCTTCCGTGCGGCGCCTGGGATGCCTTCGCCTGCATTCGCCGCTATCTTTTTCTTCTTCTTCTGTGGTTTCTTTTTGTTGCGGCGCTCTACCAGAACTAGGAAGCATCCTCTCCTATTTATTCTCAACAAACCCTAACTTCTTATTTCTAATCAAATATGTTATGAATATGACTTGTATTGAATATGAGGGCCAAAGGCCACAATATATAGAGTACATGAGGAAAAGGAATAGGAATATGACTATCTATAACAGGAACTTATCTATAACTATAAGAGATAATATATCCTTAACACCCCCCCCCCCCACAAATGCAAGGCGTATGCAATAGCATTGCATTAGGAAGGAATGAACTAAAATAGGAAAAATCCAAAGTCATAGTCCTGAAGAAACCGTTGTAGCATGTAACTCTTGAAACATCGAGCTGACGAAGAACAGCCAACGAAGAACCGAGTCGGTGAAGAAAAGTCGACGTAGAAGCCAAATTGACGAACGGAAGTCGAATGTAGGGCCGAGTCGACGATGAAGCCAAATCGACAAACGGCAGTCGAAGGTAGGGCCGAGTCGACGACGAAGAGCCGACGGTAGAGCTGAGTCGACGAAGAAGAACCGACGAGGCCGACAAAACGAGCCGAGCCAAGGTAATAAGAGTTGACAAAAAAGAGTCGAGCCGATAGAAGAGCCGAGCGACGACAGAAGACAATCAAGATACTAAACACTTGGATGGACTCAACGGAAGACTAATGAAAATATTAGGAAGCTAAGGACTTGGATGAAACAAAGCTGAAAACAAAAGACTTGATGGACGCGCAGAAGCAGGGGAGCAGAGGCGCGGACCCAACGAGCCGGCGGCGTCGAACGGGCCGGCGCTGGCGACGAAGGACACGGGCGACGAGAGACCCGAAGCCGTCTACCGAACGAGGACGAGACAAGATCCGAGGAACAACACAAAAGGACCAGATCCGGTCGGCCGGCGGCTCGGCAGTCGGGCGCCATGAAGCTATAGCTGATCTTGGAACTTGGAACTTCACGTGAACACCCCAGCCTTATCCCTGCACTTGACGTGAACTCCAAGCCTTCAACTAGAATTGAAAAGTCACCATCAAAGCAAATAAGTCATCAAGAAGTGCTTCACGTGAAGGGGTCCTCTGGACGGAGTTCTGTGCGCTCATCGAGCGCCCCGCCGGCGCCATGCGCGTGCAGTCGATCCGGTCGCCAGGGTTGGACTTCAAGCTCCCCCCAAGGCCTCCCACCCCAACACCAAGCGCCGAGACGGACGGAGGCAGGGGCGGCCCGGCTCCGGCGGCCAAGAACACAAGCACGAAGGCAAAGGGCCTTGCGCAGACTTGAACCTTGAAGCTACTTCACGTGAACACAGGAGGTCGGCGTCGGGGAACAAATCCGATCGGTGGCAGCGAAGCGGACCAAGCGTCTCTGCTGCGCCCGGACGTGAAGAGAGGAGCGACTGCGCTACGAGATGGCCGAGGGCGATCATGCGCGTCAGCCGAGGGCGATGGCGGTGGCGGCTGCCGCCGCCAGCGAGGTCGACGGCGGATCGGCGAGCTAGTAGCAATGTGATTTCACGGGCACGTCCGGCCGACCCACGCAAGAAGCACCCACCGAGGACCAGCACATCCGGCCGACCCACGCAGATCGAGGCGATCGAAGGCGCATGAACTCGGGTGAGCCGTCGGCCAGAGAGCAGAGGCGGCGCAGCTTCAACCGGATCAGAGGAAGAGCCGGCGGAGCACCTTCTTCACGAGATAGCCGCCCCCGGGAGTAGAGATTGTTCCTCCCGAGGGTAGCGGCAGCGGAAAATCTTAGAGCTAGGGTTTGAACCGTGGCTCTGATACCATGTTATGAATATGACTTGTATTGAATATGAGGGCCAAAGGCTACAATATATAGAGTACATGAGGAAAAGGAATAGGAATATAACTCTATCTATAACAGGAACTTATCTATAACTATAAGAGATAATATATCCTTAACAAAATACATACATGCATATCCACCTGACCTAATTACACATGGCCTAATACATGCACACAACCCAAAACTTACACATGCATGCGTACGGCTCACCTGCCGTTCTTGTATGACTCACTCGCTGCACCTGCAATCCTTGCGTGTTGCGCCTGCTGCACCTGCGACCTCGCGTGCCACCTGCACCTCTGTGACCTCGCGTGCTGCACCTGCCACGAATAAAAAACAACGACAACACATTACCTTCTTCCACAAAATAAATTATTCCATGACAAATATTATCATCACATACTCACAAATATTGTTGTCAAATTAATCGTCACATATATGAATTAACATTTACAATAACTTGTAAGCTCTAATTCTGCCATAAATTGGTACACTTAAATGTGTATTCGCTTGACATCATTTTGTTTACTCTGTCTTTAACCCTTTGTTCTGTACTTGTAACTGCTCTATTCATTTGATCTCTACAGTTCTATATTGATCCAACCAATGGGTATGAATTTCGCTCTCTGAAGGATGTTTACCGCTATCTCAATTCTGGAGACATAAGTAATTGTGTTATGGTGCCAAACAAGAGAAAAATTGAGGACCTGCGTGTTGCAGGGAACCAATCTCAACATGTATGTTCCTTCTCTTGTTTCTGCTACATTCTTGAAAGATGGAAAATGACAAGGATTTTAGTTAGTATTAAGTTTCGAGCAGTGCTTCTATGCTTTTCCTTCTAGTACAAATTGCACAAATCTTGAAGCAAGCGAAGGGGTAAGTAATCACCATCTACCCTTCATTTATGCTTGAATAGTTGTGCAACTTTCAAAAGAAAGAGCATAGAAGCACCTCTCTTAAGTTTCTCATACAGACCTAAACATCAACATTGTTGTTCTTGATAAACAGTGAAAAATCTGTCTTGGACTAAGACTCTAGTCATGTATTGTGTTCTAGACTTCTAGTCATGCACAATCATAAAATTGAAGTTGCGAACTTCCAGTCATGCACATTTATAAAATTGAAGTTATGACACATCTTATGGTAAATCATAGTAGTGCCAAACTGCCAATGCCCTCTTATTTTCATTGTATTGTAGCTGAGTGAATTGGAAGGATTTTTGTTTGTTTCGTTTGTTTTAATTTTTCTGTTTGACTATTACAGCCCCCATCTTATAACCTTTATTTTGTAAAATTCAGACAGGAAGACCATCAGATTACAGAGAGCTAGATACTGTTGATGAGTCTAATCCTGAGAGTAGAGAGAATTCTGAAAATATGCCATCATCAGAGCCCAAGGGAGTATCCAAAGGAAAGCTGACTGAGTTGAAGCTTCAGAAGGCAAGAGTGCCCAATCAGTCTCTGGAGCATGAATCTGCTACAGGTGAAGAAGCAAATGTTGAGCTGAAACCCAAGGAAAAGAAGAACAAAACTAAGCCTGGGAAATGGATTGCTGCACCTCTTCGAGCGTCACCTCGTTTAGCTGCACTGAAATCTAACCAGGATGCAAATAATGTGCCCAAAAATGAACCTATCAGCACACAGACAGACATTGCCGACCAGTTACAACCAAAGCGGGCCAAAAATCCTGAACCAAAGGCTAATTCCTCTTTACGTCCTCTGAAGAAAGATGGAGCACATTCTGCAGGTGCTTCTGAAAATGCTGAAAACAAGTATACTTCAGCCCCCGAACAAATACCAGGAGCATCTGTTGCATGCACTTTAACAGATGAATGCCAGAATGCACCAGCTGAGGTACCTGTTCCGCCGCAGCAGGTTGGACTGGTTGAAACAGCTGAGGCTATTCCCGGGTCAGCCCTTTCATCGCTACTTGGAAGTATCTGGTCAGACCCATGCCTTGAGTTTGCATTCAGGACACTTACAGGTGATATCCCTGTTCTTGACGACACTCTAGCTGTTGCAAATTACTTCCTTCCACCACAGGACTTGAACAAAGGGCCGACACCCAATTGTTCCTCTTCTGCTTATGATGGTGCTGGAAACCTTGTGCAAATCGACCATGTCAGCCTGCCAAGGCCAAGGCCATCAGATAAGCTCTACAGCAGTAGTAGCTGGTTCCCTCCCCAGTAAATTTCATCTGGGAAAATATGCTACAACGTTCTCAACTGCCAAAGGTGTATCAGAAGGAAGCCTAAATGGTAGTCATAGGCTTCTTAGTGCTCTTCGTTAGGTCTCGACAAGGATGCATATTGTAAGAAAGACTGTAGTTTGTTGTAACTGTAGTGGAGAATCTATCACTAATAGCCTAATATACCCGTCTTATGCTAGACTTGACAATACTTTCTGTTTGAATTTGTGTAGTAACCAGACTACTAATCCATTTGTTGTATCGTAAGGGCAGACTAGACAGGTTGACAGTACTGATACACCCTGTATGGTCGGGGTTTCTACTGTCTGCAGAAAGCCCTCCCAGTTTACTACTACCTGTAACTTGTAAGACATTTTGATTTGCCTAAGTTTTGCCCAAAATTGGTCTGTGTTTTACTGGTCCTGAACTTCTCTTTTGATGGAGTGGCAAATGTTGTTGTGATGTACTCCCTTCATTGATTCTTCAAGTACTTGAGTGTGGCTGACATCTGTGTTTGTTCTTTGTTTGGTTTGCCACACAGTGGTTGAGTAATAATTGTTGATGCCTGCACCAGTGGTTGGGAGATGCATTGGATGCCATGGAAGTACATACCATTGGTCTTATCTGTGTTTGTGGTCCTTGAACTATTTCCAGAACAATAATCAGATAGCAAAAGAATTTGCTGTTCTGACAGGTCCACGCACTAACTTGTGAGACTACAAGTCAAAGTTTCCCTACAAAATTTGATGTACTGCCCTTTGTTAGGCTTCATTGGCTGACATCTTTGGAGATGATCTTGTAATAATGCAGATTGTCTGGTGCCACATTATCATCTGTACAAGTAGAGTACCTTATCTGCTTAAAAGTTCCTAGCTAGTGCAAAACAAAGCTGACAAGGCTTCCAAATGGAATATATAGATAAAAATTAGTCTATGATTGCTATTTACTCGCTGAAGTTGCAGCTGCCATATAGGCTAAAGATTCTGTCTGATACTATATGACCCCATTGTCCCATGCTATCTCATGATAAGGTGCAACTTTTAACAGAATAATGCCCTAGTCCACAGCCTTAAGCTACCTGATTCGATTTCTTAAGCTCACCAACAAGCACATTCTCTTGATATGTTGTGATATACTAGATTGAGTCGCACGCAATATCGCGCCGTGCGATTTTTTTCCTTTCAAAAAACGTAATTCCGGTTTTATCGAGCTATTTTTTTTAGTAAAAATTGGCTGGCTATGAACCGCCAACGAATTTGCGTAACCACGGGTTATTTGTTTAAAAATCCGGTGGAACGTTTTTTTTTAAAAAAAAATTGGTTAATTTTGCGTAACCACAAGTTCTTTTTGGAAAGCGCGAAAAAATCTGGGCTAAATTTTTTTTTGCAAAAAAAAAAAGTAATTTTAGTTTTCTCGGTGCTGTTTTTTTCGTGAAAATTGGCCAGCTATGAGCCGTCGGTCAATTTGTGTAATCATGGGGTTATCTGTTTGAAAAATTATGTGAAGGACTAGTTCACGTTTTTTTAAATCGGCAAATTTTGCATAATCGCGAGTTCTTTTGGGGGAAAAATGGTCAAAGGATCAATTTGTAATTTTGATTTACTCATAGAGGACCCCTTTGTGATTATGCTAAACTATGGGGTCTTTTTGCAAAAAAACCAGCGAAAGGAGCTATACATATTTTTTTTATTTTTCGGAGGGCCTCAATGGGGAAGAGTTGATGTGGTGGCGTGGTTGAGCTCCAATCCCATGCGGCATATGATATAGTATAGATATAGATATAGATGCTTGGAATTTATTTTTAAAATAATAGATTTAAAAAAAATTTACAGATAGCATACCGAAACAAAAAATTGCAAAATACCCATCTATCGCCAATTGAAATGGCGATAAAGACTATATCGCCATTTCAATTGGTGACAGAGACTTGCAACCATTAATGATAGCCCTAATCGTCCGTTTGAATTGGCGACAGGTCTCTGTCGCCATTTCAATTGGCGACAGAGACTTATCACTATTTCAATTGGCGACATGTGGGTATTTTTGTGATTGTTTGATTCGGCATGCTATTTCTGTAATTTTTTTTAAAAACATATTATTTTTTTAAGAAAATTCAGATGCCCACATGGTACATCCAAATCCAATAGACTCTTTGCTAGCAACTAGGCATTTCTTGTTACTTGCTCTTATCTTATCCAGTTCAGCTGTCAAATTTTCTTCAGGCATTTCTTCTTACTAGATGCGTGGACGTGGTGCATGCTACGCTAGTCGCAACATGTCCATGCGTCAATGAAATAATTTTTGAGGGTCTTTTTACAATTGTAAAAATTTTAACCCGGTTTTGCTTGGGTCTTTTTAGGAAAAAGGGATCTATATATAATTTGTCAAATTTTTGTGGGCCTTTTCCGTTCAATGAAATAATTTTTGCGGGTCTTTTTCCAATTTTAATTTTTTTTTTTTTTGGGGGGGGGGATTACAAAAAATTGATGAAACATGGTTTTGTTTGGGTCTTCTAGGGGAAAAGGATCTATATGTAATTTTCCAAATGTTTGGGGGCTTTTTTTTTTTTTGGGGGGGGGGGCTTCTAGGGGGACAAGGGATATGTAATTTCAGAAAGATTTCGATAATTTTTGGGGGCCATCAGCGGGAAAAAATATTCAGGAGTTTTGGGGTCTCCTCGCAAAAAATATATTAATATGCAATTTTGAAAAATTTCTCGTGATTTTTTGAAGCCTTCATGCAAAAGAAAACAAATGTCGTTACTTTCGGGGCATTCCCGCACAAAAAAGTAGACTAACACGTAATCTCGGAAAGCTTCTCGTAATTTTAGGGGCCTTTATGCAAAGAGCAAATTTCAAAAGTTTCGAAGGTCTCTCTGCAAAAATGGACTATTACGCAATTTTAGAAAGTCTCTCATAATTTTCAGGGGCCTCCGCACAAGATTTTTTTTTTTTTGAATTTTCGGGGGCCTTCCTGGGAAAAAAATGGACTAATATACAATTTTAGAAAATTTGATGTGCCTTTTCGCAAAAATCCTTGTGCCCCGCGGCCACACCACACGTCGCGCGGGTACGAGCGCGAGCACGGGCGGAAATCAAATGCACGACTGATGGTGTTAGCGTGCGTTACATTACCGTTGTGTGTTGTAAAGTGACAACGTTAAAATATATAAGCTGTATAACCGGCTGAGTTAAGCGGGCGACGTGGCCGCCTCCAGAACGAACACGTCAGCCAGAAATGACGTGGAGGCGCTTAGCGAGCCGGAAATTTGCAGGTTTAATATACGGAGTATTTTCTTTGTCGCATACCGTAGATAGGCTACTTCCCTGACTTCTCGTAAACCGACAAATTTGACTTGTGAAACTGCTATTATACAGTGCAGAATTGGCTCCAATTCACAACAATGAGACCATACAATGTACTGATCACCACTAGCAAATATCGAGGAAAACCGGTTCCTAAATCTTGTCGAAGTGGTTAAAACTAGGGTAAGATTTTGACAAAATTTATCATATTGACCAACATTTACCTGCAGCTTATCTTCAGGTTTAGACAAATTTTCAGACTTGAAAAGACCTTACACGGATGTCGACCATCTAGATATTATTCTTTCAGTTTCTTCCTAAAAATATAACTAAATTCCAAAGAATATTCGATGTTAGCTAATCAACCGGGTTCTCTAGTTCGGATGTCAGGTTTGTTGCAACTATAGGCTTAGCTTGCATGACAGCGACTCCAGACCTGTGATAATATGATGAGAACTGACGAGTTTATGAGTCAGTACTCACTACTCAGTACACCAAAATGCAATGCTAAAGCTGGCCATTAAAGCAAAAGAAACCAACACCATGCACTATTGCTCTTAATTATCGTTGATAAGGCCGACAAATTTGATGTTGTCTAGTCTATGACTTGTTAAGGATATATAATATTTTACCTTATTTAGATATTGTTGGAATTGGCCCATGAGTATGGCTCATTCCCTTTAATTCCAAAGATTGTATGGTTAGTACCATATTGCTTAGCCAAATGGAATGAAGGCAATTTATAAGGTGGAGTCCTTGCCACTCCTTGAGTTATGAGGAACATGACATAGGGATGGTATGAGAAGGACTTTGAAGAAACACTCTTTGCACCTGCGAGAGCTGTATTGTTTGTGTTGAGCTGTTGAACCTCGCCAGCCTTCCTCCTCGGTGTGCACCGTGAAGGAGGGTGAGCGGTATCTCCGAGCCATTGCCGCAGAGTTCACGCACGAGGGCGGTAATAAGGTTTCTGGGCAGCGCATCTGCGCGACTGCTCCTGCGCTGCTTCCTCGACGTCGACTTCTTCCACGACCTCTTCTGCGCACCATCCTGTTCTTCATCAAGCCCAACTGTAAGTCATTAGCGATCGTTCAACTTGATCGTGTTCTGTTTCTTGAAGTATACATGTTTGGAAGTACAATGTGTAGCCTGCTGTTAGATTTTCTGTGTGCATTACTATTTATTTGTAGCATTTGCCTCAATATAAAATCTGGAATAAAAATATTGCGCATATTTCTAACAGATATTACCTTATATAGATTTTCTTTTTATACTCTTGTGTATTCAATATATTCTGGTCTATTGGTTTTATATTGAAGACAAGTGCTATTCATAACATTATTAAAGCAACGTTAGGGTTAGGGTTTTATCGGCGTTGCACTTGCGTCATCCAACTATTCTTGTTGGTCAGCTTTTCTTGTTGGCTCCTTCTCTATACTTACCACTATCCTCGGGAGAAACGATCTCCACTCCCAATGGCGGCCACCTCCGCGACGTGGCCAACCGCTCGTTGTCGTCAACCTCGGGCCCCACACGCAATGTGGCTCCTCTCGGTCGACTGTCGCCCACAACTCCCGGTCGACCACCTCTCTGTTCACGATGACACATCATCGCTCCTCCATCCTTCGGCTTCATGTTGATCGTCGTGGTCGGCGCCGCCTGCCTTTGCCCAAGGTCGCATCGCTTGCAGGACTGCCTCCAAGTGGCTCTTCCTCGAACCACCTCTAGCCGCATCCACAGGACGACAACGCCACCGCACCAGCTGCCGCTTTGCTCCGCTCCGCACAAGCTCCTCGCGGCCGTGGAGGGAGCAGAATGCCTTCTCTGGCCATTCAACGCACTAGCCTCCACCGCTGTGCGCCATCAGGCTTCGCTCCTACGGCCTCCTCTGCCTTTGCTTCTCTCAGTGGGGTCTCGGCCAGAGCCACTCCAACTGTGCCAGCAAAGAAGGAAGGAGATGATTTCAATTGGATCCCAAAACCGGATTTAATCTGCTTTTGCTCTGTTTTTGGCTCGGCACCATTTTGGAACGACTCGGCTTAGGTTTTTTGTGGCTCTTCTCCGGCTCCAGCTTGATTTAGCACAGCTCGTTTCAGTTCGACTCGGCTCACTTCGGCGACTCGGCTTAGCTCTCTCGTTTTCTAGCTCGACTCTGGTCGGTTCGGCTCTGGCTCTGTTTTCAGCTCGACTCGGTTGGATCTTAAAAAAAAATGCTCGGTTTGCTACTATTAGTATTTTTCTTGAGTCTATCCAAGTCCTAAGCATCTTGCCTCTTTTGTCGGCTCGGTTCATTCCACTGACTCTGATTTCAGGCCAGTTTCAGCTCGGTTCGTTCTATCGGCTTTTCATTCGTCGTCTCGGTTCCTTCGTCACCTCGATTTTTCAAAAGTTAGATACTACAACGACTACTTCAAGATCAGGGATTTGGATTTTTCCTATTTTAGTGACAACACTTTCAAATGTAATGCTATTGCATATGCCTTGTATTTGAGGGGGTTTGTTAATGATATATTCTCTTATATAGATATTGTCTTATATACGCTTTCCTTTTGTACCCTCATGTCTTCTGTATATTATGACCTATTGATGTCATATTGAAGACAAGTGCTATTCATAACAAGATTAACAAAATGATGGAGGCCGACAAAAAATATCTATTTTTTCTAGAATCATTTTTCAGAAGCGGTGAATTGGGAAATGAAAACCAGTTTAAAGCGCGAGCCCTGCTTGCCCGAACAACAAACAGTGCAGAGGAGGCATCTCAGACAAACTATTGCAAAAGGCAAGCTCTTGTGAAAGTTCAGAGTGAAAACGTAGCACCATTCAGGACGGCCGACGGCGGCAGTGGGGTGCAGTGCGTAGCGGCGGAGCCAGAAAATTATATCTATAAAAATTTGCATATGTCCTATACATATCCGACCGAGCAGCATTAATTGTTATATAAGCAGTTCGTCAATGACTACAGTAAAAGAGCACATC
This sequence comes from Rhipidocladum racemiflorum, assembly GCA_036346355.1. Classification (NCBI taxonomy): domain Eukaryota; kingdom Viridiplantae; phylum Streptophyta; class Magnoliopsida; order Poales; family Poaceae; genus Rhipidocladum; species Rhipidocladum racemiflorum. The sequence goes on along the minus strand of CM070576.1, from coordinate 65,496,332 downwards.
AAATATGGCGTTTTTGGGATGTACCGGAATACCTTGCGTTCTTGTAGAGCAACGTGCCAAAGCCCCAAATTACCTTTTGTTTTCCTGCCTGACCGCCGTGTCAGCTTCTGTCATCAGGTTATAAATCTCGTTTTCAAAAAAATTTCGGAGGTGCCCGAAATCCGAAATCTCGACGAGATTTCGGAAATTGAAATTAAATCCGGATGGAATCTAAAATTCAAATTTTAAATTCGTTTTTTTTTTCTACTGGGAAATCCGAAATTTCGGCCGAAATTACCGAGATATCGGCTGAAATTTCCGAGATTTCGGTCCGTTTTGAACTGACCAAAAAAATGTCAAAAAACATCAAAAAAATCTGAAAATTTTTGTGAATGATCTTCAACCGAAATCCAATCATATCCGTTCAAAAAAAATTTAAAATCCAGTAAAAATTATACAAATCTCAGCCGAAATTGCTGAGATCTCGGCGAAATTTGAATATGTACTGTAGTATTTTAAATTTTTTTAAATTATTTTAAACAATCGGTATTTTTAATCTCGAAGGGGTTCGAAATCCGAAATCTGAGCCGAGATTTCGGATTTCCTTGTCTGTCATGCACTGCCCATCCCATCTGTAAGTGAAAATCTTCTCGTGTGTAGTGTCTTACTGCGCTAGAGGCATGGCTGGTTGGTTGGTGCTTGCCAGTGTGCGGTTGCATCTACTGTCCAGTGACAGGAAACTCGTGCCACTTGCTGCATGGTCTACTCAAGCGACATATCACCGAACTATTGGTTGATGGTTGGTGCACAATGCTCGCAATCACAGGCAGTTTCAAAGCCTCCAACTAACCATGCACTCACCATATATGTATATATATATAGATGGATGGATTGGATAGCTTTCTATCTATCTATCTATCAATCTGGCTATTCATATTTTCACATCATAGGGTTGGTTTGCTCTTTGAGTAAGAAGCAAGTCTGCGACCGCAAGAAAATGTTACACATATCATGCATGCAGGTAGAGAGAGAGAGAGAGAGAGAGAGAGAGAGAGAGAGAGAGAGAGAGAGAGAGACTGTAGAGGCTACTGACCGGTGGATCAACCAAAGAGAAAAGATCAAGGTACCTATCTTCGGGTAGAACCTAGCTTGTAATGCAAGCCTTTCATCCAGCAGCTTGGTGTCGGTGATCGGTTCTGGGGTTCATTTGCTGCTCCTTTTCTGAATTAATTTCACGCGACATATTGACTTTAATCACCAACCAAATTATCAAAATGCTTAAGCCGTTGAGAAATAGCGACGGACAATATATTTATTCACGCTTCAACCTATCCTTCAAAACACAACCATGTATTTGTCATTATCATTCGACATCCTAAGATAACTACTCCAGCCCACTCGTTGATGGACTCAACTGCAATATGAAGATTGTACTCCATAAAGTCTTGTGTGCTTGACAGTAGGCCTGTAAATGAGTTGAGCTTGAGTGAGTTTGGTTTTTTAGCCTTAAGCACAGTAAAAACTTGATCCGAGCTCGAAACTCGGCTCGAGTAAATTCAATAAGAGTTAACGTATATTAATATTTAACAATTAATTTGTATATATATTTACCAAACTTGTGAGCTATTCGAACTCGGCTAGGTGAAGCTCGCGACTTGTGAGCTGAGCTCAAATCATATCTGCAAATGCAGCCGTGGTCCATGAAAGCATGAATGCAAATCGATTGGTACACTCAACTGGGAGCAGTAGGTCTGGCCACGAAGGGGAAGGCTGGACGGTGAACACTCGTCGCTCTTACATATATAGGCTGGCAAGCATGTAGGCTCCCAAAAAATGCCAGAACGACGTACAGTAACACATGAATACATGATGCAGTCCAATGGGGCAAGTGGCTACGCACTGAAATATACACGTGTCCCATCACGTTGCTACTATTACCACTGCTATCTCTTGGACATATTTGACTGACACGTGGGGCCATTCGCGGGCGCATTGCCCTCCGATATGAGTTGGGAGGTCATGTAGGAAATACAACGGGATACATCCGAAATGGGCAGTGTTGACGGCAAAATGGATTATATCCTTTCTTAAGCAATCGTTGCTCGAGGAGTCACGAGGCCCTGTTTCTGTTTTGGTTGTTGAATTAGTTCTGTGGACGCCGGCGCGCATCTATGTGCCTAGAGCCGGACGGGTTATTTCAGAATTTGACTCTCAATTCGTAAGTTTTTCAAAACATTTGAATGACACGTGGGACCGTCTGTGTGTATGATAGTGGGTCAAAGTTTTAAATTCTGAAATACGAATTTTAAAGTGTGTTAAATTATGAAAACTCTCGAGGCGGACCCTGACAGGAGTCAGTCTAGGCTAGGTTCTATTTATTTCAGGTTCTATACAACTTTTATTGAAAAAGCAGATTAGTTGCTAAACGGCAGGATTTTGAATTGCTTCTCTCATAATCAGAAACTGCCCTCTACATAGAGTAAGAATCCGGCTGGAACCTGATTCTCGCTGGCCCGGTCTGGAACCTATAAGTTGCAGCTGGTCCGGTCCGATTTCCCTATAATCAGAAGCAACTTCTCCTATAATCCATAATCCAAAAGCTAAAATGAACCGAGACTACTTTTGGTTGGATCGTAGGTAACTTCTAGCATCTCCTATTTTTGAATAGTCCGGTTTATATCCGGTTCATTTATTTCATATTAATATTGTCTTTATTAGCACCTCCTAAGTCGGCGAGGATGGTTATTTCTCACACCATATAAAACAAGCAACCTGTTGCGCGAATGGGCAACCATATTATTAAGCGCAAGCAAACATCACGCCTCAGCGTGTTGCATGATAGTACTGCGATGATAAATTACTAAAAGAATAAAAAAGCTGTTAAAATGGTGTTCAGTCACAACACGTTCTATTTATCGATTGTCTATTACCTTGATCCATCTAAGCACATGAATGAGTACGCAAAATTGCAGGAAATAGATACATTTTTGGAGTACTAACATCCAATGACGTGGCTGTTGTGGCATCTGCTGTATGTAACCAGCCTACTCCAATCCAAAATCGAGAGCCAGAGTAAGACACATGTGCAGACATCACACATGGTATATAAGCAAGCACGTGCGGTCGCACACACCGGCGATTCAAAGAACAATTCGTTGGAATTGGCCTTTTCTTTTCTCGAGGCGTAGTGGTATGAAAGAGAGAGAGGGGATACTAACCTTAAACTAATAAATTTAAGAATATTTTTTAAAATATCATGTGTTATATTTTTTTATGCATCTCCGCTTTTTTCTTCGCTTGTCTCTACTCCCCTTTCCCACCTTCCTTCTTCTCTCTCTAATATAAAATTTTAAGATCAGAATATTTTAACTTTAAAATTTTAAAATATTAAGTTTCAACTCAAACAATTTAAATAAAAAAATTTCAAATTAGAATATTCCAACTGAAAAAAAATAGTCATAAAATTTCAAATCAGAAAGTTTCAACTCAAAAAATTTTAAATTAAAATTCTAAAATTAGAAACTTTCAATTAAAATTTTTTCAAATCGAAAGTTTTAACTCGAAACATTTCAAAGGAAAGTTTCAACTAAGAAAATTTTCAACTAAAAATCTTTTGGTTCAAATTTTTTTGATAAAAAACTCTTGCTTTGAAAAGTTTCGATCCAAAATTCTACTTGAAAAATTTCAATAAAAAAGTTTCAATTCGGAAAAAATTTAGATTAAAATTTCAAATTAGAAAGTTTTAACTTGAAAAAATGTAAATTGAAATGTTTCAATTTAAAATTTTTGAATCAAAAATTTTCTATTCAATAAACTTTAGGTTTAAAAAGTTTCGCTTAAAAAACTTTTGAAAATGATTAAAAAATGCTTATTTTTAAAAATTAGAGAAAATTTAAAATAGAAAAACTATTTTGAATTAAAAAGGAAGGGAATGCGAGTAACAAGGGAAATAAGTGCGATACTGTGACTTATCGCCTACTGCCAGGTGAAAAAAAGTGGAAGAACGAGAAAAGTACCACCACTTGTTACGAGAAAAATGCTCTGAGAGAGATTGTACTCATCAAAGATTTGATGAGAATGAGAAGCCATCAAATTAGCTATCCCCGTATATCATTGCCCAATCACGCAGATCTCTCTCCTTTCTTCTCTAATCTCTCTCTCTCATCTCCCCATCGTTTTCTTCTTCTCCTCGTGTTGCTGCTTTGAGTCGTGGAGAGGAGATGAAGGAGATGTTGGTGGGCTCGGTGGCGCCGGCGCCGGTGGGGCGGTGGGGGGCGGCGCCGCCGCAGGCGCTGCTGGAGAGGATGAAGGACTACGGACAGGAGGGCGCCTTCGCGCTCTGGGACGAGCTCTCGCCCGAGGACCGGGAGTTCCTCGTCCGGGACATTGAGGTGAGCCCGATGCGATGTGCTTCGGGCTAAGATAGCGGTTCGCAGGGGAAATATTTGTTTTTTCGTCTGAATTTCGCGTAAAGATTTGTCCTTCGGTTGGAATTTCTTGGCTGATGTTTTGTCTTTAGTCGCGGTTGTTGATGAACTCTTTTTTCTCGCGTCGTGGCAGCTCGGTCCTTGTTTGTTCATTAGTTACGGACGAACTCTGCACAAATGCTTGTTTTCGAGCCGGAATTCTACCGAAAGGTTTGGTTTTGAGTTGGAATTCTACATATAGATGTCATTCTTAGTTTGAATTATGCACTAATATTTGATTTTCAATTAAAAGTTTTACTAAGATTTGTCGAAAAATTAGACGGTTTTCCTTGGTCATTTTTTCCTGTTTTCCCATGTACAACAGCGCAAGGGAAATCTGCAGCAATTTTTATTCTTTGAGCTTACCATTTTGATAGTGGCTAATGTAGTTATACATACTGTATTTCAGAACCTAGATCTTTCCAGGATTGATCGGATCATTCGGCGCTCCCTTGGATCACAAGGTCAGAGGCCTCCTCACCCTCAGTCTCTCAGCTGGACAAATATTCATCGTTAATATTCTGTCATGTGCATCTTTAATTAGAACTCTCAGTCATGTGTTTTGCTTTCTAAGCACAGGCGTTCCAGTGCCCGCCGTTGAGCCCGTGCCGGAATCCAGTGTCTCCAAGGTGGAGGAGAGGTCTCCAGAGGACAAAGAACGGTGGTGGAAGAAGGGGCTTAAAGCCATTTCGGAGGGAAAGCTGGCCGTTGTCCTCTTGGCTGGTGGTCAGGTACTCTGATGAAATAGACTTCCCCCAGCTTGTGCTATCTGGTCTTGCCATTTCTGTAGCGCGCATTGGAAAGCAGTATCCTTATGGTTCGATTTCTTCTCATGTTGTGCGCAGGGGACTCGGCTTGGCAGCTCTGATCCTAAGGGATGTTTCAGTAAGTTGATTCCACCTGAATCCGTGTATGTTACTTGACTGCGTATGTTCAGTGCTATGCTTCTTCTTCTTTTTTTTGAGCCAAAGAAATGTACGCAGTTGTGAATTGTTTCTTTTTGGCACAATTCTTTTATTTCAAAGTGCTATATTTCACATGTTATCTATTTTACATCACTTTTATGTTGTGCCATATAATCAAAAGGACTACAAATGTGCTTACTCTATCTAGTTCTACATCTTTGTTCATCGATATTTAGTGTGGAATTGCTCTTTGCTGATAATTTCAAGTCCAATTCTGCTTATATGGATATCATAGCTTGTATTTCTACCCCTCATTTCTGCCCTTCAGATATTGGACTCCCATCTGGAAAGTCGCTTTTCCAACTCCAAGCTGAACGGATTTTGTGTATTCAAAAGCTGGCTGCTCAATCCACGGATAGTAATGTCTTTTAACCACAAATTTCCTAGATTATTTGTTTGTTCTTTGCTTCATATCCTTACCCTCAAATTGAAAATAAATTGCAGGTCCGGGTAACACTGTGCCGATCCACTGGTATATAATGACCAGCCCCTTTACCGATGATGTCACTCGCAAATTCTTTGAAAGTCGTAAATATTTTGGCTTAGAGGCTGACCAAGTAAGAGCAAGTACAAAATTCTTTGTTTATGTTAAATATTTCATGGAATTTCAACAAAATGTACAAGACTTCCAATCCACTAGAGGGGTTATCTTTAAATAGTTAGGCTTGAACGGTTGAACCTGTTTCTTGGCAGGTGACTTTTTTCCAACAAGGCACCCTTCCATGTGTTTCTGCTGATGGCAGATTTATTATGGAGACACCATACAATGTACCATCTTCTTTTACTTTTCTACTTTTCATATGACCTTTTATGGCCAGGAGGTAGATTTGCGATCTATTGCAACTTGATTTCTGAGTTTGACTCATGGTTTGAGATCCCAGAATTCAAATGCAATTGTTATGCCTACAAAGTTTTTTCGATACTGTGTATCCTCCAATGCTAAGTGGTGGCATCCTTTTTTATATGCTCTGTTCAAAACCAGGTTGCAAAGGCTCCTGATGGGAATGGTGGAGTTTATGCTGGTAATCTCGCGTAAATACGTAACACTATTTGTATCTCTTGCATTACTATTACATAATCTTCTGTGATGCTTAGTTTTCACTACTATAACATCTCATAGCTCTTAAGTCTAAAAAGTTGCTGGAAGACATGGCCGCACGGGGTGTAAAATATGTAGATTGCTATGGAGTTGATAACGCATTGGTGAGGACAAGCATTTTGATATACCTTCTTCTGATTTTGTTCCCTCCTCATTCGCTAATTGATGTCATGTATGCAGGTCCGTGTTGCAGATCCAACATTCCTAGGGTACTTCATGGACAAAGGTGTATCTTCTGCAGCAAAGGTGGTTAGGAAGGTACTGTCAAATATTTATCATGCTTGAGGTTGCCATTTACCTGAACTATGCACCTCGTTGATAGTTAATTGTGTGATGAACAGGCTTATCCACAAGAGAATGTTGGAGTATTTGTTCAACGAGGTCGCGGTGGACCTCTCACTGTGGTCGAGTACAGTGAAATGGATGCGGCTATGACTACTGAAATTAATCAATCAACAGGACGCCTTCGTTATTGTTGGAGCAATGTATGTTTCTATCTTTCGCTTCTCCCTCCCTCCCTCCCTTATTCACTCTTGAGGCATAACAGGTTAACAAGTGCATATTCTTTTCTCTCTTTGTAGGTGTGCTTGCATATGTTCACTTTGGACTTTCTGAATCAAGTAGCAAACAGTCTTGAAAAGGACAGTGTGTGAGTGTTCTATATCCGTTTTGAATTCTGAAGCATCATGGATTCATCATGTTTGACTCCTTTCCAAATTTTGCAAGTTTGTTATTAATACCAGATTACTACATTAGTTACTCCCGTTATCTATTTGCTGAGTGTATCTCTCTTCCTGAGGGAGTGAGAGTTGCGGCTATAGCTACAAGCACAAGCTATATTTGCTGATTTGATGATAATCTGTTGGGCATGCCATGGCAAGCTATTTGCTGATTTGATGATAGTTCCACAGTTGAGAGCTACATTCTATTGTATTGTTTCGCCTCACATTTAGCAAACTTAATTTGTGTCCAGCTATCATCTTGCTGAGAAGAAGATTCCTTCTATCCATGGCTACACGATGGGCCTGAAGCTTGAACAATTTATATTCGATGCATTCACTTACTCCCCGTCCACTGCGCTCTTTGAGGTTCGACCTCTCGATCGCCTACGTTTTAATTATTACATTCGAAGTTTTTCCTACTGTTTTGTTTTTAATCTGGAAAAACTTAATTAGGGCTCATCTCTGAAAACTCAGGTCTTGCGGGAAGAGGAATTTGCGCCAGTAAAGAATGCGAACGGTGCAACATATGACACCCCTGATAGTGCAAAACTAATGCTGCTTCGTCTCCATAGCAGATGGGTAGTTGCTGCTGGTGGCTTCTTGACCCATTCTGTGCCTTTGTATATGACAGGTAATTTTCTGCTCCTGCATATATCCAGAAACTTATCGAGAAGAAACCACAACAAAACATTTCTAGACAAAATTTACTTCCTTGGCTACTGTTCTTATTGTCGCTTTTACTTGTAGGCGTCGAAGTTTCTCCGCTTTCTTCCTATGTTGGAGAAAACTTGGAAGCGATCTGCCGTGGACGAACATTCCATGCCCCAAGTGAGATTTCCTTCTAGGTGCAGCAGTTTATGGCGGCAAACAGCTCTATATCTGCAGATGGATGGAACAGCGGTGCAGCAGGATTGTCTGATCTGCAGGTTCCCTGTAAGCTTGAGGTGGATGGATGCCATACAGTTGATTGAACTCTTCAGCTATTGCATTAGGGTTTCGGATACTGGCCAGGTATTGAACAGTGTGTTCTGTGAGTATTGTATTGTTTGATTACGAGTTTTTCGTCCGTGCCAAAGCAATAAATCTTTAGAATGCCCGTAGCTTCGAAGCACATGCGTGTGCGCTGTGCGATTCTTGCACAGAACCAGCGAAATACCATCATGGACTGTAATCTTTAGCACGGTGAGGTTGTGGAGAGGCTTGATCAGAGCAGTCTTGCCACAGCGATGGCGTTCAACTTGAACAGGCTGCATTAAAAGAGGAGGACAACGCCACAAGCTGCAGAAGCGGAAGGAAGACAACTCTAGCACAGATGCGGTTGGTCGCCGGCTTATCCGCCATTACCGTTGTCCACTTTTAATTATTTGCCACTTCAAACATTGACACTTCATAAATTTGCCACTGGACCCATATTTCATTGACTCAGATGGTCCCATATGTCATTGACTCAAGTGGCATCATAATCAAAATGTCAATGTTTGAAGTGGCAAATTATTAATTATTTCTTGTCCACCGCCGTGCAGCCATTAGAACCGATGTTTCAAAGCGAAGTAACTTGACCAAAACGAGGAGGAACGCTGCGCTGTCTACGCCCACCAGCACCGATCACCAAGGCGAAGATGAGAGGATCTCCTTGTCCCCTTGGAGCGCAGGGTCGACGCGGGCGGCCTTGCGGTGGGCGAGCATGAGGGCGTGGGAGGAGACTATGTTGCGGTAGCGGAAGAAGAGGGAGACGGCGGGCGCCGGCGACGGCGACGGCGTTGCAGGTGGAGACGTTGGGATGGACGCGGGAAGAGACGGCGGCGCAGGCTGGGGCCGGAAAAAAAGATTGTCACCGTCGAATTTTTTTAGATCAAAAGGACATCAAGAGTTTTGATGTCCCAGTTCCTTTGAAAGAAACTGGCAGCAGCGTTTGATACAATATCCATTATGGTTTCACTCAAAAAGAAAAACAACTTAAAGGGCAACCTTCCAACAGAAGGACTTCTAAGACCCAAAATACAATCATAGCTTGCTTTTTACTCCTTTTTCAGTACAGAGGGCTGAAATAGTAACTAACTTTCTGCAGAATAAGCCTCCCCAGGTGTATCCTCCATCTCGACTTCATTCTTTGTTCACATTGCGCCATGTCCCAAAGGAAGAGGAGCTCGAAGTAAGCCCTCCAGCAAACCGCAGAACCGATCCAACTGAAGCATCATGCTCTCCTTGTAAAGTGGATTCCAATCCCTTAGTGAGATAAGCAATCTCCTTAGAACTGTTTTTACACTTGACCAGCTCTGAGAAAGAAAAATCATGTTATTTCTACACTTCCATACACTCCATAAAACAGCGGCACAAATAGTGTTTAAAGCAGCATTTTTCTTATTATTTATCCAGTAACGAGCAATAGAATCAAAGTTATGACCAATGTTCAAATCGAAGCATCTATTAACTATCTCCCAAATATACCTTGCTACCACACAATCGAAAAAAAGATGCATGCTGGTTTCAGTCTCATCACAAAAAATACAGGATGAACCTTTATTCATACCTCTTCTCAACAAATTATCTCTAGTCATTAGTTTATTATGAGAGAGAAGCCAAAGAAAGAAATGGATTCTTGGGGGAATGACCAAGCTCCAAATAGCAGGAATGAACATAGGAAGGACACCTCTGAAGTTTATGATTGCATAAAAAGAATTAACAGAGTAAATACCATTGCTATTATATTGCCAAATCAACTTATCATCCTCACCCACAAGTCTAACATTTTCCATAACTTTTAGTAAATCAAACCACCTGGTCATCATGATCTCAGAAAAGGTTCTTCTAAAAGTGCACATTAGATTAGACCCATCCCAAATCTCAGCAAGAGTTACATCTTTTTCATACACTAACACATAGAGATCCCAAAATTGAGTTGCTAAGCAAGAAGAACCAAACCAAATATCTTCCCAAAACCTAATCTTTTTTCCATTACCTACAATCCATCTGTACCCAAACTTGGTAGGTTGAATCGCCCACATAACACTTTTCCAGAACACCGAAGCATGCTCATAGTTACTAAGGAAAATGTTGGGATTCTCCGTTTTATACTTGAACTTAACCAAACCAACACACTGACTGTTTTCATTTGCACACAATCTTTTGATCCAAGAGGCCAAAAGACAAAGATTAAGATCTCTAAGATTAGGAACACCAAGACCGCCATATTTTTTGACATGCAAACTAGATGCCAATTAGCAAGATGAATTTTGTTATGCCCTTCATAATCATTCCACATACAATTGGCCATGTGAGAATTAATGAGATCTAAAGCCCATTTAGGAAATTTGAAGAAAGACATAAGATAAATCGGAATACTTGAGAGACAAGTTTTAACGAGCGTTAGACGACCACTGTGCGAGAGGATTTTACTTCTCCACCCCGCAATTCTTTTTAAAATTTTATCAACAAGAGGTTGAAGGTCATCTCTTTTGATTTTCTCATAATGAAGAGGGATACCAAGGTATTTAATAGGGAACGAACCAATTTTACAACAAAAAATTGTACCAAAACTAGCAGTCTCGTTTTTATCACAACCAATCGAAATCAACTCACTCTTATGAAAGTTAATCCTCATACCAGACATTTGTTCAAAACAAGTTAGAAACCATTTAAGGTTTAACGCAAGTTTCTCATTATTTTGAATAAAAAGGAGGGTGTCATCAGCATATTGTAAACTAGTAATGCCTCCTTGACAGAAATCTTCGCACAAACCTTTCACCAAATCATTTGCAGCAGCTTTCTGCAAAATTCTTGTAAAAACGTCAGCGACCAGATTAAACAGAATAGGAGACAAAGGTTCGCCTTGTCTCAAACCTTTGCCAGTTTGGAAAAACTTGCTCTCCACATTGTTAATTTTGACTCCCACAGAGCCTTTGTTTAGGATGGAAAAAATCCAATTTTGCCATTTAATTCCGAAACCCCTTTTAGAAAGGATGTCCATTAGAAAACTCCAATTGACTTTATCATAAGCTTTCTCATAGTCAAGTTTGAGTACAAAACCCTTACTCTTGTCTTGATGAATCTTATGAATTACTTCGTGTGCCGTAACCACACTTTCCAAAATGTATCTATTCTTTATAAAAGCAGTTTGATTGCATAAAATGATTCTATCACAAATGGGGCCAATCCTATTAGTTAAAACTTTGGTAATAATTTTGTAGCTGCAATTCAAAAGACTAATAGGTCTAAAATGTTTTATGTTTGTAGCATTACTTTCCTTTGGAATAAGAGAGATCATAGCAAAATTAATTCTAAAAAGATCTAATTCATCTCTCTCAAGGGCCCTAAATAAGTCCATCAAGTCATCCTTAATCACCATCCAATATCTTTGATAAAACATAAAAGGAAGACCGTCAGGACCCGGAGCACCATCCGAGTACGAATCAAAGACTGCTTTTTTAACTTCCTCTTCTATGAAGTGGGCCTCTAAAGACATATTCTCTTCTTCAGAAATCATATCATCCAACGTAAAAAAATTATTTCCTAGGTTAATATTGGGTTTAGCTTCGAAACCAAATAAAGATTTATAATAGTCACAAGCTATCTCAATCATGTTATTAGTATCATAGACCGGCCCCTCAGGCCCGTCAAGAACATTAATGAAATTTTTTCTCCTTCTTTGATTTGCCACAGCATGAAAATATCTAGTATTTCTATCTCCTTCTTTAATATTCTTTTCCCGAGCTCTTTGTCTAGCTTTAGTTTCCTCCATCGCCCAGATATTCTCTAAATCTTTTTTAATGAGCTCAAATCTATTTTTCTCAGTAGGAGTCAAAGTTCTAGTTTCCGAGAGAATATCAATATTGTTAAAATCATCTAGAAGAAGTTTCTTCTTTCTCCTAATTTCAGAATCAGCATTAAGACTCCAACCTTTAGTTACTTTCCTAATCTTCCTAACTTTATACTGCCATTTCTCAATCGCATTCTGACCCTTAACATTTGTGTTCCAAGTTTTATGGATGATTTCATCAAAATCTCGATGAAGGAGCCACCATTTCTCAAACTTGTATGTAGGTTTAGAATGATAAACACCCTCACCTGAGTCCCACAACATGGGGGTATGATCACTACCAATTCTAGGAAGGGAGGAAGCAATAGCTAGAGGAAATTTTGCCTCAAAACCCGTATTACAGAAGATTCTATCAATTACCGACATGACTGGATTATCTTGATTGTTTGACCAAGTAAAATGTCTACTACCAAATTCATTTCTATAAGTCCCCACATATTAATCCAGTCATTGAATCTATCACACCATCTCTGGTCTACATTGCCATTACTCTTATCAGCTTGAGATCTAACTAGATTGAAGTCACCTCCTAAAATAGTTGGGATAAGATCATCCATAAGGAAAATTTCATGCAGCTCAGAAAGAAAATCTTGCTTCCCCTCATCATAAGGGGACCCATAAATCGAAACAAGCCTCCAAACAAAATCATTAGATTTGGACTTAATTAGACTTTGAATCGAGAATTTTTTAATCTCTACTTGTATGACTTCTAAAGTAGCAGAATCAAAACCAACCAAAATACCACCCGCAGTGATTTTGGCTGGGAGCCAGTGCCATTCAAAATCTTTAGAACCACCAATCGTACTAAAAAAGGATTCACTAAACTTTTCCCTCTTTGTTTCTTGAAAGTAGACAAAATATGTTCTATTATTTCGAATGAGATCTTTTAAACACTGAGTTTTACCAGGCTGCCCTAGCCCTCTAATATTCCAGAATAGGCCTCTCATATTTTCTTATTTTGCATAGGGTGCTTGCCCCGTTTATTTTTACCAACCATGGTCCATCCTTCTACATCATTCTTTTCCCCATGCAACTCCAACAGAGTTAATGGGGATAGGTTCTGATAATCTTCTTTTTCTATGAGATCCTCAGTAAATAAGATAGGATCACATTTATCAATCAAAGAGCATTCTCCCACAGAGATTCTTTGATCAAAATTCGCTACTCTAACAGCATCAGCTTCTTTACAAATGACAACATTATCAAATTTCTCCACATCTGAGTATCCCATCGTAATATCCGTCACCGTCGAATTAAAACTGCTTACATTACATTGGTTAATGAGCTCTGTTTGCACCCAAATTTGACAAGAATGGTCAACATCAGCAAGTCCCAGGTCAATGAACATGGAAAGAATGTAACTTAGGAATATCTCTGAAAAATCTGTTTTGAAGGAAGAGACCGACCCGGATACTGTTCATCAGATTTGGAAAGGAGAGATCGATACGGATACTACTCGTCAAACGTATTCTATCAGGACTCTGGTCGGCTAGAGGCTATATAAGACGTCCAGAGGCAAGGAGAAACAGCGCTCAGAGCCAACCCATAAACACGCTTTACTTTTTTCCTTATTTTCCTATCAACTAGGAGTAGTCTCTAGTTTTGTAATCATGCCTTTGTAATTCGCTCAATCAATAAGAGTTGCGTATCGCCGATTATTGATTCCGCCGACTTACGCCAATTCAGGTCTGTTTTTTCTCCGATCTTGCTACGCATCGTCTTTTTCGGGAAAAGCTACCTCTACCCCCATCCAATCAACTCCACCAGGTTGATTAGATTTATCGGTTACTTTTGTCTCAGTCGGCTTAAATAGCCGAGTTGGACTTGATCTTCATCGATTCTATCCAGCTGATTAGAGCCTGGCCGACCATCGATTTGGTATCAACCTTGATCCGATTCACAATTCTTATCAATTGCAGAGATCTATCGGCTTCTTGCCTATTCGATCTAAGCCGATTCTCATATAATCAGCTTTGAGTGTTTTTTACCTTCTCCTTATTTGTTACTCAGGTCAAACAGATTGGCACGTCCGCGTAAACCTCTAACCCGGCATTTGTCTTGTGTGTTCGAGGCTAAAGAACCCTACCTCACGTTTTTAGTGCGAACATATTTTGGCACGCCCGGTGGGACACGAGAGAAGCCAATATGACATCAACCGGAAAATCTGCAGCGGCTGCTGACATTGACTTTGACGCGATAATCGTGCCAACTTTGGCCGATCTGACGCCGGAGCAACGCAAAGAAATTGAAGACAGGAAGGCAGCACTAGAGGAAATGATGCTGGGGGCTATCAGAAGACCCGATGGGGTGTTAGCCAGAAGACCGCGCTCCCAACGCTCAACCCCATTGGCGACGGCAGCATTCCGACCAAGCTGGTAAGCCGATACATGCCGACTCAAGCCGAGTTATCGGCTATGATTGAACAATCTATGCATCATGCATTAACTAACCAGTCATCGGATTTGGTTACAACTTTAAAGCCGATGGTTGAAAATAGCATCAAGACAATTGCCCAGGAATTGGCTTCATCTGGGGGACTGCTAGACCCCTTACAACCACTCTCATCGTACCCCATTTTCTTCAAAGCACAAAACACCAGTACGACAAAAGGGTCGGCTCTGATGCCTGCGATGATGCCGACCCAACCTACGGTGTTGGCACCCAGTGCTCGTTTGGATGGGATTACACATTACCACGCATACACCGATGCAGCGAAGTTAGGCACAACGACCAACTTGCCATCGGTGGTTCCGGCCAACGCTTCCGTCCAATCGGTTCCTCAGCCGATTGAGTCAATTGGGGTTTCTCAATCTCAAGGGCCGATCCCGCATAGGGTAGTCACATACACCGAACCCTTTGTTCCTATATCCGATTCACCAGCCGTAAAGAGAGATGAGCACAACCAATCATCTCAATATCAGCCGGTTCCGTCTAGCCGATCGCCCGAGTTTACACTCGGGGGGCAAGATGCCAGTTACCACAATTGGCAGAACTCTAATGCCCAGTTGGCCCGAGCTAGCAGATCACCTGAGTTTGCACTCGGGGGGCAGGATGCCAATTACCTCAATTGGCAAAACCCCAATGCTGCGTTAGCCGATAACGTTAATCGGGTCGATCAAATTTCTGCCGTTTTGAGATATCAATTCGGCTTGCAGCCCAAGGGAAAAGTAATCGGCTATAGAAAGCCGTATCTTGATTATATTGATCGAATACCATATCCCAATAATTTTAGAATCCCAGATTTTGCCAAATTTTCGGGCGATGATTCTGTTACTACTCTCGAACATGTCGGACGATTTGCGCAGTGGTGGGAGCGCTCCCTCGCGCGCCAACGACGCGGCTTCGAGCCCGTGATCCGCTCGCGTGCGCGGTTTTTCCCCGAGTGACGCGTGGCACGGTCGCGCGGTGGAGAGCGTGGGATCCGGTTTTTTGCCAAAAAAAAACCCCTAGAAATATATGAAATTGCATAAAGGTTCTTTGTTTATGCGGGAAGGTCCTTTTTTGCGTAAAGGTCCTCCAAAAAAAAATTCTAAATTTTCCAAAAAAAATACATCATGGTCCAAAATTTCCCTTTCCCCCCTTTTCCCCACGTAAAGGTCCTCCGATTTTTTTTTCCGTAATTGAATTCCTTTTCGGTTTCAGTTTTAACTAATTTTACACTTATGCTTTTTGATTTTCTCAAAAAAAAATAATGACCCATTTTTATTGGCACGGCAATGCCGCGCCCACTTTTCTAGTGCCAAACACTTATGTGGATTTCCGGGCATTGGCATGTACATCGTACGATTCTTGACACAGCAGGTGAGCTATCAGTGTAGCTAGTGCTAGTGTAGAGGTGGGCATTTCGGCCGGGCTCTTTTGGGCCGGCCCGAAGCACGATGGGATGGCCCGGTGCAAAGCACTAAGATAAGACGTTCCGTCGGCCGGCCAAGACGCAATCAGAGTTCGAGCCGCGTCTGCCCGAACCGGCACGACGGCAAGACGACGCAAGACGACTGTTTGTCGGCCTGCGTCAAGACGGCATTTAACGGCACGAAATCACGAATTTAGGCCTAAAAGTTGGCAGATATTGTTGATTCACAGCATTTTCAAGCATTGCATTTATGTTTGACATTTTGTTGATGTGATTAGTCTCTTATCTCTATCTCTACTATTCTAAAGCAGCACTTGGTGGCAGTGGTCCGTTCTTCTCATGTCATTAATTGCTGCTTAATTGCCCTGCTTAATTGCTCTACTTAATTGCCCTGCTTAACTGCCCTACACAAGAAACGAAGCGTTGCTTTAATTAGCTAGCTTTTGCAAAAACGAAGCGTTAAAAATAGATGTTTGATCTTGTGAAATAATTTTTTTATTTTTTAATCTTTATTTTTCGTTATCAATTTTATTTTTCGTAGCAACGCACGGGCATGTAACTAGTGTAACTAAAATAGGTAGTTTAGTAGTAGTGATGTGTTTTATTTTTTTACTCGTCACAATAGTGAAAATGGATCGCACTGGCCAAGACAAGACGGCAAGCGCACGGTTAAAATGGGCCAAGCTTGGGCTTGCCAAAGACGAGTCGGGCCGGCACGGCCCGCCACAATGGGCACGATGGGCCGTCGCGGCACGGCACGGTTCCGGCCCGAAGCACGATGGGCCGTCGTGGCCGGGCCGGGCCGGCACGACACGGCACGACGCCCACCTCTAAGCTAGTGTAGTTATGGAAATGTTCACTGTTTTGACCTTTTCCTATCTATTTATTTTAATGGCTTCCTCGTTTTTTTCCTTCTTTCAAAACTAACCCTCCTCCTCACCATGAAAGAACCAAAAGTACCAAAAGTACCAAAAGTAAACATGTGACACCTTTCATGCCAGGAGACCGAAAAAGACCAGCATGCCACGGACAGAAAGCACAAGTAATCAATGGGTGCAGGAAACGACGCCGAGCGCTGAAGCAACGCATTTTCCACGCAGAGGGAGCATGGCTGGAGCGGTGGCGTGTGCGGGAGGCTGGCTTCCGTGCTACAATACCACAAGAGGACATTCCGTGGCATAAAGGAAGGCTAAATTTGAAAAAAAAAAAAAAAAACCATGGAAACTGGACCATCATATCACCATTGACAGAAACTGGACCATCATATCACCAAACCTCAAGATTGCAAATCTAAAGACTGATGGGAACAAACCATGGAAGCATAAAGCTAACGCAGCATTGCTTAAATGATATCTAAACAAAAACTTTCCAGGAGTAGATCCATAAAACATGTTCACATGATGAGAGACTTCGTTTTGATGGAAAAAAACAATCTCCAAATCAACACCAGCCTAGCAGGACTTTAACATCTGTCTATTAACTACTCATAAATCAGAGTCTTAAGCTCAGGCTGCAATGAAGGCCTTCTTAGCTCAGGCTGCAACGAAGGCCTTCTTCCCGCCACCGCCAGTGGATCCAGCTGGAATGACTTTCAGGACGTTGAACCTCACAGTTTTTGACAGGGGCCTGTTGAAAATACAGAATTGATACTTCAGCAACACATCATGCTTAATGGTAATTATTGAGCAAACTAAAAGACAGTGGAGTATCATGACATAACGGTATTTTTGTTAGTAATAAAGGCTAGAAGGCTAATAGTGTTTAACTAATCAATCAGACAAACCAAGAAAGCTGCTTCTTACAAGTCAAATACCAAATAATGAGAGTATAACCTGCACTGGCCAATGATGACATGGTCACCTTCCTTGACACGGAAGCATGGGGAAATGTGAGCTGGAATATTGGAGTGCCTCTTCTCGTACCTGCAAGGTGGACATTTTGTCTTCTAAGTTAGAAATGCCACTGGGAGGAAAAAAAACACGAGTTTAGAATCCCCCAATAGTTTTACTTGCCTCTGATATTTCTTGACAAAGTGGAGGTAGTTCCTGCGAACAATGATGGTCCTGTTCATCTTGGCACTATGGCATGTTCCAGCAATAATTCTGCCTCTGATAGAAACCGTTCCAGTGAATGGGCACTTCTTGTCAATATAGGTCCCTGGAATGGAATGGAATTTAATTGACTGTTCAACACTTACAAGAAAGTGTACATCTCATTTATACATCATTCAGGTGCATCGTCAATAATTCAACATATTGGCAACAGCATATAAAAACACATTCATGGCCCAAAATTTTTTCCAACATTACCAAAATAAACTTGGCTGTGGAACTGCTGATTTAAAATTGACAGTCTACAATTCTTTCAGTAACAATTACAAAAATGCAAAACTACATGTACATGCACTATCTTAACCCTCAAAAATGTATCAAGATTCGTGCAAGGGATATTCAATTATTAAAAGATGGGGTGGTGGTTTGAATTTTGAAAGTTTGCATCAATCTCAAGGTACATTTGACGGTGGTGATAGTACATGTGCCCACGTATGACGTATATATGTGGAAAAACCACATTCTAACAATAATAGTCTTAACAAACTACAATTCATTCAGTAACAACATGCAGCTATTTAGACAGTAAGAATGGTACAGAGTCTCAATATTGGACATCCTTCCCCTATCAAAACTAACAATACCGACCTAGGATCCAGAAGACAGAGCTAGAAAAGAAACAGTTGTACCTTCAATTGCTTCCCTGGGAGTCTTGAAGCCAAGGCCAATGCTCTTCCAGAAGCGGTTGCCCCCCTTGCCCGGCTTCTTACCCTTGCCGGATTTCTTTGTGCTAAAATTAAGCAGAAAGTTTTGTTAATACATGTACATTTCTCATAGAGAATAGAAAGCATGGAAGGAGAAGCAAAACCCTTACCTGAGGAAAACCTTTGGCTGCTTGAGGAAAGCCTTCTCTGTCTGCACAATGGGAACGCATGTAAACTATCAAAAGTACAAAACCATAGCTACAAACTTACATCAACTATACGCAGTAATAAATGGAAAACCAGTGCACAAATCCGGACCTAATTAATTCAGTATTTGCTAAGTTCCACATGAACCATACAACACTCGCACAGCTATCAGCGAATCGCCGCATCATGAATTTAAGCACAGACGTATCACCATGAACAGGCCATGCTAATGTGTTGAAATGTTAAACGCACACGATTGCGGTAATCAAAATACCATACATAACATGTCAACATCTCAACAAACTCCAAAGCTGATCATCACGATATACTACAACTAACCATATCCTGCCAATAGCCACAGCGATAGCCGATAGCACAATAACACACATGAAAACTATACAAAACCATCTCAGAACTAGTCCACACCAAACCACAAAACCTGGTCAAGTTCTCGCGACCACAAACTACCAATTCACAAGAAGCAATAGACCCGCTCAAGGGGCGTGCCCATCACTACACACTATCACAGTATCACTTGAGATGTGCGAGGCAACCAGCTTCGCCTCACTGCCATTCCATGACCACACAAACTCATCCACGGAGAGACCGAATTTCACAAGGCAACATGCGCACTACGTGATATCCTAGAACTGGCCCTACCAAGTGACGGCAGATCTCTACGGGCAGAGCAGGAGTAACCATACCTGCTCCGCCATGGCTGCGCGGTGGGCGTGGAGGAGGCGGCGGCCCGAGGCAGATCCGGACAGGCGGAAGCGGAGCCGAGACTTGGGATGAGAGGAGGTGGCGGCGCGGCGAAAAAAACCCTAGGGAGCAAGTCTTATAGCGCAGCGACGCTGTGTGAAATATGCAACATCACCCCTGTAGTTTGGTCAAATGTGTCTCGATCCCTCACGAAGCTTAGAGTTTGCGTAAACACCCCTATAAATGTACTAGAATTGAAAGATCGCGAGGAACCCAGCCCATGAGGCCTGTTACAATTTAGCCGTCAAAACTGTTTAAGGCCCATATTAGGCCCATCTTCTCCCCTCGCATCCGCGGCCCGCCTCCATCCTTCATTTGATCACGCCGTTCGTACTGCGTTTATAGTCACCGGCCGGCCTTGGCGTCTCCTCCAGCCTTCCCCTTCCGTCGCGGCGAGCTCCGGTGGTCGGTGGTGTGTGTGGTGAGGCGTCCCCTACCTGCTGGATTTGAGTGGAGTGGAGTGGAGTAGAGATCCGTCTGGAATTCGATTGATTGATTTTTTTTTTTTTTTTTGTCGCTGTTTCCCTTTTCTCTAATTCGCTCTGTGCCGTCAGCAATCGAATCCGTAATGGTGTTTCCCTTCTCTTGTGCAGCTGCTGTCAAATGGCGAATCTGCAGCCTTCCCTCAATATACCCCCCTCCTTCGCTGGGGCCTCGCCGCCGTCACCCTCTCCGATCGGTGGGGGCAGCGTTGGCGCTGCCGTGGGGCAGGTGGCAAAGGACAGGAAGATGGCGTCGGCCGAGCAGCTGGTGCTCGACCTCTGCGACCCCGAGCTGCGCGAGAACGCCCTCCTCGAGCTTTCTAAGGTTTATTATCACGTCTTCTTCTAGGATTCTAGCACCACTTCATGAGGAGGGCGTTGTGCTTTGCGATCTCTAGTTAGGTTTCTGGTGGCAATTTCCTGTGGGATTCAGTTTATGACCGTGAATAGGCTGTGTCTTAGTCATGTTGTTCAGGCATTGAGGAATTTAGTGGTTTATTTAGTTTTGGTGGTTTGGTTTAAGGGTTAGCGTGTCGCTAATGTACGTTATCATGTGATTGGCTTTCTATACTGAATTTCGATCAAGATATCAGCTTGTAGACAGTGTTTTGGGTGGCATTCAATAGTTTTGTTATGAGGACAAATGTACTTACTTGTAGATTGTTGGGTGATGATCCGAATTCATCTTGGGCTTTAGGGACGTCTTTGGCCCATGTTTCGGTGTAGCTCGTTTCAGACTCGAGTCGTTTTGTCCACCTTATAAATACCTTATGTATCCTGCATGAGAGCACAACGCTCATTGTAATCCCTACTTCTGTATTCAAACCCTAAAATAGTGATATCGCCCGATTCGTGTCCATGGTTTTTTCCCGCAAGGGTTTTCCACGTAAAAAGATCTGTCTCTTGTTCGTTTGTTCTGTGATTGATTTTCAACATAGATTACCTTTATTAGCTCAGAACTGCATGCTGTTACTGCAAAATTAGTTGTTGGGTTGTTAGGGCATGAACCAAATTCCAATATGAATGGCTTCATTGTCAACAATGCAGTTTTGATGTAGAAAACTCTCTCTTCTATAATAACAAATTTATCAACAGCCCTTTTATAGATAATCAATTCTGTGATTGTTCTGAACTGAAGTATTGCAGGCTACTTGTTTAGTCATGACATGCCAAGGCATTTGTAACGCCAAAAAAAATTAGTAGCTAAATGCACTCATTTTTTTTTTCAGAAAAGAGAGATATTTCAAGATCTGGCGCCGCTGCTGTGGCACTCCTTTGGCACAGTTGCTGCACTACTTCAGGTATGCATAATTCCTCTGCCCTTTTATGTTTAGGATTTGCATGCTTGAAAAATTGAAACGAAAAAAACTGGGAACTTTGAGCCTACTTTATACTTCATTTTGTGTTTATGTTATCAATCTTTTGTTGAAATCAGTCACTGTTTGTTCTTCAAATCGGCACTTGTTATTTCTAATGCAACTTGTTGAAGTTTCAGCCAATCTTTCTCACTTGGTATGTTTGGAAACTTGGAAAAACACATACAGGAAATTGTGTCAATCTACCCTGCACTTTCACCCCCAACATTATCACCTGGTGCATCAAACCGAGTCTGCAACGCACTTGCACTTCTTCAGGTACACTTTGACGAAAAAAATTGAATAATAACAGAAAATTTAGCTGCTATATTGATGCTATCCCATGGCATATTGTACTGTAGAAAAGAATGGGAGAAATTCCATTTTGTTCTAAAAGTGCTTTAAGTTGCCCATGTTAAATCTATGCCATATCTTTTTTGTCTAACTTTTCTTTGCCTGTCTAAAATTATTGCAGTGTGTTGCATCGCACCCTGAGACCAGGATCCTCTTCTTAAACGGTAACTAGCACAGCCCTTTGCATAAAAGTTTAAATACGCTGATGATGTGCATAGCGAGTCACTTGCCCTCTCTCTTCTTCCTTCCTTCTTTTCAGCTCACATTCCTCTGTACCTGTACCCGTTCTTGAATACTACAAGCAAAACAAGGCCTTTTGAGTACTTGAGGCTTACCAGTTTGGGTGTCATCGGTGCTCTTGTTAAGGTAATTTATTCGTGGAAGATTATATGAATTACCAAATTCATTATAATGCATCAAATGCTGGATAGGAACATGATATATATTACACATGATCCATTTCATCAATTCTGCAATGCCGCATCAATGAAGATTCATGTTGTTATTATTCCAACTAGCAGATTTACCTGCGGCTAGATAGTTTGATACATTTGTCTTTGATATACTACTCTATTTCCTATAATTGAAATATAATTGTATTTTTTATATAACTCTAATATCTATATATGCTTAATTTGCACAGTTATAATCTGGTCCCATCAAAATAAATGGTGGAGATCTTTCTCTTTTTCTTTCAATTAATGTGTGAATTTGTAGGATTTTTTCTTTTTTAGGATTAATGTGAGATTTTCTTGCCATTAAAACGAAGGGGGTGACTTGAATAATATCACCAGTTGTTTTTATTTGTATAGATACCCAGGCATGAAACTGATAAGAAGTGTGCATCCTTCTTGCTCTATGTGGAACAAAAGGATAACCAACTGTATAACTTTAAAACAAGCGAATGTGCTATGTAATGTGTTCTCCTATCTATTTTTGGAATAAACTGCATGTGTTTACATATACTATTTTTGTAAATGGGAATGAAACTGCTTTACCTTGTGATACATGCAGGTTGATGACACTGAGGTTATCAGTTTTCTGCTGCAAACTGAAATAATTCCGTTGTGCTTGCGTACCATGGAGATGGGCAGTGAGCTGTCCAAAACCGTATGTAGCTTGCCATCTCAATCCCCATCTAAAATATCATCATCTTTGTCTTCTGTTTAGCCCTAGCAAAGGTGAAATTGCTTTTGTGTGGAACACTGTCCTACCAACAGTTCACAGTTTGGTCAGGTCTGGCATGTAAAGTAGGCTATCAATTATATGTAGAATCTTCTTGCCCCAGACCAAGCTTCTCAAACTACCTTGCAGTTTATAAGCCTAAAAGTTGGATTATGCAAGAAGCCTTAAAAGCTGTTTGGCAGTTCAGCAACTATCCTATGCTGCTAATTTCAGTGCCTTATTTTTATCAGTTATCACTTGAACCTGATGATTTATAACTTGGTTGGCACGTAAATATGCCAATGTTTTGTAACATCTCTTCTGTATAAAACCACAAGAAGTTGAATATGAACTTATGTGCGTAAGCTTTTTTAGGTGGATTTCAAAGTTGAATTTAAGTCTAGAAATAAGCCCCATAGGCCAAGCTAGGCAAACGTGCCCTTATTTGGCTAAAGTTATAACCTTCACTTCCGTTTCACTAATTTAGTCAAATATCTATGCAGGTGGCCACTTTCATTGTTCAAAAGATTCTGCTGGATGACGTTGGACTGCGTTACATTTGTGCCACTGCTGAGCGTTTCTTTGCTGTAGGCAGTGTTTTAGCAAACATGGTGGTTTCACTTGCTGATCAGCCTTCCACAAGGTTGCTGAAGCACATTATCCGTTGCTACCTCAGGCTCTCAGACAATCCCAGGTTTGTGCTGTCATTTGTATGTTACAAAATGATTTTACATCTATCTTCACATGTAGTAATGTTTTTCTTCCCCATTTATGCGCAGGGCCTGTGCTGCACTGCAAAGTTGCCTCCCTGACATGCTGAAAGATGGCACATTCAATAGCTGTCTTAGGGTGAGTTATGCTACTAACCCATCAGCCATCACCAATTCATTATTTCACCACGAAAGAAATGTACGCTAAAATGAAAGTTTCAACCAAATTCCAACTGTTTATCTGTGACAAACACAGGATGACCCTGCAACAAGGCGCTGGCTCCAGCAACTGCTGCATAATGTGACAGGCGGAGGAGGCATGGGAGGAGCTCCTCAGCCAGGCCTGGATCACATGATGGGGATGTAAAAAAACCAATCCAGTTGCCACAATTCACAAAATAATACTGCATCTTCCTGTGAATTGCAAGTAGGGAAGACCTCTCAGGTGTGAAGAAGGTAGTATGGTGTAGTTAAACCCTCCAAAAAGGGAACTGTTGTGTTGTACCTGTACTGTCGTTAGCAGTTAAGTTGCTGTGCTTATCCTGCAATGCTGTGAACATAGTTTACATAAGCTCGGCAAGCTACTTCTTTTCTGTGCTTGCACCAGAACTGCTTTTGCTTTGACAGGTCAGCCTTTAAGGAAAAAAAAAGAGAAGAAGAATCCCATTATGTGAAGCTTTCCCTTCTGAGGCACTGCCACCTATCAGTAAAAAACATAAAATGCTTTGGTTTGATGCCATAAGGGGCATACTGGAAAGCAGTGCATTCGTATGCTATATTTGCCTGATGATGTTGAAGTTGAACTGTGGTATGAGCTGCAACAATCATTAAGATCATTTTTCTTGATGCAAATGTAGAATTGTCATGGAATTATACATTATATAATGTGCATTGCCTACATCAGTTTGACAGGTACGTTGGGTTAAAACATATGGTTGATTTTATGTTTGCGAAGACACATGTAGTAACAAGGAGGATGGTTCTGTTAGAATGTGTTTGGTTGTTTGTACCAAGTGGTATATTGAAATATTCCGGTTAATCAGACAATGTAAATGAGATAGTAAAATAAATTAAACCATGTAATTAAATCAAATAACCATTAAAGAATTACTATTACAATTAATTGTTACAAATTGAGAGCTATAAAATAATAGTAATTTTTAAGAATTTAATTACAACAGTGATTATAAATTACATAAATGAATAATTACAACCCAAAAACAAAAATTGCAATTTTATAGATTACAAAACACCGGTGGTCTTCTAATCTCTATTTATAGACCTGCAAAGTCAATTGCACGCATATAAGAAAGAAAATAGAATCAATGCATTGAATTAACTACATGAAATTAGATTTAGAATTGCTGTTAGATCCATATAATTAGTATCGTACACTGATATACCATATTCGTCTGGGGCCAAATCGGCACCTCATGAAATTGGGCATCATCGCTCGGCAATTTAATAAACTTGTTAATTAAATTCATAGACATTTTTTTTAAAAAAAAAATATCATGTAGTAGAAGAGTAAATTTCCCGCGTAAAAGGTAAAAGCTCCATAGTAACCTTAGATAGACATAGAAGTACTGTGACTTAGGATAACCCCAGTCGAACTCATCCTTCCAACTCAGAGCCTTGAGACTTAAGGCAATCTCACCTTAGGCACATATAAGGCAAGCCAAGCCATAGCTTCACAATCACACCAAATAATTGAAACGCACCATCGAACAAGAGAAAATTGTCATTCTGCCATTCTCAAGATGCGGTTTCACCCAAATGTCACTCCGGACATTGCATACTATAAAACGCCACCCTCAAGAGTTGGCAACTCGCTGGCATGCCATTTTGGGGCTTTAAAATGATTTTCAGCCTATTTTCGTGTTGGAGTGACCATTTTGCCCTTAGGCCCACTCGCAGTCTTCTCGTGTTACTTTTCTCGTGCAGGTGTGCGGTGCATGCCTTGATGTATAACTCATCCGCCGCCCACCTGGTGAGGGCCTTCTTCACAAATATAAAAATATTATTTAACGAATTTTTTCTTTTATCTCTCTATTTATTTTCTGTAACTATATGCATTTATTAATTACCACTAACACAAAGTAGTGATAATATTTATCAAATCTCATAAATAAATAAATATAGTTAAGAGAATAAATAGAGACGTAGAATTAAAAAAGGGTCTCGGAGGAAGTATCTATCTACCGATTCTGCAGTAAGCGAAGTGTCATTTCACAAGGAAAATCCACCGAAATAGACCAAAATGGCATGGAAATGAAGTGAAATCGAAGGGAGTGTCATTTTGGCGATTGCAATGTCCGGAGTGGCATTTGGGTGAAACCGCATCTTGAGAGTGGCAGAATGACAATTTTCTCATCGAACAACCCATCAGGAGCACCAAAATTAACTAGGAGAAGGGGCAAGAGAACCATCAAGCCCACAAGAACAATCAGGAGCCAACCGCAAGCATCAAGGGGCTTGGGATCCAAAGAAGCACCCAAGGGAGCAAGGCAACCTTTCATCTCCATAACTGGCCTCATTTTCACTCCACGGCTAGTAGTTCACTTCATTCACCATATCCCAGGTAATATTCACACTCACAGCTATCGGAGCTTAAGGATATCAGTAGAATTGACATAGGTTTAGCACTAGCAAAAAAATTCAAATTATAGACTAAAATTAGATAGCTAGACTAGTGGTCTCATTAGGTCAGTGTTTGGGGATTACACTGTGCGTCTGCACTAATCCCTCAATACTCCCCGGCGCACGGGGGATTGTGGATTTCGTCGTGGCGTCGTCCAACCCATGCACACACCCTTTAGAATCATCATAGACCGAAAAGTAATCACTTTAACTAGAATCCATGGCATCAATTCATCGTCATCATCTACCAGGGTAAATCAAATCTTCATGAACCCACTTGCAATGCATAAATCAACCATTAGAGCAAAATAGCAGTAGAGATTAAAGCAAGAAAGAGGAAACCGACAGCCTCTGCCTCTATGATTGGTGCAGTGGGTTGGCTGGTGGAGTAGGGGAGAGGTAGAGGGAATAAACTGGCATCCATGAGAAGAGCTCAAGACAAACTAGTGTTGGGTAGTGCTCAAGCTACGTGCATATGTGCATAAGGAGTCAAGGCGACAAGGGGACCAACCGACAACCGAAGATTTGGGGTTTCGGAGGGCCCTTGGGGCAAAGACCGAGCATGGAGGCGATGGACCGATGCAGGGGGCGCAACTGGGCCTTGCTGATGCGGGGGTGAGGCCAGGAGCGGTGGTAGAGGGGAGGATCCGGCATGCGATGGTGGCAATGAACAGTAGAGGCCGGGAGGCCAGATCGGCAGAGGAGGCGCCATGGAGCCAGGAGGAGGAAGAGATGAGGAATGGGGAAAAGGATAAGGCATACGGATGGAGGAAAAGAAATGATGAAAAAGAAAAGAGAAAAACAAGAAAAATATAATTCTAGTTAAATTAGTAAATTATGAATCAAATTGTTCATGTGAACAATCCACCTTTAAGCCGAATCAATTAAAAACATGTTAAACCAATAATTCCAGTCGATCAAATGTTTAACTAAAGCGTGACGAAAGAAAATATTATAAAGTTCCAAAAATTTCAACATAAAATTTATAAATCTTAAAATAATAAGAGAAAAGGGTTGGACACCTTAAAATAGGTAAAAATTTATTGTCCACTAATATATGGCACTTATGTAATTTCAAGAATTAATTCTAATAGACCGTTGATCTTTAATCCGGTGAAGATTCGTATTTTAACCAAAAACCATGCAAGCTTCCTTTGCTTATATTTGCAAAATCATTTTCAAATGTTTTTAAGAAATTGTCGTTGCATGGAAAAAATATCTTTTGAAAGAAAAATCCTAAATCGGATGTGGTTGGAAAGATGGAAATTTGTGAACTGCTTCGGTAGTATTTGAGTATTTGATAAGTTGATTTCGAGGATAAACTGCTGAGACAGTAAGTTGAGGTGAAGTATGCTTATATATGTGTGTGGGTGGGTGGTCGGTAGAGGTTACCATTGTGAGGAAAGCTGCTGGAGGGACCCTCTACATTGGAGGTTACATATAAGGATAAACCACTACACTCGGGCAATTAGCCGTATTTTTCGTATCAACCAGTGCGTGAAAACGACCAAAAAAGGTTGTCCTATTACGGTGTTACGATCTCCACATTGGGTAAGAGTAGATAACTAAGGGTGTGAAGCTGGGTATGTCAGAGCCCCACTGAAGGACACATTTTGATAATTAGCTGCGGTTGATTCCTTCAGGCTATATATATAAAGCCTTTGGTTGTGTATCTCTGATTTCAGGTAGAGTACAACTGGTACGCCGGGAGCAGGTGGGGAATAGTCAAGGGCACCACTACTCATTGGCTATCAGGGTTGGAGATCTAATACTAAAGTAATGATAACTATTATGGGTTCTCAACTGCCATTGAGTTCACTATGGGTAAGTCATGCCTGTCTCCTAGATTGGAGGCTACGGAAGCTAAGTCTGCCTCCTATACGAGTGCTAGTAGAATCTTTAACAATTAAAATTTTGGAAACATATCTTTTTTTAACAAAATCTATTTTTAGAAAATGATTTGAGGAGGATGTAAGGTGATATGAATTGGTTTGATAAAAGTTGACATGATTTTGGGAGAAAAAATTCATATACATTGCATTTTGTTACTAATGCTTATGGAGTACATTCTTGTACTCACCATTGTATAACCCCCTCTTTGCTTAGACTTTGAGAACCAAGGATTCATTGAGGGGGATTGGATGGCAAGTCACTTGCAGGACCAGGGTGATGAGGAGGCGGAGGACTACTTAGAGGATTGGGTGGAGTAGTGGCTCTTATGGCAGAGTCCACAGATCACTAGAGTATAACATAGTGCAAATATTATATGTAAGCTTTTGTTGTAAATATTATGGTAGACAAGTGAAATTTAAGATGGTATCCTACATGGCAGGAAATGTAATAAAGTTTTATTTATAGTCTCTAATTATTGTTCTGTTGCAACACCCTGAATTCAAACTAATAACGTGTCAGGTCCGCTCGATATTTTATTATCTAATTGCTCAGATCAGCGCAATTACCTCAGATTTAATGACAAGTTAATGTCATTACCCTGGGTTAATTGTGCGGGTCGCCACATACATGTATGAGATGGTTCAAGAAAAAAATTATCTATGTATTTTGTTGCTTGAATGGAACATCACCTCTTGGATGATGGGATACAAATTTAAGGAATATTCTCTATAAATGTTGAATCATTCCATTCACCCAAACACAATAGAACCAAATGGTAAAGGACCATCCCATCCCATTCAATTTCAATCTAATCGCACCAACCAAACACACCCTTAAGAACCAGGCTATGCACAATTTTTCCCCATGTAAGGCCCAAGCAATTTAATCTGTCCAATTAAAAAATATAATGTTTTCAAATTTGTATGGTCTTGGATATAAATCTTTGACTAGTATTTTACATACGATCCTCAATTCTAACTAGTAAGCCACGAGAAACAATAAATTACTCATTTGTGTGGCAAATGTAATAATATCGTTTTATACAATCATTCAAAAGTAGGGATGGCAATCTTACTCGGTTACCCATGTACCTGTGTGTAAAAATCCTAATAGATGTGTATGTTCCTCTTTCATTGCCCGCAGGCACATTTATGGGGGGCCAAACTTTAGCCGACGGGCAAACGGGTATGGGTATAGAGGAGCTCCACCTGTACCTGTTCCACCCGATTACCAGCAACCTTCTACTTACATGTGAGCCACAACAGGGGCCCAGTTGGCCCCCTAATCCCCAATTTGTGGTACTTTATATTAGCAATTTGTGGTTGGTGATATCGTAATGAGCGAGTTGTAATGTGTGTGATGACTGATGAATTGTTTCTATTTCAATTGTTGAACTTGAGCATATGTGCGTCATTTATCTGCATGTGTTATCTTAATTCTTATTCCCATGGTCACTTGAAATTTTGAATCATTGATAATCATTCTTCAATCCACATAATGCAGTTGATCCCCATAATTTCATCACAATGATTGTATTAGTACCATGGCTCATTAGCCCCTAGTATCATTTGGTTTGAAGGACTGTTGATAGTGGCGGGTAAACGGTTATACCTAAGGGTATCGGTATCCACGGGGAATGGGTATGGACGAGATTCTTTGCCCGCAACCCTTCGTGGGTATACCCATGGGGGAAATTTTAGCTAGTGGGTGTGGGTATGGGTATGGACGAGCACTACTCGTGCCTGCCGCACCCGATTGCCATTCCTATTCAAAAGGGGATCTCTTACATAGACATTTTGGGGAAGGTACCATAAAATCTCCCTCTACTTGTATTTGCACCGGATAGATTTTTGTTTTGGAAACTTTCAAGTTGGAATTGAAACACATTAAACTAGAAATTTTCAAAGTGAATGTTTAAACTTTCGACCGAAAAGAAAGGGGGTCTTGAACTTTTAACTTGAATTTGAAGAAAAACTTTACCTGATTGTGTTTTAGGGACCTTTCTTCAACGAGGAGGCGATGTGATAAGGACGTGATGGCGATGGCTCTACTGGAATCCACTAGATCTCATGGTCGGGAGTTGCCATGCTTGGCGGAGAAGGAGGTACGACACATCAAGAGAAGACGAGGTAGTCAAGAGGCGCCATGCTCGCCAGAGGCGGCACGCGATGAGGAGACAATAGATCTAGGGTTTGAAAAAGGCGAAGAGTCAAAAGAAAAATGGTGCACACATCCTTTCCGGTGATCAGCATATCTCATAGTCGTGATGTGCTCTGTGTGTACAAATGATAAGCTTCCTATAGACGTCCGCAAATTAGTGTTTACGCATCCCAAATATTCAGAAAGATATTATTGATATTTGTTATATAAATACAGAAAAATGTTTTCTAAAAAGGACAGCAAAAACAAAGAAAAGCCAGATTACCGCACCACGTCGGACCCCGTCTCTCTCCCACACAAGCTCGCTGCAGCCCTGGGAGCCACTCAAATCTCCCTCCCCTCTCGACACACACACAGGAACGCAACGCAATTGGAAGCTTCTACATGGAACACCAAGCCTCGTAGAAGAGGAGAAGTAGACAAAGCAAAGAATCGAGGAGCGCGAGAGCAAGAAGCCATGGCCTTCCTCCTCCCCAAGCTCACCACGCCGTCCTGCAAATCCTCCCCGAATCCGCTCAAATCCCAGCTCGGCCTGCCCAACCACGGCGGCAGCAAGCTCCACAGCTCTGGTTCAGCGCGCCATCTCAACCTCCTGCTCCTCCTCAGCGCCTCGCAGCAAGAAGACGCTTCCGTCCCCACGGCCAAGTCCACGGAGACCAAGAACCGCGGCAAGAACAGCGGCAGGAGCGGCGGGGAAGACCCGCAAAGGTCGGATTTTTACCTTAACCTTGGGACGGCGGTGCGCACGTTGCGGGACGACCTGCCGGCCGTGTTCGTCCGGGAACCCAACTACGATATCTACCGGTGAGGAGGCCTTCTCTTTACTGTGACTGTTTCGGTTAATCTTGATTTGGTACTCTGGGCATCGTTATGTCTGTAGGAAGAATTGGGTTTTGCTTGTTCGTTAGCGATTGTTCTGCTAATGGTAGCTCGATATGTCGAGGGAACTAAAGGTGATATTTGGACTAGAATTGTGCTCTGCTAGTGGCTATTCAGTGTTCATAAAATGGCTAATCATGCGAAAAAAGACGAGAGCTTGACAGTGATAAGAGTCATGATTCAGAAATGAAAGATAGATCTGGTAATTGATTTGCTTTCTGATGTCACGTCTGTACAGGGCAGTGACAGATAACAGCCCATCGTCAGCAATTACGCCATTATCAGTATGAATCCTACTAATTAGTTGCGACTCTGGTCATGTCTGACAAGAACGCTAGACCTGCATAAACTGTATTTCTTGCAAATCTATATGCTTGGTAGACACACTCTACTCACGGTCCTGTAAAATGGTGACCAAAGCTGTTCTTCACATATTATTGCAGCGAAGACATCACATTTGTCGACCCGCTGAACACTTTCCATGGGATTGACAACTACAAAACAATCTTCTGGGCTCTCGGATTCCACGGGCGCCTACTGTTCCGCGAAATTGGGCTCGACATATCGCGCATCTGGCAGCTGACAGAGAACTCAATAGTCGTCCGGTGGGAGCTGTGGGGCGCCCCGCGTGTCCCGTGGGAATCATACGGCTGCTTCAGTGGCACTTCGAGGTACAAGGTTGACAGGAACGGCAAGATCTACGAGCACAAAGTCGACAACTTGGCACTGGATTTCCCCCGGCCAGTGGCCAAAGTGGGAAGCATTGCCGACATAGTAGTGGCCACATGCCCACCAAGCCCCAACCTGACGTTCTGGGACATGGTTGGGGCAGGCGATGGGTGCTCATGGACGAAGCTTTACCAATCTGTGGTGGAGGCTGTGGAGCGGGAAGGCGGCGGTTCCGCGGGCATCGGCATCGAAGGTCTAGTCACTTGTTCATAGGATGGAATGAGCTTCGGGGCTAGTTGCTCGGTAGTGAATTTTCTTAGGGAAAATGTATAGGTGGATACATATATCACAGTGCTATTAATACCTCTTTGTATACTGTAGCTCTAGAATAGCAGTTTTAGATAAAATGCGTGCTAGATATATCTCATCATCCTTGTCACACATTCTAGTGTATTGCCACCACTTTCTTATGTCTTGAGATTCAAATACCCAAGTTGGTAACCTCTCTTCGCAGGTTTTTGGCAAGTTTTGTTTCCTAAATTATGAAAATGAAATATTGCCGACAACATGCTGTGCTACACTTGCCATTTTTGCTTGCAATTTTTGAACTGCTTGCATCTTGCTGAAGGAGTTTAGGCAGATTGAATTGTGAACTAGTGTTAGCACCCATGAACTATGAAGGGACCCTCAATGTGAGATGCCACTGAGATTTCGCAAATATTTGGAATCTCACATATTGCCTCAGAGTGTGAATTCTAATATTGAAACTTTGAAGATAGCAGGATAACGTTTTTGGATCATCTTTTAGACTACAGCCTTACAAGCTGCACAGGCATGTTGGCTTGCTATTCGCTACGATTAGTGGGTGCTTTCTGCTACAAGGAATAATTATATCGAACTATTGCAAGCCTTAATAGGAATGTTACTGTAGCTTAATAAACTACTCCCTACAATCACAAATAGTTGTTGTTTTAGATATCGACATCGACATGGTCTCCAAAACATAGATGTGACCACTAATTTCTATTATAATATATTTATAAATCCCAATAAAATTATAATATTATCAAAATATTTTTTGAGACAAATTTACACACATGATTTTTATGTATCCAATTTAAATATTTTAAAAGATATTGACAGTTAAAGTTTTAAAGATTTGGCTGCACTTATATCCAAAACGACAACCATTTATGATAGGAGGGAGTATTCTAAATGTCAGCATCTGAAAAAATCGTATGCCTAAAGTTTGCTTATGAAAAGAGAAGAGTTTGTTAAGGGATTCTAAATGTCTGCATCTGAAAAAATGCACTCACTTCTGAAAAGCGAAAACGTATCACCTTTAATTGAAAAGAGGGAGCGAATCGTATCCTTGAATCCTGGCTCCATCAAGTTAGGTTGAGAGTAAATCTCATATGAAGGATACATAGCGTATGACATTTTCTTGTATGGCCGAAAGCTATGTCTGTTTTTCCAGGTCCAAACTTTTGCAATTTGCAAACATTGTTCATTGAAGTACTGTACCATGAATTACTTCCCTTAACAAAAAGGTAGAGCCTTAATGATTTCTTGGTGCTTTTCGTATCAACTGTTGACCTGATATCATTATGTACTTTGCTTCGTCAGATTAGCTCATCAACATCAATCAGTACGATGGATGAAACTCAAATGAGGTCTCAAGTCTCAGTCAGGTTTATTCTTTACTCCTTCAGAGGCTCAACTACCCTATCAGACTAATCCTCACACAATCACGGCAAGCAGATCCCAATGGAAAAGTGTTGTATCTGTTCCAAAACAGTATATTTTAGTTGCTGCACGTCCCCAATTTCTATATCTTTTAGAGACGAAATCTGGATTACCAGTCAAATAAGCTGAACTGAATTCTATAGTTCATAACTTGACTTCAGGTGATTTGGTTGCGCATACGTCACCTTTTCTTGATCTAATATATAAATTCTAGCTGTTCATCTTACTTAACAGTTTGACAAGTTCGCGTAAATGAGCAGAAAAATGCCAAAAAAAAAAAATTGAAACTTAACAGGCAAAGCATCCGTGCAGATTACAGAATTGCCAAAACTTTAAGCAAGTTAATGATGACAGTGGGATAGTTTTCGATTGAGCTACTCTAACTAACTCGCTTAAGTAACTTTTTGCATAGCTTATACTGTCGGATTAGTGACACAGGAATCGTGCTACTATCCAGATTTCCAGAGGTCACAATTCACATGGTCTGGGACCAAAGATGTAGATCTCTCACCTACTCCACAGCCCACTCTATATGCCACTTCACTAAAAGGGCAGAAATCACCACTTGGGTTTGTTTAGCCTATTGTGGTAGTTGGAACAAAAAACTGCACTTGCTAACTCAGTAGGAAGTGTCAAAATTCGTCTGACATTATGTTTGCAGTAAAAGAAGACCTTGAGACTATTGGTCTGTCAGCTACTCTAGAGTTGGCTACAGGAGTGAGACCTTTAAGTTTCAGTTTCAATAGTACCATGCATTTGGTTTTCTATAATTCAGAAGATTGTGATGTGTAAACACACAAGATTCGACAAGAGGAACTAGTGAGCTACTTAAATACTCGAAAATTCAACATAAACTGTCCATGTGGATGATTTGTGAATGAGAAGAAGATCAAGAGACACTGACGTCTGACAAGAGAGCTGGTAACCAGCCAACCACATCACGAAGTCCTAGAATGCATCAACAGCGGCTCAAAAGGTAATATTTCCTTGACATTTCAGAATAAAAAGGCAATATTTTCCTGGCATTTCAGAAGAACTGGGTATCAACGAAAGACCGGTTTGGTGTGTATTAAAAGTGGTGAGCTACCATCGGATGGAAAACTTAGCATCAAGTGATCTTTCTTTCCTTTGGTTGTTCTGACGAGGAAGATTAGTGATGTTCAAGCATGCATCAATTGAACATGATAGATTGACAACTTACAAGAAAACAGAACGGGTAAGCAATTTATGTCTTGCTGGGTGATGCTTACTGACACTTGATTGAGAGAAGTGATAAGCTACCTACAATTGAGCTACTTGTAACGCTCTTGAAACTCCAGCATCGTAGTACTTTGCTGGTACACTTGAGATTGACAGGTGACCAGCAAATCAAACGGGCCAGGTACTACTACGTTTCACCATCATTCTTGTCAGTGAATTCAGTGAACTGAAAAGTCGATGGTTTCCTATTGTCATGTTTGGCATTGAGAAATTAGCATGATTCCTCTCATTCTTGCATGTTCTTTTGAGGCATTTAGGACAAGCAAGATTCAAGGAGAAATGATCCATTCTGATCCATTCTTCTGAAACAATAGCTATAACTATTAATTACCCTCTCTCTGATCACAACACGAACGCGAAACAAGTCGTAATAACGAATGAATCACGCCTTGCTCGCGTGCAGTCGCAGCAGGCAGCAGCAGCGAACACACGCCCAGATTTCAGCTGCTGTTCTGGTCGACGAGCACGTGGACGGTGGCCGACACGGCCTTGTCCGTGGCGACGACCACCTGGTTGCCGGAGACGTTCCTGAGCGTGTTCCCCGGGAACGCGTCGCCGGCCACCAGCGAGTACTGCACGTGCCCGATCCGGTCCGGGAACAGCAGCACCGGCGAGAAGTCCACCGTCCACGAGCTCCCGTTCCCCTCCACCGACCCCCGCGCCGACGTCGACTTCACCGTCATGCCGGTGGCCGCGTTCTGCTGCACGTACACCTGCTCCACCGTCGCGAACTTGCCGTCGAGCTGCACGATGTCCACCCCGTTGTTCCTCCCGTTGAACAGGTTGCCCACGATCTGCACGCCCTTGGCGACGCCGTTCACCGCCTTGAGCACGACGTTGGCGTCGCCGAGGAAGAAGGAACCCGACACGTGCAGCAGCACCGGGTCCTCGGCGACGATGCTGGTGAAGTCCATGTAGCAGTTGCTCACCCACGTTTGCGTCAACCCGGGGACCTTGAGGTAGATGCCGGTGCCGCCGTACCCGGTGGCCTTGTTGTAGCAGTGCACGCCGGAGATAGTGTTGGCGCCCGCGGTGACCATGATCCCGGTCCCCGCGGAGAAGATGACCACGTCGGCGACCGAGTTGTCGTTGCCGTCCAGCCTGATGCCGGTGCCGGTGAACCCCCTCTCGCCGGGGTCCTGGCCGGCGGTCATGTGCTGGCCGAGGAAGCAGTTCCGGATGAACGTCTCGTGGCCGCCGTGCACGGCGATCCCGTCTGATCCGAAGTGCACGACGTAGCAGTTATCGATGCCGACTCGGAGCGAGTCGACCACCGAGACGCCGCCGCCGCGGTAGTTGCAGTCCAGCATCAGGTCCCTCAGCGTCGCGTACTCGTAGTAGTAGCTCAACGACGGCGAACCCGAGCCCGACCCGGCCTTCGCCGACAGCTCGATCAGGTACCGGTCGGTCGGGAAGTCGTCCGCCGCGCGCAGAGTCCCGCTGTGGATCTGACACGTGTACACTAGTTAGAGACGACAACATTACCGACATAACAAACTAGCCGAAAACGCCGCGCGATACAACGAGTAACATTTACCTTGAAGTTGCCGCCGCCTGACGCCGGCAGCGTGAGGGGGCCCTTGAGGAGGTACGTCCCGCCGTCGAGGTGGATCTCAGCGCCGCCGAGGTCGGGGATGCCGCCGGTCATGGTGGCGTTGGACGGCGCGCGGAACGCGTCGGCGATGGCCTTGTTGATGGCCGCCGTCGCGTCGGCGCCGCCGGTGAGGTCGGCGCCGTAATCCGTCACGTGGTACACACGCGCCGCGCTCGCCGAGGACTGTAACGAAATGCACACATCATCAGTGCACATACACGTACACCATGTCAGACGTAACAGCACAATAAATGTTTGGTCACTGCACACCACCTAAGCGCCGAGAGATATTCTATCATTCTTAAGAGGTACTACCAAAATTTAGTTTTTCCTTCGCTGCTGCGTAAGCACACAACCTAACATTCTTGAGGGAATTGCATGAGAAATTAAAAGGTGTCCTAATCAAGTTGATGGAATGACTCTGCAGTCTTGCGCATAGACATACCAAATGAGCTCTGCTTTTTTTTACTGCTACATGTACTTAGTTCATTGGTGAGACTGACGAGTGAATATAGTTTCTGAAACGCATTCCTCTGGGTGCATGGTAAGATTAGATCTCTTGGCGAATATCGACAGCGACATTCGTCGGCAGAAACATGACGGAAAGGAGTTTCGAAAGGCTCCTTTTTGAGGTGAAAACTGCTCGATCGTTTTCTTGAAATAGCAAATGAAAAATGGGTTTTGCAAACCGACACCTATCTCTCGCTTTCCGATGGTAGTTCTACAAACACCTTAAGACTGCGAATCCATTTACTAGCTTTGGTGCCGTCTAATTAATTTACCACCAGTACACAAATGGAGTAGTAACTGCGAGAGAGAGAGCGTCAACAGCTGCTCCCCAACAAGATGGTCAAACGGAAGGGCATTAAATGCATCCATGGACACCTCTCATCGAAAAACTGATCAGAAGCAGAGAGTTGGGAGCAGTTAATCACGCAATCAACTCAGAGTGGAAGGACATCAGGCATGGTTCTACTGACCGTTGCTAACTCCCTCCTCGCCCCGAAGGAAGATCTGACGCTCTCCATCCTTCTCATCGCGAGATCCCTGAACCGAAGCTCGCCCGCACCGGCGCCGGCGCCGGCGCCCACGCCGGCACCGACGGCGCTGTGGTGAGGCCACGCATTTGCACCGCCCATCAATGCGAGAAGAAGCAGAGCCGCCAGAACCACCAAGAAACCACCGCTTCTTCCTGCAAGAAGCTCCATGCTTCCTCCTCCCTCTCCCGTTCTTGAACCTGACCTCCCTGCTAGGCTGCTACAGCATCAATGCCCACCAACAGCCCTCTCTCTCTCTCTGGCACTGTGCTGAAATGGCAATGCTTTGAGAGGAGAGGGAGGGAGAGGGAGTACAAGTGTATGTGGTGAGTGGTGACACAAGACATATATAGGTAATAGGTATCAGCATTCAACAGCTACGTATGTGAAAATGCTGCCGCGATGGTTACGAGGTTGGTGGAAGGGTTCTTGTCTTTGTAGAAACTGGAGGAGTAGGAGCCCGAAACGAAAAAGGTGCAAACTGCAATGGCAGAAGTGCAAGGCTTCAATAATTTAACAAGTCTTTTATCGAAAAAAATAATTTAACACCATCTATTCAATGAACCGGTCGTTTTTCTTTTCTGAGTGTCAAAGTTATCTCATGTTATCTTCATTTAAAAAAAAATTATATTTTTTTTACAGCTTGGCCCACGCAGGCACAGGTGATCTGAACATGAACAAGTACAATTTAGCAAGGTCTGTTTTGTCAGCGACTGTTTGCTTCTTGTCTGGGAGCGCTATATCAAACCTTTATTACTTGGACCAGCTTTTACCAACGGCAACTCTTGACATGATGATCGATGGTGAATAAACTACTACTAGTGTGCAGTGTGCATCTAGAAGTAGAAGGGGCGTTCCTTAATCTTGGTGTGTGCACTGTGCAGCATTCTTTAAATCGAATAGGAGGAGCTGATGGAGAAAAGTTGCTTTGGTGCGTGGGTATTCTTTCCTCGTCCTTGGGTTGCCTTGCTTTCACAACCTTTCTCTCCTTTCCTTTCCTTGGATGTTCTCCTTTTCCTTTGTTCCCTCCATGCTCAAGATGCTCTCTCAAATCTTTAGAAGCTAGCAATATATGTTATAATTTATACTCCAATTGCGCCACTTTGTTGGCCTGATGCTACATACTTCTTGAGAGATGGGGTGGTAAATTAAGCACTGGCAATACGCACCGCAAGGAAAAGCTCCTTGATATTATTTGGGGTTTCTGCACGCTAGCTTTTCACAGAACAGAAGGTGATGGAGCGTATGCGTGCTTTCTACCCATTTCGAAAATCTCTCTCCCTTTTTCCCCCCAACCAACCTGAATTACTCGATCTTTACGCTTGGAAGGTGGTGCAATGATATCTGAGAAGGCAGATCGGGGAAAAGCAGCAGTGGTGGCAGTATCATAATACCTTGCGTTTTAAATTCGAGTTAAAGCTCGATCTAAATTAACCTCGATTGCGCGCGTTGATCCGCACGGTCGAGGAGCCTCAGCATCTCGACTCGTAGTCGTAGCTAGCTAGTGCACGGCACGCGATGCAGATTGCGGATCGATCCAGAGTCGCTGCAGTTCCATTCAGCCACCTGATGACGGTCGATCAAACACGTCACATGAAAGCCAATTTCAGGTTTCAGAAGCCATGCATATAATATGCATGTGCAGAGACCGACGCACGTAGGTGTGTCCCAAGCATCTGCTGTTTGTCCGCCACAAAAGCGACGGTATTCGCCCGCTGCCGACGCGCTGAAAGCAACGCGGCGGCCAACGGCTGCGAGCGAAACCATGCGTTTCCGGCGGCGACAAATTTTGGGGTGCATTTGAACTACTAGAAACGCAAGCGCGGCGCACGCCGCGCACGTGAACGGAAAATATTTTTTGTTTTTTTTTCGGAGAAAAAACAGACCACGAAAACATTTTTCTAATGCTCCAGAGAGCAAACGGACCACGAAAATATTTTTTCCGGGAAAGACACCGTGCGCGTGAACGGAAAATATTTTTTGTTTTTTTTTCGGAGAAAAAACAGACCACGGAAACATTTTTCCTATGCTCCGGAGAGCAAACGGACCACGAAAATATTTTTTTCGGGAAAAACGGAGAAATGACCTCAACGAAAAATGCAGGGACCTATTTGTCTATTCACCAAGCTTCTAAATATGTGTGCACAAAGCTAAAACCCCTTACATTTCCAATCGGAGGGAGTATAATTTTAGACCTGTTCGTTATTTTGAATAAGTAAGAAAGGACTCGTTCGCAATTCGTATTTAACAGGAGGCTCTTTGTGTAAAACGACGAACTGAGGACCTAAACGCGAACCGGGAAAAAATATTTTATACTCACAGAAAATTACAAAGGACCTATTCGTAAATAGAAAGGACCTATCCGTAATTCCAAAGAACTGGAGTTTTTTTTTTGCAAGAAAAGGAGAGAGAGCGTGAGGGGTGACGTGGGGGGCTGTGGTGCCCGGAATCCTTCAAGGAATATAAGGCTTAGTATTAAGTTTGTTAGAAATTTGTCTTTTTTTTTGTAACTTTTAGCATAGGACGAATTTGATCATGAAATTTTATACGTAGATGGGGTAAGTTAAGATGTACATCCACGATTTTTTTTAGAATTTTTTTGAAACTTTTTTAGTAGGGTTGCACGGTGGTTACACGAAAACTTTAATTGTACTGTATATGTTGTCCTCTTTCGTGCCCTCCCGGCCCAGCGGCTCTACGTACGTATCTCCAATTAAATCAACGCTACTCCCTCCGTTTCTTTTTATAAGGCGTATTTGGTTTCGTTAGGACAAGACTTTGACCAACGATTACTTCATTAATATATCATTTATGCAATACAAAATCATAATTATATATAAGTACTTTTGAATACAAATCTGCTAATATCAATTTTGTGTCATAAAAATTATATGCTAATAGAGTAATTGTTGGTCAAAGCTTTGTCCTAACGAACCAAATACGCCTTATAAAAAGAAACGGAGGGAGTACTACATTGCGGTCCACCATGGTAGCTAGCCATATGTAATTTTCTGCTACAATATTACTGCACAACCACGGTAACATTTTACTGAAGAATTAAAGCTATCTGAGTGATAAGATGCCTGTAGGGTTGAGGATGCTAACTAGGGGGTTGAATAGACCGCTTTAAAAAAATTCTCTATAAAAAATTATACGTCTAAGTACCCCTAAATCAAAACCTTAACAATAAGAAATACGGAAGCAATAAACTAAGATTTTGACAATTAAAGCATAAATCTTTTAAGCTCACTAAGTACACTAACTAATTAAGTCTCTAAACAAGAATAATAATTCTAAATACAAGCAGTAACAATACAAATAAGGAATTGCAAGAAAGTAAATTTGCACAAGAGACACACAGATCTTTTTAATGTGGTCTCGGAGACTTGCCAATCTCCCCTGATCCACATTGAGGCAAGCCCAAACATGATGGCCCAGCTCCACACTTGAGCACCCGCCTCGAATCCACTAATGGTAGCTACTTTGCCCCTCCAGGTAGGTGAGCTCTGACCTTTACAAACTTTGCTAGATTTCTCACAACCTCCATTGAGAAACCCCGCGCACGACACTCTTTGCCGTCTAGGAGGTAGCAATATCCAATAGTAACAAGCCAATCACTTCATTTGAGCTTCATCTAGTGCAACACATGCACTATGGTGACCTTCTACGTGCAACACATGTACTAGAATCCTCCTCAAGTGCAACACATGCACAATGAGACTCTCTACCTACTCCTAATTGCAACACATACAAATAGGGCTCACTCTTAGCTCAAGAAGCAAGTTGGAGAGTGCAATACATACACTTCACTCTCAAAACCTCCCAAAAACATAGCACACTGAAATGCCAACCTCCAAGGCTCCTTTTATAGCCTTCTACACAAAAACTAGCCGTTGGGGGGCAAATCGGGCAAAATCAGCAAAATTTGTTACTATCGCCTTTATAGGGCTGACAGTACCAGCCTCTAAGCCAACGGCTAGAAAACTAGCACAGAAACCCGATACTACCACCCATCTGGGCGCGGTAGTACCGCTCGAGCGGCAGTACCAGCTCCACAAGCAGTATTGTCGAACTTGGAGCAACTCTAGAAAATGCCCTCTCTGGAAAATAGCTACCGACGATCAGGCGCTGGTATTATCGCACTCCGGTAGTATTGCCCATCAAACCCGGTAGCTCACAAGATTGGTCGATAGTTATGCAGGAATTTGTTTTGGCAAATCATTTAATTAAGCCATTCTACATAGAGTTGTTCTCTCTCATATGTTGGCATATTTGGCATCGTCGTAATGGGAAGATCTTCAATTCTATCAATTTACCATCGTCTGTTGTTGCTTTGAAGGTTAGGCTGATCTTCGTCTCCTTCGAGCTTGAGGGAAGAAAGTTTCAGGGGAGCTATTACTATGTTGCTCTCTCTTTAAAACATGATTTAGTTTTTTTCTCTTTGTTCTAGTTTCTTTGGTTGTTTTTTTCCCTTGGCTCTAATCTTTAAAGCTTGAGAGAGAGAGAAAGCTTCCCGGCCGTTGTTGTTATCTGCCCCACACCTAACAAAGCTACGCAAAGCAAACTTAATTGCGTGCTTGTATTTAATCCATTTTTAGAGTGCGACAGCGACTCACATGGTACGTACATGCTTCATCATGGATCGCCAATTCCTTGTGCATGACGATGCTAGTACGTGCGTACGCATATACTATCTGATCAAAACTGGTCGATGCAAAATTTTCTTTGCATGGCTTGGCCTAGCCAGCGGACAGATCACTAGCGGCCACCCTTGGACCGAGAAGCTTCTAGCATGGTAGGGTAGCATCTACCTACTGCCTTGCAACTTGCAAGCAGATAATTACGCGAGTTTGGCGAATCAGTGTATAGCTTTTGCCTAAAAATACTACTATTGCCTTAGTCACTTTGGTGGTGGAGCCCTTCACGCGTACATAAGTTAAAAAGATACTCCTTGTTTAGCTTATTTATTATTTTTGGATAATCTCTCTCTCTCTCTCTCTCTATATATATATATATATATATATATATATATATATATATATATATATATATATATATATATATATATAGCGCATATTCGGTGCAAACCTCCCTTACCGTGAAAACTCCGTGAAAACCACGTGTAAAAGTTTTGAAAAATTCTCAAAAAATTATCATAGGTAGGGGAGGTGAGGTTCTACAACCCTGTAAAATTTGAAGACCAAACTCAATCGTATTTGGAAGATATGAAAAAGACAAATTCAGTATGAATAGTAATTTTTCACTGTTTGGCACTATTCATTTTGCAATTTGTCTTTTTCATATCTTCCAAATGCGATTGAGTTTGGTCTTCAAATTTTACAGGGTTGTAGAACCTCACCTCCCCTACCTATGATAATTTTTTGAGAATTTTTCAAAACTTTTACACGTGGTTTTCACGGAGTTTTCACTGTAAAAGGTTTGCACCTAATATGCTCTATATATATATATATATATATATATATATATATATATATATATATATATATATATATATGTTTGCTAGAGTGCTATCGATAGTACAGATCTTCCGTGATATAGCGCTGCGTTTGTAAAATTCGAAGACGAAATTGTTGATCCAAACCGTGCATTCTGTTTATCTCATTGAAATCTCACTGTCTACCAAATTTTATATTTTTTGAACTTTTTCTCCTATTTATTTTGTATTTTTAAAAACCAGCTTCATTGGACGCCCCACAACTAATTAAATCATGGATTTTGAAAAATACAAAATAAACAGGAGAAAAAGTTCAAAAAATATAAAATTTGATGGGTAGTGAGATTTCAATGAGATGAACAGAATGCACGGTTTGGATCAACAGTTTTGTCTTCAAATTTTGCAAACACAACGCTATAGCACGGAGGATCTGTGCTATCGATAGCACACTAGCAATCCTATCTCTCTCTCTCTCTCTCTCTATATATATATATATATATATATATATATATATATACACACACACACACACGCGCGCGCGCGCACACACACTAATTAGAGGTTTTTTTTAGAAATCTCATGTTAACCCTAAAATTTCTCACGTTAATCTGAGAAAAGAGAAAATTACTAGAAAATTCCACATTATTCTAAAAAAAAGAGAAAATCTTAGTCGTTCAATCTCCTTAATCATTTTCATTCACATCTTATATCTATTTATCTATTCATAAGAGATATGAAATATACTTCCATTCAAAGAAGATGTTCAATCTCCTTAATCATTTTCATTCACATCTTATATCTATTTATCTATTCATAAGAGATATGAAATATACTTCCATTCAAAGAAGATGTAATTAGAAACTTTTCCATGTCTATGCAAGGAAATTAAGGAACTGATTTTCAGGAAC
This sequence comes from Rhipidocladum racemiflorum, assembly GCA_036346355.1. Lineage (NCBI taxonomy): Eukaryota > Viridiplantae > Streptophyta > Magnoliopsida > Poales > Poaceae > Rhipidocladum > Rhipidocladum racemiflorum. The sequence goes on along the minus strand of CM070576.1, from coordinate 65,452,402 downwards.
ACATTTATGGTTCAAACGTTGCCCTAAAGATGAACGCATGCGAGGAAATTAAAAAGCAATCAACCTTTGTCGAAAAGAAAAAAGAAGCGATCAACCGGTAAGCAAAGAAATTAAGATGCTTGATTTTGTTGTTTAGGACCAAAGATTCCGGAAAAAAAGATAGAAACTGGAGGTGTTAGCAATACATTTGTATACTATTCTATTCATTAGAACATTAAATAAAGAAACAAATTATTAGGTTCAAGTAGGAAGGAAAAAACCAATACGCTCAATATTTAGTGCTAAAATTTACCACATTAATATACTAAAAAAAGAAAGAACTATCTCATAGATTATGGTGGGTCCAAATTATAATAGACAAGATTAATTAGGTCTAAATAAAAAATATTTATATTTTATATCAATTACAACTATGACATAAGCGTGAATTGAACACATCATTAAGTTGAGAAAATTCTCTCAAAAATAATATTTATAAGAAAAGGGATTAGAATGTTGGTTTGCATATTAATCAAAAGTAATAACACTACCAATTCATGTATTAACCAGATAAAAGGAAAATAAATAAAAAGTTATGATTTCCATTAAAACAAAAGTTGGTGCTTAATCTTGAAGAGTACATATTAAGTGAAAAAAACTTTAGAATGGTAAAAAATATATAGAAAATCACATATTAATTTTTTTTTTTTTTTTTTTTTTTTTTTGCTTTTCCATCACTAATCCACTCTCCAATTACAATGGTTTGCTTAGTTTTTTTTAAAGATAATAGCTTGGATTAAGATCTAACATTAATTAATAGTCTTATACAAATTGTAGCAAATAGTCTACATGACATGTTTGAAGTCACATGTACAAGTTTCATGTAAAAATTGAAATTTAGAATTTAAAATTATTATTATCAACATGAGAAATTAGAAAAAAAATGATTTTTCAAAATTTTGAATATTCAAACTTATGAGTAAGTTTTCAATACTAAGAGTTCTCATCCACATTTAAATAAATTCAGAGTTAAAAACCTAAAATTATTAGCATAAAAAGTCATTATTCAAAACATGTAGCTGGTGCGATGCACGGTTGATGACTAATTACTCTAATTTACAGTAGTAAATAGCCTTGAGAATAATGACTAGTAGAGATATGTAAAGAAAAAAATAGTTAAAAGTTATTTTAAAATTGTAGAATAATATGTATTTAAAAATAAAATTTAAAAGTTAGAACGATATGTATGCGAAAACGGAGGGAGTACCTAGGTCTAGTTTTCACTGGGAAGTTTAGAAAGAAAGAGCATGTCTAATCATTTGAGTGCAATGTAGTTATCCGGCTTCGGCCACCCAATAAGGCCGAGGACCGATATGGCCGGGCCACGGTAGGCGGTAAGCAAAGGAGAAGGCTAACGGAATTACGTTTAGCCGGAGGCCCAATCTGACTCCTGTGCCGTTCCCGGGCATGCAGGCAGCCCGTTTAGCGTCCAACCAGCTGCGTGTTGCAACGCTCCTGGGAACTTTGTAGTCTTGAGACGCCAAGATTCGCACATGAATCTGCAACATGTCAGCATCAAGATTCAAGCATGTCAGGATCGAGCGTTGCTCGGTTTGGCATGCTTCGCCGTCCAGCGAGCATGTTTATTCTGTAATGGTGCGTTTGGTTGATGGGATGAGATTGAATAAGATATGTACTATTTGATTCTATTATTTTAGATGAATAAAATCGTTCAGCGTCTAGGGAGAATATTTTTCAAATTTGTATCACTTGGTCCAGGATGGGATGGTTCCATTCAAGCAATCAAACACATGTATCACTTTTTTCTTAAACCATCTTATACATAGACCACTTGATATATGCAACCAACACACTCTAAAGTACTGGATAAATCTAAATCTATCTTTCACTTTTGAGTCCTAAACTCCTAATTAATGTGTGTTTCAGTAGGACGCACACGGGCGTGCCTGTGGTGTGAGTGCGAACACCTAATATGTGTTTCAGAAGGATGCACATGCGTGTATGCATGTGATGTGACTATGATGTGCCCGTGGTTCGTGAGGCACTGGATAAATCCACGTTTCCTTAAGTCATAACGTGTGTTTCCGTAGGAAGTAGACGCGTGTGGTAAGACCGTAAGAGTGCGGTGTGCATGCATCCTCACTTGTAAATTTAAGCTTCAGGCATGTAATCTCCTAGCAGCATGGACAAATGGACTCAAATTATTGCACCATCATCATCCCTTGTTTCTTTCGGAGGAACTGAACAATTATACGCGCATGGCAGCAAGATTCAAACAGTTCTGATGTTACATGGGGCAAGTAAAAGCATGAGCACTCGTCGCGGATCCTTCCTTGCACAAGTAATACTGTCAGTTGAGCACATAGTTATCGGATTCACAGCAAGCCTTTCGAAAACCGATTTAAGATACAGAATTCGTGTTTGCAATAACAATTAGAAGAGAAAGATTACGAACCGTGAATCCGAAACCCGTATCGCGACTGGAATGAATCGCGTTTTTGGTAACCATGCGCGACGTCCGAGTGGCCATGATGTACGCGTAGACGGAAGACCTGACGAAAGGCGCACGCCCACGGCACAGTACTGGAGTCGACGAGTCCATCTCCTGGTCCCCGGTACGTACGCTCGCCTACACAATATGCTGGAATGTGTGGTAACGTGTATGGCATCAACCGAGAAATTCAGGGCTTGGTGGGCTGGAACAGCATATGCACCACTATGATCGCCTTCCTCTAGCCCAGTGGACAGTGCAAACAGAGCATTGCACTGTCCTGCAAAGTGCACAACCACTGGTTAATTAGTTCCATGTAGCTTTCACTCCTCTTCACTCTTCAGCAATGGCAGATGCAGCACAACCCAAACGGAGCATCCAGTGCTATCTGCTTGATCACATTACTCCTATATATCTTCTTTTTCTTTATCTGTGCTCGCAACTTTAACCAGCCAGCAGTAAGTACTGGTAAATAGGGGTGAAACCGGGTCGGATACGGGCGGATATTGCTCGTCCCGTATTCTAACCCATATTTTTTTCCCGGATTTGGAGTCGGATACGGATGTCCTGGATACGGATACGAATTCGGATTATTCGGGATTCGGATACGGAGCGGATACCTGGCGGATTCGGGTCGGAATCGGATATCATAATCGGATAGTAGTATAATACATAATTGTGTACGTAAAAGAAAGAATGAAGCATTAACCTTACAACATTATCTTCAAGTCATAATCATTTCAACGTAGGATAGTAGTATAGTTAGAGGTGCAAATGGGTCGGATACAAGCAGAGAGATCGAGACATAGAGAAAACAGAGAACAAGGGGAGCTCTTCCATCAAACTTAATCTTACGGAATAAATTCCTGGAGATATTAAATAGTGTTGAATTGTCACATTCTGACAAACTAAAGATAGACTTCTCTCATAATGAGGACTACTCGGATTTGTTTGCTATGCTTCAATTTAGTGACTCAACTAATTCCAGTAATTTGAATAGAAAAGAAGTTTATCAAATAAGTTGAACAAATCAATTTAGGTAAAAGCATTATGTCACCACTCTATTTGTTTGTTGATAGATTTGTTGAAATTCACGCTTAATAATAAAGTAGTGTTTTTTAGTGTCAGTATCAAACAACTACTTTATCTATCCAATAATGAACCAAATTAATGGAAGAATAACTGATTTTATCCGGATATCGGGTCGGATATTTACCGGATATCGGGTCGGATATTGCTCTTCCCATATCCTAACCCATATTAAATGAGATTTTTCGGATACGGATCGGATATTGCTCTTCCCATATCCTAACCCATATTACATCGGATTTTCCGGATACGGATACAGATACAGATAACATCGGTACGGATTTTAAATGAATTCGGGATCAGATCGGGCGGATATTTCCTATCCTGTTTTCACCCCTACTGATAAACACACAGGCTTCACATGGTAGGGGTGCAATCGGCGAGGATTCAGTCAAATATCGTTCTTTTCGTATCATAATCCATATCTTTTTATTACATACAGATAGTGTCAGATATGAATACGGCATATGTAATATCGGTCACGAATTCGAAGTGAATACATAGCGGAATCGATATGGTACAGAATATTTCTTGGTGGATATCGCGCAAAAATATATACCGCTATGGTTGGGCATTTTTTTGACCGAAACTGAATTGAACCGGACTGAATAAACCGAAAAAAAATCGGTTTTATCGGCTTTCAATATAAGGTTCAATTTTTTTACATTATTCGGGTAACGTTTTTTGTTCGGTTGTTTCATTCTAGAAACCAAACTAATCAAAAAAACCATTAGCCAATTCCACACGCCCCATTCTTTGTTCCCCATTCCCCATCCTCATTCCTCATTTCCACGTTGCCCATTCCCAATTCTTTGAATCGCCAATTCTACCCGCTACTCTTCTTTCTCTGCTTCACTCTCCCCTGCTTCTCTGCTGTCGACGCGTCCTCTCACTTCGCGTCTTCAGCATCGACATTACTATTGTCATCGCTGTGCCAGGCACGAAGTAAAGGGGCAATGCAATCGACTTGGGCACCTTCATGTGCAAAGCCCGCATGTTCCTCCACTTCCTCGGCAGCACGCCACAGCCGCCTCCACAGCACCACCACGTTCTCCACCGCCGCCTCCTGCGCAATCCCCATGTGGGCCACCCGCAAGGTGTGGTACATCCCGGCCTCCACCTACAACTCTACGCAGTGCGTCACCTCCCTCGCAGACTTCGCCCACTCTGGGCCACGAGGTTGACGGGCACGACCCTGCCACAGCCCTTGCCCCCTTGCCATTATTGGGGATCTTGAGGTGGTAGTCGATGAGGACCAAGCCACAGCGTGCGGCGGCGAGGAGGGAGCGGAGCATGGAGGAGGGGAGAGGTTCAATGTCATTGGGGAGGTTGGCGTGGAGGCGATCGGAGATGAGGGAGATGGAGGGGGAGGGGAGCGTTGGAGGCGGTGGCGGTGCTCGAAGCAGTGAACAGGAGCGTGTTTGAGGGTGATGAGGAGGCAAATGGGCTCCGGCGTCAAGGTGGGGTGGTGCTGGGGCCACCGAAGGAGCGCTGCCATCATGCGAACCACGGCCTAGCGGCGAAGGCGGCTGGTGGGGGGTGGATGCGATGGTGGAACCCATCGGCGGCGGCGGCTGCGGTGCTACACCAATAGGGATGGCAAAAATACCCGTGGGTCCGGGTACCCATGGGTACCCGACCCGGCGGGTCCGAGTCTGGGTCAAAATTTGGATCCACGGGTATATTACTTCGGGTCTAGGTCCGGATCCGGGTCTCATTTTGGACCCATGGGTACCCAGGCCCAGACCCGATGAGGCATTGACATGTAGTTCACCAAAACAACTTTGTTTAGTAGCAAGGAAAAACTTGAGATATGATTAAGGCTCTCTTGTTACACCTAAGAAACATATGTGCAGGACATCTGTTGTTACCTTGTGCTTTGAGTTGCTGCTCTATGATGTTGATTTCCTCTGATGGAACATGTGTGATCCAGTCATCACCGAGATGATACGCTCATATGTTCATGAATTTGCCATTGTATACATACTGTTATGTCTCAAATCCTCATCTCTTCTTTTTCTAATCCTATCTTAAGCACGACCAATGAGAAGGTGAATGTATTGGAAGGTGGAGTCGTCGTGCAGATGCAGAGCTGAGCGCTTTCTTCTCTGCAGAACACTAGTACTCTCCTCTCCATGGAAGAATTCGGGTCCAGGTACGAGTTCGGGTTTGGACCCGTGACTAACTTCGGGTCCGGGTCCAAACTTTGGGTCTCGGGTCCGGGTTGGACCTGGAGGTACCCGGACCCGTTGCCATCCCTATACACCAACTTGGAATTAATATTGGTATTAATCAAAGTCTGATCAGACGGTATTATTTTTCGGGTAACTGAAAAACTGAAACGATTTTTTTGGTTAATTTGGTTCGATTTTTCTACTTTGGTCTAGGAAATTCGGCTACCTGTTTCAAAAAAAATTGATTTATTGTTATACCGAATAAACTGAACCAGATTAACTTCATTAACCGAATGCCCACCCCTAGATACCGCATATAACACACATATAGCAATGAGTAACCACCTGTATGAGTTCAACATGAAACAAGATTATCACAATTTAACAAGTCATTTTATCAAGTAGTCCAACAAAATCCCAAAAGTATTAAATATTTAATTATATTTTACAAAAAATATCAAGTATTCACGTAGGCAAGTGAAAGTATATTCTTATATGCCAAGCTCTTGTGGCGGCCGACGTCTGCTGGCGGGATAGCGGATGGGGCGACAAGAGGAGGATGGAGCCATGAGGGAGGGTATTACTTGGGCTATTTGGGTGAGCCCAATTTAAACTACTAGAATATAGGCTGAAATTTTTTGGATATTTGAAAACTATCCAAAAGTATAATTGAAATATTCCGATCCAACGGATAGTGATATCCTAAATCCGAAACCAACTATTCAAAATTGATGCCAAATCTGACAACTATCCGACAAAACTAACCGAATTCAAGCCAAATAAATCCGATCGGTTGGTCGATTCACATATATCCGATCCGATTACACCTACCGCTGCCGCTGAAGCTGCCGAAGCTAGCTAATGCCTTATTCATTTCAGAACTGTTAGAACCACGAACTGTTTCGGGGTCAAGTCAATTGCACCATCATGTATCTCGCGAGCATTATGGCATTATTGGCGCCTCAGTCGGATTGATAATGCTCCCGCTGTTCATGCTGTACAGGAATCACGTTCCCTACCCAAGTTGTTGTCCTTGTGCATATTACATCGCCTTCTCGCTTTCCTTTTCGCTTTAGTGCATCGGCCATCACCGAGCCAGAGCCCAATGGTCACCAAGAAACAACGACAATTCAATACATGCCTTTTACAAAAATAACTTGGATAAAGATGCTCAGTAGATTACATGGTAACCTATATGACATGTGATTTTTGCGAAAGATGCGTGTATCTTGTTTGTTGCATTCTGCAGGCTACTGGACTTTATGTTAAAGATTTTTATAATAAAAATGTCTAAATGTGATGGTTGCTATACTAAAAATTTAAGAATCATGGGGTTTGAAATCTCTCTCCTCCCCCTTTCAAATATTTAGCTGTGTACTAATTATTATTATTAAGCATAATGTTATAAGAGGAATTACTTCTAAGCATCAGTTTTCATGCATGTATTGCTGCAATTAGGGCTGTAAAAAAAGCTCGAGCTCGGCTAAGTTCGAGCTCCAAACGAGCCGAACTCGAACTTGATCTCGAGCTCGTGAGCTTCACCGAGCCGAGCTCGAATAGCTCGTGAGCCTACTCGAGCTTGGACCGAACTTCCTTGAACTGAGTTTACTTGAGCTTGTTACCGAGCTTACCAAGTTTACCAAGCTTACTCGAGCTTATCAAGCTTACCGAGCTTACTCGGTCCGAGCTCGAGTCTGAATCAAGGCTTAGACCCCAACTCAAACTCGGCTCGAGCTTCACCGAGCTCAACCCTGAGAGCCCAAGCTCGCTCGAGCTCTACTTGTTTATAGCCCTAGCTACAATAAGAATAAGTGATGAATTACTAGCTACATGTATGTATTAAAGTGTTGAGTTACAATTGCCAGTTTCATTGAGTTAATACGAATTACAGTCAAGTTTTAAGTGTTGAAACTGCTTGCTTTTAGTTGCAATTTAAGTACTGAAACTTCTGGCTTTTAATTGGCAACTCTACTTGGCTATATAAGAACCTTTTAGGGCATTCCCAACCCTCCACCTCAGCTAGTGTCCATAGAATTAATTACGTTGCCAACTAAGCAAAAATCTGATGTGGCATAGGAATTAAGGAAGTGAGAGAAGGAAAAACCAAGAAACCATGTCTTATGCAAAAAAAACTGGGTTGACACGGGCACCAAAGCGCAAGAAACCAGCAAAATCTGCATTGGACATTTCTGCGCGCTGATCAAGGTGTGTTTGTGGTGCATGCATTGGTTTATTGCTCATGCATTAGTTTATTGCTCTCTCTCTCACCTCTAGACACTGCTTATGGAAACTATGGGTTGTGAAACTATACATTGATTTATTACTCTTTTTTCCCTCTAGACACTGGTCATGGAAACTATGGGTTGGGACTGCCCTTATGCATATAAGCATAAGAGAGACTGAGCATAGAAAGGATAGTACACACATAAGAGAAAAAGAACAGAAAAGTTTTCTGACTACTGAGGGAACTCTAAAGGTTAAGAAGAAAGAGAGGAAAGAAAAACAAAAACTAGATATACAAGGCATTGCTAATATGTATCAAAGTGGGTTTGTACTTATGCACATATAAAGTGGGTTTGTGCTTCTACACATATAAAAACTGCTATTCGGTTTAATCAAATTTTGCTAAATGATCTTATAGCTTTCTCAATTTATCTTACATTTGGTATCAGAGTATGGTGTTAGTACTTTTGATTCACCATTAAAATTGTTCTTTTGTGGCCGATTAAGCTTCCTTTCATGATATATTATTGCATATTGTAGTATGGTAAATATATTGCTCTATTTTGATCAATGTGCATAAGTGAAATTGTATTTGCAATTGTGCGATTCATCATCGTAATGCTATTTAGAGCAGTAAAATGTTATTTACTTTTCCAATATTGTTATTTGGATAATATGAAAAAAAAGGTGTTTGCATCCGTCTGTAATGTTGAAAGACGGAATTTCTTTTGTTCATAAAGTTATGGTTTATTCTTATGAGCATAGTCAAAAGTAACATGCCAATTAAATATTTATATTATTGAAAGCATGTTAGTCACCAAAATGGCATTGCTTAAAAAGGATAAAGCTATTTAGTTGAGCATTTCAATTGTTCATATTTTATTTGATGCTATTAATTGAAAAATATAATGGACAGTTGAGTTCATGAATTATAACGCTAGGAGGTCGCCCAAAGGTGGACCATTGCTTACAATTGGTGATATAAAAGAGGTTAATCAATATGCTTGGTAAATTTATTAGTTTATCCAAAGATAGCACACGCATTGGTATGAGTATAGTTGATTATCTATTAAATGTATTTATTTCAGCATCATTATTGATTCTAGCTGTGTGTCTAAATTTCATCCAAAGATGATTTTTTAGATTCACACTCAAAGTTTGTTATTACATGAATCTATTATGTGTACTCAAAGTATTAATCTGTTAACATATTTAAAATTTGTAGCTTTCATTAACTTAATGAGTCAGGGTTTTGGACTTGTCAAGTTTAATGGGCTGAACTATATTGACTAGTCTGAACAGATTCGGTTTCAGCTGGATGTCATGGACTTAGATCTAGCATTAGTTCTTGATAAAAAAAACCTGCGGCCATTACGGATGAAAGTACTGATGAGGATCATTCCCATTATGAAGCTTGGGAATGGTCTAATAGGCTAAGTTTGAACTTGATGCGCTTAACGATTCCTGAAAATGTCAAGCCTTTGTTACCTAAAACTGATAATGTAAAGAAATTCATGACGAAGCTGAACGAATATTCCCAATCAAATATTGCAGACAAGTTTGTAGTTGGGAGTCTTTTCAGTGAATTAATGACCAAGAAATTTGATTGGTCTATTCCCATACATGATCATGTGATTTGCATGGCAAATATTGCTGTAAAGTTAACATCCAAGGGAATGAACGTAGTGAATCATTTCTGATCCAATTCATTATGAACTCCCTACGTCCCGAATTCGGCTCGTTCCAGGTGCATTATAAACCATAAAATAAAAATGGAACCAAATGCAAAGCCCAATTGGTTCAGGAAGAAGAGACTAAGGAAAGTAAGGGATCACTCTGTCCATCTCACAATACACAATGGTGCAAGTAGCAGCAAAGAAAAAGCCAGGAAAGAAGGGTAAAATGAAAGACAAGGCTCCACATCAAGTTAGTGAGGGCCAAATTTAAAAGAAGCTGAAATGCCACTTCTGCAACAAGGTTGGTCATTTCAAGAAGGATTACCCTAAGATAAAAAAATAGTTCGAACAGAAAGGTATACATTATATTTGTGTATGCTTTAAATCAAATCTTGTTGAAGTTCCTAGCCGATTCCGGTGCTACTACTCATGTTTCACATGCTACTACTCATGTTTCACATGTTACACAGCGATACCTGTCAATCCAACCCATAAGCAGATCTGAAAAGTTTTTGTACATGGGGAATGAAATGAAGACACGAATTGAAGGGATCGGGACTTATAGAATAATCCTTGATACTGGTCTACACTTATATCTGAAAGAATGTCTTTATGTTCCTGAATGTACTAGAAATTTAATATATATATGGGAAATTGGATATAATAAGCTTTAAGTTTTTGGTTGGAGACAGCATGTTTTCGTTATATAAAAATAAGTACTATTATGGTTATGTTACTTTAATTGATGGTTTATACCGTGTCAATCTTAATGCTGATTTTTCTAAATCCCTGTTTCATGTTGAACATATTATTGGTAACAAACGCCGTGCATATATGAAGCTTGGGAAATGTCTAAGTGTGATGATTGCTAGACTAAAAGATTAAGAATTATGGGGTTTTAAATCCGTCTCCTCTCCCTTCCAAATTTTTAGTTGTGTACTAATTATTGTTATTAAGCATAATGTTACATGATGAATTACTTCTAAGCATCAGTTTTCATGCATGTATTGCTGCAATAAGAATAAGTGATGAATGGCTGGCTACATGCATGTATTAAAGTGCTGAGTTATAGTTGCCAGTTTCATTGAGTTAGTACGAGTTACAGTCAAGTTTAAGTGCTGAAACTGTTTGTTTTAAACGCTAAAAACTGCTTGCTATTAGTTGCAATTAAAGTGCTGAAGCTTTTTGCTTTTAATTGGCAACTCTACTGTATAAGAACCTCCTGTAGAACTAAGGTTAAGAGAGAACTAAGCACAGAAGGGATAGCGTACACATAAGAGAAAAAGAACAAAAAAGTTCTCTGACCATTGAGGGAACTCTAAAGGTTAAGAAGAAAGAGATGAGAGAAAAATAAAAACTCAATATACAAGGTATTACTAATATGTTTCAAGATGGGTTTGTACTTAAGCACATATAAAATGGTTTTGTGTCCTTCTCCACGTATAAAAATTGCTATTCGGTTGATTCAAATTTTACTAAATGATCTTATAACTTCTACGATTTATCTTACACTTTATGCCAGCTTCGATCACAATGTTCAGAATTTAATTGTAGGAGCGAAATGTATCGGCTGATCTGCCTTGGCAAGCACTTCACTGAATTGTCGTTCTCTGAAGATTAGAACGGGTGACAAAAAAGAGAGATGATAATCTTGGGATGGCATGGAGCGAAGGGAACAAGAAGCATCCGGCAAAGATGCTTGCCAACAGTAGAACCCACGAACGTAGAAGATCGATCAGTTGGAGACCCACACGCATGGGCAGTATATAACTTTTCAAGTCTCTTCCTTGCGTTGGTGTTTTTTAAAGGATGTTCTTGGCGTGTACACATCAATCCCTATGCCTCCAATGATGCAGCACATTTGTGCCAAAAAGCTAATTAAAGCGAGCAATTGGGATGGCAATAACCGGATGCAGATAGGCCCTTTCTTCTCGGTGCAGCATGTCCAATAGATGAGGGGTGTATCAGATGTAATTAGGCTTCTCTTTCTGTGTAAACATGTGAAATCTGCCCTGAGCCATCCGATCAATACATGATATATCATGCCGACCGGATCTAATTAAGCTAATTAAGGACTCAAGAGCTGCTAACATCTCTATCTTGATCGAATCTGTGATAATTCTCTTCCACATGTTGGATGGGTTAGAATGAAGTCTGCATATGTAGAGAGGTTGTCATCCTAACTCCAATCCATCGTAGTGAAAATGAAGAATGCAGCTTCTGCAACGGCAGCAAAGATATACCTTTCTCACGCATTCAAGTGCTTTTGCACTTCCCTGGATGCATGAAAACAACAAATTAATCCTAAAGCAAGTAAAGGAATCGAGGTCAGATCTAGATCAAGTTATTAAAAACCACATAGGGTGTGTTTGATTACCTGCACCATCCTAGCTTGTTTCGTATGAGCCATCCAGGCTAACCTTAGCCTGGTTGAGTGGATGCAAGTTAAGTTGTTTGGTTGCTTGTTTGTGCATCTCATGGGCCTGCATTAGAGAGAAGTCTAATTTCTGTGTTTTATCCATCCTGTATGAGTGGGTGCAATTGCATCCACCTGGCCAGGATGAACAGGAAACCAAACATGCATATAATAGATACAGTTGCATCCACTCATGCGATTCAGACACCATGCAGGCAACCAAACACACCCATATCTTTTCGGCTATGCAGCTTGCTTTCCAGGGATTAACATTCATAGCTTAGCTCGCATGCAAAACCAATTGTTAGTGGTGATCTCGGCTTGGAACTAATGAACCAAAAATTTTGGATCTGAGGCCCATCACTTGCGCTTTGATCGGGAGCTCTCCAACAGAAATTTGGTCTTTGTCCTGATAGCTAATGCCAGAGAAATAAAAGGAAAGGCGAGACCGACACTTAAATCGTTAGAATTGATCTTAAGTTTTGCCAGCATCCCAATATACATCATCCGATCAAAAGGTTGGCGCAAGGCTATCGAAGACTTCTACCATCACCGAGTAGATCTCGGTGCCTCCCCCAGGTTAGTATATGATGACTCATCTTCCGCATTATTATTTTATGATCGTACTTAGGCTAGCTAATGATATTCATATTTTAGTTCACCCTAAATCCTAACACCGATAACGTCCTTGCTCATAGGTGAACCCTGAGCTACGGCAGCAACACCGACAATGCAAAGAACATGGCAACTCGATGAAGCGGAAATCTATCCATGTTGGATGAGGATTGCTGGCAAGACAGCCTTTCTTTTCCATTAAAGAAAAAACGCAGCTTTCATCAGCCTTCCGGCCAGGGGGGGTCCCTCCTTATTGGATGGCTCATGTTTGGTGTGTACAGATATTCCTCGAGTTTGGTTGGATCGGGAGAAGACCTCTGCTGAGTGCCAAGGTTAGTGGAACCATCTAACATTCTAACGTCGTAATGATGTGACCCAAGCCAATGGGCACTTGAAGAGCTAAACGGCCTTACATCGCATGCATTTTGGTCCAGACGTACAGAGAACTGCCTCACTGAGATGACCACTAATGAGTGAGGCCCCCATCAGGCTCAATCCCCCCTAGATCCATCGGCTGGATTTCGTTCGATCTCGTCCTTTCGATTCGGGGTTCGGGATCCGACCGTATGTTTGAGGACATTAACTATTTGAAAATCTTCGGCCATACTCGCACGTCAGGTCCGATGTGGATAGCTTGGGTCGCAATTAAATCCACACAACGAACTTAAGATAACTGTAAGAGCACCGTCCGCGCGTGCCCGATGGGTAGGGTGCCCGAAGCACCGCCCGAAACTACCATGTTTGGTGGCGTTTGGGTTGCCGCCACCTCCTGCCGTAGTGCCGCCGCCGGGTTAAGGCCGTTCCCCTGCCCGCAATTACGTAGGGTATTTAAGTCATTTTTCTCTCTTACATCTTTTAATTTTACTATAATCTTAATACCTGTCCAAAATCAAAATACACTTTATAAATTTGTAAAGAGAATGTGTGCTGAGCCAGCCTGGGTTCAAAATCCTTCCACACCAGACATGGACCCTGCACTTTTGTGCGCAAAGATTATCATGCATGACAGCGGAGGTGACAGACATGACATCCTCCGGACGTTGACTGAAAAACAATGCGATGCCTGCCCAAGTCATTGAGATCACCAAATAAATCAGTTGGGCTCAGGAGCACTCATGCAAAGACTCGCCTTCCCTACCGGCCAGTAACTGATAGTAGTATGTCATGTGACAGGTAGCACTCTCCTGTTTACGACGACATGGGTAGCAGTGATCAAGTTAGGCTCGTTGGGGTGTGCTGTGCCACACTGTGCCGTGAAATGAAGTAACCAGTCAACGAATTTCTCCCTGAATTCAGAAAGGGTTCTCCGTTATGGCTTCGAAAGCAGATTGTTGCTTAAAATGTACCCAAACATGCATGGTCCCATTGCTGGGACATGTATTTGGCAAATTGTGGAGCGCTATTATACTAACTGCGTGCTAACTGTCTAATTGAGTTTAGCTTTGATGGCGTAGATCAAGGTGCACACTGTAGATCACGTGCAAAGAGCAGCTTGTGTAGGCAACGCTACAGCCGTTTTAAACTTTTGATACGTGGAGCACCGTGGCGAGTTATCGGTGATTTACGGCGATATTGTTCCAGCAGGAGAACAAGTTTTCCTTGACCAATTATTCGCAGGCTCTCCACCAGTCCACCTCCTCAGTTCATGACCAATTATTCTCACTGATGATTAGTCGCAAAATCAAACAGCCTCTCAATCCAGTCCACCACCGAAAAATATCAGCACACTCCTAAAAAATCACCTGCTAAGTGTTTAATCCATAGTTACCATAAACACGATTCGTCCTTATCGCGGTACGAGATTCAAACACGGTTCGTTCTTGTCGCGGTACAGGATTTAAGCTCATGATTAGCAATTTTTTCTACCAATTTCCACTACGAACATGAACCCTATACCCTAGACTAGTTCATGTTCGACGAATCCGGTTTGCGATTCACAGTGGTTTCCGATAACTATGGTCTAATGTGACTGATGACCAACATTGTGTCGACACTGCACTATACTGACCAGAAAGCATCACCCCCTCCCTAGTGACATCCTCAGCCGTCAGTAGCCAAGCACGCCTTCTAAGCATCCAATACTTTAATCTGACTGATGACAACACTGCTCTATACTGACCTAATGACATCCTCAGCCGCAAGTAGCCAAGCACACCTTACTTTCTATAAATAGTATCAGGAGCTATGTGCTTTCGTCCATCCCTGTTCCATCGGTCACGAGATGCGCCAACAAGGCAATGCAGCCACTATCACCGATTCCAAATGAACAAATTCAGAATTCAGACAGCTGAGACTGATGACTATGAATGAAAACAAGTTTCAATTGATCTTTGGGAACCTAGGCTGGATCAGCTTTTTTCCATGTCCGATGATTCACCGGACATCATGATACAGTGACAACTGACGGCAACAAAATGTTATGGGGAGTTCAGTCCTTCCGCATTGATGACAAGAGATGGATCAGCTTCGAGCAAAGTGCAGAGAACCCAGCTTCCGGATACTATAGGCTCCAGTATGAACAGCACCTTGCACTACAGTTTTTGACTGGCCACAGGATGACATCTCTCCCTATCGGCTCATTCTCCTATATAAAGTGCCCAACATTGCCTCCATCTCCTTGCAACTCACAACAGAATATAAATCATATATCACACACAGACATAATCAACATAGTCGGCACCATGTTGGCCAAGAAGCAAACCTTGCAGGTGCTTCCATGGCTCCTGCTCTTTGCACAACAGGCTGCGGCCAGCGCCTGCGACTGCACTAATGACACAGATGGGATTGACAGGCAGAGTGCAATGAAGCTGAAGCTGATCGCCATTGCATCCATCCTGATAGCCGGTGCGGCTGGCGTGTTAGTGCCGGTGCTTGGCCGCTCCATGGCTGCGCTACACCCTGATGGTGACATCTTTTTCGCTGTCAAGGCGTTTGCAGCTGGTGTCATCCTTGCCACTGGCATGGTGCACATTCTACCAGCGGCATTTGATGGGCTCACGTCCCCATGCCTCCACAAGGGTGGTGGGGATAGGAACAGCTTCCCCTTTGGAGGGCTCGTGGCGATGTCTGCAGCAGTGGCCACGATGGTGATAGACTCACTGGCTGCTGGGTACTACCGCCGGTCTCACTTCAGTAAGGCACGCCCAATTGACATACATGAGCATGCTGGAGACAAGGAGAGGAGGACCGAGCATGCGCAGCACGTACATGTGCACACGCATGCGACTCATGGCCATTCACATGGTGAGGCAGTGGTAATCAGCTCACCAGAGGAGGCTTCAATAGCTGACACAATCCGGCACAGGGTGGTATCTCAGGTAAGATCAGTCACTTGAAGCTCATAAGCCTCCCTGCCAATAATAAAGTTACATTCCATTAGTTCATACATTGTTTTTCATGAAGCATGCAGATTATAATATCAAGATATAGTAGTAGTGGTTAGCTGAGATACAGTAGCATGCATGTTTCACAATATCTCATTCTAACCAATATGATATCAGCATTGAACATTACATAAAAATAATTCCCAGAATGACACGTTACTGATTCACCAAAATCAATTCGGCGTTTCTATTTCTACCCCTTTCCATAAAACACACATAAAAAAACAGAGATGTGGATGAGGGGATCAATACCTTTTCAATGGGTCTGATAATCTGTGCTTCAGGACAAAGTTTTCCTTTCTAGACCGAGAAGGCGAGAACTGACTTCCCTTGCACACCCCTCACCAACTACGTAGATATTTGTATGAACCAGACAGTTCCTCTTGAAATAAACACACAAATCTCTGATCATGCAGGTTCTTGAGCTGGGAATTTTGGTGCATTCAGTGATCATTGGGGTGTCCTTAGGTTCATCTGTGAGGCCATCCACCATCAGGCCTCTGGTTGGTGCCCTCAGCTTCCATCAATTCTTTGAAGGTATAGGCTTGGGTGGTTGCATTGTTCAGGTATGTCCATGTACATAACCCAGATACTAGATATCTCACTGATAAAAAATCTAAATTGTTTTCTCTGCTTCCACTTTTTGACTAAGATAACGGGAAGCTACAACTTGTTCGAAAAAAACAATTCCATATGAGCATGTCCAAAAATATACAACACTAGAAGGCCCCCTTTCGCAGAAATGAGAGGTTAACAAGAGATCAGCAGAGATATATAAAGTTCAAATTAAATGGTTCCCTGATAGCAACATGACACATTACAAGCATGAAACATTTTTAATCGTTTTCTTCCAATAATATTCGACATAATATATATCCAAAGTGATAAATCATGTAACAGATTTATGTTGCAAAAGCAAAATAAAACAAATCTCATACTGTTTCAGATAAAATGTCACTAATTAGGTCATGCAAACAGACTATATTAAGGGTGTATTACTCCGTCATAAGTTAAACCAAGCATAGATTTTCAAGAAAGCAAGTCATTGAACACAAAGGATAAAGAACACCAACTATATATTGCGTTTCACAGCAACAAAAAGCTAACATCTTTGATCCCCACTTCTCATTGCAGGCTAATTTCAAGGCAAGGGCAACCGTCATAATGGCAACGTTTTTCTCCCTGACTGCACCTGTGGGCATTGTGCTAGGGATTGCAATTTCATCTAGCTACAATGCGCATAGCCCTACTGCCTTCATTGTAGAAGGGGTCTTCAACTCAGCCTCCGCAGGGATTTTGATCTACATGTCCCTAGTTGACCTTCTAGCCACAGATTTCAATAACCCGAAGCTACAGACGAATACAAAGCTTCAGCTGATGACATATCTTGCACTTTTCCTAGGTGCAGGGCTGATGTCCATGCTTGCCATATGGGCATAAATCTTCAGAGCAATGGGGAACCATGTTTCCACTTGTATGCCGCACTAAAGCTTGGCTTGATTGTGTTCATCCAGGAGTTTGTCATTTTCCAAAAATAATATACTCTTGGTGAAGAGTTGATAGTATTCATCCTTGAGTTTTCTATTTTCCAGAACAATATACACTTGGATAGTCTCTTCGTACCACATAATTTGAGATTACATGATGAGTTAGCTTAGTCCTAATTTGAGATTACATGGTCAAATTTGCTACGTTGTCAGCAAGACAGCAGTTAACATAACAGCTGACATTCTAACACCAAATATCCATAAGAGCAAATGACCTAAGCATTAATAAAAAAATTTATCTCCCTATAGCATAATAGCCTTACTGCACTAAATCATTTGTGTACAAACAACTTGAAGTGTATGCTAAAGAAGACCTAACCAAATTAGTAAAAATAGGTACCAGAATTTATGACCAACAGTAGACTCAGCATCATAATAAAAATAGCAAGGCGAACACAGTATATTTGGATAACGGGTACAAAAGGTTCATCTTCTTATGGCTCCATAGTCCTCAAAATTTACAGCGGTAACATTGAACTAAAAGGCCACGGTACTGCATAAGGACATAACACTGGCTGATTCTGAATAACATGTGCATAATGGAAGCAAAATTCAAGTCAAGTTGTGCTACTGCCTACTCCACCTTTCCCTTTCCCTTGGTATCATCACTCACTTGAGAAGATGTTGACTGGTTAATACTCGCTTTAGCGTTTGCCAGGAAGGTTGGATCAGGTTGTGGCTCTTGGTGGGGAGTTTCCTTCATTGCCATGCATATGTAAAAGCCGATCACCAGATTAACTGATATGACAGCAAGGAATCCACTGGCCAGAGTCTGCGCTGAGGATGAAAGCTGACTCACACCTGAACAAAGAGCAAAACATCACTTCGTTACAAATGTATGCACTTCACTTCCATAGAAAAGATGAAGTACAACATAAGGTAGGAGTAACAAAGTCAAACCTGGAAAAATCTGGTAGTAAAACCCATACATAATTGCAACCGGGGCCATCCACATCACCATAGATGTAACAGCGAACTTTGTGATCACTCCTGACATTGCTTCTCCTGATGGGAACGCTGATACAAAGGTAAGACAAGCATGCACCATGAGTTCAACATACAGCTAACTGCTGGAACCAATATTTGTTCTAAGCTAGATTGGGCTATCCCAAACAATTATCATGGTTGAAGATATTATGGTAAACATCTTACTCAAGCAAGCACAGCTCATATGCCGGCCAAAATTGAGGCTTGAGACTGGTATACCCAACCTCACCTGCCTGTACCCAAATTCAGTATTTTGAGTGGCTTCTGTTAGATTTCATCCTTCTCTACTTCTACAGTCCACTTCCCCAGAGCACATAGCACATATGACAGCTAATAGGATAAGCAACCGCTAGATCTATAAGATTTAACACACATAAGCTATTTCGATCCATAGACGTGGCCGACGCCAATCGATAACAGACATGAACTACAGCGTTAAACTACATAGTTAAATGGCGGGGCAAGGGCTGAAAATCCTCGTAGAGTTAGTGGTAATTAACCCAACACGAACGCGCAATAATGATGCAACCGAAGCATCGAGAAAGCGGGGAGCTCATTAGTGTTCAGAAATCGCATAAGAACGAGCAATCAGCAGAATTAGGAGCGAGATCGCACCTTAAGGAAGAGAATCGCTCCTGCTCGTCCCGTCGGTACCTGCGACAAAGCGCGAGCAGCAGAGTTGAGACCGGAGGGGAAGTGGGAGGCGGCATCTCGCCGGTGGGCGGGCCGGGGACGGTCGCTCCTTACCTGCGTGCTTGCGATCGGGGCGGAGGAGCAGCCGCGGTGAGATGATGGGAGTTTTTTTTTTTTTTTTTGATCGAAGATGAGTTGGGAGTTGGGACTATGGTATGGGGATTGGTGAAGAAGACGATGCCTTCCAGAACACTTGCAATTTCGTTGGGCCGGCCTATTTGGTAATGGGCCGTAACGTTTGTACTTTCGCCCGGATCACGACCTGTCATTGGGCCGAGCGCAGTCTCTGGCTCTCTGCTCGCTGCGCCGCTCCAGCGTTTCTTCCCCTGCGACTGCGAGTAGTCAGTGCCAAACCCACCAGAAAGATGCTCCTCCGCGTCGGCCTCGGCCGCCGCGTGGTGACACTACCCCTCTCCGTCTCGCCCCGCATGTCATCGGAGCCGCCCGACGCCGAGTGGACGGACACGGTGGACTACCTGGACGAGTCCCGCGGGCGCCGGGCGCGCGCCCCGCCGTCCCGAGCGCCCACCTCACCATCCTCTCCGGCTCCTCCGCCCACCCGCTCCCACGCCCCGTCGCGCTCGCCCTCCGCCTCCCCTCGGGCCCCTCCCTCTCCGCCGCGCTCTCCGCGCTCCCCTGCCTGCCCTCGTCGTCTCCGCGCTCGGCACCCACGGCCTCCTCGAGCCCTCGTTCCACTGTTTCAAGCGTCTCCGCGACGCTGGCGTCAGGGCCCTCGAGACGCCCACATTCAACGCCCTGCTCTCGGTGCTGCTCACCAGGGGCCTCGCCTTCAAGGCCTTCGAGGTACTCGACGAAATGGTCGCCTCGGGCCGCGCGCTCGACGAGGGCACGTACGAGCTCGCGGTGCCGGCGCTGGCGCGCGCCGGGAGGATCGACGCCGCGCGCAAGATGTTTGATGAAATGAGGCAGAGGGAGGGGGTCGGGCTGGCGTCGGCTGGAATGTATGGCGTGATGGTGGACGTGCTGGCCAAGGCAGGGAGGCTCGACGCCGCGATGGGGATGTAGAGGGAGATGGTGGCGGTGGGGCACCGGGCGAGCACAGCGGTGAGCACCGCCATGGTGGAGGGGCTGGTGAGGGCCGGGAAGCTGGACGCAGGAATGGAGCTTTGGGAGGAGATGAGGCGGGGAGGGCTCCGGCCGAACTTTGGGTTGTACACCATGGTGGTTGAGGCGAATGCACGGTCCGGGAGGTTGGATGCCGCCGCCCGGTTGTTTGGCGATATGGAGAAGTCCGGCTTCTTCCCTACGCCGGCCACGTATGCTTGCCTGGTGGAAATGCATGCTTCGGCGGGGCAGGTGGATGTGGCAATGCGGTTGTACCACTCAATGGCAAATGCAGGGACAAGGCCGGGGCTGAGCACGTTTACAGCATTGCTGACAATGTTGGCGAATAAGAGGCTGCTGGATTTGGCCGCAAAGGTGTTGCTGGAGATGAAGGCGTCAGGGTTCCCGATGGAGGTGACCACGAGCGACCTGATGCACAGGCTCAACGTGATGTTCCCGAGCTCAGCGCCGGTCGCTGTCCCTCCGCAGGTCCCTTGGCATGTCAAGGTGGTGATGTGTTAGATTCTCTGGTCTGCACACCGACTCTGAGCAGAAACCATATGGGCATGTTGTACAAGTACCATTATTGTCTGTCTGTGTACAAGTACCATATTGCAAAATTGCAAATGGTTTCCTTCGTTTTGGGAGAAAGAGAGAGATAGAATTCATATTGTTCCTATGGGAAGTGTAAGGTTTCCATCTGTTTGATGTTTGAACTGCTCCAGAGCAAGTCCCAGATGTAAAGGAAGCACAAACATTACAGGCGCATAATACATTGTTATCTCCCCAATCCATTAATCCATCCCCATGACACAATATGTGCAAGGTACAGCACTATATCAAGGCAGACTAAGCACAGCAGCACGCCGCTCTTGCTGCATTTATTGGCACAACTAGGGATCAGGTGGTGCAGCTAAGATCATACCACTGATCTCGCAGGTAGATTTTGCTACAGAGCTGAGACCAGTGACCTCCCCATTCAGTCCGACTTGAGGGTGTTGCCGACGTCGATGACGAAGCGGTACCTGATGTCGCCCTTGGCCAGGCGCTCCATGGCCGTGTTCACGCTGTCCGCGCCGATCAGCTCGATGTCGGCGGTCAACCCGTGCTTGGCGGCGAAGTCGATCATCTCCTGCGTTTCCTTGATACTCCCCATGCAGCTCCCGGCCAGAGTCTTGCCGCCTGTTCGCACGGATTGCCACGACGACCATCGTCATCGCCATGGAAGATCGTCGGTCGTATCGCGCAAGATGCAGAAATGTATCGCCATATTTTGGACGGGGATGAATTCGGAAGGAATAAAATGGTGTGCAAGCTGCAGGCACCAGAAGTTCAGAAGAGCGACTTACCGCCAACCAAAGCGAAGGCTGGGACCTGCAGAGGCTTCTCAGGCAGGCCAACCAAGATCATCTTGCCCTGGGGCTTCAGGAGCCCAAAGTAAGGGTACATGGACGTGCTTGCGCACGCCGTGTTTATGATGCCGTGCATGGTGCCCATCACAGCCTGCAAATTAACACAGGTCCAGATACAAACGACGTAAATACTAAGTAAAGAAAAGAGAATGCTCTAACGTATAGTAACCAGAAACGAGGTCCGTCAGAGTCTCGTCGGCATGGGATTCAGGTTCGTGATTAGCCACGTTTTCTTCTAATTTTTACTATAAACATGAACCCCGTACCTTAAACCTATTCGAATTCGACGAATCCGGTTCACGATTTGCGGGACTTACAGTGAATCCGGTAACTAGGCTGTAACATAACCCGTTTTGAAATTGAACATCAGAACTTTAGAATTTAGATGTTTTCTGACCAGACAACTGAATTTTATCCGAGGGCTGCTTACAGAGACTTGTACAGCATTAAGGCATTAACAGTTAGCAAACTAATAATAGATCAATATCCAGGTCCCGCCATGTGAGTTGAATACAGTTTGTGTAGGAGATGCAACAAATACTTAATTCCCTCGTAATCCAATGCAAAGTGGCACATGTGCAGCTTGTTGATTTGATTCATCTATCAATCAAACCAGTTAAACTCCCATGCCCCTACCCGCATGTCTTACCTTCATGTCGTTAGCATTGCTGCTGACAACAAAGCCATCCGCGCCGAGCTTCTCCAACGCCTCCGGCCTCTTCTCCGCCGACGTGCTGATCACGGTCACCTTCATCCCGAACGCCTTGGCGAACTTGACGGCGACGTGCCCGAGCCCGCCGAGGCCGAGCACGCCGATGTGCTTGCCCGGCTCGCACAACCCGTGGTGCTTCATGGGCGCGTACACTGTTATCCCGGCGCAGAGCAGCGGCGCGCCGCTGTCGAGGGGCAGGCTGTCCGGGAACCGGACGACGAAGCGCCCGCTCACGACGACCAGGTCGGAGTAGCCCCCGTAGGTGGTAGTGCCGTCCCTGTCGAGGGAGTTGTAGGTGAAGACGATCTTGGAGCAGTAATTCTCGGACCCCTCCTTGCAGCTCTCGCAGGACTGGCAGGTGTTGACCATGCACCCGACGCCGACCTTGTCGCCCACCTTGAACTTCTGCACATTCTTGCCTACCTCGGTGATCAGCCCGGCGATCTCGTGCCTGCATTTTTGCACTACTATTAGTTGTGTTTTCAGAGCAGCCAGCAGCTGCTTACAATTTGTTGAATGATGTTGAGGCTTGAGAGTATTCAGATGCCTCTTGTTTGGCATGATGTTGTCAGATTCAGTGACAGTTCAGCCTAGTTCAAGGCAAGCATGTTATGACATGAACACAACCATAATTGGCGAAGTAATGAGAACGTGTACCCGGCGACGACTGGGTAGATGGCGTTTCTCCACTCGTTCTTGATGGTGTGCAGGTCAGAGTGGCATATTCCACAGTACAGTACCTTAATAGCGACATCGTCATCTCCAGTGTTCCTGCAGAATGGCAAGATATAAAATGCCATCACAAGCCACTTCAGACAATCTATTCCATCGGAAGGCTCCAGTCAAAACACAAACTATTTCTCCATTGCGTCCATTAGCTTGTTGCAAAATTGCACTTCAGAGTTTAGATTCAGAACTCAAAAGGAGACACCTAACCATGCTTAATCTGAAAAATGTTTCATAGCTCTCTTTCTAGCCCCAAGTGCAGCTCATGAAGTGTCCATGAATTCAACTTCATACCTAAGATTTCAATTAAACAGCTGCCCTCATGCCCTACCCGGCTACCCCCCACAAAGGCTTGCACTGTTGCAGCTGAAAGGAGATGCATGATCACAAGAACACCAACAAGTGACCTGGCACAAAGGAGAAGGCAGGCAGCCTCTAGTCTTTACCATCAAACAGCTGGTTGGACCCCCGGAAATGCACGTGTACATACAAAATTGGGAAACATCTACCATCTTCTATACGTCTACATTCTAACTTCTCTCCCTGCATATTCTGAATCTGCGTTAGCAACCCTAGTGCAGATCAGGAAGCACCGTGTGATATTCAGAAACGTACATAGACGGCACGCTGTCCCCTCTTAAACTCGCCATGTGCAGCAGGGCCTACTGGTTGAAAAACTCAATCGATGCACGCAGGCTCGTGAATGGGCATTTACTAGAGGCCCAGACTCCAGAAGGATATATATACTATACGATCTAAGGCAGATGAGGTAGGCTGCCATAGTAGCAACCAGAAAATTATTTAGAAAGAAATAAGAGCAGTGCTTCTATTCTATGTTTTTCCTCCTAATACAAGTTGTACGAATCTTAAAGCAAACGAAGAGGTAAATAATCACTATCTGTCCCTTCATTCATGCTTTAATATTTATATAATTTAAAAAAAAAGCATAAAAAACACCTCTCAAGAAATAAAAACAATAAAATTATTCAGAAAGAAATAAACAGTAGCAACCAGAAGGGTTGCACAATGAAGAGATGGGTAACAAAGGCAGGCTGGTAGCGGGCACAATAAATTCCTGCAGGAGTGGCATTGTCACTCTCTGTATTAATTCACCTCCAAAAAATCTTAAGAAAGGGTGCGTGCTGTTGGGGTCTGACCAGATCTGGTACCGGACGCACACGATATATGACCACGATTTTAAGTAGGGAGTTTGTTGTAGGCGAAGCAAGCAAGACTGGTTGGTCGATGGCTAGAGGTAAAACTATAGTTATAAAAAACGCGGTTTGTCGAGTCGCGGTATGGAATTTAGGTTCACGATTCACTACTTTTTCTCTTAAATTTCACTGTGAAAATGAATCTTATACCCCAAATCGGTTCGGATTCGAAGAATCCAGTTCACGATTCGTGGAAGTTTATAGTGAATACAGTAACTGTGGATAAAACATGTATGGTTGTTGATATCACCAATTCAACGGTAACCACAACCCACAGGATTGGTCAGAGTTAAGGAAGCGAGGTGTTGTGTTGGAATTGCAACCTACAAGGATTTTTACAGTTGTAATTAAAAAAATATTTTACTTTGGGTTGTTTGGAACAAAAGGTTAAGCTAAAACATTCCAAGAACAATTAAAAAGCTACTCCCTCCGGTTTGGTAATACCTGTCATTTTAGACATAGTGAT
Source organism: Rhipidocladum racemiflorum (assembly GCA_036346355.1). Lineage (NCBI taxonomy): Eukaryota > Viridiplantae > Streptophyta > Magnoliopsida > Poales > Poaceae > Rhipidocladum > Rhipidocladum racemiflorum. The sequence goes on along the minus strand of CM070576.1, from coordinate 65,427,513 downwards.
GGTCAAACTTCCGAAACTTTGACTAACAATATATTTTTAAATATTTAAATTGGATACATAAAAATTATATGTGTAGGCTTGTCTAGAGAAGTACTTTCATAATATTATAATTTTATTGGGTTTTATAAATATAATATAATAAAAATTAGCGGTCAAAGTTGTGTTTTGAAGACCGTGTCGATGTCCAAAACGACAGATATTACCAGACCGGAGGGGGTATGAAGATTTGATGATTTGTCCTCGTTAAGTGGGTGTAGATGATGATTGTTGATGATTTGTACCGTATGTCTCATTAACTTGTGGCTCTATGGTCTGTATATCAGTAAAACATGATGAGACAAATCATTGATGGTAAAGAAAAAACGGGGCAAATCATCAATTTTTCAACAAAATACTTTCAGAGAGAATGTGCAGTAAAAATTTGTTCCTTCTCCGCACAGAGCACAACTATTCGCGATTACCACGACTCGTCAATGCATCCCATCTTTCTACTCATCCATGCTCAGTCACCACACTTGTACAAGCGGAGAAATCGGAGGAAGAAGAAGAAGAAAAAGCTCCAGAAACGGCAACTGGCAAGTATTATCAGACAGGAGGCAGCTAGCGCGCAAGGGAGAGGGAGCGTCTACCATACCTTCGCGAGATGCGGATGGGTGAGAGGTGGCCGGAGGCGTCGTGCGCCGCGAGCCCCAGCGCCTTCCTCGGGCGCTGCTGCTCCGGCGCTGCCGCCGTCGCCGGCGGCGCCATTGGTGCGCGGAAGAAGCTTTCTCCTGCGAGGGCGCGGCGCTTTTAATCACAGGGCTGGAGAAGCTAGCTAGCGCGGTTGAGAGAGCCGCGTTAATTATGGCGTCGCGAGTAGCGTTGTGCTGTCTCCGCTGCTCTTTTATACCGACGCGACGAAGCCGTGCTGCTGCGTTGCACGCTGGGCAGGGGGACCATAGTTCACAAAATGGACGATTTTCAGTTGATTTTCACGATTTTCGTCCATATCGCCGCGGCTCGATATTAAAAACCGGTTGATAAATCGATCCGATTCAAAAAATAATTCAAAAAAAATTACGTGTCAAAAACCGATCGAAAATAGGTTGAAATCGGTCGATTTTCGTCAAAAAATTGTCAAAAATTGCTACTAAAAATCGATTGCACAAAAAGTTCAACAAGGTCGTCGATTTTCCATGAGAAATCGGCGATTTTCCACGAAAATCGATGATTTTTGAATTTTTTTTGCAAAAATTGGTTTATAAATTTATCCGATTTTTGACGATTTTCGGTCGATTTTCGACTCGATTTTTGCGATTATCGAAAATTACTGTTCATTCGAAAAATCAGCAAATCGATATTGTGAACCCTGGGGGGGCCACAGAGCGAGAGAGCGCGCAAAGCCGAATAAAAGTTATATAAATTTTAAACAAACGAAAAAGTAAATAATTGATATTCATAATTTACTATTTATATAATTTTTAAATAACGATACATAGAAATATCTCTCACGAGTTTTTAAAGGGGACAACCCATACCTCAACTCAATTATTGCAGTGGACTAATACGTGGAGGATCAATATACACTAATATAGCAATCAGAGAGAGGGTGGATGATTGCGCGGAAGCTAAAATCAATTTTTTAGTGATTCTCAAAACACACCTAAATGAATTATGAAAGATTGCTTTGGTTTCCACAAAAACATATTGATATATGTTAACTAAAATAGTAATTCCTAAAGATCCCACCGTTGGATTGATGTGAAAGTTGGACTGTAGAAACTAGATTGAATTTCAAAACTAACCTAACAAGAATCAGCTCAATCGGATCTATGGATCTAGATTTATGAGCTTCACAAGTTGATTGTACCAAATAATGATGAAATTGATCAAACCCTACTACGAGATTAATCGGTATCTATGAGGAATTAACCAATCAAACTTTTCAAATCAATCACTTGATGTTCTAGAAAGGTTTTGATTAGATCAAATCAAAATTATCATGGTGAAACAATAAATCAACTAAAAAACCAAAACGAACGTGCAAACAAAGAACGAAAAAAAGGAACGGGATTACCAATACATCAACTTACAAAACCTGATCTTTATTACTTGGATGTATTTACAAGATGCCTCTAAAATATCTTCAAATAATCTTCAAAAATTTCCTTTTTTTTCTTCTATTCGTTCTCTTCAGTGTCGCTCCCCTCCTGTAACAAAGGAAGTCTCGGACATCACGCTAAGCGCTCGGAATCCTTGGCCATCATGCACGGCAGTTCAAGATTCATACGGCAATACATATTTGGTTACAATTTGTTGTGATCTCATGTATATCCCCAAGTATATATGTTTTTTATTATCTAGCTCCCGTTGACGATCTGCAGCCGCACGAGGAGACGGGAGCCCGGCCGGGTGCAAGAGGCGGCGTTCAACAAGCTTCGGGCTTTCACGAAGAGCATGTTCGGCTCAATCTCTATATATACATATCTGATTCAATTACATATAGCCTACTACATGCATATAACTCAAAACTCATATATACACGCATACGACCAACTTGTCGCTCTCACGTGACTTACTCGTCTGCACGGCTCGCTGGCCGCTACTACGTCGTTCTCGACTTCATGTGCACTGCTATTTAATCCAAATGTTCCACATGGCATCCTTGATCGTCTGAACTTCCATTCATCTTACAACCTAGCTTTGATTCCCATCATCAACTACGTTCACTCGCAAGCAATACTTGTACACGAACAAACACGAGACCGTGTACGAGCATAAGTTCACAGCTTAACTCAAGATCAGTCCATACAATCACTCATATGAGCACATTGCATTAAGCAAAACCACTACCATACTATCACAAACATATCAAATAATCTTCTGAAACAACATATTCATAAGCACCACACATACCTTAAGCATAACCCCTTTGTAATGCTAAATTTATCACTACATCAATTTTTCAGCATATAATTTCACAATATGTGTACGTTTTAAACATGTACTTTGCAGGCTGCACTATTCGCTTTGTTTGTATTATGAAACTAGTATTTTTAAGGGATATTTACGTGTATTTCGATTGCACCTCTAAGGCTCTAATTGACAAACTTTTTTTTTTCTCGAAAAACAAAACTTATTAGACAATTGTAGTGGGCTAGCCTTTCATGTCCCATTAAGGCCCAAAACTAACGGGCCCAGAAACAGCATGAGCAACGGCCTAGTTTACCGCTAGACACACAGGTATCCAGTCCAGGCCCAACTCGAACCCACTTATAAATACGCCCTCATTCTTCTTTCCACTAACTTGACCGCACCACCAAACCAGGCGAGAGCACCCTCTCGAGAGATCTCCCAGTCGCCTCTCCTCGTCGCCGTCGAATCGCCTCGCCTTGTCGCCGGCTTCGAGCACCGCGTCCACCGATGGCCTCCCCCGACCTCCTATTCAACCTGCGCAACCATTTCTACCTCGGCGCCTACCAGGCCGCCATCAACAATAGCGACGTCGCGGGCCTCGACGGCGACGCCGCCGCCGAGCGCGACGCCATCGTCTTCCGCTCCTACATCGCCCTCGGATCCTACCAGGTAAAAGCGCCTATCCGCGACCCGCCGTGGTTCGAGGTCACGTTTGGCTGGCTCTGATCTGTGTACGTTTGCGTGTGGCTCCGCGCAGCTGGTGATCAGCGAGATCGACTCCTCCGCGGCCACGTCGCTGCAGGCGGTAAAGCTGCTCGCGCTGTACCTCTCCGGCGACAAGGTTAGCGCGCTGGATCTGATCTGTCGATTGTGCTATGCCCCTGCTTTTGGTATGCGGATTTAGATCTATGGGTTGCCGCGGTGTGTTTTGCTGTCACTTAAGGGTCAGATTTGTCAGTTTACATTGAGTGATGTGATCCGGGGTTAGATCCAATGCGTCGTTTTGCATTCCAAGAGGCTGGGGGATTGACGAGTCTCTTGATCCTTGTTCGCCAGTACCATTTATACTGACTTACATGCTGTTTAGTGTCTGAAACTGTTAAGCTAGCTCAATTGCACAATGGGTTTTTGGCTGTGTTCTGATAACCTTTTCCTAGAGACCCACGATGCGTCATGAACACGTTGTCGATGACATGGCACTACCACTGCATTGACAATAATATACTAACACTTCATCAACACTGTTCGATGCGTTGGTGTGTTACATATGTTGGACACGGGACATGCTGCCTGGTATAATTGTTGATCACATGTGCTGTGTAAGGTTGCTAAAGTGTGACGTGCAGCTAATCTGCACCATTTAATTAGAAAATGCAAATTCGCTCTGTGTAATGCTGGAGAAATAAAGACACTATGTTAGCTTCGGGCCTTGATAAAATTTAATTGGACAGTGATAGAAAAAATATCATTTCTGAAAACATTTGCTTCTTAGCCAAACCAAAATTAAATCAAGCAAAGATATTGCATGAGATGATTTTACCTAAGAGTGTATGTTTTCCCCAAACCAGAAGTAACCGCACCTGGCAAATTGATAGTTGGTGAAAAAACATTATAGCGCGAATGGCACACTTATGCATGATGCATGCATGCGTCTGTTGTTTTGCACTTTAAAAGTGCTCCTGTTTAAATCTGTGGTATTCCACAATAGTGAAACCTCATATGTGTATATCAAGGTTCCAACAAGATGATGGTATGCTCATAATGTTTTTCAAATTTTAAACAGCCTGCTTTGGTGCATATTATACTAAAATTTTATTAGCGTAACCTAGAAAGATGGCTGTTAATTTCATAGTTTTTCCAACTATTTTTTCTTCTCGTTCCATATATACTGAAATGCTTATATGTTGAACTTTGAAGGAAGGTGCAATCTCCAGTCTCAAGGAATGGTTGAGTGATTCAGCAATAGGAAGCAACCCTGTTCTGCGATTGATTGCTGGAATTATATTTATGCATGAGCAAGACTACAATGAGGCTCTCAAGCACACACACTCTGGGGGAACTGTGGACCTGTGAGTTTCTTTTTACTGTTATCTTTAGATGGTTTGGCCGTTCAGTAGTGAATTCATTGTTGCATAACCATAGATGAGAGTGAGCAGAAGAAAATGCTCTTTGAGAATTTTGATCTCCTCAGGAGAATGGTATGCAAGTTTATTCGGTTTCCTGTAAGAAAAATCAAAATCTTATTTTTGAAAAAGTAAGCTATATTACAGTTTTCGTCACATCAGTCATTACTTCAGTGATGTGATTGGACATTCTTTTGATGCTTGTGTCCTGAGCCTTCCATGACCAGATGCGTTTGATGAATATTTTGTTGAATGTGATGGTTTAAACTTTAAAGTGGACTGTTAGGTGGAAGACTCATTATTGTATCTCCTCGATTGGAGGCATACCTGAGGCAGCCGCAGAGGCGCAGAGGCAGTCCGCCGCCGCTCCTTTGCTCTGCTCCATCGTCGACGCCGCTCCTCTGTGCCAGGGGAAGGGGGAGCTCGATGGGGGAGGGGGGCGCTCGATTGGGGGGAGGTGATGGAGGAGGGAGAGCTCAGGCGGAGCCGTCGGGGGAGGCGTTGGGGGGGTGGAGCCGTCGGCGTCGGGTTGGAGGAGGGGGAACTCGGGGGAGGCTTAGTAGTAGTATTGCAGTAGTAGTAGTACATGTAGTAGTATTGCAAAAGTAGTAGTACTGCAGAAGTAGTAGTATAGGTAGTTGTACTGCAGTAGTAGTATTTAGTAGTACAATACTTAATAGTAGTACAGTAGTAGTAGAAGTAAAATCCCGATTTCGGATCTCTCTGCTGTTGTTAGTTGTATCTTTCGTTATCCTATTTGGAACTACTTATTTGCTTGCTTGTTATCTCTAATTTCCTTCCATATGAGGTATATTTAGTTAATTCCATGTCATATGAGATATTGTTTATTATTTTTATCGTCTAATCATCGCTTAGGCGTCCAGGCGCTCTGTGCTCACCGCACCTAGCCGGATCGCTGTGACAACTATGGTTTTAGCTAGTCCTCCATCCATGAAAGTACGCCGAGTGTTGATGATCTTATGTCTTGATTACAGGCATGCATTGAATGTCCAGATCTTCATTAAGATGCACCGTTCAGACTATGCTGAGAAGCAATTGAAGATCATGCAACAAATTGATGAAGACCATACACTGACACAACTTGCAAATGCATGGCTGGACATTGCTGTTGTAAGTAATTTCACAGTCTACTGGCATGAAGTACTGAAGTTTAATCTTTGCATTGGGCTCTGCTGGAAACAGGTGTTTATCATCATTTTAATCTATGGTGCAGGGTGGATCTAAGATCCATGAAGCGTATCTCATATTCCAAGACTTTGCTGAAAAATACCCTATGACAGGAATGGTTTTAAATGGCAAGGCAGTTTGCTGTATGCACATGGGGAGCTTTGAGGAGGCTGAGACTCTATTGCTTGAAGCATTGAACAAGGTTAGCATCGATGACCCACTATTTCAATGAAAGAATAACAAAACATGTGAAATTTGGTATTTTACAAGCACAAGCACCTGTTTTTATTCTTGTAGGATGCAAAAGATCCAGAAACTCTTGCCAATCTTATTGTATGTAATCTCCACCTTGGCAAGCCGTCATCACGATTCCTCAGGTACTAAGCGTAACCCAAATATACAGTTTCTACTCCTGCGCTGCTGCTTTTAGTTCATTGGTGCAGTACAATGGTATTGTCATGCTACGTCAAGCGAGCTTTCCTTATGGATCCTAGCTAATTTGGTAGATACATGCCAAATTAATTTTAGAAAATACTTGTTAATGACTGCATATGGATTGCACATATATACTCTTCAATATGTATCAAGGGTAACAGTTATTAGCAAACAATATTCGAAAAAATAAATTACCAGCAAGACAAACTGAGACTGTGTAGAACTCATGTTTCCACCTACTTATTTTAAGCTTAACGTTAAAGAGGACTAAACTTTCATGATTAGCAGTTACATAGTTAAATTTAGAATGCGAAAGGCAACAGAAACTAGCATTCTGGTCCAAATATGTAGTGTTCACAAAGTTACCACCTTGGAGCAAATTAGCTTTGGAACACTAGCCACTTAACTATTTTAGTCCAAGTGCTAGCAATTGTATGATTGGCCCGGCTATTTAAGAAACATGAACCTGTACTATTGGTTGATCTCGGATGTTGCAAAACGTGCGAGGAGTAGGACCACAGTCAGATTGTCATGAGATACTTTTCCCATTTGAACTAGCAGCTCATTTTCTCCTATTCTGGTGGTTGAATTTGTCTGTTCTAGTTTTGTGCAGAACAGCTATGTCTTTTTCATCTGATCCTGATTTGCATATCTTGAATAACATGTTGTAGCCACTTGTTCCTGATCTAATATATCCTGACGAGGTCTCCCCAGCAACTTGAAACTGACTTATATTGGCTGTGTCAGGGTTCACAAAGCCGTTTCGAACCCTAATTTCGCTAGCCCGGCGGTACTGGTTTTCGCGAAAAACCGCTCGAAAACCGCAAAAAACCGAATGGTTTGCATTTTCAAATCATTTTGAATTCGGGTCAAACTCACGCGATTTTTTGCGAGAAAACCGCGGTTTTTGACGAAAAACCGCTCGGTTTTTTAGGTAAACCGAGAAAACAGAAACCGCTCGGTTTGAGCGAAAAACCGATCGATTTAGGTAAAAACCGCGAAAAATGAGGGGAAAAACCGCTATAATTTAGACATTTAGAAATTGTAAATTAGAAATTTCAAAATAATATATCAATAAATAATCTTTCATTGCAATATTGCAATCACACAGGTGCAAAGATACATATTTACATAACCACGTAGCAATTTCATTACCATTCAATTATCAACACCATTTACGTTATAATACTTTTTAATTGAAGTTATGAAGTAGGTATAGGCCATGTTGAACCTGTATAGATGCTACATTAGTATAATATAAAGTTACAATGAAATGAAATATGCAAATGAAACATTACATGCGGGCCTACGGATAGTATGTGTGCTATATATACTAGTATAATATTGTTGCATGATCTTTTTCTTTTTGATTTTTTGATTTTCATTATTTGTAATACCTCTAAAACATCTCCAAGCAGCCCACATGCCACTTTTTTCTTTTTCTTTTTGATTTTTCTATTTTCATTATTTGTAATACTTCTAAAACATCTCCAAGTAGCCCACATGCCACCTTTTTCTTTTTCTTTTTTATTTTTCTATTTTTATTATTTGTAATACCTCTAAAACATCTCCAAACATCATTTTTTTAAAAAGTTTTTTCACCATTGGTAATATACGAATTAATACTAATTTTAGGAATTTTTTCAACAAATTTTCTCAAATTTTTTGAAATTTTGAAATTTGGATTTGAATTTGAGCGGTAAACCGCTCGGTTTCAATTACCGAGCCGGCTCGGTACGCTCGGTTTTCGCGAAAACCGAGCGGTTTACCGCGAAATTGTGAACCCTGGGCTGTGTTCAACAGCCCAAGTTACTTTTCTGCTTGTTTTAGATGCTTTGTATCTAGTATGAAAAGTAGCAGGCTATCATGCTAAGATCTCCTACCCATCGTTGATTTCAAAGGGATGCTTATAAATCACTTCCGAACGTCCTAAACTTTTTTTTATAATCAATTTATGGTTTATGATAAATGTAAGAGACTGATGTGTAAACTAGTTGAGAGGAACATCCAGACTATGACTTCACAATTGATCTTATAAAAACTACTAGTGGGGATACATTGTTCCGGTAGATTTTGGACGATAACCCGTAGAATATTTCCCTTGCTTTGTTTCATTATATAGCACCTGATCAGTGATTGCCAATATTTTACTATTTTAAGGAACAAGTGTACCTTGCTTCTAACTTTCTTAGCTTCTGCAGCCAGCTGAAACTATCACATCCTGATCACGTGCTGGTTAAGCGTGCCGCATCTTCCGAAGATAACTTCGAGAGGGCTCTCCAAGCCGTCGCCTGAACTCGCCCGCCAAACCCCTGCCAGATTGCAGATAGCGCACTGACCCCGTGTTCCATCTTGAGTGCCTTAACACACTGAAGTATGTTGGTTTTGCGTATCTGTTTTACTTGACTCATTGGTAGTACTACTACGCCATTCTTGTGCCCAAACGTCTTCTGTATAAACGAACATGTAGAATCTGGAATGGTGACAATTGTCGTCGACATCTACGTTTTTTTATATTCTGCCGGATTAGTACATCGTCAATTCTTTTTTGTGGGCGACGTACTCTGTACCATCTACCATGTAAACAGGCTCCTTGCTTGTGCGCTGTGATGGCCCCCTCGCTGGTATCCTGTACTAGCAGTTAAGCGTGCCTGATGAAATGACCCAAAAATTCAAAATGAATTTAATTTGGAGTTGGTTCAAATTTCGAGTTCAAACTTGAATTTGGAATTTGAATTTTGCTTTGATTTGGTTCGGTTTTCGTTTTTTCGGTTTTGGGCCGATTTCCTCTTGGGCCTTGGCCCATTTCCGCTCGCCTGTTGGTCTCTCTCCTCCTCGCCAGCCCGGCCAGCTGGCCGACCGGACCCGCCTCCTCGCCTCCGGCCGGCCTCGCCGCCGATGCCGCGCCAGCGCTTTGCCCGCCATGTCCCCATTGCGACGCCGCCGCCATGGCCGCCCGCGGCTCCGCGTCTCGCCCGCGCCCGCCGCGCCGCGTCGCTGCCTGCCAGACGCGTGGCGCGCCCGCCGCCGCCATGAGCTTCGCCATGCCGCCGCTCTCTCTCTTCCGGCTTATAAAAGCCGACCCGCGCCTCATTTCTCTCGCCCGCTCGCCTCGCCCTCGCCGGTGAGCCTCCTCCTCCCTCGCCGCCGCTCCAGCCGCCGCCAGCCATTGCCGCCACATGCCAGCTCGAGAACCCTAGGGTTCCCCGCTTCTCCTCTCGCGCGTGGGCCCAGCTTCGCCGCCTCGCTCGCCACAGGCCAGGCGTTACGCCCGATCTTTGTTCGGCCCAAGCACTGCTTTTAACGGTGTTTTTCGATTTTGATTTAATAATTCATTTATTAAATCCAAAATCGATTTTAATCCCGAAAATGCCGTAAAATCCTCGAAAATTCCGTGAGCCCCGTAAATCCACCAAATACACTACCCGAACCGTTTCGATCCCCTCGAGTCCAAAAATGCCCTCCGTTCCTCAATCCGAATTCCCGAATTCGAATTGCCCACCCGCCCTTCGTTCTCTCTGCCCGATTCGGTTTTGGTTTCGCTGCTTTGGTTTCTTTTGTTTTTCGTTTCTTTATTTGTCGCTCGTTCTTGTCACGCTAGATCCAGACGCGTTGGGCCAGTTCCAGGAAGCGACGCAGATCCCGGAGCGACGTTGGACCCGACAGAGCTCGAATCGACTACGCCAACGATTCGGCCGATCCGATCGCCGAGCAAGGCAAGCCGTGACACCCGCTGATCATGTTGATCCTATCATGCCATGCTATAGTAGTATTTATTTGATATCGCATTATTTTCTTGTATGTTGAATTATTGAAAACAGTATTTTAGAATGACATGATACCTAGGTAATGCCGAAATTGCTTGTGAAACCTCCTTGAATATATTGAACCTTATTATATCCTTTGTAACCCTAGATGTTGGTATTATTAAATAAATTACGGTTATTCCTGTAGTTAGTTCAAATGCTTTGAAAATGGAAATAAAATCTTTGTCGAATCTCGGATTGGTATTTGTGAAAGTGCTACATTTGGGGGCGAATCGGATAAATCCCGGAGTGGATGTAACTCCGATCCCTACTGATGATTGATGCCTTGATTTGACTGATGACCAGGTTGAGTGGGATCTTTGGAATAAGTGGTGAATGAAGGCTTGATCTTTGGCGGTGAAAGGTTAATGAAACCCCTTGAGCAAAGTAAAGAACTTAGTTCCCGTTCAACCACAGTCGGACCTGGTCGATGGACCCGTATCCGACATAGCTCAAGAGGGTTAGTCATTCTGATATAATAATTGGATCTGTTCTAGTGTAACTATTCTCGTGGGAGAATAGGGACCGGCCTTCCGGCAGGAAGTATCTAGGAGAAGTGGAACAAGAATATTGTGTGGTGTCATTCTTGGTTCTCACAACCAGGGCGCCACAGAGGACAAGAAGTCCAAAATAGCCCTAGGACCTATCGGTTAACAACTAAAGGACAGGAATGATTAAACGAAATCTTTGTGATGATCTCGACCCTACCGCATGCATTTAAGTTGCATGTTTGTTAGCGCTTGGCATTAACGGCCGTTGATATCTTGTGGGTAAAGTTGAACACCTCTGCAGAGTTAATGATGGTATTCGAATCTGTAGTACTTCGGTTAACGAAGTTAAGTTTGAACTGGGGTGATACCCGTAACCAAGCTCAAGTAATTATTTCAAAATTTGGTGAATGTGAGTAAGTGTTGTGTGAACTTGTGGAAACCCCCTTTAGCTATTATTTGTGGTCTGTGCTTCAAATGTAAAATGAATTGAAAATAAAACTGCATCCAGATACTTAACCCTACTTCCATCCTTTGGAATACCCCTACATATAGTATTCAGTGGTTCCGTACGACTTGTTGAGTACTCCCGTACTCACCCTTGCAACCCCGCCTTTCGTAGTTTGAAGAAGCCGAGCGTTCAGAGGTCGTAGATGGCGATCTTGTTTGGTTTTGAGGTCTTGGTCTTTTGCTCAGGCCTGCCTGTGCGGTGTTTTGGTAATGTACTTAGGGCCCTGTTGCGCCCTCTTTTGTAAAAACCCTGGCCGTTAGGCCCTATATTGAATAAAAAGAGTTGGATTTGCTTTTGCCTGGCAATTGTACTCTTGTTTTCCAACAGTTAGTCTTCCTGGGTAACTGTTGTGAGTCTCGGATCTGCCCCTAAAAAGGCGGTCCGTCACACCTGAATTCTGACGTTCTATAATGGCAACAGTGTGCGTATGCATGCGTGTATAAAAAGAATAAATTGAATTTATTGAATTATTTTTATACTAAAAAAATAGAAAATGTGATGTCATGATAACGTCGGAAACTATTTTGGTTTTCGGACAAAATATTTTTTTCTAAAAAAAGTTATTTTATGATGTCATGCTAATGTCGCTAGACACGTGGACCACTCACGGCTTGACACATGTTGCGGTGTATAGACCGATCCATAGCTGTGCGTGGACTCGGTCCACGATGTTTCGGTTCACGTGCGTGACGTTAGTGCTACCGCAAGGCGGCTGATGCAAACAGGCTGCGAGCCTGCGATTGATGCAGTTCCCGGTGGAATCATGACCGCACGATTCGAAATCGAAGGCTGGAATCACACGGTTCAACAACGGTGGCGAGGATGGATGGTATGTCCTAGTGGATGACATGTGGGCGTGTTTAGACCGCTCAATCTAGATCGATCAGTTGAGATTACTTCAGATCAGACTGCAATAGCAGCTATGTGGCGTGATATGGTGCCTTGGGTTCAGATCGGACGGCTAGAACTTGATGAAAGCCGACGAACTATTCGAGCGGCAAAGACCTACCGAACTTGAAGAAGACGACAACCACAAAAGCGCTCCGGTGTTTTTTCGTCCACGCGTCTTGAGGGGTTCGATGCAATGCGACAAGGCGGACTCATATCCGGTTCCAACTTCCAAACACAGCAAATGGACCACATTGGCGACAAAAACGATGATGACGCGTAGCGACCGGTTTTGGACATCGCCACATCGGCGAGAAATTGTGTGCAGATGACGGTGGCTCAAAAGTTGAAACCTAGGGCTTTGTGCTCGGCGCGAGATGGCGATTGTGGTGGGGTATTTATTGCACATGGGTGACCGTGTCAGGCGCGGATATTGTGGCGTAACCATCGTAGCGGCGGAGTCTGAAGGCGGCACGGCGAGGTCGACGTGGCTGCATCGCAGACGTACATGTGTCAACCATTGCCGTTCCACAACGTGATAGCTACACAGCTCGATCTTGAGCGTTGGATTGTAATCCGACGGCAGGTAGCAAGGGTTAGGGTTACGGTAGGCGGCTTCGCAGGTCGGATTGGGCTGGCCCACCAGGGTTCGGCCTGATTAAGTTTAACTAAATATTGATTTTTCTAATAAAAATAATTCTAGAAAATAAACCAAGCCAAAATAAATAGCAAAAATATCAGAAAAAATCTAGAAAAATTCTGAAAAATATTTTGAGATATTCTAACTCAAATAAAATATTTTCAATAAAAATTTATTTAAACTTTTTAAATTCTTTAATGCATTTAACAAAAGGCATAATTCAAATAAATTCTCAAAAAATTCAAAAGGCATTTTAAATACAAGAAAACAAAAATTGAATTGTTACACTATTGCAGGTACTTGCCGAGCTCCCCTTCCTCGATAGGAATTAGCCAATCAAATCAATTAATTAATTACTTTGACTTAATCGCTAATTAAGTCATTTACTTAATTAATAACTTATGATTTGTACACCCTACCGAGCCAACCATCAGTGGCACCTTCTGTTACGATGGGCCCACCCTACGTGCCATAATGGATTGTACTGCTGTGGAGCCAATCAAATCAATTAATTAATTACTTTTACTTAATCGCTAATTAAGTCAATTAATTAATAACTTACTAGTTACATGCCCGTGCATTGCTACGAAAAACAAAATTGATAACGAAAAATAAAGATTAAAAAATAAAAAAATTATTTCACAAGATCAAACATCTATCTTTAACGCTTCGTTTCTTGCGAAAGCTGGCTAATTAAAGCAATGCTTCGTTTTTTGCGTAGGGCAATTAAGCAGGGCAATTAAATAGAGCAATTAAGCAGGGCAATTAATGACATGAGTAGAACTCACCACTGCCACCAACTGTTGCTTTATAATAGTAGAGATGATTTATACACCCTACCGAGCCAACCATTAGTAGCACTTGCTAGCTGTTGTTGAGCCCGCCGTGGTGGTAGCTCTTTGGGTCCACCCTACGTGCCACATTGGATTGTACTGCTGCGGAGCCTATGCCGCGGTACAGCTGTGCGGCAGGTGACATGTCACCTACCGCATCTTCCATAGTCGGAGAATAGGACTAGTTTTACAATTCGTTCACACAAATCTAGATTTGTAATAAAAAAATATGTCAAAAAAAAGAGAGAAGAACTAGGGAGGGAGTGGGGAGGTGGCTCGAGGGGCAAAGCCAGCTCGTGGCCCAAGCTTTGGACCAGGCCGCTATTCTCGAGCCTAGATGAAGTCAGCCTATAGCATACCACAACATAGCTTATAGTGTTTTTGATGGTAGGTCTCGGACCACGACCCAGGCGGACCAGGCCTGTTTGCCCCTTCGATGGGTTCGCTGCCGAGTTCCAAGCACGAGTGCCACCGTGCATGCTTGCACATCCGAAAATGACGTGGGCCTAGACATTATCTCAGCCCACCAGTCAGGCACTACGAGTACACCTCCAATCAGACCCTTTGCCGAGGCAACTACGTTCATTTTCTTCCTTTTTTTTTTGTCGTAGACAAACTTTCTTTTCTTTTTCTTTCCTATCAACTTAAAAGGAAGCCAAAGTTTAAAAAAACCTTAAAATAAAACCATGCACGTTTTATTAAGGCGAAAAACCATGAACCCTCTACTATATTGAACATCGGTTTCGTCAACCATGCATACATCTGAAAATTCATATGAATTACACAGATTTCATTCATAAATCTTCCAAATTACTTCAAAACCAATGACCACGACTCACTTACATATTCATGGTACAATATTTGGTACACGATTATATTATTGCATAATGCACATTCCAAAGCTCCACACCACAAGTCAGAACTCACGTTATAACCAGATATGCAAGACTCATGTAATAACTAATAAGTACGTACTTTGACAACTTAATCCATGCATGCATGCACGCATGCATGCAGATGCAGGCGGTACAGATTAATGAACTTAAGGGCACTGGAAACTGGATGGCACGTGCTTGCCGCACTCGTTGACGAGCACCTCGATGGCGATGGGCAGCACGAGGCTGACGCTGAGCGCCTTGGCCTTGATGGTGGTGCAGAGGCAGAGCGCCGCGTCGAGGTCGGCGACGCCGGACAGCAGCGGGCAGCACGCCTCGCTGGCGCTGCCCCCGACCACCGCGTGCACCAGGCCATTCAGCGCGTCCACGCACGCCAGCAGCTTCAGCGTGTTGATCGGGCACTTGCCCGTCGGCGAGGGCGTGTACGGCGGGGTCGATGGCGTGGGCGTGGGCGTGGCCGGCGGGGGCGGGCAGGGCACGGACGACGGCGGGGGCTTCACCTTCGGGGGCGGCGGCGGCGGGGGAGGCTTCGGCTTCGGGCAGTAGGGGCAGGCCGCCGACGGCGCTAGCTGGGCGATTAGGAAGAGTGCTAGGAGCAGGAGGGGCACAATGCGGTGGTTCTTGGCGGCCATGGCGGTTTCGACTCCTTGCTCTTGGCTAGCCTTAGTTTGTGCGAGGAAGCGGAAGAACGGGGAGACTGCTTTTATAGGCGTACATGAGGTCGTCAAGTGATGGCGTCTTGGTGCCATGTCTCGGCGGCTAAGATTGTGGTTGGCGTCGAGCTGGGTTGCTGCTTCGACGAGGTCATGGCGCGCGGTCGTTTGTCTTTTCGTTGTTGGAGTCGCGCGTGCATGTGATGTTGTGGACTCTGCATGTTACGGTTAAATCGACAGCCGAAGCCAGGTTTTAACTGTCGCTCCTTACCTGTTCTGTTGTTGTTTTTGAGCAATTAATTTCGTCTTTAATTCTTAGGGCATGTACAGTGATTCATCAGTTATCTATAAAAAATATTATGTAAAATTTTAAATGATGTAGAGGAGAGAGAAAATAGAGAAAGCTGTTGTTTACTATTTAATAGACAGTATTATAGCTAGTTTTATATTTTGTGTACAATTATATAGACCGTTTGTTAATTGAATGATAGACCATTATAAACAACTATACAGACGATCTATTGTATTAGTTATTTTTTTATTTTTAATGTTGTTTGTACATAATATGAAGATATATTATAAATAGATGTCGTCTATTTCACTGTAATGTCCTTAATGCGGTAATTTTGATAGACAGGTGAGTGCAAGCTGAGGAAAGAATTACACCATCCAGGAGATCGTCTCTCTCTCTCTCTCTATATATATATATATATATATATATATATATATATATATATGTATGTATGTATGTATGTATACATACATACATACATATACATATATATGTATGTATGTATGTATACATACATACATACATACATATATATATATATATACATATATATATATATATATACATATATATATATATATGTATATATGTATGTATGTATGTATGTCCTACCAGGCAACATGCTCCACTGATCAATTACACATTTACACCATGGAAGTAATTGCCTAGTTAGAATTTGGAATTGCCCAGTCAACTCGTACAAGCAGCAGGTTCTCTGTTCTTCTTTCTAACATGCACCATATGCATGCATGGGCCCTCACTCCATTGGCACTGTCTTCAGATATTTATTAGAGAATTAGAGGACCAGCTATATCGGTGCCCAAGCTAGCTATTGTCTTCTTCAAAAATTATTTCATTCAGTCAAACCACACTACAAATCTAGAGGATACGAAAACTTATTCAAAACGAGAGAGAGAGAGAGAGAGAGAGAGAGAGAGAGAGAGAGCGCTCTACCTCTACCGTGAGCCGAAGAGTGCACATCACCACAACTGGATCCACCGAGAGTTTTAGATGCAAGTGGAAGATCCATTTATCATGCCTCTCCGCCATCGGTACAAGTATGTAATGCCCCACCCGCTAATATGATGTCCAAGGTTGAGCGGTGCTAGGATTAGTCCCACAGTACTAGTTTAAAATGAGTTATAGTAGTATATGTCTATTGAGTCCAAACATCGTACATTCGAATTAACCCTTTTATATGAAACAGGACAAAAGTGTAAGCGGGATGCTATATATATACGGATCCGCCCCACAGTGAGCTAGGACATTGAGCGAAATTTAGGCTATGGTGTTACCAATGGTATCAGATAATAAGGTGTAAGTGGGGTGCTATGTATGCACGGATCCATCCTACTGTGGGCCAGGACATTGAGCAAAATTTGAAATTTAGTCTAGGCCCCGACCTGACTCATATAGAGTTGTCGTAGGTAGGGATGGCAACGGGTCCGGGTCCCTCCGGGTCCAATCTCCGTGGACCCGGACTCAAGACCCGAAGTTCGGACCCGGGCCCGAGACCCGAAGTCAGTCACGGGTCCAAACACGGACCTAGACCCGGACCCGAACAACATAATTCTATTTTCATTTGTTTAAGTAGCTAAAGTTTATAGAATTTGATTAAATTTTAAGACTTCATTACCCAGATTAAGAAATAGACTACATGCATATAATAACAAAGCAACAATATATGATGTTTGTTATCTACAATTCTATTTCATACAATGGATATTTTCTTGTCGGGTCTGGATCTGAGTACCCACGGGTCCGAAATGAGATTCGAACCCGGACCCAGACTCAAAATAATATACTCGTGGGTTCAAATTTGGACACAGGCCCAGACTCACCGGGTCGGGTACCCAGACCCACGGGTATTTTTGACATCCTAATCGTAGGATTAGTCCCACCGTCCTACTGTGGACTAAGATGTTAAGTGAAATTTGAAATTTGAACCCTATTATCATAGGCATTTCTGTAAGGAAAACACGCGGTTATACTAGAGAGAGATCCACGAAGGATAGGGAGGTGACGCCGTGACGGCCCGGTCTCTTCCAGGAAGGGCAACGTCAAGCAATAGAGGCCCCTTGGAGGGCGTGGCGCGCACGGTTTGGCGCCTTCCCGTGCCGACATCATGCATAGCTATCCATCATCTGTCTCTGGCTCGATCTCTTTAGTTTTTTCACCACCATCAATCTCCTATTTTGAATTTTAACAATGCATATATATATGGGCTATCTTCGATTTGTGATCCTTCTCATTGAACTCGTGTCTTCTTTGGACGCCACAAGACCTTCCTTCCCGATCTGTTACATGGAATTGCAGTTGCTTTCCTTCCAGAAATCGATGTTGCTTATTTACCACTAGTGAAAAACTAACACTCCATTCAGAAGGGCTCCGGCTCCTACTCTAAACCTGCTAGAAATTTTACACTCCCCTAGACGATATGCAATTGTATCTTTTTACCATTTCAACCCGTGATTAGTGCAACCGGCATGACATGCATCTACCTTTCCTCTGTTTCTGTTGGCAACCTTTGTCAATGTATGTTCGATTTGGAAGGCTACCAATTCTCGAATTTCTTCTCAGGACATCCCCGTCAGTCAACTTCTCTTCGGGATGGGTATATATATGTAACTAGCTAGAGTCGAACTTGGTTCTTGAGATTGCACGAAATATGATGGCAATTAGCCAAATCAGTCACCTGATCTGATGGACAATATTGTGGGACGACAACTACGTATTGATCAGTTTGTTTTCATTTAACCATCGCACAAAGCTAGCTTTTGAGCCCGAGGGATGAACGTGGAAATGGGGAGGGCTTAGGATTTTTTTCTCTCCAGAAGGTAACAACTACATAGATATTTTGAATCTTGAGATTGTAGTATTTTCAAGAGTTGAAACGAAAAATATGTGATGAACACTCTTCTTCGACTAGCTTTATTGGATGTGATGTTACGGTCTAGCAGCTATCTCACCACACATGCATACGAGATAATTAATTTTTCTTTTTTTTTTTCCTTTCATTATTCGACAAAGAAATCATGCAAGCGACGATTATATATTGAATTTGATAGGGTTATATCTTCGAAAGATACGGCCAAATCATATGAACTGTTCACTATATTAGCTCCTTTGATTTTTTTTTTTTTTACAAAATTAGTCCTCGTGCGAACTAATTTACAGAAATAACTCCGTGACTCACACCTTCCACGTCTGGGAAGGCGGAGTCAAACCTCCCGCGTATAGCAAGCATTGCACATTTGCACGTGCATGGGCGACTACATGGCCAGGCGAGCGCGCGGTCGACCGATGTAGAACATGCGGGGCCGTGGGCAACGACTCAAGAACAGGGCAGGCGACGCGAGCGGGAGCGAGCACAGGAACAGGCACGCGTGGGGGCGTGGCAGCCTGGGCGAGCGTGTGGCAACCCGAGCGAGCATGTGCGCGGGGCTAGGCTGGCACGGGCGCATGGCTGGGAGCGTGGGAGCGCGTGGGCACACGGGGCTGGTCTGATGCGGCTTGTGGCTTGCTGTGTGGGCCTTATGCGGGAGGTTTGATTCCGCATTAGGGGAGCGCGGAAGCAAGGTGTGGGTCATGTAGCTATTTCTGTAAATTAATTTGTACGAGTGTTGTAAAATTTTTTTTTGAGAAGGATAGTACAGTGAACAGTTCTCCTATAGTCCCATCCGAGTTAGTGGCTAGAAATAGTGCATATTTAGAAGCATGTGGGCCTCTTGGCCACGAACAGAGAGATGCAATTAGTGTGGTGAGCTCGTCGTGACAGTTCATATATACTCGAAGAGTTCCAAGAACAACTTGGCCTATGTTCATGCATGTCGAGTACTAGCAATAATGTGTCATGTTCATGTTGATTCTCGCGTGAAAAGGAATCACGGGACTATTTGCACGGGCCAACACAGTGTCATGCACTAATTAAGTACGTACTTGACTAAAGCATAGAGCATACTACATAGTACCGTACTTTTGTGCCAGAACGCGTGGGACCTGGAAGAAATTATGTCCACTACTGGGACATGCATTGATGCATGCATGTAAGGTCTGCTTGAAGTACTCCTTGGTTGGAGAAATTATGTGTTTCTGCAGTACCCTCGATCGATAATTCGATATACATGCATGCATCTCTCGATCACCACTCACCAGGGATGGGATTTCTCACCGGCCGGCCAGCCGGCAAGCCAGTTTGCCATTTTGTCCGAATCTGCTACAAGTCCAAGTAAGAAGCAGAATATACGCGAGCTAGCTCCAAATATACGAATAATTTAAGCTAGTTTCTTGGTCGTCGGTCGGCACTGAACTATACACGCATGCCTATCCAGCTAGTTAGTTTGTTGGTAATTAAGCTCAACCAACGTCTCGGCTCCTGTTCCTGTCACTGCTTGCTGAGACTGAGACGCTAGCGATGGAAGTAGCACATTAATTCGGTGATTTATTTGTCAAGTCCAATAAGGCCTCAATCGATCAGAAATATCAACTATACGGCCTGCTTAAACTATGTAGGATCGGGTAACCGGCAGGTTCGTACGTGCAAAAAGAAAGAAGAAAAAAAGCAGCCTGCAGGCTAATGAACCTGTACTGCATGCATGCCCTGTGGACTAGGCAAACTACTGGCCGGCACGCGCGCTGTCAACTGACAATATCGGCCATTCAATTGAGCAGCAGCCTGGATTGACGTGCATGCCGATCGTTGATGAGCAGGAGCAGCACGTCACGTCTCTGTGCGTGCATGCGATGTGCACGGCGAGGCCTGCGTACGTACGTGCCATATCACGTAGGGCGCGCGTGAGAATGGACCTACCTGTCGTACGCGCGTGCTAAGGCCTAAGAAGGTGTGGGCAACAGGGAAGCAGCAGCCAGTCGACCCCGACGCCGGCCGCGCGTATAGTACGTACTGACCCGACCGTCGGCGACAGGTTACAGCTAGGCCGGCCGTGCATCGAATGCATGTCGCTGTGTCAGCTGCCGTATGCCGCCCATCCAAATTATCCTTCACTTATATCTGGGAGAATCCCTCAAAGCTCACGGTGCCACCTCACCCCCACCCACTCTCTCTCCCTTTTTTGCAAAGAAGTCCTCCGGTTCTTTGGAATTGCGGATAGGTCCTTTCTATTTACGAATAAGTCCTTTGTAATTTCTTGTGAGTGTAAATTTTTTTTCCCGATTCGCGTTTAGGTCCTTCGCTCACGCTTTACACACAGAGCTTCACATTAAATACAAATTGCGAACGAGCCCTTTCTTACTTATTCAAAATAGCGAACAAGTCCAAAATTATAACAAATAGGTCCCTGCACTTTTCATTCAGGTCCTTTCTCCGTTTTCCCCGAAAAAAATATTTTCGTGATCCGTTTGCTCTCCGGAGCATAGGAAAAATGTTTCCGTTATGCTGTTTTCTCCGAAAAGCAAAAATATTTTTCGCTCACGCTACGCGTTTTCCCGAAAAATATTTTCGTAGTCCGCTTGCTCTCCGGAGCATAGGAAAAATATTTTCGTGGTCCGCTTGCTCTCGGAGCATAGGAAAAATGTTTTAAGTGGTCTGTTTTTCTCAAAAAAAAAACAAAAATATTTTTCAGCCATACAGGCGTGCGCCGCGCTTGCGTTTCTAGTATTCACGACTTTCGCACGCGATCTTGGACCGCGGATGGAAGGCGCCCAGGGAGGGTTTCACTTTTCGTTCCGAATTGAAATTTCAACGTCCTGGCGGTATCGAAATTCACGAAATTTCGTTCGAAATTCGCTCAAGATCGCTCGGTTCGAAAGTCAAATGAATTTAAAATTTAGTCAAAAAGTCTCGAAACCTCTGAAATTCGCTCAAAAATTCGAAAAACCGCGCGGTCCGAAATTCGAAAGTCAAATGAATTTGAAATTCGCTCAAAAAAGCTCAAAATTTGCTCGGGAAAGCTCGAAAAACCGTTGGTTCGAAAACTGCTCGAAAAAACTCGAAATCCTCTCAAAAAATCGATGGTAGTTGAAAAAATAGGGAGAAATGTAGAAAAATTAAGAAAAATTGTAAAAAAATTGTTGTAAAATATGAAAAAAGCCATTAAAGACCAAAAATAATATTTGAATAATTACTTCAATAAATATTGCTACTAAATATAATTGAATAAATATTGAAACATACAGTGTGTTGTGGAGGTGGTCTAAAATTCTGATTCAAATGTTGCACTTATTTGATCAACTATGATTTTTATAGGCTGTAGCAGATCCTGTAACAATGTATTTCTATTTATTTTTTATGCACTACAGTTGATTGTTTAATACATGCATTCGTGTTGAATATTTAGTTATGATCGATATGGTTCTCTCTCAAAATAATAGAAAAAATAATTTAGTCTAATGATCTCTTAGCAGTTTACACGTGATTTTAAGAAAAAAAATTCAAGTGTACTTTCTGAATACAAGTTATGATTTTATGGATAGTGTCCTTGCCTCATGCTGCTGGTTTTTACAAGGAAATATTTGTCCTAAATATACTTCAACAAATATTGTTACTACATAAATTGAATGGCTCAAAAACGTTTTCAAAATTTATTTTTTAAATAATATTCACATCATAGGTCATAAGGCTATTAATACTAATTATGGAGAAATTTTAGATAAATTTTTTAAATTTAAATTTAAATTTAAGCGAAATTCGAAATGGGCTTTCTTTTTCACGTGCGAGCGTACGAACGAAAGTCCCTGGCCCCAGGACCAGCCGACCAGGGGCATCGACACTACGTGGTCTTCCGTGGAGCGACCAAACTGTGAAAGAAAAGCAGCGTGGGTCGTAAGACTCGTAACAGAGAGAGAGAGAGAGAGAGAGAGAGAGAGAGAGAGAGAGAGAGAGAGAGAGAGAGAGAGAGAGAGAGAGAGAGAGAGAGAGAGAGAGAGAGAGAGAGAGAGAGAGAGAGAGAGAGTGGAACTTCCTCGATTTTTTTTCCCACAAAACTGCGGACAAAAGGACTGAGCCGGATAAACCTATTGGTTCCTACTTCCTAATACTAATACTAATACTAAACCACCATATTCCTCGAAGGATCCCCGGCTCCTCAGCCCCCCACGTCACCCCCACCCACTCTCTCTCCCTTTCTTGCAAAAAACACCTCCGGTTCTTTGGAATTACGGATGGGTCATTTCTATTTACGAATAGATCCTTTGTAATTTCCTGTGAGTATAAAATATTTTTTTCCGGTTCGCGTTTAGGTCCTCGGTTCGTCGTTTTACACAAAGAGCCTCCCGTTAAATACGAATTGCGAGCGAGTCCTTTCTTACTTATTCAAAATAGCGAACAGGTCCAAAATTATAACAAATAAGTCCCTGCATTTTTCGTTCAGGTCCTTTCTCCGTTTTTCCCGGAAAAAATATTTTCGTGGTCCATTTGCTCTCCGGAGCATGGGAAAAATGTTTCCGTGGTCTGTTTTTTCTCCGAAAAAAAACAAAAAATATTTTCCGTTCACGCGCGCGGCGTTTTTCCCGGAAAAAATATTTTCATGGTCCGTTTGCTCTCCGGAGCATGGGAAAAATGTTTCCGTGGTCTGTTTTTTCTCCGAAAAAAAAACAAAAAATATTTTCCGTTCATGCGCGCGGCGTTTTTCCCGGAAAAAATATTTTCGTGGTCCGTTTGCTCTCCGGAGCATAGGAAAAATGTTTCCGTGATCTGTTTTTTCTTCGGAAAAAAAAAAATTTTCCGTTCACGCGCGCGGCGTTTTTCCCGGAAAAAATATTTCCGTGGTCCGTTTGCTCTCCGGAGCATAGGAAAAATGTTTCCGTGATCTGTTTTTTCTTCGAAAAAAAAAGCAAAAAATATTTCCCATTCACGCGCGCGGCGTGCGCCGCGCTTGCATTTCTGGTGATAACTATGGCAAGTTTGAGAACTGGATCATGCCACTTTTTGACCAGATGCTACTAGAACAATCCACTGAGGTAACAATCTCTTTTGTGTCTTAAGCTATAATTTGTTTTCTTGCTGAAGCACAGTTAGCTTCCAACAATCTGTTCAATTCCATATAATAAATATACTTATGGTTATGATGCAGTAATTAGCTGCGGAGTAAGGAATTGCGTACGGTGCATGAATAGGGGTGGAAAATAAAACTAGCTTAGATTAATCTGTCAGTCTTAGATCTTGAGTTTTAACTTTTAAGCATACTAAAAATCTAAGATCAATGAGCCTGGCTACAATATTTAGAAACCCCCTCATAGAATGTATAGAAAAAGGATTCAACTCAAACACTGTAATAAATAATAAGAAATAGGTGATAACAACTAAAACGGAAAATAGCTAAAACACAACCCGAGAGTACTTGAAAATAATAGACTAAAACATGTCAAAGTAGAGATTCTAAAACATTAGACAAATCAATAACTTTATTGAACTGGCCTACATCGATCAGCTCTGCTTCATATTGATGTGTATGCATTTCCCTGGACCTTATAACTATGACTGTATTCTTTTCTACCAAGACATGCATAAATTTGAATAGCACTGAATAATGAGGCTGTGAGCTATAAGTTTCTGCACAATTGTTGAGAATCAATAGAGAGAAGGTTGCACCTTGGCAGAAGAAAGTTTCCGAGTTTCATAAAAGCAGAAAACAAGAGGCTAGCCTACTAGGGAGCAAAAAAAAAAAAAACAGCTACAGTTACATTAGATCGATGACCACTTCAGGAGATGAGAAGGTTAGAGAAAAAAATAGTGAGTAAGAAATCACCACAGTACCGAAAGTTGAGACCAGGAGAGGGGCTGCAAAACAAAGCTGTAGGAGGCGAGCCCAAACGAAACACGAGAAACAATCACAATTTGTTAGGCAAGAAAGGCTCAATTGTGGGTGTCAATATTGTACGCCAAATGTCGACTTGTGGCATCCTGTAGAATGAGTTGAAAAACCGTTTGCACCGTACGATAGTGGTTGTTAAAGATACGACCATTTCGTTCTTTCCAAATATTCCAAAACCTATAAATTAGAACACACCATCCATGTCTTTTGTAAGGTTTGAAGGGAACCTTGTATGGATGTTATGCCACCATGAAGAAATGGTTGACACTAGGTCTGGTAACAGTGTTGAAAGTGCTTGCAATTGATTTGACTATAGAAGCATGCCCCCTATTTTGTCGAGCAAACGGACAAAGAAGCATTAGATGAATAGCGGTTTCTGGATCGGAGCCACACATTGGGCAAACACCATAGTGTGGCCATCCTCTGGTTGCCAACCTATCACCTATTAGGATCTTATTCTGAATCAACTACCAAGCAAAGAATTTGCACCTGTTTTCAGATTTGGCTATCCAAATGATTTGGTAGTTTGGGTCCGCCAAGAAACCGAAGAATTGTGCCCTGTAGGCTGTCCTCATCGAGAAGTCTCCATCTGTGGACCAAAGCCATGTAATTTCATCACTGGTGTTCGGCTGCAAAGTGATACCTTTTAAGGCCTGCTAAAGGGTGAACAACTCCTGAAGTTGGGCATCGATAGTCAGTCTTAGAAGAGGAAGCAACCATTTGTTGTTGTGTATCTCTTGTTGTATTGTTTTGTTCTTTCTCCGGACTAGCTAGTAACAAAGTGGAGCAAATTTCTTCAATGACTTTCCATTGAGCCACTTAGAAGTCCAAAATTTTGCTATCTTTCCATTTCCAATGGTGATTCTAGTACTTGCATCGAAAAAAGCACAATCTCTCCATTCATACCAAAGCCAACGTAGCTTGAGCGCTCTTCCGAAATTTTCAAAATCTTTAATTCCTAGCCCTCCTAGCGCTTTCGGTCTGCACACTTTCCTCCAATTGACCAAACAGTGTCCCCCATTGCAGTCAAGGTTACCTCTCCAAATGAAAGCCCGTCTAATCTTATCGATCTTTTTGAAGGCCCATTTGCAGAATGGAAAGACTGTTAAGTGGTAGGTCGCTAAGGATGTAAACACTGAGTCTACCAAGACCAATCTGGCCACCTTTGAAAGCAGTGGTCCCTTCCATCCTGCTAGCCTAGATGCCACCTTGTCAATCAGCGGTTATACGTCAGTCCTTTTGAGGATAGTAGGACGAAGTGGCAGTCCTAGGTACCTGCAAGGAAACTCTTTTAACTGTGCTGGGAATACCTACAAAGTGGTATCATGGTATGTAGGACGGCAGTAGCACATCTTATAGGATAAACTTCAGACTTTTGAAGGTTCACTCTTAGGCCTGTTGCTCCACCAAAGATTTGTAGAATATCCTGTATTGCATGTAACTCCTGTGAATTGGGGTCAACAAAAATTGCAACATCGTCAGCGAATAAGGACATGCACAAATTAGGTGGCTGTGAGCCTGTGACAGAATAGGCTTGAGCAAGTTTTGTTGAGCCGCCTTTAAAAACAGGAGCTGCAGTGGCTCTAGCGCCAAAATGAAGAGCAATGGTGAAATGGGGTCTCCCTGTCGAAGGCCTCTCCTATGAGTGACCAAGCAACCTGGTATGCCATTTAGCAAGTCTGTAGAAGTTGAAGAAGCGAGGACAGTGCAGATCTAGTCTCTCCAGCGCTGTCCGAAACCAAAATAAGTCAACATCTCGAGTATGTACTCCCAGCTCACATTATCAAAAGCTTTGGCTAAGTCCAGTTTGATGAAGAGTGACGGTATCCTCTTTGAATGCAGCTCTCAAATGAGTTTTTTTGTAAGAAGGAAATTATCGTGAATAGATCTTCCCTTGATGAAAGCCGTTTGCTTTTTGGAAACCAGGGTATCTAGGAAAGGAGCCAATCTGTTCGACAACACCTTTGAAATAATCTTGCCAACACTATGAATGAGACTAATTGGCCTATAATTTGAGACGGTGGAAGCGTCTTATTTCTTTGGTAAGAGCACAATGTTTGTCGAGTTGATAAAACCAAAGTTAGTCCCATTTAGGTTGAAGAGTTGTTGAAAGACTGTCATGAGGTCATCCTTGATTAAGTTCCAACAAGAAGTGAAGAAAAGCCCTACGAAACCGTCTGGTCCCGGAGTCTTCTCTGGCGGCATAGAAAAGATTGCGTCCTTAACCTCGTCCACACAGAAGGGCTCCTCCAGACTTGACAGATCAGCCTGTTGATCGGCAAGAAGGGACTAGTTGAGCGTGTGTGTTCTTCCTTGCTTGAGCCCTATTTGTTGCCTGAAAAAACACAAAAGTTCCTCCTGTTTCTGCGGTTGACTCCTTACTACCCCTTGTTCTATTTGAAAAGAAAGAATAAGGTGTTTTCCCCTGCGAGCATTTACTCTTACGTGGAAGAATTTGGTGTTGGCATCTCCTTCTCTGATGGAGGTAAAACGCGATCATTGTCGCATTCGAACTCTATGGATTGGTGCCAGACCTTGCATCCGTTGTTTAAGACTACCGCGCAGTTGTGATTCAGCCTATGTTAGAAGTCTATTCTCCTGTGCTTTATCGAGCTGTAAAATGATTTCAGTGGCAATGGCCATTTGTAGTCTGAGGTCACCGATGTACTGCCGGCTCCACTTCCTAAGGGCCTTTACCGTTCTGGCAATTTTGTGTGAAAGCAGCGTAGTTCATTGGATGTGTGAACCGGGTTATTCCATGCTAGTTGCATACTTGCATTCTTTTATTTTAGAAGCACCTATTCGACCATTTTTAAATGCCTTTGTTATTTTCATGAATTTCAATAATTTCTTACTTGCAGAATGTTTGGACACCATCGAAAGTGATTTCAATCATTTCTTCTTAATTCAGATGCATGCTTGGTATGAACTTTAGTTCAGACTTAAGATGCATGTTTGATTGCTTTCAGTGAAGTTCATATGTAGTGATATTTTCTTTGAACTTTGCAAGTAACACAAACAAATGCTATGAATGCTTACTAACTCATTTCCTGCCTTTGAACTTACATGAGTACTTGCAGTTTGAAATTGATGAAAATGAATTTGATAGAACAAGCTAGGGAACATGTTTGGTTTCACACAATGTTTTCCCATAGACAAATGGCTCTCTCACTACGGTCAATTAAAGCGTTTAAATGATGATCAACCAGCATTTTTCGAGCATTAATTGATCTATGGGATTGGGATATGGTCATAGAACCATTTAACGAAGGTCAGCCCATGATTAGGCTTGTGGGATGTTTACTGTCGGTAAGACTGGATACGCTCAAGAAAGACAGGAAATACACCTCGCTTTAGATACTGAAACATTAGGAGAGGGCAGGGGCTTGACAGTGAAATTAGGAAACAAACCATCAGGGGGCAAGAATTGTTAGAATCGACAAGCACAAGAGCAAGAAGTAGATCAAATCAAAAAGAGAAATAAGAGACATAGATTTAATGTGGAAAATCTTAATTTGCGGAAGAAAAAAACCACGGGTGCCGGCCGGCAAAATCTCACTATTTCCTTGAGTGTTACAAAATGCAGGAGATTACAATCTCTCTTCTGCCTTTTCTGCGGCTTACAAGAAGGTACATATATGGTGGCGACCTATGGTCCTACTTGGAACAAATCTATAACGATCCATACCGCAAGAGGCTTCACTCCCCGCACCCCCCAGGCGTCCCCAGCGGGGCAACTTGATGGGCTAGTCTGGACTCCGCTCCGCTCCAACCCAAGACTCCCGGCGACAGGCCTCCGCTAGACTCGGCCTCCTTATTCTGAACTTGGATCATATATCAACAAGAATATCGAGTTAAGCAAGCATAAGCACATTGTTGCCTATGAAACTTAGGTAAAGAATATGGGTGCAAGAACAACCACAGTTCAGGGAAAGACTATGGAATATGATACGAACTAGGCAAGGATCTAAATAGGGAATAGAGACATAAGTGCAGTTCATTTTTCTTTAGTTATTGTTTTTTAATTCCTGTCCAACTTGGCTTTAATACTGAACATGTTTAGCAGAAGATCAGACTCTCACTAAGCTTTGAAATTTGTGCTTCAAAACCATGTGTTTACCCCTTTTTCTTTCCTTACTGGAAAAAAAAGTGCGGCGTAGTTCCGTATGGTTATCAACAATCGTACTCTTGTTTGTTTCAAGCTATGTAAGACAATACCAAAAATTCATTCTTTTTAGAATAGGATTAGTATAAGACTTTGATATCACAGTGACTACCAGATCAATTCGAGAATCCATGGGTAAACCATCCAACATACAGCTACTCAACTTGAACACCGTAACATATAACTTGAATTTGATCTAGAGATTCTACACCCTACTAACATACAATCCGTAATATGTTAACCATGGCAGCATTTGCATACGGCAAAGTTTGCTAGTCAATCATAACGCCGAGTGCCAAATCAATAATGTATTATGTGTCACGTTTAGATTTACCTTTCTATATCACTGGTAAAAAAAATGAAATCCATCCGTATGGCCTTTAATCAGCATCAAACAATCCGTCATTTGACTCATGGGCATTTAAGATATTTTTCAACTCAGAACAATCGATCAACCAATCTAAAAGTTAGGTTGCCAAACACCAAACCTCTTCATCCTAGCCGTTCAACCATACAACCCAGCCAAAAGCTGCTTCTTAGAAATGCTACAGTCGTTCCAAACAGGTCCCTAGAGCAGGACCCACCATTCTGCCCCCGCTTTCCGCTGCGCCCGTGTCCACCTGTCGTGTCTTGTGCAGACGGAAATAATCGAGCACCCGCGCGTCACCACGGACGTTTTAGCCCGCTTCGCCTACTGGAAATTTGGAGTTGGGTGGAATGGCCGCTGCCCACTTGCCTAAGAGTAAGTATAATAATAAAGTCTACTACTTACTCTATCTCTTATCCTTGTTATCAGAGTAAGCAATAAAAATAGCTTATACAATAACTATCTTTAAATGTTGTCTCTAGATGCTGTGCAATAACTATCACTTCTCCCTTTTACATAAATAATCTATCTTGTTTTTCGTGTGACTAGCTACTCCCTCCAGTTTGCAAATACTTGTCGTTTTGGACATCGACACGGTTTCCAAAATACAACTTTGACCATTAAACATTATTGCATTTTATTTATAAAATGTATTAAAATTGTAATATTTTGAAAGCTTTTTTCATGACAAATCTATTTATGTAACTTCTATGTGTTCAATCCAAATGGTTTAAAAGTTATTTATAGATAAAGTTCTAAAACTTTGACTTAGGACAACTCCAAAATGACAAGTATTTGCAAACTGGAGGGAGTACTAAATAAGAGCCGGCTCTCTTTTTTTCTTCTCTTTCTCACTCTTTTATAAATGATAAAGCTGATGTATGCATATTTATAGTAAACTAAGGTAATCATATTGTACTTGCTTCAATTGGGCTAGCTGGGCCGATAGCACCCGCGAACTTGCTGCCTCAAGCCCAATTATCAATCTCCTGTGCCAAACGGCTGGTGCGTTTCGAGTTTTAGACACGTGGCATCTGACAACTGCTATACATGAGAACATTTCTGTCTTACATTACATGTACGTAATGCCATCGAGCTCGATAGGTTCTTTTTCGGCACATATTTCAGCATGGAAGAGCTTGCACTCACATTATATTTTTACGATGTTGTCCTCACTGAATAGACAAATCACAGAGCACGCAAAGCACGGAGAAATACAGACCCCACACGAGAGCACGGAGCCCAAGGTTCCACTTTTTTTTTTTCTGTTCTCAACTCATCACCCTCTAAAATTTTAATGGAATCTCATTATTTTGAACGAAGTTTATAAGATAATTTATCAAACTTGAAATTTTTTGGACCAAGATTTCTGAAATTTTTGCTAAAAATCTGAAATTGCGTCCAAATTTGCCGAAATCTCGGTAAATTTGGACTGAATGAAAAATGATTCAAATGATGTTAATAAATTTTTTTAAAAAAATTGGATGGTCCTGACATATCACTAATGTTCCCATAAAAATTTCAGATAATAATCAAGCCTGAGAAAATTTTAAAAATTATGATAGTGTTATTGTCTTAATAAAAGACTGATCGGCAAATTTCAACCGAAGGGAAAATGGTGCAAACCACGTTATAAACTTTTTTAAAAAATTTGGATGGTCCTGACATGCATAATATTTTCATAAAATTTTCAGATGATGATCAAGTTTGAGGATTTTTCAAAAATTCAGAGAGTGCTAATGAAGGCTGACCGATAAATTTCAACCGAATGAAAAATGGTTCAAACCTTGTTAGAAAATTTTGAATTTTTTTTTGGATGGTCCTGATGCATCACTAATATTCCTATACAATTTTCATATGATGATCAAGCTTGAAAAATTTTCAAAAATTATGACAATGCAAAATACTGTAAAATGGTCTCCCATGGCTAGAAAACATGGATTTTTTTAAAAAAAAAATCATGAAAGGATATCTTAATAATATAAGTCATAGAATTCCTATTTTTTAAGTTGAAACAAAGTATGCACTTACTCTTTAGTGACAAAAGATGTATTACATCACATGCATATATATAATTTGTGTATATATAATGCAAAGTTTTTTACATGTATTCCTCAGAAATAGCATTCTAATTCTGTACCAAAAAAATTTGGTCCCAAATCCAGCATAAAACATAGCAATCCGGCCGAAAAACACAAAATATAGCCGAGATTTCAAGTTAACGTAGCAATTTGAAATTTTTTCAAATTTTTTTTATTTCGCTGGGATTATGAATCTTGGAGGGGTTTGAAATCCGAGATTTCACGAAAATCTCATTGGGATTTTAAACCTTGACGGAGCCTTGCATAAAATACAATTAAGCACGGTCGAGGCTTAGCCCGACTGGCTCGAGCAAGCGAAGCTACCCAGCCCGCCCGTATTAGAGCCCATCTCGACGCGGGCGCGTGTGAGAAGGCGAGTGCTGCACGAGTGTGTGCATGCTTGCGTGTAGAGTGAGTGCTACATCCTCCAACATTTGGTCAACCTAAGCTCAGGTGCCAACCGACGAAAAGAAGCCATCCCCCAATATGTGTTATATCTGATAAGCCCAAGCAGAGATGCTACGAGCATCGCCGAGTGCTTTCCTTGAGCACAAAGCAAGCTAGCGAAAGCCCAGAAGACACAATCTTTGAAAGAAAAAAAAAGTCCAGAAGACACGTCACGCGTTTCCAGCGCCCTCACTTGTATTGCCCTAGTGGCAAGCAAGCATAGATACCAAAATTAGACAAGAAGAAAGGCAGCAGCAGCGGCAGCGAAGCCCATGGCCGCTGCCTCCTGCAGCAACCCAACGCACTCGGACGAAGCGAGTAACCACGGGCGCGTTTTCTATAGAAAGCGAAAGCAGCGGGCAGCAGCATAAGATCATCATCGCCACTGCACTACACAGATAGATCGATCGATCTCTTTTTCTCTTTCTGCCGCCGACTTTTCCCTGCTTTGAGATCGATGGCCACTCCACGCTGGTTCTTCTTTAGCGTCGCGGCCACAGCTATAACAACCTCCTCCTCCTCTTGGTGCACTGGCTACCGGCGCCAGTGCTGGCACGGATCGGCAGAGCAGAGGCGATCATGGCACGCGGCAACGGAGCAAGCAGATTGGTGGTGCCGCCGCTGCTCTTCTTCTTGCTCCTGGCCGGCACCACTCAGTGTGGTAACTTCACCTCCATGCATGCATTACGCAATCTAGATTTGGGTTCTTGCAAGCATTCTCGCAGCACTGACTGTGTATACATGCTGTGTTAGAGTTTTCTTGAAAAAAAACCGTGAAATTTGCAGTCTCAAATCTCGATGTTCAGTTTTCTTTAATCAGAATTTGCTAGTGATGCACTAAGTAGAGCCTTGTTCAATGTTCATGGAGCAGAAGCAAGACCTCTGAGGCGAAGCAAGAAGAACTCACTGCTCAATGCCCTGTTCAAGCTCAATTTTATCAAGACAGTGGAGCCAACGTACCTGCCTCCTCCCGCCAACCCTAGCAGCAGCGGAGATGCCGCGACCCTCGCCGCCGCCGACAGCGGCGACGGCACCAACCCACCGTTCTGCGTCAACCCTCCAAACTCCCTGTCGACCCCTCCCTTCACCTCGACGGCGCCATCCACGCCTTTCATCCCGGACCAGCCTCCCCCGCTGCCGCCGATCAGCCCCACGCCGCCGTCCTTTGAGCCGAGCCCACCGGAGGGTAGCATCTCGAGCCCGATCCCACCGATGACATCCACACCGAACCCGCCGCAACTCGGCCCGACCCCGCCGGAATCTGTGCCGAGTCCCATATTCGTCGTGCCGAGCCCGCCCGAGTTCAACCCGGGCGGGCCGGGGGGTGGTTCGGGGGGCGGGTTCCTGCCGCCAATCGTGTACCCGCCGCCGCTGGCGCCGCCGATGGCGCCGGGGGCCGGGCAGGCGCTGTGGTGCGTGGCGAAGCCGACGGTGCCGGACCCGATCATCCAGGATGCCATGGACTACGCGTGCGGCTCCGGCGCCGAGTGCAAGTCGATACAGCCCAGCGGCACGTGCTACCAGCCCAACACCGTGCTCGCGCACGCGTCCTACGCCTTCAACAGCCTCTGGCAGATGAACAAGGCGTCCGGCGGAACGTGCGACTTCGGCGGCACCGCCACCATCGTCACCAGAGACCCGAGTAAACCTCAAACTCCAGCTCCATGAATGGCCGGCCTCCCCATGATCTTTGATTTCTTATCTTGCGTTTTTCTTATGATTTTCACTTCATCTCTGCAGGCTATGAGAAGTGTGAATTCAACCTCCTATGAGGGAGCTATGCACAGATGCAGCAGAACAGACTGCAGATCGATGTGCAAATTTTTCAATACTTCGCTGGGAGCCATTAACTCCATTTGCTTCTAGGCTGCAGCACCGCAGATTTTGTAACTAGCTATTTAGTATGATTTTGATTATTCTAAGGCTAATACTCTGCAAAGATGATGTGATTCCTTGACATGTGTATTATACTAGCTCTTAGTCAGGCTGCTTCTTTTCCCCTCTAATTTCCAACTTTCTCTGCCCAATTGTTTGTGTCAAATATGCTAAACTTCATGTTCACGCCAACCCCAGGAATCTCTGGTAGTTAAGCTGTAGGAAAGTTGGATTCTGTCTGATCAAGCTGACTGCTTTCAACACTGAGCAAATTGACAGTGATACAATCATCTGCAGCTCAAAAATATGACGAATGGAGCAAAAGGAAAGCTTGATTTTGACACAAGACATCATAATGGGACAAGAAAAGCTACTAGCCTACTACCATGAATTATTTTGATGCTCTGGAGCACTTGGAAGACCAGATCTTTATTTCAAGGAAAAATGGGCTCCATAGTACTCCAAAGATACCCACTTTAAAAGAGTCAGTGCAGCGTATCTGTAGCTCACAAAGCTCAAACTCTGATGAAACCTTAAGCCTTGATCCATACAGACCACCTAATCTTTGTTTCTACTGTATCACATAAACAGGAGAGCGGTGCTTCTCTAAACAGGATGATATATACACCACCTGATACATACGAACAGGATAAAAAAACAGGAAACCCTTATTTTTCTGATGAAACAGCCAAAGATGGATTGCTAACTTGGGAGTTTGAGTGGCTCATGGATAACTGCATTCACTGCACTGACCATTTCCTTGGGCGAGCTAAATCCATCAGTCTGAAAGTAGAACAAGTGAAGTATCTTGCACATCTTCCAGAATAGCTCCTTGCATGGCCTAGGAACAGCACTTTCTTCCCTAAGGACCAGTCTTAGCAAGTCTCTCCTAGAAACGTCTATGGACTCCTGCATCGCCTTTTTAGCCTCTTCTATGGACATAGAACCACCACTGTGAAGAACAAGTAGTGAAATACTATTCAATTTCCCCTCTCTACCCTCCCTCTGCAACAGAACAAAAATTTGTCAGAATTGTCCAATACTCCAATTACAATTTATGTGTGAACTAAACAGAAATTATGGCTAATTACTATTCTCTTAACAAATAATAGCTATAATTGGAGGCTGAAAATGACCACGCATCTTGATAATTATGAAAAAATTTATTCCTTCGGAATTAACGCGATGCCTCTAGAGATGGCCAAATGGGCCGGCCCACAGCCCGCCACTGTAGGCACGGCCCAAGCACGGCATAACCCCACTGTAAACGGGCTGGGCTGGCACGGCCCGATAGTCCGTGCTGTTGTTGGGCCGACGCCTTGGCACGGCACGGCTCGGCCCATTTAGGCACGGCACAATTAGACACGGCCTGTCACAATTAGCCCGTTTATTTGGTTTATTTGAAATATAGCCGTTTTTAGTCGTTGGAGGTTTAAAAAAATTCAAACAATTCCAAAAAATCCTAATTTCCCCCCTATAAATAGGGTTGCACCTCGTTCTCATTTTCCCACCAGCACACTTACAATTTCTTCTCTTTATTCTCTTGTGAAAATTCTTATGTTCTTAGTGATAATTTGGCAAAATTGAAAAAAATCCGAAATTCGGATTCCGGCTTCTGTCAAGAAAACAAGGTAAGAATATTGATTTAATTTTATAGTTTTATTTATTTTCAATGATATGAAATTAATAATATCCCAATTATTTCTTGCAATTCTCTTAATGGAGAACCAGGATTTTTCGTCCTTTCTAGCTACTGATTTCGGGATTTCACCCGAAGAGCTTCTTGCATCCTATTAAGCTGAAGAAGCTGCAAGACCTGTACCATCCTCAAACTCTACTGTGTCGGCAAGCACCGGGGCAAAAAGATCAATACACAGTACATCGAGAGTCTGGAAAGATTTCAACCAGATTTTCGAGACATCAGACGGCATTCAGAACAAGTATGCTGTTTGCAAATATTGTAAGCACAAATTAACTGCGAAATCTTCAGGTGGAATAGGGCACTTCGAGAGACATGCTGAGAGTTGTAGAAAAAAGGCGAGACTAGCTGTGAGACAGACATAGCTGGAATACAACCCCGACGGTACGGTACGTCACTGGGACTACAATTCTGAGCTAGCTCGTGAAGCTCTTTGCCATTTAATCGCTTCCCAAGATCTACCTTTAAACCTTGGTGAGTCACCAGCATTTGAAAACTATATTAAGACCACTCATAATCTTAGGTTTTCTTCAGTTTCTAGACAGACAACAACTAGAGATCTGATTAAATACTATAATAATTGTCGTGGTAAGCTAAAAGAGCTCTTTAGCGTTTGCACTTTTTTTGTGTCTTCGACATCAGACATATGGAGTGGTAGGGCTAATGTACGAATAGCATCATATAAGAACTATTATCTTGCAATGGGTGTACACCCACGTAAGTTTGGTGTAGATATGCTAATTAGATGAAACTCTACTTTCTTGATGCTTAAGGAACTCATACCCTATAAGAATACATTTTTTTGTTTTTATTAATACAAACTATTGTACCCGGAATGGTCAACCGCTACTCACAGAGCAACATTGGTATGTTACTAATTACTTGCTGTCATTTTTGAAAAAAAATTATGATGTGACTTGTTCTTTATCTGGAGTTTATTACTCAACCGCTCCTTTAATTGTGCATAATATTCTAGAAATTGCTAATCACTTAAAGAACCACGAAAATGGTACTATTTTGAGAACTATTTTTGCTATGAAAACTAAATTTTTGAATATTGGAAAAAAAATTCCTATGTTACATGCATTCGCATTTATTTTATATCCTAGAGCTAAAATTCGAGGATTTGGTAATTTTGTCTCACTTCTAAGTGATGCGATAGGCACTAATTATTCTAATTATTTTTCACATGTTCATGCTAATTTATCTAAAGTTTATGCTAAGTACGATCAAAAGTTTGGTGAAGTTCGCCTACAGTGACCTCCACCACCACCCACAACAGGTAAGAAGAAAACTATGTGGGAAAAAATGTGGGGTGCAGGTGTCTCTACCTTGTGGAGTTCGAGTACAACAACGTCAAGCTCGGACACAACAACAGGCAGTGGGGAGTTAGCTGCCCATCTCAATAGCGACCAAGAGCAGCAAGAGGAGGACTTCATCATTTTGTAGTGGTGGCATGAGCACAAGATAATATATCCGGTGCTTTCCATATTAACACGGGATGCGTTAAAAGTTCTTGTCTCCACGATTTCTTCGAAGTCTGCTTTCAGTCTATCTAGAAGAATAATCGAGGAGAGAAGAACAAATCTGACAAGTGAGATGGTGAAAATACTTCTCACTTTAAAAGATTGGGAACAAGATGAACAACGAGCTCAACACACTACAGAAAATGTTGAGCTGGCGGCGACATTTAAAAATCTTTATCTTAATCACGAAGAATAATTGCAATCTTCACTTTTTTCCTATACCACTGGGCTATAGGCTGTACTCTTTTTTCTTTGCCAAGGTTTTCTCGTGTTGAGTTTTTACTTAGCAAACTTTTTAACGAGGCAGCCAAACATCAATAAAGCCTGTTATTTAGTTCCAATTATTTTTCCCATTTTAGAATTTATTTCATATTTTTAGCTTTTTCTCAATTTATATATATTTTTAAAAAGTTTTTCCTACATCCTTTGAGTTTTTCTAATTATTCTAACTTTTCTCCATTTTTCTGATTTTTTTTCAATTTTTTCTGTATTTTTTCATACTTTTTCGATTTTCTAATTTGTCAAACATTTTTTTCGATTTTTTTTCCTGATTTTTCAAAATTTGAATTCTTTTGGCTCCAACGGGCCACCCGGCCTGTTTCACCCCGCAAGGCAACGGGCTAGCACGACACGGCCCATTATTAGCCGTGACACCCGATAAACGGGCCGGGCCGTGCCGGGCTACCTGTTTGGCCACCTCTAGATGCCTCTAATCTCATCAATTATTTGCATGTAATAAAATAGATAGATAGATAGATAGATAAATTTATGTATAAAGATATGTGGCAAGGAATCATATAGCATAAAATAAATTTTTAATTGATCTCGCGGAAATACCTCAAAGCCTTGACTGTCATTCAGGGAACGGCCGCAAGTGCTCATTAGCCTAAATAATTCGTTGTACTCTTGATCTTTGACAACATACTCCAAGATCTTTGGTCCAACAAAATACAATGCCGGGAGCACAATGGGGCCAAGTGCGAATGAGACAATGGCATTTGCCATGTATTCTTGAACCGTTGGCACATATCGGCTCCTCTGCCATTCTGCCTCGGTAATCATGGACCTCAATAGCTGTATCCACTGCAGATAAGTTCCAGTTTTTCAATACTAAAACTATGCAACACATAATCAGGGGGTCACACATGACACTCACTATTTCTATCAGGTGTTTTGTAACATCACAGTCTTGTATTGCAGAAGCCTTTGCTCCAAGCTGGTTCACCGTAGTATAAAGAGCACAAAATACTATTTTCACTTGTTCAGAGTAGAACTCATCTTTGTGATGCCCGTCCCACCTGTCATAACCATTGGCAAAACAGGTCACATGAATTAGCTATGCATAACAAGCACTACTTAAGAAAGAGAAAACAAATACATCTAGTTATAGGATTGTACTTCTCAACTAATGCTATGAGGTTTTCCAATTCTTCTTTTGATCCCCCAACATCGAAGAAGTCATCAACAACAGTTGTGAGCACTCCATTTTTGGCCCATGACATACGGGCATCAGACAATTCAGGAGGGAATATGGTAGCAGCAGCAGAGAGATAGCAGTATGTCAACTTCTGCCGTGCAAATTGTAGCTGATCCAGTCTGTTGTCTTTCACCCAACTGGTGCAACAAAATTTTGCAAATTGTCCAATTAAGAAGATAGCAGAGCATAATATGACAACATTCTGGATTACCTATCAAGATGCTTAAGTTCATCCTGGTAAATAGATTGAGAGGTATTGAAATCTTCAACAGCCAAAGCTAGAACATCTTGATTGCCACAACAAGGCCTGATTAAGAAACATATTTGAAATTGGTGTCTAACATACATATTACTCAGATTTTACGAACCACTTTTTTTTTTGTGAAATGGAAATCTTACAAGTATTCTGTCTTTAGCATCTGAAAACCCTTATCATCAAAATGTTCGATGTTTCTCTTGTGGTCTAGACGTTCCAGTGTTGTGTAGAAGGGAATCTTAAGAGTGTACTCCATCTGAAATGAAAAAATTATAAAATTAAACACGAACAGAATCCCCAAGTAAAATGGAATTCCAAATTCATGAAAGCACCTCTCGAAAGACTGTAGTTCTTTGTACCCCATTAGAGCACAGTTTTTCCTTCAATAAACTGCCTGACCAGGAGCCTATGTTATCTAAGATCAATTCATTATCTGCTATACCGACTTTTGAAGCCTTGTATAATTCCAGTGTAGATTTTGTATCATTTAGGTATCCTTGAAGTGAATCACGGAAAGTGGAAGCTTCAGCAACATGAGATAACTCAACTGCACAAGATTTAAATCGGTGTGTTATTAAATCAAGAACAGAGTTAGATGAGATCAATAAGAAAGGAGATTCCATTCCAAGAACACACCTGAGGAAACGTCATATCCATTCATTCTTAAAAGACGAAATGACATCGCACATGTTGCTATGTCCAACATGATTTCCTCATCTCTCTGTAACCAGCAACTGCAAACTGGCTACAGTCAAATTTGTGGGTTACAACAAACAGACTTAAAGGCTTCACTCAAGGTTATTACCTGTATGTCATGTCTAGGATGCTCTTTATCTCGCTCTCAAAATACTGAGATATTCCCATCTTTTCAAGAGAATCCACCATTGAAAGCTGACAATATATATTTAGCGGATACGCTGCTGGTACTGCAAAAGTCTAATGTTATTAAGTATTTAGTAACAATCTACACCTAGCAAGGTCTTGACAAGGAAAAGTATGCAGAATCACCTGCACTGCCAAATTTATTGACAAGTAAATTTAGGTACTGGACGGCTTTATCATCATAGCTGTGGACTAATGCGGCAGCAGTTGTGGAAGGGCAGTTGAACAACGAACCATTCTTCCTCTGGAACTTCATGATTTCACTCCACTCAAGCAGGTTTCCCAATCCTTCAGCGACATAAGCCATATATGCCTTTCTTCCATAAGAAATGTCCCCAACCTCTCTAAATTAAACCAACTGTCAGGATTTTCGGTGTGTTACTCAGAGGTACTACTCAAATGAAGATTGCTAATGCCCTGAAAAATTTTGGCTGTTCGAAAAATTTCCAAAGAGAAATCTTCTTAAAAAGCCTACTTTATTCCGTCTTTCAAAAGGAATGGGGAAAAAAACTAAGCTGACAGTAAATTTCAATTCACAAAGCCAATCCATACATCCTAACTTTACAAACCACTAAACCAGCTGCCCTAAAATACAAATAGGAAAGAAATACAACATAAATTTTCATGCCAGCATTTGCGATTGACAAACCTTTTCAATTCCATCTCCTGGAGGTGAAGAATCCCATCAAGATCAGTTTGTCGGACAGGAAATTCCAAACCCATCCCCATGGAGAGGCTAAGCATACCAGCAAAAGTGATGTTGAAACCTACAGGAGTGACAATCTGCTCGTCCATAACAGTGGAGAAATTTCTTCCAATAAAATTTAGTCCTGTCAGCAACATTTTCATACCGATAAGAGTCAAGACCTTTCCAATCTTGAACTTGAAGATGGAGAAGATTAAAACAACGTTGACAGGTAAGCGAATATTTGTTTGTACCTCTCCTGATGTGCTCCCTGCCAACATTCCATCTCTTAAGTGCAAGAACACATGCCAATGTGGATAAGAGAATGCCCTTGTTGACCGACGAGTCAAATTGGTAGATACCCCAGGATCCATTATTCTGTTGATTTTCTAAGATCCATTCAACACATTGTGGGAAGCGTGGAGCATGAGAGGAACCCCTCGAGGGCACCATAGCCACCCATGCCGTGTCGTATGAAGATGGTGGTAATTCGACTCTCTGGAGCTGCTTCCTTATTCTAGCCTCCAGTTCCTTGGTGTGCTGCATTTGATTACGTTATTTAATTACTTGAAGCAATAATCTCACGGCAGGAACTCAAATATAAATCAGCAGCGAGGTTCATACCACACTTTTCAGGCTTGCATTTTCTCCTACCAACCTCCTCTCAATGTATGCT
Organism: Rhipidocladum racemiflorum; assembly: GCA_036346355.1. Taxonomy (NCBI): domain Eukaryota; kingdom Viridiplantae; phylum Streptophyta; class Magnoliopsida; order Poales; family Poaceae; genus Rhipidocladum; species Rhipidocladum racemiflorum. The sequence goes on along the minus strand of CM070576.1, from coordinate 65,386,958 downwards.
GTTTGAAGAAATGAGATGGATATCACATATCGATTATGAGAGTGGCGGAGCCAGGAGTTTTGAAGAATCGGGGCAAACTTTTAGCATAAAGATGGGGTAACAGCGTGATTCAAATAATTAATCATTGGGAACATACAGAGCTAACAGAAAAATACAAATTCAATCTCGCGAGCAGGAGCAAGAGATGAAAATCAGTGTAGTCCTAGATTATGCCATGTCTTAAATTGCAGTTGCTTTATCGATGGCAACAATTTCGTAACTTGAAGTCTCATGTAAAATGCATCTAAGATGCCATTTTCAAAACGATAAACAGTAAACGGAACCAAGAAGACACCGATGTGTGTACCTCTGCTGATCCCAGGACGAGACGCTGTCCCCGATTTCATCGGCGTCATCCCGCGAGGCGAGCAGCAGCAGGAAGAACTCGGCAGCATGAGGAACCTGGCCATGCCACACCGCCCGAAAGAATGGGAAAGAAATATTGGCCACCGGTGATTAATTTCGGATGGACGACCACCTCGCGGACCGAATCGGCTGTAAGGAATAGTGAATCCGGCAGAGATCGATCACCTGATGAGGGACCGCCGCCGCCGCCGCCGCCGAAAGGATTTACGGGACGGATCACCGGAGATGGTAAGGCACGGGTGTAAAGAGGACAGACGGGGTAAAGGGAGAATTAATAATTGATTTATCCTATTGATGTAATTGATAATTTATTTTATATATGATTTTAAATCTAATTAGTAAAATATTATGAAGCAAATAATTAATGATATAAATAAATAAAAGTAAATCATCAACTATTAGCTATAAATACCGTGCAATGGGCCAGGCAAAACTGCAACACATGCATATTGTGTTATGCGGAGCCTTTCTACTAGTATGCGAGGATTATACAATGCTCAAAATATCTAATACAATTTATTTATTTATTTATTTTGATCCACGATATAGGTCAATCAGATATTTATTGAAGTGTTTCTATTACATCAGCTCTATTTTTATTATTAAGGCCCTGTTTGGTACGGTTCCAGATTCTAGTAGAAACGGAAACGGTTATAAATTCTTAGTAGAAACGTTTCAGGTAGGATTCTGTGAATCGGGTGGAACGGGGTCGAGACCGATTTGATCACAGAGTGGAAAAAGAAGAAACGATTTGAGGAGAATCGTTCCAAGCTTTAATCTGTTTGGTTGGGTTTCTTCCAGAATCTAGTAGAAACGACTCTGTTCCAAATTGTCAAACGAGGCCAAACTCATAGATAATAGAGTTATACAAGAAACACAACTCTATTTTAGCGCATGGTAGCAACTGTATTTCGTCTAGCCCATCATTATAAGGTCAAAATTCGTGGGAGAGAGCTATAGGTTAGTTTGAGAGAATAACATTGTAAAATTTTGTTTGTCAATTTTGATTGTGAAATGATATCCCTATGTACTGAAATTTGATTATTTAAGGATGAATGCTTGAATGAAAGGACTATCTGACAAAAACACTGACAATGGATCGACTTGAGAGAATGAATATGCTTACTTTTTCTCTAGTTCAGGCTTGTAAAGACTAAAAATACTGTGATAGTGAACTCTGTATGTATGATGCATAAATCAACTTATTTGCAACAAATTAGTCATATTTAGATGTCCCAGATAAATTTTTGCTCCGAACTATCACTGTCGATAGATACATACCGTGAGCTTATGCATGAGATCGACGATACCGGTGCAATAGGTGAAGTTGTCAATCTACCGCATCGACGCGGGTAGTTAACGAAGCTTTAGGCCAAAAGGCATAAAATAAGAGCTCTTTTACAGTGCACTAAATTGAATATGAACCGTTTATTCTTTTCGATCCAATGAATTAGATTAACTAGAGTTTATTTATACTTCATCTGGTAGTAGAGTAGCAAAAACACTCTTAACAAATCAATAGTTAGATATAATTTCTACTTATATATTATATATTATCAATATAATACATCGTAAAATTTCTCTAAAATAAAGACTCCATTTGGACGAGCATTAGCGATAGCATGAGACCATGGAACATTTGACTGGCGCTGGTTGGGAGATCTTTCCGAGCTGAAATTTGTCCTGTCTGTCTATGGCATGCGTTGCACAGGGCTGAAGGAAATGAAAGAAAAAAAGGATATCCCTTGAACCTATATAGGAGTATACAGGAAAGCCGTAAATTGTCGGGTTGCTTCTTTCACTCCCATGATCCCACGTGGACTCAGCAGCAGTATCTTTTTCAAGTATCGATGACTGATGTGTGTTATAAAATACATAGAGTCATAATCTAGGTTGGTCCATCGGTTGATGGACGAATCTAAATTTATCTTTTTTTCTTTTCTATATATTAAGCATCCTTTTTACAGAGAAAATCAATTTAATAAAGAGAGATTTACCCTCTACTTTGTGTGTGCTTCCTATTCTCGCTCTTGTGATTTTGTGATGTGCTGATGATTGTTCGTGGGAGAACGACGATGTTTTACAATACGTTATCAGCACGACATTCTACCATGGCCGATCGTGATCGTCTACACTGCATCGATCAACACTTCATCGAGTCCATCCTGCGACACGCGATCATCTTACCGCAAAACCTACGTAAGTTCAAACTGCGTATGTCAATCATGCATGAGCAATCAAACTAAATCATGTGGATTAGTTTTGCTAATTAGTTTACTTGCTAATCTAATCTATTTTGCGATCCTAAGCTATTGTTCTTCATCAAACACACACAAAAAATGAAAATCATCACCGGCCCCGAAGGTGACTCCCAATGGTATGCTGACGGCCACCGCCTGAAGCGGCGCCCGAACGCGCCGTGCATAGATTCAGAAGAGATGACGCCCGACGCGTGGCATGAGAAGACAAACCAGCGGCGGCCCGGAGACCACACCTGTGTGTGGCCGAGTGGTGGCCGGGAGCATGCACCCGCGCGTGCCTGAGCGGCGTCAGAGCACGGCGAACGGAGACCCGCACCCATGCGTGGCTGAGCGGCGGTCAGATCCCACACCCATGTGTGGCTGAGCGACAGCCCGAGGCGGTGTTTCGACGCCAAAAGTAGTGGCCTCGGAGGCGACACCCACGCGCAGCCGATCGCTCACCGACGACGATGACTGCGTGATTCCCGCGGCGCCGCCCGAGTTACCACCAAAAGCGCCGGCGCCTACATGTGAGGAGACGCCCACCGGTTTTTAATGGTGATGCTTAGGCCTCGTGGGCCTATTGGGCCAAACCAAACCCGGAAGGTCCGCTTGGTTTTTTCCTTTTTTTTAAAAAAAAGGAAATTTATGTTTTTGCCCTTCGGTTTTTTTAGTAATTTTGGGAATGGATAAATAATTCTAAAAATTGATGTGAAAATCTTGAAAAATTAGATTTTGGGTATATGGACTTCCGTAGAATTTGAAAAAAAAAATATTTAGCATATTTTGGAAGTTCCATATCTTGTGTTTATTTTATAGCATTATTTTCATGTATAATATGTTCTGTAATTTGATTTTTTTGTTATTTAAGTAATTCTAAAAATTGCTTAATAATCCACAGAAAATTACGAAAATGCTAGAAATTTTTTGTATGACACATTAATTATGCCATGTCTCTGATTATTTTTTCCTTAGAATTATTTCATGTTTTATGTGCTTAATTTAATTGTTCTATTATAATTCTAAAAATTGTTTGGTAATTAACAGAGAATTATGAAAAATACTAGGGAAATTATAGAAAATTTCAGATAGGATATTTTGAGCATCATGTCTCTGGATTAATTTTTTTAGCATTATTTCATGTTTTAATTTATGCTGGAATTTACTTTTCTGTTATTAAGTTAGGCTGGAAAATTGGTAAATAATTAATAGAAAATTATGAAAATGCTAGACAAATTTTGAAAATTTAGATAATTATTTGATGAATAGATATAAAACAAAATTTACTGATTTAATGAGATGCATGCAATATAATATTTTTCCAATAGTAAAATTTAATATTGCTTACACACGGGATATGTCAGATATCGCAAAAAGGGAGTATGCTGAGCTTGCCTTAGATGGCAACAATTACCTAACTCGAACAATAGATGCCAAGATCAACCTGATAGCTCGAACTCGCAAAATGTGCTGCTTTGCATTTCCTGAGGCACCATCTCTATCCGGACCTGAAGGCCGAATACATTATAGAGGAGGACCAACTGGCATTGTGGAATTCTCTGAAGGAATGATACAACCAGTAAAGATCCATACTATTACCAGAAGCACAACGCAAATAGACCCTCCTACACTTTCAGGGCTTCAAAACTGTGGTAGCATATAATTCTGGTATGCACAAACTTGTTACAAAATGTTAGATTTTGTAACAAGAAAGTTACTGATGCTGAGATGATCGATAAAATGTTGTGCACCTTTCACCCCAACATGAGGATACTGTAGCAACAGTACCATCATGCAAAGTACCAGAAGTACTCTGAGCTTATTTATGTTCTGCTAAAAGTAGTAAAACATGATGAACTTTCTAATAAAGAATGATCATGCACTTTTGAATGGAAGTCAAGCATTACCTAAAGCACATGCTAACGCTCAGCAGGCTAGCAATAGCCAAGGCCGCAGAAAGGACCAAATGAATAAAGGGAAAAATGGAAGAATGACAGAAACAATAAAAAAAGGGGCAAACCCCAGTGGAAAGGTAAAGGAAAGGGTTAAGGAACCTTTCAGAAGCAAGTTTAGGCCAACAAGACTGCTAACCCTCCTTAGCCATGCTTTAGGTGTGGATGTGTCAGCCATTAATCACACACTTGTCGCACCCCAAAGCATTTAGTGAAACTTTACATGAAATCCACTAGGAGATTTCAAAAGAATCAAGAAAATAAGGTTAAGGCACAATTCACCGCTCAACCAGTTGTTAGGCAAGAAGATGAGAAGAAGGACGATATTGTCCCTGATTCGGTGGTCAAGTTCAAAGAGGGCCTATTCGAGTATGGGGACTCACCTATGGATGAAGACGACCTTCTTGTTGTTGAACTTTAGGAATTCCAAAAGAATACCAATGTTTCTTAGGAGGAGGGACATGATCTATATGGAGACCTGCAGTAGTCTCCCTGTTACTCTTTTTTGTTTTATTACTCGATGTTGTATTTTTCTTAGTTGAGTCTCCTTAAGAGATTCATTTTATCAGTTTAGTAGTTATGTTCCTGCATGAACATTTGGTCTACGCTTCTATTGAGCGATAATCAATTGTAACTCAATAAAGTGTTATTTCCCAGAATATTTGCTCATTTTATACTATGCTTGTTCTATATTTTTCAATATATTCTTATTGCAACAACTGAATTAATTGATTTTATTTCTTTAATGTAGAACAATTATATAATCCAATGGCGGAGGAAGAAATATGTCTCGTAGACAGTTGTAGCAAAAATCCTAGTCTTAGGGAGACTAAATATTTTTATTTAGACTTTGACTAAGAAAATTGAAAATATTATGACTATCGCCAGAAGCAATGCACTCATAGTTGGCACTGGAAGAGTCATTGTAGTTCTCCCTGAAAGGACCGAAGATGTTGCCTAGAGGGGGGTGAATAGGCTTAATAAAAATTTTCAGCGGAAGTAAATTTTCCTGAGGGGGTCAACCTAGACTATTCGAGTTTTGTCCGGATACTCCAAGCTATTCGAATTATCCGGAGTGATGTGAGCGGATACTCCTGGTTGGGTTGCTCGATATGAGATTTTAAATCTCTCCAACTTTTAAACAAACTACTTGAACATAAAGTAACTAATCACTATCAGGTACCTGGAATAAGTAGAGATCTAGAGCCAAACACAGAGAGGAAGTACATCGAAGCTCCCAAAGATCCAAAACCATACCACCTTTAGCAAAAGTGAAGAAGAACACGGAGACAACGATTTTTACCCGAAGTTCGAATTTTTGAAGGGAATCCTACGTCTCCGTTGAGGAGGCACAAAGCCTTGGTCCCTCTTTGCGACTGTCTACATGCTGTGGCTAGAGACGTCTTTTTTGGACACGGCTAGCGATTTCAAAGAAGAATTTGTGCCAATTGAGATTTTTTATTACACATTTTTGTAGTTATCGCAAAATTTCTTCTTTCTTAAACTATTACATTTTTCTTGACAGCTTTTTAGCTGAGAATGTGAACTTTGTATTAATCGTTTGGCTGCGTGCATCTCAGTATGCAGAGGCCGGAAGTTTAATATATTCTTCCATTATCTAAAAAAAATATTTTAAAATTATGAATGGTAAAGAGAATGCATTAGGAAGTTGTCGGTGTATTCTACACCAGGGTACCCACTCCCCCGCAATAAACACGGTCGCCGGGCGGGCAGGGCGCGTTCGGGCCCCACCGCTACGGCGAGCAGTAGGGCCACAAGGTGGTCGCCCAGTGGACAAGTGGCGATCAGGCCACACCACTGGGCGCTCAGTAAGGTGGTCGCCCAGTGGACAGGTGGCGATCAGACCACGCCACTGGGCGCTTAGTAAGGTGGTCGCCCAGTGGACAGGTGGCGATCAGGCCACGCCACTGGGCGCTCAGTAAGGTGGTCGCCCAGTGGACAGATGGCGTACAGGTCACGCCACTGGGCACCACCCCCGAGGCTGCAGTGCCAGGATCAGGGGCATTTAATGTGAATCGTGCGCATTAAATGCAAAGCGTGGAGGCTACAGTATGGTGGCGCACATTCCCCAGGCGCGCATTGATGACGGGTGACGTCACGATGGCACCCCTCCCACTGACGGAACGGGCGGCGTTGGCGGCCGTAGGGTCCGAGGCAGGGGTGTGACGGCTACGGCAGGCATTAAATGTGCTGCAAGGATAGAGACGGGCGCATTAAATGCCCCGTGGCAGTGTAATGAGTATTGTAGGACTATTGTAACCCACGCATCTCAGCCAGTTCGACTATAAAAGGGAGCTGGGGTGCATGGGAGAGAGAGTTCCGGTTTTGGTTCCGTTCTTTGGCCACAACACAAGCAATACCAAGAGAAGCAGGACTAGGGCTGTTACTCTTCGGAGGGCCTGAACCTGGGTAAACCCTAGCGTCCCCCTTCTTGCAAGCTTCCACTGCACTCCAGCCTCATCCTCTGGCGATTGCCCCGAAAGCCCCCCCCCCCCCCCCGTCTGAACCTTACAAGCACCCGATCTGGAGGTGCCTGTTGGCTAGAACGCCGATAGAAGTTAAGCTTGGCTTAAAGATTTGGGTTTTGGTTAGGGTTTTTATGGATTCCGCCCAAATCCACCACGATTCTTGCTAGATCCCGTGGCCTCGATAGATGTAGGGGCAGCCATGCCTCCCACTCAGCCGCGACGCCATGATTTAGCCCAAATCCACCATGATTTTGGGGGGAAGCGGCGAAAGGGGCTGGTGGCATGGGGCTGAGAGGATGGGAGGGGGAGGCTGCTCGGCTAGGGTTTCAGGAGTGGCTCTCGATTGAGGCACGGTTGGGGCAGTCGATCTAGGCTGCAAGCCTGCAAGCGAGGAGCTCTACCCCGCACAGGCTCACTAGGACACATGTCGACCAATGGTTGCTTCCAAGCCGCCTCAAAACCGGTGGAGCGCGGAGGGGGCAACAAACCATGGTATCATAATATCTGTGATGCAAGAGCCCAAAACAACATGTGCTTATGTAATAGAACACAGTCTTGTTTGGACGGGGAGAACAAGAGAAGCAAAGAAATAAACCTATCCTCATAGCTCGGGACTTTGACCGTTCGACAATCTCTGCAGCTATAAAAGTAACGAGACACATCGAGATGGCTAGATGGGTAGTACTTTCTCCGTCCAAGTTTATAAGACTTATTTTTTTAATGGTTTTATCTCTAAATATAAGGTGTACTTCATACTCTAATGCAAAATTAGTGTAATGCTCCCTCTATGCCCTTAATAAATACTCATCTTTACTTTGTATTCTCCATACACATATTGAATATAGCACTTAGTGATAATAATTTGGACTAATCTAACTATTAATTAATAATATGTTCTTAATCTATATAGAAAAAACCCGACTTATAAAATTGAACAGTACGGCGTCGACTAGTTGGCAGATGGTCACTTTGTGAGACCAACCGCGCACCGTTGTACTAGCAACCGTCGACGTCCTAGACCAACGAATGCGATAAAGTCATTCGCACAAGCTGAGTTGACGGATGGATCATTCGTACAAGCTGAGTTGACGGATGGATCGTTCGTCCTTGCACCCTGAAAAGCCGGGCGACAGGGGCAGTGTGCGTACGACGAGTACATTGTCTGCGCGCGATAGACTGTTCGCCGCTCGGCAACAGGGGTCTTCCCGATCGGGACGTGCATAGACTGTTCGCCGTTGGGCGTGTTGCGCGTGTGATTTTGAGCGGCTTCTACGGAAGGACATACATTATCTGTTCTGCGATAAGACAGGTGTACGCGTGAAGGAATGCGACCCTTCAAACGAGGAATTAAAGGACCGAGGTTCTCTATAGTTTTTCTCCGCTCCATCCCGCATGTAAACTGTTAATTAGCTAACGATGAAGCAAGGGCCGTTAAGGTCGATCATGGCGGCAGCAGTGAGTTCCACGGCCACCATCAGCCAGCTCCTCTTTGTCGAGGCACGCGCTGTCTCGTGAATGAGGTTTGTTTTGTTAAGAGGAATTGATCGGATCACGGACAGACCTGACAGCAAAGGACATTGTACGAAGGTAGCACCCGGATCGGACGTTCAGAGGCTAGTCATTCCCATTCAAGAAAATACCTATCTTGATCGATCATCACGCTAACACGGCTACACCACCTAGCTAATTAATATTGTGTGCAACTAAAGATACAAACACTCCTTGCCTGCTACTCCTTTCAGATTGAGTGGCTCATGGATCACTGCATTCACTGCATCAGCCTTTTCCTTTGGTGAGTTAAATCCATCAGTCCTGAGGTAGAAAAAGTGGCAAACCTTGCACATCTTCCAGAACAGCTCCTTGCAGGGCCTAGGAACAGCACTTCCTTCCCTAAGAACCAACCTTAGCAGGTCTCTCCTGCAAGTGTCCATGGGCTTCTGTAGCTCCCTTGTAGCCTCTTCTATGGACATCGAACCGCCACTGTGAAGAACCAGCAGGGAAACACTGTTCAGCTTGCCCTGGCTGCCCTCCCTCTGCAGCACAAGTTTACCGAGTGTCAATTGCCACCATCTTCTAATAACAAAGATCACTGAATGGAAATCAGGGGCTAATGGCTAATTGCTATTCTCTTACCAAATAACAGCAACAATTTGAGACTGAAATTAAATGACCAAGTATGCTTTTAACTATGCACACTATTATTTTCCATCAGTGCAGCAAATCTATCATGAAAACAGCAGGACACAGCAATATACTCTACCTCATAGGATTGAACATCATTCAGGAGACGACCACATGCGCTCATTAGCCTGAATAATTCATTGTATTCTGGATCTCTGACAACAGACTCCGAGATCTTTGGCCCAACAAAATACAATGCTGGTAGTACTACGGGACCCAGTGCAAATGTCACAACCGCGTTTTCCATATATTCCTCTGCTGTTGGCACATACTGGCTCGTTCGCCATTCTACCTCGGTCATCATAGACCTCAGTAAATCTATCCACTGCAGAGGCCATTTGAGTTGCATTGTCAACACTCAAGACTGAATAATTCGGCAAAGGACATTTGGCATGAGACTTACTATTTCTTTTAGGTGTTTGGTAACATCACGGCCTTGTACTGCAGAAGCCTTTGCTCCTAGCTGGTTAACTGAAGTGTAGATTGCAGAAAATACGATCTCTACTTGTTCAGAGTAGTACTCCTTTTGGTGATGCTCATCCCACCTATGACAAGCATTAGCGAAACGACCAAATTAAGCCTGAGAATTACGTAAGAAAAGTAGGGTAAAGACATCAATGTAAAGGATCGTACATCTCGACTAAATCCACGAGGTTTTCCAATTCTTCTTTTGATCCTCCAACGTCAAAGAAGTCGTCAACGACAGTAGTGAGCACACCGTTTTTGGCCCATAAAATGCGAGCATCGGACAGCTCTGGAGGGAAAATGGTACCAGCAGCAGACAGATAGAAATATGCTAATTTCTGCCGTGCAAATTGTAGCTGGTCCAGCCGGTTCTCTTTAACCCAACTGTCGTTAAAAATTTTTTGCAATTCACCGAAATAAGCTGGAGGTTGTTGGTTCGTATAAGGCAATAGAGCATTACTGTCAGATATACCTGTCGAGATGCTGAAGTTCTTCCTGGTGGATGGATTGAGTTGTGCTGAAATCTCTTACACCCAAAGCTAGAAGATCTTTATTGGTATGAGAAGGCCTGTTTCGGCAATACATTTCAGGTTGGTCTCTACTGTCTACATAACTCAAATTTGTTGGGAACTTCTTGTGTGAAACAATAAACTTACAGGTATGATGTTTTTAGCATCTGATAGCCCACAGTGTCAAAATGTTCAATGTTGCTCTTATGGTCTAGACGATCCAACGTGGTGTAGAACGGACAGTTAAGAGCATGCTCCACCTAAAACCACAAAAATTATAGCGTTAAGCGTACAGGCAGAACCTCCAACGGAGACAGGAAATCCATGAAAGTACCTCTTTAAAGAGTGGAGTTCTTTGCACCGCACTATAGCTCAGTAGTTGTTCCTTCAGTAAGCAACCTGACCAGGATCCTATGCTATCTAGAATCAACTCATTTTCCGAGATACTGACTTTTGAAGCCTTGTATAATTCCAATAGAGATCTTGTGTCATTCAAATATCCTTGAAGTGAGTTACAGAAACTGGAAACTTCAGCAACATGAGACAGGCCATCTGCACCACATTTTCATCAGCGGCAGGAGCTATGGGAGCGTTCTCACGTAATGCATAGTCCAAGTCCATAGTTCCAAGAACGATTTGCAATTTTTCTTTCCAAGAGGGGAAGTTAGATCTAGAGAGTTGTTTAATGCCATTTAAAGTATTGACAATGTTCGACGTACCCATTATTGAATATATATACACACACACATGAATAAGGTAATGTCTGGCATAAAATTAACCCTACGTTGGTCTGATTAATAACATGCTAATGACAGAAAAATAATAGTTCTTATTCGTATCACCGTTGGAAGAAAACGAAAAGAACTAGAATTATCTAATGAGTGACACATGTTCATAAACAACGTTGGTCAGTATATGATCATGGTCATGATATAATCCCAGTTCTAAATAAATGGGTATGATACACAGTTATAATCAACTTTGGTCAGAATATAACTATGATCACAAAATAATCCCAAAACATTATTAAATCTCCAATCAATATTTCCCATTGGTTCCATATTAACCGGAGAAAATATTCAGAAATAATCATCATAAAGAATTAATTGTCACACCAATTAACTTGCTCATAAAATTAATCTAAATATTAATGTCCAGAACAATAATAATAAAATTCAATACAATAATAATGCCCAGGAAAGAAAAATTGAATAATGATTATTGCTGAAATTAAATGAGGCATAATAATTGAAATGAGCTGAACAATAATCATCATATTAATTAATTGCCACTTGTTAACTTACTCAAAATTAATCATGAAATTATGCCTAGGAAAAATTGATGGAATAATAATTACTGCTGAATAAGACATCATGTAGCAAATACTGAAAACATCAATTAACATCAAAAGTAAAGAGCCCAAACAATAAAGGGCTCAAAGGTATTGTGGCCCAGAACGAATTGCCGGCCCAGCAACCGAAAAACGCAAGCTGCAGCCCAGCCGGCAACCGTGGTCCACACGCATCAAACGAGCGAGCTGGCCCAAAAATGCGAGGCTCAGCCAGGCAGCGCGGCCCAGCAAAGTCCCAGGCCCGCGTGCAATGAATCCCAGCCGTCAAAACGATCGGACGGACCAGATCTCTCCGGATCCGATCAAAAGAGATGTCGGCTGAGGGAAACCAAACCCTAGACCAAAACTCCCGATCCAAAAATTCCGCCATGGGCGAAGTGGCGGAGACGATGACCGAGCGCGAAGCAGCGGGATGGGGCCCCCGCGTGCAGCGAGCTGAGGCAACGCGCGGCTCCGGCGAGGCGGGACCTCACCCCGTCGCGCTCGTGCGCAACCATCCCGCGGGCGAAACTGAAGCTCGGAGGGAGATGGCGCACGAGCGACGCCGAAGCACGCTCGGGTCGGCCAGTGGCGACTACGGCAAAGGTAAGCCCCTAATCCCGTTAGGCCATTAGGTTTTCCTCGATTGTTTTGGGATTTTGGGATTTGGTGAAAAACCGAGTGGGGATTTTGAAATTAGAGTTTCGGGAATGAGTTCTAGGGTTCGAATTTGAGCTAATCCCCTCCTTCTTGATGCTTAACCGAGCCATAAGATACAATAAACCGAAGCCGATTGAACCCTAAACCGACGAACAAGAAATAATCCAACACCAATCCGGGCTTAATTAGGACCATGCTAAGGCTAGTTTGCTCTGATACCAAATGTTAGATTCGCTAAGAACTAAGTCTTGATCTTAATCTAGCCTATGTCATGATCACAATAAATAATACGGAAATTAGATGATTCACTGACCCGGATTAGGAAATGCCATTAGGAGATTTTCTCGGCAATGTTCTTGAGTGTCGGTGATGGAAGCAGCAATGAGACGGCACCGTGAGCTTCACGGTGGTGGTGAGAGATCTTCGTTAGCCTATGCACCAAAACCTAGATCGGATAGGTTTGTCGGGGTTTCGTGAACTCAAAAGCAATCATCATCAAGAGAGTCCCGGTTCCACCTCTTAATATGGCGCTAGGCAACGGGACCAATCCCAAAATCGTTTGGGGCGCTCCCGATTAAAGCGCGTGCGTGATGTGTAGTGGTTCAGATCCGAGAATTTCGAAGCTTCTGTTAGCTCCTCTTGAGATCACCACTAACAGTGGGATCCTCATCGGTGCCACGATAACCGCCTTCGGCAAGCTCTGCTACTCGCTATTGTCCATACGCCTCCTTTTTTGGAAGGGTTTGTAACGCCCTGCTCTTCCCGCACCTGGGCCGCCGCCGCCAACGACCGGCTCCGCCCTTCCCGCTCGCCGCCGCTAGCCCCACAACCGCCCCCGCTCTTTGCGCGTCGACCGCCATGGTCGCATGTGTGATTCTTGCCGCCGCGCCCTCTGCCCCTATAAAACACCCCTCTCTCCCTCCGCTCTCCCCACGAGCACCACCGCCACCGCCGTCTTCCCGGCTCGGCCAGGAGCCGCACCGCGTCATCCCACGCCGCCCTGGCTCATTGCCCGGGTTGCCTCCGGCCCGCCGCTAGCTCGCCGTCCCCGCCGGGCCACGGTCTTGCGCCGCCCCATCCTCGCTCGCGGCCAGCCGTGTGCGCGCCGCTACGCCTATTGTTGGGCTGCGCTACTGCCAGCGTGCGTCTTAGCGTGGTCCACGGCCCGTGCGTGGACTTGGTCCACGGGCCCACGGCCCCACCCGTCAGCCGGTTTTTTAAAAAAAGTTTTTTTTAAAAAAATCCTTTATGACGTCATGCTGACGTCATAAAGCTATTTTTCATTTAAAAATTCCAGAAAATTGCGTTTTAATCGTTTTAAACTTCCGGGAGCTCGTTTTCGTCCGTTTGACTCCGTTCTTCTTCCTAAATTCATTAAAAACTTTAAATTTTAGTTTAGTGCTAGTTTGAAATTCAATTTGTATTTATTTGAATTCATTTGGATTTTATTTGAAATTGGGTGCTTTTTACGCGTAGATTACGGAGAGTCCGAGGAGTTCCCGAACGACAATTTCGAGCAGCAACTCGTTGAACCAGGCAAGTCACATCACTTTGATCATGTTGCTCCCAATTTTTGAACTTGTATGTTGTATTTGAAATTATTGCATGCTTATTTGTTATAAACATTAATTTTCGACCTAGTTTTAAAAGATAGATATGACCATGATTGATGTGCTACCCATGACATTTAAATTCCGATATCCTTGTAACCTTAGGAAAAATATGATTTATGACTATGGTAATATTTAGACATTGCTTAAATATGCTTAGAACTGAACTTTGGAAGTTGTGGGGAATTTTATGCCAAAATGATGACATGTTCAAATGGAAACTTATGATGATCAATGTTAGTAATAATGTGGAGATAGTATGGTTAAAATAAAAATAACTTAGACCGGGCGAGAAAGGATTGGAAAGTGGTGTGGTTATCACATTGGGTTTGTGGAAAGTCTCGCCTAGTCAATTAAGGATCAGTCTGAGTTTCGCTGAATGTAAAGCCTAACCGTACTACCACTAGTCTGGAATGGGACGGACCTAGCTAGCCATATTAAATCATGTCATGGACAGTCATGCCATATGGGGGTAGTGGTGTGGTGAAAGCGTGATGCTGCCACTTTGGCGCAAGAGGGGGCTTCTGAATAGAGAGAGTCTTTCAGCAGTAAAACCTTAGCGGGCATGACTACATGTATGAATTAATATAGGGGCCTTGTCATAATTTTATCTGTCACTCACCAAAGGAAGTGTGTTGACATAAGGGGGGAAATATTATGTCTTGTGGGTAAAGTTGTACAACCTCTGCAGAGTGTCAAACTAATCGATTAGCCGCGCTCGCGGTTATGGGCATGCCTAGCAAGCCATTCTCAAATTAGACTTTAGTAAATTAAAATTTGATTTCCAGAAAATGATGTTGGATGGAGGGAGACCATCATGGGTAAAACTTAGCCAATTCCAGGAGAGATTCCTGAGTTAAAAATGTGTACATTTGATTTTCAAAATAAAGTATGCCTTTTAAAATTGTTGAAAATGTTACTGAAGTGTTGCTTTACGCTTAAACAAACCATATAGCCATCATTTGTTACCTGTACATTTTTATTGCATCTCCGGTGTGATTTGCTGAGTACAATAGTACTCACCCTTGCTTAAATTTACCACTTCAGAGGAGGAGTATCACGATGGTGAGGACCAGTTGGACTAGGCCGTGCCCCCAGTCGATTGTCTGTGGTAAATTAATTAGGCTCTATTTATTAATCTTCAATTCCGTTGTTTCATTTATTCGTTTATTTATTCGTTGGCCTGCGCGCCATTCCATTTGTAACTTTGAATATTTATTATTAATAAAGAACGCTGGATATGCTATGGTTTCATTTCTACTGTGTGTACTAGCATTTACTAGTACAGAATACACAGAGGATTTCGGAGGTGTTATTCCGGGGTCCGACAGTTTTGTTGTGGGTATTTTATTTATCAGAAAAACTAAAAAACGGTATACCGTTGCAACGGTATACCTCTGAAACTCATGAAACTTGTGATTTTTTGCACTGAAACTCATGAAACTTAGCACTAAAAACTGATAAAACATGAAACTGATGAAACTAAACACTGAAACTGATGAAACCAGCAATGAAACTGATAAGTTTCATAGCTATACCGTTGCAACGGTATACCGTTCCCTAGTCACTCTCTTTATTTATTTATTGCAGCTCGCTTCCTCCATTGTTGCAAGAATTTTTTTGTTGCAATGCCTTTTGTGTGCATAGACTGTTCGCCGTTGGGGCGTGCTGCGCGTGTGATTTTGAGCGGCTTCTACGGAAGGACGTACATTATATGCGATAAGACAGGTGTACGCGTGAAGGAATGCGACCCTTCAAACGAGGAAAGGACCGAGGTTCTCTATAGTTTTTCTCCACTCCATCCCGCATGTAAACTGTTAGCAGTGAGTTCCACGGCCACCATCAGCCAGCTCCTCTTTGTCGAGGCACACGCTGTCTCGTGAATGAGGTTTGTTTGGTTACGAGGAATCGATCGGATCACGGACAGATCTGACAGCAAAGGACATTGTATGAAAGCAGCACCCGGATCGTACATCTCAACTAAATCCACGAGGCTAGTCATTCCCATTCAAGAAAATACCTATCTTGATCGATCATCACGCTAACACGGCTACACCACCTAGCTAATTAATATTGTGTGCAACTAGAGATACAAACACTCCTTGCCTGCTACTCCTTTCAGATTGAGTGGCTCATGGATCACTGCATTCACTGCATCAGCCTTTTCCTTTGGTGAGTTAAATCCATCAGTCCTGAGGTAGAAAAAGTGGCAAACCTTGCACATCTTCCAGAACAGCTCCTTGCAGGGCCTAGGAACAGCACTTCCTTCCCTAAGAACCAACCTTAGCAGGTCTCTCCTGCAAGTGTCCATGGGCTTCTGTAGCTCCCTTGTAGCCTCTTCTATGGACATCGAACCGCCACTGTCAAGAACAAGCAGGGAAACACTGTTCAGCTTGCCCTGGCTGCCCTCCCTCTGCAGCACAAGTTTACCGAGTGTCAATTGCCACCATCTTCTAATAACAAAGATCACTGAATGGAAATCAGGGGCTAATGGCTAATTGCTATTCTCTTACCAAATAACAGCAACAATTTGAGACTGAAATTAAATGACCAAGTATGCTTTTAACTATGCACACTATTATTTTCCATCAGTGTAGCAAATCTATCATGAAAACAGCAGGACACAGCAATATACTCTACCTCATAGGATTGAACATCATTCAGGAGACGACCACATGCGCTCATTAGCCTGAATAATTCATTGTATTCTGGATCTCTGACAACAGAATCCGAGATCTTTGGCCCAACAAAATACAATGCTGGTAGTACTACGGGACCCAGTGCAAATGTCACAACCGCGTTTTCCATATATTCCTCTGCTGTTGGCACATACTGGCTCGTTCGCCATTCTACCTCGGTCATCATAGACCTCAGTAAATCTATCCACTGCAGAGGCCATTTGAGTTGCATTGTCAACACTCAAGACTGAATAATTCGGCAAGGGACATTTGGCATGAGACTTACTATTTCTTTTAGGTGTTTGGTAACATCACGGCCTTGTACTACAGAAGCCTTTGCTCCTAGCTGGTTAACTGAAGTGTAGATCGCAGAAAATACGATCTCTACTTGTTCAGAGTAGTACTCCTTTTTGTGATGCTCATCCCACCTATGACAAGCATCAGCGAAACGGCCAAATTAAGCCTGAGAATTACATAAGAAAAGTAGGGTAAAGACATCAATGTAAAGGATCGTACATCTCAACTAAATCCACGAGGTTTTCCAATTCTTCTTTTGATCCTCCAACGTCAAAGAAGTCGTCAACGACAGTAGTGAGCACACCGTTTTTGGCCCATAAAATGCGAGCATCGGACAGCTCTGGAGGGAAAATTGTACCAGCAGCAGACAGATAGAAATATGCTAATTTCTGCCGTGCAAATTGTAGCTGGTCCAGCCTGTTCTCTTTAACCCAACTGTCGTTAAAAAAAATTGCAATTTACCGAAATAAGCTGGAGGTTGTTGGTTCGTATAAGACAATAGAGCATTACTGTCACGAGAGGTGCTTCTATGCTTTCCCTCCTAATACAAGTTGCACAAATCTTGAAGCAAACGAAGGGGTAAGTAATCCTTATCTACCCTTCATTCATGCTTTAATATTTGTGCAACTTTAAAAAGGAAGAGCATAGAAGCACCTCTCGTCTGTCAGATATACCTGTCGAGATGGTGAAGTTCTTCCTGGTGGATGGATTGAATTGTACTGAAATCTCTGACACCCAAAGCTAGAAGATCTTTATTGGTATGAGAAGGCCTGTTTCGGCAATACATGTCAGGGTGGTCTCTACTGTCTACATAACTCAAATTTGTTGGGAACTTCTTCTGTGAAACAATAAACTTACAGGTATGATGTTTTTAGCATCTGATAGCCCACAGTGTCAAAATGTTCAATGTTCCTCTTATGGTCTAGACGATCCAACGTGGTGTAGAACGGACAGTTAAGAGCATGCTCCACCTAAAACCACAAAAATTATAGCGTTAAGCGCATAGGCAGAACCTTCAACAGAGACAGGAAATCCATGAAAGTACCTCTTTAAAGAGTGGAGTTCTTTGCATCGCACTATAGCTCAGTTGTTCCTTCAGTAAGCAACCTGACCAGGATCCTATACTATCTAGAATCAACTCATTTTCCGAGATACTGACTTTTGAAGCCTTGTATAATTCCAATAAAGATCTTGTGTCATTCAAATATCCTTGAAGTGAGTTACAGAAACTGGAAGCTTCAGCAACATGAGACAGGCCATCTGCACCACGTTTTCAGGTGGATCAGTGTGACTTGTGACATGAAAGAATCAAATTTAAAAGAAGTGAACAAGGAAAAGATTCCAGCACTAGGAAATACCGGAGGAGACATCATATCCATTCATCCGTAGAATACGAAATGCCATCGCACATGTTGCCATATCCAGCATAATTTCCTCATCTCTCTGTAACCAACAACTGTAAACTGGCTCTTGTCAAGTACATGAGCAGCTAAAAGTAGAAACAGACAACTAATCTTTACTAGATATGCAGTACCTGTATGTCATGTCCAGGGTACTCTTAATATCAGCAGCAAAATGCCGAGATATTCCCATCTTTTCAAGCATATCCACCATAGAAAGTTGGCTATATATATTTTTCGGATACGTTGCTGGTACTGCGAAAATCTACCGGTATTAGGTATTTGGCAACACACGAAGTAGTTCTTGGCAAAAAAAACGAAGTGTTCTGACCCACCTGACCCATCTGCACTGCCAAATTTGTTTACAAGCAAATTTATGTACTGGAGGGCTTCAGCATTATAGGAGTGGACTAATGATGCAGCAGTAGTGGAAGGGGAGTTGAACAATGATCCGTTCTTCCTCTGGAACTTCATAACTTCATTCCAGTCCTGCATGTTTCCTAATCCTTCTGCAACATACGCCATATACGCTTTTCTTCCACAAGAGTTGCTTCCAGAATCTCTAAATTAATCAAATATCAGAATTTTCGTTTTGTTACTTTGAGATACTAGTCAAACTGATTTGGTGACCAAAAAAAAAAAAAAAAAAGAATGATAGGAAATTACGGTTCCTAAGAAAAGGCTACTTTCAGGAAGAAAATTACCAACTTCAGAGTCCATATGTACTAAAAAAAAAATACCAGAACAAAGCATCATTTTCCAAACCTTTTCAATTCCATCTCCTGGAGATGAAGAATCCTATCGATGTCAGCTGGTCTAATAGGAACTTCCAAACCCATCTCAATTGCGGAGCTGAGCATTCCAGGGAAAATGATATTGAAACCAATAGGAGCAACCATCTTCTCATCCATAACAACGGAGAAATTCCTTCCAATAAAATGTAGCCCTGTCACCATCATCACCACCACCTTTGTCATATCTAAACGTTTAAAATATCGAAGATACAAAAATATTTCCAAACAATATTGGCAAACTGGCGACTAGGTGCATAGTTGCCTATACCTCTCCTGATATGCTCCCTGCCAACATTCCATCTCTGAAGTGCAAGAACACAAGCCAACGTGGACGAGAGAACATCCTTGTTGGTTGACGAGTCTATTTGGCCGGGCTCCCATGACCCATTGCTCTGCTGGTTCTGTAGTATCCATTCGACGCATTGTGGGAAGCATGGAACCTGAGGGGAGCCCGGCAAGGGCACCATAGCCACCCATGCCGTGTCGTAGGAAGACGGCGACAGTTCGGCTTTCTGGAGCTGCTTCTTTATTCTAGTCTCTCTTGCCTTCCTGTGGTGCGTGCCATTGGCTAATTCTAACTGAAACAACAGCACCATCACATGAGATTGGAATATTATACAGTTAATAAAAAAAGAGTAACAATCAATTAAGAGATCCGTACCATGTTTTGCACGCTTGCTGCATCTTCTCCTAGTTCCATCCTGTCCTTAACATGTGCTGTTTAGAGGGGGGCATAAGGGAGATGGCTGTCACCAAATCAATTTGAACCTCGCTACTCTCTCGTGAGCAAACAGGACACCAGATGGGGCCAAGAAGATGGCAATGTACCTCTGGCGACGGCATGCCACGAAGCTCTAGTCAGTCGCATCGGCGTCGTCCCGGTAGGCCGCCGGTTGGAGGATTGGCCGCCCGAGTAGTAGCAAGCATTTGGTGGGAGAGAAGGGCTGGACAGCCTCACGAATTTGTCCATGACACACTGGGGGAAATAAACGTCACCGTAGAGGTTTAATTTACGTGTTTAGCCGGAATTGTGATGCAGAGTACGAGGAACAGATGAGCTGAGGAAAGAGGCGTCGGAATGGCAAAATCGAGGCTGATCGTCGCGTGTATTTATGGGCACGGACCGGCTGTTTTCCCCGTGGTGTGGCCCAAGAAGGAGAGAAGACAACTCCATGGTTGTGTGTCCGTGTTTCGAAACAATCAGCTTGGTTTATCTCCGTCTCGATCTTGAACACGTTTAACGTCAGCTTCACGTGCTCATGTCCCTTTTTTTTTTTTCCTGTGATGCCAGACTGCGATGTTCAATGGGCAGTGTACAGTCTCACCTAACCGAAATAATCGCACCAAAAAACCGAACCGAGCTGATCGATTCGGTTTGGTCGGTATACGGTATTTGATGCGGTATAATAAAATTCTGATTTTTTAGATATGATTTTTTCGATATGCCGTGTTCAGAGTATTGTAACAGAACAATAATTAGAGATTGAAACAGAAATATATTATATTCTAAAGCCATGCAGGGCTACACTGTCCCAGGCTTAAACTGCGGTAATAAATTTATAGCAAATTTTTACAGTGTCCAACCTTTTCGAAACACTACAGGCAATTACAGGGGTGCTGCCCCTTTCGCTAAAATACCCTATTTTTAACCCCCAATATACTCTATTTTGGCAGCACTATAATAGCAATGTTAATTAATACAAATTTTTTAAGTTTATACAATTATTACCTATTTAATCGCAATTTTTTAGAACTTATTTCAAAATTTTCCCTACGATGAGTAGACGGCAATCTAACCTACGTGATTCGTACGGAAGCCAAAATTTCTAATCTTTTTCCTCTTTCCCCCCTTTTCTTTTTTTTTTCTCTCCTCTTTTCTTTTTCTCCCCTCCTCTTTTCTTCTTTTCTCTTCTATTCTAGCCAAAGCCTCCTCCTGCTCGGTTCCTTTTCTTCCTCCCCCTGGGACCTGTGGGGGCTCCGGACTCAGATCAGCAAACCGGGTTATTACTGTTGCATCGAACTAGAGATTAATGCAACCCGTAATAACACGCGACTGCTAATAAATCTGTACTCGGACTGAGGCCAATTGGTCGGCAACACTTGAGGCAAGTGCACGTGCTAATTGATCGAACACGATCCGAGCTTCCCACTGATGTTATTGGGAAGGGTCCACAAATGTCAGTGTGGATTATTTCTAAAAGACCCGTACTCCTAATCAGGGTTCACAAAATCGATTTGGCGATTTTTGGATGAACAGTAATTTTCGATAATCGCAAAAATTGAGTCGAAAATCGGATAAATTCATAAACCAAATTTTTTTAAATAAAAATTCAAAAATCGTCGATTTTCGTGGAAAATCGACGATTTCTTGTGGAAAATCGAGATGGCTAGATGGGTAGTACTCCCTCCGTCCAAGGCTTGTTTTTTAATGGTTTTACTTTAAATATAAGGTGTATTTTATATTCTAATGCAAAATTAGTGTAATGTTCCCGCCATGCCCTTAATAAATATTCATCTTTACTTTGTATTCTCTGTATGCATATTGAATATAGTACTTAGTGATAATAATTAGGAGTAATTTAATTATTATTAATATGCTCTTAACCTGTATAGAAAAGGAATACGACTTATAAAATTGAACAGTACGGCGTCGACCAGTTGGCAGATGGTCACTTTGTGAGACCAACCGCGCACCGTTGTACTAGCAGCCATCGACGTCCTAGACCAACGAATGCGATAAAGTTTTCATTTTGGGCAATGCACGCATGCTTGTACCACAGGGGGTAAATGGAACTGCAGCGAACTGTTTGATGGCGTGCGGCAAGCTGTACAAGCTGAGTTGACGGATGGATCATTCGCACAAACTGAGTTGACGGATGGATCGTTCGTCCTTGCACCCTGAAAAGCCGGGCGACAGGGGCAGTGTGCGTACGACGAATACATTGTCTGCGCGCGATAGACTTTTCGCCGTTCGGCAACAGGGGTCTTCCCGATCGGGACGTGCATAGACTGTTCGCCGTTGGGGCGTGCTGCGCGTGTGATTTTGAGCGGCTTCTACGGAAGGACGTACATTATCTGTGATAAGACAGGTGTCGCGTGAAGGAATGCGACCCTTCAAACGAGGAATTAAAGGACCGAGGTTCTCTATAGTTTTTCTCTCTCTTTGTCGAGGCATACCGCATACGCTGTCTCGAGAATGAGGTTTTTTTTTTTTTTAAAGCAAGACAGGAGCTCTGCCGTTGATCAATTAAGAAGAGAAAAATCCGAGTATATATGAACGGGGCGGTGAAAGTCACCCCCCGGAAAGAAGAACTGAGAACCGCGACAGCGACCTATTACAAGGATCGACTACTCGGCCAAAGTTGATCTCCTAGCAAGATTAAAATCTGCGATATCGCTAAGAGCTTTCTGGACAATTGAAGACACAGGTGAATAGTGATTGTTAAAGATGCGTGCGTTTCGCTCTTTCCACATGTTCCAGAGAGTAAAAATCAAGAGTACATAGAACAGATGAGCTGAGGAAAGAGGCATCGGAATGGCAATTTCGAGGCTGATCGTCGCGTGTATTTATGGGCACGGACGCGCAGTTTTCCCCGTGGTGTGGCCCAAGAAGGAGAGAAGACAACTCCATGGTTGTGTCCGTGTTTCAAAACAATCAGCTCGGTTTATCTCCGTCTCGATCTTGAACACGTTTAACGTTAGCTTCACGTTCTCATGTCCCTTTTTTCTTCCTGTGATGCCAAACTGCGATGTTCAATGGGCAGTGTACAGTCTCACCGAACCGAACCGAGCTGATCTATACGGTTTGGCCGGTATACGGTATTTGATGCGGTATAATAAAAATCTGATTTTTCTGATATGATTTTTCGGTAAAAACCATGAGTAAACCGAATAAAAAAAATACATATATAATTATATAAAGTAATGGTCAAACACATATTAAATACGATTTCCTATGGAAATAATATTACTAGATTTGTAAAAAAAAGAGAGTAATGGTCAAATGTGTTGAATAAAGTTTACTAACATATAATTAGATAGAGTAATGATCAAAGGTGTGCATTATAAATGTATTGATATCCAAAACGACAAGTGAAAAAAAATAACATTTCACGCTAGTTTGGTAAATAAAGCATTTACCTATATCGAATCGAAATATTATGGTATTTATCGATACTAAACCAAAGTTCTATTCGATATTTTTGGTATCGCATTTCAATTACCATATTTAAAAAATATGTATTTAACAATTATACTGAATGTACAATGTGAAATGACCACCGTAGGGATGTCAACGGGTCGGGTCGGGTGCGAGTTTTACAAAACCCAACCCGAACCCGAATAACCTTTCGGGTAGAAACCTATACCCGAATCCGACATGGTTGAATCTGAGTGATGGTCGGTCAATCAGTCAGACAGACATAGTGTTGGCAGTTGGCTACTTGGCGTGAGACATCAATAAACAGACACTATGTTTACTTGGTGTGAGAGATCACTATGTTTACTTGTGCAGTAGGATACTTAATCCTTATGCAGGTGTTCAGTTAGCAGACGAGGAAAAAAGCTCCAAGTCAAGTGTCTCTTGTAATTAGCATGAGCTTTTACTTTCTGAGAAATTTGACTAATAACTCACTTGTTTTTACAGGTACACATATTGGACTGAATTTTCTCATTACTATTTAAGCACCAGTTGTATGACTTCCTAATGGAATAATATATATCGATAGTGCTCTAAACAAACTGGCAGTTTACACTCTTGCTTGTTGCTAGTATATATGTTACAAACAAGTGCATGCTCATAAAATTAATTTAATTACCCTTAATCCCTTTCCTCAATATGTTCCTAAAGGATACACATCACATCACTACTTGAACTGTTTCTTTTGTGGAATCAGTATGCAGAAATTTCCTGATGCAGTTTCAAAGCATCCTAATGGATTTACTGCAAACATTAGCTACTAAGCAAACATTAGCTACTAGGGTAGAACATGAAGAAGCATCCCAAACGGCCAAACATCAGCTACTAGGGTAGAATATTACTGCAAATCTGCAATTCCCATGTCACTAAGCAAGTAAGCAATGATCGAAACTCAGCAAACGCCTCGAGGTGGTCCCTGCGACCCTGCGGTCGAGCGCACGGCACCTCCACTGCCGCCGGCTTGCTGGCCCTCCACCAAACTCTGCTGCGTTCGCCGGTCAGAACTCACCAAACTCTGCAGCTCTGCTGCCCCTCCACCGCCGCCGGCTTGCTGGCGTCGAGCGCGCGGCACAGGAGTGGGAGGGGAGGGTGCGGGGCCGCGGGAGGCGGAGGGGAGCTCTAAGAAGGCGGCCGAAGGGAAGAGATGGGGAGTGGGGCGGCCAGGCGGGGGCCGGAGTCCGGGGAGATGGGGAGTGGGGCGGCGGGCGGCGGCCGGAGAGCAAGCCCGCCGAGGCGCAAAGGCGCTGTTGTCGATCCAGTGGGGGGGAATGGGGGCAGGGGGATTAGGGATTGGGGATCGGGGATCTACCAATCCGGTCGCTGGGATGGCCCTGTTGGGATGCACTAGGAGTCTAGGGCACAGCCACTCAGCCAGAGCCACAGGCCCACAAGGGTCACGGACTCACGGGCTGACCGCTGACGGGCCGCATATTAGCTAATTTCGGATACCCGGCGGGTACCCGTGGGTGAATTTCTAAACCCGAATCCGATCTGATTCATCTCGGGTACATGACCCGAAAAACCCACGGGTAAAAAATGGGACCCAAATCCGAACCCGACGGGTGCAGAACCCGCAGGTACCTGAACCCGCGGGTATGACTGCCACCCCTAGACCACCGAGTGTCTCCTCTCCCCTCTATGTGACGCCGATATCGTTGAACACCAGGGCCACTCTGAAAGTGCATCTAGGCCCCATAAAATGTTAAGGAGATTAATGGTGACACAATTAAAGAGATCTAATGTTTCAACTAGAATTGATGCAGATATCGAGAACATATTGGTTTTGGAATGTGATTGGACGCCCCTACAAATACTCAAATTTGAAAATACGGCATCAAGACAAGAATTGTAACTTTCATTTTTATTTGAGTATTAAGGATAGTCGTACTATTAAGGGGATACGCTGGGAAATCACTCTTAGGATGATCATGTGCTCAAAGGTCAATCTTGCATTCAAATAGCACCTAAATACTTGCATTTTCCCAAATAACAGTTTTCCAAACCGAGCTGACTAACTCGGAGTGTCCGGATATTTTATCCGGAGTATCCAGCTTCAGTCCGGAGTATCCGGATAAAAGATTCGGAGTGTCCGGGTTACTCCCTTCGGTCAAAAATGCTTCTTAGCCCTTCCAGAGTATCCGGATAAAAATGCCCGGATAGTCCGAACTTTTCGAAATAGAGGGCAACAGCTAGTTTTCTCCAAGACATATTTAAGCCTCCTCCCTCTCTCAACGGCCATATACTGGTTAGAGCTCATTCATTGCAAAGTTCTAGCACACTCTCTCTCATTCAAAGCACTCTTAAGAGCTCAAGCTTCCTCCTCCATTAATTTGTGTGTGGATTCAAATCTTGGTGAGGAGGAATTAGATTCTAGTGCTAGGTGCATTCATTCTCACTTGTGAGCACTAGTTCATCCTTCAAGCGATTTCTTAGGGTGTTGTTACTCTTGGAGGTTGAAGGTCTCCTAGACGACTAGGAGTCATCGGGAGCAACCAAGACTTGTGGTGTGCCCCGGTCGTTTGTGAAGGCAAGTCTCGCCTCTGGAAGGGAAGAGACGATAAGTGAAGCCGGCGAGTGCATTTGTGCAACACCGGGAAAGTGGGTTGAGAAAGACCCCGGCTCAAGTGTGACCGAGCCACCTCAACGAAGACGTAGGATTCCCTTCAAGAATCCGAACTTCGGTAAAAAAATTGTGGTATTCACTCTTTCTCTCTACTCTAGGTAAGTTTGTGTTGTTTTGATCTTGTGGAGCCCCGATCTACTTGTTCCCTTTGTTTGGCTCTAGATTTGTGTTTGCTTAAGGTACTTGATTGCATTTAGAACCTTGTCTTTCAAGTAGCTTGTTGCTAAACTGTGTAGATTTATTTTTCTGCTCGAGCTGGTATATCCGCAGTATCCGGACAATTACCCCGGATAATCCGGACCATCCGGAATTCAGAATATCCGGACAAGTTATCCGGAGTATCCGGGTTGACCTGCTCGGGTTTATTTAATTCCACTGCAAAGTTTTAAAACGCTTATTCACCCCCCTCTAGGCGACATCTCCGGTCCGCTCACACTCAGAACAGCAGTGCACCGGGGTCGGCGATTCCCCGATATGCATATGTGCAAATGCAACGACATTTTGTTGGAACACAAGCAACTTTGACTATTAATCAATAAACACGCCTTACGCATGCGCTGCTGTAGAGTGAGAAGTTACAAAGGGTGACAACCTAGCTGTTTGATGGTGTCGGTCTAGGTAGGTACGTACAGGCATATTTGATCTGTTGTTACCATGTTTCGAATTTAGTTTTTAAAAAAATTCAGCATCCATCGAAATTCGATAATTTTAGGATGAGATGGTTGAATCTCTTTTGAATTGTTAGACAAAAATTAACCGAAATTTAAACTTTTAAACAAAATCTGGCCAAAATTTGATTCGTCGACGACATTCGAATCCCTGGTTGTCGCACAGCAAGATCGATTGAGGATAAGCCCATCACGGCTGCATAGCAAGCAAATAACTATTGGCACAGAGTACGAAGTACGAGGAGGAGAGCCACAGATGAGCTGAGGAAAGAGGCGTCGAAATGGGAAAATCGAGGGCGATCGTCACGTGTATTTTTATGTGCACAGGCCGGCAGTTTTCCCCGTGGTGTGGCCCAGGATGAGACAGCTGCATGTGCATGTTTCAAAATAATCAACTTGGTTTCTCTCTTCCGTCTCAATCTTGAACGCTTTGAGGTTAGGTTAACCACGTGCTCGTGACCCCCTTTTTTTCCCTAGTGATGCCATACTGCCATGTTCAATGGGCAGTGTACGATTTTATCTAACCGAAAAAACATATAAAAAAACAGCATTTATGCGTGCTGATTGCCGATCGATCATTCGTCATATTTTTTTATATCAACACACTTTTGACATGCTCGGTGGGACACGATCAAACGACAATGTCTTCTAGTGGGAAGTCAATCCTCGCGTTCAATGTTAACCCTGAAGCGATAATCATCTCTACATTGGACGATTTAACACTAGAGCAACGAAATGAAATTGAAGATCAGAAGGTTACGTTTGAGCAGATGATGCTCAATTGCTATCAGAAGACCCGACACGGTGTCACGCAAAAGTCTGCATTGCCGGCGATCAGCTTCGACGGCAAGGAGGCTCCAGATGCTACCAAAAAAGCATAAGTAAGCCGATATATGCCCGTTCAGGTGGAATTATCGGATATGATTAATCAATCTATACATTGTGCTCTCATCAACAGTCATCGGCTTTAGTAACCACCCTTAAGCCGATGATAGCCAACAGCATCAAAGAAGTTGCGCAAGAGCTGGTGTCGGCTAGGACCCTACTCGATCCTTTGCAATCTTTGCGTTAATACAATATCAACATCTAACAAGCCTTTCAATGCGTGCGCAGAGTGACCTTACAAGGGAGGTTTCGGAGGAGGTCGCCGCACTGATGGTCGGAGTTGGTAGGGGGGACAGGTTGGAGGTCACCATGGACCACCTGCGAGGGGCGTTGCAGCGTGTTTACGCGAAGGTCTCTCACATCGTCCAGCTTACGTCTTGCAGAAGGCCTAGGGACGATGACGTGGTATAGGTCTTCGGCCGTTCCTCTGCTATACGTGGGTGACAGGCGACACACACCTCACCCTCACAGTGCAGACACAGACCACCCCTCCTCCCGATGTCTCGGGGGGGGGGGGGCTCCAGCTGGCAGCGTTCCACGCCGTTTGTCCATATGACTGCAAGTACACCTTCGTGGTCTCCTTTCATCTATTACATCATTTATAGTATGTGTTGTACTAAAGTGAAATATTTGTCAAGAGCCGTCGATGACCAAAGTGCTACCCACTCTGGCGACTAGTTCCACTTTGACGATGTTGTTATCGAATATTGGTTGACGGACCCCACCAGTAGTCGCCGGGTGTCATTCTTGGTCCGTCTCAGCTCACCGATGCTCCCGGACCAAGTCAGCTGTCGTAGGCCACCTTTGCTACTCCAATAGCACCAGTACAACCTGCTAGGAGTACTCGTGAACTGCCCTCGGACCACCTGACGTATTCATCTGGACATGTTCAGTGTCATAGGTGGCCGGGGACCACACGAAGGGTCACACCGCGCAGGGGCGCTAGCTAGTTTTTTTTCCCGTTCATACCTGAAGTACTAATCGGATATGATATGTTACTGAAAATTTAGTTCGATTTCTTTTGTTTTGATGATTCCTTTTCTGTTCGAGTTGTCTATTTTACTGTGAATTTGACAACACAAATAATAGTTGTGTCCTATCGATTGGACAACACACACCAGCAATTTTGTAGAGCAATTTGACAACACGCAGATAATAACTGTGTCCTACCGATTGGACAACACGCACCAGTAGCTTTGCAGAGCAATTTGACAATACGTAGACAATAGTTGCGTCCGGCTGATTGGATAACACGCACTAGCTTCATCATACCAAGATGACAACACACTGCAAGCAACATTTTCATTCAAATTTGACAACACTCTGCACATCGTGCAGTGACTATACAATCTCTATTTCTCTCTCATCCAAAGTGGAGTGACATGACCTATAAATACCACCAGCCACCCAGGCAACACTTCTTCACTACCCCAACCTCAACTATGTTACAGTAACAGACAGAGGAGGCACCTCAAGACGTGAGAGGAGTAGTCGGGGAAGACAGGGTAATACAGCACCTCGAGCCGCCGACCCTTCATGATTTTAAGGCCGCAACCCTTCACTCGAGGAATGTCATATCTACAGTCCCTACAACCACGATCCCCCAAGCGTAGTTCTTCCCATTCGAACAAGGGATTACTACAACCCAAAAAAATTCCAATCCACTATGACCGCCCACTTGACCACCTAATCTGGCCAACATGCAAGCACGACCTCGACGCCGTTGTCTAAGTTTGCGAGCGGCCTCTTTCCAGCTCAGGACGTCGTTTCTACCGATGCCCTCTATTTATGATAACCACTACAACTCTTAAATACCATTTCATGTATGTCTTGCTATATGACATGCACTCTAACTTGCAGATCGAGGATTGCAAATACACTAAATGGCTAGATAAACCATTTCCACAAGCAGCTGAACATTACATCGCCACATTACTGGTACACCTTTATGAAAAGGAAGAGGAACTCATTGAGGTGAAGAACGAGAATGACCAGCTCCGCAGGCAGAATTTAGCAGAACAACGACCTACGCTGTCAAAGGCTCAGGGAGAGGAACAATGTGGAGGTTGTCCACCTCGGCAACGACTACCACACTTACTGCTACTGCGGCAATGCGAGCTGCAGTCGTGCTTGCCACTACCGTGACCAGTAGCCCCGTCCACGCTGTCCCGATGATCAACACTCCATGTGGGTACCGTATGGTTACTCATTTGAGCTTTCCGCATAGGGTCTACGATAGCTAGCATGACTTCTTTACAATTCCAAAAAGCGCGCATGTATCTTAGGCCCTGTTTGTTTCAACTTTGGATTGTAGAAAGCTGCTTTTAAAAGCTGGAAGGTCAACAAACAGGAAGCTTTCAATCTGGATTGTAATAATCTGGAGGCCAGATTGTAGCAATCCCACAATCCACTTTGGAGGAGCTTTTCTCAGCTTTTTTTTTGCAAAAGACCACAATACCCATCCAACTTCAGTGAAAATTACCCACCATTGCCCCCCACTGTTCACACAGACTTTTCAACCTATAATTGAGGGTACCACAGACTTTTGCCAAGTAGAAATAGCAATCCAAACACACTATAATCTGGATTGCCAAACAGCCATCAGCTTTTCAACCTCCAGCTTTTAACAATTCAACTTTTACAATCCAGATTTTAAAAGCTGCTTTCTACAATCCCCAGCTGAAACAAACAGGGCCTTAGCTGTAGTTTCATTCATGGTTCCTCCTTGTTGTCACGTCATGTCTCTTTGCATATTTTCTATGTCATGTTATGTCCACGATGTCATACTATGTAAATTATTATTTTTATATTATGCTATGTACACTTATATATTTATACATGTTTCCTGTGTTTTTTACATTATGCTATGTTATTTTTCTTTCTCCTCTCCCTTTTCTTCTTCTCTTCATCCTCTTTTCTCTTCTTCTCCTCCTCACTTAAAAAAAGAGGACAATAATTATATAAAAAAATTCTTTCCCCTCCCCCTTTCTGTTTTGAGACGGGGAGCTCTCTATTACCATTTCAATTGGCGACAGTCTCTCTGTCACCGTTTGAAACAGAGACAGAGGGGTACTTTTGCTATTTTTTAATCGGTCTATTATTTCTGTAAATTTTTATTAAAATAATATTATTTAAAAAAATTCGATCGCCGCGTGTATTTATGTGCACGGACCGACAATTTTCCCCGTGGTGTGGCCCAGGAAGGAGAGGAGACAAGTCCATGGCCAGGGTTCAATTTAATGTCGATTATCGCTCGAATATCGTGATAATCGACCTTATCGAGCCGATACAATATTAGATACCAGTCGGTAAACTGGTTAAATTTAAAAAAAATTATGCAACGTAAATATCACGATTATCGAGGCATATCAAGCGATTATTGAACTATATCGAGTAAAAATCACTCAAAAAATCGATCGCCGAGGAAGTTCACCTGGTTGGCTGATTATTGAGGCAAATATCGCGATTATCAAGATATATCGAGTGATTTTCAAAAAAAAATTCTGATTTTTTGTTTAAAAGTTTGAATTCAGAACTCTTCGATTTTTAATGATTTTAGAGCGATTTTCGACGAAAATCTTTACCGGATTGTGGATGATTTTTAAGACAATTTTGGTAATGTGAACCATGTCCATGGCTGTGTGTCCGTGTTTCAAAACAATCAACTCGGTTTATCTCCGTCTCAATCTTGAACAGTTTAGCATTTGCTTCACGTTGCTCATGTCCCTTTTTTTTTTCCAGCGTCCCTTTTTTCCCCAGCGTCTCGATCTTGAACAGTTTAGCATTAGCTTCACGTGCTCATGTCCCTTTTTTTTTTTTCCCAGTGATGTCCAATGGCGGTGTTTGGTTTTATCTAGCCGAAAAAATCATTCAAAAAACCGAAAAAAAAACTGAATCGAGCTAATCAACTCGGTTTAGCTGGTATACGGTATTTGATGTGGTATAATAAAAATATAATTTCTAGGATAAGATTTTTTTCGTAAAAACCGTGAGTAAACCGAATTAAAAAAAAACCTATATAATTAAATAAAGTAATGATCAAATGCATATAAAATACAATTTCCTATGGAAATAATATTACTGGATTTGTAAAAAAAGAGTAATGGTCAAATGTGTGTAATAATGTTTACTAACATATAATTAGATAGAGTAATGGTCAAAGGTGTGCGTTATAAATGTATCGATTTCCAAAACGACAAGTAAAAAAATAACATTTCACGTTAGTTTGGTAAATATAGCATTTACTGATATCAAATCAAAATATTATGGTATTTATCTATACTAAACCGAAGTTCTATTCGATATTTTTTGTATCACATTTCAATTACCATATTTAAAAAATATGTATTTAACAATTATACCGAATGTACAAGGTGAAATGACCACCGAGCGTCTCCCCCCCTCCATGTGACGCCGATATCGTTGAACACCAGGGCCGCTGAGAACAGCAATGCACTGGGACCAGAGATTTCCCGACGTGCACGTGTGCAAATGCAACGACATGTCATCGGAACACGAGCAACTTCGACTGGTTAATCAATAAACACGTCTTGCGCATGCGCTATTGTAGAGTGAGAAGTGACAAAGGGCGACAACCTAGCTATTTGATGGTGCCGGGCTAGGCAGGTACGTACATGCAGATTTTATGTAGTCACCATGTTTCGAATTTCATTTCAAAAAAATTCGGCATCCACCAAAATTCGATAATTTCAGGATGAAACGATTGAATCTTTTTTGAATTGTTAGACAAGAATTATCCAAAATTTAAACTTTTCGACAAAAACCTGGCCAAAATTTGATTCGTCGGCGAAATTCGAATCGCTGGTTGTCGCAAACAACCGTTGGCGCGTGCGTGTGGTGGATGCGCAACGCCGTTTTCCTCGTGTAGCTAGCGCAGTAGCGGTGTGGGCTCCGCCGTTCGTCGCCTGTGCGGTGCCCCCTGGTCCAGCTGTCAACAACAGCGTTTAAGTCCAAGAGAAAGCGATCGGTCGCAAATCACAAGAAATTCGTGCTCCTTAAGAGGTCTTTGTCCGGTCATGCGGACTGTGTCTGACATGCTCAGGTGTTGTGTTTCTGCTCGATGCCAAGTTGAGCTGAACAGACGGCACGCCGGCGGCGAGAGGGACGTGCAACAAACGCCCACGCTATCCGGCCGAGCCCCATTAGGGTGAGATCCCGCGGCTCCTTCCACGCAAGGTTTTAAATTGCGATCACATCTCGAGATTTTTGGGTAATAATACTGTCATTGAAAAAAAATAGATAATAATTGTCAGGTATATGACTGGTTGCTATATGGATGTGGGTTTATGCTCTCATTTTTTTTCTTTACTCGCTGTTCCCAGCAAGAATATGTCATTTAAAATAAGCTATTGACGTCTTAGTTCCGACCTAGTCTACTTTCTTTCTTTCGTTCACCGCCACCGGTGCAAGACAAGGGCGGAGTTCTCTTATATTCATCTTCCACGCCTGTCCGCATCCCAGGCACTAAATGAGTGAAATCACTTTATCTCTTCATTTGGTTCCCTTCCTCCTCCTTTGCCGCTAGTTGTTTGCTTAATTTCCTAACGAAGTTGCTCTCCTTTCTGTCTTTGGTGATTTTTTTTCTCCTTCGGAAACTTGCTATCAATAAGTGAGTGAACGAGTTCGGATGAAAACCGATCAAAATTTAAAAACCAGGTATTTCTAAGGCCGGTAAAACCGAAATTTCGACCACAAAATGATCAAAATTTTGTTGAGATTGATCGCAATTTCAGCCCATTTCAATCTCATGTGAAATGGTATCTCGAAACTAGAAAATT
The DNA here is from genome assembly GCA_036346355.1 of Rhipidocladum racemiflorum. Lineage (NCBI taxonomy): Eukaryota > Viridiplantae > Streptophyta > Magnoliopsida > Poales > Poaceae > Rhipidocladum > Rhipidocladum racemiflorum. The sequence continues at coordinate 65,353,776 of CM070576.1, read as the reverse complement.
TGAATATATATATATATAGTACAATTACCTGGGACACCAAGGTGCCTGAGCACCATGATCCAAAACGGGTATTTTTCATAAGTATTTGTATGCGAAATTTTTTTAAAATTTTTAGGATGTTGAGTTCAACTAGTTTACTAACTAGTTCAAACAAGTTTGAACTGAAATTCAAATTAATGTTTCCTTTTTTGATGATAGTTTGATTGTGGGTATGTGTTGATCATACATATAAATCAGCAAAGTATGTAATCTAAATTCATTCAAATCTTCAAATTCGAGTATATTTTTTACTCATCTATAAAAATTCAAATGAAACACATACATTTGAAAAAATATACTCGAATTTGAAGATTTGAATGAATTTAGATTACATACTTTGCTGATTTATATGTATGATCAACACATACCCACAATCAAACTATTTTCATCAAAAAAGAAAACTTTAGTTTGAATTTCAGTTCAAACTTGTTTGAACTAGTTAGTAAACTGGTTGAACTCAACATCCTAAAAATTTCAAAAAATTTCACATACAAATACATATGGAAAATACCCGTTTTGGATCATGGTGCCTGTGCACCATGGTGTCCTGTAATTGTATATATATATATATATATATATATATATATATATATATATATATATATATATATATATATATATAATCATACAAATATTTATCTATATTTTCTATCTGTTTAAATACAAAATACTAAGTATTTGCATATAAAATATGTCAATATGTTTTTGTTGAATACGGGGCAATTATTTTATTCTGAATTGGGGTGAATTTTTAGTAAATCAAAATTTTGATTTTAGCTTCCGCGTAATCATTCACACCCTCTCTGATTGCTATACTAGTATATATCGATCCTACATATACTAAGTATCTAAATAGAGAGGAAGCACCCAGTATAATTTGATACTACAGGCAACGGCGCAACGCAAGGCAAGGCAACGCAAGGCTAAGGGAGGAGATTGGATATCTTGCACCGGACACCGGTGATCATGATCGAGTATCGGATCTCTTCCTCTCTCGGATCCAGACCCGCCATGCGCATCCGACATTATTCCGACTCTAGGCCCCTGAATTCTGTAGGAGAGGGAAGCTCCCGAGGTTGATCATTACTGTGTAAGCCAAACGAGCAGTGAATGGCAAGCATACTCCCTCTGTCCCACAAAGAGTGCATTTCTAGGATTTTTAAGACAGATTAGTGTGCAAGGTAAATGACTAATGTGACCCTCATTACTCCATACACAAGCATGATGGTGCTTCGGTTTCCACAAGCACTTAAATGAGCATGCATACACTTACAGCTGGGCCCTATGGACTAAAGATACACTCTTTGTGGGACAAAATTTAAACACTAGAAATGCACTCTTTGTGGGACAGAGGGAGTAAGTTGTAGGGAAGGAGAAGCCCGTATGCATGCCATGCATGTTAATCTTCAGTCTTACTAATTAACCGATGCATCATGCATGCATGTCTTACTTTTACTCATGTAGTGTCGATTGAGGTAAAAACCAGAAATCCAATCGTAGAACAAATCTCTTGTGCATTGTTTTCCCCTTCTCTTCACGGTAGTCTTCGATTTCATGGGCCATGAATTCATAGCACTTTGGAGGCCAACATGTAAGAAGAGCCAATATGGGTTTAGGGTTACATTATACACACACACACAATTTTCATATGCATTCATCAGAAAAGATATTACAATTCTTCACAAAAAAATTGATGCACAATTCAGTTCTAAAAACATGAAAACCATCAAATTTGTAGCGATTTCAATCTAGAAAGTTTAAATCTCGGCGAAATTGTTCGAAATCTTGGCAAAATTCACCGAAATTACTACAGCAATGTAAAATATTTTCATTTTTTTTTAATCCATCCAGTCAAAATCCAAAATTTCTAAAATAAAGATGAGACTCGATTGGCGTCGACATCTGTTCATCCGTAGTCCGGCCCGGTCCAATTTTTTGGGTTCGGGCACGAGACAACATTTTGGCCCATCAGCCTGGGTTGAAGCCTTATAAAACTACTAAAAAAATAAAAAATAAAAAAATTCTATTCATAGAGCATTTATAGTCACTAAGTTCTCCTCTCCTCACCACTCCAATTGTATTTGTATGGCAATTAGTGGATGGTGAAAAAAAATTATTTGCAAAGTGCACAATTTACGTCCAAATTTACCATGGTCACTCTATACTAACAATATTTTCTTTTGGAAAATAAATAATTTTTTTGGATTTTTGGGCTTCAAATCAGGCCTGAACATCATGCCCGATTCCCCAGCCCTTGTCCTGGCCATGAACAGGTATAGAATGTGTTGCCTCGGGGCATATCGCGCAACAAAAACGAGCTAGTCTATGTTCATATCTCGGATCGGACTTACACTTTTTTACATTAAATTATAATTTATTAATTTTTTTAAATATAATTTATATAAATTTATTATAGCAAACCTCGAGTCGAGATCTCGGTGATCCGAGTCCTGTCTCCGCCCCTGCCCTCCTGCCTGGGCCCAAGAATAGTTTCCAGGCGTGCCCTATGCTTCCCGCTGGATCGGCAGGACGCGGCCCTGCCCTGCCGGCGCTGCCTGCCAGAGTGCCAGTAAAGCGGCGGCACCAGCCGTCTTCTCCGGGCGAGGCACTTGAATAAAGCTAAAGAATACCAGTTCCCACTTCCCACACACTTGATGGAATTTCGGTGCATATTTAGCAGTGCTTACAGTATGATTTATTAGGGAGCATATCCTGTGCAATCAACAGTTTGGTGTAATCACCGTGCAATCAAACTAAAAAAAGTTTCAAAAAATTCTGAAAAAAATCATGGATGTACATCTCAACTTACCCCATCTACGTATAAAATTTCATGATGAAATTCGTCCTATGCTAGAAGTTACAAAAAAAAAACAAATTTCTAACAAACTTTTACAGTTCAAATGCACTCTAAATTTGTCTTTTTTGTAACTTCTAGCATAGGACGAATTTGATCATGAAATTTTATATATAAATAGGGTAAGTTGATATGTACATCCATGATTTTTTTCAGAATTTTTTGAAATTTTTTTTAGTTTGATTGCACGGTGATTGCATCAAACTGTTGATTGCACATGATATACCCCGATTTATTAACCAACCCATCAATGCAGCAGGTGGTTTTAACTCGCAACGTACAAGTTGCAGGTGCTCTCTCTCCACTCCATCTCAGTATCTCACGGCTTGTCCGAACAAGATGCAAGTCTTACTTCCAATGGATCGAGAACCACCGCACTCCCCGCGCCCATCAACTCCTCCGGCGAGGAGTACCCGTCCGTCTCCAAGTAGAACAGGTGCACCACCTTGCACATGTGCCAGAATGGCTCCTTGCATGGCCTAGGAACAGCGCTCCCCTCTCTGAGCACCAACCTCAGCAGCTCCCGCGTGGAGGCCTCAATGGCCCTCCTTAGCTCCACCTTCCCCACTTCGACGGACGTCGACGAACCGCCGCCGCGAAGAGCGTGCAGCAGGACGCTGTTAACCGTCCCCTCGAAGCTCTCCTTCTTGTACGTTCGCAGGTCGTTCAGGAGACGGCCAATAATGTTCATGTGCCTGAGCAGCTCGATGTACTCCGGGTTGCGGATTACGCCTTCCGAGAGCTCCGGCCCGACCAAGTACAGCGACGGGGGACGATGGGGCCCAGTGCAAGGGACTCCTCGGCGACCGACATGTACTCTTCCATGGACGGCGGCACGTACCTGTTCCTCTTCCACTCTGCATAGATACGCACCTCTTGAGGTACTCAAGTTCTTGCTGGTAAACGGACTGGGAGGAATGGAATTCGTCCACAGCCAAGGCCAGAATTTCTTCATTTGCGCGGGAAGTGCTGATCGGGTGTACGGTAGGTCAAAAATTCAGACCGTCACTGCTCACTACTAAAGCACGAACTGGCTTTCTAGTGAGACAAGGATCTTACCGGTAAGCTGATTTAGCATCTGGAACCCGTCGGTCCTGAATTGTTCTATGTTCCTCTTGTGCTCTAGCCGTTCCAAGGTGGTGTAGAAGGGGAATTTGAGCGTATATTCCACCTGAAAATATGCAATGCACCATCAGGTGGAAATGGAAATTGGGATTCTAACAAACAATAAATCATTTTTGTTGATATTGTAATTAGTAAGTACCTCTGCGGGCATTACTGATCTTGACGTCTTGTTGGAACATAGTTGTTGCTTCAGCAGTCTACCTGACCAAGAACCAATGTTCTCTAGGATCAGCTCCTCTTCCAAGATACGAACTTGCGAAGCTTTGTACAATTCCAGCAAAGTCTTAGTATCATTCATATGCCCTGGAACTGAATCATGGAAGCTGGATTCTTCAGCAAACTGAGCCAATCCATCTGTGCACAACAGTGCCAAAATAGGTGATTAACATTGCCAAAACCCAAAGTTCGACCAATAACTGAACAAAAACTAGGGTTCTCAAGTTCCCGTGTCCTAACAATGCTCCCACGGGCACCTGAGGTGACGTCATATCCGTGCATACGGAGGAGGCGGAATGCCATTGCACACGTCGCCATGTCCAGCATCACCTCCTCCTCGCTGCGCAGCCAGCACCTGCAAGCTGAATGTGGTCAGGATAAACCGAATAGGCACAGAAGCACAGAAGATGCCTTCAGTTCAGAGTTGATGCTACCTGTACGTCATGCCCAATATGCCTTTTATCTCAGGGGCAAAATTTTTAGAGATCCCCATCTTTTCAAGAGTATCCACCATGCAAAGATGGGAGTGTATGTTCTGAGGATACACGGTTGGGACTGCAAGATTAACATTTGCCATTAGATACTCTATATTTGGTTGACATTGTTTGTGAGTTCTTTGGAAAGGCAGTGGCCCAGTGCACCTGAGCTGCCGAGCTTGGTTGCAAGGGAATCCAAGTAATCGAGTGCTCTGTCGTTGTAGTTGTGGATTGCTGCAGCAGCCGTTGTGGAAGGTGAGTTGAACAATGATCCGTTCTTCCTTTGATATGCCATTACCTGATCCCAATCTTGTAGGCTGCCCAACCCTTCTGATACATATGCCATGAAGGTTTTCTTTCCTGAAGCCATACTACCGGCATCCCTACTTGCAAAGTTAATAAACACCAGGTAGATTGGCAAGCAAGAGCAAGGAGGATTTCGAATTTATAAACAAGGTAGTCTCCATTCATTTTCAAGTGTTAAAACATGGGAAAATGTGCATTAATTCCAATTTGTATCCAAGAGTTAAAAGATTAATGTCCACATCATCGAATTAGAATCCACTATATGATTAAGTGGAGAGGGTCCAGTGAAAACCAAATGAAAATTTGGGGATCCTATTGACGAAATTGCAAGAATGGGTGCCCAATTGAAGTTTTGAGTAAGGAATAAGAGATTGGAGACTAGTGGTCAGGGACTTAGGCTTGCTCTTGACTCTTTTGATGGAATTATCAATAGCACAAATTCAAAAGTGAAAAGGAAACCGCATAGTTTTCCCTCAAAAAAGAAATCAAAAGCCACACCTCCAGAGAGTGAAGCTATGATCCAGTATCCTTTCACATAATATTTTTATTTAATTCTCAAATTCTTTATCTAACAAACTAAAGTTCATGGATATTTTGTTTTTAAAATAACAGGCCGTCTTTTTTATAAACATTTTAGTCCAGGTACTCCTTGACACACGTCTTCCAGAGCAAGGCTCTGCAGAGCTGTCACTGTGCTACAAATTACTGGACTACTTCGGAAGCCAAGCAAGAGAAGGCCAGATCTTGTGCAGAGAATTGCATTCCGTCCTTGAGACCTTAATGTTTGGCAAAAAATTGCTGTCTAGAGGCCGGATTGGAATGATGGAAGCTCACCAAGATAGTTTACCGACTGCAATTTGTCTCCTATGATCAGTTTCTGCAGACTTGTGGCGCTTTGCATTTTTGAGATGGTTGCTGTTGTTGATGGCATGCAAGCTTATGAAACTGATCAGCTGTAGATTATTCAGCAACTCCTTGTGTGGGTGCATCCTAAAGAATAGGAATGCCTCTGGACCCTTTGCAAGCGAGCAACAAAATGAAATGAAGCGGCACCACTTGGGATTTACAGTTGTGATAGTTGCACTGAAGGCCAAGTGATGTTTTTATCCGTCTTTTGGACTTTGGAGTAGTATGTACTATGTAGCATTAGTTCTTTGCTTTGTTGTCTGTAGAGTTGGCTCAACTCAATGCAATTCATGAGTGATGATAGTAATGTATCTATTTATTTGAGTATTTGTATTCTGTGAGCTTGAACAATCCAGGGATTAAAAAAAACGGCAGTAACCGACTGGTCCTACCGGCTTGAACCGGTAGGTTTTATACTGGCTTAATCGAAGTGCTTGGGTACTGAATTTATGAAACCTTATGGTTAATGCTTATAGAACACCAAAGAAGCACATTACTTTCTGGGGAAAATATATAAAAACGGTAAAAGGAAATACCAAACAGGAGTGACTCCAAGACCAAGAATCTAAGAAAAATACCAAGAGTGACAGGTCTCTAATGGGTAGAAGACACTTAGAAACTCACAAAATTCTTACAACATGTTTCGAATGTGAAAATTATTCCTTCAGACAATAACAAACAAGCCGTCATTTAACTTATGAGCATTTTAGATATTTTCCAATTCAGAATAGCCAATTTACCAAACACCAAATCACTTCGGCCCAGCTATTCAGCCATACAGCCCAACCAAAAGCTGCTTCTCATAAAAGCTGCAGCCATCCCAAACACGACCTGAAACATACGGCTTTGCTTCAGTTTTTTCTCTCCTGACACTACAACGTGTTGCACCTCCAACTTTTTCTTTACTCTTTGATTGGTGATTCTATACAGCTTTTTTTTTATTTTTATAAATATTGAGATATAAATAAAAAATAGATAGTGATTACTTACCACTTCACGCTTTAAGATTTTTGCAACTTGTATCAAGGAAAGATGCATAGAAGCACCTTTTTTGCATTTTTTCCCCTCAGGGTTGTGTCTAGACAGTCTATTTCTTCGCAATATGTTGCTTCTCGGGTTTACGAAAGGATTCTGTGTGCAGCACCGCCTTAAGCTTAAATCACCGAAAGAAAACATGAGTTTGACTCGATCACTTGATGGCGTATGACATGGACTGACTTGCTACAGATTCAGCGTCCACATAATAAACACTGAGCTGTTGAACGACGAAATGCGATGACTGCTCCTTATCGCTGTGCGATGCCGCCCCAAGGAGTGGAGATCTATCCTCCGAGGTGTAACGTCGCAACTCTTTCTCGGGTGTTGGGGAAATTCCATGTAATGCTGCGAGTTTTCCACTGAGTTTCTTTCTTTCTTTTTTAAATGCCTAATCCTGGTGTTTAGGGGACTAGCCTGCGAATTGGAAAGTCCTAGTATTAAGTGTGTGTGGGAGCGGGGAACCTTTTAGCATTTCTTTTCTCCCCCATCCATTATTTCCCCCCCCCCAAACCGGCTCCACCAAACCCCCCTGTCGGCGTATTCTACACCAAGGTACCCGCTCCCCCGCGCTAAAAAAGGAATCAAGTGGCAGCCAGGGCGTGCTTGGGCCCACTGCCACGGCAAGAGAAAAACCCATACGGTGGTCGCCCAGTGACCGCGTGGCGTCTGAGCCAGGCTGGCGACCAAGAAGGTGATCGCCAATGGACACGTGGCGTCTGAGCCAGGCCCGGCGACCAAGAAGGTGATCGCCAGCGGACCACGTGGCGTCTGAGCCAGCCGGCCGGCGACTAGTAGAAGATCGCCCAGCGGACACGTGGCGTCTGAGCGAGCGGCTGGCGACCAAAGAAGGAGATCGCCCAGCCGGACACGTGGCGTCTGAGCGAGGCTGGCGACAGCAAGAGATCGCCCAGCCGGACACGTGGCGTCTGAGCCAGGCGCGAGGCGCCCAGCCAGCGGTGGTCGCCAGTGGGCACGTGGCGTCTGAGCCAGGCCGTAGGGCGCCAGCCAGCGGTGGTCGCCCGATGGGCACGTGGCGTCTGATCCTGATCGCTGGCGCACCATCCGAGATAGTCCTGTCGAGATCGTGACATTAAATGCGAATCGTGTGCATTAAATGTGGAAGCATGGAAGCTGCGGCGTGGCGGCGCGCCTTCCCCAGCGCATCATGGCTATGGGAGACGTCACGACTACACCTCACCCGTGACGAAGGCAGGCGGCGTTAGTGGACATAGGGCGAGGCGAGATTGTGACGGATGCGGCAGGCATTAATGTGACATAAGAATAGTGACGGGCGCATTAAATACGCCGTAGCAAAGGTAATGATGATGGTCGGGTAAGCCTCCCATGCGCCCCGTCGGCCGAGTATAAAAGGGAGCCGGGTGCATGGGAGAGGGGTTGGAAAAGATCAGAAGGTTTTCATCCTCTCTAGCAAGAGCACAGCAATACCAAGAAAGGCGAGGACTAGGGCTATTACTCTCCTGAGGGCCTGAACCAGGTAAAAACTCCGCATCCCTCCCTCGTTAGCCGGAGCCTCCCGGTGCCCCGATCGTCACCGTCTTCCATTCCGAGGCGATTGCCCCAAAGCCCCGTCGAACCTCATAAGCACCCGTCTCGGAGGTGCCTGTTGGCTAATACTGCCCGGCAGTGGCGGCGCGCCAGGTAGGGGCTATTGGTGGTTAGATCGTCCCCTTTCTTCCGTTTCAGGCGAAGAGGCCCAGCAGAAGAGGGGGCGTTTGTCTTCATGGCGGATTCGCACTCCAAGCGTGGCAATCTGCCTGAAGAAAGTGGCGCTCATAGCCGCTCCAGGCATTCGGGGAGGGAACCGCCTAACCCGGGTCCCTCCGCCGCAGGGGAAGCGCGCGTGACTCCCACGCCTGGGTGTCACCCTGTCTATCGGCGCTTGGCGCTCGGGGATGACACTCCCGCGCGGAGTCTTCATGCGGCCCGGCTTCTTCTTGATCATCCCCCAGTAGCGCTGGGGGGTAACACCCCAGCCACTCCATGGCTGCGGGATATCGTCCACCTGGTGGACGTCGCACAACAGCAAGTTGAAGCGGCGACCCAGCCGGGGGCTTCCGGCGCGTGGCGGCAGGGAACGCGTGCGCCTAACTTGCCGGGTTCCGGCCGCCACACGATGACACCTCCCGGTACAAAGGGTCAGGATAAGGGGAAGGGAGTCCTGGTTGCCACCCCCTCGGTGACGGGGGGATGGGCACGTGACTCCGCTTCTTCCCGTGGTCCCCCCGAGTCTAGGGGGAACCGCGAAGACCTCCGATCGCGCCTTGACGAAAGGCGGCGTCAGTGCGACGGTGACCTGCGTCGTGTCCTCCGCGATCGTCGTGAGGGCGCAAGACAGGGGGCTCCTCCCTCGGACTCTGGCGAGAGCGCAGGGTCGCACTCCTCATCCTCTCCTCAGGATCGAGGGGCTGGCGAACGACGCTGCTCCCCATACAACGTTGGATGCCAGGCGTTCTCTCTCCGCCTTCGGCAAGCTGCATGGCCGGGGAGATTCCGCCCCGCCTCCATCGAGAAAGTTGCGGCACTATTTTCAAGGGAGGGAGATCACAGTGGTCTCCTCATATCCTTTGCGTGAAATCCTCCACAACCGAGAAGCAGAGGGCCGCATCGCAAAGTGGTCCGTCGAGCTGGGGGAGTTCGGTGTCAAGTTCGCTCCTAAATGCTGCGATAAATAGTCAAAGGCTGGCGGACTTCGTCGTCGAGTGGACTCCAGCCGAGCCCGTAGCCGATGAGGTCCCCGCGTCCTCCCCCTGGACGCTCTTCTTCGACGGGTCCTTCAGGCTTGAAGGCGCGGGGTTGGGGTTCTTCTGGTCTCTCCGACCGGGGACCTCCTCAAGTACGTGGTCGTCCTCGACTTCAAGGCCACTAACAACGTCGCCGAGTACGAGGGCTTGCCGGGCTGGGTCGCGCCGCCGCAGCCGTCGGCCTGGCGCCGCAAGTAAGGCGACTCCTGGGTCGCCAATCGTGCAAGGAAAGATTTCTCTGTCTGACCCGTCATGGCGGCGTACCTGGCGGAGGTCAGGAAGTTAGAAAGGCATTTCGAAGGGTTGGGGTATACTCACATCCCCCGACGCGACAACCATCTGGCAGACGAGCTCGCCCAGCTCGCCTCAACCAGATCTCTGTCTTGCGGTCGGGTCTTTGAAGAAAGGCTTTCGCGACCGTCCATCGCAGCCCCCATTTCTGACGGGGACGGTGGTGATGCCGCTTCAGCCCTCGCCCTTGGAGGGAAAGTGGTTCCGGCGGAAACGCTTGGCCAGGCGGAGTACCCGGACGGCCACCTGCGTGGTCGCTGTGGCTTGACCGGAAGGCACATGGATGGATCCGATCCTGGCCTACGAGGGATCAAGAATGCCCCGACGATGATGCGTCACAGAGAAGGTAGCACGAAAGGCCAAGTGCTATACCCTGGTGGCGGGGATCTATACCGGCCGGTAAGAACGGAATTCTTCAAGTGCATCACTTTCGGGAACAGGGAGGCGGTTGCTCTCTCGATATCCACGAGGCGTGTCACGGGAGCCATATGTCCGGACGAACGATGGCGGGAAAGGCTTTCCGTCAAGGGTTCTATTGGCCAACCGCCTCCAGGATGCTTGCGAGCCGGTGAGGAGATGGCGGCGCCGATTCCACGCCAAGCAGAATCCACCAACCAGCCAGGCCACGCAAACTATCCCGCTCTCTTGGCCCTTCGCGATGCAGGGTGGATATCCTGAGCCCGTTCCCTCGCTGGCCACAGGGGCTACACCCACCTGTTCGTCGCCATCGACAAGTTCACCAAGTGGGTGGAAGCCGAGGCAGTGAGATCCATCACCGCCGCAGCTGCAGTCAAGTTCATGCAAGGGATTTTCGCCCGCTTTGGGGTCGCCAACCGCATTATCACCGACAACGGCGCACAGTTCACCAGCGCGACCTTCTTGGATTTCTGTGAAGAGATGGGCACCAAAGTCTGCTTTGCCTCGGTCGCCCACCCCAAGAGCAACGGCCAGGTCGAGCGGGCCAACGCGCTGGTGTTGAAGGGCCTCAAGACCCGGGCGTTCGACCGACTCCACAAGCGTGGCGCCCGGTGGACCGAAGAACTCCCGGCTGTGTTGTGGTCACTTCGGACCACTCCTAGCCGGGCTACCGGGGAAACTCCTTTCTTCCTGGTCTACGGCGCAGAAGCTGTTCTCCCTTCTGAATTGGAGCTGGGATCACCCCGCGTCGCGGCATTCACAGAAGAGGAGCAGGAGGGTCTGCGCCGGGACGACGTCAACCTCCTGGAAGAGGCGCGAGATCGAGCGGCTTTGCGCGCCGCAAGATACCAACAAAGTCTCAGGCGGTACCACGCCTCCCGGGTCAATGAGAGAACGCTGGCAGTGGGCGACCTGGTCTTGCGAAGAATCCAGTCGCATGCCGGGTCGCATAAACTGTCTCCCCAGTGGGAGGGACCCTTCAAAGTGGTCTCAGTCTCTCGTCCCGGGGCGGTCAGTCAGCCATCGAAGACGGTGAAGAGCTAGCAAACTCCCAGAATATAGAAAATCTGCGCAAGTTCTACCCCTGATCGGTTGTAAGTCCTAGGGTCTGTCCCCCGACCGGCCGGAGTGTGTCTTCCTCTCCGCCGTGGGTCGGGGGAGACCTTGTGTTTAAAATTAAGTATTCGCTTTCTTTATCCGAAGTATTTGTTCTTTCTGCCCTCTCTTCGGTCTTTTGCCCATCTTTGGCAGCGCCAAGGCACTCGCCCAGTGCCCTGCCGCCTTGCAAACACCCAGTGGCAAAGACGGAATCGCTAAGTGAGAGCGGCGTGCGTAATCAGGCGGTTGGGCGGTGGTTCGGACGACCCCGGCTGCAACCATGACACTCGGGTGTCCCAGTGAAGTCGGCGCCTCGAGCACCGTTGCCAAAAGCCCAAGGTCCTGTCACGACTCACTAAGTGTTCGTTCCCTAGAGGCTACCTGGGAGGCAAATTTTGCTAAGGCGAGGGGTTTGAGGGCCGAGGTCCCGCGGCGCAAGACTTTAAATCTTTAAGCGATTATGTGCTCGTTCGTGTGGAACCAGAAAAAATTACGGCGAAAGCAAGTTTTTAGGCAGCTTGGCAGGGAGCTTACACTACTATTTTCATTCGAAATGATAAATGCCTAAACTTTTGCAGACAAAGGCACCGCCGAAAAAGAAAAGAAGAAAAGCTACTGAGGGGGCGCTGGAGGGTCCTCCGGGTCATCTGCCGCCTCCTCGGCTGCCGCCGCATCTTCAGCAAGGGGGGCCACGTCCAGCACCATCGCCACGTCCTCCGCCACCGCCTCCATCTGGGGGTTCTCCATCGCTAGTCAAGCGGCAACCCGCCGGAGGCTTCGTGAACTTCGCTCCTCCGCCGCGCCGCCGCCCTCTAGCCCTTGGACAAAGAATCGCGGGATTGAAGTTGGCGCCACGGCCGGGCGCAGCAAGCCAAAGACGCATTTCCGTAGCCGCTGCAATCGCGCGCTTCTCCGGGCGGACCGAAGCGGAAAGGGCGGCAGCGGCGCGTGAGGAAGTCCGCGATGCAGCGAGAGGCAAAAGGCGTAATGCCGTGGCCTCTCCTCCCGCGACCGGTTGCTCCAGCTCAATGGAGCAAGGCTGCCACCGTCCGATCGAGGGCGTGGCGCGGCATCCGCAGTGTCTCCACCTCCGATCGAGCCCGGCCGGCTCTCTCGCCTCGGCTCGCGGAGAGACGCCGCGCGGCCGGTGCTTTGCTCTGCCGCTCCCGCTCCTCCGCAGTGCGGCTCCAGCTTCGCCCCGATCGTGCGGTCCGCCACCTCCTTGCGGAGGCGGTTGATTTCGTTCCCGCCTCACAACCGCTCCTGCTCGTCACCAGACGATTGCTCGTCTTTGAGTAGAGCTCGCCGAGGGCCGCCAAATAGGCATCGTCCGCCGAGGGAACGGAGGCGGTGGGAAGTTCAGGGGTAGGGACGGGGCCGAACGGGCCTTGGTCCTGAACGACGACCGCAGCAGCGGCTACCTGAGAATCGTCACGCCGCCTCGACCGCCCCTGGGACTCGGCGACCGGCCGACGCAGCCGACACCGCGGCACCTTAGCCGCCCCCGGCACGAGCAAATGATATCCTGAGCAGGAACCCTGGACAAAGGAAGAAATAACGGTAAGGATTAATCTTAACGAAAATTTTTATTGTATTTGCATCTCCAGGTGAGTACCTGGGCGCTGGCCTTGGGAAGCGGGGCACGCTCGGAACGAGGACCAGCCCCCCGCGCGGAGGCGGGGGCGGATCCGCCGCAGCCAACGGAGGCGGAGGCAGACCCGTCACTGCTGGCGGCAAAGGCGGAGGCGGAGGAAGGACCACCGCTGCTGGTGGCGGTGGCGGCACAAAAGGGATCGGCAGCGGAGGGTCCAGCGTCGCGCCCCCGGCAGGGGCAAGGGTGGACGACCCCCCGCCGGTCGACGAGCCCCCCGCCACCACGGAGGAACCCGTTGCCGCAACCGAAGAAGCCCCCGCGGCCGACGTGGAAGTCCCCGCCCCGGCCGGGCCCAGGAGGCGGGGCCTCTGGGAAGGATGGGCGGAGCCGTCGTCATCGTCCGGACGCCTGCGCCTCACTCGGTCGCCCCTCCCCTGACCGCCTGCGGGAGGAGGATCCCGGATCGTTAAGGGCGCCTGGCGTGTCACGACGGGCGAGCCCATGGCGTCCATCGAGGGCAGGGCGCGGATTATTGCCGCGCTCCGAGGGACAGCCGGCAAAGTGGGACCGCGCCCGCCGGAAACGGCGGGACGGGGTCGGATAGGCCCAGTTGCAGCATCCACCGGTCGATCACGTCATCAGCCAAATTCCCGGCGGCTGTCGGCACGAGAATGAAAAGAAATCGCAGGAGGAAAGAAACGCTGTAAGAATCAAGTTTTGCCAGAAGAGAAATAGAAGTAACAAGGAATGACGCAGAGCGGAGCAGGTTACCTCCGGGGATACTCCGGGTCCCATCGCCCACGCCCATGTACTGCCAGTCGGCGGGACGCGGCGCAGGGGCACAGCCTCCGGTAATAAAATCCGGATTACCATGGCCCCGTCAGGCCCGTCCGCAATCGGGTCGACGCGGGCCAGCATCGCTGGAGCTCGAGCGCATCGCTCAGAGCCCCGATTGGGGTTCTTGATCGCCGGGCGGCGAAAGATCGGCACTTCAATGCCACTGTCGTCCTCGACGTCTGACCACTCTGCGCGCCAATCCCTCCGATTGGACCGGCAGTCCAATGGGATATAGCGCGTAACGCCTCCGCCACGGAGCCGCAGTGACAGCTCGAGAAACCGGCGGGCACGCCATGGCGCCGAAGGGTGTAGAAGAAGCGAAAAAGAAGAAGGTTGGGCAGCACTCCCACGAACATCTCGCAGAAGTGAGCAAAGGCAGAAAGGAGGATAACAGAGTTGGGAGGAAGGTGAATGTGGTGAATGGCGTAGAAGTTGAGAACAGAAAGATAAAAGTCAGAGACCGGCGGTAGTAGGCCGGCAAGGAGCTGCCACCCGAAGAAAACCACTTCCCCAGGCCGACAGTGGGGCTCGACAGTCCCGGCGCGGAGGCAAAGGGCGCCCCCGGTGATGTTCTGGGAGAACCTACGGCCCTCTCCTCCTCAATGATCGAAGAAGGAAGCACCGGAGCCATCGGGAGGATAGGGATTTCGAAGCGCAACCGCAAAGGGGATGAAGCAAGGAAGTCTGAAACGTCGGAAAGAGGTGGAATGCGGAGAGTTGGAAGGGGGAAGAACTACTCCCTCTTCGATCGGCCTTTTATAAGGCCGCGGAAGGCGAACCGTGGAAAACCGAAAAGGCGCGATTCGAAAAGAGGAAGTTTAAGAGCCTCATAAATGGGGCGATCCCAATGAACGTGCGGCGGTTACAAGGAGGAAGTAACCGCGCAAACCGCTCGGGAATCGGAGAAGCCGGAAGATCTTTTTTTGCAAGGCGCGCGGACCTTTGAAGGGTCCCACCCAGGAGCCGGAGCAGTTCACAAGCCGCCAATTAAAGAAGAAGAAGAGCAGAAGACCAAAAAGCGCTCCTAGGTGGGCCCGGGGGCTACTGTCGGCGTATTCTACACCAAGGTACCCGCTCCCCCGCGCTAAAAAAGGAATCAAGTGGCAGCCAGGGCGTGCTTGGGCCCACTGCGACGTCAAGAGAAAAACCCATACGGTGGTCGCCCGACACGTGGCGTCTGAGCAGGCCCTGGCGACAGCAAAGGTGATCGCCAGCGGACACGTGGCGTCTGAGCGAGCCCGGGCGACCGATAAGGAAGATCGCCCAGCCGGACACGTGGCGTCTGAGCCAGGCGGCGACCGGCTAGGAGATCGCCCACGGACACGTGGCGTCTGAGCCAGGCCGCAGGCGCCCAGCGGTGGTCGCCAGTGGGCACGTGGCGTCTGATCCTGGTCACTGGCGCACCATCCCCGGGATAGTCCTGTCGAGATCAGGGACATTAAATGCGAATCGTGTGCATTAAATGTGGAAGCATGGAAGCTGCAGCGTGGCGGCGCGCCTTCCCCAGGCGCATCATGGCTATGGGAGACGTCACGACTACACCTCACCCCGTGACGGAACGGGCGGCGTTGGTGGACATGGGGCCCGAGGCAGGATTGTGACGGATGCGGCAGGCATTAATGTGACATAAGAATAGTGACGGGCGCATTAAATACGCCCGTAGCAGTGTAATGATGATGGCTGGCAGTGTAAGCCTCCCATGCGCCCCCGTCAGCCCGAGTATAAAAGGGAGCCGGGGTGCATGGGAGAGGGGGTTGGAAAAGACTGTAAGGTTTTCATCCTCTCTGGCAAGAGCACAGGCAATACCAAGAAAGGCAGGACTAGGGCTATTACTCTCCGGAGGGCCTGAACCTGGGTAAAAAACTCCGCATCCCCCCCGTTAGCTGGAGCCTCCCGGTGCCCCGATCGTCACCGTCTTCCATTCCGAGGTGATTGCCCCGAAAGCCCCCCGTCGGAACCTCATAAGCACCCGTCTCGGAGGTGCCTGTTGGCTAGTACGCCGACACCCCCCACTCGGCAGCACTCCCTCATCCAAGCTAGCATTGGTTTCTTCTCCAACCATCCTTTGGTTCCTCCTCCAAGTAGTAGCAAGGGAGCCTCTCCTCCTTCCCCCTAGTGATCGGCGACTTCCCCCCAGCGCTCCACCTCCCTGCTGGCCGGCGCCTCCCCCAGCCCCAGCCAGCCGCCCGACCCCCTCTCCTCCCTAGCTTCCTTCCCTTGGTGGGTGGATCTTCCTCCATGGGTTTTTGCTTTGGAGTTCAGTTTTTTTTTTTTTTTTGGGGGGGTGTCTTTTGGCTGGGAAATGTGGTTCTAGGGTTCTTAGGTTTCAAGTTTTGGAGGAAAACTTGATCAAAGTTGGAGGGAAACCATTTCTGTTTTCGAGCAGATTCTCTGCCTGGCTTTATAGCTCCGTTTTGAGGTAGTTAGAATGGTCTCATGGATTTTTGACTGTAGAATAAGTTATAGATTATTCTTCCCCTTTAATTTGAGTACAAGAACACTAAAATATGTTAAACCAATTAAAAGTTATGAGCTTTTTACTGCAGGCTGTCCCAGTTAGGTTTGTGCTATGAGCTGAAAGTTTGAGCTGCTGATTAGAGCTAGTTGCATGCTGAGTTAGCTTTTCCTTTTGCCTAGAGAAAGCTAGGAAATTTCCTTTAGATTAAAAAAATGTATTTGTTTGCATGATTTGGAATCTAGAATCAAAAGTTATGTTGAATTGAAGTTGCTGTCCAGAACTGAAATTCTGCTGAAAGTTCAGAGTTTGGTCTGAAGTTCAGAGTGCAGTTTGAGGACTTTAAATTCAGATACTGAACAAAAGGCTATGGGGTAACTTTAGGTTATCCTCTTGTGGTCGTTTAGAGTATAAGAACGCGAATTTTGGTGTAGCCAATTAGAAATTACGCTCTTTTGATCGCTTGCTGTCCCGAATTGCAAATTTGGGATGGCATTTGGGCTGGTTTGGGTTAGGGCGTAATTGCGCGTTATGAAGTTGTAACTTGTATAGTTTTTGAGTGTGGGTATGCAAATGTTGTTCATTTTCAGGTGGAGCAGCTTCAGGTGTGGCTTCTTCCTCACGCCACCCCACGCCTCGCGGTTGAGGCAAGTGTATCATATAGATGGATGCATGGGTGATTCATAATTTACTCTAGGAATGCTTTCTAGTTGTCCTAACTAACTAAAATATCTCGTACCATAGTGTTTGTGCGCATGATTATGTTTACGATGAGGTAAATGCTATGTTTATGCATACAAGAGTATATCAATGAGCAAGTGTATTGAGATGTTGAATTTGATTATGACTTTCTCGCCCAATATAAATGACGTGATTGCTACTATTGTCTCATTCTTGAATTTGATTGGGCAAGTCTAAATGGTTATTCATGAATATGAGAATTGGTTGTTATTCATACTCTCAGTTATGTCTATACGAAATGTTAGAAATGAATGTAGTTGCAATTTACTTGTGTTAGTTGCATTGGTGCATTCATGATGGAAAAGGTGACCCATTCTGATGCGGGCCTCTGTGTTCACACGTAGTGAACACGAAAGTTCTACCTCGTAGTCCCATTCATCGAGGTGATTGGGAGCGAGACAGTAAGAGTAGGCTCCTCCTCGGGATGGAAGGGAATGATGGTGCACACCGACGGGTGTGCACTCGGCAATACCGGTATGTGCAAAGAAAAGTGCATTCATGACCATGCATGTCGCATTGCATCCTAACTGTGATTTTGAGTTAAATGGAATGTGTAGAGTTGGGATAGAGTCATAGACTCGTCCAAAGAGAATCAATGAGGTATGTGTAGGAAATAAGCAATGAGGTGAAAGAGGTAATTGGTGTTGATATTATTGTTTTATGTATTTGTTGATTTGGATAAGAATTATGCTCATGCTGTTGATTTAATTGTGTTAAATGGTTTTGTGATGCACTTTGCTGAGTCTTCGACTCACGCTTGTTTGTTTATTATTTTTAGGTACTCTGAAGTCGTCTTGCTGGGAAGGGACTTAGTTGCACCGCACTCACGTTCATGACATGTTACGGATTAAGATGTTTAATTGGTTCACTTTGTTAAATAGTTGAGATCATTGTAATAATCTTCAGTTGTGGTTATTATGATCTCTTTGATGCTAAAGATTAATAGTTGTTAGGAGATTAACTGGTTGAATGTCTGATTAGATGCTTAGTTGGTCGTGATGGTTACTGGATACCATGACCCCATGTATGTGCTTAGTTGGTTATGATGGTTAATGGATACCATGACCTGTTCTTATTGTTGTGGTTATTAGATTGAGTATTATGTCTTTTGTCTACTGAGTGGATGTCCTAGAATTAGGGAAGATGTTGCCAAAATTTTTAGTTGACTCGATAACCTACTAGCATGTTTAGGTTGTTTTGCTTTTACTCTCTCTCTCTCTCGTGTCTTGTGGTGGTTGTGCTTGAGGGTGTAACATTCGGGGGCACAAGACGTGCCGGAGTGTTACACGAGGGCAGTGCCTAGGGCTTCATAACCCAGAGCTCTGATACTACTTAATATAAAATTCACGGCAAAATAGAATGATGTTATACCCATTCTCACGTACAGTAGCCCCAAATCAGATTAGAGTTTGTGAAATAAGACATGTATGTGCACAGTATCAAGATCGAGGCAAATGAATCTTGTTAAGAGAACCAAAATAATAACATTGAGGCAACCACAACGAGAAAGAAAAGATGTGATGAAGTCAACCACAAATTTTCTAAACACAACATCAAAAGAGTTCAAGGGATTATTGCTCTCTTGCAACCTCACGAACCTTTTAACACTCTCGGATCCTTGCCCTATACAAGAATCTAATGCAAAAAAAGAACTTAATCTCTAATCTGTTGTGCACATCTTGCTTTGGATGAGTTGACTTGTGGATCTTAGGGCCTGTTTCGGGGGGCTACGGCTGGGCTGAAAAGCTTTTTTTGGTTTGATGGGCTGAAAAGCAGCTGTAGCTGGCAGTTGTGGCTTTTATTGATATGTTGATCAGCAAACTGGTTGCTGCAACTGTAGCTTTTGGGGGGGCGAGTGGGCCCGAGCGAGGAGGGGGTCGAGGAGGCGGCGCTGGAGTCGCTAAGAAAAAAGAAAAATAAACTAGAAATTTTCACAAAAAAAACAAAACATCTTGCTCTTAATTTGGTGGATCATAATTATAACCACTATCGGATGTTATTATTTAAAAGAAAATATCTAACCGTCTATCTAGCGAACCCGAGTTATAATGGTTTAGATTAAAAGAGAGAACCAAAGGATATCTACTACTTATTTTGGTGGAATCGGATTATAACGGTGCATATTAATTATATATAGATATTAGCGTTATATAAAAAATACACAATTATAAAAAATATTTCTATATATCAAAGATAATCATATCTTAATATCTAACCGCGCAGTTGTGCAAGTAAATTTGCTAGTTATAATAAATCTGCATCACCAGCAGCTATACTTGTCCAGTCAGCAGTGTACAGATTGATCCCAAATTTTATACAGCAATGGACAGACTCGTCACATGCTACCTCATATATGTTTCATAGAAAAGAAAAAAAAAACTATCTGGCACCGTTGTCTACAAAGCACCATGCAGAAAATGCAAGGGTTCATGTCAAGTAAAGCTATATGAACTTCTATCATGTACATCATGGTATTTATCACTCCGTAAAATCCTGAAATCTCAAAGCTAGTGCAAATCGTTGGAATCAACCTCTGCAACTGCAAGTATGGAAAGAATACCAGTTAAATTAACCGACGGAAAGCGGCTGAGAAGGGCTTCTTTCTGGTAAATTGGGATGTTCAAGCAAAGATGCGAAAATACTTGCCTAATCATGCTTGCTCGGCCTCCTCCCTCAGTGGCTGGTTCTCGTTGTTCTGGCTGTCGAGAGGCATGTACTGCGACATGATCGCCATGATTTCCGAATCCATGTACCGCTGCAACAGAATGCATCCACATTCAAGACTGAGTACTTGTTTCCATTGGACATACTTTGGAAGAAAACGTTCCTGTCAGATCTGTGAGGAGATTGTTTGATCCATACCCTGAGCCTGTACTTGTAGAAGACGTATCCCGCGACGCCGGCGCCGACGAGGCAGGACAGAACCAGTGTGGTCACCAGCCACCCAAACGCCGCCATGTTCTTTGCTACATTCAGCGATAAACAGTACTCTCTAAGCAAAGAACACAACGAGCAGCAGCAGCAGCAGCAGCAAGAAAACAAAGATTAATAATAATAAAAAAACTAACCAATGCAGGTGTCTTCATCCTTTATGTACACGAGGTTACCCTTGCACTTGCAGTCGAATCCTCCCCATGTGTTCTTGCAAGAGCAGTGAGGGCACGAGCACGCAAGCTTCTCGCTGCACTCGTCGACATCTGCAATGGCAAAAACGAATCAAGAAGAAGAATACACCATTTGACGCAATTCTCACAAAAAAAACCCGAAAAACTATTCTACCGTATACCGTTGCAACGGTATACCTCTGAAACTCATGAAATTTTTACACTAAAACTCATAAAACTTAGCACTAAAAACATGAAACTCATGAAACTAAACACTGGAATTTATGAAACCAGACGAAACTCGATCACTGAAACTAATGAAACTCAGGTATACCGTTACCTAGTTCTGCTAAAAAAATACAGGGAATTAAACGAGGTATGTATGTACCTAGACAGTGGAACCCGTCGCCCTTGAATCCCGCTGGGCACTTGCATCCGCTCAAGTCTGAATCCTGCACACGCACACCGGAAACGTCACATCAGTCGGTAGCTAGCAACCGACACCTCGGCCTGGAGATCACACCCAAACTGCTGCAGAAGCAGTGTGTTATTTTCGTGAAAGTACCGAGCAGGCAGAACGAGTTTTGCCGTGTCTTGTGTCTTTCCAGCATCCGCCGTTGTTCATGGCGCACCGCCCCGGTCCGACAGCTGAAACGCAGTCGATCGGTGGCAGAAAATTCAGTCGTTCAGCGGCAAATTGAGATGATTGTGTGACGAACATTGATGATTGAAGGGGAAACATGAGTAGTACGTTTACAGTCGGTGTACCCATCTCCTTGGTACTGGACACCATCCAGTACGGGGCATCGGCAAATTCTTCCTCTGTAAGTGTCCTGCCAATACGCAAACGGAGTGAGTACGAGTGTTAACAGTCAAGCACTTCAATTGATATCACCATACGTGTTCTGCTCTTCAAAGAACCCGTGGAGATGGATACCTTGCAGGCAGTGATGTTGGTCTTCTCGTCTCGCCAGCAGCCGCCGTTGTTGTTTAGGCACTCGTCAGTTTCCATATCTGTAATTGTAGAGGTGAACATTCTGAATTTGCGATCAACGATTACACACTGAAGACTGAACTGAAGAAATCAATCAGGTATGACTTTAGCAAGTGAGGATGTGAGTGTAAACCTGGTGTCAGGCAGACATGAGGCTCGGTAGCCTCCTTGAAGCCAGCACAGATCGCCTTAAGAACGGCAGCGCTTTCCAATTTTCCTGTAAAGAACAAAAAAAAAATTTGTTTCAAAGAGAAGCAACAGTGTTTCTTGAAATGAGGAGAAACCTGAACAAAATCCACCGTATATATTAGACTTCTGAAACCATCAGTTGGATCGAGCACAGAGTTTCAGGCATAGTACAGAGTAATCTTGTGATGAATTTGGAAAAATTCATACCCCGATACTGCACATTGTTGATCACCAGCGTCGGCAAGATGGTCACGTCCCCGCGAGCGCCGTGTCCAACCTACAGGGACAACAAGGTAAGCAAACTGTTGTTACATCAAGAACACTGCAGTGCATTCCCAGAAAGTTTGCAGTTGCCGGTCAGCACCGGCTGATCATTCAACCTGCACAATCTGCTCCGTCTTGAGCACGTCGTTGTCAGCGTCCGCCTCGGGATCCCCCATGCACTTGTCGATCATGTCTATCGGCAAACCGAGCGTGCTGACGACGTCCATGGCGCAGCGGCGGGTGTACTTGTTGCCCTTCATGGAGCAGCGGAGGTGGTAGTCGGCGACGTAGTCCCACCACACCCACGAGCGGTTGTGCGCGTTGGCCACGCGGTGCACGCACAGCTGCCTCAGGTTCTCCACCACCACGTCCCGCCCGTCGTACCCGGCCTCCAGGTCCTCCTCCGGGTCCGGCGCGCAGTAGCGGCCGCGGTTGATGCACTGGGCCTTGCACTGCTTCGTCTCGAGGAAGGCGTCGGGGCAGAACCAGGTGATGTAGTGCGGGGTGAAGAGCGTATAGCCGCCCTTCTCCAGCAGCTGCGCGTGGCCGCGGAACGCGCGCACGA
The DNA here is from genome assembly GCA_036346355.1 of Rhipidocladum racemiflorum. NCBI lineage: Eukaryota > Viridiplantae > Streptophyta > Magnoliopsida > Poales > Poaceae > Rhipidocladum > Rhipidocladum racemiflorum. The sequence goes on along the minus strand of CM070576.1, from coordinate 65,331,505 downwards.
ACGCCGTCTGCTCGTCGCACCGGGGGCCGCACTCGTCGTTGCTGTTGGTCCAGAACTCGTACTCCACGCGCTCGTCCGGGTGCGGCATCGACTCGCGCCAGTCCAGCCGGACCACCACCTCGCCGCCGTCCGGGCCGTTGGAGGCGGCGGCGCGGAGGGCGTCGCCGAAGGCCTTGGAGATGAGCGCCGAGGGGACGGTGATGTTGGCGAGGTACGCCATATCGGGGGTCTCCTCCTCCGGGGTGTCCATCGTCAGCAGCGGCTCGTCGGCGCTGTCCGCCACCAGGACGGCCGCCGCGCCGGCCGCCTGCGCGTTCCACGTCTTGAGCGCGAAGTAGCAGCCCCCACGGTCGACGAGGAGCACGACAGGGCGGCCCGACCGGGACCTGAACGCCGTCTTGCCGAACGGCTTGCACCCGGTGGCCAACTTCGCGTCGGGGTAGAGCACAACGCCGGTGAGCGTGGCGCCGTAGTCCGGGACGCCGTAGTTGGCGATCGCGGCCTCGTGGCGGCCCCGGAGCGAGTGCGGCGACAGCACCTTGACGCTGTTCTTCTCCACGACGAACCGGGCCGACGCCACGCTCGCCGCCACAGCCACGACGAGCCACAGGGAGGTGTAGAGCCTCCTCCCGCAGCCGTGGAGCGCCATTGCCATGCTTCTCGGTCTCGTGCTGTGCGTTACTGGATATTTTGTAGTTTGGTTAAAGCGGGCGACGTAGTGCATTAAGCGTTTACCGATGAAACGAAATGGTCTTGCCATGCTTTAATTTCGGTCTATGCAACCGCTGTGATGAAAAAACTGAATCGGAGTCCTACGAGTTATAATTTGTCGAGAAATTTTCAACACCATGTCGCTGTACATTACGTTGTAATTTGTATTGACCTGCAACTCTGCAAGTATGTTGAGAAAAATATTTCCATTGATAATAAAAGAAGTATGACATTGCTTGCTTTGCACAGCAGTACACCATGATATGCTAATTATGCTTTTGGAAAAAGGGGCATAGATCTGTGCAGTTGGTAGTGTGACTGTAACTTAAACAATTGCACTGCCGGTTATTAGATCCGAATGCAATAGCTCAGGTTCATGTAAGCACTGTAGCACACAGTGATCACCGTAGAAAGGTTCTATAGTGTAGGCTTTGTAGCAGCGAATCTGAACCCTTCTTTTAAAAAACAGAAAAACTAACATACGGTATACCGTAAGAACGATATAAACTAATAAAACTTGTGAATTTTTACACTGAAACTCATGAAGCTTAGCATTAAAAAACCGATGAAACATGAAACTGATAAAACTAAACACTGAAACTCATGAAACCAGCACTGAAACTGATAAGTTTCATAAGTTTCACGGCTATACCGTTGAAACGGTATACCGTTCCGTAGTCTTCCTCTTTAAAAAATAGACGGATGACATCACGTACAACGTGCAGCATGGACGGTACTAGGGGTGCCGGGTATGCCCTAGCACCCCCAAAATTTTAAAAAGTGGTATAATATTACCTCTTCGATGGACTAAATTTATTGATTGAATCGGTCCGGTTTTGGTTATTGATGATTTTTAAGACTTTAGAAGTATTTATATTGTGTTTTTAGCAAATTTCAAATATATGTGTTGGATTTATGATATTACAAAATAATTATAAAAGATTATAGAGTTATACATGTGAAGTGTGCACCCCTAATAAAAAATTTAGAAATACTATTCTACGGTATACCGTTGCAACAGTATACCACTGAAACTCGTGAAATTTAATACTGAAACTCATGAAACTTAGCACTAAAAACTGATGAAACCTGAAACTCATGAAACTAAACACCAGAACTCATAAAACCAATCACTAAAACTAATGAAACGGTATACTGTTGACTAGTTCTGCTCTAAAAAATTTATAGTTCTGCCACTGACGTGCAGTCGCAGTAGCAACTGGAGGGGATCCTCATGGAAAAGGATATGGATGGGTTGGTGACTCAACTTATTGTTTTTCCGAATAAATTTTTTTGTGATCCATGACTCCGTGGGCCGTGACACTGACATTGGAGAGGTGTAACCAACCAGCTCTTGGGGTCGGTCAGCGGGTGGGGATAATGATGGGAAGAACAATAGAACAACTGGGCGTGTGGGTAGATTAGACGTGTGAAGATCAACACAAAGGCTTCTTCACATACCAGATCATTCATCCAATAATATAAAAGTACGTAACTCGCATTTGATTATTTGCCCCGAAGTTGATCGGTCTCTGATCATTTGCCTAAAATTAATGAATGTTTGATCATTTGCCCTACGATGTTTTACTGACATGTGGTCCTAGGACCCGCATGTCAATAAGACATCGTAGGGCAAATGATCAAACGTCCATCAACTTTGGACAAATGATCAAAGGTTGATCAATTTCAAGGCAAATTATCAAATTTTCCTGATAAAATTAATAGCCAAATGGCATTTTCGCGGTTAAAGCCGCAAGTTGTTACTAATTACAAAGGATGTCACATGTTCGATTCCTACCGATCCAGAGTTTTGCATCGTGAAATATGTTACACAAATTTCAGTTACTGTGCCTTAACCGTTTGGGTATATGTTCTTCCAGTTTGGACGGTGTCTAATCGTGTATGATGTTAGAGAACAAGAAGTCAACTACTGATACTTAGTTTTAAGAACAATATGATGTGTACATGAGCACATGACAATCACTTGATCTATATTTTGACCTGCTCATGTGCACTGTAGCATCAGCCAGTTCATATGCTACCTAACTGCTCAACATCGGCGTGAAATAACGGAACATGGGCTCATGGGCGCTTGGCATTCTTTATTGATGTCGTAGGCATGTGTTGAGGCTAGCACTGGATTACTGGGTCAATAAATTGCATTGCAATGAGGGCAAATTGATATTATCCAATCCAATTCATTCGCTCGGTATTATTAGTTGAGAACGTTCTTGGAATGCTTCCACTGTGGCCATACCAGTCTCACCAGCAACTCAGTATAGATCACCACAGAAGGTATATATCAGAGTATTTGCAATCCGGTAATTTGATGACTTAAGCTCAAACCACTGGATAAAAACTGCTCATTACGGTATTTCAGTACATTGGTAGCCACCCAAGAATGGATGGTTAACACTTGGTGACAAGTAGAATTACCATTACATGCGTTGTTCAGATTAACAAAACAAAATTGCATGATTAATAACAGAGCAGCTCTCACATATTCTACTTCTTCCCAAACCTTCCCTTATTTCTAGCTTTTCTTGTCTTTCTGTAAACTGTTTCTTTTCCTCCTAATTAATTCACAGCCTCGGCCGAGCCTTCAGAAAAAGATTAACAAAACAAAATTGCATGATTCATAACAGAGCAGCTCTCACATCTTCTACTTCTTCCCAAACCTTCCCTTATTTCTAGCTTTTCTCTTGTCTTTCTTGATCTTCAAGTGAAGCTGCACCTTCTTCTTGCTAATGCTGCCAATTGGCTTCAAGAAGGATGTAAACATGTTGTTTCCTCCATCAGCCATCTCCACATCTGTATTATTCATGAGAAGAGAGCATATCAGTCAAGAAAACACAAAAAGATGAGGTGCAAATTAAATTGCAGAACCAAACAAAAAAAGAAAGGCTGTACCAAGGGTAGTTTTACTAAGCTTCCTAACAACATTGCCTCAGCGGCCAGGGATATATCAAAAGGACATAATTGAGAGCCAAGAATTTTGAGAAATTGATGATTAGGTGGTTTAGTTTCTATTCAGACAATACAAACATTTGACGTCTCCAAAGTTCAAACTGCTAGCAAGACTACAGTAGCTCAGTCCCCAATCATGCAAAAAAAAACTACATGAAATCAACTAACGGGTACCTTTTTGTGTTAAGTAAATGCGGTTGCAGAACTTTTAATGAGGCTGAATCAAATATCGAACTTGATATTCCCAGCTTTTTGAATATAGACGAGCAAAAATTATGTTCATTCAGTAACAATTCTGTTCTCTCCATAACTTGACAGCATCCAGCCCAGAAGCTAACAATGTATCCAAAAAAAAATGCCAAAAAGATCACCAGTCCCCTGATATAAGTAGTCAGTCATTTTACTCCAGAAGTTGCATCTAACATCAAACCCAAGCTATGTGATCAACTATGAGACATCAATTGCTAAACATAGCAACGAACTCATTGTCACTGAGATCAATTCCACACCTTCACACTCCAGGAACTAGCAGATGCAGCTCCAGCAATCTGCGTAAGAATCACGCCTTTCTGCTAATCACTGCTATAACACATCCGAGCCCTTACTGCGAACAAATGGAACTCCTCCTACATTTTCTACCTGACGAAGTGAATTAATATTTACTAACCAACAACAAGAACGCCGATTCTAGTATACAAGGCGATAAAGATTCCGCCTTCCCCATGAAACTAACACCAGACACCCAATCCATTAGAGCATCTCCAGCGGAGCCCCTAAACTTTAAAATAGGGAGTGTGATAAAAAAAACAGATCCAGCAGGACCCCAACTCAAGCCTCTAAAATTAGGGGGCCTCTAAATTTGCCTCCTCAGAGCATCTCCAAGAGAAAGCTCTAAAAATGAGCTTTAAATTTTAATTTAGGGCCCTAACTAATTAGATTTAGGACTCCAACGAAATATTCACTCCAGCAATTAGGTCCTAAAAATCAACAAAGATAGGGCTCAATCACAGAGTTGCTAAATATAGCTATTCTCCTAGGGGCTCTAAAACAATTTGCTAAATTTTAACAATTTAGGGCCTTTGCTGGAGTTAATCTTTTCCCCAAAAGCCCTATAATTCAAGTTAGAACCATATTTAGGGCCTCTCTTGGAGATGCTCTCAGCCCCAATTCCCAGGGGGCCCCAACTCAAGCCCCTAAAATTAGGATGCCTCTAAATTTGCCTCCTCAGCCCCAATTCCCAGGGACACGAGTACAACCCATATTATTGAAGATAGGGAAATACATGAGAGGCTTCGAAAATTTTATCATGTTTTGAAAAATTTAAATTTAAATTTGAAATATCATGTTTTTAAATTGTAAATGTTAATATGCTTATGTTTTATGTATCACAAATATTTTTGATTGAATTTTAGTGGTGTCAAATGAAGATTATACATAGCGGATATGTCAAAATAGGAGAAAAGGTAAAATAGGAAATTTGAGATTTAGGGGATTCTTTGGACTTGTGCTCTGAAAACAGGGCCTCAAAAAATAGGGGGAGTCCCTAAATCTAAAATAGGGACCCTGTTTTAGGGGCCCTTGCTGGAGATGCTCTTAGTAAACCAGCAAGCGCAAGATGGCTCACCCATGGCCGAGGCAGAGCCGTGTTAGTTTAAACCTGCCGAAGTGAGTCGTTTCTTCCTTGTTTTTCGCTTTGGGTTGTTCCAGGAGTAGTTAGCCACGATATGTACCTCCCTTGTAGCAGTCAGCGTGGCGCTAGTTAGAGCATCTCCAGCAGAGCCCCTAAACCAACCCCTAAACCTTAAAATAGGGAGTGCAGTAAAAAAACAGATCCAGCAGAGCCCCAACTCAAGCCCCTAAAATTAGGAGGCCCCTAAATTTGCCTCCTTAGCCCCAATTCCCAGGGACACGAGTACAACCCCTATTATTGAAGATAGGGAAATACATGAGAGGCTTCGAAAATTTTATCATATTTTGAAAATTTTAAATTTTAATTTGAAATTTCATGTTTTTAAATTGTAAATGTTAATATGCTTATGTTTTATGTATTACAAATATTTTTGATTGAATTTTAGTGGTGTCAAATGAAGATTATACATAGCGGATATGTCAAAATAGGAGAAAAAGTAAAATAGGTGCTGAGATTTAGAGGCTGTTGTTGGACTTGTGCTCTGAAAACAGGACCTCAAAAAATAGGGGGAGTCCCTAAATCCAAAACAGAAAAACTAAAAAACGGTATACCATTGCAACGGTATACCTCTGAAACTTATGATTTTTTGCACTGAAACTCATGAAACTTAGCACTAAAAACTGATAAAACATGAAACTAATGAAACTAAACACTGAAACTCATGAAACCAGCACTGAAACCGATAGGTTTCATAAGTTTCATGGCTATACCGTTGCAACGGTATACCGTTCCCTAGTCACTCTCAATCCAAAATAGAGACCCTGTTTTAGGGACCCTTGCTGGAGATGCTCTTAGCCGGTGTGAGTGCGTGGTGTGGCGTCTAACTCGGGCAGGTTGTTGACGAGAGTTAAGGGTGTGTTTTGAGCAGCACAAAACTCTCGCGTTCCTCTGTTCTGCGTTCTGTGAATTTAGCCGAAAATTCTTCAGGTTACTGTAGCCCGTCAGGCAAGCGCATTTTTCTTCAGAGATCGCAGTGCTCGTGTGTGTGTGTTCCAAGAAGCAGGAGGCGGCGCGAGAGCTTCCAGAATCCTGGGATGAAAGGGGATGAATTTGATTGAACCTTAAATACACCGTACAACTTCAAAACGAATAAGAAGATGTATCCTCACGTCAACTGAACGGCTCACAGTAGAGGGTTAGACTCTTGATCGGCAATTTTGCGCCGGTGTGCAAACCAAACATGCACAGATGCAATTAGTAACGCTTGCTTCGTCTGCATGTTGCCATTCGCGTTGGAACGGCAGAGAGACCAATCGCAGTGTTGCATGCACGGATCATTGCATTCATGATAGGTTCCATAGTAATAGTAATTTTATAGTTTTTACTGTCCTTAGAGGTTACCACGTAATTACTTTTAAATTATGGTACTTGATAACTTCATATTTTAAATTTTTGGTATTAGCTCAACGTACATTTTGGTATATTTCAAGAAGCTGGTAGCAACTCTCTAATAGGTTACAGCAAGAGCAACATAAGTTACATGAGCGTTGGTGAGACACTGAACTGTACTGTGCATGCGCGGCGGTAGGCAGCAGCAGTGTCGCAGCCGGCCACGGAAGGCGTCCAGGTCCAGGTAATTAAGCGCATTTCATGATTTCATCAGTTTCATGCCAGATTGATTGCACATTCTTCAGGAAATGTTAATACTAATGTACATTATTAGGAAACATGGTACTGAATATTGATTTCGATACAGCTATTCGAGCAACTTATTAGGAAACATGGTACAGTACAGACTTGGCAAACCGATCACGGTACAGGCGCATCGATCGTAGAACACAGCATAGGGAAACGCGCGCCAAAATCATCCTACTATACTACGCACGCTCGTAAGCTGTAGCATGTGAAATTCATGCACCACCAAACTGAAGCTTCGAACCGAACCGGCGGCTCAAGAAGCTTGCAGCAGCGTGCCCCCGAGAACGGCGCGGAGGCTGTCGACCTCGTCCTTGGGGAGCACCGCCGTGACGACCCGGCCGAGCCCGTCGGGGTCCGGCTGCACCAGGACGGCGCCCTCGTCGCCGACCCCGTTCATGCCGTACTCCACGTGCGCGGGCCTCTGCCCCTTGATCTCCAGCCCGTACACGTCCACCTGCTCCATGTCCACGAACGTCAGGTTGGCGCCGTAGATGATGATGTCCCCCGGGAACGCCGCGACCGCCGCGGTCTCGTCGACCTGCTTCTTGGCCAGCAGCGTCGCCAGCTCGGCGACGTCGGTCTTCGCCGGCGACGAGCCCGCCTCCACGTAGCCGACCTTCTGCTCGTTGCCCAGCGCCTTGCCGCTCCTGGCGGACATGTCGGTCTTGACCACGGTCACGGTCTTCACTTCTTTGGTGGCCCTGATCTTCGCCACCGTCTGCCACAGGAGCGCAGAGATGAGCTCGAAGGCGCCTGCATGGTGGCCCGCGGACTCCTGCTGCTGCAACCTCACGAGCTTTGGTTCGGCGACGTGGAAGGAGTAGCACGCCATCTCGCAGCCGGCGGGGACAAGCCAGTAGTCCTCGATGGGCCCGACCGGCTTGACGGAGCGTGGCGCGGCAGCGCCGGAGGGTGCGCGGTCTTGTGGCTTGTTCGCGGGGTCGAGGACCTCGAGGTTGGTGTCGTCCGGCTTCTTGTCGCTCAGTATCTGCGCCCACTTGTTGAAGCAGGTGGCTGCCGACGACACGTCGCCAATAAGGTGCCCCCAGCTGAACCCCAGCGCCAGCCCTCCACATTTGAAGTTTGTGATCTGCGTGTCAATCCAATCCCAGGAAGCATCGCCGTCACCAGTTACAACTTGGAGCTCAAATCGGTTAGTACTGTACCGTGCATCAATACACGGGATCACAATAAGATTTTAGATTTTAAGTATCACTCAGGGACAAAGAATATCTGTAAGCAGTTTGAGCTTTATATTTGCAAACCAAAATTAACTTGTCTTTGCTCAGAAAATGAATCAAGGTGTACTATTTGGTTAAGCAAGTTGGACTGAAAAGCTTGGGATCGAAATTATAGAAATCATCCTTTTATCTAGCTCCATCACTTTTTTTTTCCTTCAAAACTAGCTTCCTCTCGTACCCATTTACAAAGGGAGTGTATAGGCATCATCCGGATGTTTTTGTTCTAAAAATCATCCAAACTTTGGACCGTACGATCAAAACACACATCTGTAGGATCAACCCACCTCGAATTCAGGGGGGTGTGTGCATCGATCTGAAAGCAAATCCAATATGGCCCAGAATTTGGATGATGGTTACTAAGAAAACATCCGGATGAAACTTATCAAAACCCTTTACGAATCTAGCCCACTTGTCACCGCGAAAGGAGTTTCAGTGGCCGGGGGCGCGGCAGCGGTGATGACGAGGGCGGGAGCAGGAGGCCGACCGCGACCGCAGATGCGGGCTTAGCGGCGCGGCCGGGCGTAGACGTAGGCGCCGACGAGCTTCCGCGCTCGCTGGGCACAGTAGGGGTGGGGACAGGGTTCACAAAATCGACGATTATCGTGCGATTTTCGCCCTTATCGCCGCAATCCGATATAAAAAAACCAGTCGGTAAACCGATCCGATTCAAAAATAAAAAATAAAAAATTCGAAAAATTTTACCTGTCAAAAATCGGTGGAAATCAGTCGATTTTCGTCAAAAATCATCGACAATCGCTATAAAAAACCGATCACATAAAAGTTCCACGAAATCGTCGATTTTTCACGCGAAATCGTTGATTTTCCACGAAAATCAACGATTTTTTAAATTTTTTTATTATAAAAACTGGTTTTAAATTCATGCGATTTTTTTCGATTTTCGGTCGATTTTTGGCTCGATTTATGCGATTATCGAAAAATATTGTTCATCCGAAAATCACCAGATCGATGTTGTGAACCCTGGGTGGGGACGAGGTTAGATTTGTAAATATGCATGTAAGGATGCTAGATTTGGAAAATATAAGGTTGATGAGGCTAGATAAAGGATGATTTCGAAATTATATGATCAGGCCAAAATTATAGTCGTGACGCAGTGGTCCTACATGGTAAAGCTGGTCATAAGGCACCACCGGCCTTGACGGTGATCCATAAAACCTTATTCTGTTCGCAGACATGCCACTTAAATGATCATTCTACAGCTCTGGTGTGAGTGTTCACTGTTCAGTACCGAGCAATCCGTGTACTTAAATTTGCTGTTGTCAAATCAAATACGGGTGTGGTTTACTTGAGATGCCACTGTAGGAAGTTCACTGCAGAAGTACAAGAATACCGTGTCTCATTGAACTCCACTGGACCAAACTAAACAAACGAGTTTCAATCTTTCAACTGACCCGCCATTAAGCGAAAGGACATCTCGCCAGCGAAATTGATCGGCATTAAAACTGTTGGGATCAATTCTGAGAACTGGATACTGAAATGTGGAGTAATCAGACTGCAAGGGAAATTGAATTAGTAAAAAGGCTCTACTTGGTGCAGTTAATACTGTTGATACCTACTGGCAGATTCAGAAGGCATGGTATGGGTAAAGGTGCAGTAATGAATAATTTAGTAGACTGTGTATAATCTCTACAGTGAACTTGTAAGTTTAACTTTACAAGGCAATTTTCTCAGGTCCTAGCACAGGTGGCCTGTGTATATCATCAGTTCATCGATCACCATTACTCATTTTGGAATATTAATTTGATAACTTTTGCCGGCCGAGCTTTGCTCAAAATTTTTTTGATAAATTTTGCTCATGCAACTTTTCAGTTATGTTTGCATATCAAGAAGAAAAAAATGTCCATCAACAGTTCACCGTTATTACCGCTTCACTTGCTTTGTGTGATTCCTGTACTACTTAGAATAATTTTTATAACCGAACAGTAGATTGATGACAAGGTGGTCCGCGCTAGCTGCAGCAATTGCTCTTATCCCCCCGGCAATTTCACGGCATCATACCACCAGGTCGCATGAAAAGCTTTCCAAATTTCGCCAGTGTCTCAAACACCATAAACACACGAACTCGGCGCATCTTTCCGACGTCGCTGTGCGCACTGAACTGAAGATTTTTACCACAAAACTGGTAACGACCATCAGAGCTAGCTAAGATTCGGACAGGTTCAGAGAAAAAACCTTGTAGTAACACGACACTTGTGATTTTAGTATTAGATGCCAGAGCCAATCAACTGTTCAAGCACACTGTAGTAGCATATGGTTGCAGCCAATGGCGAGCTAAGGTCGCCATTTGTAGCATAAATGTTTGATGGTTATCAGCTACTGCCGCAGCTGCGAACCATACGGAAAGCTACATCCCAAACCAACCAAATCTCCGATAGAGACCGCACGAATTGATCATATTTATAACTGTTAATTGGACTTACAAAGATTCCCACGGTTGAGTTGTTTAATTCAAGACGCAAATTATCAAAACATATTTGCCGATAAGGTCAATAACGATTGATAGTTACCTGGACGTAGAGCAGCGGCGAGAAGAAGAGCTCCGGGCCGAGCACCTTGTCGTAGCAGAGCTGCCTGAGGCGGTCGGGCGCGTCGTCGCGGAGCCACTCGTCGAGAGCGCGGTCGCACTTGGCCTCGACGATGCGGACGCCGCAGTCGTTGCACTTGATGTACGGGCGGCGCGAGCCCGGGGCGCCGGCCTCCTCGGCGCCGTCCTCGGCGCGGCGGACGCGGCCTGCGACGGGGTAGTAGGCATCAAGCCACGGGAACATGGGGTCCTTGAGCACCTTGGTGGTGATCCCCCGCACGACGTCCCCGGCCGCGTAGTAGTACACCCCGTGCAGGTAGTGCAGCTTGAAGGCCAGGTCGGCGTCCGCCAGCTCGTAGTTCACCTCCCCCGTCACCGAGCCCGGCACCACCGTCGACAGTCGGTGCCCGTGAACCGCCCCCGCCTCCCCGCCCGCCGCCGGCTCCTCCAACACCATGCCGATCGCACCACACAGCCACTGCAATTCGCTATTAGACGAACGCCTGCGGCCTTGCACGGTCTCGGCGGACGCGTGTCGAGGGGGTGGAAATATATAGGGCGACTGGCGAGGGAGTACTGGTGGGTTGGGGACAGCGCACAGGTTGGAATTTAAATGCCGGCGGGGGCAGTTGCTTGGGAGGTGAAAACCGAGCAGTGAGCAGCGGCTGACGGATGGATGGATCAGACCAGGTTAACCTTTTCTTTTAACAACTGATGATCGTGGTCCTTCCGATATCAATTTTCGTCGAAAATCATTAAAAATCGTATGGTTTTAAAATCCAAATTTTTGAAAAAGAAATTCAAAAAAATCACAATTTTCTCTTAATTTTTACCAATTTTCATCGATTATCGCAATATTTTGACCGGCCAATTGAATGTTTCTCGAAAAACCGATTTTTGAGCGATTTTCTATCGGTTTTTACCGATTTTCTATCAATTTTCACCGGTTATCGCGATATTTATGCCGCATAATTTTTTTTTGAATTTTTGAATTTTTTTGAATTTAACCGGTATATCGGCCGGTTTTAGATGTCGTACCCCACCGATATTCCGAAAATCGCGATTTTCGCACGATAATCGCCGAAATTGTGAACCCTGGATGAGACAGCCGCTTGACCGCTGCTGCATTTGGGGCGCCTTTTTGCTGGGTCTTGCGGAATATTGGCTTTTCTAGTCTACTGCTCATGTTTACCGATCCGGTTTTCATTAGAACTTTCTTTTTTACGAATAGCGTTTTACCGATAGCAGAAGTGATATGGGTTGTCTATCACACTCGTGCACAATGAAGGTGTCAATTAACAAAAAAAAAAAGCTGCACTGTCACGCACCTTTGGCCCGTGAAGAGCTTCCGCGATCAGAGTGCTCGGCATGCTCCTACTGAGCTACATTATTGCGAAAGGTAGTTGATGCAAATGTGATTTAATTAATTAGCCACTAATAAATCATTTTACTTAAATAATCACTAACTAAATCTCTAATTATCACTACTTAGTCATCTTAATTAATCACTTAATTAAATTGATCTTTCGCGGTAGTGTAGCTCGTCAAGGGGCTGCCAAGTGCAGTAGCTTGGCTTTTTTTCGTCCCAAACACTTTTCGCGGTTCACAAATACGACAATTGACCTGTGTCGTTTGTCATTTCTTTCATAGTTATAGAGAAGCTAATTTTACAAAATGTTACGAGAACTATATTTGCAAAAAGACATGTGCAATTAGGGTAAAAAAGCCGAAGCTTTGGTTTTGCACGGGTCGGCACGTCCGTCCGTGCTTGCCAAGTTGCCATTTTGCCGCTTTGGTTGCGGCCTTCGCGGCAGGTGAGGTCAGGGTGTAGTGGCATGGCACGTCATGCCTTTAGAGATGTCTATCGAGTCGGCTCGGCTAGTTCAAGCTTGTTAAAAAAAGTGGCTTGACTCGATAAAAAGTTGTAGTGGCTTATGAGTAGATCGCAAGCCACGTAAGTTAAGATGAACTGAGTTAAGCAACATGAGCTAAGGTAATTAGTCAAGAGCTAAGCTAAACCACGTCGTAAGCACATGATACACATTAACGCATACATACAACAAGACTACATAAATGAAATCGTAACTAATTATCCAGCATACAAGTAAAAGGTAGATAATTAGTGAGGAGCCGATAAACAATCCTAACAATTATATTCCAACATAAAATGGTTATATGGACATTCATAATATAAATATTCATCTAATTAAAAGTCTTTTACATCAAAAATTATCACAATAAATATTCAGTTACCGAGCCTTAACAAGCTAACTAACGACTCAACTAATTTATTTTACGAGCCGAACTCGTAACAAAGCGAAATCAAATTGCCCACGAGCTTCAAGTTTTCCTACCAGCCCTACCTACCTTTGCCGGCTCGCGCAGCTCCCAGTCGCGTCTCGCGTTGCGTGCGGACGCCGCTCCATGAGTTAATCGTCGGATTAGATGTGCCTACCGTGTTGCTTAGCTGCGCGGCTGGTGCCTCCTGGTCCTTCTATATATGCTCTGTAGGAGGATAAAGGAATGTGCACACGGTAGAATGGGTGAGAGGTCGGGTATGTATCGGCGTCTCTAAAATTTTGAACTTCTATAGCTAATTGGTTGAATTGATTTGTTTTTTGGTGGTTTAAGATTTTGTGAAACTATAGAACTATCTGTACTTTTAGTAAATTTTGACTATATATATTGAATTAATAATATTATAAAATTATTATACAAGATTATAGGATTGTATGTTTGAAGTATGCACCTCGACTGACAGATTTCTGGATCCACCGCTAAAAGGATCGGCAGGTCTGTCCACGCATGCTCGATCTAACAATGCGCTAGCGCACCGTCGAAGAAACGAAAAGTGTATGTCGGCTGCAGCAGTCGTGGAAACAGTGGCATGCAGTTTAGGGCGACAGTGCGGCTTGTGTACTCGCTACATTTCGCAGTCCCTGCAACGAGACGCTTGTCTGCTTCCTTATCAGGACCAGAGCTGAAGGAAACATGCACATGAAGAGAAAAGAGAGAAGGAAACAAGGCTGCAAATAGCAGTGTCGAAGGATCGCTCATCTTCATGCATGGTAGTAGATAGATTACTAGATCGGTAGGTAGGCAAGAAAGTTTTATACTGGCCGGCCCTACAGAAGTGGACGACCTTACAATCAGCTAGGGATGGCAATCGGGTGGGTACCTCCGGGTACCACCGTTTCATACCCAAATCCAAATCCAAATCCAAACCCAAATGAAGTGTCATCCACCCAAACCCATTAATCTTTTCGGTTACAAATCTGTACCCATGTCCAAACTCAATGGGTACCCGATACCCAATGGGTACCAATGGGAATCTATAGCAACAAACAAATATGCCTGGCCATAGTTGCCGTAGCCTCCGGAGGGGGAGGGCATGACGCAACCAAAGTTGGAATCGGGGAAGGGGAAGCGGAGAGGGCAACTATACCTGGTTGAAGAGGGAAGGGAGGGACCCATCAACGCCACGTAGTCGCGCAGGAACGATGGTGGGATCGGCCCTCCTACCGATAACACCGCCATGCGGATGGCCGACCCCAAGGGAGGGAGCCGGAGGGAGCTGAGCCACCAAGGTGGGGGTGATGGGGGCCATGAGGACGAGGAGGTGAAGAGGGTGGGGGATGGGGCCAAAGGGAGAGGCGGAGGCGGTGATGGGAGGGAGAGCCGACTACCGAGAGGGAGGGGTGCGCGAGGGATTGCGGCAGAGGATTCCGAAGGAAGCGAGAAGATTGTGGTGGCAAATTAGTGAGTTAGGGTTTTGATTTTATATATATATATAGGATACCCATCGGGTACCCATGGGTACAAACTGATACCCACACCCATCCTATGACCTTATCGGGTACCCAAACCCAAAAACCCATGGGTTTAAAATGCTACCCATACCCATCCTTATCGGGTCGGATACCCATGGGTAAAACTGCCAACCCTACAACCAGCCTAGCTATGGGCAATTAATCGGTGAATCGGACGTGAACAGATCGGTTTCCGGCGGCGGCTTTGCTTCTCCGGTCTCTGATGCAATAATGTTCCATAGGACTATATTGGTAACCGGGCGCTGCCGTGGCACGGAGCCACGGACACCATTTGCTCAGATATATGGGCTAAGGTTTTAAATTCCATTCTCTGGTATATATTTTGAAGGTGGCTGAAATCCAAAATTTCGGTGAGATCTCGGAATTTCAAACAAAATTCAGATAAAATCTAAAAACCAAATTTTAAATCCAATTTTTTGTCAGCCGGGATTTCCGAGATTTCGGACTAAATTATCGAGATCTCGGTCAACTTGAAACAACCAAAAAATGGTCGAAAACACATCAAAAAATTTTGAAATTTTTTGTGGATGATTCTAATGTAATACTAATGTTTCCATAAAATTTGGAGAGGTTGATCAAGTCTGAGGAATTTTAAAAAATTATGATAGTGCTATGTCATGATAAAAACCTTATGTTTGTTTTGTTTTTTATTTTTCAAGTGTAGCAAATGAAGTTTATGTCATTTTGAAAAGTTTTCTATACGTGGAATTTTTTTTAAGATTATGAGAATTTTCTTTCTAATCCATCTCTCTCATTCCTTTTTCACAAACAAAGATAACTTTTTTTTTACTGTTGGCTTGTCAGTAGTCAGCACTCGTCTTGTTTCTAGCGAGAGTTCGGCAAGTGAGCACATGCACACCAATAGAATATGTCATAAATTATATCATCACATTATCCCTGCACATTATCCCTGTGGAAAAAATGGTATACTAAAGGCGCTTAGATGATCACATTATGTACTTCTTGAACCTTCATTAGATCAGAAATAAAAGATTGTGTATATCTAAAGATGTAGGTATTGTTATATGACATAAGGGCAAGTTCACCTTCTTGAGCATCAAATGTGAAGTAGGGAATCAAACGATATACAGCTACCAACCTACCACAACCTTAGGGAGGTCCCTTGCCAGTGTCATGTGATGCACGTTCAGTCAACAAACAGAAGGAAAGCATAATGAGTTAATAAATTGTATTGCAAATGAATTGCGGTTGATCAATAGAGATTCTATGTCAGGGATAGTTGAAACTCAAAATAGATGCAAAACCGATTTTCACACAACATATTCACCTCAAATTTAACCGACCGAAAAATAATTAAAAACACGTTAAAATTTTTTGTGGGTGATCTTGACTCCAAATCCAATTAAATCCCGCTAATAAAAATTAAAATCCGGTCAAAATGACCGATATTTTAGTTAAGATCACCAAGATCTCGACCGAAATTGCTGTGATCACGCCGAGATTACGGGTGCTCGCCTCAGGGAGCATGCGCTTGAATGAGTGCTGGCGCTGCCATTCGTTTGCTGTCACACGAGCAACGACGCGAGATAAGGAGGAGGATACGGGCGTTGGCTATGCATGCATGCAATCTCTGTAGAATTAAAACGGCGACTTTGGGGAGGTCAAGTCACTCCTCGGGATCGATCTACTTGTCCTTTATGTTAGGAAACCGGATTCGTATCCGATATGGACTCTTCCTTATCTCTAAGCAGAACCGCTATATATAGGAGGCAGGGGGTCACCCCATTGTACACAAGCATACAGAATAATAAAGCAGACTCGTTTCTCCTCATATTGTGTCTCTCTTTCTCCCTGTCTATTCTCCACTTGAGATCTATTAGGCAACCCCGGACTATTCGATAGCGAGGTTGTCTAACACGTTATCAGCACGACATAATTCATAAATTCAAAATAAACAATAATTGCATAATTCATAAAATACAGGGAAATAAATTCCAGGGATTTCCGATATTCTAAACAAGGCAATTATTGCAAAATGCGTGCAAATATTCATAAATACAGAAAATAAGGCTAAGTACAAATTAAAACAGAGCCATTAAATTTTCTGGAATTTTCTAGCTATTTTCATATTTTTCTTGGAATTTTCAGATTTTTTCGGAATTTTCTAATCAATTTTTCTGAATTTCTAATGCAATTTCAGAAAAAGGAAATTAGTAAAAGGAATAAAGGAAAAGGGGGAGGGCAAAGGGGTAATTTCCCCTGCCCTCCCTGTGCCCGACGATTTTCCAAAACCGAAACCAAGCCTCTAGAATCAGGACTTCGTGTCCACTGTCCAGGAGGCAAAGTACTTCATGTCCCAAAGCCGGATTGAAGCTTAGCTCTCTGGACTTCAAGTCCAGTTTGGATTTCATGTACTGATTGGATGGGGTGCCCTTCGTGCTGGGCGTCGGTGGCGATCTTTGGTGTGGGGCCGGGCGGCCGGTAACGCTTCTTCTTGCCGGACTTCATGCCGTGGCCCAGTGCTCGTCTTGGCGAGCGAGCGAAAGGCTGATCGGCGTAGCGTTGGCTCGATGGCGAGCGGCCAGTGGGGCGGCCGGGTAATAGCCGGCGATCTGCGTCTTGCCGAACACGGTAAGCGGCATCGGGTGGCGGCCTGTCTTGGTAGGGCGGGCGTCTGGCGGCGGCAGCGATCTGTGATCCGGTCGGCTTGAGCCCGTATTTGTCGATCGGTAACCGTGCCATAAACAACGCTTATATCTTTGTATCTCTGTTTTCAATAACTTCATGCGTAGAAGCGGCTGCGATCGGTGCGTTCGTGCAGGAGGTCGGTAGGCCAGGTGGTGGCGACCATGGCTTCGAGCCGCGTCGGAACCAAGTGGCGTCTTCATTGTGCGTTGGCGGCGCTTCAAGCGCGTGCAATGAAGGTCGCTTCAAGCGATAACAGATCCAATCTACTAGATGCAATCCGAAAAATCTAGCGATTCAATCTAAAATTGCTAATAGATTGTTCATGATTGATTTGAGAACTGCCGCACTATTAAAAATTCATAGTAGATCGACTACAACTCATGTATTCGATTCAATACCTTTGCTTGATTTTGATCGCAATTTAAATCGACGATCGCGTAGGGACTGTTTGGCTATCAGCGTAGGATAGAGTCGCGTAGGACTTTTTCTTTCGGCAATCCGAGTGGATGCCGGCTTGATGGCGAGTTGATTGCAGATCGGATCGGGCGATCAATCGCCGTAGTAGACGTTCGTCGCCGCCGATGATCCTTCGCTTCTTGTCTTTTCTCTCCTTTCAATCTTTCTCCGTAGAGCTTCGTGCTGATAACGTGTTAGACAACCTCTCTATCTAATAGTCCTTGGTTGCCTAATAGATCTCAAGTGGAGAATATACAGGGAGAAAGAGAGACACAATATGAGGAGAAACGAGTCTGCTTTATTATTCTCAGATGCTTGTGTACAATGGGGTGACCCCTGCCTCCTATATATAGCGGTTCTGCTTAGAGATAAGGAAGAGTCCATATCGGATACGAATCCGGTTTCCTAACACTCCCCTTGGACTCTTCAACTGCGAGATGCATATGCCTCATTAAAACTCCATAAAAACCGGTGGGAAAAATAATTGGAGAAAGAGTACATAGCACACGCTTCTTTGTGTTGCACGGATTGCCTCATCAAAAACCTTATGTAAGAAAACTTCAATGAAAAACATAATTAAGTAAAATAGTACAATCCACCCAAAATTCAATGTTAATAATCAAGATTTACGATGGTTACTAAAACTTAATGGTTGAGATATAGGTAGGAGTATGTGAAAAATCCCCCCCCTGAAATCTGCACTTCTCTAAGCCTCATCATCCCGATTCCTCTAACACATCTTCCAAAGGAAGATGCTGGGAGTGACTTAGTGAATAAATCTGCGAGATTTTCACACGACTTAGTATGCAGTATCTTTATCTCGTTCATCTTATGCATTTCATGAGCATAAAAGAACTTGGGGTTGATATGCTTTGTAATGTTACTCTTCACATATCCCATTTGTACTTGTGCAACACAAGCTGCATTATCTTCATAGATAATAGTGGGGTTTGTTCCATGTTCAGACCACATGACTTCTGGATGTGGTGAACCATTCTTCGAAGCCATGCACATTCCCGAGAGGCTTCATACAATGCAATGATTTCTGAGTGGTTAGTCGACGTCGAGACAAGAGTCTGCTTAGACGACTTCCAAGAAATTGCCGTTCCACCGCAAAGGAAAACATACCCGGTTGTGACTTGCCGGTATGCGGGTCCGATAGGTACCCAAAGATCGGCGTAGCCAACTAAATTCAATTCATTGTTTCTTCAGAAACAAGCCGAGGTCTTTGCTTTCTTGAAGGTAACGGAAGATGTCCTTCACCCCTTTCCAATGCCTTTTGGTGGGTTCTCAGCCTTTGCATCAAGCTAGCAAATTCACGGCGAACGCAATGTCCGGCCTAGTGCTATTCGCAAGGTACATGAGCGCTCCAATTGCACTCAAGTATGGGAATTCCGCTCCCGGGACTTCCTCCCCTCTTCTTTAGGCCTGCACGGGTCTAGGTCTGCTTGGAGTGACCTTCCGACCATTGGGGTCTTTGCGGGTATGCCTTTTCAAAGCCAAATCTCTCCAACACTTTCTGCGTGTAGGATGCTTGGTGTACCAAGATTCCGCCTTGGACATGTTCAAGCTGCAAGCCTAAACAGAACTTGGTTTTACCCAAGTCTTTCATTTCAAACTCAGATTTCAAGTATGTGCATGCTTCTTCAATTTCCTCATCCGTCCCAATGATGTTCAAGTCATCTACATAGACGGAGATTATACAAAATCCATTCGTGGATCATTGTATAAATACACATGGACAATCTTCATTTGTTCGTAGCCTTTCTTGCAGAGAAAGTCACTCAAACGATTGTACCACATTCTTCCCGATCATTTAAGCCCATACAGTGATTTCTCCAATTTCACACTGTATAGGTTTCTGTTTGCTCTGTCTTGGTTCGGGATAGGGATACCTTCCGGTATTTTCATATAAATCTCCGAATCCAAGTTTCCATACAAATATGCTGTGACAACATCCATTAGCTTCATTCTCAACTTCAAGTTGACTACCATTGAGATTAAGTATCTAAAGGTAATTCCACCCATGACCGGAGAATAGGTTTCTTCATAATCAACCCTAGGACGTTGAGTGAAACCTTGAACAACAAGCCTTGCAATGGTTGTTGTTCTTTTCATAGATTCTCCTATTATTACAAAATTTATGGCCATTTCGTCATGGTGTGCTTCATGCACTTCTACTTGCTCTTCATTGCTATTTCCCATTCCAGGAGCAAGTTCCTTTAGTTTTTCTCCGCCAATGTGTGCGCACACATTATTTCTGGCGGTTTCTTCCAATTGAAGATTCAAATCTGGAATTGCCTTTTCGACAGGCTTCTTTCCAGTGCAAAGACTCAACTGGCTCCCCTTCTTGATTTTGGGCATTTTTGTGATTTGCTATGGTAAGTCCTCTTGCCCAGTTTTTCCCAGACGTCTCTGGGTACTTTGGGTCTGAGAAGCAAGATTTAATGTTCTTTTTCTTTGAGGCCTCTGAACAGGATGAGGGATACCTTCTGCTTTCTTTGGTATTTCCACCCTCTCTGGTGCATTTCTTGCTGGTACATGCGACTTAACCACGCTCTTCAGATCACAAAAATGATCAGGCAGTTCATTTGCTAAATTCTGCAAATCAATTATCTTACGGACTTCTTGATTTGCTTCATTAGTGCGAGGGTCATGCGCGGGGATCCCAGTGGAATGCCATATTATTTCCTGGCATTTTTCATCCAATGGTTGATTCTCTCCCCCTAATGACGGGAAACGGTCCTCGTCAAAGATACAGTCAGCGAATCGAGCTGTATGCAAGTCTCGATCATGGGTTCCAAATACGATTATGGATGCACTCTCATAACCAACGTATATCCCAGACTTGCGGAGAGGGCCCATTGCGATCCATTTGTGGGGTGGTATAGGTACATATACCATACATTCAATTCTTGAGTTGACCCAATGCACTAGTTTGCATGGTTGAATGGATGTTGTAGGCCGATTGTCTATAATTGATGAGTGTCTTTGCATACAGATCGCGTGTCCCCAACAATTGTTGGACAAGTTACAACTCTGCAAGAGCGGTCCGGCAATAAACTTAATCCTCTTTATGAGTGCTTGACTAGTCCATTTTGCGTATGGACATGCGGTACAGAGTGTTCAATAGTTATTCCAGTTGCTGTGCAATAATCATCAAATGCCTTGGAAGTAAATTCGCTGGCATTGTCCATTCGAATGGACTTCACGCGATGATCGGGAAAAACATTCTTAATTACGATGATCTGCGAGATCGGCTTTTGCGAATGCATGATTCCTTGTTGACAAACATGTATGCGACCATTTCCGTGAAGCATCAATGAGCACCATAAAGGATCGAAACGGCCCTAACAATGGCTGAATCGGTCCGCAAATATCCCCTGAATGCGTTCCAGAATGCAGGGATTTCATGTTGCACTTTCATAACAGAGGGTCTAGTTATTACTTTCCCGGTGGCACATGCATGGCACACAAAATCTTCGTGATTCGAGAAATTCTTAACATTAATGCCATGACCTTGTGAGTTGTTAACTATATTTCTCATCAATCTAAGACCAGGATGACCTAATCTACAATGCCATAAAGCAAATAATTGAGCTTCTAAAGACAGTCTTCAAAGAAGTATACACTACGTGTGCATTGATTTTCGTGTAGTACAACCTGATTCATATGAGGACATTTTTCTAGTACCATCTTTCCATATTCGTGCTTCACAATGCACAAGTGTTCTTTGCCATTTTCTTCATTGGTTTCTACGTGAAACCCATTGGCGGATATCCTTGAAACTTAAGAGAGTGCGAGTTGATTCAGGGTACAAGAGGGCTTCTTCAATTACCAAAGTTGTACCCATTGGCAATATAATTGTGGCTCTTCCTGAGCCTATTATATGCGTATCGCTTCCTGCGATTGTCGTAATCCTTCCAGCGTTCTTCGTGATCGTCTGGAAGTATTTCGACTCTCTTAAGATGGTATTTGTTGTGCCACTATCAACAATGCATATTTCCTCCATTGGGTGCTACACGATTTCTAGATGAAAAGAAATATAATTCTAATCGACAAAGGGCAAAGTAATTCAAACATTGCTTGCAAGTAAAGAATACTGGAATAAAGAATAAATAACAATTCTTATTCATGAGAAAGTAAAAGTATGCTCTTCGAGAGCTTACAATTATTAACTAATCAACCACAATCTAAAAGAAAGTGCTAACAATGTTATTCATGCACTAAACGGAATCTGTAAAGTATGCATTCATTTCTGCTTCTATGTCATCCACAGAAGTGTTTTCTTCATTTGCCGAGGGCTTGGCTGCATCATTGATGTCTAGGCCGGGCTGCGAGGATGAAGCATGTGGGGTGTCAACTTCTATGACATCATCATTGCCTACTTCGGCAAAATGTGCCTCTGCCAGTGCATTTCCTTTGGCCTTCTTCTTGGCCTGATATGCATTGATCACTTCTTTGGATTCCCGGCATATTTTTGACCAATGCCCCCAAGTGCCGCATTTGAAGCACGTTTGGTTTTGCTGTCCATACGGCTTGCCCTGCGGCTTTTCCTTGTCATCCTTCTTCTTTTGGGCTATGGACTTTCCTTTGGCCTGATGTTTCTCTTTTCCACCCTTCTTGACCCACTTCATGTGGGCGGGCTTTCACCTTATAGCTGTTGGCATTGATTTACGGTACAATGCTCCTTCCAGGTGGTTGTGAGACGAAGTTCTTTCGGAGAGCTTCGTCTTGTGACTCCGCAACTTGCATAACATCAATCAGTTCGCTATACTCCTTGTATGCGTCCTGACGATAGCTGCGGGCACTCTGGATAGCATTGGGGTGAAAAGTGGAAAGAGTTTTCTCAATCTTCTCCTCCTCAGTGATCTTCTTGCCACATAGGGAGAGATTAGTACAAATTCTGTGCAAGGCAGAATTGTACTCGGCCACTGTTTTGTAGTCCGCAAACCTCAGTCGCACCCAATCTTGCTGTGCTTGGGGCAAGATTGTGTATTTGAGCTTCTCGAACCGCTTCTGGAGTGCAGTCCATAGCTCAATTGCACTTTCTTCAGCCATGTATTCATTTTTCAGGGTGGCTGAGAGATGGTGCCTGAGGAAGTGCAATGCTTGATCGTTACGCTTCGGCGATGGGTGGTGCGTCCTTCGAGGACCCTAAGCCGATGGCAGCTCGGAGCTTCTTGCCGCCGAGTACGATCTTCACATCGGATGCCCAAGTGAGGTAGTTTTGACCGTGCTGGGCCAATTCTGCAAACTCACGATTCACAATGCCAGACATCTGCATTTTTACAAGATTCCAACATTAGATTACTGCGTGTAATCTAATAAAGTGTGATTGCATAATTCATAAAATGCGGAAAGTAAACTCTCATGAATTTCCAGAATTTTTCTTAGTATTTGGCAATTTTCTGTTAATTATACAGCAATTTTCCAGCATCACTTGATAACAGAAAATAAATTTCAACATGAATTAAACATGGCATAAGTCTAATTACAACTTATATAATTCTTGTTGGCTGGGAACGAAAACAGGTAATGAATATCTCTGTCAATTTGACTCTTGGCCAGGTCAACCTGCCCCTAGGGCTCACATGAGGGAGGGAGCACTTCCCGTTTCCGGGTGCCAATTAAAGAACCAAGCCTCATGTGTGTTTTCCTAGACACCAATTGTCTCATATCTGTTTATTCATTACCAAAATCAAATCCCAACCACTCATGTTCTCATTTTATGCCATATGAAATATTCTGGAATTTTCCTAGCACTTTTCATAATATCTGCTAATATCCAAGCAATTTTCAGAATTACTGTACAACAGAAAATTTTAATTTCAGACCACATGGCTTCGAAGAATGGTTCACCACATCCAGAAGTCATGTGGTCTGAACATGGAACAAACCCCACTATTATCTATGAAGATAATGCAGCTTGTGTTGCACAAGTACAAATGGGATATGTGAAGAGTAACATTACAAAGCATATCAACCCCCAAGTTCTTTTATGCTCATGAAATGCATAAGATGAACGAGATAAAGATACTGCATACTAAGTCGTGTGAAAATCTCGCAGATTTATTCACTAAGTCACTCCCGGCATCTTCCTTTGAAAGATGTATTAGAGGAATCGGGATGATGAGGCTTAGAGAAATGCAGATTTCAGGGGGAGATTTTTCACATACTCCTACATAAATCTCAACCATGAAGTTTGAGTACCCAACGTAAATCTTGAAGATTAACATTGAAGTTTGGGTGGATTGTACTCTTTTCCTTAAGTAAGTTTTTCATTGAAGTTTTCTTACATAAGGTTTTTGATGAGGCAATCCGTGCAACACAAAGCAGCGTGTGCTATGTACTCTTTCTCCAATTATTTTTCCCACTCGGGTTTTTATGGAGTTTTAATGAGGCATATGCATCTCGCAGTGAAGAGTCCAAGGAGTGTTAGGAAACCGGATTCGTATCCGATATGGACTCTTCCTTATCTCTGCCTAAGAACCGCTATATATAGGAGGCAGGGGGTCACCCCATTGTACACAAGCATACAGAATAATAAAGCAGACTCGTTTCTCCTCATATTGTGTCTCTCTTTCTCCCTGTCTATTCTCCACTTGAGATCTATTAGGCAACCCCGGACTATTCGATAGCGAGGTTGTCTAACACTTTATACGGTAGTTCACCGTACGACATGAATCTGCTATATGCATGTATATAGCGAGGCAAGACTGCAGTCTCGCCTTGCGGCGCCGTCGCCGTCGCCGTGAGACCAAGACACCGTCCGAGGTCTGGGCCTGGTCAAAATAAAATTAGAGTAAAGGCAGATTGCCCGACTTCAATTGAAAGCCAGAAACAGAGGCCCTAGTAAAATCTGCTCTTCCCGTTGCACAATTGGAGCATCCAGACCATAATCTGTACTCCCTCCGTTTCTTTTTATAAGACGTATTTGGTTTCGTTATGACAAGACTTTGACCAACGATTACTTCATTAATATATCATTTATGCAATACAAAATCATAATTATATATAAGTTTTTTTGAATACAAATCTGCTAATATCAATTTTGTGTCGTAAAAATTATATGCTAATAGAGTAATTGTTGGTCAAAGCCTTGTCCTAACGAAACTAAATACGTCTTATAAAAAGAAACGGAGGGAGTACTATGTGACCAAAAAAAAAAAAACTATAGAACGGTAATACTATTTTTTAGCCATCGGACGGTATAGAATCGGACCGTTGTTTAGGTAGGGCATGGCAGCTCTTGGCAATTGTGCGCAACGGATCTTGGTGGTGCACGGTGATAGGGCGCATCAGTGCTCAGCTCGATGCCAACGGTAAGGCCACGACAAGCCGCGTGGTGAAGAGGCTACGACGACAAGCATGTCAAGCCTTGGGCTCACCGGGGCACTCTCCCCTCAGCCCCTGAGCGCCGCAGTGAGCGGTGGTGGGCAGTACAGCACTGATCAGTGGCACGCGGCCGTGGGTGGTGGATAGCCTAAATGATACAAAGATGTAAACAATACTATCATAACACTATGCATTCTTTTCAGATCTAATTACAACAGGAAATATTGCTTAGACCAACAACTAATCAATCCGAGACACTTACAGCTGGTTTGGTGAAGAACAGGAAGCTAAGTAGGAGCGATGAGACGATCGAGGATGAAGACGAGCATTCACGCGGTACGGAACTTCCCAGAAACCTGACTGTTGGTCTTTCGTGTAGGTTGTTAATGGCCGGTGTAAGATCGGAGACACTGCTCTCCCTCATACTCGTTGCACGACGGACAAACGGATGGAATGACTCAGGTGACAACAGGCACCAGAGAAGCAGAGATCGCTGGAGAAAGACAAGATCTTTTTTCATTGTATGTTTATGAACAGAGGCGTCTCTGTTTTGAAGACACGACCATCCAAAACCACCCTCACCACGATGGGAACCAAGCTGCCATGATTCCAGGAACCTAAGAATCTCACACTGTGTTAAGTACACTTAGCACAAGTCAGTACAAGTCACGCAATAAACATGTGGAATACACAATACGCGTGCGTGCGTGTACATAGCCTAACATAACCAAGCATAGGTACCTCTAGCCTTGCTACCAACTCATACTAGAGTTCATACAATAGCTCCCTTTATAAGTTGGTCTTCCACCACCTAGCTAAACAATAAGGGATTAAAGTTTCACACACTCAACTCAACACCCATTTGACTTCTTCCATTGAATTAATTCTGAATTTAATTCCACCAGAAACTTGATGAAACTTATGAAAATCTTTGGTTGAAACTTGTAGATACTTGTTGGTTCAAAATTGTTGAAATTTGCTGAAACTTGTTGAAGCTCATCGGTTGAAACTTCATGAAACTTGATTTTCAAAATTTGAAACTCATCGAAACTTTCACTTGGAATATTCTAGAAACATCTAAAATGC
Source organism: Rhipidocladum racemiflorum (assembly GCA_036346355.1). Taxonomy (NCBI): domain Eukaryota; kingdom Viridiplantae; phylum Streptophyta; class Magnoliopsida; order Poales; family Poaceae; genus Rhipidocladum; species Rhipidocladum racemiflorum. Next base: position 65,305,357 of record CM070576.1, on the reverse strand, counting down.
ATGAAACTCACTAAAACATAAAATTTATAAATGTTTTCTTAAAACTTACTAAAACTCAACGAAACTTGTTACTACATCGTTATGCGGTAGCTTAAAAACCCAAATTTACTGCACGAGCACCAGGTCTTGTCTCATTCGCATGCTCCAGCCACGCTCTAACCCCAAAAATGCTAGAAAACAATTCAACCAAACTTGTCAACATCGTATCGAATGTCATACCAATTTAACTTTTGAAATGGTACGACCGTTTCGAGTTTAGTATAACAGTATATATTTATAAGTATACACATGTTTAATTATATGTACATCAAAGTTCACTTATAATATTACTCCAAACACATAGTACGACTATCACATATAACATATAGTTCAATAGACTATATTACCAATTTCACCAGTATAGCTGGTATTGACCAGTATCGGACCGGTACATCACATAGGTCAACTTCATACTGATTTAATTAATGTCGAAATGGTATATACCGGCCATACTATTTGATACGTATCGGTATTAATGATAACTATGAATTCAACGCCACCGAAGTAAAGCATATTACATCAAACGGTTGGAGATGGTGCGATCATCAGGTACGCAAGAATCACGAAATAGATAGCATATTGGTCAAGCAATAGACAGTTGGCAGTTAGGAATTGACCGGTGAACGGTTGTCATTAATTTAATATACAAGCGACACGACAATAATTAAGCAGCTTAGATTTGCAGAGTTCGTCCGATCGATGCATACATAGACGTCACATTAGGAAAAAAAAAAACCCCGATGATATGAATGTACTCAACCGATGAGCGATCGATGTGCAAGTTTTTTCCCCCTATTTTGCCGTGCCAATTGCCCGTAAATGTGTAACGAGGTCAAAAGCTCAAAGTTCTAGCCAATGTCTAATGAGTCGTTTGTGTGCATGATCTAGAGTTCTAGACGATCACTACAACAAAATTGTAGTTTAAGAGACACTTTCTCGGCGACACGAGAGTAAAGTGTCACTAAGATTTTTCATGACTGGTTCATGACCCTTTCGGTGACGCATGAGTGAAGTGTTATGATATGTGTACTCTCGGTGACACTTGTGATGATTCCTTTTGGAAGCGTGACTCTTTAAAACGCGATAATATTAAGGATGATTTTAGGGAAAAAAAAATGTTGTGTATGAAATGAACCGAACATTTTAGGTGAAACTTACCTTTCCTTAAATTTTCTTTATCAACTTTGAATAAATAATCATGAGTATAAAAATATCATTATTTTACTTTTTGCACGTCGATTTTAGTTTTTTGAATCTAAGTAACAGTTACCAGGTACTTACAAGTATAAAAGTGTGTTTAACCTTCTCTCACTACTAGAAAAAAGGGTTTTCCTACCGGCACATAAGTCCAAATTAGATTTGAACCGGTACTGATGAGGGTATCAGTACCGGTTCGTTTTGAAATTCCTGAAATGAGGCATCAGTACCGGTTCGTGTGGTAATAATGTGAGGGCATCAGTACCGGTTCGTAACACCAACCGGTACTGATGAGGGCATCAGTACGGGTTTGACAAAAAGAGGTTAATTCTATGCATTTTTTTAAAGTTACACAAATATTAAAGTTTTCTCTCTTTTCTTACCATAATTTTATATCCAACTTTGAGATGTGTATGCTTGGTTCTGATTTTATTCAATGGTTAAAATATATGACTTAATTACTCCTCCGATCACAAATACATGTTGTTTTGAACGTGGGCATAGCCTTCAAAACACAACTTTGACCACTATTTATATTGTAATATATTTATAAAATCCAATAAAATTATAATACTATTGTTGACACCAATATTTGGCGCTCTTAGTTGATCAGATATATATGACCAATTTGACAGTTGTAGCCAATTTAGAAAGATGAGGTTAAACATGGACTTGAGATCGAAGTTGATAATCATGAAGGATCGAGATGGCGATCAGAGGAGAGGTGAATGATCCCAAATAAAATCGTTCCCTACTCAATGTACTCCAAACAATCCCGCAAGGAAACCGGTACTCCTTAAATTTGCAAAATCCGCAAAAACCAGAACGACTAGATAACTATGTGTATCCCTAGCTTGCATGGATGAGAACCATGAATCATGTGAGGGATTTTTAAATCACAATCCTGGTTATCAAATATCCAAAACAAAGATAACATTGTCTCCCGAAAAATGAGGGGCATAAGTTGACAACAAGATTTGGCACTTTTAGCCGATCGGATAGATATGATCGATTTGGTAGTTGTAGCCAATTTGGAAAGATGAGGTTAAACATGAATGCGAGATCAAAGTTGACAATGAGTTTGGGCCAAAGAAATTATTTTAAAAGATCGATGCCGATACATATTTCTATAAGAATTGAAAAAGGATACGATCGATCTAGATGCTATAAAAAGGATCGACGGGCAAGACAAAAAGAGGACACAATCAATCAATCAACCAACATTACTCTTTATTTTCCATCAACTAGGAGTGGTATTTTAGATTTGTAATCATTCCTTTGTAATTTACTTGATCAATAAAGTTGCGCATCGACGATTATTGATTTCGTTGACTTACGCCATTCAAGTCTATTTTTTCTCTGATCTTGTTGCGCATCATTTTTTGTGTGAAAATGTACCTTTATCCTTTATCTAATCAACTCAATCAGATTGATTAGATCTATCGATTACTTTTTGTCTAATCGGCTTGAACGGCTGATTAGATTAGGTTGGTATTAGAGAATACATCGGTTTAAAGGCCAGTTGAACTAAATCTTCCTCTTGCAGATTGTAGGATCAAAGGCCAGTTGAACTAAATCTTCCTCTTGCAGATTGTAGGATCAAATCGGCTGGCACGCCAATGGTTGATTGAACTAAATCTTCCTTTTGCCGATTGCAGGATCAAATCGGTTGGCACGTCCGCACCCAGAATTAAACCCGATGTTTGTGTGTGATGATTGCCGATTAACTCTTCGTCATATTTTTTGGCGTCAACAACTATGAATTTACTTTTCAAGCCAAATCTACACATATAACTTCCATGTATCCAATTTAATTGTTAAAAAGATATTGTCGACGATTGGGGAACAGGCCCCCGCCGAGCTTACTTGTTGGTGGAGGGACCAACTGTGACCCCTTCTTACGTGAGGGATTACTCGAAGAATGGCTCACCAGATTCCAACGAGCGTGGACACGGCAGTTTATCCTGGTTCGGGCCTCTCAGGAAAGAGATAATAGCCCTACTCCAGCTCTCGTTTACTCTTGCAATGTGTCTGAGTTTTACAGTCTGTGTGCTGCTACCGTTGTTGTTGTTTTTCCCCCTCACGATGGGGACCCTTTTATAGCTTACAAAGGATCGAACTCCATGACCCCACTACCCGCACGTTTGGACCTCGTCCAAACGTGGCAACTGGTGGATCCTATCTTTCCGCCACGCTCCCACGGGAAACGTAACGGGCCAACGGAAGTTACGCTCGGGTGGTTATTCCCACCGACCCCGAGACCTCGTAAGGTCGGCCGATGACCGGCACCGAGCTTGGACATCTTACCCGAGCTCGAGCTCGGAATCGACTGGAGTACGTGGCATTCTCGGTCCCACCCGAGCCCGAGCTCGGAACTGGCCGGAATGCGTAGCCTTCCAAGCTCTGATTTAGACAACCCAGGGTAACGACCTCCTGGCGGCTCGGGCGGGAGCGAGCTTGGTCGTTGGTGGCATCCGAGGTAATTTATGGAAATTACCCGACCCCCCGACAGCTAGCCCCCGAGGTTCAAGTGGGAAAAGGTCTAAGGAAGGCCTTCCCCTTGGGCCTACCGTTCTACGAGCATGTCGGTTTTGCCGCGGCGGACATCTGCCGCGACCAACGAGCTATTAACCTCCTTCGGGAACGAGCTTGTTCTCTTAGCTCGTCGCGCTTCGAGCTAACAGAAGTGGGCCCTTCTTCAGCGGTTCCTTCTCCTAGAAGCCTGGACTGTCCTTCCTGGGGAACCGTCTTTTCTGGCAGGACGGTTTCGATTTGCGTGCCCACGTGTCGTTTTCCGGATGGCGAACGCCTCAACTGCCCTCTGTGCCTCTAGGGCTTCCTCATCTCCTGGAGGAGTTTTTTAAACACTCGAAGAGAAAACCCTTAGACTCACTTGGCCGTATTGCGATCGCTGTGTCTCACACTCCTCTGCTTCGGCGCTCATCATTCTCCTTGATCATCTTCCTCATCCTCATGGCGAAGTTCGGCGTCAGCAAGCTCGACAGGCGCAGGCTGGAGACCCTCGAGCGGGCGAAGTACCTCGACGCCGGTACATGGAGAGCCCCTGGCGACGAAGAGAGCCCGCAGCCGGAGGAGGGGGAGATCGTCTCCACCGAGCTCTACGCCATAAACGGGCTCCGTACGCCCGAAAGTGAGTTCGTCGAGGCCGTACTCGCCTCCTGCGAGTGCGAGATCGCTCACCTCCACCCCAACTCTGTTCTCATCATGGCCATCTTTACCCATCTCTGCGAAGGGTTCGTGGGCGTCGAGCCCACTCCCAGTCTCTTCTTCCACTTCTACACCCTTTCTCGCACCGCAAGACGCCTTCGCAGCCGGTGCCGCTTATTTCCGCTGCGTCCTACCCGACCATACGAGTACCCGAGCTTCACGCTCAAGGACTCGGTGTCGGGTTGGGCCGACTCATGGTTCTACTTGAGGAAAGCGGAGGGCGGCACGCTTTCCTACTCTGCGGTGCGGAGGTCGCCGTCGAGACACCCCGACCGCCCGTGGAGCCCGAGGAGGAGAAGATCCTCATGACGATCAACGAGCTCACGTGCAGGGTGGCCGTGGGGCGTTACCGACTACGTCAGGAACCCGGATATCGCCCCTTAGGAGGAGGGAGCATCCCTTCTTCAAGGTCGAGGGGTGGCAGGACATCGCCCGGGAATCACGCTCAGGTATGCCGTCGCCCTCGATCTTCTTTTCCGAGCAGAGGATGCCCTTTCTCACGACCTCTCCCTTGGCTGGTATGCAGCTCCGGGAGAGGACTGGGTGGATGCGAGGGTGTCCGAGATGTTCGGCACCCCGAAAGGCAAGGAAATCATCGAGGGCCGCCAGATCCCGAACAACGTCCTTAACCGGACAGAGGCGGTAAGTTTCTGATTCGGACTTTTTTCCGAAGCCCTTGTCCGGACAGGCTTCGCCGGGGGCCTCCCGACCTCATTTGAGTCTTTCTCTTTTTCAACAGGAGAAGGTTGCCCTCGAGGTCGCCGTGTCCCACCGGATCCCTACCGCGGGACGGCCAGAAGACCAAGGGACAGGCGGGTCGCAAGCGCCGTGCTCGATCTCCGTCGGCCACGCCGTCCCCGCCCAGGCGCACACGCAGGCGCCCTGGCCCGGACGACCGCTCACCCCGCCAACACTTGGAGTATGCGGACCGGCAGGAGGTGAGTGAACTGAGATCGTGGACGGACGAGTACACCCGAAACAATCCCGAGCTAATGGCTCGTTTGCGCCAGCTTGCTGCGCGGGCGAAGAAGGAGGCCGCGCCGGCCCAGTCAGCTGGAAGGTTGAGCCGAGGGCCAGATCGCGCCCTTCAGCGGAGCTTGCGCTGGTGAGCTCGAGCCCGGCTCTGGGGACCGCGAGGAGGAGAAGGACGAGCCGACCCGCCCCTTGGTCCCGAGGTCCCGTGAGGTCGCTCGCCACGCCTCAGCCGCCCAACGCCGATCGTCTCCGAGGTCGGCTTGGAGGAGGTCGACCTGCGATGCGCCAGGGGCCGACAAAGCGCGCCAGCGGACATGGCCGCCCTCCTGGCCCGCGCCGAGCTCGGCAGCGGACGCCGCGCAAGGTCAGTCTCCTGCTCTCTTCTTGTTTGTCTTTTTCCCCTCCGGCACCATTCTAACCCCACATCGTCTATAGTGGGTGTGGCAGTTGGTGCGGAGTTATGGGATTTCGAAGCGATGGCTGACGATATTCTTGACTTCGTGCTAGAGAGGGAGCTAGCCCGGGCTGCCGAGGTCGTCATGGGCGACGGAGCCGAGGTGGGAGCTGAGGCCGCGGAGGCCCAGCCCCCACGTGCTGCCGGTGGCGACGAGGCCGAAGTGGGAGCTGAGGCCGCGGAGGCCCAGCCCCCACGGGCTGCCGGTGGTGACGACGTCGAGGTGGGGGAGCCTGTTGCCGCGGAGCCCCGGGACCCGGAGGTCGTGTCTCCCGAAGAGGAGGCACGGAGGAAGATCGCGCCGCCGATGCCGGCCGCGGCGAGGGCATCCCCCACATCATAGTCGTGGAGTCTGACGGTGATGAGCAGGCCGCTGAGATCCCCCGCGAGGATTCTTCCGGTGCCAGCGACATCATCGCCGCGACTCTTCAGGAGATCGCCGAGGTCTCCCCCCGGGTTCATGACATCACGCCGGGTCCAGCCGCCCGGCGTCGGGGACCTTAATCCCGCGGGGCTCGTCTGACGAGGAAGAGCCAGCTACCCCGCTGGTCGGGGAGACAAGCCCGGCTACCGTAGGTGGGCCGGGGCAGCTTCCAGGCGGAGGGGATCTGCCGGGCACCGAGGCTGCTCCAGTCGAGACCGACCTCCCGGTCGACCCGTGCCCGGTTGATCCCGCACTCGGGGACGCTGCTGCGGCCCAAGGGCCGGATACCGACCCGGTGTCCCCGGTTGCTCCCATGGCCGTGGACGCCGAAGTGGTGGAGCCCCCGATCGAGGAGGCGGAGCCCCCGGGCGCAACTTCTGCCCGGGAGGAAGAAGAGCGGGAGGTAATCCTTGCTCTTGAGGCCGTCCCTCTCCAGGAGGCGGAGGCTGTCCCCCAGGGCAAAAGTCCATCGCCTTCGGGGGACGGGGGAGCTCGGGCTCAAGCCTCCGAGCCCGATCAAGGAGAAGGGACTAAGGTGGAGGACCCCGCCGAGTTGTTCCATCAGGGGCTGGAGACCCGACTTTTTTGGGTAAGTACTCCTGACTTATGTACTTTTACCGAGAGCTTCGATTACGACCTGAAAACGCCTTGTTGCGCAGGTGCTGGAGTCCACCATGAAGGACTTCCATGCCGCGACCGTGCCGCCAGAAGTTGTCGCGAAGCACCAAGCCGAGCAGGACGCCAAGATTGCGGAGCTCGAGCGCCGGGTTGCCGAGCTGACATCTTCGGAGGCCGAGATCCGGCGGAAGGTGGAGGAGTCCGTGCGCGAGCTCCAGGAGCGCCTCGACCGGAGCGAGCAGGCAAGGTCGGGCCTTGAAGCCACGGTGGCGACCTTGCGCGACGCCGCCCGAAGTGCCGAAAGGACAATCGACCCGAACGGAGGAGTCCAGGCGACCGACAAGCGGCGGCGAAGGTCGAAGCTTCGCCGGCGTGTGCTCGACCTTGAGTCTGAGCTTGACTCGGTGCGGGACGAGCTCGTCGCTTTGCAGGACGAGAAACGTGCCGGGCTCCTGTAATTTTCTTTTTCCTGTCTTTTACCTGTAAAAAACTTAGGGAGAAACTATCCAGTTGAATATAGAATGAGTTGGTTTAAATGGACGTTTTTTGTTTTTCCCCGAGATGACAACGATTTGTTTCGTGCCGCGGTCTTACGCGACTTAGTGGTTAATCGTACGAGGAAATGACTATCTCGCTTGAAAGTAGCACGAGGTCGAGGTGACCATTTCGCGCGAAAGTTGCACGAGGCCGAGGTCGTGGCCACATGGTACCTCTATAGCCCCCCGCCGCCAACGGAGGTCGTGGGCGTAAACTGCGAGCACGACTTCGTTGGCGGAGTAGAATTCTGCGGGGACCGTGTGGCCCTTAGGGTTACTGATGCGTTGGCGCCAAGACCGCCGACTGAGCTCGGAACCGCTCGGAAGGGTGTCTGTGCGAATCTTTACTTGCGGTGGAGGTCTACCGCGAAAAAGATGGTCGCCTTCACGAGGAAGGAGGCCCTCGAGGTCGAGCTTTTGTCGTGCGGTGTTTTGCCCCAACGACCGACTTGCCCTCGACACTTTGTCTAGGTCGAGCTTAATCGTAGAATGGGGAAAGAGAGGAGAGAGAGAATGGGAGGGTAAGGTGATAAAGTTTATTAAAGAGGTAAAAGCAAGCGAGGTTAGACATGGAACTTACGCAGCTTGGTCAATGTTCCAAGTACTAGCTAGTTCCCGACCATCTTCCATTGCAAGGCGGACAGCCCGGGCGTGTTGTTGAGACGACCGTGTAAGGACCTTCCCATCTTGGCGTTAGCTTGTTGGCTTTTGACAGGTCTTGGACCCGTCGCGAACGAGATCGCCGACGTGTAAGGTCCTTGGTCGCACTGATTTGGCGGCGTGCTCGCGAAGAGCTTGCGGTGTAAACCGCGGATCGCAACAGAGCCCGTTCACGAGTCGCCTCCGCAGGTCGAGGTCGAGAAGGCGTCGCCTTCTGCGCCGATGTTATCGGCCAGGTTCACCCTCGGGGATCCTAGGACAACCTCGGCGGGTAGGACAGCTTCCGCGCCATATACGAGCTGAAAGGGGGTCTCCCCCGTGGCTCGGCTCGTCGTGGTGCGGACTGACCAGAGGACGGGGGGTAGCTCGTCCACCCAGGCCTGACCATGCCGATCGAGGCTCTTGAAGACTCTCTTCTTGATTCCTTGGACGATCTGACAGTTCGCACGCCGCCGCCCCATTGCTCTGTGGGTGGGCCACAGATGCGAAGCATATCTTGGTCCCGACCTCCTCGCAATAAGCCTGAAACACCTCGCTTGTGAACTGAGTGCCGTTGTCGGTAATGAGGCGACTCGGAATGCCAAAGCGGGTTACTACATTATTGCGGAAGAACCTTTTAGCCGCCTGTGCCGAGATGGTTGATATAGGCTCGGCCTCGATCCATTTAGTGAAGGTGTCGATTGCGACGAACAGGTATTTACAACCCCTCCTTCCCCTGGGAAATGGACCGAGTATGTCGATGCCCCAAACCGAGAATGGCCAGGTTAGCGGCATGGTCTCATGCGCCGTATGTCGGTGATGGACCTTCCGAGCATGGAACTGGCAAGATCGGCAGGAGGTCACTATTGAGCGTGCGTCGGCCAAGGCCGTCGGCCAATAGTAACCCAATCGGAAGGCTTTGCTCACCAAGGTCCTAAAGGACGAGTGAGCTCCACACATCCCGTCATGGATATCCTTGAGGAGATATTTGCCTTCCTCTTGGGTGATGCACTTGGAGAGGATGCCAAGCGCGCCTTTGCGGTATAAGAGGCCCTCGACCATTTTATAGGTCGAGGAGCGCCTCACTAGCCGGGATTTCTCGGCTTCCTCCTCGGGCAGTGTCCCGTGCACGAAGTATTGGATGAATGGCGTCATCCAATTCGCATCCTGCTCGAGGAAGGAGACGGTACCACCCGTCTCGGTTGCCTCCTCCCCGGGGGGTATGGAGGGCTTATAGAGGTGCTCGATGAGCACCACGTGAGCGGAAATCGGGCGGAACCGACCTTCGATAGATGGTCGGCCAGGGCATTGTCCTTCCTGAGGATGTATAGTACTTGAAGTTTCAAGTACTTTTCCATCTTCCTTACTTCAACCAGGTAAAGCGCCATTGAGTCATCGGAGCACCGATACTCCTTGTTAACCTGGTTGACGACCACCGCGAGTCGCCCTTCGCGATTAGTCGTTGGACTCCGAGCGCTTTGCATGCCCGAAGCCCGGCTAGCAGACCTTCGTATTCTGCTGCGTTGTTTGTTGCGCCGAAATGCAATTGGAGGGCGTACTGGATCCGCTCCCCCTGAGGGGATTCGAGGACCACTCCACCCAGAGCAATCGTAGCTCGGGATCCGTCGGCGCATCACCCGGCCGTGCTCGGCTGGTTGGGTTCGGGTTCGGCGGGCGGGGTTTGTCCATTCGGCTAGGAAGTCCGCTAGGACCTGAGATTTGATCGCGGTTCTGGCCGAGAATTCGATCTCGAATTCGGCGAGCTCCATGGCCCATTTCGCGATCCGCCCGCTTGCGTCCTGATTCCCGAGAATTTCTCTCAGCGGGAAGTTGGTCGGGACTTGGATTTTGTGTGCCTGGAAGTAGTGTCTTAATTTCTTCGAGGCCACGAGGAGCGTATAAAGGAGTTTACGACCTCGGGTAACGCTCCTTTGGTCCGTAAGACTTCGGCTGACGTAGTAGATCGGGCGCTGCACCCCGTCCCGTTCTACCGTCAAGACGGCGCTTACCGCCTGGGGTGTGGCGGCCAGGTAGAGCAAGAGAACCTCTCCCATTCTTGGCGTGGTCAAGACCGGGGGTCTTGACAAATATAGCTTAAGCTCTTTGAAAGAGCGGTCTGCTTCATCTGTCCACGCGAAACCGTCGTGCTTCCGGAGCGCCTTGAAGAAAGGTAGGCCACGTTCCCCGAGCCGCGAGATGAAACGACTTAAGGCCGCCATTCTCCCGGTTAGGGACTGGACCTCTCGGGTGCAAGTCGGTGGTCGCATGTTCTCGATGGCTTCTATCTTTTCTGGGTTGGCCCCGATTCCTTGTGGGCCGATCATGTATCCGAGCACCTTGCCAGCTTTGACCCCGAACACACATTTTTCAGGGTTTAACTTTATTCGATGCTTATTGAGGTTATGAAAAGTCTCCTCTAGATCGGATACATGGTCCGAGGCCATCTTGCTCTTGACGACTATGTCGTCTACATATACTTCCAGGTTCCGACCTATTTGGTTCGAGAAGGTTTTCTGCATAAGGCGCTGGAAGGTCGCTCCAGCGTTCCTTAGACCGAAGGACATGGTCGTGTAGCAGAATGTGCCAAACGGCGTGATGAAGGAAGTTTTTTCCTCGTCGTCGGGCGATATGCCGATCTGGTGATAGCCTGAGTAGGCGTCCAGAAAGCTCATCGCCTCGGAGCCGGCCGTCGCGTCGACCAACTGGTCTATCCGAGGTAGCGGGAAATTGTCCTTCGGGCATGCGGCATTCAGCCCCGTGTGATCGACACACATGCGCCACTTGCCTCCCTTCTTCATCACGATGACTGGGTTGGCCAACCAATCAGAATGGTCGACCTCCCGAATGAAACCGGCTTTGAGGAGCTTGTCCGGCCTCTCGATGATGGCTTGCTTCTCCGGGAGAAGCGCCTGAGCTTCGCCAAGACAAAGCTTTTGTCGTGCCGAATCGCTAGCCTGTGCTCGACGACCTCCCTTGGGACTCCGGGCATGTCGGATGGTTCCCAGGCGAACGTGTCCGCGCTTCTCCGGAGGAAGGTCACGAGCTCGAGTTCCTATTTAGGATCTAGGGAAGCCCCCACGTGTACGACCTTATCTGGTGATGTGCCGCACAACGGGATGGCCTTGGTTTCTCCTCCGGCTTGGAGGCTAGCCTTGGGCCGGGAACTCCTCGGCTCTTGCTCGGGCCCGCGCTGGGGCAGTTGACCGACCATGTCTAACGCCCTCTCGTCGCAGTTTAGGGCTGCTTTCGGGCTTCCCTTGACCGTGATCACGCCCGCCGGGCCGGACCTTCAAGCATTGATACCCGTGGTGAGTGGCGGCCATGAATTTGGCGAGTCTTTGGTCGGCCCAGATCGCGTTATGGCCGACTTCGAGATCGACCACTTGAGCGTGATCAGCTCCGCTCGGAAGTTGCTCGGATTGCCGAACGTAATCGGCGGGGCGATCCGCCAAGTGGCCTGACCGACGTTCGCACTATCCCGTAGAACGGGAACACCATGTTTTTGATCTTGGAGCGAGGATGCATATCGCCCAAGACCTTGGCGTATATCGAGGTCTAGGGAGCTTCCGCAATCCACAAGGACCCGACCCTCGTGGTGTTGCATTGTTGGGCTAACGACCAACGGAAGCCTTTGGGGTTTCGTCATCCCCGAGGGCGCTGCGTCCCTGGAGAAGGTGATCGGCAGCTCGGACCACTTGAGCCTGCCGGACGTGAGGCTTCCCTGAGTGACACGAAGTACTTGCCAGCGGCCTCCTTCAACTCCCGACGCGACCCATAGGCGGCGGAGCCCCGAATATCACGGCGATGTGATTTCTCGGCTCTTGGTACTCCATGTCGGTGTCTTGCTCTTGGCGGGCTTCTTGCCCTTGACGTCCCCTTCCACCTCGGGAGCGTGGGCATGGGACCCTTACCATTGTAGAACTGCTCGGCGGGAGGCCCACGCCCCGCAATTCGAGGTCATGCCCATGAGCCTGGTGGAGCGGGCGTAAATAGGCACTAGCCCGCCGCGTTGGTCGCCGCGTTCTTGGTCGTCCGGCTCTGCCGTTGTTCCGCTGAACCTGCCGACTTTCCTTTCGGGGCCCCTCTCTACACGCATCGCGAGGTCGGTCGTTTTTCGATAGCTGCCACCATGCCGAGACAGAGGATTTTTCTTCTTTTGATTTTTTCTCGATAGAGCTTACGCTCTTACTGGATGCCCCTTCGAGCCCGGCCGAGGGCAGCTTTCCCTCGTCCAGCAGCTTCTTCCACTGGACGGCCTCGTCCGCATTGGCATAGCGGTCAGCCATGCGGAACACCTCGTTGGCCGTGATGTCCGGGTGGATTTCGAGGTCCTGAGTAAAGCGTACGTCTCGGACCCCGAACTTGAAAGCCCGACGACCGCCTCATCCGAGATGCTCGGGATGGAATTGCGCACTTGCATGAAGCGCTGGACGAATCGGGCGCAGGTCTCGCCCTCCGCCTCAGATCGACGCCGAGGTCGCGCTCCTTCCCGGCGGGCGTAGCGACTCTGAAGTTGGCTCGGAGAGTCTTTGCCACCGGGCCCAGACCGGATCGAGTTCTCCTTCTCGTTGAATAGCCACGTCTGGCCCGGCCCGATCGGGGTGTGGGCGTAAAGTTGGCCATCACCCTTTCATCACCCCGGCGGCTAAAATGGCCGTGGTGTAGATCGAGAGAAACTTCGTCGGGTTACGAGTCCCGTCGAATCTCTCGATGTGGCCCGGCTTAAACCTTGTCGGCCAGGTCACTCGTCGCAGCCGACGTCGCGAACGCCCGCACTAACACGGATCGTCGGGCGATCACCACGAGCGCGGCGGTCGGGGCGATCCCCGCCAGCCGAGCCCGAGGTTAGTGGGCCCGGGCGAGTGAAAGTCTCCCTACGCCTGTAGGATGGGGAGTGGCCCGATGAGGAATGTTCGGCCCGGTTACTCTGTGGCTCACATTCCGCTGGTCCCGAGGAGCCCGGGAATTGCTCCGGTGCCCTCCGAGCCGGTCGCGCTTCGCGCCCGATCCTCTGAGTGCGGCTGCGTGAGTCATCGGGTGGCGGCGCTCGGACGCCCGGCGGCGGCGTTCGAGGAATTGCTCTGGCGTCCCTTTCCGAGGCCTCCGCCGCCCTTATGTGCGTGGCGATTTCCTCGAGGTCGTCGGCCACTGCGCCCATGGCTTCTAGGTCGACTTGCTCAGGAAACTCTGAGGTTGCGCACCACCGTGGCCAGGGCTTGAAGGCGTTCCCCGCTCGGGGGAACGCGGGGCGACGAGCTCGTTCGTCGTCGTACGGGCTCCGGAGTTCCGTACGCGTGGAAATTCTCACGAACTTCGGCCCTGGTCTTATCAGTCAGGCCACCTCGGACTTGCCGGCGCAAGCTGGTCAGCGTCCGATTCAGGGATGCCTGCAGGTGCTCTTTGGCCGCTTCGTAGCGGTGAAGACGCGCTTCAGCCGGGGATTTGCTCCCGGCGTTTCCATCCTCTTCCGCAACGAAGACGTTACGGGATTGGACGGATCGCGAGGGGGACATCACGGTGTCTCCCCGTGAAGCGGTCCCCTGGTCGAGCTCGTAGAGGTCGGGATGTCGAGACCATCGTAGAGCTCGTCGTACTCGCCGTCCGAGAGGCGTCGAGTTGGGAGCGAAAGAATCGCTCGGTGCGGCGGCTTCCAGGAAAAGCTCCTGGAACCGTCTTGATTCTTAATGCGACGTCGCCGGCCCCATCGTTGAAGAACTGCTTGTCCTCTTCCCCGATCTCGGGGGCGTAGAGCCTCTGGTGGTTCTGGGATTCTGACATTCTCCGGGATTCCTCACGAAAGGGAAAGTCGGTCCCCACGGACGGCGCCAGCTGTCGACGATTGGGGAACAGGCCCCCGCCGAGCTTACTTGTTGGTGGAGGGACCAACTGTGACCCCTTCTTACGTGAGGGATTACTCGAAGAATGGCTCACCAGATTCCAACGAGCGTGGACACGGCAGTTTATCCTGGTTCGGGCCTCTCAGGAAAGAGATAATAGCCCTACTCCAGCTCTCGTTTACTCTTGCAATGTGTCTGAGTTTTACAGTCTGTGTGCTGCTACCGTTGTTGTTGTTTTTCCCCCTCACGATGGGGACCCTTTTATAGCTTACAAAGGATCGAACTCCATGACCCCACTACCCGCACGTTTGGACCTCGTCCAAACGTGGCAACTGGTGGATCCTATCTTTCCGCCACGCTCCCACGGTAAACGTAACGGGCCAACGGAAGTTACGCTCGGGTGGTTATTCCCACCGACCCCGAGACCTCGTAAGGTCGGCCGATGACCGGCACCGAGCTTGGACATCTTACCCGAGCTCGAGCTCGGAATCGACTGGGGTACGTGGCATTCTCGGTCCCACCCGAGCCCGAGCTCGAATCGCCGGAATGCGTAGCCTTCCAAGCTCTGATTTAGACAACCCAGGGTAACGACCTCCTGGCGGCTCGGGCGGGAGCGAGCTTGGTCGTTGGTGGCATCCGAGGTAATTTATGGAAATTACCCGACCCCCCGACAGATATCATTTAAAAAAAAATGGGCGGGAGCTCTGACATTCATGAAAAAAGAAAAACAACAGTCGAACTATGAATGCATATACACTACACACGCTCACATGCACCCAAACGCCAGTACCCAGCCCTCGCGAGCACGCGGTTGAGCGACTCGAACTCCGGCGGGCTTGGCACACATCTAGCGTCTTGCCAACTGAGCTAAAAAGATATTAATAGTTAAAATTTTGAATGTTTGACTACGAAAATGACGTGTATATGTGAGTGGACGGTGTACTGTACTTAGAAAGGCATAAGTCTATACTTTGTTCTTGTTCTAGCTAGTCTAAGAATAGATACTACATACTAGCACCCATGTATTAGGAAAAAGGAAAGTAGTACAATTTGGTGAGATCTAATACTTTTCATGTGTTTCTTGAATAAAAAAGCAATGACTCCACACTGCCTGGACTGTGACCGCATCGAATTCACGAAATTGACAAAAAGAAGCTGAGCCTTTCGGATGTATTACAATATTCTAATATCTAAAAAAATCTCAGTTGTACTCGCTCACTAGCTAGTCAGTGTGCCTGAACATACACTCGCTATATTAAGTGAATGTACGAATTCACGGCAAATTTTGGCAGCGATGGAGAAAAGTAGGACGATAAGAGTCGTTAACTCGTTCGTTATTGTGTTTATATCCCGCATGACAGTATGTGTGAAGGAGAAAGCAGCTGCAGGTGAGGCTGTGTCTAGCGACAAGGGTTGACTTTATCGAACCAAGCTCGGAAATCGTCTTCTCTCCCGTCGTATCGATTTGCATCGAAAATCAGTAGAAATCGAATGAAATTTAAAGTTAAATTTTTTGAACTCGACAGTCAAATAGCGGCGAAAAAAATCGAAAATCGACCGGTTTACATCAAAAATTGGCACACTCAGCGAAAATTAGAAAAAAAAAAGAATCTAGGAAAATTGAAAAAAAAAACGTCTCAAAGCTATTAATACTAATTTTAGAAAACTTTAGGATTTTTTTTTCAAATTTTCTTAATTTAAATTTGAATTGGATTAGTTTATTGATCAGTTCTGTTCTCGAACCCAATTGGTCGAAAAATTAAATTGTGATTTTTAAGTAATTTTCGTCGATATTTCAAAAGCTGCCAGTGACTGACCGCTGCAGAACGGTTGCCTAGCTAGCCTTAATTAATCATTGGCAAGTGGCAACCACTAAATAACACATCGTTCTAGCTGTCTGTGGATGCGCGAGAGCCATCGTGCCCGAAGCTGCTGCACACGTGTATACGCAGTATGCGTTCATTCCTCACGCGTGGCTTTGCCTTGGGATCATGGAACAGCCAGAGTTTTATGCAACATAGAGGCTACGCCGTGGCAGGAGATCGATCAGAATCGTATTTAAGCATGCAATTAAGAGAAGTGCTGTTTGATGGTCAAGTAATGATGGTCAAGTCTTTGTCCTTGTGGGCAGCTTTATTCCTTGTCCTTATGGTCTTTGTGGGCAGCTTTTAGACTAGCTTTAGGACTAGCATCTTAGACTACTTTAGGACTAGCATCTTAGACTTCTTTAGGACGGCATCTTAGACTAGCATCTTAGTATATGCTTGGCTGCCCTGGCAGCTATAAATATGTAACCCCAACCCCTCAGGTTGGCATGGCATTGTGTGAGGAATAAACCAGAAAAATTGCCCCAACTCCTATTGTCATCCTATCTCAATGATAGTAAGAATCGTGCTACTAACAAGTGGTATCAGAGCCGTTCTTTCTTGCAGCCTAAACATCTCTTGCTCATCTCCTTCCCACGCTCCTCCTCGCTCTCAAAGAAGCGGAAATACAACAATGCTTCGCTCACCCTTCATCTTACGAGCTGGTCGAGCTAAATTGCCTGAGGCGCCTTCTTCCCTAGCAAAGCCCCACTAGCGCGCCATGTCGAAGGATGCCTCGCCGGTCGCCTCGGCAGCGGCAGAGGCCGGTTGCCGCGCAGAGGATCATGAGCGAGCAGCAGCAGAGAGACCGCAGCTGACGGCGGCAAGGGCGGCAAAGCCGGGCGCGCGAATCGCGGCAATGCAAGAGCGAAGGTGGAAGCGGCGGCCATGATGCACAGCGGCGGCAGCGAGAGCTTCGAGGCTCAAGGCAAGAGCTCCAGCGGCCTGCTGCCGACGGCAGCGCCGACGGCAGCTCAAGCGAGAGGGAGGCAGCAAGTGAGCGGCGGCGCGATGGCGCTTGCCCACCCTCATGAGCGATAGGAGCCCAGACGAAGCGCAGACGCGCCAGCGAGCTCCGGCGGGACGCCAGCGGCGGCGATCAGCTCAGCAGAGCTCTGGCGACGCGCGCGGCGATCGCGCTCCCGGCAGAGTGGCGGTGGCCGACGGAGATCGTGGCCCTTACAGCGGCGCGGCTCTCCCTCCCGGACCGATACCATGGTCACCGCGCCCCAGGCCATTATCGTGACATCGGCCCGGTAGTGGGTGGCCTACCCTCACCAAGACCAACTATGTCGAGTGGGCGCGGTGATGAGGATAAGGCTCCAGTGCGGCACATGTGGGAGGCGATCCGGTCTGGCGGCGTCGACTACGACGAGGATCGACGGCGCCGATGCCTCATCGCCGCTTGATCCGTCCGAGATGCGCTTCACGCTTTCCAAGAAGCGGATCGCCAAGGAGGCTTGGGATGCCATCGCTGCGGCACTCATCGGCAGCGACCGCGCCCGCAAGACCACACCGCAGCACTTCGCCAAGGAGTGGGAGAACCTGGCCTTAATGCGAGGTGATGATGTTGATGTTTTTGCTCTCCGAGTTAACACTCTATTAAAGAAGATTGTGCAGTTATGTGTCGACACCTACTATGAGGAGAGAGCCATCGAGAAGATCTTCCGTTGCATCCCCGAAGTACAAGCGGATCGCTCGCTCAATCGAGTCTCTATTGGACCTCTCCACGATGTCGATCGAAGAGGCAATAGGTCGCCTCAAGGTCGCCGACAATGACGAGCCACGCCTCTCTCGGGCCTATCACCATTGGCGGAAGTTACATCTCACTCGGGAACAAGTGGGAGGCTAGCCAGGGTGACGGAAGAAGGGGAGTCCTTCGCCGCGACAGCGATCGCAGCACGCCAAGCCGCGCAAAGCGCCGGACGCGTCGGCCGGGCGCGAGGACGTGCCAAGGGCGACACCGCGAGGCACCCAGGCGGCGCCACGGCAACCAAAGGCCGCAGACGAGATTTACTCCGCCACAATCGTGGCAAGCTTGGCCATTGGGCCAAGGAGTGTCGCCGACCACGACGTGGCCAGTCCACGCCGCACAAGTGGAGGAAGAAGAGCCGGCTCGCTTCCTAGCAAACGCAAGCATCGAGCTATCTCCAGCGGCATCGGCCGCAGCGAATCTCCTCCACCTTGATGAGCCGAGAGCACACGCCTTCCTTGGCGACAGCTCCAGCAGTGACAAGATCGACGGGTGGTACATCGACACTGGCGCTACCCATCACATGACCGGTCGACGGGAGTTCTTCACCGAGCTTGACTCTAACGTCTGAGGCTCCGTCAAGTTTGGGGACGCCTCCAGCGTGGAGATCCAGGGTGTCGGCTCCGTCATCCTCACCGCCAAGTCTGGTGAGCACAGGCTGCTCACCGGAGTCTACTACATCCCCGCGTTGAGGAACTCTATCATCGCCTTGGGACACCGGATGAGAATGGTTCGGTGTGTTAGTAAAGAACGGAGTCATGAGGATTTGGGATCGCCATCGTCGCCTTCTTGCCAAGGTAACCAGAGGCACCAATCGACTCTACATCCTCAACGTGCAGGTGGCACAACCCCTCTGCCTCGCCGCTCGTCGGGACGACGAGGCGTGGCAGTGGCACGAGCGCTTCGGACACCTTCACTTCGAGGCTCTGAAGCGACTCAGTGCCAAGGAGATGGTACGAGGCCTGCCGTGTCTCGACCACGTGGAAGCGCTTCTGCGACATCTGGCATCTAACGGCGGCGGCTCCCCTTTCCCCAGCAGTCGAACTTCCGAGCCAAGGAGCGGCTCGAGCTCGTGCACGGGGACCTGTGTGGCCCGGTGACACCGGCCACACCGGGAGGACGACGCTACTTCCTGCTACTCGTCGACGACCTCACCCGCTACATGTGGGTAACGGTCCTCGGCAGCAAGGGAGAGGCTGCGGAAGCCATCAGGCGCACGCAGGCTGCTGCGGAGGCAGAGCGCCAGTCGCGTGTCTTCGCGCGATCGACAACGGCGGCGAATTCACGGCGGCTGAGTTCGCATCGTATTGCGCGGATGAGGGCATTCAGCGCCACTATTCCGCGCCGTACAGCCCGCAGCAGAATGGCGTCGTCGAGCGACGTAATCAGACGATCGTGGGGATGGCTCGGGCCCTCCTCAAGCAGAGGGGGATGCCAGCTATTCTCTGGGGAGAGGCAGTGGTAGCGGCAGTCTACATCCTCAACCGCTCGCCTACCAAGGCTCTCAACGGCAGGACGCCGTACGAGGCCTGGCACGGACGCAAGCTGGCGGTCTCTCACCTACGGGTTTTCGGCTGCCTCACGTTCGCCAAGGAGCTTGGACATGTTGGCAAGCTCGATGACAGGAGCACTCCGGGAGTGTTTATCGGTTACGCGGAGGGCTCGAAGGCATACCGCATTCTCGACCCAAAAACACAGCGTGTGCGCACGGCGCGCGACGTTGTGTTCAACGAAGGGCGAGGATGGGCGTGGGACAAGGCAGTTGACAATGGCTCGACTCCGACGTACGACGACTTCACCATTGAGTACGTCCACTTCGAGGGAGCTGGGGGAGTAGGCAGCACCTCTTCGCCGAACGCGCCTACCCCAGTCCCCGAACCCCCACAGACTCCGGCGCCCGCTACTCCAGCACCAACGGTTACCCCTCCAGGCACGTCCTCTCCGACACCAGCTCGTGTCGAGCACAGCCCGGTGGAGTTCGTTACTCCACTCTCCCACGACGAGGAGCGCATCGACGCGTACCACGACGGCGCGAGCCGCTCGCGGTATCGTGACGATGGAGGACCTTCTCGGCGACCACGGTGCCAGGATCGGTGCCTCACGATCTGGAGGCGCAGCTTGCATCTTGCGTGCGGCGATGGTGAGCCTCGGTCTTCGCAGAGGCGAAGACACGCAGCATGGCGTCTTGCGATGCAGACGGAGATGGACGCGTTAAGAAGAACCGCACCTGGAGCTTGCCGATCTTCCCGTGGTCACCGCGCGATCACCCTTAAGTGGGTGTTCAAGCCGAAGAGGGATGAAGCCGGTGCCATTGTCAAACACAAGGCTCGCTTGGTGGCACGTGGTTTCGCGGCAGCAGAGGGGATCGACCCGACGATGCCTTCGCCCGTGAGCACGGTTGGAACTCCGTCGACTCCTCCTCGTGACCGGCTGCTCGGGAGTGGCGGAGTTCACCACATGGACGTCAAGTCGGCATTTCTGAACGGAGATTTGAAGGAAGAGGTCTACGTGCACCAGCCGCCGGGATTTGCGATCCCCGGCAAGGAGGGCAAGGTGCTGCGTTTGCACAAGGCTCTCTATGGCTTGCGGCAGGCACCAAGGGCATGGAATGCCAAGTTAGATTCCACGCTCAAGGGGATGGGCTTCGAGCAAAGCCCGCACGAGGCGGCCATCTACCGGCGGGGCAATGGTGGAAACGCCCTGCTGGTGGGTGTCTACGTCGACGACTTGGTGATCATCGGCACCAAGGATGCGGAGGTGGCGGTATTCAAAGAAGAAATGAAGGCCACCTTCCAAATGAGCGACCTGGGGCTTCTCTCCTTCTACCTGGGGATCGAGGTGCACCAGGACGACTCCGGGTTGTCACTTCAACAGATCGCCTTACGCCCGGTAGCGTCGTTGAGCTAGCTGGCTCACTAATTGCAACCGGCTCCCACTCCGATGGAGGAGAGGTCAAGCCGAGCCGCGATAGCACAACAGAGGAGGTGGACGCTACACAAGATCTGGCGCCTTGTGGGGAGCCTTCGCTACCTTACCCACACACGGCCGAACTTGGCATTCTCCGTCGCCACGTTAGCGGTTCATGCAATGACCGACAACGGAGCACCGGTCGTGAAGAGAATCATCCGCTACGCTGCGGGGACTCTCGATCATGGTCTCCACTACCCGAGGTGCCCTGGGAGGCACACTTCGCCGGGCATAATGACAATGACCACGCCGGCGACGTCGACACAGAAGAGCACGAGCGGGATGCTCTTCTTCCTAGGCAAGTGTCTCGCTTACCGGCAATCGGTCAACAAGCAGTGGTGGCCCTGTCCAGCTGTGAGGCCGAGTACATAGCGGCCTCCACCTCTGCAACTCAGGCTCTCTGGCTTGCCCGACTGCTTGGTGATCTCCTCGACAGAAACACCAGCACGGTGGAGCTCAGGGTGGACAGCAAGTCCGCTCTAGCCCTGGCAAAGAACCCCGTTTTTCATGAACGGAGCAAGCACATCCGGGTGAGATATCATTTCATCCGAAGCTGTTTGGAGGAAGGAAGCATCAAGGCAAGCTACATCAACACCAAGGACCAGCTTGCGGATCTGCTCACCAAGCCCCTTGGGAGGATCAAGTTTCTTGAGCTACGCTCCAGGACCGGGATGGTCCAACTCTCCCACAAGACGACGGACAAGACTTAGGGGGAGAATGATGGTCAAGTAATGATGGTCAAGTCTTTGTCCTTGTGGGCAGCTTTATACCTTGTCCTTGTGGTCTTTGTGGGCAGCTTTTAGACTAGCTTTAGGACTAGCATCTTAGACTACTTTAGGACTAGCATCTTAGACTTCTTTAGGACGGCATCTTAGACTAGCATCTTAGCATATGCTTGGCTGTCCTGGCAGCTATAAATATGTAACCCCAACCCCTCAGGTTGGCATGGCATTGTGTGAGGAATAAACCAGAAAAATTGCCCCAACTCCTATTGTCATCCTATCTCAATGATAGTAAGAATCGTGCTACTAACACTGTTCATCAAGGGATCAATCTGGTTAAATGTTACTCCTTCCGTTGGAATTTAGAGGGCGTATTAGGTTTCGTTAGGACAAAACTTTGACCAAAGATTACTTCATTAATATACCATTTATGCAATACAAAATCATAATTATATATAAGTACTTTTGAATACAAATCTACTAATATCAATTTTGTGTTATAAAAATTATATGCTAATAGAGTAATTGTTGGTCAAAGCTTTGTCCTAACAAAACCTAATACGTCTTATAAAAAACAACGGAGGGAGTATTATCGACAGTAGTCTCGTCCACGTAGTCAGCACTGCCAATTCATTGAGAGAGGTTGCACAGCTCAAAATTTAATTACATGTTAAGTTTCCAAACAACTGTATTGGAAGTCAGACAACTATTAAAGGTCAAACACTGTTTGCACTGTAACGAAACTCGCCATATTCCTCATGGCATCAGAGGAGTTTCGATTGCTAGTAGAAATCGCTGAGGAGTTTCGATTGCTAGTAGAAATCGCTGTACAATTGCCACCCCATTGGCATCAGAGGAGCAAGAGCAATGGTTTTTATTGGTTGGGTTTTGCATGAGAGGAAAAAAGGAGAAGTGACCTAACGAAGTCGAAGCAGCATTGCGAGCCTTGTGCTGCTTCATCTACCCTATCCTTCCTGTAGAGAGCCCATACCCTTAAGGCAACTGCCTTATTCGTAGCTATAGATTGGCATCGACAGAGAGGCAGAAAAAGAAGACGAAAAAGGAGGACAGACGGACAACATAGTGCTCTTCTTCATGAACCTCCAAGCATCGACTTGAGTAGCTTCTTCAGCGTATCCACAATGCTCGAAAACGAAGGGCGCTGTCTTGGATCACTGAAGAAAGGAAGCAAAATTACCCTACTGATAATTAACGCCTTGTTCCAAAAAAAAAAAAAACATAGTACGCAGTCGAGCACAAATTGATCTTGCCACTTGGAAGATTTTATCAAATTATCAAAGGGTCATAGGAAAGGCTTACTCATCCCAGCAGGATTCAACAAGAGCAGCCAGTTCCGGGATGGTATCTTGTGGAATCGGGAGCCTTCTGTTCTGGAATGCAACTGCTCCTACTACCTGCAAAGGTTGCCGTAGTGAATCACAAACCATAGCCTTTCGACACCGCACACGAACAGGGTAAAGAGATGGAAGATTACCTGTGCGGGACCTAGGCCGCTCCATGGTTGCTGCATCGTCAGGAGCTCCCATAAGATCACGCCGAAGCTGTACACGTCGCACTTCTCGTTGGATGGCTCGCCACGGAGAAACTCTGGTGCCATCCATTCTGGCTGCAGTTTAATATAATGCGGTGATAAGAAACCAAAAAATACTGGCAGATTAATTGAGCTAGGATTGTCATAAGAAACTTACTGTTCCAGCGACTGATTTGGACGACACGAAGGTGCTCGCCTTAAATCTGGACAAGCCAAAGTCACCTACCTGAAGTCGTATTAATTACAGTAGAGAGACAAGAGTAGAACAATGGTTTTTCGATCTTGCTATACTATTTGGGAGTTGAACTCTGACTAACCTTCACGGACCAGTTCTTATCCACCAACATGTTTGGTGTCTTCAGATCCCAATGTACAATAGGAGGATTCAGGCAATGGAGATAGTTAATGCCTTTTGCCTGCATTACGAATACAGCATGCGTCACACACTCATATTACATTCAGAGAAACCATTTGCATTTCAGGAGCTTGTCGTCTGTAAAAGGAAGACAAGGTTATACATACAACGTCTAACGCCATGCGCAAACGACGCCTTAAATCGAGCATTTCTCCATTAGCTGCCTTGTTGATGAGACGGAAGAGGCTCCCTCTGTTTACACCATCAAGGATCTTACTTGGTGCAAGAAGATTATTCATACTGTCCGACAACTGAAAGTGATAGAAGGTTTACCTTGGCAAATACTCTGTTACTATCGACAGATGAGGGCATTTTGTCACTGCACCCATGAACAATACCACGTTCGGATGGCGAACACGTTTCATGATAGCAATCTGCAAGGCTTAACAGTAAGTTCCCAGTTGAAGAGGAGACAGATTGTGATTCATACGGACTATAAGTTGAATTTTTGATTAAAAAACAAAAAAATAGTGAAATGACCTCTCTAAGGAATTCCTTCAGCTGAGTTTCGCCGACCTCCTGATCGGTAAGCACCTTTACTGCAACATCCTACATATCCAATTCTACAACCTCAAATTTATGATCTCGAGAGGACACTTAGATCATTGCAAAGGTGAGAAAAACAGGCTTTCGCAATGAGAAGTCAAGGTACTTACAGAGCCGTGCCAATCAGCGTGATAAACGGTACCAAAGGAACCTGCATTGCACCAAACAGTGATCAAATTCACATCCAGAAAAACTAACCTACGGTATACCTCTGAAACTCATGAAACTTGTGAATTTTTACATTGAAACTCATGAAACTTAGCACTAAAAACTGATGAAACATGAAACTGATGAAACTAAATACTGAAACTCATGAAACCAGCACTGAAACTGATAAGTTTCATAAGTTTCACGGCTATACCGTTTCCTAGTCTCCCTCATTCACATCACACATCAAGTCGGTATGAATCATGGAGGCAAAGAATTACCGGCCCCTACGCGTTCCTTGAGCTCGAGCTCGTCCCATGATATCTCAAGCCAATCCGCGGCGAAAGACGGCTCGATGCTCAGGCGTTTCGGAAGCGTAACGCCCGGGATGTTCTCCTTGTTTCCATCCTCGGCACCGATCTCCATCACCTTCAGTTGGTTCGACACTTCAAACACCGATACGTTATTGCTATTGCCGTTCTGCGTGATCTGGCCACATTTCGACAGCACGCCTTCTTTGCTGGCTGCCTGAACAGGGCTCTTCTCCTCGGCCACGCAGTACCTAGCAACTGCATGTAGAGTACAGGACCGATCAGCGTGTGCAGGCATACAGATGCATAACCTAAATGTTCGATTCGTATGTGATGGTAGGGTGTTGCACCCGAATACTGAGGGTTTGATAGTATCGAGTTTCGACGTTCTTCAGCAATCGCGTGATTCCAAGCCGCAACGGGTGCTGCGTAGTTTGCTGAACCTCTTGTGCAGGAAGTCTTGAAAGGTGAAGACACAGAGGAGAGCAATTGCCCGTTGATGGATGAGTCTGGGCGGCAGGTGCTTCCTGGCTCAACGACGAGATCCACGACGTATTCTCTGAATCCACCAACAGAAATGCAAAATAAATCAAGCAAATCTTTGTCAAATATATTCTTCCTGACCGATGTGTTGTACCATAGATTAGCATAATCTTGGACATTAATGCAATCTATGGAGGGCAAGGACATGGTATTAGCCGGATGCAGAACGTTAAATTTGGTGGTCAAAGATCTCTTCTGCAGACACGGGTGGAGAACTAGTTACAGGATTTGTGCTCATTGAGACATTTTTGTTTCTTCGTCATTCTAGCTTTGTTGCAAACTGGTTTTATTCACTTTTCATTTTGAAGGTTGTTCAGTTTTAATGTTGTAATAAATTCTGGCTGTGTGCATCTCCGGATGCAGAGGCTGGGAGATATAATCTTCCATTATCTAAAAAATAGATCAGCATAAACATGTCCCAGCTGTCTAAGGTCAGCTGTGCTACAGTATATGTGCAAAAAGACAGGAAAGGAACGGATACATACCTTACATATCTTCTCTCGTTGGCAATTTTGACGAGGCAAGAGGATCGGTGAGGTGCAGAGCAGTACTTACAACCTTGCGCAATCCGGCATGGCAGGCCGATGAAATCCGCCAGCTCCTGCAAATTTGGAGGAGGAGATGGTACTGAAATCCCTTTTGCTCTAAACGCAACACGAATCAGCGAATGGCAGAGCTCCTGCCCAATCTTTCAAAAAAGAAAACATGAATCATAGCAAGTGCAGTACGGCGTGTCCGATGGCAAGTACGTACCTTGAAAAGAATGGCACGGTGTCTGCAGAACCCGATGGACAAGCCGCCGATGGGGACGACGACACACTTCTGCCGCTTCCTCAACTGCTTGCTGACTGCCTTCCACCGCACGTACAGGTCCCCGTCCTCCGATCTCAGTGCACCCCTTCAAAAACAACCAGCACATGCAGTATGTCAAACTAATGCGACTATATGCACCGGCACATTCAGTACCACTAGCTGAAATTCAAGACTGACTTGAGTCTAGCTATGTGCTGTTGTCAGCTCAAAGGACTGGAAATTTTGATAAAGAAAACTCAATTTTCAATCTACCGAATTGAGAACCTGCAGTAGATGTTTGATGATATGTAGCAACTTGTACAATGAAGTTATACACTTCAAAGTGAAAAAAAGGCGTCTATTCGATCGGCTTCTTTGGACTAAAATCAGCTCAGATGATACATAAAAAAAGAGAGGAAGAAGTCCATATATATCCCGAACTTTGGTCGAAAGTCCATCAAACACCTCGAACTATAAAAATCGGACATTTGATCTCCATCCGAACTTTGCAATCAGATTCAAATAACATCCTGACTCAGTTGTGTATAGTGATATTTCTAGTGGGTGAATGGACAGTTTTGCCTTCTTGGATGACACGCTAGTCTAGTTAGATCAATGATAGGTGGGGCTCACTGGGCTTCTCCCTCGCTAGGCTCTCAGCCATGCTTCCATGGCTGCGGCCCATGTAGTTCCTTTCCTCTCTATTTCGATTTGAGAGTCTTATCATTCACCTAAACTTGCTCAGCGTGTCATTTTACATGGCAAAACCGTTTACTCATCATGCCATATAGGCAATACCATTTTGCGAAACCAGGTCAGGGTGTTATTTAAACCGGATTGCAAAGTTTGAGGGATCAAATATCTGATTGTATAGTTTGGGGTGCCAGACGGATATTCGAGCAAAGTTTGAGGTGCTAAACGTACTTTTTCCAAAAAAGAAAAAGAAAGAAAGAAAATCGGTGCAATCTTGTGGCAGCATAATCCATTCATGAAGCCTTACTTTACTGCATAGGACTTACGAGTTAGGATTGCCCTAAAGCTTTACTGAAAATGAAGTATTGTTCACATGTTCGTCGGTGCCCAGGATCACGGACGAACATGTTGAATTGCATGTCTTGTGATCTATCAGACTGACTATCACAGGGAATGCATGCACGGGCACACGAGCGAACGAGACATTCATCTATACGCGTACACCGCTGACATTTATCAGGCGAACCTTTTCCCAAGGCAAACCCATGCCATGCATGCATGCAACAATGGCGCCAAGCTAACCATGGACTTATTACCCCATGTGGTCGGAGACGAGGACGGCGAGGCGCCGGACGAGGTCGAGCGTCATGCCGAGCGAGCGGCAGAGGTCGAGGGCGCGCCTCTCGAGGTCGACGAGCGCCGAGTCGCCGCACTTATCGACGAGCACCACCTCCAGCGACGACTCGCTGGTGTCGACCTCCCGCAGCGCCGCCAGAGTTGGCAGCCGGCGGCCGTCGTCCGTGGCGTTGCACGTCGCCCACAGGTGCGGGTCGATGCCCAGGATGTTGTAGAACCCGTGCGCTATCTTGTCGCCCCACGAAAGGCACCCGTTCACCTGCACATGCGTGTAGTACATTGCGCCAATTGCTACTAGCTCTTAATTAAGCCTAAATTACTCCCAATTATCCATCAACAACATGCACAATTAATTGCACGCACGTACACTGCCATCAGATGAATTAGCTAATTAAACTTTTTATAGGATTGATTAATTAAACCGAGAAACTGTAGCACTTCCCTAGTAGGCACGGACGTATAATTAGAATCAGGATTAGAATAGCTAACTAGCTAGAAGGTAGGTTGCACGCCTCAATTTGCTTCGATCAACCGGCAATATTTAATGTGCGGAGCATCAAAACAAAGACTTCAACGGAGAATAGACTGCACTGTTAACGACTACGACTAGTGATGTGCTTGCTTTTGCTAATGTGCATGAATATCATATAATCTTGCGATACATTAACTGATCGCCGGCATGAGCATCTCTCAAGGATATCGGAAGTAAGTGAATACCACTACTCGTAAATCACAAAGCAGAAAGCTATACCCACTGAAATGTACTTGCAACAAACGAACAGCACACCTTTAATTTTACCGCTTTCCAAATGACAAAAAATTGAGCAAAACCATCTAATTAAGTAGCACCAGTAAGTACTAAACCATCCGAAAAATTGCTAATGATATAATCACTAAAACACGTAATCATTAATCAAGGTCAAAACTTGGCTGTGTTGAAATAACACGAAGGCAAATTAAAGAGTTGAATTGCATGTGCAGGACTTGGTGTTTCTCTCTCTCTCTCTCTACTTGCATTGCTCCATCATATGTGTCGTAACTCGTAAGACCGAGGCGATAGAGCTATATACGTACCCAAAGCCGGTAGGAGACGGCGGCGGCATCGGCCGCCACGTCAGCGGCGACGTGCCGCTCCACATCGCCGGCACCGGGCCCGCGGCGGCGGAGGATCTCGGGCGGGACGCCGGCGAGGAAGGCCTCGGAGGTGAGGCGGATGGCGAGGGAGAGTTGGAGGTAGTAGCTCTCCCCGGCGCGGCGGACCCACGTGTCCCTCCCGCCGGCGTTCGACCACGGCAGGGAGGACGCCGACGCAGTGGCCGTGGAGGCGGTGGTGGTGGCGGGGTCGGTGGTGAAGGCGCTGCCGGCGCTCCACTCGGCGGACGGTGGGGCCGCGGGGGCTGCGTCGACTGTCTGGAGGAGCGCGTAGTCGGTGAGGAGCGGCAGCCGCGAGTCGTCGGCGAGGTGCAAGGAGGTGGAAGCGGGGGGAAGGAGCGGTGGAGGAGCCGGGTTAAGGAGGCGGCGGCGGTGCGGCATGGCCGGAGGAGAGCTGATGCATGAAGAGCAGAGGTGCTTTGCGCTGCGTAGAATTAGGGTTAATTGCGGGAGACAATCAGAGAAGACGGGACGGGAGAGGGGTTGTGAGTTGTGTGAACTGTGATGGAGGCGTTGAAAAACTTGCAACGAAGAGGGGGAGGGAGAATGGCTGCAACTTGCTAGTTGGCCCTGGGGCGTGGTCCATTTTTGTTGCCTTATTTTGTTTTTCTATTATTGGAAAGACGTACGTAACTCGAATACATAAAACACACAAATACATAGACAGAGGATAGAGATAAATATATGAAATTACAAAAATTATATTAAAGAGTAATCACATTGTGTAATAGATGATATGATTTAAACTCTAGCATGTGGAGTCATACAACTCCACCGAGATATACGATTCTACTCTTTTCTTTTCTTATAAATCATGATTCCTGTTTATAATGTAGGTACTACGTGATACTTATTTCTCGACGATGTATCATTATTCACCATATATATATATAATTTGTGTATTTTGTTCTAATGTTAGCTGCGTGAGTAAATAGACCTGTTTGAAATGTATTTTATTTGGAATGTAAACATCTAGTGCGTCGTCGACTATCAGGTGTGCGATCTATCTCGATTTATTTCTTCTTCGCCGTCCAACCAAACCAAGGGAGTTGAGCTAAATCACTGGCCACAGGCCATGTTTGGATCCCTGGACTAATTGTTAGCTAGCTAAAAATTAGCTCTAGTCTATCCAAACAGGAAGACTAATAGGTGGGCTAATTTTTAACCAACCCCTTAGCTAACAATTAGTCCATTAGTTGATGGGGAGTAGCTAATTTGGGCTAATAGCATGTAACACGTTGGAAAAAGTCTGAAATACCCTCGCGCTGGCCTTATCCTCATTTCCTCACCCATTATGAAGGGGCATACATGACTTTTCTAAGAAATTAGCCCAACCATTAGTCATGTATCCAAACAGCTCTGGGCTAATTTTAGATGGACTAATTATTAGCTGGCTAACAATTAGCTCTAGCCATTAGCCAGCTAACAATTAGTTTTAGCCCATCCAAACATGGCCTACTGCTTATGATAGTGCTGAACATATTTACTTTTATACAAACTCGAGTGCGTGCTGCCCCGCCGCTTGTCCGTGTGTGCGCGCAAGATGCTGTTCCGCGGTGGTTCACTCAGAGCGTGTTTGGTTATTTGTATCAACTAATACATGTATGAGATGGTTTTAAAAAAATCTTTATCCTAGACTAAGTGATACAAATTTGATAAATATTCTCTATAGATGCTAAACCATTTCATTCAGCCAAAATAATAGAATCAAATAGTAGAAGATCATCATGTCCCATTCAATCTTATCCCATCAACCAAACACAACCACACACAAAAACACGTGTGAGTAATCCGCGCCATGTATCGTGCGCCAGAATCCCCCAAAATTTAATACAAGAAGTATGCTATTGCTTCCCGAGTAGGGGTGGAAATCGAGCCAAATCGTTGTTTTTTCGAGCTTTTTTCGAAATTGATACCGTTTGATTTAATATAATTTTATTTACAATTTAAAAGTATTTTTAGAGTCGAGCCAACGAGCCGAGCCGAGCCAGAGCAAAAACCAATTTCATTCAAAATTAACTCATTCAATGATTAATCAAAAAATAAATGTAATTAGAGCAATTTTGAACCGAGCCAACGAACCTCACAAACGACTTTTTTTTTCGGCCTTATTCCGAGCCGATCCATACGACAGAGCTTGCAATCAGAAGTTAACCCGCAGCACATGCATACTTCGGACATGACAAAACCGAAACGCTCGCTGCTACCAAAGGCTGGTACATCCTCCGTTCAAGTTTACAACGTATTTTTTTATAGTTTCATCTACAAATGTAAAATGTATTTTATATTTTTAATATATTATTAGTATAATGTTACCTTTATATTTTTATTTTTTTACATACATGCATCAGGGATTCAAATTTCGGTCCAAAATCTGAAATCTCGATCGAGATTTCGGATTTCGAACCCCTCCGATATTCAAAATCCTAGCTAGGTATAAAAAAATAAAAAAAAATAAAATGATATCGTGTATATACAAATTTCGGCGAGATCTCGATATTTTTTACCGGATTTTTAATTTTTTTTGGCTGGATATGATTGGATTTAGGTTGAAGATTATCCCCAAAAAATTTCGGCTTTTTTTGATGTGTTTGGTCGGTTCAAAATGTACCGAAATCTCGGTGATTTTGGCTAAAATCTCGGATTTTCCGGTAGAAAAAAAAAACAAAATTGAAAATTAAATTTTAGATTTTGTCCGGATTTGATTTGATTTTTTGAGATCTCGTCGAGATTTCGGATTTCAGGCACCTCTGAGATTTATTCCAAAACAAGATATTTGTATTCTTGACGTGCATTAAATATATTATTTAGTGAAATAATTAAAGATAATCTAATTATTTTTAATATATCTTTAATCTATGTACGAAAAAAAAAACGTCATCTGAATTTAGCGGGACGGAGAATCAAATAGTAATCCACACGCTGCAGGACAGCTACGCAGGAACGATCGCACAGCAAGGCTCCAAGCCCAAACCGGCAACTCCACCCCGGAGGGTGCGCGGGCAAAAAGCGGCATCCCCACCCACGGGCCCACGACGGCAAAAGCGCTCTCCCTCGCTAGCGTGCGCTGCGGGTGCACGTGTGCGGGGGCTCGTGGCGGCCTGCCGCGTGTGGCGACGAGGACACCCGTCCGTCGCCGGCTTGGGGGCTCGTGGGGCGGGTTGGCGCGCCCGCTGGCGTGCGCTCGCTCGGAGCTTTTCCCGAACCCCCGTGATTCGTCGACCGGTACGCGCCGTTTTCTTTAACCTTACCCTTAATGCTATCCCTAAAATATGTTATCATGGTGTACTAACAGCTTTCGATGTAAGCAAGGCGTAAATTAGTCTCTCACTTCACGTTGGGAAACCACTTAACAAAACTGATGCATGTCCTACTTTGTTCTTTTTGAAGCGTAAGCACGTGAGTTATTACGTCACCATGTACGGTAGCTGCCGGTACGTGGCACGGTACAAAGGGGAGAGGCCAAACCGATGAGTTCACTAGATTTTGACCCATGTGCATTGAGAGACGTGCCTCGCTAAAAAAAATGCTATGAAATGTGAAGGAATCCGATTTTTCTCGAGCCACCGCTACTTTTTGGGAAAAAAAAAACTAATAGTAGTTGGATGGGTAAAATTGCGAGAGGCCCGTGAACCTTTTTTTTTTCACCACAAGGAAGGGAAGATTCCTGTGAAGATGGCTTAAATGGTTGTGCTGTGTAGTTAACATCGTTTGCACAAATGTTTTTTAGTTGCTGTGCGCCCGTGATAGTTTGATGCAGGATTTTTGTTTTTTTTTACTGTAAAAGATGACGAGACTAGATTTTTAAGATGATGTCGCTGGGATGTGTGATGATAAGAAAATATTGGCATTTTACCAGGTGCTCGTAAGAAATTAGCTGACATTATGGGGTAAAGAATGTAGTAATAGCCATTTGGGACTTGCTTGAGAAGGATGGGCATACTTTCTTGAACCAACGAACTTGGCATGGCCCAAGTGATGTTAACAGCCATTCTCAAAAATTGGCAAGTGATCTCAGAGGCCATTGCAGACGCTAGCTCTCACCAATCAACAAGCATAAAAGTTCGTTTATGGCGACACAGCAAGACACACATTTTTAATACTATCACTAACAACAGCTAGTGGCTGCAACTGTCCCTCCTAACTCATAGTTCTAAATGGTGCAGCTAATTAATGGAGGCCATCAAGAATAGACCCCTTACGAAGGCATGTGAAAGGTTGTTGGATTCATATTGGACACACCCATGATCCATTCTTTTGGAACCTGTGCAAAAACAGCAAGTCAAGGAAAATCAGTTTCTGGCCTCTCTTTTACTTTTAGGTACCACATCTATCCCATCATCAAATGAACAAAACTATTTGACCACTTTCTTGTGAATATTTGTAGGAGCTTGGTAGGTTAATGCATAGGCGGGCAGGGCATGTCTTGCTTTGCTTGGAAGCCAAAACCTAGGAAAGATGCTTGAGTTCATCCTAGTTCTGTTTGGAAACACAAGCAAAGGCTGTTTTTGAGGGCCGCAACGTTTTCACTTTTTGTTGAGAAGTCATATCTCAAAAATCATTATAAAGTTTTTCTGCTTGAGCACTATGAGCTATGATTTTCCCCTATGATTTTGCAATGGTACAAGCTGCATTAATTTTCCAGGATGTATATACTTCCCAGTATTTAGTTATCTGATTTGATGACATTGCAATGGTACAAGCATTAATTTTTGCAGGATATATATCCTTTCTATTTTGTAGTCTGGTTTGATTACATATATACTCCTGAGAAGCCGTGACAAATTTTATGCCTACTTCCAGGAGCAAGCATCCATGAGATATGGAGATTTGCAAATTTTACTTTAGCTGAGTCAGTAATGGATGTCACTTGAAACTTCAGTCAAGTTTGTAACTGACTAATTGTAAAACAAAAAAAAACTCGTATATAGATCCAGAGAACTTTCCAAAAAATCATACACAAAGAATTTTGGATATTATAAGGTTAGCGGTAGTGTTTTCTAATCTTTTTGCTTTATATCATCCATTCAGCTAGCAAGTTATCCATAGACGAGCAATTTTAATATTGAGGAGTGGCATCAAACTTCTTGCAAGTTGGGGACACCATTGATTGGTTATCCAACTAATACTTATTTGTAAAGTTCGGTTCACCTACGTTTTTGCTTGGTAGTATGATATTTTTTACAAACCAATATTCTTATGCTCTATTCTGCACCACCAAAAGTTTCTCTATGCTTACACAGCTTATTGATTATTACTTATTTAAGGCTCTCCATTGCCGTTGATTATTCCCATGAACAATAAAGACAGTCCAGAAGAGAGTTTTTTTTTCCCTTAAAAAAAAAGCAGTGCTTTCAAGATGCAATGCACCTATACTCTAGACGAACAGATTTCAGTTGGAAGCATCGCTGTCATAGTTTTGAAGTACTGTACTTGCTAATGTCTTCTTAATTACTTCTTATGTTTCAATGCCTCCAGTTAGCACTGTTACATCTAGTGCTTGCAGCACAAAAGAACACGAAATAAGGCGTTTTTATTCAGACTAACAAATGGGCAAATTGATTGATTAGTCACCGGTTGATATATACGACAAACCACCCCAGCTAAGAACTGGCAGCAGCATCTGCTCCAAGTCAGAACTGAAGCTGCTCTCAATTTTAAATGGTTTGGTTGGACAAGCATTACCCACCATGCAAAGGAAACTACTCCTCATTCAGACAAGGAGGACCCATGTTTCAGCTGTCTCCATTTCAATCTGCAGTACACCTAACTTATCGCTCTGGTCACGGATGAAGTTTCTGACAGCAAAGCACATCGCGTTGTGGAAGACTCAAGGATTCAGACTTGCGCCAAGAAATCAAGTGCTCCACAGCCGAGCAGCGCATGATCGGTGCATATCTATGTCGCCCACGCTCCACATGCAAACACACCCACACACCCACACACACACATTGGAATGCAGCTCTGTAAAGCTATGAGAGGGGCATGGTCAGATGAGAGTCTTCTCAGAATGGCAACCGGCAGAGATGGGGAATTGAGGCGATAAAGAAAAGGCTGCATCATGACACTGCAGGCTGCCCTCTCGGTGGCGAAAAACCCCGTTTTTCTGCTTCTTTTTCAGTTTCATGGCCTAACGAATTGATGCAAAATTTACAATAGTTTAGAGTGAGAAATTGCGTGACGAGAGACAATGAGTTCTGAATATGTTGATGCACCCATGTTCAGCACTCTATATGGAATGGTGCAATGGGTAATCTTTCCAATGATGCCAGGTTTCAATCCGATCATTTGTTTTTTTTTTTTGTACCAGCTTTAGCAGCTTTGGACGCCAGTATAGTGCATCAACCTTGCTGTTCCTTCATGTGCAGATGAGTTGTTTATGAACGATCACTTAGCATAGATTCGGTTTGCCTCTTTACTTTGTGCGTTAAGCTAATCCAAAATGCACTACCCTAATCCTCGTGCTCCCGGCAAATCACAAGAAGGAAGGGACATTAGTTTAAGCAGCCCATGAAAAGAAATAGCGAGCAAGATATTGCGAGATCTAGCATGTTATTGGTCTAATGCGTTCTATGCCTCTAGTCGACCAGTCCACTGGCTAAAGCTTTGAGGCTCAAATATCTTAACAGGTTGGGGCCATGTGCAGTCACTGACATTGGATATTTGACTCCAGCCAGTGGGACATTGTGAGGAGAGGATAAGTTCCCGATCAGAAATAAACAATCAGGAGGTAAGCAGGTGACATAATAATGATGAATAAATCATGCATTCAAGTGCTTAGTGCTTATGTTTTTTGCAGCACAGGACTAACAATGCTAGTAATGCTGCGTAATAATAAAGTTAAATGGTGGTGGACTGGTGGCCATTAGCATCCCTGTTTCTCTTTTTGGGGGCCATTAGCATATTGATTTTGGAAGAACACTAGCAGATTAATTTGTTATATACTAGCTACATGCCCGTGCCTTGCTACGAAAAACAAAATTGATAACGAAAAATAAAGATTAAAAAATAAAAAAAATTATTTTACAAGATCAAACATCTATCTTTAACGCTTCGTTTCTTGTGAAAGCTGGCTAATTAAAGCAACGTTTCGTTTCTTGAGTAGGGCAATTAAGCAGGGCAATTAAGTAGAGCAATTAAACAGGGCAATTAATGACGTGTAGAATGGACCACTGCCACCAAGTGGTGCTTTAGAATAGTAGAGATACGTATGTGTGCAATCAAGTTTTGGCGTCCCTTTCAGGTTTTTAGGTTGATCCACATGGACTCCACTCAGAGCTCCAATTGCTTGAAATTCAATGCGTTTGGGAATATGCCATGGCGAGCAAGTGGTTAGCAAACTGGTTCTTGAAATGGAACTGACAAATGCTCTTATTCCTTTATTAGCTTTTCCATCGGGGTTTTGAGTTGTTTCGTGTGCTATACAGTAATTGCTAGCTAGAAAATTAACTGAAACTAAAGGAGACCGCTCAAAAATACCAAATTACACTATCAACTCGGTGCAATACATCTTAAGTAGTGCTTCTGTGCATCATTCTCCTAATTTAAGTTACAAAGACGTGAAAAGATCTTTCATTCATGCTTTAATATTTATACAACTTTTAAATAATTATGCATAGAAACAATTCGCTTGCATTTCTTTTTCTCTCTTCTCAATCTTTAAATAAAAAGAAAACAAAGCAAAGCAAAGCAACTAGTCGGGCTGACCCATCACCTATGCTCGTAGCCGGATAGCGGAGGCAAAGCCATCCGACCTGCCCGCACACAGCGGGAGATTAGCATATATGCCACTTTCAATAAGTGGTATCGTTAAAATGCCACTCTGGTCCACTGTCATAGACGAGAAAATTGGTTATATGCCACTGTGAAGACTGGGTCTCACATATTTGTCATCATCGTCGTTCGGTTCGGTTTAATACCCTTTACAACGGTGACACCTTGTGCCTTTGCCATTATATCCCAATTACTCTTATTTTACAGGATTTCACCTATTTTATCGTGGGCCCAGGTGAGTGTAAGGACGATACTACCCCTAGTAGCAGTAGCAGCACAAATCTCCCCAAACACCTCACAAGAGCAAAGATACACCCTCTCCCTCCTCCTCTGCGTGGTCGGGTTGCCTTTCATCTCGGCCTCTCGTGCAGCGGCGCCAAGGACCTCCGCCCGACCTTTCCACCTTCTCCTCGGCCGGCGTTCGCCTCTCGCCCTCTCCATCCGCGGCCTCGCCCCTTCGGGTCCCCGCCCGCGCCTTGGGTCGCCAGCTCGGGTCCCCGCCGTCGCTGATTCGCTCCACTCGGACCAATCCCCAAAACCCTCCGCCTCCCACTCCTCTCGTCGCAAACCCCATCCGCCGTGGCGCCATGGCCTCCCCGGCTGCGGCCGCAGCCCCCTCCCGCATCTTCTCCTCCTCCTCGCCTACTACCCAACCGCCCAAGCCCAAGCCGGCGACGCGGAAGTCCCTCCGCGCGATCCTCAAGGACATCATCCGGGAGCGCGACCCGGACAAGCTGGTCTTCGAGTTCATCGCCGCGTCGTCCGCGTCCTTGCGCTTTCGCGACCGGCACCGCGTGTCCCGCCTAGCCTCCATCGGCCACCACGACGGCGTCGCGGCCATCCTCGACGCACAGAAGCCCTTCTTCGAGGCCTCCACCGAGGGTTTTGCCGCGCGCATCATCCATCTCTATGGCCGCGCCTCCATGCCATTCCACGCCGCCACAACCTTCCGTGACCTGGTCGAGGCTGTACGCGATGTCGTCGAACGACTCCAACGGCGCCGTCTTGGGGTCGGCGATGAGCGTCTCGTGCCCGCCGCCTTCTTCGCCTCAGCCGCCTGCGCTCGTGAGAGGTGAGGATGGGGAAGAACACAATGGGTCCGATCGCACCAAGGGATAAAGCCGACCGAGGGGGCAGTATGGTCCTTACACTCACCTGGGCCCACGATAAAACATGTGAAATCCTGTAAAATAAGAGTAATTGGGCTGTAATGGCAAAGGCACAAGGTGTCACCGTTGTAAAGGGTATTAAACCGAACCGAACGACGATGATGACAAATATGTGAGACCCAGTCTTCAAAGTGGCATATAACCAATTTCCCCGTCATAGACACAGATGGTCACACATGTCAACGACAGCGGAGTGGTATTTTTAGCGAAGCCACTTGTTAGGAGTGGCATTTTATCAATTTTTCCGCACACAGCCGGCACAGCGCACGGGTCGGCGTAGTCGCAGGATGACGATTGCCCAAGGGCTTGACTTTTCGCGTCACTCTGCTGATGCGCGCTAGCATTCTGTAGCAATACCCGGTTGTTCGTATCTAGTGGTGGGCAACCTGTTAGATCGGTATAGTATGTCGGGTGCTTAAATTATGTTGTGCCGATCTAACTCATATTCAACGAGTCCAGATACG
This sequence comes from Rhipidocladum racemiflorum, assembly GCA_036346355.1. Taxonomy (NCBI): domain Eukaryota; kingdom Viridiplantae; phylum Streptophyta; class Magnoliopsida; order Poales; family Poaceae; genus Rhipidocladum; species Rhipidocladum racemiflorum. Next base: position 65,267,910 of record CM070576.1, on the reverse strand, counting down.
GTCTATTTGTGATTTATGTCAGCTTCGTGTTATTCTAGCTCAGATCCAATCCATTTACACTATTATGGTAAAAGAAATGTAGATGGAGAGGCACGGAGTTAAAGCAGTATACACAAATATTGAGAGAGAAAGAATTAAATCTTATTTATTCTTGAACTTGTACAAAGTTAATGCATTGTTAAAAATCTTACACCCAGTGTGGGACACCCCTAGTAAGGAAAAGAGTACAATAAGAACGTGTTTGGTTGGTGAGATGATGTTGAATGGGATGGGATGGTCCTATACCATTTGGTTTCATTGTGCTTGAGCGAATGGAACGGTTCGTCATTTATAGGGAATATTTCTCAAATTTGTATCCCACCATCCAGGATGGAATGATTCTATTCAAGCAACCAAACAAATGAATAATTTTTTTCTCGAACCATCTCATACATGTACCACTTGTTACAAACAACCAAAGACTCCCTAACTAAGTACATATACATAGAATAATCGATGTTGAGGTGGGATCAAAGTTGGCTAATGCCTCCACGATCTTCGGATCCTCAGTCTTGATGTTGTATTCTCACATCTGCACACTCTCAGTATTTGAGGCATGTAATTGCCTTAACCATCTCAAACGTGATAGACGACATACTTTGCTCGAATATCCTCCCAAATTGTAAAAAAAAAACTATTGTGAACGTGAGTATAGGCCTAAAAAAAATCAAGATCGAATGCTTCACTTATTCCCTCGAAGGCGCCCTACAAATCAGTTAATTTTCTCCGATGCAAAATAGTACCAAAACAGTAGAGATGTGAAATAGCTATGAAATATTTTAATTTTTTTCCTCAATTGGTTTAAGAATGGGTTATAAAGCATAATTATCTCTGTTTCTTATAAACTTTTAGCAATAGTCCAAAACCACTCAAAGACTAAGCAAAAAAATTGGGTAGTAAACACCAGATAAAACCTTGCTTGCATCATAAATTTTAAAAAAAAAACATGAAAAAGATAGGCAACTGTCGGTGTTTCGTGCACCGGCAATACGAATTTGTGGTCGGATGGGGTCGCGCGCTCCCTCTCCCCGAATGGTCGACTCAAGGAGCCAGGTGATGTATACTGGTTTGGGCTGAACGTCCCTACTCCAGTTCGTTCGGTGTGGGTGTATTGATCTTTGGGCGATGAACGAGAGGTATACAAGCGAGGCAGGGAGTCGGTCGGCCGATCCCTCGGTGTTTTTGCTAGGGAGTTGCGGCTACCTAGAAGACTGTTTTTTCCATCGCCCCTCCCTCTCGGGCCCTGCCTCTCCTTATATAGGCGGAGGAGGCGGAGTTACCGGAGTTTGGGAAAACCGCGAGGAAGGGACTGCGTGTCTCAGTCAGGTTTCTGTCTTGTCAGTGACCCTGCCCGTCGGCGGGGTTGGTGGCTCTGTGATGAGTGGTCTTGCGTAGTCTTTGTGCGGATGACGTATCGCGTGGTGCTCTGTCGGCCTCGGTGGTTTTAATGGCGCTTGACTTTGCCACTGGGCCTCGGGAGTGGGCGTATTCTTGCGGTGTGCCCGAGGCGATGGGGCGAGGGGGGCTTGACTTCGGTGGCTCCTCGGCAGTCTTGGGAAGAGCACGCCTGCCCGTCTGAGGCGCCAGGCGCCCGCGCACAAAGCGGCTGATGCGACTCGGCGTGGGCCTCTTGCTCGTCTGTAGTGGAGCTTCTTGGCCGCGACTTCAACATTAAGCGGTGAGCCCGCGCCCGAGATCGAGTCCGCCCGACCGTCAGGGCGATCCTGCCTGGTCGGGGTTCGCTCTCCGGCCCAAGTACCTTCGGCGATCTTTGGGCCTTCGGCGGTTAGTCGGCCGTTCGCGTTTTGGTGATGGGGGTACCCATGGTACGGGTACTCGTCAGTAGCCCCCGAGCCCCCGAGCGGGTCGGAGAGCCGGTCAGGGGGTTATCTCTTCGGGAGTAGCCATCGACCCGGAGGTCGACGGCACTAGGTCGGCGGACAGCTTGAGAAGCAGCTAGCCAAAGAGCCGGTCTTGTGGCTCACCGGTAATCGCTTCGCGCCGGAGTTCTTTAAGGTGGCGCTGCTCCCAGCGGTCGCGCCAACCACCGCCCGACCTCGGGCCGGCGGCTACCATCGCCGGGCTAAACCCCGGCCAGGCTCTCAGGCCAGCTCGAGCTACACCAGCCGGTCTTCGTAGCCTTGCGGGCTCTTTGGCTAGCGCGGCTCCCAAGTAGTCGCGCCGACCTGTCGCCGACCTCGGTCGGCGGCTACTCGAAGAGCTAACCCCCGGCCAGCTCTCGAGCCGGCTCGGGGCTGAAACTCTTGGCGATGCCGTACCATGGGTACCCCCATCGGCCAGCGAACGGGCTGACCAACCGCGGCGAAGGCCCAGCACTGCCGAAAGGTACTTGGGCCGCGGAGAGCGAACCCCGACCTGTGCAGGACCGGCCCTGGACGGTCGGCGGACTCCGATCCCGGGCGGTCGGCGGGCTCCGACCGCCTAATGTTGAAGCTCGCGGTCAGCAAGCTCCACTCAGACGAGCGAGGCCCACGCCGAGTCGACCGCTACCTTGTGCGCGCGTCAAGCGCCTCAGAAGGCAGCGGCTCCTTCCCAAGATCGCCGAGGAGCCACCGAAGAAGTCAAGCCCCCGTCCCATCGCCTGGCACACCGCAGAAGAATACGCCCACTCCCGAGGCCCAGGGCAAAGTCAAGCGCCATTAAAGCCACCGAGGCTGACAGGAGCACCACGCGATACGTCATCCAGACAGCACTACGCAAGACCACTCATCACAGAGCCACCAACCCTGCCTCGACGGCAGGGTCAGTCGGACAAGACAGAAACCGGACTCCGAGACACGCAGGCCCCCTTCCCTCGCGGTTTTCCCAAACTCCCGTGTAACCTGCCTCCTCCGTCTATATAAGGAGAGGCAGGGCCCGAGAGGGAGGGGCGATGGAAAAAACAGTCTTCTAGGTAGCCGCAACTCCCCTAGCAAAAACACCGAGGGATCGGCCGACCGACTCCCTGCCTCGCTTGTATACCTCTCGTTCATCGCTCAAAGATCAATACACCCACACCGAACGAACTGGAGTAGGGACGTTCAGCCCGAACCAGTATACATCACCTGGCTCCTTGAGTCGACCATTCGGGGAGAGGGAGCGCGCGACCCCATCCGACCACAAATTCGTATTGCCGGTGCACGAAACACCGACAGCAACTTCTCAATACACATTCTTAACCAACTACTCACAAAAATTGCAATTGACGAAGACGGTGATAATGCGCTCGTAGTTCTTGCACCACTCCAGCATAGTATACGTAGAGTTCCATCTAACCTTCATGTCGAGGTTGAATCTTCTTGGTTTCTTATTGTTGGCCTTACAGTACACTGAGAAATGGACGTATTCCACAGTCAAACATGAAACAAAATTGATAGCATCGCTTATATTGTCCAAACTATACTTTATTACATGCAAACCTAACTGAACAATGAAATTAATAATGTGGCATATACATCTCTACTAGAGTATGAAACCTCTAATATAAGTTTCCAAATGCGGTACAAGATGCCCTACATACCGTCCATATGACAGCCATCCATACCATAGTCTCCTATGTTCGGACAGAGTTAGCGCGTATCGATCTCTTGATTCCAACAAGGGGGACTAGGAGTGCGAAGCCGTGCTCTCTTGCTTTTACTCTTGCGAATTTTTGTTGTTTTGTGATGGAAGAGCAAACTCAAAGAACAACCAGAGTACTCAAGAGGGATTCATGTGCTAAAGAAATGAGTGGCCGAGTGGAATTTTATAGCGAGCGATCAGGTTCTCATTCATTTGCCTATTGGCATCCGTTAGTTGGCCATCTCCCTCGCTGTCTTCCCTACCCTCTCCGCATCCGGCCTCCCCCTACTCTGGCCACATCCCCAGCCTTCGGCCTCTCCCAACTCTAGTCGCATCCCTCGCCTCTCCGCCTTCGCATCCCTCTCCGCGGTGTGCATCGGCATGGGCATCAGGCATCAGTGTGGGCGTAGGCGTGGCACAAGCGAGTGCACGTTGGTGTGGGTGGGGCCACGGCGACGGCATGCTCTATCGCAAGAAATGTTGTTAGTCGCATGGATTGTGTTGTGCACGGGCTGACGTGCCGCAAGCAGGTCGGGTCGTGGCACGGTCATAGAGATGGCAACGGGGACCCGATGGGTATTTACTCTATTAGGGGTCGGGTATGGGCTATTTTTCATATCCGTGTGTCTACTAACGGGCAAAATTTAGTACCCAGCGGGTACTGGTCCGTTATACTATTACTTGTACCCGTTCACCCGTAGGTCTGATCCACTGATAATTTGTCCCAACCCGTAGTACGGCAGCAGCCCATGACTCCACGAGGCGGCCCATAAACAATCTAAAGTTCTAAACAATAATTGTGTTGAATCGTTCCCCGCGGCTTCGCTCAATCGTTCTCCCTGGCTTCTGTAAATTGTTGCTATGTCAGTTGAATGTTCATGCAAAGTGATATGTCAGTTGAATCTTGAATGTTCATGCTGTCATGCAAAGGGATATGTCAGTTGAATGCAAAGTGGCATATCTCTAGAGTGATATGTCTGATGTCTCGCTTCAGTTCTTCATTGTGGTCTGAATGTTCTTCACCATGCAAAGTGATTGTCTGAACTATGGAGCACACCGGCTGGACAAGGTCTCCACTCTCCACGTTTAGATTGCGGGTGTGGGTTACCCGTGGGTACCCGGTACCCGCACGGGTACGGGTAAATTTTGTACCCGCGTGCGGGTATGGGTATTGTAGCGGGTGAATTTTACGAACACGGGTATGGGTACGGGGTAGTGATACCCGCTGGGTATATACTCGTTGCCATTCCTACACGGTCACCACTGTGGCTGTACCAGCCTGAGCACAGCCCAGATAAGTGTGTCGGGGAGCGTGCCACACATTGTGTTTGGTTTGCAGGCCTGGTATGGCCCATAAAACGTGCCAAACCAGCACAACACGGTTGTGGCGGCCCTGGTTAGATATTGTGCTATGCCAGGCCAGCTGGGCCATGTGTCGATCCAAAAATGCGGCCTAGTGGCCACCTCTATTTGCACCCTATGACGCTGCAGGCACCAACGCCAAGCGGGTTGCACTGATGGATGCCTGGGACACATGCGCAGTCGCGAAATTGTCCCGTGCATGAAGTCGTGCACTGTACTAAAAACTGATACATGCAAGGTCAAGTTGCTGGCCAGCAGTAACTGCTAAAAAGTGTTTGGAGTGTCACTTCGCCGCTTCCCGGCTGGGTCGGGCCGCTGCACAGGCGATCCATGATAGTGAGTCGATGATGTGCACAGGCTGGGCTGACTACCCCAGGTCGCAATTGAACTAGTGGAGACGAATGGAGATCCAGGTGGCACGCCCGTTTAAGCCCGACTAATAAACGGGTTGTGTCGTGCTGTGCCGTGTCGGTCCATGTACCGTAGTGCCGGTTCAATCACAACCTGGTAGCTAAACGGGTCATACCGTGCCGGCTTGTTGCCTCGTTGGCTGACGGGCTGAAATGGAACGGACCAGTCCGTTAATGCCAAAAAATTTCAAAATTTGAAGAAAAAAAATCATAATTTCAAAATTTCTCCTTACCTATTGTGGGTGTTGGCGGAGGTCATTGTAGGTGAACTTCACCAAACTTCTGATCATACTTAGCATAAACTTCAGATAAGTTAGCACGAATATGTGAAAAATAACTAGAATAATCAATGCCTATCGCATCACTTAGAAATGAGAGAAAATTACCAAATCCTCGAATTTTAGCTTTAGGATCTAAAATAAATTTGAATGCCTATAACATAGAAATTTATTTTCAATATTTCAAAATTTTAGTTTTCATAGCAAAAACAGTTTCACGCAAAACACTATCATTTTTGTGGTTCTTTAAATGAGTAAAAATTTCTAGAACATTATGCACAATTAAAGGAGAGGTTGAGTAATAAACTTCAGATAAAGAACAAGTAGCATCATAAAAAATTTTCAAAAGTGACAGCAAGTAATTATCAATATACCAATGTTGCTTTTGTGAGTAATATTTGATCATTCAGGGTACGATAATTTGTATTAATAAAAATAGAAAATGTGTTCTTATAGGGTATGAGTTCCTTAAACATCAAGAAAGTAAAGTTCCACCTAATTGGCATATCTACACCAAACTTACGTGGGCGTACACCCATTGCAAGACAATAGTTCTTAATGATGCTACTCATATATTAGAATTATTAATAAAAGATATTGCAATGCGAAAATGTTCGATGTACATGCCTAACCTCTTTAAACTAGATTTAACTATAATATTAATAATATGGCAAACACAACGCTGATGTAACAAGAAAGTTTGAGCGTACGTACTAAAAAGCAGAGTAAGAATATTCATTACATAAGTGTTTGCTACAATATTATTTGTGAAAATTTTATCTGTGAGGCTAAAATCTTCTACAACTTTTATAATACAATTAGTAATATTTTTACCAGTGTATGCTACACCAATTAAATTGAGTCATATAATTATCTTGTCTAGTTGCCAGTCATTGTTTACGACCACAATAATTATTATAGTATTTAATCAAATTTTTAGTTGTTGTTTGTCTAGAAACTGAAGAAAATCTTGGATTATGAGCGGTCTTAATATACTTTTCAAAATCTGCTAACTCAACGAAGTTTCAAGGTGGATCTTGGAAAGCGATTAAACGACAAAGAGCTTCATGAGCTGCCTTAGGATTGTAGTCCCAATGACGTACTGTATTGTCAGGATTGTATTGCAGTCGCGTTTATCTCATAACCAATTCCGCTTTTTTCTATAGCTCTTAGCATGTCTCTTCAAGTGCCCCGTTCCATCTAAAAATTTCGCAGCTAAATTGTGCTTACAATATTTTCAAACAGCATACATGTTTTGAACGTCATCTGATGTCTCAAAAATTTGGTCAAAATATTCCCAGACTCTAGATATACTGCGTCTTGATCTTTTGGCCCTGGTGCTTGCCGACATAGTAGCAATTGTAGAGCCCGAGGATGGTACATGTGTTGCATTTTCTTCAGCTTTATAGGATGCAAAAAGCTCTTCGGGTGAAATCCTGAAATCAAAAGCTGGGAAGGACAGAAAATCATGATTCTCCATTAAGAAAACTGTAAGAAATAATTACGCTATTATTAATTTCATATCATTGAAAATAAAGAAAACTATAAAATTAAATTAATATTATTACCTTGATTTCTTAATAGAAGCTAGAATTCGAATTTCAAATATTTTGATTTTTTGGCAAAACTATTTTGAATTTTTACCACATTATCACTAAGAGCACGAGAATTTTCACTAGAGAATAAAGAGAAAAAATTGCAAGTGTACTAGTGGGAAATGAGAGGGGTGCTACCCTATTTATAGGGAAATTTTTTTGAAATTTTTCAGAATTATTTTAGATTTTATTTCAAAAAATTTAAGCATCCAACAGCTAAAAACGACTGTAAAACTGCTATATCTCTACTATTCTAAAGCAGCACTTGGTGGCAGTGATCCGTTCTTCCCATGTCATTAATTGCCACTTAATTGCTCTGCTTAATTGCCCTACTTAATTGCCCTGCTTAATTACCCTACGCAAGAAACGAAGCGTTGCTTTAATTAGCCAGCTTTCGCAAGAAACGAAGCGTTAAAAATAGATGTTTGATCTTGTGAAATATTTTTCTTTTTTTTTAATTTTTATTTTTCGTTATCAATTTTGTTTTTCGTAGCAACGCACGGGCATGTAACTAGTTTCAAATAAACGAGCTAATCATGCTGGATCGTGTCTAATCATATCGGGCCAGCCCGCCGTGCCAAGGAGCTGATCCAAGCACAGCATAGACATTCAGGCCGTGCTATAGTGGCAAGCTGCGGGCTGGCCGTTGGTCATGTTAGGAAACCGGATTCGTATCCTATATGGACTCTTCCTTATCTCTAAGCAGAACCGCTATATATAGGAGGCAGGGGGGTCACCCCATTGTACACAAGCATACAGAATAATAAAGCAGACCCGTTCCTCCTCATATTGTGTCTCTCGCCCTCTCTCTCTGTTCTCCAGTTTAGATCTATTAGGCAACCCCGGACTATTCGATAGCGAGGTTGTCTAACACGTTATCAGCACGAAGCTCTACCGGAGAAAGATTGAAAGGTGAGAAACAAAAAGAGAAGAAGCAAAGGATCGTCGACTACAACGAACGTCTACTACCGGCGATTGATCGCCCGATCCGATCTGCAATCAACTCGCCATCAAGCCGGCATCCACTCGGATTGCCGAAAGAAAAGTCCTACGCGACTCTATCCTACGCGATAGTCTACCGAAAAATAGTAAGAAAGGTGAGAACGAGGATTAATCTAATCGCTCGTTTTGAATCTATGCATGCATCCAATCTACGTGGCACGAAGCTACGATACACAGCAATCTTTGAAGTTCATTGCACGAAGCTACACGGCTATCTCATATGCATCTACAGTACATGAATTTCTTTGCACAAAGCAACAGCCCCGGCGCACGAAGCATCGCCGCCGGTTCGGATCTGCGCTCGCGGCCATGCGTCCATAACCGCAACCGGCCGGCCCTCGCGCCTGAGTTCGAGTATCGCCACCGGCCGCCCCGCGCACGAAGCGCGTCGCCACCACGCCAAACCCGCCGCCTGCGCAATGCCGACGTCCAGCTGCTACTCCTGTCGGTTTCCGACATGTAGTGCAATTAGGCCTGGATAAAAAGACAAAGCACCGTGTTGGACTAGAAGTCCAATGCTTCGTGGATTTTATCCAGGCAAAGGAACTAGCAGTACTTGCTACCTCGGGAACTCAAAGCATTGAGATGTGCATTAAATTGGATTGAATCACTACGTCAGCCGCACGCCCTGCAAGACGTCGACAGGAAGTCCAGGACATGCGCAAACTCCCAGCCGGACTACATCATGCGCCAGAAAAAAGGACATGAAATCCAAACTCCAATGTTGTTTGGACATGAAGTCCAGGACTTGGTCCAATTGCAACAAGGAACATGATCGGACATGAAGTGAAGCCAACCATATTTTGGCCGCGGAACAATGGAATTAAAGTCCAGGACACGAAGTCCAAAATCAACTCAAGTGGATCTGATTTTAATTCTCTAGCATTCTCTTGCAGTAATTTATGAATATTTTCATGATTTTTACTATTATTGCTTCATGTGTATTTGTACATGCCGTGAATCTGGTTTTATTTTCCTTAGCATTATGTCATGTTGATATTTGCTGGAATTCAATTTTTCTATTGAAAAGTGATTTTGAAAATTGCTTTGAAATTAGCAGAAATTATGAAAAATGCTAGGAAAATTCCAGAATTTCTCATACATCCTTTATGAGAACTTGATTGGTTGGGATTTGATTTTGGTAATGAATAAACAGATATGAGACAATTGGTGTCTAGGAAAACACACATGAGGCTTGGTTCTTTAATTGGCACCCGGAAACGGGAAGTGCTCCCTCCCTCATGTGAGCCCTAGGGGCAGGTTGACCTGGCCAAGAGTCAAATTGACAGAGATATTCATTACCTGTTTTCGTTCCCAGCCAACAAGAATTATATAAGTTGTAATTAGACTTATGCCATGTTTAATTCATGTTGAAATTTATTTTCTGTTATCAAGTGATGCTGGAAAATTGCTGTATAATTAACAGAAAATTGCCAAATACTAAGAAAAATTCGGAAATTTCTGAGAATTTATTTCCGCATTTATGAATTTATGAATTGTGCAATTATTGTCTATTCCGAATTTATGAATTGTGCAATTATTATTCTGTTCCATGCATTGTATTTATTGCTTTAATATATTTCATTGGAAATTCAAGCACGCCGCACGAAGCGGCCACCGTCGTGCCAAGAAGGTCGACGCGCATGGAACTGAACGCGCCGCGCGCATGAAGCCGCGTAAACTGATCGCACGAAGCCGATCGCGCGAATGAATCCGATCGTATGCACGAAGCCGATCGCGCACATAAAGCAGATCGCACGAAGTCGATCATGCATATGAATATGATCGCTTGCACGAAGCCGCTCACCTACATGCACGAAGCTGTATTTCTGAATATTTATGAATATGTATATATGAATCTTTATGAATATTTATGAATCTTGTACTTATGAATTTTGCATTTACCTTGTATTTATGAATTCCGTACTTATGAATCTTGTATTTATGAATCTTACAGCCATTGCTTTCTTTTAGTTTACTGGAAATTCATGAGAATTTATTTATGCAATTATGAATCTTGCAACCACTCTCTATTAGATTACACGAAGTAATCTAATGAAAAAATCTTTTGAATATGCAAATACCTGGCATTATCAAATGTGAGTTTGAAGAACTGACCCCGAATGGTCAGAACTATCTCACATGGGCATCAGGTTTGAAGATCATACTTGCGAGCAAGAAGCTCCAAGTTACCACCGGCTTAGGGTCCTCGAAAGACACACAACCTATTGCCGAGCAAAACAATCAAACTTTGCCCTTTCTCAGGCATCACCTTTCAGCCACTCTGAAGAATGAATACATGGTTGAGGTGAGTGCGCTTGAGTTATGGACTGCACTTCAGAAGCGGTTCGAGAAACTCAAGCCCACCATCTTGCTCCAAGCACAGCAAGATTGGGTTCGCCTGAAGTTTGCAGGCTATAGAACAGTGGTTGTTAATGAATTTTGAGTAATGAATTGTAAGCTCTCGAAGAGCATACATTTTCTTTTCTCATGAATAGAATTGCAATTTATTCTTTATTCCAGTATTCTTTATTTGTAAGCAATATTTGAATTACTTTGCCACTATATGATTAGAATTATATTTCTTATCATTTAAGATATTGTGTAGCGCCCAATGGAGGTGATATGTATTGTTAATAGTGGCACAACAAATACCATCTTAAGAGAGTCGAAATACTTCCAGACGATCACGAAGTCTGTTGGAAGGATTATGAAAATCGCAGAAGCGATACGCATATAATAGGCTCAGGAAGAGCCATAATTATATTGCCAATGGGTACAATTTTGTTAATTGATGAAGCCTCCTAGTACCCTGAATCAACACGCACTCTCTTAAGTTATAACAGATATCCAGCGCCAATGGGTTTCACGTAGAAACCAATGAAGAAAATGGCAAATAGCATTTGTGCATTATGAAGCACGGAGTATGAAAAATGGTATTAGAAAAATATCCCTCATATGAATCAGGTTGTACTACACGATAATCAATGCACACGCAGGTATACTTATTTGAAGACTCAGATTTAGAAGCTCTGCATTATTTGCTTTATGGCATTGTATATTTAGGTCATCTTGGTCTTAGAATTATGAGAAATATAGTTAACAACTCACAAGGTCATGGCATTAATGTTAAAAATTTCCCAAATCACGAAGATTTTGTGTGCCATGCATGTGCCACCGGAAATTAATAACTAAGCCCTCTATTATGAAAGTGCAACATGAAATCCTGCATTCTGGAACGCATTCAGGGGATATTTGCGCCCAATTCAGCCATTATCGGGGCCGTTTTGGTACTTCATGGTGCTCATTGATGCTTCCTCGAAATGGTCGCATGTATGTTTGCTGTCAACAAGGAATCATGCATTCGCAAAGTTGATCTCGCAGATCATCAGAATTAAGAATGCTTTTCCTGATCATCGCGTGAAGTCCATTCGATTGGACAATGCCGGCGAATTTACTTCCAAGGCATTTGATGATTATTATACGGCAACTGGAATATCGGTTGAGCACTCTGTGCCGCACATCCATACGCAAAATGGAATAATTGAAGCACTAATAAAGAGGATTAAGCTCATAGCCCGACCACTCTTGCAGAGTTGTAACTTGCCCAACACTTGTTGGGGACACGCAGTCCTGCACGCAGCAGCACTCATCAATTATAGACCGTCGGCCTACAACATCCATTCAACTATGCAACTAGAGCAATGGGTCATCCTGAAGATTTGAATGAATGGTATATGTACCTATACCACCCCCAAAACGAACTGCAATGGGCCCTCTCCGCAAGTCTGGGATATACGTTGGTTATGAGAATGCATCCATAATCAGGTATTTGGAACCCACGACTGGAGATTTGCATACAGCCCGATTCGGTAATTGCATCTTTTTGACGAGGATCGCTTTCCCGTCATTAGGGGGAGGAAATGAACCATTGGATGAAAATGCCGAGAAATCATATGGCATTCCATTGGGATCCCCGTGCATGACCCTCGCACTAATGAAGCAAATCATGAAGTCAAGAAGACAATCGATTTGCAGAATTTAGCAAATGAACTGCCTGATCATTTTTGTGATCTGAAGAGCGTGTTTAAGTCGCATATACCAGCAAGAAATGCACCAGAGAGGGTGGAAATACCAAAGAAAGCAGAAGGTATCCCTCATCCTGTTCAGAGGCCTCAAAGAAAAAGAACAGGAAATCTGGCTTCTCAAACCCAAAGTACCCGGAGACGTTTGGGGAAAAATGGGCAAGAGGACTTACCACAACCAATCACAAAAGTGCCCCAAAGCAAGAAGGGGAGCCAGTTGAGACCTGGCACTGGAAAGAAGCCTGTGGAAAAGGCAATTCCATATTTGAATCTTCCATTGGAAGAAGCCGCCGGAAATAATGTGTGCGCACACATTGGCGGAGAAAAACTAAAGGAACTTGCTCCTGGAATGGGAAATAGCAATGAAGAGCAAGTAGAAGTGCATGAAGTACACCATGACGAAATGGCCATAAATTTTGTAATAATAGGAGAATCTATGAAAAGAGCAACAACCATTGCAAGGCTTGTTGTTCAAGGTTTCACTCAACGTCCTAGGGTTGATTATGAAGAAACCTATTCTCCGTTCATGGGTGGAATTACCTTTAGATATTTGATCTCAATGGCAGTCAACTTGAAGTTGAGAATGAAGCTAATGGATGTTGTCACAGCATATTTGTATAGAAACTTGGATTCGGAGATATACATGAAAATACCGGAAGGTATCTCTATCCCAAACCAAGACAGAGCAAACAGAAACCTATACAGTGTGAAATTGGAGAAATCACTGTATAAATTTGAAACGATCGGGAAGAATGTGGTACAATCGCTTGAGTAACTTTCTTTGCAAGAAAGGCTACACGAATAGCAAAGATTGTCCATGTGTGTTTATACAACGATCCCGAATGGATTTTGTATAATCTCCATCTATGTAGATGACTTGAACATCATTGGGACGGATGAAGAAATTGAAGAAGCATGCACATACTTGAAATCTGAATTTGAAATGAAAGACTTGGGTAAATCCAAGTTCTGTTTAGGCTTGCAGCTTGAACATGTCCAAGGCGGAATCTTGGTACACCAATCATCCTACACGCAGAAAGTGTTAGAGAGATTTGGTTTTGAGAAGGCATACCCCGCAAAGACCCCAATGGTCGGAAGGTCACTCCAAGCAGACCTAGACCCATACAGGCCTAGAGAAGAGGGGGAGGAAGTCCTGGGAGCGGAATTCCCATACTTGAGTGCAATTGGAGCACTCATGTACCTTGCGAATAGCACTAGGCCGGACATTACGTTCGCCGTGAATTTGCTAGCACTGATGCAGGCGTAACCCACCAAAAGGCATTGGAAAGGGGTTAAGGGCGTCTTCCGTTACCTCCAAGGAAGCAAAGAACTTCGGTTTGTTCTATAGAAGGAACAATGAATTGAATTTGGTTGGCTATGCCAATGCTTTGAGTACCTATCGGACCCGCATCTTTGGTAAGTCACAAACCGGTATGTTTTCCTTTGCGGTGGAACAACAATTTCGTGGAAGTCATCTAAGCAGACTCTTGTCTCGACGTCGACAAACCACTTAGAAATAATTGCCTTGTATGAAGCCTCTCGGGAATGTGCATGGCTTCGAAGAATGGTTCACCACATCCAGAAGTCATATGGCCTGAACATGGAACAAACCCCCACTATTATCTATGAAGATAATGCAGCTTGTGTTGCACAAGTGCAAATGGGATATGTGAAGAGTAACCTTACAAAGCATATCAACCCCAAGTTCTTTTATGCCCATGAAATGCATAAGATGAACGAGATAAAGATACTGCATACTAAGTCGTGTGAAAATCTCGCAGATTTATTCACTAAGTCACTCCCGGCATCTTCCTTTGAAAGATGTATTAGAGGAATCGGGATGATGAGGCTTAGAGAAGTGCAGATTTCAGGGGGAGAATTTTCACATACTCCTACATAAATCTCGAATATGAAGTTTGAGTACCCAACGTGAATCTTGAAGATTAACATTGAAGTTTGGGTGGATTGTACTCTTTTCCTTAAGTAAGTTTTTCATTGAAGTTTTCTTACCTAAGGTTTTTGATGAGGCAATCCGTGCAAACACAAAGCAGCGTGTGCTATGTACTCTTTCTCCAATTATTTTTCCCACTGGGTTTTTATGGAGTTTTAATGAGGCATATGCATCTCGCAGTGAAGAGTCCAAGGGGGAGTGTTAGGAAACCGGATTCGTATCCTATATGGACTCTTCCTTATCTCTAAGCAGAACCGCTATATATAGGAGGCAGGGGGGTCACCCCATTGTACACAAGCATACAGAATAATAAAGCAGACCCGTTCCTCCTCATATTGTGTCTCTCGCCCTCTCTCTCTGTTCTCCAGTTTAGATCTATTAGGCAACCCCGGACTATTCGATAGCGAGGTTGTCTAACAGGGCACAGCCCATTTGGACGCCGCGGGTCACCTGACTGGCTATTTTCATTCACTTAGGAAAGAGACGAATATAACAATTGAAAATTACAAGCTCGATAGCCTCGTTTAATGGAACTACATCCGATTGCATCATATACTTAATCAAGATTCTACACGTACAAAACAAAAACAAAAAACTACACATGATCGAAACTCTTGAGACTACAGTGTGAGGAACACGAACGGTTGGAAGAAAAAACAAACTCCAGCTAATCAGAGCCATTCCTTTGGGTTTATGCATGCGTCGAGAAGTTTCCATTCTGCAGTCCCTTCTTCCGGTTTCTGCAAACAAAGATGGCACGTTAGCAAGCTTGCCTAACCCCTAAGGGCATGTACAGTGGTATAGACGGTAGCTATCTATAATATACCTCTATGTCATCTACAGACAGTACTAAGAATGTGGCAAGAACGATACCCCAAAACATATCTAAACCATTTCCTTTTAATAAACAATCTCTGTCCTATGTTTTGCTTACATGTACAGTGGTATAGACGGTAGCTATCTATAATATACCTCTATGTCATCTACAGACAGTACTAAGAATGTGGCAAGAACGATACCCCAAAACATATCTAAACCATTTCCTTTTAATAAACAATCTCTGTCCTATGTTTTGCTTACATGATCATACTGCCATCGTGCAGTAAGTGGAAGAGACACCAGTATACTCTCAATCCTTCCTCCGGTCTTGAGGCCAAATGTGGTACCACGATCATATACCTTCAAGAGAAGCATATATTAAAGACAGAAGAAAGGTACCCCATAGGCATAGCACGACTCTTGGCTGTGTTCATCTAAAACCACTTACAAGGTTAAACTCTACGTAGCGACCTCTCCGGAGTTGCTGCCACGCCTTGTGCTCCTCATTAAATGGAGTGTCCTTTCGGCGTTCTACGATGGGTATATATGCAGGAATTACAGAGTCCGCACATTCTGTAGAGAAAGACAAATCACTTCTCTTGTTATTATAACTTTCAGCCACAACTAAGAGTGCATGCTTCGTGTCAAAAACTAAGAGTGCATACTGCACAGGAACCAAAACACATAATTTCTAGTAGGGTCCATTTTAACCAGTCAGCAAATAAAAAAAGAAACAAAATTCAATGCTATGGAGCCCTGCAATTTGAACTAAATTCAATGCTATGGAGCCCTGCAATTTGAACTACTCCCAGACACACAATGATGGAAATTCTATCTCAGCCATGAAAGATTACAGGAGATTTGATGATTTGCCATGTTAAGTTGGTGGGAATTGATGATTTGCAACATGATGTCTCACTAACATGTAGGCCTAAATGCACCAGAAAAACGGGGCAAATCATCAATTTTTCCTTATTACCTGTAGCAAAGCCAAGAAGCATTTCTTGATCATAATTATTAAGATCGTCAAAAAATATTCCACCAAGCCCACGTCGTTCATTACGATGCTGCATTGAAAGGCAAACTATGAGCATATAGAAACACAAGGTCCAAAAACCTTCACGAAGAACCATTAATTGCTTCATTAAAAGTCTGCCTAACAGAAAATTATCATCTTCTTCAGGATTACCAATTAACCATGACCACCACAGACCCAAGACCAATTGCCCAATACAGTTATTATTATCAAGATTCCTTTCCTTTTGTGGAAAACCATAAGTGTCTGAACCAAGTCAGCATATATTGATTTAAGTTCATGCCACTGCAAAAGGGACTGCAAAACATTCTGAATTACACCATTGATTCCAATCTTAATTTCTAAAACACCAAATGAAAAACTGAACATACCTTAATATAGAAATAGTCATCACACCATTTCTTGAATCTTGGGTAAAAACTTGGATCAAACTTATCACATGCTTGCTTTTGAACCTGAAACCAGAGATCAAAACATGAAAATAAGTTATTCAATGCACATGAAGCGGAAATTAAAGTGTTCAACTGACAAGAATACCTATTAGTTAGCCTCTATCTGCTATTCTGATTCTTCTCAAGGTCAAAATTATAAAAGTTTCTTGGCCATTAAAAACAGTAACATATAAATATATAATTCTGCAATTGCAACAGAAAACTCTGCAAAGATGGGTTCAAGCAGGTGAAAGTGGTTTGTACAGTGCCTGTGCCAGCAGTAAGTTGGATTGGAAGGCATCTCCCTTTCCATGGGAAAGAACAACATACGCTATAACAACCCATTTAATTTATTAAGCATGTGTAACACCGGACTTGAGATCCAAGAACAGTGGTTTGTTCACAACAAGAGATGGAGCATTACAAATAATAATAGCTCCAAAGGAGCTCATCTACCAGCATGCTACCTGCATGATCACATTTTTTTTGGAGGGGGGGGGGGGGGGTTGCTAGCGTGACAGTGTAGCTAATATTATCCGAGAAATGAGGGGGGCACCCTAGGAGTCTAGGAAGCATGGCATTGAAATATGTAGGAAGTGCTGACATACAGAATGAAAATGCTTCACATCCTCTTCAATGATATATGAAGGAGTCAAATCAGTGCCACCTCCAAACCACCATTGTCTTGGTGCACCAGGTGCATCTGCAGTTGAAGTTTATAATTCATGAGTACTTAAAATCATAGTTCCTAACAATGAAAACCATTTGAGGGAATACTAACTAAATGTAAAACAAATGTACTAGAGATGATCATGTTTAAAATATGATATTTCCTCGTTAACTAAATAAGATGACCTCGGTTTAAGTTTGTATTCTCGTAAGGCAACATTTAAAGAGCGTCATATAATTTGTGTTGTGAGCTTTTGAACATGAGTTCGCATGCATATTAAAGCACAGAGTACTATATAGTTTTTTTTCCCTCAGATAGTCACCTTTTGGTGCATCTGTTTCAAAATAACGGTAGTTAAAATGCAATGTTGGAGCAAATGGATTCTTTGGATGAAGAACCTGCAAATAAAAATGACCACCTCATTAATCCAGTATCCATGTATGATATGTCAATACTAGAAAAGTAAAGAAATGTGTAAAAAATGTGAAACAAACACACAAAGCTCAGCAAAATGCCACGCTTTCTAGGGCAATGCAATGTCCACAGCTGAGAAACTACGTCCTAATTCAAAACAGATCCAGTTTTTCACGCCAATGCACCGGTTAAGCTTCTCACCGAGCTAATGCCAGCGGCAAAGAAGGGCACGGGCCCAGCCTTCTGCCCTTCCGCCGCCCCATTCTTCCCAGCCTCCCCCTTGGCCGCACGGTACGCATCGGGGGGCATGACCCCGTACACGACGGAGACGTTCACCCCGGCCTTCTCAAACACGCGCCCGTCCTGGAGCACCCGGCTGATGCCCCCGCCCCCTCCCGGGCGCGACCACACGTCCTCGACGAACCGCGCCCCGCCGCCGTCCGCCACCTCAAGCGCGGCGCAGACCTCGCCCTGCACCCGCCGGATCATGGCCTCGAACCGCGCGCGCACCGACCCGGACCCCGCCCCCGCGCCGTCCTCCCGCAGGAACGTCAGCGGCGGCTCACTCTCCGGCGTCTCCTTCTCGATCGCCACCGACGCGCGCACGCGCAGCGCGCGCGTGCGTCGCGGGAGGCCGGGGGAGAAGTGCACCTGCGCCGGCGGCGACCTGCGGTGACGGGCGACGGCCGGGGTGAGGGCTAGGGTTTGGGAGGGGGTGGTGAGGAGGGAGGACGCCATGGGGAAGGGCTGGTGTGCGCTGGTCGTTCGGATTTCGTTCTGGGACGGTTTACATAGAGGTGGCGCGCGGTGGCTGTCGCCGGTGGGCGGCGCGGTATGCAGCCCGCGGTTTTGGAGGTGGGAGGAGTCAAAGGGGTGGAGGGAGGGAAGTGGTGGTAAGGTGGGAGAGAGTTGGATTTGTGCTGTTGTTGTTGGCTTGAAGGGGATAAGGAAATGGATCATGTTTTGGGCTCCGGGGATTCTCCGAGGGCATGTTTGGATGTTAGGAAAATAAAATCTAGGAAATATTTCTCTTTAGAGGGATTTTAATGGCACATAAAATCCCCTCCAACCCCAGGGATAATTTCCCCTCAAGGGAAATATTCCCACCCACTATTTGGAAGCCATAGGGATAAAAATCCCTAACATTCAAGAAAGTACAAAAATATATAGAAAAAACTAAAAAAAATAGAAAAATCTTTAAAAAAAATAAAAAAGGAAAAACATAATAAATTTCGAAAAAGAGAACAATTCCAAAAGAAAATAATAGAACTCACGATACAAACCATGATCCAGGAAAACGAATTGGATCTACATCAAATTAGCAATATCACAAGCAAAATTGACTGAAAATCATACCTTTTTCACTTGTACTCGAAGAAGGGTAAACAAGCATCATGACAGCAAGATATGGACACTGCTTTAGCTCATCACTTCACTCGTTGTCATAAACAGATTCTTCTTAACACTTACTTTTGTTAACTTGTAAAGTTTTGGTAACACTTAACAAGACAAATTTAATTAACCATACAAATAGGATTGAAGGGGTGTGTATTGCCAATAATTAGCACTGCACATAAACTTATGTTCAACAGAAAGTACACATTTGAATTTGTTGTGATATATAGTGAGAGGGCTAGACTTCATAACATGGAACAAACTGAAAGAAGTATAATTTAGTGTTTACGCCTGTATCCTGCCCTAGTATGAGCCTGACAATTGCAGTTTTCTCTACATGTAACTAGTGATGGCAATGGAATATTTTTGGAGGAAACCTGTATTGATGGCAATAGGAACATCAGTATTCGCTGCATCAGGTTTTTGTCTGATTCTGATTGCATCATCACTTCATAAGTATTGCATCTAAAAGAAGAAAAAGGTAACAAGATAAACTGCCAGAGTTATTGTTATAAGAAACACAATTCTAAACTAGAATATTAGCAATTGAACCACCTTACTTCTTATAGATGCACAACTAGTTCCGGATGAATCGATATTTATAGGAATCAAATTTGAAAAAGTAATGATGCATTAGGTACAGGTGCCACAGGACTAACCGGATTTTTTTCTTCTTCTCAGCCCTTTTGCATTATCGGCCTTTCTTTCTATCATTACCTGATGGCTTGTTATACAAATTTCTTTGAAGAGCTAAGCATCAGAAATAGCAGGGACAATTATTCCACATAATTTGCATTATAATATGAAATTCTGTGAAAAGCTAATGTACATTAGAAATTACTGAAGACAGCAATTAGCAACATTATAGATTATATAGATGAGAGAACATAAGGATAATCTTACAGTAGATTTTATAAATCAGAGAACATAAGGGTATTTCAGACAAGGCTTAAGTCTGCACAAGAAGGTAAAAGAGGCTCGATTTCTTGAATAATTTTAGATAATGAAAATCTCAAATGAAGATTCAATAAAATGGTAGAAAAACAAGGATAGCAGTCTGATGACATCAAATTACAATCTACTATCTACTAGTACTTGGTGCTCACGGGTACTACCACCAGATCTACAGGACAAAAGCAGAGAAGATAAGCAAAATAGGGTAGCAAAAGAGAGAAAAGGGAGATCAAGAGAACAAGTATCTGAGGGAAAAGGGGCTGAGGAGGGAGAGGAACCTGGATGTGAAGATGATGTTTGTTGATGGCCGCCGGAGTCATGGTGAAGGAGAAGCGAGCTGCGATGACCAGAGGGGATGTAATCGGGAGAGCAGAGGATGTTCATTTGATTCGTGCTTGGTAGGGTTTGGGTGCCCTAGTGGGAAGAGGACGACAAGAAGGGGGCTAACTTCACCGATGAGACGCCATTATCGGAGTAGGAGGAGTGGAGGAGGAAGCATGCAGCAGAGGAGGTCACGAGCGAGCAAGCGAGGCGGAGGAGGTCGCAGGTGAGCGAATGGTGGAGGGTTGGAGGCGGCCACGAATCGCGAGATGGGCGACGAGGTGCGACGGGGAAATTTTTTTTGACGTGCGGAGAGGAAATTTTTTTTCCCATGGAAACGGCGGGGATCGGGTCTGAAAATCCCTATCACGTGGCTTTCCAAACACACTTTCTAGCTGGCATGGGAATTATTCCCACGTGTGTTTCCACCCAGGGAAATTGACGGGGATCCCGGTGGGAATTTAGACTCCCAAACAAGCACCCAGGGAAAGGGAAGCGAGCAGGGTTTCAAAAATCGTGGAAAATCACGACATAATCGGGAAAATCAGGCGTATCGGTGGGGTAAGGACAGCAAAACCGCGAGGAAAACCGGTGAAATTCAAATTCAAATTCAAATTTAAATTTTTTGGAAAATTTGGAAAAAAATAAAAAAATCTAGCTAAAATTAGTATTAATAGGGTTTTATCGTTTGGGATAAAATTTAGATAGAAAACTGACTTTATGGTGTATTTTTTGAGCTAAAACCAAATATAGAGAAAATAAAAAATGAAAATCACTATTTAGTACCACAGTATTGAGCCGAGGCCCATTAACACACATGGGCCCATTAGGTATTTATGACTACCTCAGCCAATTCCGACCAGCATTTGCAATCATTGAGCAAGCAAACCGAGTGCCTGAAGCTCCCCTCGCCGCCAGTGCTGCCGCCGGCCAGATCTCGCCGGCGGCGACTGTGTTTTCTCCGTTGCGATGCCGAAAATCGCCAGGTAAGCGCCGATTTTCCACTGATTTGGCGCGATTATCGGTCGCTTTGCAGGTCTCCGGCTGAGATGTGATTAATTGTAGGTTTGTTGCGATTTTATTCCGATTATACGCGATTTTTGGCGATTTGCTGCGATATTGTCTCGGCAACAGGGTAGAGCTCGTCGGGGTTTGCTACGGTTTTCCCAGTTTTATCGCGATTTTTGAAGGTAATCGGTAGGTAATCGGCTTTTTGTGCTATTGAATGCATTGTAGCCTAAGATGTAGCATGTTTTGAAAAATATCTTGTAATAAGCAGCATATATTAGCATATAGACTGCTGTAGTTTAGTTATCTTGTTGATATAAATTATGAACAAATGCATTTTTGAACTAGCAATCTCATGTATTGCCATGTAATCCTGCATGTAATGTAATCAATTGCTATGTACTACACATTGTTGCTACCACAGTCAATGTACATTTACTATTTTGTATCTAGGGTTTCCTAGTGCTACAAATATTAAAAATATTAAGTTGATGTAGGATGCTTGTTGTGATGTTAGCTACCACAGTCAGTATACATTGTTGCTTGTTGTGCTATTGGAAAATATGTTGGATGTTAGATGTAGTAAATTGTATATGCTAAATGTAGTATGTTTTGAAAAATTCCTTTGTAACCTAGGATGTTGGATGTTGTAAACCTACATGCAGTATATTTGTCAAAATTGCTTTTTGTGATGTTAACTAATTATTTGTGAAAATTGCTTGTTGTCAAAATTGTTAGCATGCCAAAAAGTGATTAGAACCTAATTGTCAACAAGGTCAGTTGTCAACAAGGTCGGTCCGACGAATATTGTGCAAATTATCACAGACAATGGTGCGAACTACCGTAGTGATTATGTAGATTGAACATGGCATATGTCTGACAATGGAAGGACGATGGAACATTTTTTTTCTTGACAAATATTGCTTTCAAATGTCATATGCCATTCATACTGAGCTGTGAACTTATTGGATTGATATGTAAATGGTATTTCAAACGAATTGTTATATGTTGAGGTATTACTACTGCATTACATTTTACAACTTGAGATTGACTAAAATATAGCAAATGTCATGCCAAAAATTTGTTCTATTTTTCCATATATATTCCTTACATTTTTTTTGATTTTTTTTTTGCAATTTTACGAATTAGTTTTCTATCTCTACCGATTTTCCTGATATTTGCCCGATAATCGGTTCTTATCTTCCGATTTTCTTAGAAAATCGACCGATTTTCCTGGGCCGTCGCTATTATACCAACCTTCGGCTTTCAAACGGTTCGATTCTAAATTTCATCCGATTTTTCACGATTTTCGACTGATTTTCGCAGAAAATCGGTACCGGTGGATGCTCGAATTTCCAATGTAAAAAGAGAAGGTGAACCCTGGAAGCGAGTATGCAATGCTGGTAGGTGCGTCCAGATAAATTTTAATAGTGTTGGGATGGTAAGAACAAAATTGATGTAATTTTTGGTAAATACTAGTTTTTTTTTGGCAAAAGGATTCGGCTTGGAGTCCATTGCAAATTTGCCGAACCACGTGGTCTTTTTTGGCAAAACGGGCCTAGCCGGGTATGGTGTCAATTTTCTGGAAACACAAGGATTTGCTTGCAAAATGGTTCGGTCTGGACTCGGATGTGAATTCGTATAATCATAAGGTTTTTTTGCAAAAGAACCGATAAAAACCCTGGATCTAATTTTGATTTTTCCGGAGAGCCTCCTCGCAAAGTCGATGATGGTATGGGCGGGAGCGAATTCATTCCGCTTTAAAGAGAGTGGTTATTAAAAGGGATCCTAAAAACAATAAGAGATATTAATTAGCAAAGTACACTGCATCTTTGACATGGAATAATTGTACGTTAACCTGTTACTAATCGGCTCATTCTATTCTGTTCATTAAAAAAAAAGCACAAAAAAGAATGACTGCGGCCGTTGGCTTTGACTTTTGAGCAACGAAATGAACAATGGCACGCCGTTCAACGGTTCAAGGCTTGGGCACCCGCGCGAGGTCAAACCATGGAATCCACGAGGCTGACCGCCGTTCTCCGTGCGCAAGAACAATGGCACGCAGTTTAAGGCTTGGGCACTGCGCGACCAGACCACGCACACAGAAAGAAGCTTTGAGAAACCTAGGGTTTGTTTGGTTGGAGGTCTAGGTAAACAAACCTCCCTGCGAGAAAGTGCTACTATGTGCGTACCAAGCTTGAAAATACCGACGATTTTTTGTTGACCAGGCAAGTCTGGACATTATTACTACTCCCTCCGTTTCTTTTTATAAGGCGTATTTAGTTTCGTTAGGACAAGACTTTGACCAACGATTACTTCATTAATATATCATTTATGCAATACAAAATCATAATTATATATAAGTACTTTTGAATACAAATCTGCTAATATCAATTTTGTGTCATAAAAATTATATGCTAATAGAGTAATTGTTGGTCAAAGCCTTGTCCTAACGAAACCAAATACGCCTTATAAAAAGAAACGGAGGGAGTAGTTGTTTTGTTGGAAAGCTGTGCCTGAGCAAATTATAAGGTTGGAGATAAAATAAAATGTGACCTGTATAGTATAGCGTCGAGCAAGACAGAGTACAATGGATTGATGGGTCGATATTGAAGCCTGGTGTCCAGTCGCTCATTTTTCGGTAGCAGCCTGGATCACACGCCCAGGCCTGAGAAACTTCAGGGCTTCTAACCAAAATAAGCTCCCGATGCCAGGCCAGGTCGAAATGAGATCATCTGACGTCGCGTCTCTAACGTTGGATCACTGACGTGTGGACCCTAGCGCATGGACTCACACGTCAGAGAACGTGACGTTAGAGGAACCACTCCCGGCCAGGTCTCAGAGCAAACAGGCCCCTGTCGTCGTGCCATGGCCTATGGATGAGCTCGTTTTCTGAAGCTGTGAGGTCATGATTCATGGAACACAAGATAGATCGTAGATCACCGATACCATCTGTGAGACTGTGACAGCGATCCAAGGAGGGGATATTTCTTGATGTGAGACGAAGGGAAGCTGCTGTGGTACTGTATCGATCATTCATTCGGTTTTCTGTAGTACGAAAGCGGAAGAAGTTCAGCTTAGTGGTAGCTGCGCTTTTGCACCTTGATGATGCATTGGTGTTTGGCTGTTTGCCCGTCCCCTTCTCCAAAGCTTTTTCCAGTCCTTGTGGATGGTAGGGGCGATCTGAGCAAACTCATCTCAGGGGTATCGTTTACGAGGGACAAAAAAAAAATCTTTTTCAAACAAGAGAGCGCAAAATTTACTGTCGAAAGCTCGGAGCTCTCAGATAAAATACTTCAGTTTCATCACGGAAAGTACCTTACATGTAAAAAAACTTTATAGTTCAAGTTTACATGAGGTATGTATCCTAGAAAAATATTTTTACACGAGCTCTTTTACAGTACACTAGATTGAATATAAACCGTTCATTCTTTTCGATATAATGGATCAGATTAACTAGAGTTTACTTATACTACACCTGGCAGTAAAATAGTAGAAACACCCTTAACAAATCAACGATTATATGTGATTTCTACTATACATTTTATACTGCAAGTATAATCCACCGTAAAATTTCTCTTTACATAAGATACATTTCAACATATAAATTCAAGAAACCTGAAAAAACGTATTAGGATCTCCAAAACGGACATTTGACAACTATTTTTCTATTATAATATATTTATAAAACTCAATAAAATTATAATATTATGAAAATACTTTTCGCAACAAGTATAGACATGATTTTTATGTAACTAATTTAAATATTTAAAAAGATGTTGATAGTCAAAATTTAAAGTTTGACTGTACCTGTATCCAAAACAACAGTTATTTATGATCGAAAATGAGTAATAATAATCAACAAAAAGAAGAAAATTGTATCTGCCGGCCACCTCAGTGGCACGTTCTCTCCCCTTCCCCGCAAACAAAACCGCTCGCTCCACTACACCTCACCATTGTTGTTTGTCAATTTTTTAAATAATACATTTTAAAAATAATTTTATAATAGATGTCTGTTTTGTCACGGATTGAGTTAGCCGATGATTATTTTGTCGTGGATTCATTTGGTCGACAAGAATGAGCCTTCCGTCGCCAATTGAATTCTCGACAGAACCTTATCGCCAATTCATTTGATGATATATGGCATGTCGCTAATTCATTTGATGATAGATCTTTTGTTATCGGTTAAATTGGGGCAGAGGTAAAACTATTTAAATTAAATATATATTATGTTTTTTTAAAAAAAATCACGTTTGTCTCCTCCCAACTCCCGGTTTTCTCGCCTTCTTCCGGCTCTTCCCCTCCACCCCCACATGGCCACATCCTTCCCCACACGCAACAGCAAAGCAAAATTTTTTTGGTACGATTTGTCCCGTCCTGTCTCCTCGATCCGATCGAGTCCCCGGCCTTAACCCTAGCCTGGAATGGCGGCGGAGTGCTCGGCGACCGGCGGCATGCGGAAGGCGCCGTCGGTGGAGTGGCGGTGGGTGTCCACGGAGGAGGACGAACACGAGGATGGGGCCGGGGTTGTGGGCCCCGCCGCCGTCGGGGCGGTTGGCAGGGGCGGGAGCTTCGAGTCCGAGGAGGAAGAGGAGGAGGATGATGAGGAGGAGGAGGAGGAGGGGAAGCAGAGGCTGATCCGGACCGTGCCGTCCGTGGACTGGTTCGACGTAGAGGGCAACGAGGTTTCCGTCGCGCAGCAGCTCGAGGACTCCGAGGTGAGGGGGGTTCGCTTAATTGCTCTACTTTGTAAGTGTCGTTTGCGTTTGGGGCGAGGGATTCGGGAGATGATGTTCTTGTGATGTGATTAAGATGGAATTGCTGTATGCGTAGAATGGTGGGGACAGGCCAGCGATTGGGTGCTGATTTGTTTAGCCTTGGTTCAACCTTGAATTGGAAAAATGAAGGATTTGCAACTAATCAGTAATCAGGTGGAAATATGATACGCTGTTCGGGATGGCTAAGCCAGCTTGAACCAGGGGATAAATCTGTGTTTGATCGGAAATATCAAGTTTTTGCAAACTTTCTTTGTTAGCCTTTTGGCTAAGATCAAGTGTAGTATATTCGGACTAATCCGGATGTGGGAAGAATGGTGATGACAGGCAAGGATTTGTGATTTTCCTTGTGAATGAATGATGAATCGGACGCACTAATTAGTTATTTAAAGAGTAAATTTCATCTGACCCACATGTACTGTAGAAATTCCAACCTGCTCATAGAGAACACAACTTCTAAATGGAACTGAATCAGGAGTCAGCAACTAGTCTTGCTGGAGACAATTTCGCTTTCACCTGCTGTGCAAATTGTAGCAGCTTTTACTTTCATACAGACTTGTGTTGTTTTAGTGTGGGGCGGTTAAGCATGAAAGTAAAAGCAGATGGGCATAACTAGCAAAAAAAACGTACAGGTTGGTTTTGTAATTTTCGGCAATGTGCCAGGTGGGTCTTGTGCAATTAACTTCATTCATTGTTGCGAATGCCTTCAAAAGGACTGCAATTTTTCAGAACAGGGTGATCTGTTGAATTATGAAATAAATCCCTAGACCTGAAAATGTCATCAGTAGAATTATCTTTGTGAACATCACATCAATGGGATATTCTTTATTGACAGTTTTAGGAAATTAAATGTACCTAGATCCCAGTATATCTTCACTGTTTTAATAAATAATGGATGTCATTATTGATCATGTTTCCTTCATTATCTTCCATATGTTTAGTTATTTCATTTACATGTGCAGGAGTTTGATTTTGGCAGGACAATGTTTCTTGCTCTTCAGACTCTTGCTGTGGTCTTTGGAGATATTGGAATAAGTCCGTTATATACATTTGATGTCATGTTCAATAAGTACCCTATTCTTGGAGAGGAGGATGTTCTTGGAGCACTCTCGCTAGTTCTGTATACTCTGATTTTGATGCCATTAGTAAAATATGTCCTAGTTGTCCTCTTGGCCAATGATGTTGGTGAAGGTATATCTGAGGTTGTGAATTGAGTTAGTCATGTCAAGCTTTTCATACATGGCTATGTTAGGCTTAATATCTTTCAACGATTCCATGACTATGCAGGTGGTATATTTGCCTTGTACTCTTTGATTTGTAGAAATGCAAAAATTAGTCTCATTCCAAACCAAGGACAGTCTGAGAAGAGGATGTCAAGTTTCCGACTCAAGCTTCCGACACCAGAGCTTGAGAGATCCATAAAAGTAAAGGAGAAGCTTGAATCTTCACTGTTATTGAAGAAGTTGCTTTTAGGCTTAGTGCTGTTCGGGACTTCCATGTTCATATCAAATGGAGTTATCACACCAGCAATGTCAGGTTTATCTCTTTTTCTTTTTGTTCATACTTTATGCTCAATTTTAAACAATTTGTTAGTGAGCACATCATGGAGAACACACCAGCCATCAAATGCATATTTTATCCTTTTTTATATCAAAAACCTATTCCTTTTGTAACAGTATTTGTTCATTAAAATTTTACTCTTTATCCTTGACTGCAGTGTTATCTGCTGTCAGTGGCTTGAAGGTTGGGATACCAAATGCCTCACAAGGTGATTTTTTCAAAATCCATGTAT
The DNA here is from genome assembly GCA_036346355.1 of Rhipidocladum racemiflorum. Taxonomy (NCBI): domain Eukaryota; kingdom Viridiplantae; phylum Streptophyta; class Magnoliopsida; order Poales; family Poaceae; genus Rhipidocladum; species Rhipidocladum racemiflorum. The sequence goes on along the minus strand of CM070576.1, from coordinate 65,240,012 downwards.
CAAATAGCACCAAAGTGAACTAAGAACTTATATTGGGAGGAAAAGCATAGAAGCACTGCTCGTGAACTATTTATTTTTATAACTGCCGCTTAATGCCCTTTTTAACTTCATAAAGCATTTATTTGCAGATATTGTGGTGATGATTTCAGTTGCACTTCTTGTAATCTTGTATAGTGTACAGAGGTATGCCACTAGCAAAATGGGGTTTGCAATTGGCCCTTCTTTACTTATATGGTTTTGCTGTCTCGGAGGAATCGGCATATACAATCTCAGTATATATGGCCTGGCAGCTTTCAAAGCATTTAATCCTATCTACATTATCTATTATTTTGGGAGAAACCCCTTTCAGGCTTGGCTGTCCCTTGGTGGCTGTCTTTTATGCGCAACAGGTAAGAACATAGCTAGTTGACCTACAATCAGTTGATTCTCTCATTTGATTCCAGATTGTAGGCTGTCATTTGATTTTCCTAAGCAATCGTCTGTTTTGGTAGGAACCTTCAACTATTTCATTTGATTCTCTCATTTTCTTTGTTGATGCTCTTTAATTTTTTACATTTTTAAAATGAATTTGATTTCTTTTCTATCTTAGAAAGTAGCTTGTTGGTTAACAACTTTGTATTAATTATCTAAATAAAAACCAGATTATTTTTTACACTGAAAGAAACTCAATTAAGCTCATCCGAACTATATTGCAGGATCTGAGGCAATATTTTCAAATCTTTGCTACTTTCCTGTAAGATATGTTCAGGTATTATCTACGAGCTTATGAATGCCTTGTCTTCATTTCCCCCTTATATAGATCCTGTTTCTATCTCTGGCTAACATTTCTTTTAAACACCTTTGTCATTCAGATGTACTCAATGCAACCATTCCTCATGATTATATTTAAATCCATCTTATTTCTGCTTTGCAGTCTATGTTTGTGTTGCTTGTTCTTCCTTGCCTTGTCTTGGCGTATTCAGGACAAGCGGCTTTTCTCATTGCAAACCAAAAGTCATCTGAGCAGATCTTCTTTTCTTCCATCCCAAGTAAGTCAGATGTTACTGATCATTTAGCTTGTGCTTTCATTTCTTATGGATAAACTCCATCTATGGTTCTTCCATATGTTATGTAAATATTTTTCTGATTACATCTATTGGTTTTTCTGTTTTCATTTTCTCTTTGTAGGTGGAGCTTTCTGGCCTGTTTTCTTAATCGCCAATTTAGCTGCACTGATTGCCAGTAGGACAATGACGACTGCTATATTCCAATGCCTAAAGCAGTCAATAGCACTTGGTTGCTTTCCTCGGCTCAAAATTGTTCATACGTCTCGAAAATTTATGGCTAAGATATACATTCCCGTTGTAAACTGGTTTCTATTGGTTTCCTGCTTGGGCTTCATTGTGCTGTTCAGAAGCATATATGACGTTGGCAATGCATATGGTAATGATAATTCATTAGATATACTTTCGATGCCAATATGTTTACCCCTCTGCATATTCAGTATGTTGTAACGCCTCAGTGTTCTGCATACTCTTACACTGTTCCATCTTGAACAGCCATAGCTGAGCTTGGCGTGATGATAATGGCTACGATCTATGTTACAATCATAATGCTTCTAATATGGGAATCCAATATTGTTAAGGTGATGTCATTTGTCATCACATTCCTCTTCTTGGAGCTGATTTTCTTCTCATCATCACTGAGTAGTGTTGGAGATGGAGGTTGGGCATTGTTGATTTTTGCATCTGTTCTTCTCGTGATTATGTTCATCTGGAACTACGGGAGTAAACTGAAGTATGACAGTGAAGTCAAACAGAAGCTTTCAAAGGATTTGATGAGAAAACTGGGGCCTAACCTTGGTACTATTAGAGCTCCTGGACTAGGCTTGGTCTGCAGTGAGCTAGTGAAAGGAGTTCCTGCAATTTTTGGTCATTTTCTGACCTCTCTCCCTGCAATCCACTCGATAATCGTATTTGTGTGCATCAGGAATGTACCAGTGCCTGTGGTTCCCCAAAGTGAAAGGTTTCTTTTCCAACGTGTCTGTTCAAGGGGCTATCACATGTTCCGCTGCATTGCCAGGTATGCTTTATCCTACATTGACTACTTAGTTTAGGTCCATCTAAGATACAGTTAGCATGATTCATATATTAGTGCATCCACATGCTATATAGATGTAGTATTATCAAATCCAGGGTAATAAATGTAATTTTCTTTATTCTTCGTCCATTACTACACAAATATCAACTGAAGATAATTTTACCAATAGGCCTATTGTTTTGTTTTACTTGAGGATAATTACTAATTTTGCATTTTAATTCAGCGCACAAATCATACAACTTTACAACGTAATTCCAAATATGGTGACACAGTTAGTTACTGCTGTAATTTACTGTGCCAATATACCTGTTACCTTCATAGTCTACTGACTAGCAATGGTAGATTGTTGCTAATTGACAATTGTCATGCAAAGTAGGTATGTACCATCCAATGATGAACTTTGGTTTCATTGCTCCTGGAGTTATTCAGCTTCAGAATCAACTAACTTGGCTGTGCACAGATATGGGTACAAAGACAAGAAACAGGAGCACCACAGCATATTTGAGCGGCTTCTCATAGAAGGCCTTGAAAAGTACATACAACGGGAGGCGGTAGAGTTATCCCTACAGAGTGAAGACGATATCGACTCTGACGAAGAGCCTTCAACCCCTGCAAGGATAATCACAGCACCAAACGGTAGCCTCTACTCCCTTGACGTCCCTCTCCTGCAGGACTTTGTACCTTCAGCAGAAGCTATTCCTGAAGCCAGCTGCTCAACACCTCGACACGATCCTGTAGTGGATTACACACAGAACCTTGAACTGGAGCTCGCATTCATCAGGCAGGCCAAACAATCTGGAGCCGTCTATCTCATTGATAACCCCATCGTCAAAGCCAGGAAGGACTCCTGGTTCTTCAAGAAGTTGATCATAAACTACTTCTTCGCATTCTTGAGGAACAACTGCCGCAGGGCGATCATGTCAATGAGCATTCCACACTCGAACATGCTGCAGGTGCGCTTGACATCTTATGTCTGACTGCGGAAGCTACCATCTCGATACCCGTTGTTTTGTTCACGGCTTTCTAGTAGAGATCACACTAACCATAAAAGAATAACAATGGCAAAAGGAGGATACTTGCACTTCTGGCTTTATTCAGAAGGCGACAACTTCGATCATAGGAACCCATCTCTCCCCTGTAATTTTTTTGTACAACATCGAAAATGTAGAAAATGTTGTAACAGGCACGTCAGATGGTGATGCATTAACCTGTGTTCTCCTTTGTGAAGCAGAGGTTCTTTCGTTTTGTACTCGTTTGATTTTGCGAGGCAGACGTTGCTGTTTGTAAAGAACTAGCCAAAAAGGTGCATTTTTTGTGTACACTTACGCCCATCGTGCTGTTTTGCTTTATCATTATCTTCTTTGCATTTTCTTCTCCGTTACCATCTTGCCGTGTGCCGATTGGGATTTGTGTAGTTTGTGTTCGTTTTACTCGCAGAGTCGCAGGCTTACATGTTAGCAGTGCATTTCCTGCTCCATTGGACGACAGTTCCAGGGCCTTCATGTTTTGTCAGATTAGTTTAAGTGATATCAGATCATGATTCTCTTTTTTTTTTCTTTTTCGCCCGAATAGTTGGATTCGTTCTAACTTTCTTGCCATATAGTAGCACGTTTTACTGTCTTAAATTGTCGAGGTTCCTGCTAAAAAAACAGGGCACCAACTCATAGTTTGACCGGAAAACATGCATTAGAGTCTGAGTGTACAGTGCAGAGCTTCGATGTTTTGATTGCAACATCACAAAGATATTGACGCATCATGTTCGCCAACATTATTCCTCTGGTAAAAAACTAAAATTGAGCTCAAAAAGACTAGCGACCACCACATGCTGCAAACGCAGATGGAACCACTTTAAGGTAAGCCTGCGCCCTTCTCCCTGGCCTGCCTCTTCTTCTCCTCCTGTGCTATCCTGTCCCTCTCCTTCATGGCGACGTCAACGTCGTCCCACGTCGAGTGCTCGTCCACCTTCGTCTCGGCGGCGGCCCTGTCCTTGACGCCCTGCGCGGCCTCCTTGGTGGCGCCCCACGCGCCCTGCGCCGCCTGCTTCGCCTTCTCACCGAGGGCCTGCGCCGTCTCCGCCACCTTGCTCGCCCCCTCCTTGGTCATCTCCACCACCTTCTCCCCGGTGTACCTGGTGCCCTCTGCGGCCCTGTCCTTGGCCTCGCCCGCCCTGTCCATGGCCCCCTCCGCCGCCTCCGCCGTCCTGTCCTTGGCCTCCCTCGCCGTCTCCTGCGCCTTGCCCATCGCCTGCCCCGCCGCCTCCGTCGCCCTGTCCTTCATGTCCGCCGCCTCCTGCGCCGTCTCCCTCGTCTCGTGCTTCGCCTTGTCCGTCATGCGCGACGCCTTCTCCGCGGCGCCCCCAGCCATGTCCTTGGCCTCGTTCTTGGCTCTGTCGGCCATGTGCGACGCCTGGCCCGCCATATTGCCACCCTTCTCCTGCACTCTGTCTCTGGCTTCTCCGGCCATCCCCTTAACATGCTCCTTGGCGTCGTCGGTGGCCTCCTTCGCTTGCTCGGCGGCGTCCCTGTACTTGTCCCCGATGTTCCTCCGGCCGCCCGGCGCATTGTTGTACGCCTAGCGCACGAATCAAAGCAACGACCATGCATGTCAGCGTCACACAGAAGAAAAAAACTACTAGTGATCGACACGAATCGGTATCGCATTGAACATACCTGAGACGATCTCGGGGCGGTTTGCAAGCATAGGCGGCTCCAGCTCGCCGTATGCGGCCGAGGAGGAAGGGAGTACGGCCTGGGGAGAGCCTTAGTGGCAGTAGTGCCGGTGAGAGTGGCGGCGCCGGCCACGCGCGCTCCTCCGAACAGCATGGCGGCCATCACTCTGGACATGGATCGATGCTGGATCAGCTGCGATGGCTTCGTGGGAACGTGAGTGAGGTTGCGGGAAGGGAGACGATGAGACCGAATGATGTTTATAAGCTGGAGGCGGAGAGGAGGGAGGTGACACGTGCGGGACACGTTGCGGCTCGTGCTCGGGGAGACGACGCGTGGTGACGGATACGGCTCTCTGGACTCCGGTGCGGTGTGTGTTGCTGTCCCCCGGAGGCAAGCACTGGCATCCGGCATTGCCAGGTCAAACCGTTCGAGCTCGCCTTGCGATCGGTCCGAAAGCTCTGGACAACCTCTCTCTTGCTGAAGTGTCGTACGAATGTGTAGGGTTTTTTCCCCATTTATTCAGTTAAAAAATTTTGGGTTTTGAGAATTAAAAATCGAACCGTACAAATTGGGAAATCAAACTGAATTAATCGAATTAATTCGGTTCGGTTATTTCGGTTTTCGATTCACCGAAAAATTTCAAGGCAGCTCTACTCTGAGCTCACCATGTGTCACGCCGTCGGTTGCGGTCTCTCATCGCTGTAAACCCACCCGCGCCAGCGTACCGCTCCCGCCGTCGCCGTCAGCTGTCCCTGTGCCTGCACGATTGCGCCTACTTCGACGCCTAGCCGGAGAGGGAAGGGGAGGCGGGCAGCAACGGGGGCGCCGCACCGGAGGGGAAAAAGGGAGGCAAGGGGCAGCTTAGGCCAGAGGGTGGCCGAGGAAGGTGAGGGGCGGCGGGAGGCGAGGGGGTAGGAGGGAGGGAGGCAGCGGCCGGCGTTGGAGAGGGAAGGAGTCGCCCATGCGACCTTGACGCGGGTGGCCTCCGCCGCGAAGCCGAGCGTCGTTGAGAGGACGCCGTGGAAGCCAACCGGCAACAACCATGTGAGGCAGGACCGCAGGAGGCACCGAGGGAGCTAGGGAGGAGACCGTCGCAACTGCCATGAAGAGGAGGGAGGCCGCGGGTGAGATCGGAAGTCAGATCAGGAGAGAGAGAGAGAGAGAGAGAGAGAGAGAGAGAGAGAGAGAGAGAGAGCAGCCGAAAAATTTAAATCGGTTTGGTTCATATTTTTTATTTTGGTTTAACAATGCCCACCCTTACGAATGTGTCCTAGATAAAAGAAAATATTTAGGAGTAATTTTCTCATGCTCGCCCACCTTCGATGCAAATGCACAACGCTCGTGTATGGCAAAGTTTAGAAGGTAAAAATTTTAGAGAAATTTTATATAAAATACACCCCTGTGGTGATAAATAGTTGACGTTTGAGTCACACACACGGTTAAATTTTTAAAAATTTGATTATTAGTACATTTTTAAATATTTAAATTGGATGCATAAAAATCATATGTATAGATTTGTCTCTGGAAATGTTTTCATGATATTATAATTTTATTAGGTTTTATAAATATACTATAATAGAAATCAGTGGTTAAAATTGTGTCAACTATTTGTGACCAAGGAAGTGTTAAATCTAATGAGACTAAATAAATTAGTGTTCTAAGTGAGGCCTTTTCGTTTCGCAACAGCAAAACGAATGATCCATGTAATCACTTTGTTTCCTACCTAAGCTATCAGTAACTTTATATCCACCAAAGTAATTTTCAGTAGACATATAATATATACGGAGCATCGTTACAACCACAGATTGATTATGTGAACATAGCACGATAATGCATGTCAAATCTCCATAGATTGTTTTACCAGTTAGATATATACGATCTAACTGATGCATTCTCACTTGAAGAACATATTGTATAATCGGGAAAAAAAACTATATTAAGCTTCCTAAAAAAAGAAAAACTATATTAAGGTATAAAACAACGATAATGACACACCTAATAAGCAATCATTAGCACCAGTTCGTTAATTAACTGCCAAACAGCCACCCTTCCGGCCCTCTCACAACATCACACCACAGCGCACACTGCAATGCAACCAACCCAGCAGATCCCCCCTTTGCGCGCCTCCCATAAAACCCCCTTCCCGCCCTCGCTATGCACGCACCCAACTCAACCCACGGATCATACGACCGAGCGGCCGGCCAAACCGAAAGAAAAGCGCGGCAAGAAGCCTTCGCCGCGCGCAATGCAGCCGTCGACGCCGCCGGTCGATGACCAGTGGGAAGAGGAGGGTCCGTCGACGGAGCGGGTGTTCGAGGGGGAGCCCCTGCCGGCGCGGTCGGAGACGATCACGGCGCGGTCGGTGGCGGTGAGCGTCGTCCTGGGCGGCACGCTCAGCATCGTGGCCATGAAGCTGGGCCTGACCTCGGGCTTCATGCCGTCGCTCGCCATCCCCGCCGGCCTCCTGGCCTTCTTCCTCCCGCGCGCGTGGATCCGCCTGCTCGACCGCTTCGAGGCGCCGCACCTCCGCTTCACCCGCCAGGAGAACACCGTCATCCAGACCTGCGTCGTCGCCTGCTCCAGCATCGCGTTCAATGGTACACAGCGCAGCGAGCTGAGCACGACAGCATGATCTAGACGTAATTTCAAGTTCTTGTTGCATTGCATGACTGTGTGTGCAATTAACGTGTAGGTGGGTTTGGGACGTACGTTCTGGCAATGAGCAAGAGCTCGGCAGAGGGCGGCGTGGGGAGCGACGGCAAGAACGTCGAGGAGCCGCACATCGGCCGGATGGTCGCGTTCCTCTTCCTCACCAGCTTCGCCGGCTTGATCGCCATCATGCCATTCAGGGACAGCATCATCATCCGGCACAAGCTAACGTTCCCGAGCGGCGCGGCCGCGGCGCACCTCATCAACACCATCCACACCCCTCAAGGCGCCAAGCAAGCAAGGTAAAAGTTAGCCCAGCAGAGTGTAAAACCCAAAACGACACGCTTTCTTGAGCCAAGTAATGTGAAATAATGTACGCCTGGAGTGTCTGACGAGTTTTTCTTGAATGCCACAGCAAGCAAGTGTCAGTGCTGTTCAAAACCTTCAGTGGAACCATCGCGTGGTCGCTCTTCCAGTGGTTCTTCGCCGGCGGCAAGGACTGCGGCTTCCAGGCCTTCCCGACGTTCGGTCTCGGCGCATATCGGCGCGGGTGCGTATTAAGAAGAACACGAACTCTAAACAAGAATCCCAATTCCCAATTAGTTCTCTAATTAACATTGCATGCTAATGAATGGCTCTTGTTTCAGGTTCTATTTCGATTTTTCGTTGGCCAACATCGGCGTCGGGATGATCTGCCCGCACAAGATCACCATCTCGATGCTCCTGGGGTCCCTCGTCTCGTGGGGGATCATCTGGCCGTACATCGAGACGAAGGGGGGGAACTGGTACCCCCATGGCCTCGACAGCGATAACCTCAGCGGCATCAATGGCTACCGGGTGTTCGTCGGGATATCCATGATCCTCGTCGATGGCCTCTTGCACCTGCTCTCCATCCTGCTCAGGACACTGTGCGCCATGTACAGGCGGCGGCACAGCCAGAAACCGAGGCAGCAGGCCGGGCAGCCGTTCCAGTGCCTTACAATCGTCGACCGGTCGGGGCATAGCTTCGACGACCGGCGGAGGATGCAGGTGTTCCTCCGGGATAGGGTCCCCAACTCGGCCGCCGGCGTTGGCTACGTGGCCCTGTCGGTCATCTCCACCATTGTGATACCGCACTTGTACACCCAGCTGAGGTACCACCACGTGGCGTTCGCCTACCTAGTCACGCCGGTGCTCGCCTTCTGCAACGCGTACGGCACCGGCATCACCGACACGAACGTCGCGGCCACCTACGGCAAGATCGCCACGCTCGTCTTCGCCTCGTGGGTGGGGCTCGAGGACGGAGGCGTAGTCGCCGGGCTCGTTGCCGGCGGTGTCATCATGTCCGCCATCGCCACCGCCTCCGACCTCATGCAGGACTTCAAGACGGGCTACCTCACCCTCACCTCGCCGCACGCCATGTTCATAAGCCATGTCGCTGGGACGGCGCTTGGCTGCGTGATCAACCCCGTCATCTTCTGGGTGTTCTACAGGGTGCACAGCGGCGGCGAAGGCTTCACCGACGCCCCATACGCCAAGGTGTACCGCGGCATCGCCATGCTGGGCATCAACCACCACGGGTTGCCCAGGCACAGCCTGCTTTTGTGCAAGATCTTCTCCGCGATCGCGCTGGCCGTCAGCGTGCTCCGGGAGGTGTCGGCGCGGAGAAAGTGGCGCGTCCGGCGGTACATCCCGAGCACCATCGGCATGGCCGTGGCCTTCTTCGTGCCGCCCAAGATGCCCATAGGCATGTTCATTGGGAGCGTGGTGATGTACCTGTGGGGGAGGCTCAACGGCGACGGCGTGCGGCAGTTTTCGCCTGCTGTGGCGTGCGGGCTGATCTGCGGGGACGGGTTCGGGTCGCTGCTGACGGCGATGGTCACGCTGTTCAAGGCGCAGCCGCCAATCTGCATCAAGTTCTTGTCTCGACAAGTGAATGAGCGCCTAGATGCTTTCCTGGCAACAAGACCCGCGTCATAGCCTTGGGGATTGTTTAGTAGCTAGTACTACGACAAAACGGCAGTTTGATCACACTTTGTGAATATTGTGCACGATCAGCGAATGAAATACCTTCGTATCAATACTCACGCGTCACAAATAAACCTATGGGCACCTGGAAGAGGAAATCGAATCTCACTCATGCATTAGACTAAAAATAACATCTATACTCTAAAGTGTATGCTCAGTATCTAGAATTAGTTTCGTGCATAGAATATTGTTCAAGTGACCCTCACCCAAACAAATATGAGCCACCTAAGCAACATTGTACATACTTATTCATCCAAGAGGGTTTTAATATCTTTCCGAAGAACCATACCGGGATTGAGACCAACCCTTCCGAGCATAGCACGCGCCAACTGCTCTAGAACCCTTGGTATCGCCCACACCCACCGAGGGGTGTGTTACGCAATAGGCAAGGAATGACAGCCGTTTGCGTCCACGTGTCGGACGGTTGAAAATAATTCGGAGTACCCGGGTATGTGTCCAGCGCTAGTTCCCGAGATCAAAGCCTTGCGCTCATATATCCCGCATTCGAGATGATTCATCACAGATACACACATGTAATTGATATAAAAGTAGACTAGAAACTATTACATCTACTTATTATAAGTCCATGGCCGACCAGCCCAATATAACACATGAAAGTAAATTGCAGCGGAAATTAAGCAATAACCAAAAGCGGGATAGCGGTATGTCCATCCAAACCCAAAGGCATCCGATTGGAAAAAATCCCAGTTCATCCATCCAAATATTCGCTGGACCCCGATGTGAAGAATGTGCCGTCGGGGTTCTCTTCATTATCTTTGCCTATAAGTTTTAGATAGAGCAAACGGTGAGTAAACGTATGTATTCGCAATAATGTATAAAAATAAATTTACATGCATGGTTAGATCAAAGGAAATAAGTTTCTACACTAAGTTCATTTTTAGCATAAAGTGATTTTTTATTTACAAGTGAGCAGTTTATCAAAATAATAACAGAATTATAAAATGCACTTGATATGAAGATAATAACAATAATTAAATAAAGTTTATCATCATCATTTTATGACCCTCCATGGTCACGAACAGCGAGTAACTCACAGCCATCCATGGCTTAATGAACAATCCAACCGGTAATAACAGTTTTGTCAAAATCCTTGCAAAACCAAAAACTCTACTTGATATTATGTCCCATACTGCTCTTGATTGTAAGCACGACTAATTGATTAGATTTATATCTCTATAAAGAGTGTGCACTTTACCCATATGACACATTCTAGCAATCATGTCAACCATGCCACGTGATACTCACCGTACTCGCTTTGCTATATTGTGATAAAACCGTTCAATTCACTAGAATCTAGCCTTCCACCAGCTCTGGTGATGTCTAACCCTTACCATGGTGGTGGAAATCCGGCCCATACATACACTACTAATGATGGTTTAGGCCCCATTGTGCCATATGAAAATTCAAACCTAAACACACAGTTCTAACGATGGTTTACGCTCCATCGCATCCTTTACCCCATAGAAAGGCATACACCATTGTATTGAAATATTTTAGTCTCAACGCCTCGGTGAAGGGAGCACCTAGAACGACACCGTACACTCGGTTCGTCCATACTATTTTGACCTACCAAAATACAAGGCTAATCTCTAACCACTTTACTAAGTTAAATATATCCTATACTAGCACATGTGGTTGCACAAATTAACTCAATTGATAGCATCAAGTTCGGTCATTTGGTTGACTCAGGCCAGAATCTCTCCCTATCTACATGCAAGTCCATCACTCGCACGGTACAAGTTCATCCCTTATACGACCAGTTATAATATAACTCGTCCGTGTCTAAATCATAATTTTTTTATTTTTATTTTTACCAAAATATCGACAGCTTTTAATCAAGTCCAATATGATTCAAATTAGAGAAACTAGCATCCCCGTCCTTTCAACTTCTATAGCATGGCTAAGCGTAGGCAATTATTATTCGTTTAAACCCATTCAACATTTCATAAAATATCTAAACCTAGCTTAGGGTTCATCAATGTACTCATTTCAACATGATTAATGAAATCCCACAATTCTTAAAATTACAACTATTGATCCCCGCAATGTTGCAATCTTTACAAAAAATTACACGCATGCATAATAGTTTGATAAAACAAAATAGACACCGTAAAATATGGGATTAAAATGATCAAAGGAGGGTGCTTGCCTTGTTTCTCGATGTTGAGTAAGAAATCGAGATTGGTGGTGGGATCGTCGTCGACGTATTTAGATTCGTTGACGTCTACTCGTCGTTCGAGAAGAAGTATATAACAAAATGACAGGATAACCGGTTTTAACATAGGGCAAAAAAATCAGATGTAAAGACCAAATTGGAGCTTAGTAAAAGTAAGGTGTGAGTGTGGTCCTTAGGATTTTAGGGTTGTTACATTGTGCATGTTGGTTCCGATAATTTTCTTTTTTCACAATTTAGTCCTTGTTCATACTATTAAGCTGAAAAACAATCTACGGTTCATTCTAGAGCATGATTCCTTGACTTTTGTATTTATGCTATTTTTATTTATTGAATTCAAGAAGTTAAAATTATGATTACATACATGAATAATTTCAAATTTAAGAGACTAAGATTATTTGGATTTATTACAAAATAATACCAAGTTACCATTTAGCGGTGTACGAATATAGTACCTTGACTACTATGTGCATGTTATTCTTATTTGAGTTCATGTATAAGGGAAGTGTTAAGGCATTTTAATGTAAGGTTAAACTATTGTGACAAGTTAAGTCCACATTTAAATATTGTTAATCGATTGAAAATCTTATAACCGGTAGTACCGACCTTCAAACTGCGGTACTACAGACCTCCAGTAGCACCGCTCTTGAGTCCGGTAGTATCGGCATTTAAGTATCAAGAACATGTTTTCTAGAATATAGCTACCGGCCTCTTATGCACTGTACTATTGGCCTCCAGTAGTATCGGGCATTACACAGCGGTACTACCGATCTCGGAACAGAGGCGGTACTACCGACCTCGGAACAGAGACGGTACCAGGGGAGTTTGCCAGCGGTGAGGGATGGCCGGTGGCTCGATGAGCAAGAGGAGGATGTCATTAATCCAGGGGAGTGGTCAATTGAAGCTGAATAGTGGCGAGTGGGCCTAGCGACGTGCGGCCAGAGGGGAGGAAGAAGAGGCGAGCAGCGGTGCTGTCATTCATGCAAGCTAAAATTAAGGGATGAGGATTGGTCAGGGGTGTGAATGGAGCATCATGGTGCATTGATTAGGCAGAGGAGCTTGCCCAGGTGCTAGATTTCGTGCGAGGCGCTCGCCGACCTTACCCCCGAGCTCGAAGCTCTCCACAATGACGTGGGCGAGGTAAGGGCAAGCAAGGGCCGTAGGTGGGCTCTAGGGGCAGTTTTAAGGTGCAAGCACAGTAAGGGCATGGCGGAGCTAGCGAGACGACGGAGTGGGTGAGGGGAGGCACTCGTGGCCGTGTGGCGCAGCATGGGCAAAGAGAGAAGGGGAGAGACAGCATGAGGTTGGGGAGCAATGGGGCATGTGGCTCAGGCATGGCGGAGGCAGCGAGGTGGGACAGCGGTGATGGAGTCCTGACGGCGAAGCCGGGGCATTCTATCGAGCAGCCCATGTGCACACTGTAGTTTAACTTAGTTTTCCAATTTTCAGCTTCATGTTTTGGAACTGTACTTTGAAGGGCATTCTAGTGTTTTAAAAATTTATTTTCTACATTGGGTTATTTAGGATTTTTATTAGTTTCTTTTGAAGGGTCAAAAATCTGGATGAAAATGATTAAATAAAATGATTTTAAATCTTTATTCAAATAAATTTAATAGAAAATCCAAAATGCACCAAAAAGCAATATGAGTCAATTTATTTTATTTTTTATGGTGTTACAAAACCTCATAAGCACAACCATCCGTGTGTTATAGTAGCGTATGTAGAAATTTATAACATATCGATAGTGCGCCGAGCCGCCAACCAATAGTTAAGTCAACTGTGACACTCATATCTTGATGCAAATGGCCATAGTTAAAAGTATCGCCTACCTTATCTATAGAGTTAGAAGAAACATGAAATGATGTTTGAATAGGTGATAGGAAAAAGAATAAACAGTACTTTCAAAATAATTGCAAAACATTTACGAGTGCATGATCATGGGTCTATAGCTACTTGTCTTTGACACTCAAGCACTCGGTTAATATCGATCAGCCTCAACTATGGTTTTGTTCTAAAAAAACAAAAGGTATGTATTGAGATCTTAAGAGCAACAGTGCATGACAAGTGCTGTTAGGATATTAAGCTGGAAATCGCCGAACAAGCAATCTAGTATCAACCATAAATCTCAAGTCAAGTGCTCTTCAACCCAATCGGACATCTCGTCGGCGTGTAAGCTTGTCATCTCATGGTACCCACAAGCAAGATTCGGCTGATAGGATCACGGCAGCCTCTTGGCAACAGAGAAGAAGAAGAACCTGAGAACACAAGCACACGCAATAGTTTGGGAACGCTAGAACAGAACACTCAGATTTTTGGTGTGGAACGATCCACTTTTTCAGACTCTATTGATTTGCTTAAATAGACCAAATGAACACAAGGAAAGTTCTGGCCTTCCGGCCATCACGCCCGAGCTTCCTAATTTGCTCAGGGACAGAAGAAGGAAACAAACACTAAACATGGAATGAACGCTAAAATATCAAACCTGACGCTAAGCATGGAAGCGGACACTAAAAAACTTGGAATCTGATCATGCACTAGGATTACCTGACAATCTCCCCCTAATCTAGTGCATGATCAACTTAGCTTGACAACTCCTATCTTCTCCCGAAGTTCCTGAAAACGAAGCCTCCCGAGCGGCTTCGTCAGGATGTCCGCGAGCTGCCCTTGAGTCCCTTCGAACTCCAGACTAATGTCTCCCCTTTCGACACATTCTCGAATGTAGTGGAACTTGGTGTCGATGTGCTTGCTCCTGTCGTGGAGCACCGGATTCTTGCACAAAGCGATCGCCGACATGTTATCCATCTTGATCAGTGGCGGCGACGTCTTGGCTCCGGTGATGTCCTCCAGCAGCCGCACAAGCCAAGTTGCTTGGCATGCCGCTGCTGCGCCCGCGATGAACTCCGCTTCACATGATGACAGCGCCACCACACGCTGTTTCTGTGAAAACCATGAGACTGGACTTGTGCCGAGGAAGAACAGCACCCCCGTCGTGCTCTTTCGATCGTCGACGTCCCCGGCCATGTCACTGTCGCTGAATCCTTGAAGAAGAAACTTGTCTTCTTCACCTTTTCTGTACAGCAATCCGAAATCGACCGTCCCTGCGACATAACGCAGTAGGTGCTTCATGGCCGCCATATGCTCCTGCTTTGGTCCCTCCATGAATCTGCTCAGGTATCCAACACTGAATGAGAGTTCTGGCCGAGTGTGTAGCAGGTACCGCAGGCTCCCAATCAGACTCCGGTACATGGTTGCGTCTACTGCAGGTGAAGTACTTCCCTTGGACAGCTTCAGCCTGACCTCCATTGGGGTTGCGCATGGATTGCAATTCTCCATGCCCGCCTTTTCTAGAAGCTTCACAGCATATGCACTTTGGCGCAGCTCAATCCCGCGCCTTTCCTGCTTCACCTCTATCCCCAAGTAATAAGATAGAGGGCCTAGATCACTCATTCGGAACAGCTTCTTCATCTCTTCCTTAATAGAAACAACTTCCGATTGCTGCTCCCCCGTGATGAGCAGATCATCCACATAGACTCCAATCACAAGCCTACTGCCTCCATTGCTCCTCATGTACAGTCCATGCTCACACTTGCTTTTGACGAAACCAAGCTTGAGCAGACTAGCATTCAGCTTCGCGTTCCAGGCGCGCGGGGCTTGGCGCAAACCATAAAGAGCCTTGTGGAGCTTGAGCACCTTCTCCTCGTGCCCAGCTGCTGTGAACCCCGGAGGTTGCGCCACGTAGACTTCTTCAAGCTCGCCATTGAGGAACGCCGATTTGACGTCCATGTGGTGCACGGACCAGCCGCAGTGCGCCGCCACGGCTAGTACCATGCGAACCGACTCCATTCTTGCGACAGGAGCGAACACTTCCTCAAAGTCTATGCCCTGTTTCTGCACATACCCCTTCGCGACAAGTCGAGCTTTGTGCTTGATCACCTCGCCATGCTCATCCTGCTTCAGTTTGAAAACCCATTTCAAACCAATGGCGCGGTGTCCTCTCGGCAGCTCCACTAAGGACCATGTCTTGTTTTCTTCAATGGAGGCCATCTCCTCCAGCATGGCTAGGCGCCATTCCTTGCTCTCCTTTGCTTCGTCCACCGTGGCAGGCTCTTCCCCAATCGCTGCCAGCAGCTCCTCTATGACCTCCCGATCAGCCAAGCCAGGGGGCGATCCCGGGCCAAGGATATTATCCAAGGTCCTGAACCGGAGCGGTGCATCGTCGTGGTCGTCGTCGAGGTCGAGCTCCCCCGTGGGTGGAGTGGCAAACTCGATTGCCGTCGGTGTCGCAGGAGCCGAAATTGTTATAGGTGTGCGGAACTTAGATCCACACGTGGGCGTTGTCGCTTCCCTTGATGCAGAACCTGGTGTGGGCAGCAGAGGTGTTGCTGGTGCTGTCTCTTGCTCCCTTGCCTCCTCATCTCCGTGTTGCGCCCCTGTGATGGAGACGAACTTGACGCAGAAGGGGTCCCTGTCGTCGTTCGGCCCAGCCCCTCTATCGACACCCCAGTCCCAGGAGCGATCCTCCTCGAACACGGCATCCCGCGACACATGGACACGCCGCGAAGCTGGCTCGTAGAAACGCCATGCCTTGGTGCCTGGCTCATAGCCGACAAACACCATTGGCGTGCTCCTGTCTTCAAGCTTGGTGAGGCGCCTGCTCCCCGCCTTCACGTGCGCCACGCACCCAAATGTGCGAAAGAAGTGGACTGGAGGTTTGTAGCCGTGCCATACCTCAAAAGGTGTCTTCCCTTCGACGCTCTGGGTGGGTGACCGATTCAAGATGAACACCGCCGTGGTCACCGCCTCCCCCCAGAACCACCCTGGCATGGACATGGCCTTCATCATGCTCCTGGCCATGCCCATGACCGTTTGGTTGCGTCTTTCTACCACGCCGTTTTGTTGTGGCGTATACGGCGCGGTGAAGTGCCTCTGGATCCCTTCCTTGGCGCAGAAGTCGATGAAGTCGCGTGCCGTGAACTCGCCGCCGCGGTCAGTGCGCAGGGTCCCCAACTTCCTTCTTGCTTCAGTCTCAGCGCACCTCTGGAACGTGACGAAGGCCACCGCCGCCTGGTCCTTGGTCCCCAGCAAGATGAGCCACATGTAGCGGCTTAAGTCGTCGACCAGGAGGAAGAATAGACGTTTCCCACTTGGCGTCGCCGGAGTCACGGGACCACAGAGATCGCCGTGCACGAGCTCCAGCTTCTGCGCCGCACGATACTTGGCCTCGGAGGGGAACGCCAGCCGTTTTTGCTTCCCAGCGAGGCAGCTGTCGCATACTTGCTCGATGTGGTCGAGCTGCGGCAGTCCTCGCACCATCTCCTCCTGGGCGAGTCGACGTAGGCCGCAGAAGTTGAGGTGGCCGTACCTCGCATGCCACCGCCACGCCGTATTGTCCCCTTGCGCCGCCAAACACACCGGTCGCCCGATGTTAACCTTGAGAACATAGAGGCGATTCGCCCCTCTTGCGACCTTGGCCATCAGCTCCCGCCGCTGATTCCGGCGCCGTTTTTCCCAGATCTTGATGAAACCATCTTCAAGCAAGATCTTAAAACCTTCTTCTTCAAGCTGCCCGAGGCTCAGGATGTTAGCCGTGAGCCGCGGGATGTGGTAGACGCCCTTGAGAGCTTTGTGCTCCCCTGTCTTGCACTTGAGAAGCACCGTGCCGCGCCCCTCGATCCCAGCCACCGAGCCGTCGCCGAATCGAACGGAGCCGCGCATGCCGGTGTCGAGCTCCGAGAATGCAGCGCGCACCCCCGTCATGTGATTGGTGGCGCCCGTGTCGAGGATCCATCGCGCGCAGTCACCCTCCTCCCTGTCGCCGAGCTGCACGAAGACCTTGCCCTCGTCGATTTGGATCTCGGGCGATTTTGGGGACGAGACTTGCGCCGCCAATGTTAGGGCAGGAGATGTGGGGTGAACCACTGCTGTGGCTACCATTAAGGTGGCCTCATCATCTTCTTCGGTTTGGACCACATGGGCCTGGGCGTCCCGTTTCTTCTTATGGCATTCACGGGCCCAGTGGCCTTTCTTGCCACAGTACCTGCATTCATCGTTAGCGACATTGCCGCCACCACGATTTGAGCGCCCGCCGCCGCGTCCGCCACCATCCCGGCCGCGCCCACGACCTCGGCTCCGCTTCCCACTCGACGAAGACTCCTTGCTGCGCTCCGCGCCGCCTGAGCTCGAGCCACCACCTTTCCCGCCGGTGAATCAGAGTCGCGACGACAAAGCGCGGCGACCGATTCATCCTCGGTCGAGTTCAAGCCGGCGATGACGCCGGTGCTTCCTAAGTCTGTAGCGCTCCTCCGTGGCCTTCAACCTGCCGATCAGTTCTTCCACGGAGACCTCGCTAAGGTCGAGCAGTGTCTCGATCGACGAAGCGATCTGCTCGAACTTGTGAGGTAGCGCCTGGAGAAACTTCCTTACCACCTCTTCCTCAGAGATGGCGCTCCCAAGCACCGCGAGCTGGTTCGCGATGCGATTGATTCGGATCCCGAAGTCATCCACCGTCTCCTCGTCGCGGAATTTGAGCATGTCGAATTCCCGACGGAGCGTGCTTGCCTTCGCCTTCCGCACACGCTCGATGCCGACATTCATCAGCCGGATCGAGTCCCACGCCACCTTGGCTGTCTCCTTGTTGGCGATCGTCCCCATCATCTCTGTCGGGACGGCCTTGGTGAGGATCTCCAACGCCATCCGATCCTCGGTGATGTCGGTCGTGCCGAACGTCACCGCGATCCATAGGCCCCTCGCCTGCAACATCACGCGCATGAGCGCGGCCCAATCGTAGTAATTGGTCCGCTGCGCCGGAAGGAGCCGTAGCTGGCGACCTCCTTCACACCCTGTGGATCACCAAGCCTCCATCTCGTCCGCCGCCCGCTCCGCCGCCGCCACCGGAACCGCCCCCTCCACTGCCGCTGCTCTCCCCCTGAGAGCGCCGTAGAGGCGTGGGCGACAACGATCGATGGCGCGGCATCGCCAACCCGTGGCTCTGATACCAATTGATAGGATCACGGCAGCCTCTTGGCAACAGAGAAGAAGAAGAACCTGAGAACACAAGCACACGCAATAGTTTGGGAACGCTAGAACAGAACACTCAGATTTTTGGTGTGGAACGATCCACTTTTTCAGACTCTATTGATTTGCTTAAATAGACCAAATGAACACAAGGAAAGTTCTGGCCTTCCGGCCATCACGCCCGAGCTTCCTAATTTGCTCAGGGACAGAAGAAGGAAACAAACACTAAACATGTAATGAACGCTAAAATATCAAACCTGACGCTAAACATGGAAGCGGACACTAAAAAACTTGGAATCTGATCATGCACTAGGATTACCTGACATCGGCTCCTCCTGGATGTGCTCAGACCACCGGGACACCTCCTTCCAGAACCCCCTCTTCACCACTGCATCCTTCCATGGCGTTGCTCGGCCATCCTTCCTCATGTAACTGTTCTCATCAACGAAACCTTCCTCCCTGAACACCTTCCAAATCCTTTCCGACAACTCGAGGTCCAACCGCGCGTGGTATCCTATCGGAGAAAATTAAACCCCGAGAAAATGGCATTCCTTCCTCTCCGTTATCGCAGGATTTGGCGATATAACTGCTCTAATGGCGGCTAGATTCCCGTCCATGGAGCTGCACCGCTCTCCGCCGACCGTCGTTCCTCTCCGGAGGCCGAGGTATTTATTCTCCCCCCCTATCGTCGGGTTTTTGGTATCGCAAAGGGTCTGGGTGGGCGAGAAACTTGCCCCAAGTTGGGTTCCTGAAGCTTTTAGAATCTCCTGCATCTTCAGCCGCTTCTGGTTTGGAGCTGCTGCTGATGTATGCGTGCATCTCTCACTGCGACACCTCGTTTAGTAATCTGTTGATTAACTTACTAATGCTCATCCGTGACGGCTTACGAAGGCCGTGGGGATGGTACACACGGCTATTTTTTATTGCTCCAACTTTTGGCGTGATCGGTTACTAGTATGTCTGAGACAATGCTAGGGAGCGTAGAGAATGATATTTATTGAGCTCCTTACACTAAATTCAATATGTCCCATTCGTTCTTTTCAATCCAATAAATCAGATTATTTGGTATCATTTGATAGTAAAGTAGTAGAAATACCTTTAACAAATTAATGACTACATCTAATTTCTACTGACCACTACATAGTCCCAACGTAATGCATTGTAAAATTTCTCTACTTATTTTCTTGTTATTGAAACAATGCTAGGAAGGAAAGAGAATGGTGTTTTCTGATTACTGAAGCAATGCTATGTGTTGCTGGTAGTGTTAATGTAAGTGGTAATAGGAGATTACAACTCAGAACCTACGAACTGTATTTGTGGGAACTTCAGAGAAAAAAAAAGAGAATAGGCCAGTGTGTATAACCAGCATTAAATACTCAAAATCAATGCGGCAGCTTACAAGTAGCTTAACTGCACATCTGAAATTTTGTCTTGATACAACTATATATGTAAAAAAAAAGCTTCACTCTCACTGTTCTGTGATTCATCTGATGTTTGAACTTTTGTGGGTGTAATGCGATGCTATGGGCGTATGTTCACTTAGATATTTTTTGTTTATCTATTACCCGATCCATTTTGTATGTTTCATCTTCTAATTTTTAAGGGGAAACATGCCTTCAGAAGCGTTTCATTGTCCAAGCAAAGAGATTAGCGGGATCGGAGAAAACAAATACGAGGCATAAAATTCGAGCTTTTTTACAATACACTAAATTGAATATAAACCGTTTATTCTTTTCGATATAATGAATCAGATTAACTATTATTTATACTTCATCTGGTAGTAGAGTAGTAGAAATACCCTTAACAAATCAACGGTTATATATGCTTTATACTACACATTATATACTATCAGTATAATACACCGTAAAATTTCTCTAAAATTAAAATCCACCTATATGGGTTAGCTGCTGGCCTTCTATGAGAAAATAAATGTGGCTGATCACCTAGGACTTGTAAGTGCCACTGTAACTGCATGCTCATCTGTATATATCATTCTAACACTTGCTAAAACTCAAAGGTCACGAGTAACACAATGTTCTTTTTTGAAATGCAGCCGAAGCTGTGGATAAATTAGGAGAAAAACTTAAGCATACAAAGTGCAGGAGACTGCATCAAGAAGGAAGTAGAGAAGAAGAAAGTAAAGGAAAAGGAGAGAAGAGAAAGGAAGAAAACTAAAGAGCCAGCAGAATTTTAAGCCCTTGAGCACCAACTAAAGCCCAGTTTAAAGCCTCGGCCTTGATGGCTTGTAGTATTTGATCATTTGATTTGCAAACATTTTGGAAAACTCTGTTATTGCGCCCTTTCCACCACCACTAGCACGCTAAAATGATCAAAGAACTCCTTTCCTAAGTCCAATCTAGCAGCTAACCTGTTGAAGGCTCCAATGTTCTAGGTGCTGGGTGTCACACCAATGATCCGGTCGGAGCGAAGGCAGCCGTACCCATTGGGCGATGGCTGATCACAACCATCGAAACTGGGGGCAATCTGTGAATAGGTGATGTGCCGTTTCTAGGCTCCGACAGCACATTTGATAGAAATATTGGTTTGGTCATCCCCTAATCTGAAGACGTTGTGCCGTCCACAGGCAATTCTGCTGCGCTAGCCAAAAGAAGATTTTGCAATGCGACGGCGCCCATGCTGACCAGGTTGTGGCCTTGAAATATTTGAAGGTGCTTCCTGCGAACTGCATGCGGTAAGCTAAAGCAGCTGTGTAGGTGCCATCTGGGGTTTGCGCCCATATAATTGTGTCGTCTATTTGCGGCTGCAAAGTCATCGTTTGTAATTTCATCCACAATTTTACATATTCCATGAGAAGGTAGCCGTTCAAGTTGTGCCGAATATCACGAATCCATTTATCATTTTGCAGTGCATTCGCCACTGATCTTATCTTTCGCCTGGAGTGCTTGAAGAGTTCCGGCGCCAACTGTGAAGGTGCTGCATCATGGAGCCATCTGGAGGTCCAGAAAGCCGCCGTTTGCCCAGGGAACACAAGGTTCTGAACAACTGAAGAAAAGAGCACCCCTGACACGTGGAACTGTTAGTGCACCTTTTCCGGTACCTGGCCACATACCTCGCCCTCCTTATGTTGGTACTAATCGTGTGCCAGAGATAACAAGTGAGATACAAATGCATGACAAAGAGAGCATCGTCCACATGAAAGCTGCCTATGAGCTTGCTGCTCGTGTTCTCGAATATGCAGGAACGTTGGTGAAAGTAGGCATGCATTTCAGCATTTCCACGATGTTTGTTTCTCTTGAAGCTAATTATACCACTGGCTCACCATTATGTTTTTACAGCACACCTACAGTGTTCAAATTGCTCATAATTTATATGTTCCTTTTGTTTACATCACGTCTTCTTTTTTCATAAGTACTCCATATTAAATTGTAGCTTCAGTGAGAAATCTATTGCATCTTTCCATCAGCCCTCTGTAACAACAGACGAAATTGATAAAGCAGTGCACAAGATGTTCATTGATGCTGGAGCCTATGCATCCCCGCTTGGATATGATGGGTTTCCAAGAAGTGTGTGCACATCAACGAACGAATGCATGTGCCACGGAATTCCTGATTCACGCGAACTGAAGGTTCAGAAAGAAGCCTTACCTCTGACATGTTTTGTGTCCAGTCAAGAGCTTTTCACCTCCACAGCTCCACTGCTGACATAAATTTTTTTTTTCAAGGATGTTTTACAGGATGGTGACATAACTCTTAGCGAGTAGTGCTTCTATGCTTATCCTCCCAATACAAGTTGCACAAATATTAAAACAAGCGAAGGAGTAAGTAATCACCATCTACTCTTCATTCATACTTTAATATTTGTGCAACTTTCAAAAAGAAAAGCATAGAAGTAACGATGATGTCACTATCTACTTGAATGTATTTGTTTATTCTCTTGCTCATCTATATTTATCACTTATCATCACTTCATACTATTGATGTGTTCGTGCCATAGTTACCGGATTCGCTGTAAACCTCAGTGAATCACGAATCGGATTTGTCGAACCCGAACCGATTTAGGGTACGGGGTTTGTGTTCGCAGTGAAAATTGGAAGAAAAAGTGGTGAACCGTGAACCTGAATCCCGTACCGCTACTCGGATGAACCGTGTTTGTGGTTACTATGGTTCGTGCACTTCAATTTGGATATAATGGCCTGAAGTAATATCCCTCTCCATTGCAGGGTTATCATGGGGACACCCTGAAAACTTTTCTTTGTGGAGAAGTTGAAGACACCAGTAAACGACTTGTGAAGGTATATTAACTTGGTGCATGTTCTTGGAATCGATGATTTTTATAGTCATGGTTCGTGGCAGAGCTCCATGTGGCTAAACTGGGCCATGTTGCACTACAGTAAACCTCACTAATTTCTAAACTTGGATGTCCATTGCCCATTTGCTAATTCATTCGAAAAGTCCTGTACATTCATTTTTTTCTACCTTTTGTAATAACCTAGAAAATTAACTAAGCAAATAACAGTAGTAATGAGCAATTAGAGCAATAGTTAGCGTAATTGTTTGCGAAAAGATTTAAAAATGCGAATAGAGCGAATAGAGTTAGAAAAGAGATTGCCGTCAGTCCCGCAGGCGAGGTATTGATCACCGAGATACCAGACCCGTTGGGGCCGAGTTGGCACCTCTCGCTAGATCGGGTATCGTCATTCGGCAACCGTAACTTACCTGTTCGGATTGCGGGTATCCGTAGCAGCGTTTTACCCGTTGAATAACCAGTAGCCTTGCTTTACCCAGTGAACCACCTTGGAGCCATTGCAATACCCATTGGACATTTCACTGCTTGACCTTTCCAACTCAGCGCATAGCAGCAGCCAACTCACGGCCAGCTCACAGCCAACACTGAGGTGCAGCCCCCCGGGCCAGACGTCGCCGTCCTGGCCATGCCTTCCTTTTAACCAGCGGTCACAAGAAGAAGCCAGCAGCATTCGTGGCAGCAAGGGAGGGGGCACGGCTGCCACCCGTCCCTTTCCTTCCTCCTTATAGCAAGCAAGCATTCCTCTCTTCTCTCAGTCCCCAGCAGAACACACACGCACAACCACACATTCAGTCCAGTGAGAGAACCCGAGAGACCAAGGAGCAAGAAGGCGCAAGAAGCAGGAGGGTGAAGGTCCAGAAGCTGGAGGAAGAAGAGAGCCACAAGATGAACTGAACAAGGAGATCCCCCAAGGTCCACGGAACTGATCAAGGAGCCAGGAGGTCCACAAGACAAACCGAGCAAGGAGGAACACCCACAAGAACAGCAGAACCGAACAAGACCCCCAAGAACAGCATCAACACCATCCTCCCCTGCAACCGAACCTCAAACCTCTCAGGTGCACGGCGGATCACAGTAGCAAGCCACTTCTTAGTGCACACTGAATAGATCGATTAGCTAGTAGTCTCAGCCACATTCTAGGGTTGCTAGACCATTAGTCTGCCGTCCCACTAGAATCACATCATCGACCCCCAAAACTTGCAAGCAAAACCGAAGGCAACGAGTAGAAAATGCGATTAACCAACTAAAAGATCACAGGGAGCAACTCAAGTAGTATCTGTTCTTATCAGCAACCTTAGATGCGAATCAAAGGTAAAGCAACCAGTAAAATGAGACAATCGGCTAGAGCAAGTAGCATCCGTTCTTATCTGGGCCAATAGGGCAAGTAAGGGAGTAGAGGGAGAGTAGCAGGGAGAGTAGGAGTAGAGAGGGGAGTGGAGAGGAGGACTTAGCTGCGGCAGGGGGAGCCGTAGTTGCGGTCGGCGGCGTGCTAGAGGGGAGCCGAGGGAGGCAGAGAGTAGAGGGAGAGGAGAGATTAGGGGAAGATTAGTAGGGAGAGTAGAGAGAGAGAGAGAGAGAAAAGAAGGTAGGGGGGAGAGGAACCGGCGTGGCGTGGAGCCGCCGGCGGCAGGGGAGGCGCAGTCGCCAGGGAGGCGTCGCCCAGAGCAGGGAGTAGAGGAGAAGAACTGAGGCAGAGGAGGCCTTCGGCCAGAAGAGAAAAAGGGAAGGGTGAGAGAAAAGAAGAAAGGGAGAGAAAGATAAGAACAGAGAGGAAATAAGAAAAGAAGAAAAGGAGAAAAGGAGAGAAAAGAAAAAGGGAAAAGAAAAGAAGAGAAAAGAAAAGAAGAGAAGAAAAATAGGAAAAATAAGAAATCTGGTTCCTTCGCGCTTTCGCGTAGGTTAAATTGATCGTATCTGAATCGTAGGAAAAAGCTTCTGTTTTAATTTCTAAAAGCCGCGGTTAATCAGATAGAAAATTGATTAAACTGTAATAATTGTTCTTGTTGTAATTGCTAGTTGGATTGCTGTAAATAATTTGAATGTGGGTAGTTAATGGGTTCTAGTTAGTTTGACGCTGTCCGTAGAAGAATAGATTTCCGTAGCAGGTTTAGTTGATGCCGTAGTAATACTTTATAATTGTCAGGTCTCGAGTCGAACCCGTCAAACCATCCCCCCAGCAGTCCGAGCGAGGTCGAACACTTCAGTTCTACTCCAGGCAAGAGCCCTTTGATTCATGTTTGTTTAAGATCTTTTAAATTGATTTCTGTATACTATGTGTATCACTCTTGCATGGAAAACGTTATATTCAAATTAAAAACCTTAAATTGGATGCGGTTGAAACTATGTTTGAGAAAATGAAATGGGTTTGGTGTCATGTGACACGGAAGGAAATGGATTTGGTTTGTTCACGGAAGAATCCGTGGTCGTATTATTATTATGGTGGGTAGAGGGCGCCGATGAGAAGGATTGTCATGCCGGTGGGGCCCTCTCTGAGAGGATAGAATATAAGGAATTACAAACTACACTTGGGCATTGAGCCGTAATTGCAGTATCAACCATAGTGTGTGGAAACGGTCAGAAAAGGTTGTCCTATGAAGGATTTAGATCTCCACATTGGGTAAGTGTTATATGGCGTACCCTGGGATATGCCGGGAGGCCCGTGGGGTACAGGTCCACGGAAATGGCGGTATATTTGAAGCCACGGGTAGAGTTACTGCCGACGACTGACTGTCGGAGTACAACTGTTAGCCGCGAGTCGTTGAGACTGCCTAGGGAAGGAGTTCACGACTCGGGTAACAGGGTTGGAGATCTATTTCTGGATTAGTGATAAACGTTCTGGGGCCTCTCTGAGGAGGGTCACTATGGGTAAAGTGGTACAAACCTGCGCAGGGATAAAAATCATGAATTCATGCCTGTCTCCTGGATTGGAGGCTACGGAAGATCAGTCTGTCTCATATACAAGTGCTAGTAGTCAAGTTTAAAATAAAATTGGCCAACTTTTAAAGAAAACCTAATTTAAATAAAAACCAGAGTTTGAAGGAAGGAAAGATCTGTGGAAAAAGAGAGGAAAATTCATGTCATTATGTTGCTATTAGTGCTTGCTGAGTACGTTGTACTCACTCTTGTATAATCCTCCCCTTGCTTAGAAGGCGAGCTTGATGGATCCACCGTTGAGGCGTGGACTGAAGGCGATGAGCAGGATCAGGAGCTTCAGGAAGATGCTTATTACTACTACAATCAAGAGAACTAGATGATCGGGTAGAAAGGATTACTTTTGGGACGGTCGTCATGGGATGAGACCGTTGTAATATAAATTTTGTTGTACTTGGAACCAATGTCTAATTATGTAATGGACATGTAAGCCATGCGTGGCTGGAATGTAATATATTTCAGTTCAGTCTCTAATTATTGTTCTGCTGCAATATTCTGATCACGGTATGGTACCTGACAAAGTACTGGACTACCCGGTACTTTGCTAGCTACTATATCGAGATTCGAGTGATTAACATAGGGTAATGCCCAGGTGGAGGTTAATTACTCTAGGTTAATTACCCGGGTCGCTACACCTTTTTAAATTGTCTGTGTTAAAAATTCAAAAAAAATTGTCTTGTGTCCATTTGGTCCCACCCAACTCATCATTAATGGTGTAACTATGAAATGGGAGATCTTCAATCAGAATGGCATCTATACTAATGTACTAATGTAAACTTCAATAACCATAATGACTTCTTGCTGCTAATATCGGGTTACCAAAGAGTGCATGCTCAGGGGCATATCATCCTGCAAACATGTTGCCAGCTTTAAGAAAATTGGCAGAAGAATAAGGTATAGATCGTCCACACCATATTTATGCCATGGCCAGCAATGCAAGGATAGGCACATCTATAATTCAATGGAAAGTAGCGTTTCACTATATTTCTCGCTGTAGTTACCGGGTAAGTTACAACCAAATGGTATCCTCCCAGATCTTTGAACTCGAACATTGAAGAAGTATTTTGTGCCAAATACAAAACAGAGTCACCATTGTTCCTTTATTTTTGAGAAAAATTCTCCTCCTGTTTCCTCCGCAGGCTAATCTGTGCTTGTAGAAAGTTAAAAATTATCATTTTGTTAGTGGCATTTACTCTATTGTGTTTTAAGTTCATGCATTCACAACCTCTCATCTGTGTGCAGGCAGGCAGAAAAAACTGGAAAATGAATTCCTAAACAAATATGCAACTAACTTGATATTTTTCCCACATGGTCTAATACAACTATTAAATTTTGCTTCATTTCAGATACATTAATAGCTTTCACTCATTGGTTTGCTTGATCATTTCGGTGAGCATGCTGAGAGGCACGGATTTGGTGTTGTGGAGCGTTTGTTGGGCATGGAGTTGGGAGTGTGTTCCTTTCAGAACCAATTATATATCACCAGCGTAAGTGATTATTACTCAATAGTAGCCAGTGCATATGGTATTGAAAACTGTGAAGCATTTCCAATCCACTTACCAACATTACTAAGATAGGCTATTATTCTGTGGTGATAGAATGAGAAATTAAGTACCGCTCTTGAAATGAAGAGCAAATTATGGTGAAGCTTAAGGATTCACTCCAGAATCCGCTGCAACCAAATATGTCTCAAAATTTGTCCAGTCTGCAGATATTCTTTTTTTTTTTCGAAAGAGGGCAGGAGCGCTGCCATTCATTGAAAGCAAGAGAGAAATAAGTAGTACAGAGACAAGAAGGCTGGGAGAACAGCAAGCCCCCAGGCTTAACAAACTCAGGGGCTAGAGGAGAGAGAAAAAGCTTAAGCCCAACAGACTAGGAAACTGTTCTTAGACAAACTAGGAGAGGGCTCAGGGGCCTAGAGTAAAGGGTGAGGGCTCTGAGCCGACATAGCCAGACAACGGTTCTTATAGTTCTCTAGGGTTACATGCACAACTTGCATCACCGAGCACTGAATGCTGTTGAAGATCCTCGCATTGCGTTCCTTCCAAAGGTTCCAAAGACCGTAGATGACCAGTCCGTCAAGGTATCGACGGTCTTTTTTGGAGACTCCCCGTCGAATTAGTGACCACCATTGAGTCAACCTGTCGTGGCCTGAGTTTGGTGCCAGCGTCAATCTCGAGCCAGAAAGGAGCGAAGTCCAGAAGTTGCGGGCGAAGTCCAGAAGTCTGCAGATATTCTATTTGGGTTCTTATGCCATTTTCCATCCAGTTACTTTAATTGGTCATAATCACAATAAAAAAACTGGGACAAGCATGTGCTGGGCCACAAATGTTATTGTGGAATTTGATGGCAGTCAGTCCCAGAAACTTGGTTGAAATGATAAATTCGGATGATTATTTTTTAAAGCAATTCGGAAGATTATTGAGATATTGAAGCAGAAACGATGTTGGTAATATTTTTTAAAGTGAACTTGATATATCACATTTGTGCTTCAAACTTTTGAGTTGACCTAACACAATTCGTGTGCAGCTGAAACTTTTATTTTTAATGTTTTTGTCTATTCCTACTCTGCCTCTATCTGGATGTGTGTTCTCGTAAGTTTGGTTGTAGCACTTGTTAGATCTGACGGTTGTGTTCTTTCAACAGGTAATAATATGCCAGGCCAAATGGTTGAAGGGCAGACATTCACAATAGGTATGCACAGGGTTTAAAATTTCGTTTTAGGATAAATTCTCGTCATCCACCGAAATCCAAAATTTTGCCGAGACCTCGTTATTTCGGACGAAATCCGAACGAAATACAAAAACCAAATTTTGAATCCGGTTTTTTCCACCAAAATTTCCGAGATCTCGGTGGAAAAACCAAAATTTCGGTTGTTTTAGCTGAGATCTCAGTCCATTTAAAACGTTATAAAAGGTGTGCAAAATTCATTAAAAAATTTTGAAAACTTTTTGTGTATGCTTTTGACATATCACTAATGTTTTCATAAAAATTGTAGATGATGATCAAACTCAATATGGTCTGGAATATCCAAACCATCATAGAGCCCATCGTAATCATCATCCTCGATATCTTTGAGGGCATTGCGTTGAGAGTGAAGGAATCGCTCTTGTGCTGCAGCTACCAGGGAAAGGCTCCCGGTTTCGATGTGTCCATCTGGGTCGGTCACACCGGCCACACCATCATTGGCGTAGTACATATCGTCGTCTTCGACATCATCGAAGGTACTAAAGTCACGAGTGCCTCCGGAATTCGGCATCTTCGGGGACTCTTCACGAACGAAGTTTGACACAGTCGGTCCCCACGGACGGCGCCAGCTGTCGACGATTGGGGAACCGGCCCCCGCCGAGCTTACTTGTTGAATGAGGGATCAACCAAGACCCCTTCGCCCTTGAAGGATTGGCGTCCGAAGGATGCTCGCGCAATGGGAGACACATGGGTTATCCTGGTTCGGGCCTCTCGTGTGGAGATAATAGTCCTACTCCAGTGGTATTGAGTATTGACGTGTATACGATCAAAAGCTTGCTTATGCCTCTCCCCCTTCCTCTTTCGTCGAGGGGAGGTTTAAATAATGGGTGTATGTAATTACAAATGGTAACTACTCTTAAAATCACGCCCATTGCCGTTTTTTGACGTGTCCTTGATTTTCGTCGTGCTTGATCTTCTGGTACAACTTCCCTCGATTCCCAGCGAACTGGTCGCCACTTTCCTGTTTAGTGGGTTGACCCCGTCCTTCGGCCATTGTTGGGCATTCCCACGACCATGCTCGACCAACTGGCGCCTTCTCGAGCAAGGTTGTTGTACCTGTCTTCGAAGCCTGCAGCCGAACATGTTTTGCTCGTGACCAAGCATAGGGTCATTCGAGGTTTTTCTTGGGCACCCCGACCAAGGTTGTTTTATGGCCGGTTGGCATCGGCCGCCGGGGCTAGAAAGGTCCTTGTAAAAAATACTCTAATCCCCGACAAAAAGGAAGAGGAACTCGCTGAGGTCAAGAATGAGAATGACCAGCTCAGCAGGCAGAACCTAGAACAACCTATGCTGTCAAAGGCTCAGGGAGAGGAACAATGAGGAGGCCATTCACCTCGGCAACGACTACCACACTTACTGTTGCTACGGCAATGCGAGCTGTAGTTGTGCTTGCCACTATCGTGACCAACAGTCATGTCCACGTCGTCCTAACGATCAACGCTCCATGTGGCTGTTGTATGGTTACTCATTCGAGCCTTTCAAATAGGGTATACGATAGTCAGGATGACTTCTTTACAATTTCAAAAGGCGCGTATATATCTTTGCTGTAGTTTCCGTTCATGGTTCATCCATGTCATCGCGCTGTGTCTCTTTTCACATTTTCTATATCAAGTTATGTCCACAATATCATGCTATATACACTACTATTTCTATGTCATGCTATATACTCTTATATATTTATGCACTCAATAAAAAAGCAATAACTATCAATTATAATATCACAATTTTACACTACATCACTGAACCAAACAAATTTGAAACTTGTCGATTCAAATTCTCTAATTTTCTCCTACATCAGTGAACCAAAAAAATTCCCTAATTTTCCACTACTCCCTGCCTTCATTCCTTAGTACCAACATTAAATGTCACTTCTACAAATTTTTTCTTGCCTTCATGCCCTATTTTCGGTATGCTTATTTTCTGATTTTTTTTCTATTTTAACAAAACTCTTATGTGCTTGTTTTCCCTTTGTTTCCTCTCTTTCTTTCGCTCTCCCTTTCTTTTTTTCCCCTGGATTGCGACATAGAGTTATCACCATTCCAAATGGCGATAGAACCCTCCTGTTGCGCAACATGCATCTGTCGCCATTTGAAATGGCAACAGGCTCTATGTTGCCATTTCAAATGGCTATAGAGGGGTATTTTTGTTATTTTTTAGCCAGCATATTATTTCTGTAATTTTTTATTAAAATATTATTATTTTTAAAAAAATTCCTATATAGAGACTTGGACAGTAACAGTAGCCACTAGGCAATAGTGCACACTATAAGTTCATTACCGCTTCCCATTCAAAAGGAGATACATAAATTGTTCCTTGCATTTGAGTACTTGACACACAAAACACCACTTGAATTGTTCTTTGCATTTGCACATAGAACACCACTTGATTTCTTGAATCTGAAGTATAAATCTCAAAGTGCAAGTTCCTAAATGAGCACTCACACTAATAATTATCTAACTAAGGCAAAGAGCAAAAAAAAAAATGAATGTCGCTGAATATGAACAATCACCTGAAGGCCCTCTTGAATATATTGGAAACAAGATCAGAAGTTAGAAGGTTGCTTTTCTTTGTCATCAACTACAAAATAGAAATAAATAATTAATTTTCAGCCATAATAAAGAAACTATGAATTGCACAACACATACACCTTTGTACTTGTTTCGAATCCAATCCTGTTAGCACGTCAAAGCCTCCAACATGTGAGAAGTGAGCCTACTGTGATGCTCACTAAGAACTCTCCTACTAGTGCTGACAACGGATTCTACAGGAATTGCAAAAATATCCTTTGCTATCCTCCTCAAAGTAGGATAACGTGTTCTAGCCACCTTCCACAAATCTAAAACATTAAAGTTCTTTGCTAATGAGACCAATTCATCCTCCAAGTAGCGGTCTAGTCGTTGCTGGGCGGGCGAGCGGGTCACGTGGGTGGCGACTGGCCGGCTGGGGGCAGGGGGTTTGAGAGTAGAAGATTGTTATGGTTTAGAGATTTTGATGGGCTGCACAGTTGGGCCAGATCGCTATTGGATCAAACCCACAAGTGAACGAGTATGAATAATAACAGAATGGATCTGTACCCGCTAGATAGTAATTTTTATTTATAATAGACTCGTAGGTACGAAAAATAGTTTATACCCATCGTGTTTCGGATCTCCCTTGCTATTGTTAGGAAACTCGGCCCGTTTGTGGTCCATATGGACTCTCCCGAAACCCTAGCTGTAGGTTATAAATAGGAGGCAAGGGGTCACCCCGTGTACACGTGCAATCAGAATAATAAAGCAGAGCCGTTCTTCCTCATATTGTGCCTTTCACCCTCTCTCTCTGTTCTTCAGTTTAGATCTATTAGGCAACCCCGGACTATTCGATAGCGAGGTTGTCTAACACGTTATCAGCACGATGCTCTGTCGGAGAATAGATTGAAAGGTGAGAAAGGTGAAAATCGGGGGATTGAATCTAATCGCTCGTTTGTATTTTTGTTTATAATCTACGCTTCTACGTGGCACGTAGCTACGAGTTCGCGATGATTTTGATTTTTAGTATACAGTACACAATGAATCTTGGCACGAAGCCATCGAAGCTACAACAGCATGAAGCCAAACTTTCGGACACGAAGCGCCGGCCTTCCAGCGGCATGAAGCCGCCGGTCATAATCCGCCGTACACGCAGTATGTCGCCCTGGCCGCCTAGCGACTCGAAGTCACCGCACCACCGCGAAGGTCGCCCACTACCGTGCACGCTTGAAGCAGCCGGTCGCAGGCCGCCACAGACGAACCGCCGAAGCCGCTGCCATGACGCGCCGCCGGCTTGAAGCCCGGCCACCGCTGCCCTCGGCCGCCATGCGCCCCGCTTGGTTTTCCCTAACCGGCCGCTTTGGCCCATCGCTCGCAGCCGCTACGCTGCCTCTCGCCGTGCCTCGCCACCGCGCGCCGCCGATCCGACGCCTTGGCTCCCGGCGAGCCACCACCGCATCGGCCGTGCCAGCAGCTACCGGGCGCCACCACGTTGAAGCCGCGCGCCACTCCGCGACGGCGATCCGTTGCCAACCCTCCCGCGCCTGCTGATGCCAACACCGCAGCGCCCCTGCTGACGCCAGCCTGTCGTGCCCGTTGGCGTCGCCCGCCGGCGGCAACTGCTTGGCTCGAAGTCCCCTCTCTGTTTTCTGGTTGGACTGAAGTCCAATGGACTTGAAGCCCATGCTAAAGCCGGACTCAAATCCGGTTTTCCTTACCGGTTGGCGCACGGGGGGCAAGGGAAAATTACCCCTTTGCCCCCCCCCCACATTATTTATTCTATTTTTTATTATTCCTTTTCTGAATATTGAATAAGAAATTTGGAAAATTAAATAAAAAAAATAGTCAAAAATTCAGAAAATTGCTAGAAAAATATGAAAAATAACTAGAAAATTCCAGAAAATTGTATGGCTCTGTTTTAATATGTACTTAGCCTTATTTTCTGTATTTATGAATATTTGCATGTATTTTTCCATTGATTACTTTGTTTAGATTACTGAAAATTCATGATAATTTACTTTTCCGCATTTTATGAATTATGCAACCATATTGTATTAGATTACACGCAGTAATCTAATTATAGAATCTTGTAAAATGCAGATATCTGGCATTGTGAACCGTGAGTTTGAAGAACTAGCCCAGCACGGTCAGAACTAACTCACTTGGGCATCCGATGTGAAGATCATACTCGGCGGCAAGAAGCTCCGAGCTGCCATCGGCTTCGATGTGAATTGGGATTACCTTACTCTAACAAGTAAGCAAGTAGAAAAAGAGCAACCCTAGGGATAATCAATCAGGGATCGGCATTGTGTTTGTCTCACCAGACTGAATATGAAGCTTTGAGAGCAGGTCTCCCTCGAATACAAAGCCTAATTCGTAAAATGGGTCCCATATCACGAAAGGGACAAGCATCTCATGGAGTGACCCATGCTGAAAGGGGATTCAATGCCAGAGCTGACGCGTTAGCAAGCTTAGCTGCATCCCATCAAAGACTACGATTTCATATCAGAAGGCCAACGGGTGATTCCACTCTCCTCGCTAGCGTCGATCGGTATTCTATTACGAAAGAGCCTCTTCTTCCTTCGTCAACTTCATCTTTCTCATCTTCTCCTTAATCGTAAATAGCTTCCCTTTCAATGAAATGATCTTTGTTTGTTCGTTTCATTTCATTCCACTCGAACACAAAGCAAGGAATTTTTACTTCAGCTTCGCCCTACTGTAGTAGGACTTCCAATCTTTCTCTCAGTTCATTCCGTACGTATCCTATTGTATTTCCAAAAACTAGCTGTCAATGCATTCCTACGAGTCTGCATTTCTTTCTTCATCATTAGTTATGGTTCAGGTTCTCGAAGGACGCACCACCTACTGCCGAGCAGAACGATTAAGCATTGCACTTCCTCAAGTACTATCTCTCAGCCACCTTGAAGAATGAATACATGGCTGAAGAGAGTGCAATTGAGCTATGGACTGCACTCCAGAAGCGGTTCCAGAAGCTCAAGTACACAATCTTGCCCCAAACACAGTAAGATTGTGTTTGTCTGAGATTTGCGGACTACAAAACAGTGACCGTGTACAATTCCGCCTTGCACAGAATTTGTATCAATCTCTCCCTATGTGGCAAAAAGATCACTGATGATGAGAAGATTGAGAAAACTCTTTCCACTTTTCACCCTAATATTATACAGAGTGCACGCAGCTATCGTCAGGACGCATACAAGGGGTATAGCGAACTGATTGATGTTATGCAAGTTGTGGAGTCACAAGATAAAGTTCTCTGCAAAAACTTTCTCCCACAGCCACCTGGAAGGGGCATTGTACCAGAAGTCAATGCCAACAACTATAAGATGAAAAAGCCTGCTCATAGGAAGAGGGGTAAGAAGGGTGAAAAAGAGAAATATCAGGTCAAAAAAAATTCCATAGCCCAAGAGAAGAATGATGAAAAGGAAAAGCCGCATGCCAAGCCGTATGGATAGCAGAACCAGATGTGCTTCAAATGTGGCACTTGGGGGAATTGATCAAAAATATGCCGAGAATCGAATGAAGTGGTCAATACATATCAGACCAAGAAGAAGGCCAAAGAAAATGCACCGGCAGAGGCATATTTTGCCGAAATAGGCAATAATGATGTCATGGATGTCGACACCCCACATGCTTCATCCTTGCAGTCCGGCCTATACATCAATGAAGCAGCCAAGCTCTTGGCCAATGAAGAGAACACATTTATGGATGACATAGAAGCAGAAGTGAATGCATATTTTACAGATTCCGTTTAGTGTATAAATAGAAGGCAGTGGGTCACCCATGTGTACACGTGCAATCGGAATAATAAAGCAGAGTAGTTCCTTCTCATATTGTGTCTCTCTCCATCTCTCTCTGTTCTTCGTTTAGATCTATTAGGCAATCCTGGACTATTCGATAGCGAGATTATCTAACATCTATCTCTACCGGAGTCGTTGCGTTGGAGAGGGATGGTTGGTGGTTTTGCCGGGTGCTGCGGGCGCCGAAGCGTGGATCGGACGCGACGTGTTGGTGCCTTGACGGCACAGGCCAGTGCTCACGCGGCCGCGGTGCGGTCGGTCGGCGCCGTGGTGGTTGAGTTTGCGTGGGTCTGTATCGTGCAGTCGCGTCTTGACGTGCCGTTCTTGCGCAGCGACACGTCTGGTCCCAGCTCCCGCGAAGGGAAAGAGGCCGGTTGGTTAGCCGCTTGACCGCACGGATTGGAAGGGAGGCCATCGATCCTAGTAGATCTGTAGGTGGCGTACGTTGCTGACCCGCCCGCCGTTGGAACGCGAGGTTGCGTGCACCGTTTCGTCGGCGGCGCGAGGAAGCTTGTGGCTGGACGGGGGACACGGCCTATTTTCCCCGTAGAAGCGTGGGCACCGGGCTAGTTTGGCGCCGTCGCCGCTGGAGCACGGGCCGGCTATTTTATTCTGCCGTGTGCCGCCTGAGATCCAAAGCCAACGATGCCGCCCAGCTATGGGCCCGTGGTGACACGTGCCGCTTCCGCTATGGCCGGCCGGCTAGGAGTCGGAACACAAAAGCCACTGTTCTTCGTCTTACCACTTGAGTCGACGACTGGACGGTGGAGACCGACTTGACACCATGTAGAGTAGTTTTCTTGTCACTCCAACCTCTATGCTCGAATGCAACTGTTTTTATTTTCCCCGGAGGGCAATAATAGCAATTTTACTGCGAAATTAATATAGGATTATTTCTGCTTTGGCTATATGATCTGTACACATGTGAACGAATTTCAAAAGGAGGAAATACCACTTAACTAGACCTGCCTTTATTCGCTGACTTGATAAGTACTCCCTCCCTCTAGTAGTAAATAATTGCCGTTTTAAATATAGTTGTAGCCAAATTTTTGGAATTTTGACTGTTAATATTTGAATTGGATACATGAAAAATCATATGTGTAGATATGATTCAAAACGTACTTCCATAATAATACAATTTTATTTGGTTTTATAAATATATTATAATAGAAACTAGTGATCAAAAATGCGTTTTGAAAACTATGTCGATATCTAAAAGAATAACTATTTACGACCACAGGAGTATCAAACTTACTAACAACAAGTAAAGCTAACCACCAACATGCCACTTGATTCTCGGGCATGCAAAGCCAATCAAGCTCCTATCTGCCAAGTTCCAACAACGAGTGCCATCAATTTTTCGAAGTGAGCTTGACTAAACCTGAGACGGTCACTTGCAAGCAGGGGCGGAACTAGCTACAAGTACCCGGTGTCACAGGATACCGGGTAAAAAAAATAGTGTATATTAGTCTATATATATATAAAAAAAATAGTGTATGTTAGTCTATATATATAGTATATGTGAACCCTCTTGATCTAAATCTTGTAACACCGGAAGGTAATAGTAAGTTGATATTACATATATGATGAAGTGGTGAACCCCGATAATTTTTTCTTAGTTCCGTCCCTGCTTGCAAGAGCTTCCCGAGCTACTACCACCGCAGCGAAACGATCGGCAGAGCAGCCTTGCAGGCCCATCCAACAGTGGCGCGCGACGCCGGTACCACATGACTACACGAGCACACGGTAGGGAGGGTCGCTCGCGTCATGTGTAGCTCGCGGAGGGAGCTCGCCGCGGTCGGAAGCTAGGTTAGGGTACTGACAGGAAGGCGTCAAAGGCGCGTGGGGCGCGGCCGGCTGTTGCGTTGCTGATGGGAGCAAGTGTGCGACCGGGACTCCCCCGCCCCTGCGCGACGCGACGCGCGCGATGCTCCGCTCCGCACGCCGTGTGTGTGTGTGTACGGGTGGACTCGTTCTCCTCGCGGCGCGGCAGCGCAGACCCCACCGGCCACCGCGCGCTCGTCAGATTCTCCTAGTAGCTGCCGCGATTTTATCGACTTTTGCCTTTTTAGGCTCGTTATTTCCCCTTTTTCAATTTCGGTCTGGTTCATCCAATCGAAAAGGTAAATCTAGTATCCCTCTTAACCATCAATGTTTAGAAGATAATATATATTATCTATCATGGCGCAACAGATTCATCTGTTATGGTAAAAAAGCACGATAAATAATTCCTGCAAGGTTGAGAAGCGAATGTATTTGTAATTTTGTTCGGAGGAGAACTACAACTAGAAAATTCGAGTCACAGAGCAGAAAAAAAAAATTTGCTTCGGTTTTCTCCGCGTCTCCTCCGAGTCGTTTTCTCTCGGTCTCTCCCCCGCTGTGGGTGGCTGTCGGTCGGTCGCGGTGGAGCAGTAACAGTTGCACTTCGTGCGCTACGGGGTTCCATCAAGAGAACCGTTCAACCATGCATCTCAGGCTCTCAGCGTACGCACTTGTGCGTACCGCTTGAAGTTGCAGGTCTTCTGATACACCTGCAGATCCGGTGGTCTGAGTGAGAGGACCTAAACTTCTGTTTAGTACAACTAATCGCTTGCTAGCTCCAAAAGAAGAAGGGAATAGTTGCTGGTAATTTTTTACAGGCACATACATCTTAACTTGTTAAAACCTGATTGGTTAAATTTTACCCTCCATTTCTTGATCCACAAATTAGGATCAACAAGTCCTTTTCCCTAACAGATAAGTATCGGGTTAGACATCGAAAACAAGAATATCTGGATTATTGCAGACTTGCAAGTAATCAAGCCAGATCAAGGGCTAGACACATGTGCAGCACAAAGTTTATGAACAAAGACAGTATATTTCTCCTTAATCAGATATTTGATATTTTTACATTGAACAACAAATTGCTTTGATTTCTTCTTTTGTTTTTCCTTTCTTAAAGGAATTGTAACATGGGAGTGGTACTTGGCATACCTATCTCCCCATGCAAAAAAGGACACAATCTATGTACACCTAATTACCCATCCTGGCAATTAAACGAGCAATTAGCTTCTTACTAGTACACGTCGTTCTACACTTCTATTGACATCTTTCACTTTTGAGTCGCAGATGTCGTCATCAGGCGCTAGCACACCTCCTAAGCTTCCTCTGCCGGCGGGGGCAGGTTCAGGTCGATGCCCACGCCGACCGCTGGCGAGGCCTCCACCATGGATAACGACGACCCGGTGTCGCTCTGCTCTTCCTCACGAGCTAACGCCTTCTTGCCGCCGGCCACGGCTGGCCGGCGAGGCACCGGCGTCGCCACGGCCACGGTCACCGCGACCCTGGGGTCCAGGAACAAGAACGGCTGCGCCGCCACCATGGCCGGCATCCCCAGGCTCAAATCCAGCGACGGCGGGGCCACCGGTGCCGCGGGCGGCGGCGGCGACGCGGCGGGCGAGTCCCGGGAGGAGGACTCGACCGTGCTGCTGCTCGGGCTCACGGCGGCGGCAGCCACCGCCTTGGGCGGCGGGACGTGCGCGTAGGCGACGGGGAAGTTGGTCTTGGCCTTGGGCCCGCGGAAGTGGAGCGCGGCACCGTCATAGGCGCGCGCCGCGGCCTCGGCGGTGTCGTACGTGCCGAGCCACACCCGCGCCTTCCTGGCCGGGTCGCGGATCTCCGCCGCGTACCGCCCCCACGGCCGCTTCCGGACTCCGCGGAACCTGGGCTCCACGCCGTCGGCTACGGCGGCGGCGACGGGAGGCGCGTTCTTGGGAGCCATGGAGCGCCAAGTGTTCGACCGTGCTCGGTGGTGGTTGTTTGGTGTTGCGCGGCCGTGTGGTTGGGTGGGTTGGAGTGTGGGGGAGGAAAGGGAAGCCGAGGTGGTATTAATAGGGGGTGCGGGAGGTGAGGAGGGGCCAGCGGGAGGGGGGTTTGACCCACACGCGTAGGAGGCGGGCGCGCCGCCCCCGCGTTGGGGCTCCGCCGTTTATTCCCTCGTCAACCGTTTCGCCTCCTCTTCTCATCTCCTTTGATCGTCACTCTCGTGCGGTCATGCCTCGTGGTGCATTTTGGTGTGGTTGCCTGCTTGGCCAATGGCCAGTGTGTAGTGTTGGTTTGGTTAAGGTGTCGCTGGTTCTGTGTGGTGCTCTTTCCTCTTTGTTCTCGTTTCTTTTGGATGCATGGTGCAGCGGTTTTTTAGAAGAAGAAAAAACTTTTTATGTGTCGGTTTGACACTTTGGTTGGACGAATTGTGTCTTTTAACTACCGGGGAGTTTTCGGCATCCTGTCCAGATTTCCTTGTGTGAATGTCGATCCACGGAGGTGCGCTCGTGCATTTTCGCATCAAGTGCGGAGTGCCTCTCCACGAGCTTGCCGCGCTGAAGGGAACGGTAGTGCATAGCGCGTGAAATTCGGCAGTTCCGTGCAGCGAAGCAAGGGCAGGGCGCTGTTGAGTGAACCGCCGGTTTTCCGTCGACCGCTCTGATTGCTTTCCATCCTTCCAACTCGACGACGTACGCGCCGAACGAAGGGCATGCAAAACTGTCGCAATTGACGTGCGCACGAGTCACATCACTGCCTACCCTACGATATACCTTGCCTGCCCCGTACGAACGAGCGAGCGGTCCCGGCGGTGGTGGGGCCCGCGGCGTTCTGCTCTCGTCGCAGGCGGCGTGGCCGCGGTGCGGTACAGCGCTGCGTACGTGTGATGTTGGATGGGGCGAAACGAAAAAAAAAGTGCATTGGGCAGTGGAGACGGGAAGGTCGCACCTGCACCGCATCTTCCTTGGAAATAAATTCGGTGATAGAGGTGTACAAATTTTTTTCTTGCATACTAGACGTTGATTGATGTCACATGTACAATCCTATAATTCAACGTCATGACATTAAAGTGAGGACTTTGAACTCACATCTTGTTTATTTCGATGCAATTCTGGGCATTAAGTGATGATTTAATATCGTGGCGTTGGATTGCAGGATTGTCCACGTGGCATCAATTAGCGTCAGGTATGCACGAAAAGAAATTTGTACACCTCTCCTACCGAATTTATTTCCATTTTCCTTGGCACGGCGGTGGCAGCGTTTGTTTTTTTTTTTAAAAAAAAAACTAATTTGGTCTTCTTTTTTTCCTTTCCATTTCTAGAGATAAATCCATAAAACCAATTTAAAAAATGACCCTTCTCTGGGCATCGCGGTTAAACATCTCCACGCCAGTTGTCGAACCCATCCTTACTAGCAACACAGAAGATGACATGTTGTAGCATTGCTCCAACACTACTGGCTAGGGCGTGTTGATTTGGGACTTCAAACATTTTCTTTAGCCCTCTGTTGGTGCCAAACTCTCTCGAGTAGATGCGGATCAGGCGCGTAGATGTGGTTTCTAAGCGCTAGTGTTGTTGGTGCGGCGGTATGATATATTATGACGCGGACTAAGGTTGGTGACGAATATACGTACCACGGGTAACCCCAACGGCCCAGGATGACGAATGGGCCGCTCTAAGCCCAGCTCTGGCCCAAAACCCAGCAGGCCACCAAGGGCGACTCGTCTCCGACCCAACTGATCAGGGGGGGATCCGATCCCTCCCATGGATCGGACGCCACATAACGTCCGACCCAACTGAGGCACTCTCCGCCAGGCATCGGCGCCAGACCATCGCCAGTCGCTGGCCACCTGCCCCACGAACGCGACGACTCAGAGCTGCCGTGCGGGGGCAGGCGGCTCCCTCCCAAGGTGGCGAGGAGGTTGCCAAAGTCAAGACACTGGTCTCATCGCCCAGACATGCACAACGGAAGGGTGCGCCCCTCCCGAGGCAATGCCAGAGTCAAAGCGCTGCGTCAGCACCTGGCAGACGCACAGTGGGTAGGTGCGCCACTTCCCGATGAAACATAAAAACATGCCGTTCAATGTGTCTACCGACCTAGCAAAAGGCAAGCAGGCACCGGTTATTCGCTAAAGACCAGGATTTCAAGGCGTAGAACACCCCATCATCTCTTCCTTTTCCAGATTCCTATGTAACCTGCCCCCTCTGACTACATAAAGGGGGCAGGACCCTTAGGGAAAGGGGACCTCTTTTTTACTTCTTTCGGGCAACAAACAATACGGACTCTCCCACTCGTTCGAGGCGCTCGAGGCCAGCCCTCAGCCCTCGCTTGCAACACCGTGCAATCGCTTGCACCGAAAGCAATACAGATCCACCACGCAGACTGGAGTAGCGACATTCAGTCCGAACCAGTATACTTCTTGGGCTCCCCGAGTCAGGCCATTCGAGGAGAGGGAACACGCGACCCTTAAACTAAAAATCGTATTGCCGGTGCCTGAAACACCGACAATTGGGAATAGACCATTCTCAATCACAGCCTTAGCCACGCCAGAGCTTGAAGGCGGGCCTGACATGCGCTCACATCGCCTCTTTCCCTCTCTAAATCCATTAAAATCTGTCGGGGATTGTTAAATCTTTTACCCTTGGCAGCTCCTGGATTATACCAAGTTATCCCGATACCTATGGCCCGGTTGATCAAGACCGGCATGAAGGCACATTAACTCCACCTAATTGACGGTTATGACCACTTATAACCGTAATTACCGGCTCGTTAATCGGCTTTCATTATTTTGTAATTGGTGCACTTATTGAGGAGTGAATTTAGCAGGATCGTTACACCACATGGTGATATAAAACCCCCCTGTGCGAGGCGTAAAGGGGGGATGATCCCGTTGTAAGATCCATGTACTTGTATCCATCATTCCAATACAGAAAAACGCCACTAGGCGATTGGACGTAGGGCTATTATCTCGATCATAAGAGGCTTGAACCAGGGTAAAATTCTTATGTTTCTGTCTGTTCTAATGGACAGTCTCCCACGCCTTCGATGCTATACCTTTGGTACAAAGGGGCTTTGGTTGATCCCTTATTCAACAAGTAAGCTCGGCGGTGGCCTGTTCCCCAATCGTCGACAGCTGGTGTTGTCCGTGGGGATCGACAGATTCTTTGCCAAAGGAATCCCGAAGGCGTCATCTTTCATATCTGATGACCGATACTACACAATTTATAATGAGATAAGATATATAAAAAGAGTTATTTGCCTCAAACAAGGTTTTAGTTTCTTGATGAGCAATTTTTAAAAATGAAATAAAAAGCTAAAATAAGCAAAATATACGGCGGGCGGGCGGGCAGATTCGCGGGGAGATTTGGGTAATTATATTGCTCTGCGCGCACGCGAGCTGGACCGGCTAGTCTTCAGCGCTGGATTTGGACGGTGGAACACGAAAACCGCAACTTTTTCTGCTGCTCTCTGTCAGGTGCTAATGTTCTACGCATAGTTACATAGCCTCGAATAGGGGTGGATAACGAGCTGACTCGGCTCAACTCGACTTGACTCGGTCAACTCGGTAATATAACGAGTCAGCTCGGCTCGACTCGTTAAACTCGATACTTTCATCTGAGAAGAGTATTGGTGTTGAGATTATACAGTATGTCATGTGTTATCATCATAGCCTCACACATATATAGTTATACTTACCGACTTAGAGAACTCGTTAAACTCGCGAGTCGGCTCGTTTAACTCGTTATCTAAACGAGTTCAAATCACAGCTCGACTCGACTCGTTAAGGAACGAGTTCGAGCCGAGTCGAGCCGAGTTTGCGAGTACTCGTTTAACTCGTGAGTTTCGAGTTTTTTTTCCAGCCCTAGCCTCGAAATTGTCGACATAGTGGTTTAACAGGTGTTTAATTTTATGTGGATCAAGCTGAATTACTAAAGACGCAATGTGTGCATACGATATCTGTATTTCTATAGACATGGGGTGATATTTAAGGTATCATCTTTGCTTTACAAGACCAAAAAAAAAATAAAATCCCATAACAATTCTTAGATCAGAAAAAAGTAAAATTACTTGACATTATCTCTAATAGAGAGAAAAAAGATCTAGATGGAATCAAATTATATATATATATATATATATATATTACAACTGTTACGTTTATATAACAGTTGCAAATATATTTTTCAATGTGTTATATTTATAATATAATATGTTGTAATATTTTATTGCACAATAAATTCGGCTAGTTTTTCAAACTTTAGCTTGGAAATATCTTGACTTTAGCATTCTAAGCGGACATATACCAATGCTTTAAAAAAAAGTGAGATAAAACGCTTTCCCATTATCATCAGGAATTTACCTCTCTACGCAAATTTTACCTAGATATAGACATATAATAGCTGCTAAGTTAGAGAATAAGAAGATTCTGAACGTGGGGCGCGGCTTCTGTGCTCCCGCTCGGTGTGCCCTCAACTGAATGGAACGGCAGAGATTACCTAGAGATGCGGAAATCTAGCGATGGGTTCCGCACCCTCATTTCCC
Organism: Rhipidocladum racemiflorum; assembly: GCA_036346355.1. Lineage (NCBI taxonomy): Eukaryota > Viridiplantae > Streptophyta > Magnoliopsida > Poales > Poaceae > Rhipidocladum > Rhipidocladum racemiflorum. Next base: position 65,196,790 of record CM070576.1, on the reverse strand, counting down.
CTTTTATTCCAGCTCTCTCTCGATGGCAAGGCTGCGAAGCGGCGACATCGATGGCAAGGCGCTCGCCCTCCATAAGCTCCTGTTCTGCATCAACGCTAAGGCCCGTTCGTTTCATAAGCGAATTATTTGCTAAACGGTAAGATTATAGACAGTTTCTTTCATAATCAAAATCATCAAAACAACATAAAATCAGAAACCGAAAAAACCTGATGCTCCCTGATTTTTCTCTCTCTCCTTGTGGCCTCCTCGCTCCCCTCGCCTGAAGCCCATCAGCACCGCCGTCCTCCGCCCACTGTCCCTCAGCTTGACGGCTCGCTGCCCTGTCGTCTTTCGTCCGCCCCTTCCGCCCCGTCGCCCTTCATCTTCCCTCCTACGTCGCCGCCCTGCCATCCTCCGCCCTCCTCCTCCTCCTCCTCCTCCTCCTCCTCCACCTGGCCATCCTCCACCGCTACCCTGCCCTCATCCGCTCGCCGCCCAAGCCTCCTGTGCCGCCGCCCTACCGTCCGTCGCCGCAGATTCGAAGCCTCAAAGCTGGCTATAATCTGGATGACTAAACAACAATATTCTCCGCTAGCAGATTTTTCATGCAGCCGCTTCTCCAGACAGTTGGCTATAATCCATAATCTACACAAATCCAAAGCTGTCTCAACTGGGCCTAAGGTCGACTTGGTCACATCCTAGTGCAAGAGGAGATCAAGGGCACCCAGGGGAATGGCACCATGCACCAGGACTGAGATTTTATTGTTTTTCATGACAATTGTTTAAGTTTGTCATTGAAGATCTAACAAGTTATGACGATAAGAATATATTTGTCACCGAAAGTTTTGGTGGACTTCCCAAACTTTGGTAACTAAATAAAAATTCACATTTCCAAACCCAAGATACAAAATCATTTGTCCTCACCCATTACCACTCTCTAAACGACAGTGGTGTTGCGAAGCGGCGACATCTATGGCAAGGCGCTCGCCCTCCATAAGCTCCTGTTCTGCATCAACGCTAAGGCCCGTTCATTTCTAAGCGAATTATTTGCTAAACGGTAAGATTATAGACAGTTTCTTTCACAATCAAAATCATCAAAACAACATAAAATCAGAAACCGAAAAAACCTGATGCTCCTTGATTTCTCTCTCTCCTTGCGGCCTCCTCGCTCCCCTCGCCTGAAGCCCATCAGCACCGCCGTCCTCCGCCCACTACCCCTCAGCCTGACGGCCCGCTGCCCTGTCGTATTTCATCCGCCCCTTCCGCCTGCCGCCCCGTCGCCCTTCGTCTGCCCTCCTACGTCGTCGCCCTTCCATCCTCCGCCCTCCTCCTCCTCGTCCTCCTCTACCTGGCCATCCTCCACCGCTACCCCACCCTCATCCGCCCACCGCCCAAGCCTCCTATGCCACCGCCCTGCCGTCCGTCGCCGCCGATTCGAAGCCTCAAAGCTGGCTATAATCTGGATGACTAAACAACAATATTCTCCGCTAGCAGATTTTTCAAGCAGCCGCTTCTCCAGACAGTTGGCTATAATCCATAATCTTCACAAATCCAAAGCTGTCTCAACTGGGCCTAAGGTCGACTTGGTCACATCCTAGTGCAAGAGGAGATCAAGGGCACCCAGGGGAATGGCACCATGCACCAGGACTGAGATTTTATTGTTTTTCATGACAATTGTTTAAGTTTGTCATTGAAGATCTAACAAGTTATGACGATAAGAATATATTTGTCACCGAAAGTTTTGGTGGACTTCCCAAAATTTGGTAACTAAATAAAAATTCACATTTCCAAACCCAAGATACAAAATCATTTGTCCTCACTCATTACCTATCTCCTCTTCCCATGCCTTCCCTCCCTCAAGTTCTTGCTCTCCTCTCCAAATTACACGGATGTGACCACCACCCACATCAAAACTCACTGTCGTCATTCACCTCGCCTGCCCTCCATCAGTGAAACCCTAGACCAAAGTCATCGATCCCCAAGTGACCCAATTGCTGCCACCAAAACATAGCCCACTGTTTCTCCCTCCTCTCTCTACCTTTGTCCTAGGGGTGCACGTGGGTGTAGGTGAGCTCCATCTGTACTTGTAACACCCGTTTACCCATCAACCAGTACTGACAGGTAGGCCATACACTAAAATAAACGCTAGTCCCAGGGACCCCCAAATCGACCATCCCTCCATGCTCCACCCGGTTCCCAAGTCTCCTGACTCCCAGCCTCATATACATGCTCCACCTGCCCCAAGTCTCCCGAGTCCTGATTCACCGTTGTCACCTACCAACCTGATGACCTGGGCGCTTCTGTTCTTGTCGCCCGCCTCCTACAGCCTAATCGACCCGCCCTGCCCCTTACCACTGCATGGCCTGCCGCCCTGCACCATGTCGTGGCACGGCCTACCATCTTGGCCCCTTTCGCCACATGGTTCCACAGCCTGCTGCTTGCGCCTACTACCTAACCGACTCGCTTGCTGCCCTACCACACCTACTGCTTGCGCTTGGTCGACGCTTGTCATTTGTCGCCTGCTCCAGCCAACCCCGGCAATTTGAGGAGACCAGGAGACGACGCCACGGATAGAGGCCAACCCCAAGCTGCCAACCCTGAGGCTTATTTTCGATCCATTCCTCCTCTCAAATCTTGATATGGTGCTTATGATTTGTGTTACCTCATATCTGTGATTGGTGATGCCATGATGGGCGATTTGTGATTGCTACATACAATTTGTTTTGTCAAATGTTTACATGTGTGATGATTGATGAATTATTTTTATTTTAATTATTGAACTTGATCATGTGTGATGACTGGTGAACTATTTCTATTTTAATTGTTGAACTGAGCATGTGTGTCCTTTGTTTGCATGTATTATTTTAATTCTTATACCCACGTGCATTTGAAATTTGAATAATTGATAATGTCATATATGGATCGCATTCTTCAATCCACATAATGTAGCTGGTTGCCACAATTTCATCAAAAAGATTGATCAGTAAGTACCTAAGATCCATGTCTATTTCATCTACTACAACATTTGGTTGGAAGGAGGATTGTTGATGGTGGTGGGTATACAGGCATACTCATGGGCAATGGTATGGGTGAGGTTATCTGCTCGTTGGCCTTCGAAGGCGTGCTTGTGGGCGAGGAATTGGCTGGCGGGTATGGATATAGGTGAGCGCTATATGTGCCCATTAAGCCTGATTTTGGGATTTTTTATGAATACACAGGGACAATTATTGTTATTAGAGTATCCTTTCTTCAGGAGGAACTCACTAAGTCGGTTGTACCATACTATTTTTGACTGTTTTAATCCGTATAATGATCTCTATAGTTTGAAACTATACATGTTGCGATTACTTTTATTAGGATCTGAAATTTTGACTCGTTTAGGGTTTCTCATATAAATATCCATATCCAGTTACCCATATAAATATGCGGGCACTGATCCATCAACTGCATTGATAAGTTTAAGCTAGCTACCATTTATATTAAATATCAAACGTTATTCCACTCGTTACTGGAGAGTAGTTTCATCATAATTGATGCTGAATCTCTGTGTGAACACTTGTGTTACAAGCCTCGCTTTATATCTCACCACTGGTTATTTTCATTTCTCTTCCAGATAAAAACCCATTTTGATCCTACAGGGATCACTTTAGAAGATGTTCGGTCAATAGGACCAAATACTTTTCTTTTATTAAGCGAGTACAATTCTACCTCAATTACTTTTTCCTATTTGACCCAATCTGAGCGCTTATGGCACTCTGCAATGAACTTTGGTTCTGGATCCAGCTCGAATTTTAGCAATTTTTGAGGCAAAATATATGTTGAAAATTGTAGTCTTTCTTTTATACAACTCTCATGAATCCACATAATTAGTGAATATCTCTTAATTAATTTCGTTCAACCCCTCATGATTTCCCACAGCGATGGAGTTTGGGTGTTCTGACTTTTCAGTTTCAAGTTGTGCACAAAATATTTGTTGGAGTTATCATCTTCAGGATGGTTCACTTTAGGGATGTGATTACCATCTCCGAGATGGCTTACTCTAGGAATTTTCTCGACACCAAGTTGAACTTTTTTCACTGTCTTAGGTATTGTTCTTAGAAATTTAGAGAAAATCCCAGAAAATAAATATTATAAAATCTAAAAAAACGAATTATTATTTGGAAATTCACAGAAGAAAATAAAATTACAATTTTAATATTAAATATTTTTTAACCTTTATTTCAAAAGGAAAATTTTTTGGGATATTACATCGGGGTAGGCGTGGTGTCAGGTCAGCGCTGGTGCACGGGGCATGCTGTCAACTCGGCATGGCCGGTGGCTAGGCGGCGGTGCTACTGGCATATTTGATTGATTATCTTGTACAAATGAGTGTCATATTTATAATAGAAAACTTAATTTATATATATATATATTCAAATTTGACCATAACAAGACTGAGTCTAAATAATTAATGATTTGCCCTCATTTACTTGTGCTATTGATTATTTGCTCTATGATATCTCATTGATATGTGGATCCTAAGGTCACATATCAGTGACACACACCATATGAGATAAATAATCAATTGTATCAACTAAAACAGAACAAATGATCAATTCTCCCACAGACCAACGAGGTGAGCCACGGTGGGTGTCACGTTTGCATATTTCACACCGTTTGTGTCGCGGTCGTCGCTCTCCTTGCAAATCACTGGATCTCATGCACACGTAACTGCCACTACCGTTACGGGCTACTGCGTCCACATGTCAGCCATTGGTATCGAATGGGCATGGACATGACACAGCTGCGCCCCACAGGGGGAGTCCGAAAGGAGGGAGCCCGGTGTGTTCCCTGACCCCGAGGTTTTGATTAGGGTTGTAAAAAAAGCTTAAGGCTCGCAAACTATTCGAGCTTGGCTCATTCCACACTCAATTCAAGCTCGGCTTGAACCCCAAATGACTTGAGCTCGAGCCTGCCTTCAAGTTCGTGAGCCTGACGAACTGAGCTCGAACTATTCATGTAGGCTCGATCTCCTAGTCAGGGGCCCCCCGTGGCCTGAGTCCTGTGAGTCTATGACCCACCCGTCACCAAAACCCAAAGGTCACAACCCAAGTACTCCCACTCCCATGAGCATGCTTGACGCTTGTGACTCCGTGTGACCGTGTCCCATCTCTGGAAGTCTCGATCCCCATTTCCCCCTGACTCCCCTAGGCGGCAAGGCCCCGAATGATGATTCCCCTAATCCTCTTCCTCCCCAAACCCTAAATCAATCTCCTGCCGGCTACCGCCATAGCGACTTGCGCAACTCCCCGAGTCCCCGTCCGGCCGTCCCCTGTCCATCTGCCTTGGCTTGAGCAACTGCCCGTTGATTGGTCATGGGGCTGATCCTTCTCGCGGGGATGTCGGGTGGTCGGGGTTTGGACTTTGAAGAAAGGGCGCCAGGCGTCCCAGGCTGGTGCATCACAGCCTCGCGGGAGACCTATCGCATAGGAAGTGGGAGGCGGAAAAGATGTGAGCATTCAGTTTCCCTTGAATCCTCCTATTCATTGTGTTGATTTGCGTCGTATTTTGGTGGGAGGCGTAATGGCATTTCATGTGGTTGTTGCTAGGGTTTGCCGGTTCCCCATAGTTGTTGCTAACGTGTGTGGCTTCTAGGGTTTGCCAATTCGCACTAGACGTCGTCACGCCGCTCCTTCTCTGCTCTGACGCCTACCATGAAGAACATTGTCGACACCTAGACTCCACGCATCCTCACACATGACCACTCCAGTGCTATAAGTCCTCACCAAATTGCGTGCTTGTTGATCTACCCACTTAGCACCTGGGCTTAGGGTTTGTTGATTGCTTGGTGGAGACTGGAGAGGAGGCAATTTAGTTAGTTCTGCCCTTAAAGAAAATGACTGAGCAATTTAGTCAGTTAGTGTTAGCAAATTGGTTGATTGGTAGGTGAATCCAACTAGTTCTGCCCTTAATGACTGAGCTTGATATAAAAATGTTATATGAGCTTTTTAGTCAAATGCATTGGTATTAATTTCTCTTCGATATTCTTGTCTCATAATGTGTTTCATCTTGGTGTCAAAATATTTAGATAGACATCAATCTTGATATAAAAATGGGATAGACTCGGTTAAAAGAATATTTACTTGCACTTGGTTGTTTCCTCTAGTTTCAAATTTAATTTAAAGAGCAAGATACATTTGCTAACACTATACAAATTGTTCTAGATGTCTCAAAATCAACAATCAACAATCAACATAACAATCTATTGATTCATCGGCAAAGGAGAATGATAGATCCACAAACCAAGGAGCAGCACCAGCAGAACAGCAAGACATTGATCAAGAGGATGAATGAACAAAACCCACTAGGAAGAAGCCGCAATAAGGAACTTCTATGAGGAATGTGAAGTTCCATCGAAGAAAAAAGTGGAGAGATGGAAAGCAAGATGAAGTGCAAAGCATGCGGAGGTTTGCTATCTAAGATAAGTAGTGGTACTACATCACATTTTAAGAGGCATCTTGATCAATGTTGTTGATACTGAAACTCCTTATGTGGTTGCCCTGGTTATTATGATCCTGCAAGAATTCGTGAACTCATTTGCATGATGATCATTGTTCATCAGTTACCATTTAATATTGTAGAGTTCACTTGGTTATGCTTTCCTGACATCACTAAATCATGCATACAAAAAGGTGTCTAGAGTCACTATTAGAAATGAATGCATGAAGCTCTATGAATCTGAAAAGAAACTATCGAAGAAGGGTTTTAAGGACATTAAGAAGATAAGCCTCACATGTGATATTTGGACATCTAGTCAAACATTGTGTTACATGAGCCTAGTTACTCAGTACATAGATGTAGATTGGTCAATGCATTGTCGTGTCATTAACTTATTAGAGTTGGAGCCTCCCCACACTGGTGTGGTCATCTGCATGCTATTTCTGGTTGTTTGGCTGCATGGAAAATTGAGGATAAGGTAGCTATCATCACATTTGATAATGCCTCGAGTAATGATCTTGTTATTAAATTGTTGCTTGCCAAGTTTACAAACCGAGGTGCACTTTGATTTAAAGGGAGGTTCCTTCATAACCATTGTTGTGCTCACATTCTAAATTTGGTTGTCCAAGATGGTATGAAGGTTATTCAACCCTTAATTGACAAAGTTAGGGAGACTATCAAATACATGAAGAAATCTAATAACCATACGTATAAGTTCAATGCCGGTATTAATTCTCTTAACCTTTAGTGCAAAAGGGTTTGATTCTTGATGTGTGCACTAGGTGGGGTTCAACATACAAAATGCTAGATACCATTTTTCATTATAGAGCTGCCATTGATGTGTATGCTACTAGAGATGCTAACTATAGGTCGCAGCCAATAGATGTGGATTGGAAGTTGTATGAATAAGTCAAAGATGTGTTGTGTGTTTTTTCACTTGGCTACAGAGGAGTTCTCAGGTTCAAAGTACCCTACCTCCAGTTTGTTTTATCCTCATATTATCGATATTAAGAAGGCACTAGATCAATGGATGATACAATGATACAGAAGTTTGATAAGTATTGGGGCCTAGAATGCAACATTTTATTTGCAATTGCTGCAATTCTAGACCCAATATTTAAGATGGGCATGATGCAGTTCACATTCCCTTCTTTGTACTCAGAAATTGATCTTCCTCCAAAACTTGCATCTATTCAATCTACACTAGATGAGTTTATGAAAGCCCACATTGAAGAACAATGATTCTTCTTCTCAATGCAATGCTACATCGAATCATACTTCAGTAGTGCTTTCTCAACCGCTAGCCAATTCCAAGAGTTTATGAAAGCCCAACATGCTACTCATCCTTCAAAGCTAGATTTAAGAAAGTACTTGGATGATCTGGTTGAAGTTATTCCTGTGGAAGGATTTGATATACTTAAATGATGGAGGATGAATGAATTGAAATATCCAGTAATGGCTAGGATGGCCAAAGATGTTCTCACTATTCTTATCACTACAGTCTCATTGGAGTCAACTTTTAGTACCGCGGGTCGAGTGGTTGATGATTATCGTAGCTCTTTACTTCCATCAACTGTGCAAGCTTTGGTGTGTGCATCTAGTTGGACTAGAGAAGGTCATCACAAACCAAAGGATTTGGTAAGTTCATGGGTGTTGTTGCTAACCACATAATTGATCTGTGTATCTAATATATATTTACTTCTTGCATATGAGGATGATGCTAATTCCATCCCTTTGTCATCAACCGAGACTGCTACAACCATTTCAACAGTGGGTAGCAATTACTCTTCTATATCAGGTATGTACTTCAGAAAGCATTCAACTGGTTGAAAAATCTTAGATGTAGATACACCATAGTGATGATCCATCTACAATACTGTACACCTAGTGCACACATGTTATCCTCAGAAGTCAAAACAAAAACCCTGATCATTGATTTATGGATGCATTGAGAATTTGCATAAATCTATTTCACATATCCTCTTATATTATTGTAGGTCAGTGTTGTTACATCACAATATATTGTACACACTATATCAATATCAAGCTTTTTTTGCTATTAAATGGAACCTCTGCAGACTTTCTGACACTGCAAAAACTTTTAGTATTCTTGACAATCTCCAACATAGTAGTGACTTGTTTAAGCCATGAATAAACTCTTTGTAAATATATTTTATTTCTAGTTATTATATTACAGATTACTTGGAGTCCTTTTGTTCTTGAGCAACAGAAGGACAAGCATCAGAATTGTTTAGCCGATGTTGTTCTGTATCGATGTAGATAGTGTCAACATTTTATTAGCTACGCGTCATTTTGATAAGTTTGTTTGTTTGCGATAAGTTTTTTGAAATTTCAAATGTATATGCAGCAGCAGCACTAGGAGTTGGATTGCTTGAGGTTCCAAAATTTATGTTGAAGATATTTATTGATTGTCAAGAGGGAAAGAAATATTTTGTGGGTGTTTTGGCTGGTTGGAAGTTGGAAGGTATTGCCTATTGCCGAATTTTTTTTTTAAATAATATTATTTTAATCAAAATTTACAGAAATAATATACCGAAAAAGAAAATAGCAAAACTACCCCCCTGTGTCCATTTGAATTGGCGACAGGGTCCTGTCGCCATTTCAATTGGCGATAGGAGCTCCTGTCGCCAGTTCAAATGGCGACAGGGGGCAAAACCGGAATTTCCTCCGTCCTGTCGCCAAATGGAATGGCGACAGCATTCAATACCTCATGCGCGAGGCTCCTGTCGCCAAATGGAATGGCGACAGGAGCCATTTACACGTTCGGCGACGCCCGAACTCGCCATTTGCACGCCGCAGAGAGGTAGAGCGAGAGAAAAGAGAGAGGGAGAGGGAGAAGAAGAAGAGAAAAGAAAGAGAGGGAGAGGAAGAAGAGAAAGAGGAGGAGAGGGAGGAGAGGGAGGAAGGAGAGGGAGAGGAGGAAGAAGAAGATCGCGTCTGCAGGTAAATTTTTTTCTTTCTTGTATGTTTCGTTTAATTTAGTGACTAGATTGATTAATTATTGATTTAGCGAGTAGTATTGTCATGTTTTCGCGACTTAGTGACTTAGCAAAAATTTAGCGATTAGCGTTGTTTTCGAATTAGCGACTTAGCGTTGTTTTCGCGATATAGAAAGAAATGTCCATGCTACTTAGCGTTAGTTTAGCGACTTAGCGATGTTTTCGCGATATAGGAACAAACCTCCCGCCGCGCCGGCCCTGCTCGCTTCGCTCACCTCGGCCACGACCGCCTTTGGCCCCGTTGGCCGTGTTTGCCGCGCTTGCCTTGGCCTTGCTCGCCTAGTTTAGCGACTTCGCGATGTTTTCGCGATATAGGAACAAACCTCCCACGCCGGCCCTGCTCGCCGTGCTCACCTCGGCCACGACCGCCTTTGGCCCCGTTGGCCGTGTTTGCCGCGCTTGCCTTGGCCTTGCTCGCCTAGTTTAGCGACTTCGCGATGTTTTCGCGATATAGGAACAAACCTCCCGCCCGCCCGCCTGCTCATTGTGCTCACCTCGGCCACGACCGCCTTTGGCCCGTTGGCCGTGTTTGCTGCGCTTGCCTCGGCCTTGCTCGCCTCGGCCCGTCGGTACAGATCACACTTGTCTTGGCTCACGGCCGCCAAGACGAGCTTGCCTCGACGCTTTGCAGCGATGATTGCATGGGCCGAAAATGCCATGAACAATTTCCTAAAAATAGGTAAAAATTATGATTTTGCCTTTCCTTCTTTCCTAAATTTTAGAAATCAGTAAATAAATTCAGAAAATTGGTATTAAAGACTAAAAATAGTTTTTCACATATCGAAAGTCTATACGTAGCATAAGTACATTGTCTAAAAGGTTTGTGTCGTACAGTAAGAATTTCATGAAATGTTTGATGTGTATGGATGAGCGAGTGCAGTTTACAATATATTACGGAGAGGGAATTCGAACAGGGGTGTGGAAGGGGTGGAACTAAGTCATTTCCCAAGTGTCGTAGTTGGTCTGTCACGTCCAGCGGAGCGTTCATGGAGCACAGTTAGAAGATGGTTATACCAAATATTCTCGTTGGACCGTGAGTTGCATGGTGTGAAGCTGCACGGAGTAGGGTGTCGGAGACGGAATCAGGACGCATCTTGGGAGTTAGTTGAAATTACAGGTTCGAAATCATGGAGTTCGTATGTCAGAGCAGCGATTGAGAGAGGATGGCCATTAGTGTTGTTGGCGCAAGCATTTGAGAAAGCAGAGGGCATCCGTGAGGAACAGCAGGAGGTTGTTGGTGACGAAGAGGAGGAAGTTGGGGAGAGCAGCCAAGCAAGAGAATACTCAGTGAGGCATGATGTTAGTTCGGCTCAGGAGGCAGTGCAAGGTGAGGAAGTTGGTGTTCCAATGGAAGATGTGCAGGAACCAATGGGTGTGGCGGGCGTCACGAGGAACCAATGGGTGTGGCAGACGAGGAGAACATATTGAATCGCTGGTGATATCAATGGACGCAGAGAGCCGGGACTACGAGGATTTAAGTAACGATGAAGAGGATGAAGAACCTTTCCCGCGAATTAGGATGAGTGTCGGTTCGACAGACTGATGGTCAACGAGGGTGAAGATGTCCAATGGGGGTACGATCGGAATGAGGTGCGGCAAGATGCAATTTACAAGGATAAAGGTGAGGTGCAGGAAGCAGTCACAGCATGGGCAGTGTCACTGCGTAGACCCTTCTGGGTTGCTAAGTCAGATCAGCGGGTGTATGATGTCAGATGCAAGATGGAAGGTTGCCCATGGCGTGTCCATGCTTACCAACCTAAATGGGACACAATTTGGAAGTGTTCTATAGTAGTGCCGCATGCATGTGTGCTGACAAAGTCTACACAATCGCATAGAAATATATCTTCAGGCTTTGTTGCGAATGTAATGTACAGGGAGATTGTGGGCAACCTAGATTTAGAGCCACATGCCATCATACTTGCAATAGAGCAGAGGTTTTAGTACACGATAAGCTATGCGAAGGTATGGATAGCGAATCAGAAGGCATTGGAAGCAAGGTTTGGCACGTACGAAGACTCCTATCAGAATCTGCCAGAGTTGCTTCAGGTGATCAAGGAAAGGAATGCTGGGACTTATGTCGATATTTTCGAGCAACCTTCACAGCGTTTCCCTGGGAAGATGTTGCTCAAGCGGGCATTCTTTGCTTTCGGTGTGTGTATCAACGCATTCAGACATTGCCGTCCGTTGTTATGCGTGGATGGGACTTTTCTGACCGGGAAGTACAAAGGCCAGATATTGACTGCCATAGGGGTCGATGGCAATAATCGAGTTCTTCCGTTCGCTCGCATTCGTAGAGGGTGAGAACACCGATAGTTGGCTATGGTTTCTAAGGAACGTGAAAGCCGGGTCGTGGAACAGCGGCCTGGTGTGTGTGTCATACATGATCGGCATCCCGGGTTGCTAAAGGCGATCGTGCAATTGCAGCAAGGTGAAGATGAGACACATCCATGGCCTGATTTGCGTAGTAGGTGGTGTAAGCGGCACATGGGCGCCAATTTTACAAGCGATTCAGGAACAAAGAGTGACAAAGCTTTTTAAGAGGTCACGACCAGAATCAGAAAGAAAATTTGAGAGACTATGGAAGAAGTTGGACGAGCTAACGTCAAGGCATACAAATGAGGCAATAAGAAGCCAACAGCCTTCCGCAGGGAGGCCCCGATGGCGCTTGCAGAGTTACCAACAGACCCTCCACACCTGGTTCGGAGGAATGGAAGGGCTATGAAATCCTTCTCCGAATGGATAGAGCATGAGCCTAAGGAGAAATGGGCTCAGCTTTATGACACCGATGGCGCCAGGTATGGGGTCATGACGACAAACTTGGCTGAGGTTTACAATTGGGTCATGCGGGGGTTGAGGCCACTTCCCCTGGTTGCTATAGTGGAGGGTGTTCTTCGTGGCATAACGAAGTACTTTGTGGATCGCTATGCTAGGACCATAGCCTTTTGCAGCCCGAGAGGATGGCGGCCGGAGCGGAGGACTACGTCGTCACCCGCCACTTCGAGGCGTACCTGATCTGGCTATTCGGCTGGGTCATGTTCAGCTCGAGCCACGGAGACTCCGTCGACAAGCACTTGATCCAGTTCGCCAGGTCGATCGCGGAGAACGACATGGATCATATCCCACAGCTGGCTTGGGGACCGGCAGTACTGGCGGCCACCTACCGTGCTCTTTGCGATGGGTGCCGTCGCACCTCGGACTCATCCGTTCTCGCTGGGTGTCCGCTACTGCTTCAGTTGTGGTCGTTCGAGAGGTTCCAGATCGGACGTCCACATATAGACCTGGAGCCGTATGGCGACGATTTCTACCGGGCAGTTGGAGATGAGGTCGACCGCCCTACCATGGGGTCTTTGTGGTGTCGCCGACGGGTTAGTACCACATAATATATTGCCTTGTTTGTGAAATAATTTTTATCAATACTATTCTGTACTAACGTTGGTGTATTCCTTGTTTTTGCAGCCCACTTTCGCCCCAGTTACGTCGCACGCTTCGTACCCTGAGTACGTAGCGATGTTTGACACCGACGATGACCGCCATTTGGCGGCCCTACCTTCCGAGCTTGTCGACGCCGAGCTCCTCAGGGACTTTCGCGGTGCGAGTTGACGCCGCCAAGATCTTGGCTCACACGGCGTCACTTGGTTTTCGGCGTGTGCGTTGAGACGTCTGCGCCCACCGCGTCATGCGGCGGTTGGCCTCCGTCAGAGTTCCCCGCTGCAGTGCCATCGTCCGGCTAGCGTCCACTCGTTAGTATTGCTTTCCATCTCTGTTACAATTATTTAATATCTTATTTAATTGCATATTTAACTAATGAAGTTTTCTTTGCAAATCGACTAATGCAGACTGACACGCAAGGGCTTAGGCCCTGGTGCAGTAGGCGACACGCATGATTCCTCATATTGAGCAAAGGCGCAGCTTTGGCAGACGCGTGCACGAGGAGATCGCCTCACGACCACGCCACGTCACGGCGACTACATCCGGTGGTACAGGCGCGCTGCACGCGTTCGAGTTGTGCGTGTGGTGGAGTCACCTCCGAGGCACGTTCCCTCCACCGCCGACACCTTCCCTACACAGCCGGACTCTGCTTTTCACCGCGTGGTTAGTACTTGCTCCCACAAGTTGTATACCCTGCCTGCATAGAACTAACAAGCCATTTTCACGGTGTGACATTGCTCGGGAGGTGCATGACGACGCGGCCTCGATGGTGGCGACTATCGACCACGAACAGCGACCATGGATCGGTGAGAGCGATGTTGCAGGTGTTGTCGACAAGACCGGTCGCATCGTCCACCTTACGTCGGGCACGAGATTGAGGGGCGATGTGGCGGCACAGTCCCGGCCGTTAAATCCGTATGCGTGGCGGCGGGGTTCGCCACCGCCACTAACGCTGCGCCACTAGCCCCTCCTCCCGATGTACCCGGAGCTCCAGTGGCGGCGACCCACTACAGTACACCTTTACGCTCTGCCCTTATCAACTACATTTTTTACATTACGTGTGCTAACGTGAAACATTTTTCAACAAATTGCCGATGACCGTAGCGCGACCCACTCGCGGCTCGAGCCCGTTAGCGACACCGATGTTCTTCACGATTGGCTTGATCCCCAGCGACGGCGATGGAGGATATCCTTGGTCCTTCGCAGCTCGCCTCCGCGCCCGGACCCAGTCAGCCGACGCAGGTCGACCCCGCGCCCGGACCCAGTCAGTCGACGCAGGACCCCTTCACTACTCCGACTCCACCACGTCGCACTACTAGGAGTTCTCGCGGAGTTCCTGCTGACCCGCTGACATATTCAGCCGGGCATGTTCAGCGTCGGAGGAGGCCTGGGGCCACACGTGGCGTCTTACCTCGCAGGGGCCGTAGCTAGTTTTTGCTTTAGTTTTATCTTTTAGTACTATCAGTTCATTCTGTGGAACAGTGACTTTGTTCAACTGGTTTATCTTTTCGTATGTTTTATCTCAATGAATCCGCCTTTCATGGTTTGAGACTTCCTCCGGCCCAAAAATAACTTCCAAGATGCATTTCTACGGGCGCCGAAAATCCTTCATCGTTAGGGTTCGATATGCGAATGTAATACTTAGGGTTATTGGGCGTTGAGAATTTATATGCGAAGAGAGTTGTAATGGCGAGATATTTTTACGGAATATGGTAGTCCGTATACCAAATAGCACATCTGGTACATCCGGTCCAAAAAATAACTTCCAAGATGCATTTCTACGGGCCGCCGAAAATCCTTCATCGTTAGGGTTCGTGCGCGAATGTAATACTTAGGGTTATTGGGCGTTGAGAATTTATATGCGAAGAGAGTTGTAACTGAGATATTTTTACGGAATATGGTAGTCCGTATACCAAATAGCACATCTGGTACATCCGGCCCAAAAAATAACTTCCAAGATGCATTTCTACGGGCCGCCGAAAATCCTTCATCGTTAGGGTTCGTGCGCGAATGTAATACTTAGGGTTATTGGGCGTTGAGAATTTATATGCGAAGAGAGTTGTAACTGAGATATTTTTACGGAATATGGTAGTCCGTATACCAAATAGCACATCTGGTACATCCGGTCCAAAAAATAACTTCCAACATGCATTTCTACGGGCCGCCGAAAATCCTTCATCGTTAGGGTTCGTGCGCGAATGTAATACTTAGGGTTATTAGGCGTTGAGAATTTATATGCGAAGAGAGTTGTAACTGAGATATTTTTACGAATATGGTAGTCCGTGATACCAAATAGCACATCTGGTACATCCGGTCCAAAAATAACTTCCAACATGCATTTCTACGGGCCGAAAATCCTTCATCGTTAGGGTTCGTCGCGAATGTAATACTTAGGGTTATGGGGCGTCGAGAAGTTATATGCGAAGAGAGTTGTAACTGAGCTATTTTTACGGACTATGGTAGTCCGTATACCTTCTTTAAGATCTGGTACATCCGGTCCAAAAAATAACTTCCAACATGCATTTCTACGGGACGCCGAAAATCCGTCATCGTGAGGGTTCGTGCCCGCCTGTAATACTTAGGGTTATTGGGCGTTGAGAATTTCTATGCGAAGAGAGTTGTAACTGAGATATTTTTACGAATATGGTAGTCCGTATACCAAATAGCACATCCGTACATCCGGTCCAAAAATAACTTCCAAGATGCATTTCTACGGCCGAAAATCCTTCATCGTTAGGGTTCGTATGCGAATGTAATACTTAGGGTTATTGGGCGTTGAGAATTTATATGCGAAGAGAGTTGTAATCTGAGATATTTTTACGAATATGGTAGTCCGTATACCAAATAGCACATCTGGTACATCCGGTCCAAAAATAACTTCCAAGATGCATTTCTACGGGCCGAAAATCCTTCATCGTTAGGGTTCGTCTTGCCGAATGTAATACTTAGGGTTATTGGGCGTTGAGAATTTATATGCGAAGAGAGTTATAATCGAGATATTTTTAAGGAATATGGTAGTCCGTATACCAAATAGCACATCCGTACATCCGGCCCAAAAATAACTTCCAACATGCATTGGACCACGAGACAACACAAAGGCTGCGACCTATCACCCTCGGTGCCACGACCTACCACCGTCAATCAAAAGCGCACGACGGTCACCCTCAATGTAAGCCGCATGACCTGCCACCCTCAATAAAAGTCATGACGACCGCCACCCTCAATAAAAGCCGCACGACCGGTCACCCTCAATGCGACTTGACAACACGCTACTATCGGCTTTCTCGGACTTATTGGACCACGACGTCGTGCGGCTTTCACGGCGTGACAAGTGATGCAGCTTTGCGAAGGCGTGCCATGTCGTTTCACTTTGCTAATGATGTGACAGTTGTGCGGCTTTCGGAGAGGAGACAGTTCATGCATCTTTGCCAAGTGGATGACAAAGCTATCTAGCTCGCCACCACTATAAAACCGGTGGAGGGATGCACTTCCATTACCAACAGACTGACAATCAACTTCTGCACACTTCACACGAATTAGGCTACGATGTCGTTCTACCGTCGCCTCTTCAGCAAGCGAAACTTAACCCCCCCCGAATACCCGGATGCGAGTTGTGTTGACGCTCAGCTTCTTCCGGAGTTGCCCGACCTAATTGCGCTGCAACCTTCCGGCGAAGATGATGCGATCTAACCACGGAGCTACGGCGCCGCGCTCATTCTTTGTGCACACGGCTATGAGGTAAACCTACTGGTGTCATTACAGTTAAGGGTACCACTACCATTTCATGCGTCGTTTTTCTTTTGTAGCGCATGGACCGGTGTTGCTTCTTCCAATGGATCGACGGGCCGGAACGACGTGACTACGAATTTCTCAACAACTGCCACGACGCCTACCCCACTTCGCCCGAGAACTTCACCCGGTGGGAGAGGCCGCCGGGATATGTCCCCCTTCTAGATCGACCGGAGTTTAGGGCCGGTGGGCAAGAGAGCAACCAATCGGTGAGTTCCATGCAACATGCTAATGTTACTGTGATTCTGTGATCACAAAGTAGTAATTCTAAATCGCTTCCTCGCATACAGACTCCAAGAAGAAACTTGCAAAATGGATAAAGTCAAAGGAGAAACCTCCTCAAGGGCCCGCACCAAAGCCCCGAATTTTGCGATCACGACTGAAGCGATCGTTGATACCGCCAAGGGATCTAGCGGACCAGGAGATTCTACCGGTGCCCCTTGGCCGAGGATGAATGGTGCGCCTACTTCAACTGGGTGGATCCGGAGAAGTACCACCCACATCTCAAACTTCCCATATGGGATAACTGGGGGGAGCAACCCTCTCCGTGGTGCTACTTCCGCCCCGAAAAGCCAGACCCCGAGTACGCCCAAGGTATTTTGCAACGACCACAGCATACATACTGTATGGACTGCAGGGCACGCTTCCGATTATACAAGGACAAGCCCAACACGCACCTCCTGCACCATATAGTGGAGTGCGAGCCGAAACAAAGAAGACGTCTCCGCAAGGAACCAGAAGTGGAAGAGGGTTCCTCCACTCTAAGTAGGGACAAGGGGAAGCAGCCGGCCGAGATGCGCACAACAGAAGAAATCCTTGCCGGGTTACAGAGACCATCGTGGAACTGGCGGTATTAACATAGGGGCGCCGAAATCGGGAAGGCATGCCCATATGGGAGCGAGGACTCCACAGAATGCACACAAACAAGTTACTTCTTACACCCCAGAGACGTATGGCATAGGCTACCCATTCGGCGACAGCTGGGAGCACTGCGCACGGCCATGGAGCTCTTTCATAAGAGAGATTGAGCGGTGTCCGAGAACAAATCGCAAAAGAATGACGGGTGATGTAATATGTAGAAAATGTATGGCATCGTTCCCACTCTACGAACATAGACGGAACGATCACTTGTTCCACCATGACAACCAGTGTTATCGTCACTTCTCTTAGAAATATCGTCACCGCTGTAATGTCATTGTAATATAATCTGTTGCTCCTTTCATCATCTAAACTTTCGTTACATGTGCACTACTAACGTTGAGTTTTGTTCCTAAGGTTACTACCTGCATATACGTGCTTTGCACAATGATCGTAAAATCAGTCATCAATTGGTAGCCTTCTTTGATTGATTCCTTTCCTTTCTTGTTGAGCCATGAAAGCCAGCCTATTAGACTGCAATTATCCATGCATGTACAAGTTGTACAACCCTCTGGATTTGCAATTTTTGGTTCTTGACATTGGTTTTCTTGACATATACGTAAAATGTAACACCTTCGTGAGGAGCTCAGAATTCTCGGTTTCAACTCGGTTTATCAACATTTTTTGAATTCGGTTTCAAAATCCGAAATAAACAAAAAAATAGATTGCCTGGCCTTGTTCTCGTGAACCCGACAAGGCATCGTTTCACTATTGTCATTTCGGTGTGACAAATACACCGATTTTCGGTTTAGCGTTGACCGAATAAAACATGTCTGGTTTTGCATATACCGGAGATGCAATTTCGTGTTTTCAGCGGTGAGAGCGAATACGGTTGGGTTTTTCGCTCTTACACAAAAATGTTGTACAGATTTTAAAATACAAGAAATATTGTGTATAGAATTCCAAAATTTGCTTATACATGTGTGCATATATATATATTAAAGTATATACAATTCAATAATATTTTTTCACTTTTCACATTACTTTTCCTTCATAATTGTAATTTTATACAAGACAACAAAGAATTATCACAAATAAATATGTTTTTTCCTTAATTTATTGAGCTTGCCCTCCTATGTCCATTTCAATTGGCGACAGGGGTGTCGCCATTTCAAATGGCGGCGAGGCAAACTCGACATTTCCACTTTTACACGCAGCCAGAGGTCGAATGCCCCCTGCCGCCATTCCATTTGGCGGCGGAGACGGAGGAAATTCGGTTTGCCTGTCGCCATTTGAATCGGCGACAGATTCTGTCGCCAATTGAAATGGCGACAGGACCCTGTCGCCATTTCAAATGGACACAGGGGGGTAGTTTTGCTATTTTCTTTTTCGGCATATTATTTCTGTAAATTTTGATTAAAATAATATTATTTAAAAAAAAAATTCGCCTATTGCCTATGTAGTTATTATACTTATACGAGTATGTCTGTATGACTGTATCTGTATGTGATTGATATGTCACAAGGTTGATAAGTATTGTGAACCTATTGCCTATGTGATTATGCACTTATGCAGATAGTTTGTGTGTGATTGATATGTAGCTGTACAACCATCCTTGATCCTATTAAGACAATTGTAACTTTGTAAGTTTGTTACATGTGCCCCTATTAAGACATGCTTTATCGTATTTGTTCCTATTGAGCCGCTGAGGCATGCATACTTGTATATTTAATTGTTTCATTGTTAAATATTTATCATATTTAGGTTGTCTAATAGTTAAATATTACTCGCTAATTGCTGCATGCCTCATGTCTATACATTTAATTGTTATCGAGCTCAATCGAGCCGTCTATTCGAGCTTGCGTCAAGCTTGTCTATGTTTGCATGTTGTCGAGCTCAATCGAGCCGAGCTCGAGCAATTCGAGATTGTGTTAAGCCAACCTCAAGTCTAGCTCCGAGCTGAGACCCTAACTCAAGCTCGTTCAAACTCGACTCAAACTTCTATCGAGCTTGCACCTAAAAAATCACACTCGCTCAAACTTCTATCGAGCTTGCTTCTTTTATTTTCCTGTCGCCAGAATTGCATTACACTGACGGGTTATCCATGCTCATATGCTTTATGATATCAGTATGTTAAGTTCCGATCGAGCCAGTTGATTAGCCTGCGTCCATCATTTTGGACTGCGATGCAACATCGTTACGAAAATTTACAAAGCATTGGTTTATCATTTTTTTTACCAAAAAAAAAAAACCTTGGTTTGGGTAGCGCGCGAGAAACCACCCTGGAATCAAGTCGGGGTTGTGCAACTTTCGAAAGTTGGAGCGGCTAAAGGTTAAAGTTGAGCGTGAAAGTTCTACCTTTGGCACAGTAGTTAAAGGTTTAATATATGAACTCTCACTTTCCCTGGTTTAAAACAGAAGGACAAGAGAATCCATAGCTGCACCAGCGGCAATTGGAGAACCAAGAAGCACGAATCGACTACTACTATACAAGAGCGACCGGCTGACGAGACAGTGGAGCCTAGTGTTCAGTGCTCCGTCACCGACCTAGGAACCAATCAGTCTTAAGACACGCCTAACACACAACTGTAGCACCGACGATCATAAACAACGGCACCGCACAGCACCGCAAGCTGACGCAAGGAGATCGGGATTGGGGAATCAGACAGGCGGTGGCAGCGTCACGCTGCTCACGCGCAGGTGGCGTGCGCGGTGCACTGTCCTCGACAGCTTCCACGTGACGGGCCAGTGGACGGCGGTAAAGCAATGGCTACGCGCTAAACAAGAGGAGCTTTCCGTGTGCTCTCATCCGAGTTTTTTTTTTAAAAAAAACGATAATACATTTTGAAAATAATTTTACAAAAATAATACCCCAGTTTTTTTAACAAAAATATACCCGTCGCTATTTCAACTGACGATAAAAATCTATCGCCAGATGAAATAACAACAAGATATACAAAAATCCCAGCCTTGTTGACCAAATGAATGTTTGATAAAATAATCTGACGACTAATTCAATCCGCGACAAAATATACATCTGTCGCCAATTAAATTGGCGACGACAAATCTTCTATTGCCATTTCAAACAGCGACAGAAGCTCTGTCCCATTTGGTGATAGAGCTCATGTCAATAATTGAAATAACAATAAAGATAAATTTTTGTAAAATTATTTTAAAAATATATCATTTTTAAAAAGATTCAGTTCTACTCCCCCACCACACGGCCACGCCCTATGGCAACACAAGATTGTGTGATACAACATAAGACGAACTAAGGATCTATTTATTTTTACTTTTGATTTTGTATTATAGCCTCAAAAGCTGAATAAAAAAACAGTTTGATTCTACACATTGATTCTCACAATACAACCTATTCATATACACTGAATTCAAAATCAACTCCGTATGTGCTTTTTGATCTAGCTTTTAAAAAACCAGCTTCTCTACAACCACAATTCAGAATCAGGTTTCAGAAAATCCAAACCAAAACAAACATACCCTAAAATCCTAAAAACTGTGTGGTGGAGAGACCTCTGAAACGAAGGCACGAGAAACCGGCTTCAGAGTTCAGACGTTGAAATATGCACAGAATTTACAAGACCTGACTTACAGACCGGGAGCGCTGCTTGTTCTCGTGCCAATGCGCCATCCTCGAATAACAGGAGATAAAATCTCAGAGCCACGAACAAGCTCACGTTGGCTCAGCTCCAATGCCTATCCTCGTCCTGGTTATCGCCCTCGTCTCTCGCAGCCGGATCTTTTCCTCCGTCCACAGAATCTAATGTATCCTGCGAAGCATCAGAGATGTGAACCAGGTCAGTTTTGTGCCCCGGGTGAAAAAGCTGGACAGCAGCACGGGCGAATTCAGTGAGATCGACACATGCATCCTCGATTGTACAGAAAAGGACTGATGAAATCATGCGTCCTAGAATTCTAACTTTCCAGTTTCTACATATTAGCAGCCATCAAACCTCCAAAAAAAAGGATGAACACGTCAGTAACACAGTCTGATCGCTGGCAAGTGGCAAGTCAATGACAAATGGAGCAACGATTGCATTTAAGCGCCAGGAGCGAGCATATCAACAGGAAGCTATTCCCCTCGCAAGGACTTATCCACCAGGGACTTCCACTGACCACCAAAATTTTCAAGTCTTACGCTTTTGGCCATACAACTACATACGAGAAATGCAAAATCCCATTATTCAAACAGGATCCAAAAGAAACACAATCTATGTCAAGAGTTGTGCAAAAAGTGGCTTACGACCCCCAATGGGAATGGTCCTGGACGTGATATCTTCTGTAAGTGCAAATCCAACCAGTCAGAAAGAATTTGTCAAGCGCACGTTCACCAAGTTGCATGCAGCAGAGGAATGGAAGTAACCTACATCTGGTTGAATCATGATTTTGGCCAGTTCCAATATAATTCAAACTAGCTGAAAGGTTGTCTACCTTGCACAGGCATGTGGGTTAATCTGTTCATCATCTTTCGATCTGTAAAGTATCTGATTTCAAACGGGGAGTTCTAGATCATGAGGCAACCAAACTAAACAGTAATCCTTCTTTCCCTGTTCGAACTTCCAAAAAGCTTTTCTTTTTTCAATTATTGCTGTGGTCCTTGTGCTTATCATTTTATGCGGTTTGTTTAATTACTTGGCCATACAAACTTGGCAATTGCTAGCAGGTGTTCAACTCAGGAGACCGTGACAGCATAAATTTAGACGCACCTTCTTTTTCTATGGATGTAATGCTAATCCAACCAAGGATAAACAGAAACAGGTTTCGCCATATCTTCTCACTAGCAAATACTATGGTCTACAGATGTATGTATAGGCAGGACGTAAATTTCATTGTTACCTGGCGTGCCAGTTGGCACTGTTTGTCCCCTACAACAGCCACCAACGATCCCTTAGCACCCTGAAAATGGATGCATAAATAATAATATATATCAACCCCGGCTAAATGAGTTAAATTGTCAGCTGTCTTTTGCTTACGGCTGGAACGATGTGCGACGAGGACATGTTGTGCATTTTTTGCTCCAAGGACAGAAATTTCTTCTCCCAAGTTTCATTTAACCCTTGCAGAGCTTGATTAATCATGTGTTGCACCTGTTCCTGTGTGAACATTGGCTGTTGTCCCTGTTTGCTGTAACAACTTGGAGAGAATTTTGACAATGAATCAATGTGGGCCTTCTTGCTGACACCAGGGGCACCATAGTACCTCCCACGCTTCAAGCTCCCCACCTGTTCCTGTACAGTATGGGGGCCTAGCTTAGTATGTCTGGCCTCCTCAGTATGTTGATATGTGGTATCCTGAAAAATAGAACACGTGTGAAAAAAGTTCATCTGGTTGGGATACGGAAGTATGGAACCAATACCATTGCACAACTTTGTATTTGTTAATCAAAACATTACATGCAGCAGCAGTAGGTACCTCAGTTCGCAATGCCTTCTTGCCAACAAGTTCCCATTTACCACTGTGAATCTTGGTGGATGGGTCAATACCCAGCTTTCTACCACTGTCCATGCTCTATACAATCAAACCAGAAACATCAATTCATGCTGAAACATGTCAATAAGCAGGACTTGCATTCTTAGTTCTTACCATAAGCTGCTGATGCATTGTTACACTTCGCGAGCCTGCAGCATGACAAGGGTGGCTTCCTGCATTTCGGTTCTTTCTTTTTCGGTAAGAAACCTTCATGACTTCATCTTTGGCCCAATGGTCACACAACATTTCCCACCATTTCGGCTGCATCCATTCAGGGACAAATGGTTTCCAATTCAGCGGATCATCATGCTCAAGTACCACAGAGTCATCTCCCTGCTGTTCCTCACAATCTTCTCTACCAACTTCCTCTTCTAATGCCATTTCTCCACTGGCCCTAACAACCGCAGAAGATCTTTTGGCCTTTTTTGCTGCCAACTCCTCTCTAACCCTTTGCTTCTCATAGCAAAAGAAGTTAACTAATTGTCTAACCGCTTTACGGTCAAAGATCTTTTGACACTCCTCTTCCTGGCCTGGGGTCCACTTGTAGCGTTTCTGCAGTATTCAAATAACAGGCATTCATCATTTGCAAATCTCAGTGAGCAAAAAATAGTTTGAAACATGTCATGGTAATTTACTCACAAGGAATTCATCCAACACAGTAGCCCTTACATCTGAAGGACATTGATGCCAATGGTAAACCACAAGCTCACAGGGTTTTCCATTGGTATCCGCTGATACATAGGTCCCAGGGTAGTTATGCTTGACAAGAAGAGAAAGGGTAGTTGCTACCTTAGGACAGGGCGGGTGCACATTCCAGTTGCTGGTTGCGTAAGTCAACTTGTCACACACATGAAAATTATAATGTACAAGTTCTTTAACCATCGATAAACATAAAAACATGGGAAATACTTACTCTGTACCATTGGGCATCAGCACAGGCCTATCAGCTTCTTTGCGTGGCTCCATTAGTACTGCAGGGACACGCCCCCTGCGCTTTTTTGATGATTCACTAACAGATCCTGACAGCATATCACAATGCTGTACATCCTGAAATTGCTTGATATCAGACAGTACTCAAATCATGCAGATGCACATGAAAAAAGAACCTCTTGCAAAAGTTATATCCTTGGGTCTTTCCACCAGAATTTCCATTAAACAATGGAAGGCTTCCCATGTGCAATTAACCACATGTAACACTATGCATTGCTGTTTAATGAGCACAGCACTGCAGATAACACTTGTAACCCCACATTGGAAAGAAAGCTCAGCAAGAAGGGAATGGGGAGGGACCTGGGAGTAGAGGGGTGGTCGTGTTTGGTGGTGCAGCATTGTTGGACTGCTGCAATTAAGTGGTAGCTCTGCAAGAGTGGGAGGCACATGTTAGTGATAAAGATGTATCAATAGAGACAATCAAGTAGGTTGGAGAGAGGGACATACTTTCAAGTGAAGGTGAGGTGATGGTCGGCAATGTAGTGGTAGCTGGGACTGGCAACAAGGCAGCAAGGCGGCTGCATGAGGCAACCAAGTTTATCTGGTAGCGTGTTCCTGCGAAGGACCAGTCCCCAGGATGTTCCCCATCAATTGAAGATGAATCAATGAAGCCATTCTTTTTTTGCCTGCCATTCTCTGCAACGTTATTGCTATGAGGATTGAGTTGCACATGCTCCGAATGGTTCTTGCCACTGCAAGCCTGTTGTGCCATTTGTCCATCCATATACTTATTTTTATTCTCTGATGGATATGAATGCACTTCATCAATCCTATCAAGCTGGTCAATCCCATTAAAGCTTTCTTGATGTATCTCATGCTCATGCCGTGAATTAGAGCTACGATTTTGAAGAGCCCACCTAGTCTCTGGTGAGTACATCTGGCTGTAGCTGTGTGGAAACTGCTCAGTTTGTGGCGTATTCAAAGTAGATGGTGTAGTAGCATCGACATTATCCAATTCATTAGAGCCAGCTTGAGGACATCGGTACTGAGTCGCTGAACTAGGGTCAGGATCAGCTATGGTCCTCTCAATCTGTGAAGCTTTCGATTGATTTTGATTTGGGGAAGCATCAAGTCTCTGGATAGGCTCAGCATCAATAAGGTCTGGTGATCCCTTTGCCAAGCGCTTACTGCGCCTAAGATGAGACCACTCATTTGAAGAATTCATCAAACTCTTATTTTTCCTCTTCTGATTTCTTTTGCGAATTGCTTTGCAGGAAAGGTCCACCTGTACCTGGTCCACATGAACCACATCACTGGAAATTTCACCTGCCTGCTGCTCACGGACAATTTGATGCAGATAACTTGTCTGCTCATGCTCGATAGCACTAGGAACAGCCACATGACCACTTTTCTGCTTGTTGTGCGTTGTATTTGTGTCATTGGGAAACCCTCCTTCCGCCTGGTCTGTACGAACTGAAGAGTTTGAAGGCATTCCTTCTGCCTGTGATGCATGGGCGGCCTGATTAGGATGCACTTCCTGTACCTTTCCTGCTTGACAAGATTTTGCACCAACTGCAAATATAGATTTCTTCTTGCGAGGCTTGGCAATAGTCACATTGAGTGGCTCACTATGTGACTCCTCTCTATGCTCTGAAGGATTGGCAGGCTCATTTTGTAGCCTACCTACTACAGGAATTTGTGTTCTTGTGTCAGCTCTGAATGAACTGAAGGGCTCCTCTCTAAAAGAAAGCTTGGGATGTTGTTTATGTGTCTGTTCTGAATGAATGGGCTTTTGAACCTTTCCAAAAATAAACAATGAGAGGGTATAATGAGGTACTCTGGTCACAAAAAGTGTCAACATGGGAAATGCGGACAATTCTTTGCAACTTTGATCGACAAAACTTCACAAAATTTGAGCTGGCCTCACACAAATTATATAAGTAGATTGATCATAAAATACTTCCATAATATTATTATATTGTAGCTTTTGCAAATATACGGTAATAAAAACCAATGGTCAAAGTTTCACCAAATACTTTAAAAGTAAAAAGGAACACCTTTTTTCTGTGGCCGGAGGTAGTATATGGTTGTCAAAAGGAAAATTAGAACTATAAATATCCCAAGGAATGAGGTTATTCAAATTTTAAAGCATCTAAACTCCGGTCCACATCTCATAACCACAGTGATTTCAGCAAATAAAGATTTTTTGTGACTCACTTAAACTCATATCAATTAGCACCTACCTCAGGTTCTCTTAATCACCTCCTGCACTTGTACCACTATCTCAAGCTCTGTGTTGATCAGGCAATAATGCAATATGAGGTGGTTCCTTTTATAAAATCTAGGGTGTATTTGGTTGGTGGGATGAGGCTGAATGGGATGCGATGGTCCTGTACTTTGGTTCCATTGTTTTGAGTGAATGGAATGGTTTAGCATCTATAGGAAATATTCCTCAAGTTTATATCCCATCATCCAGGATGGGATGGTTCCATTCAAGCAACCAAACACATGAATGACTTTTTTCTTAAACCATTTTATACATGTACCGCTTGGTACAATCAACCAAACACACCCTTAGTGAATCCAAAAGCTAACCCCTTGTTCTCTTCTATATCCCATTATCACCATTTTATATCCATCTTCACTGAACTTGCTTATTCATTGACAGAATCAAGTACTGTTCACTCATTCCAATTCATGGAAGATGGAAAAAATCAAATGCTGGTCGATTGCACCAACCGTGTATGGACCTAGGTAACCTCTTACTACAAATGCCTTCTGCTTCAATAAAAACCAAACATGAGAAAATGACGACTACTAAAAACTCAGGATCCCTTCATTAGCCACTCCTTGTCAAACCAAGTGATCTAAAAGTGAAGTCACGCATCCCAGTCCAAAATTCCTGACTTAATTTAACCTCGCTGCTTAGAATTATTACAGGAAAAGATCGCAAATGTACATTACAAGCACAACACAAACATTAGGCATTCTCGTAACAATGCTACCAGTAGCCTCTTCAGCTAATTTAACCTCACAAGTTAGCATTAGCAACAACAGCCATCGCTCCATTACTCACGTTTGAGCTACCTTAGGGATTTGATGAAGCAACAATGCATTGCAACGGAAACCCTGGAAGCAAACGATCGCGAACAGTACCTCTGGGGGCTTCGGCGGCCGGTTGGAGGTGATTGGGACGGCTGTGGGAGGCGCGACGACTGAGATGGCGGTAGCGGGGGAGGCCGCGAGCTCGGCGCCGCAGAGCGAGCAGGCGAAGCGCCCGACCCCGTGCGGCACGCTGAGCACGGCGCCGCACCCGCCACACGCGACGCGCACAGGCGCGGCGGAGCGGGCACCTCGTCCGGGGAGCGGGAGCGCGCGGCGAGGGCGCGGCGGCAAGAGCCCCGGCGGGAGCGCCTGGGGCGTGCCGCAGTCGGGGCAGGCGAACTCCGTCAGGCCGTGCTCCACCTCCAGAGTCTCGGCGCACCCCGCGCACTGCACCTCGAGGATCCCCGGCGGCGGCGCCATGAGAGGAAGGAGCTATAGCTAGGGTTTTAGTTTTTTGCTCTCGGGGAAAGTGTGCAAGGACGGCGGAGTGTGATCCGATCTGCTCTAGTGGCTATCCCGACAGCTGCTGCTGGTCTACTGCAGACGGTAGCAAGCTTGGCCCACTAGCCTGCAGTCCGATTAAAAAAAAATTAGCTTAGCAGTAATTTGTGCTTCTCTTTTAAAAACTATGATTTATTCCCTAGAGAAAACGATGATTTATGTTAGATCATATAGAAGTCTAATATTTGCTACTTTTAAATCTATATAAACCGATGTTGAACCTTGGATCTAACAAGCCTTTCGAAAACTAATCACCTTTGTTTTGGGAGGACTGTTATTTGATTTATTACCTCGGTAACCTTTGTAATTGTAAAATATTTCTTCAAAATAAACAATCAAAAATATACCAGGAAATTTGAATAAGTATAAGGTATCTTTTGACTTTTTCCGTTGAAAGATTGATTTCAACCTCACGAGCGTACTAGCGTCAAGTAATGCTTTATTTTTAGAATTAGAGGAGTCTAGTCACCTCTAATTTTAGTGGCACGCTATGACACGTTTTAAGGTAAAAAAACGAGTAAAAATCCAAGAAGCAAATTAAAAATGCCTTTTTCATGTGGCAAAAGTGACAGCATTTAGTTTTGTCGACACCGTCATAGGACCTAAATGTTGAAAAGGTCAATTTTTGTCCAAAAGAGACATGCATTAAGCATAATCCTAAGTCCTAACAAGACAATGAAGACAAATTATGCATAGGATATTCTTGTTGTTGCCACCGTTTTTTAGGAGTCGAGAACAATTACAAATCACATCATAAAAGGCTATTGATTTTTGAGCGGGAGGCCATTTTACTTTTCTATTTGCTTCCTTTTTTTAAGAAAAGAGCTAGCTTAAATTTACTATTTATTTCAAAGAAAACTGGTAAAAGATTGATTCTTCCATACCAAATAAGGTGCAAAACGTTAAAAAAAAAAAATCGTCGGAAAATTTAGTGTCGGGCGGCTTCCGCAGCGAGCCTTTCTTTTCCCGACGGCGGCAGGGGTAAGCGGTAGGGGTCTCACTGCAGCTGTTGGCTGTTGCCACCGACCGCACACAGATCTCAGTCTCACTCCAATAACCCCGTTCCCCAAGGGCCCCAAACAAAACGAAGGAACCCTAGCCATTGCCACCCGACGGTCATGGCGCCGCTGCCGCCGCCGCCGCCGCCGGGGTTCGTGGAGGTACGGTGCGCGGGGTGCGGCGAGACGCTGGAGGTGGAGCCGGGCCTCACCGAGTTCGCCTGTCCGGACTGCGGGACCCAGCAGGCGCTCCCACTGGAGCTCATGCCGCCGCGTCCGCGCCGGGCGCTGCCCATACCCGGCCGCGTACCCGCCGTCGCCGTCGTTCCTGTGCCTGTGCCCGCACCGGCACCCGCGCGTATGCCGTGCGGCAACTGCGGCGCGCTGCTGAGCGTCCCGGCCGGCCTCCGGCGCTTCACATGCCCTCTCTGCGGCGTTGAGCTCGTCGCCGACGGCGGCCGCCTCCGGCTCTACCTCGCCTCCCCGGTCGCCGCTACAGTCTCCGTCGTTGCGCCGCCACCAGCTGGCGTCACGCTCACATCCCCATCCCCGCCCCGGCGGTCGGAGGTGCGTATCTGTGGTGTGTTTGGATTCGTGGTACGAATTATTTTCTGTATGATCTAAATTAAATGCAATGTCACATTAGTTCAAGAATATCATATTACATTGTGGCAAGAATCCCGATGTTGCTCAGCTAAAGTTATACTAAGTGAGTTGAGCAAGACTGTCTGAGCCTTTTGATTGTATTGTGTTTGTAAGCTGTAGATTTTCTGGGTTTATCAATGGGATGACTGTAGGGTTTTAATTTGCATTTGCTTTTGACCCATTCAAGAACTCTTAATATTGTATTTGAGAATATAGGCAATTCACCGTTGCAAAAAATACCCAAGAGCCTTGCTTATATATTGAGGTTAGCCTTATTGTAGATCAGTCACAATTTGGTTATTATTATTTTTGAGGAATTAGAAACATGAGTCGTTTCCCCCTAAATAAGAAGCTGGATCAGTGATAGTGAATAGAGAATTAGAGAGTAAGTTTCAAGTTTAACAGTGTCTAGTTTAAGGCCTGGTCGACCAGCATGAAGGGAGATTCCGTGGAGAGAGAGAGAGAGAGAGAGAGAGAGAGAGAGAGAGCAACGGAAGATACCAAAGACAGAAGTTATACATTATGCAAGTCAGAAGTCTTGATTTGCCACATTTGGTTGACTTACAGTCATGCAGTCATATCTCTCCAAAACTTCTTTGATCAGGATCTCCTTTTCCCTACTCAAGTATAGATCTATTCTCTAATACTATTTTCATGTTTGTTTTTGTTTCCTTTTTGTGGAGCAGGAGCAAGTAGAAAGATATGATCATCCAATTTGCTCTGAGCAGACACCAGAACAATGCCCCAGTTGGCACAAAAAGAGCATGTTGGCACAAAAAGAGCCCTTCAACCATTCAGTTCATGGAGAGGAGCCACATATTGAGGCACTCAATAACACTACTGTGAGGTCTAGTGCGTGGAAAACTAGATTGCAAGCTGGTACTGAATCTATAGGTGTTGAAAAAGTTCAACCAGAGCCTCCCATTCAGGCAAGCTGTGCACCACAGGCACAAGCTCTCCCTCCCAGTCATTCAGTTCGTAGAGGCCATGTTGCAAGTCACAGACAGCAGACAAATTGTGTCTCTCGTACTATGGAGCATGAAAAAGTAGAGCATCTGAATCAATCTGCTAATGTAGAACAGGCGCAAACTGAGTATCAGAGCAAGACAACTGGATGGAATCTGACGAGGAAAAGGAGCGGCAAGAGTACCAGTGGGAGTCAGAAGAGGAACAATAAGGACTTGACAATTGCTCCAAATGAAGGGCTCCATCTTAGGCGTAGTAAGCGCTTGACAAAGCAGACAGAACATCCAATAAACAATGAGCCTGTCCAGCGGCCAGCTGCTTTCCCAAATGCATGTAATTCTGATCCTCCAGATATTTGTCCCAGTCCATTACTTCAGCACCAAATGCCTCAAGCAAGCTCAAGTGAGTCGGGCAATGTTGATGCAGCCATTTTACCAGCATCTTCAAATCATGGTATGTCTCAAGCTGAGAAATTCTCGCACTGCTACAGTCAGTTGTACCCTCCAGAGGTCAGGGGTACAAACCGGCTTGATAAAAGTGTTAAACTGGTGCAGCCACAGTCACCAGAGGCCCTACATAAGGTTATGCATGTGCAACAGGTATGAGAACCTCCAGGTGATGCTACTTAGAGAAGAATTGCAGGAACAATTTAGTTATCTTAGTGTCACTATTGAAGGCCATGACAAGGATAAAATCTCTCTCAAAACTGGTTCTCTGGCATCAACTGCCAGATGACCATCGCTGCGGCGCTGCCTGCATTCGCTTTGCCCCCTCATTGCTGTCGCTAACTGCCACTGCACTGCCCACCATAACTCTGCCTTATGTACAGACAAGCTGGTCTCTACCTCATTCAACTCCATGTAGCACTGATACATCTTTGTGCCTCACACTTACAGCCCTACCAGCTCATGGCAACCTTCCACCACCTCACACTGCTATCCTAGATTCCCAGGTCCCTCCCTCCACACACGCCCCTTCTATGCGTGTTAACCTTGTGTGAATTATGCTCTTTTGAGCAACCCTTCCTATGGCATGAAATTTGAAAATTAGATGGACTTACCGAAGGTGATGTATGGATATTTAATATTTGCGTGGTTTAAGCGTGGGTTCAAATCTTGCAGGTATTGATTGTATGCAACTATGCAGACACACGGTACATCATTTGCTTCAGAGCTTTGTGTAGTCCTAATAGGCTAATAATGCAGTGATATGTGTTATATACAAGCCAGAAAAAACTTCCTGATCTTACAATTGCTAATTTAAGGACCATGACTTGAATTTCTGTGTGAATTCTACATGTTGAGTGTATCTGAGTGGTTTTAACGCGTAAACATTCACCTATTCAGGAGGGTGCACACGGTGGCCATCTCCTGTCAGGATCTGATGGCAAATCATCAGGTAAGCGCAAGGGACGTCGTCCTACAAGACTGATCGAACCACGTAGGGAAGTTGACAGGCCCATTCTGAGACCAAATAATATCGAGTATGTGTATTGATAAATTGTCGAAGTTGTCTCTTAATGCACTCTATCTTCATGTACTTGACAAGTAGAATTACCCCGACAGCAACTGGGATGTCGACCCACCTTGCCCTAAGGTGGCCTCTACCATCACT
This sequence comes from Rhipidocladum racemiflorum, assembly GCA_036346355.1. Classification (NCBI taxonomy): domain Eukaryota; kingdom Viridiplantae; phylum Streptophyta; class Magnoliopsida; order Poales; family Poaceae; genus Rhipidocladum; species Rhipidocladum racemiflorum. The sequence goes on along the minus strand of CM070576.1, from coordinate 65,164,992 downwards.
GTTCTTATGAAGCAGAAGTACCCTGGATCAACCTATCAGCCGGTTGGTCAGCACGGTGATGTTCCACCTAATGGAGAAGTGGTACACCACTGGCACCAGTATCCTCCGAAGACGAGGGCTTCTATTTTGAATGAATTTCTTGTAAGTAACTGAATAAATGTGTATTATTGTAGATATTTTAAACCATTGATCTTATATTTCAATTGCTGTAGCAACGCTATAAGTGGGCCCCTGGCCATGAAGCAGACTGCCTGAAGCTATTTGAGCACAGAGCAGTAAGACAGTTTACTGGCCTCCTGTGCGAAGAGAAGCGAAGGGTTAGAGCAGAGTTGGCTGCAGTACAAAAAGCCAAAGAAGCATCGGGCGCACACAGGTCCAATAGACACACAGAGTCAGAGGAGGAAGATGCTAGAGAAGAGCCGGAGGACCAGCAGACAGCAGAGGAAGGTGAGGACGATGACCCATTACACTGGAAACCTTTCCCCCCTGCATGGATGTATCCGAATTGGTGGGAGAGGTTGTGCGAGCACTGGGCCCAAGAAGAAATTTTGAAGATGTCTTCCCAGAACAGGAAAAACCGATACACTGGAGGTCGTGCTCATCACACAACAGGTTCGCGGAGCATTGCCATGCACCGACAGCTTATGGTAAGACATGAATACAAATTCCCTTGATTAACTCATTTCAATGCCGATTCCTGATTCTGATTGAATTGAATAGGTCATGGAGAATGGCGGGGAGCCGGTGTCGGAGCTCGAGGTATTCAACAAGACCCATAAGCTTAACGGTGGGACAGGGGAATTTGTCAGCGTGCGAGCAAAGCGAACTGTGGTAGGTGCCCAAGTTGTAATCATCATTTTTCTTTGTGGTAAAAAGTTGCATGCATTATTTAGAAAGTAGTCGTAGTGTAACATGCAAATTGATTTTACGAGTACAGCAAATGGCTACTGAACCGTGTTTGCATGCACTGCATTTTCCAGGAGGGTTTCAAGAAGCGTATGGAGGAGGCCGGTGATAAACATATAGACCCCCATCTTGCATGGGCACAAGAAGTGGGGGGCCGCAACCGTGGGAGGTACTATGGACTCACCGGTATTATTGACAAGGCCAAGATTGATGAAATAGCGAAGTCCATCCCTGAGTTTGGTAAAAGGGGCCAGCGGCAAAAGTTCACACAGGAGCAGGTGCAGCAGATGATTAATCAGGCTCTGCAAGGGTTAAATGAGACCTGGGAGAAGAAGTTTAAGTCATTGGAGCAAAGTGTGCGTGTTGTGCCATTGTTTGGTGTTGATCCTGAGGTACATGAAAGCTGAGTATTGGGTTTCTAGTCCAAATTAGGGGTGAGAGATTGATGTGATGTCTCTATCTGCAGCATGTTCTTGGGTCTTCTGCAGCTGGAGGGGGGTCTCAGGAGGATCGGTCAAGACATCAGGTAAACGATGACGTCATGAAACTTACACATCATTTTCAGTCTAAAATGGAGCCTATCCTTGTCAGTTTGTCACGCTTGTATTAAGGATTTTGAGCACAAAAAGAAATGCATAAATCATAGTTGTGGTACTAAGCTTTATCCTATCATGATCTTTAATATGCACAATTGGGATCCTTGGTAGAAAAATAAGATCAACAACAGAATTGTGAAGCAACAAAGTGGCAAAGCAATTGTTGCGAAATGTTCATAGCTGCAAATCTGAGCACGAAAGCAAATGGTCACTCTTTCCCACCACACATAAAAAAAATGAAAATTCAGATAGCGACAGTGTAGCTCCCAAGCTGATCAACTTCTTGACCTAAGTTCCTGCATAAAGTGCAGATACGTTTGGTCGGACTGATCGGGCTTCCTTTCTAGCTTGTTCATTGGAGCAACTATGAAGGGAACTAATTATATGACGGTTTGCAGGACGGCTCAGATTCTCAGCATGGAGAGAGACGTCGATCTGCGAGACATGAGGATAATGACGACGACGAGGAAGTGGTGTCTACAAGTGTTTGAGCTGCATCGCTATACAATTCTTTTAGCATGTTATATAACCTGTAGCTGATGCTGTTTCTGTGCCCGTTGCACTTTAGAGAAATGCTGAAATGCAAGGGCGTCTCCCCACTGTAACGCACGCGCCCTCGATAAGCTAACTATTACTCGGATAGGTTTCAACTCTACTATGGTGATCACTGATCAGTATCAGGATCCTAAGCAGGATCGTTTTTGGGTTGATACAATTGCGATCATTGGATTGTACCGTGGTCTCATGGAAGGATCCAGCCTCATGAACCGTGATTTTACAAATCACAATGGTTTAACCACTATTTTATGTGTTTCTTCTTGATTAAGTTCTACCGGTATTAAAATGGTCTGCAGGATAGACATTGCTCTTTTGCTACGGGATCATAATACTAACCATCAGGTTTTAAAAATCGCTCGATTTCCATCCCTATCTGGAAGGGGTGCAATATTTAAAATCGATAAGTAAATCGGTCAAATTCTTTCAACCACCACTTACCTCAATTATCGGCTAAAATGGGACAAGTGATCCATTCTCCCAGGCCCCAGCCACCACTTGCCCTTGACAGGCAATGGCGCCAGCGCGGCATGCCTCGGCGGCGGCGGCGGATGAGGGTTTGCCGGAGGTGTTGGAAGTGCGGTGCGCTGGGTGCGGCGAGACGCTGGAGGTGGAGCCGGGCATGACGGAGTTCATCTGCCCGGGCTGCGCCACGCCGCAGTCGCTCCTGTCGGAGCTCATGCCGCCGCCGCGGAAGGCGCTGCCCCTGCCCCGCGGCGCGGCTGATGTCTGGGGCGCGCGGCTGCCGTGCGGCACCTGCGGGGCGCTCCTAAGCGTGCCGGTCGGGCTGGCGCGCCGCGCCTGCCCAATCTGCGGCGCCGAGCTCGCCGTCGACACGGCGCGGCTCCGGGACTACCTCCTGTCATCCGCCGCAGCGGAGGGTGCCGTCCCTGTGATGCCGGTGGGGAACTCTTCGGCGCCACCAATCCTCCAAGCCCGAGAGGTATGTTGTTGCCGCTGTGCTCTTGTAGATTCAGGCTTAGTTATGGAGTTGTATTTGATCTTCCCCCCTTCCCTGTGTTTTTTTTTTTTTTTGGTTTTCCCATCAATTGTTAGTGCAATACGTTTGAGAAAGGCGGAACTTTATTCTTAGGGTTAGATAATATTACCGACAAATTTGGTGGTATCAAAATTGAGAAGAGTGAGCTTTTCTATGTGCTAAACCTAAACCATTTGAAACATCTCAAACTGTAAACTGGAATTGAGGGGCATGTGCCATGAGTGAACCAGTAGTTTAATTTACTGAAAACACTTCTCTATTTCCACCTGCACAATGTAGCTAGGGCCTATCACAACAAAACTGTTTTCTTTTGGAGCAACTAGTAAAAAAGTTGAGCTGTAAGCTGTGAATGGAAGAGAGGGGGGCATTCCTGTGAATGGAAGAGAGGGGGGCATAAAAAAAAGCATGTGACTGGGTGTTGCATTTGAGGAAAGAGTATTCTGTCGGTCTATTGTTGGTGGATTTGAGAAGTATTGTTGGTGGATTTGAGAAGTATGTAGATTGCTGGATCAGCAAAGTGATGTATTCCAAGGGGACAAAGTGTTGCTGGACAGTAAGAGATTGCAATCCGCGGAAGCAGGTTGAACAGAACCTAGTTTTTGTTTCATGATTATTAGCTTGATTTGAGCCAAGTTTTCTTAGTATGAGGAAATTCTCATTAAGTTGAAGAAACATATTATCTATCTGAGAGGTGCTTCTATGCTTTCCCTCCTAATACAAGTTGCACAAATCTTGAAGCAAACGAAAGGGTAAGTAATCCTCATCAACTCTTCATTAATGCTTAAATATTTGTACAACTTTAAAAAGGAAGAGCATAGAAGCACCTCTCATCTTTAATATTTCATCAACCCTTCATTGATTTGATATATGCTACATTTCTGTGTCTAATAGGGCACTTTTCGGGTGCTTCTATTGCAATGCAGGTGCAGCAAGAGCATCCTAATTTTGAAACTCGTTCAGGACTTATCCGAGCAGAACCTAATCAACTAAATTTTATGGAACAGGTACATACAAAGTTTCGAAATCAGCTTATTTCAGAGCAGACAACCAGATCGTGCTGACTATATCATTGATGGAGAGGAGTTACATGAGGTCAATGAGGTTATCACTAGGCATAATAAGCAGAGAAACAAATATTCAGTTGGCTCAGGAATCATTAGTGTAGAAAAGAGACAAGTACAGCCTTTAAATCAGGTCAGGCATCAGGCACAAGATCAATGTTCCAGGCAGCTACCCTTTTCCTTCAAAGAAGACACATCTAAAGCATCCAGATAGAGTTATTGAGACAGAGCCAGATTCTATTACTTCTGCAGGTTTTAGAGGATCGGCATGCATTGCACCCATGAAGGAGACCACTGCAACACGTATACATTGCAGAAAAATTCTAGTTTTGTAAATTCGGATTTAAATCCGAATTTAAATCAAAACTAGAATTTTTCTGCATATTCATAATCTACATGATTTTACATAAATTTAAAAAGTTGTCTCGTTGAATTTGAAGTTGTATAGCGAAAGTTATTTGTATTTTAATCGGCTCAATAGGAAAAATCACCAAAAAAAAAAGCAACCTCCAGCCAAGTGGGAGAGCTGAAGGTCACTGTTACTCCACCTCATGCGAATGGGATTGCCTGGAGGTTCTGTGCGCATTATTTTTCCTAATCACTGGCCGGTAAAAAAAAAATTGAGATCCAGCGTAAATAAAAAATGGGAAAAAAATTTCCAGCGGATTGGATCTGCGGGACCTGGCCGAAAAAATTTTAAAAAAATTATACCGTGAACTGGATCCGCTGGATATCACTGTGTAAGGGTTATTTCTATTATTTCATTCGTTGTGCGGCTATTTTCGTAAAAAATTCGGTGAATAGCGCCGGAACAGTAAAAATTCGCTAGACAAAGCGGGTCGTGCGGCCCGCTGCCCGCCCCCTTCCCACTCCCCGTCCCTACTAACTGTTGGGCATTGATCCGAATTCTATCTCGGGCTTTTGGGACGCATTTGGCCCATTTCAGTGTAGCTCGTTTCAGACTCGAGTCACTCTGTCTGTCTATAAATACCTCATTTATGCTAATTGAGAGGATTGATGCTTCATTATACTCTGTATTCAAAACCCTAAAATAGTGATATCATTCTTCGGTGCCCGTGTTTTTTTCCCGAAAGGGTTTTCCCGAATGTGTCTCCTGTGTGTTTATTCTGATTGATCTACTACAAATGGTATTACGCGGATCGAATCTTCGATCTGTAGCCGCCGGCCGTCGCGTCTTCTCAGCTTCTTCGCCAGCGCCGCCAACCAGGCCTGCTCATCGGCGCGATCCGCTGTAGCCTGGCTTTCCTCGTCGCGCGTCACGCACGCGATCGCCGTTCGCATCGTTACCCACCCGATCTGCAGGGAGCGCTTCACCTGATCAGACTCATGAAGCCTCACGTCTGCAGGAGAAAAAGAAAGAAACATTGGTCTTTGTTTCAATTCTGGGAGCACGTCCGTGAGGTAAGGACATAAGGTAACGTTCGTGAGTTGATTATTTCTTCCTCTTCTTTTATTCCTGCTCATCGGTACCTCTGATGATTTAATTGTAAACATCGGATATATTTGTTGTCATCACACCGAACATGTTGAAACATATGTTAATGTAGTGTAAAACAACTCTAATTGTTCAACCGTCGCAAATATGTTAATGTAGTGTACTAACCTGGCACCTCCAATGTCATGCAGCAAAACCCACTTCTCCAACGGTTCCGCCTCAATCCAGTGCGAGAAACACTTAATGTTCCTTGACGATCATCTCCTCATACTAGGAGGGTCAAGCGTCCCAAGGGGTGATAGCCTTTTCGGTGGGCAATCGTTCGTCGTTGGTGGTTGCTTCTTCAGCTCTTCAATATGTGCGGTAGTGTGCTTGTTCAACTCAGCCAGTATCGCGTTGAACTTGTGTGCCTGATTTTGCTTGCATAACCTCTTAAAAAGGTTCATGAGTTTCTTGTTCTTGAAATGCATGAAAAAAATTTGCTCCCAAATGTCTCATGCACCACCTGTTCTGCATATCACGCCATGAAAATGGCTCATCAATGTCATCCTACAGAGTCTTAATTGCCGAAATGATACCTTTATGATGATCATGAATGATGCACACATTTGGCCGATCACCAACTACCCCGAACTTCAAATGTCTGAAAAACCACAGCTAACTATCCCGGTTCTCACCCTCAACAAATGTGAAGGCCAATGGAAGTATGTGGTTGTTCGCATCAACTGCAATGGCCGTTAGAATCTGCCTCTTGTATTTTCCAGTCAGAAATGTACCATCGACACACAGAAATATACTCTAAATTTCACTGCGCCCGACATTACTACGGCGACATAAACAAAATTTATATTTAGATCACCACTAACGTTTCATATCACTAACAAAACAAAAATTAGGATGATTTAGGGTTTCGCTAACATTTTTTTCAAACCTAAAATCTCTAACATTGCACAATAACTAAAATGTCTAACATTGCATCAATACCAAATATTTAACTAAACTAATAATCAACGTAAGAAATAAAAAAAAAAACTAGGGTTATTGCATCCATATATAATATCTAGAATCCCTAATATTGCATCAATGTCTAATATCGCTAACAATTCGTCCAAAACATAAAATCCCCAACGTTGCATAAATACCTAAAATGTCTAACATTGCATCAATACCTAATATGTCTAACATTGCATCAATACCTAATATTTAACATCTAAAATCTCTAAAATCGCATCCATGTCTAATATCGCAAACATTCCATCAACATCTAAAATCTCTAATACTGCATCAATACCTAGTATTGCATCAAAACCTAATCTCTACCTAAACTAATCATCAATATAAAAAATAAAAAAACATAATATCAAAATGAGAATTTTACCTCTATTTCTTCTCCCTCTCCTCCTCCTCCTCCTCCTCCTCTCTCTCTCTCTCTCCCCCCCCCCTCTCTCTCTCTCTCTCTCCCTCCTCCTCTTCTCCCGCGTGACCTCCTCCTCTTCTCCCGCGCGCGCTCGCTCTCCCTCTCTACCGCTCGCTATCGTTCCCTCACCGCTCAGGAAAATGAAGCTCTGGTCGACGTCGACCAGATTTGTAATCGGCCATTTTCGCCATATGGCTTGGCAAAATTAGTATTTTCACCATAGGGCATGGCGAAAATAGGCTAACCACCATATTTATTGTTTGACTCTGTTGGAAATCACGGATTACCATATTTTCGCTGATCTGTTTGGCGAAAACACCATTTTCGCCAAGCTGTCTGGCGAAAACACCATTTTCGCCAAGCCATATGGCAAAAAGGTATTATTTATGCAAATTTCCAAATCTACATATTAATGTCGGAAATCTTTTTAAAAATAATATTATTTTAAAAAAATCGACAACGAGATGTTACCGGGTGCTTGTATGCTCTGCTGCGTTGCGTTGCATTTCACTCTTGCGCATGGTATGCTTCAGTTGCGTGCCTCGTCAGTATTCCTTCCATTTCTATAGGAGTGAAAAGATCAGAAACAGGGTATGGGTGTTTGTAGTATGAAGTATCTCACACTCATTTTAAAATGTAATCGATTTAAGGCTACAAATTCATCGAAACCGTGGCAATTCTATATTAGTAGTAAAACATGTTTGGGCTAGTGAAAGCCCCAATTCAATAATTCACAGTGAATGAGATATATAAAAAGGTGTCTCGTACAAAGAACTTTGGAAAAGATTATCGATTTGCTAAGCATGTGGAAGAAGATAGCAAGGCATCGCTAACAAAATGTAATGAATGTATGTAATTGTCTGTTCGTGACAGATTACTGGTGCGCCGATGCATCAGATGGTTGTCGGACATGACCAAGGTCGCTACTCAGTTAACTGCTGCTTACTTAAGTTATGGCGGAGCTGCAGACCAACAGTGACAATATGGCGTTCCCAACTTCCCATCACAAATGTCTCTCTTCTTTTCCAGCCTGGATATAAAAAAGTCGTGAAAAATAAAATAGAAATTCACCTTTGCGAAGTCAAACTTTATTAATACTATATCAGTTTAGCCGTTTCCAAAAAGGAAAATTGCTTAGAGTACTGAGTATTTCTTCACCTCAGAAGTACTCAAATTTCCATCTCTCCTATTAGCCTCAAGATTTAGGTTCTCACTTTGTCTCAGGCAACGTTGGCAGTACTCCGACGACTATTATGGCGAGTTAGTGTTTAGGGTCCATTGGAACTCTAGATTTTTAGGAAGAGAGGGGGGAAGCGGACTGGTGGTGGCGGCAGGGACATGAGGCAACAATAGCGCCTCAGGTCAACGTAGGGTGGTGGGTGGAACGATGACGAGACGAGAGCGATTATGAGGTAATGGGAGGCGGTGGTGGATTTGGCATCAGAGGCCACACAATGGGGGCCTCTCACTGAAGAGGAGGGAAGAAATGGTACGCGAAGGTGGCTCATTGGAGAGGAGGAAGAATGGCAAAGGGAAGGAGGCGGGTGGTGGTTGGGGAAGCCGACGGGCCTCCCCGATGCTAGGACTACAACGGCGAGGTGGCGGCAACGGAAAGAGTTCTGGAGGTATACGCCTAAAAGGTGTGCTGGCTGAGCTCCGTGCCAGCTTGGTTCATACCATTCGGGTAAAGCCTATCTAGGATAAGGCGAGCCTCATGCTAGGCCTTTGTCTGATTCTGCTTTTAACGGGACCGAGTCTTGACATCCAAAGCTCCTTCGATATGCCTCATGTCAGGCGAATAGCTGGTTACCGCAAGTCGAAATCGGGTATCGTGAGGAGTCAAGTCCGAAGGGTATGCCCCATGAGGGTCGAAAGCTGTGCACCGCAATAGACGGGTACGGATACCACTCGGCAAATCCTTTCCGGGTATAAGGTACGCTCCAAGCTGGGCCAACTGCCAGTTTTCAACCAAGTTGAGCTGGGTACCACTCGGATAATTTAATGAGGGGCTTTAGAGTTCTTCACAGTCTCTTGCATGCAACGGAACACTCGACATCAAATGTCAATACCTATCAAATGCAACAGCAACAAACTGAGAGCACTCGGCAGCAGAGCATGACTCGGCGAAAGGCGACCAGAGCAACATCAACTTGACTGTAAAGCACTCGGGGCTACTGTGGAATATACAGTCCCCGGGTATCCACAAGAAAGGGAAGAGATAGAGTTCCATATCGATAAGGAAAACATGATTGTAATTCCGTAGTACTCGGCATGACCAGATATGGGAACCAATCTTGTAACCGACTATGATTGCCTCCTTGTATCGGACTAGGACTCCTCCATGTAATCCAATCTCGTGATCTACACCCATCAATACATACCACCGAACACAGGACGTAAGGTATTACCTCTCCTTGAGGGTCTGAACCTGTATAAATCCTTATCTTGTGTTACCATCGAGCTTCTGGTCCAGCGCATTGCCCCACAAATTCACACCCTCTAAGATTATTGCCGACACCAAACGTCGACAGGGAGGGAAGAGGATATATATATGGTTTGAGGGAAGGGTGTGAGATTCATTTGGTCTTGATCCAATAACTCATAATTTTAGTACTTTAAAAAAACACCAATATTTTGTCTAGACAGTTCCCTTTAAAAATTATAGCAAATTCGGATGACCCCCGTGAACAGAACCGAAAATACTACGTATATTAAATCTGAAAAGTTTCCCAGCTGCATAGCGCCTCCACGTCGATTCGTAACAATGCTCACTCGGTGTGCATCCACGTTACCCGTTTAGCATCCTCAACGATACAGCTTAAGTAAATTTCATCCCGTTCGATCACGTCGGGCCGCACAGTGAGTTGCGTTGCTCGTGCGTTTGAGCCTGCCCGTGCGACCTGTGGTGCACGGTTTTTTTGCAACAAGAAATGTCCCAATTTTTTTTGAAACTACAAATTAATCCGATTTTTTGTGGAAAATCCTCGAAAGTTCTAAAAATTGTTTTTATCATGCGTTTGTATTAAAAATGCGTCCGAAAAATTACATTTAGCCCTTTTTTTAAAAGATCTCCAAAAATTCTAAAAATTATTTTTTTTGCACGTTTTTTTTTATGAAAAGGTGACGGAAACTTTCAGAAATTACGTAATAGTCTATTTTTTTCGGTCAGACCCTAAAATCGGACCGCCAGACTTTCAAAATTTATTTTCAACTTGTAGTTTTTGGCCAAAAAAAAACATTCAAAACTTTACAAAATTACATATTAATCTATTTTTAAAAAATCCTTGAAAACTCCACGTAATTTTTACGGTTGCGTAGCGTGCGCCATGCTGTGTATCTAGTAAAATTAAAACCTCGAATCTTCAAAATCAACCTACTTCGCAGTTTCAGTTCCTCCCCTCCTCTTCCCGAGCGAGGAAGGAACACGAAACCAGATACTCTCCCCCAAACCCTCACCGCAGATGGCGGGCGGCGCCTCCCCCTCCCCGGCCGCCGCGCCCGTCCAGGTGCGCTGCGCGGGCTGCCGCGGCGTCCTCGCCGTCGCCCCCGGCATGACCGAGTTCATCTGCCCCAAGTGCCGCATGGCGCAGCGCCTGCCCCCGCAGCTCATGCCGAAGACGCCCTCGTCGTCGTCCTCCTCCCCGCCCAAATCCTCCGCTAGCCCCGCCCCTCTCGCTCCGGCGCAGCCCCGGAGGGGGGCGCCGCAGGCGCAGGGCGTGGACCCCACGAAGATCCAGCTCCCCTGCGCGCGCTGCCAGGCCGTCCTCAACGTGCCCCACGGCCTTGCCCGCTTCCGCTGCCCGCAGTGCGGCGTCGACCTCGCCGTCGACCTCGCAAAGCTCCAGAACTTCCTCACCTCCTCCAACGACGCCGCCCCCCCGGGCCCCACCGCGACCGCCCCGGCCTCGGGGCCCACGCCTCCAGTACCGATGCCTCCGCCGGTGCCGTTCCTCCCCGAGTTGTCGCCAGGCATGCCGCAGCCGCCGCAGCTGGTGGCTGGCGCGATAATCCCGATGGTGCTGCCCGCCACCGAGCCGCCCGAGGAGATCAATGAGGTATGTTGGTGTCTTACTTACTCTCTCAGTTCCTTGAAGGATGGGAGTGGGACTTGGAGAGTCAAGCGTGTGATGGGTGGGGGGTATGGAGTGGCATTGTGTAGCAGCGCGTTTTAGACGTTAATGATTTGTCGAGTGAGAAATTCCTTTTTGTAGGTTTGCGTTTTTGTAAAGGAGAATAGATTCATAGGGAAGGCAGTATTGGAAGAGTTCCATTAATATATTTTTCACTTTTGCATGAGATTGGGCATTTTGTCTGCTTGAGGTGATCAATGAAGACAGCAAATATCATAGTTCTGCACTTCTGCTTAACTTCAGCTTGGTGTTCAATGGGTTGGGCAATATGATTTCATCTGTGGTGATTAGCATGGCTTATTGTTTGTAATTTTTGAATTGAACGGGGCATATCTGATCGGTTCAATGGGTCAGGTTGTCAGAGTTTAGGGTCAGGTTGTCAGAGTTTCTCTATGCACTTCCTCACGTTCTTGTCTACTCTTAGTTGGGTGTGTATAGTACTGTACATTTGCTCATTATGTTTGATGATTCATGTATAGCATTCTCCATTATTCTTGAAATTTGGCTGCTGAATAATACTACCTCCGTTTTTTTTTTTTATGTAGTTTTAGAATGTGTGCAGTTAACCTTTTAAAACTTTGACATCTAATATACACAAAAGCATGTATATTTGTCATATGAAAATGATATTACTAGAGTTGTCATGAAAAATACTTTCATACCATTATAGTTTTACTCCTTCTATTTTCATTTATTTGTCAGTTTTGACTTTGAGTGATTGAGCTTTGACCATAATTTTTTTAAGCAATACAAAAGCAAATAGCCCTAAATGTAGCATATTAGTAACAATGCCACTTTTATGTAACATGATTAGATCTTTTAGAGATTATTGTTGGTCAAAGTTTGATGAGTCAAAGTCAAAATTGACAAATAGATGTGAACGGAGGGAGTAATAATTTTTGCTAACATAGAATTAGAAAAAGTAATGGTTAAAGGTGAGTATTGGAGACCGTGTTGATGTCCAAAATAACAAGTAAAAAAGAATGGAGTAGTACATGCAAAATGTTCATGACATTTCTCATAAACATTCAGCTGCTCTGGTGTTTTGTTTTACTAGAGCATCATGTGTCAGTGCCTGCTTCATAGGTTGTATTATTGGGCTCGCAACCTCGCACTTACCGGCTTTTGTCAAGCAGGTTGCAATTGATGTTGAGCGTGAAGAAGATGAAGGTGGTACTGTTGGAGAGACTTTCACTGACTATGTAAGAATTCCATGTACTTTGATGGCCCAGTCTGCACTGTGCGGAAATGCTTTCTTCTTCTTCTTCTTATTATTATTATCCAATTGCTTGAGAATTTGCCATACGTGCACTCATTTCCAGAGGCCTCCCAAGCTATCTCTTGGTCTGCCTCATCCAGATCCAGTTGTAGAAACTTCTTCTTTGTCAGCTGTTCAACCTCCTGAACCGACTTACAACTTGAATATCATGGATGAATTGGATGATACCAAGGCGTTATCTTGCTTACAAATTGAAACGGTAGTTTATGCTTGTCAGGTTAGTTACCATTCTATGATTTTTTTTATAAAGTTTTTATATATCACACCTCTTGTAAACCTTTATGTTGTTGTATGACAGCGGCACCTTTATCATCTCCCTACTGGTGATAGGGCAGGTTTTTTCATTGGTGATGGGGCTGGTGTTGGTAAGGGGCGAACAATTGCTGGATTAATCTGGGAAAATTGGCAACAGGGAAGGCATAAGGCAGTGTAAGACTTTTGGCAAGAAATCTCATTCAGTAGCTGCTCTGCTGATTTTTTAGAATTTCTTACAGTTGTGTCTGCCTTCTTCATTGCTTGATTCTATCTGTATTTGTGGTTGCAATTTCCAGGTGGGTATCTGTTGGTTCTGATTTGAAGTATGACGCTCGAAGGGATTTAGATGATGTAGGTGCTAAATGTGTACAAGGTATGGAGCATATTAAAATTGAATTGCATTTTTCACCTGAAGGCATGCCATCTACATTGCATCTTCAACAGTATGTGACACGCGCATGATAACATGTGGACACACAAACACGTCATTTATTGAGAAATCCAAGCAGGGAATGTTGGCTGACATGTGATTGGTTTTGTATGTGTAATGTATTAATTGATAAATCATAGACTGCTTTAATCTAATAATAGATGCATCATAATGATACATCATTATTTATTATACTGTGCACCAAAATATCTATAAAGCTAAAGCAATAATGATTAGAAATTACAGATATTGGATCCAAGTGTGATCATATGATGCACACATATTTCGCTAAAACTTCAGTTAACTTAGCAGCTAGCCCAAAATATGCAAAGTGAACTTTTATGTCCACTGTCCATCAAGTTCAACATTGATTATATCGTGGCATATTAACCTAAAAGGGTAAGTCCATAGTGCATCCAAAACTGTGTTCTTACGTGTAGGGACCATATTTGAAAATGTATTGTGCTATATCGGAATGAATTTTGTATTTTTTTTAAAAAAAGGGCAATTGGAGCCATATTGAAGTAGCTGCAGTGGTTTCTTATGTGTCGATGCATTATAGCATGTCATATGGGACATGGGTAATCCTTATGAGGCCTACTGTTGGCATGGAAGGCCCTTTTAGTCATATCCCCTTTTAGTTGATCATCAACCTCATGATAGCATTAAGCATTTAGCTGTAGTTTGCAAAATTTAGGGTTATCAATCTTCTTTCTCCATTCTTCAGTTATATTTCTCTGCATTTGCATGTATTGTAGTTGCCTTTTCATTCCAATATTTTTCTCAGTACCAACTACTTAACAAATCCAAGGTTTAATATCTCGGGATACTAAATAGGATCATTTGTGGGTTGAGCAGTAATGGATCTTATGGTCATGATCCTACTAGATAATAAAATACATATAGTCTATGCAAATTACTATATATACTTTGTTATGTATTAAAAGTACTATTAAATATGTATGACTAATACTGTGTGATTGGGTATGCATGACTCATTGAAATGCTACGAGGGCAGAATTAAGCAAGAAATTGTAGTGTCTCACAATGATAAAAGGTGCATCATTTTTTTAATAACAATATTGTGTGCTGGAAACAATAGGAAGCAAATAAACTATCTAAGCATAGACTAAATATTACATTTTGTTCACAAACGTAGGATTGTGATCCTAAAGATCTTGCGATCAGGTGGTCCTACCACTTATGTGTCGGAAAGGTCCTGTACCTACGATTCGCATCGTACAGTGACAACATTGGGTAAATGAGGATATAGAACTTTTAAATTGGCTTGTGCTAGAATATCGATGCGATATTTAGGCAATTAAGTATTTAAATACCAAGGGCCTGAGTCAGCACTGTCCTCACTGAACATTTTTTTTAATGGGAAGCCCACGAGGAATATTAGTAGCAACAGTTATTAACAACATTTGATCCTACTACTCACTCTTTGTACCATTGGAGGGGAGTACACAACATGTACAATTATGAGAAGAATTTGTCTTCCAACTGCTAGGCAGATTGATCTATCCAGAATCCTTTTCATATTTATGGTTGATATTAGCAATTGATATTGGTATATTTGTTATGCAGTGCACCCTTTAAATAAGCTACCATATTCTAAACTAGACTCAAAAGCCATTGGGATCAAGAATGGGGTAATTTTTGTAACTTATAGCAGCTTAATAGCATCGTCTGAAAGAGGCCGTTCCCGTTTGCAACAATTGGTTCAGTGGTGTGGACACGAGTTTGATGGTCTCCTCGTGTTTGATGAGGTAATGGATTTGATTCAAAGAGCAGAACGAAATTTCCATCTTTTGTATAGTATTCATTTTATAGCCAGATCTGTGTACCTATGTGTGTTTTTCTGTGCTGAAATCATATGTCCCTTGCAGTGCCACAAGGCCAAAAATCTGATTCCAGATGCAGGGAGCCAGCCCACTCGCACTGGTAAAGCGGTTCTTGAGATCCAGGTGTGTATATGTGGCTTGAACTTTTGATTCATAATCTAACTGGAAAAGAATTATTTATTGTTCTCTATATTTCCAATTTTATGAGTGTATACTGTAAAATGTCAGAAAATATGCTCAATACTAACAAAATGCTTTTGATGATGTAGAGTGCATTAATCTAATCTGAATGATGTAGTTTTAAGTAGGGTATTCTGTGCATAATTTTAAGGAAATTAAAGGTAAATTACATTCAAGAAGAGAACATTTTTCCTTCGTGCTGCCATAATTTGATGGGTTTTGTCAAGGTCCAGAATTTAATCAATAAAAGAGTGTGCAATTGACCATAAGTTGTTTCTGCATGTCGAGTATGAGCAAAACAATTTGATGCAACTAGTAAGTGTGCACATGTAACACATATCATGCTGAACGCTTTTATCTAGTAACATATTTCAGAATTAGACAACAACATTTGTTGTACGTTGTCCTTGTCTTTTTAAGAACTTAAGTTTTACTTAATGTGCAATGATCGAAGAGACAGATACACAATACTGATAACGTTAACCATCAGGCATTAGAAATCTTAATGCTATCTCTAACTTGTAAGTTATAACCTTTAGCTCAGTCATACCATGATATTGCTTCAATGCTTTGCACAGAGAATTTGGAAACATTTGATATCAATACGTCATGTTTGAAAGAATATACATTTGATATATGCTTGTTAAACTAATATTGTGACATCACTAAACATCACAGGAAAAGTTACTTGAAGCTCGGGTTGTTTACTGCTCAGCAACTGGTGCATCAGAACCGCGAAATTTGGGATATATGGTTCGACTTGGACTCTGGGGTGATGGAACATCATTTCAGAATTTTCCACAATTTTTAGGTCTACCGCTTTATCCTTTTTTACTTGAATCTTTTTCCCTTTCATATTTTTATTTGTATCTGTTATCATATTTTAATTTGGACTCCCCGTAAAAAAAAATCCCCATCAAAAAAAATATTTTAACTTAGATTTAAAACAAATATTGATGTGTCCATGCTGACAGCAAACATGATGATAATACTAAGCCCCAGTAATGGACTGTAAATTATGGCCCCGCTAGACTCAAAATATATAGAAAATCGCATCATTTGCATCATCTCACTTTATTGTGCAAAGGATGACTTGGCTGGACCTTGACATATTTTTTAAGGATCACGAGAAGTGTATGGAAATAGATCTTACTAGTAGACATGTATGGGACTTGCTTCGGTTTACTGCTGCTCCATGCAATTCAAGTTGCACTTGTAGTTAATCAAAATTATCATTTCTGGAGTGCGTCGAATGCTGGATTTTTCAGTCTATGTTTAGGACACTGAGTATTCAGGTTTTGCGGTGGGTTATGTTAGTCAGGTAGTTCCTTTTTGTTTTCTCTGGGTTTGTGTGAGCCTTTGTAATTGAAGCATTGCATGCCTTATATTATATTACTTTTCTATGCTAATATGCTTTATTACTAGAAGGAGCTGCTATGAAATCCAGTAGAAATCTACCAAGTGTTTGCAGCTGTTCACGCTTTATAGAAACTTTTTCAGGTGCTCTTGAGAAAGGTGGTGTGGGTGCTCTTGAACTTGTTGCTATGGACATGAAAGCTAGGTTAGTATTTTTTTTCTTCCATATCTCAGTTGCCATGGACATGAAGAGCCCATCTGCAATGGGTACCATGTGTCAATTGTGCTGTGTGTAAATGGGAAACTGAGTAGAATTTATTCAACCTTTTCTATTTTAAGTATTGGCTGGCACATGCTTTTTATTAGAATGATTTATTGAGTTCCGCTTTCATTAAATTTGTTGCAGGGGTATGTATGTTTGCCGTACACTAAGTTATAAGGGGGTTGATTTTGATATTGTGGAGGCTCCCCTTGGGGAAAGAATGATGGTAAAAAACTGTAAAATTTTGACATGTTTCTGCCTCGTAACTTTATTTGGGTGGCATGGTCACTTTGCTCTTTTATGTCTTTTCCCTATCAATGTTTTCCTTCTCATTCTCTGATTGCTTATCCATAAAATTATTACTCCTTAATTCCTTATACTATTCCTATTCATTGTTTACTGTTATGATATTCATGTGGAACTTCAGCTAATTGGTTTTTACCTATGCTATGTATTCATGAGAGAGAGAGAGAGAGAGAGAGAGAGAGCCTGTGTATCGATATATAGCTCATGATAAAGTTGCACCATCTTATTGATAATGCAGAGTATGTACAGAAAGGCAGCCGAATTTTGGACTGAGTTGCGCCTTGAGCTCCTATCAGCAGGTGAATTCTTTGCAGAAGAGAAAGGGTCAAATCAAATATGGCGGCTATACTGGGCCAGCCATCAGGTGTTGATTCCTCATTTATTTTGCATCCTTGACAGTTCCATGTGTGCATGTTTTTCTAACATCATATTGCCCTTCTTTCCAATATTGCTGAAAGTTGAGAAGTAAATTATAAGATACCATAAGGAGTCTGGTAGATAATTGCCTCGTGTGCTCAAATACTAGCACATGTTATTCTTGCAAAATTGATGGCCTATGTTTTGCAGCGTTTCTTCAGGCATATGTGCATGTCTGCGAAGGTACCTGCTGTTGTGAGGTTGGCTAAGGAGGCCTTGATAGAGAACAAATGTGTGGTGATTGGTCTTCAGAGCACTGGAGAGGCTCGAACGGAGGAAGCCGTCACAAAATATGTGTGTTTATATTTTCTTCTGAACATTCCAATTTTTTTCACTCTAGCATAGGCTCCTTTCGAAGTAAATTGACGCTCCAAATACTTGATTATTTCAAATTTGAATCAGGGTGTTGAAATGGAAGACTTTATTTCTGGTCCTCGGGAGCTTCTTCTTAAGTTGGTAGAAGAAAACTACCCTTTACCTCCAAAACCCGATTGTTTTCAGCAAGGTTTGTGCTAGTTGTTTCAGCACGTTCATCTTAGCCACGTTTTACCACATGTTTAGTCCAAGCTGCATGCAAATTTTTGTGTAATGCATGAAATGTCGGTACCTAGAATATTAGTATACAGCTTAGTGGTCTTTCCTTTACCTGCTGAACTATCAACGACAACAACAACCAAGCCTTTGTCCCAAACAAATTGGGTTAGGCTAGGAAAGAAACCCAATCAAAGTTAATAAAACCCCTAAACCTGCTGAACTATACATCTCTAAATCTATCATCCATTGCCAGTTGCATAAACAAATTTTGGAATTCAATCCTTTTCCATCTAGGAAACTGGGCTTAGCATCCTATTGAAGGGTATTTCATATTTCATCTTACATCCTTACTTCATTTATGTAAATTCTTGTAGGTGAAGAAAAAATCACAGAGATTCAGCGTAAGCGGCATTCTGCACCAGATGTATCATTTACAGGACGAGTTAGGAAAGTAGCAAAAGTGGAAGATGTGAGCGATGATGACAGCGATGATTATTCACCATGTAAGTTTATTGGGAGTTACTTGATTATAGTTTCAGCTGCCAACCACGTAGCAAACCTTTTTTGCTTACTGCAGTTGCAGGATGTGCCCCTTTCTCTGATAGCATAGCTGTATTGAAATATTAATGTAAATCAAGTTAGATGTTATGGGCTTGATTTTGGTGGATTGAGTGGAGGGAGAAGAAGCGATTTCGAAACATGAACATAGAGGATAACGGGGGCTGTCACAATTGTCCTTGTGCGTGCGGCGGGACTTGTTCCCGGCCAGCAACAACAAGGCCCTGAGCACGCCTAAGATATTGAGGAGGGCTTATTTCAGTTATTTGATTAATGCTTAATCTCCGAGGCAATGATACGCCCTTTTAAAGGACCAGCTAGCAATGAACCAATTGTATCCATCAGGAACACTTAACAAATACTCCCTCCGTTTCTTTTTATAAGGCGTATTTGGTTTCGTTAGGACAAGGCTTTGACCAACAATTACTCAAGTCATCCCAGTTTCCCATCCATTCACCTTGATTGTTGCATACATGTGCTTGCGAAGTAATAAATAGTTGTTACTTGTAGACCTCATTATTCGTCTTCTCATTCATTTTTTCCCACTGTTATATTCATATCACATCACAGCTACCTCATTATTTCTAAACAATATTACATGTGCTGTGATGTGATATGAATATAACAGTGGGAATATATCAGGCTTTGACCAACAATTACTCTTCCTCGCCTTCGACCTTGTTGCATGTGTAGCATGAGTCCCGCAAAAAAATGAATGGATGGGAATGGGACGCTCCCTGATAGGCAGAGGAAAAGAATATGAAATGTTCCATGCCATATTTAGTAATAAGAATGACAAATAGAATGTGAAAGAAGGCTCCCTTCAAAAATTTGAATATGTAATAAATGATTACCCAACGAAAGCTGATACTTCTTTATACATGCCCACTACATGCTATCCACTATGGCGGTTACTTTGGCCTGCTATAGTGGTATAGCATGCAGCTACACATACTTGCTGAAACAGCCGCTTTAAGCAGCCACAACCAACGTTCCACTATAGCATGATATTTTAGAACATAACTATTGTTACATGTATACTTGTGATTAACTATTTGGACTTTGCTAATAATTTATATCCTTATGATGATTGTTAATCTAGTGTATAAAATGTTTCAGCTGAGTCAGATCCTGAATCCACAGAATCTGATGAGGAGTTCCACATGTGTCAAATCTGTAACACAGAGGAGGTGATTTTTATTGCTTATTGTTTTGTACTTTCATGTTAAATACAGCCATACAGATCTGTATTAACGAATGTCATTCACATTTTAGTCTGTGCCATATTCTTTGAACTCATTGCACTGTATACATTATATGGAATGATGCCTTTTGCTACTTTGCTTAGTGACCTTGGCTGGGCTCATTTTTTTAGGGAGCCTTGGCTGTGTTCATAATTTTTTTTTCTTATTTGTTTGTACCATTTAATATTGTTTAGAAATAAAACTTCTATGGTTGAAGATGGTAAATGGTAATCATACCAAAAATTATTTATTATTGTAGAGTGCTTACAAGAGAATATAATATCTGTGGAAGAGCACTGCCATTTCAAGTTTCTTTTGTGAATTTCTTTTATATAATAATATCTAAATTTTCAGGAGAAGAGTCTGTTGCTTCATTGTTCTGGTTGCTCTCGACGTGTCCACCCTAGCTGTCTGACACCACCTTGGACTGAGACATTGACTGATGATTGGTCATGCTACACATGCAACAAGGTCGAAGGCGAGGAAGAGGAGCAAGATGTTCACATAGCTGATTTTTCAAAGAGGTGTGTATGTATTTGATGAATCAAGATCCTCATTAACTTGTGCTCACATGGCCCAGTTTATAAATACTTGTTTTGTCTTATTGTCAGGTACGATACTGCAGTAGAGAAAAAATTGAGGATTTTGGATATAATACGCTCCTTGGATCTCCCTAATAATCCTCTGGATGATATCATTGATCAGGTACTTTTAGTTTACTCCTGCTGGGAATTATCACAATCCTGATTCTTTCCTCTAATTTCTGAGCTTGCATTGACACTCTTATGCATAATTGGATGACATGAAAGGGGCAGGAATGTACTCAGATTTAGGATAAATGACTACTTGAGAAGATTGTTATACCCCGGCCCAATTAGTGGTGACCCATGCGGCCCAAATGTAGTATTTATTGGATTAGGCCCACATGGAGAGTTGAAGTGTAGAGTAGTGGCATATATAATGCTTGAGGATCCAAACATAGTATTTCCAGTTACCCACGTGGGGGCTGGGCTTTACAGATTTTGGAACTTGGGGCATTACAAAAGTTCTCATAGAGCTAGCTAGATGTCTGCTAACTTTAATTAGTCGGGTTATATGACTTCTCTTAGTTTTTCTTTATTGTCTTTTGGATGTCTGGTAGATGATTATTGTGAGTGGGTGTTATGGTAATGCATGGTATCACATTTCAGAGCAGGAGAAAGGGAGGTTGGAGATGCCAAACCATTTGCTTACTGCTTGAGTAAGCTCCTGTGAGTTAAATCACTCTTGGAATATCTCAACTCAAGCGCCCCAGCATAGAGCTCCAGTACCTAATAATTAAAATTAGAGCTTCCTTTGTGGCATCCATTTTGGCTGAAGATGAAATCTTATTCAATGTTCTCGTCGTTTTTTGGGCTGTTTTCTACTTGTCATCTATATCCTTCTGTTTTATGTTATTTTACTAGTTTACATTTTGCTCTAGAGCTTGATTACTTGAAAGTAACGACAAGCCGAATGACTTATGTAAAAGATCTTAATTTAGCTCATTCTTAGAACTAAACTATAAATATATTAAGAAGTTTTCATTTTATTTGGATTTTTGTAGCTAGAGGGCCCTGACAATGTCGCAGAAATAACTGGACGTCGTGGTATGCTAATAAGAGCTTCAGACGGGAAAGGCGTTGTTTATCAGGCGCGGAATGCGTGAGATAGCTTACTTATGATACTGTTTAATATTTTCTGGTTCATCTAATCCCATACATGTATATATACTGCTTGTAGGAAAGAAGTCTCAATGGAGATGATCAATATGCATGAAAAGCAGCAGTTCATGGATGGTAAAAAACTAATTGCAATTATATCTGAAGCAGGATCAGCTGGTGTTTCTCTACATGCTGACAGAAGGGCAAAAAACCAGGTTTTATGTTGCTCCATTTTGCCCATCTGTTACAAATATGCCTGAAGATTATCTATTGGAATGTCACTCAAAACTGCTTAATTAAAACTTTGCAGAGAAGAAGAGTACACATAACACTTGAACTCCCTTGGAGTGCAGACCGTGCAATACAGCAGTTTGGGAGAACCCATCGTTCTAATCAAACTTCTGCACCACAATATAGGTCCGCTGTTTATTTATATGAACGATCTCAGGCTTTCTTGTAGGTCTGGCTTTTGATTTTGCACTGTTTGATGCTGAAGCTATTGTTCGCTGTCCAGTACAAATTGTGACTACAATGAAGGTTTTTATGGTATTTTCTGCTTCTACATGAATAGTTAGATCCAGACTGGAATTTTGTTCAGTTAGTGAATGAAGCATCTGCTAAGGATAGGTAGAACAGTTATTGACTTGTCAATGTATTATATGTAGGTGCAGGATTCCTTTTAATATTAACTTTCCCTATAGGGGAAGGAATAATAATAACTGCTGATGGCTGTCAGTTGGAACCTGGAACAACTAATGACTTGTCAATGCATGATATGTAGGAGCAGGGTTCTTGTATCTGTTTTCAAAACCTGCTTAGGATGGATTTGAGCTTGTTTTGTCGGCCATCTATTCAAGTTTAGATCATGAAGGCATTAAAGAGGGGTATATGTTGCCTTCAGGGGAAAAAATGGTTAGGCAGGTTAAATGTTGAGATAATCGCGCCAAGTTATATTGATTATCCAGGCTCAGTTCTTGTTGTGTCTATTTTTTATTTTATTTTTCACATTGTTCACATGGTCTGAAGATGGTATATTACCTAGACAGATGGGTTATATACTTAAAAATGAATTTGGAATCTCAATTGTAGGCTTCTTTTTACAAATCTCGGTGGTGAAAAGCGATTTGCATCTATTGTGGCAAAAAGACTAGAGTCTCTTGGAGCTTTAACACAAGGAGATCGCAGGTTTTTGCTGATTTCAATCAACTTTGTAATAAACATTAGCCAAAACATTTCTGAGGCTAGATTTAAACTTCTGCAGGGCTGGACCTTCTCTGAGTGCTTTTAACTACGATAGCAACTATGGGAAAAAGGCGCTAACTATGATGTATAGGGGAATAATGGAGCAGGTTTATATAATTACAGTTATTTTTTATTATTGTTTTCCTTTTCATGCCTTGTACACCATTCTAAGAGTTGGTTTCAAGGTGACCAGGATTCTTTTCCAGTTGTTCCTCCGGGGTGTTCTGACAATCAGGCTAACATCCAAGAATTCATTACTGAAGCAAAAGCTGCTCTAGTATCAGTTGGTATTATCAGGGATGCTGTAGTATGTAAGTTAATCTTAAAAAAAACAATCCTTTTTTATCACATCAGTTTTTGTGCTTGCGTTGCTAAATGAATAAAATTTGTATGTGTGCATTTCCTGAAGCTGAAGGCACTTATATTTTTCACCTAATTGTGTCGTATAAATGCCAGCGTGATATTTACTATCTTTCATTTGTTTGAAAAATGGAAGGTTGGCCTTTTGTTCAGCAAGCTTTTCATATTTGTTAATCTTGCATTGGCATTTGAGGGCATTTGAGTTTGAAGTTATGCAGTATCTCTTATGTTGATGTACTCCTCACTAACATGTTTAACCATTACAACTCATCAAGCTTGCAAATTGATTATAAAGTTAAGAGTAAATTGCATTGGCGCTCCCTAACTTGTTCCGCTGTTCAATTGTCTCACTCAACACCCTGATCTCGCATTTTAATTTCTTGCTCCCTAAACTTGCTCCCGTTTGCACAAAGTCCAACCAGCCATTTACTAACAGACCTTGCTGAGTTGGCGTATGTGTCAGTCCGACATGCATCCAAATGGGTACACGTGCATATGTTAACTGGTCACATGATGAGTCATCGAAAATAATAAGGTTGTCAATTGCCTGATTTTTCAATGGCTTAGATTGCTCTAAGATTCTTGCAATCAACCATGCCATCTGCACCGTCTCCACTCCCTCCTCCAACGGGTCTCCTTCCTTGTTGGTCGCTGGTGGCTAACCGCCGCCGCCACCGTCATCCCCTTTGTCCCCGCCTCCTCCCCCAGCCTCCACCACACTCCCGCTCCTGACACCGCTTGCGTCGCCACCTTCGGTCACCACCCTGCCAGTGCTCCCACCTCCCCCACTCTCGTGCGCCACCGCCTTTCCCACCCACTGCACATCCGCACGGCCACAACCAAGGTGAGGAGGCCATGGGGCACGAGGAGGGGTCATGGGGGAGCAGCTCGAGGAGGCGGACACGCATCGTCGCCCCCGTTGTTCCAGTGAGTGTTTTGAAAATCAACCACATCATGTCGTGTTCCATACCTTCCTCATTTCCCCAAGTTAATTTGATTTCCGCTCATGCAACACAACGAATCTCCTGTTTTCTTCCTCGCCTCCCAGTTTGGCCTGATTCAAATTGTCCCCTACCTTTTGATGCGCTTACTTCTTTTCCTCACCCACCATGATGCAGTCGTCACCATGGAAGAATCGCCACCACCGCCGGCGCCTCCCTGCTGTTCCAATCCCCGAACCATGACCACCATAAGCTTCGTGTCGTCACCCTCATTCTGTTTTGCCCATTCTTGGGAACTCGCAGCCCGTCTCGTGCTTCGTGTGTGTGGAGTCCGAGGTCACCGACGCCTCCCTCTCTGGTCCGTGTCACGACTAGAGGAAGAAGAAGACGACACCATCTCTGTTTCGCCATGTCAGTGTCCACCTCAATGACTACCGTTATCTAACAGTGGATTGGACTTGCAGTGCAAACAGGAGCAAGTTTAGGGAGCCCAAAAAGTAAAATGCAGGTTCAGGGTCTTCAATGAGACAATTGCACATGTTTAGGGAGCTCCAATGCAATTAACTCTAAATTTAAATTGCACTTGTTGAATACGATTTACAATTTGAATATGTCCTAGTTCATGTCTAGTTCAAGAAATGAAAATATGGCTTGTTAAATGATATTCTTCAGGCAATGGAAAAGTTGCAGGGAAGCTTTCTGGTCGGATTGTTGATTCAGACATGCATGATGTTGCTCGTTTTCTTAACCGTCTTCTGGGCTTGGCTCCCAACATCCAGAACAGGTGAATTGTCATGCAGGATGTTTGTCTATCTAGACCTAGATAGTTGGTTGGACTAGACTAACGAATTCTATGTGACAGGTTGTTTGATCTTTTTACAAGTATACTTGATGTTGTCCTTCAGAATGCACGAATGGAAGGGCAGCTGGATTCTGGAATTGTTGATATCAAAGCTAAGAATGTTGAAATGAAAGAATCACCAAAGGTAATGCTTCTTTCTGACCACATTTTTGTTTTGCAGATCCTACTCCCATTAATCATAATGCAAGTTCTCCATGCAGACTGTTCACATTGATAGCTTGTCTGGTGCTTCAACAGTACTATTTACTTTCACCATTGACCGTGGAGTTACTTGGGAGGTAAGAAGACAAATTTGGAGCCATTATTTGTTTTTCCTTGAGAACCACTTGGACATGATTGTAGTTGTATATAAGTGCAATCCAGGTTTGTTGCAAAACTGCAACTTTGATCATTTGTGCATGATTTCTTTCGTGAACATGTGAATGTGTGAAGTCGGCAAAGGCGATTCTTGATGAAAGACAGAAAGATGATGTCAGTTCTTCTAATGATGGATTTTATGAGTCCAGGAGGGAATGGATGGGAAGAAGACATTTCACTCTAGCTTTTGAAGGGTATGATGCGGTTGGATGATCATGTATTTATTCATTGATTCTTTTTATGAGCTATATATTAGCGTTATTAAAAATTTAAGTTTCCTAACATAAATGGAGTGAAAGGGAGGGAGAAAAGTTAGGACTGTAGAAATTCAACATTCAATTAGTACTGTGTGTAGGATATTCGGGAAAAAGATTGAATTGATCCTTTCTATACTTACTGTGTTTTAGGACCCTGCAGGACGAATTAGCAAATGTGCAATATTGGCATATTCTACAGAGAAGTCAAACCAAAAGAGAATAAAAAGGTCAATAAAAAGAAAATGAAACCTTATTGTTTTGTTGGGAACCGTGAACTATTTTTTTCACTAAAAAGGGAAATGAGAATAAAATTTCAATTTATTTATTGGCAACTGAGGAAGGTTGAAATTGTTAAGGGTACAGATATTGTCTTATATATACTTTGCATATATAGGTTTTCTTTATATAAGTTTTTCTTATATAGGTATTGCCTATTAGCCTTATATAGTCTTTCCTTTTATACTCGCTTGTACATCTATATATTCTGGTCTATTGGTCTCATATTGAATACAAGTGCTATTCATAACATGGTATCAGAGCAAGGTTTTACCAGCGTTGCACTTGCGCCATCCTAGTCGCCTGTACTTCTGTTGCCGCCGCCCCCAGGAGGAGCCATCTCCACTCTTGGTGGCGGTCGTCTCTTCGCCTGTAGGCCGGTTCTTCCTGTTGGCCGCCGCGACACTATGTCCACCGACGGCTCCTCCCGACCAGAAGGAGGAAGGAGAGGAGGACGGCGAAGGCCGCCGTGGCCGCGCTTTGCCTTCGCCGCCTCCTATTGGCCTCGCTGGCGGTGCCACCTCCGCTTCGCGTTGCCGACACCAACGCTCCGACTCCGACCGCGCCACCTTGACGCCTTTCTGCCTTGCCGCCGGTCGTTGTCGATTGAGGCAAATCGCCACGTCAGCGCCTCGCCTTCGGTCCTTCTCTGCGCGCGCCTCTGCGCCTTGGCCGCCCGCTTGCCCGCCTCAGAACTCTTGTGGCCAGTAGCCTATGACTGAGACGCCCTCAGCTTCCTAGCCAGACTCCAAACATATCTCACAACCGGTTTTAAATTTGGTTCGGCTCCAGCTCTAAAGCAACTTCGGCTCTTCGTTCGGTTTTTTGGCTCCATCTCGGCTCTTAGGCACCTACTCTCGGCTCGGCTCGGCTCCTGCTCTTCGGCTCTGGCTTTTCAGCATTCTGTTGGCTCTGACTCACTCTTCGGCTCATTAAGTCGGCTTCGGCTCTTCGTCTTATTAAGTCGGCTCTGGCTCTCGGCTCATTCAGCCGGGTCAGCTCTTCGACATCTTGGCTTGCTGGCTCATCATTTTGACTCTCCTCGCTATTGCTGCTGCTAGCTTGTACAACTAGTGCTCCTAGTTATTTTTGAGTCTTTCTTAGCATCATTGCTTCCGTTGCGTCCATCTAAGTCCTTAGCATCTTGGGCTCATTCCGTCGACTCCGATTTCCGACTCATTACCTTGGGCTCGGCTTGGCTCATTTTGTTGGCTTCCTCCGTCGGTTTCGGCTCATTATGCCAGCCGGTTTTAGCTCGGCTCGTTTTGTAGGCTTCGTTGGCTTTTTTTCGTCGACTCGGCTCTTTTGTCGGCTCAGTTTTTCAAGAATTGGATGCTACGACGACTACTTTAAGACCATAACTTTTGATTTTCCTATTTTAGTGTCAACCCTTCCAAATGCAAGGCTATTGCATACGCCTTCCATTTGTGGGTGGGGAAGGGGGGTGTTAAAGGGTATAGATAGTCTTATATTGACTCCAAATAAAATTTTTCCTTGTATAGGTATTGCCTTATATAGTCTTTCTTTTTGTACCCGTTTGTGCATCTATATGTTATGGTCTATTAGCATCATATTGAATACAAGTGCTATTCCATGACAGAAATGAGGTTTGAATATTTATATCAAGTGACAAAAACGTGCATATATGATACAATGATTCATTTAGATACAGAAGAAGCCATATAACACCCAAACTTTGATTGAAAATCCATCCAGCACCTTCGGAACTTTGCAATCTGGTTCAAATAACACCCTGATCCGATTTCTCATAGTGGTATTGTTTGTGTGCTGCAATGAGAGTGGTTTTACTATGTAGGATGATAGGCTAGCCAAGTTATGTACTTATGTTAATGACATATGCAGATTACAAGGGCTTCTCCCCTGATGAGTTCCCAACCATGCTTCCATGTCATTCGGCCCTTGTAGGCCTCTTATCTTGGGGGGGGGGGGGGGGGGCTCATTCATCTAAACTTGCCCACCGTGTTATTTTATGCGGCAAAACCGGTCACTCATCACGTTACACGGGCAATAACACTATGCGAAACCGGATCATGGTGCTATTTGAATCGTATTGCAAAGTTTAGGGGTCAAATGATTGGTTTCATAGTTCGGGGTACTAGACGGACTTTTGAGCAAAGTTTAGGGTGTTATATCGACTTTTTCCTTTGGATATATACAATATGTCAGTAGTTTTCCTTGTCTGTGAAAGAAAATTAATTTTTGTGATGCGATGATCTGAGTCTTTGCTCTTATTGTTTACAAACCAGCTCAACTGAAGGAATATACAAAATAATTCGACCTGCTATTGGTGAAGCATTAAGGTATTTGTTGTTCATCATTATAATTTCTTGCATAATTTCCTGTGAAAAATTT
This sequence comes from Rhipidocladum racemiflorum, assembly GCA_036346355.1. NCBI lineage: Eukaryota > Viridiplantae > Streptophyta > Magnoliopsida > Poales > Poaceae > Rhipidocladum > Rhipidocladum racemiflorum. Next base: position 65,136,853 of record CM070576.1, on the reverse strand, counting down.
AAACTGCATACGGCTTCATTATTACATCTGTAGCTATTAGCCTGGCAGGTATCATATCTTATGTGAAGGATGTCAATTCATATTTTTTATTACCACTCCATTTTACTTTTGCAGGGAGATGCCTTTAACTGAACTGAAAAGCAAGTACAGGAAGGTGTCATCAATAGACAAAGTTAGCAAAGGTTGGCAGGATGAATACGATGCTTCATCGAAGCAGGTAATATAAAAAATATTTCTTTGATCTACGAACACAATGGGATTGTATTTTTTTTTTAAGAAGTTCACCCCTGGGTGGGTGGGGATTGAACCTAGGACCTCGCGCCTGTGCCACCCCCGCACTGCACCACCTGGAAGTCATTCTGTCATTCAGGGCCAAATGCAATTTTACATATCCATGTGAACTGTTGGAGCACATATTTTCACACAAGTAGGGAACTTATAGAAGTGCAAGTGTGCAAGGGTCTTGTTATATAGCGTTGGACTTACAAATTCTCTTACAACTAATGGGTTTTTTTAAAAATATTAATAGACAGGTATTGATTTAGCAATATTGAACAGTTTAAGCATGATGGCATGGGCACAGGGCTGGAGTGCTTGGGCATGTTTTTGTGATTTAGTTCTTTGTGAGCAGCATTTTGATGGCTACCCTTCAAAGGATCATGGGTTGTCCCAGCACGCAAATCTCTGGAGGTGCTGTTTATAGGGAATAGTGATGTGTTTGTGGATACATTATTTTTTATTCCTCTTTTAACTTCAGGATTTTTTTCCCCCCCAATACTCCACTTACAATTGCCCCCAATTTATTTTAAGGATGACCATATGGCGGAGCTGCTTATGTACCTTTGCCCTCTTCTATGTGCATTACTTATGCATTGTTTTTTTACCTCATTTCAGTGTATGCATGGGTCCAAATGCAAAGTTGGGAGCTACTGTACAGTAGGAAGAAGGTTGCAAGAGGTTAACATTTTGGGTGGCCTCATACTTCCAGTTTGGGGTACAATAGAAAAAGCCCTAGCCAAACAGGTTCATTTCTGTCACATTCACAAGCTTACCGTGCTAGTTATTCCTCTGAGTTGAATGGTGTGGTTCCTCTATATTCGGTGGGTTTATATGATTGTGGGTCTTGGCATCTTGCCTATTTATCTGTATAGGATCCCCTATGGTCTACTAGTTCCAAATAGATCTACAAATTGCTTATAGCACTGTATACCTTAGGGTAAGGTAAAGGACGACTCCTCAAGGCACCCCGAAAATAATGGTGTTCAAAGAACAAAGATAAGCAGAAAGTTTTCAGGATAACCAGGCAAATAGTCTAAGTGCAATTGTGATGACAAGAACAGTAGCAGCAGGACTATATGAGGCATTAGACAAAGTCATATCTGGCAGATTTGAAGAAAGTGGACAAGTTTCATGTTCACCAGAATCTCCAATACCAATAGAAACTGGTACCATAGTCATTGTTCATTACCAGGAGCCATAGTTAGAAAAGAGAGGCCACAGGAAGATATCTTTCTTAATTTGACAAGTTCATCTGGGTTTGAAACAACATTAGAAAATCATGTTACGGATAACATTGTACATCTTATCCTGAAAGAGTAATATGTATTTTCTGTTTATGGTTGAACCTTAATCCTCTGTCCTTGATAACTAGATCTTCTTATTTGTGTATATTAATGCTTAGCTGAATAACTGTACCATTGGAGTGGTTGCTTAATGCTCATATGCTTTGCTGCCGTAATTGAACAGGTTTATCAAAGTCACAAGAGAATACGTGTTGTCCGTTTAGAGACAACAAATGACAATCAGCGAATCGTTGGACTAATCATTCCAAATGCCGCAGTGGAATCAGTACTAACAGGTTTGTTTCTGCTTTCCCATAATCCCTGTCATGGTATTTATTGTGGTCAGTAGTATAATGGGGAGAATCACTTATTGTTGTCATCAACCCACACAGTAAAATCACAATACTGTAGCAATGGTAAAGTAAGGTACTATTATATCATGGGGTTTTGCTCGGGAAGCTGATTTTGTTTGTTGATAGCATTTTCCAGTGAGTTTCCATTTAGTACTGCATACAATATAATGTATGGTAGTCCTGAATGTCTGCAATAAAAGTAAAATATAAAGAAAAGGAAATGAAATGATGGTGGACATATCGGAAGGAACAGCGATAAGTTAAATATGCCAGCAATTTTTTCTAGAATGCCGGGAATTCAAATGTTTTGTCCATGGAATGACAGCTTTATTTTTTGTTAGATGTTGAAAGCTCTATATGGATCCTTGTCACTTCCACTCCTCTGTCATGTTTCAGCCCAATTCAAACCCGTGGTTATTTCACGAGAATCATAAATATTATGCTGTCTTTTGCAGGCTTACAGTGGGTGCAGGATATTGATGATTGACAGGGAAGGACTTTTTTTTTCACTTTCATATTGGTGGTGTTGATCACTTTCTGATGTCAGATGCAGCAGCTTTCAGAGGCGCAGCACATTTTGTTTCTAGGGAACTGGCAAGCTAATTTGTCTAATTTGGTGATGTTAGCTTAGAAATTGGGCAGGTAAATACAAACATCTTCTTTTGTATGTAAAGTATGCAGTGTACCATCAGTGTTGTTTCTTCCTTGCCCTCTTTTGTTCTCCATTGGGTTTAGATGTTGTATATTGTTATGTAAAGCAACTAAAAAGCTCACCTGATCTCCAAAAAAGGCGCCGCAAACCAAGATGGTGCCATAGTGTTTCGTCCCCGGAATGGTTGCCTACGCATAACCTAACAGCACATGAAAACTTAAGAATGCATGTATTATTTTCTGTGCATTGGTGTCCAAAATGTTACACCTCGGACGAGACGTATCCATCGCAATTTTTCTTTGATTGTGTTGAAGTTGAACTGATTCCCGCGATATATTTTGGTTGTTCAATAGTGTACCTGGGTGGCAGGTGTTATGACTGTTGACGCTTTACATTGCCCTGTTGATTGATAGGTGGGGTAAGCAAGATAGCTATGCTTTTAGAGGAGTTTGTAAAGATTCCAGATGACCCTGGCCAAAAGTTCAAAGTCAGTCGCTGTGGAGTTGTTGGTCCCTTGATCGGTTTGACCCTATGCATCATTATCATTATTATGACTAATTTGCACTGATTCTTGGATGATACGATTGGCTCCAGAAAAAAAAAATGTAGCTCAATATGCTTTGCCAGAAGCTTCTGAATTGTTCTTGTGGTGGTTTTAATTAAATGTAGCTCAAGATGGTAGGAAATCAGGGTCGTATCAAGAAGTTACACCTCATAAATTGCGGTCGCAACCCAAGATGTGCTACATCTGTTTCGCTGACAAGTCACCTGGTTTCTTGATGCTTTGCGGCTATGACCTTAATTAAGCCAGGCTAGTACCATGTCTATATCCATTAATCCATAGTGAGATTCGTCAGGTGATCTGTCAGGCGACGACCTCGACATGTTGGCCACACTGGCTAGCTCCACTCCCGAGCAATCATAGAACGCACTCACCTACACGCTGCTATCTGATCAGATCACGCATCCATGGTGGCAACGCCATTACTGGGTCAATGTTATGTGCGTCGATCGCCAGCACTTGTCGCCGATACGCACCGGGGTTGTTCGTTGATGCCAACATTCTGGGTGTTTGTTCGTTTCCAGTATTTGATTTGACTTTTAAACCCAAACCCACACCCCACTTCTCTCTTTTTGGCTGAGAGATGCAGTTCATCTTTGGGCTTGTGATGCCATACGAAGTATTCCATCCCATGGAGAGAGAGCTACGGCCTATTTGATTGACCTTGCTGACCACCATACCAGTACAAAAGGGTTGAGTTTGTACTGCTGAAATCTGCAGCCACGCATGGTGCTGGAGCGACCTGTCCTCTACTCCACATACGATCCGGGCCGTGAGGCCGTGTGGGCCGTGAGATCAAGAATATCAATCGTCTATAAGTTTAGCCATTTAAGATTTTTGTTGTCATAGAGGAGAGAGTATAAAGCTATCTCTTCGTGAAGAGATGGTCATATAAACATCATAAAATACTATTGCATGAGTTATTATGTATAATAAACATTTTTTTATACCATATTAAAAAAAATTGTGGGATCCCATAAACAATTTCAAGATGTCATTTATTATAGAAGTTTTTTTAGTTTTATCTTTAGTTAACATGAATGGGTATATAGACAACAGTTGTTTTTATTGTTATACATGCTCTCACACGTGTACGATCAGCCATTGATCCGTGCGACCGTGAGCGCCCCGTGCGACAGTTTAGCCACTGTCCTGATGTCTGAATCCTGGTTATCCTAGTATGCAAGTGGTGAACCCCGGCGATGGCCGACAAGGCAGGCACGGCCGGCCGGCCGGCTACTGGTCTCTGACCAGCAGGCTACCATCCACCGCAGGTTGGCCCACAGGGCGGCAGCTAACAAACGATCCGCCTCTGCCCAGGGGCCAGGTCAACCAGCAACAGGCCCAACTGAACGGACCCCGTTTTGCCATGGGTACCAAGGGCTCCCTAGGCAACAAGCATAGCACCCTTCCTCTCCAAAAGAAAAACACAATAGTTATACAAGGTTATGCCTTCTACATACGGATGTAATACCTGCAGAAGAAAAGAAAAGAGTATTAGTAGTTGCCATATAGCGTCATAGTATGTTTGAAGTAAAAAATAACTTGTTCTGTTGAGTTTGTTAGACAAAAGATGTAGCTTAAAGCAGTGGCAGAACTAGAAATTTTTTTATGGATATGCACAAGGTTTCAATTATCAACGAAAATCGTGGTATTTGATTGTATCGAGCCAGCTCGATAAACTATACTGATTGATAAACTATGCCGGTCGATAAACCAGTCCAATTCACACAATTCAGGAGGTTTTATGTGACGTAAACCGCTCGGAAATCGGTGAAAATCGCTTGAAAATCAATCAAAATCAGTTTCTGAATTGTTTCACTTAGTTTGCCGACTTTTTGAAGAAAACCGGTCAAAAATCGGTGAAAATTGCTCGGAAATTGGCAAAATCAGTCAATGTTTTTTTTAACCGCTGAGTTCAAAGAGTTTGACTTCGAAACCGTTTGGTTTCTTCCGATTTTCGACGAAAATCGGTGCCGAGCGGTGGGCGATTTTCGAGCTCAAAATGGTATTGTAATCTCTGTGCACACTTCGTATGTACAAATCTATAGTCTTGTATAATCATTTTGTAATATCATAAATACAACATATATATTTAAAATTTACAAAAAGTAATACAAATAGTTCTAATATCTCAAAAATCCCAAACCATTAAAATGAAAACCAATTCAATCAATAAATTTAATCTATTAAAAATATAAATATGTAACGTTTCTAAAATTTTTGGGGGTGACGGGGCATACCCGACACCCCTGGTAAATTTGTTGGGAGAAAATATGACTTGTTCACGCCTATTTTGTTTTTTTGGAGAGAGTCTAACATGGTTATCTTGTACTTATGGACAACCTTTTTTTAATTGATTTCTAGATGTGATAGGCTTTAATTTAAATATATGGGTCATACCTTCTAACTACAACATGTATGGTGTCGTATGATATGCTTGAAGTGAAAAATAAAAATTGTTGTTTGTTGAATTTGTTAGACAAAGGTATCACTTAAAGGGAAAAGAAAATAATCTTCTATTGAAGTTGTTTGAGAAAAGCATGACATTCTTACGCCTACTTTATTCTTTTTTAGAGTGTCAAGCATGTTATCTTGTAGCCACCCTTTTGAATTGGTTTTTTGAAGCAGCCTAACACAGCTAAGACTATCTCCAGCAGATTCCCTTCAGCCTCCAAATCTCTTCGCGAACAGATCCCAAGCACTCCAGCAGATTCCCTTCAGCCTTCTCTTCAGAAGGGATTCGGAGAGAGAATCCCTTTAAAACAGATTCTCTCTCCAATCCCAGAGAGAAATCCCTTCGAGGGGATGCTGTTAGAGATAGTAGGAAATAAATGGAATGAATATAGAGAAATGAATGGAATGAAGGGAAATGATTGGAATTAGTCTAAGGAAAAGACACATAGGAATCTTCTCAATTTGGTTTAAATAAGATAAAAACAAATGGAGAGTTAGACCAACACACTACTTCAGTTGACAGCCGCGTGCACCTAGCATTATTCACGATGGAGGGAGGCCGGGCGAAGCTTCCTGGAAGCCACCCAGCATTGAAAAAAAAGAGATAACTGAAACGAAATGAAAAATAAAAACTAAAGCCCTGTTTAACATAGTTCTGGATTTCAGCTCCACATTAAATTTAAAATTTGTAAGCTAAAGTAAAATAAATAAAGTTTATTTTTTTTATTCTAAAATGTAAACAAGATTACACATCTAAACACTGTTTAATATATCCATAACTCCAACTTTACGAATATGGAGCTGGAGCTCTGTCAGACAGAGCCTAACAAAGCCAATCCAAGATTTTACAAAATGGCAATTTGCACTTTTGAAGTCTTGTAAAATTGCCTATCTTATTGTTTTCATTGAAAATAACTAAAGCATAACTATTGTGTAAAAGGTTTTCACCAATTAATTTTCGTCGTGGTTACTATCTATTACCGCCTTTTTCTATGATTAAAACATTGAAATCTTAATTTGACTCCGATATTCGAAGGGTAAGATGCTCGACCACCTTAAATAAAAAATATATATACACGGAATAGTTGTGTACAAAATCTTACCAATCAAGTAACGGTGAACTTTGAGAAATCATAAATCGATAATCCGTAGGGAGTAGGTGCGTATTTTTCGTGTTGAAAAACATATACAACACGTACAAATTAAACGTACTGGATATTTATGAGATCCTGTCGTTATATTGCGAACACCAAACCCAACCATTAGTGGATTTTTTCGCAAACTATTAGTCGCTAGTCTATAAAGATAGCACGCAAATGTTTTCCCATCAAATAAAAACAAATAGGTGTAACGTGCACATTAATTAATTAATTAACTAATTAATTACATGCAGAACACATATCGGATCGAATCCTACTACTCCTATTAGTCGTCAACGTTGAACATTATCAACAAGAGTTTTAAGGGAACCATTTGTCGATGTCTCACCGGGAGAGTACGTGCATGATTTAACACGTAGTACGTGTTTTTCATGCAACCATTTCAGCGAACTAATGGCAATTAGCTTACCCCCCCCCCCCACCCACCCACCCTCTCTCTCTTTTAAGAACACACAAACATGAAAACGGATTCTGTGTGTGTATATAATATCGGAATGACTTGTGATCGGACGTCTGATTTTTTTTCGAACGTTCTGCAATATCTTTTTCTTACGTGTAAATTTGTTTTCTAATAACAATAGAAATGTACACATAAAAAAATATTACAGACGTTGAAAAAAAATATTATACGAGTATCCAAAAATAATATGCCGCTGAGATGGGACATCCGGCTCCTAGTTTCTCCCAATATATATATCTCTACTATTCTAAAGCAGCACTTGGTGGCAGTGGTCCGTTCTTCCCACGTCATTAACTGCCGCTTAATTGCCCTACGCAAGAAACGAAGCATTGCTTTAATTAGCCAGCTTTCGCAAGAAACGAAGCGTTAAAGATAGATGTGTGATCTTGTAAAATAATTTTTTTATTTTTTAATCTTTATTTTTCGTTATCAATTTTGTTTTTCGTAGCAACGCACGGGCATGTAACTAGTATAGTATATAAATACAGCCGTACGTACGCTGTCCTGCATTTGCGTAGGACTTGGCCCGGGAGGGGAGGGAGGACTCGGCTGCGCGTCTTCGGTTCTGCCGATTTTTGGCCCTCCTCCTCCCGCAGTGGGACCCACTTGCCGTGGCTCCTCCACAATCGTCAATCAAAACAGCAACGACTCCTCTCTCTCCTTCTTCTCTCTCTCTCTCTCTCTCTCCTCACCACAAGTGTCCGGCCTCAGAGTCGGATCAAAAGAAGCAGCCCGAGAGAGAGAGAGAGAGAGAGAGAGAGAGAGAGACGCACACAACCACGGCCGTGACCAGAATAAAGGCCAAAAGATCTCTCCTCCCCCCCTCTGCCTCCCCGTGTGCCGTCTCGTCTTCGCGAGCGAGTTTTTTTTTTTCCGTTCTTTCCCTCCCTCTTTCTTTCTCACACGCATCGCCTTGTGGCCTGTGGGTCTGTGGGGGTGATCGGGCGCGGCGGGGTGTTTCCTTGACATGGTCGGGCGGATGGAGCGGCAGACGGCGTCGTCCTCGGCGTCCTGCTCCCCGTCCGCCGCACCGGCCTCGTCCTCGGCCTGCGGCGGCAAGAAGCGGCCTGATATACTAAACATGATCCGGGTATGCCCGCGCGCTCGCTTTCTTGCTCTGTGACAAAGGTTTCTCCTTTTATGCATCCTCCGTTAGTGTTCTGGTGTCTGATTGAATACCGCGATGCTCGGTTGGTAGGAGCATGTGTAAAATAAATAAACAAAAAAAATTCCTCCAAAATTCCTATCAAAATCATTCATAAATCCCAACGGCCCTTAAGTACGATGCGTAGGAGAGTTCGACTGATTAGGGGGAAAAAATAGATTTTTTTCTTCTTCTTCTTCTTCTTCTTCTTCTTTTTGCTACTACTAAAGGAGGTTAACTTAATTCGCTAAAGCGAGAGGGGCAACTTGTAACATGAAGTCACAGGATTTCAAGCTTTGGGTTGCAACTTCCAATCAAAGTCCGACTTGTGCAACTTCGCTTCCTTTTTGACTTGGTACGCAGGCGGCATGTCATGCCAGCCGTAAGCAACTTGTACTTTTTGGAGCTTCGCCCTGCGTCTACTAGTAGCACCTTGTTGTACAAAATCAGTTCAGCCAAATCGTGAGCTCCAATCTGTACTTATCGGGAATGGTAGTGGTTCTCTTAAAGCAAATCAATTACTGAATTTTTTTTCTATGTTTCTATTACGTGCCGATTTTTTTTAAAAAAAAACAGTGTTCGTCTTCTTGCATCGGAAATAGTTGCCCCTGATACAGTCATACAGATATGTGCAGTTAAGCACACCTTGAGCTCTGTCTATGTGGATGTAGTTAAATTCTGAGTATGTGATTATATTGTGGTAAATGATGGGCTATTGTCAGTAACTTGCAGTACTCGACACTTGTATCCACATGCTTATTCTTACAAGTTTAGGCCTGGACCACCCATAAAGTAGCACTGGCTCAATGGCTCCCAAAATGTTGCAGATATCGAACCCAAGTCGGGAAGATCCACATTATCCTCAGGATTTGGCCATGTGCGTTGTCTACTAGGTTTTGGAGATTCTTTGTTTTACTACTTGTCTCACCCGTGGAGTCCAATATTACCTGTACACTATGATTTCGGGAGCATATCCTGTGCACATGGAGGTGCTGTACACATATGCAAATATTAAATCTGGACCGTTCAGATCTTATTCAACGGTGACTCGAAATCACATGTGCAAATATTTTGCAATTACCTTCCCGATCGAGCCACCATTGGATGGGATTTGAACGGTCCAGATTTAATGTTTGCATATGTGCACAGCACCTCCATGTGCACAGGATATGCTCCCCTATGATTTCATTGTAGTTTCCTTTCCTGTGCTAATCGTTGGGTCCTTCACTTGGACCTTACAGCTGTTCTCTTGCTAGCTTACAACTGTGCTGATAGTCAAGTTATCTGGTCAAGTAATATTTTGATTTGTTTGTAGGATGATGCTTAGTACTGTATTTTGTGATTTTTTTATTTCAAATTTCTATCGTCTTATGTGTCAATTTGTTCAAAACATTTTGACAGAATAAGTTGTAAATTTTGAACTTAAAAAATGGTGAAGCTGTTAGATTACAATTCTCAGCAATTGCTATTTACGGTTCTGACTGTTGAACATGGAGCTTTCTTGAGCCTGTGAACATTCTGTTATGATTTTGAGTCAGGAACGAGATCCTTTATATATATATATATATATATATATATATATATATATATATATATATATATATATATATATAGGGAGATATTTAGTGCAAACCCTCTTTACCGTGAAAACTCCGTGAAACCTATGTGTAAAAGTTTTAAAAAATTCTCAAAAAATTATCATATGTAGGGGAGATGATGTTCTACAACCCTGTAAAATTTGAAGATCAAACTAAAATTGCATTTGAAAGATATAAAAAAAACAAATTCAATATGAATAGTGATTTTTCACTATTTAGCACTATTTATTTTGCAATTTGTCTTTTTCATATCTTTCAAATGCAATTGAGTTTGATCTTCAAATTTCATAGGGTTGTAGAACCTCACCTCCTCTACGTATGGAAATTTTTTGAGAATTTTTCAAAACTTTTATACGTGGGTTTCACGAAGTTTTCACGGTAAAGAGGGTTTTCACTGGATATATTGCCATATATATATATATATATATATATATATATATATATATAACTGGTTTGGGATCTGTGACATTGTCTATTCGGAGCCAAAAATGTTACTTGCCCATGCCATGTCCATTTCAAGCTGATATTGTTCTTTCACTAAAACATGTTGTTTCATAATATTACTGGAAAAAAAATGTTCTTCTGGTTTTTACTGGAAACTGGTCGATTTTCAACTGAGTTCTGGCCAGATTAAACTTTGGGGTTAGGATAAGTCTTATCAATCTTGAACTGGCAAGAAACCAACATTTTCACCCTCCAAGAACCAGGTTTTGAACAGTTTAGTTTCAGTTGGGAGCAGAAACAGGAGAGTGATGCTGTTGTGTTACCTTTCTTTCCTTCAGCACTTCAGTTCATTTCTCACTGTGATTGTAGATATGATGGTTAATCAAACTTGAACCTTGTTCTTCCAAAAGCTATGATTTGGCCTGCATTTTCAAATGGAAAGAAAATAAAGAAAAGGGCTTTGCTCAAGACTAATTTAGATTATGTCCCCTTTATCTTTAGTAGTCTGCCTTGTTGATTCAAGAATATTCTGCTAGTCAGTGCTACTTGGACATGCGCACAGGCGTTGGAATCCGACTCTGATTCGGGGTGTCCGATTCGGCAAATTTTCTTGGACATGGGAAATTTATCTTTAGTAGTCTGCTTTGTTCTTCTTGAGGTGTCCGAGTGACACTGCTGCTAGTAGCTTCAGGTTTACGTCAACAATAGCCTTTGTCCTTCAACATAAAAACTATACCACCTTACACAGCACATCTGACTAGGTTTATGTGAGATATTATGACCTGCTATGCTGCTGCCAGTACAACCTTGTCTGTATAGTAAAATATTGATTTCTGTGAGCTTTTTGACTTTTGCATGTTGTTGTACGTTATCATTTTCATGGGATCCCCCCTCATACCCCCTTTTGCTGGTCCTGTTTTTGGCTAGTTCTCAATATTGTTAATGTTTAGTAAATTGAACATACTAATATTATATTTGGGTTTTTCTGATTTCTGCATGGCTGTAAAGAGTGCAACATGTCTTAATTCATCATCTACTGATACGGGCAAGGGGCGGAGTAAACTCTCAAGCAACAAAGTGACACATGGATTCCACTTGGTGGAAGGGAAATCTGGCCATGACATGGAGGACTACCATGTATCAGAGTATAAGTACGAAAAGAACCATGAGCTTGGTCTCTTTGCCATTTTTGATGGCCATTTGGGAAATAGTGTGCCGAGTTACTTGAAATCTAACCTTTTTAGCAACATACTGAAAGAGGTAAGCTTTACAATTTGGCTTTCTATTCTATGCCAGCAAAACTAGGAGTATGTGTTGTCATATCAATATTTAATCCTTAATACTTTTACCCTATGGACATATCTTTTCCTTACCGTTTCCCTTTTCTGACTGCTGCAGCCTCTCTTCTGGACTAACCCTCAAGAAGCAATTAAAAATGCATACCACTCTACAAACAAATACATTCTAGAAAATGCCAAACAACTTGGACCAGGCGGCTCAACAGCAGTTACTGCTATTGTAGTTGATGGTAAAGATATGTGGATAGCAAACATAGGTGACTCAAGAGCTGTTTTGTGTGAAAGAGGTGCTGCTAATCAGCTCACTGTTGACCATGAGCCTAGTACAACTAATGAAAGGGAGAGGATTGAAAAGCAGGGTGGCTTTGTAACAATATTCCCTGGTATGATCTATTGTTGTGTAATTGTCTCATCATTGTTCTTAGCCAGACAAGATGTATCTGCATGTGCCTTATTGTATTCTATGGCTTGCTCACAGGTGATGTTCCTCGGGTAAATGGCCAACTCGCTGTTGCAAGGGCCTTTGGTGACCAAAGCCTCAAGGCGCACTTGAGTTCAGAACCTGATGTTAGGCATGTACCAATAAGCTCAATTATAGAGTTTGTCATACTTGCCAGTGATGGATTGTGGAAGGTTTGTACTAGAACTGCTTATGAGCTCTTTCCTACATTAATCCTATTCCTTTTCATGTTTCAGAGTTTTTAAGCATCTGTTGCGAAAGATGCCTGTACATTCACATCATGAATGCTATCTCCCCTTACTTTGCGCTTCTTTAGTCCTTGTCTACCGTATTCTCTCAAAAAAATTATGATTAATCGTTTGGTTAAGAGTTGGCTCTGCAAATCAGTTCCTAAACCTACACCTTTCCTGAATGAAGGTCATGAAGAACCAGGAAGCCGTTGATCTCGTGAAGTCAACCAAGGACCCCCAGGCAGCGGCAAAGCGACTGACAACCGAAGCACTTCAGAGGAAGAGCAAGGATGATATTTCTTGCATCGTGATCCGTTTCCGCAGCTGAATCCTGTCCTCCGAGGCGCACAAATCTCCACCGATCATTTCTGCATGATGTCGCGTCGAGGAATTTGCCTGCATTAATTTTTTGTTCCAGATTTATGTAGTGGACGCTGTACCTATAGTAGCCGCGAACAGGCTTAGAACTAAGTTGGAAAATGGAGACTTGGGTAGTAGCGAGTGCGCAGGGTGCTCATTCATCCGTGCGTATATACACCAGCACAAATTGCCCATCGATTGACCAGGACGAGCAGAATATCGTTGTGTACTTGTTGGCTTGATGGTAATGGACCAATGTTGGTAAGGTTTGTGTTTTGGAAATTGTTGATTCCGATTCGTTTGCTGCTCACTTCGCAGATTCGATAGCTGATTTCGGCGAAACAAGCTAAGAATCAATGGTGCCTTGCCGTCTTCCAAATCTCCACCCATGTCGTAATGCTCTTGCTTCAATACCTACTAGAAAGATATGCGCGCTACGCTGCGCCGTAATGCTGTGCTATCTAAATCCGTACGGATTTGAAACATGGTTAATATAGAATCTACGATTACCTAGAACCATAGCACGAAGAGGCCGGCAATATCTACAGCACAAAGAGTAGTACAATGGTATCTTTCAAGTATAGCAATGTAGGATACATAAGAACTGGAATAAAATAGCAGAAGCAATGTACCTAGCCAAACGTTCTCAAATTTCAATAAAGCATTGTAATATTTGATTGGGAATAGATCTCATAAAGGGGCACAGATACAATCTATATAGTTATGAAGTTATGAGCAACATCAATTTATGCAATAGAACTGCCTTTCTTCTTGACGAACCCACATCATTTGGATTTAGTACAGGCAACCGAATGATTTATTAACTGTAGAACGAACGTTCGTATATATGCATTATATCAAGTGAAGAAAAGGGGAGCGGGTCCTCGAGGGCTCTGCGGGGGTTTTGAGGGTATCCGGAGCCGGAGCGGCACCGACCAAGCCTGGGTGACGGCGGAGAAGAGGGGAACGCAGCCGCTAGGGTTTGGAGGGGATTGGGGCAGGATGCAGAGTCGGAGCTGCGTGGGCGAAGGAGCCTCTAGGGTGTGGAGGGGATCAGGGCAGGTGGTGGAGTCGGAACTGTGCGGGCGACGACGGAAGAGCAACGCGAGGGTCCAGGTGAGGTGGGGAAGGACCGGGGAAGGGGAGGCGAAGGCCGTCCGCCGCGAGAGCAGCAGGGTAGCGGTGGGCGGGTGCGCGATGCGGCAACTGCGGGCTTGGCTAGGTTTTCGGGGGGAGTGGAACCGGGTGAATGAATCGCGGCCATCCCCGTCGCCAGGCTGCGACCCGACGGCTGTTGACGTGCTAGTTTGCACAGCGCGATCCCGATCGGACGTTCCAACACACGGAAGCCAGAGCCAGATGTAAATCTACGAAAATGGAGGGACGTTTCTGCATAGGGGGGGGGGGGGGTGACGTGGACAGCCCAAGGACTCGCGAATTGGTTCCCCTGTAGGATATGTTAATATTAATATTTGATCTATGTTCCAAGAGAGAATATTAATTCGAGTACATGGTACAGTCCACGAAAAGGTAAACCTCAAACATCAGAGCCAGTCAGTAACCAACACACACTTTTGTCACCATTATACATCAGTCTCGTCTTAAAGGATCGGAGTAGCGCTTTATTACCATTACACGTTTTCCATTCTTCGGTTGCACACAATATCTTTATTACAACATAACGTGAAGTTACCAACGATAGAGATTGGTGGCGTCACGCAAGTACGTAGTAATGTGCTCCCTGCATGCATGTATCAACTCCAAACATGCATGACATGACACTACATACAGTACTAACATTATACGATTCCATTAACTGCACAGGTCACATAGATACTTGCATGCATGTTCAGGCGCGCTCAAACGTAAAGACGATCGATGCCATCCGTCAATTTCCAGTTAATTAATTACCTGCTGCCACACGTGATGCATATCCCCCCATCTCATCCAAACACGTAGCTGTTCTCCAGGGCTCTGAAAACCGTTGGCTCCTCGTCCATCACCTTCACCATCTCCGGCGCCGCGTGCACGTACACCACCCAGTCGCCGTCCCCGCGCGCGCTCGGCATCGGCATGACGTACCAGGCGCCGGCAGGCCACGGGAAGTGGTACGACGCGAACGCCGGCAGGCCCGTCCCGAAGTCGGCCTCCCCGACCGGGAAACCCATCCCAGACGACACGACGCACGCCGCCGCATCGGTGCCACCGGTGCCACCCAAGTACGCCCTCGCCGCGGCCGGCTTAGGCCGCAGCGCCTCGACCCAGTCTACCAGCCCCCGGAAGTGCTCGCCGGTCGCGGCCTCCCGCACCCACCGGTGCACGTCGTCCGCCACGTCGGCGAGGGCCATGCAACGCAGGTCGTCGGTGCCTACGACTCCGTACGGTATGGTCAGCACGTTGCCGAAGTAGGTCTCCATGGCGCCGTCCGGGAACAGGCGAGCGCGCCCGTCCACAACCACGCCCATGCAGCACGAACGTTGTCGCGGCGGGGTGGCGGCCCTGGAGCAGAGGTGCCACAGGTGGGCCGTGAATGCCTCCAGCTTCGTGCGTCCTGGCCCGGCAGAGGCCTGCAGAGCGGCGATGTCGGCGGCGGCTATACGATAAATGCGGTTGATGGCAACGGCGGAGACGGTCGGAAGGGGCGGCGCGGAGCTGAGAGGGGAGAACAAGCGGTCGATCAGGGCGCCAGTGGACGGAGCGCGCGGTGGTGGGTTGCGCGGGGCGACTAGGGAGCGGTAGAAGGACGGGGCCGGAGGTGAGGAGCCACCACGGGTGGCTGCGGCCCACGCGACGAGGAACATGTTGAAGGAGTAGGCGTCGCAGACGCGGTGGTCGAAGGTGCAGCCGACGACGTTACCGCCGCACTTGAACGTGGTCACCTGCGTGCATATAAGCCATGCAAGGCAGTGTCACCGTCATGATTTATGATACGTTATATGTTACTGGATCTTATAGGTGGATCCGTGGATGGATGTCTATGATTTTTTGCAAGATTACTTGCCCGTGAAAATTATCTTAGTTATGTTATGCATGTTGCTCTCATATATATAAGTACTCTCCATCTGTTTGAGTTTAGAAGACATATTTTTTTTAATAATTTTGTCTATAAATATAAAACATATATCATATTTGAATACAATAGTAGTGTGGTGTTTTCTCCACATCCATAATAAATATCTATCTTTACTATATATTCTCTATATGCATGTATTGAATATAGTACTTAGTGATAATAATTAGAGGTAATATAGTCTTTTTCAATATATTTTTGGTCTATATATCAAAAAGAAATATACCTTGTAAACTTGAACGGAGGGGAGTACCATTCTACCTTGGATGCAAGATAATAAGTACTCCCTCCAGTTTGATAATAGATGTCGTTTTGGACACAGTGATGGTCAAACTTCTAAAACTTTGACTATCGATATATTTTTAAATATTTAAATTAGATATATGAAAATTATATGTGTAGACTTGTATCGAGAAGTACTTTCATAATATTATAATTTTATTGGGTTTTATAAATATATTATAATAAAAATTAGCGGTCAAAGTTGTATTTTGAAGACCGTGTCAATGTCCAAAACGACATCTATTATCAAACTGGAGGGAGTAGCTAGAACTTATATATATTGGAAAGATTTAGTACGGTAATTAACTCTAGTACTTGCTATCAACACTATATATGACTCTTGCATGTGGATGTGTGTAGTGGAGAGAGAGAGTGTGATATGAGTCAAGGTTTCAATCCCCATGTAGATGAATGGTGAAGTTAACTAGTATTAGAGTTGATAACTAGCATACAGAAACCTCTTCCTATACACACGGAGGCGTTATTCTACTCTCGAGCGTATAATAGCTTATTTTACTCACCAGCCAGATGAGCACGTCCACCCCCACCGGCCAGACGTAGCCAACCAAGCAATAAATATGGGTTTTTTATTAGTACAAGAATGTTTCTTTTCTTATTTTAGCCATAACTTTTGATTGACAGCTTCGATTTACAAATGGTTTTCACCGGTAGCTTACTAATGATGAGGGAAACATAATGATGGCAATAAATGCCAAATGTATAAGCTTTTACACTAATTTAATGGACGTGTTATTAGATTTTATTGCCACACTTATCTGTGGTGCATGATGGCCACGTGATAATAGCAATAAAAAATGTTTTTTATCGGAGATTTACTGACGTCCAAATATGTGTGTGTGTGTGTGTGTGTGTGTGTGTGTGTTGTGTGTTGTGTGTGTGTGTATATATATATCTTAACTATTATAAGAATGAGTTGGTGGTGATGGTGAGTCTGCCAGGCCATTCTTGGGCCAGAACAGTATAGGTCCAAGGCCCAGTAGGTGAGGAATTCTGTAGCTATTTTCTGTCTGTCTAGCCTTATTTGCATTTCATTGTATTTCCAATCTCAAATAAGTGATAGCTCAAGTTTTAAATTCTCGTATTTTTTGTTTTTAAGAGTTTAGAACTTGTGGTGTCATCATCTATTTGGGATCCGTTGCAACGTACGAGCACTTTACTGGTATATATATATATATATATATATATATATATATATATATATATATATATATATATATATGTGTGTGTGTGTGTGAGTGTGAGTGTGTATATATATATGTGTGTGTGTGTGTGTGAGAGAGAGAGAGAGAGAGAGAGAGAGAGAGAGAGAGAGAGAGAGAGAGAGAGAGAGAGAAGGTTTTGGTGTGAGCTAGTACCATGGTGCTATCATCATCATTCATGGCGTATGGGGATTAGAACATTCACTTCCATCATCTTTTCTCTCCACTACATATATTTACATGCAAGATTTATTATGTTGATAGCTAGTAGTAGGGGACTAGGTCGTATCAAATATTTTTAACCAAAAAAATGTGTGTATACTTATTCTTTATATTTTGAGATCTAGTAACTCACCGTTGCCATGAAGATTCTCTTTCCATTCTACCAGGAGGACCGAGCCAAGGTGTAGTCTTACGTACGGGAACTGCAACTTATATAGTTTTGTGGGACTGTTCGATTCGAAATTGATGGTTCAGATTGGTCAAAAAGACTGCAATTTTTTAACATGCAAACCTACTGTTTATTACACTGTAGCAATACTATTTATCAAATTTTCGATCGATCCGGATCGTCCGTGGCCTCAATCTAAAGACTGCTTAAGTTGCGGTCCCTATTGCAATTGCAAAGGATCCCTGTCCCTAAGGGATGATGTGCGCACTACATGTAACATGTAAGATCGATAGCATTTTCTAAATGTGTATAAACTTTTGTCTATGGACGTAATTAATCTCACTTGTCGTGGCTTCGTGCAAGTTCATGAATTAAACATCTCCAGTACATCATCTATGCTCCCTCCGTGTCAAAATACTTGGAAATCTTTGACTTCAATCAGTCAGTCTTGGTAGTCTTTGACCAATAATATTTTTCTAAATATTTAGATTGATCGTAACAAAATAGTATCATTAGATTTGTATAAAAAAAATACTTTTATAATATTATGCTCTCATAATATTTTATAAATGTATCAGTATAAAGTTAAGAGTCGAATTTTAACTTTACAGGCCGTGAAAAGTCAAAACGATCGAGTACTCTGTCACCTGGCCGCGTCCGTGTCACTTCTGAATGACGTAAAGCATCCATTAGTAAGCAGTAACCAGCCGTACGTGCATGCTTCACAACAGTTAATACTCCAACCAAGCACAAGATGGCAGCGTACGTCCGTCCAGCAGGCAAAACCGTCACATGATCATAGAAAGTTGACGTACGACAATACAAAACGCGATGCCGGACTCATAAAAAATGAAGAAACAATTCGATTATATATATGTAGTGAGAGTACGTTGTCTTGATATGGTACTTACTAACATGAATTCCTGAACAGATTAATTATACCTGAAGCTTCTCGTAGTAATCTTTTGCTAAGCCGAAGATTATACCTGAACAGATATCACGCTGGCCTTCTTGGCGGGCACCAGCTTCTCGACTACCTCGTCCACCATGCCAAGCCGGAGCTCCCGCAGCTCGGCGCCTCCCGCGCTCGCCTCCACGAAGTCCACTCCGCGGCCGCTGCACAGTAGCTCCGGCTCGCCGTCGCCGTTGACCACCACCTCCCCGGCGAGCGGGTAGTACAGCACCAGCGTCTTGGCCAGCGCCTCCTTGAGCGCGGCCGCGGTGGGCGCCGGGTGGAGGTAGCAGAAGAAGACGCCGACCTCGAGCGGCGGCAGGAGGAGGTCAAGGTTGGAAAGCGGCAGGCGGTGGTCCTGCAGTGGCAGCGCCGCCACCACCGTGGTGGCCGATGTGACCGTCACCAGCTCGTGGCCGCCGTGCACTTCGGTGGTTTCCTTCACCATTGCGTACGTGATATGTGCGCATGTGAGTACTGACCAGTGATTAATGAAGGACTGAAGGAGAGACCTACAATTAGGTCTGGGTTTGATGGGGAACTGGATGGTGGTGGGCTATTTAAAGGCAGGGGGTTAGGTAAACGAAAGTAAACTACTTACTCCCTCTGTCTCATAAAAAGTGCATTTCTATTTTTTTAAGACAGATTAATGTACAAGGTAAATGACGTTTACAGCTCTGCATGCAGAAAATTAGTGGGATATTACTCCACACCAAGTCACTAAGCATGCAAAGGAGCCAAAAATTTTCAAATCTTGGAGTGGAGTTATGGGAATTAATGGATTTTGAGTGGACCCTACGGACTAAAGATGCACTCTTTGTGGGACAAATTTTGAACACTAGAAATGCATTCTTTGTGGGGCAGAGGGAGTAGAGCGCATTGTACTACTCCTGCCACTGATTTTTATAAGACACGGTTTAACTTGGTGCAGTCTTTAAAGTTGAATTTTGGTCATTAATTTCTTTTATAATACTTTGTTCATAGCTATAAAATCATATCTATAGGAAAATACTGCTTTCAAATACGAATATAATAATATCACTTTTGTACCATAATATATATATATATATATATATATATATATATATATATATATATATATATATATATATATATATATACACGAATCTAACAATATATATATATTGTTGGACTAATTGTTGATCAAAATTTACAAACTTAGAATGTCCAAATTTGTGAACGCCTTATAAAAATAAACAAGGAGGAGTACTATATGTCTAAATCATAGTTAATTTATCATTTTAGTTCCTTGTCGGAGAGTAAAATCTCATTTAAGTGCACACTTCACTAGTCGATCTTTTTTGTTTGCATGCAGGGTTTGCTGATAATTTATTGCCCGGTTTGGTTGGCGTTTCACTGTCGTTGTTAGATGAGAAAGCAATGCTTGCCTGCTCCTAAAAAAAGATGACGACAAGGAAATCATATTTGGGGTCTTTTGGTTTGGGAAAAGACCAGTAACACATACTATTTTGCAGATATTGCTTCTTCTAGGATGTTTAATTCGTTTCTTCCTGCTATTGCACCCCAATGACCTCCCTTTTCCTGTCATCATTTTTTTTAGGTTTGTTTTGAAAAATTGGGGTGAGCATCTCCAATAGTTCCCAAAATTCATTCCTAAAATAATTTTTAGGAACAAATGAAAAAATTACCGCTCCAACATTTACTCTATCATAATCCCAATATCTCTGCATGCCGCCAGAAATTGGACGCTCATGTGCTTTCCCAATCACTATTTTTTTTTTGGGGGGGGGGGGGGGGGGGGGGGGATGGAAACTGTTGGAGAATGGTATTTTTTTTAAAAGCTCAAAAACTTTAGGAAGCTCCCAATTCAAGATTATTGGGAGTAAAATTATAAGAAACTGTTGGAAATGCTCTAAGACAGCATTATTGGTGTTGGCTTAGATGGTGTTGCTGCATGGTTGTAACTTGCAAGTGGAATTCGTATCCCTGCCATTACCATTGTTAATTACGGCACTCTGCCGTTAATTATCCAATCCTACCCATTTTTGCCCAATGAACGGTGTGGATTCGGATTCATTGAAGAATATGCTCCCCCGCCCGCTTCTCAGTGTCTGCCTCTTGGGATAGAAACAGAAGGGAACCTGAGCTTACGGAGGACATCGCCTGGCGCCGACCGGCTGCTTCCTCTTTCCACGTGACTAGAGGATACAAAAATACCTTATACTCGTTACTTCCATCCCCGATATACTATCTAAACGGATTTGAAGTACTCATTTTGATCAAAAAAATTGAAGTACTCATTTATTACTTAAGAGCATCTTCAAGAGGATCGTTAACGGCGATGGTTAGGGTCGAGGAGGGAGTGGAGAAGGGCCAGGGCTTATATTGCTAGAAGAGAGGTGATGAGATCCACTTGATCTGGTACGTAGCTTACCATTTTTGGTGTGACTAGAGGGAGAGAAAAATAATTGTAGCTAGGCTAACACCCCCAAACCATGGCGCCGTTTTAGTATTCAGGAGCCTGCAGCTTACTCTAAACCGTACCAGCGAACCACTCGAGCCGAGGGCAATGATGATCACGTTGACGTATGGTCACCTGTCACAACCACAACAAGGTAAGCGTCGTTGTCAATTGCTTATCTTCCGATAATAATTTGAGGACTCCCACGACAAAGAGGCGCGATGTGATGATCTTTAATGTTGGATTAAGCTATGGCAACCAAGGCCGCGATCCACCGGCGCCTCGGCGGTCGAGTCGACCTTGCTACCCTCTCGCGCGGCGGCTTACGCATGTGCATGTCATGTCAGCATGTGCTATAGTATACACCCAGCATGGCGCGGCTGTGCCTGTGAGACGCCCGGCCGCGAGCTGCAGAGCAGCAGAGTGCAACATATATGAATGGTCTTCATCACCTCCATCCGCTTTAGAGGATGTCGATGTAGCGTGTGTAACTTGCATCGACGGCAAATGAGATGGGTTGCCAGAAAGTGAATGTGATCTTTCCTTGCTTAGATCGAAATTAAAAGGCATGCGATCGATTCGGAATTCACATCCATCTGACAGAGAGAGATCGATCGATGAAGCTAGCCTAGCAAGGAATGAAGCAAAGTCAGCAGTACTACTGTAAGATTAACGCACTACAAGCACTAATCCTCCCTTGTGCGCGTGCACGATGTGACTGTGGCACAACGAAAGCTCGCTTTTCGGGCCTAAGAAATTCAGATCAAGCACCGGTAGTTAGGTTGACCCTTTTTGCTTACAAGGCCAGCAAACTACGAGTTTGACAACACAATAGTTTCCTGTCTCTATGTTTCTTCCCAGTTTCATCCTAAATCGACAGGGTATCAGTTTTTCTTGTGAATTAAATCAATGTTACCGCTCAATTCGACATCTGACGACAAGTCGAAGACATGTTGCCGGTCAGAAAATAAAATACCCCCCCCCCACCCACCCACCCAAAAGAACGAAATCACATCGGTTTTGCCCCTGACTTCGCACGTGGTTTTCTTGGAGCAATTTGCACTGCATCAGTGATCAGTCACAGTCCACTTCTCTGAAGGTATACACATGAAGTGTGGATAGCTCGATCCGGTCTTGTGAGTTACCACCAGGGTTCAGAATCTCATTGACATTTCAGAAATCTCGGCCAAAATTTCAGATATCGACTAGGGTTGATATTCTAAATCCTGACAGGATAATTTTTTTTTAAAAAAAATCAAATTTCTACAATAATTCCAGGAAATCTCGACGAGATTTCGATCAATATCGCCTTTTTGGACTGAAATTGCTACAAATTCGGCCGGTTTTCATGTTTTTAGGACCAGATTTAGTGCTAAATTTTTTGTGAAGAATTGTAATGTCTTTTATGAGGAATACATGTTAAAATTTTGCAAAAAAAAAAATACATATACAAATTGTAAGTCCCACTCTCACAAAAAAATACTGGTTTTGTGGCTGGTTTTCATGATGTTGAGAAGTTGCTTCAAATCCATCGTAGAATGAGTCAAGATGATCTGAAAGTTGAATTAGTTGTACTTGATTTGAGTATGGAGATCATTTCACCGTTATTTTGTGTGTTTTCTCCTTGTCTGCTTCTTACACTGCAA
This sequence comes from Rhipidocladum racemiflorum, assembly GCA_036346355.1. Taxonomy (NCBI): domain Eukaryota; kingdom Viridiplantae; phylum Streptophyta; class Magnoliopsida; order Poales; family Poaceae; genus Rhipidocladum; species Rhipidocladum racemiflorum. The sequence goes on along the minus strand of CM070576.1, from coordinate 65,114,109 downwards.
CAACCTCTGATGCGTGAACGATGTAGTATCATTGCATCAGCAAATAGCTTACCAACTAAGCTCTCTTCGATTCAACAACCTCTTTCTTGCAACAACCTCTGATGCGTGAACGATGTAGTATCATTGCATCGGCAAATAGCTTACCAGCTAAGCTCTTTTCGATTCAACAACCTCTTACGTTTTCTGCGGTTTGCCAATGGGAAGGGACCAGTTGAAGCCTGAATTGAGGCTCTGTGTCACACTTTGTAGTCCCTGTTCAACTGAACTAGCTTAGTTAGCAAAATTATATGCATGCCCCTCCCAGATCACAAGGCTCTTACTTTGATTGCAAGTTGTTGATTTTATTCATGACGCATGAGAAAGATGTTGTGCGCACATTTTATCCCCATGATACATGAAGTACACCAAAATTGTCCTTGCATAGATACATGCATGTAGTAGTATCCCCATGATGGAACTCATTAAAACTAAAAGTTGTAAAAGTTTTGGACAACAACATTTGTATAGTGTTTTAGGGCATTCATGCCGGTACTAGTAAATCATGTATGCAGGTCTAACAACCGATTTTTAATAGCTAGTGGAGGGCACACTGCCACACTCTATAACCACAATGTGTGTTTGTCACTCCATATTTTAGAGTACTTTATGTGCAAATACTTAGTATTTTATATTCAAACAGATAGGAAATGTAGATAAATACTTGTATAATTTTTTTTATATTTTTTCTTGATTTTTTCAAGCCTCCGAGACCATTTCACAGGAGGTTGAAAAGGGCCAAAATTTTGGTTTTGCCACCATAAAAAATATCGGATTTGAAATTTAGTTTTTGAATTTTGTCTAAATTATGAAATTTTGCTGATTTTGGCCGCCCCCAAGATGTGGTCCGAAACAAAATTTGAAACCCTTGTTGTCACTGGCAAGGGTGGGCTTGGCCTAACTAATACTCTTCAAAAAATCATAGAAAATCTCAAAGATCTATTCATGCATAGTGAAAAGATGAGAAATTTAGTACCATATTCTAGTCTAGGTGGGAGAATACCAACTTATAAGATGGAGTTGATCTTGTCTAGATGAAGCAGGCAAAAGAAGAACATGAGCGCGCTCGCTCGCCTCGTTCTCTGCATGTGGCAAGCGTGTGAATGGTGTGACGATTTTGCGTCCAATTGTGTGCGAAGCAGCAGCTTCTTTTTGTGCATCTCATAACCATGCACGGTGATGTGGCAAATCAGAGTGGACATGGAAAAGACTCGTAAAAACTTGGTCAGCGCTATTTATATGGTACACATTAATGGCCTTAATATGGTTTCCATTTGATGCGCTGTTTCATTTTCTTTCACCTTGCCTCTATATGAGACGAATGGGGAGACATTCCTCATGAGTATTCTAATCTCTAGTTGTTCTACTGCATTGCGCTTCCTCGGCTACCTGCACTCGTCATGCATCTTGTGGGGGAACAGCAGTGGCTCCAAAATCATCGTCCTTTTTGGTCCTGCACAGGTTAGATCAAATTAGGTTTTTAGAAAACATTCGCGTGACTACTCACGACTTCCTCCCTTGATCTGCTGCACTGCTTCTTCATCGCATTAGACTCTACCGCAATCTTCATCGGAGCAAATCATATGCAAGTTGCGGTTTATTAAGATAGAATTATAACATACGAAATACTACGTGCGATCCATCTTTTAGTTAGTATTATTTTCTGCTATCTATTCTATCATGTATATATTTGAGATAGGCGTAATATATTTTGCGGTCATGCATGCTCCTAATAGTCGTTTCTATTACGCCTAATACATACGTCGCATTACCCTCGGCTATCTCTACAGAAATTAAAATAACCACATAAATGTGCATACTTCTAACATAACTACAGTCCTACACTTCGTAGAGAATTTTTATTTCGAAGAAGTCTTGCTTAGAGAATGATCTAGAGCAGAGAAATAAAGTTTATTTTTTTCCCCATCGACAGGTATTTATCAACGTGGTTGTGCGCACTGTGCACCACCGCTAGCTATCCTAGCATGTATTCCCTTGGTAATCCATGCTTATCAGTTTAGTAGTTCGATCTTGTCTTCCATTGTATCGCTCAGCGGCTAGTCTTATAAATTAGCTAGGAAAGTTGGAAGATGCTGCCACTGTCGTCATGCAGCTCTCAAAGAGATGGAGTGTCAGGTTTCTGGATCACAGCCACAAGCACTGCTACGACTACTGTACCTTGCTGCATTTTCTCTGCAGTTGCATTGACCTAATTCAACTGCTAGCCTTCTCAAGGACAGAGGAGCAGTTAGAAGTTTACAAGTTACAACATACTATAGAGATGTTTCCGTTCGACAAGGAGGCTTGCGGTGCCCCAGAGTTCATGACGTCAGCAGCAGCGGTGCGCAAAACTGACGTCCAGTGGAACATACGAAATAAGGTCTGTTTGATTTGTGCCATATGTTAACCCTACCAATATATACCAATTTTGGTATTACCAAAATTGTGGTCATGAAAATGTTGGTCCAAGTTTTGGCAAAATTTGGCAACAAAATAAACTAAACATGCAATGCAATGCAATGCAAAAAAAAAAGTCCCTAAGATGGTGCGGATAAAAGATAGGGGTTATCATTTTGCTAAGATATCATCATATTCATTACCTCTAGTCTCCTCCTTTTCTTCGAGGAGGAAGCGTTTGTTGTCGTGTCTCCCTCTAGTAGTGAAGTACTAGTGGTCATCGAGCCCAGTATTTTTGAGTGGGGAACACCCACCATGTTTAGGACATGGATTTAGAGAGAGGGGAGGAAGAGTCTCGCTCTCAGAGTCATGTCGTTGATGGTCAACGCACACAGTGACACAACACGCACGCACACAGCACACACTGTCGCAAACAGACGTTAGGTGCACCAACACCCTAGCTCATCCATCCAATCCAACGGCTTAAGGAATACGTACCCCAGCACTGGTCACTTTCCGACAGGATTGCCTCATCCCCTGCACTTCTAGAGACAAACAAACGGGCTTCGTCAGCAACTGACTACGGCGACGACATGCGTATGTATGCATGCATGCTTCATATGGACTTGGGTGCGTGCTTCATTAGATAGTTTTTTTTAAAAAAAAAGAAAGAAAACTTTTATTAGCTTAGTTGTGTTACAGCTAACGATTGATCAAGGCGCAAACACCTAAACATTCTTAAAAAGAGAAAAAAACCTGCACGGAGGCACGAACTGTGGGCCTGTTTAGAGCTGGGCCCTATCCGCGTGTAATCAACCAAGAGGCCCAAGGTTTCGTCGTTCGTTGTTGCCGTGCGGCACGTTCCACCGAGCTAATTCCAGCCGGCCGCGCGGCGCGGCCGTGGTGTCGTACGCGGATCGCCGGAGCGCGCGGCCGTGCGGTTGCCCAGGCCACGACGACCACGAGTCGGTCGTGACTCGTGCAGTCGTTGTCGCACGCTGTGTGGTTGCTATGTGAAATCACGCAACCACGACGAACTCCGCGATCGATGGTTGGAGCACGGCCCGTGGATGAACTCACGCAACCACGATGAACTCCGGCAATTGGTATCAAAGCCACGAAATTATATACCCAAGATCTTGCCCTACAGCCTCGACTCCATGGCGTTGGTTCCACAAGGTGCCAGAGGAAGCAACGACATCACGTTCCATTATCCGCGGCTTACTACGACAACCTACACCACATCATCAAGGTGGAGGTCCTGCAGGACGCGCAAGGTCTATGGGAGACCGTAGCCTCGGATCTTGGACGTGTAGTGTAATTTCGTTGCTCTGATACCAATCGTTGGAGCCGTCGTGGATCAAACTCACGCAACCTCGACAAAACTCCGGCTAGAACGCACGCGAACACGAAGACTCACGCGATCACCTGGAACACTCCGGCCACAACGCACGCACGATAATTCTCCAGAGATGAACACAGGATTGGCTCTTGCGGAACACACACGCACGGAGATTTGCGGCAAACTGATGCCTTTTCACTGTATTCAATCACACAAAGAAAACGATTTACATGGCCTAATATAGACTCACGCGCCCACGTTACGGAGCAACTCCCTGCCCGTGTCTCCTGCCGCGCAACTCACGCCACCTCTCCGGGAGTCCAGGCCAACGCTAGCATCTCCTGCATGTACGCAGCTTGACCGCTTCCTGCTCCGGAACATGCCCCACGATTTGCCGATCGATCGAACACCAGGCCACAACACACATACAAATAAATGCATCTTCTAACTAGTAAAGCTCTAACTAACTAACTAGCTAGTTAACCCATGCACACACACAACATCTTGCCGTGAACAAACGACTCATGAGGGCTAAACGTGAACACATCACTTTTCTACTCGCGCAAAGACTCTAAAATACGTGCAGCCAAGATTACTGCCAACACTGGCTCGATCGCCCGCAGCGTTGGTCATGACCACCCATGCAAGCGAGTAGTATGCCGGCACCGACTTAAGGGTTGTGGCCGGGTGGCTACCCGCCGCGTCGGCGTAGCAGAAGAAGACAACGACATCCATGGGTGGCAGGACAAGGTCGAGGTTGGACAGCGGTAGGTGGTGCAATTGCAGCGGCCGGGGCGGTGCCATCGTCGAGGCGGACACGAGATCGTAGCCGTCTCCGCGGCTTTGGCTGGCGTGAAGTCCCTAAAACCATGTTGTGCGGTGGTACGTAGCACTACCACATAAAAGAAAATCAATCACACATGGTAAAAAATAGTCAGCATACGCGGTTTTAAAACCATCTACGGAAAGAGTTAATAATGATCGGTGGTTATCACGTATGATTTAGGAATCGTCTACGGTAGTTACACATCACGATTGGTTATCTCTAAAAAATCGTCTATGATAGTTACACAGCGTGAACAATTACAACATAAAAAATCGTATGTGATAATGATAAATAACAGGCGGTTGCAATTACGAACCATTTGCGATACGCATCAATAACAGATAGTTCGTAGTTGCGAGCTGTCTATGATATTTTTTTTTAATACATGATTTTAGTTGCTATCATGAATAAAAATTGAGCTAGAGCCAGAAGGCATATCTAGTAAATAATCACAAGAAGTTGTTATGCTAGATTTTAAAATATTGAATGAAGAATCATTTACTCTAGGCATAGCATCTAGAAGATTACAAGAGACTCATACATCCATTTGAGACCTTGAATGATCCTTGACAAGGAGAGTCTCATGAGATTCCTTTAGCTCCTAATAAAAGTTCTTGAGAGAGAGATTCCATTCTCAAGGCCTTATGTTTGGACTTTTCCTTGCCAAGATACTCATTCAAGTCCTCAAGTATGCCTATAAGCTCATCATAGGAGGGATCATCATCATCATTAGTTTTTACCTTGTGATCTCTTTTTGCCGTAAGACACAAAGGAGTGACAAAAAGCGATGTAGCCTCTATCTGCAGATGTGTAACTCATATACACATCATATAACTGATCTGCCAAGATGGTCAGAATGCAACCCAATGTGATGTTATTCGCATTCTCAAACTGCGCATTCTCCTCATCCGTAAGCGGGTATTCAGGGAAAATCACCCACCACATACCCAGAGACATGAGCCAAAACTTGGCTCTAGTCTGCCACCTACGGAAGTTCTGACCATTGAACCTCTCAGGTTTCATGGCATCACTTGCACCAACCATTGCTGAATCACAATCACACAAATAATACCAATAAGGTTTCTGGAATATTGAACATCTAGGAATTACCTAGATGTTCAACATTCCAGAAACCTTATTGCCGCCCCGTGCAGGTTCTCGCTGCGGCAACGGTTCGGAGATCCCGCTCTCCTTGCCTCGCGGTGCACGCCGAGAGGAAGGTCGGTGAAGAACAAGCAGCACGAAGACGCAACACAGATCACAGTGGATGAACGCGAGTGCTAGAGCAAAAAACTCACCTTCACCTGGGCGTCTGCATTTTATAGCCTCAAGATCGAACGGTCAATAAATTGACCATTACAGCACCATTATACGCTAGTAGCTGCTGTCATCAAATTACTGTTTCTATTGGAAACTGACGCCATTATCATGGCTGTTTCAATTCTCAGTGAATGACCGTATTAATTCACTAATAATAGAGAGAAACCGAAATTTAAAAAGGGTTTAAACGTGCCAGGATTTAATCCACCGCACGGCGACCCGCGACGTCACAAGTCACGCGGGAAAATACGCGGTAATTCGCGAAATACGCGCGCGCGCGTGCGTGTGACTTTAGCCGTGCTCCTCACCCTCCATTTGCCTTATTACAAGGCATGGTGGGAGCTCCCCCTTTTAAATTGGTATTCTCCTCTCTCAACTAGCAATATGGTACTATTCTTTGTGGCTTTGGCATTAGAAATAAATGGGCCACTTGGGCCTTATTTCTAACAATCCCCCACCAATGCCGAAGCAGACACATAATCAAAAGTTTGATCACTGTGTTGAATCTCCATTTAATATATCAGTGTTTCGGTGCAAAGTCCCATACGGGTTGAACTTTCACCTAGAATAACGAGATCTATCCTCCCACAGCTAATGAATGGACTCAGCCTTGAATTCACAGCTTTGTGTGGTTAGATTTCACCCGAAATCTTAACTGATACTAGGCTGCCAAAGAACTTCACCTCAACGGAGCGTTAAATGGTCATGCTCCCTAATCTTCTCATGAGCTTTCTAGAGAACGCCCCTTTCTCGTGAACTGCGACCTCACAGTTAGGCTCAAGTAGGTGTATTCATTTTAGGTATCCTGTAGGCCGATACCTTTTCCTCTCATTAGGACACTAGAATACATTAAGATTTTAAATCAGCCTTCCATACAGATTAGAGTACTTAGAACATGGGTAGATTTTGTGTACTCTCTTGTTACAACCACAACTTGTTTTTCCCATTACCTAATTCACAGGATCTCCGATCAAAAGGATGGGTTACAATTGTGAAGTAACTCATATGGGCCTCATTCCCATGTCCTTCGACGCAATAGAAATAGCATTTCTTGTTAACCCTTTTGTAAAATGGTCTGCTAGATTTTTCTCAGTGCGTATATAATTGACAGCTATAACTCCGGAGCATTTCAATTTTCTGACAGATTTAAGCCTACGTTTGACATGTCTGGAGGACTTCATATTATCCTTAGCACTCATAACCTTGATCAACACTGTTTGGTTATCACAGTACATTAGGATCGTCGGGATTGGTTTCTCAACCAATGGCAAGTCCAACAAAAGCTCTCTTAGCCATTCAGCCTCAAAAGCGGCTGTGTCTAGTGCTACAAGTTCAGCTTCCATGGTTAACCGCGTCAATATAGTCTTTTTACATGACCTCCATGAAACTGCAGCACCCGCTAGTGTAAACACATAGCCACTTGTAGCTTTGATCTCATCTGCATCATAGATCCAATTTGAATCACTATACCCTTCTAATACCAGAGGGTATCCAGTATAGTGAATTCTATAAGAAAGTTAGATAATATTAAAGTATATTTATTAAACCTAATAAAATTATAATATTAAGAAAGTACTTTTCGAGATAAATTTGCATATATGATTTTCATGTATCTAATTTAAATATTTAAAAATATATTGACAATCAAAATTTCGAAAGTTAGATAATACATATGTTTAAAACGATAACTATTTGTGACTCGAGAAAGTATATATTAGAAGAATTTAGTCCTCGTAGGAGTATCTCGTTGCCTTTGAAAAGTAGAAAATGTCTTCGTCTTTTTTATGACTGGAGTGAGTATGGAACTACTAGCTGTTTTACATGCTTGCAACTTGCTCGCGGCTACTCCTCCACTCATAAAAGAAAGTTGTTTGGGTTATGTGTAGTCAAACACTATAAATTTTAGCTATCAATATATTTTAAATATTTTTCTCAAAAAAAAATATATTTTAAATATTTAGATTTAACACATAAAAATGATATGTATAAATTTATCTCAAAAATATTATCATAATTTGATTAGGTTTTATAAATATTTTGAAATAGAAATGAGTGTAAAAGTTACATTTTTAGAAAACATGTCGACGTCAAAAATAACTTTCTTTTATCACTGGAGGCAGTATAATGTAAGGTTCGCATGAAGTGGGGGTAGGGTTCACAAAACCGTTGAAAGCCACTCGAAAATCACGGTTTTCGACCATATCGAGCAGGTTCGAAATCCTAAACCTGTCGGTAAATCGGTTTAATTCAAAAAAAATTTGAAAAAATTTATGCGATGAAAACCGAACAATTTTTCGAAAAAACCGACTAAAACCGCTCAAAAAACTGACCGCCCAAAAGGTTCGAGTCGTCGATCGGTTTTTCGAGAAAACCGACCGGTTTTGTTTTTTAAAAAAAAACTGAATTTTTTTTGTTCAAACGCTCGGTTTCGAAACTCTTCGGTTTTTAACAATTTGCGCTCAATTTTCGCGATAAACCGGTACCGTCGGGATCTGGATTTTCAGTTCGAAAACGGTTTGGTGAACCCTGAGTGGGGGTCGTTGACATTGACCTCGCGCGCTTCCGTCGTTATGTTCAAATTCCTACATTTTTATTTTAGCACATTTAAATGCAAGGATATTAATTTAGTACTCCTTCTAATGAATATATACAGTAATTGGTACTAAAGTTATTGTAATGTAGTGCCTGCCATTCACAAATTCCATGCAGCGAAGTTTATGCTATCCAAACAATCGATCACTTGCTTCCCAAACCTAACAAAAAGAACTGAATCTTCTCTACTCCAGGATTCGGTTGGTTTTCATGGATGGCACCGCCAGTTTCATTCCTCCCAAGAAGATGCATCAGAGTTAATTACTGGTACTGGTAGTTTGCGATGCATATCATAATATTCCTTGTGAAAATCATAAATCGGAGGGAACAGAGCTTATATGTTCACATGATACTCGACACAAGAGCATATACTCCCTCCTGTCACAGTTAGTTATTATTTTGGATATTGATCTTCAAACACATCTTTCACTACTAATTTTTATTATAATATATTTATAAAACCCAATAAAATTACATTATTATTTTTTATGAGGAAAAGTTATAATATTATGAAGGTACGTTTAGAAACACTACATATTTGATTATCATGTATCTAGATACTAGATATTGATAGTCTCGAAAGTTTGATTTTAGCTATATTCAAAACAATAACTATTTGTGATAGGAGTAGTGTATACAGTGATGCTTGAACTAATATCTACGTAAACACATGCTTGGGAACCAACGCTATAGCCACGCACATTTTGTTCACCATTAAATCTTCCTCTTTTAAAAATGAATCTTCGGATACACTCATTAGTTAAAACAAAGCGGCACAGGGTGTATAAAACCGTCGAAAACCAATCGACCGTATTGAGCTGGTTCAATAGCTAAAACCGATCAGTAAACCGGCTAGATTTAAAAAAAAATCAAAAAATTATGCCATGAAAAACCGCTTAGTTTCTTATCAAAATTGACCGGTTTTCTGTTAAAATTGTGTGCCAGTGCCGCAGGGTCAGCACCCAGTCACCCTCGGGTTGATTTTCGGTCAAAACCAATTGATTTTTTATTTTTTCAATAATTTTGAATTTATAACCCTTCAGTTTCTGATATTTTTTTAACGATTTTTAATTTGATATTTTTATTTTTGAATTTCGGTTTTTAAGAGGCTTTTTCGGTATCAATATCGTTAACAGGAAGGGGCACATACAAAATCAGTCAAACCATCTTCTTTAAAGATGCGCACTAGCTAGATGATAGCTAGTACATATCACGCACAAATTAGGCTCGGTTGGGCACAGGCAATGGCGGCCCAAGAATTTTCTACGGTTGAGATACGTTTAAAGAAGGACAATAAGTTCACAAGCTATTTACTGAACTAATAACAAAGGACCAGATCACTGAAGGAACGTTTCTATTAAGTAGTAACTGGGTTTTTGTTAAAACCAGATATTATTAGTTCAATCCGTTGTTGAAACGTTCCTTCACCGAAGAACACCATATTTTTTATGATCTGGACTTTTATTACATGAGCCTGAGCCTGGGCACGAACCCAGACTGATCAGGCCTTGGGTCCGCCTATGGGCACAAGGGAAAAGGCTCATCGCCCACACAATATTTTTAACGCTACGGATCGATGGTCAGAGTTGTTAAGTTGGAGCAGATACATACTTCGGAAATCGGAATGTACATATATATATGAACCGAAGCTCGAACACTAGAAAATTAGATTAAAATACCAATGGAGCAGAAGAACAATTAGGTTTGGTTAAATGGTCAGCATTGACAAGATATCCTAGGCACTTCGCAATTCGCATGTCGATCACGAGAGTGATATGGGCACTTCATTTTTTTTATTAGAGCACGAAGTTAGCAAAGTTAAGTACTCCACTTGTCGACGTAGGATTTGTTGATCTCCAAAAGCGGAATGGCCGGCTCTGATTCTATTGGCCCTGAAATGTTGCCCGAAAGAAGGCCCATGAAAGACATGGTAGTTGAACCAGCTATGGGCTTGGCCCATACGGAGGACCACACCGACACCATGGCCACATTGATTACCTTTCTTATCTTTATGGGAGTTTCCACGTGAGTGTTGCTCTTGGCACATGGATATGACATGGTCCTTGGACTTCGAGTCAGCAACGTAAATAGTAAATTAAAAACCGGTTTGAATAATAATTATTTTTAAAAGTTGTCTCTAGATGCTGTCACTCTTATACATACTCCCTCCGGTTTGGTAATATTTGTCGTTTTGGACATAGTGATGGTCAAACTTTCGAAATTTTGACTATCGATATATTTTTAAATATTTAAATTGGATACATGAAAATTATATGTGTGGACTTGTCTCGAGAAGTACTTTCATAATATTATAATTTTATTGGGTTTTATAAATATATTATAACAAAAATTAGCGGTCAAAGTTGTGTTTTGAAGACCGTGTCGATGTCCAAAACGACAGATATTACCAAACCGGAGGGAGTAAATAATTTACCCATACTCTCGTGCAAAACTTACCACTAAATAAGAGTCAGCGATTTTCTCTCTTCTCTTTTCTCACCTTTCCACATAGATAAAAGCTGATATGTACAGGCTAAGAACCAGCTAAGATAACCTTAGGCTATGTCCAATGCAAAATATTTAGATAGACATATCATGAAGCATCTATTCAAGAGTTAAGACCTCCAATACAAATATTACTTTCTATATGCTTATATACACATAAGCACCTGCTAAACATAGACGTTTAATTAAGCATCAATGCTTCAAAATAAGCATCTTACCTATCTTATGTGGCCAAAAAAATTAGTTTTTCATTGTTATCGCTTTAAGCGTCTGCATTGTATATTAGCCTTATTGTACACGCTATTAATCAGTGCTGTTGTGTTTTGCTGTCTTTATAGTGGATGAACAGAATGATATCTTAGAGATCATCGAAAAAAGACAACAGGACAATAGGAACATAATAATCGGAGTTGATACTTTAATTCCTTCACGTCCTCTCCTCCAATACTTCGAGGTCTAGGTAAAGGAACCAAAGTACTGCTTTGAAAGATAGCCTAACTCTTAACAGAAACGAAAAGGTCTTAATCTGCCGAATTTAGGAGAATTGGCGTTGAATGTGCTCTCGTCGTGTGTATCAAAAAATTTCGGTTAATAGTACTTTTTTGTCCTCAAAACTGTACTTGTGGATCACTTTCGTCCTTAACTATTAAATTAGCCAAATCGGTTACGAAACTACGCATTCTAGCTCTTTTTTTTCTTTTTTGTTGCTCTGCTCATTTCGCATCACATATATTTATACAGTAATCATCCCTCCCTTATAATACGGAGAAACGCTCGCCGGAAGCCACCCTCCCACTCTCTCTCCTCTTTTTGCCAAATAAAAACTTTCCTGTTTTTTAAATTACGTATAGGTCCTTTTAACTTACGCTGAGGTCCTTTGCGATTTTCTGTAAGAGGAAATTTTTTTCCTCGGTTTGCGTTTAGATCCCTCATTCACCGTTTTACAGAAAAAGCCTCCCGTTTAATACGAATCGCAAACGAACCCTTTACTAATTTTTCAAAATAGCGAATATGTCCAAAATCATAACAAATAGGCCCCTGCACTTTGCGTTCAGGTCCTTTCTCCGTTTTGTCCGGAAAAAATGTTTGTGTGGTCCGTTTTTTCTCCGGAGCATAGAAAAAATGTTTTCGTTGGCCGTTTTTCCTAAAAAAAATGAAAATTCGTTTTCCGTCCTCGTTTCTATGTTTTTGTTGGGAAAAATGTTTTCGTTGTCCGTTTTTTCTTTAGAGCATGAAAAAAATGTTTTCATTGACCGTTTACTCTAAAAAAATGCAAATTCGTTTTTCGTTTGTCGTTTCTTCGTTTTTGTTGGGAAAAATGTTTTCGTTCTCCGTTTTTTCTCCAGACCCTGGGAAAAACGTTTTCGTGATTCATTTTTTCTCGGAAAAAAACGAAGATTCATTTTTCGTTCATCCTTTCTCTGTTTTTACTGAAAAAATGTTTTCGTTGTCCGTTTTTTCTTCGAATCCTAGGGAAAATGTTTTTGCAGTCCATTTTCTCTACAAAAACACAAATCCGTTTTTCGTACGCGGCGTGTGCCGATTTTGTGTTTTTGTGGTCCTTTTTTTTCAAAGTTATTTTTCGTTTACATGCGCGGCGTGTTTGTAGTCCGTTTTTCCTCCGAAAAAAACTTTTACGTTCTACCAAAAAAATGCTTTCGTAGCCCTTTTTTCATTTTCTCCAGAAAAAAATGTTTCCATGCTTCGTTTTTCTCCAAAAAAAATACACGGATTTATTTTTTGTTCACGCATGCGTCGTTCGCCACGCGTATTTCGTGTGTCGTGCGCGGCGGTTTTTACACGAGAAAATGTTTTTGTAGTCCGTTTTTTCTCGTTTCCCAGGGAAAAAAAGTTTCTGTGGTCCGTTTTTTCTCCGAAAAAAACCTTTTCGTTTTCCGCAGAAAAAATATTTTCATATCCCGTTTTTTCTTGTTTTCCCAGGAAAAAATGTTTCCATGGTCCGTTTTTTCCCCGAAAATAAACACAAATTCGTTTTCTTTTCACGCGCGCGGCGTGTGCCACGCGTATTTTCCTAGTAATTCAACAATGGGAGGACTTTGCGTCACATATATTTATGTCCTATTTAGCTGAGCTCCAGCTCCATTAGATTCATGAATCTAGTGGAGCTGAGTATTCCTAGTTCCACTAGATTTGTGGAGCTGAAGCTGTGAGTATATTAATAGTGTTTAGATGGATCATCTTGTTTATGTTTTAGAATAAAAATATAAACTTAATTCACTCTATTTTAACCTACAAATTTTAGATCTGAAATGGAGCTAAATCTGAAACTATGCCAGATAGAACCTTAACATGATAGACACTCCACCATGAAATTACAACACGAGCCATATGCATGTGCACACCCAACCTCCCCGTTGACCGTTTACTTTTGTACGAATTCTCGATCAAAACGCGCGCTTCCATCTCCCATCTCCTTCCCCCACCACCACCATCCCACAACATCTGGAGCGAAACTTGCCAAATAAAAGCGCAGATCGGCACGAGTTAACAGCCCTGCTGCCCTGCAAGAGGTTGGATTCGGATCCTCTGTTCGTTCGTCTCTGTCCCCGAATCGCCTGCCTGAAGCTCTGCAAGATTCGCCTCCCGCCGGATCAGGCGGGTCTTGAAATGCCGCAGATCCAAGAAACCCACCCCGGTCTGCTCCTCCTCTTGCCAAGTTCCCCTCTCGTGATCGTCTTATTGTTTCTTGTGCTTCTTGGGATGATTTGTGTGCGTGTTTCTTTCTTGGTTTTCTCAGGACAAAACTGTATCTGAGGAATCACCGAGGCAGGACGAGTTGGACCCAAACAAAAAAAAAATCAGGCGCGAGGAGAGGGTCAAGTTTGATGCTCCCAACCTGCTTAGGATCACTGCAAGAGAAGCATCTGATTCGAGCTGTCAGCTCTCGAAATGGTGAGGATCCAATAATCTTCCTTTCTTCAGATTCATTGTTTTCGTTTCGTGTCGGTTGGTTACCTTTTTTTTTAGTTGATGATCTGCTTAAGAATGCTCGAACGCGACGTTAAAAGGTGAGAATGTGATGTGCTGGACATTTTTTGTGGTTGGAATGCATAATTCTTGTTCGGTATGCTTGCTTTGGTTCTTGTCAGGTACTACTTTCGTGTTTGTTTGAGGTCGGTTGGTAGATTAGTAGATGTGCGTATTCCTGCAGGTAACTAGTTTGAATGAATGCTTAGTTGGCTTGTACAGTGATGTAAAGTGAGCTTGCAATGCTTTTGGATCTATCTAATATCTGAGGTCCGGGTGCCTTACACTCTTGTTATACGATGTGTGTGTTTACTAGTTTTGGATTATTACTGATGTGTTCTTTAATCTAACCTATTTGCAGAGTGAGGAGAGGGAAGTTTTCCTCTCCTTTTTTTTTTTCTGATTTGTCTGTCTTTTTGGATGATTTGCCGTAGACATATGGCGCCTTTTGGTTTGGTTCTTGTTAGAAACTTAGAATTACATATACTCCTGTTAGATATAAGGAGATTTACTCCCTTGATTGCTATATGAATAACAAATGTGGTCGTTACCTTGCAGACGAAGGACGAGCAATCAGCCACATATACTGTGGACGATGCACTTCTGTGTTCAGGTTTTGGATGGTTCCAAATATTGGTTCTTTCCTATGCTGGGGTCGGCTTAATTGCAGAAGCAATGGAGATGATGCTGCTATCATTTGTTGGTCCATCAGTACAGTTAGAATGGAAGCTTACTTCTCATCAGGAAAGCATGATTACAAGTGTTGTTTTTGTTGGAATGCTGATAGGAGCTTACTCTTGGGGTGTGGTTTCGGACAACTATGGAAGGAGGCAGGTTCATTTTTTACTTGTGTCATCTACTTTTTGCACAAATTACACATGACCATTTCCTCTCACGATGATGTTTAGCATAGGGTTCCCAAAACTGGTTCCCAAACCGGTGTTCATTGGGCAGCTGGTACTGGTTCCATGTTGTAGCTGGTTACCAACAGTAACCTGTTCAGAACTGGTAAAGGTTTCATGTAATAGCCAAGTTTTGACATTTCTATGTTAGTTTCAGAAAAAACCTTGAAACCATTCCCAGAATTTATGTTCATGATATAATAATTTCCAAGGGTATCTTTTTTATTCTAGATCCTAGAATAATTACAGGTGGGAAAAATAGGATATTATTTAATTTTAATGCAAACATTACCTGATATTATTCTTGTTTACAGCATACAAACTCTTACATTCTGTTCCATTTGGATTTTATAGGAGGGGATTTCTCTTTACTGCCATTGTAACGAGTGGAGCTGGATTCCTGAGTGCTTTTGCTCCTAACTATTTATCGTTGCTTTCACTAAGATTTCTAGTTGGCATCGGCTTGGGAGGAGGACCTGTACTTGGATCTTGGTTCTTGGAATTTGTTCCTGCTCCAACTAGAGGAACTTGGATGGTGGCACTTTCAGCATTTTGGACTGTTGGGACCATCTTCGAGGCTTCTCTTGCATGGGTATAATATTTTTTCCCTAATATTTTTAGAAAAATTGTACAGTGCATTATACTGGTAGTATATAATGTGTAGTAGAAATCACATCTAACCGTTCATTTGTTAAGGGTATTTCTACTACTCTACTACCAGATGAAGTATAAGTAAAACTCTAGTTAATCTAATCAATTGGATTGAAAAAAATGAACGAAAAAGGTAGTTCAGACTAGTGCTGATGTATCAGTGGTAAACATTATACACGATAAATTATTGTGGTACCATGCCCCCATTCTCATCACAAGCTACAGTATAAATTCAGAACTTTATGAACACATGCGCTTTCAAACAGTTGGCTCAACAGAAGTGATGCAGATTATATTACAAACAATTAGTCTGTGGTGTTAGCAGGTCTTTTATGGGATGCTAACGTGGGAGTAGATTTCAAGGAGAGTGGCAATCTGGAATATCACTTTTGAAAGGAACCTCCATTATAAGGGCACAAAAGCACATACCATTCACACTCTTTGACATGTACTTATCCTCCTAGTCAATCCCTTGAAACAATATGTGAAACACTATATTCACATAGATCTATCTTTATTTTTTACTTTGTGACTGTTGGAAAGATCTATAACAAAATACCCTGTTCTGCATGTGCAGCTCTTAATCCAAAGAAACATAAACGTCACATATTAAACACTTATGCCCAAGTTTGGTTGGAGGTGGTTGTTAACATTACCCGCCGTTCCGGCTAATTTTTCATCGTCATTATGTGACTAATTTTTCACCATACTGATGGCAGACAGTTATGCCCAAGTTTGGCTGGAGGTGGTTGCTAGCATTATCCTCTGTTCCGTCTTTTCTCCTGCTTCTATTTTATGCTATCACACAAGAGTCACCGAGGTTCCTGTGCACCAAAGGCAGAATAACGGAGGCTGTTGAGGTATTGGAGAAAATGGCGAGATTAAACAATGTGCAACTCCCTTCTGGTAGGCTTGTTTCTGACAAAAACATTGAGCTAGATGAAGTTTCGAGATCTTCTGAGTCTGCAACACTTCTAGCTGCTGATGAAGAAAATGACATCAGTAAAGACGAAGGTTCCAATTTTGGAGGTATTAAGTCCGTTATCAAACTGCTCTCGCCAAAATTGCTCAGAGCAACTCTTCTTCTTTGGATGGCTTTCTTCGGAAATGCATTTGCCTATTATGGAATTGTTCTGTTGACATCAGAGTTAAGTAATGGAAATAGGATATGTGCAAAAGAGGAGGTTGAATCCGTACACTCAAATAATGCAAGCCTCTACAGAAACGTTTTTATATCTAGCTTTGCAGGTTGGTTCTTACTCTGTATACTATCTCTGTGATTCTTGATGATCAACGCTGGCTTGTTTTCTTGAAACAGAGATTCCGGGGTCATTTCTATCAGCCATGGTCGTGGATAGATTTGGCCGAAAGCTTTCAATGGCGTCGATGCTCTTCACTAGCTGTGTTTTCTTATTCCCATTGGTGTTTTCCCGGACAGACATGCTAACAAGAATCTCCTTGTTCGGTGCCCGGCTTTGTATATCTGCTAGCTTCACCATTGTATACATATATGCTCCGGAGGTTAGTCCAATTCTACAACATCATTTGCTTCGGTGTCACTAGAACATACTACCATAAGCCTCTCTTTGTGATAACCAATCTGGAAATTGCAGATGAATCTTGTCAGGTGTTGATGTTAACAGTATTTCCTTCTTGCTTCATTTTTTTTTTCAGATTTACCCAACCTCGGTCAGAACAACAGGCATCGGTGTGGCGAGCTCGGTTGGCAGGATTGGAGGCATTCTGTGCCCTCTCGTCGCTGTTGCTCTGGTGCACAGCTGCCAACAGACGACGGCGATCCTCCTCTTTGAGCTTGTAATCTTCCTCTCCGGGATGGCCGTGTCGTTCTTCCCTTTCGAGACAAAAGGCTGTAGACTTAACGACGGCGAGGTCGATATGAATTGATGCGGTGTTGTCTGTAGGAACATTTTTTTGTGCTGGATACTGAAAATGCCCTATTATAATTGAACATTTCCAACACGGTGTTGATGACGATGGTGTTTAGTCATTGAAAAGAAATTTACTGTTTCCGGAGGTCCAAGTCATTTAGGATATACAAGAGTAATCACCATCTATCTTTTATTCATACTTTAATTTTATGCCATTTTCAAAATAAAAAAATCATAAAAGCACCTTATTCGAGGGATGTCTGTGTCTGAATGGGACACGCATGGAACACAGAGACGAGCACGATCGAGATAATAGGGCAAAGGACATGGCAAAGCGGCAGTCGTCCGATCACTGCTGTTGCCGCACGGCGGGGCGACCGGTAGCGCAGCGGCGGTGGTATCTGTATGTGGTTCTGGACGACGGGAAAGCGAATACAGCATCCACAGGGTCGACGTGGACGCCTTTGACCCCGACGCCACTTCAACTCTGATTCGGACTCACACGTTGATTCTCTGGTGGCAGGGGTGGAATCAGCTATATCTCGAGCCGAACCATATTTTTATAGGCTAATTTATAATTTTTTTTACTGATTTTTAATATATTTTATATGAGTTCTTCGTAACAGGCCTCGGGTCAAAGCTCGGGTGGTCTGAGACTTGCTTCCGCTCCTACCTGGTGGTCCGTATAGAGGCAAAGCACGGGTATTCCTTGTTTTGCACTGCCCACGGCGACAAAAATCTTTGCTACGAATCCCGTATCCTCCACCCCTAAACCACACAGATCAGAGGACTGTGAATCTCTGCCTGATGAGCCCGACACAAAAATCTCTGCCTGATGTCACCTAACGGCATCCGACGTGAAAGACCTCGCAGAGAGGACACTGAAAGCTAGCATACCTCAACGTCCGGCGAGGCGTGGTGCAGCAGCTGACGAGCAAGTATACAGTAAAAGCACGCGGGGTACTGCTCTGATGTCCACGTTGGTCCATGGGAGCACGATGAGAAGCTCCGCGGGGCTTTCAGGCACCAGTGGCCGGACGGCAGGCAGGATGCGGTGGTCGACGAGGTCATCCCGCCGCCGGACTACGCGTGGCATGTCCCTGACCCCACTGGCCCTCCCCTCAGATCATCTCTAGGAGTTTCTATGGCGAAGCTCCGGCCGTTGTTGAGCTGTGTGCAGCTGAAATACCTGACGAGTACCGGCTGATGATGAGGGTTGATATCGTCGTCATCCCAGACCACGAGGAAGAGGAAGCTCGGATGGCTGCATGACAACACTGCTCAACCCTACACTTCTGCAGTTGTCCAGAGTCCAGATTCCAACCGAAGGCGATCGATGTTCTCTGATGGTTGGGCTGTGTATTCAGGGAGCAGCAAATGCATAAGCTGTATAATATAACTAGCAAATTTGCCCGCGCAATTGCACGGCTAGATATTATGATATGATTATCTTTAATATATAACTATATTTTCTATAATTGTGTATTTTTTATATAACTCTAATATCTATATAGATTAATATGCACCGTTATAATCTGATCCCACTAAAATAAGTGGTGGAGATCTTTGGACTCTTTCTTTTAAACTAGACTGTTATCGTATGGGATCCAATTTCTAGTTTTTTAGATATTTGTGTAATGTAAATGACACAAACTCTTTCTTTTAATATAGACCGTTACAATCTGGACCCACCACAATCAATGAAGTAGATCTTCTTTTTTCCTCCAACTAATGTGGGAATTTCTAGCCTTGAGAGCGAATCGTGGTGGCTTTTTTTGCCTCTACTTTAATATTATAATAGATAGATAGATAATATGGCCGAACATGATCAATAACCATATTTTCAAATCGAGTCATAGATCTGGTAAAGTATTCAGCAAAAGGTAATCCCCGAATATCCTGCCTTTGCCCTTCTTTTCAACGATGCTATTCAATTCATAACCATTTGATCACTGCTTTGCAGGTTGAACGCATGAACTAGGGTGCACGACGACAAAACTGAAAGTGGAAAGGATGGCCTCTGCAACATGTATGATGTACTTCGTAGTTCATACCGTCTTGTTTAATGGCGGCAGATGCTTTATTCTTGCCTATGCTAGACTGTGGGGCACTTACAATGGCTCCATACATGGCCATACAGATGGCCTCCCCTTTTTTCTGCCGGTACGCTTTTAATTGTGAAGTGATTCTTTGGATTAAACTAATTACGGCGATTTGTTCGGGTATTTGTGCGCCTCGCTATAATTAATCATGGACTAAAAGCTGTGTACTTGTATATCAACACTCCTGGTATACTCCCTTGGTTCTGAAAACATGTCATATGTAATTCTAGCTTTTAAGTTTTATTTTCAAATACATGTTATTCTACAATTTTGGAACGACTTTTAATTATCTTTTTCCTTTACTTACCCCTATCATTCATTATTTTCAAGGTTATTTTCTACTATGGATTAGAGTAGCACACTATCCAAAAGCAATAAATGAGGTAATAAAGGAGAATGATTTGATTATTTCTACACATGTATTGGTTAAAGTGTAAAATTCTAGAACATCGCCTATTCCTAACAGAGGGAGTATCAGATTATCAGTATAATGTATTGCCTTTTTTCTGTATACTTTGTAGCATGCATGCACAAGCTGGTCAGAATCTTTTATAGTGCCACCTACTAATGGTGCTCTTGTAATGTTTGGAATTGTGTATCGAATGGAAAATGGAAAATATGTATCCCCCGGTAACAAATTCTCTGTGTAAACCAATTTGCCAGCTAGGTTAGTCACTTGAACTTTAACTGCTTCAAAATTTAAAATCTGTGCATTTTTCAATCGAGAGGAGCATATACTCACTAAGAAATTAAGGAACCTTCATGTTACATTATTATAATGGTCAAAAGGAGATTTCAGCAGCACATAATAATCTCTGATGCTGGCGCAAGAACAGAGACAAGAGGGAGCGGCCGCAGCGCAAGTACAGATGATTGAGTTGTCCCAGTATATACCTCTTCTCCCTTTGCGCTAGGGTGAATAAAATAACACAAGTAAATACAGCTAGGAATCAACCAATGTACCATGGAGGACGTATGGCCGGGTATCTACTGGTCCAGTTGTTTGCAGAAGCTGCATATGTGACCGTGTATAAATACAAGGCAGCTACCACCAAACTGCCTCAGCATTCATCTCCCGATCAATCAATCTCTCCTGAGCCCTGCCCCTGCACCGTAGTCATCACCACCATGGCTAGGGAAGACGAGCTCAAGGTACCACCAATCTGTATATGCAGATATATCAGCACACGAGCATGTCACAACTCAGTTCTTCAGTGAGTCTACGCATCCATTGATCCATGTTGCGCTAGCTATCAACGCATGGATTTGTCGTGTGCAGAGAGTTGATTTGAAGGTGAACGTGAGCTGCTGCGAGGGCTGCAGGAGGAAGGTGATGAAAGCCATGAGCTTGAAAGGTCTCGAGATCATTTTCAACTCTCAAATCTCGCAAGTTCTTCACTGTGTTGCCGATTGCATTTGCCTCTGCTCTGTGTGTTCTTGAGACATGTTGGATTATGTTACTTGCATGGTTGTGCAGGAGAGTTCTTTTAAAATAATATCTTTTTTTTATTCAAATTGCAAAAATATATCTTGATTCAAAAAAATTACAAAAATATACTTATGTAGTCATTTCAATTAGCGAATGACACTCTGTCGTTATTTCAATTGACGGCAGAGACTGCTTTGTCGCGGATTGAAATGGCGACAGACATATATTTTTGTAAATTTTTTTTAATACAAATATAATTTTGCAATTTGAATAAAAAAAAGATATTATTTTTAAAAAAAAATTCGTTGTGCAGGCGTGCTGAGGACAGAGATCCACCCTTCGCTCGATAAGGTGACCGTCGTCGGCGACGTGGACAGCAGGGTCCTCGTCAAGAAGTTCGCCAAGATCGGCAAGATCGCGGAGGTGGTTTCGGCGCTGCCGCTGCCGCCGGAGGAACAGAAGAAGCGCGAGGACAATGGCAGGAAGGACAGCGACGGCGGCGACAAGCCGGCACCGGCAGACGAGAAGAGCAAACGAAAGGACGACGGCAAGGATACAAGCAACAAGGCGGCGGCGACGTCGCCCAAGCAAGAATGCAACAAGTGCAAGCAGCGGGGAGCTGCACGCGCCGATGAGACTGATCACGCTAATGGGAAAACGCCGTCCAAGGATGCCGCCGCCGCCAAGAGCAGCGATGAAGGCGACGGTTTCGTCGGCGCCAATTCCTCTGTTCCCGACGTACACGCGGCGACGTACCACCGCGCCGAGCCCGCCATGGTCGCGCCGGTGCACATGCCGTACTACGCGGCGGACCCGACGCCGTACTACGGCGGTTACTACGCGATGCCGCCTCCGCGAATGCCGGTGCAGATGCCCCGGCGGCCTCCCCAGCTCCGTCCGCAGCCGTCCCGCTTCGACGAGGACTCCTTCAACGACGACGACAATGTCGGCTGCCGCGTGATGTGAACGTGATCGATCGAGCCTCCCTGTCTCACCCTCCTGCCCATGCACGCATGTACAAGTACAACCGATCCACCGGAACGAGCGCCACGAATCAATTCGTTCCTCCGATTTCTTCCCAAATCACATCGCATTAATGCATTCGCCGCAACTTTGATAATTCCTTTTCTTCTTCTCCGAGACTCCGAGCACATGAAAAACAAAAAACCCAAGAAACCATGCCTGCGTCTGCGTGTGACGTCAACAGGGGACCTGCATGCTGTTCCAGGATCCTGTCGCTGTTGGCGTGGCGTCCAACTCCGATTCCTGCGAGCACGAGAGGACGGCAAGGGACGAAGGAAAAGGCTTGGGAATATATGGTGGCGCGCGCCCCGCCGAGCCTTTATTTATTCCCGATGCTTTTGGGTGTCCAGCTCGATCCCTCTCTCCTTTCCTCCCAACTCATTTCTGCAAGAAGTGAAGTCCTTTCAGCATGGTGATCATCGTCACCGTGCTTGAACTCCCTTTCTGGTTCTCTTTTAGCATAGATGTGATCTGAGATCCCACTTATGCCAAGTTGCCAACCACGTACCCTTCGTTTATCTCACACAGTCGCTTCTTTCCCTTGACATATATAGACAACCTCTGATTATCTCTGAACTTGTCCCTCCGTGAGCTTGCTACGTGGCTTCTCATCTTTAGATTCGTGGAGAGAACTCTTTGTACATTTCTGAAGAAAAAAAATTTCTTATAGGAATAATCGCCCTTTGCGTCGCTGTATGAGTCACCACTCGCTCGTCCACTATATAAACCATCACTAAACTTGCTTCTTCTGGGCCTCAGATCTACCATTGCAATTGCTCTTAACATGTACTACTTTAGAGGAGATCCTCCCTCCTCATACTCTCGCCCAGTACCGCGTTGTTATTGTTTAACCTAGCTATCTTCACACGCACCATCAGAAGTTCAGAACACTCAAGGTCACTCATGGTAACCTGCTGGAGGCTTGGAGCCCGATTACATGATAATTGTTCTCTGTGGAATTGGTTTCCAAATCGCTCTCTACAGTTTTGCTCTTTAATTTACTGTCGCTCTGTGGGTTGTTGGTCTTTCTCATGTGAGTCAAACCAAGATCTTCTAAGTGCCTTCCTATTATCTAGAGCTTACTTTAAGCCAACAATGCGTTTTTCATAGCTCAACATGATTGGAAGTGACCTCCTCAGGGTCAAAGTCAGCTTGAGGTTAAGTCCAGATGCCTTATATGTTGGAATTAATTCAAAAAGAAGTCAAATGAGTGTTGAGTTAAGAGTATAAGACTTTAGTCATATATTGCTTAGCTAGGTGGTAGGAGACCAACTTATAAAGGAAGCTTTTGTACGTATGGACTCTAGTATGAATTGATGGTGAGATTAAAGATACATATGATTAACTATATATGTTAGACTGTGTACACGCATACGTATATCGTGTATTTCACATCTTTATCGTGTGACTTGTATTTGTACCTCGACTGGTCTCTCGAGTATTATATTGGTAACTGCTCACCATGCTCTCGTCGTGTTTGGTATATAGTGATGGGTAAGTAGTCAATGACTCAATGGTAATGGTATTAGACTATTAGTA
Source organism: Rhipidocladum racemiflorum (assembly GCA_036346355.1). NCBI lineage: Eukaryota > Viridiplantae > Streptophyta > Magnoliopsida > Poales > Poaceae > Rhipidocladum > Rhipidocladum racemiflorum. Next base: position 65,090,568 of record CM070576.1, on the reverse strand, counting down.
TATACATATATATTAATATTATATATAGAAATTATTGTATATAAATTAATTATCAAGGTAAAACATTAGTGCTGATGAATGCCAATACTAAGAAAAGTTAGTAGATACTTTTCTATGTCGATACTAATTACGCTGACTTAACATACTAGAGAAAAGAATAGAAGAGATTCTCATTTACAGTAAGGTGTAATGTATTATTCACTTCAGTTTTGCATGCGTAGAGTAAATAGTCGATAACTTAATACTTTTTAATTCATAACTATTTAGGTTCTAATGCTATATAGTTAGTAATAAAATTGTGTTACATATTTGGCAAATTTTGATATACATATCGCTATGGATTGAACGTATATTCATGTGTTTTTGGAATGACTTTTCATTAGCGAGGTGCTTTCCTTGTTTTTTTTTTGTGCTTCTGTCTTATTCATGACGAATTCCAATTGCACAATACTATATTGGCTATATTTGTCTTAATTTAGCTTAATCATTTGAGACTTTAAGTCCACCCTCTATTTTTATGCTAGCTTCGCCACTACTGAACTATCAAGGGTCGAGGCCACCGGAGTGTGACTAACCTTGAGGTTTGAGCAGATATCCTCCAATAGGGTTGACATAGATATATATAACCATAGTATGGGCCTTAACCCCCCCCCCCCTCCCCGCCCACCCTCAAACTCAAAGCGGATCCAAAACGTTGAGTTTGAGCAAATGAAGCCAATGCTGCTCTTGAGTTTGTGCTTTTGTGAAAAAAATCTGCAACTTGCAGGTCAGATAGCACATACTGAAGAACAATTGTTTTTTGATGATAATGAGACCGAGTAAAAGAGGCATCAACACCAATATGCTTTGTGAGTTCATGCTTCACAGAATCATTGGCAATTTGTATGGCTCCAGTATTATCACAAAGAAGAGGCGTAGGGATATCACAGGAAATACCAAAATCAGCTAGCAACCATCGAAGCCATACAATCTCTGAAGTTGTAGTAGCAAGTGCTCGAAGTTCTGCCTCTGTACTAGACCGAGATACAGCTGCTTGTTTCTTGGACTTCCATGCAAGAGGAGAAGAACCAAGAAAAATACAATAGCCAATGACAGAACGACGATCTTTTGGATCACTTGCCCAAGTAGAGTCCGAATAAGCATGAAGTTGAAGTGGATTATCACGAGCATAGAACAGACACTGAGATGAGGTCCCCCTTAGGTATCTTAGCACAAAAAGCAAATGTCCAAAATGAACCGAGGTAGGAGCACTCACAAACTGGCTCAAAATATGGACCGCACGAGAAATGTCAGGTCTGGTAACAATAAGATATACAAGACTGCCCACAATATGCCGATATCGAGATGGATCCACAAGAGGTGTACCATCAGTAGAACGAAGCTGTAAATGAAGATTCATAGGTGTTGCAGCCGTCCGATCATTAGTAATGCCAGAACGAGCAATAAGATCTTGTATGTATTTGGACTGAGAAAGATAATAGCCCTTTGCAAAATGCACAACTTCAATCCCTAAGAAATAACTGAGAGGACCCAAATCAGACATATGAAATTGATTACTAAGTTGCTGCTTCATGAGAAGTATATTCCACATCATCTCCCGTAATCAACATATCATCAACATATAGAAGAAGCAAAGTACATCCACGTGGGGAGAGATGAATGAATAGAGCAGGATCATGATCACTAGGTGAAAAACCAGCAGCTTTTATCACGGAGACAAATCGCTCAAACCAAGCACGAGGAGCCTGTTTGAGACCATATAAAGCATGACAAAGATGACAAACATGTCCTCAAGGAGCATCAACACCTGGAGGTGGCTGCATATAAACTTCCTCATGTAAATTGCCATGGAGAAAAGCATTCTTATCATCCATCTGAGAGATAGTCCAAGAACAAGTAGCAGTTATGGCAATCAGGGTACGAATAGTAGTCATGTGAGCAACAGGGGCAAAAGTATCATCATAATCTCGTCCGTGAGTCTGCTGAAAACCTCTAGCAACAAGACGAGCTTTATACCTCTCGATAGAACCATCCGACTTGGTCTTAACTTTGAACACCCACTTGCATGTAATAGGTACTGCATGGGACGGTAAAGGAACTAGATCCCAAGTGCCTGTACGAGTAAGGGTAGCAAGCTCTTCAGACATAGCAAGCTGCCATTCCGGAATATGAGAAGCTTCCTGATAAGTGTAGGGCTCATCAATAATAGCACTCACACGTCCAAAACCCAACCTGTCAGGAGGCTCAATGGTGGTACGATCACGAAGATTATATCTTGAACCAACCTATGACTTATCAGAAAAAGCACGAAACTAATCAAAATTATCAGGTTCATCAAAAACAGGAGCATCAGGACTGGCCGGGGAGGTGGGATTAGGCGAATGCTCTTTGAGATGGCGAGTGTAAACATGTTTGATGGGTGGTTTGTAAGGTGGAGGAGGAGAGGACTTAGCAGGAATGTGTATAGCAGTTGGAGGATCAGGAATGAGGGTAACAAATGGGGATGATATAGAGATATCCTTATTGGATGAAATAGGAGGAAGACACAAGAACAATGTGGACTCTATGGAAGAATATGAGGACCGAGTAGAAGGGTTATAAAAGAAAGGATGATCCTCAACAAAGGTCACATCACGAGAGATACGTATGCAACAGGAGGAAGGATCATAACAACGATAACCCTTATGCTCAGAACTATACCCTAGAAAAACACACTCGACTGACTGAGCAGTCAATTTAGTCTGCTCACGAGGTACAAGTGAAACATAGCACATACATCCAAAAACACGAAGATGATCATAACAAGGAGAAGTACCAAAAAGGACTTCACTAGGACACTTGTCTGACAATTTGGACGATGGTTGTCGGTTGATAAGATAAATAGCAGTGGAAATGGCTTCACCCCAAAAATGAGTACGAATAAAAAACTGATGATCGGATGGTTCAAACAGGAGTGCAAATGGTCTCATAGCATGAACAAGCAACAACACGAATAGCCGCACGAACAGGCGACGGCACGGACGGCTGAAGCATCTAGGCCCCATGTGTGTGTTTTGGTAATTAATGACAACAAGTTTATTTTGACTAACTTGTCTCTTGAGCTTGTAAAGAGCAGGGTGATTTTGTTTGTGACTTGGATTGAATGAAGCAATGAAGATGAGAAAAGGAATTAAACTAAAGACTCAAGTCAAGGTATTGGATAAGTTTTTATGTTTTTCTTTTCTTTTACGTACCCGATCTCAGTGATTGGTTGAAAAGATCGGATTTTAGAATAGTTGCCGTACTATTAAGAGGGAAAGTGGATTAGTATTTTGAAGTGTCAAATGGTTTGAAATCTGGCTCAAAGATCTCTTCAAAATGCATATTAAAAACTTACATAAATAGTTCAGGTTTTAAACTCATGCACTTTCAGCTTTTCCGACACTACCGCTGTTAAATTTGCTTACTTGGTGGTAGTCTTTTTCCAGAGACAACATCTTTTGGGTTTCATCTCCTTCTCTCTGGGCCGATTCTACCGTAAGTGAAATTGCGGTACTACCATCCTTACGGTAGTACCAACAACAAGAGCGGTACTTAAAAACCAAAGCATACCTTTTTTACCTTGTCTGGAGCCGTGTTCTATCAGCGGCACTACTGGAGTGAAATAACCGGTACTACCGGTTTCACGGTAGTACCGATCCTAGTACAGCGATAGTCTTTTTCAGTAAGGTATGTCTTTGGGACTTGCACCGGTGTTACTACCCGTGAGTAATGAGTGGTACTATCGAGTTTGCGGTAGTACCGCACCTTACGCAGCGGTACTCTTTTTCCAGTAAGGTGCAAACTTGACCTAAGCTGATTCGGTTCTTACTGCGGCACTACCGCAAGCATATCTGCGGTACTACTGTTATGACGGTAGTACCGACATTCCTAACGGTAGTCTTTTTCCAGTGTGTATGAATTTAGGTCCTGATCTGAGCCGATTCGTGGTACTACCGCGTTTTGAATGCCGGTAGTACCGGACTTCAAAATTACGGACCATTTTAGGGTGCATTAAATGCGCTCAGTTGACCGTTACTGTCATTTTACAGAGGGGCGGTAGTACCGGCTTTTTGCCTGCGGTACTACCGCTCGAGCTGTTTTTTTTTCCAGAGTTTAGAGGGTAACGGCTAGATTTGTTTGGTGGGGGCTTTAAATACCCCACAACTGCTTTTGGACACTTCTTTTGCTCTTCATTGATCACTCTTGAGTTATAGCAAGCCTTCACTCTCACATTTGCATTCAATTCATCTTTTGAGAGAAGAAAAGCATTGATTTCCATATGAGTGTTCTTGAGCCAAACTTCAAATCGTTTTTTCACTCAAGTAAGGATCCACCTTCTATTCTCTTGGAGGTTGTGAGACCCTGGATCAGCTATCCAGAATCTCCTGTGTATTTCCGTACTAGTCCCAGATCAGTAGCTAGTACACACAGTCACAGTGATACATCATTGCCGAACATAACGAAACTTGTAATGTAACTATTCAAGTATGGGCCACATGGCCACTTATTACAATACTCGGTCCAACGACCGGACACTCAAAACAGCGGAAGCAAAAAGAAAGCAACGAGCGAACGCCACAACGCCACAGGCGACGACTAGGAACGCAACTAGTCCTCCTGGCAATCCTCCTCGAAGAACTCCTCTTCTTCCTCAGCATCTTGATAAATCTCTGATGATTACAATGTTGGTGTAGCACGTGAGTACAAAAGTACTCAGCAAGTCGGGAAATTATGATCATGAGGGGCTTTCCAAAGGAAGCTTAATAGGGTTTATTTGCATAAAGCCACATTTGATTAAATCATACTTAAGTAATAAATTTCACAAAGCATATTTTACAACTCTTTTTAATAATTGAATTATTTATTATTGTAGTGAGGTTCTATCCACCATCACTAACATAAAGGCTCTATCCGCCAACAGTTTAAAGGATCAAAGTTAATCATGTGACTCCATCCGTCAAAGGTAAACAGGTTCTATCCACCTGGGTTGGCTCTTTCCGCCAAACCACATTCGAGAGTTCTAACCACTCCCGAACCCCAAAACAAATCACTTTTCGGTTTTAAAATCAAAATCAAAGTCTACCAATATGAAAGCATTCTTCGCTTTGCCTTTGACCGTAGGCACGGCTATTCGAATAGTTTATACTCTGCAGAGGTGTACAACTTTACCCACAAGACAAGATAGACCCTTGTTGCCATGCAATTAACACACTTCCTTAGGTGTGCTTGCAGGATATCTTGACAAGGCCGTTACAATGTATCTACCTAGCTAGACCCACTCAGAGGTTTCACCATTGTTAGGGTTCCCTCCACCCAAAGATGAAGCCCCTCTTGCGCCGTGTGAGCAAAACAACATCCACAACAATGCCTCCGTCCGGCTCTCACACAACAACCGAGTGGCGAGTCTAAACTAGGCTTCTACAAATTAGTGAGCCAGGTCGTACCATTGTAGACATGTGGTAGTACGGTTATGCTTAAAATGGCAATCATAAGCGTCGGTCCTTATATGACTTGGGGCGGTACTTGCACAAAAGGATCAAGGCTTGATCCGCTTCCACCCGACATTCCAGGCCGCCCAAGTCAAAATCATTTCCCTTTTCTTTTATTTTAGAAAACAGGACCAAAATCATACTAATAACCTTCAAATACACATTTAATAACATTCTTTTTGAATAATCCCACCCATGGGTTGTTTTATCGGAAAAGGTCCTAAGCAATTCTACCGTACTACATAGCAACGGATACCATATAAACATAGGCATGGTATTAACAATGTTCTAGGGTTACAATGGATATGGTTAACAATGTCATGGAGGAATTAACAAGTTCGGAATAACTAGCTCTTATATTTGACATATTTAATTAAACATAGCCATGCAACTTTATAAACAATTTTAAATCCTTTCGCAAACATAGGAGCAAAGTGCATCAAGGAGACTTGCCTTCAGTTGCGGCGGCGGTGTCGAACTCGGAAGGCTCGACGGCGAAATCGGCGGTCGCGGCGGGATCGTCGACTACACGCAAAACGAGGCAACAAATAAATAACGGAAAATAAATAAAATCCAAAAATTATAAAATTAGTACTGGCAGAAAGGTCTTGATTTTAGATGAATTTAGAAATTTGAATGAGGTCAAACGGAGTTCGGACGAGAAAGTTATGAGCTTCCGAAGTTTGAATTTCGAATAAATCGAAAACCGGGAATATTCCCAGAATATTCCGTTTTGACCGAGTCAACGTTTGACTGCGCTTTGACCGGACGTTGACTGGTTTGACTAGGCTTTGGAGTGTATGACAGTGGGGCCCACGCGTCATAGAGAGAGGAAAGAGAGGAAGCTTCCTTCCGAAGCTCTCATGCCATCCATGGAGGAGAGAGAGGTAGAGAAAAAGGAAGGGAGAGAGAGGGAAGGGGAGGGCGGCCGGGCGGTCCGGCGGCGGCGGCTCGGGCTCGGCCGGCGGGCAGCTGGCCGGCGAGCGGCCGGCGGCTGGCAGGCCTGAGACGCTGGCGGACGGCCGGCATGGCGGCGGCGGGCGGGCGGCATGGGCGGGCGGCTGGCGGCGGCGCCGGGCGGCGGCCGGCCGGCCGGGCGGGCGCGGCTCACGACGGCAAGCACAGGAGCTCCAAAAAGAAAACAGAGGCTCCTACAAACCCGAAAACTTCGATTTTTCTCTCAATTTTGCATGGATTTGATCCAAACAAAAAGCTAGGACCTCTAGATAACATCCTTAAGAACCTATAACCGGAAGGAATTGAACCGAAACTCACCGAGCAAGATGAAATCGACGATGAACACGGGTTCGGCCGAAACGAGCAAAAATCCGAAATTCGTCGAGGAAACTTGATGAACCCTGAAATTGATGGATGGATTAGAGACTAGACATCCATACTAACACAAGGAAACGAACGGGAGGAAGAAAGATCCACCGGAGTGGAAGATATGAGCAAGAACACGAAGAACGCGAAGAACGCGAGAGTGCGTCGGTTTTCTTGATCTTGCGGCCGATTGGGTTTGAGAGGCTAAAGGAGGGTTATACCAACGGAAAGAGGGTTCTTATACGGAGAGATGAGAGGTGGAATCACGCGGAACGGATTAGAAACGGCCGCGCAATCTCCAAAAGAGTGGATTTCGGGTTTCTTGCAACCGTTCAAAAACCAACGCGATTTCGGGTGCAACAACCCCATGGATAGGAAGAGGAGTCCGTTGTGATCCCAACGGATCCTACTGCTCGCGAATTGGAGTTGTATTGGAGGAGCTACAAGGAATTAAAGATAGCTCCCACCATTTTTTGCTTGCATGAAGCTTCATCCCCCATGCATGGCTAGAGGTTGAAGATGACACTATTCATGTGCCACGTGGCAGCACCTCATTGGTTCTCCTTTACGCAAATGATTCGCCCTAGAGAAAAATAAGGAAAAATGGCCTAAAAATCCCGGAAAAATTCCTAGAGCCATTTTGGATTATTTGGAACTCAATGGAAGTGGTTTGGTCGAATTTGGATGATTTTTGTGGAATTGAATAATCGGGCGCGGATCGCAGGCATTAAACAAAAGCCGCGCGAGATAAAATAGGAACGGAGGTCCAAAAATCCGGGGAATGATTCCTAAAATCATTTCGGAATATTTGGAACATTTTAGAAGTGGTTTGGAGATTTTTGGAGCACTTTTGGACTCGGGTGGATTTTCGGTACTGGAAAATCCGATTTTTCGCCCGGGAGGGAATTAATTCCCGATTTCGAAGGGGAATGGATGCCAGGTTAATATAAACACCAAAGAAACTCCAACTTTGAATTAGCTTTATTTTAATTAGGTTTTTCCCCAGAAAGCCAAAACGAGGGTGTTACAAACCTACCCCCCTTAGAGAGAATCTCGTCCCCGAGATTCAGACGGAGAAAGAAAAAGGTCAGGGAACTCTGCTCGAAGATCTTCTTCACGCTCCCAAGTAGCTTCTTTCTCAGAATGGTTGCTCCACTGAACCTTGCAGAACTTGATTACTCGGCCGGTCCGACGCTCGGCTTCATCCAAAACTTTGATGGGATACTCCGGGTAAGACAAGTCTTCTTTGAGTTCCATGTCTTCCAACGGCAACTGCTGTTCCGGCACTCGGAGACACTTCTTTAACTGAGACACATGAAAGACATCATGTACCCCTGACAGCTGTGGCGGCAATTCCAATTTATAAGCAACTTCGCCTTTTCGGGCAATCACCTTGAATGGTCCGATATAGCGGGGTGTTAATTTTCCACTGACGCGGAATCGTTTCATTCCTTTCATCGGGGATACCTTCAAATACACATGGTCTCCAGGTACAAAGCTTAATTCCCTTCGACGATTGTCCGCATAACTCTTTTGTCTGGACTGAGCTGTCTTCAGATTTGCCCGGATCTGTCTGACTTGCTCTTCGGCTTCTTTCAGAACATCGGGTCCGATGATTTGTCCTCCTTCGGTTTCTTTCCAATATAATGGTGTTCGGCACTTTCTTCCATACAAAGCTTCAAAAGGTGCCATCTTCAAACTGGCTTGATAGCTGTTGTTATAGGAAAACTCTGCATAGGGTAAATTCTGATCCCACGAGCCTTTATATGTTAGAGCACAGGCTCTCAACATATCCTCTAAGATTTGATTGACCCTTTCGGTCTGGCCATCCGTCTGGGGATGATACGCAGTACTGAAATTCAGATTCGTGCCCAACACGCCATGCAATTGCTGCCAGAATCTCGAGGTGAACTGGGAACCGCGATCAGACACAATCTTCTTTGGCACACCGTGCAAACACACAATCTTAGCCATATACAACTCGGCAAGCTTATCTCCAGAATAAGTCGTCTTTACTGGGATAAAGTGGGCCACTTTGGTCAATCGATCCACAATAACCCAGATGGAATCATAACCGGACTTGGTTTTGGGTAAGCCAGTTATAAAATCCATTCCAATTTCTTCCCATTTCCATACAGGCACTTGCAAAGGCTGCAATAGACCAGCAGGTCTCTGATGCTCTGCTTTTACCAGCTGACACACATCACACCGTGCTACGAAGTCAGAAACTTCCTTTTTCATATTGGACCACCAATACTTCTCTTTCAGATCAGCATACATTTTGGTGCCTCCTGGGTGAATGGAGTAAACTGAATCGTGAGCCTCTTTCAAGATCACGTTCTTGATTTCTTCTTGGTTAGGGACCACTATTCTTTTCCCGAACCAAACAGTTCCCTGGTCATCTTCTGAAAATCCGGGGTGCTTTCCTTTCTTTAGGCCTTCCTTCAGGTTGGCAATACCTTTATCGTCCTTTTGAGCTTCTCGGATCTGATCCTCAAGGGTTGATTTGACCTCCAAAGAATAAATGCACCCTTCCTTTACTAATTCCAGGTTAAGGCGCCGAAATTCATCGTGATGCGCCGGTTGGCTTGGTTGCACTCTCATATTGTTGCAGTGAGCTTTCCTGCTCAAAGCATCCGCAACAACGTTTGCTTTTCCAGGGTGATAATGAATTCCCAGATTATAGTCCTTCACCAACTCCAACCATCTTCTCTGCCTCAGGTTAAGATCAGGCTGAGTAAAGATATACTTCAGACTTTTATGATCCGTATAGATTTCACATCTATTGCCGATCAAGTAATGTCTCCATATCTTGAGCGCGTGCACAACTGCGGCTAACTCCAAGTCATGAACAGGATAGTTTTCCTCATGAGGTCGCAGTTGTCTTGACGCATAGGCTATTACCTTTCCTTCTTGCATCATAACACATCCAAGTCCTTGCTTCGAAGCATCACAATACACTTCAAAGTCCTTATGGATGTCAGGCAAAATAAGCACTGGGGCTGAGGTTAATCTCTTTTTCAACTCCTGAAAACTTTGCTCACAGGCTTTAGTCCATTCAAACTTCTTTTCCTTTTTCAGAAGTTGAGTAAGAGGTCTGGCTATCTTCGAGAAACCTTCAATGAATCTCCGATAATAACCAGCTAATCCAAGAAAACTTGGATCTCGGGATCGACTTGGGTTGTGTCCAATCCAAAACAGCTCTCACTTTCGCTGGATCTCTCACTACTCCTGCAGAAATGACATGACCCAGAAAGACACTTCCTTCAAATTAAGTCACATTTGCTAAACTTAGCATACGGTGATGCTCCCTTAGTGTTTCCAAGACTATTCGCAGATGGTCTTCATGCTCTTTTCTGCTCTTGGAATAGACAAGAATGTCGTCGATGAATACTACGACGAACTTGTCTAAATACTCCATAAACACCTTATTCATCAGACTCATGAAATAAGAAGGAGCATTGGTTAACCCAAAAGACATGACTGTGAACTCATACAGTCCATATCGGGTGGTGAAGGCTGTTTTCGGAATATCCTCTTTTCTTATCTTCAACTGATGATATCCCGATCTCAAATCTATTTTGGAGAAGACTTGAGCTCCCTTCAACTGGTCAAACAGATCATCTATCCGAGGCAACGGATACTTGTTCTTGATCGTAACCTCATTCAACGACCTGTAGTCGATGCACATTCTCGTACTACCATCCTTCTTGGACACAAAGATCACGAGCGATCCCCAAGGTGACGAACTGGTCTGATGAATCCTTTTTCTTGCAGTTCTTCAATCTGCTTCTTCATCTCGACCAACTCGTTAGAAGGCAGTCGGTACGGTCTCTTCGAGATTGGAGCGGTACCAGGTACTAGCTCAATCACAAATTCCACATCTCGATCTGGTGGCATACCAGGCAACTCATCCGGGAACACATCCGGGTACTCATTGACGATCGGTACCTTCTCCAACGAAGTACCTTTCAAACGGTTTAGGTGCTACCCCCTTAGAGGCAAGATTAGATAAGAACTTCACTCTAATCCCCTCAGTGGGTAAGAGAGATAGCTCTACTAGCACAGTCTATCTCGACCCTTATACTTGGTTAGCGATCCATTCCAAGGATTACTTCTATACCCTTAGTATCCAATAAAGATTAAGTTCGCTAGGAACTTTACCCCTTTTATTACTATATCCATTTTCTGGACGAGAAGTTGTTCTTAATTCTTTTCCAGGATTGCACTAGCAAAGGGTTTCTTAAGCGTATGGTGTTCGATTATGCTTTTTAACCAAGTACTGATATGAAAGAATGGGTTGCACCAGAATCAAACAGAATCAAGGTGCAGTGCGAGTTCACATGGAACTTACCATAAACCACGTCTGGCGCATCCTGAGCTTCTTCCGCGGTGATGTGGTTCACACGCCCTCTTCCTGCAGTCCTTGGCGTGCGCGGAGTCTGAGGGGTTCCTCTTCCTTGAGCCAGCGCAGGGGCGCGGGCTGGCGTCGATCCCAGGTTGAATCTCACCGGGGTGACAGGCTGACGCTTCGGGGCGATTGTTGGCGTAGTGCCCCATCTCCTGCGATTAAAGCACTTGCACTCCTGCCATTGCTGTCCCACTCTTCGAGCTTGAGCTCCGGCATTGCTGCCGGCAGGGGCTTGTCGGTGGGGCGCGGGGTAGACATTGGGGTCCTGGGGCCACTGCTCTTGGCACCGCTAGGCTAACTTCTTTTGAAAAGTGCGGGGCACAGGCTAGCGGCACCGCTGAGTCTGAAACATCATTTTTCTCTTGCGCGACTCAAAAGCTGACGCTGAGCATCCTCTTGAATCAGCGCCTTGTTGATCATGTCTTTGGAACGACGGTAGTCGCTGAAACCACTGTACCTTCAAGTTGGGGTCAAGGCCCTCCATGAATCGCCAAATCTTGGCCTCGTCGATCGCGACATCTGCGGTCGCGTCTGGGGACGGTGAGTGAAGCGGTTAAGGTACTCGAGACAGACAAGTTTCCTTCTTTGAGCGTGTGAAACTCACGACGCTTCATTTCCATAATCCCCTTGGGATATGAGTAGCCCTGAAGGCTTCCACAAACTCATTCCATGGAATGTTCTGCGAGTCCGCATGGGCGGCGCAGAGTTTTCCCCACCGGTTGGCTGCAGTTCCTTTGAGTGGTGAGATGCGTCTTGCACACTCTCTATGTCATCGCCCGAGCCAAGTGCGATTTACGCTCAACTTCCTTGAGCCGGTCATCCGCATCCAGCCGGATCTGCGGATCGACAAAAGTCGGGGTCGAGTCCTCATGAACTCCCGAACTTAGATTGGGGCGGTTGAGCTTGGCCGGAGTCTTCTGCGCGGCTTGAGGTTGGTTCAGACGTTACGAGCTAACGCTGAAGAATCTGCCGCATCGCCATCATTTGTTCCATATTGGGCCGAGCCGGTGGTGGGGCGGCGGCGGATCGTCTTGGCGGCAGTGGTGTTGCACTTGCTCTTGTCCTTGCGGCCGCGGTGGCTCCACATACTCTGCTTCCTCTTGAAAGTGCACGGTCCACGAGCTCGTCCACGGCCTCTACCACGGCTGCGGGCCTTCCACGACCACGACCACGACCAACGTTCTCCATCTGCACAAGGCGGTCAAGCACAAGGAAAGAGGGAGAAGCATAGATAAGCAAGGAACTAAACCACATCCTCAACACAAGGGCACAACCACAAGAGCACACAACCGAAGGGAAAAACCAACTAAACTTCAATTAAAATCAAATAGTTTTGGAGGTGGTCATTTGTATCACAAATGCCTAAAGGCACGATACAATCCAAAGAATCACTTATTCAACGCTCTAACGCGACAAATTTAAGATCCTGCAGACTAAAACTATCTAAGAACTCGCGTCATTTGGCGAAGACGCTACGAGGGCGGGTCCTCCTCTTCCTCCTCCTCCTCCTCGCTCCCGCTGCGGGAAGGTGAAGCGGTACCGAAGATCCTGCTCCTTCGGCAGCCAAAGCAATCGTGAGAAAACCCTGGCGGCGAAGGGGCGAAACGGACTTGCGCAGTGAGTCCAAGCCTCGAGGCCTTGATGACGCTTATCGGCGCGTCCTTCCGATGTCGCGGGCCGGCGGTTCCTCCCGAACCGGGGCTGGTGGCGGCGGCACCACGGGTTGTGCCTCCTGCACAGGAGCTGGCGGTGGAGGCGATGGGAGGCTCCTCCTCTCCTCCTCGAGCCGAGAGATCCTCTCTCTCGCTGCCGTCAAGTCCCGACGCAGACCAAGCAGCTCATCAGACATCCGGACATAGGCCTCATCTCGCGCTGGGCGAGTGACCCCAAGTGCACCACGGTCGGGTCCCTCTCTGGGCCAAACTCCTAAATCGGCCGTACACCCGCCCAACCTAGAAGCGAAACAAATGCGACGAGAGTTCTCCAAAGATGTCGCGGTAGCTCTGCCCCAACATGAGGATAGCCTTTACGCCGCGCCTCCTGCCAGACGCCAGAATCGGTCTCGGCCGTGAAGTAGAACGGCCGGTCCTCGACGCTGGCGCGGCTCCTCGCGAAGACTAGCAAGCGGACTGCCACATGTCCTGGACAAGACCAGGCATTGATCGTAGCGATACTCCCGGCGATGGGGAAATCCAGCTCTGGAGCATCGATGTGACTCCTGCAAAGCCTCCGACCTCGCGGCAAAGGTGGTGAAAACCGACATCTACAAATTTTTGAAAGAAGACAGAATTAGTAACCAAAATTTTAAATAAAAGAGAGGATGAGCACAAGATACTAAGATAGAAGAGATAGAAGCAAAGAAACTTAAACTTTTGCAATTACATTTTTATGAAATATAAGTCCTTAAGGCTTTGCCATGCTAACTAGGTCACGTCCTCTGATCGTCTGTGCTCGATACCACATTTGTGAGACCCCGGATCAGCTATCCGTAATCTCCTGTGTATTTCCGTACTAGTCCCGGATCGAAGCTAGTACACACAGTCACAGTGATACATCATTGCCGAACATAACGAAACTTGTAATGTAAGTATTCAAGTATGGGCCACATGGCCACTTATTACAATACTCGGTCCAACGACCGGACACTCAAAACAGCGGAAGCAAAAGAAAGCAACGAGCTTAACGCCACAACGCCACAAAGCATTTACTAGGAACGCAACTAGTCCTCCTGGCAATCCTCCTCGAAGAACTCCTCTTCTTCCTCAAGATCTTGATAAATCTCTCGATGATTACAATGTTGGTGTAGCACGTGAGTACAAAAGTACTCGGCAAGTCGGGAAATTATGATCATGAGGGCTTTCCAAAGGAAGCTTAATAGGGTTTATTTGCATAAAGCCACATTTGATTAAATCATACTTAAGTAATAAATTTCACAAAGCATATTTTACAACTCTTTTAATAATTGAATTATTTATTATTGTAGTGAGGTTCTATCCACCATCACTAACATAAAGGCTCTATCCGCCAACAGTTTAAAGGATCAAAGTTAATCATGTGACTCCATCCGTCAAAGGTAAACAGTTCTATCCACAGGTTGGCTCTTTCCGCTAAACCACATTCGAGAGTTCTAACCACTCCGAACCCCAAAACAAAACACTTTTCGGTTTTAAAATCAAAATCAAAGTCTACCAATATGAAAGCATTCTTCGCTTTGCCTTTGACCAGTAGGCACGGCTATTCGAATAGTTTATACTCTGCAGAAGTGTACAACTTTACCCACAAGACAAGATAGACCCTTGTTGCCATGCAATTAACACACTTCCTTAGGTGTGCCAGCAGGGATATCTTGACAAGGCCGTTACAATGTATCTACCTAGCTAGACCCACCCGCCGAGGTTTCACCACGTTAGGGTTCCCTCCACCCAGATCTGAAGCCCCTCTTGCGCTGTGTGAGCAAAACAACATCCACAACAATGCCTCCGTCCGGCTCTCACACAACAACCGAGTGGCGAGTCTAAACTAGGCTTCTACAAATTAGTGAGCCAGTCGTACCATTGTAGACATGTGGTAGTACTGCTATGCTTAAAATGGCAATCATAAGCGTCGGTCCTTATATGACTTGGGGCGGTACTTGCACAAAAGGATCAAGGCTTGATCCGCTTCCACCCGACATTCCAGCCGCCCAAGTCAAAATCATTTCCCTTTTCTTTTATTTTAGAAAACAGGACCAAAATCATACTAATAACCTTCAAATACACATTTAATAACATTCTTTTTGAATAATCCCACCCATGGGTTGTTTTATCGGAAAAGGTCCTAAGCAATTCTACCGTACTACATAGCAACGGATACCATATAAACATAGGCATGGTATTAACAATGTTCTAGGGTTACAATGGATATGGTTAACAATGTCATGGAGGAATTAACAAGTTCGGAATAACTAGCTCTTATATTTGACATATTTAATTAAACATAGCCATGCAACTTTATAAACAATTTTAAATCCTTTCGCAAACATAGGAGCAAAGTGCATCAAGGAGACTTGCCTTCAGTTGTGGCGGCGGTGTCAAACTCGGAAGGCTCGGCCAGCGAAATCGGCGGTCGCGGCGGGATCGTCGACTACACGCAAAACGAGGCAACAAATAAATAACGGAAAATAAATAAAATCCAAAAATTATAAAATTAGTACTGGCAGAAAGGTCTTGATTTTAGATGAATTTAGAAATTTGAATGAGGTCAAACGGAGTTCGGACGAGAAAGTTATGAGCTTCCGAAGTTTGAATTTCGAATAAATCGAAAACCGGGAATATTCCCAGAATATTCCGTTTTGACCGAGTCAACGTTTGACTGCGCTTTGACCGGACGTTGACTGGTTTGACTAGGCTTTGGAGTGTATGACAGTGGGGCCCACGCGTCATAGAGAGAGAGGAAAGAGAGGAAGCTTCCTCTGGAAGCTCTCATGCCATCCATGGAGGAGAGAGAGAGGTAGAGAAAAAGGAAGGGAGAGAGAGGGAAGGGGAGGGGGCGGCCGGCGGCGGGTCCGGCGGCGACGGCGGGGCTCGGCGAGCTCGGCCGTGAGCTGGCGCGGGCGCCGTGGCGGGCAAGACGCTGGCTACGGACGGCCCATGGCGGCCGGCGATGGCGGCGGGCGGCGGCGTGGCGGGCGGGCGGCGGCGCGGGCGGCGGCCGGCGGCCGCCGCGGGCGCGGGCTCACGACGGCAAGCACAGGGAGCTCCAAAAGAAAACAGAGGCTCCCACAAACCCGAAAAACTCGATTTTTCTCTCAATTTTGCATGGATTTGATCCAAACAAAAAGCTAGGACCTCTAGATAACATCCTTAAGAACCTATAACCGGAAGGAATTGAACCGAAACTCACCGAGCAAGATGAAATCGACGATGAACACGGGTTCGGCCGAAACGAGCAAAAATCCGAAATTCGTCGAGGAAACTTGATGAACCCTGAAATTGATGGATGGATTAGAGACTAGACATCCATACTAACACAAGGAAACGAACGGGAGGAAGAAAGATCCACCGGAGTGGAAGATATGATCAAGAACACGAAGAACGCGAAGAACGCGAGAGTGCGTCGGTTTTCTTGATCTTGCGGCCGATTGGGTTTGAGAGGCTAAAGGAGGGTTATACCAACCGAAAGAGGGTTCTTATACGGAGAGATGAGAGGTGGAATCACGCGGAACGGATTAGAAACGGCCGCGCAATCTCCAAAAGAGTGGATTTCGGGTTTCTTGCAACCGTTCAAAAACCAACGCGATTTCGGGTGCAACAACCCCATGGATAGGAAGAGGAGTCCGTTGTGATCCCAACGGATCCTGGCTGCTCGCGAATTGGAGTTGTATTGGAGGAGCTACAAGGAATTAAAGATAGCTCCCACCATTTTTTGCTTGCATGAAGCTTCATCCCCCATGCATGGCTAGAGGTTGAAGATGACACTATTCATGTGCCACGTGGCAGCACCTCATTGGTTCTCCTTTACGCAAATGATTCGCCCTAGAGAAAAATAAGGAAAAATGGCCTAAAAATCCCGGAAAAATTCCTAGAGCCATTTTGGATTATTTGGAACTCAATGGAAGTGGTTTGGTCGAATTTGGATGATTTTTGTGGAATTGAATAATCGGGCGCGGATCGCAGGCATTAAACAAAAGCCGCGCGAGATAAAATAGGAACGGAGGTCCAAAAATCCGGGGAATGATTCCTAAAATCATTTCGGAATATTTGGAACATTTTAGAAGTGGTTTGGAGATTTTTGGAGCACTTTTGGACTCGGGTGGATTTTCTGCACCTGCAGATCGAAAATCCGATTTTTCGCCCGGGAGGGAATTAATTCCCGATTTCGAAGGGGAATGGATGCCAGGTTAATATAAACACCAAAGAAACTCCAACTTTGAATTAGCTTTATTTTAATTAGGTTTTTCTCCAGAAAGCCAAAACGAGGGTGTTACAGAGGTTGTCGCCTCCTAGACGGCTTGGTGGCGGGAATTGGTGATCTTCTCAAGAAAATTGTGAGAAGACCCAATTGCGTGTGAAGGCAAGGAGCTCGCCTACCCGGAGTGGGAAGAGCTACCCCGATTATACGAGGAAGGCTCATTTGCACAAAGGAGCCGACTTGAAGTGAGTCAAGCTACCTCAACATGGACTAGGGGAGATCGGCAAGTCTCCGATCACCACGAGATAAATCGCGTGTCTCAAATTTGTGGTTTGATCATTCTTGTGCTCTTTATTTAAATTGAGTAGCTAGTTGTATTAGATTATTCTCTAGCTTGAATCATTAGAGCTCATAGACTTAGTATTGTTGGTGCACATTAGTGAGACATAGAAGTTTTAGGCCTTGATTGTAAAATTCGTACTTCCTAGTTTCAATTGTCTATTTATTGTAATTAGAGCTGAAAATTCTTATAATCGCCTATTCACCCCACTCTAGGCGCATCCTTGATCCTACAACAGTGGCGGCGGCAACGCAGACGGCAGTGCAGACGAAAACTAGGCGCGAACAGCGCACGAGGACACGGACGGACGGTCGGCGCATACAAGCAACGCGGACACCAGGCGCCGCTGACGAAGACGAGGCGCAGACAGGCGATGGTGGCGGCGCGGACGGGCAACGGGAGATGGCAGCGCTTTTGATTGGATCGTGGGTTGATTAGGAATTAAATTAACCCTAATCCCAACCCTAATTTCTCCTTTGATACCATGTGACTAACCTTGAGGTTTGAGCAGATATCCTCCAATAGGGTTGACATAGATATATAGCCATAGTATGAGCCTAGATGTTACGGGTCTTAACACGGAGAACAGGAGGGAAGGGGATACCAACATCGGTGAAGGGTAGGCTCGAGCTGTTTGGTCAAGCAACTTGCGCACACAGTGGTTCCCTTACCTTTGGTCTCAAGTATGGCTTACATGACCAACCACCTTTGTTGGTGTATGTACGATAAGTAGGGAGGGGGAGCCATAGATTTTGATGCAAATCTATGCCGCCGCCGCCCCTCCCCCACCCCACACATACATTTGTAAAAATAGGCCCCTCATCACTGCAGAAGGTGACACGTGTCACTTACCGTACCCCGTAGAGCACAGAAATGGGCCAACGCTACGGTCGTGCGTGTGAGCACGGAAGGATGCCTTCTACGCTATCCAAATACGGCAGCGAGATATCCTGCGCTTGGCCCCCCACCCGCGTTCATGGCTGCTGGTTTTCGCACTCCCCGGGCATGGACACGTGTCTCTTGCAAATGCATGTGTAGATGCTAAAATTGCAAAAGAAAAAAGAAAAGAAAAGAAAAAAAGAGATACATGGAGTTAGGTTAGTGATGATTTCATCATTTCATGGCTTTTTTCGCGTAGGTCGCTCAATGCTGAATCCCGTGGCATTCTGTAGGGAGAATGCATTTTTCAGATAGTTGTACCATGCATGATTCTCTTTTGTGCGATTCTGATGTTTTTCTACTGGTGGTATTGTGTATGGTTCTCTTTGATTGCCATCAAATTTACATCAAATTTGCACGTCGAGTTCCCTTGTTCTCGCTGAAGTGAAGACCAGCGGCAACCAGGTGGTCCAGGTGCAGCACATCTATGAATTGCTGCATAAATCCTGACAAAAGCGAAGTATTTCTTTCCCCCACGGCTTCAAAGCGGTAAACCAAGAAGTTGGAGAGTTAAAGAAGAAAGCAAATGATATTCGCCAGGCGAAATGATCCTTCTTGTAAACCATTTACAGGATAATGACAAACAAGTTGACATCTGCAAATTTTGTAGTGAACATCTCATCAAGCACAAACATCAAGGTAAGACGAAGTCCAAGAACATTTTTGCAAAGTCGATCACCAACAACCATAAGCACGGTTTTAAACCACATAATTCCTGCAGCAACAGGATACCTCAGTGCAATATATCCACCAGATTACATATGGAAGATTGACGCAACAGGAAAAATAGGAAATACAAACATAAGCAAAGTGCATAGCTGCAGCAAAGGTTTTCTGCTAGGAGACTGGAATTTACTGCTTGCAGCCAAAATCAACTGAAACTTCGGTTTGAGCACAGCGTTGACTGGCCTTGTTCGAGAAAAGATGCATCACTGTTCTGCTTGACAAAAACTCAACGTGTCTGCAAAGTGAACATTAAAGCTTGATAAGAATCTCAGATTATATACAACTTAGAGAAGCAAAGATGATAACACAAAAGGTTGCAAGTACTGCTACAGCATGCACCATCCAAATGGATTTAAACAAGAGAAAGGTGTGACAAATACATATGGTAAAAGCTTAGCCTAACATTACTAAAAGTAAACTTCCGAAATAATACAAGCATGTGTTTATTTACAATGATGCAAATCTGCAAGAATACAAACAGTTGTAAAAAAGGGGGACTTACAGTTCCAGATATGTTTTCTATTCAACGATGCCTCCTGTCTCTATATTCATCTCTAGAATAGCGGTGTTCATAATCCCTCCTTGAATGGTGATAAGAGTCATCGTATCTAGACCTCTTGGAATCATGGCTACCTCCATCGTCAGTTCTGCGTCGACCATGCTCTTCATGCCTCCTCTCATCTCTGTTTTGGCTGTCCCTGTTTCCATCTTCTCTAACTCTACTAGAATATGGGTCATACCTTTCTTCTCCAACTTTTCTTTTGTTGTCTCTCTCCACATCATTTCCACCTTTCCTTCTCTCCTGCTGTCTCTCTTCCTCTCTGCCTCTCTGCTTTTGCTTCTCCAGCTCCTTTCTCTCTTCCTCCCTCTGTTTTTGCTTCTCCAGCTCCTTTCTCTCTTCCTCCCGCTGCCTTTGTTTCGCCAGCTCCTCTCTCTCTTCCTCCATCTGCCTTTGTTTCTCCAGATCCTTTCTCCTCTCATCTTGGCTCCTTTTCCTTTCCTCTAACTCATTTCTGTAAGATGCCCTTTCAGCATATTTATCATCATTACCATTCTTCAACCCTCTGTTGAATTTCCTATTCTCACGTCTGTTAGCACTCACATCCGATTCACTGTTAGCACTCACATCCGATTCACTGCCACTGCTACTGCTGTAATATGAACTCTCACTTGAGCTAGTCACCCTTCTTTTCTCTTGTACTGTCACTTTTACCCCTGCATCAAGGTGTCTTTTACCATCTGAATCAGAATCAGTATCATGCCTCTTGCGCTTATCAACAGTCTTCGCAAAGTTGCCTTCCTTCTCTTTACCTTTTTGTGCTTGTTTATCATCTTTAGAATCATGGTGATGGGACTTTGCAAGCTTCTTCTTTTCCTTGACATAAGTCTCCGAGTCAGTCTCTGATTCATCACTGTACTTGTCCTTCGAAAGGACCTTGCTACGTAGCTTCTCATCTTCAGAGTCATGGCTAGAATTCTTCACAGGCTTTTTCTTTTTATAGTCATCACCCCCTGAGTTACTCTTCGATTTATCATGGTACTGGTCCTTCCTAACAACATCAATTCGGGACTTATCAAGTTCAGAGTCGTGGCGAGTAATCTTTGCATATTTCGATCTCTTGACATGGTCATTGTCCGAGTCACTCTCTGATTCATCAGAATACTTGCCCTTCCTAACAGCCTTGCTTCGGGGCTTATCATATTTAGATTCATGGAGAGAACTCTTTGTGGATTTCTGCCTTTTCTTATCATAATCGCTCTCCGAGTCACTGTGTGAATCATCCTTATACCTGCTTCTTCTGGGCTTCTCATCTTCAGAGTCGTGGCGGCGAGAGGCCCCAGGTCTCTTCTTTCTCTCACCATGATTGCCTTTTCCATGTTCTATTTTCTTCTTACCAGAATCACTATCTGAATCAGCATCTGAATCGTGACGAGAGCGCTTTCCACGTTTTGCATTCTTATGTTCAGTCTCAGAATCATCATCTGTATCATGACGAGATTTCTTTCTGTGTTTCTTCTCCTTCTCATCATAGTCAATCTCAGGATCATCATCTGAATCATGGAGAGAACTCTTCTTCTTCTTCTTCTTATCATGATCATGATCTGAATCTGAATCATACCCATGCCCACTCTTCCTAGAACTTTTGTTGTGACTCTTTTTGTCATTACCTTTTTCCTTCTTTCCGTTCTTTGCATGCTTTCTGCCATCCTTTGAAGCCTTGCTATATTTCTTCCCATCAGTATCCAATTCTTCAGAATCCTTCCCAGGAACAAGCTCCCCAGACTCCACATCACTTTCTACATCCCCTTTCTTCTTGTGTCCATCCTCAGCATCTAGCCCAAGAGCAGCCCTCAGAGTCTCAAGCTGCTTCTCCTTCCGTGCCGCGATGTGGTGGCTCTCTGTGCCCATAAACCTACGAAGAATTTACCTTCTTGTCAGGAATTAATGAATATATAAACTGCTAAAGTAATGAAACACATACATATGCTGATATGCACGAGTAAGAACCATAGCACATGATAATTATACGGCACTACAATTCTACAAATAAACATAAGCTACAATTCTCATGTTGAACAGAACTTTAAGCAACAATTCTGTTTCAAACAAGAAATCTTATAACACTAAATCAAGATATCTAATTGAAAAGAATAAATCAAGATGCTGTTAAATGTTTACCACCGGCACCTCTGCAGTAATTCCAAAAAAAAAAAAAAAAAACCGACAGATACCAAAAAAAAAAACACTAACAAGACCAATTCTTCAATCCATACCCTTTGCCCGGGAGTAGAGGTCGCCCCCCGCCGCTGCCGCGGCCTTCCTCCTCCGCGACAGCAGCAGCAGCAGCCTCGACATCCGCGGCCTTTCGCGCCTCCTCGACGAGCTCCTCGATCTCGCCCTCCGTGTAGCCCTGCTCCTCGAGCGTGTCCCTCAGCACAAGCAGCCGCAGCTCCACTTGCCGCTTCCGGTCGTGCTCCAGGATCTCCTTGTTCGGTTTCCGCATCCCGCCGAGCCCCCCGGTGTCGTCGCCGGTGCCGGGGAGAGGCGGCTTGGGCGGCCCGCCGGCCGCGGAGGTCCGGGGCTTGACGAAGAACTTGTTCGTCTGGATGTGCCCATTCGTGCCGGACCCCCTCGGGGTCTGCAGTCCGATGCCGTTGTACATGGCGGCGGCGAGCAGCTGGGAGACCCTGGTTCCGCGAAACCCTAGGGTTTCGATCGAGTTGGGTTCGTGGCTTTTTGTGGGGTTTGGTTCGCGAGATCCCCAATTCGGGGCGATGGGATGAGAACGGAGAGAGGATGCAAGCCTTATTTTATTTTTATTCCGGTGGTGGGGCCAACGAATTTTGCGTCGGTTTCGTGGAGTCTTCGTGTCGGTGTCTGATCGGGTAGCAGGCCAGTGTGTGACACTCCACCACCACGTGCCATTCTAGTATGAGAGGTGCTTCTATGCTCTTTCTTTTAAAAGTTGCACAACTATTAAAGCATGAATGAAAATTTATTTATAAATATACTATCATATAACTTCTAGGTAATTTTTAATTGTTTTTTTACATACCCTTATCATTTATAATTTCTAATAATATTTATTAATATAGAATAGAGTAACATACAATATCCAAAACAATAAGTGAGCTAATGAAGGATGCCGATTTGGTCATTTCGACACATCACTTGGTTGAAGTGTAAAATCCTAAAACGTCATCCATTTAGGAACAAAGGGAGTATACGTTAAGTGTTGTCATGGTTGCGCATACGGTATGTTTGGTAAATACAATTGTTTAAAATATGGTATTTAAAATGCGACACCAAATATATCAAATAAAACTTTGGTTCGGTATTGGTAAATACCATAATATTTCAGTTCGGTATCGGTAAATACCATATTTACCAAACTAATGTGAATTTTTATTTTGTTTTTATTTATCATTTTAGATATTGATACGGTTTCTAATACACACTTTTGACCATTACTTTATCTAATTATACGTTAGTAAAAAATATTACACATATTTGAGTATTACTTTGATAAATCTAGTGATATTATTTCCACGTGAAGCCTTATTTTATACACATTTGACCATTACTTTACCTAATTATGTGTATTTTTATTTTGGTATTTCAATTTACTCACGGTTTTTATCAAAAAATCGTATCCCAAAAATTAGGCTTTTGCTATATGTATTAAATACCATAAACCGGTCAAACTGAATTTACCAATTTAGTTCGATTTTTCTGACAAGATTTTGTTGGTTCGGTAAAACTATGCACAACCCTAGGGCCTTGTTTGGGAGACTTGGTCTCGACCAAAATCTACATGGATAAATATTGGACCATGTGGATCTCCATCGAAAATGAACCTCCTAAGTAAGGTATAAATGTTGTTACATATGTGTATGCAAATGCCTCTTTCAATAGATTCTCAAAAATAAAAATTGTGTCTTTAATACAAAGTTTTTCACAGTCATATCAATGCATTCAGTTGGATTTATGATCTAACTCCTCACTTCATTTATGAATTCCAGCGTCTGGAAACAACGCCATCGCATCTCAATCTCGTTCAGAACCAGGGTTAACAAAATCGTTTCAATCTTGGATTTCAATGAGCCAGCGGTACCGAAATTCATGAAAAATCTAACGATTTCAAAAGTAAAAAAAAATGAAATCTGGTCAAACTCAGAGAGAAATTTGAATGAAACTTTAGATGCTCTAGGGTTTTTATGTATTTTTTGAGTCTAGAAGGATTTATGTTTTAGTAAACCAAGGACCTATGGGTAATTTCCAAAAAAAATATAGGGCTTTTCTACAAAATTGCGCCAACAAAAAACAGCCATCTACTAACTGTAAACCTAACCTTACCTACCCACCATATGCCATCACCGCCCGCAAGCACTATCACCAATACACCCTAGTGCGCCAACCGATCCCCTAATTCCATCGGTAGGCAGATCGCCCACTCGCTCTTCACCACCGATAGCGGTTGGCGGTAGGTAGTGGCATGGTGCAGCGACATGGAGGCTGCACCTGGAAGCGTAGCAGTTGTAGGAGGATGGAAGCAATGACCAGGGATCGGAGATGGGTTGGGATTCATGAGAATATGTTGAAGATAATACACACAAAAAAAGAACAAAAACATGAATTTTACGTGAAAAATTCTTCGGGAAAAACTATGAGCGCAAAAAGACGAACACTACTATATGAAGAGATGTCTACAGTGAAGCTCTTGCTCTACCTTATAAGCTACATGGATATATTTATAGGATATATGAATGACTCTATATATGAGTAGAACTCTTGATAGAGTAGTAAATGAACTCGTATCACACTCAAACTCAATAATCCTCACCTTGAGACAAATTCCTTCTACATCCAAATCAAAACGTGATCTCCTCAAAACGGATCAACACGAATACCTTGTGCGTCGAAAGTCCAAATGGCTAGTGAGTAAATACCAACTCGGTAGAAACTAACTTTTATCAATATATCAGTTGGATTATCATGAGTACTTAACATGTTGACTTTCATGCCACCTTAAACGATAATACCTCGAATGTAGTGATATCTAACCTCGATGTGCTTCGTTCTCTTATGGAACATGCCGACGTTTGTTGTCGGCAATAATTTATATGGGGCTATGCGCTGGATCCAAACTCGATGGTAGCACAAGAAAAGGGATTAGACAGGTTCAGGCCCTCAACGGTGGAGGTAATACCCTAATCCTGAGTTCTAGGATTATGAGGTATGTATCTCACGTATTGTGCGTTGCTTGCTCTATTGTGTTTTTCTGTCCTGCCCTGTACCTCTTGCCCCTTTATATATGTAGAGGGCTGAGGGATCCGAGTCAGTTACAGGGTGG
Organism: Rhipidocladum racemiflorum; assembly: GCA_036346355.1. Taxonomy (NCBI): domain Eukaryota; kingdom Viridiplantae; phylum Streptophyta; class Magnoliopsida; order Poales; family Poaceae; genus Rhipidocladum; species Rhipidocladum racemiflorum. Next base: position 65,065,575 of record CM070576.1, on the reverse strand, counting down.
ATTCCTAATTGATTACATGATGGAGATTCTATCTCCACAATACAATCGTATCCTTCCTAACAATAGTTAGTTATCATTTTTTATCCTATCTTGTAGGACACGGTGGTGAGAGTCCGGGTAAAGCCCGATTCTTTATAACCGTCATAGGACGCCCCCTCTTGGTGGGTCCTTTACGGCCCGTCGTGTAGGTACTCGGGGTCCACATACTCTATACAGAACATATGATCTTTTGTAAGGCAAATAAAACTATGATTGTCTTAGAAAATTGTAGTGCAAGACGTACTTTCACAAAGCTCAGAAAACAATCCTATTAGCCAAACAACTTGTTTGCAAGCTTCAAAAAGAGCTATATATTTAGCTTCTACAGTGGACAAGGCAACGGTAGCTTCAGATTTACGTTTCAGCTAACGATACATCCTTTAAGTGAATACATAAGCAGTAAGAGACCTTGTAACCAACGAGTCCACTACAGAATCAAACCAAGATCTTCTAAGTGTATTCCTATTATCAAGAGCTTACTATTTGAATGCCATCAAATTTGCACGTCGAGTTCCCTTGTTCTCGCTGAAGTGAAGACTAGCGGCAACCAGGTGCAGCACATCTATGAATTGCTGCATAAATCCTGACAAAAGCGATGTATTTCTTCCCCCACAGCTTCAAAGCGGTAAACCAAGAAGTCGGTGAGTTACAGAAGAAAGCAAAAATGACATTCGCCAGGTGAAATGATCTTCTTTTAAACCATTTACAGGATAATGACAAACAAGTTGACATCTGCAAATTTTGTAGTGAACATCTGATCAAGCACAAACATCAAGGTAAGATGAAGTCCAACAAAATTTATGCAACGTTGATCACCGACAACCATAAGCACGGTTTTAAACCACATAATTCCTGCAGCAACAGGATACCTCAGTGCAATATATCCACCACATTACATATGGAAGATTGACGCAACAGGAAAAATAGGAAATACAAACATAAGCAAAGTGTATAGCTACAGCAAAGGTTTTCTGCTAGGAGACTGGACTTTACTGCTTGCAGCCAAAATCAACTGAAACTTCGGTTTGAGCACAGCGTTGACTGGCCTTGTTCGAGAAAAGATGCATCACTGTTCTGCTTGACAAAAACTCAACGTGTCTGCAAAGTGAACATTAAAGCTTGATCAGAATCTCAGATTACATACTACTTAGAGAAGCAAAGATGATAACACAAAAGGTTGCAAATACTGCTACAGCATGCACCATCCAAATGGATTTAAACAAGAGAAAGGTGTGACAAATACATATGGTAAAAGCTTAGCCTAACATTACTAAAAGTAAACTTCCGAAATATATCCACCACATTACATATTGAAGATTGACTCGATGTGGTGGCTCTGTGTGCCCATAAACCTACGAAGAATTTACCTTATTGTCAGGGATTAATGAATATATAAACTGCTAAAATAATGAAACACATACATATGCTGATATGCACGAGTAAGAACCAGAGCACATGATAATTATACGGCACTACAATTCTACAAATAAACATAAGCTACAATTCTCATATTGAACAGAACTTTAAGCAACAATTCTGTATCAAAGAAGAAAGCTTAACACTAGATCAAGATATTTAATTGAAAAGAATAAATCAAGAAGCTGTTAAATGTTTACCACCGACACCTCTACAGTAATTCCACACAAAAAATCCGAAAGATATATAAAAAAAAACACTAACAAGACCAATTCTTCAATCCATACCCTTTGCCCGGGAGTAGAGGTCGTCCCCTGCCGCTGCCGCGGCCTTCCTCCTCGCGACCGCAGCAGCAGCCGCCTCGACATCCGCGGCCTTTCGCGCCTCCTCGATGAGCTCCTCGATCTCGCCCTCCGTGTAGCCCTGCTCCTCGAGCGTGTCCCTCAGCACAAGCAGCCGCAGCTCCACTTGCCGCTTCTGGTCGTGCTCCAGGATCTCCTTGTTCGGTTTCCGCATCCCGCCGAGCCCCCCGGTGTCGTCGCCGGTGCCGGGGAGAGGCGGCTTGGGCGGCCCGCCGACCGCGGAGGCCCGAGGCTTGACGAAGAACTTGTTCGTCTGGATGTGCCCATTCGTGCCGAACCCCCTCGGCGTCTGCAGTCCGATGCCGTTGTACATGGCGGCAACGAGCGGCCGGAAGACCCTGGTTCGATGAAACCCTAGGGTTTCGATCGAGTTGGGTTCGTGGCTTTTTGTGGGTTTGGCTCGCGAGATCACCAATTCGGGGCGATGGGACGAGAACGAAGAGAGGATGCAAGCGTTATTTTATTTTTACTAGTTATATGCCCGTGCGTTGTTACGGAAAACAAAATTGATAACAAAAAATAAAGATTAAAAAATAAAAAAATACTATTTCATAAGATCAAACATCTATCTTTAACGCTTCGTTTTTTGCAAAAGCTGGCTAATTAAATAAACGCTTCGTTTCTTGCGTAGGGCAATTAAACAGGGCAATTAATGTGACGTGGGAAGAAACTCTCACTTTATATAGTAGAGATGGTCTACATTCTACAATTAAAGAGGTTAATTAAAGAATGGCAGAACTGTGTGTGATGTCTTCCATCCACGCCTGAAGTGGTTAATTAAAGAGGTGGGTAATTAAATAGTGGCAGAACTGGTAATTTTGATGAAATGATGTGGGAAGAAACTCTCACTTTATATAGTAGAGATCCGGTGGTGGGGCCAACGAATTTTGAGCCGGTTGCGTGGGGTCTCCGTGTCGGTATCTAATCGGGTAGCAGGCCAGTGTGTGACACTTCACCACCACGTGATCATATAACTTCTAGGTAATTTTTTATTCTCTTCTTTGCATGCTCTTATCATTTATAATTTCTAATATTGTTTATTACTGTAGAATAGAGTAACATACACTATCCATAAACAATAACTGAGCTAATGAAGGATGGCGATTTGGTCATTTCTACAAGTCATTTGGTTGAAGTGTAAAGTCCTAAAACGTCATCTATTCAGGAATAGAGGGAGTATACGGTAAGTGTTGTCATGGCTGCGCATACGGTATGTTTGGTAAATACATTTTTTTTTAAATATGGTATTTAAAATGCGGGACTAAATATATGAAATAAAACTTCGGTTCAGTATTGGTAATGTTGTATGTTCGGAAACGAGATACATGAATAAGGGTGCAGACGCCAGCCGTTCTACGGGCCGCCGTCCACAAGAGAGTGTGAGACGCGAGTGTTTATACTGGTTCGGGCACTAAGTAAACGCCCTACTCCTCGGTGTGTTCCCCAGGGGGAATAGATGGGTGCAGAGGCGGAGCTGCCGCCGGGGCCTAGGTGGGCCTGGGCCCCGGTCGGCGCGATTAGCGATCAGGAGATTCAGACGCTTTAGCGACAGCCAGTCCAGAGAACGAATCAATAAATCCAACTATCAGGATCGGTCGAATCGAACAGTGGAGACATGGACCGATCGCGTCTGGCGTTCTTGCGGTGTGTCGATCTTACGTGTCCCTAGCCATCAAGGTTAGCTACTAGCCACCATCTCAGACGTGAGTTACGCATTTAATACGATCGAGAATTCAAGATGTTGCTCTGATGCACTCAATTGGTATTACTGCAATACTGCTCCATTTATTCGGCTAAAATGGTTGCCAATAAATAATAATACTTGGATTCTATACCACATATATGCGGAGATTCTTCTTGCTGTATTAGAAATTAGGAATTATGCACATTGTGATTCTTCTCATCATCTCTTGATTCATTGTATGTAGGTTGGTTGATTGACTTGATTCTGCTATTTTATCTTATGTGTTACGATTGGTTGAATGATCTCATAATTTATTATATTGAGCAAGATATGTTTGCAAAGATAAATATGGAAGATATTTTACAGCATTTTCAAAACATGAGGACTCGAAAATATCAACTGTCACCTCATGTGAAATAGTAGTGGTACGTTTTTATTCATAAATTCTTGCAAATTATATGTGTTACATATTACATATTGTACTTATTATATAGTGAACTGTGAATATCAATCATCAGTAGAGGTTCACTTCATTCTTGGCCCTCTCCTTTAGAATTTTCTGGCTCCGCCACTGGATGGGTGTCCTTGTGCAGGCTCCCCGAGGGACACACCAGTTATGGTAGTTGTATTCAATGATAGCTCAAGTTACAAGCGTGACTACAGTGAGCTTTTATTAGCACTTAGCCTGTTACACAAAAATACCATCCTATCCCTACTGGAGCAGCCCAAGCGGGGGCATCTTGGTCATTCCGGCGGGGAGGTAGTGGATCCCACGTCATCGTCTCGAGGGAGTAGACCTCTGACTCCGGGGTCCCACAGGGGATTTGGTGACCCCAAGTCCCCTGTGAGGAGACCTCCGCGGGGTACACCTTGGGGGATGAGGAGACCTCCTGTGGAGTACGCCCACGAGGTACGCATGCGGGGTGGGCGTAGACCTCCCGCTGGGGACACCCGCGAGGTACGCTCCTGGGGGACATAGACCTTTCATGGGGCATGAGACCTCCCGCAGGGTATACCCATGGTCTACGCCCCCAGGGGACGTGGACCTCTCGCGGGGTACAAGGCCTCCTTCGGGTACCCCAACGAGGTATGCATGCGGGGTGGGCGTAGACCTCCAGGGAGGGACACCCGTGAGGTACGCCCCCGGGGAGACGTAGACCTCTCGCGGGGCATGAGACCTCCCGCGGGGTACAAGACCTCCCGTGGGGTACACCCATGGGAGGACGTAGACCTCCCGAGGAGCACAAGAAGTTGGTGGGTTTTCCTCCAACACCACCCCTACGGGAAGGGGTGGGCTCCCCTTCGACACTAGCCCCCTGTCCCTTGGGCGCTTTGGGTGCACTCCAAGGGCAAGAGGCATGCCACGTGTCATTAGGCCTGCTGAAGGGCCACATTTTTCTAAGCACACGCTTGTTCTTCCCTTCCCGAAGATGCCTTTACTTTTTGTTCACGGCTGCTTTTGGTGCCTATCCACGCACCTTGGTTTTTGTCAGTGCGTAGATTACCAGGAAGGTCCCAGCGGAGGGTGTTGGCTCTGCCTTCCAGCCACCACCCTGTGGAGCGAGCGCACTTCGGGCGCCTTGCCTAGTGCCCACGACCACCTTGATGAGCTATTCGCCTGAGGCCAAGGTAAGGCGTACATGAGGCCAAACCCCCTACTCTCACTTCAATGGAGTTATAAGGGTAAAACTGGACAAGAAGGGGACACGCGGTGACATGGGGGCTATCCCAAAGCACACACGACCTTGGGCCTACCCCGCAATCGCTTGAACCGTGTCAATCTTTTGGAGTCTAAGCCACTGCCCAGATCACTGCCTATCTCACGTATGTGGATAGCGACCCATGTTTCGGGCGCACACTGATCACATTGCCAGCTCCTCATGGGGGCAGCGCAATCACAGGGCCCCCTTGAGCAATTAAACCACCGCCTAGAGCCTGTTCAATGCTACGGTTGTCGTCGGATACCCCTTAGGTGATTTGTGCACCGCCCGTGTTGGCTTTGGACCGTCTGGAAATGGGCGTTGCTGGTTGCGCCCGTGACTTCCTTCCCTTGCGCATGAGTCAGCCCCTTGGCCTCCTCTCGCATTTTGGTGGTGTTCGGGTGATTTGGGCAAACTCTAGAGGTTGCGGTGCTTGGGCTCTTTGGGCGAACGCCTGAGGGACCTCTTTGGGCCAAGGGGCCTATTCGTTCGAAGTAGCAGTGAATGCCCAAGGAACGCTCCACCGCTGGACCTAGGGGGCGCTGCCGTCGCTTTGGTCGAGGGGGAGCTGCCATCGCCAGACCGAGGGGGCACCGTTGTCACCGGGCCGAGGGGGAACCGTTGTCGCCACGTGAGCTAAGGGGGCGACGCCACTGTCATGCCGGGCGTGGGGAGCGTCGTTGCGCAGGCCGAGGGGGCGCCGCCGCCGTCACACCGGCCGTGGGGAGCGCTGCCGCGTAGGCCAAGGGGACACTGCCTCCTGCCGTTGGTGGTTAAGAAACAAGCCATGGTTGGCTTTGTTCAGGTGGTCTTTCCTGGTAAGAGGCTAATCTCAGTTATATTAGAGTGTGAACTCAGTCAACTAAGCATTTCTGCAATGCTCGGCACAGGATTGTGTTCAGAGATGACTAAAGCAAAGCTATAAGAAGGGCTGCCCATTCCATTACCGCGGGAGTCAGAGATGTTGCTATTGGTGTCTGGGCGCTTCAGAGTAGCAGGTGGTTGGTAATGCCTCTTCATACTCATGCCCTTTGAGTATGTTGTCGATTCTTCTCACCCATGAGAGCTTTGCTTTACGCATGTATACTTGCCTTATTAGGGCATTGGTCTCGTGATAGGGCCGACGAGCCCCGTCGTGAGCACACGCTTCTGAGCACTAGCAACCATGCTTGCCTGTGCTACCTAGGCTTGTTGCTTGGCTTGGCATGTGGCGCACCCCCGGCGCTTGGCCAGGAGGGGAACTAGTACACGTGCCCGACTAGGATTAAGTGCTCATGCATACGGACACCCCCTCATGCCATTGCCTTTCGAGCGTTACCCTCAGCGTCCAATTGCTGAAGAGTTGGGCGTGAGGGTGAGAAGTTGTGCTTTCCTCATTATTCTTCATGAAATCCTAATCTTTTGCTTGATTCAGCAGGTCCAAGGAGTACATCGCCATCGCATTGGTGAGTTCAGCAGTCATTCAAGCTCAATGGGTATGTTCATTGTCCTGACATACCCTGTGATCCTTCTTCGCAATCTACGGCTTGATTGTGTTAAGGGGATTTTATCCTTGCTTGCAAGTGGTCATCCCCGTGACGCCATTACGAAGGTCAAAGGCAAGGTGGATGAGGCTGGCCCTGCGAGAGGCAAGGGGAAACAAACCCCCCGTGGGGAAGACCTCCACGCGGGAGACTTGGATATGATGGCTCCCATCAAGTGTGCCGCATTCGCAGAGCCAGCGGGGGATGAGGGGGATGCCCTTGAGGAGACCAAAGTGGACCCTGGTCCGTCAGAGCTCGCCGATGGAGAGAAACTCTCCCTAATTCGGCGGGGGAGCCGTCTCTCATCCGGGGGTGTGGAGTTCCCAGAGCCGGGAGAGAGTCCTAATCCTCCGTTAGGGTTCATGGTGGCACTCAAGGCTTGGGTGGACGTAGGATTTGGGCTTCCGATCCACCCCTTCATCAAGAAGTTCACTCAGGTGTTCGGGGTGGAGCTCTCACATCTTAGCCTGAACTTCTTCGTTCAACTAAGGATCTTTATGTGGCTATACGATACGGCCATTCTGGGGAAGGTCATGGAGCTGATCATCCCCCTCTTCGACTACTGTTTTCCGCTCCCAATGAAGGGATTCAAAGAGAGGACCTTTGGGGTCTGTCTTCTCCACATTGAGGCATGATGACGAGTTCCCCGTTCACACCACAAGGGACTGTTGGCTCTCCACTACCAAGAAGTGGTTTTACTTGAAGGTGGGGAACGACTTCGTCTACACCGAGATGCATCCAAGCTTGATGTCACACACGTACCCTAAGATTGGCCGCCTCTTTAATGAGGACTGGAAGCTATGTAATGCCATCCGAGAGGTACAAGCGATGAAGGGCGTGCGCGACTTGATGGAGGATATGACCCTTCTCAACCTAAGCACGCTCGTTCAACGTACCAAGCTGGGTTTTCATGAGGACCTCTACCCGTCATCGCGAAGGGTAAGGATCTTTGCGCCATGTTATTTTACACACTATTCTTAGTCTTATACTCTATTTTGTGTGTAGTTTGCTCTATCGAGAAGGCCAGGGAGGAGACCAAGTTGATCCTGGAGAAATGGTGCATCACCGAGAGAGCGAGGGGGTGTGTGCTGAACATGAGCGACAGAGGGGGCAATGGGCGAGAAAGAAGGCGAGAGAGACAGGAGAGAGAGATTGAGAGAGACGGGCGAGAGAGGGACATATTAAGAGAGATGGGCGAGAGAATACTTTATTTCTGTTTGTTATCTCATTCGTTGAACTGTTTGTTGAGAATACTTTATTTCTTTTAGTCAATCAATCATCACATTTGTTTGTTCTATTGTTGCACTTGTTCTGCTCGTTACTCCAACATGCATTCACTTTCTCTGATTTGCCTATTTAGCCTACGGTCGATCCTCGACAGTAGTAGAAATCTAGTGAAATAAAACCAAACATTCACTTAACCCACTATATTGGTCGAAGATGAGTTTGTTTCTATTTTGAAGCTACACCTTTTCAGAGTTTGTTGACAACTAGAATTAGAATTATTCTAAACATTGTACATAAGAAGAAAATAGGCTAATATAATATAGATAGTGACATAATATAGTCATCAACAACAATAAAGTTATGATAGTAGATCTATTGCATACTTGAGAATACTGCAAAAGTTTTCTCTTTCTCCCCTTTTTTCTCACCTGTTTCCTTTCCCCCATTTTCTCTCTCTTGACACATGAGGATACACGCAAATACGCAACCCCCCTTTTCCACTGCCCTATGCCTCCCCCCAAACAGATGCCTCGCCTCTCCCTTCCCATTCCCTCACCCCCCAATGGAGACGCTGATTCGCGGTGCAGGCACGGGGTGCAGTGCCAGCCTCCTCGCCTTCGCCACCGTCGCGGCCTCCTCGCCTTCACCGCCGTCGCAGCCTCCTCACCTCCCCCGGCCTCTTCCTCCCCCCAACTAGCATGCCACACCTTCGCCCCATCCGTCCACAATGTCCTCCACAACGCGGGCATGAGCCCACGGCGCGAGCTTGGCGGCGCAGGCGACAGCGATACAGGCAAGGTGGGGCGTGGGCGATGGCGATGTGGACCACGGTGACACGGGCGAGGTGGGGCATGGGTGATGGTGACGCGGGCCCAATGTGTGCGTGTGACACGAGGCCAAGGCGACGAGCGTGCGTATGAGGGCGTGGCCACGGTCGAAGGCGAGGCGACGTGGGTTCAGCACGGCCACGACGAGAGGTGAGCCAACGGCGTGAGTCACCGACCATGGTGGGCCACGGCGCGGAAACGGCTTCCATGGCAAAGCGATTGTGGCGACACGGCACGGCACAAGTAAACCCCACGCAGCCCCACCCCTCTCCCCCACCTCCCTACCATGGCTAGCGTGCCCTGTCGTGGCCTGCGACAGTGCCGGCGTGCTGTGCCATCATAGATCTGGCCCAAACGACTGTTCTGGGCCGGGCCGCCCATCGTATCTGGTTCCTAGGCCTGACATGACCCACTTCGTGCTGACCCAAGCTTTGGACTGAATTGTGTTCGCCATGCCTCGTGCCACCCAAAAAAAAATCCGACTCAAGTGGCCACCTCTAATGGTCACGCACTCACACCTTGCTTCGACGTGCTTGGCACCCCACCACCGCCCAATAGCGAGAAGCCATTGTCCTGGAGCAGCATCACCGACTCCTCGATGCCAGTGTTCCAGTCCGACAGTGTTAGCTGTTACGCGTTCCACCCGGAAGGGCGATATTGGCACAAAAAACTTGATGAAGGGTTGATCGCCACTAACACACGAGAACGCTGGGTTCGATCTTGGTTCGCGAGCATGCTAGCCAATTTGATCCCACAATCGGCAAGAGAGATGTGTTCCCCAAGGGGATCGATTAAGGGACCGACCTGGGGCCTGATAATGAGTTGATCCTAGTTGATTTTGATGCAAATCGACACAGATCGAGGTAACTGATAAACCTGATCAACTCTTCGAGCCGATCAGATGGGGGTAAAGGCTACTTCTCCTGAAAAAGGCGATGCGCAACAAGATTGGAGAGGAAGCAGACCTGGTAGGGTGTAATGCAGAAAAGATCAATAACTGGCGATGCACAACTTGTATTGATCAACGTGTATTACAGGAAAAAGATTACAAGCTAAGTGTACGCATTGACCTTGATGAAGGTTGAGTTACTTTCATAGTGTAGTGATCGTTGGCTATGCCATACGTGTGAAATCTGCAGTCATCAAGTAAAGCGATAGTTACAAGCTACAAAATAGGAAGATAAACTAGCTGTATTACAAACAATGTAGTGTATTGAGGATAACAGGAGAATAATATTGGCGTTGGAAACTATGTGAAATATCAATTCGAACGTTTACCTTTACTTGGCCGCAAAAAATTTAGAACTGAAGGTGTAATGAAACCTCTTATATTTCAATGAGCTTATGTACAAACAGAGTGAACAAATAATAGGTATACAGTTGCATAACTAAATAGATCTAACTAAAAATAAGTAAATGTTACAGCAGTGAGAAAATGACGATGAATGGATGGTGATGTAATAAAGGGCAAAATATAGGCAACAAGAATGAAGCACAGCTAGGCCAGGTAAAGTATACTAGTGAGAGTTGTGCGCTCCGCCGCGCCGTGCGAAATTTGATCCAAGTTTTTATCTCTAAAAAAAGGTAGGAATATCCGAGCATTTTTTTGTTCGCTTGAGTTTTTCTGGGAAAAAATACGCTAGATAAGAACCGTCGACGAACCAGCAAAACAACGACCCTCTTTGGGGAAAAAAGAATAATACATGTTCCGAAAAATATTAGATCCCAAGCTGCCAAAAAAAAGCTATAGGCGTCGAGTTTAACACCCTATGTGGTCAACGAGTAATAATACATGTTTTAAAAAATATTAGAGATCGAGCCGCAAAAGAAATTTTAGATGCCAAGCTTAACACCCTATGCGCTTATTTTCCCGTGAAAAATGAGGAAAAACGGACAAAAACGGAGAAACGACGGATGAAAAACGAATTTCCATCTTTTTTGGGAAAACGGCCACCGAAAACATTTTCCCCATGCTCCGGAGAAAAAACGGATCACGAAAACATTTTTTTTTCGGGCAAAACAGAGAAAGGAAATGGTCTCCCATTTTTTTGGGGGGAAAATAGCCACCGAAAACATTTTCCCCATGCTCCGGAGGAAAAAACGGATTACGAAAATATTTTTTCCGGGCAAAACGGAGAAAGGAAACGGTTTTTTTTTTTTTTTGAAAAAACGGCCATCGAAGATATTTTCCGCATGCTCTAGAGAAAAAACGGACCACGAAAACATTTTTTTGGACAAAACGGAGAAAGGACCCGAACGTAAAGCGCGAGGACCTATTTGTTATAATTTTGGACCTGCTCGCTATTTTGAAAAATTAGGAAAGAGCTCGTTCGCTATTCATATTTAACGAGAGGTCCTCCATGTAAAACGGCAAACCAGGGACTTCAACGCGAATTGGGAAAAATATTTTTCTCTCACATAAAATCGCGCAGGGACCCGGCCGTAATTTTGAAGAACCGAAGGGGGTTTTCGCAAAAACACGGGATGCCACGTGGGCACTCCGGCTGAGCGCCATTCTCTCCCTTATAAGGGAGTTAATATGTTATGCTTTGGGCTTTCACCTTATCAAATGACTAGATAAACATCAAATTGCTTGTATTTGCATTTTGTCCTTACCGGTTGCAGCCATTCACTCGCTACCAACGATCTTGCTTTTCTGTGTTCCCCTACCATCTACTCTCAAGAATTTGAAGACCTTGTAAAGCTTTCTATGTTGCCACCTACTGGCATCGACCTTTAGCTGTACTTTGGCTGCAAACTATGTTTCTACTTACCTTTACTTTGTATCTTTGTATATATATTAGCACAAACTTGCCATCATCACCCTACAATCACATGCCCAAACTCTTGTCCTATAACAAAATGCTTGTAGGCATTTGGATATTTGCCACTATAGGAATTGGAAATTCGATGGCATGTTGAAAATCATGCCATTGAGTGGCATTTTCTACACATGCCATCGAATTTTTAGATTGAGGAGTGGCATATATCAGATTATTCCTATCTTTATCTTTCTTTATCTTTATCTTCAACTGCTTCCTCTTACATCACTTTTTCCCTTTGCATTGCACTATTCTTTTTCATGTTCTTTATACATAAAACACACACATTTGTTTAGTTAAGTACAATCACCTGGTCTAAACTAAACCTCCACTCACACTTCTTTTGTACATATTATCGAAGTCATATAAACACTTGCATCAGCCGGTCAATAAACCCAAAATAATACATTGCTTTTGTTCTATTACATACAGAGCGCGCAACGTGCGCAAAATGCTCTAGTATGGCTTAATGGTGACAACTTTGTGTAACCATCTGTTACTATTATTTATGGTTTGTGTTTCAAATGTAAAATGATATTACAAATAAAACTACATTCACAAATACGTAAACCCTGTGCCAATCATTTGTTAATCCCTTGCATGTAGTATTCAACAATTTCTTGTTCGACTTGTTGAGTACGGTCGTATACTTACCCTTGCTTAACTCACCACTTTCAGAGTTCGAAGAAGCTGGCGTTTACCAAGAAATCGTAGATGGCAAATTGGTTTGGTTTTAAGGTCTTAGTCTTTTGCTCAGGCCTGCCTGTGCGGTATTTTGGATGTAATCTATTTAGGGCCAGCTGATTTTATATAAAAAAAATCAACAAAATATGTTATCTAAATTCGTTCAAAATCTTTGAATTCAAGTATTTTTTCTCTCTTAAAAGTATGTGTTTCATTTGAATTGTTATGCATGGTATATACTCAAAAACTAAAATTACTAAAAAAAATATATCCGAATTTAAGTCGAATTCGCTTGTGTAAAGCTATAGTGCACGGACAGACAGACATACATACCTACCTACATATAGTTGAGATTGATAATGCCAAGAAAAAGGAACAGAAAGCCATTGTGTGCATCATCCACGGGTGTAAAGCGCGAGACACGCATGCACGATCCCTTGAAGCTCATGTGTCCACCACACGGTTTACTCGCTCGTGGTGTGCATCTGTGCTGTGCAAGTGCGGGGGAGGCCAGCTATATACATGCGCGCGCGAAGGCAACGTCGTAACGCACAAAACGGGCGCGCTGTCCGCACGCCATGGTGCGCCCACAGGTGCCGTAGATTTGGCACCCTATTAACCAAAAGGAGGCCTCCCAAATCCCAATCATCTTAGATGATTGCCTACCGAATGGTACGTGTGTTCCTCTTTGATTACCGACACAAACGCCTTCTAATCGTTTCACATGATATGCCTTTTGCTGTTAAGGGTTCGGTTTTGTGATGCAACCGTTGGATAATATGCGTTAAAAAAACCACCCCTCGACAAATGATTTGTTTGTAACACGAGGAATTTTGAAAGTGGTACAAAACAACGAATTCAAAGAGTGCCATATTCTAAGGGCATATACAGTGGTATAAATGGCAACTGTCTATAATATATCTCTATATAATCTACCGATAACACTAAAAATAACTCATACAATGGATCATATGTATAGTTGTATGTAATGGTCTCTCGTTTAATTAACAAACTGTCTATACAATAGTACATAAAATGTAAAACTGTCTATTAAATAGCAGGTAGTAACTTTCTCTCTCCTTCACCTCTTTCTTTCATATCTCTTATAGACAATTGACTATAAATTATTGTATGGGGTGTTTGGTAGAGCTCTAGCTTTAGCTCCACCAAATCTGTGAAACTAAAGCTATCGATATATTAAGAGTATTCAGATGGATCATCTTATTTACATTTTATAATAAAAATATAAATTTATTTTATTTTATTTTAACCTATAAATTTCAGATCTAAGATAAAGCTGAGACGTGAAATTCTGGAAACAAATTCTGTGCAACGGTGCTGCATACCGCGATCTGTGCAGCACCATGCGGATTGGCGCCACGCGTCCCGCTGCGTCAATCTTCATGCAAATCCATCAATCTCCAAGCACTTTATCCTTATCACTTAATTGTTTTTTGCATAGAGATTGACATAGCTAGATACGTAGCGTCAATCCGCACAGTGCTGCACAGGCCGCGGTATGCATCACCGTTGCATATAATTTTTTTCCGAAATTCTGTCCAGCAAAACCTATGTCCCAGGGACCTATGGAAAAGCAAAGAAACGCTCACCAAGGCACCAAGCAGCTAGGCTAGCTTCGCTAATAAATTTCACTCACGAAGCTGTAACTATTTTCCAATGGGTTTAACGTTAACCCCCATAATTAACACCCCACGCTTACCAGTTACCATGCCAAGAGGGAGAAAGTGAGAGGCGGCTCTACTCTTTTTCTTCTGTCTCTCCTCCCGAGGCTCTCTCCTCTTCTGCTCTCTTCCCCTGGTCATCGCCATCGTCTCCCCACTCGTACTCCATCCCCAGCCTCCTCCTCCTCCTCCCGCTGCCGCCTCCATACACTGCCGCCATCTCCGCGCTGCCGCTCCCTCCCAATCGACCCCCGAAACGCCTGAAACCGTGAGCTTTACGAGGTGGGATTTTCGTTGGGTGCGTTTGGGTTTGATTTAGTTCCTGGAGGTGTTTTGAGGTCGGGATTTGGTCGAGTTAGGTTGTTTTCGAGGTTTTGGTGTGCTTTGTGGGGTTTGATCCGGTTTTTGGAGGCCCTTCTGCGAGGGAACTTGTGCTTTCCTGATGGGTTTGCTGGAATTGGTTGGGGATTTAACGATGTTTGATGAAAGATTTGCCGAATTTGCGTGCTTCTTAGCATTCTGGGAGGAAAAGTTCACATTCCGAGTCGTTTGACGGGGTGAAATATCAGTATTTAGGTGTTTTTATTAATGAAAGTTCTTGTCTTTTTGTCATTTTAGTCGCTTGTTGCAGCAGTAAACTCACTCCGGTCACAAATACATGCCCTTTTAACATTGACACATAATTTGACAGCTAATTTATATTATTATTATATAGTTATAACACCCTATAAAATTACGATATTATAAAAATACTTTTTGAGATAAATCTATACATATGATTCCCATATATCCTATCTAAATATTTAAAGTGATATGGATAGCCAAAGCTTTGAGAATTTGTCTATGCGAATCGCAAAACGACATGAATTTGTGACTGAAGGGATAGTTGTTTCTTATTTCTGATGGATTCTTCCTGCCCAGGAAATCGGCATTTTTGGAAACCGTTTGGGGAGAGGGAGCAGGAAGGAGAGGTGAAGAGGCAGAAAAAAAAGTAGAAGGCTTGATTGTTGAAGAATGGTGGAAGGCCCCAAGTTCACCGGCATGATTGGCGGTGTTGGCGGCCATGAGAATGGTGGGAATTTTTGCGACATGGCATACTACCGGAAGCTTGGTGAGAGCTCAAACATGTCAATTGATAGCCTTAACAGCCTGCAGACAAGCACACATGGTGGCTCCATTGCAATGTCTGTGGACAATAGCAGCGTCGGATCAAGTGATTCCCACACTAGGATGCTCAACCACCCAGGTCTCAGGGGGCCTGTTGTGGCCAATTACTCAGTTGGGCACAGCATTTTCCGTCCTGGACGGGTGTCACATGCCTTGAGTGATGATGCACTGGCACAGGCGCTGATGGACCCAAGATACCCAACTGAGACACTCAAGGATTACGAGGAGTGGACAATTGATTTGGTTAAGCTCCACATGGGAATGCCCTTTGCACAGGGTGCCTTCGGGAAGCTCTACAAGGGTACCTACAATGGGGAGGATGTCGCCATTAAGCTTTTGGAGAGGCCGGAGGCTGATCCAGAGAGAGCCGGATTAATGGAGCAGCAGTTTGTGCAAGAAGTTATGATGCTTGCAACCTTGAGGCACCCAAACATAGTTAAATTCATTGGAGCATGCAGGAAGCCAATGGTTTGGTGTATTGTGACGGAGTATGCGAAGGGTGGATCAGTTAGGCAGTTTCTGATGAAGAGGCAGAACAGGTCAGTTCCACTAAAGCTGGCCGTGAAGCAAGCATTGGATGTTGCAAGGGGCATGGCCTATGTCCATGGTCTTGGGTTCATTCACAGGGATCTTAAGTCAGACAACCTCTTGATTTCTGGTGATAAATCTATTAAGATAGCAGACTTTGGGGTGGCTCGGATTGAAGTAAAGACCGAGGGGATGACACCTGAAACAGGAACCTATCGTTGGATGGCCCCGTAAGTTGAACAGATCAACTAGATGAATGCTATTCACCATGCTAGTTCTAACTACTCTCAATACTTTATTCCAGTTAATAGAATTTCGTTTAATTATTGAACATCACCATTAATCAAGAGTATGAAGCTACTGATCAAGCAATTCCATATTTTTGTACGAGGCATTTATTATTTTTGGGAGTTTGCAGTTTAGATATACAGTAGTGTGTTGGTATTCAATGATAGATGTGTACCATGTGAGAATCCATTATAAACTGCAAGGTTGTTGTTATTCACCGATCATGATAATCTGTTGGTCTTTAATAATATATAGCAATCTGAACTTCACAGTAACAAGTCCGAATTTCAGAGTTTCCTTTTTCTTCCAAAGTTCCTGTGCATGGTTTTTGCACAGCCTGCAGTATAGTGAATACTCAGGTCGCACAAATAGATGCCTTGATTTGCATGTGCATTTGTCATATGATGCTGTCCAGGATTTTTCATTTATTCTTCATACTTTTTGTTGCTTCTTTTACTAGTTGAGGGTGAGGCTGTGTTGGTATAGCAGGAATGCAAGTTATTGGACATTTATACGAAGCTTTGATCACAGAAGAGATGCAGGTTTATGGTAGAACATAAACTAATTATCAAAACCATGTGGGTTTACCGTAGAGCAAAAACATCATATATGCACATGCTTTCCTTAGGCCGGATACAGGTCTTGCCATGTGGTGGCACCTCTCTATGGATAATCTCACTTTGGGAAATGGCATTCACCTAGATTTTGAAGCTTCTTGTTGGTTTTTTAATACTTTTGGTAGTCGTTACCAGTGCTTACTAGTGCATTTTGTTTTCCATCTGGGTGCTGCTAGATACAGATTAGCTTTACAGAATCTGTGTTCTTTAATAAACTAGAATCAGTGCATGCATAGCTCTCTCTCTCTCTCTCTCTTTGATTCTTCCTCTTTCTTGTGCAAAGATAATTATAGGATCTTGAGAGTTCAGCTCTAAAAGACTATGAGGTAGGGTCTTCAGAATCCAAGCCTCCAACAAGTTGTTATTCATTTAGGTTTAACCGTTTAAGTTACTTTGAGTAGAACATCAGTTTTTACTTACCACTTCTCTCACCCAAGAATATTATGTTAATCCTTAATTTAAGTCATTTTTAACGTAGAGGATTTCAAACCCTGCTATTATAAGACCAAGGGTTGTGGTGTTATGGTACTCGTTCTTCTTTTGATCCAATTGTTTCAAAATTATAATCCATCTTTGTGGGGCATTAAAATAATCAGAATTACTATTCACAAAATCATCTTGTTGGCCAAATTAAAGCTATTTCATGACATGGCAGGATGATCTAGAACAACTTGATCTACACTACTCTACTACGGATTTGGTTTGTTTTCATGTGCAGGGACTAGTCGACTTCGTTTTTCTACATATGCCTAACACTTATGCTGGCTAGATTGTTCCAACGCTTTAAGATCATTATTTAATGAGAGCTCTTTTACGGTGGATTAAAATTAATATAAGCCGTCCATTACTTTGAATCTAATGGTTAAAATCAATTTAGATCTAGTTATACTACCACCTGTAGTATTGATAGTAAAATTCAGAAAGGGGTAAAAGGGTAAAAAAATCTATCATATTATTTGTCCTCTACGGTAAAACACGTCCTGTGATCCTGATGAATGGCGGATGAATGGATAAGAAGCCTCTGAAGATCGTCAGGTATTCGGTAAATCCAAAACTGTGAACGAATTATGAAAAGTCTAAAATACATCTGATGAATGGATAGGAAAAGCCTAAAATACCCTTGAGGAATGGATAGTTAGATTTGATTTCTACTACCACTATTTACTACCTATATTATCCACCGTAAAATTTCTCTTTAATGAATTGCTCTAGTTCGTTTCATTATATATGTAATATTTAATGATGTAAGCATGTAAGTCGTAAGTTACAGATACTATTTTATATAAAAGGAAGATTGATGGCTGAGTTATGCAGTTTTTACCGAAGCATGTGTATCTCCAAGTTGAATGGTGTTTGATAGTGACTGCATACTGTTAAGGATATATTGTCTTATATAGATGATTCCCTTATATAGGTTTTCCATATACATGTTTTCCTTATTTAGGCTTTCCTTTTGTACCCTCGTGTACTCCTATATATTCGGGCCATTGGCCTCATATTGAATACAACAAGTCATATTCATAACATGGTATCAGAGCCTAGGTTTTTCTCCTAGCTTCATCCTTCCGCTGTTTTAGATCTAATCCGCTGCCCCGGGAGGAGGAGACTCCCTGGGCGGCTCCTGCATCGGCCGTTGCACTTGCGTCGCCTCTTCCTGGCGTTGCACTTCCGTCTTCGTGCGGCAACGGCACGGCCGTAGCCTCTCGCGTGGGTTCCGGCCAGAGGGACCTTGCCTCGGGTCGCCTTCCCGCTGCGTCTCTGGCCGACGTTGCCTCGCTCTGGCGCTTGGCCTTCGAGCTCTGCCGACCGACACGCCGGCTCCCTGCCGACTCTTGGCAGCCCGCCCCCTCGGCCCAGCGCGAGGAGGCCTGGCCCGCGCGCTGCCGCGCGTGGACTCCTCCGTGCTTCTGTTGCTGGCTCGTTTTCCAGCGTGCTCCGTCTCGGCCGGCCCAGATCTGCCGCCCTGCCAATCTGACCGGCAGTTCGCGTCCTACCTCGACTTCCTCGCCTAGCCGCGACCGCCTTGGCCCACTGGCTCCCGTCGCCTTGTACTGGTGTACCGCGCCGATCCTTGCCGGCTCTCACCATCTGCTGCTGTCGCCATCTACCGCTGTCGCCATCTGCATCATCTTCAGCCACGCCTGCCGACCGCTCCAGGTCTCCGTCCAGAGGACTCTCCTTCACGTGAAGTTCTTTCAAGGTTCAAGGTCCAAGGAGCAGGTCCTTCACGTGAAGACGTGAAGTACTTTCAAGTGAAGTACTTTCATGTTTCAAGTTTTCACTTGTTCACGTCCGTGAAGGATCTCCCGTGGAGACTTGTTCACGTCCGTGAGACTCACGTCACGTCCATCCCAAAGTTCTTTGCATCAGTCGCCGGCCGTCTTGGACGTTGCTAGCTCTCATCTGCACTGCCTCGGCCTCGACCAGCCGCCGAACCGCTCGGCTCCGACTCTTTGGCTCTTTGGATCGGTTCTGGTTGGCTTTCGGGCTACTGCTTTTTAGCATTGCGGCTATTATTCTTAATTTTTTTTTTAAGTCTTCCGTTGCGTCCATCCAAGTTTCTAGCATTTTGATTCTGTCATCGCTCGGCTCTTTTATCGGCTTGGCTCATTCTGACAACTCTGATCATCTCGGCTCGGCTTGTTTTGTCGGCTTCGTCGGTTTTTCTTCGTCGACTCGGTCCTACCTTCGACTTCCGTTTGTCGATTTGGCTTCATCGTCGACTTTTCTTCGTCGACTCGGCCCTACCTTCGACTTCGGTTCATCGATTTGGCTTCTTCGTCGACTATTCTTCACCGACTCGGTTCTTCGTTGGTCGCTCTTCGTCACCGATTTTTAAGAGTTACATGCTACGACGGCTACTTCAGGATTATGACTTTGGATTTTCCCTATTTTTAGTTCATCCCTTCCAAATGCAATGCTATTGCATACGCCTTGCATTTGTGGGGGGGTGTTAAGGATATATTGTCTTATATAGATGATTCCCTTATATAGGTTTTCCATATACATGTTTTCCTTATTTAGGCTTTCCTTTTGTACCCTCGTGTACTCCTATATATTCGGGCCATTGGCCTCATATTGAATACAACAAGTCATATTCATAACACATACCACCCACACACATGTTTTTGAGTTTTTTCGGTGGTGATTAGTAGCACATTCGTCATTCATATAATGACCACGGAAAATTTTAGTCAAACAATAGCCTTCTTTCCTTTTTGCAGCTGAAAACATAGAACATGGCTAGACTGTATTTAATTGCGTGTCCATTTAATTAGTACAATTCTTCCTCTTCTCCAGTAAGAGATCACAGTTAACAAAAGTGGCACACAATGTACATGCCTTTTCAGTAGAAATGATACTGGGTAGAATTGAAGGTCCTTTGTGTCAAATAGGAAACGTAATATGCTTGTTCTGCAATCTGCATTATGTATCCGTACTTCGTTGGAACATTTGGCTGCATAGACAGACAGCCGGAGTGGTAGAGCAGTATCTGCGATGCTGCCTTTCCAAGCACTTGTGTAGCCATGGCCTATTCTTTTGCTCGCGCACACTCATGGCATGAAACATCTTGATCCACTTGCTCTTGCCACTGTTTGAACAAATCTGGGGTATTGCATCAGTGGATTCAGTAGGAATGTATGATGCGGCTTCTATGGAAGTAGATATTAGCGAGTCACATTTTCTTCTATTGGAAACTTGTTTTGAGATGTATGATGAAATGTGTGCAGCCACGAAGTCACAAATAGTGGAGTCGTCGTGGTTTCATAGCATCTGGGGATGCTAGGACCTAGGTCACACTTAAGGTTGGGTATATGGTTTGATTGATGTACCATACATGCCCAACATTGGTTTGTAAACCTCACTTTGGAATTTCGGCTGTATGCTAGTTTGTAGGTTGCACACTTGCACTTTCTAATTTTCATGAAATAACTAGATGATGCGGCCCGAGACCCTAAAATGGTACCAATCAGCAATTCCAGGTCAGATGCTACGGTTTGTGTTCACACATGTAAAATTTTAAGTCTAGTGGCACATGCATGCACTCTATGTATAAACACTGTGCTTCGTATTAACCTAGAAAACAACAAAACAGTGGAAAAGCCTAAGCTTGCCATTTTCACTTTTTTATAGAAAAATACCATGAAAAACTATAGTTAGTAATAAACTAAAGAGGAAACAGACCAAGTAGTCTGTTTGAAATTTTAAAGCATTCACATATACACATTTTTTTAAATTGATTCTATATGTACTGACTCTCCTTTTTTTTCTTGCAGAGAGATGATTCAGCACAGGCCGTATGACCAGAAAGTAGATGTCTACAGCTTTGGTATTGTCCTGTGGGAGCTGATCACTGGCATGCTCCCTTTCGCTAACATGACAGCAGTACAAGCCGCATTTGCCGTGGTGAACAAGGGTGTCCGTCCAGCCATACCCCAGGACTGCCTGCCTGCCCTCGGTGAGATCATGACCAGGTGCTGGGATCCGAACCCTGATGTCCGTCCTCTATTCACTGAAGTTGTCAGGATGCTGGAGCATGCTGAGATGGAGATCCTGAGCACTGTTCGCAAGGCCCGATTTCGGTGTTGCATCTCCCAACCGATGACTACAGATTGAATCAGACACAACGAGAGCTGAGGAGAACTTGATGGAAGCATAATTGAGTGTATTTATCATATGTTAAAGACTTTGCGCTGCTGAAGTAGAAAGCCCCACTTGAGTGTATGACTGTGTGTATATACTCAGGTGTAAGCCGGTTCTATCTTTCAAATATCTCTTAAGAGTATTGGGCGTTTTCAGACTGTTGGGACGTGTTAGGGCTAGCTCTTTATCCTTTGGTCAAAACATCATGCAGGGTTCCTTTTGTTGTAGCAGCCGTATATTCCTGCTGCGTTGTTCATGTGTTATATAACCCATCCTGCTTGAACACGCGCAACTTTGTTTCTTCAGAGTATATAGTATGTATAATTTCCTACCATGGCTTTGTTCTAGGGATTAATTCTTTATATGCCACTGGAAAATTTTAAAATCCTTGACTGTACCATTGACATGTAGGGAACACAACGAGTGATATATAAAGGATGACGCAAATTTTTGATGGCAGATGAGGCATTGCGGTCCAGTGGCAGAGTTCTAAATGCTGATAATTGCAAGCTTCCCAGTAATTTTGCATTGCCCTCTTCTCAGGTTCAGATGTTACTGGTCGAATCAGTAGTGCGTGCCACTGAAATGAAATACAACCGAACAATGTTCACTCTGGCCTGTCAGATTCCCTTTCCCGGTCACCTGACTGGTTTACACTGCCGCAGTTGAAATAAACCAAGAGAGGTAAACAAAACATTTCACCTCAACCGGAGAGTTTCACTACAGAATTGTCAGATGAGGCGATGACATACCGAACGGACACGAGAAAAAAGATAAGAGAACGACATGATTCGACTGCAAACTACATACAAAGCTCCGGCATATATGCAGCTTTCCCTTATGGCTAAACCACCGGGCATCATTCTTCCGGGCCCGAGTGGAACAAAAGAAGAGAAGAAAACAGATGGAAGGGGAGGGGGAGAAAAAAGAAGAAGAAGAGGAAAGCTATGGCACTAACATTATAACCAAACTGGAGGCGAAAAAAAGCCTTCACCTCCATGCCTATGGTGTTGTACAAAAGAAGCAGCAGCTCCCATTTCACACGTCAACCTCCTTTGCCCTTCTCACTTCCCACGAAAATATCATACATGACCCAGCTGCTGCTCCGAATTAGCCATGAAACGAGAGAACAATCAGCCGCTTTCCATCAAAGGGCTCTGCTCCGCATTGGCTATGGCTTCTTCAGTCTTAACAGGAGCAGTAGACGGGTTCTCAGCAGCCGCCGTATCTTCAACCTTTGGTCTGTTACCATTGCCCTTGGTTTCTTCCAGCCGGACAGCCCGTGCAAAGGTGGCCGAGATATGGGTCGTAAGGTCCATTGGAGCCTTGGCCTCCACCAGCTTCTGGCCCTCGGCGTCAGCACACTGCTGCTTGTGCTGCTGTCTGTTGTCCAGCATGGCTTTCTCTCGTTGCTCATAGAAGTCGAAGTCCTCAAGGATGGTCGTCTCGGCTTCATGGTTCCTGAAGATGGTTAACATCTGGAGACCCTGCTCCAGCCTCACCTGCAAGTTTGTCAAGTTGATTAAAATACTGTTCAAAAAAGGCCATAAATAGACCACCACCAACAGAGAGGACAACTAAAAGTAGACTATAAATGTAATTTACATTCTAACAGTTACAAAGATTCAACTCTTAAGAAAGCCACCATGTGCATTAGCTTTACCTCCTGAGTGTCCCTGCTGTTTGTCACAGGCTTGTTGTCATTGTTCTCCAGAATAATGTGCCGAAGATGGTTGTTTGGGACATCCTTAACAATGTGCCATTTGACAGGGAAATGACCGCTCCACTTGTCCTGCTGCCAGTAATCAACACTATTCTCGAAGTCAACAGGCCCAATCATCTCAGACACACCGCAGAACTGACCACTACCATTAACCTGTCAAGAAACGGTCATAGATCAACATCCCATATGCACAAATACTAAAACTCAACATTGAAAAGACAAATATTCTATTTTCCCATCGGCACGAAAATAAAAGAGAAGAATTAGCAATTAAGGGAATGATCATACCGAGAAAAACAAGAAAATAGGACAATGGTCTTCTTTCTCTTTTGCTTCACGATAAGCAGCATTTAACTTTCTGTTCCCGCTAGCAGTGCTGGCCCAAACACCATACTTAATGCTCTTGTGTACGTGATCTTCGGTGTAGGACTTTATTACAAAAAATTTGGCATCCTTGTATTCGGTGACAAAATCAGGGTAGTTGTACAGCTCAGAATCAACTACTAATGTGTTTTCCTTATTTTTGTCCTCAGTTGAAGAATTATCCACTTCTTTCTTTGGTTTAGTGGCCCGTGGGCCACGGTTTTGCTCGTTCAGAAACTCAGGACCCTTCTCATGCTTGAAGCCCTTACCAAAGGTGCTAACTATGCGACTAGCAGCACCCCAACCTGGTGTAGTACCTCCAAATTTACCATCTGGCTGTCGCGCCTTGTATGATCCAGAGCTATACATGGATCCCTGATTCTGCAAGAATGCAAGTCATCAGTACGATCAGAAAACATAACTGGCATGGTAGGCACGATAATAAATAAAAGTAAAAAATAATTAAATTTCTAAATTAATGTCCTTACAAAACCAACCATGGACCATAACCACTGATATAGTCAATTGAGAACATGCCAAAATACAATTGCATAGCGGTATACCATTCCAGAAGTCCGTGGTATGTTTCCTTGTCCAAAAAATCCAGGAACACCACTTGGTTGCATTGTAGCTGCAAAATTCACACGATCAGTGCAAAGATGGCATGGGCCAATATATGAAACATGTGACATTGCACAAAAATGAAAACAAATATTGTATACATCGTGAGGAGGAACTACACGGAGATTAATGAAGGAAACCTTACCACCATCAAAAGAACCAAAAGGTTGATGGAACCCTGGAGTAGGTGAATAGAGAGGTCCATCAGGAAGGAAATACTCTTGCATTGAATCACATTGTGATATTCCAGTTGCAGAATTTGAATATCCCATGCTTGGAGAAGCAGGTGGCTGGTAGTAAGGACTCGACAAGGGGTAATGCAAAGGGAAATATGGCTGGCTGTCTCCAATGGTTGACAGAGGGGAATAAGCTCCATATGTCACCTGAGGATCGTTTGCATATCCAAGAGATAACATAAGTAACCAGTCCTTATTGTAAAATCACTTTAGTAAAACAAGATCATGAAAAGATTAATAAAGAGAGAAAGAGTTCAATATTTCAATACTTACAGCTGATGCAGCATCAAGCCCCTCTGCGCTCACAACATGTGGATATTCTTCCCATTGACCCAAATGGTTCAAGTATCCTGTGGAAGAAAGCAAAAGCTTAAATCAAATTAAGCAGTGGTAATTCACGAATAGGCCAATATGCTACCTGCTCAAACAACAGAAAAAACATCTGAAAAGTCAAATAAATAGATTTTCTTTCTGTCCTCCCATAATTCCGGTAGAAATTAAGACATCATTTTTTTTCCAATAGGGGTATCACAACAATTAGCAAATATCCTCTCATTTGGACAACAATGATACTATTTAGTATTTTAATAAAAAAATGTAAATATTTAGTATCTTCAATGCATCCTCCATGTGGTGCAACATTGTTTTGGTGGGTGTAAGCATTAATATAGATAAACAAAAATATAATCTAACCTCCAGAAAAGAATGTTTGTGGCTGAGGAGCATACACATTGGGCTGGTAGACGAACTGTTGTTCTCCACCTTTACCCAAAAAGCTAGCCTTCTCTTGAGCACCTTTTGGTGATTTTAAAGAGCTTGCACCACGCACAACGGTATTAGATACACCATGACCTTTACTAGACAAAACCTGGTAGAATAGTAATCAACCGTAAGTAATACTTCAAGATTTGCAAATAAATAGAGAGAAAAAAAAGAACTACAAGGAGCATGACTGCAGTAACCTGCTCTTTGGCATTCACACTTGTGGAATGATTTTTCTCAACTACAATTTGCGATTCCAGTGGCACCATGTGATCTATTCAAAAGGAACATCCATATGTAAGTCCAGCAAAGTAATTTAAGTTACATTTTGATGCACAAATCGAACTTAGAAGCTAACAAAAGGGAATTATACGGCACAGGCAGGCAAGCCAACTGTCATGTACAAATACAAAACGGATAATGTCACTTAACAAGCTAAACGGAGCATAAACAGTAAAAAAATGTCGTCATTTGCAGAAATTCTATATAAACAGGGCATCATCAACAAGCTCCCATTACACACTACACAGAAAATTAATTCTACTTCTTCAGTGAAGAAGAACACTGAATAGTGAATACATCATTAACCACCATCTCTAAGTTTCTAAGACTTAGCTTTCTGCTCAAACACAAATGCTGATCTTCAGGGCTCAGGCACAGAAACAGCTATCCTACGAAGTAAATGGAGTATGTACGAACTTAAGCACACTCTGAGTATCAAATTGACGATATCTACATCAGCAACATGGCAGTCAGAACTCAGAACAAAATGACATCTAAAATTGCAATTCTCGAACCAACCCTAACCTAAAAGAAGAGGCGCCTTAACCGCAATATGGCACTTGCCCTCACACAATGCAACCAGCTGATCTGCTGATGCAATCTGTAATCAACACACACAAAAAAAAATCACAATTCGACAACTGCATCGTATAGTTTTGCAGCTTTGAGCTAAATTTGACCAGAAAACCAGGAAATCTGGCAATTTTATCACGACCCCACACGAACGAACAGCGCCAAGATCGCAGCTATACAGAAAATTCCCACCGAGAACCTCAAATCCAACCCGAAAATAAGCAAAATAAACCGTAAAGCCACGAACTCCGTAAGCAACCGAAATCAAATCGAAAGAAAAAGGTAAAACCCACGAACCGGCCGAATCTTGAGCCTGTTGAGTTGCGGCCATCTCCGAAACCAAGAATTGGCAAATAAACGCGGAGAATTTCGCGGCGAAATCTCCTGGCGAAGGTTTAAGAAATTAAGTGAGAACCAAAAAAAAAATGGTAGATTTACGGGGAAAAATCGAGCGAATTCTGAGCGACTTTGCCCCTGTTGTATACTTATATAGGCTCCATATAATTACAATATGGCCCTTCTTCCTTGCCTACGTTATACACCTATATAGGCTCCATATAATTACAATATGGCCCTTCTCTTTATAAGAATTACATTAATGATGCTCCCGCACTACAGCTGGTATATATTGCACTTGGAAACTAGTTACAGTATACGATCTGGCATGAACAAAGACACCGTGTTAGTCTAAGGGCTTGTTTGGATTCATACAGCTAACAGGTAGCTGCTAAAAACTAACTAAAGTGGATTTAAACATAGCAAGCTAATAGATCAGCTAACTATTAGTTATCTCATTAGCTAGCCAAACGCAGCTAATGGGTGGCATTTAACCAAAATACTCGTCGCGTCTGTCATCAATAGCAGCTAATAGCAGGGGTATTCTAGACAATTGATCAACCTAAATATCTTTTAGCCACATATTAAGTGATGGATTCAAACACCCTTTAACTAATAGTTAGCTAGGAACTATTAGTCAGCTAACTATTAGCTGCTAATGGATCTAAACAGGCCCTAAATCAAGATCAAATCCAGTACCGAATCGTGTTGGTTCATTGTGGATGCTTTCTTGTACTTGTCCTTGTCAGCCTTCTCTCATGTTGAGAGAACAAAGGTTTAGATCATTTTAAAGTCTACATGCACAAAAGTACCTAGCGCCATCAGTGTTCATTTCTTAACCTATCTTTTTGTGTGCTCATTTGCGTTTTCCCTCCTTTTAATTTCTTCGGTACCCAATCTGTCTACCCAACTGCGTCACCAACCGGAGCTTATGCAAATTTCAGGCAGGGTTAAACGCTGGAGCTAAGCTAATTGCAGGAATATCTTGAACCAATAATGTCGAAGACGTGTGTACTCATGTATGGGCCATACGCCTTTGTTTAGTCCGACCGTCCTCTCTCTCTCTCTCTCTCTCTCTCTCTCTCTCTCTCTCTCCTTTGTAGGTTATATCCTGTCCTGTCACGCTGATGTCGACCTCCTTCTTGGGAAGAAAGTTTGGAGAAAGAAAAGCAGGCTGCGCATTCTGCAATCCGAGTGTGAAAGTCGCGAAGGCTGAGTCGGAATGTAGTGGTTGTCGCAGGAACGCGTTTCAACCTCAAGGCGACGTACGAGCCTCTTGATTCGAGGCTAAGGTAAGGATAAACATCGGAGGCAGCGCGGCCTTTTGACCGACTCGTGAGTCGTCCCATCGGAAAACCCTGTGCGTGCTGTGTGCGATTGCGAGGCGGCTTCTAGAGAGACTAGAGAGCCATGCCGGTACGGTGCCTCGCCGCGACCTATGTACGAAAAGTACGCGTGAACGACGGGATTTTGTCAAGAAATTTCGTGCCGGTACGGATCGATGGCGGGCTAAAACTTGATGGCAAAACCAACGCGCGCGGCACAGGACGGTCAGCGTCTGACGGCCGCGGACGGGGCGTAGACGTCGCGGTGCCGCCGTGGTGGGGTAGCCGAGCATATAGCCGCCACGGCACGCGAGCGCGCTGGAGTTCGTGCGCTGCTCACGGGTGGGAAAGCTTATCGGCGTAGCGTGCGGGGTGGAGCGCAGCGACGCGCGCGAGCAGCTTTGGGTCGCGACCGGCCGCGCGGGAGCAACCACGCGACCGCGCGCCAGGGCGGCCCAGCCCGCGTTTCGGTGGTGCCGTCGTTTCCCTTATGTGCTCCTGCCGAGCTAGCACAACGTGGCAAAAACCTGTCGTGCTCGAGCAAGACTGCTGCCACGATAGAACATGGCAGCTCGGCAAGGCGACAGCGCAGGACCTCCGCAGTACCCAAGTGCGGCAGATTTTTGATGTACTATTCTAATTCGGTAAGAACCTATCATGGTACAAGAGTACGGCATGTGAAGGTAGGGCTGTAAACAGGCCGAATTCGAGCGGGCCTGGGGCTGTCAGGCTCGAGCTCGGTAAGGCTCGAGCCGAGCTCGAGTTAGGGTCCGAGCTTAGATCCAGGCTCGAGCTCGGTTCTATCCAAGCTCGAGTAGGCTCGAGCTCGGCTCGAGTAAGCTCGAATCCGCTCGGTAGGCTCGGTAACAAGCTCGAGTAAGTTCGGCTCGAGTAAGCTCGATAACAAACTCGAGAAAGTTCGGTTCACAGAAGCTCGAATAAGCTCGGTAGGCTCGGTAACAAGATCGAGTAAGTTCGGTTCGAGTAAGCTCGAGAAAGTTCAGTTCACGGAAGCTCAATCCAAGCTCGAGTAGGCTCGCGAGCTATTCGAGCTCGGCTCGGCTCGTTTGGAGCTCGAACCGAGCTCGAATCGGACCTAAACCGAACCGAACTCGAGTAGCTCACGAGCTCAAGCTTTTTTTTACAACCCCATGTGAAGGGACCATTTTTGCAATTGTCTTTATATATAAGCTAGATTTTTTTTTTATAAAAAATAGGATAGGCCAGAAAAGAACTCTTGCCACACATTTGCCTGCCGCTCGCGCAAGCCCTCCACACGCAGCATGCTCGGCACCGGCGGCTTGGACAGTCGGATTTGCACATCAGAGGCGGCCCTGGGAAGCAGCGGAGAGAGAGCCGGGTACAGAGGCGAAGCCACCTATGGGGCGCACTGGGGCGTGCGCCCCTGCTCCAACACGGTGACATGAAGGATGACATATCGCACTCACAAGAAATTCGAGGATATCACGCTCATCCTTCCTGTCAGGCTGAAACAAGGCACGATCAGATTAACCCAAAAAAGATAGATCATCACTAATGCAATGTCAAATAAATTTTAAAGAAAGGATCTAGATATTATTCATCTTGCATTTGATGTTAGATTTGTTGAGCATCACTAATGCAATGTCAAATGAATTTTAAACAAAGGATCTAGATATTGTTCATGCCATGGGCTTAATTATGGATGTGAAAGAGAACTTGCAAAATTGGATTTTTTCGGCAATGAAGGTTATCAAGACTGATTTGCGCAACAAAGTCTCCGATGATTAGCTCAATGATTTAATGGTGTGCTACACCGAGAAAACAATATTCAAATCTATTGATGATGAAGCAATTATGGACTGCTTTCAACGGATGAAAACCCGTAAAATGTGCTTGTCTGTTGCCTCCAAATCCAACTCGTAGCTAGTGTGCCTAGCAACTTCATTTATGTGAGTATCTTATAAACTTCTACTTTGTTTCACTTGTTAAATGGTTATTTATGTATAAATTTGACTTTTACTAGTAGTTAAAATGTTTAGCTTAGTTCCCCCTCTAATTTAGCCCCGGCTTCGCCACTGGCCGGGTACATGGGTCCCTGCCGACTGTCTGCAACTATAATTAGTGAAGCCATCGCATCAAGCACTGTAAGTCGCTTAGCCCTGTACGAAAGATCAACAGATCGATCATGCTCGTCGGAACAAATTCACAGATGCACATTATTCAATAAGAACAGAGTTGCCAGTTTATCTCAACTCTTGTTATCTATAGCACCAGCTTATTCTGAAGTTGCATTACAGTGAACTGGCAAGGAGTAAGGTATACAAGTTTTATTCTAGCATCACGGCCAGCTGGCTGTTATTGATGATATCAGGTTGAAAAGAACATGTACGTTGCAGGTTTTACGAGAAAGATCGGGTTCCATGCAGGCTATGGCAGAGTAGCCTATAGCTCAGGATTTGAAATTTTAACTTGTATTTAGCCCAGGTAAGCTCAGGGTGTAATAAATATATTAGCCCATGTTATACGATCACAATTAGACCTACTGTTCATCACCCAGTCCGGAGCGTGTTCAAATTCTGGATCCGCCAATGGTTCCATGAGACCATGACCTCTGGGACCGGCAACCATGGCAAGCAACCCAGATACGCCCCCATGCAGATTTTTAGTCCAGATCAATGATTATTTTTGAAGTTATACCATCCCTCAAATGACCGGGCAGTGTCAAAAAATCAGAACTATCCGTGCGAAAGATCTACTATACATAAATGCATTACGTTTGTTCTGAAAAACAAATTATTATGTGATTTGCCAATAACCTTCTAGTTTAGAAAAGTTCATGACACTAACCTAGAATGATTTACCAATAACCTTTTAGTTTAGAAAAGATTTTTTTTAGATCAAAAGGCATCACAGCCTGATGCCCCAGCTTTTTCATTACGAAAAAACTGAACACAAGTCTTTAAACATCTCAGCTTACAGGAGAGATGTTTAGAAAAGATCATGACATTAACCTAGAAAATTTAACTTATGGCTTCGTGTGTGTGACCCTTTCCTTGAAAACAGGGTAATGTTGAACTCCAATTTCCACACCGAGATGACCCACGCAGCAGATTATCAAGCATGCTTAGTTTCTCCAGTATTGTAACACGAAAGTGTGGAAAGTACACCAGAGCATGAATATACCTGGCGAGCATGACCGTTTCAGCATTTCTCGGAAATTTCCCAATGAGAGAAACCAAAATTCTTGGTGAAAAAAAAAACTCTGATGACGCTTCATTTCTCGGAGAATGTTCAGTACATTGCTTCGGGAGGAACCTATATATCAGCATAACAGGAATACAAATCAGAAGATTAATATTTTCAAGAGAGCGCGTGCTTCTAGTTATGAGCAACAGACATCTTCAGATCATATTATGTCCATTTGATGAATCTATTCTGAATAGCATTTTCATGAGAACGTATTTTTCCATTGAGGTGATAACTAAGAACACAGCACAGTTACTTCGAAGTTGCTATGTGTTAAGGATATATTATCTCTTATAGTTATAGATAAGTCTCTGTTATAGATAGAGTCATATTCCTATTCCTCTTCCTCATGTACACTATATATTGTGGCCTTTGGCCCTCATATTCAATACAAGTCATATTCATAACATGGTATCAGAGCTTAGGTTCTAACCCTAGCCTCAATTATTTCCGCTGCCGCCGTGCCCGGGAGAAGCAATCTGCTCTCCCGGACAGGCATCAATCTTCATCCGCCGGGAACACCTTCGCGCTCGTCTGCGCCATCGTTGCCTCCGTCACCTCCATCATCTTTGGCTTCTTCGATGAACCGAGCAGCGAGATGCTGGAGTCCGCCTCGGGCGGCAGAATCTTTTGGCTACAATCGAGGGGTGATGAGCGGGGCGTAGAAGTTCGTGCATCCGCGGCCATGTTCTTCGCCGGCTCCGCCGTCACCAGCGCCACCAACGGCTACTCCGCCCTCATGGCCGGCCAGCTCGTCGCCGGCGTCGCATGCGGCTTCGGCCTCGTCGTCGCTCCCGTCTACATCGCCGAAATCACGCCAGCCTCCTCCCGCAGCTTCCGAGACCCCGCGCTGGCTCGTCCTCCAAGGCCACCACGACGACGCCCGCCGCGTGCTCGCCCGACCCACCGACGCGCCGCCGCCTTTGATCCTTCTCCCGTCGGCCGGCTCGCCGACGTCCGCCTGCCGACCGAGCCGTGCTGCTACCGGCTGCCTCGGCTCCGCATCCCGCCGACGTACTCGCCCTGCTGCTCGAAGCCGTACTCGCGCTCCGCCTCCTCGACGCCGACCTCATGTGTTCACGTAAAGTACGCCGATGTCTCAGCTCCGACTTCGGCACGCACCGGCCTTTGCTTTCACCGACGAAGCCTAGTTCGCCCGCCTCTGCTTCCACATCGGCCGGGTGGATTTGCTTGGCTTCTCTGTGCGGCGGTCGACTTCAGCTTCCTCTGCCGCTGGATCATCTTCCTCTGTTTTGCGTCGGCGACGTCGTCGCTTCTTCTTCTGCAGCTGGGCCTGACGCATCTGACGTCCCCCTCGACTTTGACTGCTCCAGCCGGCTCTGGTCGTCCGATCGCCCGAAGTCTCCGCCGCCAGACGCCGGCCGCGCCACTCCGTGCTCATTGAGGAGCTGACTTCAGCGATCTTCCGTGCGCTGGCCACCGCTAGCTTCGGCCGCCGCGTCGCTGCCATGCTCTGGCGTCGCCGCCCACTGCGCCTTGTGCGCGCGCCTCCATTGCCGACTCCAGCTTCTTCATCTTCTAGCTTTTCGGCTTCAGGCTCTTCGGCTTGGCTCCTTGGCTCTACCTTTTTAGTGCTTTTAGTATTTTTCTTGAGTCTTCCGTTGCGTCCATCCAAATCTTTAGCATCTTGATTCTGTCGTCGCTTGACTCCTTTTATCGGCTCGACTTATTCTGTCAACTCTTATACCTCGGCTCGGCTTCGTTTTGTCGGCCTCGTCGGTTCTTCTTTGTCGACTCGTCCCGTCGGCTCTTCTCCGTCGACTCTGCCATACATTCGACTTTTCTTCGTCGATTTGGCTTCTTCGTCGACTTTTCTCCACCGACTCGGTTCTTCGTTGGCTATCTTCGTCAGCTCGATTCTTCAGGAGTTACATGCTACGACGGCTACTTCAAGACTATGACTTTGGATTTTCCCTTTTTAGTTCATCTCTTCCAAATGCAATGCTATTGCATACGCCTTGCATTTGTGGGGGGGGGTGTGTTAAGGATATATTATCTCTTATAGTTATAGATAAGTCTCTGTTATAGATAGAGTCCTATTCCTATTCCTCTTCCTCATGTACACTATATATTGTGACCTTTGGCCTTCATATTCAATACAAGTCATATTCATAACACTATGGATTTGTAGAAAATTCCACTAACGGTATAGCTTCATGCAAATGTTAGTGCACTAAATATGTAATGATCAAAATGTGAACAGAAACACAATGCAGTATTATTTTCGTAATTGTTTTTTTGGGTATTATTTTTGTAAAATGATTTAAACAGTGTATTATTTAAAAAAAAATCAGTACATGTTACGCAACGTATATATCCGAATTACAGTTTGTTGTGCTGCAAAAAGAAGGTACTCTACGCCGTCTACGGAAGAAAACAATGTGCAAAGCATCTTTCTGTCCACATCATCAGCGACTCAGCGTCCGTGCTGATTGGAGGATGATCGCACATTCTGATTCACCCTTCTCATGCTGTCATCTTTAATTCTTTATCCTTATCCAACCTTGTTGCTTTCACCCCCACGGCTGCTCCCCTCTGCTGGGATACTGGGAAGCATATTGGTAGAATATTACTTACCTAGATGCGCACACAACACGCCAAATATGCCATTCCTAGGAAGCCATGTTGGAATGGACATATTCAAGCATAGATGCTTACAAACAAGACCATAAAAACATCAACTGTTGTTTTGTTTCTTTTAATTCACACGAGGTGTAGAGATGGCAGGAGGTGAGGAGGGGAAGAAACATGTGAAATTGCTGCAATTAGCTGGTGTTGAAGCTCTTCTATCCAGTGGAGGAAAGGTGAGAACAACCCAAGTGTTTGATAGCTGTTATCCTCGACTGTAGTTCCTGTTCTGTTTTTCTAAACAAAGTTTATTTCTAGTTCTCTCATGGAAATTGTTTCAAGACCTCATTCAGACTAAACTGGAAACAAACAGAGATTGCTCGGTAGTTTCCACACTGCATTGCTAGTCCCTATGTAAGATTATGCTTGGATGTTATGAAAAATATAATTTTGGTATGCTAGCAAACTTTAATTACAGCACACAAACATCAATCCATAGAAGTCTTCCAGGGAAAGGATGACGTGTTCCATAAGCAGAAACTGAAATATTTGCCTAAGTTTAAACTGCAAGCATGGCATATTTCTTCCAAAATAGTATCACTAACTGTTTCCTTTGAAAACTATAGTTTACAACAACGCAAGTACTACACAAAAATATGTTGCTCTTGTTTTCAGGAAGAACAGAATTTGTTGTTCATCCAAATATGTATCGCTGAAAGCATTGGATATCTTGCATGCAAAAACAGGTAGTACCTCTGTCGTCCATTGAAGGGAAGACAACCTGCCTCTTCTTCTCAGCTCACTGGTGCAGGCCATGCAGGAACTTCACCCCAAAGTTACTCCAAATCTACACGGCCCTCCGGAACACCGGCAAGAATATTGAGATAATCTTCATATCACTTGACCGTGACGAGATCAGCTTCTTGGACTACTTCAAAGGCATGCCATGGCTCGCCTTGCCATTCGACACTGGCCTAAGGCAAAAATTGTGTACGCAATTTGGCATCGAGCATATCCCTGTGTTGCTTCCTTTATCACCAAGACTATCCGATGGGTTTGGAGTCGAAAAGGATGCAGTGAAGCTGGTCGAGGAGTACGGAGTGGATGCATACCCCTTCGGTGCAAAGAGGAGAGGGGAGCTGGAGGCTATGGATGATGTCAGGAGACAAGGAGGTAAGCTCCAGGAGCTTCTTGGCTGCAATGAGAGAGACTATGTCATAAGTGCAGATGGCATAAAGGTAACCAAAATCTCGTAACTATAAATTGGTAATATGTTTAATAATGCATACAAAAGTTTCTCAAGTATTTAGGACATGATTCAGGCAGTACTACAGGCTAGACACAGGCTTGAGAAACTGTCAATAGGTACATCCTATGACACGGAACATATCTTGCAGCAAATAGAAATCCACTACAGCAAGGAGCCCAGTAGTGTGCACTAATACAAGCTAAATATGCAAGCACAGTTGTGATGGCCCGCCTTTTTAGGGGTAGATCCGTACGCCTCGACAGCTACCCAGGATGATTAGCTGCCAGGAACCAAGCATATTATTGCCAGGCGAAAGTCAAATTCCAACATTTTTATTCAATATAAGGCCTAACGGCCAGGGTTTTTACAGAAGAGGCGCGGCGAGGCCCGAATAACTTACAAGCAAAACACCGCACAGGCAGGCCTGAGCAAAAGACTAAGACCTCAAAACCAAATTGCCATCTACGCACTCCTGGAAGGCTCCAGCTTCTTCAAACTCTGAGAGGGGGTCGGGGTTGCAAGGGTGAGTACGGGAGTACTCAACAAGTCGTCTGAAAAACATGAATATTACATGCAAGGGTGTAGCACAATATTGGTACAAGGTTAAAGTATTTGTGGATGCGATTTTATTTGTAATATCATTTTACATTTTAAAACACAATCCATAATAATAGTAATCCAGGGGTTCCATTCACAAAGTCATCACCATTAAACCACATTCTCAAACATGCACCAAGATCTACTTGAGCTAGGTTACTGGATTCACCCCAATTAAACTTAGCTTCATTTACCTGGAAGCACGGCGTATTCGAATACCATTTATTCACTCTGCGAGAGGTGTTCGGCTTTACCCACAAGATTCCACGATCGTTAATGCCAACTCGAGTTTAACACGCAACTTAAATGCGTCTTGGCCGGATCGAGGTTATCATAGCTTTTAGTTGGACATTTCCTCTTGATCCCTATCAGGTAGAGTTTTGGTCCACATTAACCGGGGTCCCCACCGGCGGTGTGGAGTTCTTGGTCCCGCTCTTGTGGACACCTACCGTTGTGAACCCGAATGCCACGGTTTCCTCGTGCACACTTCCGTTTCACCCTCATAACCTTGGACCATCTCCCATACCCGGGAAGGTAACCCTGCTCCTATAGGTATTCCGAGGGAAAGTACAATGTACCGAGCTATGTTGAGTCAAGCCAACGAAGTTGGCCGGCCCAACCTGTGGTTGAACGAGTTTGTAAGTTATTTACTTTGCTCAAGGGGATTATTATCCTTACATTGCCAAAGACCAAGCCTTTTAGATCCACAACCCCCTTCCGATACCCACTGCAGGCCACAGACAAACCAAAGCATTAATCATCAGCCGGGGATTGGAACTCATCCTCTCCGGGATTTATCCAATTCTGTCCCCCCAAACCGTAGCACTTTTCCAAACACAACCGAACCAACGGTTCGGCACTTTATTTCCATTCTTAAAAGCATTTGTCTAAACTAACGGGATAATCATAATTAATACCGAATATTGATTAACCTAAGGTTACAAGGATGTAATTAGGTTCAATATTTTTCAAGGAAGTCTCATGAGCAAATCGGCATTAACTAAGAATCACGTCATTCTTAAAATAAAGCGGATTTGAAATATTTCAACATCTGATAAAGTAATGCGGTAGAAAATAGTAATTAACTATAATAAGGCATGAATAGGTTCAACATGTTCAAAGGTGTACGGCTTGCCTTCTTTGGCGATCGGGTCGGACGAAGTGTTGTTGACGCTGATCGAAATCGGCTCATGTTGGGTCCGGCTCTGCTCCGAATCTGCGACGGCTTGGAATTGTCCGACGTCCGGATCTAACGCGAAAAGAACGAATGTCAACAAAGAAACGAAACGAAAAGAAATCGAAATGAAAACGGAAAGCGAATCTGAATCGGGCCGAGAGAGAAAGGAAGGCGATTTGGGCATTTTGGAATTTTGGAGACTCGGATTGAGAAACGGAGGGCATTTTTGGACTCGATGGCTCAAACGGTTCTAAAAGTATTTTTGGGGCATTTTGGGCTTTTGGATATTTTTTGGGTATTTTTGGATATTAAAAGAATTAAAATGGATTTTTGGAAATTAAAAATCGGAGGAAAAAGAGAAATGGGCACTATTCATTCGGCCGTACCAACGCCAAGTCGGGCCCATGAACGCCAGCGTGGGACATGGCCACTGGTGGCGGCCGATTCCGAGCCACTTTGACAGTGGGGCCTACTGCGATGGCGTGAGAGGGAGAGAGGGAGAGCGATCGGGTGGGGCCTGGGCGCGTAGAGAGGAGGAGGCTGGCGCGTGGGCTTAGCCCGCTCGGAGTCTGAGGAAGCAGTGAGGTTAGAAGCGGCGGTGGCGGCGGCTTGGCGGCGGCGGCGCAAGCGGCCGAGTGGAGAGGCAGCGGGAAGACGAAGAGGCGAGGAGTTCACGGCTAGGGTTAGGGTTAAGCGAAGGCGGCGGCGGCAATGGCCAGCGGCGGCGAGCTCAACTCGCCGGCTGGAGAGAGGAAAGCGAAGGAGAGTGAGAGGAGGAAGGGCTCACCGGCGAGAGAGGGAGGCGAGCGGGGCGAGCTCGAAAAGGGAAGATCTGCCGCTTTATAGCCGCGGAGAGAAAGCGGCCAGCGGCGTCACGGCCTTGGCGGCAGCAGACAGAGACGGCGGCAGGTAGGCACGCAGTGCCCTCTGAACTAAAGCGGCCTTGGCAGGTCACGCGCGAGGCGAGGAAGCGGCAGGTCACGCGGTGGCGGCGAGTCACGGCGGCTGCGGCTGCAGCGGCGGAGGCGGTCTTAGGAGGCGGCGGAGAGCAATGGCAAAAGCGGCCGGAAGGTCAAAAAGGTAAACGTCCCAAAACCCAAACAAAAACCTAATTCAAATCCAAAATTTGAATCAAATTTTGAATAAACTTCGAATGAATTCATTTTGATTTTTTTTTTGGGTTGTTTCAACCTACCCCACTTAAAACAAATCTCGTCCCCGAGATTTATTCCTCCTGGGCGAAAGGTTGCGAAACTACTGCTGCTAACCTGATTCCTTTTTCCAAGGTTTCCTTGAGTACGTGATTTTTCCACAATACTTGGCAAATTATGATAGTCTTAAAATCCAAATCTGCTTTCCATGATTTCCAAGATCTTGACCGGTCTCTTATGGAGAATCGTACGGGGAATCCAAATCCTTTGGGTAGCACTTGCCCTGACTGCTGATGGAACTGTCCTCTCTGAGGCATAATGTGAATTTCCAGACAAATCCTGAACCAACTGTAACTTGCATGCCATTCCTCTGATTCTCGCCGAGAATCTTAAATGCAGTCGATCTATCCGGTCTTAGCTCCTTATTTTTCATCCAAGAATGAGTGCGGGTTTTGATGGTTGATATTTTTATGATATCATTCCCTTTCGGAGCCAATGTAACCTTTCTGTTACATTGGAGCTTGCACTCAATTCATTGGTGGTGATCTTTTCATGGATTTTTGTATCTGAGCAATTTGAGTCCCAGCTTTGTTTAATCTTAGTCCTTTATTCTCGTCAATGGTTCGATATTTCCTTCCGTGATGTCTGTGTTGTCTTGGTAACCGAGGTGGTGTGGAGGCTTTTGTGGACAGACAATAGGTGGCTTGATTGGGAGTGTTTAGGCGTAGGTTCTCGACATTTTCTTGAGACTTTGGTCGTTTCTTCTCTGCTTGTCTACCTGGCGGAGGGTGGAGATCTTGTGTCAAAGTTCAAACTGTCCTTGTAGCCTTATTCGGACTTTCCTCAACATTGAGCTAAACTAGCTCACAATCGACTCGAGGATTCTTGTAGTCCGTCAATCAACTGGGTTGAATCTAATTCTTCTAATCGGTTCTTTCCAAAAGATCTTCTGGTAGGTCAATCCATTAGTGATGTTCCATCTGCGTCAATCCTTGGCGATTCTTTAGGTAACCTGGTGGCAAAGTCTTTTATTCTCTCTCTTATTTCTATCACAGACCTTGTAAGTGGTGGTGGTAGTCCGCTATTATTTTGGTGGTCCATCTTATCTTCCTGACATACTTTACATCCAAATACAACCACGTGTTTATGCATTACTTCTGTCAAGATTCCTTTCTTCAACATCGCGCGATTCTTGCGTTCCGTAGAGCGTCGACCATTTGGGTGGGTGAATTTTGTCAAAATCAATCCTCTTATATCTTTGTCTCAATAAACCATTCTGTCCTTCAAGGAAGCCTTCTGGCCTTTATGACATTGTCTGGCGGTCTAACTGTCGCAACTCAGATTCTAGCTGGGAACATGTCCTTTTTCTTAAATCATTTAATGTCGTTCCTTCTTGTGCAAACCTTAGCCATCATTATGGTTTTTTTACTTTTCCTCTGGGTGATTCCGATTTTGAGGTTGAAACTCAAGTCCAATTATTTTCCTTTATTGCCTATTCGGACTCTGTTGTGTTCATCTGTAGGGCTGCCATTCTAGGGGTGCTGAGCTAAAGGTTGGTTATTTCTGGAATAATTCTTTGGCTAATTCCTTGTCCTATTATTCTCAGAAAACTTCTGACTCTTGTCACTGACATGGGTTGCTTTCATTCCATCATTACTTGGTTGTTGAGATCATTTTTATTCCACCTCTCAGTGGTGATGCGTCATGGGAAGAAATCTTATTTAACTCAGTAGTCACTATATTTTTTTTCATCATTCGCACAGTTCATGTGTCAAAAACAACTGTTTTATTTCCAATATATTGTTCAGACCTTACATTCTTGATAGTACAAGTTGATCCTAATCTTTATCCCTTGGATCTCCATATCCAAGTTGCCACATTCAAATCTGGCTATTAGTCTACTTAGGTTGCTTGGAATTTCTAGCAATTCCTTATTGACTGCACTTGTTGCGATTGTCGTTCCTTTGGCGGTGACATGATTGGACATCTTCGGCTGGTGTCTTTCATTTGTCCTATCTTGTATCTTATTCCTTGGGTATCTCTGCTTTTGCTGTTGCGGTGAACGGGTTACTAGCTGTCGGTTGGTGGAGGTAAGGGTCTATCACTCGCGTCTTGGCTACCAGGTCGGTAGACTTTTCTTTGGGCAATTGCGTCTGAAATGTCCCATCTCTGCGCAATGATAGCATTTAGCCCACCTCGTGGGACAATTAAGTGCGAAGTGGTCTCCATTGCGCTTGTAGCACTTAACCGATTTGAAATTTGAGGTTTCGCGGTGTTGGTTGCTCTTTTCTTTTGAATGCTTCTTGTTAGGGAATCCTTGGGTGAGGATCAGGGTCTTTCCTCCGATCTGGGTGGGAGTCGGTATCCATGTCTGTTGAATTTTCTTCTTTCTCTTTTCATCATTTTCAATTCATTCCGGCTTCTTCGATTGCTATCCGTTTGTCCATTTCTAACGACATGTCTTTTATAGGCGAGGTGTGGAACTTCAAGCTTCTCTCGTAATCCTTCCAAAAATTCTTTCATCCTACTAGCTTGAGGGTCCATCTCCTTGGGAATATCACCGTAAAGTAGTCGGATTCGTTCAGATATCCCATCATTTGTACTTTCCTCTTGTCTGTCTGCATTTCCTTGGGTGTGTCCTTGAGGTTTTTCAACTAGCCGTTCGAAAATTCTTTCCAATAACTGCGTATGGTGCCTTTCCGTTTGTTGTCTGTTTCTTTCCATTATGGCCAGTAATTGAGCTAGGTTGACTGGGTGATTTACTGACTCTTCATTTCTGCTCGAGCTGTCATGCAGGAATTTTGATCCAAAATCTGCCATGGTCTCAATCTGACTTTCTTTTCGGTCTGCAGCAGGGTTTTGAGGAAAGCGAAAAAGACGAGTAAGAATTTAGGGCATGGGGTGAGAATAGCAAGAATAGATGGGGCTCAGATGAATTGAGGGAATCTTTGAATTAGACGGGGGTATATAGATAGTTTAAGCAATCAAAATCACAGAGATAGAGAACTTAGCAATTTTTATAAGACATGGACCATGCAAAAACCGTTTTAAGGTTCGGCATAACCCATTTTACATTACAAAAACCTAAAACAAAGAAGGGCACAACTTCTACGACTAACGGTCTAACTCATCGACTGGCATCATCTCCAAGTCACGCGAAGATCCGCGAGGATTTTGAATTTTAGACGGGCATACGAAACTTTTTAAAACAAAACTGAGAGGGATAAGAAGCTTCTAAAGAAGACAAGGTAGCAGGGGAAGAAGGAGACAACAATAATACTTATATTTTCGAAATTCATTTTGTTTGTACGCCGAAGATAATTTGGTAAAATTTTTCTATACCAACCTAAGGTCTTAATCTATGGTCAAGCCAAAGCTCTGATACCACTTGTGACGGCCCGCCTTTTTAGGGGCAGATCCAGACGCCTCGACTACCCAGATGATTAGCTGCCAGAACCAAGCATATTATTGCCAGCGAAAGTCAAATTCCAACATTTTTATTCAATATAAGGCCTAACGGCCGTGGTTTTTCTGAAGAAGAGGCGCAGCAGGCCCGAATAACTTACAAGCAAAACACCGCACAGCAGCTGAGCAAAAGACTAAGACCTCAAAACCAAATTGCCATCTACGCACTCTGGAAGGCTCCAGCCTTCTTCAAACTCGAGAGGGTCGGGGTTGCAAGGGTGAGTACGGGAGTACTCAACAAGTCGTACGGAAAACACTGAATATTACATGCAAGGGTGTAGCACAATATTGGTACAAGGTTAAAGTATTTGTGGATGCAGTTTTATTTGTAATATCATTTTACATTTTAAAACACAATCCATAATAATAGTAATCCAGGGGGGTTCCATTCACAAAGTCATCACCATTAAACCACATTCTCAAACATGCACCAAGATCTACTTGAGCTAGGTTACGGGATTCACCCCAATTAAACTTAGCTTCATTTACCTAAGCACTGGCGTATTCGAATACCATTTATTCACTCTGTGAGGTGTTCAGCTTTACCCACAAGATTCCACGATCGTTAATGCCAACTCGAGTTTAACACGCAACTTAAATGCGTGCGGCCGGATCGAGGTTATCATAGCTTTTCGTTGGACATTTCCCTCTTCAGTCCCTATCCGGTAGAGTTTTGGTCCACATTAACCCGGGGTCCCCACTGGCCAGTGTGGAGTTCTTGGTCCCGCTTACTGTGGACACCTACCGTTGTGAACCCGGAATGCCACAGTTTCCTCGTGCACACTTCCGTTTCACCCCTCATAACCTTGGACCATCTCCCATACCCGGGAAGGTAACCCTGCTCCTATAGGTATTCCGAGGGAAAGTACAATGTACCGAGCTATGTTGAGTCAAGCCAACGAAGTTGGCCGGCCCAACCTGTGGTTGAACGAGTTTGTAAGTTATTTACTTTGCTCAAGGGGATTATTATCCTTACATTGCCAAAGACCAAGCCTTTTCCGATCCACAACCCCCTTCCGATACCCACGGTACCGGCCACCAGACAAACCAAAGCATTAATCATCAGCCGGGGATTGGAACTCATCCTCTCCGGGATTTATCCAATTCTGTCCCCCCAAACCGTAGCACTTTTCCAAACACAATCGAACCA
This sequence comes from Rhipidocladum racemiflorum, assembly GCA_036346355.1. Taxonomy (NCBI): domain Eukaryota; kingdom Viridiplantae; phylum Streptophyta; class Magnoliopsida; order Poales; family Poaceae; genus Rhipidocladum; species Rhipidocladum racemiflorum. The sequence goes on along the minus strand of CM070576.1, from coordinate 65,023,538 downwards.
ACGGTTCGGCAGCCTTTTATTTCCATTCTTAAAAGCATTTGTCTAAACTAACAGGATAATCATAATTAATACCGGAATATTGATTAACCTAAGGTTACAAGGATGTAATTAGGTTCAATATTTTTCAAGGAAGTCTCATGAGCAAATCGGCATTAACTAAGAATCACGTCATTCTTAAAATAAACGGATTTGAAATATTTCAACATCTGATAAAGTAATGCGGTAGAAAATAGTAATTAACTATAATAAGGCATGAATAGGTTCAACATGTTCAAAGGTGTACGGCTTGCCTTCTTTGGCGATCGGGTCGGACGAAGTGTTGTTGGCCAGCGGTCGAAATCGGCTACAATGTCGGTCCGGCTCTGCTCAGGAAGCTGCGGCGGCTTCGAATTGTCCGACGTCCGGATCTAACGAAAAGAACGAATGTCAACAAAGAAACGAAACGAAAAGAAACTGAAATGAAAGCGGAAACGAAAATCGGGCCGGTAGAGAGAGAAAGGAAGGCGATTTGGGTATTTTGGAATTTTGGAGACTCGGATTGAGAAGCGGAGGGCATTTTTGGACTCGATGGCTCAAAGCAGTTCGGAAAAAGTATTTTTGGGGCATTTTGGGCTTTTGGATATTTTTGGGTATTTTTGGATATTAAAAAGAATTAACATGGATTTTTGGAAATTAAAATCGGAGGAAAAAAGAGAAATGGGCACTATTCATTCGTGCCAGCTCGGTCGGCCCGTGACTAGCGTGGGACATGGCCATCGGGCGGCCACTTCACGAGCCACTTTGACAGTGGGGCCTGCGATGGCGTGAGAGGGAGAGAGAGAGCGGCGGGTGGGGCCTGGGCGCGTAGAGAGGAGGAGGCGGCGCGTGGGCTTAGCCCACTCGGGTCTGAGGGCAGTGAGGTTAGAAGCGGCGGTGGCGGCGGCAAGCGGCGGCGGCAGTGAAGCGGCCGAGTGGAGAGCAGCGGGAAGACGAAGAGGCGAGGGTTCACGGCTAGGGTTAGGGTTAAGCGAGGCGGGCGGCGGCAGCGGGGCGAAGCAGCGGCGAGGCTTCGGCTCACGAGCTGAAGAGAGAGAGAGGCGAAGGAGAGTGAGAGGAGGAAGGAGCTCACCGGCGAGAGAGGAGGCGGCGAAGCGAGCTCGAAAAGGAAGATGCCGCTTTATAGCCGCGGAGAGAGAGAAAGCGGCGGCGTCACGGCCTTGGCGGCAGCGGCGGCAGGGCAGCGGCGGCAGCAGAGGTAAACGCAGTGCCCTACTGAACTAGAGCGCGGCGAGGTCACGCAAGCGAGGAAGCGAGGAAAGCGGCAGGTCACGCAGCGGTGGGCGAGTCACGGGCGGCTGCAGCGCGGCCAGCGGCGTGCGGAGGGCGGCGGAGACGGCCGGCAAAACGGCCGGAAGGTCAAAAAGGTAAACGTCCCAAAACCCAAACAAAAACCTAATTCAAATCCAAAATTTGAATCAAATTTTGAATAAACTTCGAATGAATTCATTTTGATTTTTTTTTTTTTTTGGGTTGTTTCAACAGTCATTGACATCTAGTAGATGCCGTTACTTTCACTATGCTGTGTCAGTGTGCCATATATTTCTAGTCATATAAAGCATAAAAACACTAGAGTTAAGTGTAATTTTTTAAAACGAACTGTATAAGCAAACAACATGTGATAAAATGTAGCCACCAGTGGAGCACAATAGATGTGATTGTGAAGCAAAGCATGAACCAACAGGCTTCTCTACACATCATGCGATACTTATCATTGTTATGCCATGTTAGTGTATATTAGGGTTGCAGGTATGTCTTGTTTGCATTCTTCATTTTAATCCATGTAGTTAATTTGGCTGATTGGTTCAGCTTTGCAGCTTCACCTCCTATGATATTTATTTCAGACTCAAATAGCTGACCTTATTGGCAAGACAGTCGGCTTGTACTTCGGGGCACACTGGTGCCCACCATGCCGTGCCTTCACAAAGCAGCTCAGGGAGGCTTACAATGAGCTGACAGCCTTGAGACCTGGAAGCTTCCAGGTCATATTCATTTCCATGGACCGCAGTAAGGAAGAATTCCATGCAAGCTTGTCTGCAATGCCATGGTTTGCTATCCCCTACTCTGACACAACAACGCAAGAGCTTACTAGAATCTTCGCTATCAAAGGCATCCCAGCACTTGTGATACTTGGGCCAGATGGTAAAGCTCTCAAAACAGATGGCAGGACAATAATTTCAAATTACGGTGCAACGGCATTCCCTTTCACAGAATCCAGAGCTTATGAGGTGGAGGAACTGCTCAAGAAGGAAGGAGACAGGCTGCCCCACCGAGTGAACGATCCCCGACACGAGCATGAGCTTGAGCTGGACATGGCTAAGGCTTATGTATGTGATGAATGCCAGCAGGGAGGGAGGTATTGGGTGTTCTCTTGCAGGAAGTGCAACTTTGACCTCCATCCCTCCTGTGTAGGAGAAAGTACTTTAGGCAACATCTGATATGTGTACAGTTCGATGATACTTAACAACAATGATGCATGTTGTGTTAATACAGTTCTAGTGACAATGTGGCACTGACAACAGGACTCAATGAAAGTAATGGTAAGAGTTCTGGTTTGCTGAATGCACAATTACTATGCAGACCCTCTGAAGGAAATAAGCAATCAGTTCTAAAGAGTCCAACAACACAGTTATATTATGATGATTTTATAGATAAAAAATGTTCATGTGGTTATCTAATCTTGACAAAGGAGGTTGCAAGAACTCATCCAAGAGGTAAGTCGTGACCCCCCACAAAACACTTCATATAAACAGCACTTGCAGCTATTTCATCGAACACACAGCATGCAGTCCTAAAAACACCAAGAGGAACTCGCAAACATTGCAAATTTTACATAATGGAATCATTCAGATAGCTGTAGAACCCTAGCTGCGCCGCGTAAAAGGATTACAAACGGTAATTCTAGGATCTCTAATGTACAACGGCGGCTTCAGGTTTGAAGAACTCAAACAACAAGGCAAAGTATTACTCGCAGAAATCACCTTATGATGAAGGCTTCAAGCGATCAAATGTGGCCATAGATTGACAGCTTGCGAGGATTCTCTGCAGAAAAGACAAACGTTTCCTTGATCCAAATAGCATCCTGCCGGGTTTGGCAGGGAGAAACTGGGGGAGAGGATAAATAGACTGAACAATTTTAAACGGGGTAATTACAGTGAGGCCCTCGTATTATAACTCATATACCGCAGATATCCCTTTCCATGTTTACATAAAAGGGTCTTTAGTTTGTTAATGGTTGAACTTAGGCCCTTTTGTTAATCCATTACTCGGCTTCACTTAGCAGTAAGGTTCACAAAATCGATGAAAATCACGTGATTTTTACGATTTTCTTCCATATCGTCGCAGCTCGATTTTAAATACCCGTCGATAAACTGGTTCAATTAAAAAAATTCACGTGTCACAAACTGGTCGAAAATCGGTAAAAAAAACAACGAAAATTGCTCCAAAAAATCGACCGCAAAAAAGTTCAACAAGTATGTTGATTTTCCACGAAAATCGTCGATTTTTTTAAAAAAAAATTCAAAAAAATTTGAAATTTGAATTTATGCGATTTCTAGCTATTTCCGCTCGAAAATCGACGATTTTCGGTGCTGACGCAGTAGCGAATTTTGTGTATATAACGGCAGGATGAACCCTGCTTAGTAGTAGATGCTAATGAGATTTCGCTCTATCGCACCTATAGTCTATCAGTGATGCCTTAAAAAAAACAGTGATGCCATTCGGTAGTAACTGAAATTGTATTTTATTCGTTTAGAATTAAATATGCTGTCTTCGTCAAAACTTTACTACTACATATTTATCTCCAACAATGTCGAGAATAATAATAACATAAGGACACGTGTTTTGCCTTATCAAAACACACCCGATTACCGAACAGCAGCTTCTTACTCATATCAGGAGAAAAAAAAAACTCTCCTTGCTCGAGCTACATCCATAAATGAGTGATTCAATTACTACTGCGAGGTGAAAATGGTCGTAAATTCTAACGGATATAGAAATAAATTCCCTCAAATAATATATAAGAAATAGTGCAGTTTATTTATTTTTTTTAAAAAAAAAAGTGGGTGCAACTCGTTACTGCAACATATAGTTTAGTGAGAACCAATTTCTTGTTGTTAGCTAGAAAAATACGAGATCTGCCCAAATTGAATTATTTGTTTGTAAGTTACTTTATGTCCAAGAAAAATTATATAAAATAAATTTCTTTGCAAGTTATAATTCATGAGCTGTTGGCCTAGCGGCTCAAATTAGCACAATTTTCCCTAACAGTACACACACTTATCACTAAAAAAGCAAAGTGTTGCATAGTATCCGCAGCTATGAAATCGCTATCCGTTCGAGTTGTAAAGCATCAGTAACTGCACGTCCTATGTTCTCCGAGCTGCATACCACGTTTGTAAATTCCAATTAATCAATCGAAACTCTTTGTCCATACGTGAACAGATACTTCTCCGAGCCCGATGGGCGAGCGAATTTCTGTCCTCCCGTTCCGATCATATTTACAAAAAAAAGTCCATACACCATTTTAAAGCTTACTCAAAGGTCCGTTTGATACCTTAACTATAAAATAGATACGTGACCTCCTGAACTTTGTAATCCGATTCAAATAATATAATATCCCGGTTTTGTATATTGGTATTGCACACGTGGAGTGACGAGTTGGTTATTTTGCCACATAGAATGACATGTAGGACAAATTTAAGTCAATGATAGATGTGATCCGGAGCTCTAGATCTAAATAGAGAGAAACCTACATGGACTAACAACTATGGAAGCATGACTAAGAACTCAACAAGGGAGAAACCCGTATGGGGCCTCACTTGTCATTAACTTAACTTAACCAGACCCTTATGGGCCTTGGTCACGGCCTCACTTGTCATTAACTTAACTTAGCCAGCGTATCATTTTATATGGCTAGGGCCGGCAGAAAAGATCGTTATGAACTTGTCTCGTAAAATAAATGGTCCAAGCCGCACCACCTTCTCAACTCGGTATCTTAACGGGCCAAGCCTGAGCTAACTCATGAATTGCTTGTTAGAGCTCGTTAAGGCTCGATAACTAAACACTCACCGTGATAGTTTTTGATGTGAAAGACTTTTAATTAGTTGAAAGTTTTAATTTATGTCCATATAACCATATTAGGTTGGACTGGAATGGTTAGTGTTGCTAATCGGTTCCTAACTAATTACATATGTTTTACTTGTATGTTAGATAATTAGCTATGATTTTTGTCGGGGATTGGCTATTTGGCAAAAAGACCACGATACCCCCGTGAAAGACCAAGCTCATCGACCAAACAATACTGAAAGAAGATGCTCGGGGGCGTGAAACGAGCATCCCTCCTCCTCCCACGAACATACGGTCCGCACCTTTACTCACGGTCACATCAAGCACCACCCGCACGAGCAAGCATGCTCGTAAAGACCATGACCTACCCAGGTATTTGGTCGGTGGGCCCAGCGAGCACTACGAGGAAGAAAGGAGGCAACCAATCAGCCAAAGATCAAGGGAAATCTTACCCGAAATTCAAATAAAGCGCGAATCAAGGACGGCGGATCGCGGTTATGAATACGTAGCGCGATCCCAGGAGGTAATTACCTTCTTTGTATCTCTAGTCGTAGTATTTAAACCCCCCTGAGGATCTGTAACAGGGAGGGATCCCGAGATAGAACACAATACACTGGAGTAGGGCTATTATCTCGGCGGTGAGAGGCCCGAACCAGGATAAACCACCGTGTCCCCCTTTCTCCCGACCTGGCATCGCTCGAACGACCTACTCGGTCCGTACGACGGGGCTCTGTTGATCCCCCATTCAACAAGTAAGCTCGACGGGAGCCCGTTCTCCAATCGTCGACAGCTGGCGCCGTCCGTGGGGAAGACAACTTGATTCCCGTGCGGATCAAGATCCTCAAGGATGCCAAACTCGGGGAACACTCAAAACCTCTGCGTTTTTGACCACGTTGAAGACGACGACATGTACTACGCCGGCGACGGCGTGGCCAATGTGACCGATCCTATCGGTCACACTGAGTCTGGGAGCCCTTCCCCGGACACGGGAATGCGAGGACAGGACCTCCATTCCCCAGACATTACCCTCGGGGACCCCGAGGATGACTACGACGGGCTCTACGATGGCCTGGACATACCGGACGACCTAGAGTTCGACCGAGAGACTGCATCTCAAGGGGATACAATGATGTCCCCATCGCTTTCATCTCGCTCTCGTCAAGTCAACATGGCCGGGAGCCGTGCCGAGCCCGGGGAAGGATCCTCGGACGCTGCTAAGCGCGACCACTACGAGGCGGCCAGACTCCACCTGGAGGCGTCTTTGGGAAAGACCCTCGCGAGCATTCGCTGCCAGGCAAAAGGGAGGCGCGCTTCCGCGGAAAGGAACTCTCGCGAGTACCGAACTCCCGATCGCGCCCCGGAGCGCCGTCAAAGCTCGCCGCCGCCAATTCACCAGAAACGGGAACGGCTACATGCCTTGGCGGCGGTCGTGCGCGACCTCTCTGCGATTTCCCGAGCAAGTGGACTTAGAGGCCGTGGGCAAGGTCGTGGCCAGAAGATCTGGAGAGGCTTGCCGCCGAGCTGAAAGTCTCGAGATCTTCCGTGGCCAGGATGCCCGAGTGTTTCCGGGACCATCGCCAACGCTCCCCATGCGCTCGCCTGAGAGATGAATCTCGGAGCCATGCTCGGAGATCGCCTGCATCGCTAACCTGATCCGAAAAGCCGGAACAGTTCCAGAGCAACCTCGGAGCGACACCTCTATAATCGCCCGGATTACGAGCGTTCTGAACGCTCCACGACCAAGCGGTCGTCGGCACGACCGTCGCATGAAGTCTTCTCTCGACTCGGCCCGCGTACGGGGCGTTGGGTAGAAGACCCGCGCGGAGGCCGCTATGACCGGGGGTTTCACCGCGAAACCCCGAGCTTCGGTTGCCAGGCCTTCACGAGCTCCCTCCGGAATGTCGCATGGCCGAACAGGTTCAAGCCCGGCCACATCGAAAGATTCAACGGGACCCAGAACCCGGACGAATTTCTCTCAATATATACTACCGCCATCCTCGCCGCCGGAGGCGATGAGGGGGTGATGGCGAATTATCTGCCGACGGTTCTGGACGGAGCCGCTCGTACGTGGCTCTTCAATCAAAAGGAAGGATCCATACGATCACGAGGCGGCTTCGGCGCCCGCTCAGACAAATTTCCAGAGCTGTTACATTCGCCGAAAGGAACGCGACCTCGGCGCTTGATTCAAGCGGACGGAGAAACTCTCGGCGCTTTGTCCAGAGATTCATCCAAGTCCGCATTCGATCCCGAGCGTATCGGACGAGGCCGTCGTCAGAGCTTTCAAGTTCGGGTGCGAGGCGTCGCTTCACCACAGATCTAGAGATCCATCCGGACCTAACGGCGAACGAGCTTTTCCGAATGGCTGATCGATACGCCAACGCAGATGAAGCCGTCCAATGGAAGAAAATGCTGAATGAGGGGAAGCTGCCGCCTCAGCCCGGCCTAGAGACCTCGGCTAGCAGAAAGGGCTCAAATTCTGTGGACAAGAAGATCAAGAAGAAGAAGAAAAAGCAACCCTTGCCAGCCATGGTTGCCGCGGTGGAACAACAACAGCCCCGAGCAACCCAGCCGCAGCGCCGGGGGTTCAACGCTTGGGGAAGAGGACAACCACACAGGCCTCGCGACCGAGGTGGCCAGGCAGACCAACGGGGCGACCTCTACTGTCCGCTTCACCAGGCGCACGGGCATGACCTACGAAATTGCCGAACATGGACCTACCGCTTGGAGGCGGTTTACGGCGGGGGTCCCATGCCGACGCTTCCAGAGCAGGGTGAAAATGGCAAAGGTAAATAGCCCGTCGAGGAAAGTGAGGATGACATGAAATACCAAGAACCACAGAATCACATAGCGGTCATCTTCGGGGGCTCCTCCGCCTACAAGTCCCGCCGGTACTTAAAGGACGCCGCAAGGGAAGTGCACCATGTGACCCAGGGTAAGCCTCCGGTGCAGCAGCTGAAATGGTCTGAGATGTCCCTCACGTTCTCCAAGGATGATTGTCCCCTTGGAATGACCAAGCCGCAGAAGCTCCCAATGGTCGTGAGCCCCACCATCAGTAACACTGTCGATGCTCGGGTCCTCATAGATTCCGGAAGCTCCTTAGACCTGATCTCAACCAAGGTCTTGGGCCGAGATGCATTCCCGCTCCAAGATCAAGAGCATAGCGGTCCCTTTTTCTGATAGTCCGGGCATCTCGGTCAAGCCTCTGGGCCAGTCGTTACGCGTAACTTTGGTGGCCGAGCAATTTCAGGATGGAGCTAATCACCTTCGAGATGGTAGACTTTGAGTCGGCCTACAACGCCATCCTCGGCAGACCAGCCTTGGCCAAGTTCATGGCCGCTTCACATCACGCATATCAGTGCTTAAAGGTTCCTGGGCGAGCAGGGTAATAACCGTAAAAGGGAATCACAAATCCGCTACCGAATTGCGGCGAAAAGGCCTTGGACATGGTTGGCCAATTGCCCGTTCGTGGCCCCGAACAAGAGCCGAAGCATTCCCGGCCTAAGCTTGCCGTCCAGCCTGGAGGAGAGACCAAGGCTGTTCCGCTCAACGAGTCGGAACCGGCCAAGGTCGTTCATTTGGGATCTTCCTTAGATCCCAAATAGGAACTCGAGCTCATCACCTTCCTTCGGGCAAGCTCGGATGTGTTCGCCTCGGGAACCATCCGACATGCCCGAGGTCCCAAGGAGGTGATCGAGCACAAAGCTAGCGCTCACCGACAAAAAACCAGTGAGACAGAAACTTAGACGCTTTTCCCCGGAAAAACAGGCAATCATCCGGGAGGAACTCGACAAACTCCTAAAAGCTGACTTCATCAGAGAAGTCGAACACTCCGAGTGGCTAGCCAATCCAGCCTCGTCGGGAAGAAAGGAGACATGTGGCGCATGTGCGTCGATCACACAGTCACGAGCGGCATGCCCAAAAGACAACTATCCGTTGCCTCGCATAGATCAATTGGTGGACGCGACGGTAGGATCACGCACCATGAGCTTCCTAGACGCCTATTCGGGCTATCATCGAATCGACTGTCGCGAAGACGAGGAAAAGACTTCCTTCATCACCCCATTCGGTACTTTCTGTTATACGACCATGTCTTTCGGTCTAAGAAATGCGGGAGCAACCTTTCAGCGCCTCATGCAGAAGACTTTCGCAGACCAAGTAGGTCGAAATTTGGAGGTCTATGTCGATGACATAGTTGTCAAAAGCAAGAGTACTCCGAGTCACGTTGCTGACTTGGAAGAAACCCTCTGTAACCTCAATAAGCATCGAATAAAGCTAAATCCGGAAAAATGCGTGTTCGGCGTGAAAGCTGGCAAGGTGCTCGGCTACATGGTCGGGCCACAAGGCGTCGGGGCAAACCCAGAGAAAATCGAAGCCATTGAGAACATGAGGTCGCCCACGTGCGTGAAGGAAGTACAAACTCTGACCGGAAGAATGGCCGCTTTAAGCCGGTTCATTTCCCGGCTGGGGGAGCGAGGACTACCTTTCTTTAAAGTCCTCCGCAAGCACGACGGCTTCACGTGGACGGAGGAAGCTGATCGCTCGTTCAAAGAGCTAAAACAGTACATCTCCAAGCCGCCCGTCCTCGTCACACCCGCAGCAGGGGAAGAATTGCTACTATACCTGGCGGCAACCCCGCAAGCGGTAAGCGCGGTGTTAGCAGTAGAGAGAGATGGTTCCCAACGACTTATCTATTATGTCAGCGAAGTGCTTCATGGACCAAAGGAGCGTTACCCGAGGTCCGTAAACTACTATATTCGTTCTTTGATGGCCTCCAGGAAGTTGCGCCACTACTTTCAAGCACACAAGATCGTGGTACCGACTCAGCTTCCCTCTCAGGAAATCTTGAAAAACCAGGGCGCTTTGTGGTCGCATAGCCAAGTGGGCAATGGAGCTCGAATTCGAGATAATGTTTTCGCCCGCACGGCGATCAAATCGCAAGTCCTCGCCGACTTCGTGGCGGAATGGTCGGCTCGGCGCCACCGCCTGCGAAACCACCGGATCAAGGAGAGACCGTTGGACCTTGTATTCGGCGGATCCCGAGCCGCATTTAACGCTCGGGTCGGGCGCTGCTTTGGTCTCCCGGATGGAGAACAAATCCGACGCCATCCAACTACATTTCGCCGCGACCAACAACGCGGCGGAATACGAAGGCCTCTTGGCCGGACTCCGAGCGTGTAAATCGCTAGGAGTCCAACGGCTGACTGTGAAGGGCGATTCACAGTTGGTCGTGAACCAGGTCAACAAGGAGTATCAGTGTTCCGATACCTCAATGGCACTGTACCTGGCCGAAGTAAGGAAGATGGAGAAATACTTCAAGAATTTCGAAGTAATCTACATCCCCAGGAAGGATAATTCCCTGGCCGACCAAATGTCTAAGGTCGGTTCCTCTCAAACCACCGCTCAAGCGGGGGTGCTTGTCGAGCACCTATATAAGCCCTCCATTCCCTCTGAAGAAGAGACACCAGAGACCGGCGGTAGGGTCTCCTTCCTCGAGCAAAGTGCAAATTGGATGACGCCATTCATCCAATACCTTGCGCATGGGACATTGCCCTAATGAGGCGATCTTCTCAGTACAAACTGATCGAAGGCGACCTATACCGAAAAGGCGCATTAGGAATCCTTTCCAGATGCGTCTCTCAGGAGGAAGGCCAGTACCTTCTCTGTGATATCCATGAAGGAATGTGCGGAGCTCACTCGTCTTTCAGAACGCTTGTGAGCAAGGCCTTCCGACTAGGATACTACTGGCCCACGGCCTTGACGGATGCACGGTCAATCGTAACGACCTGCCGAGCATGCCAGTTCCATGCTCGCAAAGCCCGTCAGCCAGCATACGCCCTGCAAACCATACCGCTTTCGTGGCCGTTCTCGACCTGGGGGCTCGATGTCCTTGGACCTTTCCCCCGGGGGCAGAAAGGCTGCAAGTATTTGCTCGTGGCCATCGACACTTTCACTAAGTGGATAGAGGCCGAGCCCGTCTCAACCATCTCGGCCCAGGCGGCCAAGAGGTTCCTCCGTAGCAATGTGATAACTCGGTTCGGGATACCCAGCCATCTCATCACAGACAATGGGACCCAGTTCACCAGTGAACTATTCCAAAGTTACTGCGAGGAGGTCGGGACCAAGGTTCGCTTCGCCTGCGTGGCGCATCCACAGAGCAACGGAGCACCGAACGAGCAAATGGGCAGCTAGTCCAGGGCATAAAAAGAGGGTCTTCAAGAGCCTCAACCAAAGACGGCGATGGGTGGATGAGCTTCCGCCGTTCTTTGGTCTCTGTCGCACCACGACGAAGTCGAGCCACAGCGAACGCCTTTCCAACTTCGTCTACGGTGCAGAGGCCATTTTACTGCCGAAATCGTCTTTGGGTTCCCCAAGGGTGCAATCGATCGATTCCGTCGATCAGGAGGTTGAACGCCTCCTCGACCTAGACCTCGTCGGCTAACACGTGAACGGGCGCCGCTCCTGGCCTGCAATTTACCTACAAGCTCTTCGTAGGCACGCGCCAAGTCGGTCAGGCCAAGGTCCTCGCAAATTGGTGACATGGTCTTACGAAGACTTCAAGACTGTCGAAAGCCAATAAGCTGACCCCAAGATGGGAGGGACCCTACACGGTCGTGTCCACAAAGACGCCCGGGGCCGCTTTGCCTCGCGATGGAGGATGGTCGGGAGCTCGCCAAAGACTGGAACATTGATCAACTACGTAAATTGTACGCTTAGACGCTGCACTCTATCTCGCGCCCCTTGCGTTTTTCCTATAAAACATTTCTTTTCCTGCTCATTTTTTATCCTCGCTTTGTCGAACGAGCATCGTCGTCTCCAGCACTGCGGACGAGCTTATCCGACAAATATGTGCGCACCATTCCCTTTGGCCCCGGCCGGATGCTCGCCCACTCGATCACTTTCCACGGTAGCTCTTCACTGTATGCGTGGTCGATCGCGAGCATCCATCTAAGCCCGGTTCAGTAACCACTCGGGTATGGCGGCTCCACGTATTGTTGGTTCAAAGCTCGTCTACTCTGCGCACGTAACAATGCTCGTGCTCGTACCCCTCTCGACACAATCGACCTGTCTAAATCCTTCAAAAAGCGTTACGATCGAAAGTATCCCTCAGATCTCCCGTGAACAAACTCGTGCTCGCAATCGTAGGGGCACGACCTTTGTCCACGGCGGGGGCTCCGTATGATAGGATCGTTCCGTCCTTTCTTCGAGGATTCTTTGCTCGTATCCGTATTATATGCTCTTATACAGGGACTTGGTCTTCGTATCCGTATTATATGCTCTTATACAGGGACTTGGTCTTTCTTCTGTAGAACCAGGACCGTACGAGCATACATTGAAAGCGGACTCGAGAAAAACAGGCAAGGTCCTAAAACATGTGATTTTTGCTCATTTAACCAAAAAGGTTGTTTCTTTCTTACAGGATTTCACACGAGCCAAAAAGAAAAAAGAAGAGCTAAGTTCTACGCTCGGCCTGGAGGGCGGCAAGTTCCTCCTTAAGGGAGTCGACCTCTGCCTCCAAGTCCAAAACCTTCACGAGCAAAGCGACCTTCACCACGCCTGTCCCGGCGTTGCGCCTCCTTGAGCTGGTCTCTTCGCGCTCCCGAGCTCATTGAAGGTCGCGGCGCAGTCGGGACCTCTGCCGCAGCCTTCACCAGCCTCCTCGAGCTCGGCACACTGCTCCGGCGTTTCTTCGCCGCTTCGCTCTCAAAGAGCCGGGTCCCGAAGCCCGACGATGAGGCCCTTCGCCGACTCCAGCTCCTTCAGTCGGCCTCGCGCACCTCGGAGACACGACGCCGAGATCGGCGATCTTGGCGTCTTGCTCGCGATGGTACGCCCAAAACTCTTCTCACTGAATCATGAGGCGTCAATGTCCTCCATAGCCTTCGCAGCGAACTTCGAGCAAAAAAGTAAAGAAAGTCAAAAAGAGCCTCCAGAAGATTGCTCGCCTCATGGAAAAAGGTAGAAGCAAAGGACTTACTGTAAGAGCCCTACCGACCGGTTTGTCCTGAAGCCGCTGGCGATCGGTAGCGCCAGTTCGGAAAAAGGGGTTAACCCACGCAGGGCCATCCTGATCCCGAGCTGGCGCGTCAAGATCTTGCCCCTCCTGGGCACTCGGTGCTCCAAGGAGGGCAACGGCGTTTTCTCCTTCGACCAACCTCAGGTCGCCCTGGGGTTGGTCTTCCTCAACAACGGGCGGCTCATGGCCGCCTTCCTCCTGTTCGGCCGCCACGCCCGGGGGCTGGACGCCAACTATGGGCGCACCCGCCCCTTGCTCCGCGACCAGAGGCGAGTGGTCGAGGACGACCACTTCCGCCTCTTGCACCTCCGCAGCCGGAGGCGACTGCTGGTCCGCGGCTGGAGACAAGTGGTCGAGGACGACCACCTCCTGCTCCTGGTCCGCGGCCGGGGGCGACTGCTGCTCTGCGGGCGGAGACACGACCAGAGGCAGCTGGCCGGTGGCGACCGGCTCCTCTTCCAGACTCGCGGCCAAGGGCTGTGGACCGAATGCCACCAACCCTTGACCCTCGGGGTCCGTCGCTTGGGGCTCGCTTGCGCTTACCCCTTCGCAAGGGACCAAGGCCAAGGCTTCTTGGTCCTCAGCCCCCTGCGGCTCTTGCTCCTCCGCTACCGAGTAGGTTCCACGTCCGTGAAGGAAGCTCGGGCCCCATCGAGGAAGCTCGGACTACCGAGGGCGCACAAGACCGACTCCTCCTCCATCTCGGCCATTACTAGGTCGAAGACGCTGGCCGAGTCGGCTGGCCAACCGCAGAGTCGATAATCTCCTCACCATTTGACGAAAGTCCAGAGCAATCTCCGAGCTATCACGCCCACGCCAAACGGAGTGGGGTTAGCCCGAGAAGAAAAATGCAAGACAAGAATGAAGAAATCAAACGAGGGACCAAGCGAGACTTACCTTCCGCCCGGCGGCGGTCATCCTCCTCGGTCTCCTCACTTGCCACATGCGCCCTACTCCAGCGGCCTCAGAGGGCCTCCGGCGACGGCCACGACACGATCTTCCGCGGCCTCGCTGGCTCACGCCATCGCCGGGTCGACATCGTCCATGTCGACCCCTTCCAACGCGGAGGTTGATCGGGAAGTTGACCTCCTGCTCCTCCTGACCAGAGCATAGGTATCTTCCTCCTCTTCCTCCTCCTCAGGATCCTCGACCACCGAGCGAGCCGGTCCCGAGAGCCTTGATCTTCCTCTCCAGTTGCTCCTTGCTCGGGGGGGACCTAGCCTCCTCCTCGGCCTTCCTCGCCTGCTCGGCAAGCTATTCCAGTCGGCCCATCAGCTCCGGCTTCTTCCTCTTGAAGTCATCAAACCAGATTCAAAGCTCGCTTACCTCTCGGCGGTCGGCGTACTCGAGATGTCGAGTGGGAGGAGTCCCGGTCGAAGCTCGGCGCTTCGACCGTTTGGCGCGAGGAGGCGAGGGAGACGTTTGGCGGGTCCGACCCGCCGACCTCTTGCGAGAACCCCTGGCCGGGGCATCAGCCCGCGGGAGCGACGCGGCGCTCGACACGGCAAGATCGAGGGCGACCTTCTCCTGCAAACAGAAATAGGGAGAAATAAGCTCGGAAAACATGCCCTCGGGTGGAAGCAAAAAGACGTACTTACCGCGTCGCCGCGGTCAAAAATGTTCTTGGGGATCTGACGATTGGGCGTCAGCTCCTTCTCCTTCGGGGCGCCGAACATCTCGGCGACCCTCTCATCAACCCAGTCCATCCTGAGTCGCGCCACGACCGAAGGTTAAAAGAAAAGTAGCGCCAATCACCGTGAAGCAACAAAGTGGTTGGGGAAGAGGTTCAAAACATACCTGAGTTGTCCTCACGGGTGAGGTCATGCCACCCGGCCACCTCGAAGAAGGGTGCTCATGGCGCCTCGAGGGACACCCGCTGAAGGTAAAATCCCGGCGATGTCCCGACCAGTGAGCCCCATCTCGGGCAAGCTCGCCGATCGCCCCGAGCACCCGCTTCCTCAGCCGCACGCAAGCGCGCGCCGTCTCGGTAGGCGGGGCGTCCTCCCCAGTATAGACCAACTGGGACCTCCCCGTCTTCTTCTGGTAGAACCAGAGGTCGGCCCAACCCGACACCGAGTCCTTCAAAGCAACGAGAGGGTACTCATATGGTCGGTTGGGTCGAAGACGAAGATAGACGCAGCCGGCGGGACCATCCCGGCATGGAAGGGAGTAGAAGTGGAAGAAAAGGTCAAGGTAGGCATTACACCCACGAACGCCTCGCAAAGATGAGAGAAGACCGCAAGGGCGAGAATGGAGTTGGGGTGGAGATGAGAGATTTCGCACCCGCAAAAGGCAAGCACGGAGGCGAGGAAGTCGCTCTCGGCAAAGTGAGCTCGTTGACGACATACATACTCGCAGAAACGATCTCCGTCTCTCATGGCCACGGAATCGCATCGGCTCCAGGAACTCGACCGAGCTAGGGTCGACGTGGCCTCGTCCGTGAGCACTGGAGCCTCCTACGTCATCGGCTAATCTTGAACGCGCCATGGCCAAAGGAGGAAGGAGAACGAAAAGGGTCTTGGGCGCTAGGGCTCTTAGAAGATTTTTGCCGAAGACGAGCAACGAAACACAAGTGTAACTCCGACCTCTCCGGTGGATGTGGTTAAAAAGGCAAATAAGAGACAGATTAAAATCGCCACCCACTCGTGTGGCGACACTGCCCGATAACGGTGCACTTTCCGAGAAACCGTGCATCACAGAGAGGCTTCTCGCAGAAGGAACCTCGTGACAACCGAGCAGCGAGCCCGCTAAGCAAGCGCGCGACAAAAAGGTCGCCTCTCGACGTAAAATGGTCGTAAACCACGACCAAAAGAAATCCAACCCCCTTTTTTGAGTCTTCTTAGGCTCGAGGAAGCCCGATGGTTCCCGCTTGAACCTCGGGGCTAGCTGTCCGGGGATTGGCTATCCGGCAAAAGACCACGATACCCCTCGTGAAAGGCCAAGCCCATCGACCAAACAATACCGAAAGAAGATGCTCGGGCGTGAAACGAGCATCCCTCCTCCTCCCACGAGCATACGGTCCGCACCTTTACTCACTGGCCACATCAAGCACCACCAAGACGAGCAAGCATGCTCGTAAAGACCATGACCTACCCAGGTATTTGGTCGGTGGGCCCAGCGAGCACTACGAGGAAGAAAGGAGGCAACCAATCAGCCAAAGATCAAGGGAAATCTTACCCGAAATTCAAATAAAGCGCGAATCAAGGACGGCGGATCGCGGTTATGAATACGTAGCGCGATCCCAGGAGGTAGTTACCTTCTTTGTATCTCTACTCGTAGTATTTAAACCCCCCTGAGGATCTGTAACAGGGAGGGATCCTGAGATAGAACACAATACACTGGAGTAGGACTATTATCTCGGCGGTGAGAGGCCCGAACCAGGATAAACCACCGTGTCCCCCTTTCTCCCGACCTGGCATCGCTCGAACGACCTACTCGGTCCGTACGACGGGGCTCTGTTGATCCCCCATTCAACAAGTAAGCTCGACGGGAGCCCGTTCTCCAATCGTCGACAATTTTATTTTTGCAATCCTCCTGTTGCATGTATATGTAATATGCTAATGTATGGTATGTGCTCACAACGTGGTTTAGCTTAACTCCTAACTAATTACCCTAACTCACAGATTTAGCTTAGCTCAAATCATCTTGACTGGCGTGACTTATGAGCTGCTCAAGAGTAGCTCGAGCTTTTACCGTTCGTTAGCGTAACGAACCGAGGTGAGTCGATAGCTAGTCCTACACATGACAAAACCATCTATTTATTATGATAGCTAGTCCTACACATGACAAACCCATCTATTTATTATGCTACACGGACAATACTACTATATAAAACCAGGTCAGAGTATTATTTTAAATCAGTCTGCAAAGTTCAGATGTTCAAATGTTCGACTTCATAATTCCAAATAGAGAGGTGCTTCTATGCTCTTCCTTTGAAAAGTTGCACAACTATTAAAGCATGAATGAAGGGTAGATGGTGATTACTTACCTCTTCTCTTGCTTTAAGATTTGTACAACTTGTACTAGAAGGAAGAGCATAAAAGCACCTCTCTTCAAAATAATAGATGGGTTTCATAGTGTTACGCAGACTTCTTACTATTTACAATTCACCCCTTGCGAGCCACACGGCCCACACCTTCCAGGCTTCCACCGCACCTTATTCCTTCTCGCGTCGTCGTCTCCAAGTCGAAGCAAACTCGGGACACCCGAACCAAACCCTCGCACTTCTGATCTCCTTCTCGGCGGCGGCGTACGGGCGGCAGAGGCGGCCATGGCGGCGGTGGCGACAGTGAGCTCGGCGAGCGGGATCCTAGCGATGCTGCAGGAGCCGGCGGAGGAGCTCAAGCTGCACGCGCTCGCTAGCCTCAACTCCGTCGTCCACCTCTTCTACCCGGAGATCTCCACCAGCATCCCCACCATGTGAGCCCCGTCGCTCCCCCCACCATCTCCCCTCGCTTCCCCTGCGCTACCTAGTTGCCGCCGCCTCGCCCGCCGCTGTGTCTGATGCAGTCGCTGCTGTGCCTGCGCAATTCGGTCAGGGACCGTGGCTGGGAATTTTGGTATTCGATCCGCTCCTCTTATTGATGAGGATTGTGGAGGAAGAGTTTCCCTATATGCTGTTGCTGTTGCGCGATTCGTTTGGCTGGTCTCGTTCGGTTCGATCTGGAGTTGGTGTGAAGGAACCGTGGGTTGGTTCTGATCTGTAAACTTGGGGATTCCGGGGAGGTTAGTGCGCCGTTTTGTGCTCTAAAGGATGAAACCCTAGGACTTAAAGCGAAATTTCACACTTATTGCTGGTATTTCGTGTGAGTGAATTGGTACTCACTGTAAAATTTTTAGCTTTTGCGCTTTTGTGTCGTTGCTTGGATTTCGCAAGGGTTTTGGTGGAGAGGATAACCTATTAAAGTGAACAAATGGGGATATTGGTAGGAGTGAACTGAGGGGTAATAAATCAGAAAGCTTTTAACTTTCAGGGGTGGGAAGGATTCCAGGTTTGTAATTCTTGAGAATTTTGATTTGTTCGACTATCGTTCCTGTTATATACTACTCCCTCTGTCCAAAAATGTTGGTCGTATTTTTTGAATGGTCTTGTCTACAAATATAGGGCATATAGGGCGTATTTCATATTCCAATGCAAAATAAGTATTTTGTTCCCTTTGTACCCCTAATAAATATCCAGTTTTACTTTATACTCTCTAGATGCATGCATAGAATATAATACTTGGAGGTAATAATTAAGGGTAGTCTAATCATTTTTAATGTTTCCTTGGTTTCTGTGCATGATAAAATACGCGCCCTATATATTTGGACGGAGGGAGTAATATACCAAGGAAAATCTTGTATGGAGTGAAGATTTGAACTATATGGTTTGGGTTTTTATTCGTTTCCTTCAACACAATTTATTTCTTTTATTGAATAGGGGCTTTCATGGTTCTGTTGAGTAGCAGACAATTTGGTTGCAATATGTTAAGCTTGAGGTTTGATAGGTAGTTATGTGTTTTGAGAAGTTACTCCAGAATCTAGATAGTTGTTACTTTGGTTTAGATTATAATTTTTTGTTTCTATAATTCTCATTCCATTCAAATTAGTATAAATGTGGCAATGTAAATTTGCTTTCTGCATGTAATTGTTCTTTATCTAGTTGTTACTTTTGTAGAACGGTGAAGCTTTAATTTTAATTTGGATTTTGTTTGTGGAGCGATATACTTTGTAAGTTTGTATGATGAGAACATATAAAAAAAATTACTTAAGCTTTTTGTGAATATAATTGATTAATGCCTATGATTGGAGGAAATTAATGTCTAAATTTGTAATAATGCAAGTCAATAATTTGTTTCCAATTTTTTCATTTTTCCTGCAGTGAGAGCTTGTATGAAGACGAGGATTTTGACCAGAGGCAGCTTGCTGCACTAGTTGTTTCTAAGGTAGTACCCAACATTACTTTAGAATTTGTTTGGAAAGTTAATCTTTTGTATTGTTTATATTGATGTTTGTCGTATATCATGTAGGTATTTTACTACTTGGGCGAGTTAAATGATTCACTGTCATATGCACTTGGTGCTGGACCTCTATTTGATGTTTCTGAGGATTCAGATTATGCTCATGCTCTTTTAGGTGAGGAGTTGCCTTAAGCTCTGAGTCACTCTGGATGTTATTTTCACTGAAAGTTTCTTTTGGTCATTAGATTGAATCGGTGGTTCTTTTTTTCAGCCAAAGCATTAGATGAGTATGCCAGTATCAAGACGAGAGAATCTAAAGCTACAGAAGAAGAAAATGTGGATCCCAGATTAGAGGCCATAGTAGAGAGGATGCTGGAGAAGTATGATAATATACATTGCTTGTCGATATCTTTCTGTATATCAGATGGGGTATTCACCTAATGGTTATTCTTTGCTGCAGGTGTGTTCTTGATGGGAAATATCAACAGGCCATGGGTATGGCTGTTGAATGCAGGAGACTGGATAAGTTGGAGGAAGCAATTGTTCGGTGTGACAATATTCAAGGGGCTCTTTTGTATTGCATAAACCTTTCTCATCAATATGTTAATCACCGTGAATATCGCTGTGAGGTACTGGCATGTTACACAAATCCTATGTATAGTCTTGTTATTTTGTTAAATGAAAATGCAAGGATTATTTTAGAGTTGGGTACCTGTTTTTGGCATATAGGAACTACTGCTTAACAAAGTTTTTAAAAATTACGAATTGATCAAATAATTCACTTTATTGCCAATTGCAGGTTCTTCGCTGTCTTGTTAAAATATACCAGACTTTGCCAAATCCAGATTATCTGAGCATTTGCCAGTGTCTTATGTTTTTGGGTGAACCTGAAACCGTTGCAAACATATTGGACAAGCTGCTTTCTGGAAGCAAGGTATGTATTTGTTATTTACTGTGCTCGGTCATGTTACTTCGATTCTCAGACGGCACTCTCAGTTGGTTACTTGAGATATTGTGTTCTTTATCCAGGATGATGCTCTCCTTGCATACCAAATTGCTTTCGATCTCGTGGAAAATGAAAACCAGGCCTTCCTTTTGAATGTGAGGAATCGTCTGTCCTCACAGACTCCTCCACAGTCTAACCCTGATAGTGAATCAGTTTTGCCCGACGATCAGGCTGCCAATGCGGATTCAGGTAGCACAGAGCAAGGTGGTGATGTTCGGATGAGAGATGATACAACCACACCAAATGGAAGTGCCCACACTGTGGATCCAAATGAGGTAGCACATGCTGATAGGCTTGCAAAAATTAAAGGAATACTGTCAGGGGAGACATCTATTCAGCTGACTCTACAATTTTTATATAGCCACAACAGGTAAACTGACTATTACCTTATAAATGTTGAGTGTTGACAGCTGACCTCTCGGAACTTTCATACCTGATATTGACTTGATGGGGCTGTTTGTTTAAATAGGTCCGATCTTTTAATTCTGAAAACAATCAAGCAGGCTGTGGAAATGAGGAACAGTGTTTGCCACAGTGCAACTATTTGTGCCAATGCAGTCATGCATGCAGGAACAACTGTAGATACCTTCCTAAGAGAGAACCTGGTATTTATCGCTTTACTTGTGTGTTGTCGTCATGTAGCATTTTTCGCCTTTGTACTGTCTCATGTTAGTATTATCTTACAGGAGTGGTTAAGCAGGGCAACAAATTGGGCTAAATTCAGCGCAACTGCAGGATTAGGTGTTATTCATAGAGGCCACCTTCAACAAGGCCGGGCTTTGATGGCCCCCTACCTACCTCAAAGTGGTGCTGTCGGTGGTGGTAGTCCATACTCAGAAGGTGGTGCCTTATATGCTCTAGGTTTGATTCATGCCAACCATGGTGAAGGAATCAAACAATTCCTACGTGAAAGTCTTCGCAACACCAGTGCTGAGGTTATTTTTTGTTTCTTTCCTGTCCTTTTCTGCTAATGTCATTCATTTCATGTATATTTTTCTTACTCCAAACCATATTATACAGGTCATCCAGCATGGTGCCTGTTTGGGACTTGGGCTTGCAGCTTTGGGCACAGCAGATGAAGAGATATATGAGGACATAAAGAATGTTCTTTACACAGACAGTGCTGTGGCAGGGGAAGCAGCCGGTATTGGCATGGGCTTGCTTATGGTTGGAACAGCCAGTGAGAAGGCTAGTGAGATGCTTGCTTATGCACATGATACACAGCATGAAAAAATTATCAGGTCAATGCTGTTTAATTATTGTTGCATTATTTCCCAAGTTGCGTCCTGTAACTCCTGTTCTTGTGCTGACATCTCTTTCATTTTAGGGGTTTGTCACTTGGCATCGCATTGACAGTATATGGCAGGGAAGAGGAAGCTGACACCTTGATTGAACAGATGACTAGAGATCAAGATCCCATACTACGTTACGGTGGTATGTACGCATTGGCCCTAGCCTACAGGGGAACTGCAAATAATAAAGCCATCCATCAGCTGCTGCATTTTGCTGTGTCGGACGTCAGTGATGATGTTCGCAGGACTGCAGTGATGGCTCTTGGATTTGTCCTATACAACGAACCTGAGCAGGTCGGTAGAATTTAGATGCCTTCTTGTTTAAATAGATGCCTTTTATTCAATTTGATTTCCAATGATCAACATACATTAACCTTTTCCCAGTTGATTAAGCAGCCATCTTTTGGGAAAAATGGCAAAAATAAACAAGCATCAACAGCTTTGATCCACACCTTACATCTTCTGTTGTGATCATGCAGACTCCAAGAATTGTGACATTGCTGTCTGAATCATACAACCCACATGTTCGTTATGGTGCAGCTTTAGCTGTTGGGATTTCCTGTGCAGGAACCGGATTAAGCGATGCCATTTCCTTGTTGGAGCCTCTTACATCAGATGTTGTTGACTTTGTGCGCCAGGGTGCTCTCATTGCTATGGCAATGGTCATGATCCAGACTAATGAATCCTTTGATTCTCGTGTTGGAACATTCAGGCGTCAGTTGGAAAAGATTATTCTTGACAAACACGAGGACACCATGAGCAAAATGGGCGCCATACTGGCTTCTGGTATTCTGGATGCTGGTGGTAGGAATGTCACGATCAAACTACTGTCAAGAAACAAACACGACAAGCTCACTGCTGTTGTTGGCCTTGCCATTTTCAGTCAATTCTGGTACTGGTATCCTCTCCTGTATTTCATCAGCCTGGCCTTCTCGCCAACAGCCTTCATTGGGCTCAACTCTGATCTGAAAGTGCCGAAGTTTGAGTTCCTGTCACATGCTAAACCATCCCTATTCGAGTATCCCAAATTGACCACTCAGCAGACTACAACTTCAGCGGTCAAGCTGCCAACAGCCATTTTGTCAACATATGCCAAGGCAAAATCTAGGGCAAAGAAGGACGCAGAAAGCAAAGCTAACCAGGAGAAGACAATGGAAGATGCTTCTGGTTCTACTGCAGGCAAGGCGTCTAAAACTCAGGAGAAGGATGCTGATGCAATGCAGGTAAGAATAGCTAATGCTGTGGTTTTACTTTTTCTCAATGTGTTTACATCCAAGGATAATACCAAACTTGGATGAAATGAAATCAGCACATAACCAAACATTGGTAGTTAGTGCGATGTATTACTACTACCAGCCATTCAGTTAAATAATCAACTCTGCTGTTCGGTACACTAGCATGGTGCTGGCCTTGTGATCCACTATCTAGTTGGAGTTGCTGTTTTTACATCATCTGTAGAGCATGATAAAGGTTACCTGTCTCGATACCTTTTCCTAGGTTGATAATGTGGCGGAGAAGAAGGCTCCTGAACCCGAACCAACCTTCCAGATCCTGACGAACCCAGCTCGTGTCATCCCTGCCCAGGAGAAGTTCATCAAGTTCATCGAGAGCAGCCGGTACGTCCCTGTGAAACCTGCTCCTTCTGGATTCATCCTCCTCCAAGACATGCAGCCCACCGAGGCCGAGGTACTCGCACTCACCGATACCCCCTCAATTGTGGCCACAAACACCGGCGGCGCCGCAGCTGCCGCCGGCCAACAGGGGTCAGGCTCATCTGCCACGGCCGCCAACGATGAGCCGCAGCCGCCACAACCCTTCGAGTACACCTCGTAATGGCAGATCCCTGGATCCATATAGGAGTGTTGTATCGGCGGTCTGGACTCGCAAATCCTTTCACCACTGCAATACGTTGCTTATTCTTTTTTGAGTATGTAGTGTGCGGCAATTTAGCTGTTGGTTGGAAACTGTAGAATCATCAGTAGAGAATTCACTCTGATGAGAGCCATATATAAGATGAATGGTCGGAAATTGGGATATCGGCTGGGTCAATCCCCGGCTGCGTCTTTTCCTGTGATGTAATTTTGCTCAAGTTATTTTTGAAAAGCTCTGATTCTCGGTTGCTCAAGTTCGGGTGATGTAAACTCCTCCGGATTCCGGAACCAAACCCTTGGTTTAGGGAAACCGTCGGATCAAGCATCCGCGGCCAGGATTTAGATAGAAAAGGACTGAGGAATTTACAAAAGGGACCGTTGGATTTATATTTACTAGTTATATGCCCGTGCGTTGCTACGAAAAACAAAATTGATAACGAAAAATAAAGATTAAAAAATAAAAAAATACTATTTCATAATATCAAACATCTATCTTTAACGCTTCGTTTCTTGCAAAAACTGACTAATTAAAGCAACGCTTCGTTTCTTGCGTAGAGCAATTAAGCAAGGCAATTAAGTAGGGCAATTAAGCAGGGCAATTAATGTGACGTGGGAAGAAACTCTCACTTTATACAGTAGAGATTATGTATTTATTATTAAGTACTCCGTCGGACTGGATCGCAAATAAAATGTGCGATCCAAATTTGGGTCTCCACTGACCGTTGGATTGAGGCGGAGAGTGTTGGTCGCGGCTTTTCTATGCACTGGAACCTTGACTGGCGGTTCGGGCGACGGCGGAGCCCCAGGCTCCAGCGACTGCCGCAAGGCGGAGAAGGATCCTTGAAGGGTAGGACGAGCTACCGTGTCTTCGGCGCTGACGACGGCGAGGCCCGCCTACTTCCCGGTGCTCGAGCTCGAGGGGAACCCTTCCGCGCTCTCTTGCAGATGTATACCAAAATTGTTAGCAAACAAACTCAGTATATAATAAGTATATTATGTGTATATACTAGGAAGTTGGCTCAAGAATATTTATTTCACTCTCCAAGTCTATTATAGCCGGCCTCACTCACTCATTTTCCCAACCTTTCATACGCGGCTCAATCATCTAAGACCTAGTCTTACTCCATTCCTTAAGCCTAACACCCAGCTCCCTCCCCATTTCGCATGCCTCCCTCCTCCCACCCCCCCTCTCTCCTCTCTCTCTCTGTGTGTGTGTGTGTGTGGCCGTAGCTCGACAATGACGGACGGGAGGGTGAGGTGGTAGGCGCAATCCGACAGAGAGCAAAGCACCAGACGAGTGCTGAGCAGCCACCGGCACTGGCGAACGAATGGATGCGGCAGGGCAAGCGGTGTCACGAGGAGGGGCGCGTAGCAGGGCAACCCTGGCCCTTGTGGCTGCGGCAAGCACTGACTTGCGAATGAGGGTGCGATACCAGCGATGGTCGACGATTCAGGGCGATGGTGTCCAGCGAGGTAGGGGGTAGGGTGCAGCATGTTGTAGGGCACCCCCTTGTGGCCATGGCGAGCATCAAGCTGGGGATGGAAGGTGCGACGCCGAAGGTGACCGATGGGGCATCTGGCGAGGTATGAAGTGGTGCTAAAACAACATGTAATAGTTGAGCATTTGGCATCAACAATCACAAAGGTGAATTTCATTCGTTGATTCCCAATTCATAAATCTATTAGCGTTATATCGATCTATAACGGCGAATCGTGATTTTTTTTTAAATGTAGCATGTAGAATATTTAAAAATGCAGAGGAAGCTTGTAGATTTGAAATCCTTAATTCACATATCTCTAAATTATTTTAGGTGTTGCTCCTAGTAAAAACAATTTATACTTTTATATTTTTACTACTGCAAATCTTTATATTACATATTGAATAATATTTTTATAACTTTAAAAACTCATTCTAAAAATCTTTGGATCTGCGACAGCTCCTTTCCCTCGCTGCTAAGACTATCTCCAGCAATTTCCCTTCATTCCATTCCCTTCCCTATTCCCTTCCCCATATTCATTCCCTTTATTTCCTACTATCTCCAGCAGCATCCCCTCAAGAGATTTGTGAAGGGATTGAAGAGAGAATCCCTTTCTAAAGGGATTCACTGTTTGAATCCCTTCTGAAGGGAATCGTGAAGGGAATCCGCTGGAGCACTTGGGATTTGTTCGCGAAGGGATTTGGAGGGGAAGGGAAGCTGCTGGAGATAGTTGTAACACTTAGGCCCCGTTTGGCAACTTGGAACCGAGGTGTTTCTACTAAAATCTGGGATAAACCTAACCAAACGGGCTAAAACTCGGAACGATTCTCCTCGAAACGTTTCTTCTTTTTCCACACCGTGGCTGAATCACCATCAACCCCGTTTCTACTAGTTTCTACTAGAATCTGGAACCATACCAAATGGTTTGCAGGAAGTGATTCTGATTCTACCTGAAACGTTTCTACCAAGAATCTGGAACCGTTTCCGTTTCTACTAGAATCTGGAACCGTACCAAACGGGGCCTTAATCAAGCACTAAGCGCCCGCACGAGCACCTGCCCGGTGTGGTAGAGTGCGCGCAGCGCAACCGCCAGAATGAGCAGGTTCGCGCTGTCGGGCACGACCGTGCGAGCAGCTAAAGCCGAGGAGGCACACGCGACCGTAGCAGCGGGTAGCGGTCTACGCAGGATAAAAATAGAGGGGGTGCTCAATGAGTTAACCATCGCCCGTCCGAGGCCTAAGGGGTCCCTTTGTCACTGCCCGCCTCATTTGGTTTTTGATTTCTTGGAATAATCTTCAATTGGTACGGTGATATTGCGTTTTTACAATTTACTAATCAACCGGTAATTTAAATTATATTGTGTTATTTTGTGGTGAATTTACTGTGAATTTTTTTGTTGAGTTTGTGTACGGAACATTTCAGAATGTAATCAATTTAGCACCAATAATTAAAATAAAAAACAAAATAAAAACTTACTTTATCGAACGATGATTCCCCACTGATTGTCTTCTCCAATTCTCCCCACTGACAAGTGGGAACTCCCGAGTACCGCGGCCCCACCTTGGCTCACGATGACGACGCCTCCCCTCTCGGCCCTGCCCTATCCAATAATTTATTAATCAACCAATAATCTTATATTCAATTATACATTGATATTGCATTATATTTACGCTTTACTAATTAAACAATAATTTTTTTTTAAAAAAAACTTACCTAGTTACCTTATCCTCTGTGGCTCTGTCCCTCTCGGTCGAACTCCTCAGTCTTCCTCGCCTCCTCGGTTCCCCCTGAGCTCATCGCTCTGGCTCCCGCTCTCCACGCCTCCGCCTGCCTCCCGCCGACGGTCGACCCGATCCTCCCCTCATGGCCCCGCCCCCTCCTTCACCCACCTGACCCGCCCCTCTCTAGCTCCCCTCACGGCTCCACCCCAGTGCCCAGACATGATGATGCGAGGCAAGCCGGCCCCCTCCTCCACCCGGTGACCGATGTGGCACTAGTTCTTCACCCGGCCCCACACGAGCGTTTGATGCCCCTTCTCCACCCGTAGGCCGCAGCCCCTCCAGCCCTTCTTCATGGCTTCTCCCGATGGCCGGCGTGGTAATGGCAAGCCTGGCACCCGTTCTTCACCTAGTGAGTCCTCCTATCGCTTGACAATGGACTATGGACCTAGTGAGTCCTCCTATCGCTTGACAATGGACTATGGATTAGCGATATGAGGATTGGGGAATCGGGGAATGGCCGAATGGGGATTGATTTGAGTTTGGGTTCAAGCCAGTGGCTAGTGTGATATGGTGTAACCACACCTAGACCTGAATTGTAGACAGCTGGACGGGTCCTCTTCTCCAACCTCCCCTCTCTGACTCGGCTCCTGCTCCCTTCTCCTTAGTCCTCCCATCCGCAGCCGGTGCTCTGCCCTCAATAGCAACAAAAAAAATTTACGATGATTCTGTTATGATATATTAGCACGTGGTCAAATCAGTTTTGTGTCTATGACAATAACCGTTGTTCGGTTATGATCAATGGAGGGGCACGACACCCCCTCATCATGTATATATATGTGACAACACTTTCAATAAAGGGATGGTTTTCACTCCTATTCATTTCTATCTCTCAATCTTCTCACTGCGCTAATAGAGCATCTTAAACACGTTATCAGCACGCTCTTCCTGAGTATGAAGCACACAGAAGAAAAGATCTTGGTGACAATCCGATGGAGGAAGAATTATGTCTTGTTGACAGTTGCACCACTAATACTATATTAAGGGAGATAAAGTATTTCCAAACTCTAACTAAGAGGAGAGGAAATATTATGACCATCACTGGTAATCATGCTCAAATTGTTGGTTCGGGACGAGCCATCATTATACTCCCTATGGGTACAAACATCGTGATAGAGGATGCTTTGTTGTATCCTGAATCTACATGTACCCTACTAAGCTTTAAAGATATTCGCATCAATGGTTTCCATGTGGAGACAAGTAAAGATAGCAATGTTGAGTATTTGCTATTAACTAAAACTACTGGATGCGAAAAACAAGTGGTTGAAAAGCTGCCTTCTTTTTCATCAGGATTGTACTACACATATATTAAACCCGAACCACATGTTGCGTTAAAGACAATTTTCTCTCATCTTGATAAGTTCAAGATTTGGCATGACCGGTTAGGTCATCCAGGTTTGGGTATGATGCATAAAATTGTCAAAGGTTCTGTTGGCCATAATATTAAAAATTCAGATTTCTCAAAATATGATGAATTCATGTGTACTGCATGTGCAAAAGGGAAATTAATTTTGAGGCCTTCATACCTTAAAATTAAAAATGAGCCATTGAATTTCCATGAAAGGATTCAAGGAGATATTTGTGGACCTATCCAGCCTTGGTCTGGGCCGTTTAGGTATTTCATGGTGTTAATTGATGCATCTACAAGATGGTCACATATATGTTTACTCTCTACAAGGAACCATGCTTTTGCCAGATTAATTGCCCAAATAATAAAATTAAGAGCCAATCATCCTGATGATAGGATAAAGTCCATTCGGTTGGACAATGCCGCTGAATTTTCTTCAAAGACATTTAATGATTATTGTTTGGCTTTGGGCATTAATGTTGAGCATTCTGTACCATATGTACATACACAAAATGGCTTAGCGGAGTCTTTGATAAAGAAGATAAAGCTTATAGCTAGACCTCTGTTGCAAAATTGTCAATTACCAACAAGTTGTTGGGGACATGCGGTTTTACATGCCGTAGCTTTAATCCAAATTAGACCAATTGCTTACCATACGGTCTCCCCATTGCAGTTAGTACGTGGAGATGTACCAAGCATTTCCCATCTGCGAAAATTCGATTCTGCAGTATACGTACCGATTTCACCACCGCAGCGTACACAGATGGGTCCTCAAAGAAAGTTGGGGATCTATGTGGGGTATAATTCTCCGTCAATTATAAAATACCTTCAGCCATTGACAGGGGATCTGTTTACGGCTCGGTACGCTGACTGTATATTTGATGAGGATAATTTCCCGGCATTAGGGGGAGATATGTACCACAATGAATGCCAGGAAATTGATTGGAATGCCACAGGCATTCAGTCCTTAGATCCACGTACAAAAGAATCTGAACAAGAGGTTCAGAAGATTATAAGTTTGCAATACATTGCAAACAATCTGCCAGATGCATTTACTGATTATAAGGGGGTTATGAAATCTCATATACCTGCTGTTAATGCTCCGGAAAGAGTAGAGGTACCAAAGAAAACTACTCTTACCCCTAATGTGAATAAGAGGGGGAGAATTCCGGTTGCACGGGACTTAGTTTCACAGAGACGTCCGCAGAGTCAAAGAAAGACCGATAAATGTAAATTACCTATGTCAGTAAATGAAAAAGAGGTTGGAAGTCCTCTAGTGATTGGTAAACCCAACATAATTGTGCCCACAAACTTCAATGTTGGGACATCGGAACCCTTGGACTCAATCGTATTGGGAAATCATGATGAGTCACAAGGCAAAAATAAAGAATTATTGGATGAAGAAATTTTCACTAATTATACTGATTCAAGAGAATCATACAATAGAAAGACTACAATTGTCGACATTTATTTTGCCTCTAAGATTGCTGAAACCCTTCAACTGGATCCAGAACCAAAGTCCATAGCAGAGTGCATGAAGCGCTCAGATTGGGTCAAATGGAAGGAAGCAATTGAGGCTGAATTGAGCTCGCTTTAAGAAAAGAGAGGTATTTGGTCCAGTTATGACCACACCTCCTAAAATATTCCCAGTTGGAAATAAATGGGTTTTCGTTCGAAAGAAGAATGAAAATAATCAGGTGGTGAGATATAAAGCGAGACTTGTAGCACAAGGGTTTACGCAGAGACCCGGCATTGATTACAATGAAACATATTCACCGGTAATGAGTGGAATAACGTTCCGATATTTAATATCATTGGCAGCAAACAAGAATTTATGCATGCAGTTGATGGATGTTGTGACTGCATATTTATATGGGTCACTTGATTCGGATATTTACATGAAAGTCCCAGAGGGGATATCTATTCCGAATCCAAATACAAATCGCAACATGTATAGTGTCAAATTGAAAAAGGCACTATATGGATTAAAGCAGTCGGGCAGAATGTGGTACAACCGACTAAGTGAGTTCCTTATTAAGAAAGGTTACTCAAATAATGATGATTGTCCTTGTGTGTTTATAAAGAAATCCCAAAATGAATTTTGTATAATCTCCGTTTATGTTGATGATTTGAATATCATCGGAACCCCAAGGGATATAAAGGAAGCTAGCAATCATCTAGTGACGGAATTTGAAATGAAAGATTTGGGTCAAACCAAATTTTGCTTAGGTTTACAAATTGAGCATCTCCTTGAAGGGATATTTGCGCACCAATCTGCATATACTCAAAAGATTTTGAGTAAATTTAATATGGATAAATCATATCCATCAAAGACCCCTATGGTTGTTAGATCTCTAGATAGGGATAAAGACCCATTTAAACCTAGAGGTGAAGATGAAGATATTTTAGGACAAGAGGTTCCATATCTTAGTGCCATTGGGGCACTGATGTATCTAGCAAACTGCACCAGGCCTGATATTTCATTTGCAGTTAATTTATTGGCTAGATATAGCGCAGCACCAACGAAGAGACATTGGGCTGGCGTTAAGAATATCTTCAGGTATCTCCAAGGTACAAAAGATCTTGGTCTATTTTATAAGAAAAACCAAGATATGAACATAGTGGGTTATACAGATGCTGGCTATTTGTCTGATCCCCACAATGCCAGATCACAGACTGGGTTTGTATTTTTATATGGTGGAACAGCTTTTTCATGGAAGTCTAGTAAACAGACTTTAGTGGCCACTTCCACTAATCATTCTGAAATAATTGCACTTTATGAAGCATCACGTGAGTGTGTATGGCTTAGTAGAATGATTAATCACATACAAAGAGAATATGGTATAAATACGATTGAATCACATACCATTATCTATGAAGATAATGCAGCTTGTATTACTCAAATGCAAACAGGTTATATAAAGAACAACATTACGAAACATATTGCTCCTAAATTATTCTACCCTCATGAGCTCCAAAAGAGCGGTGAGATAGAAATTTTGCAAACAAAGTCTTGTGAAAATTTGGCTGATTTATTTACCAAGTCCTTACCAAAATCCACATTTCAGAAATGTGTTAATGGAATTGGTATGAGGAGACTTTGTGTATTGCAAGGTTCAGAGGGAGAGTCCTCTGAATTCTAAACCTGTTTTTAAATATATTTTGTACTCTTTTCCTTTATGAGTTTTACATGATATCTTCTCATAAAGGTTTTTAATGAGGCATATATATATATATATTCCTATTTTCTTCATCCATTTTTTTCCCACAGGGTTTTTGGAAGGAGTTTTTAAAGGAACTTGAAGAAAAACATAATGTCCAAGGGGGAGTGTTATGATATATTAGCATGTGGTCAAATCAGTTTTGTCTATGACAATAACCGTTGTTCGGTTATGATCAATGGAGGGGCACGACACCCCCTCATCATGTATATATATGTGACAACACTTTCAATAAAGGGATGGTTTTCACTCCTATTCATTTCTATCTCTCAATCTTCTCACTGCGCTAATAGAGCATCTTAAACAGATTCTATGTGGTTCCACAGGGTGCGATGGGCAGAAGGGGTGCGCTAGCCTCCTCGCGCACCCCCGTGGGTCCGCCACTGGCAGCGAGCCCCTCCACGGCAACGTGCTTACGTTGAGTGCACCCACCATCGGCGCTGATTGAGCGGTGCTCAAATGCATTCTTTCTCCGTACAAATTGCATATATCTTGAAACCAATACAGGCTACATAAATCTCGAAAGAAACAAAAATTCAAGTAACCAATATACACCCTTGTTCATAATTTAATATTTGTACAATTTAAAATAGCGATGCATAGAAACAACTCCCAACAAGAAAAACATACCATGAGATGCAGGTAACGGAAATTCTCTAGCTGTGCTACATCGTCAGAATAAACAAGCGTCGCTACATCTCGCATGTCACGTCGAGCTAGTGAACAAATATCCTAAGGGTTTTGATAAGTTTCATCCGGATGTTTTCTTCAGCA
Organism: Rhipidocladum racemiflorum; assembly: GCA_036346355.1. NCBI lineage: Eukaryota > Viridiplantae > Streptophyta > Magnoliopsida > Poales > Poaceae > Rhipidocladum > Rhipidocladum racemiflorum. Next base: position 64,991,714 of record CM070576.1, on the reverse strand, counting down.
ACCATCCATAGATGCTTAGGTTTTCATTGAGCTCAAGGAACACGCAGACTATATGAGGACAGAAATTGAAGACAAGCAGGAACGCTTACGAGCAATGAAGCAATCACTTATATCCATAGAAGCCAAGGATCAAGACCTTAACAAGCGGATAGATCGGGCCTTCAAGGTATACGATCTGTTGGAAAAGCGCATAGAGAGCTTCAAGATGCTGCCTGCTGCAAACAAGAAACCATTGTCACAAGCAGAGCAGGAGTTCAAGGCACAACTTGGTCCGTAGTTGAGAAAGCTGACTTTACATTCTCTCCCTGCAGTTTCATGTGCTAACATAATTTGTATCTGCTAAAACTTTTGCAGATAGGTTTGCAGACGTGGTGGAGCTGGACGCTATGCGTTCTTCCATTACTGCTCTGAGCACAAGGATGAAACGGTTTGCCCACCCTTCCATGGGCAGTGCAGCTGCCACAGGAATGCTGCCATGGCAGACACCAAAAGCTGGAAGAAGCCATGTTTCGGACTCTCAGATGTCGCTACTGAAATCTTCACTTGAGAGACTCTCGCTCCTGAACGAGGATAACAATTTGAAGCTACGGCTCATTGAACATGAACTCAAGGACCAGGAACAATAGGTGATGTTTCGTTGTTCATAAGGCAAACTGCACCTACTGTACTCAACACTAACATTTTTTTCTTCTTCTTTGGTTGGCAGGCCCTACCACAACTGCGAACCACATGCTCCTTGCAGAGTGTGCTTTCTTACGGTTGCTATTACTCACCTGGGGAATAGGCAAGCAGTATAGCCTGCAAGTGCATGCTCAGCGTGATGTGATTCTACTAGCAATGCCCGAAAGTTTGTGTCCTGTTTATTTTATTATTATTTTTGATCAAAAGGCATCACAGCCTGATGCCCAGCTTTTTTTCGAAACTTAGGACAGGAGTACTGTCATTTCATTAAGAAGGAGAAAAACCTCCGAAGAGGGAAATACAAAGGTTTTCGCCAAAAAGCAGAAAAAACTCAACCCTCGGCCACCACTGCCGAGCTCACCCGCCAACGCGGAAAACAGCCTAAACAAAAAACCTGCGCCGCTATCGGCCCCAGCTTTTTCATTACAAAAACTGAACACAGTTTTTAACAATTCTGCTTACATGAAAGTATCAAACAAGATAGCATCACTTAGCATTACATAAACCACATCAACAGCCACCCAGCAACAAACAAGGCAAAATAACAGAACATGATAGCATATTATTTCCTTCCAACTTCTTCTGTCCATAATCAGTCTTGAAGACGTCTCAAGTAGTCCGATATCACAATCAACTCCGCTGGGATTGCACCACCATCAGCAGCTCCATCATCATCTTCTGTTTTATCGATCAGATCTGACCATGAGTCAACGCCATCGGGGATCGAATGATGACATCCAGATTTTTGCAAAACAGCTCCACCCTGATCTGCATTTCCTCCTTGAACATTGGACTCCAGTTTTTCAAAGAAGTAAGCATTTGCCTCCACACTGCTTTCATACTTAACCAACTCTGAAAACGAAAAACCATATTATTTCTACTAATCCATAAGCTCCATAGTGCAGCAGCGCAAATGGTATTTAATGCAGCATTTTTCTTATTGCTAATCCAAAACCTAGCAACAGATTCCAAAGTATGCCCAATTTGAATGTCAAAAAAGTCTTCCACTATGACCCAAACATTCTTAGCTACAACACACTTAAAAAACAGATGCAAGACAGACTCCTCCTCATCACAAAAACTGCAAAACATTCCTTTATTAATTCCTCTTTTCATCAAGTTATCTCTAGTCATGATTTTGTTATTATAAAGCAACCAAAGGAAAAAGTGGACTTTAGGAGGGACAATTAAACTCCAAACAGCAGGAATAATCACAGGAGTCACACCCCTAAAGTTGATAATCGCGTAAAGAGATTTAACCGAATACACTCCATTATTCTCATACTGCCAAATTAGAGCATCATCCTCATCTACAATCCTTATACTTTTTGCAACCTCTTCTAAAAGTACATTTGCAATTAGTACCGTCCCAGATTTCAGCAACAGTGTACCCTTTTTCATTAACATACTATAAAGATCCCAGAAATGAGTCGTTAGGCAAGACGAACCAAACCAAATTGTGTCCTGTTTATAACTTGTCCTCTGGTTTTTGGCTCCCGGGTTGGGGACTGTGGTTGGTAAACCTTGGTGCTTGCCGTATTACACCACACTGCGTGATCCGAACTGCTGACTGACGTGGTTTGGCCTCACTTAGGTCGTGACATCCAGTGGTGCTGAAAAACTATGCCCGGGCTATGGTTAGGTCTGCGCTCGAAGTCGAGGTTGGCCTTGATTAATCAGTCATTTTGAATACGACCGTTTAGGATATGGGAGTGTATAGGTATCATCCGAATATTTTTGTCCCAAAAATCATCCAAACTTTAGACCGTACGATCAAAACGCACATCCGTAGGATCAACCCACCTCGAATTCAGGGGGCTGTGCATCGATCTGAAAGCAAATCCAATGGACCAGAATTTGGATGATGGTTGCTGAAGAAAACATCCGGATGAAACTTATCAAAACCCTTAAAATAAACTGTCGATCACTGTATTTTCCTTTTGTCCCCTCGTTTATTTTTATCTAATTAGCAATGACACATTTATATTTAACAGGTCCAGTATCTGGAGAACCAATTTATTTTAGCTGTCCGCCAACCATTGGTCAACAACCACAAATGACATGGTCTAAGGTCTGAAAATATGCAAATATGATAAAGAGCTCGCCCAGGGGGAGACCGACCAGGGAGGGGTTAGGAGCTAGCCGGATTGGAGGAGCAAGAGGAGGAGAATGGAAGAAAGAAGAAGAAAGGGGAAAAGAAAGGAGATGGCCAGGAAGAGTTCGGTCGGAAGAAAAAGAAAGGGACGAAAGAGAGAAGAGAAGAAAAAGAAAGACAAGAGAAAAGTGGGCGTATTCGGATTTTCATTGTCAGGACCAATTTCGGTCGCATACGGTTAGGGATTTCTTGCTGCAAATTCATCCGTTATTGGTGCTCATGGTAATATTTATGTAGTTGGTTCCATTTAATTATGCGTAGTCTTTAGTCGTGTATGATGCATTTAATTCATGATCATGGTATATTCATACATGCGTGCATTACAAGTTAGTCCGACAACTCTTAATCAGTATAGCTACTAATTTGGTCTTAATTGTTCGGCTGTATAAATAATAGTTGCCTTTTACTAAATAATTCGATCATCAAGTAAAATATGAATTATCGATTGATGAATGTCGGATTGTTTAGTTTAGTATATTACCATGTTTCAGTGGAATATTATTGGGGTCACATGAACATTATTTAATTAATTCGATCTTCGGAGTAAAATATTAATTGTTGGTCGGCAATGATGGAATTATTTAATTTAGTGGATTGCCTTGTCATAGGCTAATATTATTGGAATTGCACATAAATTGGTTAGTGAGTCTTATGTGCTGGATTGTGGGAGTTTCTTCTTAAGTCAATTTGATGGTTGCGAGATTGTAATGAATGGAGTTACTAGTCACATGAAATGACAAACGATTTAAGTGTTTATAATGCATTGGTGGAACTTTTCCTTCTTAATTTAAGTGGTACTTATTTCTATTGAATTGATCCTAGTAGTGTGTATGTGGCTAGGTTGGTGCTTAGCATATGAGGTTGAATTTGTGGAATGACATAGAAATTAGTTAGTGGGTCCTATATGATTGGAATTGTGAAAATCTCCTCTCAAGATAACAGTGATGGTTGCAAGATTGTCTATGGATAGATTTTCTAAGTACAAAATGAGATGGTCGACTTAGGTAATTATAATGCATCGGTGATAATTATCCATATCAAATAAGTGGTAGTCAAAGATATTAAACTGATCCTAGTAGTACGCTTATTGTTAAATTGATGCTTCCTTCATAAGGTAATTTTGGTGGAGGTTACGCTGCATATTTAATCGGTGGATGTGTACCATTTAAGCAACGCATGTGCAGTTATATTTAATTTTTAAATGATAGTTAGATGAACCTTATGTTAAGAATATATGAGCACTCGGTGGTTGCTTATTAATTAAATCGGTGCGCTATAAGAATTGGAGAATGAATTTTATGGTTGATTATTAATTAGGTTGGAGCATCACACAAATTAGAGGGTGAATCATATGTGCTAGGATATTAGACTTAACCATTAGATAGAATGTCTATACTTTTATTTTGGATTGGAAAATGTATGATTATGGGTCAATTATGGTGATATAAATATGACTGGTGAATGGATTACATACACTGTGAGCTAATGGAATGAGCACACGTGTGAACAATCAGTAGGCTATTAGATAATTAATAAGTGACCTAGAAGCCTCATGTGAATATTGCGCAGTTGCATATGTCTATATTGGTGGAATTTTGATATGTATGATCATAGATTTCTAAAGTGGGATTATTACAACTAGATTGTTAGCGCTAGAATAAATAGTCTAGTAAAGTATGATTATTGGAATGGTTCACGATCGCATACAATTAATTTAGCGAGTATTGTACCATTACGGGATGGTTTGTGTAAATGGAATGTCATGAGACTGGTTAATAGTAAGGAGACAATTAATTGGATGATTCTTTAATTCACACTTTATGAGTTCATGAGTAGGGAGCAACAGTAGAGAAAATTTTGCAGTACGCCATGTGTGTCAAATAAGTGGGTCCGCCTTTGCTCTGGGCATCGAAAATACCGCCATTTCAGAGCCGGTACTACCAGAGGAGCAGTAGTACCGCGCCTAGCATGCCGGTAGCTTTATTCTAGAGAGCTGAGAGTGCCGTTTTCGGTACCCAACCACTGGTACACCGGGCTCAGGAGCGGTACCACCGGAGGTCAGTAGTACCACGGTATGAGGGTCGGTACTACCAGATATAATATTTTCAATTGTTTAAAATATGTGATTGAGAAACTAAATTTTCACCTTAGCCTAACCCTAAGTTATAACACTATAACAACTATCTTCATGCTACACCCTTAAGTTTACTTGGTCCTCGTATAGCACCACTTGGAAACTTGGTATTATGCTAAATGAGTCTAGTAACCTTAGCCTTTCGAATTCGAAATTTATTTTAGAAGTAGATATAATTTAAGCTTATTGAATTCAATAAATGAAAATAACATATACACAAAAATCAGAAAGTTATGCTTTAGGATAAACCCTAGGCTGCCTTTGGTTCTCGCATCATTTTCAAATGCATCATCCTCACATGCATCATTCTCATATGCATGACCTTGTATAAAGCTTGTATGTATGTTGTTTGTACTGAAGGATTGTAACTTCGGATTTGTTTGCTTGTATATGTGTTGACGTTGGAGCATATGCGCGAATCGTGGGACTATATGAGAGGTCCGGGACTAGGTGATGTGATTGGTATTCCGATCAACCACGATAAGACCAATTGTTCAACAAGCAAGGCAACCACCCTCCTTTGATCATGTTGATCCCATATTTTATGGTGTCTATTTTGTTTTATCAAAGTATTATGCGTGCGTGTAATTTCTATAAAGATTGCTATATTGTGAGTATCGGTAGTTATATTCCTAGAACTGTGGGATTTCCTTATTTATGTAGTCATGTGAACCTTGATGAACCCTAAGCTAGGTTTAGACATTTTATGAAATGTTGAATGGGTATAAACGAACAATAATTGCATATGCTTAGCCATGCTATAAAAGTTGTCAGGATGGGAATGCAAGTTGAACAAAATTTGAGAAATGTTTGACTTGATTAAAAGTTGCGGTTATTCTAGTAAAAGTGAAAACAAAATTATGATTTAGACATAGGCGAATTATGTTATAACTAGTCATACAAGGGATTGACTTGTACTGTAAAAGGGACGTACTTGTACAATACAAGAGATAGACTTATGCCGTGTGAGGGATGCACTTGCACGTAGTTCGAGGGAGATTCTTGCATGAGTCCACCTAAGGACCAAACTTGATGCTAACAACTGAGTCAATTTGTGCAACCACATGTGCCAGTATGTGATAGCTTTAATTTAGTAAATTAGGTGGAGTTTAACCTTGCATTTTGGTAGGCCGAAGTAGTAAGGGCAAATCGACGGACTGGTTTCACTCGTAGGTGCTCCCTTCACTGAGGCGCTGGGACCAAAGCATCCTAATACAATGGGTATGCCTTGCTATGGGGGGAACGAGGGCGATGGGATGTGAAACCATCGTGAGTACTAAAATGTACGGCTAGTGACTTCTGCCGCCATAGCAAGGGTGGACACACACCGGGCTAATGCAAGGTTGGGCTCTAGCTAGTCAAAAAGTTTCATCGCAGTCTAGCAAAACGAGTACTTGTGTATTGCGTGTAATGGTTGACATGATTGCTAGAATGTGTCATGTGGGTAAAGTGTATACTTTCTGCAGAGATTAAACCTAATCGATTAGTTATGCTCATGGTCAAGAGCAGTTTGGGACATATTGTCAAGTATAGCTTTTTGGTTTTGGTTTTGCAAACACTTTAAAAAATGTTGGTACGATGAGTTGGATCGTTGGTATGAAAAGTTGGATTAATGGTATGGTGATGAGTTGGTTGCATTATACTCGTTGGATTGGTTATGAATTGTTGTACAAACACCTTATATACTGTCACTACTTTCTAATTAAAGTGCTCTTTACAAATTCTGATATTGTTTTAAGTATTATTCTATTGCAAATAAAATCTGCTTCATGCTGAAATTGAACCTAGTGTAGAAGCTTTCTCCCATTGAAATAGCCATGCATGTATATTTACTTCCATACACTAAAGTCTTGCGAGTACATATGTGTACTCAATGTTGCTTGTTGACATTTATTCAGAGAAAGAGAAAGAAAACTGTCGTTTGGTTATCTTTGCCTTCGGTGGTGATGGTGTAGGTCACGGCACCATTCAGGCTTTTCTTGTGGGTTTGTTTTTAATTGATGGTTCATAATTTAAATTTTAGGCCTGTGACCTACAATGTTCTTTTAACTTTATTCAATTGGCCACATTTACCTATTTAACGTTCTTCCACTGTCTTTTGTTGTTGTAAGCAGGTGATATATGATCTCTGTCCGAAACCGAATTCCTGGACAGTTTTTGTGTCGTGACAAAACATCAAGCCGTGTCCAACATATCGATTCAGTGGCATTATTGTCAGGATCCATGAGCCAGGGGCAAATAAACTGGGTGGGTCTAATAGGGACCGAGCAGAGCTTCTATGCTTTCCATCTCAATACAAATCACATAAATCTTAAAGCAAACAAAATGGTAAGTAATTACCATCTACAGGGGGGTGCCAGGTATGCACCGGAACCCCAAAAATTTTAGAAACAGTACATATTCATATTTTCAATAGGTTAAATTTGTTAATTGAATTGGTTTTAATTTTGATGGTTTGGGATTTTTAAGACCTTAGAACTATTTGTATTATACTTTTAACAAATTTCAAATATATATATATTGGATTTATGATATTGCAAAATGATTATATAAGACTATATATTTGTATGTATGAAGTGTGCACACCAAGGGATCACAATACCGTTTCGAGCTCGGAAATAACCCACCGCTCGGCATCGATTTTCATCGAAAATCGATAGAAACCGAACGGTTTCGAAGTCAAACTCTTTGCACTCGGCGGTAAAAAAATAATTGAACTCACCGATTTTGCCAATTTTCGAGCGATTTTCACCGATTTTCTTCAAAAAGTCGGCAAACTAAGCGAAACAATTCGAAAATATATTTTGAGTGATTTTCACTGATTTTTGAGCGGTTTACATCGCATAAAATTTTCTTAATTTTTTAATTGGATCGGTTTATCGATCCCTGCACACACCCATCGAAATTTTACTAGTTCCACCACTAACCATCTACTTTGTATTCATACTTTAATAATTATTCAATTTAAAAAACATACAAACACCCCTCGAATTTACGTTGCATTACCAACGGCGGAGGTGCAGTGTTTCTGCCGTGGCCTCTTCTCAGCTGTCGAATTAGAGCGCGAATGGGCAAGATCAATCACCACTACTACAGAAATGCTTATATTAGACGCACCATCACAGACGGTTTTCAAAAACCGTCTGTAATATATAATATCACAGACGATTCTATAAACCAACCGTCAGTGAAACTATCACAGACCGTTATTAATTAAACCCGTCTGTGATTAGATAAATATCGCAGACGGTTTTGTATTCCAACCGTCTGTGATATTATCACAAACGGTTCTATAAAAACACCGTCTGTGATATAAAGTAATATCACAGACGGTTTTACTATACAACCGTTTGTATAGTAAGCACAGACGGGTTGTGTTTATAAACGTCTCTGATATTGCTTATATCACAGACGTTTTGTGTTTATAACCGTCAGGTATCTGCATTATAACATTTTGATGTTTTTATTGAACTACGTATTTTCATCGAAGGCCATAATTCGTTGATAGATAGGACGAAAAATGGTAATAACCATTTTATAACATAATGAAATTCGAAATTGCTAGTGATCGGACGTCGGTTTTTCGCAACATTTTCTTTCTACGTGTGAAACATTTTTCTTCGACAAACAAAAAAAATATTTCATACATTCAAAAAATCTTGCAATGCGTCAGAAAAAATGAGAATCGGACGTCCGAGTGTAAGTTTCTCCCAATGAAATTTGATAACCATCAGAATGTGACCATTTTATAACATAAAACATTTCATTACATTACTACATTATATATATATTATTACTTATAAATTAAAATAATCATCGCCGTCAGGAGGAGGTGGCGAGCTGCCATCGTCGTCGTCATCGCTCCCCGGTGGCTGCCATCGTCGTAAATGCCGTCGCGCCACGGTGGGCTACCGTCGTCGTCGTCGTCATCTGAGCTCCCCGAGTGCATGACGTGGTCGTCTTCCTCTGACTCTTCCTCGTCCTCCTCCCGCTCCTCCTCCTCCTCCTCCTCCTCCTCCTCGTCCTCCTCCCGCTCCTCCTCCTCCTCCTCCTCGTCCTCCTCCCGCTCCTCCTCCTCCTCTTCCCGCTTGCGTTTCCCGCATAGCGGCGACGCCGGGGGAGGTGATGGTGGAGCGGCGCCGGGGGAGCTTGCGGGAGGAGGTGATGGTGGAGGCAACGCCGGGGGAGGTAATGGTGGAGGCGACGCCGGGGGAGGTGATGGTGGAGGCGACGCCGACGAAGGAGAGCTTGCGGGAGATTCCATTAGCAGTAATGTGTTGATCGAATTCGATCAATAGCGGTGATTTAATAGGTGGCCGGAATTGAAGACGAAGCGAGAAACGAATAGTTCACATTCAAAGGCGCGCAGGAAACGAAGAGACGAAGACGGACCGTCGCTATCACAGACGATTCTATAAACCAACCGATTGTTGACTATCACACACCATTCCTAAATGCGCCATCACGGACGGTTTTTGAAATAACCGTCTGTGATATACCTATATATCACAGACGGTTTAGTTTACATAACCGTCTGTATAATATCACCGACGGTTGGTACACATCGCCGTCTGTAATCTTACTATATTACAGACGGTTATTACATAGAACCGTCTGTGATAAATCTTGCCTATATATAGGCCCGAGCGCTAGTTCGATGTTGTGGTCACCTGTTGGGATAGAATGCTAAGACCGTTATATCACCGACGGTTTGGCAATACAACCGTCTGTAAGCCTATATAATAGGTGATTCTTGTGATGTAATTAAGGTTAGTAATGGATAATTGCATTATATATATTAATTCAGATCTAAGGTTAGTATTGGATATAAAATTGCCTTATATATATTAATTCAATATCTAGCTTGGTTATGTAAGAAATTTAAGATTGTTTAGATCTAGCTTGTAGATCCATGTTTTGGTGGTGATAGTAATTGGACGTTATAATTGCAATATTATTTTGAAGCTCTAACTTGTTAAGGAAAGTGTACTTAATCAGTTGAAAAGAGAGTTCTAATTGGATCGAATATTACATGTGTAGCATAGATGGATCGAAGTGGATGTACGCTGGGACCGTCAGTGTGGAGTACATTAATGGCGTCTCCACTTTTAGAAGAGCTGCAGAGGAGGACATGTTTAATAAGGGAGTGCAGTATATGCCTTGTCCATGCATCGATTGCGAGAATATGATGATGTTTCGAAACTCAGCGCAGATCGAAACACACTTGATTATGCGAGGTTTCAAAAAGGGATATACATGTTGGACCAGTCACGGCGAAGAGCAGAATATACAAGAAGCAGGTGGTACTGTTAACATCTTCGACGAAGTCAACGATATGCTTAGGATGATCACATTGATTCTCGCTTCCGACGAGGATATGTTGCATGATGACAATCTGGACGAGATCTTTGCGCGCGACGCAGAAGGGAACCGTGATGAAAGGGAATATGAAAAATTCGTGGGTTTGATGGAGGACTCAAGAAACCTTTGTTTGCTGGTTGCAAGGTGAAATACACAAGGTTGTCGCCTCAGGCTTGAACTGCTGAAATTGAAGGCAAGCAATAGTTGGTCAGATAAGAGTTTCACAGCGCTGTTACGTCTATTGGCAAACATGCTTCCAGAGGGAAACGAGTTGCCGACAACAACCTACAAAGCCAAGAAGGTTCTTTGTCCCTTGGGAATGGAGGTAGAAAGAATACATGCATGTCCGAACGATTGTATCCTATACCGCAAAGAGTATGCAAACTTGCATGTATGTCCGGTGTGCAACGCATCCCGGTACAAGCGTAAGAGTCATTCAGATGAGGAGGTGAAGAAAGGAAGTCCTGCTAAGATGGCATGGTATCTGCCTCTAATTCCCCGATTGAAGCGTTTGTTTGCTAACCCAAAGGAGGCCAAACTGCTGTGTTGGCATTCCGAGAAGCGTAAGAACGATGGAATGCTAAGACACCTCTGACTCCACCCGGTGGAGAAACATCGATAGGAGGTATGAAGAATTCGCCGCAGAGATGAGGAATATAAGGTTTGGACTGAGTACAGATGGAATGAATCCTTTCGGTAACATGAGCAAATGGCATAGCACTTGGCCCGTGAATCTCTGTATCTACAACCTTCCTCCTTGGTTGTGTATGAAGCGAAAGTACATTTTATTGTCTCAGGCTTATCCAAGGACCGAAACAACCTGAGAACGATATTGATATGTACCTAGCTCCATTGGTGGAAGATCTAAAAACATTGTGGGTTCCTGGGTACAGGTTTGGGATGCATACAAACGAGAGAACTTCACTTTACACGCTTGTTGTTCTCGCACCATAAATGATTACCAAGACTTGCTAACCTGTCGGGCCGTAGTACAAAAGGTGCCAAGGCTTGCACTCACCGCCTAGACGATCTTCGAGAGTGTGTGGCTGAATCACTCGCGTAAAACCGTGTACATGCGTCACCGTAGGTTCCTTGGGAGGAAACACCCATACCGCAAGATGAAGAGACTATTCGATGGGAATGACGAAAACGGTTCAACTCCAAGGCCTTTTAGCGGGAGAGATGTTCATGACTTTGTAAAGGATTTGGATGTTACGTATGGAAAGGGACGTAAAGCAAGGTCGACCGTGAGAAGAGCTTGTGGAAGAAGAGATCAATCTTTTGGGACCTACCTTCTGGGAGCACCTAGAAGTTCGCCACTTTGCATCGATGTCATGCACGTGGAGAAAAATGTTTGTGATAGCCTGATTGGTCTCCTACTAAACATTAAGGGCAAAACAAAGGATGGTATCAACGCATCGACTTGACTTAGTCGATATGGGCATAAGACCTGAGTTAGCACCAAAAGAGACCGTTAAAGGTGGTACGTATTGCGAACCGACTTGTTACACTCATCAAAGGCCGAAGAACTGAACTTTGCGGTGCTTGCATGGTGTGAAAGTTCCGTCCGGCTACTCGTCAACATGATGAGACTTGTTTCAATGCAAGATTTAAAATTAATTGGCATGAAGTCTCATGATTGTCATGTGTTGATGACACAAATGCTCCCTATTGCAATTAGAAGTATTTTGCCAATAAAGGTCCGAGAGACAATCACGAGGCTGTGTTATTTATTTAACACAATCGCTCAGAAGGTCATCGATCCCGAAGGACTAGATGGTCTGTAGGTGAGGTGGTGATGACTCTATGTAATCTTGAGATGTATTTCCCTCCGTCATTTTTCGATATCATGGTCCATCTCATTGTTCACCTTGTAATAGAGATAAAGATGTGCGGGCCTGTGTTCCTACGTAGCATGTACCCGTTCGAGAGGTATATGGGAATTCTTAAGTCTTATGTACGAAATCGATCTCATCCGGAGGGTAGCATTGTCGACGGTTATGCACCCGAAGAGGTCGTCGAAGTTCTGCGTCGATTACATGGCTCAGGCCCAACCAATAGGTGTGCCTCGATCTCGCCATGAGGGGAGGCTCCAGGGTATCGTGACCATCGGAAGGAAAGCAATCACACCTGATCCAGTTGCGTGTGCTCAAGCCCATTTCACGGTTCTACAACACATGACTGTAGTGTCCCCGTACATCGTCGAGCACAAGCAATGGCTAAGGCAAGAGAATCCATCACGACATGAGTCTTGGATCATAAGACAACATAACCTTCAGTTCAACAATTGGTTCAAAGAGCGACCCATCACTGGGAGCTCGTCATATGACACCCTGAAATGGTTGGCAAAAGGCCCAGCTTTTACAGTTGTCACGTGGAAAGGATACGACTTAAATGGATACACATTTTACACGATAGATCATGATTTGAAGAGCACAAACCAGAACAGCGGGGTCTGCATATTTGCGTTCAGTACTGCTTGGTCAACGAGGAGCTCCTACTAGGGGTTCATATAGGAGATTTGGGAGCTTGACTATGTACTTTTCAAGATCCCACTATTTCGGTGTCATTGGGTCCACCTCCAGCACGTGAAGGTTGACAAGTACGGCATCACCACTGTGGACCTCAAACGTGTCGGATACAAAGATGAACCATTCGTGCTCGCAAACCAAGTTGTTCAAGTCTTCTATGTTACCGATCCGTCCGACAAGAAGCGCCACGTAGTTGTTCAGGAAAAAGGAGGATTGTCGGAGTTGAGAATGTAGTAGATGAGGAAGAGTACAATCAATTTGATGATTTGCCTCCTATCGGAAATGCCAAAGATGGTCCAAGAGGAACAAATTGAGGAAGTCACCTACACACGCTGGCCGATCATTGTGAAGGGCTAATTTTCACTGTATAATTACAATGTTAATTTGTAGCGAGGAGCATGCATGTATGGATAATAAAGTAATATTTCAGACTTATGTTATTGCACACGTGGTTGTAGAGTAGTAGGCCATAGTAATCAGAGTCAGTCGAATGGATAGTGGAACGGTGTGTACGGCACCCTTGTGGTGTGCATGGTGGTCTGTTAGCAACCAAGCTTCGTAAACTTGCGCACATCACAGTAGGGTATGTTCGGTACATGTTGAGATAGCAGTTTGCTGAGCCACGGAGGTAGCCCATGGTGGCATCCGACGCATAATAAAGTAATATTTTATCTCCGCTTCTTTTCTTCATGGATGTCGCCGATGTGCTCGGTGCAGGTAGGGCAAGTCCGTTACATGTTGAGACAACAGTTGAAGATGAACTATCACTATCCATAGATTTATTTCTGCTTCTTTTCTTCATGGAGTTTAAATTACGTACCCTAGCAGCGAGCTAGCTAAGGTCAAGATGAATGTCGACCCAAGAGCGAACTAGCTAAGTTGTATGCTCTGAAGCTCAACTTGCATGAGTATATATACTCCAGAGGAATGGTGGGCCGTATCACAGACGGTTCTAAACTAGAACCGTCTGTGATATATAATCACGCACGGTTCTATACCGTAACCGGCCTGCAATATGGTAATCTTACAGACGGTTCTAAAATAGAACCGTCAGCGATATATTATAACACATCGATTCTACACCATAACCGTCTGTAATATTACTGTATTACAGACGGTTATATTTAATAACCGTCTGCTTATTAATATTACAGACGGTTCTAGTTTAGAACCGCCTGTGATATTCAAACCCTATAAAACTTCTTCACTTGAAACGTTTTCTACCAGACTTCAAACGCACGCACACTTCAAACCCTACCGAGCGCCGCCGCCTCCCCAAGCGCCGCCGCCTCCCCGAGCGCGGCCGCCCCTCGAGCCCCGCCGCAGCCTCCCCCAGCCCCGCCGCCGCCCCGAGCACGCTGATGGAGACCGGCGCCGCCTCCCCGAGCCCCGACGCCGCCTCCCCGAGGCCCGCCGCGGCTGCGCCTCCTCCTCCCCCGACGGCTGCGCCTCCTCCACCCCCGGCGACGTCTCCTCCTCCCCCGGCGACGTCTGCTCCTCCCCCACAAGGTAAATGACTAATGCTCCTCCCCCACAAGGTAAAAGACTAAATGGGTGTCAGACCCCGAATGGATCCAACAAGAACTCAGATATGCGATGGATCAAACCAGCAATGAAAATAGAAATCAACGGCAATTCAGAACTTAAACGCAGAAAAGGGGAAGAAGAGTAAAGGAGATACGAAGCAAGAACTCAATAGTTTTAGATATCTGTTGTAATGCACATCGAACAACTCCAGTCCCTTTAATACCTGCTTCCAGCTAGTTTACCACAAAAGACAAAGTCGGGTAAACTAACTCTGTAAACATGAAACTAGCTAATTACCCTTAATAGTAAATACTACTTCTACTAGCCACCATTGGATCACCATAGAACGTTCTCCATCCTCTCCGCAAATTGCTCGATCCTCATGAAGTACCGTCTCCACACGATCTCATTACTTGAAAGGGTATTGTGAAATCTCAGCCGTCAGTTGTCTGAAGGAAACTCTCTTCTACTCCCCAATCCGATTCAACTCTCTGGTGTCTGACAATGGGATCAACTAGCTAGCCTGTAGCGCTTTAACAAAGACGCCCAAAAAGCGCAGGCAGAATCTGCCGTGCCAAATGCGAAGCCGCCAAGAACATTCCATCACCCACATTGCTGGGAATTTTGTTAATCCCTTCTGAGTCCAGACGCAAAATCACATTGTTGGGAATTTTATTACTCCCTCTAGATACAAAATAAAGTCGTTTTAGACTAAAACTTCCAGTGCCAATATATATTTTTTTAAAATATTTAGATAGGATATATGAAAATGATATAGCTAGATTTGTCTTAAAGAGTATTTTCATGATATTATAATTTTATTAAATTTTATGGATGTATTACAATAGTAATGAGTGGTCAAAGTTGCATTTTTATGGATGTATTAAAATATTGAAATAATGTTTGCACCAGTATGTTCTAGATCAAGTGAATAGTTAGGTTCATTTATTTTATTTTTCTTTTCATAGTTCCCTCTCTCTCTCTCTCTCTCTCTCCTTTGTTCTTTACATCGGGCCCATGGTCGTGGGCGTCGGGTGGCAACTTCACAGCTCCGGCGGTGACGGTGGATGGAAACCTGGCTGAGGATGAAGGGGACAACGGGGAACCCGAGGGCGGCAGTGGAGTAGCGGCGGCGACATTGTTGGATGTATTTGAATTTTGATTGGATATCGTCGGAATTTTGACCTGATCATGACACCAAAATGAGTTAAAGTAGCCTCTCTCTCTCTCTCTCTCTCTCTCTCTCTCTTTCTCTCTCTGCCATGTAATCATGACATGAGAATCTTAACATCTTTGTTATAGAGTACCCTTAGTCATAAGAAACTGGATGTTTAGATGTAATAGGCTATGTAGAAACAAAAAGATTTAGATGAACGTAGGCTGCTACAACATATTTTGTCTTTTCTTTTCTTTTCTTTTCTTTTCTTTTTCTTTCTGAAGAACAGTGGACATTTCTTCTTTTCATGTGATGAACACATCCAAACAGTTCCCATCGAAATAATGATGGAATAACATTATTTCAATATTTTCTATCCACCTTAGGACCAACTGAAGGATCTGTTCAGCCGAGTCAAGTCAAACCAACTCGCGCTCCAAGAAAAGCAAACAAAAGGCCAACAGGCCGATATAGCATCACGGCGATTGATCCGAAAGATGGGTCCCCTACCGGATGTAAAAAGGTAGTGAATGCATTACGAACAATGTGCGGGATAGTTGTTCGCGAACGGGTTCCCATCACAATTGTATCCTGGAAGTCACTGACTGACGAGGGCCGCAACGACCTGCTTACAGAAATCCTTTCCTCCTTCGATATCCCAGAAGAACTCGAGGCCCTAGTGCGACGGTATGCACTGCTAGTGGCAGGAAAGGCGTGGAAGACCTTTAAGAGCACACTTGTCAAGGAATACGTCAAAAAGGACATGACTCCCTACTCTAAGTACGGGTTCATTACTGAGGATTCATGGCGACGTTTTGTTCAGATGAAGACGACAGATCAGTTCGTGCTTGAAAGCGAAGCCCACAAGGCCCTGCAGTAAGGAACACCCACCCCACGGACTCGGCACGGCCACGCTGGGAAGAGGATGCAATGGGACAGGAGGACGAGGGGACTCCGCGCCATTTGAATCGATTGTTGACCAGCGCGCCAGAGACTGGCTAAGAGCGAGGTCATGTGCCACACCATCTGGCACCATATCCTTTACAAACCCTGCGGACGAGGAAGTCTGCCAACGTTTGGTAAGATATCGAACCACCATTTTGGTACGTATTTAGTTCCTAACTTCATAAGTGAAATAACTTGTTGGGATCTTGCGGTAGAGTTGAGTGCACAATCTTCCGGTGGATCTTTTGTCCCAAACAGGAGAGAGATGCACTCTCCACGGCATTGGGAAACAAGGAACGCCTGGTCGCACGCGAGGCAAAGGGGTTTTCGTTCCACTGGAAGACGGGCTTCAAGACACCGACATGTACCGGAGTAAGAAGAGAGGTAGAGGCAGCGTGAGAAAAGATCGTGAAGGATCTTGAGGACAGTGAGAGAAGAATTCAATGATAAGATAAGAAGCCTCGAGGAAAGGCTCAATGCTCAAAACACAAATCCTGTGGAAGACCTAGGGTTCAGCCCCACTACACGTAGAGCATTTGTCGTCATACGACAGGGTAAACACCCGGCAGATTCACATGCCTGTGACATCAAGGTATACTAAGTATGATCCCTTGAATGCTCCATAGATATATCTTTTGGCACATTAGCTAATTGGGTACCGTTGTGTAGGAGCCCACGCGGTGCAATCTCCAGTGAGAGTTGCCAATTGCTCCTTCCTATACAGTCGCTTGGGGCCTCGCGTATCCATCCATTGAAGGGGCGATGGTGCACGGTACCGCTAGCGCCGGTTTCACGAAGGTCAATGTGGACGGCGTTCATGACATTTTCAAGATCATCACACTACAATTGCCTCCAAATGACGAGCTTGAGACATCGGGATGTCATCGGCACATTCATCCAAAGGCCCAAAGAATGACATATCTCTAGACATCCATCCTCCACCGAAGTACCTCTACTTCCTCCGCGAGAAGTTGATCCAATTCCCCCAAATCGCTTATCGTGCCCTCCCCACCCAAAAACATTGACAAAGTGAGTTTGATATTGACTTTGACTATGATTGCTCTCTACTCCCCTCGTCTCCCGAAGATTTCCGTTCCAACAAAGAAAGGGAAGGGCAAATCGAAAAGATAGTGAAGGCCTTGGAGTACTATCCGATAGCCCGCTGGCCGGGTATTCAAGCTAGGAGAGCCTTTATTAACGGAAGATCGCATGAAGACATTGACTTATCGCTGCAAAAGCCTGCATACATACTACATGAGACAAGCTAACAAGCCGGAGAACGAACGCATAACAAGTATCATGGTCCGCTACAAGCCTAAGCATCTGCTCAACGAGTCAATGGGGCTACTTCGCGGTCGGCTTCCAGGACCTGTTCGATCTCTTCAACCTCGACGCCCTCGACGCCTCGCTCTTAAGATGCTGGACATTGTGAGTGTGTCTTCCCTGTAATACGGAAAAATGTCATATATATATATATATATATATATATTTTAAGTGACCCCTTTGCCTAACTTTTGTATATATAGATTCATGATACGCGAAGCGAGAACGAACAATACATCGGTGGGTTTCCTCGACCCACTCTTAGTCTCGCAGCCAACAATGAACCAAGATGCAAAAGCAGTAGAGGAATACGCATTTACATGCCTTGGATGCTCGTAAAGATAAAAGCTTCATACTTTTACCCTTTAACCCAGGGTAAGTGTCGCCCGACTTGGTATACTCTCATTTGTAATGTGCACACAATACTTTGGTGCTAATTGACCATGGCAACATACCTATGCAGGTTTCACTGGTTCTAATTGTAATTCATCCGCCAAGAACCGGGTTATTTACGTTGATTCCTCACATACCGGCAACCACGACTTGAACTCCTATCGCACGGTTAATCACCAGGTAACCACGTTGTTTAAGGAGCTTGTTGCTCCTGGAATAGCCGAGGCTAACCTTTCAAATCACGTGGGACGGTCAAAGCTTTGCGAGATCCTTCGCTCAAGGCGGGATAAGGCGTTGCGGCACGATTTCAAGTTTTCGTATCCTCTATACAAGATAATCCTATTTCAAACTCCGTAGCCATGATTCTCGAACTAAGCAATTCTATTTTTCCGCCACCAACAAGGACAGGCAATAACCGATGTGGATTTTACGTTTGCCATAACATGCATCTCCTCATCAATGAAACACAAATGAGTAATAATAAAACTTCGTTTGCAAGACAAGGATCTCAAGGCCCATTCGAGGAAAACTTTGTTTTTTCCTAGTCACTGAAGTCATTAATAAAAAAGGCGAGTTCTACGCAGGTGCCTAACTGCAAGAGTTAGGTTTATCTCTGTATTGCCACTTGTACTGTCATTAGTCAAAGCAATTCTAATTTTCCAGTTTATTTGCTGAAATGGATGTACGGATAGTGCTTGTGATGATCTGTGATCGCTGAAATGGATGTAATGTCTCTGTCTCTGATGAACTGTGAAATGGATGTAATGATGCTTGTAATGTCTCTGTGATCGATGAAATGGATGTAATAATGCTTCTGTGCTGATCTTCAGTTGATGGGCATGAAGGGAGTCAACATATCTCATATCAAGAGCCATCTTCAGGTAATACATAGGATTTTCCAAGTATACATATGCCATACTATATCTTACCACTAGTGCGGACATATATCTTGCCGTATATCTGTGCTTTCTTTTTCAGATACATATCCCTAATAGGTCACTAGTGTGCAACCTTCTTCTTTTTTCTAAAAAATGTTGAAGTCTATGCTTTTCTTCTAGTGCCTAATCCCTGCTCTTGCACGATCAAATACAGGTTGAAATAGAGAAGGTTAAGAAAAGAAGAGAGGAAAGAGCAATTGAAAAAGCACACCATGAGGAGGAAATGGTATGTATATATCCCTGGTTATCATAAATCATATATTAGTTTCAAGTAATATTGCTTGTGGAACTAAAGGTCTAATTTATTCTAGTTGTGGTTATTTTCATTGTGTGGATACTATTTCATCCAACAATAACTTGTATATAGTAATGTGGTGGGAGTGCATCATTTGATAACTTTATTTAACGCTTTCAAGAAAGGAAATCCTCAATCTTTGCACATATGAGACATTGTTGTCTCTGTACAAGGTGCCGACCTTTACTTGATTGATGATTTCCTTCGAAGTTGCCACACTCAGTGCGAAATTGAAAAAGGGTGGTATAGTGGATGTTGAAGCTGCTGCAAGAATTGTGCTTCATGACTGGAATGAGGGTAGGATATACTCTCTCCCATATCAACTTTGTTGATTCTTTATTTTTTTCCGAGTCACCTGATCGTCCTGTTGTTTTAGGTAAAATACCCTATTATACACTGCCACCTAAAAGGGATGCTGTGGAGGACGCAGACGCCATAATTATTTCAGAAGCTGGGAAAGAATTTAATATTGATGAAATTTACACAGCTGAGTCTTCATTTGCTGAAATGGATGTAATGATAGTGCTATAATCAGCTTGGAACAATTGCTAAATGAATCCCAAATCTGTGATCGCTGAAATAATGCTTGTCTAATAACTGCAATGTAGCTTCTGTGTTATGTCTGTTTCAGAGGGCATGGCTAGCATTTCCTGAGGCTAGCCAATAAACAGAAAAAGATGTATGTATGAAAACCATATCACAGACGGTTCACAACTAAGCACCGTCTGTGATATAAATATCACAGACGGTTCATACATGTGGACCTTCTGTGATAGTTTGTATAACACAGACGGTTCATATTACAAACCGACTGTGATATACACTAACACAGACGGTTGGTATATGGAACCGTTAGTGATAGAATTTATATCACAGACGGTTCATATTACAAACCGTCAGTAGATTTAATATAGCACTGACGGTTGGTATATGGAACCGTTAGTGATAGGATTTATATCACAGACGGTTCATATTACAAACCGTCAGTAGATTTAATATAGCACTGACGGTTCTAAATAAGAACCGTCTGTAAAATTATTATCACAGACGGTTAATAAAACCGTCTGTGAAGTGGTTATATTATCACTG
The DNA here is from genome assembly GCA_036346355.1 of Rhipidocladum racemiflorum. Classification (NCBI taxonomy): domain Eukaryota; kingdom Viridiplantae; phylum Streptophyta; class Magnoliopsida; order Poales; family Poaceae; genus Rhipidocladum; species Rhipidocladum racemiflorum. The sequence goes on along the minus strand of CM070576.1, from coordinate 64,971,186 downwards.
ACCCATTGTTAGAGACGGTTCACAAAGCCGTCTCTGATGATATTTGTGAACCGTCTCTGATGGGCTTTTCTGTAGTAGTGCACCACAGTAAACTGGGGCAGTGTTTCTTGGTACTGTATCTATAGTGGTTTGCCTTGCGACGCTCAAAATCACTGTGGTCATGATGTGTCCTCCGCCTTACGGCAGAGGATGTGCTTCCGTCCAGTAGTGTCTAACTCGAACAGGTTGCCCTGTGCAGATCCAGACTAATTCAGCTTAGTCATCTTCAAGAAATCGGAAAGCATTCTCTACTTGGAAGAAAACAGAAGACACTTACATAAGCAGATAGGATCCTATCTACTTGATTACGCCATGTATTGGACTTCGAATCTCCCTACGAGACTTTCCTGTCAGAACAACGTGCTCCGATTGGCTTAAGGGTGAAGTGAATTAAATTAAAACCTAAAAACCAATACTTGCTTCGTTTCTAAATACATATCAGTGTAGCTTTCAAAGTTGCATATCATTCTACAATTTCGAAACAACTATTAATTGTTTTTTTCCCTTTTCATACACCTACTATCGAGAATGATTACATACATTAGTTGAAATGTTAAATCCTAAAACGTCTGCAAGAATGGAGGAAGTAATTAGTCCGATTAAACCATTTGATAATAAGATCAATAGGAAGATTGAGCGTAGATTGAGCATGACACACTAGAACTTCACTTCCTGCAAGAAACTATTTACCGTGTATAATTCTAGCGCAAAGACACCTCAGGTCAACTGAAGACCGCCTAATATCGATCGTCAGAAAGTTTGAACCATAAATTCAGGATGACTTGTATGGAGCTAAAGTCTGATAGCAAAACAATATTACATTTGTATCCAATTGTAGGTGACCTTTTCTTTCTATGCATTATTATGCCATAAACAAGAAACTTGTCATGGACCGATGAACAAAATGATCATTGCACTTACAAATAAATATAGTTTTCTGCTAACAATCCTTCCATTTCCCCCCTTTTATTAACAATAATTAGTAGTTGCTGAGAACAACCAGACATGCCATCTAACTTTAAATTTTCAATGATTCAGCATTCAAACTGTTAATTATGATGATTTACATCTGGTCTTTTAGGATTCGTAAAGGTGTGCTAGATGGAATACTAATAGGGGACCCCTACTTACTTCAAAGGAGTAATAAGGAGGCTATATAAACTCATGGGTGATCATAGAGAACCCAATCAACCAACAAGCTACAAACCAACTTATCCAAAGCAAGAAACGCACGATGGGTTTAGAGGCTATGTTATTCTTTAGCACTAGATTCTTGTATAGAACAAAGATCCGAGAATCCTAAAAGGTTCGAGAGGGTTACAAGAGAGTGATAATCCATTGTACTCTTTTGAGGTTGTATTTAAAGAATTTGCGGTTGGCTTTGCCAAATCTTTTCTCTTATCGTGGTTGCTTCATCGTCGTTAATTTAGTTCTCTCTACGAGATTCATCCTCTTCGCTCTTGAGACCATACACGCTTGTGCTGTGTCTTACAAAACTTTGATTTAATTCGAGAGTTGCTACACATAAGAAGAGTAACACAGTCATAGACTAATGGTTTTTGGAATAATCTGATATATGCCACTCCTCAATCTGAAAATTCGATGGGATGTGTAAAAAATGCCACTCAATGGCATGATTTTCAACATGCCATCGAATTTCCAATTCCTAGAGTGGCAAATATCCAAATGCCCCTTTTTTTTGGAAAGACACAGGAAGTGTCTATTCATTGAAAAAGGCAGAAGCCAAACCTGCTTTGTGTTCCATATACTGGTGCTTCAGTTCCATCAGAAGCAATATGACCGATCAGAAGCAATATGACCTCAGCAAATTATTGCTTTTTTTACTTCCCAACTTCTTCAACTCTGTTGAAGAACCACGCAGCTTATCTGAAAAATTGCATTATACACATCACTAATTTTCCACAAATCAGACTTACTTTTTAAAGTTCAGAGTGTTTTTTCTTTGCATTAAAATCGTCTGCGTGAGCGTATTTGACCGAACAATTGTCTTGGTTCTGGTTTCTCAGTTCCCACTTATACAGGGCTAACCACAGGAGATTTCTTCAGCTTCATGAATGCAGATGCCGGTTTCCCCCCCATTGAAGTTCACATGCGGCGACTCGATTGCCGAAAAATAAGCGGCAGCAACTACTAGCAGTTTGCGATGCAAGGCATGTCAGTAAATGTAATACAATGGATCTGTGGAACGTGGATCCAATGCAGATTATCGATGCATTGTCAAGCAAGTACTGAAGTAGCATCTGAAGGTACGTCCTGCAGGTACTTGAGCAATGGCTGGCGACCATGAATTGCCATAAACTATTCAGCCCAACCTACGGGCATCCTGCATTACTTGCTTGGCACTTCGCAACGTGCAGAGCACATGCTGCTCACCGGTCACGAAGCTCACATGGATGGTTCTTGCAGCTGCAGAGGCTCGTAGGGATCGGCGTGAACTCGAAGAGAAACAGGTTCAGATGGTTAACGGTTGAAGCGGGCTCACACTCCAAAGCTCATTATTGGGATGGGATTAAGCGATTGAACAGGTTCCTGCAGTTCGACATTTTCCTGAACTTTCTAGTGTGAAAGACGAATATTGCACTCCGTGATAAAAAAAAATTCAGTGTTTAGAGCTTTTTTTTTTGTCTGTCGCAATCTTGATCATTGACCAGTACAAGCCGTTGCTTCTAGAGGTTAAGCCCTCTGGGGTATTGAGACGCCTGTGTACAGGAGCTGAGGCCATGTTCTTGACAAACAGCGCATTTGTTCACCTCCTCGTCAGTGGAGTTGACTTCAGGGGATCGGTATCTAAAGTTAAAGCTTATTGGGTTGAACAATCTTGTGCTCCTAACCAGGATTTCAAGGTATGCTTTCATAGGCATGGTGGACCTGCAATGTTGAAATGCATTGGAATACGAAGCAACATCTTATCGAGATACTACTAGGTTCAGACTCCAGAGAACACTTTCGAGTTTTGAGAGAAGAAGATACGAGGATAAGGTCGGTGAGTGATCAGGTGCGTGCGGCTACATTTCTTGGAGTTTTATGGACATTGTTGGCACCTTTAAGATCATTCTACGCACACTTCTTGGACTGGAATTGGGCATGGACTGATAAGAGGAAAAAGGAGGAAAGTTATTTGTAAGAACTAGAATTAGTTGGTTGTTCTCAGAAAAGTCAGTCCAATTTTACTTTTTGTCCAGAGCTTCCAAGAAAGGAAGAAAGGAGTAGCAGACAAAACAACCATCGGAAAATAAGGAGGGAAATGAGTACAGCACTGATATCTCGTAGATAAGTAGGATTATATTAATTTCTCCGTGTGTTATTTTATGTTCTTGCATTTTCATCAATATACATCTATGAAATACTATATTATATTTTGGGATTTGATAAACATCATCCGGATGTTTTTGTTTGCTGAAATCACCCAAATATGAGAGCATTGGATCATTGTTGAGATTCGAGAGTATCGGTTACATTCGATCTTATGATTTGATCTAACGGTTTAATCATATGATCTAAAATTTAGATGTTATTTAAGATAAAAACATCCAGAAGATACCCATACACTCCCTTATATTTTTCATTATACTTTGGATGATGTGTTTTGCTTTATTTCATGATAGTAAATAACATTAAAAATAACTGAAGTGGAGAGATATAGAAAGAAATGGTAAAATATTGCATCGAAATTGTAGAATGATATATATTTAGAAACAAAAATTGAAAATTAAAATAACATATATTTGGAAACTAAAATAACATATATTTGGAAACGGAGCGAGTATTACATGACTATAACGCCTTTTCCGTTTATGAATACCTCCTCAAGCCTGAAAATCACGAGTGAAAATAAAAGGAGGATACTGAACCACAAACAAGCATCAAACTCTGAAGATATTGTGCGAACCTTCAGAACAGAACGAAAACCCAAAACATGAATGTGCAGAGCCAAGTGCAGGACATTGGCGCCGAGTCTGCGTTACACATATACAGTGCTATAGAAATAGTAGCTTTCATGAATTCGAAGGCAGTGTTTTTCCCTTCATCAGCACTTGGGTTACCAATTTACCAGTGTTTGCTGCTCGTTTCTTTGCTCAGGTAAAATACTAAACAGGGCTTATCCGACACTTTGCCCTCTTCTGGAGTAGTAGTAATTAGTAAAACAGTAAAAGGCAAAGTAAAAAAAAAAAACACCATTTTGATCTCTCTTTTTCAAAGCTGATATAGGACTTTCCAGCGTTTGATCAAGTTATACTCGAAATGACCCCAAAAGTGGCATTCATTTCATTACATAGTAGTATAGTACAGGGGCGTACACATTCACCTTACAATGCTCCAAAAAGCCAAGATTTATATAAACAACGGCCGGCGAGATGTACTATAAAGATAAAAGAGCAATAACTGCAAATCGAACAGAAAAATCAAATCTTCCGGGTAGAGGTAGCGCCTATTAATGGCTTTTCAACAATAATAACAAGAGACCTCCATTTCCACATCAATCTTTCCGTGATTCCATCCATGAGGGCTGCATTGCCCAATTCATATCAGCTCAACTCAAAAAAATGGGGAAAAAAAATTTTTAAGCAGTAGAGTAAATTCTAAACCGCGGGGGGAGATAGCACCGAATCATCCCTCACCATCCCAACAGTTAAAAACGCAAAGCATAAAGGAAAAAAAAAGGAACATTTTTTTGGGGGCATGCATGCTAAGAACTAGTAGTAGCGTTCTTATGCTCCGCCTATCTGCACAATGGGTTGTTGGGCGTGCCGCGCCCTACCTCGTCGGCGGCGTACTCGCAGCTGCAGTAGCAGAACGCGGCGTCCTTCTTGTTCTTCTCGACGTCCTTGAGGATGGCCTCGAAGACGGGCACCTCGCAGGGGATGCGGAGCACGCCCTCCTGCTGGAACCCGAACTCCTCCTCCGCCTCCCGCAGCAACGCCGCGAACGCCCGGTGCTTCAGGTACTCCGTCGGTATGACGAACCTCTGCATCGAGGGGCCCACGCACACCGCCAGGTGGCCTCGAGGCGGCGTCGCCGGCGAGCCCGAGGGGCTGTCCGTGAAGGACAGCGTCCGCTTCAGAAACTTCTTGGCCTTGCTCTCGCCGCCGCCATTGCCGCCGGCGGTGGCCGGCTCCTTGGGCCTGACGGAGAGCTTGCGCCACTTCTTGAGCATCTGCTGCAGCCGCACGATCTCGGTGATCTTGTTCGACTTCTTGCCTCCGGTTTGCTCCATTTCCGTTTCTTGGCCAGAAACTTGGAGAGAATTTCGGGTGGTTTTCGGATACGTTTTCCACGGGTTTGGCCGGGTGGTGGCGTTGTGCAGCCTTGGGGCGTTCACGGAGGGGGATTTAAAGGGAAGAAGTGGGTGGGCCCACTTTTCTTAGGGAATACTCCTTTTTATTTATTCTCTCGGTGTATTTTTTTCCCTCTCTTCTGAGTAATGGAGTTTAATTAATTAATTAATTAATTCAGTTGAGGTTTCTGCAGGTAGGTTAGTAAAGAAAAGAGAATGCCAGTTCGGGGGAATCTGAATAGATTTCTGCTTGCTGTTGCCGTCTTGGGGGAAATGCTGGCTTGCATCTGTCACTGTCAGGCTAAATATGAAGAGTAATTGTGCTGCAAATTTTGTTGTGCTTTTTTTTTTTTAGTTTTTTTTCTCCATGTTGGCATGGACTCATGGTGTTACGGTTTGACTTCACATGTTTAAGAGAGAGGGAGATAGGAGCAGTGTTTTTAATACAAGTAGAATAAATCTTAAAGAGAGGTGCTTCTATGCTCTTTCTTCTAGTACAAGTTGCATAAATCTTGAAACAAGCGAGAGGGTAAGTAATCACCATCTACTCTTCATTCATGCTTTAATAGTTGTGCAACTTTTAAAAGAGTGTAGAAGCACCTCCCAATCTTAAAATAAATAAATAAATAATTAGGTAAATAATTAGCTTCTAGTTTTTATTATGTAACTTTTAAAAAATGATGCTCGGGACGGTGGATTTTTTTAACAGCATTAACTCGATCGTAACAAGTGAGCTGATGGAGCATTCCTGTATTCTGATTATGTTTTTCTTGTATGCTTTTACTCTGATCAGAAAGAGTAAATCTCTGATTTGAACTGAAGACTCGTACCAGTAAATCTCTAGGAGAGGATAACTGAAAGCAGTGGCGTATGTGACGGCCCGCCTTTTTAGGGGCAGGGCCGTACTCCTCGACAGCTACCCAGGATGATTAGCTGCCGGGAATCAGCATCTCATTGCCAGACAAGAGTTAACACAAACTATTTTTATTGAATATAGGGCCTAACGGCCAAGGTTTTTACATAAGAGGGCGCAGCAGGGCCCGAATATTATACAAGCAAAACACCGCACAGGCAGGCCTGAGCAAAAGACTAAGACCTCAAAACCAAACAAGATCGCCATCTACGTACTCCTGGTATGCTCCAGCTTCTTCAAACTCTGAAAGGGTCGGGGTTTGCAAGGGGTGAGTACGGGAGTACTCAACAAGTCGTACGGAGAACTCTGAATACTATATGCAAGGGCTAACAAATGAAGGCAATAGGGTTAAGTATCTGGATGCAGCTTTATTTTATAACTCATTTTACATTTGAAGCACAAACCATAACAATTACTTGAGCTTGGTTACGGGTATCACCCCAGTTCAAACTTAACTTCATTAACCGGAAGTACGGCGTAATCGATTACCATTGATTTACTCTGCAGATGTGCTCAGCTTTACCCACAAGATATCTACGACCGTTAATGCCAAGCGCTAACAAACATGCAACTTAAATGCATGCGGCCGGGCCGAGATGATCACAGCGTTTCGTTAATCATTCCTGTGTTTAGTTGTTAACCGATAGGCTCGCGCTATCCTGGACCTGGTTATTCCAGCTATAGCACCTACCGTTGTGAGAACCAGCGAATGACACTCCGGTCCATCCCTGTTCCACCCCTTCGGTATACTCCCCTGCCAGGGAGGCCGATCCCTATTCCCCACCGGGAATAGTCCACCAATTTATTCAAATTTTATTTCAGGAATGATTAATGTCTTCGAGCTATGTCGAGTCGCTCGCTGACCATTCCGACTTGTGGTTGAGCGAATACTTAAGTTATTTACTTTGCTCAAGGGGGGTTATTAACCTTACACTGCCAAAGACCAAGCCTTTCCATCCACAAACCCATTCCAATACCCACGGTACCGGCCACCAGACAAACCAAGGCATTAATCATCAGTCGGGGATTGAAATCTCATCCACTCGGGACTTATCCAATTCTGTCCCCCAGACTGTAGCACATTTCCAAAACAATCGAGCCAGCGGCTCGACATCATTTATTTCCATTTTTCAAGATTTTGATATCATACTAACCTGAATAATATCTAACTTAACAAGGCATATATACCTCCTAGGGTTACAAGGATTAATTTGGAATTCAATATTTTTCAAGGAAGTTCCATGAGCAATTCGGCATTATCTAGGTATCATGTCATTCTAAAATACTGGATTTCAATAATTCAACATACAGTAAAATAATGCGGTATAAAATAAGTACTAAGTATACATGGCATGAATAGGTTCAATATGATCAAGGGTGTACGGCTTGCCTTGCTCGGCGATCGGATCGGCTGAACCGTAGTCGATGTAGTCGTACTGGGCCCCTGTCGGGTCCGGGTCCCGCTCGGCATCATGGGTACTCAGGAATTGTCCAACGGTCGGATCTAACGCGAAAAGGACGAATGGCAATAAACAAATGGAAAATGAAATAAAATGGAAAACGAGAATGAAAACAGAAAACCGGAACCGGGCTGAGAGAGAATGAGGGGTGATTTGGGCATTTTGGAATTTTGGGGACTCCGGATTGAGGAATGGAGGGCATTTTTGGACTCAGTGGCACGAGACGGTTCGGAATATGTATTTGGTGGAGCTCGGGGTTTTCCGGGATTTTTCGGGAATTTTCTGGGCTATTTTTGGATTTATAATCGAATTTTTGGAATTAATAAGAATTATTAAAAATCCAAAAATTCAAAAACCGTCGGGACAGGCTGGTCAAGACAGCTGGCACGCCTGCTCGGGCCGCTCGCCCATTAAAGCGGCGCGTCAAGACGCGGCTGGCCGCCCAACCTGCCCACCTGGTGGCAACAAGACAGAGGGGGGGCTCGGCACAGGGTTAGGGTTAGGCGGGGCGAGGCGAGCGACGGCGGCGGGGCTTGCGCGAGCGGCGGCGGTGCGGCAAGACGAGGCGGCCGGAGCCGGAGAAGGCAAAGGCGAGGGGGGAAGCTCACCACGGGGAGAGAAGGGGAGCGGGGCAAGGTGAGCTCGGGGGTTTGAGGGCTTTTATAGCCCCCGACGAGGAGAGAGAGGAGGCGGGGGGGGGCGGCATGGCGACGGCGTGGGCGACGGGACGGCGGCACCACGGAGGGGAGGCGATGGGACGGGGCATGGCGGAGAGGACGTGGTGACGACGTGCGCGGGCGAGGCCGGAAATGGCGGCGAAGTGAGCGAGGAGCCGGCGACGGCGCTGAAGGAAGGATGACGCCACGTGCGGCGCGCGAGGCGACAACGACGGGACAGCGGCGAGGTGCGAGCGACTGGGCGCAAGGAGGGAGCCGGCGAAGGACCGGGCGGAGGCGATGGACCAGAGGTCCGAGCGGGGCTTCAAGGTAAGGATCAAATCCCCAAACCCTAATTTCCGGCTTAAGAACTAAATCCGGATCAAGAACTCCAAATCCAAATCAAGAAAAACTCGAATTAGGGTTTTGCAATTTCTTTTGAAATTTGGGGATGTTTCAGCGTAGTCAATAGGAGTTCTGTTAGGCTGGATCTTACCCTCTAGCCATTGAATCCTAAGTATCCTTTTTTAGTATCGACGCTTAGTTTTTGGTATAACGGTGGCAAATTCACATGCACTCGGACGCAACTGGAGGAAGAAGAAACCTTGCTATATGGTGAACTGCTTTCTAGACCATGTGGTTTGGTGGGGTCATTACTTGTTATAATCCTAATTTGGCAATTGGTAATTTCACTTGCCTGTAAAACTGGACTCAAACCCTATAAGTACGCAGAGACCATTGAGGGATGGGGTTAGCTTGATACCTCTCCTTTGGGAGGACATAGAGAGTCACGGGGAGTTGGCGATTGCGAGGGCATGGTGAGGGTGTTGAGTGGATGCTAGAGAGCTGATGAGGGGTGCGAGTGTGCAAGGAAGAAGGCACAACGTGAGTTGGTGATTGATTAACCAGTTGAATGAGTTGATCACAACAACAAATAACCAATGTGAGCCTCACTTTTGATATATGATTTTTTTTGTCAATTGTAACTGTGTCAATGAGTTGAATAGAGACAATAGCCAATTTGTTTGATTGATTAATGTTAACTTGCTCATATATATCCAACAATTTGACAAGCGAATGATACACAAGTATTTCTCATATAATAAAGTACCAGTAGTAACCATCGAACCGCTAAGACCACAATACAAACTATTTAATATTTTTATTTCAATTTAGCCTAATTCTTGAAGCTTACCTTCTATTCTTATCTTAGCTTCTCCATTTACTAAAAGTTTGTTAGTAGCATTTGCTTCTCTGTAGAGGAGCATCTTCGGAAGTTCAGATCCTAGGAAAATGGATCTAAAACTACTAGTACCCTCTCCTGAAATATTCAGTCAAGCAAAGTTCTGTTAATCCCCAATGCATGTCTATGGCCTCATTCTCCCATTGGATTTCCTGCTGGATCGAGACACACACACACACACACACAGAGAGAGAGAGAGAGAGAGAGAGAGAGAGAGAGAGAGAGAGATTCACATCAGAGCACGGGAGTGGCTGTTGAGCCTACATGTGATCAACAATTAATAATGCGCTACTACTGGCTAAGCATTTACATACTAATTCTTTTCTGCGTCGATCAGCTCGGCTTAATTAACCGCCTGCGCGCCTGTGATTGCTCTGTAATCATTTTGGCCGTTGGCATTGGCAGCATTGACCTGAATAATTTTGACACGGTTCTTTCGGATTTTTCATGGGAAGGGGTTCGTGCATCGTTTCTTCTGAACTGAGGCAGGTTGCTTAGTGATAATTTTTATTAGCGAGGTAATTATTTTGAAACAACCCAAATTTCAAAATCAATTTAAATTTGAACTTCAATTGCATTTTCAGTTTGGTTTTGGAATTTAAATTTGTTTGAATTCGGTTTTTGGGCCAAATTCTTTGCTTGTGGGCCGTCCGGCCCATCTCCCTTCCAATTGCTCCGCCCGGTGGCCCGGCCACTGGCCCGCCGCCCGGCAGCCTACGTCTCCCCGGCGCCGGCGCCGCCAGCGCGTGGCGCCTGCCTCACGCCCGCCCGTGGTCCCAGACCATAAGCACGCAGCCGCTCACGCCGCCACGCCCACGCCGCCACAGATCGGTCGCCTGCTCGCCGCCCTCTCTCTCTCCTCGCCTCCGGCTATAAAAGCCCGAGCTCACCGCCTCCATTCCTCGCCCCTCCCCTTCTTCGCTCGGGTGAGCCCCTCCCTCTCCCCACGCCTTCTTCTCCTCTGGCTCCGGCCGCCGCCGCCAGCCCTCGCGCTGCCGCCTCGCCTGGAGAACCCTAGGGTTTCCCCCTACTCGCTCTAGTGGGCCGGCCCAGCCGGCCTCGTTCGCCCAGCCCCACGCGCACCTGGGCCGTGCGACCCATTACTGTGGCCCACGGCCGGTTTTTCTTTTTCTGCGATTTTTGGATTTTTAATTGATTAGTAAATCCGAAAATCCGTTTTTAAATTCCAGAAAATCCCCAGAAAATTCTCAAAAAATTCCGTGAGCCCCAGAAACCCACTGAATACATATTCCGAACCGTTTCGACCCACTGAGTCCAAAAATGACCTCCGTACTGCAATCCGGAGTCTCCAAAATTCCAAAATGCCCAAATCGCCCTTCGTTCTCTCTCTCGGTCCGGTTCCGGTTTTCGATTTCGGTTTCGTTTTCGTTTTCGTTTCCGTTTTCTTTTCGTTTTTCGTTTGTTTATTTGTCGTTCGTCCTTTTCGCGCTAGATCCAGTCATTGGACAGTTCGAGGAGCAGTCACAGTACCCGGAGCAGGACCCGGACCCGACAGGAGCCCAGTACAACTACGTCGACTATAGTTCTTCCGATCCGATCGCCCAGCAAGGCAAGCCGTACACCTTTGACCATGTTGATCCGAATCATGGCATGCTATAGTATTAATTATTTTCTATCGCATTATTTTACTGTATGTTGAATTATTGAAAACCATTATTTTAGAATGACATGTACTTAGATAATGCCGAATTTGCTCATGGAACTTCCTTGAAAAATATTGAATCCTGATAAATCCCTTGTAACCCTAGAATTTAAGTATGACATGCTTAGTTAGATATTACTTTAAGATAGTCACATTTCAAAAATCTTAGAAAAATGAAAGAAAATATTGTCGAACCGCTGGTTCGATTGGTTTGAGAAAAGTGCTACAGTCTGGGGGACAGTATTGGATTAATTCCGGAGTGGATGAGATTCCAATCCCCGGCTGATGATTATGCCTTGGTTTGTCTGGTGGCCGGTACTGTGAGTACCGGAATGGGTTTGTGGATTGAAGGCTGGGTCTTTGGCAATGTAAGGATAATAAACCCCTTTGAGCAAAGTAAATAACTTAAGTACCCGCTCAACCACAGGTCGGACTGGTCGGTAGGCTTGTCTCCGACATAGCTCGGTAAATTAATCATTCCTGAACCTAAAATTGGATTCATTTTGGTGGCTACTATTCTCTTGGAGAATAGGGACCGGCCTTCCTGGCAAGGAAGTATACCGGAGGGGTGGAGCATGAATGGTCCCTAGTGTCATTCCTGCTTCTCACAACGGTAGGTGCTATGATTGGAATAACCAGATCCAGGATAGCGCAGGCCTATCGGTTAACAACTAAAACAACAGGAGTGATTAATGAAATGTTGTGATCATCTCGACCGACCGCATGTATTCTAGTTGCCTGTGAGTAACGGTCGTTGATATCTTGTGGGTAAAGCTGAGCACCTCTGCAGAGTTAATCAATGGTATTCGAATACGCCGTACTTCCGGTTAATGAAGTTAAGTTTGAACTGGGGTGATACCCGTAACCAAGCTCAAGTTATTGTTTGGAATTGGTGGAATTTGTTAAAGTAGTTGTGGTTAACCCTGAAAACCCCCAAATTATTACTACTTTATTGGTTTGTGTTTCAATTGTAAAATGAGTTGGAAAATAAAACTGCATCCAGATACATAAACCCTATGGCCTTCCTTGGTTATCCCTTGCATATAGTATTCAGTATTTTCCCGTACGACTTGTTGAGTACTCCCGTACTCATCCCTTGCAAACCCCAACCCTTTTCAGAGTTTGAAGAAGCTGGAGCATTTCAGGATTTCGTAGATGACGATTTAAGTTGGTTTTTGAGGTCTTAGTCTTATGCTAAGGCCTGTTTGTGCGGTGTTTTGCTTGTAAGTTATTCGGGCCCTGCTGCACCATCTTTTGTAAAAACCTCGGCTGTTAGGCCCTATATTCAATAAAAATGTTTGGAGTTAACTCTTTGCTTGGCAATGAAATGCTTGGTTCCCGACAGCTAATCATCCTGGGTAGCTGTCGAGGCGTACGGTTCTGCCCCTAAAAAAACGGACCGTCACATATTTCGTCTCTTCTGAACCAATACCGGAACTCCGGAAGCAAATCATTTGTGCAGTAGCGGCAGATTCTTTGATCTGTTCGGTTGTTCATCACTAATCAAAACTATCCATTGATTTGATTTGATATGCTAATGCTAATAATATGGCACAAGGTGAATGCATTATGCATCTCTTGTCCTGAATTAAACCGCAACATGACGAGCACTTGGTTGATGACAAGTGGCTATTTCGGTTAGCCTTAGCCCTGTCATATGAAGTCCTCAACATTGTGATGGTTGTGACAACCAGTGCTGTTAACATTGTGATGGTTGTGACAACCAGTGCTGTTATGATTCAGGCTTTTCAAGTGTATTTCTCCTTTGTAAATTAGTCGCAAATTGCAGCGAGACACGTGACAAACTTGAAGCTCCAGTAAGATCGGCACTAATGAAAGCATCTCTTGTCCCTGAAACACAATTAACAAAACTCAATTGGTACTTTGGGATAAGTACAGGTGGTACTACTTCAATCTACTTCATTATGTTGCTATACCACCCAGCTTTTTCGTAGTTTGTAGAAAATCGCAACTTGCAGCCGGTAACATGACGCATCGTGGCACGTAACAGTGACTCTCTTAATATAAATTATACTTCTCTGCTATAGGTGAAAATAACATTACCCAATATGCAGTGGCGTAGTCAGGATTTCAGAGAAGGTTGGTCCAATTTCAAAAAAATAGGTAACAAAGCAATATATAAACATGAAATGTATCAAAAGGTAAATATATACGAAGATACTAATAAGAATTTGAATATTACCATTAGCATGGAGGATACGAAGAATACTCGGTGAGCCGGATTGGTATTTTTTTCCTTCTGTTTTGTGCGCTGTACAGCTCTCAAGAAATAGGAGGATATGAAGAATACCCGTAGGCCGGGTTGATATTGGTTGGGCCATGGTCCAACCGTGCCAACCCTTGGCTACGCCCCTGCCAATATGTTAAGTTATTGTCACTATGCTTAGCTCGCATTATGCTCTTAACTTCACTGTAATGCCTGGCAAGTCCCGGTCCACACCATGTCTCTTGCTGTCGAGTTTGGTTTACACCGTATCCTTAAATTTATCACCGTTTTTTTGCATCACACATTGACTGAACACCATAAAAAAAGGGAAGGAAGTTTCTTAGGATAAGTTATATTTTTTAGCAGTTAATTTATTTTTGTTAAAGCTTTTTTAGGGGTGGAGTAAGGATTCGAGAAAAGATGAGTGAAAGTTGGGAAGATAAAAAAACACATCATTCACCACCACTAGCTTCTTTAAAGAAGTAAATATAAATCTTAAAGTAAAGAAAAAAATAATATCCATCATTTATTTATACTTTAATATTTATTTAACTTTTAAATAATGATGTATAAAAGCACCTCGCTTAGTTTAAAGTAGCTGCAAAAATCTAAAATCAAGATTAACAGAAATGGAATACAACTACTATCTGTGCTATCTAGTGCTTCCTGGACCAGAATGAACAGTGCTACTCACAAGTGAGAGTCTAAAGAGAGTTTCTCTTGCTCTACCACTTGTAAGTCATATGCAAGGTCTCTTTGGGATAGATTATGGATTATGGAAGAAGCTGCTTTTGGTTGTGGGATAGATTATGGAAGAAGCTGCTTTTGGTTGTGGGAGAATCGGACATGGTCGGCTGCGATTTTTAGATTCTGGATCAGGCATGTGAGAATCATCGAGAATCAAGTTTCATCCGAATTCTAATTCTATGTAGAGGGTAGCTTTCGATTGTGAAAGAAACTGTTCATAATTCTATGTAAAGGAGGTCGAAATCCTTTTTTTGGGTCCTTTATGATGACCTCTGCTGGTTCTTCCAATACTATATCTCTACTATAAAGCAACAGTTGGTGGCAGCGGTGAGTTCTACTCACGTCATTAATTGCCCTGCTTAATTGTCCTACTTAATTGCCCTACTTAATTACCCTACGCAAAAAACGAAGCGTTACTTTAATTAGCCAGATTTCGCAAGAAACGAAGCGTTAAAGATAGATGTTTGTTCTTGTGAAATAATTTTTTTATTTTTTAATCTTTATTTTTCGTTATCAATTTTGATTTTCGTAGCAATGCACGGGCGTGTAACTAGTTAGTTCTAGTTGCTTGTTTGGTGGGCTTTTTGTGCAGAACAGTTAGGAACTGAACCTGGTACAATTTGCAGAGAACATGGGACTGCCACTAGGCAACAACTGCTCTTAAATTTTGAGATCCAGTAACACACCTTGCATGCACATGTATTTTGTTAATTCCCACCTCGAATTAATCGAATGCCATCCTTAAAGTATAATTTGTTGATAAAACCATGTGAGAAGGTTTGTTGAGTTGGAACTTTAGTTTGAGAAATTTCAGTAAGTTTCAGTGCTTGCGGAATGTGGACCGTGTGCCATAAGTTGGCGGACTGTGTGATTTAGTTGGGTTGAAGACCGTACTTGTTGTATGATAGGCTATCTGTGGTTTATTGAGTGAAAATCGTCTATTATTGTTTGTCAGATTGTATGTGGTTCCTATGGTATTTAGATCATCGATATAGATTAGGATGATGCAGAATCCACCATGAGGATTTCTTTATGAACACATAGGAACAATCATCATTATTGAAGTATCCCTTATTTATGAGGAACTCACCAAGTCGGTTGTATCATATTCTCCTCAACTGTTTTAATTCGTATAATAACCTCTTTAGTTTGATACTATACATGTTGCAATTAATTTTATTAGGATCCATAATTTTTAACTCCTTTATGGACTCTCGTACAAATATCCATATCCAGTGACCCATGTAAATATGTGGTCACTACATCCATAAACTGTATTGATACGTTTAAGATAGTCACTATTGATATTAAATATCAGGATGTTATTTCACTCATTATAGAAGAGTAAGTTTAATCGTAATCGATGCCAAGTCTCTATTGGTCTGTTTGGTTGGGTGGCTCTGCCGAGCTCGGCTCGCGCGAGCCACAGCAATCATTGTTTGGTTTCTATACGGGCCACTGCAACCTGCCTCCCGTAGACCTCGAGGCGCTCGTGGCCAGGCCGCGCAGAAACGCTGGCTTCGGCCGTTTCCCACGAGCCTGGCTCGCGGGAGCTCCTGCACTTGGGGGTGGCCCACCTGTCAGCCTATATGTATTCTATTCCATCCACTCTTCTGCAGGCAACCAAACAATATCTCTTCACAGACTTGTTCATTTCATGCAACACCAACAAAACATCATCGTTGTATTCATTCAGCTTGTACTCTATTAGGGGTGGAAGTCGACCAAACAGAGCCTATGTAAAACCTTGTGCTACAAGCCTCGCTTCATATCTCACCACATGTAGGGGTGGAAGTCGAGCCAAATCGTCGCTTTTCGAGCTTTTTTCGAAATTGACACAGTTTGATTTAATATAATTTTATTTACAATTTGGAAGTATTTTTAGAGTCGAGCCAACGAGCCGAGCCAGAGCAAAATGTATTATTGCAAATAAGTTGAGGTTGTCCGAAAAATCGGCACTACTACAGGCTTAAAGCGGGTAGTACCTAAGGCCGGTTGTACCGCCGTATGGACGTTGGTACTACCGCTCATTTGAGCGATAGCTTTTCAGAAAGCATGTGTTGCTTGTCTAAATCTGAAAGTCGGTACTACTGTTGCATTAATGTCAGTACTACTGGAGGTCGATAGTATCGCTCGTGAAGTGCGATAGTTATTTTCCAGTAGCACACGTTTTTCTCTGTTTTGGAATGTTAGAGCTACCGAAGGGCTGAGCGATACTACTGTAGGAACGAGGATACGACTAGATGGGGGTGAATAGGCGTATATAAAAAATTCTTCTCTAAACTAATACGCTCTAATTAACCCTATGCCAAAACCTAAACAATATGTGGAAGTGAACAACTAAGATTTTGATAATTAAGGCCTAAATCAACTAGGCTCACTAGTGCACTAACTAAATTATGTCTCTACTCAAGAATTGCTACACTAATCAAGCTAGCAAGAATAAGCAATTCTAAATACATTCAACCAATTGATAGAAATATAATTAAGTAAATGCTTGAAAGTAAAAGTGACAAGAAACACGTGGTTTCGGAGACTTGTCGATCTCCCCTAATCCACGTTATGGCAAGCCCAACTCTTTGGACCGGCTCCGTACTTGAGCACCCACCTCGATTCCACTAGTGATAGTTTTTCACCCCTCTAGGTGGGTTAAACTATAACCTTCATAAACTTTGATGGGACTTCTCACAACCTCCATTGAGAGCTCTCACGCACCACATCTCCTGCACCGTCTAGGTGGCAGCAACCACCAAGAGTAATAAGTCAAACCTTTTGCTCGAGTTTCACCTAGCACAACACATTCACTAGGATCCTTCTCAAGTGCAACACATGCACAATGAGACTCTCAATCCACTTCACTCTTGAGCTCAAAAATCAAACTGGAGTATGCAACACATGCACTACTCACCCAAATATTCAAGAAACTCAACAACACCCAAATGCTAGCCCCCAAGGCTCCTTTTATAGCCTTCCACATGAAATCTAGCTGTTGGGGGCAAAATGGGCAAAAAACTAGCAAACTCGGCACTACCACCCTCAAAGGCCGGTAGTACCGGCCTCGACCTCCAATTATCAGCAATGGCTATATTCCCGTTACTACCGCCCTCTGGGGCCCGGTAGTACCACTCGAGTTGCAACACTGGCCCCACTGGGTACTGCTGGCCTCAGCAAAACTCCAGAAAACACCCCTCTCTGAAAAATAACTACCGATGTCTTAGGGCCAGTAGTTCCGGCTGAGAGGTTGTACCGCTCCCATAAGCGGTATTGTCGGCTACAGCGGTACTACCACCCTACTACCGTCGATAGTGATGGCTTCAGGAGAAAAACCAGATTTTCGCTAAAAATCATTCCTCCAAACATTCAAAGAATTATTCTTTGAGCCATGTCATGATCAACACATGGTCACACCACTTTACAAAACACATTTGCAAACTCAAATCACATGCTCCAAAGAATTTCAATTAAATTACAACAAATTTGCGACAACATATTTCGCAAACAACTCAAGATATATATGCAAAAATGTATTAAGCAAATAACCCATGAGTCTATGAGATTAATTCTCTTAGCCATGTGATGATCAACACGAGACTAGATTAACTTTCAAACCCCCGTTGCAAGGCCTATCCACATGTTCTAGGATCCGGACTCATAGACCTCCCATTTATTTGCACAACAAATTTGCAAATAATAATTAAATCACAATGCATAAGCTATCTCCCTTTTGTAACACATGCAAATCCATAGCCTCATGCAACACCAAATCAACTCAAATTGCTTGAGCTCTATATTTGCAACACATGCAAATATTTAGCTCTGAGCAAACTCCAAATCATACTAAGTGCATGAGCTCTCTAATTGCAATACATGCAATTCTCTAGCTCCATGCAACCACAATAAAATTCAAATTGCTTGAGCATCATTGTTTTGCAACACATGCAAAACCTTGCTCCAAGCAATGCCAAATAACCTTAAATGCATGGGCTCTCTATTTGTAACACATGCAAATCTCTAGTTCTATGCATACCACTTAAGCACAAAATTGCTTGAGCTCTCTCCTTTTGCAACACATGCAAAACTTAGCTCCAAGCAATACCGAATCAAATAAGAGATTAATTTGAAGAACCATGCATGAACTTCAACATTTGCAACAATGAAAAATATGAACTTCATGCAAAAGCCAATGAATGAGTTCATCCCATTTGCAACACATGCAAATCAAAACTCCATACAAAAAACCAATGCATAAGTTTTCCCATTTGAAACACATGCAAATTAAAGCAATATGCAAAAATCAATGCACGAGTTTCACCCATTCGCAACACATGCCAAATGTTTAGCTTCATGCAAAAACCAAATAAGAAGGTTGAGCTTGAGTGAACAACGGGATTGAGTTCATCAACTCATGATGAAGCTCAATCAAAATACTCGACCCCTCTTAATAGTATGGCATCTGTTTACAACTAGATTCTCTATCTAGTTATACATTGCCGCACACAAGCGATCCACTTTGGAGCTTTAAAGATCTTCAATCTTTCTTCTCCCCCAGATCGTCGCTCGACTTCTTATTATTCATCAACTCTTGATGAACTTATCTTCTCTTCGAGATCTCCTCTTGACGCTAATCAACACATGATGTTGTCCTTACCCCCGTTTCTTTATCTCAACCTTGTTGAACAAAATTTATATCCATACACTCAAGGAAAATATTAGTCTAACAAACATGGTTGTCTCAATCATCTATGTCACTCCATTAACACATAATGGATGCCTATAGGATTGATTAAGCACAACCCTAATCAATTTGAATGAAATGATTGTGTCTTAAGTTTAACGATGCAACATATGCTTTATTATACTTAAGAACTATCTATTTGTCATTAATTATTCAAAGAACACCATTAACACATGATGAAGTGTTCCTTAGTGATTAATAAGACAAATGAATTCAATTTAAATTTTTATTTAAATTGATGTGAGTATATTTAATTACACAAGTCTTCATATACTCATGTTGGTATAAAGCAATGATCCATAATATGTGGAATATATAGAAATGATCATTACTCTAAACACCACATATGGAATAAACTCCATAAGGATATGTGCATACATACAATTTACTTGAATCATTATGCACATATTCAAATTTGATTGTATTGAAGTTTATCCTAAGATACCATGAGTATGCTAGAACTAGGCAATTAAAAAAATAAACTCAAAGAATATTTTTAAAATATTGATCATTTATATATGGAGTGAAGAAATAGATTGTCGGGACCCGAATATGCAAATTCGGACCCTCTGTGTATTCAACACTAGTCCAGAATCATGCTAGTGCACACAATCTCAGCATAGATGAAATATCACAATCATACATAGCAAAATAATAAATAAAGACTCCATCTATTAATATGGAACTATTGAACGACCTTAAGGTCAAACATACAATTGTGAGGCCTTGATGGCTTCAACTCAAAATATATATAAACAGCAGCGGAACGAAGAACGTCGGTGAATCCCATCCATATGCCACAGGCATCTGACAAGGTTCGACTCCTAGATATTCGCCTCCTCGCAGAACTCCTCCTTCGAAGGTGTAGACTGCTGCTCAACTGGTGATTTGTTTGTTGCAAGTGGTGAGCACATAGAGCACTCAACAAGTCATGCACAGAATACAAGTCTAGTAACTATATGCATAGCTTATTCCAAATGAATGGCTGAATTGGCTATTTGCAATAAAGCAGCATTCACAAGTAACATAATAGATTGTAAAGCGGTAAAACAAGTAACAATAGTAATAAAATTTGCAGTTATTTCACAAGTAAACCATTCCACATCCTTAACCAGTTATCACTTTTCCTTAGACAACCTGCCTCCAAGCGCAAGTTCAATTTTATGAAAATATAACCCTTGACTGTAATCCCGGAGCATTGTCCAATACCGCGGACACAGCTATTCGAATAAGTTTGACACTCTACAGATGTTATACACTTTACCCACATGATACAATCAAACACCACCAAGGTGAGTGACCATAACAAAGCTTTTACAATGCTCCTTCTAGACCCAACACTGCCCGCTAAAGTTTCAACACTAAAGGGACTGGTTACCACACTCAAGACCCCCCTCTTGCGCCATATGAGTCTACCCGTACACCCGGGTCTCACACCACCACGATAGTATCAAAATCTAGACATCACAAATTAATCAGCTAGGTCTCCCATTCTAGACAGGTGGTTGCATGTTAGACTCAGTTCAAATTCTTGCAAGGTTAAGTCCTCAGATGACTGAGGCAAGACTTCCAACACTCAAATGGCACACAACCCTCACAACCACTCATCACTCATTGCCACACAGACCCACCATTTCCATGCCACTTGCATCCGTCTAAATCATTTTCCACCCCAGTTGATTATTGTGCAACACATGCCAACAATAACTCAACGTCCATGCAGACCCACACTGAGAGGAGCCGCCGGAGGCGATCCCGATGCTAATACCCAAGCCCAAACGAGACAACTCTACGCCTTCCAACGACTCGACAACAACCCCGGTATTCCCCCGGTATGTGATCCGAAACTCGCCCAGGATCCCCACATACCGGTTCCCAATGCCATATCACAACAATTCCCACAAAGGGGCATCGAACCCAAACTCACTACCAGAGACGCAAGAACGCGGAAGCCAACAAACACACCACACGGCACAAAGAGGCCCAACAAAGACAACCAACAAAAACGACCAAGGAAAGGTAAACGAAAACCATTGCAGAAGTAGAAGTACAGATGTTCACAAAAGTAAAACCAACTACTCTATACTAACAAAAGTAAAACACCTCCGGAAGTGTCATGCCCTGAACACTTGAGGCGCATAACAACTGCTCAGCCTCTACTCGGTGCCCTTCGGTCACCGACGAGCGATGAGGGGCAAAACTTCGACCACCAGATCCTCACCGCAAAACCACAAAGCAAGCTGAGTACGGAAGGTACTGCAAGTCTTACCGAGAGTCCATATATGACCGACTCCAAAGGAGATGCATTTGGCGGTAGCAAGGTAAATAGGCTTAGGTTAAAAGTGCGGAAATGCTTAACTTTGTTTCAATTTTTGTCATCTACTCAAGTTTTTCTCAATATAGTTAGCGGTTGTAACAAAGACCTACTTCTAACGAGGATATTGTAATTAGCTTAACGTAAAGCAAGTCATCTCATATCAAAATTTAGCTCAAGCCTAACTACGAACCACAAGTTCAAGTTATTTACTACGCTTGAAGAAGTTCGAGATCAATCTTGCTCATATCCGAGAGCGGCACTGAATCGCTTGATTAACCCCGTGAGGAAGCATTGATCGCGACGACTTACCACAAGGGCCTAGTGTCAACCCCTCCCAATCATACCCAATCTGAGCGTCCTCCTGCGTGGCCCGAAAACCTAGCACCTCGAGCAGCTTCTAAGCGGCTTGGCGCTCGAGTCGGCCTAAGCCTCCGCCCTCAACCACGTCCAACCACGGGAAGTTCACGGTCCATCGATTCCGTATGAGAGAAAGAGTGGCTTACCGTACCATAATCGAGGCATGCGACCAACCGAGTGTGCTCAATCTTATTCCACTTATGGATCGGTCCTTAATCGACATTACAGTGGGCTACACATTTGAGTCTCCGTACCCAAATGAACCAACTCCCGCTTGGTCCACAATTCATTTCTTTCCAAAACCTTTCCCAATTCCAAGTCCAACATAATGTAGTATGTGTGAAATAATAACAACCGCAAGTGACAGAACCCTCCGTCACTTGGCCCAAACCCCGACTTCTAAGCAAGACTAAGCATGGACTCAATTATATTACCCATAGCCTAGCTCCAAAGGATGTGTTCAACAATTACCAACGGGTGTATGTGCAGCAAATGGGATCTAGACCTATCCCACAATTAAATTCCTAATGCACCACTTAACCAACCATTTAGCAGTTTATTCACAAAAATACATTTACATAAAGGTTGAATATGCTTAGGTGCTTGCCTTGTTCTTCTGCTGGTGGGTCGGCAACAGTCGGCTCTCCGGTCGCACCCTCGGTCACCGCGGCGTCAGTCTCCGCGGGATCGCTCTCTACACGAGTACAATGCATAATGAGATGCATGCCATGCAAATAAAACAACCACAATTGAAAATCCCCCGAAGCAGCGCACGAATCGACACTCGCCTAAACCCGGACAGATCGGCCTAACCCGACAGTCGGTTTTGTATCCGACTCTCGGACAAGCCGGATCATCCGCCCATTCGGTCCGGATACTCCAGGAAGGGCGGACACTCGAACTCCGCGCATCTCACCCTACTACTCAGCGGACCGAGGAGTGCCACAAGTCCCACGGACCATGAGGACTGATCTATGACATTCCTACACTCGGCCGAGTAGAGAAGCTCCAGCTAGCCCAACTGAAACGACGCTAACCCACAAAAGCTCTTGCCAATTCCAAACAATCCTTGGATCGGCGTTACCGCTACCCGATCTACCTCACTAGTACCCACATTCATTTAATCCAAGCCCCAACCAACCCTAGAATCACTACACCCAACTCTCTAGAGCTCAAGATCCAAATCCAAACTCCCAATCCAAACCTAAACCCTAACCCCCTCCATGGATAGCCTTAGAACCCAAGAATCCCACGAATCAACCCCCAAGAGAAAGACCTACCTCCAAGGACGTTGGAGGAGAACAATGCCGGTGGAGGAAGGAGGATGCCGGCTTGAGGAGGAGTTCCACGGGATGGAGGAGCAGCCGGGGAGGAGCCACAGAGGGTCACCGGCCGGTGGGAGCTCGCCAGAGAGGAGCTAGGGTGGAGGAAACGCACGGGAGAGGTGGGGAAAAGACCAAGTGAGGTGGGGTAGTCAAGAAACGGGACTTTTATACAAAATCCCGCACCATCCGGACACTCCGGATGCTCAACCCGGAGACTCCGGGTTGGGGTCTTCGGTAGAATCAACCCGGACACTCCGGACATCTAGTCCGGACACTCCGGGTTGGGGTGTTCGGTCAGCCCAATCCGGATACTCCGGACATTTATCCGGACATTCCGGGTTGGATCCGGACACTCCGGATGCTGATCCGGATACTCCGGATGTCCCAGAACTTTTGGAACTTGGGGCCTTGACACACACATGCTTCTACATGTCAACATCATCATGTGGCATCATCGCACTAACTCAAATACATTCCATAGTCCATTAATCAATATTATGTTTGCATCCAAAAATTGTATCAATAGTACGATGCATGGCTAAGCAAACTACTGTCGGACTAAATAACCCATGTTGGCAAATTATTAATGTCCAACTAATAATTCACAATCTAGGGTGACAAAATGAATTAGGGCATACAATAATTAACAAGGTGACATAATTCAAGTGGGTGTGTAGCTAATCCCAAATCTAATTGAAATCACTTAATTTAAACTAGCATGCAGTAATTTAAAACAACATACATTTCAAAAATAGAATCAATATGGTCAAAGCACAACTTGTCCGGCCCTTGCTATTTTTACTGCTCTTTTACTCTTTATCTTTGATTATGGATCTTCGATCTTCAATCTCCACTATTTTGATCCTCAGCTCCTTCGAATGGATTCCGGATGACACGTCTAACGATTAAAGAAACACTAATACAACAAAACTCAAAAAACAAATAAAATAAACTCCAAATTGAGAACGGATAGTATTGGATCACAATGGCTTAGATGAATTTAGGAACTTGAATAGATTAGATCAGAGATTAGACAAAAGAGAACGAGCTTTTGGAAAATATCTCGAAAAGAGAAAAACCGATAATTCAGAAACAATGATATACGGGCTCTCGATCTATAGACTGAGTTCATGAAAATATGTTAGTTTACAATGAACTAAGCTGATGCTTGATGTTGACTTTTGTTGACTGAATGGATACATAGTCAAACAAAAGAAAGATAGACTGATGGATTACATCTAGGCACAAGGATATGGCATATGGACAATGGTCTATCGACCAAGTCCACGAATGATTTCTAGGTTAATGACAGATTAGATTTTCAAGGATAAGAAATGTACAAATTGGGTCGACATCCACGGTGATTCGATTTGGGATTCAGTCATACATCGATGAAGAGGCTTGATGATGATAAAGCAGCGATGATATGATTATGAGGTAGCGATGCAGATGTGGAGATTCGCGGGGTTTGGCCAACCTGCTAGGCCGGTGTATTGCTGCATGCAGAGGCGAAGCTAGCAATGGGGCGCACTGGGGCGTGCGCCCCTGCTCCAACGTGCGCCCCAGATGGATCCATCGGATTGATACGGTGCACTGCATTTGCCTGTAAAGACCGACCGATCCAGAGCTCTTCGTGGGTCTTTCCCATTTGTCTTGTACTCCTATAGAAACACGCAGTGAAGCTCATTAGCTCAGCTCTTTGAAAGCTTCCATGCCTTAATTTGGCCAGCTGGTGCCCAATCACATGATAGTTTACACGAGCTCTGAGGGCTCGATGTCGCTGCCACGGCCAGAGGTCAGACTGAATTGTGGACTTAGTTTTGTACGTACCCCTGTGGCTCATTGCCTCTTCCAAAGGGCCATCCAAGTGCACATAATTATTCACTTGTAAGGTCAGGGTGTGCTCATGAGTCGCATAGTGAATCGTCCACGCCAGCTTTTAAAAATGCAGAGTTCGTTAATGGTGTGCTTCTGTTGAAAGGATTTTTTTCGGCAATGAAGGTTATCAAGATTGATTTGCGTAACAAAGTCTCTGATGATTGGCTCAATGACAATGGTGTGCTACACCGAGAAAACAATATTCAATTTTATTGATGATGAAACAATTATGGAATGATTTCAAAGGATGAAAACCCGTAGAATGTGCTTGCTTGTTGCCTCCAAATCCAACTCGTAGCTAGTGTGCCTAGCAACTTCATTTATGTGAGTATCTTAAAACTTATACTTTGTTTCACTTGTTAGATGGTTATTTATGTATGAATTTGGTTTTTACTAATAGTTGAAATGTTTAGCTTAGCCTCCCTCTAATTTAGTCCTGGCTTCGCCACTGGCTGCATGCAAGAACAGTAAGTGCTGCAGAAAATCCAAAGCATCGGGAGTGGGAACCTGCTCATCAGAGCATGTAGCAAGCTAGTACGTACTCTCAGGGTTCCACTTTTCGAAAACGAAAAACCGTTCGAAAACCGTTGGAACAATAGCGGTTTTCAACGAAATCCTTTTTCGAACAGTAGCGGTAAGATCGAATTTCGCGAAATTCGAGCGGTTTTCGACTAAAAGTTGAACCCTGTGTACTCTAATGACAGTTAAATTAGTTAGGCCAGGAAAAGTCAAACCCTAGCTAGCGGCTAGACATCTCTCGCTCTGTATAGCCAGTAACCGACATATACCATCTAATAGTATGGTGACTAACAGATTCAGCCTAATCATTTAAGCTTGACTCGTGTAATTTATTTTTAAATAGAGATAGAGATTTATTTAAATAAGATATATATTAGAGATAAGGTGTAACGGAGTCGGTGACCTCGTCATGACCGACTCCAACTCACAATGGAAGCTGGCACACCTTTTCTCTTCTCTCTCAATGTAATCTCTTATATATTTACATACCTCTTAATTGTAAAAGGGTATACAGTAGACAATAAGATATTTTTTTTGCATCTATTAACTTCTTCGTTTGTTCTTCCTTATTGCATACATATGTAGAGAGAGAGAGAGAATTAAGCAACTTTTATCAAAGATTGTTTTAACTTTCCACTAAAAATTAAAAGATCGATATAATTCACTTAATATTCGCGACGTTCAACATGTGAGATCGATATACTTCACATGTGACAAGTAACGTGAGTAATTGTCTCCTATAATATATAATATTAATATATCGTAAATAAAATTCTGTAACGATCTATTTTGTTAAAATTAAAATCATATATATATTAATAAATCATTTTAAAAAGTCTTAAGGCTGATGCGCACGCACCCGTGAGCCATCTTGCTAGTCGTGCAAATGACTCCAAGAGGAACTACTAGTCTACCATCCAGAAGAAGTTGTTGCACGAATGAAATGGACACGACAGTTGAAATCACCTGCATAGCAGCCATAGAAAAGTTGATTGTTGAGTGTTAAAAATTAGCACTTGGATTTGTATATAAATTCTAACCTAAAATTAATATTCAAAATTAAATAAAAAGTAATAAAATTAACGGTTTAAATTAGATAAAAACTAAAAGGAAATAACCGATTTGATTTTCACGCAAACTCTAAAAATAAAACCTATGCATAGCTAAAAGTCGGAATAGAAATTAGATAAACGTTAAGAGTTGGATTTATATATGAATTATAGCATAAAGCTGATATTCAAAATTAAATAAAGAATAATAGTGAAAATTAACAGAAATTTAGAATAAAAAAATAAAAAATTAGCAATTTGATTTTCACATGACACTAAATTAAAATATGTACATAACTGAAATTCAAAATAAAAATTAGATAAAAATTAATAGTTGCATTCGTATACAAATTCTAATCTAAAAGTTAAATTCAAAATTAAATAGAAAATATCAATAAAAATTAATAGAAGAATAATTATAAAAGAAAATTAGGGATTTTTAATTCGATATCAAGTGAAAAATATAAATTTTGATTTTATTCATAATTAAAATTCGAGAAGTATGCTAATTTGAGATAAAGTAAAATAAGGTAATGAATTTGATTTGTACATATATATATATATATATTAACTATTATGTAATAATAGTTGATGACAATTTTTTTAACAATCACTAAGGAAAAAATAGAGTATACTAAATATTATGGAAAATAAAGCATTCTGACCATTTATTTTGTGAACATCCACGGAATGGAGGATTAAGAGGGTTATACATCGATAGATATTCACTCAGCTATGACGGTCTAAACAATGTGATGTGCATTAAAAGATGTACCGAAAGAAAGAGACAAGCATTGTAATAATAAAATTAAGAGTTTGACGATATAAATTGAAAATGTTATGGTATGCTACGTTTACTATTTTGCTACACAAGTATTGTGGAAGAAGTTACGGCCACATGTGACAAGCATCGAGAAGCAATGTGAGTATATTGTCTCCTATAATATATAATATTAAAATATCACAAATGTAGTTTGTAATGATCTATATATTCTCTAAAATTAAAATCGCACGTGTATTGATAAGTCATTTAAAGAAGTTTTAAGGATGATGGGCGCGCACTCACGCGCCACCTTGCTAGCCGTGCAAATGATTCCAAGAGGAACTACTGGTTCAGTACGTACTACTCCCTCCGTTTCTTTTTATAAGGCGTATTTGGTTTCGTTAGGACAAGACTTTGACCAACGATTACTTCATTAATATATCATTTATGCAATACAAAATCATAATTATATATAAGTACTTGTTTGCGCCAAGATTCGGTACATGGCAAAATGGGTTTGAATCGGATAAAAGCAATTGTATGTGTTTGCATCGGAATTCGGTGTGTATTGAAATCAGTCCGAGACGGAAAGGAAGCGTTCGCATGGAAAGAAATCATCAAACGAATCGGAAAAGGAATCCGTTTCTAAAAAGGGAAGGAAATCAGATAATAGGCCGATACGGATAAACGCACCGTATCCGTGTACAACTCGGATCGGCCAGGCATGTTATAAAAGGAGGTGGGTGTCAAGCGGCAAGAAAAAAAAATCAATTCCAACAACACACACATCTACTTTTTACCAGCTTTTCTTTTACATTGCTTTAGCTTCATAGATTTCTTTGCAAGTCGACGGAATCAACATAGCTGCGCATCGCCGATTGTTGATTCTAGCCGATTTCACCCAGGTTTGATTTGCTTCGCTTTGTTGCGCATCGCCTTCCCGAAGCCGATTTTTACCTTGTATCCGGATCAATCAGAATCTTGATCTAGTTATCTCCTAATCGGTTCTTGCCGACTAGTGAAAAGCCGATAGATCCTTGTTTATCGGCTTCGATCAAATTACAAATTCTACCTTGTCGATTTCAGGTCAAATCGACTGGCACGCTCTGCAAACCCGGTGTTTGTCTTGTGTGTTCGAGGCCTAAAACCCCCTTCACGTTTTTGGCGCGAACATATTTTGGCACGCCCGGTGGGACCCAAAAAGAATGTCGTCAACCGACAAACCCGCAGTCACCGCCGATATCAACACCGATGCCATAATCGCGCCCCAGATGGCCGATTTAACCCCTGAGCAACGGAAAGAACTCGAAGATCGAAAGGCAGCTCACGGAGGAAATGATGCTACGATGCTTCCAAAACACGCCGTGGCGTTACTCAAAAGATTGCACTCCCAAGCATCAATCCTATCGAGATTCAACATCCGAATCGGTGGCCGATACGCACTCCGCCAAGCTGATTTATCAAGTATGATCGAGCAATCATCCATCACGCATTGATTAACCACCATCGGCTCTAGTGTCTACTTTAAAGCCGATGATAGAAAATAGTGTGAAAACGATTGCTCAAGAATTAGCTGCGTCTGGAAGCCTGCTAGATCCACCACAAACCATCCCTACGTACCCAGTATATTCCATAGCACCCAACACCAACACAGTAAACGTGTCGGCTCAAGCACCTATCATGATGCCGGCTCAACCTACTGTTTTGAAACCGAGCATACAGAGAGATGGGTTCACACACTACCATGGGCACACGGATGGGGCCAAGATGGGTGCATCAAATCAATCAAGTGCGCCCTCCAATAACATCGGGTTATCGGCTTATCAGCCGATCGAAATGGGACAGTTCCACAAATACGAGGGGCCACAACCATGAAACAAGCACCATATAGGGTGGTGCCATACGTCGAACCTTTCGCGCCCATACCCGATGCATTAGGTTTTAATCACAATTACGACACAAGCACCAAGACCTCCCGAGGTGCGAGTTGGACAAAGGCCCGAGTTTGCACTCGGGGCGGCGCAAACAATGAGAATTGGCCGTGTCCTACCGCACTACAAGCCGACAATGTTAATTGGGCGGAACAAATTGCCAATGTTTTGAGAGAACAGTTCGGTTTACAACCCGTAGGGAGAGTGATCGGCTACAGAAGCCGCACTCGATTACATAGGCGAATGCCGTACCCCACAACTTTAGGGTACCAGACTTTGCTAAATTCTCGGGGGATGATTCTATTACCACAATTGAGCATATCGGACGGTTCATGGCTCAATGTGGGGAGGCGGCACAGTCCGATGGTTTAAAAATTAGGTTGTTTCCTTTATCACTATCTGGCACTGCATTCACTTGGTTCACAAATCTACCACCTAATTCAGTTCATATATGGAACGATTTAGAAAGCCGATTCCATGAGTACTTCTTTTCGGGAACTATGGAGCTTAGGATTTCTGATCTTAGTTCAGTCCGACAGAAGTACGGCGAATCGGTCTCTGATTATATCAAAAGATTTCGGGGCGTACGGAATAGGTGCTACAGTGTAGCATTACCCGACGATCAATTGGCCGACCTAGCGTTCCAAGGGTTAATCCCTCCATTAAAAGAAAAGTTGTCAGGCCAGGAGTTCCCCGACTTGGGCCACCTACTCCATCGCGTATCGGCACATGAAAGCCGATATGCAGAGAGCAAAGGGTTTAAAGATAGGTTTAGGACAAACGGCAATGAAAAGGCCAAAGTAAACATGGTAGATTACGATTCGGGCGACACCTCTGACGACGAAGCAGAAGTGAACATAGCCGAGTGGGCCAAAGGTTCCAAAAAACCACTCGTATGCTCTCTGCTTAGGCCGACAAAGAATAAAGCGGAAGTCAAGTACTCGTATGATGTGTCGAAGTGTGACAAGATATTTGATTTATTACTACAAGAAAAACTCATAAGGTTACTGTAAGGGCATATCATACCATCGTACCAAGAAATTAGAAAGCGAAGGTATTGCAAATGGCATCATTCGTTCTCTCATAACACTAACGATTGCAATATTTTTCGACAACAGATCCAATCGGCCATCGCCGATGGCAGGTTAAAGTTTGCAGAAGAATCGGCTATGCAGATAGATATGGGCCCTTTTCAGGTCAACATGGTTCAATGTTCACTTAAAAGAAAAGAGGCCTCATGGAAGAGGATAAGCCGACTAAGAGAATTATATCACGAGACGAACAAGGTAGATCACCGCCGGTTCTATACAAATAGAAGCCGATAAAAATGGACAAAACTCAAGAACGGTGAAACCAAGAGGGGACTTAGAGGTCGGTAGATGGTATCGAGTCGAGAAGGCTCCAAGAAGAGCCGATTTCAAACCAAAGCCGACCTTCTCACAACTCCCGGGAAATATGAAAGGATAAGTCGAAGGTATAGCCCTCAACACCACCAGGGTTTTCATCGATCGTGGCAAAGGAGGGACGAACGTCGGCGCCGATGTGCCACATCGGCCGATTACATGAAGAAGAGAAACATCGGCAATGTCCTTTTTGGCGCTTTCTTTGGGAGAGAGGATGACCTTACCAACAGCTTGTATCTTGTCCTATGCAACACTCGTCTACATGTCGGCCAAACCAATCAGAAAAGACAAAGTTGTCCAGGCCGACACACGATCGCCCGTAAGGGCGTATAGGCCGATCTATGAAAGGTTGTCAACATCGTAACAAGGCGAATCCTCCCAAAATCAGAATTATCGGCTAACGCAAGAAGGGTGGAATCGACAAATAAATGGGCAATTTAGCCGAAAGATAAGAAAGCCGATAGAACCCAAACCTAGATGGTGCCCTTCGGTCTCAGCAAGTCGCAACGCAGAAGGCTTCAGCGATTAAAAACACAAGAAGAAAGGGAAGCCGAAAAGGAGGGTGAGAGGGATCGGACGTTTAATAAGTTAAGACCGGTACCGATTTTGAAAAAGGAGTGGAGAAAGAAGGAGCAGATCGATAGTGATTCAGATCAATCGGTTCAATCCAGTTCTCCGATGATCCGAGATGATACGCCACCAATGGATATAAACATGGTATTCACTTTACCTGCCGAGTTCGTGAATCAAGAATCGGCTGAAGAAGTGTTCGCCCAATTGTGCCTCGGAGCACCAGACGCTGTGTTTGAAAAACCACAAGACATGCATCGGCATCTGAAACCATTGTATCTAAAAGGATACATTAATGGCCGACCAATATCCCGTATGTTGGTCGATGGCGGGGCAACGGTCAATCTGATGCCGTTAAGTACTTTCAGAAAGTTGGGAAAAGCCGACGAAGACTTAATCAAGACCAACATGGTGCTAAATGACTTCACCGAGACCCAACCGAGGCTAAAGGCGTAATGGTGTCGAATCGACGATCGGTAATAAAACTTTGCCGATCGCGTTTTTGTGATTGAAGCTAAAGGCAATTACAACGTACTCCTTGGGCGGATCGATCCATGCTAATCGTTGTATACCATCAACTATGCACCGTAAATCGTGCGGTGGAATGATGATACAAAGAGAAGTCGTACCGGCCGACACATCGGCTCATATCGCCATGGCTAGCCTCGACACCAATTGGCCACACGAAGAGGTCAATGCATATCGTGAAAAGCCTTGGACAATTGCGATTTTATCTGTATTGAGAAATCAGGATTCAAGCCGATCAGCGTTAAACCCAATACGCTTGATCGGACCAGAAGTGATAAGAAGATGGAGCGCAAGACAATAGCAAAGCTGAGGAAAAAGCAAGGAGCTATCGGCGGGAAGAATACGAAGAAGTCGTTGAAGATTTTGAAGAAGAAAGAAAGGGGTTAGGATTTACTTCGCCGATTTGCTTGAAGAGATCGATATTGGGGAAGGGGATAGCAAAAGACCAACGCTTGTGAGTGCTAAATTAGAACCCGCTTATAAAGCAAAGTTGGTCGAAATACTCAAGGAATATAAGGATTGCTTTGCGTGGGAGTATTATGAAATGCCGTGTTTAAGCCGGCCACTAGTTGAACATCGGCTACCTATAAAACCTGGCTATCGGCCGCTCAAACAAGACTGCAGGCGGTTTAGCCCTACGTTGTATGACGCTATAAAAGAAGAAGTAGGACGATTGCTAGAGGCGAAATTTATCCGGCCTTGCCGATACGCTGAGTGGGTCTCAAACATCGTCCCTGTGAAGAAGAAAAACGGCAAACTTAGGGTATGTGTCGATTTTAGAGATTTAAACAAAGCTACGCCAAAGATTTAGTACCCGATGCCCATAGCCGATATGCTTATCGATGTCTGCATCCGGGAATAAAATCATAAGTTTTTTGGACGGAACGCCGGATACAATCGATATTCATGGCCGGCCGATATACCCAAAACGGCTTTCGGATGCCCGGGGCTTTAGGGCTATATGAATGGAAAGTTATGACCTTCGGTTTAAAAATGCCTGCTACTTATCAACGTGCTATGAACCATAT
This sequence comes from Rhipidocladum racemiflorum, assembly GCA_036346355.1. Lineage (NCBI taxonomy): Eukaryota > Viridiplantae > Streptophyta > Magnoliopsida > Poales > Poaceae > Rhipidocladum > Rhipidocladum racemiflorum. The sequence goes on along the minus strand of CM070576.1, from coordinate 64,938,539 downwards.
TTTCCATGATTTGATCGGCAATACTGTGGAAATATACATTGACGACGTAGTGGTAAAATCCAAAGAAGACTGGCAACATTTAGCCGATCTGGAAAAGATGTTCGAAAGCACAAGGTTGCATGGGTTAAAAATGAACCCCCTCAAATGTGCTTTCGGGGTGTCGGCTGGGCAATTTCTTGGGTTTACGGTACATGAAGGAGGAATTGAAGTAAACGAAGCCAAGGTAAAAGCCATAGCCGATACTAAACCGCCGGCAAGTAAAAAGGAGTTGCAGATATTGATTGGAAAAATCAACTACTTGCGACGTTTCATCTCAAACTTGTCAGGGCGTATTCGTGCTTTCACACCGCTGCTAAAAATTAAAGACAACCTAGAGTTCAAATGGGGAGCCGATCAAAAAAAGCCTTCGACGACATAAAGGATATCCGATGAGTCCACCAAGATTGACCGCACCAAAACACGGTATACCTTTTAGACTATATATATCGGTGAAGGTGATTCGATTAGGCGCTTTAACACAAGAAGCCGATAGGAAGGAACGAGCAATATTCTACTTAAGCCGACGTCTTCTAGATGCGTAAACCAGGTATCCCCTAGTAGAAAAATTATGCTTATCATTGTATTTTGCTTGCACCAAGTTAAGACATTATATGTCGGCTTCCAAGTGCGTCATAATATGCAAAACCGATATAGTAAAATACATATTATCGGCGCCAATTCTACGAGGTCGGCTTGGTAAATGGGCATACGCCCTAACAGAGTTTGAGTTATCCTATGAATCGGCTAAATCTGTGAAAGGACAAGTCGTGGCCGATTTTATCACAGGAGTGAAACATTAGTAGGAACAACTAGTGTAACTCCTTGGCAGTTGTATTTTGATGGGTCTGCTTGCCAAGAAGGCGAAGGCATCGGTGTGGTATTAGTTTCACCTAGAAAGCAGGAGTATGATTTCATGTATCGGCTAAATAGCCGATGTTCAAATAATCAAGGTATCTGAAGCATTACTAAGGGGTCTACAACTGTTAGATAGCATCGGAGTGAGAGACGTCGAAGCTTTTGGAGATTCAATGTTAATTGTACAAAGAAGTCGTAGGAGAATATCGATGCAATGATGATGCACTAACCCAAAGATTTGCATCAATGCCTCCAGATCATCGAGATGTTCACTACATTTTCCATAAAACATATCCCCAGAGAAGCTAATGATAAAGCAAACCGATTGGCACAAAGTGCATCGTGGTACAAGATTGAAAGCCGACAGGACCAATGAGCTAAACGCTTGGCCGATTTTATGTGTCCACCCTGTCGACCGGAGAACAGAGATAAGGGATTATTTGTCGATCCAACTAAGCCGACCGAGCAAAGGTCAGCGCAAAGCGCCAAATATGTTCTACTAGAAGACGTATTGTACTTTCGGACTATGGAAGGTTTGTTATTAAGATGTCCGGGAACCGAGGAAGCCAAAGTGGCAATGGGTGAAGTTCATGAAGGCATTTGTGGGTCACATCAATCGGCTCGTAAGATGAAATGGGTAATCGAGACGAACAGGATATTTTTGGCCGACGATGTTAGAAGATTGCTTCAAATATTATAGAGGATGCCAAACGTGTCAAAAGTTTGGTAACATACAGTCAGCACCGGCATCGGCTTTACATCCGATTGTCAAGCCATGGCCATTTAGAGGATGGGGTATAGACATAATCGGCCAGATATTTCCGTCATCCAAAGAAAGGACATAAATTCATCCTTGCGACCACGGATTATTTTTCAAAATGGGTTGAGGCTGTGCCACTCAAGAAGGTTACTAGTAAAGAACTAATCGACTTTGTAAATGAACACATCGTCCATCGGTTTGGGATTCCACAGACAATCACTACTGATCAGGGTAATCGTGGTTCATGTCCAACGAGTTCAAAGGGTTTGCGAAAGTCTTGGGATAAAATTACTCAATTCTTCCCTTACTATGCTCAAAGCCAACTGACAGCCGAATCATCGAACAAAACATTGATAAAGTCGATAAAAAGAAAAATTGAGGAAGAGCCAAGGAGATGGCATTCAATGCTATCGGAGGCTTTATGGGCTTATCGGCTATCTCATCACGGAACAACTAAATTGTCACCCTATCAGTTGGTATACGGACAAGAAGCCGCTTTGCCCGCTGAAATCAACATCGGCTCAATAAGGCTACACGAGCAAGATAAGGTGTCACCGATGAATACAAACAAAGCGATCTTTGGACAATCTAGATGATTTGGCCGAACTAAGGCTAATCACGCTAGATCGGCTTAAAAGAACAAAGAGATGGTTGCCAGGTCGCATAATAAAAAAGTGATTGTTAAATCATTCAATCAAGCCGATTTAGTATGGAAAACCGTGTTGCCGATTGGGTCTAGGGATAATCGATTCGGCAAATGGTCTCCGACATGGGAAGGACCTTATAAGATCAATCGGCCGGTTGACAGAAATTCATATATACTGGAATCGTTAGAAGGGTTCGTCCTACCTAAAGCGATCAATGGAAAGTATCTGAAGGCATATCACCCAAGCATATGGGTCGGGTCCTAACTATAGAGGTGAGGGCATCAGGATCAATGACAAGCACATGCATATAAAATTGGTCATACAGCCGACCAAGTCGGTTTGAAACATCCATCCACAGATTAAAGGTTTACAAAAATCGGATGCACAGCCGATCAAGCAAGAGTTCAAAAGGCATCTCTAGTTTAAAGCAATATTACAGAGGTTGGCCACAACTGATCAAGAAAACTAGTGAAGTCCCGACCGCAAATGGGCTCCCAAAGCCGATAGTGCCGCCGCCCTTCCGATGGTAGTTTGAACGCCGCCTATCAATTGTTGATCGGCCATCGTGCATCACCCGGATCGACTATCTTGACCGATTGGTTCTTAACTTTGGCAAAGACTTCGCCGATTTGCTGCCTCTGAGACGCTAGTGAAGATGTCGCATCTGCAATGCCGATTTGGCAATCTGCAAGTTCTCTTGTAACCAAGGCCAGCTGTTCTTCAAGTTTTTTCTTGGATGACTCCAGCTCCTGGGCCTTAGCTTTGGCCGATTTCAAGATAGCAAAGACCTGGTCAAAAGCACTCTTTCGAGATTTAGCATCCGCTATAAGTTTGTCCGTAATCTCTTGGTCGGCTTGTCGGGCCTTCCTCTGTTCAATTCTTGCTTTGGCCGATTCTACGTCTAGCCGACGATCATCCAGATGGCACACTTCTAGCAAAGCATTCATGGCCGCAGGGGGAAGGTCGGCTTGCATGGCCGCCATAGCGTTCCTCAAGGGCTGAGTGTTGGCCAGAAGAGCTGCCTCTGGCTGCATCACTTCGTCCAAGAGACGATTGAGTCGCTCCTGCATACCCGGCTCAGCGGTAACGGCAGCCGATGCTGGCGCAGAAGCTGCTATTATGCGCTGGATGTCGGCTGGGTAGTCATCGGTGGCTAGCACTTCCGGATCGTCGAGCTCGTCCAGAGTGAAGCCCAGCAAATCGGCCAGATCAGTTGATGGCGCTTTGGGGTCAGGATCGGAGATCTCGATAGTCTGTTGCGGTATGGCCGGCGGCAATGGAGAGGATGGAGGGATAGCCGATGTAGCACCTTGGAGATCGGCTATAACTCCCGCCACTTGCACTGACGGAGATTGCTAGGGATTCAAGAGAATAAAATCAGCAATATGAAAAAATGATATTGAGCAAAGAATAAAGAATAAAACTTACATCAGTAGCTGAGTGCTCCGGAGAGCCATCGGGTTGCCGCCTCACAGGTCTGGGCGAGCGCCTGGCCGACTTCTTCCTCCTCTCTGCAGTGTTTTTGAGTTAGCAATTGTCAAAGCAAGGGGCATATTAGCCGATATGCAAAAGACTTACTTGGAGCATTTGGCGAGCTAAGTCCGTTAAAGATGGAGCTTGAATGTCTAAATTCCTGAAGTATACCCGTAGTGCCGACAGATTGACCTGGGCGTCGTTGTCGCCATCGCCGCGAAGCATGGGGATCGGTTGTTTGCTCACCACGCCGTACCAACCTGAAAAGGCCAGAGGCATTTTAGTAAAAGTTGATAACCAATGAAAAACAGATTTAATACAAGACAGTGGTACCTCTACGACTCATCAAGAATCGCTATAATCCGAACTCGTCTTTGGAACCGGATACTCACCGGCTCATGAAAGTCGGGAAGAAATAAGTGGATTATAGCCGACGGAGTCCTGTCCATGAGTACAGCTTCTGATATTCTGGTCCACCACTGCGAGAAAGCAGCTGACCGACGGGAATTAAGAACAAAATGTGGTGTTGATAGGATTTGCAATCCATCGGCTACTTCAAGAATAACCTCAGCGGCAACGCTGTAGGTTACCCGAGCACGCGGCTCGACGAAAGATAGCAAACGAAAAGATGGAAACCTGTGCCCAAAGCCTAAATGACGAGCGTAAACCGAAGGGTGGTAGAACTCGTAAGATGGCTGAAATGTCCGGCTATGTATTCAAGCCGACATGAAGGATGCAAGGGGTAAGGATGATTTTGTACAAATCTAAAGTAGATGGGGGCATCGAGGAACTATCAGAATCAAGGTGAAGGAATGTTGGGTATGGACAATCGGCTACATCGGTATATCGGAAAAAGTCTTGTTGGCCGAAGGAAGTCCTATCTAGGGAAAGGAAGAAACTGAGGTATTTGTGCAAGCCGATCGAGTCCATTTTTAACTCTCCAGCCGAAGACATGATAAACCTCTCGCCATAGGATCGGCTAGCTCTATACTGTGGAACAACATGCTCTGGGTAGTCCTCCCGAGGGAAAGTTGAGCTACCGGAGGGTTCGGATAAAATAGATCGGCTGAACATACAATGGAGCCATGTTTGAACAAACCACGTAGGACCTCCTATATTGCCAACGACATGTTTGGCAAAACCAGAAAAGAGTCGGCTACGAATCACATACATCATTTGAAATACCGCCCCTAGGAACATCTTGCCAAGGGAAAGCCGATGACCCTCCAGCAGACGTTCTGCCACTAATCAAAGGTTTGGGTAGGGCCGAGGAAGCACCACGTAAAAGATATCGGTCTAACCAAAGATTGAGAAAAGCGACATGCTCTTCACCGACATCGACCAAGAACCCTATTGTTATTTTGGATGTATTTATGCCACCCTTCGCCTTTTGCGGATTAATTTGAAAGAAGGTTTTCCGCTGAAGCCGATAATCGGTCCCCGTCGGCCTAAGGCAAGATAGTTGGGCCACATCTAGCGAGTAGGGCCGATTGGGCCGGACGAATAGAAAAGCGTTGAAAGAATCCGACCAAAAATAACATGCCGCAGCCTACCAAGGGTTCATTGGCTTGTGGTCGGCTAGACTCAAAGATAGAGACTCGGCTATACCCATCCTCTCCCATTCCACCCTCTTTTGAGCCGATACCCTAATGAACCAAGATCTCCATCCTTTCGTGTTAGTGGGCCATGCCCTAAAGCTTTTTCCCCATTCGTAAATATTATATCCAGCCGACGATAAGGGGAGTCTAGGGATCTCAGTATTGATAATCAGTGTCACGACATACTACCTATCGGTCCTAAGTAGAATTGATTTGAACTTTGAGGAATCGGAATGAATACCGTGAGGGTCCATGTCACCGATTTTGAAAGAACAAGGAGAAAAGATGACAAGAGCCGATGGTGCACGATCCGAGCTTGAAAGCGTGAAAATGACCGTGGGGGGACCCCATATTTATACCGCGATGAAAGAAAGGCGGCAAGGCGAAAGCGATTCTTTGCATTAAAAACGCACTGAGATTATTACGGCGCCATTTAATGGGAAGTTACCAAGAAATTCTGACAAAAAGCCGATTGCAATTTTTGAAAAAGTATCAAGTTATCTTTCCAAAAATTGGGGGGGCATATGTTTGCGCCAAGATTCGGTACATGGCAAAATGGGTTTGAATCGGATAAAAGCAATTGTATGTGTTTGCATCGGAATTCGGTGTGTATTGAAATCAGTCCGAGACGGAAAGAAAGCGTTCGCATGGAAAGAAATCATCAAACGAATCAGGAATCCGTTTCTAAAAAGGGAAGGAAATCAGATAATAGGCCGATACGGATAAACGCACCGTATCCGTGTACAACTCGGATCGGCCAGGCATGTTATAAAAGGAGGTGGGTGTCAAGCGGCAAGAAAAAAAAATCAATTCCAACAACACACACATCTACTTTTTACCAGCTTTTCTTTTACATTGCTTTAGCTTCATAGATTTCTTTGCAAGTCGACGGAATCAACATAGCTGCGCATCGCCGATTGTTGATTCTAGCCGATTTCACCCAGGTTTGATTTGCTTCGGCTTTGTTGCATCGCCTTCCGGCCGATTTTTACCTTGTATCCGGATCAATCAGAATCAGCTTGATCTAGTTGTCTCCTAATCGGTTCTTGCCGACTAGCGAAAAGCCGATAGATCCTTGTTTATCGGCTTCGATCAAATTACAAATTCTACCTTGTCGATTTCAGGTCAAATCGACTGGCACGCTCTGCAAACCCGGTGTTTGTCTTGTGTGTTCGAGGCCTAAAGCCCCTTTCACGTTTTTGGCGCGAACAGTACTTTTGAATACAAATCTGCTAATATCAATTTTGTGTCATAAAAATTATATGCTAATAGAGTAATTGTTGATCAAAGCCTTGTCCTAACGAAACTAAATACGTCTTATAAAAAGAAACGGAGGGAGTATTCCAGAAGAAGTTGGTGCACGAATGAAATGGACACGGCAGTTGAAATCACCTAGCTAGCAGCTGATTGATGAGTGTTAGCGGCGATGGTTCTGATGGCTGAAAATTGCTGCTCATGAAAGCTGTTGAAGTTTACAGCGACTCTGTTGAATTATCAGCACGACAACTACGTTCCTCGCGGCCAGGGATGATACTCCATGCGTGTGGACGATTTGGAGGTTCACATCTTCATGACTTGGTATATGGAGCTTGTCGAAAATGGTTGCACGATGGACGCAGGGAAAGCGATGCATGGAGGCCAGCTTGTTCTTTTTCGGAAGAATGAATGAGCCTTCGCTACATGTCACTTGGATCCGAGAGGAATGCACATGCTTTTGGGAGCACAAGGAAAGAAGATGTTGATCTTTTTGCAAATGCGCTGGTGGACGAAGCTTTGGCTTGTTTGGTTCTTGATCTAATTTTTCTGTAAGTTTACCTCTCATTCGAACGAAATTGTAAATTTGTAATCGCGTAAGCAGTGGCAGTGGCAGTGGCAGGTACCTACTACCTACCAAGCTCTCATAATAGATAGGCTGTTGCTGTTAGTCGGACCGCCACACCTAGCGGGCCCTGATCCTGCGCCAGCCCAACCCGGAACGGCCAAGGTCTTTCGCCATCTCCTCCAAAAACTACCATTAGGGCTCTCTCACCCTTATAAACCATGCTCAAACCCTCCCCACAACCAATGTGAGACTATTCCAACAGTTGCAATCCCATACCATGAAAAATAGATTATTACAGTCTTATATCGCGATAAATAACACGTATCACTTTTCGTTCTTTACATGGTCAATAAGGGGTTAAATATGAAATAAAAAATTTGTCCGAGGCTCGGCACCGCGCTCCCTGTGTGGGCGCGCGTGGTTCTCCCAGTCGCATGCATGCTGCATAGATATCCACGTCTGCCTGCCAAAGCATACAGTAATAGTAGGACTGGTACTAGCTAATTTACATGCGCTCGTTACGCATGTCAAAAGCTGCACTCCTTCCTGTGAGCACTAATCCAGTTTCATGTTTTCTAATCGCGGTGCATCCTCATCAGGGAGCAGTCCAATTCTGAATTCCGATCGATACATACTGCAGTTACGTCTACCTCAGGATGGCAATTGGCAAGTTGAGCGTCGACTGGTACGTTTGAACATGCATGGTATATCCTTTTCTGTGGGTGTTAATGTCCGGCCTTGAAATGCCCATGTATCAACGTCAGGTTTACATTGCCGAATTAAACTCAGAAAATCATCCTCCCAGCTGGTAAAAATTGGTAAAAACCGAACAAAATTAAAAATCAAACTTTTGAGCTCGACGGTCAAATAGAGACGAACTAATTCGAAAGCCGACCGGTATACACCGATGTTCAACCAGTTTACATCGAAAATAGCACACTTAATGGAAACTGAAAAAATTCAAGGAAAATTTATCAAAATTCTTTTCCCGAATTTCATGGCAGATTTCAAAAGGCTATTAATACTAATTTTAGGGAATTTTTGAATAATTTTTTCTTCTAAATTTCTCAATTTTTTAATTTGCATTTGAATTATACCGATTTATTGATCGGTTCTGTTTATTGAGCCGAGCCAATATGATCGAAAATCGTAATTTTTGAGCGATTTTTGTCCATATTTCGAACCCGATCAACGTACGTATTATCCATCAATTACATCTGGAAGGTTTCACAGCTCCGGAGGGAGTTCACGTGTTGCCCCTCCATTTCCCGAAAAAGTCCTTCAGTTTTCTTTAAATCGCGGATAGGTTCTGTAAAATTACGAAAAGGTCCTTCGCGATTTTTTGTGAGAGCAAGAAAAACTTTTCTGAATTGTATTTGGGTCCCTCGCTCGCTACTTTACGGAAAAGGCTTCCGTTAAATAAAAATCATGAACGAGCCTTTTTCTACTTTTTCGGGATAGCGGTAAAGTCCAAAAATATAACAAACAGGTTCCCGATTTTTACATCCAGATCCTTTATTCATTTTCTCCGAAAAAAAATATTTTCATCAACATAAATATGTGTACTTTTTTTTTCAACGTGATTTCTAGTATTTCTCAAGCTTCCAAAAAATAAATTTGAAAATACGTCTAGATCTATATTTTTCTTAAAAAAAACACAAAATCATTTTTCGTTCACGCGGCGCACCGCTGCGCTTATTGGCCTAGTATATCACTATATCAAGCAGCTTTTACCTAGCAGCGTGCTCTTACCGTTGCTCGCTGTCGGAATAAAGTTGGAACGGGAGCTAGCTTAGCCAACCGGAAAATTAGGCTTATCAATCTCACGTAAAGGTTCTTCTCCAGCCGCGCGCGCGCGCGACCACGAGCGTTGCCGAGTCATCGCCGTCGCCGTCGTCGTTGTCCGGGTAAAGTCGCTGTTCTCCTTCTGCTACCTCCTTCCGCGTGTTGGTTGAATTTGTTTTACTAACCCAATCACCAGACGAAAAAAAAGGCAAGGAGATATTTCTACACATTACTATTTTACAATTACATAAATATTAGAATATTAATAAAGAATCGATACTGATTACGAGAAGAGTGATATCTAGAAGCGGAAAAAAAATTCTATGGCACCAGATGTCGTAGAGCATATATAGCACCCCTCGTATAATGTATACTGAGGAGAGGGAAGAAAAATTAATTGTTAGAAAGATGCTATATAGCGTCAGGTAAAGGGCTATACCGGGGCAAGGCCCATGCTTTGGTTTGGGCTGAACAAATACAGCCCGAAAGTATACGAGATGGATGGATAGCTTTTGGTCCCATTCCACGTGGCTGAGCGGATCTGACGGTGCCGTGGGCCCAGACCGCGAGGGACGCCCGATCTGCATCGGACGGTTAACACGCCGCGGTTGCCTTTTCAGCATCGCAGATATGCACGTACGGCACGGTGAGTGTTGTTTCATTTCAGTTCAGTTCAGTACTTCAGTCTCCTGTGGAGCTCCGCGCAGTGCTCGTTGCACGCGTTGATGCTTGGGCAAACCGACCTGTTTGCTGTGGAGAATTAAGCGATCGAGATTCTCCTAGATTTTATCCAAGAAAAACGGGCGGTGCACGAGCACAATACTGAGATCACGAGCACGGGCGTTTGTGACGAAGCCAGTTTGGCCGCTTGGCTGATAGCCTGATAGGTAGGGCTGGCAAAAAAAGAAAGAAAGAAAAGGTTTGTGGACTTTAAAATTGAAAAGAGTTCATTTCGAGCAAATTTTTTTTTTTAATAAGCCCCGCCTCAAGAGTGGCTTGTTAGTTCGAATTTGAAATAACCACTTAAATGATAAATAAAATAATTTTATGTTAGTTATATTAATTTCAAAAGAAATTCAATGACAACTTATTAAGCTTGATAGTTGTTAGAAATTGGCCCATGGCCCATTTTCTTTAATTCCATAGCGTCATGATTTATTTAAGACTATATCGCTTAAATGGTGGAGGAATGTCAATTTAAAAGGTGGAGTCTTTCCCACCTCTTGATTAATGTGACACTTGGCATGGAGATGGCATAGGGTGAATACTGGCTAAACACACACGCGCGCGCGCGTATTCACGTATTTTCGCGTGAAAATCCGCGTGACTTGTGACTTCACCTTTTATTTTACTGAATCATGCAACTATTTAGCTTTTTGTACTGGTCAGGAGACTGCAAATTACCATTATTTTGTTTGAATTAGCGCTACTGCATTAAGCCTGCTTAAATTCGATGACCGATTGCTTAGTCTTTGTCGGCCATTAGTGAGTAATAGAGATCACATCGTTGAAGGCTATATAAGACCTCGAGACGCCCAGGCCAAAGCAATCGAATTTTACAATTCCATTCTTTCTTTCCTCCCCGTGAGAACTGTCAATGTGTTGAGTGTTGGACCTCGCCGCCTTCCTCCTCGGCGTGCACCGTGAAGGAGGGTGAGCGGTATCTCCGAGCCATTGCCGCAGATATCACCGCACGGGCGGCAATAAGGTTTCTGGCGGCCTGAATCACGCTGACCGCTCTCTACGCTTCCTCGACGTCGACTTCTTCCACGACCTCTTCTCAAGATCGTCCCCGTTTCTTCATCAAGCCCAACTGTAAGTCATTAGCGATCGTTCAACTTGACAGTATTCTTGAAGTATACATGTTTGGAAGTACAATGTGTAGCCTGCTATTAGATTTTCTGTGTGCATCACTATTTATCTGTAGTATTTGCCTCAATATAAAATCTGGAATTAAAATATTGCGCATGTTTCCAACAATAGTCTGATAAGAGAATCTGGTCCAAGAAGACAGCAAGCCTCTCTGAGCTGGCCACTTAGGCCCTGTTTGGCAATAGCTCTAGATCCTATTTTCACCTCAGATCTGAAACTTGTAGCCTAAAATAAAGTGAATTAAGTTTATATTTTTATTCTAAAATGTAAACAAGATGACTCATCTAAACACTTTTAATATACACACAACTACAGCTCCACGGATTTGGTGAAGCTAAAAATTTCCAGCTCCACCAGATCAACGAATCTGATAAAACTGAAGCTATGCTAAACGTAACCTTAGTGGAAAGGAGGACATAATCCAAGGGAAAAACAACAAAACCTCTCGCATAGGCAGCTGCCCGTGAGCCCGTGAACCTTCAGAAACCGAGACAAATCCCAGCCATGTGGGGCGCAGGTCACGCTGCACAAGAACCACTGTCCGATCTGAGAACCCAAACAAATTCTACAGGCTTGTTACGAACAGCAAAGGACATGCGGGGGGTCGAACTAGTTTGCGCTTTTCGCCTACCGAATAATCTCGTCAAGCAGTGCGCATCCGCTCGATCGGTCACAAGAAAGGTAAGATCCCTCCCTGCCCCTGCACAGGTGCGAAACTAGAGAAAAAATTATCGGGGTTCACTACTTCATCATATATGTGATAATAACTTATTATTCTTACCATTTGCTTGTTATTTGTCTCCCGGTATCATAAGATTTAAATTAAGGGGTTCACATATACTATATATATAAACTAATATAATAATTTTTTATATATATAGACTAACATACACTAATTTTTTTTTAACCCAGTATCCTGTAACACCGGTAGTCACATGTACTTCCGCCCCTGCCCCTGCCCCTTAGTGATGGACGCTAGTCGTCTGATACTGCGGCTGCAACCGGCAACCACCGGCGCCTCTAAAAGCTGGCACTGGCTACATGGCGACCACAGTGGCAACTGGTAGCCCGGGAGTACATGCTGGTGACTAGTGATCCCGTGTGTGATGATCGCACTAACCCATTAACTCCACACAAATCACCAATGGAATCGACCCAACCCAACTACCAAGTACCCAACAATACTCATATGGCCATGTCCAAAGGAGTTAATTACACTTTACTCTTCGTCCAATTATTATACTGTGTATCTTTTAATAATCTTATCCATAAAAACAGAGTATTGTATGTTCTAATATAAAAATTAGTGTGATGTTTTTTTTATACTATAGGCTTGTTTGGGAGAGCTGTAGCTTTTCTGAAAAGCTGTTTTTTTTTAGTTTTTTAGGCTTAAAAGTAGTTGTAGCTTTCTTTCCTTTTGTAAGAGACCGTTTGACAAAAAACTAATTTTTCTCAACAATAAACTGCAAAAGCAACCTAGTTTTCATCTTTTATATATGATTACTAGATTATGCCAAAAACCGCTTAAAAGTTGAGCCGTTTAGGAGCTTGCTAGCTTTTCGAAATTTGAGGATAACTTTAAGCCCCCTCACCCAAAACAGGACCTATAACTAGACAGTGCCCAAACGTTGCAATGGAAATAATTTTTTAACTAAATAATCAAATTATGCCACATATTTACAAAAACAAATTGCGTTCTTGAGTTGCCGCGGAAACGGAGAGTAGGTAGTGACCCGGCCAGGGGAGAACATGTGGGCATAAAGAAAGAGATGTGGTTGATTTCTTTTTTATTACGTGATCCATATATGAGTATGCTGCTTTTCTTATAGAGAAGAGGAAGAAACTGCCACCAACTCGTATTTATATATTAGTAAAGATAAATATCTGAAGTTACTTAATATTCTTTATATGTATGTATAAAATAGAATGTTTAGAGATACTAATAATTAGGATAGTCTAATTATTTTTAAAATCTCGTTAATCTGTACGAAAAAAAAATTACGCCATTAGGTGACAACAGGACACGCCGAACCCGAGATAAAAACGCGACGACCCCGACTCCACCACGCAACGCACGAACGATTAGCGAAAGCGAAAACCAACAACAAACACCACGCCACGCCGCCGTTGTCTTGGCACCGCACGCCGCGGCCCCGCCACTCGCATACTAACGAGTAACGCGTACACTACGCGCGCGCGCGGAGCTACCGGGTGGGAGCGGCGAGCCGGCGAGATCACCGGCGGCGAGAGGGGCAATGGTCGCGCCCGGGGGAACAGGGCCATCGTCGCGGTGGCCGTCGGAGGAGGAGGTAAGGGCCAGCGGCATTGCTCGGATGGGGGGCGGTTGGTCTCGATCTCGCGGTCCCGTAAATTCTGCTTGTTTGGGGGCGGGGGTTATTTAGGGTTGAGAGCTGCGAATTTCGATTGCTCCCGCGCGCGATTGTGCGGTGCGTCTGTTTGTGTTTATGATGAGCCATGATGTAGGTGACCGTCGATAGCTTGCGATCAGTGTGCCTCTAGTTATCCGTTTTACCATTATATAGTGGTCAATTGACGTCTTTTAAACTGTAAATTTGCAAGTTGGTTTTGTCATGTTTGCAAATTGATTTCTTATGGATTTTCATTTTGCTTGTGTGGTACGTCAAAAAGTAATTTTTTGTTAAAATTTGCTCCAATATATATATGAGATGATGGTGCTAGCTCGGAATTAATGTGGTATTGATGTATTTTGCGATGTCATACTGTTGGCGTCAAAAACTTTGCCGACGGTTTGATTGCAACCAACACACACAAACACCGGGTTTAATTTTTGGGTGTGGGTATGCCACCGATTTGATCCTGCAATCGGCAAGAAAATAGTATGGAAATAAATCGGCTAATCAGCCGATGCAATGCTTGATAAATATTAGATCTAATCGGTGCGTTGAAGTCGATTTGGGCGGAATAATCGACAGATGTAATCAACCCGGCTAGGTTGATTAGACGAGGGTAAATGTTATTTTTCCTGAAGAAAGCCAAAATTGGAGAACAAAATACCTAAATTGACGTAAATCGACAATAATCAAAATCGACGGTACGCAACTTTATTGATCAAGACAAATGACATAGGAAATCTTACAAGACTTAAAACTACTCCTAAGTAAAAGTAGAACGTATTGTTTGATGTGTGTGTTGATGTCCTTTGCCGACGTTGTTCACCGCCTTCTTTTATAGCATCAGGCCCGATCATATCCTCCTTGGTCGCCTGCTAAAACTTATCCGTATCAGCTTCAACTTTCTTATATTTTCTAAGATCAACGTCGGACATAACCAGATAAGAGCATATTGGCTTGTAACTCTTAAATCCGATACATTCCTTAACAAACTAACTATACCAAACCAGTTCTTACCAAATCGGCTATGTGCCAAATTTAGGTGTCAACACATACTTATTGTAAATTGATGTATTTTGGGGATAAGATGGTGCCTTGCTTATACTTTCTGATGATGTGTCGAAGTGGGAAAGGGGGAATGTGCAGTATGCTTTTGGATTATCTGCTGATGTCGATGGCCTAGTAGTAGTACAATGTGCTGTAGTTTTCGAACAGCTGGAGATTTCGAGTAATTCATCTGGTCCCAACAAAATCTGAACCTTTCTGGTGTTCAAGTAAGCAGCATGAGCCCATCTTTAGCTCAATTGTCCCTCAAGAGAGTTGTGGTCAGGGAGGATGGGATCGTAGGATTGCAATATGTTCTTTTCCTATCAGCTCAAATTTTGGTATAGCTAATCGGATGAACTGAATTCAAATTGGTCCGGTGACAGTTGCATGGCCTCGAATATCTTTTATTTTTTTGTAATTACACTGGTGAAATTACATGCTAGTGTATGGTGCTGAACTTAAGGTTATCTTGTTAATGTATGACCCTTAGGTCTTTTTACATTTTTGCTGGTAATGCAGCTTGACATTGTTCGGAAGAAGGTGGTGGAGATCACTGGAAGGGATGCAAAAGAGGTTAGGGTGGCTGCTTGCCCCTACAGGATTTGCCCTTTGGGGGCCCACATTGATCATCAGGTAACATTGTAGTTACTATGCTCTTGACATTTTCAGAAGATTAAGATTGTTGATATGCAGTATATCTTAGTGTAAGCGTGTTTTTTGATGTTATAATTGAATTGTGTATCCCGAAAACATAGACTGTACATGATGTGTTGCAAGTCATATTGTTGCTGCATAAATGGAAATAGTTGGATCATTCTATTGCTGTATGTACCTAGCGGTACTTGCGAGGTTGATCAGGCCTTGATGATTTTCAGGACAGTATTTGACTATTTCGCTTACTGGTAGTGAATATGGTTGTTAGATGTCCCCTCTGCAAATGTTTGGAAGTTGCATCAAACTCTGTATAGTGGTGCTAGCATTCAGAGTTTGACATGGTGGTGCTAACTGGTTACTACCAATAACCAGAAACCCCGGTCGGGTCTGTATTTAAAATGATGTGGCCAGTTCAGATATTTTGAATTAGAGCTTTAAGCTGAGTTCCTTTGAGTTATGAACAAGCTCCATCAACATTGGTTGAGTTTCATGTTTTCTTTGCTCGTAAGCAGGACAGAATTTCATAATACTTTTGTTGAAAGGGTGTAAGGTGTATAAACTGCTATTTTACTGAGTTACTGTGGGAATGACCGGCTTTCAGCAGGTAATATACCAAGTCAGTACTTAGTACTGCTCTAAGGGCACAAGGTCCTGTATTGTACTGGATGATTACTATCTCTAATTGACTGGAAACTATTACAGGCCTTCTTGAGTAACCATTGTTGTACCCGTTTACAAAGCCTGTAAGAAAGTATATTCTTGGTTCGTCTTTTTCCTTTTTGTTTAGGTCGTTTTCTGTAGTCTCGGGCTAGCCTCCAAGGCTTGTATCGCTTATTGGTTTTTGTTTTGCTTCCTATCTTAATGAACATGATGCACAAGTCAGGCGTGTTCCTGAAAAAAGCCTGTAAGAAAGTGTGTATAGCTGTGCTGTTATGTAGAATGATCGATGGTGGAACGAACCTAACGTTTCGCAAATTGCTAAATAGTTTCTCTATTTATTTCTTCTAGAGGTGGCCATTTGGTTTTTTCAGTTTAAAAAAATCGGTTTTTGAAAAGTAGCTACTGAAGTTCAGTGAAAAAAAAACCGAACCGAATAAACCGAAATATTTCGGTTTGGTTTATTTGGTTTTTCGGTTAACCAGAAAATAAGGAGTCAAACCTTCCCACGAGTTCCTAGGTCTGTTAAAACCGGAGGAGGCCAGCCCATCAAAGCGCAGGCCACACCCCCAGTCGGCCAGTCCCCAGGAACCGAATTAATTCGTTTCCTAGCTCTTTACTCCTAGTCTACTAGCTCTCTGCGTGTGGCAGGAATCATCTAGCTACTACTAGCTCTCTACTGCTAATCATCTAGCTCTCTACTACTACTAGCTCTCTGCTAGAACCGAATTAATTAGTAGTCTCTCTACTACTAGCTAGCTAGTCTACTACTACTCTACTAGAGAATTACAACTTCACATGAATTAATTCTCTGCACTGCATGCATGTTCTACCATTGCTTTATTCGGTTTTACGGTTCGGTTCGGTTTCTTGAACCCGCAAACCAAACCGAAAACCGAAACCCGAATAGCGTCAGAAAAAAAACCCGAATAAACCGTAATTGTCGGTTTTTTCATTTCGGTTCGGTTCAGTTTTTCGGTTTCGGTTTAAAAATGCCCACCCCTAATTTCTTCCATGAAAATTAAAGGTACTATTAGTCAGCTAGGTAGTTCTTGTGATTGGGGGTGCATCATACTTTTTTTAGAACACGCCAAAGTGGGTGCATCATACTCAGAAATGTGTTCCAATGGAAACTTGACTGTGATGCTGTTAATTGATTTTATCTCAAAAGGTTGTCTCTGTAGTCATCAGAATGTGGTTGTCAGCTAACTATTATTCTGTTCTGCTTGGCAGGGTGGAACTGTGACAACTATGACCATAAATTATGGAGTTCTTCTTGGTTTTGTGCCCTCAGATGATGCTGAGGTGGGTAAATATACTAATTTTTTTTATTTGGTAGCTCTTGATATTCCAAGCTAACTCCTTTGTGCCGAAATAATAGATTGCACCGCCTTGGATGCCCTGTTTGTTGTGTTCTTGTTTATATGTTTGGTGAATATACCACTACAAGCAGAAAATATGTTCTTGCAAATTAGAAGTTCTGCATGTGCACTCATATTATCCATCATATTATAATATTGTTCTATATTTATCTACATTGGTAAATCTCTGTTTTCTTTTTCAGGTTTTACTCCAATCGGGTCAATTTGAAGGTGTTATACGTTTCAGGTAATGTTGTACTAGCTACATTTCCTTGAACAAATTTTGCATCCTGTGTTGGTGTGTGTTACAAACATCAAACAGCGTAGCCACCTGGGGTTATCTGAGGGACAACTTTGACACCATTTTATTTCTTTCAAAGCTTTGTTGACCTTCTGTCAATTGCAGACCGATGTGCTGTCTCACTGTCTGTTTGACGACTAGTCTAAGGCCCAGTTCGGGACAGGTTTAGATTGCAGAGATTTTAGATTATAGCTAACTGTCTAGAGAAGCGGCTGCCTGAAGAATCTGTTGGCTATAGAATCTTCCCATTCGATAATCTAGATTATAGCCAACTTCATTGAGGTTTCGGACCAGCGGCGGACGGCCTCGGGCCGGCGTTGCAGGAGGCTTGGGTGGCGGGGCGAAGGAGGAGGACGGCGGCGGTGCAAGACAAGGACGCGTGAGCAGGCGGGCGGAAGGGCGTTGGGCAGAGGGGCGGCGGGGCATCTGGCGGGTGGAGGACAGAAGGGCGTCGGGCGGAGGGGCGGATGGAGGACGGCGGGGCGTCGGGCGGAAGGGCGCTGGGCGGACGGAGGACGGCGGAGCGGATGGGCTTCGAGCAAAGGTCACGAGGGGAGTGAGGGGAGGAGATTGCAAGGGGTATCGGGAGAATCAATGATAATCGGGAAAATGCCGGCTTCTGATTTTATGTTGTTAGGCTGATTCTGATTGTGGGAGAAGTTGTCCAGAATCTTATTGTTCGGCAAACAATCCGTTTTTCTTTTAAGCAGAAGCTGTCC
The DNA here is from genome assembly GCA_036346355.1 of Rhipidocladum racemiflorum. Classification (NCBI taxonomy): domain Eukaryota; kingdom Viridiplantae; phylum Streptophyta; class Magnoliopsida; order Poales; family Poaceae; genus Rhipidocladum; species Rhipidocladum racemiflorum. The sequence continues at coordinate 64,920,577 of CM070576.1, read as the reverse complement.
CGAATGGGGTCTAAGTCTTAACCTGTAGTTGTTTTATTGGACATTCACTGTTTTTTTAGCTAGTTCTTGATGAACACATTGCCTAGGAAATATAACACTCTTTATTATAGCTGTTGTTTGTATCTTTTTTTAGAGATGTTTGTTTATATTCTTCAATGCTGGCTTTGTTAGAATTTCCAATTTTACCAAGATAAGTTTCAACTTACTTGCCCCATCACCTTTAAACAGAGTTGATGACTTGCAAAAGCCTACTGATAACCCAGAAAACATAAACTGGAAAAGCTATGCAAGAGGTGCTGTTTATGCCCTGCAAAATGGTGGATATGATCTCAGGAAGGTAACTCCATTTCATCTGTGTATATAATAGTCCAGATTGTCCTATGTTTTAAAAAATATTGTCAAATGGCTTCTTACAGGGTATTATAGGCTATATTTCTGGTGTGAAAGGACTCGACAGTTCAGGGCTTAGTTCATCTGCAGCTGTAAGCTAACTGATCTGTTATATACATGTATTTGAGTTAAAATTACTGCTGGAACCTGGAATTGAATTACTGCTTTACCTAATTGTAAAATTTTAATATACAGTATGCAAGTTAGACCCACCCTGATGTATAGTTTCGCCAGCATACAGATCATATGCAACAACGCATGTTCTTAACTTCTTCTATACCCCTACCTTTACATTGTTTTACATGGAGTTCATATGAACTCTATGCAAGACCACTCTTTTGGACCTTACCCTAGGTCCTTAAAAGCATCATTAAGAAAAATGGTATTTTGATTAGTGATATAATCATAAGATACTTGTTTCTGTATGCTTCTCAACAGGTTGGCATTGCCTATTTGCTGGCTTTAGAAAATGTAAATGAGCTGGTTGTATCATCAGCTGATAACATTCAGTTGGACAAGTAAGTTGCTTCCTTTCCATCTACATCATATAAGAAGGATCAAATCTATTGATACATGCATGGGACGAGTTTTAAACACTGAGTATCTTTGTTGAACTCATTGCAACAATGCGCTATTCCTTATCAATCTCCTAGTGCAAACAATGTGCTGTTGTTACTTCAGACTTAATTGCTCATGGTCACTAGGGTCAGAGGCGGAAGTACATGTGTTTACCCGGTGTCACAGGACACCGGGTAAAAAAAAATTTAGTGTATATTAGTCTATATATAAAAAAAATTATTGTATGTTAGTCTATATATATGATATATGTGAACCCCCTTGATCTAAATCTTGTGACACCGGGAGGCAAATAACAAGCAAATGGTAAGAATAATAAGTTATTATTATATATATGATGAAGTGGTGAACCCCAGTGATTTCTTCTCTAGTTCCGCCCCTGACTAGGGTGGTTCCTCTTGACTCCATATTTTTATTTGTCAGGTCCATTGAAAATAAATACCTTGGTCTTGAAAATGGTATTCTAGATCCATCAGCCATTTTGCTTTCTCGGTATGGCTATCTCACCTTCATGGACTGCAAGGTAATACCTCGTCTTGTATTTTTCTGAAAGTTTATTTTATTTGTCTCCAGTATGAATTTTGAGTTTTTTTTAAATGTTTTAAGGCTGATGTTATGTTATTCATAAAAGAAAACTGGCCTTCCATTTTTTTGACGAAGTTCAAATTGTTGATATTTGATAAAACTGCACTTTGGGGCCATTTGATTATGTCAACATGCCCCAGCGGCTTTTTCTCTGTTTTGTGTTCTCCATGCCCGGTGTTTGTTGGAAAATGTTCATTGCAATGTTTTTGTTAGCATTTGTAGTGACTGAGACTCTCTTGCTTGAGTAGACCGCCTCACCTTTGTACGTCTACTTCTCGGAGATGAGTAAAAGCGAGCAATCTCAAGAACAGCTACCATTCAAGATTTTGTTGGCATTTTCAGGGCTGCAACATAACCTACCAAAGAAGAGTGGATATAATACGCGAGTTTTTGAGTGCAAAGAGGCTGCCCGTGCTCTTTTATGGTGAGCTGTTGTGTGTATAAATAAATTTCATCATGCAAACAGATATCCTATTCTATTTGAAAAAAAGTGAAATTTGTGATTTATCTAGTCTCTGTTAGTAGTTTTTTTCAGAACATCATGCAAACAGATATCCTATTCTATTTGAAAAAAAGTGAAATCTGTGATTTATCTAGTCTCTGTTAGTAGTTTTTTTCAGAACATAACCAATTTGTTGATCATTTTGTTATTTGAATTCCCAGTGCTTCAGGCTGTGAAGATGCATCAAATATACTTTGTAATGGTAAAAGATCTAAGTAATGTCGGTTTGTTGTGACGCATTCTACGAGTCTAACAAGCTTGATAACATCTTTCTTTTTTCTTCTGCTATTGCAGTTGATCCAGGTGCATACGAGGCCCAAAAGGTACTCGCTCCATCATTTGCAGCTCTATTTCATAAATATTTTCTTACTGGTACCAGATCTTGAATCCGAACAAATTCGATGATAATCTGCTCTCGCAGTGTATATTGGAGGAAAATCTTGCCAGGAGGGCTGAGCACTACTTTTCTGAAATGAAGCGAGTTGTCAAGGGTGAGCTAATCACATCTTTGGTTTACGCTCTTCTATGTATTTGATTTGATTTACCAATGAAAATTACTTCCCCGTGGCATATCTCCATGCACAGGAGTATCAAATTCACCGTTCACCGTGTTTCTACTACTCACTGTATGTCTTAATAAAGAACTTGAGTTTCGCCACCTTTGTGTTCTGCATAAATGATTGTTTGTACTAGTACCTTGTATATATTATTTATAAATGAACTGGAGTTGCACCTATCTGGCTATCTCAATCTGTGCGCATCCAAAATAAAGAGGCAAAATTGCGCATCTCATCTGCTATTTCTCTTATTCCAGTGTTCTTTGCGACCTCATCCTATTGTCTTCTCTTACTAGCTGATCTGTGTTCAGGAAGAGATGCATGGTCTCGTGGAAACCTTCAAGAATTTGGGCAGCTGATATCTGCATCTGGCCGTAGCTCCATACTCAACTACGAATGCGGTATGTCCATCAAAACGCTTCGGGTGATATGTTTTGACAGTTTCAGTTCGTCTCGCTGGCCCTTCCCAGAACGCAATGGTGGCTTCCGAATTGCAGGGAGCAGAGAGATGGTACAGCTCTACGAGATCCTCCTTGAGGCCCCCGGCGTTCTTGGCGCGCGATTCAGCGGCGCGGGCTTCAGGGGCTGCTGCCTTGCGATCGTCAGCAGCGACCACGCGGAGGAGGCAGCGGCGTACGTTCGAGCCGAGTACGAGAAGGCCCAGCCCGAGCTGGTGAGCAAGATCCCGGTAGATCGTCGCGTGCTGGTCTGCGAGCCTGGAGACTCCGCTCGCGTCATATCGCCAGACCATCCTCGCCATCCGTGAGCGTTCTGTCGGGTGCTGGAGCAGCCTCGCGGGCAGTCCGTGCCCGTTCGTCTGGGGCGCGTCTAGTTTTTTAGTTCTCGGAGAGTAGTGCACACTGTTAGCGCACGCTTCTGCTGCGCTATCCTCGCCTACATCTTCGGCTGGACGCCCGCACCTTCCCTTCCTCTTTTAGCTCTTGCCTTCCTAATCTCCCGGGCATTGTTTCCATAAACCGGTGATTAGATAAGGCAGGCTTCTTTATATACTTGTACGTATTGATTACAGGTATCATTCTATTCACTGCCAATTCTCACGCTCTCATGGTATCAGACGCAGGATCTCCTGCACGCTTCCGCCTTTCTGATCTTCTTCGGCGAACCTAGTCGCCGTCCCTCTTCTCGATGGCCTCGCCCGTCGACGCCGCTGCCGAGGCTGCGGCCGCCGCGGTTCACGCATCTCTTGCGCCCACGCCTGACGGCACCGACGCCACGACCCCCACTCTCGATGCCGCCGCCCTTGACACCATCGCCTTGGCCGTGGCTGCTGCTGTGCGTTCGGCCCTCTCTGGTGCTTCTTCTCCGGCCACTACTGCCACTACTGCCCAACTTGGGCCGTCTTCCTCGGCTCCCGACGTGATCGCCGCTCTACACTCCCAGGCGGTGGCCGTCCTCAACGTCAAGGCACTCGTCCCCGTCACCCTCGACTTAGCGGCCTCCAACTATTCCAAGTGGCGCGGCTTGATGCTCGTGGTGCTCGGCAAATATGCCCTCACTGATCACGTCCTCGTCGACTTCGCGGAGCCCGGAGGTCCGGACTGGGCACGCATGGACTGCGTCGTCCTCTCCTAGCTCTACGGCACCATCTCCGCGGAGCTTCTCGAACTCGTCATGGGCAACGCGGTCACCGCACACATTGTCTGGCGGGGACTCGAGCATCAATTCCTCGGCAACATGGAGAGCCGCGCGCTGCACTTGGAAGCTGAGTTTCGCACATTCAGTCAAGGCGCACTCTCCATCTCCGATTACTGCCGACGCCTCAAAAGGATGGCTGATGCTCTTGCCGATCTCGGCGAGACCGTCAGCGATAGGACGTTGGTTCTCACTGTCCTTCGTGGCCTCAACGAACAATACTCTCACATGGCCACCTTCCTCCCCATGCAGCGTCCTTTTCCCACCTTTGTCGAAGCACGATCTCAACTTTTGCTCGAAGAAATCAACCACTCCAAGCGCCCTACCGAGCAGCAGCCGACTGCATTCATCTCCGCCACCCGCCCCTCGACCGGCCACGGTAGTGGGGGCAGCAGCAACTCCGGCGAGGGCACCTACGGCGGCAACCTTTCCAACAACAACAACAATCGTCGCAGTCGCCGTCGCGGTGGTCGGAACACCGGAGGCAACAGCACTCCCTCTGGCAGCAATGGCAGCCAAGGCTTCTTTCCCAACAACAGCTGCGCTCCGGCCCCGTGGCCTTCACCCCACAATCCTTGGGCTGGCACAATTCAGATGTGGCCCGGCCCACGCCCTGGCGTACCTGCTCCTGGTCTGCTGGGCCCCCGTCCAGGGGCTCCCTTCGCTGGCACCGTGGGCCATCTTCCACTGTCGCCACCGCCGCCTCCGACGCCTCCTGCTGCCAGCACACCTGCTTCAACGGCCACGGCGCACTGGGACCAACAGGCTTTGTTCAACGCCTTCAACACGGCGACGTTGAATCCTCCACCGTCGAATGAATGGTATATGGATACGGGTGCCACTTCTCATATGACTTCGGATGCCGGTATTCTCTCCGTTGCTCACCCTCCTAACCACCATACCCCCTCCTCTATTGTTGTCGGCAATGGCCATCTGCTTCCTGTCACATACACTGGTGCAGCTAGTTTTGTTACTCCTACCTCCAACCTTCAGCTTCATAATGTTTTAGTTACTCCCCAACTTATTAAAAATCTTATCTCAGTTCGGCAGTTTACTGTTGATAACTCTTGTTCCATCGAATTTGACCCCTTTGGTTTCTCTGTGAAGGATCTTCAATCCAAGACCGTGATCGCTAGGTGCAATAGCTCCGGATCTCTCTACCCCTTTTGCCTCCGTCCACGTACGCCTGAAGCCCTCATCAGCCACACCTCCAGCAACACGCTATGGCATCGCCGCCTCGGCCATCCCGGTCACGAGGCTCTTTCACATCTTTCTAGCCATTATGGTATACCTTTCAATAAAGGCGAGACCGAGTCCATTTGTCATGCTTGTCAACTCGACCGCCATACTAGATTACCTTTTTCTTCTTCTAGCTCTCGAGCCACTGCAATTTTTGATCTTATTCGCTGTGATCTTTGGACCTCTCCCATTGTCAGTGTATCAGGCTACAAATATTATTTAGTCATTCTTGATGATTGCTCCCATTTTTTGTGGACTTTTCCATTGCGTCTTAAGTCTGACACTTTTACTACACTCTCTAATTTTTTCTCCTATGTTACTTTTGATGTTCCACAACCATCAAGGTCGCTCTCGGCGACAACGGACGCGAGTTCGACAACTCCGTCTCCCGCACTTTTTTCCTCTCCAATGGTGTCCACCTTCGCATGTCGTGTCCCTACACTTCTTCCCAAAATGGCCGCGCTGAACGCATCATCCGTACTACAAACAACATCATGCGCCCGCTCCTTTTTCAGGCCAAAATTCCCGCAGCCTATTGGGTAGAAGCTTTACACACTTCCACCTATCTCCTGAATCGACAACCAACCAAGACCTTGAACTTCCAGACACCCTACTTTGCTCTCCATGGCACACACCCATCTTACGATCACCTCCGTGTTTTTGGCTGCACTTGTTACCCCAATCTCTCTTCTACTGCCCCTCACAAATTGTCCCCGCGCTCCTCTCTGTGTGTCTTCTTGGGCTATTCTTCTGAACACAAGGGTTATCGCTGCCTAGACACCTCCACCAATCGTATCATTGTTTCCCGGCACGTTGTCTTTGAGGAGCACTCGTTTCCTTTTGCTATTTTACCGACGGCTAACACTGAGGCTACTAATCTTGATTTTTTGGAGATTGATTGTGTAGACTTGCCTCTTCCTGTCAGCACAACTCAACGTTCTTCAGTGACTTCGTCGCTTGCGCCGGCATCGCTCGCCAACCCAACCAGCGAGCCACACAGTCCTGCCCGCGCGTCCTCCTGGACGCCTGCGCGTCGGGACGTAAGAAGCTGCAGCGGCGACAGACTCTCCTCGTCGCCCGCTTCCACCGGGGCGCCGGCCTCTCCTGGGCTGCCAGCTCTGGCTATCCAGCCGAGCACGGCTCCTCTACCGCATGATCTCCCAGCTTCCGTCGTACCCGCTACACCGGTTGTCAACGTTCACGGCATGACTACTCGTGGCAAGCTCGGTTTTCGACAACCCAAGCAGCACTTCGACCTCAATACTACGGTGCTCTCTCCAGTGCCACGCACTTACCGTGCTGCCCTGGCTGACCCCCATTGGAGAGCGGCCATGGAGGAGGAACACTCCGCCCTCCGCTCCAACAATACGTGGGATCTCGTTCCCCGTCCGCCCAACACCAACCTCGTCACTGGCAAGTGGATCTACAAGCACAAATTTCATGCCGATGGGACCCTTGATCGGTACAAGGCACTGTGGGTTCTTCGGGGTTTCACTCAACGCCCCGGCATTGATTTTTCTGAGACGTTCAGTCCAGTAGTCAAGCCTGCTACTGTCCGCACCATCCTCAGCCTAGCGCTCTCCCGCAATTGGCCTATTCGTCAACTTGATGTCAAGAATGCCTTTCTTCATGGCACTTTGCAAGAGACAGTCTACTGCAGCCAACCTTCTGGTTTTGTGGATCCCTCTCATCCGGATTATGTCTGCCGGCTGAACAAGTCTTTGTATGGACTCAAGCAGGCCCCCCGAGCATGGTTCAGTCGTTTTTCCACCTACCTTCAGTCTATTGGTTTTTTGGAGACTAAATCCGATGCTTCCCTGTTTGTTTGGCGCCGTGGGTCTGACTTGATCTACCTACTCCTGTACGTGGATGACATTGTCGTCACAGCATCCACCACGGCTCTTCTCCAATGGGTCATCTCCTCCCTTCAGTCAGAGTTCTCCATGAAGGATCTCGGTGAGCTGCATCATTTTTTGGGTGTTTCTGTCTCGCACCGTCCCGAGGGCCTTTTGCTTACTCAGCGCCAATATTGTCTTGACATTTTGGATCGTGCTGGTATGACTCATTGCAAGCCGTGCAGCACTCCAGTCGACACTCAAGGGAAGCTCTCTGCCGATGGCGATCCAGTTGATGACCCAACTGACTATCGCAGCATTGCTGGCGCTCTGCAGTACCTCACTTTCACTCGACCAGACATCACCTACGCCGTTCAACAAATTTGCTTGTATATGCATGATCCGCGAGCCCCACATCTAGCGGCCATGAAGAGGATTCTTCGCTACATTTCTGGGACCCTAGATCATGGCTTGCTGCTTCACCGGTCCTCCTCTACAGATCTGGTCGTCTATTCCGACGCAGATTGGGCCGGCTGCCCAGACACGCGCCGGTCTACCTCCGGTTATGCCGTCTTCCTCGGCGATAATTTGGTCTCATGGTCATCTAAACGTCAGCTCACCGTCTCTCGCTCCAGCGCTGAGGCTGAATACCGTGCAGTTGCAAATGCTGTTGCAGAAGCTTGTTGGCTACGGCAACTCCTCCTCGAGTTACATCTTTCTCCACGTCGGGCCACGGTCGTTTACTGCGACAACATCAGCGCCGTCTACCTCTCCACCAACCCGGTGCAGCATCAACGAACCAAACACATCGAGATTGATCTTCACTTCGTTCGCGAGCGTGTTGGCCTTGGAGCGGTCCGCGTCTTGCACGTGCCTACCGCTTCTCAATACGCTGACATCTTCACCAAAGGACTGCCCGCGTCCGTCTTCACCGACTTTCGTTCCAGCCTGAACGTGCGGCAAGCCACCGCTCCGTCTGCGGGGTGTTAAGCGCTGCTCAAGCGCTTATCCTCGCCTACATCTTCTACCGACGCCCGCACCTTCCCTTCCTCTTTTAGCTCTTGCCTTCCTAATCTCCCGGGCATTGTTTCCATAAACCGGTGATTAGATAAGGCAGGCTTCTTTATATACTTGTACGTATTGATTACAGGTATCATTCTATTCACTGCCAATTCTCACGCTCTCACACACAGACTAGCTACTTGAGCGCCCAGCTCGTTCACAAGTGTGGAACCATTTGGTATACTAGTTAGATATGCGCGCTACGCCGCGCCGCGCGAAATTTGATTAAGTTTTTATCTCTGAAAAAGGTAGGAATATCCAATTGTTTTTTTGTTCGCCTTTTTTTGGGGGCGGGGGGGGGGGGGGAAATGTTAGGTAAGAACCGCTGACGAACCAGCCAAACAATGGAGAAACGGGACAAGAAAACATTTTTCTGAGGAAAACAAGGAAAAACGAACAAAAATGGAGAAACGACGGACGAAAAACGATTTTCCTTTTTTGTTTCGGGGAAATGGCCAACGCAATTTTTTTTCCATGCTTCGGACAAAAAACGGATCACGAAAACATTTTTCCCGGGTAAAACGGAGAAAGGAAATGTCTCTATATTTTTTTTTTGGGAAAACGGTCAACGGAAACATTTTTCCCATGCTCCGGAAGAAAACGGACTACAAAAACATTTTTTCCGGGCAAAACGGAGAAAGAAAACGGTAACCATTTTTTTTATTTGGAAAAACGACCGACGAAAATATTTTTCGCATGCTCTGGAGGAAAAACGGACCACGAAAACTTTTTTTTCGGGCAAAACGGAGAAAGGACCCGAATGTAAACCGCGGGGACCAGCCAAACAATGGAGAAACGGGACAAGAAAACATTTTTCTGAGGAAAACAAGGAAAAACTAACAAAAATGGAGAAATGACGGACGAAAAACGATTTTCCTTTTTTGTTTCGGGGAAATGGCCAACGCAATTTTTTTTCCATGCTTCGGACAAAAAACGGATCACGAAAACATTTTTCCCGGGTAAAACGGAGAAAGGAAATGTCCCTATATTTTTTTTTTGGGGAAAACGGTCAACGGAAACATTTTTCCCATGCTCCGGAAGAAAACGGACCACAAAAACATTTTTTCCGGGCAAAACGGAGAAAGAAAACGGTAACCATTTTTTTTATTTGGAAAAACGACCGACGAAAATATTTTTCGCATGCTCTGGAGGAAAAACGGACCACGAAAACTTTTTTTTCGGGCAAAACGGAGAAATGACCCGAATGTAAACCGCGGGGACCTATTTGTTATAATTTTGGACCTGTTCGCTATTTTGAATAATTAGAAAAGAGCTCGTTCGTGATTCGGATTAACGGGAGGGTCTCCATGTAAAACGCAAAACCAGGGACCTAAATGCGAACGGGGAAAAATATCTTCCTCTCATATAAAATTGCGCAGGGACCTGTTTGTAATTTCGAAGAACCGGGGGGTTTTTTCGCAAAAAAAGGATGGACAGGCCCACAAAACTCCCTAAGATCAGGGAGAATTATCCTTACTTTGTTTCAACTTCTGATTTTTGGGAAAAACTGTTTCTGATTATAGAAAAATCGAGCCGAGTCGGTTGCAACTTCTAGGTTCTGGACTGGGTCGGTGAGAATTAGCAAGAATCAGTTTTCAGCTAGATTGATTCTATGTAGATGACAGATTTTGATTCTCAGATAACTATAGAATCGTCCTGTTCGGCAAATAATTTGCTGTTTTTTTAAGCAGAAGTTGAGACGAACGGATCTAAGCCTTTTAACTATCGTTACTAAGGATTAAGTTAACCACCAAATTAGTTCAACAACTCAGCCTTCTAAATTCTGTTTTTCTAATGCTAACCTAGATAACCCACCTAATCTAGCCCAAACAGTAATTTAGATCTACGATGTCGCGGGGTCAGGGTGGCGGCTTCACAGCTGCCCGTCCCGTGCATCGATGGTACTTTGGCCAAAGGAATCGGTGAGAATCGGATTGTGAAAATATAAACACACACAAGCGTAGTTACGAATATCGGTACCATTTCGGCACCTAAATCGGTACGAAGCAACCCTATGTACCGTATCGACTTTGATATTGATCAATACCGGCCCGATAGTATTACTATATCGATAGAATTGATAATATGGTCTATCAAACTATATGTTATATTTGATAATATTACTATGTGTTTGGAGTAATATTATAAGTGAACATTGGTGTACATATAATTAAATATGTGTATACTTATAAATATATACTATTATACTAAATCCAAAATGATACGTCGGTATAGACCGGTACCGAGTGCATCATTTCAAAAGTTAAATCGGTATGATCTCCGGTATGTTGCACACATGTGTAGAGATTATATTGAGCCGGCTCAAGAATGCATGGCGCGGCCTGGTTGCATTATAGGACCTGCTGCGCGAGATTGTATTGGAATTGGAACGTTGCAGCTGTTTGCTGTTGCATTTGCAGGACGAAACGATCAAAAGCAACATCCAACCATCCAAGCAGTCCTGTCCAGTGGATCCTAACTGTTACTGCTTGTAACATGTGCTCCTTACGATTTTTTTTTAAATAATCCTTTTTTAATTTGAAAATTCAAAAATATACTGCCGCATTTTTTTTTTACAAAACTGAGCTCCTGTCACGCCACGTGGTAGCGACAAACGGGTCAGACCACGAGCTGCCATGTGGCAGCGTTCCGATTGGGTGCGTTTTGTAATTTCAATTTAATTGCAATAATTTAAATTTTTTAATTTAATTGCAATAATTCATATCGGATGCTAGGAACCTCCAAATGGAATGAAATTTTTTTGTAAATTTTTATTACGCTATAAGCATTCTTAATATATCACAAAAAGTAGCATGTTCCATGCAAATTTAAGATGTTAAAATCAAATTTTGTAAAAGACCATTTTGTGTATTATGAAGAAACTATATAAACCATGGCTCCAAAAATCACGGAAAAAATAAAAAATTTGTATTAAGCCACAAGGATTCAGAATATCTCACAAAAAGTACTATGTTGCATGCAAATTTAAATAGTTAAAATCAAGTTTAGTAAAAAACCATTTTGTGTATTATGAAGAAACTATATAAACCATGGCTCTAAAAATCATGAAAAAAATTTGAGGTGAAAATTTGTCTTTTTTATAACTTTTAGCATAGGACGAATTTGATCATGAAATTTTATACGTAGATGGGGTAAGTTGAGATGTATATCCATGATTTATTTCAGAATTTTTTGAAAACATTTTTAGTAGGATTGCACGGTGATTGCACTGCATATGCCCCCTAGATGTTATGCAATAAGTATCTCTTCTCTCTTGTACATAAATAATCTACATTTTTTTTATAAAGACATAAATAATCACATATGCTCATGCGCAAAGTTGGCTACTAAGAGCATGTACAATAGTTTATCTTTATAGATTATCTCTAAGGATTTTAACTCACCTAGAGATAACATCTCCAATAGTTGTCTCTAAAATCATTCTTCATTATATTTTCCCTCTTACACTTCATTACCGTTTGCATTGGTTTGTGTGATCATGTTATCTCTTGTATAAGAGATGGCACATTCTCTTTCTTGATCACATCCTCTCTCTTCCACGTAAGATTTTGCTTATATAGCACGGCCAAGAGACAACTGAAGTGGCACTATTGGAGATGCCCTAAATTAGAGCCAGCTCTCTTCTCTCTCCTCTTTTCTCACTCTTCCACGTAGCTCATTAACTATGATGGTTTAGGACTTAGGTATTGAGTACACGTATATGTCCTCTTCGTTTAAATCAAGGATTTAAAGTCCATATCTTACCTAGAATATGTCGCTATATATGTTGAATGCTTTGTCTGTGGATTTACCGTATATACTAGCATGGCATCTCTTCTGTCGCTAACACACCACTAGCTGTAGTATGAAATAATGAAACAGCACTAGCTCAATTATTACTCCTGCCTGACCATAGTTCGTTCGACACAACTAAAGTATCACTAGCCTGTCCTAGAAAAGGATGGCCAAGAATTCGGAGTTCCGAGGTGTCGCAACCCTATTGGCTTTGGTGACCGGTAAGCACTACTGTAATCTCTGTCGATAAGTCTTGACCGAATACTCAGTCGCCTAAATTGTACATGCCACTCGCGGCATCAATTCTTCATAGTACTTTACTCAATTATTGAAGCTTCGTGATACTACGGGTCTGTTCTGCTTGGGGGTGCTATAATTTTTTCTGGAAAACTATTTTATGGTTTTTTGGTTAAAAAAATACATGTAACTTTTATAAGAGACCGTGTAACAAATAACTAATTTCCTTTAGCAATAAAATACAAAAGCAGGTTAAATCCAGCTTTCAGCTTTTATATATATAGAAATTTTACGTTGCATTATACTGGTAGTATATAATATGTAGTAGAAATCATATCTAATTGTTGATTTATTAAGGGTGTTTCTACTACTCTACTACCAGATGAAGTATAAGTAAACTCTAGTTAATTTGATCTATTAGATCAAAAAGAATAAACGGTTCATATAACATTATACCTAAAGTGGAAGTTTCACTTTCCTTCTACTTCTTATGCCCTGCCAAGTACTTCTTACAGTTTCTCTTCTAATGTCCAATCCCCTTGCAATAGAAGCAAATAATGTTGGGTGCAGGTCCATTCTTATGCTTCTTAAGTTTAGACTTGTTGCTCGATATATCATCTTAATTTTTACCAATGCCTTTTCCCTTGCCACCGGTTTTACTCTTCCTTTTAAACTTGGTGATCTTATGAACCATCATCATATGACTATAGCTATTATTGATGCTCTCTTCTATTGACTTGAGCATCAAATGCAACTTGGTCAAGGAATTCTCCATTCCTTCGTATAAAAGTTCAAAATGAATGTCCCAAAGCTCTATGGGAATGACTGGAGAATCATATTAGCAGCCAACTCTTGGTTAAGGGAAAAACAAGCTTTTTCCACACTCTCAACGTAACCAATGATTTAGAGACATTGTAGCTTTCAGCCCTTGCTTGGTCCTCAAACATGCCCTTCAGACCCACAATCATATTGCAGGCATCTGTATCCTCATATTGCTTCTAAAGCTCAGAGTTCGTAGTGATAAGCATCAGGCAGCTAACATCAAGTGAATCTTTGCAATATTTTTCATATTTATTCTTTTTAGCACGAGTAGAATTTTTAGCTAGTTCAATGGGATATGAACCCTCTAGAACATATTCCTTCTTTTCTTGTCTGAGAACAATTATCAAGTTGTGATATCAATCGATGAACTTTGTCCCATTAATTTTATCTTTCTCGAGAATCGAAAGCAAGCTAAAATTGGTTGTAGACGAAGTAGATCGTGCCATGGACTAAAACATAAATTTTGCAAAGATTTATCACTATGTTAATTGAAAATCCTTCATTAAACAATTCAACAAAAGATACTCTCACTACATGTAAACATGTTGCCTCTAATGACATATAGTATGACAAGATCCATATTTTATTAAATCCTAGTGAGCTTTAGCATTAGTGTTAGAAACCTAATAACGTAGGTAAGCAACTACTTGCTAATTACATCACATGTAACTTTTGTTTGTTGAGTGGCATCACATGCCCCAGCCTCAACGCCATACCCCTTGGCCCAAAACCGTTTTGATAACCTAGTTAAGTTAAATCAATGTTATGCGTATATGTGTCCAACACTTACCCTATCTTATTAAGATAATTAATGGTACTCTAATTGGTAGAACTACCAATTAACAATCAAAATGTTGATGGGTTGAACAATATATGGAAGGGCATCAAGGTTTACTTAGTTTTTTCTGAGGGATACTATTATATCATATTAAAAATATCAAACATAATCACATGAAAAATAGTATAACATTAATATAAACAAGATAATAGATAATCATATTAAACTGTGAAATATTATGGCCCTTAACATAACAATATCCATTACTATGCTTCCTGTTCACTAGGTCATCATGCTTGAAGTCGTCACATTCATCTACCTATGTATTACTCCTAATAGCTAGCAATGAATTACATACGAGAGTATCAAGCATCACAAGTCAACATGCAAGTCGTTATAAAATAAAATGTAGCCCCATTGCTATAATTTAACATGACTCACAGAACATGCATGATAAGATTATGCATGCATTACATACACAAATTGTCGTACTATTCACATCAATACTTGCAAAAATAAGTTATTCATAGAATCCAATTCTATCACATGATGAGAATATATAATACTATATATCACCTCTATGACTGGCAGCACAGCCGTAGGGTCGAGGATGTCGACTAGAGGAGGGTGAAAAGGTGGCCTTAAAAATTCTCTACGATTAAAAGCTAATTGCTCAAGTACCCTTAATTCAAAACTTTAACAACAAATAATGCGGAAGTGATAAATTAAGGTTTTGACAATTAAAGCCTAAATCTTCTAGGCTCACTAAGTGCACTAACTAATTAAGTCTCTAAACAAGAATAGTAATTCCAAATACAAGCAAGCAACAATATAAATAAGGAATTGCAAGAAGGTAAATTTGCATAAGAGACACACCGATCTTTTTACCGCGGTCTTAGATACTTGCCGGTCTCCCCTAATACACATTGAGGCAAGTCCAAACACGATGGGCCGGCTCTACACTTGAGCACCGGCCTCGAATCCATTAGTGGTAGCTACTTTACCCCTCCGAGTAGGCGAGCTCTGACCTTCACAAACTTTGCCGGGCTTTTCACAACCTCCGTTTAGAAGCTTCCAACGCTCTACGCCATTCAAGAGGCGGCAAACTCCAAGAGTTACAAGCCAAGCACTCTGTTTGAGCTTCACCTAGTGCAACACATGCACTAAGATCCTCTTCAAGTGCAACACACAATAAGACTCTCGACCCACTCCTAATTGCGACACATGCAATTAGGGCTCACTTTTAGCTTAAGAAGCAAGTTGAAGATTAAGACCAAATATCAGCCTCCAAGGCTCCTTTTATTGCCCCCCCAGAAACTAGCCGTTAGAGGGTAAATCGGGCAAAATCAGTATTTTTTGGTACTATCACCCTTCTAGGGCAGGTAGTACCGGTCTCCAGGCCAACGGCTAGAAAACTAGTCATTTCTAGGGCGCGGTAGTACCGCTTGAGCGGTAGTACTGACCCTCGCTGGCAATACTGCCGGACTTAGTGCAACTAAAAAAATATGCTTCTCTAGAAAATGACTACCGGCTACTAGGGACTAGTACTACCGCACCTCCGGTAGTACCTCCCTTGATCCCCGGTAATACTGACATTCACAGACAAAACACGCTCTCTGGAATAAAGCTACCGGCCTCACGCACGATACTACCGACCTCCAGTAGTACCGGTTCCCAAACAGCAGCACTGCCAGCACAACGGTAGTACCGGCTTTACACCTACGGTATTGTTGGATTTCCAGATAAAATTAGATTTGACACATAAATCTTTTCTCTTCAAATCAAACACCAATAAGGATTGATTCTTTGAGCTATGTGATCATCAACATATCATCAAGTTAATTTGCAAACCCAATTCACATGCTACAAACAATCACATTTAAATGCCAATTTTATTTGCAAAATATATTGCAAATAAACCAAGAATCTATGAGATTCATCCTCATAGTCATGCGATGATCAACACGAGATTAAATCAACTTACAAACCACAATTACAAGCCCTATTAAAGTGCTGTAGGATCAAAACCTATAACCTCCCATTTATTTGCAATTTGCAAATAACAAATCAATCCCAACACATAAAGCAGAATGCATGAACTCTCTTTATTTGCAACACATGCAAATCTCTTAGTTTCATGCAAAATCCAACTAAACTAGAGTGTATAATCTATCTCCTTTTTGCAACACAGGCAAATCCATAGCTTTATGCAATATTCAAATAAACTCAAATGCTTGAGCTCTCTATTTGCAACATATGCAAATCTTAGCGCCAAGCAAACCACAAATTTAAACTCAAGTGCATGAGCTCTCTATTTGCAACACATACAAATCTCTAGCTCCATGCAACCATTGAAACCAAATTGCTTGAATTCTTTTCTTTTGTAACACATGCAAAATTTAGCTTCAAGCAATACCAAATCAAATTGATTCAAACAAGAAGCAAGCACGAGCTTCTTCTATTTGCAACACATACAAATCAAACCATCATGCAAAAACCAACACATGAGTTTCACCCATTCGCAACACATGCCAAATGGTTAGCTCCATGAAAAATCCAACTAACAGTTGAGCTTTAGTGAATCGGATTGAGTTCATCAACACATGATAAATCTCAAGCAAAGGACTCGACTGCTCTTAATAGTACGGTAACATAGAAACTCGATCTCTTAACCAAACACTTAGATCGGTACAGACTAGAAAAAAATCCTTAGCCTATCTAGTTATACTTTGCCGCACATGATCCCCTTTGGAGCTTTAATGATCTTCAATCTTTTTCTTCTTTTCCGGGGTCGCATCCCATCTTCTCTTCTTGAAAGATCGAGATGGCATCAGAGGGGGGTGAATGATCTCAAATTAAAAAATTTCCCTTCTATTGGACAAGAAGAAAACAGCCAAGAATCACACACAAAAGAAAGACAACAAATTCTCAAAAACTAGTAGAGGGCGGCACTACCGCAGGTGTAGGGATGGCAGTGTCGTTAATGCGATACTACCGCTCGTAAACGGCGGTAGTGCCAGTCTCAAGAATAGAGCCTGAAACATCATGAACACCAAAAGCAAATTTGATGTAATTTTCAATCAACAGATTCAAGGTTCATGCAACTTGGTAGATATCTTCTCATGGGTGTCAGGAACTTATTCCACCCATCAATCTATAGGATTGACATCAAAGTTACGACCTTTCCTAAATCAAAGGAAGATTGCATCAAGAAGTAGCAAAAACCAAAATCTTCGATGTAGGCTTGCTCGTGAGATATTGATGATCAAGATGATCTTGGATACCTTTCCACTAGTCACAGCAAGCTAGAACATGAGAATAACAAACTCCAAATGTACTCTACAAAGATCTCTTCATGATAAGCACAAGATCGGTTTCTCGCAAGAAGAATACAAATTTGCCTAAAGTATTGGGATTTGATCTGAGAAAATATTCATCCAATCAATCACTCATGTTCGGCAAGAAAAACCACAAGCAATTAGATGGGGAGGCAAATCCAAGTTGCATAAATGTAAATTACGAGAAAGTAAATGCGTAATGTAAATACTGAATTTAAATTGCGTAAAGTAAAGACATAATGTAAATGCGGAATTTAAATTCATAATAGAGATGGTGAAAACTTTCTTTTCTTTCGAAGATTTTTATAAAGCCTCACAACATGTGGGCAAAGCTCAAAGGAGCACACAAAATCTTCTCCAAAGACTTGAGGGGAGAGGCATACCCCTACCCCTCTATTTATAGCAACCTTGGAGCAATCTCCACCATTGATACTTTCTTGGCCCTCAAGAAACCTCATCAAGGGTTGAGATTCACTCCCTCATACATGGGCTAACCCACAACCCAATAGCATAACAGGTTTTGCACACTTCTCAATGCGAGTTAACTTGGCCGCTACTCCATCCTCTAAACTGCAATCCAATGGCTCTCCTTGATCCGAGCATCTCCAAGATAGCATCCCAGCCGTTCCCTTGCCTCTTTGGCTTGCAGCAACTCCGTCTTCGGTTATCCTCCGACAATCCCCTACCGTTTGGACCTTCAGCGCACCTTGCCTAGTCTCGGTCATCCTCTGCCTCACCATGAACTCGTACCGACGTCCTAAAGCTATCAAAAATAAGGAAACACATCACATAGTAATGTCCAAAATAATATGCAATAATCATCCAATTTCTCAAATCTCAAATCTAATTCAAATCAAACTCAAACCCGAGCACACCTAGCTCAAATATAGTCAATTACTAATCACAAAATATGAATAGACCTCCACATGGTCTTTCACTTCTTGTTCATCAACTCATGATGAACATCTTCTTTTCTCCTCTTCGGGATCTCTTCTTGACGTTCATCAACTCATGATGACATTCTTGTCCCATTTCTTCATCTCTGTTGGACTCAACCTACTTTCACAACTCATTGAAAGTATAAGTCCAACAAACATAGTTGTCTCAATCATCAATCGCACTCCATTAACACATAGTGGATGCCCCCAAGATAGATTGAGCACAACCTTAATCAATTTGAATGAATAAATTTGTCTTAAGTACATTGATGCAACTAAGCTTCATTATACTCAATAACTATCTATTATCATTAATCGATCAAAGGAACACCATTAACACATGATGAAGTGTTTTATGATGATAAAAAGACAATTGATATTAATTTAAATTGATATGAATATATATTAACTACACAAGTTTTATATACTCATTTTGAGGATTTCAAGTAAGGATCCAATATATTTGAGTGGAAAGGAAAGGGATCAATACCTATCTAGACCATCAACTTTAGAATAAACTCCACATAGATATGTGCATACATATAATTGGATTAGAAACACTATGCACATATTCAATTTTGATTGCATTGGAGTTTCTTCTATATTACCATGAGTATGCTATAACTCGGCAAGAATAATGTATACTCAAGAATTAGTTTCAAAGTCTTTATCCTTTATGTTTGGCAAGAAGACATGGATCTACAATTGAAACATCAAGTTAAATTACGAATTCCCCCCTATATGTGTGCATCAATGTATATATATACGGATTGGAAACATAATACATATTTTGAGGTTAATACAATGGAGGAATTCATACTTTAACTTGAATCTAAAGTATGTGATAAGATAATAAGAAAGAATAAAAGTGCATACCTTAGGTTTTCCATTTTCCATCCAAATTATGAGACTACTAGCAATAAGCTCAATAAACATGTTAGTCCTATTAAAAATTAGATTTGTCATTAAACAATGATTAAATATTAAATTAAAACCAATGGAGAGTGAACTTACAACAGCCATCATGAAATCACCCTTAAAATTCATCAGATTATTCATATTAACCTAATTTCAAACCAATCTAATTGGCTCGGTTTTCTATTAATAATCGTACTAGTCAGCTTGGTCCTATACACATCATAGTTTACCCTGATGGTGGAACTCCAATCAATAAGGGTGAACAAGCGATGCGGCTACAAACATACGACACAACTGAACCAGATTGATCTTCGAACCCATCTATGAACGCCACGACTGATTGATCTCATCAATCGTGTACCCAAATCGATCCATCCATATGGATCGACCTAGGTTACCATACGAGAACACCAATAGATCCAATATAGTACTGCCGCATATCACCTATATGCAATCCATCCAGATCAAAAATGACATGAGATGGCTTTGATACCACTGAAGGGAGACAGGTAGGCTACACTAGCACAACTTAAAAATTCTACCACGTAAATCAAGAAGCCAAGCAAGTAAGTTATCATGGATCATTATCACTAGACGTGGAGTGTATTGGAAGGAGAGTTGAAGTAGCCTAATTCAACTTTGTGCACGTCCTCAAGTAGTGATCGATCGTCCTCTTGCGGTGGTCAATTGTCTTGATCAGCGTTGCAGTAGCAGAAATGCCTCTATTGAAGTCCACACGTTTGAGAAAGGAATGCTGTGCATCGGTGTGCTAGTACCATAGCGCACGAGAATGCTCGAGTGTTGATGGCTACGGTTTCGACTAGGGTTTTAGTGGGTGTAGCTGTCTTACAATTGCGACAGCGAACACCCTTTAAATAGTCACCCCCTTTGGTGGAAACCTATGTTAGGGCCAACCAAGACGCAAATCCCACTTGGCCCATTAGTGATGGATCCAATCTGAACCATTGTATTCTAACATGTTAAGTGTGTGACCCTGTAGGCTATGCATATTCGGTCATAGACCAAAACTCATTTCAGCCCATTAGTCGGCAGCGGCTCCTACAGAACATAGTGACTTGCAAACACAAACAAAGATCGTATAGAACGGACCAATATACTCATATGCTGATCCCTTTGCCTCATGATACAAGATCGAAATCTAGGTGAGAAATGTGTCACCCTATGATAGCTTGATCATTCACTCGTTCTATGGTGGATTACATAATTGCAATTGACTCCTCAATCATATTCGACATGGCCATGCACTTCCTTAATACAGCCACATTGAGGGACCAGAGATATCTATCCTGTTATATAGGAGGGGTAAAATCCATCTTGATCACCACATTCCTTCGCATATTTCATAGTAAACCTGAAAGCTACCTTCATAACTACCCAGTTACGAAGTAGCGTTTGGCAACCCATAAGTATCTATTACACATGTAGGAAATCATGATGATCTCAGTTATAAGGATCCCATATACACTATGTATGAAACGAATTGATGACACTTAAGAATGTACAAATTTCCGCAATGTCTCACGGTGGGTTACACCAATACCATTTTTTCATCATGTGTCCACATTATTGATTTGATATCTCTATATCCATGATCGATGGAACATGGTCGTCAATCAATACATATGGTGACCTTATATAAATCACAATTGTTCCATATGATGATACAAGGTTAGGAATAATTCATAATAATACCAAAACATAAACAAGGAGTTTCATGAACAAGTAATGTATTTGTTGATCGACACTAATAATATTTATTTAAGGGACAAAATAATTATATTATTATATAAACATAGAGTGATACAATCATCTCTATAATTGCCTCGAGGACATAGCACTAACAATGGAGTAGATAGAGGAGAGAGTAGGAGCCAAATTGTGTGTGTGTGTGGGGGGGGGGGTGGGGGGGGTGCTCAGGAGAGGAGGAAAGTGAAGAGGAAGAAGGGGATGAGTCCCTTGTGGGCGTTTGGCAACCCATAAGTATCTATTACACATGTAGGAAATCATGATGATCTCAGTTATAAGGATCCCACATACATTATGTATGAAACGAATTGATGCCACTTAAGAATGTACAAATTTCCGCAATGTCTCACGATGGGTTACACCAATACCATTTTTTCATCATGTGTCCACATTATTGATTTGATATCTCTATATCCATGATCGATGGAACATGATCGTCAATCAATACATATGGTGACCTTATATAAATCACAATTGTTCCATATGATGATACAAGGTCAGGAATAATTCATAATAATACCAAAACATAAACAAGGAGTTTCATGAACAAGTAATGTACTTGTTGATCGACACTAATAATATTTATTTAAGGGACAAAATAATTATATTATTATATAAACATAGATTGATACAATCATCTCTATAATTGCCTCAAGGACATAGCACTAACAATGGAGTAGATAGAGGAGAGAGTAGGAGCCAAATTGTGTGTGTGTGTGGGGGGGGGGGGTGCTCAGGAGAGGAGGAAAGTGAAGAGGAAGAAGGGGATGAGTCCCTTGTGGGCGCCATATCAGTAAAACACATGCAGGTAGATGCCGCCATGTCAGTTAAAACTAGAGTAGCTTAGGGCCATATCATTCAAAACCAGTTTGTGTCAAAACCATTATGGATTGGTTTAAGGCAGCATTTTGAATAGCTTTGATAATTCAAGGTTGCAAAGTGAACGGTTTTAATGTTACTAATTTAAAAACGAACCATGCCAAAGTTTAGAATCAAAAAGTGAACATTTCCCTCCCGAAAACAACAGCAGTAGTTTCCCAAATCCTAGTGAACCATTAGATGAAAAAGCAATGACTTAGTTTCCCAGCTGGTGGGAGCAGCATGCTTGGACAAAAATAATTCAACATACGGCGAGCATTGCTCTCTCCTTTCTTTCCTTTTTTGCACTTTTGTTTCTTTTGCTACTTAATTTATTTATTCATCCCTATGCTTGTGCGAAACATGAAGGAAAATAGTAAGACTTTTGAACTGGTATGGATCGGAACAAACTGCATGCTGATCCTAGAGAAGACAAACTAAGAACTTAAAAGAGTTATCAATCAAAATAATACTCTCACTTTTACTGTATTTATCTATGGTCTAAGAAGTATCTGTTTCAATATATGTATTCACCGATGAAATCTAGAGTTTACTATTGCAAAATTTCCTCTTTCTACCCCTACTTAATTAAATGCTTTGGAAGAGGTTAAGTAGTTTTTGTATGCCATTGAACACGGTTGTATAGGACATGGGTGTACATATGTAATTTTTTTGACAAAAAACCCAATATATAGTAGGTATATTAAGTGTATATACTAGTAAGTAGGCTCAAACATATGTATTTCAACCTCCAAATTCATTTCGGCTTGTCCTACCTACTCCCTCTCCCAATATTCCCTGCATGGCTTAATCTTCCTCCATTTCTCAAACCAAACAACCAAATCCCTCTTCATTCCGCATGCCCCACACTCTCTTGATCCCTCTCTAACCCCTCTCACGCACATCAATGACAGATGGGGGACACAGGGCAAGCACAAGCCAGCAAGGAGCGGGGTAATGGAGGAGCGCTAAGCAGCCACCGGCACTGGCGAATGAATGGAGGCAAAAGGGCAGGTGGCAGCATAGGAGCAGTGCGCAACAGGACAACCATGGCCCCTGTGGCCGAGGTAAGTACCGACTCGGGAATGGAGGGTGCGACACCAGCGATAAAACTAGAAAATTTTCATTGGAAGTGCACACTTTACAAATACAACTCTTTAGTCTTGTAGAATAATTTCATAATATTATAAATCCAACACATATATTTAAAATTTATAAAGGTACAATACAAATATCTCTAAGGTCTTGAAAATTTCAAACCACTAAAAATCAGAACCAAATTCAATCGATAAATTTGGTCCATCCACAAAGGTGATCTTGTAGCACTTCTAAAATTTTTTGGGGTGCTGGGGCATACCTGGCACCCCTAGTACCGCATCTGACGACAATTCAGGGCGGTGTGTCCGACGTGGTAGGGAGCAGTACGCGGCTTGTTACAGGTTAGCCCTGTGGTCACAGCGAGCATCAAGCTAGGATGGAAAATGTGACGCTGGTGGTGGCTAGTGGGTCAGGGCGGTGGCATCCAACGGGGCATGAAGTGATGCTAAAACAACATGCAGTAGCTAATTAAGCATTCAATATTGACAACCACAAAGGTGAATTTCATTATTTGATTCCCAAAACTAAAATTCCCAATTCATAAATCTGTCAGCGTTATGTCAATTTATAACGACGAATTGTGATTTTTAAATGTAGCATGTAGAACATTCAAAAATGAAGAGGAAGCTTTGTAGATTTGAAATCCCTAATTCACAAATTTCTAAATTATTTCAGGTGTTAGTCTCTGGTAAGAATAATTTGTACTTTCTATTTTTGCTATTGTGAATCTTTATGTTATATATTAAACAAATTTTTTTTACTCCAAACATCCATTCGAAAAATTCTAGATCCGCCGATGTATGTATAGTTGTCTCATTAAGTATTTCTCATATTAATTAGTGTTTTTAGACTATGCGTATATGAGCCGTAGATAAATATAGAAGAATAAAGAGAATGCGACCAAGACTGTCATGTTATGGCAAATCCGATCTGCCCGTTCCTAGAATAAGCCATATCCGTATTGACCTAATTAATGGGTATCAATACGGACAGCCACATGGAGAACTATTGATAACACACTGCATATACTGACTGGCAGTGCACACGGCATTAGAATATACTAGTAAGTTGCCCGTGCGTTGCAACAGAGTCTCAAAAAAGGGTGGAGGGAAGTCATTGTAAAACGTAGTTTGGATTTCTTTAAGTGCTTCCATATTTAACTCCATGGCATTTATGGCCTGAAGTAAAAACTATTTAAGTCCATGGCATTTATGGCATATTTAAGTGCGTATGCAGTATTTAGTTCTATGTGGCGCTTCGTTTCTTGTGTTGACGTGGGAAGAAACTCTCACTTTATATAGTAGAGATAGTGCTGAAAATCGGTGAGTGGTCACAGGTGCTAAGAAACAAGCTATAAATTATCAGGGTAATATGAAAACAGCCAGCCCTTAAACCAATGTACACTAATTAAATATAAAGAAAACTATCATTTTTCAGAAGGAAAACACAGCAGTATAGATGTATCGGCAAAGACCAAACTGAACTCTCTTGTTCCATATGAAAGGGTCACTACCATAGATTCTCATGCATATTACTTGCCTCATTGCACCGACGGCCAAAGCGACGATTCGTAGATAATACAATGGTTTATGAATATCCTCAATAGCATGCGAAATTTGTGACAGGGATATGGAATTTTTTTTTAAAATAATACTTTTTTTAAACTGAATTGCGTTTCTAATACTCGAAAAATAAAAATTACAAAAATAATACGTGGTCGCCATATCGTATGGCGAATACCCTATTTTCGCCGAACCGTGTGGCGAATACCCTATTTTCGCCGAACCGTGTGGCGAAAATACCCTAAATCCGCAGTTAATCTGCTACACGGGAATCAAGGCTGTTTTCGCCGTACGGTATGGCGAAGACCCTATTTTCGCCAAACGGTTTGGCGAAAATACCCTATTTTCGCCAAACCGTTTGGCGAAAATAGGGTCTTCGCCATACCGTACGGCGAAAATAGCCTTAACCAAACAACCGACGGTTAATCGGCTTTAATCGGGTAATTAGGCTATTTTCGCCATACCATATGGCGAAAATAGGGTATTCGCCGTACGGTATGGCGACCACGTATTATTTTTGCAATTTTTATTTTTCGAGTATTAAAAACGCAATTCAGTTTAAAAAAAGTATTATTTAAAAAAAAAGGAATATGTCATGCTAGCTCGACCACGGACCTTCAAACATTCGCTCGGCACAAGCTAGGCAAAAGAAATCATAACGAATGCCTACAATTTACTATACCTTTTCATCTTTAAAAAACTATACTTTTTCATAAACTATTATATACCATGTATCGTACGTACGTCTTCTAAGGTACGCGCGTTTGAAAATCTTTTCTTAAAAAAATACAAGTTTGAAAATCATTTCAGCAGGTGGAACATGGCTGAGCCCAACAACTATACTTACCGCCTCCGTCCAAGTTTAAATATATAACATATTTTATATTTCAATATAAAATTAGTATAGTATTTTCTTTATACTCATAATAAATATTCAGTTTTACTTTATATTCTTCACTATGTACGCATTGTATATAGTGCTTAGAGATAATAATTAGTTAGGGATAGTTTGGTTGTTTTTAATATATCCTTGATCTATATACTAAGAAAAAAAATATATGGTCTGTAAATTAACTTGAACAGAGTACCTCTCTAGGCATGTTCATGGCATAAAAAGGAGAAACGATTGCGCCCAATTGTTGAGTTTCCACGTGTTGCATGCACTCGCTAATCAAAGCAAAACAAACACCACATCCCACTACTACAGAATGATACATCACTATCGCCTCATTTGTGTCGGTTCCAAACTTTTGACTAAAAAACCGATTGTGATTCGTGTATCTCATTTGTAAATTTTGGAAACATGTTATCACAATCGGTTCTTAGAAGTAACCGATTGTGATAAGGGTCCGCATTACAATCGGTTCTTACAAAGAACCGATAGTGATAAGGAAAAGGGTCATCACAATCGGTTCTTAGAAAGAACCGATTGTGATGAGCCATTTCCTTATCACAATCGGTTCTTAGAAAGAACCGATTGTGATGACCCTTTTCCTTATCACTATCGGTTCTTTGTAAGAACCGATTGT
Source organism: Rhipidocladum racemiflorum (assembly GCA_036346355.1). Taxonomy (NCBI): domain Eukaryota; kingdom Viridiplantae; phylum Streptophyta; class Magnoliopsida; order Poales; family Poaceae; genus Rhipidocladum; species Rhipidocladum racemiflorum. Next base: position 64,894,538 of record CM070576.1, on the reverse strand, counting down.
AATGTGGACCCTTATCACAATCGGTTCTTTGTAAGAACCGATTGTAATGAGTGAGCCTTATCACAATCGGTTCTTTCTAAGAACCGATTGTGATAATATACTCATCACAATCACTTCTTTGTAAGAACCGATTGTGAAGAGCCTCGTTAGGTTTTATATCCTCTCGGGATGAACTCTCCTCTGTTGGTGTTCTAGAGCCAAAAAACCCCGTCGCCATCTCAAAAAATAGAACATACTCTCATTGAGACTTAGGCTTGGGGGAGAAAATCTGAAATCCTTGAGGATGTGTGTTGAGAGGGTAAGTTAAAGCCCTAGCTTGAGGAGATTTATTTCCCTCATTTGAGGTTTTCTTCAAAAGGTGAGCATTCCTTCAAATCCCTTCGATTTTGCATTAAGAAATTCGATTTTGATTTGGTGAATGTGTTATATGTCATTAATGCTATTATGGTTGAAACAATATTGGTGAGAAATTAATTATAAAATCCTGAAGGAGAGATGGTGGTTAGGGGCTAAAGTTGAAACCCTTGCTTGAGTATATTTCCACTCATTTGTGGTTAATTTTCTTCAAAAGGAGAGCATGTGAATGACTTACATGTCATTATTGTTGCTATAATGTGATCAATGGTAGAGTTTAGGTTGCGTAACCTATGTGTCTCCCGTTCGAGGGTGCTTGTTTATAAATATGCTAAAATGGCATATTTATAGATAAGCAGTCTCGAATTGTCCACGTTTTTTGGACAATTCGAGGATATGTGGTTCGGGCAAGTTCCTGAGCTATTGTACAACTCTAGAGAGTTTCGGTAGCATGCATCTCCCTGGTGTTCTCCAGATACACACCCTCTTGACCTGTTGTCGAGACATGTATTTGGAGAACAAATGAGATGTCGCCAAATTTTCTTTAGAGTTGTACAATAGCTTAGGAACTTGCTCGAACCACATATCCTCGAATGGGATTAGGACCTGACCTAATTGAAATTAGGAGTCATAGTTGGTACGTACTCAATTCCTCGACTTTGTTAATTCTTCAACCCTTCTTTTCTTTCATTAATTAGTGCATGTCTCTCTATTGTGCGAAGGTCAATAAATAATATATTGGTATTTGACCTACATGCTACTTGTCGCTCGTTGTCATTATTAATTTGTTGTTTATGGTTTAATTGTAGATGGACCGTGAAGAATGGATGTATCAAAAAAGCCGTGTGAGTGCCGAATTTCAGAGGGGAGTTAAGGAGTTCATAAGAATTGCAGTATAGATATGGTTATGAGGGGTGTAAAGTTCATACATTGTCCTTGCATTGATTGCACCAATCTCGTGAGATTTAACAACTCACCAAATTGAAGGCCACTTGATTCGACGTGGCTTCGTGAGGAATTACACGTGTTGGATCCATCATGGGGAGACAAGTAGTACCCCTCCATTACGCAATGAAGACATGCTTCAAGCCAATCACGAGTTGGAGCGTGATATTTTTGATGAGGATAATTTAGATCAAATGTTGCGTGATGTGGAGGGAAATTACACGAAAAGAGAGTTCGAAAAATTTAAAAGCTTGATGGAAGACGATGCCAAACCGTTGTTTTCGGGTTGCAAAGCAGAATACAGCAAGTTGGGCTCGGTCCTTGCATTGTTTGAACTGAAGGCAAAACACCGTTGGACAGATACAAGTTTTAATGCACTTTTAGTTCTTCTATCGGATATGCTTCCAGAGGGAAACGAGTTGCCAACAAGTATTTATGAAGCGAAGAAGCTACTATGTCCCATGGGAATGGAAATAGAAAGGATACATGCATGTCCAAATGATTGCATATTATACCGCAACGTGCATAAGGAACTGTGCATTTGTCCAGTTTGTGGTGTACCCCGGTACAAACAAAAGGAGAAGCGTAATGACAAGAAGCGTAAGAGCCGAACCGACGACGGTGAAGATGTGAACAAAGGGGCACCAGCCAAGGTATTGTGGTATTTGCCCATCATTCCTCGTTTAGAGAGGTTGTTCGCAAATCCCAAAGAGGCAAAATTGTTGCGTTGGCATTATGAATCTCGAAAGGAAGATGGCAAGTTGAGACACCCCGCTGATTCAGCTCAATGGAGAAACATTGATTTGCAACATGAGGAGTTTGGTGCCGAGATGAGGAACATAAGATTTGGATTGAGTACAGATGGAATGAATCCGTTTGGTAATATGAGCAGTCGTCACAGCACTTGGCCAATTTTGTTGTGTATCTACAATCTCCCTCCTTGGTTATGCATGAAGCGGAAGTATATCATGATGTCGTTGCTAATCTCTGGACCCAAACAAATGGGTAATGATATCGATGTGTACCTAGCACCACTAATTGAGGATTTGGTAAAATTGTGGAATGAGGGGTTGAGGTGTGGGATGCATACAAAAGAGAGAACTTCACCCTTCTGCTATGATATTTTGCACCATAAATGATTTCCCGACCCTTGGTAATTTGACTGCCACAAGACGAAGGAGCCAAAGCTTGTCCAATTTGTGAAGAGGAGACCGACAGCTTGTGGTCAGCGAATTCCAAGAAAATCGTGTACATGGGTCACCGTAGATTTCTACCTCAAGTCATCGATATCGTAAGATGGATGACAAATTTGATGGAAAGAGGGAAATTCGTATGCACTTCAAATTCTATGAGTGGAAGGTAAGTATATTCACGCGTGTCAGATATTGATGTTCAGTACGGTAAGAGCCGTAAATCTGTTCGTCCCAGGACCATTTGGAAGAAGAGGTCAATATTTTGGGACTTACCATACTGGAAGGAGTTAGATGTCCGTCATTGTATTGATGTCATGCACGTTGAGAAAAATGTCTGTGATAATTTGGTTGGTATCCTGCTGAACATACCTGGGAAGACCAAGGATGGTGTGAATGCTCGTCGCGATATGACCTACATGGGAATCAGGCCCAAGCTTGCAGTGATAGAGGAGGATGGAAAAGGACCGTACATCCCCGCTGCATGCTACACCTTATCCAAGAAGGAGAAAGAAGACCTCTGCAAGTGTCTCTATGATATTAAAGTTCCATCGGGCTACTCTGCAAACATTAAGAAGCTTGTGTCTATGGATGATTTGAAGTTGCTTGGTATAAAGTCCCACGACTGTCATGTGTTGATGACCCAAATGCTCCCTGTTGCAATCGTAAATATTCGCCAGAGGATGTCGTTGGCAATCACGAAGCTATGTTATTTCTTCAATGCGATTTCATGCAAGGTTATTGATCCCGATATACTAAACAACTTACAGAGTGAGGTGGTGCAGACTCTTTGTCGCCTTGAGATGCATTTCCCCGTCGTTCTTCGACGCCATGGTCCACCTCGTTGTTCACCTTGTTAGAGAGATTAAGATATGTGGACCCGCATTCTGCGTTACATGTATCCATTCGAGAGGTACATGGGTATATTAAAGTCATATGTGAGGAATAGGTCAAGCCTCGAGGGTAGTATTATTGAAGGTTATGGTAATCAAGAGGTTATTGAGTTCTGCGTGGACTATCTAGGTAAAAGACAACCGATTGGTGTTCCTGTATCTCGTCATGAGGGCAGACTTGGTGGCAAAGGAACCATTGGGTCCAATCTAACGAGTCCACAGTTTGAAATGTACTGTAAAGCGCATTTTGCGCCCTACAACACAGACAAGTTCATCCATACATCCAAAGAAGACAAGTTGATATTACGGGAAGAGAATCCACATATGAATGAGCTTTCCATCACACGAGAACACAACAATCAATTCCTCACATGGTTCAAAGAAAAGGCGAAGGTCTCTATCAGTACTGAGGCTGTCAAATGGTTGGCTGACGGACCAAGATTTAATGTACAGACGTGGCAAGGGTATGATATTAATGGTTACACCTTTTATACTGAAACTCAAGATGCAAAGAGTACAGTTCAAAACAGTGGTGTGAGCATAGATGCTTTATCCGATGATCACTCGAAAACAGGATCCTCAACCGCAATGAATCAAGCATTACTACGGGATGATCGAAGAAATATGGGAGCTCGATTACGGAATATACCAAGTTCCATTGTTCCGATGTAAGTGGGTGAGACTTCCTCACGGAGTGAAGGTTGACAAAAGAGGTTTTACTCTTGTGGATCTCAATAGACTCGCCTACAGAGATGAACTGTTCATCCTCGCCAAGCAAGCAACTCAAGTTTTCTACGTGCGTGATCCGGCCAATCCGAGGTTGCACGTCGTCCTTCATGGCAAGAGGCGGATTGTTGGAGTTGAAAATGTCGTAGATGAGGAAGAGTACAACCAATTCGATGAAATACCTTCGTTTGCAGATGGGGCATGTCTTAGCGGTGGCATTTACACACATGGAACAAATTACATGCGTGTAGATCATCAAGAAGGGTTGTATTGTAAATAATTAATTCAAAAATGATTCTTTAATTACATTCACATCATGTCATATTTTTTTGTTTATGTGACCGCTGTGGATCATTGTTGATAATCTCGTAGTTACATTTTGTACGCCAAAATTATACCGCGTTGATAGCTAGTTCATACAATGAGCTCAGTTAATTTGCTTGGAATACGTGAAGTATAAGGTACTAGCTATTCTTGGAATACATGAAGTTGGTTGTATTTGAGGTCATTGAAGTGCAACCTGCATGCACACTACATGATCATACCATTTGAGATTTAAGTAAAATATTTCCAGACTTTGCTATTATTTGGTGATCCAAATTCAGATAAGGCCAAACTTCTACCGGAGCGAAGCGGAGGCCCGTCGCCGGTAGGCTTGGGCCGGAGCGTAGCGGAGGCTGAAGTTGGCCCATCAAGCCGCCTCACCCCTAGGGATTCTAACAAGTTGATCCCAGCATCTCTGAAAATGAACTATAATTATTTGCATATTGCCCAAATACAAAGTGTAATTAAAATGCTATGCAACTTTCATAAAAAAAGTATATTTCACATCTGTATCGGTTCTGACTGAAAACCGATTGCAATATAACATCTGTGTCGGTTTCTATTGAAAACCGATTGCCATAGGATAGAAACCAATAGTAATGTATTATATTAGTATCGGTTTCCATATTGAACCGATTGGACTGCTAGTCAATATTAGTATCGGTTTCTATATTGAACCGATTGTAATAGTAGTAACATTGGTATCGGTTTCTATATTGAACCGATTGTAATTATAGTAAAAAATACTATCGGTTTCTATATTGAATCGACCGTAATACTTGTAAGATTACTATCGGTTCATATGTAAACCGATTGAGATGAGCTAAAGATTACTATCGGTTCATATGTAAACCGATTGCGATGACCTAACCCCGTGTCCACCCAACCCCCTGGCCCGACCTCGACCCACTAAGCTCCTCAGTGCTCATCACTACGCTCTCCTCCTCCTGCCGCCACCATCCCCTCCCCTTGCTCCCGTGGCCGCCACCTCCCCTTACCTCCCTCGACCTCCTCCCTCCTCCCCCTCCCCCTCGCCTCCTCCTCCCTCCCTCCGCCTTTCCCTCCTCCCTCCCCCTCGGGCCGTCGTCGCTGTGCCTAACCCTAGCTCCTCGGTCCTCATGCCGCGCCCCCTCCTCCGCCGCCAGGAGAACCAATCTACTACCTGTTATTGACTCCAAATATATTGTGTAAGTTTACTTTCTAAAGTGTAATTTCGGTTTTTGGAGCTTGTGGTTCTTAATTTCCCATCCTTGGATTTTTTTTGGTTTGTTTCATGTTTGCAAGAATTGGGTCTTCGCAGTGTGCAGGTTTCGGTGGGAGGCAGACGAATGGTAAGTTTTCCTTGGCCCTTCCTTTCATCCAATGTTGCATTTGCCTGCGTGTGGTTAAAGATGATTTGTGTAGTGATGTGTGCTTTTGGGCATCCATTCTTGGTTCAGTCGTGGTGGTGGAAGAAGGCGGTTGAGCCATGGCCCGTGGAGACATTGTGATCGGTGGCTCGTGCGATGTCCCTGTTCATGTGGTGCGTCGCGTCTGATGGGTTCTCGCCTGGCCGTGTTGTTGTGTCGGTTGCTTGATTGACCAAAGGTATGCTTCTCGTGTAATCCTTGGGTTGTCCATTAATTCGCTCATTTTTCTCGGTTCAATCACATTGTATGGTGTGGAATGGTGCAATGTTGTTATATTTATTATTTGTTAGCTGGTCTATGAGTCTGTCTTTGAAATTATCTAAGATGGGACCTTGGTTTGAAAACTATGAATATGGATGATGCGATGTGCACCCAATTTCGTCTTTATTACAGAACAGAACTCTACATTTGGTCAGACATTGTTGAAGGTGATAGTCCTCTTATGTTGATTATGCATGTGCACAAGATGGAAAAATAAAAGGAAAATGAGCTCAATAAGACTAAAATGATGCTTAATGGAGAACACATGATAATGCTTCACTTCAATGTATATTGCAATAATAACGTCACTGGTAGTTCTATCACTTCAATGTAATTATAAAGCTCAATTGGAGACCTTAGTGCTCCAATCATCTTATATGGTCCAAATTAAAGGCAATTGCCGAAATCTAGTATGCCAAGTGGGAAATAAAAGTTGGTCTGTTATCACTGAGCTTAGTATATGTTTAATTTGGTCTGTTATATTTCCTTGTTGTGTATTTCTCATAGTTTATAAAAGTTTTAGTGCACCAACAACCACTGTAACATCGCAGAGGTGTATATTCTACCAGGTTCAACACTTTTCTTTTTTTCTTGCTTCTATTCATTTAAAATGGGATCTTTGTAACTGATCTTGATATTGTTATGGTAGTAATTTTTTGGATTGATTTGACAATGATTTGGAAACTTAGTGACAATGCTTAAAACAACTGGGAGGTCCAGAAGGGTAGTTGCTGAACTCTAAAATAGTGCAAGCCTTGCAAAATATCTAGTCTATGCCCAATCCTTGCATATGGACAACTAATCTAGTTTATGTCTGATTGTTGGCTACCTCATTTGTTTTTTTTCTAGAGTGCTAGTTTTACAATTTAATATATTTTTTGGGAGGATATGTGGCCACCATGTCCTGTTTATCAATAAACTGGGACTTGATAAAATCAGACCTGATCAAAGTCAATGTGCCAGATTGTAGACTTTCACAATTGACTTTATGTTTTCAATTTGCATATGTTACTCTATAGAACTAAGTATTTCTAAGGCAGATTGTTAGCGGATGACATATATGACACAATTTGAGTTTCTACTTGCAGCTCTAATCGGAATCCATTATGGGTGTTTTGAAACATATTGACACATCATCAGTAGGATAGGAATTTACTAACAATCTAGAAAATTGTTACAATTGGTTGGCATAGATTTGGTGATATTGCAGAACTTCATGCTCAACGGCTTTGGCACTACAAAACACAAACCATAACTACTCTTAGAGGTAAATAGCTAGTCATCGAGAGCTCCATGTGATCAACCTTGAAACTTTGCCCATTAATATTTGTAAAATATATAGATTGACTACATGAAATTAATGTCAGTGGATTTGAATTGCGAAATACTTTTGTAATGTATAATTTTAATAGTTTTGCTAGCATATCACAAAAGTATTGTAGTCATATGGAGCTCCAATTAAAGGAAAAGTTCAGTAAAGATTCAAAGGTGCTAGTTGTTATGTCTCATTTAGTGTTCATTGTTTTACATATGTTTAAATACCTGATTATGAGTATGTTTGCTTTCATATTATTAAATATCTTGTGTTGGTATTTATGCGTATGCTTCATTAACAATGATTATTCATGGTTATTTAATTTGCTTGGAATTATTGCCTTGATAAAATTAATATGATCAATGCTAGAGTTTAGGTTGCGTAACCTATGCGTCTCCCGTTCGAGAGTGCTTGTTTATAAATATGCTGAAATGTCATATTTATAAATTAGCAGTCTCGAATTGTCCACTTTTTTGGACAGTTCGAAGATATGTGGTTTGGGCAAGTTCTTGAGCTGTTGTACAACTCCAGAGAAAGTTTTGGAAGCATCTCCCTGGTGTTCTCCGAATACACACCCTCTTGACCTGTTGTCGAGACGTGTATTTGGAGAACAGCGGGGAGATGCTGCCGAAATTTTCTCTGGAGTTGTACAAGAGCTTAGGAACGTGCCCGAATCACATATCCTCGAATGGGATTAGGGCCTAACCTAATTAGAGATTAGGAGTTATCGCTTATGTGAAACCTCCTCATGTCAGATATATGAATTGCTTTCTCTCATGAAGTTTAGGTTTGCATAGAATCACATATTCGAAATGTCGCAAAGAGAGAGCACCGGCTCAACGCCAGAGAGAGAAGAAGATGTTCCCTCCGCGCCACCGAGTAAGGTCAGAAAGGGCCGAGGACCGAGTAAAGGGGCCACAGGGAGAACTCCGCAGGTTCTCCACTTTAATGCCATGGGAGTTTGCACGGGTCCTGCCAAGTGTAAGGGGCGCTACTCCTCTTTTCTCGGCCAATTAGTGAGGGAGAGAGTGCCAATCACAGTGAAGGACTGGAGAAAGGAAGTTAGCATCGAGCAAAAGAACCGGCTGTGGGACGAAGTTAAGGGGAAATGGATTATACGAGAAGAAGATGAAATCAATGCGAGACGGTACGCTTTGAAGAGAATGGGTGTGGCTTTGAGGCATTTCAGGGTTATCATGTATGCTGAGTACGTGTTGAAAAGTCGTACTCCCTTCCAAAGGTATCCGTTTGTTACTCCCGAGGTTTGGGGGGAGTTCACAAGGATGAGGAATTTGCCCGAGGCGGAGGAGCTGAGAGAGAGGAACATCGCTATACAGAGGCATAACACACACGCGCACCACCTCGGTTCCGGCGGCTATGTAGGGAAGAAGGCAGAGTGGACACGACAAGCCGAGGAGTGTGCAAACTCTGGGACAACGATGCCTTACTTCCACATATGTGAGGAGCGGGCATGCGACTGGGTATTAGCGAGGACGAAGAAAACCTCCAACGGTCAGCTTGTGGTTCCAAACCCTGCGACCGCACAGATCGTCTCCACCATCGTAAGACATCTAACATAGTACATTGCAGCTGACCCTTCCCATTGTATTGTAGCACTAACTTATATTCGCTTCCTGTAGGAGGAGGTAAGCCAGCAAAAAGAGCAAGGAACGTTTCAAAGCCAAGGGTCAAGGGACATCCTGTCTTCGGCAATCGGGAAGGCCGATCATAAGGGCCGGGTGCTTGCCACAGGTGCGGGGCATACGAAGAGGTCCTTCTTCCAAGAGGAGAGCGCTTCCAGTGCCAGATCAAGATCATGGGAAGCACGTGAGGCGCGCCTAAGGGCCCAGGTGAAGGAGGAGATGAGGCAGGAGATGGAGGAGGTATGGAGTATACGTGAGGAGCGCCTAAAGGCTGAGATGATGGCGATGATCTCCCAGAGTCAGGGTCATGTAGCCTCGCCTGTGATACGCCCTACCAGCTGCGTTTCCAGAAATGATCAGCCTGGTCTCCACTTCAAGGTAATAAGTGTTTCTGAGTAAAATGTACATGAATAAGCTAACAAAGATTATGATCAAGTTGTGCACTTCTTGTAGGATCCTGCTAAGTGCCAGCTAGTCTTGATCGAAGACGGATTATGCATTGAGGTTGGACGCGGGGTTGCATTTCCAAGCAAGGAGGATGACACGGTGCATGGTACACCTTTGGGGAAGGGCTACATGAGGGTGCAGGTGGACTATGTCCACGATGATTTCCTATCTTATGCACTGGAGTTCCCCCCGAACGAAGATATCACCACTCTAGGGCAAGCACGGATGTCGTTCATCAAGTGGCCCACAACGGGTATCATAGTGCAGAAGGTATAAAACTCCGCATCTTGTCCATCATTTCAATACTGCAACACGTCCTGTTACATATATGCATGTGCTTTACAGGTTACTGCTCATGCACCTGCTCCTACACTTGCTGCTACACTTGCTCCTATGCTTGCTCCTTCTACTGCACCTGCTCCTGCTGGCTTTGGTGCTCCTCTTGCACACTGCTCCTCCTCACGCATCGCACTCGCTCCTCCAGCTGCACCTACAACTTCTCCGGCTCCTAAACGGAGTGCACAGCTGGTGCACAAAAGGTCTACTAGCACGGTGACAAAAAATCCACAAGAGAGCTCGGAGAATCCCTCTGTGAAGAAGGCAAAGTTGTCAGAGACCACAGAGCCCCCTCATGATTCTAAGCAGTACGTACATGGAAAGCCTTTTCTCCCAAGTAATGAATTGAATGCTTTAGGCTTGTGCACTCGCTTGCTACATGGATGGTACATCGACAAGTCACATGAGGTCGAGCCTCGCATCGATTTCAATGTGAAGTATCGAGGGGGACACTTCCACCGCCAGGAGGATGGGACCTTCCCAGTGAGTTTTGAAGATCTGTTCTTTTTGTACAGCTTGAAAGCCATCGATATTTCTACTGTACGATGCTGGACGTTGTGAGTATCGCATCATACTCATCCCTACGACTATTTAATGATTTTGTATTATGTTTTTGAACAATTGACATGATTTGTAGGATAATGAGGCAGCGAGCCGTGACGGGTCGACACCTTGTCGGGTTTGTCGATCCCGAGATGGTGTCTGCGACTATGGCTAGGTTGCAATCGGAGTTCTGTGAAATCATGTGCTGAAAAATTGGCTTAGAATTGAATTTGCAAATATGTTTGTTCATGTGTTTTGTCAATTTGACAAGAAACAGTAAGTTTTGCTTTGGCGCCGGACCAAACTTAAAGAAAACAGTAAGTTTCCCATCTACGACGGACAAACTTTGTTGGTCTGTCGTGGACATGCTTTTGAACTCATTGAGCCAAACTCAATTTTCCTCAAAAACCAGTAAGTTGTGCATGTACGACGGACAAAGTTTTTGGGTCTATCGTGAACGTGTTTTTGAGCTCATGAGTTGAACTCAATCTTCCAAGAAACCAGTAAGTTTTGCATGTACGGCGGACAAACTTCTTTGGTCAGTCGTGAATGGCTTTTTGAGGTTTGATTTTGCATGTACGACGGACTGATTTTGTTTGTCCGTCGTGAACGTGTTTTCGCCGGAATGATTTCTTCTTGGAACCGAAACTTTCACTTGTACAACGGACCGATTTTGTCTGTCCGTTGTGAATGGTTTTTTGAGTGCTTTTTCATGTGTACGCCGGACCATATTTCCTTGTCCGTCGTGAATGCGTTTTTGCTGAATTAGGGTTTTGAGCAAAATTGGAAATGTGTTTGATTCGTTTTTGAGATTATGAAATTGGTGAGAATTTCATGATGATTGGACTTTATGCAATGCTCGTGTGAGTATTTGCATGGACTAATATTGAGTCAAGTCGTGGACTTGTGCTCGGATTCGTTTTGTGTTTTGTTCATGTGCAGGTATTGCTCGAAGACGAATGTGGTCGATGACGGGACCGGAACTAGGTTCATGGAGGAACTGAGGTTCGGGACTAGGTTCAGGAGGAACTGAGGTCTTGGTGGTCAAGGATGTCATGCGGGACGTTCGGGCTAAGAGAATGGTGCACGTGAAGAATGGTTAGTCACGTGAGAATGGCAGGAGGTCATTCGCGTGCAAAGTGTTAGTCACGTGAGTATGGCAGTGGCCATCCGCGTGCACAGTGTTAGTCACGTGAGTATGGTAGGGTTGCCAGCCGCGTGCAAGAGTTGTACTCGGCCAGGTTGGGCCCAGTAGAGTTGAGTTGGATACGGATTCCTTCTAGGGAATAGGAATCGTATTCAGAACTCCTTGTGGGTTGGTCCTTTAAATAGGTGGGGGGTCTCCTGTTGAAAGGCATCAACCAGAGCTGAGCGCATAGAGCCTTGGGCTCAAAGTTTAGGGTTTGTACTCTTTTGATGAGAGTATTTTAGACAAGAAATAAATATCAATTCTTCCAAGATTTTTGCGTGCTACAGTAACCACGTCGCTACAGTGTTTTCTGTTTTAGTTCTTGTTTGCATGCTTGTTCTAATTCTAGATTAGTTTTTGATCGTTGAGTTTCATCTTGATTTGATCCATCAAAAACCTCTCTAGGGTATTGATCTAGTGTTTCTCAAAGTCTAGTTGATCAATTTTTTGTCGTTCTTGTTTAATCTTGAAGTTTTGATTAGATTGATTCTCGTCAAGTTCTGGATCAGCAAACTTGCGAAGCTCATAACATTTGATCCGTAAGTCCGATCAAGCTGATTCTTTTTGGGTTAGATTCGTATTGGAATCTAGTTTCTTGTGTCCATATTTCAGATCAATCTAACGGTTGGATCTCCGGGAATTCTCATTTTACCAAACCTCTATCATTCTGTTTTTGTCGAAAACGAGGCAATTATTTGGTTCTGTTTTGGGGTGAACTTTTAATAGATCAAGAATTTGGTTTTAGCTTCCGCACAATCATTCACCCCCCCCTCTGATTGCTATATTCGTATCTTTCGATCCTACAAGTGGTATCAGAGCAAGGTTTTTCTAATCTATCTTAATCGGTGATTAGATCAATGGATCGTTATTCGACAAAACCTTGTGTGTTCGATGGTGTTGATTTTCAGTTTTGGAAGGCCAAGATGGAGGCGTTCATCCAAGCACAAGGCTTCACAATTTGGGAGAAGGTCTACAAACCATACCAAGTCCCTGCAAACGACAACGTCAACGACACCAATCGCACACATGTTGAAGCAAATAGCAAGGCGCGCAACTTGATCATCCAAGGCTTGGGACGCAGCGACTTTCATCGTGTGGTTCATCTTCGATCCGCATATGAGGTATGGAAATCTCTTTGTGATTACCATGAGGGTTCTAACACTGTCAAAGAGGTTCGCCAAGATATTTACAAAAAGGAATACATGCGTTTTGAGATGAAACCTAGTGAATCTGTAGATGACTTCTTTGCACATTTCAATAAAATTCTTAGCAATCTACGTGCTGTTGGAGTTAGCTACACTGATGCTGAAAATGCTCGACAATTACTTAGTGCTTTGGACATGTCAGTGTGGGAGATGAAAGTAACATCTATACAAGAATCTACTACCATGAGCACACTCACATTAGATGTTCTTTACTCTAAGTTAAAAACTCATGAGTTGGATGTTCTTGCCAGGAAGGGTAACATTAAATCAATTGCTTTGATCTCTAACCCTAACATGTCAAATGCAAATTCTTCTTCTAGCTTTGCCTTGTCTTCCATGTCTTCTTTAATGAGATGAGCAACTTGAAGAGTTTCCCGAAGAAGATCTGGCACTACTCTCTTCTCGCTTTAACAAAGCTTTGCAGAATGTGAGAATGAGAAAGAGAGGTGGTCCTCCAAGATGCTATGAGTGTGGTGACCTCAACCATATTCGCACAAATTGTCCTAAGCTTGCAGGAAAAACATCAAAGGAGGAGAAGGACAACGATGTAAGGAATGAGAAGAAAAGGTTCTCGTCAAATGATAGGAAGAAGAAGAGCTTCATCAACCGCAAGGTGGTTCACTGAGTTCTTTCCGCTCTTGAACAAGTCAATTTGAGCGATGTGGACTCGGAGAGCAACAAGATGATGCAACTCCAAGCAAGCAAGATTTGATGGGATTATGTCTCATGGCAAGCGACAAGGATAGCTTCACCGAGAAACGACCACGACAAATGACTTCAATGAGGTAGATCCTTCTTATGATGAATTAGCTATTCTTTGTTGCTCGTCTTGGAAAATTGCTTGACAAACGTGATAAGAAAATTAAGAAACATGATTTCATTGTTGAATCATTGAATGCTGAAATTGCTAGACTTAAGACTTTGATTCCCAGTGATGATACTTGCAAATCATGTGACTTAATTTACAATGAGCTCACTTTGCTTAGGAAAGAACATGCTCTTTTGTTGCATCTAAATGAGAAAAATGAGAAACATGTTGTACATGCTAGCTGTTCCACTGATGATTTGCATAGTTCAACTTCTTGTTCTAAATGCTCAACTCTTGAATTAAAATTGAAAGATGCAAATGCTAGGGTTTCTCAATTAATCGATAATTTGCTTTCACATGAAATTCTCTCATGCTCAACTTGTCGCAAGCAAAAGGAAAAGTAGATGTTCCTGCAATAATTGTTTAACTCTTGCTAAGAAAGTTGATTACTTGCAAAATTCTTTGGAACGTTTCACTAATGGCAAGAAGAAGTTGAACATGATTTTGGATCAATCTAAGGTTAGCACAAACAAGAGAGGTTTAGGTTTTGATCCTTATGCCACATATGAAACTAAACCTCAGACCGTTGTTCGTGCTCCTTGCAAAATTGAGTTATCTAATGAGCCTAAGAAAATTGCTTTTCAATCACGTTTTTTATCTTCTACTATGATGAATGCAAAATGTGCTTTTACTGTTAAAGCTAAACATCATGTCAAGTACACTTGCACTCATTGTGGTAGAGATGGACACTTAGTAGATTTTTGCTTTAGACTAGCCAGACAGCAAAGGAAAGAAATGACTAAGGCTAGGTCTAACTTCAGAAAAGCACACTTTGCTTCTCACTATGCGCCTAGAATGTTGAGAATGCCTTCTGTTCCTATAAACATGGGAAAAGGAAAATCTGATTTTGTGCATAAAAATTCTCGTGTTGTGCCTACTGTTGTGCGTCGTGTGTCTCAGTACTGGATTCCCAAAAATCTCATTCCTAACCCCAGTACTGAGACCTCGACATGTTTTGCTATGTAGGCTTCTCGCGCAAGGAAGGAGAACATATGGTTAGTGGATTCCGGATGCTCACGCCACATGTCCGGTGATAAGAATTGGTTCTCCTCCCTCACTCGTGCATCTCGTGCTGAAAGTGTTACTTTTGGAGATGCTTCTTCCTCTTCTGTTGTGGCAAAAGGTACAGTAAAGGTAAGTGACAAGTTTATGTTCAAGGATGTGGCTCTTGTTGAAAACTTGAAATATAACTTGCTTTCTGTCTCTCAAATGCTTGATGAAGATCTTGAGATAAGCTTTAAGAAAAATGAATGCAAAGTGCTAGATGCTTCAGGTGATCTTGTGTTCAAGATTTCTCGTTTTGGAAGAGTCTTTAAAGCTGATTTTGATGCATCACCTTCTTCTAAGCATAGGTGTCTAATTGCCAATGTTTCTAAAGAATTATTCTTTTGGCATCGTAGACTTGGTCATGTTGGTTTTGATCATCTTACTCGTGTAAGTGGTTTAGATCTTATACGTGGCCTGCCTAAGCTTAAGGGTGATAGCAATCTAGTATGTTCTTCTTGTAGACATGGTAAGATGATTGCAGGTTCACATCCACCTCTTACCATGATGATGACAAACGCTCCAGGACAGCTTCTACATCTTGATACAGTTGGACCATCTCGAGTTCAATCCTTTGGAGGCAAGCGGTATGAGCTTGTGAGTGTTGCTGATTTTTCTAGATACTCTTGGGTGTATTTTATGGCATCTAAGGATGAAGCTTTTAGTCATTTTAGAAGTCTTGTTCTTAGGCTTTCTGTTGACCATCCAGGAGCTCTCAAAGCTATTAGAAGTGATAATGGAACTGAATTCAAAAATGCTTCCTTTGATCTCTTTTGTGCTGAAAAAGGAATTGATCATCAATTTTCATCTCCTAGAGTGCCTCAACAAAATGGTGTAGTCGAAAGGAAAACAGAGCGTTAGTTGAGATGGCTAGAACCATGTTAGATGAACATCTCTCTCCTAGAAATTTTTGGGCTGAAGCTATTTCAACTGCTTGTTATGTTTCAAACCATGTGTTTTTGAGATCAAAATTGGGTAAGACTCCATATGAGCTTCGGTTTGGACATAGACCTTCTGTTTCTCACTTTCGAGTTTTTGGATGCAAATGTTTTGTCTTAAAATCTGGAAATCTTGATAAATTTGAAGCTAGATCAACTGATGGCATTTTTCTTGGATATCCTGCTCATACTCGTGGCTATCGTGTGCTTGTTTTGGAGACTAACAAAATTGTGGAAACTTGTGAAGTTACTTTTGATGAGGCTAGTCCAGGCACTAGTCCAAGTGATGCAGTGCTGAAGCGCATACATTCAGGGGGAGAAAATCTTTGAAGATGATGATGATGTTGAAGATGAGGTCTTGACTCTTCCTAATGCACAACAAGATGTAGCACCTTTGGCACCTACTACTACATCACCTACAGCTAACCATCCTCAAGCTACAACATCATCTGTACATGCTGAAAATGAAGAAGAAGAAGGAGAAGTCTCAAAAGCCAATGCTCCCTTGCACATTCAGAAAATGCATCCATCTGAACAAATGATTGGAGACCTAAATGAGAGAGTCACTCGGTCCAGGTTTATTCATTCTGACACTCATACTCATTCTGCTTTAGTTGCTTCTTTTGAACCCAAAGATATATCTCATGCATTATCTGACGAATCTTGGATCAATCCCATGCATGAAGAATTAGAGAATTTTGAACGAAATAAAGTTTGGAAACTTGTCTCACCTCCTCCTGATTTTAATGTTATTGGAACTAGATGGGTTTTCAAAAATAAACAAAGTGAGGATGGTGTTGTTGTTAGAAACAAGGCTAGATTGGTTGCTCAAGGTTACACTCAAATTGAAGGCTTAGATTTTGATGAAACCTTTGCTCCTGTTGCTAGAATTGAAGCCATTAGAATCCTTTTAGCTTTTGCTGCATCCAAAGGTTTCAAATTGTATCAAATGGATGTGAAAAGTGCTTTTCTTAATGGCTACATAAATGAGGAGGTTTATGTCAAGCAACCACCTGGTTTTGAAAATCCAAAGTTTCCAAATCATGTATTCAAACTATCAAAAGCTTTGTATGGTTTGAAACAAGCCCCTAGAGCATGGTATGATAGGCTAAAAACATTTTTACTTGAAAGGGGGTTTTCAATGGGAAAGGTTGACAAAACTCTCTTTTTACTCAAACAAGGCAATGATCAACTATTCGTTCAGATTTATGTTGATGATATTATCTTTGGTGGTTCCTCTCATGTTTTAGTGTCCGAAGTTTTCGTAAAACAATGAGGAAGGAGTTTGAGATGAGTATGATGGGTGAGTTGACATACTTTTTGGGATTTCAAATCAAGCAAACGAAGGATGGTACTTTTGTGCATCAAAGCAAATACACAAGAGACTTGCTACATCGTTTTGGGATGGAAAACAACAAACCAATCATGACACCTATGGAAAGCAATTGCACACTTGATCCGGATGAAGATGGTGAGCCGGTTGATCAAAAGGAATATAGAAGCATGATAGGCTCACTTTTGTACCTCACTGCATCAAGGCCGGATATACAATTTCTTTGTGTGCTTGTGTGCTCGTTTTCAAGCTTCCCCACGTGCTTCACATCGACAAGCTGTCAAAAGGATTTTCAGGTATCTTCATGGAACTCAAGATTTTGGCATTTGGCTTTCTGCTTCCTCATGCATTAGTTTGAGATCTTTTTCTGATGCTGATTTTGGAGGATGTAGAATTGATAGGAAAAGCACTTCTGGTTCATGTCACTTCTTGGGAAATTCTCTCATTGCATGGTCATCTAGAAAGCAATCTTCTGTTGCACAATCAATCATTGAATCTGAATATGTGGCTGCTGCTAGTTGTTGTTCTCAAATTCTTTGGATAGTAGCTACACTTAAAGATTATGGGGTTATTTTGGATAGTGTTCCTCTTCTGTGTGATAACACTAGTGCAATTTGCATTGCTAGAAACCCTGTGCAACATTCTAGGACAAAACATATTGATATCAGATTTCACTTTCTTAGAGATCATGTTGAAAAAGGCAACATTGTGCTTCATCATGTGGATACTGAACATCAATTGGCAGACATTTTCACAAAACCTTTGTCTTCTTCTCGTTTTGCCTTTATTCGGGGAGAACTTGGAATTGTTCATCCAATGGGATTGTTTTGAGGGGGAGTTTCTTTGCCAAGTTCTTTCACTTAATGAGCTCACTTTATCATATTTCTTTATATATTATGTAATTGTGCTAATATATGATAATCTAAATTGTCTCACTTGAACTAAAAATGACATTGCGGAAATTCCCTGATCTGATTGCCTATAGCTAAATACTCTGTGATATCTCGTTCTTCTAGGCTTGATATTGAATCCTCTTGACAAATTTGGGCTATGAAGCAAGTGTATTTTCAACTTTACTCTTTCATAAGACCTTTTAATCACTTTTGCATGTTTACAATCAAAGAAAAAGAAAAAGAAAAGGGAATCAATAAAAAAGGGGTTGTTAAAAGCAAAAGCCTAAAGTAATGTGCTTCAGGCATGCTTTCCCTAAAAATACAAGATGTATGCTTCAAGCATGCCATTCCCTCAAGGATAAGATGTATGCTTCAAGCATGCCAATACAAGAGAAAGAAAGAAGTATGCTTCAAGCATGCCACATGCAGTTTATTATTTAAAGATTAAAATTGGTCTACTAGATTGGAGTTGAAACCACTTGCTCGCCCTGATTTGTTATTTGCTTCAACTTTGAGCCTTTGTTTTTCTACTAAAGGTTTTGCTTAGTACTTGGCTATAGTTGACTGAATTGAGGTTGAGATGCATGTCATTCCATAACTTGTTAAAATCACATCAAGATCATGTATTTTGCATATTATGTGATATATAAGGTTATATGATCGAATGAGCTCATCTTTTCCTATCTTGGCACTCCCTTGTTTCTCCTTGTGAAATCATTGTTACAGGAAAAATTTTGAACCTGTTCTCTCTTTTGTACTCTTGATGAATCCATTGTCAAAGGGGGAGAAATTTGGGAATCGTTGAAAAGTTTAAGAAAAAGGGGGAGAAGAAAAAGGGGGATTTGTTTCTGGCTTTTTGAGAGAAGTTTGGAGATTGTTGGAATTTTTGGGCACATTGCACATTCACACACATTTTCATTCTCAGGGGGAGATTTTGTTTTAATTTTTGGGCACATTGCACATTCACACACATTTTCCTTCTCAGGGGGAGATTTTGTTTTGCTTTTTGGTCAAAGGGGGAATTCTGTGTTTTCTTACTTTGGTCTTTTATCCTTTGGATTTCAAAACCTTTTGTGAAGTGAATGCCAAATGTTCAATTCTAAGTGGTGTTGCCAATGTTTTCATCAAGGGGGAGATTGTGAAATCATGTGCTAAAAAATTGGCTTAGAATTGAATTTGCAAATATGTTTGTTCATGTGTTTTGTCAATTTGACAAGAAACAGTAAGTTTTGCTTTGGCGCCGGACCAAACTTAAAGAAAACAGTAAGTTTCCCATCTACGACGGACAAACTTTGTTGGTCTGTCGTGGACATGCTTTTGAACTCATTGAGCCAAACTCAATTTTCCTCAAAAACCAGTAAGTTGTGCATGTACGACGAACAAAGTTTTTGGGTCTATCGTGAACGTGTTTTTGAGCTCATGAGTTGAACTCAATCTTCCAAGAAACCAGTAAGTTTTGCATGTACGGCGGACAAACTTCTTTGGTCAGTCGTGAATGGCTTTTTGAGGTTTGATTTTGCATGTACGACGGTGATTTTGTTTGTCCGTCGTGAACGTGTTTTCTGGAATGATTTCTTCTTGGAACCGAAACTTTCACTTGTACAACGGACCGATTTTGTCTGGTCGTTGTGAATGGTTTTGAGTGCTTTTTAATGTGTACGCGGACCATATTTCCTTGTCCGTCGTGAATGCGTTTTCTTTGAATTAGGGTTTTGAGCAAAATTGGAAATGTGTTTGATTCGTTTTTGAGATTATGAAATTGGTGAGAATTTCATGATGATTGGACTTTATGCAATGCTCGTGTGAGTATTTGCATGGACTAATATTGAGTCAAGTCGTGGACTTGTGCTCGGATTCGTTTTGTGTTTTGTTCATGTGCAGGTATTGCTCGAAGACGAATGTGGTCGATGACGGGACCGGAACTAGGTTCATGGAGGAACTGAGGTTCGGGACTAGGTTCAGGAGGAACTGAGGTCTTGGTGGTCAAGGATGTCATGCGGGACGTTCGGGCTAAGAGAATGGTGCACGTGAAGAATGGTTAGTCACGTGAGAATGGCGGGAGGTCCTTCGCGTGCAGTGGGTTAGTCAGGTGAGTCTGGCCGGTGGCCCTACTGGCGTGCAAAGTGTTAGTCACGTGAGTATGGTAGGGTTGCCATACGCGTGCAAGAGTTGTACTCGGCCAGGTTGGGCCCGATGGGAGTTGAGTTGAATCACAGATTCCTTCTAGGGAATAGGAATCGTATTCGTAACTCCTTGTGGGTTGGTCCTTTAAATAGGTGGGGTCTCCTGTTGAAAGGCATCAACCAGAGCTGAGCGCATAGAGCCTTGGGCTCAAAGTTTAGGGTTTGTACTCTTTTGATGAGAGTATTTTAGACAAGAAATAAATATCAATTCTTCCAAGATTTTTGCGTGCTACAGTAACCACGTCGCTACAGTGTTTTCTGTTTTGGTTCTTGTTTGCATGCTTGTTCTAATTCTAGATTGGTTTTTGATCGTTGAGTTTCATCTTGATTTGATCCATCAAAAACCTCTCTAGGGTATTGATCTAGTGTTTCTCAAAGTCTAGTTGATCAATTTTTTGTCGTTCTTGTTTAATCTTGAAGTTTTGATTAGATTGATTCTCGTCAAGTTCTGGATCAGCAAACTTGCGAAGCTCATAACATTTGATCCGTAAGTCCGATCGAGCTAATTCTTTTTGGGTTAGATTCGTATTGGAATCTAGTTTCTTGTGTCCAAATTTCAGATCAATCTAACGGTTGGATCTCCGGGAATTCTCATTTTACCAAACCTCTGTCATTCTGTTTTTGTCGAAAACGAGGCAATTATTTGGTTCTGTTTTGGGGTGAACTTTTAATAGATCAAGAATTTGGTTTTAGCTTCCGCACAATCATTCACCCCCCCCTCTGATTGCTATATTCGTATCTTTCGATCCTACAAGTGGTATCAGAGCAAGGTTTTTCTAATCTATCTTAATCGGTGATTAGATCAATGGATCGTTATTCGACAAAACCTTGTGTGTTCGATGGTGTTGATTTTCAGTTTTGGAAGGCCAAGATGGAGGCGTTCATCCAAGCACAAGGCTTCACAATTTGGGAGAAGGTCTACAAACCATACAAAGTCCCTGCAAACGACAACGTCAACGACACCAATCGCACACATGTTGAAGCAAATAGCAAGGCGCGCAACTTGATCATCCAAGGCTTGGGACGCAGCGACTTTCATCGTGTGGTTCATCTTCGATCCGCATATGAGGTATGGAAATCTCTTTGTGATTACCATGAGGGTTCTAACACTGTCAAAGAGGTTCGCCAAGATATTTACAAAAAGGAATACATGCGTTTTGAGATGAAACCTAGTGAATCTGTAGATGACTTCTTTGCACGTTTCAATAAAATTCTTAGCAATCTACGTGCTGTTGGAGTTAGCTACACTGATGCTGAAAATGCTCGACAATTACTTAGTGCTTTGGACATGTCGGTGTGGGAGATGAAAGTAACATCTATACAAGAATCTACTACCATGAGCACACTCACATTAGATGTTCTTTACTCTAAGTTAAAAACTCATGAGTTGGATGTTCTTGCCAGGAAGGGTAACATTAAATCAATTGCTTTGATCTCTAACCCTAACATGTCAAATGCAAATTCTTCTTCTAGCTTTGCCTTGTCTTCCATGTCTTCTTTAACAGATGAGCAACTTGAAGAGTTTCCCGAAGAAGATCTGGCACTACTCTCTTCTCGCTTTAACAAAGCTTTGCATAATGTGAGAATGAGAAAGAGAGGTGGTCCTCCAAGATGCTATGAGTGTGGTGACCTCAACCATATTCGCACAAATTGTCCTAAGCTTGCAGGAAAAACATCAAAGGAGGAGAAGGACAACGACAGAAGGAATGAGAAGAAAAGGTTCTCGTCAAATGATAGGAAGAAGAAGAGCTTCATCAACCGCAAGGTGGTTCACCGAGTTCTTTCCGCTCTTGAACAAGTCAATTTGAGCGATGTGGACTCGGAGAGCAGCGAAGATGATGCAACTCCAAGCAAGCAAGATTTGATGGGATTATGTCTCATGGCAAGCAGCAAGGATAGCTTCACCGAGAACGACCACGACAGCGACTTCAATGAGGTAGATCCTTCTTATGATGAATTAGCTATTGCTGTTGCTCGTCTTGGAAAATTGCTTGACAAACGTGATAAGAAAATTAAGAAACATGATTTCATTGTTGAATCATTGAATGCTGAAATTGCTAGACTTAAGACTTTGATTCCCAGTGATGATACTTGCAAATCATGTGACTTAATTTACAATGAGCTCACTTTGCTTAGGAAAGAACATGCTCTTTTGTTGCATCTAAATGAGAAAAATGAGAAACATGTTGTACATGCTAGCTGTTCCACTGATGATTTGCATAGTTCAACTTCTTGTTCTAAATGCTCAACTCTTGAATTAAAATTGAAAGATGCAAATGCTAGGGTTTTTCAATTAACTGATAATTTGCTTTCACATGAAATTCTCTCATGCTCAACTTGTCGCAAGCAAAAAGGAAAAGTAGATGTTCCCTGCAATAATTGTTTAACTCTTGCTAAGAAAGTTGATTACTTGCAAAATTCTTTGGAACGTTTCACTAATGGCAAGAAGAAGTTGAACATGATTTTGGATCAATCTAAGGTTAGCACAAACAAGAGAGGTTTAGGTTTTGATCCTTATGCCACATATGAAACTAAACCTCAGAGCATTGTTCAGGCTCCTTGCAAAATTGAGTTATCTAATGAGCCTAAGAAAATTGCTTTTCAATCTGCTGGTTTTTTATCTTCTACTATGATGAATGCAAAATGTGCTTTTACTGTTAAAGCTAAACATCATGTCAAGTACACTTGCACTCATTGTGGTAGAGATGGACACTTAGTAGATTTTTGCTTTAGACTAGCCAGACAGCAAAGGAAAGAAATGACTAAGGCTAGGTCTAACTTCAGAAAAGCACACTTTGCTTCTCACTATGCGCCTAGAATGTTGAGAATGCCTTCTGTTCCTATAAACATGGGAAAAGGAAAATCTGATTTTGTGCATAAAAATTCTCGTGTTGTGCCTACTGTTGTGCGTCGTGTGTCTCAGTACTGGATTCCCAAAAATCTCATTCCTAACCCCAAGATCTTGAGACCTCGACATGTTTTGCTATGTAGGCTTCTCGCGCAAGGAAGGAGAACATATGGTTAGTGGATTCCGGATGCTCACGCCACATGTCCGGTGATAAGAATTGGTTCTCCTCCCTCACTCGTGCATCTCGTCTTTGAAAGTGTTACTTTTGGAGATGCTTCTTCCTCTTCTGTTGTGGCAAAAGGTACAGTAAAGGTAAGTGACAAGTTTATGTTCAAGGATGTGGCTCTTGTTGAAAACTTGAAATATAACTTGCTTTCTGTCTCTCAAATGCTTGATGAAGATCTTGAGATAAGCTTTAAGAAAAATGAATGCAAAGTGCTAGATGCTTCAGGTGATCTTGTGTTCAAGATTTCTCGTTTTGGAAGAGTCTTTAAAGCTGATTTTGATGCATCACCTTCTTCTAAGCATAGGTGTCTAATTGCCAATGTTTCTAAAGAATTATTCTTTTGGCATCGTAGACTTGGTCATGTTGGTTTGATCATCTTACTCGTGTAAGTGGTTTAGATCTTATACGTGGCCTGCCTAAGCTTAAGGGTGATAGCAATCTAGTATGTTCTTCTTGTAGACATGGTAAGATGATTGCAGGTTCACATCCACCTCTTACCATGATGATGACAAACGCTCCAGGACAGCTTCTACATCTTGATACAGTTGGACCATCTCGAGTTCAATCCTTTGGAGGCAAACGGTATGTGCTTGTGATTGTTGATGATTTTTCTAGATACTCTTGGGTGTATTTTATGGCATCTAAGGATGAAGCTTTTAGTCATTTTAGAAGTCTTGTTCTTAGGCTTTCTGTTGACCATCCAGAGCTCTCAAAGCTATTAGAAGTGATAATGGAACTGAATTCAAAAATGCTTCCTTTGATCTCTTTTGTGCTTTGAAAAAGGAATTGATCATCAATTTTCATCTCCTAGAGTGCCTCAACAAAATGGTGTAGTCGAAAGGAAAAAGCAGAGCGTTAGTTGAGATGGCTAGAACCATGTTAGATGAACATCTCTCTCCTAGAAATTTTTGAGTGAAGCTATTTCAACCGCTTGTTATGTTTCAAACCGTGTGTTTTTAGATCAAAATTGGGTAAGACTCCATATGAGCTTCGGTTTGGACATAGACCTTCTGCTTCTCACTTTCGAGTTTTTGGATGCAAATGTTTTGTCTTAAAATCTGGAAATCTTGATAAATTTGAAGCTAGATCAAGCGATGGCATTTTTCTTGGATATCCTGCTCATACTCGTGGCTATCGTGTGCTTGTTTTGGAGACTAACAAAATTGGAAACTTGTGAAGTTACTTTTGATGAGGCTAGTCCAGGCACTAGTCCAAGTGATGCAGTGCAGCGCATACATTCGAGGAGAAAATCTTTGAAGATGATGATGATGTTGAAGATGAGGTCTTGACTCTTCCTAATGCACAACAAGATGTAGCACCTTTGGCACCTACTACTACATCACCTACAGCTAACCATCCTCAAGCTACAACATCATATGTACATGCTGAAAATGAAGAAGAAGAAGGAGAAGTCTCAAAAGCCAATGCTCCCTTGCACATTCGTAAAATGCATCCATCTGAACAAATGATTGGAGACCTAAATGAGAGAGTCACTTTCGGTCCAGGTTTATTCATTCGACACTCATACTCATTCTCGCTTTAGTTGCTTCTTTTGAACCCAAAGATATATCTCATGCATTATCTCGACGAATCTTGGATCAATGCCATGCATGAAGAATTAGAGAATTTTGAGCGAAATAAAGTTTGGAAACTTGTCTCACCTCCTCCTGATTTTAATGTTATTGGAACTAGATGGGTTTTCAAAAATAAACAAAGTGAGGATGGTGTTGTTGTTAGAAACAAGGCTAGATTGGTTGCTCAAGGTTACACTCAAATTGAAGGCTTAGATTTTGATGAAACCTTTGCTCTGTTGCTAGAATTGAAGCCATTAGAATCCTTTTAGCTTTTGCTGCATCCAAAGGTTTCAAATTGTATCAAATGGATGTGAAAAGTGCTTTTCTTAATGGCTACATAAATGAGGAGGTTTATGTCAAGCAACCACCTGGTTTTGAAAATCCAAAGTTTCCAAATCATGTATTCAAACTATCAAAAGCTTTGTATGGTTTGAAACAAGCCCCTAGAGCATGGTATGATAGGCTAAAAACATTTTTACTTGAAAGGGGGTTTTCAATGGGAAAGGTTGACAAAACTCTCTTTTTACTCAAACAAGGCAATGATCAACTATTCGTTCAGATTTATGTTGATGATATTATCTTTGGTGGGTCCTCTCATGTTTTAGTGTCTGAGTTTTAAGAAACAATGAGGAAGGAGTTTGAGATGATTATGATGGGTGAGTTGACATACTTTTTGGGATTTCAAATCAAGCAAGCGAAGGATGGTACTTTTGTGCATCAAAGCAAATACACAAGAGACTTGCTACATCGTTTTGGGATGGAAAACAAAGAAACCAATCATGACACCTATGGAAAGCAATTGCACACTTGATCCGGATGAAGATGGTGAGCCGGTTGATCAAAAGGAATATAGAAGCATGATAGGCTCACTTTTGTACCTCAACGCATCAAGGCCGGATATACAATTTCTTTGTGTGCTTGTGTGCTCGTTTTCAAGCTTCCCCACGTGCTTCACATCGACAAAGGCGTCAAAAGGATTTTCGTGTATCTTCATGGAACTCAAGATTTTGGCATTTGGCTTTACGCTTCCTCATGCATTAGTTTGAGATCTTTTTTACGATGCTGATTTTGGAGGATGTAGAATTGATAGGAAAAGCACTTCTGGTTCATGTCACTTCTTGGGAAATTCTCTCATTGCATGGTCATCTAGAAAGCAATCTTCTGTTGCACAATCAAGCTAGAATCAATATGTGGTCAGCTTTGCTAGTTGTTGTTCTCAAATTCTTTGGATAGTAGCTACACTTAAAGATTATGGGGTTATTTTGGATAGTGTTCCTCTTACGTGTGATAACACTAGTGCAATTTGCATTGCTAGAAACCCTGTGCAACATTCTAGGACAAAACATATTGATATCGATTTCACTTTCTTAGAGATCATGTTGAAAAAGGCAACATTGTGCTTCATCATGTGGATCTTGAACATCAATTGGCAGACATTTTCACAAAACCTTTGTCTTCTTCTCGTTTTGCCTTTATTCGGGGAGAACTTGGAATTGTTCATCCAATGGGATTGTTTTGAGGGGGAGTTTCTTTGCCAAGTTCTTTCACTTAATGAGCTCACTTTATCATATTTCTTTATATATTATGTAATTGTGCTAATATATGATAATCTAAATTGTCTCACTTGAACTAAAAATGACATTGCGTAAATTCCCTGATCTGATTGCCTATAGCTAAATACTCTGTGATATCTCGTTCTTCTAGGCTTGATATTGAATCCTCTTGACAAATTTGGGCTATGAAGCAAGTGTATTTTCAACTTTACTCTTTCATAAGACCTTTTAATCACTTTTGCATGTTTACAATCAAAGAAAAAGAAAAAGAAAAGGGAATCAATAAAAAAGGGGTTGTTAAAAGCAAAAGCCTAAAGTAATGTGCTTCAGGCATGCTTTCCCTAAAAATACAAGATGTATGCTTCAAGCATGCCATTCCCTCAAAGATAAGATGTATGCTTCAAGCATGCCAATACAAGAGAAAGAAAGAAGTATGCTTCAAGCATGCCACATGCAGTTTATTATTTAAAGATTAAAATTGGTCTACTAGATTGGAGTTGAAACCACTTGCTCGCCCTGATTTGTTATTTGCTTCAACTTTGAGCCTTTGTTTTTCTACTAAAGGTTTTGCTTAGTACTTGGCTATAGTTGACTGAATTGAGGTTGAGATGCATGTCATTCCATAACTTGTTAAAATCACATCAAGATCATGTATTTTGCATATTATGTGATATATAAGGTTATATGATCGAATGAGCTCATCTTTTCCTATCTTGGCACTCCCTTGTTTCTCCTTGTGAAATCATTGTTACAGGAAAAATTTTGAACCTGTTCTCTCTTTTGTACTCTTGATGAATCCATTGTCAAAGGGGGAGAAATTTGGGAATCGTTGAAAAGTTTAAGAAAAAGGGGGAGAAGAAAAAGGGGGATTTGTTTCTGGCTTTTTGAGAGAAGTTTGGAGATTGTTGGAATTTTTGGGCACATTGCACATTCACACACATTTTCATTCTCAGGGGGAGATTTTGTTTTAATTTTTGGGCACATTGCACATTCACACACATTTTCCTTCTCAGGGGGAGATTTTGTTTTGCTTTTTGGTCAAAGGGGGAATTCTGTGTTTTCTTACTTTGGTCTTTTATCCTTTGGATTTCAAAACCTTTTGTGAAGTGAATGCCAAATGTTCAATTCTAAGTGGTGTTGCCAATGTTTTCATCAAGAGGGAGATTGTGAAATCATGTGCTAAAAAATTGGCTTAGAATTGAATTTGCAAATATGTTTGTTCATGTGTTTTGTCAATTTGACAAGAAAGCTTGATAAGTTTTGCTTTGGCGCGGACCAAACTTAAAGAAAAGCGATAAGTTTCCCATCTCTGACGGACAAACTTTGTTGGTGCATCGTGGACATGCTTTTGAACTCATTGAGCCAAACTCAATTTTCCTCAAAAACCCGATAAGTTGTGCATGTCTGACGGACAAAGTTTTGGGTCTATCGTGAAACGTGTTTTTGAGCTCATGAGTTGAACTCAATCTTCCAAGAAACCAAGAAGTTTTGCATGTACGGACAAACTTCTTTGGTCGATCGTGAATGGCTTTTTGAGGTTTGATTTTGCATGTACGACGGATCGATTTTGTTTGTCCGTCGTGAACGTGTTCGCTGGAATGATTTCTTCTTGGAACCGAAACTTTCACTTGTACAACGGACCGATTTTGTCTGTCCGTTGTGAATGGTTTTTGAGTGCTTTTTCATGTGTGCAGCGGACCATATTTCCTTGTCCGTCGTGAATGCGTTTTTTTGAATTAGGGTTTTGAGCAAAATTGGAAATGTGTTTGATTCGTTTTTGAGATTATGAAATTGGTGAGAATTTCATGATGATTGGACTTTATGCAATGCTCGTGTGAGTATTTGCATGGACTAATATTGAGTCAAGTCGTGGACTTGTGCTCGGATTCGTTTTGTGTTTTGTTCATGTGCAGGTATTGCTCGAAGACGAATGTGGTCGATGACGGGACCGGAACTAGGTTCATGGAGGAACTGAGGTTCGGGACTAGGTTCAGGAGGAACTGAGGTCTTGGTGGTCAAGGATGTCATGCGGGACGTTCGGGCTAAGAGAATGGTGCACGTGAAGAATGGTTAGTCACGTGAGAATGGCAGGAGGTCATTCGCGTGCAAAGTGTTAGTCACGTGAGTATGGCAGGTGGCCATACGCGTGCAAAGTGTTAGTCACGTGAGTATGGTAGGGTTGCCATACGCGTGCAAGAGTTGTACTCGGCCAGGTTGGGCCCAGTAGAGTTGAGTTGGATACGGATTCCTTCTAGGGAATAGGAATCGTATTCAGAACTCCTTGTGGGTTGGTCCTTTAAATAGGTGGGGGGTCTCCTGTTGAAAGGCATCAACCAGAGCTGAGCGCATAGAGCCTTGGGCTCAAAGTTTAGGGTTTGTACTCTTTTGATGAGAGTATTTTAGACAAGAAATAAATATCAATTCTTCCAAGATTTTTGCGTGCTACAGTAACCACGTCGCTCTGATGTTTTCTGTTTTGGTTCTTGTTTGCATGCTTGTTCTAATTCTAGATTGGTTTTTGATCGTTGAGTTTCATCTTGATTTGATCCATCAAAAACCTCTCTAGGGTATTGATCTAGTGTTTCTCAAAGTCTAGTTGATCAATTTTTTGTCGTTCTTGTTTAATCTTGAAGTTTTGATTAGATTGATTCTCGTCAAGTTCTGGATCAGCAAACTTGCGAAGCTCATAAAATTTGATCCGTAAGTCCGATCGAGCTAATTCTTTTTGGGTTAGATTCGTATTGGAATCTAGTTTCTTGTGTCCAAATTTCAGATCAATCTAACGGTTGGATCTCCGGGAATTCTCATTTTACCAAACCTCTGTCATTCTGTTTTTGTCGAAAACGAGGCAATTATTTGGTTCTGTTTTGGGGTGAACTTTTAATAGATCAAGAATTTGGTTTTAGCTTCCGCACAATCATTCACCCCCCCCTCTGATTGCTATATTCGTATCTTTCGATCCTACAAGTTCCTTGTAGGATACATCAAGCAGGCATTGCATGCTGAGGCGAAAAAGGACTTCATTCTCTTCCCTTACCACTAGGAGTACGTACTACTATAAAATTCAATTACTTGTACGCACTTAAACCGTATGTGACCTTATTTTCTTGCATTCTGTACCGCTTAATAAGCAACCATTGGGTCCTACTTGTGGTTGTTCCGAGTGAAAACAAAGTCTACACATTTAACTCGCTCGAAAATAGACCGATGGACTACGCGATCCAGCCTATTTTGGAGAAGTAAGTACATTCCTCTAACCTAACACTGTACATATTGAACTACGTTAGATATTTTTTACCTCAATGTCATCTCTCCAATGTATGTAGGGCTTTCTTTTCTTACATTGCGGAAGGTGGTCGGCACAATGATAAACAAGGCAACAAATTGGAGTGGAAGCGCTTCAAGGTACAAGTGTCTATCATAGGATTTCTTTCTCACACCTATTATTCGTCTCCTAATTTAAGTTTCTTTGTTCACAGTGTCATCAACAGGGGTGTGATGACCTGTGCGGCTTTTATGTGTTTCATCACATGCTGATTCTGGTTGGCGGCTCAAATCTTTTCCCTAAGGTATAGAACTGATTATTGCACTACTATCAATATAATAGTGCCAATGTGATATTTGTTTACATGCATAATACTATCAGTCTTTTAAAATCAAATTTTAAAACTTTCTTGTAGGACATTGATATCCCCCGGAAGAGCCTAAGAAATAAGGATCTCAAGAAATTACGAGACCACATATGCCAGTGGTACTGGACAGAAGTTATAGTGGAGGATGGTAGATTTAAAGACCCGACAGGCTCTTACTAGTCAATATATAATGTGAACAATATTAATGAGAATGTAATGTATACTGAATGC
The DNA here is from genome assembly GCA_036346355.1 of Rhipidocladum racemiflorum. Taxonomy (NCBI): domain Eukaryota; kingdom Viridiplantae; phylum Streptophyta; class Magnoliopsida; order Poales; family Poaceae; genus Rhipidocladum; species Rhipidocladum racemiflorum. Next base: position 64,864,435 of record CM070576.1, on the reverse strand, counting down.
GATATGCTTGGATGTTTATGTGAATGTTCTGTGATAATGTATTAGAGATTGTGATGCATGTTTTGTGATAGCATATTGTGAATGTTGTGTGTCATATTGTGAATGTTATGTGATAATGTTATGTTCTATGATAACATATCTTAACTAATAAAAGAAGGAGTTTACCCTGCCATATGGATCGTCCAACCAACCAAAAGCATTTCCCACCTGCGCGGTTCGGCCCAACCCACGCTCCTCGGCCCATTTCCCACGCAGACACGCACCCCGTGCCTCCCTGCACGCTCCATCACCTCCCTCTCCATTGCCCCCTGATCGCTCGTGCACAGCGCTCCTCCAACCACCACCCCCACGATCTCCTTAGCCAGTTCTTCCCTCCCCCCTCCCTTCTCTCCCCGTCCCCCCGATGCCCTCCCGGCCTCACCTCCTTCTCCCCAACACCGCCGCCTCCACCCGCTTTGCCGCTCTCAAATCTCACCGCCTGCCCCATCCGATTCTCCTTCTCCACCACCAACCCCAACATCCACACTTTACGAGATGCGAGAAGGACCGGCATCGGCATGGAGGTGAGTGGGTGGCGTGATCAGCCGAGTCCGCCCCACAGTTATATTCCGTGAGCTCTAGGCGTCAGCGTTCACCACTCCATTCTCCCTCGTCCGCCCCGCAAAGCCGGCCTTCCCCGCGGCGGTGTCTCCCGCCCCATCCCCTCCCCCGCTCCCGATCTTCTCCTCCCTCCTCCTCCTCCTCCGTAGGCCCAACTCCACTGCCACTCCCTTTGATGGCGCTGACGCTGATGCCTTCGCCGCCGCCATGCCCCATCTCGTGCACCTCCGGAACGCCACTGCGGCCTCCGCGTCATCCGCATCCCCACCCCTGTCCTCCCCGACCAACCCCGCCTCGATCTCGGTGCACGCGGACCAGCTCCCCGCGGACGGGGTCCGGACGGTAGAGCTTCCGTGTGGGCTCGTGGTGGGGTCGTACTTGACGGTGGTGGCTCGACCGAGGGCCGCGCGGCCGGAGTACGACCCCAGGATCGCCGAGCACAAGGACGGGGAGGCGCCCTCATGGTATCGCAGTTCATGGTCGAGCTGGTGGGCACCAAGGCGGTGGATGGGGAGGCGCCACCCAGGATACTGCACTTCAACCCCAGGATCCTCGGGGATTACAGCGGCAATCCGGTGATTGAGATGAACAGCTGCTACAGGATGCAGTGGGGGAGCTCACAACGGTGCGAGGGCTTCGCGTCCCGCCCCGCCGAGGAGACCGGTGAGTTGCGAAGCTCGAGCTCCAGATTTGTTGGGTTAATTTGTTTTCGTATAATTCATGTTGATTTGATTTGATTCGATTCGATCTAATCATATGTGTTCTTCCGTTATTTTATAATCTGTATTAAGGAGATTAGGAGATTGTTTGTTAGTTAAGATAGCAAAATGCGTCAACTTCAGTGGTCTAATTGTGTAGTCTAGCTTACGTTGGGGGAATTTGGCCGGAAAGTTGCGAACTTTGGGCAAGAAATTTCTAGAAAGGCTTCGACTTCTTTTTCTTTCTTGGGGATGTTTCTGATGGTGATTGTGTTTGATTTGTCAAACTGGTGGAATCCTAAAAGGAAGCATTGACTTCTGATTACAATGATTATTCTAGGGCACCATCGAAATAGAACCCTTAACTTTGTCTTCCTTGGAGGTTGCCTTCAGCAAAGGAAAACTGGTGAAGCAGAGAGCAGCGTCCAAAACCTCATTATGAGGTGCGCCATATATGCTTCCTTGCCTCTTTCATTTAGTAACTTGTAGGACTTGTTTCTTCTATTTACTTTTGTAGTACTAATGTGAATCTAGGTTGCTGCAGCATGGAGCAACTATTTTGCAAGATAAAATGTATATATTTGGTGGAAACCATAATGGGCGTTGTCTTAGTGACCTTCAGGTATGTTAAGCTAAATATAATAATCCAGCAGGCCATATGTATGCATCAGTGTCCTTCAGGCATATGAGCAGAAGTTGTTCCACTACTTGTCATCAAAGCATCCTTAAATATTTGTGTTTTATTGTACACACTGTCTAAAACTGTAGATTAAAGATCAATTTCTATTCATGATTCCTAAGCCTGAGTTTTCGTAATATTGATGCAATGTTGAAGTATCTGTTTCTTGTAACAATTCCGGTCTTGTGCTTCTTTATGCAAAGCTTACAGTTAGGCTCGTAAATTATTTTGAAGTTGAATATGTTGTCACTATGCAAGGAGATACCAATGATTTTTCCTAAAATAGATTGCAAACAAAATAACAAGTTGTTTAGGTGATTTATAATTTAGGTATTTCTTGCATGGAAAATATTGAGTTAATTAGGTAGATTTTGAGATGCCCAAGCTATTTAGATAATATTTGGAGAGAAAACAATCCATCTACAAGCAGACTGACAATTTAAATCTGCCGTACATTTGAAGCTACTATATCAATAAGTAACACTGACCTAATGCATGTCTCTGTCACAATTTGTGTGGACGCAGGTTTTGGATCTGAGGAGTTTGACTTGGTCTAGGATTGATGCCAAATTGCAAGCAGAATCTTCTGATTCAGCTTAAACAGCACAAGTCTCTCCGTGTGCTAGCCGTTCTTTGGTAACTTTGGCACGAATAGTTTAAACTGTTGCAAAGTCATTTTATTTCAGATAGTAATCCTCAACTGCTATTTTATAGATATCATGGGGCAACAAAATTTTCTCTATTGCTGGGCATACGAAAGGTCCATCTGACAATATCATAGGTTTACTAAAAGTCACTTTCAGTTAACATTGTACCGTGATGCTGATTATGTTTTTTATGTTGTTACTCTGCTTCTGGTTACAATGATTATAGTTGAAGTGATGGATAAGTAGGAAAACTGGTGTAACCTAATGAACTCTGTAACTTTTCTGCTAACTAAATGACCAAATATCATTTTGCTAGGTCAATGCATCAGATGTCATCATTTTGGAGGGCATTTTAGTCTTCCATGATCAAAGAGTTCGCAATCTGATGGACATGAAAATCTTTGTGGACACAGGTTTGTCTTGATTCTCATTGTTACTTTAGGATTTATTATAACAATTATGGATTGCTGCGACATGTTGTTTCCTGAAATTTTATTCACTTCATTTTTGTGGTCCCTGATGCATTGAATCAGATGCTGATATTAGGCTTGCCTCTTCATGTTGTTTCCTGAAATTTTGTTCACTTCTTTTTTGTGGTCCCTGATGCATTGAATCAGATGCTGATGCTAGGCTTGCCCGACAAATAAGGCGTGATACAGTTGAAAGAGGTAGAGATGTTAGTTCGGTGCTTGATCAGGTAAGTTTATGCCTTATTCTTGTTACCAAACTTTTTCATATGTATTTACCCCGTGTTTTCATATGAACTTTTTCTTGGCATCTGTAGTATGGGAGGTTTGTGAAGCCAGCATTTGATGATTTTATTCCACCTTCAAAGAAATATGCTGATGTGATCATACTGCGAGGAGGTGATAACCATGTTGCAATTGATTTGATCGTTCAACATATTCGTACAAAGCTTGGTCAGTATGACTTGTGCAAAATCTATCCAAATGTCTATGTAGTTTAATCAACTTTCGAAGTAAAGTTAATCATTTTTATTGACCTGTAAGCTTTATACTGTTATTAGCTGTATTTGAAAATTATTATGCCTTTTATGATGAATTTGCCAGATCCGAGGAATGCATACTCTGATTCGTGATAGGGACATAACTACACCCGACTTTGTCTTTTATTCTGATCGGTTGATCCGTTTGGTACCTTTTACTTCATGGCTGAGTTAATTGCATCAAATTATAAATTGATTTAACTGCTTTGCTATTTCATATGGTCAGCACCACCACAATCGGTTCTTTGTTGGAACCGATTGTGATACTATCATCATCACCATCGGTTCCCAACAAGAACCGATTGTGATACTGTCCTCATCACAATCGGTTCCCAACAAGAACCGATTGTGATACTTCCTCATCACAATCGGTTCCCAACAAGAACCGATTGTAATAATACCTCATCACCATCGGTTCCCAACAAGAACCGATTGTAATACTATCATCATCACCATCGGTTCCCAACAAGAACCGATTGTAATAATACCTCATCACCATCGGTTCCCAACGAGAACCGATTGTAATAATAGATCATCACCATCGGTTCCCAACGAGAACCGATTGTAATACTATCCTCATCACAATCGATTCCTAACGAGAACCGATTGTAATAATGGATCATCACCATCGGTTTTTAACAAGAACCGATTGTGATAATAGTCTCATCACAATCGGTTTCCAACAAAGAACCGATTGTGATGAATAATAATTACTATCGTTCCGGAACCGACTGTGATAAGGCTTCCTCATCTCTGTCGTTAGACTTTCTATCGCTACTAGAACCGATGGTGATGACGAAAAAGAACCGATTCTGATGTGCATTCCTGTAATAGTGTCCCTAGCTAGCTTTATATATACGGGTGTCGGGCGATCAACTCAACTCTCAAGCACCACAAACACGCAGCCCCGCGCATGCACATTTCTGTCATTTCATGAGAAGCGCGTAAAGCTTATAGAGATCTCACGTCCACACACACATACATAGTGCCAACCCCCATGGCCGGAGCTCACAAGCTCGGAGAACTCTTGCACCATCTGCGCGTGTGCACGGCGGCCGTGCTCGTCAAGGCAGTGTCTCTCCTATGCTCGCCCTCCAAGGCCTACGCGCAGCACCAGGTCACGGAGCGCGTGGCACGGTCGTGCCGCGCGCTCCGGTGTGGTGCCGGGCAGGTGTGGCGCCGTGCGCACCTCGGCTCGCTCCTCGTTCACGTCGTCTACTTCCTCACCACCTCCTGCGTCGGGTACCTTCTCCTCGCGGAGCTCAATGTGCGGGCACCCGACAGGAGGCCCCGCGGCATCGACCTGTTCTTCACCGCCGTTTCGGCCTCGACGGTGTCAAGCATGTCCACCGTCGAGATGGAGGTGTTCTCCAATGGCCAGCTCCTGGTCCTCACCGTGCTGATGTTCATCGGAGGCGAGGTGTTCATATCGCTCGTAGGCCTCGCGAACAAATGGTCCAAGCTGAGGAAACAGACTATAAACAAATCCCAGCGCATCGAGAGCCACGACGAGATCGAACTTGAGGCGCCGCCGACCTCCGACACTGCTGACGTCGACAACTCGATGTCGATAACGTCGATCGCCGAAGAGACGAGTGACCCGATGAACGCGAAGAGGCTTCGGCACAATGCTCTGCGCTCGCTGTTCTACGTCGTCCTCGCCATCCTCCTGGTGGTGCACGTCCTCGGCGCCGCCGCCGTCGCGGCGTACGTCTACGCGTCGCCGGGCGCGAGGCGGACGCTTCGGATCAAAGCCCTGAACGTGTGGACCTTCGCGGTGTTCACGACGGTGTCGACGTTCTCGAACTGCGGGTACATGCCGACGAACGAGAACATGGTGGTGTTCAAGAAAGACACCGCGCTGCAGCTGCTGCTCGTGCCGCAGGCGCTGGTGGGCAACACGCTGTTCCCGCCGCTGCTGGCCGCGTGCGTGTGGGCCGCGGCCGCCGCGACGAGGCGGGAGGAGCTCATGGACTTGGCGAGGAAGGGCAGGGAGGTGACGGGGTACTACCACCTGCTCCCAGCGCGGCGGTGCTGGATGATGGCGGCGACGGTGGCCGGGTTCCTCGCCGTGCAGGTGACGCTGGTGTGCGCCATGGAATGGGGCGGTGCGCTGCAGGGGATGAGCGGGTGGGAGAAGATGGCTAACGCGCTGTTCCTCGCGGTGAACTCCCGGCATACTGGCGAGTCCACCCTCGACCTCTCCACCCTCGCTCCGGCCATCCTCGTGCTCTTCGTGCTCATGATGTGAGTGCTCTTTCTCTCCATCTCCCTCTCACTTTAATTCTGTTAGACTATCAACTGCCGATGCTTACGAGAATACAAAGCTGTACGGGTGTTATTAAGGCCCGTTTGACAACTTGGAATCGGACCGTTTTTGCTAGAATTTAGAAAAAATCCAGCTAAACGGGCTAAAGCTCAAAACGATTTTCTTCGGAACATTTCTTCTTTTTCCAGAAAGTGATTATGATTCTACTTGAAACGTTTCTACCAAGAACCTGAAACCGTACCAAACAGGGTCTAACCAAGGTGGTTTGTTTCCTTTCATACTTCCTAGTTTCCTACGTAGATTGCACGCTAGATTCTAGAAGCTACTGGATTCTATTTTCGCCTTGTTTCTCCATTGCATGTTCCTTCAAAGTTGAACTTCGACTGTTAGTTTCTTTTATAATTAATACTCTAATGATAGCTACAAAACTATAATCATAATAAAGTGCTTTCAAATACGAATCTAATGGTATCAATCTTGTGTTATATATAATCTATATATTGCTGGACTAATTGTTAGTCAAAGTTTATAAACTTAGAATCTCAAAATACTTGAACACCGTACAAAAATCAAACCAAAGGAGTACTAATTATAGGCTGCGTATACATATAAGAGCAAGTATAGTAACAAAACACACTATTTATTTCATCTCTCATCTATGTCATAAGAACCGGTTCTCTTTTCTTTTCTCACTCTTTCATATAGAATAAAACTAATGTATCCTTACTCTAATAATCCATGACTTCACCTTTTTGCTGTTACTTTAAATGCGCTTTATATCTTGCATGCTACTCCTCAAGTGCCATATTTTATACCTCGATCATTGCTAAATATACTATGTAGATGGCGAGGTACCATACACATTGACTATGTAGACCCAATTTTTTTTAGTACAACAGGTGCCCCTTCTGTTCCAAGGGGCCTTTTATTTGGCTGTTAGTGGCATTGGCATCGATGTGCTTGTTTGTCTGCAATAGTGAAGTTCTCTTAGTGGGGATTGCAAAATGCTCTTGAATAATTGAACATAATAAGGAGGTCATATAAATAATGTTACAATATGTAGCAGTCAGGTTAGGAGAATATCTAATGTTTACTTACCTAGAAAATGTAAACCGGTGGTAGAACACTTCCCGAGGTAAGTATAAGCATGCGATGTCAAAATAGAATCTGGAACAGTTCCAGATTCTTAGTAGAAACGTTTCAGGTTGGATTCTGTGAATCTGGTGGAACTGGGTTGAGACCGATTCGGCCACAGAGTGGAAAAAAAAGAAACAGTCCGAGGAGAATCGTTCCGAGTTTCAGTCCGTTTAGTTGAGTTTCTTCCAGAATCTAGTAGAAACGGCCCGGTTTCAAGTTGCCAAACGGAGCCTTCGTAGTTTGCAACCTCCAAACATCTTTGCTCGTGCCCATGTTTTCAATTTGACCGCGTCTTGACCTTTCTCCCAATTACAAGAGACCAGGAAAACGCAAGTTTTTTTTTTTTTGAAATGCAAAAAATATCCAACTAGTAATAAATCAATTCCCCAAGCACCCAATTTTTGACCAGATATAAATCTCAGACAGCTAGCTTCGCAAAGCCACAAAACTTGCATTCCATTTCTCGAAAATGATGACAGGAGCTCTCCCGTTTTATTTAAGAAGGACCAAGGAACAAGAAACAATAGCCGCGGCGATTACAATGTTACATCAAAAACAGTCTAGGAAGAAAACAACCGAAGAGCAACACCTAACGCCGAAAAAGGTTTCCAGGGGAAAATCAGGAGGCCGATCGGGCTTTAAGAGAAAAACTTCCGGGTGATATCGTAGTTGACTAGATTCTGCAAGGCCTGATGAACAGCGGTAGGGACTGAAGAGTATCTATTATTGAAAAGAATGCTTGTAGATATTGCAAGTCTCCATTCAGATGAGGCCCATGAATCACATGCTACCTTCATCAACCAGCCAATATGGTCTCCGCGTCCTCGAGGCTTCCTCTTCAATTATGAATGACGACGCCTACCTTCTGGTGCCACTCATGTCACAAAAAAAGAAACAGTGATGCGTTGCAAGAATCTGACGCAGGCCAGCGTCAATTCGAGTAACTTATATTACAGCGTGAGCTCTTTAAAGAAACAGTGATGCGTTGCAAGAATCCGACGAATTTGAATCTATCTGTAATGGGCTTATACCATAAATATGGCATCCCATTGTAAAGAGAATCAATCTAGTAAAGAGAGAATAGTTTTTGCCTATATAATGTATGTGCTCTTGTGCTTATCATTACTATTCGATCGATGCATTGTGTTTGATCTACGACGGCCATCATCGTTTCGCAATAACCACAACTCATTTCGTCAATTCTGCCGCTGTTTCCACCACCTTGTCGCGTCATTTGCTAATAGATCCAGTCACCAGAATGTTCTTGCACGTCATCTGTAAGATGATATTTTAGACAAGCAGAGCTGCAACTCCTTTCCTGAAGTATGCTCTACTTTCGGACCTCCGAAGAATACATGCACGCACCGACGCACGGCCGGATTTCTGGTCATCTTAAGCGCGCAGTTGCATGCACGTACCTGCATATTCAGTATAATGTAAGCAATAAGTTGCTGGAACTTCGCGTAGAAATGCTACAAATAAAGTGCAGTTTTTGTAGATTTGCAATCTTTGTTATTGTCTCACATTCTGCTTGTTCTTGCTTCTAGGTATCTACCTCCGTACACAACATGGTTTCCATTCGAAGAGAATTCCAGCACAAAGGATCGTCCCTCAGAGAGCCAGGGAATCAGGCTGCTCAAGAGCACAGTATTGTCGCAACTCTCCTACCTGACTATCTCTGCCATTGCCATCTGCATCACCGAGAGGAGAAAGCTCAAGGAAGATCCCCTCAACTTCAACGCGCTCAACATTGTCGTCGAAGTCGCCAGGCAAGTCGGTCTAAGAGATTCGAAACCGAACAGAAATAAAATATTTCTCGTGCGTACCAAGCAAATTAACGATGCATATAATGAAAACTGCAAGGTGCAAGGTAACACTTGCCAGCCAGTTACACTTTCTGCGGTGAATGTTTGCAAATTGTCTTGAGACGTACCAAAACAAGCACGGTTTCTTTCATGTCTCTCGCTGGAATCTGACATATTTGAGTCGCGTTTTGCAGTGCTTATGGAAATGTGGGGTTCTCCGTGGGCTACAGTTGCAGTAGACAGATCAACCCGGACCAGCTGTGCACCGACAGATGGACGGGCTTTGCCGGGAGGTGGAGCGATTCCGGCAAAGCCATCCTCGTTCTTGTGATGTTCTTCGGGAGGCTGAAGAAGTTCAGCATGAATGGGGGCAAAGCCTGGAAGCTTAGCTAGATGCAGCACCTGGTGAACACTGCAGTCCTGCAGACACTTGTGGCCATGGAGTCTGGTGAAGAATCCATTTGAGCTCCAAACCAAAAGGGTGTTTTCCTTTTTCTCTTCCATTCCCCCCCTTTTGTATTCATTTTCATGTACAAGGGAGCCTTCTACTAGTTACCCTTGCACAGGATCACCTGCCAGCTTTGGCAGTTTCAGATTAGGTGACTGGAACTTAAATCATAAAAATCAAGTTACGCCAATTAATTAGCCTGATTCTCTTCACGCGCAGAGACGGTTTTGTCACTGAAATTGTGAAATCATGTGCTGAAAAATTGGCTTAGAATTGAATTTGCAAAATGTGTTTGTGCTTGTGTCTGACAATTTGACAGTAAACAGTGAAGTCATCTTTTGTGCCGGACCAAACTCTCAAACCAGTAAGTTTTGCATGTACGTCGGACCAATTTCTTTGGTCAGTCGTGAACGGCTTTTTGAGGATTGATTTCGCATGTACGACAGACTGATTTCTTTTAGTCCGTCGTGAACGTGTTTTCGCCGGAATGATTTCTTCTTGGAACCGAAACTTTCACTTGTACAACGGACCGATTTTGTTTGTCCGTTGTGAATGGTTTTTTGAGTGCTTTTTCATGTGTACGCCGGACCATATTTCCTTGTCCGTCGTGAATGCGTTTTTGCTCGATTAGGGTTTTGAGCAAAATTAGAATTGTGTTTGATTCATTTTTGGGATTATGAAATTTGTGAGAATTTCATGATGCTTCTTTTGAAGTGGACTTTATGCAATGCTCGTGTGAGTATTTGCATGGATTGATGTGAGTCAAGTCGTGGACTTGTGCTCGGAATTGTTTTGTGGTTTGTTCATGTGCGGTGTTGCTCGAAGGCGAGCGTGGTCGATGACGGGACCGGAACTAGGTTCATGGAGGAACTGAGGTTCGGGACTAGGTTCAGGAGGAACGGAGGTCTTGGGGGTCAAGGATGTCATGCGGGGCGTTCGGGCTAAGAGAATGGTGCACATGAAGAATGGTTAGTCACGTGAGAATGGCGGAGGTCATTCGCGTGCAAAGTGTTAGTCACGTGAGTATGGCAGGTGGCCATACGCGTGCAAAGTGTTAGTCACGTGAGTATGGTAGGGTTGCCATACGCGTGCAAGAGTTGTATTCGGCCAGGTTGGGCCAAGTAGAGTTGTGTTGAATCTGATTCCTTCTAGGGAATAGGAATCGTATTCAGAACTCCTTGTGGGTTGGTGCTTTAAATAGGAGGGGTTGTCTCCTGTTGAAGAGCATCGAATTGAGGAGAGCTAGGCGCATAGAGCCTTGGGCTCAAAGTTTAGGGTTTGTACTCTTTTGATGGGAGTACTTTAGACAAAAGAAATAAAGATCAATTCTTCTAGTTCCCGCATTGCTTCAACGCGTTCTCTTTTGGTTCTTGTTTGCATGCTTGTTCTAGTTCTAGATTGGTTTTTGTTCTTTAAGTTTTATCTTGATTTGATCCATCAAAAACCTCTCTAGGGTATTGATCTAGTGTTTCTCAAAGTCTAGTTGATCAATCTTTTGTCGTTCTTGTTTAATCTTGAAGTTTTGATTAGATTGATTCTCGTCAAGTTCTGGATCAGCAAGCTTGCGAAGCTCATAACTTTTGATCCGTAAGTCCGATCGAGCTGATTCTTTTTGGGTTCGATTCGTACTGGAATCTAGTTTCTTGTGTCCAAATTTCAGATCGATCCGACGGTTGGATCTTCGGGAATTCGCGTTTTACCGAACCTCTGTCATTCTGTTTTTGTCGAAAACGAGGCAATTATTTGGTTCTGTTTTGGGGTGAACTTTTAATAGATCAAGAATTTGGTTTTAGCTTCCGCACAATCATTCACCCCCCCTCTGATTGCTATATTCGTATACTTCGATCCTACAGAAATAATCACTTCTTACAGCTACCTGATGCCAAAATGTTGGGTGTTATTGTGGAATTAATGTTCACATACTGACATGGGTACATGTTTTAGGGGTGTACAGAGATATTCCGATCGAGTGGTGGTCAGTTCATATTGTATGTCTAAAAGTACTAGAGACCACAAAGACTGCTTTATGGAAGAACGCTATATTGCTCATATGAAACTTACGCCAACCTCACCAATCACTACACTTTTTTCTCACAGAAATAAAAGGAGGAAACGCACATGTGAAACTGAGGTTGTGCCACACTGAAAAAAAGGGGAAAGAGAAAGGGAAACGGGGTCAAGAAAAAGTTCCACTACACTTTGTGCATGCTGGCGCATTTGTTGCGACAACAGTTTTAATTTTGGGGTCGGTAAGCAGTAGGGAAGATCCCTACGGTGTGTGTGTGTGTGTATAAAAGAGAAAAGAATTATGTACAAAGATTAAAAGGTAAAGAAAATATCCCAAACTGGGGAAAGGGATCAAGATAATGCGTCTAGCCAATCAAATCAGCTTTTGTCTATGTTGCTCTTTTATGCGAAGCGCATGTAGAGAGAGTTCATTCATAAATAATCTTTTGTAGTTTGATATACTCGGAGCCACAAGCTAAAGTCCAGATTCCTGAAGAATGAACTGAAGTGAATTTTACTATTAGAGCAAATTGCACATTGTGAATCATTTGACCAAAGAGTATAGAGTTGTTCCGTATTATCAAAATGCCTCCAGAAGTACCATTTGATTGAGAGTAAACAAATTGATCAAACCGCATTGGGCAAAATTTTCTTATATAAGAACTATCAAAACTTTCCTTTTTAGTTTCCTGTAAACAGATGATATTACATGCACTTTCATCAATTTTGTCTCTCAAAGAGTGCCATTTATCAGCTGAGTTTATTCCCCTGATGTTCCAGCAAAGTATATTCCAATTACGACTCATTTGATTCATTGATTAACATGATTTCTGAAGAACTATGACATAGGTATTGCAAAGCACTACCCCAGACTACAATGAAACAGGATATAATAAGATCCAATCTGTCAAGAGGAAGATGAATTTGAAGAAAGCAATCTGGTTCTTTATTTTGCATAAAAGCTGACTGAAGATGAAATGACCAATACCCAATAACTATGTTTGTCTGACTGTAAATATCGAGTAATCTAACAAGGGGAATCAAAATGACAAATAACCAAAGCCTGATGCTATTATTGAGAGGGATCAACCAACAGGAACTAGGAATATAACCAAATGTTTGTATACTGACAAACTGACAAAGAGTAAAATTAAGTGATATGGCAAAGGTTGAGGCATCAACCTTTGTCAAACCAATCCACCATCTACGGCACCTCTGCATGAACAGCTTCATCTTCATTCTGGGTCTTTGGTCCGCCATTAAGGCATCAACTGTCAGCTCGACAGGATCAACTTTGCAAAAATCTGTGCCAAGACGCTGCAGCATGGTAATTGGAAGGGGAGGTGCGGGCTGCTGCTTAGCAAGGGCGGGTGGAGAGTAATGAACACCTTGTGGGATAGCAATTTCTGGCCCTTTGAAAGGTAGCTGCACCAATTCCAATCCATCTTTTGGTTTATTTTTGCGTGCACTTCGACGTGCTTTGGAAATTACCAAAGGGCAAGAAAGAGCCTTTTTTTCGTTTCTTGATTGGCTCAAGGCTTGGTGTTGTGAAATTAGACATTGGCTCCTGCTCCGGATTAGAGCAGGAGGCCTAGAAGCAATTTGTGGAGATTGCACCTGTTCATCAGAGTTAAGGCATCGCACAACTTTGTTTTTCTTTCGAGGTGATTCCACAATCCACATCAAAAAGGAAGATCTGAATTGACAACAGGAAGTGAATGATCTCTTGACTGAACAGCTTGGACCATTTTATAAGTAACGAAGTTATAAACAAGGTCTTAGAGGAATATGAGAGATAAACCTCACTTGTAGCGAAAATATTCAAGAGAGATTAGCCAATAAATCCCAATCTGCACTAATAGTTGAAAAATTAATCAAGAGAATGCAGATGTTGCAACGAAATTCACAATTGGCCATCTATTTCATTTGCTGCAGTCTTGTCTCTTGTGTGGATCATTCGAGAAGAACTAAATAAAGCAATTTGCAGTAGTAAATTTACAGGGTAGTTACTAGAACTCACTTTCAGCTTCACAATACATTAGTGAATACTCATAAGGAAACATGACAGATATTGGGGGTAAGCGAGAACAATGCAATTGTTAATTCGCAAGATCATATGACAATAATAACTTGAAAAAAATCAGTGTGAATTATTCACATATAATGGACTTGCCTGTGAAGATGAAGTGCTAATTTAAATTAAGGATATCCTCAGATGAAGAAAATGCCGCATGATTATGAAGGACGCTAATCGCTGAGAATCCTTTCACTCAGGGCATACAGTAGTTAGATATTGTAATACTGGAAGCACATGCTCGTCCATGCATCAATTATACTTGAGGCTGGGGCCTTGTAGAAACTACGCACCATCAACACTATAATTATACACTTGTCCTACTCCGTCCTACATATTGAGCTCCAGAACTTATCGCATTGGGCACTGCTGGCAACAGAGTAATCTTGAAACCTATGAAACACCGTGAAAACAGCTTCCAGTTATCAACTCCAACACTTTGAAGTTTGAACTCAAAAGCCCACAAACCTCCAATAATGCGTCCATTCAGTTCAGTGCTAGTTACCTTGCAGCATTTTCCATCACAGATAGCCATTAAGCTCCCAATATCCAATTTTGAAGCGACTAGAATTATTAAGGAGAAAGTTAAACATCTCCACGAGTTTCTGTCCACGAGGCTTGGTTCCCTCTCCAAATGTACATAAAATTTGTTCAGAAGCTCTTACTTGTTTCAGATCTTCCAAAGCAATCCTTTGATAGTCCAACATATTTACTTCATGTCAATATCTTTTGCTGGTTTTCTTGCTCTGAAAATCTCAAGCCACAGCATAAGCCAACTCCAAGGAACTTGGACCTGATGCTCACCTGTGTGTCCACACTGACAGTGTCAAGCATGGCAACAATCGAGATGAAGGACTTTTCTGAGCAGCAGCTCTGGGTTTTGACCATACTGATGTTGTTGGGAGGAGAAGTGTTCATTTCAATGCTAGGGTAGAACTTCAAAAATACTCGGGCCAACACTGAGGATATCCTCCAGGATAGATCGCCTTTTATAAGCACGGACACTGAATCCTCTGATGTTTTCAACAACAGTGATCGGAATAATATGGAAGGCAGCCAGTCAGAAGCAACCATATCACATAATGAGGTACAGGAAAGCAAAGGCATAAATCAGATCTCTCGCAATATTTTGGCTCATGTAATGGCAGGCTACTTAATAGCAGCCATTGTTTGTGGCTCTGTAGTCATTACTATGATATACTATCTACCTGTGGATTGACTCCGATGCAAGACATCTCCTGAAGAGTAAAGATATCAAAATATTCACGTTCTCCGTCTTCACAGAAGTGTCCTCATTTGCAATCTGCGGCTTCACCCTGCTGGTAAATAATGAAATGGCAATGTTCAGAAATAACTCCAGTCTTCTGCTTCTAGTTACCCCAATAATACTAGCAGGCAACACTTTGTTTCCACCACTATTGAGACTAAGGATATGAGCCTTGGGGAAGGTCGGCAGAAGAGAAGAGTATGATTGCATCCTTCAACATCCAAAGGAGACTGGCTACAGGCATTTGCAACCACAGAAGAATTCTGCCTTCCTGATTCTGACTGTTGTGGGTCTAATTTTGCTACAAGCAATGTTTCATTACTATTTTGAGTGGGGCTTGAAGGCCTTGGAGGGAATGAACTGGTTTCAGAAGTTGGTAGGCTCACTATTCCAGGGTGCCAATTCAAGACATGCCAGTGAAGCTATCATTTGTTATGATTAACACATGTATGCAACACGAGACTAATATGCCAGAATATATAGATGTATACGAGGATATAAAAGGGAAGCTTATATAAGATAATATATGACTTACAAAAGGAAAGCCTATATAAAGCAATATGACAATATATATATGCTTTAACACCCTCCCTTAAATGCAAGACATATGCATTTCAAAGGGTGACACTAAAATAGTGGGGAAAAAACCAAAGTCCTAGTTTTGAAGTTGTCGTCGTAACATCCACCTCTTGGAAAATGTGTCAAAGATCTCCCATCCGGAGTCGTGCAGCAGTCCATAAAGCACAAAGTACAGGGGCTGAGAAAGCAGGAGCAAAGTTGACAACAACAACACAATAAAGAAGATGATGAAGTCGACACAAATAGAAAGCTGTCAAATCAATAAAGAAAGGATAGACAGAAGCATGGCGGCGCAGATCGAAGCCCAAGATGGCGATGGCACAGTACACAAAAGGCGCGACGGAGACACGCTGCAGAAAAAGCGCGGCGGCCTTATAAAGACTTCTACGATCTATAGTGGCTCAAAAAGAAGAGTGGCGGCTGCTGCCATGCAAAAGAAATTTGTGGACTCGCACGGCTTAGACGAACTCAAAGATAGAGGCTAAGGACTTGGATGGACGCAATGAAAGCAATGAACTTGAGAAAGAAAATACTCAGTGAATTGTCAAAGTTATTATGTGTGTGAATATTTATTTCCACTGCCATACCAAGGATTAAACATCTTTGGGCTGGTGCAAAGTTAGGCTTAGGTAATTTAAAGGTTCATGTCCTAACCTCCTGGCTACACGCCAAAGGGAGCGTGAAAACATCGGCAAAAAGATTTGGTCATGACTTGTGGGTAAAGATGTGCGCCTCTGCAGAGTGTAAAACATTTTGAAAAGCTGTGCCTGTGGTCATGGAAGACTTGGAGCATTGTCACTAGTTAGATGATTTTGATATTTTCATAAAAAGAATGAATTGTAAATATTTCTTGGTAAAGTCTTTGTTTCAGATTTAATGCCAAGAATTGGCAAAGGATGTTTTGATGCTCACATTCATAGAAGACTATGAATTAATATTTATGATGCTATTCGTACTTACTATTTATACACCAGTCAAAATTACTCTTACAAATTCCGTTTACAATCTATTACTTGATATTCATGCTTAAATTCATTTTATGCAAATGAACCTATTAGCAACGGACGACGCAGTGGAGCGTGCCATGCATGCTATAGCGAGCCATGCGAAAGTGGCATGCGGGCCATGCGCATGGTGCAGACGAATGAGTTATACGAGTTATGTACACATGCATGTGTAAGTTTTGGGTTTTGTATGTGTATGTATTAAACCGGTACTATGTGCACGTATGTATAAATATATAAATCTAAGTTTTGAGATGCCGCAGCAGAGAGAGAGAGAGGGGCAAGTGCCGTTGGCGCCGCAGCAATTTAAAACAAAAAAAGGCAACGGGGTTTTAGGCGGCGCACGCAAAAGAAAAAGAAAAGCTCGGAGCGGCGGCTGGCGCAGAAATGGCGCTGACCGTGCCTGACGCGGCCCGTGCGTGGCAGCAGACAAGATTAACACGAAGTGACAGTACTCAGCAGTCAGTCAGCTGCAGGATGTGGCTCTGTACGGGCGGCACAAGAAAATCAAGCAATGCTCAAGTCCGCTACAGCGAAAGAATCAGAGAGGAGAGAGAAATAAAGGACAGAGAGAGAGAGAGAGAGAGAAAAGAAGATAAAAACTTTGGATATTGTTTGAAGGTCGTGCTTTCGTATAAAGAAATTTTTATACGTGTTGTTGGTGAAAATCAGCGAGTACAGATTTCGATCTACTAATTGTTATTTACGTATAATTGTTTTCTAACTAGTATGCATGTAACTAATAATTCGAGAATGGTTCTTTAAGTTTGATTATTATTTTATTAATTTTTAGAATTAATAACAATAGAAAAAATAGATTTAGATGTTAGTCTAGAAGCTTGAATGTCCATGTAAAACACCACGTCAGAGGCCAGATCAGGATGGAAACTCTGATGTTACCAACTTACGAGCATAAGACCAACTTTGAAAGTGTAAATAAGTTAATCCCAGTACTTTGCGCATGAGCAAGGAAAATTTTCTTAGCAACCCATAAAAAGAAATAATCGAAAAGTGTTTCTGTGTTTTTCTTTTATAAAATTACACAAATATTAAAGCATGAATAAAAGGTAGATAGTGATTACTTACCCCTTCGTTTGCTTTAAGATTTGCGCAACTTGTATAAAAAGAAAAAGCATAGAAGCACTGCTTAAAATAATACAGAATAATTAATCTAACACCATGAAGCAAAAATAGATTAAATACACAAACTATAAAGCGATCGTACGTAAATAATAATTAGTAGATTAAAATCCATATTCACAGATTTTCTCTCTCGAAAAACACACTATAAATCTTTTTACATAAAAACACAAACCTTAAATAACCTTTCAAAACTTTCTTCTCTCTCTCTCTTCTTTTCTTTTCTCTGACCTCTCTTGCTTGTTTTCTCTCTTGCGCTGGCATGGACAGATTCTGCATGTCTTCACTTTTCCTTTTTCTTCCTGTGCCGAACTGCTACTTCTCTCTTGCGGCACCATTGCTTGCGCCTCGCTACCGCTCGTCTTTCTCGCTGTTCCGGCTGGAGGACAGCTTGCTAGTTTGCTACCGCCGCGATTTTTCTTGCGCTACCTCGCGTCGTCACCGCCAGCTCCTCTCGATCTCTTTTTCTTCTGCGCCGCAGCTCTTCCTTGCTGCACCGCCGGACGCCAGCCGCCTGTTTCTTTTTTTCTTTTTGTGCGGCTACCGGAGGCCAGGAGGTGCCTCTACTGTTTACCCCCCTCTTAACCCTAACTTCCGCCGGCATCGCCGTCCCGGTGGTCGCCTCGTTTAGACTGAAACGATGGCACTTGAGTGTCAATTTGGGCCAGCCTCCAGAGAGCACCATCTCTACGACAGTGACCAAAGTATTGCGGTAGGGCAAGGACATAGCCGTACTGAGAATTTGGAGGCCATGGGCTAATTTAGGTCGAAACTTGGAACCGGGTCGTTTCTACTAAATTCTGAAAGAAACCTAACCAAACAGGTTAAAACTCGGAACGATTCTCTTCGGATCGTTTATATTTTTCCACTCTGTGGCCGAAATGGTCTCAACCTGGTTCCACCCGATTCACAGATTTAATGACGCATTTCTTTCTATACTTCTATTTATTCTCTCTCAACCATATGCATTTATTCATTACCACTCACACAAATTAGATCTTTCATCTTCCAAAACAATTAAGTGATGACATCTAAGTTGTTTTTTCTGATATTTTTTTTAATTTTAACACAATCTTAATCCTTATCCTAAGTTAAAAATACTTCTTGTAAAAATGAAACGGAGGGAATAATAGATCGCAAAAATGCGATGAGAGCATAAAGTATGCTTTCCAGTACCTGGCGTGGACGGCTTCACCAACCTCATTGCCACTTGCGCCAGTACCCTACCACAACACTACAGCCGTGCAAACCGACAGCCCACTCCCAAACAATCGACCATGTGCTAGCTGCCGGCCTTCTTGTGCTAGCTGCGATTGCCGATTCTGGCTAATTTGTACGTCTGTCCCCGAAGCTAAGTGTGAACTTGTCCCATCATGCCTTTTTTTTCACCTTTTCCGGTAACCGTGCTAGCTCATCCTATAAAGATATCATCAGGGTTTCAAAAATCGAAGATAATCGCGAGGAAATCGGGAAAATCGGTTGAATCGGTGGGGTAAGAAATTCAAAGCCGTGAGGAAAACCGGTGAGATTCAAATTTGCATTCAAAATTTTTTAAAAAATTGAGAAAATTTGTCCAAATGCTGGCTAAAATTAGTATTAATAGGTTTGTATCATTTGGGATAAAATTTAGATAAAAAACCGACTTTATGGTGCATTTTTTGAGCTAAAACCGGAATTAGAGAAAACAAAAAAAAGAAAATCACTGTGACATGAAATAGTATTGGGCTGATTTACTAAAGCCCATTAGCAATTTATGAGGACTTGAGCGTTTCCGACCAAGTTACGCCGGTCCGAGAGAGCGAGAAGAGTTGAGAAGGCTGCGATCGCCCGCGGCGTGACGCCTTTATGCGCTCCGACACAGGAAATCGCACGGTAAGGCCTAATTTTCTATCGATATGGCCTGATTAGCACTCATGAATACAAAGGCAGAGTTGTTATCTACACGAGGATTAGCACTCATGTCGACAGATGAGTACAACATGGCGAACCAAGTGTACACCCAACAATACCACCAGTATCCACGAAGGTATTGTTTTATTTGCATGTTTCATTTCATTGTGACTTAATTTATACTACCATAATGCTAATGTAGGTTGAACATGGCATATGTGTGACAACAAAACGACGATGGAACACAACATCATGTGAACATTCTTTTTTCATGACAAATATTGCTTTCAAATGTCATATGCCATTCATACTGAGATGTGAACTTATTGGATTGATATGTAAATGGTATTTCAAACAAATTGTTATAAGTGAGGTATTATTGTTGCATTGCATTTTACAACTTGAGATTGACTAAAATATAGCAAAGGTCATGCGAAAATTTTGTTCTATTTTTCCATATATATTCCTAACCTTTTTTTTTTGATTTTTTTTTTTTGCAATTTTACGAATTAGTTTTCTATCTATATCAAGTCTGCTGATTTTCCTTCCAATTATCCCGATAATCGGTACTAATCGACCGATTTTCTTAGAAAATCGCCCGGAATTTTCTTCTTGTAGATTGCTACTAATTGACCTTCGATTTTCAAATGGTTTGATTCTAAATTTCATCCGGTTTTCCACGATTTTCTACCGATTTTCTAAGAAAATCGGTACCGGTGGACCTTGGAATTTCCCTGGTAAAAAGAGAAGGTGAACCCTGGATATCATAACCAGCAGGGTTAATCGACACCGTTCTTCAACGTGCTGACGGCAGCGAAATTTTGAACAAAATTCGGGAAAAACCGAAGGTTATCGAAAGTCAAACGATTTTAAATTTTGGTCAAACAATGAAGCGAAATTCAAACAAAAAGATCAAATTTCACTCGAAAAGCTTCAAAACTCACTTGA
Organism: Rhipidocladum racemiflorum; assembly: GCA_036346355.1. Taxonomy (NCBI): domain Eukaryota; kingdom Viridiplantae; phylum Streptophyta; class Magnoliopsida; order Poales; family Poaceae; genus Rhipidocladum; species Rhipidocladum racemiflorum. Next base: position 64,844,237 of record CM070576.1, on the reverse strand, counting down.
AAAGGTGAGTTTTTCTCGAAAATCGTAGGTAGGTTGAAAAAACAAGAAAAAAATGTAAATAATAGAAAAAAATTGCAAAAAAAATTATAAATTTGTAAAAAGACATACTTTGTGAACTATGGTATGTTTTATGTTCCGTTCGAACAAGAGCTCTTTAACGGTAAATTAGCATTATCATTTAAAGATCGGTAACTTATAAGAAAATCAATCAATATAATTGGATCTGTGAAATCATGTGCTGAAAAATTGGCTTGGAATTGAATTTGCAAATATGTGTGCATGTGGTTCTTTTAGCGCCGGACTGAATTACACAAAAACAGTAAGTTTCGCATTGGCGCCGGACCAAACCTGGAAAAACAGTAAGTTTCCCATCTACGTCGGACTGTTTCTCGAAGCTACGCCGGACCAAACTTTTGGTATGCCATGAATGATCTTTTGACGGCTGTTTTCGCATCTACGCCGGACCAAAGTTTTATTCCGTCGTGAACGGCAATTTGAAGGTCTTTTTTCATGTGTACGCCGAATTGATTTTTGTTTAGTCCGTCGTGAATATGTTTTGTGCCGGATCAAGTTTCACAAAAACAGAAGTTCTTCCATGTACGCCGGACCAAAGTTTTGGTCCGTCGTGAACGCATTTTTTAGCGTTGTCTTTGCATGTACGCCGGACCAAAAAGTTTGATCCGTCGTGAACGTGTTTTTGAACATGTTTTCTTTGAATTGAACCGAGACCTTCGCATGTACGCCGGACCAAAAATTTAGTCCGTCGTGAGCTGCGTCGGACCGATGTTTGGTCCGGCGTGATTGGTTTTTTTGCTCGAGGTTGATTTTTGTGATTTTGAAAATTGTTTGGTGATTGATCTGTTTTTATGAAATCTGTTTGAATTTCATAATGCATGATTTGAACTTATGCAATGCTCGTGTGAGTATTTGCATGGACTAATGTTAAGTCAACTCGCGGACTTGTGCTCAGAATCGTTTTGTGGTTTGTTCATCTGCAGGTGTTGCTCGAGGGCGAACGTGATCGATGACGGGACCGGAACTAGGTTCATAGAGGAACTGAGGTTCGAGACTAGGTTCAGGGTGGAAATGAGGTCTTGGTGGTCAAGGATGTCATGCGAGACGTTCGGGCTAAGAGAATGGTGCACATGAAGAATGGTTAGTCACGTGAGTATGGCATGGTGGCCATACGCGTGCAAGAGTTGTTAGTCACGTGATTATGGCTGGGCTGCCATACGCGTGGAAGTACTGTATTTGGCCAGGTTGGGCCAAATGGAGTTGTGTTGAATACAAACTCCTTCTAGGATTAGGAGTGGGACTCCTTATAGGATTAGAAGTAGGAATTGTATTCATGACTTTATGTGTTTGCTCTGTATAAATAGGGGGAGGCGCCTCCTGTTTATGCAATCAAGCGGAGAGCTTAGAGCTTTGTTTTAGGGCTTGTACTCTTTTGATGGGAGTACTTTAGACAAAAGAAATAAAGTTCAATTCTTCCAGATCCTTGCGTGCTACAGTAACTTCGTAGCTACAGTACACGCGTGCTACAGAAATCTCTGTTTTGGGGTTCTCTTCTTGCACATCTTCTGGTTTTAGATTGGATCTTTGATTTTTTTTGAGTTTCTCTTTGTTTTGATCCATCCAAAAGCTTTCTAGGGCATCGATTTAGTGTTCCTCAAAGTTTTTTTGATTAATCTTTTGTTGTTCTTGATTATTCTACAAGTTTTGATTAGATTGATTCTCATCATCTTCTATCATAGCAAGCTTGCGAGGTACACAACTTTTTATCCGTGAGTCCGATCGAGGATTCTTTTCGGGTTCAATTCGTATTGGAATCTAGTTTCTTGTGTCCAAATTTCAGATCGATCTGACGGTTGGATCTCTGGGAATTCGCATTTTACTGAATGTTTATTAATCTGTTTTTGTTGAATACGAAGTAATTTTTTGGTTCAGATTTGGGTGAACTTTTAAAAGATCATAGATTTGGTTTTAGCTTCCGCACAATCATTCCCCCCCCCTCTTATGGCTATATTCGTATACTTCGATCCTACAGGATCACTTCCTAATATAGCCATATCATGTTATGAATAGACACGTAAAATAATAATAGATGGGTAAAGATAAAATTCAACGTAAATTTAAAATGTAATAAAATAGTAATGAAACGAAAAGTTTTGGTTCATGCATGCATACAATGAAAAGTAAGCTTTTTAATGTTGGATAATATTAACATATTAAAATGTACCGTAGCAAGATAATTTTTGTGCATACAAACATCGCTACTTGAACAAATAGTACCATTTTCGGGTGTCGTCCATTGCTACTAAATATAATTAAACAAATATTGGTATTAAATATACTTCAATAAAAAAATCACCTAGAAATGTCAATTTATCATCTGCAAGTAATTATCATTCTATGTACCCGTCCTGCATATTTTAGCAGGCATCATTCATGCAGGGAGTACAAGGGAGAGCAGAGTACTACATATTTTGCGCTGGACTAGCGGTCCGGCAATCTATCATGCATGCATGTGTCTTCTATAACTGCTAATTATTCCATCTGTTGTTACTCTACTAGCTGGGCAGGCGCGGCGCCACGGCGCGCAACCAGCGCCTGCCTGCGCGCACACCAGCAGCTGGCCATGCTCCCCCGACCGGTGGCCCGGCTGGCCGCGCGACTGGTGGCCCGTGTGGCCCCGTTGCCTGTGCAATATTTTCTAAACAATATATTTTTTAAAATAATTTTATAAGAATAATACATAAAAAAAATTATACAAATACATTTATGTCGCTGTTTGAAATGGCGTCAAATGCTGCTTTGTCGCGGATTAAATTTAGCTAACGGATTATTTTGTCGTGGATTCATTTAGTCGACCAGGGTGAGGCCTCTGCCGCCATTTAAATTGATGTCATGCAGATGTATTTTTGTTTTTTTATGTACTATTTTTGTAAAAATTATTTAAAAAAAGTCATTGCTCGTGCGTGTTCGCGCGACGCGTCGGCCGACGGTGATGTGGGGGCGGTGCGGAGGCCGGGAATCGCTCGAATGTAATGTAATATATATATATATATACTAGCTACATGCCCGTGCGTTGCTACGAAAAACAAAATTGATAACGAAAAATAAAGATTAAAAAATAAAAAAAATTATTTTACAAGATCAAACATCTATCTTTAACGCTTCGTTTCTTGTGAAAGCTGGCTAATTAAAGCAACGTTTCGTTTCTTGAGTAGGGCAATTAAGCAGGGCAATTAAGTAGAGCAATTAAACAGGGCAATTAATGACGTGTAGAATGGACCACTGCCACCAAGTGGTGCTTTAGAATAGTAGATATATATATATATATATATATATATATATATATATATATATATATATAATAGTTTCTACTCCCGAGAGTAATTACTCCCATCTCTGAAATACCACCCCAAACGTACTTGAAATACTCCTTTATCACTTTGGATACACTTATATACTAATTATAAGATATTCTAATGAGATCTACATGAAAAAATTGCAAGGGAGTATATGGGTTTTAGCTTATTTTGCAAATACCTTCATATACGCACATAAAAAGGAGTATCTCTAAAAAGCGTACATACCACCTTCGAAAAAATGTAAATACTATATAGATAGTCTTATATACTTGTATACTACATGTACATACCCTCCGTTGCACGAGATACTCCCTACGTTGTAAGATACGACATATGGAGTAATTACTCACTACGTTGTGAGATACGATATATCTATATATATGTGTGTATGTGTATGTGTGTGGACTTATAACTTATTTATTTATGTGTTGCCTCTGTATGTCTAGCTTGAAAGACAACCATGTGGAAAGCCCATGAATGCACAGTCGTGGCTCTATCCCATCGAATTAGCCACGGACAGACACGTACGTGGACTAATGCAGACGAACCTTACCTTCGTTATAGTTGTACTTTGACACCAGGGGTGAAAACATGACAAGAAATATCCGCCCGATCTGATCCCGAATCCGTTCAAAATCTGTACCGATGTTATTTGTATCCGTATCCGGAAAATCCGATGTAATATGTGTTAGGATATGGGAAGAGCAATATCCGATCCGTATCCGAAAAATCTCATGTAATATGGGTTAGGATATGGGAAGAGCAATATCCGATCCGATATCCGGTAAATATCCGACCCAATATTCGGATAAAATCAGTCATTCTTTCATTAATTTGGTTCATTACTGAATAGATAGAGTAGTTGTTTGATACTGGCACTAAAAAACACTACTTTGTTATTAAGCGTGAACTTCAACAAATCTATCAACAAACAAATAGAGTGATGATATAATGCTTTTACCTAAATTGACTTGTTCAACTTATTTGATAAACTTCTTTTCTATTCAAATTACTGGAATTAGTTGAGTCACTAAATTGAATCATAGCAAACAAATCCGAGTAGTCTTCATTATGAGAGAAGTCTATCTTTAATTTGTCAGAATGTGACAATTCAACACTATTTAATATCTCCAGGAATTTATTCCGTAAGGTTAAGTTTGATGGAAGAGCTCCTCTTGTTCTCTGTTTTCTTTATGTCTCGATCTCTCTTCTTGTATCCGACCCATTTTCACCTCTAACTATACTACTATCCTAGGTTGAAATGATTATGACTTGAAGCTAATGTTGTAAGGTTAATGCTTCATTCTTTCTTTTACGTAAACAATTATGTACTATACTACTATTCGATTATGATATCCGATCCCGACCCGAATCCGTCAGGTATCCGCTCCGTATCCGAATCCCGAATAATCCAAATTTGTATCCGTATCCAGGACATCCGTATCCGACTCCGAATCTGGAAAAAAAAATATGGGTTAGGATACGAGACGAGCAATATCCGCCCGTATCCGACCCGATTTCACCCCTACTTGACACCAATCTGCCCACAAAGACTATCAAATTTTTAGGACCGGGGAAAAAAAGCTCTTTTGGTCCGAATCAAAATTATTTTTATTATAATAGTTCATAGGTTTACAATTGAAATGAATCTATTTCAAACAAAAAAATTTAACGAGTCTCGGTTCGATAGTAGCTCGTTAGCTTAAATTTAAAATAAAAGACAATATAATGCCACTACATGATCTACAAAATACCACTTATCGTGAGACTAACATATAAATTTGGACCCTACATATTAGTAAGACATTAGTGGCAAATTATAGACATAAAAAATTATTCAATGGCATATAATAGATTTTCTTTTGAAATAATTACTTAAATGATAAATAAAATAATTTTATATGAAAATATATTAACTTTAAAAAATCTCAATAATAACTTGTTAAGATCGACATCCACTCCTACAAATTTCCATAGTTATCCAGTGGACCAGGAAGCAAGGTTTCAAATTTCGTTTTAGTATAAATCTCGGAGGTGGCTGAAATCCAAAATTTTGTCGAGATTTCAGAATTTCAAACAAAATTCAAAAACCAAATTTGAAATGCGATTTTTTTAACCGGGAAATCTAAGATTTCAATCGAAATCACCGAGATTTCGGTACAAATTCAACCGACCAAAAAATGGTAAAAAGACAAGTCAAAAAATTTTGAAATTTTTTTGAATGGTCTTGACACATCACTAATGTCCCCATAAAAAATTTAGATAATGATAAATTCTAAGGAATTTTTTTTAAAATCTAACAGTGCTACTATCATGATAAAAATGCTGATCGACAAATTTCAATCGAATAGAAAATGATGCAAACCACGTTAGAAACTTTTGAGAATTTTTGTGGATGGTCCTAACACATCCATAATATTACCATAAAATTTTCAGATAGTAACCAATCTTGATGAATTTTTAAAAATTCGAACAGTGCTACTGAAGATTGAATGAAAAATAGTTCAAATAATGTTAGAAAATTTTGAAATTCTTTGTGGATGGTCCTGATGCATCACTAATTAATATTCTCATAAAATTTTTAGATGATGATCAAGCTTGATAAATTTTAAAATATCTTGACAACTGAGATAATTAATGACCACGAGAATTAAGTGCATGGGCTAATTGGATGATCTACCGACTGTTCTATGTGGAAAACGATGTGAAGAATCCAATTTGATCAAATTTCGTTCAAAAATCTTGAAATTTTGGACAAAAATCTCGAAATTTCAGTTACGGTAGCAATTTGAATTTTTTTTAAAAAAAATTTAAATTTCACCATAATCTTTGAATCTCGGGAATATCCGAAACCGAGATTTCAGCGAGATTTAAATCCTGGCGAGGAACCTATTAATGAGCGGACTAGTTTAGCACCATGGGAGCATATCCTGTGCATATGGAGGTGCTGTGCACATATACAAACATTAAATATGGGCTGTTCAAATCCCATCCAATGGTGGCTCGATCGGAGAGGTAATTGCAAAATATTTGTATATGTGATTTCGAGCCACCGTTGAATAGGATCTGAATGGCTCAGATTTAATATTTGCATATGTGCACAGCACCTCTATGTGCACAGGATATGCTCCCTAGCACCATATGGGTCAAGGGTGTCCCTTCCTGAGATTTGGATGGACGGGATGGCATGTACGTAATCCAATTCCCAAGTCCCAACGAACGACAAAATACTTAAGATGCTTATTAAACACTAGCCGGGTGCTTGCTCCTCAGGACCTTCTGGTTCCTTGGTGCTAGCTTGAGCTTTGTGGTGCTTGATGGTCTCCTAGCTCGTGGTGGTCTCCTTCTCCTTGAGCTTGGTTGTGATGGTGGTTCACAAGGTTGCCTTATGTGATTGTGTAATGATGTGGTTCCTTGGTTCTTACCTTGAGGGATGTTTTCTGTAATTTAGAGTTTGGGGAGGCATTGTGTCTTATATGCTGGTGTATGGTTGCCTTATGCCCTAAGGCTTTGAGCTGGAGGGATAGCTTTGGTTAGGGTTACCCTATCCTAATGTATAGTGGTTCATGCTTACCATTTTTACTGTGGAGGTTTTTACCTTTTTACGTAGGAAAATTCACTCTTCTACCGTGTGATATTTTTAAAATACGCGCATCTATGAATTGATTTATAGGTTTGAATAATTGTCAAATGATGAACCTAAATTCGTGAAAGGTGCTGATTTGGTCCCAGACGAATCTGGTATATCTGTGCACGATACCAAATTATACAGGTCTGATGGCAACTCTTCTTTTTAATTCTTTTACAAATTTAATTTATTGCCTCTTTGATTATATATGCATGATTGACCAGTATTTTTCAAGGATTCAAGCAGGAGATCAACTGAAGTTTAGATTTTAGGAAATTTAGACATTCTTGTAATCTTTATTTTTGAGATGTAATTAGTTATTTATGTACTTTTGTAATCTGGGATGTAATTGAATATCCATGTGCATTGTAATTGATACCATTGCACGATATTGTAATGAATAAAGTGTGTGATTAATTTCTTGTTGATTAACTCAATTATACATGTTATTAATTTTTGTTAATGATCTCTTGTGCATGGATAATAATCAAGGTTGTAATTGATATTTAGGTATACTATGATGTATGTATGTATGTATGTATGTATGTATGTATGTATGTATATATGTATTGTGTTGTAATTCAACTTCATGTAATTAAAGTTTTTGATCAAGAAAGAGATTGATTGGTTGTATTTGTGACCTCCCTTTTGTGTAATTTTTTTTTAATTTTCTTGAGTACTAAATCGAGTTATGTGTGTGTGAAGATTCAACGAATAAGTGTATGTTCGTTGCGATTTATTTGATGAATTGATTAGGTTTGTTTTTGAATAGCTTCAATCCTTTTTTTTTCTTTTGCAACCTAGATTATCTTACCATAATCCCTTCTTTACAAGGTACTAAATAGGCAGGTCCTTGCAAGCAACCACACTTCGTTATGGAAAATCCTCTCTTGGTACAGCTCACATCATGCCATCCATTGTTGCCTACACTTTTGAAAAGCAACACTTAGTTAATTACCAAAGGTAATCAATAGTCTTATCATAAGCCACATGACTCAAAACAAGTGTTACATCAATAGAATAAACTACTTGAATAGTAAACATGAGTCTATGAATTTTATGGAATGTTCCAAAAATTCTACACATTTTCTAAGTATAGCTATGATTTCTACCAATCAAAACTGTAGAAAAATAATTTTTGATAATTACATAAAGTCTAAAAGACTAAACTGTAATAATAATAATAATTAAGGTTCAATTTACAAATTTCTATATGGTGGAAGCCCTCGTACTTGATACTATAAGTTCCATGGTCTAATTTGCAATTTTTCTACAGAAAGGGCCAAAATTCAATATAATAAGGACTTCTCAATAATTTATAAAATAGCCAAGGGCTCCGATCAAAAATTGCATGAGGTTTGATCAAATCCCACCCACTCGTGCTGTTAATGGGCCACTTGGCCCATTGCCCTATTGGTTCGTGTGGGGCGCCAGGGCCACACAACCTGTTTATCTAGTGGCTAAGATTGCCAACCCTAGCCCCATCCCATTTCGGTGGGGGGGGGGGAGCCACACATGTGCACACGCAAGATGGCGGCAACGTTCTCTCGACATTGCGCTCCTCTTCTCCAAGAGATGAAGAAGCAGTGGCGACAGCGAGGCGGTTTGAGAGCATAGTAGCGCACTATGATCTCGGCAACACCCACAAAGGTGAGTGCGACGACAGTGGTGAGTAGCGACATCAATACGATGGTTTTTCGTCCCGCCTCGATCCAAAAATTGATGACATCGGTGATGACAATGGTGAGCTCAAGGGCGAGCTTGAGTGCGGCATGGCCCTCCCTGGTTCGTCGTCATCCTCGAAGATGGCGGCGAGGCCAATGGCCTTCCCATCCCATCATCCCCAATGATGGTGTTAGTGAGTCCTGGCGATGGCGTGGCGCTCCTCGTCACAACGACATGGCAACAGTGGCAGTGAGGTTTGGTGACGGTGTGGCATTGTGTGCCCGTCCCGTCCCAATCCAAAGTCGGCGGCGATGATGTCAGAGGAGACGAGCGCATGCATGTGAGAGAGATGCTAGATGTGAGCATCGAGGGACTAGAGGACGAGGAGTATGACTTGCACCAGGCACCAGGAACGTTGGCTACAACTTTACACGGTCACACAGGCGATGGCATTCTCTGGAAAGAAGACGGATGCGACAAGCTGCTTCCTGATGATGCTAGTTGAGTTATTGTAGGATTAAGGATAATCGACTAGAGGGGGGTGAATAGGATGTTTTTAAAATTCTCTGCTCTAATTGCAATAATCTAAACAACTAAGAGTAGAATTGATAATTTTAACAAATAAGACCTAAAAGCTCTAGATTTTGCTACGTGCACCAATAACATAAGTCTAAGAAAATTATACAATCATAGATCAAAGATCAATCAAACAATGCAATACACACTTGAATGCTTTTTAACTCTCTCAAAGAGTGAATTGAATGCTCAAGAGAGAAAGAAGACTTGCTAGGGCTCAGATATCATCAATGAGTGTCCAAGAAGCTCTGTGAATACAAGTGTGGGGGTATTTATAGCCCCCTTAACAAATCCAACTGTTGGGGAGAGATCTCTAAAAAATGCAGCATTTGCAGTACTACTGGTGTGAAAAGCCCGGTAGTACCACCCCTCTGCCAACGGTCGGATCAGAGCATTTAATGAGGTAGGTAAAAGCTGTTACAGGAAATGCGGTACTACCGACGTTCAACTTGTGGTAGTATCGACTTTTGAAGCTCGATCGGCTCAAAAATGGGTCCTCTCTGTAAAAGAAGGTACCGTATTAAAATTGTGGTACTATCAACTTTTAGTAGTACCGTCTATTACCCTGTGGTAGTACCGGGACTTAAAACAGAGCAAATCTGCCAAAAACACCCCTTTTGTAAAATAGCTACCACTCGAATTTTCGATACTACCGACCCCCGGTAGTACCGCTCTTTGCATTGCGGTAGCTCCAGCTAGAAAATTCGCCAGAAGAAGAGTGCTTCTGTTTTATAACTACCGCTTAATACTCAGTGTTACCGCCAAGCGGTAGTACCGCATTTTTGTGCTGCGGTAGTTCCGACCCAGAGAGAAAAGATTAATCACTAAAACATCCTTCTCTGAAAAATACCTATCGCGGTATAAAACACGATACTACCGCATTTTATACTACGGTACTGCCATAAAAGCTGATAATCGAAGAAGACTTTTAAAAACAAGACTAGATGCAACTAGTATGCTTTTTAAAAGAATTTTGAGCTAATTTAGATTTGATCAACATCAAATTACTAGGCATCACTCCCCCTTAATAGTACGGCATCTATTCTAACAAACCGATCTTTTTCTCTTAACTCCGAGAATGGTAATCAAACATAAAAAATGTCCTATCTACAAAAATACATTGACTTCAAACCTTTAGCATTCTTCTTTTGACCCCTTTAGCTCTCATGGTTTATACTGCAATAGAGACCAACATATTCTCACAAACTTTAAAGAGATTGTTAGTCATTTAACATAATTATCATTAATTACCAAAATTAAATAAAATTAAGGATCTAGATGCTTCAGTTATTGAGGTGAACTAAGTTTGTTATGATATTTTTTATTAGTAGAGGTAAGATAAATTTTGTTGAGATAAGGATAAGGTGAGTTTGTTGAGAGCATAGCGATTGATGACTCATCCATCTATGCGCAAAAAAAGGAACAGCGGCCAAAAAAATTCACATGAGGACGAGGACGAGGAGAAGGAATGTGACACTTACCACTAGCTTCTTTTAAAGTAATAAATATATGTCTGTCATTTGGAACATTGTAATGTCTTTCCACCTTAGCTAATAAAAGCAGGAGCTGGCCTCCTTCTTCCAAAAAACGAACAAAAAAAGAATTGAATTTGCCGACCAAGTGGTGCAACAATAGGCATAACTTAACTCTTAAAGCAAAATGAATTCCCGGGCACTGGGAGCGCCACGTCATTTATTTGTGAAAAATCCTCACACGAATCCCAAAATTGCATTGAGACCCTCTCACTGAGACTTTTGTTAAAAAAACCTTGTAACTCCGAAAATTACTCCATGGTCTTGAATCCCCGTTTTTGGGAAAAAAAAAAACTATAAATTTTCCTAAACCTTGTTTGGTTCACCTTTTATGTGAAAAGTACCCCACTAATTCTAAAATTGCGATTATTTCAGCTCATCTTGGATTTGTACGTGTTCATTTCGCCAAAGAAAAAAATGACAACCACAATGAACGTGGCTTTATCATCTGAGCACTACCATAAATTCACCCGTAAATTCTCCAGATTATTGTTCTGGTTCACCTTTTCTACGAAAAGGCCTCCAATGAATTCTAAAATTATGATCATTTCATTATTTTTAGATTTGTGTACATTTTACCAATGAAAAAATAACATCCACTTTGGAGATTGGTTTTGCCATCTGTGTACTTTTATTAAAATTCATTTGGTGCAGTGTAACGCGTGGGTCTACATAGTCCACATAGTCCACACCGATTGCATCCTCCTCTACACCAACAAAGGGAGTGTGAGCGCTAGCTAGATCTCGGATATCACGAGCATAATTCCAGTTGAAATTGAATAATTATTTCTTGGATGCAAATGGGACGACAAACCCTAACAATTAGTAGTAACATTTTTTTAGCATATCCTGACCATATATGTGTCTTAACTACTATAAAATATTATCGCTTCCTGATATAACTCCAAATTTTTCAACTGAAATAGTTTTGAAATCTTTTTCCAAGAACATTTAATTATGCACCCATTTTCTTTAATGGTTGAAGCTTATACTGTCGAACTATTTATGCCAACTCAAAGTTCATGTTCAAATTTTTAGACAAAAAGTTCATCATTAGTATTTGAGCCACTCATAGTACATGTGCACATCAACTTGTACGAGCTGTCTCCAACGCGACTGGCTCTTATGCCCACTGTTCAGGCTGAAGTGGACCTTAGCTAGCATGCTTTATCAAGATTCCCTCTGCAGGAACTCATCCTGTAGTCACAGCGCAAAACTGCAAATTAGGGAGAACCAAGTCCTGTATTCAAATTAGAGATAACCAGGGTTTCGTAGCATTAGCATTACGTGATGCACTGTGGGCACTGAACAGCTAACCAGTAGCACAGAAACTCACCAGCACTTCATTTCCTAGGAGCCGACATAATCGATTTTGGTTTCAGAAAAACTAACCTACGATATACCGTTCCTACGGTGAACGGTATACCTCTGAAACTTGTGAAACTAGTGATTTTTTATACTGAAACTCATGAAACTTAGCACTAAAAACTGATGAAACATGAAACTGATAAAACTAAACACTGAAACTCATGAAACCAGCAGATAATTAAGTTTCATAAGTTTCACAGCTATACCGTTGGAACGGTATACCGTTCCGTAGTCTCCCTCTTTTGGTTTTGCCATGCAGCTCTGTGCTGCCCAACTTTCGTCGTCAACTTGTAAGCGCGTGGCTAGATCACCTACAGAGAAGCAAGTTGGCTGTAATAATTGAAGCACACAACTCAATAACTTAGAATGCTGGCAATGGACCCAAACGTACGTAAAACAGTTCTTGTAGGGGAGAGACGCCCTAGCCCTGCAGTAACAGTGCCGGAGTACAGCATTTCTATCATACTCGTCGATAATATTAATACCGGTGTCATTTGATATCGTCACTTGTTGTTGCAAGAACCGAACACCGGCCCCAGCCGTAGCATTATATTATCAGAGTACGTAATACTAGCGAAAACCAACAAACCATCGCACATCTATACGATCATATCGATTTGCTCTCGCAAAACATCATATGGCTCGAGAAAAATATGATGCGGGCAATGGACCAATACATGGCTGCAATCAAGAGCAGGAGAAGGTTTGGACCACTGCTTTGCATCAAAGCTAGATGTGAGCCCTCTTCCTTATCCTTTTTCGCTCTGCGGTACTAAGAAATCTAGCATTGTGCTTGATAAACCCTAGAGAGGACTGGCGCCGGCGCGTAAGTTTTGGGAGCCAATGCGAAGGTGTTGGATTTTGGAGAGAGAAAAAATCAAGGACCACCCTTGCTATTAGCAAAACCCTAGGCATCAGCGAACGCAATCTGCCAGCCTGCGGCTCTGCGAGAGGCACCCTAGTTCTACAGTATATCAGCAATGAAATGGCCGATATCGTGTGTGAAAGGCCAGTTATCTATCCTACGAGGTCGCCCACCAATCACTTCAGGGGGAGGGAGACAAAAACACGCCCACGGCGAGGGAGAAACCACACAATCCAATCGAGATACGCAATTGGCAGATGCTCCAAATGAACCACGTACCTGTGGTGTCTCAAACTGCGTGGTAAAGAATGATGATAGAAGAAGAACGGCCACCGACGGCGCTGTCACCACCATACCTCTACTAGTATTGTAGGCCCCCGCAAGAATACAAAGAATTCTTTTCTTTTAGTTGTAACTTGTAGGATTGGGGACTTGTTACGTACCCCTGATGTAGCTGACATATTTGCTCATTGGAAACACCAGCAGTGGAATCGCTATGTTCAGGATGTCGTAAGGTGAATTATTATAAATGGGTAATGCTATTTATTTATCCCACAAAGAAGAAGAAAAAAGATTATTATTATTGTTTACCTTTACTAAAAAATGAGTAACTGCAAATGTTAAATCTCAAAAGTAGCTATAAAACTTTCCTTGATTTATATTCTAAGACTTCTATACAAAATTTAACAGTGCAAAATATCACGTCTACACACAGTCATATTTCAAATAAAGCGGCTAGAGACAATCCTAAGTGGATAAAAAAAAAAAAAAATAGCCAGCATAATGCTAAAACAAACCTTATTGTTGGGTAAGCTTGTAGCTACAGTACTATTGAAGCATTTCAGTTGAACCACAATATGGCTGTGCTGCCTGTGCAAGTGCAACAGTGACTTCAAACTAGATAAGCAACACAAAAAAATCATTGTAACAAGAACTCTTTTAAGGTGCACCGTAAAAAAAATCCTTGTACCAAATTTCACAGGGTATTGCATCAGTGCATCTATAGTTCTATATATACTCCAGCCCCCTAGCGACCATTATGAAAAGTATATATTTGATATGTGATATTTGCTAAAAGTTAGCCTCACCCAAGGTTCCATAACACTACGCCAAAAGTTTCATAGAATTTTGCAAAAATTGAAACGAATTTCCCTGAATTTCCTCATGGAAATGGAGTATATTTCCCAACATATCTACTGCTTATATCCATGATTTAAGCATAATATTAGTATGCACCATTCAAATATTATTTTTTTCCATAAACTGTTGGCACTTACAGCATATTAAGAATATCATTTGGACAATAAATGGTTTTAACAGAAGTACAATGCAATCATTTCTTCTTTGAAAAATGATGTGATTAACAAAAAGCATGCCATAGTGTCATACTACATAATTTTGTTGATGTAATTATAGATTCTTATGCAGGATGAACCAAACACCCCCATTCATTTCCAGGCTTACGAGACACCTGCATGGCTGCAAAAGTAGTTTGTCCTATCTTTCTAGAATGAAAACTAGCTAGGTTGTGCTGAAATTGAAATGAAGATATATGCATTAATTTGTGCTGAATTTGGTTGCTGGTTGCAATTCTCAACATAGTACATAGACCAAAAATCATGCATGATGGATTCCCTAGGGCCCTACTAACATCTTGAGGACACCTTAAGATAAGAGTACTTACTATTCATGGATCTCCAATAGTCCAATACAAGCAACCTAGCTTTTGCAGTTCTAAGAAATTTGGAAATGGACTACCAAGAACTCTTGAGATAGTTATAAAATTCAGCTAGACCAAGAGCGGCACGACATGTCCACATGCAGCATAGCCCAAAAATCCAATGTCCCTACCAATCAACGAAGCTCCCTAGTAACAGCCCATCCCGAAGATAGCGAATCCTCAAGAACCACTAAATCAATTTTAAATTAATGGAAATCAGGCTCATGCGAACCAATTGGTGACTCGTCATATCACATACCAAAAATAGCAAACTTTATGGTGAAATATTTATATAAATAATTCATTGAACAATGACCTCCATATGATTCCAAACCCAACTTGCTCGTACCTATAAATGCACACCATCCCACCCAATAGAAATGCACACTTCCACTTGCAGACCATACCACACGATAGCAAAGCAGCCATGGTAGGGGAGGGAAGGAGAGGAGAGGGAGGAGGGAGCAGTACCTGTAGTGTTATAACCTATACTGGGAGGCTTCTGCTGGCTTGCCATGCGCTAAGAGGTAGAGAACGGGATGCAGCCAAGGATGACTTGCCGGCTCCTGGTGTTGGGGAAATCTCATCTTTATTGAGCCTATGAAAGTTAGCCGGCAAGTCTGTCCTTGGCTACACCTAGCTCTCTTCTTCTAGTGTTTGGCCCTCAAGCATCGTCAAGAGCTAACTCTCTCATATCTGCATCTGTCAACTTCCATTATGGAAATGCATGAATAAGTAAGTATGCAAAGCATAAAAGGTCTGCATCTCAAGCTAGTTCAACCGCTACTTGACATCCCATCTCTACATCTATAAATGTGTATATATTAGAAGTAAAAAAAGATGTTGCTGTTTCTTCTGCAATACAAATGCATGAATATGTAAGCATAAAAAGTATAGAAGGCTTGCTTAAAAGCGCAACCTCCACTTGGCATCAGATCTCTACAATTCTATATGCGCATATATCAGACGATCTCCCTGTTTCCTTGCCATTATCGTATGCTAATCCTTGGTTGTTGAAGGTAAAAGAAGTAAGAACAACTTTCTAGTGTTGCCCCATAAGCACGACAAAAGATTCCTCAAGGCTCCCGGTTACCACAGCAATTGTCCTTAAATGTTATAGCATAAAGATTGCACATACGAAAGAACATCTTAAACATGTACGACAGTCGACAGGAGAAGCAGATTGTACATCGACGATGTAGCCATGTTAAGTGCTGCATTGCTTAATCAAAAGAAAAATGAATAGATAAGAAAGAAAAAATGTACCCCATTCCTGAAGTGATCAGTGTTACTTCCTCCTTCATGTCCTGTGAATAAAGCCATTTATTTTATAATTATTAGCAGGTTAGATGGCTTAAAGCCTAAAAGTAAGATGTAAACGACACATCATCACAATATCATTAAGTTGAGATCTTTATCTCACTATTAGCACATAGAAAACAGTTATTTTTCCCCACATAAGGTAGCATGGGCAAATGCTTAGCATCATTAGATCATGATGATCAACGCCCCATTTTTTAAGAGAACAATTAATGGGGGGAGACTCTATCTTTAACTTCTATTTCAATAGAAAATTATGATGCTACTGGGTTAAACTTTATCTGTGTGAACTGTATCAGGCGTGACAAATGACAATGTAAAACAAATTTCAATTTAAGGTATCCTTCATTACCTCAAAATTGGTTGGTTAATAGAAGCTGACACATGTTTCATCCGACTCAATAGATAAGTTTCATGGTAACATTGATATGGAAAGCTAGAACGCAAGGCTACAACCCTCCAAGATACTTGCCTGACGAATATAAAAGTACTGTATTTGTGCACGGTGAACCTATGGTACGCATTTTTTTCTGGGACATTACACAAGAAGTCAGCAGACAAAATCTTCAACAAAATAGTGAGACCAGGCAATAGCATTTTTGATGCACCAGATGGAGATAAGTAATGTAGCGGTCCATTACCAATGTCAAGTTGAATAGTGTGCTAACACATCATGTGATAATGCAGCAGATTAAGATGTTCATATGCAAGTATCACCGTGAACTAACAACAAAAATAGATCATGCTCTCAATATCAGAAAACTACAATTTATACTGTTAATTCAGGCTACGTCAGCAAGAGGTGTTACAAACAGCTTAATTTGGTTCTTTCCGGAAATAAATTCTATGGTGTCGTGCTGCACAAAGGGACCTGTGCAGCACCACTCGGATGGACGCCACGTGTTACACCAGTGAATCTCCACCGTCTGCATGCAATTAATGCGTCAGTTAATTAATCCCCTTAATTAATGCAATTAATCCCCTTAATTAATACAACGGTGGAGATTCACTGACGTAACACGTGGCGTCCATCCGAGTGGTGCTGCACAGGTCCCTTTGTGCAGCACGACACCATAGAATTTATTTCCGTTATGTCCTGCTGAACCAGATTAATAATGATGACTAGCAAATGCAAAATTGTCCAAGGTGAGAACAACAAATTGAAAACTTCAGGCAGAAAGAACACATGGTAAACAGCCAATTTGTGACTGCTCAGTAACAACAACAGCCCTAAAAAAAGTAAAAACAACAACAGGTGTTAAAACTTTGCAAGTATTGACATAACACTGGTCTTGTCATTGCGGCCTATATTATTTTTAAGCAAAATACAGAACATTAGTACCAAAAAGAAATTTCCCATTAAGAATGCCAAGAGTAACTAGTACTAACTCTGAACAGTGTCCAAGCTTTTTTTTTTTTTTTTTTGAACGGGAAGGCAGGAGCTATGCCATTTCATTGATAGCGGAGGTTAAAAAAATTACAGGGTTTTACGTACAAGCTACAAAGACAACTGAATTACACCAAAACAACTGGGCTAAGGACAAGTATGTCTTTAGCTGACCAAGAAGCTAAGTATGAAAGGCTTGTTCTCGCAATTGGATGTCCTCTTTTATCTTGAAGGCAAGCTCCTGAGAGCTCATAGAATTGCTTTGGAAGATCCTCCTATTTCTTTCTTTCCAAATGTTCCAAAATATGTAGATGACTAGACCATTGAATTTTCTTCTATCTTGTTTGGGCGTTTGTTCACTTGCTTGTTACCACCACTCCATGAGGCTAATGAAGTTTTGTGGGGTACCCGAGTCATGATGGTACAGTTTGTCCACTTTGTTATGAATAGCACTTGTATTCAATATGAGGCCAACAGGCCAGAATATATACACATGCAAGAGGGTACAAAAAGGAAAGTCTATATAAGACTATTTATACAAGGTTAACAATCTCTATACAAGGCAAAAAGATGTTGTCTAACACCCCCTTTCAAAACTCATGGTGGATCAACAACACTGAGTTTGGAGAGAAAAAAGCTATGCTGAGTGTGGGATGTCCGAGACCGGGGTCCCGCAGAGAAGCTCATGCCCAACTGGGCCAGGGCGGTGCTCCGGGCCTAAAGTTCGAGAGCGCCGTGAAGAGCCCATAGCCACGGCCCAACTTCTTCTCCAAGGCAGCTGGTCGCCTCCTCGGCGAAGCTTCGTGCCGCGTTAGGACAACCCCGCCTAAATTAAAGCCTGCGACCTGGCGCCTGCAGCCTGCAGCCACCAGACCCTGGCGGATCGGCAGGCGCGGGTCGGGAAAGAGACGACCAAATCCCCTGGACGTAGTTGGCTCGGCAGACAGAGACAAACAACATACTCATGAGTCCACCTGGTCCAAGGCCAGGTGGCACCCTTTTGTAACATGCCCTTCACCCAGTATATAAGGGGGGAGGGAACAACCCTGTAAAAGAGGGGGAAAACAGAAGAAAAAGAGAGGAACACACTCATATATCCAAGAACACAGGACTAGGGTATTATCTCCTCCGCGAGAGCCCGAACCTGTCTAAAAAAGATTGCCCTTGCATCCTGTGTTACCATCTAGCTTCGATCACGCACGAGCCCCCCCTCGAATCACAAATCTCATTGCCGGCGAAACCACTCGTCGACAGTTGACGCGCCAGGTAGGGGTGGCGTGCGAAGCTCTCCGTCGAGCTTGATGGCTACCACAAGCGGAATCTCTACAATTTTCCTCCCAGATCAGGTTTTCCATTTTGGAAGCCTGACCTTCATCGCTGATAACCTCGGGAGTCTCTCTCCTTGAGGCGGACGCGTCGCCGCACGAGGAGACTCCCGGGGAGTCACTATCTCGACCATTGCCTGGATCGGGGTGTTTCGCCGTCCCGTGCTCGCAAGCACCGAGCAGGGGGCTAAAACCCCGGTTCCTTTAGGCAGTGGGCGCAACAGGCGCCGAGTCCCGGGTGGTGGGGGTCCTCGCTGCCAGGCCACTCGGAACCGCCAATCGCCTTGAGCTATCCCCGACAGGCTCTTCCAGCTCATCGGCCGGGTCGGAAGGAAGCTTGGAGAGCTGCTGGAGCTTCCGCCGAGTCTGCGTGATCGGAGGCTCGCGTCTTGAGAATCGCGGCGGCGCCACGGCGACCGAGGCTGCCGAGCAAGATGGTGGCGCAAAGGCGGAGCTCGACAGCGGTACAAGCCCTTCGAGTTGCGCGTGGCGATCAACGAAGACATTCTGCAGGTCAAAATGGGAGACCAAGCTGTTTTCCATACACCACAGCAGAATATCGTCGCGTCCAAAACGCTCTTAGACACCTTGAGCCCGATGCTGGAGGCCGGTGTCCGCCGCCCGATCGTGGCCCAAGTAAAAGCCATGGTGACAATGGCGGCAATCCGGCAACAAGCTTAGATCGACCCGGCCGTGCGAAGGCGCTCTGCGCTCCGACCCGAGAACTTCCAGGCGGCGGCGATCGGCGAATCGAGAAACCCCACCGGGGCATCGCGTTCCTCTCCGCGGCGAAGACCTGCGCCACGGCCTCAATCGAGACCTACGTTCGAGCCTCGGCGAGACGGCGTGATAGGAAAGAGAGGCAGCGGCGGCCGACGACGGCAATCTGGCGCTTGGCGTACTCGGCGCATCAGGCGCTCGTCGAGCCCTCTCTCCCCCGCCTCGCTCACCACCCGCGCGGCGTGACGAGGTCATCGAGGGGGTTCGTGCGTTCACCCCCCACCTGCGCCGAGTGGTTTGGCCTGACGGGTTTAACCCCAAAGGCATCACCAAATTCGACGGCGACAGGGACCCGGAAGCCTGGCTGCAGGTATACGCACTAGCGGTCAGGGCCGCAGGGGGAGATCAGAACGTGATGGCTAATTACCTGCCAGTCACTCTCTCGCCCCAGGCCCAGGCATGGCTCACCGGGCTCCCAGCGAATTCTATTCATTCTTGGGGAGATTAGTGTGAGCAGCTCATCTCAAACTTCCAAGGTACGTATGAGCGCCACAGCACCCCAGGATTTGTACCGGCTACACCAAAGAAGAATGAGTCCCTGCGGGAGTTCGTCAGCGCTTCATGCATAGGAAGAGCACGATTCGGGATGTCACGGGCGTGGTCGTGTCGCCGCCTTCGAGAAGAAGTCGGCGACCCCGACCTCATTAAGAAGATGTCCCGGAAGCCTCCAACTTCGGTCCGCGAGTTGTTCGCCTTAGCGGATCGCTACGCGTCGGCCTCCGAAGCCTTGGCCGAACGCCACGACGAGAGGGGATCATGCTGACTCCTCCAGGCGAAATGAGAAGAAGCGCAAGGGCCAAGACCTGGTGGCGACTGCCGAGCGGGGCCAAACGCGCGCCCCTAAGACCGACGGGTACGACAAAGTGATGAACTCGCTTTGTCCCTTCCACCCAAAAGGAAGACACGCCGCTAAAGATTGCTTCACCCTGAAAAGATTCACCCGGGAGACCAAGAGGCAGCTCGGGCAGGGGCCGAGCGAAGCGGCCGGAAAGCAACCCTCTCTTGAAGCGGAAGAAGACTATCAAGAAGCCGAGCTGGAGCTCAATTATATCTTCGGGGGCTCGGCCGCGTATGAGTCCAAGCGGAAGCAAAAACTTACCGCTCGGGACATCAACGCGATTGCGCCGGAGACCCCCCGATACGTACGGTGGTCTGAAGTTGCGATCACTTTCGATCGCTCGAATCACCCGGACCGAGTCCCGTTTCCCGGCAGGTATCCCCTCGTCTTGGGGCCAGTTGTTCGTGGCATCAAGCTCAAAAGGGTGCTGATTGACGGGGGAGCGGCCTCAACGTCCTCTTCAGCAAAGCTCTCGACGATATGGGAATCTCCAGGTCGGAGCTGAAACGTGGGTCGTCACCGTTCCATGGGGTGATTCCCGGGACGTCGGCGACACCACTCGGCCAAATCACTCTGCCGGTCACTTTCGGCACGAGAGAACTACCAGACCGAGAACCTCAGCTTCGAGGTGGCTGATTTCGCTACTGCGTATCACGCCATCTTGGGGAGACCAGCGCTAGCCAAATTCATGGCGGTGCCCCATTACGCGTATCTGGTATTAAAAATGCCAGGGCCGAATGGCATTATCACGATGCGTGGTGATGTCAAGCAGTCTTTTTCCTGTGACAGGGAGAACTGCGAGATGGCCGAGTCGTTGGGAGCACAAGCTGATCGCGAATGAATCCGGCTAGTGGCCCAATCTTGCGAGGAAGCAAGCATCCCGACTCGGAAGGCGCCAAAGCCCGGGTTGAGTCCCGAAGAAGGCGTCAAGATGATCACCCTCGACCCGTCCTTGCCCGGAGGAAGGTGACGGGCGCGTCTTCCTATTTTTCTCCGAGCCGACGTCTTTGCTTGGAAACCATCTGATATGCCTGGAGTTCCCAGGGAGGTGATCGAGTATGCGCTATGTTATACCCTTTGACAGGGTATTCTACCGAAGAAAGCGGACGGACGTGGAGTAGAATACGGCAAGGTCTACTACAGGGGTCATACGGCAGGAGGAGATCACGATCCATGTTATTTGTTAGTTGCCTAATACATGCACGTCCTCTATCTATCATTTCCTTATTAGTTGGACTTTCTATAATTGGTTTGTTACGAACAGATTCTTGCTAATCTGTTAGTTGTTATTTAAGGGGAGAATAAAGATGAGAAAAGGCATGTTTGATTGTGCCACAAACTCCAAGTCTCAGGCGGTGGCTCCGAAAACAGCCAATCTATCCAAACCGTGTGCCTCGCCGGCGACGCCCTCGACAAGCGGCGTTAAGTCGTCTGCGTAGGGCACCGCAGCGGCTCTGGCCGGGTTCACTCGGAACTAGCTCGTAACACGCTAAACGTGGACCAAGCGGCCAAGCCTGTCAAGCAGAGGTTGCGGCGATTCACCCAAGATCACCGAGATGCCATCAGGGAGGAGATCACGAAACTGTTAGCTGCAGGCTTCATCAGAGAAGTGTATCACCCCGACTGGTTAGCAAACCCTGTACTCGTCCGCAAAAAGAATAAAAGTTGGCGCATGTGTGTTGATTACACCGACCTCAACAAGGCATGCCCAAAGGATCCTTTCGGGTTGCCTCGAATCGACCAAGTGGTAGACTCCACCGCCGGGTGCGAACTCCTTAGCTTCCTGGACGCCTATTCGGGCTATCACCAAATCCAGCTTCGAGTCGAAGACTGCGAGAAGACACGTTCATCACTCCGTTCGGAGCATATTGCTACGTCACGATGCCGTTTGGGTTGAAAAACGCTGGTGCAACTTATCAACGCCGCGATCTGGCGGTGTTTTCACAATCGGCTTTCGGGCCTTAGCGTGGAGGCCTATGTGGGCGACGTAGTGGTCAAGATGCAATCGAGAAGGAACCTTACCTCCGATCTCGCCGAGGCGTTCGGCGACCTAAGAGCGTTCGGATGAAACTAAACCACGAGAAATGTGTCTTGAGGTCTCTTCCGGGAAACTACTCGGGTTCATCGTCTCTCATCGCGGGATCGAGGCAAATCCGGAAAAAATCGGGGCCATCATGAGGATGACACCCCTCCGCAGACGAAGGGCGTCCGAAGCTTCTTTGGGTGCATGGTGGCGCTTGGTAGGTTCATCTCTCGGCGGGACTCGAGGATGCCCTTCTTCAAACTCCTCAAGAAGCGGGATCGTTTGAATGGACGGTGGAGGCGCAACAAGCTTTCGAGGGGCTCAGGCGTTCCTCTCCACCCCTCCGATCCTGGTTTCGCCAATGCGAGGAGCTTCTCCTACTTTACGTGGTGGCAGCGACCCATGTGGTCGGGCCGCGATAGTCGATGGAGCGGGAGGAGCGAGCACGCCCGGTCTACTTCGTCGGCCAGTGTTGGGCGAATCCAAGGTCTGGTACCCTCAAGTCCGAGAAGTTGCTATACGCCGTGCTGGTCGCATCGCGGAAATTGAAGCATTACTTCCAGGGGCACCATATTTCAGTAGTGACCTCCTTCCCGATAGGAGATATTCTCCATAATCGGGAAGCTACTGGGAGGATTTCGAAATGGGCGGCTGAGCTTGGAGCCTTTGATATCTCGTTCAAGCCGCGCACCGCCATCAAGTCGCAGGCCCTGGCCGACTTCACGGCCGAGTGGACCGAGCTCCAGGCCCCCCTCGTCGAGCAGGAGATGGAGTATTGGACGATGTACTTCGACGGGTCTCTCATGCTCAGCGACGCAGGAGCCAGAATTCTGCTCATCTCACCAAAGGGAGATCAGCTCAAGTATGTTCTCCGCATCCATTTCCCGGCCTCGAACAACGCCGCAGAATATGAAGCCCTCATTCATGGGCTCCACATCGCCATATCGCTCGGTATCCGACGATTGACGGTTTGCGGAGACTCCCAATTAGTAGTGAGCCAAGTGCAGAAGAACTGGTCGTGTGTCGACCAGACTATGACGGCGTACTGTCAGCAAGTCCGAGAATTGGAGAACAAGTTCGATGGATTGGAGTTAGTTCACGTCCTGCGCCGTAACAACGAAGTGGCGGACGAGTTGGCAAAGATGGGAGCCACTCGGGCGGAGGTCCCAAGTGACGTGTTCGCCCAAGAACTTTATGAGCCCACGACGATCAAGCGGCAAGAGCTGAGCAAGATCCTCGAGGCGGAAGTCCTAGTCGCCAACCCCGAATGGACGACCCCGTATTTGGATTATCTCTTGAGAGGCGAGCTTCCCGAAAACTCCACTCTAGCCGAGCGCATTTCGCGGCAGGCCAAGTCCTACGTGGTTATCGGAGAAGAGCTCTTTCGAAAGAGCGCCTCCGGAGTCCTCAGGCGGTGCGTCCCGTAGCAAGTGGGAAGGGAGTTGCTCAAGGAAATCCACTCGGGAGTGTGTGACCATCATGCCGCGTCGAGTGCTTTGGTCGGCAAGGCATACCGGCAAGGTTTCTTACGACCGCAGCGGTATGACGCCAAAGAAATCGTTACCGCCGCGTGTGAAGGCTGCCCGATTCGCGGCCGTGACGCATCAGGCTGCCAGTTCTACGCCCGGCAGACGCATCTGCCAGCGCAGGAACTGCAAACCATCCCTATCTCCTGGCCCTTCGCTGTCTGGGGGCTTGACCTAGTCGGACCCCTCAAGAAGGCCCAAGACGGCTTCTCCTACCTCTTCGTGGCCATCGACAAATTCACCAAGTGGATCGAAGCCAAACCAGTCGCCACGATCACGGCGGTTAAGGCCAAGGAATTCTTCCAAGGTATTGTAGTCAGATTTGGCGTGCCTAACCGCATCATCACGGATAATGGCACACAATTCCGTGGTGAAGAATTTCAAGAGTGGTGCGACGACATGGGAATAAAAATCTGCTTCGCGTCCGTGGGTCATCCGCGAAGCAATGGGCAAGTCGAGCGGGCCAATGGTTTAGTCCTTCAGGGACTGAATACCAGGATTTTCGATCGCCTCAAACCATACGCAGCGCGATGGGTGAGAGAATTGCCATCAGTGCTCTGGGGGCTCAGAACCACTCCTAGCAGAGCAACTGGGCAATCTCCCTTCCTGGTGTATGGGGCGGTTTTGCCAACGAAAATGGAATTCGGATCCCTGAGGGTCCAGAATTATAAAGAAGCCGAGTCGGAGGGAAGCCGATTGGTGGAGCTTGACCAACTCGAGGAAGCCAAAAACGTTGCAGTGATCCAGTCGGCCAAATACCTCCAGGGTCTTCGGCGCTACCATTCCCGCAATGTTCGAAGTCGTATCTTCTCAAAGGGAGATTTGGTCCTCAGGAGGAGTCGTAGCCATCTCCCGTCTCTTTGATGTCGTTGGCAAGGAGGCAGTCCTTGCCGTGCTTTGCGGGTAGTACACGTCGGAGGTGCATCGGCACGTCCTTGAGGGTAGCTCCACCTGGGGCTCACTCAGAGCCTCCTGAGGGTTCCTCGCGGGTCCGGATCTCAGGCGCCCAAGGAAGGCCCGAGCTCGGAGAATGTATGACTTCTCCCGGAGTGTGACATCTTTCGTTGAGTAGCTAGGTGACATGACTTGTACTAGGGCTATCATTTTGCTAAGTGTAGAACTTTATTTTAGAGATGCATCTCCTCGAGTGGTGCCCGTCATGGTAGGCAGGGGCGCCACCCTCTCATTTTGTATGAACTTACTTTGATGCCATGGAATGAATTACTTATGGACTTTAAAATGCTTTGTTTTAGGATGTGCCCCAGAAGGCAGTTGGTATCCGCTATAAGCGAAGTGCACAGAGGGCTCAGACGCCTTTGCGATTATGCCCACCAAAGAAGGTTTGCCGAAAGACTGGGCGACTTCATGGGGGCATGATCGTGCCTTGGCTCCCGAGAAGGGTCCAAGGCGTGGACGCCCTCCCTGGGGGTTCTTTAGTTGCTTCTCCCCAAGGGAGAGAGCTTGACCTATCTCACACTATGTATAAGGGGGAGAGGTCCCTAGGTCGGTAGGGAGCGAGGAAACATCTACTCCCTCTCGCAATGGAGGGGGAGGTTCGACCCCAATGTCGCCCTTGAGTAGCTCAACCTTGTCTTGGACGTTGGGCCACTTAGGGGCACCGGTTCATAGGGGAGCCAGGCATTTAGCTCAGGGCACAGCCCCCATAGAGGGGCCATAACCTGTTATATCCCGTTGCCGCTGGGTGCTTCAGGGCATGAGATAACCTTCCTGCAGGGTGATCCGAGGAAGAATAGGGAAGAACAGGGAAGCACAAAGAAGAAAACGCAAGAAGAAGCAAAAAGTGTGTGTTTCTTTTTCTCCAAGACGCTCTGATAGTTCATTACAGAAGTCTTTTATACCCCTTCTGGAGTTGGTCAGGTTAACAACAACTTTTCAAAACAGACCCCATTTTACCCATCGCTCATTACAAGCCAAATACAATTACTGAGTTACTAATGTCAACAACACATGACATCAACAGTAAAACTCGATACTCCTCTTCTGCTCTGCATTACACGCATCTTCAGTCATGGGCCGGCTTGTCCCCAAGCAATCGCGGATGGAAAACGAGCACGAAGAACATTTAAATTCTCCCAAGTAGCTGCTTCCAACGGTAATCCTGACCATTTGATCAAGCCCTGGGCCATTGCTGCATTACCTTGCTTCACCAGCCGTCTTTCCAATATGCTCCGGTTCAGTGGAAGTAGTGTCTAGCTCTGCTAACTTTGGTAAGTCTGCAAAGACAAGGGAATAATCCGGATGGAATGTTTTAAGCTGAGACACGTGAAAAACCGGGTGGATCTGACAGTCGGTTGGCAAATCCAAGCGATAGGCGGTCTGGCCAATTTTTTCCAGTACAACATAAGGGCCATAAAACTTGTTTGCTAGTTTAGGATATGGGCGGTTCACCAAAGATGTTTGTATTAGCGTTAATCTTGTTGTTAGAATAATACACGTTAGAATCGTGTACACGTATGTATTAGTTTTGGTTATCACGTCACATGCATGGTGTTGCATCTAGCTAGGCTAGATGGTTATTTAACTCACGTATATTAGGCTAGGAAGTTATCAAGTTGTGTGTGGTTGCCAACGTGCATGCTGCATGTGCAAGTGCATAACCTGGGCATGGATACTAGCAGGGCAATGCAAGTTGGTTGCCAACGTGAGAGTGCATGGCTGCAGGAGGGCACATTCAATGGATTTGCATGTCCGAGTCCGAAGGAATGGAGAGTCCAGTGTTTTTAACGGATCCAAGACGAGGTCATGGCCGCACGACGTGGGTGCGCAAGAATAGGACCAAAGCGTTGAATGGATCTACACGCACAGCTCACACTCGCCGAGACAGTGTCTATATATTCTTGTACGCAGGACGCTCATGAGTAGAGAGAGTAGCTAAGAACAAAGAAGTAAGACACTAACTCAAGTCCGTTGTAATCTTGAGTCGGTAGGTGTCTTTAAGGGTGTGTTCCTTGTATTCTTGGTGAGCTAAGTACGAGAATATATAAGTGTATGTTCTTGGTGTATTTCTTGTTCTTGTGTCCACGAGTTCGTGTTTGATCCTTGGGCTAGTTCAAACAATTGATATCAGAGCGAGGTTGTGAGTTGCATGCCCAAGTGTTCATACCGCGGCGTCATGTCGATTGTGGAGCGGGCGGCGGCGGTGAAGGAGGGATCCGTCTCCCTCCAGTACCCGATGTTGTCGAGCACCAACTACTCCGCTTGGGCGATCAAGATGGAGGTGTTCATGGAGGCTCAAGGCATTTGGGATGCCGTTGAACCCGTGGAAGGAGAAGCCGTGGATAAGAAGAAGGACAAGATGGCGATGGCGGCCATCATTCAGGCGATCCCTGAACAAACTTTATTGCAGGTTGGTGGGAAGAAGACGGCGAAGGAGACATGGAATACCTTGAAGACCATGTACCTCGGCGCCGATCGTGTCAAGAAAGCGCGGGTGATGTCCTTGAAGTGTGACTTTCAGGCTATTCGCATGAAGGAGACCGAGTCCGTGGATGAGTTCGCGGGGAAATTGACCTCCCTCGTGAATGAAATCCGTGGATTGGGTGAAACATTTGAAGATGCGGTCGTCGTTAAGAAGCTTCTTCTGTCTGTCCCAGATAGGTTCCTGCAGGTCGTGGCGGCAATTGAGCAGTTTGCCGACTTGGAGACCATGCCGATCGAGGAGATGATCGGGCGCCTCAAAGTGTTTGAGGCGAGGATTCGTAAGCGCCATGATGAGGGCGATGGACAACTGCTGCTCGCTGATGGTGGAGAGGGGTCATCCAACCGTCATGGTAAGAAGAAGTTCGACAAAACAAAGGTGAGGTGTTTCAACTGTAATGAGTTGGGACACTTCAAATCAGAGTGTACCAAGCCCAAGAAGGAGCGGGGGGAGCTAAACTTCGCCGACGCGAACGACGAACCGGCGCTCTTGTGAGTGAGGTCATAGTGGACAACAAGATTAAGGGGGTGATTATTAGCGTTAATCTTGTTGTTAGAATAATACACGTTAGAATCGTGTACACGTATGTATTAGTTTTGGTTATCACGTCACATGCATGGTGTTGCATCTAGCTAGGCTAGATGGTTATTTAACTCACGTATATTAGGCTAGGAAGTTATCAAGTTGTGTGTGGTTGCCAATGTGCATGCTGCATGTGCAAGTGCATAACTTGGGCATGGATACTAGCAGGGCAATGCAAGTTGGTTGCCAACGTGAGAGTGCATGGTTGCAGGAGGGCACATTCAATGGATTTGCATGTCCGAGTCCGAAGGAATGGAGAGTCCAGTGTTTTTAACGGATCCAAGACGAGGTCATGGCCGCACGACGTGGGTGCGCAAGAATAGGACCAAAGCGTTGAATGGATCTACACGCACAGCTCACAGTTGGCCGAGACAGTGTCTATATATTCTTGTACGCAGGACGCTCATGAGTAGAGAGAGTAGCTAGGAACAAAGAAGTAAGACACTAACTCAAGTCGGTTGTAATCTTGAGTCGGTAGGTGTCTTTAAGGGTGTGTTCCTTGTATTCTTGGTGAGCTAAGTACGAGAATATATAAGTGTATGTTCTTGGTGTATTTCTTGTTCTTGTGTCCACGAGTTCGTGTTTGATCCTTGGGCTAGTTCCAACAGTTTGAGCGTATGGTTGGAGTCGTAACAACACCTTCTCTCCCACCTGGAAGTGGCGTTCTTGTCGCTGCCGATCTGCTTGAAGCTTCATTCTGTTTTGCGCACAAGCTAAATGTTGTTTGAGGAGCTCAGTATGCATGGTACGCTCATGAAGTAAGTCATTCACCTCCTGAGATCCAGTAAGACATGATCTGGGCATTACCCCGTAATGTGGTTCGGTCCCATACAGTGCCTTGAACGGAGAACATCCTAATGAGGTATGGAAAGAGGTGTTATACCAGAATTCGGCGAGCGATAGCCATGCTTTCCATTTACTGGGAGTTGCTTGAATAGCACATATCAAGTACATCTCGACGTACTAATTGACTCATTCAGTTTGTCCGTCGGTTTGAGGGTGATAAGCAGTGCTAAATTGAAACTTTATCCCCAATGCTTTGAACAACTCTCCAAAAGACACTGGTGAAGACCCTGTCTCGATCGGAAGTAATGGTGATGGGCACGCCATGTAACCGAATCACCTGATCTCGAAACAACTTAGCCACCGACTGTGCTGTGTAGGGATGCCGAAGCGGCAGGAAATGTGCATATTTAGAAAAACGATCCACCACAACCATGATAACGTTATATCCTTCAGACATGGGTAAGCCCTCAATAAAATCCATGGTAATATCCCTCCATGCTGCATCCGGCACAGGCAAAGGCTGCAACAAACCAGCTGATTTGGATCTTTCCCCTTTTGCTAATTGGCAAGTCTCACATTGTTTGACAAAATCCACTACTCCCTGCTTTATCCCAGTCCAAGAGAACAACTTCTTTAATCTCTGATAGGTGGCATGAACACCCGAGTGTCCACCAATTGCACTTGAATGCAAGGCAGCAATCAACTTTGTGTGCAAGGCAGAGTTTGCTCCAATCCATATACGTCCCTGATGGCGAATCAATCCATGGATTAACTGAAACCCTTTCTCATCCGGACTATGAAGAGCCAATTATGCTAGGAGATCTTGTGCCGCTTGATCGGTAGCATACGAATTAATAACTTCCTGAATCCATACAGGTTGCGTCTCTGAAACGGTATGTAATGCCAGAAGTTGCGGCGACCGCGATAAAGCATCTGCTACCACATTGTCACATCCTTTTTTATACACAATGCGAAACTGAAGTCCCATGAGCCGAGTCATCGCCTTTCTTTGCATATATGACTGTAATTGTTGTTCGTCCAAATATGACAAGCTTCTGTGATCCGTCTTGATAACAAATTCTTGGCGTTGTAAATAACATCGCCATCTTTCCACCGCCAACAAGAGCGCTAAAAATTTTTTCTCATAAATAGAAAGGCATTGATGTCTTGGACTTAAAGCTTTACTGAAGAAAGCCACGGGATGTTGCTGCTGCAAGAGAATGGCGCCCACACCAAAGTCGCAAGCATCAGTCTCAACCTCAAATGGTTGGTCAAAGTCCGGTAGCTTTAACACGGGAGTTGTAGACATCACTTGTTTCAATTGCAAAAATGCTTCCTCAGCTTGAGTATTCCAACTGAAAGCTTTTTTCTTAAGTAAATCTGTCAATGGTTTTACAATCATGCCATAATTCCAGACAAACTTCCTATAATATCCTGTAAGTCCAAGAAACCCTCTCAACTCGGTAACACTCCTTGGTGTTGGCCAATCCATCATAGCTTTTCTTACACGGATCCGTGGCAACCCCTTGATTAGAAATAATATGTCCCAAATATTCCAACTGTTTTTAAGCAAAAGAACACTTCGATTTCTTTATAAAGAAATGGTGTTCTGAGAGCCGCTGGAACACAAGGGACAAGTGATGTACATGAGTTGGCAGATC
Organism: Rhipidocladum racemiflorum; assembly: GCA_036346355.1. Taxonomy (NCBI): domain Eukaryota; kingdom Viridiplantae; phylum Streptophyta; class Magnoliopsida; order Poales; family Poaceae; genus Rhipidocladum; species Rhipidocladum racemiflorum. Next base: position 64,813,842 of record CM070576.1, on the reverse strand, counting down.
TGGACTGTAGATTAAAATGTCATCAATAAAAACGAGGACAAACTTCCTGAGATATGGTGCAAGCACCGAATTCATGACACATTGAAATGTGGCGGGGGCGTTTATAAGCCCAAATGGCATTACACGGAATTGGCAATGTCCATGGTGAGTCTTAAAAGCTGTCTTAAACTCATCTTCCTCGTTCATACGGAGTTGATGATATCCAGCACGAAGATCCAATTTGGAGAAGTGTTGTGTCCCGGCAAGTTCATCCAACAATTCATCAATCACCAGCATCGGAAACTTATTCTTGATAGTGAGATCATTCAATCGCCGGTAATCCACACAAAATCGCCATGAGCCATCTTTCTTTTGTACCAATAATACCGGCGAGGCAAAAGGACTTACACTGGGAGCAATAATTCCTTTGGAAATCATCTCGGCAACTTGTCGCTCAATTTCCATCTTATGCAACGGAGAGTAGCGATAAGGTCTAGAGTTTATTGGTGTAGCACCGGGAACCAATGGAATGGTATGATCATATACGCATCTTGGTGGTAACTCTTGTGGTTCACTGAATACCATTTGATACTGAGCAATCACCGCGGCTATATCTTCAGGAATTGGCATAGCCGTATCTGATTGCTCGAGTTCCACTATTGCCATAGCCCAAACATTGTTACCTCTTTGCCACTTATCCAATGTCTCCAGAGTCAAGGCCTTGATCTCACCCTGTGCTGTGTCTTTTACTCCTTGTAACCGAATGTGATGTCCTTTATAATCAAATTCCACGAACTTGTCCTCCCAATTACATATCATGGGACTATGAGTGCTTAACCAATCCATGCCTAAAATAGCATCATACGCTCCCAAGTCCAACACCCTTAAATTTGTGTGAAATGTATGACCCTGCGACCACCATTCAAATTTGGGTACCCAACTGTTACACTACAAGCATGCACCATTTGTTACCTTAACTGTCAACGGGTTTGTCTGCTGGGAAACACACCCAATCTTCTGCAAAAATGTACTATTAACAAAGCTGTGAGAACTCCCGGAATCCAATAGGAACAACATGATCTGGTTGCGAACTAAAGCCAAAATACGTATGATACCACCTGCATCAGTGCCGGACAACGCATTTAAGGACAAGTTGTAGGTCTCTTCCTGTGGCAATTCAGTTGCCTCCAATGCATCCAATAGTGTATCCGACAATATATCTCTTTGCTCTTCCATAGTAATGGTATGCAACTGTGCGTGCTCTTTTTTTTTGCATTGAAGATAATGATTAGGATCATATTTCTCACCACATTGATAACAAAGACCATTGGCTCGACGATAATCCCGTAATTGTCGGGCCTTCCATAGTTCACCTTGCCCAATTTTCACATTTGGAGGTGTCGACTCTATCCTAGTTCCTGATCCTTCACGGCCAGTTGCCGGTTTCACTTTCCAATTCTTATGGCGATCAAGTACATCTTGTTGTATTTGAGCTAACAATGCAGCACGATCAACTGTCTCCGGAATTTGTCCTTGCACAGCTCCCCTTAAATCTGATCGCAACCCTTTAACAAAGTGTGAAACGAACAGCTCTTCACCATAATAGGGATTATGCATAAGGATTTCATACACTAGTTCTTCAAATTTTGCCTTATATTCAGCAACTGTCCCAGATTGTTTCATCTCCACTAATTCACCGAGTAGTTGACGATGATCAAATGCACCAAATTTGTCTTCCATTGCTTGAATAAAGTGATTCCAATCTTTCAGTTCATGTCGAGCCTTATACACTTGTAGCCAACGTGCGGCGTTACCTTCCATATGCATGGTAGCAGTGGTAACCCATAACACTTCAGGGATATTGAATAATTTGAAATAATCCAAGCATTTATCACGCCATAACCTAGGACTTTCACCTTCAAATCGAGGAAAAGACATTTTGGGTAGAAGATGCCGAGTATGGTTCCCATGCTCTCTAGGTGGGCGAATATCCATTCCTGAAGGCTCATGATGATGTGGTGTTCCTCTTCGATGTGTACTATCCGAGCTTGGAGAAGAATCATGTCCCATTTGGACCAAGGATCGAACGGCGCTGGAGTGTATATTGCTTTGTTGCCGGACGCCGCTAGTTCATCTCCATTCCGATTCACTCCCAATACTCTTCCCACCGTAATTTTGGCCACCGCTTGAGCAGTTGCTTCCAGTTGCTTGGTGATCAATTGTTGCTTTCGCCTGCTGCTCTACTGCCTGAGCTGTCAACTCAGTTCTTGCCATTAACTGCTCTTGTGTGGTGTCGATGACCCTAACTTTGGCAAATAACAAATCCAGACTATCTTTAATGGCCACAAACTGCATATCCGATCTGCCCTCCTGTTCCTCCATCGCTTGAAGAACAAATTGAGTTTGCACGGAAGGTTTGGGTGGCGCCGTGACGAATTGATCTAGCCGAGCCAACCAGATTTTGGGAATTTTACAGAGATCACCAATCCGACAATGTAGATCGGTATTCCCCAACCCTCCTCTGGGATTTTACAGCTCAAGGCCCGATCGACTGAATCTGATACCAAATGTTATATCCCGTTGCCGCTGGGTGCTTCAGGGCGTGAGATAACCTTCCTGCGGGGTGATCCGAGGAAGAACAAGGAAGCACAAAGAAGAAAACGCAAGAAGAAGCAAAAAGTGTTTTTCTTTTTCTCCAAGACGCTCTGATAGTTCGTTACAAAAGTCTTTTATACCCCTTCTGGAGTTGGTCAGGTTAACAACAACTTTTCAAAACAGACCCCATTTTACCCATCGCTCATTACAAGCCAAATACAATTACTGTGTTACTAATGTCGACAACACATGACGTCAACAGTAAACTCGATACTCCTCTTCTAATGTCGACAACACATGACATCAACAGTAAACTCGATACTCCTCTTCTGCTCTGCATTACGCGCATCTTCAGTCATGGGCCGGCGGTCGTAACATAACCCCTTGCAATAAAAACTCATGCCCACGGGGAAGGGGATGTCTCCCAGGTTGAGATTCCTGCTGTAAGGAGATTGATGTATCCCACGAGGTTGTGGGGTATTTGACCTAGGGGTCGTTCGGCTTATCGCCCGAGGACCATGGGGGACATCCATGGTGCACCCAATGACTTAAGCAAAAATTCCATTTAAGTCGTTGCCCACTCCTTGGGTCCATAGAGGAGGCCGCCCAAGGGGGACTTGAGATGTCCTGGCCACTCGGGGCTTTTTTAGGGGTAGGCCACGGAGGCCATGCGCCCTAGGAGAGTTTTTCACGAGTCATGCGACTAACCCATCCCCGAACAGCCACGCGTTGGGGGCGGTTTTCACAAATGAAACATTCATGACATGAGACATGTAGGGCTCAAACTTGTGACTTCATTGATAACCTCGGAAGGGTTCACATCATTACAAGATAAGGGCTGTCACGGCATACAAAAGAGTTTAGATGTAAAACTTCTTGAGCTTATCCGCGTTCCATGCGTGCTTGAGTGGCTTGTCCTACATGGTGGAGAGGCGGTGGCGCCCAAGCCCAAGACCGCAGAGATGTAGTAAAGTCCTTCCCACTTGGGGTGGAGCTTCCCTTGGGCGCTCGAGTCGATGACCCTCTTCAGTGCCAAATCTCCCAGGAGGAAAGCATGCTCCCGCACTCGTTTGTTGTAGAAACGGGCAACCTCACACTCGTACGAGGCTTGCCTGACGAGAGTGTGGTCATGGATCTCCTGCACGAAGTCCACCTCCACTTTGTGGTTCTCTTCGTTTGCCGTGAAGTCGATGGCTAGGGGTCCGGATAGCATCTCCACGTGAAGGGAGTGGTGATGTATCTCCGCTAAGAGAACCACTTCCACTCTGTACACGAGCGAGAAGGGCGTTCGTCCCGAGGAGCAACTCGGTGTGGTGCGCACCCCCATAGTACATTGAGGAGTTCTTCTGCCCATAGCCCCCGCTTGAGCGTACTCTTCTCGAGCCGACGGCGGACACCTTGGAGGATTAGGCCATTGGCCCTTTCCACGACCCCATTGGACTTTGGGTGAGCCACTAAAGCGAAGCAAAGTGTTGTGCCAATGGAGCCACAGAAATCCCTGAAGGAAGAGGCATCGAATTGAGTCCCGTTGTCCACGATGATCTCCCTGGAGACCTCGAAGCGGCATACGATGATCATCCAGCAGAACTTTTGTACTGTCCGGGATGTGATTGATACCAAAGGCTCCGCTTCAACCCACTTGGTGAAGGAGTGCACCGCTACCACCGCGTACTTGTAGCCCCCTTGGCTGGAGTGAATGGTCCGAGCAGGTCCATGCCCCACCGGGCGAAAGGCCATGTGATTGGTATTTGGTGTAGAGGTGCAGCGGGGGAATGGTGAGCCACGGCCATCCTTTGGTAACCTTCACAGGTCCTTAGCATCTCGACGGCATCTTGCACCATAGTGGGCCAATAGAAGCCTTGTCTTAGCGCCTTCGCCATCGTTGCCCTAGGGGCGATGTGCGATGTCCGCCCAGTGATCATCTCTGCGAGGGATGCGGCAAGTTTCCATCCCCAAAAGCATCATTCCATCTTACGCACCTCCTTGAGATATCTGGCCATTTTGGGATCGAGGCATTGGTAGGACTTGTCCATCTGGTTGACGACAAGCTGATAGTCACCGAGGATTAGGAGGTGCCAGATCCCCATGGCCCTTGCGAGACGAAGCCCAAGAAGGAGAGACTCGTACTCAGCCAAATTGTTTGTGGGGTTGAAGGAGAGGTGTGCGGCGTACTCGAATGCCTTCCCCTCCAGGCTCATGAGAACAACTCCAGCACCCCCACCATTTAGGCGCTTGGAGCCATCAAAGTAGAGGGGTTCTCCGTCACCTCCCCTTGGACAGCTTGGGGGTTCATCCATCCCGCCACAAAATCCATGAGGATTTGGGACTTGACAACAATTCTTCCTACAAGCTTGAGGAAAAACGGTGCCAGCTCGGTTGCCCACTTGGCAATCCTCCCGGTCGCCTCTTTGCTGCCCATAACTTCGGCTAACAAGTAACCAGTGGGAACCGTCATGGAGTGCCCAAGGAAGTAGTACCGAAGCTTCCGGGACGCCATGAGGAGTGCGTAGCATATTTTCTCCACTTTAGTGTACATTGTCTTCGCGCCAGTGAAGGCTTCACTGACATAGTACATGAGGCGTTGGACCCCGTCCTTCTCCCCGATGAGGACAGCACTTGCGGCGATCGGAGTCGTGGCAAGGTACAGGAGAGGTCAAGTATGACTTGAGATCCTCAAAGGCTCTGAGCTTTTGGGGTCCAAAGAAAGCCTTTGAGCCTACGAAGTATCTTGTAGAAAGGCAACCCCTTCTCGACCGACCGTGACATGAAGCACCCTAGGGCCACCATGCGCACCGTTAGGCGTTGGACCTCCTTGATGGATCGCGGTGGCTCCATATCCAAGATGGCCCGGATACTCGGATCAAGGAGAGCCGTTGGATCGCAGTTTAGATGATAAAGTAGCGATCAAGTTAACTAGCTTTCAGAAGTGTGCAAAACCCGTTATGTTATTGGGTTGCAGGTTAGTCCATGTATGAGTAAGGGAGTGATGGGAGTGAATCTCAAACCTTGATGAGGTTTCTTGAGGCCAAGAAGACCATCCAAGTGTGGAGATTACTCTGAGGTTGCTATAACTAGGGGGAGAGGGGTGCTCCTTTGAGCTTTGCCCACCTTGTTGTGAGGCTTTGTAAACCTTCCATCCAAGAAATAAAATTTTATTTCCTTCCTATTCAGAATTTACTTTCAGCATTTACATTATGTCTTAAATTCAATTCTTACATTCCGCAATTTAAATACAAGCAATTTAATTTTCGCAATTTACATTCCGCACATTTGAATTTGCCTCCCCTCCTAGATTCTTGTCGATTTTTTGCCAAGGATGAATGATCGTTGGATGAATCTTCTTCAGATCATATCCCAATCATTTAGGCACATCTCTTCTTTAACTTTGCAAGAAACCGATCTTTTTGCTTGAAACAAAGACATTCTTGTAGATCAGGTTTGTGGCTTTTGCTTCTTGTGTTCTTGCTTATTGTGACAAGTGGAGGATATCGAAGATCATCTTGATCATAAAAACCCCACGAGCAATTTCAAGACCAAGACTTTGGTTTTTGCTTCCCCTTGGTGCACTTCTCCTTCGATTTGGAAAAGGACAGAACTTTGACATCAATCTTCGCGATTGAAGGTAGGAATAGGTTCCTGACATCCATAAGGTGCATACCAAGTTTCAAGAGCAAGTTTTGTCTCGGTTGGTTCTTTGCGTTTTTGGTAGGCTCCTCTTATCCAGTAGGTGGGGGGAATTTTATTTGAGATCATTCACACCACCACCACCCCCCCTATCGCTATTCCGATCCATCAATTTTACTGCCTAAAAGATGTGGATTGATGAGGATGCTCATGCCTCTGCTGTTTTAGTTGCTAGCATAGAAGTGCATCTCACTAGAGACGTGGTTGCTTTATCTTCAGCACAGTTGATGTGGGCGTATCTTCGCGACTGCTATGAGCCTGCTGGCGATTCTTTGTACCTTGCTGCTATGCGATAGGAGCAGCCGCTGCAGCAGGCTGATTCTACCGTAGATGAGTTCTATAAACAGCTATCCTCGGTGTGGCATCAGCTTGATTCTCTTAGACCGGAGGTTTGCCGCACTTGCCAGCGCTGTCAGCATCAGCACTCTCATCTAGAGCTTCACCGCATCTACGACTTCTTGACATGTCTTTAGGCTAAGTTAGTAGATTCGTGCCCAATTGCTCGCTCGCCATCCTCGCATGACCTTGTTGGACGCTCTTGCAGCTATTCGTACTGAGGAGACTCGTCTTTGTGGTGCTGGTCCGTTAGTGTCTCCTTCAGTCTTGGCGGTGCCTCGTACCACTCCATCAGGGGCGCCTACTCCAGTGTCGACCGCTGGGGATGGAGGGCTTCACTACACCTATTGTGACAAGAATGGACATGTGGAGCGGTTCTGTTCAGGATTTCAAATTTCGTTTTCGGATTAAATCTCGTCACCTACCGAAATCCGAAATTTCGCTGAGATATCGTTATTTTGGAAGAAATCTGAACGAAATACAAAAACCAAAATTTGAATCCGGTCAAATCCGATCAAGTTTTAGTCAAATCTCGATCAAATTTGCCGAGATTTCGGCGAGATTCACCGAGATCTCGGCGATATTTTACGCACCGTCACACTTCGAATTTTTTAGAATTTTTTCAATTTCACCGGAATTATGATCTACCGACTGTCCCACATGGGAAACAACGCGAAGAATCCAATCCGATCAAAATCCGATCAAGTTGTAGTCAAATCTCGGTCAAATTTGCCGAGATTTTGGTCAAATTCATCGAGATCTCGGCGAGATAATAGGTTATTGTAGCACTTTGAATTTTTTTAGGGTTTTCTTACTTTCGCCAGGATTATGAAACTCGGGGGGTTCCGAGATCCGATATTTCGCCGAATTTCGGCGTGATTTTGAACCTTGGTTCTGTTATAGGAAGAAGAATCTTGCTCGTCGAGGTGGACGCCCTTCTAAGGGCACTGGAGGCTTGGGAGTCTCCCCTCAGCGGACCTCTGCTGGCTCTGACTCCACTTAGGAGATACACTACTACGTCGCATGGTTGCCTCTGCACCCACAAGTTCTGTTGGTTCTGCTACTCATTCTAGTGAGAGACCACCTTCTTCAGGTATCTTACCATGGATTCTTCAGCACTACAAGGCTCGTCTCGTGGCACGTGGTCTTCAACAGGAGCATGGTTATGATTATGTTGAGACTTTTGCTCCTGTGGCTCACATGACCACTGTTCGCACTCTTCTTGTTGTGACACTATTCATGAGTGGTCTATCTCTCAGCTTGATGTCAATAATGCCTTTCTTAATAGTGATCTACGTGAGAAGGCCTATATGCAGCCACCACCGGGGTATTCTGTTCATGAGGGTATGGTTTGTCGGCTTCGCTGCTCTCTTAATGGGCTCAAGTAAGCCCCTCGTGCTTGGTTTGAGCGTTTTTCTTTTGTGGTCACTACGGCTGGCTTTTCTGCTAGTGCTCATGATCCTGCGCTCTTTGTTCACACTTCACATCGTGGTCGCACTCTTCTTCTTGTGTATGTTGATGACATGATCATCACTGGAGATGATTCTTGGTATATTGCCTTTGTGAAGGCACGTCTCAGTGAGCAATTTCTCACATCTGATATGAGTCTCTTTCGCTACTTCCTTGGGATTGAGGTTTTTTCTACAACAAAGGGCTTCTTCCTGTCCCAAGAGAAGTATATTCAGGATCTTCTTGATCGTGTCTCTCACTGATCAGCGCACATCCAAGACCCATGGAACATCTTCGACCTACTGATGGTGAACCTCTTTAAGATCCTACTCGCTATCGCCATCTTATTAGGAGTCTTTTACCTTGTGTCACTTGTCCTGATATTTCATATCCAATTCATATCTTGAGTCAGTTTGTTTCTGCTCCCACTCAGCTCCACTATAGCCATCTTCGTGTTCTGCGATATCTTCGTGGAATTATCTCTCGCCATCTTTTTTTTCCACGCTCCAGCTCTTTATGGCTCCAGGCATACTCTGATGCTACCTGGGTTACTGATAAATCTGATCGTCGGTCTCTCTGCATCCTGTATTTTTCTTGGTGGTTCTCTCATTGCTTGGAAGACTAAGAAGCAGGCAGTAGTTTCTCATTCAAGTTCTGAGGATGAGTTGCGGGCGATGACTCTTTTAACAGTAGAGGTTACTTGGATACGGTGGCTACTTGAGAATTTTGGTGTTTCTGCTTCTACACTGACTCCTCTTCTATCTACCAGTAAATGTGCTATTAGCATTGCTCGAGACCCAGTGAAGCATAAGCTTACCAAGCATATTGGTGTTGATGCTTCCTACATGCGGTCACATGTACAGGATCAGGTCGTGGCTCTTCAGTATATGCCTTCAGAGCTTCAATTGGCAGACTTCTTCACGAAAGCACAGACTCGAGCTCAGCACAACTTTTATCTCTCCAAACTCAGTGTTGTTGATCCACCATGAGTTTGAGGGGTGTTATACAATTGGCTTGTATAGAGATTTTTAGCCTTGCATAGATATTGCCTTATATAGGTTTTTCTTTTGTATCTGCTTATACATGCATATATTCTGGCCTATTGGCCTCATGATGAATACAAGTGATATTCATAACAAGGATAACTTGTTAGTGCAATATACTTATTTAGTTAAATACTATTAGTGATAGAGAGGTCACGAGATCACCAACATGAAGCTTATGGACTCAAATCGTAGCCTTTCGTTAGGCAACATGGATGGCAAAGCGATTGGGAAAAAAACATAATTGATATTTGATATATTATTTTAAAAAAAATGGATGGTTAAAGACAGGAAAGAATACAAAAGATACATCACTTGTCCCAGGATACATACCAACTAGGCAACTACACACGATCACCTGCACCAAAAAACCCGGAACCTGGGACTCACAGGCTGAAGCAGTTTGCTCGATCTCCCTTTGGACACCAAGAGCAATAAGTTGTTATATGTATTTATTTACAGTGATCTGAGTGATGATATTGAATAACTCCAGGAGATACATTATTGTAATAACCTAGAAAATTAACTAAGCAAATAACAGTAGTAATGAGCAATTAGAGCAATAGTTAGCGTAATTGTTTGCGAAAAGATTTAAAAATGCGAATAGAGCGAATAGAGTTAGAAAAGAGATTGCCGTCAGTCCCGCAGGCGAGGTATTGATCACCGAGATACCAGACCCGTTGGGGCCGAGTTGGCACCTCTCGCTAGATCGGGTATCGTCACTCGGCAATCCGTACTTACCTGTTCGGATTGCGGGTATCCGTTGCAGCTCTTTAACCAGTAGCCTTGCTTTACCCAGTGAACCACCTTGGAGCCATTGCAATACCCATTGGACATTTCACTGCTTGACCTTTCCAACTCAGCGCATAGCAGCAGCCAACTCACGGCCAGCTCACAGCCAACACTGAGGTGCGACCCCGATTCTGCCGTCGCCGTCCTGGCCATGCCTTCCTTTTAACCATCGGTCACAAGAAGAAGCCAGCAGCATTCGTGGCAGCAAGGGAGGGGGCACGGCTGCCACCCGTCCCTTTCCTTCCTCCTTATAGCAAGCAAAGCATTCGTTCCTTCCCTCAGTTCCCAGCCGAACCAGAGCGCACCAACACTTTCCACTCCCAGTTCAGAGAGAGAGTTCCAGAGATCACGAAGCAAGGAGCCCGAAGCCGGAGATCCCCAAGCCAAGCAAGAAGCCGGAGGAGGAGGTCCACAAGACGAGCAGAGCAAGGAGGTCCCCAAGAAGAACCGAACCAAGCAAGAACCAGGAGATCCACAAGGAGCACCGAATCGAGCAGGAGCCAGAAGGAGTACCGCAAGAACCGAATCAACACCATCTTCCCCAGACCGAACCTAATCTCTCAGGTGCACAACCATTCTCATTAGGTAATAGCAATAGCAAACCACTCTAGTGCACTGAGTAGATCGGGCGTTCATCGTCTCAGTAGAGTTCTAGGGTTGCTAGACCGTAGTCTGCCGTCCCTCTAGAACCCCTTGCATCATTGACTCGTTCAAGCAATCAAAACCGAAACCAACAAGTAAGAATGCGAAAACCAGAGAGATCAGGTAGCCTCTGTTCTTATCATTCACCATAGATGCAAACCAAAAGGTAGAAGCAACCGGTAAAAGTAGACAAAACGAAAACGAAATCAAAGAGTAGATCGGTAGCACCTGTTCTCATCCTTAGCCATTAGGGCAAGTAAGGGAGAGAGGGGAGTAGAAGAGAGATTAGAGGGAGGATTCGGTAGTAGAGAAGGCAGAGGGAGTGAGAGGAGTGGAGAGCAGAGAAGAGTAGAGAGGGGAGTAGAAGGCACGGGATGTCCAGGCGGCGGCGGCGGGTCGCTAGGGCGGCGGCGGGAGCAGGGAGTCGCGGCGGCGTCGAGTCGCCAGAGAGGCGACGGCGCTAGGACCTCCGAGTGAAGCCGAGGAGAGTGGAGAGTAAAGGAGAAGAGCAGAGGGGAGTAGAAGGCACCCGGTGTCCAGGCGGCGGCGGCGGGTCGCTAGGGCGACGGCGATCGGCAGGTGAGGGAGAAGCCGAGCGCCAGGGAGAAGCAGAAGTTGCGATCTGGCGTGGAAGAGGAACCGAAGGGAGGCTGGGGCGGCTTCATCCAGAGGAGAGCCCGAGGGAGCTTGGGAGGCTTCAGCCAAAAGGCTGAGAGGGCAAGGCGTCAGGCAGAGGAGGAAAAAGGGAGAGGAAAAAGAAAATGAGAAAAGAAAGAAAGAAGGAGAAAAGAAAAGAGAAGAGAAGAAAAAGAAAAGAAGAGAAAAGAAAAGAGAAAAAGAAAGAAGGGGGAAGAAAAGGGAAAATCTAGGAATCTGGCTATTTTCGTACGTTACTCGTAGATTAAATCACGGTATTTGAGTCGTAGGAAAAAGCTTCTGTTTTAATTTCTAAAAACCGCGGTTAATCAGATAGAAAATTGGTTAAACTGTAATAATTGTTCTTGTTGTAATTGTTAATTTGAATTCTTTGTAAATAAATTGAAATGTGGGTAGCTATTGGGTTCTAGTTAGTTTGACGCTGTCCGTAGAAGAATAGATTTCCGTAGCAGGTTTAGTTGATGCCGTAGTAATACTTTATAATTGTCAGGTCTCGAGTCGAAACCGTCAAACCATCCCCCCAGCAGTCCGAGCGAGGTCGAACACTTCAGTTCTACTCCAGGCAAGAGCCCTTTGATTCATGTTTGTTTAAGATCTTTTAAATTGATTTCTGTATACTATGTGTATCACTCTTGCATGGAAAACGTTATATTCAAATTAAAAACCTTAAATCGGATGCGGTTGAAACTGTGTTTGAGAAAATGGAATGGGTTTGGTGTCATGTGACACGGAGAGAAATGGATTTGGTCTGTTCACGGAATGATCCGTGGTCGTATTATTATTATGGTGGGTAGAGGGCGCCGATGAGAAGGATTGTCATGCCGGTGGGGCCCTCTACAGAGGATAGAATATAAGGAATTACAAACTACACTTGGGCATTGAGCCGTAATTGCAGTATCAACCATAGTGTGTGGAAACGGTCAGAAAAGGTTGTCCTATGAAGGATTTAGATCTCCACATTGGGTAAGTGTTATATGGCGTACCCTGGGATATGCCGGGAGGCCCGTGGGGTACAGGTCCACGGAAATGGCGGTATATTTGAAGCCACGGGTAGAGTTACTGCCGACGACTGACTGTCGGAGTACAACTGTTAGCCGCGAGTCGTTGAGACTGCCTAGGGAAGGAGTTCACGACTCGGGTAACAGGGTTGGAGATCTATTTCTGGATTAGTGATAAACGTTCTGGGGCCTCTCTGAGGAGGGTCACTATGGGTAAAGTGGTACAAACCTGCGCAGTGTTAAAAATCATGAATTCATGCCTGTCTCCTGGATTGGAGGCTACGGAAGATCAGTCTGTCTCATATACAAGTGCTAGTAGTCAAGTTTAAAATAAAATTGGCCAACTTTTAAAGAAAACCTAATTTAAATAAAAACCTAAGTTTGAAGGAAGGAAAGATCTGTGGAAAAAGAGAGGAAAATTCATGTCATTATGTTGCTATTAGTGCTTGCTGAGTACGTTGTACTCACTCTTGTATAATCCCCCCTTTGCTTAGAAGGCGAGCTTGATGGATCCACCGTTGAGGCGTGGACTGAAGGCGATGAGCAGGATCAGGAGCTTCAGGAAGATGCTTATTACTACTACAATCAAGAGAACTAGATGATCGGGTAGAAAGGATTACTTTTGGGACGGTCGTCATGGGATGAGACCGTTGTAATATAAATTTTGTTGTACTTGGAACCAATGTCTAATTATGTAATGGACATGTAAGCCCTGCGTGGCTGAATGTAATATATTTCGATTCGATCTCTAATTATTGTTCTCTTTGCAATATTCTGATCACGGTATGGTACCTGACAGAGTACTGGACTACCCGGTACTTTGCTAGCTACTATATCGAGATTCGAGTGATTAACATAGGGTAATGCCCAGGTGGAGGCTAATTACTCTAGGTTAATTACCCGGGTCGCTACAATTATGCTGTCAGTTAAAATAAGACTATAATTGTAATGTGTCAAGCAGGAAGAAGGCAAATATCCAACACACACTGTATAACTGGGAACACTTCACCATATAGTAGTACATCAATATAACCACATCAAGATGCATCTTTCCTTGTAAAAAAAGACAGGCTAGTCTTCAAAAATAGCAGTTTTGTGCATAGGTAGTTGTTGCCATGACTATTAAAAAGAAGAATTGTTTACCAATCAATGATATAGACTAACACAAAGAATAACGAGTCCTTAACATGGTGAGTGTACAAACTAAAAATAGCTTAAAAGGCATATGCAAATTAAACCATTGTTGTCAAGGCGTCCAGTCGCCGGCGGCCGCCCGCCATGGCTCGTCGCCTCGCCTGGCTGGGGAAAGGCAGTCGCCTAGACGTCTAGGCATCGCCAGACATGCTTGGGCGTGTCGATTAGGCTGTGCCATAAGCCATAAGGGGTGGGGAAGTGAGAAGAGACCGATAGAAGGGGAAAATTCTAGTACCTTGTCACCGTCAACCTCGGGCCCCGCATGCGATGCAGCTCCTCCCGGTCGGTCGTCAGCCGTGACTCCTGGTCGGCCGTCGCTATCGCCTCCCATTGCCGTCGCTGTCGGATCCGGCGTTCCCGCCTCGACCGAGACCAGATTCGGCGGTCATGGCGTCGGGGACTACCGGATCCAACATCTCCAAATTCGATCTGCTCTGGATCTACTCCGGCTACTTGCCGTCTGCTCTGGCCGCAACCCTCCCGATCTGCAGCGACCGTAGGTAGGGGCGGAGGAGAGGGGAGAGGAGTTGGCAGCTGTAGTGGGAGGGGGCAGAGAGGGCGCCAGTGCCAGAGATGGGAGAGGAGTCGGCGGCGACTGGGAGCCTGGGATGGAGAGGGTGCATGAATGGAGGGGAAGGCGTCGGCGGGGAGCCTAGGATGGAGAGGATCAGAGGAAGCCGGCGGCTGGGATGGGCCGGGCTAGGAAGGCATCGGTTGGCCGATGGCCAACTAGGCCAGGCCAGGCACATGGGCCGAATGTCGTTTTATGAATAATAAAACAAACTGGTTGGCCATACAAAGGCAGCTTCTACAGGGATATCCTTTGGTTGCCTAATCCTCGCCTAGGGGCCCAGGCGCTCGACTAGCGCCTCGCCTCGCCTTTTCGCCTTGACAACCATGAATTAAACCCCTTCTAGACCAAGGGCATTAAACCTTGTTTTATTATGAATACATCCCGCTCACAGTCAGGATACAGAAACCAGAGCAAAAGAGCTAATAGCAAAGCTTGAGAAACCAGAGGAGACAAAAAGAAGCAAGATTCAATATGATATGTAAATGGATTCTCTTTCAATGCAACTAATTTCTAGGCCTGTTTTATTTTGGCTTTACAATATACTTTTCAATAGAAAAAAATGCATGATTATACAGTGCAAAATTGTTCAAATAGCAGCAATCCAATTATCAATAACAATGAATGAACTTAAATAGCAACAATGAATGGCGATCAACTTGAGCTTTGCATTAGAGTAAGTAAGAGTACCATAATTACTCTTAAAACATCACTATAGTTAATGAAATAGTAGCCTTTTTATCAATGGTTACCTCCATGCACTGTTCAGTGGCCATGTATTTGTGCACACTATTGTAGACTACGAGATCAGTCATTTTATTTTGCATCCCAAGTGTGTCATAACACCACAGAATTTAATATTTAGCCTCCTTGATATCAATACGAGATTTGTGGAGTACATGCAAAATCCACGGGGAGTATGGGATCAGACATGGTCCTGATCAATGTAGAAGATATACATGTGGTAGTAAACAACGGATAAAATTGCTTCTAATATCACACTGTAGTCACTTGTGTCATTGAAAGTCGGCTTCTAAAATAATGCCAGTGTAAGTTATATGCAACATGATCACAGGGAATTTTCAAGTGCTTTTCGACTTCCGTGACACAAATGGTGTAACTCATTAAACCTCAAAGCCAAATAAGAGTAGCTAATTATAATTATAATATATATTATTGGTCAAGTAATCCATGTAATGTAATGCACGCTGGTTTTCAACTCTACCACCGAACTGAACCCCCAGCTGACCTTACTCCTCTATGAACAGCATCCATCTATTATTATTTTTCTCATGTTAATTTTTAAATACACACTCCTAGTAACATTCAAACAGCAAACCCAATGGAAAACACTGCTCATGGACAAATTGTGGTTGTCAAATTAACATAAGCTACACGGCAATGAATTCACAACTTACTTTCTCATAAAAATCACACTAATCAGAACTGCCACTGTTGGTCAAACTGACCACCAGAGCCCAATTTGCAGCAAACGCACATATGGGTTGAGCAGTTGAGAGGCCTGGAGGAGATGCCTGGCACCGCGCGCAGTTCTATACATCCAATTGGGTTTTTAAAAAACGAAACAATTGGGCCAAAAAAACAAAAACAATTGGCTCCAACCATCACGCAATAAAACCCAATTCGCCACGAGCGCTCGTGTTAATCCATCTGCCTCGTCAGATCAATTGATCGAAGCGGCCTCAAAACCCTCACGAATCGCTATGATCGTCTCGTACTATCATCAAAACACTTGGCACTCACCCACTTACCAAGCGTGTACGCGTCGAGTGAGCGCGCGGTGTGCTCGCCCGACACACCTGGAGGAACTGCTCGCCGCCACCGCGACGCGGGATGCGCCGCCGTTGTCCATCCGCTTGCGCCCGCACCGCGCACGCTCCTGCTCGTACGGCCGCGGCAATGGAAGAGCGGTTCGCCGCGGCGGCGCCATCGCTTCCGCACGCGCTCGCCGGTTTCCACGCGACCAAATGGTGAAATGAACGCCCACCAGCCAGCCATCGAAACCCTCCAATTCGCGCCGGCCGCGTGCGTGGGGTTCGTCTGCACGCGCGACGGCATGGGGGAGACCGGGAGGGGGGGAGCGTGGTGGGGGGAGGCGGGGAGTGGGGTTTCGGCAAGGTTCGAGAGAGGGGCTTCGGTGGCATTGGCGCGCCAGGTACATCTGTCAGTTTTACGTAAAAGCCCTTGAAAAAAGTTTTTCTTTGCAATTATGTATGCCGAATGCTTTGTTATGTTTCGTCTATATCCATTTCCATTTGTTGCGGATTCATGTCCTCCAATTTAAGATGTCCACTTTACCTTTCTCAACTTATGTCCCAAACACGATTCACACTAAGAGTGAAAACGGGTCGGATACAAGTGGATATTACTCTTTCTGTATCCAAACTCTTTTTTTTTCCCCGGATACGGGCTAACCGGATACAGATATGAATCCGGATTAATCGGGATACGGATACGGGACGGATATGTGATGGATTCGAGTCGGAAACGGATAAAGATATACAGATAATACATGCATATATAGAGTAATATATTTTGAATTAAACCGTACAGGTACATGAACATAGTAGCAAGCTATATATGTGTGTGTGTATCAATCGAACACAATATACGTCATAGAAAGAATATGCTACTTTAGAATTAATAGAACCAACTAATTGTCAATATAAATGGGCTCTCTATGGAAAAAATGAGATGAAATGGGCTGGGCCTTGCTGATATCCGAATAAGATATCCGGATATCCGATTCGAATACCCGAATAGGAAAAATCCGGATATCCGAATAGGAAATATCCGAATATCCGGATCATGTCCCGTATTTACCGGATATTGGTTGTTCTGTATCCGAATTCAAGTATTCGGATCTCGTCCCGAATCCGACCGGATAGTCAAATCTGATCCCGTATCCGGTCCCGGATCGAGCGGGAATTATCCGATCCGTTTTCATCCCTAATTCACACCTTCAACTATAAAAGTGTACCTTACTTCTATTGTTTTCTTTCTTCTTCCTGCAAAATCCGGTGAGCCTGAGCTCAGTCGTCAATGAGTTGCATGTTGTTACACGTAGGGACGAAAATAGTCAGTAAATGGTTGTTTTGTTTATATTTCCATATATATTTTTAACGGTAATGGAAACGAAATTGGAAACCTCGGAAACGGATACGGAAACGAATGTGCAGAGGAACGAAACAAAGCGGATACGAAAATAGAAGCGAAAAATTCCACAAGAACATAGTACAGAATAACAATATACATGATCACAAGAACAATGTAACTCATTCCACCTCCAAAATGGATACAAGAATAGTGTTATGTTCACTGGTATCACTAGAAAGTTTTTTCTCAAATTTGTTAGTTGAAGGCTTGTTACTTGTCCTCCATATCAGACCATCATGTCCTCCTCCATATCATTATCATCGATATCCTCTTGCTCCACCAACTATAAAGGTGTAACACCCTAAAATTTGTATATTATTGTTCGATATTCATTTATGATTTTCTGAGATTTGTCCTGGATTTCCTGGAGTTTATAAATACCATTTTGCTTTTTGTAGATTTATTAAATTAATTTATTAATGAAAAATAAAAATAAAATTATGCTAAAAATAATTTTCTTAGATTCAAAATGTTCCAAAGTATTTTTGAGATTTTTTTCTAGAATTTTTTAACTCTATTTGATACTATTTTATATAAAGCCATTTTGTATTTATAAAAGTATTTTTATTCGAAAATAAATGTAAGCTCTCCCTTCTCCTTTTTAGGCTAATCCCATTTCCTTTTTCAGACCGTTTTTGTTTTTAATTTTCGGTTTCACTTATACGGAATTTTCGTTTTCGTTGAAATTGGCTCTCCTGTTTCCGTTTTCGATCCTGTACCGGTATTTTCCATTTTCGTTTCTATACCGGTATTTTTTGTTTTCATTTCCAAAATTAGGTTTCTGTTTTTCTTCAAAACGATTAAAACTTTCCGTTTCGTTTTCAATCCTAACTACACGAGTGCCTCGAGCCCACAACCACAACGGCTACTGCTCCTCCTCCTCCTCTTCTCTCCCTTTGTCCCTCATCCTTCCGATAGGTAGAGGCAGTGGCCCAACGTACCCCGATATGGATCCAACAGGTAGAGGAGATGGCTCGACGACCAGTGACTTTGGCCCCTCTTTCAGCGAGTGGAGAAGATAGAGTAGGCAACCCGACAACTAGAGTGCATGGATCTGGATCGAGTGGGCAATGGAGGCAACCCGATGAGGGGATAAGGAGGGGGAACGGTAGGGTGGCGCCTGTGTAGGTGGAGAGGAGGAGGCGGTGTTGTGGGAGGCGATCGCAGCGGTCCAAGACTCAGCTGCAGCGTTGTAGGTTGAGGTCCAAACTGAACTCCACTATTTCCCCTACTTCTCCATCCCCCTCGCCTCTTCTTCCTCTAGACCAACAACAACTCCACCGTTGCTTCTTTGTCCCAGAGCTGCTATGCCACCTCGTCAAGCCCAGAGCCATTGCCGCCACCATCCATGGCCGTCCTCTCTTTGTATGCTTTGAAATGGGGAAGAAGCTAGGTCCTTCAATTAGGGGCTGACCTATGGGCTCAACCACTTTAGGCCATGTTTGTTTCAGCTGGGAATTGTAGAAAGCAGCTTTTAAAATCTAGATTGTAAAAGCTGGATTGTTAAAAGCTGGAGGTTGAAAAGCTGATGGTTGTTTGGCAATCCAGATTATAGTGTGTTTGGATTGCTATTTCTGCTTGGCAAAAGTCCGTGGTACTCTCGATTATAGGTTGAAAAGTCTATGTGAACAGTGGGGGGCAATGGTGGGTAATTTTCACTGAAGTTGGATGGGTATTGTGGTCTTTTGCAAAAAAAAAAAAGCTGAGAAAAGCTCCTCCAGAGTGGATTGTGGGATTGCTACAATCTGGCATCCAGATTGAAAGCTTCCTGTTTGTTGACCTTCCAGCTTTTAAAAGCAGCTTTCTACAATCCCGAGCTGAAACAAACATGGCCTTAGTTGTTTGGTGATTCAACTATACATGCACACGTGGATGCTATGTCATCAAAATTTGAACACGTAAATGCCAAGTCAGTCAAAACCAGGATTGTTTTGGGTGGAGGGGCGATCTTCACCGATTTTACTAGTTGTGGTGGGGAAAATACCATGTATGACACTCAATTCGTTGGGCTCGCACAGAATGACATTAAATTGGGACACCTGATACGAAACGACACTGTGCCATCCAATCTCTCCCCCCCCCCCACTGACATTCTGCCCTTTTTTCTCCCCTTTTCCACACTTTTCCCTGTTTTCTCATGTAAAGTGACCATACTGCCCCTGGGCAAAATTGGTGGCAAAGCAGATTCCAGTAGAGGTTGTTTGGCGCTGGAGATTAATGTTGCTGCCCGCTAGGGTTTATTTAGCTTAGCCACGTTTTGGAATGGCTAAGCACATTTTTTAATGCTATGATTTTAAATATAATTTGAAAACTAAATTTAAATTTAAATTTGAGGATTATTTCAACACTAGTTTTAGCCAAATTTTGAGCATCTTTTCAACACTAGTTTTATCCAAAGTGAACATCATTCCAGCACTAGTTTGCCATCAAATAGAGCATAATTTCAGTTGTACAACATTTCACCAGAGCATCATTTCAATATAGCATCATATAATCAATACAGAGCATAATTTCATGAGTGCAAAAGCATCATTGAAAAGCATCATTTCAACATAGCATCATATAATCAATACAGAGCATAATTTCAGAAGTGCAAAAGCATCATTTGCATAGTGCAGCATTACATAATTTCAAAAGCATCATTTGCACTACATAATTTGAGAGCATCATTTCAGTTTGGCACTACATAGAGTGTAGCACTACATAGTTTGCCATCAAACTCACACAGTTGGCCATCAAGGTTTAATCAAGCATCAAAATACAGCACCATAAACCAAAAGAGACAGCACCACATCATGCACACGGTTTGCCTTTGAATTGACAGTTTGGCATCATAAACCAAAAGAGACAGCACCACATCATGCAAGGTTTAAACAGCACCACATCACTTAGAGTAGGAAGGCTTTTTTGGAGTGAGTTTTTTGCTGCTAGCTCTGGTTATCCTAGGAGGGGTTGACATGGTGTTGCTGGTCCCTTCACCACCTCCCCCTTGGTTGAGTGCCAATTGCCTGCAACATGAGCATATGGTTTGAAAATGCTATAATGCAAAAGCTATCATTAGCAAATGGTATGAAACTGTTACCTTCTTGTAACAGGACCAGGACTAGAAGCACTAGGCCCAATCTTTTGCCTCTTATTGGCCCTTGGAGGAGTTGTTATGGTCTGGCTTTGTGCACCTTGTTTGGGCCCCCTTTTAGCCCTGCTTTTCCTGCACATATAAATGGCAAATGGCAAATAAATTTGTATAATTACCATTCGCAATAGCATAAGAAATGTTACATATAATTACCTTTTCTTGGTCCTAGTCAAATGACACTTGCTATTGCCCTGCCTAGGACCTAGTTCACCACATCCCCTACACTTCACCTGCCATTTGCCTTTTCCTTTGCCTTTCTCCAAACAGCCAATAAATCTTTTCTTCCTCTGTCTACCTGTTGATCTCCTTGCCATAGGTGGTAGTAGAGCATAACCAAGGTCAACACAGGGCCATTGCGACTTGTCAGTTAGTTGTGGAATGATACGAGCATATGCTAGCCTGAATGATCTCAATGAGAAGTAAGGATGCAGATAGTCATCCATTTTGAAGTTTCTCATGGTGGTTATGAGAGCCAGTGCATGGGGACAGGGTTTTCCTGAAACTTGCCATTCCTTGCATGTGCACTCATGCTTATCAAGATGAACAACATGTCTCATGACCTCAAGATCCTCATTGATCTCACTGACTTCTTCTATGCCCCCTCCAGCAGAAGTGACCTTTAACCTACTTAGTGACCTTGTAATTGCATTTAGTTGGTGAACTACAGCAGGTAGCATGACTCCTTCTAGCTTGTGCCCTAGCCTCCTCCTCCTCTCATAAAGCTCCATAGTCTTGATTCTAATAGTGTCAGCTAGTTCAGCCACAGGCATGTCCTTAATCTCTTTGACCCAGTTATTCCATGACTCAGCCAGATTGTTTGTAACGTAGTCACATTTAATTTCCTATGAAAATTTGCTTCTCATCCACAACAGGCTATGGTACCTAGCTAACCATGGGGCAACATCTGAATTTGATTCATATATCTTGCTCATATAATGTTCAAACCTATCAGGCCTAAAAGCCCTAGCAGCTGGGTACATGTTTCCATACACTGGGCCTTGGAATTTCTTAATGAAGTTATCCATTAGGTGCCTAAAACACTATCTATGCTCTGCCCAAGTGTAGACATGCTTAACTGCAGTTTCTAAACCTTTGCATGCATCTAAGCTTATTGCTAAGCTAGGTGGAGAACCTATAGATTTCTTTAACTGTTCCATGAACCAAGTCCAGTTGTCAGTGGTCTCTGCATCTATGTAGCCAAATGCTAGTGGAAACATCCAATTATGACCATCTAAGCCATTAGCAGAAGCAAGATGTCCACACCATCTCCCATTTAGGGTAGTGGAGTCTATGCTAATATAAGGCCTACAGTCATTTAGAAAACCATCAATGCTGGGTTTGAAGCAACAAAAAAATCTATGGAAGAACTTGTTCTCTCCATCATCCTGGACATCTATTTCAACTACACTCCCAGGGCATCTAAGTTCTACCTCAGCTTTAAACCTAAAAAGTAGCTCAAAGCTTTGTTCCCATGTACCAAATACCTTATCAATAGCTCTCTGCCTACCAAGCCAAACTGTCCTATAGTTCAGTTTTACAGTATACTTACTCTCCAGCAACTTTAGCAATTCACTGGCTCCCATATTTGGCTTCTCCTTCAAAATTGTGATTGCCCTCTTTGCTACCCAATGGTAGCTGGCCATCTTGCCTTCCACTCTCCCAGAAGTTGCACACAAATGCTTCACTTTATTCACTGTAACCTGCATATAAAACACAAATGCTCACAATTTAGACAGAATGATAAAAGAACATCAACACAAATGTCAAAAGGTTAAAAATTATACCCTCACAGACTTTCCATCACGCATCAACCTGGCTACTATTTTCCAAGGACACCCCTCAACCTTGCAATAGCCCCTGAACCTATCTGCCTCAGCTTTCTCTGTCTTCACACTAAATTGGTTAACAATGGCATGCTGCCTCAAGGCCATCCTAAACTCCCACATGTTGCTGTATTGGGACCCCTCTGTCATTGGTGGGTTCTCTTTATCATATTGCACCGCTGCCTCTCCAGGAATATCATCTTGAACTGGCCCCTCATTGGTTTCAAGGTCCCCATCATCTCTGTCACTAACATTCTGCACATATGGATCATCATTGTCACTATCATTTGGAGCACTTGGGTCATCTCTGATTGAATCAGCAGATTGATCATCCCTGGTTGAATCTGCACTTGGCACATTGTACCCAAGCAACTCATATATGGCATCTTCACCAACAACTGGGATTATGGCACCATCGTTGTCCTCGGCATTGTCCAGTATGCAAAGTTTATCCCAATCAAATAGCAACGTGGACAAACCATCTCCTCCTCTATCCATTGGCGCATTGCCTTGACAGATGCTTCTAGCCCCCTGACCATACGCATTTGGCGTTGTCCCGATGCTCGTGACTAACTCGCTTGACCTTGTGTTAGCACCACACACACTAGTTTCCGCAGCGGGATCAATACTACCAACACAGCTCAAAGAGAAAAGAGAGCACAAAGTGCTGTTAGGTTTTGGTCTAACAGAACACTGATATGATAACTTGCATCGTCCAATCCACCCAAATGCATTGTCCAGGCGGCAGTATATCGCAAAATCCCCAATCCCCTAATACCACTAAACCCTAAAATCGAATCTAAACCCTAAATTTGAGCCAACCAAGGGGGATGCGCAAGCTCACCTCACAGGACTGTCCATTTTGCCGCCAACGATGCGGACGGCACCGCCAATCGCCATGATTGCTGTTCCTGACAAAAAAAAGATCATCTATGCTCAGTTCCTTAAACAAAGATATTTCTCCAAGAACGCGAAGGAACAGCAGAACCGCGAACACCGGGCGCTTTGGGTCTAGAATAGGGGTGAAAACGGAACGGAAAGTTCCCGACCGTTCCGAAGAAAACGGAAACGGAAGCTCTTTTTCGGAAACGGAAATGGAAAATATCGGTACGGAAACGGAAACGGAAACGGAAACGGAAGAGCCAATTCCGGCGGAAACGGAAACGGAAATTCCGTATAAGTGAAACCGGAAACTAAAAACGGAAATGGGCCGGAAAGGGAAATGTGCTTGGCCCAAAAATGAGAAGAGAGTTTATATTTATTTTCGAATTAAAATAATTTCATAAATACAAATGGTTTTATATAAAATACTAAATAGAGTTAAAAAATTCCACAAAAATTCTCAAAAATACTTTGGAATATTTTGAACCTAGAAAAATTATTTTCAGCATAATTTTTTTATAAATAAATTAATTTTATAAATCTAAAAAATGCAAAATAGTATTTATAAACTCCAAAAAATCCAAGATAAATCTCAAAAAATCATAAATAAACATCGAATAATAATATACAAATTTTAGGGTGCTAAACCTTTGTAGTTGGTGGAGCAATAGGATATCAATGATAATTATATGGATGAGGACATGATGATCTGATATGGGAGACAAATAATGTGCCAGGCATTAGCTGACAAACTTGAGAAAAATTTTCTAGTGATATCAGTGAACATAGCACTATTCTTGTGTCCACCTTAGAGGTGGAATGGGCTATATTGTTCTTGTGGTCATGTATATTGTAATTCTCTACTATGTTCTTGTGGAATTTTTCGTTTTCGTTTCCGTATCCGTTCCGTTCCGATTTCGTTTCCGTCACTATCCGTGTTCGTATCCGTTTCCGGGGTTTCCGATTTCGTTTCCGTTACCGGTAAAAAATGTGGAAACGCAAACGGAACAGTCATTTACCGACCGTTTCCGTACCGTTTTCATCCCTAGTCTAGAAGAAGCAAGCGGTGTGCGCGGATCGAAATGAGAAGAGAGAGGAGGGGGAGCGGATCAACTGCTCCGAACCTGGCACGGGAGAGGCGGTGGAGCCGACGCGAGGAGGAGATTCTTGCGAGGCTGCGGCTACTGTGAGGTGGTGGGCGAGCCGACTGTCGGTGGCCAGACGGCGAGCGGCGGTAGGCCGGCAACGACAGGTCGACGCCGCTATCACCCGTCGCGGGAGCTAACCCTAGCTCGTGGCCTCCTGCGCCCAATGAACACAACCGGGCAAAATTGGTTGGGTCCAACCAATTCAACAGACCCCCAAGTAGGGATGAAAACGGATCGGATAGTTTCCGACCGATCCGGATAATTTTTGGATACGGATTCTATTAGATCGGATATTTGTCGGATAGTATCGGATAGGACACGGATACAGATATTTTTTGTCGGATACGGATATGGATTCGATAGCTCACTATCCGTCGGATACGGATTCGGATAACCCGGATAGTGATGGATCGGATATCCGGATATACATGTGGGCTGGGCCAAGCTACTCTTTTGGCCCAAAAAGGTTATTAAATTTTAACTTGTTTTCTAATTTAATTTATCCATAAATCTAGTTTTAATTATTAAAATTAGCAAACTAGCTCAAAAAATTATGAATTTTTTTGATAAAATTCCTAACATACTCTATAATTTAAAAAAATTATTTTTGAAACTTTATCATATTTTAAATTTTCTAAAAATTCAAAAATTGTTGTCTTTAATAGGAAAATATTTTAAATAAGTAGCTAAAATGCATAAAAACTCATAAAATACATAATTTATTATTTTAAACATAATTTAACAAATAATACAAATCTTGGGGTCATTAAATGTAAGTGTTATATATGTTTTCTAGATATATGATAATTAAGTATTATCAAACTTTTTGTGTGTTCTATATTTGTTTTCATTTGTATCTCTGAGCACGGATCACCTTTATTTTGTGTTTTGATCTACATGTACGATGAATTAATCGTATGTACGTGGTATCTAACTATTGTATTTATTTGCAACATGGTATCTAACTATTGTCTAAGTGAATGAAAATGCTTATATTTATTCAATTTTCAATAATATTTTAATAAAATCAACTAGTTATGTGTTTTCATTGATTTTTTATGTACAATTTAAGGGATTATCATGTTCTGATAAATATTCGTAACCGTATCTGTATTCGACATTATCTGTAGGATCAAGGATAAACGACTGGAGGGGGGGTGAATAGGAGGTTTTTTTAATTCTCGGCTCTAATTGCAATAATTAAGCAAGTAAAACTAGAATTGAGAAATTTAGCAATCAAGGCTTAAAACTTCTAGGTTGCACTAAAGTGCACCAACAAAACTAAGTCGAAGATATCTAACAATTCTAAATAAAAAAATCACACCTATAAAATACTAGAATTGCAAATAATCTAAATGAGAACAAGAGTAATCAAATTACAAGAAGAAGACTCAAGATTTATCCCTAGTCTCGGAGACTTGCCGGTCTCACATAATCCATATTGAGGTAAGCTTGACCAAACAAAGCTGGCTCCTTGTGCAATTTGAGCCTTCCTCGATCACTCATGGTAGCTATTCCCCGTTTTGGGTAGGCGAGCTCCTTGCCTTCACAATCAACCGAGCCTTCTCACAATCTTTTTTGAGAAGATCGTCAATACCATGCCTCCAAGCAGTCTAGGAGGTGGTAACCTCCAAAGGAATAGAGAAATATCGCTCACTTGAGGTTGATTCAAGTTTCTAAATGGTTCAAAACAATTAAATGCACTTGAATGCTTCTAACTCCTCTCAAGAAGTGAATTGAATGCATAAGAGAGAAACAAGACTTACTAGAGCTCAAGTATGTTTAATAAATCACCAAGAGGCTCTATGAATATAGGGGTGGAGGTATTTATAGCCTCCACCAACATATCCAACGATTGGAGAGATAACTCTAAAAAAAATCAGCATTTATGGTACGACCGGAGTGCAAAGGCCGGTAGTATCGCTCCACTACCAACGGTTAGAACAGAGCATTTAATGCGGTAGGTAATATCCACTTGTAACATCCTCAAAACAGTAAAAATAAAATATGCCTCTTGAAAATATGGTTGTGATAAAGTCTGAATTTATAATTTTTATTCCTTAATTTGAAATTTATTCAAAAAGGAAAATCAATAAGTAAAATAGTAAAAAAAAGTAATAGAGTAAATTTAACATGATAATAAAACTTTACACTAAAGTAAATTTGATCTAGATTTAACCTTTTACTTTAGTCAAAATTCAGTTTGAAAGCATTTATGCGAAGATAAATATCCAAAATCAATAAATTCAATTATTAAAAATAGCAATTCAAGATTTATATAAAATAATTTGCACCTTATATGAAGCTAAATTTTTTAAAAAATACTCTTAAAAATAATGCTTACTTGTGGTAAAAATATTAGAAAATAATACTTAATTTACTGCTTGTAAAAATTTAAGGATTGAAAATGTAAAAATCTGAAAAGAATGGTTAAAGATTTATTAAAAATAAATATTACACAAAAAATTTGAAAATTTTAAATTAAATTACCCATATAATTATAACTACTGAATAAATTTATAAAAAAATTAATAACGAAATTTAGTCCCTCAAATAAATTGATTTCCGAAAATAAAAATTTGTGCAGGTCAACTTGTCAGATTTTTGTAAAATAATATAGTAAATATTTTGACCTTAAAATTTTATAGTAAATATATAACTTGACAAAACCATAGATTTAAATTTTCAAATTTTTTTGAATCGATTTGACTTGTGAATTAATTACTTTACACTATTGTCTGAAAAAGCGTATATGAATTTAAAATTCTTTCTCTTACCTGCTAGCCCGGCCTTACCTGCGACCCCACCGGTCAGGCCAGCATAGCCCCTCTCTTGTTTTTCTCTGTTCTCTCAATGTTGGTGGGTCTAAGACCACCTGTCATCCTCTCCCCCTCTTCCCTTCTCTCCCCTTTTTCCTCCTCCCGTGCGGCTGATCGACGGGCACCGCTTGTCCTCTCTGCCTCCTCCTTTGGTCGATGCTGCACTTAATGCTCTGGACCATGCCCTACACTGACATTGCTAGTTTGCTCCATACCTTGCTTTGTCAGCCTTGCCACCGAAGTTCCCGAGGCACCGCCTGACCGCCTTCGTCCTCCCACCGGCTAAACTACCCTGGCTTAGCTATAATGTGCGAAGGGGGCCTTCCTTAGCTCCTCTACCCCCTTCTAACTTCATATGTGACCACATCAAAGCCCCATTACACAAAATACCAGCTTTCTTCTCCATCTCCGGTGCACAATCGTCGTGAGCTTCACCATTGCTGATCTCCTCCTTTAGAGCATTTCGCTTCAATTCTCTTTGGTTGAAATACTCCTCATACATCACTGATGTCATTTCCTTCCTCGATTTAGGCCATTTCCCTACTGATGAGCTTCGCCACGCACGGGACTACCGAGCGCCACCCCTCGCCGTTCCCGACCCTACTCCGGTCACTTCCAGGCCCAACCGAATTGCTCCCTGAGTGCGCTACCTTCCCCTGGAGCCTGTAGAGTCCATGGCTAGATGACCTTCATCGTCCCTCGCCGCCAATAGCCACCACACCGGTCTTTATCTACATGGTGCGTATGACGCGTGTCCCGACTGTCAGTCGCCCACGCCGCTTCCTTCACTCACCACGATCAGTCACTTTGTGTGGGCCCTCTCTGTCAGCCGATCGAGCACACGCTCACTCACTGTCGTGCGGGCCCACATGTCAACACGACTGATTTTGAAAACTTTCTAGAAATGGAAAGTATGTTTTCTCAGTTAGAAAGCATGGTTTCAATTTTTGGAATATTTAGTAATCCTAAGATTCAAACTTCCATAACTTTTGCATTTTAAATTAAAAAAATATCAAATAAATTTCTAAATTCATGTTTAATCCCCTAGTTTCTGAATATGCAAAAAATATTATATGTTTGAACTCTTTTTAAAATTCAAATTTGAATTTAAAGTATATTTTAAAATAGGCTACATGTAGAATTTGAGCAAATGAACTCCAAATCAAATGAAAGAAATTTTGTTGGAATCCTTAGGATGTAATAAACCCAAATATGTAAAAATATTTAGGTTTCTAAATGATTTAAATCATTTTCTAAAATGAAACTTGTTTCTAAGTGCTAGTTTTCATGCATGTAAAATTTAGGTGTATAAACTTTAAAATCTAATGCAATCACTCTCCAAACAACCTTAAAATAGTAGGGTATCTATTTAGCATGAAACACTTAAGGTAATATACTAGTTTAATATGTTCTTTCATTCGGTAGTTAGTATCTTGTTCATATTAACTTATATAATCTTAACTTCTTGGATTTGAAATAATACGTACATGTACATGAAATCATAAAAATCTAACCCTAAAAATCCATGCTTGTTACATGTAGTGATTTGTTATTTGATTTTCTATCTGTATTCTTTTTTGCTTTATTGGAGTTTATTCTTTGTTATGTGTTGCGGTATGACGAGTAGAACCTGACGTCTCAAATACCGTTAGTGGTGAACCCAATTTAGAACTCAACGATAATGAACAACAAGGCAAGCACCTCCTTGAACATTTTGATCCCAGTTTTCATAAATGTTTCATGCATGTTGTATAGTCTTACAATGTTATATTGTGAGATGTGGTAGTTAGAACCTTTATTATGGATGTTCTTAATAAATTTTGCCATGTGAACCATTGATAACCCTAGAATATGGAATGACACATAAATATGTGAAACGGGTATAGTCACTTAATAACTGCATATGCCTAGCTAGTTGTGCTTAAAAGGGATGGAATGGAAAGCTTGAGTCTTCGCGAAATTTAAAAAGGTTGGCTATGACAGTAAAGGATACTGATATGTTAGTAAAAATGAAAATAAAACTATAATTTGGACACAGGTGAATATTGGTAATAGCCGGTTGTGCATGTGACTTGCACGTAGATAGGTGGAGATTCGTCACCTGAGTCAATATAAGGACCGAACTATGCTGTTGTTTTCATACCAAGATAATCATACAATCACAAAGGCTAGTATGTAACGGCTATAACTGATTAAGTTACTTAACACGCTCGCGGTTATGAGCACTTGGTAACATCATCACATAGTTAGAATTTTGATGTTTTCATAAATTAGAATGAAATGACATAATTTGAAATTGGAGAAGTTACCCTGCAGATGATTCAATGATTATCATGTGTTAATAAAGTTAAGTTCAGCTGTTGTGCCATGTGTTGGCAATATAATGGATTTGTGCCATGTGTTGGCCGGGAAAATCGATGCGATAATTGGTTAAATTCATCTGAGATATGTTGTTAATGATGCTTATTATTTTACTTACTCATCAAATTCACTGTTCATAATTTATGTTCAATTCAACTTCATGCAAATAACTGTAGAAACCTTCTTTGCATCAGCTTGCATATAATTAGTATTTGCAAACACTTTAAATCTTGCTGAGTACACTCAATGTCAAAACTTTATTTTTTGATAATTTTCATTTGATTTTCATGATATATCGATATCAATGGAACCTCGATTTTCAACTCGAAAACGTTTAATTAACCTGCATAAGTTAGAGAGGGGTGGCTCCGAAGTCCAAATCTTTTATGGAACACGATCATGTCTCCTTCCACGACGTGTCGCAGCTACCCATGTCGTGCAGGCCACGTATCACGTATGCACGGCAGCTTTGCCACGTGTGCAGCCACGCACTACGACACCAGATGGTATCGAACTCCGTTTACTTATTTATATTTCCACCCTCTTAGGCTTGCTAGGACTTCGCAAAATCCAACGCGGACGAAATAAAACTCCTGCTCCTTCCCAATCCGGACGAACAGTGTGTAAATTAAACTCACATTAGGACTTCTCTGATAAATCGTATGTGAACTCCATGGAGGGTTCGGACACCTGACGCGCGCCGCTCCCGCTAAAATCTACCGGCGGGTGAACGAGCTAGAGACTCCCATGAACAGGCCTGAAGAGTCGTGAAAAGGGAGCAGAGTACTACCTCGATCCTGGAGGATTGATTTCAGCGAGCCATGGCGAATTGCAAGGCTCTGATCGCCGCCGTCTTTCTCTGTTTATACTTCGTTCGGATCAGGTGCGATGCGGTCCCTGCCTCTCCGTCGGCGTTGCCCGAGCAAGACCACGAAATTCAGAAGCTCAGGTCCAAGGTTGCATCCTTAGGTGAGTCTTCTGTTTATTTAACACAGGTTTTTATTTGTAGTTTTTCTTCTTTCGTTCTTGTTTTGATCATTTGTTCAGTTAACATATGACTGCAGCACTTTTTTGCCTGTTTTTTTTTAAAAAAAATTATTTCTTTGTTCTTGTTACGAGAACCCCATAGAACCTAGCTTAGCTGTGCAAAGCAAGATTTACCTTATTCCTTGTGTTTACTTTACCGGGTGAAAGAATTAAGTTCTTTGGATTTAGAGGATGAGATCGGCGGGAGGAAGGAGGAGACCTTGCTTCTGGAGGGTGTTGTCAGGGAGAAGACGGCACAGATTGCGGCATTGGTCGGCGAGCTTGAAGGTCTGCAGGTGAGATGAAAATACGGTTTTATTTTTATTGTTCTTTTCATCCCCCAGTTCAAATCATCTACCTGTATTTTGCGCGCTTGAAGTTGAACATTGTCAGGGAGTTGCATATGTCTGACGATTTGACTTGACAAATATATTGTAGGAGGTGCCAATGTGCCATGTTAATTTGTTAGTGCCGTTTCATAAGGAAGCATGTGCGCTTGGTTTGGAAAACTGCTGTAGTTGACCGACCGATTATGGCACATGATTATTTGACTAATTGATCGTGCAGCATTACTCAGTTTATATACTGCTTCTTTTAATAGGAGTCCGCAATATCAGTGACTGAAAAAGGTTTCTCTCAGGAGTGTTTTGGCTGTTTTGAGCCTTTTGACTGGTGTGCTGTTCTGTAACGTTTTTCCTTCTGTACTGTTCTTTCCTACTTAATGAATCGGCAGAGCTCCTGCCACTATTTCGAAAAAAAAAAAAGATTTCTCTCAAAAAGTAACTGACAAAAGTGGGTAAAGAGATAGAATTGTCAGTTGATCGAATATAACTTCAGATTCATTGCTGCCTAATGTTTATATTCAACGATATTTCTTATTTAAACTTAATTTTAGAATTGTCAGTTGATCGAATATAACTTCAGATTCATTGCTGCCTAATGTTTATAGTCAACGATATTTCTTATTTAAACTTAATTTTTCTTGTATGCTGTCGGGTTAGGTGACAAATATGTTTGATGATGAATATGTGGTGAAGGCAAGCTTGCACAATGAGATGCTCGAGAAGCAGGTAAGAGAAGCAATATTTCAAAAAGTGATATTGGAATCACTTCCCCAAAAGTGGAAACAAAACTAACATCAAACAGATTGAGAGGTTGGGTAATGATTTGGAAGACCAAGTTAAGAAAGGGGAATCATTAGAAGCCCGGGCTAGCGAAGCAGAGAAAAGCTTGCTTAAACTTACTCGCAAGTTGGAGTGTGTAAGTACATGTTCTAGTGTGCTGGGATATGCTGTGATGTTGGGTTGTTTGCAGATTTGTGATGTAGTTCACATCATCTTCAGGTTGAGAAGATGAATATTGGGCAGAGGCAGAAAATTGAGGAACTCGACCATAATCTTCAGGATGCAAAGGTTGGTACACAAATAGAAGAATCCTCCTACTCTAATGTGTTGATTTGTGCTTCATGTGATTTGTTCAGGATAAACTTTCTGGAGTGGAAAGAGAAGCAAAATTGAAGGCTGAAGAGTTGATGAAGGTATGTAAACTATGACTTCAGTTAGAAATCCGATACACTATCTTTGTTGCCTTACAAGATTTAGAGTTTTTACCATACTTGAGAGGTACCAACAAATTGTCCTTAAACTCTTGTACATTTTGGTACTTCCACTCTTTAAACTTTTGGTACCTCTTGGTACTAGCTCAATGTAAAGTCTGATACCTCCCAAGGATGATAAAGTGTCTACAAGATTATTGTGGAAGGACACATACATTCTGCCTCCTTCACAATTATATTAAGCATAGATACTAAGGCATTATGGTTCATTTTCAGGTTCATGACATGTGGCTTCCGCATTGGCTTGCAGTTCGTTTTGTACATTGTCAGGTACAGGTTGATTCATCAAATTGTTACGAAAATTCCTGCAGCTTTCAACTTTAGTTTAGGTTTATTCTATGCATTTGCAGGAATTAGCATATGCCAAATGGCAGCTCCACGGGAAACTTTGGCTGGATGCTCTGATGCAAAAGGTTTTTGTTACATTTCTATATTTAATTAACTATTACCAGAGTGTTAGCACCGCTGCAACTTGCCTGTGTTTCTAAATGCAACTGTTGGCTCATTATGTCAATTGGGCAGGTTGCTGAGAAGGTGTCACATGCTCAAAGATTAGTGGAGCCACATTTGCAGACAACACAAAATGTATGTATCTATATACCTACTACTTCTCATCTTTATTTCACAGAAAGGAAGATCTGTTGTACATACACGATATGTTGAAAGCCTTAAAGCTGCTTCTTTTCATTGTTGTATATAACACTAGTTGCTGCTTTTTTTATGAGCATAATCATGATGCATAATCATAGAAAATAATTTGTTAGGGCATTGTTTAGTTGAACTGATCAATTCCCTTCACTTTGTATTGACATTCTGACACACACAATCTTTTGTCTCTTGGAAGAAATTGGGTCCTGTTGTCAAAGTACATTTCAACTCACTGAGGAATGCTACCGACCTATATGTATCAGCGGTAGCTACCAGGAGTACCACAGCCTACCGAGTTTGCAGAGATGCCATCCAACCATCTTTGGTGAAGGCACAAACATTTGCAGATCAGTATTGGCAGGTGCTGATGCATAGCAACCTTTTCATCTCATTGTAGGTTGACCTACTGACTCTCATTCTGAATCTGACCTATTTACTCTTTTAGGAATCCAAGGAGTTCTTCCAGCCATACATCACTCAGATTGTGTCAGCATCTGAACCTCATCTTTCTAGAGCAAGTGTAGTTCTTGAACCTTACCTGAGTCATGTAACGTCCACGTGGAGAAGGCTTGTTATGTCAGGAAGCGTATACCATCGTCAGGTACAGCCTTCTATCACTAGCAGTTTTCCCCTCTCATTTCTTTTGTTGATAGATCTCAGGACTTGGCACTGATGCTATACAGGTTCAGAAAGGAGTCAGGCACTTCCTGGAGGGTAAGGGTAATGAACTGCTGAAGCCTGTTTCAGCTGATAGGCTGGCGTGGTTAACGGTGAATTCTCCGGTAGCATAATCTACATGGCTTAAATTTACCATGCCTCCCAAACTCACCGGTTTGCTGCATGTTTGCAGGCATCTGCTTTGTTTGCGCTACCGATGTTCTCCATTTATAAGATCTTCTCATCTACCATCTGGTCAGTTTGCATCCACAGCTTCCTAATTTGACCATTCGTGGTGCAGTTATGGGCTTCAGCTGGGGTACAGTGGCTTCCCCTGACTAATCCATTGCCCTCATGGTTCTTGCATACTTCTCTGCAGTAAGAAGATTCAGGGAACACAGGGCAGAGGCAGAAGCAGATCTTCTAACCGCAAGAACAAGCACAAGCACAGAGTCGACAAGTAGGGACCATCGAGTCACAATTGTTAAGGATATATTATCTCTTATAGTTATAGATAAGTTCCTGTTATAGATAGAGTCCTATTCCTATTCCTTTTCCTCATGTACTCTATATATGTTGTGGCGTTTTTCGTATTTATCTGGTCGTATTCATGCGTGGTATCAGGCGCAGGTTGACTACTGGCCTCAATCTTTTCCGTTGCCGCCGTGCCCGGGAGAAGCAATTTGCTCTCCCGGGCAGGCACCAATCTACACGGCGACTCTCTTCGTTGCCTCTGTCTTCTTTGCTGACGTCGCCGGCCTCTGCGTTGGCTCAGGATCGGAAGACGACCATCTTCTTCAGAGCAATTAGGCCCGTCTCCGATCTCGTCCGACGCCGTCGCTCTGCCGTCGAGCCATCGGGAGGCGGCGGCCTGACTCCGGCGAGAACGCCTTGCCCGCCTCCGGCGCGAGGCGGCGGCCTGACTCCGGCGCGACACCCGTCAGGCGCGGCCGCCGACCCGGCGCCCCTTTGCTCCTCTGCTTCAATCCGTGCGCCAGGAAGTCCCGCACGGGAGGATACGCTTCGTCCGCGCCGGTGTCGACCTCCAGCGTCGCCGCCTCCGGTTCATCGTGTGCCAGCTCTGCCACCTCCACGCTCAAGCCTTCCTCTGCTTCATCGTTGCCCCGCTGACGCAGCCTCGCCAGTGCTCCGCGCTGCCGACGGGGCTGACGCCCACGGGCCGACGCTGCCGAAGCCGAGCAGGACTCGCTCCGACCGCCGGCTGCGACGCCCGCTGCTAACACTGCCCGCCGATGCCCTTCGGTCGCCGTTGCTCTGGCCTTGGCCCTTGCTTTTCTTCGGTCTCCCGATCGTGAGCCGCCCGGCCTCCAGTCCCCGGCTCACGATCCTTGGCGCCGTGGGGATCCTTGGCGCGGACTTTGCCGCGTTTTCGTCGTGGACGCCGCCGAGACTTCGGCTTCCATCTGCATCGCCGGTCTCCCTATTGCGGCCACCGCTGACTCCAGACGTTCTCTTCCACGCGCTTTTCTCCGTCCGATCACAGCCTTGGGTTTGCTCGTGAAGAGCTTGTGGAGGAGCAAATCCCGTGAAGACTGGAAGAGCTTCACGTGAGGTACAGTGGAGATATTGGTTGGTGGTCTCGGTTCTACTCCCAAAGTTCACGTCAAGTTCCAAGAAAACAAAAAGGCCTTTTCAAATACGAAAAAAAAATGGCGTCTTCTACCGGCTTCTCTTCGGGGACTGTTTCTGTTCCTCGCTGTCCGGTTATCTTTGATGCTTGTCGGCTCTTTGGCTTCAACTTTTGCTAGTAGTCCTAGTTATTTTTGCGTCTTTCATTCTCAACGTCAGTCTTCCGTTGCGTCCATCCAAATCTCTAGCATCTTGATTCTATCATCGTCGACTTTTCTTCTATCGGCTCGACTCTTTTTGTCAACTCTTATACCTCGGCAGCTTATTTTGTCGGCCTCAAATTCGGTTCTTTTTAAATCGACTCGTCGTCGGCTCTTCTTCATCGACTTTGCCATACATTCGATTTTTCTTCGTCGATTTGGCTTCTTCGTCGACTTTTCTCCATTGACCTCGGTTCTTTTAAATCGACTCGTCGTCGGCTCTTCTTCGTCGACTACGCCATACATTCGACTTTTCTTCGTCGGATTTGGCTTCTTAGTCAATTTTCTCCATCGACTGGTTCTTCTAAATCGACTCGTCTCGTCGTCGGCTCTTCTTCGGTCGACTACGCCATACATTCGACTTTTCTTCGTCAATTTGGCTTCTTCGGTCGACTTTTCTTCACCGACTTCCGGTTCTTCGTTAGCTATCTTCGTCGATTCGATTCTTCAGAGTTACATGCTACGACGGCTACTTCAAGACTATGACTTTGGATTTTTCCCTTTTTAGTTCATCTCTTCCAAATGCAATGCTATTGCATACGCCTTGCATTTGTGGGGGGGTGTTAAGGATATATTATCTCTTATAGTTATAGATAAGTTCCTGTTATAGATAGAGTCCTATTCCTATTCCTTTTCCTCATGTACTCTATATATTGTGGCCATTGGCCCTCATATTTAATACAAGTCATATTCATAACAACAATCACAAGGTATGAATCGAATGTCTGTTTACAAGTATACAGCTGGTCTATCGCAGTTCCTCTTGGCAATGTCTGCCCGGACCAGAACATGGTGTTGGTGATGCTGTCTCGTTAGACTACAATTCAGAGTTTCCGACCCCTCTCTTTCTCTTCAGAATTTGCCAACCCGAAACAGCTAACAGTGGGCTGGGGCGCCATGCTAAATGATCTGATTACCTTTTTGCAGCTGGTTTTCGTGGGTGCTGAACAGCGGAAGCTCCCTCCCTGTAGAACTCTGAAAACCTCTTCCATGCAATTCAGATACTATGGCTAAAGTCACTGGCGGAGGACGGACACAAATTTTGATATGGCAAATTTTATAGCATATATATAGTAATAGTGGTAGACAAAATTACATACGCTAGTATTATAAAACATATTATAATATAAGTGTCGGTGTTTCGTGCACCGGCAATACGAATTTATGGTCGGATGGGGTCGCGCGCTCCCTCTTCCCGAATGGTCGACTCAAGGAGTCAGAAGATGTATACTGGTTCGGGCCGAATGTCCCTACTCCAGTTCGTGCGGTGTAGATGTATTGATCTTTGGGAGATGGACAAGGGGTGTACAAGCGAGGCGGACGGTCGGCTGTCCGATCCCCTTGATGTTTTCGCTAGGGAGTCGAGGCTACCTAGAAGATCGCTTCTCTTCGCCCCCTTCTCGGCCTGCCTCTCCGTATATAGACGGAGGGGGCAGGTTACACGGGAGTTGGGAAAACTACGAGAAAAGGGGCCTGCACGTCTTGATGTCTGGTTCCTGTCTTGTCCGACCGACCCCTGCCCGTCCCGAGGCAGGGTTGGTGGCTCTGTAATGAGCAGTCTTGCGTAGTGCTGTCTGGGTGGCGTGTTGCGTGGTGCTCCTGTCGGCCTCGGTGGCTTTAATGGCGCTTGACTTTGCTTTGGCCTCGGGAGTGGGCGTACTCCTCTGCGGTGTGCCAGCGACGGGGCGAGGCTTGACTTCTTCTGGTGGCCCTTCCGGCGGCCTCGAAGGAGCCGCCTACCCTACGGATGCCAGGGGACGCGCTGGCGACCACGACATCGCCGTGGGCCTGCTAGCCCGTGTGCAGTGGAGCTTGAGCTTCAATATTAGGCGGCCGGCGCATGCCGACCGCCTCGGAAACCGAGTCCGCCGATCGTCGGTCGGCCCGCCTGTCGGGGCTCGTTCCATGACCCAAAGTACCTTCGGTGGTCTTTGGGCCTTCGGCAGTGATAGGTCACCGTTCGTGCTTCCGGTGATGGGGGTACCCATGGTATGGGTACTCGTCGAGTTTCGAGCCCGAAGCGGGTCGGAGAGCCACTCGGGGTTTAACTTGGCGGTGGTAGCCGTCGGCCGAGGTCGGTGATGCTAGGTCGTCGTGGTCGCTCGGGAGCCGTGCACCGAGAAAGAGCCCGGTCTTGGCGCACTGGTGTAGCTCTTGAGCCCCGAGCGGGTCGAGAGCCGGTCGGTTTAGCCCACATGAGTCGTCGACCCGGAGGTCGGTGGCGTCTAGGTCGCGATCGCTGGGGAGCCGCGCCACTTAGAAAGAGCCCTTGTGGCGCACCGGCAGTGTAGCTAACCCGAGCCCCCGGTCGGAGCCGGTCGGGGTTTAGCCTTGCCGGATAATGGCCGCGGACCGAGGTCGGCGACGCCTTTGGTCGGGCCGCTTGTCGGTCTTGCCCGCCAAAGAGCCCGGTGCAAGACGAGCGCACCCGGTGGGTGTAGCCCCCGAGCCCCCGAGCGGGTCAGGGAGCCGGTCGGGGGTTTACCCCGGTCGAAAAGTGGCCGCGGACCCTGAGGTCGGCGACGTCTTTGGTCGGGGCCGCCGCTTGTCGGTCATGCCCGCCCAAAGAGCCCGGGTGCGCACGAGCGCACCCGGTGGGTGTAGCCCCCGAGCCCCCGAGCGGGTCAGGGAGCCGGTCGGGGTTTACGATCGGCCGGACTGGCAGGCCACGGTGCACGTGGGTCCTCGTGAGTCGTGAGCGAACGCGTACCTTCGTCGGTTTGAACGCCGTGCTCGTGGCGAGCTACTATCGGGTAATCCGAGTGGAACCTTGGCGATCCCCTTGAGGGGTTCGTTTCCAAGCGGACGTAGCTCGGCGTGGCGCGTCGACCCGGGGCGTTCCATAAAAACCTTTCCTTACTCGATCCCGTGTCGGATCGCCGTCGTCGACCGAGCGACGGTTGCCGCTACTCATCGATGAGTTCCGCGAGAGTGTGAGGTATGGTCTCGACGCGAAGTCACGGTGATTGGGTCGTCCGCCGACCCATCTAGAGGCCCTGAGGCTCACCGCGATTCGCCCCTCGCTCTTTTACGTCTTTGGGCGGCTTCGTTCACCTGGCCGGATTCGGCCTTCGTAACCCACAGACGGTGCCGGCCTCAGTGCGAGCCTATAGGCGCTTGCCCTCCCGAGCGGCGGCCCAATGGGCCGCTTGCATACCTTTCTCGGCATGGGGCGCCCGCCCATCGTGAATCGGGCGAGGCCCGCGATCTTTGTCGGCCTTGGCGCGAGGCGGCCGTCTGTCGGGCATTAATGCGCAGTGGGATTTAAATGGATCGCGCACGTTACCGGGTGACGCGGCGGCGGAAGTGACGGCTCACGATCGTTGATTTGCGTGAGGAGGCGTCGATTTCGGCGCGGAGGCGCGTCCGTTCCCGCCTGGCGCCTATACAGGAAGGAGTGGGTGGCGTGGTAGGCGCCAAGCCCTCTGTTCGCGCGCTTCTGCAAAAAAGGAAAAAGGGAAGAAAGAACACGAGGGAAGAAGAAGAGCTTCCTGCTTCGCCGCGTCGCTCCCTGCTTTCCTTCGCGCATTTGGAGATGTCGCTGACCCCGCATTCGGCCACGGCGGGTCGCTATCTCGGCCTGGAGAGGAAGGAGTTCCTTCCTCCGCGGCCCGAGTCCGGCTGGCGAGTTCCGCCGGCCGGGACCGAGGTCCCCGAACTTGAGGATGGCGAGATAGTCTCGCTGGCGTCCTTCTTCGAACGGGGCTTCGGACTTCCACTCCACCCGTTCGTCCGGGGGTTGCTGCACTATTACGGGGGGGAAGTTCATCACCTGAACCCGAATGGAGTCCTCCATATTGCGGTCTTCATGACGCTGTGTGAGGCCTTTCTGGGGATTGAACCCCATTGGGGGCTCTGGCGCCATTTCTTCTTCGTGAGGTCGTCACCGGACACCACCGGCCTCCTCGGAGCTCTGATGATCCAACTGTGCAACCATCGCAAGCCGTTCTACGTCGATTTGAAGCTGTCGACGTCTAACCGGGGGTGGCATAGCGAGTGGTTCTACGTCCGGAACCTCGACAACAGTGCCCCTCCCTTCAGTGGGAATTTACCAACGCCGCATCCTTGTTGGGGCTGGGGTCCTGACGCGAAGGACCGGAAGAAGGTGGACGCGATCCTTGAAAAGCTCGCGGACCTGAAGCGGCGGGGCCTGACAGGCAAGGTGGTCCTCAGCACGTTCATGGAGAGGCGCATCCAACCCTTCAAGGTCCGGTTGCGTCCCATGTTTGAGTACATTGGGCCGACCGACCCTGCAAGGTCGTCGGAGCGGGAGCTCCCTCCGTCGGAGATCCTCGCGCGCGTGTCCGCAGTCTCCATCGCGGGAGATACCGAGCCGGCGGGCGAGGCGCCTGCGCCGTTCTCGGCGCAGAATCCTCCGGACTTGGTACGTCCGGTGGCTCCTGTTTGCTTTTGTTTTGTTCTGTTCCCTCGTCCCCTTATCCGAGCGTGTTCTCGCAGGGGCTCGGTGGACTGATCTCCCGTCCCTTGCTGCCGGGGGAAAAGGAGTTGAGGGCGGCCGCGCGCCTCGAAAAGGAGAAGCAGGACGCCGCCCGGCTAGCGAAAAAAGAGGCCACCAAGACGCGGAAGAGGAAAGAGCGCGCGGACCGAGCCGCGCGTGGCGAGGAGGTCTCGGAGGAGACCTCGGAGGAGACCTCGAGTGAGGGTGACGAGGAGTCGTTGCCGAGCGAGGGAGAAGAAGTTGCCGGAGGCGAGCTCGCACGCGACGCTGGTCCTGGGCCAAGGCCGGCGACCGCGGCTCCTCCGAAGAAACCGCGGGCGCAGGGTTTATCCTGCGGAAGCGCAGGTCCCTGTCGCCTCCTCGCGGGGGTCCGGCAAAGAGGGCACGTCAGGTGCCGGTTGTTCGCTCCTCCCGGTAAGTGACTTACGTCATTCCTCCGTGCTATCTTCTTCAGTAATTCTCGACCGACCGTGCGCGAGGGCCACCGGCCCCAGGGCGCCGAGTCCTACCGGCGGTGAGAATCGCCCCTTCCGGTCTGTCCGCGGGCGTCGCGGTGGTCGTCGGGAAGCGAGGATCGTCGGATCACGCCTCGCGTAGAGCCCGTCAGTGAGAAGACGCTGCCGGAGGGGACGATCTGGGCGGCTGCCGGATGCGACCATGCGGCGAGCTTCCGTCGGGCGTGCTTCCGCCCGTCGCCGACTGAGACCGGTGAAGTCCTGCCGCCCAGCCTTCCCCGTGTTGCCGGCCGTGGAGGTCGGCGCGAGCCGTCGCCGGGGAAGCATTAGGGTTCTTGGCGTTCGCAACGCCGGCGGACGAGATATGCCGCCCCGCCGCGGGCCGCCGCCGATTTAGCGGTCCGAGTGTCGCGAGAAGCGCGCGGCCAGCGCAGCGTTCGGCCGGGAAATCAAGTCGAAGCGATCGCCGATCGCCGCTGACTTGGCCGCCCTGACCGGCCGGGGTCCCGCTCGTTCGATTTACGGCGCGTAACGCAGCGGATTGGGACGTTCGGAGGAGGAGATGGGAAGGATCCACGCCGACCTTACTCGCGTTGTTGACGCGCGCCCAAGGCGAGGAAGTCCATTGCTCAGAGTCCCGCTCGCCAGATCGGTAAGTCCGACGAGGATTTGTCTTTTGTGCGCCTCGACCGGGAAATGGAGATCGACCGGCGGGTATTCGCAGCGCTTGACATCCCGGCGGTGGACAAGTCGATGTTCCTCCGGCACTTGCACACCGGGGAGTGCCGTAGGGAAAGAGCCGCTCGGCGCTTGAGGGCGCTTGCCGCCGAAAGCAAGGACGGGCCGCCGCCTCGGGCCAGTCGGGAGGTCACCGAAGCCTTGCGGGAGGCTCAACGACGTCTTGGTCGTTGGCCACCGAGGGAGAGAGGGCCAGTCGTCCCTAGCGGATGCCGAAGCGGCCAAGGCCTCTGCGGTCCTTGCAGAAGGATCCGCTCGGGCGGAGGCCGCCCTCTATCGGGAGGAATGCGAGTCGGCCCGCAAGGAGGCCGACCAGCTTCGCGCCGAGCGGGATCTCGCTCGGGGGGAGCTCGTGACGATGAAGGAGCTTGACGACCGTGCTACGGCCGACCGGGAAGCGCGTGCCAAGGTCGAGGAGGAACTTCGCGCCAAGGAGGCTTCCGTGGCCGGTGAGTAGTTCGTTCTTCCGGGAGTCACCACGGCGGCGCCCTCGACGTCGTTGGCCCCTGCAGATCTGCGAAAAAGCCTTAGCGACGTGCTGGAGTCGCGAAGGGTGGCGGTGGAGGGACGAGACGAGGCGGTCGAGTCGCGCGACTCGGCCCTTTTGGACAAGCGGCTGGCGGAGAGGGATGCGGCCGATACGACGGCCCAGCTGACGGTCCTCCATGTGGGCGTCCAGGCCGCCTGTGACCGGCTGTTCGGGCTTACTCCGGGCCCCAGCGCCATCCCTGCCATGCTTGGATGGATCCCTGAGCGCGTCGAGGCGTCGGTGCGGGAAGCGGCGGTGCTTGGCGCTTCCTCGGCCCTGGTCAACACCGTCTCTTATTACGACGGCGTCGACCTTGAGGCGGTCGGGAGCGGCGTCGCTGCTGACCGAAGCGACGAAGAGGTCGACGCGTTCATGGCCCGGGTCGATCCGTGCGCCCAAGAGATTGCCGGCCGAATCTCGCCGCGCGAAATTCTCCGTCGGAAGGGGGAGGAAGATTAGTTTTCCTTCTCTTCTTTTTTTTTTGTACAGAACGTGTAATGAACATGACTGCCCTAGTCGAGCTCAACGCCGGGCTGTTTTAAGTTACTCTGCCCGTCTACCCCGTGTTTCTTTTATGAATTTGGGCAATTTTTCAACCGTAGCTACGGGGGCCCACAGGGGTGCCCTGAGAGCGTAGGCGTTGCACCAGGTTCATGCGAAGAGGACACGGGCAGTATGAGCTGCCTCGAGCGAGTGCTTGGTGAAGGAAGTGTTGGGGTCGGACCACCTCCTTCGCGAAGCTTGGCGGGTTGAAAAGCTAACCTAAGTGGGGGTGTTTCGACCGCTCATAGTGTTTCTTGCTCGGAGGGCTTGTTTCCCTCCGCAGAGTGCCACTTCGAAGCCGTGAGTCGCGGGCGAGGGCCGTAGCACTTTGAGCCGAGGGAAGTAGCCACGAGGTAGATAGCTTGGTCGGTCGGAGTACGGCTCAGGTTAGCGACTCGAGGGAACCGCCAGGATAGAGATTGTTTGATCGGTCGGCTCGCCGATCTATATCGAAAGGCTCCGTCCGACCGCCGCTCGGCCCTTCGCTCAGGTAGCCTCCTTTTTGCGCAAAGTGCTACTTCGAAACCGTAGCCGCAGGGGCGTGGGCCGTAGCATTTTGGTTTTGAGGAGGTTACTTAAGAGGGGAGCTCGGTCGGAGTGGTAACCGGTTATCGATTTAGGTCGCCGACCCCTGAGGTCATGCAGCCCCCGAGTGGTGCGTGGGGACTGAGGGTGCAGTCGCCACGCGCCGCTTGAGCTCGTGGCGGGTGTGCGATTTTTTTTTCGAAAAGGAACTTTATGCTTTCGAGGATAAGGGTAGATTAACTCGCCTTGAGGACCGCGCCGCCTTCGGAACTGGCGTCGGGCGCTTCGTCTTCCGCTCCGTTACGTGACCCCAAGGCGCTTCGTCTTCCGCTCCCTGGCGACTTGGGGCGCTTCGTCTTCCGTGCCGCAGGTTATAAAAGGAGAGGCACCAGAGTGCCCGTTACTTCGCCAACGCTGCCGCCAAACGAACTTGCTTCGCGTGCTATAGCGGACCGCTACACACAACTTCGAGAGGAGGTGGGCGACGAACAAGCCTGGCTGCGGGTGGTGGCGGAGGTCGAGGCCGGTCGCGGCGTGGGGATGCGCGGCGAGTCGGCATCCTTGTCGCGGGCATTCCCCGGCTGTGGGAGGTGAGGGCGCCGCTGATCCGGGCGGTGACTGAGCGACGTCACGCGTCGGTCGGCTGGCTGGGCGCACACCAGGAGGAGTATCGCGCCTTTGCCGAGTAAAGGGACCTTGGCGAGTGGTTCCTTTCGGGTTTGGGCTGATGTTCCTCCATGAATAAATAAAGCGCTTCTTTGGTCCATGTTTTCTTTTTTCGAGGATTTCGCGCTTGCAACTTGCCCACATCCGTGGTCTTTTGGGATCGCAACGGATCCAGCGTAGGTTAGAGGCGGTCGCGCCCCTTGTTCTCCTCGACTTCCTCGCGCTTTCCCATCAGCTGGGCTTCTCCTTGCGTCGCGCCAGAATGTGTTTGTTACTGGAACGGGACGGTCCGACCATCTGTAGGTCGGTTGTCCTTGCATTCGTGGTTTTTTTTGCGGCGGGAAAAGTACTACTTCGGGACCTCGGCTTTTGGGGCGGAGGTCGTAGTACTTGCAATAGTTCAGATGAGAGAGAGCACTCGGTCGTCCGAGAGCTGCGGCTTCTTTTGCTCAAAGTGTTTGTTGAGTGGTAACAAAGAGGGGGGAGAGATTGACTAAGAATAGAACTTTCTCAGCTTCTCTATGTTCCACGCATTTGTCACGAGATTTCCTTCGGTGTCCTTGAGGCGGAAAGTGCCAGGTCGGAGGACTTCCGCGATGGTGAAAGGGCCTTCCTGTATGGAGAGCTTGTGCCTGTCCTTCGCGGATTGGACTTGGCGCAAAGACTAAGTCGCCGACTTGAACGAGCGCCGCGGACCCGTCGGCTGTGGTAGCGGCGGTTACCGGGTATTTTGCCGATCAGTAAGACCGCGACGCCTCGAGCCGTTGAGTCGGTCGAGGTCATGTTGCTGTTCCTCGTTTGCCAGTGCGGCGTCGTAGTTTTGTACCCTTCTCGCGAAGTTCTAAAGGTCGTTCTGGAGGACAGACTCCGCTCCGAACACCAAGAAAAAGGAGTGAACCCGGTCGGCCGGTCGGCGTGGTTCGCAGACTCCAAAGCACGGG
This sequence comes from Rhipidocladum racemiflorum, assembly GCA_036346355.1. Lineage (NCBI taxonomy): Eukaryota > Viridiplantae > Streptophyta > Magnoliopsida > Poales > Poaceae > Rhipidocladum > Rhipidocladum racemiflorum. The sequence continues at coordinate 64,769,904 of CM070576.1, read as the reverse complement.
TGGTAGCTCGGCTGCCCACCGTCCGCCGAATTTCTTCACGGTGAAGATTCGCGGCTTGAGTCCTGGAGGATCATGCCGTTGGCTCGCTTCGGCTTTGTCAGTTGGCTCGGGTGTGCCACTTGCCGCCCGATCGACTCGGATATTGAAGTTGTCGCGAACTCGAGGAACTCCTTTCCCGTGAATCTGCGTCCGTTGTCGGTGATGATGGAGTTGGGCACCGAACCGTAGATAATATCGCGAAGAAACTTCGCCGTCACGCCGATGTGATCTTTGCCAATGGTTTTGCTTCGATCCACTTTGTGAACTTGTCTACGGCGACAAGCAAGTGAGTGAAGCCCCCGGGCGCTTTTTTGAAGGGTCCGACCAGGTCGCGCCCCCAAACCGCGAAGGGCCCCGTGATGGGGATCGTCTGCAGGCTTGCGCAGAAGATGCGTCTGCTGGCGAAGAATTGGCATCCTTCGCAGTGCGGACAATCGGGTCGACCGCTACGGGCGGTCGGCCAAGAGAAACCTTGTCGGAAGGCCTTTCCTACCAGGGACCGCGGCGCGGCATGGTGCCCGCACACCCCGTCGTGGATGTCCTGCAGAAGGTGCTTCCCTTGGTCGGTCGGAACGCACTTCTGAAGGATCCCGGACAGGCTCCTCTTGTAGAGGGCGCCTTCGATCAGGACGAAAGACTTAGCCCGCCGAGCGAGGCGCCGAGCCTCGGTGGTATCGGCGGGGAGCGACCCGTTTGTCAACCGATCGACAAACGGTCGCCTCCAGTCGGTTTCGATGCTCAGGACGCCCAAGTCTGACCCAGGCGGGTGGGCATCTGATCGAAGATCGATGGGCCGCCGCCTTTGGGGTCGGCGGCGCCAAGACTCGGTCCAACCGGATTGATGGGTCAGCCGAGGTCGGAGACGAAGATTCCAGGGGAACCGCCCCTTTCCTGAGGCGAGGTTGGCGAGGAGTCGGCTTCACCGTTATAAGCGTCGGTAGCTATGATGGAGCTCGAAACCCTTGAACTTCTCCTCGAGCTTGCGGACCTCCGTGCGATGGCGGCCATCCGAAGCGTCCACGGGCTCGGTGGCTTTCATCACTTGGTCGACGACCCGCATGGAGTCGCCTTGAACGTTGAGCCGTCGTGCGCCAAGGTCGCCGGCGATCCGAAGGCCATTGACGAGTGCTTCTTAATCGGAGACAATGTTGGTGGCGTCGAACAGAAGTTGTATGGCATACCGGAGCTTGTTGCCGTGTGGGGAGATGATGGACGACCCCGCGCCGCCCGTTCTTGGTGTAAGACCCATCGAAGTACATCGCCCAAGATCACGGTCCTCGACCGCCGCAGGACTTGCGCCTGGTCCACTCGGCGACAAAGTCCGCCAAGACACAGGACTTGATCGCCCCCTGAGGACGTCACGATATGTCGAGGCCGTTGAGCTCGAGAGCCCATTTGGCGATCCTTCCAGAGCGTCGCGGTTGTGGACGACTTCTCCGAGCGGTGAGGAGGTTACCACGGAGATGGGGTGTCGATCGAAGTAATGGGCAAGCTTCCTCTTGGTGATGAGCACCGAGTACAAGAACTTCAGATCTGGGGATATCGGACCTTTGTTTCGAGAGCACCTCGACGGCGTAGACCGCCTCTGCACCTTGAGAACGCGGCCTTCCTCCGCTCGCTCCACAACAAGTGCCGCACGACGACCGAGTCGTGGCGGCGATGTAGAGGAGCAAAGGCTCTCGTGGCTCGGGCGACCAGACCGGAGGTGAGGTCAGAAAGGCCTTTAGTCGACTAAAGGCTTCCTGAGCTTCGTTGGTCCAGGAAAAATGGTCGGACTTCTTCATCAGCTTGTAGAGTGGCATCCCGCGTTCGCCGAGGCGGGATACGAAGCGACTTAGTGCCGCGAGGCATCCCATCAGCCTTTGAACTCCCTTCAGATCGTTGATTGGCCCCATCCTTGCGATAGCGGAGATCTTATCTCGGTTGGCTTCGATGCCGCGCTCGGAGACGATGAATCCCAGCAACTTGCCCTTGGGGACCCCGAAGACGCATTTCTCGGGGTTGAGCTTTATGCGAAACCGTCGGAGGTTCGCAAAAGTCTCTTCTAGGTCGGCGATGAGGTCATCGGTCTTCCTAGTTTTGACAACGATGTCGTCGACGTAGGCCTCGATGTTACGGCCAATTTGGTGCTCAAAACATGCTCGCATACACCGGCCGTATGTGGCGCTGCGTTTTTGCACCAAAAGGCATCGTGACGTAACAGTACGAGCCGTACGGGGTGATGAAGGAGGTCGCGAGCTGATCGGACTCCTTCATCGCAATCTGGTGATAGCCCGAGTAGGCGTCCAAAAAGGAAAGGGACTCGCACCCGGCGGTGGAGTCCACGACCTGGTCGATGCGAGGTAATGGGAATGGATCTTTCGGACAGGCCTTGTTGAGGCTCGTGTAGTCAACACACATTCTCCATTGCCCCGACTTTTTCTTTACAAGGGCGGGATTGGCGAGCCACTCGGGGTGACGCACCTCCCTTACAAAACCGGCGGCCAAAAGTTTGGCGATCTCTTCCCCAATGGCCCGTCGCTTCTCTTCGTCGAAACGGCGCAGGCGCTGGGCGATCGGTCTGGATCCCGGTCGAATGTTCAGGGAGTGCTCGGCGACCTCCTTCGGGACTCCTGGCATGTCCGAGGGTCTCCAAGCGAAGACGTCTCGGTTTGCTTGGAGGAAGTCGACGAGCGCGCCTTCCTATTTGGTGGTGAGGGCGGCCCCGATCCGCACGGTCTTGGCGGGATCTTCGGGATCAACAGCGACCTCCTTCGTGTCCTCCGCGGACTTGAAAGAGCTAGGCCCCGACTTGCTGGAGTCGGGGGCGGATCCGGAGGCCTTCTCCTGGAGCTGGGCGAGCTCGGCGGAAGCGACGACTGCTGAGGCCAGCTCGCAGCTGCTTCGCTCGCAGTTGTAGGCGAGCTGGAAAGATGTGGCCACGGTGATGACACCTTGCGGCCCTGGCATCTTCAGCTTGAGGTAGGTGTAATTGGGGACCGCCATGAACTTCGCGTAGCATGGTCGTCCCAGAATGGCGTGGTAGGAGCCGGGGAAGTCCACAACCTCGAAAGTGAGACTCTCGGTGCGGAAGTTGTCCGGGCTCCCAAAGGTGACGGGCAGGCTGACCTGCCCGAGGGGGTGGGCCTGTTGGCACAGTGCACGACGCCGTGGAAGGGCGCCTTGCTCACGGGAGGGCGAGCGAGGACCCAGGGCATCCAGGGTCTCAACATACATGATGTTGAGGCTGCCGCCGCCGCCCATGAGCACCTTGGTCAGCGCCGTCCCCACGATGGGGTCGACGACGGCGGGTAGCGTCCGGTGCGGGATGGTCGGGTGGTCGGTTCGGTCGAAGGCGATTGGGCATTCCGACCACCTCGTAGGTGGGCACGGCGGGGTAGCCGTGTGGACCTCTCGGTGGGCGAAGCTTCAACTGCCGCTTGTCGGCGTAGCACTCCGCCCCTCCGAAGATCATGAGGCACCGCCGAGTTGTGGGAACTCGTCGGTGGCTCATCGCCCTTGCCCCGCATCGGAGCCGGTCGCGCTTCTTCCCTTACCCCGCGATGTCGTGGGGTTTCCGGAGAGAAACCGCCAGGACTTCGCAGCCCGATACTTGTGTTTTACGGGATAGTCGTGGTTCGACACGGACTATCCATCAACTTCTCGAATCGGTCGGGCGTCTGCCGAGCCTGGCTTGGCGGTCGGTCGGCGGCAGCGATCGGCCTTCGCGTTCTATTTCCCTTCCGCTTCCTTTTGTCGTATGCGGTCGGAGGGGGCGCCGGCTCGAGGTCGGGCCGCCTTGTGGGCCGTCTTCCTTTCGAAGATGGCCCCCACGGCCTCCTCGCCGAGGCGTGGTTAGTGGCGATGTCGAGGAGCTCCTTGGTGGTCCGGGTTTCGCACAGCCCAACTTGTGGACGAGCCTCGCATACGTGGTGCCGTAGATGAAACGCCCGACGGCGTCGGCGTCGCGGATGTCGGGGAGCTCGTTGCCTTCTTTGGGAGAAGCGGCGGATGTAATCCGGAGGGTCTCCCATTTGCGCTGCAGCTCTTGAGTCCCAGGAGTTGCCAGGGCATTTGTATGCGTGCTCGAAATTCCCGACGAAGAGGTTCGTCAGTCGGCCCACCGCCGATGGTATCTGTGAGCGGGTACTCGAGCCATGCTCGAGCCGAGTCCGCAAGATAGATGGGGAGGTATGGATAACGAAGGAGTCGTCCGTCGCTCCCCACCGACAGCGAGCCGATAGTCTTCTAACCGGACATCGGTTGGTAGCCCCGTGTACTTGGCTATGTTGGTGAGCCCGGAATCGGCCGAAGTCGGCGTTGCGGATGCGGCGGGTGAACGCAGCGCCCAGGACCGTCGAATCCTGGAGTCGGGATGGTTGCGTCGCCGCTATCGGCGACTTGCGAGGGTCTTCTTTGCGTCGGTAGCTCTCCTTCGCGCCTCGAGGGTGGTGCGGAGATCATACTTGTCCCCAGGCGATGGCGCACCGGGTGTATGATGCCTGGGGAGTTCGTGGCGGGGCCGTCTTGGCTGAGCTCGTCGACCCTGTGAGGAGTGGCCCTGTGGCCCGGTGGCGCCTGCTCACGGGAGCTAGAACCTTGGGCGTCTTTGAACGACAGACGCGCTCTACCGATCCGGAGGTTCGATAGGTGGCCTTGGCCAGGCTCCGTTGGCTCAGCGACCCTCGGGCGGCATTGCCGCCGCGGCAATGTTCGTTGGCGTGAGGGAAGAACGGAAGGTCGTTCGCTTCCTCGGCCAATTGTCGATACACGCGCCTTGTAGTGCGCCGGAGACGGTGGTGGGTTAGGTGACGGTGCTCGATTCGGCCTGGAGCTTGTCGAGTTCGGCCTTCGAGCTTCTAACTCCTCGCGGCCGGAGGTCGAGCGTTAGGTGCTTGTCGTCGTCTTCCCGCCGGGATTCCTCCCGCCGCGCTTCGTCGCGCGGGAGGAGGGTCCCGAGGGTAGCGGGGGTGGCGGATGGTTCCGCCGCACCCGTCATGTTGCACTCGCGGGGATACGCCCTGCGAGGGGGGTACTCCTTGTCGGAGCTGGAGCCGTGGCTGGAGGAGTCCGCCAGCAGGTCGTGGAGGGAAGCCGGCGCGTAACCGGCCATGGCCACGAGTTGAGAGCTCGTGGAGGGTGGAGTCGCCGCTCGCATGATCCGTAGGCAATCTTTGCCGGGGGTAGTGCCGTAGCAGCGGCGCCCGCGGCTCGTCTTGAGGAGCCTCGAGGTGAGGTTCTTGAGGACATCGGCAATCGCATCCAGGCTTATGAGGGCGTCCGGTCCCGGACGGCAGCGGACGAGGACAAGCTCCCGCCGTAGTGACGATGAAATCGAGGGCGCCAAGCGGATCCGGCACCTCGACATCGGGCGAATCGTAGTGGGAGGAAGCCATCGAGGAGGAGAATGGGAACCCGAAGATGAGGATGTCGGTGAAGACGCCGCGAAGCCCCTACCGCGCGCCAACTGCTTGTTTCGTGCACCGGCAATACGAATTTATGGTCGGATGGGGTCGCGCGCTCCTCTCCCGAATGGTCGACTCAAGGAGTCGAGAAGATGTATCTTGGTTCGGCCGAATGTCCCTACTCCGATTCGTGCGGTGTAGATGTATTGATCTTTGGGAGATGGACAAGGGGTGTACAAGCGAGGCGGACGGTCAGTCCGATCCCCTTGATGTTTTCGCTAGGAGTCGAGGCTACCTAGAAGACTGCTTTTCTCTTCGCCCCTTCTGGGCCTGCCCCTCCTTATATAGACGGAGGGGGCAGGTTACACGGAGTTGGGAAAACTACGAGAAAAGGGGCCTGCACGTCTTGATGTCTGGTTCTGTCTTGTCCGACCACCGCCCGTCCCGAGGCGAGGTTGGTGGCTCAGAATGAGCGATCTTGCGTAGTCTTTGTCTGGGTGGCGTGTTGCGTGGTGCTCTTGTCGGCCTCGGTGGCTTTAATGGCGCTTGACTTTGCTTTGGCCTCGGAGTGGGCGTACTCCTCTGCGGTGTGCCAGGCGGCGGGGCGAGGCTTGACTTCTTCGGTGGCCCGCCGGCGGTCTCGAAGGAGCCGCCTACCCGATGCGGATGCCAGGGACGCCAAGACTGCGCACAAGCGACCACGACAACTGTCGTGGGCCCTGCTAGCCCGTGTGCAGGTGGAGCTTGAGCTTCAATATTAGGCGGCCGGCGCATGCCGACCGCCGGAGTCCGCCGACCGTCAAGGTCGGCCCGCCTGGTCGAGCTCGTTCCATGACCCAAGTACCTTTCGGTGGTGCTGGGCCTTCGCCGTGATAGGTCAGCCCGTTCGTGCTTCCGGGCTGATGGGGGTACCCATGGTATGGGTACTCGTCAATAAGTGTATGACACTTAATGGAATAAAAACCATATTATAAAGCATAATGGACAAGGAAGAAGATAAAATGTGTACCAGTAAAATATTAATTGTGTCTAGGAGACCTTGACAGCTGTATTTAGCGAGTTTTCATCTTTTGAAAATACTTGTTTTTTTAGACAAAAGAAGATTATATCTCTCAGCCTCTGCATCCGCAGATGCACACAGCTAGAATTTATTACAACGTTAGAACTGAATAACCTTCAAAATGAATAAAACCAGTTTGCAACACGGCTAGAATGACGAAGAAACGAAAAGGCCTCAATCAGCACAAATCCTGTAACTAGTTCTCCACTTGTGTCTGCAGAAGAGATCCTTGACCACCAAAGTTAACATTCTGCAATCGGCTAATACCATGTTTATTGCCCTCCATATATTGCATTAATGTCCAAGAGCGTAGCCATCCAATGCACACATAGATAACCTGCAATGGATTAGAATTCCTTTCCTTATCAAACACCATATCATTTCGAAATACCCAGATTGACCAACACATTGTCGCAGTGCCCACTAAAATGTGAGAATGGAAATCTTTACTCATCCTATTCAACCAGTTTCCAAACATATTAGTTATACTTATAGGCATCGCCAGATTTAGAGCTACTTGAATGATTTGCCACACTAAACGTGCAACATGGCAATCAAAAAAGAGATGTTGTATAGTTTCCACCTTATTGCAAAAGCAACATCTTATGTTACCATTCCAGATTCTTTTTGCAAGATTATATTTTGTCAAAATCACACCCCTATGAAGATACCAAAGAAAGATTTTTATTTTTAGAGGTATCTTAAGTTTCCACAAATTTTTGAAAATACTTCTGCGCATGTGAAAGCCATGGAACGGGAACGCGAACGCACTACGCACCAGTATATACTGTATATATGCAAGGGTACTCGGTATAGATTAGGTATGGCGGATGCCATACCTTACCATATTGGAAGATACGCCCCGGGCTAAAGCCTACAACACTGTAAATTTTACACCGTAAAAGCATGATGACCTAGCCATTGTGCATACACGCATATAGCTATCTGTATATTGCCTGTAGTTTTCGCAGTTCATGCTGTTATTCTCTTTTCACACGGTATGTAACATACTAGAAAGCTTCGCACGGCGCACGCCGCGCGCGTCAACGTTTGACCGATGAAAAAGGACACATGATTTTTTTCTCTAGTTTTTTTCGCCAAACGGTTAAATTTAATTACGGAAAAGCGTAAATCGATCATACGCAAAAAGTTTTTTCGTAATAGATAGAACCTTTACGTAATTCCGGGTAAAAGATACGACCTTTATGTCATTTTGGGTATTTTAAGGCTTTTTTCCGTAAAAGCGGAGGGTCCTTTTCATTAAAGATAAGACCTCTTTATAATTTCGAACATTTTCAGTCTTTTTTTCGTAAAAAAAAACAGCGCTCCGGAGGGCCCTTTTCATAAAAGGCAGGCCTCCCGCGCGTGCCACGCGTCAGCCGGGAAAAATGCGAGCGCGCGAGAGGGCGCGGGGGTTCGAACCCGGGTCGCGCGTGGGAGTAAAGCGCCCTCCCACCGCACCACGAGGCCCACTCAGGCGAGAGGAGGACTGGCGAGTCACTTTTATGCCTAACTTTGGCGGAAGCCGACGTGGAGCGATCTCATCCGTTCGTTTGCGCGATCGGATGGCCGAGGACTCGGGGGCGACGTGGCCACGCTGACGCTGGCGGAACTCTTCGTGAAGTGTTTTATGGAGTATATATGGTATCTATTCTCGGAGATATACGGAGGCTTAGTTGTTGCCTTGACACAAGAAACTACAGGACACAGCTGTATAAGTTGATAAACTTGTGGAAATAAATTCTATGGTGTCGTGCTGCATAAAGGGACATGTGCAGCACCACTTGGATTGGTGCCACGTATTATGCCAATGAATCTGCACCGTCTGTATGCAATTAATGCGTCAGTTAATTAATCTCCTTAATTAATGCAACGGTGCAGATTCACTGGCATAATACGTGGCGCCCATCCAAGTGGTGCTGCACACAGGTCCCTTTGTGCAGCACGACATCATAGAATTTATTTCCTAAACTTGTTGCCCTCACATTCAGCAGGCCTACACTTTGCATGATTGGTTAAGAGTTTTTTTCGCCTACCAGCAGATCTTGCCTTCGACTCCCGCCGGCGCAGCACTGTAGCTCGCGATTGTATATGCACAGCTACAGTGTTCAGTTTTGATTTTATTTTTCGAAAAAAAATCACGAATTTTTTCCTAACTTTTTTTAAAGGAAACCGGAGCTTCTGTCGACCCGAGCTACACTGAGTTTTTTTTTAAAGGTAATTTCCCCGAAAATTTGTATTTGCGAAAAAACATTTCCACATTAAATTTCCTCTCCAATTGTTTTATTTGCAAAAAAATATGATACAGTGAATTTTTTTTTTAATTCCCTCCCCAGTTTTTTAAATTCCCAAAAAAAAAATTTCCCCCAAATTTTTTATTTTTAAAAAATTGCATTTTTCTAAAAATTATTAAGGTTTTCCAAAAAAAAAACTCTCTTAAAATCAATGTTTTATTTTTAATAAAAAATAGCCTTTTCCAACAAAAGATTTCTGCAACACTTTCAGTTTTGAAATTTTTTTAATTGTTTTATACTTTTAATATTTTTAGATTTTATTTACGTCAGTTTTCAAAATAAAATAAAATAAAATCAATACTTTTTGTTTCTTTTTTGAGATTTTCTCGAAAAATAATTCATCTTTCTATTAAAATCTCTGCATGTCTCGATACTTCTTTCCGTCCACAGCAGCGCGCGAATCCATGAAGAAATTAGTATTTATCTATTCTCGGAGATGTACGAAAGCAAGCCGCTTGCCTGCCACGTGTGCAATTTGCACTATGGTTTCTACGGTGAATACCTACATAGCTTCTACGGTGAATTCGCTCTTCATCTTCCTGAGACGAGGATCATAGAAGGGCAGTCATGTATGTACCATAGCATGCGCTCAAGACACAAGGGATAGCACTGGTATGGTCGTCTGTACAATAGTGTATTTTCATATGTAAAATTCAGAGGTCAACTTGTGTATTAGCGTTCTTCAGAATTCAGATTAGAGAATTGCCTTGTCATTGTGAACGATAATGCTTGTACATAGTATTCATGACTTCATGTTAGTTTCGGACTGGGTTTTATTGTTGAACAATTGTTAGTTGAAATGTTCCCCTGAGGATTGATTGGGATGATGAGCATGTGCTCGTTTTAAGCCCGGACAAACCAATCTACAGTGCTTCTATGAATCACCCTCTCAATACAAATTGCACAAATTTTAAAGTAAAAGGAAGGGATAAGTATTTACTGTCCACTCTTTATTCATACTTTAATATTTGTATTATTCACTATTCATTTATATTTTAATATTTATGTAATTTTTAAATAGTAACGCATACAAGTACCCCCGAATAAATAAACTTGGTCCTATGCAGGGTTCACAAAACTGACGAAAACCGCTCGAAAACCGCGGTTTTTGATCGTATCGGGCCGATTCGAAACCCTAAATCGGTCGGTAAACCGATTCAATTAAAAAAATAATTCAAAAAAATTTTAAAAAAATATTCAATGTAAACCGATCGAAAAACGGTGAAAACCGAACGATTTTTCGAAAAAAAAAACCGACGAAAACCGCTCAAAAAACCAATCGCCCAAAACATTCAACTCGCCGATCGGTTTTTCAAGAAAACCGATGGGTTTTCGAGAAACAGAATGTTTTTTGTTCAAATGCTCGGTTTTAAAACTCTTCGGTTTTTAACGATTTTTCAGCGATTTTTGGTTTGATATTTTTGAATTTTTAATTTCGGTTTTCCATCGATTTTTTCGGTTTTGATTTGATTAACCCTGGTACAATGAACTGACGCACCTCGCAGGTTGAATCTGTACTCCTACGGAGGGGAACGTATCTGGTGCAATCGAGGTTGCTGGTGCAACCGTGCAATCGTAGATTCTGGACCGATAGATGAAGATCTCACGGTGGGCGTGCAAACTGTGGCCTTTTTGCAAAAAAACACCCGCCAGCGTCGCTGTTTTTTTCCCATCGGCCCTTACCGCTTCCACTCCGTAACGCTCCCGTCGCAAGGCGTCAATCTCTTTCCCGTGAACGAAACGCCTCGCGCCCGACCACTCGCCTCGCGAGATCCCGCCACCTGCAGGCGAGGTCGCCGCCGCTGCGTGTCGACCCACGATTCACGCGATGCCGCCGCCGCCGCTTTGGTTCACGCGGCCGCCGACGCCGCCGCTTCTAGTCCTCGTGGCGCCGCTACCGCCTGATTCACGAGGGACGCCCGCCGCCGCCGTGATCATGCGAACGAAGACGTCGCCGCCTGGTTGATCTTTGGCTACTACAACACACTTTTACCAATCTTCATGTTCTGGATAGTTATGTCAATCAAAGGGTTGATTGGATGGTTGATGCTGGCCTGCTAGATGAAGTGTGTAATATATATGATCCTAATGCTATTTATACCAAAGGACTACAGCAAGCCATTGGAGTTCGTGAATTTGATGAGTTTTTCAGATTATATTTAACAAGAAAAGAATCTGGTGAGATTAAGATTGCTTCCTCTAGAACTATGTTACATCTCCATGATGATAACCTTAAGAAATTGTTGGATGCTGATTCTACATTGAGTTTTTGATGCAGATTGTCATGTTGTGTTTGTCTGAAAGGTTGCGTATTCTCTTTTGATGGAATGCATGGCTTTGAACAACAGGTGGGTGCTGATTCTACCTCACACTGATTTGTGCTCTGTGTCCATGTGCGCATGATGGGTGGTGGCTGAGGAGGTCTTAAAGTGGAGCAAGATAGAGATAAAGGGATTGACATTTGAAGCTGAATTGTTTGATATTGCAGTGTATGTTTTTTTCCAGATTGTTGTTAAATGTATGACTGAGAGTTGATGTCTTATAGTGCATGACTGAGAGTGTAATATATTGTATTAAGATTGATAATTGGAGCTGAATTCTTCTATTTTCTAGATTGTGAAATGTATGACAGTGCAAAATATCATTCATTTTTCAATACCACACTACCACATCAATCATTGTTTGTTTGTTTGGGCAAGTGACCAGTTTGTTTCAATACATATTGTTTGTTTGGGCAAAGCGACCATATCATACATTGTTTCAATACAAATTGTGAAATGTGTGACAGAGTGACATTTTCACTGACAAAATCAGTACAAACTGCTGAAATGCTTACTACTGCCCACCAGTTTGTTTGTTTGGGCAATTGTGTGCATCATGTAGCCCTGTTTGTCTACAATTCCTGCACATACGTGCAATTCTATCCTTGCCTCCTGACTTGACAACCACCTTTGTCTCCTTACTTCTCTTGATTCTTTTGCATCTCCCCTTTGAATGTATATCATTTGGTGGATGTATGTCAACTTCATTTGTAATTTGGCTACCAATGAAAGCTTCATATTCGTCCTGTTTAGTAATGCTAGTAGCGGGGACCATCTTTTGGAGAGGCACCTCTAGGTTGGACAAACTGAATATTAAGAAGTTCATAGCTTCATCCGAGTGCTTGGCCTTTTGGATAAGATCTTCAAACTTGTTGCGTAAATCTGAAATCTTTTTTCTCATTGCCGCCTCCAAGGAGTCTGAGTTTATCTTCTAGTAGGTTCCCTTCTCCATCATAGAAATTGTCCCTAGAAAATTATAGTTAAGCAAACTTTTTAGCTTTTGCACGAAACAAGGCATGCCACAAAACAATAAGATATTTAAATTGGCTCTGTAAATACCTTTTACACCTTTTCTCCCATCTTTTCATAATATAACTCCTTGGTAACTCATTCTGTTTCTCAGCTCTAAGCACTTGAATGATATGGCGGCACGGGATGCCTTTTGACTCATATAATTTACATGAGCAGCTGCCAATCATATTTAACTTATTCAAATGAACCTCCCGATCTTTTTCAGACGGGCTGCTAATGGTCACAATTTTTATCTCTTCGCCTTGTGTAATGCCTTGAACACAACAATGGTCTCTAGCAGATACTATTTCTTCTTGAAATTTTCCAAACACTTCATGTTTATATAACATACTACATTGCTTCTCCATGGCCCATGGTGTCATCAGTTGAGGAGTAGTATGTATGCTTTTGTTGTCAGCCTTCAACTCCTCTTGGCGTTGACACTCCAAAGCTGTGTCAAACCTAAGCCAAAACTCAACAAATGATAATTTTCGATGAATGAAACGATTAAAAAATGAATTTGCACTCTCTGAGCGTGATGTAGTCCTAAGAATGCCTGCTAGAGGTATGTTCATAAAGTATGCCGGTATCCATTGATGACGCATGTCAAACCTTTTAGACAACCATTTATTTTCTGTGAGCTGAAAATTAGAAATGATAGAATTCCATTGTGACTCAAATTCCTCTGTAGTTTCAGAGCCCCAAACACATGAGTTCAATCTAGCCCAAAAAATTGGATCCTCTCTCACAGATGGTCCGACCTTCTCAGGGACCTTTTCCATGATATGCCACATGCAAAGTCTGTGAGTTGTTTCTGGTAGAATCTGATTAATAGCCACTTTCATGCTTGCATCTTCATCTGTTATGATAAGACGAGGGGCTACTCCACCCATGGCTTTAAGAAATGTCTTAAACAACCATACATATGACTCGATCTTTTCATTTGATAAGAATGCAATTTCTAAAAAACACTTTGCAAGTGATGATTGACTCCAGTAAATGGCACAAAGATCATGTTATATTGGTTAGTGGTATATGTTGAATCAAAAGAAACCATATCACCAAAAAGGCTATAATTTTTCCTGCTCATGGCATCAGCCCAAAACACATGTACCAGCCTTCCTCCTTCGTCCACTTCAAAATCAAAATAAAATGCAGAATTCACTTCCTTCTTTCTCTCTAGTTGCGCCACAAACATTTGGGCATCTGCATTCTTGATTTTTGTCCTAAGATCACGGTAGTAGTTCTGCAAATCCCTCAACGTGCACCCAACATTCTCAAAACCCCTCACCACATGAAGAAGTCTCAGATGCCTGTGAGGTTCCAATGCTAGCTTTATGACAAGTGTACAATGTATTCTTTGCTCTCTCACTGACATGGCGATTGGATCTAATCAAATGAAGCTTATCTGGCAATACAAGTCCATGGTTATGATGCTCAACCATTGAAGCTATCCTATACTTATTATCACTACCAAGCTTCACAAAAATGTGTGCATCACATCCACATCTAGATTCCACCACTTTATGTGTCTCTCTCTTTTTCCCAGATTGATCAATAATTTTTTTACCTTTATCCACCCTATAACCTTCCCTTGAACAATAGTATCTCTTGGTCAAAACTACCTCATTCTCCTTCTTTTGCTGCCCAATACGAACTGAGAATCCAACTTCATGTGCATAGGACTTGTAAAATTCCTCCACGGCCACAACGCTATCAAATGTCATTCCTACCGAAGGCTTCAAACCTTCTTGACACTCAGGTTTTAAATGAGGAACACTACAATATTATACAAGAGAATCAGTGCCAAAAAATAATTTATAATTACCATGATATAAATCGATTGATTGAATCTATACTTACAGTGAGAGGAAAAGGTGATTTTCGTTTGGGTGTGTTCGGATGCTTTTGCATCTGGCTCATGGTTACAGGATGCTCAAGGAATCGTGCTGGCGGATCTATTGCCATGCTAGCCGCACAAGTTGAAGTCGCAAGCGGTGGAGAGGCGTCACACACTCCATCATCAGGGTGCAGTGGCGGCAACATCAAGACGGCGGCGGCGTCTTCGTTCGGGTGAACCATGGCATCGGCGTCCATGTGAACCAGGGCAGCGACGTCTTCGTTTGCATGATCCACGGCGGCGGCGGCGGCGTCCCTGTGAATCAGGGCGGTAGCAGCGGCCGCGGGGACTAGGGCGGCGGCGGCGGCCGCCGCGTGAACCAGGGCGGCGGCGGCGGCATCCGCGTGAATCATGGCTGACACGGCAGCGGCGACCTCGCCCTGCAAGGCCGGCGGCGGGATCTCCAAGGGCGAGGTCGGGACGCGGAGGCGTCTTCGTTCGCGGGAAAGAGATGGACGCCTCGCGTGACGGCGCCTTGCGACGGGAGCGTTACGGAGTGGAAGCGGTAAGGGCCGATGGGAAAAAAACAGCGACGCTGGCGGGCGTTTTTTTGCAAAAAGGCCACAGTTTGCACGCCCACCGTGAGATCTTCATCTATCGGTCCAGAATCTACGATTGCACGGTTGCACCAGCAACCTCGGTTGCACCAGATACGTTCCCCCTACGGAGTACGGACGCGGCAGTGAAGGGTTGAAGTTTGGCCGGAACGGAAAGCTGGAGGATCTCCAATCACCAATGGGCATTGCATATGGTTGGGTTACCGGTTACACGTGCATCCGCACGAATACGCCTCCCGGCCTGTGGTAACGCAGTCTGTAGGGTCCAGACCGACTCCACACTTCCACAGTGAGAAAGACTCCTCCAAGGCTGAAACACGTCTTCTTGTTCCTGTCCTCAGCCGAACGGCGGGTGCGCCTCCCCGACCTCGCAAGCCTCTCTTCCTCTCTCTCGCCTCCTCGATGGAGGTCTTGCCATGGAGCTGCCGCTGTGGGCCCAGCCGTTCCTTCAGCAAGAACAGAGGTGCACCGGCTCCTTCTCCTCCTCCTCCTCCTCCTCCTGTTACAAGCTCTGCCTCGGCGCCTCTCCCCATTTCCTTTTTCCGTTTTGCTGCTACTCGAGTCTAACTGTCCTAGAGGCTAAAACTCTTGTTTCTTTTTCCGCTCTAAATTTATTTGACCATGGCTATTCTGAGCTCTTGGTAATTCTTCCAACTGTCCCAGGATTCTGACATACAATTGCTACTTTTCCTCTGGTCATGCAGGCAGGAGATCCAAATACACAGGACAATCTGTGGTGAGGAGTGCAGACATTGATATCTTCTTGATGTTACTGATTCATTTAATTCGTTTCTCCTCAAGGAGAAGTATTCATTTTTATTTATTTTTTGCATTTTTCATTTCTTGGCTGGTTCCTGGAGGCCATGCTGCATGTTGTCAGTGGACATTTGATCAGGTTTGTGATTTTGATGTCCGTCTGTCCATGTTTGCAGAGAGCAATGCCTATGCGTGTGTTAACAGTTGGAAAGAAGAGGTCTCGAGGGACGCAGCTTCTTGTTGAAGAATACAAGGAGAAGCTCGGTTGCTACTGCGATATTGAGGACGCCCTCATCAGATCCAACCCAAAATTTACAAGGTAGGACAATCGTTCTGTGATGCTATGAACACAATGGTCGATACATCCCCAGAGGCTATCTTGCACTGTTGTATGGATACCTATATGCATGCTATCACTATTGTATTCTTGTACTGTGAGATTGTTCCTGATATTGGTAGTCTCATTTTCTACAGGTAATTTTACACGTCATTGAAAAATGGAAAGCTGTAATTTTTCTGTCGTGATATGTGCAATTAAATGCAATTTGTGCCTCCTCATGAAGTTTGATTACTAACCTCTGATGCTTTCTTCAGTGATGTTAAGGTGCAAGTTGAGGCAGAAGACACGGCTATGATGCAGCAAATCAAACCTGAAGATTTTGTATGTTTCAGTGCCTTCTTGTCTTTAGCTCATATCTAGATCATATGTGCACTGTTGTAAATTGTGTGTTTCCTCCAGCTTTATCTCCCTAGATGATGCTTGTGTGCATGGTTAGGTGGTTGTGTTGGATGAAAACGGGAAGGATGTCATATCTGAGCAGATAGCTGATCTGATTGGGGATGCTGGCAGCACCGTATGCTCTGCACCTTGGTTCATCGATTGCTGATTTATCCTTCATCGATTGCTGATTTATCCTTTGATCATCAACCATTTATTTAAAGTTCAAACTACTGGAAATTTCTAGGTTGAATATATATGTTAAAATGTGTTTTTCAAATGTTTTAGGGATCGTTGAGGCTCACATTTTGTATTGGTGGGCCATATGGTCTTGGGGTACAAGTGCGAGAGCGTGCAGATGCGACACTTAGGCTATCCTCCCTGGTTTTGAATCATCAAGTTGCTTTAATAGTTCTAATGGAGCAGCTTTATAGGTGAGCAATGAGCCTCTCTAATGCTATTTCTTCATTTAAATCTGCTTTGATAATTCCAATGGACTAACTCTGTACTTCTGTAACATGTATAATCTATGTACCAATGGTGTAAGACAGGTACAATAATGTAACACTCCCATTTAAAGCACTCATGAACACATGATTTCTTTGTAAATAGTCATGCTCATGCATATACATACATACATACATACATATATATGTGTGTGTATATATATATATATATATATATATGTGTGTGTGTGTGTGTGTGTGTATATATATATATATATATATATCAGTAATTGCTTGCATGGTAATTGTGATATCAATCATTCATTAGGCTTCGCATTAATTTTCAGGGCATGGACTATAATCAAAGGACAAAAGTATCACCACTAGATTTAAATTTCATCAGCATCATCTGGTGCTCTTTGAAAAGATTTCAGAAAATGAAGATCATAAAGTCAAAATATTTCTGGTATAGTGCTCGGAAACTCCTATTTGTATTTTCATTCACCATAAAACCACCACATTGCCCAAAATTAATTACTTTCATCTTTATTTGCCTGGTGATCATCAGCTTTTCAATGAACAATGGTCACTTTGCGCACACGATGCATTTTTGGTCAATGATTCACCAATTGCTACTTGCTTCTCAGAGTTGTCACGAACAAAGAAAGACCTTATGCAGGTTCCCCAAGGAGAATATCTGCTATCTGCATATTTTTGAAAGACGTCTCCTATAATCCTATCTGCATATGAACTGCCTTTTCACCTCGTTCTGCAAAGAGAGTCACACCAGCGCCCAACATTCAAATCAAACATTTTATGACTTATGTTCCTCCTTTTCTTCTCTTTTGTTGATATTCTAGCAACTGATTAACCGAGGAAGGAAAAAGAAATGGAGAGTATAGATAACAGAGATCTTTTATCGATTTGTCTCAGTTGTTTGCTGTGTCACTCCGATCTTTCTTCTGTGTTCTGTAATGCTAACAGAAGCGCCTTTCCTGGCTTTCTCTATTTTTGTTTGCACTCTTAAACCAAGAACAAAGCAAAGCATATTTACAGGGGAACGCTTTATAAAAAGATCTATGGAGGAACAATTTAAGTATTGCATCCTGACATGGATCTCGTGCTAATATAAGATGCACAAGTGGCTTTGTTTTTTGTATCGGTCATGGGTGCAAAGTAGATGTTATAAACCGAGGTTTCAGCCGTGAAGAATCCATTGCCCTCTTCAGGTTACATACAATTTACAACAGTACAACAGAATCCCTTCGCTGGGTAGCAAAGCAACCCCCATAATGATCAGCTCATAAACAGTTCATTTCTTCTGTGGGGCGTTTGGCTATTTTTTTTACATATGAGCTGTCAGTATTGCAGAAATACCTAATCACTTTTGCCTACTGAAACAACAACTTCAAAAGTTCATATATCGCAGGAACAATCACTCAAAGAGAGAGAGAGAGAGAAAAAAAAAAGTACTTGAAAGAAAACAATATAAGCAATAACACTGCATTCGATTCCACAACAAACAAAAGTCTTCCTTGCCCCACTTTAATATCCTTTCCTTGTTTCTCCCTATGTCACAATAAATAGTTACATTGCCAATTGCCGATTCCACAGCAACAATACATGTTCTAATCATTGTGCTGAAAACCTGGAAGAAGTGATGCAACAAATCCTACAACAACCAGCTGGATCTCTTTCAAGATGCCGCCAAGCCAATTGCGCCCGTTTCCTTCTCCATCTGCCTCTTGCTGGTTCTCATTGCCAGCTACAGCTCCAGGTTCCAAGTTCTCTGCAGCTTGGTCAAGGTTTGCAGGGTCTGCAAGATTTCCTCCTGACCAGCAGAAAGCAATTTAATGTAAAAATAATTATACAATGATACTACCTGCTAAATAAGAATTATTAATTGTCGATACCGCCTACCAAATGAGAAATATTAATTATTGATACTGCCCGACAAGCAGAAAACAATCTAAAAGACTAGCAGGAAACACCATTTCACAAACCAAGGGATTAACATGATAAGACATCTTCAACATCCGTCCTATTCATTGGTGCTACTAACGTCTAACGGCCATTTGCAATATTTATATACAACAACAACCAAGCCTTTTATCCCAAACAAGTTCGGATATACTAGGACTAAAACCCAATCAAAGTCAATAAAACCCCTAAAACTTCGATCTTAAATCATGGCTCCAGTATATGGATCATTAACTTTCATGTGTTCCTATCCAACGCTAACTCTTTGGATACATTACAATCCCTAATGTCTCTTTTAGCTGCTTTTTCCCGCATTAGTCTCGGTTGATCTTTGCCTCTTCCTATGTTTTTGAGACGGCTTAAAATTCCACTATGCACCGGAAGTTTTCGTTGAAGATTTCCAAACCATCTCAAACGATGTCG
Organism: Rhipidocladum racemiflorum; assembly: GCA_036346355.1. NCBI lineage: Eukaryota > Viridiplantae > Streptophyta > Magnoliopsida > Poales > Poaceae > Rhipidocladum > Rhipidocladum racemiflorum. The sequence goes on along the minus strand of CM070576.1, from coordinate 64,751,015 downwards.
GACAAGCTTTTCTTCAATTGGTGCTACTCTAACTTTATCACGTATATCTTCATTGCGGATTCAACCTTAGATTCACCGCAACATCTACATCTCTGCTACACTCATCTTTTGTGCATTTTTTTCACTTAACATTCCACTTCATACAATATCGCAGGTCTAATTTTAGTCCTGCAAAACTTATAGAAAATGCAATATTTATATACTTTTAGAAAATGCAAGTGTTGGGAAATGTTTTTGCCTGGTAAACCGTAAACTCACAGTACGAACCTTCACTAAGGAACTGATCGTAGTGAACAGGAAAATTATAATATTATGATGGTGTTTACTATTAAAGTTGTGAATCCGGTGATTGCAATGCAATGGACAAAATGAATAGTGGGCAGTGGCAAATATAATATGCAGTGGCGTAACAGACAGCTACCTGGTGGTTGATCATTTCCATCATTCTGGGCAGCCAAAGGAGCACGATTCTCCGCCTGAGCAGGAGCCTGTGGTGGACGAGCGGCTGCAACTCCCACTCGCTGCAGCCATCTTAGCAAAGGTGCAATTGCTCCAGTTTGATATCTGCAAGAGAAGGAACCACAAGGTGATCTAACAAAATAAAAGAGGCTATACTTGAAATGAAGAGCAAATTGAAAAAATAACAGACACAACGAAGCAGAGGTAAGAAGAAAACTCACAAGTAAATCATCGAGGCAAAAAATATAAGAAGGAACAGCCTTTGTTTTGATCCCTCCTGACTAAACAGAAAGACCACTACTGCCAACTTGAAGATTAGGAGCAGGTCAAGCTGAAAAGCAAAGTGAAACCTCCTCACAACAACTTGTCTTTGAGGACCGTGTTGCTGCCTAGCATCCTGCCCTTGCTCTTCACCAGCCAATGCACCGACGCTTTCCCTTCACAAAAGGATGCGACAAAAAAAGTAAGGAGAATACAAACTTATATTATGGAACATGCCAAAATGTTTTTTAGGGAACATGTCATAATGTTTTGCACTGGTCCCAGATATTCCCAAATCAGCATGACAAGGCAATGTAACAGCTTGGGTGCCCAGATACGCCGATACCAATACGGATACACGATACGCCGATATCGTAATACGCCATTTCCCCAAAAACACCGATACAACGATACTTGTGTGTGTATAATACAAATATAGAGAAATATACATGAGATATGGTATGTCATACACAAAATAAACATAAAAGAGACATAATAACAATTAAAACAAAGAAGTAAATGGGCAAGATCATCTCACAGGCTCATCAGCCCATATCAAGCGACTTAGGGCATCTAGCCTACTCTTGCCCTAGACATCTCTACAATTGTGCACTTCTTTTCCTGCCAACCGCAACCATGTATCTTGCCTCCTAGCTGTTGCTGCCCTCACCAGCTCCTGGCTGCTTCGGAGTATACCACAGTATCACAGTCAAGAGGGGAGAAGAGGACTAGTTGGAGGACTCACCGTACGTGAGGACCAGGGGCGCCATAGTGCCGGCAGGGAGAGGGGTGCCGCATGCCACCGTCTACAGAGGAGATGAATTAGCGTGGGAGCTTGGGGGAAGAGGAACATGGGCGGTGGTGATGGGAGCAAGATGGGGCTGTGGGATGAAAATAAATGATTCCAACTTCTCCTTCTGAGTGGGTAGATGTATTATAGTTGAAGGGTATCGGGGAAGTATCAGGCAAGTATCGGAGAAGTATCGGGAATTATTTGCTTTTTTTGAAAATAAGAAATCCACCAATATGGACAGAATACGTATCTGGCTGTATTGGAACCGTATCCGTATTTGATAAGGTATCTGATACCAATATGCCAGTTTTCTGAAGTATCCAAGTATCGGAGTAACATAGTAGCAAACTGCATAGGCTTTGTCCTTCTCTCAATAAAAAAGTTTTTTTTCCAAGAACTTCTCACATATATCTTGTGTGAATGTTCTACGCAGATTCAATTGAACTTCCAGCACCAAAAGCAGCACTTAAGCAAAAGGTTCAAGTAAATTTACTGGAGAAAATAATATGTTGCAGTGTTGCTGGAATTCTAGATCAGATTAGTCAATTATGGCAAGTGTCGTTGTAATGAAGGCAAAATATGTCACTATCTTAGGATTAAGTTAACAACAAGATATAATATGGTTTATACCTGTTCTACAGTAAAGTCATTCTATTGGCTATGACAAACTACATTCTTGTCTTAATGTTTCGAGATAACATAAGAAATACGACCTAGGTTCTTCAACCTGCCTCTGATTCCTTATGAGTTACAATTGGAAGAGATTTTGTACACCCCAACATGCTGAGTTATGCACTAACCAAAGTTTATCTGTGAATAAAACAGCAAAATGCATAAGGAATTCATGAATAAAGCATAAAAAAAGTTAATTAACTCCATGAATTTCTGGCCTTTCCATTAGCTAAATTAACAGATCATAAAATGTAGTCTAATCCACTGAAGATCTAAATATACTGTCATCCTTAAATATAATATTGTAGCGTGTACAGTGTACTGTAGTCAAAACTCATGCTTTTGTTCTGAAAACGTCTACCCAAGACAACAGATTAAGCACCTGGATCTCAAGATAGACATTGCAAGCCCTTTTGCCACACTAATTCCATATTTCCACCCTAAATCGTTCAAAGATTTTAACAGCATGACATTAATGATCAAATAAAAGTTGAATTCAAGAATTACGTTGGTTACTATGATGGCATGTGAAACAATTTCACCAAAACAATACTGGGGATAACAAATTATTATGCATAAATATTTTCAGTATAAGAAACAAACAACTTACGTTGGGATCTTGTAAGTGAGTGGTATGAGTGTATTTGGAGCATAGCCTCCCAATGCACCCATGAATGGATTAAGCTGTATGGCATATATCCCTGGACCCTGAGCTTGATCATCCACACTCTGCTGGGAGTACATTCCAGTCAACAAAACGGGGTACATGAACATCGGAGAAGCAGCATTTGGAGCACCGACCTGCATTATCATCAGAAGCCATAATTGCAATATCACCATAAGGCAGTACAGAGCATAGGATATTTCCAAAAAACAAGAAAAGACACTGTGAAAATATCTTCTAAATTTACCTCCTTAATCGAAAAAAATCTTCTAAAACATCCACTAAAACTAATTCAACCCTTCACTGAAACTAGAAGTGTTTCCCTGGAATCTATCTTAAATTTTCAATAGTCTTACCACCCGCTGAAACTATCTGATGCGGGCGAAATCCTACGCAAAAGAGACTAAAAGGGGACTAACTCATGCACCAACCACATCAAAGCCCCGAATCCCGATCAAATCGCCACCGGAAATTCCCCAAAGGCGCCGCCTTTCCCACAAAACCCATCAAATTTACACCTCGAAACTCTCTATCCGCCTCCAGAACACGAACATACACTGAATCTCAGCGCCATGGAGCAAGAACCGGCCTCCGCTACAGTACCACACGTTGACATCGGACAAAAATTAACGGTCCTAGGGAAAAGGTTACTAACCGGGGGCGACCGGATCGGTTCACCGGCCACCTCCGTCGTCAGCTGCGCCGCCGGCGAGTGGGCGTGGGTGCTGCTCTGGCTCTGGGCTTGGCCGTCGGCTTCCGCCATGGGAGACGAGGGAGAGAGGTCTGTGCCTGCAGGCTGCAGGTACGATCTGAGCGACTCGGACATCTTCCTCTTCTTGGATGGACGGACGGTGCGGATTCAGGAATGCACGTCCTAGATGGAAAACACCACGCGGTCTCATAGAAGCGGTGGACACCGTTCGATCGAGGGAGCCAGGTAGAATTTTTCGTAACTTCCTTCGCCTCCTTCGATAACACACCACGCGGGGCACGCTCTCTGACGAGTGGTCCCATGATGGGAAAACCACACACTGACATGTGGGCCACGCAGAGCTCCAACTCCACTAAATTCTTGAAGTTGGTGGAGCAGGGTATTTCTAGCTTCACCAAATTCATGGAGCTGGAGCTGTGGGTATATTAAGAGTGTTTATGTGGGTCATTTTGTTTACAGTTTAGAATAAAATTAAAAACTTAAGTTACTTTATTTCAGTCTACAAGTTTCAGCTTTGAGATGGAGTTGGAATCAGGAGCTCTGCCAAACATGGCCTTAATGACTAGCACTTATTATATGCCTCTCATCTTTTTCTTTCTTTCCTTACTTTCTTCTGGTTTGGACATGACAGAGGGGCTAATTTTCGAAAGCTATTTCTGTCCTCCGCTTTACATGTAACTCGCTCCTGATCATTTATCTCCTCGTCATCCTCTCACACAGTAACACCTCACAGTCATCATGTTCCACCTCATTGTCTACTGTCTCTAACCCTCCTATGCATATGAGAGCTCGAGGGACTTGTCGACGGAGGCATTGACATGGTGAGTGAAGGAGGTAGGGCTGAGGACAATGGTGATGCAACCTCTGGCGACAGAGCGGGACAGGGCAGAAGATGCGGCTTTTAGCAACAGGAACAAGTCTTTGTGAGGGAGGGGTCAAGGGCCTTGATGTGTACATGCAGCGTGGTGGTGCAGCGGCAAAGCTAGCGAATGGTCTTGATGAAGGCTTGAGGGCAAAGGAGGCAGAAGCGAAGGCAACGTGCAACAAGAAGTGAGGTTTCGCCTCAACCATTTAGTCGTCATTGTGCTATTCGTCATGGTTGGATAAGAGAAGAGGAAGTGGGAGAAGAAGATGATGAAGGGAGAAAAAAATAGACATACTTGTTAAAATGACTAAAAAATATCTAAAATGATAAAGATGAAAAACCACTCTATCAAATATCGACAAATGATAAATTACACTTGATAAAGTGACATATGACAAATTACATCGTACAAAAACTGCAAACCAGCTACAAATGATCAGTTATCTTTACTAATATATAAATATGAGTTGGTGACGGTTGTTGTCCTCTCCCTTATCATCTCTAAAAAAAGCAGCCGCGATATATGGACCACATGATAAATGATAAAAAAGAAATTAATCGTATCTCTCTTTTTCCGCCCACATTTGCTCTCTTGACGGGGATATTATCCATTTTTCTTTTTCAATAGTAACTCAAAAGTATAATTTTTTTAATAAAATATATAATATATTTCCGTTGAAACATATGTTCAATTAACCAGTCCCTTCCCTAGTTTTGGGCATGGATCCAAATCCCAGCTAGATTTCGGATTTCGGAAATCTCAGTTGTGTAATTTTTTTTTTTAAAAAAATATCAAAATGATACAGTACTATTCAAATCTCGGCGAGATCACAGTGATTTCGGCCAAAATCTCAGACTTTTTTTTACCTGATTTTTATTTTTGTTGACCGGATTTGATTGGAATTGGGGTCAACATCATCCACAAAAAATTTAAATTTTTTTGATATTTTTTGACGAATTCTTGGTCATTTTAATTTGAGCAAAATCTCAGTTATTCCGATTGAAAAATGACCGGAGTTCAAATTTATTTTTTGGAGTTTACTCTGATTTTATTTGAAATTCTAAGATCTTGTCGAGATTTTGGACTTCAGCCATCCTCGACATATATACCGAAAGCGAAATTTGAAACTTTGCTTTGGGTATGCCTGATATCTTTGTATCCGTCTGCCGTGCCGTCTCGACTCATCCGTCAGAGCCATCCATCCAAAGCCTTCTCCTCCCGCTCTCTCATGGCTCGCATCCTCGCGCGAACCCTAACCCTAGCGCGCCCCGCCGCTTCGCCCTCCTCCCTGCACACGCTCCGCGCGCTCTCCGACAAGGCGGAGTTGATCGAGATCGATCTGTCCGAGGACTCCCTCTCCTCATCCGGCGACGCGGGTGACTCCACGGTGGAGGCGATGGGGATGCGGCGCCTGGAGGGCGCCATCCACGGGGTGCTCGTGCGGCGGGCGGCGCCGGAGTGGCTGCCCTTCGTGCCGGGGGGATCATACTGGGTGCCGCCGATGCGGCGGCCGCCCGGGTTGTCCGACCTTGTCGGCACGCTTGTCTACACCGCGAGGGGCGCCGTAGGGGCTGCTTTGATGACGGAGGAGGAGACGATGTGCTTCACCACTGTGCGGGGGTGGCCGTCGGCGGCGTACTTCGTCGAAGGTGAGGTGGATAAGACTTGTCTCGAGCTTCGAAGTTTGGTCTCTAGATTAAAGTTAGCATTTTTTTGGGATTGAGAAATGATGCTGTGTTATAGATGCGTGGTTTTGATTATGGCCTTATGGCGGGCTGCCACGTTTACTTTCTCAGTGAAGTATTTGGAGGTTCACCTGAGGTTATGGCGCGTCTACCTCTAGTATGCAAATGAGTTTTAGAAATAGGCTGCCTAGCCCAAAGTTGAAGCACGTCGAAAGATGTGTTTGTCAGTGTCTTAACACCAGCTCAAACCGCATGTGTAATGGAGAGCTCTATCCTCTAGCGCGAAACTTGAGCTCTTGCAATTTTGGAGGATCCTGCACTTCGTAGCATGCTCTTAGAATTCTAGCGGTTTCTTTCACAAGTGAAATCCCAAGGTACAATGGGTGACAATACATATTATTAGCCTTGGTATATATGATGCAAATCCTGATGAAGTGTTCGCAATGAGTATTTGTATGTATTGTATATAGTAGTTCAGGCTAAACAATTTGTTCTCTACTGTATTGCTTCTTCCATCATGTGAAAGTTGGTGTGAAAGTGGAAGATATGCTACGTGATTCCACCTGTAATGATAATATATTTTGATAGGTGTATACAACTATTAGGTTCATTCCATAGTGATGGCATAGTTTCTGGGATATAGAAAACAACGGACATATAATTTGTGATTTGTCCTGTTCTATTTTCATGTTGTTTTTTTCCCAGTACTGTTCTCTTGTTCAGTTTTGTTGTCCAACATTTTCAGTTGCATAGTGACAATGACTGTTTTCCTTAATATTTTTTAGTTAATATCGATACTTTGTCTGCTATGTCTATGCATGACATGATGATTTTTCTAGCTGATTGTACTTTTTATGCAGTTTTAGATTGAATAGCATGTGCCTTTGCAAGTTTTTGTCAATCAGAATTCTGCACCTAATTTTGGATCAGGAGATTCCTTGATCCACCCGTCATCTTATTTATGCTTGAAGCGAATTAGTTCAGTTAAACTCAAAGCAGTGTAGAAAGATCAGCTCTACCATGACTGTAACTCATGCAGATGTTATTTCTGGATTCCTGCACATAAATATTTGCAAATAAAACTGTCAATTAATTTGCTAGTGGAGCTTTCGTCTTAACAAAGTTATTTTGATCTAATGTCTGCATCCAATCTATTTTCTATGACCTGACATCTCTGCATTAGCACATGAACAATCGTCTTCCTAGTCTGCCTTGCAAGTTACTAGTAGAGCTAGGCCCAGGAGTGGTTCCTTCATCAATAGTTCTTGGTTCAGTTGAGAGGATTTTCTAAGGTTTAAAGAAAAATGGGTTGGGTTAGTTCATATGTTCGATAAGTTAAGGATCTGTTGTTTGATATATATATTTGATGCGGGGTTCCATTATGAGAAAATATTGTTATGTAGGGTATAAAATGGGCCTGTACGGAGCTATTGCTCCCCTTAGGCTCAAAATGGTTGCATTTGTCTTGTATAAGAAATGTTTGTCAGCAGTTCAGTATTGTTTGGCTGTGTTTAACCAGTAGCAAAGTGTAAGGACCCACTATATTAACTAGTTAAATAATAGTATTAGTGGTTAATGAGGTTATTAATTAGTGTTCTTTGTTAGTGTAAAATTTAAAAATGCGAATAGAACGAATAGAAATAGAAAAGAGGATTGCCGTCGGACCAGCGGGCGAGGTATTGATCAGAGATACCGGACCCTGTTGGGGCGTATCGGTACCTCTCGCTAGACCGGTTCATCACTTTCGGCAATCCCGTGCCACTGTTCGGATTGCGGGTATCCGTAGCAGCGTTTACTCAGTAGGCAACCAAAGAACCAGTGTATTATCCCTTAGACAACCATTGGAGCCATTGCAATACCCATTGGACACCCTTGAGTTTGACCATTCTTCCAAGCAGCCAGCAGCAGCCAGCTCACAGCCAACGCCCATATGCATGCCCCCCAGCTAGCAGCCAGCTCGTAGCCAGCCAGGGGAGGGCATGGCTACAGGCCATCCTTATCTCCCCTCCCTCCAATACAAAGAGAGCAAGCCTTCACTTTTTCCTCACTCCCAGCTGAACCACAGAGAGCAAAGCAAAGTAGCCACTCTCCTTTTCCTTTCCCCAGCGAGAGCAGCAACCCTTTCTTCCTCAGTTCCCAGCCAACCAGAGAGTACAAACACACTCAGTCCAGCGAGAGAACCCAAGAGAGCAAGAAGCAAGAAGCAAGAAGCAAACCGGCAGCACAAGGAGCCCAGAAGCCGGAGGTCCTCAAGAGCCAACAGATCAAGGGGGAACCACAAGCCGAAGCCAGGAGAATCCCCAAGACGAACCGAACACGAAGGATCCCCAAGACGTACTGAACCGCGACCAGGAGGACGAGCAAGGAGCCAACAAACCCGAAGAGGAGCAAGAACTGAACCTGGTGGAACCACAAGAATCGAACGGCACCAGCACCTTCATCCCCAAGAACCCAACTGATCTCCCAGGTGCACAGCCAATCCTAGTAATAGCAGTAGCTGAGCTACTCCCCCCAGTGCACAATGAGTAGACCGATGGTCCGTGGTCTCAGTAAAGCTCTAGGGTTGCTTAAGACAGTGCCTAGCCGTCCCTCTAAAGCATGCATCATCGACCAAATAACAAATCAAAGGTAGAGCAATCGGTAGAATAGAAACCGCAAGAGATCGAGTGGTATCTGTTCTTATCCTTGGCCATTAGGGCAAGTAAGAGTAGAGGGAAGGGAGTAGAGAGAGAGAGAGGGCGACGGCAGAGGCAGCGTCAACCGGCGGTAGTTGGCCGGGAGGAAGGCAGAGAGGAGGGCAGAGGATTCGGCAGTGGAGAAAACAGAGAGGAAGTAGGAGGAGAGGAGGGGGGATGGAAGAGAGAGAGAGAGAGAGAGAGAGAGAGGGGAGAAGGGAGGAGAGGAACCGGGAGGGAGAGCGGCGGCGGCGCGACGCGCTGGCTGGCCGGCGGCGGTGAGGCGCTCGGGCGGCGGCGGGAGATCGAGCCAGGGGAGAAGTGGTCGGTTCCAGTGGAGGAGAGCCCGAGAGAAGGAGACAGGTAGAGGGAGGCGTTCGGCCAAGAGAGGAAAGAAACAGAGAATAGAAGGAAATGGAAGAAAAGAAAGAGCAGAAGGAAAAATGAGAGAAGAAGAGGAAAGAAAAGGAAAGAAGAGAAAAGAAAAATAAGAGAGGAAAAGAAAAGAGGAGAAAAAGAAAGAAGAGGAGAAAAATAGGAAAAATAGGAAGTTGTATATTCCGTGCATCTCATGAGTTAACTTGCCGTATTCATATCGTAGGAAAACTGCATTTGAATTTCTAAAAGCTGCGGGTTAGTAGTTAATAAATGTGTAAATTGTTAATTGTTGTATTAAATGAATTGATGTTCATTGCTGCTAGAATATTAAGAATCGGGTTAAGTTAGTGGGTTTAGTTAAATAAGTATTGTCAGTAGATTCGAAGGCCGTAAAGTTCTTTGTGGGTTAATTCGTAGAGTTGATACGTTGTATTTGTCGGAGTCGAACCGACAGTTATACCAACCACCTACGTATTCGGCGAGGCCGTATTTGCAAATCCTACTTGGCAAGATTTCCTTTGAGCAAATTTCATTAAATGCTTTCAACTTGGTTTTGATATTATTACGAGTATCATTCATGCATTGCAAACTTTATATGTAAATTGAAAATACGATTGAATATGGATGGAAATGTGGTGTGGTGGAAATGAAAGTATGGATGATGATGAGGTGTGGAGTGTGTTGGCAAGTCCGGTGATGGAAGCGGTGGCGTGTTATTATGATATTGGTGTGGTGTTAATATGGTGGGTAGGGGCCAAGGTACTTGGAGTGTGGTAGGTGGGACCTCTACATAGGCTATGATGTAAGGATAAACAACTACACTTTCGGGCAATGAGGCCGTATTTTCGATATCAACCATAGTGTGTAGGCGACGAGAAAAGGTTGTCCTAGGAAGGTATTATGATCTCCACATTGGGTAGAGTAGATAAATACTGGCGTGTGAAGCTGGGTATCTTAGGAAGGCCAGTGAGGACCGCAGAATATCAGTGCGGTTGATTCTTTCGAGGCTATATATGAATAAAGCCTTTGGTTGAGTATCGATTGTCTTTCACGGTAAGCCTGGATAATCCCGATACAAGTTAGCCATGGCCGGCGGGATTGCCTAGTGAAGGAATCGCGACTCGGGTAACGAGGGTTGGAGATCTAATCTTTGGACTAGTGATAAACATTAGGGCCCTCTCATGCTGAGGGTCACTATGGGTAAAGTGGTACAAACACAGCAGGTCAAATCATGAATTCATGTCTCTGGATTGGAGGCTACGGAAGCTAAGTCTGCCTCATATCACGGGTGTTAGTAGTCTTTTGAATTAAAATGTGCAACTCTTAAAGAAAATCAAAACCTATTTCCAATAAAAATCAGTTTTGAGAAGGAGGTAAGGCTGGATTTGGAAAAGGGAGGAAAAACTCATGTATTGCATTCTATACTATTACTTGCTTGAGTACTCTGTACTCACTCTTGCTAACTCTCCCCTGCTAGATATTTGTTACGAGGTCAAGCTTACGGTTGGGACGTGGATCCCAATTAACTGGTCAGGCCATGAGACTTGGAGTGAGGTCACCCTTGAGACCAAACCTCTGCGGAGGACTACGAGGAGAATAGAGTGTTGAGTATACATGTTACACTACGTCGGTCTTTTGTGTAACTAGTAGTTATGTCTTATGCCTATGTTGTACTTGGATCTGTCTAATTATGTATCGAACTTGTAGCCTGCGTGGCTGGCTTGTAATATATTTACATTCGATCTCTAATTATTGTTCTGTTGCAACACTACGAACACGGTATAGTAGCTAATAAATGCAAGGACGCCCTTGTTATTTTGTTAGCCACTATCTGAGATTAACAATTAACCTGGGGGTAATGGCCATTTGTTGCTAATTACAGGGCTAATTAGGTAATTAACTCGCTACAGGTGAGTATCGAGCAATGAATTTACGAGAACCACCAAATAAATAACTAGAGGCGATAGGAGACTAAGTAAAACTAAAAAAGACTCTGCTATATGGCAATAAGTATATGGAAATCCTCACCTTATCAACTAATAAGTGCCTGTTTAGATTACTTATTTTGTTAAGTGGCCACTAATAGTAAGTAAATCCCTTTTAAGGGGATAGAGGCGGCAGTGTAGTTCCTGGTTGTCGAGGGTCTTGTGTGTTGTAGTTATGTAATGCGATTGTGTGGTAGAATTACTCTCTTTATGTAATCCCGACAAATTGCACTTGCATCTTTAGCATTGCATATCATCATGGTTAATATTTTTGAATATAGGATGATAGATTAATTGCATTGTTGTAGCATCAGTTCTAATCATGATCAGTAAGTTAATTGCAACTACTTGTTCATCTCTTCGCATGTCATCTTGATTTATTGTTTATGGGTAGGTTAGCTACATTGCATTAGCATTGTTGTTTTAATTCTTTAATTCCTACTAGTATGCATAGGATGCACTGCATAAGCATGTTAACCTGCTGTCTTGCATTCTTTGAGGCAAGTGAAGAACGATTATGCAATTGTGATGTGCTTGTGTATCTAAATAGTGAATACAGCGCATAGAACTAGAGCTAAGGATAGGAAAGGCTCAGGATCTTTGAATCGTAGTGGCGTGCTTGGATATCACGAATCCAAGCGTGGCGAGCACGTAACTTTCGAGGAATCCTTGGTGCTTGGGCATCGAGATTCTTTCACGTTTTCCTATCTTGTTTTGATTTTGCGTCAAGTTCTTCTCTAAGTTTCGTTGTGGGCTCGTAGCGTCGGTCTTGATTAGTTCTTGGTGCATGTGCACCATGTTTCTTCTCGTTTCTTTCTTGGATTTTGTTCGTTATGTTGTATTGATTCTGGTTTCTTTTCTTTTGCCTTATTTGCTTCTTTATTCGATGTTTTATGTGTTTTACCCGAGGCGATTAGGTAGATGGTATTGTATAAGTTCAAAGGGAGTGGCGATTGAGAAGCGAGTTCTCGGTTTCTTATCCAGCTTCTTAACAACTTGGCCCTAAGACCTTCTAACTACCACAACACTTCTTGTCTTTAAATCAAAGCTTTGCTTGTAAAGGTTATAGTCCACCCTTGTCTTTAATTAATCAGACTTCTTTCCATATAAAAGCAATTTCTTTGTTCTTAAGGACATCACTCTTTCTTTAGTTATATCTATAGTTAAAATTAGGAGACCCTTCTATTAACCAAAGGTTTGTGTTAAGAGCAGCGTTTAATTAAGTTGCACCCTGGATTCACTGGTCTTTTGCGGGATGTCGAGCATGAAGTAGAAGAACAAGATTTGATTTTGAGGTTAGGTGCTACCCAAAACCAACCTGAAGGAGTAGAGCCTCCGCAAGCACCACTCCATGACCTCAACCAACCATTTCTGCACCATCTGGCGCCATCACCTTTGGGAGGTCTAGCTAATGCAACTAGAGCTCCAACAAACCCGGACCCACTAGAGAGAGTCCTCGTGTGCATAGCCACACTCAAGAGAGCGAGAATCAATTTCTAGAAGCCCTTGTCACCAACCTCACCCTGCAACTCCACATTCTACGAGCCAGAGAACCACCTTGGGAGATTTCCTTCAAACCCGCCCACCTACCTTTGCTAGATCCAAAACCATTAGAAGCGGATGATTGGCTCGAGGAGATTGAGAAGAAGTTGACTACTTTAGAGGTCGAGAGGAGGAGAAATGCAGTTCTGCGACTTATCGATTGCAGGTCCGCGGCAACTTTGGTGGAAAAACTATTACGCACTTGCGTGCAAGAGATCGACTGTATCATGGGCGAGAGTTCACCGCAATTTATAACACCCATGTTCCTCGAGGAGAGATGGATATAAAGAAGCAAGAGTTTTGGGATTTGACGCAGGGAAATAAAAGTGTTACAGAGTATTTGCATAAGTTCAATGAGCTATCCAGATATGCACCAGAGGAGGTAGACACGGAGGCTAAGAAAATCTATAGGTTCACCAAGGGGATGAATTCATATTTGAAGCTGCATTTGGCTACTCACTCGTTTATAGTGTTTCAAGACCTAGCCAATAAGGCCATCAGAGTGGAAAGCATACAAACCCAAGTGAATGAGGAGAGGAGAAAGAAGGCAAGATTTGATACTCCGACATTTACTTTCTCTACCAACACCTTCTAAACCAACACTACCAAACACAAGCTCTCCACAACCATTGGAGATGTCTGCATCTTCTCAACATCCCATTAGCAACCTATCAAATCCATCTTTAAGGTGTTTCCATTGCGGAGGTTCGCATTATGTTAGTCGTTGCCCCCAAGTACCCATCAAGTGTTACAATTGCGGTCAGGAGGGACATAGGAGGTACAGTTGCCCAATTCTCATCGGTCAGTCGCAACAAAGTGCTTCAGGGACACCGCCAAGTCGTGCACCATCGGTTGGACACAGTCAAGGAGACCCCAGTGCCATATCATCTAAAGGATCTAACAAGGGAGCACCAACAGCAAGATCCGCTCAATTGAACTTCGTCTCGGACAAATGCAGTGGATGGAACCACCAATGCAGTGCAGTGTATCTCCCATTTAACCATCCGAGGTGGTGCAATCTTAATTGTTCTCAAGCCCTCTACCTAGTCGAGCGGATTTGAGGCGAAATCCCTTTTAAGAGGATAGGATGTAAGGACCCACTATATTAACTAGTTAAATAATAGTATTAGTGGTTAATGAGGTTATTAATTAGTGTTCTTTGTTAGTGTAAAATTTAAAAATGCGAATAGAACGAATAGAAATAGAAAAGAGGATTGCCGTCGGACCAAGAGCGAGGTATTGATCACCGAGATACCGGACCACTGTTGGGGCCGATTCGGTACCTCTCGCTAGACCGGTTCATCACTCGGCAATCCGTGCTTACCTGCTCGGATTGCGGGTATCCGTAGCGGGCGTTTACTCAAGAGGGCAACCAAAGAACCAGTGTATTATCACTTAGACAACCATTGGATCCATTGCAATACCCATTGGACACCCTTGAGTTTGACCATTCTTCCAAGCGGCCAAAGACACCACACCAACGCCCATATGCATGCCCCCACTAGCGGCCTCGTACCAGTGAGGGCATGGCTACAGGCCATCCTTATCTCCCCTCCCTCCAATACAAAGAGAGCAAGCCTTCACTTTTTCCTCACTCCCAGCTGAACCACAGAGAGCAAAGCAAAGTAGCCACTCTCCTTTTCCTTTCCCAGAGAGCAAAGAACCCTTTCTTCCTCGCCTCCCACCAACCAGAGTACAAACACACTCACCCAAATGAGAGAACCCAAGAGAGCAAGAAGCAAGAAGCAAGAAGCAAACCGGCAGCACAAGGAGCCCAGAAGCCGGAGGTCCTCAAGAGCCAACAGATCAAGGGGGAACCACAAGCCGAAGCCAGGAGAATCCCCAAGACGAACCGAACACGAAGGATCCCCAAGACGTACTGAACCGCGACCAGGAGGACGAGCAAGTAGCCAACAAACCCAAGAGGAGCAAGAATCGAACTGGTGGAACCACAAGAATCGAACGGCACCAGACCTTCATCCCCAAGAACTCCAATCGATCTCCCGGTGCACACCAATCCTAGTAATAGCAAGATGAGCTACTCCCCAAGCACAATGAGTAGACCGATGGTCCGTGGTCTCGATAAAGCTCTAGGGTTGCTTAAGACAGGTTTCAGCCGTCCCTCTAAAGCATGCATCATCGACCAAATAACAAATCAAAGGTAGAGCAATCGGTAGAATAGAAACCGCAAGAGATCGAGTAGTATCTGTTCTTATCCTTGGCCATTAGGCAAGTAAGAGTAGAGGAAGGGAGTAGAGAGAGAGAGGGCGACTGGCAGAGGGCAGCCAACCGGCGGTAGTTGGCCGGGAGGAAGGCAGAGAGGAGGGAGGAGGATTCGGCAGTGGAGAAAACAGAGAGGAAGTAGGAGGAGAGGAGGGGGGATGGAAGAGAGAGAGAGAGAGAGAGAGAGAGAGAGAGAGAGGGGAGAAGGGAGGAGAGGAACCGGGAGGGAGAGCGGCGGCGGCGCGACGCGCTGGCTGGCCGGCGGCGGTGAGGCGCTCGGGCGGCGGCGGGAGATCGAGCCAGGGGAGAAGTGGTCGGTTCCAGTGGAGGAGAGCCCGAGAGAAGGAGACAGGTAGAGGGAGGCGTTCGGCCAAGAGAGGAAAGAAACAGAGAATAGAAGGAAATGGAAGAAAAGAAAGAGCAGAAGGAAAAATGAGAGAAGAAGAGGAAAGAAAAGGAAAGAAGAGAAAAGAAAAATAAGAGAGGAAAAGAAAAGAGGAGAAAAAGAAAGAAGAGGAGAAAAATAGGAAAAATAGGAAGTTGTATATTCCGTGCATCTGCGTAGGTTAACTTGCCGTATTCATATCGTAGGAAAACTGCATTTGAATTTCTAAAAGCTGCGGGTTAGTAGTTAATAAATGTGTAAATTGTTAATTGTTGTATTAAATGAATTGATGTTCATTGCTGCTAGAATATTAAGAATCGGGTTAAGTTAATGGGTTTAGTTAAATAAGTATTGTCCGTAGATTCAGACGCCGTAAAGTTGCTGTGGGTTAATTCCCGTAGAGTTGATACGTTGTATTTGTCAGGTCCAGAACCGAACCAGTTATACCAACCACCTCTGTATTCGAGCGAGGCCGTATTTGCAAATCCTACTTCAGGCAAGATTTCCTTTGAGCAAATTTCATTAAATGCTTTCAACTTGGTTTCAGTATTATTACGAGTATCATTCATGCATTGCAAACTTTATATGTAAATTGAAAATACCCGATTGAATATGGATGGAAATGTGGTGTGGTGGAAATGAAAGTATGGATGATGATGAGGTGTGGAGTGTGTTGGCAAGTCCAGCTGATGGAGCAGCTGGCTTGTGTTATTTATGATATTGGTGTGGTGTTAATATGGTGGGTAGAGGGGGCCAAGGTACTTGGAGTGTGGCCGGTGGGACCCTCTACATAGGCTATGATGTAAGGATAAACAACTACACTCGGGCAATGAGCCGTATTTTCAGTATCAACCATAGTGTGTGGAAGCGACCGTAAAAGGTTGTCCTAGGAAGGTATTATGATCTCCACATTGGGTAAGAGTAGATAAATACGCGTGTGAAGTGGGTATCTTAGGAAGGCCCAGTGAGGACCACAGAATATCACCATGCGGTTGATTCTTTCAGCTATATATGAATAAAGCCTTTGGTTGAGTATCGATTGTCTTTGCTACGGTAGCCTGGATAGTTCGATACAAGCTGATGGCCTGGCGGCGGGATTGCCTAGTGAAGGAATCCGCGACTCGGGTAAGGTTGGAGATCTAATCTTGGACTAGTGATAAACATTCTGGGGCCTCTCATGCTAGGGGTCACTATGGGTAAAGTGGTACAAACCTGCGCAGGGTCAAATCATGAATTCATGCCTGTCTCCTGGATTGGAGGCTACGGAAGCTAAGTCTGCCTCATATACGGTGTTAGTAGTCTTTTGAATTTAAATGTTCAACTCTTAAAGAAAATCAATACCTATTTCCAATAAAAATCAGATTTTGAGATGGAGGTAAGATGGATTTGTAATAAGGGAGGAAAAACTCATGTATTGCATTCTATACTATTACTTCTTTGAGTACTCTGTGCTCACTCTTGCTAACTCTCCCCTGCTAGATATTTGTTACGAGGGTCAAGCTTACAGTTGGGGACGTGGATCCCAATTGGTCCGACCATGAGACTTGGAGTGAGGGTCACCCGCAGAACCAAACCTACGCGGAGGACTACCAGGGAGAATAGAGTGTTGAGTATCTGTGTTACACTACGTCGGTCTTTTGTGTAACTAGTAGTTATGTCTTATGCCTATGTTGTACTTGGATCCTGTCTAATTATGTATCGAACTTGTAGCCCTGCGTGGCTTGGCTTGTAATATATTTACATTCAGTCTCTAATTATTGTTCTGTTGCAACACTCTGAACACGGTATAGTAGCTAATAAAGTACCGGGACGCCCGTTATTTTGTTAGCCACTATGCCGAGATTCGCTTAATTAACCTGGGGTAATGGCAGCTGTTGCTAATTACCCGGGGCTAATTGGGCGGGTCGCTACACAAAGAGTCTTGTATTTTTCATTCGTATGTAGTTTTACTAGATATACATGATTTTGATTTGGGAAGATCGTGTTCTTATGGTGTTAAAGACTTCTAAGATCATCACGATTGGTTTATTCCATTCAAACAAAGCCCTTCTTTTTCTTCAGACCATTAAGATCTTTCGTACTGTGTTTGAGATCACCTTGAGGGTTGTAGGCGTGTGCTAGGGGTCACACTCGCGCGTGCATGTGCGTGTGCGTGGTGGTGTGTGTGCATGTGTATCTACCTTATAATGTAAAAAAAAAGATCTTGGGGATTAACCAATAAGGCATATGTTTCTGTTTCCCCCAATACATGTGCATCCCAGACCCTGATTGTTAGATTGGGACTTCCCCGTTTTTACTCTACTCTCAGCATTATTTGGTAGTCTAATAATTAATTCTGTTAAAAGGAAAATTTCCCCATCCAGTGAAGAGGTCAAGGAATGATGCTGCTCAGACTGATGATGAGGAAAGCTAATTTGTCCGAGCTAGTTTACCTGGGGTAAGTTGATTCACATTCCCCAAGAAAATGGTTAATAATCATTATATTGTTCTAACTGTGACTGCTTTTTAAGCCACCAATTGAACGTTAGGTAGCTCGTCTTATTGTTGTAAATTTCTGTTGCCATCTGCACCTAATATTATCTTATTCATGCATGTTGCTAATGATGTTGGCAGTAATAATTTTTTTTGCCGGGAAAATAAAATAGTAAATTTGTTTAATGAGAGTGCATTTGCAACGGAAAAATAGATAACTTACTGGCTCCGATTTATGACCCGGAGTGTGACTATTGCCATTCTTGGGCAAGGGTTGTTACCCATAACGTGGTTAGGGCCCTCGTTGGTTGACAATAGATACATGTTGATATTGAGAGTGACTAGACTATCCATAATTATTATCTCTAAGCACTATATTTAATGCATGCATATAGAGAATATCAAGTAAACCAAGATATTTATTAGAGTTATAAAGGGAATATCACACTAATTTGCATTGAAATATAAAATACATCCTATATTTATAGACAAGACTATTAAAAAAATACGCCGTATAAACTTGAACGGAGAGAGTACCTACAAGTAGTTTGATGAGGAATTATCTGAATAACTGGAATGAGCTCTGTCTGTTTTCAAATTCATTCAGAACCAAATCTGAGCCTAAAATGTTTTGTTGTGCAGGTCCATACAGGAAGAGTCAACTCGGAGCTGTAAAACTAAAACTATACCGATGGCTATACGTTGAGATGGCTAGGGACGCGGGCAATAATGAGTCGCCCCCACCTGTCCTCCGGAAGATCGTGCATGCTTACTGTGCATGGATGAATATGATTCTGTGTTTTTCGAGCAACCTAGTGCCCTGTGTAACGTATCGTATTTTTAGGTAGCACATTTAAATAACTCAACAGCTACCTACGAAGATTAGCTGTCGGGAATTAAGTGTACATTGTCAGATAAAAGGACAAATTAACTGCTTTTACATAAATTAAGGTCTAATGGTCAGAGTTTTTACAAGAGAGAGGCATAGCGAGCCTTGAATATATTATATTGCAAAAGACCGCATAGGCAAAATCTAAGCATAGACCAAAACCTTAAAACCAAATTAAATCGCCGTCTATGGCTTCTTGAAACTTTGAAGAGTTGGGTTTAAGCTAGGGTGAGTACACAACTGTACTCAACAAGTTGTATGAAAAATTCTGAATACTATATACAGGGTAGTCACAAAGGTTGGCATAAGTTTAATAGTTATGGTGGATACAGTTTTATTTTCAATAGTTATGGTGGATACAGTTTTATTTTTAAGCTTATTTTACGTTTGAAATACAAACCATAAATAATAGTAAGGAGGAGGGTTTTTCACAAGTTAACATGATTAAACCATTCCCTCAATTTCAAGGATTATTTGAGCTTGGTTACGGGAGTTACCTCAATTCAAATTTAGCTTCATTAACCGAAAGCACGGAGTATTTGAATATTATTTAATTAGACTCTGCAGAGCTGCTCAGCTTTACCCATAAGATATATACGGCCGTTAATGCCAAGCGCTAAATTACATGCGATTTAAATGTATGCGGTCAGGCCGAGATGATCATAGCCTTTTGTTGAACATTCATGGATAACCCCTAACCGGTAAGTCCAAGGCCATTTCACTTGAGACCCATTGCCTTGAGCTAGTACCTACCGTTGTGAGAACCGACGAATAGCGTTACGAAGCCTATTCCCGTCCTACCCCATCAGTCATTCTCCTTTCGAGAATGGTACCACCACATAAGTATTTTTCAGGAAATGAACAATGTATTGAGCTATGTCGGAAACGGTTCAACAAACCGGTCCGACTTGTGATTGAGCGGGATCTTAAGTTATTTACTTTGCTCAATGGGGGTTTAACCTTATGTTGCTAAAGACCAAGCCATAATCATCCACAAACCAATTTGGCACCTGCTCATACCAGTCACCGAACCATCTATGGCTTACGTCATTGGTCGGGGATCGGACTCACATCCACCTCGTGGTTAGTTCAATACTGTCTCCATGATCGTAGCACATTTTAAATACCCCGAGCCAACTGCTCATCATAATTTCATTTCTCATTTAAAGATTTTAAGAAAAGCTAATGAGACTAATTAATTAACTAAGGTGTGTAAGATCATTAACTAAGGTTATTCAAGGTTTAATAGGGTTCATCAATGTCAAGGAGGCTAATTACGAAACTAGGTATAATTAAGTTGCATGTCATTCTAAACTATTGGGTTTCAGTATTTTAACATACAATTAAAACAATGCAGTAGAAATTAAATACTACAATATTAGGGTAAATTGGGTTCAATATGTTCAAGGGTGTGCGGCTTGCCTTGCTGCGCGGTGGGGTCGGCTAAGTCGTAGTCGATGTAGTCGTACATGTCTCCGCTTGGGTATTGCTTCGGCTCGTGGGATTGCTCGGGCTCTGGGTGATGCGCAAACGTCGGATCTAACGCGGAACAACGAAAATCGAAAACGGCAAGTAAACAAAGAACGAAACGACGAACGCAAACGGAAACCGAAAACGGGAACGGAAAACGGTCGGAGGAGGTCCGAAGGGCAAACTGGGCACTTTTGAAATTTGGGAGCTTCAATGGTGGAGTGGAGGCTGTTTTTGGACTCAGTGGCTCGAGTCAAAATAGTGTATTTGGGCTATTTCTTTTTTTGATTTTTTATATAAAAAGAAAATTCAAAAATGGAAAAAAAAGAAAAGAAAAACTGCCAGGCCGAAATGGGCTGGCCCAGAAGGCCCAACAGTGGGGGGGGGGGGCGGGGGGGCGTGCACTGAGCTAGAAGGCTCCTAGCGGTCACAAAGCAGATCAGAACAGGAGGTCTTTTTTTGAATTCATGATCTGACAATCATCCCTGAAACGGTCCCAAACGGCAGATGATCCAAATATCAGCTGGTCCCGTTACAACGGCATTAATGTGCACATGTCAATAACATGCGTACGGATGATGAACTGTATTCGCCACAGAAGCAAGCATCTACTGGTAATATTAGGGTTAGCATGCCACACGAAAATTGAAGACAAGATTTAACGTGGAAAAGAAACATGTGAAAAAAAACCCACATGAGATAATCCACTATAATGTTCCAAGAACTACAAGTACAAGAGGTGTCTTATAGAGCCAAAGAGTCCTAGTTGTAGAAGATTTAACTCCTAACAAATTACGAATAAAACCAAAAGTCATGGCAATTAGAGATATTTGAGTTATCTCCAACAAACCTCCCCTTAACTAAAAATCCATAATGATATTATCTTCGAAAAACCCCGAAGGTTAATTAAGCACATGAATACAAGTGTGTTAAAAGTCCAAGACTACTAAACAAGGAAAACTGGAACAGTCAACATATCCAAACACTTGTAGTGCAAAAGACAGTTTGGAATAGTCTTATCCAAACACTTCTTACGAAGCAAAATTGAACAAACCTCTAGTAGGTCATGAGAAAGGCTGGAATAGTCAAACACAACTATCATAAAGCAAACGAAGAAACCTAGGTCTTTAACAATTCATTACCGCAAAAAAAGTCTAAGTCTGTGAAACTGACCTCCTGAAACAAATGCTCAAAACGGCATAAACCAAAACATCTCCTGTGGTACTTGATAAAATAGCGAAGAACTCATAATACATTTTTTATATGCTCCAATTAGAACACAAAATTCGGCAAACAACGCTCATTGAAATAGCAACTTGCACGTGTAGCCATCACATACATCAAACTGCCTACTGAAATTCCATAACATGGTTGAAATTACTCCTGCAAAAACATCAAGATGAAAGAAAATTCTTGTGCCATCAATGGAGTATAAATTAAAGCAGACCCCTCATATTGAGCTAAGATAACAAGACAACGTTGTAGTATCTACGCAAAAACAACTCCTCGCACTTCAGTATTTCATCTCAAACTGATATTGGAGCAAAACATTCACTAGTAAAACTCCGAAGAGTATAATGCTACCATCAGGCTGTCATCAAATTCCAACTTAATGTTGACAAAATCTCCATAATGCAACGTATTAAAAATGGTGAATAAAGCACCAAATTTAGTTGTCTCCTCAGCTGATTATTTTTTTTTCCCGAAATAGACGATGAAACGTCAAAGAAACCGATGATGCAACATCGAATAAATCTCCAAGAATGCCAATGATAAATCGACGATGAAACGTCAAAGAAACCGACGATGAAACTTTGAATAAATTGCCAATAATTAATCCCGCATAAAATGCATCGAAACCTGCCAATAATATACATAAAAGCTCTAATTTGCAACAATGAAATTGCATGAAATCCCGCTTTTTTTTTTTGCATTAGAATAGTTACCAGGATAAAAGGCAATTCTTTCCCCGTGTCCACATGTGTAAAAATGGCTCTCATTTGAACTTCTCATATAGCGAAAACTGATCTTGTTATCGAAATTCTCAATGTCAAATTTAGTAGATGACATGGTGGAGAAAAATTTAGACGATACGCTTGAGGAATGGGTTTCGCGTCTTCTCCGCTAGGATCCCACCGCACCATCTCGAGTAGTGGGATCAAGCCCTGATCCTTGAGCGAACAAACTTCTCCATTGCAAAAAAAGTAAACAAAGATGAGAAGAAACCGAAATGTGAAAAAGCTTCGAACTTTCTTCTAGTTCTTAAGATTTTTCACCTTTGTTTTCTCGATCAAATCTCTCAAATACGGAAGAAGAACAAAAGATGAAAGGCCTTAAGAGCCAAAAAAAGCAAGAAAACTCAAAGAAACTTTTTTCGCGCTTAAGAGTTTGAAGGCGTGAAGTGTTCGAGGGAAGCCCTACCTCCTTACTTATACTGTCCATTAGGACAGTTATACCGTCGGTTAAGTTACCAAAGAGATTGCAAAAAGATTTCCTTATCAAGAATTGAAACGGTGATATGATTAGTACGAGACCCCATAAATGTCTTGAAAGTTGAAAAGTCTCGAGTAAATACACATATTTATTTAATCCTCGGGGGCTAGCTGATGATGATTAATATGTCCTTAAATAATTTTTTAGGTTCACACGTTCTTAAATAAAAGGAGCCCATAAAAAAATATAAAACCCAAAGCCTATTACCTGGTTACAACTTCAATTAGAATTAAATTTAATCACGTGAAAAATTCCCCAACTAGTTTGACAAACTGGTCAAAGATAAAGTATACCTTCATTTACCCTGACCAACTACACATATACTAGTCGAGAATAACTTATTTGGTTGCCCCTGACCAACTTAGGTCAGGAATAACCTATTCAGTTACTCCGACCAGCAAACTGATCAGGCATTGAATAGCATTCGCCTCAACCTGAAACTGGTCAGAGAGGCAATTATGTTCGCATAAGACTAGTGTGCGGATGACACACACACACTCTCTCTCTCTCTCTCTCTCTCTCTCTCTCTCTGACAGGTACATATAATTAATTGGGAGTTATTCCCTACGAAAAGATACATCCTAGCGAAAAGACACCTCTTTACAAGAAACGCCTCCCAACGAGGAGACACCTCTTGGAAGATGACAACTATCAACCCTTCGTTTGATATAAATAGGATGCCCGCACAAGGACAAAAGATATGATGATCAGACACAAGAGAAAAGCAAAATTAGCACTAGTCTTCCATTTCTAGTTCGTAAACCTGTACTCTGTAAAACACAAGTGATTGAATAAAAGGCACTCATATTCATCCTATTTTTATAGTCTTGATTGTTTCTACGCAAAGGCAACTCCAAATCACATTCGTAAACTCGATCTAGGGACCTCCGGGTCTTGAACATCGATAGCACAACACACGAAAACTGAAGATAAGATTTAACGTAGAAAAAACTTGTGAAAAAAAACACAGGAAACAATCAACTATAATGTTTTAAGGATATTATGTACAAATGGGTGGCTTATATAGCTAAAGTTATCTTAGTTGTAAAAGATTTGACTTCTAATAAACTATAGATAAAATCAAAAGATATGATAATTAAAGATATTTAAGTTATCTCCAACGGTAACCATGGGCCAAGAGTATTGAATCATCAGTGTTCTTGCCTTTGGAAAATTTCGCAGCTTGTGGTGCTGCCACTGTGACCCATACACCATCATAAGCTCAATTCAATGAAACAAAGGCCTCTCTGCATGTGACAGTGCAAGATCTGTATATATACACAGCCCTCTTGTGCCGAACCAACTTGTGACCTTGGAATACAAAGATCAAGAGCAGGTTAAGACGGTTCCCGGAATACTAGCTCATCTTCGGGCTTCAGCGACAATATCCCTCTTTTCTCACGAGCATATCACGATCCATTGTGGTAACAGAACAACAAATTTTTTCTTTGCTCAAGGTGTAAGTAAGAAGAGCGGCGGCATCCGAGTAGACACCTTCAATAGTACCACTTGTAATATAATGTTAACAAAATCCTATGTTGACAAAACACAATGTGCTATTATGGAAGAGACAATTTAATCATTTAAACTATCGTAATAAAAAGATAGAGTATTCCTTCAATTCAAGATTGGTGGCTACATCTGCGTTCCTTGCTGCCGCACCATGCAAGACGCAACTTCGATGATCTAATCATCTTCGGTTTTTTGAACCTCTGGAAGGAAAGGAATGCGCGCATCTTCCAGGAGACGGCGAACACCGTACAACTAGTAGTCAGTAGAGCCAAGGCAAACGTTGTTGAGTTTAATTTTGCTTTTAAGAGAGTAGGCTAAGTGGTGGGTTTCCCATCCTGTTCCTGGGAGCCCTTGTCGTCGACTGTCGTTTGAAGTTGTGGCTAGACTATGTTATTTGTTTCTCTTCTTAATTGATTAGGCAGAGCTCCTGCCACCAGTTTTGAAAAAAAGATAGTGTATAAGAGAAATAATGTGATAAAAATAATATAAAATAGTTAGAGAAATGGCTTTAAAGATAAACTATTGAAGATGTTATCTCTAGTGCTGTTTTTAGATGAATCGAAATACTTATAAACAACTTTTAAAGAAATACTATTTTGAGAGGTGCTTCTATGCACTTCTTTTTTAAAATTACACAAATATTAAAGCATAAATAAATGTTAGATGAGAATTACTTATCTTTTCGATTGTTTCAAAATTTGTACAACTTATATTAGGAGGAAAAACATAGAAGCATATTTTTATATACTCTAACTCATTAGACCTCCCCTGCAGCCGCCAACTGCCAGCGCCGCCGAATATCACGAGTCCACACGGTGGCTTCGGGGTACATCACAGGCGGCGAGGCGCCATGACGTGACGGCGGAGGCCTACACGCCGCAGCTCTCGGCGAAGGACAGCATTGAGCTTGAGCGATTCGTATGCATAATACATGTGGGGAATCCCCAATGAGAGCCGTTCCATCGAGATCGCGTGGTCTAGATGGGGAAAGCAGAGGTCGCATGAACTACTTATTTGAGGGAAAAGTACAATTACTCATTTGTCTTATATGTTTTACTGATATATAGCTCTAAAGTCCGTATATCAGTAATATATCATAAAACAAATGATCAATGATACATGTAAGTGAGGGCAAATCACCCATTGTTTCAACGATAAGGGAGCGGGAGTTTTTTTGTAAAGAGCCCCTCGAATTACTTTATTTTACACTAGTTTGACCTTACGCTTCCCTCCCCGACGCCGGCTATGGCGGCGACGGTGCGGTTCGGGCTCCTTGTGGCGATGTTCCAGGCCATGTCGCGCGACCGCACGGCGGCGAAGAAGCGCGGCCGCCTTCGCGCTTTTCTCGACCGCGCCTACGGGCCCAGCGGCAGAGACGACTACTTCAGCGCGCTCCGCCTCGTCCTCCCGGGGCTCGACCGCGAGCGCGGCTCGTACGGGCTCAAGGAGACCGCCCTCGCCGCCGCGCTCGTAGACGCCCTCGGCATCGCCAAGGACTCCCCCGACGCCGTCCGGCTCACCAACTGGCGCCGCGGCGGCGTTGGCCGCAACGTCGGCAACTTCGCCCTCGTCGCCGCGGAGGTATTGTCGCACCCACTGTCCCATTCATCAATCGCGCGCTCTCTCTCTCTCTCTAGAACTGAGCGCCTCGCTGTCGATGGTTTGCTGTTTTGGGTTCGATGGGTTGTGCTAGTTGAGTGAATTGCGTATGCTTTAGCCGCCGAGGATTAGAGGTAGATTTGCTGCCTTGAGTTGTGTGCTTGGAATTGCTTCTCCATATGTGTACGGTGGGCTATGGTTAGTGTATTCACTGTGATTTGGTGGACAGCATGCAACGAAAATGTCCTCTTGGTTCATAGAGTGGAAGCATTTTTGCTCTTTGTTTAGTTTCATTCGATTGGATGGATACAGTTTGTGATTAAAAAAATGCTGATCCAGTTCAAAATGTATGTAGCTAGACTTTTTGATCAAAATGCTGCTTTGACTGTTGTCGTTTTGGCCAGTTTCCCTTGCCTGCTGTTCTTCAGGCTCGTGCTTAACATAATTTTTGGTTGCGACTCAGGTACTGCAGCGGAGGCAAGGAATGACTTCTGGTGGATTGACGATAAAGGAGGTGAACGACGCACTCGATTGTCTAGCTGCAACTGAGAATAGGTAGCTTATACATCTATTTCATTTATATTCGTGTGTGCCTGAAAAGTGAGAAGTTCTTCCTCATTCTTGATAGGTCTGAGAAAGCTTCGATCCTTTCTAGTCTGATCAAGAAGACTAATGCCCTTGAAATGAAGTGGCTTCTGATGATTATTCTTAAAGGTGAGGTTGCTCTACTCATTGCTGTTTTTGCACATTTTTATATATTTTCTGCTGCATTTCTGCAGTGTTTTTGCATCGCAGTTGATGTTTTCCGTACTTCATCATAGATTTAAAATTGGGGATCAGTGAGAAGAGCGTATTCCATGAGTTTCATCCTGATGCTGAAGACTTGTTCAATGTCACTTGCGACTTGAAATTGGTCTGTGAAAAGCTCAATGATAGAAGCCAAAGGCATAAACGGCAGGTGATGATACTGAAGTTCTTTGCTTGTACTTTGTTTCTCAAGATGTACTATTCGTGGTGCAACAGTGTAATTCCTGAAAAATGTAGTGTTGGTTGGAGGCTTTTTTTCATCTTTTTTAGTGTGTGTGCATGTTTTTTTTGGATTGTTTGCGGGCATCGATATCTTTCAGACATAGTCACACAAAAGTATCATGACTTTATAATATTTTCTTATGAATTATGCTATTCTGTTGCTGCACTCTGCAGTACTCATAGATACAATTTTTTGAGACGGGGGTGCCCAAGGTTATTGTTGCATGATATATTTATGCTGTATGACCAGGATATAGAAATTGGAAAGGCTGTCAGGCCTCAGCTAGCTACGAGAGTCAGTAATGCTTCAGCCGCTTGGAAGAAGGTCTTTCCTTGCTTTCTGTTCTACCTTCTAGTGTGATAGTGAAAGATGTAGCCATTGCTCAGGAAATGCCTTCTTTATATTTCTCTTCTGCATCACTTGAATTTGCTTGGTCACACGCTGCCTCTCCATCTCTCCAGTTTCATGGCAAACAAGTGGTTGCTGAGTGCAAATTTGATGGTGACCGTATTCAAATTCACAAGAATGGGGAAGAGATTCATTTCTTCTCAAGGTAAATTAAATGGTTTCCCCATTTACTTCTTGCATATTCTTCTGAAACATATCGGTTCTTTTGTCATGGTATTTTCTTTTTCTGCCTGTAGAAGTTTTCATCATTGCAGAAAAGCCTCATCTTGGCCCACTAATGTTTTATGTATATCAGGAGCTTTCTTGATCACGATGAATATGCACCTGGAATGTCCAAGGTTATTATGGAAAATATCCTGGTTGACAGGTAATGTTCATATAACCTCTATTATAGAGGAAGGAATTGCCGGCTTCTCAGCCGGCCACCTCACCCCCCATGTCATTTTGCAAAAAAGACCTCCGTTCCCTCCAAATTACGGATAGATCCCTGGAAAATTACAGACAGGTCTTTTGCGATTTTTTATGAGGGTAAGAATAATTTTTTAAGATTGCGTTTAGGTCCCTGGTTCGGTACTTTACGGAAAAGCCCATCGCTAAATACAAATCTCAACCGAGCCCTTTCCTAATTTTTCAAAATAGCGAACAGGTCCAAAAATATAACAAATAGGTCCCCATAACTTACATCCAGGTCCTTTCTCCGTTTTTCTCGGAAAAAATATTTTCGTCAACAGAAATATGTGTACGGATCTATCTCTAGATTTTTTTTTCCAAACTCGATCTCTGATTTCTAGCTTTTTTCCCCAACTCGATTTCTAATATTTTTCGAAACGTGTATTATTACTCGATCTTATATTTTCCAAAACATGTATTATTACTTGGTAAACACATATGGTGTTATATTTTCCAGAACGATCTCTAATATTTTTCAAAACATATATTATTACCCGGTAAACGCATAAGGTGATAAACTCGGTATCTACATTTTTTTTGCAACTCGATCTCTAAAATTTTCCAAGGCGTATATGGTGTTCAACTCGACGTCTACAATTTTTTGCCAACTCAAAATCTACTATTTTTTGGAACATGTAATATTCATTTTTATTGAAAAAAGGCTTGTTGTTACGCAAATTCGTCGACGGTTCCTACCTAGCATATTTTCCTCCAAAAAAAACCAAACGAACAAAAAAAACCTTAGATCTTTCTGCCTTTTCCCAGAAATCAAAGCGCAGCCCTGCCTAGTTATTATTACTAGTGAGGAGATTTCTTGAAGATCACAAGGTTCAGTAATCAGTAGTATCCTAGCATGTTTTATTTTTTCTGGGAACAACTGTACTTAGACATTAATAAGAACTAGGACCAGACTTTGCATGGAAAAACAAATATCCATCTCATGGGCTTGGTCTTATCATAGTCAAAATTGCAAATAGATGAAATCTTGTCAATGATCAATATCAACAAGGAATTAGTTTGTTGTCCTCTTTGGCTGTAGTTAACTAGTTATAGACGAACCTGAGAATGTTATTATTGCTCCTTAGTGTTACTTCTTAGACAATAGAAGCTTCTCTGTAAAATGTTGTTGATCCTTTGTGTAGGTTGTTTCACAATACAAACTTCTTGATAATTCATTCTCAACTCTGATTTGAATTCATATGCACCCCCCCCCCCCCCAGGTGTATTTTGGATGGAGAGATGCTTGTTTGGGACACTGTGCTTAACCGGTTTGCAGAATTTGGTTCAAACCAGGAAATAGGTTTCTGAAATTTCATTGTAAATCATAAAACTTTGCCTTTTTCTGTTGAATGTTTTATAGTGGATTCAACTAATTTTTGTTCGCAGCGAAGGCCGCACGGGAGGGGCTGGAGACTTATCGACAGGTTTTATCATGAATTTATTCACTATATGTGCTGGTTTTATTTTCAGAGTGGTCCTTGTGTGGAAGTTCCTATCTAACTGAATTTATTTTGTGCTTGCAGTTGTGCTGTATCCTTCAATTTTAAGTATTTCTTATGTTCTTCCTTTCTGTCTAGAGATATATATTTGTTTCAATATCCTGAAATGTCCCAACATATGTGTTCCTAGGTTTATTATTTTTTGTACATTTAATATATGACCTGAAATATCTTTTCTTTGTTGTCTGCTTAGATACTTCATGATAAGGACATATTCAGGATTAACATTATTTTCCATGAATACTTTTTTACATAGAGACACCTTTCAGTTTATAATATTCCTTTTCCTTTTCATGCTGGTCATGTTTTACTTGACGCTGGGAATGTATAGATGTTGCTTTTGACATTCTTTATGCTGGAGACACTAGTGTTATCCACCAAAGTTTGACAGAGCGGCACGGAATTCTGCGGAAGGTCGTCAAACCTTTAAAGGGCCGTCTTGAGATTTTGGTCCCAACAGGTGGTCTGAACATCCATCATCCTCCAGGTAGCTGATGAATTTTATATTTCTGTCATTTTTTTTTTCTGATGAACGCACATGTGAGTTCACTCACTGTACATCTGATTCAAATAAATTGATTTAGGCATCCTTTCGAATTTTTCACCACAGGATGTTGACAGAACTTTTTGTTTTGCTAGATTTTTTTACTTTCTTGTAGTGCATAACAAGCTTGATTGTGTTTACTTATACTTTTTACTTTTCAGTAGTGTGTAACAGTAGATATATTTGTAACTTGCAGATGAACCATGCTGGTCCATTTCTGCGCGCAATGTTGAAGATGTGGAGAAATTCTTCAAGGACACTATTGATAACAGGTTTCTTCCCACTTCCCCAAACACTATCCAACATAGCAGCCTTTTATTTCACTAATTATTCGATTTGAGCTCTTATGATTATTCGATTTGAGCTCTTATGATTATCCGATCTGTTATTTTGTTCTTAGAGATGAGGGGATTGTACTAAAGGACCTTGATTCCAAATGGGAACCTGGTGATCGAAGTGGAAAGTGGCTTAAATTAAAGCCTGATTATATACACGCTGGTGCTGATCTGGATGTTATTATTATAGGTTTAGCATCTTTCCACCTTACTTGGAGAATAAACAATAAAGTTTCTGCAACTGTTGATTGAATGCATTGATTGAGAGTACGTTGATTCATTTGTGTTAGGTGGATATTATGGATCAGGACGTCGAGGAGGAGAGGTGTGTGTGCATATTCTTATTCTGAACTAAACACTTAACTCAATGACTCACTGTTCTAGTTTCAACATTAGGGCTAGTGGGGTATGAATGTTATTAGTATCACATCACATGCTTTAAAGTTCTGAAAGCTTACCTATGTCTATTCCTACATAATCACTCAAGGACATACAATTGCATTTTTCTTGTATTGCTAAGAACATAATTACGTTGACTTTGTTCTTTGCAAGTAGAATGCTATGAAAAAACGCTGATCATTCTCAACCGATTTATAGGTTGCACAGTTTTTGGTTGGTCTTGCAGTGCCTTCAGATGATAATAGTTATCCGAAAAAGTAAGCACACTTTTTCTTCTACCATTGTTTATATTTGACAGTGTGGAAAAAACTGTAGATGGAGATCCTAATAAGAGAGGGAATGTGGTTTTCGTAATGATATAATGTTGTTCTTAGTACCTGAGTTCTCAATAGGAGGTTTTGATATGGTCAGAGTTTTCTTTTCTTTTTTCATGTACTTTGTTTTCTTTGCAAGATTTCTTTCTTTTTGTCGAGTCGGGAGTGGTCTCTCTGATGAAGAGCTTGATGTTCTTGTCACCAAACTGAAGCCCCATTTCAGGTATTTATTATTTGTTTGTTCTGTTGCATTGTTATTAGTTTAGCATGTTGTTGAAACTTGAAACACGCTTCCTCAAAGCACGTGAACTTATTTGCTACTCTTCATTCTTCAAGGCACTTTATTCCCTTCTCATATTTGGCTATTTCTGAATCAGGAAAAATGAGCACCCCAAAAAACCACCCATATTTTATGAAGTGACAAACAATTTGAAGGAGAGGCCTGATGTTTGGATAGAAAGCCCTGACAAGTAAGCTTTATATAATTCTGAGTTCTTGGCTTCTTTCTAGCCATTCTCTCAGGTGTAGGAAGCATCTGATCTGCTACATCACTAATTTCAGGTCAGTCATAATATCTATTACAAGTGACATTCGAACAATCAAGTCCGAGGTAATTCATTTAGAGGATTAAACACTGGATGTATTGCAGTCTTCATAAGCATTATGCTTGCGAAATATGTGTTCTTTTCCAATCAGCTGATTTGCTCTCCCAACTGGTTTTTTGATATTTGCTTCTAATATATTAAAGGTATTTGCCGCCCCATACAGCCTGAGGTTCCCCCGCATTCAACGAGTGAGACATGATAAGCCATGGCACGAGTGCCTTGATGTGCAGGGTAATTCTTTTTGTGCTTTAATAGTTAATTTTGTATACTGAATTACTGATTGCCTCATTTTTTTATTTGAATATCTTACGACGAGGTACATTTGTTTTGATGCGTTGTAAGCATCTTGATTATATCTCAAAGATGAACTTTCTATGAAATCTTGATCATCACAGCATTTATGGACATTGTGCATTCGAGTAATGGGACAATGCACTGGGCAGCAGATGATAATAGTATGAAGACTGGTAATTTAAAGAACTCAAGAACAAACAAAAGGGGGGAGAAGAAGAATGTATCAATCATCCCTTCACATCTTATGAAGACTGACTTATCAGGCCTAAAGGGTGAAACCCTAATATTTGCAAACATGATGTTCTGTATCCTTTCTTGGCATATTCTTCACTACCTACACTACTGTGTCGAAGGTCAAACAACTATATATGCATTTACTGCACACTGTAAATTTGACATGGTTCCTTCCTTATCATACTTAGATTTTGTTAACATTCCTCCATCATATAATCTCGAACATTTCCATAAACTGGTTGTGGAGAATGGGGGGTCATTCTCGATGAATCTTAACGACTCAGTTACTCACTGCATAGCAGCGGAGAAAAAAAGTATTTTCCTTTTTTATTCAGGAATTCTCTTTTTTTCCTTATTTTGAGTGTTGAGTACATATATGTTAAAGGCTATTTGCTTTTGCATTACCAGGTATCAAATATCAGGCAGCCATACGTCAGGGAAGGATCATTCACTATTCCTGGATCTTGGACTGTTGCAAGCAAAAACACGTTCTTCATTTGCAGCCTAAGTTTGTCCCTTGCTTACAGCCCATATTTCTTTCATAAAAAAATATTCTAATGCAATTCATTGTACAGGTATATCCTCTTTCTTGCAGATTTTGCCAGGCACATATTTCCTGAAGAGATCGACTCATATGCTGACTATTACTACTGGGACATTGATATTGCTGACCTCAAGCAGGTGTGAGGCTTATTCCTACATGTAGCACATGCTTTATCTCATTAGATGCATTTGACAGTAGTTCAAAATTCAAGATGTGACACTGGGGCCTAAATTAAACCGTGCAATCAGCTATATAACAGAAGGTGCATAAATTACGTTAGTACGCCCTACTTATTCATTGTACAGGTCACTGGAAGCTATGTGGAATTTCTTTGTATAGTTTATACAAGCTGGGGACGGTCTACTTCATACTTCTTAGGGTGCTAATATGCAAACTCCCCACGTGAGCCTTTGGATGAGATGGGGCTAGGACGGCCTAGTTACTGAGACATCTCTTAGAGAGAGAAAAATCATGTATGAGGGACTCCACCGCTTTAAGTCTCCCTAAATAATATCCATCCAACACTCATCCAACAATCCATGCTGGAGTTTGTATGACAGCACGCAAAGATAATTAGCCATAGATACTTCGCAATAAGCCATTTATTGTTTACACCCCTGGCGTGCTAAGTTTGTTCTTAAGAGGTTTTATCACATAAAATTCCTAGCTTGTACTAAGAAGCATGCTCCAAGTAGATAACTGGTGGCAAAGTTGTTGCATACTGTAACTTGAAATGTTGATGCTTTCTGCATTTTACAAAGACTAATTTATGACGATTCATTCTGATGTTTATTCTTTCTTTGGTCCATTGTTTAGATTTTCAGCAACATGGACAAAGTTGCTGTCGATTCAAACATGGTACATCAGTACAAAAAGAAGTATTGTGCAGAGGAGAGATTCTGCTTCTTCCAGGGTTGCTGTGTTTACATCCATCATGCACCCTTAGTGTAAGTCTCATTTGCTATCAAGTAATATCATCTTTCACATAATGTGACTCATTTGATTTTTTTTCTTTTTCCTACAGGAATGAGGACTACAATGTAATATCTGATCTTGCACTGAAGAGGGTGAAGCAAGAGCTTACCATGCATGGTGGTCAAGTTTACAGCAGCCTTGCTCCTGCTACTCATTTGGTTATAGTTTCAGTTCTACAGGCCTACAATTTTGACATAGTGTACAAGAGGTAACGATTTAATGCTTATGATTTTTTTTTGC
This sequence comes from Rhipidocladum racemiflorum, assembly GCA_036346355.1. NCBI lineage: Eukaryota > Viridiplantae > Streptophyta > Magnoliopsida > Poales > Poaceae > Rhipidocladum > Rhipidocladum racemiflorum. The sequence continues at coordinate 64,717,409 of CM070576.1, read as the reverse complement.
GAGAGAAGGGAAATGGGAACACTTATGCAACTGTACTGGTTGTTTATGTAGCTTCTCTCCTGCTGAGAGGCGTTATCTACATGACAAAAGATTGCATGTTGTCAGTGATAAGTGGTTGGAAGATTCAGTGGAAAAACAAATGAAGCTGCCTGAAACCGCTTACAACCTTAAACCGGATACATTAGAAGAAGTACAAATTGAAAGGAGGTAAATGTTGAATGTTCACATTTTAATATTGAAAATATTTACCGTTGTTATCAATCTGTAATATTTTTTCTGATGTTCCTATTTTGTTTCAGTGAGGAAAAGGTCCAGCCTTCTAATGATAAGCGTGAGGAGGAGGAAGAGGTTGAAAGATCTCATGTTAAACATGTACCAAGGAAAAGGGGCAGGCCAGCCAGTAGTAGTTCGAGAACTGTCAGGGCTGCTCCTAGGCCAGTCCGAAGAACAAGGGCTAGAAGAGGAAATCAGCATACAAAAATAGATGATGTTGAATCTGAAGAAAGTGGCCCTGGTGAAACAGGTCAAGATGATCAAAAGTTGAACACAGATTATATCTCTAGGATGGAAGAAGATAACAGTGACAAAGACCAACGACCTCCTCCAGCTGCTCCTAGACCAGTCCGAAGAACAAGGGCTAGAAGAGGAAACCGGCATGCAAAAATAGATTATGGTGAATCTGAACAGAGCGGCCCTGGTGAAGCATGTCAAGAAGATCAAAAGTTGTACACAGATTCCACCTCTAAGAAGGAAGAAGACAACCTTGACGAAGACCAAGGACCGCCTCCAGGTGCCCAGTTTATCACATTGGGTGGGCAAGAGCCCAAAGGTGTGGAATTGAGTAACGTGGAGGAGATATCAAGCGGTCCAAAATACGAAAGCATAGAAACTTTGCAAAGAACAAACCCTGCTGAAGCAACGAGTAGTATAACAGGTCAGAAGATCGAACAAATGGTTGATCCATTGCACGCGATGCTTCTGGACATGATACCGACCCTTAGCCAGAAAAGGAGAGAAGATTCGGGCAGGGATCCTCCAGCCAAATTTGATAAGGATCCACCACGGCTAGGAAGTTCGACATCGAATTGTGGGGTTCCAGTGACACAGGCAGGAAGTTCTGCATGCAATTCTGAGGTTCCAGCACCACAGGCAGGAAGTTCGACATGCAGTGCCGGGGTTCCAGCCCCAGACCCAAATGCTCCTGCTCCTTCAAAGAAGAAAAAGGTCAGTTACAAAGATGTTGCTAGTGATCTTCTGAAAGATTGGTGAGAGTGCTTCGTCACTTCGGGATAACCTGTACGCTGCACATTTTTTCCCCTGTGGTCACTGTCTTGTAAACATGGCAGATGCTTGTAAATATACCTGTTCGTAGCATGGCCCTAGTTCTCTTGTTTTGTCGGTTGAGAGCAGAGACATGAGTCCTGCCTGACAAAAAATGATGTCGAGTTTGAGCAAAATATCGTGGATCAAGTGTTGCTCCGTATTGCTGGATTTGCTGCGCTTGTTGCAACTTGTAATTGTGTGGGCAGCGTCTGCAATGCTGGGGTCTGGGAGTGCTCCCGACCATCAGCACTCTTGGTTCGGCCGTAGGGAGCTAGGGATGGAATATGGATGCGCGAGCGGCCCAATATCCATCAGGCGTCAATAGCGGTGGGCATTTTTAAACTGAAACAAATTACCAAATCGAATTGACTAATTATTTTGATTTTTTTTCAATTTATGATTTATGATTTGATTTTTATTTTAATATAATTTGGTTTTTGGTATTCGGTTGGTTTTTTGATTTTGGAAATCGAAATAACCGAATAGCTCATGTACGATACCAATTTTATAATGTTCTTTATAAAGTCACTAAGCAATTTTCATGTTCTAACATCTTATGCATATGCGTGGTATATTTATATATTCTATTATATTTATATTGTAATGACATGCATATTATATGGATTTATCTCTACTTTGTGTTACGATATGATAAGAATAAAATCTAATGTGCATAGTATTTATTCATATTTCGGTTAACCGAAAAACCGAATTAACCAAACCCAAATATTTTGGTTAATTTGGTTTGATTTTTCATTTTGGTTCGAGAAATTCGACAGTTAGTTTCTAAAACCCGAACAAATTAAATTGAAAAAATCGAATGTCCACACCTAGCGTCAACGCCCCCAACGCCGTGGACGACAGCAACGTCAACACGCGTGCCTCTCTTCCTTCTCACAAGCTAGAGCAATGGCTTACATCCCTCTCTTCTCACAAGTTAGAGCAATAAAATTCACAAATCATTACTATTAGAAGTAACAAAGCCAGAACCAGCTTGCTTCTTCATTGCTCACTCAATGCATACACCTTCATTCTCTCCTCCCTCCCTCCCTCTCTTCTTATAGCCAGAACCATGCATACGGACATCACGAGGAAACAAAGTAGCCGGACATCATCGCATGCATGGATCATCACATGTATGCATGCTGCCAACATCTTCACTTACATGCATGCAACGGGACATCTTCACTCCTTCAAATCATCGCATGCATGCAGCCGCGCCAAAAGCACCGGCAAATCCCATTATCATTGCGTCGTTGCCTCATGCCTGATTTTTGAGAAACCGGGTATGCATTCCATACCCAGGTTTTCATAAACCGGGTATTGCTTAACCGGTTTTTCAGAAACCGGATATGCAATACCTAGATTTTCAAATACCAAATACGCGATTATCAATTTTTGAAATTCCGAGAAAAGCTAAACTGGAATTTGAAATTCCAGACATGGATAAATTTTCTGTTAATATGCAAAAAAAAATTATATCATTTTATGAATACGAATCGAATCTTGTATCAAATACAAAACTTTCCCATTGTGCGTACCGCAGTCCGCAGCACGCGGGCTTGTTCAGATCAGGCCACGGTCCCAGATTAGTGGATGCGGGATCCCGCTGCGCGCCTGCGGGTGCGGCCACGATATCCACCGTCTCGCGCGCGCGCGCCCGCCCGCCTCTTGGCTTTGGCCGGCCATTGGGAACTCACTGACTCCTTGCTCCAAGGCTCACATCCAGAAGACGCCGCGCCGCGCCTCTCCTCGCGTAAGCGGTGGCGAAAGACCTCGTGCGCCGAGTCTGACGCTACGGCCCGGCCATGCCGAAAAAAACAAAAGCGCGCGGCCTGCTCGATCGATGCCGCCGGCGCGACGTCGGTGTGGGAATCCGGCCACCATGCACGTACATACCAAGCTATAGGTCGCTGCTGCAGCTGTGTGCAAAATTGCAACCGTCGTACGTCCTGGCACTGCACCGCGAATAAAAGACGTCGCAACTCGCACTTGCTTGAGTCGGAGTGGTGGGCGCGTGTTGACCCAACGCTGATTTGTTCCATCCGACCAACTCCACATGGCCTTCGTCGTAAAATTAAGTGGCTTCATCAATCCGTGGACCATTAACATTTTCGTCAACGCGTGGATGACAAAGACATCGAAAGAGCCCTTGCACGGCCTTTCATACTTTTATGGAAATCTTTTAGATTGCACCAAACTATTGCCCTAGTGAAAAATCCACTGTCGTCCTAGTGAGAATGGCAATGATCTGAGCTTCGACCATTAATCAATTATACCACACTGAATGGTTGATGATAATGAGTAGTACAGCATTTTCCAACGAACTAATCTCCCAATCTGATCCACCGTGTCCATCAGTTTCAAAGACTTACCAGTAACCAGAAAAATCACCATGAATTCTGTACCGCTTAATTACCTAAAGAAGAAATTATTTTCTAACAAAACAACATTGATTTTATATTTTAAAAAGAAAGAACATTATTTTTTTGAAAAAGAGATAAAAAAAATTGTACTGTACTTGTTCCGGTGGTTATTTACCGTAGTAGGCCCCAGTTAACGATGGCCGAAACCCCAAAAATCACACACACACACACACACACAAAAACACATCCGGGCAGGGACATACGATACGACCCAACGCGCGAATCGCCGAGGACCTCGCCGGAGGCGGCGACGAGCTTGGATTCCGGCGATCTACTCGCCGGAGGCGGCGTCCATGGCTCGTCGGTCGTCATCCTCATCGTCGGGCGCGTGGCTGTACCTGAACCCCGCATATTACCTCAAACGGCCGAAGCGCCTCGCCCTCCTCTTCTTCGTCTTCGTCGCAGCCACCTTCGCCTTCTGGGACCGCCAGTCACTCGTCCGCGAGTACGAGGTGCGCCACTCTCACCGCGGGAACACCCCCCCACCCGATGTTGAAACTGCGGGGATCTGATTGATTGCTGCCGCTTTGCTTCGGGTTTCAAATTTGTTGAGGCGCCGATTGGTCGCTGGATCTGGTTATAGAGAGAACTTGTGGTTTAAGCAGGAACTTACTACGATAGTTCTAGGAATCGGGATGATTGGGCGTTGGCGGTGGTGCTTCTGGGATTCATTTGTGAGAGATTATGCCGAGGATTTGTCTCTGTAAAAATCTTGACGATTCTCGTTCCGAGTTTGGATCTTGTGAGCTGCGTATTAGGGTGGCATGAGGGTCTACAAGACTACAACTCTACGTATGTAACTATAATTTTTATTAGCTTGGATTTCTCACCAACTTTGACTATAATTTATCGAAGAAGGTTGGATCCTTCAGTTCTGGGATTAGCTGGAGGTGTATGGGTGTATTGAGGTATTTTACGAGCTTATATTTCTCTCAAGTTGTACTGTAAAGGTGGGAACGTCTGAACCATTTCTCCTAATTTGAGGGAATAATTTGAATCTTGCTATGTTTTGGGATTATTAGAAGGTGTGGATCTGGATGGTAGAATTCTAGTCAGAATCTTTTATAGGGCACATGCATCTTTGTTGTTTCAGTCTGTAGCAAAATGACTAGGAATTGATAAATATCTGTTGAGTTTTGAGGTGCCATAGTCATTGTGAACCCCCTATTATGTTATGTATATGGTTATATATCAATTTAATTTCGTTAAGAGATGAAATTAAGGCTACGTTGTTATTTCCCGCTTGTTCATTGAGACTTGTTGGGAGTAATTCAATAATGTGATGGATGTGACACATGAGCTGTGATTATAAATTTGAGCAAGTTACCATCTATTGGATTTGGTAAGTCAATCCAATTTTTCAGTAATAGGTGAGCACTGAGCAAAATATGAATAGGAAGTAAGGTGGATAACTCATCTGCTATTTAAGAGAATTATGATTTTATTTATTACTTTCTTTAATTTGGTTAGTGGCCTTATTGTGTGAGAGTGAATGAAGGTATAGTATCAGGGAAAGAAATTTTGGTGATGGACCGTATCTTTGGGTCATCACAAATGATGTAACTATGATTGTAGTGTGGCACTTTAGATTGTTGTATTTCATGTTCAGTGTTACCGCGATCAGTGGGGTTGGTTGGAAGTTGCACGTGTATGCTGACACATTTATTTTGGTTCAAGTCGACTCATATATCTTTCTTGGAATATGCATGTACTCTTGACATACCCATGGTTATCACGGCGCCCCGGCGAGGCGAGTCGCCTCCGGGGCGCCTGGACGCCTAGGCGGGCGTCTAGACGAAGATTAGGCGACCAAAAAAACTAGTGTATATTCCTCTTTTCTATCTCCTGAGATCCTTTTTGGCCCAAGTTTTGGCCCACTTGGCCAGCCCAGCCCAGTCCGGTTGCCTCTCCTCCCAACCCCCAACCCTACCCCTGCTGGCCGACTCCCCCATGTCCCCAACTCCCCATGCAGCTGCCGCCCCTCCCCGATTCCCCATCTCCCCCGCGCCGCCTCCCCTGCGCGTCTCCCCTGCCGCCTCCTGCAGTGCCTCGCGCGTCTCCCCAGCTGACCTCACGCCGCCTCCGCCGTCTCCCGCCCGCGCCTCTGCGCGTCTCCCAGCCGTCTCCCCGCCGCACCTCGCGCCATCTCCCCGCCGCCCCTCCTCGACTCCCCATCGCCCCTGCGCGACCCGCGCGACGGCGGAGGCGCAACCCGAGGCGACCCAAAGCAGAGGAAGATGGCGGCGGGGGAGCTGGGGAAGCCGGCGGCGGGGCATCTCCGGTTCAGGCGAGGCGAGCCGACGCAGCGAGCTCCAGCGGCCGACTGGACGCCTAGGCGGCGCCTAGGCGACGCCGTAATAACCGTGGACATACCTCTATTTACTCATCACTTGAGTTTTGAGTTCCTTGCAAAATGTGGAACTTAAGAACCTGAACATAAGTTATAATCAATGCTATTCAAAAGTAACCTGTCACTAACTTGAATTTTGTGTTCTAAACTGCTTAAATGAAAATTTTAAATTATACTAGTAAAAGTGTAAGCTTCTTTTGCAAGCACTTCTTTGCATTTTACTTGTTGACGCGATCCTACAGCTGGTAAATGTGAATAAATACAGATATGACAGATTTTGGGATGCACTTGATAAATGCTTCTCATCACTTTTTTTTAATTATTTGATATCACCTCAACTCTGTAAGCATGCAGTTCAGCTTCCATAATTTTTTGTTGAAGAAAGACATTGCAATTGTCTTTTTACCTCTTTATTAGTGATGGCTTCAAAGCTCCAGCAATAGTAACTTGTTTACTGTATGAATTTTGTTTTTGTTATTTCTTCAATTGCAGTCGGAGATTTCCCGATTGGATGATGAAATAAATCGGTTGCATGACCAGGTAAATACCATTGCAAATTTTCTTTGAAGTGTCATGCCGGTTTACTTATTTCTTTTAGTCAAGCTTTTTTTTTGTTGAAAAATTAAATATTCAAAGTTTGATGTCTTTTCTGTAGTTAAGAAAGGCTGGAGTTCATCTGGATGAAAATCCAGTAAGTGACAAAATGTCCAAAAAAGATATTGTAGAAATCGATCCTATTAATAACGAAAGGAGGGATAAGGTTAAGGAGGCTATGCTCCACGCTTGGAATTCCTATGTAAAGTATGCATGGGGAATGGATGAGCTTCAGGTTTGTTTAAGTCATTCTGATTATAATTTGTTTTGCCTTTTTCAATTTGTCCGAGCAAACTCTAAAATGCCTTTTGCTTTTTTCACACCCCAATTTCCAGCCACAATCAAAGAATGGTATCAATAGCTTTGGTGGTCTCGGGGCAACCCTTGTGGACTCACTTGATACGCTGTATATAATGGGCCTAAAAGATGAATTTCAGAAGGCTAGAGAGTGAGTTCCACTTGTTTTTCACCATGTAAAGCTTTTAAAATACTTTCTCTGGTGCTTTCGTTTGATCCATTACTGAAGGCAAATTAGCATTTGATTTTAATTTGCTTGTATGAATATTCAATTTTGTAGACTAAACCTGTGCCGGCATTGCCCTTTTATATTATATGATGTTTAAATGTAAAATTCCCTGAATTTAGAAAGTAAGCTGGTATTTTATCCACAAATGTGTCTCTCTATCCCCCCTATGATAGAGGAATTAGGATCTCTTATTAACTTTTTATTTATTGGGCATTCTATTAGTTTCATCCATCCCATGTGATAATGGACCTTTATGAATTTATTAACTCTTTAGCATTCTAATTTCCTTTTTGTATTGCTATCATTTCACATCATAGTATTCCTGGCAACCATTTGAATTCCTTTTTGTGATTTATGTCATACTCCTGATCTGACTAGTATCTATTGTATGATGACAGCTGGGTGGCAGAGTCATTAAGCTTTGACAAGGATTATGACGCAAGTGTTTTTGAAACGACCATAAGGTTGCGTTATAAGGTTTATCATTGTTGTAGTATTTCTGCTTGCAGAATTTGGTTGCATATGTTGATGCTATGTGGCCACATCATGTTATGGTTTTAAACCTAAGTATACTAACTTGTCTAAGTTTCTGTTTTATTTGTTTACATTCAGGGTTGTTGGAGGTCTCCTCAGTGCATATGATCTGTCTGGTGACAAAGTATTTCTCGAGAAGGCTAAGGATATTACTGATCGATTGCTACCTGCTTGGGATACAACATCTGGTATCCCTTATAATAGAATCAACCTAGCTCATGGCCGAGCCCATAATCCTGGATGGACCAATGTGAGTAACTTATGTAGGGAATTGCTAGATTGGCTGTGTGTTTTTTTAACACGTTTCACCTGAAGCTATATTATTTCCTCTCTTTGATGATGAATTGATGCCTTATTATTTTTTACAGGGTGATAGTATCCTTGCAGATTCTGGCACGGAGCAACTTGAATTTATAGCTTTGTCTCAGAGGACCGGGGATCCCAAGTATCAACAGAAGGTTTTATTAACACACACTCATATTTCATACATCCTACCAATTTTATGTAATTAGCTTGGTAACTATGTACAAACTTTGTGCAAAACATAGCTAGAACTCTTCAATTATAATTTGGTCATTTCCTTCTTAGTCGATATTTATATGTGCATTCCTTTGTCAATATTGAGTTGCATGCACCAGCCAGTTCACCTAAAAGCTTAAGCTGATGAGGAAAGACAAGCAATTTACTTATACTTCAACACTCTCCCTCGCGTGTAGGCTCCCTCAGGCCTAAGACGTGGAATAGAAGTAGGTTGCAATTTTTTTTTAATTTCACCAACCGGATCTTAAACTCAAGAGCTCTTGGTTCTGATACCATATTGAGTTACATGCACCAGCCAGTTCACCCAAAAGCTTAAGCTGATAAGGAAAGACGGGCAATTCACTTATACTTCAACAGTCAAGAATGGAAAGTTTTCTTGTTGGATCTTGGATGCTTTTAATATCAATTGACTGCTATTTTTTGCTTGTAAAATTCCCTGTTTTTGTTTAGCATTTTTACACATTCAAATCCTGCCTAGATTTCTTTCTTCTTCTTTGTTCTGGCTCCCCTTTTCTTAATATTTTATTCTCAGCTGAGGTTATACAATATATTTAGGCGGAAAATGTCATCAGACAGCTTCAGAAGATATATTCAAGCGATGGCTTACTTCCTATCTACATAAATCCTCATTCAGGAACTGCATCATACTCAACAATTACATTCGGTGCTATGGGAGATAGGTAATGCCATATGTCCTCGTGTATTCTAACCTATTTTGTTCCTGAAATTCTGGTGCTCTGGTTTGCCATTCAATAGTAGGACTGTTCCATTTAGTTTTTTTACAAATCTTTAAGTTTGCTTTTATGTTATTGGATCAAAGCTAAGTTTTCTATTGCAGACCCTAGTTGCTATCGTCCCCAAAAGATAAAAAAGAACTGCTTGTTTGTGTTTCAGCTTCTATGAGTACTTGCTCAAGGTATGGATCCAGGGGAATAAAACGGAGAGTGTAAACCATTACAGGTTCGGACCTATTACCAGACTGGCTTCACAATTTGTCATATTCCCTCGCTGTTCTTTTAGTGATAAATGTTATACATTCTGCACTGTAACATAATTAATAATTCCATTTGTGGTGTTAATTCAGACAAATGTGGGAGACATCAATGGAAGGTCTAATAAGCTTGACCAGGAAAACTACACCATCTAATTACTACTACATCTGTGAGAAGAATGGTGGCTCCTTGTCTGACAAGGTAAAAAATCCTCGTTCGGCTGACTATTGTCAGCAGGATGCTTGCTGATGCTTATCTTGCACTCTCTCTCTAAAGTTCTTACTGCTTCAGCTTGTGACCAACACAGATGGATGAGCTTGCGTGTTTTGCCCCTGGTATGCTGGCACTGGGAGCCTCTGGTTATGGGCCTGAAAAGGCTGAACAAATTATGAATCTTGCCAAAGAGGTAAATCCTCTAGGGAATTCTCATTTTTCGTATTAAAGATTTCAAGTCCTTGCTTGTTACATAAGATATTTTTAGCTGGATAGTAATTTTTCGAGAATACATAGATGGACAGTAATTATATATTTATAAGAGTATAATTTTTCGAGAATCTTCATGTTTAATTTGCTGTGGAAATGTTATTACTACTAGATCCAAATTGAGCAAGAACAAACATGATTTGGTTCTGTTTGTTGATCTTTTTTTTTATTATTCTCTTCATAGCTTGCTCGGACCTGTTATAACTTCTACCAAACAACTCCCACGAAGTTGGCTGGAGAGAACTATTTTTTCCATGCTGGACAGGTAGTATGGCAACTCTTAATTTTCTTCTTTCCAGTAATCCCATACCTTGCCATCAATTCTAAATGGTATTTTCCTACTTTAGGATATGAATGTGGGCACATCATGGAATATCCTGAGACCAGAGACTGTTGAATCACTTATGTACCTGTGGCGCCTTACGGGGAACAAAACATACCAAGATTGGGGGTGGGACATATTCCAGGCATTTGAGAAGAACTCCCGCATAGAATCTGGATATGTTGGACTGAGAGATGTAAGTTTTTTTCTGATGGCCTCCATCCGAATTTGTACTGAAAACAATTCTTACTCAAATCTTGCTAAAAAATTTCGGTCTCCAGGTGAACACTGGTCAAAAGGATAACACGATGCAGAGCTTCTTCCTAGCAGAGACGCTCAAGTACCTCTACCTGCTGTTCTCCCCTCCATCAGTCATATCATTCGACGAGTGGGTCTTCAACACCGAAGCTCACCCACTGAGAATTGTTCCTATACATGATAGCAAAGCCCACTCAGCTGACATTGCAAAAATGGTGGTCCGACCGTTCGGGAGGAAGCAGGGAACGCATGAGTAGGCTCAGTATAAAGCACAGGATTTTTGCATATGCCGTCTGATTTTGACCTACCTGATGAAAGACGTTATGACACTAGGGGAATTTGTTCCTGAAGAGGTAAGGGTTGCAAATCGCGGCGTTAGGCTATTTAGGCAACAAAATTATAGGTAGATAATCTGGGGCATATTGACCTTCAGAGCATAATCGAAGTTCAATAACCCCATGAAAGCTTTCGTCTTTGAGCTTGCTTATTGATTTGTAACATGCATCTAACTCGGTGTCCATATATTGCTTTCCTGGGGCTTTCTAGGGAGTTGTATTATTATTATCTGCCCCCTAGTTGTTACCTTTTGAAATATGATCTATAAAAATGGGTTCTCTTTTCCTTTTATTAGTACCTCCAAATTATTTTCGTTTTTTTTTTTTTTTTGCCCCTTTTGAGGATGTGAGGTGTTTCTTTTGGAGGCATCGAGTTTAATGTCAGCTGGAGATTTGGCATATGCATGCGAGTATACAAGCATTGCAACCAGTGAAAGACCACTGTACTAGCGTGTTGTATTTTGAGGCTAGAGAGAGGAGAGGAACGCCTAAGTTGACGTGATCGCTGACCAACAATGCCCTTGCCTCGGGCCGTGGTCACCTCGTATGGAAGGTGCCTCGCTAGGTGGGGCGGACCGTGTTTTCAACCGCACCGCTGTGTCCAGTCCGCTCGTCCCGACGGGCGAGGGCAGCCAGGCCACCACACAGCCCAGAGGCCCCAGACCCAGGCAAAGTTTCTCCCCGCAACTGCCGCCGCGCCGAGCGTAGGAGTAGGAGACTCTAGAAACTGAAGCCTCCGTGTATTTGCCCGCTGCAAATTTTTTTCCGCTTTTGTTTCGTTCTAAAAGAATAGCAAATCTAGCCTATTTTTTGATCGCAGATGCACCAGTAGAATAGGTGTCATCTACCGTATTTTTCTTTCTCGGCAGGTACCACCGTAGCTCATCTGTTGGTGACCTGCCGCCGTAGTTGCTGATACTTATGTGGTCGAAAAAGAAGTTAGATTTGTAATTTTATTTGAAAGTGGAAAAAATAAGGGTGTGTTGGGTTGATGGAATGGGATTAAATAAGATGGGATGGTCCTGTACCATTTGATTCCATTATTTTGGATGAATGAAATGGTAAGCATCTAGAGGGAATATTCCTCAAATTTGTATCACTTGGTCCAGGATAGGATAGTTCCATTCAAGCAATCAAACACATGGATAATTTTTTTTCTTAAACCATCTCATATATGTACCACCTGGTACAGACAACCAAACACAGCTCCGATTAGGCAAATATGAAAAAGCCTCATAAGACTAGCCCGCATTTGCAGTATTGACATGTAGTTTTTCGAAAATAAAAATACATACATAGCTGCAGTGCTGGTATCCTAGTACATGATTATTTGTCATTTAAGGATGAAAACAAGTGGCATTGTAGCGTGCCATGTGACATGTAGATTTTACATAAGACTTTTATCATGATATTACCACTGTTAGATTTTAAAAAAAAAATTCATGCTTGATCATCATCTGCAATTTTTATGAGAATATTAGTGATGTGTCAGGACCATCCAAAAAAAATTTCAAATTTTTTTGACCATTTTTCGATCGGTTCAATGTGGGCCGAGATCTCGGTAATTTCAGTCGAGATCTCGGATTTCTCGGTTGAAAAAAAAACCGGATTTGAAATTTCGTTTTTGTATTTCGTCTGAATTTTGTCCGAAATTTCCGAATCTCGCGAGATTTCGGATTTCAACCACCTCCGAGATTTACTCCAAAACGAAATTAAAAACCTAAGATCTCTAAAATATTAGAAACGGACCTGCGGGTGGATCTGCATGCATACTTGCCCATACTGCATGCCGCCCTTGGCCGGCCGGGTCCATCTCCACCGGCTGCGGTTGGCTGATGACGCCCACGCCCACCGGACCGGACGACGGTTTCACACAGAGCTATCATCTCGTGTGGCCTAAGTACCAGTGTACGTGCAAAGCTCCCTATGTTGTATTCACTCGGTCCAAGTTTATAAATATATATATATATTCTACACTTGCGTGCAGAAAAATTCATCTATTGTTATAGGTTTTTCATTTCTAAAATAGCGTTGGAGACGGGACACATATTTCTGCCCGAGTTCCAATAGCAAACCAAATACATTATCATGGAAAACGAGTTTCACCAACACAGAAGAGTTTGTGTGCCTTTTATTTTCACATGAGTTTCACATATGTGATGGTTGGTTGGGTGGGTACGATAAATGACTCTAGAATCTTTCTGGAGACAATCACTGAACCGAAAAATGGCCACTATCGTCACCGAGAAAATACTATCTTGTGGACTCAGGCTCTACGTTTATGCCAGGTATCCATTTAGAACATATGGATGTATTTATAAGAATCTAATTTGTTTGTTTTTAACTGACTGTTCTATGTGCTGGCCATAACACTGGAGAAGCACGTCCAAACCATTCTGGCCCGTTTCAAGTATTGTGGCCAACCAACTAATAAATATGTTTTCTTGTTTGTATAAATTTTTTTTTCTTTGATTTAGCCATAACTTTTTATTGGCAACTCCGATTCATAAACGGTTTTCACCAGTAGCTTACTGATGATGAGAGCAACAAAATGATATAAGTCTCGCCACTAAACGGTATATGAATGAGATTTCACAACCAACTGAACACCAAATTACTGATGTGTGTAAGATTTTACTATCCATAAAATAATATTTTACTAGTTATTACATAAGATTTTATTATATTGAAATGAAGTGAATTTTAAAATATAACTTTATTATTTAATTTTACTATCTACTACAGTAATACCTACTATCGTTCATATAGGTCCTGTTTGGCAGAGCTTCAGATCCAACTTCACCTCAGATCTGAAACTTGTAAGCTAAAATAAAGTGGATTAAGTTTATATTTTTATTTTAAAATATAAAGAAGATGATTCATTTAAACACTTTTAATATATCCATAGTTTCAGCTCCACGGATGTAGTGAATCTAGAAATACCTAGCTCCATCAGATCCACCGATCGAATGGAGCTGAAGCTCTACCAAATAGAACCATAGTATTTTATTTGTCTGGTCTGATGTAGTGACCCGGGTGTGCATCATACCGTACATGCCGCTGGATGTATCGAAGGTTTAGGCATGTATATGTGCATTGCACGCATTGACTCGATCGATCATCCACTGCTGCGAACGCGCTGACAGAGGAAATCAGTTTGGATTCACGTACGCGTCCGGCCGAAAATTTCAGAATTCGATTCGTACAACTTTAGTTACATATGGAAGGAGTACGTACCACGTAGCTAGTCTTATCCACTTTTAATCAAAATATCTCCGATCGATGTCTCCCAGTGAGTTTTTCAAGAGAAAGACATGAATCAAACCAGTCAATCTCAACCAGCCACAGTACGAGGAGACTTGTTTTCTCCGAGAAGGCACCACACAAAGGCAAGCTGCAGCAGCAAGGCTATTCACCATGGGAGTTTCATTTTTATTAAATGAGATGTGCATAAGCAAAAGTGGTGACATGGCAACATATTTATGAGGAGAGAAGAGAGTTGTGTTTTATGGAGATGAAACCTGGTGTACACGGTTACCAAGTGCTTTGAAACTGAGATGAAACCCCACTGAGAGCGATTTGTTTCATCTCCACACCTTTTCTGGATCCCGTGTGGCCATATTGTAGTGTGCTAGATATAATTACAAGTGGCTACACAATTTATATGGCATATTTGATCACAACACCATCCAACAATTAAATGTTATGTCATGCCTATGGAATTACAAAATGAAATTGTGTATTGAGAGAGGTTGTTTCATTCATCAACCCAAAGATCTAAATATGATGTGGCATTAAAGAAACCGTGTAATGAAACTTTTCATTGTGAATGGCCTAAATACTGCCTACGTGATGTCAGCTTGTGACCCAGCAGTGCAATCTAGCATGCACAGATAGTAAAATCTCTATATACAAATAGTAAAATTTATATATTAAAATATTTTATTAGTACATATACTCCATTCATATGGCATTTAGTGGCGAGATATATTATTATGTTACTCCCGTTGTCATTAAGTTACTGGTTAAAACCGTTCGTGAATCGAGACGGTTAATAAAAAGTTATTGCTACATCATTGAAAAAAGATTCTAGTACTACACAAAAAACATATTTACTAGTTGGTTGGCCACGTAACTCATTGGTTTAGTCAATGGACGAAGTGGGCATCACATTGATCGATTAGTATATATGTGGATTCGATCAGACTATACATAATTGGCTAGTGTGTAGTCTACACGTAGCTGTAGAATAGTGTATATATTATATATGAAAATGGTTCCATACTCCTAGGTTTACGTACTCCCACTCTAAGTATAGCGCTTAAATGATATTGTTATATCTCTTTATCCTTTTGAGCATACTCAAATACTCTAATATTGATTATATGAAGCCTTTTTTTCTACATATATCCTGGGAGTGCATACTCATACTCAAGTTCATTTAGGTGGTCTATCAGAGGTGGGAGTAACTACTCTCGAGAGTAAAATGTATTTTTCATATATATATATATATATATATATATATATATATATATATTGTGTGTGTGTGCATAAAAATGAGTATGTCTAAAAAAATATACACACCACATCTGAAACAATATGCATACCACCTAGATGATCTTATATAATCATATACTACACGTATATACCCTTCATTACATGAGATACTCATTACATTATAAGATACGGCATAAGGAGTAACTACTCCCGGTAGTAGAAAAGAGGTTAACCCCATTTGACAAGACACTCGAAATTATGTGCTCTCACACCATTGTGTCCCATTTTGGCGTCCGTGTATCCAAGCTAAATTCGAGTATATTTTTGAAAATTCCAGTTTTAGGGTATATACCCATGTATAATAATTCAAATGAAATACATACATTAGAAAAAAAAAATATACTCAAATTGAAAGATTTTGAATGAATTTAAATCACATGCTTTGCTGATATAATGACCAGCACAAACCTACAATATAACTACCATAAAAAAGATAACACTAGTTTGAATTTTGGTGTAAACTTGTTTGAACTAGTTAGTGAAGCATTTAGGCCCCTAATTTTATTTGGTTTTAGTAATGGATGACAATCTTGTTAAAGAACTAATAATTTCTCTTGAGTTTGTGAGAATAGGTTGGTCCACTTCACGGCATATAAAAAAGGAAAAGAATTGTGATTTAAGGGGTCAAGAACAGAAGATTTAGAGCTTGAAGTCAACGTACAAGAGTAGTTAGGACCCAATTATATTTTTTACCTATTTTGGAGTTAGAAGAAAAGATCGGTTTACTATGATAGATATCGTACTATCAAGAGGGAATAATGGCTAGTAGTTTGATGTTGACCAAGTCTAATTTTGTTCAAAATCCTTTTAAAAATCATACTAGATGCATCTAGTCTTGGCTTTGAAAGTCTTCATGCGTTCTCAGCATTTTCGGTGGTATCGCAGTATAAAACGCAGCAGTACTGCAAGGCGGTAGTACCAGGTTTCATACGATGGTAGGTATTTTCCAGAGAAGGTTTTTCAATGCTTAATATTTTTCTTTCTGGGCCGGAAGTACCGCAATGAAAATGCGGTACCACCAAGGTTTAAAATTTCATTTTTTGTTCACATCTTGTCACCATCCGAAATTCAAAATTTTAGTGAAATCTCGTTATTTCGGACGAAATCCGAATGAAATATTAAAAAGAAAATTTTGAATTCGGTAATTCTGAAACTGAAATTTCCAAGATTTCGGTTGAAAATATTGAAAATTCGCCCCTAGTCACCGAGATCTCGTACACTTCAAATGACATAAAAAATGTGTAAAACTCATTAAAAAAATTTGTGTATGCTTCTAACACATCATTAATATTTCCATAAAATTTGAGATGATGATCAAGCTTGAAGAATTTTCAAAAATTTATACAGTGTAAAATACTATAAAAAGGTATCACGAGTCTAGAAAGAAATGGAAAAAAATGAAAAAATCATGAAAGAATTTATGTGACATTCCCTTTCTGTTTAAATGAAAATTAGTAAGTTTTTGCACAAAAATAACCCTACACTTCGAAATTTTGGCAGCATTTTGACTGATTTTTGGATTTTAACACTTCAATTAGGCAACATAATAACATCATTACATAATATGATCACAAATGATAAAAATTTAAATTACATTATCCAAAAACATGCGTTCCATCCATCACAATTTGTTTCAAACGTACATACACGAGACAAATACCTGTTGAAGCATGGATAACATCGTAACCCACCGGAGACCTACAAGAGGAATAATTAAATAAGGAGTATAAACATTTATTGCACAAAGAAGTGTTAAAAGAGTGAAATAATCTTGTGGATAGCTATGCATTAACGTACCTATGTGTAGTTGTACGTGTATGGTGTAACCTCCACCTCTGCATTATCAATAATGATCTCACCGTACTTCCTCTCGTGCCCTTACTTGTAATCCTCCCAAGTCACATTCCGCGGTAGCCATGCAGACTTCTAGTGTTCATAATGAGTGATTCAGGCTGCAGGTTGCGCTGACCGGTGCAAGTACCTATAGGCATATGTCGTGTGTACGGATCAGTGTACGGATCAGTGTAGTAAAACAATGACGACATGCTCAATCCGTCATAACTCTGACGGTGACCGTACACACACTGATCACCTCCATATGCCATCGAGCCGTACCCTAACATGGGGTACCTAGGATGCTTTGTGGAGAAGCCCCAATGGCTGCTAGACTGGCTACTAAACCACAAGGCCATGTCATTCTGGGGCAGTCCTGCCTGCTGTCCACCTGTACTAGTGGTTGTGCCCTTCCCTGTACTACGGGTCTGCCTCTATGAGCCCTTCCTCGGGACAGTTCCCCCTGTTGCAATCCTCCCGGTGTTGGTGGCTATGAGCGGGGTTGGAGGGAGTAGTGAGCATCATTGCCTCCAGAGTCTAACGCTGAGCTGCTATCGACGGACTTTTGGTAGTGTGGAACCTCAGGGGGTCTCTATTTCGTCATCGCTGTCGACATCTGGCTCATTATCACTTCTGGACGGACCTTTTCCCTTGCCACGCGGACCGGCCAACAACTTCGCAAACCCACCTAAAACACCCGTCAGCAAGTCATCATTGTTGCCATGCTTCCTCTTCCCTCTGTGTGTGTGTCACCCATGGAGAACTCAGCCCAATTTGGGAGGCTCTTCCCACCTGTAGCTAGTTCAAAATAACAAGTTGTGACTTGTGATATGTTGCACGTACATGACTAACAAGTTTAACAAGACATTATTATGCATTACCTGTGGTCTTTTTGAGATATGCCTCCGGGATGCTGTCAACCACAAATCTGGCCCGCAGGGGCAGGTCATACCAAGTGTCCTCATCAAGCAGAGGCTCCGATCCAGACATGGATGAGTCTAACCAGTCTGCAATCGGGTCCCTACTGGAATGCATCGCATTCTCAATGAGGCGATCGAATGGGTCAACGTCTTGTGCATCACAGGTCGATTCGAAGTCCCGTAGTCGAATTCAAAGATTGTAGTGGACAAATACGAGCTTCTACAACTTTGCATAACTTAATCAATTCCTTAACTGTGTGTGCACTAAGACAAATGTGCTCCGATTTCGCTCGCATCCACTGGACGATGCACACTATGACACCAGCCTCATGGCATACTGCTGCAATGTCATCGTCTCATTCCCAAATGCCATCTACCATTGTGCTATAGACAACAAAACAACACAACCAGATAGTCCGTCAGTCTGTCGGTAGAAACCATAAGGAACATTAGCTAGAATTATTAACTTACCAGCCGATATGACGGGATCACGTGAGCTGTGCTCCACTAGCTAGGTGCCGAACCGTCCCCTCCTTTGACGGTAAATGTCAGCTTCCCTTATGGTCTGCACTGCGTTGCCATCCTCGTTAGCTAAAATGCCTAGTGCAGTGGATAGATACCCCATGAATAATGGAGTGCTGTTGCATATGTTCTACTCATAGTGAGACCATGGGTCCAGGATGGATGCTGCAATGGACAACATATTTTTCAGTTAGCACAGCAAAAACGAACATACCAAATTGGATGAAAAATATGTATTTCATTAACCTGCAGACACGAAGGTTTCATCATCATTTATGTTGGTCATTCTCTTCTTAAGTACTTTAATGAATGGCTTGTACTGATCACCACACTCTTGCCTAAACTGCTTGTACTCAGTAGAGGCAAGCGCATATTGCAGCATGATTCCACTGATCATTGGACACCTTGTTGATCATGAGGTTCACCCTGTGTGCCACGCACGATTGCCAGGTAATCTGTGGGTACTGCGTTCGTAACATCTGGCATGTTTTCTTGAAATTTGATGCGTTGTCAGTAACCACCTGCACTACATGCTCAGCCCCTATTTTCTGTGACACCATGGTCGTAATCTCCTTTAGCAAGTACTTATGGTCCTAGATCCTGCCTATGCAATGCAGACGCAACATGTTAGTACGTATACTATGTAAAATTCCTTTAGTATCAACACACCAAATGGTATACCTGTCGCGTTCACGGACTTATGGAAGAACATGACGCCGTTGTAGAACACCATGAAGTTGATGATGCTCTACATTGTCAGATCAGTCCAGGCATCACACATGACCATGACACCAAATGTAACCCAATCAGACTTGAACTTCTGAATGTACTGAACAATCTCCTTCTCATTCTCATCGAGGTATTTTCCATCGATCTCGTGGCCCTATGGTGTACGAATTCCTAGACTGAGCTCCTGCATTAGCTTAATTGCACTTATTCACAGCGAACGTAAGATGTTAGTACAATAAACGATCTATTGTTAACTTAAATACACTAACAACGTTGCATACCTGTGAAGTACGGACACTCAACCTTCCTTCATGGGATTGCATTTGCATGAAACCACTTCAACCATACCCTCCCAAACTTCTGCCTGATTGCCTCCCTCCATGTCTAAATGAAGTGTCAATACGGGGTTGCTGCGACATACCACTCCGATCTAGGTCAGCATCGATGAGCAAATGGCTTTCTCACGTCAATTTGGACTTGCCTAACATTCCGCTGATCGTGGTTTGGATCATTAGCCTCGATGTACCACTCCCAAACCCTAATCCTACGGCCAAACCTTGGTTTTTGAGGTAAGCCTCTTCTTTCGAGGCCCTTATGGCCAACTTGAGCTGCTCCTGCTCAGTATGATAGCTAGTGGCCCATTTGTTGCAAGCCTCCTCTTGACGGAGGCGCAGTGCCTCCTTCTCCTTTTTCTTCTCGCAGCATTCACGAAAGTCCATTAGCATAACTTGCCTAACCATTTTAGGCACACCAGGGCAAGCCCTAACCTCGTCGGAGTGGCCAATGAGATGTTCCTTCAGATGGGTCGCGCCTCCACCATTCATAACATGGCTACATTAGTTGCACTTGATACTTGGCCGACACGCTCCCTATGGTCCCAGACGCTACCTACATGATCTGCCATCAGGAGAATCTACAACAGAACACAAAAGATGGAACATACATACAAGAATTAATAACCGAGGGCACATACATACAAGAATCAACTCAATGGACATTCAATACCCTAATATCATCATCCACATAATGACATAGCAAATGACTACAATGACAATGACACACACACACACACACACACACACACACATACACACTGATACACCATAATACCACATAGCCACACTATATCTCTTTAAATTCGTCTCCTATAAGCACAAATACACCACATATACATTGTACCTCTGCAAGAAGTACTAAAAATTTCCACAAAAAATGAAGAAATTTGGTTATCTTGGTTAGGGTTTACACTGGGCAAAAAATTCAACTTCAAATGGCGAGATCTCGGCTTGAAAGGCTGAGATGTGTCAACGTGGTGGTCGGAGCTCAAGCAAGACAGCCAGAGCTGGTAGGACTACGAAGAGGAGGATTCGGGCGAGGAGCAAGCAAGGTATGAGAGCTTTTGGACTAAATGCTTGTTCTGCCAAGACAATGAGCTAGAGTGTTTTAATGCCCCTCTCTGCTGAACGAGGCTACAAACGCCATATATTGCCTTGCTATAACAAGCAACATCGAATGGCTGAGTTGGTTAGCAGGGCTAGTTTAAGGTTCTCCTTCCTTTGAGCAGGGTTCGAATTCCACCAAACAAACATTTTTTTGTTTTTTGAATATAATGAATCAAGGCAGTGCAAGAAACATCAATTGTACAAAATCCAGTCATATCCGGTCAAATAAAAATTAAATCTGGTCCAAATACATGAAATTTTGCCAAAACAGACAAAATTTCACCGATATTTGAATACATTGTAGCAATTTGAATTTTTTTTTCCAAATTTTTCATTCGGCTGGGATATTGAATTTCGTCACTAAAATCCAATATTTCATGAAATTTCGCTGAGATTTCAAACCTTGGGTACTACCGCTTGGCGGTAGCATCGAGCATATGTGCGGTGGTTTTTTAAATAGAAGCACTCCTTTTGCAAAATTTCTGAATCCAGAACTAATGTGGTACAAATAGTGGTACTACCGAAGATCAGCAGCACCGCAAAAATCAAGCGATAGTTATTTTACAGAAAAAGGGTATTTTTGGGCGATTTTGCTCTGTTTTGAAAGATCGATACTACCGCAGTGAAAATAGCGGTACTACTGGAGCTCGGTAGTACCGCAAATATAGTATCGGTACTCATTTTACAGAGATGACCTATTTTTGAGCCGATCTCACTTGAAAAGTTGGTACTACCGCATATTGAACGTCGGTAGTATCGGATTTCCTGTAATGGTTATTAACTACCGCATTTAATGCTTCGATTCGATCGTTAGGCATGGGGTGGTATTACCGCACTTTGCACGTCGGTAGTTCCGCAAATGCTGAATTTTTTAGAACCTGCCCCAAATAGTTGGATTTGTTGGTGGGGCTATAAATACCCCCACACCTGCATTCATATAGCTTCTTGGGCACTCATTGAAAACATTTGAGCTCGAGCAAATTTCCTTTCTCCCTTGAGCATTAAATTCATTCTTTGAAAGAATTAGGAGCATTCAAGTGTGATCTTCATTGTTTGAGCCAATTAGAAACTTGATTCACCCTGAAGCAAATGTCATCACTTCATTCTCTTGGAGGTTGCCACCTCCTGGATGGTTTGGGGGCGTGGAACCGGTGATCTTCTCAAAGGAGATTGTGAGAATGCCGGGTTGGTTGTGAAGGCAAGGAGCTCGCCTACTCGAAGCGGGGAAGAGCTACCACGAGTGATTGAGGAAGGCTCAATTTGCGCAAGAAGCCGGCTTGAGTTGGTCAAGCTTACCTCAACGTAGATTAGAGGGGATTGGCAAGTCTCTGAGACTATGGAATAAATTCTTGGTGTCAATCTCTCTTGTGGTTTGCTTTCTTTGTTTACTTATGCAATTTACTTTCCTAGTATACTTAGTGATTAATTTTTGTTCTAAGATTGTATATTTTGCTTAGATTTAGGTTGTTGGTATACTTAGATAAAGCTAAAGTTTTTATGCCTTATTTGTTAAAATTATTAATTCTATTTTTACTTATTTAGGTTATTGCAATTAGAGCCAATATTATTAAAACCTCCTATTCACCATCTCCAGTCGGTTATCCTTGATCCTACAGTTAGTAAAATAGTTAAATTTTATATAAAAAATTCAAACATTTTTGCCGGCAATACATAGGCTATATATATGACATAATGGGGCACCATGATGCCTAGGCACCATGATTTTAAATTCATGAATTTAAGTCAAATTCGGGTATATTTTTAAAAACTTTCAGTTTTAGGGTATACCCATCTATAACAATTCAAACGAAATACATACCTTTGAAAAACTATACTCAAATTCAAAAATTTGAACGAATTTAGATTGCATGTTTTGCTAATTTATATTTATATATATATATATATGGGGATTTGAATTTTTTTCTCCTATTTATTTTGTATTTTTCAAAACCAGCTTCATTGAACGGCCCACAACTAATTAGATCGTGGATTTTGAAAAATATAAAATAAATAAGAGAAAAATTCAAAAAATATAAAATTTGGTGGGTAGTGAGATTTCAATGAGATGAACATAATGCATGGTTTGGATCAACAATTTTATCTTCGAATTTTGCAAACACAGCGCTATAGCACGGAGGATCTGTACTATCGATAGTACACTAGCAATCCTCTCTCTATATATATATATACTAAGCACATACCTACAATCAAATTATCATAAAAAAAAACTCTAGTTCAAATTTTAGTTCAAACTAGTTATTAAACTGGTTAAACTCAACATTTTAAATTTTTTAAAAAAGTTTGAATGCAAATAAATAAAAAAATACACGTTTTAGATCATAGTGCCTGGGACACCATGGTGCCTGGGACACCATGGTGCCTGGGCACCATGATCCAAAATGGATATTTTCCATATGTATTTGTATGCGAAATTTTTTGAAATTTTTAGTATGTTGAGTTCAACCAGTTTACTAACTAGTTCAAACAAGTTTGAACTAAAATTCAAACTAACGTTTCCTTTTTTGATGATAGTTTGATTGTAGGTATGTGCTAAGCATACATATAAATCAGCAAAGTATGTAATCTGAATTCGTTCAAATCTTAAAATTCGAGTATATTTTTTCAAAGGTATGTGTTTCATTTGAATTCTTATAGATGGGTATATACCCTAAAACTGAAAGTTTTGAAAAATATATCCGAATTTGACTTGAATTAACGCATTTAAAATCATGGTGCCCAGGCACCATGGTGTCCCATTCCGTCATCCTATATATATATATATATATATATATATATATATATATATATATATATATATATATATATATATATATATATAGGAAAGCCGTTTTGTATTTCCAGGTGTATGTATTTCCTACATCTATTTGGTTAATAACAACTTCCTAATTAAACGGAACCGGTTAACAACTTCTATTTATGGAATGTGCTTCCACTTGTGTAATAGGAGTTAATGCATTGAAAATAGAGAGTACATACTCCTGATTGTATGGAAATATTTTCCCCTCTTTATATATAGACACACACATGCATGCACCCACACCCACGCACGCATACGTGACTGCATATGACGCTAGGCATGGATATTTAGATTGCTAATTAATTAAAAATGTTAACGATCGCGATCATGGTTAAAGCGTGGAGGTTAAGACTTTTCTTTCACGTGGCTCGTCCGTAAATATTCTACCAATCTTGTGTTATCATTATCAAGAAGAATTCTACATGGAGTACTACTTGCTAATGATAGTTTGTATTCGCCCATAAAAAAAAAGAGTAAATCTTAAAAATATACATATCACATTTGAAAATTCTACATACTACCGAGCAGGGGCGGAAGCACATTACTTTACCCAGTGTCACGGGACACCGGGTCCAAAAAAAATTAGTATATATTAGTCTATATATAAAAAAATTATTGTATTTTAGTCTATATATATATAGTATATGTGACCCCCCTTATCCTGAATCTTGTGACACCGGGAGGCAAATAACAAGCAAACGGTAAGAATAATAAGTTGTTATCACATATATAATGAAATGGTGAACCCCGATGATTTTTTCTCTAGTTCCGCCCCTGCTACCGAGATAGTCTTATATACTTATATACTATACGTACAGTGACGGAGGAGCCAATATGGCTAGGTATGGCTCCCGCCATACCTAGTCTATACCGGATATTTTTACATATATACAATATATGCTGGTGTGTAGTGCTTTTGTGTTCCTGTTCCGTGGCTTTCACCGACACGGAAGTATTTTCAAAAGATAAAAACTCGCCAAATACAGCTATCAAGGTCTCCTAGACGCAATTAATACTTTATTGGTACATATTTTATCTTCTTCCTTATCCATTATGCTTTATAATATGGTTTTCATTCCATTAAGTGTTATACACTCATATTACAATATGCTTTATAATATTAGCGTATGGATAACTTTAATTTCGTGTACCACTGTTATTATATATGCTATAAAGTTTGCCATATCAAAATTTTAGTTTGTCCTCCGCCACTGTATACGTATATATCATTCGTTGCACAAGACACTCCCTAGTTGTGATATACGACATAGAGAGTAACTACACATAGAAGTAGAAAAGAGGGTAACCCCATTTGACTGAGACACCATGCGCATTTGAAATTATGTGCCTTGACACCATGGTGTCCTATTTTCGTGTCCATGAATTCAATTCAAATTCGGGTGTATTTTTTTAAAATTCTAGTTTTATGGTATATATATGGAAGCATTTATATATATATATATATATATATATATATATATATATATATATTCTTATATCAACTTCACATCCTAAAAAGGAAGGTTTTGCTGACGCCTCGAATTGACGCTTTTGTTGCGACCTCGGTATGTGGCTCCTGCATTCTTGAGACCGCATTACTCTCCACTCATAGGCACCAACTGGACTAGGGCATCTAAATACAGTCTTGTTAATACTCCCTCCGGTCTGGTAATACCTGTCGTTTTGGACATAGTGATGGTCAAACTTCCGAAACTTTGACTAACAATATATTTTTAAATATTTAAATTGGATACATAAAAATTATATGTGTAGACTTGTCTCGAGAAGTACTTTCATAATATTATAATTTTATTGGGTTTTATAAATATATTATAATAAAAATTAGCGGTCAAAGTTGTGTTTTGAAGACCGTGTCGATGTCCAAAACGACAGATATTACCAGACCGGAGGGAGTATCTTCTTCGGCGATAGATAGACATACACGCACGCGCACGTGACTGCATATGACGCTATGCATGGGGTTAGATCGTGCTAATTAATTAAAATGTTAACGATCGCGATCATGGTTAAAGTGTGGAGTTAAAGATCGACTTTCTTTCACGTGGCTCATCCATTAATATTCTGCCAATCTTGTGTTATTGTTATCAAGAAGAATTCAACATGGAGTACTAGCTACTTGCTCATGATAGTTTTTATTCGTGTAGTTTTTCTGGGAAGGGACGGTGGTTTTTTAATTAAGCCATATCTATATAATGTTTTTGAACCGTAAATTTAGTTGGTCCAACAAAGACGTATATATGTTGATGAATTATTGAACTACTAGTAGCAGCCACGTTCATTTTGTCCAATTATAAATATATTTTGTTGGTACTAATTAACAAATAAGTTGTATCCGCATGTGACGTCGACTGAACGACACATAAAAAGCTTCATTCTTAATACAGTAGCAGGCCGTTGTGTTTAATGTGTTGCCTAAAACTTAAAATATACAAACCAACCCAACTCCCACCGACCCACCAGCCAACACCACGCACTGCACACCTGATCAACTTACGATCGATGGATATACGTACGAAACTAATACCATAATGGGTTTAACTCCTACGCTTACTAATAAACAACCAAATGGTAAACCTAATATCTTTCTGAAGGGATCATCCGCCACCGTGCTCTCCTATGGCACCATCAGTGTCGGACTCAGGAACTTTGTAGAGTCCAGGCATGCATGTTTGAAGAATGACAACAAGTCCACAAACTATTTACACTATGCGCACCAGGTGACGTACCACAACAGATAGCTTGCTGCTGTCATATAATATGGTAGATGACACCTATCATTTCTCGCTCCTTTATACTGGATTAGGAACTATATTTACATTTTTGTTCAGATAAAACTAAAAAATAAAATAAAAATGTAAAATAGGCCAATTTGGCATAGGCCTCTGCTGACATGTCTGCCGCGCCGCCCTTCCGTCCGCGCGCCCGCACCAGGTAAAAACCCAAACGATACTTCCACCTGTCGATGCGGTCCACGCAGGCCTTTGCACCCTTGTCCGCTAGCCTATATATCCGTCCACCCGGGCATCCAAATCCCCACAGACGTTCCAAGCCCAAGCCAACCAACCGCAGACATCTCCCTCTCCTCTTCCTCTTCCTCTTCCTCTTCCTCTTCCTGCTCCTGATCCCCTTGTCGCGGGAGGCCGGCTGTGCAGCTAGTTAACCAGGAAGGATCGATGCCAATGGTGACGGTGATGTGTGGGGCGGAGGAGGAGCAGGTGGTGAGCACGCACAAGGCGCCCGGGGCGTGCCCGTGCTGCGGCGGCGCGGTGGTGGCCACCGACGTGGAGAGCGAGCGCCACATCCTCTGCCTGCCATTGTGCGTCAAGAACAAGCGCAAGTACTCCTGCACCAGGTGCCTACGCCGCCTCGTCACCCTCTACAGCTAGCTGATGCGATCGATGCCTGATGCTCATGCATCCATCCATCGATTCACCACCCGGCTCGTCGGCTCGACTAGCGTTCGTAGAGGCAGCTCAAGTCGTTCTTTTGTTCTTGGCTTTGATTGGTTTAGGCTGATCAAGTTTAGCTGATCGGCTAATCGATGGTTTTAGTTGCGCTTAACCGTAGTTAGCCTTGTCTGATTTGCGATCGGCAGCCAGCAGAGGTGCCGTGCATCTGCATCGCGTGACGCTCCGCTGGAATGTAAATTATGTATGCTGGTGTCTTGTATAGTAGTATAACTTCTCCAGAGGTGTTTCTACGCCTGTCTTTTTTTAAAAAATAATTGTATAAATATTAAAGTATAAATGAAGGATAGATGATGATTACTTATCTTTTTGTTTGTTTTAAGATTCGTACAACTTATATTAAGAGAAAAAAACATAGAAGCACTACTCAAACTTCTGTAAATGGTTGCAGACTGAGTGAGTATCTGACTTAGTTAGTGCATAAGTCTCGGCTCTGAGCTTTTGGTTCTTAATTAATCTGCTGTCGAGATAATTGATGTCAGAATAGGTCCTTCCATGCATACTGGTGCAGATAGCCCAGCGTTGGACTTGGGGGGTGCAGATAGCTTGTAAGCTCTAACCATCTTACCCACGATTCGAATCGGCAGCTGCTTCTCTTTTACTTCGAATTAGATGGAAAAGGGCCATCAAGCTGCATGCACAACACAAACAAGCTTCAATCGTAAGAAAAAGTGCAGAGCCTCTGTTTTCTTTTGCTGATGTGGATAGTACTAAGTACTGGTGAGGATGTTCTCTCCATGTGATATACTTGCACCTCGATCACAAATAGTTTTGATGAGGACGTTCTCTCTCTCATACTTATCGGTACATACAGTGCGTTGAATAAAAACAAGTGGTACTGAGTACCAGTAGCAAGAGGACAAGTAAAAAAAAACGTAGCCCCCAGTGATGTGATGTAAACCATGCGATGACACGCAGGCTACACGAAAGTAGAATGGGCCATCTCGATCCACATGCTTTTGGATCCAATTCTCCATGCACTGGTGGTGATGTACAGTGGCAGCCGCGCAAATCGATACCAGTGCTACGGCTAGGCGTTGTCGCTGCCATGCTCCTCCCACAGAACATGCATGCATGCATACATGGGGCGCGTACGTAAGCTTTGACTGAAACTACGGGCCGGTCACGTATACTTCTCGTACTCTCTTGAGTCTATATTTATAAATACATGTTATTAATTCTAGCTTTTAAATATATATTATTCTACAATTTCAAAATAATTTTAAATTATTCTTTCCTTTATATATTTCTCTCATTCATTTTCACAGTGTTTTTATTTTTTTAATGTGAATCAGAGTGACACACCGTTTAAGAGTAATAAGTAACCTACGGAGAAAAACGATTTAGTCATTTTTACACGTATCTTAGTTAAAGTGTAAAATCCTAAAACGTTATCAATTTAAGAACGAATGGAGCAGTAGTAAGGAAACGTTGGGAACACCAAATGGTAGTATTTTATCCACTAATAATCCTATCGCCGAATTAGCGAGATAAATAGAATGATATATCACACTGGTAGGAGTATACAAGCAAAAAGGGTTGCACCAGCAATGCATAGCACCAATCTGAACTCCAAATCGTGCGAGGCAGAAGTGCATATGTATTGTCGCCGGGGCGGAGTGCGCCTTGGTTTAATTTGATGCCAATTGTCGTTCTCTCTTAGGAGTGGTTTGAGTTCCTGGCACTAAGATGCATTCAGGGTTTAACTACGATTA
Organism: Rhipidocladum racemiflorum; assembly: GCA_036346355.1. Classification (NCBI taxonomy): domain Eukaryota; kingdom Viridiplantae; phylum Streptophyta; class Magnoliopsida; order Poales; family Poaceae; genus Rhipidocladum; species Rhipidocladum racemiflorum. Next base: position 64,688,702 of record CM070576.1, on the reverse strand, counting down.
TCCTCCAAAAGGTTAGTCGTCTAATTTCGTCCAAAAGAAGGCTAATCAGAGAGCATAATGCGGTGCAAAACTGCAAACCAATTAAGATTCAAGAAAGATTTCATGTCACATGCATGCAACTCGGAGCTAATCCTAAGATATGTGGTCACCAATTAGGAGACAGTACTGTGAAGAAATCAGTATGATTTTGAAGTACTCCACTGACTTATCTCCATTCTCTAGAAAGAAGCTCGGGCTTTTTTGCGTAAGTTGACTTAAAAACTTCTTTTAGGGGAAGCGAAGGAAGCCACGGAAGGCAGGCTAGCTAGGTCAACGTTGATCAGCGCGTGTGTAAAGAAAAAATGAAAGCAATTGCTGGTTGGCGGCTAATTCAATCTGGCGCGGACGTTGCGAATGTGCGACGTTCTCTGTTGTAATATACGCATGTTAGTTGTGATCTCCCACTTGGAGCTAACAGATGAATGTTTGTTAGGGGCTAGATCCAAAACTTACGTAAGGATGCTCTTATCCGGAGCACACCATATTGACTGGTTACAGTCCTGATAGCCAGCGCTAGATTAAAAGGGAAGAAGCGACACTCTTTTTTTTTTTAAGAATTAACCTCGAGTTCAACCTCTACTCGTACTCCTCCGATCTAGGGTTAGCGCTCAGGCTACCAAAGGCTGCCACCAGCATCGAAAAGATCTCGGCGCCTTTCTTCTTCATTCATTCAACTACAGCCAGTTAATTCCTAAGGCTAAGATCGTCAACATCTGTCGTTGTTCTACATCAACTGATCAAGCTTAATGGCGTCCTCTACTACACCCGGTGAGTTCATTAGATGATCTATGTTCCTCATTATAATTCTGTGATCATATCCTAGGCTAGTTAATGATGTTTTAGGCATTAGTTTAGCCTAAAGTTCTAATATTTGGTATCAAAGTAATCTAGCCTAAGCATGATCCTAATTAAGCCCATTTTAGACCTAATTTTGTCGGTTTTAGTGCTTAATTGGCTCGGTTAGCATTTAGAAGGAGGGGATTTAGCACAACTCAATGAAACCCTAAAGCCTTTTTCCCCAAATCCCAACTCTGGAAACCCTAATTCCCAATTCCCAAACCCCAATCGAAATTTTCTCCAAAAATTTTCAAACCATAATGCACTCAAAGGAAGATTTTAATGCTTTCGTTTTCACGGTGGTTGCCGTCGACCACTCCGAGCGCGCCGCCATCTTCACGCCGCGCAACATCAGCATCATCTCCTTTGCGGGCCTAAGTTTCGCCCGCAACAACGACTACGCATAAGCGCTCCAAATACGAGATTTTAGTGTGGTAGCAGTATGCCGCGCGCCGTCGCCTTCGTTCAGCAGGACGCCCACTCAGTTTGCTCGGTCACCGCTGTCGCATTTTCTCTAGGGTGAGATGGGAAATGGTATTAGGATTAGGGTTTTGTTTCATCGGTCGCGAGTTTATTCCGATCCGACGCAATCTGGTTCGTTCGTTCGCGATCGCAGGCCTGCGTGATCAGTTGGGCCGGCTCATGTGGTAGGGCCGCATGTTTTGGTTTTGGGTCTTTTCTTGTATTTGGAGGTGAATGGTTTTTAGCCCATTTCAACTTTGTTTTCATTCTGTCTTATTTAAATCCAATAATAAGTATTGTTTAATAATTATTTCTTGGGCATTATTACTTTGATTAATTTTTTGGACAAATTAATTAATGTGGCAATTAATTTTATATGATGATTATTTCTAAGTAGTATCTCTAATTAAAATGGAAACAACGAGAGGTTTTGATTAGAGATTATTTAATGTTAAAAACTAGGATTATGTCATGGCCATAATCATATACAAATCAACGTTGTTTATGACCATATGTCACCCATAAGATAACCTACTTCCTTTCGTTTGTGCCGAACAGTGATGTGAGTTAGAACTATTAGTTTTTCCTGTCATTAATTAGCATGTTGTTAATCAAAGCAACGTAGGGTTAATTTTCATGCAAGACATTACTTTTCTACAATATTTATTGATTATATTTTATTTTAATTCAGCTATGAACAACACTAATGTTGCCGCTTACTTAAACGGCATTGAGCAGCTAGCTGGAACAAATTTTCCCTCTTAGAAAGAGAAAATTTCAATTGTCTTTGGAGTCATGGATCTGGACTATGCCTTACGTGAGGACGCTCCCGTAGCTCCTGCCGCTAATGATCAAAATTTCACTGAGAAAAAGAAACTATATGATTAACATGGAGAAGTAGGAGCGGTCCAACCGCATGTCCCTGATGATCATGAAAAGCACAATATCTGTTGGGATAAGTGGAGCAATCCCTGAATCTGACAACGCTAAGCAGTACTTAGCCTCAGTCGAGGATCAATTCAATGGCTCCTCAAAACTATATGCTAGTACCTTAATTATGAAAATGCTCACCACTAAGTATGATGGCTTCAGCAGCGTTCGTGAACATATCATGATGATGACCGATATGCTGCTAAGCTCAAGGATGTGGACATGGCCATTTCTGATGGCTTTATGATCCACTTCACTATGACCTCCCTCCCTTCTAAGTATAATACCTTTAAGATTAACTACAACACTTAGAAGGAACAGTGGATCATAAGCGAGTTGATCGTCATGTGTGTCCAGGAGAAGGAGAGGCTAAAGACCGAGAGGAAGGACCATGTGAACCTTGTTGGTCCTGGCAAAAGAAAGTTCTAAAGGGATTCTAAGTCTAAAGAAACTACATTTCTCTTCCAAAGCTAAATCAAGCAAATCAAAACCAAAGGGGAAAGCTCCTGCTGCACCTAACTCTACTTCTTCTTATGGGCCCATCTATCACTTCTGCAAAAGCAGTGGGCACATTAAAAAGGATTGTGTAGGCTTCATTAAGTGGCTCACTAAGAAGGGTAACGATATAATTTCTACTATTGATGAAACTCTTTATGCTAATGTTTCCCCTAATACCTGGTGGATTGATTTTTGGTACAACTATGCACGTTTCTAATTCATTGTAGAGATTCCTTACCATAATGACACTAAGAAAGGGGGAGCGAAATCTTAGAGTCACAAATGGAAAGAAGGCTGAAGTTGAAGCCGTTGGCACACTACCATCAGCATTAGATTGTGGCCACCTTCATTTGAATAGTGTTGTTTATGCTCCTACCATGAGGAGGAACCTTATTTCAGTTTCTCTATTAGATGATGATGGATTCATTTGTATCTTTGGGAACAATAAGTACATTGTAAGTTTTAGTTCTAATAATATTAGTCTTGCGACTCGACGAGACAAACTCTATATATGTTTTCTCTCTCTAAATTTCTTGTGTCAATGAATGTGTGCGATGCCACTAATAAGCGAAAGAGAAGTTTAGGTGATGAGACTTCATCGAAATTATGACACTGTTGTTTAGGTCACATTTTGAGAGGGAGAATGAAACATCTCATTACGGAAGAGATATTCCACCCATTAGACTTCTCTGACTCAGACCACTGTATTGACTGTATTAAAGAAAAATATGTAAAACAAATTAAGAAAGAAGCCGCATGAAGCACATGAATCTTACAATTAATCCACACTAATATATGTAGACCCTTTCCTGTAACATTCACTGATGACTTCTCCCATTATGGTTGTATTTTTACCATCCGTGATCGATTTGAGACACGATAAGTTTGAAATATTTAAAGATGAAGTAGAAAATCAGCATAATCGAAAGATTAATATAGTAAGATTAGATCGCAGAGGAGAATATTATGGGAGACACACTCCTTATGGATAAATTCTTGGTTCATTTTCTAAGTTTCTTTCAAAAAATGGCATAATAATCCAATATTCAACACCTAGTGAACCTCAGCAAAATGAAGTAGCTGAAAGACACAAGTGCACCCTTATGGATATGGTGCGTAGCATGATGAGTTACTCCAGTTTACCAATTGATTTGTGGATTGAAACATTAAATAAAGCCACACATATACTTGATCGGGTCCCCAGTAAATCAGTGTTTAAGACATCTTATGAATTATGGACTAGGAGGAAACCGAGCTTAAGATACTTACGTGTGTGTGGTTGTCCTACTGAAGCTAAAGTCTTTAATCCATATATTAGGGAATTAGACCCTAAGACAGTATGTTATTATTTTATTGGATATCCTGAAAAATCTAAGGGATATCGATTTTATTGTCCAGATCATACCATTAAGTTTGTAGAAACCCAACATGCTATATTATTATAGAATGATGAAATCAGTGGAGCTCAGAGGCTAGGAAAATAGATCTTGAGGAGATTCAGACTTATGTACCATTACCGATAATTCAATAGACTATCCTTCCCGCACTTCATATAGTCACACCTCCAGCTGAGAATCCTGGAGTTGAGGCCCCATCTAAGAATTCTCGGATCAACACCATAGCACCTAATGATTAGCCTCAACAACCCTCTCTGATAACTAATGAACCACTAAGGAGATCACAGCGGGACAGAAGATTTTCCATCCTGAATAACTATATCATATACATGAATGAAGATGTAAATGACATAGAGAATGTAGACAATCCTACCTCATTTAGGGATGCCATGATGACTAAGGATTCACCCAAGTGGCTTGAGGCTATGCAGGATGAAATAAAGTCTATGAGCATTAATGACATCTGGGATCTGGTAGAAATTTCTGATAGAGTCAAAATAGTATGTTATAGATGGGTCTACAAAACTATGCATTACTCTAAGAGAATATCAAAAGGTTCAAGGCAAGGCTTGTAGCAAATGGCTTACACAAAGAGAAGGAATCGACTATATTGATACTTTCTCTTCCGTCTCAAAGAAATATTTGCTAAGAATTGTCATGGATGTTAAAAGGTTCATATGGATGTTAAAACTACATTCCTTAATAGTGACTTGCATGAGAATGTTTACATGGCTCAACCAGAAGGTTTTCTCATGGAAGGCAAGGAACATATTGGATGTTGACTTAAGAAATCCATCTATGGACTAAAATAAGCGTCTAGACAGTGGTACCTTAAGTTCGATGAGACCATAAGAAATTTTGGTTTTAAAGAAAATGAAGTGGACAATTGCATATATATTAAGACTAAGGGGAGCAAATTTAATATCTTAATACTTTATGTGGATGATATATTATTGGCTAGCAGCGATAAGGATATGTTGTAGAGACCAAAAGATTTCTTTCCGGTAACTTTGACATGAAGGATCTTGGTGATACCTCTTATGTTTTGGGCATTGAGATTTATCAAGATAGGTCCAAAGGAGTATTAGGCCTATCTCAAAGGGCATACATTGATAGAGTACTTAAGAGATACAATATGCATAACTGCTTTGCCATGCTTGCTCTTATTGTTAAGGATGATAAGTTTGAAACATTCCAATATCCAAGGAATCAGTTAGAAGCTGATCAGATGAAGGTAGGGCTGTAAACGGGCCGAATTCGAGCGGGCCTGGGGCTGTCAGGCTCGAGCTCGGTAAGGCTCGAGCCGAGCTCAAGCCGAGCTTGAGTTAGGGTCCGAGCCTAGATCCAGGCTCGAGCTCGGCTCGGTCCAAGCTCGAGTAGGTTCGAGCTCGGCTCGAGTAAGCTCGGTAAGCTGATAAGCTCGAATAAGCTCGGTAAGCTCGAGTAAATTCGGTTAATCTGGTAGGCTCGGTAGGCTCGGTAACAAGCTCGAGTAAGTTCGGCTCGAGTAAGCTCGATAACAAGCTCGAGAAAGTTCGTTTCACGGAAGCTCGATCCAAACTCGAGTAGGTTCGTGAGCTATTCGAGCTCGGCTCGGTGAAGCTCGCGAGCTTGAAGGCAGGCTCGAGCTCGGTTCGTTCCAGGCTCGAGCCGAGCTCGAATAGAGCCTGGAACGAATCGAGATCAAACAGTTTGCGAGCCTCGAGCTTTTTTTACAGCCCTAGATGAAGGGGACTCCTTATGCGTCAGCTGTCAGAAGCATTATGTATGCTCAAGTATGTACTCGCCCTGATCTAGCATTTGTAACCAGGATGCTTGGCAATTATAAATTAAATCCAGGGTTGGACCACTGGAAAGCCGTTAAGAAAGCTTTGCGTTATATGCAAGGCACTAAGCATTTCATGCGCACATATAAAAAGTTCGATACCCTTGAGGTTGTGGGCTATTCGGATACTGACTTGCAAGTTGTGTTGATACTAAAAAATCCACATCTGGTTATATCTTCACACTTGTGGGAGGAGCCATTTCATGTAAAAGCTCCAAACAATCCCTTTCTGCATCATCAACAATGCAGGCTGAGTTTGTGGCATGTTATGAGGCTACCGGACAGGTTGTATGGCTTAAGAACTTTATCCCGGGATTCAGAGTGGTAGACATCATATCTAAACCACTTCCTATATACTGCAATAATATGGCCGCAATTTAATTTATATTCGAGTAACAACAAGAGCAAGTGGTGCTTCAAATACATTGACATTAAGTATCATATTGTGAAAGATAGAACCTAGAATCAAACAATTTATTGGAAAGCCTCTGATTCTCGAAATAAGGACCATAAGAACAAAACCAACTCCCGTTAAAAATAAGTGATTATCCTATCGAGATAAAATAATGCACTATAGATACTGGAGTTTCTGCGGTGCTTTCATTAACCGCTATAATACTTTATCTTGGTGTGCTGCTCTGTTGAGTGTGGACTTATGACAATAGCCTTTCGATCAAGTGGGAGAATTTTAGTTGTGATCTCCGGCTTAGAGCTAACAGATCGAAGATTTGTTAGGGGCTAGGCCCACCACAACTCATGTGAGGGCACTCTGATCGGGAGCGCAACAAACCGATTGGTTACGACCCCGATAGCCAGTGCTAGATTAAATTGGGAGAGGCCGGCACTCTTTTTTTAGAATTAATCTCGATTTCAACCTCTACTCGATACTTATCCGATCTGAGGTTAGCGCTCAGGCTACCGAAGGCCGCTACCAACATCAAGAAGATCTCGGTGCCTTTCTTCTTCGCTCATTCAACTACAACCGATCAATCCCTAAGGCTAAGATCTATAACATCTGTCGTTGTTCTACATCAACCGACCAAGCTTAATGGCATCGATCCTCTGCTACACCGGATTAGTTCATCTAATGATCTATGTTCCTCATTATAATTATGTGATCATATCTTAGCTATAGGCTAGTTAATGATGTTTTAGACATTTGTTTAGCCTAAAGTTCTAACAATGCAAACTGTACGAAGATATAAACTGCTTGTATATTTGTACATACGGCTCCATTTGCTTCAGACAATCACGATGTATAAGCAGGCGCTGACCAGACAACATGAAATTTTGCAACAGAACAATGGTTCTAAATATATATAATTAATTAGTTGCCGTGCTCTTAAAGAATTCGTTATTGTTATTCGGCGGCAAAAGGAAGAAGAAGTTTCCATGCGAGGAGGGAGCTAGTCCGGATTAACTTGATGAAGTGAAACGTACTCCTCGAAGAGTACCGAAAGCAACTGGGGCGTCGCTGTTTGCAACTGCATGCCAGCCCAAGTGCCGAACTGAAGAGCAAAACAAGGTCAGGGGTCGTTGTCTGGCCGGCATCTTTGAATGCGTCTCCGGTGATCTCCTGCCCCGATGAAGCAGAGGGGAAGAAGCCCCCTTTCATGCATGCGATCGAAGGTCGACATCAAAACTAGCTAGACATCGATCGCTGTTATGGGAACTGCAGTACTGGAAACTATCTTATATCCTTGCATGAAACACATGGCCATATCGAGATCAAAACTAGCTAGACATCGCTGTTATGGTAACTGCACTGGAAACTATCTTATATCCTTGCATGGAACACATGGCCATATGCATATATGTCACCAAATTAAGGCATGCGGTCAAATACTTTTCAGGACTGGATATCTGGCGAGACCGGTTGCCGACAACGGCCACGGCCCACACGCAGATATGTCGCCAAATTATATTTCTGTGCACCGTGGCCATGTGCCGGCGACCCCGCAGCCTTCATGCCCTAAACTGGTAAGCTTCCTTTCCAATTTCGCTGGGTCCGTAAATAGATGATTTCACGATGGTTTGCTTGGCCAACCGTTTATTCTTTTTTCTTCGATATAATGGATCAGATTAATTTATTACTATACTTTTTCTTACGGTAGAGTAGTATATGACGGTAGAGTAGTATAATTACTCTCAGCAAATCAATGGCTAAATCTAATTTCTACTTACTCACCATATACTTACTAATATAATACATTATAAAATTTCTCACTCACAAACCGGAGCAAAGTTTGCCAGGAGGAAGAACAACAAATGACACAGGGAAAGTGAATCAAACTAATGAAGCAAATAAAATTTTAAGCCAAATTATGTCGGTCTGCATCCGCAGAGCGGAGGGTGCAGCATCGCGAACTTGCCCGCCGTTCAGGCTCGAACGAAGACAACAATAGTGCTCCGTCGTAGGTAGGCCGCTTGGAGTCAGCGAACGGCAGGCTCGGTCGAGGTCGGGTTGACCATCACAACGCCGGCGGTGCCGCTGCGGGAGTGATGGACGTCGAAGTTTGGCTGCAGGGCAGTTACAGAACACATGGAGCTCCGCCGAGGTCGCATCCTTCGCCCGTTCGCCAGCGGGAGTGAAACGAGCAGCGCCGCCGCCGCGGAGCAGTAAAGATCGGTGGGATAAACAGGCAGTTACTTCCCTGTTCCGCCGAGCAGTGAAGAGCGGAACAGGGAAGCCACATCCGTTGCTTCAATGTTCAGTAAATAAAAGCCAGTACTTTCACGTTTTAATTTTTTTTTTTTTTGGAAACTCTTGATATTATTTCAATGTAAATTTTGATATTTTTTAGAAAATAATAAAAAGTCTTGGGATCTATAGAGGCACATCGCGATGCATTTAATAACAGCCGATAATGCGAGAAGTGTGCCGGTCAATCCTGAAACATTGCGCACCGCAGGCTCATGTTGGGAGTTCAGTAGAGTCGATATACCATGAGGTAACACTTAACAAATTAAGGAGGTGCCACCTGGAAGTTTAGTACTCCCTTCGGTTTGATAATACCTGTCGTTTTGGACATAGTGATGATCAAACTTCCGAAACTTTGACTAACAATATATTTTTAAATATTTAAATTGGATACATAAAAATTATATGTGTAGACTTGTCTCGAGAAGTACTTTCATAATATTATAATTTTATTGGGTTTTATAAATATATTATAATAAAAATTAGCGGTCAAAGTTGTGTTTTGAAGACCATGTCGATATTCAAAACGACAGATATTACCAGACCGGAGGGAGTAGCGGACAAAAACATCTCGCCCAGCACAATGCCACGGTGAAAAGTCTAATTTGTTTTCATGTTTATTTACAACTATACAGATAAATAAACAAATAGTAATCAAAAGATTGGAGTTACAATTCTTGGTATATTTCTCATTTGTCCATGCGACCATGCCTCGTGAGTCGTGTCTCTGTATTCGTCTACAGAACGGCTTTCATACCTATCCTACCCTGAACGGCAATGAGAGTGATGCTTCGTGTCTGTGTTTTTCACCTTCAGAACATCAGTGATACCTGTCCCGTCCTGAATAGTGATAGGAATCATTATCATACCTAGACCTCTTGGATTAGCTTCTATCATGCATCCTTGGATTTGCTCGATCATACTTGCTTTGGCGACCTCCATATCCATCTTTGCCGGTTTTCCTTCTGTAGAAACTCTTCTCCACCTTTTCTTTTACCTTGATCTCCCTCCCTCTGTCCTGTTTCCTCCCTCAGGTCCTTAGACAACTTCAGCTTCTCACCAATTACCCTGTCCTCGTAGATGTTAGAAGCTAAAATCTCGCTGATCGAGAGTGATGGAATCTGAGCTCTCATTTCCTGCTGCTCGCACTTGCATTATCTTGTTCTCTCTTTATGTCTCGCTGCCTCACTCTCCAGTTGCCTTTCCGGCCCCAACGCAACCTCAACCTTTTACCAACCAACCTGTCCTCGTACATGTCGGAAGCTTCAAGCTCGCTCATGGTAAAAGAATCTGGACTCTCACCTCTGCTACTCGCACTTGCTTATTTTGTTCTTTCTCTTCATGTCTAGGGGTGATAATGGGCTTGGACCGATATAGATATTTGGATTAGATTGGTTCAAAACTACAAATGGATTGGACTTATTTTGAATTTATAGCTATTTGGACTAGATCTAGACCAGATTGGATCAAGCTTGGATCTTATGTTTTTCTACTAAATCGTTTTATCTCATGTATTATGTGTTAATTCTGATCACATCTACATTAATGTTTTACATGTAAATGGCTTGGATCAAGGTCCAGACCTTTATTTGGATCTGGATTGGACCTAGGCTTATTAGTTTTAGATGTGAACTAGACTGGATCAAAAAAAACAAAAATTTAGATTTGGATCAGACTTGTGTTGGACTTCAGCCCATTATCACCCATGTTTATGTCTCTTTTCCTCCCTCTTCTTCCGCTTCTTATTGTGTGTGTCGTCCTCCCGCCTCTAGTCCTTAGCTAGCTTCAACTTCCTACCAATTATCCTGCCCTCATAGATGCAAGATTCTTCGATGTTGGTCATGGTGATGGACTCTAGACTCACTTCTGCTACTCACACCGGTTACCTTGTTCAGGCTCGCACGAAGTGTCATACTTCTTGCGCTTAGCATCATCCATCCTAGAGTTACTCCATTCCTTATGCCTACAGTTCTACTCGAGGCTACCGTACTTGGAATCATGCACGGTGATCAAAATCTGCACATTTCTTCTCTTCGTTGGCGTAACTCTCTAATGAATCGGTCTCCAGTTCATCACTGTGCTTACCTTGTAACTGTTAGACAACCTCACTATCGAATAGTCCGGGGTTGCCTAATAGATCTAAACTGGAGAATAGAGAAAGAGGGAGAGAGACACAATATGAGGAGGAACTGCTCTACTTTATTATTCTCATTGCTTGTCTACAATGGGGTGATCCCCTGCCTCCTATATATAGCGGTTCTGTTTAGAGATAAGGAAGAGTCGATACGAACCCGGTTTCGTAACAGTAACGATGTCGTGTAGTCGCTTCTCGTATTCGCAGTCGTGGCGAGAAACTTGCTTTGTGTGGTAGGGGGTGAACCCACCACCGCCCAGCCTTTCGACACTTGAAGACACGGATAGGGATATTATTCAGTAACCGTCAGATCTAAAGTTCGGACGTTTAGGACCGCCGGATCTACCTGGTCCAATAAACCAGGCTCATCAGCTCATGAAGGACATGCTGGACGCCGCCTGACAAAAGCCAGAGCCAAGCGACATATGGGCGTCTAGGGAGCAAATGACTATCATGCCCCCGGTACTATAGAACTTTATGGGAGCAATCTTGTAATCTTTCAACCCCTTGCACTATTGCAGTGAAGCTTATATTAGATATCTCATCACGGATGATATTAAAAAATTGTTTATAACAAGGAACATTATAGACAGTTCTATTTTAAAACCGTCTGTGCCGTCTGTTATATATGTTATTATCATGGATGGTTCTAGCTGTTTTGAACAATTTTTTGTTCGGTAGAAATTTGTATAAGATTTCGGCAATTTTAAACAAAATTTCAGATATCCCCAATCAAAAAATTCCGTATTTGAATTTTGTTTTTCAGATTTCGTCCGAAATTTCTGAATCTCGCTAAAACTTCAAATTTTGATCCCCTCTAAGATATAGTTTAAAAACGAAATTTAAAACCTTGCTTCCCACAGCATCATCCTACAGTCTAAAATTTTATCGTTACTTGTACAGAACTGTAGTTGCACATTGACTGTCTAATTGATATAATGATTAATTTTAAATCATTCACATGCACCACAAAACAGCAAAAGCGCTTCCCCTAAAACATGCATTGCGTTCTAGCTTCTAAAGCCAGCGGAGCAAATCACCAGCAATAACGTTGACAACTAGATACCCATAGGTCAATATTGGGTTTATTTTAAAATATAACATTACTGAAGAGCACAGACAGTGGCGAAGCCAGGACTATATTAGAGGAGGGGCTAAGCTAAGCATTTCAACTACTAGTAAAGACCAAATTCATACATAAATAACCATATAACAAGTGAAACAAAGTTGAAGTTTATAAGATACTCACATAAATGAAGTTGCTAGGCACACTAGCTACGAGTTGGATTTGGAGGCAACAGGCAAGCACATTCTACGGGTTTTCATCCTTTGAAAGCAGTCCATAATTGCTTCATCATCAATAGATTTGAATATTGTTTTCTCGGTGTAGCACACCATTAAGTCATTGAGCCAATCATCGGAAACTTTATTGCGCAAATCAGTCTTGATAACCTTCATTGCCGAAAAATCCTTTCAACAAGCGATTGACACGAAGTATCGGTGTTAGTTCAATAAGGCGATAGACCAATGAAAATGTTTTATGTTTTCCAAGTTGAATGCGATGCTACATTCAAATCAAGTACAGAGAATCAGATTGTAGACCATCACCTAATACGATTCATTCATTCATTCACTCTTGATGTTAGCCAATAGCCACCTAATAACCAAGTAATAGAAGTTCCATACTTCCATTGCTATATCTATTCCTACCACAGTCCACACTCACAGGCATCAGCATGCTTGACCTTGAGGTTCGAGAGAATCGAGGTTCGGGCCGCGCTGGTCGTAGTCGTCGGGTATGGTATGGCGTCAGCGGCAAGCGGCCGGCCGGCGCAGGTGGTGCGATGTCGAAGCCGGTGGCCAACTGGTCGGCGCGAGCAGCGAGCGTCAGGCGGCGTCAGCGAGCGGCTTCGTCGAAGCGGCGCCGGCGAAGCCAGCCGATAAGCGTCGAAGCGTCGAAGCGTCGAGCGAAGCGGCAGCAGCCGGCGTGCGTGGCGGCGTCGTCGATCTTGGCGTCACGGCTGGAGATTGGAAAGCGGCCGGCAGAGCCATGAGAGGATTAGGGTTGTTTTGCCCTTTGCATGCCTGCTAGTTGGAGTGGTGGAGGCTGGGCCAGGCCAGGGGTAATGGGCTGCTCCAGTAGGAAGAAGCAGGGCGCACGGCCACACTTGATGGTAAGCTTCGCCACTGAGCACAGATACATCTTTTGTAAGCCTAAACTATGAGAAAATATAGTGAAAGACTACATCTCACCGTTTTTCAATAATAACATTCATCCATAAGAGAGTAAATACTTTGTTAAGAATATTGTGACATATTTATCGTTCATAATCTTTTAGACATTTATTAGTATGTTATTGATTCCAACTCATATTCTTATTATAAAATTATTGTTACCATCTAATTACCATCTTTTATGATTTGTTTGGAGATGATTTATATTATATATATGTTTTTTTCAAAAACATTAAAATACGACGAAAGATAGCTTCCACGATGCTACTGTAGCTTTTTTTTAGAACCTTGACAAAAAGCACAAAAATCGTGATTTAAAACCTTCATACCCCATAGTAAAAGCATTAAATATAATCCAAAACCTTTAGATAAGAAGTCAGATTTCTTCCACACGTCTAGTTCTGAATATCAAAATTGCATGCATATCCATCCATCATCCACTTCCTAATGTAAAATAAGCTTAACATAGAAAATATCCTTCGAACACAGAGCACTATCAATAAGCTAGTCAACCTAGTTCATCCTTCTGATGAGCTCATTGATGTAGTTCTCACGGTTACCAGCATCACCACCCTCAACATAGTGGTTCCTCTTCTTCTTCAGACCTCCCAGTGGTGCCTTCAGCTTGAATGGCCAGAGGAAGTTGTTCGCCTCCTTGAAATGTGGGCCAACAGTCATGATCTCGTGAACAAGATCCTCAATGCAGATGATGTTATTCTTCCCAAGCCCCTGACAAGAACACCAAAACAATGATGAGCATATTATAGTTGTATATAGAACTACAAAATATAAGAACCACAAGTAGAGAATTGAAGATAACAAACCTCTTCAATGACTTTGTTGTTGGTCAGAGGGATCCTTTGCTTGTTGAGCTTTCCATAACCCCTCTTGTAGATCAACTCCCGGACACTCTTCAAGTTTGGGTACCTAAACAGATCATTTTATCTAGTTAGCAACATCATCAGATCAATTCTATAGTGATCTGACTCTTGAACTACTTCAGACATTATATACTTGCAAAATGTACGGGGAAATTGCTTGCCTATAATTTGTTTCAAGATTTAATAACCAGTGAAACGAATGAAATAGCTAATAAGGGAGACAAATTCAGGATGAGAGTATTAGCCTCAGGCTATTGTTTTATAGAAACTTCCTATTTCCAGCAATGGCTAAACAAGCCAATCTGAAGTCATAGTTCTAGTAAAATAACATGATGACACAGTTCAAGTAAAATTCACTGTGGTAAATTCATTCGAGCAATACAAGGACATCAGACAATCTTATTTTCACTTGGAAGCTGGGGCAACAAGAATTCGGTCAATTAAATTGCAAGGTATCATAAATCATAATAACTCGAAATGTAAACTTCGAACATACCCATATGCAACATATGGCTCGACCCTGCGCAGCATGTTAATGGTGGCTTTGTTGACCTTCAGGAACACCCCATTGAAGATCTACAAAATTAAACATTTGACAAAATGAACACCAGTAACCATCATTTCAAACAACTGATGCATTCGTACAACCAAGCCACCGAATTGACCAACCCACCTGCCTCAAACGCAAAAGCTGCAAGATCTTCCTGGTTTTCGGGTGCATGGCATTGATACTGCAGTCAAAACATTCCCAAAATTAGCATCCAAATATGAGCAGACGAGGTCCACATCAATGTAGATACCATGACAGTGGGCCAGTGGCAAGGTGGTGCCTTACCCACGGATGCGGATCACAAACAACAGCTTTGCCTCAGGACTGACATAGAACCCACCCTTCATCCGGGCCTCACGCTTAAGCTGCACCAGCTCCTTTTCCTGCTCGCAACCCCACATCAGCATATACTAACAAAAGTTTTAACTCTTTGTTGAAAGTGCAAATGCTGATGACTCCCCATCAGGCAGAAACAAGCATCTCAATGATCAACCAAGCTAGAAGGAAGCTGTGAGCTGATCAAATCATCACTTATTCCTCAAAGTAATACATAAAAAATAAAACACTCTAAAATGACGCAGGTTTCAACATATCTCGCAACGAAACCAAGTAAAGCTCGCGTAGGCCATTAGTTCTACACTAGCATGAAAACATGCAGTAAGCGGGGCATGCACTTATACAAAAACTATAGCACATGAAAGTTCACATACTAAAGTTCTGCTACTAGTGCCATGTCTGACTCTACAACCTTGCACAGCGATATTTGCATCTCTCATTTGTTTCTATCGATCTAAGATCCAAGGAAAGTTCACATCGAATACGAACTAAGTTCTACTTGGCATACACCACAGAGCCAACGAATCATGTGCCAAACCCCAGACCACACAACTTCGCTACGTAAAAATCTAAGTCTCCTGCGTGAACAACAAGAGGCATTGGATCGAGAGGGGGCAGCCACGAGTCTGACCTGGGCCTCGTACTCCTCAGCGTACTGCTTAGCGCGGGCGAAGATGAGCTTGCGGCTTTCGACGGACTTCTTCTTCTCCGCCACGGCCTTCTGCTTCTTCTCGGCCGCCCATAGCTCCTCCCGCTTCCTCTTGCGCAGCACCGACTCCGGCACCACCACCTTCGCCGACTCGGACGCCATCTGCAGGTAGCAAACCAACCAAAACTGCCTCAGGCTCAGATCAGGGCCAGGAGCGAACGCTAATGGCTTCGGGCGACGGGTGCTTACCTCGACGAGCTGCGTGGGAGGGGAGGAGGAGTGGGAGCTGGGGAGAAGCGGCGGCGCCGAGGGGATTGGAAAGGGTCGCTTAAGTAGCGTAGTTTTGGTGGCTAGGGTTTGGGAGGGGGATCCGACGGCTACGATTGGTTGGATGGCGCATGGGTAATTTAATCACAGTAGTTCGTGGGCTTGGGCTTGTGCTTGGGCCACCTCTTCGTGGTACCTCGTGCACTTGGGCCTGTGGTGTCGAAGTCAGGACTTCTAGTTGCAGCCCTTGGCAACCCACTGAATACTCACGCGGCATCGCGAACATAGTAATGCACTAATGCCCATGGAAGCATTGTTCTAAAAAGAAACCCATTAAGCCCCATACTCCACATAATTTTCCACTGTCACGAGACATTGGAACGGTTGAATAATAAATTGAAAATAGTAAATTAAGCATAATACCAATCAAGAATAATAATATCAAAAAATAATCACATAATAGATTAACACAAGATATAGAGGGTTAAAAACGCTTTTCTCTCTTTATTGATTGTAGATCGATTCTTTTGTACAACGGGGTACTATATTTGTATTCATAACCTCTCAAGGGTAGTTTCATGGAATTCGCCCGTCAAAACTAAGAGTCCAGAAATATCTTAACAACTAAGAGTTTATTTATATCTCAACACTCTCACTTGAGCGAATACCACATAATGCATATGCCTCAACAAAAACTTCTCCCAAAAACCCATTGAAAAAAAGATAAAGAAAAAAGTATATTACACCTGCATATTATGTTACACTTATTGCCTCATTAAAAATGTTCATGTAAGAAGACTTCAAAAAAAAACTCATGAAGGGAAAAAGAGTGCAACTTATAATCTTATAGATTATGGTAATATCTTCAAGCTCATACTAAAGGTTATGGCTCAGGGATTTACTCCCCTAAACTCCGTAAATCTCTTAGTAGTCACATTCCAATGCTACGAACACATATTTGGAAACTGGATGTTGCAAAAACTTAGTGAATATTGCTTTTCACATGACTTAGTTTGTACGATCTTTATCTCGCCATTCTTCTTGAATTCATGAGGATAAAAAAGATTTAGGGGTAATATGCTTCATGATATTGCTTTTTACATAACCCAATTACATTTGTGCAATATAAGTAGCATTATCTTCATAGATAATTATGGAGGTATCGACGGTATTAATGTCACATGACTTTTAGATATGTCTAATTACACGTCTGAGCCTATTCACATGAGGTTTCATATAATTTTACAATCTCTAGGTAGTTGGCAGAGGTAGCTATCGAGGTATGTTTAAAAGACCATAAGAAAGTGGTTGTACTATAGTAGAGAAATACAAATTTTGTCTGAGATTTGGCACTGTGTGGATTAGAAAGATAGCCAACATCCGTATATCCCACCATGGTCGAGTTTGGTTCTTTCAGTAAAATAAGCCAATATTTTATATACCTTGGAGTTATCTTGAGTAAAGTCTTGACACCAGTCCAATGCTTTCTAGCTAGGGTTGCATTGTGTCTAACTAGTAAATTTACTGTGAATGCAATTTTAGACCTGGTGCAATTCATAAAATACATAATTGCCCCCGTAGAGTTTAAATATGGAACTTCAGGTCTCTTTCTCATTTTTCATTCTCGGTCTGAATGAGTCTTTATCCACTTTAATGGAGCTTACTACCATGGGGTTCTTTAAATGATGTTATTTATCTATATTAAAATTTTCTAATACCTTTTAGATATAGGTAGACTGGTGCACACAGATTTCTTAGGTGAAATGCTCTAGCTGTAGGCCTAAACAATATTTGATTTTACCGAAATCTTTCATCGCAAACTCTATCATAAGATAAGAACTTGCTTTCTTTATGTCCTCTGTGGGTTCGATGATATATAGATCATCGATATAAACTAAGATGATACGTAATCTATTTTGGAACTTCTTTATGAACAAACAGGGACAATCATCATTATTGGAGTAACTCTTCTTCAGGAGGAATTCACTAAGCCGGTTGTACCACATTCTCTCCTACCGTTATAATCCGTACAACGATATTTGTAGTTCAATGCTATACATGTTGCGATTATATTTATTATGATCCGGAGTTTTAACTCCTCCAGGGACTCACTTAAATATTCGTATCCAATAACCCATAAAAATATGTGGTCACCATATACATCAACTGTATTGATAAGTTCATCCTAGTTGCCATATATATTAAATATCGAAACGTCATTCCACTCATCACAGAAGAGTAAGTTTTGTCGTAATCAATTATGGGTCTTTGCGCGAACCCTTGTGCTACAAGTCTCACTTTATATCTCACCACCTGAACCTGGTAGGTATGAGACAAATTTGGTTTATGTAGAGACGAGGAGGGGACTGCCTCCGAATCCACTGTGGATGTTCTCCCCCCCGACCCATCTCAAGCTTTCTTCGTTGTCACCTTTACCTCGTGGGTTCAACCCCGCCGAGATCTAGGAGAATATGGAACCTAGTGAGAGGAGGAAGGGATGGTTCCAAATTTCTTTTTCGGTGTATATCTCGGAGGTGGCCGAAATCAAAAAACTCGGCGAGATCTCAGAATTTCAAACAAAATTTTGATGAAATCCAAAACCCAAATTTCAAATCCATTTTTTTTTTCAACCGGGATTTCGGAGATTTCAACCAAAATCAATGAGATTTCGGCCTAAAACACCGAGATCTAGACATAAAATTACTGAGATTTAAAAGAAGTGTATATGTGGGAGTTTTTAAGAAAAACCGCCACTGATAATATTATCTGTGGCGGTTTTAGCCAAAAACCCGCCACTGATAGTATTTTGAATTTTTTTGTAATTTTTTATCCAGCTGAGATTTAGAATCTCAGGGGTCCAAAATCTCAGCTGAAATTTCACCAAGGTTTTGAACCTTGGTGGGAGGAGGAAAGGAATAAGAAGAGTAGGCTCACTTCACTGGTGAGATTATGTCGCCAGAGTGGCAGGAGGAAGAACGCAGCGAAGGCTATCGCGAGGAAGTGAGGAGGTTGCAATCGCATCTCGTGAGAAAAGGGTGTCGGTCAGGAGTAGGGTTCACAAAATCGTCGAAAACCGCTCGAAAACCACAGTTTCGATCGTATCAAGCCGGTTCGAAATCCTAAATCGGTCGTTAAACTAGTTTAATTCAAACAAAATATGCGTTGTAAACCAGTGAAAACTGAGCATTTTTTGACAAAAATGGATGAAAACCCTCAAAAAATCGGTAGCCAAAAAGGTTCAAGTCGCCTATCGGGGTTTCGAGAAAACCAATGGGTTTTTGAGAAAATCGATATATTTTCGTTTTTTTAATTTGTTTTGAATTTTTTGTTCAACTGCTCAATTTCGAAACGTTTTGGTTTATGACGATTTTCGCGGTAAATCAGTACCGTCGGGACCTCAATTTTTAATTCAAAAACGATTTGGTTAACCCTGGTCAGGAGTGAGATAAGCGAGGATGGGAAAAAGTTCCAAAGTAGTGAAGACGAGCATATTTTCCTTGTGAAAACGGTGTGCATTAAGCTAGAAGAATGGGTCAACCAAAATTAGCTTTCCATGGATGGGCGCTTTTCGTACGGTGTGTTTGGTTTTCTGTACTAAGTGGTATATGTATGAGATGGTTTAAGAAAAAAGCCATATATGTGTTTGGTTGCTTGAATGGAACCATCTCATCCTATGCTAAGTAATACAAATTTAAAGAATATTCCTTTTAGATGCTAAACCATTTTATTTATCCAAAATAATAAGATCAAATAATATAAAACCATTCCATCACATCAACCAAACACACCCTCGATTACCACACTAAAGTTCTACAAGAAAGGCTTCCCTTTCCGTGGTCATTTTCCAGTGGGCGACACGATTGCATGTGACGTCCCCTCTTTAGCTCTATGATTCACCCGTCGTGAATCATACACCTCTAGCAAAAAATTGTTAACCCGTGATGGCTACTTGTGAATAATACACCTCTGACAAAAAAAATGTTAACTCGTGATGGTTACTTCAGCGGCATCAAAAAAACCGTAGCGGATGTGAAACGAGATAGCTATCTAGCAAACGGTCGTAAAATTTCGCCTAGTATACGTGTGTGTGTGTGTGTTATATATATCCGTTTCGTCGGGTTCCGCACCACGCCACCTGTATCGTTCGGCTCCCGTCTGTTTTGTTGTGTAAATATCGTTCGGCTCCCGTCTGTCCCATCCATAATATCTCTCTGTCCTAAGCATGAGTGGACGTGGACCGTAGCGGACGGGAAGAGGTGGCCGTTGGGGCATCACAAGCCGGCTCGATCCAACAAAGACAAAGCCGAGTGTTTGGGATTGGATGTGCCGGAGAGGTAGCTGTTGTAAAACAAGTAGTTCCCCACGTAGAACACCGGCAATCAACAAGAACACAAGAACAAGAGACACAAGATATAGCAAATTCTCTTCTTTATCGATCAATGCACAGAATACAATCTTATGACTCAGATATATAAAGAATCCCCTCACGAGTTCTGATTCGCCACATATTAAGAGATGCACTTCCTAACCGAATACTAAGAGGTTATCTCATAACACTTCCCTCAGGGCTAATTCCGCCAGAATGCATATATGCTCATTAAAAACTCCACTCAAAACCCAGTGGGAAAAAAAGATGGAGAAAGAGTACATCACACTCGCTTCTCTATGTTGCATTTGTTGCCTCATTAAAACCTTTATGTGAGAAACATCGAAAACTCACAAAGGAAAAAGAGTACAACTTATGATCTTCAGATCATGTAAAGGGATTATGGTTCAAGGGTTTACTTCCCTAACTATGCAAATCTCTAAGTCGCCTTATCTAATGCCATTAACATACCTTGGAAGGGGAATTTGGCAAGAATTTTGTGAATAAACCGCATAGATTTTCACACGACTTAATTTGCATTATTTTTATCTCACCATTCTTCCTGAGTTTGTGGGGATAAAAGAACTTAGAGCAATATGCTTCGTGATATTGCTATTTACATAACCCAATTGCATTTGTGCAACACAAGCATCATTATTATCTTCATGTATAATAGTAGGGGAATTGACTGCATTCATACCATATGACTTCCGACATGGTTGATTACCCGCTTAGCCAAACATATTCCCGTGAGGCTTCCTTTATAATCTCCGAAAGTGGTCAGTACCACCACACGAGGAAAATAATAATCCATTCCGATTTCTTCATGAACGCACATGAACATTATTCCTTCAGGGACCATATTCCTTTTTCAGGAGGAATCTACTTAGTCGATTGTACCACATCCTTATCAACGCTTTTAATTCAGATTCGACTCCATATACATATGCGTCACTATAATCATCAACCTGATTGAAAAGTTTAAGCTTCATCGCCATCAATATTAAATTTCTAACGCCATTCCACTCATTTCAGGAGAAACGATTTCATCGTGAATCGATGATGGGTCTCGCTTAAAACCCTTGTGCTACAAGCCTCGCTTTATATTCACCACCGTGATAT
Organism: Rhipidocladum racemiflorum; assembly: GCA_036346355.1. Taxonomy (NCBI): domain Eukaryota; kingdom Viridiplantae; phylum Streptophyta; class Magnoliopsida; order Poales; family Poaceae; genus Rhipidocladum; species Rhipidocladum racemiflorum. Next base: position 64,667,473 of record CM070576.1, on the reverse strand, counting down.
TTTCATACCTCTTCGTGATGAAAAATCCATTTGATCCTACAGTGGAATATTTCGTGAAATGTTCTGGCCAAGGACTAAGAACTTTTCTCTCATTAAGCTTAGCCGCCACTTCAATTGCTTTTTTCAGTGAACCTAGATGAGCGCTTTCTCGCACTCGCCATGGACTTTGGTTCTCGATCCAGATTTTAGCAATTTTTAGAGGCGAAATATGCTCGACAATTGTAGTCTTTCTTCATATATAATTCTCCCGCATCACTCCAGGGATGTCTCTTTATCAATTTCTTCCAGCTTCTGCGGATTTCCCACAACGATGAAGTCTCGGTAGTTCGACTTCCCGCCGTTGGATTGTGCGCACAAATATACCAAGTTCATCTTCAGGATAGATCACTTCAGGGATGTTATCATCTTCTAGATGGCTCACTTCAGGATTTTCAACATCGTTGAGCTTCTTCCACTATCATGGGTAGTGTTCTCATTTATTTGGTTCTCCTTTTCATGACGCCTCGCTGAATTGAGTCCCTGCACTGGAGGCCTCCCCTCATTTTATCATGAGGGTTAAGAGTGGGTTCAATATCCTCCTAGGATATTTCCACTCTTCGTGCATATACCGGGCAGGTATATGAGATCTTTCCACTACCTTATGATCAGTGAAGGCATTTGCATGCATTATTAGCTTATTTGTTGTAGAGATTTATTTTCAACTTCGTGTTCGGCCTCTTTAGCGTGGATCTAAGGACTCCTAAGATTCTTAATGTGGTACTTATCTTCCCTTAATGCCGAAATATGTCCTTAGTACAATCAGTGCATCAACCATGTATAGATCCTCAACTTCGCGAGGTCCTATGGCGGTATGTCGTGGTGGAGAGATTGGCATGTATACAACATAACCGACTTTCGCAGATGGGAAATACTTAATTTTCTTCCATGCACTATCTCATCCCGGGAAATTCCATTATATATAGTTGATTTGAGTTGAATTAATATCGCAGCAGGCAAAGATCAAGCGGGCCCCAACGACCGCGGGTAGCCTACTATTCTACGGCGGTCAAGCAATAAATTTTATTCCCTTAATAATGACTCACAGGCCATTATATTATGTGGACATGAGGTATTAAAAGCTCTACATTAATTCCTTAAACCATATAATGCTTTTGAGGTAAACTCATTAGCATTTTCCATTTGAATGGACTTGATTCTTTCTTCCTCGAAAAGAGGCTCACACTAATTGGGCAATTAATATAGGTAGAAACATGGTTCCAACAAAATAAAAGGTCCACATATATCACTGAATTTACTTTAAGAAATTCGATTCTTCTACAAGTTAGATGATAAGAAATCTTCAGATCTAAGGAAGTCTTTATGCTATGACCATCGACTGAATTAGTAATTATTTTATCAAAATATTCAACTCAAGATTACCCGCCAATCTACAAGATCTTTAAATACTTCGGTTTTTATCGCAATACCAACTTCAGGTTGCATAGTATAACAATCAAACAAGCATAGCACAAAATATTTCGAAAACACTTTATTTAAATATCACCGATAATTGCTCAACAGAGCATAGACCAAATGTTCATGCAGAACATCATTATTCAAACCGATGAGGCTCTTAAGGAGGCTCAACTAATGGAAATGCGACATATAGCAAAAATGGTATAGGGAGACTATTCCCAGATCTCCATATAAGTCAAGTTCCATCTCCGGGAAACATTGTTATCATTCTCTCCACCTTCTTGCTCAACATCCGTAGAGCTGTAGTGTGTCTCAACCTTCTTTTCTTGATTCTTCTGGAATCTCCCAGTGGATTTCATGTAAAGTTCTGCCAAATGCTTTGGAGTGCGACAATTGTGTGACCAATGGCCAACGCATCCACACTTAAAGCATGTTTGAGAGTCGGGTGCTTTATTGGTTGGACCTTGCTTCTGGAAGGTTCCTGTATCTTTCCTTTACCTTTCCATTGGGATTTGCCTTTTCCCTTTTGATTGGCCATTTTTTCCATTCATCCCCTTGTACATTTGGCCCTTTCGCGCCATGGCTACTACTAGCCTGGCTGAAGCAGAAGGCGTCGTATTAATCGCTGACTTCCATTAGTATTTGCATGATGATTCTTCATCGTGAGTTCATCATGTTTTTCCGCTTCTAGCGTAACACTAATAAGCTCGTGAGTACTTTGTACTTTGCATGACTGCATCGTTGTTGTAGTATCATCATGTTGGGGTGGAAAGTGCACAAAGTTTTGTCGATCTTCTCACTTCATGAACTTTCTCGTTACAAAAAGTCAAGTTAGCTACCGCTTTGTGCATTGCGTAATTATAAGTCGCCATGCATTTGAAATCCTCGTGAGGAGGGTCCATTCGCTCAAAGCTCGCAACAACACGGCATCTTTGTCGTTATAGTGTTCCTTCAAGGAATTCCATAATACCATGGGTCCTCCTCCATCAAGTATTCTACCAGGTCCGAATGAAGATGGTGCCTCAGAAATGTAGCAAGGGGCCAAGATTTTGCGCTCGTGCACTTCGATTGCACCGGCCAGTCGAGCAATAGTAGCCCAAATCCTCTAGCCGTTAGGTTGATTTTGGCATCCATTGCCCAGCGAGGTAATTGTCGCCATCCAGTGGCAAGCACATCAAATTCCCTTGCAATATCGACATATCTCAGATGTAAGCAATACGAGATTTTACTACGTAAAATACTATATTGCATGCATCTCCATTTAATAAAGTTTTCGTCTATATCTATTCAAGATAATTATCACAATTAATTTTTCCGTATTTTCCTAGCATTTAGTAAATTTCAAGATTACTAAATAACAGAGAATAAATTCCAACATGAATTAAACATGGCATAAGTCTAATTTCAACTCATGTAATTCTTATTGGTTGGGAGCCAAATGAGTAATGAATATCTCCGCCAATTTGACTCATGGCCAGTCAACATGCCCCCTAGTGGCTCATGTACGAGGAGCACTCTCTCGCTTCCTGGCGCCACCAATTAAATAACCAAGCCTCATGTGTGTTTTCCTTAGACACCAATTGTCTCATATCTCGCTATTCATTACCGTAAATCAAATTCCAACCACACAAAGTTCTCATAAATCAGTATGAGAAATTCTAGAATTTTCCTAGCACTTTATAATTCATGATAATTTTCAAGCAATTTTCGTGAATTACTTTACAACTAAAAATCAAATTACCACATATTAAACATGGTCAATAATTTAGAAAATAAAACCCAGGTATGGAGCTTCCAATATGTCCTAAAATAAATTCAAAAATTTTCTAAGTCCACATACCTAGAAATCTAATTTTCTAGTATTAACCATAATTTTCAGAATTATTTATTAAATTCCTAAATTACGTAGGGAAAAACGTAAAATCGCAACTCGTTGGTCCGACCGACCGGGCCCAAGAGGCCCAAAACACCAAAATGATCAAGCGGCTGTTAGGTCATTAACCCTAGCCGCCACTCAAGCCTCAGGTCGCCGTGGGCCGGGCCATGGTCGCTCGGTCAGATGTTTTCGCCAGACATGCATGCATGATTCTACCACAAGAATCAAAAGTGCCACTCTACGATGCATGCATGATTCTACATGGCCGCATACATGCAATGTAAGTAAGCATGCAAGTTATTCAACTTTGGTTGCTCCACGCCTCCACCACGTGCTTGCATGATTCTCGCATGAAGTGCATATACATGCAAGTAAGCAAACGCTGAAGACGAAGCCAGTCATGCAGACCGAATCTTGTGGCGCTTCGAGTCGCGCCGTAAGATGCGACGGGCCGCTTCTGCGCCGAGGCCGGGTTGTCAGGTGGGGAGATGGCCGAGTCGACCGAAGGCCAACGGGTTCCGGAGGCATTTCTGCCACGAAACAAGCGCTGGTGGTCGACGGCGATGCAATGACGCTACGCAAATAGATACTACGAGATGCCTTCTCCGGGCATCTCCCAAAGTGATTTTTTTTTCGCTTTGTGATCATGATTATTAATGATGATCAAGAATCCGCTCTAACATTAGATTAGATCGAACCATCTAACGTAAACAATCTACGTGGATTTTTCGACTTACGCTCGCTCTTGATGCCTAAGCGCTGGCTATCGCGTGTAGATAGAGTCGCGTGACTTTTTTCGCAATCCGAGTGGATGCCGCTTGATGACGAAGTTGATTGCAGATCCGATCGCGATCAATCGCCAGAGTAGTCGTCGAGTCGACGATCCTTCGCTTCATGCAGAGACTCGTGGCCGATAACGTGTTGTAAAACAAGTAGTTCCCACGAACACCGGCAATCAACAAGAACACAAGAACAAGAGACACAAGATATAGGGTGAGCTCTCTTCTTTATTGATCAATGTGTGTAAATACAATGGGAGGCACCCGGTATATATATAGCAATCCCCTCAAGGAGAGTTCGGATTCGCCCACATATTAAGAGATAGACTCCTAACCGAATACGGTTAGGAGGTTATCTCATAACAGTAGCGACCGGACGTGCAAATCCAGTCCATTATCCACAGTGGCTACACGGATGGGTGTCTGGTCACCGACTTGCCATGGTTTCACCTAAAATAAACAAGATGACTCACCTAAACACTCTAATATACTCCCTCCGATTTGATAATATTTGTCGTTTTGGATATAGTGATGGTCAAACTTTCGAAACTTTGACTATCGATATATTTTTGAATATTTAAATTGGATACATGAAAATTATATATGTAGACTTGTCTCGAGAAGTACTTTCATAATATTATAATTTTATTGGGTTTTATAAATATATTATAATAAAAATTAGCGATCAAAGTTGTGTTTTGAAGACCGTATCGATATTCAAAACGACAGATATTACCAAACCGGAGGGAGTACCCATAGTTTCAGCTTCACCTACTACTATCGAATTCATAATTCTAGTACAGCTAAAACCCTGCAAATAAGACCGCAATCAACCAAAGGCGACCAGACGACTCGTAGAACGGCCCACAGCCCAAGTGAGTGGAGCTTAGCTTATCTACAGTCTACAGCGCCACCCTTGTTATTTCCGGGCCTCCTGTGAGTGAGAGTGACTGTGTTCGAGGCTTCGGGCCCACGGTAATCGGATGCTACAGCAGATCGACGGTGTTGATTGCTGAAAGGTCAATCGATACTACAGTTATGACGATAATTTAAAAAAAGATACTACTGTTTATGTATGTCAGTATGTGTATATGATGAAGACGGTCAGAAGATGGGCTATTGTGTGTTGTACATAGACCGAACGGCACATCATATACAACCTATTTGTTTATGTAACGGTGCTAAATGACCTTTAAAAAGTTTAAACATCGGAAAGCAAGATTGGGATAGGACTTTATATGGGGATTTGAACTTAAAGTCACTGGCCAATTGGCCATCAACTCGCACGTCACACGGTTTTCATGGTTTGCATCGTATGAATAGACTACTTTATAATTTTAATTTTTTATATATTCTAACCATTCTTTTTTATTTTTATTTATACGTATTTTTAAATATCTAAAATTTATTAATATTTATTAGAAATTTAATGCGGATTATTTATATTTGCATATAACAGTTTTATGAATCTCTAAATTTCTATTTCTATTGAAATTGCACAATCACACCACTTTTTTGCTATTTGAAATGTGAATCTTACCTATTCAATTATGCTTCGAACAACAACTACTTAACATGTTTAGACTATGTTCCAATTTATATCAAATTCGATGTTAGATTTAATTTAAATCACTGTAAACCAGCTTGTCATACACGGATCAAACGTTTCACTGAGGCAAACTCCAATGTAACACATAATGCAAACATCAATAGGTACACTGCTCACAGCTTCTAAGCCTGTCAGCAACTATTAATCTTTTAGAGTAAATTTTACAAAACTATATATTTTTATATAAACTATCAGAAAACTACAGTTTATAGCTCCTATTTCACAAACTACAACGGTTTTAGAATTGATCGTTTATTGTAAACCCGTTTCACTCGCGCGCGTGCGACTACCATGTGGCCTCACATTGTCAGTCCCGTTTCAAGAAATGGTCAATTCTAACACCTATAGTTTTGTAATATAAGTTCTCCTAAAATATGCAGTTTTGTGAAATAGGGCCTAAAAACTGTGGTTTTCTGATAATTTGTACAAAAATTTATAGTTTTGTGAAATTTACTGATCTTTTAGCTTTAATTTCTTACTCCTCTGGTCAGAAAGTAGTCGTTCTGGATATCGATACGGTCCCCAAAAACTCAACTTTGACCACTAATTTTTATTAATGTAATATATTTAAAAAATCTAATATATAATATGATAAAAGTAAGTTTCAAGATGAATCTACACATATGATTTCCATACATTCAATCTTAATATTTTAAAAAATATTGGTAGCTAAAGCTATAAAAGTTTGGTTGTACGTGTCTAAACTGATTATTATTTGTGACCGGAGGAGTATTTCTCTACAATATGTACATTAAGCTCTAATTTCGTATTCTTCCATGCATGCAAGCATGTGAGCTGCATTGTTGGATTCTTATACTCTCTTATTTTGTCTTCATCTTTAGCTTCATTTGACGTGATCACTATGGATAAGATCATACAGCATCATATTGGTGCAGAATTCGTTTTCAGTATATATCTCGGAGGTGGTCAAAATCTGAAATTTCAACGAGATCTCAAAATTTCAGACAAAATTTGGATGAAATTAAAAAACCAAATTTTAAATCTAGTTTTTTTAGATCGAGAATTCCGAGATCTCGGTCAAAATTGCCGAAATCTCGACGAGAAACACCGAAATCTCGGCCCAAAAAATTTAAAATTCGGTCAAAATACCTCATGTTCACATCAGAGACAATTTTAGTTAAAAACCGTCTCTGATAAGTCATCAAAGATGATTTTTAACTAAAACCGTTTCTAGTGTGCATTTTTGAATATTCTTAACTTTTTTGTTTTACCGAGATTTGAAATCTCGTCCCCGATCGAAATCCAAAATCTCAGCCAAGTTTTTCGAAATTTCGCAGAGATTTTGAACCTTGAAGCAACCTGGTTGAGGCACCAAATCAACATAAAATGTTCCAAAAAAAAATACATATGCTTCTCAATTTACTCTACTTATTAAAAAATAAAAAGACAAATGTTACTATTTGCAATAGTTTTTTTTTCTTACAACAAACTTTGAGTTTGAAGTATTATTTTTAAAGGGTGCGCAACACTTCATGACCACATCATTACTATTTTTCGGAATTTTCCATGTTAATTCAACCAAAGCCGGTTGCACGATTGCACCCTTAGGATGAGTTGCGTTTTATATGTTGTTTATATATGCAATGTAAGAGCTTTTTCTTTCTCAGATTAACAATGGAACATTGACTTAAAATGAATATATGATAGCATCACTGTGGTTCAAGACATAACAAACTATCGAACTTAAGAAGCTTTGCCTTGTTGATTTGTAGGTTTACTAAAAAGGCATGCCGCAATTATCTTTATACGGTACTCATGCTGTCGTGCATGGCCGAAATCATAGCTTATATAGTCTATTGTATCTTATTTTTTATAAATCTAGTCTCTATGTATATGTATTTGCAAATTTGAACTCCTCCTCTACCATGAAAGGCATGACAGATGACTCCTATTCTCTCACGCGTCTAGGGAGCGTGGAAAGTAGCCAACGCTGTGGCAGGACGAGAGAACGTGGGAGGAGACACTGCCACGTCGGAGGAGCGCAAGAGGAGCTGCGGCAACGCGCACGGCATCGCTATCGCACTCGCGTAGTGTGAAAGGGGTCCTACCGCGGTTGGCCATGTGCTGCTCCCACGGTCGGCCGAGCTCCCTGGACGTTGGCCACCTTCCGCACTTTCCAGACGCGACAACGGGTAGGTATCGCCTATCACGCCTTTCGCAGCTGAAGAGACTAAATTTACAAATACATACGCGAGAGGACTATATTTGTAGAAAAAACGTAGAAAGCCTAGATGATCCATGCTTTCTGCGTGGCCTTTTTTTTACTAGATGCGTACTCCCGATTGCGTAAGTGCGACACGACACGCAACACCTTGAAGCAACAATTTGACGAGATTTTAAACAATTACATCGCGAGGAAACAAAACATGGAACACTCGGCGAGGCGAGCGAGGGGGGATGAAATATCCCAGAACCGCGAGGGTCCGCTTACGAAACCCCAGGAAAACCCGTGGAAAGATATGAATGTAATTTTGCATTTGTTTGGGGCCTTTTCATGAAGGATTTTACAAATTTGCTGAACCAGAAGATTCTTTTAAAAAATGGTGGAAGGAGCTAAATGCAATTACGGATTTCTTTGGCGTAATATAGCATTTTTGGGGGTGGTTTAACGTACGATTTGTGAATTTGCTAAACTGGAAGGTTCTTTTTGAAAAAATTGGTAGAAGGACTTAAACATAATTATATATTTCTTCGATGTAATTTAGCATTTATTTAAGGTCTTTTCATAAGAATTTGCGAATGTTCTAAATCAGAGGTTTTTTTTTTTTTGAAAAAACAAGTAAAAAGATCTAAACATAATTACATATTTGTTTTGAGATTTTCTTGGGGAGACTTTTTTTTTTTAAGATCAATAGGGCATTTGAAATTACAATGCCCCAGTTTCCAACATAGAAACTGAACTTCAGATTACATCATCCGATAAGATCACAGTCTCAACATAGCAGAATTCAAGCATCTAAAAAATCAAAACATCTCAGCAGAAAAATCAAAACATCTCAACATAGCAAAATTTGAGCATCTAAAAATCAAAACATCTCAACATAGCAGAACGTCAGATGACTTCTTTACTTCCACCAAACCATTCAGGAAGACAGAAAGTGGAATCAGCTCATCAGAAAAGGCACCATCTTTGAGGTCTTTGTCAGCAAAGCCTTCATTCACGTTTATGTTACTCCAGGACCCAGAAACAGCGGGGCTCAAAGTCTTGATTCCAATTTTTTGCAAAACAAGTTAACATTCCTTCCTTGAACAGCGGACTCCAATTCCTTAGAGATAAGAGCATTTTTCTCCAAACTATTTTTACACTTGACCAATCCTGATAATGAAAAATCATGTTATTTCTAATATTCCACAAACTCCATAAGGTAAAGGCACGAATAGTATTCAATGTCATATTTTTCTTATTACTCAGCCAAAAGCGAGCTACATATTCATAATTATACCCAATGTCTACATAAAAAAAACTCACCGATTATATCCCAAACATTCTTAACTACAACACACTTAAAAAAAGGTGGATAACAGATTCGATCTCATTACAAAAGTTACATAAAACTTCTCTATCTGTATCTCTTTTCACGGAGAGACATATGTGAAATTCCGTGGGCCGAAGTAGGGCTGTAAACGGGCTGAATTCGAGCGGGCCTGGGGCTGTCAGGCTCGAGCTCGGTAAGGCTCGAGCCGAGCTCGAGCCGAGCTCGAGTTGGGGTCCGAGCCTAGATCCAGGCTCGAGCTCGGCTCGGTCCAAGCTCGAGTAGGTTCGAGCTCGGCTCGAGTAAGCTCGGTAAGCTGATAAGCTCGAATAAGCTCGGTAAGCTCGAGTAAATTCGGTTAATCTGGTAGGCTCGGTAGGCTCGGTAACAAGCTCGAGTAAGTTCGGCTCGAGTAAGCTCGATAACAAGCTCGAGAAAGTTCGTTTCACGGAAGCTTGATCCAAACTCGAGTAGGCTCGTGAGCTATTCGAGCTCGGCTCGGTGAAGCTCGCGAGCTTGAAGGCAGGCTCGAGCTCGGTTCGTTCCAGGCTCGAGCCGAGCTCGAATCGAGTCTGGAACGAATCGAGCTCAAACAGTTTGCGAGCCTCGAGCTTTTTTTACAGCCCTAGGCCGAAGCCCTCATCTATAATAAAGATAGTATATATACTGTCACAACTATTGAGGTGTCCACCACAACACGCCGAGGAGGTGTTACAGAACACCAACGTTCTTCCTTGCGAGTTTGAATATTCACAGCTGTTTTCCGTATGGTTTTGTCCGTTGTCCGATACAAATCGTTAATTGTAGGACATATACATATGTAACGGGCCTATAACTTGGCAGTAAATACTGTATCAACATGTAAATTTAGACGATCAAGATCTTTTATTCTTATCCGATTAATCTAATAATTTGTAGTTATTTTTCTTTTTTTTATCGATTATTATGTTTTTTATAAAAAAAATTACTCTTAAAATTAACGACGAGACTTCAAGAATGCTCTAGTTAGGGATGAAAACGGGTCGAATAATTCTCGCTCGATCTGGGACCGGATCTGGTCGGGACCGAATACAGGATCGGATTTTACTATCCGGTCGGATCCAGGACCGGATCTGGATATTTGAATTCGGATACGGGATCAGATACGGGACAACTAATATTCGGTACATACGGAACGGGATCCGGATATTCGGATATTTCCTATTCAGATATCCGGATTTTTCCTATTTGGGTATTCGGATCGGATATCCGGATTTCCTATTCGGATATCAGCAATGCCTAACTCATTTCGTCTCATTTTTTCCTATAGAGAGTTCATTTATATTGGTAATGAGTTGGTTCTATTAATCCTAAAGTAGCATATTCTTTTGTATGACGTATATTGGGTTTGATTGATATATATAACTTGCTACTATGGTCATGTACCTCAGTACCTGTACGGTTTAATTCAAAATTATTACTCTATATATGCATGCATTATCCGCATATATTTATCCGTTTCTGTTCTGAATCCATCACATATCCGTCCCGTATCCGTATCTTGATTAACCCAGATTCGTATCCGTATCCGGCTAGCCCGTATCCGATTCCGAATCCGAAAAAAAAATATGGGCTAAGATACAGGAAGAGCAATATCCGCCCGTATCTGATCCGTTTTCACCCTAGCTCTAGTAAGTGAAGATAAAGATGGTAAGCGCGCCGCGCCACGAATCTTGATCACTAGCCCGTAAGCGCGGTGCACGCCGCGCGCGTGAACGAAAAATGATTTCGTATTTTTTTCTGGAGAAAAAATAGATCTAAACGTATTTTCAAAATTTCTTGAGGCTCGGGAACCCTTAGAGGCTGAGCCGGGGGAAAAGTATACATCTTTCTGTTGACGAGAATATTTTTATCGGGGAAAACGGAGAAATAACCTGAACGTAAAGAGCGAGGACTTATTTGTTACTAGTTACATGCCCGTGCGTTGCTACGAAAAACAAAATTGATAACGAAAAATAAAGATTAAAAAATAAAAAAATTATTTCACAAGATCAAACATCTATCTTTAACGCTTCGTTTCTTGCGAAAGCTGGCTAATTAAAGCAACGCTTCGTTTTTTGCGTAGGGCAATTAAGTAGGGCAATTAAGCAGGGTAATTAATGACGTGGGTAGAACTCACCACTGCCACCAACTGCTGCTTTATAATAGTAGAGATATTTTTGGGCCTGATCACTATCCCGAAAAATTAGAAAAGGATTTGTTCGCGATTCGTATTTAAAGGGAGTCCTTTTTCGTAAAACGGTGAACGTGGGCCTAAACGCGAACCGGGAATTTTTTTTTCCTCTGGTAGAAAATTGCAAAGAATTTATTTATAAATTTGCAAGGATCTATACGTAATTCATAAAAACTTGAGGATGTTTTTGCAAAACGGCTGGAGAACGCGCTTTCTCCCGAGTTAGGATAGGATAGGATGCTCAAGAGTTCTCGAGACGTGAGTCGAGAGCCCATGCAGTCGGCAGGAGAAGAGAGATGCGCACTTGGGCTTGCGTGCTGTGCCTGTGCGGCGTGGGTTTTCGGCAGGACGGCAGGGAGAGTGGCGTGCCTGCCTGCCTGGGGTTCCGTACCCACGGCGCTGCCACGTGACCTGGACAGAACTGCCCTGCCTCCACCGGTCGACACGCGTGAAGAAAGGACAAAAAGGCGGTGCCGCCCTCTGCACTTCAGGGTTAGTGCTGTCAGGCCATTTGCAATCGCGTCCCTTCCCCCTCTCTCTTTCACTTCGCGAAAGGAGTCTCGTTCCCTTCGGTGCTTGTACAGATTTTTTTCAGCATTTTCTTCGTGAAGAAATTTTCTCTCTTATTCCCTCTAACAAGGGATTCTCTTTCTTTTTCCTATACAATTCTCTTTAAAAGAAATTTATTGGAGATGGAACAGGAAAAAGAATGAAAAGAAGAGAATACGGTTGGAGATGGTAATATGGTTGTCCGCTGGAAGCCTTGGTCTTATCGGTGGAGCTTTATTTAGGCTTTCGTATCGTGTTTTTTATTTTCATAAATCTATTTATTTTCATATATGGATTTCTAAATTAGGTCTTATCTTCCACTCAGAAGACGTCGTCCTCTTCTGCCTTCAGGAAGCAAGCATGAAAGCTGCTTTATCATGGTGGGCCACGTAGCTTCTACGATCGTCCGAGCTCTGTTTGCTTTCGTATTTTCTAGGCGTGACAGGACATATATTGATTATCTTGTCTTTCGCGAAGAAAAAAAGAGCTAATTTTAAAATTATATGCACGGGATGGCTGATTTGAAAAAAAGAAAACAAGGTGCCGTGGGGGCGTGAGCTAGATATTCGTCTCGGTGCGACTCTGAGTCTGCGACTCCCGCATCCGTCCGTGCAGCAGAATACTAGTAATACGTACGGCTCGCCTCTGGCCTTTTTCTGGACAACTCTTCGTCGGATCGCTACGTAGCATGTACGTGCTAAGCTGATTGGCCATGGTGGTCGAGTTCGATCTACGGTAGTAACAAGCTCATTTGGCAAAGCCAGATTACGTACGGCTCGGTCCCCTGGAGCATATTATCTGGTCAGTCATCCGGCTATATGCCTTTCATCCTTTGCATATATTCCCACCAATTTCTCACCCACCAATAGGCCACGTACGTACGACTAGTTGCGCGTGGCACAGCCACGTACCCCCGTTTACTGTCGACACGCGTTCTTAATTTAATACTACTAGTGCATTGGTTATAAAAAAGCTTGAACCTACTGGATGAAATAAGCTTATTTTATACTCGTTCGAATTTTAAATAAGCTAAATTTAAATGAGATCACGGGCTTTAACGAGCTGGCTGAGCTCGAATAATATATGAGCATCGGTAAATTTATGTATTACTTGTTAGTTTTTATTGAGTTTATTCGAGTCAACCTTGACCTTTTTTATTATTAAAAACTAGTATGTATATTGAATTGTTGGTTGTTACTGAGTTTACTCGAACTTGGCTTGAGTCTAAATCTAAGCTAGGACTTAACTCAGACTCGTTTGAACTTGGCTCAAATTTTTATCAAACTCGTGCTTAAAAATCTATACTCACTGAAGTTCGACTCATTTACAACCCGTAAGCCGTACTAACACATCCAGAATTGAACTCCTACAACCCAATTATCCGAAACCAGCGTATACCTGTCAATATTAATTAGCAAACAATAATGCCAATAATGCTATCTCTATAATACTTTCGGGCAAGACATTCTTCACTTATCATGATTAATCGCAATTATTTTAGTAGCGCGAAAGCTCTTCTGGTCCATGCAAAACGATCAGGCGAAGCCGATAGGTGCTATATATACGGCTATCTATGTGATCCTGCGTTCGTTTATCCTGAGCCACGTCGCAAGGAATCGATCAACGGCCAAAGTTAAGGTCCCGAGAGTTCTAGTAGCTATCAAACAATGGTGCTAGCTAGGTATCTCTCGTACGTGCCATCCCAGAAATTCAGAACAAAACCCATTATTCTTACGTACACGTATTGCATGCATATAGTCCGGCCGTGAGCTAGCAGCACTTCCCCTTTCCTAGCTTTTTTCATTCAAGTTCAATCGATTCGATTTGCACCGTCAGTAGTAGGACCGGTTCTTCTTTTTCCAAAGGACGACCGCTACGTGTTTGGGCAGCATGAAAAGATATCAAATAATTCAGGTACGTCAATCAATCAGTAACGTAGGCACCCTACACGCAAGAGAGCAGTCTGATTGTAAATAACTAATAAATGTATTTCTTATTTGTATATGAATTTTTTTTATTTAGCAATAACTTTTAAATGAGAATGATTTTTGTCTTTGATGGTTGTAGGACGACGGTGCTAGGTTATGGTAAGACGGAGAATGACCAGGATTAGGTGAGGTTCGCCCACTACAAGAATTGAGTTTTGGGGCGAGTGTGAAAATACCTAACCGAGTGCACACTCGGGGTAGCGTATATTATACCGAGTGTATTCTATTTCGAGTGTGCTCTCGCAATATATGGCATCTATACCGAGAGGACACTCGTAGTATAACGGTGTTGTCCACGTAGGTCTTATTATTGCGAGGGCACACTCGGTATAGACGCCACGTCAGCAGAGTAATACCGAGAGGGCACTCGGGGTAACATTCAGGGGCGGAGGACCACCTATGGCGGGATATAGCACCTGCCATACCTGTCATGCCACTTGTATACTTAGTATTCTTAGCATATGTTCTGCCACATGTATTCTTTGTACATAGAAATAATGATTTCGCCATATCAAAGTTTTTTTTCTGTCCTTCGCTACTGGTAACATTAGAACGAGAGTGCACTCGGAATACAACAGAAAAATATGCCGAGAGGGCACTCGGTCAAGTTTTAGAACGAGTGGGCACTCGGTATTCGAACGTGTGAGAATGATTTTATTTCGTGGATAAAAATAGCATTATTCCCTTTATGCCAACAAACATGGTAACCAAATAAACTAGAGGAAAAATATGTATTGTTCCTTGAGATGTTAATACTTGCATGTATAAATGGTAGGTCGGGTTCCGAGTTGGCACTCGGGGTATATGTGGGCCAAGTGGGCACTCGGTAGAATTGGTGTTTTTAGGCCGAGAGGACACTCGGGGTATTTTGGAAACAAATAAATACCAATTCCAGTCTGCTCGAATACGAACCGAAAGGTGGTGAAACTATATTCATATTCATATTTTGGAAACAAATATGAATACCAATTCCAGTATGCTTGAATACGGATATGAATCCTCATTTAATGTGAAGATATGGGTGACACTTTATCTTGTACAATCATACTTGAATTCGAATACATATATTGTTTCATTGAATTCGAATATGAAAAGCTCGGATAAAATAATAATTTGGATGGGAAAATTCCATACCATATTCGTATCCATATTTTTTGTATGCAAATACGAATATGAGAGAAATTATTAATCAACTGAGAAAATCTACATTATATCCATATCCTATCGAATACGGTAGGCGAATATACGGATAATTCGTATCCGTTTTTCATCCTATTGTTAGCCACTGACATCTAAAATTGGAATTTGGTTCTTCTGGTACAACGTGTTCCGAGTTGGCACTCGGGGTATATCTAGGCCGAGTGGGCACTCGGTAAAATATCCGTTTTTGGGCCGAGAGGGCACTCGGTATAATTGCCGTTTTAGGGCTACCACCTCTAGTCCGAGAGGACTCTCGGGGTATGTCCTCCAGATGTGGTTTGGAATTTGGAGACCGTTCCCAGCAGCTCCCAAATCCAGCCGCCTCACATCGAGCGCACGGGTCGCTCCCAAATCGACCCGGCATCCCCGCCCCCGCGTCGGTCCTCTCCCAGCCCCGTCGTCCCTCCACTCCAGCAGCCACGCCGCTGCGGCCTCCCTCCTCTCTAGCTGGCGCCGCGACCTCCCTCCTCCTCTCCACCGGTCGCCCGCCGCCTCACATCGGCCGCCGCCGCCCTCCTCTGCCTGCGCCGCCGCCCCGGCGTCCGTCCACTCCGGCAGCCACGCCGCTGTGGCCTCCCTCCTCTCTAGCTGGCGCCGCGACCTCCCTCCTCCTCTCCACCGGTCGCCCGCCGCCGCCGCCGCCCTCCTCTGTCGCCGCCACCGTCCTCCTCTGCCGGCACCGCCGCCCCGGCGTCCCTCCTCTCCAGCCGCCGCGCCACCACACCTCCCTCCTCTCGAGCCAGCGCCGCAGCCTGCCTCCTGTCCCCCGCCCAAGCCGGCCACCCTCCGCCTCACACCAGTCGCCGCCGCCCTCCTCTGCCGGCGCCTTGCCCGACCTTCTCCCTTTGCCACCGCATGACTCGGTGCTCTGCCGTCCGCCTCCCTCCGGCAACCTCCCTTCCTGTAAGATTTTGGCATTTTGAATGTTGTACAAAAGGTAAAACTAATATTATATGTTTGTTGTTCTTGTCATTTTGTTAGATTTGTTGATGATATATATGACAAATATGGGTGCAGTACTAGATGTTCATTTAGTATTTAGTAATCAAAAGCTTTGTCACTTGAGGATGCACAAGTTTTGTGCAATAATGTAGTGCAGAAATGGAACTGTTATATTGTCAATTGAACAAAAGTTAGGATGTCAGAATGCTTTGCAAAATATAGAATTGTTTATTTATATATGAAAGTTAGAGGTAGTTTGCATTAAAAAATGTTAGCTGACATGTATGAGCGGTATTTGTTGTGACTCTGATGCTGTGAGTATGTATGAAAATTTTGATTACTGCACCATGTGGATGCCGTCATATATTATTGAAAGTCTTTGCTTTGGGTGCTTTCTAGGTGAGTCCCCGAGAGTGCACTCGGTGTAGCCTTGCTCTAGTGTTGTCCCCGAGAGTGCACTCGGAGTAGCCTCGCTCTAGTGTTGTCCTACTTCCGAGAACAATGTAAGTTAATGAATACTAATTTATACTTAATTTTGGCATTTCTTATATTTGGTTTATTATGATTAAGCACTGTGTATGTTTTCTTGAACGTGATGAAACTAAGTTAATGAATGCTAATTTATGCTTTATTTTTGGTATTACGTATATTTGTTTTATTATAGTTTACCATTGTGTATGTTGATTTGAATGTGATGAAACTAAGTTAATGAATGCTAATTTATGCTTTCCTTTTGGCTTGATGTGTATTTATTTTTTGTTTAGTTTGTTCAAAACAATGGCTGAAGATCGCTCATGGATGTATACGGATTGGGAGAACGGGAGACCAAATATTAATTGGTTTAGAAAAACAAAAGAGTTTCTTAGTATTGCTTTTTCTGGGCCAAACTCTAATCAAATGTTGTCTAGTTGCCCTTGTCGAACATGTGGAAATTACAAGAAACACGATCTCCAAACTGTATCAGGTCATTTAGTGAAGAATGGTTTTACACCCGATTACCTCTTATGGACTTCACATGGAGAGGCAAGACCATCTGTCTGGCCTCGTCAACATGAGGAGGTCGATGAATCTCACCACATGAGTGACATGCTGGAAGATGTCAGGGATGCTCATGAAGCATCAGAGTACACAAACGCATCTATTGCAGCAGATTCTTTCTTCAAATTGGTCGAGTCCACCATGCAGCCGGTCCATAAAGACACTAACGAAACTGTACTCTCCGCAGTTTCTCGTTTGATGTCTATGAAATCTCAGTACAACCTTTCAAATGCTGCATATGATGCAAATCTCAGTCTAATGCATGATCTTCTACCGGTCACGTCGGATTCAAAAATGCCTCGGACATTTAACGAGTCTAAACGACTGTTAAGTGGTGTAGGTATGTCGTACAACAAGATCGATGCTTGCGTAAAAGGATGCATGCTATTCTGGAAGGATAGCATTGAAAAGACAAAATGCAATGTGTGTGGAGAGGCACGGTACGTGCAGGTGGAGAATGATTCCAGAACAAGTCGTCGAAAACCAGTTGCAAGAAAAATTTTGCGCTATCTTCCGCTCATTCCTCGACTTCAAAGGTGCTACATGGATGCCAACACTGCCGCACTCATGCGATGGCATAGAGATGGACATAGAGATAAACCTGATATGATGGTACACACGTCGATGGCGAAGCTTGAGACGTTTGATCTTGACTTTCCGACTTTGCCGCTTGAGAATCAAGAAATGTACGGTTAGGTTTGTGCACAGATGGCTTCTCTCCATTTAGTTTTGCCGCTGCACCGTATTCTTGTTGGCCTGTATTTGTCGTTCCTTATAACTTACCTCCAACACACTGCATGAAGAAGGAATATGTGTTCCTCAGTCTAATTATTCCTGGTCCGGAGCATCCTGGTAAAAATATTGACATATACATGCAACCTTTGTATGATGATCTACATAAGTTATGGGATGGAGTTGTAACATATGATAGATCTTCGAGACAGGCATTCAACATGCGAGCATGCTATCTATGGTCCATTAATGATTTGCCTGCTCTTGGAATGGTATCTGGACACAGCACACATGGGAAATTTGCATGTCCAGTTTGTTTGGGAAACTTGTCTGCATTATGGTTGAGGAATGGTAGAAAGTACAGCTGGTTTGATTGTCATCGACAATTTCTTAAAGCTGAACATCCCTTCAGACGTAGTCAAAAGGAATTCCGGAAGCGTACACAGGTGTTCGACCCCCCTCCACCTCGTCTGACAGGTGTCCAAATTCATAGGCAGCTTCTAGATCTAGTACCAAGCCAGGGTAAACAGAAACACCAATTTGAAGGTTTCTCAGAGACACATAATTGGACCCACGTACCAGGCTTCTGGAGCTTGCCATACTTTGAAAAACTCTTGTTGCGTCACAATGTTGATGTCATGCATACAGAGAAAAATGTGGTAGAAATGTTTTGGTCTACGTGCATTGATATTGCTGATCGAACTAAGGATAATGTAAAGGCCCGACTAGACCTTGCAGAGTTGTGCGATCGTCCAAGCTATAATTTGAAGGAGAAATCTAACGGTACTTGGGAAAATCCAAAGGCGGCTTTCTGCTTAAATAGATCAGAAAAAATACTAGTTCTGCAATGGATGAAAGAGTTGAAGTTTCCAGATATGTATGCAGCAAACATTAGACGTGGAGTCAACCTTCAACAACTTCGTGTGAATGGGATGAAAAGCCATGATTTTCACATCTTCATTGAGGTTCTCATGCCGATAGCTTTCCGTGGATTTCTTCCGGAGAGCGTGTGGATCTCGCTGGCTGAGTTGAGCTACTTCTTTAGGCAATTGTGTGCCAAGGAGATCGATCCACAAAGAATGAGGCAATTGGAAGATGAGATACCTGTTCTTTTGTGCAAACTTGAGAAAATATTTCCGCCTGGGTTTTTCACATGCATGATGCACATGGCTATCCATTTACCATATGAAGCACGTGTGGGTGGACCTGTTCAATATCGGTGGATGTATCCATTCGAAAGGTAAGATGTCCCTACTTTGTAAACTATTCTCACGTGATGGGATGGCTAAATATCCCGATTTACATGTGTAGGGCTCTTCAACATGTTAAGAAACGGGTAAAAAACAAGGCTAGAGTGGAAGGATGCATTGTGGAGGCTTATATTGCGGAAGAGATATCAAACTTCGTATCGTTATATTTCTCAAGTGAAGTTCAGTCTTCTACAAATAAGCGGCCACTATATGATGAC
This sequence comes from Rhipidocladum racemiflorum, assembly GCA_036346355.1. NCBI lineage: Eukaryota > Viridiplantae > Streptophyta > Magnoliopsida > Poales > Poaceae > Rhipidocladum > Rhipidocladum racemiflorum. The sequence goes on along the minus strand of CM070576.1, from coordinate 64,648,131 downwards.
GGGTATGAAGTCAACACTCCGAATTGCACACTTAGCACTATGCAAGTCCCAGGACGGAAACAAGGGAATAATGGCTCTCAGTGTGCTGACACCGGAGGAGCATAAAGCAATAATGATTTACATATACACAAACACATTGGAAATGGATGATTTTGTTGCGTAAGTGTCTCAATTTTGTTAATTTACATATACACAAGCACAAACACATGTATACTAATATATCTATTAATTTATTTGATAGCCAATATGATAAAACAGTCTGGCCTGGTAGGGGACAACCATCTGCTACTGAACTAGATATGTTAAGGAAAAATGGGGCCGGAGCTGGACATCCCAATTTCATTGACTGGTTCCGAAGATATGTGAGTGAACAACCTTCCATTGATTACAGAATAAATTAGATTGATTTTTTACTCCCTTTTTCATATTTCCGCAGTGCATGAAAACTCCAAGCGTCCATCACGACTTAAAGCAGGTTTCTCGTACATGTCGGATCCAGGTGACATCAGTTAATGGATATGATATCAATGGATATAGATTCCGTTCTGCAAAGTATGAGCGGCAAAAGGCAAATTTGACTACTGTTAACAGTGGTGTCTATACTAGCTCTGGAGAGGGTAGTTCCAAGATCGAATACTACGGTATAATTGAAGATATCATCGAAGTGACATTCCCTGGTGATAAACATTTCAACTTAGTTTTATTCGATTGTCATTGGTTCAATCCAACAACCGGTGTGCGGCGCTCTCCAAATATTGGTTTGGTTGAGATCAAACATACATCAAAACATTCTGTCTTTGAACCATTTGTTCTACCTCATCAGTGCTCTCAAGTATACTACACCCCGTACCCATGTAAGGTCCCTAAACGAGATATGTCAGGTTCGAAAATAAAACAAGTCAAGAAGATTGACTTGAAAGATTGGTGGGTGGTCTGTCATGTCGCAAAACGAGACATGTCACATTTCATTAATCAATCTCCAATTAGTACAACCACCGAGTTCTTTCAGGAGGAAGGGTTAAGCGGCACATTCACTATCGATCTAGGAGATGAGTTGGATGTCGTTTATGTCTCGAATGAAGTGGATACAATATGCCATGAGAAAGATCTCCAAATATTACGGAATGTTTCTACCGGTGTAGAAGTAGAATCTCATTCAGAAGAAGAGTGTGATTCTGATACCTTCAATGATTCTAGCTCTACTGCTAGTGAACCAGATTATGATGAGGACAATGAATAGATGATATGGTACAATATTGATTTTAATTACATTATACTTATGTTCTTTCATTACATTATTGATTTATTGCATATATGATATGTCACTAACATTTAAACTAATGCAGGCATAAGCTGAAGAAAAATTTCTTGCAAAAACTAAAGAGATATGAAGCTAGGGCATCTTCATCTAGACAGGCTACACAAGAGGAAGCACAGGCTGCAGAGGAAGAGGAAGCACATGTTGAGGAAGAGGAAACACAGGCTGAGGATCCTGAGTACACAGGGGAAGAAGAAGTCCAGGCAGGCACAAATCATGTAGTTTGCAAGTCACGGAGGCAAAATTCAATCCCTCCACTTCCTCCCACGCCTGCAGGGAGGGAGGTTATAGTATCAGCAGGAAAAAGGTAAGTTTTGCTATATGTCATCATGTAATTAATTCTCACATCCATATAATCTTGCCATCTTGAATATGGTTCTAGGCAATGGAAACATACTGTATTTGTCGGGAGGCCACGTGGACCAAACAACGTATGTTGCGACCTTTGTTGCGCTTATCACTATCCACAAAGCGTGCAAGATATGACATTAAGTCCTCCAATATCGTAGCGACTACAAAATGGAGACATTGGTATCTTTGTTGGTGAAGCGGGTGATACAATGGCAGATCGGGTCAAGAAAGATTTCCGTGTAAGTTATTTGCAAATATGAAATTGGTAGACTTGTTATGTTCTTTACAAGTCTGTGGAATGCAGGCTCGGTACACATATCCTGAAGGTGAAGGTTACCCGAGTGACACTAGGACGAGATGGGAGGCAACTTTAGAGGCGACTTGCCAATACCATGCTGAGCAGTTAATGTACAACACTCGAGTAGCAGCTGTGACCAAGTACTACAAAGATGTGTGTGAAGATGAAGACATTGACACAAGAGAGAATCCATTGTTTCTCACTGCTGCTGAGTATGAGCAAGTCAAACATGCATGGATCGATGACGAGGCTTGGGGGCATCTCATTACGCAATGGTGTGATCCAGCATGGCAGCGTGTAAGTGAAATGAAGAGAAATCTCCGTGCCACTTCAGGGGCAAGGGTGAACCGAGGTGGATCTAGTTCTATTAGTCGAACCCAGCAGGAAATGGTAACAGAAAGTCTCTATATTTTCAAACCATCGTTTCTGACATTCGGACTTAATACATTTCCCTTGTTTTGTCGCAGGAGAGGAGGTTTCAAAGACCTGTGACACCTTTAGAGGCTTATGCTGTTCATGGGGGCGTTTCTATTCAGGACATGGAAAACTTTGAGGGTTCTGAGATTCCACCTGTCACTAACCCACATGTCCAGATGAACTTGGTGCGTAGCACTAACACATAGCTAATTTTGTTTTTCAGACTAGTTGTGGCATTTCAATGTTTTTATACCTTTCCAGGGGAAGTATCGAGATGCATACCAAGAAAAGCATGGACCCGATGTTAATTGGCTGCATGGGAATTTTGATGCACAATTGATGTACCAGAATACGGGTGGGAAGCCTCATGGCCGTTATGCGCTTCTTGATGGTGCATTTGATGATAGGAATGTGCGCTTGACTTCTACCCCATTTGGCACTTCAAGCAATGCTTCTTCTTCTACGAGGCAAAGCGATGAAGAGTTGAGACGCGAGCTTGCGGCAAGGGATGAGAACCGAGATATGTGGAATGCTATGAATACGGGATTCACGGCCATGGCACAGTGGATGCAGGTAAAAATTAATTTACATTTGTCTTAAATTTAGGATGTTCATAGTAGTCAAATGGTAACACTCTTGTTGGCAGGATTATGCTCTAGCAACCTCTTCAGGAAATACACCTCCTCCACCGCCTGTATTGAACTTTAACTTCAATGCATTATCGACGCCTCAACATCAACCAAGACAAGAGGTATGTATATAACTCCATGTTGGGTAGATATATGAAACTATGCATTATATGTACTAAATTGAAATTTCTGCTTAGGACACCCAAAACTCTCATCATGCTATTAACATTGAATAATCATCGAGGAATAGTCCAGGGGATGCCTTATCGGGTGAAGATAATGGTGGTATTCCAAATCATGAAATAAACTGGTTTCTAGGTGAGTAATCATATCTGATTTGGTTGATGACTTGCCCCTCAAAAAATTTGTCCTACTTGATGTTATGTATGGATATATCGTATGTGTGAATACGTTTAACTTATATGTCTTTCCTATAAATATGTAACCATGTATGATATTGAATGTAAATAACATAATATGATTTATTCTTCAAATGTAATGTGCAGAGGATGAAGAAACAAGGGACCGAAGCTAATCGGATTCATCTAGCCCTCGAGGAGTGGTTTTAGATTTGGTATGGATGTGATAGGCTTGAAAACTTACTATGTTTTGAGTATGTGACTTCATTTGTTAAACTTCGGACTTCATTTGTGATATGTGCACTTCGGACTTATGAATGTAAAAATGTTTGCGATATGTGCGTTATATGTGAATGTGCGATGAATGGGTTATGTGTGTTGTGGATGTTGAATTGATATTGTGAATTGTATACGTTATGTTGTGAATTGTGCATGTCATGTTGTGAATTGTGCAAGTCATATTGTGAATTGTGGATGAGAATTTGTGATTTGTTATATTGTGGCTGTGGCCTGTTGAATTTATGATGTGAATGTGAATTGATAATGCGAATATAGTGAATATTGAGCTGTTTGCTCGGTAGGGGGGAATTAGCTACCCCGAGAGTGCACTCGGCATAACAGGATAAACTGAGTGTGCACTCACTACATATCTATTACGAGAGTGCACTTGGCATATACCTAACTCTTGATCGAGTGTGCACTCGCTATAAAGCTATAGCGAGAGTGCACTTGGTATAGGCTATACCGAGAGTGCACTTAGTATAGGATTTATAGGTATACCGAGTGTGCACTTGGTAGAGGCTATCCCGAGAGTGCACATGGTATAGGCTTTATACCTATCCCGAGTGTGCACTCGGCATATATGTTGACGTGGCACCACCGTGGCCGACACGGGGGCACGGTTAGGTGTCTGGAGTCGCAGCTCTATACCGAGTGTGCACTCAGGCAATATTTATTTTTTCCGAGTGTACACTCGGCGTAGTCCATTTTTCCCGATAAAATAACGCCGAGTGGACTATGCCGAGTGTGGCCACTCGGGATAGGCTATCCCGAGTGGTTTCGCCCCTATCCCGAGTGTGGGAGACACTCGGGCCAAATCTGCTACCTTGTAGTGGCCAGAGATCTAGACGGTCGAGGATCGCCGGAAGATGATCAGTGACGGAGTCCGGGCAAGTCAAGAAGACAATGAATGGCGATGATACTAGCTAGATGCCGCGAGGATCGAAGAGGGCTGTTGGATTGCTATCTAGTTGATATGTTAGCGGGTGTAGATAGTATGCTTTGAAAACCGTGTAAAAAAACTCATTATGTGTGTAGGGTTTTAGGTTGCCCTTGCATGGTTGTGTGAGTGGGTTAATCCTAGCCCTATGGTTGAGGGACTCATCCAATGGTGGTAGGTGACCCAAGAGTAGTATAAATAGAGGGGAAGGGGTGCCCTCTCTCACTTGAAGGACTGAGTTGCTCCTTTGAGCTTTGCCCACATGAAGTGAGGCTTTGTAAACCCTCTATCCAGAAAATACAAAGATTTTTTTTCTATTCTTGTGAATTTAAATTGTGCATTTATATTATGTCTTTACTTTACATAATTTAAATTCAACATTTACTTTCCCACATTTAAATTCCCGCAATTTGGATTTGCCTCCCCTTCTTCTGAATGTTGTTGATCAAGGATGTCTTGAGGGTGCTTATTTGGTTTTACATCTTTCTTGCGCCCTAGGATATACTAGATAACAAGTTTATATCAAGTTGCAAATCTGTTCTGAACTTGTTCTTCGCATAGCAGTCGGTCTTCGATTTTTAGAAAAATCTAGAAAAATCATTTTTGTGTGATTATTATTGGAGAAGGTGCGTGACTTACATATCCATCTGCGGAAAAATTTTAGAGTACACTAGTTGCACCGTTTGGGCACTACGAGGTGAAAACCGAGCCCCAAACTTTACGATCGAAGTTCCTGACTGTTTGTGGCTCTTGATTTTTCGTTATTTTCTACAAGTTTTTTTGAGGTCGTTTTTTGTGGAGTGTTTCCTGACTCATTTGTTCACAGGGAGAAAAATTTTCAAAAAATTTAGAGCAACATAAGTCCACCAACCACCTGCTCCAAGTGAGGACAATTCTTGAAAAATCTGCTTTCGCTTTTCTAAAAGAGACTTTAATGATTTGGCTTGATCTATTTTTGAAAAGTAATATTTGAATTAATTCTTTTTTGTTTGGACACTTGACAACCGGTATTGAGATTTAAAAATCCCTCACATGTTTCATGGTTTTTATCCATGCAAGTTATAGGTACACATAGTTGTCTAGTTGTTCCGATTTTTGCGGGTTGGTAAATTTGAGGAGCACCAGTTTGAAGTAAAATCTTTGTGTTTTTTGGATTTTTATTGCGGGATTGTTATGAGTACTTTGAGTGGGAGAAAATTTTATTTGGGATCATTCATCCCCCCTCTGATTGCCATCTCTATTCTTTAACATCCATACATGCGTAGGGTATTACTCCGCCTGAAGGCCCGAACTTGTCTACATCGTGTGCCACCAATTTCGTGTTTGACTCTGCATATTCGAATGTGCTGGAGTATATAAGTTTATTGTTGATTCTCTAACCTTCGACAATCACTTTTGGTATACTCAAATAATAATTGTAAGATGCTCCAATATGATATGATTGAAAAAATTCATCAGGGCCATTTATTTTTTGCTAGATACCCTTTTTCATATATAAAAGGAGTATATAAACAAATTATGCTATAAAAAGTGGACTTTGATGAAATGTTTTGTGGAACTCATTTTGAACTATCCTAAAATCAGTATTAGAGTATACTTGAAAGGATAAAGGGGTATAACTGTTGGGAATTGGGGTGGGAAATCACTCGTAAATTTCAAAAAATTATTCCCTTCTCAGACCAATCGCATGTATTAGAACCAATATTTAGAATATACCAAAAGCAATAAATGCATACCGTGGTCCTGAGAGCGCAAATGCAAAGCTTTTGGAGAAGTTTTCGGTGAATCTCATGGCTTTTACGCCAGGATGTAGCAGCGGAAATGGGTTATGTCGGATCTTCGTGGCAGTATCGGCCATGATCTTCAGGTATCCACACGAACAGGTGGACGATGCCGTATGTCGGTTTGCTAGTACCACACAATACGACTCTTGTGACATAGTATCTGGTTCAGGTGAAACTTTTTCACCAGGCTTTCGCTCTCCTCTTTTTTCTTTCTTTCTTTTAATAACAAATTGTTTCTCTTCTTTTTTTCAAAACCCTCTGGACGTCCTTTTATAGCCCGGCAAGGTGGTTGCTACAGTGCCACAAAAAGCACAGTAGCAGAGGTGGTTGCTACAGTAGTGTTCTTCAGTCCATGAACATATTTTCAATGCGTGAACAATGTTTTCAACAAAAATCATATCTTAGCACGCGGGGTTCGCAATCTTTTGGAAACAACCAGATATCATGTTCAATCGTATTAAACATATGTCACGAGATAAGATTTCATAAATATATCTTAAGCCTATTCTTGTGTGTGACACTTTAAGTTCATGCAATATTGGCAATAAACCGAAAACTTCTTTTCGATTCATAAGTCGCAAGCGGCTCCTAACAGAACATAATGTCTACCTAAATTGCATGAATATCATTTATCCGATGAATCTTCAATAAATACATGTCGATCCCTTTGTACATGGTTAACTTTAGGTTGAGGTGTGTCATCATTTTACTGTTAAACCAATTCTCTCGATTATCTGAAGTAGACTAACAAGATCAATCGATGAACACCTTAATCATTCGGCAATATTTAGTCTATTTCATCGAGTAGTCGATTGATATCATGCCCTCAATATGAGGAGGACAAATTCCATCTTGATCATATACTTCCCTCTGCATGATTCAAAGTATATCCGAGTATTGTCCTTATGATTATCCAGTTACGGGCAACGTTAGACAATATCAAAAACATACCATCCTCATGTAGGAAATCATGTTGATATCAGGTCTAAGGATCAATCATTATCATTGTATGAAACAACTTGTGACACTCATCAAATCCTCAAAATGTGTTTCATTAGCAGGTCAGTCTAATAGCATGTACACTTACATGATTGAATTGTATCCCATACCTATAATCTGTGAAATATGATTATCAATACAATTCATGTGCTTATTTTCAAGATTATTGGTGTCCAAAAAAATAATCAAACAATGGACAATTTATAAAAATATCATAATTAAATTACAGAGTTTCAGAATCAAGTCACATACTTGATAAACTGTAACATGACATTATTAAATGAACAATATAAGCATAAATGCAAGGCAGTTATCTTCATGATTGACCTTTAGGATATATTTCCAACAACAACAATAGCATTTTCATATATATGGCAGTATATCCAGTGCCAATGGGCCAGTGGGTGCTAACATGCTAACTCGCGTCACCAGCCGTTGGATGGAGAATCTGCAGTCCAGATTGATCAAGGTGGGAGGATGTATTCGCAAGAGAGGAATACACTTTAGGGGTTTTGTGTAAAATGGTTTAAGTGGCAAAGAGGGTTCCACTTTGATCAATTTAGGCCGTAGATTCTACATCTGATGGCTGGTGATGGGAGTTAGCATGTTAGTACGTACCCACTGACTCATTAATTAGCACTGGATATGCTGCATATATATATGTATATGTATGAAAATGGTTTCGTACTCCTAGGTGTATGTACTCCCACTCTCAATATACTACTTAAATGATGTGGTTATACTTCTTTATCCTTTTGAATATACTCTAATACTGATTATAAGATACGTCAAAGTGAGCTCCACGAAAAATTTCATCAAAGTACACCCTTTATAGCATAATTTGTTTATATACTCTTTTTTACATATAGAAAATGGTATTTAACAAAAAATAAAGGCATCAGATGAATTTTTTTCAACATGTCGCATTGTAGTAAATTAGAATTATCATTGAAGTATATTGAAAGTGATAAATGAGTATAACACATTCATTTAAGTGGTATACTGGATGTGGGAGTACATACTCCTAGGAGTACAAAGGCTTCCTATGTGTGTGTGTCTATATATATATATATATATATATATATATAGGAAAATGGTTCCATACCTCTGGGAGTACGTACTCCCACTCTCAGTATACCGCTTAAATGATATTGTTATACCTCTTTATCATTTTGAGTATACTCTAATACTGATTATAAGATACTCCAAAGTGAGTTCTACAAAAAATTTCATCAAAGTCCACCCTTTGTAGCATAATTTGTTTATATACTCTTTTGACATATAAAAAAGGGTATATAGCAAAAAATAAAGGGCACTGATGAATTTTTTCAACGATGTCGTATTGTAGTATCTTAGAATTATTATTGAAGTATACTGAAAGTGATAAAGGAGTATAACGCATTCGTTTAAGTGGTATACTAGAGGTGGGAGTACGTACTCCCATGAGTATGAAAAAGGTTTCCTATATATATATATATATATATATATATATCTACTATTATAAAGCAGCAGTTGGTGGCAGTGGTGAGTTCTACCCACGTCATTAATTGCCCTGCTTAATTGCCCTACGCAAAAAACGAAGCGTTGCTTTAATTAGCCAGCTTTTGCAAGAAATGAAGCGTTAAAGATAAATGTTTGATCTTGTGAAATATTTTTTTTATTTTTTAATATTTATTTTTCGTTATCAATTTTGTTTTTGGTAGTAACGCACGGGCATGTAACTAGTATATGAAAAATACTTTGTACTCCATATAGTTTTATGTCATCGATCGAATACTCCCATCAAGCGTTATGTACGTTGCTTCGACAGGACTTCTGCTTTTCTTACGTACCAAGTCGATCGACCAGCTGTGATATTTACATATGTAGTTAAACCAACTTTTGGCTTTTGATTTGTTACACCTATCATTCCCATTTCCGGTCGTGCATCTTGTTGTTCTCTTTAGGTTTGGTTTGTGCTCTCTCTCTCTCTCTCTCTCTCTCTCTCTCTCTCTCTCTCTCTCTCTCTCTCTCTCTCTCTCTCTCTCGTCACGGAAATGAAAAGCTCTCGATCGAGAATCGAGACCTTCGCATGTTGCACTTGTGCAGGTTCTTTTATTGTGTGTTTGGTTGGAGAGTGAGGTGGAATGGAATGGTTCCATTCCAGATTTCAGGGATGGAATGGTTCCATCCCAGATTTCAGGGATGGGATGGTTTCATCCAGCATTCTCGAGCAGGACCCACCGCCACTCTCACGTTCAAGTGGGATGGCTGCGTTAAAATTTGTAGAACCTGGCCGTCCCGAATCTAGAGAGAATATTCTCTTTTCTGGAACCAAGTCATCCTCAGCTCTCCAACCAAACACTAGACTTGGTGGGATGGGATGGTTCCATTCCACTCCATCCCACTAACCAAACACACAATTAATCTTGCCGGCCGGTTTAGGGAGGTTGAAGTAGAGGTGGGCGTCGTGCCGTGCCGTGCCGGTCCGATCCGGGCCCATCGTGCTTCGGGTCGAAATCGTGCCGGTCCGACTCACTTTTGGCGAGCCCAAGCCCGGCCCATTTGCGCTTCGTGCCTGCTTCGTGCCGTGCCGGCCCAAGCCCAACCCATTTTTACTATTGTGACGAACAAAGAAATAAAACAAATCACTACTACTAAACTACCTATTTTAATTACATAAGAGACTAATCACATCAACAAAATGTCAAACATAAATGCATTGCTTGAAGATGCCCTGAATCAACAATATCTACCAACTTTTAAGCCTTAATCCATGATTTCGTGCTCGTTACCCGTCGCAAGACGGCCCGCCCAAATCGTCGTGCCGCCTCAGTTGCCTGGTTCCCGGGCCCGCACGGCCGTGCTTACGATTGCGTGCCTGCCCGGCCCGGCCCGGAACCATGCCGTGCCGTGCTTTGCACCGTGCCATACCATCGTGCTTCGGGCCGGCCCAAAAAAGCTCGGCCCAATGCCCACCTCTAGGTTGAAGTAACGGCCGGCCACCGAATTAAGAGAGAAACAACGACTCCCGCAAAACACATAGATCAAAGGAAAAGCATCGTGAGATCGAGGTGAACATGACGTGCGTTATAGATGAATCAACTATTCGCAGCAATTAACGACTCACGTGACGTGCATAATGCTTTAATTCCTTGGCGATCGAGTAGAAACGCCCCCCTGCATGCTTTCGATCGCGGTCGAAAAGAAGCTGCATGTGTGGCACCAGGTGTCTTTCTAACTCCAATTCCAACCCTTTACCTTGCTCCAAGTTCAGACGCGTGGTTACGTACGTGTAAGCAAACCTTCGAATTGATCTTGTGCTTAAATAAATGCCAATCACGTACTTGCTGGAAAACGGATGATCTTACGTAGCAAAATCTTTATGGGATCATGCATGAGGACCAATGACAGAGAGAGAGAGAGAGAGAGAGAGAGAGCGCTGGAGTGGTACATCGATGGATCAGTTCATGCGTTCACGTTAGGCCTGCATGGCCTCCTCACGGGCGGTCACATGGATTGCTTTAATTCCCATTCATGAATCGCGATCGGTTCTTCGGCTCAAAAGGATTGATTAGATTGGTCGGTTCGATCCAGCTAGCGCATGCAATAGCGGTAACCGAAAGCATACGGGTGACTAGATTAACGTACACCAAGGGTTAAAGAATGAATCTATTCGTAACTGTGTGCTATATATGTCATATGACTTCATGGTGAGATGCTTGATTGACAATTGCCGACTCCAATAGTCCAATTAATGGTGTTCATGAAATTTTTTCAAGACCCCTCTCTCTCATTAAGTAACCTGAGATTACAGACAGAAAAAGCGCGCGCGATACCTCCAACCGGTCTTCGCAACAGCGAAAAACTATTGCCACATTGAGTGTGTGTGTCTGTGTGAGCATACACATCGGTACACTCCCTGCCTACACATCTAATTCCGAAAGAGACCTACCAGTCTCCCTTTCTGAAGAAGAAACTTAACTGCTGTTTATACGCATCGAATATCGTACCGTTTTCATGCAGACGGCAATAGTATAGTAAATAATAGCAAACGTACGGTGCCAACTAGTCTTACTGTTCACGTAATGATCTCAAGTTCAAGTTCACGTAAAGTAGCTGGGAAACATTCACGTAAACTATGTATATAATTTAAATATTTAAAAGATATTTATAGTCAACGTTTCAAAAGTTTGACCGCAACTATATCTAAAATGATGACTATTTGTGACCAGAGGGATTAATAAAATTGCAAAATTTTTAATAGGTCCTAAATTCCGCCCTATCGGCGTCAGGACCACGGCTACAAATTTTGTTTTCTGAAATCCGACAGAAATGGAAAAATCAAATTTCAAATCCGGTATTTTGGTGGTCGGCAAAACCAAAATTTCAGCCATATTCAACCCTGTGATCATCTGGGTAAAAAACCCCGAAATTTGTATATACTCCCTCCAGTTTGGTAATAGATGTCGTTTTGGACATAGTGATGGTCAAACTTCTAAAACTTTGACTGTTGATATATTTTTAAATATTTAAATTGGATATATGAAAATTATATGTGTAGACTTGTCTCGAGAAGTACTTTCATAATATTATAATTTTATTAGGTTTTATAAATATATTATAATAAAAATTAATGGTCAAAGTTGTGTTTTGAAGACCGTGTCGATGTCCAAAACGACATCTATTATCAAACTGGAGGGAGTATATATTTTCTGCAAAATTTTCACATGTATTTTTCAAAAAAGGCGTTACAGTTTGTCACAAAAATTTAGTGCTAAATTCGAGTCTACAAATATAAAATCTGTCAAATTTGTAATCATATGTGTAAAAAAATCCAAAAACTCATCGAAATACGTAAAAAATAAAAAAAACTCGCTTAATACATTAAAATCTCGTTAAGAAACCCTAAAACCTAAAATACTATAGTAATTTAAATTTTTTTATATGGCATTTGGAATCTCGATACCTGAGCAAAGTGTAAAGAAAGAGACGAAAAGCCGAGGAGGGTACGCACCAACGGGGCACAAGTACACTGGTGGGGATCGTTCGTCCTTGCAACTAGGGTTTTTCTAATATTGCTATTTCAGCTATCTTTTAACTATATAATATAGGCAAAATTTTACATAAAGAAAAAAACATAAAAGGATAATTTCATATAAGTAAAATTCTACGTAGAGAAAAAAGAGCATAAGAAAAGAGAATTTGTCATCTCTTATGTAAGAGAAAACCTGATCATGTAAATTAATGCAAATAGCAATAAAGTGTGAGAGGAAAAATATAATAAAGATGAATAATTTTAAAGATAATTATTAATATATTTTAAGTGAGTTAAATTTTTTAAAGATAATTCGTAGATATATAGGTCATATTTGATAGAGCTTTAAATCCTAACCTCACTTAAGATCTGAAACTCGTCGTCTAAAATAAAATAAAATAAAATAAATTTATATTTTAATTTTAAAATGTAAATAAGATGACTCACCTAAACATCTTTAGGCCCTGTTTGGCAATTTTGAACCGGGACGTTTCTGCTAGAATCTGGGAGAAACCCAACCAAACAAGGTAAAGCTTTGAACGATTCTTCTCGAAACATTTCTTTTTTTTTCCACGCCGATGCCGAATCGCTCTTAACCCCGTTTCACCCTGATTCACAGAATCCAGACAGCTAGCCAAACGGTTTCCAGACAGTGATTCTGATTCTACCTGAAACGTTTCTACTAGAATCTGGAACCGTACCAAATAGGGCCTTAGATCCCGTTTGACAACTTAGAACCGGGCCGTTTCTACTAGATTCTAGAAGAAACCCAACCAAACAGATTAAAGCTCGAAACGATTCTCCTTGAATCATTTTTTCCTTTTTCACACCATGGCTTAATCAGTTTCAACCTAATTCCATCCTATTCACAGAATTTAACCTGAAACGCGTTTTTACTTAGAATCCAAAACGGTACCGGACCTAAATATAATCATAACTTCAATTTTACGGATACGATGAAGCTAGCCCCGTGAGATCCACGAATGGCGTAGAGAGCTCCGCCGAACAGGCCATAATACTCTAGACGTTTTCCGCTAGAAAGGCAGTTCCGTGAGCACGCTCTTTTTGCTGGTAACCGCTGCCATCGCCAGCGAAACCATCCGACTTCCCAAAGGCTCCCCTCCCCTCGCCGGGAAAAGCTTCCCTCCCCCCACAGTGCCCACACCCCTCGCACCGGAGGCCACGTGCTGGGGTTTAGGGGTTTGGTCGGGCGCGGCATCTCTCCTGCGGATGGAGTCCTCGTCGTCTGGCGCCGCGAGGGCGCGGCAGCGCAGCGGGGGCGGCAGCTGGGGCAGCGTCGGCGGCGGCTCTTCCGACCCATTCGACATCCCTGCCAAGGGCGCGCCCGTCGAGCGGCTCAAAAAGTGGCGGGTAAGCCGCTCCTCTCTAGCCTTTTGCAGCTACGTGTTGTTTGATGATGCGAACGCGGTCTGGCTATGCGACTCGTAGCTGTGATGATTGTGGTGTGTTTCAACCGGTTCGGCTTCACCATGGCTGGTTTCGAAGCACCGTATCGTTCGTTTGCGTTTTGCTTTTCCTTAGACGGCGTGTTTTGTGAAGCTTTTGGAGCTGCGGAGGTGGTCATTTGTTACAGGAAGCGGTGACTTCTGTTACGCGCGCGAGCTCAGTTGTTCCTTCAGATTTGCTGATTTTTTTGGGAGGAATTTCTGCTTTTATTTGCGCCTTTTTGGTTTAGATTTTGTTATGTAGTTTTGAAATATACATAGCTAGTTTTTTCGCTTTTTGTAAGAAATAATTCGGAGTTTTTTAAAACTTAGTTCAGAGTTCAGGCTTGTGGTTTTATCTGCATTTTGGAGTTGAGGCTGCGTCTGAAGATGATTTAGTTGCTTTCCCCTTTTTGATGGTTTTTTTGGACTACCTTTTGACGGTTGTTTAGGGAGAGGAAAGTGGGTTTCCTCCTTTCGACGCTTCAGGAAGGTGGGTTTTCTCCTTTCGACTGTTCCATTCTCATAGGCATTCGTGTTTGCCTTCAAGTTTTGGGAGTTACTAGCTTCCAATTCCATTCTCAGGAGCGTCGCTAGATTTGGACGGCTTCGTTCGACCAATTCAGATGCATCAGTTTGTGATCTCGTTTCACTGTTACATTTGAGGGGACGCTGACTCATCAGTCGGTTGCGTTTGTTCTTCGTAGCGTAAATTCCATTTGGCCTGCCTCTAGTGAGCGTAGATGCAACAAGCCATCTGTACAGATTTGATTCTGAACTGATGCTTTTTCAGTAAAGGATTTGTTCCCAAATACTTTCGAATTGTTCCGCGCTTTTGATGCGACTGGAGGGAGTTGCGTTAGATTTGGATCGCTGTTCCCTTTTCCAGAGATACGTGCCCTTTAATGTTCCCTAACACGGATATATTGTTTATAACTTTGTCGATGTAGAATATTCTGGAGTAGCCACGCGGCGAACTGCGGCGGTGTTGAGCTGTTGATGTGCTAGTCTTGCACCCATACGGCCATACTCTATAATTTTCTACTGTTATGGATATCTGTGTTTGGCCCACCTGTAGGGGTCCAAATGCTGCAGACGAGAGATTGACTAATACTACCTAACATATTAGCCGAAGGATCCCCGGCTCCTCAGCCCCCCACGTCATCTCCCCCACTCTCTCTCCCTTTCTTGCAAAAAACACCCCCGGTTCTTTGAAATTACGGATAGGTCCTTTGTAATTTTATGTGAGAGGAAAATAAATTTTCCGCTTCGCGTTTAAGTCCCTCGTTTAGTATTTTACACAAAGAACCTCCCATTAAATGCGAATAGCGAGCTAGTCCTTTTCTAATTTTTCAAAATAGCGAACAAGTCCAAAATTATAACAAATTGGTCCCTAGACTTTTCGTTCGGGTCCTTTCTCCGTTTTCCGAAAAAATGTTTTCGTGCTCCGTTTACTCTCCAGGAGCATAGGAAAAATGTTTAAAGTGGTCTATTTTTCTCCAAAAAACAAAAATATTTCCGCTCACGCTTTTTCCGAAAAAATATTTTCGTGATCCGTTTTTTCTCCGGAGCATGGGAAAAATGTTTTCGTTTGCCGTTTTCTCTAAGAAAAAATTTAAAATTTTTCGTTCACGGCGTTTATCCGTTTTGTTGGAAAAAATGGTTTCGTTATTCGCTTTTTCTCCAAAGCATGGGAAAAATGTTTTCGTGATCTTTTTTCTCTTTTTTTTTTCCATTCATGCTGAAATATCATTTCATCCGTTTGCTCTCCGGAGCATGGGAAAAATGTTTCGGCTTTTTCTCCGAAACAAAAATTTTTCCCATTCACGTCGCGTTTTCCGAAAAATACTTTCGTGGTCCGTTTGCTCTCCGGAGCATGGGAAAAATGTTTTCGTGATCTGTTTTTTCTCCGAAAAAAAATATATTTTCCATTCACGCGCGCGGCGTGCGCCGCGCTTGCGTTTCTAGTAGTATTTATTTCCTGGTAGATTGGCTACTTTTGGTTTGGTCATTCATGTCCTCCAAACTTAATTAGGCAAAGCAATTCCGAAAGGAGTGTTGTAACCTGTCTAATTGACCATCGTTCACAATTCTTTGTATTCGCATTGTGTTAGTTATATTCCACAACTCCAAATTCCGCAAAAGGACATAATCTGTTGTTGTCATCTGCGATTTCTCCGGATTTGATTTGGGACCACATCTTCTGCACCTCAATTCATATTTTAATAATAAAAAGCGGAAGAATTGGCTAGACCTGTTTGAAACAAGTGGATGTAGCTGGATTTGATCCCCACTGAGGCAGTGAGGTCTCTAGCAGCCTCACGCACATGTGGTTGCTGGGCCATTAGGCTTTGTGGTAGATTTCCCTTTTCTTAAATTTTTTTTTGCACGTCCTGCTATGTTTAGGCCTACCTAACTAACACCTTCAAGGAGTAGGGAAAGAAAAAACTGAAGTTGTGGTGGATCTCCTCAAACTTCAGAGTATCTGACACCTTGTATGGTCTGACAATCTTTGATAACCCAGCATGCTGCATTAGTTGGTGCTGGCGGCACAACCTTTTATTTGCCGTGGCAATATCTCTACTATTATAAAACAGCAGTTGGTGGCAGTGGTGAGTTCTACCCACGTCATTAATTGCCCTGCTTAATTGTCCTACGCAAAAAACGAAGCGTTGCTTTAATTAGCCAGCTTTCTTAAAGCAGAAACGTTAAAGATAGATGTTTGATCTTATGAAATAATTTTTTTATTTTTAATCTTTATTTTTCGTTATCAATTTTGTTTTTCGTAGCAATGCACGGGCATGTAACTAGTTTTAATAACATGATATCACAGTGTTCACCCAGAAGGCATGGACGTTGACATGTTGTAGTGTATATCATGCTAGTGAGTAGTGACTAGTGGGATTGCTTTGCTGGGCACTGTGAGCTTCTGGAGCTTTTCTTTGTAGAAGACTGGAACTGGATACATCGATTATTTCTGCTATTGAGTTTCGGATGCTGATCTTTTGACCTATTTGGAATATAATCCCTTTGTCTTGTGTCTTACTGCAGCAAGCAGCTCTTGTGCTGAATGCATCAAGGCGCTTTAGGTACACCCTGGACTTGAAAAAAGAGGAACAAAAGGAGGAAATCATAAGAAAAATTCGTGCACAAGCTCATGTTATAAGGGTATTTTCTCACCTTGTATTTTACTTCTCCTTTGTTTTTCTTGATGTCAGCTGTTATCTTTATTTCCTTCTCCAGGCCGCATTCCGCTTTAAAGAGGCAGGTCAAGTCCATGTTGAGTCGGAGGAGACAACAGGTACTATTTCTACTTTTACCTACTCGCTTATTAGTTTGGCTAGTACTTACACTTTTGCATAATAGCTTACTTTGTTTATCCTTATGGTTTGCTATGTTCATGTACTGCGAGCGGGGCATTTTTTTTAATGATTTGTAGGAGCACACTGTTGCTAATATGGTAATATGTACTATGATCTGTGATTCCATACTGGTGATCAGAATACAGAGCATAGTCTACGGAAGTAATATGCATTTTGTTCCTGAAATTATTTAATGTTTGCTTCATTGCTGACTTCTGCAGCACCACATGTTGATGGTGCGCTTGGCTTCGGAATTAAAGAAGAACAGCTTACCGCACTGACCAGAGACCACAACTATTCAGCTCTACAACATTACGGAGGGGTGAGCAATTCTGGTGTCATTGCCCTTTCACATGTATTTGTAAACCATTTCACATGTATTTGTAATAGTTTCCACCTTGTAACTTCTTCCTCTATAGATTTCAGGGGTAGCAAGTATGCTAAAGACAGATACAGAAAAGGGGATAAGTGGAGGCGATTCAGATCTGATTGCAAGAAAAAATGCATTTGGGTCAAATACATACCCCCGTAAGAAAGGAAGAAGCTTCTTGGTATGCTGAGGGTTCTTTTATATTTGTATGGCATAATTGGTCTCTTTTCTCTGGGATGCTCACTCTCGTTGTATTGCCACTTCTATTTAGGCTTTCGTGTGGGATGCTTGTAAAGATTTGACACTCATCATCCTTATGGTTGCTGCTGCTATTTCACTGGCCTTGGGCATAACGACAGAGGTGGACACTGCATCTTTATTTCTCGGCTTCTTTTTTGTCCAAATAACATTTATCTTACCATGCGAGTAGTTTGTTTCGCCTCCTTTTGCTGCTCACCTGGTATCATTACACATTTCAAATCTATCCAGCTTTATTAGTTTTCATTGACTTGCAAATTCTGAAGCAAAACCATTGTCATCTTATTTTCGTTTTCCTTTTACTATCTGCCAATCTGCTTACCATTAATTGCACTGTTCATCAGTGTTCTTTCATTCTTCTTTCTGGTTATGGTTGTATGTCTTTCATTATTTTTGCGGCAGATTCTTATGAACTCGTGTTTTTCCCTCTGGTGCCTAGGGCATAAAAGAAGGCTGGTACGATGGAGCGAGCATTGCCTTTGCAGTTCTCCTAGTTGTATTTGTTACAGGTGTGTCACCACATTTCAACCTTTAGAAGGGTCCATACTTTTTGGTCTTAAAACTCAGTAATGTCTCCTACAATATGTATTCCTCCAACTACAACCACACATCTTACGATTGGGGTGGCTTTCATATATAGCAAGGCTTAACCGTAATTAGGTAATACAAGATACTCAATTAGAGGAGAGCCAATCAAGGTAGTTACAGCTAATACACAGCGATACAGCCTTATCGCTTAATACCCGCCTGCAGTCACATCGGGAGGATTCCGGACGCAAAGACTGGACCGAAAATCTGAAAACAACTGTATGGGCAGGCCTTTTGTCATGATATCCGCGAACTGGTGTGAGGAAGGCACGTGTAAAACACGAATATGTCCAAGCGGTACCTTCTCGTGAACAAAATGAATGTCAATCTCGATATGCTTTGTGTGCCGATGTTGAACTGGGTTGGAGGACATGTAGATGGCACTGACATTGTCACAATACACAACGGTCGAGGAAGCGATAGGGAGGTGCAAGTCTTGAAGGAGTTGCCGCAACCAACAACACTCGGCGACTGCGTGGGCGATGGCGTGGTATTCTGCCTCGGCACTAGAACGAGACACCATTGTCTGGCACTTGGAGGACCATGACACGAGGTTGTCACTGAGGTAGATGCAGTAGCTTGAGGTGGAGTGTCGAGAGTCCGAGCAGCCCGCCCAGTCCGCATCAAAGTAGGCGGTGAGAGAGGTGACCGGCGATGTCCCGATGTGAAGACCGGCGTGAAGAGTGCCCTTGACATATCTCAGAATGCGCTTTATCAGCGCAAGGTGAGGTTCCTGCGGCTTGTGCATGAAGAGACATGCCTGTTGGACTGCGCACGCCAAGTTGGGGCGCGTAAGGGTCAGGTACTGAAGAGCGCCTACGAGACTCCAATATGGGGACGGGTCAGCAACGGAGGGGCCGTCGAGGGCAGAGAGCTTGGCATGAGTGTCCACTGGTGTTGCGTAGAGTGGCACTCAACCATGCCAGTGCGCTGAAAAAGATCCACAGCATACTATTGTGAGAGGAAGAGTCCTGTGGTGGAGCGTTGAGTAGAGATGCCGAGGAAGAAGTGAAGATCACCCATGTCCGTCATTGCAAACTCAGAGTGGAGCTGTTAGAGTAAGTCGGCGAAGCAGATCACCTGAGGAAGCGGTGAGGATGATGTCGTCGACGTAAAGAAGCAAATATGCGAGATGGGTACCGTCTTTGAGGACAAAGAGAGGTGTCCGAAGAGGAACCTACAAACCCAAGGCGACGAAGATAGGTGGTGAACCACTGGTACCATGCGCGGAGCACCTGCTTGAGACCATACAGGGACTTTTGAAGTAGATAGACATGGTCAGGCAATGAAGGATCAATGAACCCAAATGGCTGCTGGCAGTAGACAGTCTCGAGATGACCATGTAAGAAGGCATTCTTCACGTCGAGCTGGCGATGTAAGAACATCGGCGGTCGTCTTGAGACGTTAGCAGTAGTCAAAAACCAAGAGATCACCTTGAGCCATCGTGTGAAATTGCTGGCTAAGGTACACTGCACGGGTTTCACGATTATTGTAGAAGAGCTCCTCGGTGCAAGTCCACATCACAAGCGGTCTGATTGGGCTCCATGACTACATTGAGGATGCCCTCGGCGATAGAGCCATATAGCCAGGACAGCACGGTGAAGTCCGCCTGAGACCAAGTGGTGTCGGTAGGGTTTGCCATGACAGTGCCGTCGATGTGGGAGAGGAGAGCAAACTTGCCGCACATGGTCTTGAAGAAGGTTTGCCACTTAATATAGTTGGAAGCCTTCAGATCAAGAACCATGGGAACATGCACCTTGACGGAGGCGACGTTGATGGCGGGCGTTATTGCGGCTGGCATGGACGGAACAACCACCAGGGGGGTCGGCGGGATATGAAAAGATGAGAAAGTTGCCTAGAGGGGAGGGGTGAATAGGCAATTTAAAAAATAAACTAAATTCGTCGCAGCGGAAAGAGTATCGGAACTTCCGGTGTTGGATCGGAACTTTCGATTTAATCGAACTTAGATACTGATTCGAATGTCCGATCGACTTTTGACACGGACAATTAACAACTGAAAATAATGAACTTGAGAAGCAATCTAAGAAGGTTAGATCAAAGTAATAAGGAAACAAGCTTAAGAAGTAAATGTAATTACACGGATTTGTTCCCGGAGTTCGGATTCTTGAGGGAATCCCACGTCTCCGTTGAGGAGGCTCCAAAGAGCCGGGTCTCTTCCAACCCTTTCCTCCCAAACCTCGGTCGCACTTGAGGCTTGGTTTCACTATTGGTTCCTTTCCTTTCGGAGGCGGAGCCAGCCTTCACAAACTTCTCACGGCGTCCCACAACCTTTGGGAGCTCGTGAGCGACGCCTAACCGTCTAGGAGTCCTTCAACCTCCAAGAGTAACGAATGCACCGAGAAGACAATCTTGGAGGGACACTCTAATGCTCGAGATGAATGACACTTGCTCTTTAATCAAGCTCTAGATCTCACTTCTAGTCCTCACTCTCTAGATGATCCCTAAGATCAAAGAGGACTCAAGAGAAAGCTAGAAAGTGCTCAAGGTGATCTAGAGTTCTGCCAACATGAGTGTGTAACCTTCAAATGAAAGAGGAGTGGGGTATTTATAGATTCTTGCAAAAACTAGCCGTTATACACCCACTCAGCTGCATATCGGAACTTCCGATGTCAACATCGGAATGTCCGATATGTGCAAACTTTCAGAACTCGAGCGCACTTCAACGGTCGAAATAGGTGCATCGGAACTTCCGATGTCAACATCGGAACTTCCGATGTTCCCAGAAAGGCACCTTGACAAATGCTTCTAAGTCCATATCGGACTGTCCGATATAAACATCGGAACTTCCGACTTAACATCGGAATGTCCGATCCAATATATCGGAATGTCCGATAATTCCAGAGAGCTCCCTTTTTCAGGTTTGAACACATCGGAACTTCCGATGTCAAATATCGGAACTTCCGATATTTACAGAGAGCACCCTAGAAAGCTTCAACAACGTATCGGACTAAAGCAAGCATGCACATCGGAATGTCCGGTAACATCGGAACTTCCGATGTAAAATCGGAATGTCCGACTTGAACCTTGTTAAAAACACATTCCGATGCATGCGCAGTGACTTAGGGTCTCAACAAGAATTAAAACAACATTCATCTGAGCATAGAGACTATCCTAGATCATTTACGATGCATCCCCCTTAATAGTACGGCATTCCTACGACACAAAACATAGAAAATAAGAATACAATGCCGTTTTACTCGCTTATATTCGTTTGAGGGTATCCTTTGCATGTAGAAGATCTCACATTGAACCTTTTACCTGCTCACAAGCTCATTGAAGACATTAGTCCCTTTAATCGTTTGTCATTAATCAACCAAAACCAATTTAGGGGCCTAGATGCACTTTCAGGATAGCCTGAGCGGCAACCTGGGCGGCAGTAGCAGCCTGAGAGGCCATCTGGTCGGCAGTGGGTCGGGGGATCTGTTCCTTGTTGGTGGCCATGACGAGAGGAACGAGAGGAGGGAGATGAGCGGCAGAAGAGGCTCAGGAAAGAATATCTGATACCATATAGAGAGATGGAAAAGGAGCAATCACCACACAACTTACGGTTGAGGTGGCTTTCATATATAGCAAGGCTTAGCCGTAATTAGATAATACAAGATCCTCAATTAGAGGAGAGCCAATCACTGCTAATACACAGTGATACAGCCTTATCGCTTAACATTTCTGAACTTCAAAGTTGTCTAATATCTCTTAGTTGACTTTCACCATTGATGGTCTGCTGTTTTATTTCAGCTACCAGTGACTACAAGCAATCATTGCAGTTCCAGAATTTGAATGAGGAGAAACAGAACATTCACCTGGAGGTTAATATTTTAGACACATCTTGCTATAAAATTGTTTCTTACTCCTAAATAACATTGTGCATGTTCTCATTCAGGTAGTTAGAGCTGGAAGGCGAATCATGGTATCTATATATGATTTGGTTGTTGGTGATGTTGTCCCTCTCAAGATTGGTGACCAGGTAAAGAGGTCATTGAGCTTCATTTTAAATCAAATGGCTGCTATCATTTTATAAGGGGCTGATCTAATTTCTTTGTCAGGTCCCTGCCGATGGGATCCTTATCAGTGGTCACTCCCTTTCCATAGATGAATCGAGTATGACAGGAGAAAGTAAAATCGTGAGTTACTACCATATACTACTTTTGGAATTAATTTACTTGAGGTTTTAAGCTGACACTGCACTGTGATGGTTAATTGAAGGTACGCAAAGACCAGAAGTCACCGTTTCTAATGTCTGGTTGCAAAGTGGCTGATGGATATGGCATCATGCTGGTAAGTTTCTGTATCTAGTACCGAGTGGAGAGAATTTACTGCTGCCAGCTTCTGAACTTTTGTACTTTGTGAAGTAGAATTGAAGTAGTCTTAATACCAAGTGCCGAATTAGCTTTCCAAGTTGAACCAACTTGATTATATTATTCAATTGATATTGCTCGAAATAATTTTGCTTTTTGAAAGTAATCAGAAGGTATCTTGATGCTGTAATTGTTGGTAATATCTGCTGATTCTATGATAGGCAAATAACATGTGCTGCTATTGATTTCCCATTTTTTAAAGCTTAAGTTATGCCCATCTCATATACAAATATGAAATTTTTATGATTTACATGTGTAAAATCTGGACATTGAATGGAATTCTAGTTCAATATTGTATATAGAGTTGAATCACTGTGTAACATTTTTATTGTAAAAGAAAAACTGTCATGCAGTTTTCTGTCAATACATAGTAGCCAGGCTAGTCCCAAACTTGGTGAGCCTGAGCTCAAGTATTGTTTTGTTGGGTGTCAAAACAACTTATGGACGTTGAACTAGCCCTTTAATCTATATAATTATTCAGAACAGAGAGCTAGTGAGGTCTTTTATGTAATAGGACATTGATAATGAGAATCCTACTGTCATAATGACCAGGTGACCGCTGTTGGCATTAACACTGAATGGGGATTGCTAATGGCAAGCATATCCGAAGATTCTGGTGAAGAAACACCTTTGCAGGTTTGATCTTGTAATTGTTGTTAGCCTTTGCACAAGTTCATGAATTGACATGCATTATTGTTATGGAGTAGGTTCGCTTGAATGGTGTTGCTACCTTCATTGGAATGGTTGGACTTTCTGTTGCAGTTGTGGTTCTCATTGTCCTTTTGGCTAGGTATAATTGCTGTGTTTTTTAATTTGGCTAGCTACCTGTTTAGGTTATCTGTGTCACCTTGTTTTGTTCTAGGTATTTCACTGGGCATACCTACAATCCTGATGGGTCGGTGCAATATGTGAAAGGAAAGATGAGTGTAGGTGAGACGATACGTGGAATAGTTAGAATCTTCACTGTGGCGGTAGGTATTAGGCTCTCAATTTATCTCTGCTGATTTGGTATTTACAGTTTCTGTTGTCTTACCATTTTGTGGTGTAATTAGGTCACAATTGTGGTTGTGGCTGTTCCTGAAGGACTACCACTGGCTGTCACATTGACGTAAGCATGATTTTTCTGTGTAATTTACTCTGAATACACTATTATCTATCATTTACCCTGCATATTTATGTCAGGCTTGCCTTTTCAATGCGCAAAATGATGAGGGACAAAGCTCTGGTACGTTCCCTTTGCTTGGTTGTATTGTGCTACTTGATGTAAGTAACAGCTAAACAGCCTGTGTGATACATTCTCTTAACTGGGTTAATGCTTGTAGGTCAGGAGACTTTCAGCATGTGAAACAATGGGTTCAGCCACAACAATTTGCAGCGACAAGACTGGCACCTTGACTTTGAATCAGGTGGAATGCTGTTATTATTTTCTCAATTTTATTTTACTTGGTACATGCAGGTTTCAGAGCTTGATTTGTGATTTCTGAAATGTGCTTGGCCATGACTTGTTTCCTCTTTCTTCCTGATCAATGTTAAGATGACTGTTGTTGAGGCATACTTTGGTGGAAAGAAGATAAATCCCCCAGATAATGCTCAGATGTTATCTGCTACTGTCTCATCGTTGATTATTGAAGGAATTGCTCAAAATACATCTGGAAGCATATTTGAGCCCGAGGTGACTCTATACTATACTGATTCCCCTTTGATGTTCAATTGATTGTTCCCACTTGGCATTTATGTAACACGCACCTTTTCATTCCATGAAACCAAACATTGTTTTCTCATACGTTATGGATCAGCTTGGTGGCTACTGACTTCTATTCAATGTCTCAGCAGGGTGGTCAAGATCCAGAGGTGACTGGATCACCAACCGAAAAGGCTATACTGTCTTGGGGGCTGAAGGTACAAGTACAGCCTTTTAGTAGCCTTAGCCTAGATTTTTTCTATATCTTCTGCTTGGTGACCATGATCTACAAATTTCTACAGCTTGGTATGAGATTCAATGAAACAAGGTCGAAGTCCTCTATTCTTCAGGTCTTCCCTTTTAATTCAGAGAAAAAGCGAGGCGGTGTTGCAGTGCATCTGGTAATTTATTTTATCTGCAACAGTGACAAAATTCTGTCATTGGTAATTATGTATGATACATTTTGCAAAATTTTGTCAGTTATAACCTTTTGAATTGACCACAAAGTTGCATTACATCTTCCTCAATGTGCCGCCTCACCGTTATAGGCTAATAATGCTTCAATTGTTGAAATAGTAGCCATGTCTATGTCAACCCCCTCATTTGTTATCTATACTTTGCATTGTAATTTGCACCGAGTAAGGTTCTGTCAGCATGTTAATTGTATCTCCAATTGTTACCTGACATTAAACCTAATCATTTATTCATTTGCATCCTTATCTTGAAGGCTTGAACAAATATGAAATGAGATTGACCATAAGCAAAGTTGTTTTTCTGTTAGTTTGCTAATCTGTTTTCTTCTGATACACTTGTTTAATATTTGTTTCTCTGCATTTTCTCCTTTTCTACTTCTGGAGGGTGGCTCTGAGGTTCATGTACACTGGAAAGGGGCTGCTGAAATCATTTTGGATTCATGCACTAGTTGGCTTGATGGAGATGGTTCAAAGCACTCATTGACTCCTGAGAAAGTAATTTCTTGTTCAGTCTTTAGTCATTTACTTAAGTACATTATGGCTTTGTTACTTTTGTAACCAATTAATTCATGTTGCAGGTTGGTGAATTCAAGAAATTCATAGAAGGTATGGCTACTGCTAGCCTCCGGTGTGTTGCCTTTGCATATAGAATTTATGAGATGGAAGATGTTCCAAATGAGGATCAGAGGGCTGACTGGATATTGCCTGAAGATAACTTAATTATGCTTGGTGTCGTGGGAATAAAGGTAAATGGCAAATATGCTATTCATAATTCTAGTGCTGTTAATGAATTATTTTGATAGCTGTGCCCTCCATCTCTCCTGATGTTATGATTAGCGGTTGACATTTGTGGCAGTATCGCTGTACATTTGTGTGAGCTGCCTAAATTCTTGATTTCTGTTAGAAAGAGTTCTGTGCTTGTACGGCCTAGAGCCTGGCTCCCAGCCGGCCGGCCATGTATAGCATGTTCGGTTAGAGAGGGATACGGGGAGGAGTCCAGATCTTGTAGGTTTCCTTTAGCCTCACGGTCCTCCTCCCCTATATATGTAATTGCATTCTCTCTCAATTAATCAATCTACTATTCTCGCAATCTCTGTTGCTTTCATGGTATCACGAGTTTAGGGTTTCAAACCTGAACACGCTTCCGCACCAGCGCGCCCCCTTTCTTTTCCCGGCGCTGCTTCATGGCTGGTGAATCTCTGCCGCCGACCGACGTCAACTCTGGCGCCGAGGTAGTCGACCCTGGGAAAGCCCAGGACCACGACGCCATTACCTCCGCTGCTGCGAACCTCGAAAGGCTGGCAGACCTTTCGCGCCACAGGAACGCAAGCGCTGCGTGACTCCAGCCGCCACGCCGCCGCTTGCTCACAAGGCGATGCAGAGCGTGAGGCCGCCGCGACAACAAGAGCGACGCGGCCGACGCCGCGCGCTGCCGCCGGAACGCGCGGCCGCTTCCGCTAACCAACCGGAGGACGACTCCGCCTCCACCGGCGCCGCGGGCAACGGCGCTCCTAATCCGCTCCTTGACGTTGCTCTGCTTCAACACGAAGCCGCAACGCCGCCAACTCGCACGCCAGGCCGCCTGCGCGTAACATCCGCCTCGCATCGCCTCCTCGACACCAATTCCACCTTCTACGCACGATGGTGCGATGGAGCGTCACGTCCTCTCCGACGCCATCGCTCCTGATTCGCCGGATTGGGTGCGCATGAACGCCGTCGTTCGCACCTGGATCCTCGGGACTATCTCCGACGACCTCGCCGACACGGTGTCTCAGCGCGGTGCCACCGCCCGCGTCCTGTGGCTCTCCATCGAATCGCAGTTCCTTGGGAACCGCACAACCCGCGCCCTCTACGCCGACCAAGAGTTCCGCTCCTTCTCACAGGGCGATCTTCCCGTCACCGAGTATTGCCGCCGCTACAAGAAACTCGCTGAGGATCTGCGCGATCTTGGTGAGCCTGTCTCCGACAGGACTCTCGTCCTCAACATCGTCAGGGGCCTCAACGAGCGCTTTCTCTCGCTTGGTCTTCACTCCTCGCGCACCCATCCTCTTCCCGACTTTTCAGAGGTCCGCGACGACTTGGCGCCGAGGAGCTCACCATGGCAAAGGTCGCCCCGCCGCACTTCGCCGCTTTTTCCGGATCGGCGGCACTGCCGTCCTAAGCCGCCTGCCTCCACGGCCGCTTCCACGCCCAGCAGCCGCCCTCCGCGCCTCCACAAGAAGAGCCTGGGGCGGCGGCGCTCCACCTCGCCAATCGCAGCTACTGAAACGGGCAAGCGGGGGACGTGG
The DNA here is from genome assembly GCA_036346355.1 of Rhipidocladum racemiflorum. Taxonomy (NCBI): domain Eukaryota; kingdom Viridiplantae; phylum Streptophyta; class Magnoliopsida; order Poales; family Poaceae; genus Rhipidocladum; species Rhipidocladum racemiflorum. The sequence goes on along the minus strand of CM070576.1, from coordinate 64,620,899 downwards.
CAACAAGAAGGCTTCTCCGGCCCGGCTTCCAGCCTCCGCACTGTGCTACGGACAGTCCCCTACGGGCTACAACTGCTACAACCCCTGGACAGGGGCCATTTACATGTGGCTTGGCCGCCCCTTCGCCCTCGTTACTTTCTTTGGCCAACCAGCTCCATCAGGCCCTTATTGTGACCGCCTGGCAGCTGGCGAGCAGTGGGGCGTCCCCCCAGCGGCTTATGGACCGCCTCCTGGCTATGTCGGTCCACCTGCGTCTGCTCCAGGCTGGGATCAACAAGGCTGGGATCAACAAGCTCTGGCTGCCAACTTTCAGACCGCTACGCTTCAACAACCACAACAACACGAGTGGTACTTCGATACTGGTGCCACTAGCCATATGACCTCCGATGCTGGTATCATCTCCCACACATCCTCTTCACGACATCTTCCCTCTAACATTGTTGTGGGTAATGGGAGTCTCATTCCCGTTACCTCTTCCGGCACCGCTCAATTATCCCCTAATTTTCGCCTTAATAATGTTCTGGTTTCTCCATCACTTATTAAGGATTTGATTTCTGTTCGCCAATTCACCATTGACAACAATTGTTCTGTGGAATTTGATCCTTTTGGCTGTTCTGTGAAGGATCTTCCCACTCGGAGCATGATCGTCAGGTGTGACAGCTCCGGACCACTCTACCCCTTGCGGCTTCCTGCCTTTGCTCTCCATACGTCCACTCTTTGGCATCAACGGCTCGGGCATCCTGGTCATGAAGCCCTCTCCAAACTAGCACAATCATCTGCTATTTCTTGTCATAAAAATGCTCATGACACTCTTTGTCATGCTTGTCAGCTTGGTCGTCATGTTCGTCTACCTTTCCATGCGTCATCTTCACGTGCCACTCGCAATTTTCAGTTAATTCATTGTGACCTTTGGACATCTCCTGTTACTAGTGTCTCTGGTCATAAGTATTATCTGGCTATCTTGGATGATCACTCCCATTATTTGTGGACGTTCCCCTTATGACTGAAATCTGATACTTTTTCCATGCTCACCAATTTCTTTGCCTACGTACGTACACAGTTTGGCGTCACCATACAAGGGGTTCAGTGCGATAATGGCCGCGAGTTCGATAACTCCAGCGCCCGCACATTCTTCTTGTCACATGGGATTCATCTGCGCATGTCCTGTCCGTACACCTCCGCCCAGAATGGCAAAGCTGAGCGCATTATCCGTTCCATTAATAATGTCATTCGCTCCTTGCTCTTTCAGGCCAGCATTCCCCCTAGCTTTTGGGCCGCGGCTCTCGGTACTGCCTCATATCTTCTCAACATATTGCCAACCAAAACTCTTGCTTTTACAACGCCGCACTTTGCTCTACTAGGGAAGCAGCCCTCGTACCAGCACCTTCGTGTCTTTGGTTGCAAGTGTTATCCTAACCTCGCCGCCACCGCTCCCCATAAGCTTTCGCCTCGTTCTTCCTTGTGTGTTTTCCTTGGCTTTTCACCACACCACAAGGGTTATCTTTGTCTTGATCGCCACACTAATCGTATCATCATATCACGCCACGTGGTCTTTGAAGAAACCTCCTTCCCCTTTTCCGAGGATTCTTCTCCACCCACGCACGCGGCCTTTGATTATTTGGATGATCTCGCTTAATACTTTCCAGCCTTTGAGTCGTCACCGCTTTTGCTTCTGAGGACTTCAACAAGAGCTTCGCGACAGCCTCTCGCCTGATAAGCCATCGTAGGTCAGCCGCCTCGCCTCGATTTCGGCCCACGCACTCCACGGCTTCACCTCGTCTCCCATCTGGCCGCTCACCTTGCCGGATGGAGGTCACCATTCGGGCCGCCGGAGATGGTCACCACGCGCTCCTCGTCACGGGTCCTGGCCCCGTCCGTGGTCTGGTGTACTCGCGTCGACGCCCGCCTGATGCTCCTGCTTCGACTTCTCCAGCGACACCGGATTCCTCTGCGCCTACGACATCACCCCCGCGCCCCACTCCTGCCGGCGCTGTGGTGATTCCTCCTGTCGTCAATCATCACGACATGACGACCCGTGGTAAGCGCGGCCTTCGGTTCCTGGCGTTGTTCGAGGCTTCAAGATCGCCTCCCGGCTCTCGGTTACCGTCTTTGCTCTCGCCGATCCAAATTGGCGCGCCGCAATGGAACATGAATACTCGGCCCTTCTTGCCAACAACACTTGGGAACTTATTCCACGACCGCCAGGTTCCAATGTCGTGACAGGCAAATGGGTGTTCAAACACAAGTTCAAGGCTGATGGTTCTCTCGAGCGCTACAAAGCGCGGTGGGTGCTTCGCGGTTTCACTCAGCGTCCTGGTATTGACTTCTCAGAAACTTTCAGTCCAGTCGTCAAGCCCGCTACAGTTCGGACAGTTCTCTCGCTGGCTCTCTCGCATGGTTGGCCTATTCATCAGCTTGATGTCAACAATGCCTTCCTCCATGGCACTGTCAAATCGTTCATTGTGCTCACCTGGTTTTGAAGATTCTACTCATCCTCGACTATGTGTGCCGCCTCAACCTGGCCGCTTTATGGGCTCAAGCAGGCCTCGCGCTTGGTACAAAGAGGTTTGCCTCTCATCTCCTTCAGCTCGGTTTTGTCGAAGCCAAGTCAGATACATCCCTGTTTATCTACCACCGAGGCAAGGATATGATGTATCTTCTCCTTTATGTTGATGATATTGTGCTCACCGCTTCCTCCGAGTCACTGCTTCGGACCACCATCAGTGCCTTGCAGCAGGAGTTTTCTATGAAGGACCTTGGCAAGTTGCATCATTTTCTCGGTATGCATGTCCAACACACTGCTTCTGGCCTTTTCCTCTCACAGCACCAATACATGATTGAGATACTTAAGCGAGCTGGCATGAGCGACTGCAAGCCATGTACTACTCCTGTCGATGTGAATCCCAAGCTTTCTGCCGATGGCGTGCCTGTTTCGGATCCTACGGACTTTCGCAGCCTTGCAGGTGCTCTCCAGTATCTCACCTTCACTAGACCGGATATTTCGTATGCTGTCCAGCAGGTGTGTCTTCACATGCACGATCCACGGGAACCCCATCTTGCTGCCCTTAAGCGCATCTTGCGCTATGTTCGAGGCACACTGCATTTGGGTCTTTGTGCGCCTCTTCCCGATTTGAGTTGGTGGTTTACTCCGATGTCGATTGAAATTTGTCCGGATACTCGCAAATCCACATCTGGATATGCTGTGTTCCTCGGCGACAATCTTGTCTCCTGGTCCTCCAAGCGTCAGAATACCGTGTCCCGCTCCAGTGCTGAGGCTGAGTATCGCGCCGTCGCCAATGCAGTTGCTGAAGCCACTTGGATTCGTCAGTTGTTGTCTGAGTTGCACACTCCTTTGCGCAAGACAACATTGGTATATTGCGACAACATCAGCACAGTTTACATGTCCTCTAACCCTATCCAGCATCAGCGTACCAAGCATGTGGAAATTGATCTTCATTTTGTTCGAGAGCGTGTTGCCCTTGGTGATGTCCGCGTTCTTCATGTCCCGACGACATCTCAGTTTGCCGACATTTTCACAAAAGGACTGCCATCCGCGGTATTCACTGAATTTCGGTCCAGTCTCAACGTTTGCTCCACGGACGCTTCAACTGCGGGGGGTGTTAGAAAGAGTTCTGTGCTTGTACGGCCTAGAGCCTGGCTCCCAGCCGGCCGGCCATGTATAGCATGTTCGGTTAGAGAGGGATACGGGGAGGAGTCCAGATCCTGTAGGTTTCCTTTAGCCTCACGGTCCTCCTCCCCTATATATGTAATTGCATTATCTCTCAATTAATCAATCTACTATTCTCGCAATCTCTGTTGCTTTCAATTTCTTTATCTGCTCTTGCCTCGTGCATCTGATTAATTACACTAAAGCTGCCTCTCTTATGGCTGCATACCTCAGATTAGTTGCTCCATTTCTCTGTTTCTTGTACCCAATTTTCCAACAAAAAACTGCTGGGTTGGATATTTACTTGTCACAACTCACACAGGTACATGCTCAAATGACAAGTAAAAGTTATGAACCACCAAGTATCCTGCATTTAAGATTCCAGCATCTTGATTGCTATTTGCTAATAACAAATTTTCTTAGCGATGTTAGAAATTGTATGTACTGCATAAGATCATTCCCTTTTTTCTTAGTAATTCTTGTACCATTTGCTGATAGCTTGCAGCAGCCTTTGACCCTTTGTAAACCATCTAGAACTGCGTTAGTTTGTGAGTAATTTACAACTGGTTCACCTTGCAGGATCCTTGCCGCCCAGGAGTTCAAGATTCTGTTCGCTTATGTACAGCAGCTGGCATTAAGGTAATTTTTGCATATTCTTGTAAATTCATCCATCAGTGAATCAGTGACAGTATACTGCTTTCTGCTATCTTAGTACCTGATTAATGCTTAAGAGATGGCTTATCATTCTGCTGAGTTCCGTACCTTTTGCTTCATCTAGGGATGTTAGCCAAAGTTCTTCCTGGTCACTTCTATTTAGTTCATTTTTTGAATTGTTAGGTCCGCATGGTCACTGGAGATAATCTTCAAACTGCCAGAGCCATTGCCTTGGAATGTGGAATACTTACTGATCCCAATGTGTCAGAGCCAATCATTATTGAAGGAAAGACTTTTCGTGCATTGTCAGATTTGGAAAGGGAGGAAGCTGCGGGAAAAATCTCTGTATGTTTGTTGTCCTTGCTGCATTTCCTAAACATTGCTTTGGCTGTTTTTGCATTTCCTAAATATTGCATTAGTATCACCATCTATTATATATTAAAAGCTCATGAGAGTTGCTAAGAAAAAAGAGAAATATGCTAGAAATTCTCGCAAAAATGCAAAACATCTAGCCCTTAATTTGGTGGACCCTAATTACAACCGTCGCCAGATCTTTCCAACAAAAAATAGGAATATGTTAGAAATTCTCACAAAAAAGCTAAATATCTGGCCCTTAATCTAATAGACTCTAACTAAGTTGAACTATATGAGCTATTGGGTCTTATTATTTAAAGAAAAACATATAATTGTTCATCTAAGCAGGACCGAGTTCTAACGGCTTAGATTAAAAGAAAGAGTCCATGCCAAGTACAATAAAAATAACAAAAATTCGGAATAGAAAATAAAAGAAAATTAGCTATTTGATTTTCGTATGAACTCTAAATTAAAACTATACATAGCTGAATTTTGGAATAAAAATTAAAATTAGTTGTAGGATTGTACGCAAATTCTAGCCTAAAACTAACATTTAAAATTCAATAAAAATTAATAAAATTCATAATGAAGAATAATAGGAATTAGCAATGTGATTTTCATTCGAAAATACAAAATAAAAAATAGATGAAATTAGCAATTGATGCATATGAAGCCTAACCTAAAATTAAAATTCGAAATTAAATAAAGAATAACACAAAAAAAAGAAAGTAGAAATGAAAAATAAAAGAAAAATAGAAAATTGATTTTCATACAAACTCTGAATTAAAACCCCTACATAGCTGAAATTCGGAATAAAGGTTGGATGAAAATTAGCAATGGGATTTGCATACGAATCCTAACCTAAAACTGATTAAAAATAAATAAAAATAGATTAAAAGAAAAGAGTCCATGTCAAGTACAATAAAAAATAACAAACATTCTAAATTAAATAAAAAATAATATTTAGATTACAAGAAGAGTCCATATCAAGTACAAAAAAAATAACATATTCAAAATTAAATAAAAATAAATTCAGATTAAAAGAAGAGGCTATCTGAGGTACAATAAAGAATAACATATGTTATAAATGGAAAATGTTATGTTATACTAGTTTACTGCTATGCTATGCAAGTATTTGTGGAAGAAAATTTGGTCTTAGATGACAAGTTTAAGGAAACAAAGTGAGTATTTTTTTTATTATAATATATATATATATCACAAATAGAGTTATGCAACAATCTATTTTCTAAAAGGCAAAATCACATATATATATATATATATATATATATATACACACACACACACACACACACACACACATGTATGTATGTATGTATTGCAAAATCATTTAAACATGCTTCAAGGATGATGCCCGTGCGAATGTGCGGGCCACCTTACTAGTTTTTTTTAATAAGTACATAATATGGGCGGTGTGAATTACGTGACAAAATCATGAAGGCATGGAATGTTATACCAACCTGCAATTTTCATATGCACGTAGTAAAACCCAAAGATTGTTTTGTGTTTGTTTCTACCATTTCTTATTCCCCATTCTAATGCATGGACTTCGAAAATGATAGTATGTATGAAAACAAAAACCAAGATAAGGACCAGCTGCTTTAAGTAGTAATGCAGATCGTTCGTGTCAATTGTGTATAAATTAACTAAAGTCTAGCCTTAACTAAAGAGCATAGTCCCTAATTTACCTTTTTCTAGTTATATTGCATTACAGTGAACCAAATAGGTCATCTCTGGTCAAAACCATCGTTGACTGCAAGATGGAGGACCATTTCTAAACGGTATTGCACTTGAGGGACCAAAAATATACTTTTTCCTTTTGTTTACACCCTCGGTTCTTTTAAAAAGAACAAAACATGGTCAGAAAGTTGTGATCCCCCCCCCCCCTTTTATAGACAAGGCTGCCAAAAATCTTGATTATATGGTTAATGTATTAAAATGTTGACTTGCCTCATTTTGCTCTTTGAGGAATAAGATGATGCAATTGTTTAACATCTCTTTGCATGTGGAGATTGGAGAACGCCCCTTAGCATATTTGTTACTATCCACCATTTATAGCACAAAAGGAATTTGACGCTCAATCATGACACAAAATACCAATATAAACAAAAAAGAAATGATTACAACCATGATAGTGTAAGTGAACAGTTTCTAGTTTATACCAATTTGCTTTATGTTTTGCATATAATCACTAGTTTTACCTTATGCATTTAAGTATACTCGCTATTAATGGTTACAGGTGATGGGGAGGTCTTCACCAAATGATAAACTCTTACTTGTTAAGGCACTGAGGAACAGAGGTCACGTTGTTGCTGTAACTGGAGATGGCACAAACGATGCCCCAGCACTGCATGAGGTTTGTGAACTACTGGTCTCATTAAATTTTCCATCAAGTTGTGAAAGAAGCAGCCTTTTGCACATGTTCAAGAGCCATCATACACTATTACTCACAAAGTTAGGGATTTATACTTTTATAGGCAGATATTGGTCTCTCAATGGGCATTCAGGGAACTGAAGTTGCCAAGGAGAGTTCTGATATTATTATCTTGGATGACAATTTCGCATCAGTTGTGAGGGTATGTACATTGTGTCCTCTTATTATCCTTCCGCAACTGCAACTTCTGATATTTGTTTGTGGCATTAGGTTGTCAGATGGGGTCGTTCGGTTTATTCAAATATCCAGAAATTCATACAGTTCCAACTAACTGTCAACGTCGCAGCTTTAATAATTAATGTAGTTGCTGCCATCAGTTCTGGTGACGTACCACTGAATGCTGTCCAGGTTTAAATTCAGACTTCTTATTTTTGATATGGCTCATTACTTTCCAGATTTCTGGCCAAACTCGTGCCCTCATCACATTGCGTGTAAACATTCAATATTTGGTGTTGCTGTTTCTTTACTTCTCAATTTACTTGGTTTAAGATAATTTCCTTTCTGCTCATGTCCTGCAAGTATTTATAAAATGATATGATTTGCTATTCTAGTTTCTATAACTATGGGTGATAATTTTGTTATTTTTACTCCCTTGGTTGACAGTTGCTCTGGGTTAATCTAATCATGGATACGTTGGGTGCTCTTGCATTGGCAACTGAGCCACCAACCGACCATCTTATGCAGAGACCACCGGTTGGACGGAGGTTTGTTCTTTTACTTTTGTTATTGTTGCTCAGCAAATCTTGCTTGGTTTCTGGATATAGTTTTGTTGATCTGACTGGCAACTTTCTTCTAGGCTTGATAAAAAAGAATATGTTTAGTGGACCTAATGGCCCAAACTAGTGATTGTGCACAAACAATGTTGTGAAGAACTGGAAATATGATATTGTTGATATTTTTCGTTGTTAGATCATATTGATTGTATGTATGTCATAAGATTATGTTCCTCATTGCCCCATTGCATGTACTTGCTCTAAATTTCTGCGAATACATTTGTGTCTAGATACTATAATGTTGGCTGCATGATACTGTATATGTGCATCTATATCATGTACGCTAGTATTTTCCATCCTGCAATTAAATGTCAAAAGTAGTTTGCGTTATGCATGCTGAAGGTGTCTCAACCTCCTTGTTTTCAGGGAGCCTTTGATAACAAATATCATGTGGAGAAACTTAATCATAATGGTATGCTATTTATGTCACTGTATTTTTAACATGCGTAATTAAAATATTTGTCTTTCTATTGATTGTGCTCTTCCTTCAGGCTTTGTTTCAAGTTACTGTCCTCCTAACTCTGAACTTCAGGGGCAAGAGCCTTCTGCAGTTGAAAAATGATAACCCAGCACATGCAGATACGGTGAAAAATACTTTCATATTCAACACGTTTGTTCTCTGTCAAGTGAGTTGCTACTTTTGGTCTAAATGTGACTTGGAAATATATATATACAGCTGGTGCAGTGGGGCTAAACATATCACGCTGTTTCGTCTTCCTTAGGTATTCAATGAGTTTAATTCTCGGAAACCAGATGAGCTGAATATATTCAAGGGCATTACAGGAAATCACCTTTTCATGGCCATTGTGGCGATAACAGTTGTACTCCAGGTAGAAAAGCACTAAAATATTTTTTTTGTACTGCACATGAAGTGATTTAGGGTTTTCGTATGATTGTTATCGTCAAATATATGCTTATTCCTGTTTATATGCAGGCTCTTATCATCGAGTTCCTTGGCAAGTTCACATCGACAGTTAGGCTAAGCTGGCAGCTGTGGTTGGTATCAATAGGTCTCGCGTTTTTTAGGTAAGAATCTCTTACATATCGTGTAGATGAAATAAAACAGATGGTTGTAGCTCGTAACATGTGTCTTCTGGTATAATGAAAGATTAATTATCTGAACAAACTATGAAAAATTATCTATCTGAGCAAACTCTGTTAAGATGATTATGTTTAGAATTGTATCTGATTGATTTTCTTTTCCTTCTCTCAGCTGGCCATTGGCATTCTTGGGAAAGCTTATTCCTGTTCCAGACCGTGCATTCGGAGATTTCTTTGCATGGTGCTGCCCAGGGAGGAAACGAGGTATGTACTGCATTGTGTTGACATCATGGTCTTGCTTGCCGAGGCACATAGTATAGGACTATAGGAGTGGAGTAGATACTAGGAAATTTAGTTCTGTGCCACTGCTTCTTGCATATCTTCCCTTCCATCGCACATCCCTAACATAATTCCATTTTGTGCAGCTGCTGATGCGAAGGAAGACAGCAGCGATGTATGAAGCGATGGGTCGGCATGGAGGACCTTATGCAGTTTTTTTTGCCAGGGTTTAACACGATCGGGATGTAATTATCGCTGGTTGGGATTGTAAATACACTAGGCTTCACATGAATAGGCCAAACTTTTGGAAATTTGTCACGCTCTCTTAACCATGCGTCTTGATACCTGGCAGCTGACCTGGAATCTGGAATGTAGCAGCAGCTGACCTGGAATCTGGAATGTAGCAGCAGCTGCTGCAGGGAAGGTCTGCACGGACGTTTAAAAGGGATGATGGAAAAGAGAGCTTTTGATTTCTCTTTTCGATCTCTTTCACTCGTCCATTTATCCAGTTTATCCTTAACTGCAAATAGCTCGTATTTTTTTTGTGCACAGAGAAGTATCTCAATGCATTATTCCCTTCTCCGAAGGTCTATCTGGTTGCTAAAATGTACGTGAATGAATGATAGCAGCAGTTAGTGCAGTGAGTCTCCCGTGTTATCTTTGCATAGCATATGCTGCTAGGATGCCTTCATACTACTATGTTCATTTCAATATATGACAATGTCCATTTCAATATGCTGTTGCCTGGTTGCGGTCTGTTGGTGCCATATCATCTGGGATTGGTTTCGATTTGCAACCTGAGACTCTTCTCGTTTCTTGTACAAAGAAAAAAAAATGAAGTCAATTGCTGCTTTTTTGGTGTATCAATTAACTAGTAGAAGAGATGCAGCCGCTATTAAAGAACGTAACGCTTTTGGTTTTTCGTAACCGAAACCGGGCAGAGGTTAATCTTGCTTGATGTGACATGATAGGAGAACAAGTATCCGACGCTAATGGTGCACGGAATTTCACTACTACACTTCTGTTGCCGATTCATGCGTCCATGTGCTACGTACCACGCGCATGGCGGCGTCGTTGAAAAAATTCAGTGCAGATGTAATGTGCTGATACGTTGGCCGTTGGCTCGCACGGTCCTTTCGTCCTCTACCGTTACATGAAGGGATTTCTTTCTTTCCTACTGACGCGACACGCTCGATCGCGATATTTTCATCTCTTTTTTTCTAGTGCTCCGTCGCTTTTAAGCCATAGTAGTCAGTATGTATCGGTATCGGTCGGTATAGTCAGTATACCATTTCAGCACCTAAACTAATACAAATGAGCTCTATATATCATACGATCTTGATACCGGTTATACTGATGGAATCGATAATATAGTCTATTGAACTATATGTTATATTTGATAGTATTATATTGATATTAACCGATACTAAATGTACTTTTAAACTTTGGTACGGTGTAAGACTATCTCCAGCGGCTTCCCTTCCCCTCCAAATCCCTTCACGAACAGATCCTAAGTGCTCCAGCGGATTCCCTTCACGATTCCCTTCGGATGGGATTCAAACAGTGAATCCCTTTAGAAAGGTATTCTGCCTCCAATCCCTTCACAAATCCCTTGAGGGGGAATATGGAAGGGAATGGAATGAAGGGAAATTGCTGGAGATAGTTCCCTTCCATATTCCCTTCCCCATATTTATTCCCTTTATTTCCTACCATCTCCAACAGCATCCCCTTAAGGGATTTGTGAAGGGATTGGAGAGAGAATCCCTTTCTAAAGGGATTCACTGCTTGAATCCCTTCTAAAGGGAATCGTGAAGGGAATCCGCTGGAGCATTTGGGATCTGTTCGTGAAGGGATTTGGAGGGAAAGGGAAGCTGCTGGAGATAGTTAAGACAAGTGTGTTTTAAACGCCCAGAGGCGTGTTCGTTTTTCTGCTCAATGGTCAAATCTCCGAACAACCGCAGACAGCGTCAAGAATCAACAATTTTGGTTGACGATTCTGCTACGGAAAGATGGGCAGGCGATAGACACCATACTGGGGGAGTATTATTAATTGCTTACGTAAAAATTTACGCTTACGTTGAGTAATCTGCGGGGAAGAAAATAGAGCAGTGCAGTAGCAGCCGGACCTCACAGCAATTGTTGACGTTTTAACAGCTCTAGATTTTCACGAGGAAATACGAAGATGGGAGCCCCCCAGCTGATCTCAGTCACCAACCGACGTCGTTCCGGTCTATTCTCATAAATGCGGCGTTCATCCTTATCTGAACATTTTTAGTTTTGCAAGCACCACGATTTTGATGCCTGGTAAATGAACTTTGGTCTAGTTTCGTTTCAGCCTTTGAATTGTAGATTCTGAATTATAAGAGAAGCTATTTCTAATTATGGGAGTATCGGATCGAGTCGGCTACAACTTCTAGGTTTCGGACCGAGCCGACGAGAATCAGCAATAATCAATAAAAATCAGGTTTCAACCAAATTCTGATTCTATATAGAAATCAGTTTCTGATTCTCAGAGAAGCTGTCTAAAATCCTCCTGTTCAACAAATAATCTATTTTTTTTTAAGTAGAAGCTGTCTAGAAGTTGAAACGGATGGGGCTTTCACTCGCAGAATAGTTTCAGATTATTCCTGGTCCCTTCCGGGACGGACCGCGAGTCTGAAACCAACATCAACGGTGTGAAACGTGCTCGCGAGTCGCGACTTCTTTCGCTTGGCAGTCGAGTGCTTTAGTAGGTTCGAGATATCGCGTATCCTCCATCGACAGGACCATGCTAGGGGCCAGCCATTAGGCACAACAGAGAGTTTGCCCTGACCACAATCCCCGTTCTCCAGTTCCTGAATTAGTTCCTATGCACGTTGTTGTGGGTTGCCATGTCCTATCGGTATGAACAGAACATCGCCAATCGTAGACACGTTTGATGGGTCACTGAAAAGTTGATCCCACCCAGGGATGGCAATCGGGCGTGGCGAGCATAAATAGTACTCGTTTATACTCGTACCTGCTAGCGAAATCTTGTCTACGAATATACCCGTGAAGAGTGGCGGGTAAAAAAATCACCCATATCCGTTGCCCAAGGACATACCCGTTTACCGGCCAAACATCAACAATCATCGCACTTTGCTTATCCACGAAAATGAATCATGAATAAATTTTCAACTTGAACAGAAAGAAAGGCCGGAGATAAACATGAAGGTAATGCATTGACATTTCACTAGCATTTGAAGGTGCAAATAAAATTTGACTTGGTATTAAAATGTCGGGAGCTCAGGCAAATTTGAGTTACTACACAAAATTCCAATTGGACAAAAAACTGAGCCAAATCTATACAAAGCTGCACCTCAGGCAGCAATTGGAAAACTAAAACTCACCCAATTTCACAAGGGGGTGAGGCGCTCGGCCGGTGGGGAGGGGGCGCGGGAAGAGGAGACCGGCGGAGGCGCTTGGCTGGGGTGGGAGGCGCGCAGGAGATCGGCCGGACGGAGTGGATTGGCCGAGTGGCAGCACTCCTGTGGGCTGTGCGTCTGCTCGTCTCGGATGGAGGAGTGGAGGACGAACTTTCGAAGAGCAAGGAGGCAGGAGCCAAGCAAAACCAAGGCCGAAGGCCCAAGAGGAGAACCTGCCGGCCTGCCCTACTGTCGTACTTGACCTGTCTGTCTACGCGAGTACGCGGTATGGTCGTATGTGTATGGATTATAGACTTCGATGAATGTCCTGACTCCTAACATATGTGCTTGCGGGGGTCTTTGCACTGGGCTGGCAGGTGGGCTTCAGCCCCACCGAGGCCTCCGCCTATGCCGAATAGGATATTATTCGATATCCGATTTTTGTCCCGGATTATCCAGATATCGGCTACTTCGGATCTGATGTCGTATCCGACTGCTACTATTCGAATCCGATCATGTATCCAGCTAAATATCCGATTTTTTCCCCGGATCTGGTCCCGACCGGATTTGGCTCTGGATAGGAAGGGAATTATCCGACCCGTTTTTACCCCTAATTTTGGGGTGGGAATGAGAAGCCCGGGGTTCGTGTGCGTGGAACACATCGGCGGCGAGGTACTCGAGGACGATGGTGAGGTAGACCGGGACGCCGGTGCCGATGCAAGGGGTGTAGTTGCCCTGCTTGAGGTAGTAACTGATGCGGCTGACGTGGAACTAGAGGCCGGCCTTGAAGGAGCAAGGGACGGACTTCTTCCTCCGGCCGTTACCGCTACGGCGCCCCGCTGCGGCGTTCTTCTTCGGCACCTTCGCTCCCACCTCCATCGCCGATCGTGAGCTCCCAAGCTTTGTGGTCACGGGGGAAGATTAGAACGAAGGACAGGGGGGCAGTGCTGCGATCTGGGGCATTAGCGGCAAGGCGTCATGGATGTTAGCCGTTGGATGGAGATGGGGAGCGACCAATGGGAGTAGAGATTGGAGGTGGAGCGGGATCGCGGGGTTGGGAGGGACATGGCCAGTTGGAAGAGCGAGTGGATAAGGGCCGGACTGGGTTGACCGGTCGAGGGATGGGACCACCTGTCAAATACCTGTACTTGAACCTGTTTACCTTATGGGTAAAGAATTGCTCCTATTTTTATACCCATGGGCAAAAAAAACAGTCACATACTCGTCTCCATTAGGGTATTTACCTGCAGGCATAAAGGTAATCAGGTGCAATTGTTATCCCTAATCCCACCAGCGTAGCATCCAACAAAGTCTAGTCCTTTCTTATATACACTTTTTTTTTTCTTCAAATATGATCTACAAACGAATTTACAAAACTAGACCTGTTCTAAACTATGGAAGCAGCTACATGAGACACATGACCTGCCGCTCTTCTGTACTACAACACCTCGCCGAGGCCGTGGCAGATAGTTTCGAGAGCTCGACAGGCACTTGCCTAGCAGCCATGCCTCGTTAAACTTGCAACGGTGATTAATTAAATGTATATAATTAATTAAGTGATCAATGAAGTGGGTATTAACTATAAGTGTGGTGATATCGAGCAACGGCAGCTCGGCAGACCATTGAATACGCTGTAGAGCAATAGAAGCTCAGCGGGTCAGTGGAAGGCTCGTGCCGCGCTGCTAGCATCCTACCGTGGTTAGGGACGGAGTTAATTTCGTAAATTCATCTGTATAAAGCTAGTTTTTTTTTAAAAAAAAAAATGTCAGAAGCCAAAAAAAAAACGCTTGTCTTGGGATGCAAGGGAACGCTTGTCCGTGGCTCACAGACAAATTTTACGTGCAGTTTTGTCGCGCGCACGTAACATCCCCGGCACACACAAATGGGCCATGCAGAACCTGCTTGCTGCTGTGATCACGATCCCAACAGTGTGGCTCGATCCTGGCGCCATCGAACTCTTCTCTCCAACTAGCTAGGTGCCATGTAGCCCTCCATGGACGATGGGTTTCGTTTGGGTTCCACCCGGCACGAGCAGAGCATGCAGGAAATTCCGCGGGCATTGAATGCGGGGTTCACACTTGGCCACCGGCGACAGTTCCACGGACGGCGACGGCAGCGCGGGGTGAGGGCGAAGGCAACGGCGTACCGGCGACACCTCGTTGGCGCGTCACCTCGCGACCCCTGCTTTCGACGCATCCCGCGCGGCGGTAGCTCGACGTACCCTCGCATTGAAAAACTTGCTTCCCGTCTAAGCCTCGATCGTTCCAACCCCGGCGAGCGCAATCGATCGCGGTAGTTACGGAATGATAGGTAGATCATGGATTAGCGGCGCCGTGGATTTGTGGCATCAAATTAAGCTCGCGGTGGGCTTGTTTCAGACACCACCCAGCCGGTAGCTTTCCGCGATCTGGAGGTGATATCCTGGCCCGGCGAGAAATCACGCATTAATGGAGAGGCGAAAAAGGTTGCATGGACCGCAAGTAATAATTGATGTAAGCAAGCAGACTGCTGGAGGCGATCGATCGAGGTCAAATCCAATTTTAGTGAATACTACTCCTAGATGATTGTACGTGTGTACTGTGCTGTGTGGATAGGACAGCTAACGATCCAAGGATACTGTACTGTACTGTACTGTATTTTCTTTCTCTCCTTCTTTCCTTCTTTCTTTCTTTCTTCCAGGGTACATGTGTCTCCCTCATGATCAGGATAAGGATTCATGCTTTGCAATGCAAATTCTTTTTATTTCCTTTTTTAAAAAAAACAAATGATTGTCGGGCATATATTAGGAGGTAGCATAAGCCGCGCTTGTGATGAAAAGGGTGGCGCTCTTTACAGGAGAGATGGGGACTAGAAATAGCTAGGCACTGGTTTCTACTCGGTGTTGTCTGCCCTTGTTGTTAGTTCTTTTTATCATTTTGCTACACTCATCTTCCAAGGCTAAGGTCTTACTTTGCGTGAGAGACTCACCCTTTTATCATACATTATACCATAAAAGAAATATTTTAGAGTGCATACTATACTAGTTCCGAGATCAGTGGCTAATACGTACATTCACAAAGTTGATAACATACCCATACACAATATATATTACATATATTAGCAGAAGCGGTTTACACAATAATATCTTACAAGACAACAAACTACAGCGGAAGAATGAAAGTCTTGTAGCTTGCCACGTAACTCTCAGGTAACTAACAAGGTATTAGCCATAGAAAACCTCATCGCTGTAATCCCCGTAGCCTGTGGTACAAGATGTATCGACGGGTATTCGATCTCGTTAGGTAAAACCAACAATGATAAGAACTTGAGTACATTACGTACTTGCAAGACTTTTGCAAAACCTACACAAGCTGTGTCAAAGGAAAGCGACTACGATTCTTTTGCATAAAGTTAATTTGAATTGTAATATTGAACAATAAATTGAAAGCGTAACTGTCGGCGTTTCGAGCACCGGCAATACGATTTGTAAATCTAGGGGGTCGCGCGCTCCCTCTTCTCGATGGTTGACTCAGGGAGCCCAGGATGTATACTGGTTCGGGTTGAATGTCCTTACTCTAGTTCGTGTGGGGTTTTGTATTGCTTTTTGGTTGTGAGGTTACAAATGTTTCTTCCCTTAGTTGGAAGAAGTATCCCTCATCTCTATCGATCTGTGGATCCTGCCTCCCTTTATATAGTCGGAGGGGGCAAGCAACATGGGGGGTCTAGAAAAAAAGAGAGAAAAGGATGGAGTGTCCCTAGCCTGGGAGTCCTGGTCTCCAGCGATTGACCGGTGCCTGTCCGTCCTGTGCTGGATTGTTGAGAAGTGGCGTACCTACCCCCTGCACATCTGCCAGATGCTGTGGTAGGGCTTTGACTCTGGCGCCGTCTCGGGAGGGTGCGCGTCTGTCTGCTGCACCAGTCTGGGTGACATGACCGGTGTCTTGACTTCGGTGCTTTTCCTGCAGGGGAGCCACCTACCCACGTATAGTCGCTCTGAGCCGTCGTATCCGTTGGGCAGTCGGCCAGTCGCAGGCGGGGTTGCCGAGCTCCCCTTAGGCGGAGTCGGCCTTGGCTCGCCTGGCGCCATCGAGGTGTCCGACCTATGGGGGTCGGACCGGCTCCCGACTGGCTTGGTCGGGGACGAGTGTCCCTTGTGGCCCGGCGAGGCCTTTGGCCGAAGTTGGGCCTGGGGCGGCCCAAACGCCTTCTCGGGCCGCTGGGGGTACCCATGGTATAAGTACTCGTCAGTAACTTTGTAAAACAATTTGACAGGTATATAAAATGACAAGTATGAATATCATCGTAATCATAATGACTCACAATTCCTACATAAATGCGAGCAACATATAGTCCAATGCAACACATGGCATACCATCTGTAACCGAATTCTTGCCAATACATGGCAAGTTATCAGAAGCAACTTTTTAACATATTTCTAATATCCATTTTCAAATCCAACTATCTTATGAAAATGTGAAAAATATCTAACTAGTGCTGGCGCACCAAGATTCCCATGACCACAGGAACGACTTTTCAAAAAGATTTTCACTCTGTAGAGGTGTACACCGTTACCTACAAGATATGTCCTGTCTTTTTGCATGGTTTTTAAAACACTTCCTTCGGTGTGCCACATAATCTATAACATAACCGTTACATTACCTAGCCCAAACTTCGCACCAGCCTGGTGACAACAAACCCTGCTATGGTGGCATAAACACACACCCATGACATATAAATTCATTTTTTTTCATTCACAGTAACACATGCAGTCTATCCCTGTCACACTCGTTTCTCCCCATAGCAAGACGTACACCGTTGCATTGGTATGTCTTTGACCCACACCTCTGTATGGACACCCCCTACGAGCAACCTTTATCCAGATGCACATGCATGCTACTACGTCCTGCCAATGTGCAAAGCTAGTCCTAAGTAACTTAATAAGGTAAGGTCGCCCCATACTAGTCTTGTGATTGTACGGTAATTCTTGGATTTAACGAACACTATGTTCGGTCCTTAATGCAACCCGGGTGACAAATCCCCCCTATATGTGTGCAAGTCTATCGCTCGCACAACCGGCTATTGCCAATAGCTCGCCCACGTTAAAACCATGGTTTTATTTTTATTAAAATATCTGTAACCACAATTATCCTAAAATGTCCAAGATCCATGCCATCATGTCCAAAATTTTTATTCATTGTGAACAGTATATCCGTATGTTTGTATTCCCAAGCTAAAGTATGGCTAAGCATGTGCAGTTATAATCGAATATACCTGTCGACGATTGGAGAACGAGCTCCCGTCGAGCTTACTTGTTGAATGAGGGATCAACCAAAGCCCCTTTCTGTCAAAGGTGTAACGTCGAAGACGTGGGAGACGGTCCACTAGAACAGACATAAACACAAGGATTTTATCCTGGTTCAGGCCTCTCACGGTTGAGATAATAGCCCTACGTCCAGTCGCCTAGAGGCGTTTCTCTGTATTGGATTGAAGGATACGAATACATGGATCTCGCAATGGGATGCCCTCTCCTTGTTGTTAGAGGGCTTAAATACAAGGTATCGTGGTACATACATGGTAATCGCCTCCTAAAATCATGCTAGTTGCCATTTTGGACGTGTCCTTGATTCTCGCCATACTTGAATTTCGGTGTAACTTCCTGGATCTTTGACTAAATAACCACCACTTTCCTGTTTTATTGGTTGACCACGTCCTTCGGCGATCTCCGAGGGTCCCTTTGGTCCTGGTTCGGCCGCCCCGTAGCCTCGTCGAGCACGTTTGTTCGTGCGCGTCTTTAAAGCTCGTAGCCGAGCACTTTTTGCCAAGGCATAGCGGGTATGCCCGTGTCCGAGCATGGGGGTGCTCGGGACCCATCCTTGGAACCGCGTCCGAGGATGTTTATGGTCGGTGAGTGCATGACCGTCGGGGCAGAATAGTCCTTATGAATATCCCAATCCCCGACAGCTAGTCCCCGAGGCTCAAGTGAGATAGGTCATCTCCTTGAGACTGAGAAGTTTCAAAGAGGGATTGAATTCTTGATGGTGGAGCACTTACCTCAGCATCTGGTCATGAAACGACCAGGAAAAGGAACTGATAGATGAGGCAGGCTCATACTATCACATCTCGAGCGAACCATGCTCGGGGAAAAGGGTCGGCACGAGCTGCACCGAGCGGGAAAAATAAAATGCGATCGAAACTCGTCCCGAGCATGGATCAGAGGCCCGGGGACGCTAGGCATGGATCAGACGCCTAGCAAAAGGGTAACTAGCAGACAGTGAACAAACACATGCTGCCGCATCCCAAGCATGGATCAAATGCCTAGGGGAAAGATAACTAGCAGACTGTAAACAAACACATGCTGCCGCATCCCATACACGGATCAGGTGCACAGGGGAACTAGACATGGATCAGATGTCTAGGCAACTAGCAGATTGCGAGCGGACTCACACTGCCGCATCCCAAGCATGGATCAAATACCTAGGGGAAAGATAACTAACAGACTGTAAACAAACACATGCTGCCGCATCCCATACACGGATCAGGTGCACAGGGGAACTAGACATGGATCAGATGTCTAGGCAACCAGCAGTGGCTCACACTGAATGGCAGTGGCTCAAGTGTAGCTTGATGGGCTGACTCGCCAGGCCCACGATGCAGAGACCCAGAGCAAGGGAGATCACCGGAGGTGCAGCCGGCGGCAAGAGAGACAGTAGGGTTGGTGGCCATGGGCTCAGGTGGCTAGAGTAGAACAAGGCAGTCCTAGGGCGACGTTCCATTTGAGCTCAGTGACTGGCAGAGGGGACCGACAATGGCGTCATGTGAGGGAGGCGACGACAACAAGTCACGACGGTGGAGGAGGGCCAAAGGCCGGTGGACGATGGAGGGTGAGGTAGAGGGTGACCTAGGGATTCCATAGGAGGGCTTGACGGAGATGACGGTGGCTGGAGGTGGGGTGTCACCGTGGACCAGGCGGAGTACAACGATGGTTGCGGACGTGGGTGAAGATGGAGATAACTCGTGTTCGGGTGAGCGTTAAATGAGCATCAATAGAGCATATAGACTCTAATTTCTAACCTCGGAGTGTCGGAGAGTAGCCGAGATGAGATATCACCTTGTGCCGGGTTTGGGGAAGAAGAACAGTGCTGCAAGGAATACTCAATCGATGAAGACCGCATCAAAGTGATGAGATACGATATTTAAATGCTCACAGAGCTAACGCGTAGAAGAATTGGGCCATGTCTTACCAAATCGCTCAATTGAGCGTTGACTGAATTTTTTGGGTTCTCTAGAACTGAGGAGAATAGCACGATCGGAAATGAGGGAAAAGGCATTGACTGCCAAGCTAATGTTCAATTGGGAGGGAGGTAGTGCTGGGAGTTTGCGATTGCTAAATGAGGCTTGAGGTCACTTAAATAGGGAAAGCAGGCGGTAACAACAGGGTATGAACCAGGGTTTTGGGTTACGGTGGTGAGGTGAGTTTGGGGTAGTGGCAATGCATTTCGGGGAGGCAGCCATACCATGACAGGAGGGGTTGTGGTGATGTGTCCTTGGGCTTCACGAGATCGCGATGGTCAACCAGGAAAGCCATAGGTGAAGAGAGGCGGTGCTGCTCGGCTGCTCCGGCGTGAAGGAAAGAAGAAGGAAGAAGAGGGGAGTAAAGAACTGATGAGTGGGTCCAGGGGCCACTTGACATAGAGAGGGAGAGGGTGAGGTGCATCCCCCTGGTCGGCATGCGCCCTTTAATGCCTGGGCCCACATGTAAGTGACAGCTAGTGCATTTTCGGTTCAAAGCCTCTAGACAATCTGAGAACATGCATTTAATTCGCCATTAATACATGTCCTAAATTTTTTGTTAATTTTTATGCATAATTCCGAAGAGTTATGTACCTAATATAAAATTTTGGTAAAAAATTTAAATAAATCTGGCAATCAGATCTGTACAAAAATCCCTTTTCTTTTTTATTTTAATTTAGTTTTGTCGGGGATTGGGATATTCATAAGGACTATTCTGCCCCGACGGTCATGCACTCACCGACCATAAACATCCTCGGACGCGGTACCCAAGGATGGGTCCCGAGCACCCCCATGCTCGGACACGGGCATACCCGCTTATGCTCTTAGCGAAAGTGCTCGCTCACGAAGTTTAAAGACGCTGCGATCGAACAAACGTGCTCGGCGAGGCTACGGGGTGGTCGAACCAGGATCAAAGGGACGCTCGGAGATCACCGTAGGACGTGGTCAACCAATAAAACAGGAAAGTGGTGGTTATTTAGCCAAAGATCCAGGGAAGTTACACCAGAATTCAAATATGGCGAGAATCAAGGACACGCCCAACATGGCAACTAGCATGATTTTAGGAGGCAGTTACCATGTATATACCACTTATACCTTAGTATTTAACCCTCCAACAACAAGAGGGGGCATCCCATTGAGATCCATGTATTTGTATCCTTAAATCAATACAGAAACGCCTCTAGGCGATCGGGACGTAGGGCTATTATCTCAATCATGAGAGGCCTGAACCAGGATAAAATCCTTGTGTTTATGTCTGTCTAGTGGACCATCTCCCGCGTCTTCGATGCTACACCTTTGGCGTAGGGCCTCTGGTGATCCCCATTCAACAAGTAAGCTCGACGAGCCTGCGTTCTCCAATCGCCGACACCGGGCGCCGTCGTCGTGGGGACCGACGGATTCTTTGCCAAAGGAATCCCGAAGGCGTCATCTTCCACATCTAACGACCAATACTACACAAATTATGATGAGGAAAGGTATGTAAGGGTTCTTTACCTCAATCAAACTATGCTTAGAAGGGTTGTTCCTGTTCCGCGCCGAGCACGCACTTCGCTCGGGCGCTGAAGTCTCTTCCTCCGAAAGCACGCGCGTCGCTCGGATCGTTTCTGTTCGCTGAAGCACGCACTTCGGCCGGCGCGAAGTCTCTTTCCTCCCGGAAAGCACGCACTTCGCTCGGGGATCGATCCTGTTCACGCTGAGCAGAAACGACTTCGCCGGGCGTGACTTTCTTCCTCCGAAAGCACGCACGCCGCCGGATCGCCTCGCTCTACCGAAAGCACGCACTTCGCTCGGCGCTGAATCTTCCTCCGAACACGCACGCTGGGATCGTTTCTGTTCGCGCCGAGCACTTCGCCAGGCGCGACCCTCTTCCTCCGAGCACGACGCCGTGACGCGCCGCTCGAGGATTGATCCCTGCCGCGCCGAAAGCATCGCACTTCGCCGGGCGCGAGTCTCTTCCTCCGAGCACGCACTTCGCCGGACTGATCCTGCATCGCGCCGAAGCACGCACTTCGCCGCGCTTCGGCGAGTCTCTTCCTCGAGCATGGGGACGCCGCTTAAATTCCTCCAAATGAGCATCGCGTTTGGGGACTTTTCTTGTTCTCGGCCAAGAGTGCTCTGCGCTTGAGCCTGTGTCTACCGCTTCTTTCCCTAGACATCTGGTCCATGTCCAGATCGCGGCAATGAGCCGGGTCTCGCCTGTCACGCTTCCTCGAGCATCCGACCAATGCTTGGGATGCGCAGCGGTGAGTCCGCCACTATCTGCTAGTTGCCTGACATCTCGATCCATGTCTAGTTCCCCCTGCACTGATCCGTGTATGGGATGCGGCAAAGATCTGCTTGTTCACACCTGGCTAGTTATCTTTCCCCTAGGCATTTGATCCATGCTTGGGATGCGGCAGTGTGAGTCCGCTCGCAATCTGCTAGTTGCCTAGACATCTAATCCATGTCTAGTTCCCCGACTGTCATGCACTCACCGACCATAAACATCCTCGGACGCGGTACCCAAGGATGGGTCCCGAGCACCCCCATGCTCGGACACGGGCATACCCGCTATGCCTTGGCGAAAGTGCTCTCGCCACGAAGCTTTAAAGACGCCAAGACGAACAAACGCATTTCCTCGGCGAGGCTACTGAAGCGGTCGAACCAGACCAAAGGGACGCCGAGATCACCGTAGGACGTGGTCAACCAATAAACAGAAAGTGGTGGTTATTTAGCCAAAGATCCAGGGGAAGTTACACCAGAATTCAAATATGGCGAGAATCAAGGATGACCGCCCAACATGGCAACTAGCATGATTTTAGGAGGCAAGCTACCATGTATATACCACGATACTGTATTTAACTCCCCCTCTAACAACAGGAGGGGGCATCCCATTGCGAGATCCATGTATTTGTATCCTTAAATCCAATACGTAGAAACGCTTCAGCGGCGGGACGTAGGGCTATTATCTCAACTGTGAGAGGCCTCGAATCCAGGATAAAATCCTTGTGTTATGTCTGTTCTAGTGGACCATCTCCGCCTTCGATGCTACACCTTTGGCAGAAAGGGGCTCTGTTGATCCCCCATTCAACAAGTAAGCTCGACGGGAGCCCGTTCTCCAATCGTCGACAAGTTTTAATTTGGATCAGGATTTTTTTAATTTTTTTTAAAGAATTGAAATGACCTAAGTGATCTTGTATAAAAATTTCGGATTTAAAATTTAAATATTTATTTTTAATAAATCTGACATGTTTATTTTCAGAATTTCTATTTTTTAGTTTTTTGAATTTTAAAAGGCATTAAAATTAAAATTAATTTTTTAAATATTTTTAGTAAAGATAGAATTTACTCTAGTGAGGTGTCGTAAAATTTCCTACTCGAAGTAAGCTTTAGAAAAAATTACAAAAATCTGACAGCATCCTGTTTCTAGTCAAAATCCCTTAATTAATGCTTTTTTTTCATAAATTAATGCTCTCATAAATCCTTTGACAGCATTAAATAATCTCTAGACACCTCTAATATTTTAATATAGTTTTGTGGATTTTTACTTATTTTGTTTTTACCTTTTTACTAATTCAACAAAAATGATTTTCTTTTAAGAAAAATCTCTAAAAAGATTAAGAAAAACCATAAAATTGAAGATTAAAGCAAATTCACGATCTGTAATCTCATTGTCATAATTTCTAAATTTTGAGATGTTACGGTGCATCGATATTTTGTTTGAGAATTCTTCTCTTTCCACCGTTGCCTCTCTCTCTCTTTTTCCCGACCCTTGTGGAATAGGATTCTTGCTTTGCCCATTGTTTCTCAGTGATAGTACATCATAATTTATAATGCTTATCGAATGATCGATCTGCAGGTACGCTTGATTAATCGGCAGCCGACGAACCCACTTGGAAACTAGCTAGACAATACGTAATGTAAACAACTAGCCAGTATATTAGTTCAGAGCCCCCCATTTGAGTGCATACAGCACGCCATCACACGACTCGCTGCTGCTTTGACTTTACGGAGCGATCGCTCAAAGTACTGGCATGTACGGCACGTCTTTACTTACTTAAGTTATAAATCCGGCTGGACTTAATCTATTCTTTTCCTTCTTGGGCTAGGAAATTAAAGATATAGGGCAACAATTAGACGGCCTAATTTGTCAAGAGTCTGCAACGTCAACTAATCCGAATGCTATAGACTGGAACTCACCGGCAATAAGCTGCAGCCATTTTTAGCCCTCGATGACGACTCTGTAGCATGGATGTATATAAAGAGGATGTTTCTATGTTTTTTTTAAATTATATAAATATTAAAGCATAAATGAAGAGTAGATGGTGAGTATTTATCTCTTCTTTTGCTTCAAGATTCGTACAACACTTTCCAGCAAGGATGGCATACCTAATGACATTGTAACGGATCAGAATTATTGATGATTTGAAGTCACAAATCCCAGATCAATTTAATAGGGCTGATTTGTATCGAGCCATGGTTTTTAAAATCTGTAACATTTGTTTTTCTTTTCGAATGCATATTTGGAGTTAACGTGAGAATGCATGCAAGATGCAACGGAAGATGCGCATGTATAGCAAATTAAAACAAGGATTTTTTTTTTTGAAGGACAACCAGAACATGCAAAGTGCTCGATGCAGCCGTACGTTCTTGTATTTTGTTTCCTTGAGGTTTACTAACGTTAACCAAACCTAAGATAGTAGATTAAGGTTGCATTAATATGATCTATAATCATGCATGCTTGGTTGTGCTAGCTGCTAACCAACATATATATGCTGGTAGTGTTCCATTTGGATATCAACTGACTGACTGGCAGATCATCTAACGGCCAGTTTGCTCAGAAGTCAGAAGGCAAGTGTCTTTTGCCAAGCAACATGGAGTAGTGGTAGTGGCCAAAGGTCAACTTCTCTACTGGCGAGGTTATCCTTCGCGCAAAACTTCAACCTTGGCAAGACTTTTCACATCTCAGCATATTTATTTTTCTTACGTTTTTTTAGACAATAGAATATTATATCTCCCAGTCTCTACATCATAAGATACACGTAACCAATTTACTTTTGCAAGAAAATTGGTTAACCTGCATGAAACAAAGTGCTGCTAATATTGCAGCAGTAGATGAATTTTTTAATATTCTAGCTTGTTTGATAGTTTTTTTTTCGTATCTAGCCGTTCATCTGACGAAATTTCAAAAATAGCCTCTAAACAGTAAAATACCGTGGTTCCTGGCCGCTGAATATTTTTTTTATCTTTTTTATTTTTTTAATTTTCAGCGGTCCCTGACCGCTTAATATTAATTTTATTTTTTAAATTTTTTTAATTACTGCGGTCCCCAACCGCTTAAAATAAAAATAAATTTTGATTTCTTTTTTTTCAGTGGTCACCCACCGCTGGTTTTTTGTGTTTCTTTTCTTTTCTTTTTTAGGTTTAATTAATCCGCGGAAACCACTGAAAATTTTTTTAAAAAAATATTCAGCGGCCGAGAACCACGGTATTTTACTGTTTAGAAATTTTGTCGAATGAGCGCGTAGATACGAAAAAAAAAAATTATCAAGCAGGCTAACACAGTAAAAAATTCGTGCAGGAGAGAGTCTATTACCAAGTGCAGCTCTAAACATCAGTTTGGACAAGACAGTGGCTGCTGTATAATTCAGAATTCGCTGTACCACATATCGTTGTCGATCCAGGCATACATATCAGAGCGACATTGACCTTGAGATTTCTTATCTTTCTTTAACATCTGCTGGTTTTGTTTGCTTGTTAGCTTGCTTGTTTTTTCGTCATTACTGGGTTCATTTAGTAGTAGACATTCAATCTGGAATAATTCTATGCAAATTTCTGTGGAACGGGCATATATAAACTTTTATATATTTTAAAAAGGACAATTGTTAGATGTTTCTGACAATTAATTACAAATAACATACCAGCACACCGACTTTTCATATTATTGCTAGATACTAGAGCACATTTTTCGTGCACATGTTTAGTAGCAGTGCATGAATGGATCTTGAATGCTTCAACTAGATCGAATCGGTCAATTTGCACAAGGGTAATTAATTTACAGCTGCAAGCAATATAGTACCGTGACAACGAAACAAAAAAAAATCATAAATTGGATTCAATTGCTTGTGAATTGGAGCAGTTGTGTGAGTAGTCCAGGTTAATTAGCTTGGAGTGACACGATGACTTGCACCACCATCTTATCACTGGCGCATACTTATCGTTCGTTCGTTATAACCGGGTAGTCCGATCGATCACATGGCGGCTGATATAAGCAGAGAAAGATAATGCATAACAATGTCGTCGCGGCACTATCTTATTCCTCCTCTCGAATATCTCATTTTAAATTCAGTACTAGCTACTGTTTTTTTTATTTCAAGTAGGTGGTTTCATCATCGAAGTAGTTTTCCTCATGGTAGCTAGCTGGCTGGCTGGCTAGCTGGTCCTTGCAAAGGAGATTATAAAAAACCTTGCTTTATTGTTCTTGAGTTATATATAGGTTCGTTGAACATGACCTAACTTAACTTGTATTGTAACTAGATTTTCTACGGATGAGGATTAGTTGAAGTGGATTCTAGCTATAGCTAACTGCACGTCGTGCAGGCGTTCGATGAATTATCATATCAGTGGTGCTCTGGATTGGCCAACGTCGATTATAGCTAGCCTTCCTCTACCGTATCTATCAGCCCGGTCTGTTCTCTTGTAGTACATGCATGGCAAAAATATGTATATATCTACAGTTATCAGTTCGGACGAGAGAAATTAAAATGGACATGTCGGCTGTAGCTTTTGTCGTTCCTCAGGAAGGCTATGAGATGAGCTAGCTAGCCATGCCATGCATGCCAACAATGTTTTAAATTTCGTTTTGGTATATATCTCGGAGGTGGCTGAAATCCGAATTCGAGATCTCGGAATTCCAAACAAAATCCGGACAAAATAGGTCATCTCTGGTCCTCAAAGTATGAATGAATGGTAGACGGCGATTACTTACCTCTTCACTTGCTTCAAGATTCATACGATTTGTATTAGGGGGAAAAGCATAGCAGCATTAATTCTTTCTTTTGAGGGTTCTTTTCTTCTAAATAAAATGCAGCACCATACCTACTGACCTTGCAATTCAGTATCTTTCTGTTAAACGTGGACTAGCATGCATGCCTTCTGCGAGTACAGACGTACAACACAGGCGCACAAGGTCAATGGAATTTTCGAAGTGTGCCCCGAGCTAGCGTGCAGAGACTCCGGTGATGATCGAGAAGCCGCTTGTTTAGACTTAAGTGATGATCGATATCTTGCATGGCCAGCCAGCCTCTCTCAAAACCACGGAAAGTCTAATTTGCGATCGAAATGACTCCAACACTAGCTAGAGCTAGAGGTCGCTCCATCCGTCGCTAGCTACTTGTTGTTTTATGCCGCGGTGAATCTGCGTGAGATATATTTAGCATTTACTCGCTAAAATTCAGGAAATGCACGAGGATGTTACAGTAACGTGACATCAGCCATCTATAAGTTTTATTATTAATTAAGATTTTTGTTGACATAAAAGAAAGAATACGAATATATCTTTACAAATAGATGACTATGTAGGCAACATATATAAAATACCATTTATATAAATTATCATCTATAATAAGTATTTTTTTAATGTATACGATAATTTAAAAAAATTGTGAGATCCCATATATATACACACCTAAAACAATCTATTACAAATTAAAATTATCCTTAGTTTTATCTATAAATAATATAAAGAAGTATATAAATAATAAGTCGTCGTAACTATTGTATATGCTTTAGTCACAAGTACATCGAGATAAAAGCAACTAAATCAGCACCTGTTAATTATATTGCTCCTATTAATTGGAAAGCGCACTGATAGAGCAAGAACTTCGATTCAGCACAACCTTTTGTTTTGTTTTGTTTATTTGTCATTGGCATCGATCGATCGCTATAGGTTTTAGCTTATGGTGCTGAAAAGATGTCTTTCTTTTGTAGAATTTTAAGCAGATTAACTAGCCAGAGGAACTACCATGCATAGAATATTATGAATGCCCTGGAAACTGAATAGAAAATCAATTACAAAAGAAACGCCATGCATACTAGTCATTAGGCGGTACGAATACAAATTCTACGAAGAGTGAAATATTGTACTGGTCCACTCTATCCGTTTCACAATATTGGTTCATCTTGTTGGAAATTTTGTTCCACAATATTTATGTATTGATAGATATTGTGAAACGAAGGAACTACCATGCATGAACGCTACGTACATTGCTGGTAATGGTCTGACAATCGAAATTTAGGGATTACATCTAGGTTTCACTTTTCGTTTCAAACTCAAATTTCGAGGTGGTATCGAAATTCGCTCAAAACCGCTCGGTTCGAAAGTCAAATAAATTTAAAATCTAGTCAAACCTCCAAGCGAAATTCGCAGTTTTTGTTCGAAAACCGCTCGAAAAGACTCGAAATTCGCTCTAAAAGCTTGAAAAACCGATGGTAGTTGAAAAATAGAGGGGAAATGTTAAAAAAAAAGTTAGAGAAAAATTGTAAAATTTTTTTTGTAAGATTTGTAAAAAAACCATTAAAGGCCAAAAATGGTATTCGAAGAATTACTTCAACAAATATTGCTACTAAATATAATTGAACAAATATTGAAACATGCAGTGTGCTGTGGAGGTGTAGTCCAAAATTCTATATATTCTATATTGATGTTAACAAGTTAAACCGGGGATTTTGATTTAATTTAATGATTTCTTTACATGTGGTTTTAAGAAAAACTCAGATATACTTTCTCAATACAGGTCATAATTTTATGAATAGTGCCCTTCTTGGCTCATACTGATGGCTTTTATAAGGAAATATTGGTATTAAATATACTTCAACAAATATTGGTATTAAATATACTTCAACAATCTTGATACTAAATATAATTCAACAAATATTAGCACTAAATATAATTCAACAAATATTGGCACTGAATATACTTCAATAAATATTGCTACTTGACATAATTGAACAATTATTGCTACTAAAAGTACTTCTAATTTCTTCTTGTTTTTTTTGTTTTTTATACTTATCTACATTTTGAATAACTCAAAAACGTCTCTGACTTTATTTTTTTACAAAAAATATTTACATCAGATGTCATAAGGCTATTAATACTAATTGTAGAAATTTTTTGGATAAATTTTTCAAATTTTTTTTTGAAATTGAACGAAAAATCGAACGAAATTTCTTTTTGCTGGAACGATAATAACAAAATTCAACAAATTTCGTTCGAAATTGTTTAACGTGATTACACCTCTAGCCCATCTCATATCATACTACGCCTAGCTCACTCTTGATGAGCGTCTGATTGAGCGGTAACCTGGCAGCAGCTCATCTTGGCTTCTTCCATAGTTAACCATACATTTGACCTTCCAAATTAACCAGCCGCCCAAACGGGCAAGTAATCGCAGAGAGAGAGAGAGAGAGAGAGAGAGAGAGAGAGAGAGAGAGAGAGAGAAGGGATCTGTGGGCCCGGCTGGTGGATACGTACGGACGCGTACCGTGGCGGCCGAGACCTGGAGTACGTGTGCCACGTCGGCGCATGCTACTACTCTTCTAATCCAGCGAGCGGCTTTGCAGCCTGGGTAATTAATTAATTAGGCTAGTTACACACTGTACCGTGTGGAAAGGGTCGCGTGGTCAGCTCTTAATTCGGTCGGTTAATTGCCTCCCCATCTCTCTACCTCTCGCTTTATATCAAGGCTCCTCTTCGTTCCAAGGGTCATCTCCTTCCTCACCTTACCTCTCTCTCCTCTTCTCTTCTTCTAGCTCCTCCTTATGCAACTGCATAGTCCATCTCAGGAAGAACACTTTGATGAGGTCAGGGTTTTGTTTTAATTTTCTTTACTGTTGCTTCCTTCTTTGATGCCTTTTTTTTTAACTTTCATGCATGCAGCTGCGCTGTTCTTGTTGAAGTAGTTTTTTTTTTCTTCTTTTGCTTTTTACCTGATTAGACATACCTGTTCTTCTTGTTTTCTCTTTCCATGCTTGATTACTAGCTCTCTTCTCTATTTCTTCGATCCGCTGCGAATCTGAGAGTGGGATCGAGAGCACAGATTGCTACAAGTCTCTTCTCTATTTCTCGTTGCTAACTTTGTTTAGTATAAAGAAACACGTACGACTAGTACTTGTTGCCATTTTCTGTACTTTCCTCATGGTGTGTTGGCAATCACCATGCATTTTTCTTGTTCTACTAGATGTATATCTAGGATTGGAACTCATTGGTGCACAAACAAAGCGACAGAAAGAGAACGCTCTCATATATATGGTTAGATATATATCTTGCTGCTAAGCGGACGAGCGAGTGCTCATTTGGCCGCCCGTCCGCGTTCGAACGTGGCTCGATGCGGGTGCATATGGAGGCGAGTGCGTGCGCGCATGTGTTCACGTGTGGGGTGTGCGCGCGTATGTAGTTCGTCTGTTGTTCTTTCTTATGCAACGATTGCTAGAGCTCCTGGTCAAAAATTAAAAAAAAATATCTTGCTGCTAATCTGTACTTTGTTATGAGTAATCTCCTTGTTTAATTAGTTAGCCGGCTGCACTATTCTTGGTTTCAACTCTCGATCTCCTTTTGTGATGTACTGGTACTCTTCATCTTCAGTGTTCATTCTATGCATTTTTCTTGTTCTTGACCAAACTCATCACGAGAATAGCATGATGTTTCGTTCGAGATCGGCAGTTGAGTTGCCTAGACCCTAGAGCAAGAAATACTACAGTTAGAGCAACCATCTTTTTTTAGATCAGAAACCATCTTTTTCTATCACCTCTACTGTGCCCACATTGCCCCACTTGTGCTATCCCACAAGAGTCAAGTCTCACCAACAATTTCTCTTCTTAGCCGTAGCATTTCTTTTCTTTTTCTTTCTTTCTTTTTTCGAAAATTAGCCATAGCATTACTGATTGCAACATGTAATTAATACTGGTCTTGTGTTTTCTTGTTAATATTGGTTTCCCTTGTGTCCTAATCTTAATTAGTGCTGCATCCTTGTTGGACGTACAATAATGTAATTAAGTTATAAGTGGCCGGTTGTTGTCTCTTCTCTCCTCCCATCTTACTAACGGCATAATTTCTTGCCCTTTCATTTGTTATCAGAAGTGGAGCAACTTAGGAAACATGAGGGACATGGGAGAGAAGAGGAGACATGGGCATGCTAATGTTGTTGGGTTTGGAGTACATGAGCATGAAGAGAAGCACACGGAGCAGAAGCTAGACATGAGTGGCATGTCCATGGACACTCTCCCACATCTCACCATGTCTCTTGGCCACGTCACCACCTTGGATCTCTCCAACAACAATCTCGAGGTAGGTTTTGTATATCGTTTCTACTTCTTGATCCAATAATACCATCTTTCTTCTTGTGCTACAACTATATAGTTCTTTTACTAAGTGCTTCGTTGACAGTACGTTCTTCTATGATGTAGAGGGCAAGATAACTATTTTTTTCTTCTTGTCATCTTACTTCCATCGTACT
Source organism: Rhipidocladum racemiflorum (assembly GCA_036346355.1). NCBI lineage: Eukaryota > Viridiplantae > Streptophyta > Magnoliopsida > Poales > Poaceae > Rhipidocladum > Rhipidocladum racemiflorum. The sequence goes on along the minus strand of CM070576.1, from coordinate 64,589,535 downwards.
GTCCTCTGGAGTTATCATCCTTGTCTCTTCTTTTCTTTATTCGAATGGATAACCAGCAAGAGCTTATCTTGAACCGGCAGTGCCATTTTTTGATATCTTTGTGACAAGTTAACTGCAATTCTATGAGGTTAGCTATCACTCATGGCAACTACCTGCGTAAGCGCGGCAGCACGCCACACAATACCTCGCAGTCCTTTTTGTAAACGAGGTATAAACGTACCTGAACGCAATTTTTCGAAAACACGAGAATCCATTTGCAAAAAGGCTCGATTTGAATTCAGTTACAAATTTATGGAACCAGGAGGTTCTTGTCGCCAAAAAACCGATGGAAAGACATAGTCGTAATTTAGTATTTCTTTTAGGGTCTTTTTACGAAGGAGTTGCGAATTTGTGAAATGGGAAGGTTTTTTTTATAAATAAAAACGGCGGAAGGATATAAACATAATTTTAAAATTCGTTTGAGCCTTTTCATGAAGGTTGACATGTGTGCATGATGAGAGGGCCAAACCACCCCATCTTTAATACAGGGAGTTTTGTGAAATAGAGAGGGTTTTTTTTGCAAAAAAGCGATAAAAATATCTAAACATAATTTCAGAATTCTCTAAGATATTGTTTTGCGGAGGTTGACAACTGTGCATGATAGGGGAGCCGGAACTCCCCTATTTTTAAGAAGGGAGTATTTTTTTTTCTTTCCCGCTTGCGTTGGCTCTTGCAAGTTGCGAAGACCAAAAAAAATATAACGGTGACTCTCAGCTGGGTGCCAAGAATATTCTGAAACTACGTACATGCATCCAGTAGGAACTCGTCTAGTCGTCTTAGAGAAGCAGTGCTTGCAAGCTGCAACGTCATGCCTGAAGAATTAGAGCAGAATGAGCATGCTTTTTTCGTATTTTTGTTTATATTATTTTTGTAGCATAAGAAAAAGATAAATCTTTGCTGAAAAGGGGGGAAGGTGCTTGCAGCTTACCGGAAAAAAAAAACAAATCATTCAGAGGCCAACCTGTTATTTTGGAAATACACCCCTGATTGCTAGCAATCTGGCATCCAATTAATAGACCAGGCAGCCATCAAAACTCAAAAGGACAAATTTTTTCTTTAGAAAATCCTATGAAAAAAACATTGTTAATAGTTTTCTGGGTAAAAAATTGCAGAGCATTCCAGAGTCAATGATCGCGCGGCTGCTGAACGTGATGGTGCTGGACGTGCGCTCGAACCAGCTGAAGTCGCTGCCCAACTCCATCGGGTGCCTCTCCAAGCTCAAGGTCCTCAACGTCTCCGGCAACCTGCTCGAGTCCCTGCCGGCCACCATCGAGGAATGCCGGTAAGTCGCCGCGATTTTGACGCACCAACACACGTAGAAATGCTTGCCAAGTACAGGTACAGCAGTATCTCTCGGAGAGGAAGGGAATGGGATTCTTCTGAATTCTGATCAACTAGTGTGCAACATTGGCAGTGCGCTGGAGGAGCTGAACGCCAACTTCAACCAGCTGACGAAGCTGCCGGACACGCTCGGGTTCGAGCTGCACAGCCTCCGCAAGCTCTCCGTCAACTCAAACAAGCTCACCCAGCTCCCCTTCTCCACCTCCCACATGACGGCGCTGCGCGCACTCGACGCGCGCCTCAACTGCCTCCGCGCCCTCCCCGACGGCCTGGAGAACCTCGTCAACCTCGAGGCGCTCAACGTCAGCCAGAACTTCCAGTTCCTGCGGGAGCTGCCCTACGCCGTGGGGCTACTCCACTCGCTCCGGGAGCTCGACGTCAGCTACAACTCCATCGCCGTGCTCCCGGACTCCATGGGCTGCCTCACCAAGCTCGTCAAGTTCAGCGCCGTCGGGAACCCGCTCGTCTGCCCGCCCATGGACGTCGTCGAGCAGAGCCTCGACGCCATGCGGGCCTACCTCACCGCCCGGATGAACGGCACCGGCGCCAACGCCAAGAAGAAGAAGGCGTGGCTGCCCAAGAAACTGATCAAGTACAGCACCTTCTCCGCGGGGATGACTCCTGGCCGCACAAGGGTCCATGAGAACTCGGAAGGCCTTCTGATGTCGAATTACAGATCGCTCAATGGCATCGCCTCGCCGAGGTTCCTCACCATGCTGTCGCCGCGGCGGCTCTTCTCGCCGCGGAGGAATTCGCCCAAGCATCAGCAAGGGTGATCCAGCTTTGTGTACTGCTTGCTGTTTCAAGTGTTCAGATGATATGCTCGTAGGACGATTAAGCTGCTGCTGCTACTGCAGCTGTGTATATGTTCTGCAGAGGTATATATAATGTACTATATGGTAGTAGTACAATAGGGCATTGGTGTACATAAGAAGGGTGTTTTTATTTCCTTCTGTTTTTGTTTGCTCGCTACTAATGCTTCTGCAAGTGCGGTGTTTTTTTGAGTAGGTTGTATCCACTAGATGTCGAGTGATCATAAAGTATCGAGGTTTGGAGTGATTCCTGCTCACTTTGGTCAACCAAAAATTGCATATTTACGGTGACAACAGTAGAATGCAGTATTAGTGATAAACTGATAGCTTACTCGATGAAAAACAGCATTTTCCAGTCTCAATCCCTACAAGGATTGGTAGTGCAGCGCTGCTAGGTATGATGGGTGCCATTTCAGCTCCATGCCAACTAATTGGTGCATAGTGTACGGATCCCCAATCTACTTACTGTAAATGTCTGAATTGATGTGTTCCCGTCGTTAGCTTTGAGCATTCAACAGTGTAGATGGTTACCCCCATGTTGATTAGAAAATGTCCCGAAATCATCCGAGACTGAAGATGTCAATTCTCGCTGATCATTTTACCCAACCCAGTATATCCATTGCTGAAACTGGAATAATCGGTGGATCCAAGGCTTCTCCCTCATTTCTTTTTCAAATCCCAGTATATCCATTGCTGAAGCTGAAACAATAACAATCGGTGGATCCAAGGCTTCTCCCTCATTTCTTTTTCAAATCCCAGTATATCCATTGCTGAAGCTGAAACAATAACAATCGGTGGATCCAAGGCTAAAACAGGAACAGCCAATACATGGCCGCAAAATGTATGACTCCAATACTAATGCCAAACCATGGTAACAAAACCTGCAACGAAAACAAAGATGGACGATTTCCAAAGTTTCGATGATCCTCAATAATGACTCCGCAGTCCGCACCAGCAGATGGAGGAAGAAACAAGAAATGAAAATATCCTTCGCTCATTTGCAAAGTTTGAGCTTCTTGAAGAATGAAGCAACCTGCGACTTTGGGCAGGGCGCTGTGGCTATGCACGTTGGGATGTTCTCGGGCTGCTCTATCCACAGCTTGTGCCGGACACCAGCTGCTTCCAGCTTCTCAGCCAGGTTCTTCAGCTGTGTCTCTCCTTTCACCTCCAATGTTACCTATATACAAGAAGTTTTCCAAATCAAAACAAGGATTAATGCAAATGAGATTATATAATGCCCTTCATTACAAAAAAGATGTAACAAAAAGTAACGAATGTAGGATGAAAATACTGAAAGTTGGAATTGTTTGTTCACTCGCTTTGTGCTGGGCATATCTAAGCCAAACAAAATTAAGCACCAACATAATAGAAAATCAGTTTTAGTTGGGGTCTCTACGTTCATTTTGTGGACTGGACAGATTAGGACCATCTTATGACATCACAAGCATCTTGTCAGGCTGAGAAATTACTACTAGGTCAGAGGAGTTCCAGCATCCAAGACGTCGCAGCACCATTGCTGTTGTTTATGGCATTAAGGGCTTTCTAAGTTCAAGGCATAGGAAGCACCTCCAAAGTCCAAAGTGGATCAAGAATATGTAATAAATGATGCCCAAGCCTCCACGGTCCACAGATCAGCACACATAATGGCATAAATGAAGCATTTCTTGAACTAATCGGTCGGCCAACCTATGTGGAAAAAAAGCAATGCGAATTGCGATATCCTCTTTTTTTTTTGTGAGAGGCGCAATGCAAATGCTTGACATAACGGAGAGTGTTGTAAACAAGAGCACGAGTTCGTGTGAGGCAAAAGGTCGAACATGCCTTGTGCATGCGGTCGAGGTTGTCGGGCCCGCAGTAGGCGGCGGTGTCCGGGTGGTCGCGGTGAGCCCACACGGTGGCCACGGCGGCGTGGCACCCCTGCGCCACCACGCTCCCCAGCGGCCACGCGTCCGCTAGGTCGCGCCGCAGCACCACGTACTGCACCACCACATCCTCCGCGTACTTCCCGCCTTCCTCGCCGACTGTGGCGGCGGCGGAAGCCGATGTATCCGGCGTGGTGGAGGCGGCGGCGCTCATGTTGCCTCGTGGTGGTGGTATTCGGAGGATGGGAACCCTGGTGAGCCCTGGGAGGAGGGAGGTGGCGTTTGGGAGTGTGTTGGCTACGGGGGACGACAAGCGAAGGGGAAGCAGGGACAGCATGGCTGTGAATTTTGGGATTTTGTTTTGCTACGAGTGCATCCACATGTTCCATTACCATTGCCACGTTTCTCACCGTCGGATTTACTTCACGATTCGTGCATCAAACCTTCTTAGAATATTTTTAGTTGAATTCTTGATTCTAGGGTCGTCGACAGTAGCAGTAATAATATTATATTAGGGATTTGATAAACATCATCCGGATGTTTTTGTTTGCTGAAATCACCCAAATCTGAGAGCATTGGATCATTGTTGAGATTCAAGAGTATCGATTATATCCGATCCTATGATTTGATCTAACGTTTGAATTTTTAATCCTACAGTCCAAAATTTGGATGTTATTTAAGACAAAAACATCCAAAAGATGCCTATACACTCCCTTATATTATTAGATATCATAAAGCCGGTGGGTTTGCTGCCCTCCCTGCCATGCCACCTTGCCTCCCTCGCAAAAAAGTCCCTTGTAAAATTTAAAATTGTGTTCATGTCTTTCTATCGTTTTTTCGTAAAAACCCGTGGTTCCGTAGATTCGCAAACAGGTCATTCGTCGGGTTTTTTTTGTAATCGCAGATAGTTCATTCTCTATGGTTTTGTAAATTCGATGACGGTTTATATCCAGCTAATTTTTTTTAAAAATGCCACCAAAGAAACCGAAATTATATATTTTTTTTCTTTCGTAAATTCACAAGTAGGCCATCCGTTGGTTTTTTCGCAATAACGGATAGGTCATTCTTTGTGGTTTTGTAAATTCGGCGACGATTTATAGTCAGCCATTTTTTTATAAAAAAAACACCACCAAGGAAACTGGAAAATGCGTTTTTTTGCTTTCACAAATTCACGAACAGGTCATCCAACCATTTTTGGCGCAAATGACCCGCGGTTATGCAAAATCGACGATGATCCCAACCAGCCAATTTTAAAAAAACACCACTAAAAAAATCAAAATTATATTTTTTGTAACAAAAATCTTGGACCAAATTTTACACGGCGCGCGTAGTAACTAATAAGTCAAATGATATGCCAATTGCGAGCGTGAGACCCCTAAAAAAATTGCGAGTTAGGATGTGTGCTACCGTGCTAGCAGTCTATAGTAGAAAGCAGGGTTCACAAAACCGACGAAAACCGCTCGAAAATCGCGGTTTTCGACCGTATCGAGCCGGTTCGAAATCCTAAACCGGTCGGTAAACCAGTTCAATTAAAAAAATAATTCAAAAAATTTAAAAAAATTGAAAAAATTTATGCGACGTAAACCGATCGAAAACCGGTGAAAACCGAGCGATTTTTCGAAAAAACCGACGAAAATCGCTCAAAAAACCGATCGCCCAAAACGTTCAACTCGCCGATCGGTTTTTCGAGAAAACCGAATGGTTTTCGTTTTTTTTAAATTTATTTTGAATGTTTTTTGTTCAAATGCTCGGTTTTGAAACTCTTCGGTTTCTAACGATTTTCCAGCGATTTTTGGCTCGATATTTTCGAATTTCCAATTTCGGTTTTCCATCGGTTTTTTCGGTTTCGGTTTGGTTAACCTTGGTAGAAAGCGATAGATAAGGCCAACTACATAGTAGCGTAACAGACAATCGACCATAGGTGATATAGTTGAACTAGATTCGTAATATTGTTTGTTTTTTGGCTAAAGTTTTGACTAGAACGCGTAAATTTCACTGGGAGTTGCTCAGTTTCTACGTGGAGGTGAGAACTTCAGTCTTCCAAATTCCAAATTGATCCATATTAAGGTAGCCGCATGTTGGGCCAACTAAAAAGGTCGTGGAACTGGAACCGTGGATCGTGTACAGGAGCTGGGCCGAGCAAGCATGCCTTGCTCTCAATCTGCCCCCCCTAATTTGAAAATGACACCAAAAATCTCAAACGAAATTCACAAAATCGAATTTGGATTCTTTTTTTTTGGGTTTGAAATTGATTTCAATCGGATTTGGATCTTACCTGGGCCTCCAGTTCTTGGACCTTTGGTCCACCGCGCCTCGACCAGTCGATCCGTGTCCTGTCGCCTCGTGATTCAGCCACTGGTCGCCATCCTGTCGCGTCGCCGCGCGCCCACGCCACCAACGTCACCGCGCCCACGCCGCGTCACGCCGCCTCCCCCTGCCCGCGCCACGCCGCCGCCCATGCCAACCTCCCCGTCGAGCCACCATAAATAGCCCACCCCCCCGGCGGTCTCCTCCCTCACACCTCTCACCCCTCCCCTCCGGTGAGCCCCCGCCTCTTCCTCTCCGCCGCCGAGCCCTTCTCACCCTCTAGCCGAAACAGCCGCCGCCATCTTTCCCACCCCGCGCCCAGAAGCCCTAAACCTAGAGCTCCCCCCCCGGTCCACCGTTTCCCTCTCCCCCCCTTCCTTCTCCAGCACCAGTGCCGCACCCTCGCCCGCCCGAAGTTGCCACTGTCGCCACCCTAAGTTGCCACTATCGCCGCCCTCGCCTAGCCCTAACCTTCCCGAACCCTCTCTGCCTCACAGCCGACCAGACCCATGTTTTTCCCATGTGTGGGCATGAGGGCATTTAGGTAAATGCCTTATGCTGTTTTTCCCCACTCCTTTTCTCTCTCTCCCTCCCCACTCATCTCTCCCTCCCTCACCCGGTTCCCCCACCCGCCCGACACCCCCCTCCTCACCGCGCTCGACGCCGGCGCCTCCCCCTGCTCCTGCTGGCGCCGCCTCCACCGCCGCCTGTCCCTCCCCGGCCACGGCTGACCGCCCTCTCGGCTCGCGCCACCCCTCCGCTCGGCTCGGCTCGCCTCCCCACGGCGACCCCCCCTGCTCGCTCGGCCGCCGCCTCAAAGACAGCCTCCTCCTCTCTTGCACTCCCTCCCTCCCTCTACCTCCCCATGGCCGAGCCCTAGCTCCAACCGGCCATGGCTAGGGTTTGGGTGCATTTGGGGATTTAGCCCCAAATTTTGTGCTTGTGGGATGTTGTGGGTGTATGGATGTGTGATTGATAGTGATGGATGTTAGTATGAATTGCTAGTTTGGATGTTAGTATGAATTAGAGATTTCCCCGATTCATGTTTGTGTGTTCTTACTTGTGCATGGAGTATGGGTATGGGTGTATGCTAGGTGTTTGTTAAAATGCCCATGGAGGTAGTTGTTGCTTGGGCATCCTTGTGAAGCTTGAAATGTGCATGGATTATTATTATGGGTGTGTTGCCTCATTGAGCTCCTTCTAGAGATTATGGGCCATGTAGGTAATCGATGGTTGCGTGGTGATGGGATGATTTAGGAATGGTGGATTTGTGATGCGTTGGAGGTTTCCCCAAGATTTGTCGTTTGTGAGTTTGGTCATGCGTGAAAGGGTAGAATGGGTGTATGAATCGTAGTGGCTATTCTAGAATTTGAGGCATGGTAGTGAATGGTGGGGTTGAGTGATTCCAAGTGTTGCAGGGTTAATATTGTGAGTTTCGCCTTGTATTTCGCTTTGGCTCGATGAATGTTTGCGTTATTGTCTTTAATTGTCATTCCATTTCATATGCACGACATACATCTCATTCCATATGCATTTGTGAACGTGTAGAGAACGATCCCGCGGAGGGTGAAGTGGCCGCGGTCGAGGGTGATCACGGTGAGCAAGTGGCTAGCGAGACTCCGGCAGAAGCATCAGGCAAGCACCTATGCATCTTGAACCCGTATTAATTGTATTTTTGTGAATAAACTGCTTAATTGGTGAAATAAGTCTGCATCAGGAATTGAATTGGGTTAGGGTTAGATCCTATTTGCTGCACATTCGTCCCTTGGATTTGTGAATACTTCCGTTGGAACTAGTATGTGTATTAAATGAGTCACTGCTTAGAATTGCTTAGAGGTCGGGATTTGGGCCAAGTAACGGAAGGTTCCGTCGCTTGAGGTCGTTACCTTAACCATGATGAAAAGAGTGGGCATGGATGGGTGGTTGGAAAAGAAAAGATGAATTGGAGACCGGGCGGGAAGGTTGGGACATTGGGTAAGGAGACCCGATGTGGTAGTTCCCGTCTGAGTCGATTAAGGACCGATTCGATGGTTGCCCTTTGATTGAGCACACCCCGGTTGGTCGCATGCCCGATTATGGTACGGTAAGCCACTCTTTCTCTCATACGGAATCGATGGACCGTAACTTCCTGTGGTTGGACGTGGTTGAGGGCGAGGCTTAGGCCGACTCTCGAGCGCCAAGCCGGGCTTGGGGCTGCTCGAGGGGGTGCTAGGTTTTCGGCCACGTGAGGACGCTTCAGCGATTGGGTATGATTGGGAGGGGGTTGACACTAGGCCCTTGTGGTAAGTGTCGTGCGATCAATGCTTCCCTGCAGGGTTAATTAAGCGATTCGAATTGCCTCGTTCTCGGATATGAGCAAGCTCTTTCATCGCACAGTCACGTAGTAAGAACTTGAACCGAGGTTCGCCGTCGAGCTTGAGCCCAAATAAATTGGTGATGAGTTTAATCGTTGTGAATTAATGATTGCAATTTCATTTTAGAAGTAGACGCTGTTACAACTGCTTAACTTGTGAATTGAGTAGTTAGGTAATTAATATAACAAATGTTAAGCTTTCTGCACTTCTACCTTCAGCCTGGTTCTTTGCTACATCCAAATGCATAAACCTTGGAGTCGGTCATATATGGACCCACGGGTAAGTCTTGCGAGTACCTTCCGTACTCATGCTTCTGCTTTGTGGTTTTTCAGGTGAGGATCAGATGGGCGAATGCGAGTTCTACCCTTACTGCCTCTCGGTGACCGGGCGGGGCACCGAGTAGAGGCTTAGCGCGACATCGCACATGCCCGGAAGTGTTCAGGAGCAGAACACTTCCGGAGTAGTTTTATTTTGCTATGTGTTGCGATCTGATTCACTTTTGTTGTATAGTTAGTCTTTTAATTTTTGTTTCGTCGTTGTTCAAGTCTCTATCGTCGTCCCGTGAGTTGTTTTCTCTACTTGTGGTTGTATGGCTGTTGTGGTTGTTGCATTACTTTTGGATATTTATATATGAACTGCTGTTTTCCTTGTCTGCTAAGTGGATGTCCGTAGAATCTAGAAAGGTCATGCCGAAATTTTCTGATTTCGGAGTCTTGGTCTTTTTCCCCGTTCTTACCTAGTTGAGAGTCTTGGCGTTGTTTTTGATCTTGGTTTGGTGGTTGTCGAGTTTGTCTTTGTGCCGTTGTTTTCCGCTTGCGTGTTGGTTCGAAAGTTTCGAGTTCGTTGCCCCCTTTATGCAAATTGAGTTGATATCGTGTTGGAACCGGTATGTGGGGCGATCCTGGGCGAGTTCGGGTCGCATACCGGGGGAATACCGAGATGGTTGTCGAATTGTTAGGATGTTTCTTGGAGTTGTCTCGATTGGGCTTGGGCATTAGCACTGAGATCACCTTCGGTGATTCGTTGCTAGGATCCAAATCCGATGGGAGTGACTGTTCATCCAACAACTCGAGGACGATCTGGGCGGCTCCCTGACAAGTTGGTATCAGAGCAAGGTGCATAAAGACGAACTTAAACTTGACGACCACTTAGGTGATTGATTAGGACTTGCATGATGCATTAGGTAGAGCTTAGTACTGATTACCCGCCCTAGGTATATATTTAGGAGAGTTACGTTAAATGGTGAGCGTGGGAGAAACGATTACGTTGGAATCTTGCATCCATACTATGCATATGAGGTTCATGTCATGTCATGCATGCATATGTTTACCATGTCATTGTGCATCATACTTTATGCCTTTGTGTGGGGTTTAACCTGTGTCGTCTGTCTTGTTGGTGATAGAATGCGGACCCGCGGGGCTTCCACCTCTGGGGGTGATGGAGGTGCCGAGCGACAGCGGCCAGAGGGTGCTGATCCGCCGCCTCCTCCCAACGTGTTGGACATTCTGCAGCGGACCGAGCAGCACCAGGAGGCGACAAATCGGATCTTGGAGATTCTGGTCCAGGATCGGGTCCAGCATGGTGGCCGCGGTGATGGGCGAGGTCGGCCCACCAGCTATCTCGACTTCCTGCACACGCAGCCACCGGTCTTCTCACGGGCCACCGATCCGTTGGAGGCCGACGATTATTGCGCACGATAGAGCGGTTGCTCTTATCGATCGTGGGAGCTCCGAAGGCCCACTTCGCAGCCGCGGCAGCCTCCAGGACTCGCCGGTGCTTGGTAGGCCAATTTACGGGTGATGCGACTGCCGCACCGCCATTTGGGCTGAGTTCCGTGAGGCGTTTGGGCGTACCACATCGAAGGGCCTCATGGACATGAAGAAGCGGCGATTTCGCTCTCGATGATTCGACAAGTCGGTGGTTGACTCTTGCAAGAGTTCAACTACCTGGCGCAGACGCCCAGGAGGAGGTCGACACCGACCGTAAGAAGCGGTGGTCGGTTTGTGAGTGGGCCGACAGCCGAAGATGCAGATAAGTCGTCTGCGACCGCGACCGACTTCAATGACCTGGTGAGTCCGTGCGATCAACTGTTGAGCACAAGATGCGGGCTCATCGAGGAGAAGAAGAGGAAGCGGCGACGCCGTACTCGTGCGGCGGCTCGCAGCTCGGCGGTCGTATCGGCCGAGGCCGTCTGCTCAGCCCGTCTCGATCGGTCGCGACAATGACCATCGGTTGCCGCTACCCGGCCACGACCACCACTACCGCCACCGGCAGCCAGAGCAGCAGCGGGTCCCGGTCCCGGTCCGTGCTACAATTGCGGATGCGCGGGCCACTTCATCTGGGACTGCCCATTCCCACGTCGGGGCAACAGTGCCGGCGCTCCACGGCTTCAGGGCGCGACGGCACCACCGCCGTTGCCTACGTCGAGCCGGGGCAGCGTCACCTTCGTCGACGCCGAGGCGGTTCCTGAGGGCTCCGCCGTGCTAGCTGGTACGTTCCTTGTTGAGGGGCATGAGGCTAGGGTGTTGTTTGATTCAGGGGCCTCCCATTCCTTTATTCGCATGGGGTTTACGGAGCAGCATCAGATGAGGGTCAGTAGCAGTGTCACCTCCTTTCTGATTGAGGCACCGGGGTCGAAGATTACGGTTAGACAGATGGTTCGTAGGCGAGGTTCAGATTCGAGGATTCCGTTCACCGCCGCCTGTCGCTTCTAGACCTTCGGGGAATAGATGTCATCCTGGGGATGAGTTGGCTGACATGATAGCAGGCCGTTTTGGATTGCTGTAGTCGTACCCTGTCACTCCGAAATCCGAAGGGCGGCCGACTCACCATACTTCTTAACGAGAACAAGGCCACCTTGTGTTCACTAAATGGGACAAAAGTTGAAGAGCTGGACTCGATTCCCGTGGTGTCTGAGTTTCCCGATGTGTTCCCAGCAGAATTACCGGGGATGCCACCTGATCGGGATATCGAGTTTGTCGTCGAGCTTCAGCCAGGGACTGCTCCGGTTTCCAAGCGGTCGTACCGAATGCCACCCAATGAGCTGGCCGAGCTGAAGACTCAGTTGAAAGGGTTGATGGACAAAGGGTTCATTCGTCCGAGCTCCTCACCTTGGGGTTGCTCGGCTCTGTTTGTGACCAAGAAGGATGGTTCTCTGCGCCTCTGCATTGATTACCGTCCCCTGAATGCAGTCACCGTCAAGAACAAGTACCCATTGCCCCGGATCGACCTCCTGTTTGATCAGCTGACTGGTGCACGAGTATTTTCCAAGATTGATCTGAGGCTCGGTTACCATCAGATTAAGATCCGAGCCGAGGACATCCCGAAGATCGCTTTCTCCACGGATACGGGCTCTACGAGTATACCGTGATGTCGTTCGGCCTCACGAACGCGCCGGCGTACTTTATGTACCTGATGAACTCCATATTCATGGAAGAGCTGGATTCTTTTGTCGTCATCTTCATCGACGACATTTTGATATATTCAGCCAGTGAAGAAGAGCACGCCAGACACCTTCGCATTGTTCTCGGGCGACTCGAGGAGCATCGCGTATCACGAAGTTCAGCAAGTCTGAGTTACGGTGAGGAAGTGTCATTCTTGGGTCACGCCCTTTCGAGCGAGGCGTGGCGATTGACCCGAGCAAGGTGCAGGATGTACTCAAATGGGAGCAACCCAAGACTGTCACGGACATCCGCAGTTTTCTTGGACTGGCTGGGTATTATCGTCGTTTCATCCAGGACTTCTCAAAGATTGCGAAGCCGATGACTGAGCTGCTCAAGAAGGGGGTTGAATTCAGATGGTCAGCGGACTGTGAGAGCGCCTTCCAGACACTGAAGCAACGTCTGACTACGGCTCCTGTCCTCACTCAGCTGGATATCCACAGTCCTTTTGAGGTGTATTGCGATGCGTCAGGTATTGGGCTCGGCTGTGTGCTTATGCAAGAAGGCCGAGTCGTTGCCTACGCATCTCGGTAGTTGAAGCATCATGAGGAGCACTACCCCACCCACGATTTGGAGCTTGCAGCAGTGGTGCATGCCTTGAAGATTTGGCGCCACTATCTCCTGGGGAACAAGTGTAATATTTACACTGATCATAAAAGTCTCAAGTACATCTTCACTCAGGCAGATCTGAATATGAGGCAGCGGAGATGGCTCGAGCTGATCAAAGACTACAGTCTGGAGGTGCATTACCACCCGGGGAAGGCGAATGTGGTAGCTGACGCGTTGAGTCGCAAAGCTCAATGCAACTGCTTTACTCTCCAGTCCCCGAGTGTCTCCCTCTGTGCCGAATTCCAGAGACTCGGCTTGGAGATGGGCGAGCAGGGATTCATAGCTAATCTCGAGTTGAGATCTACATTGCTCGATCAGATTCGAGAGGCACAGACGAAGAATGAAGAAGTTGCCCAGATCCGGGATAAATTAGATTTGGGGCAAGCCGAAGTTTCGCTGGATGAGCAGGAACCTTGTGGTTCGGCGATCGCATAGTTGTCCCCGATGACCAGGAGTTGAAGCGAAGGATTCTCGATGAGGTGCATAACTCTTTGCTTACCATTCACCCGGCGCAACAAGATGTATCAAGACCGAGGCGGCAGCTTTGGTGGACTCGCATGAAGCGAAGTCGCTCGCTATGTGTCGAGTGCGACGCCTGGCAGCGGGTGAAGGCCGAACACCTCAAGCCACCGGTACCCTTCACCTCTTCCTATTCCAGTTTGGAAGTGGGAGGATGTTACCATGGACTTCATTACCGGCCTGCCGACCACTTCCTCAGGCCATGACTCGATTTGGGTAATCATCGATCGACTGACGAAGTCTGCGCACTTCTTGGCCGTTTACACCAAGTATCGAGTCAAGAAGTATGCGGACTTGTATATCTCCCGGATCGTAAGTCTGCATGGAGTGCCCAAGTGGATAGTTTCGCATGCAGGCTCTCGGTTCACTTCTCAGTCGAGAAGCCTGCATGAGGCTTTGGGCACGGTGCTCTGATTCAGCATACCACCCTCAGACTGACGGTCAGACCGAGAGGGTCAATCAGATCCTCGAAGACATGTTGAGGGCTTGTATCTTGTCCTACAGGAAAAAGTGGGAAGAGTGTCTTCCGTACGCCGAGTTTGCGTACAACAACAGCTACCAAACCAGTATCCAGATGTCTCCGTTCGAGGCGCTTTATGGTCGCAGTTGTCGAGCGCCGCTGAACTGGTCAGAAAGTGGGGAACGCTCCTTGATTGGGCCTGAGTTGGTTATGGAGGCGGAAGAAAAGGTCAGGACTATCCAAGAAAATCTGAGGTAAGCGCGGTCGCGACAGAAGAGTTACGCTGATCGCCGTAGGAGACCCCTCTCCTTCGACACTGGCGACTTCGTCTACCTAAAGGTTTCTCCTCTCCGTGGCACCCGTCGATTCAGAATTAAAGGAAAGCTGGCACCTCGCTACGTAGGGCCGTTCAAGATCCTTGGAAAGCGCGGCCAAGTAGCATATCAGCTAGAGCTTCCTCCTTCGCTCGGAATGGTTCACGACGTGTTTCACGTCTCCCAGCTGAAGAAGTGTCTCCATACTCCATTCGAGTCTCTCGATGTGGAAGACCTCGGAGTCGCGCCTGAACCGGATCTTTCTTACGCGGAGCATCCTATCCGGATTCTGGAAGAATCGGAGCGCAAAACACGACGAAGAACTCTCAAATTCTATAAAGTACATTGGAGTAATCACACAAAGGACGAAGCAACTTGGGAGCCCGAGGATCGTCTGAAGGGCGAATATCCCGAGTTCTTCCAAGCCATGTAAGTGCTTCAACCCTACCCCTTCGCAGATGTTGTCTGTGTTAAATTCCTTTCTAGCGATGTACTCGTTTTGAATCTCGGGGCGAGATTCCCCTAAGGGGGGAGGATTTGTCATGGCTCTAGTTTTTCCCATGTGTGGGCATGAGGGCATTTAGGTAAATGCCTTATGCTGTTTTTCCCCACTCCTTTTCTCTCTCTCCCTCCCCACTCATCTCTCCCTCCCTCACCCGGTTCCCCCACCCGCCCGACACCCCCCTCCTCACCGCGCTCGACGCCGGCGCCTCCCACTCTCTGCGCCCGGCGCCTCCGCCTCCTGGCCGCCGCCCCTGTCCCCAGGCCGGCCGATCGCCCCTCGGCTCGGCCGCCCCTCCGCTCGGCTCGGCAGCCGCCTCCCCAGCTGCCGGCGACACCCCCTGCTCGGCTCGGCGCCGCCTCCAAGTCTGACTCCTCCCTCTCTTGCACTCCCTCCCTCCCTCTACCTCCCCATGGCCGAGCCCTAGCTCCAACCGGCCATGGCTAGGGTTTGGGTGCATTTGGGGATTTAGCCCCAAATTTTGTGCTTGTGGGATGTTGTGGGTGTATGGATGTGTGATTGATAGTGATGGATGTTAGTATGAATTGCTAGTTTGGATGTTAGTATGAATTAGAGATTTCCCCGATTCATGTTTGTGTGTTCTTACTTGTGCATGGAGTATGGGTATGGGTGTATGCTAGGTGTTTGTTAAAATGCCCATGGAGGTAGTTGTTGCTTGGGCATCCTTGTGAAGCTTGGAATGTGCATGGATTATTATTATGGGTGTGTTGCCTCATTGAGCTCCTTCTAGAGATTATGGGCCATGTAGGTAATCGATGGTTGCGTGGTGATGGGATGATTTAGGAATGGTGGATTTGTGATGCGTTGGAGGATTCCCCAAGATTTGTCGTTTGTGAGTTTGGTCATGCGTGAAAGGGTAGAATGGGTGTATGAATCGTAGTGGCTATTCTAGAATTTGAGGCATGGTAGTGAATGGTGGGGTTGAGTGATTCCAAGTGTTGCAGGGTTAATATTGTGAGTTTCGCCTTGTATTTCGCTTTGGCTCGATGAATGTTTGCGTTATTGTCTTTAATTGTCATTCCATTTCATATGCACGGCATACATCTCATTCCATATGCATTTGTGAACGTGTAGAGAACGATCCCGCGGAGGGTGAAGTGGCCGCGGTCGAGGGTGATCACGGTGAGCAAGTGGCTAGCGAGACTCCGGCAGAAGCATCAGGCAAGCACCTATGCATCTTGAACCCGTATTAATTGTATTTTTGTGAATAAACTGCTTAATTGGTGAAATAAGTCTGCATCAGGAATTGAATTGGGTTAGGGTTAGATCCTATTTGCTGCACATTCGTCCCTTGGATTTGTGAATACTTCCGTTGGAACTAGTATGGGTATTAAATGAGTCACTGCTTAGAATTGCTTAGAGGTCGGGATTTGGGCCAAGTAACGGAAGGTTCCGTCGCTTGAGGTCGTTACCTTAACCATGATGAAAAGAGTGGGCATGGATGGGTGGTTGGAAAAGAAAAGATGAATTGGAGACCGGCGGGAAGGTTGGGACATTGGGTAAGGAGACCCGATGTGGTAGTTCCCGTCTGAGTCGATTAAGGACCGATTCGATGGTTGCCCTTTGATTGAGCACACCCCGGTTGGTCGCATGCCCGATTATGGTACGGTAAGCCACTCTTTCTCTCATACGGAATCGATGGACCGTAACTTCCTGTGGTTGGACGTGGTTGAGGGCGAGGCTTAGTCGACTCTCGAGCGCCAAGCCGGGCTTGGGGCTGCTCGAGGGTGCTAGGTTTTCGGGCCACGTGAGGACGCCAAATGATTGGGTATGATTGGGAGGGGTTGACACTAGGCCCTTGTGGTAAGTGTCGTGCGATCAATGCTTCCTGCAGGTTAATTAAGCGATTCGAATTGCCTCGTTCGGATATGAGCAAGCTCTTTCATCGCACAAATACGTAGTAAGAACTTGAACCGAGGTTCGCCGTCGAGCTTGAGCCCAAATAAATTGGTGATGAGTTTAATCGTTGTGAATTAATGATTGCAATTTCATTTTAGAAGTAGACGCTGTTACAACTGCTTAACTTGTGAATTGAGTAGTTAGGTAATTAATATAACAAATGTTAAGCTTTCTGCACTTCTACCTTCAGCCTGGTTCTTTGCTACATCCAAATGCATAAACCTTGGAGTCGGTCATATATGGACCCACGGGTAAGTCTTGCGAGTACCTTCCGTACTCATGCTTCTGCTTTGTGGTTTTTCAGGTGAGGATCAGGTGGGCGGATGCGAGTTCTGCCCTTACTGCCTCTCGGTGACTGGGCGGAGCACCGAGTAGAGGCTTAGCGTGACATCGCACATGCCCGGAAGTGTTCAGGAGCAGAACACTTCCGGAGTAGTTTTATTTTGCTATGTGTTGCGATCTGATTTACTTTTGTTGTATAGTTAGTCTTTTAATTTTTGTTTCGTCGTTGTTCAAGTCTCTATCGTCGTCCCGTGAGTTGTTTTCTCTACTTGTGGTTGTATGGCTGTTGTGGTTGTTGCATTACTTTTGGATATTTATATATGAACTGCTGTTTTCCTTGTCTGCTGAGTGGATGTCCGTAGAATCTAGAAAGGTCATGCCGAAATTTTCTGATTTCGGAGTCTTGGTCTTTTTCCCCGTTCTTACCTAGTTTAGAGTCTTGGCGTTGTTTTTGATCTTGGTTTGGTGGTTGTCGGGTTTGTCTTTGTGCCGTTGTTTTCCGCTTGCGTGTTGGTTCGAAAGTTTCGAGTTCGTTGCCCCCTTTATGCAAATTGAGTTGATATCGTGTTGGAACCAGTATGCGGGGCGATCCTGGGCGAGTTCGGGTCGCATACCGGGGGAATACCGAGATGGTTGTCGAATTGTTAGGATGTTTCTTGGAGTTGTCTCGATTGGGCTTGGGTATTAGCACTGAGATCACCTTCGGTGATTCGTTGCTAGGATCCAAATCCGATGGGAGTGACTGTTCATCCAACAACTCGAGGGCGATCTGGGCTATTGTCAAGTGTTTCCATTCATATTGTGCTTCTTGATATGAAACACTTGTTATTATCAATTTATTCAATATATTTTTTAAGCTTGTGGGACTAATATGTTTGCTGAGTGCTTTGATAAGAGTTAGGTCCCAAAGCTGTGTGTGTGATGACCAAGATGGTTTGAAGGATGACAAGCGAGTCAAAGTCAAATAAGACGGCGGTGTCACCAAGAGCTGAGGACTAAGTCAAGAACGACTTGGCGTGAGGATCGTCTTGGTGATGATCGAGGTCAAGGTCGGAGAGGACGAGAGTCTAATGAGGTGAATCGCGTTGAGGTTGACAAGACGAAGGGCGTCATCAATCTTTGTGGAAGCGCCATCATGCACTGTGCATCCGGAAGAAGTCAGCATGTAAGCTTAGTGTGAGACTTAGATTTTGTGTTAAATTTGAGTCTAAGGATTGCCGTATTATTAAGAGGGATGCAATCGTTGAAATCACTTAGACATGTCTCAAGTGCTCAAAGTGGTCTATCCTTGTCTAAGATTGAGAAACCCAAGTCACACTTTGTTCACCTAGGTGTAGGTGGGTTGGTGTGAGGGTTAGAAGTGTTGTTTGTATCGGAAAGTGAGAATTGGAGGTCTCCTTGTGGATTCTTTGTGAAATCTGATTTTATCCTTTGGGATTTGGGTAGTGAGACCTTGTTAGTTGTGTAGCCCTCGTCCTTAGCTTTCCGAAAAGTCCGAATTCGTCGAAATCGGAGTCCGGGATCAAAAGTTATGCCTGTTTTCGTCCGGCTACTGCGTGCTGCCTGGGAGATCCGGAGTATCCGGACATTTAATCCGGAGACTCCGGATGATCCGGAGTATCCGGATGATCCAGAGTGTCCGGGTTAAATATCCGGAGTCTCCGGGTTGCCCAGTTCGGTCCAAACGGCTAGTTTTTGGGGTTCCTCTATTTAAAGCCCCCTTCTTGCCCACTTCAAAGTAGCCGTTGGGGGATGTTTTGCTGGGTATTAGAGGTGTTCTTTGTGAGTGTTGGAGCCCCCAATACTCCTCCCTAACCCTAGATCTTAGTGATCCCCTTTTGTGAAGGGTTGGTTAGAGGAGAGAGGTGTTTGGATTGAGGATTGATTTGAGGAGTGGAGCTGGTTCCTTGGTGCTTTGAGGTGTTCTTCTTAGTGATCTTGAGCTCCCAAAAGCCCCTCTAACTCTAGATCTTAGTGATCCCTTTTGAGTGAAGGTTTGGGTGTGAGAGTGGGTAGTGATTGGATTGAGTGTGATTAGTGTGTTGAGCACTTGAGGTGGACTCTAAGTGAGTTCTTCGGGAGCATTTGTTGCTCTTGGAGGTTGAGGTCTCCTAGACGGCTAGTAGTTGCCGGTGAGCTTCCAAGCTTTGTGTGGAAGGCCACCGAAGGTTTGTGAAGGTCCGATTCCGCCTCCGCAAGGAAAGGAATCAAAGAAGTGAAGACCGGTGAGTGCATTGTGCAACACCGGGAGGAAGAGGGTTGAAAGAGACCCCGGCTCAAGTGTGACCGAGCCGCCTCAACGGAGACGTAGGATCCCCTCAAGGATCCGAACTTCGGGATAAAATCTTCATGTCTCCTTCCTTACTTCGGTTTCCTCTTTTGCTCATCCGCTTAACTTGCTTTCGATTCTTGTGATTAGATCAATTAGATTGTATCTACTGCATCTATTCTTGCTTATATACTTGATTCATTGCAGTAGAGTAATTTGTATCACTAGAATCAAAGAAGCGCTTCAATTTATTGTCTCTCTCTGTTCTGACCGAAACAGGCAACCCGGAGTATCCGGTATATTGATCCGGAGTATCCGGACATACCGGAGTATCCGGACTAAATATCCGGAGTCTCCGAGTTGACTGTCTCGGGCTGAATTGTTTAAATTACAAAACTTAATTATCCCAATTGCTTCCGCATTATCTTTGTAGGATCAAAGTATACGAATATAGCAATCAGAGGGGGGGTGAATGATTATGCGAAAGCTAAAACAAAATTTTCGATCTACTGGAAGAACATCCCAACTAGGATTCAAAAGATTGCCTCGTAATCAACAAAAACAGATTGACAAACGCTTGGTAAAATGAGAATTCCCGGAGATCCAACCGTTGAAACGATCTGAAATTTGGACACAAGAAACTAGATTTCAATACGAATCAAACCCAAAAAGAATCAGCTCGATCGGACTTATGGATCAAAAGTTATGAGCTTCGCAAGATTGCTGATCCAGAACTTGACGAGAATTGATCTAACGAAAACTTGAAAGTTTTAACAGAACCGACAAAAGTTTAATCAAGTAGACTTGAGGAACTCAAAAAAAATATCCTAGAACGGTTTTTGATGGATCAAATCAAGATGAAACTCAACGATCAAAAACCAATCAAGAATTAGAACAAGCATGCAAACAAAAACCAAAACAGAGAACACTGTAGCGACGCGGTTACTGTAGCACGCAAAAATCTTGGAAGAATTGATCTTTATTTCTTGTCTAAAATACTCTCATCAAAAGAGTACAAACCCTAAAACCAAGCTCAAGGCTTGATGCGCTCAGCTCTCCTTGGTGCACTTTCAACAGGAGACAACCCCTCCTATTTAAAGGACCAACCCAGAATACGATTCCTATTCCCTAGAAGGAATCCGTATCCAACACAACTCTACTTGGCCCAACCTGGCCGAGTACAACTCTTGCACGCGTATGGTAACTCTACCATACTCACGTGACTAACACTTTGCACGCGTATGGCCACCTGCCATACTCACATGACTAACACTTTGCACGCGAATGACCTCCTGCCATTCTCACGTGACTAACCATTCTTCATGTGCACCATTCCCTTAGCCCGAACGTCCCGCATGACATCCTTGACCACCAAGACCTCAGTTCCTCCTGAACCTAGTCCCGAACCTCAGTTCCTCCATGAACTTAGTTCCAGTCCCGTCATCGACCACATTCGTCTTCGAGCAATACCTGCACATGAACAAACCACAAAACAAATCCGAGCACTAGTCCACGACTTGACTCAAGGTCAATCCATGCAACTACTCACATGAGCATTGCATAAAGTCCACTTCAAAACACGCATCATGAAATCATCACAAATTTCATAATTTCAAATTCAAACCATTTCAATTTTGCTCAAAAACCGCCAAAAGCATGTGTATGACAGACCAAAGTCTTTGGTCTGTCATACATGGGAAAATTGAGTTCGCTATCAACATGTGTATGATGTACCAAAGAGTTTGGTCTCATCATACATGGGCAAATGAGTTCACTCGAAAACATGTGTATGATGTACCAAAGAGTTTGGTCTCATCATACATGGGTAAAATGAAATCGCCCAAAGCATGTGTATAATGAGACCAAAATCTTTGGTCATCATACATAGAAAAACGAAGTCACCAAAGCACAGGTATGATGTACCAAAAGTTTGGTCATCATACATGAGAAAATCGAGTTCGCCAAAAACCTGTGTATGGCAGACCAAAAACTTTGGTCTGTCATACATGGGAAAAATGCGATTTTTAGTTATTTGGTTCTGCGCAAAAGCAAGGTTTCTTTTTTAATGTTCGGATGTTTGGTCCAATACAGATTAATCCTAATCTTAACCAATTTCAGCACAAGATCAAACCAATTTTTCATCACATGATTCACAATCTCTGATAGATTAATTTAAATTGGGTATAATTTTGTAATCGCCTATTCACCCCCCCTCTAGGCGCATCCCCTGTCCTTTCACTAATAAATGGTATTCGAATACACCGTGCTTCCGGTTAATGAAGCTAAGTTTGAATTGGGGTGACTCTCGTAACCTGGCTCAACTAGTTTTTTTTTTTGGAGAATTTTGAGAATGTAGCTTAATTGTGATAACTTTGTGAACCCCCCGGTTACTATTATTTATGGTTTATGTTTCAAATGTAAAATGATATTACAAATAAAACTGCATCCACAATACTTAAACCTTTTGCCAATCCATTGTAATCTCTTGCATGTAGTATTCATCATTTTCTCGTGTGACTTATTGAGTACGGTTGTGTACTCACTCTTGCTTAACCCAGCCCTTTCAGAGATCCAAGAAACTGGAGTTTACCAGGAATTCGTAGATGGCGAATTGATTTGGTTTTAAGGTCTTAGTCTTTTGCTCAGGCCTGATGTAAGGACCCACTATATTAATTAGTTAAATAATAGTATTAGTGGTTAATTAGGCTATTAATTAGTGTTCTTTGCTAGTGTAAAATTTAAAAATGCGAATAGAGCGAATAGAAATAGAAAAGAGGATTGCCGTCAGACCCGCATGCGAGGTATTGATCACCGAGATACCAGACCGTAAGGGCCGGGTCGGCACCTCTCGCTAGATCGGTTCATCACTCGGCAATCCGTACTTACCTGTTCAGATTGCGGGTATCCGTAGCGACGTTTTACCCATTAGATAACCAGCAGCATTGCAATACCCAGAGAACACCCATGGAGCCTTGCTTTACCCAGTGGACATTCCATTGCATTTGACCCTTCCACAGCCAGCTCACAGCCAGCAACCACGCAGCTCTCCCAGCCAAAGACAGCTCGTAGCCAGCCAGGGAGAGGAGCTCATTCTTATCCCCTCCCTCCAGTACAAAGAGAGCAAAGCATTCACTTCTTTCCTCACTCCCAGCCGAACCACAGAGAGCAAGCAAAGCACAGCAGCCATTCCCCTTCCTCTATTTCTCCAATGCGAGCACCACAGAGAGCACACACTTCTCACTCCAGCCGGCCAAGAAGAAGCAAGGAACCGGAAGAGTCCCAAGCTTGAAGGAGCTTCCAGCCGGCGCATCCCCAAGAACCAGCTGGAACAAGAAGAGGAGGAACACCCCCAACAAGAACAGAACCAGGAAGAACCACAAGCAGGCATAAGGAGATCCACAAGAAGCACTGAACCAGGAGGTTCCCCAATAAGTGTTGAACCGAACCAAGAAGCAAGGAGGGACCGCAAGAACAGAGCCAGCCACCCCACCTTTCCGTCCCTCAACCGAACCAACGACCTCTCAGGTGCACAGCCATTCCTGGTAGCAATGGCAGTAGCAAACCTACTCCCTCCAGTACACATTGAGTAGATCGGTAGTTGTGGTCTCAGTAGAGCTCTAGGGTTGCTAGACTGTAGTCTTGCCGTCCCGCTAGAAGCTCTTGCATCATTGACCCCTCTAAACTTGCAAGCAAAAACTGAAACCAGAGTAGAATGCGAGAACCAAGCAGATCAAGTAGTATATGTTCTTATCATTCACCCAAAATGCCAAGTCAAAAGTAAAGCAAACGTAAAATGAGGCAACCGATTAGACCGTGTATCATCTGTTCTTATGTCTGGCCACTAGGGCGAATAAGGGAGAGAGGGGAGTAGAGGAGATTAGAGGAGGATTTGGCAGTAGAGAAGAAGGGGAAAGAGGGAGAAGTAGGGAGGGAGAGGGCGACGGCAGAGGCAGCGTCGACCGGCGGTAGTCGGCCGGGAGGAAGGCAGAAAGGAGGGGAGGGGGGTTCGGCAGAGAGAGAGAGAGAGAGAGAGAGGAGAAGGGAGGAGAGGAACCGAGAGGGAGAGCGGCGGCAGCTGGCCACACGGGCCGGCCGGCAGGTGGAGCTGGCGTGGAGCAGGGAGGTCGCCCAAAACGAAGGAGCACGGGAGGAGAAACCGAAGGGAGCCAGGCCAGAGAGGCCTTCGGCCAGAGAAGAAAAAGGGAAGGGGTGAGAGAAAAGAAGAAAGGAGAAAAAAATGAGAAAAGGAAAGGAAAAGGAAAGAAGAGAAAAGAAAAGAGAAGAAAAGAAAAGAAAAATAGGAAATTGTTGTTCTTCGTGCTTTTAACGTAGGTTAAATCACCGTATTCATATCGTAGGAAAATTTTACTTAATTTCTAAAATCTGCGAGTTAGTAGTTAATAATTGTGTAAATTGTTTATTGTTGTATTAATTGAATTGCTATGTTCATTGCTGCTAGAATATTATGGATCGGGTTAAGTCAGTGGGTTTAGTGAGTAAGCGTTGTCCGCCGATTCAGATACCGTAAGGTTGCTGTGGGTTAATTCCCGTAGAGTTGATACGTTGTATTTGTCAGGTCCAGAACCGAACCAGTCGTACCAACCACCTCTGTATTCGAGCGAGGCCGTACTTGCAAATCCTACTTCATGCAAGATTTCCTTTGAGCAAATTTCATTAAATGTTTTCAACTTGATTTCAGTATTATTACGAGTATCATTCATGCATTGCAAACTTTATATATAATTTGAAAGTACCCGATTGAATATGGGTGGAAATGTGGTGTGGTGGAAATGAAAGTATGGATGATGATGAGGTGTGGAGTGTGTTGGCAAGTCCAGCTGATGGAGCAGCTGGCTTGTGTTATTTATTATGTTGGTGTGGTGTTAATATGGTGGGTAGAGGGGGCCAAGGTACTTGGAATGTGGCCGGTGGGACCCTCTACATAGGTTATGATATAAGAATAACCAACTACACTCGGGCAATGAGCCGTATTTTCAGTATCAACCATAGTGTGTGGAAGCGACCGAGAAAGGTTGTCCTAGGAAGGTATTATGATCTCCACATTGGGTAAGAGTAGATAAATACGCGTGTGAAGTCGGGTATGCTTGGAAGGCCCAGTGAGGGACACGAATATCACCAGTTGATTCTTTCGTGCTATATATGAATAAAGCCTTGGGTTGAGTATCGATTGTCTTTGCTACGGTAGCCTGGATAGTTCGATACAATCTGTTAGTCATGAGCCGCGGGATTGCCTAGTGAAGGAATCCGCGACTCGGGTAACAGGGTTGGAGATCTAATACTGGACTAGTGATAAACATTCTGGGGCCTCTCATGCTAGGGGTCACTATGGGTAAAGTGGTACAAACCTGCGCAGGGTCAAATCATGAATTCATGCCTGTCTCCTGGATTGGAGGCTACGGAAGCTAAGTCTGCCTCATATACGGGTGTTAGTAGCTCTTTTAATTAAAATTGGCAACTCTTAAAGAAAATCAAAACCTATTTACAATAAAAAGCAGATTTGAAGGAGGTGGTAAGCTGGATTTGGAAAAGAGAGGAAAAACTCATGTATTGCATTCTATTCTATTACTTGCTGAGTACTCTGTACTCACTCTTGCTAACTCTCCCCCTGCTAGATATTTGTTCTGAGGGTCAAGCTTCTGGTTGGGACGTGGATCCCAATTGGTCCGACCATGAGACTTGGAGTGAGGGTCATCCGCAGAACCAAACCTACGCGAAGGACTACCAGGGAGAATAGAGTCTTTGAGTATCTCAGGTTACACTACGTCGGTCTTTTGTGTAACTAGTAGTTGTGTCTTATGCTTATGTTGTACTTGGATCCTGTCTAATTATGTATCGAACTTGTAGCCCTGCGTGGCTTGGTTTGTAATATATTTACATTCAGTCTCTAATTATTGTCCTGTTGCAACACTCTGAACACGGTATAGTAGCTAATAAAGTACCGGGGCGCCCGTTATTTTGTTAGCCACTATGCCGAGATTCGCTTAATTAACCTGGGGTAATGGCAGCTGTTGCTAATTACCCCGGGCTAATTGGGCGGGTCGCTACACCTGCCTGTGCGGTGTTTTGAATGTAATCTAAACTGGGCCCCGCTACGCCCTCTTTTTGTAAGAACTTGGCCGCCAGGCCTTATATTTAATAAAAAGAGTTGACATTCATCCTTTGTCTGGCAATGAGTGCTTTGTTCCGGACAGCTAATCTTCATGGGTAGCTGTCAAGGTATTTAAACGTGCCACCTGAAAAGGCAGTCCGTTACACTATTTGCAATCGCAGGCCAGCTATAGTTCCAGAGTTGAGTAGTGTTATCACACGTGTCCTGGGAACAGGGAAACGTCTAGCCAAGCCAAACCCACATATTACTCCCCCGCGTTCCTTTCCAGCCACGCCGATCAGCCCTAACGCGCAACGGCGCAAGCCTACTTTCGGCCCGCCCGCTTGTGTGGAACTGGTGGCTCGGTGCTCCGCGCGTTGGCCGGAGTCTAGTGGATTTCCCATCTTGGGCCACATGCGAAACCTCGTCGCCGCCTGAGGAGGATCGACGGGTTGCTCCCTTGGCCTCCGCATGTTGGCGGGAGGCGCCTTGTGCCGGCGGCAGCTTTGTCCCCCCCCCCCCCGCGTGGTGAGCATCAAGCCACGCAAAACTGCGGATGCGCGCCCAGCTCGCGAACAGCAGCGAAGCCCCCCTGTCCCCACCATCACCACAGGCGCCACATTGTCCCGATCGTTGTAGTGCCGAGTACCTGTCTCGCATGATGGCGGATCGGTGCCGCCGAACCGAGCTTGGGAGTTGGGATGTTCTTGTCCGCGCGCACACCGTGCCAAGCCAGTCGAGCTCGTTGGCTTAGGTGTGGACACGTCCACAACTAGAGGTGGATAATAACTCGACTCGATTCAGTCAAACTCGTTAAGATAACAAGCCAGTTCGACTCAACTCATTATCTTAACAAGCGCAAACCTCAGCTTGGTTCAACTTGTTAAACTCCTGAATTAGCTTGTTAAACTCAACATTGCCATCTGAGAGGAGGATTGCTGTTGAGACTATACGGTATGCTATGTGTTATCATTGTCGTCTCACACGTATACATCTATACTTGTTGACTTGGAGGACTCGTTAGACTCACAAGTTAACTTGTTTAACTCGTTAATTTAATCGAGTTCAAATCACAGCTCAATTCGATTCTTTAAGGAATGAATTCAAACTGAGTCATGCCAAGTTTATGAGTACTCGTTTAACTCACGAATTTCGAATTTTTTTCCACCCTTATCCACGACTTGTTTGCCATTATTGTAACTTTGTCAATTTTAAACTTCTACATTGGAAAACTTCCACCGCATGATGAAGAAGACACTGCAAGTGAACAGCTTGATCCCTCTATTTGGTTATATTTAACTGTAGTCTCGAAGTACCTGTTTTAATATATTATTTATTGAAGAAATCTATAATACAGTTATTGTAATTTTTTCCTTTATATACCCTTAAATGCTTTAGAACATGCTAAATGCTTACATGTATTATTTAATAGATATATATATTATTATTTCTCATTAAGTATTTTTTAGATTTAGCACTTTCGTGGTGTATGTGAATGATAAGCTGTAGATAAATATGATGAAACAGATGGAGTAGCAAATTACTGCTACTAAGGTCTTGTTTGGCAGAGCTCTAGCTCCATCAAATCTGTGGATCTGGTGGAGCTGGGTATTCCTAGCTCCACCAGATCCGTAGAGCTATAGCTATGAGTATACTAAGAGTGTTTAGGTATGTCATCTTGTTTATATTTTAAAATAAAAATAAAAATTTAATTCATTTTATTTTTGCGTACAAATTTCAGATTTAAAGTGAAGCTAGGATCTAGAGCTCTACCAAACAGGACCTAACTCAAAGGAAGAGGTGTTGTTTATAACTCCTCCCCCGCTTTGACATCCACCGTCCGATTGTCAATTGAGCAGTTGTTGTCACACACGGAAAGAGGCAGGATCGGTGCCATTTGACCTAGACATGGATGATCCGAATCTCCGAAAAAGAACATGGCGAGCAAACACTAAAGAACATGCAACTTGTTGCGAGGTGGGGGACGTTGTCTGGCGACCCCTGTCACTAATAACAATCTTTAACATTACAATCTGTCCGCTGCTCATGATCCAAAACAGTGTATAGTATTCAGATGGAAATCACCTCCATTTGGTCCATCCAATTGTTCGCATTCCATCAACGCATTATTTAATTGTTGAAATCAACGAACAAGTCTCCGAGCAGATAGGTCTCCCCACTCAGGGTTCCAAATATCGGATTTAAATTTATCGGGTGATGTTTTATTATTGGAAAAAATCATTCGAAAATCGTATGATTGTTCAATCAAAAAGATTAAAAAAAATAAAAAATCTCTTGATTTTGACCAGCCAATTGAATGTTTCTCAAAGCCGATTTGTTGAGTGATTTTCTCTTGACTTTCACATATTATCACAATATTTACGTCGCATAAGATTTTTTTGAAGTTTTGAATTTTTTTTAATTTAACCGGTTTACCGACCGATTTTAAATGCCGTGTCCCCGATACGTCCAAAAATCACGATTTTTGCATAATATTCATCGATATTTGAATCTCTGCCTCCACTAGGCACCAAAACCATGGTGATTAGTGAAATCATGTGGCTGCTAGGCGATTAGTACTACTAGCAACTAATTAAAGGCCTCTCCATGGAGAGCGTAGTTGAGAAGACCAGCAAGTCACTAAGTACAGAGCTTTAGTTGAGAAGACCACCAAAATTCCAATATTCTACTTGCCCCCAACTTCCAACAATTCCTTCTCCACTTTGAGGACTCATTTTTTCATCCCAGTCACATGTCAGCGGCAGTGCACAGTATCACACTGCACTGCAGAAGAAAAGTCTATCTACGACCAGACGAACCAGAACATTACAAACAAACACGATAAAGTATAGTTCTAATACTTTGGTTGGTTGATAGATAAGATGTGGCATCAAACCAAACTGCTACTAGTATATTGCTTCCTACATGACATCTTAATAAGTTTGCAATACTTAAAAGATGATCACTCGCACTCTAGTCTAGCTTTTAGGTCACACCAGGCACCAAGGCCATGATGGAAGTCCACTTCGACAGCTCGAGGGAGAGGAGGGAGAAATGTTGCATTAGTTGATCCAATCAAGGAAGGACACTGGTTCACCCAGGGATCACTAGTATAATAAATTAAAGAAATGGAATTTCACAATGGGTTAGGCCAAAAGTGGGGGCAGATGCAAAGAATGTTCTAGATGTCCAACTCTCCTTTCTCCCCCCATGTGCGCTTCAAGATAAAATTAACAAGGGATTTGCAAACCTATCTAGGCAAAGTTCTCACAATTATATTACTGCTAGCTGCAATGACTTGTAATAGTAGTTTCGGATATTAAAGTCTATGGTCACTGCGCACAAAAGGTAAAAAAGATGGATAGAAATAGCTTGAGGTTATCTTAAACTAAAAAAATTAAGACCATTCTTCTACAATGTTATGTGTCATTTTGTATGTCTGTCTCCACCTTTCCTTCTTCTCTACTCACTTCCGCCACCTTCCTTCCTCCCTCTCTAACAATAATTTTTCAAATTAGAAAAAATTAAACGAGAAGTTTCAACTTAAAGAAAAATCAACGCAAAAAAATTAAATAAAAAAATTTCAACTTATAAAGTTTCAACTATGAATATTTCAATTCAACAACTTTTGGATTGAAAATTTTTTATTCAAAAACTTTCATAAACGGTTAGAAAATACTTATTCAAAAACCCAGGGAAAATTTAAAAAACAAAAACTATTTTGAGTTTGTGGGAAGGGAATAGGGAGGATAGGGGTATGAAGGGAATGATGCAAAGTGTCGCGACGAGAGAGCCTTTGTGGTAGAAGATGCACTGCCAGTGGCAGACGCACGAGGGGTGCGCGAGGGGGCTAGCGCACCCCCTCTACCCGTCGCACCACCTGAAACCACATAGGGTCATCGCCATTTTTTGCTGCTACCGGGGGCGGTGCAACGGCTGCGGATGGGAGGACTGAGGAGGAGGCAGGGGAGCAGGGCCAAGCCACAGAGAGAGGGGAGGTTGGAGAAGAGAAGGACCCATCCAGCCGTCTACGGTTCGGGTCAAGGTGTGGTTGTACCAGATGACACTAGCCAACTAGACATAGTCTCTCACTTGAACCCAAACTCAAATCAATCCCCATTCGGCCATTCCATGATTCCCCAATCCTCAAATCCCTAATCCATTATCAAGCGAGAGGAGGGCTCGCTGGGTGAAGAAGGGGCGTCGGGTTCGCTGTCACCATGCTAGTCGTCAGGTGAAGCTGTGAAGGAGGAGGGGTTGCGGCCTACGGGGTGGAGAATGGGCACCGTCGCGCCGGGTAGAGGAGGGGCACCACGCTAGTCACCGGGCGGAGGAGGGGGGCGGCTCGCCTCGCCTCATCGGGTCTGGGGAGATGCCATGAGAGGAGTTGGGGAGGGCGGGCGGGGCAGGTGAAGTAGGCGGCGTTGCTCCGGCCACCGGCGGGAGGTGGGTGTGGAGTATATAGACCCTGGGTATTCATACGATAGGCTGACCCACCAAGAGGGGGCGTCCCAGGACGGTTGTAAGAGATCGAGTATTATTTGGACTCTCGCCATCGCACCCTACAAGAAATGACAAAAGATGGTAACTAACTATTGTTAGGAAAGATATGATCGTAATCCCAAAAGCTAGCATTGCTTCCGGGAAGGGTTAGAGATAAAACCTATCCTGTAATTAATGGGGATTCCCCCCTTGTAACCAACTTGGACTCTCCGCCCCCTCCCATTATAAGGGGGGCGAGAGTCCCTGGAGACAAAGACAGTCATACACTATGCAATCCCAGAACACAGGACTAGGGTATTACCTCCATCGTAGAGGGTCTGAACCTGTCTAAACTCTTATCTTGTGTTACCATCGAGTTCCTGATCGAGTGCCTTGCCCCATAGATTCACACCCCCTAAGATTATTGCCGACATCAAACGTCGACAGTTGGCGCGCCAGGTAGGGGAAGCGCTAAGATCGATCTTGTCAATCTTGATGGCCTCCTTCAACGACATCAACACCACCTTCGCTCCCGGCCAGATTTTCTGCTTCGGGAGCCTGAGGTTCATCGCCGACAAACTCGGCAAACTGGCTCTCTCGGACCCAGACCAGATCCAATTTGGGAGGGTCTCCGACTGCTCTTTGAACTCGGATCAGATCAGATCCGGGGAGGACTCCAATGGCGTTTCTCTCGACTTCCCGTTTGGATCGGGGAAGGCCACGGCCATCTACTCACGAGTAGTACGCCAGAGGCCCACTTCCCGACTCAGATACGGTGAACTGGAAAGCAACGCGAGGAGCCCCCATATTTTCCAGGGGATTTATATGATCGAGGACGAGCGCTCCAACTCGGATTGCCAGCGAGATGCCGAAGGAGCGACAGAGGCAGATCGTCTTCATCGTGAAGCCCAAGAAGCGTGCACTCGGTCTCTCCAAACCCAAGGCCGCAACGTCAATGAAGATATTCTGTGTGCCAGAATGGGGAGCTAGTCCGTTTTTCGTACACCACAGCAAAATATTGTCGCCTCTAAGACACTTTCTCGACACCTTGAGCCCAATGATTGAAGCCTCTAAGACACTTTAGTCACTCGAAAGGCATGTCAGGGACAGAAAGGCCATGAGCCAAGTTTCGGCGCTCGGGGGCTAGACCAGTCGGTCTGATCTCCAGCGTCCTAATGGATATAGCTTCGGTGCGCCCCAAGTCTCCAGCGTCTTAATGGATATAGCTTCGGTGCGCCCCAAGTCGGGCTGATCTCCGGTATCCTAATGGATATAGCTACGGTGCGCCCCAAGTCGGGTTGATCTCCGGTATCCTAATGGATAGAGCTACGATGCGCCCCAAGTCGAGCTGATCTTCGGTATCCTAATGGATATAGCTTCGGTACGCCCCAAGTCGGGTCCGGTATCTAATGGATAGAGATTCGGTGCGCCCATCTCCGGTATCGTAATGGATATAGCTTCGGTGCGCCCCAAGTCGGGCTGATCTCCAATATCCTAATGGATACAACTACGGTGCGCCCCAAGTCGGGCCGATCTCCGGTATCCTAATGGATACAGCTTCGGTGTGCCCCAAGTCGGGTTGATCTTCCAGTATCCTAATGGATACAGCTTCGGTGCGCCTCAAGTCGGGCTGATCTCCGGTATCCTAATGAATACAGCTACGGTGCGCTCAAAGATAGGTTGATCACCAGAATCCCAGTAATCATATTGGGTATCAACTGTGACATAACCCGTGTCGAGCCAATCGCTAGCTACCGCAAGACGGAGCTGGATGAATCGATTTTAAGTAATCATCTCCAAGGGTGTGTCCCTTGATGGGTAATCTGATGTGCATCATGGCAGTTGGATACAAGTACCACTCGGCCAAGATTTATTCAAATTTTGGTGCTGCTCCAAGATGGGCTAATAACCAAGTATCCTAATGACTACATTGAGTATCACTTGGCATTTCCACCTGATGGAGCTTTATCAAGTTCTTTACAATTTTCCTGCCTGCAACTAACCACTCGGCATCAAAGGAAGACCAGCCGGGAAGCTGTGCCAAAAGACTGGGAGCACTTGGCATGAAGTAGGAGTCGACTGACGGAAACCTGAGAGATGGCAACTCAATTGTAAAGCACTCGGGGGCTACTGTGGAGTATATAGACCCCGGGTATTCACACGATAGGCCACAAGGACCCACCAAGAGGGGGCGTCCGAGGACGGCTGTAAGAGATCGGGTATTATTTGGACTCTCACCATCGCACCATACAAGAAAGGACAAAAGATGGTAACTAACTATTGTTAGGAAAGATATGATCGTAATCCTAAAAGCTAGCATTGCTTGCAATAGAGATAAAACATATCCTGTAAGGCTGTAATTAATGGGGATACCCCCTTGTAACCAACTTGGACTCTCCGCCCCCTCCCTTTATAAGGGGGGCGGGGGTCCCTAGAGTCAAAGACATCCATACACTACGCAATCCTAGAACACAGGACTATGGTATTACCTCCACCGTAGAGGGTCCGAACCTGTCTAAATGCTTGTCTTGTGTTACCATCGAGTTCCTGATCCAGCGCCTTGCCCCATAGATTCACACCCCTAAGATTATTGCCGACATCAAACGTCGATGTGGGCGGAGGCACGGAGTCGTGAGGGGAGCGGGTGCTAGAGGGACACGCTCGGCGGAACTGAGAAAGCAAGGAAAACTAAGGACTTGAGGAGTCTGGCCAAGAGGGACAACCACAGAGGATAAGGTAACTAGGTAAGTTATTTTATTTTATTTTAATTATTGGTTAATTAGTAAATTGTAAGTATGGTACAAATATACAATATCACTATATAAATTGCATATAAGTCCGAGGCATCAAGGAGACCGAGGCACGTGAGCCAGGAGGAGACCAGCCCGGGGCGATGCTGAGGATAAGGTAAGTTTTTGTTTTTTAAAATTTAATTATTCGTACTAAATTAAGTAGATTCTAAAAAGTTCAGTAGATAAACTTAACAAAAAAAATTCATAGTAAATTCACGACAAAATGACATCATATAATTTGAATTACTAGTTGATTAGTAAATTGTAAAAATAATACATGCATTGCAGTAAATTGTAAAAGATAGGCAACGACGTCCCTGCAGTAAATTGTAAAATGACATCATAGTAAGTTAGATAGGCAACGACGTCCCTGCAGAAACACACATTTTTTTTGCAACGATGCATGTCGGACCCGAAAGTAACACCTTCGAGCCCTTTGTGTATAAAATACTGATCTAGAATCGAGCTAGTGTACATAATAAACAAAATTGATAACACAACATATCATATGTACCTTTATTCATTAACTGACACAGTCTTTTACAATATGAATGGCACGCAGGCCAAATAAAAGTAAAACAGCTGAAATAAAATCAACTAAAGTAAAACCAATAGATTTGTCACTAGCAATCGACTGGGGTAGTGATCCTAGTTATCCTGGTCCTCACCATCGTTGACATACTCCTCCTCTAAAAACAACAATAAAGTAAGAGTGAGCACTAAAAGTACTCAGCAAGTTACATGAAAAATGCAGTATTATTGTATAGGATGTCAAAGGAAGGTTGTATGGTTATTTTAACGTAACACAGTTTTTCAAAGACAATAAATAATTTTGAAAGCATAAATGCTATAAGAAAAACTAAAATTTTAAACCAATTCTCAACACGGGATGAAACTTGGAGTTAAACAACTTTCGCATGACAACAGGCGCGACTAATTGATTAGTTTTACACTTCGCAGAGGTTGCACAACTTTACCCACAAGACATAATCATCTCTTTTTGCCTCCGGATTAACACACTTAATTCCTTAGGCGTGTGGTAGAGATATCACAAAAAGGCCTTTATAATGGGTCATCCCAAAGCAATCATGCCCTGCCAAGGTTCTACCACTAAAGGGTTAGAAAGTCCAATTCAGAAGCCCCCTCTCGCGCCGAACAACCACCCATTTTGCATGACCAACAATAGACCTTTACAAATTAGTTAGTCAGTCTATCCCATACGAGACATATGGAAGTTTGAAAACACTTTACATTCAGCAACTCACAGACCAGTTCTTAATTGACTATGCAAGGTTTCAACAACCCAACAAGCACCAATCTAATCTATCTCGCCCAATATAAACCATATTTTCAATTTTATCATGACATGATATAGAACCTCAAAGCATAGTTTTTAATTTCAATAAAATTATCATTTGGCACAAATTTCTAAAACAACCTAAATTCAGGTCTAAGCATGTCTAAGCAACCTCCTAACTGTTATGATAATCATAACATAATCATAAGTATATTCCTAGGGTGACAATAGCACATGCAATTCAATTATCAAATGTAGCTTTAATAATCAGGGCATAACTATTTAATTTAAAACGAAACATAAATACATTTATAGAAACTTTGCATGCAATAATTTAACAGAAAAACTAAAAAACGGTATACCGTTGCAACGGTATACCTCTGAAACTCATGAAACTTATGATTTTTTGCACTGAAACTCATGAAACTTAGCACTAAAAACTGATAAAACATGAAACTGATGAAACTAAACACTGAAACTCATGAAACCAGCACTGAAACTGATAAGTTTCATAAGTTTCATGGCTATACCGTTGCAACGGTATACCGTTCCCTAGTCATTCTCATAATTTAAATCCAAAATAACATTTCAAAACTGGGTTCAACATGATCAAGGTGTGTAATTTGCCTTAGAAAAACCCTTGCTCTGGATCTAGACCTTGATCTTGAGTCTATGCTTTACTCTCGTACGTTCTCGGTACTTCAACGTCTACACGAATCAAGAAAAATAACAAATAAATACCAATAATAGAGAACAAACAAACTCTAAAAAATTAATAAAATATATCATCAAATAGATCTCAAATTTACAAATTTTTAAGAACTAGAATCACCACAATCAGAGCTCCTATAAAGGAAAACAAGCTCTCAAAAGTTTAAAATAAAGGAAAAATAATAAACCATAATTACTCAAATTATTCTTCTACTGGAAATTATAATTATTGCGCAATGCTGATATCATTAACCTATTCACCCAAATAAAAGTAAATATGAAAAATCGCATAGAGACTAACAGGTTAGACCCACGATCCTTAGACAGTGTCCACATGATTATGCGAGTCCACAGTGGACTCTGTTCATCAGAAGCTTAACCGACGGCTTGTTGAATTGGGGGTGATGCCAGCGCGCACGTGCGGCGTGATACGGGCCTAACACTTGGTAGGACACAAGCTAGACGCACATCACTCATCCGTCGGGGCAGGACAGATCGAACAACTGAGGATACATGGCGATGAGGAAGAGCATCGGCACGGCGGCAGCGCTCACCAGAGAGGAGGACAATGACACTGGAACAGCGCACAGTGATAGATCGGCTTCGGCTCTATGCGATCTGGTAGATTAGGACCTAGCGCAGTAGATGAAGCCCTCGGATGCGGCAGAGAGGCGACGGACGGCGACAAAAACGGCAAAGGAACACGGCAGTGCAACCTTCAACTCCAATGAGCACTCTCACGAGGACGATGACGACTCAAGTAGCGAGGAGCGAGGCAAGCAAGGTGGGGCATAATGGGGAATAAGGCACGAGGATCGACGGCTTAAATAGGGCCATAGATAGGCGTGTTGGGCGCGAGATTCACCGCAAAAGCGGCGCGACGGCAGAGTCTGGCATGGATACGCGGCGATGACGCGACAACAAACCCTAACCATCCACGTGGTGTGCATCGGACAGCCCACGCGCAAGTGCTACTTGGCTCAATCTTTACCATCATATTAAGATCCAACGGCAACGGCTCGAGGCTAGGATTTTTATTTGTTATATCAATAAAAAGGCACCCCGAATATATCTTTGCCTTTAGGCTACACAAATTTGTAAAGGCAACGGAACTTTTTAGAAATATGCGTCAATCCAATGCAAAAATTATTCCGTTATGTCTAGCTCTCCGTCTTTGCCTAACACCTCCTCTATTTTTGTCTTCCGTACGCTATTGTATGCTGCTATTTGTCACAATGAGTTGCAGTACAAGTAAATTAGTGGCCACCAATTGACGATGAGTGGAGTAGTATGTGCTAGCAGATGGCTACTATAAACAACTTGCAACTGCAAGTCCATTCGTTGTGCATTGATGCTAGTGGAGTTAAGCACAAGTGCAGCTGAAGTGCACCGTCCCATCTCATATTAGATAAACAAATGGAGGTGGAAAAGGGAGGATGAACCGTGCGAAGTACGCACATCTCACGTAAAAAGATGACTGTTAGAGTGTTTGAGATCAACGCACCTGCGTCGGAGTGTGCCACTGCTTGGCTCGGCATACGGGTGTCAAATAGTAGCACTGTAATACTTGGCCATGCATCTCTCACTAACACTCGTAATCCCGGAACGAGCTGCAAGAATTCTCTCTTCTGCTCGAAATCTTTGTTTGACTGGATTAAAGTTTCCCCTGGATTGTTGCTTGATCACACACTCACCGTTAAACAAAATGGCAAGATATGACGAGTGAATCTAGCACTAGCACCAGCACCAGCACCTGTGCAAGGGAGCAGATTAGACAGGCGTAGCTGCTGACGAAGATTTCGCCGCACCGCACTGGAGAAGCAGGGAGGTCAACGGATCGTCATCGTAGCCGAGGCGGCTCGGCTCCTCCAGAAACAACAAGAAAGGAGGCAGGCAGGCAGGCGGACGGGCGAGCAGATCGAGGGGTTGAAAAAAAAACACGGCGAGGACGAAGGCCGAGCTCCCGCTGCTCCAGTCCACGACGACTCCTCTTTTCCTTTGGCCTAGTGGAGTGTGGGCCCCACCAGCGCCCTGGCTTTAAGGGAAAAAAAGACAAAAAAGAATCACACAGAGGAGGAGGTGAACACGAAGCCCTGATGAGAGAGAGAGAGAGAGAGAGACGACAAGAGGGGTTCATGCGGTCAACTACGGGGTGCAGCCAGGAAAGCGACCCCTCACCTGTCACCTTTGACCTGGAGCCAAGAACGTGGCCCCCACCCCACCCCACCCCACCCCACCCCCTTAGAGGAGAGAGAAGGAGAGAAACGTGAAGGCGCAAAACAAATTGATGCGCACCCTTGGCCTTGACCTCTGCACAGGGCGTCCCAGGACAAGGATGTGAATTATTGCGCTAGTTTAAGCTTCTGCGTAGTCTCTCCGTCGAAATTTTGTAAGGGGTATCTTTAACTAGTCTTGTTCAACGCATTTTAAATCCGAACTTAAAAAATCAGTTCCCTTTTATAAATCAAGTAAATGCTTGCTGAAAATAATTAATAGCGATACAGTTGCAAGGAGTATGCAGAAGAAAATACCGAGTGATGTGTCGGATCGGATGAGCGAAGGACGGAGCGAGTAAATGTGCTAGATTTGATGAGCGCGCACTGTATCGCTATCAATGGAGTCAAAGTATTCCGTCGTTATTAACTGTTACCGAGCTCATCACTGATAACTACCAGCCGATGACAATTACCTCCTACCAAATCGGTGTCAAGTTATTAACGTCTTCAATTTCCACGCCGTATGCGAATGATGGTTGTACTGGGAGAAGAATTTCCTTGATGTTTCTTACAAAACATGCGGGTAAACACTAGCACCCAGATCTGAAGATTTCCTGTAGAGACGTTATGGTTTCACAGGCACGGAGAAAATGGAGAATTGAAACGAGAACACGAGATGGGAGGAGGAGCCTGGAGACGGTAAAAATCACTGGCATCAAGTTTTCGTCTCCCTCTTAATTCTACAATCTTTTTTTTTTACACGCACATCTGATTGAGAAGCCACTCAAAAAGGCAAAAAAAGACAGACTAATCGGAGTCAGACAAGTCCGTTGCCGGCAGATACGCTAGCTACGGCCGCGGCCACCGGCATCGACGCCGGCGCCACCAGGGATCCCGGCGTGTGGCGGTGCTCGCCCTCGTAGGTAACCACGAGCATCGCCGGGTCGTCGGTGGCGCGCTCCACGTGCTTCCTCGCCGGGCACCCCCTCACCGTGCTGCACTTGTAGTAGCCCCTGAAACCCCGCGCGACGGAAACCATCAGATCCTTGCGCACGCACACGGAAATGCTCGTTCTTGATCTTGTGAAAGGTAGCTGGGGAAGGAATTTACCGTGGGTAAGGGGAACCCTTGATGGGCTTCTGGCCGTACTTCCTCCACGAGTACTCGTCCGGCGGGATGTCGGCGATCTTGGAGCTGATCGCCGGCACTCTGATCGTGCTCTTCACCCGGTTCTTCCTGAAAAAACCACAAGAATCCAATTGACAGTTAGAAGAATTCTTCAGAGCGAGAATATTGCTGAAATGGAACTGACTTTTTGATGTGCTGGGACATGGGTGATACCTTCTCTTGGAGCAGTGGCATCGGCTGCCGTTGGTGTTGGCCTCAGAGTGCGCGCCGGCGCAGGGCTTCCTCTTGTGCCCGGACAGCGGCGGCTTACCGGAGGAGAGCAGGCTCCGGCCCTTCGACACGCTGCCCTCGCCGGCCGTGACCGACGAGAAGAACGACGTGGAGGTCACCGACGTCGCGGCCGACATGGTCAGGTTCGGCTTCGTGAAGTCAAGCGTCAGGCTCTGCGGCTGCGAGGTCGGCGCCACCGCCACGGGCCCGACGGCGATGACAGGAGCGGGTGGCGGAGGAGGCGGAGCAACAGGGGAAGCGGGAGGGTGCGACTCGACGGGGCCGCGGCGGAAGCGGGCGTGGCCGGTGCGGTCGAGGATGGATATCACCTTGCGAAACTTGGAGACGGCCTGGTCGGCGATCTCGCCGAACGGCTGCTGCTGCCGCTGCTGCTTCGCGGCCTGTTGGGGCGCCGCGGAGAGTGACGACACCAGGAGCTCCAGGCTGCGGAGGCCGGCGGCGGCCGCCTCCTGGATGGCGAGCTGGTCGTCGGCTCGGCGCGGGGCGTAGCAACCCATCAGGTCCACGGCCATGGTCGCCGGAGGAGCTCGCCGGTGCCCGTGTAGATCTCGGCTTGGGCTCTTGGTTTTGGCCTGGGTTTGGTTGGGACGTGAAGGTGTGGCCGGAGGCAATGGCTGCCTTTATAGGTGGAAATGGCGAGAGGCGGCGAAGGTGCGAGTCAATGCGGTCTGTGACTTTTCAGGAAAGCCCATTGGATTCCCTCTGAATTCGACATATGGCCCCCCCGTCTCCTTTGGCAAAGTGTCACTGCAGTTAGGGGTGAAAACGGATCGGATACGGTCGGATATTGCTGTTCCCGTATCCTAACCCATATTTTTTTTCCCGGATTCGGAATCGGATACGGTAAGACCGAATACGGATACGAATATGGATATTTCGGAGTTTCGGATATGGTAATGTCGGAGCGGATACATACCGGATTCGGTTCGGAAACGGATAATACAAACGGATACATACTTGTTGAAACATTTGACAAGCAATAAATTCATATATATTACATAAATTTGACAACTCACAAAACACAAGTATAACAAGGTATCAAATTCATACATAATTTGAACAACTAAGTCCCGCCAACAGCCAACACATCGAATTCATGCGGCGGAGGCTCAAGCACTAGGGTTAGTTTTCGGGTTGGGGAATCGAATGGGGAGGCAAAGACCGAGGCTTGCGGGAATCGAATGGGAAGCCCTTGACTCTTGAGTCTTGACTTGAGTACGGAGTACTTTGTTTTGTTGATTCGATATCCTGGCCGGATAATATCCGGCTACCATATACCGCAGCCTATTCGGTCGATATCCGCTCATCAGATCCGCTATCAGATCCGGTAGCAAGTATCCGGTACCGTATCCGAATCCGGCCGGATACGGATTTTTTTTCCCGGATACGGTTTTTAACGGATTCGGTGCCGGATTGGTCGGGATTAACCCGTACCATTTTCACCCCTAACTGCAGTGTTTTTATAGGAAAACTCCGGTCTACTATTGGATCTAAGATCAAAGTGCAGTTTCAAGGTGTCTTGAAAATACAGCCTCCAAATTTAGAGTTAAAAACAAAGCAAATCTAGGATGCCTTGCGCATGGAGAAGTATCATACGCAAATTAGATGACAAATGTGAAAATGTTTTCGCTAAATGCTGCTGTGATGGATATGTAGCTAGATTCGCACGAGGAAGTGCATGAATTTTCAGTAAATAATCCAACAGTAAAAGACTAAAAAGGCCCATATTCCCTCGTTGTTGTGCTTGTTTTGATTCGTCCATCGCCTTGTATCAGTTGTATCTTGTATGGATACTAGTGGATTGGTCTACTACAGCCGTTGCAGTCGAGCTGTTTTTCCATATAACTGAGAAAAGTTGAGGCCTTGTACGCAAAAATACGCAACGGGGGTGTGAGTGTGATATTGACATCCTGTTGGCCGAGAGGTAGTGGACTTTGGGGCTAAGAAGAAATCGATTTTTTAATGCCTTTATTGCTAGCACCACAGAGAGAAATACTGGCATATGGCATATGTGTCTTGGCTTGAAAGTCAACTATGGAGACAGCCAGACAGGTGAGTGCTTGGAATAATGATGTGTGCATTTATTTTAAATTAAGAAAAGTGGTGCTTGATAGAGAGGATTATATTATTATTTCTTCCCTGCTAGTAGTAGTATCACTTCGAGATATTGCCCCTTTTAATTTTTTTTTAATTAAATGGGTAGAGCGATTTGCACGCCTTGCTTTGACAGCTTTAGCGCCCTTCCTCTTTTCTCTTTGTTTAGCCCGTTGACGGACTGTCTACATGGCTCTATGAGAGCTGGCATATCTGGGGCGATCAGGGGTTGAATTGTTTTCCATATATAAATGTGTGCTGGTGTTAGTATATTATAATAACGTGACAAGTGGCCAAATGATTCTTTACGCAGATCACAAGATGTTGCGCTTGCTTTGTGAATAAATCTGCTCTTTTTTTAACAGCGCAGTGCGTTTACACCTTGCACGTAGACCAGTTAACAAATGCAAGTTGAAGCCTCACAGGACTTGCAGCTTAAGAAATGTGCCAAATATGTGATTCTGTTAATAACTGAAAAATCTCTCTGATTGATGAACAGCCTTCGATTCTTACCAATTATATGTTATGCGTTTTTTTTATATCTTTTTTACTATGATGCCCGGGAATTGAAGCTGTGAATATGTGGGTGGTGGTAAGTTTTAAGATGGCTAAGCTAACCGGTGGCGCCGCCAACCATATGTGGTGGACACGAGGGCAAGGGCAGCGATAGAGACGAGTGGTGCTCTTTGGACACGAGAGAGGAGGAGGAGGAAGAAAAAGAAGAAGAAAGGTGTGACCATTGGTGGCCTAGTGGATCTCGCCGCTAGAGACGCGTGGAGTCGGGATCCTTTTGGCGCCAGAGTAGAGGAAAGCAAAGTAGGGATGAAGCGATACGGAGAGGGGTCGGAGGGGGGTGGGGGTAAGCAATGTTCAAAAAGGCGCTAGGCGCTAGGCGGG
The DNA here is from genome assembly GCA_036346355.1 of Rhipidocladum racemiflorum. Classification (NCBI taxonomy): domain Eukaryota; kingdom Viridiplantae; phylum Streptophyta; class Magnoliopsida; order Poales; family Poaceae; genus Rhipidocladum; species Rhipidocladum racemiflorum. Next base: position 64,548,488 of record CM070576.1, on the reverse strand, counting down.
CAGCGATCCATAGCCTAGCGCCTAGGCGGATTAGGCGAGGATTAATCGAAATTAGACGGCAAGTCCTAGGCGAAACGCTATAACATATAAAGATATAATAGTTGATCAGAAGGATACAAAAGCAACAAGTCACATAAGCAACATAGGCATAAGTTTTCACATCACAAATGATGATAATAGTTTTCAATCTCAATCTTCCTCCTCTAGCCCATAATCCTTGGTTGGAATCACTTCTTCTCGCTCCGATTCAAACTACACTTCATCGTCATCTCCCTCTTCTTCTTCGTCTTCCTCTTCTACCCCTTCGGACTCCCAATCATTTTCGTGGAGTTCTCTCTCTTGTGCTCCTACGAGGTTGCATGGCTTCACCCGCTCCACTTGCTTCATCAATGATCCTCCAAGAAAGCCCCGTTTCGGGATCCACATCATCATCCTCACCAATTCAATCATCCAATCTTGTGCGTTTCTAGCATTGCTAGATAGAAGCACATCAATATTATTGGTCTTGCTTTCCATTTTTCTTCTCAACATTTTTCGGATTCGGCGTGGCTGGAGTCGCTCCTCAACACGTGCTCGACTATTCCCCAACCCGCAACTCAACCCTAACCGAGAGGCCAAGACCACGCAAGTAAACCCCTTTGTCCCGCCGCCTCTTCTCAAAATCGGCCGCATAGCCATCGATTTCCCTCTGCCACGCCGAGCCGGACTGCCTCGGACCGCCTAGGCGGGGTCCCCTCCTAATCAGCCGATTAGCTCGAAATCCGGGCGGGTGGCCGACGCCTAATTGGCGCCTAGGCCCGATTTTTAGAACACTAGGAATAAGTGGGGACCAAGACTCTACCGGATGATTGGATAAAGGTGGTGGCGTGCATGTTGTGCTTGGGTCTTCAATCCATAAGATGTTGTCTGTAATCATGTCTAAAGAAATTGCCTTATTTTATTAGGAATTGCTAAATGGCACTCGAGTGGTTTTTTGATTTGTGAGTACTCAATTTTTTTCTATTAAATATTGGTGTTTTTTTTTATTTGTGAGCACACAATTGTGTGTTTGTCTATTAGATTTTTCTTTGTAATCCACATTGTGCTTTATCATTTTGACTTTGTCGATATCCGACTTTGTGATCCACATTTATGTTTGTTGTGTTCATGTGGTTTGTTTTGCTCCTCTCTTTTTTAAAAAACCATCACATCAATTTTTTACATAATTTAATTTGTGTAAAACTAGTATATAATCGATGTAAACAAGGCCACCCAGAAAAAGAATAATATTCTCTCTTGTTTACAAATTGTCACATCCTTTTTACATAATTTAATTTTTGTAGAACTGGTATATACTTGATGTAAAAAAGGCTATACAGAAAAGAATAATATTCCCCATCCAATACCTAAAAAATGAAGTACTTCTTGATGAGATAGTACCCAAATAGGATAAGAGTAGACAAAATAATTTTATTAATTAGATCTAGATCTAAAGGATCAAAATTTAAATATTATTTAATAAGAAAACACTGAGATTCTTCTTAAACACTGAGTTTATAAGGGTGTGCAATCGTAGCACCAGTGCACCACCATCGCATCGTTGCTTTGTCTCAAAACGAATGTTGTGTTTAAAAAAATTTGTCCAATAAACCATTAATTTATATGTGTCATCATGTTGGCAGCATTGCTGATCTTGATTCTGATATCTCTCCATGCCATCATTTCGAAACAACTAAAGTGGATATTGTCGAGCAAATTTTTAGGATGCCGAGTTCACTTTGGCTACTAAAACCAATTCTCTTTCTCGAAACGAAGAGAGTGAGAGAGAATCCATCTCTTTAAACCTAGTCTCCTCTCCTATTGTAAAAGTCATGTAGATGACACACACCTGTGAACTTCAGTACCTTCGTAGGTTTTTGTACGTGTAATCGAAGCTGCGATCATGGGGAAACTGGGTATGACTGCTACCAAGCATTGTGAGCTCGGTAGGCCTACTACAAAGTATGGGACATCGCACCAAATTGGACGAGTGTACACCGAGGTAGGCCCAATGTAGCTGCTATTGGTTCAAAAACCTACTGAGAGTCTGAGATGCACATATACGGTAGATGACACGTGTGATATGATGTTCCTTTCGTAATTAAAAAAAGATTATTTTTATAAATTTATTTGATAGGAAATTATATTTTAAAAAATGTTCATTAAGGGATTAGAAAAACGAAGGCGCGGGTCCAATTCTCAGAGAGAGAGGAGGCACTAAAATACTCCCTCCGTTTCTTTTTATAAGGCGTATTTGGTTTCGTTAGGACAAGACTTTGACCAACGATTACTTCATTAATATATCATTTATACAATACAAAATCATAATTATATATAAGTACTTTTGAATACAAATCTGCTAATATCAATTTTGTGTCATAAAAATTATATGCTAATAGAGTAATTGTTGGTCAAAGCCTTGTCCTAACGAAACCAAATACGCCTTATAAAAAGAAACGGAGGGAGTATAAGTCTGGTGAAAAAGTCATCGGAGCGAGCAGTGACCTAGCATAAAAAGAAGGAAATGGGAGCCCGGTCAGAGAGAAGCACTAAAAAAATTATAGCGAAAAAAAGTCATCGGAGCAAGCAGTGGCCTAGCTTAAAAAGAAGAATATCTGCCGTGGTTACGAAGGCAAGTATACTAGGCACGCAAGGCCAGCATGGGCCCAGGAGAACTACAGCCGTTTGATCAGAAAGTGAGGTAAGATGATCCGTCCGATGCGATGTGTTTGACCGTTGAGGGGTGGGCCCGCGGCCGGGCATCCTAGGTGTCGCGTTTGCTCGGTTTTAAAAAGTAAACGGGGCGTTAGGACCGAGGCTGTACAGCTTTGGATTTCTGCTTAACGGGTTGTGGACCCGAAACGCTTTTGCTGGTTTGGCCGTATGCAAAACCGTGTCGTGTTCGGTTTACAATCCTAGCGAAATTTCAAAAGTTTTGGGTGAGATTTCGAATTTTCTACCTCCGAGATCCTAAAACTTTATCGGATAAAAAAAAATCAATATACTACAGTAATCTTAGAATCTCGACGAGATCTCAGCAATTTCAACCCAAATCTCAAATATTTTAACCAGATTTTAATTTTTGTACGTCAGATTTGATTGGATTTAGGGTCAAAAGTATCCCAAAAATTTTTTGATATGTTTTTAACCATTTTTCGGTTGCTTCAAGTTGACCGAGATTTCAATAATTTCGGCCGAAATATAAAAAATCCTTATTGAAAAATAATCGGATTTGAAATTTGGGTTTTTGGATTCCATCCAAACTTTGTTTGAAATTATGTGATCTCACTGAAATTTTAGATTTTGATCACCTCCAAGATATATACCGAAAATGAAAATTAAAACCTTAGTTCACGATGCAATCAGAAAATAGACTAAACAACAAGCTTGAAAAGTAATTGAAAAGTAATTAAAAAAAATAAAATAACTAGATACCCATTCTTTGTGCGAAAATATCTCAACAAATATATCTAAAAAGTTCTTTGAGGAAGTGCACACTTCAATTTTATTTTCATCTGCAATACATATATGGTATATATGAATTTATCTATGTGACAATATTATCCTTTTTGAGGCCGAGCCTTGGCTCGGATGGCAAGAGCGCTGGGTCAAGCGTTGCCTGGCCACGTTCGACGTCACTCGACGTGGGCGCCCACTCCAAGTGCATGTGCAGATGTGCATCTGTAATTCGGTAATTCAGTTGTTGTTCTTCTTCTTTAATAAAATGCAAGAGCACTTGGCCAATTTTTTTAAAAAATACTATCCTTTTTGTAACTTAAAAATATATTGCTCGTACAATGTAGAATCAGGGAAGATGATAATAATAAAAACTAATAAAATATTTGCATCAAAGCATACGAAGAGTCAACTCTGCATCCGTTCACACACATCTCGTCCCCGCTTTGTAGGAAATTGTTGGGGGATTTTATGGAAAGAGTTTAAGACTTTTGGACGGGTATGGAAACGCCGGATAATATCGCATGGGTTGACTCCATCTTCATCTTTAAAACAAACAGGCGAGTCAAACCTAATCGTGCATCCAACTTTGTTAATCTATATATGCTCCATGATTTGTCTTCCTATAAATTTTGTTCGTTGGTGAGCAAATTTGTTTGTACAAACGATTTAACTAACCGGTTCAATTGCTGGTTGGATGGTTAGATTCGAGATCTACAGGTGAAGGAGGAAGCTTCACATCCTCGATCACCTTTGACATTGCGTTCACCACGAGCAGCGCGTGGGCACATAAAAAGCTAGCGCGCAGCTACAAATGTGTGTGTGTTAGTTGGAATCGGATTCGTTGCTTTGGGGAGTTCGTTCCACTTGTTGTTCGGGTGTGATTTTCAGAAAGCCAGGAATTTTTTAGGGGTTTTGTTGGAGGGAAATGGACCAGGATGTATTTTTAAAATTTTCGAGGGTCCTCACAAAAAAGATACGAGAGTAATTTCGAAAATTTTTTGGGGGTCCTGTCGCAAAAAAGTAGACGTGGACTAAGACCCCGTTCGTTTCAGCTTCTGGACAGCTTCTGCTTTAAAAAAACGGATTTTTTGCCGAACGGGAGGATTCTGGACAGCTTCTCTGAGAATCAGAAGCTGATTTCTATATAGAATCAGAAGCTGTCTGAAACCTGATTCTCACTGGATTCTCACTGGCTTGGTCCAGAATCTACAAGTTGTAGCCGGCTTGACCCGATTCTTTCATAATCAGAAGCAGCTTCTCTTATAATCCATAATCTAGAAGCTGAAACAAACTGGACCTAAGTTTGGAGCTTTTAGGGGGCTTATGCGTAGAAAAGCCTATTGCTGAATTTTCGGGGGTCTTCTTGAAAAAAATCAGATTCAATTGTAATTTCGTAATTTTTACATGGACTTTTGCTGAAAAAATTAATTTTGAACTTTTTGAGGGTCTTCTCGCTAAAAAAGGCATGAATGTATTTTTTAGAATTTATCGGGACTTTTTTTTTAAAAAAAAATTTTGGTGCCATGCAAACCAGCTGCACACCGTCGGTTTTGTTTGGTTTGGTTTGCTTTCTTTTGTGTGAATTTGCGTGCAAGCTTGCACGTAAAATGTTTGAGGTTGGGCTCATCCTATGTACGGATCGGTGTACCTTACTTAGGCGCCATGTACTAGGGTGTAATACATAATTATTAATACTGGTATATGGTATGTGCCATTTTGACATCTAAACCGGTACGAAATAGTTCTATGTATCGTATTGATCTCGATACCGATCAATACCAGTGAATTGATGATATGGTCTATTGAACTATATGTTATATTTGATAATACAACTATATATTTGAAGTAATATTATAAGTGAACTTTGGTGTACGTATAATTAAACATATGTATACTTATAAATATATGCTATTAAACTAAACATGAAATGGTACGCCGGTATAGACCAACACCAGAGTGTGCTATTTCAAAAGCTAAATCAGTACGACCACTAGTACGGTATTAACAAGTTTGGTGTAACATCCTGTGGTTAACATGCTTGCCCATTTTTATAAAATAGTTCAATTTACAACTCTAAACTTTGCCATCAATCCAGTTTTGAACCTTAAACTCTAGAATCGTTTGAACCAGAACATCGAGCTATTTAATCAATCCACTTTTAACCCCTTGACTCAAATTAGGGTTTCTTCGTCTGTTGTGGCACTGATATGTTCGTTTTTCCACTGACATGGCATCTAGATAGAGTTGACAACTCTTCCTCCTCCTCTCCACCTGGGTTCACCTTATCAGCAGAAATCGCACAAAAATCGCAATTATCGGCGGGGTAAGATACCACAGATCGGCCAGAAAATCGGTCAAATTCAAAAAAATTTATATGACGTAAATATCGCGATAATCGGTGAAAATCGGTAAAAACCGAAAGAAATCAGTGAAATCGGTAATTTTTTGAATTCTTTTTGAAAAATTTGGATTTCGAAACTGTGCGATTTTTGATGATTTTCGGAGAAAATTGTTACCGGACAGCGGTCAAATTTTTAGTTAATTTCGGTAAGGTGACCCTGCTTTCCACCCTTCCCTATCTCTGCTTCCAGATTTGCTCCACTCATAGTCATAGGCAAGGTAAGATGGGAGAGGTGGGCGCCGAGGAAGCCGCTGGTGCTCACCTAACCTCCATGGCTCCATGCAGGCGCTCCCTGAGTTGCTCCCCAACGATTGCCGCCAAGCGGGCCCACCACCACCGCTGGAGGCTGGAGCCAGTGCGCACCAGGGCCGACGTCCTCCGCGTTCCCTCCTCGTCGTCCTACCCGCACGGCGAGATCCAGGACACCGGTGACATGACGTCCAGTTCCCCACCACCAGAGACGAATACGACGCATGGTCGTCGACCGCCTCCCTTGCCCGCCGGATCTAGTTACTTCTTCCGTCCGCTGGATCGCTGTCCTCCTAGTCTGCTCATGTCGCTTGCCGCCTCTCCAACGCGTTGCCGCTTCCTGTAGTGCCAGCTCTAGCGTGCGCATCTCCGCAGCACTAGTCGTTGCCCCCTAACTCTAGGGCTAGCATCCATGTTGGCAACAGGATGATGAGGTCGTTGGGGGGCAAGATTCAGAACTTCGTTTAGATATAAATCTCAAGGGTGTCCGAAATCAGAAATTTCGGTATTTCGTTTTGATAGAAATCTCGAGGGTGTCCGAAATAAGAAATTTCGGTATGATCTTAGAATTTCAAATAAAATCTGGACGAAATCCAAAACTAAATTTTAACTCTGTTTTTTTTTCAACCGGGAGATCCGATATTTCGGCCGAAATCACCGAGATTTCGGTCAACTTGTTTTGACCGAAAAATGATCAAAAACACGTTAAAATTTTTTGGAGATAGACTTGACCCTAAATCCAATCAAATTAAATCCAATCAAATCTGGTCAAGAAAAATGGAAATTCGGTAAAAAAAAAAAACACTGAGATTTCGCCCGAGATCTCGCCGATATTTGAATGGGTATTGTAGCATTTTGGATTTTTTTTATCCGACTGAGATTTAGGATCTCAAGGGTTCGAAATCATGATGAGATTTTTAAAATCTCATCAGGATTGGGATCCATAGTTGGCGAGGCCTGGCTTAGCCAAAGAGGTAGAGAGATATATAAAGGCGAAGGAAAAGGAAAAAGAAAAAGGTCTTATAGGATAACATGTGGACCCCATCTGACACTATTGGTTACCACATCAGCACAAACTACCTTCACATCACAAGAAAATCGGAGTGGAAAGGGCGAAAGGGGTAAAGTAGATTGTTTAAGAGTCCAAAGTTGTAGAGTGAACGGTCTCAAATTGAAAATCGAACTAAGATCGAAATTTAAGGGTGTATATTGGATCCCCCCCCCCCCCCCCCTTTTTTTTTTTTTAAGAATTCTATTCGATCAGTATTTGAGGGAAAATATATCCAAAAAATGTTTATATAATTAAAGTTGAAGAGTGCACTCTAATTTTAACAATATTAAGACTTCGTTATTTTTTGTGCTATGCCTTTTTTTTTGCGGGAGTATATTAATATATTATTGAGAAGTTGTATGTATGGCGAGTAGGACCCAATTCCAGTTTGACCATTTTGGCCCATGGAGTTCTCCAAAAAAAAAACATTTTGGCCAAATGGATTTGGTGTGGACATGTCACATGTAGAACTCTGGGATTTTTATTCTACACGATTCGGTAAGCGGAATTCAGACCTATGGGACCTAACACGTGCCATTTCTATTGCTAAGCTTAGGCATCAGATTATTGAACAGTGCTACTACATAAGTTTACCTACTTTTTTTTTATTGCTTGTACATGTGCCACCTTGTATGGAGTAGGGATAAAATCGATATGAAAACGGTAAGTAAATAATTGTTTCGTTTCTATTTTCATATTTTTTTTTACCGGCAACGGAAACAAAATCGAAAACTTCGAAAACGGATACCGAAACGAATGCGGAACAGAGCGGAGCGGAGCGGATACGGAAACGAAAACGAAAAATCCAACAAGAACATAGTACATAATCGCAATATACATGACCGCAAGAATAATGTAACTCATTCTACCTCTAAGGTGTACACAAGAATAGTATTATATTCACTGGTATCATTAGAAAGTTTTTTCTCAAGTTTGTCAGCTGATGGCTCATTATTTATCCTCCATATCAAACCATTATATCCTCCTCCATATCATTATCATCGACACCCACTTGCTCCACCAACTACAAAGGTGTAATGCCCTAAAATTTGTATATTATTGTTTGATGTTCCTTTTATATTTTCTGAGATTTATTTTGGATTTTTAGGAGTTTATAAATACTATTATGCTATTTTTAGATTTATAAAATTAATTTATTCATAAAAAATAAAAAAATAAAATTATGCTGAAAATAATTTTTCTATGTTCAAAATATTTCAAAGTATTTTTGAGAATTTTTTCAGAATTTTTAAACGCTATTTGATATTTTATATAAAACCATTTGTATTTATGAAATTATTTTAATTTAAAAATAAGTGTAAACTCTCCTTTCTCCTTTTTGAGCTAAGCGTATTTTCCTTTCTAGCCTGTTTCTGTTTTTAATTTCCGGTTTTAGTTATATGAAATTTTTGTTTCCGTTTCCGTCGAAATTAGCTCTCCCGATTCTAGTTCCGTTTTCGACAAAAAAATTCCGTATCTGTACCGATATTTTCTGTTTTCATTTCTGTTTTTCTCCATAATGGTCGGAAATTGTTTGCGCCAAAATTCGGTACATGGCAAAATGGGTTTGAATCGGATAAAAGCAATTGTATGTGTTTGCACTCGAACCATGTATTGAAATCACTCGAGATTCGAAGGAGCGCTCGCATGGAAAGAAATCATCAAAACGAATCGGAAAAGGAATCCGCTTTTAAAAAGGAAAGGAAATCGATAATAGGCCGACACTGATAAACGCATCGATCGCCAGTACAACCTGATCAGCTGTGCATGTTATAAAAGGAGGTGGTGCCAAAGCAAGACACAATCAAATCCAACAACACACAACTACTTTTTACAAGCTTTTCTTTTCACTTTGTTTTAGCCTCATAGATCTCTTTGCAGTCGACGGACCAACATAGCACATGACGCCGATTGTTGATTTTAGCCGATTTCACCCAGGTTTGATTTGCTTGCTTTGTTGCGCATCGCCTTCGGCCGATTTTACCTTTTATCCTGATCAATCAGAACGAGTTGATTTAGTTATCTCCTAATCTGTTCTTGCCGATTAGTGAAAAGCCGATAGATCCTTGTTTATCTGGCCGATCAAATTATAATTTACCTTGCCGATTTCAGTCAAATCGACCGCACGCTTCCGCAAACCCTTTGTCTTTGCGTGTGTTCGAGGCCTAAAACCTCGCTTTCACGCTTTTAGCGCGAACATATTTTGGCACGCCTAAATGAACAAAAAGAATGTCGCTAACCGACAAGCTCCGCTGGCCACGCTATATCAACATCGATGCATAATCGCTACCATGGCCGATTTAACTCTAGCTACGGAAAGAAATCAAGACCTAAAGGCGCTCGAGGAAATGATGCTACGGCGCTTCAAACGCGCTGGCGTTACTTTCAAAAGATTGCACTCCCAAGCATCAACCCTATCGGAGATTCGCCACCGATCTAAGCCGATACGCACTCGCCAAGCCGATTTATCAATATGATCGAGCAATCATCCCATCACGGATTGATTAACCTGCCGGGCCGAGTATCCACATTAAAGCCAATGATAGAAAATAGTGTGAAAACGATTGCTCAGGAATTATAGCCGTGGCCTGGAAATCGCTAGATCCACCACAAACCATCCCTACGCACTAAGATATTCCATAACGCCTAACGCCAAACAAGAACGCAGTCGCTCATGCACCCTATTATGATGCCGACTCAACCCTACTGCTTTTGAAACCAAGCATACGTAGATGGATTCACACACTACCACGGGCAATACCACGGGGCCAAAATAAACGCCGAATCGGCTAGATGGGCCCTCCAATAGCATCGGATATTATCGGCTTATCACCGATCGAACAGCCAGTCCCGCAGCCACGGAGCCACTTACCATGAAGCAAGCACCATATAGAGTAGCGCCAGACGCACTTTACCCGACATTAGGTTATGGCACGCACTAAGACCTCCGGTGCAATTTGATACAGCCCGAGTTCGCACTCTCAAGTGTGGCACTAATGAGAACTAGCGGTCCTACCGCACTACAAGCCGACAATGTTAATTGGGCAGTAACAAATTGCCAATGTTTTGAGGGAACAGCCGTTTACAACCTGCAGGGGAGAGTGATTGGCTACAGGAAGCCGTATCACATAGACCAATGCCATACTCCCCACAACTTTAGGATACCAGACTTTGCTAAATTCTCGTGTGATGACTCACTACAATCGAGCATATCTGCGTGTTCATGGCCCAATGTGGGGAAGTCGCATAAATTGATGGATTAAGAATCGATTGTTCCTTTATCGCTGTTCCAATCGAGATTCACTTGGTTCACAATCTACCACCAATCATTCATATATGGAACGATTTGGAAAGCCGATTTCATGAATACTTCTCTCTGAACTATGGAGCTTAGAATTTCCGATCTCGCTCAAATTACATACGGGGAATCTGGTTCGATTATATCAAGAGATTTCACTGTGCATTTAATAGATGCTACAGTAACATTACCCTGACGATCAATTGGCCGACGAAGGCTCCAAGGGTTGATCCTCCATTAAAAGAGAAATTATCGTGCCAAGAGTTCCCCTCGACTTAGGCCACTACTCCATCGCCGCATTTCGGCACACGAGAGCCAGGATGCAGAGATCAAAGGGTTTAAAGATAGATTTAAACCAAATAGCAACTAAAAGGCCAAAATAAACATGATAGAGTACGACTCGAGCGATACTTCTCGAGGACGAAGCTAGAGGTGAACATAGCCGAGTGGGCCAAAGGTTCTAAAAAGCCACTGTGATGCTCTCTACTTAAGCCGACAAAGAATACAGGCTGTCAAGTACTGTATGATGTGTCAAAGTGTGACAGATATTTGATTTGTTACTACAAGAAAGACTCATAAGATTACTGAAGGGCACATCATACCATCTACGAGGACATTAAAAAGCTGAAGGTATTGCAAATGGCATCATTCATTCTCCCATAACACTAACGATTGCAATATTTTTCGACAACAGATTCAATCGGCCTATCGCCATGGCAAAGTTAAAATTCGGAAGAGCTCGCTATGCAGATAGATATGAGCCCTTTTCAAGTCAACATGGTTCAATGTTCGCGAAAGAAAAGAGGTCATAAGAAGATAAGCCGACTAAGGGAGTCGATCACAACGAGACAAGATACTGAGATTACTATCTGCTCTATACAAATAGAAGCCGATAGGAATGGACAAAACTCAAGAATCAGTGAAACCAAGAGGGGACTTGAGGCTCAGATGGCATCTGGGCCGAGAGGCTCCGAGAAAAGCCGATTTCAAACCAAAACCGACCTTCTCACAACTCCTCGAAGTAATGCAGAGGATAAGCCTCGGAGGTAACACTCAACACCACCAGAATCCTCATCAACTGAGACGGAGGAGGGATTTGTAGCAAGGGCGGCCGATATGTCAGACGGGCCATCGAGGAAGAGAAACATCTGCGATGTCCCTTTGGCGCTTTTTTAGGAGAGAGGGATGACTCCTTACCAACAAAGTGGGTATCTTGTCCTATGCAACACTGTTCGCATATCCAAACCACCAGAAAAATAGGTTGTCTAGGCCGATATACAATTATCCATATGAGAAGCAGAGGTCGATCCATGAAAGGTTGTCAACAGAGCAAGGCGAAGTCCTCCCAAAAGCAGAACTACATCTCTAACACAGTGAAGAATGGAATCGACAAATGAGATGAGCAATTTAGCCGAAAGATACGGAAAAGTCGATAGAACCTAAACTTAGCGTGGTGCTCTCCTGTGTCTCGAAGAAGTCACAACGCTCGAAGGCTTCAGCGATTGAAAACACAAGAAGAAAGGGAGGCCGATAAGGAAAGCGAGAGGACTTGACATGTTCAACAAGTTAAGACCGATACGCTTTGGAAAAAGAGTGGAGAAAGAAGGAACAGATCGAGCAGTGATTCGTAATAATCGATTGAGTCCTAAGCTCCGATGATCCGGGATGATACACCACCAATGGATATAAACATGGTATTCGCTTCTACCGCTGAAGTTCAAAACCGAAGAATCTACCAAGAAGTGTTCGCCGCTTATGCCTCTGAGCACCAGACGTGGTTCGGAAAAGCCACAAGACATGCATCCAAGATCTCAAACCATTATATCCGAAGGATATATATTAATGGCCGATCGATATCTCGATGTTGGTCGATGGCGAAGGGCAACAGTAATCTAATGCCATAAGTACTTTCAGAAGTCGTAAAGCCGATGAAGACTTGATCAAAACCAATATGGTGCTAAATGACTTCACGGAGACCCGATCGAGGCTAAAGGCGAATGGTGTCGAAATCCGATCAGCCGGGTAATAAAACTTTGCCGACGTGATTTTTTGTGATCAAGCTTTCAAAGGTAATTACGCCAGACACTGCGGACCGATCCATGCCAATTGCCGTGATAATTATCAACTATGCACCAAAATTGGTGCGTGGAACGATGATACAGCTTGAAAGTCAAAGACACCGCCGACACATCGCTCATATCGCCTATGGCTAGCCCTCGACACCAATTGGCCACGAAGAAGCCGAATGTATATCGTGGAAAGCCTTGGACAATTAAGATTTTATCTCTGGGCTTAAGTCAGATTCAAGCCGATCACATAAACCTAACACGCTTGATCCGATGCACGGCGAGTAAGAAGATGGAGTACAAGACACTAGCAAAGCTGGCAGGAAAGGGCAAGAAGCTATCTTCAAGAAGAATACGAAGAAGTCACGAGGATTTTGAAGAAGAAAGAAAAGGGTTAGGATTTATCTCGCCATTTGCTCAAGAGATTGATATCGTAGGGAAGGTGATAGCAAAAGACCAACGCTTGTGTAGTGCCAAACTAGAACCCCGCTATAAAGCAAAGTTGGTCTAAATACTCAAGGAATATAAGGATTGCTTTATGGGAGTATTATGAATGCCAGGTTTGGCCGATAGCTAGTTGAACATCCTACCTATAAAACCTGGATATCGGCCGCTCAAACAGAGCTCAGGCGGTTAACCCTACGTTGTATGACGCTATAAAGGAGGAAGTAGGACGATTGCTAGAGGCGAAGTTTATCTCGCCATGCCGACATACGCTGAGGTCTCAAACATCGCCCCTGAAGAAGAAAACGCAAAACTTAGGTATGTGTCGATTTTAGAGATTTAACAAAGCTACGCCAAAGATTTCCAGTACCGATGCCCATAGCCGATATGCTTATCGATGCCGTGATCTCGGGAATAAAATCATAAGTTTTTTGACGGAACGCCGATAATCGATATTCATGGCGGCCGGGCCGATATACCCAAAACGGCTTTGATGTCCGGGGCTTTAGGGCTATATGAATGGAAAGTTATGACCTTCGGTTTAAAAATGCCGTGCTACTTATCAACGTGCTATGAACCATATTTTCCATGATTTGATCTGGCACATCAGTGGAAATATACATCGATTTAATGAGTGGTAAAATCCAAAGAAGACTCGCAACATTTAAGCCGATTCGGGAAAAATGTTCAAAGTACAAGGTTACATGGGTTGAAAATGAACCCTCTCAAATGTGCTTTGCCAGATTTACCGGATACAATTTCTTGGGTTCACGGTGCATGAAGGAGGGATTGAAGTAAACCCACCAAAGTGAAAGCTACATAGCCGATACTAAACCACCGACAAGTAAAGTGAGTCGCAGTGTTGATCGGGAAAATCAATTACTTGCGACGCTTTATCTCAAACTTGTCGACGCATTCGCCTTCACACCGCTGAAAATTAAAGATAAATTCAAGAGTTTAAGTGGGAAGCCGACGCTAAAGGGCCTTCGACGACATAAAAGGTTATCTCGATGAGTCCACCAAGATTGGCTGCCGCTACTAAAACACTGATACCTTTTAGACTATATATACCTACGGTCGAAGGTGATTCGATTGGAGCAGCTTTAACACAAGAAGCCGATAGGAAGGAACGAGCAATATATTACTTAAGCCGACGCCTTCTAGATACGTAAAACCGGTATCCTTTAGTAGAAAAGTTATGCTTGTCATTATACTTTGCTTGCACCAAGTTAAGACATTATATGTCAGCTTTCCAAATGCTTATAATATGCAAACCGATGTAGTTAAATACATATTATCTGCGCCATCCCGCTGGCTCCGGCTTTGGTAAACGGGCATATGCCTTAACAGAGTTTGAGTTATCCTATGAATCGCTAAATCATGAAAGCAAGCCGTGGCCGATTTTATCACAGGGAGTGAAACATTAGTAGGAACAACTAGTATAACTCCTGGCAATTGTATTTTGATGGGTCCTGCTTGCCAAGAAGGCGAAAGGTATTGGCGTGATATTAGTTTCACCTAGAAAGCAGTGGAGTATGACTTCATGTATCGCTAAACAGCCGATGTTCAAATAATCAATAATCAGCATTACTAAGGGGTCTACAATTGTTAGATAGCACGGAGTGAGAGACGCTCCAAGCTTTTGGAGATTCGATGTTAATTGTACAAATAAGTCGAGGAGAATACCGATGCAATGATGATGCACTAAACCAAGATTTGCATCAATGCCTCCAGATCATCGTAGATGTTCACTACATTTTCCATAGAACATATTCCCGTGAGAAGCTAATGATAAAGCAAACCGATTGGCACAATGTGCATCAGTGGTACAAGGTGGAAAGCCGACATAGCGACCAATCGAGCTAAACGCTTGGCCGGTTTTTATGTTCACCTGGCCGACTGGAGAACGTAGATAAGGATTATTTGTCGATTCCAACCAAGCCGATCGAACAAAAGGTCGCGCAGAAGCACTCAAATACGCTCTACTAGAAGACGATTGTACTTTAGGACTATGGAAGGTTTATTATTAAGATGCCTGGAACCGAGGAAGCCAAAGTGGCGATGGTGAAGTTCATGAAGGTATTTTATGGTCACATCAATCGCCATAAGATGAAATGGATAATCGAGACAATCGATATTTTTGGCCGACGATGTTGAAGATCGCTTCAAATATTATAAAGGGTGCCAAACATGTCAAAAGTTTGGTAACATACAATACACTGGCGGCTTTACATCCAATCATCAAGCCATGGCCATTTAGAGGACGGGGTATAGACATAATCGGCCGATATTTCCGCTATCCAAAGAAAGGACATAAGTTCATCCTCGCAGCCCACAGATTATTTCTCAAAGTGGGCTGAGGTCGTACCACTCAAGAAGGTTACTAGCAGGAACTAATCGATTTCGTAAATGAACACATCATCCATCTGGTTTGGGATTCCACAAACGATCACCACCGATCGTGGCACCGTGGTTCATGTCCAACGAGTTCAAAAGGTTTATGGAAAGTCTTGGGATAAAATTGCTCAACTCCTCCTCCCTTACTACGCCAAAGCAACCCGGACAGCCGAATCGCTTAACAAAACGCTGATAAAGCTTAATAAAAAGAAGAATTGAGGAAGAACCAAGGAAATGGCATTCGATACTATCGTAAGCTTTATGGGCTTATCGCCTATCTCAAAGACGGATCAACCAAATTGTCACCTTTTCAGTTGGTATACGGACAAGAAGCCGCTTTTACCCGCTGAAATCAACATCGGCTCAATAAGGCTACACGAGCAAGATAAGGTATCACCGATGAATACAAACAAAGCGATGCCGACAATCTAGATGATTTGGAACAAAGGCTGATCACATTAGATCTGGCTTAAAAGGAACAAAGAGAGGCGTTGCTGTGTCGCATAACAAAAGTGATTTTTAAATCATTCAATCAAGCCGATTTAGTATGGAAAATCGTGGTTGCCGATCGGGTCTAAAGATAACCGATTCTACAAATGGTCTCCAACGCGAAGGGCCCTATAAGATCAATTGGTCAATTGACGGAAATTCGATATACCTGGAGTCCTTAGATGGATTCGGCCCTACCTAAAGTTTATCAATGGAAAATATCTAAAGGCGTATTACCCAAGCATATGGGCTCGGTCCTCGAATTACTGTGAAGGAAAAACGGCCAATTACAAGACATAAAATCGGGCCATAAAGCCGACCGAGTCAATTGAACATCCATCCGTATTAAATAGCATACAAAATCGGTTGCCATATAGCCGATCAAGCAAGTTTTCGTGAGCGCCATCCCAAGGTTAAGGCAATATTACAAAAAGATTGACCACACACATGATACCGATGAATCAAAGTTTAATGTAGTCCTGATCCGCAAATGGGCTCAAAGCCGAGAGAGGTCACGCCGCTTGCCAATGGTAGCTTGACACTATCTACAAGTTGTTGGTCGCCAACGTGATCACCCGGAATCGAACTAGTTTGGCCGATTGAGTTTTAACTTGTGCAAAAACTCGCCAATCTCCCGCCTCTCGAACGGCCAGCCGAAGATGCAGAGTCCGAATGCCAATCCGGGCAATTGCAAGTTCTTTGTGACCAATGCCAATTGTTCTTCAAGCTTAGCTTTGGTTGACTCAAGTTCTTGAGCTCGCTTTTAGCCGATTTGAGTACGCAAAGACCTTGATCAAATACGCCTTCCGATGTTCGCATCTCGCTATGAGCTTGTCCAAGAGCCGTTGATCGCTTGTCAGGGCTTTCTCTGCTCGATTCTTATTTTGGCTAACTCCACGCTCCACCGATTTATCGTCCCTGTGGCGTACTTCTAGCAGGTATCTATGGCGGCAGAGGGAGATCGCTTGTATGGCCGCCATAGCATTCCTCAATGGTTGCAGATGGCTACAGAGCGCTCGTTGCATCACTCGCCCAAAAGACGCATCAAGTCGCTTCTGCATACCAGGTGTCAAGAATTACGCCGATGTCGGGCGCAGTCGCTATGATATACCAATGTCACCGGATAGTCGTCGTAGCCATGACTTCCCGGGTCGCCCAGCTGGTCTAAGGAAAAGCTACAGACGGCTTAGATCCGATGGCACCTTGGGGTCGTGGATCGGGATCTCGATCACTGCCATGAACCACGGCAGGTAGAGAGAGCGATGGAGGGACAGCCGATGTAGCACCTTGGGGATCTGGCTATAACCCCGCTATCCTCAGATCGATGGAGACCCGCTAAAGAACAAAAGCAAGTCAAGATCACAAGATGCATAAAGGAAATGACTACACAAACTCACGATGACTACAAAACTTACATCAAGAAATCGAGTGCTCCCGGGAGAGCCATCTGATTGTCGCCTCACTGTCCGTGAACGCCGGCATTTCTTCCTCCTCTCTCTCAAGTCGACTCAAGTTAAAACCTTAACTACGCCTAATAACATAATAGTCGAACGCAAAAGAAACTTATCATCGCTACCGCAGTCAAGTCCGTTAAGGATGGAGCTTGAATATCCAAATTTCAAGTATACCTGGTGCCAACAGACCGACCCGACGCCGTTGTTTCGCTACTATCGCGTAACATGGGGATCGGCTGATGGCTCACCGACAGACCCGTGCGACCGAAAGATCAAAGGCATTCTAAATAAAAGCCGACAAATAGTGAAACGAAGCGATATAAAACCACGATTCTCTGCGCCATCAAGAGTCGCGCATAACCCGAAGCTTGAGTCGACCTAAACTACCGCTTGCTCATGAAAATCGGAAGGAATAAATGAATTATAGCCGACGAGTCCTGGTCCATTAGTATGGCTTCCGATATTCCTAGTCCACCACCGCGAACGCACCATCGACGGGAATTAAGGACAAAATGTGGCGTTGAGAGGATTTGCAAACCATCTACTACTTCAAGGATGACCTCAAAGAAGAACACTGCACTTCCTGCCTGGCTCACACAAGATAATAGGGGAAAGATGGAATGGTTTGCCCAAAGCCTAATTGATTTAGCCGTAACCGGCGGGGTGGTAAAACTCATAAGATGGCCTGAAATGTTCATGTGTTCAAGGGTTTCTACATTTAAGATGCAAGGAGTGAGGATGATTTTGTACAAATATAAGGTAGATTGGGGCATCAAGGAGCTAATGTAATCAAGGTGGAGGAATGTTGGGTATGGACAATCTGGCCACATCAGATATTGGAAAAAGTCTTGTTGGCCGAAGGAAGCCCTATCTAAGGAAAGGAAGAAACCGAGGTATTTGTGCAAGCCGATCGAGTCCATTTTTAACTCTCCTGGCCAAGACATGATAAACCTTTCGCCATAGGATCGGCTAGCTCTATATTGTGGAACGACATGCTCGGTAATCCTCCCGAGGGAAAGTTGAGCTCTGAGGGTTCTGGAGCAGAATAGATCTGGCCAAACATGCAATGAAGCCATGTTTGAATGAACCAAAGAGGACCTCCTATATTACTAACGACGTGTTTGGCAAAGCCGGAAAAAGTCGGCACGATCACATACATCATTTGAAATATCGCCTTAGAACATCTTGCCAAGGGAAAGCCGATGACCTCTACTAAACGCTCCGCTACTAGCCGAAAGGTTTGAGCGGGCCAAGAGAAGCACCAGAAGAGGTACTCTGGCCTAACCAAAGGTTGAGAAAAGCGGTATGCTCTTCACCGACACCCGACCTGACTCTATTATTATTCGATATATTTGTACCAACCCTCGCCTTTCTAAGTGATTAGTTTGAAAGAAGGTTTTCCACTAAAGGTCGATAGTTGATCCCCATCCTGCCTAAGACAAATTGGGCTACATCGAAAGGGCCGATGATTGGGCCGACGGGAATAAAAAGCATTGAAAGAATCCGACCAAAAATAACATGCCGCAGCCTACCAAGGGTTCATTGGCTTCGTGGTCGGCTTAGACTCAAAGATAGAGACTCGCTATACCCATCCTCTCCCATTCTACCCTCTTTGAGTCGATACCCTAATGAACCAAGATCTCCATCCTTTCAAAGCTAGTAGGCCATGCCCCTAAAACTTTTTCCCATTCGTAAATATTGTATCCAAAGTAAATTCGATAAAGGGAGTCTAGTGATCTCAGATTTATAATCAGAATCACGGACATACTACCTATCGGTCCTAAGTAGAATTGATTGGAACTTTGAGGAATCTGAATGAATACACGTGAGGGGTCCATGTCAGCCGATTTTCGAAAGGACAAAGAGAGGATGATCAAAGCCGATGGTGCCCGATCCGAGAGCTTGAAAGCGTGAAAATGACCGTGGGGGGACCCCATATTTATACCGCGATGAAAGAAGGCGGCAAGCGGGAGTAGCTTCTGCATTAAAAGCGACCGAGATTATTACAGCGCCATTTAATGGGAAGTTACCAAGAATTTTCGACTACAAGCGATTGCAATTTTTGAAAAGTATCGAGTTCTTTCCAAAAATTGGGGGCATATGTTTGCGCCAAAATTCGTACATGGCAATATGGGTTTGAATCGGATAAAAGCAATTGTATGTGTTTGCATCGGAATTCGATGTGTATTGAAATCAGCCCGAGACGGAAAGGAAGCGTTCGCATGGAAAGAAATCATCAAACGAATCGGAAAAGGAATCCGTTTCTAAAAAGGAAAGGAAATCAGATAATAGGCCGATACGGATAAAGCGACCGTGTCGGTGTACAACTCGGATCGGCCAGGCATGTTATAAAAGGAGGTGGGTGCCAAAGCGGCAAGACACAATCAAATCCAACAACACACAACTACTTTTTACAAGCTTTTCTTTCACTTTGTTTTAGCCTCATAGATCTCTTTGCAAGTCGACGGAATCAACATAGCATCGCCGATTGTTGATTTTAGCCGATTTCACCCAGGTTTGATTTGCTTCGTTTTGTTGACGCCTTCTCTCGGCCGATTTTACCTTTTATCCGGATCAATCAGAACGAGTTGATTTAGTTATCTCCTAATCGGTTCTTGCCGACTAGTGAAAAGCCGATAGATCCTTGTTTATCGGCTTCGATCAAATTATAAATTCTACCTTGTCGATTTCAGGTCAAATCGACTGGCACGCTCTGCAAACCCGGTGTTTGTCTTGTGTGTTCGAGGCCTAAAACCCTGCTTCACGTTTTTAGCGCGAACAGAAATTTTTTGTTCCGTTTTCAACCCTACTGAGCGGTAACATCGCCTGACGATTCATGATTCCGTGCATGCACCCGCCTGATCCGGAACCAGCTAGTAGTACATCACCTGAATTCATCAGCTTGTGCTGTCTTGGGGTGGGCATTCGGTTATTTTAGATTTTTCGATTTGTTTTTTCTGGTTAATTTTTTTTTCAATTTTTAGAAAGTGGCAACCGAAAGTTTCAGTTCAAATACTAAAACCAAATCAAATTAAACGAACAAATTCGATTTTAAGGTAAACCGAATTTCAAACTTGTTTTGATTCACGTACCAGCTCCTAGCTCTAAGCCAAGCCACACTACCAAATCCTCGAGTAAAAAGCAGCATCTATCACAAGTTTCACCACCAAATTTAGCCATAAATGAACACAACCGTAACGAAAATCGCTTGCTCGTCCAAAGACACGGGCTCTGCGATCCGATTCCCCATCCACAGACTATGGCCCCAACTCAAACCACAACATAATTAAAGGACGGGATTGAGAGAGGGAACGCGAATAAGGAGGAGCTCACAGGTGGGTGACACGGTTTTTGCAGTCACAAGTGATGTGGAACCATGTGCAAGGGTTGACGAGGGTGGGGTCCCAGCTCTAAAGCACGTCGCCGAGATCCCACAGGCTGCGCCATTGCACCGAGAGTGTGTCGTCCTTAGAGTTGGCCCCTGCCAGTGCAAGGACAAGTGCCGCGGCGATGGCCAAGCCCAAGTATCCAGCCACCGTTGCCACCATGGAGATGAGGGAGGCCACAGGCGAGATAGGCGACCGAATTTGGATGTGGAGAGGGAGCAGCAGCGGCAGGAGGACTGCCCGCAGAGGAGGAGGCGGCCGAGGACTTGAGGAGGAGACAGTCGAGGAGGATTGCAAAGAGGAGGAGGTGACCATGGCGTAATGGCGTCGGAATTGTCGAATACTCCATTGGATTGGAGAATGGGAATTACTGGCCTATTGGGGGCATATGCGGTAAATTTCGGTCTATATGGTAAATAGGTTTTCGGGAGCCGAATACTGAACCGAAAACAGAATAAAACTAAAATAAAAACCAAATCGAAAACCAAAAAAAAATTTAAAATATTTGATTAAATCAGTTCGGTTCCATTTTTTAGTTTCCATTCAAAAATACTGACATGGCTTCTCAAGAAGATGGTTGTCTCCATTCGTGCTGGCTAGGTTGTCCAATGTCCAGTCCGACGCTGCGACGACGTCAAGATCAGGAGCTCTCTCTATATGCTCCCTTTTCCTTAAGACTTACGGGACATCGCAGCTACAGAAAGCAGCGTGGTGCTGTCAAGATCGAATGCCGCTTCGTAAGCGTTACTACTTGTGTCAATTCTATTCGCCTAGTTCACGGCCTGTAAGCGTACAGAAGGGTTGTATCACCTGTTCTTGACTCTCGACAAACGAGACAGGACCGTCCAGGCCAAGGTTTTAAATCTCGTTTTTGGATAAATCTCGGAGGCGACCGAAATCCAAAATCTCGGCAAGATTCGGAAATTTCGAACAAAATCTGGACGAAATACAAAAATCAAATTTTAAATCCGGTTTTTTTTCAACCAAGAAATCCGAGATCTCGGCTGAAATCACCGAGATCTCGGTCCACATTGAACCGACCGAAAAATGGTTCAAAACACGTCAAAAAAATTTGAAAATTTTTTTGGATGGTCCTGACACATCACTAATGTTCCCATAAAAATTTGTGATGATGATCAAGCATGAGGAATTTTAAAAAATCTAACAGTAGTAAAGTCGTGATAAAAATCGTATGTAAAATCAGTTTTTGATTTTTTTAAATGTAACAAATGAACTTCAAGTCACTTTTGAATGCACTGAACTGTATTAATCTTGTTACTATACAATTACTGATCTTTGTACATTGGTTGCCACATGGAGTGCTTTGTTTGTTGTATGATTACTAGTGGTGAGGTGACAGATTACATTAGCTCTATATTGTGAATGAGTGTGAATGAAGTAAGGTACCCGTGAGCAAAAAGGGGAAATGTGCTCTTCTATAGTCTAATAGTGGAATTCAGATATCATACTTTGTATTCCACCTTGAGCGAGCAAATACAGAAAGTGGAGTTGGTTACCAGAGCTTGGCTAGGATTTAGGTAGAGTCATGGGTTTGAATCCCTTGTCCCCTAAAAAAATTTTCATTTTTTTTTCAACGTTTTTTCATATGGATTGTTCATATAAAATTTACAGATTATTATCATGCCTAATTTTTTAAAAAATTCCGAGAGTGTCATTGCCTGCATAAAATAGTTTATTGACTTTCCGAGAGACTACAAAATACTCAAACAACATTGTTTGTCGTGAAGTTGATACAGACGAGTTGGTTAGGGCGGCGCTGGGTTAGGATTTAGGCAGAGTCATGGGTTCGAATCCCTTGTCCCCAATTTTTTTTTCATTTTTTTCCAACGTTTTTTCATATGGATTGTTCATATAAAATTTACAGATTATTATCATGCCTATTTTTTTAAAAAAAATTCTGAGAGTGTCATTGCCTGCATAAAAATAGTTTATTGACTTTCCAAGAGACTACAAAATACTGAAACAACATTGTTTGTCGCGAAGTTGATACAGATGGGTTGGTTAGGGCGGCGCTGGTCTTCTGAGGCGTCACGGGTTCGGTTCCAGCTTCCCCGAATCAACGTTAAATTTTGGGAAAAAAATTTGGCAATGGGAGAGATCGAACCCAGGCCTTGGGCTACGCATGCGGGGCCTAACCATCAGGCTGCTGCAACTTTGTTTGCATATCATGGTTCATCTATGACATGAATCTTATACCATATATCACTGGGTGAACAAAATTGAATTTTTTTTGGAGACGGAGGGATCGAACCCTCGACGTGTGCTTCATACGCGACAGGTCTAACCATCTGAGCTAAATCTCCGGTCAAGAAAAGATGCATCCGGATCATTTTTGTGCTAATTTCGGTCTAACTAACCGAACTACGCGACAGGTCTAACCATCTGTAGCAATTTGAATTTTTTTAAATTTTTTAATTCTACCGGGATTTCACCGAGATTTCTATCCCTGATCCCGGCACCCCCATCGTGTACCAGTCGTCCTTCGGGAACTCTGAACTCCCAACAAACAGTGGTTTTTTAATACTACTTCCTCAATTTTACTTTATTTATCTACGTCGCGACTATCCGTTCCAATTTGTCCTCTAAGAAAATCTGGAGCACAGTTATTATAAATGCTTTAGAAGGGTTTTAAATGGTTGTTGTACGTCATATAATAGAGATACTTATGGTCATTATTCATTAAGTATCTATTAGATTTAATGTTTATTTAGTCTGGACGCACGATGACCTGTAGTTTAGTTTATATAGCGAACAGACGAAGTACCAAACAATGGTGCGTGCAGCACTCGCCATTAAATATATATAAATATATTTAAATATATATAACCCTGCACTGTCCTTCTCGATTGTGTCTTGTGTGTAAAAAGCATCAAGTGGCCTGCATACCAATTTCATAGGCGTTTCTCTGTACATCGTACAGCGCTTGATTAATTGGATGAGTGAAGTCCATGTCAGGTAATCGATCCACTATTCAGCTGTGGCATTGGTCATGAGAGGTGTTAATTACGGATACCCATGTACAATATTTTATGTTTTGAAAAGATATGCTGATTAGATGCCAGGTGACTTATATAGTTTTGTTTTGAAGGATGACTAAGGGACCATATAAAATTATAGTGTGGTCGTAGGTAACCAAAGCAACAAAAAAGACAGAGAGGTGCTTCTATGCTCTTCCTTCTAGTACAGTTGCACAAATCTTGAAGCAAGCGAAGGAGTAAGTAATCACCATCTACCTTTCATTCATGCTTTAATAGTTGTGCAACTTTTAAAAGGAAGAGCATAGAAGCACCTCTCAGACAGAGATTAGATGATTAGATACTAGATTATTCTTTAGCACTATATTTTTTTTTGTACAGGGCAAGGATCAAAGAGCCTTAAAAGATTCAAAAGGTTGTGAGAGAGCGACAATCTCTTGTGCTCTTTTTATATTGTGATTAAAGAGTTTTCAGTCGGTTCTCGCCTAATCTTTCTCTTTCACCGTGGTTGCTTCAACGTCGTTATTTTGATTCTCTCTATGAAATTAATCTTCTTCGTTTTTGAGACCGTGCACGCTCGTGCCGTATCTCACAGAACACTGATTCAATCCGAAACTGCTGCGTATAAGAAGATATAAGGGATCAAGTGTCAAGCTTCTGGTCACAATTTTGAGGAAACATAAGCTAAGGTCGATGAAGTTTTCGTCAGCTTTCTGTTATCTATTGATTTTCAACACATTGGCTCCACAATGTTTGATCTGCAAATTCTGTTCCGTAAGTACCCTGACAAAACGACCTAAAGAAAGAGTCCTAGATTATCATAACAGTTCTTACCGAAAACATGGGGCCGAAAGTATCGAACTCTGATGGGCTCCATGCAGAATGGGCCTAAACTAACCGCCCGGTATCATACCACAAACACTGGCCTAGGCCCAACAATCACAATATAGAGGGAATCACCACGCAGAGATAGCCCAGTGGGCTTTGACCCATCAGTAAATTAGCTGGAAAGAGAGAACAGCTGTTCGTGAGACGCGAGATCTTGCGAGTTTGGTGTGCAGTAAACAGAATGTAAAACTGGACTTTACTGATCTTGGATTAACTATCCCAAAAAGAGTTAAGTTCTTCAGCCAATCACATACGTAACGTTAGGTAAAGTGTAGCGTATACTCCCTCCGGTTTAGTAATATCTGTTGTTTTGGATATAGTAATGGTCAAACTTCCGAAACTTTGACTATCGATATATTTTTAAATATTTAAATTGGATACATGAAAATTATATGTGTAGACTTGTCTCGAGAAGTACTTTCATATTATTATAATTTTATTGGGTTTTATAAATATATTATAATAAAAATTAGCGGTCAAAGTTATTTTTTGAAGACCGTGTCGATGTCCAAAACGACAGATATTATCAAACCGGAGGGAGTATAAGAGTACAAACAAACACTCCATGCATGTACAATCCCGTAGACAACAATTCAAAGCGGAGCCAGTAGATAGGTTGCGTCCGTTTTCAGAACTCCATTTGACCACAGCGACGAACCCCGTGAGCGTACTTCCGTATGGATCATCACTGATTGCAACGTTCTACCAGCTAGCAAATTTAACGGTTAGATATTATAATACAATTATCTTTGATATATAATTATATTTTTTTATAATTACGCATTTGTTATATAACTCTAATAACTATATATGATTACATGATAATTTAAACATGCTCGTAAGCATAAATATCTCACCTTTCCTTTGGAAAAAAAAATTAGAAGACCTTGTTTGGAAGGCCTATTCTTAATCTAGATCCACATCCACATGAATCTGATCAGAAATGGCTATCTGTTCGAGTACACTCCCATATCTTGATAGCTCACGGGTCCATGTGTGTTTGACATGTGCTCAACGCGTGTTCGATCGTTGCATACACCATCCACACCTAGCGAGTGAGTGCTATTCTAAAATTTGAAATAAAAATTAGATAAAATTAGCATTTGGATTTGTATTTGAATTCTAACCTAAAACTAATATTTGAAATTAGAAAAAAAAACAAGAATATTCACGTCTTATATTAGAATAAAGAGTCCACACCAACTACAGTTATAAAAAAGAACAAAATTTTAGAATAAAAAATAAAAGGAAATAAACCATTTAATTTTCATACAAACTCCAAATTAAAATATGTACATACCTAAAATTTGAAATAAAAAGTTAGATAACAATTAGCTTTGAACTTGTATATGAATTCTAACATAAAACTCGTACGCAAAAATAAATAAAAATGAACATAAATTCATAATTAAAAAGGAAATTCATCATTTGATTTCCATACAAAATCTAAATTAAGTCGTTAAATTCTCCTTAAATCCTAAATTAAATAAAAAATAACATAAGATTAAAAATAAAAGGAAATTAGGGATTGATTTTTTAGTTTCATACTAATTGAAAATATATTGTTTGGTTTTATACAAAATTAAAATTATATAAATTTGCTAACTCGATAAAAAGATAAGAATTTGATTTGTATATATATAAATTGTTAGCTATTATGTAATAAAAGTCGATGACATGCTTTTTTCAAGAAAGAGATAAGAACAGTGTTTCTATGCTTTCTCTCCTAATACAAGTTGCATAAATTTTGAAGTAAACGAAGAGGTAAATAATCACCATCTGCATTTCATTTATACTTTAATATTTGTGCAACTTTTTTTTTTTAAAAAAAAATCACTGAAGCACCTCTCAACAGATAAGTATTGTAATAATGAAATTAAGAGACAATGATATAAATAAAAAATGGTATGTTGTGCTAGTTTACTATTTTGCTATACAAGTATCTAAGAAATTAAGTAAGTTTTGGTCATATGTGACAAGTATTAGAAAACATAGTGAGTATATTCTCTCATATAGTATATATAATATTAAAATACCACAAATAGAGTTGTGCAATAATCTATTTTCTAAAAAGAAAAATCACATTGTTTAAAAGCTGAAGGTTGAAAAACTGATGGTTGTTTGGCAATCCAGATTATAGTGGGGATAGGGTCGGGCGTGAACAAAACAGGGGGGCTTGAGCGTGAATAGTGAGGGACAATGGTGGGTAATTTCGACTGAAGTTAGATTGGTATTGTGGTCTTTTGAAAAAAAAAAGCTAGAAAAAGTTCCTCCAGAGTGGATTGTGGGATTGCTACAATCTGGCCTCCATATTGTTATAATTTATACTGAAGGTTTCCTGTTTGTTGATCTTCCAGATTTTAAAAACGGCTTTCTATAATCCTAACCGAAACAGACAGACCCTATACATGCTTCAAAGATGATTCACATGGGGTCACCTTGCAAGTTCAGAAAAAAAGGGGGTAAGATGTACCAAAATTATCGTCATCAAAACAAACAAAGGCGCTCTAGAACATTTGTCCATCCGAACAATTTCCTCCGCATTTCGCCTCGCGGTTTACAGTTGGCATCCGCGCAGAATTCAATTCAGTGGTTGGGGCCGGTGCCGCCGCCGCCGCCGCATGCTGCTGAAATGCGTATTCAGCTGCACAACGCGAGGAAACAAGCACGAGCAGAAACCGTGTCCCCCCTTTTCGTCATGTCTCCGCTCAGCTTCTCTCCGAGCCTCGAGCCTGGGCAAGTCGCAACTCGCAACGCGTTGTTCGATCCCACCCTGCGTCTCCCGTACAGAAAGGCAGATGCCGGACTCCCCTAACATGGCAACTCCGTGGCACGTACACTCCTAAGCACGCCGGCAGGTGTGGGTCCCATAAGTCCGTTATGGTGTGGAAGCACAGCAAATCCTGCCGCGGCAGATCTTGTTGTATTGTTGCCGCCCGATGATCCCATCGCGTATGTGGCACATGTTATTAATCCAGGCGTTTCTTGCATGTGTCAGTTTTCAGTTTGTGCATGTTTCAGTTTCTTGCTGTTATTGCATTTCAGTTTCATCTTTGAGTCATAGCCATAATGGTCAGTTTCATCTTTTGAAGTCATGGCTGTAATGTCCAGTTTCATGTTCAGTTTCCTGTTTCTTCTAAGGAAGAGAAAAGTAGAGAGTAGAAAGGAAATAAGAAGAACGACGCTAACTCAAGTCCGTTTTAACCTTGAGTCCGAGGGCGTCTCCAAGTGTGTGTTCCTTGTATTCTTGATGAACTAATTGGAAGAATATATCATGTATAGCTCTTGTGTTATCTATCCACGTGTTCGCGTGTGTTTAATCTTAGGAGTTCTAACAATTGGTATCAGAGCTGTGTATGCCCAAGATCCTACGTTACTACCTCGACTCCATGGCGTTGGTTCTGCAAGCTGCCGGGGGAAGTAGCGGCGTCTCGCTCGCGTACCCACTGCTCTCCTCGACGAACTACACCGCGTGGGCTATCAAGGTGGAGGCCATTCTTGATGCCCAGGGCCTTTGGGAGGCCGTGAACCCGGCGGAAGGCGCAGCCGCGGACGCACGGAAGGACAAGACGACGAGGACGCAACTTCTCCAAACAATGACGGAAGACATCCTCTTGCAGGTTTCACAGAAGAAGACATCGAAGGAGGTTTGGGACAGCCTCAAGGCAAGATTCGTCGGGCGAATCGTGTCAAGGCGGCGCGCCTGGCAACCTTGAAGGGAGAGTTTGATGCTCTCCGCATGAAGGATGGCGAGGTGCTAGACGACTACACCGGCAAAATCAGTGGCATGGCAGCGAGGTATGCCAACCTCGGCGCGTCACTCGACTATGCCGCTATGGTCAAGAAGCTTTTCGACACTATCCCAGATCGGCTGTACCCTGTCGTTGCAGGGATCGAGCAGTTCTGTGATGTTGAGACGATGCCTTTTGAGGAGGCGCTTGGAAGGCTAAAGGCCTTCGACGAGCGTTCTCGGCGCCGCACTCATGCTAGCGAGACTGGTGATAGCCAACTCTTGCTCACTGCGGCCGAGTGGGAGGCTCGGCAGAAGAACAAGGATGGCAGTTCCAGCTTTGACAAGAGGAAGTTCGATAAAACAAAGGTGAGATGTTTCAACTGCAATGAGTTGGGACATTTCAAATCAGAATGTACCAAGCCCTGAAACAAGAAGCAGGGGGAGCTGAATTTCACCGATGCTGACGATGAACCGACGCTCCTGTGAGTGAGCTCAGATGAACAACGCTAGTATTAGGGGGAGATTGTTATTAATCTAGGCGTTTCTTGCATGTTTCAGTTTTCAGTTTGTACATGTTTCAGTTTCTTGCTGTTATTGCATTTCAGTTTCATCTTTGAGTCATAGCCATAATGGTCAGTGTCATCTTTTGAAGTCATGGCTGTAATGTCCAATTTCATGTTCAGTTTCCTGTTTCTTCTATTTAAAGGAAGAGCAGGAAAAGTAGAGAGTAGCAAGGAAACAAGAAGAACGACGCTAACTCAAGTCCGTTGTAACCTTGAGTCCGAGGGTGTCTCCAAGTGTGTGTTCCTTGTATTCTTAATGAGCTATGTGGAAGAATATATAAGTGCGTTGGTATGAGCTCTTTCGGCGAGAGCTCAGACTTGGCGTATGGTGTCCGGCCTGGTCTTGACGACGGTTGCTCGCCCGGACGACTCATACGAGCAGTAACTTGGCTATTTTCGAGCCACCGCCTCGAATCTCTGGTTTCGGCAAATCAACATGCCCTTTTTCTTATTTCTTCTTCGCTTATAAAGTCCGATACATGGAAAGTAATCAACTGACGGATATCAATCGTAATCGATTGAAACTACCAAACGAGAATAGTATGAAATTGCAAAATAGGAAACGCTTGCATGGCCAATCATGAACGAGCCTAAGCCTATACTGGCAGACCTCTTCCTATAATAGACACGATCTATATCATTACTCCCCTTGGAAAACAAGCTTGTCCTCAAGCTTGCAAATGTGATAAGATTGTCGGCGATCGATCGCATCCACCCAAGTGGCTTCCTCTTGTGGTTCGCCTGGCCCGTGGACCAGAATTGACGTTGACCCTTGACAAATCGTTGGGCGAGGAGTTGGTGTGGCTCAGCCGATGTGGAGCCGCGTTGAGGGGGTCACCGTGTGGCAACTCCGAGGCCGACTGAGGGTTCCCCTTGTAACTGCTTCAACAAGGAGACATGGAACACATTATGAATGCGCATGTGGCCCGGAAGCGCTAGGCACGCCACGAAACTCCACGCGAGCCTCGACTCAAGTAGGGTCCATAGAAGCGGGGTGATAACTTGTGAGCAGACTCCCTCAGTAGTCCGCTGACGGTATTTTTGTAATTTCAACCACACCCATGAACCTGCTTTAACTGACCTCCCGATGATGCCGATCATAATGTTGTTTCATTCTATTTTGAGCCTCGAGAGAGGTGTGCTCGCGGAGGCCAACAGTGAATCACGATCAACTAGCCGACAAATAACCGAGTCAATAGTTGTGGTGCCTGGGTGATACTGGCAAGAGGGGTGGTGGGGACCTTCCATAGACCAACTCAAATCGGTGTCATATGAAGAGCGAGAATGAAAGGAAGAGTTGTAACAAAACTCACTGCCATGGAAGCCATCGACCGGTGGTAGGATTATCCGCCACTAAGCACCGTGAGGTACATTTCAATGGTTCGATTGACCTCGGTTTGTCCATCCGTCCGAGGATGATAAGCGGATGAAAGTAGTAGCGCGGTGCCACTTCGCTTTGAATAAGTCCTGGCTGCACGCGCTGAGGAACACCGGATCTCGACCAGACTATGGACTCGAGAATGCCATGGAGCCGACCACCGATCAAAGAAGAGTTTGGCGACCGTGGATGCTGGGCAGGACGGGATAATGCAATAAAGTGTGCATACTTTGAGAGTCGATCCACTACCACCAATAGTCGTTTTGGCCCGACGCCTTCGGCAAACACGTGATAAAGTCCATTGAGATGTCGGCCCAAATCTGTTGAGGTATCTTCAAGGTTGCAGCTGAAAGAGTCCGAGACAATGAGCTTGTCTTGTTGCGTTGACACACAACACATCATAGGCCACAAAGCGCTTCCACTGCTTGGCGCTGATTCACCAAAAGTAGGCGAGCTTTACTCGGTGAAGCGTCTTTGCACTCCTTCATGAGTCAAGTCGTGAACCGAAGCAATGATGGAGGCGATCAATGAGACCTGCGGCACGGTAAAAGGCGGTTGTGGAAGTATAGCAGCCCCTCCCGAACTGGCCCAAGCGCTTTGGCTCTGATCGAACTGCCTTGGCTGTGGTCGTGTCGTCAGATTAAATGCGCCGGGAGTCTGTTCTGTCGTCCGGCTGGTGGAGGTTTCGCCCACGCCTTATATCGCTCTTGAATGGCTCGGCACGATGGCTGCACTTCCTGGTCTGTGCACGCAACACTCCAACCACCTTCGGGTGACGCTCTCGCTAAGGAGATAATTGTACAAGCCGGTTCCAATTGGGGTATCGTGGAAAGGCCGTCATTGCTTGATTCATCTTGCCTGGTTTGTATTCCACTTGAAAATCGAACCCCATCAACTTGGTCGAGCCAATGTTGTTGCGGAGGTGTTATCGGTGCTTGGTTTAGTAGGAACTTGAGTCAGCCGTGGTCCGTGCGACGTGAACTGATGTCCCCTAAGCACGGCGCGCCAATGGCGAACCGCCTTAGACAACCCAATGAGTTCTCGTTCATAAGCTGCAGCTTCATGCCTTTGCCGCCACCGCCAGTTTACGGCTATAATAAGCAATTAGGTGGCCTCATTGCATTACCGCCAATACCAATTCCTGACACGCCGATTCTACCACGAATGGCCTGGTGAAGTCCGCATCCTGAGCACGGCTCATCATCACTTGTTTAAGCGAGAAAGGAATCCTCGGCTTCGCCCGCTCAAATAAACCCATTGCGGCGTAGTAAGGCTATCAATGGTTCAGCCACGCCAGCATAATTTTGGATGAAACGCCGATAATATCCCGTGAGTCCAAGAAATCCTCTCAACGCCGTCACGGAGTTAGGTCGTGGCCATGTTGCTATCGCCTGAAGTTTGGCAGGATCTGCGGATACTCCATTATATGAAATTATATGGCCCAGATAACCGATGCTCCTTTGAGAAACTGCACACTTGGATTGCTTCAGGTATAGTTGGTGGGCTTGTAACAGACGAAACACATGCTGGAGATGTTTGAAGTGTTCCTCTGTGTAACGATCAGATACCAAGATATCATCGAAGAACACGAGCACAAATTTGGCGCAGTATTCTTTTAATAATTCATTCATCAATGCTTGGAAAGTGGAAGCGCGATTGACAATCCGAATGGCATCACTAGAAACTCGTAGTGGCCGTGATGAGTCACCCAAGGCCGCCTTGGTAATGTCATCTTCGTGGTATGCGGACTTGATGGAAGCCTGATCGGTTGGTCCAACTTAGTGAAGAAGCACGCGCCTCTTAGTTCATCCAGAGTTCCCTCAACCATTGGGATGGGAAACTTGTCTTTATAGTGTGGAGTTTAACTCGATAATCCACGCAGAACCTCCAAGTGCTCACTGCCTTCTTGACTAACAAATCGGCGATGAGAAGGAGAACGCTCGATCGGATAATTCCTTGTTTGAGCATCGTCTCACATTGCCGCCGATCTCATCCTTCGACGTAAGGATACCTATAAGGACTAACGATTTATGGGATTGGTCCCTTCGCTAAGCAAATGCGATGATCGCAATGTCGTAGCGTGGTAACCCTTGTGGTTCTTGAAAAAGGTCATTGTATTCATGAAGAAGTCCTCGTATTGCCGTTCCTCCTCGAGTTCCATGTTCATCACCGTGACCGATTTTACTGCATGCCCCTAAGGAGCACCAACGTTCCTTTATGCTCGAAGGACATGGTGAGATGTCCAAAGTTCCACTGAATATTCCCCAACATCTGTAGCCACTGAACTCCCAGCACTACATCAAAACTTCCTAAGGGTATGACGATGAAAGGCGCTTCAAATTGGTGTCCCTCAATAGAAAATTCCACTTTGTTTACAGTACCCAGACAAGGTAATTTTCCACCTCCTGCGATCCTGACATGCATAGATTTGTGGGTTGAGCAACTCCACTCCAGTACACCTGCCGCATGCCCACTCACAAAATTATGCGTGCTACCACTGTCGATGAGACCATGTAGCACATTCCCTTGGACCGTGAGGAGGACCTGCATTGTATCTCCGTGTTTGGGTCCCAGCATGGCGATCATGGATAGGGACGGATCATCTTCTGGCGGCTCTTCTTCAGTCTCTTCTTCCCCTTGTTCCTCTACCTCAAGGTGGAACAAGCGTTTGCACCGATGGTTGCGACTGTATACCTCATCGCAGTTATAACATAGTCCCTTTGCTCTTCGATCTGCTATCTCATCCGCACTCAATCGCCTCCGTCTTCGAGTCGCAATGAGCTTATCAGTGGAGCCATCGGCGATCTTGCCGGGCATATGTCCCACACGAAACTGCAGGTCATGCGCTTTAGATGGCGTGGTTCAGACTGCATCGGAGCCCCGAGCTCGGTGTTCGGCCCTCCGGGCGCATACGGGCTGGGCCGGAGATGAGGTGGTAGGCCAAACCACTCCGCTGACCGAATGGGAGTCGTGGACCATCTTGTATTGGACATGCTCAGATTGCTTCTGCGACCAGGCCTCCTTCCTCCTTCGCTTCTCGAAACCCATCTCGCCAAATCCCGGGCCTTTCCCGCGGACCTCATTGCCAAGGCCAGCCGATACCCCGGGTGAAGGTCTCAACTAGATCGGTCTCTTCATTCTTGGCGTCCGCGCAAGCAGCCGCTGAAATTCGCGTGCGTACTCATCCACCCTACCGCCTCCCTGCTTCAAATTCACGAGATCTCCCAGAGGACCAACCGTGGAATGCCTGGTAAACCTGTGAATAAAGGTGTCATAAAAATCTTCCCAATGTATCCAAGTTGTCTCCTGCTGCCAATTATCTAGCACCTCCTGTGCTTCCCCTTGGAGATGAAGCCCAGCGACCTCCACATAGTCTTCCTCCGAATCGAGGCAGGCGAAAAAACCTTTCGCATTTTCTCAACTAACCATGGGTCTTGCGACTCCATCATAATCGGGAGATCGAATCTTGGTGGGCGAGGCACCCACCGACGGTCTTCTTTCCTCCGCTCCGACCTCTCTCAAGGCGGCTCTTCGCGAGATGCGGTCGTCCTCTTCCGTGGCTGCCTCCGGGCTCGTGATTTCGCCTGAGCTTGCGCCCCACCGCACCTCATCTCCGCCGCTTCTTCACACTTGGCGCCTTCGGGTGGATATAACTCCGCCTCGCTCGTCTCCGCCGCCGCTTTCCTTTGATTAATTTCATCATCTCCTCCATCATGTTCTTCAATCCCTTCACGCCCTCTTCTATCCGGCCGACGCGCCTCCATGGTCGCCCGGTTCCGGACCGAAGGCTCGACACGAAGCTCTTTCGGCGAGAGCTCAGACGGCGCCAGGTGCCCACTAAGCCCTGACGACGGTTGCTCACGACTCACGCCAGGTAACTTGGCTATTTTCGGAGCCACCGCCTGAATCTCTGGTTTCGGCAAAATCAACATGCCCTTTTCTTATTTCTTCTCTTCGCTTATAAAGTCCGATACATGGAAAGTAATCAACTACGGATATCAATCGTAACCGATTGAAACTACCAAACAGAATAGTATGAAATTGCAAAATAGGAAACTGCCTTGCATGGCCAACTGCGAACGCAGCCAAGCCTATACGGCAGACCTCTTCCTATAATAGACACGATCTATATCATGCGTGTTCTTCGTGTATAGCTCTTGTGTTATCTATCCACGTGTTCGCGTGTGTTTAATCTTAGGAGTTCTAACAGGACACGTCCTACTCATGTCGTGTTATAGGATCGAAATATTTCCTATCGTGGATCTGGCTACCTGTCATAGTAGAGGGGCATATCAGATGATATATGCCACCTGGTGTTGTTCCTGCGCCCGAGAAAAAGAATAATTTTGTAATTACCTATGAAAAGAGGCAAAAATACAATGAAAAAAAGCGAAGGGTAAGTAATTACCATATACTCTTCATTCATACTTTAATAGTTATGCAACTTTTAAAAGGAAGAACATAGAAGCCCCTCTCAAAGAAAAAAAAAATGTAACAGGCTAGATTAGCCAAAGCCTCCGGACACCGGCAGCCGCGTCCCCGCTGTCCTCCGCGCATTGCCAGCCCACATGCATTCCCGGAACGAGACAGGAACATGCGCCTCGCCTCGCCTCGCCTCTCCACTCGATCAAATTCTATTCCTTCGTTCTTCCATCACACTTCACTCCTCCAGTCCTCCCCCAAACTCTATATATAAGCATTGCGAGACACACACCGATCGATCACTACAGCAAACACCATCTCTTCTTCCTTTCATCACAGCTCCGCGCAAGGTGCGGAGAGCTTAAGCAATGGCGATGGAAAGGGCTTTCAGTGCGAAGTCTTTCGTGCTCGTGGTGCTCCTGGGACTCTGCATTGGCGAGCGGATGGCGTCGGCGGGGAGGATCGACGACGGGCTAGAGGTGACGTGGGGCGCCGACGGCCGCGGGAGCGTCTCGCCGGACGGCCAGGTCATCTCGCTGTCGCTCGATCACAACTCCGGCTCGGGCTTCCGCTCCAGGAACACGTACCTCTTCGCGCGCGTCGATCTGCAGATCAAGCTCGTCGCCAACAACTCCGCCGGCACGGTCACCACATGCTACGTAAGCCTACAATTCATCCACGCGTGTCGGGCTATGATCGAATCGATCAATGTGCAACCTTAATTTGGTTCGAGCTGTCAATTAATGGACATCCAATCCTTGTCCTTGCGTGCAGTTTATGTCGGAGGGGGCATGGGAGGTCCACGACGAGGTCGACCTCGAGTTCCTCGGCAACCTGACCGGCCAGCCGTACACGCTCCACACCAACGTCTTCGCCAACGGCACCGGCGACAAGGAGCAGCAGTTCCACCTCTGGTTCGACCCGACCACCGATTTCCACACCTACTCCATCGTCTGGACCTCGCAGCACATCCTGTAAGCATCTATCCGCGTCGCATTGCTGAATAATTCTCACTCACCACATCACCCATCACCCATGGAGGTCGAGCTCACAATTGAGGTTTATGCCATCGATTGGCCGCGTGCAGTGTGCTGGTGGACGGGACGCCGATCCGGGAGTACAAGAACCACGCGGCGCAGGGCGTGCCGTACCCGTCCTCGCAGCGGATGCGCCTGTACGGGAGCCTGTGGGACGCCGAGGACTGGGCCACGCAGGGCGGCCGCGTCAAGACGGACTGGTCGCAGGCGCCATTCGTCGTGCAGTACCGCAACTTCACCGCCGTGGACGCAGCCGGGCGCGCCGGCGCGGGGTACGGCCAGGAGATGGACGCCACGGCGCAGCAGGGCATGAAGTGGGCGCGCCACAACTACATGGTGTACGACTACTGCGCGGACAGCAAGCGGTTCCCCCAGGGGCCAGGGCTACCCGCCCGAGTGCTCCATGCTGTAGAGACTTACTCATTAAGCTTCGATGCACTTTGATTGCAAAGTTGGTTACACGTAGAGCATTAGGACAGGTTATACGTATACATTATAATAGTACTAGCATTGACCTCATTTCTTGTCTAAATTGATTCGTTCTTTTATGTAGAAAGAATAGATATACATATGCTTGTATTGTCCAGAAGGTTTATGGAAGCAGTGGTTCATTCTGAAATCCAGTCGTCCGGCCATTGCAACTGCTAGTTGAATTGTAATCATACATGGACGCGGTTGAAGCTGGTGTTATATGGTCGGCATGTCACTTCTTTCTTTGGGGAACAGAGCATGGAGTGCTTTGTTGGTCTATATGCATGTAAAG
Organism: Rhipidocladum racemiflorum; assembly: GCA_036346355.1. Classification (NCBI taxonomy): domain Eukaryota; kingdom Viridiplantae; phylum Streptophyta; class Magnoliopsida; order Poales; family Poaceae; genus Rhipidocladum; species Rhipidocladum racemiflorum. The sequence continues at coordinate 64,511,996 of CM070576.1, read as the reverse complement.
CACTTTAGCGTATTGTTTCTTTGGGAAACATGGATTGGAGTCGTTGTTAATTGTTTCTTGCTACCAGAGCAACAAATAGTAACTTTATGTGTATGCGAAATTCTTATTAGCTCATGTCTCGCACACCGATATATACTAAGTAGCTTTGTTAAACTACTCCGCGTCAACGAAAAACGATTGAGTAGTGCTTCTATGCTTTTCTTTCTAGACAAGCTGCACAAATCTTGAAGCAAGCGAAGGGGTAAGTAATCACCATCTACCTTTCATTTATGCTTTAATAGTTGTGCAACTTTTAAAAGGAAGAGCAGAGAAGCACTTCTCAAAATGATTTTGCATTTTTTTCAGAGAAAAAAATAGTCCTAGATGTATTTTCAAAATTTTTGGAGGCTCGAGAAGTATTAGAGATCATGTTGAAAAAAAAGTACATATATTTCTGTTGACGAAAATATTTTTTCCGGGGAAACGGAGAAAGGACCTGGATGTAAAAATCAGGGACCTGTTTGTTATATTTTTGGACCTCACCGCTATCCCGAAAAAAGCAGAAAAGGGATCGCTCACGATTTGTATTTAATATCGTTTCTTTTTTGCAACACTATATAGCCCCCTCGCAAACATTTTGTAAAAATAACCCCCTCTCTCATCGCGGAAAGCGCAGTAGGTGACACCTCTCCCCTGCAGCGTCCGGGAGTGTGGGAGGTGGCCGATGCCATGGCAGCGCGAGGGAGCGTGGAAGCACGCGCTGCTGTGCCCGAGGAGTGCGGGAGGATGCCTCCCACGCTGCTCGACTGTGACACCTCACCTTCCCGGCCTCACAACTCACTCCTGCGTTTGCTCCAGTCCGCGCTGCGATGGTCGCTTGGGTTGCCCCGGACCGGCTACCTCCTGCGCTCCTTGGGCGCGGCAGGGGCAAGGTTTGAAATTTCGTTTTGGGTTGACATCTCGGAGGTGTCCGAAATCTGAAATTTCAGCGAAATCTCAAATTTTTTGAAGAAATTAGGTTAAAATTCAAATCTGATAATTTTTTAATTGAGATTTCTGATATTTCATCCAAAATCACTGAAATTTCATATCTTTTCAAACCCTACCAAATGGTCCACCAAAGTTATAAAAGGGTCTGGTCTCTGTAGCAAAGTAGAAAAGTGTAGTTGGGCCAGTGGCTTAAACGCGCGGTGGCTTGTCAGAGAGGTCTTGGGATCGAATCCTAGGCTGCTAAGCGAGCCTTACCATCTCAGCTACACCTCATTCGAGTTATAAACGAGAACTAAAAGAATCAAATAAGGTCCATTTTTTAGTGATTTTGGCCCGCAGCAAAGACATCTCGACGAAATTTGCCGAGATTTCATTGAAATTGCCAAAATTACTGTAGCAATTTTTTAATTTTTTCCTGCCAGGATTTAGGATCTCGTCCCTGGCCAAAATTCTAAACCTCGGCCGAGATTTTTGAAATTTCGTTGGGATTTTGAACCATGGGCATGAGACATGTGTCATCTGCCACGTCTTCCACGGTAGGGGAGGGCGCATTTTTGCAAATGTGTTGAGGGTAGTGTTGTAAAAAATGGAGATAAATAGGCTAAATAAGCACAGTGTTCCCTACCAAGTACGACATTCCTACACTCCCCCCTAACAATTATCCAGTACGGTATCCACATCAACTGTGAGGCAAACAGGGTGAAGCCTAAGTGTATTTGGCTTCCTGCACATTTTTTTCATATTTAGTATGCTTTCGTACGAAATTACAAATCTAATCTCCTTCTCAACCACAAAAGTACCAGCAATCAATACGTGTCACTTACCAGTGCTGACGATCTTTTGCGATAGGTGGCATGTGTCATTTGTTGGTGATTTCGCGATTGTGAAGGAGGCTAAATTTACAATTTTGTTCAAGAAACGAATAAAGTTGAAAAAGTATGAATGGTCAAATAATAACTATCCTTGTGCTGGAAGAAATCGCCCGGCTCTCGGCGCGGCCACATTGACCCGATCGAGTTTTAGGCCAATTAGTCGTGTGCGCGTGCCCCAGGTCTTCTTCCACGCCGCTCTCATCCGATCACCATCGGACGACTAGCAAAAGCCCTTGCAGGCCCATGGGACGCGAGGAGGTGAGCAACTGGTCCAGATAGATTCATCCACGTCCACGCCATAACCCTGCCTCCTGACGCTCTCCACTTCCCCTACCCTCGTACCCACACGACCCTCACCGCCTCGCCTCCTCCACTCGGCCACCTCGCCATCACGAGCTCCCCCTCACCCCCTTGGCTTGCGCGGCACCTCCGCCCGCACCTACTGGTCAGTGGTCACCCGTGTCCCACTGTAGACGCCAGCTCTCTCCCCCGATGCAAGGCACTGACCCTAAAGCATCTAAGCTCCCAAAATGTAATTGGTTTTGATGATTAATGACAATTATGTTGAAGGACTAACGGTTTCTCTTGAAGCTTTGTGAGAATAGGTTGGTCCACTCAAAGGCGCTTGAACAAAGAAAAGGATTGTGATTTAAAGGGGTCAAGAAAGGAAGCTCAGAACCAAGGTCAATGTACAAGAATAGATAGGTTTTCTTTTTCTTTTTACCAATCTTGGTGTTAGAAGAAAAGATCGAACTAATAGATTAGATGTCGTACTATAAAGAGGGAGAAATGACTAGTAGCTTGATCTTGTCAACCGTTTAAAATTGGTCCAAATATTTTCAAATTCATAACAGAGGGGCAACGGCTCGGTGGGGAACAACCAGGGGGAGAGCAGCCGGGGCGACGCCGAGCCTGGGAGCAGGGAGGAGCGGGCGGCGCCGAGCTCGGGAGTAGGGAACCACGGGAAGGGCGGTCGATCGGTGAGGCGTTGGGTTGGGGCCTTGGGGGCCAACCGGGTGGGGGAGGAAGAGTGAGTGAGAGAGAGAGAGAGAGAGAGAGAGAGAGAGAGAGAGAGAGGGTAAGGGTAGGGGAGAAATGAAAAAACAAATCTCTCCCACCTACTTGGATCCCCCCCCAAACACAAATAGGTCCTCCAAACAACCAGATTAGAAATTCCAAGACTTAGGGAAAACTCGCAGTATTACAAATGGGCTCAAAGCCAGCTTCAGCTTCTGAAAAGATGGTAAGCCTCTTCAATCAGCTTAGCTTTTAAGCGGCTTTTGGTATAAGATAGAAGCCACATATAAGTATATAACTAGCAAAAGCCAAAATCTGAAAGCTACGCAGTATCTGCTTTTATAGCTTTTTGCTAAGAAAAATTAGATGTTTGTTAAACGGTCTCTTATAAAAAGCTACAACTGTTTTTCAGCCCAGAAAGCCAAAAGGCAGCTTTTCAGAAAAGCTACAGCTCCCCCAAACAGGTCCTTTAGATCCTGTTTGAAACGGCTTCAGCTTCAGGTTATGTCCTTTGGAAGCCAGAAGCTATTCCAAAAGACTATCTTTTTCGCAATAAGAAGCCAGAAGCCAGCAGCCCATTTGTACTAGAAGAAGCTGAAAACCGAAAGCTGGTATAAGCTAGCTTTCTACAGCTTCGGTGGGTTGGTGTTATGACTTTACCACTAGAGTTTAAATAAAATCACCCATTCCTACCAAGTATAAAATCCCAAACCGCACCACCCTTGCCCTTATACCTAAAAGCTATACTAAAAAACCAGATTGACAAACACCATACCTCTTTAACCCAGCTGTTCAGCCGTGCAACCCTTCAGCCATACAATCCAGTAAAAAACTACTTTTCAAAAAAGTTCCAATCATACCGAATAGAGCTTTAGTTCCTTCATAGATGATGGTTTTGGAGTCTTTCATACAAAGCATAAATAAAGAACTGATTTGATTCATTTGAAGTGCATTGCAATGTTTATCCCTAGGCAACCATTCCTAATTCCCAGAAATAAAAAGCTAAAGCCATACTCTTTTGCCACTTTTCTTTGGTACCCATATTTTCAAGTATTTAGTCAATCACCTTTTCAATTGTTTCTCTATTTTGCGGTGGATGTAAACTGCACAAGCCAATTCATTCACATCACGTCAAATCATCAATAGCTCGGATGTTCATTGGTATAGATATGTATAGACTCAGCGGTGTGTCTTATTCTTTACGAACGATTATCTTGGGTGTGTCATAAGGTTCAAAATCTCGCCGAAATTTTGGATCTTAGGCTCCCCCAAGTTTCATAATATCAGCAAAATTTAAAAACTTTAATAAAATTCAAAGTGCTACAGTACCTATAATCTCGTCGGGATCTCGGTAAATTTGACCGAGATTTCAATAAAAGTAAACCGGATTTGACCAAGTTTGATCGGATTTTGACCGAATTGGATTCTTTGCGTCGTTTCCCATCTAGGACAGTCAGTAGATCATAATTTCCATGAAATTGAAAAAATCCTAAAAATTCAAAATGTGACGGTGCGTAAAATCTCTTTTGGCAATGGTTTTATATAAGTTCGATGTGGATGCTTATATGATCGTGAATCTCTTTTGGCAATCGCTTTTGTCCCAGAGACAATGTTACTTGGACATGAATATGGGAGTCAGAGACTTATATTCATTTGTCCGATTCTGTAAAAAAAAGTTGAACACGGAAAATGCTACTTGAAATCGGACACGGGTGTCGGAATACGACTCATATTTGAGGTATCTGATTTGGCAAATATTTTTAAACACGGGTGTCCGAGAAACACTGTCTAGAGATGAAACTTCTCTTCATTGAGCAGAAATGATTCGATTCTCTAGATGTTCTTTATACGATTGAATGTTCTATGCATACCAGTTACACCAATGTTGATGTTCTGTTATTATGAATGCGCTATTTCTATGCTATTTTACATGCTATAGTGGTTATCCTTATGCTTGCAGCGAGTTCTAATGCATGTATTTTGATGTTTGCATTGCTGCACGGTAGCGTGCCACGAAGCACGCTGTATTTGTATTTTACAAGGGGTCTATGCTCAGCAATCTTCCAAACAAGCCGTGTTCCGGAAATTTAAGCAGAGGTTATACGCGATTTTACACGGAGGTCTTTGGGGTTCCGCAAATGCTGGCAGTTTTATAAGAAGGCCCACGAGGTTTTGGAAATTTACAAAAAGGTTATAAGTGATTTTACACGAATTCCCTTAGAGTTCCAAAAATTTATGAAAAGATCATGTGTTAGCAAAATTCGTCCGGTGTAATGTAGCGTATAATTCCATCCTAATAAGCTTCAACAGGTATGGTAAGCTGAGAATTTCCTGGCATTCTTTGATCTAACAATTTCCCGGCTTCCAGTGAACAGAAAAATCTCAAGCTTCTTGTAGTGAGAATCCAGCAATCAGAGTACTTTTTGACCTCGATAGCCGATAAGTAATCAAACCCACTTGCCACCGGCTCCATGTAATACATGCCGTGCCACGCTCCGGCCTAGCAGATTCCATCGGTTCCGACGCTCCCCATGTGCCTAGACAACCGGAAGGTGAAAACAAAAGCCTTCACCTCGCCGTCGAGGCGGTCTCGACGTGGTCGCATCAATGAGAGAACGCAGGCGCCATTACGACAAGATGGCTCCTGCATGTCCTGCCGGTCAGTGGTGTAGGCTTGACAAAAATAGATGAGGTGCTTAATGAGGTGTGTTAGACAACCTCGTTATCGAATAGTCCGGGGTTACCTAATAGATATAAACTGGAAAATAGAGAGAGAGGGAGAGAGAGACACAATATGAGGAGGAACTGCTCTGCTTTATTATTCTCATTGCTTGTGTACAATGGGGTGACCCCCTGCCTCCTATATATAGCGGTTCTGCTTAGAGATAAGGAAGAGTCCATATAGGATACGTCAATCGGTTTCCTAACACTCCCCCTTGGACTCTTCACTACGAGATGCATATGCCTCATTAAAACTCCATAAAAACCCAGTGGGAAAAATAATTGGAGAAAGAGTACATAGCACACGCTTGCTGTGTTGCACGGATTGCCTCATCAAAAACCTTAGGTAAGAAAACTTCAATGAAAAACTTACTTAAGGAAAAGAGTACAATCCACCCAAACTTCAATGTTAATCTTCAAGATTCACGTTGGGTACTCAAACTTCATGTTCGAGATTTATGTAGGAGTATGTGAAAATTCTCCCCCTGAAATCTGCACTTCTCTAAGCCTCATCATCCCGATTCCTCTAATACATCTTTCAAAGGAAGATGCCGGAGTGACTTAGTGAATAAATCTGCGAGATTTTCACACGACTTAGTATGCAAGATCTTTATCTCGCTCATCTTATGCATTTCATGGGCATAAAAGAACTTGGGGTTGATATGCTTTGTAAGGTTACTCTTCACATATCCCATTTGCACTTGTGCAACACAAGTTGCATTATCTTCATAGATAATAGTGGGGTTTGTTCCATGTTCAGCCACATGACTTCGGATGTGGTGAACCATTCTTCGAAGCCATGCACATTCCCGAGAGGCTTCATACAATGCAATGATTTCTGAGTGGTTAGTCGACGTTGAGACAAGAGTCTGCTTAGACGACTTCCAAGAAATTGCTGTTCCACTGCAAAGAAAAACATACCCAGTTTGTGACTTGCCAGTATGTGGGTCCGATAGGTACCCAGCATCGGCATAGCCAACTAAATTCAATTCATTGTTTCTTCTGTAAAACAGGCCGAGGTCTTTGCTTCCTTGAAGGTAACGGAAGATGTCCTTCACCCCTTTCCAATGCCTTTTGGTGGGTTCTGCACTGTACCGTGCTAGCAAATTCACGGCGAACGCAATGTCCGACCTAGTGCTATTTGCAAGGTACATGAGTGCTCCAATTGCACTCAAATATGGGAATTCCGCTCCTAGGACTTCCTCCCCTCTTCTCTAGGCCTGTATGGATCTAGGTCTGCTTGGAGTGACCTTCCGACCATTGGGGTCTTTGCGAGGTATGCCTTCTCAAAACCAAATCTCTCTAATACTTTCTGCGTGTAGGATGATTGGTGTACCAAGATTCCGCCTTGGACATGTTCAAGCTGCAAGCCTAAACAGAACTTGGTTTTACCCAAGTCTTTCATTTCAAACTCAGATTTCAAGTATGTGCATGCTTCTTCAATTTCTTCATCCGTCCCAATGATGTTCAAGTCATCTACATAGACGGAGATTATACAAAATCCATTCTGGGATCGTTGTATAAACACACATGGACAATCTTCGCTGTTCGAGTAGCCTTTCTTGCAAAGAAAGTCACTCAAGCGATTGTACCACATTCTTCCCGACTGCTTCAGTCCATACAGTGATTTCTCCAATTTCACATCAGATAGGTTTCTGTTTGCTCTGTCTTGGTTCGGGATAGGGATACCTTCCGGTAATTTCATGTATATCTCCGAATCCAAGTTTCCAAACAAATATGCTGTGACAACATCCATTAGCTTCATTTTCAACTTCAAGTTGACTGCCATTGAGATCAAGTATCTAAAGGTAATTCCGCCCATGACCGGAGAATAGGTTTCTTCATAATCAACCCCAGGACGTTGAGTGAAACCTTGAGCGACAAGCCTTGCCTTGTACCTTACAACTTCATTGTTTTCATTTCTCTTGCGAACAAAAACCCATTTGTGACCTACGGGGTTTATATGGGGAGGCGTGCGGCACACAGGCCCAAACACCTCTCTTTTGTTCAGAGAGACTAACTCTGCAGTGATTGCCTTCTTCCAATCTTCCCAATCGAGCCTTTTCTTGCACTCTGCGAGAGATGCGGGCTCGGGATCATGATTAATGATCGTAGCAATCTTCTTTGCAAAGTATGCATCGACATTGGCTGTTGCTCTATTCATTGATTCTCCTGATATTACAAAATTTATGGCCATTTCATCATGGGGTGCTTCGTGCACTTCTACTTGCTCTTCATTGCTATTTTCCATTCCAGGAGCAAGTTCCTTTAGTTTTTCTCCGCCAATGTGTGCGCACACATTATTTCCGGCGGCTTCTTCCAATGGAAGGTTCAGATCTGGAATTGCCTTTTCCATAGGCTTCTTTCCAGTGCCAGGTCTCAACTGGCTCCCCTTCTTGCTTTGGGGCACTTTTGTGATTGGCTGTGGTAAGTCCTCTTGCCCAGTTTTCCCCAGACGTCTCCGGGTACTTTGGGTTTGAGAAGCCGCTTTCCTGTTCTTTTTCTTTGAGGCCTCTGAGCAGGATGAGGGATACCTTCTCCTTTCTTAGGTATTTCCACCTCTCTCGGTGCATTTCTTGCGGGTACATGCGACTTAACCACGCTCTTGAGATCACAAAATGATCAGGCAGTTCATTTGCTAAATTACGCAAATCAATTATCTTCGGACTTCTTGATTTGCTTCATTAGTGCGAGGGTCATGTGCGGGGATCCCAGTGGAATGCCATATTATTTCCCGGTATTTTTCATCCAATGGTTGATTCTCTCCCCCTAATGACGGGAAACGGTCCTCGTCAAAGATACAGTCAGCGAATCGGGCTGTATGCAAATCTCCAGTCATGGGTTCCAAATACCTGATTATGGATGCACTCTCATAACCAACGTATATCCCAGACTTGCGGAGAGGGCCCATTGCAGTCCGCTGTGGGGGTGGTATAGGTACATATACCATACAAACAAAATTTCTAAGATGGGAAATCTTCGGGATGACCCCTTGCACTAGTTGCATAGGTAAATGGATGTTGTAGGCCGATGGTCTATAATTGATGAGTGCTGCTGCGTGCAGGACTGCGTGTCCCCAACAAGTGTTGGGCAAGTTACAACTCTGCAAGAGCGGTCTGGCAATGAACTTAATCCTCTTTATTAGTGCTTCAGCTAGCCCATTTTGCGTATGGACGTGCGGTACAGAGTGCTCAACAGATATTCCGTTCTTTGTGCAATAATCATCAAATGCCTTGGAAGTAAATTACGGCATTGTCCATTAGAATGGACTTCACGCGATGATCAGGAAAAGCATTCTTAATTCTGATGATCTGCGAGATCAGTTTTGCGAATGCATGATTCCTTGTTGACAGCAAACATGTATGCGACCATTTCGAGGAAGCATCAATGAGCACTATAAAGTATCGAAACGGCCCTGACAAGGGCTGAATCGGGCCGCAAATATCCCCTGAATGTGTTCCAGGAATGTAGGGATTTCATGTTGCACTTTTATAACAGAGGGTCTAGTTATTAATTTCCCGGTGGCACATGTATGGCACACAAAATCTTCATGATTCGGAAATTTTTTTTAACATTAATGCCATGACCTTATGAGTTGTTAACTATATTTCTCATCATTCTAAGACCAAGATGACCTAAATATACAATGCCATAAAGGAAAATAATTCAGAGCTTCTAAAGAAGTATACACTGCGTGTGTATTGATTCTCGTGTAGTACAACCAAGATTCATATGAGGGATATTTTTCTAATACCATTTTTTTTCATATTCCGCGTGCTTCACAATGCACAAATGCTCTTTGCCATTTTCTTCATTGGTTTCTACGTGAAACCTATTGGCGCGAATATCATTGAAAACTTAAGAGAGTGCGTGTTGATTCAGGGTACAAAAGGGCTTCTTCAATTACCAAAGTTGTACCCATTGGCAATATAATTGTGGCCTTTTCAGAGCCTATTATATGCGTATCGCTTCCTGCGATTTTCGTAATCCTTCCAGCGTTCTTCGTGATCGTCTGGAAGTATTTCGACTCTCTTAAGATGGTATTAGCTTTGTCTACTATCAACAATGCATATCTCCTCTATTTGGGCGCTACACAATTTCTCAATGAAAAGAAATATAATTCTAATCATACAGTGGCAAATTAATTCAAAAATATTACTTGCAAATATAGAATACTGGAATAAAGAATAAATTGCAATTCTATTCATGAGAAAAGAAAATGTATGCTCTTCGAGAGCTTACAATTCATTACTCAAAATTCATTAACAACCACTGTTCTGTAGTCTGCAAAATTTCAAAGTAATTCAATCTTGTTGTGCTTAGAGCAAGATGGTGGACTTGAGCTTCTCGAACCGCTTCAAGTGCGCTTTATAACTCAAGTACACTCACCTCACCATGTATTCATTCTTCAGAGTGGCTGAAAGGTGATGTCTGAGAAAGGGCAAAGTTTGATCATTTTGCTCGGCATTAGGTTGTGCGTCCCCACGAGGACCCTAAGCCACATTTGGAGCTTCTTCGCAAGCATGATATTCAAATTTGATGCCCATGTGAGATAGTTCTGTCCATTCGGGTCGATTCTTCAAACTCACGCTTGACAGTGCCAGGTATTTGCATATTCACAAGATTCTTTCTTTAGATTACTTCGTGTAATCTAATAGATAGTGGTTGCAAAAATTCATAAATGCATAAAACAAATTCTCATGAATTTCCAGTAAACTAAAAGAAAACAATAATTACAAGATTCATAAATACAAGATTCATAATTACGGGATTCATAAATGCAAGATTCATATATACACAGATTCATAAATATTCATAAAGATTCATAAATACAGCTTCGTGCATGTATGTGATCGGCTTCGTGCAAGCGATCAGATTTATGCGCGCGATCGACTTCATGTATGCCATCGGATTCATGTGCATGATCGACTTCGTGCGATCTGTTTCATGTGCACGATCGGCTTCGTGCATGCGATCGTCTTCATATGCATGATCGACTTCATGCGATCTGTTTCATGTGCGTCGGCCTTCTTGGCGCGACGGTGGCCGCTTCGTGCGGTATGCTTGAATTTCCAATGAATTATATTAAGGTAATTTTTCATCATTACTTGATAACAGAAAATAAATTCCAACATAAATTAAATGCGGTGTAATGCTAATTACAATTTATGTAACTCTCGTTGGTTGGGAGCGAAAACAGGTAACGAATATCTCCGTCAATTCGACTCTTGGCCAGGTCAACCTGCCCCTAGGGCTCACATGAGGGAGGGAGCACTTCCCGTTTCCGGGTGCCAATTAAAGAACCAAGCCTCATGTGTGTTTTCCTAGACACCAATTGTCTCATGTCTGTTTATTCATTACCAAAATCAAATCCCAACCACTCAGGTTCTCATAAAATGTTGTATGAAATATTCTGAAATTTTCCTAGCACTTTTCATAATTTCTGCTAATTTCCAAGCAATTTTCAGAATTGCTTATGTAATAGAAAATAATTTACCACATAGTAGCGGCTATAGGCCTCGGAGCGTGACGGGGCGGCTCGAGCCGGGCGCGAGGCGGCCGGCGACGGCTGCGAGCCGAGGCCGGTGGTCGCATGCCGTCGCGTCGGCGCCGCCAGTTGCATGGTCAAGCATGCTACGGCTGCATGCAATGCAAGCAAACATGCATGTCTTTCAATTCCCCACGTCCACCCACATGCATGCATGAGGCAATTCGGTTGCATCCAGGAAAGAGCATGCATGCACAAAGGCGTGACGGATGCCTTGATTCTTCTTGAATCTCGATCGTGTATGCACTAGTTCGTGATGATGCAAACACGCATGCATAGCGCATATACAGCAGCAGTCTGCGAGGCCATGACGCAGCCAGCGGCGATGGCTTCGCTGCGCGAGGGGAGCACTGGCGCGGCGACGGGCGGCTCCAGGCGCGGTGACGCCTACGGGCGTGGCGACGGGCGGTTCTGGCCAGATCCGGTGAGGTGCCTTCTGGGCATCCGGGGTATGTGATAGCTTCGTGCCCACGTACTGTTGCTTCGTAATAGGGCTTCGTGCCGATGTACTATAGCGATATGTAGCTTCATGCTACGATCTGCGAAAGTTGTTGTGAACTTGTAGTTTCGTGCCACGTTGAAGAACACGGTACTTAGATGCGTAGATTAGATGCATACTCGTAGCTTCATGCCACGATTAGATGCATTCATACTATGTACTAGAGAAACACCGCGAACTCGTAGCTTCGTGCCACGATTAGATGCGCGTAAAGAATTGAACGAGCTATTAGATTCAATCTTCTGTTTCTCACCTTTCCAATCTATTCTCCGGTGGGCTATCGCGTAGGATAGAGTCGCGTAGGACTTTTTCTTTCGGCAATCCGAGTGGATGCCGGCTTGATGGCGAGTTGATTGCAGATCGGATCGGGCGATCAATCGCCGGTAGTAGTCGTTCGTCATTGTCGACGATCCTTCACTTCTTGTCTTTTTCTCACCTTTCAATCTTTCTCCGGTAGAGCTTCGTGCTGATAACGTGTTAGACAACCTCGCTATCGAATAGTCCGGGGTTGCCTAATAGATCTAAACTGGAGAATAGAGAGAGAGGGAGAGAGAGACACAATATGAGGAGGAACTGCTCTGCTTTATTATTCTCATTGCTTGTGTACAATGGGGTGACCCCCTGCCTCCTATATATAGCGGTTCTGCTTAGAGATAAGGAAGAGTCCATATAGGATACGTCAATCGGTTTCCTAACAAGGTGAACCATCACCCGCCCAAGGTCTAAGGGGTCCGTTTTGTCGTCATCCACCTCATTTGATCTCTAATTTTTTGGAATAATCTTCAATTGGTATATATGACGTATTATCGTTTTTACAATTTACTAACCGATAATTTAAATTATATGATGTTGTTTTGTGGTGAATTTACTGTGATATTTTTGTTGAGTTTGTGTACTAAACATTTCAGAATGTAATCAATTTAGCATCAATAATTAAAATAAAAAACAAAACAAAAACTTACCTTATCCATCGACGACTCCCCACTGGTTGTCTTCTCCGATTCTCCCCACTGATGAGTGGCAACTCCCAAGTGCCGTGGCCCCACCCCCTCTCACCCCGCCCCGGCCAATAATTTACTAATAATCCAATAATTTAAATTTATTAATCAACTAAGAATCTTATATTAAATTATATATCTTGGGAGTGGCAGAAATCCAAAATCTCGGTGAGATCTAGGAATTTCAAATAAAATTTGGATAAAATTCAAAAACTAAATTTCAAATCTGGTCATTTTTCAACCAGGATTTTTGAGATTTCGACCGAAATCATCGAGATTTTTTTACCTGTCCAAGATTTAGAATGTTAGGAGGTCCAAAATCCAAAATCTCACGGGACGGGATTTGGATCCTGACTTCCATCCACTTCCTTAACACCACCTGCGCCGGCTTGGTTGGGTAGAAGAAGATCCCAACGGCCCTGGTGAGGAACACCGCCCACATCAGGAACTTCAGCACAGCCATGGCCAGCAACGGCATCATAGTAGGTGAGCTCTTGCCCGACAATGATTGAGTGGCTGAGCAGCTCGGCCTCGGCGCGTGCCTCCCCCAGGATCCCCATGGCCCACCTCGGCGACCTCGCTTAGTAGCCCCTCCAGGCTCCATCGACGGCTCGGTGTCTCCCCCACCCCGCGGCGCAACGGGCAACAGCTCCCCCACCATGGTGCCTTCCCCACCTTGCAGGCTCCCTCCACTTGGCCTCGGTGCCTCCCCTCCGGCGTCCCTTCGTCGGCGCCTCCCTAGCAGCTCGGTCCCCCACCTCGCCCCCTCCATCGCCAACGCTGCACACGCATGCCGAGCTGCCGATGAGTTGTCTCTCGCTCGAGATTTAATTAGGGATTTTGAAGTTCGATTGGGCAATTGGGGATTGTGGATTTGAGTATCGATTGTGGAATCAGGGAGGTTAGTTGGTTTAGTGGCACCACACTTGAATCGTGGTCCCGATCCGTGCCTCCTCTTCGAACTCCATTGGTGACTTCCTCCTCTCATCCTTTTGCGGCTCCGTTGGGCCGATAGCCGATGCTCCGCTGCCTGCTCCCACCAAAAAAATGCCGACGGTCACTGGGGTTCGGGGGAGGCGCGAGGGGCAGAGCTGGTGCGCTAGCCCCCTCGCGCACCCCCCGTGTGTCTACCAATGCTACCGGCTAAACAAGAAGAACTGGACCAGTATGCCACATTGGTTTTTTTTATCGAAAAAAGCATTGTCATATTGATGGATATGTGCATGGAGTAGCACTAGCACTGAAGACCTCCTGATACAAATAGTTATCATTTTAGACATTATCACGATGTTTAAAACATATCTTTAACCACCAATTTTTATTATAATATATTTGAAAAATCTAATAAAATTATCATATTATAAAAATTCTTTTCAAGATAAATCTACATATATAATTATTTTTATGTATCTAATTTAAATATCTATAAAGATATTGATAATCAAAATTTCAAAATTTAGCTACATCTTACATTCAAAATAACAATCATTTCTGAGTCGAGTGAGTACCAGTTAATGTCACGATCCATAGGACACATAACAGTGTGTGAGGAAAGGAGCACCAATGGCGGCCAAGATCATATGCTGAGCAGAACGGCTGCGCGGCCTTCGAAATGAGTAGTTAATTACTCCCTCTGTTGGAATTTAGAGGGCGTATTAGGTTTCGTTAGGACAAGGCTTTGACCAACAATTACTCTATTAGTATATAATTTTTATGACACAAAATTGATATTAGTAGATTTTTATTCAAAAGTACTTATATATAATTATGATTTTGTATTGCATAAATGATATATTAATAAAGTAATCGTTGGTCAAAGTCTTGTCCTAACGAAACCTAATACGCCCTCTAAATTTCAACGGAGGGAGTAACATATATGCCCGCTTCATACTTCGATTCAAGTACACACAGTCAACCCAAAGTCTGAATTACGTACGCACTACGTAGCGAGTAAAGGAGGCAAAGAAGGTTGTTCAAAAGGTTTGTAGTTGTACAGAAAACAGTATACTCACATGAGTTATGCTTAATACTTCAACCCTACATGAAAAATACTGCAGCAGTGATCGAGTTCTAGATGCAGTACTACTGTAAAGACATATATGTGCATGTTCAGAGGAAATGCATGCAGGCTACGTAGGGCACCGACCGGGAAACTATTATATAACGATGTATGCTAACAAAATGCACAAAATTCCAGATAATATCAGAGTATGTCTTTTAGACATTGTGATGCATCTTTGGAGCACATCAAGTGTCCGCAAAAGGACGTGATGCGGCGCACAAGAGTCGGCGTCGTGGCGGTGGCAAGGAGTGTGCACGCCCCGATGTAGATGCAGGTGGTTGCGGCACTGCTGGTCGCGAGGTAGCTTGTGTGCCCAAAGGTGAGATGTGTCGAGCTGCCATTGCACATGAGGCACTAGCAGAAATTAAGCTGTTCGTTCTTTACATGATGGCGTCTAGCACATGTGCAAGTGCATGTTAGCGTAGATGAGTCCAGGGGTAATTAGAAGTGTCGAGTTGGGTGGGTGTGTGCGATTGTTAGCACATGTGTTGAGTTATTTACATGCATGCATATGGTTAGGAGTGTGCACGTAGAGTGAGTGGGTATGCATTGCATGTATGTGTGCGAAAAAAAAGTAGGAAAGACGATGTGACAAGATGACAGGTGGTTATCTCTACGTGTCTCGTTGAAATGGTGTGAGGACGAGACCACACCGCTGTAAAGGTGTGAAGATGTAAGGAGATTGACGAGGTGTGTCCTTCATCCTGCAGTCGATTCCAAGTATGTGAAGATGGATCCGACGAGTTGAATCCAAGACAAGAAAGAGGCGTGGCATTGTCTTGAAGTTGTGTCCAAAGAAATTGTTTAGGTTACAAGATTAGGGGGTGATTGTTAGAACTAATCTTGTAACTAGGTTATTAGATAGAAGATTAGTAGTGTCATTAGTGGGTTGTGCGTGTGTTTGCATGTAGTGGTAGGCTGATTGTGCGTGTGTTTGCATGTAGAGGCAGTAGGCTAGCTGCACGTCGTGAGCATTTGGAGTTGAGCGTGTTGCACGGTGGAGCATGCATGCAGTTGAGTTGCTGGCCGAGTCCTCAGGCTGCACGACGCGAAGGACGTGGGAGCGTGGCCGGCCGAGAGACTCGATCTTGTTAGTTGCTGATCGTGCTATCAAGGCTGATGCTAATGCGTGTGAGTTCATCTAAGCATGTATCTTGCTACTGAGAAATGAGTGAGAAACAAGAGAAAAGGCACTAGCTGCGTTGTGTCGAAAAATTTGTGTGTGTGCTCTCCTCCATTGTGTATCACGTGAAAGTGTTAGTTGTGACCACTGTGTTCGCGTGAGTAATTATCCGGTTCCAACATTTGTGGCACATTGTTAGAACTAATCTTGATTAGTGTATCTGCATTTTGTTTTGCATGCTAATTAGTTTGGTTGAGTCATCGGATGATTAGTTTATGAGTACTAGAATGTTGCGTGCTCCTGCATGTGAGACTAGTTCCTGCATGTGTGCACGTTCTGAGTCGTACATGAGAATCGGTCTGCAGGTTGTTGCATGGTATGCGGATCTAGGTAGTTGTTTTCCGCATGCAATAGTGTGTGCATTGTCATTAGTGGTGGCGTGAGTTTAGGATCATGGCGTGAGTGCTGGCCGAGTGATTTGGCTGGCTCTTATATCCCTTTGCATGTACTTTTGAGTATATATATGAATGGAAAATGACATGAGCTGTGTGTGGCGTCGACCAAAGCTTGCTAGCTTGTGCTATTTAGTTCTTGTGTGCTGGCATCCACCAGAGTGAGAGCGTGAGTGTTTGTGATAAACACTTTAGAGACAGGGAGTGATTCCAAACATTTGGTATCAGAGCTTCCAGGTTATGCCGAAGATGATGCCGCGCAGTGATGCCTCGTCGAGCGGAGCCATTGTGAGGAGTGGCTTGGGTGACTCGACGACAACGACAACGACGACAGCGGGAAGGCCCCCGTACCCGATGTTGACAAGGACGAACTACGCAGTGTGGGCGATGAGGATGAAGTACTTGCTTCGAGCCAACGGCGCATGGGGTGCTGTTGTTCATGAGGGCTCGTCCAAGGACGTCGATGAGAGCAAGGACTAGCTGGCCTTGACGATCATCTCACAGTCGATCGACGATGAGACGCTGCTGCGAGTTGCGGAGAAGGAGACCGCGTCTGATGTGTGGACTACGCTACGCTCTATGCATGTGGGCGTTGAGCGTGTTCGGGAGGCGAGGATCCAGTCCTTGCGCCTCCAAGTTCACGGATGCGTCCAACGAGCGTCGTGAACTTCACCGCGAAATCATCCACGGACACTGCATCACTCATCTTGAGGTCATCAAAATCCGAGCGCAAGGACTAGATCCTCGCCTCCCGAACACGCTCAACGCCCACATGCATAGAGCGTAGCGCAGTCCACACATCAGACGCGGTCTCCTTCTCCTCAACTCGCAGTAGCGTCTCGTCGTCGATCGACTGTGAGATGATCGTGAAGGCCAGCTGGTCCTTGCTCTCATCGACGTCCTTGGACGAGCCCTCGTGAACAACAGCACCCTATGCGCCATTGGCTCGAAGCAAGTACTTCATCCTCATCGCCCACGCTGCGTAGTTTGTCCTTGTCAACATCGGGTACGAGAGCCTTCCCACTGTCATCGTCGTCGTTTTCGTCGAGTCACCCAAGCCACTCCTCACAATGGCTCCGCTCGGCGAGGCATCACTGCGCGGCATCATCTTCGGCATAACCTGGAAGCTCTGATACCAAATGTTGGGAATCACTCCCTGTCTCTAAAGTGTTTATCACAAACACTCACGCTCTCACTCTGGTGGACGCTAGCACACAAGAACTGAATAGCACAAGCTAGCAAGCTTTGGTCGACACCACACACAGCTCACGTCGTTTTCCATTCATATATATACTCAAAAGTACATGCAAAGGGGATATAAGAGCCAGCCAAATCACTCGGCCAGCACTCACGCCATGATCCTAAACTCACGCCACCACTAATGACCATGCACACACTATTGCATGCGGAAAACAACTATCTGGATCCGCATACCATGCAACAACCTGCAGACCGTTTCTCATGTACGACTCAGAACGTGCACACATGCAGGAACTAGTCTCACATGCAGGAGCACGCAACAATATTCTATTAATATGCCTTGGATATTTGGAATGACATGTACAAGATGTGACAATTTGAAGTTTGTTCATAGAGGATGGAAAGTTGATGGCTGATGCAGAAGCTGGTGAATTTTGGGGTTTGTTTGGTGGCTTTGCTCCTCTTCCAAGGAAGACACCTTCAGAAGATAATGGGGAAGACAGGGAAATTGTGGTCAAATTGCTATGGTAAATCACTATCATTATTCCCATATATCCACAACACAGCAGTTAGTTTTCAATGAGAATAATTTGCTATTAAAATGGTGTCATCTATGAGAATGATTTGCTCTTGAAATTATGAAACTGAGTTGATGATTTCTATGACTTCTCAGTTTTAACCAAGGAAAGATGGAGCATATTAGTTTTGAATCCTTGGCGCATGAGTAACTTGGGACAAATAAATGCTACTTGTTAGACTGTGGTGCTGAAATGTACGTTTGGATGGGCAGAAGTACATCTTTGCAAGAGAGAGAGGGTGCAAGTGAGGCTGCTGAGGTAACTTGTTGTTTGCCTAAATTACCTCTGCATCGTCATTACATTCATTCAAAAATATTGCACAAGCCTGAAGAATCTGACGATTAGAAGCTGAACTTCTCACTTGCTGATTGATATTGTATTACGTCATGTTGGTTCCCTTCAGTCAATTATAGTCACTTTCTGAAGGTTTACTTATTTCCCTCTCAAAAAAAAAAAGATCAGTTATTTATCCCTGTGCTCAGCAAAAGTACCATCTTGGTGAAATATCATACTCATCTATTTTTTTTTTTAAAAAAAAAAACTTTGTAATTGGATGTTAAAAACATATTCGTGGTTTACATTCTGTGTTGCTGTATGACCAGTTTCTTTTACTTTTATACAGAAATTTATTATTGATGGTAGCCAAACAAAATCGCATGTTATCAAAGTGATTGAGGGATTCGAAACAGTCATGTTCAAGTCAAAATTTAATGACTGGCCACCGACACCTGATTTGAAAGTTGAAACTGTCGTCTGAGGATGGAAGAGGCAAAGTTGCAGGTTATTGTCCACTGATTTATCAGTTCCAGTGCAACATATTGCTAAAACGCTCTTTAAATTCCACACATTTATCTGTTATTTCCTTCTTACAGCTCTCCTCAAAAGTCAAGGATTAGATGTTAAAGGTTTGATGAAATCTGCTCCTATAGAAGAAGAACCTCAGGCTCATATTGATTGCACAGGTCATTTACAGGTATTCTTTTGGTTGTTTTTTATGGATTTGTGTTGTTATAGTGTTCCCCTAGGCACTAGGCGGGTGGCAGACTGGCACCTAGTGCCTAATCATTGCTTAGACGGGCTAGGTGGCCCCCTAGGCAGGAAAAATTGGCCTGGGCCGACGGGAGGGAGGGGCCTAGCGCCTAGGCGAGCTAGGCGGCCGCCTAGGGGAACAGTGATTGTTATGAGCAGTAGTCAATGTAAATCCATCTTGTGCATACACGTTTTTAATATGCTAGGTATCTTTTGAAGATACCGTTCTAGCTTCCCAAATATCCTCTTGCAAAATAAAGGGAAACTAACAACCGTGTCAGACATGTGTACAAAAAGGTTATCTAGATCCTTGGTAACTCCCCAAACTCAGTCATATCATTGATCTACACACATTTATCTTTGATGTCCATTCTCCAACAAAAGTTTGTACACAAATGTTTGTTTGCATAACATTCATCCATTTTATTTTGGTGTAAGTTTGATTATGGTTTTTAGTTCCTATATTTTCTTATCAGGTCTGGCGAGTAAATGGGAATGACAAGACTCTTTTGTCATCCCCTTATCAGTCAAAATTTTACACCGGAGATTGCTACATTTTTCAATACATATATACTGGA
Organism: Rhipidocladum racemiflorum; assembly: GCA_036346355.1. NCBI lineage: Eukaryota > Viridiplantae > Streptophyta > Magnoliopsida > Poales > Poaceae > Rhipidocladum > Rhipidocladum racemiflorum. The sequence goes on along the minus strand of CM070576.1, from coordinate 64,492,350 downwards.
GATGATAAGGAGGAATGTTTTATTGGAACGTGGTTTGGGAAGAAGGGCATCCAGGTAATATATATGCACAAAATCAACTCTAGCTATGAACCTTTGGAATTGACATACACATAGGTGCTAGTCTGCTAGGCACTAATATTTTGTCGTGAAGTGTTAGTAAGAACTAAGAGGGCTAGCAGTCTTAATCTTTTAGCTGTTTTCCTCTTCTTGATTGATAGGTCAATGAGATTTGGATAATTTCATACTCCCTCTAGTCACAAATAGTTGTTATTTATGAAAGTACTTTTCAAGACAAATATACACATATGATTTTCATGTATCCAATTTAGATATTTAAAAAAGATATTGATGGTCAAAGTTTCGAAAATTTGACTATGCCTATGTCGAAAACAACAACTATTTGTGACTGGAGGGGTAGTTGTTAGTATCTGTACATGTTCAATTAGTACGTGCTCCATGCAAATTTCTGCATGCACCTCTCAATAATAATTGCTTTCAGGAGGAGAGGGCGTCAGCAATTTCACTGGCTAGCAAGATGGTTCAGGCTGCGAAATTCCAGGCTGTCCAGGTAACCCATTAATTTTCTATATATTCAATTAGATTGTTGGTCTCTAATTTATTCTTGCTTACACGCAGGCTCGCCTTTATGAAGGGAAAGAACCGATTCAGTTCTTTGTCATATTTCAGGGTCTCCAAGTGTCTAAGGTTGGATTTTATTTAATAGTCAATATACTTGAGATAATTTGACAGACACTCTTTGATACTTCGAGCTTAACATTACATCTATTTTCTCCCTCTGGATTTTCAATGTAGGGTGGTCTTAGCTCTGGATACAAGAACTTAATTGCTGAAAATGGTATCGATGATGATACTTACTCTGCAGCTAGGTTTGCCCTATTCCGGATTCAAGGGTCAGGACCAGAAAACATGCAAGCAATTCAAGTTGATGCAGTAAGTTCAAAGTCATATTTTTGTGAAGATATATGAGAGCATAATTGTTGTCTTCATAATCAGCTGCTTCATCTCTTATCATGTTTTTGCTAGGTGGCTTCGTCATTAAGGGTGTGTTTGGTTGCTTGTATGGTGTCTGAATCGCATGAGTGGATGCAACTGTATCTATTAGACGCATGTTTGGTTTCCTGTTCATCCTGGCCAAGTGGATGCAATTGCACCCACTCATACAGGATGGAGAAAACACAGAAATTAGACTTCTCTCTAATGCAGGCCCATGAGATACACAAACAAGCAACCAAACAACTTAACTTGCATCCACTCGGTCAGGCCAAGGCTAGCCTGGATGGCTCATACGAAACAAGCTAGGATGGTGCAGGTAACCAAACACACCCTAAATTCATCCTATTTCTACATTCTACAGTCTACACGATGGAAACACTGTGTTCACAAGGACTGGGAACCTTGTGACCTCACTGGATCGTGATTTGGTTGAGAGGCAGCTAGATGTAATTAAGGTGTGAATAATCTTCCTTATTATGGCAAATATAAATCTTTGTACTCATGCAACTTTCTGATGCTTGGTACATTGGTATCAATGTAAAGTTTTGTGACTGCCTGACCGGAGGGAGTATTGATAGGAGCATTAATTCAAGTTGATGCATATTCTAATTAGAAATTACGTTTTCTATTTGGTCTCTTTCTGTTCACTACTGCTGTGCCAGAAATTTCTTGTGTTTGATTTCCTTATGGAAGATCTGTCCCGAGAAACACCAATTTTCACTGTTTCGGAAGGAAGTGAGCCACAGTTTTTTATTAGGTTCTTCACCTGGGACTCAGCAAAATCTCTGGTAAGTAATTGATATGTAGATTGCACCTGCTTGCTGTGAATTTAACAGAAGTTTCTGTTCTATTTGATTAGATGAACAACTAAGTACACCCCTTATTTTAGTTTTCAAAAACAAATGCATCACATCCATTTTGTTTTTGTTGCAGATGCACGGCAGTTCATACCAGAGGAAGCTTGCCATTGTAAAGGGTGGAGCGACTCCATTGTTGGATGTAAGTACTCCCTCCAGTCACAAATAGTTCTCGTTTTGGATATAGGTGCAGTCAAACTTTCGAAACTTCGACTGTCAATATCTTTTTAAATATTTAAATTGGATACATGAAAATTATATGTGTATATTTGTCTCGAAAAGTATTTTTATAATATTATAATTTCATTGGGTTTTATCAATATATTATAATAGAAATTAGTGGTCAAATTTATGTTTTGGAGACTGTATCAATGCCTAAAACAACAACTATTTGTGACTGCCTGACCGGAGGGAGTATTGATAGGAGCATTAATTTAACCATCTTCCAGTTTGGTGGATATCAGTATATCACATATGTTTACTCTCTTAGTGACTGGCTTAATCTCTAAATGTCTGTTGATACTCTTGCTTTCGTGAATACGTGCTTATCTGTGCATATATGGATGTGACCATTTATTTCTCACAGTCATACCAATGAGCCCATTGCTCAACTTCAGCATTTATAGAACTACTTTGCCATCTGTATGAATGGGTCTTAAGACTCTTAACAACATGCTGAGCATAAGTGTGAAATGAGGACTACAAGGTGGCTAAGAATAGCATTTGACTGGGATCATTGTTTGTTGTCACCAGAGGCTTTCAACTACAATATCTGAAGTAGTATGCAACTTGGTGTTAATGCACGATCTAGTTGTATGCCTCCTATGTTTTCTTGAAGTTACTTGTACTATATAATTCCTTTCGAATATGATAATAACGAAGGTAGTCCTATAAATCTCTCTCAGACTTTTCTGAAAAATATTCTCCATGTTGTCAGAAACCAAAACGGCGAACACCAGCATTTTCAAGAAGGAATATGGGACAAGGTAAATCTCAATGCTCAAGGAGCATGTCCACCAGCCCGGAACATCGTGTTCGAGGCAGATCTCCAGCCTTCACAGCGTTAGCTTCTGCCTTTGAGAAGCCTAAATACCAGGAATCTTTCCACCCCTCCCCCTGTTGTTAAAAAGCTTTTCCCGAAATCTGGTGGACCTGATCTGTCCAAGCCATACAAACAATCAGCTATCAGTGCTCTCACCAGTTCTTTCGAGGGTCCCATGAAAAGTATAATACCAAAGTCCATGAAAGGTATGTGCAATACAGCTATTTAGGTGCCAATTCTGCTAGAGCATGGAGTGCAAACTTCCGTTTCTTACATTTCTCATCTCTGAATTTTTGCAAAATTAAGCGAGCCATGAGCCAGAGAAGGCAAGACACGAGGAAGATGCCACCGGCTGTGCCGATATAAATGAAAACGAGCCCGAAGACGATGAGGGGCGCACAATCTACCCATACGAACGTCTGATAACCACAGCCGATGATCCTGCCCCCGATATTGACGTCACCAAGCGAGAGGTGAGCATCTGATCTTCCCCTTGTCATTCTTATATCCTCGTTAGATGATGATGATGGCATGTACTGTTGCCAATGGAATGCAGGCGTGCTTATCGTCAGCCGAGTTCAAAGAGAAGTTCGGCATGACAAGAGCAGAATTCAACAGGCTGCCCAAGTGGAAGCAGAGCAGCCTAAAGTCTGATCTCCAACTCTTTTAGCTCGGCTCTGTTGAATGGCCATTGGTCGTCGTGGACAGCAACTGATTTTGAGGATACACCCAGCTTTTACGTCATTGTGGCGTTCTTGATCTTCTCTTCACCTAGTCCTAGGCTCTCTGCTGCTTCTTTCCCGTCCTGGCGTCGCCATCCACAGTCCACCCGTCCCGTCCCCGATCCCCCTAGGCCCCGACGCCCAAGTCGCCGTCACGCCATATAAAATGAGCATTTAACTTCCTGGTGCATGAATGAATGATTCTTATGTTGCAATTGATTCTTATGAGCATTTAACAGCTTCCAATGCCCTGAAAATCTGCAAAAATACCACAACTGATCAGCCTTGTGTTGTAATTGATCTAACCATCCTCAGGAATTTCGGTTTACCAAAAAACCGAATTAACCAAAACGAATTGTTTTGGTTAATTCGGTTTGGTTTTCCCATATGAACCGAAAATTTTGGTTATTAGTTTTAAAAAAATGATTTTTTTAACCGAATAAACCGAACCGTATAAGCCAAAAAAAAAAAAACAAATGCCAGCCCTAGCCCCGATGGGTGCAATCATCATTTCCCTTTCTGGAACGAGCTCGGTCGGGTTGGCAACGAAGCGAGAAGCAACTCGGCGTAGGCCCATAATTGTGGCGACCCGCATAATTAACCCTAGATAATGACTGTAATTTTGCCATTAATCTCGAATTAATTACATTAATCTGGGCATATTTAATTAACAAATCATTGAGTAAGCCCGATGTTTTATTAACTAATACGCTATTTCAGAGTGTTGCAGCAGAACACTAATTAGAGACTTTAAAGGAAATTTATTGCATTCTATATAGCAATAACATCTTACAATTCTTCACTTATCTTATTACATAATTCGCACTTGCGTGCACGGGCCATCGTTGCCTGCGCTCATGGACCGCTCGTCTCGCCTCCTCACGGCCCAGGCGTGTCCTTCGGCTCTTGCTGCCGCTGCCGTTACAACTTCTATCGCCACCGACTGCGCACACAAGGGCGCGTAGTCCTCTCTTCTTATGGCCCTCGGGCCGAAGCCCGGTTGGCTCGCCGCCCCCCGTGTTGTGCACTAATCAGCACGCTCGCACCATGGCCCTAATTCGGCCAGTGCTCTAGTCGACTTGACTTTGAGTTAGGGTTTGAGCTTCTCTTATTATTATGATTTCACTCTTGATTCATATTTTTACTGTGTTTTGTGCTACAAAATACCAGGTAAATTCTTCTGGTCTGTGGTGAGGATTTAGTGAATTCACAGGTTGGATGGCATCGTGGCGACACCCTTAACTTGCAGTGCGTCGGGGGAGCATGTGTGAGCTAATGGGGACGTACAACTCAACCCCTGTGTTTGTAGCTACTGAGACCAAACATTCTCAATTTCTTATACCTTAATCCTCTACTGTCATTTTCATTTCTAGTTCATGTTTGCTATTACTATTCTGAATCAATGCTACTGGTAAGATGGAACTGCAGGGATATCTGGCTTCATAGAATATAAATGAAATGCGGTTGTGTGTGCTTGTGCTGAAGAAGAGGATGCAGAAATGGCTAGGCTCCTTTTGATGCTCTTGGATGATGATTCTGACTTGAGCTTGGGCTTTTGACTCCTGGATGTGTTTGCTTCTTGTGATGCTCTGGTGGCTTGTGCCTTCAGTGGCTTGCTTTGTGTTGGATCTAAGCTATATGATGTGCTTTGGCTTGTGTGGAATGAACTAAGGCTTGCTCCGTGGTTTTTGCCTTATGGCCGAAGGCTCTGGAATGAGATATGTTGTCCCTTAAGCACAATGGTTCATGTATATCTCAAATGACTGTGCTCTATTTACAATTTAACTGAGGGTAAAACATTTTCCATCGCATGATATTTTCAAAATACGCGCGTCTATGATTTAAACAGGTTTGTATATTGCTGAGTGATGCAAATTAAATCGCAAGAGGTGCCGATTTGGCCCCCAGACAATATATGGTATCTCATTGAGCGATAATTATTTTACCGGACTGACGGCAATTTCTAACTCAATTTACTTTATGAATTTCTTTCTGCATTACTAAGACCTTTACTAATAACTGCAATCTTTATTAATTTGCAGGATAGAGGAATTTGCGGCACAAGAAGATATTACACTTCTGTAAAAATTTCTTTTACACTTTTTGTAATTATTCTTTTTTTAATCACATTGTAATTGTAAATTAAATTTTTATTTGATTCAATCCTTTCAATTGAGCAGCTCTGCAATAGTTACTATATGTAATAAATTAATGTTGTCTGATTGTGTTTAATGACCGGTAATCTTTTGATGATTCAATTTTGGTTAACGAATTTTTATGGTTGTTTTAATAACTTTCACCGTCTAGGGGAGATTTCTAGTTACTCCATCCGTCCAACTTTATAAATCATTTTTTTACACATAAACTAAAAATATATTAAAATAACTATATTACCCCTTATCATTATATGTTACACTCTAATGCCCTTCATATGCGCGCAGCACCCCGATCGGATCAGAGTTTCGTGAGATAAGACACGAGCGTACATGGCCTCACGAACAAAAAAAAAGAATCTCGTAGAGAGAACCAAAATAACAACGTTGAAGCAACCATTATGAGAGAAAACATTTGGTGAAGCTTACCGCAAATTCATTAAACACAACCTCGAAAGAGTAGAAGAAATTATTGCTCTCTCATAACTTCTCAAACCTTTTAGAACATTTGGATCCTTACCCTATACAATAATCTAGTGCTAAAGAATAGCATAGCATGTAATCCTCTCGTGCACCTCTTGCTTTGGATGAATTGATTTATAGCTTCTTGGTTGCTTGCCCCCTAGGTTTATATAGCCATCCTAGGGGGCGTGCAACCAATCCGTTGAAACAATCCTAATAGAATTCCTAATTCTCTATTAAAAATCCTAATACTACTAGAATTCATCTAGCACACCTTTTCAATCCTAAAGGATAGATATGAGTAACTATATTTAACAATCTCCACATTAACTCTTATCCGTTGAAGTTATTATGCTCCTCCAAGAACTCGTTTCAAGTCGGTTCTGTATTTTTTTCTTTCATCTTTGGAAGAGCCCACACCACAGGGGCTCGTGCACATTATTGCAATGTGTGTATTGGTGTTCGCGCTTAGCGGCTCGACCCCTCCATCTAAGAGATCTTTTTTTTGTATAGTTTGGTTAACCACACCTTCTGTTCTTACAGCCCTCTATGCCATATGTTTGTACCATCTCCGATCTTCACCTACTCATTGGTACGTCTTCCTTCTTCCAACAGATCACACGTTCACCTTTGTGTTTGCTGGATTTTGTAATCCTCTTTGCAGTTCCACACATAATTCCAGTTCAGACCTGATTACCTACTGATGACATAATTTTTTTCTTCTAATCAAGATTTTTATCAGGCCTTCCATTGATTGCCCTTCATTTAGGTTTACCCATTAATCAATATTCTTCATTGTTCCAGATACTTTTCATGATTACATATCCTTTTGCAAGTAACTCATATAACTCCACCTTGAAGTGATATCTCACAACCTTCGAGTTCAAGTAAGTTCACATATATTAGATTCTTCTTTCTGCCGGGAACATACTGAATTTCTATCAATTTGCGATGTGCTCCTCATACATCTCTAATGTGATTGTTCTACATCAGTAATTGCATACTCCTTGCAATCAGCCAAGTAAACAGTTCATGTGCCGAGCATATAGATCTTTTGTCTAATATCTCACTTACCGAACATATGTGAAAGCATCAACCAGAATCTAATATCTATCGATGAGAAATACCTGATTAACTAATGATAAGTACGTCTGAATCATCTTTTGCTACTGTCATTAAGCATGCAACATTCATTTGCTTCAAGCGTTGACAGTCCTTTATCATATGACATTCCTTGTCACATAGATAGCATACACGTGTGTCCTTACTCTTGCTCTTCTTCTTGTAACTCTTGCTTTTTTCTTGTTAAAGTTGAGAGTGTTTTTTCGACGAGAATATTTGTCACTAATTGCTCTCATGATGGTGGTAGAGACGATGACAGTATGACGACTTTGTCGTTCTTCTCGATTTTCTCATCCACACTAATCAGTTGTGTGATAAGCTTATTGAAGATATTGAAATGGTCAACGAACAGTGTACCTTCCTCCATGCATAACATATGCAGTTATTGCTTCAACACCTATCGATTTGTTGGTGACTTCTTCGTATATAATTCTTCTAAATCTTTTCATAATGTCTTCAATGAATTCTCCTTGATCGCTGAGTACTTTACCTCATCGAAGAGACATAGACAGATTGTACTAACAATCTTCTGCTCCATCACCTATCAGTCTTCAGCGAATGTCTTTTTCGATTTATTCCCTTCAAGAGCAGAGATTAATTCTTGCTAGGCAAGGACATTCTGCGTCACATATTGCCACATGCTGGAATTTCCCTCACCGTCAAATTTCACCACTTAATTCCATATCATCGACATCGATCTTGATTTTGTATCACCTGATGCTTTACCGATCTTCTCAGAAATCTGATTAATCCAGCCTTAGTTCTGATATCACTTGTTATACTCTGATACCCCTTCTTATGCACAACAACCACTGGATTGGATCAGAGTTTTGTAACATAAGGCATGAGCGTGCACGATCTCAAGAATGAAAAACACGAATATCATAGAAGAACCAAAATAACAACATTGAAATAACCACAACGAGAGAAAAAAAAAATTGGCGAAGCTGGCCACAAATTCTTTGAGCACAATTTCAAAAAAGTACAAGAGATTTGTCGGTGTTTCGGGCACCGGCAATACGAATTTATGGTCGGATGGGGTCGCGCGCTCCCTCTCCCCGAATGGTCGACTCAAGGAGTCAGAAGATGTATACTGGTTCGGGCCGAATGTCCCTACTCCAGTTCGTGCGGTGTGAATGTATTGATCTTTGGGAGACGGACAAGGGGTGTACAGGCGAGGCGGACGGTCGGCTGCCCGAACCCCTTGAGGTTTTCGCTAGGGAGTCGAGGCTACCTAGGAGACTGTTTTCTCTTTTCTCCGCGCCCCTCCCTCTCGGGCCCTGCCTCTCCTTATATAGACGGAGGAGGCAGGTTACACGGGAGTTGGGAAGACTACGAGGAGAGAGTGCACGCGTCTTGAGGTTTGGCTTCTGTCTTGTCCGGCCAATCCCTGCCGTCCGAGGTAGGGTTGGTGGCTCTGTGCGTCTGATCTGCGTAGTCTTTGTCGAGTGGCGTGTTGCGTGGTGCTCTTGTCGGCCTCGGTGGCTTTAATGGCGCTTGACTTTGCTTTGGCCTCGAGGAGGGCGTACTCCTCTGCGGTGTGCCAGCGGCGGACGGGGCTTGACTTCTTCGGTGGCTCTTCCGACAGCTTTGGGAAGGAGCCGCCTACCCTGTACGGATGTCGACGCCGCGCACAAGGCACCGCCGACATCGGGCGTGAGCCTGCCGCTCGTCGCGCAGTGGAGCTTGAGCTTCAATATTAGGCGGCGCATCTGCCGACCGCCGAATCGAGTCCGCCGACCGTCGGTCGGCCCCGCAGTCGGGGCTCGTTCCTCGCGCCCAAGTACCTTTCGGTGGTGCCGCCTCCAGTGATAGGTCAGCCGTTCGTGCTTCCGGTGATGGGGTACCCATGGTATGGGTACTCGTCAAGAGCCCGAGCCGAGCGGTCGGAGCCGCTCGGGGTTTAACTGGCGCAGTCGGCCCGAAGGTCGGTGATGCTAGGTCGTCGTGGCTGCACTGGGGCCGTGCCACCTAGAAAGAGCCCGGGTCGTGGCGCACCCGGTGGTGTAGCTCTGAGCCCCAGCGGTCGAGAGCCGGTTGGGGTTTACCCGTCAGCGGCCGGACTGAGGTCGGCGACGCCAGCCGGTCATGCCCACCCAAAGAGCCGGCAAGCGGCGCACCGGTGTAGCTCGAGCCCCAGTGGGTCGGAGCCTCGGGGTTTAGCCCGGCCATGAGTCGTCGACCGAGGTCGGTGGCGTCTAGGTTTGGCGCGACCGCTGGGAGTCGCGCCACCTGAAAGAGCTCCGGTGTGGCGCACCGGTGGTAGTGTAAGCCCCGAGCGGGTCGAGGAGCCGGTCGGGGTTTACCTTGGTCGAGAAGTGGCCGCGGACCGAGGTCGGCGACGCTTTGGTCGGGCCGCTTGGCCGGCCGTGCAGAAGAGCTCGGTGCGCCGAGCGCACCCGGAGCGAGCCCCCGAGGTCGGGAGCGGTCGAGGGTTTACGGTCGGACTCTGGCAGCCACGGTACGTGGGTCCTCGAGCCAGGTGAGCGGGCGCGTTTACCTTCGTCGGTTTGAGCCGTGCTCGTGCGAGCTACTATCGGGTAATCCGAGTGGAACCTTGGCGATCCCCCTTGAGGGGGTTCGTTTCAGCGGGCGTAGCTCGGCGTGGCGTCCGACCGGGGCGTTCCATAAAAACCTTTCCTTACTCGATCCGTGTCGCTGTCGTCCGTCGACCGAGCGCGGTGGCCGCTACTCATCGATGAGTTCCGCGGGAGAGTGTGAGGTATGGTCTCGACGCGAGTCACGGTGATTGGGTCGTCGCCGACCCAGCCGAGGCTCCTCTGGGGCTCATCGCGACTCGCCGCTCTTTTACGTCTTGGGCGGCTTCGTTCACTGGCTGGATTCGGCCAGAACCCACAAAGACGGTGCCGGGCCTGGTGCGAGCCTATAAGCGGCTTGCTCTCCGAGGCGGCGATGGGCCGTTGCATACCTTTCGCGGCGCCCGCCCATCGTAACCGGCGAGGCCCGCGACGCCAGCGCGGCGCGGCGCAGGCGCCATCTGTCGAAGCGCGATTAATGCGCAGTGGGATTTAAATAGATCGCGCACGTTATCGGGGAAGCGGGCGGCGGCGAAGTGACGGTTTGCGACGCGTTGATTTGCGTGAGGAGGTCGATTTGGCGCGAGGCGTCTGTTCCACTGGCGCCTATAAAGGAAGGAGTGGGTGGCGTGGTGGGCGCCAAGCCTCTGTTCGCGCTCGCAAAAGAAAAGGGAAGAAAGAAAACGAGGAAGAAGAGGAGCTTCTGGCCGTCGCGTCGTTCCTGCTTCGCTTCAAGCGCATTTGGAGATGTCGGCCGACCCGCACTCGGCCGCGGGTCGCTATCTCGGCCTGGAGAGGAAGGAGTTCCTTCCTCCGCGGCCCGAGTCCGCCGGGCGAAGTTCACGGCCGACCGAGGTCCCCGAACTTGAGGACGGCGAGATAGTCTCACTTGGCGTTCTACGAACGGGGCTTGGACTTCCGCTCCACCCGCTCGTCCAGGGGTTGCTGCACTATTACGGGGAGAAGTTCACCACCGAACCCGAATGGAGTCCTCCATATTGCGGTCTTCATGTTGTCAGGCGAGGCCTTTCCGATTGAACCCCATTTTGGGCTCTGGCGCCACTTCTTCTTCGCGAGGCCGCCACCGGACACCGCCCGGCCTCCTCGGGGCTCGATGATCCAAGCTGCGCAACCACCGCAAACCGTTCTCGTCGATTTGAGGCTGCCGACGTCTAACCGGGGTGGCATAGCGAGTGGTTCTATGTCCGGAACCTCGACAACAAAGTGCCCCTCCCTTCGGTGGGAATTTACCAACGCCGCATCCCTGTTGGGCCGGGTCCCGACACGAAGGACCGGAAGAAGGTGGACGCGATCCTTGAAAGGCTCGCGGACCTGGCGGCGGGCCTGGCGAGCAAGGTGGTCCTCGATGCGTTCATGGAGAGGCGCATCCAACCCCTCAAGGGTCGATTCGTCCCATGTTTGAGTACATTGGGCGGCCAGACCGCAAGGTCGTCCGGGCGGGAGCTCCTCCGTCGGAGATCCTCGCGGCGTGTCCGCAGCCTCCATCGCGGGAACACCGAACCGTAGGCGGCGCTGCGCCGTTCGGCGAATCCATGAACACAGTACGTCGGCGGCTCTGTTAGCTTTGCTTTGCTCTGCTCATCGCCTCCTTACGGCGTGTTCCAGCATTTCGGTGGGCGATCTCCGTCCCTTCTTGCCGGAAAGAGTTGGCGACATGGCGCCTTGAAAGGAGAAGCGCGCGCCTATCTGCTCATGAAAAAGAGGCCACCGGGGGCGGAAGAGAGAAAGAAGCCCCCAGGCCAGGGCCGCCACGTGGCGAGGAGGTCTCGGAGAGACCTCGGAGGAACCTCAGTGAGGGTGGCGAGTGATCGCCCGAGCGAGGAAGAAAGTCGCCCGGAGGCGGTCAGCGGCCATGCGCGGAGTCAGTCAGCGAGGCAGCGGCACCGCGGCTCCTCGAACATGGGCGCGAGGGGTTTATCCTCTGAGGCATGAGTCCACATCGCCTCCTCGCGGAGTCCGGCAAAGAGGAGCACGTCGAGTGCGGTTGTTCGCTCCTCCGGTAAGTGACTTACTTAATTCCTCTGAGTCGACTTCTGCAATTCACGACCAGGCATTTGTCTGCGAGGCCTCACAATGACTGGCCCAGAGGCGCGAGCCCTACTCCGGCGGTGAGGAACCGCCCCCTCCGATCTGTCCGCGGCGTGCGGTGGTTGTCGGGGCGAGATCGTTCGGATCGCTCCCAGCGGTAGGGCCGTCAGGCGAGGGGCTGCGAGGCGCTCTGGGCTGCTTTGCGGATCACGGCTGCGCTTGGCGAAGCTCCGTCAGTGCTTCCTTGCGTCTGCGATCGGCTGATGGAACGGCGAGTTACCGCGGCCCTGCCTTCCAGCTGCCGGCCGTGGAAGTCGGCGCTTGAAACTATCGTGTCGCCGAAACGCTTGGATCGCGGCGTTAGCGCGGCGGGGCAGATCTACCACCCGCCGCCCGGGGCGCGCCGCTTGGCCCGGTCGAGTGTCGCCGAAGAAGCGCCTAGCAAACCGCCGCAGGCGTTCCGTCGGCGAAATCAATCGAGAGCGATCGCCGTCGCCCGGCGGCGATAGCCGACGGCAGAAGTCCAGCCGTTAGTTCTGGGCGGCAGCGAAGCAGCGGATTGGGGCGCTTCTGGAGGAGGAGATGGGAAGGATCCACGCCCGACCTTACCCTTGTTGTTGGCGCCCGCGTCCAGGCGAGAAGTCCATTGCTCGAGGAGTCCGCTTTCGGCGGTAGTAAGTTTGTGAGGATTTCTCTTGTGCATCTTCTTGGCCAAAATGGGGCCCGACGGGCGGAGTACTTCTGGCGCTTGACATCGGCGGTGGACAAGTCAATGTTCCTCCGGCACTTACTGCCAGAGAAGTGCCGTAGGAAAAGAGCTGCTCGGCCTTTCGGGCGCTTGCGAGCAAGGAAGGAGCTGCCTCGGTCGGCGAAGGCTGGAGAGGTCGCGAAGCCTTGCGGGAGGCTCGGCGCGTCTTGGTCGTTGGCCCCAGGAGAGAGGGCTGGTCGTCCACTGGCGGATCTTTGGCAGGCCAAGACTTGCGTCAGTCGTCGCGGCATCCGCCGGCGGAGGCCGCCCTCTATCGGAAGGAATGCGGAGGTCGATCCAGAGGGAGGCCGACCAACCAGCGCCGGCGGGATCTCGCTCGGGGGAGCTGCTAAATGGCGATGAAGGAGCTTGCCCGGACCGTGCTACGACCCGGCCGGAAGCGCGTGCCAAGGTCGAGGAGAACCGGCGCCAAGAGGCTTCGTGGCGGTGAGTAGTTACCGTTCTTAGGAAGTCACCACGGCGTCACGGCGTTGTTTTCGTACTGGTCTGCGAAAAAGCCTTGGCCTTGGAGTCGCGAAGAAGCTGGCGGTGGAAACGAGCAGGCCGGTCGATCCGCGACTTCGGCCGCACGAATCGCGGTGGCGAGAGGATCACGGCGTCGGACGGCCGGTGACGGTCCTCACGTGGGCGTCGGGCCGCTGCGACCGGTATTAAGGGCTTACTCGGACCCCAGCGCCATCCCGCCATGCTTGGGTGGATCACTGGCGCGTCGGCGTCTTGCGGGGAAGCGCGGTGCTTAGCGCTTCCTCGACCCTGGTCAACACCGTCTCTTATTCTGACGGCGTCGACCTTGAAAGCGATCGGGAAGCGGCGTCATTCTGGCGGCAAAGCTGACGAAAGAAGGTCGGCAGCGTTCATCTTGAGGTCGATCCGTCGCCCAAGAAGATTGCCGGCGAATCTCGCAGCATGTGAAATTCTCCGTCGGAAGGGAGGAAGATTAGTTTTCCTTCTGCTTGCTTTTTGGCAATGTATGTAATGAACAAGACTGCCCTAGTTGAGCTCAAACGCCGGGCTTTTAAGTTACTCTGCCCGTCTACCCCGTGTTTCTTTTATGAATTTGGGCAATTTTTCAACCGTAGCTCACGGGGGCCACAGGGTGCCACGAGAGCGTAGGCTTTGCACCAGGTTCATGCGAAGAGGACACGGGGCATGCTGCCTCGGCGATCGCTTGACGGAGGAGGTGTCGAAGTCGGACCACCTCCTTCGGCTTGGCGGGTTGAAATCTAACCTAAGTGGGGGTGCTCAGGCCGCTCATAGTGTTTCTTGCTCGGAGGGCTTGTTTCCCTCCATGAGTGCCACTGCCGTGGCAGCGGGCGAGGGCCGTGGCGCTTTGAGCCGAGGAAGTAGCCGCGAGGTAGATAGCTCGGTCGGTCGGGGTGCGGCTTAGGTTAGCGACCCGCGCGTTTTTAAATGATGGTCGGGTTGGGCCGCTGGGGCGTAAGTTGTAGCATTCGTCAACCTATATCGAAAGGCTCCGTCCGACCGCCGCTCGGCTTCGCTCGAGTAGCCTCCTTTTTGCACAAAGTGCTACTTGAACCGTGGCGCGGGCGTGGGCCGTAACATTTTGGTTTTGAGGAGGTTACTTAAGAGGAGCTTCGGTCGGAGTGGTAACCGATTATCGATTTAGGTCGCAGACCCCTGAGGTCCTGCAGCCCCAGTGGTGCGTGGGGTGAGTCACGCCACGCTTGAGCTCGTGGCAATTCTTTCGAAAAGGAACTTTATGCTTTCGGGGATAAGGGTGGATTAACTTCGCCTTGAGGACCGCGCCCGATTTGGTACGCCAGGCGCTTCTCGCCGTTGCGTGACCCCAAGCGCTGTCTTCTCCTCTCGCCTTTGCTTTGGCGACTTGGGCGCCGTCTTCCACATTATAAAAGGAGAGGCGCCAAGGTGCCTGTTACTTCGCCAAGGCTGCCGCCAAACGAAGTTGCTTCGTGCGCTATGGCGGACCGCAACGCTCAGCTTCACGAGGAGGTAGCCGCCCATCAGGCCTGGTTGCGGGAGGTGGCGGATGCTGAGGCTGCGGCTGTTCGTGAGGACGTGCGGCGAGTCGGCGTCCTCGTCGTCGGCGTTCCTCGGCCGAAGCGGGCGCCATTATTGCGGGCGGTGGTAGAACGCCGCGCGACTCTCGGTGGCGAAGCGCACCAAGACCGCAATGGGCGGTTCGCTCTTGGTTGGGGCGATGTTCCTCCATAAATAAATAAAATGTTCGGGTTTCTCTTTTCGTCTCTTTTCGCTCCTTCTCTTTTTGTGTTGAGATCTAGCCCTCGTTCTTTCGCACGTGATCGAAGGAGGGCGGTTCGGACCTCTGCTTTCGGGGCGGAGGTCGTAGTGCTCTAGATCAGCAAAACGAGAGAGGTTCGAGAGAGAGAAAAAACCACTTGGTCGGTCGTCCAACTGCTGCAGCTTTGAGTGTTTTTCGCATGGTACAAAAAGAGGAGAGAGGCCGACTATGGATAGAACCTTCTCAGCTTCTCTATGTTCCAGGCGTTTGTCACGAGATTCCCTTCGGTGTCCTTGAGGCGGAAAGTGCCGGGTCGGAGGACTTCCGCGATGGTGAAAGGGCCCTCCCAAGGCGGGGAGAGCTTGTGCCTGTCCTTCGCGGACTGGATTTGGCGCAGCACTAAGTCACCGACTTGAGCAAGCGGCCGCGGACCCGTCGGTATGGTAGCGACGCAGCGCTGATATTTCGCCCGATCAGTAAGATCGCGGCGTCTCGAGCTTCGTCGAGTCGGTCGAGGTCATCTTCTTTGTTCCTCGATTGCCGTCTTGTTGTTGTAGTTACGCACCCTTGGTGCGCCGTACTCAAGGTCGGTCGGGAGGACAGCCTCCGCCCGAACACCAAGAAAAAGGAGTGAACCCGGTCGGCCAGGGTCGTGGTTCGCGAACTCCAAATGCAGCGGTAGCTCGGCCCATCGTCCGCCGAATTTCTTGATCGGCTGAAGATTCGCGGCTTGAGTCCTGGAGGATCATGCCGTTGGCTCGCTCGGCCTGTCCGTTGGCTCGAGGTGTGCCACTGCCCGATCGACTCGGATGTTGAAGTTGTCGCGGAACTCGAGGAACTCCTTTCCGTGAAGCTGCGTCCGTTGTCGGTGATGATGGAGTTGGGCACCGAACGGTGGACAATGTCGCGGAAGAAACTTCTTTGCTGCGCCCGATGTGATCTTTGCCAATGGCTTTGCTTCAATCCACTTTGTGAACTTGTCTCGGCGACAAGCAAGTGAGTGAAGCCCCGGCGCTTTCTGAAGGGTCCGACCAGGTCGAGCCCCCAAACCGCGAAGGGCCATGTGATGGGGATCGTCTGCGGGGCTTCTTGCAGAAGATGCGTCTGCTGGCGAAGAATTGGCATCCTTCGCAGTGCGGACAATGCAGTCGCATACGCTTTCGGCGTCGGCGGTAGAAACCTTGTCGGAAGGCTTTTCCTACCAGGGATCGCGCGCGTCATGGTGCCCGCACACCCCGTCGTGGATGTCCTGCGAAGGTGCTTCCCTTGGTCGGTCGGGCAACGCCACGAAGGATTCCGGACGGGCTCCTCTTGTAGAGGGCGCCTTCGATCAGGACGAAAGACTTAGCCCGCCGAGCGAGGCGCCGAGCCTCGGTGGTATTGGCGGGGAGCGACCCGTTTGTCAATCGATCGACTTGAAAGAGCTAGTCCCCGACTTGCTGGAGTCGGGGGCGGATCCGGGGGCCTTCTCCTGGAGCTGGGCGAGCTCGGCAGAAGCGAGGACCCGCCACCGGCTTCGCTTGATTGTAGGCGGTGGAAAGATGTGGCCACGGTGATGACTCCTTGCGGCCCTGGCATCTTCAGCTTGAGGTAGGTGTAATTGGGGACCGCCATGAACTTCAGCGTAGCATGGTCGCCCTGAATGGCGTGGTAGGAGCCGGGAAGTCCACAACCTCGAGCGTGAGGCTCTCGGTCGCGGAAGTTGTCCGGGTTCCCAAAGGTGGCCAGGCAGGCCGACCTGCCCGAGGGTGGGCTGTTGGCACTGTGCGACGCCGTGGAAAGGCGCCTTGCTCGGCCGAGGGCGGAGCGAGACCCCAGGGCATCCAGGGTCTCAACATACATGATGTTGAGACTGCTGCCGCCGTCCATGAGGACCTTGGTCAGGCGCTTCGTCCCCACGATGGGGTCGACGACGAGCGGGTAGCGTCCCGGGTGCGGGATGTGGTCGGGTGGTCGGTCGATCGAAGGCGATCGGGCACTCCGACCACCTCAAGTAGGTGGGCACGGCGGGGGTAGCCGTGTGGACCTCTCGGTGGGCGGGCTTCAGCCGTCGCTTGTCGGCGTAGCACTCCTCCCCTCCGAAGATCATGAGGCAACCGTCGAGCTGCGGGAACTCGTCGGCCGGCTCATCGCCCTTTGCCCCGGCGTCGGACGCCGGGTCGCGCTTCTTCCCCTTACCCCGCGACGTCGTGGGGTTTCCGAGAGGAACCGCCAGGACTTCAGCGATCCGATACTTGTGCTTGACGGGATAGTCGTGGTTCGGCACGGACTATCCATCAACTTCTCGAATCGGTCCGGCGTCTGCCGAGCTCGCTGCTTGGCGGTCGGTCGGCGGCGACCATTCGACCTTCGCGACCACTGCTTCCCCTTCCGCTTCTTTTTGTCGGGCGGTCGGAGGGCGCCGGCTCGAGGTCGGCTGTCTTGTGGGCCGTCTTCCTTTCGAAGATGGCCCCACGGCCTCCTCGCCGGAGGCGTGGTTGGTGGCGATGTCGAGGAGCTCCTTGGTGGTCCGGGGCCAGCGCGGCCAACTTGTGGACGAGCCTCGCCGCGTGGTGCCGTAGATGAACGCCTCGACGACGCGTCGGCGTCGCGGATGTCGGGAGTTCATTGCACTGCTGGGAGAAGCGGCGGATGTAGTCCGGAGGGTCTCACGCTTGCAGCTTTTCAGGTCCCAGGAGTTGCCAGGGCGTTTGTATGTGCCTTGGAAATTTCCGACGAAAAGGTTCGTCAGGTCGGCCCAGCTGCCGATGGTATCTGCGGGCAGGTACTCGAGCCATGCTTTCGAGCCGAGTCCATAAGATAGATGGGGAGGTCTTGGATAACGAAGGAGTCGTCTGTCGCTCCCCACCGACAAAGCGGCGGCCGGTAGTCCTCAACCGCACATCGGGGTTGGTAGCCCCGTGTACTTGGCTATGTTGGTCGGGCCGGAATCGGCCGGGAAGTCGGCGTTAACGGATCTGGCGGGTGAAGCAGCGCCCAGACCGTCGAATCACTGGTCGGGATGGTTGCGTCGCCGCTATCGGCGACTTGCGAGGTCTTTGCCCGCGTCGGTAGCTCTTCTTCGCGCCTCGAGGGTGGTGCGGAGATCATACTTGTCCCCAGGCGATGGCGCACCGTGTATGATGCCTGGGGAGTTCGTGGGGCGAGGCCGTCTTGGCCGGCTCGCCGGCCTGTGAGAGTGGCCCAGCGGCCCGAAGTGGCGCCCGTTCGCCGAGCTAGAACCTTGGGCGTCGAACGACAAGACGCTCTACGATCCGGAGGTTACGGTAGGTGGCCTTGGCCAGGCTCCGTTGGCTCGAGCTCGGGCATTGCCGCGGCGGCAATGTTCGTTGGCGTGAGGAAGAACGGAAGGCGTTCGCTTCCTCGACCAATTCTTGATGCACTGACGCGCTTGTGGCGCGCGCCGAGGGTGGTGGGTGGGCTAGGCTGACGCTCGATTCGGCCTGGAGCTTATCGAGCCTCGGCCTTTCGGGCTTCTAACTCCTCGCTGCCGGGAGGTCGCGGCGTTAGGTGCTTGTCGTCTTCCTCCGGATTCCTCCCGCCGCGCTTCGTCGCGGGAGGAGGGTCCCGATGGTAACGGGGTGGAGGATGGCTCCGCCGCACCGTCATATTGCACTCGCGGTGTAGGCCCTTCGAGGCACACTCCTTGTCGGAGCTAGAGCCGTGGCTGGAGGAATCCGCCACAGTCGTGGAGGAAGCCGCGTAATCGGCCATGGCCCACGAGTTGTGAGCTCGTGGAGGGTGGTTCGCCGCTTCGCCACGCAGGCGTAAGCGGTGTCGCCAGAGCAATGCCGGCTGCGTCGGGCCGTCCGTCTGCGGCCCATGCGGCCTCGAGGTGAGGTTCTTGAGGCGTCGGCAATCGCATCCAGGCTTCGCGGGCGTCCGGTCCGGGCAGCGGCGAGAACGAGGAAAAGCTCCCGCCGTAGTAGCGATGAAATCGAGGCGGCCGAAGCGGATCCGGCCCTCGACATCGGCCGAATCGTAGTGGGAGGAAGCCATCGAGGAGGAGAATGGGAACCCGAAGATGAGGATGTCGGTGAAGACGCCGCGAGATCCCCTACCGGCGCGCCAACCGGTGTTTGCACCGCAATACGAATTTATGGTCGGATGGGGTCGCGCGCTCCCTCTCCCGAATGGTCGACTCAAGGAGTCGAAGATGTATCTTGGTTCGGGCCGAATGTCCCTACTCGGTTCGTGCGATGTGAATGTATTGATCTTTGGGAGACGGACAAGGGGTGTACAGGCGAGGCGGCCTCGGTGCCCGAACCCCTTGAGGTTTTCGCTAGGGAGTCGAGGCTACCTAGGAGGCCTGCTTTTCTCTTTTCTCGCGCCCCTCCTCTCGGGCCTGCCTCTCCTTATATAGACGGAGGAGGCGGGTTACACGGAGTTGGGAAGACTACGAGGAGAGGAGTGCACGTCTTGAGGTTTGGCTTCTGTCTTGTCCGGCCAATCCTGCCCGTCCGAGGTAGGGTTGGTGGCTGTGGCGTCTGATCTGCGTAGTCTTTGTCGAGGGTGGCGTGTTGCGTGGTGCTCTTGTCGGCCTCGGTGGCTTTAATGGCGCTTGACTTTGCTTTGGCCTCGAGGAGTGGCGTACTCCTGCGGTGTGCCAGCGACGGGGCGGGGCTTGACTTCTTCGGTGGCTCTTCGACAGCCTTGGGAAGGAGCCGCCTACCCTGGTACGGATGTCGAGGGGCCCAGCTGCGCACAAAGCGGCCGCGACAAGCGTGAGCCTGGCGCTCGTCTTGCAGTGGAGCTTGAGCTTCAATATTAGGCGGCCAGCGCATGCCGACCGCCGGAGCGAGTCCGCCGACCGTCAGGAGTCGGCCCGCACAGGTCGGGGCTCGTTCCCTGCGGCCCAAGTACCTTTCGGTGGTGCCGGGCCTCCGCCGTGATAGGTCAGCCCGTTCGTGCTTCCGGGCTGATGGGGGTACCCATGGTATGGGTACTCGTCAAGATTGTTGCTCTCTCACAACCTCTCGAACCTTTTAGGACCTTTGGATCCTTACTCTATACAAGAATATAGTGCTAGAGAACAACCTAGTCTCTAATCCTCTCGTGCATCCGTTGCTTGCTTTAGATGTGTTAGTTTATGGTTTCTTGATTGTTTGCGATCTCCATGACCATCCCTAGGTTTATATACCCTCCCTAGTTCTCCTTCAAAACAAATAGAAAACCTACTCCTATTAGGATTAGGAATATAGGATTAGGATTCCTAATCCTATTAGTTTTCATCTAATACATCTTTTCAAAACCTAAAATACTATATATGAGTCACCGTATTTAACAATACCACTAAGCACTATATTTAGTGCATGTATGTAGAGAATATAAAGTAAAGATAGATATTTATTAAGGATATAGAGGAAACATCACACTATTTTTTCTTAAAATATAGAATACATAGATAAAACCATTCAAAAAGATGCCTTATAAACTTGAATGGACGAAGCAAATCATAAAACGAGAGTTACGAGACGATGCAAGTGTGTCAGGGATAGAGAGAAGGGGGCATGACACCGCCATTGATCAGAATTTTTCCTATGATCTGGTAAATAAAATGCTAAATTTTCACTCATTTTGTTATATTTATTTATGGCCTTGGGGTATCGTTTCAATTTATTTGTTCATTTAGTGAATCTAGAGTGTAGTTATTGTAATTTTTTTCTCTCTATACTCCGACCTAAATGCTTTGAAATATGTTGAGTGGTTGTGGTATGCCACTGAATAGAGGTATGTTTGCTCATTTCCCATTAACTATATCTTCGATATAATGTGTCCTTAGTCCATGCATACGATAAGCTATGGACCAAATATAGTAAAGTAGAGGGAGCACATGTATGCCCCCTGCGATGAAATTTCGCAGGCATGGCTCAACAAAGTGGAGCTCAATCAAGCGCATATAGTGATGAACAACGTCAATTTCTGAATTCTTATTACCTGGTAGCATAGATAATTGGTATGTAGCTATAAAAAGTGTCAAGATCTAATTTCTCTTCAATTTCTTTATGATTCGGTTGTTCTTGTTTTTTTTTTTTTTTTTGGAAAGTATATGATTCAGTTATTCAGTCATGAAGAAGAGGAAGAAAACATACCCATACCAACAATACATGAAAGGGTACCCATTTACTGGATTGACGAATCATCGTCGTTGATTCCAAAGGCATTGGTTCACAAAATTTTCTTCACTAGATTACTCACCTAAAACAAGTGACTTCCTTTCGTATCGCTAAACATATGTTGCTATGCATTTTTACCGTAACCGATGGTATGTTGAAGTCTGTATAGATTGCTCTGTTACTTGGCCCCGGAGTGTGTAACACTGTAACTGTTGTCATGTCGACGTTGTGCTGCAGTAGTGCAGTAGAACGACTTCTGATTGGGATCACTGGGACAGATAGGGTTAATCAAATCGTTTTCGAATTGAAAATTGAGGTTTTGGCGGTATCGGTTTATTGCAAAAATCGAACGAAAATCGTTAAAAACCGTGCGTTTGAAAAAAAAAATCAAAAAACAAAAACCGATCAGTTTTGTCGAAAAAACAACCTATTTTCTCGAAAAACCGACTAGCGAGTTGAATTTTTTGGACGGTCGATTTTTTGAACAATTTTCATTGATTTTTATCGAAAATCGAGCGATTTTCACTGCCTTTCGATCGGTTTACGTCACATAATTTTTCTGAATTTTTATTTTTATTATTTTTGAATTGAATCGATTTATCGATCGATTTAAAATTTCGAACTAGCTGGATACTGTTGATTTTTGTGAAAATCGACAAAAACCAACTGGTTTTGTGAGCTGGGACAGATGTGGAGTGAAGGACTACCCATCAGGCCATCACCATGTCCGTCAAGTGGAAGAGATTGTCACCCAGCGAAGACTTGTATCAACAGTTTTTTTTTCCTTCGGCTTTTCCTTGCCCGTTGCAGATCAGATGTTTCCTGCTCCCCTGAGTGGACAGAATAATGCTCTAGCTATTTTTTTTGGGTACCAAAAGCAGGCACCAATCGTAATTACAGAGAACAACCGCTTAATTCCAGCTCAGGTGTCCACCCACCCATCCATTCATCTAGCTCATGCTAGGCGTTTCCTGAAATATGCGGCCGACCAAGTTGAGGCGATCTTGGCAAAAATGGAGGAAATTAGAAGAAACACAAGTCGGTTAGGTCGAAAGCTTCACTTTATGCGACTTGTTTGCCTTGCAAAGAGGGTAAAGAATTGAGCCACAAGTTCGCAGCATACGCAGAATCCACCGGTTCTTGCGGCCTATAGGAAGCCAATTTCCCCCGACGAAAAAGGGGAGAAAATTCCTACTCATACACTCCTCAAAAGGACAAGATCAACCATTATCCTCTAGCTGCCAAAGTAAAAAAAAAACTCTGGATACCAAACCAGCCTCCGAACACCAATCAACAGGGCCATACAACTTCTTGGTATATGTTGATGACAAGTGTAGCTACGGCTTGCACGCTTTGTTAGACGATGTTTCTTCGAAACCAGTGCGCGTGTCAAACTTTACCTTGATGGAATGGACGGTGACGCTTGCATATGGCCAAAGGTCAGGTCGCCGTCTCCGTGCCATTTCCGCCCTCGTGTGATATAGGAGTGCTTCTATACTTTTCTTCCCAATATAAATTACATAAATTTTGAAGCAAACGAATGGGTAAATAATCCTTATCTACTTTTCATTCATACTTTAATATTTATGTAACTTTAAAAAAGAAGCATAGAAGCACCTCTCTATATCTCTCTCTATATACATATATATGCAGAGGTAACGTGGGTCGCACTCAGGGATTCAAAAATCGACGAAAATCGGCGAAAACCGTCTGTATCGCTGGGTTCGATATCAAAAACCGGTCTGATTAAAAAAAAATCAAAAATTCGAAAAATTTTACGTGTCAACAACCGGTCGAAATCGGTGGAAATTGGTGGATTTTCGTAAAAAATCGTCGAAAATCGCTACAAAAAGTCGACCACACAAAAAATTCAACATGGCTGTCGATTTTCCACCGATAATCGTCGATTTTCCACGATTTTTGAATTTTTTCAAAAAAAATCTGGTTTTTAAATTTATGCGTTTTTTTATAATTTTTTGCTCGATTTTTGCGATTATCAAATTTTACTTCATCCGAAAAATCGAAGAAACATAACATGGACCTGGTCGCACTCAGGTCAATTCTCCGTCCAAACATGCGCACGGACGCGTCTGGCAGCACACAAGTGTTTGATTCGTGTGTCGCCACGGCCCACGATGCAATGGTATACGGCACATTTCTTGAACTAGTTTAGATTTTTGTAATGCTTTGTATTCTACTTGGTGGACTGATCACACATTCAAACTAATACATGTATCACAAGGGGGAAAACACGGTCCGAAAATAGAAGCGTACAGATGAAATAGCTAGCTACTCCGTCCTTTTTGAAGAGGAGACGAGAGACGCAACATAATTCTCAAGTTTGTACAGGGATGGGCTCACATAAGAAACTAGTGCGCCTTAGTTGACTCTTGCAAATAGCAGTCACCTAGTTGCGCCTTAGAGCATCTCCAGCAGAGTTCCTAAACCATCCCCTAAATCTTAAAATAGGGGGTGTGGTAAAAAAAACAGAAAAACTAAAAAACGGTATACCGTTGCAACGGTATACCTCTGAAACTTATGAAACTTATGATTTTTTGCACTGAAACTCATGAAACTCAGCACTAAAAACTGATAAAACATGAAACTGATGAAACTAAACACTGAAACTCATGAAACCAGCACTGAAACTGATAAGTTTCATAAGTTTCATGGCTATACCGTTGCAACGGTATACCGTTCCCTAGTCACTCTAAAAAAAAATAGATCCAGCAGAGCCCCAACTCAAACCCCTAAAATTAGGAGGCCTCTAAATTTGCCCCCTCAGTCCCAATTCCCATGGGGCCCCAACTCAAGCCCCTAAAATTAGGAAGCTTCTAAATTTGCCTCCTCAGCCCCATTTCCTAAGGACACGAGTAGGCCTGGGCATTCGGTTTATACGGTTAATTCGGTTCGGTTTATTCGGTTTTTAAAAATTTCGGTTTTTGAGATCTGGAAACCGAACCGAAACCGAATAGCACTAGAAACCGAACCGAATTAACCGAACTGATTCGGTTCGGTTAATTCGGTTTTTCGGTTAACCGAATTACGGCACTATGCAGTTCATTCAAGCATGAAGCAACAAGTACTCCAGTGGCAGTTCATTCAATTTGAATCAAGCACTAAGCAACAAGTACTCCAATTCATTCTACTTGATTCAAGCAATAAGCAACAAGTATTGCAATTCATTCAACTTGAATGATTCAAGCAACAAGCAATAGTTCATTCAAGCATCAAGCACTAGATGGATCATGGATCTGATGCTGCGAGCTACAATACAGTAAGCTGTGAACTGAAGTTCCCATCCATTCATCAGTTTTCTGAACAAGAGACCCAACAGATTAATTCTAACTAAGCTATATTAATCTGACACGCAAATGGTGTATTTGACTTGTGATTGAGGTCAGCTTTGGATGGTGCCCGCATACTACGCCCGCTCTGCCGTCTACACGTCCGCGTACCTGAACCGTCCCGAGGTGCATGCAGGAGGCTAACAGATAGACGAATCATATCGATCTCATCAGCAGGTGCGACGAACCTAACCTTTCTTGGCGCCGAGGTCGGCGTTGGTGAAGGATGCGGCGTCCCCGGCGTGGCGGAACTCCTAGAGCTCCTTGAAATCGAGCCACGGCTTGATCCAAATCTTGGCCTCGTACACCTTCTTCAGCCCCGCCTCGATTCGATTTCCTCGCGCTTGTTGTGCTCGTTGACGGCGAAGCGGGCGAGCACATCGGTCTTGGTGCTGTTGGCGACGGCGGGGTTGTCGCGCGCGCCTCCGCGCCTCCGAGGATGTGGGCGGAGCCGAGGAGGTGAATGAGGGTTAGGATGAGGAGTGGGAGGGGACAACAGGGAGCAGATGAGGCGAGCGATTGGCATGACGCCATGACCATCAATCGAGTGGATTTGGGGGATCATCGACCGAGTAGGATTTGGGGAACCCTAGATAAAGATTGGGCTTGGACGATTGGCAAGACCGAGTGACCGACTGGGTGGGCTGTGGCCTCGTATGCGCATCGTCGTGGGCAGGTGGGCTGTGGCCTGTGACCGTCGCATCTCTTTCACAGTTCACAAAGATCGGTAATTCGGTTTCTTCGGTTTCCTGAAGTACAAAACCGAACCGAATACCGAAAACCGAATAGCACCTGAAAAAAAACCGAACCGCAAACCGAATACCGAAAAAACCGATTTTTTCGGTTAATTCGGTTCGGTTTTTCGGTTTCGATTAAAAATTGCCCACCCCTAGACACGAGTACATCCCTATTATTGAAGACAGAGAAATACATGAGAGACTTCGAGATGATCTTATTGAGCATTTATGGGTTATTCACAGCGCTTCGTAGTTTGATTCATTGTTCGGAGTTTCCATTTATCTATTTATCATGTTTTAAAAATTTTAAATTTAAATTTGAAATATCATGTTTTTAAATTGTAAATGTTAATATGCTTATGTTTTATGTATTACAAATATTTTTGATTGAATTTTGGTGGTGTCAAATGAAGATTATACATAGCGGATATATCAAAATAGGAGAAAAAGTAAAATATGGGCTGAGATTTAGGGATTGTTGCTGAACTTGTGCTCTGAAAACAGGGCCCCAAAAATAGAGAGAGTCCCTAAATCTAAAATAGAGACCCTGTTTTAAGGTCCTTTGCTGGAGATGCTCTTAGGTTGATATCTCAATTCTATGAATTCAACAACCAAATAAAATTTTAAATCTAAATAGAATGCTATGCATATCACATTTAACCAATGAGGACAACCAAATCTTGATATCAGAATAGGAAAATTCCAAATATCCGAATAGGGAAAATTCGGATATCCGAATATCCGGGTTCGTCTCGTATTTGCCGGATATTGATTGCTCCGAATTTGATCCCGAATCCGATCAGATAGTACAATCTCTTTCCAAATCCAATTCGAATTAAATTCGGCTCGAGTCGAATGGAAAATATCCAACGTTTTGACCCCTATCTAAAAACCGAAGATGATGCCTCATACCCTCAACCTCGGTGCATGCTTTTGGAAGGGCGAGCAGCAGGCCCGGGATAAAAAGCAGAGCGCACACAGCTCCAAAACGCAGGAAATTAGCGCGCCGCCGACGGCGGACAGTTACCAGCTACTGTAACAAACGCTACAAGCAAGAGCCAGAGAGTCTCAGCCCACCCGCAGCCGCGCTTCAGGAGGCGAGGAGCGCGCTTGTGTCGAGATCAAAGCCCGGACCTCGGAGGAGAGCGAGGTCGTCGGCGTCGAGGCTGGCCGCCGCAAGGATATCGGCGCCGGTGCGCGCGGTCATGGCCTGGTGGCGGAAGAAGGTCGTCTTCCCGGCGCGCCGCGCGTGGGCCGCCGTCTCCACCCGCGTGCGCGCGCGCAAGACAGGTACGCAGTTACGCACATATCCCACGCCCTAACTGCTCGTGTATGACAGTATCAGTATGACTTCAGCCATAGCCCATAGGTACGACGAACACACAGATACATATTCTGTCTAAGCACGTAGCTACCGAAGTGCTTGTTCTTGTGGGAAAATTCTTAGAGCTGGACCGAGTTAGTTGCTGGTTTGATCTCCTTTGTCTGGCTTTTGTTCATGGAGTTCTTTACTTTTCTGGATGCGATGCAAGACCTCGGTGTTTGTTCAGTTGTTCTTGATTTTACCTTTCAATCACAGAGGGAGAGGGCTACTTAGTTCTGTATTCTTGATTATATTGGAATCCACTTGTGGATTCTTTTACTACACCGTAAGCTAAAACAACATCTATATAAGTAACATGCGTGTTCCTGAAGCTTATTTAGGTTAAAACTGCAGTTACCTAGATGAACAGAGAGCTGTTTGTTCAAAGGGACAGTCATATATAGCCATGCTTATTGTCTTATTTTCCTTTTTAATTCAAAATTTAAGAAATTTCTCGGTAACTGCTTGAATCAAACCTGCATGACACCACTTGGAAACAAATTGCGAATGTAATCCTTTTTTCCCTTCTCATATTTTACTGTGGGCACCAAAAAATATATATTTTTTTTTCTCGGTCATGCTCTGAAATAGGCTAGGTGATAATCCTCAATATACACAATTACAGCCTTTAGAAACCATAGATTTTTTGTGTTATTTTCTGCAGTTTAGAGCTTACTTTGAAACTCTTATCACCAATGTTTACCCTTACGGCGTTGACCATTCGTCAATTTCATTCGCATCGGCCAAGTACTTACCATGGTGGAATGTGATTCTTTTCCACTACAATGTTGCTAGGTGGATTGGACTTTGGATGTTCAATCAAGAAACAATCCTCCTTTTCACCTCCTCTGCTCCCAGTCTCCCACTAACATTTTTGAAAAATCTAGTTCCCCTGATTACTGTAACATGTGGGTCCAAGACGAAAAGTCTCTGGTAATATAAGCCCTCTTTGGTTGCTAATCACCCATGCCAAAACTTCCTTGGAATTTCAAAGGTTCAGGTATTTTGTTTCATAGGCAGCTCAACAATTCCAACTTGCAAGACACCAAACTAAATGCTCTTCTGAGAAAGTCAACCTCCCTGCGGGTACAGAACAACAGAGACTTTGCAGCAACTAGCGAGGAATTAGCAGCACAACAAAGTTAGATCTTGTTATTGGTAGTACCTAGTACTGGTAGCACTATACTACCACTTGTACTATCACTATTCAATAGGTGGCGCCAAGTGTCACGAGGTCGATGGTGCAGTGAAGATCAGTACTTCAGTAGGTGCAAGGATATTTTTCAGGGTCCCAAACCAGTACTACTACTGTTGCTGTCAATTAGTATTTAGTGCCAGCTCTCAAGATCTTCCTGTGTCAACCGGTAGTAATGATAATCAAATATGTCGTACAATTAGTTAGTCTTTGTCTTAGTTAGATCTGCAAATATCTTCTTTAGATCCTATTTGGAACAACTTCAGTTTCGATTTTTCCCCTCTAAAAGCTGGAAGTTGTCCTAAACGGCTGATTTTAACGTAGTCAGAAACCAAAAGTCAGTAGCTCATTTGTACTACGAGAAGCTGAAAACCAAAAGCTGGTTTAAGGTAGCTTTTTACGGCTTCAATAGGCTCGGGTTCTAACTTTGCCACTAGAGTTAATAAAATTATCCCCTTCTACCAAGTAAACCTCTTCAGCTCAGCCGTTCGGCCGTGCAACTCTTCAACCATACAATCTAGTCGAAAACTACTTATTAGAAAAACTAGTCATATCAAACAGGTTTAACACCACGTAATTCTCAAGTGAAAAGAAGTAAGTCTTAAAAAAAAGTGAAAAGTAGTAGTATATGTCAAGTGGATTGTTCCGCTTGTTCTGTTCTGTTGTCTTGCGGCTTCTAAGCCGATCTAATTTCGTCCAATAATTTAGCCCTTGCGGTCTGAACTGAGCTTTGCATTTGCGGCGGTGCAGTGGTGGTCTGCCACTGCCGCCGATCTGCACCGAAAGATTCTCGCGGTTAGAACGTTTCTCTGTAGCTATGCGGTACTCGACAACACAATTAATAGGAGATAATGCCGTCCACGCGTACACCTATCAACTTTAACCACCAACTTGTCTAGAACTCGAGCCAGGGCCAGCTTATGGTTATGGTAGGAGCAGGACACACCAATCTACTACTACGAGTAGTTAGGACATGTACAACGATATATATCAGCTGTCTATAAGGGTATGTCACATCAGATTTTAGATGATAGAGAGGAGGGAGAGGGAAGAGAGAGAAATATGATGTCTACTATTTAACAGACGACCTTATAGATAGCTTTATAATGTATATACCATTGTACAGACAATCTATTAATCATATAAGAGATCATTACAGACAGCTATATAGACACTCTATTGTATAAATTATCTTTAGTACTATCTGTAGATGACTTGAAGGTATATTATAAACAGCTACAGCCTGTACTACTTTACATGCCCTAACTATACTCAACGAGTGCGTGCACAAATCAAAGTGGGCCCCCGGGAAAACAGTTATACACTTGTCATCGGATGGACACCTTTAATTTCTTGGCACAACGTCGCAAACCACCGAATTGCCCATGGCTCGTACTGCTTCTGTTGGTGCAATACTGCAATGTGATAGTTGATGAGTGGTGACCTTTTAAAAAAAAAATGCATCTTTCTGGAGCTCCTTTCCTTTTTGCCCCCAACCGTCCGTTGGATTGTTAATAATGCCATAAAGCCATGCCACTATGTCAGTAACTTGTGGTACTCGTTCCTGGTTGGGCTTGGGGTCCTGACCGAATAAAGGCCATGTACTTAAGTTCCTGTGGATTCGAGCAGTGGTGCAAGAAGTGAAGGAACTTATTGGTAAGAACAGAGGAAGGATTGTTCTTGGTTGAGGAAAAGTGGAGGGGATTGATTTCCTTCGGTTTGTTTCTAGATAAGGATGAGTACAGGTAGCTATCTCAGTAGAATATCGAATGTGGGAAAGTGTAGTGTCCCTCCTACCATTTGTTTAACCTTTTCTTGCATGAGATGCTAGTTCATCTTCCTCTTTTCAGACCTGTTTCTGTGTCTGAGTAGCTTCCGGGTTTCTGGTGCTTGCCAAGATGAATTAGAGTGCTTAATGTTATGCTCTTGTGTTCTTTTTATCCCAAGAAAAAAAAAAGATACCCTTGATTTAGCAATTCGATTAGATTGCCAGTGAAAGCCCATTAGTATTTATATGGGGGCCCAAGGGCCAATAGATACAAAGCTGTAGTACGTGGGGCTCGATGCCTGTGCCATGTGTGCTAGGCCCATGATGCCAAGTTGTTCGACGTATTGAAAAAGCAGACAAGAGAAACAAAACAATACAGCTATAAAAGTATATGAGAGATGCTTCTATGCTTTTCCTTCTAGTACAAGTTGCACAAATCTTGAAGCAAGCGAAGGGGTAAGTAATCACCATCTACCCTTCATTCATGCTTTAATAGTTGTGCAACTTTTAAAAGGAAGAGCATAGAAGCACCTCTCAAAGTATATACAACCAGCAGAAGTGTTTCTCGGTAAGATCCTAGCACATGAAAAACATATTACAAAAAGAGATGGGTGTCATGAAACAAAAAAAATTGACAGTTTCGATGTTAAATACCGAAAGACAAACGAATGGGGTGTCAAGCCGAGAGAAACCAATAAATTGAGTGTCAAATAGTGAAGTCTCTCTTACATGGGTGCTAACAAATATCACATTTCCTCCGTCTCCCCAAAATTGCGAGGTCTAAAAGTAGCCAGCATACTTCACGCTTTTTCTCCACTAACAAAGTTGGGGGAAAGTACGCCTCTCTTTCATATTTTCCCTTTGGGACAATCCGTGACAGTGATAAAATCCTTATCTGAAACCCGTGCGTGCAGGCAGTGGAGGCAGCATACTGAGGCTTCACGAGGATGTGCAGACCTGTGGATACAAGGACGTACAGGTGATGTTTGAGATTCTGAGATCGGGACTGGAGGAATCGCACGCTCCGAAGCAGCGCAAGCAGCCGGCCTGGAGGCCGCCGTCGGCGTGGTCCAGCCGGTCGTCGTCGATTGCGGCTGCGCAATAGAGACCATGACACAGGCATGGAGTGGCGGTTTGGTGGCACCGGTTAATAAGGAATTAAGATCACCAATTTAGTACTTGATAGCTATTAGTTCGTGTACTTAATGCGTATGGTCAGTCACCAGGTTTCCCCCTGCCCGTCTGTCCGGGACAAGAGCGAAAATTTCAGCGACATCAAGCTGCGTAAACTGTGTCATAAGGCTCTGAAAGTCTGAATGTTTGTACATAGCACATTGCAGTTGGGCTGAATTTTCAGACTCGGGAGAACGATGGACTGGAGCAAGAGGGGTTTGTTTTTCAAGTGTATTTCCATTCCTATTTACCTATGATCCATGTACCTTTTAACTATTGTTGAAGAATCTATAAATGAAAGATTGTTAGTATGTGCCTTGTGTACTTTCTTGACATGATGTAGGATGGCAAAATAAGGAGACCAAATAGATAGCAAATATGTTCAAGGATTCTGTCTATCTGTATTTTTTGGGTTTAAGTGGATCATGACAGGTGCAACTTGCAGGGTTTCTTTCATGTCAGAAGTTGACACTTAACGCAACTGAGCAACCCCAATGAAGCAACAAGTTGTGGCCTTCTTGGATGAGAATTCCCTTGCCATGAGGCGATCGTGGCTTATGCATCAGCTAATCCTTTAAATGATGCGATTTTAATCTGAACATATAGCGACATACAACATCGTGTTGCAGGTTAGTGTGACATTGATTTGGTTTCTTGTTCAAGTATGATTTCTTGGCTAGAAGTACATTTTCGTCTCAAAATTTTAAGTCCATACAGTATATTTGACAGTAATTCTGCAGAACTGTCAAGGCTAAAGCGTTTATACTACTGCAGAACAAGATAATTTTTGCTGGTGCGGAGGGATAAGACTTATTCCCCCCCAAACAACGAATTTAAGAAGGGAAGGTCTGAACCTGGTTCGTACTAACCAACTGATACCAGGAGACTCCTCGAACAAGATATTTTTTAGTACACCCAACATGTAGAAACTATTGTTTCGGGGTTCTTATTTATGACATTTTAATCTGTATTTTTGACAACTTGCCGAGTTCTTCTCATTTTGAAGTTGACAGCAATATGCAGCGTATAAGAAGCACATCATTGTGCGCTATGCACTTTGGTTATTGCAATTTAACACTTTAATTGACTTTTTTTTTTTTGCGAGGAATTTTAGTGTGTGTCGACAAGTCGTGAACTTGCAGGTTTGATGAAAGTGGATTGATTGATTGACAAGAAGAGTAATTCAGGCAAGATGCTTAATTCCCGCTGAAACAGAAACCTCAAATCCTTATATATTTCTTTCAAGGACAAACGGCCTGAAGAAACAACAGTTATTTTTTTTTAAATCGTCTCTGTTCAAACACTAAGTAAGGTTAAATACAATTACACTCTGATCCTTTCGCTTTCTAAGGAAGAAAGCGACTCATAGGAAGATTAAAAGTGGGCAACTGAAAGGATGTCCTATCAAGCACTCGGAAGAATGGCTGTTTTGAGAAAGTTCAGTCGTGGGAGAACTAAACAAAGCGGCCGAGAAGATCAAGATGGTTCCCATCGAAATCGTGCCGTGTCGAATCATTACACCAACAAGGCAACAACACACTGAAAGGCACTTCAATTCAAAAACAACCCACAAAACCTAAAAATTTTGCCGTCTTGATTGTTGCATTATTTGTGATTACAGGGATACTCTGCTTAGTAGGCCACTGTATTGAAAACAAGCAATTGTCAATTCTCAATTGTCATCCATCAACATCTCTCTCAAAAATGAAAAAAAAAACTTTGGGCGGCCTATGTATGAATGGTAACAATAATTGAATGGAATTATGATAGCATGATGTTATACGTCACGAGGGGAATATAATAAGTGCAAGATGGTCGGAAGGCCGAGGGCCGCCATGAGAATGCAAAGTAAAGCAAAGACAAAGGCTTCCCAATGTGTGTGACTTTGTCTAACACAAGGTACATTAAAAAAAAGGGTTCCTAGTTTGTGTATAATTGTGTAGCTTGCTTGTCTGATTCCTCCTGTAATCATCTTGACACAAGGAGATGCAAAAGTAAGGACCAAGGCTTCAAAGTCATGACTGCCGTGATGCATATACGCAAGGAGTTGAATGAAATTTCCGAAATTGTACCTCCGCATGGTGCCAATAAAATATAGTCGACCTTACAAGTTTTTTTTTTTTTGTTTAACCAAGGTTAAGAGCTATGCTCAATTCATTTCTACAGAGAAGATAACCACGAACACTGACCCAGGACGGGCGAGACACCTCAAATACACCGGAGACGAAAGGCGAAAGTTTTCTTCTGCAGCTTTGGATCATGTATGCATATTCCCATATCAACATCCGTCGCCGAACTCAACAGACGGAGACGACCAAGTGGTCGTTTGACGGAGCTCATCTCATGTACTGCTCTTGTTGGAACTGTTGGAATGAAGCCAACGATGGTTGCCAAACAAACCACAAAACATCGCATGGTTCGGTGGTCCATATCCTAAACAGGCCAGCCAGTTGATTTGTCCAATTAGTTCGGTTTCTCCGTCTAATTAACCGCCTCTGTTGCTAATACAGGCACCGCTTCTTTCATATATCTAACCACCGAAGTTTACACATGTTATGTTAATTACGTGGGCTATCCGTCGATCAATCGTATCGCATGAACTCCCTACGGTAATTTCTGCGTTTCTGGTGTGTCAACCGCATGATCAGAAGCAAATCAACAAGGACAAGCGGCGGAGTTAAATCGGAGGACCGGCCGGCAACTCGTGTACGTCAACTGCCGATTCCTTTTGGTCGCCTTCTTCCTTGGTGCCGGCCTGCGCCATCATCATCGCACTACTAAGTGAGTGGCACGGCTCAGTAGTCCAACTACAAGCCGACCATACACACACTGCTACTAAACTTTTGAGTAACTTGCACCAAACAAAAGAT
This sequence comes from Rhipidocladum racemiflorum, assembly GCA_036346355.1. Taxonomy (NCBI): domain Eukaryota; kingdom Viridiplantae; phylum Streptophyta; class Magnoliopsida; order Poales; family Poaceae; genus Rhipidocladum; species Rhipidocladum racemiflorum. The sequence continues at coordinate 64,458,833 of CM070576.1, read as the reverse complement.
AAAGCGAAGAACCATTATATATTTCCAACTGTAGTACCTCTGGTGTAGTACCAAATAAAAGGTGAAGTGAAGAGCCATTATTTTATCCACTAAATTTGACAAGTTTCGAACTGTAGTACCTCTGGTGTTCAGATGATGGGATTTTATTGGCGACTTTGACCTGTATATCTAGACAGTTGCAAAATAAAAACGAAAACGAGAACGAAAACGTGTATGTGCCTCATGGAGCCGTCTACGCAAGCCACCTCACTCGTATGAAAATGATTTCTAGGCGAATGTGTGACGTACAAGTCAGAGCTAGTCGTGAGACAGGAACTACCGGACATGAAAAGGCCTCCTTTTCCCTCGTCCTCCATTTGAAGAATCTAGCGACTGCCAATTGTCCATTATTTCCTGCAAGATTCGATATTGATCTCTTCTTCAATTAGAATACTTTGCAGATAAGCTCTTACAGGCTAGGAGTCGATACTTAGGATCTATTTGGCAGAGCTCCAGCTTTACCAGATTCGAGAATCTGGTGAAGCTGGGTATTTCTAGTTTCACCAGATTCGTGAAACCGGAGCTATGGTTATATTAAGATTGTTTATATGGATCATCTTATTTACATTTTAGAATAAAAATATAAACTTAAGGCCTTAATAATATGTGCATGTGTATTGCATCCAATGAAAACTCGATGAGTCGTTAGCTTACCACTGTCAACAGTTTAATACTGCTATACCTTTAGAAATCGATTCTGAATTTTGGTAAATAAATAAATGTTGAAATCCCAGTTTGTACCCTCTCCACTCAGATTTTATGGGGAACAGAAGCCACAACAAATGCAAGTACTAGTGAGAAAATTAAGTACGCACGATACTATACACTTTACAGCCCCGTCCGAGTTGGTAATCCAACAGCTCGGATCGTCCTAGAATAAATAACCAATCACCCTGATGACACTGCAAAAAGTAAGTACTAGCTCAACAATTTTCCGCTTTACAACACGGCGTGCCCGGTGCCACCCAAAATTGAGTACATCAAGGGATGCATATTTCTCTCATGTGGCAACTTTCTGTAGCATGTCAACCACACCATTCACGATTCCGCGGACATCATTTATTTTATAGAACAGATTTCAGCTGCAAAATTTCTCCCCATTTTATCTACGGTAACGGATCGTAGAAAAATATCGGTGAAGTGCATAAGATGTAGGCATGTGCACCACAAGGATTACTGTCTCTTCGTACAAAATCTATATAATTTAGCCGGGCACAGGCAGGATTATTGCACTTCGAAAAGTCCTAGTATAATGCAGAAAACACTGGCGCTGCTTCATGAAAAGGGGAAAACGAAGGTAGCACAAGGAGCCCTACCGGTAGCAGTCGTCTGTTCTCCCTCTCCCTTATAAAAATAACAACGCACGATATGGACCGCGGGATAAAAAGAAAACCAACCGCATCTCTCTCTTTCCGCTCACATATATAATTTAATTTAATTTAATTATTTAGTTGGAAAAAATATATTTCCGTTGCAACAACGTGCACTTAACTGGTGTATTACTATGGATGAACGGGCGGCAACTTATCGGGTAGGAGATTCGGTGGTGGGGGCAGTTCGTATCGGAGCCCCCCTCTCCTCGTTCCGTTTGAGCGGGTCCCGCGCCGGCCATCTCTCCCCGTCTGATCCTACTCTCGCGCCTCATCCGACGGCGCTGATCCGATCCCGGTTGCCCCCACCCCTCGGCATCCTGCCTCCTCTTCTCCTCCTCCTCCTCAATTCCTCCTGTTGAAGCTTCCCTTCTCTGTTCTCTCTCTTTATATGGTTTCTTTCCTCGCATGTATGTATAAAAACTCCACTGCTTCTTCTTAGCCCCCCCCCCCCCCCCTCTTCTCTCTTTCTATGTGTGTGTGTGAGTGTTTCTCCGATTCTGGAGATTAATCCAGTCTCTCTGACTTGCCTGTTTCATCGGAGGAATAGTCGAAATAGAGGAAGGAAGGTTGGTTTCCTTTCTTGGTTTGTTTCCTTTCTTTTAATTACCTCGTATTTTGTTCAAAACCAGGTGTTTGTTATGTTTGTGCAATTGCCTTTGCCCCTCTTTTGTTCTGGGTTGACGTTTGTTCATATATCCCTCTATGCACTGGTCTGTGTATTTGTGGTCGTTCTTCTCTTGAATTCAAGAGGACATAGGAAGGCGATTACATGGCTTCTGTTGGCCCTTTTTCGTTTTGGGGTTCTTCTGTGGCACTCAGTTCGTTGCGGTTTTTTAGCACCGGAAGGTCAGGAAAACAATATCGATCGATCCTTGGATTTTTTTTTTTTCAGTACTGGTCCTTGGATTAATTTCTTGGGATTTGGACGGTTGTAGGCTCATGAAAGTTTTGATTTTTCTTTTTCCTCTGCAATCAAACCCTTTTCGTCACCCTCAAACAACGCTCTGTTTTTTTGTTTTTTTTTGTTTTTTGTTTTTTTTTTTTTTTTTTTTGCGTTCCAAACTAGCCAAAGAAAGGTTATATTTTTCCTCTCAAAAGATGGACACGAGACGTTCTCCCCTGCATGTTCCGATTGCTTTGATGCTCTGAAACCCAACAATTTTCTATTCCGGTTTCTCTGTTTGTCTTCTTTTCAGTTGCAAAACACATATACTATTTCACCCGGTACATGAAGTGCCCTATGTAATCCGTACATGTCGTTTTGATACAGTGCTACACTATGCCGCGCTGGAGGTAAACGCCAGTGATTTCAACTAGAGAGGGTACAGGTTGAGAGGTTTTGGTTCTTTTGTAAGGGTAAACGCATGTAAGAAGATTAACTAACATAGGCATTATGCGTAAGAACATATACGCCGATGGCTAATAGGTAAGGTTACATCAAGGTTAACCTAATTGAAGGATCGGTGTAATATCTGCGCAGATGTTGATTCCGTACGTTGTAGCCATATTGCAGCGTGGAGATTATTTATTTCTTATCGGCGCCCGCTAATCTCAGCAATTTTGTTGTACAAACAGTATTGCCTTACAAGAAGCATAGTGCCTTCTTTCACAATTCGCCATTCCGACCTGCCCAAAATTGCCTGCTTGATTTAATCTCTACTGATGAATATTATCTTATTTCAGGGGATTACCTGACATGGATGAACACATGGGAAGACGCACAGTCGGCGGCCTTCTCTTCACCAAGGGGGGCTCAATTCTTCTGTTCAGAGAGGACAGCTCGCGCCGCAAGGCCACAACGTGCTGCTCACGCCTCGGCTGCAGCAGCAGGCATTTGGCCGACCAAGACAGGCAAACGCAGAGGGCAGAGGCAGCCAAGGACGCAACACAGACCCCCCGGAGATCACAACTTTTCAGGAAGCCTCCTCATGGAAGCAGCAGCACTTCTTCTGACAGCATCAGCGGGAATACCAAAAGCTCCTGCAGTGAACACGACAATAGGCCAAGAGAAACTCCTGCGCGTGATTTACTGGCTCGTCTCAAAGGGAGGGTCAACGCATCAAGAAAGCGATCGTTGACCAGGGAGAACAGTGCATCGTCATCATCAAATGGATCCAGTGCTGGCTCAAGACCGTCGCACCGGGCAGCTTCGCGGATAAGAAAAGCAGGTGAAGGTGCAGGTGCAGGTGCTGACAGCGTGCGTAGAGATACCGGTGGAGGCACTAGGGGGGATTCAGCGAGGAGCGACGATGATTTCTTTCTAGTTGAGCAGGTAGCAAGAGATCAGGTGCCTACCGAAGAGTTTATTTCTGGATTCTTGGCAAGGTACAGGAGTGGTCTTCAGGGAGGACTGCCATCTTTGGAGGACGGCATGGAGGACTCAAATGGACGCTGGCGCTTCGATATGGAAGGAAGCGAAGAGGTACGGCATTCTGTCATTGCACAATGATCGTCCCAAAGGGTGGCTTGGAGAATTGTATGGACATAGTAAATCATGAGATTACATCCTGCCTTGCAGCTTGAGAACTACTTAATATTCAATGATCGGCACAGAGGGATGAGAATGGACATCGATGGCATGTCTTACGAGGTATGTCTGACGTTCCTTGGAAAATCTGATGACGTTCCTTTGCTGTAATCTGATTTTCATCACAACTCTCTCTCTCTCTCTCTCTCTCTCTCTCTCTCTCTCTCCACACATTTCAGTCCGGGGAGGCATGCTTTTTTTTTTTCAGCTCTGAGATCATTTGTAATGCTTTGCGTTGTAGGAATTGCTTGCCTTGGGGGAGCGAATCGGCACCGTAAGCACTGGCCTTTCTGACGATGCATTGTCCAAATGTCTGAACAGATGCATGTACATGCCCACAACTTCAGGGGCTCGTGAAGATTGTGACCGAAAGTGCAGCATATGCCAGGTAAGCTCATCTGCATCAGTAGATTGTTCTGTAACGGGACACTATTTTAGCATCATGATAAATTTGTGTTTCATGTATCTTTCAGGAGGAGTACTCAACTGGTGAAGAGGTGGGCAAGATGGCATGTAAACACTCCTACCACATTGCCTGCATACAGCACTGGCTCCGGCAGAAGAACTGGTGCCCTATCTGCAAAACCGTCGGTCTGAATACTACCAACTAGCAGCGTGCTTCTTCACAAATCAAGTGTATAGATTCTCCATGATTTTCTAGACACAATTTGTATTCTTTTTTCTTAGATCTACTCTACCAGTATGAATCATTTGTTTGGACATTCAGACTTCTTGGTTTCCTTCAGTTCACATTGTGCAGTGAAAAACAAAGGAAAGGGAGCAGGAAATAACTCTTGAAAGTGGGGACTTTCACTTTTAGTTTCTACTCTTGTTGATGTTAATGTTCAATGCATGTTCTTTATTTCTGTTGTACATGACATGCACACTGTTGTCACCATTAACTCATCAGGGGTGCTTAGCAGCAAGTATGGATACGGATCAATTTGTCGCTATAGCTGCACCCTTTAAGCTATACCTACGGTGTGTACAATCACAGGCTTTATACCCCTATCCTATATATAAATTAAGCGACAAATTCGAAGGTAAACATGAGAAGCATAGTTATTAAAGCGATAAAGTGAGGAGAGATTACTCACCACTTTTTTACTGCCAAAACGCTTAAGGTGCACGGCAAGACGACGTCATACACACATCATACATGGTATTGCATATACAAAATTTAACCACAAAAGATCCTTTCTCAAGCCAAGCTTGCCCATTTCAGCCTCAGCCCAACCGGCCAACCTCCCTCCCTCTCTCCCCCTTATAACCCTACCCCCCCTCTCTCTCTCTCTCTCTCTCTCTCTCTCTCTCTCTCTCTCTTCTCACCAACCCATGGCACCACTCGCTCAAATCCACCAACTCCCGCTTCCTCTCTCGCCACTTGTGGCTTCCTTTGGCTCCCCCTCTACTCTTTCTACCTCATTTCTCACTCACTTGTGCTGCCACCGCCCAAATCCGCTCCACCATCGAGCCTAATGCCGCTGCCTCGATCCGCCATATCCAACAGCCTCCGTCGTCACCGGCCACCGCCCTGGCCTTGTCTTCCTTCCATCTACCTTCACCATCTACCACCGGATTGCCGCCAAGCCCTAAGGGCGCTGCCTTCGGCGTTAGTGACTCCCCTACTCCCTCTCAGCTTCCTCAACTCCGGAACTAGCGGAGGTGAGATAGCAATGGCCGGCTGTAAGTATTCTCTCCCCCTTGACGCCGATGCCTTGATCATAAGGTGGATGCCACTCACCTCTGGCAAAGCGAGGCCGTGACGAACACCCCCCTTGACCACCTTACCACTTAAACAATGCTTAAACGACACTTTAATAATCATAATAAGAAAGTGGTTAGAGATGTAGATGGATCTCATCCACTGATGAATATAGAGATTGCCAAAAAAGATAAAATGCATTGTTCAAAGGGATAACACTGCTAAGGTTGTCAGGATCGCGATCCCATGTAGGATTGTTTTTTTTTTGTTTGACGGGATCGGATTGTAGAATCACTATTCTATTAGATTTTTTAGTAAATTTCAAAAAACAAGTTTCTTATACAAATTATCAAAAAAAACTACAAGTTTTAGTTCCTATTTCATAAAACTACAGATTTTAGGAGAACTTGTGTTATAAAACTACAGGTTTTATAATTATTCCTTGTAACGGGTTTAACAGTGTGGACCCACATAGAAGCCTCACACGCCCCTATTTCCCATTGTACTCACGCATGAGGCCGCCATATGGGCTCATACTATTAGACTCGTTACAATAAGCGGTAAATTCTAAAACATGTAGTTTTGTGATAAAAGTTATTTTAAAATCTATAGCTTTGTAAAATAGAAGCTAAAACCTGTAGTTTTTTTATAGTTTGTACAAAAAAAACTTGTAGTTTTGTGAAATTTACTCTAGATTTTTAAAAGCATATGTATTTTAATTTTGTAGATTTGAGTATACTTATTCATGTTATATTGAATAAAGGTTGATTTTTTAAACTTATTTAATTATTTTCTAATAAACTAATAATTTAAAAGTCCAATATGTCAAAGATAATACTTTTATACTTTAGAACATGTAAACAACAACAAAGCAAATTAAACTATGCAACTTAAATTAGCAATACGTAATATCAAATTTTATATGCTAATGTAGTTTGTTGTCAGAATCATGATCCTACCTGATCCTGAGCACAATTCTACCCGATTCTATGTGATCCTACCTTCAGAATCGCGATTGTATGAAACTCCGATCTATATGTTAGGAAACCGGATTCGTATCCGATATGGACTCTTCCTTATCTCTAAGCAGAACCGCTATATATAGGAGGCAGGGGGTCACCCCATTGTAGACAAGCATACAGAATAATAAAGCAGACCCGTTCCTCCTCATATTGTGTCTCTCGCCCTCTCTCTCTGTTCTCCACTTTAGATCTATTAGGCAACCCCGGACTATTCGATAGCGAGGTTGTCTAACACGTTATCAGCACGAAGCTCTACCCGGAGAATAGATTGAAAGGTGAGGAAGGTGAGCAACGAGAGATTGAATCGCTCGTTTGTTTCTATTATGTCCTACGTAGGCACGAAGCTACGTTTCGCAAACTTTCTGCAAAACCTTGCACGAAGCAAGGGACTATGGCATGAAGCTACTGCCATCCAGTATCAATTACAGATCAATTTTACAAGAGTAATGGCATGAAGCCATGTCCTATGAAGCATTGTATTTTGGCTTTGGACGAAGCAAATTGCTAACCACGGCTGGAGATCAAAGATCGGCATGAAGCCGAGGCTGACATCCACCGTCGTTTGGATCAACAGCTGGCCGATTCTCTTGGTCATGAAGGACCGTCGGCCATGAAGCACCGTCGGACGGCGCGCGCTTGAAGCCGCCACGGCTCGGTCCAAATGTTACAGCGCCGCCGCCCGCAGCCGTCGCCTCCGGCTTGTCGCCAACCGAAGGCCAGCTGCGCCGAGGGCCGCTGCCAGCGTCAAGGTCCATCAGAGCGACCGTACCACCGCTTGCCGCGCCGCTGGGCAGCCTCGCTCCTTGCGCTCGCCAAGCGCTGGTAGTAACGTTCGCGGCCGGGCGCTGCGATGACGCTCGCCGCCGCCATCTGCCGCGATTGCTTCGCCGGCTCGACCGATGTCGGCTCTGTCACCGCCCGCCCAGCCCATACGCCGCTCCCAGACCCACGCCACGACGGAGCCTCGCCGCTCGGCCTCTGGCGCTCAATCCGCCTGGCCGGACTGTTGTCCGTCGCATGCCCCGGCTTGAAGCCGCAGGCCATCGCACGGAGGCCCTAAGTCGCAAGGACATGGACTTGAAGTCCATTACAGAAGGCTACAAAGTCCAATACAGCGGGACAAAGTCCAACCGGACTTGGAAAGTTGAGCCAAAATCCAATTTAGTTTGGACTTGGAGTCTCACGCACAGGAGGGCATGGGCATGGGAATTTACCCTTTTGCCCTCCCTAATTTTCCTTTACTGTTTTTCTTATTTTACTGTTTTTTTTCTCTTCCGAAAATGCATTAAGAATTCAAAATTGATTAGAAATTCTAGAAATCCTGAAAATTGCCGTAAAAATATGAAAAATTCCTAGAAAATTGTAGAAATTTTTTATGGCTCTGCTTTTAATTTTCCTTAGCCTTATTTTACGCATTTATGAATATTTGCATGCATTTTTGCAATAATTGCCCCGTTTAGAATATCGGAAATTCCTGAGAATTTATTTTCCGAATTTATGAATTTATGAATTATGTCATGTTGATTTTTGCTGAAATTCAATTTCCTGTTGTAAAGTAATTCTGAAAATTGCTTGGAAATTAGCAGAAATTATGAAAAGTGTTAGGAAAATTCCGCATTTCTCATACAACAGCTTTATGAGAACATGAGTGGTTGGGATTTGATTTTGGTAATGAATAAACAGATATGAGACAATTGGTGTCTAGGAAAACACACATGAGGCTTGGTTCTTTAATTGGCACCCGGAAACGGGAAGTGCTCCCTCCCTCATGTGAGCCCTAGGGGCTGTTGACTGGCCAAGAGTCAAATTGACAGAGATATTCATTACCTGTTTCGCTCCACCAACAAGAATTATATAAGTTGTAATTAGACTTATGCCATGTTTAATTCATGTTGCAATTTATTTTCTGTTATCAAGTGATGCTTTGGAAAATTGTCAGATAATTAATGTAAAATTGCCAAATACTAAGAAAAATTCGAAATTTCTGAATTTATTTCCGCATTTATGATTTTATGAATTGTGCAATTATTGTTTATTCTGAATATTTATGAATCTGTGTATATATGAATTTTGCGATTATGAATCTGTATTGATGAATCCTGCATTTATGAATCTTGCACTTATGAATTTTGCATTTATGAATTCGTGACTTATGAATCTTGTACTTATGAATTTTGCATTCATCTTTGAATATATGAATCTTGATATCATTGCTTTCTTTTAGTTTGCTGGAAACTCATGAGAATTCAATTATGCATTTTATTAAATCTAGCAGCCATTTCCTATTAGATTACACGTAGTAATCTAATGGAAGAACCTTATGAATGTGCAAAGGTGTGGCATTATCTAACGTGAGTTTTTGAAGAACTGACATGAATTGTCAGAATTATCTCACATAGACATCAGATTGCATAATGAATAGTAAGCTCTCGAAGAGCATACTTTTTCTCATGAATAGAATTGCAATTTATTCTTTATTCCAGTATTCTTTCTTTACAAGCAATCTTTTTTGAATTACTTAGCCACTTTATGATTAGAATTATTTTTCTTTTCATCTAGAAATCGTGTAGCGCCCAATGGAGGAAATATGCATTGTTGATAGTGGCACAACAAATACCATCTTAAGAGAGTCGAAATACTTCCAAACGATCACGAAGAACGCTGGAAGGATTACGACTATCGCAGGAAGCGATACGCATATAATAGGCTCAGGAAGAGCCACAATTATATTGCCAATGGGTACAACTTTGGTAATTGAAGAAGCCCTCTTGTACCCTGAATCAACCCGCACTCTCTTAAGTTTCAAAGATATCCGCGCCAATGGGTTTCACGTAGAAACCAATGAAGAAAATGGCAAAGAACACTTGTGCATTGTGAAGCACGCGTAATATGGAAAGATGGTACTAGAAAAATGTCCCTCATATGAATCTGGGTTGTACTACACGAAAATCAATGCACACGCAAAGGTATACTTCTTTGAAGACTGTCTTTAGAAGCTCTGAATTATTTGCTTTATGGCATTGTAGATTAGGTCATCCTGGTCTTAGATTGATGAGAAATATAGTTAACAACTCACAAGGTCATGGCATTAATGTTAAGAATTTCCCGAATCACGAAGATTTTGTGTGCCATGCATGTGCCACCGGGAAATTAATAACTAGACCCTCTGTTATGAAAGTGCAACATGAAATCCCTGCATTCCTGAACGCATTCAGGGGATATTTGCGGTCGATTCAGCCCTTGTCGTGGCCGTTTCGATACTTTATGGTGCTCATTGATGCTTCCTCGAAATGGTCGCATACATGTTTCTTGTCAACAAGGAATCATGCATTCGCAAAGTTGATCTCGCAGATCATCGTAATTAAGAATGCTTTTCACGATCATCGCGTGAAGTCCATTCGATTGGACAATGCCGCGAATTTACTTCCAAGGCATTTGATGATTATTGTACAAAGAACGGAATAATCATGAGCACTCTGTACCGCACGTCCATACGCAAAATGGGCTAGTCAAGCACTAATAAAAGGGTTAAGTTCATTGCCGGACCGCTCTTGCAGAGTTGTAACTTGCCCAACACTTGTTGGGGACACGCATCTGCACGCAAAGAAGACTCATCAATTATAGACCATCGGCCTACAACATCCATTCACCTATGCAACTAGTGCAAGGGGTCATCCCGAAGATTTCCCATCTTAGAAAATTTGGTTGTATGGTATATGTACCTATACCACCCCCACAAGACTGCAATGGGCCCTCTCCGCAAGTCTGGGATATACGTTGGTTATGAGAGTGCATCCATAATCAGGTATTTGGAACCCATGACTGGAGACTTGCACACAGCCCGATTCGCTGATTGCATCTTTGACGAGGACCATTTCCCGTCATTAGGGGAGCGAATCAACCATTGGATGAAAAATGCCGGAAATAGTATGGCATTCCACTCGATCCCAGCATGACCCTCGCACTAATGAAGCAAATCAAGAAGTCCGTAAGATAATTGATTTGCAGAATTTAGCAAATGAACTGCCTGATCATTTTTGTGATCTGAAGAGCGTGGTTAAGTCGCATGTACCAGCAAGAAATGCACCAGAGAGGGTGGAAATACCAAAGAAAGCAGAAGGTATCCCTCATCCTGTTCAGAGGCCTCAAAGAAAAAGAACAGGAGATCTGCTTCTCAAACCCAAAGTACCCGGAGACGTCTGGGGAAAATCAAGCGAGAGGACTTACCACACCCAATCACAAAAGTGCCCCAAAGCAAGAAGGGGAGCCGCTTGAGACTCGGCACGGAAAGAAGCCTGTGGAAAAGGCAATTCCAGATCTGAACCTTCCATTGGAAGAAGCCGGAAATAATGTGTGCGCACACATTGGCGGAGAAAAACTAAAGGAACTTGCTCTGGAATGGGAAATAGCAATGAAGAGCAAGTAGAAGTGCACGAAGCACCCCATGATGAAATGGCCATAAACTTTGTAATAACGGGAGAATCGATGAATAGAGCAACAGCCAATGTCGATGCATACTTTGCAAAGAAGATTGCCACGATCATTAATCATGATCCCGAGCCCGCATCTCTCGCAGAGTGCAAGAAAAGGCTCGATTGGGAAGATTGGAAGAAGGCAATCACCGCAGAGTTAGTCTCTCTGAACAAAAGAAAGGTGTTTGGGCCTGTGTGCCGCACGCCTCCCCATATAAACCCCTGAGGTCACAAATGGGTTTTTGTTCGCAAGAGAAACGAAAACAATGAAGTTGTAAGGTACAAGGCAAGGCTTGTCGCTCAAGGTTTCACTCAACGTCCTGGGGTTGATTATGAAGAAACCTATTCTCCGGTCATGGGTGGAATTACCTTTAGATACTTGATCTCAATGGCAGTCAACTTGAAGTTGAAAATGAAGCTAATGGATGTTGTCACAAAGATATTTGTATGGAAACTTGGATTCGGAGATTTATATGAAAGTACCTAAGGTATCCCTATCCCGAACCAAGACAGAGCAAACAGAAACCTATACAAAGGTGAAATTGGAGAAATCATCAGATGGGCTAAAACAATCGAGGAAGAATGTGGTACAATCGTTTGAGTGACTTTCTCTGCAAGAAAGGCTACACGAACAGCGAAGATTGTCCATGTGTATTTATACAACGATCCACGAATGGATTTTGTATAATCTCCGTCTATATAGATGACTTGAACATCATTGGGACGGATGAGGAAATTGAAGAAGCATGCACATACTTGAAATCTGAGTTTGAAATGAAAGACTTGGGTAAAACCAAGTTCTGTTTAGGCTTGCAGCTTGAACATGTCCAAGGCGGAATCTTGGTACACCAAGCATCCTACACGCAGTAAAGTGTTGGAGAGATTTGGCTTTGAAAAGGCATACCCGCAAAGACCCCAATGGTCGGAAGGTCACTCCAAGCAGACCTAGACCCGTGAGGCCTAAAGAAGAGGGGGAGGAAGTCCTGGAGCGGAATTCCCATACTTGAGTGCAATTGGAGCGCTCATGTACCTTGCGAATAGCACTAGGCCGGACATTGCGTTGGCCGTGAATTTGCTAGCACTGCATGCAGGCGTAACCCACCAAAAGGCATTGGAAAGGGGTGAAGGACATCTTCCGTTACCTTCAAGGAAGCAAAGACCTCGGCTTGTTTCTACGTAAGAAACAATGAATTGAATTTAGTTGGCTACGCCGATGCTGGGTACCTATCGGACCCGCATACAGGCAAGTCACAAACTGGGTATGTTTTCCTTTGCGGTGGAACGGCAATTTCTTGGAAGTCGTCTAAGCAGACTCTTGTCTCGACGTCGACTAACCACTCAGAAATCATTGCATTGTATGAAGCCTCTCGGGAATGTGCATGGCTTCGAAGAATGGTTCACCACATCCAGAAGTCATGTGGTCTGAACATGGAACAAACCCCCACTATTATCTATGAAGATAATGCAGCTTGTGTTGCACAAGTACAAATGGGATATGTGAAGAGTAACCTTACAAAGCATATCAACCCCAAGTTCTTTTATGCTCATGAAATGCATAAGATGAACGAGATAAAGATACTGCATACTAAGTCGTGTGAAAATCTCGCAGATTTATTCACTAAGTCACTCCGGCATCTTCCTTTGAAAGATGTATTAGAGGAATGGGGATGATGAGTCTTAGAGTAGTGCAGATTTGAGGGTTAGATTTTTCACATACTCCTACATAAATCTCAACCATGAAGTTTGAGTACCCAACGTAAATCTTGAAGATTAACATTGAAGTTTGGGTGGATTGTACTCTTTTCCTTAAGTAAGTTTTTCATTGAAGTTTTCTTACATAAGGTTTTTGATGAGGCAATCCGTGCAACACAGCAAGCGTGTGCTATGTACTCTTTCTCCAATTATTTTTCCCACTGGGTTTTTATGGAGTTTTAATGAGGCATATGCATCTCGCAGTGAAGAGTCCAAGGGGGAGTGTTAGGAAACCGGATTCGTATCCGATATGGACTCTTCCTTATCTCTAAGCAGAACCGCTATATATAGGAGGCAGGGGGTCACCCCATTGTAGACAAGCATACAGAATAATAAAGCAGACCCGTTCCTCCTCATATTGTGTCTCTCGCCCTCTCTCTCTGTTCTCCACTTTAGATCTATTAGGCAACCCCGGACTATTCGATAGCGAGGTTGTCTAACACTATATACGATAAGTGTTATGTCAAGCTCCGTAGGATCGTACAATCCCATAATCCGTACGTGTTGCGAATTTGCCATCCTAACAACCTTGAACAGTGCTTGCGAGACACATTTCTTTCTTTCTTTCTTTCTTTTTTTTGTCAACAATGCCTATCATGGTTTGACTAGTGATCGAATCATATTTGAAATAACGCTGGTAATTAGCTATGCACATGGTTTGAATTTTTGTTTCTGGATTTCATCTCGGCACTTACCGAAAGACGAAATTTCGACGAATTCTCGATATTTCGGACGAAATCCAAACGAAAATCAAAAGGCAAAATTTGAATCCGATATTTTTTTAAATGAAATTTCCGAGATTTTGGTTCATTTAGACGAAATTTTGGCCATAATTCCGAAATCTCGGCGAAATTTCCCGGTACTATCACAGTTTGAATTTTTTAGGGTTTTTCAATTTCTCAGAAATTATGATCTACCGACTGTCCCACACGGGGAATGACGTGAATAATCTAATCCGGTCAAAATCAGGTCAATTACGGTGAAATTCGATCAACTTTTATACAAATCTCGATCAATTTTACCGAGATTTCGGTCAAATTCACAGAAATCTCGGCGAGATATTAATGCACTGTAGCACTTTAAAGTTTTTTTAGGGTTTTTTAATTTCACCGAGATTAGGAAACTCGGAGGGGCCTGAAATCCGAAATTTCGCCGAGATTTTGACCCTGGCTATGCATAAAAGCTAATCAAATTAAAATAACACACTTAATTAAACTAATTAATAAAATTGAATCACATAATTCAATTGTTACAGATTGAATACAATGGAATAATTTACAAAACTCAATAATTCATTACATTTCAGATCGTGAATATCTAATTACAATTCTAATCGCAAATTACATAAATAAATAATTAAATATACAAAAATAAAAAATTACAAGAATTTAATTACAAAACACTGGTGATCTTCGAATCTTTATTTGTAACCTGGGAATTAAATTGCATCATATATAAGAAAGAGAATAGAATTAATACATTAAATTAATTAAATGAGATGAGAATTAGATTGCCGTCAGGCGGTAAAATATTTATCGTTCAATGAGGTACCCGATATTGTCCGGGGGACAAATTCGGCGCCTCTTGCAATTTAATCATCATTCAGCAATTAACAAACCTGTTTAAGCTGTAGACATGCGTATTCTAAAATATCGCATGGTATAGAATATTTTACCCTCAGTAAATAGTAAAAGCCTGCAGTGAAATCAAGATAAACACAAACCATTATGCCTGGAGGATAGTACACCTCCCTTCCAAAAGCAACCGAGCCAGCCTTAAGACTCTCAGCCCAGAGCAAAGCCAAACCAAAGCGAGAGTGTAACATTCCAATTTTTGGAACTTTTGAAAAGTTTTAAAATAAAAAATATCCATTTGGATTTTTTTGAATTAATTCAAGCTTAATTTGAATTTTAATTAATTAAAAGATTTAATTTAATTAATCTATGCATCAAATAAAAGATTTTTCTAAATTTTTCTATATCAAGTTGTGTTCCTCGTGCTTCAAGGATTTTTTGTATTTTTTGGGATCTTTTTGAATTTATTTGTTATTTATTTGAATCTATTTGCTTTAGATTGAATTTTTAGAAATATTTAATTAGAAAAATGTCAGAAAATCGAATTGGGGTTTTGGCTGCTTCTTCCAGCCCGGCACAGTTTGGCTTGCTCCCTTCCCACACCGCAGCCCAGCCTAACTCGTCGCCACCGCCGCACCACGCACAAACCCTAACCGCTACCATCTCGGTTTCTGAGATTTGCGCTCCTCTCTAGGCTATAAAACCCAATGCCGCACCCCCTCCGAGATTCCCCATTGCGCGTCGCACCCGCTGCTCTCTTCGCCGTCTTCCGCCGCAAGCTCGCTGAAGTTGCTCCGCCGCCCGAAGCTCTTCTTCGTCGCTGATCTCTTTCCCCGGTGGGTCTCCGCCGCAGCCGATGTCACCTCAGAGTTCCTCGCGTTGGCCGCATTCGAATTCGCCGAATCCCATGCCCGGTTCGGTCTCGTAGCACTGGCGGTTGGGTCTTCTTCCCCACGGCCGGTAAGCCGCGCCGCTGAAAGCCCCCGGCTGAGCCAGAGCCGACGTGGAGCTCCATTGCGCTGCATCACTGCCCACGTGCTAGCCACCTCAGCGCCACATCCGTGCAACCGCAGCATCTGGAGCCCACATGGCGGCCGTGTCAGCCATGCCGTGTCATCGCCGTGTGTTGGCCATGTCCTTGCCATGTGGCATGCCATGTCACGCCGCCTGCCACCTAAGCTTGTAGCCCCCTCGGTGCACCCGGTTCACGGTGGATCGAGCCAGCGACATGTGGGTCGCACGTGTCAGCCGATATTATTTTTCCTTTTTCTCTTTTCCAGAAAATACCAAGAAAACCCAACCAATCAGAGAGTGCCACATGTCACTTTCTCTCTCCTTTTTAATTTTTCTGAATTTCTTGATACAAGCCATTTCCGAGAGCCCATTCTCCTTTGTTCGAGCTCTGATTCTAGTTATTCAAATTTCTAAATTCATCTAGATTCAAGTTCTACCTTCCAGTACCTTTTTTAATTTTATAATTTTATTTGTATTTTTTATTTATTTGTTCTCGTTTCGCGTGTAGATGACGTCGTTGAAGTTCAACGAGTTCAACAGTTAAAGGTAGAATTAGCAGGAGGCAATGAAGGCAAGTCTTTCTTGACCATGTTGATACCAAGTTTATAAAATGCATATGTTATTTTAAATTATGAATGCTTACTTTTATGCAATGTATTGCAAATATAATATTAAGGTTTAGTTAAATCTCAAGAATTGTTATGACCCCATTGACATTGATTATTGTGAACCTTTGTCACCTTAGATATTTTATTTGGTGATAACTAGTAGTGTAGCATGGGATGGTAGAATTGCTTAGTCCAACTTAAAAGTTTCAGTATTGTGCCATTATGGGAATCATTTCAATCTTGGTTTAAACTCTTTTATGAAATTATGGCAATTGGTGTTGCTGATGTTATTTAATGAAATAAAGTGGAAAAATGGTTTAGACCGGGGCTGATGGATGTTGGTGGGTGCTGGATACACAGAATGTTTTGGTAAAGTGAATGCTTTGCCCTAGTCAATTAAGGACCGAAGTGTGTGTTACTTTGGACCGAGCATTACCGTACAACCACAAGTCTATATGGGTACGACCTGGCTAAGTAATTTGTATGTCTCATTATTGGCTTCGCCATTTTGTGTAATGTGGTGCCGGATGGAGACACTCGTATGGCGCAAGAGGGGACTTCTGAACTGGGCTTTCTGACCCTATCAGCGGTAGAACCTTAGCGGATGAAGTTAATAGTGAGGACATGCATTGTAAAGGCCTTGCCATGATATCTCTGCCGACACACCAAAGGAAGTGTGTTAACTGCATGGCAACAAGAGATGATCATGTCTTGTGAGTAAAGCTATAGACACTATGTAGAGTTAAAACTACTTCAGTAGCCGTGCCCACGGTCCAGGGCAAGCGAGGTACGCTTTCACATTATAGATTTTATGGTTTTGTTTTAAATGAAAATGATGATTTGGGAATCCATGAGCGGATGGAACTCTCGGGTTATTAGTTGGTAGCAGAATCCGTGAGCGGAAGAAACTCTCGGGTTGTGGTTTGGCAGTTGGAGCCAGTTGGGTAAGTGGAACATGTTTAGTTGTCTTATCAAATGAAAATTCCTATAACTATATTTGGTCAAATGATGCTTTATGAAATTACTAATGGTATTTAAATTTAAATGTTGCTTTATGCCAAATGAGTCATATTATGCCTTCATTTGTAAGCCTTTCATATAGTTATCATGCATTAAGTTTCCAAGGCATACGAATACTGTTGTGTACTCACCCTTGCAATATTCCCCACTTTCCGCAGAGGAGTGTGCAGAAGTAGAAGTGACTATGAGTACTATGCTTATGGTTTCGATGAAGGAGATCCAAAATACTAAGATGCTCACCCTAGTCGATTGCTTGTTGGGCACATGGATGGGTTTATCTCGCTATTATTTATTTTGTTTCCACTGCTACTTTATTGAACTCAAGCCATGTGGCTATTATTTGTAATCGTTGACCATAAGGTCGGTACCTTTTGTTTGAGTTTTAATGTTATTTGATTCGTAATATGGGTGTATTATCAGCACTGTTTCCACTGTGTGCACTAGCTTGATCCGGGAATAGTTTGGTTATACACAGAGGGTTCGGATTCGAAATTCCGGTCCCGACAGAGAGCCAAGCTTAAGGTAGCCACCAGCCAGCATAAAAAACACAAGCATCCAAACAACCAAAGCAAGCCAGCCAAACCCCTAGTTCCAGGAAGCCAAGAGCAAGAAGCTCAAGCAAGCAAGGGCCAACTTCAAGAGCAATGGAGTAGAGCAACCAAACCCAGGAGCAAGGAGGAGGCCACGACAACCACCTCAACCTCACTGATCACAGCTAGCACACCTCCTCATTCCTCAATATTCTATTTTCATTTCCCTACATCTAGGTATTCCCGTTCCAATCCATTTACCAATAGAATCGGCATAGAATAGCAATAAAAAAATGAACTAGTATTGAAACCAAATGGTCTCGGTAGCAATCACAAGGGATTACGCCGTACGACCACTTTGTAAGTTCAAGCTTCATTGGTTTTGGTGATTGATTTTAAATTATGTTTAATCTTTGTTTAATGACAAACCTAATCTTTAATGAGGCTAAAATGTTTATTGAGCACATTTTTAGTAGTCTCATATTTGGATAGAAAATGGAAAATTCAAGGTCATTTTCTTGTGTATTTTTGTTGCATACTTTAGAGTTAAGTTAAAGTATAAATTCCTCTATTGTATTAACCTCAAAATGTATATTATATTTTTCAATCAATATATTACATATTACATGAATGCATATATTTAGAGGGAGTTTGAACTTTAACTTGATGTTTCATAGTATTAACCTATAACGAGCTCCACCACCAGTTCGTGAAGCGGACTGGGGTGTTAGTGTGTTATAGTGGGGCTTCACAGCTGAGTAAGGCATCCTGCTTCCGGATCGTTCGCATTCCAAAGCTGTGCAAATGGCTGATTTCACAGTTTGATTTGGGCCGACAAAAGAATCATTCCAAAGCTGTGCACCACAGGAGAACACTGCAGCGTGTACTAAAAATGCTTCTCTGATTCCATAGAACAAAACAAGGAGTTTATTTCTTCTACATATCCAAAAGTGAAGAAAAAAAATGTATACGCTAGACACAATTGATATATTGTGTTGAAAAAGCTTTGACACAACAAGCCTACAAGGAATAATCAGCATTATCCTGAAACAAACTCAGTTCAAATCTAATGAATTTAGCTGTAAGTAGACATCACAATGTGGGGGGAAAAAGCTTGAGCTTTACATCAATAACCAGCACACCAGTTTTTTTTGCATTTGCGCCAGAATGACGAGCTGATGAATAACTCCTGTATGACTCCAGACTACAAAATTCAGATTTGCCTAGTATTGTATGCAATCCATGACATAGATCGCTCGCATGTCATATTGTTGAGTGCTTTGACATATCAATGGTGATGACAGCAGCAAGACGGAGGTACATACCTATAACAAAAAAAACAAGCACAAACATTAATCTTGACTGTCTCCAGATTCATAATTGAATTAAAAAAATAACAAAATGTCTGTTTAGATGATGACCAACACGCAGGTAGACTGCAATACATGTTATGCCAGATTCTTTCAAATACTAGCCGATTTCCAATCATAATTCTGGCTCATGGGCAAATGTGTCACGATTTTAACATTTTTGTTCACAAAATAGCCACAAATGTGGCTACAAAAAATACAAATCACATCTGTTACAGATGCCATGTGTAAGATGTGTGCCATGCCACATTGCCACAAGGCTAGGTTTGGTCATGGACCAAACATGCCTTTCAAAAGTAGTGCAAAAAAGCGCTTTAAATGTGAAAACATAGTTGTGAGAAGTTATCGTGTACAAAAAGGTGTACAAAAAGGTGACGTAACTCTGGTAAGGCAGATTTCTACAATACAAATGGTAGATTCTGGGTAAGACTAAAATCAAGCATTCAAAGTTCAAACTACTACAAGTTAATCATATTCCTTAAAACAAAATTATGAAATTAAAACATTCAACATTTTTCTTACTTTAAAGAGAAAGAAGGTATCTACCAGTGTTGAGTGACAAAGCAGTTTGTTAAACCTGCTAATCTGAAGCACAAGCTTATCAAGTGAAACCTTAAAGGACAAGGACTCAAGAACATACTTTGAAAGTTTGAGACATTCACTTTATAAATGGTAATCCGGAGTGCACTTTCCGTGCATATTCCTCGTATTCAGAGCCAAAGAACTGCCTCAAGAAAAATTCTTCATACCTGCTCTTGAGTGAAGGAATCACAAGAACAAACATAGGAGAAGCACAAAACCTAAAATATTGAACTCTTTTACGAAGATGTTCGTATTCAGCGGGTGATGAAACAATACTTAAAGAGGCTTTGAAAGGATTTATCCTCAAAATGGGGAGCCTTAAGCATAAAGGAGAAAAACACTGTTCTTTTCGAAGGATACGGTATCCGTTTTGAAAAGAATCGCCACAATACCAATGCAAATGCAACTGTGGATACTGGATTGCACAGCATAACCTGGGTCCCTACTGCCCATATAAGAAAGCCTGAATACCCGGGATGCCGCATAAAGCTGTACGGTTAAACACAATATTTAGCAATTGAATTATTGAATAGTCTTGCAGAATTACCAGCATGTCATATTGCAAATTAAGAACATAAACTCAAGAACTATGAACAGTAAAGCAGTATAAGTTAATAGTCTGTTACCTATAGAGCCCATGAGTAATCAACTGATGTTGGTCTGCATAGTCATTTCTTATAACATGCGTAAAGGCACGCCCAGCTGTCACAACAGCGAGTTTACGAATAATTTCACCAATAAGCACCATTAGAAGGCCAATATTACTGACAAACCAATACTCCTTTAGTTCCGGGAAGAGAAGAGCTTCTGTCAAGTGTTCCAGCATTGCAAAACTCATTGCCAAAACATACTGCTTGCTGATAAGAAGTGCTGCATGAAAAGGACCTTTATGAACCCACAACACGGCCACCCAGCAAAGTTAGGATACAACAATTCCGATCTAAAGGGCAAGGAAGAAGATCAATTAATAACCAAGCCTTTCGTCCCAAACAATCTAGGGTAGGCTAGGAATGAAACCCAATCAAAGTTAATAAAACCACTAAACTTTCGATCTTAGGTCATGGTTCTGGTACATGGATCGCTAACTTCCATGCACTCCTATCTATCTAACACCAACTTTTTCGATACATTCCAAACCTTCAAGTATCTTTTAATTGCTCTTCCCACGTCAGCCTCTGTCAACCTTTCCCTCTTCTTATGTTTTCGAGACGATTTAAAATTCCACTATGCACTGGTGCCTCAAGCGATGTTGGACAAGCATTTCTTTAATTGGTACTATCCCAACTGTATCATGTATATCATTATCATTATTGTGGATCCGATCCTGTCTTGTATAACCACAGATCCACCGCAACATCCGTATCTATGCTACACTCATCTTTTGTACATGTTGTCTTTTAGTCGCCCATTATTCCGCTCCATATCACAGGTCTAATCGCCGTCTTATAGAACGTACCCTTTTAACTTTTGAGGGACTTGTCTATCACATAGGACATCAGATGCTTGGCACCATTTCACCCACCCGGCTCATATCATGTGGCTCACATCTTCATCAATCTCGCACTCTGTAGCATCGATCCTAAATATCGAAAAGTTTCCTTCCTGGTCACTATTTTTCCATCCAGACTAACATCTCCATCATCCTCCATAACACCATCGAAATCACACCTCATATACTCAGTTTTAGTCCTACTAAGGCCCAGCTCGTTTCAGCTTCTGGATTTTGGATTATGGGAGAAATTGCTTCTAATTGTAGGAGAATCGGGTCGAGCCAGCTGCGACTTCTAGGTTCCAGACCGAGCCGGCAAGAATCGGTGAGAATCAGGTTTCAACCAGTGTCGAAGGTTAGGAAATCGACAATAAACTTATATACTCAGGACCTTTGAATATGCAGAGTCAAGCACGAAAACGGTGGCACGTGATGTAGACAGGTTCAGGCCTCCGGGCGGAGTAATACCCGACTCCTGTATGGATGTAGTATGGAGTCGGCGAAAAAGAGTACAGAGCAGGATGCCTGGCTTCTAATTACAATGAAAATTGTCTCTGGAATATGGCTAAAATCTAACTTATGAACTATTAAAGTGTAGTTCGGCCGTTCCAGCCCCCTTTATCCTATGTGCCTCTGTTCTTATATAGTAGAGGTTGCCTCTTCACGGGTTGTAGCCGGTTTGAGATACCAGACCGCACTCGATGTGGAGTCCACCGTTCCGAGATGTTCGTAGCGTATCTAAACTTCCTTTGACGTTCGGCGTACTCGAGTTGGTTTCCTCGTAACGTGAACATGACCGAGTACTTCCCAAACGTGGAGATATCCTTCCCCATATATATCTTATCCTGCATAATCGGGCCCAAGATATCTGGAGTTTCCATATGCTTGCGTGAGCATATATGGTATGATCTCTGAGTTTCCTGTATATGCCCATATCCCATATTTAGATATTCGACAGTAGCCCCCGAACTCTGCTCAGTAGAAGGTCTTCTCAAGCGCTCAGTCGATTACCGGCCAAGCTTTGACTTGGTCGAGTAATGCCTTACCTGCTTGTGGTCGATCACAATGCTTAGTGTGTTCATCCATCTTTGCGAGGCTTTTCTGGGTATCAAGCCCAGAATCAACCTTTTCCGCCACTTCTATAGCCTGAAAAGGGTGAAAAAGGACGTCGTAGGGGGTGTTGGATTCCACCTCCGCAGTAGAAGGTCGGGATCGTACATCCCGGTTCCAGTTACTTCCTGGCAATCCGATTGGAAAAGCAGGTGGTTTTATATCACTTCTCCGGACACTGTTAATTTCCCCCTGGCCTACCGCATGCTCCTCATCAATCCAATTGATGTCTGGACAAAAGTCCCTCCTTCAACTGCTCGCAACGAGCATTATATCCAAAGGATTGAGGAGTTGAGGGAGGTCAGACTAAGCGGGTTGCATGTGGCCAGAGACTTCATCACGCGCCGGATAAGTCCGCTAAAGTGCCGCGATCATTTGGCCTGGGACTACTCCGGAGCCAGTGATGCTACTAGGGATTATCCTGAAGGTAAGCATTGGCAATATTGTTGTTCCTTTTGTGGTTGCCAATAAACAGCGGACTAAATTTCTCTTTGCCAGATCTAACAAGCTCGAACATCTCCTCCAGGCTGAGCAAGATGTTCCAAGGCTCAGAACCTGGCGATTGCGGCATCAGGGCGTATTCACTTGCCAATCCTCGGCCAGAGGTGAGTACTGTTTTGTGCTCTGTAATGCATCGTTCGTGCATTTGTCATCCAATTTAACCTAGTATCTCCTCAGGAGGCGAAGTTTGGTAACGAGAGTGGACCAGTTGAAGGAGTCATCGGCCTTAGGGATGGCAACGGGTCCGGGTACCTCCGGGTCCAACCTTCGTGGACCCGGACCCGAGACCCGAAGTTTGGACCCGGACCCGGACCCGAAGTTAGTCACGGGTCCAAACTCGGACCCGGACCGGACGGCGAATTACGGACCGAAACTGCACGGACCAAAATATAATTCTATTTTCATTTGTTCGAGTAGCTAAAGTTTATAGGATTTGATTAAATTTAAGACAAATATTTTCCTTCATTACTCGGATTAAGAAATAGACTACATGCATATAATAACAAAGCAACAATAGATGATATTTGTTATCTACAATTCTATTTTATACAATGGATATTTTCTTGTGTCCGGTCCAGGTACCCACGTCCAAAATGAGACCCGGACCCGGACCCGGACCCGAAATAACATACCCGTGGGTCCAAATTTGGACCCGGACCCGGACCCATCGGGTCGGGTACCCACGGGTACCCGGACCCACGGGTATTTTTGCCATCCCTAATCGGCCTGGATGGCAATGAGCCAACTCGAGATGACAACTGAGTGTCGGACTCTGTATCCGCCGATGTTGGCTCTCCCCGAGATGATCCGGTTTTTCCTGCTGTCCCCAACGATAGTGAGGCAGTTGTAGGCCAGGTGACAGTTGAGTCTCCTCAAGAGAAGAGATCGGTGTCCCTAGAACTCCAGCGACCTACCAAACGGCCTCGGATACTCCCCTCGAGACCATCCAACTAGGTGACCTTCAATCGCTCACTTGGATGTTATGAAGTTGCTTCTGATGTAATCCAACAAATACTGGATGAACAGTGAGCCGCGCAGGGGGCCGACGTGCAGAGATCAACAGCTCCCTCACAGACGTCTCCTCGAGCGGAATCTCCATCGATCAGAGCGGTCGAGCAGGTAACACCATTATCGAGTAGTGTTTACTGAATTTACCGTTAGCAGGCTTTTCGTACTATATCCACTTATTCGCAGATTCCACCTTTGACCACTGATTCACCGACTCCAATTCCTAACCATTTGGGCCAACCGAGAAATCAGTCGTCGGGACTAGACCAATCCTGGATTCCTGGCGAAATCTCTCGCACAAAATAAGACCGTTCAGGTGAAGCTTCAGCTAGTGAAGTAAGTTACCCTCCCGTCTTATGAACCCCTTCTCCTGTCTTCGAGAGATGTCAAATAGAGAATCCCTTGCAGGAAAAGAACAATTAGAAGCACTGTCGGCGACACTGCCGCATCAGCTTTGTCATTTTCGACACAGCTACTGGCACCACAGCTCCTCCGGCAGTTCCAACTTTGACAACATATCTTTCTTCACCAACTCCTCAAGAGCCTCCAAAGTATCGGTTCATCCTGAAGCCTTAGGCTTGGGTATGTAACCACAAATGACCTAGTTCTTAGCCTTGTCTCGACTTATTTTTGGCGCCTTTGAACCTCTCCACAGTGTGCGGCGGAGATCTTGCGTGACCTTGAAGCCTTTTGCGAGCAGACTCACCAGCAAAATGACAGGCTCATGAACTCTAGTCAGCAGGTGCTCAAAATGAAGGACGCCGAACTGGCGACACTTAGAGCCGATCTAAGAGCTGCCAGGGCTGAAGCTGAGGGATGAAAAAAGAGGCAGAGAAGCTAAAGGTGGATACAGAAAAACTAAAAGCTGAGAAAGCTGCTGCCGATGCTGCGTGGCTCAAAGCCAAGGTTGGGCGAGACCAAGCAGAAGCGAGCAAGAAAGTCACCGAGGGTGAAAAGGCTGCAACAGAAGCGGCGTTTGCCACTCTGCAGTCGAACGTCCTCGAACACATGTCCTCGTCTACACGTCTTGCGCCTTCCCACCTGCTCGGCCTGGTGAAGAGCCACCATCCGGACTTGGACCTCTCAATCTTGGACAAAGGATTTGCGTGTGAAGCCAGCAAAGCTAACAACAACATCGAATCTTTCAAAGATCTGGCGGGGAGGTTCGTAGCCCAGCTGGAGCTGTCTCTTGCCGGTGGTGATGATGATACCTATCAGAACCCTTAGGCCTGCTCGTGCTATTTTACAGAACTGATCTTTGTTTTATTGTGGCCTTATGCAACAATGCTAATAAGCTTGCTTGCCTATTGTGCTTTGCCTACTATTTTCCTTGCTGATGAAATAGAGTGGCACAAGTAGATGCAAATCTGGCTTAACACTGATGTACCCTTAGTGAAAAAAACTTTGTTAACAAAGGCACGACTGACTACATCTGCACACAAAGCTAGAAAACTTTCATCAAATAGCTAAGCCCCCGAGTTTACACTCGGATAGGACGCACATAATATAAAACAGTATCTAAGCTGAAGTAAACTACACGGTTTTTGCAAGCCTTCATCGACCCTATCACTTAGGCTTTGTAGCAAACATGAATTTACTGAACAACGCATGTAGAACCGACTAGAGGCCTTGTCTCCCGCCGGGCGCTGAGCGTTAGATGTCTGACAATCTGGTGCCCGTATGCGTGCATGATAGATTTTGCTCGTTGTCGAGTTCAGGCATGGCCATACATTGGTTTTGTTTGCTGACATGCTAAGTACGCGATCGGATAAATGCGTGCAAAGAATCGTATGCAAAAGAAATAACGAAAATCGTGCCTACAGCTCCCAGGTCGATAACAGTATCAACTAGGAAATAGAACAATGTGCTGAGTTACCTGTAGTCCCCGACTCCTCACTTGATGAAGCCACCAAGTGGGGAGTAGATTGATGTAAACATAAAGTTGTGATGCAGCCCCCGACTCTTTGCCCGTAGCCGGATTGAGCAAGAAGTGAGGCACCAACATCGAGGATACCTGTTGCGACTCCCGGCCTCTTATTTGATAGACATATTGACTTAAGAGTGGAGCTAAGTACAGAGAAAATCGAGCAAGGTAGCCCCCGACCTTCTACTCGATGATCACATCGAATAGAAGGTTGAGCTCATGAGCCGAAAAAAAGCACGATGTAGCCCTCGACTTCCAGCTCGGTCGAACACTCAGAACAATCGAAGTAAAGACGCATTCCAACAGTTGGGTACTACTACACCTTTTCCGTCCCTTCGGCTTCCACATGATGGTCAAGTAATGATGGTCAAGTCTTTGTCCTTGTGGGCAGCTTTATGCCTTGTCCTTGTGGTCTTTGTGGGCAGCTTTTAGACTAGCTTTAGGACTAGCATCTTAGACTACTTTAGGACTAGCATCTTAGACTACTTTAGGACGGCATCTTAGACTAGCATCTTAGCATATGCTTGGCTGCCCTGGCAGCTATAAATATGTAACCCCAACCCCTCAGGTTGGCATGGCATTGTGTGAGGAATAAACCAGAAAAATTGCCCCAACTCCTATTGTCATCCTATCTCAATGATAGTAAGAATCGTGCTACTAACAAGTGGTATCAGAGCCGTTCTTTCTTGCAGCCTAAACATCTCTTGCTCATCTCCTTCCCACGCTCCTCCTCGCTCTCGAAGCAAAGAAGAAATACAACAAATTTTCGCTCACCCTTCATCTTCTTCGAATAATGAGCAAAGAAATTGCCTGAGGCGCTTCTTCCCTAGCAAGAAATTTCACTAGCGCGCCATGTCGAAGGATACCTCGCCGGTCAGCTTTCGAAGGCAATGGCAGAGGCCGAGGTTGCCGCAGAGGATCATGAGCGAGCAAAGAAGAGAGATCGCAGCAACAAGCGGCAAGGGCGGCAAAGTCAAGGCAATGAATCGCGCAAGCAAGAGCAGAGGCGAAGCAGAAGAAGCCATGGATGCAATACAGGCGGCGGCAAAGAGAGTTTCGAGGCTCACAGCAAGAGCTCCAAAGCGGCTTCTGCCGACGGCGCCGACAGCGAGCTCAAGCGAGAGAGGCAAGAAGCGAAGCGGCGCGATGGGCGCTGCCCACCTCATGAGCGCGATGAGCCCAGACGAAGCGCAGACGCGCCGGCAGAGTTCGGCGGACGCCACGGGCGCGATCAAGGCCCCGGCAGAGCTCAAGGACGCGCGGGCAGCGATCGCGCTCGGCAGAGCCGGCTGGCTGACGGAGATCGTGGCCCTTCTACAGCGCGCGCTCTCCTCCCGGGCCGATACCATGGTCACCGCGGGCCCAGGCCATTATCGTGACATCGGCCCCGGTAGTGGGTGGCCTACCTCACCAAGACCAACTATGTCGAGTGGGCGCGGTGATGAGGATAAGGCTCCAGCGCGGCACATGTGGGAGGCAATCCGTGACGGCGACGTCGACCACGACGAGGATCGACGGCGCTGGATGCCCTCATCGCCGCAGCCCCGTCAGAGATGCGATTCACGCTTTCAAGAAGCGGATCGCCAAGGAAGCTTGGGATGCCATCGCTGCGGCACGCATCGGCGGCAGCCGATCGCGCGCAAGACCACACCGCAGCACTTCGCAAGGAGTGGGAGAACCTGGCCTTCGTGCCAAAGCGGTGAGGATGTTGATGATTTTGCTCTCCGCCTTAACACTCTACTACGTAAGATGGTGCGATTCGGTGGCGACACCTACGATGAGGAGAGAGCCATCGAGAAGCTCTTCCGTTGCATCCCCGAAGTACAAGCAGATCGCCGCTCAATCGAGTCTCTATTGGACCTCTCCACGATGTCGATCGAAGAGGCAATAGGTCGCCTCAAGGTCGCCGACGGCGACGAGCCACGCCTCTCTCGGGGCCTATCACCATTGGCGGGAAGTTACATCTCACTCGGGAGCAGTGGGAGGCTAGCCAGGGTGACGGAAGAAGGGGAGTCCTCTGCCGCGACAAAGCGGTCGCAGCACGCTAAGCCGCCGCAAGGCGCGCGGACGCTGGCCCAGTCGGGGCGCGAGGACGCGTGCCAAAGCGACACCGCGAGGCGCCAGCGGCGGCGCCAGCAACCAAAGCCGACGCGAGGCGACTCTGCCACAATCAGGCAAGCTTGGCCATTGGGCCAAGGAGTGTCGCCCGACCACGACGTGGCAGTCCACGTCGCACAAGTGGAGGAAGAAGAGCCGGCTCTGCTTCCTAGCAAACGCAAGCATCGAGCTATCTCCGCGGCATCGGCCGCAATAATCTCCTCCACCTTGATGAGCCGAGAGCACACGCCTTCCTTGGCGATGGCAGCCCAGAAGGACAAGATCGACGGTGGTACCTCGACACCGGGCGCTACCCATCACATGACCGGCCGACGGAGTTCTTCACCGAAGCTTGACTCTAACGTCCGAGGCTCGTCAAGTTTGGGGACGCCTCCGGCGTGGAGATCCAGGGTGTCGGCTCGTCATCCTCACCGCCAAGTCTGGTGAGCACAGTCGCTCACCGGAGTCTACTACATCCCGCGTTGAGGAACTCTATCATCGACTTGGGACAATTTGGATGAGAATGGTTCGGGTGTGTTAGTAAAGAACGGAGTCATGAGGATTTGGGATCGCCATCGCCGCTTTCTTGCCAAGGTAACCAGAGGCACCAATCGACTCTACATCCTCAACGTGCAGTGGCACAACCCTTCTGCCTCGCCGCTCGTCGGACGCACGAGGCGTGGCAGCGGGCACGAGCGCTTGAGACACCTTCACTTCGAGGCTGCAGGCGACTGGCGAGGAGATGGTACGAGGCCTGCCGTGTCTCGACCACGTGGAAGCGATTCTGCGACATCTGAATAACGGCAGAGGCGGCTCCCTTTCCCCAAAGATCGAACTTCCGAGCCAAGGAGCGGCTCGAGCTCGTGCAGACGGGGACTGTGGTGGCTCGGTGACACCGCCACACCGAGAACGACGCTACTTCCTCGCTACTCGTCGACGACCTCACCCGCTACATGTGGGTAACGGTCCTCGGCGACAAAGGAGAGGCTGCGGAAGCCATCAGCGCCGCAGTCGCTGAGGCAGAGCGCGGCCGCGTGCGTGTCTTCGCGACCGACAACGGCGGCGAATTCACGGCGGTGAGTTCGCATCGTATTGCGCGGATGAGGGCATTCGGCGCCACTATTCCGCTACCGCATGGCCGCAGAATAATGGCGTCGTCGAGCGGCGAATCGCACGATCGTAGGGATGGCTCGGGCCCTCCTCAAGCAGAGGGATGCTAGCTATTCTCTGAGGAGAGGCGATGGTAGCGGCGATCTACATCCTCAACCGCCGCCTACCAAGGCTCTCAACGGCAGACGCCGTGACGAGGCCTGGCACGGACGCAGCCGGCGGTCTCACCTACGGGTTTTAATTTGCCTCGCGTTCGCCAAGGAGCTTGGACATGTTGGCAAGCTCGATGACAGAGCACTCGGGAGTGTTTATCTGCTACGCGGAGGGCTCGAAGGCCTACCGCATTCTCGACCCAAAGACACAGCGTGCAAGACGCGCGCGACGCGTTGTGTTCAACGAAGGGCGAGGATGGGCGTGGGACAAAGCGATTGACAATGGCTCGACTCCGACGCGTCACTGACTTCACCATTGAGTACGCCCACTTCGAGGAGCTGAGAGTAAGCGGCACCTCTTCGTCGAACGCGCCTACCCGATCCGAACCCCCACAGACTCGGCCCGCTACTCCAAAGACCAACCACCCTCCAGGCACGCCCTTCTCCGACACCACCAGTCGAGCACGGCTTCGGAGTTCGTTACTCCACTCTCCCACGACGAGGCGCATCGACGCTGGTACCACGACGGCGAGCCGTTGCGGTATCGTGACGATGGAGGACCTTCTCGACCACCGGCGCCAGGATCGGTGCCTCACGATCCGAGGAAGCGCGATTGCATCTTGCGTCGCGGCGATGGTGAGCCTCGGTCTTCGCAGAGGCCGAAAGACACGCAAAGATGGCGTCTTGCGATGCAGACGGAGATGGACGCGGTTAAGAAGAACCGCGCTGGGAGCTTGCCGATCTTCCCGTGGTCACCGCGCGATCACCCTTAAGTGGGTGTTCAAGGCGAAGAGGATGAAGCCGGCGCCATTGTCAAACACAAGGCTCGCTTGGTGGCACGTGGTTTCGTGCGGCGAGAGGATCGACCGACGATGCCTTCGCCCCGTACCCGCAGTTGGAATCCGTCGACTCCTCACCGCCGGGAGAAGTGGCGGAGTTCACCACATGGACGTCAAGTCGGCATTTACGAGCGGAGATTTGAAGGAAGAGATCTACGTGCACCGGCCACGGATTTGCGATCCCCGGCAAGGAGGGCAAGGTCTTTGCGTTTGCACAAGGCTCTCTATGGCTTGCGGCGGGCACCAAGGGCATGGAATGCCAAGTTAGATTCCACGCTCAAGGGATGGGCTTGAGCAAAGCCCGCGACGAGGCGACCATCTACCGGCGGGGCAATGGTGGAAACGCCTGGCGGTGGGTGTCTACGTCGACGACTTGGTGATCATCGGCACCAAGGATGCGGAGGTGGCGGTATTCAAAGAAGAAATGAAGGCCACCTTCCAAATGAGCGACACAGGGCTTCTCTCCTTCTACCTGGGATCGAGGTGCACCAGGGCGACTCCGGTTGTCACTTCAACAGATCGCTTACGCCAGCGCGTCGTTGAGCTAGTGGGCTCACTAATTGCAACCCGGCTCCCACTCCGATGGAGGAGAGGTCAAGCCGAGCCGCGACAAAGACAACAGAGGAGGTGGACGCTACACAAGTCTGGCGCCTTGTGGGGAGCCTTCGCTACCTTACCCACACTGGCCGGGACTTGGCATTCTCCGTCGGCCACGTTAGCGGTTCATGCAAATGACCGACAACGGAGCACCGGCAGTTGTGAAGAGAATCATCCGCTACGCTATGGGACTCTCGATCACGGTCTCCACTACCCGAGGTGCCCTGGGGAGGCACACTGCTTCGGCATGACGGCAATGACCACGCCGGCGACGTCGACACTAAAGAAGAGCACGAGCGGGATGCTCTTCTTCCTAGGCAAGTGTCTCGTCGGCAATGGCGTCGGTCAAGCAGCGGTGGCCCTGTCTGTATGAGGCCGAGTACATAGCGGCCTCCACCTCTGCAACTCAGGCTCTGGCTTGCCCGATCGCTTGGTGATCTCCTCAGCGAAACACCGGACGGTGGAGCTCGGGGTGGACAAAGAAGTCCGCTCTAGCCCTGGCAAAGAACCCGTTTTTCATGAACGGAGCAAGCACATCCGGTGAGATATCATTTCATCCGGCCGTTTTGGAGGAAGGAAGCATCAAGGCAAGCTACATCAACACCAAGGACCGGCTTGCGGATCTGCTCACCAAGCCCCTTGGGAGGATCAAGTTTCTTGAGCTACGCTCCAGGACCGGGATGGTCCAACTCTCCCACAAGACGACGGACAAGACTTAGGGGGAGAATGATGGTCAAGTAATGATGGTCAAGTCTTTGTCCTTGTGGGCAGCTTTATGCCTTGTCCTTGTGGTCTTTGTGGGCAGCTTTTAGACTAGCTTTAGGACTAGCATCTTAGACTACTTTAGGACTAGCATCTTAGACTACTTTAGGACGGCATCTTAGACTAGCATCTTAGCATATGCTTGGCTGCCCTGGCAGCTATAAATATGTAACCCCAACCCCTCAGGTTGGCATGGCATTGTGTGAGGAATAAACCAGAAAAATTGCCCCAACTCCTATTGTCATCCTATCTCAATGATAGTAAGAATCGTGCTACTAACACCACATAGTACGCCATCCAGTTTGCGTCATAATTAGGTGTCTCCTCGATTTCTGCACTTGTGTTGGAAAATGGACGCCTTGTGAACTGGGGACGCGCCGGATCTTGACCAAGCGGTTGCTACAGTGCGACCCGTCTATAAATAGACAAGGCTCATAGCCATCTGCCACAATCTACTTTTCTTTCTTACTTTCCATTCAAAGGACACCAATCTTTCCGACGCCCTCATGGTCTCCACTCCACCATCGTCTCTGTCTATGGAAATCCTTGGGGATTCCCCCCCTCCAACGCCATTGGTCGTAGTTTCTCTAGGCCGGATCATCGTCTCCTCAGACGAGGAGGACGAGATCGACTGGGAGGCTGTTGAGAAGTGTAGTCGGATGAGGAGGAGGAAGAAGTTACCAGCAAACTGAGAGTCGGCGTCGGCTGGGAGATTGTTGAGACGAAGTCGACACCGCCGCCGTCGGGGAAGAAGGTGAAGCTAAAACAGCCTTCACCGACCCCGCGCTGTCGTCTCTCGCGGGAGCATATGCCGTCGCCGGCACACGAGGAGAAGAAGGTGAAGCCGCCGCCGCCAAGGAAGACGAAGCTAAAAACAGCTTCATCGACCTGACGCCTGCTCGCCCTCCAGGCTCCACCGGCGCTTCACGGCTTCTGACGACGGAGAGGCTGCCGTCTCCATCGACCAGCGACCGAGCCTTCGCGCGTTCTTCCGATCCGTACCAAGGGCGAAGGCCTATTTCGGGGACCATCTTCTTCCAGACCCCGTGGATGCAGGGAAGACAACGCGGCGGCATTGTAAATCACCTCTATGGTCGACCTCTCGGGCATAAAACCAAAATGGTTTTTGTCACGCTAGTCACTCTGTAATGATGCTCAATCACTCGCTCCCAGAGCTTCATTGTGTGGCTCATGAGCTTGATTACTCTATAATTAGTATAACATTGAATATCTCCTTTATTCTTGAAAATTGGCACTAATATGCAAGAAAGAAGACAGAGGAAAAAAACAGCAATCACCAATATAGGCATGCCTTGTGCTCTTTCTTATAAGTTTCATAAAGTTATGTGTCCATGTGTTAAACGGTAGTTACGATTGTGTTATCCAATCAGCATCCCCTTTGACTTTACGGTTTTGGTGCATTGCACATT
This sequence comes from Rhipidocladum racemiflorum, assembly GCA_036346355.1. NCBI lineage: Eukaryota > Viridiplantae > Streptophyta > Magnoliopsida > Poales > Poaceae > Rhipidocladum > Rhipidocladum racemiflorum. The sequence goes on along the minus strand of CM070576.1, from coordinate 64,426,226 downwards.
TTGTTTCCGCAAAAAAAAGGTAAACTTTGAAAACCCTTCTAATGCTGAATTGTCCTCCTAATTTAAATTTAAACTATTAAAGGTTTACAACAAAACCAACAACGGGGCAAAGTTAAATTTTTAGGAATTACTTCTGGAGTTATAGTGTTTCACAATGAGAAACCCAGTTCCTGTTTTGGTGGGAAACAACGAAGCATCCAGGGCAAAGTGAGCTAACAAAATGCAAGTTGGGCAAGCCAAGTTAAAATAATTATTTTGGTCCTAGTTCAAACTCTATACAGTTAGAGACATTTATAATGACTTATGAAGTAATTAGTTATTAAACTTAAAGTTTCGTTTGTCAAAAGATACTCCATTAATGCACTCGGATTTGGCGCTTGACCTCAACCTTTAATGTCTGCCCATTGCCACCTGTTCCCTTTCTTTTTCTAGATTCAGTATATCAATTGGTAGCTAGTTTCTGTTAAACTAAAAGGAGAATTCCTATAATTGCAATAGATCGGACATCACAGGCAGTTCACAGAATGCAAAATTTATATTATATAGTCTGCCTATTTATAAGTTCAAAGTCAAGTGAAAATTGTTCAAGACCAAGTATTACAAGAGAATAATACAAATATGAAATATGCAATTAGTCAAAATAAGCACTCTGCTAGTTCCTCTTAAGTCCCAAGTCCCAACTATCCAAACCAAACCGGAAACGATCTTATCGGATCAGTTCCGGTGACTCATTTCTGCATCCTTATGAACACATATATTTTTTTCAGCTACTAACTACAGTCGCTGGAATCTACACCCACAAGACATCCTTCGATAACACCGTCGTTCGTAGACAATTCACAAGCACCGTGACCACCGTCTCGAATGACAAGAGAGGAACGGATAGGCAGAGAGACGGCTCACTCACAGGTGGCGGTGACGTTGCGGTGGCCGTGGAAGGCGGCGGCGAGGACATACTCGGAGCCGTGGAAGAAAACCAGAGCGGCCGCGAACTGCCACGCCTGTGTCCGCACCGCCATGGCCAGAGCGGGGATCTGGGGACCGGGGCTCGCGCTAGGGCTCAGGGCTTGCTAGCGACCTGTACGGTACGGAGAAAGCTGCGTCGATGCGGCCATGGCGAGGAGATGCTGTCGGGCCGCCGGAAAAGAAGACATATAGGAGGAATGATAGGTACGGCGAGTTGGCCTGAAAACAAAAGGTTTGGGCCATAGGTCCATGAATAAACATGGGCCGACCAGGCCCACGAAGATGATCAGCTTTTGCTTCGGGAAATGGACCGGGCTGAGATCGTTTTAGCCCAACCCAAAGTGTGTTGTCTTAGTTATGGTCAGGGTTAACAAAGTCGGCGAAAATCGCGTAATTTTCGTCCGCGGTCCGATATCAAATACCGGTCGATAAACCGGTCTAATTAAAAAAAAATTACGTGTTATAAACCAATCGAAAATCGGTCCAAAAAATCAACCGCCAAAATAGTTCACCAAGTTTGTCTCGATTTTCCACGATAATCGATGACTTTTGATTTATTTATTTTTTCAATTTTTTTTTGAATTTTGAGTTCGGGCGATTTTTAGCGATTTTCGCTCAAAAATCGATGATTTTCGGTGCCGGCGTAATAGCGAAATTCGTGGTCTAAACGGCAATGTGAACCTGGTTATAGTTCACCAGCAAGATCAGTGGTCTTTTCTTCTTCTCGAGGACAAATATGGAAAACATCTTTTTCATTACAACGAAAGCGCACAGCCGCGCACGCACGTATATCATCGCACACTTACACATGGGCAAGCTTGGGATACTCCTAAGTGCCAGTTTAGGACATTAACTGAAGCCGGGAATTGACCTTAAGAGCGGCTAAAACTTAATTGATGCGAAACTTAGCCGCTATAATCGAATTCGGTCGGGACCGTGATACCTGCAGGACATATCATGTCGTAGCATGGTCAGCCGAACCTATCCAAATGTCATGTCAAATGCATGTGTGGTACAATTGCCGAAGTCGTCTCGTCGAAGCATAACCAAAGCCTGGTAGCACCTCTCTACCAACTAAAAGTCGTATGCATATGTCAGTATCAAGCATAGGCACAGATGCAAAGGAATCCGATGTCGCCACGTGTAGCTTTCTGTCAGGCCCTCGCCTACACGCTATAATGCCGCCAAATGTGCCATCTGCCGCAGTGCAGCTAAGCTATAGCCAGGCCCACACCAGCGGCAACGATGCCTCTGCCGGTAGATTCCCTCCCGCACGCTTTCGGCGGCTTTTGGTGGGTGAAACAGCATCGGTACGTGATACGAACCGTACTGGCTCACGCAAGGCCACATAGTGTGCATGACTGCTGTGGAGGTGTACTCACCGTAGCGTGTTAACTTTTTCAACCCCGAGGCTGCGACTTAGGTTGGGTGGGCGGGCGTGCGATTTCCGCCTAAATACCGCCCACGGAAGCCGCGGTTTGCAATGTTCTTGTTCGGCCAGGCCCCCCTCGCGCGCTAATGCTCCGAATGGTGGCCACTCCCAAGCCATCGCCACCGGCAGACCCTCAGCTGAAGCGCCTTTGCAACGCCGCCACGCGTCGATTTTCTGTCTTGGCCCATCGCCCGGCACGGTGAGGTGCCGCCAGCTGTCTCGTTTCTCCCTCGCTCCCTGCCTATAAATTGCAAGGCCGCCTGCACTTCTATCAGGCAAATGCGATACATTGCTCCGAGTTCATAAAGTTTGGATTGAGTTGAGAAAACCCAGAGCGCATAGAGGAGAACTGGTAGTTTAGCTTTCCTTTTTTCCAATATTTCATTTCAGCTTCTTGTTCCACAGGTATTATTTACAAAAGTTATTTTGTACGGTGAGTCACATTGTTGTGTTGTTGGGTCAGTCCACATTATTTTGTACTTATTATGCTTCTTATTGATATTTTTCCTTCGTGTAGATACCGACTTAAGTGTTAAATCGATTCTGTCCAAGCCATGTCGAAGGCGTCGAGCTCGATGGTTGCCAATGCGAGGCGGAGTAATTTGCCACTAAGCGCCATGTGGATGCTCAAACCTGCTACTCCACCACTACGCCAAATAACGGACGGGCGTTCTATAGATGCCCAAATTTCTCAGATGCGTCTAAATGTATTTCGATATCTTCATATTTCGATGATTATTCTATTGCTCAGCTTTAAATATCCATGCTCACCTTTGTCGTGTAGTCTAGGATGCCAATATCGGCGGTGGGCGAGGCGATATAAATACAAACGGCGCTTTAAACAGACGCTTCCAATGGCACACCAGAGGAAGGATCTAGCGCAGAACTTAATAGGAGTAGCAGATGCGAGAATTACCGCAAAGAGAGGGAGTTCGGCTGAACAAGAAGAAAACCGTGAAGCGTATGATCGCTTCCTTGAGCGCGCCGTAGAAGATAACCACGAAGCTGTAAGCCCTGATTTGGTTGTTCCTCTTGACGGCCATAGCGCTGAAGACTACAAACGTGACCGTTGGGAGTTTTTCGAAGAAGAGGGTGTGGACTTCTATGATAGTGATGATTCTGGAAAGTTCTAAAGCCCGCTCTACCCTGCATCCATTTGTATGTTAGTTCTTGTTCACAAGAAATGCTGTTGTAGTTGTTCTCCTATTGTACTTTGTTCTAATGCTATTATGTGTTTCATTTGTATCGTAATGCAGTTTGTACTATTATGAAGCTTTACATTATGTTCACCAAGTTATTCAAGTTTTTTCGGTTGAATGGAGCATATTTTTTATTACATGTATGTAATATCATATTCACCAAACAACGATTATTCAACCTTGTGTTCTTTCGTATATTAGCTGATATGCGACAAAGCTGAATATGATGATATGACAAAAGCGATATGACAAATGAACGTATTAAAAATAAACAACAATGGCAAATAGTCCAAATGATGATATGACAAATGGCTGACAATGGTGATATGCCAAAAGGCTGAGAAGGCCGATATGACAACACGCTGAAAACAACAATGGCAAATAGTCCAAATGAAGGTCGATGGCATATGTAAAGCTGTAAAAGAATTGCTGTCAAAGCTGTAAAAGCATTGTTGTCAAAGCTGTAAAAGCATGCCAGCCATGTCATATCAAAAGCACGCCTGTTAACTTTTTCAGCTTTTGTCATCGGTAAAACTGTACAAAGCATTCTAGCTGACCTTGTCGCTTTGCTCCGATTCTCTCGTTTGGCTGGTGGCGGGCTATTTAAGCCCCAGTGCTCGCCTCTGAATACTCACACGAAGCAAGCAATCCAAACCAAGAAGCACAAGTTCGCCGGCAAACCAACCGGTGCCAATGGAGTTCCCCTCGCCCCCAAGGCACAGCATTGTCCAATCCGTCCCCGGCGGCACGGAGGTCCGAATGTACCAGATTTGCTATTTGGTATACGGACTACCATATTATGTAAAAATATCTCGATTCTGACTCTCTTTGCATATAAATTCTCAACGCCCAATAACCCTAAGTATTAAAGTCGCGCACAAACCCTAACGACGAAGGATTTTCGGCGGCCCGTAAAAAAGCATGTTCGAAGTAATTTTTGGGTCCGAATGTACCAGATTTGCTATTTCGTATACGGACTACCATATTATGTAAAAATATCTCAGTTACAGCTCACTTTGCATATAAATTCTCAACGCCCAATAACCTTAAGTATTAAAGTCGCGCACAAACCCTAACGACGAAGGATTTTCGGCGGCCCGTAAAAAAGCATGTTCGAAGTAATTTTTGGGTCCGAATGTACCAGATTTGCTATTTGGTATACGGACTACCATATTATGTAAAACTATCTCAGTTACAACTCTCTTTGCATATAAATTCTCAACGCCCAATAACCCTAAGTATTAAAGTCGCGCACAAAACATGTAGTCCTTTTATTTCCTGTTGAGCCATGAAAGCCAGCCTAGATTGCATCTGCAAAGCTGTGTACTCCACTGCCATGACCCGTCGATGTCATCTGTAAAGCTGTAAAAGCATTCTTTGTCAAAGTCCGTAAAAGCATTCTTTGTCAAGCTGTAAAAGCATTGCTGTCAAAGATGTAATAGTATGCCTGCCATGTCATATCAAAAGCATGCCTGTTAACTTTTTCAGCTTTTGTCATCGATAAAACTGTACAAAGCATTCTAGCTGATCTTGTCTCTTTGCTCCGATTCTCTCGTTTGGCTGGTGGCGGGCTATTTAAACCCCAGTGCTCGCCTCCGAATACTCACACGAAGCAAGCAATCCAAACCACGAAGCACAAGTTTGCTTAGGCCAACCAGCAGGTGCCAATGGAGTTCCCCTCGCCCCAAGGCACGCAGCGTTGTCGATCCGTCCCCGACGGCACGGAGGTCCCCATGTGCCTATCGGGGATCCTTGCCGCTTCGGCAATCTGTAGACAATTCATACACTTACGGTATGAGGTATTGGAGCTGCCGCAACCACGACTCAGAGCCAATCTTTGAGGATGCAGATCTGTGGAGGAGCCAGTATGTTCGTACTCGCATTTGCTTTGTTGCATCAAACCGTCCAAACCTTAACATGTTATACCATCTTTTGTCACCAACTGCAGCCTCCATTATGCGAGTTCATCAAATTCTATGGCCAGGGCGAACTCACGAGATGGAGAGGATGCGGAATTGGGAGTACTCGCATCGCAGAGCTATGTTAGAGCTGCAGTGCCGTGAGCGCAGGAGGAGGAGAAGCGCATGAAGGTTGCCGAACAAATGCGTGCAGAGAGGAGGCCGAGCAGCGCTGGCGGCCGAGCAGAGGCCGAGCGTGACAGAAGCGAGAGGCGGCTAGGGCGAGCGGCGGCGCCGATGGGTTGCGTAAGGAAATATCCTCGGTGCACTCGGTAAAGTGTCACGAGAAGGTTGTTGTTCTTCCCTTTCCTAAGGCATGTTAGGTTTAGTCCGGTATACTCGGTAGAGTGTGCCATACATGCCATTCTTTGTTTAGCATTTCTAAGCCATATGCAATTCAAGACATTCTTATTGATCTTGGTTTTAATTTGGAGTTTAACCATTTTGGAAAGCTCATTTGGATTTTCAATTTTAGTTATGTTATTCTTTTATTGGCTTGGAAAGTAGAACTTGCAATGCAAATTGAAATTGGTAAAGTCTAAAACTTTAATGGGACTACTGATAAACCTTAGATACCCTATTTATCACCTCTGAAAATTTTTATGGAATTTGGAAATGAATTATTATTTTCAGGAACCCAAAAACAGTAAATGGAATAGTAGACCTAGAGCAATGTTAAATTTATATAAAAATAAATATAAATGATCTTGATCTGAAATTTTTACCATAGTTTGGAAATGACGTCAGTTAAGTACAGTAAAAATTTTAAATCAATTTGAGTTGGTTTGCATCTCCAGAAAATTTGTTTTCGAAAAATGCCATTTAATGACACCGTGTGGCGGAAACCAGCTTTCCTCCATGCCATGCGGCGGAAGCCACCTCGGCTGACGGAACCAACTACTATTCACCGCATTTCAAAACACTGCAATTTAACAGTAGTTTATTTGCTCAATTTTTCCCGTGCCGGATACACGACATTTAATTGTTAGTTTTGAAATTTTAGGAGATGAATGGCTAGATCTGTAAAAAAACTTTGAAAGAAGCTAGAACAGTAAAAAATTTGAAGAAAACGAGGGCATTCACGGGCGAGCTGGCCGGCAGAACGATTGACGGGCGTGGCCCCACCATTGTCGGGTTTCCGCCACCCCATGCGGCTGAAGCCGCCCGTTTCCTCCACACCGTGCGGCGGAAGCCGCCCGTTTCCTCCACGCCGTGCAGCGGAAACCGCCTTCCACCACGCCGTGCGGCGGAAGCCCTCCCCCGTGGCGGAAACGGGTCCTTCCACCGTGCCATGCGGCGGAAACCACACCACATGGCGGAAAGCACATCCATTCAAGACATTTTTATTTACTGCAGGTTAGTTTATTAATTTAGATTTAACTGTAGTTTATTTCATCAATTTTTCCAATGATAAAGGTTGGAGATAAAATTGTGACATCATGAAGTTCTTATCGAGAAGTACTCACGTACGTGTAAAGATAGACATAAGGACGGATCTGGGTGTCAGCCGTCGGGTATGCCTGGCACCTCTAAAAATTTGAGAGCTTGAAAGTGCATCCCGTTCTTTTTTGCAACCCTTTGCCGTTGTTGACATCCTGATAATTTTCATCAGAAAGTGCTTCTATTTAGTATTTACAGAGGTTAAATCAGTAGACAGATGGTGCTGCTCTGCGCATCAGAACAGATCATTTTACATCTTTCCGAGGGATAGGGATCGGGTGCTGTTGTTACAGGGACTACAACTTAAGCGGTCTCTATAGTTTTAGATCATCCGATCGAGCTCACTGATGGTCCGGATCGAAAAAAAACTTTATCAGTGGCTGCTACAATACTATGAACCGTGTTTATGGACAGTAAAAATTTACACAGTATTTTCGTCAAATATAAATCATTAATTTTGAATCAAACGGTACCATGAGACTGGTTAAGTTGCAGTCCAGTGGGACTGCATGTTCTCTCGGTTCTTTTTCTGGGTGATATCATCATTGGCATGGCATGCATCTTTCCTACTATACCTTTGGCTACACTTGCTAATGCAAAGATGTAAACTGACGCATCATGCATGCATGCATGACACCTTCCGCTTCACCTGTTGTCTTCAACCCAAAGTGCACACACCAATTTGTGCAAGATACTAGACATACTCTCCATGCTCCATCTAATACATGCACTCCCTCCGTCCCACAAAGAGTGTATTTCTAGTGTTCAAAATTTATCCCACAAAGAGTACATCTTTAGTCCATAGGACCCAGCTGTAAATGTATACATACTCATTTAAGTGTAGAGGTGGGCGTCGTCTTGAGTGCCGTCTTGGCCGGCCGAACCCATCGTGCTTCGGGCCGCCGTCTTTGTACACGACGGCCATCGTGCCCCGTCTTGGGCGTCTTGGCCGACTCACTTTGGCGAGCCCAAGCCGGCCCATTTAAGCCGTGCTGCCGTCTTGCGTCTTGACCAAGCCCGACCCATTTTACTATTGTGACGAACAAAGAAATAAAACAAATCACTACTACTAAACTACCTATTTTAATTACATAAGAGACTAATAACATCAACAAAATGTCAAACATAAATGCAATGCTTGAAGATGCCCTGAATCAACAATATCTACCAACTTTTAAGCCTTAATCAGTGATTTCGTGCCCGTTAAATGCGTCAAGTACGCCGCAAACAAAGCTGTCGTCTTGCGTCGTGCCACCGTCGTGCCTGGTTCGGGCCGGCCGTCCGTGCTTTCTGATTGCGTCTGGCCGGCCGACGAATCGTGCCGTGCTTTGCACCGTGCCATACCATCGTGCTTCGGGCCGGCCCAAAAAAGCCCGGCCCAATGCCCACCTCTATTTAAGTGCTGGTGGAAACCAAAGCACCAGTACGCCTGTACATGAAGTAATGAGGGTCACATTAGTCATTTACCTTGCACACTAATTTGTATTCGCCCATTTTAATTTGTATTCTGATTCTAGCGTTAGAATAGGTGCACTTGTTTCCTGGCTACATCCAGGCGTTAATGTCCTGTTCCACCAAGTTCTTTAAAACACGGTGGTGTACTATCTCATCCCATCATCACAAGAATGGTGAACTCCCTTGCGGCCGCTTCTGGCGATCTGGCAGCTCGTCTCCCTTGAGAGTCGTCAAGCCATCCATTACGCGTACATCCATGTGCGGAACTAGGGGTGTGTTTAGTTACCTATACCAAGTCGTACATGTGCATCCATGAACGAAACTAGGAGGTGTGTTTAGTTGCCTGTACCAAGTGGTACATGTATGAGATGATTCAAGAAAAAAACCATTCATGTGTTTGGTTGTTTGAATGGAACCATCCTATCCTGGATAAGTAATACAAATTTGAGGAATATTCCCTCTAGATGCTGAACCATCCCATTCACTCAAAATAATGGAACCAAATGGTACAGGACCATCCCATCATATCTCATTCAATCTCATCCTATCAACCAAACACACTCTAGCTGTCCGGCATCCAAAAAAATAGAAAAAAATATATATGAGGATTTTTCCACACGTAAATTTAAAAGAACTTTTATGAAATAATTAGTTCTTTTATCCATGTAAAACCTTATTTGTATTGTATTTTTAAAAAAATTCAAACTTTGTTGTATTCATGATGTTATAAAACGATTGTGCAGGATTGTGAAATTTTATGTGTGAAATATGCACCTTTAGGGCATGTTTGGATGCTAGGGAAATAAAATATAGGGAATATTTCTCCCTAGAGGAATTTTGATGGCACATGAAATCCCTTTTAACCCCTAGGGATAATTTTCCCTCAAGGGAAATATTCCCACCCATCATTTGGAAGCCATAGGGATAAAAATCCCTAACATTCAAGAAAGTGAAAAAATATATAGAAAAATCTAAAAAAAATAGAAAAATCTTTAAAAAAATAAAAAAGGAAAAAATAATAAAGTTCGAAAAAGAGAAAATAATTCCAAAAGAAATAATATAACTCACAGATACATATGAATAAAAGATCATTTAAAATAATGAAAAAAGTGATAAAATCTACACATGCGTATAATATCATACAAGCATTCAGACATATTTAAAATCTAAAAAAGTTTAGCTACCACTATTCGCATTTATAGCATCAATCAACTATAACATAAAACAAAGTTGACCATACGAGGTTAGAATGTAAGACTTTTGAGTTTTTGCCTAAGCTTTGCTTAATAGTTATATCAGACACAAAAAAAGGTAATGCGACAGCACATGATGAAACACACAACAAATAACAAAATTTGTGCTTGGTGACAGCCAATACAAGCAGTTCAATCCTGATGACAACTAGTAAATGCTGATGTATTACTACTTGCTCAAAACTACACATGGCTGAAATTATCTGTAATCTAAATTATCAGAAATTATGAGTGTAGGCATCTCTAAAGCAAATTTATTTGAAGGGAAGTACTAATGCAGTTACATGGTAAATAAATTGCACAGATGTTATAGCGATCAAACTAAAGAAATCAACATGTTGATACCAAATTATAATTTCAGACTATCTGATAGATAGCTTCATTTCAATTACGACAAAGGAAAGAAGAGAGACATTTAAAAGTTATCCAAATGACTTCCATATTCAAGTTCAAGTTCACAGGACCACAGTCAGTAGCTTCCATTTCGAGTTCACAGGACTTGGGATTCTCCTCATGTGCCACTTCTTGACCATGGTTTTCTTTCCCGTTAACGGTAGTATCCTGTCACAAGACAAATTCAGTGTCCTACGGTAGAAAAGTAGATCAAAAAATGCTTGGCCTTTTTTTTAGCACAGATGATCACAGGAGTACATGACACACATTCTACACGAAGAATGTTTTTCAAAAAATACCGTGGCACTATTTTCTTAAAATCCCTACATACATGGTTATACAACTTCAGAAAGCCTTTTATGGCCTGGCATTATTCCCTTATTTGCCCGACTTGCACCTTTCGGTCAAGTTGAGGTCCAGCGACCGGATGACTATTCATCGTCTCAATAACAACGACAACTACATTTGTAAGATGTCCTTGATCTTACCATTTCTTACCATTGATCACCATGATAAGTCCTTTAATTGATGTCTTCTCTGTGTATGAGATCCTGAAACAGCATTGAATCCAGTCAGATGGATAATGGAAGTGTCTTGGCGGTTCAATTTTCCCAAGTAAAAGTAGCAGCATGCAAAATCTGATCCGGTGATCCCACATTTCTTACCGCTATCTTTGAAGGTGTCGTTTTTTAGGTCAACTAAGGAGAAAGCATCCTTGAGCTTTGCTTTTGGTTTGACAGCAAGATTCTTGGACTTTGATCTACTTGATTTCTCACCTGAAATCCCGCTATATCCAGAAATTATCCTTTTGGAATTACATCGGGGAAGAAGGTACTCCGCTACATGACTCGTGGCTTACATAAATCAAGTGCATTATGCACAAGGTCCTTGGTATGCTGTAACAGATGAAGCCATACACAACACATTAGAGTTGTAGAGCAGTGTAATACCTTGAGTAGCTTGTGCTTCATGCCCCCGTCCAGATGCTTATGCTTTCCAAAGCCCAGCTCCTGAAGAGAACAAAGAAATCAGAAGAAGAGCTCCGGAAAATGCAGCGACGGCGAAGAAGAAGAAGAATACCGAGAATCTCACAAAGGTCTTTGATGGCGGCCAGTGGCGCGCTTCCTCCGATCCATACTGCCACGAGCAAGGCAAGCACGAAGTCGGCCTGAATCCGAGACATCTAGAGGCGTGGTTAGGCTGGAGGCGGTAGTCTTGGGGCGGTGGAGGGCGAGGAGGAAGGCGAGAGCGGGAAGGGCGGAAGCAGACCACAGCCAGCGGCAGCGGCGGCCAGGTGTAGCGGCGGCTTAGCGGCCGGCGGCGGCAGAGGGCGAAGAATGGTGGTAGTGATGGCCCTTCATAGCGATGATACCTAGTCGCGAGAGCAGGCAGAGGGCGGAGGCGACGCTCGATAGGGGAGGCGACGAGACAGGGAACCCTAACCCGACCCGAGGAGGAGCGGAATGTTTCCGCAGGGAAACGGCGCGGAAAAGGCCGAGATTTCCTCGTCTCGTGAGGCTCCAAACACCGTTTTCATCAGCCCGGGGAGATCGAGCCCAGTGGCTTCCAACCCCGGGAATGGGCCAGAATCCTGGCCGGGAACAGTGTTTCCAAACAAGCCCTTATTAAAATATTCCTAGTTTCACACACCATGATTTGAATCCTTATGAGTAAAGTGGTGCACTCACAAAGCCGCAATTACATTACCCCACAAAGATATGGTTCCCCAACTGTTGTTCATATGGTGTGCATAGCTTTGCCATCTTTGCTTGATTTCTCAATCAATTATTAACCCATGAAGCTACCATTTTATCTAGACTTAAAACTCTTCGAATCACTTCACATATACGTGTCTAATGGTGCAAAATTTGAAAATATAGTAACGTTGCAGCAAGCTTATACGGGTGGATTATTGATGAGGCTTGTAGTGACATTGTGTGATCGTTTTGATCACTTTCTTATATATATATATACACTTTTTACTCCCAGAGTAATTACTACTATATCTGAAATACCACCCAAACGAACTTGAAATACTCCTTTATCACTTTGGATACATTCATATACTAATTATAAGATATTCCAATGAGATCCATATGAAAAAATTGCAAGGGAGTACATAGTTTTTAGCCTATTTTGTAAATATCTCCATATACGCACATAAAAAGGAGTATATCTAAAAAGTGTAAATATCACCTCTGAAAAAATGTAAATACCACATAGATGGTCTTATATACTTATATATATACAGCATAGGGAGTATCTCGCACAACGGAGGGTATGTACGTGTAATATATAAGTACATAAGACCATCTAGGTGGTATTTACATTTTTTCAGATGTGGTATGTACACTTTTTAGACCTACTTCTTTTTATGTGCGTATATGAAGGTATTTGCAAAATAAGCAAAAAACTATGTACTCCCTTGCAATTTTTTCATGTGGATCTCATTGGAATATCTTATAATTAGTGTATGAGTATATCCAAAGTGATAAATGAGTATTTCAAGTTCGTTTGGGTGGTATTTCAGAGATGGGAGTAATTACTTCCGAGAGTAAAAAGTAACTCTTTTCTACTATGGGAGTAATTACTCCCTATGTTGTATCTCACAACATAGGAAGTATCTCGCGCAACAGAGAGTATGTACGTGTAATATATAAGTATATAAGACCATCTAGGTGGTATTTACATTTTTCAGAGGTGGTATGTACACCTTTAGACATACTTCTTTTTATGTGCGTATATGAAGGTATTTGCAAAATAGGCTAAAAGCTATGTACTCTCTTACCACATCATATGACCTGCGGATTAGTATGACAAAAACGATTGATCCCCGTTGTGTGGATAAGATGTTTGCACTAAGTATATAGATATATACCCTGGGCTGGGCATCAGTGTGTGCACTCAGAGGTTCTGGACAAATTAATTACTTGTCACTTTGTGGATTGGCACCAAAGAACCAGGCGCACAAGCTTAAGACCTAGTAGCTTGAAACCCAGTACCGATTTGCTTGATTGCATGCCTGTATGCTGGTGCATGTCTTTTTTTTTGTCAATCAACAGTAGTTCATGATAATGTGTTGGATTAACATGGAGAAATATATTATGGATAACATTGAGATACAATCCTCCTCTAGACATCTTTTCTTATGCATCTCACCTGGATAGTTTCCGGAGAATGCAAAGTGGGGTGGCAGGTAAGGAGGTGGCGTGCCCTACCGCGCACGTCATTGACACATGGGCTCTACGAAGCGCCGCATGGGCTTGGACACCACCCATCTGGCCATCTGCTGTCTTGAGCTCCAGGTGCCTGACGCGTGGGGCCAGAAGGCCACGCCTCCAGCCTTTCGTTCCTGAGATCGCACGCTCTCAACCGTTGGATCTAGGACCAAATCCTGAGATCTCTCCCCCTCTGATCACCGATTCTGCCGGGCCCCACACGCGGAGAGAGCCACGTGTGTATCCAGGTAAAAGAACAGCGCAGTTAGCCGGAATAAAATAACTCGCAATGCCTACGAGAAAGTAACAATCTTGTAAATATGAGGGAATGGGCTTCACTAATGTATAAATACGATATAAATACGAGCGGAGGATAGTTATCTATTTTTTTTCTCTTTAATGAAAAAAATAAATTAGACATATGGCTTACCAACCGTGACATACTCTTCCATCCTATCTTGTAAATAAAAAATCAATTCTCTCTCTCTTTTCGCTGTACCTATTCATTGCTTGATCAAATCATTCCTCGCTTCTCTTGTTTTTATAGCAACTAAACAGTGTAATTTAGTTTTTACAAGTATATAATATGATTTAATTATTTAATGTAAAAATATATTTTTATTGGAACGTATCGAACACTTGACTCGTTAACAATTTAATCTGGAAGTATATATATTTTCCTACACGGAAAGAGGGAGAAAAAGGAAGGAAATAATTATAGGCGGAGAAAGACGAGGGAAGAAACGAGGGAAAGAAAACCGAAAGATTTTGATTTGAGAAGGGGATTGGACTGGATTGGATTGGATTGAGACTGATTCGCCTCGCAACGTACCGCTCTTCCCCAAATCCCTGCATTTCTAGACGAACAGCGCCGAATCCAAAGTCCAAATCCAAATCCGGAGTCCACCTTGTAGCCTAGGAATCACGAGCTCCAAATCCCAATTCTGCTGCGGCCTCTCCAGAGTCCAGGATTAGCCCATCACATCACGCCGGAGGAGGGGAGATTGGAGCGTCGGGATGGCCGCTGCCGCCTCCTCCTACTAGGATGGAGCTGGATTCCTCCGGCGGCTGCTCGGCTGCTACTGCGGATGCTGTGATCGTCGCGATTGAGGAGGTTGGGTTTGGAGTTGGAGGTGACTGGTGGTGGGCGGCGGGTAGGAGATCTTCCCGAGCAACAATAAGAGCTACAGTATAGCTGGCGCGTATGGAGGAGCGCGGTAGGCAAGAGGACGCAGGGCCGCCGTGGATGCCCGGCGAGGCCACGGCGTTCCGCCCTTTCGCGGGTGCCCACGCTTCTGGGCGGTCGTCGGAGGCGCCCCCGTCCCCGTCAGCCTCGGGCAAAGGGGTTGCCGCCCGCATAAGCAGCCTTCACGGCGTCAAGAAGAAACCGGTAAGCCGCCTCCTCATTGCTCTGATCCTTGTGGACCATCAAATTTCTGAGAACTGCAAGGAATTAGCACGCTGATTTTGCTGAATTCGGTTTGCTGTGCTGTTTGCCAGCAGAAAGCTTTGGACTTTGATCGTTAGACCGCTAATCCATCACAACTGTTGCTGGTTTGCTCCTTGCTTGCACTTTTGTTATGCACAATAAGGCTGGTCTATATGAATTCACAGGTTTAGGCCGATGGAGTTTCATAAAAGATTGTAATGTTGTTTGCCTGGTTACTCCGTAGGCTCGTATGTTTTGCCATGAGTACAATTGCAGAGAGGCTACAAATGGGGGAGAGAATGTCATAACTGAACTAGTTTGAGCTGATCCTATCTACCAAAAATGTTTTGTTAAGACATTGCTCACCTCTAGTTGTTTTAGCAT
Source organism: Rhipidocladum racemiflorum (assembly GCA_036346355.1). Classification (NCBI taxonomy): domain Eukaryota; kingdom Viridiplantae; phylum Streptophyta; class Magnoliopsida; order Poales; family Poaceae; genus Rhipidocladum; species Rhipidocladum racemiflorum. Next base: position 64,411,099 of record CM070576.1, on the reverse strand, counting down.
TTTATCTAACTACTGTTTAGCTGAGCAACGTTTGGGATAATTCTTTTTTTTAAAAAAATGACAAGTATTTGAACAATACACCATTTCAGCATTACGCAACACTTATGTGTAAACATTCTTATGAGTTAGTTTAATGTGCTCTATTAATGATTTGTATACCATATTAAGACACGAGAACTTCCTATCATTCATTTATATACTATGATATGCACCTCAGGCCAATGTACTTTTGTTGTTCCGCTACCAATTGACACTTTTTATCGTGCAGTTTGTTGCAAGATTAACTGCAGACATCCTACAAACATTTGAACGATGCAACCCTGAGTTTAAGTACTCAGAGGTGCTAAACCCAAAGTGCTTTCTCACCAATCCTTCAACCCCAGCCCACAATGATGGACTTGATAATGCAAATTGGGACCTCATATTGTATGTCAACTTGGAATTGGTCAACAAGACATCAAATCGGAGGTTTTATTTTTCTCAGAATTGGTGTTCTATATGCCTCATTTTCTTTGTTTCATCTTTTGTCCAGTTTTGGGGTGCATTGTCATGGCTTAGATTAGTTGGGCTGAATTATTCTTCAAGAATCAATTATATGCAACCCACATTATGCATGCTGATTGGTGACCACATAGCTTGTTGAGAAGTAATTGAAGGTTGTAGACACGTAAGTTAGATGAACTGGCATCATTTCCAAGTTTCTTGTTAGTTTGTGCAAGTTTTGTTGATAAATCTGACTTGTTTGTCTTTCTTCCGACATTCCCTGTTCTTAGTTTGAGGAATGTTGAACAATTGGGAGCATATTATCATTGAATTGTGCCTTCTTTCTTATTTTTGTAAGGTTCATTGTCAAGGAAATGCTTGGCCAAGGCACGTTTGGTCAAGTCGTCAAATGCTGGGACACAGAAACAAATGACTATGTTGCTGTGAAGGTTATAAAAAATCAGCCTGCCTTTTACCATCAGGCGATCATGGAGGTTTCACTGTTGAGATCGGTATGACAGTCTATAGGACCTTACTTCATTTTGCTCGATATATGCGATAACTCACCATCACAATTGTGGTTGTGCTTGGCAGCTAAATCAGAAATTTGATCCTGATGATCAGCATAACATTGTCCGTATGCTTGATTATCTCTCATTCCAAAATCACCTGTGTATAGCCTTTGAAATGCTTGGTCAAAACCTGTAAGCTAATTTCTTTAGAACTTTCTGCTAATAGGTCTGTGCCTTAATTAGTTTTTGTTCACACTGCACTATTAACTCTGACATTTTAGGTATGAGCTATTGAAAAGGAACCATTTAAGAGGTCTGAAAGTGAAATACGTACGGGCCTTCTCAAAACAGGTGAGGTGTCTATCTGTATTTCCCATTAAATCTCAAGTTAATACTTGTTAACTGATCTTGTTGTGTATGTTTTCAGATATTGGATGCCATGATTGTGCTGAGAGATGCTGGCATCATTCATTGTGATCTAAAGCCCGAAAATATCCTCTTAGCTCCTTGGTGAGTTGCCTCTTTGAATATTGGATTTTTCCTTGTTAGGTTTTGGATGCTATTTTTCAAGAAAGCTGTAGTCTGATGATTGTACGATGAATTTTGCAGTATCACAACAGCTGCAGCAGTGAAAGTAATTGATTTTGGATCAGCATGCATGGAGGGTAAAACAGTGTACTCATACATTCAGGTTTTTATTTTGGAACTTCTCAGACATTATTTCTCACATTCTTATTTAAGTAATTTCGGTTAGTTGAAAGTAAGACTTCGATCCTTTCCTTCCATTTTGCTAGAGCCGCTATTACAGGTCTCCAGAGGTTCTCCTTGGCTATCTGTATCCTATAGATCTAAGAGCAGTTGTTTTATTTCATTCACCATAAGCATTTTGCTCAGTATATTCTGTAATGTTCTGTTATATTTATCGAACAAGTAATGACATTTTTCAATGAAGCGTTATCGTTCTGCCTTTTCAAGTGACTTGCTTGAACCTTAATAGTTGATAGATATACTACTGCGATTGATATCTGGTCATTTGGGTGCATAGTTGCTGAACTATTTTTAGGATTGCCCTTATTTCCTGGAGCATCTGAATATGATGTGCTTCAGCGTATGATAAAGATACTCGGGTAAGCCCTTTTACATATAATTTTCTCTCCTAGCTCTGCATTTTGCATGCAATCATGTACATGGCGGCATGCTAAAGCAAATGCCTTTATTGTGTAATGTAGTTAATCTTACATTTTTTAGCTCTTTTGTTCAACTAAGAATTTGACATACTTGGACTTCGCCATATGAAAACGCTTGTACTCTTTTCCCTTTTCTTCTCTTTGAATTCAACATTTATAGGGGGCAACCACCAGATGACCTTCTAAGGGAAGCTAAAAACACCAGAAGATTCTTTAAACATGTTGGAAGTATTTATCCTGGTAGCGAGGCACATGATGGCCTTGGCAGTGCATACAAAATGTTAAGTGAAGAAGAGGTTGATGCGGTAAGTTTTCTTGTGATTTCATTAGAAGAATCCTGAATTTTATTGTATTATCTCATGATAATTCATCACCTTACTTACTCTACCAAATACAGAGGGAGTCGAAAAAGCCAAAGGTAGGGAAATGGTACTTCCCACAAGTAAGGATTGACCAACTCATATATACTTATCCTTGGAATAATTCAGAATTGGCAGGTTTGTTTTTTTTTATGTTGCTCTTTAGTTTGTGAATAATATATTGGCTCCTTAGCCCCTGTTTTGGAATAAGCTTAGATCACTATTATGTGCACTATTTGTTACTTTCAATGTGGTCCCTGTAATTATATTGTTCCAATTTCACCATATTTATGTTTCTTTTCTTTTTTTTCTGAACATGATATGGGTGTCATCTTGAGTTATTTACTTTCACATTTTGTTGAAAGCATTCTTTTGCCCTTATCATACTGTTCTCTCTAAAAAAATGAATGATAAACCGGATGTCACTTGGCAAAGGGTTAATGCTAATTAATATAGAGTATAGACTATCGTAGAAGTATTTGCTTGAATTTGGCTGCACGCTTTGTAATAAAGCATACTCATTAATTATTATAGAGCGGCTCTCTTGAATATGCAAAATAGAGCTCTTAGAATAAAGCTTGCAAGTTTTATATTATGTTCTCAGGTCTTACATTTTTATTCAGAGGCAGAACAAGCAGATCGCATGGTATTAGTTGATTTCTTGAGGGGGCTTCTTGAGTTTGATCCAAATAAGCGATGGTCACCATTGCAGGTATGTGCTAATGCTAGCGGTACAGTACTACAGTTATACTGCCTTCTCATTATTGCAAAGTTTAAGATACATTTATACATTATCATATTTGAGTCTTTCTATGTTATGGTTAAGCTGATGAATTATTGTTTTTATCTAACAATATAATAGACTTGAATAGTTTTTCACTCATGAACTGACAATTTATTCGGATCATGCGCAAATTTGTTGTCGCAATTAATTCGTATCCCTGTGGAAGGGCTTGATTGTTACTAAAACCTATTTCAGGCTTCATGTCATCCATTCATAACAGGTGAACCTTTCACTGGTCCATATGAGCCCGTCCCTGAGACTCCAAGAATTGTGAGTGCAGTCTTATTTCAAGTGTGTAGCGTCATTTTCATTAAAAGAAATTGAAATTACTCTAGATGATATGCTTCTGTTTGGAAGTTAAAGTATATCGAACTTGGGTGTTATATCAAATATAGACATATTTGTTGCCTAAAAATAAAATTATTTTGTGATAAAGAAATTTATTTCTATTTATTAATTTATGTGTTGTATTACCTAACAATGAACCACAGATAATGACCACAAGTTTCTATATCATCTTATACACTAATCGACAAACCTATCCAATAGATAGGATGCCGGCTATATACAGGAGAGTATAATGTCCAAAGCATGAGCATACTCACTCTCTGATGCACCTTCTCAATAATTTTTGTAGGAAAAACTTCCATTTTCCCCATGCGTTCTAGTTTTTTTTATAAAAAAAACCGTATGATTTTATTGGAGCGTTAAATGCATGCTCATTCGGCTCTTATTTCTTACTCAAACGTGAAAACAAATTGGTGTTCAATTTGTATTGTAGCCTGTTGCTCGTGCTGCAGCAGTTGATCACAATCCTGGAGGAGGCCACTGGCTAGTTGCAGGTCTTTCCCCTCAGGTGAGAGCTGCTCTCTTATGCTGCTAGCAACTTTCTGAGTTCATTTGTAGAAATAATAATCATATAGCATATTTGATATCCATTCCTAACAGAAATGTCCTATATATTTTTTTATTTTCTAGGTCGGAAGTGCGAACAGATGTCTACCTCTTAAAAACCCCTATCCTGCGAAAATGCCTTTTTCTTATGGGAGTAGTTATGGAAGCTTCGGTAGCCATGGTAGCTATGCTGGTAATGCAGGCCTTGCTAGCAGCTATGGAAGCTTTGGTGATGTTAATACTGTCAACATGTATTACTCACCATTAGGTCCTTCTGGATTCACGCAAGTTAGCTCTAGTCCAGATATTAGACTGAGACCTCGTCTCTCACATGATAGAGGCATTCGATTAAGCCCTGGAAGTATGGGGCCTATGTCTGTTGGTGCCAGTCCATCGCAATTTACCCCACCAAACTACCAGATGCAAATCCCTGCTAATTCTACTGGGAAGCACAGTTCTGGTTCTCCTGCAAGTGGTGGCATTCATGGATCTCCATTGGGAAAAGCTGCCTCGGTAGGCCAATACAGCAAGAGGAGGAGCTTGCCAATGCCGCCACATGAATACACACCTCAGCATGGACAAAGATGTTACGGAGATGGTGTAAGTTTTAGTCATTCTGATGCCTATGTTCAAGGACATACCGGCTACTCTCAGAATGCACCACCTAGTTCTGGTCATTCTAGTTGGAGACCACAGATTGGTTACGGGAGTGGGTTTTCCTTGGAGGCCTCAACTAGTCAAGGACCTTCCCAAGCATTCCGTTCACATGTTGCTCCCCCTTTGCACTTGCTTGACATTCCACCAGATACATCAGCCCCATCAACGCTTGATCCTACTGAGTGGAACCCTACTCATTGGGACCCTAATTATAGGTAAGGGAATGCATAGAAAGTTGCTTTTTGTAAAAGGCTGTCTGAAGATTAATATTTACGGCATTCTATGTTGCAGTGATGAGTCACTGTTGCAAGAAGACAATTCATTGTCAGCTGATCTAAGCAGCAGTCTTCACCTTAGAGATGCAACTGGTCAAACAAGTGGATCTATTAGATCAGCCCAGGTCCAAAGCCATATCTTTGCAAGCTCAAACCCTTCACCAACAAACCAAAGGTATTGTGTTCTATATCTGCTGTGACATGATTCTTCCTCAAAAACAAGAACCTAACTAGTTTTTTCTTTGTAGTAAAGATCGTAAAAGTGATTTTACTCCTTGTTTCACCTATCTGACATAATATTTTGAGCTGCTCCAGTTAGATGCTTTGCGTCATAAGATTAGTCGCCCTCCAACATCTTTTTCTTTCTAAGTTATGTCAATTACGAATAACTTTTTTTTTCTTTTTTTAGTTACAGAGCAGATCAACTATTTCATGTTTCATCTCTTGGAGGGAGCGCTCATTCTACTGTTCCGATCAACTATGGTGGTTACAACCTTCCGAATTATCCTCAGCAAAATATCCGCAGCCGTCATGGACAGCCATTTTTTCCACAGCGGTACAACCAGGCAGCTTCCAGTCATATGCGGCCGAAGGGGAGTCAGCACAGTGGGCAGTCCGCGTGGCCTGGTTATGGCATAGGTGATGGAATGCCCTGGGGTAGTTCGTTCTTTCTTTCTTTTGGTCGATTAGAGAAGCATTTTTGTCTGAGAATATTAACCATGACGCCCTAATCTGCAGGAGGAACGGATGGGCATTCATTTTCGACAAGCGGGCTACCTTCATCTCTCCCAAGAAAGGATTATCGGAGCATCTTTTAGTGCGGACTCGGAGGAATGCCATTCATTGCCGGCATAAATTATTTGTACTGGCAAATTCGGAGTGGCGATGCGTCAGGCTATTGGTTTTTTTTTTTGCAATGTTTCTGCATTTGCATTCCCCCATCCCCCCCCCCCCCCCCCCCGGCGTCAAGACAAACTCGAACTACATGATACGTAATATAATCGATTATTATACCATCCTCTGAGCTCGCTCAGTTGAAACTTCGTAGCCTCAGGCTCTCAGCTCCCCCACATAATATTTTTTATTCTTTTGTCCTGAATACATTGTTTAGCTGCTCTTATTACTGGATTGCCAGTTTTCCTTTCACGACGTATACCCTAGAGTGGTCATGAAGTTTTCAATGTGCTCCATTGTATTGCTTGAATGACTTGCGTCACATTGCTTGCCGCCTTATCGCGTATTTATGTGATGGGTTGTGGTGCCTTGTTCAGATCGGGAGGCGCCGGAAATATTATTGGCCAGCGATGCATCGCCCATTGGCGCCTGAGTTAGCCAGTCTTTAAATCTTGCGGTTTGCTAGCTGTCAGTTGCAAATTTTCTTCTCTCTCTGTTATTTAAAATTGCAGTGCTAAGGAACGTGTGGTTTTAGTACTATCCTACTGCAATGTTTAGTTCTATTTGTGTTTGTGTTTGTAAGGTTCATTTAGGTTTACTTTATTTTTCTCTAGGTTAGGAATTTTTTATTTGTATTTGCTTTTGTATTTTGTAGAGGTGAGGATTGAGTAAAACGTGGTAGCCATCAGATGTAAATCATATGACTTGAAAAAAATGAGATTAAAAAAATCAAGCAACTAATAACTAGACAATCCCTAAGACCTTGTTTGGAACGGCTTCCACTTGTGCTTCTCTTTTGTGGAAGCTGAAGTTATTCCAAAACAGTAGGTTTTTCGTTGCCGGAGGTCGAAAATCAGCAACCCATTTGTACATAGGGAAGCCAAAAGCTGGGTCATGATGCATGGTCATGTGTGTTGTTTTTTTTTTCTTCGAAAATAGCCTCTATAGCGGTCTATGTTTGGTCTCACGATGAATTTGCAAGTTTGGACTCGCCCTGGTCGTGTCTCACATAGCTGCAATGCCAAGACGCTTCAACCAAAAGCAGCGTCCCCCAAGGCGCTACACCTCGCGGTGCTATAGTACTGCGTATGGTACTGTAGCACCATGCATCATTTTTTTTGCTGCGCGAATGCTAGTTCTGAAAAAAATACATTATAATTTTATTAGATTTTATAAATACATTATAATAGAAAATAATTGCACGGCTGCTAGTTTTCGAAAACATGATTTTTTGGTACTACAACAATGAAGAGTTATACCTTATATATAAAGGCATGAAATGATCTTATAAAATATGAACCATAAATCAGTTTTGACTATTGAAAGTGCATCTAGGCCCCCTAATATTGTTTTGGTTGATTAATGATAAACGATTAAAGAATCTAACGTGTTCAACTAGTTTATGAACATGTGAAAGTTTTAAGTAGAGATCATCTACGATCATCGGGCATCCTCAAACTTCATTGAGTAAGAAAAACGGTAACTGCGTATGTAATTTTAATTTGTTGAGTCATAGGAATGCCGTACTATCAAGAGGGGTGTGTTGAAATTGGTCTAGAGATGGTCTATATGCTCAGATGAATGGTGATTAGTCTCTTGAGAGGTTCCAAGTCTTCTCCTGTGCATTGGAATGTTGTGATTGTCAATTTCTTGTCGGATGTTCCGATGTTAGGTCGGACGTTCCGAAGTTCAGACATTCCGATGTGTAGTTGTGCTTCAGTCCGTTGTGTGTTGTTAGGATCGGACATTCCGATCTTTTGTATCGGATGTTCCAATGCCTGTTGGCTCTCGGTTAGGGTACTCTCTGTTTTGTTCGGAAGTTCCGATGCTGGGTATCGGAAGTTCTGATACGTGTTGTCCTGAAAAAGGGTACTCTCTGTTGAGTTCGGACTGTCCAAAGTTTTGCTTCGGATGTTCCGAAGTAGCCGTTTTCCAGTTTGGGAACTCTCTGTTTGGTTCGGATGTTCCGATATTTATATCGGACATTCCGATGTGGTCTTAGAAAGTTTGTTAAGTTCTCTCTCTGGGTGTCATCGGATGTTTCGAAGTTGATATCGAACACTCCGATGCACGTAGTTTTCGACCGTTGGAAGCTTTCCAAGTTCTGGTGTTTTGCACTCATCGGAAGTTCCGAAGTTGGGATCGGATATTCCGATGTGTGGCTGAGTGCGGGTATAACGGCTAGTTTTGAACCAAAATTATAAATACCCCTCTCCTCTCCCTTTTGAGGGTTACACACTCCACTTGGTTAAATACTTGAGCATACCCTAGAGCTTTCTTGAGTCCTCCTCCTTAATCTTAGTGATCATCTAGTGAGTGAGTGAATTAAGTGTGATTGTGAGCACATAGAAAAAGATTGATTCATCTTGAGTACTAAAGAGCATCTCCAAGATCAAGAATCGAGCGCATTCATTTCTCTTGGAGGTTGAAGGACTCCTAGACGGCTAGGCGTCGCTCACGAGCTCCCGACGATTGTGGGAAGCCGTGAGAAGTTTGTGAAGGCTTGTTCCGCCTCCGAAAGGGAAGGAACACATAGTGGAACCAAACTTCAAGTGTGACCGAGGTTTGGGAGGAAAGGGTTGGAAAAGACCCGGCTCTTCGAGAGCCTCCTCAACGGAGACGTACGATCCCCTCAAGGATCCGAACTCCGGGAAATAATTTCTTGCATCTCGCGCTCTTGCTTTTCAATTGATGTTTCCCTAGTCTTGTTGATTTACATTCTTGTGTTTGCTAGTAGACTAGAACGAGTACTTGGACTACTAGTGTTAAGCTCAGCTCTCTTTTCTCCGAACTGTTCGGATATTCCGACTTAATACCGGAAGTTCGGATATTGGATCGGAACATCCGATACTTTTCCGCTGCAGCAAATTGCTTTAAATTTTTAAAAGCCTATTCACCCCCCCCCCCTCTAGGCAATCATCACATTTTTTCAACTATTAATTTCTATTATAATGTATTTATAAAACCTAATAAAATAAAAATATTATCAAAATACTTTTCAAGATAAAGCTATATATATATATATATATATATATATATATATGATTTTTTTATACCGTAATTTTGTAGAAACTAGGAAGAACTGTACAAGGCAAGAAGCGAACGGATAAACCTAAAACATGATATCATATCAAATTGCCACTTCCTCTGTTTTTTTTGTGATTTTTTTTTTAAAATGTCATGGAAATTTTTTTGCACAAATAAGAACAGTGAACATGCAGCGAAATTTTTTGATACTAACTCGAATGTTATTTTTATAATCGAATTTGGTTGCTTACAACCAATAAATAATAACATGGAAAATAGTTCGAAGAGAAATGGAACAGCGTGATGCGGGAAGTTTTAATTTGCTTTTTAATTTGTTTATTTTATTTGCTTCACCGGTGTACCAGTTAAATCAACTGTTTTAGATTTAGTTTGGTTCGGTGATAAGTACCAAAGTTAAAATTTACTTTGGTACTCATCATTGAGCCAAATTTTAACCAACTGTCGACTAAGATTAAATAACTTTGTACAGTTCTTCGCTTCCTACTTGTCTTGATTTGGTGGCCTGACATTTGCTAACGCATGCCTGCAAATCTTCGTAGCTCGGCAGTGCTCTTGGCAGTCTGATGGCTGAGGGTGCCGTAGTTATCCATGGAGATAGTGTTAAGAGGATTTGATGTGTTATTATGCATGATCTGCAGCATTGATGCAGTAGCTTGCATCAACTGCCATGTCCTTGAGCTGACCTCTCCCTGCAAGGATGGCGAAGATCTGGTCTACTGTAGAGCTCAAAACAGTGGAGAGGGCTAACCTGTTGGTCTCTAATGGTCTCGATTGTATAATTCCCTAGATAGAGGGGTGTCATGTGCTGTAGATTATTTGAACACTTTGCTCTTACTATCGATTTTTTTTACAGTAACAAGATGATTTTAATCTGGGGCAATGTAATCCATCAGTTTTCTTTCACTGAACTGTATCCAATGGTGTGTATGTGCAGTAATCTAACGCCTGCAGATAGTAGAGTTGTTTACCCCATGATGCTCCTTAAATTTCCAATTAGTGCTGCCGGTAGGAGGGCTGCTTCCTAGATTCATTTCGTACCGTGATGATAGTTCAATCAATATTTTTAGATTATTTTATATGAACGGATATATGTAAAAGGAAGAGCATAGAAGTACTTCTCGTAATATACTCTAAAGTGATAAAGGAGTATTTCAAATTCGTTTGGGTGGTATTTCAGAGATGGGAGTAATTAAGTATTTTATATATATATATATATATATATATATATATATATATATATATATATATATATTTTTATATTATGGTTGGAAATCTTAACCAATTTGGGCACATGGCGAAAAGCCAGCGAGGCACTGGAATGGTGGAGCTAGGGATGGCAACGGGTTTATACCCGGCGGGTATCACCACCCCGTACCCGTACCCGTGTTAGCAAAATTCACCCGTTCCAATACCCATACCCGCACGCGGGTACAAAATTTACCCATACCCGTACCCATGCGGGTAACGGGTACCCAGCGGGTAACCCGCACCCCGAAATCTACAGTATCAAACAGGTAGCACCTAGGCCCAGAGCACCAGTATGAGCAGCACGGGAGGTCTAGAGCGCCAGGCTTTCAATACTCGTATCTGCATACAGGCTGCCTTACAGATACCACCTCCTCCGTGTGTTATTGTGCACGCACGCCCGGTGAGGTGATAGACAGGAAGCCTTGTTGCACAAAGAATTGAAGGCCCAAGTTGGTTTCACTTTACCTTCCATCAGTTGTCTCCATTCTTTGGCTTGGTAATAGAAGGCAATAGTCTGGGACTTCCAGGCCCAAGGTTATTTCAGATCAATAATTGCTTCCCTCCTGAAACGTAGGAATTTTTACTGTATCAACCGGGTTGATTCAACCGCACGTGAGCAGTGCGGGTAATAGCAGAACGGACCCGTACCCGCTCTACCCGCGGGTACTAAATTTTGCCCATTAATAGACCCACGGGTATAAAAAATAGTCCATACCCGTCCCCTAATGGAGTAAATACCTGTCGGGTTTCGGGTTTCGGGTCCCCGTTGCCATCTCTAGGTGGAGCTCCTCAAGCAAAGGGCATGGGCCGCTTTCCATGCGTCTCGGGCGCGTTTCTGCACGGCAAAGCCGAGCCGCCCTGCCTAGTGCCTACCTCCTCGACCTCGGAATTTTTTTTTATTTAATACTTCTTTTTAATCATTTTTTCAAAAATGTACTGCGGGGTTCGAATTTAACAGAAGTAGACACACGTCGCCCATGTACAAGGCGATCGCCCCATACACAGGCGACCAGTGGGCCCCACTAACGGCACGTTGTAGCTGGTAACGGCTAGTTGACGGCGAGCCGGGTAACGTTTAGTTGGCGAGAATCGCCCAAAGCCGCGATCGCCCAAAAGCCGGGCGATAGGTGCCCCTCGATCCCACATCCCATTCGGCCGAGCAAAAGCGCCGAGAAGAGAGAAACCACCGAAGGAAAGAACAGAAGAGAAAGAAGAAAGAAGAGAAGAGAAGAAGAGAAAGAAGAAAGAAGAGAAGAAGAGAAAGAAGAGAAGAAGAGGAAAGAAGAGAAGGAGAGGAAAAGAGAGGAAAGGTATGTTTTTTTAAATGTAGTATAAAAGTTTATTTTCGTATATTGTTAAGTCTTTAGAAATATAATGTAGTCTTTGATGTATGAAACTTAATATAGGATTACATTTAAAACTTAATATAGGATTTTGTAGAAAATGTAATGTAGGATTGGTTAGAAATGTAATGTAGGTAATATTGTTGTAGGATTTTGTACTCGAATTTTTGTTATTGAAAATTACAACGTAATCATACGTTAGGCTAGTCGAAATACTTGCTTACAGTTGATTGACTTATATTTTGTAGTGTAGAGTAATATTTTAAAAAATGGTAGTCGACCAAGCATATGTAAATACCATGCTAGGTTAGAAATTAGTAAATATCATGCAATGTTAGAAGTTAGCACAGTTATTTTCGTATATTGTTAAGTCTTTAGAAATATAATGTAGTCTTTGATGTATGAAACTTAATATAGGATTTTGTAGAAAATGTAATGTAGGATTGGTTAGAAATGTAATATAGGTAATATTGTAGTAGGATTTTGTACTCGAATTTTTGTTATTGAAAATTACAACGTAATCATACGTTAGGCTAGTCGAAATACTTGTTTACAGTTGATTGACTTATATATTGTAGTGTAGAGTAATATTTTAAAAAATGGTAGTCGACCAAGCATATGTAAATACCATGGTAGGTTAGAAATTTGTAAATATCATGCAATGTTAGAAGTTAGCACAGAAAAATGTATAGATATAGTGTAACATTCATAGGGTAATGCACGATGCGGTTAGATGACAACTGATTGAAATTTTGATCCGACGTTGTAGGCAGCATGTCGGAGATGAAATATTTTCAAATATTTTATGGAGATGGGGAGATAGCACAGGGTCCGACAGGCGTAGATTTGTCATCATTTTCAATGGTCATACAGGGCATGCCTAGACCGAGGGATAGGACATACAGGACTTTGTTGGAGTGGTTGTTTGGGATGTTTAGGTTGGATGCAGAGGCAGTTCGGCTGCGGATTAGAGCAATAGTCAGCCGTGCGCAACACTGTTTTTTTGGAGAGTTGATTCCTATTAACGGGACAACATCGTGGAGGAGCTATCTTCGGTATGCCGTGGAGCGGAGCTGGCCGCTCACCTTCTTGATGCAGTGGTACCGGTAGCTCGTCTGTGTCGGTAGTTGGTGATGTCGAGGCGGATATTGTGAGCGAGGCGGACAAACATGCAGGAATGTGATGATGAAGGTAACGAGGAGCTCGGAGAGGGGGACATGAGTTTGGTGGTGGCGAGGATCGGCGGGGCGAGGAGACTGCCGTGGAGGCGCGGGGTGGCCGACGAGGGGAGGAGGTGGAGGATATAGTTGACTGATGGAGGAGGAGGGCCGTGCGGATGAGGAAGTCCCTGATTGCGAAGAGTCGGATGAGGAAGACAATACTACTGAGGTGCCAGTCCCTGGTGCGTGGAGTAATTTTAATTTCGAAGACCTAACAATGAATGAAGGGAACGTTGATGCATGGGAGTATCATGAAAACGAGGTAACACAGGGAGCCATATATAAAGACAAGGAGGCTGTGATGGATGCGGTGAAATACTGGGCAATGTCACTTCGGCGGCAATTTAGGGTAGTGAAGTCCAGCAAAACAGAGTACGACGTGAAGTGCGTAGTGAATTCGTGCCCATGGCGGGTGCATGCATACAAGGGGAAGTGGAAGGACTACTGGAAATGTTCCATAATGACGAGCATAATCGTGAATCGAGGAAGCGGGCAGAACACCGCAATCATGTCGCCCACTTGGGTGGCAAATGTGTTTTATGGTCGATTGTGGACAATCCGCACTGCAGCCTCGATCCATTATAATCTTTGTCGAGGAGAGGTTTCAAGATAAGATTAGCTATGCGAAAGCATGGAGAGCAAAAATAGCTGACTTTGCAAATACGGTTCGGGACGTCACGAGGCTTCAGACGAGAATATTCCCACCGCCAGGGCAATATCAAATAGGAACCCTGGTACATCCATCGATCTTATGGAGTTTCCTGTGGTGGTCCGTGCGGGTAAGTGGGTATTGCGGCCGGGCCTTCCTCGCCCTCGGCGCCTGCATAAGTGCGTTCCGACACTGTCGTCCGGTCATTTGCATGGACGGCACATTCCTCACTGGGAAATACAAGGGTCAGATTCTAACTGCGATCGCGGTGGACGCCAACAACCAGGTTCTACCGGTCGCATTGGCCTTCGTGGAGGGAGAAAACACCGACAGCTGGTATTGGTTCCTTGAGAGAGTCAAGCTTGCAGTTGTGCAGGATCGGCCGGATGTTTGTGTCATCCACGACCGGCATGCAGGGTTCTTGAGGGCGATTGTGGATATGCGAGGAAGGGTCCGACGTCGTGGGAGCGACAAAGTGGCCAGATTTGAAGAGCAGGTGGTGCATGAGGCACATGGGTGCGAATTTCTTTCGTCAGTTCAGGAACAAGGAGTTGATGAACATGTTTAAGCGGCTATGCAAGCAGAACCAGCGGCGGAAGTTCGATGCACTTTGGAGGACACTGGATGAACTAACCAAGAAGCAATCAATGAATCCAAGGGGTGCTGCTAGTTCATCAAGGAACCCTATGGTGTACCACGAGCAAGGAGAGGACCCGACGGCCTTGTGTGCGCTCCCGACCGATGCCCCAAACATTCGGCGTGGCGGGACAAGCATAAAGAGTTTCACGCAATTTGGATACGACACGAGCCGTTGGAGAAATGGTCCCTTCTGCATGACGAGGGCGGTTCGCGTTATGGAATAATGACAACGAACCTGGCGGAGATTTACAACTGGGTAATGAAAGGCACTAGATGCCTTCCATTGGTGGGTATAGTTGAAGGTGTGTTGCTAGGCACCCAACGATATTTCATTGAGCGATACAACAAGTCTGTTGCATGTATGTCGGACAATCGACTGATGTACTCAACGGTTATATCTACGTACATGGCCCAAAAAACACGGAAGGCACAGACACATCGTGTTACACCGGAGAGTGGCTTGGAACGGAGATACCACGTGCACTGTGGTGATCGAGGTCGAAGAGGTGCCCACCGAGAGAGGACTTCACATATGTGCATACCGAGAGCATCCGATCGCGAGTGTTCCTGCCGAAACCACGCTGCTTTGCACTTGCCGTGCTCGCATGTGATTGCCGCACCGCCGAGACACACCGATCCTGCCGCCGTACATCGCCCACTATTATTACAAGCAAAGTGTTCACGCCACATGGCATAACGAGGTGTACGGTGCAGGGTGGATGGATCGTTCACAACAAAGACCCCTCCGTGAGCATCGATGGGTACCGGACATCCGATTGTTGAAGCGGAAGGTCGGTCGGCGAAGGACACACGGCGTATTCGGAACGATATGGACGAGTCCGAGGCGCGTCATGTCGTGGATAACGTAGTTCTATGTCCGAGTGTATTTGGTTGTTGTAATCTGTAAGATTTAAGTGTTGTCCGATCTGTTGTTCTTCCCTTCTGCATGTATTTCTTTACTTCGGGAACTTCAATGTGTACCAATGAATTATTGTAACGGTGCATAACTTGTGGTTATCGTAATTTGTAACCTTTTTATTCTCCACTTTGTTATTTCGTTTCACATCTCCAAATATTTGTTATTGGTCATTTAATTGCTCACCAGTTTAATGTATTTGGTTTGTAACAGTGGCGATGGCGGGAGATAGGTATGGTCTTTGTTGGATCGCCTGAGTCGCTAGATAGGACCGTTGATCGCACTCCACGGTCTAGGTTGTCCGCAGCTGAGGGCCGGCTACTAGCGACATCATGCGGCCTCGGGTGCGAACGAGATGCTCCGCATCGACCCACGCTGGGTTCAACAGTAAGCTGGCACCTGTCTTGCATACTCGTGTTCGTACATGAACTTAATTGCGAATACAGTTTGACGGCACTACATGCAGGTTACGAGCGGAGGGTTTACTTCCGCTGTGCAGGATGGTGGAGCATACGACTGCCCAAGCGGAGTGGAACCAGGTCCCACGTTTCGGGTACGACCGGTCCCTGCTGACCGCCCTCGTCTACCGGTGGAGACCCGAGACGCACACCTTCCACCTGCCGTGCGGAGAGATGGCTCGACAACTGCGGGGCGTGTGTTACCCGTTGGGACTACCTTGCGCTGGTCCTGCAGCTTGTGCCGCACGACGTTCCCGTCACGTGGCGAGCGGACTTGTCAGCGGTTCGCCGAGGTGCGGCGACACCCTCGAGCGGCGTGTACGTGCCCCTCGAGCACGGTGAGCGGCGCGGACCGGCGAAGGTGTGGCTGCCGATTCCACGGTTAGTACCCTCTTCGTTGCTATTTAATGGGGGGCGCCACGTTGCTTATAAAATTGTGCGGCGTCTTTGCGGTGAAGCTTCTCCACCCGCACGCAGAGGAGGGGGACGTGGCCCGACACCTTGAGGCATACACTTTTCTTTGTTCGG
Organism: Rhipidocladum racemiflorum; assembly: GCA_036346355.1. NCBI lineage: Eukaryota > Viridiplantae > Streptophyta > Magnoliopsida > Poales > Poaceae > Rhipidocladum > Rhipidocladum racemiflorum. The sequence goes on along the minus strand of CM070576.1, from coordinate 64,395,005 downwards.
TTGGGTGATGTTCCCTTCGTCGCACGGGAACACGGTGGATCGGCACCTGATCGAGTACGCGCAGTCCATAGCCGACACCCCCGCGGAGGAGGTAAAACATTTCGTTCAAATCTATACTGACAGGACATGGCTAATATTCTCGATGTAAACAGATTGTGCAATGGTCTTGGGCCTCCGCTGTGCTCGCGGCGACATATAGAGGCCTGTGCGACGCGGTCTCTCGGGCTCTTCAGGAGGCGACGATGTCAGGGTGCGTCCTCCTTCTGCAGTTGTGGTCCTGGGAGCGCTTCTCCATCGGCAGGCCTGTTGTTGACACCGCGCCGTACTCAGAGGACTTGTACCAGGGGGACCCGATGGACTGGCCCACCATGGGCCACTACTGGGTTCGGCGACAGGTACACCCCTCATTTATTGATCTCGTACTTGCGCACAATGATAACATGCACCATTTTGTATTTCCGCACAGCGCTTGTACGCCCACCGACAGGTGAGGAGGTCGTACCCCGAGTTTGTTCGGGAGTTCGATAGCCTCCGCGAGGAGGACGTGCGGTGGACCCCGTATGATGCGTATGACGTACACGTCCGGGCACCATTGGGGATCGCCGCGCTTTGCACACGGGATGAGCAATATTGGCTTACCCGTAAGGTCATCGTCTTCGACCTGTGCGTGGAGGAGTACTCGCCGCACAGGGTGCTGCGGCAGTTCGGCCTATTCCAGATTTTCCCATTACAGCCTACCCATGTTGTCTCACGGGCCGCTCATAGGTACGTCTGCGGACCGCACCGCACCGCTTACAATTCCGTCGGATCAGATGTTGAATCTAAACGTAATTTTTTGTTTGCATTGCAGGATGTCCCGGATGGGGGTTGTAGCGGGAACTCCCTTTGCGCATCGCATGACGATATGGGTACTGCAGTGGGACGATGCACTTGCAGATAGGGTCACCGAGACGCGGTTGTACGACCACTCCACGTACGACGAGTACATGGAGTGGTACACGCCACAAGACAAGGATCGAGTGGGGTACACACCACCAAAGACCGTATGTCCCCGCCAAGCATCGGTGTCGGACACGCACTTTCACAGATGTCTGAAAGGGGAAACTTCATGGTAAGTTTCACAATCGAAACTCAGGACGTGCGGTCATTTCCATGTAGAATACCTCAAATCAATCTTGCATTACATGCAGGCACAGCGTGTGATGGAGTTGGACGTCGAGGCGACGTCCATGCTGGCGCGCCTCGACGCAGGCATCCAGGTTACCGTCGATGAGGCCAGGCCAGCTTGGGAGCGAGTCCGGCGGTCGCGAGGTCGTTTCTTCGCACTTTGACATGTCAAGGGCGTGGACGCTGGTCCGGCCAGCGCACCGCCCCACGTTGCCCAAAGACGTCACCCTCGTGGAGCGCCGCACCTCTCGGCCGGCGGTACCGACACCGCCCGACGCTTCTATCGCGAGCCCTCGTGGCGTCCCCACACACCGACTGGGTCACGAGGCGATCGCCGTCTCGCGCCCAGAGTTCTAGCCGTGGTATCGGCGATGCGCGCTATGACAACGCACGCTACGATGACCAAACGGAGGCGGAGATTGACGTGACTCAGTTTCTGTCGAGTGAGTTCTTTGGCCCTCCTCCTCCTCAATCAATAGCGCCCGACTCGCCTACTTGGCGTGACCCCCTGTCTTGCAGGTCGGCCTAGGAGGGTAGTTAATCCTCCGTCGCCGCTCACGTACCCCACCGGACAAATCAGGAGGCGTCCACGTGACTGACTTGTTCTACATCTATGCTTTTGTAATGATTTTACATTCTTCATCTTGTAATGCAGTTAGCTGAACTCAGTGCATGTTTTTTTAATCTATCTTAATTACTAGCACGTGTGCCTGCAGTATTCGATTTGAGTTGCCACGATTTCACGATTGGGCGAAAATGCTAACAAATAACATGAAGGTTACAACGAACAACAAGGGCCGTTCTGGTACACTACTGACTGCACCGGGGATATTTTCCCTTGCACAACAAGGGCCGCTTTGGCTCGGACTCATGGTTGCGGCAGCTCCAGTACCTCATACCATATGTGTATGAGTTCTCTACAGACTTTCGGGCAAGCAAGGATCCCGCATAGGCACATAGGGACTGCGTGCCTTCTGGATGTCTTCGCGGTCAGGCCTTGGGGGCGAGGGGAACTCCATTGCCACTCGTTGCTTGACTACACTTACCTGTGCTCTGTGTTTCGTCTTCCCTCGCAATGGTCCAAAGCTTTCGCGCAGTCCATTTTCGGACAGTCGAAACTAAAAATGGCATAACTTTCTAATGGAATGTCCAAATGGATTGATTCCAGTTGGAGATGCTAGATAATTTCACCCTCTACAACTTCCTAAGCAAATGTAAACTCCAATTCGGCCTCTAAGTAGCTCGAATTCGCAGAAAACTGAGAGCCAAAAATCTGCCCGACCAAGCAAACTTTCACCTCGCGGTTGTGTGGTGGAGGGAGGAAGAAGAGGGAGCAGCTCACGGTTTGGGAATGAAGTGGCTGCCACCCACACCACATAACCCACACTTTCATCTCCCCAAAAAAAACCCCAAGCAAACCAACCAAATTGGCTAAGTCCTCCAACAGAAAACAGCGCTAGATTCACTTTTTGAGCCAAGTTTAAAGTCAGTGTCTGACACCGGATTGGCGATATGACTCCACCACTATATAGAGAAATGTTTTTACTTCGCAACCATGTAACCCGCGCACTCTAGGTCATTATAGATTGCCGTTACAAGGCTCCAAAGTTGGTTGAAAGTCACAAGTGCGGACTGAAATTTTTGGCTCTAAACTTTTGGTTAAGCTTGGGATACTCCTAAGTGCCGATTTAGGACATTAATCAAGCCAGGAATTTACCTTAAGAGCAGCTAAAACTTAATTGATGCGAAACTTAGCCGCTTATAATCGAATTCGGTCGGGCCGTGGCGACTGCGGGACATATCATGCCGTAAGCATGGTCGTCATAACTGTCCGAAATGTCATGCCAAATGCATGTGTGGTACAGACTGCCCGAGTCGTCTCGTCGAAGCATAGCTGCCAAAGCCTGACTCGCGCCTCACTACCAGCTAGAAAGCTGAATGCATATGTCGGTATCAAACAAAGCCACAGATGCAAAGGAATCCGATCTTTGCCACGTGTAGCTTTCTGTCGAGGTTGGATCGGCCGGGCGTGCCGATTTCCGCCTAAATACCGCCACTGAAGCCGCGGTTTGCAATGTTATCGTTCACCAGGCCCCACCTCGCGGTAATGCTCCGGCAAGTGGTGGCTACTCCCAAGCCATCGCCACCGCAGCCAGACTTCCCATCGAAGCGCCTTGCAACGCCAGCATCGAGCGGACTTGCTCATCGATATAAGCATGTCCGAAGACACTACCGTGCAGCCACAACCCCAAATGCATGCGTGGCAGACACTGCCTGAGTCGTCTGGTTAAAGCTTAGCTGCCAAAGCCTGACTGGCACCTCCCTACCAGCTACAAAGCTGCATGCATCTGTCGATATCAAACACAGCCACAGCTGCAAGGGAATCCGATGCTCCTGGATTCTTTCTTTCCTGTCGGGGACCGCGGATATTCGAATTTCAAAATGAAATCAAAATACCGCCACGAGAAGCTGCGGTTTTGCAATGTTATCGGCCACCGGCCCCCTCGCTCGCTAATGCTCCGCCAACTGGTGGTTACTCCCAAGCCACATCGCCACCGCAGCCTGCACCCCTTGAGCGGATCGCAAACGCTGCCACGTGCCGATTTTTGGTCTTGGCCCCTCGCCCCGCACGGTGATGTGCCGCCAGCTGTCTCGTTTCTCCCTCGCTCCCTGCCTATAAATTGCAAGGCCGCCTGCACTTCTATCAGGCAAACGCGATACATTGCTCCGAGTTCATAAAGTTTGGATTGAGTTGAGAAAACCCAGAGTGCAAAGAGGAGAACTGGTAGTTTAGCTTTCCTTTTTTCCAATATATTATTTCGGCGTCTAGCAAAAACAGGTATTATTTACAAAAGTTATTTTGTACGGTGAGTCACATTGTTGTGTTCTTGGTTCAGTACACATTATTTTGTACTTATTATGCTTCTTATTGATGTTTTTGCTTCGTGTAGATACAGACTTAAGTGTTCGTCGGTTCTGTCCAAGCCATGTCGACGGCGTCGAGCTCAGTGGTTGCCAATGCAGGGCGGGTAATGTGCCCTAACTGTCATGTGGAAGTCCACACAGTACTCCACCACTACAGAAAATAACGAACGGGCGTATTATAGATGCCCTAATTTCTCTGTACGTCTCTACGATTTTTCGATTTCTTCATGTTTTCATGAGTACTCTCCTGCTCGAGTTTGGTATAACCATGTTAACACTGTCGTGTAGCCCACGGGATGCCAATATCAGCAATGGGCAGACGATATAAATACACCGACATCTTTAAACAGGGCCGGTTCCAATGGTAGAGCAGAGGACGGATCTCGCGGGAACTTAACGAGGCTAACGATGCGAGAATTACCGCAGAGAGAGGGAGTTCGGCCTGAACAAGAACAAAACCGTGAAGCGTATGATCGCTTCCTTGAGCAGCCGTAGAAGATAACAACGGCCGTAAGTCCCGATTTGGTTGTTCCTCTTGACGGCCCCAATGAACTCTACAAACGTGATACTTGGGAGTTTTTCAAGAAGAGGGTGTGGAATTCTATGATAGTGATGATTCGGAAAGTTCTAAAGCCGCTCTACCCTCGCATCCATTTGTATGTTAGTTCTTGTTCACAAGAAATGCTATTGTAGTTGTTCTCTGTATTGTACTTTGTTCTAATGCTATTATGTGTTTTACATTGTATCGTAATGCGCTTTGTACTATTATGAAGCTTTCGTTATGTTCACCAAGTTATTCAAATTATTTTTTCGGTTGAATGGAGCATATTTTTTATTACATGTATGTAATATCATATTCACCGACAACAACTATTCAACCTTGTGTTCTTTCGTATATTAGCCGATATGCGACAAAGTGAATATGATGATATGATAGAAGGATGAAAAGCGATATGTCCAATGAACATATTAAAAATAAACAACAATGGCAAATAGTCCAAATGATGATATGACAAATGGTCGACAATGGTGATATGCCAAAAGGCGGAGAAGGCCGATATGACAACACGCTGAACACAACAATGGCACATCGTCCAAATGAAGGTCGATGTCATCTGTAAAGTCGTAAAAGCAATCTTTGTCAAAGTCGTAAAAGCATTCTTTGTCAAAGTGTGTACTCCAACGCCATGACCCGTCGATGTCATATGTAAAAGCGTAAAAGCATTCTTTGTCAAAGTGAAAAAGCATTCTTTGTCAAGTCAGAAAAGCATTCTTTGTCAAAGATGTAACAAGATGCCTGCCATGTCATATCAAAAGCACGCTGTTATCTTTTTCACTTTTGTCATCGATAAAAGCTGTACAAAGCATTCTAGCCGACCTTGTCTCTTTGCTCCGATTCTCTCGTTTGGTGGTGGCGGGCTATTTAAACCCAGTGCTCGCCTCAGAATACTCACGAAGCAAGCAATCCAAACCACGAAGCACAAGTTTGGCGGCCAACCAACCGGTGCCAATGGAGTTCCTCGCCCCCAAGGCACGCAGCGTTGTCCAATCCGTCCCCCGGCACGGAGGTCCCCATGTGCCTATCACGGGGATCCTTGCCGCTTTCGGCAATCTGTAGACAACTCATACACATACGGTATGAGGTATTGGAGTTGCCGCAACCACGACTCCGAGCCAATCTTTGGGGATGCGGATCTTTGGAGGAGCCCGGTATGTTCGTACTCGCATTTGATGTTGCATCAAACCATCCAAACCTTAACATCAAGTTATACCATCTGTTGTCACCAATTGCAGCCTCCATTATGCGAGTTCATCAAATTCTCTGACGCGAGCGAACTCGAGATGGAGAGGATGAGGAATTGGGAGTACTCGCATCGCAGAGCTATGGTAGAGGCTGCGCAGTGCCGTGAGCAAAGCAGGAAGAGGAGAAGCGCATGAAGTTTGCCGAACAAATGCGTGCAGAGAGGAGGCCGAGCAGCGGCGCTGGCGGCCGGCGAGGCCGAGCGTGTGACAGAAGCGACAGGCGGCTACGGCGAGGCGGCGGCACCGATGGGTTGCGCAAGGAAATATCCTCGGTGCACTCGATAGAGTGTACGAGAAGGGCCCTTGTTGTTCTTCCCTTTCCCTAAAGCATGTTAGGTTTAGTCCCAGATACTCGGTAGAGTGTGCCGTACATGCCATTCTTTGTTTAGCATTTGTAAGCCATATGCAATTCAGTAGATTCTTATTTCTGCCCATCTATCGATACAGTGTAGCGTACATATATTTCACATCTTTGAGGATAACTACACGAAGTCTCGGAAAAATTATTACAAAGTGATAATTTATATGACCTATAGAAAAATAACAAATATACGCTTTTGCAACCCCGAAATTTGCGGCGAGGTCGAGGCCAGGCGTGCGCTTTCCGCCTAAATGGCTTATTTCTTTTAAAAGAGGATCTCTCCTCCTATAAATATAAATATGAGATGTATTTTGTTTTTGGATTAAAGATTGACGTTATGGTAAAACTTAAAAGTGCAGTGAAAAATAACTTATATATTACTTATAATGGTCTTGTCCCAAATATAAAACGACTATACATATTTAAGGTACGGTGATATTTTACGGGCTACTAAAAAGGGTTAAAAGTTATCGTTCAAAATAATAGTTAGGGTTATTGCGGCAGCCCCTTCAACCACCTCACATGGCGGAAGCCATCCTCTGGCGGAAAGAAACGACCATTCATCGCATTTCCATTCACTGCAGTTAATTTCTTAATTTTGATTTCACTGTAGTTTATTTACTCAATTTTTCCTTTAATTTGAGTGACCAAATATGTTGTGTATATTTGTAAATACGAGCACATGTGGCACCCCATACCCAAAATGGTGATTTACTGTCCCTTCTTTTATTTTTTTTTTGCTTTTGCTTGCCGTGCAAGCGACATGCATGCATGCTTGGTTTTTTCCTTTTGGTCACTCGGGTTTTGTAGCACGTAAAAGCAGAGCTCATAACCGAAATCACCATTTCTACGCGTCGTTTCCGCAAAAGACCAAGCAAGCAATAAAAGCAAAAATAAATAAAAGCCATAGCCGAAATTTGGATTTTCAAATGCACCAAATCGAATTTGGTAATTTCGGGAAAGGGTAAACGAATTTACAAATTTGGGTATAGTTGAGATTTGGAAAGGGTAAACGAATTTATAAGTTGTATACAATACCAATTTTTCCGATCGCAGCAATAAACTCCCCGTCTCCTTCAAAGCGAAAAAGCAAAAAAATAGCCAGGTCATACCCGAATGCCCATTTTCGGCTATACCTGTGCAGAAAATGTTGTTTTAGTTTACATGATACAAAATTACTTGTTTTCGGAATGGGTACACTAAATTACCGCTTTCGGGTATAGTTGATTTTTCTGTAAATATCCAAACTTGTTGTGTACAATTGTAAATACGGGACACATGTTGTCTAGAATACCAAATTTTCCGTCTATGGCTTGTACTCGTCTTCTACCTTTTTGCTCAAACTGTTGTCTTTCCTATCGCCTGAAATCTGGGCGACCTCCTATCGCCCGCAATATGGGCGATCGCCCCAATTTCTCCTGCCGCTACTGCTCGCCGTTACGAGCTGCAGGCGCCGTTAGTGGGGCCCACTGGTCGCCTGTGTAAGGGGCGATCGCCATGTACACGGGCGACGGGTGTCTACTTCTGTTAAATTCGAACCCCGCAGTACATTTTTGAAAAAATGATTAAAAAGAAGTATTAAATAAAAAAAAATTCCTCGACCTCGCGGCCGCCGGCGCCGCTGTTCGGGTGCTCGTCTGGCACGGCTGCACGCACCGAGATTTCCTCCTATCTGACGGTACGCACGCTCGTTCCTCTCATGATTCCCACACGCGCGCTTCCGCTCCACTCCCCGTCCTTCTCTAAACTCGATCTCCGGCCGCCGCAGCTCCACAGATGGCCAAGTCTGGGTACACGCGCCCGCCGCCGCTCGCTGAGGACGTCGCCCCCGCTCCCAGCGCCGTGCTGTACGTGGCCAACTGCGGGCCGGCGGTGGGGCTGACCCACGACGACGTCTGCGCGGCCTTCGGCGCCTTCGGGGAGGTCGCGGGGGTCCGCGCCGCCGACGATAGCGGCGCCCGCGTCATCGTCCGGTTCCACGAGCCCGCCGCCGCGGAGGCCGCTATGGCCGCGCTCCACGGGCGCCCCTGCGGTCGGCTCGCGGGGCGCGTTCTGCACATACGCTACTCGGTGCCGGTCAAACCGAAGGCTCCGGTTGGCGGCTCGCTGCCGGTGGCCCTCTCGGCTTCGGAGCTCCGTGTCCCGGGGATTTACATGGTCGAGGAGTTCGTGACTGCCGCTGAGGAACAGGTTGCTGAATTGTGGAGCCCTCCCAGCTGGTTGTCTTTCATTAAGTTAGATGGTGGCTCTGCTCTCTCTGTATTGAGTATCTCTGTGCTTATTTTTTTATTTTTTTTAAACCAAATCCCTGTGCTTCTTCTTCAGGAACTTCTTGCTGCTGTGGATTGTAGACCGTGGAAAAGTTTGGCGAAAAGACGAGTTCAGCATTATGGTTACGAGTTTCTGTATGATGTAAGTTCGATCTTGTAAGTATCTGAGGATGCAGATTGTTACTCTCCGTAGCTTCCTTTCGGAATTAGTTAGTCAGATTGGTTACCCTACAGTCTTAGTGTCTTACACTGATAAATGGGCTCGTTTAGTATAGTAAGTGAATGTACCCTCCAGAGCACATTATTATATCTTATTAGGGAAAAAGAAGGTGTATACTCAAAAGTGTGAAATGCATTTTGCCAGAATTTGTTACGCTGTGTAGCATCAATGTTTACCTGGCATGGTCCTTCGGACCTTCATACTGTCAGTGTCATTTTAGCAACTCTTGTACTTATTCTAGTGTACAAAACTAAAAATGCATGAAAGAAGGTTAGTTTCTGAAGTTTCACGGTGAAATAAAATGCAGTCAACTTCTTCTGTAGGTAGGGATGGTTTATGTAGCTAATACATCATCAAAAAAGATTTGTGTTCATAAATCATAACTTTTTCGCCACTCCTTAACTTTAATCATCATATGTTGATCCGAAGGCTGCCTCAGCTTTACGTTGTAACAAGGATTTGTTGACATGTACAGACCAAAAATGTTGATTCGAAGCAGTTCTTGGGTGAATTGCCGTCTTTTGTTTCCAAAATCCTTGATAAATTTGTGGCATTCCCTGGTGTGAGGAATTGTGCTAGTAAACCGGTCGATCAATTGACAGTAAGTTTTTACACACCTACTATTTTCTTTTTCAGTTTCCATTGAAGGTGGGAACTACAGCTTAAGTTTCCAGTTCTGAGTTTGGTCCAGTTTGAATTATGGACTTGTGCTCTTAGCGGTCTATTGATATTTGATAACAACATTAACTCTTTTCAAATCCAATGGTAACATTAACCTGCTTATGCTTATAGGTAAACGAATATCCTTGTGGTGTGGGCTTGTCTCCACATATAGACACACACTCAGCATTCGAAGAAATGATTTTTAGCCTTTCTTTGGCTGGACCTTGCATCATGGAGTTCAGAAAATATCCTAAAGGCAGTTGGCGTGCTTCAAGTATGGCCAATGGAACTGATGAAGATAGCATCCAAGAGCCACAATGCATAAGGAAAGCCATATTCCTACCTCCTCGGTCGATGTTACTGATGTCTGGAGAAGCCCGATATGCTTGGCATCACTATATACCTCACCATAAAGTATGTGATGTCTAAGTCAACATATTTTGCTTATGCTTAACATAGCATTTCACATACAACGATACAACTGTTAATACATTAACTGGTATTTTTTTTTTGTTCGGCAGAACTCTGTAAATGTTGGATAAAATATCAAATACTCTTAAGTCTTAACCATATTTTTTAGAGTTCTTTCCTTGTATTTAATACCAAACAATGCAACATAGTAAAATAGTTACAATGTGATCCTTTTCTCATAGATTGATGATGTGGGTGGTCAAGTTATCAAAAGAAATTTCCGACGGGTTTCCTTAACTTTTCGAAAGGTTTGTTCTATTTTTATTTAATTTTATGGTGCTCTCCATTGGATAGTGTTTTCACTTTTCACTGAACAGTTCACAATAGTATGTCATGCTAACATTCATTTTGTTAGTTCTTCGGTTTGAAAGTATCCTTTAGCTTTGTGACCATTGTTTTACTCACTCCTTTATTTTTGCGTTGCAATTACAGGTGAGAATGGGTCTTTGCGACTGTGAATATGAGCAATTTTGTGATTCTCAGAGTAGATAAGATAGGTCAAGCTGGGCTCAGAGGCTACAATCGCTACACCATTGGCAAATCTGTAATCACTTATTGCAGATCGGTGGGTGATGTTTAATAGTACAATACTACATTCCCACTAATAAAAGGGTCAAAGTACTTGCCGAGGAAAGATAGCTGAAGAAATCGATACATGAACAAACCAGTAGATAGTGTCACTGTAGTAAATCTTCAGCCGGCAACTTTTATATCTTGTAGCAAATTAATTTTGAGACTCAAATTCTCAAATGAAGCATGCAGTTTGCCATCCTGTGCCTGATTTATTGAATCGAGAGATGTTTTTCTTGTTTTATTTGTATGATACAATGATCACCATTGATTGCCAGATTGTTGATGCTATCGTGGAATTTAATTATATCATTCTTCACTGCTGGGGTCTTTTGCTGGATGTTTCGTTTGAACTGTAGTGTTTTGGTGTACCTCTGAGCTTCGGGTGTTTGTCACTGGTTTTATTGAGTTAAGGCGCTACTGATCCTCTACCTCGGGCTGTACATTGAAGCTTTAATTATTTGGTACCTTAGTGATTCCAAATATTTATTACCAAAGTACAAAAAAAACAATGCATTGGCTGTAATCATGTGATCTTCATTAGAGATATTACATGCATATTCAGAAGCAACAGAAGTATTTACATAATACCGTGTGATCAGTTTCTTTTATTTGAGATTTTACATGTATGTTGTATGAGCAAAAAAATGCCAGGTCGTGTTACGCTGTTTATGACATGAATAGCTTATCAATATTCACTATCAGTTACAGCTTGGCCACCTGCAAGGCTGCAACTGATTCTGCATCTAGCGTATCATGATCTCAACCTCCTTTCTAATCTCTGATGCATGCATAGATTGTTGGCAATATATCCGGTGCAATTAAAGTTTTCGTGCAACTCTACTAAAAAAAGTTTCAAAAAATTCTGAAAAAAATCATAGATGTACATCTCAACTTACCCCATCCACGTATAAAATTTCATGATCATCCTTGCAGCTCTCGCTCATCTCCTCGCGGTGACTCGTCCTTGCAGCTCTCGCTCATCTCCTCGTCCCTTATGCTTCTTTGTGCCGGGCCGAGCAGGGTCAGGTGAGCCGCCCACTGGCGCAGCGATGGCAGAGACATCTTTCTAGAACACACCTTCCTCACCCGTATCAATATCGTTGCAGCTATAGTTAGATTGTTGTATACACTAAAAAGAAATACTACCGTTACAATAGGATTTTGTTGGATATGTAGTATCGGTTGTTGCATTGTGCTGTGATTTATTGTGTTTTGTTGCAAACGGTGACTACAAATGTCGTGGCGTTGGATTACAGGATTGTCTACGTTGCATCAATCAGCGTCAGGTATGCACGGAAAGGAGTTTGCACACCTTCTCCACCGAATTTATTTCCTTTTACGGCAGGTGCTTATATGCATTACTATTTTGAAAGTTGTACAAATATTAAAATATTAATGAAAAGTGAACGGTGATTATTTAACTATTTGCTTGCTTCAAGATTTATGCAGACAACTCTGATTTTATCCTCCTTAGAGGTAAACAGAACAACTTTTAGCTCACTTATCGATGTTTGTCATCCACAAATCCAGAATGTGCAAGTAATCATCTATGGAGAATCACCCTATTTTACCTATCGCTGTGGAAGCGATCTAATTCCTTATTGCTTCATCAGTTACATAACACAACAGCATATAAGTAAAGTACAGATATAATTTGCTCAATCATCTTCACGGTTCTTGCAAGTTGGGTTGCAGGGATACGGGCAATCAATCCTCTGCGATACCTCCCGGTCGTGGAACCAGTCTCCCACTGCTTTTCCAATTTGCTGAAAACAGGTAGGAACAGATCGTAAGCAACTTGTGAAGTGGTTTCGCGTCTTTTTTCTTTCTTTCTCTGAATTTCTTGAGTACTAGTCGTGGTCTGAATTCTGAAGAAGCTGTTCGGCATCTCACGGACTTACCGTCTTTTGAATGGAAGGAGAACCCTCGGCAAGCCATGTATCTTGGGACCCAGATTGGCAGTGAGCATAGCATGAGTCTATGAACATGCCTAGAGAAGGAGACTGCCCTGGTTTAGGGAGCGCTGCCAGAAATTCTGTCCTGAAATCTGCACCCAAGAGAAAAAACTAAATGAGTTAGACGAACAGCAAAGTTGGCTTATCCGTGGAGCTAGCTATGTTGACTGCAGTAAGTAACGTGCAACGATGGCAATCCAAGAAGCTGAAATTATGGTTATAAATTGTAAATATGCTAACTTTGAAAGTTCAAAAAGGTGCTAACTTTGCAAGGTCGTGAGTTGGCTTGGAGAGCAGCTCTTTATGTCTAGCTTACATTTGGCCCAACTCTTCTTTGGATCAGCGGTACTAGGTGCTAGAGTGTTCTTGATCTGCAATGCAGGTGCCACATTGTTATTTCTCTTCTCAAGTTAGCATAAGCTGACACATCTATCTTAACTAAACCGATTCGCCGCGTAGGAGTACATTCTGCAGGAAGAAAGACACACTACAATTGGGCAAGACTGGGAAAGGTATGAAAATTTACCTGCCATGCATCATAGGCAGCATTAAGTATGAATAATGGTGTGCGCAGTGTTGGGACTACGTACTGCGGGAAGAAACACTGCAGTTTTTTTCGTAGTCAGTACGGGCGTTATCATAGGAGTATTCTCTTCAATCCTAGTTAAGTGAATAAAACTGACCAGATCAGGTGATTGCTTTGAGGTACATGAAGCTGGCAAATTTTTAGCCGATCCCTGCGTGGAATGAAAAGGTATTTTTTCCCTAATTATCATTGGGCAATAACATAATAAGACATTTTCCCTGGGTTGTGAACTGAGCTATAAAGCTTGGACATTTGCAAGATTAAACATTGGATAATCTGGATCACAGCCACTGTAAGGTCAGAAGACAACATACATGTAAGTTTACAACATCCTTGTAGAATGTTCTGACAAAATTGTTGCCCGAGATATCCTTCCTGCAATGACAACAACAATTCCCACTTTGAGGAATATCTCAATTTACTACAGTAAAAATATGACATAAAGCCTGAATCTGCCAACGATAAAATAATTAAACATGCAATAGAAAATAGAAAATATTAATGATAACTAGCACACTGGTTACTCTAAAAGGCACCAATTAATTTCCAACAGTACAGAACTTACCCATCAACAAAATAACCAGCATCAGAAAAGCACTTGACTTTTGCCGCTGCTGGAAGCAGATCACGAAATCTGTCACAATGTAGTATTGCTGCAAGACCTCCAGCCGAACAGCCCGAAAGAAGAGCCTGCAAAGTTTATGCAGGAAGGTAACCGAATGCAATTTAGAAGTGGCAACAACTGTGCAGGTGCAGTTTACGATGTTAAAAACTTTTGATTCAAGTTTTCAATAGACTAAGCATTGACGTTAGTTGTAGTGACATTCATAAGTACTGTTATACAGGCTGAAAGTAAAGATTGACACCCTTAACCAACTGTTAGTCTGCTACTACTAGTTGCCAGCACTGAACATACATTTTGTGCCTTGCTCATCCCCCTCGCAAGTAGATCTTCAATGATGGCATGCCAAACTCTGGCCCCTCTATAGTGGAGGTTCGTTGACTACATTGCACACACAGGGTTAATCTCAACATATTTCGCATAATTGAGCGTACAATCCACATGTTCAGAACATACAGATTCTACTGGTTCAACGTCACCAGTAAATGATGAACCATCACAGTATCTGATCTTTACTCTGTTCCAGTTGTAGAAATCTGCGTGATAGCACTAGAACATCAGGAATTCATATGTATTATGTAAGGAAACTGTTAATTTACATCTCTCTAGGCTTCTACTACATCTTAATTAAGGCCATAAAAACATTGCTAATAATACGGTTACAATAGATAAATGTATTTTTTTTTTTCAATTTTCTTTTCTAGATTTAAATGGTGAAAATGCTGCATGGACTAAAGAGCAAATGTAATACCAGGATTGTATTTTTGGCTGCCCCCTAATATCCCTGAAAACGAGAGTGGCTTCATAAATTTGGAAGAGCCCCTGAAGTTGCCCTTCCGGACTGAACACTCCTCAGCGTTCCTGCACCACCCTCCTCCCTTCCAAAGTGTGTAAGAAAAAGAAAAGATTAGGTTGACTCATTTCTCTCGAAAATTCCAGGTTGATGCAAATATGTAAGTCTAAATTACATTTGTTTACCTCCATGTGAACCACCCAGTTGTTGGCACCAGAGCCAGAACCAGGAGAGAAGTGGTAAACTGGTGGGCTCCCGTCCAGGCACACTGCACCACATGTAGATCAGGGACAGGAATTTAAACCATGGTTGGTAAGAATCCAAGAATGGCATTGTGGTCTGTCATTTGTGCGTAGGCAAGGCAGTGAGATGGAATAGAAGCTACATTGTACTGCACACACCTGCTCCTTTGGTCACTGCATTCTTTAGGAACACCATCTCCACATCGGCGGCCTTAGCTGACGCCACCACAAGAACCAGGACCAACACTACTACCGCTGCACGGGGCAGCCATGCCCCAGGAGCGGCAGCCATTCTGCAAGATCAGATCTTTCTCTTCAAATAATTAGAGAGAGAGAGAGAGAGAGAGAGAGAGAGGTGATTTGAGCACTGGATGGAAGGATTAAGCAGAGGAGATTGAAGCACAAGAACTAGCGCATACGTGTGTGTATTGGTATTGGAGAAGAATATGGGAGGGAAAGAGTGAGTGAGAGAGCGCAAGCACTGCGCAGCCTCAGAGTGAGACGTTCATCTTTTCACCACAGCTGAGAGTGACATAAATAGCAGTCTGTGCAAGGAAGAAGACAGCCATAAAGGAAGGAGGGGAGGACAGGGTGCCGACAATGGCGGTGGCACCAAGCAAGGTATATATGGCAAGTTATCCATCATTCGCTTTAATGCTTCCCAGCTCTCCCTCTCATGGATAGATTCCTTGTCCCCGGCCTTCCACGAGCATCGCATCATCGCTGCAACGCGTCGCCACACTCGTGCAATGCACTTGCATGCCATCGAGTGAAGCAGTGAACTATTGCAACACTGCCTCGTGCTACACCATATTTGTCCTGCAGTTAGATGATCGATCGAGAGAGTAAGGAGAGGGAATGGAGAGAGAAAAGAATAATCGAATCAGCAGGAGAGAGAGAAAAAAAAAAAGGGGCGTGTTGTTCACGTGAAAAAGCCAGCTGCTCTCCTGTGTCGTGTGGCGAGGTAGCATCCAAATTCCAAACGTTTTGGCCTCCTGTCCATCAACCAACGGTCCTTGCTTACCTGAAGTAATTCCACAACACAATGCCCGTGGTGATCTGATATAAAGGTTTTTCATGTGAAGCACGCCATTTCCCCCCTAGAATCTGAGCATAGCAATGGTCGATGGTCTGTCTCTGCAAGCAAAAAAAGAAGAGGAACAAGATGGTTCTCGGCCAAAAAAAAATGGAGAAAAGAAAAGCTGGCAATCACTAGTGATACATACACGAAGACTCGATGTGTGTTTGAACTTTGAACCGTGGATTGCAGTGAGGCAAGTCGCAAGTGCGATGTCGGAGAAGAACGGGTAACAAGTTGACACCAGGCGGGATCGTGGCAGGTTGGTCGAATTTTTTTTAAATAATACTTTTTTTAAAATTTGTATTGCGGTATTAATACGCCGAAAACAAAAATTACAAAATAACATCTATTCACCAAACAGTATGGCGAAAATAGCTATTTTCGCCGAATGGTACGGCGAAACAGCTATTTTCGCCAAACAGTGTGGCGACAAATGCCTAATTACGCAGTTAACCGTTAGGCGATAAATTTCACAGGAAACAAGGGTATTATCGCTGAACCATTTGGCGAAAATAGAGTTGTCGCCATACGGTACAAGGAAAATAGCTATTGTCGCTATACGGTTCGGCAAAAATAGTTATTGTCACCATACGGTACAGAGATAATAACTTCTTTCCCCTAAACTCTGACGGCCGACTGTTAACTGCGTAATTAAGCAGTGATCGCCGCATTGTTTGGCGAAAATAGCTATTTCGCCGTACCGTTCGGCGAAAATAGCTATTTCGCAGTATTGTTAGGCGAATATGTGTTGTTTTTGTAATTTTTATTTTCGGCGTATTAATACCGTAATTTATTTTTTAAAAAAGTATTATTAAAAAAAAATCCAGGTTAGTCCGTCGTGGTGTGCAGCTGCGCCCGTGGACCCTCCATCCACACACTGCCTACCGCACCGTGGGTGGTGCTGGTGCAAGGTTGAGGGGATGGCCCACTTAGTGGACTGGTTTGTGGGCTTGGCCAACCCATGCCCGGTTCAGAGCCCATAGAGCAAAGCGAGTACGTAAACGATCTCGAACGACAAACCCGGCTTGGCCGATGACCACAAGGCTAATTCCAACCGAGCGGTGCTTCCATGCGTCACGCAAAGTCCTAAATTAGACGAACGGAATTCCGTCTGCAAGAATGAGAAAATGTGCGTCCCAATTGATCTCGTCTTTGATTATATACTGAGAATTTTTCTTTGTTCAGAAACAATTTAATGTTGGAATAAAATACTTGTTATAGCAATTAATAAATAAAAAGAATTGTGTATTATTTCATGAGAAATTCTATTTGAATGCGAATATAGGAAGAAAAGAATAAATACAGATCTTTTTTATTGCATGTCATATCTTTTTTTTCATATTCTTCCTTTTGGGGTGGGGTCCTTAAAAAGAAAAAAATGAATAAATGGTTCGTTTGTACTTATAGGCATCACTATCCTAATACAATTTGTACAAGTATTAAACAAACGAAAAGATAAGTAATCATCATATATCCTTCACTCATGTTTTAATATTTACATAACTTTTAGATAGTGATACTCTCTTTAGTCATAAATAGCAGGGATGCAAATGGGCCGACCCTAGGGTCTTCTTTGACCCACTTTAGTTCAATTATTTGCACTAAAAACTTAATTTTTACTCCACCTTTTAAGTTTTAGTGCAAACAAATGAACTAGAGTGGGTCAAAGATGACCCTAGGGCCGGCCCATTTGCATCCCTAATAAATAGTCATCGTTTTGGATAGAGGTACAATAAAAATAATTGTTAAAATCTTTTTAAATATTTAAATTGGATACATGAAAATCATATCAATAGATTTGTCTTAAAAAATAATTTTATAATTTTATTAAATTTTATAAATATATTATAATAAAAATTAGTGATAAAAATTATGTTTTGAAAATCGTACTAATATCCAACACAATAAAAAAAATTAGTACTAACAGTTTGTCACCCGAGAGTACGTGGAAGCTCGTCAATCGAGACAGAGAAGAGGAAGGGGCAAAAAGGAAAAAAGAAAAGAAACTTTCCGTCGTACAGGTACAGCAACGGCAGCGCGGAGTCCCGGGTCCACCGGATCGAAGCGCGCGGTGGCAACCGGCAAGTTGCGCAAGCGCGGCGCTCCTCACGTTCAAGGCTCCAGCTCGCCCCCCTTGCCCACTCGTGAGTACTCGTGAAGCCTCTCGCTCTCGCCAGTGTCGCCACCGATCCACCCATCCCTTCCTCCACCCCCGGCCATGTCGTCGCCGTCGGTACCCTCCGTCCGCCTCCCGCTCCGCCCGTCGCCTCCCCCGACGCCTCTCTTCCACCGAGCCCACGCCCCGGCCTCCCTCGCGCCGCCTCCCGCCCTCGTCCTAAGACATCTTGTCTCCAAGGCGCCCGCGTCCGACCGTTCCGCTCTCCCCCTCCACCGCCACCGGTATGCGCTGCCTGCCGTTGCCGCGACCGCCACATCCAAATCCCTCCTCAAGGTTTGCTCCTCTCGTCTCCCCTCTTCCGACATTGGCGGCAAATTAATTACCTCATGCTTTGATTGGCTCGTAGGACCCCAAGAAGTACCAGGAATGGGACTCCATGACGGCCAAGTTCGCCGGCGCCGCCAACGTCCCCTTCCTCCTCCTCCAGCTCCCCCAGATCATCCTCAACGCCCGCAACCTCCTCGCCGGCAACAAAACCGCCCTCTTCGCCGTCCCATGGCTCGTACGCCCCAATTACCATATCAGATTTCACCTTCTTAGTTTCTTATGCTCTTATTGACGGATTCATGGTGCGCATTGATTGGTCGCTTCAGGGGATGCTCACTGGGCTGCTCGGGAACCTGTCTCTGCTGTCCTATTTCGCCAAGAAGAGGGAGACAGAGGCTGCCATCGTGCAGACACTGGGTGTTATCTCCACCTATGTAGTCATTGCCCAGCTTGCCATGGCGGAGTCCATGCCACTGCCGCAGTTTGTGGCCACTTCGGCAGTTGTGGCTGCCGGGCTGCTCCTGAACTTTCTCAATTACTTTGGATGGCTCCCTGGAACCCTCTGGCTGCTATGGGAGGATTTCATCACAATCGGCGGCCTTGCCGTGCTCCCTCAGGTGACAATTACTTTCATGATGTGTCATCTTACAGATTCAGCTAATGCTTTGCTATGCTGTCCAATGTTGATGTTTAAGTGTGATTCTGGCTCTCTCTCAATGGTGCAGGTCATGTGGTCAACGTTTGTTCCTTTCATCCCCAACAGCGTACTGCCTGGCATAATCTCTGGTTCTTTGGCTGTTGCTGCTGTTGTGATGGTATGATACATCCTCTTGCATTAAGCAGTGTCTTTTTCAAAGTTACCTGTGTGTTTTGCTCTGGTACCATCTCAAATTACCAATGCCTTGAGGGAACTAGAAGTTGTATAGGACCAGGAGGTAATTGGCACCTCTCTTTCATGTGTATGGTTCTAGTTAGTTGACCATGCTTGATTATAGGTTCTAAAGTGGCCTGAGATTTTAAGAAAGACTTTGTGCAAAGTAGTTGTGTGAACAACAATGAAGACCAGTTCCATATTAGGATACAATTATTTTAGTATGGTAGGTTTATCTCTATTTTCAGCACAATGCAAATATCCTATCCATGTTTCTTTACTTATTATTTTCAGTCTGATTTTTTTATTTGTCCACATCTAAAGAGGTCCCAGTTGCTTCATAAGGAAGACTTGTTCGATAAGATTTGTAGTACTCCGTAGCATTCTATATATAAGAATGCAAAATGCATGTACTCTACTTTATGCTTTCTGCTTCTGTTCATATGCCTCTATTTTATGGCATTCTTAGGACTAAAAGTAGGTTTTATTCTCATGACTTGATGACCTCTTTTACTATATTTGTTCCTAGCTTATGTTAGCTCTTGATTTTGTGGTACATTAAATTCAGGCAAGGATGGGCAAGCTTTCGGAGGGAGGAATTAAATTTGTTGGATCATTGTCAGGTTGGACGGCCACACTTCTCTTCATGTGGATGCCAATTGCGCAGATGGTATTCAAACTTTCACACCTATAGCATTTGAAACCTTAGAATTACGTAACACCAAGACAACAACTTACAATTTATTTGGTGGGTTGTGCAGTGGACAAATTACCTCAACCCAAGTAACATCAAAGGGTTGTCAGCTTTCACAATGTTGCTTGCAATGATTGGAAATGGACTTATGATTCCTCGCGCTGTATTTATCAGAGATCTGATGTGGTATTCTATTTTTCTTTGATCTTGCCTGCTCCTTTTTTTAAAATTCAAGAACAGCTGTTTCAGAAAGTACAAAGAAAGCTCATTTCTCATGTGAAAAATCAATGCACACAACCTGCTTTTCTATTTTGTCAACAGAAACAATCAATAGCTTCCTAATCACTGGTTTAAGAGTTGTTGCACACTTGCACAGTCAAGAGACGCTCTTTGCCTATAGTTTTAATCAGATGTGGATGGTAAACCTGCTCAATGATAAAGCATCTGAAGCAGGAGGTCTTAGTGGACCAGTTACTAGTAAAGATATGTGTGTGTGTGTGTGTGTTGTGCTGTTGAGGTCTTAGGACCTTCTCACTCATATAGAAAATGCCTACTGTAGATCAGATGAGGATAGGGCAAGAGCACTAATCTAAGCATTTTCTGTTTATGAAGCTTTAACAAAATCCTCCTGCAAGATTAGTGTTCATTAACATCCTCACGCAAGTGTGTCACACGCAACAAGTTGGATGTTTATTTCCTGAGATTGGGATTGGAAAAACAATTAACATCACATTCATGGAGGTTTGAGTGTAATTTCATTCTAAGATAGAAAGTGTATTCCTTTTTTATGTTTACCCATACATTCAACCAAATGCCATTTTTATCTTTTGTACTGCAATTCCTATATGACCCCTCAATCATAGTTCTTTTATTCAATTTAGGTTCACTGGTTCTGCTTGGGCATCTGTCCTACAGGGTTGGGGTAACTTGGCCTGCATGTACTGGTACTTTTTTCACAGCTATGACAGCCCTGACTTATATAAGAGTTTTGTACTATATACGGTTCCTTCTACAAAACGATTAACACCTGAACTGTATCTTCTAATTGCAGCTTCGATAGCATCAGCAGAGAATTTTTCTTGGCAACAACATTCGGACTGCTTCTATGGCTAGGTTTACTTTCTTCTCAATCTCTAGTTTGTTTCTTTCGTAGAGGAAGTTTCAGTCGAAATTTAAACACCTTCACCCAAACATTTCTCAGAAGACCACACGCATAATAAATTAATAATATGAAACCGAATTATTCAATGAACGCAACTTTTTAGAATTGGCCTTCTAACTGTAAAAATATGTTTTGTCTATTGTTTGCCCAGGATTTACTCTCTGGAAAGATACCATTGCCCATGGCAACAGCTCACCCATGACTTCTTTGAAGCAGCTGGTTTTCGGAAAGTGCTAAGCCATCGGCACGTTCATGTCTCCGGCACTTCAAGGTTTCAAGCAGTTGACTGTTCCGGGGTAGGAAGCTCTCCTGCAATAATTTCTGGCGACTGGCAAGTGCCGTGGCCCAATCTTGGCACCGAGGTAAAAGCTGTGGTCGACAGCCAATGGCCATGGTAAAATGGAGAGTTCCCACTTCCCAGCCTTGCAAGGAGCGCCATGTGCTTCTACATAAGTTACCGTGTGACCGACCAGCATCCGGCAGAGAGGGTACAGTGTAACAGATCTAGCTATTTCGAGTCCAGGAAAGCTTCACATTGCTCGCCATGAATAAGATTACCAGCTCATGCTGGTATGCAAATATGCAATAATTGGAGCTTGTCGAGCAACTGCTTTCTTATTTTTCTAGCACTGAAATATTGTTTTGACATAACTGTCCTTGGAAATTTTCTGAGCCGTCCAATTCATGACGATCCAACGTCCTCCGCATCGCAGTACCTGGTTGTGCTGTTTCCTCTGTAACATATCGGCGTGTGCAGTTACCACGTCGGGAAGGGTACGTAGGTCATTTTGTCCCTGGTTTCTTCTCAATCCCGTTTGTAAAGCCCCCAATGCCGGCGGCGGCGGCTCTCGCACATATTGGCACCTCGCCGTAATGTGGCTAGCATTCGTCCTTCGTTGCTCCTCGTCCCGCACGGTGCCTGCCAGGTGCCCAATTAACAGCGGCCATCAATGAGACGAGAGATGAATCTCAAAGGCTCGGTCCATTTGGCACCTCTGTATTTTTTTTTATACCTTTGGTCTCTTTCTAAGCAAACTTACAAATCTAATCATCTTTCGACCGTAAAAGTACTGATAAACGATATATATCACCTATCGCGTTTTTATATTGCGGCTGGTTGTCGGCACCATAACAATTCCTTCCACTACAGTTGCTTCTCAACTCCAACAAAGATACTGCAGCAAGTACCTGCTGAGCTTAGACACCGCGATACCGTGTCTTAACGAGCTGGGTACCATGGTACCTTGTCCTGCCAAGCTCGGGTACCACGGTAGCTTCTCTGCCATGGTGGGTGTGGCGCGATGACCTACCGCATTAGGGGAGTGCAGCAAGTGACGTGTCGTCTGCAGATGTTTCTATGGTTGACAAGATGACTAGATTTACAACTTTGTTCAAAAGAAACTAAAGATGGAAAAAATATGAAAGTAGGCTAAAAATAGACCAAAGCTTCGTGAATCTCATTATCCATCAGTTGCATGGCCATTGTTTACATTTTTTACTAGAAATCTTAGCCTTTTGCCTCTCTATATGCACATAACAAAAACCTGTTTATTAACACTGATTTGCATTCGACAGAATTGAAACTGAAACCTGACAAATATGAATAGGCTTGATTCGAGAGCCTAGTGTATAAAGTTCCGCATGAACTTAATTAATTAGATAAAAAAATTTAGCCATCGTTCGTGAAACATCCAAATAATTGAGAACCCTATCTTCGCAAGTGAAGCTAGCTATGGAAAGCACGCGAGAAAGACCCATCTGCAAAGAGCTGTGCGCGAAGCCGCGAAGTGCTGCTGTCTGGTACTCAATTAATTGGAGGGTGTTCCTTCGGACTGTGTAACCATCAAAACCGGTCGAGAAATCGATCTAATTTAAAAAAAAATTAAAAAGTTAAAAAAAAATTCTGTGATATAAATCGAACGATTTTTGGTTAAAATCAATTAGTTTTAGATCAAAACCATATGGCAGTACCATAACGATGAGCACCACCAATTGATTGGTCGATTTTCGATTAAAATCGACCAATTTTCCGTCAAGAACATGTCGATTTTTTTTTATTTTTTTCCAAAAATATTGAATATTTAATCCTTCGGACTTTGATAATTTTTGAGTGATTTTTTAATCAATATTTCTGATTTTTAAATTTCAATTTCAAGCGGTTTTTTGAAATTGATATTGTTAACCCTGCCTTAGCTACGGCCTACGGCGGACCACAACAGCAAAGTTGGGTGCAGTCACCTTTTTAAGGGAATTGCTAAATGGTAGTGAGTATCTTTTTTTTTTGTTTGTGAGCATTCCATTTTTTGTCTACAAAGTATTCAAATAGGAGGAAAGAATGCAAATTGATTCTATCAATTGAATCTAGGTCCTAAGGATTACAAATTGAGTGCTATTTAGTAAGAAAACACTTAGATTCTTCCTAAACACCTTCTTTTTTTTATACCTGGATTTAGTTTTTTTATATAGGAACGATGAGGCTCAGGATCTGTTTGTTTCTATACTAAGATTGTCATAAATTGTTATAGTTTATTTTTTTTACCAAACTTGTCTAAACTTAGATATCCAAATTAAAGTCACTCTTTAGCTAGTAGAAGGGATTTTGTCATACTTTTTAAGTCACCTAGGCGTGAGACCTAGATGCCAGTAAAACATCTTGTCACATATGTGACTATAAAACAAAATGGACATATAACTCGGTCAAACTTATCGAACTTGATTGTGGCAAAGTATCCTTAATCAGTGGTGAAGCCAGAAAAAAATAGAGGGTAGGCTTGTAGAATTGAGCTAGATTAAAATAAACATATTAAACAACATGTGTTGTATTTTTATCGGTTCAAGTGTTACTAGTAATATTTTATTATTTGATAGATATTTGTAACATTCGTTTGTCAAACATTTTTAAATATATAAACAAGTTAACACCAATCAATCAAACAAATCGCTATTATCTCTATTCAACACATTTATATAGTTGCAATTGATTAAAAAAATCATAAATCGGAATAAATGCTCACGCTGTCTATTTGTTGTTTTGGTCAGCCCACTTAGCTTGTCAAGCACGATGCGCTTTCTTCCTTGACCGTCGCCACATGCTCGCCCCCTCGCTGGCTTCTTGGCATCTGCTCTCTGCAACGCACGTCAAGCGCCCTTTTCTTGTGAAGAAAAGACGTTGAACTGTGCCCTCTCTCCCTTGCTCTATAGTCTTTGTATGCATATAGGATTCGAGTCTAATTGTGCAAGTAGCAAGCAAAGTCATTAATTATCAAATTAGGCCTCCAATAAGATGTGGCCCACCAAGCCACATAGTACATGAAGTAACTCATCTACTTAGCAAAGCTTCTTCTTCCTTATGCCACGCCCGAGCACGTGTGCATTCCTATTGCTATGCAAAAAATTAGTGAAGATTTATAATATATTATACTGGTAGTATATAATAGGTAGTAGAAATCAAATTAAATCATTGATTTGTCGAGGAAATTCTACTACTCTACTATCAGAGGAAATATACATAAATAGTAGCTAATCTGATTCATTGGATGAAAAAGAATAAACGATATATATTGAATTTAATGTATGCCGCTCCTTTCTTCATTTTTGAGGGTCCTCTAATGAGTACACAATGTTATCAACATGACCTTTCACCTGTTCATAAACTCATTGAATGCATTAATCTCTTAATCAACCAAAACCCACTCAAGGTTTCAAATTTCGTTTTAGGGTTTCATCTTGGCACCTTCCGAAATCCAAAATTTAGGTGAAATCTCATTTTTTTTTGGACGAAATCTGAACGAAATACAAAAAGAAAGTTTTGAATTCAGTAATTTTTGAACCAAAATTTCGGTCCAAAATACCGAGATTTCGACGAAATTTTAGGTGCTATTTCCCTTTGAATTTTTTAGGGTTTATGATCTACCGACTATCCCACAGCAATCCGACCAAAATCCGGTCAAATCCGGTCGAGTTTTATTCAAATCTCGGTTAAATTTACCGAGATTTTGGTCAAATATACCAAGATCTCGCCAAGATTTTATGTGCTGTAGCACTTTGAATTTTTTAAGGTTTTCTTAATTTCACCGGGATTATAAAATTCAGAGGGGCCCGAGATCCGGAATTTCGCCGAGATTTCGTGAAATTTCTGCGAGATTTGATTCCCTGAACCCATTAGGGGGCCTAGATGCACTTTCACCGGCACTACCGACGTGCTGAGGCTAGTAGTACCGCTGGGCCGACAGTACTGCTTATAGGAGCCGGTACTGCCTCTCGGCTGGTGCTACTGGGCATGTGACGCCGGTAGTTATTTTCCAGAATGCATGGTTTTGCGCCCATCTCTTGACCGGTACTATCGGTTTTACGGCCCTATTTGGGGGGCTCTAAACCAGCTTCAGTTTCTGAAAAGCTAGCAAGCCTCCCAAATAGCTTAACTTTTAAGCAACTTTTGGTATAATCTAGAAATCATATATAAAAGCTGAAAGTTGGATTGAATATGTTTTTGCAGCTTATTACTGAGGAAAATTAGCTATTTATTAAAAAGTCTTTTATAAAAATCTACAGCTACTTTTTAACTTAAAAAATTAAAAAATATTTTTTTTAAAAAAGCTACATCTCTCAAATACTTTGTATATTAAGCTCCGGAGGAAAGGAGCCGGCAAAGCCCCCACGTGTCGCTAGCCCATTTTGCGAAAAAATCCCTTCATTTCTTCGAATTACGGATAGATCCCTGCAAATTTACGAAAAGATCCTTTACGATTTTTTGTGAAGGAAAGAAAAAATTTTCCGGGTTACATTTAGGTCCCATGTTAGTTACTTTACGAAAAGAGACTCCCGTTAAATACAAATCATGAACGAGACCTTTTCTACTTTTTTGAAATAGCGGTAAGGTCCAAAAATATAGCAACCAGGTCATCGGGTTTTACATCTAGGTCATTTCTCCGTTTTCCTCGAAAAAAAAATATTTTTGATGACAGAAAAATGTTTACTTTTTCCTCGGCTCGGTCTCTAAGATTTCTCGAGCCTCAAAAATTTTAAAAATATATCTAAGTCTATTTTTGTCTGAAAAAAAACACAGTTATTTTTCATTCACTTACGCGGCATGCAACTCGCTTATTGGGCTAGTAGACCCTATGGCTTCTCCCCTCCATCTAAATTCCCCGCGTATAATTTTGGGCTGACTCTATAAACCGGGTCACCATTCCGGCCCAATCTTGCACTAATACGTATTCCTTCCTTGCAGTGAACACAACGCAATGGAGGGGATAAGGGCTGAGACTAGTCAGTCGGCAATGGCGGGGAATCCGCTGCGTCTCCTCGTCCCCCACACTCGCCTCCCAGTCCAAGGCCTCCTCACCAGCTACCCTAACCGCCACTGTCCCACCTTCCGCTTCCTCCTCCGCCGCCGCAAGCCGAAGCCGAGGCAGCTCGCCGTCTCAGCGCGGCGTCCACGCAGCTACCAAACTGAGACGCCCAGCCGCGGAGGCTGGGAGTGGGCGCGGAAAGCCGCAGCGGCGCTGGTGCTCCACCTGGCCGTCTGCTCCCTTCTCCTCGTCCTCCCCACCCCGGCACGCGCCTGCGCGGGCGTCCTCCCGCCCCCTCCCGCCGCTGTCGAGGCGGAGGAGGAGGACGACGAGGAGTGGAAGACCGCGCTGCAGCAGTGGAAGTCCAAGACCTACGCCCTCTCCGTGCCCCTCCGGGTCGTCGCGCTCCGCGGCTCCTTCCCTCCCTCGTGGATCAAGGTCTTTCCTCCACTGCAAACAAAGCATCTCCTTTTCTTTGCCATGCTCGCTCTGGCTACTGTGCGATTACAAGTTAAGACCACAAGATGGCATGGGATGATGTGAGATTTTGTAAATTGTAAGGTGTTCTCCGTTGGTATTTGTAGGATTTCGTTGAAGCACAGGGGAAGAGGCTCAAATTCAGCCCTGAGTTCCGCACTAGTCTTGACACGCTGTTCTCCGAGTTGTCACAATGTTTGGACAAGGGTCAGGTTCAGCCAAAATCCGCAATGGCGGCTGATGTTGTTTCAATTGGGGACTCTTGGCTCGGCTACGCCATTCGTAAGGGATTGGTAGAGCCTATCAAGGATGCTGAAGAACAGGTTTGGTTTCGGAGCCTAAGTGACAAATGGAAGGTGAGAATTGGAAGTTTATAATCTTGCATTGCCTTGGATGTTGCGATAGCAAATGCTTAGGGATGAAAAACAATTTACTTAATGAATTCGTTTATATAATAAAACTTGTGAGAAAAACATTCCACCATGCTATCGCAATGACGTATCTACTGGATACCAACGTTGTCTTCTTAAATAGAATAATAGCTTCACTGCTTGTTATTTGTTTCAGTTGTAATCATTTCTATTGCTCATACTCATTTTCTATTGTTGGGCAGGCATTGTCAGCATTTTCTGATTCACTCTGATTTCTTGAATTTCCTGTAGCATAACATTAATAGCTAAATTGTGAAGATGTCCCAAGGTAGTTTCCATTTTCATTATAGTCTATCAGGTTCAGTTGTGCAGGAACCAGAATGGAGAGGAAGATCCTAATGGGTCAGTGTGGGGGGTTCCATACAGATGGGGCACCGTGGTCATTGCTTACAAGAAAAACAAGTTCAAAAGGCACAACTTGAAGCCAATACAGGTAAAAAAATTTATTAAGAAGATATGCAACATTATACTGAACTTACAAGACCAAGTAGTTAAATTATCCTTCAAAAATTGAATAGAGAACTTCACTATTCTTGGGGTGAAATGAAAAGATGTAACATAGTGGTATAGTACTGAGCAATGCCTTTTGCTTGTGCTGACAAAGGTTGATTATCATGCGATTTATAAATGGCATTGTATCACTGTGATAACCAGGTAGGTGTTGCATATACAGACGCCATTGTGTGTAAAGAGTAATGACATTACTGTCATAACCTAGTAGGTGTGTTGATATAGATTTATTGTATGTAGGATTGGGAGGATTTGTGGAGGCCTGAACTTGCTGGGAAGATTTCAATGGTTGATTCTCCTCGAGAGGTCATTGGTGCAGTCCTTAAGCATCTGGGGTCATCATATAACACAGAAGACATGGAAACAGAAGTCAGTGGTGGTAGGGAAGCAGTCTTAAAAATCTTTACACAACTACAACAGCAGGTTTGCCAAATAATCTTCTCTGAATGTTTGTTGTATTCCATCTATGTTCTATCTGACAAGTCACAACCCAAAATATTTTGAGGAAAAGACAATAGGACCCTTAAATATTAGGAACCAGCAGCTTACAAGATCCTGAATTATGATGTGTCACACTGGATTTAACTTTGGTTGCCTTTTGTAGGTCCAACTATTTGACAGCATGAATTATCTGAAGTCATTTGGAGTTGGGGATGCATGGGTCGCAGTGGGTTGGAGCAGTGATGTCATCCCTGCTGCAAAGCGAATGTCTAATGTTGCGGTGGTTGTTCCCAAGTCAGGCAGTAGCCTATGGGCTGATTTATGGGTATGCTATGATTTTCCCATGCATAATAATTTCATTGATTTGTGAATTTCCTGTGTCATTGTTGCTTGCTTGTGATAGTGAACCCGGTATCTTACCGGTTGCGCTGGTTTTGTGCATTACAGGCGATACCATGTGCGACCAGATTTCAAACTGATCGAATCGGCGGCAGAACCAGAGGCCCATCTCCACTTATCCACCAGTGGTTTGACTTCTGCTTGCAGAGTGCTAGAAGCTTACCATTTCGCCAGGACGTCATCCCAGGAGCATCGCCACTGTTCCTCGAGAACCCTGTTCTGGAGGTCCCTCAAGAGCTAAACAGGAGAAAGCCGAAGCTGGACACCAATCTTGTCGGGGGAGTACCTCCCCCTGAAATCCTGGAGAGGTGCGAGTTCTTAGAACCTCTGTCAGATAAAGCTCTGCGTGATTACCAGTGGCTGATGTCGAGAATGCAGACCCCACGCCGTGGTCTATTTGGAAACGCGTTTCAAAAGATATCTGCTGCACTAGACTTTCAATCGAGATCTTAGAGCACCTGTACTTGGCCAGGTTTTTGCCGTGATTCTGTCCGTCAGCACCTTGGTTAGCCAGCCATGTCAAGCAGCAGGACGCGCTACGAGTCGGCTGCCCTCTGATCTCTTCAGACCTCAGAATACTTGCTCTTTGCTGTTATTGCTTCGTCACACATACGTGAAGGAAAGAATTTACTGAAAAATTAATGTCACTTCTCCGAATCATGTCTGATTCTTCGAGTTCAGAAAAATGCAAAAGGGTAAAATGAATCTAAACCATCTAGCCGAGTCGTCCTTATTGCCATGGGGAAAATGTAGGGAACTGCAGCGCCGAAAGCTGTCTTCTTAGGCACCCAGATAGTACAGCATGAAGCTCTCGATTCTTGACTAGGAGTATGACTGACAGAGATGCCCAGCAACGTCTCTCATAGTTTCAGTTTACCCAGGTCAATCTTTTGCTTAGGGTACGTGTAAGCTTCGTAGTTTATCTTCTGGCCAAGGGAGCTCAGCTTTGTGAGTGTGGTTATCAGGTCAACCTGCCATACAGAAGCACAATTCAAATAACGCGTTCAACATTTCACAGTTATCCCGTCGAACTGCTAGCATGCACAAATCGATAAACCTTACCTCGTAGTCAGTTCGGGAGACCGTCTCGCGACTACGTTGGTACTTCTCGACCCATGGACGGCAATCTGCATCGGCTATCAATCGTTCCTCTGTGGCAGCCTGGTCAGGTCCGAGGAAGGCTGACATCACAGCAAGCTGCAATAGAAGTCTTCTCGTGTTGATGAGACTGAATCACAGTTTTTTGTAGCCCTATCGGGCAAGTGATCAGTAACAGAGTTATTAAGCGATCTGATATAAGTAAGTAGTGACCTGACGAGGACCCAGCCCAACAGAAATGAATTTATCCTTCATTTCCTGCACAGAAGCTTTGCTCCACTGAGGTACCCTTCCCTCTGGATCAGGTTCTTGTGCATCTTCTCTCCCAAATAGTTTGTCGAACAGACCCCACTACGGTGGTAGATACAAAACATTACATCAACAAAAATACATATCACCTTGTATTAAAGCTAAGCGTGGCACACAGGAAAGACTGAACAGACGCGGCCTTATTTGACACACGGAGTAATGTGGCATAGTGGATACTGGATAGAATACCTGTCCATTTGAACCATATGCTGTGTATAGAGTTCTTCCCTTTTCTTCGTTTCCACCACATTTCGCAATAGCCGCATCAAGAAATGATTTCTTGAGTGCTGATTGAGCTGTTGCAAGTAAAAGTAAACTTCAATACTATATTCAGTAATAGCAGAAGTACAAAATAGGTAGCTAGTAAATATCCACAAATATCACAATGCTGATAAAATTATCCACAAATATCATAATGCTGATAAAATTATTCCGATAGTCCAAAAACATCACACCTGCAAATTGGATCAGATCTGCAAATGCAATGCGGCCTCCCTTGGAGTAGGAATCAATCTCTTTTTTCGCATCAACTAACAGATCCACAACAGCAGAAAGTCCACTATTTTCAGGTCTGTTTATTTCTGCACTTTATTGTTTAATGATATTTAATGCAACAACAAGACCATACAACTTGAACTTGTTAGGCTGTCATCTTCAGAGCATAGTTGCAAATTCAACCTGAAAATATACAAACGGAAGCTACTACCTTAGCCTGATTGATCCATTTGGACCTCCTGATTTTGTGGCCTACAAAAGAATTAAACAGCCAGGTCATTTCCAAGCGTGCCATATGGAGGCACCAAGTGGTCATTACACAAAGCCCTCCAGAAACCAGACCTTGTCATATGTGATAGCATCATTTAGAGCCAAGGTCAACAAAGATGGAACGAGCTCTGGCTTAGCCTTCAATTTTCCCCCCAAAATTCAGCCAAGAAAAGAGAGAGATAGGTGAAAGGAAAATAGTCAGCGTAAAGTACAAACTTTAATGAATTGGGAGAGCGCCTGCCCTTATTTCAAAAAAAAAAAAAAGAGCAGAAATAGCAGTGAAATGAATAACGAGCTGAGTGTATATGCAATCTCACATTTATGGCCGCTGAGAGGGTGCCTTTGATGCTGGCTGAAGAGAGAATCAAAGGCGTCAATTATGGTGGCAAGAGGCATATAGGATTTTTTTCAAGGGAAAAGAACGACCTGAGGTGACCTACATTGGAACTCAGAGCGTTGTCTACGCTCAATCAGATCAGCTGCAGTAGCCACTCGTGTGAATCTCGTAGAGCCCTCGATCATTTCCTAACCAAAGACGTGTAAAGCAAGTTTAGCGCCTCTGGGTCAAAATTAACTGCACTTACGATCAATAGAACCGCGGGGGACAGGAAGTTAAATATCTTCCCCATCATGCTAATACAGAACTGCGTTGTATTATCGGGGGGAAAAAAATACAGAATTTACACATACCAAGCCAATGGCGGTACCGAAGCAGCTACCTATGAAATCCCTTCTGAGGAATTGCAGGGGCTCCTCGTAAGCGGCAGCCTCAAAGCCCTCAGCTTTGTGCTGGCAGCGCACTTGGATCTACACAGCGAAAGCCAGGATTACACGGTCTTTTCGGCTTCAAACCAAAGAAGATTTGCGGGCTCGGGGGCACATACGTATGCGAGTCTGCGCGCCGGGGATGAGATGGACGAGGAAGGGAGGCCGCGGGAACCGGGCAGCGCGGGAGGCTGCACGGTCGACAGAAAGGTCGCTCCCGCCATCTCTCCGCCGCTCGCCTCTTCGCGCGGCTGAACGCTCGACTTTGATTGAGCGCGCTCGCACGGGCGGGCCGGCTGGCTGGTGTGGCACAACACGACGGAGCAAGCAGGATAAGGCAGCGAATCGCCGGCATGGCCGTTCCTGTCCTCGGCCACACGTTGCTCGTAACGTATCACGGGCTGCCTCCACCGAGTCCCGATGGCTTCCACGTTGTCACCGAACCAGAAAGTGGCAGAAACGCCTTGACGGTCGGTGCATTGCACGGTACGCAAGTAACGCAGCCCATTGCCGTCGGCGTCATGGGCTCATGGCTCGTGCAAGA
The DNA here is from genome assembly GCA_036346355.1 of Rhipidocladum racemiflorum. Lineage (NCBI taxonomy): Eukaryota > Viridiplantae > Streptophyta > Magnoliopsida > Poales > Poaceae > Rhipidocladum > Rhipidocladum racemiflorum. The sequence continues at coordinate 64,363,070 of CM070576.1, read as the reverse complement.
ACAAACGGATTAAGACGATCTGCGAAAATGAGCTCCTTAATAATAAAGGGATTGCCGGCTCCTCAGCCGGCCACCTCACCCCAATGCGCTTTTGCAAAAAAGTCCTCTATTCCTTCCATATTACGTATAGGTTCCTGAAAATAATACCCCTATTATAGGGGAAGGGATTGCCGGCTCCTCAGCCGGCCACCTCACCCCCATGCGCTTTTGCAAAAAAGTCCTCTATTCCCTCCATATTACATATAGGTCCCTGAAAAATTACAAATAGGTCCTTTGCGATTTTTTGTGAGTGTAAGAATAATTTTTTTAGATTGCGTTTAGGTCCCTGGTTTGGTGTTTTACGGAAAAGCCCATCGCTAGATACAAATCTGAACCAAGCCCTTTTCTAATTTTTCAAAATAGCGAACAGGTCCAAAAATATAACAAATAGGTCCTCATAATTTACGTCCAGGTCCTTTCTCCGTTTTTCTCGAAAAAAATATTTTCGTCAACAGGAATATGTGTACAAAACATGTATTATTACCCGGTTAACGCATAGGGTATTAAACTTGGCATCTATTATTTTTTTTGCAACTCGATCTCTAATATTTTCCAAAACATGTATTATTACCCGGTGAATGCATAGGGTGTTAAACTCGGTATCTATAATTTTTTTGGCAATTCGAAATCTAATATTTTTCGGAACGATCTCTAATATTTTTCAAAACATGTATTATTACCCGGTGAATGCATAGGGTGTTAAACTCGGTATCTATAATTTTTTTGGCAATTCAAAATCTAATATTTTTCGGAACGATCTCTAATATTTTTCAAAACATGTATTATTACTCGGTGAACGTATAGGGTGTTAAACTCGGCATCTATAATTTTTACCCAACTCAAAATCTAATATTTTCCGTAACATGTATTATTACCCGGTGAACGCATAGGGTATTAAACTCGACATCTATAATTTTTTCCCAACTCAAAATCTAATATTTTTTGGAACATGTATTATTCATTTTTTTTTGCAAAAGGCCAATTGTTACGCAAATTAATCGACGGTTCCTACCGAGCGTATTTTTTTAAAAAAAACAATAGAATAAAAAAATGCTTACATCTTCCTACCCTTTTTTTTTAAAAAAAAAAAATTGGATTAAATTTCGCACGGCGCAGCAACGCGCGCAACCCTACCTAGTACTTATGATGTCGAGGTGCGTTATCTGCTCATTGCCAATCCGTAAGTTGACGTTGCTTTCTACTACGCCGGATAAAATGGCAAAATGGTGAACGAGGGAAACAGATTAGGAGACTTTAATTAGCTATGCATAAGAGATAATTAAATTAAAATAACACATTTAATTAAACTAATTAATAAATTTGAATTACATAATTTATTTCTTACAGGCTAAATGCAATGAAGTAAATTGCAACATCTAATAGTTTAATTACAATTTAGATCGAGAGATACATAAATAATTAGTTACATGTCAAGAATAAAAAATCACAAGTATATTAATTCCAAACATCCGTGTTCCTCTTATTTTTATTTGTAAGCCCTGCATATTAGTCGCATTCACATAAAAATAAAATCAATGCATTATAAGAGAGGTGCTTCTATGCTCTTTCTTTTAAAAGTTTCACAACTATTAAAGTATGAATGAAGGGTAGATTGTGATTACTTACCCCTTCGCTTGCTTCAAGATTTGTGCAACTTGTATTAGAAGGAAAAGCATAAGAGCACTGCTCGCATTATAATAAGTAAGTGAATTAAGAATTAGAATTGCCGTCAGACCCATATGATTTGATATCGTGCACTGATATACCAGATTCGTCCAGGGCCAAATCGGCACCTCTCACGAAAGTAGGTCATCATTCGGCAATTATACAAACCTGTCATGTATTTCGTAGACGCACGTATTTTGAAATATCGCACGGTAGAAAAGTAATTTTTTCTGCATAGTAAATAGGATAATTAAAGGACCGGGATGTCGGCCTAGAGAGGGGGTGAATAGGCGATTACAAAATTATACTCATGAAGAAAAAACTTGGAGATGAACTCAAGTGCTCAACAACTCAAATCAATCCTCAATCCAAACACCTCTCTCCTCTACCCAACCCGTCACACTAAAGGGGATCACTAAGATCTAAGGAGTAGGGAGGAGTATTGGGGGCTCAAAAACTCACAAACAACACCTCTAACACCCAGCAAAAACATCCCCCAACGACTACTTTGAAATGGGCAAGAAGGGGGCTTTAAATAGAGGAACCCCAAAAACTAGCCGTTTGGGACTGAACCGGGCATCCCGGAATGTCCGAATCAAACCCCGGATACTCTGGATCATCCGGATACTCCGGACTAAAGTCCGGATACTCCGGATCTCCCAGACAGCACGCAGCAGCCCCACGAAAACGGGCATAACTTTTGACTCCGGACTCCGATTTCAGTGAGTATTGACTCTACGGAAAGCTAAGAACAAGGGCTACACAACTAATAAGGTCTCACTACCCAAATCTCAAAGGATAAAAATAGATTGCACAAAGAATCCACAAAGAGACCTCAAATTCTTACTTTCCGATACTAACAACACTTCTATCCCTCACACCAACCCACTTACACCTAGGTGAACAAAGTGTGACTTGGGTTTCTCAACCTTAGACAAGGATAGACCACTTTGAGCATTTGAGACATGTCTAAGTAATTTTAACAATTGCATACCTCTTAATAGTACGGCAATCCTTAGACTCAAATTTAAACACAAAAATCTAAGTCTTACACTCAGCTTACATGCCGACTTCTTCCGGATGCACTGATGTATGATGACGCTTCCACAAAGATTGATGACGCCCTTCGTCTTGTCAACCTCGACGCGATTCACCTCATGAGACTCTTGTCCTCTCGACCTTGACCTGATCATCCTCTCCGACGATCTCCACGCCAAGTCGATTTTGACTTAGTCCTCAACTTTTGGTGACACCGCCGTCTTATTGACTTCGACTCGCTTGTCATCCTTCAAACCACTTGGTCATCATACACACAACTTTGGGACCTAATTCTTACCAAAGCACTCAGCAAACATATTAGTCCCAAAAGCTCAATAAGTATGAATTAGATTTAATTGTGTGTGAGCAAATAAAACACAACAAGTGTTCCATGTAAATAAACATGACACAACTAGTAACACTTGACATAAGAAATGTTCTCTACTAAGTACATCATGATGAATATGTAATTGATCTATATGCACTAGAGAGATAATTGCCAATATGATGAATCAATTAAATTATGGTAAGGATCACATTCTTTACTTAGATGAAACACATGATAGAATATGCATGAATTGTACATGTGCAAATAATATTTGGAAAGAGTAAACTTCACTAAGAGAAGTGCATGAGATGATATACAACTAAGACATGTATGCACCATGCCAATCTATAGCAATGTGAAGTTTAATTCTAGTTAATACATGCATACTAAAATCAAAGCACATAATGAACTCAAATGAATATGCAATTTATCAATATGCACTCAATTAAAATTGATGAAAGAATTTAACTAAAGATATACCAAACTCTTCTTATTAAAGTGAGACTTAGAATAATCTTAAACAATAATCATCTTAGTCTCATATTAACACGCAACCTAGAGGATTGGCATGAATTAAATGCTTAATAGACTAATGACCTTAAGAAGATTGCTATCAATACGCGCTTGTCATTAAACACTAAAGCCATGCATCATAAACATAATCAATAACAATATATGCATGCCAATTAAGCACAAAACATCTTACATTGATATTAATATGATTGTCATCAAAATACGTTTGTCATTAATCACCAAAATTATTGCAAGAGTCACTTGCACTTTCAATCTCCCCTTTTTGGTGATTGATGACAAACCTATTATATATTGCAATAAATGACAATCTAATCAATCAAATATATTACAATGAAAGCAATTTATTAGCAAAGCATAACATTTAATCAAATCTAGGAAAGACAATCATAATGCAAGGAGGCAATAAATTGAATTTACACAATTTCCCCCTTTTTACACGTTTCTCCCCTTTTTCTATCAAAATAGGCGGGCAATTGTTAAGACTAGCATAATTATCCCCTTTTGGCATTAATCACCCAAAAAGAATTTCCCCTTTTCTAAGTCAAGTCATGCAAAGATTTCTCCCCCTTAATTGATACCAATTGACATAATAGCAAAAACATAGGGAGCAAATCAAAGAACGGAGGAACACACAATTCATGAATACCAATTGAAAATAATAATTGACACCAATTGTACGTGAGATGGTACGCATGGTCAACCAATGCTCGTGAGTCATCCTCGGGGACATCTTCCGAAGGTACGCATGGTCGATCGAAACTGGCTACCGGGGTACTATGGTAATTATGAAATTTATACAATCCCCGACAGGACCCTCTACATAGGCTATTATATAAGGATAAATAAACTACACTCGAGCAATGAGCCGTATTAAATCGTATCAATCATATTGTGTGGAAACAACCAAAAAAGACTATACTATGACGATGTTTGATCTCCACCTTGGGTAAGCATAGATAATTAGGAGTGAGAAGCTGGGTATGCCGAAGTTCTAGTGAAGGACACATAGTGAGAAGTTGGGTATACCATTGGTTCCAGTGAAGGACAGATGAGTGAGAAGCTGAGTATGCCCTAGGTCCCAGTGAAAGACACAAAATCAGCTGCGGTTGATTCCTTCACGCTATATATGTATAAAGCCTTAGGTTGAGTATCAGTGCTGCTGCAGTAGCATAGTACAACTGTTAGCTACGAGTCAGTGAAATAGCCTGGGAAGGGCATCCTCAACTCGAGTTAGTAGGACTGAAGATATAATATTGGATTAGCGATAAACATTCTGGGTTCTTAACTGCGGTTGAATTCACTATAGGTGAAGTGGTACAAACCTACGCAAGTTAAATCATAAATTCATGTATGGCTTCTGAATTGGAGGCCACAGAAGCTAAACCTGCCTCATATACAAGTGCCAGTAGAATCTTTGAAAAGAGGTGACAATCTGCCTAGAGGGGGGGTGAATAGGCTAATTAAAAATTTAGACAATTTAAAGCAGCGGAACAATGAACGGATATTCCGATCTAGTATCGGAACTTCCGATATCTTCGGAACTTCCGAGATCAATTCGGAATATCCGATACACTTTGAACAAGTAGACTTAAGATTAGGACAAGCAATTTGAACTACTTGTTCTCAGCAAAAGAAATAAGCAACAAAGTAAATTCACGAGACTAAAAGACGAAAAGAGACAAGATGGAACACAATAATTTGTTTCCCGGAGTTCGGATCCTTGAGGGGATCGTACGTCTCCGTTGAGGAGGCTCCAAGGAGCCGGGTCTTTTCCAACCCTTTCCTCCCAAACCTCGATCGCACTTGAGGCTTGGCTTCACTAATTGGTTCCTTCCCTTTCGGAGGCGGAACCGGCCTTCACAAACTTCTCACGGCGTCCCACAATCGTTGGGAGCTCGTGAGCGACGCCTAGCCGTCTAGGAGTCCTTCAACCTCCAAGAGAAATAAATGCAATTGAATCTTGATCTTGGAGAGGTTCTCTACTTTCTCAAGATGAACAACAACTTAGCCCTTGACTTTCAATCACACTTGACAAACTCTCACTCACTAAATGATCCCTAAGATCAAGGAGGAGAGAAATCTCAAAGAATGCTCTAGAGAATACTCAAGAGGCTCAAGTAAATAGCCCAAGCAAGTGTGTAACCAGCAAAATGAGTGGGAGAGGGGTATTTATAGTTTTGGTTCAAAACTAGCCGTTATACCCGCACTCAGCCACACTTCGGAACATCCGATACAAACATTGGAACTTCCGAAGAGTGCAAACTTCCAGACTAAGGAAAGCAACCAATGGTCGGAAACTAGGTGCATCGGAATATCCGAAAACAGCATCGGAACTTCCGAAGACACCCCAAGAGAGAGCTCAACAAAACTTTCCAAGTCCAAGTCGGAATGTCCGATAAAGGAGTCGGAACATCCGAAACAAACAGAGAGCTCCCAAACTTGAAAACCAACTACTTCAGAACTTCCGAAGATAGCTCTTCGGACAATCCGAACACGACAGAGAGCACTCTTTAAACAAGACACCACACATCGGACCTTCCGATACCCAATATCGGAACATCCGAAGCAAACAGAGAGCTCCCAAACTAAAAACTAACAAGCATCGGAACATCCGATGCAAACTTCGGAATGTCCAAAACTTGTAACTTATGACGGACCAAAGACACAACTACACTTCGGAATGTCTGAGATATCAGAATGTCCGAACTAACTTCGGAACATCCGACACGAACTCTAAACAAACTTCATTCCAAAGCGAGTGAGGACACTACTAGCACTTGAGAGACTAGACAACATTCATCTTGAGCAAGAAGACCATCTTTAAATCAATTTCAATGCATCCCTCTTAATAGTACGGCAGTCCTATGACTTCAACAGATCGAAAATTACAATCGGAGATGCCGTTTTTCTTACTCTACGAAGCTTGAGGATACCCAATTACATAGATGATCTCTTCTCGAACCTTTTACCTGTTCATTAACTAGTTGAACACATTAGAATCTTTAATCGTTTGTCATTAATCATCCAAAACCAATTTAGGGGGCCTAGATGCACTTTCAATCTCCCCCTTTTTGGTGATTGATGACAACACGATTAAGGACAAATTTATAAAGCATATGAGAGAATGAATATAGACGGAACTCCCCCTCGATATGTGCATTGAGAATAGATCTTGAGGACAAATGCACTTTTTGAGAGAAAGGAATATGAGAGAGCTCCCCCTATATCCTTGCATAGGAGATTAACACATGATTGACAGGATAAACAGTATGAGTAATTTAAGCAAATAACAACCAACAAGTCAACTAAGATCTCCATGCAACAGTCGATAAAAGAGATTAAACACGATAACATTCAACAACGAAGTTCTAAACCAACAAACACTTAAACTTTAAACTAAATTCAACCAAGTTCACTTCAACCAAGTTCACTGACACCTGGACTCAACAAAGGATAGATAAGGGAAAATTTGTCTTGTCTGCAACTGCATCTCTCCCCCTTTGGCATCAAGCACCACAAAGGATAGATGAGAGAGGGATGGAAGGACTAATCAGACTCGTCTGACGCAGCTCCATCAGACTCAGACTCGTCGTCGTCATCCTCGGACTCCTCTGACGCATCAGGCACTGGAGCAAAGGGGTCCTCGATCTCTTCCTCACTTTCCTCGTCCTCTGAACACTCCAGATTGAGATGCCTTTGGATGTCCTTGAGTCGCTTGGCATTCTTCTTCTGCTTTTCTGAGTTGCTCTTGCAAAGAACAAATATTGATTTCAAGACCCGCAAAATAGGTGAAGAAGATCCGCTGGGAGCAGAAGCTGAAGGAGTAGCAGCAGAAGAGGTAGTCCTCCTGGTGGAAGCCCTGGTGGCTCGCTGAGATGGGGCCTTAATTGCCCTGACTTGAAGTGCCACATGCTTCCCATCACACTCAAAATGCTGCCCAGTCACTTGTTCAATCAAGTGCATGATAAATGGAGCATATCCACAGCTCCTTCTGGGCTCCTGTCCAATGAGTCTGATATCATTCCAGATGAAGTCAAAGACATCAAAGGGCCTCTGACCATCTTGCATTCTGCTCAGGAGGTTTCTGGTGTAAGAAAGGACATGAGAAGCATCACCTTCTTTAGGAGCCAAAGTCTTCCTGAAGAGTCTGTTCAGGATAGCAAAGAAGGGCTTCATACCCTTGGTGTCACCTGGCTCGAACTCTGCATTCTCCTCATACAAGAAATTCAGATTTGATGCACCAAGAGAGACCTCATTGTGGATCTGATCTCTGTCTCTGGAGTCTGCTTCTGTAAAGTCAAGTAACCTGGCAAACTGAACATATGTAGCTTCATACCAGGTTCCCTCAGTCATCCAATGGAGAGTAGAGACTCGATCCCTGGAGACATACATAGTAGCATAGAACTGAGCTATGATCTCTATATTCCAATCATGCTGAAAAGCCATGATCCTTTTGGTGCCAGTTCTTTCACAAGCTGCAATAACTTCATTGAATATGGCATCATCTGCTGCTGCCATATACTCCCAATCAACACATTGCATTGGGATAACAGGATTCTTTCTAGGAAAAATGACTGAAGCATAAAAGTCTTGCTGAAAGAATGTCCAGAAACGTGAGTCAGTGGAGAACTGGTCTGTCCTCTTGGGGTTCTCCTCTCGTGCCTTTCGGACTTGAGCTGCTTTCCCTTTGTAGCTTACTGGCTTTCTTTGAAGTCTGGGGTTTCTTTCAGGCGGTCTCAATCTCGGCATATCTCTAGCTTGAGATCCTGAGGCACCTGCAATCCCTTTTCCTTTTCTTGATGGCAAAGTTGCTCCTCGTGGCACATTTACTGTCTGAGCAGCCTGAGCAGCAGGATCACTGATCGTAATCCCAGGTTGAGATCATCGAGTTGAAACCTTTTTAGTCCTTGCCCCAGTTGGTGTCTTTCTTTTGCGAGAAAAGGTGATCTTAGCGGGATCCTGAGGAGGCTGATCACCTTGACTTGGATCCATCTGATATCAGCTGATAAGAGAGTAGCAAGATATGATAGATGAAACTAGAGAGAGAGCTGGCTTTAGTGCTGTACTGTCAACATCGGAAGTTCCGACATAATATCGGAAGTTCCGACTTTACATCGGAAGTTCCGACATAGAATTTCGGAAGTTCCGATATAATCGGTACAACCCTAAAACTAGGATACCAACCAAATCAACCATTGGAAAGGAGTAAAACTTGAGATCTAAGAGAAGGATGACTATACAAACAAGTCTACCCAAAAGATTTGAGCGAAAGATTGACGGAATGAGGAATGACACGGATTGCTCTAGGGTTTACCTTGAAGATGAAGAATGAAATTTGAATGGATGAACGTCTTCTAATCCGTGAGGCACTCCTCCTTGAGGTAGATCGGAGTTTCCGAAGAGTTGAAGACTCCGAAGACGACAAGAGATGAAAAAAGTGAAGTGGAGAGAGAGAGAGAAGAGACGTACGGAGGCAAAGTGAGGGAATAAAGAAATGAGGGAGGGACCAACCGAATCGTCCTTATCATGCGTTTACACGCACTTCGGAAGTTCCCAAAACAGGTTCGGAAGTTCCGAACGACCTGATTTTCCAGGATGTCGGAAGGTCCGATATAATATATCGGAAGTTCCGAAGAGTTCAAAAACGCAGAATTCAGGTATTCCGATGATTGCTTCGGATGTTCCGATACGTTGATTTTTCCAGCTGACAAGGAAGAAATGACAGGATTTCTGAGATTTGAGAAATTGAGACTTTGAGTCAGTGAACCCGGCAGTCATCCTACTTGTGATCAGAGAACAAAACAACAATCGAAGCCATGATCACAGGTGGAATGACTAAAGATGCAATTGACAACACAGCTCTTTCAAAGACAGATAATTGATTTTTGCAACCTTTTTATTTTGAAATCACCAAGAATAGTAACTATATATGCGAGCAAGATGTCAAGTCACATTCCGATAGTCTAGGATGTTTAACTCACTTCTCAATTCGCAAAATCGTTTCTCATCGAGAGGTTTGGTGAATATATCGGCCAATTGTTTCTCGGTTCTCACATAGGTAATATCTATGTCTCCCTTAAGAGAGTGATCTCTAAGGAAGTGGTGTCGGATGTCTATATGCTTGGTCCGAGAGTGTTGAACAGGATTGTTGGCTATTTTAATCGCACTCTCATTGTCACATAAGAGTGGTACTTTCTCCATGTTAAATCCAAAATCCTTCAAGGTTTGCTTCATCCATAACAATTGTGCACAACAACTTCTTGCGGCAATGTATTCGGCTTCGGCGGTGGATAGAGCCACTGAATTTTGTTTCTTTGAGGACCAAGACACTAGTGATCTACCTAGAAATTGACAAGTCCCCGAGGTGCTTTTTCTATCCACTTTGCAACCCGCATAATCCGCATCCGAATAACCAATCAAATCGAATTTTGATCCTTTAGGATACCAAAGCCCTAAACTAGGTGTGTGAACTAAATATCTAAGAACTCTTTTCATGGCTACTAGGTGGCACTCTCTCGGAGCAGCTTGAAATCTTGCACACATGCAAACACTAAGCATAATATCAGGCCTAGATGCACAAAGGTAAAGCAACGAACCTATCATGGATCGATATACCTTTTGATCCACGAGATTACCTTCCTCATTTAGACCAAGGTGTCCGTTTGTTGCCATGGGAGTATGGATTGGCTTGGCGTTCTCCATGTCAAACTTTTTAAGCATATCTTTTATGTACTTTGTTTGACACAGAAATGTTCCTTCCTTGAGTTGTTTGATTTGAAATCCGAGGAAGAATTTTAGTTCACCCATCATTGACATCTCAAATTTCTTCGTCATCAACCTACTAAACTCTTCGCAGAAGCTTTTGTTAGTGGAGCCAAATATAATGTCATCGACATATATTTGGCACACAAATAAATCATCATCAACATATTTTGTGAAGAGAGTAGGATCGACTTTACCAATTTCGAAACCTTTTTAATAAGAAATTCCTTAAGGCATTCATACCATGCTCTAGGTGCTTGCTTAAGCCCATATAGCACCTTATGGAGTTTATATACATGCGTAGGGTTATTGTAATCCTCCATTCCCGGCGGTTGCTCAACGTAAACCAATTCGGCAATTGGACCATTTAGGAAAGCACTCTTGACATCCATTTGATAAAGCTTGAAATCATGGTGAGTAGCAAATGCAACTAATATACGAATTGACTCAAGTCTAGCTACGGGAGCATAGGTCTCACCAAAATCCAAACCTTCAATTTGAGTGTATCCCTGAGCTACCAACCGAGCCTTGTTTCTTGTGACAACCCCGTTCTCATCTTGTTTGTTGCGGAAGACCCATTTGGTTCCTATCACGTTTTGATTTGGTCTTTCCACCAACGACCACACCTTGTTTCTAACGAAGTTGTTGAGCTCTTCATGCATTGCCATTACCCAATCCGGATCTTTTAGTGCATCTTCCACCTTCAAAGGTTCCAAAGTAGACACAAAAGTGTAAAATTCGCAAAAATTAGCTACTCTTGAGCGTGTAGTTACCCCCTTTTGAATGTCGCCTAGAATGTTGTCGACGGGGTGATCTCTTTGGATGCTTTGATGCACTCTTGGATGTGGCACATGGGAAGTTTGTTGAATTTGCTCATTATCTTCAACTTGATCATCCTCTAAGAGTTTGCTTGAACCATCTTGAGGATTGTCTTGATTTTGATTTGAGGTAGGAGGCTCTACTTGCATAGAAGAATTGTCTTGATGCTCCTTTTCTTGCGGCCTCACTTCACCTATAGCCATCTTCTTGATTGCAATGCTTGGCTCTTCCTCATTTTCTAACATATTTAAATCAACTTGCTCTACTTGAAAGCCGTTAGATTCATCAAATGTCACGTCTCTAGCTATTTCAACATAACCTGAGGTTTTGTTGAAAACGCGATAGGCATAGGCATTTGATCCATATCCTAACAAGAACCCTTCATCGATCTTTGGAGCAAATTTGGAGTTCTTAGGTTTCTTGTTAAGAATAAAACATTTACTACCGAAAACTCTAAAATATGAAACATTTGGTTTGTTACCGGTGAGGAGTTCGTAAGCCGTTTTCTTCAATATTTTGTGGAGATATAAACGGTTGATGGAGTGACATGCGGTGTTGACGGCTTCCGCCCAAAATTGATCGGAGATCTTGTACTCATCAAGCATTGTTCTAGCCATCTCGATCAGCGTCCGATTCTTTCTTTCCACCACTCCATTTTGTTGAGGGGAGTATGGAGCGGAGAACTCGTGCTTGATCCCTTCTTCATCAAGAAATTCTTCGACTTGAATGTTCTTGAATTCGCTTCCATTATCACTTCGAATCTTCTTGATCTTCAACTCGAATTCATTTTGGGCTCTTCTTGCAAATTTCTTGATTGTCCCTTGTGTCTCACTTTTCTCTTGCAAAAAGAACACCCACGCGAAGCGTGAAAAATCATCAACAATGACTAAACCATATTTGTTACCTCCGATGCTTATATAAGCAATGGGTCCAAAGAGGTCCATGTGTAGAAGCTCCAATGGTCTTGTCGTTGTCATGATGTTCTTTGCGGGATGACGCGCTCCAACTTGTTTTCCGGCTTGACAAGCGCTACAAATCCTATTTTTCTCAAACTCAACATTTGTTAGTCGAATGATGTGATCACCCTTTAGAAGCTTGTTGAGGTTTCTCATGCCAACATGGGCTAGCCGGCGATGCCACAACCAACCCATGCTAGACTTTGCTATTAAGCACGTTTGAAGTTTAGCATTATTTGTATTGAAATCAACCAAATAGAGCTTACTCTTCAAAAGTCCTTTAAAAGCAATTGAGGAATCGTCTCTTCTAAAGACGGTCACATCTACATTAGTAAATAAACAATTATAACCCATCTCGCAAAGTTGCGATACGGATAGCAAATTGTAATTTAAAGATTTAACCAGAAGAACATTGGAAATGGAATGATCATTGGAAATAGCAATTTTACCTAATCCCATTACCTCACCTTTACCATTATCACCAAACACAATATTTTCATATTGTGACCCTTTCTCATCAAACGATGAAAACATTTTCTTTTCTCCGGTCATGTGGTTTGTGCAACCACTATCAAGCACCCAACTTGATCCCCCGGAGGTATAGTCCTACGAAAACATATCAAGTCTTGTTTTTAGGTACCCAAATCCTTTTGGGTCCTTGAATGTTAGTGATCAACACTTTTGGTACCCATACTTTCTTTTTGCTTACTTCTTTAGAGTTGTGGGCACCGACAAAATGAGCAACCACTTTACCACGGTGGTTTCTCTTCAAAACATAAGAAGCATAATGAATAAGATGGGATGCATGATGTTGAGGATGCTTCTTTGATTCTTGCCCGGTTTTGATGACTTGTGGGGTGGTCAATGGTTGTTTGCCATTTTCCTTGACAAACTTAATGCACTCCTTACCTTTCACCACCACACGGTCATTTGCCTTGCACTCGTACTTATCATATCCTAGCCCTTCTTTGTTTTTGTTGCCTCGACCATTTATGGTCTTATATAAGGCATCCTTAGATTGATAAGTTTTGATGCAACCATACTTTACCAAGGCATTTAATCTCTCATTTTCTCCTTTTAATACTTGCACAAGTTGGGAATTTGTAGTGCAAGCATTAATATCAATATTGTAGCAACGAGAGCAACCATTACTAGTGGAAGGAATAGAGGCCATTGAAGAATTAGCAGTTGGAGAGTTAAGATCATTGAGAGACTCAAATTGCACTTCAAGAGCTTGAAGATTGTTTTCCAAACCAATGATATTCTCTTGAAGTGATTCATTTGATCTCTTAAGAATTGTGATTGAATTGTTAGCCAACTCAAGATCTTTGGTTAGCAATTCAATTTTCTCCTTTTCTGTTGCAAGGATCTTCTCAAAAGCAAGATTTTTCTTCTTTTCACAAATTAGCAATTCTTCTTGCTTTTCAAGAGTCTCCTCTTGGCTATCTATTCTTTTCAATAGTTTATTGATTTTTGCAATGATAGATTTGTTTAAGTTGCAAAACAAAGCATCATCATCATCATCACTATCTAATTCACTGTCACTACTATGGAGTTTTGTTTTAGCCATTACCTTGCGCCCTTTGGCCATAAGGCAAATAGGCGCGTTGTGGTCGGAGTCGTTGTCGGTGTCGCTCATGTCGCCGAAGAGTGATTTTGTTGGAGGAGCGGCTTCAATGGCGACGGTGGCGACTCCTTCATCATCGGTGTCGGAGTCGGAGTCGTTTGAATCCCATTCTTCGCCAATATGGGCTCGCCCCGAGTACTTCTTCTTGTAGCCTTTATTTTTCTTGCTTGGCTCACTCTTCTTTTGCTCATTTGAGGAGGTCTTCTTCTTTGGACAATCGGCGATGAAGTGTCCAACTTCACCGCACTCATAGCAAGCCCTCTTCACGTTTCTTCTTCTCCTTGACTTGTCATTGAAGTTCTTCTTGAATTTGCTTGACCCGTCATACTTGAGAAATTTCTTGAACTTTCTCACAAACAACGCCAAGTCTTCCTCATCTTCGCTTTCATCTTCCTCATCATCACTTGATGTTGATTCTTTCTTTTTGCTTGCCTTCAAAGCTATTTGCTTTGGTCTTGAGCTCGAGCTTTGCTTGGCAAGATTCTTCACTTCTTTTGCTTCTTCCTCCATAAGCTCATGTGATAGAATTCTTCCTAGCACATCATTAGGAGTAAGCCTTTTAAAATCTTTTCGCTCTCGTATAAGTGTTACGAGAGTCGAATTCCTCGGAGCAAAGGCTCTCAACATCCTCTTCACCACTACATGATCAGTCATGTCCTTGCTTCCAAGCCCTCTTATCTTGTTCACAAGAATCATCAATCGATCATACATTTGTTGAGGTGTCTCGTCATCATTCATGACAAATCTCCCCAACTTTCCTTCTAACAACTCGATTTTTGATTCTCTTACACTTGAAGTTCCTTCGTGAGCTACTTGGAGTGTCCCATATTTCTTTGGCTTCTTCTAAGCCATCCACTTTGTTAAACTCCTCGGGACTCAATGCTCCAAGTAACACGCTCGCGGCTTGAGCATTTCGGTGGATGTTTTGCTCTTGCTCCGGTGTGAGCTCCATGTCATCTTCCGGCATATCCAAACCTGTGCAAACAATCTTCCAAACACTAGGATGAAGAGACATCAAATGCATTTTCATTTTGTGCCTCCAAGCGGAATAGTACGTGCCATCAAAGAAGGGTGCACGCCCGGAGGGCACAGTAATATAGGAATGCGAAGAAGAAGTATTTAATTTTTCGTAGTTGAAAGGAATTTGAGCTCCCTGATTGGATGTGGACGTAGCCTCCTTTTTACTATTGCCGGGAGTTCCGTCTCCGGTCCTCGGGCTGTTTTGCTCGTCCGTCACGACAACCTTCAACCCCGTATTTGCCATCACGTTTCCTTCAAGTGGTTAGGCCTTCGAGAAGGTTTGGCTCTGATACCAATTGAAAAGAGGTGACAATCTGCATAGAGGGGGGGTGAATAGGCTAATTAAAAATTTAGACAATTTAAAGCAGCGGAACAATGAACGGATATTCCGATCTAGTATCGGAACTTCCGATATCTTCGGAACTTTCGAGATCAATTCGGAATATCCGATACACTTTGAACAAGTAGACTTAAGATTAGGACAAGCAATTTGAACTACTTGTTCTCAGCAAAAGAAATAAGCAACAAAGTAAATTCACGAGACTAAAAGACGAAAAGAGACAAGATGGAACACAATAATTTGTTTCCCGGAGTTCGGATCCTTGAGGGGATCGTACGTCTCCGTTGAGGAGGCTCCAAGGAGCCGGGTCTTTTCCAACCCTTTCCTCCCAAACCTCGATCGCACTTGAGGCTTGGCTTCACTAATTGGTTCCTTCCCTTTCGGAGGCGGAACCGGCCTTCACAAACTTCTCACGGCGTCCCACAATCGTTGGGAGCTCGTGAGCGACGCCTAGCCGTCTAGGAGTCCTTCAACCTCCAAGAGAAATAAATGCAATTGAATCTTGATCTTGGAGAGGTTCTCTACTTTCTCAAGATGAACAACAACTTAGCCCTTGAATTTCAATCACACTTGACAAACTCTCACTCACTAAATGATCCCTAAGATCAAGGAGGAGAGAAATCTCAAAGAATGCTCTAGAGAATACTCAAGAGGCTCAAGTAAATAGCCCAAGCAAGTGTGTAACCAGCAAAAGGAGTGGGAGAGGGGTATTTATAGTTTTGATTCAAAACTAGCCGTTATACCCGCACTCAGCCACACTTCGGAACATCCGATACAAACATCGGAACTTCCGAAGAGTGCAAACTTCCAGACTAAGGAAAGCAACCAACGGTCGGAAACTAGGTGCATCGGAATATCCGAAAACAGCATCGGAACTTCTGAAGACACCCCAAGAGAGAGCTCAACAAAACTTTCCAAGTCCAAGTCGGAATGTCCGATAAAGGAGTCGGAACATCCGAAACAAACAGAGAGCTCCCAAACTTGAAAACCAACTACTTCGGAACTTCCGAAGATAGCTCTTCGGACAGTCCGAACACGACAGAGAGCACTCTTTAAACAAGACACCACACATCGGACCTTCCGATACCCAATATTGGAACATCCGAAGCAAACAGAGAGCTCCTAAACTAAAAACTAACAAGCATCGGAACATCCGATGCAAACTTCGGAATGTCCAAAACTTGTAACTTATGACGAACCAAAGACACAACTACACTTCGGAATGTCTGAGATATCGGAATGTCCGAACTAACTTCGGAACATCCGACACGAACTCTAAACAAACTTCATTCCAAAGCGAGTGAGGACACTACTAGCACTTGAGAGACTAGACAACATTCATCTTGAGCAAGAAGACCATATTTAAATCAATTTCAATGCATCCCTCTTAATAGTACGGCAGTCCTATGACTTCAACAGATCGAAAATTACAATCGGAGATACCGTTTTTCTTACTCTACGAAGCTTGAGGATACCCAATTACATAGATGATCTCTTCTCGAACCTTTTACCTGTTCATTAACTAGTTGAACACATTAGAATCTTTAATCGTTTATCATTAATCATCCAAAACCAATTTAGAGGGGCCTAAATACACTTTCAATCTTTAATAATTAAAAATCAAAAACTCATATCTTTCTCAGAAAACCTATTTTCGAAAAATAATGAGGAAGGTCTAAAGTGATTTGAAATGATTTGAGGAAATATTGTACCTAGTAGTTATGGAAAGTACTTGAGATGGATGTGGATAAAAACTTCATATATTGCACTTTGCTATTAATGGTTACTGAATACTTTTATACTCACTCTTGCTAAACCCCCCTTTGCTAGAGAAATGCTTCGATGGTCAAGTATGTAAGAAGTATTACCATGGGGGCTAGATTGTTTTGTAGAACTTCAACTTCGTCAGCCTTGGAGTAATTAGACTTTTGGTAATATATTTTGTTGTACTTGATTCCTATGTATAAATTATATACTGAACATGTATCCTGTATGGAAATGGAATGTGATAAATTTCTATTTTAGTCCCTAATTATTCTTTCTGTTGCAACACTTTGAATATGATGCATTAACTGATAAATTGTCGAGTCCGCTCGATATTTTATTAGCTAATATACTCAGATCAGCGTAATTATCTCAAGATTAATGATAGAATTACTGGTATTCTCTTAGATTAATAATGCGGGTCGCCACAGAGCTGCTGCTATATCTACGGCAAGAGCGATAGCACTGAGCCACTGACACACTGGTGCCAGAAACGGCAACAAGTCACCGCTGGTAAGCTTGGTTCCCCCTCAGCTTCACATAGCGAGTCCGGTGACTGTACCGGGGTCTATCTTGAGCTCCCTGAAGCAACGGCTCCACCCTTATCTGCCTTTCTGGTGATCGCAGAACAATTTCTCCAATCACAAATAACTCAGCTGCAAAGAAAGACAACATGATGAAAACCCGAGACAAAATTAGTGCATTTTAGAGATTTTTTATGGAAAAATGAAGTATCCACAAGTGACAAATGTAGTATAGTTTGGTCTGAAAGAATCAGCTATGGTTGTACAAGTTCAGTATTAGGGTGCAATGAACCCTTGTATAGAAAGACAAGCATGGTTTGATCACTGGAACCTTAACACAGCATACTCATTTGATACACCCAGCTTCTAAACAAGGTTTCATCATTTATGTAATTATATTAGATCAAAGTGCACAACACATACTTCAATTGCTAAACTGATAACGGTTCATTAAGTAGCAATGAGCTAACTGGATAAGAATAATTCAAGGGAAATAGTCCCTTGGAATGAGATATCATAGATCCAGTGCTACTGCTAGGCAAATCATTAATTAGCCTACCTAGTACCAACAGCTAGCATAAAATTAACAGAACTCTACAAACAATGAAATACAGGGCACGTAATTAATAATCTTTCCACCATAATCCTTGTTCTCAGCATCAACATAGGAATCCGGAAGCACAAAAAGAACACCTGGGAACCCTGTTATATTGAAAACACAAACCACAGTTACAAAACCAATATCCAACAACAAGTGTTCTCTTTAAATTAGCTACTCACATTAAACAGATGCACATATGTCAAAATGCATATAGTTACAAAACAATAGAGCAGTATTCAACAGTAAATTATATCTTTAGATTAGCTACTGAACAATTCAACAAATGTTTTATATGCTAATGCTTATAGCAGAACATATCCGCATAGCATTGCTTCTAGAATCTAGATATGAATGCATCATATCCCTGATTTAAACAAACAAAAGCAAAGGTCATAGTAATATACCACAACCCAATTTTATCAAATGACATATACAAACAATAAGGTACATGAACCAATTACAGAAGGATCATGGATTCCGATAATTCAACACAAGTCAGCCTCTCAATTAACATAGGACAGACCCAAGCGGCTAAAGCCTGTTACGACTTGTCTTTTTTCTCAACATGTATGGAATCATTGGCATTCCATAAACAGTTTTGGCTCACAATTAGCAAATGCATGCATTATCAAGTTAATCAACCAGAAATCTGAAAACTGAAACATGACTGTACATGAATTGAAAGTTGAAACCTATGTTGGTGTCCAATTATCACATTGTGTGCTTAAAATATGGAAGTAAGTAAAAATTGGCTGCCGTGCACCTTACAGCCTGTTGGAGGCCTCCTCATCAATCTCGCACCGAACACAAAGTATCGCTCGCAGGACACGTTGTAGATCCGCTTCTTCGCCTCCTCACTACACACCACGATCCACCACACAACCAGAATTAGTCTCATTCCACAAAGCACTTTGGATGGATCGATTGAGTTAGATGCGTACAAATTACCTCCCCACGACCATGGCGAGGGTCTGGATGTAGCAATCGATCATCTGGTGCTTGGTGGCGCCCTCGCCGCGGGCTTGTCCACGACGATAAGCCAGTGCTCGTAGTCGCATCCGGGGAACAGCGGATCCATCTCCGTCGGCGCGCGGTCGCTGCCCTGCCCCGACCGCAGCGGCGAGTACGACAAGTCGAGCCGTCGCTCCATGCAGCGGACGGACCCAACGCCGCGGACGCGATGCCGCATGGGGCGAGCGGAGGAGGAAGGGAGGCGCCGCGACAGGAGGAGCGGCTGCAACGGGCGGGCGGTGGCGACATCGCGCCCTGCGGTGGCCATGGTGGGAGAGCAGAGGTGGTGGGCGACGGAGAGCAGGTGGCGGTGAAATGGCGAGGGGTTTGGAAATGGACGGGGTTTTGACGGGAGAAGTCGAGAAGATGTAGAGATATTTGCTGCGCTTGCCGTGTTTGCAGCCTTGGGCTTTGGTGCTGATGGGCTTTCGGAAGTCGGAACCAAGTAGATCTCGAGCAAATAATGGGCCTCAATTTAGTGGCCCATCACACCACAATAAATAAGCTCCAACCCCCTAGGCGGCTGGGCCACGAGAGCAGGAAAACTTTTGCACGTCAAATCCTCGTCTTCCAGGTGATTTGAGTCTTCCCCTCTGCCGGTATGATATTGATCCGTCTCTCCAGGGATTTCTCTCTGGATTTATTTTCCTGTTGCCATCGTGTCGCATCGATTAGGGCGGATCTGGGTAGGAATCCATTGCGCTAGAGCGTGGGGCAATTTCTTGATTTGATTCTGCTAGTTTCCGTCGTGCAATTTGGACACAAGCTACTGATCCCATGAATTGAGAAGAACCAAGAAGGTTATGGACTGCTAATTTGTTGGGCAGCTAGTCTGTCGTTGGATCTTATTTGATCTGATCTGGATTTACACTTTGAGGTGGGAACCCATAACTTTGAGGTGAAACCTAAGCTTATGAAGACTTTCTTGTATAGATCCAGTGGTTTTGAGATTAAAGTAGTAATCCATGTGAGTAGGGTAGATATCCCTAATTTGCTTTCAACTCCAAGGTAGTTAGGACTTAGGACCGGGCAATTATTACATATTAATCTAGTGATCTATAGTTAAGCCTCTTGAAGCAAAATAGAGGTGAAGAAAGGTTATTTCCGTGGTACTTTTCTAGCTATCTTAAGTTACTGTGTTAAGCAAGTAATATCTTTGATATAGTGTAGAACATACGCAGAGCAATTTTCTTTCGGCTACCTTGATTTGGATAATGACATGGCATAAAACTCCCCATGTGGCGTAATGTAGTGATATAAGCTTCCCCCCTTTTGTTTACTTGATGTGCAATACTTTGGTGTTTTTACCTGGTCATCTAATGATGCTTTCACATGTTTATGTTTTGTTGATTCTGAATTCTGATTATTCATCCAGAGCCAGAAGATGGACGCGAGCAGGCGCCAAAGTGGAATTCAGCAATTGCTGGCTGCAGAGCAAGAGGCTCAGCAAATTGTAAATGCTGCTAGGACTGGTAATGTTCTCTTATGTTTGGCTTAAGTCATTACAAATCAAGCATATCATTAGGGAGCAGGTACCTTATGCATTGTAGTATTGTACTATATGTATTAAGTTGAGGTATGCTCTGATGACTAAAATGAACATTCTTTCTTCTATTTTGATATACGCATCAATGTTTGTAGTATTAGTCACGATGTAAACAAACAGAGCAGTGCTTTTATGCTTTTCCTCAATACAAATTGCACAAATCTTGAAGCAAGCAAAGAGGTTAGTAATCACCATCTACCCTTCATTCATACTTTAATATTTGTGCAACTTTTAAAATAAAAGCATAGAAACACCTCTCAAACAATATACATACTGTTACATTGTGAGCTCTAGCGAAGTCAGCATCTGTTTATGGGTCTTCAGCATACTGAAAGTTCTTTATCCATAGTCTTGTGCCTTTGTTACTTGTTAGGGCATGTCATCTCACTCTAAAGTTAGATGGGAATATATTGATAAATTCACATATAGCAATCTAAGTCATGAAAAAAGGCGAAATACATTTTTTCCCTTTTTCTATCCAGTTAGCGAAACATGTTCCATTGCGAGACATTTGCTGTAGAAATGTCTGTTTGAGCTTCTGTGGGTATTATCAGCAACTATGAATCTAAGAAGCAAAACTATCTATTTTTTTCAGAATAAAAGTTTGCAACATAGGCTTACATATTTTGTGTTTGGCAGCTAAATCTGCAAGGCTTAGGCAAGCAAAAGAGGAGGCTGAGAGGGAAATAACTGAATACCGTGCCCAGATGGAGGCTGAATTCCAGCGGAAGGTTGCAGAGGTATGTACACAAACCCATCCTGCTTGTTTGTTCATAAGATTACAGGACCTCAGATTTTATATGTTCTTGCTGTTTTCAGAGTAGTGGTGACTCTGGTGCAAACGTCAAACGTCTTGAGCAAGAGACAGCAGCAAAAATTGAACAACTCAAGCAGCAGGCTTCAAGTATCTCCCCAGAGGTGATTCAGATGCTTCTGAGACATGTCACCACAGTGAAGAACTGAAAGCTTCTGTGCAATCTGTCCAGCATATGACGGCAACTTGTATTATCTATTTTATTTATTTGAGGTGTGGTAAGAAATGGCATTGTCATTTCTAGCTGTAATTCCTTGTTCTTAATCACGGAATAAGCTGCTGCAGTTTAACAGCTGCCCTATTTGGTACTTCGAAAAATCCTTGCTGATTAGTTGGTAAATATCATCTTTCAAGTATCCTTTTGAACAAATTAATGTGAGAACTTTGTTGATCTCCAATCTTCTGTATCTTTTATATATGCAAGTATCCTTATTATTTCTTATGTGAGCTGAAAATTCATAAGAGTAATTTAAAGTCCTTGAAGTATTTTATTCTCGCAATAGTTCTGAGAAAAGGAAAGGTGGTGAAAATGGAGTGGTTCTCGTTGGGTACAGGAAAGCTTTGTGTTGCTGTTCAGATGCAAGAAGCGTACCCTGATTCAATATTTTACAATTTGTCATAATGTGAGCTTTGATAATGTTGCATGTTGCATCATGTAATCTTAATGCAGCGTATAAAAAAATTGTTGGGATTAGTAACATGAACATATGATACAACCGATCAGTACCCCAACCTGATGAAGAAGTGAACCCAAATACTTGCACAATAGTACAAAGAACCAGGGTTCAAATTACCAAAATTACCTCAGAAACCGTCCCTAGCCTGGCAGCGATTTTCATCCAAAATCACTCAAAAATCGTTAAAAATCCTATGGTTTTGAAATTCAAATTTTTTTAAAAAAATAATTAAAAAAAATCTACCAATTTTTACTTATTTTTTCTCGATTTTCACCGGCCAATTGAATGTTTTCTCAGAACCGATTTTGTGTGCGATTTTTTCTCAATTTTTTTAAAAATTTTTTTTTTCAAAAAGTTTGATTTCAAAACCCTTTAGTTTTTGAAGATTTTCGTGATAAATCGTTGCCGTGAGATCTTTGATTTTCAGCCTCGATTCGGTTCTGTAAACCTGGGCTGGGACTGGGTGATACTAGTGACTTTAGACCTAGGCGTGGCTTCGCATGGAAACAAATTCTATGCAACGGTGCTGCATACCGCGGTCTGTGCAGCACCGTACAGATTAGCGTCACGCGTCCTACTGCGTCAATCTGCATGCAAATCCATCAATCTCTAAGTACTTTAATGCACTTAATTGTTTTTTGCATGGAGATTGACGCAGCGGAACACATGGCGTTAATTCGCACAGCGCTGCACAAGCCGCGGTATACAACACCATTGCATATAAATTTTTTTCCCTCGGTATCACGTGTCTGGTGATCTTGTTGGATGGAGAGCTTCCTCTCCAGAACAGAAGACATTAGAGGACCTGACAGCATCTGCAAACAGACCAATTTTCTGTTGATCAGCATTTGCCTAGAATAAACGGAGGTGAAGGTGAGGTGACTAGTGATGCACTTTGCAATTGCGCGAAATGGATTTACCTTTGCTTGCCTCAGGAGAGCCTACTGGGTAGCGTCATCTAGCATCCTCATCAGAAGAGTTCTTGATGTCTCGTCTAACTGCAAAAATGTTGGAACAGAATTAGCGTTGCAGCTGAAGACGGTCACGAATGGTAACCGTCTTTAGAGTTAGAAGCGTGATAGCATGAAGTTTCCGGTGGCAAGCATTCCATGCTTCGCTTCTTGTTGATTTCTAACTTTGACAATGCAGCCAACTTCAAGAAAGCACACCAGATGTTACAAGTGCAGTACCCACGGATTATCTAGCAACTGTGCTTGGCACATACGGTGAACCCCATGCTTAAAGATGTGTGCGACATCTCTGAGATTAAAGGGGTCGTAGGAGGGGCGAAGAGGATTTGCCGCTTCTTGTACAACCACAAGAATCTGTATGTGCAAATGAAGGACCACATCGGTGGAGAGTTGCTGAGGTTAAATGCCACTAGGTTTGGCACAACCTTCGTCTTCCTTGATAGCTTTTGGAAGAAGGAGAAGTTACAGCAGCTGATGACACATCCGGACTGGACAGGTAGCAGGTGGGTTGGGATGGACGAAAGTGAAAGGACCAAAGATGTTGCCTAGAGGGGGGTGAATAGGCAAAATAGAAATTTTCAACGAAAACGATTTTTCCCGAGGGGATCAGCCCGGACTATCCGAGTTTTTATCCGGATACTCCGATATATGCGGATTATCTGGTGTGAATGGAGCAGATACTCCGGGTTGGGTACCTCGAGATGAGATTTCAAATCTCTACAATTTTAAGCAAACTACTTGAACACAAAGTATCTAACCACTACTAGGTACCTGGAACAAGTGTAGATCTAGAGCCAAACACAGAGAAGAAGTAGATCGAGGCTCCCAAATATCCAACACCGCACAACCTTTAGCAAGAGTGAAGAAGAACATGAAGACAATGATTTTTACCCAAAGTTCGGATTCTTGAAGAGAATCCTACGTCTCCGTTGAGGAGGCACAAAGCCTGGGTCCCTTTTGACCACGATCCTCCCGGTGTTGCACAAAGCACTCGCCGGTCTTCACTCCTTGTCTCTTTCCTTTCGGAAGCGAGACTTGCCTTCACAAACTTCTGGGGCTCACCACACCAAGTATTTGGAGGCTCCCGTCGACTCCTTGCAGTCTAGGAATCCTTCAAACTCCAAGAGTAACAAACACGTCGCGAAATCTTCTTGAAGGATGAACTTGTGCTCAAGAATGAGAGATGCACACTCAAAGCACTCAAATCTCCTTCTCTCTCTCTCTCTCTCTCTCTCTCTCTCTCTCTCTCTCGGATTCAAATCAATCACTAGATTTAATAGGAGGAAAAGACTAGAGCGCAATAGTGTGAGTGAGAACTTGAGAGCTGGAGGTTTGTGAAAATGGAGCTGTTCTCGGTTGGTAGGTGGAGGTGAAGACTTAAATAGAGAGCTCCAAAATCCAACCGTTGTGAGAAGCTGTGCAAAAACTGGAGTATCCGGACAGATACCCCAGATAGTCCAGATTAGTGAAAAGGCAGTTCTCACGGAAAAGGTTAACCCGGAGTGTTCGGACCAAATACCCGGATACTCTGGTACCACCTCGGATACTCTGGATAAAATATCCGGAGACTCCGACCTGTCCTGCTTGGCTAGCAGAGAGACAATCAAGGGAGATGCAATGATTTTTAGAGATTTGCAATGCAATTTTCATCCAATAAGCACAAGACTATCCTAGAAGCGATTTCCCGTCGTATCCCCCTTAATAGTACTGACATCCTTAGACTCAAATAAATAAAAGATTACAACTTAAGTCTTGATGCCATCTTCACAAATTTAAACATTAGCAGGGGTGTCCAATCGCTTTCTTATAATGATAAATCCTCGATTCCTGCACAAATTCTCACTTAAACTATTAGCTCTCTCTAATTGTGTCGTCATTAACCACCAAAATCCTCAAGGGGTCTAGATGCACTTTCAGAAAGCAAGTTCGCATACGACCACCTTGTCGATAGGGATTGGTGGGACCTTTTGGAGTGGTATGTGCAAGCCGTCGAACCCTTGTACAAGATGTTGAGGTTCGCCGATCAAGACAAGTTACCAACAATCAATGGTGTCATGATGCAATATCGTATTGTCAGGACTGAGTACCACCAGCAGTTGCGTGAGTTCGGACAGCAGTACATGCCATTCCTTAGAGTCCTTGAAATGATGTTTGCTAGCATAAGCGATTGGCGACACCCACACAACTAAGAGGAAGCGTGGTACCTATGATGACGATGATGACACGCTAGCGAGTGCTTTAATTGGGTTAGCAAAGTTGTCAGCTAACCAGCGTGGGAAGGCACATGCGAAGGCTGAAAGCGATGAGGAGCCGGAAGTGGGCAGCAACGACGACACAGAGACACCCCCAGAAGGTGAATGTTGATAGCAGCTCAGTGACAGACTCTGGAGGCGACGACGGTCGCTACACCCTCCGACCTCGTTCACAACCACACTCACCGATAGGATTACAACACAGGGGAAGTGCCCCGAGGAAGGGCTAACAGAGGCAGAACCATAGCACAACGACTGGTGGGGGTGGGCGACAGGCAGGACAGCCCTAGGATGACATGGGCTCGTGGTCTAGTAACCAATCTTCGAGCCATTAGGGCTTCCCCAGTGAGTACCCTGGGTACCCCATGTTAGGGTACGACTCGATACCCTACGGATGGGATATGGGTGGGTACAGTCACAGATATTCATCCTATGAGGGGTCGGGCAAGCCATCATTATTCAACAGCACTGATCTCTACGCCGATCCATATGCACAACACATGCCTGTTAGGTACATATACCAGTTAGAGAATCCTTCGACCTGGATGTCGTATTATGAACACTGGAAGTCCGCCTAGCTGCCACGGGACATGAGCTGGGAAGAGTACAAGCAACAACACCAGAGAAAGTGTGGCGAGATCATTGTCGATAACGCTGAAATCCAGTTTTCACCATCATCATACTCCTACTCGTAGGTATGGCAATGCTATATGTGTTGCAATTATTCTTTTACATCTTCTTGCTACATGAGTTGTAATTGTTTTTTTACATCTTCTTGGTATATGTGGTGACTGTTGAATTGTCATATGAGTTAATTTTGTTTCATGTCTATCATTTGTGATGACAATATATATTGATTGTTGCCAATTGTCACTGTCATAATCCGAAAATTAGTCAAAATGTTATCAAAATTTCTAACTTTACAGTCTTTTCTTTTAAAATATTTCATATGTTGCATTATAAATTATAATATATAGGAACATATAGTAACCTTTCCAAATGACTTGAACTTCATATGTTACATTTCATATTTCGTTTGCCTTCAAAATCTGCGCCGAAATCGAAATTTCAAACCTTGGGTATACTGTGACTTCACCAGATGACCAGACTACACTGCTGAGTGCTGACACGATGATTTGATCCTTCAATATTTGAGCACCTCGAGGCTTGTGTTGTAAAACACGGTTGCCTTTGTATAAAACAGTGTTTTTTTAGTAATCGGAAATCTGATCTTTGTGATCGAGCTATAAGTGTACAGCAAATCATTTATCTTTCGCAACGAGGGAACTATTCTAAGACCATGTTTGGATTTTTGGACTAATTATTAGTTTGCTAAAAATTAGGCCATGTTTGGATCCCTGGACTAATTGTTAGCTAGCTAAAAATTAGCTCTAGTCTATCCAAACAGGAAAACTAATAGGTGGGCTAATTTTTAGCCAACCCTTGAACTAACAATTAGTCTATTAGCTGGTGGAGGGGAGCTAATTTGGGCTAATAGCAGGTAACACGGTGTGAAAAGTTTGAAATACCCTCGCGCTGGTCTTATCCTCACTTCCTCACCCTTGCGTCCGCTCCCCAGTCCGTTATAAGGGGCAAGCATGACTTTTCTAAGAAATTATCCCAACCATTAGCCATGTATCCAAACAGTCCTAGGCTAATGTCATGGTCCTGGTTTTTTTTCATGTGGGTGGTCATGGGGGTAAGTAAGTAATTTCCCTCCCCAAATTTTTCCCCACTTCTTTTTCCTCTCTCCCTCCCCACTCATCTCTCTCTCTCTCCCCTTCCCATCCCCACCCGGCTCCCCACCCGCCCGACGCCCCACCTGGGCGACCGCCCCAGCGACGCCGCCCCCTTGGCTCCTCCTCAGACTCGGCCGCGCCCTCCCCCGCCTCGCTCTGCGCCCCCTCCAATGCCGGCCACCTCCCTCCTCCTCGCCCGCGCTGCCGGCGTTGCCGAGCTCGCCTCCAAAGAGCCGCCGGCCGCCGCCACCACACCGGGCCGGCTCCTGCCGCTCCCCTCCAGTACATCTCCCCCTCCCTCCTCTCCCTCCCTCTCCATCCCCATGGCCATGGCTAGGGTTGGATGTGTTTGGGGAAGTTTGCTCCAAAGTGGCGCATGGCAAGTGTTTGCTAGAATGCCTAGGAGGTTGATGGCAAATGGTGTGATGGTGATGTGCTTGTAGTCTGTGATGAGCCGTCGCTTTCCTTGGAATCGGGTACAAGTTGGATCGGTTGAGGATTTGGGAGATAGGTGATGTTCCGAGGTCGAGTAATTTTTGTGCTTAACTAGGTATTATTCTTGTGTTAGTTGTAAACCAGAATCACTCAAGTTAATTGAGTAGGTGGATAGATGTGCTCATTTGAATGTGCGCTGTCCTAAAAGAAAATCTAGAGTTAGGGCGTTGGTTGGGGTGTAGTTGAGTGATTCCAAATATTGCTGGGTTATTATTGTGAAATTCGCCTTGTGTTTCGTTTTGGCTCGATGAGTGCTTGCATTGTTGTCTTTAATTGTCATTCCATTTCATATGCATAGCATACATCTCATTTCATATGCATTGTTGTCGTGTAGCGAACGATCCCGCGGAGGGTGAAGTGGCCGCGATCGAGGGTGATCACGGTGAGCCAGTTGTCGTTGAGGATCCGGCAGAAGCAGCAGGCAAGAACCTATGCATATTCATTCGTATATGTAATTGTATTTTTGAGAATAAATTGCCTATTTGATGATTAAGTCAAGCATTAGGAATTGAAATGGGAAGTAGGGCTAGATCCTACTTGTTGCACATACGCTCCTTGTTAATTGCTAAACACCTCCTTTGGAGCTAGACTACGGGTATTATATTGCGTCCCTGCTTAGTTTGCATAGGCGTCGGGTTGGGCCAAGTGGTGGATGGTCCACCGCTTGAGATCAATTACTTTACTTGTGATAAAATGAAATGGGTACGGTTATGTAAGGAAAGGTTGAATTGGAGACCGGGCGGGAAGGTTGGGACATTGGGTAAGGAGACCCGATGTGGTAGTTCCCGTCTGAGTTGATTAAGGACCGATTCGATGGTTGCCCTTTGATTGAGCACACCCCGGTTGGTCGCATGCCCGATTATGGTACGGTAAGCCACTCTTTCTCTCATACGGAATCGATGGACCGTAACTTCCTGTAGTTGGACGTGGTTGAGGGCGAGGCTTAGGCCGACTCTCGAGCGCCAAGCCGGGCTTGGGGCTGCTCGAGGGGGTGCTAGGTTTTCGGGCCACAGGAGGGACGCCCGATTGGGTATGATTGGGAGGGGGTTGACACTAGGCCCTTGTGGTAAGTGTCGTGCGATCAATGCTTCTCTGCAGGGTTAAATAAGCGATTCGAATTGCCGCGCTCTCGGTTATGAGCAAGCTCTTTCATCGCACAGTCACGTAGTAAGAACTTTGTCGGGGGGTCGGGTAATTTCCATAAATTACCTCGGATGCCACCAACGACCAAGCTTCGCTCCGCCCAGAAACCACCAGGAGTCGTTACCCTGGGATTGTCTAAATCGAGCTTGGAAGGCTACGCATTAGGCGGATTCGAGCTTCGGGCTCGGGTGGGGACCGAGAATGCCACGTACTCGATCGATTAGAGCTCGAGCTGGGTAAGATGTCAAGCTTCGGTCTTGGTCATCGGCCGACCTTCAGTCTCGGGGTCGGTAGGAATAACCACCGCGTAACTTCCGGTTGGCGATTCGTTTCCGTGGGGCGTGGCGGAAAAGATAAGATCCACCCGGTTGCCACGTTTGGGCGAGGTCCAAGCGTGCGGCGAATGAGGTCATGGAGTTCGATCCTTTGTAAGCTATAAAGGGTCCCGTCATCGTGAGGAGACGGATAACTTTCTTCATGATAGCGGCTTCTGATTGTAAAACTCGGACACATTGCAGTAAGCGAGAGGTGAGTAGGGCCATTATCTCTTTCGAAGGCCGAACCAGGGTAAACTCACGTGTCCACATTGGGTTGGAATCTGGTGAGCCGTTCTTGAGTAATCCCTCACGTAAGAAGGAGTCACGCAGTTGGTCCCTCCACCAACAAGTAAGCTTCGGCGGGGCTGTTCCCCAATAAATCGGCATTTGGCGCCGTCAGTGAGGGACCGAGCTTTCCTTCGTGAGAATCCAGGAGAATGTCGAATCGAGAACCACGGAGGCTCGCCCGAGATCGAGGAAGAGGACAAGCGATTCTTCAACGATGGAAGTGGCGGCGTCGCCGTCATTAGAAAATCAAAGGCAGTTCGAGAGCTTTTCCTGGAAGCCGGCTACTGCCGGGCCGATTCTTTCGCTCCCAACTTCGGCGCCCTCTCGGGCCGGCGAATGCAGGCGAGCTCGATGCGGACATCCCGAGCCTCTGAGCTCGACCAGGAGGACGCTTCACGGGGAGACAAGTGATGTCCCCCTCGCGATCCGTCAATCCGTAGCGTCTTACGTTGCGGAAGAGGATAAACGAGAGCAAATCCCGGTGGCGGCGTCTTCACCTTCTGGCGGCCAAAGAGCACCTGCGAGCATCCACTGAATCGGATGACCGAGCTTGCGGCGAAACAAGTCAGTGGCTTTGGCCCGATAAGACCGGGCGAGTTCGTGAGAATTTCCGCAGCGTCACGGAACTCCGGGCCGTCTGACGGCCAGGCTCGTCACACGCGTTCCCCGGCGGGAGCGCCTTCAAGCTCACAGCCCGCGGTGGTGCGCAACCTCGAAGGAGTTTCTGAGCAAGTCGACCCTAGAAGCCATGGCGGCGGCGTGGCCAAGCGACCTCGAAATCGCCCACCAGACATAAGGCGGAGGCCTCCGGGAAAAGGGCGCGAGCAATTCACAGGAAACGCAGCATGCGGCGTCAGCCAGCGCCACCAGATGACTCACCTTGTGCCGCAGTGGTAGTGCCTTTGTGGCCGACAGGCTCGGGAGGGCACCGGAGCAATTCAGGGGCTCCCTCGGGACCAGCGGAATGTGAGCCCGAGACCAGAGCAGGCGGAACATTCCTCATCGGGCCACTCCCCATCCTACTGAGCGTAGGAGACTTTCACTCGCCGGGCCCACTAACCTCGGGCTCGGTGGCGAGATCGCCCGGCCGCGCCGTGGTAATCACCCGGCGATCCGTGTTCGGGTGCGAGGCGTTCAGCGGCGTCGGCTGCGACAGTGACTGTCGACAAGGTTTAAGCCAGGGCCACATCGAGAGATTCGGCGGGACTCGAGAACCGACGAGTTTCTCTCGATCTACACCACGGCCATTTTAGGCTGCCAGGGGTGATGAAAGGTGATGGCCAACTACGCCTGATCCTGGGCAGTAGGCTCGAGGCGTGGCTATTCAACGAGAAGGAGAACTCGATCCGGTCACTGGGCCCGGTGGCGGCACTCTCAGAGCAACTTCCCGGGGCTACGCTCGTCAGCCGAGAAGGGCGCGACCTCAGCGTCGTCTGAGGCGGGCGGAACCTGCGCCCGATTCGTCCGGTAACTTCATGCAAGTCAATTCCATCGAGCATCTCGGATGAAGCGGTCGTCAGGGCTTTCAAGTTCGAGAGTCAGGGCGTCACGCTTTACTCGGGACCTCGAAATCCACCGGGACATCACGGACCAGCGAGTACATTCCGCGTAGGCGACGTATGCCAATGCGGACGAGCGTCCGGTGGAAGAAAATTTCTTTGGGCCAGGAAAGCCCTCGGCCCCGGGCTCGAAGGGCATCGGCCGGAAGAAGCGTAAGCTCTATCGAGAAAAAAATCAAAGAAGAAAAAAATCCTCTGTCTCGGCATGGTGGCGGCTCTATCGAAAGACAACGGCCAGAGCCTCGCGATCGTATGAGAGCAGAAGGAAAAGTCGGCCAGGTTCAATGGAACAACGGCGAGCCGGGAGCGACCAAACGGCGACCAGCGGGGCGAGCTGAGTGCCTATTACGCGGCTCCACCAGGCTCATGGGCATGACCTTGGAGTGCGGGGCGTGGGCCTCCCCTTTGGGCTTGATTCTACAATGGTAAGGGTCCCATGCCCACGCTCCCCGGAGGTGGAAGGGGGCGTCAAGAACAAGAAAGCCGCCGAAGAAACAAGAACAGGCATGAGTACCAAGAGTCGAGAAATCACATCGCCAGTGATATTCGGGGCTCGCCTTTATGGGTCGCGTCGGGAGTTGAAGGAGGCGCCGCGAAGTGCCGTGTCACTTTCGGGGAAGCCTCTGTCCGGCTCAAGTGGTCGAAGCTGCCGATCACCTTCTCCGAGGGGCAGCGCCCTCAGGGGATAGCGAAACCCCAAAGGCTTCCGTTGGTCGTTGGCCAACAATCGCAACACCACGGTATGGAGTCGGGTCCTTGTGGATTGCGGAAGCTCCTAGACACGATATCTGCCAAGGTCTTGGGCGAGATCACCAGATCCTCGCTCCAAGATCAAAAACATGGTGGTCGTTCTCACGGGATAGTGCGAGCGTCGGTCGGGGCCACTTGGCGGATCGTCACTGCCGGTCGTTAAGCAATCAGAGGCAACTTCGAGCGGAGCTCATCCTGCGTTAGTGGTCGATTCGAGTCGACATAACGCCATCTGGGCCGACCAGTATTCGCCAAATTCATAGCGCCACTCATCACGGCTACGATTAGCGAGTCCCGGCCGTGGCGTGATCACGATCAAGAGGCGAGAAGCAGCTCTAAAGCTGCGACGAGAGGCGTTAGACATGATCGGTCAGTGCCCAGCGAGGGCCGAGCAAGAGCCAGAGTTCCGGCCCAAGGCTAGCCTCAAGCGAGAGAGGAGAAACCAAGGCCATCCGTTGTCGCGACATAAAGCCAGACAAGGTCGTACACGTGGGGAGCTTCCTAGATCCTAAATAGGAACTCGAGCTCGTGACCTTCCCCTCAGGAGAAGCGCGGACACGTTAAGCTGGGAACCGTCAGAGCATGCCGAGAGTCCCAAGGAGTCAGTCGAGCGAGCCTGAAACTAAGCGATTCGGCTTTGACAAAAAGCACTTTGCGGCGAAGCTCGGCGCTTCTCCGGAGAAGCAAGCCATCATCGAAGAAGGCTGGACAAGCTCCTCAAAGCCGGTTTCATTCGGGAGTCGACCATTAGGTTGGTTGTGCTTGATCATCGTGATGAAGAAAGGAGGCAAGTGGCGCGCATGTGCCGATCACCTGCGAGTGAATGCATGCAGAAGGACAATTTCCCGCTACCTCGGATAGACCCGGTTAGTCGGCCAGCGGCCGGACTCAGAAGCGATGAGCTTTGCAGGCGCCTACCGAGGCTATCACCCAGATCGGTATATGCTCCGCCGATAGCGAGGAAAACTTCCTTCATCACGCCCGTTTGGCACGATTACGCTACGACCATGTCCTTCGGTCTAGGAATCTTTGGAGCAACCTTCCAGCCTTATCACGAAAAACCTTCTCGGGCCAAATAGGTGGAACACGGAAGTGTATGTAGGCGACATAGTCGTCAGAGCAAAATGGCCTCAGACCATGTATCCAGATCTAGAGAGACTTTTCATAACCTCAATAAGCATCGAATAAAGTTAAACCCTGAAAAATGTGTGTTAGGTCAAAGGCTCAAGGTGCTCCGGATACATGATCGGCCCACAAGGAATCGGGGCCAGAGAGAAGATAAAGCCATCGAGAACATCGACCACCGACTTGTACTCGGGAGGTCGATCCTGGCGGGAGAATGGCGACCTTAAGTGCGTTTCATCTCGAGGCTCGAGGCAGCGGCCTACCTTTCTTCAAGCGCTCGAGGAAGCGACGGTTTCACTTGGGCGAGCAAGCGAACCGCTCTTTCAAAACCGCTTAGCTGGTATTTGTCAAGACCCGGTCTTGACCCGCCCATGATAGGAAGGTCCTCTTGCTTTACCGCCACCCCATGCGGTGCGCCCGTCATCCACGATGAAGCGGGGCCAGAAATTGCGCCGATCTACTACATCAATGAGTCTTACGGACCAAGGAGCGTTACCGAGGTCGAGAAGCTCCTTTATGCGCTCCTCGTGGCCTCGAAGAAATTAAGACACTACTTCCAGGCACACAAAATACAAGTCGACCAACTTCCGTGAGGAAATTCGGGAATCGGGGCCCATAGCGGGCGGATCGCGAAATGGGCCATGGAGCTCGCCGGTCGAGATCGAATTCTCGGCTAGAACAGCGATCAAATCCAGGTCTAAGCGGACTTCTAGCGAATGGACAAACCAGCCCCGTCAGAACCCGAACCCACCGGTAGAAACGGTCATTTGGGTCATGCGCCGGCGGATCCGAGCTTCACGATTGCTCGGGGTGAGTAGATCTCGAATCCCCTCGGGAAGCGGATCAATCGCCCTCAATTGCATTTGGCGCCAACAAACAGCGGCCGAATCTGAAGGTGCGCTGGCGGGCTTCGGGCATCTGGCGCTCGGAGTCAACGACTAGCTGCGGCGACTACGCGGGTGGGTAAATCAACAGGTTAACAAGGAGTATCGGTGCTCAGATGACTCAATAAGCGCTTTACGGCTGAAGTAAGGAAGATGGAAAAGTACTTGAAACTTGAAGTACTATACATCCCGGGAAGGACAATGCCCTGGCCGACCATCTGTCGAAGAGTCGGTTCGCTCGATTTCAGCTCGGCGAAGGTGCTCATCGAGCACGATCTACAACCCTCCATACCCCAGGAGGAGGCAGCAGCCAGGAGCGGGTGGTACCGTCTCCTTCCTCGGCGGGATCTGCAGGCCCGGATGGCGCCATTAGTCAATGCCGTGCAGGACCTTTGCCAGGGAGGAAGGCAGAAATCCGGCTAGTGAGGCGCTCCTCGACCTATAAAATGATCGAGGTCTCTTATACAAAGGCGCTTAGCGTCTCTCCAAGTGCATCACCCAAGAGGAAGGCAAATATCTCCTCAAGGATATCCATGGCCAGCGGGATGTGTGGAGCTCACTCGTCCTTTAGGACCTTGGTGAGCAAAGCCTTCCGATTGGAGTTACTATTGGCCATGACCTGGCCGTCTGCGCTCAATAGTAACCTCCTGTGATCTTGCCAGTTCCATGCTCGGAAGGTCCATCGTGACATACAGCGCTCTGAGACCATGTCTAACTTTGGCCGTTCTCGGTTTGGGGCATAGACATACTCGGTCCATTTCCAGGAAGGAGGGTTGTAAATACATTAGTGCAATCGACACCTTCACTAAGTGGATCGAGGCCGAGCCTATATCAACCATCTCGGACACAGGCGGCTAAAGGTTCTTCGCAATAATGTAGTAACCAGCTTTGGCATTAAGTCGTGCCTCATTACCGACAGCGGCACTTTCGATTCTCAGCGAGGTGTTTGAGAAGCTTATTGCGAGGAAGTCGGGACAAGATGCTCCGCATCGTGGCCCGCACCCAGAAGCAATGGGGCGGCGTGCGAGCAGCGAATCGTCAAGGAATCAAGAAGAGAGTCTTCAAGAGCCTCGATCGGCATGAGTCGAGCACAGGTGGGCGAAGCTACCCCGATCCTCTGAGTCGATCCGCACCACGAGCCAATGAGCCACGCAGGGAGACCCCCTTTCATCGTATATGGCGGAAGGCCATTGTCCTACCGCGAGGTTGTCTAGGATCCCGAGGTGAACCTGGCGATAACATCGGCCAGGCACGCCTTCTCGACCTCGACCTTGCGGAGGCGACTTCGTGAAGCAGACTCTGTTGCGATCCAGCGGTTTACACGCAAGCTCTTCGAGAACCGCCAGCCGTCGCTACGACCAAGGACCTTGCGTCGGCGATCTCGTTCTGACGGGTCAAGACACTGTCCAAAAGCCAACAAGCTAACGCCAAGATGGGAAGGTCCTTACACGGTCGTCTCAACAACACGCCCCGAAACGTCGGCCTGCAATGGAAGATGGTCGAGAACTAGCTAGTACTTGGAACATTGACCAAGCTGCGTAAGTTCCATGTCTAACCTACGCCGTTTTTACCTCTTTAATAAACTTTATCACCTTACCCTCCCATTCTCTCTCTCCCTCTCTTTCCCCATTCTCTGATTAAGCTCGGCCTAGACAAAGTGTCGAGGGGGCAAGTCGGTCGTTGAGGCAAAACACCACGTCGACAAAAGCTCGACCTTGAGGCCTCGCTTCCTCGTAAGGCGACCATCTTTTTAGCGGTAGACCTCCACCCAAGTAAAGGTCGCCAGGACACCCCGCCAGCGGTTCCGAGCTCAGTCGGCGGTCTTGTGGCGCCAGCGTCACAGTAACCCTAAGGGCCTACGGTCCGCGAGGAATTCTACTCATGCGAATGCGTGCTCGCGATTCGCCCGCGACCTCCGTTGGCGAGAAACTATAGAGGTACCATGTGGCCACGACCTGCGGCCTCGTGCAACTTTTTCGCGCCAAAATGGTCACCTCGACCTCGTGCTACTTCAGCGAGATAGTCATTTCCTCGATACGATTAACCACTAAGTCGCGTAAGGCTGCGGACACGAAACAAATCGTTGTCATCTCGAGGGAAAAACAAAAAACGTCCATTTAAACCAACTCATTCTATATTCAAGCTGGATAGTTTCTCCTAAGTTTTCTGGTAAAAGGCGAGGAAAAGAAAATTCTGAGGGCGACGCGTTTCTCGTCTCACGCATAAGCGGCGAGCTCATCCTGCAAAGTCAAGCTCGGACTCAAAGGTCGAGCACCGCGCGGCGAGCTTCGAGCCTTCGCTGCTAAACGCTTGTCGAAAGTCGCTGGACTCCTCCGATTCTTCGATCGATTGTCCTTCGGCGCCGGTAGCGTCGCGCAAAGTCCATGCCAGAGTGGCTTCAAGGCAGAGCCTTGCACCTTTCGCTCCGGTCGGCGCTCACTGGAGCTTCAGCGCCACGGACTCCTCCACCTTTCATGGATCTCGGCCTCGGAAGATGTCGGCTCGACAACGGCGCTCGAGCTCGCAATCTTAGCGTCTGCTCGGCAGTGCTTAGGACAACCAGCGGCGATCGCGGCATGGAAGTCCTTCATGGTGGACTCCGGCCTGCGCAACAAGGCGTTTTCAGTCGTAATCGAAACTCTCGGTAAAAGTACATAAGTCAGAGTACTTACCCCAAGAAGTCGGGTCTCAGCCTGATGGAACAACTCGGCGGGGTCCTCCACCTCGCTCACAGGCGGAGTAAGGGATCCCAGCCTTAGTCCCCTTCTCCTTGATCGGGCTCGGAGGCTTGAGCAGCTCACAGTCCCAGAAGGCGATGGACTTTTGCCACTGAGGGCCGACCTCAAAAGCCTCTGGAGAGGGCGGCCTCGAAACAGGATTACCTCGCTCTTCTTCCTCCGGAGCAGAGATTGCGCCGAGGGCTCGCCTCCTCGTCGGGGCTCCCTCAGCGTCCACGGCCATAGAACAGCAGGGGACAGGGTCGGTAT
Organism: Rhipidocladum racemiflorum; assembly: GCA_036346355.1. NCBI lineage: Eukaryota > Viridiplantae > Streptophyta > Magnoliopsida > Poales > Poaceae > Rhipidocladum > Rhipidocladum racemiflorum. Next base: position 64,326,495 of record CM070576.1, on the reverse strand, counting down.
CCGGCCCTTGGGCGCGGCGACATCCCGAGTGCGGAATCAGCAGGGAGCATAGGGTCGACGGCCAGGGAGGTCGGTCTCGGCTGGAGCGACCTCGGTGCCCGGCCAGTCCCCTCACTTTGAAGCTGCCCGACCCGCCTCGATGGCCAGGGCTTGTCTCCCCGAGGCCAGTAGGTGGCGCTCTTCCTCGTCGAGCGAGCCCCACCAGGATTAAGGTCCCCGTGGCCCGAGGCGTGTGGGACCCGGCGTGATGTCATGAACAGAGGGGAGACCTCGGCGATCTCCTGAAGAGTCGCGGCGATGATGTCGGCCTGGCCGGAAGAATCCTCGCGGGGAGTCTCGTGACACGCTCATCAGTCGGACTCCACGACTATGATGTGGGGATGCCCTCCCATTGCTGACAGGGCATCGGCGACGCGATCTTCCTCCGTGCCTCCTCTTGGAACCACGACCTCGGTCCCGGAGCTCGTGACCTCGGCTCCACCTCGGTTAAAGTCGCCCATGGCGACCTCGGCGGCCGGGCTAGCTCCCTCTCTGTACGAAGTCAAGAATATAAATCGACCATCGCTTGAAATCCCATAACTCCGCGCCCAACTGCCACACCACTATAGGCGATGTGGGGTTAGAATGGTCTTAGGAGAAAAAGACAAACAAGAAGAAGCGAGAGCGGCCTTGCGGGCGTCCGGCTTCTTGAGCTCGGGCGCCCGGGCCGAGGAAAGGCGACCATGTCGCCTTGGCGCCTTATCGACCACTGGCGGCCGCGAGTCGACCTCCTCCCCGACCTCGAGAGCGATCGGCGTTGAAGCGCGATTGGCGTGGCAGGCGACCTACTGGGACCTCGGGACCAGAGGCGAGAGTCGGCTCGTCCTTCTCCTCCTCGCGGTCCCCAGGAGGCCGAACTCGAGCTCACCGCGCAAGCTCCGCTGAAGACGCGTCGACCCTCGGCTCAACCTTCGCTGTTGGGCCGAGCGCGGCTGCGGCCTCCTTCTTCGCCAGCGACAGTGGCGCAAAGCGAGCCGTGGCTCGGGATTGTTTCCAGTGTACTCGTCCATCCACAATCTCAGTTCACTCACCTCTGCCGGTCGCATACTCCAAGTGTTGGCGGGGTGAGTGGTCGTCGGGCAGGCGCTGGCGTGTCGCGCTGGCGAGGCAGCGTGGCCCGACGGAGATCAGCCCAGCGGCGCTTGCGACCCTTTGTCCTTGGTCTTACGACCCGATCCGCCCCGGTAGGATCCGGTACGGGACCACGGCGACCTCGAGGAGCAACCTTCTCTGTTGAAAAGAAAGACTCGAATGAGGTCGGGAGGCCCCGTGGCTGTCAGGACAAGACCGGAAAAAGTCGAATCGAAACTTCACCGCCTCTGTCAGGTTAAGGGCGTTGTTCGGAGATCTGGCGGCCCTCGATGATTTCCTTGCCTTTGAGTGCGAACATCTCGGACACCCTCGCATCCACCAGTCCTCTGCCGGGCTGCATACCCGGCCAAGGGAGAGGTCGTGAAAAGGCATCCTGCTTTCCGGAAAAGAAGATCGAGGCGACGGCATACCTGGCGTGATTCGGGGCGATGTCTGCCACCCCTCGACCTTGAAGAAGGATGCTCCCTCCTCTAAGAGGCGATATCGGTTCCTGGCGTAGTCGGAGTAGCGTCGGCGTCGGACCAGGCCGTGAGCTCGTTGATCGTCGCGAGATCTTCTCCTCTCGGGCTCCACGGCGGTCGGGGTGTCTCGGCAATGCGACCTCTGGCACCAGTAGGAAAGCGTGCCGCCCTCAGCTTTCCTCAAGTAGAACCATGAGTCGGCCCAACCCGACCGAGTCATGGCGTGAAGCTCGGGTACTCGTATGGTCGAAAGTAGGGCCTTGACGGAAATAGAAGCGGCCGAGCTGCAGCGTCTTGCGGTGCAAAAAAGTGTAGAAGTGGAAGAAGAGGCCCGGGGAGTGGGCTCGGCCCACGAACCCTTCGCGAGATGGGTAAAGATGGCCATGATGAGAACGAGTTGGGGTGGAGGTGAAGCGATCTCGCACTCGCGGGGCGGTCACGGCCTCGACGAACTCACTTTGGGCGTCTGAGCCCGTTTATGGCGTAGAGCTCGGTGGAGGCGATCTCCCCTCCTCATTGCGGGCTCTCTTCGTCGCGGGGAGCTCTCCATGTCTGCGTCGGTACTTCGCCGCGCTCGAGGGTCTCCGACTGCGCTGTCGACTTCTTTGGCCTTGAACCGCCATGAGGATGAGGAAGATGATCAAGGAGAATGATGGCGCGAAGCGAGAGGAGTGTGAGACCACGGCGATGATATCTGACCAAGTGAGTCTAAGGGTTTCTCTTGAGTGTTTAAAAAACTCCTCCAGGAGATGAGGAAGCCCTAGAGCCTGAAGAGCGATTGAGGCGTTCGCCCATCGAAAGCGACACGTGGAGCACGCCAAATCAAGCCGAATCCTGCCGGAAAAGGCGGTTCCCGAAGAACGATTCGAGGCTTCTAGGAGAAGGAAGGCTGAAGAAGGGCCCGCCACATTGCTTGGCTCGAGCGGCAGTGAGGGAACAAGCTCGTTCGAAGGAGGTTAATAGCTCGTTGGTCGCGGATGTCAGCCGCGGCAAAACCCGACATGCTTTCAAGTAGAGCGGTAGGCCCAAGGGAAGGCCTTCCTTAGACCTTTTCCAGCCAGACCTCGGGAGCTAGGCGTCGGGAAGTCGGGTAATTTCCATAAATTACCTCGGATGCCACCAACGACCAAGCTCGCTCGCCGAGCCACCGAGTCGTTACCACAGGATTGTCATCGAGCTTGGAAGGCTACGCATTCCGGCGATTCAGAAACTCGGGCTGGGTGGGACCGAAAATGCCGCACGTACTCGGTCGATTCAGAGCTCGAGCTCGGGTAAGATGTCAAGCTTCGGTGCGGTCATCGGCCAGCCTTCACGAGTCTCGAAAGTCGGTAGGAATAACCACCGGCGTAACCGTTGGCGTTCGTTTCAGTGGGGCGTGGCGGAAAGATAGGATCCACGAGTTGCCCGCGTTTGGGCGAGGTCAAGCGTGCGGGAATAATGGTCATGGAGTTCGATCCTTTGTAAGCTATAAAGGGTCCCCATCGTGAGAGGACAGAATAACTGCTTTCTTGATAGCGGCAATTGTAAAACTTCGGACACATTGCAAGAATGTAAGCGAGAAGTAGGGCCATTATCTCTTTCTCGAGAGGCCGAACGAGGTAAACTCTTTGTGTCCACATTCGTTGGAATCTGGTGAGCCGTTCTTCGAGTAATCCCTCACGTAAGAAGGGGTCACAGTTGGTCCCTCCACCAACAAGTAAGCTCGGCGGGGGCCTGTTCCCCAATCGTCGACAAACTTGAACCGAGGTTCGCCGTCGAGCTTGAGCCCAAATAAATTGGTGATGAGTTTAATCGTTGTGAATTAATGATTGCAATTTCATTTTAGAAGTAGGCGCTGTTACAACTGCTTAACTTGTGAATTGAGTAGTTAGGTAATTAATATAACAAATTGTCGGGGATTGGGATATTCATAAGGACTATTCTGCCCCGACGGTCATGCACTCACCGACCATAAACATCCTCGGACGCGATACCCAAGGATGGATCCCGAGCACCCCCATGCTCGGACACGGGCATACCCGCTATGCCTTGGCAAAAAGTGCTCGTCTACGAGCTTCAAAGACGCGCACGAACAAACGTGCTCGACGAGGCTACGGGGCGGTCGAACCAGGACCAAGGGGACCCTCGGAGATCGCCGAAGGACGTGGTCAACCAATAAAACAGGAAAGTGGTGGTTATTTAGTCAAAGATCCAGGGAAGTTACACCAGGAATTCAAATATGGTGAGAATCAAGGACACGTCCAAAATGGCAACTAGCATGATTTTAGGAGGCAGTTACCATGTATATACCACGATACCTTGTATTTAAGCCCCCTCCAACAACAAGGAGGGGGGATCCCATGGCGAGATCCATGTATTTGTATCCTTCAATCCAATACAGAGAAACGCCTCTAGGCGACTGGACGTAGGGCTATTATCTCAACCGTGAGAGGCCTGAACCAGGATAAAATCCTTGTGTTTATGTCTGTTCTAGTGGACCATCTCCCGCGTCTTCGATGCTACACCTTTGGCAGAAAGGGGCTCTGTTGATCCCCCATTCAACAAGTAAGCTCGACGGGAGCCCGTTCTCCAATCGTCGACACAAATGTTAAGCTTTCTGCACTTTTACCTTCAGCCTGGTTCCTTGCTACATCCAAATGCATAAACCTTGGAGTCGGTCATGTCGGCGTATTCTACACCAAGGTACCCGCTCCACCGCGCTACAAAAGGAATCAAATGGCAACCAGGGCGTGCTTGGGCCCGCTGCCACGGCAAAAGAAAAAACCCATACGGTGGTTGCGCCGTGACACGTGGCGTCTGAGCGACAGGCGACCGGTGATCGCCCGACCACGTGGCGTCTGAGCCAGGCCCGGCGACCAATGATGTCGCCCAATGACACGTAAGCGTCTGAGCCAGGCGGCTGGCGACCGGCCGTGATCGCCCAGCCGGACACATGGCGTCTGAGCCAGGCTGGCGACCAAAGAAGGTGGTCGCCCCAGCGGACACGTGGCGTGCAAGCTAGGCCACTGGCGCACCATCCCCGGGATAGTCCTGTCGAGATCAGGGATATTAAATGCGAATCGTGCGCATTTAATGTGCAAGCATGGGAGCTGCAGCGTGGCGGCGCGCCTTCCCCAGGCGCATCATGGCTTTGGGAGACGTCACAACTACACCTCACCCCGTGGCGGAACGGACGGCGTTGGTGGACATGAGGCCCAAGCGGAGACTATGATAGATACAGCAGGCATTAATGGATGTAAGAACAGCGGCGTGCGCATTAAATGAGCCCATGCCAGTGTAATGATGATGGCTTGCAGTGTAAGCCTCCCATGCGCCCCCGTCAGTCCGAGTATAAAAGGAAGCCGGGGTGCATGGGAGAAAGGGTTCGGTTCGACTCATTGTGAGTAGGTTTTCATCCTCTCCAGCAAGAACACAAGCAATACCAAGAAAGGCAGGACTAGGGTTATTACTCTTCGGAGGGCCTGAACCTGGGTAAAAAACTCTTTGCGTTCCCCCGTTAGCCTGAGCCTCCCGGTGCCCGGATCGTCACCGTTTTCCCTTCCGAGGCGATTGCCCCGAAAGCCCCCCGTCAGAACCTCATAAGCACCCGTCTCGGAGGTGCCTGTTGGCTAGTACGCCGACAGTGGCGCGCCAGGTAGGGGCTATTGGTGGTTAGATTGCCTACTCTTTTTCACTCTTAGTTCGGGGCTCAGCAGGAGTAGGGGCGCTTGTCTGCATGGCGGAATCGCATTCCAAGCGCAGCAATCTGCCCGAGGCAAGGGGCGCCCGTAGCCGGTCCCAATGTTCGGAGAGGGGGCCGGGCCACCCGGGCCCCTCCGCCGCGGGAGCGGTACACTTGGCTTCCGCGCCCAGGGGTCAGCCTGTCCAACGGCGCTTGGCGCTGGGGGACGACACCCCCGCGCGAAGCCTTCAGGCGGCCCGGCTCCTCCTCAATCATCCTCCGGTGACCACGGGGGCGACACCCGGCCACTCCTTGGCTGCGGGATATCGTCCACACTGGTGGATGCCGCCAAAGAACAAGTTGAAGCGCGACCCAATGGGCTTCGGCATGAGGCGACAGGAGCTCACAGAATCGACGCGCCGGTTTCCACCGCCACACGACAATTTCTCCCGGCGCCAAGGACTGGGCAAGGGGAAGGAGTCTGGTTGCAACCCCCTGCAGAACGGGGATGGGCACGTGACTCGCTTCTTCCGCGGTCCCCGAGTCCAGGGGGAACTGCGAAGACCTTCGATCGCGCCTTGACGAGAGGCAACGTCGGCCGACGGTGACTTGCGTCGTGTCCTTCGCGAGCGCCGCGAGGTGCAAGACCGGGGCTCCTCCCTCGGACTCTGGCGAGCGCAGGTCACACTCCTCATCCTCTCCTCAGATCGAGGGGCCGCGAACGCTGCTCCCCCTACAACGTCGGATGCCAGCGTTCTCTCTCCGCCTTCGACAGTGCATGGCCGGAGAGGTTCCGCCCGCCTCCTTCGAGAAATATGATGGTACCACCAACCCGGAGGAGTTCCTGCCAGATCTACACCACGGTGGTGCGTCTTGCGGGAGGATCCGAGAAAGTAATGGCCAACTACCTCCCAACATCGCTGACGGGCTCTGCCCGATCTTGGCTGCTTAACCTCCCGCGAGGCTCTGTACACTCGTGGGAGGAGCTGTGCGACATTTTTGTCGCCAACTTTCAGGGCTCTTACGCTCAACCAGGCGTGGAGGACGATCTCCACGCTCTGGAGCAGAAAGAGGGGGAGTCCCTGAGAGAGTTCATCCGGCGGTTCAGCCACTGCCGCAACACGATCCCCCGGATTTCTGAGCAATCGGTGATTATTGCTTTCCGGAGGGGGGTCCGAGACCAGAAGATGCGGGAAAAGATGGCCACGCGCGTCATCTCAACCACGTCTGAGTTGTTCTCCCTGGCGCACAAGTGCGCCAGGGCGGCCGAAGCCCGGAAGTGCGCGACAAGACCCTCTGACTCCGGCGATGCTGGCGCCTCGAAGTCCTCCGACCGCAAGAAGAAAAAGAAAAAGCGGCGGGAGGCGACCGCTAGGGAGGTCTTGGTCGCTGAGCCGGAGCCCAAGTCCCGGCGTCATGACGACCAGGACCGGCGAGATGAGCGCCGGGGCGGGCGTGGCGACCGCAGGGACCGTCGCTCGCTTCGCCATGAACGATGGTGGCAAGCCCTATTGCCCCATCCATCGAACAAGCGGACACGACTTGGAGGATTGCCAGGTTGTGTCCAAGTTGGTCGACAGGCGGCTCAAGAAGCGCCGTGAGAAAGACCACGAAGACGAAGACGACGAAGATGCAGCTCCGTTAGCCTTCCAACAGGCAGAGCGCACTGTGGCGTTCATACACGGTGGCTCCGCCACTTACTCATCGAACTCGCAGCACAAGCGAGATCTCGAGACAGTGTGTGCCACAACGTCATCCTCCGGCGAGCCACCGTTGAAGTGGTCGAGCAATCGATCACTTTCAGTCGGGCCGACCACCCGGAGAACACCTCCGGCCCTGGCCATCTCCCGATCGTGGTGTCTCCCACGGTCCGCAATGCGAAGCTGGGGCGGGTCCTGGTTGATGGAGGCAGTGCCATCAACCTGCTATCTGTGGGGCGTACCAGGCGCTCCAAATCCCGTCTGAGGAACTTCGTCCGCCCCATTGCTTACGGAGTTGCCCCGGTGTAGGCCTCTTACCCCTGGGGCAAGTCCGGCCGGTTACGTTCGGAAGTTCGAGAACTTCCTGACAGAGCTGGTGGATTTTGAGGTCGCCGATTTCGACCTCCCTTACAACGCCTGCTCGGCCGCCCGGCCCTGGTCAAGTTCATGGCAGTGGCACATTATGCCTACATGCTGGTGAAGATCCCAGGGCCTGGAGGCCCAATTACGGTGAAGGTGGATAGACTGGAAGCCCTGCGACTCGCCAGCGTACCGGCAGGATCTGGCCGGCACCACCGCTTTCGGCGCGACAAGGGCGACAACCGGGCCCCTCGGTCAAGACCAGCGCTCGCCCAGGCCCTTGGGCGAGGCAAAGCGGTCCCGTGGGCGAGGAAGGCACGGGCAAGGTCGTCAAGATCGACACCGACCTCGGCGCAAATAGGAAGACGCGCTCGTCACCTTCCTCCGGTCTAACCTGGATGTGTTCGCCGGGAACCTTCGTAAATGACCGGGTCCCAGTGAGGTGATCGAGCACCGATTAACAACGCTCCCTGGAGCGCACCGGTTCGGCAAAAGATCCGTGGCAGGCGCTGGCGACAGGATGCCATTCGGGATGAAGTGGAAAAACTTTTGTCTCGCTAAGATCGTGCGGGAGGCCACCTACCCGAGTGGTGGCCAACCCCGTGCTTGTGAAGAAGTCCAACGGGAGGTGGCGAATGTGCATCGACTTTACTGACCTCAACAAAGCTTGCCCCAAGGACCCGTACCCCTTGCCGCGGATAGACATCGTCGTCGACTCCACGGCGGGTGCAGCTTCTGTCTTCCTCGACGCCTACTCGGCTACCACCGGATCAGCATGGCGCGAGAAGATGAAGAAAAGACCGCTTTTGTGACTCTCGGTGTATCTTGTTATGTCGAGGATGCCTTTCCGGGTCAAGAACGCCGGGCGCCACCTACCAGCGGGCCATGCACATAGTATTTCGGCCCCAAATAGGGAAGAATCTGGAAGTGTATGTTGATGATCCGTGGTAAAAACAAAAAAGGCGATGAGCTCGTTCAGATCTAGAAGAGATCTTCTCTCGCCTTAGAAGCTCTTGTGGTTGAATCCCGAGAAGTGTGTGTTTGGTGTTTCATCCGAAAGCTGCTCGGTTTCTGGTCTCGGTAGTGGAATCGAAGTCAATCCGGAAAGATAGAAGCAATCGAAGCGGATGCGTAGCCTACCCGGCTCAAGCAACTACAATGCTTGATCGTAGGCTAGCCTCCTGGGCGGTTCATATCCCGGCTCGGGAAAGAAGTCTGCCATTGCTCAAGCTATTGAAGAAGACCAACTCATTTGAATGGACCCTAAGCCCAACGAGCATTTGAAGATCTGAAGAAGTACCTCTCTTCCCCAGTCTTGGTTGCTCTGGCCGGCGAGCCGTTCTTCGTATGTCGCGGCTAGCCCTTACGTAAGCGCAGCGGCCGTGGCGGAACGGGAAGGTGTTCAACGGCCGTGTACTACATCAAGAAAATGCTACACGACGCAGAAACAAGGTACCCTCAGGCTCGTAAGATGGTCTATCTTTGTGGTGATAGCGTCGAGAAAGTTGGGCACTATTTTCAAGGGAGGGAGATCACGATAGTCTCCTCATATCCTTTGCGTGAAATCCTCCACAACCGAGAAGCCGAGGGCCGCATCGCAAAGTGGTCCTGTCGAGTGGGGAGTTCGGTGTCAAGTTCGCTCCTCGACCGCGATAAAGAGTCAAAGGTCGGGCGGACTTTGTCGCCGAGTGGACTCACCAGCCCGGCCGATGAGGTCCCCGTGTCCTCCCCTGGACGCTCTTCTTCGACGGGTCCTTCAGGCTTGAAGGCGCGGGGCTGAGGGTTCTTCGGTCTCTCCGGACCAGGGGACCTCCTCAAATGCGTAGTCGTCCTCGACTTCAAGGCCACTAACAACGCCGCCCAGTACGAGGGCTTGTCGGTGGCCGCGGCCGCCAGCACGTCGGCGTCCGGCTACCGCAAGTAAAGGGCGACTCCTGGTCGCCAATCGTGCAAGGAAGGACTTCTCTGTCCCGACCCGCCATGGCGGCGTACCTGGCGGAGGTCGAAGTTGGAAAGGCATTCGAAGGGTTGGGGTATACTCACATCCCCGACGCGACAACCATCTGGCGATGAGCTCGCCCGGCTCGCCTCAACCAGATCTCTGTGCGGTCGGGGTCTTTGAAGAAAGGCTTCGCGATCATCCATCGCAGCCCCATTTCCGGCGGGGACGGTGGTGATGCCGCTTCACCCCGCTCTTGGAGGGAAAGTGGCTCCGGCGAAACGCTGGCTGCCGGAGTACCCGACGGCCACCTCGTGGTCGCTGTGCTTGACCGGAAGGCACATGGATGGATCCGATCCTGGCCTACGAGGATCAAGAATGCCCCGACGATGATGCGGCGAAGAAGGTAGCACGAAAGGCCAAGTGCTATACCCTGGTAGGCGGGGATCTATACCGCCGGGGTAAGAACGGAATTCTTCAAGTGCATCACTTCGGGAAGAGGGGAGCAGCTTTGCTCTCACGATATCCACGAGGCGTGTAACGGGAGCCATATGTCCGGACGAGCGATGGCGGGAAAGGCTTTCCGTCAAGGGTTCTATTGGCCAACCGCCCTCGGGATGCTTGCGGTGGTGAGGAGATGCGGCGTGCGATTCCACGCCAAAGCAGATTCACCAACCAGCCAGGCCACCGCAAACTATCCCGCTCTCTTGGCCCTTCGCGTGCAGGGCTGGACATCCTGAGCCCGTTCGCGGGCCACGAGGCTACACTCCACCTGCTCGTCGCCGCCGACAAGTTCACCAAGTGGGTGGAAGCCGAGGCGATGAGATCCATCACCGCCGCACCGCAATCAAGTTCATACAAGGGATCTTCGCCGCTTTGGGGTCGCCAACCGCATTATCACCGACAACGGCGCCTGATTTACCGGGCCGACCTTCTTGGATTTCTCGTGAAGAGATGGGCACCAAAGTCCGCTTTGCCTCGATCGCCCACCCCAAGAGCAACGGCGGTCGAGCGGGCCAACGCTACCGGTATTGAAGGGCCTCAAGACCGGGCGTTCGACCGACTCCACAAGCGTGGCGCCCGGTGGATCGAAGAACTCCCGGCCGTGTTGTGGTCACTTCGACCACTCCTAGCCGGGCTACGGGAAACTCCTTTCTTCCTGGTCTCTGCGCAGGTCGTTTCTCCCTTCTGAATTGGAGCTGGGATCACCCCGCGTCGCGGCGTTCACAGAAGAGGAGCAGGAGGGTCTGCGCCGGGACGACGTCAACTTCCTGGAAGAGGCGCGAGACCGAGCGGCTTTGCGTGCCGCAAGATACCAACAAAGTCTCAGACGGTACCACGCCTCCCGGGTCAATGAGAGAACACTGGCAGCGGGCGACCTGGTCTTGCGAAGAATCCAGTCGCATGCCGGGTCGCATAAACTGTCTCCCCAGTGGGAGGGACCCTTCAAAGTGGTCTCAGTCTCTCGTCCCGGGGCGGTCAGGCTGGCCACTGAAGACGGTGAAGAGCTAGCAAACTCCCAAAACATAGAAAATCTGCGCAAGTTCTACCCCTGACCGGTTGTAAGTCCTAGGTCTGGCCCCCGACCGTCGGAGTATGTCTTCCTCTCCGTAGTGGGTCGGGAGAGACCTTATGTTTAAAGTTAAATATTCGCTTTCTTTATCTGAAAGTATTAGTTCTTTCTGCCCTCTTTTCGGTCTTTTGCCCATCTTTGGCGGCCAAGGCACTCGCCTCAGTGCCTCGCCGCCTTGCAAATACCAGTAGTAAAGACGGAATCGCTAAGTGAGAGCGGCGTGCGTAATCAAGCGGTTGGGCGGCTGGCTCAGCACGACCCCCAGCACGGCCATGACACTCCGGGTGTCCCCGTGGGGGTCGGCGTCTTGAGCACCGTTACCAAAAGCCCAAGGTCCTGTCACGACTCACTAAGTGTTCGTTCCCTAGAGGCTACCTGGGAGGTAAATTTTGCTAAGGCGAAAGGTTTGAGGGCCGAGGTCCCGCGGCGCAAGACTTGAAGTCTTTAAGCAATTGTGTGCTCGTTCGCATAGAACCAGAAAAAATTATTACGGCAAAAGCAAGTTCTTAAGCAACCTGGCCAGAAATTTTACATTACTACTTCGTTCGAAATGGCAATGGCCTAAAGTTTTGCAGGCAAGGTCACCACTGATAAAGAAAGGAAGAAAAGCTACTGAGGGGGCGCCGGAGGGTCCTCCGGGTCAACTGCCGCCTCCTCAGCCGCCGCCGCATCTTCAGCATGAGGGGCCACGTCCAGCACCAGCGCCACGTCCTCGGCCACCGCCTCCATCTGGGGGTTCTCCATCGCTAGCTGGGCGGCAACCTGCTCGGAGGCTTCGTGAACTCGCTCCTCCGCTGCGCCCGATCACCCTCTAGCCCTTGGACAAAGAACCGCCGGATTGAAATTAGCGTCACGGTGGCGTGGCAAGCCGGCACGTACTTGGTCGTAGCCGCTGCGATCGCGCGCCCCTCTGGCGGACCGAGCCGAAGGGCGGCAGAAGGCGCGTGAGGAAGTCCGCGATGCAGCAGAGCAAAAGGCGTAATGCCGTGGCCTCTCCTCTCGCGACCCGCTGCTCCACCCAGTGGAGCAAGGTCGCCATCGTCCGATCGAAGGCGTGACGCAAAGATCCGCAGCGTCTCCACCTCCGATCGAGTCCGGCCGCCTCTCCGCCTCGACTCGCGAGAGACGCTGGCGCTGGCTGAGCTTTGCTCCCGCCGCTCCGCTTCCCTCCGCAATCGCAGCTCGATCCCGCCTCCCGATCGTGCAGTGCCACCTCCTCGCGGAGGCGGTTGATCTCGGCTCCCGCCTCCGCCAACCGCTCCTCGCTCGTCACCAGGCGATTGCTCGTCTTTGAGTAGAGCTCGCCGAGGGCCGCCGAGGCATCGGCGTCCGCCGAAACGGAGGCGGTGGGAAGTTCAGGGGTAGGGACGGGCCGAATGGGCCTTGGTCTGGCCGTGGCCGGCGGCGGCGGCTACGAGATGCGTCCGCCGGCCCCCGACCGTCCTGGGGCTCGGCGACCCCGGCTAATGCAGCCCTGACAACCGCGGCACCTTGGCCACCTCACACGGCAGCGGGGATGTCCGGCAGAACCCCTGAACAAAAGAGGAAATAACGGTAAGGATTAATCTTAACGAAGTTTTTATTTTGCATCTCCAGTGAGTACTGGCGCTGGCCTTGGGAAGCGGGGCACGCTCGGAACTAGGACCAGCCCTCCGCGAGGAGGCGGAGGCGGATCCGCCGCAGCCAGCGGAGGCGGAGGTAGACCCGCCACTGCTGGCGGCGGAGGCGGAGGCGGAGGAAGGACCACCGCTACTGGTAGCGGTGGCGGCACCAAAGGGATCGGCGGGATCCAGCCGCACCGGCAGGGCAAGGGCGACGACTTCGCCGGCCGACGAGCCCCCTCGCCCCACGGAGGAACCCGTTGCCGCAGCCGGCAGCCGCGCCGACGTGGAAGCCTCGGCCAACGTAAAGTCCCCGCCGGACGGGCCAGGAGGCGGGCCTCTGGGGAGGTTGGGCGGAGCTGTCGTCATCATCCGGCGCCGCGCCTCGTTCGGCCGCTCACGACCGCTGCGAGGAGGATCTCGGATCGTTAAAGGCGCTGGCGTGTCACGACGGCGAGCCCATGGCGTCCATCGAGGGCGGCGCGGATTATTGCCGCGCGCTCCGAGGACAGCCGGCAAAGTGGGACGCCGCCGGAACGGGCGGAACGGGCCGGATAAGCCGATTGCGGCATCCACCGGCCGATCACGTCATCGGCCAAATTCCGGCGGTATCGGCACGAAGGAAAAGAAATCACAGGAGGAAAGAAACGCCGTAAGAATCGAGTTTTGTCAAAAGAAAACAGTAGCAAGGGATGACACAGAGCGGAGCGAGTTACCTCCGGATACTCCGGTCCCATCGCCCACGCCCATGTATCGCCAAGGCGGGCCGCGGCCAGAGGACCACGACCTCGGTAATAAAATCCCGGATCACCATGGCCCCGTCAGGCCCGCCGTCATAACCGGCCGACGCGGGCCAAGATCGCTGGAGTTCGGGCTCATCGCTCACCGGAGCCCCCAGTTGGGGTTCTTGACCGCCGGGCGGCGGAAGCTCCAAGACTTCAATGCCGCTGTCGTCCTCGGACGTCTGACCACTCTGCGCCAATCCTCCAATTGGACCGGCAGTCCAATGGGATGTAGCGCGCAACGCCGCCGTCCACGGCCGCGGTGTGACTCCTCGGCGAGTACCGCCCGCGCCGAAGGGTGTAGAAGTAGCGAAAAAAGAAGAAGGTTGGGCAGCACTCCCACGAACATCTCGCAGTGAGCAAAGGCGAAAGGAGGATAAATGTAATTGGGAGGAAGGTGAATGTGGTGAATGGCATAGAAGTTGAGAACAGAAAGATAAAAGTCGAAACCGGCGAAGTAGGCCGGCAAGGAGCTGCCACCAAGAAAACCACTTCCCAGCCGACAGTGGGGCTCGGCAGTCCGGCCGGCGAAGGGCGCCCCCGGTGATGTTCTGGGAGAACCTAGCGGCTCTCTCCTCCTCAATGATCGAAGAAGGAAGCACCGGAGCCATCGGGAGGATGGGGATTTCGAAGCGCAACCGCAAAGGGGACGGAGAAAGGAAGCTTGAAGCGTCGGAAAGATGTGGAATGCGGAGAGTTGAAAGGGGGAAGAACCGCTCCCCCTTCGATCGGCCTTTTATAAGGCCTCGGAAGGCGAATCGGCGGGAAAACCGAAAAGGCGCGGCGATTCGAAAAAGAGGAAGTTTAAAAGCCCCATAAATAGGGCGCATCCCCAGGAACGTGCAGCGGTTACAAGGAGGATGTAACCGCGCAAACCGCTCGGGAATCGGAGAAGTCGGAAGATCTCTTTTGCAAGGCGCGCGGACCTTTGAAGGGTCCCACCCAGGAGCTGGAGCAGTTCTCAAGCCGCCGATTAAAGACGAAGAAGAGCAGAACACCGAAAAGCGCTCCTAGGTGAGCCCGGGGGCTACTGTCGGCGTATTCTACACCAAGGTACCCGCTCCACCGCGCTACAAAAGGAATCAAATGGCAACCAGGGCGTGCTTGGGCCCGCTGCCACGGCAAAAGAAAAAACCCATACGGTGGTTGCGCCAGCGGACACGTGGCGTCTGAGCGAGCGGGGCGACCAGCCCGGTGTCGCCAGCGGACACATAGCGTCTGAGCCAGGCATTTGGCGACCATGCCGAGTGTCCTTATGACACGTGAAGCGTCTGAGCCAGGCAATGGCGGACCGGCCAGTGTCCGGACACATGGCGTCTGAGCCAGGCGGCTGGCGACCAAAGAAGGTGGTCGCCCAATGACACGTGGCGTGCAAGCTAGGCCACTGGCGCACCATCCCCGGGATAGTCCTGTCGAGATCAGGGATATTAAATGCGAATCGTGCGCATTTAATGTGCAAGCATGGGAGCTGCAGCGTGGCGGCGCGCCTTCCCCAGGCGCATCATGGCTTTGGGAGACGTCACAACTACACCTCACCCCGTGGCGGAACGGACGGCGTTGGTGGACATGAGGCCCAAGGCAGGACTATGATAGATACAGCAGGCATTAATGGATGTAAGAACAGCGGCGTGCGCATTAAATGAGCCCATGCCAGTGTAATGATGATGGCTTGCAGTGTAAGCCTCCCATGCGCCCCCGTCAGTCCGAGTATAAAAGGAAGCCGGGGTGCATGGGAGAAAGGGTTCGGTTCGACTCATTGTGAGTAGGTTTTCATCCTCTCCAGCAAGAACACAAGCAATACCAAGAAAGGCAGGACTAGGGTTATTACTCTTCGGAGGGCCTGAACCTGGGTAAAAAACTCTTTATGCTCCCAGGTGCTGAGCCTCCCGGTGCCCGGATCGTCACCGTTTTCCCTTCCGAGGCGATTGCCCCGAAAGCCCCCCGTCAGAACCTCATAAGCACTCGTCTCGGAGGTGCCTGTTGGCTAGTACGCCGACAGGTCATATATGGACCCACAGGTAAGTCTTGCGAGTACCTTCCGTACTCATGCTTCTGCTTTGTGGTTTTTCAGGTGAGGATCAGGTGGGCGGATGCGAGTTCTGCCCTTACTGCCTCTCGGTGACCGGGCGGGGCACCGAGTAGAGGCTTAGCGCGACATCGCACAGGCCCGGAAGTGTTCAGGGGCAGAACACTTCCGGAGTAGTTTTATTTTGCTATGTGTTGCGATCTGATTCACTTTTGTTGTATAGTTAGTTTTCTAATTTGTGTTTCGTCGTTGTTCAAGTCTCTATCGTCGTCCCGTGAGTTGTTTTCTCTACTTGTGGTTGTATGGCTGTTGTGGTTGTTGCATTACTTTTGGATATTTATATATGAACTGCTGTTTTCCTTGTCTGCTGAGTGGATGTCCGTAGAATCTAGAATGGTCATGCTGAAATTTTCCAGATTTCGGAGTCTTGGTCTTTTTCCCCGTTCTTACCTAGTTTAGAGTCTTGGTGTTGTTTTTTATCTTGGTTTGGTGGTTGTCGGGTTTGTCTTTGTGCCGTTTGTTTTCCGCTTGCGTGATGGTTCAAAAGTTTCGAGTTCGTTGCCCCCTTTATGCAAATTGAGTTGATATCGTGTTGGAACCGGTATGCGGGGCGATCCTGGGCGAGTTCGGGTCGCATACCGGGGGAATACCGGGATGGTTGTCGAATTGTTAGGATGTTCTTGGAGTTGTCTCGATTGGGCTTGGGTGTTAGCACTGAGATCACCTTCGGTGACCCGTTGCTAGGATCCAAATCCGATGGGAGTGACTGTTCATCCAACAACTCGAGGACGATCTGGGCGGCTCTCTGACAGCTAATTTTAGATGAACTAATTATTAGCTGACTAACAATTAGCTCTAGCCATTAGTCAACTAACAATTAGTTTTAGCCCATCCAAACATAGCCTTAGTCATAGTCTATTCAAACAGGAAGACCAATATGTGAGCTAATTTTTAGCCAACCTCTCAGCTAACAATTAGCCTATTAGCTGGTGGGTGCGGGCTAATTTGGGCTAATAGCAGGTAACACGCTAGGAAAAATCTGAAATACTCTTGCGCTGGTCTTATCCTCACTTTCTCACCCGTGTGTCCGCTCCCCAGTCCGTTATGAGGGGCAAATATGACTTTTCTAAGACATTAGCCCAATCATTAGCCATATATCCAAACAGCCATGGGCTAATTTTAGATGGACTAATTATTAACTGGCTAACAATTAGCTCTAGCTATTAGCCAGCTAACAATTAGCTTTAGCCCATCCAAACATGACCTAAAACTAACGCGGAAAGAACTTTTATTACCACCACCAACCTTCCGACCATGCGATTGGTACCTGAACTAAAGCAAACCTCTCATTATGAGATTTATTCATTTCGTGGTGCCACAATGAGAAGTATAGACATCATAATGGAGGTATGCAAGATCTGCAAATTGTAAAGCTGTCCATTTTAGCAAATAGATATGAACAAACGATTTTGCTTCGCTGTCCATTTTAACAAATAGATTGATTTTTTCTTTCGTAGTACTCCTTTTAGGTTTAGAAAAAAGAAACTAAAGTCCCTTTTATTCATGCTTTATTTTTATTTTCTTTTTTTTTTTAAAAAAAATAGAGGTGTTGTTTATGTTAGCAATAGCACTGTGCACAGAGGGTAAGCCTTAGTAACACGTCTCGAGTACCCAGAGTGTCCATAGGATTATATTAGACCATATCCAATGCAAAACCTTTAGATAAATACTTACAGAGAGAGAAACAATGCTATATTACGAAACATTTTTTTTAAGAGTTAAGATATTTAATGCAAACATTATTTTTTGGATACTTATATACATATAAACACCTGCGATGTACTGATGCTTCAAAATAAACATCTTATTCATCCTATGTGATAAAAAAAAATCAATTTTCTATTACTAAGTATCTTTTTAAACACATGTATTGTACGCGGCCTTCGGCTAAGCCAGGATCACGATCTCAACGGAGGTACTTCCGTTTTCCTTCTCCTTTTCCAAACCCCCCACATCCATCTCTCCGCTGCTTCTCTCCACCGTCGCCATGGGGCAAGCCTGGGCGTCTCTCCAAGATAAGCTCCAAGGTAACCCACCCCTACACCATCACTCGATTCGCCTCTTCTTCTCAGCACTCGATTCGGGCTTGGGAATAGCAGCTTCTTGGAAATGAAAGACGGGTCGAATTGGCGCAGGGAGGCACTGGAAGGAGAGGCAGGTGAGGAAGATCACCGACAAGGTGTTCGATCAGCTCACCGAGGACACCGAGAAGGGCGATAGGGAGGCCCTTACCTTCGAGGAGGTCCACATCGCTGTCCTCTGCGTCTACAAGTAGAGCAGCCGATCGAATCCTATATGTTCTAGCGCCTACCCTGCTGTTTGTCACTGTCGTTCTTATTAGATGTTCATGATTGGTTCTTGTTATTATTGTGGGCAGTGACATCAACAAGTACTTGCCGGGGCCGCACTACGATCCCCCGTCCAAGGAGAAGCTCAAGGACTTGATGAATGTAACCACAATCTTCTCGCCTTTTCGTCTCATTTTTATTAGTTTGGTCAACTGGATATCGTGTTCTACAGTTGTTTCTTCTACTGAAAGCAAAGTAATATTGGCTTCTGCTCTTTGCTTCTCTGAACATGCGATGGATACTCTCATGTTTTGGCTTAATTGTTCTTGTGGAATCTGTTGGCTGTGATGCGGCTTAGATGTTCGCAATAGTATTGTTTACGACTCTGAAGTCTGAACTCAATTTTATCCCCCCGATACATCTAAATAGCCATCGTATTTTTTTTTTCTTGACGAATTTTTCATTGTGTTTTGTATTGAGTTGAATGAACCAGATATTTTACCTAAAAGTTATACTTCAACATTATGTACTGGTTTCTGTTTATTCTTTTTTCCTCCCATGTTGTCTCGGCTGAAATCAGCATGAAACCAACCGCGACGGCCGCCTGGACCGCCTGGACCGCGAGCAGTTCGCGGAGTTCATCCGGAAGCTGACCGCCGACTCGCTCCGCGGGATCAGTTTGAAGCTGCTCGTCACGCTGGTCGCCGCCCCGGCGCTGGCGCTGGCGACCAAGAGGGCGACCGAGGGCGTCCCCGGCGTCGGCAAGGTGGTGCGCAGGGTGCCCAACTCCATCTACGCCTCCGCCATCACCCTGGGCGTCGTGCTGGTGCAGAAATCCGCCGACGGCGTCGAGTAGAAGCTAGCATCCGGACCTGCACTGTGTACTGTGAATTCTGCGACGGTGATGCTCGGTTGCTTTGATGTGCCGTGTGATCGGTGCTGTTTTTGGGGACAGGTTTTTGCTGTAATCACTCGCGGTTTTGGTGTCGTTAGCCTTTGTGGATTCATACGGACAGTATTCGCCGCTTGCCATCAGCAATTCAGGGACTGAATAAAGTCGTTGTGATGCTTTTCGTTTTGCGCTTCTTCTTTCTTTCTTTCTTTCTTTCTTTTTTGAGAGTATTGCGCTCCTTTTCATGGCTGAGAGCTTTTGTCATCGCTTCTACTTTCTTCTCAATGCTTACGTACTCCTAATTATTACTAGGTAGAACCGTGCGGTAATGCTGTAGCGTGTAAAATTTGGTTTGGAATGTTTTTTTGTAAGAAAAACTTCGGAGAAAGGACTTAGTCGTAATTTTTTTTGAGTTTTTTCTAGAAAAAGGTGGCGTGAAGGATCCAGTCGCGAATCTACGAAACGATGGGATTTTTTTGGAAAATAACCGACGAATGTTCCGAAAAATATCAAAGATGCCAACTTTCTTTTGTCGAATTTAACACTCTATGCGTCCACCAAGTAGTAATACATTTTTCGAAAAATATTAGAGATCGAGTTGAGAAAAAAAGTCTAGAGATAAAGTTGTACACATATTTCTGTTGACGAAAATATTTTTTTTGGGAAAAATGGAGAAAGGACCTAGATGTAAGGGACGGGGACCTGTTTGTTATTTTTTAGACCTGACCGCTAACCTGAAAAATTAGAAAAGGGTTTGTTCAAGATTTGTATTTAAGGGGATGTTTTTTCCTGTAAAGTAACGAACCGAGGAACCTAAACGCTATTTAAAAAAGTTTTTCTTACCTCATAAAAAATCACAAAGGACTCATTTGTAATTTTTAGAGACCAATCTGTAATTTTGAGAAAGTGGAAGGGCTTTTTTGGAAAATAGAATAGGGGTGGGGTGGCGTGGCGTGGCTGGCCTGAGAGGCCGGCAATTCTCCCACGCATAATAGAATTAGTATATTTATTAGAGGTGTAGAGAGAACATCACATTAATTTTATATTGAATATGAAATACGCTCTAAATCTATAGACAAGAACCTTTTGAAAAGAAAATAAGGGTTGGAGTAAATTTCAGGCTTGCCTTCCCAAGTCTTCTCAAATAATAGAAGACCTGCCTTCCCTGTGAAAGAAAGCCCAACAAAATCGAGACCATCTCAAGTTCTACCAGACGTCCGCAGGTACCCGTCCAACCGGTCCAAGGACGTACCCTCGTATGTCCTATGAATGTTCTTGCCACTTGGCCGGCCCATCTTGTTCTCCCGTTCACTGCCTACTTCAACTTCGTCTCAGCGGAGGCCCAACAAGGCACTTCAGCGAGGCCACTCCACCACCCAACCACCGCCCTCTGCTCGGCCCCAACAGGGAAGGCAATTGCAATTTGATGCCCAAAACTGGCCCAACACCAACTGAATTATGAGACCGTACGTATGCTGTACACACAAACGTAGCCGTATAGTACAATACACGGGCTGTGCATCCACCATGGTCCATCCATGCACAGCTCCAGCACAGCGTCTCTGGATCATCACACACACACACACACAAACGCAGCACACACTTCAGATTCCAGAACGATCTTTATCCACGATTCAATCAACAGCAGCAGAGCTAACTAACTAACCCCAGTACAAGCCATTAATCGGGAGGGAGCCTTTACGCCCAAAGGCCAAGCCTGTCGGCGCATCGGCAACAGCGTACCAGGCGATGCGAGGTGCGCAGCAAGCAGGGCGATGGCGATCCCAACCACCGCGCGAGGAGGGAGTAACAAACCAACCAACTTGCCTCCCTTTTGCGACTTCGCGTGTGTTCGCAGCTCGCTTTGCGCCACGTGAGTGGCCCCCGTTCGGACGCCCGACATTGCATTTGCCCGTATCGTTGATGCGAAGCGCCGCGTCGGGGTGGTTCGATGATTTGATGGGGCTCGCCGTTAGCCTCCAACTCTGCGTCCTCCCAACCCAACCTCTCGTCGCTTGACACGTCGGCCCACGCAGGATCCCACCTCTGTGTAACAGTGTATTGTTCGTTGGACTGTTAATTGCTTCGATCCAGTTCAGAACTCCAGATGCAATCCTACTGTACTATGCTGATTAGCTCACGTTTGCCAGTGCAAACGTACAAGTGAAGTCAATAGGTTCTTCCTAATGAGATGCAAACCAAGTGGAGCAGTTGGTTTCGACTTTCGACCAGGGATTTTTTTTTAAATAAAAATAAATAAAGAGTGTTAATAATGGTGGTTTTAACGAGCTCAGTTGCTTTGGGCCTTTGGCCGGTGATGGAAGCATGGGTCAGCTGCGTAGGGTCTCACAGCCGATGACAGATAGTGGTAGTTGTGTTGTCGCCGAGAGGGAATCTGGCGGGAACAGCTAGCTTGCTAGGTGGACTTCAAGCGAACCGCCACAGCGCCACTCTCCCGTCGTCGAAGAAAATGCAAAAGAAGCCGTCGACAGCCATTAGTCTGTTACTGTTGGTGCTGGGACGCGATGGATGGTCTCAACGCCCATTGTCTCTGTTTATAAATGCGGGTGGGTGGTGGTAGTTTGTTATTTTTTTTAAGAAAAACAACGTCTTGATATATAAGTTATGAGTTAGAATTGAAATTAGCAGCATATCTTCTTTTTTTTTCACCAACACCTATTCTTTCTGATCGAACTATTACGCATTTCTCCCTCTTATGATAACTGCAGAATGTAATTTTATTTTTTTAAAATATATAACACGGTTTGATTATTTAGCTTAAAATATGTTTTCTTGTGAATACTAACAATAATGCACCATATTTGGGGGAAGTAGTGTACTGTACATTTGTAAGGTTCAAGTAAAATTTAGCCCGTACCGCGCGCTGCTAGCTGTAGGATGAATTAATATATGGTCCTACTACTAGTAGGAGTAGTGCACTATATTTACTGCTTATTTGGAATTTCTTTCAGATGCACTCATGCTGTCATGCACTACCATTGATGATTCATCTGGGATCTGGGTACCGTTTCTTTGCGCCCGGCAGGCGGACACAACTAAGTCTGCCCGTTTCCATTTTTTCCGGAGGAATAAGTTCATATTACATTCTAAACTAATAAAAATATATAAATGATCTCATAAACTACAAAAATCAGTTATTTAACACCTTCAACTTTTAAAATCAGATTAATTAACACCCATTATAGTTTTGCCCGATAGTTTTACTAATACGAACTGCTCCAAGGCTGTTCGCCATATGGACATGCACATGTGGTGGGGTCATCATCGTCATGCCGCTCTATTCCCGTGCGGAAGAAGAGCCACATCACACTGCCTTTTTCTCCTCCTCCCTTTCCCCTGCCAATATGAGTCCATCACTACTGTATCCGCAACAACAACAGCAGGAGAAGAAGAAAAATAGGCAGGATTTTGCCGATGAGAAGGCAATGCCGTTGCCGGTGAGGAACTTGCAGTGTCTTCAAGAAGGAATCGCCAGCTGTAGCGGAGGATGAGGATGACATTAGGGACTCCACCAAGGATAGGGGGCCACGCTCCGCCATGCGCAATTATCGTTCCTATCGCTCCGCTTGTCCTTACCATCAAATCCAGTGAGCTCTCTCCAAAATACTCCCGTCAAACCATGTTTCACAATACCATGAGAAAACCCCCTCTTTCAATTGTGTTATTTCTTCACATAAGCATCGGCGCTGCTATCTTTCCCCAAATGTGGCTAAAAACTGCAACCGTGAATACCCGTTCTTCCTCCAGTGAGCTTCGCGCAGATTACTGCCACTTGAAATGTCCCTTCACTATCATCTTCATTTTCCCAACCTCTAATTTGGACGATGCCGCTGTGATGTTCCATCGGCACAGCCTTCGACTCGCGTCTCTAGCACATCCTAGCTCCCTCCTCCTCCCCCCTCGGCTGTGACACCATAGAAGGTTATCTTTTTCTATATGTGTCTCTCTCTCAAAAAAGAAGAAGAAGATGAAGACAAGAATGTGGGCCCATCTACAAGCGTAACGCATCATGCATCTTATGGTTGGGTCCTATTAGTCGGTACCTGCAAAACACAGGAACACATTGGTCATTAGGGAACTCCCAGTGAAACCTAACGGTAATCACAGCATTGTTACGGACGACATAACCAGCTAAATACGATGGTACGTAAGAGAGATAGCACGAATCTTAATCACTACTCCCTCTGTCCCACAAAGACTGCATTTTTAGTTTTTTTCAGACAGATTAGTGTGCAAGGTAAATGTCTAATGTGACCCTCATTACTCCATGCACTGGCATGCTGATGCTTTGGTTTCCACCAGCACTTAAATGAGCATGCATACATTTACAACTAGGGATGATAATGGGCTTGGATCGGTCTAGGCTTTTGGATTAGACCAGCCCAAAACTGCAAATAGATTGGACTCATTTTGCATTTATAACTATTTGGATCAAATCTAGACCAGATTGGACCAAGCTTGGACCTTACCTTTTTCTACTAAATCGTTGTATGTCATGCATTATGTGTTAATTTTGGTCACATCTACATTAATGTTTTACATGTAAATGGCTTGGATCAAGGTCCAGGACTTTATTTAGGCTTGGATTGGACCTAAGCTTATTAGTTTTAGATTTGGATTTGACTGGATAAAAGAAACAAAAATTTGGATTTGGATCAGACTTGTGCTGGACTTCAGCCCATTATCACCTCTATTTACAGCTGGGCACTCTTTGTAGGATAAATTTTGAACACTAGAAATACACTATTTATTAGGCGGAGGGAGTAACTAGTACTACACTTAAGTAAAAAAAAACAGTGTTACATTTGATATTTCTTGGGAACAGCGGAGCGCGTGAGGACGGAGACGGGAGCCGGCTGACGAACTGGTCCTGGGCGGCTGAGCCCGAGAGGGGACATGCCTCCTCCGTGCCGTCACGTGCATGTGCTGTCTGGTAAAGCCGAGGCCGCGTGGTCCTCCCTACCGGCCTGGGCCGAGCCGGCTGGTCAGGTCAGGTCTGGTCCTTGGGGGCCTGGGGCCTGGGCTTCTCTCACCGCTACCGCCTTTTTTTTTACCCTTCGAAGCATACGTACTACCACTGGTAGCTTTCTTTGGTTTTACTCGTGTTGTTCGTCCGCCGCCGCGGCTGACTGACTCCCTAGTCCCTAGTCCCCTCTGCAAGGCCCGCATTTCTTGTCGTTACTGTGCTGCAGGGCCTGGGCCCCCATGGACACGTAGCGGCTTGAACTCGAGATCTTTGGACAGACAAGACCTCATCAAATGATTCAAACACGCAGTACCTCGTTGTCCTGCGTCTCTGGTTGATCTCCACTGTAAACTTCGCACATGACATGACTGGTGGAGTGGTAAATGAGTGCGCGTACGGCGCAAGTGGAGCATGGTTAAAATTTAAGACGCTTGCTTGGGCGTTACCTTACCTAACACGTATGTACATCCAGAGATGCAAGAATCATTGGCGCTCTGCCCCTGCACCCCATCTGCTTTCCGGGGCTGCTTCCTGCTTGGGTTGTAGAGGTGCCCAGGTTTTTGGTGAGATTTTTTCCCTCTGGTTTGTTGTCGCTGCACGGCACGGGCAGAAAAGGTGTGTGGAGGAGGTGCATGGGTGACGTTTTGCGTAGTGCAGACGGTGCAGTACTACGCGTCAGTTTGGTGTCTGAGCTCTGAGCCTCTGAGGAGCTGCAGTCGGCTCGGCGCTCGTGTGGGAGTGGGGCGTCTGCCGTGCCAACGACATTGTCGTGCTCTGGAGTCTGGACCATTGCAGTGCGGCTGCGCGGGGCTTCCGGGCAAGATAGGAGTTGGAGACGCCCAGCTGCATGCCAATGCATGCAAACCCATAAAGATGGTTGTCTTCTTTACCATTCAAAAAGATCGCCATTAATCCTTTGGTCTGAGAGCTAAGCTTGGCTCTTTTTTTGCCTTTTCTGTCCCCTTTTGTTGATCACCTTTACTTGCACGGTTATACTCGGACGATCCAAAGTGAAAATACTACTAATAGTTTAATACATATACGGAGCAGTGTTAGTGGTGATATTGGCTTACGCTAACCAACTCCGAAAATCTCGGATCTAAGAGGGCCACCACGATTTAGCTAAGCGCAATGATCGGGAGCGCACCAACGTTTTTTTGGTTTCGGTCCCGTTATTAGCGCCAGATTAAAAAGGGAAGAGGCTGGCTCTTGTTTAGAAAGACTAATCACAAGTTCATTCCCCCGAAACCCATCCGATCTAGGACCTAGCGCAAGGCTACCGAAGATCGGCGCCTTCACCGTGAAGATCACGGTGCTCTCTTCCTCACTGTCGTCCCTGACCGATCTCCTTCTTCACCAACGTTCAGCCACCACCGACAAGACTAATGGGTTCTTCTTCATCGGGTTAGTCTATCTAATGATTTATTTTCTTATTAATATGTGATCTTGCTTTAGGCTGGATAATGATTATGTTCATGTTTAGTTTATCCCTAAGACGCAACCGCACCCTTATGGATATGGTGCGTAGCATGATGTGTTACTCCAATTTACCACCTGGTCTGTGGATTGAAGCATTAAAGATAGCCACACGTATACTTAATCGTGTTACCAATAAATCAGTGTCTTAGACACCTTATGAAATATGGACTGGGAGGAAACCAAGCTTAAGATACTTACGTGTGTGAGGTTGTCCAACAGAAGCTAAGATTTTTAATCCATATATTAGAAAATTAGATCCTAAGATAGTAAGTTGCCATTTTATTGGATATCCTGAAAGATTTAAGGGATATCAATTTTATTGTCCATATCGTATAACTAAGTTTATGAAAACCCGACATGCTGTATTCTTAGAGAATGACAAAATCAGTGGGAGCTCAGAGGCTAAGAAACTATATCTTGAGGAGATTCCGACTTATGTACCATTACCAATAATCCAAAAGACTATCCTTCCTATGCCTCATCCAGTTATACATCTAGCTGAGAATTCTAGAGTTGAGCCCCCATCTGAGGATTCTAGGATCAACAGTACAACACCTAACGATGAGCCTCAATGGCCCCCTTTGATAACTAATGAACCACTAAGGAGATCACCGCGTGACAGAAGATTTGCTATCCCAAATGACTATGTTGTATACATTAATGAAGATGTAAATGACATAGGGAAGGTAGACGATCCTGCCTCATTTAAGGAGGCCATGATGACTAGGGATTCATCCAAGTGGCTTGAAGCCATGCAGGATAAAATAAAGTCTATGAGAATTAATGATGCATAGGATCTAGTAGAAATTCTTGATTGTGTCAAAACAGTAGAATGTAGATGGCTCTACAAAATTAAGCATGACTCTAAGGAAATGTCAAAAGTTTCAAGGCAAGGCTTGTAGCAAAAGATTTACACAAAGAGAGAGGATTGATTATGTTGATACTTTCTCTCCCATCTCAAAGAAAGATTCACTGAGAATTGTCATGGCGCTTGTTACTCATTATGATTTATAGCTACATCAGATGGATGTTAACACTGTATTCCTTAATGGTGACTTGCATGAAAATGTTTACATGGCTCAACCGGAAGGTTTTGTCGGTAAGGCAAGAAAAATATGGGATGTAGACTTAAGAAATCTATCTATGGACTAAAATAAGCGTCTAGACAATGGTACCTTAAGTTCAATGAGACCATAAGAAATTTTGGTTTCAAAGAAAATAAAGTGGACAATTGCATATATATTAAGATTAAAGGAGGGAATTTTGCTATCTTGGTACTTTATGTGGATGATATCTTATTGGCTAGCAACGATAAGGATATGCTATATAAAACCAAAATATTTCTTTAGGCTAATTTTGATATAAAGGTTCTTGGTGATACCTCTTATATTTTGGGCATTGAGATTCACCGAGATAGGTCCAAGGAAATATTAGGCCTAACCCAAAAGGCATATATTGAAACCAAAATTTAGCTCAGCGCAATGATCGTGAGCGCATCACCGGGTTAATCTATCTAATGATTTATTTCCATATTAATATATGATCTTGCTTTAGGCTAGATAATGATTATGTTCATGTTTAGTTTATCCCTTTGTTTTAACAAGTAGTTGGCTTTTAAGTCAGTGGGGGTCTCCATTAGGGATGGCAACGGGTCCGGGTCCATCCGGGTCCAACCTCCGTGGACCCGGACCCGAGACCAATTGAACCCGGACCTGGGCGAAATCGATCCAGGTCCAATCTCGGACCGGACCGGACAGCCGAATTGCCGGACCGGCAGGTTTGAGGTGTGCATGCATGAGGTATTCAAATAAAATAGAAAAAAGTTGGCTAGAATGGGGTTTGAACATAAGACCTCTTGATTCAATCACATGGTTCCCTCCATTGAGCTATGTTGTGGCTTGTGACAAGGGTGCATGCTAATCTATTTTGAGTTCACCTCCCCTTCTACGTTAGAGTCGGGTCCGGGTCTGGGTACCCACGGTTCCAACATGAGACCCGGACCCGGACCCGAACTACTATACCCGTGGGTCCAAATTTGGACCCGGACCCGGACCCATCGGGTCGGGTACCCGCGGGTACCCGGACCCACGGGTATTTTTGCCATCCCTAGTCTCCATTTTCCTCTGCCCTCCAAAGATGAGTTGGAACTTGGAAAGGCATTTACCCGCCGATACTCTTGGAAGCCTATTTTTTTTTAATTAACGTACTTATTTTTACATATCTGATTTCGTGCGAATGAATTTACAAAATCAGCTCCGTCTCTGGCTGTGAAAGCAACGATAGACGTCACGTGTCATCTATCTTGTTCCCGTACCATAGCATTTAGTCGACGAGCTCTGCAGTAGCTGTTGTGACCAGTAGCTCGCCAAGTCCTTGTCGAGCAGCCATGCCTCGGTAGGCTAGCAAATGTGATTAATTAAATACATAAAAGATTAATTAAAATAAGTGATTAAGTAAGCAAATAATTAATTATGGAAGCGATTACTTAAGCGATTAATAAGCGTGGATGTGATGCTGAGCATTGGCAGCTCGGCAGGCCAGCGAATGCGATACCAATCAAGGGGAGCTCGGCAGTTTAGTGGGAGGCCGTTGCCGCACTGCCAATGTCTTGCAGCAGTACGGGAGTGCGATAGGTGACATTGTTTTTACGATCGAGGATGAGACTAATTTTACAAATTCATTCATAAGATGGGTAGATTTTCTAAGTGCGAATTGAAAAAAAGTTAGTAGTGGAAAAACAAAAATGTACAGCTTGTAGACGCATGGGCAGTAGGCGGTAGTAACCCAATACATACGATGGATGCGAGTCGATTAGGGACACGTGAACCAGCATCCACTCTCCTCCCGCCCAAGGTTTCAAATTTCATTTTCGGTATATATCTCGGAGGTGACCGAAATCCGAAATTTCGACGAGATCTTGGAATTTCAGATAAAATTCGACGAAATTCAAAAATCAAATTTCAAATCCATTTTTCTCAATTGGTATTTCTGAGATTTTGGCCAAAATCACCGAGATTTCAGCCTAAATCACTGAGATCTCGGAAAACTTGAAACGGCCAAAAAATGGTCGAAAACACATCAAAATATTTTGATTTTTTTTGTGGATGATTCTGATATATTACTAATGCTCCTATAAAATTTTGAGATGTTGATAAAGTTTGAGAAATTTTAAAAAATTATGATAGTGCTAGTGTCATGATAAAAGCATTATGTTTGTTCTGTTTTTGATTTTTCAAATGTAACAAATGAAGTTAAAGTCATTTGAAAAGTTTTCTATATGATCCTATATATTCGATTCTAGCATACCAAATATTTTAACATAAAACATTGTAAAGTTAGTAATTTTGGCAGCATTTGGACTGGTTTTTAGGTTAGGACAGTAGATATCGACATGTAAATTTGGTCTTTTGTGGGTAGTGGTTTAGTATCAAATAATAATAGTCTAGTGTGGGTGAGGTTATAATAAATATTGATGTGATGTGTGTATGATCTTAAGGCGTGAAGACATTGCGCTCTGCATTTGGTGCAACTTTTAACATACTGTTTAAGAAACTCAACTAAATTTGCTTACATGCCTATTTGTTTTCCCTTTCTAGGCTACATAAAATTATCGATATACTTTCAATACAGATTATTTCCTTGTATGCGGGCCAATTAGTAGTCCAACTAGTTTCATATCAGGTATGTCTCGGTAGCCGGTAGGTGCATAAAAAGTTCTGCCAACTGTGCATTTGTTTGGCTACTGGCTAATCTTGTGTTACCTGTTAATGTTGTGATTTTATTCCATTTTCGCTCCACTAAATACATCTTTCAAGTATGTGCTCTAACAAACTTTTCTACTTTTTTTAAAAAACAAAGTAAGATCTAAATATCTATCATAAATCTATATGATATAAGGTGATCACTTAGTCCTTGCTTGGGGAGTTTGGGAATTATTTCTGCAATGAACCATTTGTCAATGGCTGCATAATACTAGATGATTTGACAATGAGAAGTTCGGACGTTAGGTAAAAATCCTAATGAGATTTTGGCTAGCTGGGCTAGCCAACAGCCAACCAGGCCCTAACATAGTAACATTCCATCCTTGGCCAAGCCAAGTTTACAGTTCTGCGGTGTAACGTGCTAGTACTATTAGAGTAGTCAGTATGAGTACGCCACAACGGTGCTCAACGACTCGTGATGTGTTCTGAAATTGTGGTTCATGATTGAATGAACCGAAGTGAATTTCAGTCGAGGAGAGAACAAGGTTCAAAATCCTGGCGAAATTTCGGCAAAATCTTATATTTCGGTCCTCTCTGAGATCCATAATCCCAAAGGAATAAAA
Source organism: Rhipidocladum racemiflorum (assembly GCA_036346355.1). NCBI lineage: Eukaryota > Viridiplantae > Streptophyta > Magnoliopsida > Poales > Poaceae > Rhipidocladum > Rhipidocladum racemiflorum. The sequence continues at coordinate 64,297,231 of CM070576.1, read as the reverse complement.
ATTTAAAAACATTCAAATTGATACAATAATTTTGAAAATTTAAGTGAAAATTTCATCAAGTCTCAAATTTTTTGGCCGGATTTTGATGATTGAGGACCGGGTTTGGGCCAACAACCCTTAAGAATAATATCTTCCATGAAAATTTGTTGAAAACCCGGATTTTTGACATTCTTGATCATTCTCTAAAAAATTTATGGCACCATCTTTAGTATCTAGGATCATACAAAAAAATTCCAAAATAATTGAACGTCATTTGTTATATTTAAAAAATCAAGAATAAAATAAACATAATTGAGACAGTAGCCATGTCAGAATATTATAAATTCGCTTGAGTGTAATCATGATCCAAAATTTTTAGGAGAGCTTAAGAACTGCCTCATAACCCTTCTGTAAAAGTTTTAAAGATGTTAAACTTGTTTTAGTTGCTTAATCAAATCTATGGAAGCAATACATGTAGCATTGTAAGCCTTTATTAAGACAGTAGCACCGTCATAATTTTTGAAAATTTCTCATGCGTGATCATCATCTGAAAATTTTGTGGGAGCCTTAATGATGCATCAAGATCATCCACAAAAAAATTCAAACATGGTTTGAATTATTTTTTATTTGGTTGAAATTTGCCAATCAACATTTACTAGTACTGTTCGTATTTTTGAATATTTCTCAGGCTTGATCATTATGTGAAAATTTTATTGGAATATTATTGATATATTAGGACCATCCAATTTTCTTTTCAAAATGTTCTAACACAGTTCGCATCGTTTTTTCATTCGGTTGAAATTTGCCGGTCAACCTTTTATCAAGATAGTAGAACTGTTAGTGTCGATTGTTTAGTGCCGCAAGCAATGCAATTATGGTCGGATGGGTCGCGCGCTCCTCTCCCGAATGGTCGACTCAAGGAGCCAAGCGATATATCTTGGTTCGGGCTGAATGTCCCTACTCGGTTGCTCGATGTGGGTGTATTGATCTCTAGGTGATGAACAAGAGGAATACAAAGGCGGGTGGTGGCCAGGTCCCGAGGTTTTCGCTAGGGAATCGTGGCTACCTAGAAGACTGTCTTTTTCCTCCTCGTTGTCGATTACATTTTCCGTCCCCCATACGGAGCCACCGCTCTCCTTATATAGGCGGAGGAGGCGGGTTACACGGAGTTCGGGAAAGCCATGAGAAAGAAGGCCGGCATGTCTCGGAGTCTGTTTTTCTGTCTTGTCGGCCAAACCCTGCTCGTCCGGCGGGGTTGGTGGCTCTGTCTTTGGCTGTCTTATCTGATCTTTGTCTGGATGGCGTATCGCGTGGTGTTCTGTCGGCCTCGGTGGCTTTAATGGCGCTTGACTTTGCCTCGGCCTCGGGAGTGGCGTACTCCTGCGATGCGCCGAGCGATGTGACGAGGCTTGACTTCTTGGTGGCTCTTCCGACAGTCTTGGAAAGAGCCGCCTACCCTGTCACGGATGCCGGCGCCGTGCTCGGCAATTGCCTGACACCTGCGTGGGCCTCATCGCTTTGGTACTAGGGGTTTGAGCCCGCCGACCGCTTCGGGATCGGTGTCTGCCGGCCGTCTAGGGTCGATCTGCATAGGTCGGGTTCGCTCTCCGTGGCCCAAGTCTTTGCTCGGCGATCTTTGAGCCTTCGCCATGGCAGTCGGCCCGTTCGTGCTTCCTGGTGATGGGGTACCATGGTATGGGTACTCGTCGGTAGCCGAGCCCCGGCCGGGTCGGAGCCGATTAGGGGTTTAGCTCGGATCGGCGGCGGCCATCGGCCGGTCGGTGGTGCTTGGTCACGCGACCACTTGGGAGCCATGCCGACCAAGAAGAGAGTCTTGTGGCGCCACCCGTGGAGTGTAACCAGAGCCCCGGCGGTCGGAGAGCCGGTCGGGGTTTAGCCCGATCGGTGGCGGCGCGTCGGCGGTCGGCGGTGCCTGGTCGATGGCGACCGTCGACCGGTCGGCGGTGCACTGGTCGGCGACCACTTGGGAGCCGTGCCCGACCAAGAAAGAGCAGTCTTGTGGCGCACTGGTGTAGCTTGAGCCCCGGCGGTCGGAGAGCCGGTCGGGGTTTAGCCCGATCGGTGGCGGCCGTCGGCCGAGTCGGCGGTGCACTGGTTGGCGCGACCACTTGGGAGCCGTGCCGGCCAAGAAAGAGCCCGGTCTTGTGAAGCACCCGGCGGGTGTAGCCCCCGAGCCCCCGAGCGGGTCGGAGAGCCGGTCGGGGGTCTAGCCCGATCGGACTCTGGCAGGCCACACCGTTCGTGTGCCTTTAGAGTCGGTTGAGCGAACGCACGTTTACCTTCGTCGGTTTGAACGTCGTGCTCGTCTGCCGCTTTGTCGGGTAATCCGAGTGGAACCTTGGCGACCCTCCTCGAGGGGATCGTATCAAGCGGGCGTAGCTCCGGCGTGGCGTCGGACCCGCGATGGGGCGTTTCCATAGAAACCTTTCCTTACTCATCCCGGGTCGAGTGCTGGTCGTCCGACCGGAGCGCGGTGGCCGCCACTCATCGATGAGTTCCGCGGGAGAGTGTGAGGTATGGTCTCGGGCGCGGGCCCGCGATGATTGGAGTCGTCAGCCAGACCCAACTAGAGGCCCTGCAGGGGCTCACTGCGACCGCCCTCGCTCTTTTACGTGATGGGGCGGCTTTCGTTCCACCGGCTGGATTCGGCCTTCGTAACCCTCAACCGCAGTGCCGGGCCTCGGGAGGCGATCCTGTAAACCGCTTGCTCTCCGAGGCCGGGCGGCCCAATGCCGTTTAAATCCTTTTTTGGTGTGGCGCTTGGCGTTCGCGGCCGGCGTGGCTGCGATCTTTGCGTGGCGTCTTGTATGGCGGCGCCGTCTGTCGGGCGATTAATGCTTAGTGGGATTTAAGCGGACTGCGGCACATTCTACCGGGAAGCGGAAGCGCGGTGGACGGTGGCAATTTAGCGGCTAACGTCGGTCCGCGTGAGAAGGCGTCGGTTGGGCGCGGAGGTACGTCCGTTCCCGCCAGGCGCCTATAAAGGAAGGAGAGGGCAGCGCGGGGGGAGCAAATCCTCCTGCTCGCGTCTTCTGCAAAAGAGGGAAAGAGAGAAAAAAGGCAAAGGAAGAAGAGAAAGCTTCCTACTTCGTCGCGCCGTGCTCAGCTTCCCCACGCCTATCGGGGATGTCGCTGATCCCGCATTCGGCCGCGGCGGGTCGCTACCTCGGCTTGGAGAGGAAGGAGCTCCTTCCCCCGCGACCTCAGTCCGGCTGGCGGGTGCCACCGGCCGGGACCGTGGTCCCCGAACTGGGAGATGGCGAGATAGTCTCGCTGGCAGCCTTCTACGAGCGGGGTTTCGGCCTCCCACTTCACCCGTTCGTCCGGGGGTTGCTGCACTACTACGGGGGGAGGTCCATCACCTGAACCCGAACGGGGCCCTTCATGTTGCTGTCTTCATGACGCTGTGCGAGGCCTTTCTGGGGATCGAACCCCACTGGGGGCTCTGGCGCCATTTCTTTTTTGCGAGGTCGCCGTCGGACGCCTCCGGCCTCCTCGGCGCTTTGGCGATCCAACTGCGCAACCACCGCAAGTCGTCCTACGTTGACGTGAAGCTGCCGTTGTCCAACCGGGGGTGGCACAGCGAGTGGTTCTACGTCCGGAACATCGGCGGCAGTGCCCCGCCCTTCAGTGGGAATTTGCCGACGCCGCATCCTTGCTGGACCTGGGGTCACGACCACGAGGACGGGCGAAGGTGGATGAGATCCTTGGTAAGCTTCGCGGATCTGAAGCGGCGGGGCTTGGCCGGGCAAGGCGGTCCTCGATACGTTCATGGAGAGGCGCATCCAACCTCAAGGATCGGCCGCGCCCATGTTTGAGTCGTCGGACCGACCGACCTGCAAGGTCGTCGGGCGGAGCTTCCCCGTCGGAGGTCTTTGCGCGTGTGGCGCGGTCTCCGTCGCGGAGATCTGCGAGCCCGGTAGGTAACGCTTTGCTCCGTTCTGGCCGCGAATCCGCCCGAACTTAGTGCGCCTAGCGGCTCTGCTTGCTTTTGCTTTGCTCTGTTTCTTCGCCCCTTACTGGCGGCGCGCTTCGCGAGGCTCGGTGGCACAGTGTCCCGCCCCTTGCTTCAGAGGAGAAAGAGGCAAGAGCGACGTCGCGCCTTACAGCGGGCGGCGACGCGCCCTCTCTGGCGAAGAAGGAGGCTGCGAAGGGGCGAAAGAGGAAAGAAGCGCGCGAAGCGATCGCCTTGGCGAGGAGAGGTCTCCGACGAGACTTTGAGCGATGGCGGCGAAGAGTCGTCGTCAGGCGAGAGAGTGGTTGGCGGAGGCGCTCGGCGGCTGCGGCGAGTTCGGCCAGGTCCGGCGGCCGTGGTTCTTGGAAGAAACCGCGAGCGCGGGATATGTTACGAAGATCTGCGAGACCCCTCGCCTCCTCGCGAGGGCCCGGCAAAGAGGGCTCGTGGGTGCCGGTGGTTCGCTCATCCGGTGAGTGATTTGTGTGCCCCAGTTTGGTCTTTTAAGTGCTTCTTCCTTCAGTAAATCTGGCCAGCCGATCACATTTGTCTTGAGGCTCACCAGTAGAGAAACAGAGTCCTACCGGCGGTGAGGAACGCACCCTTCCACTCCGGCTGGCGCGGCGGTTGTCGGGGCGGGAGTGCCAGTGCGCTCCTGCGGCGAGTCTGGCAGTGAGGAGAGTCTTTGGGGCGCGCCGGCCCCGACAATGCAGGAGGAAGCTTCGTCGGTCGCTCTTCTACCTTCGTCGTTGTCTGGTGAGACCGGCGTGGTGCCCGCGCCCCCCGGGGGGGCGGCGGGACCCTACCGCCCGCGGCATTGGCGAGGGCGCTCGCCATTCTTGCCTTCCCCCGAACTGCCGACCGCGGGGGTCAGCGTGATGATGCCGTCGGGGAAATCTTGGGAAGAGCCTGCCGCCCGCCGCGGGGAATACCGCTGCCAGCGGTCCGAAAGTCTTCTTGGAGGGCGCTCAGCCGTGCCGCGGATGCTTTAGTAAGCGGGAAATCGAGGAGCGCGGTTGTCGACCACCGTCTTGACTTAGCCCGGCCACTGATCATTTGGGGGCGCGTTCGATTACGGGACGGCAGCGCCTTGATTGGAACGTCTTGGAGGTGGAGATGGGGAGGATCCACGCCGACCTCACTCGCGTCGTCGGGCCAGCGTCCAAGCGAAAAAATCCATTCTTGCGAGGAGTTAGATTCGGCGGTCGGTAAGTCTGGCGAGGATTTGTCTTTCGCGTATCTCTTGATCGGGGAACAAAGATCGGCCGGCGAGGCACTTGCAGCGCTTGGCCGGCCGAGGAGTCGTTGGCCGTCGAGGGAGAAAGCAGTCGGCCCTGGCCGGATCTTTGAAGCGGCCAAGACTTCTGCGGTCGACGCGGAAGGGTCCGCTCGGGCGGAGGCCTCCCTCTTCCGAGAGGAGTGCGAGTCGGCCCGCAGGGAGGCCGACCGACTCCGCGGCGAGCGGGATCTTGCTCGGGGGGAGCTTGCGACGGCGAGGGAGCTTGCCGACCGCGCCGCGTCCGATCGGGAAGCGCGTGCCAAGGTCGAGGAGGAACTTCGCGCCAAAGAGGCCTCCGTGGCCGGTGAGTGGTTCAACCCCTCGGGGGCTACTGCGACGGGCGTCTTCTGACGCTATCTTTTGTCCCTGCAGAGCTGCAAAAAAGCCTTAGCGACGCATTGGAGTCGCGGAGGGTGGCGGTGGAGACCCGGGATGCGGCGGTCGAGTCGCGTGACTCGGCCCTTCTGGACAAGCGGGTGGCGGAGAGAGATGCGGCCGGTACGACGGCCGAGCTGACGGTCCTCCATGTAGGCGTCCAGGCCATCTGCGACCGTATTGTTCGGCTTACTCGGTCCCGCGCCATTCTGCCATACTTGGATGGATTCTGGCGCCGTCGGCGTCGGTGCGGGAAGCGGCGGTGCTTGGCGCTTCCTCGGCCTTGGTCAATACCGTCTCTTACTATGACGGCGTCGACCTTGAGGCGGTCGGAAGCGGCGTTCTTTGGCCGACCGGAGTGACGAAGAAGTCGACGCGTTCATGGCCCGGGTCGATCCATGCGCCCAAGAGATTGCCCGCCGTATCTCGCCGCGAGAAATCCTCCATCGGAAGGGGGAAGATGATTAGTCTGGTTTTGCTTTTTTGGTAGTGTGTGTAATGAACATGATTGCCCCGACCGAGTTCGATGCATCGGGCAGTTATCTTACCCGTTTACCCCGTGCTATACGTAAAAGCGAGCAATCTTCTGGCCAGTAGCTGGCTCGGTCGGTCAGATCTTGGCCGAAGTGCTCAGGCCGTCCCTAGCATCTCTTGCTCGTAGGGCTTATTTCCCCCGCAGAGTACCATTTCGAAACCGTAGCCGCGGAGGCGTAGGCCGTGGCACTTTGAGCCAGGGGAAATAGCCGCGAGATAGATAGCTTGGTCGGTCGGAATATGACTTAGGTTAGCACTCATCCGCGACGACCGGGGTTGTTCTGCCCTGGTCGATCAAGCTAATTTCCGGGTGTTTCCACGTGGGAGATTGTTTGATCGGCCGACTGTCCGACCTAAATCGAAAGGCTCTATCCGACCGCTACTGGCCCTTTGCTCAGGTAGCCTCCCTTTTGCGCAAAGTGCTACTTCGGAGCCGTAGCCATGGAGGCGTGGGCCGTAGCATTTCGGGTTAGAGGAGGTTACTATGAGGAGGGTGTTTCGGTCGGAGTGGGTACCGGTCATCGATTTAGGTCGCTGACCCTGAGGTCAAAGGGCAGCCCCCGAGTGGTGCGCGGGGATTGAGGGTACAGTCGCCACGCACCGCTTGAGTCCGCACAGGAATTTTCGAAAAAAGGATTTAGATAAGGGCGGATTAACTCGCCTGAAGATTGTGCTAGTTTCGAATCGATGTTGGGTAACCGTCTTCCGCGCCGTAAGCGTGACCCCAAGGCGCCGTCTTCCGCTCCGTCTTGCTACGGCTATAAAGGAGAGGCGCCGGTGTGCTTCTTTAGCCGTCGAGGACCGCAACCAAGCGAACTCCTCCTTTGCGCCATGGCGGATCGCAACATTCGACCCCACGAGGAAGTCGCCGCCCATCAGGCCTGGTGAGAGGTGGCGAGGCCGAGGCGAGAAGCGGTCGCGAGGACGTCGGCGAGTTAGCGTCCTTGTCGTGGGCATCCGGCCGGGAAGCAAGGGCTCGGCTAACTGCGGCGGTGGTGCGGCGCCCGAGTCCATTGGCGAGCGCACCAAGACCGCAACGGGCGGTTTGTTCTTGGTTGGGGCGACGTTCCCCCGTGAATGAATAAAGCGCTTTGTTGGCTCCTTGTTTCTTTTCGACTTCTTCGTGCCTTTGCGCCAGCCGGGCTTCTCCTTCCGTTGCGCCGGAATGCAAGTTTTGTTGCCGGAATGGGACGGCCCGACCTGCTGTAGGTCGGTTGTTCTTGCGTTTGCGGTTTTTGCGATAGGCAGAGTACTGCTTCGGGATCTCGGCTTCCGGGGCGGAGATCGCAGTACTTGCAGTAGGTGCAGGATGAGAGAGAGAGAGAGAACTCGGTTGTTCGTCCGAGAGTTGCGGCTTCCTGCGCTTAAGTACAAGTGGTAACAAAGAGGGGAGAAATTGATTACGAATAGAACTTCCTCAACTTCTCTATGTTCCACGCGTTGGTCACGAGATTCCCTTCAGTGTCCTTGAGGCGGAAGGTCTGGGCGGAGGATTTCGGCGATGGTGAAAGGGCCCTCCCAAGGCGGGGAGAGCTTGTGCCTGTCCTTCAGCGGATTGGACTTGACGCAGCACCAAGTCGCCCGACTTGGAAAGAAGCTGACCTCGGACCCGTCGGCTGTGGTAGCGACGCAGTGCTTGCTGATATTTAGCCGACCGTAAGATCGCGACATCTCGAGCCTCGTCGAGTTGGTCGAGGTCGTCCTGCTGCTCCTCGGTCCCCCGCGCGCCGTCGTAGCACCGTACTCTTGGTGCGCCGTACTCGAGGTCGGTCGGGAGGACAGCCTCTGCCCCGAACACCAAAAAGAAAGGTGTGAACCCGGTCGACCGGGTTGGCGTGGTTCGTAGACTCCAAAGAACAGGTGGTAGCTCGGCGGCCCATCGTCCCGCGAATTTCTTCAGTCGACTGAAGATTCGCGGCTTGAGTCCTTGGAGGATCATGCCGTTGGCTCGCTCGGCCTGGCCGTTTGCCCGGGGGTGTGCTACTGCCGCCCAGTCGACTCGGATATTGAAGTCGTCGCAGAACTCGAGGAACTCCTTCCCTGTGAATTGCGTCCGTTAGTCGGTGATGATGGAGTTGGGCACCCGGCGATAGACAATATCGCGGAAGAAGCTTCTTTACTGCTGCCGATGTGATCTTTGCGGTGGCTTGGCCTCGATCCACTTCGTAAACTTATCGGCGGCGACGAGCAAGTGAGTGAAGCCCCGGGCGCCTTTTGAAGGGCAGGCGGATCGAGCCCCAGGCCGCGAAGGGCCACGTGATGGGAATTGTCTGCCAGGGCTTGCGCGCAGTGAGTCCGTCGGGCGAAGAACCGCATCCTTCATAGGTGCGGACGATTTGAGTCGCATCGCCACGGCCAGACGGACGATGAAACCTTGTCGGAAGGCTTTTCCTACCAGGGACCGTGGCGCGTCATGGTGCCCGCACACCCGTCGTGGATGTCCGTGAAGGTGCCTCCTTGGTGGTCGGAACACACTTACGAAGGATTCCGACGGGCTTCTTTTGTAGAAGGCGCCGATCATAACGAAGGACTTAGCCCGCCGGCGAGGCGCCGGCCTCGGTGGAGTCGGCGGAAGTGATCCGTTCGTCAATCGATTGACAAGCGGTTGCCGCCATGATCGGTTTCGGCCTTCAGGCGCTTAAGCGACCACTGGCGGGTGAGTATCTGGCCGAAGATCGTGCGGAGGGCACTGCCTCAGGAAGTCGGTGGCGCCCTCGGCGTCGGGTCCAACCGAATAGATGGGCTGTTGAGGTCGAAAACGAAGATTCCAGGGGGAACCGGCCCCTTTCCGGAGGCGAGGTTGGCGAGGGAGTCGGCTTCACCGTTATAGCGTCGGTAGCTATGATGGAGCTCGAAACCCTTGAACTTCTCTTCGAGCTTGCGGACCTCCAGACGATGATGGCGCCATCCGAAGCGTCGCGGGGCTCGGTGGCTTTCATCACCTGATCGGCGACCAGCTTAGAATCGCCGTGAGCGTAGAGCCGTCGTGCGCCTAGATCAGCCGCGATCCGGCCGATTGACGAGGGCTTCGTGATTCGCGACATTGTTGGTGGCGTCGAAGAGTAGGCGGATGGCATCACCGGAGCTTGTTGCCGAGTGGGGAGATGATGGCGACCCGCGCCGGCCCCATTCTTGGTGTAAGACCCATCGAAGTACATTGTCCCGATGCTCCGGGTCCTCGACCACCGCAGGACTTGTGCCTCGGTCCACTTTCGGCGACAAAATCCGCCAAGGCACAGGACTTGATCGCCGTCCTGAGGACGTCTGAAATGTCGAGACCATTGAGCTCGAGGGCCCACTTGGCGATTCTTCCCGGTAGCGTCGCGGTTGTGGGCGATCTCTCCGAGTGGTGAGGAGGTCACCACGGAGGCAGGGTGTCGGTCGAAGTAATGGGCAAGCTTCCTCTTGGTAATGAGCACTGAGTACAGCAACTTCTGTACCTGGGGGTATCGGACTTTTGTTTCGGAGAGCACCTCGCTGGTGAAGTAGACCGGCCTCTGCACCTTGAAGACGCGGCCTTCCTCCGCTCGCTCCACAACAAGTGCCGCGCTGACGACCTGAGTCGTGGCGGCGATGTAGAGGAGCAGAGGCTCCTGCGGCTCCGGGGCGACCAGGACCGGAGGCGAGTTCAGGAAGGCCTTTAGTCGACTAAAGGCTTCCTGAGCGTCGAGGGTCCAGGTGAAGTGGTCGGACTTCTTCATCAGCTTGTAGAGTGGCATCCCGCGTTCGCCGAGGCAGGATATGAAGCGACTTAGTGCCGCAAGGCACCCCATCAGCCTCTGAACTCCCTTGAGGCTGTTGATTGGCCCCATCCTTGCGATAGCGGAGATCTTATCACGGCTAGCTTCGATGCGGCGCTCGGAGACGATGAATCCCAGCGGCTTGCCCTTAGGGACCCGAAGGCGCATTTCTCGGGGTTGAGCTTTATCTTGAAACCGCCGGAGGTTCGCAAAAGTCTCCTCCAGGTCGGCGATGAGGTCATCGGCTTTTCTAGACTTGACGACGATGTCATCGGCGTAGGCCGATGTTACGGCCAATCACAGTGCGAAAAACACGCTGCATACATCGTTGGTATGTGGCGCTGCGTTTTCGGACCAAAGGCATCGTGGCGTAACGATGCGAGCCGTGCGGGGTGATGAAGGAGGTCGCGAGCTGATCAGTTCCTTCATCGCCAATTTGGTGGTAGCCCGAGTAGGCATCCAAAAGAAAGGGACTCGCACGGCGGTGGAGTCTACGACTTGGTCGATGCGAGGTAATGGGAGCGGGTCTTTTGGCCAGGCCTTGTTGAGGCCGTGTAGTCAACACACATTCTCCATTGCCCGACTTTTTCTTTACAAGAACGGGATTGGCAAGCCACTCGGGGTGGCGTACCTCCCTCACAAAGCCGTGACCAAGAGTTTGGTGATTTCTTCCCGATGGCCCGGCGCTTGTCTTCGTCGAAGCCGGCCCAGCGGGCGTTAGGCGGCCGACTGGAGCACAGTCGGATGTTCAGGGAATGCTCGGCGACTTCCTTTGGAACTCTGGCATGTCCGAGGTCTCAAGCGAAGACGTCTCGGTTTGCTTGGAGGAAGCCGACGAGCGCGCCTTCCTATTTGGCGGCGAGGGCGGCCCGATCCTCACGGTCTTGGCGGGATCTTCGGGATCAACCGCGACCTCGCTTCGTGTCCTCCGCGGATTTGAAGGAGCTTGGCCCCGACTTGCTTGAGTCGGGCGGAGTCGAGGCCTTCCACCTGGGTGGCGAGCTTCGGCGAGCGGCAGCCGTGAGCGATTCGCAAGCGCTTTGCTCGCTTGATTGTAAGCGGTGGAAGGATCTTTGCCAGTGATGACACCTTGCGCCCTGGCATCTTCGGCTTGAGATAGGTGTAGTTGGGGACCGCCATGAACTTCGGCGTAGCATGGTCGTCCCCAAGATGGCGTGGTAGGAGCCGGAAAGTCCACAACCTCGAAAGTGAGGTTCTCGGTGCGGAAGTTATCCGGGCTCCCGAAGGTAGCAGACGGCTGACTGTCCTAGGGGTGGGCTCTGCTGACCAAGAGACGCACGCCGTGAAAAGGCGCCTTTGCTCGGCCGAGGGCGGAGCGAGGACTCCAGGGCATCCAGGGTCTCAACATACATGATGTTGAGGCTGCTGCCGCCGATCCATGAGCACCTTGGTCGGCGCCGTCCCTACGATGGGGTCGACGACGACGGCGGGTAGCGCCACTGGATCTGCGGGATGTGGTCGGGATGGTCGGTCCGATCGAAAGCGATCGGGAACTCCGACCACCTTAGGTAGGCGAACGCAGCGGGGGTAGCCGTGTGGACCTCTCGGTGGGCGAAGCTTGGTAGTCGCTTGTCGGCATAGCACTCTGCCCCTCCGAAGATCATGAGGCGGCCGTCGAGTGCGGGAACTCGTCGGCCGGCTCATCGCCCTTTGCCCGTCGGTGGCCGCCGGTCGCTCTTTCCCTTGCCCAGCGATGTCGTGGGGTTTCCGGAGAGAAACCGCTTCAAGACTTCGATCCGATACTTGTGTTTGGTGGGATAGTCGTGGTTCGAACGCGGGTATCCATCGATTTCGAATCGGTCGGCGCCGCTGGCCTGTTTGTTTGGCGGTCGGTCGGCGGCGACCATTCGGCCTTTCGCGACTCTGCTTCCCCTTCCGCTTTCTTTTGTCGGGCGGTCGGAGGAGTCTTGGCCCCAGGTCGGCGGTTTTGTGGGCCATCTTTCTTTCGAAGATGGCCCCACGGCCTCGCCGGAGGCGTGATTGAGTGGCGATGTCGAGGAGCTCTTTGGTGGTCCGGGGCCGCCTGCAGCCTGTGGACCAGGGCCTCGCCGCGTGGTGCCGTAGATGAACGCCCGACGGCGTCGGCGTCGCGGATGTCGGGAGCTCGTTGCACCTTTGGGAGAAACGGCGGATGTAGTCCGGAGGGTTTCCACAGGCTGCTGCTTGCGGCTCTTGAGTCGAGGAGTTGCCAGGCGTTTGTAGGTGCCACTGGAAGTTCCCGGCGAAAGGTTCGTCAGTCCGCCCACCGCCGATGGTGTTCGCGGGCAAGTACTCGAGCCAGGCTCGCCGAGTCCGCAAGGTAGATGGGGAAGTCTTGGATGACGAAGGAGTCGTCAGTTGCTCCCGGCTCGGCAGCGAGCCGATAGTCTTCTAGCCGGACATCGGGTTGGTGGCCCTGTGTACTTGGCTATGTTAGTCGGGGCCCGAATCGGGTCGGGAAGTCGGCGTTGCGGATGAGGCGGGTGAGCATACGCGGCCGGGGCCGTCGAATCTGGTCGATGCAGTCGCGTCGCCCGCTATCAGCGACCTGCGAGGGCGCTGCTGCATCGGTGGCTCTCCTCCGCGCCTCGAGGGTGGTGCGAAGGTCATACTTGTCCCACAGCGGTGGCGTGCAGGGTGTATGATGCCTGGGGAGCTCATGGGCGGGGCCATCTTGGCCGGACTCGTCGGCCCCGTGAGAGAGTGGCCCAGCGCCCGAGGTGGTGCCCGGCCGTCGAGCCGGAACTTTGGGCGTCTTGAATGACGGTAGCGTTCTACGATCCGGAGGATTCGATAGGTGGCCCTGGCCTCTGGCTCCGTTAGCTCAGGCGACCCTCGGAGCAACATTGCCGCCGTAACAGCGTTAGTTGGCGTGAGGGAAGAACGGAAGGTCATTCGTCTCCTCGGCCATTTGTTGATGCACTGGCAGCGTCGCGCGCCCGGAGGTGAGTGGTGGGTTAAGTGGCGACGGCACTCGGCTCGGCACTGGAGCTTATCGAGCTCGGCCTTCCGGCCTCCGGCTCCTCGTTATCGCCGAAGGTCGGCCGGCGCGTTGCAGTGTGTCTTGCGTCGTCTTCCGTAAGGATTCCTCTGCCGCCGCTTCGTCGCGCGGAGTAGGGTCCCGAGGGTAGCGAAGTGGAGGATTCGCGGCTTCAAGAAGACTCATGTTGCACTCGCGGAGTGCACCTGCGGGGTGATACTCTGTCGGAGCTGGGCCGTGGCTGGAGGAATCCGCCAGCCAGATCGTGGAGGGAAGCCGGTGTAGCCCGGCCATGGCCTGAGTTGAGAACCCGTGGAGGTTGGGACCGCCGCCGTCGCGGCTTCGTAAGCGGCGTCGCGAGGCTTGCGTCGGCGTCGCAGGCCCGCCCGCGCGAGCCTCGCGAGGGCCTCGAGGCGAGGTTCTTGAGGACATCAAGAACCGCACCCGGCCATGAGGGCGCCGGTCCGGATGGCGGCGAGGATGAGGACAAGTTCTCCGCCGTGGTGGCGATGAAGTCGAGGGTGCCGAAAGCGGATCGATCCTCGACATCGGTGAGTCGTGGTGGAAAGAGGCCATCGGGGAGGAGAATGGGAATCCTGAAGACGAGGATGTCGGTGAAGACGCGCGAGCACCCCTACTGGCGCCAGCGCCAGCCGGTGTTTCGTGCACCGCAATACGAATTTATGGTCGGATGGGTCGCGCGCTCCTCTCCCGAATGGTCGACTCAAGGAGCCAAGCGATATATCTTGGTTCGGTGAATGTCCCTACTCCGGTTGCTCGATGTGGGTGTATTGATCTCTAGGTGATGAACAAGAGGAATACAAAGGCGAGGGTGGTGGCCAGGTCCCCGAGGTTTTCGCTAGGGAATCGTGGCTACCTAGAAGACTGTCTTTTTCCTCTCGTTGTCGATTCTGTTTTCCGTCCCCATTCGAGCCACTCGCCTCCTTATATAGGCGGAGGCGGAGTTACACGGAGTTCGGAAAGCCATGAGAAAAGGGGGCATGTCTCGGTCTGTTTTCTGTCTTGTCAGCCAAACCCTGCCGTCCGGCGAGGGTTGGTGGCTCTGTCTTTGGCTTGTCTTATCTGATCTTTATGCAGATGGCGTATCGCGTGGTGTTCTGTCGGCCTCGGTGGCTTTAATGGCGCTTGACTTTGCCTCGGCCTCGGGAGTGGCGTACTCCTGCAGTGCGCCAGCGATGTGACGGGGCTTGACTTCTTGGTGGCTCTTCGGCGGTCTTGGGAAAGAGCGCCTACCCTGGGATGCCGCGCCGTCTTCGAAGCGGTATCGACACCGGCGTGGGCCTCATCTTGCCGGTACTAGGGGTTTGAGCCCGCCGACCGCCGGATCGGTGTCTGCCGACCGTCTAAGTCGATCTGCATAGGTCGGGGTTCGCTCTCCGTGGCCCAAGTCTTTGCTCGGCGATCTTTGGGCCTTCGCCATATGTGGTCGGCCGGGTTCGTGCTTAGGTGATGGGGGTACCCATGGTATGGGTACTCGTCAGTTAGAATTTTCAAAAATTCCTTAGGCTTGATCATCATCTAAAATTTTTATGCGAATATTAGTGATGGGTTAGGATCATCCAAAAAAACTTCAAAAAATTTTAACATCATTTCTACTATTTTTCAGTCGGTTTAATTTTGTCGAGATTTCGGTTAATCTCGACGAGATCTCGGTTAAAAAAATTTGGATTTGGATTTTTCTTTTTAGATCTTTTCTAGATTTTATCAAAATTTCAAATTTTAGAGGATGATAAGATATAAACCAAAAAGGAAATTTGAAACCTTTGAACAGCATGGAATTCATGATCTCTACTATATAAAGTGAGAGTTTCTTCCCACGTCACATTAATTGCCCTACTTAATTGCCATGTTTAATTGCCCTACGCAAGAAACGAAGTGTTGCTTTAATTAGCTAGCTTTTGTAAGAAACGAAGCTTTAAAGATAGATGTTTGATCTTATGAAATAGTATTTTTTATTTTTTTAATCTTTATTTTTCTTTAGCAATTTTGTTTTTCGTAGCAACGCACGGACATATAAACTGACTAGTTATATGCCCGTGCGTTGCTACGAAAAACAAAATTGATAACGAAAAATAAAGATTAAAAAATAAAAAAAATACTATTTCATAAGATCAAACATCTATCTTTAACGCTTCTTGCAAAGTGGCTAATTAAAGCAACGCCGCTTCTTGCGTAGGGCAATTAAGCAGGGCAATTAAGTAGGGCAATTAAGCAGGGCAATTAATACGACGTGGGAAGAAACTCTCACTTTATATAGTAGAGATAATACGTGAGTTGTGGCGTGCCATCGTTTCCTCTGTTCGGCGACACTTTTCTCGAGGAGGCCACCGGCGCGGGATCCACAGAGCGCAAGGACAGTGGCGCGTCGGTCCCACCTCGTGGGCGAACAGCTGGACGTCAAACGAGCCCCTCTCAATTGGTAAAGGCCCGAATTATTGGAAATAAATTGTATGCATCCGGTATCCACACTGGTGCATATGCATACCTGCCTCATGAGCACGGCGTGTCTGCAGGTGAATCTCTACCGTTGCATGCAAGAGGGATAATTAATTGGCGCATTAATTACATGCAACGGTGGACATGCAACGGTGGAGATTCACTGGATAGACACGTGGCGTTCATCCGGACAGGTATGCATATGTATCATTGTGCATACCGGATGCACAGAATTTATTTCCGAATTATTCCGTCCACTCCAACAGTACAGGGATTTAACAAGCCAACCGCCTATGGAAACCTGCGCGCCATACACAGGTTCGGCTCGCTCCCTCTCCCTCTCCCTCTCCCTCTCCCTCTCCCCTGCAAGTCAACAAAAGTAGTGTGGCTTCAATGCCACAAGCAACGTAGAGTCGCTTTTGGCGCTCATGTGACGAGAAAGCAACACCGCTATGTACAAGGAAATGGCGGAGCACGAGAGATAGGGCGGTGTGGTTTGAGCTGTGTACAGCCAGGATTGGCGACCCGTTAGGATCTCGCGCGTCCTCGCATGCCATGATGTCAAGATGCATTGTCCCTGCACTGCACACCAAGATATGCACGTCATGAAAACATCTACACGGCTATAATTTATTACTCTTATGTTTGTAACAAATATCCTTACCGGATGAGGGTACCATCACCGAGACGCACATATGAAATAATAGGTTAACTTTCTTCGTTGTATTCTTGTTTGTTGGATAATGTGTTTTACTCTAGCCACAAATGGTACTATTAAAAATTAAAAATAGCCAGAGAAGAGAGGTATAAAAATAGTAAAATAATTACTTTAAAATTGTAGAATAACATGGTTAAAAATAAAACTTGAAAGCTAGAATAATATGTATTTAGGAACGGAGGAAGTAGTGTACGTACATCACTGAGCCCGAGCGCAGACAGTCGCACATACATTGTACATGCACGGGCTCGTCGCGTACAGGTAGGTGACCAGATCCGGTGTATGATCCGCCGGTGAGGTGGCCGTGGACCTCTCCATATTGGACCATCTCCCTTAATATTCCCATGTCTTTGTTCCTTCGATACCAACCCAAGCTAACCCTTGTTGCTGTCCAGCCCTGCCAATTCCTTATCCACTTGCAATGAGGATATTGTTAGACAACCTCGCTATCGAATAGTCCGGGGTTGCCTAATAGATCTAAACTGGAGAACAGAAAGAGAGGGCGAGAGACACAATATGAGGAGGAACGGATCTGCTTTATTATTCTGTATGCTTGTGTACAATGGGGTGACCCCCTGCCTCCTATATATAGCGGTTCTGCTTAGAGATAAGGAAGAGTCCATATCGGATACGAATCCGTTTCCTAACACTCCCCCTTGGACTCTTCACTGCGAGATGCATATGCCTCATTAAAACTCCATAAAAACCCAGTGGGAAAAATAATTGGAGAAAGAGTACATAGCATACGCCTTTGTGTTGCATGATTGCCTCATCAAAACCTTATGTAAGAAAACTTCAACGAAAAACTTACTTAAGGAAAAGAGTACAATCCACCCAAACTTCAATGTTAATCTTCAAGATTTACGTTGGGTACTCAAACTTCATGTTTGAGATTTATGTAGGAGTATGTGAAAATTCTCCCCCTGAAATCTGCACTTCTCTAAGCCTCAACATCCCGATTCCTCTAACACATCTTTCAAAGGAAGATCTTGAGTGACTTAGTGAATAAATCTGCGAGATTTTCACACGACTTAGTATCAAGATCTTTATCTCGTTCATCTTATGCATTTCATGAGCATAAAAGAACTTGGGGTTGATATACTTTGTAAGGTTACTCTTCACATATCCCATTTGTACTTGTGCAACACAAGCCGCATTATCTTCATAGATAATAGTGGGGTTTGTTCCATGTTCGAGACCACATGACTTACGGATGTGGTGAACCATTCTTCAAGCCATGCACATTCCCGAGAGGCTTCATACAATGCAATGATTTACGAGTGGTTAGTCGGCGTCGAGACAAGAGTCCGCTTAGACGACTTCCAAGAAATTGCCGTTCCACCGCAAAGGAAAACATACCCGGTTGTGACTTGCCGGTGCGGGTCCGATAGGTACCCAAAGATCGGCGTAATAACTAAATTCAATTCATTGTTTCTTTTGTAAAACAAGCCGAGGTCTTTGCTTCCTTGAAGGTAACGAAAGATGTCCTTCACCCCTTTCCAATGCCTTTTGGTGGGTTCTCGCCTTTGCATCTGCGCTAGCAAATTTACTGGCGAACGCAATGTCAGGCCTAGTGCTATTCGCAAGGTACATGAGCGCTCAATTGCACTCAAGTATGGGAATTCCGGCTCCGGGACTTCCTCCTCTTCTTTAGGCCTCAGACGGTCTAGGTCTGCTTGGAGTGACCTTGAGCCATTGGGGTCTTTGCGGGGTATGCCTTTTCAAAGCCAAATCTCTCCAACACTTTCTGCGTGTAAGATGCTTGGTGTACCAAGATTCCGCCTTGGACATGTTCAAGTGCAAGCCTAAACAGAACTTGGTTTTACCCAAGTCTTTCATTTCAAACTCAGATTTCAAGTATGTGCATGCTTCTTCAATTTCTTCATCCGTCCCAATGATGTTCAAGTCATCTACATAGACGGAGATTATACAAAATCCATTCGTGGATCGTTGTATAAATACACATGGACAATCTTCTTGTTAGTGTAGCCTTTCTTGCAAAGAAAGTCACTTAAGCGATTGTACCACATTCTTCTGTTGCTTGACCCATACGGTGATTTCTCCAATTTCACCTTTGTATAGGTTTCTGCTTGCTCTGTCTTGGTTCGGGATAGGGATACCTTCCTGTACTTTCATGTATATCTCCGAATCCAAGTTTCCATACAAATATCTTTGTGACAACATCCATTAGCTTCATTTTCAACTTCAAGTTGATCGCCATTGAGATCAAGTATCTAAAGGTAATTCCGCCTATGGCCTGAGAATAGGTTTCTTCATAATCAACCCCAGGACGTTGAGTGAAACCTTGAGCGACAAGCCTTGCCTTGTACCTTACAACTTCATTATTTTCGCTTTCTCTTGCGAACAAAAACCCATTTGTGACCTACGGTTTATATGGGGAGGCGTGCGGCTACAGGCCCAAACACCTCTCTTTTGTTCAGAGAGACTAACTCTGCGGTGATTGCCTTCTTCCAATCTTCCCAATCGAGCCTTTTCTTGCACTCTGCGAGAGATGCGGGTTCGGGATCATGATTAATGATCGTGGCAATCTTCTTTGCAAAGTATGCATCGACATTGGTCGTTGCTCTATTCATTGATTCTCCTGTTATTACAAAGTTTATGGCCATTTCATCATGGGGTGCTTCGTGCACTTCTACTTGCTCTTCATTGCTATTTCCAATTCTAGGAGCAAGTTCCTTTAGTTTTTCTCCGCCAATGTGTGCGCACACATTATTTCCGCGGCTTCTTCCAATGGAAGGTTCAGATCTGGAATTGCCTTTTCCACAGGCTTCTTTCAAAGTGCGAGTCTCAACTGGCTCCCCTTCTTGCTTTGGGGCACTTTTGTGATTGGTGTGGTAAGTCCTCTCGCCCGCTTTTCCCAGGCGTCTCCGGTACTTTGGGTTTGAGAAGCCGGATCTCCTGTTCTTTTCTTTGAGGCCTCTGAGCAGGATGAGGATACCTTCTGCTTTCTTTGGTATTTCCACCCTCTCTGGTGCATTTCTTCTTTGGTACATGCGACTTAACCACGCTCTTGAGATCACAAAAATGATCGAGCGATTCATTTGCTAAATTCTCGCAAATCAATTATCTTCTGGACTTCTTGATTTGCTTCATTAGTGCGAGGGTCATGCGCGGGATCCGATGGAATGCCATATTATTTCCGGCATTTTTCATCCAATGGTTGATTCTCTCCCTAATGACGGAAACGGTCCTCGTCAAAGATACGATCAATGAATCGGTCAGTATGCAAGTCTCGATCATGGGTTCCAAATACACGATTATGGATGCACTCTCATAACCAACGTATATCCCGGACTTGCGGAGAGGGCCCATTGCGATCCATTGGGGGTGGTATAGGTACATATACCATACAACCAAAATTTCTAAGATGGGAAATCTTCGGGATGACCCCTTGCACTAGTTGCATAGGTGAATGGATGTTGTAGGCCGATGGTCTATAATTGATGAGTCTTCTTTGCGTGCAGGCTGCGTGTCCCCAACAAGTGTTGGGCAAGTTACAACTCTGCAAGAGCTGATGCGGCAATGAATTTAATCCTCTTTATTAGTGCTTCACTAGCCCATTTTGCGTATGGACGTGCGATGCGAGTGCTCAACAGATTATTCCGTTCTTTGTGCAATAATCATCAAATGCCTTGGAAGTGAATTCACCGGCATTGTCCATTCGAATGGACTTCACGCGATGATCGTGAAAAGCATTCTTAATTCTAATGATCTGCGAGATCGCTTTTGCGAATGCATGATTCCTTGTTGACAAGAACATGTATGCGACCATTTCGAGGAAGCATCAATGAGCACCATAAAGTATCGAAATGGCCTCGACAAGGGCTGAATCGGACCGCAAATATCCCCTGAATGCGTTCCAGAATGCAGGATTTCATGTTGCACTTTCATAACGAGAGGTCTAGTTATTAATTTCGGTGGCACATGCATGGCACACAAAATCTTCGTGATTCGGGAAATTCTTAACATTAATGCCATGACCTTGTGAGTTGTTAACTATATTTCTCATCAATCTAAGACCAGGATGACCCTAATCTACAATGCCATAAAGCAAATAATTCGAGCTTCTAAAGACAGTCTTCAAAGAAGTATACATGCGTGTGCATTGATTTTAAATTGTAGTACAAACCCGCATTCATATGAGGGACATTTTCTAGTACCATCTGTCCCTATTCCGCGAGCTTCACACTGCACAAGTGTTCCTAGCCATTTGCTTCCTTGGTTTCTACGTCAAAACCATTGGCGCGGATATCTTTCAAACTTAAGAGAGTGCGGGTTGATTCAGGGTACAAGAGGGCTTCTTCAATTACCAAAGTTGTACCCATTGGCAATATAATTGTGGCTCTTCCCGAGCCTATTATATGCGTATCGCTTCTGCGATAGTCGTAATCCTTCCAGCGTTCTTCGTGATTGTGCCGGAAGTATTTCGACTCTCTTAAGATGGTATTTGTTGTGCCACTATCAACAATGCATATTTCCTCCATTGGGCGCTACACGATTTCTAGATGAAAAGAAAAATAATTCTAATCATACAGTGGCTAAGTAATTCAAAAATTGCTTGTAAATAAAGAATACTGGAATAAAGAGTAAATTGCAATTCTATTCATGAGAAAAGTATGCTCTTCGAGAGCTTACTATTCATTATGCAATCTGATGTCTATGTGAGATAATTCTGACAATTCATGTCAATTTTTTAAAAACTCACGTTAGATAATGCCACACCTTTGCACATTCATAAGGTTCTTCCATTAGATTACTACGTGCAATCTAATAGGAAATGGCTGCTAGATTCAATAAAATGCATAATTGAATTCTCATGAGTTTCCAGTAAACTAAAAGAAAGCAATAATATCAAGATTCATATATTCAAAGATGAATGCAAAATTCATAAGTACAAGATTCATAAGTACGGAATTCATAAATGCAAAATTCATAAGTACAAGATTCATAAATGCAGGATTCATCAATACAGTATTCATAACTGCAAAATTCATATATACACAGATTCATAAATATTCAGAATAAACAATAATTGCACAATTCATAAAATCATAAATGCGGAAATAAATTCTCAGAAATTTCCGAATTTAGTATTTGGCAATTTTCTGTTAATTATACAGCAATTTTCCAAAGATCACTTGATAATGTAAAATAAATTGCAACATGAATTAAACATGGCATAAGTCTAATTACAACTTATATAATTCTTGTTGGTTGGGAGCGAAAACAGTAATCGAATATCTCCGTCAATTCGACTCTTGGCCAGTCAACTCGCCCCTAGGGCTCACATGAGGAGGGAGCACTTCCGCTTCCTGGTGCCAATTAAAGAACCAAGCCTCATGTGTGTTTTCCTAGACACCAATTGTCTCATATCTGTTTATTCATTACCAAAATCAAATCCCAACCACACAGGTTCTCATTTTATGCCATATGAAATATTCTGGAATTTTCCTAGCACTTTTCATAATTTCTGCTAATTTCCAAGCAATTTTCAGAATTACTTTACAACAGGAAATTGAATTTCAGCAAATATCAACATGACATAATTCATAAATTCAAAATAAACAATAATTGCATAATTCATAAAAAACAGGAAAATAAATTCCATAATTCATAAATGCGGGAAAGTAAATTCTCATGAATTTCCAATATTCTAAACAGGGCAATTATTGCAAAAATTCATGCAAATATTCAAAAATATAGAAAATAAGGCTAAGTACAAAAATAAAACAGAGCCATAAATTTTTTTCTGGAATTTTTTTTTTTTAGATATTTTCAGAATTGCTGGATTTTTTCTTTTTAGTCGTTTTTCTAAATTTCTAATGCAATTTTAGAAATGAAAAACAGAATAATAAAAATCGGGGGCAATGGGGTAAATTCCTCTCCCCCGTGCGCCACGACCGAATCCAATTTAGCTTCCAGCCGTTTTCAATTCCGATCGGCTCCAAGTCTGCACTTCACGTCCTTCTAGTATTGGACTTCTTCACGTGCAGTTTAATTTACCGGAAGGCACTCCCACTATGGTTTCCAAGGGCTCCTTGTCCTGCGTTCTCTTCCTAATTATGACGCTGCTGCTCTTATGCGTGCATTGGACTTCTTCACGTCCAAGTCCGGAGTTCTTGCGGCTGGAGCATTACGTGCGTGCGTTGTAGTCCATCAACAGGCGCAGCGGCCAACCGGGGTCAGGCGCGGCACGAGGGACTAGGCGTGCGGCACGCGCGACTGGAGTGGTGGCGGCCGTTCGGTGACCTTGCAGTCGACGGCTCGGGCGCTGTGGCGGTCAAGTGTGGCGAACTCCAGCGACGCTTCATGCGCATGGAGGCCGGGCTTCGTGCCGGGTGGGTGCAACGACTTCAAGATAGCGGCCGAAAGCACTTTAGCGACCATCCGGCGACGGCGGCTGTAAGCGCGACGAAGCTGGGGCGCCAGGCGGACTGCGGCTATGATCCGTGATCATCACGGAAGGCGAGCGTGGCGCAACGGTTAGAAGCGCGGCTGCGAGGCCGACGAGGAGCCGAGTCGCCGGAGAGCTTTGGCGGAGCCGCATGGCCGTCTTAGGCCGCGCTGGCCGGCGCGCGGCCGGCGTTCTGCGAACGGCGCTGCGTGCGCATGCTAATTGGTGCTTGTGCTTCATGGGATCTGCACTGGCTTCTTGCCATGTAGATCCTTGTACTGTTGATTGTCAATGGCTTCGTGCCTTGATGGTGAGTCCTGGCCGAAGAGATCGGGCGGCTTCGAGCCTGGCCGGCAACGGTGGTCTATGCTACCGGCTTCAGAAGATTAAATTTATCGTTGCATGATGCTATAGATTTTTAATTGTTGCTGAGTACTATAGATGCATTCATACGGTGTACTCAAGAAAAAAAAAAAATCACCGCGAACTCGTAACCGTGCCACGTAGATGCTTGCATAGGAATCAAACGAGCGATTAGATTAAATCACTCGATTCTCACCTTTCTCACTTTTCAATCGCTTTCCGTAGACTATCGCGTAGGATAGAGTCGCGTAGGACTTTTATTTCCGGCAATCCGAGTGGATGCGGCTTGATGGCGAGTTGATTGCGGATCGGATCGGGCGATCAATCGCCGGTAGTAGACGTTAAGTCGTCGCCGATGATCCTTCGCTTCTTGTCTTTTCTCACCTTTCAATCTTTCTCGGTAGAGCTTCGTCGCGATAACGTGTTAGACAACCTCGCTATCGAATAGTCCGGGGTTGCCTAATAGATCTAAACTGGAGAACAGAAAGAGAGGGCGAGAGACACAATATGAGGAGGAACGGATCTGCTTTATTATTCTGTATGCTTGTGTACAATGGGGTGACCCCCTGCCTCCTATATATAGCGGTTCTGCTTAGAGATAAGGAAGAGTCCATATCGGATACGAATCCGTTTCCTAACAGATATTTCTTGGCCATGATGATAAGCGATGCAATTTCTGAAAGAAAAAAAGAAAGAAAGAGAAAGAGCACTCGCCGGCATATGCTAAGGACCCATGCAAGACAGGCAGTTCGTTTCCGGCTTTACCTGCCTCTCTGCCGACCTCTGCGTTTCGACTCCGGTCAACCTGGACTAGTGTGTTATTCTCCGAGCCAGCTTCAGGTCTGGCTGATGCTGCAGTGCACGTACGTGCATATTGTACTGTATACTGCGAACAAATAGGAGTTTAACCAACGATAGGCTCTTGCGGGATGCGATGCGGGTAGTGCTGGGAGTTGGGCCGTGCCGGGCCGGCACGGCCCAGGCCCGTCGTGCCTCGGGCTTAAATGTGTCGGGCCGGCACGGCCCATTGTTTTATGCGTGCCGTGCCGGGCTGGCCCGATATACCCAATCCTGGGCACGGCCCGGCCCAGAAGCACGTCGTGCCTCGATCGGGCCGTGCCAGCCCAAGCACGGCACGTCAGGTTTAGAACTAAGTTACACCTCAATTTAGATGGCAGGCAATAATTAAGAAAAACATGATAATTTTATCTAATCTTCCAACCAACACAAGTCTCAAACTCTCAATCAAGGATTCAAGGCCATAGTAGAGCACAACAGTTCAATCAAGAGTCTCAAATGACAGGCTCAAATTTTAGAGGGAAAAGGAAAATTTTATTAATGGTCTGCCTCGTTAAAAACCTTACACCCCAGGGTGGGGCTCCCTCTGTAAGGAAAAGAGTACAGACCATGTTTAAAAGTCCATAACAGTCCATAACAGTCCAGTTACATAATAAGGAGTTCAAACTACAAATAAGAACTAAGTGAAGACTGAAGACTAATCAATGTTCAAATCTGCCGCTGCAAGTTCAATCTCTGGATCTTCAAGCTGATGCTGCTTCCTCTCATCTGCTCTTTGCCAATCTTTGAGGCATGTTATTGCTTCCACTGTCTCAGGTGCGAGAGAAGACCTCCGTTCTTCGATAATCCTCCCAACTGTGCTAAATGTTGCTTCCGAAGAAACAGTTGAGACTGGTACAAGTAAAATGTCCCTAGCAAAACGACTTAAAACAGGAAAACTGTATTGGTGTTCCTTCCACCACTCAAGTAAATTTACCTTAGCACCCCTCAAAGTACGATCCGTGCCTGCAAAGTTAGTACTAAGATAATGATTCAATTCAGCATTAGGATTCCATCTTTGAGAGGAGGCAGAAGCAGATTCTTTGCCCTTAGCCCTCTTCCACAAGTGTGAAGTAAGGGTGTGATCAATTTCTGTCTCCTCCTCAGCTGCATGAGACTCCACCTCGCTTTCGCCATACTTCCTGTAATACAAGTTAAAAACTCGAAACAAGTCATCTTTTACATGATTAAAAGACTCAGAGAAATCCATGTCAAGTGCCTCACCTATACCCTCCATAGCACATTGCAATCCATCTAATTTTTTGCGTGGATCAAAAATGGTTGCAAAGCAATATACATGAGATATAGAACTAAAGTATTTCAGAAACTTGACCTCCATTGGTGCAACAACAGAGGAAAGAAGTGGATCAGATTTACACTTAGCAAAGGATTCAGCAATTAACCAAATATACTCAATGACTAAGCATGATGTAGAGTAATAAACACCAGATAGAACATTTGTTGCTGCGTAGAAATTCTTTAAGAACTCTCTAAAACAACTCACAACACTCCAATCATAATCAGTAAGTACGAAATCAAGATCTTGAGCATTAGCATTGACAAACACAGTAATGATATGTTCATAGCCCTCTAGCTTCTTAAGCATAAGGTAGGTGGAATTCCACCTAACCTTCATATCAAGACCAAATTTTCTTGGTCTAATATCATTGGCCCTGCAATAATCAGCAAATTTAGATGCAACTTGGGGGCTACTTGATATGTATCGAATAGCACCACGAATGTTGTTTAAATATTTGCCAATAACAGCTATACCATCTTGAACAATCAGATTTATAATATGGCACATACATCTCTGATGAATGACATATCCATTAATATAAGACTGAATTTTAGGACTAAGGATATCCATGGCAGTTGTATTAGAGGATGCATTGTCAAGGGTAATAGAAAGGATTTTATCAGCTATATTGAAATCATTAATTACCTCAAAAATAGTTGTAGCAATAGCATCTCCACTATGTGATTCATCCATTAGCCTAAAGCCTATCACTCTCTTGTTTAGATTGTAAGAATCATCTAAATAGTGAGCAACTACACTAAGATAGCATGTTCTTTGGTGAGATGAAGTCCAAATATCAGAGGTTAAAGCAAATGAAAACTGAACCTTTTTAAAAGTTTCTTTCAACACAAAGAAGCTCATTCTTATATAATGCTATCGGATCAGATTTTGTGGTTCTTCTACTAACGGCAGTGATCTTTGAGGCGTAAAGCACGTTGAATCATTCTAGCAAAGCTACGGCTTTCGCCCATCATAATAGGTAAATCTTCGTGAGACAATATACCGTGCTATTTCATCACGCGCTACCTGTGGGTTGTAAACCCATGTACTTACAGATCCGTCTGAAGTGAAGTTCAATTGAGTCTGCACACCTCCTCGAGTCTTTCCTAACTTGATCAAACAAGCTTTGTAATGACGATTCAAATGCCCAGTGCCTCCAGTGGAACCTGCACTCAACTCAGCTTTACAATAGTTACACACCGCAAATTGTTGCGGTATACCATCAATAACAATCGTACGCTTCTGCATATGATTCCAACATTCAGCAATACGTTTACTGCCACCAGAAGATGCACCAGATGATGGTGGTGCAGTTGCAGCCGTACTACCATCACCTTGCAAGTTATCCTCAACCCCAATCCTCCCACTACCATTACCATCACAGGGAGGCTGATCTCCAATCACATTACCACCATTACCTTGCGTGAATACAGCCTCTTCCTCGCCCTCTATGTCGTCAATATTACGGTCGTCCATGCCATAATCTCCCATACTTGGGGAGAGTTGGCGAGCATTGATGTGGCTATCATCACAAGAAATAGGATGAGAAGAACTACCATCTGTAGCAGTGTTGGGATGGGCACGGGTTGCAGTTGCAGGGCGTTTTGATTTACGCCCTGCTGGTGTCGGGCATGCCCCCCTTGTTGTAACTTGCTTCTTGTTCCTCATTGCACACTCATTCACTCACACAAATCAGAGACTGGAGAGGGAGGATGGAAGAATGAAGAGTTTGAGACTAGAGAACTCAGAGAACTAGAGAAGAACCAGCAAGGCAGCAAGGCATTTTATAGGCAGATGCAAATCAGATCAAATAGACGAGCACCGACCAGGCGACCACCGTGCAACGGATAGTTGCATACTGGCATTTAACAGTAGCAGAGGAAGATCTCGATTCTCAAAGAAAAGCAGCAGAGGTAAGCCATATAGCCGTATAGGTCTAGAGGAGGAAGAGGAATCGAGGAGTCATGCTCATGGACAACGAGAGAAATCAATGCATCGGCCATCGGGGACAAATCGGAGCAAATCACAACTAAAAAAGTCAAAAAGCCTAGTACCTGACCTGAGGACTGAGGTTGTGGGCTTGTGGCTGCCAAGGTGGAGGGGATCACCTTCGTTGGAGAGGAAGAGGACGTCGAGGTCCTGGAGGAGGCCGCACCGTCGCTTGGTGCCATCGCCAGTCCACGATCCCGTCTCGTCTTGTCAGCGACGCCGGTAGGAACTGGCGGACCACGCGCTCGCGATCTGGAGGAAATCGCCCGCGCTCTGGAGGAAGTCGCCCGCTCCGCCGCCATCGCTTCACTAGGGTTAGGGATCGAGGAGATGAGGAGGTGGGAGCTCGGGAAATGGGGATCGGGAGACCGGCTCGGGAATTGGGGATGGAGTCAATGAGTCATCGCTTCGAGAGGGCATGATTCACCGCATCAGGCCATAAAGAGTAGACGGACGGGCCATTTACCGTCTTGCGGCGGCCCAAGCACGCGGCCGCAGACGCATCGGGCGGGCGAGCGGCACTGGCGTGCCTTGTTTTGAGGCACGCGGCACGAACGCAGTGTCGGGGCGGGCTGGCACGGCCCATTTGCTATTCGTGCCGGGTCGGGCTTTGGGCCTTTTTTTTCGGGCCGTGCTCGTGCCAGCCCGACCGGCCCGGCCCATTCTCCCAGCACTAGATGCGGGTGTGCGCATGTATGTTCTGAGTTTTTCGCAAATGCAACGGCAACTTCGAGATGGATTTGATCCGGTCGCAGCAATCGAAGCACGCGCTGGCATACATGTCTTGGATGTACAATTTGCTCAGCCAAACTTTTGCTTCGTATATATGTTTCTCTGTATATATATAAGCGTGGTAGCCTGGTAGGGATGATGAGATTGAAGGAACAGAGCATGGGCGAACTTGACGCATGCAATGCAGCGGTGAGCATCCTGTTCCTACAAATGTCCATCCCCAGCATGCAAAGCAAGCATGAAACCATCACGGATTCACAAGGCAGCGCTTAGCTTCAACCGTTGCAGAAGCCGTAAGGCAACGAAAAGTTGCCTGTGTCAGCACTCAGCAGCTATCTGCTCTCTGTCTGCGTGGTTTTTGTCCCTGGGATGATAGCCTGCAGCTGCGGCCAAGAGCGAGCTGCTTGTGTGCGAGAGAAACATCCGCCTGTTACGAGTCGTGCGATTGTGATCACTGCCGGATTGATGATGAGTGGCCGGCTGCACGTGAAGCCCGTACGCGCGGTTTGGCTTTCTCGAGCAATCTATATAAGCCGTAAGCGCCACGCACGCCGCGCGCGTGAAGAAAAATGATTTTACATTTTTTTTTAAGAAAAAATAGATCTAGATGTTTTTTTTTAAAATTTTTGTAGGCTCTCGAAACCTTAAAGATCGTGCTAGGAAAAAAGTACGCGGTGCATGCCGTTCGCGTGAACGGAAAATAATTTTGCATTTTTTTCTAGTAAAGAAATAATTTTTCGGACGAAAAATAGATCTAGCCGTATTTTTAAATACACACGGCGCGCGTGTGAACGAAAAATAACTCTCTCTTTTTTCCCGGAGAAAAAGTAGACATAGACTTATTTTCCAAATTTTTGGAGGCTCGAGAAACCTCAGAGACCGAGCCGAAAAAATACGATTTTGCGATTTTTTCTGGAGAAAAAATAATTTTCCGGAGGAAAAATAGATCTAGACGTATTTTTAAATGCGCACGCCGCGCGCGTTAACGAAAAATAACTCTGTGTTTTTTTTCGGGAAAAAAGTATACATAGACGTATTTTCCAATTTTTTGGAGGCTCGAGAAACCTTAGAGACCGAGCCGGGAAAAAAGCACACATCTTTCTGTTCACGAAAATATTTTTTTTAGGAGAAAAACAGAGAAAAGACATGAACATAAAAAGCAGGGGCATATTTGTTATATTTTTGGATCTGATCGTGTCGGTGTTTCGTGTACCGGCAATACGAATTTGTGGTCGGTGGGGGTCGCGCGCTCCCTCTCTCCGAATGGTTGACTCAAGAAGCCAGAGGTTTATACTGGTTCGGGCTGAACGTCCCTACTCGATTCGTCTTAGTTGGGATGTATGGTATTCAAGAAGCAGCGATTCTGATCGAGGCAAGGTGATCGTCGGATCTCCGTGCGCTCGATGAGTGTTTTCTAAAGTTCGACCCCCTTTCTCCGGGACCACTGCCTCTCCTTATATATTCGGAGGAGACGAGTTCTGAGGAGGGAGTTGGAGAGGAAAAAAGGAGGGGGTAGTGTGCGTCTTGGAGTCTGCTTTCCTTGTCTTGTCGTCCGACTGCCCCATCTTATCGCCACGCCGGGTTGGTAGGCCTGTGGTAGGAAGTCTTCTGTGGAAGCGACGCATCATGCCGGGCGGGCGTCAGTCCGGCATTTAATGATTCTTGACTTTGGTCTGGTCTCGGGAGGGACTCCTTCCCTGCACGGTGTCAGACGACGGGACCGGGGTTTGATTTCCTGGCAATCCATCTGACGTCCTCGGGAAGGAGCCACCTACCCTGATACGGATATCAGAGGGCGTCACGTATACAGGGCGGTGGGCCCTCCAGGTGCCGGCGAGGCCGGCCAGTCTCTCGGTCCGACTCGGGAGGTCGGGGTTGGTCCTTCTGCCCGGGGCCGGCTCCGGTCGATGGCAGGCCGAGCCCCTGTGTCTACGGGCCTTGGAGGGATGTCAGCCCGCTCGTGGTCTCGGGCTGATGGAGGTACCCATGGTATGGGTACTCGTCAAGAGTTTTGAGCCCCCGCCTGAGAGCCGGCTCGAGGGTTTACGATCGAGGCGGTTGTGAATCTGAGGTCGGCGACGTTCGGCGGCGCAAGCTCTGCGCTCTCAAAGGCGTGTAGCGCCGTGGTCTAACCCGAGCCCCGGCCGGGTCGGAGAGCCGTCGGGTTTACCCGGCCAAGGCGATCGTGACCAGTTGGCGGCGTTCGGCGCAAGCTAATCATTGGCGTGCGCTCTCTAAAACCGGTGCTGGCGCCGGTAAATCCCTCGAGCCGGCGGGTCGGAGAAGCGTCGAGTTTGATCAGCGATCGGCCGCCACCGAAGGTTGGCGGCGTTGACGGCGCGGCTTCATTGGCGTGCGCTCTCTAAAAGGTCTGCGCCAACAAGACCGGTGTAGGAGCCCCCGAGCGGGTCGGAGAGCCGGTCGGGGGTTTACCCGGTCGAAGGCTTTTCGTTAAGTGGTCCGGCGTGCGAAGCATAACCGGTGGCGCGGCCCCGAGCCCTCGAGCGGTCGGGGAGCCGGTCGGGGGGTTGCCTGGTCGGACTCTGGTCGACCGTGTTCGCGGGACCCTTGGAGTCATGTGAGCGATCGCGCGTTTACCTACGTCGGCTTGAACGCCGTGCTCATGTGAGCTACTAACGGGTGATCCGGGTGGAATCTTGGCGAGCCCCCTCCAGGGGGGTCGTTTCCAAGCGGACGTGACTCCCGGCGTGGGCGTCCGACCCTCTGTGGGCATCCCATGAGAACCTTTCCTTACTCGATCCCGTGTCGAGTCGCCGGGTCGTCGCCAGGCCGGGCCGCCGCCACTCATGGATGAGCTCGCGGGAGAGTGTGAGGTATGGTCGGATGCGGGCTAAGGTGATTAGGTCGTCGCCGACCCAACTAGAGGCCGAGGGCTCACCGACCCGCCCTGCCTCGCTTTACGTCTTTGGGCGGCTTCAGTTCCGGTCAGCCGGACTTGGCCTTCGTAACCCCAACACGGCGCCGGGCCTCGGGTGTGAGCCCGGAGGCTATCCACCGTCCCCGAGGCCGGGCGGCCCAGTGGGCCGTTTCATACCTTTTTTCGGGGCGTTTTGGCCCAGTTTAGCTCGGCGGAGCGCGCGGTGCTGCGCGGCGTGCGGCGCGCGAGGCGCTCCCGTCGGGCGCTTAATGCTTAATGGAATTTAAATGGGTCGCGGACGTTACCGGAGTAGCGGCGAGGTGGCGGGCGGAAAAGGCTACCACGCCCGGTTTCGAGGAGGCGCTTGGCGCGGCGCGCTTCGCTTCCCGCCTAACGCCTATAAAGGAAGGAGGAGGAACGAGGCGGCGAAGCCTTCTGGCGGCGTCTTCACGAAAAAAGAGAGCAAACGCGATAGGAAAAAGTAGACTCCACTGCTCCTCGCGCGCGTCCGCTTCTTCGCTGCCGGAGATGTCATTGTCTCCTCATTCGTCATGGCGGGCCGCTTCCTCGGCCTGAGAGGAAAGGGCTCCTCCCTCCGCAGTCGAGTCCGGTGCGAAGCGCCACGGCCGGACCGAGGCCCCCGAGTTGGGAGACCGGGAGACAATCTCGCTGGCCTACTTCTACGAGCGCGGATTTGGCCTCCCGCTTCCACCCGCTCGTCCGGGCCGCACTTCTACAAGGGAGATCCACCACCGAACCCAAACGGTCCTCGTGACATTGCGGTCTTTATCACGCTGCAGGCGAGGCCTTTCTGGGATTGAACCCCACCGGGGCTCTGGCGCCACTTCTTCTACGCGAGGTCGCCGTCGGACGTCGTCGGCCTCCTCGAGCTCTGGCGATTCAAGCTGCGCCCGGCCGCGAGCCGCTTCTACATCGACGTGAAGTCGCTGCCGTCGAACCGAGGGTGGCACGGCGAGTGGTTCTACGTTCGTAACCCTGGCGACAGTGCCCAGCCTTTCTGGGAATAGGCCGGTCGGATCCTGTTGGACTTGGGGTCCCGACTCGAGGGACAAGAGCAAGGTGGCGGCAATCCTCGAAAGGCTTGGGGACCTGAAGCGTCGGGGCCTGACAGGCAGGGCGGTCATCCGCGTGTTCATGGAGAGGCGCATCCAACCCCTCAGGGATCGATCGCGCCCCATGTTCGAATCTGGCCGGCCGACCGACCCGCAAGGTCGTCGGGCGGGAGCTTCTGCGCCGGAGGTCCTTGCGCCGCGTGGCTGCGGTCTACATCGTTGGCGACACCGAGCCGGTCGGCGAGGCGCTCACGCCGTTCTCGGCGCTGAATCCGCAGAATTTGGTACGTCTGGTGGCTTCTGTTCGTCTTTTTGCTTTGTTTGCTCCTACTGCCTTCTCACCCGAGCACGCTTTCGCAGGGGCTCGGCGGCATGATCTCTCGGCCCTTGCTCCCGGGAGAAAAGGAGGCGAGAGCGGCAGCGCGCCTCTCCAGGGACCAGCGCGACGCCGCCCTCCTGGCGGACAAGGAGGCCGCGAAGACGCGGAAGAGGAAGGAAGCGAGCCTTGGACCGGGCCAGCGAGGAAGTCTCCGAGGAGACTCTGAGCGACGATGGCGAAGGCTCGTCGTCTAGCGAAGAGGAACCGAGTCTTTGAGGCGACATCACCGGTATTCGCGGCGGGTTCCGCACGAGGTCGGCGATCACGACCGGGACGACGCCACCAGCTCAAGGTTCGTCCTGAGGAGACGGAGGCCTCCCACGCCCCCTCGTAGGGGCCCGGCGAAGAGGGCGCGTCGGGCGCTACTTGTTCGCTCTTCACGGTAAGCGCTTCGCGCGTGCCCCGGTCGACCTGTGCCGAACCGTTTTGTACGGTTCCTGACCGATCGTCATGCAGGGGCTTTCGTGAGGCAGGACGCTGAGCCCCACTTCGGCGGCAAGAGGTCGCGTGCTCCCGCCCCCGTCGACGGGGTCTGCGGCGGTGGCTGTCGGGAGCGGAGGTCCCGCAGGTGCGCTTCCCCGTGAGCCATTGGCGGAGTGGTGCCGTCGGCGAGAGGGGTGCCGGATCTCCGTCAGCGATGACACCGGGGAGGTCTGGCGGGCTCGCCTCCCGGCGCGCCGCTCGTGGAATCTGCGGCGAAGACTTACGCCCCGCCCTCGGGAACCGCTGCTGTGCGGTTAGGTTGTCTTGGAAGGCCCGCAGCTGCAGTTGCCGGTGAAGCGAGATCTGAGACCAGTCTGGCCGCCGATTCTTAAATCTTGACCGGCCGTGATGATCGCGAGCGCCCGCGTTCGCTTTTAGGCGACGAGGCGGGCGAGGGGACTGGAACACCATAGAGCGGTGCGAGAGAGAGGTGGGCAAGGAGATGGAGAGGATCCGCACCGATCTTCTCCAGGCCGTTGACGCTTCCTCCCGGGTGATGAGGCTCGTCGTTCAGGAGTCCCGTCCGGCCGGATCGGTAAGATCTGACGGGGGTCTGCTTTTGGCAAACATATTTTTCTTTTAAATAAAAAAGGAGACTGACCGGGCGGGCGATCGACTTGCAGCGTTTGGTGTCCCGGGCGGTGGACAAGTCGAGCTTCCTCCGGCGTCTGCACAGCCAGCGGTGCATTGCGGAGGGAGAACTTCGCGACGCCCGGGACGCGCTCGTCGCTGAGCAAGGGAAGGCCGCCACGGCCGGCCGGCGGTTGGAGGAAGCCGTGGAGGCCCTTCGGGAGGCCCAGCGGCTTGCGGAGTCGCGGACCGGCGAGGCGGAGAGGGCCAAGGCGCGGCCCTCGAGGCCGGCGGGGCTGTGGCTGCGTCCGCGCAGAGGAGTCCGCCCGGGCGAAGGCCGCCCTCTTCCGAGAGGAACTCGAGTCGGCCCGAAAAGAGGCCGACTGTCTGCGCGGCGAGCGGGATCTTGCCCGAGGGGAGCTTGAGTCCCAACGGGAGGCGCGTGGCAAAGTCGAGGAGGAGCTTCGCGCCAAGCAGGCCTCCTTGACTGGTGGGTGTTCCCACCTCTGGGCAGTTTGTTGTAGCGGGTGTCTCACGACATCGTTTTAAGCCCTTGCGAGCTTGAGGATCTCGGCGGTGTCTTTGGAGTCGCGGAGGAGGCGGTGGAAGCGGCGGAGATCGGCGGTCGAGTCACGAGACTTCGGCCCTTTTGGACAAGGGATTGCGGAGAGGGGCGCGGCCGACACGATGGCTCGGTAGCGACCCTCCAGGTGGTCGGCCAAACTGTCTGCGACCGGGTGCTTGGACTTACCCCCGGCCCCGAGGTTATCCCCGCCATCCTTGGGAGGGTCCCGGAGCACGTCGAGGCGTCGACGCGTGAAGCGGCGGTGCTCGGCGCTTCCTCGGCCCTGGTCAACACCGTCTCTTACTATGACGGTGTCGACCTTGAGGCAGTCGGGAGCGGCGTGGCCACCGATCGGAGCGACGGGGAGGTCGAAGCGATCATGGCCCGAGTCGACGCTTGCGCCCAGGAGATCGCCGGTCGGATCTCGCCGCGTGACATCCTCCACCGGAGGGAGGAAGATGATTAGTTTCCTTATTTTTTGCTTTTTGGCATGTAATGAACATGAAAGCTTTAACCAAGTCCGAGGCATCGGGCTGTTTTGAGTTATCCTGCCCGTTCGTCCGTGCCTCGACCGCCCCTAGCGTCTCTTGCTCGTAGGACTTGTTTCCCCCGCAGAGTGCCACTTCGGAGCCGTAGCCACGGGGGCGTAGGCCGTAGTACTTTGAGTCAGGGGAAATAGCCACGAGGTAGATGGCTGGGTCGGTCGGAGCATGGCTTAGGCTAGCGACTCGTGTGCGCTCGGTCGGTTGGAGTGCTAACCCGAGTGAGGGCGCTTCGACCGTCCCAAGCGTCTCTTGCTTGTAGGGCTTGTTTCCCCCGCAGAGTGCTACTTCGAAACCGTAGTCGTGGAGGCGTAGGTCGTAGCACCCTGAGCCAGGGGAAATAAGCCACGAGGTAGACGGCTCGGTCGGTCGGAGCGCGGCTTAGGTTAGCGACTCGCGTGTTGCCACGCAGGGAAGCGCTTGACCGGTGGATTGACCGGCCTAAATCGAAGGGCTCCATCCGACCGCTACTGGCCCTTTGCTCAAGTAGCCTTTCCTCTGCACAAGGTGCTACTTTGGAGCCGTAGCCACGGGGGCGTGGGCTGCGGCATTTTGAGTTTGAAGAGGTTACTATGAGGGTAGTCCGGTCGGAGTGGTTGCCGACCATCGATTTAGGTCGCTGACCCCGAGGTGGCAGGGTAGCCCCCGAGTGGTGCGCGGGGTCTGAGAGTGCAGTCGCCGCGCACCGCTTGAGGCCGCGCGATAATTTTTGCAAAGGATTTTAAGTTTTCTTAGGAGATAAGGGCGGGTTGACTCGCCTGGGGGATCGTGCTGATTTCGGAATCGATGTTGGGCGCCGCCTGCTGTGGCCAAGCGTGACCCAGTGGCGCCGCTTCTGCGTTGCGTGACCCCAGGGCGCTTCGGCTCCTGCTCCCTCCGCACCGTTTTGGCTATAAAAGGAGAGGCGCTGGTGCACTTGCTGCTCTGGCAAGGACTGAAAACAAGCGAACTTTCCTTGCGCGCCATGGCAGACCGCAACATTCAGCCTCGCGAGGAAGTGGCTGCCCATCAGGCCCCCTCCGAAGATCATGAGGCAGCCATCGAGTTGTGGGAACTCGTCGGCTGGCTCATCGCCCTTCGCCCCGGCGTCGGGCGCTGGGTCGCGCTTTTTCCCCTTACCCCGTGATGTCGGTGGGTTCGAGAGAAACTGCTTTGAGACCTCGCGATCCGATACTTGTGCTTGACGGGATAGTCGTGGTTCGGGCACGGACTGTCCATCAATTTCTCGAAGCGGTCGGTCGTCTGCTGGGCCTGCTGCTTGGCTGGTCGGTCGGCAGCGGCGACCATTCGGACCTCGCG
Source organism: Rhipidocladum racemiflorum (assembly GCA_036346355.1). NCBI lineage: Eukaryota > Viridiplantae > Streptophyta > Magnoliopsida > Poales > Poaceae > Rhipidocladum > Rhipidocladum racemiflorum. The sequence goes on along the minus strand of CM070576.1, from coordinate 64,261,768 downwards.
GCCCTGCTTCCCCTTCCGCTTCCTTTTGTCAGGGCGGTCGGAAGGGGCGCCGGCCTCGAGGCTGGGTGCTTTGCGGGCCGTCTTCCTTTCGAAGATGGCCCCCACGGCCTCCTCGCCGGAGGCGTGATTGAATGGCGATGTCGAGGAGCTCCTTGGTGGTCGGGGCTTAGCGCAGCCCAACTTGTGGACCAGGGCCTCGCCGTGGTGTCGTAGATGAACGCCCGACGGCGTCGGCATCGCGAATGTCGGGGAGCTCGTTACCTTCTTTGGAGAAGCGGCGGATGTAGTCCGGAGGGTTTCCCCGGCCGCGCGCAGCTCTTCAAGTCGAGGAGTTGCCGTGGCGCTTATGCGTGCCTGGAAGTTCCCGACTAAAAGGTTCGTCAGTCGGCCCACCGCCGATGGTGTCTGCGGCAGGTACTCGAGCCAGGCTCGAGCCGAGTCCGCAAGATAGATGGGGAGATCTTGGATGATGAAGGAGTCATCCGTCGCTCCCGCTTTCGCAAAGCGGCCGGTAGTCTTCTAGCCGGACACCGGGTTAGTGGCCCCGATGTACTTGGCTATGTTGGTTGGGGCTCGGAACCTGGTCGGGAAGCCGGCGTTGCGGACGGTGCGCGTGAACGCCCGTGGCCCGGGGCCATCAGGACCCTGGTCACGGTGCCCGCGTGGTCCGCTATCGGCGACCTGCGAGGGTACCGCCGTGCCGGCAACCCTCCTTCGCGCCTCGAGTGGCGCGAAGATCATACTTGTCCCCCAGGCGATGGCGCACCGGGGTGTACGATGCCTGGGGGAGCTCGTGGGGCGGGGCCGTCTTGGCCGAACTCCGTCGACCCTGTGAAGGGGAGTGGCCCGGGCGGCCCGAGGTGGCGCCTGATCGTCGGGAGCCGGAGCCTTGGGCGTGCTGAATGACGGCACGTTCCACCAGTCCCCGGAGGTTCTGGTAGGTAGCCTTGGCCTCTGGCTCCGTCGGCTCAGGCAGTCCGCGGAGCAGCATTGCTGCCGCGGCGATGTTCTGGTTGGCGTGGGGGAAGAACGGAAGGTCGCCCGCCCGCCGGCTAAGCTGGCGATGCACTGGCGTCTTGTGGCGCGCGCGCCAGGGACGAGTGGGGGTTCGGGTTGTCGTCGCTCCAGGTCGGCCTGGAGTTTGTCGAGCTCGGCCTTTTGGGCCTCCAGCTCCTCGCGTCGCTGTCGGAGGTCGTCGAGGCGTCGCTGGTGTCGCGTGTCGTCTTCCCGTTGGGATTCCTCCCGCCGCGCTTCGTCGCGCGGGAGGAGGGTCCCGAGGGTAGCGGGCGTAGTGGATGGTTCCGCCGCGCCCGTCATGTTACACTCTCGAGAGTTTATGCGGCGCGGGGGGTGCTCCCTGTCGGAGCTGGAGCCGTGGCTAGAGGAATCCCCCAACAGGTCGTGGAGGGAGGTAGGCGCGTAGCCAGCCATGGCCACGAGCCGGGAACTCGCGGAGGGCGAGACCCTTGAGTTGCGCGTGGCGTTGTCGGAGACGGTGCCGTCGCGCGACGAGGCCGCCGAGACGGCCCGTTGCGGGGTCTCGAGGCGAAGGTTGCCGAGGACGTCGGCGATGACATCCAGGTTCGTGGAGGGCGCCCGGTCTCGGAGGGCGGCGGGGACGAGGACAAGCTCCCCTGCCGTGGTGACGATGAAGTCGAGGGCTCCGAAGCGGATCCAGCCCCTCGACGCCGGCGAGTCGTCGTGAGCGAAAAAAGCCATCGGAGAGGAAGATGGGAATCCGAAAGAAGATGCGGTGACAGCGCGCGATGACCCCTACCTGGCGCGCCAACTGTCGGTGTTTCGTGTACCGGCAATACGAATTTGTGGTCGGTGGGGGTCGCGCGCTCCCTCTCTCCGAATGGTTGACTCAAGAAGCCAGAGGTTTATACTGGTTCGGGCTGAACGTCCCTACTCCAGTTCGTGTCGTGGGGATGTATGGTATTCAAGAAACGGCGGTTACAGTCGAGGCAAGGTGATCGTCAGATCTCCCGTGCGCTCGGTGAGTGTTTTCTAAAGTTTGGCCCCCTTTCTCCCAGGACCCTGCCTCTCCTTATATATTCGGAGGAGACGAGTTACAGGAGGGAGTTGGAGAGGAAAAAAGGAGGGGGTAGTGTGCGCCTTGGAGTCTGTTTCCTTGTCTTGTCGTCCGACCGTCCCATCTTATCGCCACGCTGGGTTGGTAGGCCTGTGGTAGGAAGTCTTCGTGGAAGCGACGCATCATGCCGGCGGGCGTCGATCCAGGCATTTAATGATTCTTGACTTTGGTCTGGTCTCGGGAGGACTCCTTCCTCGCACGGTCGCAGCGGGACCGGGCTTGACTTCTCGGCAATCCATCGACGTCCTCGGGAAGGAGCCACCTACCCCGACACGGACATCGAGGGCGCCACGTATACTGAGGGCGGTGGGCCCTCCAGTGCGGCGAGGCCCGGCCTCTCTCGGTCCGACTCGGGAGGTCGGGTTGATCCTTCGCCCGGGGCCGGCTCGGTCGGTGGCGTGCCGGCCTCGTGTCTCACGGCCTTGGAGGGATGTCAGCCCGCTCGTGGTCTCGGGCTGATGGGGGTACCCATGGTATGGGTACTCGTCAGATCGCTATTCCGAAAAAGTAGAAAAAGGTTCGCCCGCGATTCGCATTTAACGAGAGCCTCTTTTCGTAAAACGGCGAACGGGGGACTTAAACGCAAACCGGGAAAAAAATTATTCCCCTCACAAAAAATCGCGAAGGATCTATTTGTAAATTCGCAGGGACCTATACGTAATTCGAAAGAATAGGAAGGCTTTTCTGCAAAATGGCTCCCGGACGCGTGGGGGAGCTCTCGGCGCTCCTTTCCTCCGAACTTTAATACCGGAGGATATGCGAGGACCAACTAAATTTTTACATGTAAAAAAACGAAGCTGTAGGTAACACCTCTCTAAATTCCGTCAAAAACTGATAGGACCAGCTCAAATTTTACGATGCTCGACTTTAAGGATGTATAAAAAAAACAAGACGTGTATCAGACGATAAGTTTACAATGAATTCAAGACGATGTTAGTTGCCTTTAGAGTACCCGGATAATGAGCATATATCTTCAGGATTTACGGTGTTCATCGACGCCGTTGATTGCATCAATAGAGCCGACGGTGCTTGGTCTTAGACACTAGTTTGCATAAGCATATAGAAATCACATTTAGTCATTGTGTTTTAAGTGTGGTAAATTTCACTGAACTATATGTTTCTAATGCAAACTATTAAATAACTACAGATTTTAGTTTTTATTTCATAAAACTATAGATTTCAAGAGAACTTGTATCACAAAACTATAAGCATTAGAATTTATGTTTCTTGTAAGAGATCTGACGGTGTTGGCCAACATAGCAGTCTCACTCGTGAATGAAATGAGAAACGAGGATACGTAAAGCTGCCATGTGGGCCCACATTTCTATGGGCTCTTTATGGCAAAGATTGGTCTTCCTATTTTATTCTCTTTATCATTTGATCTTGCTAGTGTTAAACCTATCATTGATGGTCAGCATAACACCTTCACAGAACGGATAAACTTGAGCACTGAAATAGCTATGTGTGGAGTTTGGTAAATGTGTACATCATGACACCATGGTGAAAATGGTGGATCAACGGCGTTTTAAACCAGCCACATAATCAATCTCCCGGCGTACCTAATAGCTGTGGCTTTACATAAAAAACAACAACATTTATAACAACAGTTGCAAAGAGATGCTTGTTCTATACTACAATGACAACAAGAAAAAAAGGTGCCCATGTTTCAAAGGCAAAAAACAATATAGCCCTTTTTTCTATACTATTTCCCACATTTTACTTGCGTTATGATTGGGACCAATAATAACACCCTGTTTACTTTGTTGTGATGTAATCCTACAGTTGATCTTACGGAGTGAGTTCGGTAAATATGTCATTCTCTTGTGGTGAAACGGTGGATATACACTCCTGCTTCGAAAGAAAAAGATGGGAAAGCTGACAAAGGGTACCGCCATCCAGCTTGGGCTTTAAAACCCGGACGACCAAGGTTCCAAATTTCATTTTTAGACTATATTTTGGGGAATCGAAATCTGATATTTTGAATGAAATCCAAACGAAATTAGAAAAGTAAATTTCGAATCTAGTTTTTTGAACCGTCAATTTCGAGATTTTGGTTGAAAGAAACAAAATTTCGGTAAGATTTGCCGAAATCTCTTAACTTGCTTGACCGCTGTTAAATGATCTCCAGAGGCTACAAAAACTTAGGAAAATAGTACAAAGGCAAGAAGATGGAGATGGCGAGTTGGTCTAATGCCTAAGATAAGGTGCACAAGATTTTTTCACTCATTTTCTTTTTGTTCATTTTAGTAGTGTCACTAGGACAAGCTAAGGCACAGGACTAAAGGAGCATGGTATCATGTTATGGAAACCAGCCCCGTTAATAGTTTTTTTTCGAGCTAAGTTAGCTTAGTGAGTTTATTGCAAAAAAAAATTATATGTATTTTTTATAATTGCTATTATAATTCTTCTTAAAAAACTGACGCCAAATTCGGTCAAAAACAAATACAAACTAGTTCAAAAAGAATGAAATCCGATCAAAATACCCAAAATTGCGGTTGAAATGACCGAAACCGATATTTTTCGTGATATTTTCGAAAATACTGTAGCAATTCAAAAAATCTCAAAAGAGGAGACCAAAATTCAAGATTTCACTAAAATCTCACAAGATTTCGTCATAATTTTAAACCCTGTGTTCATGCTCACCTACCGGGCGCGGGGCTGCGCCACCGACTCTACCATCTGGGTCTCCAAAGTCCAAACCCAAACAAAAGCGAGCAGCTAGCACCCGGCCAAACCCAAAGAAAGCAATAAGCCGTGCAGTTCGTGAAAAATATCAGAGTAAAAGAAACCGATCAGGGAGGGGGGAGAGAGAGAGAGAGAGATGCAGGTTCTTGTCCCTTAGCTGGAACCCTCCCGTGTCGGCCTCACACCGCGCTGCGCGGGGCGCGGCCTGCGCCTATAAGGCTATAATATTAGCCCATTGCCCAATCTCCCCTCTCCTCATCAGGTAGAGGCAGAGGCCGCAGAGCCGCCCTGCTTAGCGCATGCACACAACCCACAGCGAGACAAGAGGGGAGGAGACAGAGCCAGGCAAGTAAAAGGCAAAACCACAGGACATTAAAAGAGAGGCCGCAAGCAGCAGCAGAGGAGATAGAGCGAGCAGCGAGCGAGCGAGCGAGCGAGCATATATGGCGATGCCCTTTGCCTCCCTGTCGCCGGCAGCCGACTACCGCCCCTCCTCCATCTTCCCCTTTTGCCGCTCCTCCCCTCTCTCCGCGTAAGTCATTCGCACGCACAAAGCTCTCTTCTTTACGTGAACTTCTTTCTTGCTTCAGCCTGGACGTGTAGCTAAAGGTGGCTAATGTGGGTGCAGGGTCGGGGAGGAGGCGCAGCAGCACATGATGAGCGCGAGGTGGGGGGCAGCGAGGCCGGCGCTGTTCACGGCTGCGCAGTACGAGGAGCTGGAGCAGCAGGCGCTCATATACAAGTACCTCGTCGCCGGCGTGCCCGTCCCGCCGGATCTCCTCCTCCCCATCCGCCGCGGCTTCGACTCTCTCGCCTCGCGCTTCTACCACCACCCCATTGGTACGTAACCCGCCCTTCGCCTCCATCTAGTATTTCTACACATACAAACACATGCTTTTGCTGTTTTGCATTGCTTCCGCGACTTGCTCCGTTTGTTTACGGGGATCGAGGGATTCAGGTGTACCCGGCCTCCGTTTGTTGATCGGGCCCGGTCATTTGTTAATCTTGCTCTGGATTTGGTTCCAAAAAAGTTCACGTTTTTTTTAATCCAAACCCCGTGCTCAGCTCAAGATTTGCTCCTATCTAGCTAATCTCCTGTGTACTAGTTTGATTTTTTATTTGGATGCAAGCATCCTGTGGCTTGATTAGATGCACGCAACGCTTGGCCCAGGCTAAAAGAGATGGTTTGTTTATTAGTCCTTTTCTTAGGGGTTATTCCTGCCTGGTTGTTGGGTGCCTTACCCACGCATTCACTACTGCTCCTGCGATTAAGCTACGTCCTGCATAAAATGGACCCCAAAAAATAAACAACCGAAAGAAACAAGCAGCGCCGTACAACATCAGATACAGTTCCCGCCTTTCCCAATTTTTTTTCCTCGTATAAGTTCTTGGGAGTAAATGATTTGACCTTGAGTAGATCTACTACTGAGGGCGAAGGCACTCGTCCTGTACTGTACACCATCTCCGGCGGCCTGATTGACTGCATTTTTTATTTATTTTGATCCTTGCATCGGATTGGCAAGTGTCCATTCTCGCACTGCATTTTCTCCCTCCAAATGCGCATCGAGCCATCCACACATACGTACGTACATGTATCATGTATGTAGCACAAGATGCGCCCATCACATCATTGACTTGGTTTTGTGCGTGTTTGGGTTTTGCAGTTGGGTACGGATCCTACTTCGGCAAGAAACTGGACCCGGAGCCCGGGCGGTGCCGGCGTACGGACGGCAAGAAGTGGCGGTGCTCCAAGGAGGCCTCCCCGGACTCCAAGTACTGCGAGCGCCACATGCACCGCGGTCGCAGCCGTTCAAGAAAGCCTGTGGAAACGCAGCTCGTCGTCCCCCACCCACAGCAGCACCCTGCCCCCGCGCCCGCCAGCGCCGCCGCCTTCCAGAACCACTCGCTGTACCCGGCCATCGCCAATGGTGGCGGCGGAGGCGGATGTGGCAGCGCGGCTGGCTCGTTTGCCCTGGGGTCTACTGCTCAGCTGCACATGGACAATGCTGCGTCTTACGCGACTGCTGATGGTGGCGAAAGCAAGAATCTGAGGTATCATTTACGATCTCTTGTGCAAACTCTATCTACTGTTTAGTATTTAGCCACCTGATCGATGCCAGATGGATGCACTGATGAATTATGTCTTGTTTGCATTATTGTGCTTTATTGCATCAGTAGACTGTAGGCGGTGATCAGACTACTAGTGCAGCATCATCAGTAGTACTTTTATTAGTGTCCCTCTGACAACATGTATGATCTCTGCTTAGTTAAAAAAAAAATCTTCTGTCAGCTCTGCCAAAAAAACTGCAGTGATATGTGCTTAGGCTGCTGCCTCTTTGCTCTGGCCATGCTTTCTGGGACCAGATTTTAGCTAAGATTGAGAAACAGTCTTGATAGATTCTAGAGGGAAAGTGGTGCTCTGATGGAAGAGCAGAGCAGGGTGTTCCAAACTAGATTGAACACGTACTGCCTGTCAAGATGCAACATACCGGGGTTCTATTCTCAGAGCTAGTGCCTGCTGCTCTCTGCTCCTGCTCTATCTTAGTCTCTTAGACCTGGCATTTATTCTGATTCTTTATGCTTCTGCTGACTGCCGTTGTTTTCTCTTTTCCTATTTGTTTGGGGCTGGACTGACCGGAAATAACGGCAGTTCTGCTCCCGTAAAACTTATTTGATACAAAACGCACGGCAAAATAGATGATCAAAATAAGAGTAATGGATTTAGCGTGGAAAACCCGTGCGGAAAAACCACGAACTAAGCATGGAGAACTTCGGCGTATCTGAACTGTGCAACTATAAGGTTACATATATAGGCTAGGGATTAGTCCCAAATGAAGAAGGAAATCGAATCAGAGTCGGATGCGCTTGCCGGTGCCACGTCTCACATGGCTTGGCATATGCACCCTAGCGCTGCCTAGGTCTAAGAATTTGGATAAGACTTTAACAATCTCCACTTTCAAATGGATTCGCCCCTATGGATTAGGTGGACGTAGAAATGTAGGGGAAAAAATTTCACTACTTTGCGGATGTAGTCATGGGGTGCTGCTCCTCGAACTCGATGTTGTAGCTATCCACGGGTTTTGTGCTGCATACGATGTACTCCCTTCATTCATTTTTATAAGGCGTATTTTGACTTTGCACAAGGATTAAAGTTATGTTGAAATTGAGAAAAGTATGAGAGAAAATGACTTAGATGCCCTACTTAATTGTTTTCGAAGATGAAAGATACATTTTGTATGGTTAGTAATGAATAAATGCATATGGTTGAGAGAGAGTAAATAAGGGTAGATGGTGATTACTTACCCCTTCGCTTGCTTCAAGATTTGTGCAATTTGTATTAGGAAGGAAAGCATAGAAGCACTGCTCACTATATACAACTCTTATATTTACGAATAAAATCATTTTAAAAATAAAGGCTTCAGACGAGGTGGATTCGTTATCAGAGTAAAGGCTCCACTATAGCCGCTTCGGACTTCTAGACGTCGTTAACTCGGCTTTTTATCTTCCCGTAGATTCAGCACAACTCGAGACATATGAACTCCAACGGATGTCGATGAGATTTGTTGCCGACTTTGATGCCGCACAATGGCCACAGGATGACTAGTGCTAACACCACGCGATGACGGCCCCTGGAGTTGAGATTGCTGAGGCAGCGGCTTGATACTAGTGTTTGGATACCACTTGTTAAAAATAGATGGTCAAAGGAACGGAGACACGAATTTAACGTGGAAAATCTTTACAGGAAATACCACGGAAACACAAAGATAAAATTCACTATACGAGAATAGATTACAAGCATAGAACCCCGCGATTACAGAAGTACATATACAGGCTAGTGCCACACACTTCTTGGCGTGTGCATCCTAACGCTGCCCAGGTCAGCACCCGTGTCTGCCACATACACAAAAAAAATTCAGATCACACTTTTAACATTATCTGTTTCTGCCTTTCAGACCGGGACGGTCTCATCCCTATGCCTGAAACCATCTGAAGGCTAGCATGATACTTGAAGCCCATCTCCTTTTGCCACCCATTCTGAAACCTTTTTCCCTCACTCATCAGTACTGTGAGTTTACAAGTCCACTTTAGCGAGGCTCTTTCATTGTAGGGTTACCTGCGGGCCAGTTGGCACATGATGCTGCATTGCTGCCAACCATGTTTGCTTAGATGTGTGGCTTCCTATTTTTGTTTTGTTTCTCTCGAGAGGTGTTTCTGTGCTCTTCTTTTTTAAAGTTGCACAAATATTAAGGTATTAATGAAGGCTAGATGAGGATTACTTACCCCTCGTTTGCTTCAAGATTTGTGCACAACATAAAAGCATTGCTCGTTTCTCTTTTGTCATGAACTGCGGCTTTAAAATGCGCAGCATCAATTGTTTTCTCCTCTGGTTTTCTCATTAGTCATTAGCTGTCAGGAAATGTGTATCAGGTTTTAGGGAAAACGTGAAGCATAGTGTATCTCCTAGATCATTATTATCTAATAAGTTTGAATTATATGACTTCGGTATACTGAGAAGAAACAATTCCATTATACTTGTGTGAACTGGTAATCGATCAAATGCTTCTTTGTGTATGACAGGATATTTGCAATTGATTGATGTCCTTTTACTTGTGCTATTAGTGTTTCCAGACTGCTCTTACGCCTGCATACACCACATCGAGCACTCCAAAATCCTTGCTTTATACACCTCTGCACATCAGGTTCTGCACAAACAGTCTTACTCTACTGTACATGGTCACTAGGTGTCCCTTGTAAATGTTTCTATTTGTTGGTCGAACATATTGACCTCTAGACTACTAATATGCTCATTGTCTGCCCTTCGATGTGGCTTGTGATTTGTGAATTTCAGGTATTCTTCCTGTGGAGTGAGATCTTTGGCAGATGAGCACAGCCAGCTCATTACTGGAGCTATGGATACCTCTGTAGACAACCCGTGGCGCTTCCTGCCGTCTCAGACCTCCGCATTTTCTGTTTCGAGCTACCCTATGCTTGGAACTCTGAGTGACCTGGACCAGAGCACCATCTGCTCGCTGCCGAAGGTGGAGAGGGCGCCACCGTCTCTCTTTGGGAGCGACTTTGTGACCGTCGACTCCGCAAAGCAGGAGAACCAGACGCTGCGCCCCTTCTTTGACGAGTGGCCAAAGGCGAGGGACTCCTGGCCGGAGCTAGCTGATGACAACAGCCTCGCCTCCTTCTCGGCCACCCAGCTTTCGATCTCCATTCCGATGGCAACCTCCGACTTCTCCACAACCAGCTCCCGGTCACCCAACGGTATATACTCCCGGTAAATGCATGCGCGCATTTCGTTTGCTCGGTTCATGGCAGCTGATTTGCAAGATTTCTGATCCAGAGCATCCTCAAACCGTTGCAGATGAGTGAATACCATGGTTCCCAATGTCTGTGAGCTTACCGCCGTTTGCCCATTTGTATGGTGCCACGGATCTTGCCTCATCATCGAGCATGAACAAATACTCTCTATCAATATGCTTCTGTAATCTTCGAACTACATGCCTGTGTGTTTTGTATTGTTACCGGTTTACCCTATCGGAATTGTATGAAGTCGAGTCGAACAGTCGATGGCCAGATCCCACCGATGGATGGGAATGACATCGTCGTTTCCCCTGTACTTTTTGTTGAAACCTTATATTCCTATCAAATCCATCAGTTTCTCATTCGTCATTGAGTGCGTGAATCCGTAAACGAGATGTGATACACTTTACTCCCTGTTCTTCACATGGCCGGGAACAGTAGGATCTCTTGCTTTGTCGCGGCGGCAAGCCCCGATCCGAGCTAGCTTCCCGCGCAAGCCTCGAACGAACAAACGTGGCATGACACATTGGCATCTTTTCAATTGATCTGCATGCACTGCATGTTGTGGGCGCACTCACCCCGTCGCCATGCTTCTTTATGACTGCTTTGGCGTGTTGAGATTGCGATGGAAGAGGACATATGAGGTCGAACAGGAAATGAAATCTCGACGAGATTTTATGAAATCTCAGCGAAATCTTGGATCTCGGATTCCTTCGAGTTTCATAATCCCAGCGAAATTTCGGTGAGATCTTGGTATATTTGACCGAAATTTCGCTCTTTTGCCCAAAATTTGACCGGATTGGATTATTCATGTCATTTCTCATGTGGAACCAAAATTTCAAAAAACTTTGATAATTTTGGGACCAATTTTCGTTCGGTTAACAATCACCGAGATGATCTCAGCAAATCTTGCCGAGATCTCGGAAATCTCGGTCAAAAAAGAACTAAATTTGAATTTTGCTTTTTGGATTTTGTTTGGATTGAAATAACGAGGTCTCGCTGAAATTTTGGATTCGGAAGATGCCAAGATAAAACTTTAAAACGAAATTGATACCCTGGGTCGAACTCAACCCAGTTGTTTAAGAGCATCTCCAAGAGAGAGCCCTAAAAATGAGCATTAAATTTTAATTTAAAACCCCAACTAATTAGATTTAGGGCTCTAATGAAATATTTACTCCAGCAATTAGGCCCTAAAACCCAATGAAGATAGGGCTCAATCACAGAGTTGCTAAATATAGCTACTCTCCTAGAGGCCCTAAAACAATTTGCTAAATTTTAACAATTTAGGACTCTTGCTGGAGTTAATCTTTTTCTCAAAAATCCTATAATTCAAATTATGACCATATTTAGAGTCCTCTTGGAGATGGTCTAAGACGAAGGAGAGGGGAAGAAAGGCGCAATAATACTGGATCTGCACAAAGCTTCTAAAGTTGGAGGAACAGGCTGTAACTGTGCGCGTGGGGCCATGCTTGCACCTATCGGTCTGAGAAGCAGCGGAAGCAGTACACCAGTACTACAAAAGTACTCACCCAATCTAAGTTTATAAGCATATTTTCTTGCAGTATATAAATCAAAGAGATATTAATAATAACTAGATTATCCATAATTATTATCTCTAACCATCATATTTGATGCATGAATGCAGAGAATATATAAAGTAATGTTGGATATTTATTAGGGGTATAGAGGAAATATCACACTAACTTTACATTAGAATATCAAATACGCTAAATATTTATATAGAAGAACATTTAAAATATACGTCCTGTAAATTTCGACGGAGAGTGTAGGCCCTGTTTGGTAGAGCTCCAGATTCCAGCTCCACCTCAGAGCTGAAACTTGTAGATTAAAATAAAATGATTTAAGTTTATAATTTTATTTTAAAATATAAACAAGATGACCCACCTAAATACTCTTAATATAACCCAATTTCACAATTTGATGAAAGGAATCACCATTCTACCAACTCCACGAATTTGGTGGAGCTGGAGCTCTGCCAAACACCCCGTAGTATACTAGTATATCTCGTATGTGGGGGTAAAGTAGCTCTGGCAAGAGGGAAGCTGATGTATCAGGGATATATTCGGGATGGACGTATGCACCTTTTTTTTCCTGGCGTAGGACGAGCATAGTATACGAATATACGATGGCAAGGAAAGCGAAGGCCTGGCTGGTACAATTCGCATCAATCACCGTTGGGTTTTAGGGTACGAGGTAGGGCGCATGTGGCATGTGGCCGTTGGGCGTTGGCGCGCGCGTTCGGACAAATCGGTGGTGGAAAGGTCCGCGTCGTACGTGGTTTCGCATGATCCCACGGCGGAGCCAACGGGCATGTGCGCCTAGCCTTCCCCGGTGCGCGCCGTGCCGGCCCGGATTACGCGGCCGCGCTTTCATGGGCGAGTTAGGTCGTAGGACGGTAGTCCTGTGGCTTGGTGGCTGGTGACTAGAAAGCACCTACGGTCCCCCGAATGCATCGTGCTATCTATCTCTATCCTATCTCTATTACTGCTTACTAGATAAGATCACGGGCTATATATTTGATGGGCTAGTTTACTGGTTTTTTTGAAATAAAACTGGTAAGGGATATTAACGTAATTTTTATTTTCTCGAGGGATTTTGTAAAGAAAATAGGCTGACTAGGAGTCGACGATGAATTTGCGTTATCACGGAGGCTTTTTTTTTTTACAAAAACAACAGGTGGAGAACCTATAACATCCCAAATTTTTGTCTTTACTGAATTTATTGAATTATTTGAATTTTTAGGATTTTTTGGAATTTATTTAGATTTAATTTGAATTAAGTCCTTTCTTGAGTTATTTAAATATTTAAAAGTTTCAAATAAAGTTTTGTTGGAAATATTTTTTTTAGTACAAAATGTCAGAAAATAGTTTTCAGAATTTTTCTGGGTATTTCGCTATTTTTCTTGATTTATTTGAATTACTGAAATTATTTTAAATGTTAAAAAGGAAAAAGGAAAATGAAAAAAAAACCTTAACGGGTTGCGCCGCGTGAACTCGACCCGCAACCTGCTAAGACTAGACCCGTTTAACCCTAACCCTATTCGCGAGCCGCTCGATTCCGATTTGACGGCCAGGGTTGATCCACGTTCTCGCGTGTGTGAACCGCCGGATCCGACCGACGTGGATGGCCGTGATCGCGCTACTTCAGCCTCTCTGTGTCACCGCCGGACTTCGCCATCCGAGCTGTTTGCGCCGCGAAATCCGCGCCTAACTCGACGTTTGGGCCGGTATTTAATGCGTGGATAGACGCCCGAGGTTCGCCTTTCCCCACGCGTGTTTTGATTCAGCCGCTGTTCGCCGAGATGCCCTAGTGTCGCCACAATTTCTCACCGAAGTTTGGAGATAGCGGCCGCGGTTTTCCTTCTTCCCCGACACTGTCCGCCGCCCCCTGGGGATTCCACGCCCAGATCTGGACTCATCGCAGCGAGGCGCACTGGACCTGCTACTTCACTTCGCCGGAGCACACCCCGAATGCCGTTGCCTTGGTCGTCGTCCTCATCTCCGGTGGTCAAACTCTGCTGCGCCATCGCTGGACTCACGAGCTCCATGAACCGTCCGATCAAGATCCGACGCACGAGGTAAGTCCACGTAGCCGACTTGTTGATTTCATTAGATTAGATCGTGGTCATTAGATCTAGATCGTACGACTCAGTTTGGTTCGCGTAGTGGTGCTAGGAGTAGATCTCGACCGTTCGATCTTGAACCTAAGGCTGAGATGCACCCACGTGTCTCACGCCGGGACTATCCATGTAGCGCATAATCGCGGTGGGTTAGATCTAATCTAGACCGTAGGATTTGCTTTGAATGGTTTAGATTGATTTGGGTATTTGTAGTTACATCTAGTATCAGCCGTCTGATTTGAATCGAACGGACCAGATTGAGCCATGTAGCTCTGCAGTGTTGCGTCTTAGATTAGATCTCAACCGTTGGATCAAAAACATATGGTTTAGATTTGACTGTGTTGTTCCAATTAGATCTATTCGTGACCGTTTGATCTAGATTGGATGGTGTGGATCAGGCCACGTGTAGCGCGTTCGGACATGCCACGTCGCCTGTATTCGCCGCAGCGTGGATTTGATCCGGGCCATAGGATTTTGAATGAACGGTCAGATCCAGTCGCAGCCCAAGCCAATCACCGTGTGCCACGTAGCGCAAGGGAGCCGAGACGCCACGGCCGATCCGCTCGGTCGTCGCTGACGTCAACGGTGACATCAGCGTCGGGCCCACACGTCAGCGGCTGTGACTGTGCACGAGTCATATCAGCGATGATATCATGATGACGTAACCTGTGGGACCTACCTATCAGCCGAGCCGAACCGTGGGTGTTGACGTCAGTGTGACGTCATCCCGTGCGGGCTCACATGTCAGCGCCACGTGGTCTGGTGGACCGAGTCCACCATGGACCCAAGCCGAGCCGTGGACCGGGTCTATGCACCAGCCAAAAATCAAAATTGTTGCCGATGTCATGCTGACATCATATTTTCCAAATTTTCAATAGGAAAATAAATGAGTTAATTCTGAATTTTCTTTTTCACGCATTTTCAAACTTTGAATCGCTATAACTTTTGCGTTTTAATTCCGATTGAGGTGATTCCAGTTTCTAAAAATTTATAAAACTGAGATCTATTTAATGATAAATTTTATTTAATTTTTGGACTTGAGTTGCTCTCTATTTTTATTTATTTATTGTCATTTTATTCGTTTCGCTTACGTTGAATTGCATGAAGGCTTCGAATGAGAGGTTTTGACTCAAGAACAAGTCTAGGAACAGGAACAAGATCTTTTCCAAGGCAAGTTGTGCTTTGACCATATTGATCCTATTTTTTAACTGTATGTTGTTTTAAAATGATTTCATTAATTTGGGGAATTAGATGTGCGACCTATTTGTTGTATGTCACATTGTCTATAATAATTGTATGCCATGATTCATTTGTCACCCTAGATTATAGGATATTAGTTGGACACTAATAATTTGCCAACATGGGTTAAATAGATCGTATGTAATATGCTTAGCCCTGCAACGTGTCGATAACTTTGTTTTGGATTGTGAAATGTTAACTTTGACTTAATGAGATATATAACATATTTACGAAAGATATGACATGTGTTATTGATGATGTTGATGGCACGTGGTGCATGGTAATCAACTGGGTGATAAAATGATTTAGACTGAGGCAAGTGGCAAGAATGTTATGGTGGGCCAGGTGTGGCACATGGGATGTCGTATTTCGTTCTTGCTGATTTGGATACTTGTGAATTCTTTGGGTAGTCTGCCTTGGTCACATTAAGGACTTAACATTGAAAGAAATTGAACCGAGTATAACATACAACCACAAGTCTGAAATGGGACAGACCTGGCTGATTAATTTGTGATGTCTAGATTTCGGTACTGTCGTAGTGGTGTGAGACCCAGGTGTATGGGTGGACTCACATGGCGCAAGAGGGGGGGCCTAAGTGTGATAACCAGTCCCTTCAGTGTTGAAACCTTAGCGGGCAGTACTGGGTTTAGAAGGAGCATTGTAAAGGCTTTGTTACGGTCACTCGCCTTGGTGTTGTTTGATTGTATTTTATGAGTAAAGTGTATAACCTCTGCAGAGTGTACAACCTATTCGAATAGCTAAGTCCATGGTATTGGACATTGCTCGGGGATTCCAGTCAAGGGTTAGACTTTCATTAAAATGAACTTGGGATTATGGACACTTGGTTTGAAAATGATGAACTTGTTTAGGGATGAGAAAGGCTTTACTTGAGAAGTGATTGTGAAAGTTATTATTGTTATTATCATTTTACTGCTTTCCAATCTACTATTGTTATTTGTTAATGTTGCTTATTGCCAAAGAATCACTATAGCCTGTCATTTGGAATAATCCATGCATATAGCTATTAGACTTGCATTCTATGCATGATTTGCTGAGTGCTTTAAGTACTCACCCTTGCCACCAAATAAACATCAGTTGAGGAGGAATCAATGCTAGCACTGGAGGAGGAGTTCCAAGAGTAGCCAACGAAGGGAGCGAGACCAGTCAGTTGCCTGTGGCATATTGGTTGGCGCCATGGGTTTATTTATTTTCGCTGCAGTTTATTGTTAAACTTAGCCCTACGAGATGTATCTTTGTAAGTTAACCATAAGGTTGGCTCAACCACTTTTGTTATAATAAAGACTTTATTTATTATTCCGTTGTGTATGATTGTGATATTCATTGATGTTGATACTGTGTGCACTAGCGTGATCCTGGACTAGTGCGGAAAACACAGAGTGTCCGGATTTGCACATTCGGATCCCGACAGAACCCTTTCGCGAATATACAGAACTATAGGTTTTATTTTGAAAAAACTCCGTTGGAAGGACTTGGATGTAATTTTGGCTTTTACAAAAATAACCTTGGAGGACCCAATCATGATCTGTGGAACCACGGGTCTTTTTTTGCAAAATTACTGGTGCAAGGACCTAAATATAATTTTGGATTTGATAGAGGGTCTTTTTGCAAAAAAAAATGCCACGAGGGCAGGCTAGCTGGCTACGAATTTCTCTGACTTAAATAGATATAGTTTATATCCTACAGTGCCTCTAGTTGGTGTGTTGTGCTGCGGGCGTTGCTGCCGGATGCTAGATTTGGTTGAGAGAAGGGCTGAAACGATGGTATACTCGGTGTGAATAGAAAGTCGTTTCGTTGCATTTCCATGGCATGGAGTGCAGTGGTCACTCACCCCAGTGTATGGATGGATGCAGTGGTGGAGCCAGGATTTGGTAAATATTGGACAAAAAACTAAGCAGATATTACTAATATTAAAGACTATAAACGCTAAGGTATACACATCATAAAATACACAATTAAAAATCCAATATGCTGCTATGCATTATTCATAACTAATTATGTACAACAGTAACATACCACTTCCTTCTTACGTAAACAAGGAATCTTATTTTAGTCTTGACTACTAGGTTTCAGGATATGTTGTTCTAGTGTCAAGATAAAAAAAAAGAGGTTTGAAACCATGAACATTCATTTTAAGCTAGCCACACCAAGATTGTAAGAGAATAGATAGAGCATGCTTAGGAGAAGGTTTATCAGAAGAAGTAATATAAAACACAGGAGTTCCGTAAGCAAGGACATCTTTTTTTTAACAAGAGAAATTCAGTTTCATTTCATGCCTGAGGTGTACCATTGCATTTCTATTCGATTGAACTAAGCTCTTCGATGGTATACTCGGCTCCATGTTGAGGGCACACGTGCTAAATGAGAACAATTGCAATCTCCAAGATTAACTGATCCCAGCATTCCTCTCTACACCAAATTAACTGGCAAAGCCAAATGATCAGGCCACACAACATGCCCCTACTTGTACGCATCAACATCTTGAAACCAACATTACATAAGATAGATAGACTCAACAATTGTTAATTCGAGAAAAAAAAAGGCTAATTTGGGAACACACGGAGACTATGGTGGGACCGTGGGAGTGAGGAAGGGCGATGGAGTCGAAGCCCTCGCCAACAACCACATAGACGGCCTTCACGACAAGGCCCTCGTTGCCCACAGGGTCAGCGGTGGTGATGGTGACCCGCGTGCTGGTGCGGTTGAGGATGTTAGCTATGGTGGCCGTGTAGGGCAGCATAGCAGCAGGGCGTGCGCTGCCGCGAGTGATGCCGCGACGCGAAAGGCGCAGGGGGCGGCGACGGCGGCAGCATGAGGAGGGCTAGGGCGTGACGAGCGAGGAACCAAGGATAATGCTGCTTTCGTCCGTTTGTGTTGGGCCACCAAGCCTCGGTCCACCTCCTTGGGCTGGATAGTTGAGTCAGACTTTGAGTCAATTGCCCCACTGATTCGACGTCCAGCTCCGCCTCTGGATGGATGTTCCCAGCGATGAGTCACGCAACCATCCACGACGAGGGCGACGAGCCGTGCACGTGAAACTCAATGGGCCCGGAGTAGCTGGCCGAGTGAGGCAGGGCAACGTTACGACGACACGAATCTATTTTTATTTAATATTTATTTTAAATCATTTTTTCAAATCTAATCGATGGAAACACAAAATTGCAAAAATATTGCCGCTTCAATATGGGCGATCGCCTTCATATTAGGCGATAGGTACCTGGATGTAAAAAACACTTGTAAAATGAACACATGAAGGAGTAGATTTACCAACATATTTTGCATCCAGTACCTATCGCCTAATATAGCGATCGCCCCATATTGGGGCGACGGGTGCCTATTTTTGCAATTTTGTGTTTCCATCGATTAGATTTGAAAAAAAGATTTAAAATAAATATTAAATAACAAAAAATTCACGACGACACAACGCAACGCAAGAGCCGAACCGTGTTGTTTGGGCCTGTCCACCGAGTCCATTTCTCCACTGAATTGGTTGCAATCGTGTTGATCGTGGGCTTCTCCCATGAGTAATACAGACCTCCTCACTTCCTCAGACGGCGGCAAGAAGCCTTCCGGTTATTATAACTGCCGCCTAGGCTTGGGCTTGAAAATAGCCCGGCCCACGTGCAGCACATCACCGCGGCAGGAGACGACGGTGCGGGTGACGGCACGGCAGATTCACGCTAAAGGCCTTCCCGTTCCCACGAGATCCGACTCCGACTCCGACCCCGACCCCGACCCCGACCCCGGCCGGAGCCCCCACGGCGGCGCGCGAGAAGGGAAGCAGAGGGGAAGGGGGAAATGGGGTGGGGAGCGGTGGTTTACGAGGGCGCGGTGGTGGGGGCGTCGCTGGTGGGGCTGGGGTGGGCGGGGCTGTGGTTCCTGAACCGGCGGCTGTACAAGGAGTACGAGGAGCGGCGGGCGCTGGTCCAGATCCTCTTCGGCCTCGTCTTCGCCTTCTCCTGCAACCTCTTCCAGCTCGTCCTCTTCGAGATCCTCCCTGTCCTCTCCAAGCACGCGCGCTTCCTCAACTGGCACCTCGACCTCTTCTGCCTCATCCTCCTCCTCGTCTTCGTCCTCCCGTACTACCACTGCTACCTGCTGCTCCGCAACTCAGGTTCTTTTTCTTCCTTTGAATGAATCCCTCATCTTCTCAATATGTTGTGCGCGCGCGCGTGTGGCGGCTCTGATCGGCTGATCGGTTGGTGGTTGCAGGGGTGAGGAGGGAGCGGGCCTTGCTCGTCGCGGCGCTGTTCCTGCTGGTCTTCCTCTACGGGTTCTGGCGCATGGGGATTCACTTCCCCATGCCTTCCCCAGAGAAAGGTTTGGCTTTACAATCATGCGATTGCTGGTAATCTCGTAATATTAGTTTCTACTAGACTTGTGAAATTTATCCCTGAGGCAAGGTATTTTTAGTAAATTTGCATGCCTGTTTGGTGTGCTCAATTCATGCCTAGTTGTGTAATTTGGTTTGACTCGGTGCGCACTCTGTAGGGTTTTTTACGATGCCGCAGTTGGTTAGTAGGATTGGAGTGATTGGCGTGAGTGTCATGGCTGTTCTTTCTGGTTTTGGTGCCGTCAATCTGCCGTACAGCTATCTGTCACTCTTTATCAGGTTTTGACTTATATATGCTTGCCTCTCATCAATATCGAAGTTTCACTTCCGACCAGCTAGCTTTGGTTTTGGTCTCAGATATGTTGCACACATCACTTTGACCTATTCTATCCTGGCTTTCAGGGAAATTGATGAAACAGACATCAAAACTCTGGAGCGACAGCTGATGCAATCCATGGAGACATGTATTGCTAAGAAAAAGAAAATTATTCTGTCCAAAATGGAGATGGAGAGGATTCAAGGATCAGAGGAGGTATGCTTACTAGTCACTGTCTCTTGTTTTATAACAAATAATCC
The DNA here is from genome assembly GCA_036346355.1 of Rhipidocladum racemiflorum. NCBI lineage: Eukaryota > Viridiplantae > Streptophyta > Magnoliopsida > Poales > Poaceae > Rhipidocladum > Rhipidocladum racemiflorum. Next base: position 64,241,872 of record CM070576.1, on the reverse strand, counting down.
TGGCTTTAATCATAACTATTGGATTGCAAACATGGAAATTTACTCTTGATGCAAAATACACTTATATTTGGCTATACAGAATTGGCATAATTTTTTGCTTGTGCTCACTAGAAGGATAACGGCCCATTACATTAATAAAAAATGGAAATATTTTGTGATTTAGTTGTGTAGGATTGCCAATTTTTTTGTTGTGCTCGGGTGCTCACATATGATGGGATTGAAGGGATAGGGTTCAATTCCTTCAAAAAGAATGGAAATTTCTTCCTTTTTTTAGCGAACAGGCAGGTGCTCTGCCAATCAATTAAAGGGGTGAAAAGAATAGAAAATTTCATAGCACACATTACGATTGTAGCCTGCAAGTAATGCACTCTTTTATTAATTTGATGTTTAGCCTGTATGGCATGACCGAATCCAAAACTTAATACTTGCAGAAGCTAAAAGCCAGATCATTTCTAAAGCGTATAGTTGGAACAGTTGTTCGATCTGTGCAGGAAGATCAAACTGAGCAGGGTATGTTGTATTTTTTTGTTTCCTTTGTTGTTTGCTCGGCAATTTGCTTTGTTAGTAATAAGTATTAATTCCCTATTTTTGTTTTGAGTCTTGAAGATATCAAAAGCTTGGAAGCAGAGGTCCAGGCATTAGAAGAGCTTTCCAAACAGCTATTCCTTGAGATATATGAACTCCGTCAAGCTAAGGTAATTTTTGCACCTTCGGTTCCAGTGTTAAGATCAACAACCAATTAGTGGGACATGCCCCTACTACTTCTAAACCTTGTGTTGTCTTATCCTATAAACACCTGGGTGTTGCAATCATCATTTGATTGTGGTGTTGGAAATTCAATAAGGATTCGGTGAGACTATCACAAAAGATATCAGAACAGCAGCATAATTGTTATAGCACTTACTCAAGTTCATTGGTTTATCGCCTTGTAGATAAGTGTTCTTCATGTTTTCCCTTATAGATGATTGTTTTTTGAGAAGTGCTTCTATGCTCTTCCTTTTAAAAGTTGCACAACTATTAAAACATGAATGAATGGTAGATGGTGATTACTTACCCCTTCGCTTGCTTCAAGATTTGTGCAACTTGTACTAGAAGGAAAAGCATAGAAGCACTGCTCTTTTTTTTTTTTGGTGCCATGTATGGTGTCTGATAACTTGCTTGGTACCTTATTTTCTTTCCTTTGTCAAATTATAGTACTAGTCAATGTTATTAAGTCGTTGACTAATCCATGATTAGTCATCTAGTTGGTACGTGGAGGACAACTAGGGTGCTCGACTCGATTGAAGCGACTAGTCGGGCGGCTGGACGACTAATTGGCGACCAACCGCGACTAATCGCTCTTGCCTAGCCGTGCTACTGACGGCCCACATTCAGCTGAACCCTAGACGCCTCCAATCCAGATCGATTTCCGCCCTTGCGTTGCCGCAATCGCCTGCGCCCATCTGCCTCCACCCATCCGCCTCCGTCGCAGCTGCCTCCCTTGTTCACCTCTGCTTGCCCGCCTTCGACGCAGCCACCTCCCCCTATCCACTTGCGCCTGTCCGTCTCCGCCGGAGCCGTCTACGCTCATCCACCTCCGCCCATCCGCCTCCGCTACAACCGCCTCCCTCGTCTGCCTCCGTCCGTCCGCCTCTGCTGTGGCAGCCTCCTCTTGTCCTCCTCTGCCCGATGGTGACAGCAAGTTGTGGAGGTTTTCCTCACCTCCTAATTGGTGTCCTCTCTTCTCTTTCCTTTGTGAAGTCTAGATCTTCGCCCTTTCACTCCTTCCTTCTCTATGTTTTGCTGCTCTGTTCTACATTTAGCCATAATAGTAAGAGAATAGCAGCAGCATGTGGTAGATCGACTAGTCGGCAAGTCGGTACCATGGCGACTCGACTCGATTTTACGACTTAATAACCTTGGTACTGGTATATCCATTAGAATATCAGTTATATTAGTTTCAGGGCAAATTAATTGACAAGGTTGCAGTGCTGCCTGGTTGCATAAATTTTTTAGTTCTTTTGCTTATGTGGGGTCATATATTTGTTTCTCTTATGTCATTTCACACGAGTGGCTATTTAGCATCTTTGCTACTAGTAGGTCATTTCTTAGAATAAATGAGCTAAACTTTTGTACACAATTCTTCATTAACTTTCCAGATAGCTGCTACATATTCTCGAACTTGGAGAGGACATCTTCAGAATCTTCTAGGATATGCCTTGTCAGTGTATTGTGTTTATAAGATGCTCAAGGTACTACCCCAAAATGCATTCTGTTATTTTGATCGACTCGTCAGCCTGTTTGACATACCAACATGTAACCTTGAGAAAGATCACAAAGCTAGAGCAACATAAATTTTTGGTTAACCCATCTATTTTGGGGGGAAAAAAATCCAGCTTCTCCGTTTTGCTGCTGTCCATCTGATGCAAGTTTGATTTGTGAGATTGTGTTCTATTTTTTACGTGCACTTGTAGCCCAACCTTAATGAGCTTAGCTTACTTTCCTTTTTTATTTTTATTTTTTTGCAGTCCTTGCAGAGTGTAGTCTTTAAACAGGTAGTACTGACCTTTCCATGCATTCATGGATCTCAAACTGATTGCTTGCTGTTTCTAATTCGTGAAAATTTTCGTTGTTTACCTATATCCTGTTTTTCTTCCCAGGCAGGCTCTGTTGATCCGGTGACCATGACGATTACCATTTTCTTGAGGCATTTTGATATTGGTATTGATGTTGCACTTTTATCACAGGTAGGTATGCTAAAGCTAAAATAATCGTAGAATGAATTTGGTAAAATTTCATAACACCAGCTCTCTGTAGATTTGACCTAAATTGGACCACTATGTGAAGTACCAAGTGGCTTTGAAATTTCCAATAAAACAGTTATAGTTTGGCATGGCATTTGACCCTTTTCTGAAACTCCATGTTCTGTTCTATGTGTAGATAGAATATAGATTAAGGGTTGCTATATATTGGGTTGGCTTGATTTCCATGACTTTTCTCCCTTTCTAGTTGCCTATTTATTCATGTTTTTACTTACATATGTCCTGCTTTTGCCTTGTGCTTGCAGTACATATCTTTGATGTTCATTGGGATGTTGGTTGTCATATCTGTTCGAGGATTCTTGGCAAATGTTATGAAGGTGAGTGTTGTTTTTGGTTGCTACTTTTCATTTTGTACATGTGAATTGTTTGATTTGTTTATTAGTACTCTGTATATTGTAGTATCTGATCCATTAATATCATGACTGGTTGAAAATTGTTGGTAAAATTATTATAAGTGCATTTCAGCTGGTTGTAATGCAGAAACCTTCTTTGCCATCTTCATTTTCCATTTAGTTAAATAGACTTTCAGCTGTTGTCGTAGCTTCCCTTGTTATTGAGCATTCAAACTTGATGCTATTGTGTCTCATTTTCTATGCAGTTCTTCTTTGCTGTTTCTAGAGTTGGGAGCGGATCAACAACCAATGTTGTCCTTTTCCTATCTGAGATCATGGGCATGTACTTCATATCATCTATTCTTCTCATAAGGAAAAGCCTGGCAAATGAGTACAGGTATTCTTCTATTGCTTGAGATTGCCCTTCCCTATATACTGGCCTGATATTGAATTGTTATTTTATAACTGAACCTGCAGAGGCATATACAAAGTTGTGGGGCCAAATGACCCTACAACCCTATTTTACAACCCACTACCATTAAGAATTGGGAGGCACGATAGTTTATATGAATATTTTAAAGAAATTGGTTTCACTAAATATATTGATTTCACAATTGACCCCACAAGTAAAGAGTTGTGGATCCTTAATGAATAATACTGTTGATTGAAAATGGAACTATGCTTCTTTGAAACTTCTACGCTTTATGCAATATTTGAAATTTACATCATGATCACATTCCATTGAGAAAATTGATGTTTGTTAATGCATGTTTGCTCAGGGTGATCATTACAGATGTTTTGGGTGGTGATATTCAGTTTGACTTCTACCACGGCTGGTTTGATGCTATATTTGTGGCGAGTGCATTCCTGTCCTTGCTTTTGATTTCAGCCCAATACACCTCCCGGCAAACAGACAAACATCCAATTGATTGATGCATCTTGTCCCACTTGTGCATAGTGTTCTTTTTAACCACTATTTGCCCGAGGTATGTGCTTATCCTTCTTCCTGTGTCAATTGAATGTTCTGACTTTTGTTAATACTTTCCTGCTTGTTTGGTCAGGTTGACCCATTTTTTTCTGCGATAGTTTTGGACCTCCATACACAGTTACTGGACATAATACATCAGTTAACTCAAAGGCGTCTCTTTGTTTTGGACTATGTTCCCGGTTGGCATTGAATCATGATTAACAGTTTCTCCATATGCTAGCCATTAGTACGCTGAGGAAGCCGAATAGATTGAGAATAGTGTGCTAGCATGGTATGCAGTTGATGTATCTTCCACAATTCGTTTGGCTATTACTACGTGTAACATTTGCCACAACATAAAAAAAAAATTATTGCTATTTATGCGATCACTATTCCTTTGGGAGGATGTTGTGTCTTTTGCAAAATTCTTGTATGAAGTGATTGAAGGAAAAAAAATACTGTACTGATGATGTCTTGTCCATCAAAACCTCGTGCTTCTATAATCATACTCTCGGACTGAAATGCTGAACACTCTCCTCTCTTTTCCACCGTTGCCGTGTTACCCACAAATTAGGGTGCTAAACTTATATTCGTGTTAACCATTAATTATTCTCTTTTTAAATTTGAACTGTACTACTTAGCTTGATCTGGTCTATCATACTGTTGACTGCTCAACCGAAATTATTGCTATCCTTTTTATTTTGCAATGCAATAAGTATGTTCTTGCTACTCAAGCCTAACTTCCTGGTGATTGATTGTGGTTGTCTGGCTGATACACTCGCGGTTTGCACGCAATGGATTCTGGCAAGATTTGGAACTGCAAACCTTGTAGGTATCACTGGCTCCAAGCATGTACATTCCTTAGCCGTAGCCCGTAGGTGCAAGGTGGATGTACCACCTCTTTCCCTACAATACTATTCTTAGTTACTTTTACTCTAATCCTAGCACTACCTATAGGCTATAGCTGTTAAAGTTTGATATTTAGCTAAAGAAACTTTTAACTTTTCTGGTGTTAACACCATCTTTCAAGACTTGCTTCTGTGCCATTCAATCCAGGCTTAACACCTGCTCCAACATCCGTGGGTCGGTATCAATGCTAAGAAATTTCTCTAACCTCTAACATTACCTTAGCAACTAGAGATACACGTGCAGATGGCCATTTAAGAATTCCATTACTAAGCATGCAACAACTGCCTCAGAGTACGTGGCACCGGAGCCTGTCGTAGGATCAAGATTAACTGACTAGAAAGGGTGAATAGAATGTTATAAAAATTTGAGCTCTAATTGCAATGAATTGACAATTAAAACAAGAATGGTCTAGTTTCACAAATAAGACCTAAATCTTATAGGCTTCACTAAGGTGCACCAATAATGCTAAGTCTAAACAAACAAACAATTATAAATAAGCAATTAGGTCTAAGTATGCTAGAAAAGACAATTTGCACAAATTGAGACAAGAAAGAGCAAACCACAATTGGGGACCCAAATTTTTATCTCGTGATGTTCAGAGACTTGTCGGTCTCCTCTAGTCTACGTTGAGGTAGCTTGACCTACTTCAAGCCAGCTCCTTTGCGCAATTGAGCCTTCCTCGTATACTTGGGGTAGCTCTTCCCTACTTGGGGTAGGCGAGCTCTGTGTCTTCACAATTGATCAGGCCTTCTCACAATCACCGTCGAGAATATCGCCGATCCAATGCCACCACACCGTCTAGGAGGCGGCAATCTCCAAAAGAATAGAAAGTGGATGCTCACTTGAGTGTAAATCGGGTTTACAATTGGCTCAAACACACTCAATACAATAAATACTTCTAACTCATCTCAAAAGAAGAATTCAATGCAAATGAGAGAGAGAACTTGCTAGAGCTCAAGAGTATTCAATAAGTGTCCAAGAGGCTCTAGGAATGCAGGTGGGGAGGTATTTATAGCCTTCACCAACAAATCTAGCCGTTGGAAGCTTGTTCCTGAAAAATGCAGGAAATATGGTACTACCGCCGGTCAAAGTCCGGTAGTACCACACCTCTAACCATTAACGGTCGACTGTGTGCTATGTGCGCATTAAATGCTCTGATATTTTTGCTCGTTACTGTAGTCCGGTACTACCGGCGTTCAAGTCACAGTAGTACCGACAATGAACTCGAGAGATGTCCCAAAAACACCCCTTTCTGGTATTTAGCTACCGACACATTAAGTTCGGTACTATCGACAACCCGGTAGTACCGCTAATTTAACTGTGGTAGTGCTGACGCTCAAAATAGAGCAAAAGTGCTCAAAAAGTAGAATTAGATAGGTGTGTATTAGATGAATTTTAATAGGATTAGGATTTCTAATCCTAAAAAAAGTAGGATTTCTGCTCGCTTTGAAAAACAACTAGAGAGGTTATATAAACCTAGGGGGTCATGGAGAATCTAAGCAACCAATAAGTCATAAATCAACTTATCAAAAGTAAGAAATACATGAGAGGATTATAAACTATGTTATTCTTGGTACTAGATTTTTGTATATGGCAAGGATTTAAAGGTCCTAAAAGGTTTACGAGGTTGTGAGAGAGCATCAATCCTTTGTACTCTTTTGAGGTTTTTGCTTAAAAAATTTGCGGCCGGCTTCGCCAAATCTTTTTTTCTCCTGTCATGGTTGTTTCAAAGTCATTATTTTGTTCTCTTTACGAGATTAATCTTCTTCATTCTCAAGACTGTGTACACTCGTATTGTATCTCACAAAACTTTGATCTGATCCGGGGGCTGTTGCGTATGAGAAGGGGTATCAAAGTGTAACAAATGGTATCAGAGCCAAGGCCGGATTAATTATATTTGTGAGAATGTCGGTAAAGTGTCAGGTGGCACAAAATCAAGATCGATGTTTATGATGTGGAATTAGAGAAATTTGACTGGCATCATCTCTACCGTTACCATGGAAGCAATTGGTGATGAATATTCTTGTTGAAAAAAACACGCTCAACTTTAACAAGGTAGTTGCATATCTATTTGAGGCAATGTCCTTGCAGAATCTTTATTCTCGAGTGATCAAATATTGGCTGCAGTAAGTGTTGTAGGCAAACAAGAGTTACAAGAAGAAGAAAGGCAAAATCAAGAGCACATGCGTATGCTATTTATATGACGAGGAATGTCACTAGATTCTTGGATAGAGCAATGTCTAATGGTTCTAAAAGATTCGAGAGGTTATGCGAGAGCAACAATTCTTTGTACTCTTTTGGGATTTCGGTTTAAAAAATTTACGGTCGGCTTAGCCAAATTTGTTATCTCTTGTCGTGACTGTTTCGACGTCATTGTTTCATAAAACTTTTATCCAATTTGAAAACTGCTGCGCATCAGAAACTGAAAAAGGAATAAGAGTGTAAGACAGTGGATAGCAGCCAGCATAGCACGGCACGGGATGGCTCACTGGCTTGGTGCTGTCACAGCACTGCTCGTCTCCGCGCTGCCCGTGCCGCGGGAGTGCCGACCGATGTGTCTGCCCGACTTTGCCACACAGGACATGCCCAACATTGCGAGTGCGACAAAGACAAACCTGTGGCGCTCCCTGCACCGCCGTACGTGCGCCATATTTTGGCGAAAAGAAGCTGCACGTTGGCGTAGAGATGGATCAGATCGCGAGCACACGGGGGCCAGTCGGTTGCATGCATGCGGCTCGCGCCGCTGGTACGAGTCTTTGCAGCAATCGATAGGAGAGCTGCCTCTTTTGAAAGCACGCGTGTACGCACCGTGCCTCACTTTGGCAGGGGAAAGAGCTTAGCAAAGGGCGCTAGTGTAAGCGATGCAAAAGCGAGCGAGCCAGGACACAGGTGCGCAGCCACGAAAACTTTCGTTGTTAGGGCCGTGCGTTTCACCTGGCACGGTCAATGCTGCGCGAGCATATGCCACGCAGGAGCCAGCCAGCACCTCAAAATGGCGCGACCGATTTGACGCCCGAGTCAGCCAGAGGAGCCAGCGAGCAAGGAAAAGCCCGGCCCTTGAAAAATAACAAAAAAGAAGCCGACCTGATCAGCCGAGCGCATCAGCCATCAGGCGTCTCGTTCCAGAGTTGCCTGTTCACCAACAGGGGGGCTAAAAGCCTGCACCGTACGCTACGCACCGTGAGAGGGCAACACTGCGATGCAACAAGCAGGGCAGGGCGCACAGCGCGATATAAGGGGTAAGGATTGCAATCGATCGATCTCGAGTGGCACAGCGTCGCCGATCAGTGTCAGCTTAGCGTTTGCATCGATTGGTCAATGCAACAGCGTACGAGCGCGAGAAAGGAGGCATGAAATTAGCGCGAGGACCGAGCGTGACGAGACGCCGGCATATCCCTGTCTCGTGCGTGTCATCAAGGTGTTTGGGGCTCCGGTGGGCCGTGCTACGAGTACTCACCCTCTCGGCGGTTCGACTGGACAGCTTGCTTTGTTCGCACTTGCACTGCTGCTACCATCACCACCACCAACACCCTCCTTTCATGGCCTCGAATCAGCCACTCGTAATGGGCAACTCGGAGTTTGGGAGCGACCAGCGAGCTAGAGAGTGAGAGTGAGAGTGAGAGTGAGAGATGGACGTGGACTCGACTCGACCGGCCGGACTTGAGTGGCCTTTCCCGAAAGGCTGCTCGGCAACGTGATCCACCCGCCCGCACCCACATGTGACCCCTCCCTCCCCTCCGCTCCAGCTCCATCCCCCACCGGGCGCGGTTGCATCGTGTGACCGCGCGCGGCCTTTATTACCTCCTTCCTTCCTCAAAGATTTGCTTGCTTTCTCATCCAAAAAAACCTCGATTTGTCCGCTCCGCAAGCGCACGCGTCGCCCGGCCCGCCCTCGCCTCTACCGTCTAGTCATTTTCCCTTTGGCCGCGCATCGAGCGCGAAAACAGAGAAGACGTAAAGCGACCGGGCTGGCATCATCTGCACCACCGCAAACTACATGACCGCATGTACCAGCGCTAATCGCAGGGGATCAACTGGCTGTCGATTAGCCGAAGCAGGCTACTAGCTCGCACTTCGCAGCTGCGCTTGGCCCTGGAAACGTGTCCAGGCGAGAGAGAGACCCGACGGAGAACAGGCAAAGCTCGGCACAGTGGGCTACCTAGCAGCAGCTACAGCTCCCTACGCCATCAAAAGTTGCGACCGCATGCACGCAGCGCAGGTGGATCACTGCATCGACGGCCCCTTACGCTTGCAGGTGCATCTGGTATCCTGCCTTCCTAAGGCTGGCCACTGTCTGGCTTGCCCGACACGATCCAAATACCCGTGGAACCCGACGTCCGCAAGCGAGAGATCGAAAGATGGAAAAAAAAAAAAACTCGAGAAAAGCCCCGCCCGATGCCGGGCTAAGGCTGCCAGGCCCGTACCGGCGCTGGCGTGCATGCTTTGACCGCGACGCACCGCGGAAGGGGTACCGAGCTCAGGAGCTCGGCGGCTCCCACGAATTCGAGGAAGGTTAGTACATCACATTTTCAACGGCTTAAATTTATAGATTAAATTAATTCAGATTCTAGTTGTTTGTGATTTTTAAGGTTTTATAATTAATTGTATTGTATTTTTAATAAACTTTACATATATATGTTAAATTTATGGTGTTATGAAATCATTGTTGTGCATGTGAAACGTGCATCCTTATAGAAATTTTTCTAGTTCCGTCTCTGAGTATAGCAGAAAATACGTGATGCTTGTCGGCGCTTTCATAGGTTGAGGATGGATCTATTTATATAATTATACTACCTCCGGTTACAAATAGTTATCATTTTGGATATTAACACGGTCTTTAAAATACAATTTTAATCACTAATTTTTATTATAATATATTTATAAAACTCAATAAAATTATAATATTATAAAAGTACTTCTCGAGACAAGTCTACACATAATTTTCATGTATCCAATTTAAATATTTAAAAATATATCGATAGTTAAAGTTTTGAAAGTTTGATCAGTACTAAATCCAAAACGTAACTCCCTCCATCCCAAAATATAAGGCACAACTATTTTTTTTTCAAGTCCCAGAATACAGCGCGCGGCGCCTCATCATCTCCTGTTCTGACTTCTCTCTCATCTCTCATGCGTATGCATGCATGCATTAACCTTCTTTCCCATCTCTCATGCGCATGCATGCATGCATTAACCCCCTCGAGCTTCGCGTGACGCAACTGCTTCTTTGGTCCCTGCGTTGGTAGGATTTACGTCTTATATAATGGGATGAATTGAGTACCTATTTGTGATCGGAGGGAGTATTTGAAAGTAGACCAGATTTTTTTAAAAGATTACACATGAAGACTTTGTTGTTTAGTGCCCGTGGATGGCATCAAAATACGGGACGGCCGAATGCTCGCTCGCGCTGCGCGCGGCGCGCGTTGGTGGTTCCATTCCGCCGCGGCCGGGAAGGGGAAAGAGAGGCCACTTGCGCGAAGCGAACTGGTGCTCGGGCTCGGCGTCGCTCTGATGGGGGAATCTGCTTTCGCCTGCGAGATGTGATGCGCATTGGTATCAGAAAAAATTTCGGATTGGGAACTTGTGATGGCTCGCTCGGAAAACGTTTTTTTTTTTACTCGTTTGGATTAAAAATTGATGATTTGTTCGTATAAATTGAGGGACCTCTTCTGCGTGGAATGGATAGCAGAAAATGTTTGATTGCAACGTAAACTCTTTTTCGTGGCCATCTCGAGAAACTATCGTTCAACCACATTACCGCACTTTCCTCTACAGCTTTTGCCCTGTCCTAGCGTTAGTAATAAGTATGCTAGCTTTCCCAAGAAACTATGCAGATCAAGCTGGATTAAATCAAGTGCCGCAATATATCCGCAGAGCGGCTGTTTTTGCTTTTCGTTTTTGGATTATGTTATGTTTTTCCTTTCTTTTTCTTTGATCATCGGTCAAACACCGGTCGGTGTGCTCGGCCACTGTGCAGTTATATGCACAGCATCCTTTGGTTGCAACATATGATTGCAGTTGCCTGTGCCGCCGTACAAAAAAGAAGAATCTAAATATTTGCCATGTGAAGAACAGAGCAGATGAGCAGACAAAAACAAGCTTAAAAAAAATGTTCAAACGAATCGCATATGTAGGCACGGGATGGAAGGTCGTACGAGATATATAGGATCATGTATTTAAGTGAGAATCTAACTGTTTTGATCAGATGTGGGACGGTTCGAACGGATTGGACTAGTCGGCTGCGCAAAGAGTGTATGCGTGCCAGTGCTATTTCTTGCTTAGGTCTATTGTTTGTTTTTTTTCCTCTAATTTAAAAGCTAGAAAGTTAAATTTTAAATAAAATAGTGACTTTTTAACTGTGTTTTTTTCAAAGTTATAAGTCTCCATGTAACTAAAAATCAAAAGTGATTTAAAAGGTACTTTTTTAGCTTATTGAAGGTTGATTTTAGACTAATGTCACCGGAATTAATGTAAAATAACCGACATCTACCACATGTAAAAACATACTGTTTTTAAGCTATTTAAGAAAAAAAAAACTAACTTTAAACTATAAGCAAAAAACCTAAGCCTAAATAAACAGAAGCCTAGGAGGAGCAAAGCCTCTTTTTAATTTTCTAAACAATTACAGTGGCTACATGTATACGATCGATACTGAATTATAACCGCAAGTTGTTCAAATATTTATCTATCCAGGTACTCTCTGCTATTTTGCATACTTCTAGCAAAATTGTAGATAGCTTCTGGCTGAAGCCTTGGTTTGATTTGCATTGCCAAGTGTGAACTAACTACTCCGTACATATGTTACTCTATCTGTGATAAATATAAGGCTTATACTCCCTCCAGTTTGATAATAGATGTCGTTTTGGACATCGACACGGTCTTCGAAATACAACTTTGATCGCTAATTTTTATTATAATATATTTATAAAACCCAATAAAATTATAATATTATGAAAGTACTTCTCGAGAACACATATAATTTTCATATATCCAATTTAAATATTTAAAAATATATCGATAGTCAAAGTTTTAGAAGTTTGACCATCACTGTGTCCAAAACGACATCTATTATCAAACTGGAGGGAGTAGTTTGAATAAACTTATTTAAAAATATAAGATGCCTATATAGATTTAATAAGTATTTCCTGCTATACCCTATTTATTATATCTCACTTATATGTATCTATTCATCAATATACACACGAAATATTATCTCTCATCTTCTAAGACAATTAAGAGGGGTATGTAAGTTATTTCCTTTTATGTCTTTTTTAATTAGATAAATTTTCCGCGCGTCACTACGGGCAATTAATGAATTTTAATATAGTGAAAATTTTCAAAAAAAAACTAGGAAAGTTAAAAAAAAAAAATACCTCCAAAAAAATTGCAAAAAAATAATTTTTTGAGAATATATATATATATTTTTAAAAAATAAAATCATTGTGGCAAAGCTGTAGAAACTACAGTGCTTTACTGCGGTGCTATGCGTGTGGCGTCCGGCGGGAAGGGCTTCCGTGCTTCTCTAGTATTAGTAAGTTATATATATGATTTTATCGTAATCTTACCTTTTTAACAAAGTTAAAATATGCATTATATTTATGGACCGTGAGAATAATTGACTAATGATTTGATGACTCCCCTATGTAGTAGATATTTGTAGTTGGTGGAATACTAACAGGCTATTAAGACTTAAGAGGCAACTGAGTTTGAGCAATGCTTGTGACGGACCGCCTTTTTAGGGGCAGTGCGAAACTCACAACAGTTACCCAGGAAGACTAACTGTTGTAAAACAAGAGTAAAATTACCTGGCCAAAAGCCAATTCAACACTTTTTATTCAATATAGTTGGTCTAACGACCGGTTTTACAAGAGAAGCATCCAAGCTTCTAGACTTACACTACCAAAAGAAGGAAACCACAGGCAGGGCCTGAGCGAAGACAAAGACCTAGAACCAGACTAAATCGCCATCTACGACCTCCTGGTAGGCTCCAGCATCTTCGAACTCTGAAAGGGGCGGGGGTTTGCAAGGGTGAGTACAGAGTACTCAACAAGTCGTACGGAACCACTGAATACTATATGTAGGGGTAATCAAGGGATGGCAGTAGGGTTAAGTATCTGGATGCAGTTTTATTTCGTAATTCATTTTACATTTGAAGCACAAATCAATAAGTAAGTAATTTGAATTTCACAAGATTAACAACACTTAACCAATTCATTCACAAATACCAATACAGTAACTTGAGCTTAGTTACGGGTATCAACCCCGATTCCAACTTAACTTCATTAACCGGAAGCACGGCGTAACCGATTACAATTAAGATTAACTCTGCAGAGCGGCTCAGCTTTACCCACAAGATATCTATAACCTTTATGCCAATCTCGAGTTTTCATGCAACTTAAATGCATGTGGCCCAGTTTAGACTATCACGGCATTTCGTTTAATCATTCCTGTCCTTTAGTTGTTTACCGATAGTACCGCTACCTTGGACTCAGGGTCCCCATTAGCGTCTACCGTTGTGAGAACCAAGAATGTCACTTTGGACCATTCCCGTTCCACCCCTCCGGTCCATTTCCCTGCCAGGAAGGCCCGGTCCCCATTCTCTCCAGAGAATGGTAGCCACCAAGACAGTCCAATTATTATCTCAGGAATGACTAACTTACTGAGCCATGTCGGATACGGGTCAACGACCAGTCCGACCTGTGGTTGAGCGGGAACTAAGTTATTTACTTTGCTCAAGGGGATTTATTAACCTTACACTTTTGCCAAAGACCAAGCCTTCATTCACATACCCATTCCAGATTTCGCAGATCTGCCACTGCACTCAAACCAGGCATTAATCAACAGCCGGGGATCGGAATCTCATCCACTCCGGGATTAATCCGATCATCGCCCCCTGATCGCGAGACTTTTATAAACAATCCGAATCGGAGATTCGGCAGCATTTTCTTTAAATCCAGGTTTTTAACTAACCTAACAGTATTATCTAACCTATTCATGGCAATAAGCAATTAACTAGGGTTCCAAAGGATTTAACAGGGTTCAATTATTTCAAGGAGGTTCCATGAGCAATTCGGTATTACCTAATTATCATGTCATTCTAAAATACTGGATTTCAATAAGTCAAATACCGTAAAATAATGCGGTATAAAATAATTACTACTATAGCATGGCATGATAGGATCAACATGATCAAAGGGTGTACGGCTTGCCTTGCGCGGCAGCTGGATCGGATGAGTCGTCGAGGAAGTAGTCGCATCGCTGGCCTCGCCTGGTCCGACGCCTGCTTCCGGAATGCCCGACTCCAGGGATCGCTCCGGCTCCATCAGCGTCTCAGCGGTTGAATCTAACGCGAAAGACAACCAACATAAATAAACGACAAAACAATAATCGAAAAGAAAACGGAATCAAACGGAAAACCTAAATCGAGCCTAAGGAACGGGGCGAAATCGGGATTTGGGGATTTTCTGAGGTTCGGATTTGGGAACGGACAGCATTTCTGGACTCAGGGGATCGAAACGGTTCGGGAAAAGTATTTGGTGGGGCTCTGGGATTTTCCGGGATTTTTCTGGATTTTTTTCGGGCTATTTTTGGAATTAAAAACGAATTTCGGAATTTATTAAATGAATTAATAATCCGAAAAAAAAGGTTTTACTGTTTTAAAACAGTACTGGGCCGGCTTGGCGCGGGAAATGGGCCGCGGCCCATTTGGCCTGGCAGCTGGGGCGGGCGAGCGTGGGGCACGGCTTGGGCCGGCCCACACGGAGGGAAAAGGGGGCTGGCGGGGCCACCGGGCGGGGAGGAGGAGGCGTGGGCGGGGCCCGCTCGTCAGGGTACGGGTGCGGGGAGGGCTAGGGCACGGGGAAAACAGGAGGCGAGGCGACGGCGAGGCGAGCGGCACCCCAGGCGTGTGGCCGGGCCGGGGAGGGCAAAGGCGAGGAGGAAGGAGGACTCACCACGGAGGGGAGGCGGGCGAGTTGGAAGGTGAGGCGAGCCCCTTTATAGGGCGCAGCTGGGAGCATGCGTCGAGACGGCGGCGACGCGGCGCGGGCGCGAGGCCGCGCGACGGTCGGCTGCGGCCAGGCGGCTGTGCGTGGAAGGCGGCAGCGGCAAGCGGCGAGATCGGGCGACCACGAAGCGCGGAGCGGCCGCACGGCGCGCGAGCGCCGCCGAGGCGGAGGCGGCGGCGGCGCTGGTCGCGCCAGGACGGCGAGGCGAGCAGGCCCACGGCCGAAGGAGACTGGGCCGCACGGCCCAAGAAAGCAAGGATTCGGCCCAAACGAGGTTAGAGATTCAAACTCAAATTCCAATTTCCAAAATCCAAATCCAAATGCAAATTCAAACAAAAGCAAACAAATTCGTTTTGAATTTGAGGTTGTTTCATGCTAATCCGCAAATGCAATTGGTCATAGTTAAAGAAGTGTCTTCGAGTTTCGACAGAGCAAACGCAATCGGAAACTATCGATCTCCAAGAGGACCTGACTTACCTAGAGTATCCGATCAAGATTCTCGAGATAGCAGAGCAAGTCATCCGCAGTAGGATTATTCGCTTTTGCAAGGTTCAGTGGAGTAATCGCTTAGAGGAACAAGTCACTTGAGAAGAAGAACTTAAATCGGAATACCCTAACCTTTTTGCTAGCCAGTCTGAATCTCATGGTCAAGATTCTTTTTAAGAGGGATAGGTTTGTAACACCCTAAAATTTTGAATTTTGATTTAATTATTTAATAATGAATTTTTGAGATTTTTCTTGAATTTTCTAGAGTGTTTCAAAGATTTCCTTACTTTTGCATTTAAATATAGAATTTATTTGAGAAAAATAAACATCAAATTGTGTTTAAAAATAATTTTATTAAGTTCAAAATGTATCAAATGATTTTTTGGAATTTTTCCATATTTGTTGGGATTTATTTGCTATTTTTTTGAGTTTATTTAAATTTTTACAATTAATTTAATTAATAAAATGATGAAAAATTAAGTTCTGGGTCTTCAGGCTGAAACCCATTAGGGCCCAGCCCATTTCTTATGCCAACCCGACCCGCACCGCAATAAACCCTATATCTAGGTTTGTCATCATTGGATCTCGATCCAACGCATCTCATTGGGTCGCGTAGCCACGCCACATTGAGTCATTGGATCTCCGCTATGTGGATGCTCCAGATTCCTCCATGTCACCATTGTCGTAGTGAACTCAGACTCTGTTGTCGTGTTGGTTGTGCCGCGAATCCTGCGCTCGTCGAGGTGTATTTATTGCGTAGACCCCGCCTCGATGTTCCTCCACACCTGCCGCCTCATTTGCCCTTCTAAGCACCGCTCGAGACGCCGTGCTTCGCTTGGAATTCGTCGTCGGAATAGGAGAGCTGCCGCCGTGCTCTTCCACGTAGTTCTTCCTCGTCGGCGCATATTCGTCGAAGCCAAATGTTGATTTAGATTCGACACATTTTGTACTTCCATATCCGTGTCTTCCCGATCCAAAACCGATGAGGTATCACCGTTTCCGTGGTCTTCTTCCCCATCTCCAACGTTGCACCGCCACCCTCCGTTGTCGTATGTCCTCGACCATAGGATCTGTGGTGAACCATCGGATGCGTGCCATGTGGTTTTAGCGTCGATCCGCCGCGTGTCCGAGTCGCCATCATCCTCAGTCGAGTCCCATCCTAGGATCTGTGTGTGAGTGGTCAGGATCATGCCAAGTGTCGCCGTTGCATTGCGCTGCGTGTGCGCGCTAGCATCACCCCTAACATCAGCTGCGCCGGTCAATCTTCCTGTGAGCCCGATCCATTGTGGACCGAGCAATTTCCGTGGGCCCAGTCTATAGACCATGAGCCACACGTAAGTCGAATAGCAATTTTGTGTCTTTATTTTATTCTCGGTAAATTAGATTTATGATGCCCGCATGATGTCATAAATAGAATTTCTTTTAGAAATTTAATTCAACCAAAAGGAAAATAGACGATGACATCAGCAGTGACATCATTATTCAGTTTTCCAGTAGAAAAATAATTCATTAATTAGAATTCATTTCTTTTTCTTTTATTTGAAACTTCTGAGTGTCAGCTCTTTATATTCGAACGCTCGCAACAATTCAATGGCTAAATTAAACAAATAACGAAAATCAAAATAAATAACAAAAAACTCTAAAAAAAAATCAAATAAAATACACCAAAAGGTAGAACTTGAATTTAGCAACTTGAATGAGCTCAAGCGGAGTTCGTACGAAGGAAAACAGACTCTTGAAAGATTCACCGAAGAATTAAATATGGAAAAAGAGAAAAAAAAAATTTATGTAATATTTCCCTAAAAAGTGGGCTTCGACAGTTTCCTTTTTCCAGTTAATTTTCACGGACGGGCACAAGCCAAGCTGGGCTGTGTTGCGCATTGGGCTTTGGCCATGTGGGCTTTGGTTCTGATTTGGCGGTTAGGCCGCCATCGGAACTTTGCCGGACTACTCGTTTCTTCCCAAAAGCTTGAAAAGGATTTTTCTTTTTATAAAATTACAGGAATACAAATGGGTTTCAAATAAATAGCAATTGTACGTGATTTTTTTAAGAAAAATTTGTAAAATACTTTGAATCATATAAAACTCAAATAAAATAATTTTAATAAATTTTCATGTATACATTAATCACATTAAATATTTTGTTGAATTATAGAAATTTCTAATTAAGCTTTAATTAGCAATAAAATTATGAAAAATTCAAAAAAGTCAAAATACTCAAAACAAATTCAAATATGTAAAAATCAGGATGTTACAAAAGCTTTCAAATTATTAAAAAAAGCTTCCAAATCGAAAACTTTGAATGGCTTCCCAAAACCTTTCATATTATACGAAAACTTTCAAAATATTTCTACAACTTATAATAAAAAATTTTCATTTGGAAAACCATAAGAAAATATGGATTTTGAGATGGAACTCACTCGGGCTTGCCGAATTTGATGCCAACAACGGCAGCAAGAGCCAGATCCGATGATGTAGACAATGGCCTACGAGAGGATGGAGCCGAATCCCTTGGTGTTGGCGACACCATAAAAGCGCGGGGGTAGAGCCGGCAGCGATGATGGCGAGTGCGGGGGTTGGGAGCGGCGGCGCCGTTGAGGTGATGCCGAGATAGAGGGGGGCGAGTGGAGAGAAAATGGTGTAAACAGTGAGCCTGTACCAAAGTTTGCAATGCCTCTGAGATATCGTCGTGTTGCAGCGTCCGTGAGTTTACAAATCGACTGAGATTTTTTTTTTATAAAGGCATTTGATTACAAGCAACTAATACCTGCTATGTTGGCGGCATGCAATCAGTTATGGCTTTATCAGTCGCTCGTTGTGCCGTTGGTCGTGCCATGCTATATTATCCATCGTACCTGGAGTTTTTATACCGGTTTGAATCGAAGATATCCGTGTCTTACCCGCCGTGACCGTGTCGAGGGCCAGACACGGCCCATTGCCAGGTCCAGTCACGACGGCCGAGCCGAGCGACCTCGTGTACAGTACCATAGGCCCAGACTGACGTTGGGACAGCCGGGCAGGGGAGGCCTGCAGGCCCCTCACCATATCAGCCCCGTGGGACCCGCGCTCAGGGACATGACCACACGCCCTGGAACGGGCGCCGCGATCTCGAGGGGCCCGCCGCGTCCCCTGGCCTATATATCGGCGGAGACGGCTGGACTGGGGCTTTCGCAGCGGCCGTGGTCGTATCGGGGAAGCATTCCACGGTCGAGAGCGAATCTCTCTCTCTCTCTCTCTCTCTCACAGTTGCAGACTCGTTCGCTTCTTCTGCGAAAGGAATCTCTCACTCAGAGTTTCGTTTCGTCGTTTACACCTTCAACAAAGAAACGCTGCTGCACAGAAGCTTGCCGTTGTTTGGCGCCGTCGCCTTCGCAGTCGCCGCCGTCTGTTTGTTGCACTGGGTTGTTTCCCCGATCCGTGTCCCGACAAGAAACTCCTCTTCTTGGATTTCGAGGGCTTGCAGTGCACCGGGATTCAATTCAACGCCCGAATCTGAACCGAAGCCGGCGAGAGCGGATACGAGCAACTGACAGCTGCCTTCCGGCGAGAGGTGGAGGTAAATAGTGACGCTGACGCACGCCGCATCTTGTCGCTTGCCACCGTTTATTTCTGCGATGCTTCCTCTTTGCCTCTTCTGATATGCTTCTCTCTCCCTCTCTCTCTCTCTCTCTCTTTTCTTGCATGTGTTTTGCTTGCCGTCCTGTTTATCACAAGTCAAACCCACTCTTCCCCAGCTTTAATAAAACCTTAACTGGTTGCACCGTACATTGCATATTTGCATCCACTCTTCACGGCTCATGTTGCCCCAAATTTTTGCAGATCATTTCGAGCTCAGGAGATACCGCTGGCAGCGTGGGCGTTGCTGGCGCACACTGTTTACACGGCGGGGAATAGCGATAGCTAGCTTGTGGCCGTCAGATACCTGTAAGCATTCTCTTCTCGCTGCTCCATATCATCATAAATGCCCTTCTTATCACCCGCATTAACTTGCATCTGGCAAAGAAAGACCCCTCATAAATAACGTGTTTTAAGGTTGGTTGGGGAATGGGGATTGGGGAGGCAGAGCCGGCCAGTATCAACGCCACCGCGCAATATTTAGTATTTACGACGTGTTTTAGGCCTAAAACACGCACATAAAGATAGTAAATAAAAAATCTCAAAGGGGTTTTCTTGAAAGAGAAGAAGACAAGTGGGGTGGTAGTAAATCCTTGCGGGCTCCAGCATGCAGTCACGCGATAACTGGTCGCTTTAGCCGGGCCCAGCGCCTCAAGGGGGAGAAAAAGGAAAAGAAAATCCAGGCAGTACGTTGATCTCGGGGCGGGCGGGCGTGCGGGCCCCAGTGTCATAGACTGTACCCAATGGACGCGGATCCTCTGTGTTGCAAGAGCTGGCTTGCAGTTGTCCCCCCATCTACCGTCCAAAGCCATCCAATGGTCCTTCTATCACTATGCATGTTTCCCATCGGACTCGTGTCTTCTTCCTCGATGAGAAAGAAAGCAAGCGGGCTGTCGACGCTGGTGGAGTCAGCAAGTCCGGCCGGCCACTGACGGTGGAAAGGACCGACTGGTGGGACTGCATGACTGAAATTGTGGCAAAGAAGAACATCTAGTTCAACACAGATTGAACAAAATCTGGTTTCACTGCTTCATGGCACAAATTGAACGCAAGATGTATCATGCATTGCCAAATCCGTGTTGGTTTCCTTAACTTAGTTGGGAAGCCTTTTATCCCCCCACCTCCAAAAAAATAAAATAAAATCCGAGACCCAGCCGTCGGTGGCCGTAGTACTGCGCCGTAGGCTGCTATGGCGAGCGTCCACTTCGAGGGCCTGCGTCCAGCTACGGAGGCCGGCGCGCGCGCCCAGCCACGACGCGCATGCCAGTCGCCCCGGCTGGACCTCGAGCCGCGCTTGGACGCTTCGTCCCGTGACGACATGCCGGGCAGCTGCAGGGGCCAACTGCGATGGCGGGCACTATCGATCGACGGGGAGCGGCGTCTGCATGGCCTGAGGCTTTCTCGCGCGCGGTGCGAGAAAGGAAGATTTCGGGGATGTATGTTAGGCCGTTGGATGGCATTGGACGGTGGATATGGGGCTACTGCACGACTCTGACATAGCTCTTGCCTGTCAGAGCATCCGCATCCGTAGCCGATACATCTGCGTCTCAGTGCCTCGTGCGGCGAGTTGCTGCTGTTCGTGTTTGGTGTCGTCTGGAGTCTTCCCCATACGCCCCTGTCTCGCGTGGGACAGTGCGCTCGTCTCTGTACGTATACAAAACAAACGAGTCGAGTAGGAGTATAGTAATTACATGTGCACAAAGAAACAATCAGAAGCTTCTTTGCCCGCCATGTACGCCGTGCATTTACCTGCCTTTCGATTTGTTTTCTTATGCTGTGTCATGCATGTGCATGCACGCCCTGATGACCTCGCGGATGTGTTCCACATTAATCTGGCGCCCATCCATCATCTGGTTTGTCTGCATAGTGTTTCTACTGTGTTAGAACAGCCTGTTCTGCCGATACATGCTGCCATTGCCATGGGCTGCTTGCTTGCTTGCTTGTTTACACCAGTATGTATTTAAAACTGTACCATTTTTCACTGTGTCCTGCCCCGTTTAGGCGCCGGTGCGAGCTCTAGTCCCTAGCGACCTTGCATAGCTGCGTCGTTGCTTGCAGCATGCACGGGGCAAATTAAGCTGGCTTTTGCTGCCGTCTGACACGGAGTCATTTTCGACTAGGGCACACGTGCGCGCGCGGGGTCTCCGGCGCATGCAGCCGCGCGTGCGGCTCACTCGGATCGAGCGAGCGTCACTGTGCGTGGCCACTGCTGTGTTTGCATAGTGAGCGAGCGCTGAGCAGTAGCGTTCGTGTTTGTGTATGTGATGCAGCGAGGGCACGCCCGGTCGAAATGGTGTGGTTCTAGGATTGCGTTATACATGGACTAGGAAACCATGTTACTGTACGTTGTGGGCTAGCTTGTAGAGTTGTGAGTAGTGCACCACTGTGCACTGCTCACGTGTTTCTATTTATTTTACGAGGCTTGTGCGTATTTATTTGTACTGTGCATGCACAAAACCTTGCATTGATTAATCATTCGATACTTAATGTAGAATAATAATCTTGACTCGCAAACCCTGAATTTTACCCATCGCATGGATACCTACATTCTTATGCACGCATGTTAGTCTGCAGTTTTGCACTGTCTGCATGAGCGTAATAATCTTCGGTTACGACTCCGAGATATGAAACGCTAACGCACATTGCAATGCGACGGACAGGCCGGGGGGCATATATTGAGAATTTGAGGAGTGGTTAACCTGTATCGACGAGGCAGAAAGAGGAGAAGATGCTGGCATGCATCGCGTGTTCCTCCAAGGAAAGAGGAGAGGACGGCTCCCGTGGCGCGGCCACGCCCCACAGCAAAGATGCCGTCAAGTCTCTCACTTCACAGGTAACACCATCTGTCCTCCACTCTGCATGCTACTCCCACTTGCTAGTACTAGCTCTCCCTGTGTGTATGTGCGTATGTGTGTGAGAGAGATGCAGTTAATAGACAGGGAGGGAGGGAGGGAGGGAGGGAGACTAGGGGAAGCGGAATGCAGCGGAGACGAACGTCCTCTGACACGAGCTAGCTACTCGCACTGCACAGTACCAGTAGTAAGTAGTAACGCCTAGGAATTGCCCAAGCAAGGCCACGGTACGACGCAAGCGCTGTGAGGCAACCGAATTAAATTTCCTTGTCTTAACTGGTTAGGCTGCAGGCAGAGCCGCTGCGGTTGGCAAGAGGCCAAGGGGTGGTTGATGAGGGAGGATGAGATGGAGACAAAGAGAGCGTTGCCATTCCCATGTCAGTGTATGCGGTTAAGCCCTGCAGCTCATGCTGCCATTTTTTTGGCCCTCACAGCCACAGAGTTATAGGAGTAGTTCCGCCGTCCGACGCAAACGCTAACACAATCGATCGATCAGCACCTACTCAAGCCCAGCTCGTCCTCTTCTAAACTTTACATTGTTTTAATTTTCTGTCCCTGCTTAATTGCAAGCTCTTGTTCCTTTGTGTACGTATGTCATACTATATTTGTGTCATACTCATACGTAATCGATCATGGGTAGATAAACAATACAGGATGGTGATATTTAGCTACTAGAAAACAGTGCACCAAGTAGCTAGGTGTCCCTAAAACTGATCGGCTAGCTAGAGACCTCTTTTTCTAAAAAAAAAAACCGGCACCAAACTTTACAACAGTGACACGACTGATAGCTAGGAAATGTAGATGAGCCATGCCCGATCCAAAAGTACAATGTGAATGACAGTGATTCAATCACTTTCTCTAGCACTCTAGCAGCTAGCTGCATTCTCACGACATTCCTCGACAAAGCTGGTCAAGGGAGGATGGGTAGATGTGGTGGGAGAAGGCCACTTTTCTTTGCTTGGATCCCCATCCCTATCCCTCTACTTTGGAGTTCGCCACTTTGCCTACCAATGTGATTTGATTTTGTTCCCATGCACATCCCCTCTGTTTTCCCACTCGCCACAGCTCATTCATTCCCTTTGCCCTAAAGAAAAGGCCATAGTTTAGATACAATGTGCTTTCACTGGGAGACCAACCCGTGCTCCAGTGCTTGTGTACATGTGTGTGCCCTGGAGCTGGACCCTGCCTGATCTTTTCCTTGTGGAAAGGCATGCCTTGGTTGTGTTTTTTTATGCTAGGGATCTGCTCGCAAACCCTCGGCGTTTGCCATCGAATAAAGCGCGGGCCACAGTGCGTGGTCCGCGGCCTGCCACGGGCTACTACGCGTTAGGGCCCAGGCTGGGCCTCCTCCTACCGGCCGGGCGGGCCATGCATTCATGCACGCGAGCCGAAAATACGCGATGCGGCTCCTCTTATGGCTTGCCGCGGCCGCGCCGCGCCGTGCCGCGGCGACCCAGGTATCGCCCATCCTTTGCCGTCGTGTCTTTTTAAGTGCGACACGCAACGCATAACGCATGCATGCATGCAGGGGGATCATATGCTGCGTGCGCGCCGCTGCCTTTGGCGCTATTATTATCCGCACCGGTTACTAGTATATGTTGCTTTTGAGCCGGGCATGCGATGCGTGCATGACAGCATGCTTGCATTCCTTGTTTCAGACAAAAGATTAAAGATGGATTTCCCTCCTGTGTCACTAGCCAGAGTGGTCCTTTGTATTTGTGACAGTGGAGTATATCTCTTGTGGCCTAGCTAGCGTCTTTGATTTAAACGTGTTTGTTATGCTTTACAATTGGCTAGTCGACTACTCGACTGCCATACGAGGTCATTATTCAGAAGCCATCCTTCTTGGTCATGGCCCAGCTTAAAAGGCCGTACATATATACATATTCAAGCATGGTTCCTTCAAGATTACAAACCGGATTGCTTTTGGTACTACCTAAAAAAATGCCACATGTAAATGTACGTGTCCCCAGATATATTATATGATGATAGCTACTCGTGCTAGTTTTCGAGTCAGAGCTGATGTACATTACACTTGCGAGATGTGAGTGGTGGCTAACTAGGCTCCTACGATACAATGTGCTGTCTTCAGCTCAAGGACATGGTGCTCCGGTTCTCCGGCTCCAACAACCACAACAAGGGGGCGGCCGGGAGCTCTTCGTACAGGATCAGGAGCTACCGCCGCCCCTACCAGGGCTTCATCGACGACACTGACTTCACGCCGACGGACGGGCCTACGGGGGGCGCCTACACATACGCAAGAACGACCGAAGCAGCCGCAAGCGGGAACGCGCGAGCCGCCTCGTCGACGACATGGGACATGATCAGCAGCAACCGCGGCTGGCAGCAGGAAGGCAGAAGCCCGGGCATCGCCAGCTGGATACCGAGCATCGGGGAGGATGCCGGCCACGACGTCGTCGCCGTGGGGGAGGACGCGGTGCCCAGGGAGTGGACGGCGCAGGTGGAGCCCGGCGTCCAGATCAGCTTCGTCACGCTCCCCGGCGGCGGCAACGACCTGAAGCGCATCCGCTTCAGGTTTTGTTACAAATTAATTTCACAGTTGCATTAGTCAGCTTGTGATCAAGCTATCATTCTTGCATGATAAACAAAGTCAGTCGCACGTGTGATATATTTCTGTCTTGTTGTACACATGTACGTAGCCGGGAGATGTTTAACAAGTGGGAGGCGCAGCGGTGGTGGGGCGAGAACTACGATCGCATCGTGGAGCTGTACAACGTGCAGAAGTTCAGCCGCCTGCAGCAGGGAGTCTCCACTCCGACGTCCTCCGTCGACGACTCCGTGCTGGTCGGTACACATGCACGAACACATTGTTCACTTGAATGCATCATAAGCTTCTTGATTGTTCTGCATCAACTTATTGTCGAGTGCATGCAGAGAGAGTCGTCCTACTCTCGGGGAGGCTCAACGCGGGAGAGCCCGGTCATGATGCCGCCGACATCGTCGTCGAGCAAAGAACCGATCAACCGGAGCACGTCGTGCAAGGCGATGGCAGGGTCGTCGTCGTCGCCTTACGCGGCCGCGCCTTCCACCAGAGCGGCGTACTATCCGTCCGCGGCCGTGCCCGACCCGTCCGACCACGTCTGGGCGCACCACTTCAACATGCTCAACTCCGCGGCGGCCGGCACGTCGTCCTTCGACCCGCCGCGGGCCACCACCTCCTCCCGCGACGAGGCCTCGGTGTCCATCAGCAACGCGAGCGACATGGAAGCAACAGAATGGATCGAGCAGGACGAGCCGGGCGTCTGCCTCACCATCCGCGAGCTGGGCGACGGCACCCGCGAGCTCCGCCGCATCCGGTTCAGGTAAATGCCACCGATCATGCATAGACTTACCAAGCATCACCAGCCAAGCTTTCTTGATTTGCATGCACTCATGTACATCCTGTTTGATCTCATTCATGATTCATGCCCGTGTGTTTTGGCAGCCGAGAGAGGTTCGGCGAGGACAGGGCGAAGGTGTGGTGGGAGCAGAACAGGGAGAGAATACAAGCAGAGTATCTGTAGCAAGGGAGCGCAGAGACGTTGATGCAATTGATTTGCACGCGAGTACTTGACAGGATAAGCTAACGAACGGCGTTGGAGATAGATTAGGGAGACGATACTGTAGTCCTTATGATACAATGGTGCAAACTACAAAGGGTGAGGGTGGTGCCTGGTTTGGCCAAGTCTGGAGCCTGTTGTGTTTTGAGTATCTAGATGTGCTCCTCTTTGTGTAGACATTAAGACATATATATATATGTATATGTATAAACGTGATATGCGGTCGGTTGTGTTCGACTAAATTTGCCTTTTGTAACGCGCAATCCGGTTCATTCGTTGGTTCAATTTATTTTTTAGTTTGTGCATTTCTTCTTGGGTTTTGGTAAGCAAGTCCTGACTGGTTTTGTCTGTGTGCATGTTGGCATTTGTGGACAAGTTTCAGAATGATGCAGTGCAAGTAGAGGTTGAGTTGATGAGATGCACATTGGAATGGAAATTGAAATAAAGATATACAAATTTACATGTTGAAAATAGAAATTAAATATGGTTTCGTCACAACAGATAAACGTACTGGGTACCCACGTCGCATTAAGTACTCGCCAGAGGATACAGGTGCCAGACTCTGGGCGACTACCAGCAAAGGTGTCACAAGAGGACAGTGATGCTCAGTGCCACTCTGAGAGACGACCAGCGAAGGTGCTCGGCCAGGACAGGTGGCGTTCGCCACTCCTCGGCCACCAGACAGGTGCTCGCCAAGAGGACAGTGATGCTCAGGCCACTCGAGGCACTCAAAAGGTGCTCGCCAAGAGGACAGTGATGCTCGTGCCACTCCGAGGCGACCAAGAAGGTGCTCGCCCAGGACAGTGGGGCTCGTGCCACCAGCATGACCAAAGAAGGTGCTCGCCAAGAGGACATGGTGGCTCGTGCCACCTCCTCGGGCGTAGTTCTCAAGAATCAACTCCCGTAATGTACAGGCAAAGGGTCAAGGATATTTAATGCGTAGACGCGGCGTGACACTGCAGGATATGTAGGCGGGTATGGCGGCGCTTCCTCAGCGCCGCGATTATCGATGGTGGCCCGAACCGACATCCTCTCTTCGGCGATCGGCAGGGGTGACAGACAAAGCGGGACCCAAGGCGAAGCCTAAGTCGGGCTTAGACAGCATTAAATGTGATGTAAGAGAGTGTGACGGTGCATTAAATGCACTATAGTAGCGGTCGACGCTTGCTTTACGCTAGTTGTAAGCCCCATGCGCCACCACTCTCGAGTATAAAAGGGAGCTAGGTGCATGGGAGAAGGGTTGTTGTTGATTCTTGGTTGGCGTAACCCGAGAGGGTCTTCTTCCCACTTTGCAAGAACCTTGAACTCAAGAAACCACCAAGCAGACTAGGGTCATTACCTTTGGAGGGCCCGAACCTGGTAAACTCGATCGCCTTCTTGCTTGCTCCCAACATCCCGCTTCATCCCGTCTTTGGAGCGGCCGCCACAAAGCCCCCATCCGACCTCTCAAGCACCTGGCCTAGGGTGCCTCAAGTGGCCTGAGCCGGCTGGGCGCGCCGTAGGGGCTTAGTGGTTAGATCGCCTTTCTTCCATTCCTTTTGAGGAGTTTGCAAGAATCCAAGATCATCCTATGATGGCGGAATCTCATCGCCAGTAGCCTTCCGAGGAAAGCAATACTGCCGATCTCGGCTCCTGTAAGGGAGTCGGCCACGGGTCCTTCACAAGTGGAGGGCGCGAAGTCGCATCCAAGCCCCGGAGTTCACCGGTCCAATGGCTGGCTATTTGGGGAAGATACCCCAATGCAAAGCCTTCATGCGCCCGGCTGCTCCTCGATCATCCTCCGGCCCAACTGACGTGGCGACACCCCCAGCCACCCTTGGCTCCGTGACATTGCCCGCCTAGTGGACTCAAATTTCAAGAAACAGTTGCTGTGGCAATTCAGCCACCGGGGCTTCCGCCCTCCGCCAAGGAGTTCGTATGGTGGATGCACAAGCTTCCGCCGCTTATGACTTCTCCCGGCAGGAGCCGGATAAAGGGAAGGAGTATCGGTCAGCCCTCTCGCAAGTCAGGGACGCGGCACAAGCTTCCAGATCTTCCCGCGGTACTCCATGCCGGAGGAGAACCGCTGGATCTAAGGCACGCCAATGAGGGGCGGCTCAAATGGGAGACGATCCGGCTGTTCTTCGGAGGCGCTTATCCGCAACAACGCGCCGAACCCTCACGCCGGGCCGCCGAAGGGGGCTTCTTCCGACTGGGAGAGTGTAGACTCACACTCCTCGACCCCATCTCAAGGTCGGGAGGCGGCGACACTACTCCCCATATAATGTTGGGTGCCAGCGCTTCCTCCGTTCACGCCAATCGGCGTGGGCCGTGAAGATTTCGCCCCGCGCCCATCGAAAGTATGACGGCACCACCAACCCCTGGCGAATTCCCGCAGATTTATACGACGGTGCGTGGCCGCCGGGGGTCGAGTAGAGTTATGGCTAACTACTTCCGATGTCGCCGGACAGTTCGCCCCGCTTCCTGGTCGAACCTTCCTCGGGTTCGGTACACTCGTGGGAGGAACTGGCGACATTTTTGTCGCCAACTTTCAGGCTCCTTACGCCAACCAGGTGTGAGGACGACCTTCCACGCTTTGGAGCAGTAGAGGAGGGGAGTCCCCGAGGGAGTTTATCTTCGCGGTTTAGCCATTGCAACACGATCCCCCTGATCTCTCGAGCAATGGGTTATTATTGCGCTCCGGAGGGGGTTAGGGATCGAAGATGCGGGAGAAGATGGCTACTCAAGACTGTCGCCAAGCTACCACTTCCGAGTTTTCTCTCCGGCTCACAAGTGTGCCCGGCAATGAGGCTCTATAAGGGTGCAAGAGGCCTCAAACCCCGACGAAGTTTGAGCGTCGAAGTCCTCCGACCGTAAAGAAGAAGCGCAAGGAGGCCGCCGCTCGAGAGGTTTTGGTGGCCGATCCAGGCTTGCCTCACGGGCGCCGACGATCGAGCGAAGGAGAGATCGCTGACCAAACAGACAATCGCAGGACCGGGCCGCTCTCCCCGCCGTGAAGACGACAGGCGAAGCTTTCATATCGCCCCATCCATCGACAATGGGCACGACCGAAGATTGCCAGGTTGTGTCCAAGTTGGTGGAAAAGCGGCTCAAGAAGCGCCGCAAAGGATCGCTAAGATGATGACGATTTAAGATGACACCCCACCGGCTTTCCAACAAGCCGAGCACACGGTGGCATACATTCATGGGGGTTCGCCACCTACTTTCCAACTCGGCAGCATGCCGAGAGCCGAGACAGGTGTGTGCCACCATGCCGTAGCCCGGACGTCGGCCTGGCCAAGTGGCTCTGATCAATCGATCACTTTACCGGGCCGACCACCGGCGAACACTTCAGCCCAAACCATCTCCCGATCGGGTCGCCCCTACGGCCGAATGCGAAGCTTAAGAGTACTGCTGATGGAGGAAGTGCCATCAACTCCTGGCCGGTCGGGCGATCAAGCACTCCAAATACCTTATGAAGAATCGCGCTACCGCACCGCTTTTTTATGGAATTGCCCTCGGACGGGCCTAATGCCCTGGACAAGTCCAGCTGCCCGCCACGCTCGGAAGCGCCGAAAACTTCCGGACGGAACTCATTAACTCGAGGTCGCCGACTTCGACCTCCCTTACAACGCCTCGCTTGGCGGCCGGGCCGCTAGTCAAATTCATGGCGCTTACGCATCATGCTTATTTGCCGATGAAGATCCCTGGCCGTGAGGGCCCAATTGTGGTAAAGGTGGACAAGCTCAAGCCTTGCGCCAAGAAGGCGCAAGACTTCGGCCGAGCCGCCTTCGGGCGCTGGCAATGTAAGACCTCGAGCGCCTGGCCAAGGCCCGCCGCCCACCTACAATTCCCTTGGGTGAGGTGAAGGTGGTCCCCTGGGGCGAAGGAAGGCCTGGGCAAGGTCAGAGAATTGGCGCCGATCTCGCCAAATAGAAGACGCTGGGCCGTCACCTTCCTCCGGCCTAATCTAGATGTGTTCGCCTGGGAACCATCTCAAATGACCGGGTCCCTAGGAGGTGATCGAGCACCGACAAGTAACGCTTACCGAGCGCGACCCACCGCGTAAGGTCCGAGGCAGCGCCAGAGCGACAAGAGGCCATTCGGGAAGAAGTGGAGAAGCTATTGCAGCCGGAGTTGTGCGGGAAGCCGCTACCCCAGTGGTCGGCTAACCCTGCACGTGAAGAAGTCCAATGGGAAGTGGCTTAATGTGTATAGACTTTACCGACTCAATAAAGCCCGCCCTAAGGACTCCTTACCCTCGCCAAGGATTGACCTCGTTGATTCTACGGCAGGATGTGAAGCTCTTATGTTTCTGTAGACGCCTCACTGTGATATCATCGATTAGAATGGCGCAGAAGACGAAGAAAAGACGGCCTTTGTGACCTCCTTTTGGTGTGTAATCGTTATGTTCGAATGCCCTTTGGGTTGAAGAATGCCGGATCTACCTACCATCAAATGAGCCATGTATTGTATCTCAAGTCACAAATTGGGAAGAACTCCGGAGGTATATGTTGATGACTTGGTGATAAAAGCTAAGGTCGATGGGTTGGTTGAAGATCTGAAGGAAACTTTCTCCCATCTCCCAGACTACCGCTTAAAGTCGAACTCGAGAAGTGCGTGTTCGGGTGTCGCCTGGGGAAGTTGCTTGGCTTCCCTGGTTCCACTGGATCGAAGCCAATCCGCATAAGATTGAAGCAATTGAACGAATGAAGCCACTCGTCCTACTTGGCCATGCGCCTTCGCTTAGCTGGTCGCCTGCCTCTACGTTCATAGCCCTACTGGGAGAAAAGTCTCCCCATTGTTCAAGCCGATGAAGAAGACTAATTCCTTCGAGTGGACTTTAAGCCCAGCAGTATTTGAAGATCTCAAGAAGTATCTCTCCTCGCCCCTCGTGCTGGTCGCCCGAGCCCGTGAGCCGCTTCTCCTTTATGTAGCGGCAAGCCCTCAAGCGTGAGTGCAGACTAGTAGCAGAGCGAGAGGGAGGCAAATGCCGGGTCTATTATGTGAGCAAGGTGTCGCATGATGCTGAAACTAGGTATCCCCAGGCCCGTAAAATGGTGTATGCTCGTGGCTGGTGGCATCAAGAAAGTCGCGACACTATTTCCAAGGAAGGGAGATCACCGTGGTCTCCTCGTATCCTCTTCGCGGGAGATCCTTCACAATCGCGGAAGTCAAGGTCGACGCTAAGTGGTCTGTCGAGCCGTGAATTTGGCTTCAAATTTGCCTCAGATCGCTATCAAGAGTCAAAGATCGCGGACTTACATTGTTGAATGGACTGCATGGGGAAGATAAGGAAGTCCCCGTGCTCCACGCCTTGACGCTTCTTCTTCGATGGATCCTTCAGCTCGGCTACGCTGGGCCGGGTTCCTCCCGGTCTCTGACCGGGACCCTCAAATATATAGTCGCCTCCGACTTTAAAGCTACCAACAATGTTGCTGAATACGAAGGATTGGCCGGTCAAGTCGAGGCACATCGCATACGGCGCCAGATTAAAGCGATTCTTATTTGTCGTCATCAACCAGGCAAGGAAGGACTTCACCGCCTGATCCCGCCATGGCAGCTACCCGCGAGGTTAGAAAGATGGAGAGACACTTCAAGGGCTAGGGTATACACACATACCGGCGACAATTATTTAGCGGGACGAGCTCGCCAAATACCGGGCCGACAAGAGCCCTGCTCCGGCCGGAGTCTTTGAAGAAAGGCTTCGCGCATCAGTCCATCTCAGCCCCGCTCTCTCGTGGGGAGGATGGTGATGCGCTTCACCACTGATGGGAAGGCGACGCCGCTATCGCAACCCTTCGCTTCGTGGGGATTTATGGTGGCGCCGCCACCACGCGCGTGAGGAAAAGTGGCACCGTGAAACGCTGGCTGCCGGAGTACCCGACGATCACTGCGGGTCGCCGTGCTTGACCGGGAAGGCACATGGATGGATCCGATCCTGGCCTACCGCGGATCAAGTATGCCCTGACGATGATGCGTCACCGAGAAGATAGCGCGAAGCGCCAAGCGCTACACCCTGGTAGATGGGGACCTGCATCGGGTGGAAACGGAGTTCTTCTGAAGTGCATCACTTTGGAAGAGGGAAGCATTTTGCTTTCTCGATATCCATGGAGGCGCAAAGTGAGCCATTTTTCCGCCTGAACCTGGTGGGAAAAGCTTTCCGCCACGGGTTCTATTGGCCAACCGCCTCCAGGATGCTTACAGCCGGTGAGGAGATGCGAGGCGTGCGGCCCACGCCAATCCACCAACCGTAGCCTAAGCTCAAACCATCCCGCTCTCATGGCCTCTTCGCGGCCTGGGGTCGATATCCTGGTCCGCTCTGCGCTGCACAGGAGGCTACACTCATCTGCTCGCCGCCATTGACAAGTTCGCCAAGTGGTGGAAGTCAAGCCGCGGAGAACTATTACCGCCGCAGCCGCGGGGTCAAGTTCATGCGAGGGATCTTCGCCCGCTTCGGTCGCTAACCGTATCATCACCGAATAATGGCGCCTGGCCACCGCCGCTCGACTTTTGGCGAAGAAATGGGCACGGTTCACGCTGGCTCGCTGCCCATCCAAGAAGCAACGGCCAAGTTGAGCGAGCCAATGCACCGCCAAGGGCCTCAAGACTCGGGCGCTTGATCGACTTCACCAACGCTGCTCGCGCGGGTTGAAGAACTCCCGCAGCTGCTGGTCACCCGACTACTCCCTACGGGTTACCGGAGAGACTCCATTCTTTCTGGTTTACGGAGTGCAGGCCTGTCCTCCTTCGTAATTGACATTTGGGCCGCCGCGCTGCTGCGTTTCGCGAAGAAGATCAGAAGAGATGCGCCAAGATTTCCGACGCCAATCTCCTGGAAGAAGCCCGATCGTATCGCCTGGCCGCCGCCGTATCAGCAAAGCCTCAGGAGGTACCACGCTACCCGGTCGCTGAGAGAACATCGCGGGGCGACCGGTCTTGCGAAAGATTCTGGCCGCAGCTGGTTGTACAAACCGGTTTCCTCCCCAAAGGGGAGGGCTCCTTTAAGGTGGTCTCGCCGACTGGCGGTCGTTGGCCACGAGGGCGGAGGAAATCGCTTAACTCGCAGAATATAGAGAACTCCGCAAGTTCTACCCTTGAACGGGTTGTAAGTTTCGTGTTTTGTTCCTCGTGGCCGATCATGCTCGTGTCGCTCACTAGCCGGGAATGTAAACCGTTGTTCGTAAATTAAGTATTAAGTTCCGCTTATTTTTAGTAAAGTTACTTCATGCCTTCGTTCTGTTTTGTGGCGTGTTCGCGATCACTTAGTCCGCTTCACCCTGAGCTTCAAAGCTGGCAAAGGCGACCACTATGTAAGTGCGGCGAACAGATTGGGCAATTGGGCCGTTTGAACTCACCCGACACGGTCATGACACTCGTGTCCCTGGGGCCGGGCGATTTAAACATCAAGTATCAAAGCTCACGCCTCACACGCCTTACATCGTGAAACCGCTTCGGAGGCCACAAGGGTACGTGTTGTTTGCAGGATCAGTAAGGCAACGAAAAGAATCGCCCGACACAAGTGGATACTTTACTCCCTTCTTTTTTCCTTCTAAGCCTTAAGCCGCGCAAAGAGCACCTCAAGCACGCCGGCGGTCAAGAAGGTGGAAGGCTAAGAAGACAAGTTAAACATTGCTGAATAAGCCTAAAAAGTGTCATGTCTATTCCATGAAAGTGCTTTACAAAAGTTGTTGCAGGACGTTAGTTAAAAGGAAAAAGAAGGCAAAAAGGGAGAAGGGTCTAGGTTATCCTATCCTTCTTCCTCCTCGTCCCGCCATCGTGCCAAGCATCACAGGTCTTCCGCGAGGGGCCCACGCCCGGGCCAAGGTTACTTCTCTTCCGCCAAGGCTCTCCAAAGAGTGGTTGGCTATCTCTGTACCGAAAGCAAATGGACGTGGTCGCATGTCGCACTCGCGCCTCCGCTTCCGCCTGGGCCTTCTTCAACTCGACGGGCAAGAGGATCAAAGTTGGCATCCTTGGACGCCGCAAGACGCCAAAACGAACGCCGCAGAGCCCGCCATCGGCCCTTCCGGGTGGACCGGTCGCCGTGGCGGCGGAAGTCGGGCGGTGAAGTCCGCGATCCGACCGAGCGTATGGGCGAAGTGCGCCGGGTTCGCTCCAGCTGGCGCTGTCGCACCAACCCCCAATGAGCGAGGTCGCCTCCATCCGGTCAGCCAAAGGCGACTCAAGATCTCGCAGAGTGTCCCGCTTCGGATCGATGCGGTAACTGGCCGCCGAGTTTTTCCATGAGCTCCTGTAAGCGAAGGCCCTCGCCCGCTTCCCTCACCACTTTCTCGCTTCCCCGCTTTTCCATCTGTCATAAATCAGCCACTTTCGCCGGGAGGCGGCCGATTCATGCTGCGCGCCGCCACCGCTGCTTGCTCGACGAAGGCGGATCGGGTGGGAGTAGAGTTTACCCAAGGCGCTGCCAGCAGACCTGGCCCGGCGAACAGAGTCCGCGGAGGATCCGAGTGGGTCGTGGCCCGGCCTCCCAGCCTGCAGCCGCCGCCCGGCCGCATGTTGTTCGCCGGCTTTTCTCGCCCCGGCGGATCAAACATCAGCCGCTCATTCGCCTACCTCACTCGGCTGCCACCGCAGAGCGGCCGGGGTCTCGCATGGTGCCCCGGAACAAGCAAAAGCAAAGCAAAGGTAAGGCTCCATTCGAAGGTTAAAAAGTTTTACCGCCTTCTTTGTGTGTTTCAAGGATTCAGTACTGGCCGAGGCCTGAAACCGGGCACTCTCGGAGTGAGAGCCAGCCTCGAGGCACCGCCTCGGGCCTCTGGGCGCCGGGACCGCTCACTGGCGCTGGCGGTCAACTGCCGGTGGATCTCGCCATCGCGCACGGGCGGGCGGTCGACCGGGCGCGCGTGGCGGCGAGGATGTTGCGCCGGTGGGTCCGCCATCGCGCGGCTGGCGGTCGGCCGCGGTGCCGGTGGCGCGGAGGATGCCGCGGCCGGTAGTCCGCCATCGCGTTGCAAAGCCGGGCGGTTTCGACACGGCGGTGCCGGTGGCGCGTGAGAATGTCGCTGGCGTGGTCCACGCCATCGCGCCGGCGATCAGCCGGGCGGTGGCGGTAGACGAGGTCGGCAGCTGCTATTTGGCTCGCCATCGTAGGCTCAAGGGTCAGCCGCCGGCGTGGGCGGCGACGAGGGCTGGGCCGGCCGGTCCGCCACTGTAGCTCCGGGGTCACCACGGGGCGGTGGCGGTGATGGAGGAAGGCGCCGGCGACAGCTGCCGGCGGCGCCAAATAATCCAGTGCAAAGTGGTGATGGCGAGGCGAAGCGCCGCGATCGTTGATGAAGAGCCTCGCAAATGGTGAGGAAGTCCCTGGCGCGGGCTGGCCGCTGTCAGAAGATCCGGGGCCGTCGGCCGACGAAGATGGCCCCGATAGCCGTGGTCGGCCGACGGTCCAAAGGGGCAGTGGTCGCCGGCAGACGCTTGTTCCTCCTCCTGGCCGCCAAACCGTAGGAGTGCCGCGGATTATCAGGGCCCTTGATGGACGATGATGGGCGCCCCCATGGCGCCCATCTTGGGCATCGCCTTGACGATCTCCGCCGATCCCGAGGTCGCATGTCGCAGAGTGGAAGCGCAGCCTCGGGAAGGGTGGAACGCCGCCGACCGCCCACGCCTCTATCCAGGAAGCGACCGCGCGCGCTCCAGCTTTCCACTACCGACACAAAGCAAAAAGAAGAAGAAGGTGATGTTAAAAAAAAAAAAAAAAAGAGAGAATGATGATGAAGAAGGAAGGCATAAGAGCTTACCTCCTCGAACTGGTCCCGAGTCCCGCTGGCCCACGCCCGTAGTGCCAGTTGGGCGGTGCCGCGGCGCAAGAGGGTTAATCCTCCGGACACGGGTCCCTGAGAACCATGCCTCCGGCCAGTCATTATCCGCAGCCGATCAACTCCGAGCCAACATTGCGAGTAGCTCGGCGTGTCGGGCGATCGAGATCCTCAAATAGATTTGTCGCCCATCAGCTCGGAAGCCCTGTGGCTTCAATGCCGCTGTCGTTTCAACGATAACCATTCGTGGCGCCACATTTTCTACCGGATCGGTTCTCCATTGGAATGTAGCGCCGCGAACGGCCCGCTCTAAGTCGCAGATGGCAAAGACTCCGAGATGTCTGGAGCCCTGGCCGACGCGAGCGAAGAAGTAGCGGAAAAGGAGAAGATTGGGCATTACCCTATAAACATCTCTGCGTATGGGCGAAGACGAGAGGAGCACAATGGAGTTAGGGGGAAGGTGGATATTGTGAATGTCGAGAAGTTGAGGACGGCGATGTAGAAGTCCGAGATGGGCGGGACCAAGCCCGCCATCATCGCCCGTGACAAAGAAGATGACTTCCCGGCCGCCGCGGGGAGCGACAATCCGCCCGATGCGAGAGCCGCTGGCGATCACCTTGGAGCATTTAGCTGGCGCGTTTCTCTTCCACGGTTGAAGGAGGAGGACAGGAGCTCGAGAGGCCATCGTGAACCGCCTAAGGCGTATGGAAGCTAAGGCAGGAAGGAGCAGAGGCGCAAAGCGACGGAACATGCCCTCTGGCCGCCGCTTATTTATAAGAATTCAAGGAAGAGCTCAAGTGAAAAAGTCGAAGAGACGCGGCAGTTCGGATGCGGGAAAACCAAAGCATTTATCAAGGAAGTGGGCACGCCCCACGAAGCCACGGAAACGGCCGCAGATTCACCTCGACCGGAAAAAGAGGCAAGTTTTTAAAGACCGCGCGCGGCGTGGCATTTATGGGCCCCACCCGGAGATTGAGCCTGCTCGACGAAGAAAAGGCAAGAATAAAGACACTCGGTGGGTCTGGCATCACACAGATAAACGCCGGGGTACCCACGCTGTCGCATTAAGTACTCTCGCCAGAGGATGGCTGCTCAAAGCCACTCCCTGGGCGACCAACAAAGGTGCTCGCTAAGAGGATGTGGCGTCAGCCACTCCGAGACGACACCAAAAGGTGCTCGCCAGTGGACATGCCTGTGGCACCAGCCACTCCTGGGCGACCAAGAAAGGTGTCGCTTAAGAGGACAGTGGCGTCAGCCACTCGAGGCTACCCAAATGAAGGTGCTCGCCAAGAGGACAGTGGCGTGCCACTCGAGGCGACCAACAAGGTGCTCGCTCAGGGATGTGATGCTCAGCCACTCCTCAGGCGCAAAAGAAAGGTGCTCGCTAAGAGGATGTGTGCTGCTCAGCCACCTGGGGCGTAGTTCCCAAGAATCAACCCCGTAATCTGTAATGGTGGCAAAGGGTCAAGGATATTTAATGCGTAGACGGGCGCATTAATTGCAGGATATGTAGGCAAGATGGCGGCGCGCCTTCCCAGCGCCATTAATGATGGGTGGCCCGAACCGACATCCCCCTCGCGAGCACCGCAGGGGTGATGCATGCGCGGGACTCAAGGCGAAGCCTAAGTCGGCTAGGACAGCATTAAATGTGATGTAAGAGAGTGTGACGTGCATTAAATGCACTATAGTAGTTGTCACGACGCTTGCTTTACGCAGTTTTCAGCCCTATGCGCCTCACCAAATTCGAGTATAAAAGGCTGAGCTAGGGGTATGGGAGAAGGGTTGTTGTTGATTCTTGGTTGGCGTAACTCGAGAGGGTCTTCTTCCCCACCTTTGCAAGAACTCAAACTCGTAAGAAACCACCAAGCAGGACTAGGGTCATTACTCCTTTGGAGGGCCCGAACCTGGTAAACTCGATCGCCTTCTTGCTTGTTCCCAACATCCCGCTCATCCTGCCTTTGAAATGGCGGTGCCAAAAGCCCCATCCGACTCTCAAGCACCCAGTCTTAGGGTGCCTGTTGGCCGGTAAGCCGACAGTTTCAATCTGTAGTTGGTAGTTGCGTTAAGACAAATATGAACTCGTGCAGTATTGGCTGGCACTAGTTCAGGCCTACCTTACAGATTGATTAACCAAAAGCTTGTCCAGACATGGACTTGCAGAGAAAAGGTGGGTGATGCTGGTTATCCTGGTTTGGAATCAGCATATTTTTGGGTTTAGCTGTTACAACACAAATCTTATTTTATGGATAAGCTAAAATTAGTAACAGATGGTTTCATGAGACTCCGAGTTTATTTGCAGAAAAGCCATTGTTGCAAGTTGGATTTCTAACAAAAAATCTCATAAACCATTCCAAACATTTTTAGCTTCGTTCCCTGGGGGGGAAAAAATCCCATGTGACATTTGAAGGGTGTAGATCAAACATGTTCAGCTTAGTTCATGCTTGGATCGGTTCTATTAGGTTGTGGACGACATTACAAGGCAGACTTCGAAGAAGAGATCCGTTCGGCTGCAGGAAAAGCCGTTCTGCAGGATGTTTTGCGCGATCATTCCTGCCAATGAACTACTTGGATTGCCAATCTTGTGTTTGCTTTATCGCCCTTCGTTCGTGCCGATCGCATTGATTTTCAGGTCTCTGTGGATCGGCACTGTTCTTCGTCCAACAAACTGATTTTCTTGATTGACCCTCAGAGTCGCTAATCTGCTTTGATTCAGAGCATTGCACTCGACAGAATCCAGAGGAAGATCTTTGAGTGGATCACGATTTTGGGCGCTTTCACACGACGATGGTTCGGATGATGAAGAGGAGGCTGATTCAGTGACCCCGTCGACTCTGTACCAAAGACAGCAGGACGACTGCTCATGGTGCTGGTGGTAATTTCGGTAGCTCGGCACGGCGGGGGGGCCTCCGGTGGTGGTGCTGGGTTCCCTGGTCCTGGTTTCCATCGTGGTAGATCCCGCTGGCAGCCAAGACTTTCTGGCCGTGGCAGGGGTCGTTTTGGTGGACGTCACTTTTCTGGTACAATTGGACGTGGGCGGGGTGGATTTGATGGTGCTTTGATGGCACCAAAGCCAAGCTTTCAAGCTGATGGAGGACAAGAGACTGCTGCTAAGCCGGTGGCACATTAATCTTTGCAGGCAGAATCAGCTCTGCCGACCTCCGTGTCGAAGCCCACAGGTGGAAAGCCTTCAGATGTTATAGCTTTGGTCTTTTGCGAGAGTGAGCACCACATTGCTAGCAAATGCCCTATACTAAGGGTCTATTTGGATCTATACAGCTAATAGTTCCCTGCTAAAAATTAGCTGGAGTGGATCCAAACACCCTCAGCCAATAGATCAGCTGGGCACCCAGCTAATGGTTATCTCATTAGCTAACCAAACCCAGCTAATAGCAGCTAATAGGTGGCATTTAACCAAAATACCCTTCGTGCCTACCACCAATAGCATTTAATAGCATGGATATTCCGGACAATAGGATCTATTAGCCACATATTAGCTAGTGGATCCAAACACCCTCCAACTAATAGTTATCTAGCTAATAGTTTCTAGCTAATATTAGCTAGAAACGATTAGTTAGCTAACTATTAGCTGCTAATGGATTCAAACAGGCCCTAAAATTACCAAAACCTACTGCAAATTTGTGTGGATATGCAGCGGATGGTCTTAGATTCTACCAAATTCCTTGTTTTGGAAACAAAAAGCCCCGAAGTGATACTGATAAGACAGCCTTTGTCCTTATCTTGGGGGATCAATAGACTATTGACAGGATGCGTGAAGAGCTTCAAAGAGTAATTCCTATCAAGTGGCAATGAGAGGTCAAAGAACATGTCCAAGCTCTTTTTTTTATACCTTTTCCGTCCAAAATAGAATTATTGAGGCTCACAAGCATTAGAGAAGTGAAGATTAAAAGCCAAGATGGGGTGATCATGTTTTTTAAGTAGTGGTCTCCGAAGGCGAATGCCAAATTGCAGCTTGAGAAAATTTGAGTGCAGGTTTTTGGTGTGCCTTATGAAATTCGGGATTATTTATCCTTGTGTGCAGTTGGATCCATCATAGGAGCAACCCAGTTTGTAGACATGGTGAGTACTCGAAAGAAGGGATTTGTTCGTTTGAACGTCGCTGCAACAGATGCTAGGCTAGTCCCTGATAGTACATATATTTCTGTTGAAGATGCTCTCTATGAGATTTTCTTCGTGGTGGAAAACAAGGATCAAGTGATTCAGAATAATATGGAGCAGCCAAATGGGGAGGATAATGGCAAAGGGAAGCAACAAATGGATGAAGATGCCGATATGCTAGATAGGG
The DNA here is from genome assembly GCA_036346355.1 of Rhipidocladum racemiflorum. Lineage (NCBI taxonomy): Eukaryota > Viridiplantae > Streptophyta > Magnoliopsida > Poales > Poaceae > Rhipidocladum > Rhipidocladum racemiflorum. Next base: position 64,202,282 of record CM070576.1, on the reverse strand, counting down.
ACATCAAAAGGTCGAAAACCACGAAGGAGGGTTCATATGGTGTGCAATCATCACTTGATGTCCCAATGTCTTCAGCGAAGTCAGCAGAGGTTCAACAGAATAAAATTGATTCTCCTGCAGGTCAATGTTGGTTGTGATATCTGGTTTTGAAGCTATCAGATCAAAATTTGGGACTACACCCACCATGACGCGCTCTGATCGGGAGCTCTCTAACAGAAATTTGGTTTTGGTCCTGATAGCTAGCGCCAGATAAAAGAAGGGAGAGGCCAGCACTCAAAGATAAGAGTTTTTGATCTTGAGTTTGGCTATCCCCGACATACTCATCCGATCTAGGGCTGACGCTGAGGCTACCGAAGGCCCTACCATCACCGAGTTGATCTTGGTGCCCTTCTTCTTCATCGACATTCAAGAACACCAACCAAAAACTAATGGCTTCTTCCTCTCCGGGTTAGTTCATCTAATGACTAAATTTTCGCATTATTCTTTGTGGTAATGTTTTAGACTAGCTAATGACTTAGTATTAGTTCGACCTTTATTCTAACACTCAACACCGCCTTGGTGATCTTGATAATATTGGTGATACTGGGCATGAACTCATAGCCGACAAGGATTTTTCAGAGAAGCTCCCTATTACTTCTAATGCTCTAGGTAGCAATGTGGATGAGTTTTATGATATGCATACTACTTACTCGAATATCAACAATCATGTTCAATATCTTGCAACTGATCAGCTCATTCCTACTAATGGTAATTTTGTGTTGTCGCAAATAACATCCAGTCTGAATCTGATACTGTAACGCCCTGCTTTTATAAATAGTAAACTAAGTGCTTATTAGTGCTTTGAGTGTCATTTGATTCTAAATTCGGAGTTAATTGTTTTGGGTTAAATCGTTCGAGCCGTTTCGATCGATTTTGCCTCGGGGTCCCTAACCGTGTTTCAATTAGTTTACCCTAGCACCCTAAGCTTGTAAACCTTTCCTAGATATCCTAGAACTCATCCCAAAGGTCCTTAAGAAGAAATTCTGAGTTTCGTAGCTTTTTGCGAAAAATCAGAATTTTTCCAGCCAGGGCGGCAGTACCGCCGGCATTAAACCGGTACTGCCGACCGAGGCGTTTGGGCAGGGGGTCGAGCACCCTCGTGGCAGCCTGTTGCTCTGCCACCTCATTCAATCTAGAGGCTTCTTCCTCCCCTTTAAACCAGCCACCACCTCTCCCTCTTCCTCACACTCCCTCACTCACTCTCTCTCACTCTTTCCCTCTCTCTAGAGCTCTCTCCCCCTCACCTCTCCACTCAGATCTCTCCCTCCCTCTCTTCTCTTCGGTGTTGTGAGCTCGAGCAAAGGCAAGCCAAGGCAGTGACCCTCTCCCTCAGGCCCTGGAGAAGCTCTGAGGTGAGTGGGAGCAAGTTTGAAGCGATCCGTCGCGTTTCAAGTTCAAACCCTAGCTCTTCCTCTCCTTTTCTTTTATTTCCTTCAGTTTAACCCTAGAAAAACCTAGGCAGTGAAGTTGTTGTTCGGGTAGTTGAGCTCTTAGCCTTAGGCGGGGTCCTAGAGTTTTGTTGGCGTGAAAACTGGAATTGAAAACCCTAAATACGTCTAGCAAAACGAGTACGATGAGTATCACGTGATATAGTTGACATGATTGCTAGAATATGACATGTGGTAAAGTGTACAATCTCTGCAGAGAATAAATCTAAACGATTAGCCGCGCTCACGGTTAGGAGCAACTTGGAAAATCCTGTCAAGTATAGTATTTTGGTTTCGATTTCTGGAAAAGGTTTGGGGAAAATGATAAGTCTCTTGGGTGTCAGTTTGGACAAGGGCTGGAGGTGTGATTCGATGATCTTGTAAGAGCGAATGTTGGTAGGTTTCAATCATATGGGTGATGATTCGTGGATTTAGTTGGCGGTGGATTTCCGTGAGGTGGTTGAGATCACTAGTTTGTGAATTATATAAATTATGTATTGCAATTTTTTTTTATCAATCGCCTTTTTAAAATTTCATAAGATTTTAAATCTATTGTTCTATTGCAACCAACTGCGGCTTTATGCGAAATCTGAACTAGTTTAGGAGCCTACCTTGTTGTTGCAACCTGCATTATTAATATACTTGCAAACACTAAAGTCTTGCGAGTACATACGTGTACTCACCGTTTGCTCTAATCCCTACGTGAGGAGCAGAAGATGCAAGAGAAGGCGAGGAAGACCAGGGCGCCGAGTTCAGCGATCAGGATGCGGGTGATGCTTTTGACGGCTAGCAGAGTTTCACACTCGTCGGTTGCCTCAGGGTTGGAAGGCACACCGCGGCCGTTGCTGTTACATTCTTTTGGATTTTCTTAGCTGACTTTAGCCTGTTGGCTTATTTTGTGAACGTGAACCTATAGTGATAACTTAAAATCCCTGTAATATATGTCCTTGAGTTGTTGTTCATGAGTTGTAATACAATTGTACTGACTGTGTGGTGCTAGGCTACTGATCCAGGGAACTAGCATTGAAACACATATTTGTGGAAAGCTCGGATTGGTATCATTCGATTAGCATATGACCTCAGGCATCGAGTGTCGTGCTGACTGATTGGCCTCAATCCGGGTACGATCTTTGAATAGTGAACAGGAGTCTTATGGGCAGTGGCGGAACTAGAAAAATTTTGATGGGTGTGCACATAGTTCTAAATATTAACAAAAATCATGATTTTGATCGTATCAAGCTGGCTCGATAAACTATACCGGTTGATAAACCGATTCAATTCAAAAAATTCAGAAAGTTTTATACGACGTAAACCACTCGAAAATCAATCAAAAATCGGTTTCCAAATTGTTTCGCTTAGTTTGTCAAATTTTCGAAAAAAACCGGTCAAAAATCTGCAAAATTAATCATTTTTCATTAAAAAATTTTACCGCCGAGTTCAAAGAGTTTGATTTCGAAACCATTCAGTTTCTATCGATTTTCGACGAAAATCGGTGATGAGCAGTGGCGATTTTCGAGCTCAAAATGGTATTGTAATCCCTTGATGTGCACACTTCATACGTATAAATCTATAGTCTTGTATAATCATTTTGTAATATCATAAATACAACATATATATTTGAAATTTGCTAAAAGTAATATAAATAGTTCTAAGGTTTTAAAAATCTCAAACTATCAAAATCAAAATAAATTCTTCAACACATTTAACCTATATATAAATTCTTCAACACATATATATATAGTTTCTAAAAATTTTGGGGGTGCCCGGGCACACCCGGCACCCCCCTAGTACCGCCACTGCTTATGGGTTGCGCTAATTATCCGGCCAGCCCAATAGTAATGACACGATTCACTGTTCTAGGACCGGAGCCCCCTCACAAATACTCAAAATTTAAATGCTGCCGATCAGAATTCAGCTGCTGCCAATCAATCTTTTAGTGTTGCACTCACCGAAGAGCTTGCCTACTGCTTTTGCTTTTCAGAATGTGCAGGTTAATCAACTAGTTCCTACTACTACCGGTCCAGTGGATGATATAACTGATATTCAGTCTGCTTCTGCTGCTATGAATATAGCTACTGCTGATATGAATATAGTTGATCATACCTCATCTACTGCCGAACAGACTTCTTCTGTTGCAATAACCAAGCAGCCCCAAAATACTAGTTTTACTGATAAGAAATTCTATGATGTTATTACTGAACAGGATACAGTTCCTTTGTCAACAAAAATCTTGGAGATAATGTTCTTGATATAGGTATTAATCAAAATGGTTCTGCCAATCAGTTGAAGATACTCTTGTCAATCATCATATCTCGTCTGCTCTTGATGATATCGCTGCCAGATGTGTTACTTACAGGCAAGAAGTGATTTCTAATATCGTTGAAAATTTCAATGATGATTTTGCTAAAGAACAGAACAGAGGGTAACTGATGCTACCTATGGGCATGAGATCAGTAATTCGGAGTCGACAGCTTTTGATGACTCCTATGCTGTTATTGCTAGTTGTGGTAGATTGAATGGAATTCTTAATATGCAGGTTGAGTTTGACAATCCGAAGGCTAGCGAGGTGAGGGGTACTGTTGAGGTGGTTGTCCCTTCAAAGCTTCGTCCAGTGAAACCACACAGGAGTGAGCGTCTAAACAATCTAGTTGGCGATATGGTGCATGCTGATGTAGATACTACGGAGAAGGCAAATCATCGAGCATTTATTTGCAAGCTGGAGATTCAAAACAGTAATTTATCTAGTTCCTTTCTATCTTTTTCGGATACTTTTATTTCCTCTAATTTGCAAAAGGTTGGAATTTTGTTGGGTAAAAATGACGACGAGGTTGCAATATCGATTAAAAAGATTAAGAATTTAGAAAAAGGATCATTCGAAGGTTTTATTGATAAAAACTAACAAAACCCATCATATTACAGAGGATGCGAATCAAGATTTTCTTGATGATGCTACTCTCAATCACTTATGTAGTGATTTAACTGATGAGGTGTTGGACTACGTTGAGGCTCCTTTTTGTAAGGCTGTAGTCCCAGAGAAAAAGAAGGCCATCTTTACTAAGAAAAAGGTTCGGTGGCAGCAATCATCAAAGAAAATTTAAAATTAAATGAAAGTTATTTTTTGGAATAGCAGAAGTCTTGGAGACTTGGCTAAACACAAATACATCTTAGATTTCATTAAGGAGCAACATCTTGATTTTGTTGCCATCCTTGAAACGAGCAAGAGTGAGTTTTCTACATATACTCTAAAACATCTTTGTGGTGGGCAAGACTTTTTGTGGCATTGTATGCCTCCATGTGGGTCATCCGGAGGGATCCTTATGGGAGTTAATCTGTCATCTTTGACCTTGGTTCCATTGATGAAGGAGACTTCTATGTGAACTTTCACTTAAGAAATAAGGATGATGGTTTCCAATGGATTCTAATAGCCATTTATAGTGCAATCCAAAATCAGTTAAAGGATAAGTTCTTAACTGAGTTAGTTCAAACATGTCAAAAGGAATCATTACCCATCTTGATAGGGATGATTTTAATATTATCAAGCGACATGATGAGAAAATAATAATCATTTTGATACTAGATGGCCCTTTTTATTCAATGTTGTCGTTGATAGTTTGGATTTGAGAGAAATTGAATTATCCGGTCGAAGGTTTACTTGGACCAATTATTTAGAAAATCTTACTTTTCAGAAACTTGACAGAGTTCTCATGAGTATAGATTGGGAGTAGAAGTTTCCTTTGGTAACAGTCACAGCTCTTGAAAGGTGTCTATCTGACCATACTCCTTTACTGCTCAATACGGGTGTAGCATTCCATGTGGGAACCCAACCTTTATTTAAATTTGAACTTGGGTGGTTAAAAAGGATGAATTTTTTGATATGGTGTTCACATGCTGGATTAATGAGCATAGGAGGAATACCTCCTTATCTCGATGGCAATTTAAAATAAGGAGTCTTAGACATCATCTGAGGGGTTGGGTCAACAATACGAGCAGAATGTATAGGAAAGAAAAGAGACATTTGCTTGGCATCATTGATGACATTGACAAAAAAAAATTAGAGAATTCGGTATTAGCTAATGGTGACATTAATCTGAAGCAACGCTCTAATGAGAGGTTTGCTCAGTTGTTACGGGAGGAGGAAATTAAATGGTATCAAAGAGCAAAAGACAATCATTTACTTGAGGGGGACAATAACACTAAGTACTTCTATTTGGTCACAAATGGCAAGCATCGAAAACAACGAATATTTCAACTTGAGCAAGATGAAGGGATAATAAGGGGAGAAGTGCAGCTTAAGAGATACATAACCAATTATTATAAAGGTATTTTTGTACCGTTGGACCGCAATCATTTTTTCAAATGGAACATAATACAACATCTGGTCCATATGGGTTTCTAACTGAATTTTATCAGGAGTTTTGGGAAATCATTAAATATGACTTAATGGCAATGTTCAATGATTTGCACAAGGGTGCCCTCCCTTTATTTAGTTTAAACTTTGGTATTATCACGCTGTTGCCAAAATCCAAGGATGCAAATAGGATACAACAATACAGACCGATATGTCTTCTTAATGTCGGCTTTAAAATTTTCACAAAAGTTGGCATTAATATGATATCTTGTATAGCCGAAAATATTATTAGGCCAACGCAGACTGCTTTTATGCCAGGTTGGAACATTTTATATGGCATGATAATTTTACATGAGACAATTCATGAGATTTACGAGATGCACAAGAAAAAATTGGATGGGGGTAAGTCCTAAAGTGGATTTCGAAAAGGCATATTATAAGGTCAATTGGTCTTTTCTTCAGCAAGCTCTTAGAATGAAAGGTTTCTCACCGAGATGGTGTAAATGGATTGACAACTTTGTAGCAGGGGGGAGTGTTGGTATTAAAGTTAATGACAACATTGGTCCTTATTTTCAAACTAAAAAAGGACCCCGGCAGGGTGATCATTTGTCTCCTTTTTTTATTTAATATTATGGTTGATATGCTGGCTATTATTTTAGAACGTACCAGAGAGGATGGTCAAATACAAGGATTAATACCCCATTTGATTGATAATGGGTTATCTATCCTCAGTATGCCGATGACACTATTATTTTTATGGATCATGATTTTTAGCATGCCAAAAATATGAAGCTCCTTCTCTGTCCTTTTGAACAACTTTCGAGCCTTAAAATAAATTTCCATAAAAGTGAAATCTTTTGCTTTGGAGCTGCTAAGGATTTGAACTATAGTACACTCATCTTTTTGGATGTGAGTTGGGTAGTTTACCCTTTAAATACCTTACCATACCAATCCATCACCGCAAATTGAAGAATAATGAGTGGAAGGGGGTAGAAGAATGTTTTGAAAAGCGGCTGAGTAGTTGGAAAGGAAAAACATATGTCATTTAGAGGCAGACTAGTCCTTATAAATTCTGTGCTTAGCAGTCTACCCATGTTTATGCTGTCTTTTTTCATAATGCCAATTGAAATTCTTAAAGAGACTAGATTATTTCAGATCTAGATTTTTTTTTGGCAAAATGACAATTATAAGAAAAAATATAGGCTTGTTAAGTGAAATATTTTATGCCAACCTAAAGATCAGGGTGGTTTGGGTATCCATGACCTTAATTTAAAAAATATCTGTTTGCTTTGCAAATGGCTGTTCAAACTTTTAAATGAGGAGGGTGTTTGGCAACAAATATTGATTAGAAAGTATTTGGGAAGTAAGACACTCAAGTAAAAAGGAGACCAGGAGACTCTCAATTTTGGTTGGGTCTAATGAAGGTCAAACATCAATTGTTTAGATTTGGAACCTTTCAGCTTCATGATGGATCTCAAATACGATTTTGGGAAGATACCTGGCTAGGGAATAATCCCCTTAGTACACAATACCAACGATTATTTCATATAGTTCGAAAAAAAACAAGCCACAATGGACGAAGAAATGATTTTGGAACTTTTAATATTTCTATTCATAGGGCCATTATGGGACCTAATTCACAAGCCATGCAAGAGCTTCTTACAAGGATCGCTGGTATATAGTTGTCATCTAAAAGGGATATATTTAGATGGAATCTTCATCAAAATGGATAGCTTTCTATCCACTCCATGTATGCAGCTTTATCGAATCAAAATACCCCATTTATAAGTATGCAACTTTGGGAGATTAAAGTACCTTTAGAAATTAAAATATTTCTTTGGTACTTACGTCGATGGGTGATTTTTACGAAAGATAATCTAAGTAAAAGAAATTGGACGAACATCAAAACTTGTTGTTTTTGTCATAAGAAGGAAACTATCTAACATCTCTTTTTTGATTGTCAGTTTGCTCACTTTGCATGGTATGTTATACAAGTGGCTTCTAATTTGACCCCTCCTAATAGTATAGCTCATATGTTTGGGACTTGGCTAATGGGAGTGGGAAGGGAGATAAAGGCTCAATATTTAATTAGAGCTGCTGCTTTATAAGGGTCCCTTTGGCTTTGTTGAAATGAAGTTGTCTTTGATAAAAAACAATTGTCTAATCCATTGTAGGTTATCTATATGTGCATCAATTGATTGTGATCATGGTTAGTACTGCAGCGTTAGGCAGACCAAGAGATGATTTCAATGGCATGCAAATGTTTATATGCCATGGTTAGGGACTTCTTCATCGGGCATGGATGGAGATTTCAAAGAAGAATCTGTTACAACCTTTATCTTGTTTAAACTTCATTGAAACAATTTCGTCCTGATAGCATTTCTTGCTATAACTTTGTAATAAATTTAAGGCTGTGTGTATCCCACGATGCAGAGACTGAAAGGTTAATATATTCTTCCATTATCTAAAAAAAATATTTAAAACGCATAAATTTCACATGAAACATATACATTTCCTTCAGAATTCATATCGTATTTATCCATTCCAAACACACCTTTTTAGTTCAAGGTTAAAATAAACTAGATAGGAAGACGACAATGTCCATGATCGGGATCCAGAGTCACCTATCAAACTTACGGGAAAATAAAATATGAAAGCATGATCAAGTATGGACTTTATTGTCGTGAAAAGAGTATTTTAAGAATGAGATTGTAGTCAGATTATCTTTTTTGGACACATGCCTCCCTATTTATGCCCACTTAGTATATGGTAATTAATTCTACTACAAGCGTCTCTTATCTTCACACACCAGTCTTTGTCAAGTCTTGAACCGTCTCGCTCTTTGGTCACCCTTCGTGCCTTTGGCCAACCTTCGGAAGTTGCCAGATACGCCTCGTGGAAAATTGCCATTTCTTCCGACTAGTTTATAGCTTATAAGACCGTACGAATAGTTGTCATTTTGATCTTAACTAGTTGTCATTAGCTTCCGACCAGTTTAGTACTAAAGAGAATGGGTCTTCTTTGACTTGTGGTCGTGGTCTCGTAGATATAACCATTATGTTAAGCGCCCCCCAAACATGGGACTATTTTATAGGGAGACTTTAACTAGTCAGGCATAAACTTTATTTTTAGATGAAATAAAATATTAGTTGACTTTACTCGAAAATCCTTCACTAATTCTTATATACTAATATTGTTTACAAACACAAAAAATAAAATAATTAAAAATAATAAATAGTTTTTAGAGGAATAATAAACACTTCATAGATCAAAGCTTGTATACGTTTATTTGTTGATCTAGAAAAAAAGGCAATTTTTGAATACAATACAATATTTGACCCATATTTACAAATCGATAAAATACGTTTACGTATTTATAGAAAACCCAACCATAAACGAAATTTGAAATTTCGTTTATCCTTTACTGAATTTTCAAAATTCATTTTTGATGCATTTGAAACCTGGTATTTCGGGCATAGCTTAAACGAAAAATAAAATTTCGGGTATGGGGGTCCCACCCCATACCTGAAATCTCATATTTCGGCAAAGACCCCAACCAACATCGGGCCAACGCCTTTCCCCACAAGGGGCGAGAATGGGTGCAAACGGAGCGGATATTTCCCGACCGATCCGATACCGTATTAAAAAAAATCCGTATTCGTATCCGAAAAATCCGATGTAATATGGGTTAGGATATGGGAAGAGCAATATCCGATCCGTATCCGAAAAATCTCATGTAATATGGGTTAGGATATGGGAAGAGCAATATCCGATCCGATATCCGGTAAATATCCGACCCCATACCCGGTAAATATCCGACCCGATACCCTTGCAATATTGTTCATAATGTGTGTATTTGAATTACAGTGCTTGCTAGCTGTATTTTAGATGTTGCGTGTTGGTTATGTGCTATCTGATTAGGCAAGTTGTAATATAATGTGAAACATAGTGCTGTTGTGAGCCTGTGATATAATGTGAGCAAGTTGTAACATAATTGCACTACTTTTTGGAGCAAGCTCTTATAATTGCACTACAAAACACTTGATTGCAGTTGGATGTGCTACATCATATAAGTGCATATGTTGATTGGAATTATACTTGGTTGTATATTATTCTTATGTAGGGAATGCAACTATTATTGAATTTGAAACATTTACATGTCTTGAAAGTTATAGTAAAGTTTTGTGTATGGTTGATTGATCCTAATATATGTGACATATATGGTTTCTGCTTTCACACATTATCCAACTAACTATTCGTGACCGAGACTAACCATATCTGGAACAACCTGTATTCGCTCCGTATTCGTGACCGAAGTAATCCGTATTCGTATTCGAATCCGGCACTGTCCGTATCCGATTATGTATCCGAGAAAAAATTTGGAATAGGATACGGGATGAACAAAATCCGTCCGTAATCGTTCCGTTTGCACCCCTAGGCGAGATTCCCTGCATTCAGCAACCAACGCCGGGCCCAGCCTTAACCCGAAATCTCATTTTTCGTTTAAGCTATATCTGAAACACCAGGTTTCAAATACATCGAAAACGAATTTTAAAAATTCAGTAAAGGATAAATAAAATTTTAAAATTCGTTTATGGATGGGTTTTCTATAAATACGCAATCATATTAAATACAAATCAAATGTTGTATCATATTCAAAAATTTCAAAAAAAAAAGGTATACGTTTATTTTCAAGGCCTGCCCAGTGCACATACTGATACGGTCCAAATAGCCTTGCAAGTGGCAACCGCCGTAACCCCAGAAAACAACAGCCGCTGCGCCCAATTGCTGCCATCCATCGCTCCAAATTCCACCCGCACCTCCCCCACCGCCGGCGTCCCGCAACCGCCGCTTGCCGGCCTCCCAATGATGGATCGCCCATCCACGTGATGGATCCCTCGGCTCAGGAGGAAGCGCCACCACGGACCGCCGCGGGCGAAGGGGCAGAGCTAGCGGGGCGGAGCCGGCGGCGGCCCGGGATCGCGGTCGGCGGCGTCCTCGGGGTGGCCTTCCCCATCGCGGCATCATTCCTCTTCTCCTTCCTCGTCGGCCTCGGTGGCCTCGCCCTCGGTGGCCTCTCCTCCACCGCATCCGTTTCCATGCCCTCCACCTGCCGCATCCTCTCAACCGGTCAGTCACTATCCCGTTCCATCCCTTCCCGATTAACTCTCATCACCGCAATTCCTAGAGCTTAGTAATTTGTCGAGGGTGTTGAAATAAATACGCATATATGCTATTCTAGTGTTAAGTCTGAAGAGTTTACTTCGAATCTAAGCTCTATTCCGTTTTGTGATGTACAATTTACCATTTGTTCCACAAAAGTTAAGAGTTGGTGTCATGGTGCTGACCTACTCTACTACGTTAGAAAATGAATTGTGATATATTCCGGTGTTCATAGACCAACGACGAAAGTAGTAGCGTGTCTATTGGTTACGGATTCTAGTACACCGGAATTTGTAAGCTTAGCATGCGATTGTTGTACTCTTTTTTTTTCTGTTTAGATCGAAGTGGCAAATTATCAATTTTTTCAAATGTCGATTAGCTGTGCACAAACTTATCTTGATGCGGGTGTTGGTACGCTGTAGGCGTGGATCTTAGGTCATCAAAAGTTTGCGAGCTTGGGCTGTTGAACTACAGAGCTAAGCATGTGTTTTATCCATCTGGTAATAGAAGATTCCGCTGCCATGATGACTACTACTGGGCTTCAGTTTTCCAGGTGAGAATTTGTTGTATAATCGTACTTCGTTGCTTGCATCTCTAGGAGTACCTCTAAAAATGTTGTTTAAGCTGCTGATTGGTTAAATGCTTCACTTGCTTGGTCTTCTTCTATCTGCTCAACAACAGGTTTCAATAGCCTGTCTGATTTTTTAACTGATATACGTAAGATCTGAGATGCTTTTTATGTGCTCTCGACTCCCAATGATTGATGAACAATTGTAGACTTTAGTTTCTAATATTTGCATAAAATGTCTGCAAAGGAAGACACAACTTATTTTCATGTTGGCATGCTGCACATCGACTTGCAGTCTTGCATAGTCTACTTACTACCTGCCATTCATCTTTCTGCTTAATATTGCTTAATATTGATAGTCATGATCATGAAGGCTTGCTATTTGTGTTTTACTGATTTTGTTAATTAGTTTGTTCTCATTTGTATTGTGGATTGATTCTGTAGGTTGAATATACAGAATATTTTTCTGGTGAAATATCTTACGCAGTGGCAGAGGCCCCAAAAGAGGCTCTTCCTCACAATTGCCGACCTGATTTTGGTGCTGCATGGACAACAACATTGAAGTTCAAGGTATTCTACTATGGAATATCTGTTCTCTGTGAGATATACTATTCACTTCCTAACGCATCAGAAGTAGTTAAAAGTTTTCTTTAGTGCTCCTGTGAATCGTCAGTTATGTGCATACCTTTTGCTCATTTCATGTTTAGTTGTCAAGGAGCAGTTCCTTTTCCATATTGCCATTTCATTACCACCTTTTCTTGTAGGTCAATGAGTCATACAGTTGCAGATACACGCTTGGGAGTAGCAAGGCTGATATTTATTCGGACAAACTGTTCAATTGCACTGCTGAGGAACCTTCGACTAGTGAGATGCTCAAAAGGATATTTATACTGTGAGTATATATGCTCCTCCCAAATTCCCACATTACATGGCTCTGCAGTACCTTATGCATAATGTGATATTATTTTGTTTATAAACATTTACTCCATGAAGCATAGATAGCCAAAAGTGCTTATTCTGCCGCTAGTTTATTGCTCTTATTTGCTCTGGAATTCTGACTGGCTTACTGCTTGTCAGATTGTCAAAGTTGAGTATACTTGTATAATTGTATTGCACTGTTGCATCACCACTCTATTTTAAGCTCTAAACACTAGTAACTTAATATCCTTTCTAGGCCTACAAAAATTACTTGCATATCTGCATTGGTTAGTTACGATGGTTCTGTTTTGTCCTTCACTTCCAATGGTCATCTATCTTCAATATTTGCATTTCCTTCCGTTTAACTTGACATCGAAATATGACAGGTTTTCGAAGTCCTACATGTCAGAGGATTTCAGTTCTGGACGAATGCTCGGATATGTAGCAGCAGGGGTTGTGGCTGGCATGTTGAGCTCTATGTTCATCACTGTCTTACTGAGAAGCTTTGGAGGAATGTTCCTTGCTGCAGCCAGGTGGGCTGTAAGCAAACATAGCATCAGAGTGTGTGCTTATCGGTTTAAGCGAGCCTGTCTTCTTGTAGCATATGTATCTGTTGTTGGCTGGATTACTTTGCAGTACAGCAAAATGGTTGGATTGAAAGAGCTTTTGTTGGATTGTGAATTTATGGAGAGGTTCTTGTAAACTTTAGATGTTTTCAGCAATGTATATCGTATCTGCTGACTCTTGTCCTCGAGGAAAGATAAATTCGAATTCCTCTGATATGATTTGTGCAGCCAGGAATACTGCTGCTCTGTCCAACATGTATTCAACAGCATAGATCATCATGGATAGTTGTCACAGTTTATATGAAACTCCATCTGTTGTAACCTGTATCCATCTGTTGTAACCTGTATCCAATTCATAGTAATGGTAGTTTGTGGGATTCATTGTTCCATTTAGAAATTTGAGCTTACTTTCTGACGTCGAATACAGGAGGCGTCTAATTTTTATTTGATTAATCATCATGTGATCCAGAGTTTAAGTGGGATTGTAGGGTTTGTTCATTGAATTGATATTGTTCATTGCAGCACGAAAAAAAGGTTGAACGTGTGAAAGTCTATTAGCACAGAGTGTAATCAAAGACAGAATTTCTATTTAATCATCATCTTTACAATGGGCAACACCCTTTATATACACATGAGAAGGTGTCACCAAAAAGACACTAGTTACAAAAGGGTGCCAGAAAATACAACTACAACTTCCATTTACAATAATTTGCCCACATGATTATTTATTAACACTCCCCCTTGGGCAAATTAAAATATACATATGCCTTAAAAACTTCTTCCGAAAAACCCTATGGGAGAAAAACGGATGAAGAAAAATAACATTAGCGTATATAAGCTTGTATTTTATATTGCCTCATTAAAAGCCTTTATATAAGAAATCTTATATAAGGAAAAGAGTACAATCTATATGATCTTTGAGATCATGTTAAACAGGTTATTGTTCAGTGGTTTACCCCCCCCCCCCCCCCGAACTTTGCAACTCACAAAGTCTCCTCATACCAATCTTATTAACATATTTCTGGACTAATGATTTGGGTAGGGATTTAGTAAATAAATCCGCCAAATTATCACAAGACTTTGTTTGCAAAATTTCTATCCCACCATTTTTCTGTAGTTGATGAGGATAGAATAATTTAGGAGCAATATGTTTTGTTATATTGCTCTTAATATAACTTGTTTGCATTTGAATAATACAAGCAGCATTATCTTCATAGATAATGGCAGGGGATTCTATTGAATTAATACCACATGATTTTTGTATATGGTTAATCATTCTACGAAGCCATGCACACTTGTGTGATGCTTCATATAATGCAATTATTTCAGAATGATTAGTAGAAGTGGCCACTAAAGTCTGTTTGCTAGATTTCCATGAAAATGCCGTACCACCATAAAGAAATACGAACCCAGTTTGAGACTTGGCATTATGGGGATCAGATAGATAACCAGCATCAGTGTACCCTATTAGGGACATATCTTGATTTTTCTTATAGAATAATCCAATATCCAGTGTTCCTTGGAGATATCTGAATATATTTTTAATGCCATTCCAATGTCTCTTTGTTGGGGCAGCACTAAATCTAGCCAATAAATTGACTGCAAATGCAATGTCGGGCCTAGTGCAGTTTGCCAAATACATTAATGCTCCAATAGCACTAAGATATGGGACTTCAGGCCCTAGCATATCTTCATTCTTACTCCTTGTCTAAATGGGTCTTTATCCCGATCAAGGGATCTCATAACCATAGGAGTTTTAGATGGATATGCTTTGCCCATATTGAACTTTTTCAATATCTTTTGGATATATGCAGACTGGTGTACTAATATTCCATCATGAATATGCTCAAGTTGTAAACCCAAGCAAAATTTGGTTTTACTTATATCCTTCATTTCGAACTCCGTCACAAGGTGTTTACTTACTTCTTTAATATCCTATGTGGTTCCGATGATATTCAAATCATCAACATATACTGAGATTATGCCAAATCCATTTTGGAATTTCTTTATGAACACACAAGGACAATCATCATTATTTGAGTATCCATTCTTCAAAAGAAACTCACTTAGTCGGTTGTACCACATCCTTCCCGACTGTTTTAATCCATTAGTGATTTTCTTAATTTGACACTATACATATTGCGATTTGTACTATCATTCGGAAGTCTAATCCCCTCAGGACCTTCATGTATATATCCGAATCAAGTAACCCATATAGATATGCGGTCACAACATCCATCAACTGCATAGTTAAATTCATATTAACTGCCAATAAAATTAAATACCGGAATGTAATTCCACTCATTACAGGAGAGTATGTTTCATCATAATCGATACCGGGTCTTTGTGTAAACCCTTATGCTACAAATCTCGCTTTATATCTCACCACCTGATTATATTCATTTCTTTTTCGAATGAATACCCATTTATTTCCAAATGGAAATATTTTAGGAGGAGTTGTTACAATAGGACTAAACACTTCTCTTTTATTAAGCGAGTGTAACTCTGCCTCAATTGCTTCCTTCTATTTGACCCAATCTGAGCGCTTCATGCACTCTGCCATGGACTTAGGTTCTGGATCCAGTTGAAAGGATTTAGCAATCTTTGTGGCAAAATAAATGTCGACAATAGTGGTATCTCTATTATACAATTCTCCTGAATTGACATAGTTTATGGAAATTTCCTC
The DNA here is from genome assembly GCA_036346355.1 of Rhipidocladum racemiflorum. NCBI lineage: Eukaryota > Viridiplantae > Streptophyta > Magnoliopsida > Poales > Poaceae > Rhipidocladum > Rhipidocladum racemiflorum. The sequence continues at coordinate 64,186,567 of CM070576.1, read as the reverse complement.
ATTTATTCCTTTTAACTCATCGTGATTTCCTTCAATGATTGAGTTTGATGGTTTTGATGTCCCAACATCTGAATCTGTGCGCACTTTTTTTTGCTGGGATTACCATTACCAAGATGGTCACTATTTTTCTTATTTTTATTTACTGATTGAGACAATATACCTTTATTGATCTTTTGTTTCTGCGGACGTCTCCGCGAAACTAATTTCTGTGCAACCAAAGTTCTCCCCCTTTTCTTATCATTATGGGCAGGAGTGGTTTTCTGAGGTACCTCTACTCTCTCCGGTGCATTAACAGTAGGTATATGAGATTTAGTAACACCCTTATAATCAGTAAATGTATCTGGCAGTTCATTTGCAATCCTTTGCAAATTTATAATTCTCTGAACTTCTAGTTCAGATTTATTAGTACGTGGATCTAAGGACTGAATGCCATTGGCATCCCAATTTATTTCTCGGCATTCATTGTGGTGTGTATCTCCCCCTAATACCGGGAAAATGTCCTCATCAAAAATACAATCAACGTAGCGAGCCGTAAACAGATCCTCTGTCAATGGCTCAAGATATTTTATTATTGACGGAGATTTATACCCCACATAGATCCCCAATTTTCTATGAGGACCCATTTGTGTACGCTGTGGTGGTGAAATTGGCACATATACGGTGCAACCAAATTTCCGTAGATGGGAAATATTTGGTTCATTTCCACTTACTAATTGTATTGGGGAAACAATATGATATGCAGATGGTCTAAGTTGTATTAATGCATCAGCATGTAATACCACATGACTCCAACAATTTGTTGGAAGCCTACAATTTTGCAAAAGAGGTCTAGCAATAAGTTTAATCCTTTTGATTAAAGATTCTACTAACCCATTCTGTGTGTGAACATATGGTACAAAATGTTCTACATTAATGCCCAAAGCCATACAATAATCGTTAAATGCCCGAGAAGAAAATTCAGCGGCATTATCCAAACGAATTGTCTTTATCCTGTTATCAGGAAAATTGGCTCTTAATTTTATAATTTGGGCCATTTGCAAATGCATGGTTCCTTGTAGATAATAAACTTACATGGGACCATTTTGTAGATGCATCACATAATGCCATGAAGTATCTAAATGGCCATGGTAAAGGTTGAATAGGACCACAGATATCACCTTGAATTCTTTCCAAGAAATTCAGTGCTTCATCTTTAACTTTAAGATATGATGGTCGTATAATTAATTTTTCTTTAGCACAAGCTGTGCAAACAAAATCTCCAGATTTTGGAAATTTGGAATTATTATGACCAGCAGAATGATTTGCAATTTTTCGCATCATACCCAAACCTGGGTGACCTAGACGATCATGCCAGATCTGAAAATAATCTAAGTCTTTAAATATTGTTTTCATCGCAATATGAGGCTCAGGTCTTATGTATGTGTAGTACAATCCAGATGAGAAAGAAGGAAGTTTTTCAACCACTTGTTTTTCATATCCGTTAAGAGCAAGGTTTCATCACCGCTCTCACTATAAGTCTCCACATGGAAACCATTCATACGGATATCTTTAAAACTTAACAGGGTACGCTTTGAATCAGGATATAAAAGAGCATCCTTGATTGTAATAATTGTACCCATAGGGAGAATTATTGTGGCTCTACCAGAACCAACAATCAAAGCATCGCTTCCAGCGATTGTCACAATATTTCCTTTCTTTTTTGTTAGAGTATGAAAATATTTTGTATCCTTTAATATTGTATTAGTGGTACAACTATCCACAAGACAAATTTCTTCCTCCATCTGATCGCTCCTCAAAATTCTATAACATAGAATATAAGATAAAATTCAGTCATGAATTTAAACCTTTAATACAAAATATGCACAGACCATATATTTAAATATTTATTTATATGTATATACATACATACAAAGTCATGTTCTGGGAAATTACAATACCAAATGCTCACATTCGAGCAATACATATAGACCTATTGAACTTATTATTATCTGATTACATAACGTATGGATAACAAAAGAGACTATTTCATGTCTCCATACAGATCATGATCTTCATACTCCACGAGCATGTCATCTGTATTGTTTGAGTTGTCCTTGTTCACTTGTTCAGTATTAAGAACCATGCCTAGGTTCTTAATATGTTCTGCAAGAGGCCGAATCTCATCTATTTTGGAAGTGAAATGACTCTCCATCTTGTCCCCTTGTTTCTTCATGCCCTTTCCAACGGACTGAAGATATAATTCAACAAGATGTTTTGGGGTGCGGCACTGACGTGCCCAATGTCCCTTGCATCCACACTTGTAACAAGGCTGAGACTTGTCGACATGATTATTCTTCTTGAATTTTCCTTTTCCCTTTCCCTTGCCTTTACCTTTCCGCATCTTGTTCCATCCCCCCTTTTTCTTATGGTCTTTCTTGGGACCATGGCTACTACTAGCCTTTTGAGTATTTGCATGTGCTTCGGGCACACTTAGTGTCCCTGCAGGACGAGCGTGATGATTTTTCATGAGAAGTTCATCATGTTTCTCTGCCTGAAGCAAACTATAGATCAATTCTGAGTGCTTTGCATATTTCTGTTGACGATATTGCTGTTGCAATATCATCAAAGACGGATGAAAAATACATAGAGTTTTCTCTATCATTTCTTCATTAGAAACTTGTTTACCACAAAACCTCAACTTAGATTTGATCTTATGGACTGCAGAATTATATTCTGCAACAGATTTAAAATCTTATGGACTGCAGAATTATATTCTGCAAAGTATAGCTTCAGGCAATATAACAGTTTTCTGTTGGTCATAACGCTCTTTAAGAGAATTCCATAAATTTAAAGGATTCTCTTCCATCAAATACTCAGCTTTTAAATCGGGATGAAGATGATGTCTCAAGAAATGCAGAGATGAACATTGTGTATTCTCAGATATTGGATCGACACCTTCAACAGGGTCGATAATAGTATTAATGAGATTAGTGGCTGTCAAATATATTTTGACATCCATTGCCCATGTAAGGTAATTACTTCCATCTAAGGCAAGTTTAGGGAACATTTTCTTGGATACTTCAGCCATATCCTACATATTTTAAAAATGTGTTCATTAATTTACTTAGTCAAAGTAAATTTGCTAAGTATTGTATATGAACATAATCAGTAAATAAAGGTCTATATAAAATTCCCAGATTTATTTTTAGTATTTTCATATTTTCTCCACAAATTTAAAAATGTATATGCCATACAAATACTTAAATAATTGCAGAAGAAATAAGAAGATACAAATATCCTTTTAAATGGTGTAGATTTTCAATATAATACAGGCAACTAAGTTGCTTCAAATATCTTATATTCCATCCCGTAGGGGTGGGCGACACTACAGTCGCAACTAAGAATATTGACTCTGTATCAATAGATGTTGGTGTAAACATCATGAAGGTAATCACAAGTTGTTTTAACAACAAGTGTAGACCTCACAATAACGGGCGAGTCACTCACTGCTATAGATATGGACTTCATCCTCGAAGGAATGAGCGACACTACAGTCGCAACCAATACTATAGTCTCCATCACCTGTGTTTATTACCAACCCATAGAAAATAATCACCAATTTTAGGGCTAATTTATAAAGGAAATGCTGGCAAATATAAGTACTCCAAATAGTAAAGTACATATGCATATTCATTACTGCATCTTTGTACAAAATATAAACATGCATTTTATTTGCTTTATTCTAAAAATCCAGAATACTAAAATGCAAATATGACTGTTAAAAAGAACCCCTGGTCCTTTATTGGCTGGCTTAGTGTGTTGCAAATATGCAAATATGACTGTAAATTTTGCATTGCTCCAAGGCTAAATTGCAAAACCTGGTTTGCTTAACCCCCCCAGCCATTTGGGCCTTAGGCGATTCACATTTTTCCCCAACCGTGGGGGGCTAGGGTTTCTAACCCTAGACCCCATAGCCGCTGCCGCCTAGCTGGAGCGCCATCGCCCGGCTCAACGCCGTCCAGCCACGCCGGCGCGCCTTGCGCCACCGCTACGGCCGGCCGTCCTGCCGCCACGCGCCGTGCTAATCGGCTGATCTCGACGCTTTGCGACGCTGCTCGGCGGTTGTGTCACGACGCCTTGCGCTGCCAAGACGCCGTGCCGAGATGCGTTGATCAAGGAGCGCCGCCGCTTAGGGAGCTAAGCCGCCGTCGCCGAGGCTCGGCGCCGCGCCGAGTCAAGATCGTCCGGCCGCGCTGCTGCCGAGCCGAGGGAAGGCGTCACCACGATGGGGAGCCGAACCGGTTTGGGGCTTCGCGCAGCCGCCGTGCTGGAGCGCCGGGTCGCTGCTGCCTTACTATAGGTGAGAGACTGTTTGGAACATGGAAATTTGGCAAGGAGCAATAGTATTCTAGTTTTCTTCCAAACTTTCATCAAGTATCTTTTATTCTAAACTTGATCGAAAATTGTTTTTTGTCATAGATGATTACTCCTTCCATTCAAGTTTATAAGGCGTATTTTTTAAATAGTCTTCTTCATAAATATATTATGTATTTCATATTCCAATGCAAAATTAATGTGATATTCCATGTATACCTCTAATAAATATTTATCTTTACTTTATATTATCTACATGCATACATTGAATATAATGCTTAGTGATAATAATTAGGGGTATTATAGTAATTTTTAATGTCTCATTGGTCTATGTGCCAAGAACAAATACGCCTTATAAATTTGGCCAAAGATAGTATTTTTCCTCAAAAGGAAAAGTGGCAAAATACTTTTATGGTGATGTGTGTGTGTGTGTGTGTGTGTGTGTTGACATTTTCCTAAATAGACACTTGTTAGTTCCTAATTAGGACTTAGAGTTTCGGTAGATTAGATAGGATCTAGGTTTGTTCTCTTGCAAGAAAAGTCCCATCCTCCCCTTATATAAGTGGGGGCATAAGTTCACATTGTACACACACACCAAAAATATCAATAAAGAGGAGAGTGTGGGATTTACATCTTTCGTCTTTGTTTTGACATCATGTTTATGCAATCTTTATTGTTAACAATAACCGTGATACATAACACGTTATCAACACAAGAGTGCTCCCGAGCGAAGACCATTCATGCTTCAGCGGTTGTTGCTGATCTTTGTTGGTCAATTCAGGTCCTGGATTTATTTGGCCTCTCCCTAATTTTATATTCATCTAATCTGGCTGATGTCTCACATTGGGTGGGTTTAGTACGGACCAAACCACAACCATCGTTTCATGCCTTGGTGCGATCGGTGTTGTTTCATGCATTAGCATGCTTTAGGTTCTTCGGCCGTCGATTCATACCTTGCGTGATTGGTGTTCGTGTTGCTCCTTAGCATGGTCGTTGGATAGAACTAGTCAAGAAATTAACACACCAACCGTTGAATCATGCCGTGATGTGACCAACATCGTTTCATGCCTTGTGCATGGTCGCTAGCTAGTTGACGAGACACGCTGTGTGCATGCTGTTGTTGTGACGACAATGAAACACTGTTGAGACAACGTCATGGTGTGGCTCTCACCGGAGGCCATCTCCGTTGGGCTGTGAGAACAGGCAGGATGCTGCAGCATGAGCATGGGATGTCGCTGACGTTCTTGCTGTGGCAAGACACCAGATGTTACTATCATCAATCTGTTGGGTCAGCCAAGCCTGGGACACCGTTGCTATCGCCACTATGTGTGAGACGTGGTTGGACGTCATAGTCAACGCGTTGTGTGTGTCCCACCGAAACATCAGCTATCGCCCTTCCAAGAGCATAGGTTGGTCGGATCACCGTCATCGGTTTCCTCGGTGTGTGCGAGGGCTGAGACATCACCGTCAATCCACGAGAACGTAGGCGGGTGACAGTTGTGCCGCCATGTGCAGGCATACAAGTGTTGCCTTGTCACCAGGCCATGCTGAGCTGGAGCAAAGCTACCATAGTCGTCGTGCACGGTGTATGTGTGGGCCACTGCCAAAGGCTCGAGCCAAGGGAGCACCGGGCCGAGACGGAGTCGGGGCAAGGCTAAGGAAGAGCTGTCGGGCGACCACCAAAAGTCATCATCATTGCCTTGCGCGGTGCATATGCATGCGTGTTGACGTCGTCGAGACCGCTGAGGGTGGTGAAGGGTTACTGCCATCATCGTGGGTGACGTGTTAGCAGGGCCACCAAGGCTGTCAGTGGAGACGATAGGGAAGAGTGGGCGTTGCCATCGGTTGAAGTTCCAATTAGGATCGAAATTGATCCGATTGGGTTTATTAACCCTAACGGGTTTTGGGCGAAAAGGCATCCAAAATTTTTGATTTTCGGGAATTTTTCCAGAATTTTTGAGATTTACTTGCTATTTTTATGAACTTATTAGATTTTCTAGAATTAATTTAATTAATAAAACACTGGAAAATATAATTCAGGCTAATGGGTTGACACCCGTTTGAGCCCAGTCATTTTCCATGCAAACCAAGGCCATCATAGCCCAGCTCGCATGGCAAACCCTAACCCTAAATCCCCAACCGTTAGATCGTGATCTGACGTCTGTAGTTCCGCCACGTAGTCGTCGCACCTGAGTCGTTGGATCGCTGCCGCGTGCCCGGTCTGGATGCTGCCATGATGCCTCACCGTATCGCAACCAGATTCCCCCGTGGCCATTGCGCATGCCGCATTTCTCATGTCGAACATGGACATCGGAGCCACTATTTAATGCGCCAACCTACGCATTGAACCCCCCACCAGCCACCATGTGTTTTGCCCTAGGATCGAGAGCTCGAGCTATCGCCATTGTGCCGTAATGGCTTGCCGAATTCGCTGGTCACACTGTCGTGTTTCCTCATCGTCGCGTCATCTTCGCCGCAACCGAGAATGTCGGCGGCTTCTCTAGGTCCTATTGTTCCAAATCCGTCTCTCCGAGCAAGATCCAATGAGGTATTCTCTTGTTGCTAGTAGTTGTCTTTGTCTCCATTCAAGCGCGCCGCCATTCATCGTCGATCTCCACTGCTCAGTCCTGAGCTGTCCAATCCGATGAAACCCGCTGGATGTGCTCCGCGTGTCGCGCCTCCGTCGCACCGCGTGACTACGCTTGCGTCGGCCCTCACTCGTCAGCCTTGCGTCAGCTGCCGGTCAACCTTCCAATGGACAGCGTCCACTATGAACTAGTGAGGTTCGTGGACCAGGTCCATAGACCCATGGTCCCACCAGTCACTATCTATAGAAATTTCTAGATTTTTTGTTTTCGGTAATTAGCCTTGCTGACATCATAAATAGAATTTCCTTTAGAAATTTAATTCGATCGAAAATCAATAATACCCATGACATTAGCATTGAGCAATACTTAGAATTTCTAGTAGAGAAATAATTTGGTAAATTAGGATTTATTTTTTTCTTTTATTTCAAACTTTTGAGAACTCGTTCTCACTCATACGAGCTCCGATTGGAGTGATTTTAATTCCTAAAAAATTATAAAATTAATATTTATTTAATGGTGAATTTTATTTATTTATGGAGTTTATTTTATCTCTATTATTGGTATTTATTTGCTATTTCTCTCAATTCGCGTAGACATTGATGTACCAGGAGAGTACGAGAGTGAAGCGTGGGCTCAAGATCAAGGTCCAGAACCTAAGCAAATACTTTTTAAGGCAACTTACACACCCTTGATCGTATTGAACCCAATTTTTGAAATGCTATGTTGAATTTAAATTATTGCATGCACAATTCTTATAAAATGTATGTTAATACCAGTTTTAAATTAAATAGTTGTGCCATGATTATTAAAGCCACATTTGACGATTGAATCCCTTATGCCATTGTAACCCTAGGATTATATTTATGGTTATGTGATGACTATCAAAATAGTTAGGACATGCATAGACTTGCTTAGATTTGAATTTAGGTTATTTTGGGTATTTGTGCCAAACGATAATTCTATTAAAATTGGAAACTATGTTTTGAAGTTTTATGTCATGTCATGAAAAAATTGAAAATGTGGTTTAGATTGGGCGAGACAAGTTAGTTTGGTGGTTTCTTGAGTTGTTGAAAGCTTGCCTAGTCAATTAAGGACCGGTCTGTGAGCTGCTGAACGTAAAGCATTACCGTACTTCCACATGTCTGATATGGGACAGACCTGGCTATTCGTATTGAAACATTGCATGGACAATCGTGCCATTAGGTGGAAAGTGAAATGGGTGTAAGGCTACCACTCGGTGCAAGAGGGGGCTTCTGAATTAGGGAGATACTTTCAGCGGTGAAATCTTAGCGGGCATGACTACATGGATGGAACTTTATATAGGGCCTTGTCGTGATTTTCTCTATCGCACACTAAAGGAAGTATGTATTTTGGCACAAGGAGATGATCATATTTTGTGAGTAAAGTTGTACAATCTTTGTAGAGTGTAAAACTAATCGATTAGCTACTCCTGCGGCCATGGGCATGCTGAGCTGGCCTTTCACAGATTAGACTTGATATTCAAAAATGGTTTTAGAAAAGATGATATTTGGATGGAGAGAGTTCATCATGGGAAAGTTGGTTAGCTCCAAGTTTCATCCCGTGTCGAGAATTGATTTAAAATTTTAGTTTTTCTTATATCATCTGTGCCTTCAAAATTACTTACTGTATATGAAAAATTGCTTTATGCCTCAAAATTGCCATACAATATTCCTTTGTTATCATTTACATTAATATTGCATTTCCCATGTAGCTTGTTGAGTACATCTAGTACTAACTCTTGCTTTATTGTTGCTTTTACAAGAGTATGTCTATGATGGTGAGGACCAGGATAACTAGGACCGCTGCTCCAGTCGATTGTTAGTGGCAAATCTATTGCTTTTTATTTCAGTTTGTTTTATTTATGTTGCTTTACTTTTATTTAGTATGTGTGCCATTTATATAGTAAAAAGACTGTCAGTTAATGAATAAAGGTACATTTGATATGTTCTGTTATCAACTTTGTTTACTGTGTAGACTAGCTCGATCCTGGATTAGTGTATTATACACAAATGGTTCGGAGGTGTTACTTCCGGGTTCGACAGTTGTGTCATTCGGTTGAATTACGATGCAAGAAGGGGCTTCCAACTAGGGCGGTTCAAACCTACCGACGGTGAAACCTTAGTGGGCATGACTGCTTTCGAATGGTGCTTTGTAAAGGCCTTGTTATGATATCTCTATCACACACCAAAGAAGTGTGTTTTTCGCGAGGCAATAAAAGATGATTATGTCTTGTGAGAAAAGTTGTACAATCTCTGCAGAGTGTAAATCTAATCGATTAGTCGAGCCATCGGTCATGGGCATGTTGAGCAAAGCCTTTCACGGATTAGACTTTGGTTTCCAAAAGTTATTTCAGATAAATTGTTTGTAGATGGAGGGGGTTCCATGTGGAAAAATTGGAAGAAAACTCCGGGTTGGATCCCGTGTTGAAATCGGTGTAAAAATCAGTTTTACAGTATCAGTTACATATTTGAAAGTGCTTATTGTATTTAACATGTTGATTTACTCTCAAACTAACCATATCATGCCTTTCTTTGTTATTCTTGTATTAATAATGCATTTCATGTGTAATTTGTGGAGTGCTTTATGTATTCACGTTGCTATATTTGTTGGTTTTAGAGAATGAAAACTTTTTCGTTGGTGAGGATCTCGATGACTATGCCGCTATCGTAGTTGATTGCTTATGGCAGATTTGTTGGGTCCTCCTACTTCTATTTTTTTATGCCGCTATCTTTTTAGTTGTTTTGCAAGCCATAAATTCCGTATGATATGATATGTTATCATCTTCATTACACTGTGTGTACTAGTTTTTCTTATACTAGTAAATCATACACGGAGAATTCAAGGGGTGTTAACTCCGTTTCGACACACAAGCTATGTAATCTTTAGCCACGTCTGTTTTTCCATTAGGTTTTCAAAAATTGTTTTTAATAAGGCAGGAGCATGACATTGAAAAAGTGGTAAGAGGAAATGTTATGAAATATTCTACTCCCGATAAATTATTTTATACCTGTGTTGACACTTTTCTAAACAAACTCCTATGGATTCTTAATCAGGACTTACCGTCCCGATAAATTATTATAGGATTTATTAATAAAGATGAGAAAATGTAGATCTACATCCTGTGTGTCATCAGAACCGTTTAGAGAAGAATAATATTATGGAAACGACAGCGTAAATACCAAAAGACAAGCCCTACTTGATTTCCAACTTCTCGACACCTGCCTGACCTCTTTTTCTCCCGTTTTGATATGCTCACCTAGTAATGGGCCGAATAGTCAAGCCATCCTCTCTGTGGTTGACTTTCAAAGGCGAAGACTTGCACTAGGCTACTAGCTAGCAACTTGTACAAGTTTTGGAGCACGTAGCATGGCATGATCATCCCGTGGAGTGCACGCCCAGCGTACGACAGCGACGGCCAGGATCCACCTCCCATGGCACCCTGTCCAGATCGTACCGCTGAATCTGACGCCAGGGCAGCACCGAACGGCCGTAGGTGCTTCGGTTTCTCGCGAACTCCCCTGGAAGCCGTCGGCCATGTGCGCCTCAGTCGGTCCGTTTCTCTAGTCAAATCACGCACCAACCTCTGGAGCTGTATTCTATGGTGTATATGACATGTTGAAAGATTCCTTATTTTCATTCCACCAAGGAAAAGAGGAGGGCATCGAATCTGAAGCGACGAGGTCAAGAAGCAGGTGTACAGAGTAGTAATCAGCTTGAGTTGGGTCCTGCTAGGACCTTGCTGTATGGGACTAGAGGTGGGCATTGGGCCGGGCTTTTTTGGGCCGGTCCGAAGCACGATGGTATGGCACGGTGTAAAGCACGGCACGACACGGTTCCGGGCCGAACCGGCGCGCAATCAGAGCACGGCCGTCTGCCGAACCAGGAACTGTGCACGGCCGACGGCAGACGGCGATTTAGGCCAGGCCGTCTGCGTACGGCAACGAGCAGCACGAAATCACGGATTAAGGCTTAAAAGTTGGCAGATATTGTTGATTCAGGGTATCTTCAAGCATTGCATTTATGTTTGACATTTTGTTGATGTGATTAGTCTCTTATGTAATTAAAATATGTAGTTTAGTAGTAGTGATTTGTTTTATTTCTTTGTTCGTCACAATAGTAAAAATGGGTCGGGCTTGGGACTAAGACGGCACGGCAGCACGGTTAAATGGGCCGCTTGGGCTCGCCAAAGTGAGTCGCCAAGACGGCCAAGACGGCGGCACGATGGGCCGTCGTGGCACGGCACGGTTTCGGCCCGAAGCACGATGGGCCCGGGCCGGACCGGCACGGCACGGCACGACGCCCACCTCTATATGGGACCATTGTTGTGGAATTTTTTATGGTTGTAGTCTGTTTGCTAATTTTTTTTATGATTTAGCCGTTTATCTGATAAAATTTTAAAAATAGCACCTAAATAGTAAAATACCGTTGCTCTTGGTTGTTGATTTTTTTTTTCAGCAGTCCCCGACCGCTTAATTATTTTTTTAAAAATTTTTCAGTGGTCCGTGACCGTTTGATATTTATTTTTATTTTTATTTAATTTTCCGCGGAAAGAGGAGGGCATCGAATCTGAAGCGACAAGGTCAAGAAGCAGGTGCACTTAATCAGCTTGAATTGGGTCCTGCTAGGACCTTGCTGTATGGGATCATTGTCGTGGAATTTTTTATCTGATTGCTAATTTTTTTTAGATCTAGCCGTCATAGACCACTTAAAATATATTTTTTTTCAAATCTAGCAGACCGCGAAAAACAAAAAAAAATAATTTTTTCAAATCTAGCGGTCAGAGACCACTTAAAATTAAAAAACCGATTTTTTTTTTTTTTTTTGAATTCAAGCGGTCGGTGACCGCTTGAAATTAAAAAAAAATCAGAAATTTTTTTTTGAACCGCTGAAAAATTTAAAAAATAAGTAAGCGGTCACCAAAAATAAAATAAAAAATTCCAACTGTCCGGAACCGTGGCATTTTGGCTAGTACAGTAAAAAAATTCATTGTTGTGTGCTGTGCGGAAGCTGCCACATACCCATTTGAAGTTGTTAGGAGGCATCTACAAATTTATCTATCTACTCTGCTAAATCTTTATATGCAATCATCAATTTCAGGGGTGTTATGCCTGTCTTTATTCCGGCTGTTTGGAGTTTGATTGTTCCGCCTAAGATTCACTTTTTCCTTTGGCTCCTCCACCACAATAAAATTATGACAAAAGATAATTTGACTAAAAGAGGTATAGACAAAGGAATGGTTTGTAGTTTTTGCGATGAAAACGAAAGTACTACTCATCTGTTTTTTGAATGTGTTGTGGCTAAAAATATTTGGAGTGTGGTTAGTGATTATTTCGTGTTGGACATAGGTTATAATTTTGAATCAGTAGCTCGGTTTTGGCTGAGTAATAAGAAAAATGCTGCTCTAAATTCTATTGGTGCTGTTGTTTTGTGGTGTGTATGGAAACAAAGAAATAATATGATCTTTCTTTACCAGGATTGGCTAGATGTGAAAACAATTTGGAGAAAGATGCTTACCACGTTAAAGAACTGGAGGCCTCTATACAAAAAGGAGATGGTAGGTCAAGTGGAGAAATTTTGCAGGTACCTGGAGGCGAAAATCAAAGCACCATTGCCATTAACACTGAAGTTCGAAACAACTAAGTGAAAGAGAAAATTTGGTGGATAACAGCAATTCGGTGGAAAGAATCCCAGAAGAGCTGGCCTCCCTGTCTTCCTTCCTTGACCAGCAGATGAAAGCAAAGAAGATTTTTTAGTATCTGTTACGTGTTTTGGAGGTTCTGATAACTAAAGTTTTTGTTGGAGAATTTTGGTTGATGCTGATTTGCCGTAATAGGCTCTCATCTTGAGTTTTTGGTTTTGAGTATCGTTTGCGTATCATGTAATGATAACTGTGACTCAAAACAGATACATACTGTTTCAGTTTCTTCAATGGAACTGGGATATCAACAGGATTGATATCCTTTTGGTCTAAAAAAGCGGAGGAAGGAGCCGCCGCGCTCACGGCCGCGCTTCTCTGTCCAGGAAGCAACGCGGCGGCCGAGAGTCCGAGACGCTCCCCTATAAAACCGCTCCATACTACAAGACGTCGCTGCGCCAGATTAACGGCAGTAATCACAATCATAGAATTTATTTCCATCATCTCCTGTCCACGCAGGGAAAAAACAACCAGACTCCAAAGTCCAAACACGTCCAATTCCCTTCCATTTCCTCCAAAACTTTCGCGCCACTTGCAAATAGTTAGTTGACCATGAGCTCTCGTATGGCCGGGGCAGCCATTCTGCGCCACTTGGCCTCCCGCCTCTTCGCGGCCGAGCCGGTGTCCGGGCTCACCGCGAGCGCGAGGGGCGTCATGCCCGCGGCCGCGAGGATTTCCCCCGCGCGGATGGCCAGCACGGCCGCCGCGGATGCCAAAGAGGGCGCCACTGAAAAGCCGGCGGCGGCCGAGCAGAACAAGAAGGCCGTGGTCAGCTACTGGGGCATCGAGCCGCGGAAGCTCGTGAAGGAGGACGGCACGGAGTGGGGGTGGTTCTGCTTCAGGCCGTGGGACACGTACACGGCGGACACGTCGATCGACGTGGGGAAGCACCACGAGCCCAAGGGCCTCACCGACAAGGCGGCGTACTGGGCGGTCAAGTCGCTGTGCGTGCCCAAGGAGCTCTTCTTCCAGCGGCGGCACGCGAGCCACGCGCTGCTGCTGGAGACGGTGGCGGCCGTGCCGGCCATGGTGGGCGGCATGCTGCTGCACCTGCGCTCGCTCCGGCGCTTCGAGCACAGCGGCGGCTGGATCCGCGCGCTGCTGGAGGAGGCCGAGAACGAGCGCATGCACCTCATGACCTTCATAGAGGTGGCGCAGCCACGGTGGTGGGAGCGCGCTCTCGTGCTCGCCGCGCAGGGCGTCTACTTCAACGCCTACTTCGCCGCGTACCTCATCTCGCCCAAGTTCGCGCACCGCTTCGTCGGCTACCTCGAGGAGGAGGCCGTGCACTCGTACACCGAGTACCTCAAGGACCTCGAGGCCGGCAAGATCGACAATACCCCCGCCCCGGCCATCGCCATCGACTACTGGCGCCTCCCCGCCGACGCCAAGCTCAAGGACGTCGTCACCGTCGTGCGCGCTGACGAGGCGCACCACCGCGACGTCAACCACTTCGCTTCGGTACGTTCACCTGCGTTTTGTGGAAAAATTTGAACAATTATCCGATGTAATTAATTGAATTTGAACAAGGCAGCATATTTGGTGCAAACTCCCTCTACCGTGAAAACTCCGTGAAAACCACGTGTAAAAATTTTGAAAAATTCTCAAAAAATTACCATGCATAGGGAAGGTGTGGTTCTACAACCTTGAGTTTGTCTTTTTTATATCTTCCAAATGCAATTGAGTTTTGTCTTCAAATTTTACAGGGTTGTAGAACCACACCTTCCCTATGCATGGTAATTTTTTGAGAATTTTTCAAAATTTTTACACGTGGTTTTCACGGAGTTTTCACGGTAGAGGAGGTTTGCACCAAATATGCTGCCTTTGAACAATTCGATATAACTAATTGGTTTCTCTGGTTTGATACATCGTGCAGGACATCCATTACCAGGGGATGAAGCTGAAGGACACGCCTGCGCCGCTTGGGTATCACTAATCAATGGACGATGCCTGCCTCACTTCACCATTATTACTGCTACTACTACCCATTTATGTTCTGCTTTGGATAAATTTTTGTCCACTGTTTGTATGTAAATGTCTCTTCATTTTGGCGAATCAAGTCTTGTCTTTCTACTGTTGTGTGCGTGTACATCATCCTATATTACGTTCCGTAGATTACCAGCTCCCTCGCCTACCATGCCACACGTGCCCTTTCGCGTGTTGCGCTCGTGGACCGCTTTGCGAACCTGTGCATACGGGTTAGGTTTTTTCTTCCTGTTTGTGGGAAGCAAAGCCCACGCGACGCAACAGTAGCGCTCTTCGTTCCCGAGCAGATGATGCGGCTTCGAGTCGCGCGCGTTGCCACACGATTTTTTGCTACGCGACGTGTAGCGCATGCGGGCGGTGCGTGGGGTTTTGCTAAAAAGCCCCAGGAATTCAAAAAATACATCTAGGCCCCTTTTTATGAAAAGGTTCCCCAAAATTTTGGATTTTGCTATTTTTTTTAAAGGCCCTGAAAATTCTAAAAAGTACGAAAAGACCCCAAAAAAACAATAATTCATCAGTTTTTTTAAGAAAAGGCTCAAAAATTCCAAGAATTACGTCTATATCCTTTTTTTTTTTTGCAAAAAAGCCCTAAAAATCGAATTTTGCTGGTTTTTGGGAAATTCTGAAAACTGCGAAAAGAGCCTAAAAAAATCTTGATTTCACCGTTTTTGGGCAAAAAGGCATTGAAAATTACATCTAGATCTTTTTTTTATGAAAAGACCCCAGAAAAGGATTTTCACTGTTTTTTTTTGGTAAAAGGCTTCGAAAATCCCAAAAAAAATTGAAAAGACCTCGGAAATTCTGAAAATTGCGAAAAGACTCCCCAAAAACTGGATTTCATCTTTTTTTGGGAAAAAGGCCCTGAAAATTCCCAAAATTACATTTAGATATCTTTTTTGCGAAAAGACCTCGTAAAAGGCCTCGAAAATCCTAAAAATTATATCTAGATCCTTTTTTGGCGAAAAGACCCCCCCCAAAAAAAAAATAATCAAATTTCAGTAGATGCCGGCACTGCCAAGTATGGGCGTGTTATGGTTGACGCGGTGTGCTGCACCCATGCGATCAATTGCCTTTATTTATTTATTTATGCTTTTGACCATTTTTTTTTGCTTCTATATATTAATACAAGTTGTATAAATTTTGAAGTAAACAAGAAGTAAGTAAATATTATTTACCATTTATTCATGATTTAATATTTGTGTAACTTTTAAATAATGCATAAAAACACCATCTTAATTTTTCCCTCACAATTGCACAAGATAAGTCCCAAAACTCAGTTTTTTTTTACTCTAATACAATATTGAGTTCCATGAACGACCATCCAAGTCACCTTCAAATTTGAGATGTCCAACAAAAAAGGACAATCAATTTAGAAGATGGAACAATTTTTTGTTTTCATTTCCCTATAAAAGCATTTTTAAACCTCTCACATGTGTTTTTATAAGTTGATTCATATGTTTGTATCCTCATCACCGTACAAATTCAAATCCAACAACCATGCACTTAATTACAAAAATATTAATTGTTTCGCGTGTTAGAGAAGAGATATTATATGATTATACAGAATTGCACCATCGAAATCGATTGTTGACACTCTGTCCGATTCTGAGTAGTGTTTTTCATGTCCAAAATTTTTTGCCACATCTTCTTCCTCAACCTCCTCATCCACACCCAACTCCTTGCCCCCCACCTCCAGTAGCTCATCGGTGGTCGGAGCCATGACCGGTGCACAGAGGCAGATTTGGAGAAGAACTAGCACGGCATAGCGTTGTGATGACGACACAATGGGCAACACTGTTGTCCTCATCCAGGGTCGCAGGGATGTCAACATCGCTCGAACTGGAGTGAGGGTTGCCGGAAGCAGCTTCCATGTGGACCACCCAAGCTCCAATAGCTGCTGGGCATGGTCTCCGTGAGCTCCCAAGACATCCTGAGCTCCGCCGGTGGCAACAGCCTCAACGAGCACCGCTCAAGCTCTACCAGCTCTCGATGTTGCAACAGTTAAATCGTAGTGTTGGACAAGCCTTTTTTATTGTTGCGGTATATGATTTCTCAAATATTGTTGCAAGAGTTCTTTGTTGCAATTATGTTTTTGATTTGTTGCAAAAGAGAATTTTTTGTCGCAATAAATATTTTTTATTTTGTTGGAGAAAAACATTGTTTTTTAGGGTTTATTGCATGGGAAATCCAATTTCCAGTGAGGATTTTTATAGTTTCTCTAATTTTTTTAGGACATTGCACTTCTTTTTCGTATTTTTTGTTGCATATATTGATTATAATTGTTGTACATATTATTTAATGATATTACATCAACACGTCCTATCAGTTGTCTGATTCCTAGCGGCTCCTTTATTATTATTACTCTAAGCAAGGTCCCGGATGTTTCTAGCTTCTAATATAGTATAACCGGTTAGTCACGTTCTGGTATTGTTACTGGTTTCTCTCAAAAAAGAAAGTACGGTCAGTGGTTAGACTAATAATCGAATAATAGCAGTTGCCTCGTTTGACTGCCATCCTGGTCCAGGATGGCTGGAGTATTTCTTGGTCCACAAGACAAGCAACAGATCAGAGAATACATCTCCCATTTCGCTTTGTTTTCTTTGTACAGACATTTACACACAGCAACGCTGAACTAAATGTAGTATAAACGGAATATTCTCCTTCCACAAGAACTGCTTTTTAATTAATCCGTGTATTGCAGTATCACTTGTTAGACAACCTCGCTATCGAATAGTCCGGGGTTGCCTAATAGATCTCAAGTGGAGAATAGACAGGGAGAAAGAGAGACACAATATGAGGAGGAACCAGGCCTGCTTTATTATTCTGTATGCTTGTGTGTACAATGGGGTGACCCCCTGCCTCCTATATATAGCGGTTCTGCTTAGAGATAAGGAAGAGTCCATATCGGATACGAATCCGGTTTCCTAACACTCCCCCTTGGACTCTTCACTGCGAGATGCATATGCCTCATTAAAACTCCATAAAAACCCAGTGGGAAAAATAATTGGAGAAAGAGTACATAGCACACGCTTGCTGTGTTGCACGGATTGCCTCATCAAAAACCTTATGTAAGAAAACTTCAATGAAAAACTTACTTAAGGAAAAGAGTACAATCCACCCAAACTTCAATGTTAATCTTCAAGATTTACGTTGGGTACTCAAACTTCATGGTTGAGATTTATGTAGGAGTATGTGAAAAATCTCCCCCTGAAATCTGCACTTCTCTAAGCCTCATCATCCCGATTCCTCTAATACATCTTTCAAAAGAAGATGCCGGGAGTGACTTAGTGAATAAATCTGCGAGATTTTCACACGACTTAGTATGCAATATCTTTATCTCGTTCATCTTATGCATTTCATGAGCATAAAAGAACTTGGGGTTGATATGCTTTGTAAGGTTACTCTTCACATATCCCATTTGTACTTGTGCAACACAAGTCGCATTATCTTCATAGATAATAGTGGGGGTTTGTTCCATGTTCGTACCACATGACTTCGGATGTGGTGAACCATTCTTGAAGCCATGCACATTCCCGAGAGGCTTCATACAATGCAATGATTTACGAGTGGTTAGTCGGCGTCGAGACAAGAGTGCAGCTTAGACGACTTCCAAGAAATTGCCGTTCCACCGCAAAGGAAAACATACCCGGTGTGACTTGCCGATGCGGGTCCGATAGGTACCCAAAGATCGGCGTAGCCAACTAAATTCAATTCATTGTTTCTTCAGAAACAAGCCGAGGTCTTTGCTTCCTTGAAGGTAACGGAAGATGTCCTTCACCCTTTCCAATGCCTTTTGGTGGGTTACGCCTTTATCTGGCTAGCAAATTCACGGCCGAACGCAATGTCCGGCCTAGTGCTATTCGCCAAGGTACATGAGCGCTCCAATTGCACTCAAGTATGGGAATTCCGCTCCCGGGACTTCCTCCCCCTCTTCTTTAGGCCTCAGACGGTCTAGGTCTGCTTGGAGTGACCTTCCGACCATTGGGGTCTTTGCGGGGTATGCCTTTTCAAAGCCAAATCTCTCCAACACTTTCTGCGTGTAGGATGCTTGGTATACCAAGATTCCGCCTTGGACATGTTCAACTTTGCAAGCCTAAACAGAACTTGGTTTTACCCAAGTCTTTCATTTCAAACTCAGATTTCAAGTATGTGCATGCTTCTTCAATTTCCTCATCCGTCCCAATGATGTTCAAGTCATCTACATAGGCGGAGATTATACAAAATCCATTCGTGGATCGTTGTATAAATACACATGGACAATCTTCATTTGTTTGTAGCCTTTCTTGCGTAAAAGTCACTCAAACGATTGTACCACATTCTTCCCGACTACTTGAGTCCATACAGTGATTTCTCCAATTTCACCTTTGTATAGGTTTCATTTGCTCTGTCTTGGTTTGGGATAGGATACCTTCCTGTACTTTCATGTATATCTCCTAATCCAAGTTTCCATACAAATATCTTTGTGACAACATCCATTAGCTTCATTCTCAACTTCAAGTTGACTGCCATTGAGATCAAGTATCTAAAGGTAATTCCACCCATGACCGGAGAATAGGTTTCTTCATAATCAACCCTAGGACGTTGAGTGAAACCTTGAACAACAAGCCTTGCAATGGTTGTTGCTCTTTTCATAGATTCTCCTATTATTACAAAATTTATGGCCATTTCGTCATGGTGTGCTTCATGCACTTCTACTTGCTCTTCATTGCTATTTCCCATTCCAGAAGCAAGTTCCTTTAGTTTTTCTCCGCCAATGTGTGCGCACACATTATTTCCGGTGGCTTCTTCCAATGGAAGGTTCAGATCTGGAATTGCCTTTTCCACGAGGCTTCTTTCGGTGCGTGTCTCAACCTGCTCCTTCTTGCTTTGGGGCATTTTTGTGATTGGCTATGGTAAGTCCTCTTGCCCATTTTTCCCAGGCGTCTCCGGTACTTTAGGTTTGAGAAGCTTGATTTCTGTTCTTTTTCTTTGAGGCCTCTGAACAGGATGAGGGATACCTTCTTTCTTTGGTATTTCCACCCTCTCTCGTGCATTTCTTGCTGGTATATGCGACTTAACCACGCTCTTGAGATCACAAAAATGATCAGCGCTTCATTTGCTAAATTTCGCAAATCGATTGTCTTCTTGACTTCATGATTTGTTTCATTAGTGCGAGGGTCATGCGCGGGGATCCCAGTGGAATGCCATACTATTTCCCGGCATTTTTCATCCAATGGTTGATTCTCTCCCCCTAATGACGGGAAATGGTCCTCGTCAAAGATGCAATCAGCGAATCGGGCTGTGTGTAAGTCTCAATATGGGTTCCAAATACCTGATTATGGATGCACTCTCATAACCAACGTATATCCCAGACTTGCGGAGAGGGCCCATTGCAGTCCGCTGTGGGGGTGGTATAGGTACATATACCATACATTCAATTCTTCAGGTTGACCCAATGCACTAGTTTGCATGGTTGAATGGATGTTGTAGGCCGATTGTCTATAATTGATGAGTCTTCTTTGCATACAGATCACGTGTCCCCAACAATTGTTGGACAAGTTACAACTCTGCAAGAGCGGTCTGGCAATAAACTTAATCCTCTTTATGAGTGCTTCAGCTAGTCCATTTTGCGTATGGACATGCGGTACAGAGTGCTCAATAGTTATTCCAGTTGCTGTGCAACAATCATCAAATGCCTTGGAAGTAAATTCGCTGGCATTGTCCATTCGAATGGACTTCACGCGATGATCAGGAAAAACATTCTTAATTCTGATGATCTGCGAGATCAGCTTTTGCGAATGCATGATTCCTTGTTGACAGCAAACATGTATGCGACCATTTCCAGGAAGCATCAATGAGCACCATAAAGGATCGAAAACGGCCCTAACAATGGCTGAATCGGTCCGCAAATATCCCCCTGAATGCGTTCCAGGAATGCAGGGATTTCATGTTGCACTTTCATAACAGAGGGTCTAGTTATTACTTTCCCGGTGGCACATGCATAGCACACAAAATCTTCGTGATTCGAGAAATTCTTAACATTAATGCCATGACCTTGTGAGTTGTTAACTATATTTCTCATCAATCTAAGACCAGGATGACCTAATCTACAATGCCATAAAGCAAATAATTCAGAGCTTCTAAAGACAGTCTTCAAAGAAGTATACACTGCGTGTGCATTGATTTTCGTGTAGTACAACCCAGATTCATATGAGAGACATTTTTCTAGTACCATCTTTCCATATTCTGCGTGCTTCACAATGCACAAGTGTTCTTTGCCATTTTCTTTATTGGTTTCTACGTGAAACCCATTGGCGCGGATATCCTTGAAACTTAAGAGAGTGCGAGTTGATTCAGGGTACAAGAGGGCTTCTTCAATTACCAAAGTTGTACCCATTGGCAATATAATTGTGGCTCTTCCTGAGCCTATTATATGCGTATCGCTTCCTGCGATTGTCGTAATCCTTCCAGCGTTCTTCGTGATCGTCTGGAAGTATTTCGACTCTCTTAAGATGGTATTTGTTGTGCCACTATCAACAATGCATATTTCCTCCATTGGGTGCTACACGATTTCTAGATGAAAAGAAATATAATTCTAATCTGACAGTGGCAAAGTAATTCAAACATTGCTTGTAAGTAAAGAATACTGGAATAAAGAATAAATAACAATTCTTATTCATGAGAAAGTAAAAGTATGCTCTTCGAGAGCTTACAATTATTCAATATTAACTAATCAACCACAATCTAAAAGAAAGTGCTAACAATGTTATTCATGCACTAAACGGAATCTGTAAAGTATGCATTCATTTCTGCTTCTATGTCATCCACAGAAGTGTTTTCTTCATTTGCCAAGGGCTTGGCTGCATCATTGATGTCTAGGCGGGCTGCGAGGATGAAGCATGTGGGGTGTCAACTTCCATGACATCATCATTGCCTACTTCGCAAAATGTGCCTCTGCCGCATTTCCTTTGGTCTTCTTCTTGGCCTCGATATGCATTGATCACTTCTTTGGATTCCCTGCATATTTTTGACCAATGCCCCAAGTGCCGCATTTGAAGCACGTTTGGTTTTGCTGTCCATACGGCTTGCCTGCGGCTTTTCCTTGTCATTCTTCTTCTTTTGGGCTATGGACTTTCCTTTGGCACGATGTTTCTCTTTTCCACCCTTCTTGACCCACTTCATGTGGGCGGGCTTTTTCACCTTATAGCTGTTGGCATTGATTTCTGGTACAATGCCCCTTCCAGGTGGCTGTGAGACGAAGTTCTTTCGGAGAACTTCATCTTGTGACTCATAACTTGCATAACATCAATCAGTTCGCTATACTCCTTGTATGCGTCCTGACGATAGCTGCGGGCATTCTGGATAGCATTGGGGTGAAAAGTGGAAAGAGTTTTCTCAATCTTCTCCTCTTCAGTGATCTTCTTGCCACATAGGGAGAGATTAGTACAAATTCTGTGCAAGGCAGAATTGTACTCGGCCACTGTTTTGTAGTCCGCAAACCTCAGACGCACCCAATCTTGCGTGCTTGGGGCAAGATTGTGTATTTGAGCTTCTCGAATCGCTTCGAGTGCGATCCATAGCTCAATTGCACTTTCTTCACCATATATTCATTTTTCAGGGTGGTGAGAGATGGTGCCTGAGGAAGTGCAATGCTTGATCGCTCGCCGGCATTAGGTGGTGCGCCCTTCGAGGACCCTAAGCCAATAGCGACTCGGAGCTTCTTGCCGCGAGTACGATCTTCACATCGGATGCCCAAGTGAGGTAGTTTTGACCGTCTTTGGGCCAATTCTTCAAACTCACGATTCACAATGCCGGACATCCGCATTTTTACAAGATTCCAACATTAGATTCTGCGTGTAATCTAATAAAGTGTGATTGCATAATTCATAAAATGCGGAAAGTAAATTCTCATGAATTTCGAATTTTTCTTAGTATTTGGCAATTTTCGTTAATTATACAACAATTTTCCAAGATCACTTGATAAATGTAAAATAAATTTCAACATGAATTAAACATGGCATAAGTCTAATTACAACTTATATAATTCTTGTTGGTCGAACGAAAACAGTAATGAATATCTCATCAATTTGACTCTTGGCCAGTCAACTCGCCCTAGGGCTCACATGAGGAGGGAGCACTTCCGCTTCCGGTGCCAATTAAAGAACCAATCCTCAAGTGTGTTTTACTAGACACCAATTGTCTCATATCTGTTTATTCATTACCAAAATCAAATCCCAACCACTCATGTTCTCATAAACTGTTGTATGAGAAATTCTGGAATTTTCCTAACACTTTTCATAATTTCTGCTAATTTCCAAGCAATTTTCAGAATTACTTTACAACAGGAAATTGAATTTCAGCAAAATATCAACATGACATAATTCATAAATTCAGAATAAACAATAATTGCACAATTCATAAATTCGAATAGACAATAATTGCACAATTCATAAATTGAATAGACAATAATTGCACAATTCATAAATTCATAAATACGGAAATAAATTCTCAGAAATTTCCGATATTCTATGCATGGCAATTATTGCAAAAATAAATGCAAATATTCACGAATGCAGAAAATAAGGCTAAGTACAAATTAAAACATAGCCAATAAATTTTCTGGATTTTTCTAGATATTATTCATATATTTTTGGCAGTTTTCCGAATTTTCTAATCAAATTTTCTGAATTTTTAAAGCAATTTCAGAAAATAAAATAGTAAAAAGGATAAAGAAATTGGGGGAGGGCAAAGGGGTAATTTCCCTTTGCCCCCCACCACGTGCTCCACTTTTTGCCATTCAATTTGGTTTACTGATTCGCTCGGGCCCGCAAGGAATCAATGCATTGAATAGGTGGATTCATCCAAAAGTTAATGGACTTCAAGTCCTTCCTGGACTCCATGTCCGAGCCAGCGGCTGGGAGGGGATTCGATCCCGGGCTGCTCGGTCCAGAGGCGACAGTCCCGAGCCGGTGCGAGCGGGCCCGGCCGGCGGGTGCGCGAGGCGCATAGGTGCGCAAGGGGGCATGGCGCATGGCGCACTTTTACTCGCTGTCTGCGCAGCCATCGACGGCAGGCGTGGTAGCCCAAGGCGCGGCGACCGGTTCGGCTTTAGCGCGGCGCTGTGCGTCGCGGAGGCTCGGTCGTAGGCGCGATCGCGATCGCTAACGCGGCAGACGGGCAACGTGGACGCCGGGCGATCCGTCAGCGCGATCGCGGCCGCAAAGGCGGTAGCAGTCTGTTGCATGAGCGCGCAAGACGGCAACGCGTATGCGCGGTCCGTCAGCGTGGTCGCGTGTGGCGTCGGCCGTGTCGACGGCGGCGATCGCAGCTTCGCGACCGTCTTGGCGACCAGGCGGCTTCAAGCCGATTCAATGCAACTCGTAGTTTCTTAGTTGATTGAAGAGCGTTGGCTTCGTGCCAACCTTGCTCCTTCTATCAGATTCATAGCAATCGATAGATCGATGCATGTAAAAGTTCGTGCGAGATTAGAACAATCCCGCGAACCTCACCTTTTCTATTCTTCTGGACTATCGCGTAGGATAGAGTCGCGTAGGACTTTTCTTTCGGCAATCCGGTGGATGCCGCTTGATGGCGAGTTGATTGCAGATCGGATCGGGCGATCAATCGCCGGTAGTAGACGTTCGTCGCCGTCGATGATCCTTCGCTTCTTGTCTTTTCTCACCTTTCAATCTTTCTCCCAGAGAGCTTCGTGTCGATAACGTGTTAGACAACCTCGCCATCGAATAGTCCTGGTTGCCTAATAGATCTCAAGTGGAGAATAGACAGGGAGAAAGAGAGACACAATATGAGGAGGAACCAGGCCTGCTTTATTATTCTGTATGCTTGTGTACAATGGGGTGACCCCCTGCCTCCTATATATAGCGGTTCTGCTTAGAGATAAGGAAGAGTCCATATCGGATACGAATCCGGTTTCCTAACATCACTATCCCAATTCCCAAATTAAAAATATCTCAACTGTTGAACCCAAGAGGAGAGCTTCATTCAATTCCATTTCCTATTCCCTTTCTTTCCCTATATTCATTTCCTTTATTTCCTATTATCTCCAACAGCATCCCTTTGAAGGGATTTCTCTCTGGGATTGGAGAGAGAATCTGTTTCTAAAGGGATTCTCTCTCCAAATCCCTTCTGAAGGGAAGATCAAGGAATCCATTATAAGATTTTGGGATCTCGCATGTGATTTGAAAATTTGAAGGAATCCGTTGGACGGTTGGAGATAGTCTTACATGTCTATTTGAGAGATCTGACTCGTGTACCAACTACCAACCACACATCACACAGTAGTAGTACTTAGGTTGCAAACATGTGAGCCCGTTAGTTAGTCACAGGCTGTTTCTCAAAAGAAAGAAAGAAAGAAAAATCACAGCGATTAATTGATCGACTTGGAGAAGAAGAAAAGCCCTCCACAGTTTCTGGAAGCCCCGGGAAGAAAACCCGCGCCCCCGTCACTGACGGCGAGGCCCCACCACGGCCTTGCGCTCCTCTCGATGTCTCGCCGCTGCTCTTCCTAGATAAAAAGCCTCCCAAGAAAACCCACACCATTTGCAAACCGCACCCACCACGTCAACACAAGCGCACATCACATCACGCAACTCCTCCCAAATTTTGATTCGAGAAGGCGTCTTGGCGACCTCACCGCGATGAGCTCCCGGATGGCCGGATCCGTCCTCCTCCGCCACGTCGGCGGCACCCGCCTCTTCACCGCGACCTCACCGGCGGCGGCGGCCAGGCCCTTCCTCGCCGGCGGGGACGGCGTCCCCGGGGTGTGGTTGCGGCTGCTGTCCACGTCCACGGCCGCCGAGGCGAAGGAGGTGGCGGCGAAGGAGACGGTCAAGGGGGAAGCGGGCAAGAAGGAGGTGGTGGTCAACAGCTACTGGGGGATCGAGCAGTCCAAGAAGCTGGTGCGGGAGGACGGCACCGAGTGGAAGTGGTCTTGCTTCAGGGTACGTGCGCTTGCTGGCTTTGCTCTGGATTTCCTGTTTCGATCGATTCGTCCCGGCACGGCGATTGGATCACCAGATCGGTTCATGTGCGTAGTAGACGTTCCTAACTTGTTTGCTTTGTGCGTGATTTGGCTTTGCTGCTGCAGCCATGGGAGACGTACACGTCGGACACGTCCATCGATCTGACGAAGCACCACGTGCCCAAGACGCTGCTCGACAAGATCGCCTACTGGACCGTCAAGTCGCTGCGCTTCCCCACCGACGTCTTCTTCCAGGTAATTCACGCACCAGCACCGCCGTGGTTTAATTCTCCGGATGATTAGTTCTGTATTTTGAGTTCTAGTTGTTGCCGAAGAGAACACAGATGGGTGCGTGTCTCGTGGGCCGTGGCGTGTCATGGGCATGGCAGATAAAGTAGCAACTAGCAACGTCGCGTTCGAAGTTTCTGTCTGGTTTCCTTGCTTTCTGGGAAGATGCCATTTGTATTTAGAACGTGGATCCAAGCGATTATTTTACCTAACCCATTTATTTGAATCGATTTTATATTCGATTAGATCACAGCGGATAAGAAAAGAAAACACAGCGCATTGACATCATCAAACTCCATCTGTTGGCCAGTAATAAATTATAGTTTTGAATGCAATGCAGCAGCCAAGATACCATATGTTTTGTCGTGCATGTACTGATCATCATGATTCTTGCACGGAGACGTTTATATGTATCACTATTTTAAAGTTATACAAATACTAAAGTATAAATAAAGTGTGGATGCTGATTACTTATCTTCTTGATTCAAATACTAAAGTACACAAATACTAAAGTATGATTCAAATTTTATGTAACTTGCAGGGTGAGGGAATATTGTACATAAACCCTACTATACTTGCACAAGTTTATCTTCTTGATTTCTTCAATTTATCTCCGGAAGAACAAATTATATGATCCATTTCTAATAGCGTGTCCAAATGATCTCTACTCGAGCTTTAATTGTTTCTAATTTTCAAATTAAGGCTTGTCGTTGCAAATTGGATGCAGAGGAGATATGGCTGCCGCGCAATGATGCTGGAGACGGTGGCGGCGGTGCCGGGGATGGTGGGCGGCATGCTCCTCCACCTGCGCTCACTCCGGCGCTTTGAGCAGAGTGGAGGGTGGATCCGCGCGCTGCTGGAGGAGGCCGAGAACGAGCGCATGCACCTCATGAGCTTCATGGAGGTGGCGCAGCCGAGGTGGTACGAGCGCGCCCTCGTCATCACCGTCCAGGGCGTCTTCTTCAACGCCTACTTCCTTGGCTACCTCCTCTCCCCCAAATTCGCGCACCGCGTCGTCGGGTACCTAGAGGAGGAGGCCATCCACTCCTACACTGAGTTTCTGAAGGACCTCGAGTCCGGCAAGATCGACAACGTCCCTGCCCCAGCCATTGCCATCGACTACTGGCGCCTCCCCGCCAACGCCACGCTGAAGGATGTCGTCACGGTGGTGCGCGCCGACGAGGCTCACCACCGCGACGTCAATCACTTCGCATCGGTGAGCATGCTTGCAAATCATTCCACCAAGATCATCATCGTTTATTGATCCCAGTGGCGGAGCCAGGATTTTCATAAGCCTCGGGCCGAAAATAAGAGACTATTACTGTCGTAAAAAATTACGGATATTTAGGTATAACAAAGTACAACGCAAATAGAGAATTAAAGATA
Source organism: Rhipidocladum racemiflorum (assembly GCA_036346355.1). Classification (NCBI taxonomy): domain Eukaryota; kingdom Viridiplantae; phylum Streptophyta; class Magnoliopsida; order Poales; family Poaceae; genus Rhipidocladum; species Rhipidocladum racemiflorum. The sequence continues at coordinate 64,159,290 of CM070576.1, read as the reverse complement.
AATTTAACTTACATGCTTAACATTTCAATAAAATAGATAAAATATGTCAAAATAATATAACATAGTGGAGCGGCAGAAAAGTTAATACCTAATCAACGGATGTTTGTTGAATCTGAGACTAACATATTTTCATCAGCAATAGAACAAGAACCTGAACCTGTAAAAGAAGAAATTGCACATGTAAATTAGATACACAAAACTACGAAGGAAACTATTAAACCAAATTGCATTAGAAGAATGTAACATACCACTAGCACGAAGACTACGAGGTAATTGTTGCTTACGAGACCTCATACTTTGAAAACGTTGGAAAATAAGATGACAATGGTTTTGACCTCTTCATCCTCAGTATTTTTATTACATCAAATTGAATCCAATCGATTAATCAAGATATTCAAATCTATATCTAGCAACTAATACATATTAGATGATTCACACATCAGTACATCACAGTTGCATGATTGCATTAAATGGAGAGTTAAAATGTGCATCAGTAGAACTGTAGAAGGTAAGAAGCAACCTTGCGCTGTCGGCTGTTCCATCAAGGCTGAAGCAAAGTGTCTGTTCACTTCCTCTGAAGTCTGAAGGTGAAGGTCAAGCAAAGAGAGGCAGCTGGGCCGTCAGGCGAGCCGGCGGGCGGAGGCAGCGAGGCGGATTGCCGGGCGGCTGAGCGTCTGGGCGCCGTCGTGGTCGGGCCTGGGGCGCTGAAGCGTGGCCGGGCGCCGAGCGGGCTGGGGCGGCGCTGAAGCGGGCTGGGGCGCCGGCGTGGGCGGCGAAGCGGGCTGGGCGCGCGCCGCCCGGACTCAGGAGGAGCAACAGCCGTCTTGGGGCACGCCAGACGGCGTCGCCGAGCGGCGGCGGGTTGGCGGCGCGCCGCGGCGGCGGCGGCGCGTCGGTAGGCAGGCGACGTGGGCACTGGGCAGGAGCTCTCCTTCTAGGGTTGCCTTGCAACCCTGACTGGTTTTGGATGGAGGAGCCAAGGTAATGGGCCTCAGCCTCAGGCCTCGGGTCCAATTGAAAAACCCCTAATTTTTTAATTACTGTTTACACTGGGCCTCGGGCCCAGGCCCCGGTGGCCCGAGGCCCAGCTCCGCCCCTGATTGATCCCATTTTTCGATCAGGCTGTGTGTGGTTGTGCCTACGGTGGCTGATGTATGATCTGGTCTTCGCTTGTGGCTTGCAGGACGTGCATTTCCAGGGCATGGAGCTAAAGGAGACCCCTGCACCGATCGGATATCACTGAGGCTGTTTTTGTGTTCTGCTGAATTTTGCATCGCTAATAAGCAAATGACTGTTTCGTTTTTAAGGGAAAGCAAATGAGAGCTCTTCAGCTGTTACACGCAATTAACTACGGAGTATTGTTTGTCAAAAAAAAATACGGAGTACTGAGAATAAGGAGTCTGCTTTTCAGAGTACGAATCCAGGAGATTTTTGAACCATTTCACTCTAAAATGAACCTATTTCTGGTATGCCATGCCGTCTTCTATATATCAGAACAATCTTGTTCTACCTTGTTATGTACATATTCCCCTATCTGAAGTATGACAGTGTATTTCTTCCAATTGCTGTATCACTATTGATTCTTGTTTGTTGGGTTATGCTCCTCTTGCATGCATGAGTGATCAGTGAAATGCTAATGATGCATGGCACCTGAATTTCTTTTGTTCTTAATGGCAACTGAGTTGAGTTCTCTGTCCTGGAATGTACAATTTCTGCATTTGATGTCTGTTTTCAGCCGAGTTTTTTTTTATAATTTTTGTTTGTTTGTTTGCAGCTGAGTTATGGTGGTGGGATACTGACTCAGCTTGTATACATCTTGGATAATGGAACTGGTCATCCTAATTGACTGCATTCTTTTTTGATCAAAGGTCATATTTATTCATTCACTTTAGAAACAGTATCTCATCGTACTGCATCGACAAGAAAGTCATAGATTACATAAAGCTTTCTTGGCACAACAATACGCCGCATGATTAGCTATTCTATTGATATAACGGAGTTAAAACCCTTAAACTCCAAACCATTTCTTTTGACTCTATTATGAGATGGTAGAAAGATAATCATTGCGTTCTAGCGCTTCTCCAAAGATTTCCTAGGACTTAACAATCAGTTTCCAACACAACATGTGTTAAACCCCTTCGTGCTACAGTTTGTACTCCATCCCTGCAAGCTAAAACCTCGATCACCAGAGGATCGTCAAGATGGGAGTATTTCTTGCAACTTGCAGCCAAAAATCTCCCTTTTTCATCCCTTAAGATTACTCCTGTGCCAGCCATCTTCCTTACAGTACCAAGTGCTCTGTCAACATTTACTTCTACCCAATGCACTCTAGGTTTCAACCAAGCTACCTTCTTTCTTAAATTAGTATCCCTAGTGTAGGTATCAGTGGTAACTCCATTGAGGCTACAAGTTCTTCAATTAATTTCATAGATCGATCTGGCACAAATTGTTCTTCACCATGTACCAACTTGTTCCTTGGATCCCAGATACACCGCATAGTAGAAATGACAATGGCTGCTTCATGAGGCTTAAAAAACATACCATCCGTCAGATCCGCTGCCATGACAGGATGTAGTCTCGGCAAGATGATCCTATAATGCTTCCTCACAGCAAGCCAGAAAAGTTTGGCATGTCTACACTCTACCAGTGCAGGAAACAATGACTCACCAGTTGTTCCACAAATTTCACAAGTACCTTGTTCTTTGATATGCCTTCTATATAATCTTTCGTAACAGGGCAACATACCTTTAAGAACTCTCCACCAGAATAATTTTATCGTAGGAACCATGGGTAGCTTCCACATATTTTCAGTTTCGCGACTAGAACTCTCATGTACAAGTGTTACTCCATTGTTTGCTTGCACAATCGCATGATAGGCTATCTTGACTGAATAAATCCATGATCGCTCAAACGCCCACGCCATGACATCTTCAATAGCTTGGCTTGCCAATGGAATACTCAAAATTGCCTCAGCATCCAGCAGTAAGAAAATACTCCAGATTTTATCCACATCCCAAGTTCTTGAAGATTCATTAATCAGTTCACTTACCAACTGGATGTTCTCATTCCCCAAGTTTGCAATCAGCCTCATTGATCCTTGTTTAGGAATCCAATTGCCATGCCATACAAGTGTATTATCCCCTGAGCCGATGCGTTTAATCAAACCTAACTTCAGTGCATGTCACCCCTCCTACAAATGGCTCGCTAAGTTTTAGATGCTGAACGAGGGCACGACGCTGACAAAAAATTCTCCGTTGGGATAGTAACACACGTTCAACACTCTCGCGCACAAGCTTCCTGAATTGGTAAGAAACCTCCAAGCTTGTTTACCCAACATGGCAGAATTGAAGGCTATCGGGTCTCTACAACCAATTCCCCCTTTTGATTTAGGTACAGCTATTTTATACCATGGTTGCCAGTGCAACCCTTTCTTGTCAAGCAAACCCTTCCACGAATATTTTGGCATATAAGTTGTTGTTTTCTTGCAAACTCCAATTGGCAATTCGAAGCAACTCCAATTGAATAGATTGGAATTGCTTGTACCACTAATTTCAATAAGAATTCCTTCCCTGCAAAAGACAATTTCTTTTGCTCCATCCTTGAACTTGGGTTCCCACCCGTTGTGCGATATTCTCAAATTTCTGATTTGGTAGTTTTCCAGTAGCTGTTGGAAGACCCAAGTACTTTTCAAAGAAAGCTTCATTCTCAATGCCTAGCACCATCTTCAGTGATCTTTTACATTTTCAGAACATGTCGGACTGAGGAAGACAGTGCTCTTTTGTACATTTGGTAGTTGCCCTGAACCAATATTTTATCTTTGGAGAATAGTGGATAACCGTTCCGTACCCCTTTTTGCTTGTATGAACACCATACAACCATCTGCAAACAACAAATGGCTCACCCATGGAACACCATATCTTACTTCGATGCCCCTGTCAACCCAACAACTATTATAGTTCTTTATTAAGCATGAGAGGCCCTCTGCATAAAATAGATAAGGCGAAATAGGATCTCCTTGTCGCAGCCCCCTCACCGATCGAAAAGCGGGAAGAAGTTCCCCATTCACCTTGATCATGAAACTTACTATGGTGACACATTGCATAACTTGACAAATCCATATTTCATCAGAGCCGAGCTTCTTTAGGATTCCTTGCAGGTATATCCATTCCACCCGATCATAAGCTTTCATCATATCCAATTTGACTGCGCAAAAACCTTTCTTACCCTTCCTCTTCTTGGTAATGGAGTGTGAGCATTCATACCCCATAAGAAAATTACCAGTAATTAATCTACCTAGTACAAATGCGCTTTGTTCCTCCGAAATGATGTCATTAAGGATCAACCTCAATCTGTTCATGCTCGCTTTTGAGCAAATCTTGTAGATTACATTACACAAAGAGATTGGTCTAAACTGAGATTTCCTGGGGCTGCTTCACTTTTGGAATTAAAATAATCATTGTGGTATTAACATTATCCGGCATATAACCCCCATTTAGAAATTTCAGTATTGCCATTGACACATCATTCTTTATCATATTCCAATACTTCTGAAAAAAATAATCCTGCATTAAAACCATCAATTCCAGGTGCCTTTGATGGACCCAATGCAAACAAGGCTTTTTCACCTTTTCTTGACTGTCAGGTTGGCATAGAAACGCATTCATCTCAGCTATAACTTTTTGCTACACACACTGAAGCACTGCACTGACATATGTAAATGGTTGGGCCACATAAAGCTCAGTGTACAAAATTTTGAATGATACATTTAATTTCCTCTGCATTGGTGCATAAAACTCCCTGTGAAATTTTCAAAGATAACACTTTATTTTGCCTCTTCCTTATTGTTGCACGAGCATGGAAAAAGGAAGTATTACGATCATCATCATTTAGCTACTCCACACGAGACCTCTACTTTGCCATTATTTCTTCCTTTAGTAGAAGCTCAGAGATCTGGTTAGCAATTCTTCGCTCCTCTATCGATGGACCACGATGAAGGGAATTGTGGCGACCCGTATAATTAATCCTCGATAATGATTATAGCTTTGTCATTGATCTCAAGTTACTTACACTGATCTGGGTATATTTAATTAACAAATCATCGAGTAAGCTCGACGTTTTATTAATTAATACGCTATTTCAAAGTGTTGCAGCATAACACAAATTAGAGTCTTCAAAGGAAATTTATTACATTCTATATACGCAGTACCATCTTACAATTCTTCACATGTCTTATTACATAATTTACACCAAAAGTTTAATATTGCATTTATTATGCTAATTACCCTGGAGTACAATGACAAAGCTATAATCATCGAGTAAGCTCGACATTTTATTAATTAATACACTATTTCAGAGTGTTGCAACATAACACAAATTAGAGTCTTCAAAAGAAATTTATTACATTCTATATACGCAGTACCATCTTACAATTCTTCACCTGTCTTATTACATAATTTACACCAAAAGTTTAATATTACATTTATTATGCTAATTACCCTGGAGTACAAGGGCCTCTGCTGTAAGGGCCACTACTCCACCCAGACCTTTGGGTCGTCCTCCGTCTCCTCATCACCCTGGTCCTGCTGGTGATCATCCATCCACTCATCATCGGAGGTTCCATAGCATTCAGAATCTAAGCAAGGAGGGAATTATAGAAGAGTGAGTACAAGATGTACTCAGCAAGCATTAATATCAAATATATATATTCATGAATTTTATTATCCGAAACTCTCACTGATTCCATTCTTAAATCCATACGTTAAAACTATTTATCCAAAATAGGTTTTATTAAGAAAATCTTGAGTTTCAATTTTTATTTGTAAGATTTCTACACTCGTATATGAGGCAGTTTTAACTTCCGTAGCCTCCAGTCCAGGAGACAGGCATGAATTCATGATTTTATACCCTACGTAGGTTTGGTATCACTTTATCCATAGCGAACTCAACCGCAGTTGAGAACTCAGAATGTTTATCACTACTTTGGCATTTAAATCTCCAACCTTAGCCCCTTCCAGTTGTACTCTATACTGATTCGATGGCACTGAGACCTAGGTTAGCCAGTTGTACCTCATCACCAAATCAGAGGTACTCATATCCCCTGACCACTTACCAGTTGTGCTACAACATGAATCAGTGGTGCTAAGACATTGGGGTAGCCAGTTGATCACCGCCACAAAAATCATAGATACTCCTCCAATGGCTTTAAAATATAGCGCCAAATAACCAAAACTAGTTATCAAACGTGTACTTCACTTGGCATCCGTCAACGCAACTTACTTACCTAATATGAAGATTAAACACCATCATATGATAATCTTTTATGGTTGTTTCCCACACACTATGGTTGATACGATTTAATACGACCCGTTGCCCGAGTGTAGTTATTTTAACCTTATATTATATCCCTATGTAGAGGGCCCCACCGGCAACATCAAATATGGCACTCTCCACCCACCATTTAATAACTCACTCTGACTTCACCTATCGGTTAAGTCAAAATACCAATTTCAGCTACACTAGCAGTTTATCCAAAATCGATTTAAATTTTAATTAAATAAGATTTTACCATGCATCAGTGAATTTCACAAACCTTTGTAAAACCATTTCATAAATATGGACAAAGAGAGCTTACTTGGATTTTGATCAAAATATGTATCTTCCTTCGATTGAAGATCAACAATTTGATTAAAATTTATTCCTAAAATTATATAAATGCCATTAGTTAGCGGCTAGTAAGTTTTTACATATTAGTAGATGTCCAACTCTTTCCTCTTATTATTCTAAGATTTATAAATTTTATATTGCGATCTTTAGAGCTTTATAACATTTCTTCCGTTGCGCTTTAGTTGAAAATTCGACCGACTGGATTTATTGATTTAACATATTTTAATTTATTCAACTATAATTTGAGATCTTTTGCATGAACAATTTGATTCAAAAATTTATTAATTTAACTAAAATATAATTTTTCTTATTTTTCTCTTTTCTTTTCTCTCTTATTATTATTATTATTATTATTATTATTATTATTATTATTAAGATGTGTATATGTGATATTGTAAAATTTTAACTCTTGCATTCCTCCTAATTTCCTCACTTTTGTATTTATATCCATTTTTCCTATTTATTAAATTTTTTCCCTCTCTTTTTTTCTTTTCTTCTATTCTTTCTTTTATTTCTTCCCCTGGGCATAATTATCCTTTCGTTTCCTTCTTCTCTCCTCGATCCTCATTTCTTCTCCGTGTCTCTCCCTCTCACTCTGGCTAGTGATCCCTCGATTCGGCCGCCTGCCCGCCGCCAGCTTTACGCAGCCTATGCCCGACCGGTGCCGTCGCCCGTCGGTCCCACTCCCGCGTTCACGCAGCCTGTGCTCGATCGTGCCGCTAGGGCTGCAGCCCGTCTCCTTCCATGTGTGCTTGTAGCCATGCCACCACCTGGGTCTCCTCCTCTGCCGATCACCGCCTCCTCCCGGCCTGGCCCCGCCCTGGCCCTTCTCCTCTTCCTCTGTGCATAGTTGCGCCCAGTCGCCGAGCCAGCTGGGCTGCACTCAGCTTTGTGAGTCCTGCCCGGCCACTCGTTGCACGCCCCTCTCCTCGGCGTTGCTCGGCTTCCTCACCTCTGCCTCCCAGCCTCCTTACCTCCTCTGGCTGACTCTCTCTCTCTCTCTCTGACTAGGGTTTGGTACACCCTAACCTTTCCCTTCCCCTTTCCTCACTGCCTACTCCCTATTCCCTCTGCTCTTACTGATTTACTATATGGCTATGCACTGAGAAAATGAGATTTGAATTTCCTATTGGATTGTTTGTGGTTCTATGTTTTTTAATGGTAAGTGATGAACTCTACTGTTGACGCACGGGTTGGAAGGCACCGCGATGGGGATCAATATTCGTTATGCACTGGGGAGTATTTGCGAATCATCGAGGAGTCACAGTGCAAGCCCCGCTGCGCTGAAAATATGAGACCACTAGTTGCTATACTCATCTTTAGTATTTAGTTGATTATTGTTTTTACTCAACTCCTGATGATACTTCTGATGCTTGGAATGGATATGACTACGGGTATGGGAATTACCTAGCTATGGGGAACGAAAATGAAATGTTGAGGAAAATGGGGAGGTGGTGCTGGCTATGATCAGTGATGTTGATGCTGTTGCCTTGACCTTCTCCTTGCTCTTGAGTTCGGTTGTTCTTGCTCCCTTGTTCCTGGCTTTTCTAGAGACTTATGGCTTTTGGCTTGCTTGTGCTTGTGTTTGGTTGCTTGGTCTAGTGGCTTACTGGGAGACTTGATCGTGCTTGCGTTATGGCTTGGCCTTTAAGCCTGAAGGCCTAAGGCTTTGGAAGATGGTTGGTTCGATGAATTTGACTGTGCTATCCTAAAGGCACAGTGGTTCATGCATATCTCATTTTTACTGTGGGCGTTTACTATTTACTAAGGACAATTTACTTCTCTATCGCACGATATTTTCAAAATACGTGTGTCTACGGATAATTACAGGTTTGTTAAATTGCCGAATGATGAACCCTAAATTTCGTGAGAGGTGCCGATTTGGCCCAGACGAATCTAGTATATCAGTGCACAATACCAAACCATACGGGACCGACGGTAATTCTAATTTAATTTCAATTTCATTTATTTATTCTAACCCACGGATTATTTTATTCTGATATGCATGCAATCTAACATGTAGGACCTATATTGAAGATTAGAATATCAAAAGGACACTGGTGTTTTATGTTTGTATTCTTGTAATTTTCCTTTTTAAGATGTGATTAATTATTTCTGTAAATTGTAATCCGGGTTGTAATTAAATAATCGAGTGTTACAATTTAATTTATTGTAACATATTGGTGATTTCTAAGTTGTGATATTACTTCTTTAATGATTAATTGAATTTAATATCATGCTTTATTTTATTTTAATGTCTTAATTGTAATGTTTAATTGACTGGGGTATTTCAGGAATCAATCTTTCTTGCTACAATCCCTTACAAAGTTTTGTCAGCTTCTTCCTGATGCTTCCACAAACATTTTTGCTCCAAGATTGTAAGCTCCTTTTCATTTGAACCAAAGCCTCAGCTATGCCACCCAAACCATCTGTACCTGACCTGTTCTCCACTTTTCATGCTCCAAAGCCTCGTAAGAATCTTCTTGCTGCCAAGCATTCTCATATCGAAACAAAGATTCCCCACGTAAATCCTTATTTTCGTAAAGTAACGGGCGGGGGACCCAAACACGATTTAGAAAAGTTCTTCTTCGCCTTACAAAAAATGCGCAGGACCTGTACGTAACTTGGAAGGATCTATCCGCGATTTGAAGAACTGAAGGGATTTTTTTGGAAAATAGGAGGGAGGACAGGTGGAAGAGGGAGGAGCCAGAGAACCTCCCGGATGTAATTGATGGATAATTTGCCATGATTTGTCCTCGCAGTTCAACACAACAAAACATTGATTTGATTTAGCAGAAGACACATTTCTTAGCAATGAGTTTGGTTACAACTTTAGAAACTCTGAATCTCACAATGATTGGTCGATTCTTACTTTCACATTGTTCTCACCTTCTTGTCTATTATCCCACGTAAAAGGTACACCTAAGAAGACCATATTGTGTAAGCAACAAGCACCTACAGCTTCCCGGGATCCTTCCATTTGCCATTCAACTCTTCCATTCTCGCCAAAATGTTCCGAAGAGTCAAGAACCTCATTAAAATCCCCACAACAAAGCTATGGTAGATCACTCTGTTTGCGAAGCCATTTCAAAAGATGCCAGCTCTCTTGTCTCTTGCCTTCCCGTAAAAATCAGTAAACCTCGACCTCCTTCCATCGCCTTCCTTATTTTGGACTGTCGCATCCATACAGGAGTCCGATTCGGTCACTAGATCGACTTCAACACACCGGGACCAAAAAAGTGCCACACCTGCTCGAATTCCTCTGTCGTCCTACGCAACCATATAAACCCACGGATAAGAGATTGTAACTTAAGCAATTACGCGTGAACCGTTGGATCGAAAAGAGACGGTTCAGATTGATCTAAAAAAATGGTTGCAAAAGTATTCCAGCAAAATAGTACTTTTGCAGTTAGTGTAGCAAAACATTGTAGTAAATGGATTTGGACGATCCACGTCATAGAGACTACATTTGATCCCTGTCCTGAACAAAGTATGCGTTAGATTCCTTACCCGAGAACCCCGGATACTTGTTTGAACAACAAAAAACAGGGCGGGATCTTCAAGCTTCACTAAATTGTGAAGCTCTCGAACTGCCGCTTGGTTCCCAAGCCCGCGGCGGTTCTAACTAAGGCAACTCATTACTCCCGGTGGGGCTGCATCGCAACCTCCACGGATCGCACTAAATCTGAGTTTTGTGTATTACTCGTTGCCTTCTTCTTGCTTTCTCGCATTTCCTCTAGTGATAGCACTGGTACTGGTACATTCACAAGTGTGCTTCTCTTGCTTCCTTGATTGTCATCATCAATCGCCATGGCATTTGCTTGCCTACCTTTGTGTAACAAGGAGTCTTGAAGATCAAAAGGGAGGAAAATTTCGTATTTAGCACATGTTTGACCTCATTATTTCAAAACGATACAACTTTCTGGCGTATTTACAAAAAAATCACCCATGGCCGGTTCTCCAGCTACCAATGATCCCATGGCCGGTTCCCCAGCTACCAATGATGCCTTGGCCGGTTCCCCAGCTACCACTGATGCCTTGGCCGGTTCCCCAGCTACCACTGAAGGCTATGGCCGGTTCCCCAGCTCCCATTGTTGCCATGGCCGGTTCCCCACTTCCCATTGTTGCCATGGCCGGTTCCCCACTTTCCATAGAAGCAATAAGCAATTTAAAAATTGAAATTGAAAGTCTGTAAAATGAAATGTCCCTCGATATCTGAAAACATGACCGTTTATCTGTGGAAAAAATCGTATTTGATACAACTTATAACTCGTATTCTGGAAAAAATACTCATCTCCGGTTCCCGGTATACAAGAGATATATCTCCAGTATACCAGGAACCGACCAAGACTTGACCGGCGAACCAAGAACCGGCCAAAGCAGCGGCCGAAATTAGTACTGTATCAGCCCCTTGCGTTAATTTTTTTGGAAAAATTGATTAAATAACCAACACTTAAATAGAAATTGAGGAAATAACCTTCATTAAATCGAAATACCTTGAATAGCACTCGTTTCCGCCAGATGAAGCGGCTTCCGCCACACGGCATGGAGGAAGCCGGGCTTCCGCCACACCACGTGGCTTCCTCCATGCCATACGGCGGAGACCACCCGCTTCCGCCACCTGGTCTGGCTTCCTCCATGCGGTGTGGCGGAAACCAGCTGCTTCCGCCACGTGGCGACGTGCACTGCCGACCGGCACCTAGGCGCGGAAAAATTGAGTTTTCGCGGTAAAATAAGTTGGGCAGTACTAGCAGCCGGACGTCCGATTTTTTTGTTTTTTTCGGACGCCGTGCAACATTTTTTTTCAACGTATGAAACATTTTTTTCACTACGTAGAAAAAAACTTTCACGCGTGGAAAAAAATGTTGCGAAAAAATCCGCCGTCCGATCACTAGCAATACCGAAATAAGTTACCCAAAACTTGACCTAATTTTCGCGAGAATTACCACGTTCTTTATGAAAACAATCATGTGTTCTAAATACTCTTAACATACATAGATGGTATGCTTAAGATAAACTACAGGTGCTTCTTTATATATAAGCCATCCGTAAATCTTTACCAAATTTGACCAAGTATCTTGTAATTTAGAGAAAGTAGAAGAGGTTCGAATTCAAATTGAGGTGATCTGTTTGGTCGAAATTCAACGAAAAGCAAGGCGTATTACACTATTGCTCTCGTTGTAGTAGGTTTTGTAAATTAACATAATCACCGAAGATTACGTGTCCCATTTCTGCAGATTGCGACATATTTGAATTTCCCCAAATCCCCATCGAATCATTGGAAAAATTGAGTAAATAAGTCACGAGGAATGGGCGAAATAAGAATCTCTTGAATTGCATATGGCTTACAAATGCTAAACAGCAATGGCATGTACGGCACACTCTCACCGAGTATACCGGACTAAACCTAACATGCTTTAGGGAAAGGGAAGAACAACAAGGGCCCTTCTCGTACACTCTCATTGAGTGCAGAGGATATTTCCCCTTGCGCAACCCATCGGTGCTTTGCCGCCGCTCGCCCTAGCCGCCTCTCGCGCTTCCTGTCACGCTCGGCCTCGCTCGGCCGCCAGCGCTGCCGTTCGGCCTCCTCTCTGCGCATTTGTTCGGCAAACTTCATGCGCTTCTCCTCTTCCTGCTTGCTCACGGCATTGCTGCTCTACCATAGCTCTGCGATGCGAGTACTCCCAATTCCGCATCCTCTCCATCTCGTGAGTTCCGCCTCCGTCGAGAATTTGATGAACTCGCATAATGGAGGCTGCAGTTGGTGACAAAAGATGGTATAACAGTGTTAAGGTTTGGACGGTTTGATGCAACAGCAAATGCGAGTACGAACATACCGGGCTCCTCCGCCGCATCCGCATCCCCAGCATTGGCTCGGAGTCGTGGTTGCGGCAGCTCCAATACCTCATACCGTAAGTGTATGAATTGTCTCTGATTGCCGAAGCGGCAAGGATCCCCGCATAGGCACATGGGGACCTCCATGCCGTCGGGGACGGACTGGACAACGCTGTGCCTTGGGGGCGAGGGGAACTCCATTGGCACCGGTTGGTTGGCCAGCAAACTTGTGCTTCGTGGTTTGGATTGCTTGCTTCGTGTGAATATTCGGAGACGAGCGGTGGGGTTTAAATAGCCACCACCACCAAACGAGAGAATCGGAGCAAAGAGACAAGGTCAGCTAGAATGCTTTGTACAGTTTTATCGATGACAAAAGCTTAAAATGTTAACAGGCGTGCTTTTGATATGACATGGCAGGCATACTGTTACATCTTTGACAGCAATGCTTTTACAGCTTGACAGCAATGCTTTTACAGCTTTATAGATGACATCGACGGGTCATGGCAGTTGAGTACACGCTTTGCGAGATGCAATCTAGGTGGCTTTCATGGCTCAACAGAAAGAAAAGGACTACATGTTTTGTCTTGTGACTATAATACTTAGGGTTATTGGGCGTTGAGAATTTATATGCAAAGAGAGTCAGAATGGCGAGATATTTTTACATAATATGGTAGTCCGTATACGAAATAGCAAATCTGGTACATTCGGACCCAAAAATTACTTCGAACATGCTTTTTTACGGGCCGCCGAAAATCCTTCGTCGTTAGGGTTTGTCCGCGACTTTAATACTTAGGGTTATTGGGCGTTGAGAATTTATATGCAAAGAGAGTCATGGCGAGATATTTTTACATAATATGGTAGTCCGTATACCAAATAGAAAATCTGGTACATTCGGACCCAAAATTACTTCGAACATGCTTTTTTACGGGGCGCTGAAAATCCTTCGTCGTTAGGGTTTGTGCGCGACTTAAATACTTAGGGTTATTGGGCGTTGAGAATTTATATGCAAAGAGAGCTGTAACTAGAATGCTTTGTACAGTTTTACTGATGACAAAAGCTGAAAAAGTTAACAGGCGTGCTTTTGATATGACATGGCGAGGCATGCTTTTACGACTTTGATAAAGCAATGCTTTTACAAATTTTTACAAAGAATGCTTTTACAACTTCTGAGATGACATCGACCTTCATTTGGACTATTTGCCATTGTTGTTTTCAGCGTGTTGTCATATCGGCCTTCTCACCTTTTGGCATATCACCATTGTCGACCATTTGTCATATCATCATTTGGACTATTTGCCATTGTTGTTTATTTTTAATACGTTCATTTGTCATATCGCTTTTTCATCCTTGTGTCATATCATCATATTCACTTTGTCGCATATCGGCTAATATACGAAAGAACACAAGGTTGAATGATCGTTGTCGGTGAATATGATATTACATGCATGTAATAAAAATATGCTCCATTGAACCAAAAAAATAACTTCGAATAACTTCGTGAACAAAACAGAAAGCTTCATAATAGTACAAAGCGCATTACGATACAAATGAAACACATAATAGCAATAGAACAAAGTACAATAGGAGAACAACTACAACAACATTTCTTGTGAACAAGAACTAACATACAAATGGATGCGAGGTAGAGCGGCTTTAGAACTTTCCGAATCATCACTATCATAGAATTCCACACCCTCTTCTTCTTGAAAAACTCCCAGCGGTCACGTTTGTAGTCTTCACGCTATGGCCTTCAAGAGGAACAACCAAATCAGGGCTTACACTTCGTGGTTATCTTGTGCAGTAGCGCTCAAGGCAGCGATCATACGCTTCACGGTTTTCTTCTTGTTCAGGCCGAACTCCCTCTCTTTGTGGTAATTCTCGTCATCGTTACCCTATTAAGTTCTGCGCTAGATCCTTCCTCTGGTGTCCCATTGGAAGCGTCTGTTTAAAGGCCGGTGTATTTATATCGTCGCCCACCGCGATATTGGCATCCGGTAGACTACACGACAGTGTCAGCATGGATATTTAAAACTGGAGCAATAGAATAATCATCGAAATATGAAGATATCGAAATACATTTAGACGTACAGAGAAATTTGGGCATCTATAGAACGTTCGTCCGTTATTTGGCGCAGTGCTGGAGTAGCAGGTTTGAGCATCCACATGGCAGTTAGGGCAAATGACACGCCCTGCGTTGGCAACCACTGAGCTCGACGCCTTCGACATGGCTTGGACAGAACTGACGAACACTTAAGTCGGTATCCACACGAAGGAAAAATATCAATAAGAAGCATAATAAGTACGAAATAATGTGGACTGACCCAACAACACAACAATGTGACTGACCGTACAAAATAACTTTTGTAAATAATACCTGTGGAACAAGAAGCTGAAATGAAATATTGGAAAAAAGGAAAGCTAAACTACCAGCTCTCCTCTATGCGCTCAGGGTTTTCTCAACTCAATCCAAACTTGATGAACTCGGAGCAATGTATCGCGTTTGCCTGATAGAAGTGCAGGCGGCCTTGCAATTTATAGGCAGGGAGCGAGGGAGAAACGAGACAGCTGGCGGCACATCACCGTGCGGGGCGATGGGCCAAGACAGAAAATCGACACGTGGCAGCGTTTGCGGTCTTTCGATGAAGTCTGGCTGCTTGGCGATGGCTTGGGAGTAGCCACCATTTGCCGAACATTAGCGCAGCGAGGTGGGGTCTGGCTGAACGATAACATTGCAAAACCGCGGCTTCGTGGCGGTATTTAGGCGGAAAGCGGCATGCCCGGCCAGTCCAACCTATGTGGCATTGCGTGAGCCAAGACGTTCGTATCACGCATCGATGTCGCTTTCACCCACCAAAGCCGCCCAGCGTGTAGTGGGAGGGAATCGGCTGGCAGAGGCATCGTTTGCCGCGCGCGGTGTGGGGCCTGGCTATAGCTTAGCTGCACCGGCGGTGGCAACAACGGTGGCGGCACATTAGCGTGCGAGGCGAGGGGCCTGGACAGGAAAGCTACACGTGGCGACATCAGTTCCTTTGCATCTGTGCCTATGCATATGCATCTGACTTTCTAGCTGGTAGAGAGGTGCCGATCCAGGCTTTGGCGGCTATGCTTGACGAGACGACTCGAGCGATCTGTACCACACATGCATTTGACATGACATGTCGGACAGGTTCTGACAGCCATGCTTACTGTTGTGTTGATTAAATTACACTAAGCGAGTCATTTCTTATTCATTTGTCCTTAAGCTCGTCATTAACTAATTAACTCACAAGAGGACATTGAAACTTTGGTGCATATGACCACATGCGACCAAGCTTTCATCGTAGTCCCTTGAAATCCGGATGCTTTCCTTTGCGGTGGTCACATGCGCCGGACGGTGGCACATTAAGCGTCGAGGCGAGGCGCCGGACAGAAAGCGCCACGTGGCGGCGTTCTGATTTGGGGTCTGGCTGGTAGCTTGGTGTCCAAGTGGCCTGACAGAGCTGTTGGCAGTGTCATGTCAATTCGAGATTTTGCGACTTTTTCAGCGTGTTGTCAAAATCGCCTGAGAGACCTGCATGCTCAGCGTTTCCTCTTGGGGTTGTCGAACTCCTCGCGTTCTTAATTAATAGCCAGACAAATGCATGCATCTGCGAACATCCATGCGAGACATGGCCTTTGCTTTCGGTGGTTCGATTAGACTCGATAGGACGGCAATAATGCAAACTTCTTTGGGATGGAATCGACCACGGCTATAGCTTAGCTGCGGTGGCGGCATATTAGCGTCTTGAGGTGAGGGCCGGGACGAGGAGGCGGCGCGTGCGGCCTTTGCAACGCTATTTGTGGGGAGCCTAGCTGAAGCGAATCTGCAGCTGGTAGTGGCCAGCCAACAATTGGCAGCACATTAGCGAGGGAGGGGAGGGGCCGACATCGGAAAGCGGCCCGTGGCAGCTTGTTGTTTGTTGTTGTTGTTCGTAATAATCAGTACTGTTTGAACGTCCCCTCTGGTTACGAGCCTTCTTTCATATCACCTTTTCCAGCCTTTAGTCATATCATCTTTTTACAGAATATGGTAGTCCGTATACCAAATAGCAAATCTGCTACCTCCGCCCCAAAAAATAACTTGAGACATGCTTTTTTACGGGCCGCCGAAAATCCTTCATCGTTAGGGTTTTTGCGCGACTATAATACTTAGGGTTATTGGGCGTTGAGAATTTACATGCGAAGAGAGTTGTAACTGAGATATTTTTAGAGGATATGGTAGTCCATACACCAAATAGCAAATCTGCTACATCGGGCCCAAAAAATAACGGTGGAATACGAATCATATTAAAGGCATAAAATACAGCGATTAAATGGATAAGTTACAACATAACGTAGTCACGCGGGAAAAACAACGGTGGAATACGAGGCCTTACCAACGTACATGACGGGTGCCTCACTAATACATATTATTTTAACAACTCTAAGCGAACAGGATTACAACTATCCGTAATCATCACTATCTATATCAATACCCTCATCTTCTAGGTATCTTGCCCGGTAGATCGCGTTTGCCCTCCTCATCACTCTCGTAGTGATAAGGACACAAGTCCGGTCTGCATCTTCGATGTCCTCTTTTGTGGCAACCTCTTGTGATTTGCGAGCTATGGCTTGAAGGTCCGGATGTTCTAGCTGTGGGGTCTGATTGCAGTAACTCGTTCGACTGTATGGCAACCATTTCGAGGCTACTAGCTATAGCTTCGATGTCGATCACAAAGTCGTTGAATACGTTGGCACTTGAACTTGTGCCAGGACTAAAGTTTTCCTTTGCAATTTTATTCAGGTCAGCTGCGATACCATCTATTTCTTTTATTGTCCAGGCCAAGCCTTTCTTGAGCCGCTCCGGATCCTTGTCCATCTACACAATGGTAGCAATTATATTTCAGCCTAAAAGAGTAGGTTTCAAGCATAACTGAATTTTACTTCCAACAAAAATATAAAAAAGAAATAGATGGCCTCAAAGCCCCCAAGAACCAATCAATATCCCTTGTACTTCACAGACCCAACAACACAATAATGTAGCTTCGCCTCCAAAATAAGTTTCGTAAATAATACCTGTGAAAAACGAAGCCCGAATCAAATATTGAAAAAAGGAAAGCTAAACCACTAGTTCTACTCTTTGCGTTGTGGGTTTTCTGAACTCACTCGCAGCTTTATGAACTCGAAACAATGGCTCACGTTTGCCTGATAGAAATACATGCGGCCTTGTAATTTATAGCGAGGTCATGAGGGAGAAACGAGCCAGTGGCGGCACATCGCTTCGGAGCGAGGGGCAAGGCAGAAAGCGGCACGTGGGAGTGTTTGCGGTCTGCGGATGGGGTCCAGTCAGTAACCACATCTCGGCATTGGCCAAGAAATGGCGGCACATTAGCGTCGAGGCGAGGGCCGGACAGAAAGCGCCACGTGGCGGCGTTCTGTGTATTTGAAGTCTGGCGGTTCAAAGCTGCGACTCACGATGGCCTGGTAGTGCACAGGGAGCAGTTTGCAGCAGATTAGCTTGCGATGCGAGGGGCCAGGACAGGACAACGGCCCGTAGCAGTGGTTGCGGTAGCGAGGTGGGGGCCTGGTGAGCGAAATGCAGGTAGCGATGACCTTTGGCCGTGAAATCTTTGTGAACATAGATGACAACTTGAAACTTTTCGGCACGCCATAGAGTATCACGCTTCAGTCTAATTTTTTTTAATAACAAAGCTGATTTGACAAGTTTTTCATTTTGTAGATAATTCCAAGACGCAACTTTTGCATTTCGACAAGTTTTTCATTTGAGCAATATAAAAAATCATATAAAATCGAAAATGTTACCGCGGACCAAATATCAACTCTATCACATTTGTCACGGACCAAATTGAACAGTCTGCCGTAACTTGCAGTTTTGGAGTTCTTTCTGTGCTCGAATCATTTTTTGGTCTACATGAAAGTTGTAGAGAATTCCAATACGAAACTTTTTAATGTTGACAAGTTTTTCATTTGAGCAACATAAAAAATCATAGAAAATCGGAAATGTAAGTGTATTGGTGCCGGACCAAAGAAAAGCATGTCGCGAAGGCCGTTCTGTAATTCGCAATTTTCTAGATCTTCCCGTGCTCGAATCATTTTTGGCTCTACATGAAAGTTATAGAAAACTTCAAGACGCATATTTTTTGTGTTGACAAGTTTTACATGTGAGCAACGGAGAAAACCAAAGAAAAATCGGAAAGGTATGCTGTACTGGGAATCAATGAGTTTTATCGACAGTTTAACCACCACGATCGGCGATTCAAGACCGAGTCCTGCGTGGTGGCCAAGGTACGTGTCTTTCCATCATAGTTAATTAATTAAAAATACTTGAGTTAATACCATTAACTACGAGAGAGCAACATCCATTTTGTTGCATAGATACATTTATATCCGAATACATTTGGAAAGATACATATTGTCTTACAAATAATTCGGTAATTACACATCTGAACTGCCAATATAGACAGCTTTATGAGCGAGAGAAACTCTAGTTCAAGCAGAATACTTATTTTATTAAGATGGTTGTACCACAAATGCATAAAAGCACTACATAGTCCGTCACACACAATTATTGAACGTTCCAGCGTGAACAAAAGAAGGGTGCTACCGGCCCGGACTAAGTACTCCCCTCGCTACTATCACGAAGCGCACCGGAGCACAGGAAGGTCCTGGCTCCCCAGGCCGCCAAGAAGTCTTGGAGCGCCTCGTTGCTCACCACGCCGCACGGACTTCCGTGCGATTACTCTGGCGGCGGACCTCGGCGACGCTTGACCCTCGCGGCGTGCGGGGTCGAGCCTCTACGTGCAAGGTCCTCTGGCTGGGGCGGCGATGGTGGTGCTGTCCGCAGCGCCTCTGCACACGTCTGGCCGAGATGGAGCGCCGTGACGCCGCAAGTCCTTGGTGAGCGATCTCGGCCTCGCCGCAGCAAGATCCCTGTAAGTGTCCTGAAGCTCACCAGAAATGTGGACGTACGCCTTGTCCTGCGCCCGGATGAGCTCACCCATGTGCACAATGGTGGGGTCTGACTCCAACTCGAAGCTCCGGAACCGGTTGTGAGTCCTCCCCACCTCATGGGAGGGAAAGAGCCGATCTGGTGTCCTCCAACAGTAGCGGTAGCTCTCGGCCGAAGTGAAGGAGAGCTGCCTGGCCGCATCTGCAGAGCATCATCGAGCTTTAGCCGCTCCTTTGTGAAGTACCGGTCCGGTCATTCCATGAGGACCCTTGGCGAAGATGAGCAATCTCACTGTCCAAAAGTTATGGCTAAAGCGAGGAGCGGAAAGCGGCGGTACTCCGGCGGCGAGTGTAGCCCAGCTCTGGAGCATCAAAGATAGCTCCTCACAAAATCCTCCCTCCGTCATGCCAAGCGAGGTGAAGACAGGCATCTACAAAATTTTTAAGCAAGACAAGGTCAGAAACATTTTAGATATAATACAATGGAAGAGCAAGATACTAGGACGAGAATACGTAGAAGTGAAGAAGCTTATAAGTGCGTAAATATGTCTTATGAAAAATTTCATCGTTAACTTTCACAGGTGATGTTAGAGCAATCATTCCAACGATGAGACGTTATTTCGAATCAGATCAAGGTTGTAGCCACCGACAAAATTTTGAAGCAAGACAAGGTCGATAAAACATTTTAGATATAATACAATGGAAGAACAAGATACTACGACAGAATACTAGAAGTGAAGAAGCTTATAAGTGCGTAAATATGTCTTACGAAAAAATTGAATCGTTCAGGCTTTGCCGTTCTAACTAGGTCACGTCCTACGGTATTAACTTTCGCAGGTCATGTTAGAGCAATTATTCCAACAGTAGAAATTAATTCGAAGTGTACTGAAGGTTGTAGCCACCAACATCATGCAATACGGGAAATGGACAGCACTTTGTCCAATTTGCACGCATAACTTTAATACGTACAATTAGTAAATACATGAGACGGAGGCCCTACATGAAGTTATTTTACATTATTGGCGGCCCCGCGGCGGCGTCCGGCTTGCCTTCTCATGAATTCCTCGGTACATGCATGGCCCAGGGGACCTGTGTTCCTCAGTCCTGCGGCCTGTGATGGCCCCTGCCTACTCGGACCTGGGCGGTCCTCGACATCTTCGTCAGGGGGAGGTGCACCCGACGCAAAGGTATATTGTCGCGAGTCCTGGTGGGAATAGTTGTACCATGCATCTGGATTGGTCGTTTGTAGTGGACCCGCATGCAGTATGTTTGCAACCGGTTGCGGTTGCGAGACCACCGGCTGCCCCCCTAGTAGAGCAGTAAAGGTAGTATGTCCTAACATCAACTCGAGGTCGAAATCACCAGGCTCGCTCCACTGTTGTGGTTGATCAGTCCGTCGCGTAGGAGGCGAGAAATATGGCACTTCGGCGCGGCGGTGGGGCCGACGTGCGAGTATGTCGTCCCATGGTGACCACGGTTACGCTTGGCCAGGCGTAACAATGCTCCTGCTCCCCTTGTTCCCAGCGATTAATTGGGACTTCAACACGAGGAGCTAGGATGATGGCGCTGATGGCTTCCCACATGGGGCGTGGGCGCGCGTCTTTGGGGCGTCCTCTCGATGCGCCACTTGAGGGACGGATGCCGACGGACCGCCTAGCGTGTGAGGTATGAGTTGGATCCATGCGAGGAGAGCCGTAGTTGCGTGGTCGTCGTGCGAGCCTCAAGCCCACGCATCGCCGAGAGTAATCTGGCCCCCTGAGACGCGAAGAAACGTCTCATATGATTGGCTGCCGACGTCGAGCCTGAGGACCGGAGGAGTGGGGCGCCTTGATTCATCGCCATGGGCAATTATTTGCGATGCCTCCCGAGTTCTGCGTTGCGGTATGTAGTTATTAGGAATTTGAATATGAAAGTTATGATAAATATTACTACTACGATGGGTGCACGAGTCTGCGCATGTCGCGACTTTTCTTCCAGGTACGCCATGGCGCGTGGTTCGATCTCCTGGTGAGCAGCGTGGCAGCGTCGCGGCAGCGGTACCATGCAAGGTAGGCTGTCGTACTCATCGGGTCGTGCGGCCCAATGGGATGGACCACCTCTGCAATCTTGACTCGACCCATCGCGTGATGTGAGTACCGTGGATCGCGGTCCAATCGATTGCTTCCCGCACTACCCATAGCGCTTCTCTGTAATGGTCAATGCATTGTAAAGGCAAATGTTTGTGAAGATGACAATAATGACACACATGAAATACGTACCCGTCGACCTCCCATCCGCGGTGGTGGAGCCGGATTATCTGCCGCCACCCGAATCGTTGGGCGCGTTCGAGCGAATAGACCTCCACCGCGTTCATGTACCACGGCGAAGCATGTCGTCATCCAAAGTGACATGTCCACCAGGCAGCAACCAGATATGAGCCCTTGGGTGGCAATTTCGTCGGCTCGTTGCGGCGTCCATGGATCCCAAGTCACATTGTCCGGTTAGTAGGTCCATATCTGCTACCACCCGCTTTGTAGCTACTTTGGTCATCAAGCGGCGACCATCTTAGCCGTCGTGCATCCAACGATCACCCATAGTGGGGCGAGAGGGCTCTGGCATGTCATGGCCCACCTCGAGGGGGTAGTACCTTCAACCGATTGTCGGCCTAGATATCGGAAGGTACTCCCAACTCCACCTCTGGAGCAAGTGCACGCACCGATAATTGTGCCCCTAGCGGTATGTAAATGCGCGTAGCCGCACAACCCACGATGCGTGTCGGCTAGGACCGCGGATGCCCGGTGTATGTCGTCATATCCTCTAGATTTGCGGCCAACTCACGAGCTATCAAACTATATGCGGGGAGATGGTGTCATCCTTTGTTAAGTATTCGTGAACATCAAACCACCAAGCAAGCAATACAGATAAACTTCGTAATGTCGTTCTATGGTAGCTTAAATGCGCATCCTGTGGGCATGGTTGGTACTCTTGTAATGCGTGTAGCCACTCGTTGACACTCAGGTATCCTTACTTGTGTACGGCACCCCAAACCTGCAGTACTCGGATTAATGAGGTACATCATGTCGTTATCATTTTAGACATTACTTAACAAATAATCTCCATGTACCTGGCCGTCACGTCTGCTGCCCACGAGGCCTCTTAGGCGGGATAGGACCACGAGTTGGCCCCTAATGGGGAGGCCGGTGAGCATGGCTACGTCTCTTAGAGTGATAGTCATCTCACCGAATGGAAAGTGAAATGTGTGCGTCTCCGCCGCCACCGATCGATCAAACCGATAGAAGTGCCGATCGAGGCCTGGCATCGGCGTGGTCATGCCCCCTACCATCGTAGCTCCGTCCATGAGAAGCGAAGGGTAGTAGACTGCAGGCGAGTGGAATATGGAACCGGCCGTCCAACCTCGGTATTTTGTGCAACGGCCGGCGGAGACAGGCGGGCAAGCGAAATGTGCACGCAATTAAGGTTAGAGGCATCGCAAATATTGCACCACATGTAACATACAATTGAGTCGCACCTCATGTCCTGAACAAATCGCCCTCGCACGGTGTTTCGCATCAACCAACTCATGAGTAGCTCACTGGAAGTGCAATGCCCGCCATAGCCTGCAATGTCAGCGGTAATAGGAATACACGCCGAGTACGCATACGCTACGTACCAAATATGAAGGAAGGGACGCACTACAAAGTACACAATTAGAAAGTACACATTCTTGAGTACATAATACGAGTCGCACTACTTAGATACACAATGTCAAATTATGCACTTTGCTAATTTGGATTGGGGCACCTCCTGTGATGCGTGTCCAGGTTGTTTGCATAATGAGCACTTTACGCCAATCCATCTACCGCATCACCGCATCCATGTCACCTTGCATTACGGTGCTCCTTGGCCTTCACGGCTCTGTGCGTCTACTCACGAGTGCGGTTTCCATGTGGGGCCCTCGAAGAGCTGTAGTTCGCTCCAAGCGTGAGCGAACTCATCTTTGGGCGCCAAGTGCTCTTCAAAGCATGCACGGTGTAGTATGGTGAGATGAACTGTGATGCATCGTTCCCACCCATGTCGCGACATGCGGCCAACACATGGGAGCACGGGATGTGATGCGGCCCGGCTTGTTGCACGTCGCAGGTAGCCTCCTCCGCCCCAATTAGCACTTCTTTGCACGGTGTCCCCGCGAGATACCAGTTGGTATTTGCGCTTGCACATCACCTCGAATTTATTCGTGCCTGAGTCATAAATCCTAGTGCGGTGGAAGTGTGCCTTTTGTCTTCTCGATTGGAGGATCTTCTCCACTCTTGGTGCGTCACGTAGTGACATACGCCTCGGCGGCGTTCAGCGATCACGGAAGTAATCAGCCGCCGGTAAAAGGTGAGCTCAGCGATTGAACACAGCGGAAGGCGCGAACACCCTTAAGTACGTTGTTGAAAGCCTCCGCTATATTCGTGGTCATGACGTTGTACCTAAAATGGTTTATGTTAGCTTCAGCGAGAATTCACGTAAACACCGCGGTAATTACCATGAACTCTTTGGTTTGTCCGTACCTCGCTCCGTTAGGTGTCGTGGAGTAAGCGCCCACCGCTTCGGTGGCTTCCCGCAATCCTTTGGTGAAGGTGGGCGCGTCGACTAACCAAAGTCGGGCCTGCCACCACTTGAGAGCGTAGTTGTTGTTCCTGTGATTGGGCGTCTTCCATCATCTTCCGTGTGGTGTCGTTCAGCTGCGTCCATATCGTGTTGAACTTGTGAGGTTGGTTTTGAAGGCACATGGCTTTGAACCTCTTCACCATCGCCTTGTTCTTGTAGCTTGAATACAAGTTCGCACCTAGGTGTCGCATGCACCATCTCCTCTCCACATCGGGGCGGTTCAGGAGCTTGTCTTTGTCGTGCATGACATCCAACGCGTGGAGAAGGCCTTTGTTGCGGTCGGACACAACGCATAAGCGCGCTCCCTCGTACCCACGACCGGCTCTTAAGCGGTGCCAAGAACCACGACCAACTATCGTTGTTCTCACTCTCCACGAGCGAAGCGCCAATGGGATGATCTGGTTATTTGCATCTGCGGCGAGTGCGATTAGCGGCGTCCACGGAACTTCCCACTCGAGGAATGTACCGTCGACGCCAAATAAGCTGATCTGCAGATGCTTAAAAGCTTCGATGCATTGTCCAAGCGACGAGAATAGCCTGGCGAGGTACCGCTCGTCAGGGCTCAAAGACCCGTCCTCCATCCTTACATGCTCATCCCCGGTCAGGCCCGAGTGCACTGGGTTTGTCATGGCTATCTTACGTAATAATCTAGGAGCAAAGTTGAAGGACTCCTCGAAGCCCCCAAAAAGCATCTTCAATGCCTTACTGTTTTGCTCGCCAGGTGTGCTATACGTGATCACCATCCGTGTTTTGTTTGCATCTCCTCCATAATTACACGGGGTCATCGCGATGTTGGTTCCAACGATGTTCACTATGTTCTGCGCTCGTGCTTGGCGTTCATTAAATCGCTCATGTTCCTTATGGATTCCTCGGTGCATGTATGAGGAATATATACACGAACCTTGAAGTAATCCTGGTGCTTTGGTTGCTGAACTCGTACAAAGAAGGGACAATGGGGTACTTTTTGCACTTAACCTCGTACCGCGGTGCGATCCGGCCGATTCTGAGTGTGCTCCCGTCTAGTCATGGCGGCGTGCGTGCTTAGGAAGTGAATTGCCTCACGCTTGTTATGGAAACGTTGCTCAACTCGAATGTCATTATGGGTGTGCGCCCGGTGACGATGTTCTTGTAATCCGCGAGGTACAATCCAGCGAGACCAATGGCTCGAAAATATTGTATAGCGAGTCTTTGGGTCATCATCGTCGCCGCACCTTCATCCCCGCTACCGCCACCTTCACCAACCTCCGCCGCATCAACTTGTTCTTCGCCATCGTCGCCGCTCCTACATCCCTCGCTTAACGCCACCTTCACCAACCTCCGCCGCATCAACTTGTTCTTCGCCATGCCCGAGGTCCACCTCCACGATTGGTGGATCCTGTGAGTGGATCCTGTGGCCCATGTGACAAATCATGGTCTCTTTGCTTGAAAGACCCGAACTCCTCATTGGTGTCGTGCAAATACCTCTACATACACTCCTAACTCGAAATTCTCTTCGTTCGCTTTGCGAGCATACAAATCCCACGAACTATCATTTCTCAATTTGGAAGAGTGTGTACACAACCATATGCATTTGTTTGGAGCGTATCGTGGGCGAACCCCTTCTAGGCGAACCACTGTGCGTATCACGGTTCACACGTAGAACGGCAACAACATGTGATTTTAGTGGCCCAATCCACTCGGGATGGCTATTGTCTTTGTCTATGTGCATGCGATTGTCCATAGTCACCACTCTACCGTGCAAAGCAGAGGGCCGTTCTCCATGATATATATTCAAAAATGTGTCCATCTGTAGCACAAATATTAAACCTTTTAGTCATTACAATTTTTATCCAGGCAATTTTAATCAAATTTGCACCAAATTTACCGCACCAGTTCATCGATTCTACATGTCTCGCATAGCCTAACATTGTTACTTCCGATACTCTTTCAAATGAGATGTTTTCTTGTTTTTCTCTTTTCTTTTCTCTTCTTTCTTTCCTCTTGTTCTTTCTCATGAATTCACGGCATTACGGTGTACTTTAAGTGCGTCATGGCTCGATATGAGCTACCGTATAAAAGCTAATTGGTGCACCCTAAGTTTTTACGAATTCATGCTCTTTACTGACCTACTAGGAATAACAAAAGTGGCTTCATAATTTTCAATGGTTAACTAATCACGTTAACGTTATACCGGATTGATTATGTCTTACGCGTAACACCTAATTAATTACGAACTACTCAAATTATCTACAAATTCAAATCCCTTTTCCCAACTCGCTTATCATATTATTCTAGGAGTTATAAATTTTACCTTCACATTTTTAAGCTAATTGGTGCACCCTAAGTTCTTTTCACGAATTCATGTTCTTTCTTTTGACTACGAATAACAAAGGTGGCGTCATAATTTCGAATGGTGAAATAATCATGTTATACCAGTTGATTATTTCTTACGCTTAACACCTAATTAATTACAAACTACAAAGATTATGTACAAATTCAAATTCAGATTGATTATTCTTAGGATTTATAAATTTTACCTTGACATTTTATATGATCGGCCAAATTGCGATGATTATTCTTAACCCATTTTAATTATCTGACCGATTCTACAAGTCTCGCCTGACCTAAGATCGGTACTTCCCAATACTCTTTCAAATGGAATGCTTTTCTTGTTTTTCTCTTTTCTTTTCTCTTTTTCTTCCTCTTGTTCTTTCTCATGAATTACGGCATTACGGTATACTTTAAGCTGCGTCAAGGCTCCCAACATGAGCTACAGTATAAAAGCTAATTGGTACACCATAAGTTTTTTACGAACTCATGTTCTTCACTACCTACTAGGTTATTACATCCTGAAATTGCCTAAATTGATTGAATTGATCGATCGGTGCACTCGCATTTTTAACCCATATCTAATTTTCAATCTTTGTATCATAATTTTTCAGCATGAAATAAGCGAGTTATATCGAATTTATTGCTTCCTATGTTGAACAACAACTAAATTAGAAATTACTAAAAATTAACTATAAATTCAAATTTATTTGATCAAAAACATTATAGTATTGTTTTAGTATTTATAAATTTTACTTTTGGATTTTTAAGGATTTACTCAATTTTATATCATTAATTTTACTTTTTATTCCATTTTAATATTATTACGTATGTAAAGGTTTGAGGTGTTACGATTAATTCCTAAATTCTTGGTACATGAAAATAAAGCGAGAAATGGAACATTTGTACATGTCTAACCCAATCTTGAAGCTACGAGCGATGTCATGTCAAATTTTAATGGAATGTGGGAATATATCTACAAAGTTTACGAAAATTAACGCATGCATACATACATTTCTTGAACAAGCTGGATCTAAGTAAAATAATGGGAACAACATGATCGATAGAGGTGCTTACCTTGCTCGGAGTTTTCTACAGCGGAGTTGAGGTCGGCAGTGCGTTCTCTACAACCGGTATCTACGAAGCAATAACAGGAGAAAGAAGTAAAAGAAGTAATAATGCAAAATAACTTACCAAGGTCGGAAGTTCGGCGCACCAATTTTTAAGTCATATTAAGCAGCTACGTTGGTTCGAGTTATTATGTTCAGAAAGGAGGTTAACTCCTTCCGGGTCCAAGTGGTGATTACGTCCAAAAAAAAAACAGTCCTTCGCTCGAAGCGAATAATGTTGATTAACGTTGACAATAAAACTTAGGGGTATTGCGGCAGCATATTTTTGTAGCAAAGTAAGGTGTAAATAAAATATTTTCCCAGAATATGGTACTCCATATATCGAAGAGCACATCTGCGATCTCCTTGTCAAAAATTACAATTAAGCGTGTTATTTTACGAATTTGCCGAAAAGGCTTAAAAGTTAACGTTGACAATAAAACTTAGGAGTTATTGCGGCATATTTTTGTACCAAAGAAAGGTGTAAATAAAATATTTTCGCAGAATATGGTACTCCATATATTGAAGAGCAAATCTGCGATCTTCGTGCCAAAAATTACATTTAAGCGTGATATTTTACGGTTTGCGAAAAGGCTTAAAAGTTAACGTTGACAATAAAACTTAGGGGTATTGCGGCAGCATATTTTTGTAGCAAAGTAAGGTGTAAATAAAATATTTTCCCAGAATATGGTACTCCATATATCGAAGAGCACATCTGCAGTCTTCGTGCCAAAAATTACATTTAAACGTGATATTTTACGGGCTGCCGAAAAGGCTTAAAAGTTAACGTTCACAATAAAACTTAGGGGTATTGCGGCAGCATATTTTTGTAGCAAAGTAAGGTGTAAATAAAATATTTTCCTAGAATATGGTACTCCATATATCGAAGAGCACATCTGCAGATCTTAGGTGCCAAAAATTACATTTAAGCGTGATATTTTACGAGCTGCCGAAAAGGCTTAAAGTTAACGTTCACAATAAAACTTAGGGGTATTGCGGCAGCATATTTTTGTAGCAAAGTAAGGTGTAAATAAAATATTTTCCCAGAATATGGTACTCCATATATCGAAGAGCACATCTGCAGTCTTACGTGCCAAAAATTACATTTAAGCGTGATATTTTACGAGCTGCGAAAAGGCTTAAAAGTTAACGTTCACAATAAAACTTAGGGGTATTGCGGCAGCATATTTTTGTAGCAAAGTAAGGTGTAAATAAAATATTTTCCCAGAATATGGTACTCCATATATCGAAGAGCACATCTGCGATCTTCGTGCCAAAATTACATTTAAGCGTGATATTTTACGAGTAGAAAAGGCTTAAAGTTAACGTTGACAATAAAACTTAGGGGTATTCTGCGGCAGCATATTTTTTGTAGCAAAGTAAGGTGTAAATAAAATATTTTCCCAGAATATGGTACTCCATATATCGAAGAGCACATCTGCAGTCTTCGTGCCAAAAATTACATTTAAACGTGATATTTTACGAGTGCGAAAAGGCTTAAAGTTAACGTTCACAATAAAACTTAGGGTATTGCGGCGACATATTTTTGTAGCAAAGTAAGGTGTAAATAAAATATTTTCCCAGAATATGGTACTCCATATATCGAAGAGCACATCTGCAGTCTTCGTGCCAAAATTACATTTAAGCGTGATATTTTACGAGTTTGCCGAAAAGGCTTAAAGTTAACGTTCACAATAAAACTTAGGGGTATTGCGGCAGCATATTTTTGTAACAAAGTAAGGTGTAAATAAAATATTTTCCCAGAATATGGTACTCCATATATCGAAGAGCACATCTGCAGTCTTCGTGCCAAAATTACATTTAAGCGTGATATTTCTAAAATTTGTAGAAAAGGCTTAAAAGTTAACGTTGACAATAAAACTTAGGGGTATTGCGGCAGCATATTTTTGTAGCAAAGTAAGGTGTAAATAAAATATTTTCCCAGAATATGGTACTCCATATATCGAAGAAGCACATCTGCGATCTTCGTGCCAAAATTACATTTAAGCGTGATATTTTACGAGTTTGCGAAAAGGCTTAAAAGTTAACGTTCACAATAAAACTTAGGGTATTGCGGCAGCATATTTTTGTAGCAAAGTAAGGTGTAAATAAAATATTTTCCCAGAATATGGTACTCCATATATCGAAGAGCACATCTGCAGATCTTCGTGCCAAAAATTACATTTAAGCGTGATATTTTACGAATTTGCCGAAAAGGCTTAAAAGTTAACGTTCACAATAAAACTTAGGGTATTATGGCAGCATATTTTTGTAGCAAAGTAAAGGTGTAAATAAAATATTTTCCCAGAATATGGTACTCCATATATCGAAGAGCACATCTGCAGTCTTCGTGCCAAAATTACATTTAAGCGTGATATTTTCACGAATTTGCCAGAAAGGCTTAAAAGTTAACGTTCACAATAAAACTTAGGGTATTGCGGCAGCATATTTTTGTAGCAAAGTAAGGTGTAAATAAAATATTTTCCCAGAATATGGTACTCCATATATCGAAGAGCACATCTGCGATCTTCGTGCCAAAATTACATTTAAGCGTGATATTTTACGAGCTGCCGAAAAGGCTTAAAAGTTAACGTTCACAATAAAACTTAGGGGTATTATGCAGCATATTTTTGTAGCAAAGTAAGGTGTAAATAAAATATTTTCCCAGAATATGGTACTCCATATATCGAAGAGCACATCTGCGATCTTCGTGCCAAAAATTACATTTAAGCGTGATATTTTACGAGTGTAGAAAAGGCTTAAAAGTTAACGTTCACAATAAAACTTAGGGTATTGCGGCAGCATATTTTTGTAGCAAAGTAAGGTGTAAATAAAATATTTTCCCAGAATATGGTACTCCATATATCGAAGAGCACATCTGCGATCTTCGTGCCAAAATTACATTTAAGCGTGATATTTTACGAAATTTTGAAAAGGCTTAAAGTTAACGTTCACAATAAAACCTAGGGGTATTGCGGCAGCATATTTTTGTAGCAAAGTAAGGTGTAAATAAAATATTTTCCCAGAATATGGTACTCCATATATCGAAGAAGCACATCTGCGATCTTCGTGCCAAAAATTACATTTAAGCGTGATATTTTACGAATTTGCGAAAAGGCTTAAAAGTTAACGTTCACAATAAAACTTAGGGGTATTGCGGCAGCATATTTTTGTAGCAAAGTAAAGGTGTAAATAAAATATTTTCCCAGAATATGGTACTCCATATATCGAAGAGCACATCTGCGATCTTCGTGCCAAAATTACATTTAAGCGTGATATTTTACGAGTGCTTGAAAGGCTTAAAGTTAACGTTCACAATAAAACTTAGGGTATTGCGGCGACATATTACGGCATTACGGTATACTTTAACTTTGTCATGGCTCGATATGACCCTCTAGAACAAAAGCTAATTGGTACAGTAAGTTTTTTACGAATACATGTTATTTACTTCCCTCACGAGAATAACAAAATTGGCTTCATAATTTTTAATGGTTAAATAATCGGGTTATAGCACATTAATTATTTCTTACGTTTAACAACTAATAAATTACAAACTACTACAATTATCTACAAATTCATATTCCTTTTCCACATCGGCTTAATCATATTATTATAGGATTTACAAATTTTTCCTTCACATTTTAAAGGTTTCACTCGATTTTATATAGTCGCGCTTTATTAAATTTATTCACCACCTCGATCAATATTTTAGCCCATTTTTATTATCCTGACCGATTCTCCAAGTCGACACGACCTACATAATCTAAGTAAAATAATGGGAACAACATGATCGAAGGAGGTGCTTACCTTGCTTTCCGGATTGCAGGAGCGGAGTCGAGGTCAGCAGTGCGGTGTCTACAACAAATGTATCTACACAAAGCAAAAAACATCGATGAAGCGAAGGATGTAATAAGGCAAAATAACTTACCAAGGTTCAGCGGTTCGGCGCACCAATTTTTAAGTCGATTAAGCAACTACATTTGGTTCGACTTATTAAGTTGAGAAAGGAGGTCAACTCCTTTCGGGTCCAAGTAGTGATTACGTCCAAAAATAAAAGCAGTCCTTAAGCCTGCGAATAACACCAAGGTCGAAGTTCGGCGCACCAATTTTTAGTCGGATTAGCGACTACGTTCGTTCGAGTTATTGTGTTCGAAGGGTCAACTCCTTTCGGGTCCAAGTGGTGATTACGTCCAAAAATAAAAGCAGTCCTTCCTTCTGCGAATATTAGTCCTAAATAAAAATAGTCCTACCCTCAAGCAAATTAAAACATTCAATGGTGATCGAGAGGGTTTAGCCCTCAGAGATAGTTTTACATGTTAGGATTACTTAAGTAAATTGTTATGGTCCACGAGCGACAGCCAGATAAAAGAACATTAATAGATGTCTAACCCAATCTTCAAGCTATCAAGGATGTTATCTATCATTATTTTGCTTAATGCGGGGATATTTGTCCCAAGTTCACAATATAGGATTCTTAATGAAATTAACGCATGCATACATCGATTTTTTTAAACAACATAATCTAAGTAAAATGATGTGAACATAATCTAAGTAAAATAATAGGAACAACATGATCCAAGGAGGTGCTTACCGTGCTCGGAGTTTTCTACAGCGGAGACAAGGTCGACGGTCCTGGTCTCTACAACATCGGTTTCTACGAAGGAAAAACATCAGTAAGAATCAAAAGATTAAGCAACTACATTGAGATAGGTCCAGAGGTTCGGCGCACCAATTTTTAAGTCGATTAAACGGCTACATTTGGTTCAAGTTATTAAGTTGAGAAAGGAGGTCAACTCCTTTCGTGTCCAAGTAAGATTACGTCCAAAAATAAAAGCAGTCCTTAAGCCTGCGAATAATCGTCGAAGTAAATAGAGTCCAACGTTCTAACGAAAGCTTCGGCGAGAGGGTCACGACCTCTGGAGAGACTATAATCCTAATAGAAGGTTGTTATTCTATGCAAGAATAGTTGATTTAACTTTTCATTCCATTTCAATATTCTTACAGGATGAAGAAATTTTTAGTAGTTACGATTATATCGCAAATTGTTATTGCATGCTGAGATATATATACCAAGTTTGCAATATACGATAGCAAAAATAAAAGTATCATTAATTATGCATAGCATTAAACTTTAGAAATGTGCACCTCGATTGCCGCAGCAACAAGTTTACGATGAATATCAATTCTGCCTTCGGTTGTCTTGGAATCGTGATTTCCTCTGAAGAACCAAAATAGAAGGTCAATTAATAGTTAAGCTATGGATAACCAGAAAATACAACTTCACGCAATAACTAAAGAATGGAACTTCGCGTAGTTGGAGTAGCCAGATAATGGAATGTCACTAGCTCACTGGAACTTCACACTCGATGAAACTTCACGCTCGCCAGGGAGAAACTTCACGCTCGCCAGGGAGAAACTTCACTCGCTAATCACTTGTGAACGTCGTTTTCCCATTCCCTCGAACCTCTTTATATAGCCAGGAAGTTTTCATTTGCGTTAATCACGGAGATTCACAGTGACTCCCGTCGCCGTTGTATGCAGTTGGTCTTGTGCAAAGCAGCAAATGGCCGGTTGCATGCTTGGCAAAGAGACTCGATGCAGAGTAGTAGGCTCACTTTGGAGATGCATGCATGTGAGACTAGCCTTTGGCTGGTTGCATGGATGGGAGACTCGATGCTTTGGCCGGTTGGGAGACTCGATGCTTTGGCCGGTTGCCCACTAGCCGTTCATGGCCCCCCTAGCAATCAATCGCCCGCACGTTGGCTGCCGCTCGGCGCCAGCCGTGGTCCTTGGCCGGTCCCTCAATTCCCATCCAACTGTTGGCGGTCCTCAGCTCCCATCCAAGGCCATCACCGGTTCCTCAATTACCATTCAAGGCTTGGCCGGTCCCTCATCTCCCATCCAAGGCCATCACCGGTTCCTGGAGCTCCATAGATCATCGATGGTATACCAGCAACCGGCCAAGACTGGGTTTTCTGCAAATATCAAAAACAGTTGTATCATATTGTAAATACAAAGTTAAAGTTGTGCTAAATACGATTTTTTCCCAAAAGGGAACATTAATTTCTTATACACCCTGCGACTCTTACCTTCTCCCATCTGTCTCGCTACGACTGGCACATCATTTCTTCCTGCACTTGTGGTGGTCTTCGAATGGGATGAACTTTCTTCCTCTATCCTCTCCCCTCCCTTTGACCCAGTCCGCTTTAAATCATCCTCATCTGATATCCTTGAGGTCGGATTCAAGTTCCAACTCCTCCCTGAATTTGATGACCGCTGGTTACTTGTCTGACTCAAAGGCCCTTTTTTCTTATTCCCATCTGGAGCTGACAGTTCATCACTGTACAGTGTACGACCACCTCCCTTCAGCATCTCGCACAGTATGGGTTCTACATTCTAGCTCACAATGTCGTAAGATGCCACAACTGAAGCAAAAGTATGCATGGGATCTTCTCATCTTGGATTTCATACCATTCTACACTTCGTCGACTAGCAGACGAAATCGAAACCCCCATCCGCAAAGTCTTGGTTATATCTATCATAACTCGGGC
Source organism: Rhipidocladum racemiflorum (assembly GCA_036346355.1). Taxonomy (NCBI): domain Eukaryota; kingdom Viridiplantae; phylum Streptophyta; class Magnoliopsida; order Poales; family Poaceae; genus Rhipidocladum; species Rhipidocladum racemiflorum. The sequence goes on along the minus strand of CM070576.1, from coordinate 64,125,227 downwards.
TCTGAGGAATTTGACCCCAATCCTTCCCATTTTCATCTCTGTCTACCTTGACAACTTCCCCAACTTGTGCAGCTATCATTTTTCCCTATTTTTCGTTCATCAGACCAAATTGGATATTAAGAGACCTAACCCATAGCAGCAATTTTGCAAACTCCATGTCAGTAGGACGCTTGCGATCATCAGATTTCTCCAGGATCACCGCGTCATCATCCAGATCTTCTCCTAGCAATGTTGTTTCTTCATCTTACGTTAGGTTTAATTGAGATATCATGTCGACGACCTTCTCCTCCACTGGCGAAGAGCCTTGCCCCAACACTGATTTCCCCTTCCTGGCCTCCTGACCAATAGTATCTGAGGCCATCCGCGTACACTACCTAGCTAGAAAGAACGCCTCCCTCTAGTAGATCAGCCCAAACGAATTCAAGTCTCCCCAGTAACTGCACCAAGGATGGGTAGAAACGCTAAGGTCCGCCATTTTTATCCCGAGTGTGAAACCGAAAGGGACGAGGATACCGGAAGATGAGATCCACCGGAGGAGAAGATCAGATTCGCTGAAGAGATTTGAGCGCCTCGGCAATCAAATCTGCCGCGCGCGGGATGGAACTCCCTGAACATGGTTGCTTTCGAGAGATGAGCAGCTTCCGGAGACTTCGGTGGCGTACTAGTTTGGGTAGAATTTTGTAACGAAACCAACTCATTCTTGTTAAATATCCTGGCTCTTCATTTCATTTCTGGTCGGTTTTGTCATCATCCACCGATTGATGCCTTTTGGACGGCTGACAAAGGCGTTTGATTCAATTGTTGCCGTTTGTTGTGGCAGATACAGAGTTACAGACTCTCTTTGAGACAGATTACTGAAATACAAATTCTAGGTTATAGGAGAATTGGATGAGTAATACTTTCTAATTTTATGTATAAATTCTGATTATGATTATACGAAAAGATTATAAAAAAACTTCTCCTACAATCAAAAATAAAATTTATACATAAAATTTAAAACTATCGCCCATCCAATTCTTTCGAAACCATAACCTGTCCCAAAGGGGATTGAGATCCTCTGCCTTTGTTAGTGTAAATGCACGGTGCATTTTGACCTGGCAGGCTAAAGAAATCTGAGAAAAAATTCAAATTGTTACAGTATTTTTTGAAAAAATTTGTGAGATTTAATCAAATCTAGTTTTAAAATATGAATTTCAATCAAAATATTCAAAATTTTAATAAAATTTACTAAAATCTTGAATACTGTAGCAATTTGAGTTGTTTTTTCTCAGATTTCTTTAACCTGTCGTCAAAATGCACCATGCATTTACACTAACAAAGGCATAGGATCTGAATCCGTCCGAAAGGACCACAGGTGGCTACCGTACAAAAATGGAGTCGATCCACCTCCTCACTGGTCACCCTCCCCCAATCTGCGTCTCCGCCGCAACCGGCCATTTCCCCCCTGCCCTTGCAGCACCCCGCGGTCACACTCCACCCGCGAAGTCTCCACAGCCGTCACGAGCCACCCAACCCGATGACGCCGCCACGCCTCCCCCGCCGCTCACCACCGTGCCCACTCCCCACGGCCGCGGCCGCGGCCGCCGCAGGCAGCAGATTCGCCTATGCCCCCCGCGTCTCCGCCGCCGAAAACCGACACCCCAACCATCACGTGGCTAGCACCTAAACACTTCAAGTTCTGAACCTCACACTAAGCTGAGCCCTCACTAAATTTTTCCTAGTTTGCAGGATGAACCCCGGCCGAATGGTGGGTTCTGGGGCAAATGGATGGTGAGTTGGTAACCGTTGAATCAATGGAGGAGGGTGAAGTGTTCCGCTTGTTTTGGTGTGTGTGGATGCGTGTAGGTGGAGAGCGTGGATGTGTTCGATGCCGTCACCCACACGGCGTTGTTCGTGCTCACCTTCCTCGGCAACGAGAAGAGCACCGGCAAGAACCCTGCGGCCAACTTCAAGGCCTTGCTGGGGGTATCAACTTTACTATGACTTCGCTTTACACAAGTGGTTCGTGTGCACATTGGCTCATATCTTCTGAGTTAGGTACTGCAATGTGAAGAATGTGAAATGCAGTTTCTAGTTCCGCTGGTACCAATTTAGATGGAGATGTTCACAGTCGTGAACTGTGATTAACTGAATTTTTCTTGTACCCTTGATATTTTCGAGAACAAAATTTGAGAGTATTACTCTGCTAATGAATAGCTTGTTTACACATTCTGTGCACATATGCAATAATTAAATCCGAGTCGTCCAGATCTCATCTAACGGTGGCTTCATCGGGGTGGTAATTGTAAAATGTGCACAGATTTGCAATTACCACCTCGATAGAGCCATCGTTGGATGAGATCTGGATGGCTCGAATTTAATTATTGCATATGTGCACAGGATGTGTATGTGCACGGGATATGTAGTCCTTGTGGAAATAGCAGACACGGAGCCGGTTTGTCTGCTTTTTGTGCAATGCAACACTTTCGGGCTACGAAGACTGACCTTCATCTGTTTTCTCATGTGCCAGACAGTTATCTTGACGTGGACCAGTAACAATGATACGAGGCCGTTCCGAGTGGATCAACAAACTAACAGTGATCGACAGAGGGTTGAAGGGTATTCAGGAGAAACTTAACCTTCCAAGCCAGATGTATGCTTTCGCAATTGTGGTTGGCTCTGTGTCTGCGGTATGCTTCGCAGTTGTTAGTTTGTTGATACTTTCAATGTGGGGAGAGTGAAGAGTCAATCTTCCTGCGTATCCTCAAGTGGGGAAAGCGAATAATGCACCCTTTTGCATATTTGCTATCGGTTAAGCATGATTTGTCTGAATATTGGATCCAACTAGGTCAGTTCAATTTTCCTAAAATCTTATGTTTCTATTTTCTTTTCCAAGGATGTGAGTTTTCTTTACACTATCGACAGTTGGTTGGTTGACAACTTGTACAAGTTCTGTTGTCCAAGGAAAATTTCCCTTGCAGTTCGGTCATAATAATTTGGTTTTGCTCTATTCTGTTAGTTTTGTTTAAAGGCTTATCACATTTAGTATTTTAGTGGAGTTTCAACATATCTCTTACATGGGCTCTTTGAGGGTTTGTTGGGTGTTGGAAAGGCTGAAAACAGTTGTGATCAAGCTATAAGAGAAATATGTGTACAATATTATGTATATGAAAAACGAGATATCCTAGGGACATGATTAATGCTATCATATGAAAAATGTCTGATTAGCTTGTTAAGTCGGGACCACATAGATTGCAACTAATTAATGATTGAATAATATCTACTACTGCAAAAAGCTTCAATCACGAGTGGAACCGTGGAAGATCAATATAACTAAGTCTGCCATGTTAGCATGCCAACCACTCAACGCATTAGTGGTCCTTCATTTATCCTATTGTTGTGCTCGGAAATACATGGCTGAGTGGCTGACCAGGGGGGTAGCTGCCTCCCACACATATTTCTCGAGTATAGACTTTTGCATGCTCTCTCATTCTCCAGTATGCATTCTATACATATGTATAAAAAAAAATCAGGCTTCAAACAAGACCTATTATGTTTATTCAGAAGTTTCTTTAATAAAATCTCACATTAGCAGATGGAAAAGCAAACTTGTGAACAAGCATGTTCAGCACCCCCATGGAAAAAATAATCTAATAGCAAAAGAGTGAACTTCCCAAAACTGTCGGCATCGTGAAACAAATCTCTTATCTTTTCTGCTGGTTGATCTTCAGATCTAACTCACACCCTGGCATTCCTGTAGAAGATAGGTCATATCCTCCTCTAATATTCAAGTCTAATAGGAGTGAGTCTTCAATTTTTGGAGTGCATTTGACATCCTTAGCCTCCTGACTTCCTGCTTGATTGAGCTGAAAGCCTAAATTATTATCTTTAAGGTTGTCATCAGATATAGCTTTCACCAATTGTTCACTGTTTTCTTCATAAACTCGTGTTGCATTGTCCATGAAACCAGAAAGAGCTAGGTTGAAGTCCATGAGCTGTGATCTGGTTGATTCTAGGGTAGCTGCTCCATTGGCATCAAAAGGAATGTTTTTCTGAGCTTTCTCTAGTATTGCCTTTAGGTACCTCCCTTGGGCCTCTATTCGCATCTGCAGCTTCTTCTGAACCTGTTTGTAGACATAAGTACTTTTAGTGTTAATGGAAGAAAGTTTTGGAGTATGAAAAAGGTTTTGAAGGAACATTTCTTAGAGTCATGGCAGTAATGCAAAAAGCTTTCTAACCTCAAGTTGTTCATAGAGTTTTTGCTGGACTTGAATTTGATACCTTAGTGCATCTGCAAGCGGTATTTCTCTGATTCACATAAAATTTTTAGAAATGGTTAGATAACCCAAATGCTCACGAAAAGCTCATGTGAAGAAAATAGGCCTGTAAAAGTCACAGACCAGAAAACTATCAGTATGATTCTTTTGAAAAAGATAAAATTGGAATTGATTGCATTTAATGAAAGCTAACACTGGTTCTTAACAGTTGAATTACTAATTTCAATGGCATTTGGAGTATCTACTGATAGATCAATTCCTGGTTTCGGATTGATTTATTCATTGTTTTATTTCTTTTTAATGTGATTGCACTTCCACAATCCCATGCATGCAACAAAGTAATGCCTGGTTTCTAGAGGTCTGAGAAACCCACCTAGAAGTTGGCACATGAATAGTGCAAGTAACATGGATCGGTTGCAAGGGTCGAGAGCAAACCTCAAGCTAACAGCTTGTCGTCCTCTAGCATTTTCAGTTGTCCACTTAACAAATGCTACTAATATGGCATCTTCTAACTAAATTCGTTATATTTTGTAGTGCAGTAGACATTATTGAATCTATTGCAGTGCATAAAAATCAGGCATGTCACTTGCAGGTGGATCTAGGGGGGCAGCAGAAGGTGATTGCTAGTTACCCCGTGCTGTTTTCTCCAGCAGAAACACTAGGAGGAGCTGCGGTGGAAAAACTGATGCCTTGCACGGTAAATCCTGATAAAAGAAGTAGAGGAAGTTCGAAGTTTAGGAGGAGAAATCTTGGCTTGAATGCTTGACGAGTTTCATTTCGGTCTTAACAGTAATATTTACAAGGTAATACATACCACCACTGTTGGTTACTTCAAGGCTTGTTGCTTTCTTGGTTTGCCTTCCCAGTCTATATTTCTAAACACACAGCACAAGTACTACTGTGTTAGTACACTGGGGCAAAAGAGATGTTACGAACAGTAGTGGAGCAGAGTTCAAACCTGAAGGTGGCTTTTTAGATGGTATAGAGTGAGGCCTTTCGTGCCCATCAATCTGAGCACCGACTTGGGCGTTGCTTCTGTTGCAGGCAGCACAATCAGATTGGAAACAAACAGTTAGTGTATGCTCAAGGAAGCAAAGTCAGCTGAATGTGAGCATAATTAGCCAGAGAGGGTGGCTGTTGTACGGATTTGTGCATGATCTTTCTATAATCACGGCAGATGAAGTCAATAGCAATCATTTGAATACCAATTGCATGCCCAAAGTTAACTATGCAGCTATAAGGATTTGCACTGGACAATGCGGTAGCATGGCGGATTTAGATTAGCAGCAGAGGATTCTAGAAACGTCTGCCTTTGCCACAGAACGGACGCTTCATCTAGCAGCAGAGGATTTAAGTAAGGTTTACTGCACGATCGCCGTCGCTGCGCTGTGCCGCGACGAGGAATTTCAAGCAAGGAAGGAGCTAACTAACAAGGTCTTACTGTCCGGGCCGCCGAGCTTGGTGACGGCGTCGACGAAGCGCGCGTGGAGGTCGGGCGTCCACCGCAGCCGCGGCTTCGGGTCCCGCGACAGCACCACCGGCCCAGCACCGCCGCCGTAGCTCCCCTCCATCCCCGCGAACATCTCGATCACCAGCAAAATTCCTTACTTCTCTTGGTCCAAGGCCGATCGAGCAACGCGAGCTCTTGCTGTAGAGAATATAACGTTGCTTGTGCCGAGAGAGAAGGAGACGATGTGAGGACAAGAAGACGAGAGAGAGAGAGAGAGGGGCGGACAGCGTGGCGCAGAGGAAGGAAAGGTGCCGGGCGTCATGTGTCCGCGGAATCTGGGATACTTGAGCTGGGGGTGCAGTGCAGCTGCACAAGAAACAAAAACCATCAAACCGACAAGCCGAGACGGTCAGAGGAGCATCTCGGCCGCCGGCGTCACCAACCGGGAGGGGCCACCTGGCTGCCTCTCTCTCCAACACGACGCCCTCGGCTACCTATCTAAGACCATCTCTAATCGTGTTCCTTCCCCTCTCCTTTTCCCTCCACAAAGGGGTTCCCATTCCCTTCAGCGCTCCAACGGATTCCCTTCAGCATTCCCTTCGTGAAGGGATTCTCTCTCCCATTCCCTCTAGCAAGAGATTCTCTCTCATTTCTCTATACAATTCCCTTTAAAGGGAATCTGTTGGAGATGAGGGCAAATAAAGGGAATGGGAATGAGGAAAGAGAACAGGAAAGGGAATGAAATGAATGGAATATGGTTGGAGATGGTCTAAAATCCTATTTGACAGAGCTTCAGTTCCACCAGATTCATAAATTTGGTAGAGCTAGGTATTCCTAGCAGCACTAAATCCGTGGAGCTGGAGTTATGGGTATATTAAGAGTGTTTAGGTGGATCATCTTGTTTACATTTTTAGAATAAAAATATAAACTTAATTCACTTTATTTTAGCCTACAAGTTTCAGATCTTAGATGGAGCTGGGATATGGAGCCCTGTTTAGCATAGCTCCATATCCCAGCTCCATCTAAGATCTGAAACTTGTAGGATAAAATAAAGTGAATTAAGTTTATATTTTTATTCTAAAAATGTAAACAAGATGATCCACCTAAACACTCTTAATATACCCATAACTCCAGCTCCACGGATTTAGGGCCTAAATACTACTTCCTTTGTCACAAATAGAAGTTGTTCTGTATCTTGACACCCGCTCTAAAACTCAATTTTTACTAGTAATTCTTATTATAATATATTCAAAAAATCTAATAAAATTATAATATTACGAAAGTATGTTTCAACATGATCCCTAAAACTCAATTTTAATAACTAATTTTAATTTTAATTTATTTAAAAAATCTAATAAAATTATAACAGTATGAAAATATGTTTCAAGACGATTCTACATATATGATTTTCAAGCATCTAATCTAAATATTTAAAAAGATATAACTAGCTAAAGTCGTAAAAGTTTGACTGTACGTATTTCAAACCGATAATTTTTTGTAACCAAGGGAGGGAGTACATCACAATTGGCACAAGCACCACCTGTTGACCGTTGTGTAGACTGATTTCTTGATCACACTTCGATGTCGTAGTATTGGTTTATTTCAATCTAGATATATATATTTATAAGTATACATATATTTAGTTATATGTATATTAAATTTTATTTATAATTTTACTTTAAATACATATTAGTACTATCAAATATAATATATAGTTTAATAGATTATATTATCAATTATATCAGTATGATTGGTATTAAAGCCGGTATGGCCGATATCGATATGTATCGGGCTGGTATGACTAGTATTGAGGTCGGTACGATGCATAAAACTGTTTTGTACCGGTTTAGATATTGAAATTGTCGACGATTGGGGAACAGGCCCCCGCCGAGCTTACTTGTTGGTGGAGGGACCAACTGTGACCCCTTCTCGCGTGAGGGATTACTCAAGGAACGGATCACCAGATCTCAACGAGCGTGACACCACGGCTTACCCTGGTTCGGGCCTCTCAGGGAAGAGATAATAGCCCTACTCCAGCTCTTGTATATTCTTGCAAAGTGTCTGAGTGTATGGCTCTTGTCTTACAATCGATGTCTCAGGTGTCGTATCTTTGTGTGTCCCCTTACGATGGGGACCCTTTTATAGCTTACAAAGGATCGAACTCCACGACCCGCTACATACGCGTTTGGACCTCGTCCAAAGCGTGGCAACTAATGGATCCTATCTTTCCGCCCACGCTCCCCACGGAAGCGTAGCGGGCCAGCGGAAGTTACGCTCGGGTGGTTATTCCCACCGACCGAGATCGCGTAAGGTCGGTAGATGGCCGACCGAAGCTTGGACATCTCACCCGAGCTCGAGCTCGGAATCGATCGAATACGTGGCATTCTTTGGCCCCACCGAGCCCGAAGCTCGAATCGCCAGAATGCGTAGCCTTCCAAGTTCGATTAGACAACCCAGGGTAACGACCTCCTGGTGGCTCGGCGGGAGCGAGCTTGGTCGTTGGTGGCATCCGAGGTAATTTATGGAAATTACCCGACCCCAAGCTAGCCCCGAGGTTCAAGTGGGAAAAGGTCTAAGGAAGGCCTTCCCTTGGGCCTACTGCTCTCTGAGCATGTCGGTTCGCTGGCGGACAAGCTGCCGCGACCAACGAGCTATTAACCTCCTCCGAACGAGCTTGTTCCCCGGCTAAATCGCGTTTGAGCTATGCAGTGGGCCCTCTCGGCGGTTCCTTCTCTTGGAAGCCTGAATCGTCTTCCTGGGAACCGTCTTTTCTGGCGGGGCCGGTTTCGATTTGCGTGCCACGTGTCGTTTTGAATGGCGAACGCCTCAATCGCCCTCTGTGCCCCTAGGGCTTCCTCGACCATAACGGCGGGAAGTCCCTTTGCTTTCCCATTTCTGGAGGAGCTTTTAAACACTCGAAGAAAACCCTTAGACTCACTTGGCCGTTTTGCGATCGTTGCGTCTCATACTCCTCTGCTTCGGCGCTCATCCTTCTTCTCGATCATCTTTTCCACCCTCATGGCGAGGTTCGGCGTCAGCAAGCTCGACAGCGTAGGGTCGGAGATCCTCCAAAGCGAGGTGCGTTGATGCTGCACATGGAGAGTCCCCTGGCGCCGAGGAGAGCCCACCTGGCCGGAGGAGGGAGATCGTCTCCACCGAGCTCTACGCCATGAACGGGCTCGGACGCCCGAAAGTGAGTTCGTCGAGGCCGTACTCGCCTCTGCGAGTGCGAGATCGCTCACCTCCACCCCAACTCCATTCTCATCATGGCCATCTTCACCCATCTCTGCGAAGGGTTCGTGGGCGTCGAGCCCACTCCCAGTCTCTTCTTCCACTTCTACACCCTTTCTCGCACCCAAGACGCCTTCGCAGCCTGCCGCTTCATTTCCGCCTGCGACCTACTCCGACCATACGAGTACCCGAGCTTCACGCTCATGACTCGGTGTCGGGTTGGGCCGACTCTTGGTTCTACTTGAGGAAAGCAGAGGGCGGCACGCTTTCCTACTCGGCCAGAGGTCGCGCTGCCGAGACGCCCGACCGCCTGCGTGGAGCCCGAGGAGGAGAAGATCCTCATGACGATCAACGAGCTCACGTGCCTGGGGTGGCCGTGGGGCGTTACCCGACTACGTCGAGGAACCGGATATCGCCCCTTAGGAGGAGGAGCATCCTTCTTCAAGGTCGAGGGGTGGCGGGACATCACCCGGAGTCACGCTGGTATGTCGTCGCCCTCAATCTTCTTTTCCGAGCGTAGGATGCCCTTCTCACGACCTCTCCCTTGGGTGGTATGCGGCTCCAGAGGATCGGTGGATGTGAGGGTGTCCGAGATGTTCGGCACCCCTAAAGGCAAGGAAATCATCGAGGGCCGCCAGATCCCGAACAACGTCCTTAACCGGACCGAGGCGGTAAGTCTCTGATTCGGACTTCTTCCGAAGCTTTCGTCCGGACAGGCTTCGCTGGGGGCCTTCCGACCTCATTTGAGTTTTTCTCTTTTTCAACAGGAGAAGGTTGCCCTCGAAGTCGCTGTCGGTCCCACCGGGATCCTGGGCGGATCGGTCGAAGACCAAGGGACAAAGTGGTCGCAAGCGCCGCCGATCTCCGTCGCCACGCCGTCCCGCCAGCGCACACGCAGCGTTCCGGCCGACGATCGCCACCCCGCCAAAGACTGAGTATGCGGCCGGCAGGAGTGAGTGAACTAAGATTGTGGATGGATGAGTACACCCGAGACAATCCCGAGCCGATGGCTCGCTTGCGCCAAATTGTCGCACGGCGAAGAAGGAGGCCGCAGCCGCGCCGGCCCAAATGGAAGGTCGAGTGGAGGGCAGATCGCGGCCCTTCAGCGAGCTTCGCGGGTGAGCTCGAGCTCGGCTCCGGGACCGCGAGGAGAGAAGGACGAGCCGACCCCGCCCCTTGGTCCCGAGGTCCCGCAGGTCGCCTGCCACGCCAACCGCGCCTAACGCCGATCGCCTCCGAGGTCGGCTTGGGAGGCCGACCCTTCGGCCGCCAGGGTCGACAAGGCGCGCGAGGACATGGCCGCCTCTCGGCCCGCTCGAGCTCAATAGCGGACGCCGAGCAAGGTCGATCTCTGCTTCCTCTTGTTTGTCTCTTTCTCCTCCGGCACCATACTAACCCCACATCGTCTATAGTGGGTGTGGCGGTTGGTGCGGAGTTATGGGATTTCGAAGCGATGGCTGACGGTATTCTTGACCTTGTGCTAGAGAGGGAGCTTGCCCGGGCTGCCGAGGCCGTCGTGGGCGACGAGGCCGAAGTGGGAGCTGAGGCCGCGGAGGCCCGATCCCACGGGCGGTGGCGACGATGTCGAGGTGGAGCCCATCGCCGCGAGCTCGGGACCCGGTCGTGTCTCCCAAGAGAGACACGGAGGAAGATCGCGGCTGCCGATGCCCGAGCCGCGAAGGAGGGCATCCCCACATCATAGTCGTGGAGTCGATGGTGATGAGCGGCCGGCCAAACTCCCGCGAGGATTCTTCCGGCGCCCGGCGACATCATCACCGCGACTCTCCAGAGATCGCCGAGGTCTCCCGTGCTCGTGACGCCACGCCGTCCCCAGCCACGCCTCGGCGTCGAGGACCCTATTCTTGGCGGGAGCTCGTCCAACGAGGAAGAGCCGCTACCCAGTCGGGGAGATGAGCCCGCCACCGTAGGTGGCGAGCCGGGCAGCTTCAAGATGAAGGGGATCTGCCGGCACCGAGGTCATTCGATCGGGACCGACCTCCCGGCCGACTCGGTGCCCCGATTGATCCCGCGGTCGGGACGCTGCTGCAGCCTCAAGGGCGGATGCCGACCGGTGTCCGGTTGCTCCATGGCCGTAGACGCCGAAGGGATGGAGCCCCGGCGCAACCTGCCGGGAGGAAGAAGAGCGGGAGGTGATCCTTACTCTTGAGGCCGTCCCTCTCCAGAGGCGGAGGTCGCCCCCAGGGCAAAGCTCCTTCGCCTCGAGGGGATGAGGAGCTCGGGCTCAAGCCCCGCCTCCGATCAAGGAGAAGGGATCGGCGGGAGATCCCTTGCCCGCCAGGGGGAACAGGGCGAGACAGAGGACCCCGCCAAGATGTTCCAAAGAGGGCCGGAGGCTCGGCTTTATTGGGTAAGTACTCGACTCATGCGTTTTATCAAAAATTCGATCACGACCTGAAATACCTTGCCGCTACAGTGGCCGGAGTCCACCATGAAGGACTTTCATGCCGCCACCGCCGCTGAAGTTGTCGCTAAGCACCAAGCCGAGCAGACGCCAAGATCGCGAGCTCGAGCGCCGCCGTTGCCGAGCCGACATCTTCTCGAGGCCGAGATCCGGCGGAAGGTGGAGGAGTCCGTGCCACGAAGCTCCAAGAGCGCCTCGGCCGAGCGGCGTGCAAGGTCGAGCCTTGAAGCCACTTGCGGCGACCTTTGCGCGACGCCGCCGGTTACCGAAAGGACAATCGACCAAAGAACGGAGGAGTCCAGCGACCGACAAGCGGCAAGCGAAGGTCGGAAGCTTCGCCGGCGGGTGCTCGACCTTGAGTCCGAGCTTGACTCGGTCGCGGGACGAGCTCGTCGCTTGCGGGGCGAAGCGTCAGGGCTCTTGTAATTTTCTTTTTCCTGTCTTTTCCTGTAAAAAACTTGAGGGAAAAACGTCCAGTTGAACATAGAAAGAGCGTTTATCTATCTCTAAACGTTTTTGGTTGTTTCGTACTAGATGACAACGATTTGTGTCGTGCTGTGGTTTCTTGCTCGGCGGAGTTCGGCCTTACGTGACTTAGCAATCAATCGCATTTAGGAGTAGCTATCTCGCGCGAGAGTCGCACGAGGTCGTGGCCACATGGTACCCCTATAGCCCCCGCCAACGGAGGTCGTGGGCGTATCGCGAGCACGACCTCGTTGGCGGAGTAGAGTTCTGCGAGGAGACCGTGTGGCTCTTAGGTTACGGTGCGTTGATGTCGCCCACCGCCGACTTGAGCTCGGAACCGCTCGTAAGGGTGTCTGTGCGAATCTTTACTTGCGGCGGAGGTCTACCGCGAAAAAGATGGTCGTCTTATGAGGAAGGAAGCCCTCGAGGTCGAAGTTCTTGTCGTGCGGTGTTTTGCCCCAACGACCGACTCCGCCTCGACGCTTTTGTCTGGTCGAGCCTAATCGTAGAATTTCGCGGAGGTAAAGGGGAAAGAGAGAGAGAAAGAATGGGAGGGTAAGGTGACAAAGTTTATTAAAAAAGGTAAAGCGGGTGTGGTTAGACATGGAACTTACGCAGTTGGTCGATGTTCCAAGTACTAGCTAGTTCTCGACCATCTTCCATTGCGAGGCGGACAGCCCGGGCGTCTTTGTTGAGACGACCGTGTAAGGACCTTCCCATCTTGGCGTTAGCTTGTTGGCTTTTGACAGTCTTGGACTGTCGCGCGAAACGAGATCGCCGACGTGCAAGGTCCTTGGTTGTACCGATTTAGCGGCGTGCCTGCGAAGAGCTTGCAGGTAGACCGCGGATCGCAACAGAACCCGTTCACGGGTCGCCTCCGCGAGGTCGAGGTCGAAGGCGCCGCCTTCTGCGTCGATGCTATCGGCCAGGTTCACCCTTGGGGATCCTAGGACAACCTCGACGGTAGGGCGGCTTCCGCGCCATAAACGAGCCGAAGGGGTCTCACGTAGCTCGGCTCGTCGTGGTGCGGGTGACTGCAGGGCGGGGTAGTTCGTCCACCCAGGCTGACCATGCCGATCGAGGCTCTTGAAGACTCTCTTCTTGATTCCTTGGACGATCTGCCTGTCGCGCTCGGCCGCCCCATTGCTCTGTGGGTGGGCCACGGATGCGAAGCATATCTTGGTCCCGACCTCCTCGCAATAAGCACGAAACACCTCGCTTGTGAACTAAGTGCCGTTGTCGGTAATGAGGCGACTCGGGCGCCAAAGCGGGTTACTACATTATTGCGGAAGAACCTTTTAGCCGCTGTCTTGAGATGGTTGATATAGGCTCGGCCTCGATCCATTTAGTGAAGGTGTCGATTGCGACGAGCAGTATTTACAACCCCTCCTTCCTGGGAAATGGACCGAGTATGTCGATGCCCCAAACCGAGAATGGCCAGGTTAGCGGCATGGTCTCAGAGCGCGTATCTTGGTGATGGACCTTCCGAGCATGGAACTCGGGCAAGATCGGCAGGAGTTTACTATTGAGCGTCGTCGGCCAAGGCCGTCGGCCAATAGTAACCCAACCGAAGGCTTTGCTCACCAAGGTCCTAAAGGACGAGTGAGCTCCACACATCCGTCATGGATATCCTTGAGGAGATATTTGCCTTCCTCTTGGGTGATGCACTTGGAGAGGACGCCAAGCGCGCCTTTGCGGTATAAGAGGCCCTCGACCATTTTATAGGTCGAGGCGCCTCACTAGCCGGATTTCTCGGCTTCCTCCTCGGCGATGTCCGTGCACGCAGTATTGGATGAATGGCGTCATCCAACTCGTATCCTGCTCGAGGAAGGAGACGGTACCACCTGTCTCGGTTGCCTCCTCCCGGGGTATGGAGGGCTTATAGAGGTGCTCGATGAGCACCACGGAAGCGAAAGCTGGCGGAACCGACCTTCGATAGATGGTCGGCCAGGGCATTGTCCTTCCTGAGGATGTATAGTACTTGAAGTTTCAAGTACTTTTCCATCTTCCTTACTTCACCAGGTAAAGCGCCATTGAGTCATCGAGCACCGATACTCCTTGTTAACCTGGTTGGCGACCACCGCGAGTCGCCCTTCGCGATTAGTCGTTGGACTCCGGCGCTTTGCATGCGGCGGCCCTGGCCAGCGGCACCTTCGTATTACCAGCTGCGTTGTTTGTTGCGCCGAAATGCGCTTGGAGGCGTCGATCCGCTCCCCCTGAGGGGATTCGAGACCACTCCACCCGAGCAATCGTAAGCTCGGGATCCGTCGGCGCATGACCCAAATGACCGTGCTCGGCCTGGTTGGGTTCGGGTTCGGCGGGCGGGGTTTGTCCTTCTGGCTAGGAAGTCCGCTAGGACCTGAGATTTGATCGCGGTTACGCCGAGAATTCGATCTCGACCCGCGAGCTCCATGGCCCATTTCGCGATCCGCCCGCTTGCGTCCCGATTCGAGAATTTCTCTTAGCGGGAAGTTGGTGGAACTTGGATTTTGTGTGCCTGGAAGTAGTGTCTTAATTTCTTCGAGGCCACGAGGAGCGCATAGAGGAGTTTACGGACCTCGGTAACGCTCCTTTGGTCCGTGCAAGACTTCGCTGACGTAGTAGATCGGGCGCTGCACCCCGTCCCGTTCTACCGTTATGACGGCGCTTACCGCCTGGGGTGTGGCGGCCAGGTAGAGCAAGAGAACCTCTCCCATTCTTGGCGTGGTCAAGATCGGGGGTCTTGACAAATATAGCTTAAGCTCTTTGAAAGAGCGGTCTGCTTCATCCGTCCAAGTGAAACCATCGTGCTTCCGGAGCGCCTTGAAGAAAGGTAGGCCACGTTCCCCGAGCCGCGAGATGAAACGACTTAAGGCCGCCATTCTCCCGGTCAGGGACTGGACCTCCCGAGTGCAAGTCGGTGGTCGCATGTTCTCGATGGCTTCTATCTTCTCTGGGTTGGCCCGATCCCTGTGGCCGATCATGTATCCGAGCACCTTGCCAGCTTTGACCCCGAACACACATTTTTCAGGGTTCAACTTTATTCGATGCTTATTGAGGTTATGAAAAGTCTCCTCTAGATCGGATACATGGTCCGAGGCCATCTTGCTCTTGACGACTATGTCGTCTACATATACTTCCGTGTTCACCTATTTGGTTCGAGAAGGTTTTCTCGCATGAGGCGCTGGAAGGTCGCTCGGCGTTCCTTAGACCGAAGGACATGGTCGTGTAGCGTAATGTGCCAAACGGCGTGATGAAGGAAGTTTTCTCCTCGTCGTCGGGCGATATGCCGATCTGGTGATAGCCTGAGTAGGCATCCGTAAAGCTCATCGCCTCGGGCCGGCCGTTGCGTCGACCAACCGGTCTATCCGGAGTAGCGGAAATTGTCTTTCGGGCATGCGGCATTCACCCGTGTGATCGACACACATCGCCACTTGCCCCTTTTTCATCACGATAATGGGTTGGCCAACCAATCGAATGGTCGACCTCCCGAATGAAACCGGCTTTGAGGAGCTTGTCCGGTTCCTCTCGATGATGGCTTGCTTCTTCGGGAGAAGCGCTGAAGCTTCGCCGCCAGGCTTTTGTCGAGCCGAATCGCTAGCCTTTGTGCTCGACGACCTCCTTGGGACTCGGGCATGTCGGACGGTTCCCGAGCGAACGATGTCCGCGCTTCTCGGAGGAAGGTCACGAGCTCGAGTTCCTATTTAGGATCTAGGAGGCCCCCACGTGTACGACCTTATGCAGTTCTGCGCCACACAACGGATGGCCTTGGTTTCTCCTCCGGCCTGGAGGCTAGCCTTGGGCGGGAACTCCTCGGCTCTGCTCGGGCCCATGGCAGGCGATTGACCGACCATGTCTAACGCCCTCTCGTCGCGATTTAGGCTTTCGGGCTTCCCTTGACCGTGATCACGCCGCCGGCCGGACCTTCAAGCATTGATACCCGTGGTGAGTGGCGGCCATGAATTTGGCGAGTCTTTGGTCGGCCCAGGATCGCGTTATGGCCGACTCGAAATCAACCACTTCGAGCGTGATCACCCGTTCGGAAGTTGCTCGGATTGCCGAACGTTCTTGGCAGGACGATCCGCCGAGGCCTGGCCGACGTTCGCACTATCCGTAGAACGGACCACCAGGCTTTTGATCTTGGAGCGAGGATCCGCATCTCGCCCAAGACCCTGGCAGATATCGTGTCCAGGGAGCTCCGCAATCCACAAGGACCCGAGCCTCATGCGGTGTTGCGGTCGTTGGGCTAACGACCATCGGAAGCCTTTGGGGTTTCGTCATCCGCAGAGGCGATCGTCCTTGGAGAAGGTGATCGGCGGCTCGGACCACTTGAGTCGAACAGAGGCTTCCCTGAGTGACACGGAGTACCTGCGCGGCCTCCTTTAACTCCCGACGCGACCCATAGGCGGCGGGCCCCGAATATCACGGCGATGTGGTTTCTCGGCTCTTGGTACTCCATGCCGGTGTCTTGCTCCTCGGCGGGCTTCTTGCCCTTGACGTCTCCTTCCATCTCGGGAGCGTGGGCATGGGACCCTTACCATTGTAGAAGCTGCTCCAGCGGGAGGCCCACGCTCGCAATTCGAAGGTCATGCCCATGCGCCTGGTGGAGCGGGCGTAAATAGGCACTAGCCCGCTCGCGTTGGTCGCCGCGTTCTTGGTCGTCCGGTTACGCTCGTTGTTCCGAACCTGGCCGACTTTCCTTTCAGGGCTCCCCTATACGATCGCGAGGTCGGCCGTTGTCTTCGATGGTCGCCACCATGCCGAGACGGAGGATTTTTCTTCTTTTTGATTTTTTCTCGATCGAGCTTACGCTCTTTCGCTTGACGCCCTTCGAGCCCGAGCCGAGGGCAGCTTTCCTCGCCTAGCTTCTTCCATTGGGCGGCCTCGTCGCGTTAGTAATCTGGTCGACCATGCGGAATGGCTCGTTGGCTGTGATGTCCGGTGGATTTCGAGGTCCTGAGTAAAGCGTCGTCTCGGACCCCGAACTTGAAAGCCCTGACGACCGCCTCATCCGAGATGCTCGGGATGGAATTGCGCTTGCATGAAGCGGCCAGAAGCGCGCGAGGTCTCGCCCTCCGTCTCATGATCGAGGCGCTCAGGTCGCGCTCCTTCCCGAGGCGGACGTGCGACTCCGGAAGTTGGCTCGGAGAGTCTTTGCTCACCGGGCCCAGACCGGATCGAGTTCTCCTTCGGTTGAATAGCCACGTCCGAGCCGGCCGTCGGGGATCAGGCGTAAAGTTGGCCATCACCCTTTCATCACCCCGCAGCCTAAAATGGCCGTGGTGTAGATCGAGAGAAACTCGTCGGGGTTCCGAGTCCCATCGAATCTCGATGTGACCCGGCTTAAACCTTGCTCGGCCAGTCACACGTCGCGGCCGACGTCGCGAACGCCTCGCACCCGAACACGGATCGTCGGGCGATCACCACGGCGGCGGTCGGGCGATCCCCACCACCGAGCCCGAGGTTAGTGGGCCCAGCGAGAGAATATCTCCTTACGCTGTAGGATGGGAGTGGCAGATGAGGAATGTTCGGCCGGATTCGCGTGGCTCTGATTCCGCTGGTCCCGAGGAGCCCCTGAATTGCTCGTGTGCCTCCCGAGCGATCGCGCTCGCGCTTGATCCTCTGAGTGCGGCGCGTGAGTCGCTTCGGGTGGCGGCGCTGACGCCCGGGCGGCGTTCGAGGAATTGCTCATGGCGTCCCTTTCCCGGGAGGCCTCCGCCGCCCTTATGTGCGTGGCGATTTCCTCGAGGTCGCTTGGCCACGGCCGCGCCCATGGCTTCTAGGTCGACTCGCCAGAAACTCTCGAGGTTGCGCACCACCGCGTGGCCAGGGCTTGAAGGCGTTCTCGCTCGAGAACGCGGGGTGACGAGCTCGTTAAACCGTCGCCGCAGGCTCCGAGTCCGTCTGACGCTGGAAATTCTCACGAGCCGGCCCTGGTCTTATCGGTCGAGGCCACCTCGGACTTGCCGGCGTAAGGTCGGTCGTCCGGTCGAGGATGCTGCAGTGCTCTTTGGCCGCCGTAGCGGTGAAGACGCTGCTTCACCGGTAGGATTTGCTCGAGCATTTCCATCCTCCTCCGCAACGAAGACGTTACGGGATTGGACGGATCGCGAGGGGACATCACGGTGTCTCCCCGTGAAGCGGTCCCCTGGTCGAGCTCGTAAAGGTCGGGGATGTCCGGACCATCGTAGAGAGCCGTCATACTCGCCGTCCGAGAGGCGTCGGCCGAGCGAAAGAATCGCTTCCGGCAGCGGCTTCCAGGAAAAGCTCGAACCGTCTTGATTCTTAATACGGCGACGTCGCCGGCCCCATTGTCGAAGAATCGCTTGTCCTCTTCCCGATCTCGGGCGTAGAGGCCCGGTGGTTACGGGATTCGACATTCTTGAGATTCCTCCACGAAAGGAAAGTCGGTCCCCACGACGGCGCCAATCGGCGATTAGGAAACAGCCCCCGCCGAGCTTACTTGTTGGTGGAGGGACCAAGCCGTGACCCCCTTCTCGCGTGAGGGATTACTCAAGCGAGATGGCAACGGGGACCGAAACCCGAAACCCGACGGTATTTACTCTATTGTAGGGTATGAACCGTTTTCATACCCGCGTATATTAACGCAAAAACTATTACCCAATGGGTAGATGCACGGTCCGTACTCTTTGTTGCTACCGGGTCCCGTTACATATGGGTGGCTAATATGGAATATGTCATGTATATATAGGTGTGAACAAGAGTGAAAAAGTTGCTATTGCTTTTTGTCTAATTAAACGATGGATTCGACGGAAATGTTTTTTGGAAATTTGAGGATCTCTACGGCCCGTTTGTCAAGCATTTGGTGTTAACCAATGGGTGGTGCTACTAAATCTGTTAGCTACCTTTGTTCTACATGATCACATACCGTCAATTTATACAAAGAGCTAGGTGACATAAACGAAAGCATGCACAACTTTGTCTTAGTCTGATTAATATGATAGCATACGATCTTAGGGCCCAAGATATTATATATTGTATACAATCATATTGTGTAAACATTCGAAATATAAGTATTATATGCAAACAAAATATAACTTTTGTCATGAAACACGAGTCCCGACTTTCGGGTTTGGGTTACCATGGTCCCGTTACCCGCAGTGCAGTGCGGGTAAATTTTGTACCGTATGCGGGTATGGGTATTGTAGCGGGTGGATTTTGCTACCACTGCATGCAGTGCGGGGTGGTGATACCGCCGGGTATATACGGCTGCCATCCTACTCAAGGAACGGATCACCAGATCTCAACGAGCGTGGACACCGATTTACCCTGGTTCGGGCCTCTCAGGAAGAGATAATAGCCCTACTCCGGCTCTTGTATATTCTTGCAAAGTGTCCGAGTGTATGACTCTTGTCTTACAATCGGTCTGCAATACGTGTGTCGTATCTTTGTGTGTCCCCTTACGATGGGGACCCTTTTATAGCTTACAAAGGATCGAACTCCACGACCCACTTCACTACGCGTTTGGACCTCGCCCAAACGTGGCAACCGTGGATCCTATCTTTCCGCCACGCCCCACGGAAAGCGTAGCAGCCAACGGAAGTTACGCCGGGTGGTTATTCCCACCGACCCGAGACGCGTAAGGTCGGTAGATGGCGACGCAGAAGCTTGGACATCTCACCCGAGCTCGAGCTCGGAATCGACTGGAATACGTGGCATTCTCGGTCCCACCCGAGCCCGAGCTCGGAACTGGCCGGAATGCGTAGCCTTCCAAGTTCTGATTAGACAACCCAGGGTAACGACCTCCTGGTGGCTCGGGCGGGAGCGAACTTGGTCGTTGGTGGCATCCGAGGTAATTTATGGAAATTACCCAACCCCCCGACAGAAATGATACATACTAATCATACCGGCCGGTATCGATACGGTATGGATAACTATTATCTAGATACCAGTAACATAGCGAACGCTTGGATTTGTTCACAAACAGTTAAGGAGTAATATTAATATACTATTCGTTGTAGGAACCAAGAACGGTAGAGCAAGAGATTCATCAAATGGAGACATGTAGCACATGGTGGAGAAAGCGACGCCTAGAACGAATCTTGACTTTGGAAGCAAATTATACCTGTTGGTAAAATGATACTTCTTTAGGTTACAAATAGTTATTATTTTGAACATATACGTAATTAAACTTTCAAAATATTGACTATTAACATATTTTTAAATATTTAAATTGGATATTTGAAAACTATATACGTAGATTTGTCTCAAGAAATTCTTTCATAAAATTATAATTTTATTGATTTTCTAAATATATTATAATAAAAATTAATGATTAAAACTGTGTCTTATAGACCACGTATTCAAAACAATAGTTATTTGTGATTGGAGCAAGTAATATCTACCGACGAGTTGAGCTGTGGCTGAACGAGCAGCGCGCATGTTAATCGTGTAATTACGTGTGCGCGAGGAATATTCCGGCGGCTGTCGAAGAGGAGAGAGGTGGGACCAGGGGGGTGCGAGAGAGACGGCGAAGATGTTGGCGTTGATGTCGCTGGAATATTCGCGCCAGCGTTTGGCCGTGACTTGCGACCGGCTGACTGCCGCCCCGCCCCTATCCCCTGGTCTCTACTTGGTCGATCGATCGCACGCACGTACGCAGCCAACCGTCGTCGTAATGATTAGCCGAGCTTAATCCACACTAGAACTCTACTTGGGGAATATATTCGGGAATCTTACTTACCCTTGGTTTGGCTCTGACTCTGTGTTCCTTGTAGGAAGATTGTTGTTCCAACTTCCAATCCCCTTACGCTCAAAAGGTGATCGCCTCGCCGTCGCCATGTCAGTTTTCGTTATTGAGCCTTTTCTAACTTGTCACGGCAGTCTACTCTAAACGGCCTGCACTGCCTTATACAAACCTGACGCTACGTAAATAGCTAAGCTAAGATCTTTCCAATGGAGCGAAAGACCCCTACGAACCACCTGTTTTGGCGTTTTTGTAGCGTCACCGTCCTAGCTTGTCCCGTGCACATGCAATTCTACTATTCGCTGATACCTGATGGCTCAATTTACAGGTCAGGTTGGCATCACCTCAGAATCTCAGATTCCCCACACATTCACGGATGCATCAATTTTCCCGGAATGAGCTGAACCACATTCACACCTGATGGAGCCCAACAGTATCCGTCACCACTCATCAGCAAACAACCGTACTGCTGACTCTTATGATGTCTTCACAACAAAATGTGGCAAAAAAATGAAAGAAAAAAAGAAGAGCAATCCCATGATATTTCGCTGCATGCATTTCTTCAACCAAAGGGCAAAAGGTTTCTGGGTTTTTATTCAAAAAAAACGTGCTTTCCAAGTATATACAGAAATGTAGTGAAGTACATCGCTAAGGCATTCACTTCACGCATTGCAAAACAGTACAGAAGCAAGCCATACGATCTACGCAAGGTGCATTATAACCATATCGTTGAATTGAACAGGGTGTGACATAGGAGTCGCTTATCCGTAAACTCAATAAATACAATACACGGCTGACATGACGGACCAAGATCACGATCCTTGATTGAGACCATTGAAAAGCAATGGAATCACCAAAACATAGGGGGGAAAAATAATCAATAGGCATAAAAAGGGGCAGGCAGACAAAGCAAGAAATGACAGATGCTAGAAAAGTTCTCGCATGAAAGCTCATTTGGAGCCAAATCGATACTTGTTGTAGTTTGCTAAGCTCTCGATGCCACCGCTTTGTGTAGACGAAGGAATTCCAGACAATCCTAGGCCTGATCCCGCTGCACCCATGGTCCATGAGGGTAGAGCCTTCTCATCGGACCCATCACTGAGGCCACCCACAACCCCAACATCTGCTAGGTTCACCTTCTTTGCTGCAATTTGTGATAAACATAGACAACCATCAACACTTCTTCCATCAAGGTATTCATGGCAGGTAGATATCCCTGTTAGAAGGGCAAGGAAAAAATGAGGAACTTACGTGCAGTTATGTTCAGATCAATCAATCCACGGCTCAAAGAGTCCGCCCATATGCCAGACTTGACCTGAAAATTTTCTTTCTTGGCACTAGACTTGGAAGCTGACAGAGGTGTTTGGTCTGTCCTTCCAAGGTTACTACTTGAAGAAAGTTCAAAAGGGTCCTTAGCTGCTTCCTCAGTGCTTGATACAAAGGCACCAAAGCCAGATGCATCAGTTTTGGAAGCTGCCAAAGGTGTTTTGTCTGTTTTGCCAAGATTGCTATCAGAAGAATAATCAAAGGGGTCTTTAGCTGTGTCCCCAGTGTTGGATTCAAAGGCACCAAAGTCAGATGCCGCCTGAAGGTTCTGACTCGACATGCTGATATTTCCAGTGGAGCTGTGTGTGGGTGGTGGCGCACTAGATGATCCAACATTGGAGCTGAAGGCACCAAATGGGTCAGCTCCATCAAAACCGTTTAAAGGAATAGCACTAAAAGGATCAGAAGGTTCAGGAATTGTGTTCTTGGACATGGAAGTATTAGCTTCAGAAGAGGTTCCAGAACTTGGAGGTGGAATAAACCCTGTCTGTGGTGGAAATGCTGCAGCAAAGTTTGACTCTTCCGCGAAAAGGTCAACATTGTCCTGTAGTATCAGTTTCATGAGCACACTGTATCATGATCAATGAATTGAAGAACTACATGATTTGTTGAGAATATTGATGCACAACCAAACAACATGCTCACAAGCAACAAACATAAAAACGGGGGGGGCAAATCCAGCTTCTTTCAAAATATTTAATATTTGAAGTTGGGAAGATACCAACAACAATGGGGCAAATTTCTTTCTATTAATCACTCATGCAATCTTGCCAAGTAATCCAATCAATTATAGGAAGGCATGGAAAGTGTCTGTTCTTAACATATTCAGCAATCTTAATATGTAGAGAACCAAACCTGGACATCCGGATGTGCGGCTATTTCTGTACTTGGGGTTGCCGATTGGAAATCTGCATCAGCAAATAGATCGACCTAAGGTTCTGCAGCACTGTTTGTTGCTGGAGTTGCTGCAGGCTTGTCGATGAAATCGTCCATCAAGTTTGGGCCAAAAAGATCCACCTCGGTAGTCTTCACATTAGCTGTGGCTGTAGACAAAGATAAAAAGAATTAGGAATCACAAGTGCACAAATAGATGTATCCCTATCTTGGTGGTTGGAACTTGGAAGAATGGTACCTTCGATGATAAAAGTCAAATCTGCCTATTTCTTTCTCTGGTATAATAGATAGAAGTAGAACGTTCGGCAGCTATTTCTTTGGGGCTCCAGCACATTAATTCAACTATCAAAAGGTGTACAATTCCCATAGTCTCAATAAAATATGGGATTGTCCCTTTTGGTCAAAAACTAATTGAACACTTGAACTATCATTCACTCAATGACCTTCTATTTATAATTTGGCAGAAGCAACACAACAATGCACTATTTGCAAGATAATCCAGTTCTAGCATACGGGCACATGCAGAATTGAGGGGGTAACTATTTGACAAAAATGACAAATTTGAACATACTTTTGTGTCAAGATTTGAACATGCATTCAATACTACAGCCGAAGGCATTCCAGGTAAAGAAGCAGCATAAGCACAAAATAGATAAAATACTTTACCATTTGAAGAAGATCCACGAGGATCAAAGTCATCGAAGTCGTCCTCATTGCTGTTTGTATTAGATGGGTGCTTCAAGGAGCTGGGTGAATAAGAATTCCTGTTCCTGGTATTCAGACAAATACAACATCGGTGAACGAGCAAAAAGTTGACAACAAAAGGTAAGCCTGAGGCTACAATTCCAGAACTGATATTGCTGCATTTACCACTCAATAACAAGGTACATTACAAGGGCCTCCAATAGCAATAGTAGTATACTTTAAGACAATAACTGTATTTCCACAGCAAATTAAATGATCCATCTAGCACCCAAGAAAGCAAATAGCTATTATATTTATACCACTCTATCCCACCGGCTACCCAGTTTTGAATTAAATGATAAAATGGATAAGATAAACAGAATGTTATCGGTTACAGTTTTTTGAAAACCAGTACCAGTTATTCAACATATGAATAAAATGCTAAGCAACCATAAAATACCTTCTATCGTGCTCCGCATCCTTTCTTATCTTGCTGCCAGATTTCTGGCTGCCAGTATTACTTGAGGAGGCTTTGACAGGTTCTTTGTCCCTGTTACTGTCACTGAATGAATCAGCTTCCCTTGTGCCACTAAAACTCCCATAGCGTTCACCTGAACTGTAGTTGCTACCAAAAGAGGTTGAGCTTGATTTATATGTTATCCCTGTTGATGATAGCCCAATGTACCTTCAGTCACAACAAATATATGTTAAAGTTAAGGCCATAGAAGATGAATACACAACTAAACAGGTTAGAACATTCACTGTATAATTTTGTAAAAGAACTCACTTGTCACGGTTACCAGCTGCTTTCTCTCTCACAGCCTTTATTCTCTCCTTATCATTTATGATGCCTAATATAGTTTCAACTTTCTTCCTCACATTTATTCCAGCATCTTTTCCATTAGGCTCCACATACTCAAAACTTGAAAGAACCTTGATGCATATAGCACAGACAAGAAAATGTTTAATGGCATGTAACCTCAACCAAGAAAGAATTTATCAACAAAAGCACAGACAAGACATACCGAGATCTTCGAATAATGATCAAGAATGTCATCAACTGCCCGCTCAGAACCATTGGCTATCAAGTACTCAATAATTGTCAACGCCTGGACATTTATAGTTGTTTCTTAGTGAACTACATTACTGATACAAAATCTTACACAATACCAAGGTTTATTTCCCTTTGGTGGGTAGTGTGACCATTGTAGAAGTGATGCCTATCAAGCCCCAGTGCTTGTTGAAAAAAATTAATACACAGTGGTCATTAAGAAGCAAAAACCTTATACACATGACGCCATTTTGAGCCTCGCTCAGCCAACCTAGTCCAGAGGACATTCATTACCATCTGACACTCAGAGCTGCAGATTTTAGAAGCATCATTCCAGCATCAACTTCAAGGGGGGGAAATAACAGAGACACAATGTGAATAAGAGATTACAACTTACAACTTCTTGGTGGCATGCGCTAGCTCTGAAAGAGCAGTTCCATGGGGCCCCCAAGGTTCATCACTTGTAGCATCAAGTACCTGATTTTTTTTTAAAAAAAAAAAAGAAATAGAAGAAAAGACAAATAAGGGTTACGCCATAGGAAAAAAATAATATACATAAACCTCAAAGGTCAGGTTGTAACGAGACGATGATTAGAAATTTGCTCTGTTGAAGCCAACAGAATATAGATCTATACTAATCTAATCCCACTGTAGCATATAAGAGTGTGTTTGGTTGGTGGGATGAGGTTGAATGAGATGGAATAGTCCTGTACCAATTGGTTCCATTGTTTTGGGGGAATGGAATGGCTCAGCATTTATAGGGAATATTCCTCAAATTTATATCCAACCATCCAGGATGTGATGATTCCATTCAAGCAACCGAACACATGGATAATTTTTTTTTTCTTGAATCATTTCATACATGTACCACTTGGTACAAGCAACCAAACACACCCTAAGTGTGCACAAAAAGGGGTGAATTTGGTGTTACGCATGAAAACCTTATAATCATGCACTATGACTTGGATAAGACATGTGACTGTTAAAGTAAGATCTGACTGATACTTCACAATTCCCAGGGCGAGCTACAAATCTACAGTTAACAAAACAATTTCCACGCATAATTTTCGACAGTAGCTTCATGTATCCAGATAATACCAGAGAAAAAAAAAGATCTGACAGGAAAGGAGGCAAAGGATGGGAATGACTATTGCTGTCACTTATCATCCAACTTCTCAATATAATCATTGAGGAATCCAACCTCATTCCAGGCAAACCAAAAGCATACTGTGACGCCGCGCATTCGGCAGTGCAAATATTTTGATTGAGGGCACTGAAGATCTCTATTTCACCTCTAAATTTATCTAAACTATCAATGTAGACTTAATTTGTCACTCCTAAAAACGAAAAACTTTTATCAATTTTCTTAAATCAATACTGTACACGAATTATGTCTTGGGAACTGACTGTGCACGAATTATAGCAGCACAATAATGGAATCACAAACCAAACATATCTGAACTACACCATTAGGAAAAATCCAGGTTCCCTCATCCACAACACGAACCAATTCAATAATTAAAAATCAACAGTTCCATTAGCAGAAAAAAAAACTATTTTTACAGAGAATCAGAGTTAACATCTGGGTGAGATCCAACCTTCTGTTCGATCTCGGGGACCTTGAGCACCTTCAGATTGACCTCCCTCTTTCTGCAAGAACACGTGCACAGCAAACAGATGAAAATCTCACGGATCCAATTCAATAAATACCATACCCTCGAAAAATCGGACACCACTAACGGGATATTGGTTCGCTCTAGAACTTACATCTCCCGTACAGTCTGATCGAAAACCTTCATGAAATCCATCGCTGGGGAGGAGTTGCCAGAGCTGGCTGCAGATTCCCTGGGATTCTAGAGCGAGAGATCTGGAATCCAAAGGGCCGGGTTGTGGTGGCAGCTAAGAGAATGACTTAAACTGTAATTGGATGCGAGGCAAGAAAAGAAGTCCGAGAGGCGCGATGGGGAAGCGGCAGCGGCTTCCCGGATCCCGGTGAGCGACGAGCACTCGAGATGTACGGCGGCCACCGCCGCGGCGAGATCCACAGCCGGGCGGCGGGCGGGCGCGCGCGCGAGGGAGCAGGAGGTGGGCCGTGGCCCGTGGGAAGGAGCTAGGAGGAACCTTGTATGCTTTCTTTGGATGGTCAGGATCAAATTGAGCAGGATCTGACGGTCCATGAAGCACCAAATGCAAATGCACTACCACGGCCTTAGAGCATCTCCAAGAGAGCCTAAAGATGAGTCTTAAACTCTAATTTAGGATCCCAACTAATTAGATTTAGGGCTCCAACGAAATATTCACTCCAGCAATTAGGCCCTAAAATCTAGCGAAGATAGGACTCAATCACAGAGTTGCTAAATATAACTACTCTCCTGGGGGCCCTAAAACAATTTGCTAAATTTTAACAATTTAGGGTCCTTGCTGGAGTTAATCTTTTCCCTAAAAGCCGTATTTTTTTCCAAAAAAAAAAACACTCGAACAAAAAAACCCTTGGATATTCCTGCCTTTTTCAGAGATAAAAACTTGGATCAAATTTCGCGCGGCGCGGCGAAGCGCGCAGATCTTACTAGTAAACTAGGCATGGCATATCATTTAGACATTTACTCGTGGAGGATCTAGTCCAAGATATAACAACGGAAAATATAAATCATTCTACAAATTCCTTTGGAACCAAACCTATATTTTTAATATATTAAACTTTACACTTAGGATTGACATTATATTACTCAGGAATAAAATACAGTATCAGCAAAATCTCGCATCTCAAATCCCTTAGAGTTTTAAAATCCCAGCGAAATTAAAAAAAAAATCAAAGTGCTACAGTACCTAAAATCTCGGCGAGATCTCGGTAAATTTGACCGAGATTTGACAAAAAAAACTTCATCGGATTTTGACCGAATGGTATTCTCCACGCCGTTTTCCGTGTCGGACAGTTGGTAGATCATAATTCTGGTGAAATTAAAAAAATCCTAAAAAATTCAAAGTGCGATAATACCTAAAATTTCGCCGAGATCTCAGCATTTTGGACCGAAATTTCGGTATTTTGAACCGAAATCTCAAAAATTTCGGTTAAAAAATTATGAATTTAAATTTTCTTTTTTGTGTTTCGTTCGAATTTCGTCCGAAATAATGAAATTTTTTTGAAATTTTGGATTTCGGACGGTGCTGAAATAAAACCCTAAAACGAAATTTGAAATCTTAATATTGCTTACCAATATATGCCATACAGCATGAATCTAGAAACGTTCAAATTATGATGCGCGTTACGTACATATAGACATAGTACTGTTGGATATGGCATAGGAAAATGCTTCACACATTTAAAGTTTTGTAGTATAGCATACTAAAAGGCATGTCAATCTTTGATGCCTCCATACACTCAATCTTAACCATGATCTAGACCAATTACTTTTGGCAACATATCATGTGCAATTAAGTTTTCGTTGCAATCATTATGCAACTGAAGTATCAAATATCATGAAAAATTTTGTAGATGTACTCTTGAACATACTCTACCTTTGTATAAAATTGCAAGTTCAAATTCATTATATATTGAGAATTATAAAAAAGAGAAAATTTGACAAATTTGAAGGGCTCAAAATTGATAGAATTTGTAACTCTCAATATATAATGAATTTGAACTTGCAATTTTATACAGAGGTAGAGTATGTTCAAGAGTACAAATACAAATTTTTTTCAGAATTTTTCGCGATATTTGATAGTTTAATTGCACGATGATTACATCGAAAACTTAATTGCACAAGATATGTTGCCTTACTTTTGATCCATATCATCCAACCAAATGTAATACACATGTACTGCAAAAAATCTGTGCATAAGTATATAATTGCTATATCGCGTAATATAGATAGTTCATACTTTGAAGAAACAAGGCATAATTGGATACCACTACATGCCATTTGGCATGAATCTATAGGTGTAGAGTTGGGTATTAAACATGGCTTATAATATATACATCTAGGTGTGAAAGGATCGGGTTGGCCTAGAGGGAGGGTGAATAGGCAACTTTAAAAATTTAATCACTGAACTAATCAATTAATTGACAGATAAAACTGACTAAGCACCAAATTGCAAAAAACAAGTATCAAGATGCAAAAATAAATGCATAAACAAATAAACCATAGGGACAAGAGAATTTTTCACTGAGGTTCAGAGATAAATCTCCTACGTCTCCGTTAGAGCACTTCCTCAGAAGTATTGCTTCACCAGCAACTGACAGCTGCAGTTCTGGTTTTGTCACTAGCGTGACTCTTTTACCACTCCGGTGAGGTGAGTCCCAACCTCTCACAAAGATAGTGGCTTTCCACAAGCACAGTTGGACAGGTCGCACTATAATTACCACCCAGCCGTCTAGGAACAGCTAGTTTCAAGAGTAATAGACCATCCATAAGCCATGTCTCTTGGTTCACTAGACACTCTGAAACTAGACTGCATTTGGAGCAATGAAAAGTGTTAGATTTTGAATAAACAGAGTTTAAGCTTGGTCTCTTTGAAGGCTTTGGAGCTCTTGGGATACTAAGGTGTCAAAGAGATGAAAAGTTATATTTCTGGTAAGCCTTGAACTACTTTTATAGGCTACAGGAAGAATATAGCTGTTATTGGCAAAAAAGTAGCCGTTTGCCAATGTCAAATTGAAAAGACAAGTCAAAATAACTGCATTTGACAAGGTTTGAAATAGTTTACAATAGACTCAATGTACGCTGGATCGAATTCAGTGAAAATTGCATTTGCGCCGGACCAAAAATAGTTGGTCCATCGTACATATGGTTCGAGCAAAAACTGGTATATCGTGAAACAATGAAAGACACATTTGCGACGGACCGAAAATCTTGGTCCGTCGTAGAAGGCAAACTTACTAGTCTTGATTCAAGAAGAGATTGGTTTCGACAGTAAGAACCAGTAAGTTTCATGTTTACGCTGGACCGAAAAATCTGGTCCGTCGTGAACAGATAAACTTGGTCCGTTGTGAACTACACACGCTCGGTTAGGTTTCAAGGAAAAATTGCTTACTGCGTCGGACCAAGAAAGTTGGTCCGTCGTGAACGGTGAGCACTCGGTTTGAGTTCAGATGAAAAGACATTAGCGCCGGACTAAAAAGACTTGGTCTGGCGTGAAAGTGAATTTGCTGAACTCATGGAAGGACTGAATTTCTTGAACTTTTGAGGGAAAAGAAGTGAACTTTGCTCCAAGTAGTCTTAAGAATTTAAACTATGAACCAAGATACTAAACTTATGCATAATCCATCTTTATAGTACGGCTAAAAACAAAATAAACCTAGCTACAAGACTTGAATCAACTCCCAAGTCAAACTAGGAACGAATAAACCTTAGCCTTTGTCCTTCTTTCAGAAAATTTTCCACTTCAACACGGGTATAAGAGTTGATCATCAAACACCAAAACCCATAAACAATTTAAATAACCAATTAGGGGGCCTAGATGCTTTCAAGATGTAGTACTCTCTGTCGATAAATATCTTGTTTAGAAATATAAGATTTGTATATAGATTTAATGAGTCTTTCCTACTATACATTTATTTATTCTCTTTCAACTATATACATTTATTCATTACTATACACACAAAGTATCGTCTCATCTTCCAAGACAATTAAAAGGATATGTAAGTCATATTCTCTCATATGCTTCCCAATTTAACCACAATCTTAATCCTTGTGCAAAGTCAAAATACGTCTTATATTTATCAACAGATAGAGTATTAGATACTGACATATGCAACATGTCATATACCATCTTTGAGTGAAATTCTTGTGTTCAATTCGTAATATCATTATTTGTATTCATATAAAAGTCAAACAACTATCTATGAAAAGATAATTGAAAAAAGATTTATTAGTTCAGTTCACTATGCACTATTTAGCCATAGAAGCATTAGAGAAATATTGTCTCTGCACAATTAATATTCATTACTAGCCCCTGCCATACTAGTTTTTCTTTTTCTGGAAGACCCTTTGTTTTTTTTATAGAGGATGGAGGATGTAGTTATCAATACGTACCTGTCGATATAGTATGTATGCTCAATACGATCAATATCGGCTTTGATATCGTATAATATTAGTTATACCGGTGGAACTGATAATATCATATACTGAAATGTATGTTATATTTGATAGTACTACTATATATTTGAATAAATACTATAAGTGAAATTTAGTGTATATATAACAAAATATATGTACACTTATAAATATATATTAAAACCAAAATAATACGATGATATAGATCTTTAAAGTCAAATTAGAATAGTGTTTGATCTATTACCTCCATTATAGATGGGAGGTTTCCTGGCCAAGCACCGAAACCATGTGCCCTCCCCCACTCCCTCTCTCCTATTTTTACAAAAAAACCCTCCAATTCTTTGATTTACGGATAGGTCGTTTTAGTTTTAATTTACGCTGAGACTCTTTGCGATTTTATGTGAGGGGAAGATTTTTTTCCCTGGTTCGCGTTTAGGCCCCTCGTTCGTCGTTTTACAGAAAGAGGCTCCCGTTAAATACGAATCGCGAACGAGCCATTTTCTAATTTTTCAAAATAGCGAACAGGTCCAAAATTATAACAAATAGGTCCCCGCACTTTACGTCCAGGTCCTTTCTCCGTTTTGTCCAGAAAAAATGTTTTCGTTATCCGTTTTTTCTCCAGAGCATGTTTTCATGGTCCATTTTCCCAAAAAAAAAGGTAAAATGTTTTTGTGGTCCGTTTTTTCTCCGAAGCATGTTTTTGTGGTCTATTTTCCCCCAAAAAAACGGAAATTCGTTTTTCGTTTATTCTTTCTCCGTTTTCCCCGAAAAAAATGTTTTCGGGGTCCGTTTTTTTCTCATTTTTCCCGGGAAAAATGTTTTCGGGGTCCATTTTCCCTCCTTTTTCCCGGGAAAATGTTTCTGTGGTCCGTTTTTCCTGAGAAAATTGTTTTCGTGCCTCGTTTTTCCCAAAAAAATGTTTTTGTGATCCGTTTTCCCCTTCGAAAAAATGTAAATCCGTTTTTCGTTCACGCGCGCGGCGCATGCAACGGTTTTTCTTGGAAAAGTGTTTCCATGGTCCTTTTGTTCTCGTTTTTCATGAAAAAAATGTTTTCGTGATATGTGAAGAATGTTTTCATGGCCCGTTGTCGGTGTTTCGAGTACCGGCAATACGATTTGTAAGTTTCGGGGGTCGCGCGCTCCCTGTCCTCGATGGTTGACTCAGGGAGCCCAAGGTGTATACTGGTTCGGGCTGAATGTCCCTACTCCAGTTCGTGTGGTCAGCGTATATTACTTTCGTAGGACAAGTTTCTAGTGTTTTTACAAGAGCTTGCTCCTTGATTTTTATCGACTCGTTCTCCCCTCGTCTGGGGGTCCTACCTCCCTTTATATAGCCGGAGGGGGCAGGCGACATGGAAGTTTGGAAAAAAAAGGTGGGGGCGTCCCGTGTCTTGGAGTCTGGTCTCCCGTCTTGTCGTCTGACCGGCCACAGTCCGTCCTGCGCTGGGTCGGCAGACCCGCAGTGAGGGTTGGTCCCTTGCCGGCCGGGTGGGGGGTGACGTACTGCTTCGCTTGCTTGTTAGGTGCTGACGCCACGGTGTTTGACCTAGGCGTTGCCTCGGGAGGGGGCAGGCTCTTTGAAGGTGTGTTAGGATGATGGGACCGACGCTTGACTTTGTGCGGTCCTCCTGACACCTCGGGAAGGAGCCGCCTACCCCGGCGCGGTCGTTTCGAGACGTCATGCCCGTGGGGTAGGCGGCCAACCCTCAACGCGTGTCGTAGTAGTAGCTGCTGGGGTCGTGGAGCGCTCTGAACGAGAAGGGGTTGGAGCTCGTCTGGCCCCCCGATCGACGGGTCGGAGTGACCCTGAGCTTGCCCTGGTCGGGAACAGTCGCCTCCGTGCCCTGCGGGGCCTTCGGTCGGTGCTGGGCCTCAAAGGCAGCCCGCTTGTCGTTCCGGGATGCTGGGGATACCCAGGGTATGTGTACTCGTCACCCGTT
The DNA here is from genome assembly GCA_036346355.1 of Rhipidocladum racemiflorum. Taxonomy (NCBI): domain Eukaryota; kingdom Viridiplantae; phylum Streptophyta; class Magnoliopsida; order Poales; family Poaceae; genus Rhipidocladum; species Rhipidocladum racemiflorum. The sequence goes on along the minus strand of CM070576.1, from coordinate 64,092,769 downwards.
TTTTCTCGTTTTCCCCGTGAAAAAAGTTTTCGTGGCCCATTTTTCCTCCGAAAAAACCTTTTTCATTTTCCCCGGAACAAATGCTTTCGTGGTCCATTTTTTCTTGTTTTTCCCGAAAAATTATTTTCGTGGTCTATTTTTCTCAAAAAAAATGACACAAATTTATTTTCCGTTCACGTACGCGGTGTGCGCCGCGCTCACTTTCCTAGTAATATTGACAGTACACAATAGAGGAGTCTCCGTTGACCAGTAGAACGGGCAGCCATACCACAATGCCAGGGAGGTACCCCGGTTCTGGACACCCCGGCCCATGTATTGTTTGGGCTCGAGCCTTCAGTTATTACACCTGACCCACGTGTTGGACCACCAAAACCATCAACAAAAACGAAACCAACCCGGAAAAAAAGATCACTCCCCTTCTATTCCCAGCTATTTATTTCATTACTTTATCATTATTTTCTCTTTGCACTTTGCTGATAGGGAAAAAAGAGAGGAAAAAAAAGGGTGGAAAATATAATTCCGGAGGCGCCGGAGACGGAGCACGGCCACTTCGGCGGCAGCGGCCTCGCCGGAACACGTAGCCGGCGAGGAGGAGAAGAAGGTTCTCGGAGCGGGAGGAGCAAAGGTTCTGCGAGTCGTTGGAATCCTAAATCCCGCGGCGGACGCGCGCGGGAGCGGAGCCCCCTAGATGCGGCCCTCCGGGGCTTGAATGGATGTCAGATCTCCGGCGCGAGGGAGGCTTGTAGAAGAGGGTTGAGCTGAGGCCTAGGGTTAGGTTTGGTGGGGTTGGTACTTGGTAGCCGGGATGGGCCGGAGCTCGGGTGGAGGAGGAGGAGAGGGATGCGGAGAGGCGGAGAGTGGCGGCATCGAAGATTGCTCGCCAGGGACCATTGTGTGGGTGCGGCGACGGAACGGGTCGTGGTGGCCCGGGAGGATACTCGGGCCGGAAGAGCTTCCGGCGTCGCAGATAATGTCGCCGAGGACAGGAACTCCGGTCAAGCTCCTCGGCCGCGAGGACGCAAGCGTGTGAGTTTCTCTTCTAGTTCTTCTTTCTATTGTTAACCCTAGTTTAATGCTATATGCTGTTGCTTCTAATGCTAGGTTAGTAGCCCTTTTTCGAGAACACGGATGGTTATGATTGAATGGTCTGTGGTGTTGATTAAATTTGGAGTTGTTTGCTTAAGGAACAGCAAGGGAATATTTCAGCGATGGCCACTCCAAACACAATTAGATCAACAATTGAATATTTTAACTATTGCAACCAATTATTGTTCCAGATAACTTGACTTCCATCTGTTCTCGTTGAATAAATCATGCGTCAATTGTCTAGGCAATACATACCATCAACTTTGAAATAGCTAAACAAATGTCGAACAATTGACTATCTGGAGGATCCTTCCCGAACCAAATCAGTCGCAAGTGCAAAGCTGTTGTCCTTGATGTATTATGCACATTATTGCATTTGTTGGGGTGCCAATAGTTTGCTTGTTATATTGGAAGAATGAATACTTCGATAGGGATACCATGTTCCAGACTTTTTTTTTGCAACCTTACATGGCTGTCCTTGTGGAGGAATAGGGTTATATTCTTTTGCAGGGTGTGTATTTCATTGTTGGTTGGTGGTTTAACATTACAATAAGGATAAGTTATAATCACTTGGATTTATTTACTAAACAGTGTGTAATATGTTGTAAACTTGTAATCATGCTACTTATAATAGTATGCTGCTCTGTCTGTCATGTGGGGTTGAAACAAGTGATGCAGCAATCTGAGGTGCAGACCTGCTTATACTGGTGTGCATCCATATATGTTTATCTCAACTGTTAATTTGTCTTTATGTTGTCACGATGTTTTAATGGCCTTCTGTTAAGGTATGTGAAAAATGATATTGTGATGCATGTATTCAACAGAGTTAAAAAAACACCATTTCTAAAAAAAAGCACTTATGTTCACTGTAGTTTATACAGGTTAGATAATTTAAGCAGCTCGTTTTAGATTTGTTATTTTTTCCATATCATTTCTATTATATTTGCTGAGAATATCAGTTTTTCTATGGCCTGTTTGTTTGTAGTGTGGAAACTAAAACCAAAAGAGATGAATAGGTTATGGTATGTACTCTCTCTGTCATTAACCAAGCAGAACATTTATGTTCCTTCCAAAAGCCTGATTCTTAAGAAAGTAAGGGATGTGCCTAAAGTTTGTGACTGAGCTAATTGTGTTGAAATGGATGGACGTCTTGTTTAGCATTCTACTGCTTATTTGCTGATCCAAATACTGAAGTAGTTCTCCATCTACAAGCCAGTACCTAAGATGTTGGAGAACTAGAGTTTCCTTCTATTTTGCTACACCTTATATTACAATTGCATTAGTCATGTCTTGATCTCTAGCTCCAAGTGATTTTTTAATTCACAATAATAACAACCAAACCGCTTGCTCCGCAGATACTCAAAACTGACTGGCATTGATGTTGCTTTCCACAAAACTTACAGTTTTAACTCCAATTCTTTTATTTAGTTGTCTTTATAATGATTCATTCTTCCTCTTTTTTGTAGTGATTGGTATAACCTTGAGAAATCAAAACGTGTCAAGGCATTTAGGTGTGGGGAGTTTGATGCTTGTATTGAGAGGGCAAACTCTTGTGAAGGAACTCCTGTAAAGAGAAGAGAAAAATATGCCCGCAGAGAAGATGCTATTCTTCATGCTCTTGAATTGGAGAGGAAGCAGCTTGCATTGAAATACCAGAATCAGGGTTCCAGGGCTGATGACACCTGCAGTATTCCCCTTTCTGATACGAGGGGGGAGTTCAATAACTGTTCTTTAGAATATCACTCAAAAAACAATATGCAGAAACCTCAGCCGCCTATGCAAAGCTCAGTGACTCAACAGTGCAAAGATCTCAGTAGCACTCGTTACAAAAGTAAAAAGACTAAAAAACGGAAAGGAGATAACTCACTTCTCCTTGGTAAAACAAAAGAGTATAAGCAGAGTTTTCTTCACGCTGGTTCAAAAAGAAACTTTTCAGAATCTCTTGCTTGGGAGGATTCAGAGAACACTCTCAGTAATCATGTAAATGAATTTTCTCGTTTGAGACATATGCAAGGAGGATCAAGTGTAGAGAGTGGTGGAAAAAATACAACCCTGAAAAAGAAAAGATCAGAGGAAAGCGTTTTCGAAGAATCACTTGTCAAAAAACTTGATAGATGCCGGCCACTTACTCAAGCTGTACAGGGTGGTGTGAAATTTCCTCAGTCTTTCCAGCACGATGACGATTCTGGCACTGTCTTCATTGAAGGAGGGAAGGATCCTCTTCCTGCTATCCATCAGTCCAAAATAAGTGGGTCTACATACCTGTCTACTGATTCTGGTGACGCTCATAGCAATGGTGATATACCTTCTGCACAAATGATTTCAACAGGAGTTCATTTTGAGACTGAAGGTTATCTAAAACAGCCTGATTCTTTTTCTGGAGAGCAAACTTTGTCGGACTTTGTCGAGAAGCATGGATCTGATTCCTCAGAGAGGGAATGCTCAGAAACAGAGACAGAAGATGACGCCCGACTTTTGCAAAGTAGGTGCCTCCACTGCTAGCTACCTTTTCTTTGAATGTTTATTTGAAAGACCAATAATAATCACGCCCCTGGTTATCTGCCATATATTGATGTCTAATTATGCTGTAGAATTGTTGTTATTTTCCTTTTAGAATCGATTACTTATGGATCATGTAATCATGTAGTTCCACATGAGGGTATGTCTGAATTGTTCAAATAATCGAGTACAAGAATGCTTTCTATCATGCTACTTAGTGTTGTATACATCTTCTTAGTTTTTCTTGCTGCCTTTTCTTTCTGGTAGTACGCTGATTATATTGCTATTTGAGATATGCTAAGCATACTTGCTAATGTTTCTGTTGTATAATAATAAAACCTTAACTTTTGACTGGAAATGTGATATTTGATTCCAATGCTTTACTCAATGTAATTTTATTTCTCTATGGATATTTTGCCTTATTTGATCACCTTTCTTGTGATAATATTATCGGTAGGGTATGCTAAGGGACAGTCCCCAGTCTCAGATGCATGCGATCCTTATTCCCTTCAGGCTTCTAATAAGTTAAGGCATGTGGATGATGATGATGATGAGGTGACCTTTTCTACTTGTGTTCCTCAACAAAATGCCTTCGAGGATGAGGGTGGTTCTTCTGAGCTAGGTGTCTCCCAGTGGCATATGAAAGGTAAACGCAACCAACGCAATGGAGCAAAGCGGCCTATGGGTAAGACAGATGGAAATCTATCACTAGACAAATTCAATGGTTTCATGAAAGGGTCACTATATAGGGCCAATGAAGGTAATCCTAAAATGGAGAGTGTTGGTGCATCCAGCCATCAATCATTTGGTCAAACTTTTTACCAAACCGACGAAGATTTGGATTGTGATTCTGATGACACGGATTTAGTCGATAAGGTTGTGAGCCATTCAGTGGTTAACAGATATTATGGCAAAGACTCTCTCTCATCTTTGAAACCTACAAGAGATCTTGGACGAAGTTACACTTTCAATGACACTGAAATTTCTTGCAAGACTTCTCCGCTAAATAAGAATGGTGATCAGATACCTTCTCTTGGTCGGAAGACATACTGGGAAGGATCTTCACTGTTTCAACCAAATTATGGCTCGCATCGTGGTTACATGGGCCCAATGTTGTTTAACGTTGACCTGAAGGTACAGGTTGGCTATCAAGGCGAGCATGTCCCAATTGTTTCTTTAATGAGCAGACTGAACGGCAATGCTATTGTTGGACACCCTATCCAAATTGAAATACTTGAAGATGGTTCAACTGACCACCTTGTTTTGGGCAGTGATATTGTTCTGGAACATAGCCCAGCAGCACCACCTGCTTGGCGAACAGGCAGAAGGACCTTTATGCCAAGAGTTCCACGTTCTAATTCAACACAAGCAGCCTTAGATGGCGATGATGACGGGGGGCTTTGGGAGATGAACCCCCCCTTTACTAGGCTTGCGAAGAAAAGCATCTTTAGTCTTCGGAGGCCATTGTCACATAAATCTCAAAAGAAGCCCTCCAACTCCAGGAAAGGAAGCTCATCAAGCCAGAAAGTCAGGGCCCTTTCTTCCATTTCCATCGGAAAAGGTAATCACAGAGATGGTCAAGCAAAGGCACATAGGTGTGGTGGCATTTTGGGTGGTTTGATCAAACAAGAGGGAGTAATCCCACTAGTCACATGTGTACCTGCGAAAGTTGTGTTCAGTAGGATAATAGAAGCAGTTGGCAGACCATCTCTTGCTGTTGCTCACCGTGTTAGAATGGCTAGTCCTGCTGGAGGGGATCCACTATAGACGTTGGCTAGACGTACCAATGGTTGGCATTGTTTGACCTGGCTCAGGCTTGCAACTTTTATGTACATTCTCTGGCATTGAAGTCGCAAACTGTTCATACCTCAAAACTGCTGACCTCTGACTGCGGTGGCTGATGTAAAGATTGAAAACTGTCAATGTATATCATTCCAGATGCCAAAAACTTTGTTTGGCAATCTGATGGATACTGCCTTGTGAGGGTCTAGCCAACCAACTCCCTGAAGGAGCGTTATTCAAAGAGCAACCAGAATGGTGACCGACATTTGGATTGGCTGTCTCCGGTACTGTAAAGTACTAACTCAAGCATTTTATCCTGCGTCTATTTAGTTAAACTTCTGTTTTACATACATAGCCAACAGTCCATAGGTTTTCTGGTGTCATGTATATTGCCTCACCTATATTCAGACATTCTAGTTATTTATTGTTTAGAGGACCTGCTTCACCTGTATGTTCTGAAGTGGATGTAGCTAGTCGATGTAATATAACCAGAACGGGTACACCAAATGTTGTGAACAACTTAGCTTCGCCGTTAACCTGCCTCAATATGTCAACAAATTATTTATTAGTTGTTACTAGAAAATTTGCACTGCTTTGTCATTTGTCTGTCAAGGATTGGTATGAAATAACTGTTATTTTTTTGTGTGTTCTACTGCAGTCTTGTATACTAGCATTGCCATTTGTGTAACTTTTGTCGCGCTCACGGAACCAAGAATGGGAAATTTTCGCTTCGGTTTGTGCCTTTTGCAGTGTTGCGTACTGTTTGTGTAGAGGACGCCAGGAAGGCACGGAGGAAGAAACAGACAAGCCCTTCTCCCTCCTTTGGCTTTACAAATTTCCCGTCAATCTCTACCAGAAGCGTCGATCCCGTGGATTCCCACCACGGTCGCCGGTTGCTGACCACCGCCGTCCCCATCTTCTCGCGATCCACCCCCAACCACCAAATCGACACACCTCGTCTCCTTCTACGGCACCGCTTATCACCACCTTCTCCCGCCGCCTCCTCTGCCCCACCTTGCCTCTCCCATGGCGCGTCCGCGCCCCCTCGGTTCCCTCCCGCAGCCGCAATGCTCTCCCACCGGCCGTCCTCCGCAGCCTCCCTGCCCCTTAGCAAAGGGACCCTCACCTCTTTGACGGCCTCGACGAAGCCGGCGAACTCGGGCGGCACAGCCTGGTGGGTCTGGTCGGAAGCCGACGAGCGAGTGGTCCTCAAGCACGAGGGCGGGGCCGCGGCCGCTGGGCGGCGGAGAGGTGGGGTTGCGGTTGGCTGGCTCTCGCCGGAGTCCCACGTGCCATACATGGCGACGAGGTCAGCAGTTGAGAGCAGCGTTTCTATGTTTTCCTCCTGATACAAGTTATCTAAATCAATAAGCAGAAGAGTAAATAGTCACAATTTATCTTTCATTCGTGCTTTAATATTTGTGCAATTTTTACAAAGAAAAGCAAAGCACCTGGTAGAATTTTGATCTTCATTTTTCGGAACTGGTGTTTTTGTTGGTTGGTTTCGCTGGTTCATTTCTGACAATCGATGATAATTAATGATTGGTTAGAACTGGATTCTAGATGGTGCATCATGCGAGCAGTAGTATCAGTGTGGATTGTGGGAGTTACTGATCTGTTAGAATCGGATTCTAGAATACGAACTCTGAGCTGCTCGCTCAGCGTGGGACAGTGGGAGCAAATATGATTCGTTTGATCACGGGACGCTGATAACTTGAGAAGTTAACATTGTTCATATTTGCTACGCACCATTCAACCATAATTTTTGTGCGAATCATTCGAATTTTCGACCATACGATTTCCTTAGGATTCGTGCTACAACTACGAAGTCATCTTCTCTAGTTATGTCACCGTCCTCCTCCTCTCTGGCACTGTCGTCCGCTGCCTTAGGGTCCACCGGAGCCCTCTATGATGATCATCAAGCACAGAAGGGAATTTGGGGTAGGGAGAAAGAAAGGAGACAGAGGACCAGAGTGAATTGAGGGATTTGCATTTCTGTTTCACGTCCCCTTCCACAAGTCTTTCTCATTGGACTATAACCATTCTGCGGAATGCCTATTACAAGTGGGACCCACCAACTCTAGACCCTAATAAACTACTTTGCTGATACAATACTCCACCCACTCACAACCGCACAACTCTGAACATCCTTTAGACTCACCGAAGCCCTGCATCTTCAGTCTTGCCGCTGCGTCCTGTTCATCATCCGACACATGACATCCTCTCCCCCTCGAAACATGGCTTGTCCCCAAGCCAGCGCCAATGGATACTGAAGCTGAATAGCTGCTGAGTTTTCCCATGTTGTAAGTGATTGTGGTAACCCCAACCATTTGACAAGGATAGAGGGTGTAACATGATCACACTGCTTAATCAACCGGCTCTTGAAGATCTATGTTGGCACTTGGTTTTCCTCCATTTCAATGCAACTTACACACAAATTGGTATCCACCATTGTTGATGGAGGAATGTGGCATTTAAGTTGAGAAACATGAACAGCAAGATGAACCTTACTGCCTTCTGGTAAATCCAACTTGTGTGCCACTTTCCCAATCCATTCCAGTATACGATTTGGCCCATAAGAATGGAAACAAAGCTTTGGATTACTACGCGTTGCAATCGATGTCTGAACATATGGTTGCAATTTGAGATAAACTATGTCTCCCACTTCAAAAGACCTCTCAGACCTGTGCTTATCAGCTTGAGCTTTCATTCTCACACAAGCACGGTCCACATGTTGCTTCAGTAACTTGGTCGTCATCTCTCTTTGGTTCAACCAATCTTGGACATCCGTTACATCACTCACATTCAGATTTGAAATACCAAAGTGTCTAGGTGGATAACCGTAGAGTACTTCAATTGGGTTTTTTCGCACAGCTGATTGATAAGAAGTAGTGTACCAATATTCAGCTAAGAGAAGCCAATTAGACCACTTTTTGGGGCAAGCATGAACAATACATCTTAAATATGTCTCAAGGCACTGATTAAGGCGTTCAGTCTAGCCATTCGTTTGAGGATGATATGCTGAACTCATATTCAATTGCGTGTCCGACACCTGAAACAGTTCTTGCCGAAATGTACTTGTGAACACCTTGTCTCTGTTTGATATAATGGTCTGCAGTAAACCATGTAGTTTGTAGATTTGATCGCAAAAAATTTGAGCTACCTGAGGTGCTGTAAATGGATGAGCTAATGGCAAGAAGTGTGCATACTTAGAGAATTTATATATTACCACCAAAATAGTTATGTATTTGAGAGATAGAGGCAACCCTTCTATAAAATCCATGCTGATTACATTCCAAGCTTGCGTGGTACCGGTAAGGGTTTAAGTAATCCCGGAAGTTTCACATGTTCCACTTTGGCTTGTTGACAAATTTCACAGCCCTTCACATATTGCTCAACTGCAGTTTTTAATTTGGGCCATGCAAATAAGGCACGGACCTTGTGATATGTTGCATGAATTCTGGAATGACCATCTATCCCACTGTGATGAAGTGCTTGCAAAATATGCTGGTGAGCCAACAAATTATTACCTAGCTGAATTCATCCTTTTAAACGGATAACACCGTCTTGTAGGGTATATTCTCTCTCATTTGACCACCTGACACTCAACTCACTGAGCAATTGTTTGGTTTCATCAATCTGGTAACCTGCCACTAAATTTTCAATCCAAACCGAGGTACTCACTGAAATTGCTTGAATATCTGCAGTATTTGGCCTTCTGGAAAGGGAATTAGCTACAACATTATATATTCCTTTCTTATATTGTATTTGGAACTGCAAAACCAACAACTTCACAAACGCCTTATGTTGAATTCCTGTAGTCAATCTTTGATCAGTGAGATGCAATAATGCTTTTTGATCTGTCCTTATGATAAATTCCTTATGCTGCAAATAAGAACTCCATCTTGTGACAGCCAGCAATATTGCCAAACATTCCTCCTCATACGTTGACAAAGCCTGATTTTGAATACTCAATGATTTGCTCAGGAAAGCTATTAGGTGTCCATCTTGCATGAAAACTGCACCAATGGCACTATTACTCGCATCAGTTTCCAATACGAATTGCTTACAAAAGTTTGGTAGCACTAAGATAGGAGCTTGCACCAAGGCTTGCTGTAGTGTTCTGAATGCTTCTTCAGTTATTGATGTCCATTAAAATTGCATTCCCTTCTTTAACAATGTTGTTAGGGGCTTACAAATAATGCTGTAATTCTGAATGAATTTTCAATAATACCCTGCAAGTCCCAAGAATCCCCTCAGTTCCTTCAGATTTTTGGGCACTAGCCAATCTAACATTGTTTGAACCTTATTTTGATCAATCGAGACACCATCTGATGAAATGATATGCCCCAAGTATTCTAATCTTTGCTGGCCAAATGAACACTTCTCCCTTTTAACAAATAACTGGTGCTGCTCCAAGATGTTAAACATTTCCTTGAGATGTTCCACATGTTCCTCCAATGTACAACTGTATATCAATATGTCATCCATGAACACTAAAACAAAGTGATGCAAGGATGGGCTAAAAATCTGATTCATAACACACTGGAATGTAGCTGGCGTGTTTGTGAGTCCAAATGGCATCATAAGAAATTCATAAAGTCGCTGATGAGTTCGAAAAGCTGTCTTATGCTCCTCTCCTGCAGCCACCCTAATCTGATGATAACCTGATCGTAAGTCCAACTTTGTGAACCAACGAGCCCCTTCCAGTTCATCTAGTAACGCATCAATTATAGGCAAGGGATGCTTGTTCTTCACTGTGATTGTGTTAAGTCTGCGAAAATCCACACAGAAATGCCATGACCCATCCTTCTTTTTCACCAATAGTACTGGCAAGGAAAAATGACTAGCACTCTGCTGTATTATCCCTTTCGTCAACATTTCTGCAACTTGTCTCTCAATTTCATATTTTTGTTGAGGTGAATATCGATAGGCTCTAACATTTACCGGCTGGGCACCTGGTATAAGAGGGATTAAGTGATCATATTTGCATCTTGGGGGCAACTTAGTCGGTTCCTGAAACACGTGGTTAAATCTTTGCACCACCTCTGCTACTGTCCTTGGAACCTGACTTTATTTTCCTTTTTTCTCTGCATCCTGTTCATACTCCAAACTCTTGTGAAGCTGTACCACATGAGTAACTGCTCCTCTTCTCAATAATCCTTTGAACTCCTTTGTACTGATGCATTTACCATTTTGTTGATCATCCTTTATGCCTTGAAGCATAATTCTGCGACCTTTGTGTGTGAACTTGATACATTTGTTTCCCTAATGCACCCACATAGGACTATACTACTCTAACCAATCAGCTCCCAAAATCATATCATAACAACCCAAAGCTAATACTCGGACATCTTGTTGGAATGAATGCCCTTGAATCCACCATGCCAAGGACCGTGCCATTTTGTTGCATATCATAGACCTCCCATCAGCAATTGTTAGTTGAACTGGTGTTATTTTTGTTGTCGGACACTGCAATTTGCTCATTAAATTTTCACTAATGAATGAATAAGTACTACTCGAATCCACCAAAATGAGTATCTCTTGTTTGCCAATCAAACCTTGCAGCCTTAGTGTCCTGCGCTTGAGCCTTATCCTGTCTGATTGTTCTATGACTGACAAAAACTCCTCTCTCGATATATCTTCAGTATCATCATTTTCAGCATCTGAGACTGACTAAATCTGTAACACTTCAATGAGTTCCTCAATTATATGTAAAGGAACTCGATCGGGACATTTGTGATTTCTTCCCCACTTCTCCCCACAAGTAAAACAAAGTCCATTTGCCTTCCTGTAAGCTCTCAATGCTTCTAACTTCTCATCCCAATGACCATTAGTAGTCTTTTTTTGATCCTCCGTTCGTTTACTCTCCTCCAATTTGCTTGGGAACGTATATTTATCCTGATATTTACCCCTTCCTCTACTGAATTCCTTACTGTCTGTCTTGTGGTATGACTTTTTGTTGCTGTTATCTAACTCCTCTTCTTGTACAATGCTAGAGCAACTGCGGTTTCCATATCTTTAGGATTGTGCATCACTATCGTAGTGCGGATTTCCTCACGTAACCCGCCCAAAAAATGAGTGACAAAAAATACGTCATCCTGAGATGGATTGTGAAGCAATAGGTGATGTTGAAGCCTTTCAAATTTCTCCACATACTCAGCGACTGAGTTGACTTTTAGGTTTATCAACTGATTCATTTGATGCTTGTACATATTCCTTCCGAATCTTCTATCCACAGCTTCACATAGAGCATTCCAATCCTCAAAACGTCCCTTAGCTTCAGTATTTTGCAACCAGATAGCTGTGTTTCCAGTAAAGTTTAGTGATGCCAACCTAGTGTGCAGCCCAGGTTTAACTCCCAATATCTCAAAGTAGGTTTCACACCTTTCCTTCCATAATTTGGGGTTTTCCCCATCAAACTTCGGAAACTCTAATTTGGGCAAGGATTGGCGTGGTTACTAAGTTGAACTACTGTTTTGAATATTCCCCATCATTCTCCCCTCACAAGCCTTAGGATCGAACACCTGGATGGCATAAGACAAGTCTTGCTTACCCACACTAGGTGGTAGAAGTGGAAACCCCAGAATTCCCTTCGTCTGCTCCCGTACTTTCTCCTGAACACGGATACCATGGGCCGATGAAGACTCTTCGCTTGGTGGTGATGCCGACGGTGAAGCACTCCGATGGGTCACCGCAGTGGAAGGCAACACCCCTTGGGTCGCCATCAGGTTGACTGTGTCAGGACGCGCCTCCAAGACCTCCACCCTTCATCACACCACTTCTACTGCGGAACGAACCTCTCTGACCTCCAACTTCACACCATGCACATCATCAAGCATTTGTTTCAGCAGCACGTTCGCCCCTTCCAACTGATTCTCCACCGATGCCATGGCTGAAGTCATCCTCGCTTCCAACTGTGTCTGTTTCTTCCTGGGCGCTAGACCGGAAGAAGGCTCTGATACCAAATGTGATGATCATCAAGCACAAAATGGAATTTGGGGTAGGGATCAAGAAAGGAGACAGGGGACCAGAGTGAATTGAGGGATTTGCATTTTTGTTTCATGTCCTCTTCCAGAAGTCTTTCTCGTTGGACTATAACCATTCTGCGGAAAGCTAACTAAGCCAAAGTGTATAAGCTATCTCCTATTTACAGCACATGCAAATCCATAGCTTTATGCAACAATAAAATAAACTCGCATGTTTGAGCTCTTTATTTGCAACACATGCAAATCTCTAGCTCCAAGCAAACCACAAATTAAACTCAAGTGCATGAGCTATCTATTTACAACACATGTAAATATCTAGTTCCATGCAACCAATAAAACCAAATTGGCACTAAAAACACCTATCTCTGGAAAATATCAACCGCCGTGTAAAACCTGGTAGTACCGCCTTGCGATACTACCGCGTTTTGCGCTGCGGTATTGCCAAAATTGCTGAGAAAGCAAAAAGGTTTTCAAAGCCAAGACTATATGCTCCTAGTATGATGGATTTTGAGCCAATTTGAACCTTAATCAATATCAAGCTACTAGTCATTACTCTCTCTTGATAGTACGACATCTATTCTAGCAATTCAATCTTTTCTTCTAACTCCAAGATCGGCAAAAGTATAAAAAGGTCCTAACTACTCTTGTACCTTGACCTCAAGCTTTAAACCTTCTTTTCTTGACCCCCTTCAAATCACAATGCTTTTTCTTTTTCATATGCCGTGAAGTGGACCAACCTATTCTCACGAACTCAGGGGAAATTGTTAGTCTTTTATCATGATAGTCATTAATTATCAAAATAAAATAAAATTAGGGGTCTAGATGCTTCAAGTACGGCACTAAACTAGACATAAAGACTAGAAAAAATATCCTTAGCCTATCTAGTTATACCTTTGCCGCGAGCGATCCCCTTTGGGGCTTTTGATTTGCAATCAATTCTTCTCTCTCGGGATCGTAATCCTTCTTCTCTTGTTCATCAACTCTTGATGAACCTCTTCATTTCTTCTCTTCATTTTAGGATATCCTCTTAACGCCCATCAACACATGATACCATCCTTTTTACCTCGATTCTTCATCTCAACCATGTTGAACTAATCCTATATCCACAACCTCAAGGAAAATCGTTAGTCCAATATACACAGTTGTCTCCATCATCTAACGTACTCTATTAACACATAATGGATGCCTTCAAGATCAATTGAGCACAACTCTAATCAATTTGAATGAATTAAATGTGCCTTGAGTACATTGATGCAACCAATACTTTATTATACTCAAGAGCTATCCATTTGTCCTTAATTAATCAAGACACATCATCAACACATGATGAAGTGTTCTTTAATGATTAATAAGACAAATGAACTTGATTTAAATTTTTATTTAAATTGATATGAGTATATATTATCTACACAAGTTTTCATATACTCATTTAGATTGTTACAAGTAATGATCCAATGTATTTAAGTGGAAAGGGATCAATATTTTAGACCATCAACTATAGAATAAACTCCATATACACGTGCATACATATAATTGGATTGGAAACAATATACATATATTTAATATTGATTGCATTGGAGTTTCTTCTATATTGCCATGAGTATAATAAAACTAGGCAAGTTAATTATATACTCAATGATTAGTTTCAAAATATTGATCATTTATGTATGAAGTGAAGAAATAAATCAATATTATTTAAACTTTAAGTTAAGTTACGAACTCCCCCTAGATATGTGCATTCATGTATATATATAGATTGGAAACATGAGGCACATTTTGAGGTTAATGCAATGGATGAATTCATACTTTAACTTGAATCCTAAGTATGCAATAAGATAGTCGATATGAATACAAGTACATACCTCAGGATTTTTATTTTCATACAAATTTGAGACTAAAAAATAAGCTCAATAAACATGTTAGTATCATTAAAAATTAAATTTGTTGTTAAACAAGGATTAAGCATTAATCTAAAACCAATCACCAAAATCAATAGGGATTGAACTTCACCAAGTCGAAAAATTTTTACGGTTGAGTTGATTTTTCCTTATGCTTAGGTGTTAAAAAAATTAAACTAGAAAAAATCAAATTGAGGACTTTCAACAAGGAAAATTTTAACTCGAGAAATTTCAAACTAGGAAATTTCAGTTCAAATAAATTTATTTTTGAAAGTTTTGATTTAAAAAAAATCAATTTGCAATGTTTTAAGTATAAAATTTCAATTTAGAAAAAACTTTAAATTCATGCAAAAATTTAACCCAAAAAATTTAACTCAAATAAAAAAAAATACCATATGCTCTTCGGCTAACTCACCCAATTTCCTTATTGGTGCGCTACTACATTTACCAAAATTACCTATGCATGGGGCGCTATTCCTCTCTCCGTGTAACACATGTCACATAGAGAACATTTGCGGCGTGAGCGCACAGAGACGAATGTACGCGCATTGTAAATTAATAAAACCCATGAGCGAGAGCCAACTCAGCCGAGCATAAAAGAGGAGGGGTCGAGATAGTTGTGGATTTTTTTATTACTCTGTGGGTCCCACATGGGAGGTACTAATGGCCTGTTTGTTTTTGCTTTGGATTCTCTAAATACTGATTATAGATTGTGGTTATAGAGAAGCTTATTCTCCAAAAGCACGTATGAAGTGGGTTTTGGATTTTAGTGTATATGGATGGACTGAATTGTGAGAATTGAATTCTAGAATTGAGCTGATTGTTTTTTATTCATCTTTTAGATCAGAATTCAAAAGCAAAAATAAAAACAAACAGACCCTTTTTAATGTCAAGTGTGGTGTGACCATGGTTTCAAAAATCGACGATTTTTCGTGGAAAATCATCAACATTGTTGAACTTTTATGCGGTCATTTTTTGTAGCGATTCTCATCGATTTTTGACGAAAATCGAGCAATTTTCACCGATTTTCGACCGGTTCATGACATGTAATTTTTTTTGAATTTTTGAATTGGACCAGTTTATCAACTGATTTTTGAAATCGGATTGCGACGGTAAGAGCGGTTTTCGTGGTTTTCGTCGATTTTTGAATCCCTGATTGTGACAATTTTTAGCATCGGTATGGACACCCTAGGCTATCATGCCCGGACGGAAAGGGCCGGTTTCTCTCACGGGTAAGAGATGGAAGACTTGGTGCGAGTGAGTCAATGCATAAGGCTGAAATGGACGTTTTTTTTTCCCATTGACGAACGCGTGACAAACCTAATCTAGTGGGAGACTACGTAACACAATAGGCGACCAATGAGAAAAGATGGCACCAGCAGCGGGGTGTTGTTAATCAGGTGAGGTCCACCACGGAAACGGTTGGCTCGTTGCTTAACAGCTTCGGAGAAGGGGTGTTACGAAAAGCATTTGAGGTCGCCCTCTCAGCATCAAGTGGATGTGGCTTGTCTCTAGCTAATGCGTGCGACTACTCACCTGTGGCTGTGGAGAATGGCCTAGCGAGGCTCCAGGATGCGAAGACTTGCCCTTGATGGCATTGCATGATCGATCCGTCTTTTCTTTCGGGATCGATCCTTGTGTCGTAGCGAGCCGGTCGATGGTGTTTAGTGAACAGAAGCAGACAATATATGGCATTGTCTGGTTCGAGCTTTTTTTCTTGCTGTAATCGGATTGTTACAGGGGTAACTAATACCATTACGTTTGTTTGTTTCGGCCGTAACCAGATACTGGGCAGTGGAAAACAAGGATCAAAATCTCGGCGAAATTTCAGGATGCGAAGACTTGACCTTGATGGCATTGCATGATCGATCATTGATCCCTTTCGGGATCTATCGTTGTGCATGAAGTGATGGATCTGGTAGTGGAAGTCGAAGTGTTTGGTTTCGGTCCAATTGGCAACAAAAAGTGAGTTTTTCTGTGAAGAAAATTTGTACTTTGATACCACTAACCCAACCAAACATTGTAATAACCAACAAATTAAGTAATCAACCATTCCAACCCCCATTCCCCTGCGAACCAATTCCCTTTTTTGATAATCCTTGAACCAAACACCATCTATGTGATATGATGAAACAACCACCACTAGATGCCTAGATGGCAGTTTGCTGGATGTAATCGCCGAGACTGCCTGCATGCCGGTGTGCTTCGTATTGTGACAATCGGATTTCTGCAGATCATGAGGCAAACCCTCCAGAACGGCTCTCCTTTTGTCGTGCAGCTTGTGGTGCAGACAAGGCAACCACGTCCAAAGCTTTTGGATATGGCATTGAGACGGTGATCAACATAAACCGATGATGCGCCACGTTTCAGCCTTTTTTTCTGGCAAACAAAGGTGTTGCGGAAGTCGAAGGGAAGATGCAGCAGAGCCAGAGCCTTACTGAAGTGCCAGCAACTTAAGGTTTTATGCCGTACCAAGAGAAAAATAATGTTAACTATACTCTGAATAGTCTTTTAAGATTTATAAAGGTACGTTAAATAAATCTAAATAGGATTAGGTTTTTTATTTTTTTTTAGAGTACGATTTCTACTTGCTTTAGAGAAGCGCTAAGGGGGTCGGAGAACCCAGGCAACCAAAAAACCACAAAAACAACTCATCCAAGTGGCGGAGCTAGAAAACATTCAGAGCCTGGGCAAATTTAATTACGATCTAGGTTGAGCTTAAGTGCCTGTTGCCAATTGCCATGTAACCTAATTTGAACCCTGCTAGATAAACCACTAAATGACCCATTTGCTAGCCCTAGTATATGGTCATTAGGCTTTGAGCCCGGGCAATAGCCCTGGCCCGCCGGGCCCTGGCTCCGCCGGTGACTCATCCAAAGTAGAGATTAGAACTAGGTTATTTTTTAGTACTAGATTCTTGTTTAGTACTAGAAAGATTACAGAAGATGTGAGAGAGCAATAATTTCTTATATTCTTTTGAAGTTATGCTTAAAAGAATTTGTAATTGGGTTCGCCGAGTCCTGTCTGGACGTGGTTGCTTTATCTTCTAGAAAGGGCAGCGCGAATATATCCTCTGCTACGCGAATAGATGCTGGCCTGACATGTCGTCCGACTGAAGCACTTCCTATTGTCGCATAATCTTCTTCTCTTTCTAGAAATGCAACATCATTTACTAGTAGAACTAAATTGTTTAGCCAGCTCAATGCGAGTCTGCCTCCCTCAGACTTAATTAACACGTTTTAATGTGTCTTTCACTTGTCCTTCCTAGCACGACAAGATGACCTTGACCGAAGGAAGAAATTTACCAGAAACACCGTTCCCGACAGTGACATTCAAATGGAAAGGCCTATAAGGACCCTGCACTGAATCACTCGTCTTTTCCCCAGATCCTCAGAGGAGCGACCCAAAGATGCATGCCTTCTTGTCCCCTGATTATCAAGTCTCTAGCAGGTGCCACCGTATCATTTTGAAGCAATCATTCTGACAGGAAATCGGAGACAATTAATCGAAGCACAACTCCTAGTTGCAATAATTGCCCAAAACGGTATGAACATGCTCAGTGCACAAGCTAATCCTTGTGTAGCAGCTTCCTCCATGTTTCTTGCACAGTTGCTTCTCCTCTACAGTTTGTTTTCGTTACCCCCCACCAGCTCTCTCCAATCCAATTCCTCCCGGTGCCCCGGTAGCTCCGTCGCCATCCCATACCCTTTCTACATCCCCAACCCCAATGACTCGAGCATCCGGACGCATACAGGCTTCGAGATATCATGCAACTCTACCAGCCCAATGCTACTTCTTGGTGCCAAGCCGTACACGGTCCTTGACATCTCACTGCTACAGGGCCATGTGCGTGTAACTGGCGACACTGTTTACTCCCAGTGCCGTAACAATGGCTCCGGGAGCGTAAAATTCCTCGACCTTAGGGGCACTCCCTTCAACTTCTCCGACACACTGAACAAGTTCACCGTCGTTGGATGCGACTCCATGGCAATGATAGTGAATCCTGATGCTGACGCCGGTAACAGCACGATCAGTCGGTACATCGGGGGGTGCGTATCATTCTGCGCTTCTGAGGGAAGCATCATCAGTGGTGCATGCTCTGGGGTGGGCTGCTGCCAAGCTTCAGTGCCCAAGGGGCTCAAGGCGTTGGACTTGGAGTACACCAGCATACGGAACCAGCTCCTGCGATCCTCCAGAGGCAACATCAGCAGTAGGCCATGGTGCACCAAGGCGTTCATCGTGGACCAGGAGTCCTATGTGTTCTCCAGGGATGACCTGGATTAGGGATGCAAATGGGCCGGCCCTAGGGTCATCTTTGACCCACTCTAGTTCATTTGTTTGCACTAAATCCAGGTCCTGGATAGAGAGCTGAGGAACCAGCCGGTGGTGCTCGACTGGTATATTCATGGTGGTAGCTGCGAGGAGGCACGCAGATCAACTGAGACCTATATGTGCAAGGATAACACCGAATGCTATCCTGTAGCGAATGGAACTGGATACCGCTGCAACTGTTCTGAAGGTTTCACGGGGAACCCTTATCTGAAGGGGCTTGATGGAGGATGCCAAGGTGAGAAATTCATGTTTGCAACGGATGGCGTTCTTTAGACCTTGATTGCCATGTCTTATTCTGATCCCTTTGCTGTTGTTTCCCAATTTGTCTGTAAGATATTGACGAATGTAAAGACGAGAAGAACTACCCCTGCACGCACAAGTGCATCAACACAGTTGGTGGTTTCAGCTGCACATGCCCGATGGGCATGACAGGGGACGGCAAGAAGGGCACTGGATGCAAGAGAGATACAACACTAGTGATTACAGTAGGCAAGTGTCCCATGATCTTATTTTTTTCCTGTTTTCAGACAGAATCTGCTCAATCTGAATGGACAAGTATGTTGGGAATTACGTGAGCGGTTACTCATTTAAGTGTCTAATGCCTTTTTCAGGTGGAGGCCTAGCTTTGCTGGCTGTTCTCCTCTTGCTTGGCTTCTGGACTTACTGGCTAGTTAAGAAGAGGACGCTCGCAAAGCAGAAACAGAGATTTTTCTTGCAGAATGGTGGTTTGTTGCTGCAGCAGCAGATATTCACTCACAGGGCACCTACCAGGATATTCACCTCAAGTGAACTCGAGGATGCGACAAGCAACTTCAGTGAGGACCTTATTGTTGGTCGCGGTGGATATGGTACAGTGTATAAAGGGATATTATCTGATCAAACCATTGTAGCGATCAAAAAGTCGAAGCTTGTGGATCAGAGCCAAACGGAGCAGTTTATCAATGAGTTAGTAGTTCTTTCCCAAACCAATCACAAAAATGTGGTCAAGCTATTAGGCTGCTGTCTTGAGACCGAAGTTCCCTTATTGATCTATGAATTTATATCGAATGGGGCTCTATTCCACCATCTCCATAATACTATTTTGGTGCCAATTTCATGGGAGCATCGTCTAAGGATAGCAGCTGAAACTGCATCGGCCCTTGCATACCTACACCTGGCAAGAAAGGTGCCGATCATCCACCGGGATGTCAAGTCAGCCAATATACTAATTGATGAGAGCTACATAGCAAAGGTGTCAGACTTTGGAGCTTCAAGGCTAGTCCCTTCCAATCAAACTCATGTAACAACATTGGTGCAAGGAACATTAGGATACTTAGACCCCGAGTACTTCCTCACAAGCCAATTAACTGATAAGAGCGATGTCTACAGCTTCGGCGTGGTCCTGGTTGAGCTATTGACTAGAGAAAAGCCTATCTCTTATCACAGACCAGAGGAGGGGATAAATCTAGCTTCACATTTCACGATGCTTGCCCAGCAGAGCCGGCTGCTGGAGATTGTGGACAGCGTAGTGGTGAAGGAAGCTGGAGTGAGGCATGTCAATGTGGTGTCGCAGTTGGCTTTGAAGTGCTTGAGGCCTAAAGGGGAAGAGAGGCCAAGGATGGTAGAAGTAGCGATTGAACTTGAAGCGCTGAGAAGGCTAATGAAACAACACTTGTCCCTGAAAAATGAAAAGGCTTTGAGAGAGCTTATGGAACAGCAATGGGCTGCAGATTGCAAAGACATGCAATTGCTTGAGGAGGAGAGCAGCCAGGACGAAATGCGTAACAATGAGCTGTTGAAGTTGCGCCACGATGGCAATGCCTTGGATAAAATCATGGAGAGCCGTCCACTCCTGTCAATGGACCTCCCATGGTAGTGTTACATACCAAGTAATCCTAATTAAGCCAAAGAAACAGCGGTTTCCCAGTTCCCACCATCCTCTTTGTATCTGAAATCCATGGCTCTCTGCAAGAGCTACATCATAGTAAAATGTCCACTTCATTATGATCTTGTCAGCTGGCATCTTGGTCTCTCTTCTGGTGTCATGTATATTCTGATGGAGATAACTCAATATCTCAATTTTTCATATCTTTTGGTTATATCTAAATGTAACATCCTGAAATGTGACATAAAATATAATGTGCAATTTCAAAATGTGAAGGAGCATAAAATCTGAATTTATAATTCTTATTCCTTAATTTGCATTTTAATCTAAAAAAGAAAATCAATATAGAAAATGGTAAAAAGATATAAAGTAATAGAGTAAAAGTAAAAGGGTAATAAGATTTACACCAAAGTAAGTCTTTCCCTGTACTTATTTTTACCATGGTCAAAAATCAAGCATGGGAGCATTTAATGAACCAAAAACAACAAAAATTATTATAAAATGCAGGCTTGGCAGATTTATCTAAATTTATTTAGGCCTTATCTGAAGTTGAAAATCTATTACTTATTTTGTCAAACTTTAAATTTACACAGGATATTACCAACATCATGGTAATTACTTAATAAATTTACCAAAAATTAATAATTAAATTTGATCCGTCAAATAAATCAATTTCTAAAAATAAAAATCTATGCAGACCCATTTGTCAGATTTTTATAAAATAAAATACTAGGTATTTTGACTTAAAAATTTACGAAATGTATATAATATTATCAGAACCTTATATTAAAATTTTCATCAAAGGTTGAATCAATTTGACTAGTGAATTAATTGCTATTCACCTCTGTTTGAAGGAAAGTGAATGAAATTAAATCTCTCACTAACCTGCGGGCTTGGCGCTACAGTGACCCCACCGGTCAGAGTCAGCGATGTTGTTCCCCTCGTTTTCTTCTCCCTCTCACTGCCCATGGGTTAGGGACCACCGGTCAGCCTCTTCTCTTCTTCCCCTTCACTCCCCTTTTCCTCCTCCCACGCGGCCGACCGACGAAACCTTCACCTCACTGCCCACTTTCTTCTCAGCTGGCGCTATGATTCCTCGGGAATGCAAGCTCTAGCCCATGGCCCTGCTCTGGCACAACTAACCTGCGCCATACCGCCCACGCCTCGCCGCCGATGCTTCCCCGAAGCCACCGCCTTGACCTTCCCTCGACCAAACCGGCATTTGCTGCCTATAAAGCCCAGTCGAAGCCCTTCCGAGCTCCCTTACCTTCTCCCCATTGCGCCCGTAATCACTCCAGAGCAACACCATGCAAACCAGGGCCTCCTTCATCTTTGGCTGCAGCACCGCCGTGAACCTTGCCGCGACCAATATCCTCCTCTGGAGCATTTTGTTTCAATTCCTTTGGTTGAAATACTCCTCATTCAACACCGATGTTGTTTACTTTCTCGACTTAGGCCATTTCCCTACCGACGAGCCTCGCCACGGTCAACACTGCCGTCTTTCGGCCAAGCTTGCTGTCGACCCCCTTCCAACCACACCGTACCTCTACCGACCAGTGCTTCGACCTCACCTCTGTTCCCTCCACCTCACCGTGCCCTCGGCTACCCTGCTACGGTGTCTCCTCACCGCCGGTAGCCACCATGCCAACCTCCTTTGCTCGGTGCATATGACACGTGGACCCGGCCTGTCAGCCGCCCACGGCACTCCCTCACTCACCACGTTGAGTCCCTGACTAGCGGGCCCCCTCTGTCAGCTTCTTGCACGCACGCACGCTCATTGTTGTGCGGGCTCCATATGCCCGTTCGGTTGGTTTTGAATCCTTTCCAAAAACAAAAAATGCGTTTTCACAATTAGAAAGCGTACTTTTCATATTTGGAATATTTCAGAAACCAAAACATTAAAATCCTTATAACTTTCATGATTTGAATTCAAATTCAGTGAAACAAATTTCTAAATTCATGTTTAATCCTCTAGTTTCTGAATATGTAAAAATATTGTACGTTTGACATGGTTTTTAAATTCAAACTTGAATTTAAAGTGCGGGCTTAAAATATGCTACATGTAGAATTTGAGCAAATGAACTCCAATTTAGATGAAACAAAATTTTCTAGAATACTGAGAATGTGAACAACCCAAATATGAAAAAATATTTAAGTTTCTACTTGATTTATGTCTTCTTCTAAAATGAAATTTGTTCCTAAGTGCTAGTTTTCATGCATGTATAATTTAGATGTAAAAGCTTTAAAATTTGATGCAATCACTCTCTAAATACTCTTAAAATAGTAGGGTACCAATTTGAACTGAAATACTTAAGGTAATATGTTAGGTTTATATATCATTTCATCTGGTAGTTTAGTATCTTATTCATATTAATAATCCTAACCTCTTGAATTTGAAATCATACAAATCTAACCCTAAAAAGCCATGCTTGTTGTAAGAAGTAAATTATTATTTGATCTTCTATTTTTGAAAAAGGTTTTAGTTGAAAATCCTGTGCACACCGGACCAAGCGGTTTCGGTCCAAGTTTTCATGTATACGCCTGACCAAGTTTTTCGGTCCGGCGCAAATGCAGTTATATCTAGAACATTGTTCTTTTGTTGATTGGTCCGCCAGACCAAAGTCAGAGGTTTTCCTTCTGCGACGGACCAAGTGAAAGGATCGAGGATGGACGCCTAGAGGGGGGGTGAATAGGCGATTTACAATTTTCTAAAACAAAGCAGCGGAAAAGAGATCGGAACTTCCGATATGGAGTCGGAGGTTCCGGTGTCTAATCGGAATGTCCGATACGAGGTCGGAATATCCGATTAGAACAGAGTCTAGAGAATTGCAAAACGAATTACGCCTAAACACAAATTAATTCTACTCAAAGCTAGCACAAGCAAGTATCAATAATTTGAGGTAAAGCTAGCTAGCGAAGTAATCAACCCTAGATAGATCAATTCAATACAAGATAGCAAAGTAAAGCAATAAGCACATGTAAAGAATTGACACGATGATTTGTTTACCGAAGTTCGGACTTCCTCCAAGGAGGTTCCTACGTCTTCGCTGAGGAGGCTCGGTCACACTTGAGCCGGGTCTTTTCCAACCCTATTCCTCGCCAATCTCGGTCGCACTTGAGATGTGGCTTCACTTCTTGATTTCTTCCCTTTCGGAGGTGAAATCGAACCTTCAACAAACTTCTCACGGCACACCACACTCGTTGGTTGCTCGTGAGCGACGCCTAGCCGTCTAGGAGTCTTCAAACTCCAAGAGTAACAAATCCAACAAATGGATGATCTTGGAAATGAACTCTAGTGCTCAAGATGTATCTCAATCTAACACTCTTAGCACTAACTCTCACTTCCCACACCTCACTCAAAGAGGGATCACTAAGATCAAAGGAGAAGGAGCAAGGAGGAACACTCAATCCACTCCTAATCACAACACAAGTTTTTTTTGGAGCTCTCTCTAGCTCATGAGATGACCAAGGAGCAACAAATGCATCACAAGGTATTCTCTCTATTCTACTAGCTCAACCTCTTGTTTAGCCCTTCAAAAATATCCTCAACACTCTCTCCCAACCGGCCAAGGGGGATATTTATACCCCACACCCAAACACTAGCCGTTGGAGCAAGAAAACTAGCCGTTTTACACACATCGGAACTTCCGATCCCAACATCGGAACTTCCGACCAGGCAAAAACTCCAGAACAAACTCAATCCAATAAACACATCGGAACTAACATCGGAACTTCCGATACATCGGAACTTGCATCGGAACTTCCGATCCGGGGCGAAGAGGCACCTTACAGAAACCTTTCAAAAAGTTTCTAAGTCTACATCGGAACTTCCGATCCAACATCGGAACTTCCGATCCAACATCGGAACTTACATCGGAACTTGCATCGGAACTTCCGATCAGGCAAAAAAAATCAGCACACTTGCAAACTAAAAACACTGATCGGAACTTCCGATTTTCACGATCGGAACATCCGATTTGACCAGAGAGCACCCTTTTTGAGTTTAACACTTATCGGAACATCCGATCCAAAGACCGGAACATCCGATCCTCACAGAGAGGTTCTAGACTCTCACCAACACACCACCGGACTTACCGATGGATCGGAACATCCGATCCCCAATCGGAACATTCGATCCAGACAAAAAGACAAACAACCCCGGTGTACGTGATGTGTATTGTGATAACACTTGAGCACAGAGACACTTCTAAATCATCCACGTTGCATCCCTCTTAATAGTACGGCACGCCTATAACAAGACACTCTATCTAGTTACCTTTGATGCCGCACGCGATCAATCCCCTTTGGGGTCTTTATGATCTTCAGTCATACTCATTTCCCCGGGATTGTCACTTTGCTCTCTCTTGAAGTCCTCATGATTTACGATCATCTTTTCTTCAAGAGTGTCACCCAGCTCTACTTCTCTTTTACCGTATCATTACCCGGCTCTCACAACATCTTGTTCATCTCCTCTTGATGAACCTTCTTTTCATTTCTTCTTATCGGAATCTCCTCTTGACGTTCATCACTTCATGATGTCGTCCTTGTTCCGTTTCTTCATCTTAGCCATCATTGGACCTAATCTGGCTCAATCATCACTTATGAAAGTAGTTAGTCCAAGATGCATGGTTGTCTCAATCACTCTTGCACTCCATTAACACATAATGAATGCCTCCATAATGATTGAGCACAACCTAAATCAATTTAATGAATAATATTTGTGTCTTGAGTATATTGATGCAACTAATGCTTCGTTATACTCAAGAACTATCGATTATCCTTAACCGATCACAAGAACACCATCCAACACATGATGAGCATTCTTTGATGATTAAGAGATAAACGACCTCAATTTAAATGTTCATGTAAATTGATATGAGTATATAACAACTACACGAGTTTTCATATACTCATGTTGATGGAAAGTAATGATCCATAATATGTGGAATGTATGGAAATGATCATTACTCTAAACCATTAACTATAGAATAAACTCCACAAGTATATGTGCATACATATAATTGATCTTGAATCAATATGCACACATTTCAATTTTATTGCTTTGGGGCATATCCTATGATACCATGAGTATACTACAACTATGCATGTTAAATATATACTCAAATATTTAGTTTCAATGTCTTGATCCTTTATATGTGGTAATGAGAAATAGATCAATACAATGAAACATTAAGTTAGAGTGTGAACTCCCTCTAAATATGTGCATCCATGTAATATATGGATTGGGAAACATGATACACAGTTTTTTTTTTGGTTAAAGCAGTGGAGAAATTCATACTTCAACTTAAATCCTAAGTATGCAATAAAATAATGAACATTGATACAATGCATACCTTGGGTTTTCCATTTTCTATCCAAATGTGAGGCTACTAAACATAAGCTCAATAAATATGTTAGTCTCATTAACAATTAGTTTTGTCAATGATCATCAATCATCCTTGATGAGATGAAAATAGTAATTACCTAAACATTAGTCTCATATTAGGATTTGTCATTAATCACCAAAACCAACTTAATGGATCAACCTAATGGAGGTTGTACTTACACCAAGGTTTTCGGTCCGGCGCAAACGTGTTTTGCTGGTTTCACAACGGACCGGGTTTTCACTCAATGCATGTGTACGACGGACCAAGCGGTTTCGGTCCAGCATAAATGGGATTTTTGGCTTGAGTGGTCCGTCGTGCATTGGAAAAATTGTGAAGGTTGTCAAAGTGTGTCCGGGGCACATTTGTTTAGTCTTTCTTTGACATTCTGGCATGCCCAGTGGCTAGCAAATGCCAGTAATGGCTAGTTTTGGCATGAGGGCTATAAAAGGACCCCTTGCGGGGCATGTGCTGAATATGAGCTATTGTTCTTGCCTTGGCTTTGCTTTTAAGTGCTTTTGAGCTTGTGTGAGTTCTTGAGAGGGTGTTGCATGTGTTGCACACCTCAATTTGGTTTTTGAGCTCAAGAGTGAGGCTAGGTTGCATGTGTTGCACCTAGAATGTGATTGAGAGGATCCTAGTGCATGTGTTGCCCTTAGGTGATCACCAGAAGCACATGTGTTGTGCTAGGTGAAGTTTGAGCGGAGTGCTCAACCTATTACTCTTGGTGGTTGCCACCACCTAGATGGCATAGAAGCGTCGTGCGCAGGAGCTCTCAAGGATTGTGAGACGTCCCGGCGAAGTTTGTGAAGGTTCTAGTTGAGCCTACTCAAAAGAGTGAAAAACTACCGAGTGGATTTGAGGCGGAAGGCTCAAGTGAGTGAGCCGGTCCAAAGTGAGTTGGACTTCCTCAACGTAGACTAGGGGAGACCGGTAAGCCTCCGAACACCACGGTAAAAAGTCTGTATGTCTCTTATCTCTTTACTTTCAAGCATTTACATTATTGCATATTTATCTATTGCTTGATTGTATATAGAATTGCTTAGTATAGTTTGTTTGATCAACATAGTAATTCTTGTGTAGAGACTTAATTTAGTTAGTGCACTAGTGAGCCTAGTTGATTTATGCTTTAATTGTCAAAAACGTAGTTTACGCTTCCGCAATTCATTTAGGTTTTGACTTGGTAAATTGTGGTATGGTGAGTTGGTTTAGTTGGTATGGTGGGTTGGCCACGATTTACTTGTTGTTCATGAACATGGAGGGTCATGAAATGTTGTATACATGCTTTACTTATTATATGTAGTGTCTTATCAAATGCTCTTTTCAGTACTGACGTCATTTATCAAACTACATGCTTACAAATAAAATTTGTTTCATGCTGAAAATTGAACCTAGTGTAGAAGCTTTCTTCCATTGGAATAGCCATACATGTATAATCACTTCTATACACTAAAGTCTTGCGAGTACATACGTGTACTCATCGTTTGCTTAATCTAAAAATGTTTAGAAGAAGGTAACGAAGATGTTCCTGACGATACTTACCACGAACCGGGGACAAATGACTTATTGGATGGATGAATTGGGTCTTTCCCCAGTTGGTTGCCTTTTGGGTTATGGATGGCACACCGTTGTCCCGCTTTTTGACTTGTGTTTATTCCCGCTGCTTTTTACTCTTCATGTGATATATTTGGTCGGTCGGTCGGTCATGGACATGTAATATTAAGTAGATGTAATAGTTTCTAGTCTACTTTTATGTCATTTACATGTGTATGTGTGATGAATCATCTTGATTGCGAGATATGTGGGTGCTAGGCGTTGATCTTGGGAGCTAGCACTAGACACATATCCGAGTACTCGGAATTATCGTCAACCGTCGACGCATGAACACGAGCGGCCATCGTTCCTTGACTACTGCGACGCACACCCCTCAGTGGGTGTGGGCGGTACTAAGGTTTTGAGACGGACGGCATGTGTTGTGCTCAAATGAATTGACCTCAATCCCGGTATAGTTTTGGGAAAGTGATCGGAACTTTCTTGGTTGCGTAAGTGTGTGCGATGGAAATCAATGGTTCATATTTGTTTAGGTGATGACCATTTGATTCACATCCGTGCACTGGACTAGTTGAGAACAGTGAGCATATCCATTATTTCTGGGATAAATGTCTCTTTGACGACTGCAACAACTACACAATAGGGCAGTCGTCTTCTTTTGGAAAATGAAGACCACTTGCCACATTAGTTGAGAAAGTATTTTGTTGCAAAAAAAAAAAAGACTTGGTCATGGGGAGTGCCATCTATCATACGGCATTAGCTGATATTAGTACAAGGAATACGACGTGTTTGACTAATGACGACTAGCCTATTTCTTGTCTTCCCCTTGGATTCTTGAGGAACATGTTTAAACGATAGCCCAAGCGGAGACCACGTGCCGGTTGTTGGCTTCTTCTATGTTTAACAGTTTAAGTATTGCAATCTTAGTTGATAAATAAGCATTGCAGTATTTCCCGTGGCCTATCTGCTCTTGTCAAAGACCAACAGAGGAGAAAATGCTTCGTCTTTTTCTCCTGGCATTGCTCCTCCTCACATGCTTCCCTCCATCGTTTGTTCATTCCATGAACTCAAGCACCTCCATGTGCTTCAATATGTCCATCCCTTATCCTTTTGGTATTGCTGGCCAGAGCCCCTCCCCGGCCCAAGGGTTCGAGATCACATGTTCCTCTCGATCTGGTGGCCCGGTGCTGTCCATTAATAACAGCGTGTTTGGGATTCTTAACATCTCATTGCTGGATGGTTTTGTGAGCATCATGGCCAGTGCAACTTCTCAGCGGTGCAAAGGGAACTCTAATTACCCTAGCTTTAGCCTTGAGGGGACCAATTTCACATTCTCAGATACAAGAAACAAGTTCACAGCTGTAGGCTGTAATATGGTGGCCATGCTGCTGAATGGTAGCAGTGGGTACAGCGGTGGCTGTGCTTCCTTTTGCTCTACCAAGAATAGCATCCTTGGTGGTGTGTGCTCTGGTGTGGCTTGCTGCCAAGCGCCGGTGCCGAAGGGGTTAAAGAAGCTGGATTTAGAGTTCACGAGCATAACCGGGCAGCGCGGCAGGCCCAAAGAGTACAACAGTTGTGGTGAGGGGTTCATCGTGGAGCAAAACTCCTATGTGTTCTCCATTGATGACCTGAACAACACATCTAAGAACAACCCTCAATACCGGCCTGTTGTTCTCGAGTGGTCCATAGATGGTGGATGCTGCGAGGAGGCGAAACACTCCGCATCATATGCCTGCAAGGAGAACTCCTACTGCTACAACTCGACAAATGGAATTGGGTACCGCTGCAACTGCACCGACGGCTATCAGGGGAACCCATACCTGCAAGGGCCTGGTGGATGCCAAGGTAACGAACACATCTCTGCTTATATTCTGGGTCTTATAGTGGCCTCAACTTTTGCTTCTTGAACTTAGTAGTTGGCAAGAACAGCCCATGTCTAATATCTGTTTGGTTTCACGTGTTTGTTGGCAAGACATTGATGAATGCTCCATTAGAAGTCCATGCACGCATAGCTGCATCAACACGGAAGGCAGTTTCCAATGCATGTGCCCAGCAGGAATGAAAGGCAATGGATTGAAGGAGGGAAGTGGCTGCAGTGGAGTTGGCACGCTGCTGATTGCAATAGGCAAGTTTGAAGCCCTATCTCTTTTTTTTTTTGTCATGTGATGGATGTGATCATTCATTGGGAAGGCATGTCAAGTTGGCAATTCTGCATCCGATTAAAACTTCTCTGAATTTTGTTGTGGTTTTTGCAGTTGCGGGACTAGCTCTGCTACTGCTTCTCCTCATTCTTGGTTTCTGGACCCACTGGCTTGCTAAGAAGAGAAAACTTGCGAAGATAAGGCAGAGATACTTTATGCAGAATGGTGGCATGTTGCTGAAGCAGCAGATGTTTTCTCAGGGGGCGCCACTGCGGGTATTCACCTCGAGCGAACTTGACAAAGCAACAAACAATTTCAGTGATGACAACATCGTTGGTAGAGGTGGATTCGGGACTGTGTACAAAGGCATATTATCCGATCAAATGGTTGTGGCAATCAAGAAGGCACAGCGAGTTGATCAGAGCCAAGTGGAACAATTTGTCAATGAGCTGGTCATTCTTTCACAAGTGAACCACAAGAATGTGGTCCAGCTATTAGGCTGTTGTCTTGAGGCAGAAGTTCCCTTATTGGTTTATGAATTCATCAGCAACGGAGCCCTTTTCCACCATCTTCACAAGACATCAGTCCCTATGCCATGGGAGGACCGCCTAAGGATTGCAGTTGAATCTGCATCAGCACTTGCATACTTACACTTGGCTACAAAGGTACCAATTATTCACAGAGATGTCAAGTCATCAAACATACTCCTTGACAAGAGCTTCACTGCAAAGGTATCCGACTTTGGTGCCTCAAGGCCAATGCCCTACAATCAGACCCATGTGACTACCTTAGTGCAGGGGACACTAGGGTACATGGACCCTGAGTATTTTCAGACAAGCCAATTGACTGAGAGAAGTGATGTGTACAGCTTCGGTGTGGTACTTACCGAGCTATTGACAAGGGAGAAACCTATATCTGGTGATAATATGGATGATGAAGCGAGAAGCCTAGCATTGCATTTCAGTACGTTATTCCATCAGAACCGGTTGCTGGAAATTGTAGATTCTCAAGTAGCTGAGGAAGCTGGAATGAGACATGTTAAAACTGTTGCACAGTTGGCTTTACGATGCTTAAGATTGAAAGGTGAAGAGAGGCCAAGGATGATAGAGGTTGCAGTTGAACTTGAAGCGCTGAGAAGACTGATGAAACAACACTCGACCCTGAAGTGTGAAGAAGACCCTCTGCTTTGGGAATCAAGGTGCCACCGGGAGATCACTATTGACGTGCCGTCGAATTCGAGCCTCGATGTCATCGCCAAGGATGAAAGCATGGAGAGCATACTGCTCCCATCCAGGGATCTCGTATGCTAGCTCTGTCATCAAAAGTAATTTTAGCTAGTTCCCTGTAACAACCATGATTGTCGACTAGATTTAGCCTCGCTGCTAGCTAAAAGAAGATTTTTGACCTAGGTTTAGCTACGCTGCTGACTGGGTCACACTGGCTAGGGAGCAGTGTTGATCGTGCCACGGTGCTGGCAAAAACATTATAATGCTCTAAGTCGATTGTTCTCGTGCATTTCATTGTAGTTGTTCGTTAGCTGTTTGTCGTGCGTTTACTTGAGCATTGTTCGACTAATTAACTTGTTAGAATCCGCAGGCACAAAAGCACGAAATAGATCAAATCGAAAAGAGGAATAAGAGACACAGATTTAACGTGAAAAACCCTTGCGAGAAAAAACCGCATGCGCTAGCCGGCAAAATCTCATTATTTCCTTGAGTGTTACAAAACGCAGGGGATTACAATCTGTCATATATCTTTTTTGCTGCTTATAAGAAGGTATATATGGTGGCGATCTAGGGTCTTACTTGGAAACAAATCTATAGCAATCCGTACCGCGGGAGGCTCCGCCACTCACACCCCCCCGGACATCCCCGGCAGGACAATTTGATGGGCCAGTCTGGACTCCGCTTCGGCCCAAGCCTCCCGGCAACGGGCCTCTGCTACGCTCTGCCAGACTCAGTCTTTTAAATTTGGCTCATATATCAACATATACTTTAGAGACCATTCTTTCCTCTAGGCATCAATTGCGGTTGCATTTGCATAGCATCAGCTTTTTTCAGAGGAATAAAGTTTTGAAAATAGTTTTCAAAAAGAAATGTCCGTGTGCTCTGTGAACACACAATTTCGTTGTAGTAGGTCTAAATACCTTGTTTATGTGAATACCTACAATCTACTGAAACTGCACCGAGCAGTTGGGGCTCAATTTCAGTACAAAGAGCATTTCAGAAAATAGCAAACTATTTTGAGAGCTTTTGAAAATAATTTCAGTAATTAACAAAAAGAGCCCAGCTAGACCACTTTGCAAGAAAGACCTTATGATGTAGACAATTTTCAAAGTAATCCTTTTCTTTGAGAAACCGAAATTTTGAAGAAAGGTAAGGGTCTTCGGTCCTTGGTGGTTCAGTAGAGATATATGTGAAGGTTGGCTTATGGTCACGTATCTGTTGGGTTGCTAAATTGGACTTGTTTAGTATCTTTCGTAGTCATCCTTATATTGTATTCTTCTTCGTTAGGTTGCTAACACGATAGAAATCGAAGAATGCTCCACTAAAAGATCAAGACTGAGGAGATGGTAGATAAATCGAAGAATGGAACCAGAAGCTTTGCTACAATAAACCAATCCTTGAAGATGCTAAGCAAGATTGAACCACATCGAGATGATAGCATTTGTTGGTGGTTTCACCATTGGGGCGAAATCCCTGTTGTAAATTAGAGTGAAGTATATTTATATATCAAATGTATTGTTAAACCCTAGCTTTCACTGCTTTATTTATTGAATCCACTGTAATTACTTCTGCTATGCGCATTCCTCGGTAAAGCAAGTCTTTGCCAAGTAATGAGTTGAAGACTTGCATGCTACCAAAGGTTGTGGTGCGGGATCACCACATCTATATAAAATAAAAATAACATGTGATATTCAAGGCATGTCGTTCGTTTTATGTGCAAAAAAATCCTACAATAATCCTAAAAAGGAAAAAAAAAATCCTAAAAATTCTCACATTAATCAAAAAAAGAGGAGAATCTCCGCCACTTATTTTTATGGGGCCAGATTATAACGGTGTAGATTAATCATATATATATATTATAGTTATATAATAAATACAATTGTACTCCCTCCGTTGGAATTTAGAGGGCGTATTAGGTTTCATTAGGACAAGACTTTGACCAACGATTACTTTATTAATATATCATTTATGCAATACAAAATCATAATTATATATAAGTACTTTTGAATACAAATCTGCTAATATCAATTTTGTGTCATAAAAATTATATGCTAATAGAGTAATTGTTGGTCAAAGCCTTGTCCTAACGAAACCTAATACGCCCTCTAAATTCCAACGGAGGGAGTATTTCAACTATAGGAAATAGAGTTGTATATCAAACACAACTGTATCATGATATCTAGCCATACAATTACGCTAATAAATCTGTTAGTTCGTTGAACTTCTCGTTTCATTTTAATTATCTCCTTTCTTTGTGTTGTGTTCAGCTGCCAATCAGGTAGAAACCCAAAAGGCCAAAAGTATTAGGAATTGTTGGTAAGTTTTGTCCATTATCTGTTCACGTCTATGTTTCATAAGGGGGAAAAAATCCGATCCACTCACAAGTCAATAAGTACCGGTCTGTTAGAGATAAATCAGAAGATTTATGGCACCAGTCGGTTAAAATTACCAATTTGAATTGTATGAAAACTTCAGAAAGAACGCAGAAGACTCGTGGTGTCTTTAAATTTGACCATTGACCATTCTAGAGTTCTTTGCTCGCATACATTCTACCATTCAGGAGCTTACATAATCAAATTTCTCGAGTACTCTGTATAAAGTGGCACTCCACTGATCAATTCCCTGTAAGTGCTGACCATCTCGGTGTGTTGATTGGCAGCCGGCGCCCGGCGGTCAGCACTCGTCTGTTGTCTGCCGGTTTTGCGAATTGCAATTTGCATCTGACAGTCAATTCAATCCATTGCCCGCCAGTGAGGTTCTCATATTAAGGAAGCGATATCTCTAGCTGCAGTTACATATGGTACTAGAGATCACTAAATGGTTTTGAGTAAAATGGGTTCATCGTTAAGCTAGGGGTCACCTTTAATAAGATTTGGCAAACGAACGGCTGACCTGCCATGCGGCCACAGGGCCACATCTACTGCAGAGGCTGATCTGCCTTCTCTTCGGAGTGGGCATGCTGCTCTTGCTGTTTTCGTAGCAGAAGATTGCATATACGGGAGGACCACTGTCGCAGCAATTCACTGTGATTATAAGGAAACATTCTAATCATGGGGTAGTTAAGAGACCTGGAATGAGTCGAGTCAATGCATCAAGTTCAAATCAGCTGACTTCCCCTTTGAATCCATGGACAAACTGCACAAACGACAACCAAATCCTTTGGGACTAATGGGTGACAATGCGGTACCAGTAGTCCAGTAAGTACTAATTAGGTTTCGAATAGATGTTCATGCTCACTCACCTGATTTTGCATACATGGCGGCCAGATGAGAGGTTTTGAAGGCTTGATTTAGACCAAATTTTACGGGACAAAGGTAACACCGTTGAAATAAGACTAGAATTGGATCCGACCCCAAAGTTAGGATAGCAAGACTTTTCCCGCAGTAATTATTGGCCTAAATAGTGATTACTTTGAACCATTTTACAAAATTTCTCCATGACTATATTGCACATTCTCTGTGAGATTTAAGAGCATCATCTTGGCATATGAGAAGAAGCTAGCATTTCGACCTCCATGCTGCATTGCGTACTTCCTTCTGAAGAATGCAGGCTGGAAATTGGCCTTGCCTCACTTCGAGGTTTCTCTTCATTGTTTTTCTGTATACAGTCGTCTTTTCTTTTGATAGTTTGCTCCATGGTGAATGACCTTCTTAGCCTATCTAAAACTGAAGCAACCTCCTTCATAACTGGTCGTTCTTCTCCCTTCGAATTTAAGCATCTCACCGAGAGTTGTGCGATGGCATACAGTTGCTCTTCGCCTGCTTCCGCCAAAATGTGTGGCTCTATCTCCTGAAGTAGGCGCCCTTCGTTAAACAGAATCACCAGATACATGGCTAAATTGCACGATTCCTCCGGCCTGCCTACAGAAATAGGCTTCTGCCTTGTCAATAGCTCTGCAAGAACTACTCCAAAACTGTAAACATCACTCTTCTCTGTGAGCTGGCTGCTTTGGAAGTATTCAGGATCAAGGTACCCAATAGTCCCTTGAATAAGAGTTGTTACATGAGTTTGATCAAATGGGACCGATCTTGATGCACCGAAGTCTGATATCTTAGCCACGAAGTTCTCGTCCAAAAGTATATTGCTTGATTTGATGTCTCTGTGAATGATTGGCATAGAAGATGTGGAGTGCAGATAGGCAAGTGCTTCTGCTGTTTCTGCAGCTATCCTTAAGCAATCTTCCCATGTTAAAGGGCGAGTTGCGCTTCTGTTGTGGATGTGTTGGAAGAGTGTTCCATTATGTACGAACTCATACACCAGCAATGGAACTTGTGTCTCTAGACAGCATCCCAAAAGCTTGACTACATTTGGGTGATCAAGCTGCGATAAGATGGTAATCTCATTGACAAATTGCTCCGCCTGGCTCTCATCAAACAACGTGGACTTCTTTATGGCAACCACGGTCTTATCTGGAAGAATGCCCTTGTACACTGTGCCATGTCCACCTCGGCCAAGGATTCGACTCTCGCTATAGTTGTTAGTAGCAGCCTCCAGCTCTTCTGCACTAAATATCTTTGCTGACGAGTTCTCACTTTGAGATGTGATCGCCGAAAATCTCTGCTGCAGCAGCAAGCCTCCATTCTTTCTGAATAACTCAGCTCTCTTTCTCCCAACCTTTCTCTTCTTCATGGCCCAGTAGTAGCACAGAGCTGTGGCTGTTATTGTAACCACAACTGCAAGACCTACACCTACAGATATTGGATGAAAATATGTACAACTTGTGTAAGTCATCTTTCTTAATGGATTTCATGTGGAAGTAACATTTTAAAAAAAAAAATTGGCCAGGAGCTCTTGCATTCACTAAAGAGAGGAGGTGAAACGCTACTAGCGCTCCTAACCAACCGGCCGGCTCCCGGAAGTAACATTGTAAGCAATGCTGATTACTTCTTGGTGCTCTCATGGAGATGCAATTAATATTGAGGTAATCTTTAGGACAACCGCAAGATGTCAATTACCTTTATCACTACCTTTTAATCTAGATTGACTGCTCTTTTTAGCCATAAATCGTGAAAGCACCAGTTGTACTTATATAATGTTTTTATGCATGTAATTCACTGATCATTAATTTGCAATAGCTATCGTAACAGCTGTAAAGCTTATACTATATCAGTAGGGCAGCATTGGTGAACTATTTTATCTGACGATTGAATTAATAGAAGAAGGAAATAGAAACTACTTTTTCCCCCCCTGAAGATTGCATCAATAGAAGAAGAATGAAATAGAAACTATTTTTTTCTGACTATTGCATCAATAGAAGAAGAATGGGATAAAAAACAATACAAATTATCTAACGTGGTATGGCATGCGTTGAGTAAGTTACCCAGAGCAATATCTAAAGGGAAGTGATTTTGACACCCACTTCCCTTCTTCTCGCCATTGCCACTCATGCCTGGAGGGCAACCGCACGAAACAGTTCCTTGCTCATCAGTGCAGTACTTAGGGTACTTGCAGGGGTTCCTTTCAGGGTGATTGCACACGTCGAGACCTAATAGATAGCCAAAGATCATTAATAGCCCTAACAGGCTCAGGAAGAGATGTTGAAGACATGATGAATTGACAGCTTAGTCCTCTTGTGTTGTATCGTACCTTGCGGTTGTTGCATAGGGGAACCTGCATTGGAACAGAGCGCTCATTATTAGACCTAGCGGTACCAAGTGTAACCAGGACATATCTATGGAAAAAAAATTATGGCACCAGGTGCTTAGCATCTAAAGTGTCTCTCTTGGAATAAAGATACATGATATATATACCGGGAAAAAGAGAAAGATTTAATTACTTATATATATTTATTTGTCATGTATCTAGTTTTTGCAAGAGACGTTGCAAAGCGTCCGATGCCATAGAATTTTTTCTCCGTATCTATAGCTGCGGTGCTTGAAAACTTCAAGTACTCCTGCCATAAGATGGACAAATATGTCTACCGTATGGGCTTGGACACCGAAATGCAGGTGCTATGTAAGTAAACTAGCAAATTTTCCCGCGCAATTGCGCGGCTAGATATTATAATATGATTATTTTTAATATATAACTATATTTTCTATAATTGTATATTTGTTATATAACTCTAATATCTATATAGATTAATATGCACCGTTATAATCTGATCCCACTAAAATAAGTGGTGGAGATCATTGGACTCTTTCTTTTAAGAGAGTGACTAGGGAACGGTATACCGTTGCAACGGTATAGCCATGAAACTTATGAAACTTATCAGTTTCAGTACTGGTTTCATGAGTTTCAGTGTTTAGTTTCATCAGTTTCATGTTTTATCAGTTTTTAGTGCTAAGTTTCATGAGTTTCAGTGCAAAAAATCATAAGTTTCATGAGTTTCAGAGGTATACCGTTGCAACGGTATACCGTTTTTTAGTTTTTCTGTTCTTTTAAACTAAACCGTTATCATATGGAATCCAATTTCTAATTTTTGTTAGCTATTTGTGTAATGTAAATGATACAAACTCTTTCTTTTAATCTAAACTGTTATAATCTGGATCCACCACGATCAATGGTATAGATCTTTCTTTTTTTCATCCGATTAATGTGGGAATTTCTAGTCTTGAGAGCGAAAGTGGTGGCCTCTTTTGCCTCTACTTTAATGTTATAATAGATTTGATAGACGGAATATGGAGTCAAAAATGTTGGGAGTATGAACGTTTGATGTATATGCTGGCTACATGAAGGAGACATGCGCTTTATAACGGTAGCTCATTTTGTAGCTTTCGGTGTTCTACGAATTAATAAGCAGAAAAACTAAGAAACGCCGTAGGAACGGTATACCTCTGAAACTCATGAAACTTATGAATTTTTACACTGAAACTCATGAAACTTATGAATTTTTACACTGAAACTCATGAAACTTAGCACTAAAAACTGATGAAACATGAAACTGATGAAACTAAACACTGAAACTCATGAAACTAACACTGAAACTGATAAGTTTCATGACTATACCGTTGGAACGGTATACCGTTCCCTAGTCTTCCTCGTTAATAAGTGGGGTACATGCATAGCCGAATACATTTCGGGTGAATTTATTTGTCCAAGTAAAAGATTATGTTAAATCGCCAAAAGTTCCAGGACATAGGACATTACCAGGCGTCACGTGTGTGTCGTTGCAGCCTGTCCCTCCCCTGTAACCGTCACCGGTCATGTCATTGGGGCAAAAGCAAGTGAAACCTCCTTCCGTGTTGTTGCAGAACTCCCGCGAGGTGCAATTGTTGGTATCGACTTGCTGGCATTCGTTGATATCTTAACCAGCAGTGCAACGCTTCATTTCAGAAAGCAGGGAGGCATATTTCTATTCACAAAAACAGGTAGAATTCTATCCGCTGGAATGCATGTGGCAACTGAATTAAGCTATGATCCGGTCCGAAAGACAAAAAACCTAAACAACAACAATAATAGTGAGATGAACATTTGTGCTTGCTTTTGGACGGATGTGCATACCCCTAAATACTCTTCCTATGCTCATTTCAGATTTTGGACGTAAATGCATCGATGCTCATTGTGCGCTTTCGTATGAAATTGCAGGCGAAATCCTACTCCAGTTTTTGGGTCGTGTGGATCTCTTTGACGGGTAAATAAGTCCTTACCTACGCATCCATCAGCAACGTACGGGTTCCCGTCGTACCCTGCATTGCATTTGCAGAGAAAGCCCGCTCGACCGGGCGCATCGATGCATGAACTCTTGTCGCCGCAGTCTGTTGCCCCGAAGTTGTAGTTCCGGGCCTCGTCACAGGTGACTTTCCCGATTGCCCAATTCAAGATCATCCTGCGTTCACCGGTAGGCAGCAGCGCTTCTTTGAGCGGCCTCTGCCCGCCGTCACCGCCGCCCGTGAAGATATGCTCGTCTTGGTCGAGGAAGAACACAGCGCTGCAGGTGCCGTCCTCCTCGACGGTGACGTTCCCAGCTGGTGTCCTCTCAAACACCAAGGTGAAATCTTGCGCGGCGTCCATCGGCACGGGGCTCTTGCAGCAGGCTCGCCCAAGGCAAGACCCGTTGATGATGTCGTTGGAGCCTCCGGTGCACCAGGTAGTGCAGCTGGTAGGTTGCGGGGGGCTGTCATCACTGGCGAGTGGGTTGGTGAAGTTAGCAATGAGCGTGTGGTTGCAGCCAGTGGCCACCAGCCAGTTGCGCTGTGAGAAGGTGAACGGCGTCCCTCCCAAGCTCATACTTCCGACTTCGGTGGTCGCCGTCGGCCAACCGTGGCGGTCGTAGCACACTTGGCTGATGGGCCCTGAAAAGATTATGACGAAGCCTCGCGGCAACGACACGTCGTCGATTCTGTAACTATTCTCGCCGATCCGTAGCATGGCCTCACTATTCGGCCCGCATGTCACCTCGAAGCCGGGTCGAGACGTTTTTCTGGGGCCGAAGGGATAGGGGACGCGGTCACACGTCATGTTCAGCTTCGGCGGCGGCGGCGGCTCTGGCGGCAGCGCATATCCCTGCGAGAGCGCGCCATGAAGCATCGTTGAGAAGAGGGCGAGCACGAGGGCCAGTGGTCCGAGTGGCCATGCAGCCGCCGCTGCAGCGGCTGATCTGCTATCTCTTCGGCGCGACATGTCGCCTCTCCGGCTTTCGGTGGTGCGCGGACGCGAGAGGGTAAGAGGTGCTAGGGGTTCATTGTCGCAAAAGACCACGCTGAGACGGCATGGCTATGCTTGATAGCGGGCGTCCACATCTTCCTTTTTCCTCACCCTTTCTTCGCAAAGCAAAGTTAGCGTAGGTACATGTGGTTTGATGTTTTTGCAATCCTAGGACTGGTTTTTTGAGACTGGGGAACCTCTCGCTTAACAAAGACAGATACATAGCTCCTCTTGCATATTCTTCCCCTTGTTTCGAACTACATGTGCTTTTCTGCAAATTTACACACACTCTCTCTCGGAGGAGGAGGAGTACAGATGTCTACGTTAGAGCATCTTTCATATGTGATTTTAGAGTGTTTACTATTCTAGACCTATGTGCGTTTTTTTTCATCTAAAAATAGTCCTAGTGCAATAAGAAATTCAAAAATGATCCCCTTTCTCATCACAAAAGACACGGCAGGCGACATGTATCACATGCGCGTCCGAAGAGGGCGAAAGCCGACAATGGCTGCAGCAGCACCGGAGGGCAATGGGAGGGCGACCGGGCAGGAGAGGCGGTGCGCTTGGCTCTGTGGGCCATGCCCAGCTCCCACGCTCGCCACCTCCCACGCTATCAGACCATGGTAGGTGACACGTGTCATCTGTCAGATCTTTCACGATGGAGGAGAAGGCTATTTTTGAATTTTTCAGTGCAAATCCAGGCGCGCCACCACAGACCGAGGAAGTTAGATCTAGGCACGTCGTCATGGCACCTAGTGGCTCTAGATCCTAAGTGGGGAGACGGGCGTGCGCAGAGTGCGGCAACGATACCTACTGGTGCATAGTGGGGAGGCAGGGGCGGCAATGTTGAGGAGAGGTAGGGGCGACAATGTTGGGGAGAGGCGGAGGCACGATCGGTAGCATTGAGGGGGGGCAGAGGAAAACGGGAGTGGCGGTGATGAGGAATGAGCAAGAGCCAACTGAGCCAAGCAAAAAAGAGAAGAGAGGTGGAGACAATTGTGTATTTTTTTTAAAATAATTTTATGGTGTACGTATTATACTGATAGTATATAATATGTAGTAGAAATTAAATTTAGTCATTGATTTGTTAAAGGTATTTTTATTACTACACTACCGGATAAGGTATAAATAAATACTAGCTAATCTGGTTTATTAGATCAAAAAGAATGAACGGTCTATATCGAATTTAGTGTACCATAAAAGAAGTCCCACATTGAAGGCACTAAATATTGAAGGGAAAAGGCAAAGTTAACGTCAGTGTGCTGTGACAATTTCTAGCGTCGGTACGGACACCCTAGGCTATCGATGCCCGGAAGGAGAGGGCCGTTTTCTATCACGGGTAAGAGACGGAAGACTTGGTGCGAGTGGGTCAATGCATAAGGCTGAAAATGGACGTTTTTTTTTGGGCAGTACTAGCAGCCGGACGTCTGATTTTTTTTAAAATTTCGGACGCCTGCGCAACATTTTTTTTACTGTTTGCAATATTTATTTTCAACGTTCGCAACATTTTTTTCACTTTCGAAATATTTACTGTTTGTCGAATGAAAATGTTGCATGCGTAGGAGAAAAATGTTGTATGTGTAGAAAAAAAATGTTGCATGCGTAAAAAAAAATGTTGCGGTAGAAATCAGACGTCCGAACTGTAGCATTACCGTTTTTTTTTCCCCCATGGACGAACGCGTGAGCGTGACATCCTAATCTAGTGGGACTAGCTAACACAATAACACAATAGGCGACCAATGAGAAAAGATGGCACCAGCAGCGGGATGTTTTTAACCACGGAAACGGTTGGGTCGTTGCTTAACAGCTTCGGAGAAGGGGTGTTACGAAAAGCATTCGAGGTCGCCCTCTCAGCATCAAGTGGATGTGGCTTGTCCCTAGCTAATGCGTGCGAGACTACTCATCTGTGGCTGTGGAGAATGGCCTAGCGAGGCTCCAGGATGCGAAGACTTGGCCTTGATGGCATTGCATGATCGATCCGTCTTTTCTTTCGGGATCGATCGTTGCGCCGTGGCGAGCCGGTCGATGGTGTTTAGTGAACAGAAGCAGACAATATATGGCGTTGTTTGGTTCGAGCTTTTTTTCTTGTTGTAATCGGACTGTACAGGGGTAACTAATACCATTACGTTTGTTTGTTTCGGCCGTAACCAGATACTGGGCAGTGGAAAACAAGGATCAAAAGCTTGGCGAAATTTCGTGAAATCTTGAATTTCAGATCTCCGAGTTTCATAATCTTGGTGAAAGTAAAAAAAATAAAAAATTAAAGTGCTATAGTAATCTAAAATTTCGGTGATATTTCGGTTTTTTTTTTTTTTACCAAAATTTGATCGGATGTGCAGCAGCTCGCCGTGGATGCTTAGCATGAAGTGAGAGGTTGATGGTTTAACGATCGGGTTCTCCATGTTCGCCACCCAAACATCGTTTGCTTGGAGATCTTTTTGTACCAGATGCCGATATAGTGCTTCTTGGAGTTGTCGGGGGAGAAGAGGGCGAGCTCGAAGGTGCCGTTCTTGGAAATCAGTTCCATGGAAGAGATTGGCCTAGAGTGAGGGTGTCGATGGCAGTCGTGTACTCGTGTAGAGATATAGACTGCAGAAGAGCAGGAGCTCGAAGGTGTTTGTTCGGTTCCGATCAAACCAGTAGCGAACATGGAGGCAATATATACATATACATATACACATCTCCAAGAGCCAATGTGTTTATGTAATATCCCAAAAGTTAATAAAGAAACAATTATAAAATATTTGATTACTTTATTTTTTATTTATCTTGAATTTCCTGAATTTAAATGCTTTTTGGTGAATTCCTTGTTAAATAGTATTTGAGCTTCGGAATTAGTAAAAGTAAAGTGGTAAAAAGATAAAAAGAAAAAGGTGACAAAAATCTACAGGAATTTTATTAAAAAAAAACCCCTTGGAGGCCTCTGGAACTCTGATGTGGCGGTCAAAAATACATGTGAATCAATTTAATTAGTGAAATGATTAATTCTATTAATTTGATTTGACATTAAACAGTGGACGAAGTAATTTTATAAAATTCATACCTAGAATTACTGTAGCTCAGCTTTTTACCATGAAATATTTAGGCTCTTGTACAGATGAGTGATTATTTATTTATAATTGTTTAATTGCTTAGATTTAATCTTGTTGGACCACATTAGCAAAACCTAGAAGATTTAGGCCTTGATTGTCAAAATTCTCAATTCTAGTACTATTTGCTTATTTAGAGTGATTAGAGCCAATAATTTTAAAAAACCTCCTATTCACCCTACCTCTAGTATGTTATCCTTGATCCTATTGTAATAGGGTGGTGGCTCAGGGCAGGGTCATCTGGCCGGAGTTCGCCAACGGCGGAAATGTTAGAGACGGTGAATTGATGGTTCCGTGAACTGCAGTAGCTATGCATCTAATGGAGGTCTAAAACATGGTTAACCGAAAGCAAAAAAGTGTCCTCTACGACGACCGGTGGCGGTTCATGTCCGAGCTTTTTGCAAGGAATGGAATTTTTTTTTAAATAATATTATTCTAATAAAGATTTCCAATATTAATACATGGATTTAAAAATTTGCAAGAATAATACATTTTCGCCGAATGGCTTGGCGACAATAGTATTTTCGTCTATTTTCGCCAACCCGTGTGGCGATAATACCTTAATCCGTGATTTCAAACCGAGTGAAACCGTTACAAACAGTAATCACCCTAATTTTGCCAATCCGTTTCGAGCCACTGATTCGAAAAACGGCCTTCGCTCCGCCATTTGAAGCCCCAAAATTTCAGAAATGCAAAACTTGCCCTCGAATCTCCTCCGGACCATTTTTTGTTTCCGTTTTCATCCCTCATTCTTCATTTTTTGTTTTTGTTCCGTTTATCATTTACTTACTGTTTTTCATTCGTTGCGCTAGATTCAACGTTCACACAGTACCCAGAGCCCGAGCAGTTCCAGGAGCTGGAGCAGGAACATGACCTTGAGGGGAGTAGTCATGGACCTATCGGTTAGGGACTATATGGGAAATGTTCAACAAAAAGGTTGTGATCCTCTCGGCCTGGCCGCATGCATTTAAGTTGCATGTTGTCG
The DNA here is from genome assembly GCA_036346355.1 of Rhipidocladum racemiflorum. Taxonomy (NCBI): domain Eukaryota; kingdom Viridiplantae; phylum Streptophyta; class Magnoliopsida; order Poales; family Poaceae; genus Rhipidocladum; species Rhipidocladum racemiflorum. The sequence goes on along the minus strand of CM070576.1, from coordinate 64,049,357 downwards.
ACGATTGGGGAGCAGGCCCCCGCCGAGCTTACTTGGTTGATGAAGGGACCAACCACAATCCCTTCTTACGTGCGGGATTACTCAGAGGTGTGACTCACCAGGCCGGACTAGACAGTGACACGGTGTGTTACCCTGGTTCGGACCTCTCAAGAGGGAGATAATAGCCCTACTCCAGCTCGTGTATATTCAATGTGCCTCCCCCCTCATGGTGGGGATGCTTTTATAGTTTACAAAGGACCGTGCTCGTTGAGATCTACTATCCCCACGTTCGACCACGTCCAACGTGGCAACTAACAGATCCTACAACTCCGCCACGCTCCCGTGGAGGACGCAACGAACGGACAGAGGTTACGCCGCTGGTGGTTACTTCCACCGACCTCGAGATCACGACAGGTCGGCTAATAGCCAGCCCCGAGCTCGGTTGTCTTACGCGAGCTCGAGCTCGCAATTGGCCAGACTACGCGACCTTCTTAGGTCCCGACTAGGTCGTCCTTGGGAACGACCTCCTGATGGCTCGGGCGGGAGCGAGCTCGGCCGTTCGTGGCACCCGAGGTAATTTATGGAAATTACCCAACCCCCGACACATGTAAACTAGCGTTTAGCATTAACGGCCGCAGATATCTTGTGGGTAAAGCTGAGTAGTTTTGTAGAGTCTGATTAAATGATATTCGAATATATACGCCATGCTTCCGGTTAATGAAGCTAAGTTTGAGTTGGGGTGACTCCTGTAACCTAGCTCAATTAGACTTTGGAAGTTTTGAGAAATTGGCGATGCGTTACGATAACTTGTGGAAACCTCCCTACTATTTATTTATAGTTTGTGTTTCAAATATAAAATAAACTTGGAAATAAAACTGCATCCACAATAACTAATAAACATGTGCCAACCTTTGGTTAATCCCTTGCATGTAGTATTCAGTATTTTCCGTGCGACTTGTTGAGTACGGTTGTGTAGAGTTTCAAGATGCCGAAGATTTCCAAGAAACCATAGATGGCGATTCGATTTGGTTTTAGGTTTTGCCCTGTGCTCGAGCATGCCTATGCGTTCTGTTGTGATGTAATTCTATTTGGGGCTCGCTACGCCTCCCTTTGTAAAAAACTCCGGCCGTTATACTTTTAATTTATGTAAAAGTGATTGATTCGTCTTTTTGTTTAGTAATGTGCACTTAGTTTTTTGACAGCTAATCTTCCTAGATAGCTATTAAGGTATTTAAACGCGCAATCTGAAAGAGCGGTCAGTTACATAAGCCAGTAAGGTGTGCGCGCTCTTTAATAATCTAGTGGAGTTGTAATGTATAGCTACGAGTGCGTACAGTGTTTGTCGTGGTTACTGATAATTCAGCCAGCGTTCGTTGGTGATGCTCTCTTGTGAAACTGTTGCGATGATGCTTCTGCGGTTCCTGGGTTCTGAGCATATTGCTGAGAATATTACTGACTCTGTGCAAATTGCACGTGGTCAAAGATTCCCAATGAGGCACCCCCAGCTTTTGCTTTCATGATCGACAACGACATAGCCGTATGAGTTGGTGGAAGCGATATCACGTGCAACCTCATCAGGCTCATACTATCGTCTCAGAACTCAGAGACACTGATCTCTGCTTCAAGTAAGTAGGTAAATTGTTAAGCCTTCTCTCATGAAGGCCAGAAGAGATGTGTGGTCAACTGGTCATGCTATCTCCAGCAAGCAAAAACATAAACTGATCCCCCCTGCTTCTTGAATCAGCATTGGCTTCTTGAATATGAGCTGCCGTGCAGTGAATGAATCTGTCTGCTTCTCCAAGTAAACTTTACGATTCCCATGCATGTGCAGAGTGAATCTCGCTGGCTGGTTCGTTTTCCTTTCGCCGTTGTGCGCTGTGCTGCGATGCCATCCACATTCATTTGCTTCTTCCTCTCTTCTCCTACACCCGCCTACGTACATCCCATAGGCATGCACCCAAGGACCAAGAACTAGTGAGTAGCGAGTAGCGAGTAGCGAGAGCTCTGCTCGATTCAGCTGGAGGAATAACACTAGGGGCAGTGCTCGTCAGTCATCACGTGCCCCGTCCCCCGTGAGTACGTACGCGCCCGCTGCGTGTGCGCCTCGAGAGGAGTGCACTGGTGGAGCAGATAGAGCTCGCTCGCTCGCTCGCTCGCTAGCTCCTCTGAGACGGCGTCCGTGAGATGCTGCATGGCGAGCGATGCAACCAGACAAGCGTATCCACGCACATCAACTGTGACTGCGAGAGCCTGAGAGGGCATTAGATGGGGGGCACGCAGTTGATCAAAGTTTGGGTAGGAGCCAGTCCAATTGCACTGTCCTGGTTGGCATCATATAGCGACGTACGTACTTTCCGGGGATCAGTTGTCAAACATTACACTTGCATGTTTGTGTGCAGGGAGGCAGGGAGCCAGGAGAGCCAGAAAAAGCCTGGATCGGTTTAGTGTGCTCGCACTTGCGCATGTGGTTGCTGATGCCCCCTTCACATTTTTCCACGCCCCCAATGATCCAGTGCATTACTTTCAGCTGTACACGCATTACTTGCCAACGAGTTTAATTCCTTTTATTTTTACCCCCTTCATTGCACTTGGATGCAAGCAAGCATTAACTTCTAGTTTTTCCCGAACAATTTTTGCCCGGTTTGGAACACGAAAATTCCGTGGGGATGTCAAAAAAAAAATCGTATTAAATCGTTTAAAATATTCTTACGTCCCAATAATCTCGACGAAAACGCGGTCTGGACGAACAGTATTTATTTATAAGGCACCAAATTAACAGACGAAAGAGTTGAAGAATTTGAGACGTGCACCGTGACTCGTGCACGTACGCTGTGACAGGACTACACAATGTGTGGGTGTATTATTAGGCTTACTGTGTCTTCTTTTTATGTACCGGCACGTAATAGGGGTTAGAATCTAGACTATCAAATCGTGGGCGACGCAGCTTTCTACAGGACAGGTCGTTTTCACGTAGCTCGCTCGCTTCAAGTATTCGACAAAAACAAGTATAAATAAATGCAGATACATCCGAATCAACGAGTTAAGATTTGTCAAGTCAACCGCATGCAGAAGCCCGAGCTGAGCGACACTACAGTAACCGCTATATAACGAGCCCCGATGCAATGCACAGAACAGGGAAGGCAAGACACAACAAACAGAGGACACCGCGCCAAGAACAAGTAGCCTCGCGAGCATGGATCCCAACGACGCCTTCTCGGCCGCGCACCCGTTCAGGTGGGATCTCGGGCCACCGGCTCCAGCAGTGGCTCCGCCTCCTCCTCCGCAGCCGCCGGCGAACGCGCCTAGGGAGCTGGAGGACCTGGTGGCTGGGTACGGCGTGCGCCCGTCCACGGTGGCGCGGATCTCGGAGCTCGGGTTCACGTCGAGCACGCTCCTCGCCATGACGGAGCGCGAGCTCGACGACATGATGGCCGCGCTGGCCGGGCTGTTCCGCTGGGACCTGCTGCTCGGCGAGCGGTTCGGCCTCCGAGCCGCGCTACGCGCCGAGCGCGGGCGCCTGATGTCTCTCGGCGGCCGCTACCACGGACACCAGTCCGGGAGCACCGTGGACGCCGCCTCCCAAGATGGTATATACGCATATCGTGTGTCCGGCACGTCTTCTTGTGTGATCATACATGCATGCATGCAAACAGTGTGCGTGTGTTGAGTTCTTGTGTGTGATGTCGTTACGAATGCGTGCAAACAGTGCTGTCCGACGGGCAGGACGCGGCGGCGAGCGATGGCATGGGCGACGACGACACCGGTAGGAGGATGGTATCCGGCAAGAAGCAGGCGAAAAAAGCAGCCTCCATGAGGAAGGGCAAGAAGGCGAGGAGGAAGAAGGTGGACGAGCTGAGCCTGGACATGCAGGAGGACGAGCGCGAGGTTGACGAGGACGGCGGCGACGGGTCGGAGTCGACGGAGTCGTCGGCGGGCGGCGGCGTCGGGGAGAGGCAGCGGGAGCACCCATTCGTGGTGACGGAGCCCGGCGAAGTGGCGAGGGCCAAGAAGAACGGGCTGGACTACCTGTTCCATCTGTACGAGCAGTGCCGCCTCTTCCTTCTCCAGGTGCAGTCCATGACTAAGCTGCACGGCCACAAGTCCCCAACCAAGGTACACGTGATTTAGCACCGTTACGTAACTTACGTACGTTATATGCACACATTCTTGCATAAGCATGCATATGCGTATGACTCCCCGAATACAACTGTCATCTCAACGTGACTACTGAACTAGTGTTGATTACTGACAGTTCGACGGTACTACTACGTGCTGACATCCCATAAATTTCGTTCGAGCTTCATGAAAATTGCCGTGCAAGATTTTATGTTTAGAATTTCCCATTTACGTACCCTGTTGGCCTCATCATCTGCATATCGTAAACTACAAGATCCTCCTCTTTGAGCATACTATATATTCAGCTTAACTTCGACTGTAATGATAAAAACATGCATACATGCAGTTTATTCTTCAACAGTTCAGGTTAACTTCGACACAAGTTGGGCTCTTAGTTTTACAGCAGTGCAGTTCATACAATTTCTAGAAATTAAGGGTAATAAGCTGCTAGCCCTTAACCACGTGCATAAATGTGGTTAATTCTTTCGGGAGATGATGATTGCTGAAGTAAATATCCGAATGAAACTTATCAAAACCCAATTCTTTAATGGCGGTTCATGAATAGAAAGACTCGCAACGGGATATGACATCCAGCCCCACGTGTCCATCGAACCATCTGAACTTTTATACATACGACGGGATAAGCATCAAGCGTTAGAACCACTCTCCACCGCAAGTTAGGTATACAATCTATGCAGGTGGTGACCTAGCTGTGGGTGGCGGCAGCAGAGGACGGTGGGAGGTGTTGCAGGGCATGCATGACGGGCAAGAGGGTTCGAGAGAATACTAGATCAGGTGAAGTGGTCGGCAGGGGAGGGGGAATTGGCAACGGAGGTAAGACGGTGAGCTCGTCGTCGGTCCCAAGGGTGAAATATATGTTGAAAGTGCAAAGAATGATCCGCTTCGCTTACAAACGTAATTGTGCTTGGTAGTCTTTGCCATATTATCCCTGTTTCATTAGTTCCGTGCACAACAGTACATATTACTCCTACCTGGGTACTTTAGCTTGTTGCAGTTGTAGATGCGTAGATGCTTGGTGGAATAAAAAAAAGAAGAATTGAGGAGGGGTTGCTTACTCTACTTCCGGAGTTGGCCGCGCACGTCGGTGCGCAAGGACAAACCTGAAAGGTTCCGACGTGTCAGCCATCGATAGGGTGCCAAACCCTGCGCTCCATGTGTTGTCTTGTCGGGCCCTAGCTAGCATCAGATAGGTATGCATGACATGGACGCTCCTCGGATTCCGTGGCCCTATTCTTCGCTGCCACGCGCCCGCACGTACGAGCCATGTGAGCTCCCCCGGCTCCGCCTGCCATTGTGGCATGGCGTGCTCGCCGGCTGGGAGAGAGACTGTTCGATGAAATGAATGCACGCCCTGGTCGGATTCCAGGGTGATTAGATGGATAGGATAGCGTTCAGCCAGACCGGACGGATGCATCGATGCGCTCCTGGCACCGCGCCAGCCGCAACTCGCCACCGCGCCCGAGTTAATTCGATCCGTGAGCGCACCACCGGACGCGGTGTGCGACGCATGGCATGACCAGCACGAGTAGAATGGCCGGGAGAAACGCAACAGATTGGGGTGAAAATTGAAGGGGGAAAAAAACTTGCGTGGTGCGTGCAGGTGACGAACCAGGTGTTCCGGTACGCGAAGAAGGTGGGGGCGAGCTACATCAACAAGCCCAAGATGCGGCACTACGTGCACTGCTACGCGCTGCACTGCCTGGACGAGGAGGCGTCCAACGCGCTGCGGCGAGCGTACAAGGCGCGCGGCGAGAACGTGGGCGCGTGGCGGCAGGCGTGCTACGCGCCGCTCGTCGACATCTCCGCGCGCCACGGCTTCGACATCGACGCCGTCTTCGCGGCGCACCCGCGCCTAGCCATCTGGTACGTGCCCACGAGGCTCCGCCAGCTCTGCCACCAGGCGCGGAGCAACCACGCCGCGGCGGCGGCGGCGCTCCCGCCACCATTGTTTTAGCGGCCGCAGCGTACGTCGTCTGCTGGTTTGGGTGGATGGACCGACGACTGTGCTGTTGGTGATGTGTGCTCGACCGTGTTTCGTTCGTGGACAGTCGGCGTTTGGTGTGGGCTTAGTATGTGGGTTTGTTACTTGTTGGGCCGGTCGAGCAGGTTGTGTGTGTGCTGCCCGTGCCAGGGCAATAGACACGTCATCCGTCCCCTGTTTGGGATCCGGATGGCCCGTTTGTTATCGTCTTTAATTTGTTTCTTTATGACGTGCTAAATGTGATGACTTTTTATCGTCTAAAATTTGGATTGACCGTTTGTGTCCGTGTTTTAAGTTTTTCTTGATGCATGCTACGCTAAATGTCGTCCCATCTTTGCTTTTGTCGCGAGGGTTGTTAAAATACGCAAGAAAAACATAACAATTACGGTACTAAATTTGACGACATTGAAGAGAAACGGAACCCTGGCGAAATTTGCACCATTTCATTCATCATAAGGGTGATCCAAATGAAAACTGCCGCCATCTTCATATGCGCTTACGAGGCTTTTGCACCTTGAGTGCAATGATGCCCCAGTTGAAAGTTGAAACAATCATATCACATACAGGCCTAAGCATCAGGTTTCTTGAAAGTAAATCTGCGAGCCAGAATATGACAGATGCCATGAAAACATGGAAGATCAGACTTTCGACAAGACTGGAATGTATAGGATTAAGCCGGGCAAGCACTTAAAACTCCATTCCAAAGACCACATGGAGCCTACATGCAAGTAGTAACACTGAGGTCTCACAAGATTACTAAAGCATGACAAAAATAGTAGGAATCACATTGTTTGGTAAGGTACATAAGCAGCATTTGGAACAAAGCACCACTTCAGTAGCACCGGATCATAATCTCCTGGATGTCAAGCCTGCATGGCAACAAAACATGAAGGTGTCAGATAATTTCTTCGTAAGCATGAAAAACAATATATTCAATAAGTTTGGAACATAGTTACAATCAGCAATTTATAATTCATGAATCATATTTAGATATTCATTAGAACATAGGTATATTTAGATATGCGTTACAGTGTATGTGGCATGATTCTAAACTTTCTAATCCTGAAAAAGCAACTAACCAGACAAATCCACATATAACTCCGACACACAGCAAAGGGATCCAAGAATTATAAGGGCAGGAGACTCGACACCTTATTGTTGAGAAGGACGTCCTGTCTAGAAGCAGGAAAAGACTCATGGGAAACCAGACATTAAAAATCGGATTCTACAAATGAATGTCGTCACAATGGTGAAAAGTAAAGCAATGTATAAATCAAGCAGAAAAAAATGCGCGCACATCATCAGCCAATTCCAGCTGATAGAATGCTATAGCAAAAATAAAAAGCAATACAAAAGTAGCCATCTTGACTGCATATGCCCACATTAATCATTTGATTCAACAAGAAATCATGAACTATTGAGACAGTAACTACAAAAAGGATTTGCCGCTCAATTAATACCACAACAGATTGCCATGTAGAAGCAAGCTATTTTCACATAAGAACACGTAATGAAATTGCAGTCAAATTGTACGAAACAAGTAATGGTGTAATATATCAGCCTTCTTTAACTAATTAACTACTCTTGAGATGATAACTCTATACAGCACTTGCCATTCAATTAATACCACAACAGATAATCATGTATGAACGAGCTAGTTTCACATAACACACAAGAAAAATTGCATTCAAATTATATGAAACAGCTAAGAGACAGTGCCATATATCAGGCTTTGTCAGCAGAATTTCCTGGTCTTAGAATACAAAGAAGTAACAGCGCCGCGCCAATTGGATAGCTTTTCCACCAACATCACGTTGAAACAAGGCCTAAAACATAAGGTAACTAAAGCAACATCACAGTACCAGACTGGTCTCATGTAAGTTGTAACTTCTAATAATCCCACATTACATTGCAAGTTTGCAATAAAAGAACACATTAGTAACAAGAAAAGCTCTTCTCTATACCTTTTAAGCGGAGGGGATCTCGACCTCGCCGTCGGTGATCTCCTGCTGCAGATCCTTGGGGTCCTTCCCGTCGACGGTGCACCCGACGCTGACGCAGGTCCCGAGGATCTCCTTGACGGTCCCGGACATCTCCTTGGCCATGGACCTGTGCCTCATGATCCTGGCGATCTCGATGACGTCGTCGAGGCTGATGTTGCCGCTGTGCTTGATGTTCTTCACCTTCTTCCTGTCCCTCTCGGGCTCCTTGAGGGCCTTGATGACGAGCGCCGCGGCGGAGGGGACGACGGAGACCTTGGCCTGACGGTTCTGGACGGTGAGCTTGACGGTGACGCGGAGGCCCTTCCAGTCCTTGGCCGTCTCCTTGGCGATGTCCTCACCGATCTTCTTGGGGGAAAGACCAAGCGGGCCGATCTTGGGAGCCAAGGACGACGCCGCGCCCACCTCGCCTCCCGTAACGCGGACGTAGACGTCCACCACCTGCGACGGGTCGAGCTTGGGCGGCATGGCTGTTGCTCGGTTGCAGGTGGCGGCTGCAGGAGGGTTTGGGAGAGGTTGTGGAGGCTGGGTAGGGTTTCGACGGGAAGGGTTACGCGCGTTTATATAGCAGTTATATTGAGTTCCTGATGGGTGACTAGGCTAGGGCTTTATGGAGGCACTTGACAAGCCCATTTAAAGCCCAAATTGTAGGAGGCTTTCACTGCTCGAGGTTTCGGGCTAGTGCATGCCAGATGCCATTGTACATTTTTGGCCTATCTGGGCAACACGTAGGAAAGCGGTGGATGAAGCCATATCTCAGTCCCGTGACCACGTTCGGCTTTATACAGCCCTACTTGAAAGAGCTGGAGGTTTAAATTTTGGCCCCCGAGGTGGTGCCTGGGAAGCCGTTAACTCGAGCTAAGCATTGGATTCAACCAGTGTTCTTTTAGCGGCCATCTGGCCAGCCTAATTCGTGATAAGGTATGTATTATTGTAAAATAGATAGTTTCCTAATTTGAATTGGATGGACTATATTCGTTGGTGAGTGAATTGGAATCTATTTTCTACTTATTTTTCTATATATTAGGCATCCCATTGTACAGAGATAGATGAATCTAATAAACAGATAATTTTGCCTCCTACTTTTGTATGTGCTTCTATTTGCGCTTCTACTTTTGTTTGTGTGGTTGTGTTGTCGGTTGGTGCGGGTGAACGACAACGTTTTACAATACGTTATCACCACGAATTCTCACTATGTGTATTAGATCAATCTCATTCTGCTGATTTAATGACTAATTCATTGTGATTCGCATGGGATGCACCGTGATAATTCCACACGTATGAGAGATCGATTCCATCAACACAAAGATGGAGCTGCACGCATGAACAATCGCACAATGTTCTACCTTGGCCGATCGTGATGGTCTACACTACTTCGATCTACACTACATCGAAAACATCCTGCCACACATGATCACACTGCCACAAGCCTCACATAAGTACATCTATGCAAATTGTGATCCCACAGATCATATTGGTCTTCGATGTACCATCCAATTTACTATTGAAAAAAATAAGAGAAACCAGCCCAGAAAGCCGCACACATGTCGCCATCGCCGGTGATTTGCCTTTCGGCTGTTAATGCTCGCACAGTAGCACCGGCAGTGCTACGCCCTGATGCCGGCCAGCTACCCCACGCCCGTCAGCCTGCTGCCGATCCGCCTCCGAACCAATGGTTTATCGTCGCATCGCCACGACGCCATAGGCCCACAGCCACATCGCCATCGCACCGCCGGCCACAGTCGAATCGGCCTTTCGCGCCTGCGCCACAGTGGCCCCTGATGCGCGCACCGGTGAGCAGCGATGCCGCCCAACGACGGTGACTCGCACCCATAGCGCAACACCAGGGTCGCCACGGCCTTCGCGCGAGGTGGCGCCTTTTTGTCTTCCACGCCCGCTGGAATCTGCGCCTGTAGCGCGCGATGGCAGTGAGCGAGCCGTTCATCTCCCCGCACTAAGTTGTATCAGCATTCGCGCTCGCAGTGTACATCGACGGCCGGTAAGCCGTTCGTCTCCCGCGTCAGCAGTCACGCAACGAGCCGCTTCGTCTCCCACAAATGGCGATGGCAACGAGACGCTACGACTCCCAAGCCCATGCCCCGAAGAATGTGCGACGAAGGCGGCGACGACCAACGACTATTCGGCTTAGCTCGATGGCGCGCGACACCTCACCCACGTGCTCCCGTGACAGCGGCGGCCGTCGCAGAGGGAAATGTTGGCGGCTAGGGTTTGGAAACCCTATACACCGACTATAAAGCGGTGTTCTCGGCCCCATGGGTTGTGCGGCCCGATCGGGCCAAACTGGCCCACTTGTTTTTCCACGTTTATGCTATGTTTATGCTATGGAAATGATCATGGTTAAATCTTCTTACCTAAAAGTTAAGGAATAATTATTGAATTTTTGGAAGAAAATTCAAAGTGATATATGTAGACATATCCAGCCCCTATCGGGCACTTTCAGATACTTTATGGTATCAATAAGATGCTTTTACTAACTGATCCTATGTATGTTTCTTATCTGCTAGGAACCATGCTTCTGCCAAAATTAATTGCCCAAATTATTAAGATAAGGGCCTACTTTCTAGAAGAAAAGATTAAGTCTATTCGAATCGATAATGCTAGTGAGTTTACCTCAAAAGCATTTAATAATTATTGTATGACTCTGGGAATTGTTGTAAGGCATCTTGTACCTCAAGTCCACACTCGAATAGCCTTGCAGAGTCATTTAATTAAAAGTATAAAAAATATTACTTAGCCAATCTTGCAGAATAATAGGCTACCCACCAGCTGTTAGAGATACGCAGTGCTATACATCCCGGTATTAATTCAACTCAGACCAACTGCATATCATTAAATTTTCCCATTGCAGATAGTACGTGGAAAAGAATTACGTATTTCCTATTCGCGGAAATTTGCCTGTGCTATATACATGCCAATTTCTCCACCACAACGTACCACAATAGGACCTCACCAGAAGTTAAGGATCTATGTATGTTATGAATCTCTGTCAAATATTTAAAGACCTAGAGTTTATAACAGATGATCTGTACAAGGCTCGATACGCTGATTGTACTAAGTATGTTTTCCGGCATTAGGGGGGAGATAAGTACCACATTAAAAAATGCCAAATCCTTAGATTGACGCACTAAAGAGACCGTACATGAAGTTCGAAGTATAATAAATCTACAACAAATAAGCTAATAATCTGTCAAATGCCTTCACTGATCATAAGGGAGCGACAAGATCTCATATACTTGTAGTATATGCACCTGAAAGAGTGAAAATATCCTGAAAGGATATTGAACCCACTCTTAACCCTGATGATAAAATGATAGAGGCCTCCAGGTGCACGGGACTCAATTTCGCGGAGACATCCATAGAAGTATATAATCAAACAAATAAGAACACTACTAGTGACAGTGGAAGAAGCTCAACCTGATATTGAGAAAATCCATGAAGTGAGCCATCCAGGAGATGTTAATATTTCTGAAGTGATCCAACCTGAAGATAATAACCCCAACGCATATTTGCGCACACAATCTAACGCTAGGAAGTCGGAACATCAAAACTCCATCGTTGTGGGAAATCACGAGGAGCTGGAAGGAAGTAATGAAGAGATATCCCTGAAGTGATGCAATAGAATTGTATAAAAGAAAGACTACAATTGTCGACATATTTTGCCTCTAAAATTGCTAAAATCTGAATCCAGAACCAATATCCATGGCAGAGTACTAGAAGTGATTAGATAGGGTCAAAAGAAAAGAAGTAATTGAGGCAGTACTCGCTTAATAAGAAGAAAGTTTTTTGTCTCGTTGACCGAGCTTCTCCTAAAGTGTTCCCTGCAGGATCAAATGGATTTTTCATACTGAAGAGAAACGAAAATATCCAGGTGGTGAGTATAAAGCGAGGCTTGTAGCACAAGGGTTCACGCAAAGACCCAACATTGATTACAACAAAACCTATTCTCCTATAATGAGTGGAATGACATTCTGAAATTTAGTATTAATTATATCAAGCTTAAACTTATCAGTGCAATTAATGGATGTAGTGATCGCATACTTATATGGGTTACTGGGTACAGATATTTATATCTAAATCTGTGAAGGAGTTAAAGTTCCGGATCCTAATAATCGCAACATGTATAACGTCAAACTGAAGAGATCCTATACGAATTAAAATAATCAGAGAGAATATGGTACAACTGACTTAATGAGTTCCTTTTGAAGAAAGGATATTATCCCTGTGTGTTCATAAAGAAATACCATAATGGATTTTGTGTCATTTCAATATATATCGATGATCTGAATATCATCAGAATCACCGAGAAAATAAAGGAAGTGCTTACCTTACGATGAAATTTTGAGATGAAAGATTCGGGTAAAACCAAATATTGCTTAAGCCAGTAGCTAGAGCATTTCTCAGAAGAAATTTTTATACACCAGTCTATCTATACCAAAAAGGTATTGAAAAGATATAATATGGACAAATCTCATCCTTTAAAGACCCCATATCTGTGAGATCCCTTAAAATGGATAAAGACCATTTTCAGACCAAGGTTGAAAAATGGGAAAGTCTTTTGACCTAAAGTCCCATACTTATGTATCTTGCAAATTGCACAATATCTAATATTGCATTTGTAGTAAATTTGTTAGCATTAAACAGTATAATCCCAACCAGAAGATATTAGGCTAGTGTTAAGGCTTTACTCATATACCGTTGTGCTGAGATGCTGAGATGATCGATAAAATATTGTGTACCTTCCACCCCAACATGATGAAACTATAGCAACAGTACCATCATGCAAAGTACCAGAAGTATTCTGAGCTTATTTTATCTTCTACTACACGTAGAAAAACATGATGAACTCATGATAAAGAATCATCATGCACTTCCTAATGGAAGTCAAGTAGCGCCTGAAGCACATGCTAATGCTCAACAGGCTAGCAATAGCTAAGGCCGCAGAAAAGGCCAAATACGTAAGGGGGAAAACGAAAAAAAAGACAGAAACCATAAGGGAAATGGCAAACCCCAGTGGAGAGGTAAAACAAAGGGTTCAGGAACCTTCCAGAAGCAAAATCCAGCCAATAAGGCTGCTAACCCTCTTCAGTCATGCTTTAGGTGTGGGTGCATTAGTCATTGGTCGCACACTTGTCGCATCCCAAAGCATTTGATGGAGCTTTACATGAAATCCACATGGAGATTCTAGAAGAATCAAGAAAATAAAGTTGAGGTACACTTCACTGCTCAACCAATTGTTGGGCAAAAAGATGAGAAAAACGACGATATTGTCCCTGATCCCTACGGCTGAGTTCAATGAGAGTCTTCTCGGATGTGGGAACTCGGCCATGGATGAAGATGACCTCCTTGGTGCCAAACTTGAGGAATTCTAGAAGAGTACCAAAGTTTTCCAAGAGAAGGAACATGATTTTACATGGAGACCTGCAGTAGTCTCCTTGTTACTCCGTTTAGTTTTATAAATTGATGTCACATTTTTCTTAGTGGAGTCTCCTTAAGAGTCTCATTTTATCAGTTTAGTATTTATGTTACTGCATGAACATTTGGTCTACGCTCCTGTTGAGTGATTATTAGTTGTGAATCAATAAAGTGTTATTTCCCAAAATATTTGCTCATTTATGCTTGCTTGTTCTATATTTTTAATATGTTCCTGTTGCAACAATTGAATTGGTTGAATTTATTTATTGAATATATAATAATTATATAATCCAATGGCAGGGGAGAAAATATGTCTTCTAGACAGTTGCACTACAAATTCTATTCTTAGGGAGACTAAATATTTTCAGACTTTGACTAAGAAAGCTGAAAATATTATGACCATCACCGGAAGCGATGCACTCATAGTTTGTATTGGAAGAGCCATTGTAGTTCTCTCTATGGGTACTCGTATAATAATTGAGAATGCCGTATTATACCCTGAGTCCAGTCGTACTTTGTTAAGTTTTAAAGACATTAGTCTTAATGGTTGCCACATGGAGACTGATGGTACCGAATACCTTCTAATAACTAAAATAAATGTGTGTAATAAACGTATGGTTGAAAAACTTTATTCCTTCTCCTCCGAGTTATATTATACATATATAAAACTTGAAATTTATGTTGCGATGAAAACCATCCTTAAAGACCCAAAAATATTTAAGATTTGGCATAATAGACTGGGTCATCCTGGGTTGAATATGATGAGAAGAATTATTAATAATTATGTTGTCCATAGCATGAAAACTATAAACTTTCCTAAATTTGAAGATTTTGTATGGCCTGCTTGTGCCAACGGAAACGTCATAGTTAAACCCTCTTAACTAAAGGTTAGGGATGAATCTTTAAATTTTCTTAAGAGAATTTATGCCCTGTTTAGCAGAGCTCCAGCTCCATAGATTCGTGGATTTGGTGGACTTGGGTATTCCTAGCTCCATCAGATCCGTCGAGCTGGAGCTTTGGGTATATTAAGAGTGTTTAGGTGGGTCATCTTGTTTACATTTTATAATAAAAATATAAATTTAATTCACTTTATTTTAGCCTACAAGTTTCAGATCTAAGGTGGAGCTGGTATCGGGAGCTCTGCCAAATAATGCCTCAGGGTGATATCTGTTGGCCTATTCAGCCCCTCTCAGGCCCCTTCAAATATTTTATGTTACTAATAGATGCTTCTACTAGGAACCATTATTTTCCTAAATTAATTATTCAAATTATTAAGTTGAGAGCCTCCTTTCTAAAGAAAGATCAAGTCTATTCGAATGGATAATGCTGGTGAGTTTACCTCAAAAGCATTTAATGATTATTGTATCGCTCTGGACATTAGTGTAGAGTATTCTGTACCCCATATTGACACTCAAAATGGCCTTGCAGAATCATGAATTAAAAGAATAAAACTTATTGTTGTGCCACTTTTGCAGATTTGTAGACTATTCACCAGCTATTGAGGCCATACAGTGCTGCACGCTGCGGCATTAATTCAACTCCAACCAACTACATATCATAAAATTTTTCCTTTGCAGGTAGTGCGTAGGAAAGAATCAAATATTTTCTATCTGCGTAAATTTGGCAGTACTATATACGTGCTAATCTCTCCACCACAGTGTACCAACATGGGCCCTCACGAAAGTTGGAGATCTCTATAAATATTCGCTCAAGTTGAGAATTCTTGTCTAAGTATGGAAGGACTTTATCTATAATGGACGAATCTGAACTTATCTGTATGTTGACTTTGCTATTTATTGAACACCCTTTGTACAGAAAAATCAATCTAATAAGGAAATAGAACATTACCTTATACTTTTGTGTCCCTTCTACATGCGTTTCAATTTGTGTCCATGTGTTACAGTAGACATGCTGTTAATTGATATGTTTTGAATAACTAAGTTTTACAACAAGGCGTACGATGCGCAGGGTTTCAATTTCATTTTGGCATAAATCTCGGAGGTGGTCAAAATACGAAATCTCGATGAGATTTTGGAATTTGGAATAAAATCTGGTTGAAATCAAAAATTCAAATTTCAATCTGGTCTTTTTTTCAACCTAGAAATCCGAAATTTCAGCCGAAATCACCGAAATTTCGATACACTTTGAACTGATCGAAAAATGGTCAAAACACATCAAAGAATTTTGAATTTTTTTGTGGATGATCTTGACCCTAAATCCAATTAAATCCGGCCAAGAAAAATTTAAAATCCAGTAAAAAAACACCTAGATTTCAACCGAAATCACTGAGCTCTCGCCAAAATTTGTGTAGGCACTGTAGAATTTTGATTTTTTTTTAAAAAAAAATTATCCGCCCAAAATCTCAGATCTCGGAGAGTTCGAAATCGGAAATCTCGACCGAGATTTAAATCCATGATGGTGCGCGCAGACACGCGTGGTGCCGGTTCCCGTGGACACTGTACTGGTCAAATGTCAATCGATAGAGATCGAGCAGAACACGTCCTCGTCAGCTAAAAATCGTGTAGCTAGCGACCTCACACTTTTTTTTTGTAGAAAAATCTCACGCTACCGGATTGATATTTGAACGGGGCAGCACATCCAACCCTTGCCGATTGCTGGTTTTTCCATGGTCCATAATCCACAACAAATTGAATAAACCCGCTTCGGAATTCTTACCTGGCCGGTGCTAGTCTACTCTTCGCCTGCGTTACGTCGCGGGCGACCGCCCAGAGCCCAAACCAGTGTTTCTCGCCGGTACGCACAGAGTGGGCAGAAGGTCACGGCTCACGACTGACACGATGACGAGTCACGACCGGCGCCTACACCGTGCATTGAGCTGGAGCCTGGAGGTATCATCTACAGCGACATGGGCGTGTCCTGAGCTGTGCGTGTCACGGGCTCACGGCACGGCCCACGAATGTTTTGGAGATTTCGATTGCGGACGGATGGAAATGGACCAGCGTTGTAAGGTAGGCCTCGCGTTTCCACTTTCCAATGGTTGGCTGAACGCGCCATCAATTCCAACAGAGGAATCGATTCTTGCTAACGACGACGCACAACGCACGTTCGTTGGGAAAAGCTGGGAAACCGTACCGGGTCAAGAAATCCCAAATCACATATTCACCCCCATGTTATTGGCTTATTGCTACTCTTTTTTCGGCTCATTTGCATTATGTTCTTTTTACGAAAATGAAAATGGCCTTTTATGTTGTTCCTGATATCTCCATTATACATTTCTTCTTTCCCGAGTAGGTCTATTATTGTGTTTGTTCTAACAGCAGTGCTTCTATTAGAAGCTTTTCCTCGTGATACAAATTGTACGAATTTTAAAACAAACGAAAAGATAAGTAATCATCATCTACTCTTCATTTATATATATATATATATATATATATATATATATATAAATTTTTTTAAAAAAAACATAGAAACACATCTCTTACTCTAAACCTGATTGGGTTATGCTCATAAGCTGGAGCTTGACCTGGTCTCTTGAGTGCTACTGCTTCCTGCCCCAGCCCCATATTCCCACGCAAATTGTCTTAGTCCACACCATCCCGATTTGCTTCTGATCCAATAGTTGTGGAAAATAAAATACTTTTGGGGAGTTAGCGTTCTGGGGTTTGAAAAATAAACGAAAATCATTTAAAAATCGTGGTTTTCGATTGTATCTTGTCGATTTGTGATTTGAAATCGGCCAGTAAATCAATCCAATTTAAATTTAAAAAAATCAGAAATTTTGAAGAAAAAAAAATTCAAGAGGTATTTTTTAGATGATGGTCAAACTTGTGTATTTTTTTAAAATTTTTTTGCCAGTGCTACTGTCTTTATATACGCTCTTCTGTTTTTTATTTTCTATAGGCAATGAAGTCTACTATTTCTATTTTTTGTTATGTTAGGTGAGGCAATGATAATGATTCTGTAAAATTTTCAGATGATGATTAGAACTTTGTATTTTTTTTTAAATTTTTTGACAGTGCTAGTGTCTTTGTATATGCTTTTTCTGTTTTTTATTTTATAAGGGCACTAAATGAGTCTAAAATGTTTGGAAATTTTACTACATCATTGTTGGGCACTGTTATGATACCATTAAAATTTAAGAGTATGATGAAGCTTGTAAAATTTTATAAAAAACGATAGTGTTCATTAATTGCTTTTTTTATTTTTCAAAATCATTAAATGAATTCAAAAACTATCAAAATTTTCCTGGGTGTTTTATAGATTAATTGGGATTTATTCATATTTTATACAATGTTTCCAATTTTCTATAATTTTTTAGTTTTCTTTAAGTGCGCTGATTTTCGATGTAAATCGATCGAAAATCGAAAACCGTCCTGTGCCGATTTAGCTAGAAAATCGAGCAAAATTAATCGATTTTTGTTTTTTCCACCACATTTGACCGTTGAATTGAAAAGTTTGATTTTACAAATCGTTTGATTTTTTCTTATTTTTAATAATAGTTTTCTAACTCAATTCGGTAATGAAAACACTGTTCCAGTTCGTACTAGCCAGCCAGTAGCCAGTAGCCACCGCTTCGAGTCATCACTGATGCGGCGAAAGCAAGGTGGCCATTGGCCGGGCCGCAACCCGTACACGCCGCATCTGGTTCCACTCCCATCGCCCCGCACGCGTGGCACTCGAACTCGATGACGACCCCCGTACACGGACGCGTCGAACGCTTTCGTGACTGGGTGACCCAACCGTTCAGATTGATCGCTTCTATTTCTTCCCGTGTAAACGGCCGGGCATGGCCGCATGGAGAGAAGGGTCAGCACTGGCGCTGTCGCACCAGAGCCTAGCGTCGTCGAGACTCGAGAATCGAGAGGTGTGTCGTCTATTTGCGTGGGACGACGGCTTTAACACGACGCATGAGTGGATGTGTGCGTACGTGACACTCTCTGGACGGGTGTCCGCTTCTTTTCTATCCGGGTGCGTGGCATCAGACTGGCAGATGGGCAAGTGAACGCGCGCGCGAATTTCTAACGGAGAAAGCGAACGGCCGTTGCGGATAGATGGGCTGATGCCATCGGGGGAAACTTCAAGCATCTTGCCGACGTTAATTTTGCTCCTTAATTTGGCATCTTCGTCAATCTTCACAGACATGAATGGCCTCCAAACAACAGTTTTATTTGTAACCAAAGCTGGTTTACGGCATCTACTACATTGAGATTTGGGAACTATGTCAATACTTAAAAGAGAGAGAGAGAGAGAGAGAGATGGATGGTCGGTGCTTAATGCGAATCTAACATGGCATATTCCGATGCCCATTAAGCCGGTATTCTTCATAGTACGTACTCCAAATACGAGCTAAGTACGTACTGCCCAAATACGAGCTAAGCAGCGCGGAAGAGTGTGGAAACGGCAGGCTCATTGGACATTTGGCTTGGTTGTGACAAGCAAACCTCGCCTCTGTTACGATGGACATGAAATTCTAATCCAAATTTGAAAAATTCAAGACTCTATTTATTAACGAACGAATTTGAATCTATCTTATATTGATTTTGCTATATATTGGGTACTTCCTTGTACAGATATTCAATCTAATAAAGAGAGAACTTTGCCTCTTACTTTTGTGTGGGCTCAATGTTCTTGTTAGTGTGACTGTGTTGGCGTGTTGTTGATTAGTATGGGTGAACAACTACATTTTATAACACCTATTGTTGTTTCTATGGGCAATCCTAGTCAGCAGTTTCTAAAAATATGCCACATAAGACAAACAGTAATGTGGATGGGTAGTTAATGAATCTGTATCTTTTGCAAGATATATCTTATTTGAGAGGACCAAGAAGCTAGAAACCACTTTGAAAATCCACTATGGCTTGAACTATTCCAAGTCTACACGTTTTACGGTTCTGTACGGATCATTTGTGCTATTTGAGAGAACCAAAGTGCTAACCACAGAGGAAAATAGATTGCAATTGACCTTTTCTCATATACAACAATAAATACTCTCGTTGGCCCTTAGATACAAGTTATATATATATCATGTATTGAGATAGTTGTATCTAAGCATTTATTTAATGCATTCTCTCACTTCTTAAAAATAACTTTAAAAACTTAAGAAACAACTTTAGAAACTATACATTGTGAGTACCCTAATGCTGCCATCTCGAATCTCGAGTGGATACTTGTGATCAGCCAGAGGTTCCATTATCGATTCCCCTAGGTCTATGCCTTTAATAATCACTAGTTTTATACTCCCTAAACATAAGATTTTTAACTTTGCTAGTTTTATACTCCCTAAACATAAATCGTATTTTGTTGTTGCATAAGGATTAAAGTTACTGTCAAATTGAGAAAGGTATAACAGAAATGATTTAGATAATCCACTTAATTATTTTAGAAAATAAGATATAATACTTTGTGTATCTTACGAATAAATGCATATATTTGAGAAAGAATAAATAGAGTTATAGTAGGAAAAACCCAATTAAACATACATGTAATTTATATTTCTAAATAACACTGTTTAAACTATAGGTGTTATTTTCTAAACAATAGAGTATTATTAATCTTTTTGTGCTTATAGCATTTAGATTGGGCCGATCGAGAATTGACTCTTCTTTCTATAATGAAACGAAGAAGAGTTGTTTCATTATATATATAGGGGGCATATTCGGTGCAAACCTCCCTTACTACTATTCATTTTGCAATTTGTCTTTTTCATATCTTCCAAATGCGATTGAGTTTGGTCTTCAAATTTTACAGGGTTGTAGAACCTCACCTCCCCTACCTATGAGAATTTTTTGAGAATTTTTCAAAACTTTTACACGTGGTTTTCACGGAGTTTTCACGGTAAGGGAGGTTTGCACCGAATATGCCCCCATATATATATATATATATATATATAATTTGTGTACTAACTGGTTGCGATCGTGGTCTGTACTACAACGTCACGAGGTCTAGGAGGACGTATTATCAGCTTGCAGGGCGTTGGAGATCGTGGTCAAGGATCTCTTCTTCAACCATGGATGGTGTTTTAATAATAAACTGTGCTTGGACTGAGGATTTTTGTTACATGTTTGTCACAGATTGTTGCAAATTATTATTAGGGTTTTTTTGTTGGATTTTTTGCTATTATTTTGTAATAAATGTTTGGCTATGTGCATCTCTTGATGCAGAGGCCGGAGGATTTAATATTCTATTATCTAAAAAAATATGATACTAAAGTAGTAGTGCTAACAAAAATACGAATAGCATAGTATTTTGCATAACAAACGAACCAAAGTTTGGCAAAATATCCGGTGCAACCACCGTGCAACCCTACTAAAAAAAGTTTCAAAAAATTCTGAAAAAAATCATGGATGTACATCTCAACTTACCCCATCTACGTATAAAATTTCATGATCAAATACGTCATATGCTAGAAGTTACAAAAAAGACAAATTTTCGCTTGAAATCTTGCTACAGTAGACAGCACAAAATTTGTTTTTTTTGTAACTTCTAGCATAGGGCGTATTTGATCATGAAATTTTATACGTAGATGGAGTAAGTTGAGATGTACATCCATGTTTTTTTTCAGAATTTTTTGAAACTGTTTTTAGTAGGGTTGCACGGTAATTGCACGAAAACGGTGGTTGCACCGGATATTTTGCCCCAAAGTTTTCCTACCCTATACCACTGCATCTCTATTGATCACCAACATAAGGGATCTTTTTGTCTAGTTGCTTCCAGTTTTCTATATTTATTATATCTTGTGATATCGACATATATCCATATGCTAATACTACTAGCTGAAATTTTTGACAAGGAGATTGAAAATCATAGTTTCTTGTGCCAGTCTCTAGTCAAATGATAATCACGAGAAGAAAGCTTCCATATGACCATCCACCGTCTCATTTCCATGTTCTGGAATCGCTTAAGCGTAGGATCTATTATATATTAAAAGCTCGTAAGAGAAGAATGAAATAGACTAAAAATTATTAAAAAAGAGAAAAAATATTTGTCTCTTAATCCGGTGGATCCTAATTACAATCACCATTGGATCTTTTGTTAAAAATAAAAATATGCTAAAAATTCTCACAAAAAAACAAAACATCTGATCTTTAATTTGATAGTCCCTAACAAACTTGAATAATAGTAGCCATCAGATATTATTATTTAAAATAAAATATCTAATCGTCTAGCAAAACATCTGGACTTAATATAATTAAATAAAAAACGTGTTGCATTTTGTCCGACAATTATTTGTCGCATATAATCAAGTTTTTTTTCATAAATATACTTGCCCCGAAAGAAATAATAACTTTACATGGATAGCGCCGTAGTTTGGATCATAAGATCGGACGATCCAGCGTTTGAGGAGTCTCCCAGGATCAATCGCTTCACGAGACAGCGATGTCTTGGCCGTTGTAGAATTGGTGGGTGCAGCGATCGCAGTCGCCGTAAGTATTGTTGTTTCTAATAGCCGTGACAAAGACAGGAAATATAATCTTATACGATCTAAATTTATATATAAATTATACGATCTAAATTTATATATAAATTAAGATAAATAAAGGGGGGAAAATAAAGTGAAATATCTCACACGCATGGTGGTTGCTGACGGCGGCAGAGGATAGTTTCGAGGATAGCGAAGCCTCACTCGTATAGGTCGTAGCTACGTACGCTCCTGCTGTTAATGCCAGTGTACCGGCGCCCTTGTTGTCTCCTAGGTTGGGCGCTATAAGTAGCCGGCAGAGCGGTGTGGGATTGACGAGTCCATCCACGGAAACTGAAACCCACCCCCCTTTCTCCCGACATCTCGCAGCACAGCCTAGTACTGTCCTCTCCTCTTCCCTTTCCCCTCCTCTCTCGATCGATCGACCTTTGCATGGCCGCAGCAGCAGCTAACTCCAAGGGGCGGGTGATCGCTGGAAGCTTCGTCGCGCGCTTCCTGGCCGGCAAGACCGCATCCCCGAGGTATACTCGCATCCCCCTGTGAACTCAGCTTATAGATACGCTTGCTATTGCAAAAATAAATAAATAATAATAATAAAAAAATAAATATTAGCGCCTGTTCTTGCGAAGTTAGCAGTGCATATCCAAGATCTTGTTTTTATGGAGAGATTTGCAAGGGTTTTAACTTGCTTTGCCTGCCGTGGGTACTGTTTCTTGCGCCTCTTCCCCGGACATAGGAGTATCTTGTTTTTGTGATTGGCCCCTGATTCAGCAGCAAATCCTTGTTTAGTGAAGCGGTGGTGTGGATTTAGTATGTTGTTAGATGGCAGATTGGCAGTATGTCCAGTAGCAATCAGCGAGTTTATCTTTTCACATGATCTAGAATTCTAGATACGGCGACCTCGCCACTTTGGAAACATCGCCAAACTTTTTGAATCTTCTGTCCCTCTGTGTCATCAATCTGTACCAGAAAGAAACTAGGAGAACTCTTCTAGTTCTAGGCCAGCAAGGCCAGATCCATGGAGATATTTTTTACTCCTCCGAGTTCGCCACTTCTGCGTTCCGTGAAGTCGGTCGAACCGCCTCCTTATCGGAGGGAGGAAAAGGCCAAATCACCACTAGAGTCTAGCGCAACCACACAAAGGAGGTGAGGAATATTGGAAGCATACATCACACAGTGCTGCTGCAGCAGCAGCAGCACAACTAGGGCTGGAAAAAAAGCTCGTTGAGCTGGCTCGGTGGCTCGTTTCAAAATTGCTCTGATTACATTCATTTTTCTTTTAAAATAAAAATTAGTTGATTTGGAACCAGAGTCAACTTCGACTCGGCTCGTTAGGCTCGGCTCGTTAAGCTCGGTTCGAAGTTGGATCTCAAACAATTCAGGAGACTATAATAAATAAGAATAAATCAGTGTCGAAGAAAGCTCGAAAAAAAATTCAACTGGCTCGTTATCCACCCCTAGCACAACCAATAGCACGACCCCGGCTTTTCACTTTCCAAAAGTTGTCCTTCGGCGACCGATGGAGAAGATAGCTTGGTGCGCGGTTGTTGTCGCTCCGGTATCCATCCACCATCTGCGGCAGGGCAGGGCGCTCTCTTGGTTTTTACTCTAGAGACGGTGGGAAAAGGTGCGAGAAGTGCTGGGCTGGTGGGTCTGACTGTGGGACCCGCAGTCCCCATCCGCGCTAGTAGGAGTCGGGGCCCACCAGCCGTCCTTCCGCATCTCGCCCGTACGATGCCCTTTTCCCTTCGTGTATCTTAGACAACTTAATAGTTCAGAGTTGTCTAATAGATCTAAACTAAAAAACAGAGAAAAAGAGGGAGAGACAATATGAGGAACGGCTCTGCTATTCTTTATTGCTTATTTTCTGTGTACAATGGAGTGACCCCCTGCCTTCTATTTATAACCTACAGCTAGGGTTTCGAGAGAGTCCACATGGGCCACATGG
This sequence comes from Rhipidocladum racemiflorum, assembly GCA_036346355.1. Classification (NCBI taxonomy): domain Eukaryota; kingdom Viridiplantae; phylum Streptophyta; class Magnoliopsida; order Poales; family Poaceae; genus Rhipidocladum; species Rhipidocladum racemiflorum. The sequence goes on along the minus strand of CM070576.1, from coordinate 64,025,499 downwards.
GCCGAGTTTCCTAACAGTGTCGACCTCTTATGTTGTTCCTGCCTTGGCGCGACAACCGATCCGGACCGCCCAATCGGGGTCTGGTCTTAGTTACAAAGTTAACCCTTCGGTGGAGCATGGATCAAAATCTCAACGAAATTTTATGAAATTTTGGATTTCGATCTCCCCCGGATTTATAATCTTGATGGAATAAAAACATTTAAAAAATTCAAATTGCTACACTAATTTCAAAATTTTTGACAAATTTCACTGAAATCTCTATTTTTTAAAACTGGAATTCACGTTTCTATGGACCTGTGTTCGTTGGTGTTGACCGGATTTGGATGACATAAGGGATACATGTAAAAATTAACTCTCAAAGTCACAAGCGCATGAGCGACCGGTTGGTTTGATCGGACGCAGCTGTCGCCCAACACGCCAAAGGCCACTTGCTTGGCAAAAATTCGGAGAACCAGTAATAGCTACGGGGCGAGACCCCTTGGACCGTGCGAATGTAGCGCTCTAAACCCCTGCCAACTGAACTAGAGGGCTACTGCGTTTACATTTTCTTTCCCAGGTTTTTGTAGCTCCAAGAGACCATTTTAAATACGCAAAAAAATCACCAAATTTCATCAAATTTCGTCGAAATCTCGGAAATCCTGATTAAAAAAAATACCAGATTTGAATATTTGCCTTTTGAATTTTAACCAGATTTCGTTTGAAATTCCGAGATTTCGGATTTCGGTCACTTCGGAGATGTAATCCGAAAACAAAATTTCAAACCTTGCGGTGGAGTTGGCTAATCTCAATCAAATTATACTCCCACTAGTCTTTAAAAAGTTGGTGTTTTGGACATAGTGATGCTCAAACTTCTGAAACCTTGACTATCGATATATTTTTAAATATTTAAATTGGATACATAAAAATTATATGTGTAAACTTGTCTCGAGAAGTACTTTCATATTATTATAATTTTATTGAGTTTTATAAATATATTATAACAAAATTAGTGATCAAAATTATATTTTGAAGACCATATCAATATTTGGAGATCGAAGGGAGTATCATCTTTGATAACCCTGTTGATCAGCGTGCAGTTCGATATTGGCAACTCTACCCAATAAAGTATCAGAAAAACTAAAAAACGGTATACCGTTGCAACGGTATACCTCTGAAACTCATGAAACTTATGATTTTTTGCACTGAAACTCATGAAACTTAGCACTAAAAACTGATAAAACATGAAACTGATGAAACTAAACAATGAAACTTCGTAGCCAAACCGATAAGTTTCGCCAAGTTTAAATGGTATCTGCTTCACGGTATACCGTTGCCTAGTCACTCTCATAAAGTATAGTACTTTGTAACTCCGGAGGATCCGGACCCTCTTAACCCTATCGCTAGGTGACACGTACATCGGACGGCCGTGGGGACAGCAACGAGCGGATTGGTGTCCGTAAACGTTGGAGTGAGTAGGATGGCCTCGCTCTTATCCTCGTCCACGGTTACCCCACCCGACTCGTGCGCCTGCGTTGGCCGTCGTGCACCTCACGTTCACCCTTGTCCTCTTCCCTGCTGATCCCAGCAACGACGACAGTGGGGGCGTGGGGATCTTCAGTGGATCACGTGTATGTACAAAGGTGTGTGGGCTTATGTGAAGCAGAATCGCTAGCTCTTTGGAGCCAATAGGAGTATGATGATGCGATTTGTGATGATGACAGCAATGCTGATAGATCGAAGGGCTTGGGTTCGACTTGTCTCTACATTCTGGAGTACGTTCTTTGTTTGTAGCAGTGGCACAGCTACCCTGTTTCCAAGCTGTGTTGCAGGCAAGAAACAGACTCGGGCGTTCTTTGCGTGCATGAGCTCCATGTAGTTTTTACCATTGGTTCCTGTGTAATGATTAATTTTCTGATCTCATTTCTCTTGTTAATGCGTTACTATTACGAGTCAACGTGGTACGGCTGTTAGATAAGTTTGTTCCACCGGTCTCAGCTTCCTTTTGACACTCCGGTTGGTGTATGATGTGTTTGCTGTAGGAGGGCCGTCCACGCATCAGCCTACGACAAGAACCTGGAGGAGCAGGTGCGCCCGGCCATCGTGCCGGACGATGTGATCGGCAGCGCCGTTAACCCTGACAAGTACTGGTGCCCTCACCCGACGACCGGCGTGTTCGGCCCGGCGGCGGACGCCAAGGTGGCCGCGGGCGCGCCGGCGAATGGTGGAGGCTCGGTGCTGGACCAGAAGGTGTGGTTCCGCCCGCTGGAGGACGTCGAGAAGCCCCCTGTCGCCTGACGGCCGGGCCGGGCTGGCAACACAGAACTAAGACGAGCCTAGCTCTACAGCACCTATAGTGCTCTTCAGCTGGGCTCCTTGCTTATCGGTAGTGTACACGCGTGGTTGTGCACTATATATCTAGTATCAGCAGACATGGCATGCATCAGTGCTAGTAGTAACGTGATGCTGGTGCCTAAAATAAGAACAAGTAAAAGATGTGTGCTCATGTCGCTTGTGCTTGCTATGGACTTGTATCGTAATCAGTACCACAGGTATTTGGTCACCGGTGCATCTTTCGTGGCTTTGATGTTACAAAATAAAGATTCTAGTGGTGAATGTTTATGTTTGGGTTTTGATTTGGAGTTCGGAATCGGTCTACATCAGGCACTCAGTATTGGGAAGGACCTGAATGCCATTTGACTGAATTGGAATGGCCGGTGACTGATTAACGTGTTTCATGTCGTGAATCAATAGATACTAGTATATTGCCCGTGCTAACGCTACGGCGATATTTGGTAATACAATTCAAATAAGCAAATGGTGTTATATGTTTTGGTAATAAACTGTAGTGTATTGCATGCATCCGACCAGAAACAAGCACTGACATCCAATGCAATAGTGTATTGCCAAAACTGTAGGATATAAAACATGAACAAGGATGTATTTACAATTGTAAAAGCATCTCCTAGATTATTGAGGCAATAACATTTCAGATAGACCAATGGATACAGAATAAATAAATTTTAGAGCTATAGAGTACAGTAGGCATATCATGGTATCAGTAGAGTGCAACCATTAGATAAAACCAGGAAAGTTATTTTTTCTTAACTTTGGAATTCATTTATGAGGGCAAACAGGAATTCTAGCAAGGTGCAGTTGAACCCACAAATTTTTTTTTTCGATACATAGAAACAGCTCCAATACTTAATTGCTAATATTACTTACTTCTTATTAAACTTGGGAGGTTTCGTGAGCGCCCGTTGTGGCCACGTACCTACAAATGCGGAGAGGCCCTCGATGTTCTTCATTTTGCGTTCATGCCCAGCCCTTCGCTCGCATGACGCGTGCGCGCAACAAGAACCTTCGCCGGATATGCTTCACCGTGGCCTAATGCTAGCTCCTCCTCACTTCCTCCGCTCTCCCTCTCGCATCCGTTGGCGGCGTCGTCCTAACGAGATCGCCCCGCCTGGCGAGCTTCTACCCCTGCTCGACTGCAGACGCTGCATTTGCTCTGCTCGCTTCTGCCCCGCTCTTCCTCCCATCCTGCGTCTTCCACCGCCCCCCATCCGTTTCCCGCCTCGGCCTCGAAAGCTACTTCCCTTCTTTCTCCCGTTTGCATTCCCCGGTGTCTGCCCGTTTCGCTCCGGAAGGTGTCTACGTTGCTTCCTTCGAGCCCGCTCCTTCATGCCATTCTTTGCTGCGTGCCACGCCGCATCGTTCGCGATCCTTCATTCGCTTCCCGTTCTTTACCTTCAGCGAGCTCACCACCCAGCACTCGAGCTCTCCCTCCTTTTCCTCCTCTCGACCTGCCATGCGCCGCCTCTCGACCAACCATGCGCCACCGCCGCCCTTCCGAGGTCCTCCGCGCTGCGCGCCGTCTGCCCTCCGCCCTCGCCTTGCCGCCTCTCTGGTGGCGTTCATCGGCTGCGACGTCGTCCTGCTACTCTCTCCCCCCTGAGCTGGTCGTGGGATCAACTCCTAGAATCAGCATCCCCGGCTGGTCGCGGGATCGACTCCTGCCCTCTGACATTTTTCCCAGCGGCGAGGCGCGCTGTGCTTTCCCCACGCGCCGCGCCCCTACGTCCTATTCATCCACGCTCTCTCTCTCCCCCCGGCTGGTCGCGGGATCGACTCCTAAAATCAGCATTCCCGACCAGTGTGACGCCTTTTGCTTCCCTGGTCTTTGAGTTCTTGGCGATGTTATTGAGGTGAAATTTCTGTTCTTTTGGATAAGTTTAGAGTTTTTGTGGTATTTGGCAATTTGCGGTGATCAGGTTGTTGGGAGATGTGAATTGTTAGCTCGCATAATTCACGAGTTTCTTTGTTCTTTGGGGACAGTTCTGAACTATTCTTGAATTTTTAGCTCTTTGCGTCCTCCACCTCTTGCCACGCAGCTGGACGCCGGAGGAGAACAGGCGGTTCGAGAGGGCACTCACCGAGCTCTTTCTGCTGCCGGGGGGGAGAAGGTGGCGTAGGCCACCCTCCGGCAAGTCGGTCTTCGAGATCATAGCCCACTTCAAGGATCTCAAGGTTGACGTCCAGCAAATCGAATTTTCTTTGATTATGATGGTTTTAAGCCTTAGTATAATCTCATCCAACCAATGTCAACCAAGAATTTTTCGTTAATTACTGACCTAGATCAGGAGCCAAGTGACTTTGAAGTGGGAAATGTGTAATTACTTTATATGTCATGTAAGGTAGCCTCAAAAAAGAACTAACATCAACTCAGTTTCTTCCAGAATCGAACATAGGCCTAAAACAAGGCTGCATGCTGCATGAAACGCTATCCAATGCCCATTACGTAAGAACCATATCTTCCTGACAGTGTACACTGTTTTTTTTTTAAAATGTTATTGCTAGAAAGCTGAATGACTGAAGTGAATCACAAAATGTTCCAATTTGGCTCAGCTAATTAAGTTTGTTAGGAATTTAGGATAATTTAGGTACTACGAATATGAAAAAACAGACCAAATGAATTGGATAGCTACCAGAACTACAAGACTTTATCCACTCATGTGGAATTTACATTTTTGTTGTTCGTTGAATGCAGTGTGCTAATGCAATTGATGTTGTTTTCAGGGTTAATAATGTCTTATCAGGAGAGAGATGATATTCCTAGGCTGCTGAGATTCAATACAAGATAACAAATACATATTGTTGACCTGGAATTTTGCTAAAGCACTTGCTGTTGCAAGAAGTGTGACTGATGCCAATTATTTTCTGCACATGCTTCTTCAGGTAAGTAGGCCCGTCAGTTTTGATCTTCTAGATAAACTTTCAGATTTTATACAATTTTTATCGCTCATAAACGGAGTGGATAAAAGATGGAATGCTGTGAATGATATTGGTAACTTGGCATGCATTTTAAGAACATTGAGTGATCAATATTTCTCTTTGCCAATAATATTTGACATTTTCCTAAAACAATCTTAGATTACACACTGACGAGTACCCATGCCATGGGTACCCCCATCAGCCCGGAAGCACGAACGGGCTGACCAATCATGGCGAAGGCCCAGCACCACCGAAAGGTACTTGGGCCGCGGGGAGCAAGCCCGGAGCATGTGCGAGGCCGACCCGAGCGGTCGGCGGACTCGGTTCGAGGCGGTCGGCATGCTCGGCCGCTAATATTGAAGCTCAAACTCCGCTGCGCCGCAGGCCGGCATGGCCCACGATGTCGACGGCCGCCTTGTGCGCGAGATCTCTGGCGTCCGTCTGCGGTAGGCGGCCCCTTCCCAAGGCTGTCGGAAGAGCCACCGAAGGAGTCAAGCCCCGTCCATCGCTGGCACATCGCAGGAAGTGCGCCCGCTCCGAGGCCAAGGCAAAGTCAAGCGCCATTAAAGCCGCGAGGCAGACAGAGCACCACGCAAGGCGTCATCCGGCATCATCGCGCCAAGACCGCGACATCGCGGAGCCACCAACCTCGCCGGGCGGCAGGGACGGTCGGAACAAGGCGAGAGCAGACTCCGAGACACGACGCCCCTTTCTAGTGGATTTCTAAAAACACCCGTGTAACCCGCCTCCTCCGTCTATATAAAGAGAGGCGGGGCCCAGAGGAAGGGGGACGAGAGAAAAAGGCCCTCCAAGAAGCCACGACTCCCTAGCCAAAGCACGAAGGGATCGGACGGCCGACCCCGCCGCTTGTACCCCACTGGTTCATCGCCCAAAGATCAATACATTCGCACCGAACGAATCGAGTAGGGACATTCACCCGAACCAAGATACATCATCGACTCCTTGAGTCGACCATTCGAGGAGAGAGCGCGCGACCCATCAGACCATAAATTCGTATTCTTAGGTGCACGAAACACCGACACACACCGACTTTTAGAAATACCCAAATTGTCCGGGGCAACTTTTTGTACTTAGCTTGCTCATATTCTTGTCACGATGATCTTATTCTAATGATATTAATGTACTTTTTTATCTTTAATGGTCGATCGATTTTACTTTCACCGAACGCTTCGTTTTGTGTTGTTAATTAATTTGTCATGCTACTCAAGTTGTTGTATTTAGACCAACCAAAAATGGCCAACAAGTTGTTATTTACCATTGCAGACATTATAAATATGTAAGCACAAAAAACAATGCCTATTTACTATTCATTAACTTATGACTTGCGGCAAAGTGATTCAGATTTCAAGGCAAAGTGTTGTGGCTATAGTAAAGCCAAAAAAAATGATTATTAATTACGCCTACCCATAAAGTTGACTGCAAAGATCAACACATTTTTGACTAAGCTGGCAATCCCTTACTGCTTCCTGATCTATTTGCAAGCATGCATATTGTTAGTCTGTGCAGTATTTGACCTAATGTTACTTGCATGAGTGCTTTTCATCTGATTGCTGCTCCTGTTGCTTGCCTGAACGGGACACTGCAAAAATAAGAGATGGATTCAATTTTGCAGCAGCCCTCATTCATATTTACAGAAACATTCAGGTAAGCATTGATGTCCCCAGATGTTTCCAAGACCGGATCAATTATAATTTAGAAACACGCATTCTGATTTGTGCATACTATACATATTCCATCCAATTGAGGCCACTTGTCTGCATACATTTTTGTCTTACTGTAAGGTTTACATATGGATAATATTGTTCAGCTATTGATCTTACCACCTAAAGCTTTTCCATATGCATTGCCTATTTCAGTTTTTTTCGACCTGCCTGCGATATCGACGGTCATGTAAACCTTTATTATCCGCCAATTGCTAGATTTTGTGAAAAATGGCTTCAGGTAAGTCTATTATGCCAGTTTATGATTAATTGAGTTTGTGAACAATTTTGCTTTTCATTAGCTATTGGTATTAAGACATATGGAAAGTTAAGGCTTTGGGTTCATTATTTACGACTTCTACATGTACTGATCCTTCCTGCGTCAGGTCAATGACGGTGAATTCCTTCTCAAAATTGGACCAATTAGTTGTAATGGGTTCGATGCCATGACGAAAAATTATTCGTTACTAATTAGTACTCCCTGTTTTTTTCGATTCCCCTCAGCATATCCTTCAAGTCAAGGTGATATATTGATAGAGAATAAAATACAAGATAATAAAATCTTCCATATTGTTTATTGAATAATAATATTACTATAGAATTACCAATCTGTTATATATTAATTCTAATTTCTCTATAATTTAAATAGTTCAGTGTCAAATGCTAAAACTCACGTTTGACATTTAGATGGATTGCTCGACATTTTCATATGCTCTTTTATCTACTGATGCTGTTTGATTGCTTAGTTTTCAGATGTTGTTTCTCTACATCAATGCATTTGTTCTAATTTATTTTCTACTCTCTTCAATATTTATAAGTAAATATTTACAAATCGTTCTATCTCTTATTTTCAAAATATTAAAACTACCTTCGCGCGGCGTGCCGCCGCGCGTATGTACCTAGTGTAGATCAGTGATTCGAGTGGTAGTTGAGTCTTTTGTGAAGTGTTCAGGCGATGGTGTGACCCTAGCTCTAGGCTTTTTTTGTTTTAAAAAAAATGTTATTCTGTTTTTTTTTTCCTTGCTTTCAGTAGCTTGGCAACTTGCTAGCTGATCTTAAATGAATTGATACAAGTTGGCACAAAAATAAAGTAAAAGAAAAAAAAGCAACCCACCAACCCTTGTTATTGGGTTGTTTCACCTATATATTCTAATTATCTATTAAGTATAGGGCCTGTTGAGATAACTTGCATACTCACCACCATGGCTAATGCAGCTCACACCCGCATCCCTAAATTCCTGGATCCGCCAGCGAGAATAAACATGTCATATGGTGACACATCAATCACTGCCTTGATTTGTGCCCTAAGAGCTAAAACAACTTCAGATTGTGCCCTAATTATCCCGTTTTTACACACAGAACGAGACCTGATAGGAGAAATGCTAGTTGAAGACAATAGTTTTCTCAGATAGCTACTGTTCCTCATGGAGCCATGGTGTAGTTATACGTGTAAAGCATGCTCCTTTGCGAAATATATAAAATTTATTAGTAGATTAAGCACATTTGCATGAATGCTACTTATCAAACCAGGTTATTTGCACATTTTGCACAAGGGTCATCATTGTACCTAAAAATCATCATCTAAAAGAAAGGCCCATAACTGTGATCCAAATGCATTGTTTACATATGGCTACATAAAAAATGAACAAGTAAATATACAGCATGGCGAATCTGTAAGTGAGGACAGAGATAAATTCAATAATGCAAGATTTGTGATTAGTCAAGTTCCAATTACATTGATTTCTATATATGAAACCAAGGCATATATGAGATCAGACCATAATCATTTACTTCTTGATGCAAACAGTCAATTTCACAAGTCTATAAATGAGAAAACAAGGTAAAAGTACTCTACCCTTTAAGCAAGTAAAAATGGTAAATTCAGATCAACGTAGGACCAAGGCTATAGTTTCATGTGGATAACAGCACATGCAATCGACATTATTTATGGGGCTAAAGTATGAGTACAACATATTTACAAAAATAGTTGCTCGCATATATCATACAACATGCAAGATTTTTAAAAGAAAGCTCATCTTCCAAGCATAAGAACAAACAACAGTGAAAATGAACATTAGTACCTCTCTGGTGTAGAACTTCACAGCAAAACCATGTGGATCCCTCAAGGTCTCAGGGCTTCCATGCTTGTGCACAACAAGATGAGAACTGAGCAATAATCGGGTCTGAACCCCAGGAGCCCGGAGAAAATCAGTACACGTAAGGTGAGAAACATCATGAGTCACCTCAAAAAATCCCTTTGCACTGGCTCCCCGTGTATGAACAACACGTTCAGGGATACGCTCCCCGTCAAATTGAGCAAGCTTTTCAATCAGATGATAATCCTCAAGAAGGATAGGTCCTGTCAAATGAATAATTCATCATGTCAAGCCACAACCAGCCATGATAGAAAAATGTGAAAACAGGAGTGTCTGGCTGTAGCTACAGATACAAAACAGGTAAACATTATGGGCAACTTCAAGTACTCTTGGGAAAAAAAACTCATTTTTCATACATCATTGACAGAAGCATTCCCCTACATATACATATATCTTGTTAGAGTTTGTTGCTTTTTGTGACCATGGCATTTAGAACAACAAAACTTCACTTCTAGTCACTTTCAAGATTATGGGTCAGTGAGTAGCATAAGAGAATCAGCATTTTGTTTTTTCTGGAAGTAAACTCAATCATATATCAGGTCACTGTTAAAAGTGAATCTGCCACGGAGCAACAGCCAAACAGATAACCCACACCAATACACTATCTTGGAACTGCCTTTCACGGTCTAACCTCAGATAATCACTATGACTGGATGATGAAATGTTGTATACTTGTATCCAGAATGTAGTACCTGTTATCTTCCCCACCTTAAGCAACTTTATGGTATGACAAAGGATCGATTTAAAATATCAAGACAAAATTTTGAAACAAAATTTTCTTAGAGATGATCGATACGACTGTTTAAAGTTGAATAGTACCACAATACCCCACAACCAAAGCGATTGCCCTTTTTTGTTTCAAGCACGGTGAGTCATCACACAAAAAAATATAAAAACAACACGGCTACTCGTAAAAATAGGTGAAACCCACATCAAGATGAAAACTTCGGATGACCAAAGAAACAAAGAAGGCAAGATCTAACATCTATCACTTTCTGATCAAGCTTCCACGCAGATCCGTAGATCATTACAAGTTTACAACTAACAAATAAAAAGTCTCTAATTCGCTCAAAGCTAGCACAGATCATCACAAATGATAGAAGTATCGCAAGCTCACATCAAGCACATAGTCCCTTACTATAGATTCATCGTATTAAGAAAAAGAAATCAAGAATGCATACGAGAAAATTAAGTCACTTCGACACACAGTTCCTCCTCACCTCATTGTCCCTACGGTGGGCCATGAGTTGTTGTTCCATATGGGAGCGCCGGAATTGGTGGTCCAGAACTGAGTTGTTCAGCTCGGCGGCGATCTTTGCAAGAACCCACCCCACACAAAGAAAAGGCACAAATACAATCGGATCGGTAGCGTCAAAGACACCAAATTGACGATCTAGAAGAGCAACATCGATCGAGAAAAGAGGAAAAGCGGTACCTTGTAGGGATCCATGGTGGAATCGCGGGTCTCGGGTTGCTTTGGCGTTTGGGGAAGCTAGCGGCCCAGCGATAAGGGCGAGGAGGAGAGAAGAGCGCCTTGGCCGGGGCGAGCTCGTCGCCGGGAAGCCCGCCGGGCCGGAGGCGGAGCGGCGGCGAGCTCATCGCAGAGAAGCGGGCGAGGCGAAAGCGGCGGTGGCGCGAGTGGAAGCGGCTCAGCGGCGCGTGGCGGCGACGTCGTCGCGAAGCGCGCGGGTGTAGCTCCACAGACGAGAATCGCGAGATAAGCGCGTTAAGCGTGATTAGGCGACGATTCGGCCCACGACGCCGCGCCCACAGACGATGGGGCGAGATAGGCGTGATTTGGGCGATGATTGGGCCAACGACTGGTGCCGTACGGGCGGGGAGAAAATTAGGATGGCATGAACCGGGTAATTTGGTCCCTCAGATTTGATGAAGTGGTGTGATAGAACATCTCAGCGCTTAATTTTGAGGAAGTAGAATTTACGTATGTGCGTGTTAGGGTAAACAAAGAAATAATATCCTCTGTGGGGGCAAAAAAGTGTGTGCATGTAGGAAAGAATTAACTGGTGAATTATAAAGGGGTATAGATATAGATTCTGGTGATCGAGAGTGGCTCAGCTCCTCCTGCGGGGCTGCGTTTCTTTTCGGATTAAAGATGATTTTTCAAGATTGAAGAATGGCCTGGACAACAACAGCCATGTGGGTGCTTTTGGCCCAACCGTATTGACATATTTGGTAGGAAAGTTTTGGGCCAAACGAGTATGCAGTGTTCAGGTTCGTTGAAGGGCAAGTGGCTGCTCACGAATTTGCCAATTTGATTTCGGTGGACTTGTATCCGTGTGGCTGAACAATGCATCTGTTCTGACTTGTATTCTGGTTTCCGGATTTTTCGGTTTGGATCTTGCACGCAGAAGGTCCTAAAATCCCAGTCATGGCATCTGTTCTGAAAGTAGCGGAAGAAACAATCCTTTTGGCACCAATGAACATGCTACTGCAGCTACACAAACAAGTTTTGTTTTGCAAATGACGTGCAGAACAATTACAAACATTCTGGTACAAACAGGTAAACTGACACAAGGACATAACACGAGAGAGAGAGAGAGATCACTCATAAACCAGAGTCAAGCTACTATACATACAGCCGATGAGCAGGCTACGATTAGACTTGACTAATAAACATCCGAATCGTTGGCCCTCCCGTCAGGCAACCATGAAAATAAATAGAACAACAAACACGGATAAATTGGATCAGAAGGTTGGAGAAACCATTGTTTCACAAACGAGGTATTCGAAGCTAGCTGTTTCTCCGGGTTAATATTACTGCAGATCTATGATCTGCTGCTGCCCATTTCTTTCGAATCAACACACATTCTCGTCCAATCTGGAAAGGGCCACCCTCTTCGCTTCTTTGCGCTGCATTTTAGAGGCACTTTAGTACTAAAAAAACCATACACTAAATAGTACATAAATGGAGGTGAATTGGTCATTACCTTGTGATCAACCAGCGTCTCCTTGAGCTTGGCTCTAAGCTTCCTCAGGCTAAGTTTAGCCAATACCAGAGGTTCCTTCACCTCGTTCTCTTCTTCCACTGCAACCAATTCAGTGCTCCTCTTTTCATTGCTGTCGCTGTGCATGCACTGTGACACATCCTCGGCTTCAGACACAGTTGGCTCGCCAGCGATGACAATGTTGGACATGGACTTGGTGACATCGTCAAGCATGTCAGCAAACAAAGGTGACGAAATGCGATCACCCAGGTCTCCGGCACTGTTGAACTCCAGTGGCACGTCACTGTTGAAAACGTTCTCGTTGTCTATCACTGAAACCTGCAACACGTTCTGAACAGTGACCACTTCGTTCTGTTCATTGGCACGACAAGTTTCAGTGTCGAAATCATCTTCATCCATTGCCACTGAGCTGTGTGGCATCTCGTCAGCGGACACCACTCCCTCATCTTCAACAGCCGGGCTGATCTTGCCAGGGAAATCAAGGAGAACGGTCTCATCGGCACTACAATTCAGCACCTCATCAACAGTTACATCTTCCTTCTCTTCAAAGAGAAAACAATCTTCCACACGGGCCTCATTGGCTTCCGCTGTGCCATGCTGCAGCAGCTCACTGAAGGCTGCCACTTCATCTTCTTCATCATTGGCATGACCACCATCGCCGGTGAAACCAAGGAGAACGGTCTCGTCGGCACGACAATTCAGCACCTCATCAACAGTTACATCTTCCTTCTCTTCAAAGAGAGAACAATCTTCCACACGGGCCTTATTGGCTTCCGCTGTGCCATGCTGCAGCAGCTCACTGAAGGCTGCCACTTCATCTTCTTCATCATTGGCATGACCACCATCGCCGGTGAAACCAAGGAGAACGGTCTCGTCGGCACGACAATTCAGCACCTCATCAACAGTTACATCTTCCTCCTTCTCTTCAAAGAGAAAACTATCTTCCATACGAGCCTCATTGGCTTCCGCTGTGCCATGCTGCAGCAGCTCACTGAAGGCTGCCACTTCATTCTCCTCATCATTGGCATGACCAGCATCGCCAGTGAAACCAACCTCCTCGGCGGTCTCACCGGCTGTCAACGTTGCCTGCGGCAACTCGCTGACGGGCACCGTTTCCATGTCTTTACTCGCATGATGGATACCATCACTCATCTCCTCATCCAATGCCCCCTCGCCAGATCCCGTACCGTCCGAGAAAGCATCACCTCCTACCAGCTCAACCCGACCCAGGATTGGCGAATTCTCCTGGCTGGGCAACGGAGCAGCACACTGCTGGACATCGATTTGCGGCTCCTGTACTGCTGATTTATCCTTGCATTCTTCAACCACTAGTGGTTTTTCTTCCACTGGTGTTGGTGTATCCATGCTTACCCCTGAAATTTCAAATTGGAGAAACACGCATGTATCTCAGCACACGGCAGCTACAGAGAACATGCAACAAGTATCTATTCCAAGTTGCTATTGAAGTGGGGTAATCAATCCAAGTGTCTCACCTTCGTCTTCGTTCCGGGGTTTCATGGCCTCTTCCACATCTTCAGCATCATCACATACCTCGTCAGAAACTGTTGCAAGCACGGCATCAGAGACAACAGCTGGTGCTCGCGGCAAACAAAATTGGCATCAGGCAAGCAATCAAACAGTGTCAGCAAATTGATCGGAAGCGAACTGTTTTTACCATGTGTCTCACCTTCGTCTTCCTGCCCGGATTCCTCTCCGTTGTGAGGATTCGTTTCCTCTTCCACCTCTTCGGGATCATCACATCCCTCGTCGGAAACCGCCAGTGCATGTACTGCCTCCTCATCAGAGAAAACACCTGGCTCGCGCGGCAAAAAAAATTTGGCATCAACGAAGCTAAAAGGCAAGCAATCAAACAGTTCAGCCAAATTGATGGAATCAAACTCCTCACCTTGCGGCTTCTCCTCTTCCTCTTCCTGCTGCATACCGGTCTTCCTCGCCGCAGTCCTCCTCGTGGTCCGTCTCGCCCTCGGCACCTTCTCCTCTGCCACCATCGGCACCGTTGTCTGGATCCTCCGGCGAGTGGTCGGAGCCGGCACCGCCTCCGCAACCACATCCCCTGACCCACTCTTACTTGCTGCCGCAGCCCTTCTCCTCGTAGTCGGAGCCACGACCAAAGGCGCGGCTCGAGCGCGCCAGCTGGGACCACGCCGCCCCATGCCAAGGGCCGGCGCCTTCTCCTCGTCCGCATCCCGGTTCAGATCCTCCTCCTCTTTCTCGTCGTCTTCCCGCCTGACAGAGTCTGGCATCTTAACCGTGATGCGGCGTCCTCGCGGGAGCGGGCTCCCCTGCTTCTCCCGCGGATCCTCCTCCGCCACCTTCTTAACCGCCGGCTTGGCCGCCGCCGTCGGCAGCGGGACCGGATGCTTGACGTACTCCTCAATCCCATCAATCTGGAAGGAAACGCGCGAGTTAGTCAGTGAGCAATCCACACCGACCAAGCCGGCGAGGCGAGTGAAGGGGCGAGCGGTGAGAAAATGAGCGAGGCCTTACCGCCGGGAGCGCGCGGAGGGCGTCAGCCATGGCGGCGTTGGTCATGTTGGCGCGGACGCCGTTGCGCTTGCACAGCGCCTGCAGGTCGCGGCGGGGCAGCCCGTGGAAGTCCATGCTTGCTGCGATCAGTGCCCTCGTCTGCTCTGGTTTGGATTTGGACTGGAGCTGGGTCGGTGCGGTGGACTATTGTCTATTGCGATGGGGAAAATCGAGGGGAGGGGAGCGTGGGAGTCCGATATAAAGGTGGTTAGGTTGGGTTTTGAATCCGAGGAACTCGACCGTTGGAGCGGCTTTGTCCTTACGTTTTCCGAACGTTGTGGCAGATCTCCCGTGGGATTTGCACTTTTTTGGATCAACGGGCCACACACAGCCACGTCGCTTTGCTTTCATCGGTGTCGTGTGCTTATTGAAATGAATATCTTGTGCAACGGCTAACGACCCAACACTAAAACGTATAGGTCGAGCTGTTTGGTAACTTTGGATTCATCGGTAAGGTTCCGTTTTTTCCCTCCTTTCTTCTTTAGTTTATTTTTGGAGCGAAGGTTGGCTAGAATTTGCGCAACTATGGTTGTTCGGATTTTGGTGATGCAATCTTTGGCCTGAATTGGGAACAGACCAATCGGGCTCGGCAGATGTAGGAGCTGTTTGGTTCATAGCCAAATGTTGTCATAATTTGTCACATATCGAATTAGACAAGTTTTACTGAGTTAGACATATGTTTGGTTCATAACCACACTTATGACAAGATTCTTGCTTGCTATTCAGATCCCACGTGTTATTGACTCAAAAAAATATGACAAACTTTATTTTACTAGCTAAAATGTGGCTTCAATTTTAACGATCTAACATTGGCAAATTTGATAAAAAAAACTATAGCATAATATGACAAACTTAGTATATGAATCAAATACTCGTAGACCGTAGTCTATGAAAATAGAACCAGCATGAATTGTACTGGAACCCTGTGCATTAGAAAGTATTATGAGCTGTCGAAAAAAAAAAGAGAGAACGTCTTATCAATTTAGAAAAAAGTGCAATGGAAGAATATTTTTCAACTTTGCGAGCATATAGCCGGCGAACCCTGCTACTTTCTTTCCTCCCGATAGCACAAAAAGCTTCCAAAACTGAACTGGCGGTTTTGTTGGGCTAATGGGCCGCAACCGGCAAGGATTCACTTGGATTACAAGACCATCCGTATGTATCGTCGTCAATATGATTCATACATTCAGCGTTGCAGCAAAGGTGTTATTCCAGATTAGACCAACAGGCCGACACCCCTACTCTACCTTTCGCCGGCATTCCATGGCCCATAAGTTTTCTCCACGAATTTTCGTGGGCTGTTTGCCTGTTTGGCCAGGTTTTAAGGTTGTAGTTCGAAATCATACAGAACTTCTTTTTTTGAACTGAAACTCACACATTACTTTTATGGGATACATGTAAACTTCTGCTCGCGGTTAAAGGATCTGCGTGAACAATACCTCAATAGTCAATGCGCAAACAGATATGCGTAAAGTAGAGAGTGCTAACGTAAATAGTCTCCACGAAGAAATAGTAAATAGACTTGACAATTTTTTATGTAATGTGCAGTACCATTTTTCTCAAGTATAACATGCAGTATGTCTGTATATGGATGTCCTGTTGCCCATCCCTGTATTCAGCTAACTGGCGAAGGAAAAAAATAGGAAGACAATTTCACGGACCCCATCGCTGCCAAACAAAACTTTGGAGCACACAGCCTTGAATCTTTGCTGTTGCCGTGGCTGCTGTTATCTGGGGCATCCGTATTTTCCTCCCGTTGCCTTCTCTGCACCCGTTGCTAACGCTAGTTCTAAAATCTTTTGTACCACACTGCCACTGCAATGTGAATTCTGATCTTTTTTTTTTTTTTTATGTACGCTGGTGAGTAACAAACGATCACGACACGACCGTCTTCACCTTGTAGTTCCTGGCGAACGCGCTGTACACGACGAAGTTGAGCGTGCACAGCGCCGCCATGGTCCAGAAGAAGTAGTCGAGGTGTCCCTCGTTGAGGTTGTCCGATATCCACCCGGGCCGGCCGCCGGTCGCGGTGAGCGCGTTGACGACGGCGTAGATGAGCGAGCTCATGTAGCTGCCCAGCGCCACCGTGAGCAGCGCGAAGGACGTGCACATGGTCTTCATGGAGTCCGGCGCCTCGCTGTAGAAGAACTCCAGCTGCGCGATGTAGCAGAACACCTCCGCGCCGGCGAGCACGAAGTACTGCGGCATCTGCCACGCGATGCTCAAGGACTCGCCGCGCCCCGCGGCGTCCAGGCGCTTCATCTCAACCAGCGCCGCGACGGCCATCGCGAACGCCATGAGCAGCCGCCCGGCCCCCATCCGCTGCAGCTGCGACGGCTCACCGCGTGCTGGGGAGAAGCTCCTGAGGACCGGCACGATCACCGAGCCGTAGATGAGCACCCAGGCCAGGACGCAGAGAACCTCGAAGGACACTAGCGACGCGGCCGGGACGGTGAACGACATGAACCGCATGTCCATGGCGCCACCCTGCTGCACGAACGTGGTGTTCAGCTGAGCGTACGCCGCCGACAGCACGATGCTCGTCGCCCATATCGGCAGCAGCCGCAGCAGGATCTTGAGCTCCTCCACCTGCGTCACTGTGCAGAGCCTCCACGAACCCGCGTCCGCAGCGGAGGCATCGTTCGTAACTTCTTCCAAGTCGGACTCCGCGACCACCGCCGCCTTGTCAAGGAACGTGAACTCGTCGGTGTGAGTTATCTTCGGCACGTCGATCTTATCGTGAACCTCGTAGAGAAGGGCGGCGTCGGCGGGAACACGGAGGCTGACCTTCCTGCACGCGGCGACCACAACCTGGCCCAGGCTCTTGAGCGGCGTGCCGGTGGGCATGCGGCGTTTGTATATGGGCGTGGTGAGCACGAAGCCGCCTAAGGTGAGAGCGATGCAGACCGTGGCGATGCCGAAGCCGAGCCCCCAGCTAACGTTCTGCTGGATCCACACGATGAAGAGCCCTGAGATGATCATGCCAAAGTCGACGCAGATGTAGAACCAGCTGAAGAATGACATCTTGCGCTCCCGGTCCACCGCGTTGTCGTCGTCGAACTGCTCCGCCCCGAACGGCAGCAGCGCCGCGCGCACGCCGCCGCTGCCGAAGGCCACGAGGTAGAGGCCGAGGAAGGCGATGGTCTGCGCGCCGAGCACGGGGTGGCACGACGAGCCCACGCCGCAGAGCGCCGTGGTCGGGAGGAACGCCGAGAAGGTGACAAGCATCATACCCTGGCCGGATAGATCAATTAGCAGCTAAGTTACTTGAGCACATTGATTGAAGATGCAAAGAGCGAGTGTTGGTGTCTTGCAATGCTTGATCGATGTACTGTGTGTATATGCTTAGGGTCTGGGTGTGCTTACGAGAAGGTAGACGACGAGGGAGACGAGGATGGTGTTGTAGTTGCCCCACAACGTGTCCGCGATGATCGCGCCGAAGATCGGGGTGAGGTAGCTCGTTCCGAACCACGACGTGACATTGGATGCACTTGCCAGATTGCTGCCATGCAGAACACTCTCCAGGTACACCACCAAGTTCGTGCCAATGCCGTTGAATGCTGTGCTCTCCAAGCACTCCAACCCTAGAACCACTGCTGGTGCTTTGCTACCAGTTTTTTTGTCCTGTATGAGTGGCACCTTCAGGTTTTCTTCGTCGATCCTTGGATTTCGGCTCTGCAAAGTAGGAAATTTTTGTGCAAGCTACCTGTCAGATGTCTTGTTTCTGAATTAAGTACAAGCCGCATGCATGATCAAAGTATGGCGTTCTACTTGTATGTACGTACGTATCAGCGCTATTACTTGACAAGAGAAATTAAAGAAGAATACTGATCAAGTGTTGCGTCAAAAAGTACGAAAGATACGGTGGCTGACTGGCTGTCATGGGTTAAGTGGGGCTACAGCTTTTTTGACCAATTACAGTATTGGAAGGGGGCGACTATTTTACAGTCGTTTGTATCGTGCCTTTGGTACGGTTGGGGTCAGCTTGTCAGAGTATGACACGTCGACAACTCTGAGTTGGTCCATCCCTTCAGAGGACGTAGAGAGCATGACACGGACGTAGAAGGTTTCAACACGAAAATTTTCCACCCAAAAACTCAAAACAAAAAATTTTTACTAAAAAAAAATTAAATTAGAAAGTTTCAACTCGAAAAAATTTAAATTAGATAGTTTCAGCACGAAAAATTTCAAATCAACAACTTTCAACTCAAAAATTTCGAATCGAAAAATTTCAACTCTGAAAGTTCCAAATTAGAAAGTTTTAACACGGAAATTTTGAAATTAAAAAGTTTCAACTCGAAAAGTTTCTACGCGAAAAAGTTTTAAATCGAAAATTTTCAAATCAAAAGGGTTCAACACGAAATGTTTCAAATCACAAGGTCTCCACTCGAAAAAATTTTAAATTGAAAAGTTTCAACACACAAAACTTTTAAATAAAAAAAATATCAACTTGAAAAGTTTCAACTCATAAAACTTTCGATTCAAAAGCTTTCAGTTCAAAAAGTTTTTGTTAAAAAACTTTTGGTTCAAAAAGTTCCAATTTAAAATTTAAGTAAAAAAAATTTCAACAAATGATTTCAAATCGGAAAGTTTCAGCTCGAAAAATTTCATTGTAGAAAATTTTCGGTTCAAATAGATGCTACAAGTCATCTGATGCTATAGAATTTTTTCTGACTTAATTAGCGTGGTAGATTCGGCGATTTTACTTTTCTGACTTAAGAACCGTTCACGCTCATCTTCTTGAGGACGTCAACCTGTTGCCACCAACCCACCCTCGTGGCCGTGGCCTCGTGCAAATAGTCTATATGGAATGTGAGTCTCATTCCATATAGACTATTTGCACGAGGCCACGGCCAAAGCTCCTGTTTTGCCGTAACATCTTGCACAGAAACGGGTCAGATAACGTGATTGAAAAAGACACGTAACCATCGGTTCAACGAGTTCATCTCCTAGCTTCTCGGGTCTCGACATACGCGAAGCAAAATGAAATAATGTTTCGTTCACCTCGTCGCGTCTTGCATTTCAGCATGCAAGAGGCTAAACAATGTGAACCGTTCAGTCTATTGAAGGAGAAGAAACTAAGAACTGCATGCCTGGATTACTTGGTATGTACGATGCTTGCATAGTTGCATGCACGCTCAATGCCGTCGCCAGCTAAACCGATAGCCATCACGGACGGGTGCATTGACGATTGATCGATCACAACTCACAAACCGGCGAGATGAGCTTGGGAAGTAGCTAGGAGTAGTAAGTACTATACCTCTGGCAGCTTCGGCGAGCGCTGGCCTCTTTCCATGGCGTCGCCGGCGACCATTGCCGCACTGCAAGCTAGTTCTTGAAATCGGCTACGAGAGAAAATCTACTAATTCGCGCTTTCGTTAGAACTCCCGGGAGCGCCTTGGTTCGGGTGGGAGTCTTGAGATGGAAACGAGAGGCAAGCAACGAGGTTTTATACACGCAGCGCACAGCAGGCAACGACCGGCGTGCGAGAGACAGCAGATAAGCGCGCGTCGCTATCCCAGCGAAGGTACCTAAAATATTAGCGCGAGATCAATTCAAACCGGCGGTTGCGCACACGCAAAACGGCAAAAGCATGCGTTGCGCGCGGTTTTAGTCTTAGGTCCTGTTTGATTCGGTTTTTTTATTAGCTTAAAAGCTAAAAAGGCTAAGCCGAAACAAACGACTGGCTTTTAAGTCGGGCTTTAAAAAAGACAAAAGCCTCTGTATAACTATAAGCTAAAAGCTAGACAAGAGGAGCTTTTTTGAATGAAATAATCCTTTACCACTAAAAGTCTTCAAAATTACCCACTAAATATCATCATATATAAATTGAGAATTCATCCACCATCTTATTTAGGGTACTTTAGACTTTTCATCTATAAGATGTACTCCCTCCGTTTCTTTTTATAAGGCGTATTATGTTTCGTTAGGACAAGACTTTGACCAACAATTACTCTATTAGCATATAATTTTTATGACACAAAATTGATATTAGCAGATTTGTATTCAAAAGTACTTATATATAATTATGATTTATTATTGCATAAATGATATATTAATGAAGTAATCGTTGGTCAAAGTCTTGTCCTAACGAAACCAAATACGCCTTATAAAAAGAAACGAAGGGAGTATCATCTAACCCATTAATAAGCTAGGATACCAAACAATATATCTTAGCTTAAAAACAGACTGCTTAAAAGCTCATTAAACAAAAAAGGTAGCTTTAAACCAAAAACCAAAAAGCCTAAGCAGAAACAAAAAGACCTTAATGCACACATGCGTAACAGGCGTAATACCAGTCCACTGCACGGAACTACGGAAGCTAGCTCACGAGGCAGGAAGTTTCCACGCAGGTGTTGGCGAGACCTTGGCAAATCGCAGCGCTTGTTTGACTAGCTAGCCCCTGCTCCTGAAGGTAGCCCGGCTTGTCGTAATTGCGCGCGCGATCTGCGCTACTTCTTCAGGACAGCGCGCCGCCTTGACTTCCTACCAAATTTCGCCTCGCCAATCTCCTTGCGGAAACGTGCCTAATTTACTTTTGCGCTAGCTAGGAAACTTCTATCTCAGCTTAGTTACGTTGTTCAATGCAAGAAGGATACTCAGTTCAGTGTCTTCGACCGATGCTGGAAATAAAGAGCGAGGTGGATTGTATTGGGGATTCTCGTTAGAAGGGTAGTTAGGGTCAAAGATCATGCGCCGTAAGATGTGGTCGAATACTTTTTCCATTTTCAGGTGCGTTTCAGGATTGTTTTTTTTTCATCTGTATGAATAAAAACAACCGTTTGAAGGCATGAAAATCCCACAATAATTCTAAAAAAGAAAAAGAATCCTGAAAATTTACATTAATCGAAAGGAAAGAGAAGGATTTTGATCACTTATTCTCGTAGGATCAGATTATAACAGTACGGGTTAATATATATAGATATTAGAGTAATACAACAAATATAATTATATTTCAATTATAGAATTAGAGTTGCATATGAAATACAGTTGTATTATAATTTCTATCCACATAATTTGCGAGCGTAAATCTGTTAGTTTATCTGTTTATGACAACGTATTACTATTGGTGGGCCTCATAGAATTACATTTACCCTTGTCAATACTAACCAGTTGGCAAGACCGATTAATATGAGCTAGCAGGATCCAAATCATCATGCTAACTTTTAGGAACCGAACAGTCTTAGATTGCAACTAGAAATAATTGTGAAACAGTGCTTCATATTAGTAAGATGAAAAAGTTCAGACTTTCAGTACGGTCTAAAAAAGATGTACCCTCCAGACTCCAGACTCCAGAGCATCAAAAACAAAAAGTGCATGCACCTATCCGCTAGTTACACCTGACCAGCTGCTAAGGATAACGGTCAAACTCCAAGACAACAGGTGAGACAGCTAGGCTTCTTTCCACAAAGATTTGTTCTTCCCTTCCCCAGCATTCGCTATCAATAAGAAGAAATTCAGCAGCTCTTTACTACTTCAATTTGCCTTTTACCTAGTTCTTTGACATGCTCGATCATGCACTGTAACTCTTAGAACGCATCAAACTTGTACCCATGTCCTTGCATCATGGACGTACTGTTCTTCAGAGACGGTAATCGACGCGGTTACTCTCACTTGGTCAGAATTGACGCGATCCATGCCTCTTGTAATAATAAAACAGTGCCTTATTACGTGCGAAACGTAAAGCAGTCTGTTTTTCTGAAGATTTGTTACGCCACTCTAGCCGGATTTTATTTTATTCTCCAAGAAGCAAACACTAGTTCCTTCTACTCCTGAATATAAGATATCTTATTCTATGCGCCGTGTACCTCAACCAATCTATGTGTACCCACTTTGTACGGAGACCAAACCAACTAGGGATATAAATGTGGGTTATTTATTAGTACTAGAATATTTCTTTTCTTGTTTTAGCCTTAATTTTTTATTAATAGTTCTAATTCATGAATGGTTTTTACCGATAGCTTGTTAACGATGAGAGGAACATAATGATATAAGTCTCACAAATAAATACTAGATGAATATGCCCTAATTTACTAGTATGTTGGGCGTAGAGGGGCGGGTGGAGAGAGTGGATTGACTACAAGCTTTGAACGAAGATATCTCTGAAACTATTTATCTCATTTACAATCCGTTTGAAACATTTTGTTGAAAAAATGTGCTTAACAAAAAGATATCCATAATGAGTCCAGCAAAACGCTTTAAACAAATTGTAAATAGGTGAGCATACTAGGTACAATTAGTACACCAAAAGTTTGGTTTTGCTGAGTATCTAAGCTAGTCAATTACTGCATCATCTTAACATGAAAAATGTGTGTGAAAAGCAACGTAGGGATCGACGGAGATGGGAGATGGTGAGTCTTCTTTTACCATCCTTTTGACCAAGATGGGATGTGGATTTTGTCTATGAAAGGTGATAGAGCGTATAACAACTTATTCTAAAATAGGTACTTCCCCTATATATTTTGTGCGAGAAAATTTGAAATTCAAATGAGAGTTGCCTTTTGTTACTGTAGTTTGATCGCAAGTATGAGCTAATTATATCTAAATTCGTTCAAAATATTTGAATACGAGTATATTCTTTTAAAGGTAAGTGTTTCATTTGAATTGTTATAGATGGGTATATACCCTAAAACTGAAACTTAAAAAAAATAATCCAACTTTGACTTGAATTTGCGTATTTATAATCATGGTGCCCTTAGAGCATCTCCAAGAGAGAGCCCTAAAAATGAGCCTTAAATTTTAATTTAGGACCCCAACTAATTAGATTTAGGGCTCCAACGAAATATTCACTCCAGCAATTAGGCCCTAAAATCCAATAAAGATAGAGCTCAATCACAGAGTTGCTAAATATAGCTACTCTCTTAGAGGCTCTAAAACAATTTGCTAAATTTTAACAATTTAGGGCTCTTGCTGGAGTTAATCTTTTCCCCAAAAGCCCTATAATTCAAGTTAGGACCATATTTAGGACCCCTCTTGGAGATGCTCTTACACCATATATATGTGTGTGTGTGTAGAACGTAGTAGAGGGGGATAAAGTGCTTGCATACATTTATCTTTGGTCTTCTACGGTTGTTTATATATCGTACTAATTCTTCTATTCAGATAATATTCCAATTTTCATCTGCATGATGTGATACCAGACTAGCAAACAGATACTGTAAGGAATGTACTAAAAAGAGGAGATGTGTTAATTTGGTGTTGATCACTGCCATAACGCCAGCCTTGTCTTCTTGTCGAACGATTACACAGAGTCTCAAATGAGAAAAAAAAAAAAAAACATATTACCAGCACACACAAATCAGACTATTCGTCTTTTGAAAAGATGATGGATAAGCATTATCAGCACATGCAAATTCGGGAGATCCTTCAGTTTGATTGCATTTGAAGTGCATGCAGGACACCGTTGTTATGTGGTGGTTGAGATCTTCAAATCCCAAAGAGAAGTTTCAGTAACCTTGACAAAAGACTCATCTTGCGAGATCAGATGAGCACATACGATCTGTTGACTGAAGAAAAGTTGCTATCTACTAGTATCTACGCCCTCCCCTCCCCATGAGTCCAGCCGTCATCGATGTTGGATTATTTGGGCCAAGCCCATTTGATTGAGACAATAAATCCTAGAAAATCTCAAAGGCCCACCTCATGAGGAGCATGTGCACTAGCAATAGTACCACATTGCTAGCCTAAAGTGGTGAGCACTAGTTTAAATAGTGGAGTGTGCTACACCATGGTAGAACCATGTGGAGAAAGGGAGAAAGAATACACAGCGCTCGCCTGCCTTTCGCCCGGGCCGGGCCTCGGGCCAGGGCGAGGGAGCGCCGGGCGTGCACACCTGCGTGAATGGTCCGCCCGAATTCGGTCGAGGCTTTGCGTGGGTACGGCCTCCTTTTGCGAATTACTCTTTTGCTACTCGGAATCGCGGTTGTAGTATGAGATAAGGACATGTGCAGATCCCGTAATGGACTCCGTCGTGGGGCGTCTTGAGTAAATGTTCGATTTACGGTACGAGGCTCCTTTATATCTTTGCGTCGCCGTCATGCAGGTAAACTAGAGTTTTCTCGCCCTAAGCGTTTTGCCGGTTTCCCTCATTTGCGCCGCCATCAAAGTCTGCCCGTCCGTGCTGGCGTGCGGACGGGAAAGCAGGTCTCAGCCGTCGTCCTCGCGTTCTTGCAGGGAAGGGCGAATCGGACACAGGGCGCTCGCGCGCGCTTCCACGTCACCGTCGCGGCTCGTCTTCCTCGGCGTTCGGGAAGCGAGCTAGGCATCGCGCTTTCGGCTATGGCGCGATCCTGACCTTTGTCGCGCGCTACAAGCGTCTTTGCTCCATCCGCACCGACGATGCGTTACAATGTTTCTCTTGTTTATTTTCAATCTATTGATTGTGAGCACATTAGATGGATATATGTGAAGTCTTCTAGCATATGCATCTATAGTATGCTCCTGTTATTCTTGATAGTCAATCGCATGTTGTTCATGATTTACTTTTGGATTAAATTAAACCTAGATGTGCCTTTAATTCTAACAATCCAAAAACTGATTATAGCGCTTAGGTTTATCAATGGTGGCTTTTGCCCGAGGCACTGAGGCGGAAAAATTCAGTGTGCACTTCAAAGATGGCGGAACAAGGGTCACCTTGTGGCTTACTGACTATGAGCGTGTTAGCGGGTGTCGAGCGGCAAACCAGAGGATATGGATCCAACTCACGAAAGGAAGGCATATCGGGATGCCAACACACTCTTTGTGAGCCCGTTCTTAGTGTTCTTGCCGATCGTCTGTGCGATGTGTATATGCACATTAAAGGCCTTGAAGGAACTATGGGATGCTCACGAATGCTAAGTTAGGTGCTTGCGATCTTGTGATGGCCCAGTATATCATGGGCAATATCATGACTACAAGATGGTGGATAACCAGTTACGTAGTTGGCTTGAGGCTCATGAGATCACAGGTTCTGCCGAGGAACTCGAACTTCTCAAAAATCAGATTTACAGCGAGGTTTGTGTTTGAGGCATTATTGCCAAATTACCTCCTTCATGGAGGAATTTTGCCACATCTACAAACATAAAGTGACAAGAGATTTACGGTTGAGAATCGATTGCGTCTCTAGATGTTGAGGAAAGCTCGGCTAAGGATGCACTGTGAAAGGAAGCGAGGGCGATCTAGCGCCAATGTGGTGTGATTCTCATAATGGCAAGAACAAAGGGAAAAATAAAGCCAAACAAACCACTAATTTCAAGAAGAAGAAGTCAATGAACAAAGATGAGAAGCCCTGCTTTGTTTGCGGTGAGATTGGACGGGCCAAAGCGTGTCCAAATCGCAAGGGCAGGAAAAAGGGTGAGCAGAGAACTCAAAGTACATCAGCGTGACCGTGCAATCTTTGGAGGAGGGAACTTGCAGGTATGGTAACGTACCTATTGTTCTTTCAGTAAATCGGACCACCGATTGGTGGATTGATCTTTGGAGCTAATGTTCATGTGTGTGCTTGATCTCTCTTTGTTCTCTTCTTACCCGGTAGTGCGGGATTGCTCCGTGTTGATGAGGAAAGCTTCGAATGCTTACATTCTTGGTGTTGGCAGTGATCTGAAGTTTACTTGGGAAAGATCGTGCAGCTAAGAGCGTCAGCATGTCCCCTCAATAAATAAAACCTGGTCAGTGGCTCCCTTCTATGTAGAGAAGGGTTCAAAGTGGTGTTTGAGTCTAATAAAGTAGTCGTGTCTAAGCATGGACTTTTTATTGGTAAAGGCTATGAATGCGGAGGCTTGTTAGTTTTCCCTTCTACGATTTTGCAATAAAGTTGTGAACCATATTTGTGATATTTCCAATGGAGGTGAAGCCGATGTTTGGCACTCACGGTTATGTCATTTAAATTTTGGTTGTATGACTCGGCTCGCTAGTATGAATTTAATTCCAAAAATTCCCTCTGTCGAGGTTCTAAGTGCCAAAGTTGTGTGCAATCAAGCAACCTCATAAACCTCACAAGGCAGCGGAGGAAGAAACTTGGCACCATTAGAACTCATACATTCGGATCTTTGTGAGATGAATGGTGTGTTACTAAAGGAGGAAAAGATTTTTCATGACTCGATTGATGATGCATCTGAATCTTGCTATGTTTATACATTTGAAAACTAAAGATGAGGCTTTAGACTACTTCAAAGTCTATAAAATTTGAAGTTGAAAATCAATTAGAAAGAAAAATCAAAAAGGCTTAGGTCAGGATCGTGGCGGTGAGTACTTCTCTCTTGAGTTCGACTTGTGCAGCAAGGAACATGGAATTATTCATGAGAGGACACCTCCTATTCTTGATCTAATGGGGTTTGCCGAAGAAAGAACCGCACTCTAAGCGATTTGGTAAATGCCATGTTGGACAACTGCGGGTCTATCTAAGAATAATTGGGGAGGCCCTGTTGACTTCTTGTCACGTTTTGAATAAAGTTCCTTCTAAGAATAAGGAGAAAACCTCATATGAAGAATGGGAAGGAGAAAACCATCACTTTCATACTTGCGCTTGCGTGGGGTTGCTTGAGAATCAATGTGCCCATAACTAAAAGCGCAAACTTGGACCTAAGGCAGGTGGATTGTGTCTTTTACGGGATCGCTCATCGGAGACATTGCCTATAGATTTTTAGTAGTAAAGTCAGGGTATCGACATGATGCGTCGGTACAATCATGGAATCGAGAGATGCCACCTTCTTTGAGGCATATTTCCCATGAAAGATTTGCATAGCGTTTCTAGTCAAAATCCTGAGATAATTCGAACCTATTGCACAAGCGAGGATTACGAGCGGAATGCCGAGCAAAATCACGAGGAGGATGACAGTGAGGCTCCTAGGAGGAGCAAGAGACAAAGGATGGTTAAATCCTTTGGTAATGATTTCCTTTGTGTACCTTGTGGATGATACTCCCACCTCTTCGGAGAAGCTTATGCATCTTGATGCAGACCTTCTTGGAAGGAGGCGGTCAGTAGTGAGATGGATTCTATTACCATCTACTTGAACTTGGAGCTCATGAAGCGCCTTATGGTTGCAAACTGTAAGGGTGTAAGTGGGTGTTCAAAAAAGAAACTAAGGCCTGATGGTACTATTGAAAAGTACAAGGCTAGACTTGTGGCTAAGGGTTATACAAAGGAAGGAGAGGATTATTTTGATACTTATTCACCATTTGCTAGGATCACAACCATCAGGGTACTTTTATCCTTAGGCGCCTCTCATGGTCTCATTGTCCATCAAATGGACGTGAAGGACAGACTTTTCTTAATGGAGAGCTAGATGAGGAGATCTACATGGATCGACCAGATGGATTTGTGCTACTAGGACATGAGAGCAAGGTGTGTAAGTTCTTGAAATCTCTTTATGGCCTTAAACAAGCACCTAAACAATGGCATGAGAAGTTCGATAGAACATTGACACAAGGCTGGCCGTTGCTTAAAGCAGGCAAATGTGTGTATTATCGCCATGGTGGGGTGAGGGTTATTGTGCCTATATGTGGATGACATTTTGATCTTTGGAACAAACCTTGATGTGATCAATGAGGTCAAGTCTTTCTGTCTGGAAATTTTGATATGAAAGATCTCGGAGAAAGGTGGCGTGATCTTGAACATCAAGTTAGTCAAAAGTGAGGATGGGATTAGTTAGTCTTTCTCAATCCCATTATGTGGAAAAGGTTTGAGTCGGTTTGGCTATTCGGATAGCAAGCCTTCTCCAACACCTTATGATCCAAGTGTGATTCTTCGGAAAAACAAGAGAATTGCTAGAGATCAAATGAAATACTCTCGGATCATTGGATCTCTCATGTACTTGGCTAAGCGCTACACGATATCTCATTTGCTTGTAAGCAAATTGGCCAGGATTTACTTCTAACCAGGGAGATGATCATTGGCGTGCACTTTCGAAAGAGTTATGCGTTACTTGGTGGAGTACGATGAATTATGGAATACACTATCTGGGTACCCTTCGATTACTAGAGGGTTATAGTGATTCAAATTGGATCTCGATCTTTGATGAGATTAAGGCCACCGGTGGATATGTGTTTACACTTGGTGAAAGCGTATCGTGGAGGTCTTGCAAGCAGACTATTTTGACACGGTCAACTATGGAGGCGGAAATTAGTATTGGATCTGACCTTTGTTGAGGCGAGAATGGCTACGTGAACTCTTGATGGATCTTAGGTGGTTGAAAAACCAATACAAGCCATTCTTATATTTGTGACAATCAAGCAGATTATTGTTAAAGTGAGCAGATTCTAAAGATAACTTAAATCCTCAAGACATGTGAAAAACGTTTGAAATGCATCGAGAAGGTGAAAAACTCAGAGTGATAGCATTGGATTATATCAGACGGCTAAAAACACAGCGGATCCCTTCACTAAAGGGCTATCACGGAATGTGATAGATAACGCATCAAAGGAACTAGGCATGAGACCCATGTGAGTTATACCATAGCGGTAACCCAACCTATGTGATCGGAGATCCAGTGAATTAGGTCTGGGAAAAACAAATCTTTAGTTAAGCGGAGGAGAGTAATTTTCTAACTAGTTCCAAGTGAAGATGCAATACTCTCTCGAAATGTATGGCGAGGTTGGCTTTTGCCTTAATGTGTTCATTGGCTTTATTTAGCGAAGATGTCATCCTCTGAGCATCTTGAAAGAACACACCTATATGAGAGTGGTATTTGAAAGTCGCGATCTATGAGACTTAGGTAATCTCTAGTAAGCTCATGAAGAGACCATAGTACGACTTATATGCTCCACAGAAGCCTATTAGCGACCTAGTATCGGCTAAGGCTTTAAATGAAACTGATCGCACAAAACTTGCAATTCAAGGCTTAGTCCATTGTTCAGAGTTGTGGTGAGTGTAATTTGGAGTCCTAGGTGCAATTCAAGGCATAGTCCATTGTCAGCGAAATCTTTGGTATAATTGACTTTAGGAGCAGGCAAGGCATCGATTGGGACTTTGAGATGCTGGTGGGGATTGTTGGATTATTTGGGCCAAGCCCATTTGATTGAGACAATAAATCCTAGAAAATCTCAAAGGCCCACCTCATGAGGAGCATGTGCACTAGCAATAGTACCACATTGCTAGCCTAAAGTTGTGAGCACTAGTTTAAATAGTGGAGTGTGCTACACCATGGTAGAACCATGTGGAGAAAGGAGAAAGAATACACGCGCCTTTCGCCTCAGGGCCGGGCTCGGGCTCGGGCTCGGGCTCGGGCCGAGTAGGGCGGGGCGGTAGCGGGCGTCTTATTTGCGTGAATGGTCCGCCCAATTCGATCCAGGGCTTTGCGTAGAGTCGCAGCCTCCTTGCAGTTACTCTTTTGCTACCGAATCGCGGTTGTAGTATGAGATAAGGACAATGTAACGAGATCCGTAATGGACTCAGATCGTGGGGCGTCTTCGAGTCGTGTTCGATTCTGGTGTGCAGGGCTCCTTTATATCTTCGTCGCCGTCATCTGGTAAACTAGAGTTTCTGCGCCCTAGCCGTTTTGCCGATTTCCGCATTGCGCCGCCATCAAATCTGCCCGTCCGTCTGTGGCGTGCACCGTGACGGGAAAGCCAGGTCTCCAAAGCGTCGATCCTCGCGTTCTTGCACCGGGAAGGGCGAATCGGTTTAGGAAGCGCTCGGCGCGGCGCTTCACGTCACCGTCACGGCTCGTCTTCCTCGGCGTTGAGGCCGGTGCTGAGGCATCGCCGCTCAGCTATGCGGCGCTTCCGTCCTCGGCCTTTGTGCGCTACAACGTCTCGCTCCATCTGCACCTGAACGATGCGTTACAATGTTTCTCTTTGTTTATTTTCAATCTATTGATTGTGAGCACATTAGATGGATATATGTGTAGTCTTCTAGCATATGCATCTATAGTATGCTCCTGTTATTCGTTACTGATAGTCAATCGCATGTTGTTCATGATTTACTTTTGGATTAAATTAAACCTAGATGTGCCTTTAATTCTAACAATCGATCCTATCGCCCGTGGCGAAATCGTCTTGTACGGCTTCTGTTCTCTGCTCTGAAGGCTTGAGTCGCGCTTGAGGCATGTATTGAGCAATCTGCCAAAATAATTCCGTGTGTCTACTAAACCCGATATAATTTGTAGTGTGATCTCGTTCTAAAAAAAATTTCATAGTGTGATGAACAACTAGTCTTGTTTTACGGAACAGTTAATTGCCTCAAAGCCTCAACTCATATCTAACTATCTGAATCCAAATCTGGCCATAAATGAGCGCACTCAGATTCATTCAACTGCACCCAAACATACCCAAACAGTCCGATCCATGCCGACATTGACCCAAGATCTTGTGTTCGAAAGGGTTGGTGCATAAGTTGATATATATATGAGTCCCCGTAAAAAAGAGAGAGAGTTGATATATGCATGAGTCAGTAGCATTCAGAGATGCAACACCAGAAATGGAGACACACGGAGGAACGGCATCTACGCTCCATCTGTCGGCCGGCCGCTGATGCCCCGCGCGCTTATTCTGGACAATTCGATGCGATTCAGCCGCTTGTGCCCTACATGAAGATGAAGATGTCGGCTGACGGATTCGTCAAGCGCACGGGCGCCTCGCGGCCCTCACCTCACCTCACCTACCGCGATCCTGACTTTCTTCCACCTTGATAGCTGCCGCCGACCGTTGCATGCAACTCTAGAACAGGTAGGTAGTCGCAAAGGTACGGAGGTTAATGGTAAGGGTACGAGTTGACAGAATAATATCACTTAGATAGTTGCAAAGACACGGTAGCAACACAAGTAGCAAGCGAATTACGTAGTCCTGGAGTGTTGGTGTCACGTGACTCGACATATTCCGCCCTTCTGGGTCACTAGGACTGTGTTTATTGGATCTTTGTTTATTGCTACGTACCGCGTGACGACAAGTAGAATCTGACGTAGCAAACGACTCCGTTCTTGAACCCGAACCCTTCCTCGACGACAAAGACTCGCAAGGCAAGCACCCCTTCACCATGTTGATCCTAGATTTTGAAATGTTTTCATAACTGTTTTATATGCATGCATTATGTGTTAGAAATGTTATTTGTGGCAAGTGGTAGTTATGACCATCAATTGTGGAAATCCTTAATTCTAGTTGACATGTGAACCTTTGATAGACTTAGGACTTGGGAATGACACATGAAAATGTGACTTGGGTAGATGTGAATGGTAATTACTCATGCTTAGCCCTGCTTAGAATGAAAACACTAGTTCTTGCAAAACTTAAAAAGGTTGGATATGACAGTAAATGATACTAATATGTTGTTAAAAATGAAAATAAAACTATGGTTTGGACGCGGGCAACAGCCGAGATTGTCGCCCGGGTCGGAGTAAGGACCGAACTCAGTGTTGTATGATCCAAGATTAACTGTACAACCATAATGCACTACAAGAAACGAGCTCAGTGTCCTCGGCCGAAATATTTGTATCGTCGGTAAAATTGCCGACGACACAAAATTTTACATCTCTCGACGGCGTCAATAAAAATCGACGACATATACACGCCAAGCAGAGCTATGTCGTCGGCAACACCTAAACCGCCGATACAGAGAGAGATCTGTGTCCTCGGTCCAACTAGCCCGCCGACACAGAGGGAGATCTGTGTCCTCCGCCTACCTACCCCGCCGACACAGAGGCAGACCTGTGTCCTTAGCCCACATACCCCGCCGACACAGGAACTCCACCCCAGACGGGGAACATCGGCGCGTGATGAAATTTGAATTTCACATCCCGCCAACACAAGCTGTGTCCTCGGCCCACATACCCCGCCGACACAGATGCAGAGCTGTGTCCTCGGCCCACCTACCCCGCCGACACAGGCACTCCACCCCAGACGAAGAACATCGGCGCGTGATGAAATTTGAATTTCACATCCCGCCAACACAAGCTGTGTCCTCGGCCCACATACCCCGCCGACACAGGAACTCCACCCCAGACGGGGAACATCGGCGCGTGATGAAATTTGAATTTCACATCCCGCCAACACAAGCTGTGTCCTCGGCCCACATACCCCGCCGACACAGATGCAGAGCTGTGTCCTCGGCCCACCTACCCCGCCGACACAGGCACTCCACCCCAGACGGGGAACATCGGCGCGTGATGAAATTTGAATTTCACATCCCGCCAACACAAGCTGTGTCCTCGGCCCACATACCCCGCCGACACAGATGCAGAGCTGTGTCCTCGGCCCACCTACCCCGCCGACACAGGCACTCCGACATGTGGGACCAACATGCAGGATGCTCAGGCCGGACCAGTGGCAAGAAGACTCTTTGTCGTCGGGGAAGAAAGCTTGAAGCGACACAAACATTTCTATGTCGACGGACAAAGCTAGCCGACTACACAGAGAACATTTTGTCCACGGCTTTATTTTAGCCGACGATAATAATAATTCCAGATTAATTCGAAAACCAATTTGAAAATGTTTTTTTTGTTTTTAAAATTAAGAAAAATGAAATAGAGCTTTAGAATAGTTGTTAGGCAACATACATCTATATGACATGTAATTTTTTATTATTTAATTAATTGGTATGTTACTATTTGTGTGTATGTGTCTCCGTAACGTTACCTCGAGTACTTTGAGTTGAACCTTGTGACGATTCAACGCAGACCAATTGAAAGAGCGAGGAATGACTTAGAATAGGTTATGCATGTTGTAAAACCTTTAAGTCATCGCAGAAATGTTTCGTTTGACCCGTCGTAGGCTACAAAAGTATCGAAGAAAAGAACGTACGGTGGTGGCGACTCTGTTACTCTCCTTGAGTTTTCAGAAGAATTTGTTCTGACGATGAAATGCCGGGCGAAAGAAGAGCGAGCAATTAGCTGGAATAGGTTGTGCATGTTCTAAAAACCTTAAACTGGCCTTAAAAATCTCGGGAGAAAGAAGAGCGAGCACGACCTGTGTCCCAGTATCTGACGGTGGGCCCATGAGTGCTGTCTGTGTCCACGGCAAAAAATGTTACCGACGACACAAGTTGAACTCTGTGTCCTCGGCTCTAACCATGCCGACGACACAAGATAGCCCCAGTGTTACGGCACGGTATGGGTCTGTGTCGCTCTGCCTACAGGCCGAGGACACAGATGTCCCGCGGTCCCTGGCCATAACCATGCCGACGACACAAGATAGCCCCAGTGTTCGGCACTGAGGGGTCTCGTCGGCTTGGCCACAGCCGAGGACACAGATGTCCCGTGTCCTCGGCTCTAACCATGCCGACGACACAAGATAGCCAGTGTTACCGCACCGGAAGGGTCCGTGGTCGCTTCGGCTACAACCCAGGCCGAGGACACAGATATCCTGTGTCCTCGGCTCTAACCATGCCGATGACACAAGATAGCCCCAGGTTCTGGCACCAGAAGGGGTCTGTGTCGTCGGCTATAGCTCAGGCCGAGGACACAGATGTAGCTAGTAGGTAGCTAGTTCGATCTTGGATCCAACTATTAAAATTGGACACTTAGTTAAAATTTGAAGCACCCATATCATAGTAAAATTGAACACTTAGTTGAAATTTGAAGCATCCATGCCATGGTAAATTCAAAATATAAGAATACTAAAATTAGAGTTTTGGTCATTTGTGAGGTTAAGAGGAGGGGGACACGTTATATTTCAAATGTGATCATACCAACACTCTGGTACTAGATCATATAAGAATTACGAAGTTAAGCGTGCTTGGTGAGTAGTATTAGGATGGGTGACCTCATGGGAAGTGCTCATTTGCATTAAAATCAGTGGTAGAACTCATTAGTTAAGCGTGCTTAGGCGAGAGTAGTACTAACTAGGATATGGGTGAGGGTTGATCTCTTGGAAAATATCTTCGTTTTTGTGTTTCAAAATGTCAGAATATTACATAAAAGTTGAACCTGTGTCCTCGGCTCTAACCATGCCGACGACACAAGATAGCCCCAGGTTCTGGCACCAGAAGGGGTTTGTGTCGTCGGCTAGCCCAGGCCGAGGACACAGATGTCCACTCTGTGTCGGCAGCATTAATTAGGCCGAGGACACAGATGTCCACTCTGTGTCGGCAGCATTAATTAGGCCGAGGACAGAAGTGTCTCCTCTGTATCGGCAGCATTAATTAGGCCGAGGACACAGATGTCCACTCTGTGTCGGCAGCATTAATTAGGCCGAGGACAGAAGTGTCTCCTCTGTATCGGCAGCTTTAAGTTCGCCGACGACAAATGTCTGGGTGTCGGGTCGGCCCCGGATGGCATCTGTGTCGTCGGGATTTATTGTGGCCGTGGACATAGGTTGGTTGTGTCGTCGACTCTGTGTCGTGGGACTTGTGTCGTCGGGAGGCCGACGACAGAGCCCTGTGTCGACGGTTTTGGCATCTGTGTCGTCGGTAAAAGCCGAGGACACTGAGCAAGATCCTTGTAGTGATGCCGGTATGGGACGGCTATAACCAACTAAGTTACTGAAAACTGACTTTGCATGTTGGAAGGCCGTAGTAGCACGGGATGTTCCCGCGGGATTGCTCGTAGGGGTGTCCACACAAAGGTGTGGGTTAGGCACTTACCAATGCAACAGTATACGCCTTACTAATGAGGAGAAATGATCAGTGTATACAATGTTCTTCTGCCTCCATTACCAATGGGGAGAAATGATCCGTGTATATGATGTTCTTCTACCGCCATATATATGACTTTCCTCGCGACACACCTAAGGAAGTGTGTTAACTATCGATTGCAAAAAGGGAAAGTCATTATTTGTAGGTAAAGTTGTACCACTCTACAGAGTTAAAAACTAATCGATTAGCCGCGCTCTCGGTTATGAGCACTTGGTGAACTTGCACTAGTTAGGAGGTGATTTCATAATTTTTATTAAAATGGGAAGATAAAACTTGGAATAGAGAACTTACCCCGTTGTTCAACCCTTGACATCCGTTGGCAAGGTTGAACTTAGCTGTTGTGCCATGTGTTGGCAAATATAGCGGATTTGAGTCTATGTTGGTATTATGGTGGTTTGTGCCATGTGATGGCCTTTGGATGGATAAATGGACATGATTTGATCAATTGAGATATGTTGAGAATGATGCTCATTACTTTACTTATTCATCAAATGTTTTATGAATTATGCTTTCGAATTACTATTCAGTAATTACTTTCAATTTCGCTTTATGCAATCAACCGTAAAGACCCACTTTGTATCAGCTTGCATATATTTTAGGCTTGCAAACACTTGAAGTCTTGTGGAGTACAAAATGTACTCACCCTTGCCTCGTTGTTGTTTTTAGGTGCAGAATTAGAATACTTTGATGAACCGTATGTCGACACTGGTTACAATGACAATGATCTCGCTTCTACCTAAGATTTATCCTTGTCAGTTGCCTGTGGAACATGGGTAGTGGCAAACTGAGGGATAGTGGTTTTATCTCTTTTGGACTTGTAATATTAATATGTATGAATTGCTTCCGCAACACTCGTAATATTTTGGTAATGTATGGATGTGATTTCAATTTGTGTGTATGCGTGCTGGCTACTTGATACAGGGTACAACACAGGATGCATACCTAGAACCTGCCTTTTGTGATAGCACCGTATCGCACACGGGAGGGTCTCACACCTTTGCTTGTTGATATTCAGTAGGCGAATAAATCATAGTTCCTGATGATTCAGCCTTGTTATTTACCTGTTGAATAGTATGGGTCTAGACATACTGTTAAGTTTTTGTATCTTCCGCTGCACTTTATTCAGCTTTTAAGGCCTTATTGTATGAACTACTTTTCATTAACATATTTGTAATATTGTGTGATGACTATATTATAAATATGTGTACAAGCCACTAATCATGTGACTAGTACGTTGGTGTCTACACATCGTCGAACAAGAACATAGCAAATACCAACTTTTAATAGTGGTAAAAAGAAGTCAAATATAAAATTAATACACAAAACAAGCAGGTTTGTGGAGTGTTACACTCGCTTTGTAGTTATTCTTATCGTTATTGATAGTCTGGGGTTACCGACACAAAATACATGTTCTTAGTGAATTATTCTATTTTTGTTTACAAATTCAAGAAGCTAAAATTGTAAACTTTATAATTATTAGATTCGAATTCAAGAGGCCAAAATTGCTTATACAATTATTGTCGACGATTGGGGAACATGCCCCCGCCGAGCTTACTTAGTTGATTGAGGGACCAACTCTTTCCCCTTCTTGCGTGAAGGGGTGCTTTTGGAGGATGCTCGGTTTTACGGGACATAGAACACTCAAAGAACGACACAATGGTTTTATCCTGGTTCGGGCCTCAGACTAGGGAGATAATAATCCTACTCCAGCACGGCGAGCTTATACTCTGTGTATTACCAACATTCTTCTCCGAAGTGTCTAAGAAAATCTTCCCCTCTCTCGTACATGCACAAAAGGTATTTATAGGTTACAAGGGTATTCTCTTAATTGCAGTCCAAGCAACATATCGTTTGACTATGGCTAATGTTTGTTGTAACCGAACTTTAATTTACGCCACGTTCTCATCGTGGGCGTAACAGCTCCACATCATGGCGTCATTATCGCTACTCGTGCGTAACCGACGATCACGACCATCCGACCATACGCCTTGCGGATGAGCTAAGACCGAGCGAGCCCGACTCTGTCCCGAGCATTCTTGCTCGGGTCCAATGCCTGGATATCATAGCCGAGCATAGAGCCTGTATCGACCGGGCAAGCCAAGCAGCAAAACCTAACGCCCACGCGTCATCCTCAGGAACATCCTCCGAGGGTACGCATGGTCTAGAACTGACTGTCAGGGCAGTATGGTGATTATGAAAATTATCCAATCCCCGACAATTATAAATTAGTACATAAAGTAACAGGATTGGGAGCAATTAAAAGTAGCATGGTACACTCTAAGTATCATATCAAAATCGTGTTCACTACTGTCTAACTAGCATAAAAAAAACTTGTTTCACTTTATTTGGACATTATTTGAGCAAGTTATAGCATTTTGAATATTTGATACATCAAGTTCAACCCTAATTATAAAATAATGCAAATTAATTCAAAATTTAAATTTATTTGCATATTTAAAAATCTTATGACTTAAGGATTCTAATGAAACTAGCTTCATTCAATTTGGAATTAAATTGCACAAAATTTGTATAGAGCTAGTTTCAAACCTACAATTCAAATTTGAATTTTGACTTAAAATGCTATTGAAACTTTAAATATTTTTGCATATTATAAAACTAGGTGATTTAACATGAATTTAGAAAGTTGTTTCACTCAATTTAGAGTTACAGTTTCAAAGTTATGCTCATTTGAAATTGCTTGGTTTGTTTAAATCAAACGAAAAATTGAAAATACGTTTTCAACTCAAGAAGGCGTATTCCTGGTGTTCCCGATGCTCTTTCTGCCCAGCCGAGCCCGCGGGTATATATGTGGGCGAGCGCGTGCTGGTGTGGCCGACTTGTGGGCTCTGGATGAACGAAGCACAAGCACACAACTAACTAATGGGCTCCACCGGGCAATGAGTAGAGGTAGAGCCGACACAAGGCTAGCTCGCTGGTGGCGAGACTTCACCGGATTTGGTTCAGTGACTGCAATATGAATTTAAGGTGATCTAAACGCACTCAAGGGTAAGTTCAATTATGGCTATTGGTGGCCCGTGCACCATCCTCGACATTGATCGGTGGCGAGATCACGCCCGGCCGAGCGTGATGATAAACTAAGCTAATTTAGTTCCAATTAATGGTCGTTTAAACATTTTTGGTGCCTAAGGAGTTGCATTTAGGTTCTCACCTTGCAAGTGGAGCTTCGGAATGTGCTAGTGACGGTTGGCCGGAGCTGGAGAAGATGGGTCGTACGATGGAGGTGCTACGGCGGTAGAGTACCGAAGAGAACTAAGGTGTTTTGCTTAGGAGTGGTTTACGATGCCTCGGTTAGAAGGAATTGGAAAGTGCTATTGCATGGAGGAAGTAGGGCTCGGATTTGGTTGCGGCGAAAGTGTGGCCGGAAAGGAAGACGAATGTGGAATTTGAGCTTGTGATTGCACGGTTTCAGGTTGGCCCGGGTTCATGAGACAAAGGAAATCAAGGTGACTGGGTTTGGCTTTAAATAGAGGGGGAAAGGCTATTTCCAGTAGGGTTTGAATGGATTTCTATCTGGTGGCCCGTCGAAATGCGGTGATCCTTGTCGGCTGATTCATGGTAGGGCAATGGTATAGGGTATGGGCACGATGCTAAGTGATTGCGGTGTGGCTAGAGGTGTTTGGGCGCGTGAATTGCAGTGAGAAAAGACAGAACGACAAAGGCGGTTTGGGAAGATTTTTTTTCCAACTGCTTCGTGCGAGAGGAAGAGCATAGTGGGGGAGCGTTGGAAGGGATGACAGGTGGGCCTGCGGGGCCACAAGTCGGCGAGAGAGAAATAAAGAGAGAGATCGGTGACTGCCGATTGGGACCAGCGCAATGCGGGGCCACCTGACTGTCAGCGTGGCTGGAAAAGGGTCGGTCGGCTGTGCATTAAAGGCCGGGACCACATGTCGGTTGAAGGGAGAGAGATTAAACTCTAGATCTCTCTTGGATAGTCGACAAAAAGTGATTTAATTTCACAGCCAAACCTAAGTGAATTTTTTTAAATTTTTTTGTAAAATATCTCGAGTGAGTTATATACCAAATATAAATATTTGAGGTGAAAATTTACATTAGGTTAATTTTTAAAATTATGACAAGTTGCACTGTTCAGGATTTTTAATTCGGGAAAAATTAATTTGAAGAGCTAAATCATCTTATTAATTTTTGAAACTTTTACATGGTTTGGTAGCATGTCAGGATTATTCCATAAAAATTTTAGGTTCAAAACCTAAGTATTTATGTTCTAGTAATTCTTTTTTCTCTATTTTGCAAATTTTCAGAACAGGAAAGATTAAATTGGAATAAATATTTAATGCCATTATTAATTTTTACCAATTTTAACAAATAAGGGTAAAAGTATGAAGATCACATGGTAACAATTTTAGCTTCGAGAGGTATAAATAATTCTGCAAAAATCTTTTACTGATCTAATCAGAGTTAAAATTTATTAATAAATCTAATCATTTCACATAACGAATGGTTTCACACAATTTTTGACTAAACAAGGTGTATTTCCACAGGGCTCTAGAGCTCTTACAACACTTTGGAGATTTTTAGCATGTTTTTACTTTTTACCATTTTATCTTTTACATCTTCTTTACCAATTCCAAAATTCAATTATTCTTCAACAAGTAATTCACCAAAAAGGCATATAAGTTCAGGAAATTCAGCAATAAATCAAATGCACATTTTAATATTGTATTTTATTCTTTATTAAATTTTAGAATGTTACTCCCTCCAGTTTGATAATAGATGTCGTTTTGGACATAGTGATGGTCAAACTTCTAAAACTTTGACTATCGATATATTTTTAAATATTTAAATTGGATATATGAAAATTATATATGTAGACTTGTCTCGAGAAGTACTTTCATAATATTATAATTTTATTGGATTTTATAAATATATTATAATAAAAATTAGCGGTCAAAGTTGTGTTTTGAAGACCGTGTCGATGTCCAAAACGACATCTATTATCAAACTGGAGGGACTACATGTTTGTAGCTCAGTTGTTGTTTCTTCTTCTTAAATGAATGCCAGTGCTCTGGCATTTTTTTAAAGAAAAACAAATACATCATGCGCTCGACTCGGACTCTTGCGGTGCGTGTACAAACGCGCACATGTGTGAGGGTATATGTGTTGCGGTGTGTGTGCGTTTATAGTTCAACTATTGTTTCTTCTTTTTAAACGAATGCCAGTGATTGGTTTTTTTAAAAAACAAACAAACAAAACAAATACATCATTTGAGCCCTAGCTATGTTGTCTTGGATGTGACGTGACATACCAGTGTATCACTGGGTTATTTTTCTGCCCCGGCCAGTTTGCCTTTCTTATGTTGTGTCTAGAACTTGGCAAGCCGCTCCTGTTTGGGAACAGTAAATGGGTAAATGGAACGCAGCGCAGCAGTAAAATGGGTAAATGGAACGCAGGAATGTTGGTGAATGGAACGCCAAACAGAAGTGACAGCTAAGAGAGACGAATGGCAGAAATGTACAGAGCCTAACCCTACTAGCCTGCAGGATTGCATGCAGGAACTGCTGAAACAGCACACGACTACATGAGCACAAACAGCATATATCCGAGATGCAGACGAGGAAATTTAAAACTAAACTGGAGGTACATTATCATGCATAGCCACTCCCCCCCTTCTTTTTTTCAATATCGTTTTAGCCTTCCACACATAAAACAATGCATACTTAATAGAGCACTTAGACTGTTGTACAGTCTTGTCTTTAATTAATTATCGAGAAGTGTTTTTATACTCTTTCTTTTAAAAGTTGCACAATTATTAAAGCATGAATGAAAGGTAGATAATGATTATTTACCCTTTCACTTGCTTCAAGATTTATGCAACTTGTACTAGAAGGAAAGCATAGAAGCACTGCTTTCATACAAATTATTGTATCAAATCTCAATAGCAAAGTACCAAACACCAATTAATGTGTGGGAAGCAATTGAGTTGAATGGGGAGATAATATTTATGACAGACCCCTTTTAATAGGCTCATCTTGCGAAAAAGTGCCTAGAAAACCTAAAACAATGTCTATTTGAAAACAAAATTAACATCCTAAAATATTATCTATTCTCTCCTTCCAAATTTATAAGGTGTATTTCTTTTTATTACATAGACAAAGAAGATGTTGAAAAAAACTATATTACCCTTAATTACTATCACTAAGCACTACAATTAATACATACATGTAGATGATATAAAGTAAAGATAGATATTTATTAGATATATGCAAGGACCATCACACTAATTTTATATTAAAATATAAAATACGTTCTATATTTATGAACAAAACCATTAAAAAATATGTCTTATAAATTTGAACAGATGGAATATTTGTTAACGGAGGGATTACTTTAGTAGAGACAAGTGTGTAAATTTAATTTGAACTCACGTAGGCATGTAAACAAGTCGAGCTCAAGTGAGCCTGCGTCCCAAGTTCGAGCTTGATAAAAGCTCGAGCCGAGTTTGAACGAGGTTGAGTTAGGGTCCCAGCTTGAACCCAAGCTTAGCTCGGTCCAAGCTCGAGTAGGATCAAGCTCGGCTCGAGTAAACTTGATAATAATAAATAAT
Organism: Rhipidocladum racemiflorum; assembly: GCA_036346355.1. NCBI lineage: Eukaryota > Viridiplantae > Streptophyta > Magnoliopsida > Poales > Poaceae > Rhipidocladum > Rhipidocladum racemiflorum. The sequence continues at coordinate 63,983,737 of CM070576.1, read as the reverse complement.
TCAATATGCACTATTTTTCAATAATAAAAAATGCTTGAGCCTGATCTTGAGTCGAGTAAGCTTGATAAGAGTTAACATATAGTAATATTTAATAAATGATTCGTAAATTTATCAGACTCGTGAGCTATTCGAGCTCAGCACGGTGAAGCTCGCGAACTCATGATCAAGCTCGAGTTCGATTAATTTGGAGCTCGAATCGAGCTCGAATTAAGTGTAGACCAAGCCGAGCTCATATAAGTGTAGAGAAAGTCGAGCCTGAGCAGGTCACGAGCCTATTTTGTAGCCCTAAACTTACATGCAGGGTAATTAAAAACTTCGAGCATGTTATTGGTTTATAATCCGAATGTTCAAAGCAGGACTCATCGTAACCATTCGGCCTGCAGGCTTCCTGTCTCCTACACTTCTGCACTGGGCTTTCTTCAGCCACCACTAAAAGTAGGCTGTTCTCTTTTGGTCTTCGGAAAACATTCGGGACATAAATGGAAAACCAAACATTGTTAAGTTTTGTTGGGCCTGCCCTCGTACATTTGCATCTCTGCTCCCCTTCCACAAGTAAGCCTAAAAAGAGAGTGAAAACATCCTAAGAAAGGAGGGGGGGGGGGGATATTTGGTCACATCAATTAAGGTCCTGTTTAGTAGAACTGTGGGTATTTCTAGCTCTATCAAATTTGTAAAGCTGGAGCTGTTTGTATATTAAAAGTTTTTAGGTATGTCATCTTTTTTACATTTTAGAATAAAAAAATAAACTTATTTCACTTTACTTTAGCGTACAAATTTCAAATATGAGGTGAAGCTGGGATCTAAAGCTCTGCCAAACAGGACCTAAAGACCTATAATCGTGCTTCCCATGAAAGAAGTACCAGTACTACAGGAGTTCTAAAAGAAGCGATGCTCCAAAATTGCCACCTGCGGCGTGGGCTGCCAGCACCTGCGTTAACGTCTCACGTCTCTTAAATCGGTTCTCGAGAGAGACGACTGCAAAAGTGCGAAGTCTGCAACGCCACCATGAAGGCATGAGGCATTGTGCATTCATCTCCTCCTCTGGAGTCTTGAGCATTCATGTGTGCTGCTGGTACAGGGGTTCCTTGCTGGTTAGTCCATTCAACTTGGCATCAATTAAGGTTGCGTGGTGCTAGTGCTAGTACTGCTGATCGCTTGTGTACGTACGTCCGTCGTTGTGTGCTCCGATCCATGGATCTATAGTGGCTAATGATCCGGAGGCCGGACAGGTATGCCCCAGCGCGTAAGAGCCTAATTATTTGATCCATCACAACCCAATCACAGTCGATCGCTTTCTGCTGCGCTACAGATCGCGCGCATAGGAGCTTCACGACCGCGACCACACGGGGTGGGCCGGGCGGCGGAGTACTTGTTTAATCTACTCCGTCGTCTTCGCCGGCAGCCGCGCGCTCCGATGGCCGCGAGCATGATGCAGCGCACGCACGAGCTCTCCATCGACCGCCGGCCGCGCGCGATCGAGCGACCCCGCTGCTTCTGAAGCTGCTGTTAGGCGCGATCGAGCGACCCCGCTAGCTAGCTGTTGCACGCGAGGCAGAATCGATACGACTATTTAATCCGGCAAGCGGCCGGCCTATTATCCGGTAGTATAAATTACTAATAGTATATATGTATCAATATACGTATGCCACAGTAACAATAAGTACCCGTACGGTCAATTAGGTATGCGCAACACGTACTGATCAAGTGAGATTCTTGCAGCTAATGCTCCGTCTTCTGAATATCTGCTAGCTCGTTCTTCACACTTTTTTTTTTTTTTTTTACAAAAAACATATGTAAAGAAAACAGAAGAAAAATCGTCTCAATAACGATGGAATTAATCATGGAGAGATGCATAAGTCGAAAAGGAAACACTCTCCGGACTACTAGCTTAGTACAATGTACTTACGGACGGGTGGTTGCGCTTACATGTCATGCTTCATGCAATCATGCATCGATCCAAAGACACTACTTAATTACGTTTGGATACATTTGACCGTAAGACACGTGCACATGCTCACCCAGCCAGCCAGCATGCATGCATGCATGCATTAGTACACACATGCATACAGATATCAACTGCGAAACAAGGATGTGCAGCTATTCAAAACGACCGTCCCTACATACTTGTGCAGCCCTATAGATGGATGGGAAATGGTGTTAATCCTGTGGGCCAAATTAAAGGCTAGCTTTCCTAAAAAATATTCAAAAGCTAGCTGGACAAATGCCACGTATATATATGTAGCACAAGGTGAAAGTGCAAAATATATGATGCAAGGGATAGCTAGGGCCTTGTTCCATACTAAATATACACATCAATAGTCAGCACTCTGTACTATATCACATGTACACTGATCGTGTACATACATATATACACGTACATATGCATGAGTGCGCCCGTGAGGGGTGCAATATATATCTTAAGGTGACGGGTCTTCAGAAGACCAGAGAAAGTAAATGCAGTACTTCCTTTAGAGCAGAGACAAAAAAAATGTGTACCATCCAGCGAATCCAACATATGCCCTCCTCATGCAAGCAAGAGGCCAGCTATTGTTCCCTCCCCTATTGTTTCACATTTTCAACAGCGATACATGCACTGTTCTCCCAACTTAGAGAGATTCAGAGGGGAGTGTGTGTGTGTTACTTGAGGTCACACCAAGGGCATAGCACTTCCGTTGCAAGCTGCCCCAGCTTTCTGTCACATCCCCTTCAAGGATGTGGGTCTCTCCTACAGTCCTACTCTTCTTCCATCTATCACAATCACACTCCAATCCCCAACTCTTCTCGCCCCATCTATCCTCTTCCCCAACAACATAGAATATAATCTTCTGTTAGATAACCATAAACTCTGAAAAATCACAGATATAAACAAACACACAGTGACACACACGCAGAGACAGAGAGAGAGAGGATCCTCATCTCGTGCATAAGTACAAGCTGACACAAATCTAAAAAAAAATAAGGTTCATATCTAGATTGAACAAAACTTCAATCTCTGTCACACAACGATAAGAAGAAGCAAAGAAAAAAAAAAGAAAAAAAAAGTGAAAAAAAAACCTCTCATCTTTCCTTGCAGACCTTTTGGTAATCTTTAAGGTTATTTAGCTGGAGATCAAATGTATGTAACCATATGCGTAAGTCCTGCATGCATTGTTCCAAGGGTTAGTTTAACCTCTCATCCCTTGCTCAAATGAACTCCCAGCCGAAGAAGTAGTAGTAGACCAATCTAGCATGTCGAAAGGATCAAAGTCCTTGGCCATTCCCTTCTCTTGGGCATGATCGCCACCACTTGGCTTGCCTTCCATGTACTCCTTGGAGAAGATTAAGCTCATGGGATCCGACTCCAACTCGGCGAGGTCGGCGAAGAAGTCGTCGGGCTGGCCGGCCTCCGGTATCATCGGCTTGTAGCTCTCACTGAACACATGGTCCATGAGTTCACTGTGGTCTACTACTCCTGATGTATCCATGACTCTCTCCAATGCTTCTGATGATCTTACCAATGTCTCCTCCTTCACAGCCACAGGAGAAGTTCTAGTAGTGATTGCGCTAGTGGCTGTCGTCGTCGTTGTGGCCTGATCCTTTGGCTCTTCCTTCACATTTGGTTGTTGTGGCTTCTCGTTCTGCGAGCTCTTGGAACCTGAGCTGCTGCTGCTGCTGTTCTTGCCGTGGTGAGACCGAGTTGAGCCGGCGAGGGCGTTGCGTTGGGTCGGCCACGGGTGGTTGTGCTCGGAGGTGTAGGTGATAACGAGCATGCTGGGGTCAGTCCGACTGCGCTCCACTTGCTTCCTTGCCGAGCATCCTTTTGAGCTACTGCATCTGTAGTACCCCCTGAATAATATCGTTCATTTCAATGAACAAAAACATTTGTTAGACTCAGCCTGCAGGTTCCTGTATCACTTGCTCTGATACTACAACGTCCTGTATTGCACGTACTAATTAACATTAGTGTGCCAATAAAAAAATGTTTAAATTTTAGATTGGATGCTTTGTTAAATAAATCATAGCTACTTCAAATCTATTTTGTCCTTGATATTATTTTTCTGACTTTCCTACGCTCCTTCAATTTTAAGAGAAGAGAAACTGACATATCGCATGTATAAAAATTTGCCAGGAGGGCCTTAAACGCAACCTAGCTAGTGGTGAGCTACCTGTACTCGACATAAATGGATTTCTCATTTGAAAAAAAAAATTTGTGCATAGTGTACATGGATAAATTTTATGTCTTTGGAATAAGAATCAGTGAATTTCAGACATATTTAAGTATGACTATCAACGTAATTAAATTGACACAAATTTATATTTATTTGTTTGATGTGCACCCCCAAATACGCCAATCTTTTATATAAGGAAGAATTATTTGGATTTGCTACCTAGCTAGCTAGGTGACCATTTGTTTTGCTTTCAGCTAATTTTAACATTAACATGCATCGATCGTGCAGACAAAATGTGACCGAGCTGAGAAATTATATAATGATCGATGGACCATATATTTAACCTAGATTTATTTACTCTTACCACTTCAGATATGCTTCATCTTCATTTAAGAACCAGGACTTTGGTAGATGCTAATGACTTAGGAATGTGTAGAAGCACAATTATTCCAATTAATTACAAGTTTCATTTTCCGAAACATAAACCCGAATTAATCAGTAATTCATGTATAAAACATACCTTGGGTAGGGAGAGCCCTTGATAGGCTTCTGCCCGTACTTCCTCCAAGCCCAGAGATCAGATGGAACCACCTCCCCAGCACTGGGTCTTCCCCCCGCCACCGTCGGCGCCGGGATGCACACCACCTTCCTTGCCTGGTTCTTCCTGTACACATCGATCATTGGCAAGTTAGCACCTGAATGAAATTAAGTATCACTAACCACACAGTTACTTTACAGAACTCTACGTGCAAGCAGTGTTTGCAACCAAGCAAACTAATTTCTTGGAAATTTTGCAACTGCTTGAAACATACTAGCTTAGGGTTTCAAAAGCCGACCATGCCGTCCGGAAAGAAAACTAGCAAGCCAGTTCTAGATACACATATGCACACGACCCTATATAGGCATTGTTTGCCAATTCAGAAATATTCCCATCGATCACCATCGGTTCATGATGATTCTTGTGCCTAAAATTTCGAGCTGTAGGCAACACTCACGATCTTGCCGATTCTTGCCACAGCCGGAGAAATCCTCGGAATTCCCCCTCTTTTCTTACTTTCCTCGGAGATACAGTGCAGAACACGGAAAAAAGAAGAACAGCGAATTAAAGAGCAGAAGGAAAAAACAAACTAGCGCAACTTCCCCTAAAAATCACTCACGAATTAACTAGCTAGTCAAGATACTATGCATGCAGCGCAACGAAGAATCCTTGGATCAGTTCAGATCTAAGTATGGGATGGCGATCGCCGGCCCAACCTGCGCTTGATCCCGCAGGCGCGCGGCGATGACATCTGCATGCCGGCGACAGCGGCGTCGATGGCGCACCCGGCCACCTGCCCGGCCGTGATGCCAAGTTTCACCATGTCGCCAGCCATCGCCGGGTACGGCCGTATTGCCCTCGGCGACAACGGCGACAGCAACAGCCTCGGAGCCAAGCCACCGATGGCCGGCATCTCCATCCCCCTCGGTAAGAGAGGCTTCCTACCCATGTCCAACAGCTGGCCAACGCCTTCTTCGCAGCCGCTGCCGCCACCGACAGCCGTGTCGAAGCCGACCTTGGCCATCGCGTCCGGCATGGCGTCCAAGAAGTCGGCGCCCGACGAGTAGTCGCTGCTGAACGGGTCCGCGAGCCCCTCGAAAGGGTCCCCGAAGACGTCGGCTCCGGTTCCCCCGGCGCCGCAGCCATCCGATGACGACGGTGGCGGCGGAAAGAGCATCGGCTCGGCCGGCAGCTGCCACTCGGCGGCCGTCGAAGGGAGGTCGACGCTGGCCGGCATCGCGCCGCCGGCCCTGACGATGTCGGTGAGGTCCCCGCCGGCCTGGTCGCCTTCCATCCTCGGAAGGAAGTAGTCGCGCATGGCTACCTAGCAAGCTAGGGCTCTCTTTGACGCTCTCTCTCTATAATGGATGCTAGCTGCAAGCAAGCTACCAATAATTCTCTTGCTCTTCTACGCAATTCGCACCAAGACTAGCTACCTGAGCGGCTAGCCAAGAGCTAACTGTACATGTGTTCTTGACGATCGATGCAGATTGGCTTGATCTTCTGGGAGGTAGAAGAAAGCAAGCAGGCAAACCTGTTTTGGTTTTGTGGCCGGCCGGACCAGAAAAGGAGGTAGGGTGGAGGGGAAGCAGGATGTGAGAGATGGGGTGTGGAAAGGCAACTACAGTACATTTTCTTTACATCAAGCAAGCAACAATGCAAGACTGCAAGAGAGAGAGATGGGTAACTTGAGTTGGCTTCCAACAGGACAATAAAGAAGTATGTAAGAGCAGGGCAGAGAGAGAGAGAGAGAGAGGAGGGACAGAGAGAGAGAGTGATGGGTTGTGGTTTATTGCTATTTGTTTTTTGGCAGATCGATGTGCGTATGCATTGGCAATGCATACGGGAAGTGATGGATGGACGGACGGATGGACGCTGACTTTCTCCAGGGCGGGAAGGGGGGTGTAGTCCGATCCCCATACGCAAGGCGGCATGGCCGTGGCTGGTGCTTGTCGCGCGGTAAAAAGCAGGCGCTGCATGCATGGTGAAAACTGGGAAGCGCTCAGGCGAGAGCGCCCTGCTACGTCGTACCCTTGTCGTCTTGACTCACGGAGACGCGGCTCACTGACTTGACTAACCGAGGCTAGCTACGCAACCGTGTGAACTACTCTGACATGCTCACTGTATACCGTTTTACATTAAGTACGTACCTGTAATTTTGCTTGTGGTATTGTATGCATGCATGTGGGATCCATAATTATCTGGATCGCTAGTTTTGTAATGTTATCGTTCGTCCACTTAACATTGAGGGTGTGTTTGATCACTTATATGGATCAGTAGTATATACGTATAACATGGTGCATGAAAAAATTTATTCATATGTTCAGTTGTTTTTTAATGGAACCATCTCGATGATAAAATACAAATTTGAGAAACATTCTCTATAGGTGCTGAATCATTCTATTCACCCAAAATAATGAAACTAAATAGTATAAGATCATCCTATCTCATTCAACCTCATCCTACCAACCAAACACATTCTTACTGAACTTAAGTTACATGACAAATGCCATATATATGTGATGGGACATATGTATAATGATACATAGTTCAGTTACTTTTGGTAGTTTTACCACACAGGCTATACATGCATGTGTGTACTTTGACATGAATATGTGTAACTCGAGGTGCCATGGGGTCGATTTTGTCGCGACGCAAAGGTCTGGGTTCTAAGAAGTGCGAATGACCGGATGGATACTAACGTAAAAGAGCAGCGCAAATCAGCGACGATCAAAGAAAGGGTTGGCCGGAGTGTACAGAGGATCCCTGAAAAACGCCGAATTCCTTCCAGCATAAAGAGTAGTAATAATACGGGCTCTAATGAATGGTAGCTAGTTAGGTTGGTTGTACCATGGTCACTGACCCAACTGGCAAACGTATAGGTATCAGCGTTCGCAAAATCGACGAAAATCGAGCGATTTTCGCGATTTTCAAGCGTATCGCCGAGGCCCGATATCAAAAACCGGTCGATAAACCGATCCAATTCAAAAAATAATTCGAAAAAATTTACGTGTCAAGAACCGGTCGAAAATCGGTGGAAATCGGTCGATTTTCGTCAAAAATCGTCGAAAATCGCTACAAAAATCGATCGCACAAAAAGTTCAACAAGTTCATCGATTTTCCACACGAAATCGTCGATTTTCCACGAAAAATCGTCGATTTTCCACGAAAATCGACGATTTTTGAAATTTTTTTGAAAAATTTGGTTTTTGAATTCATCCGATTTTTAACGATTTTCGGCCGATTTTCGACTCGATTTTTGCGATTATCGAAAATTACTGTTCATGCGAAAATCGCATGAACGATTTAGTGAACCCTGATAGGTATTCTCCTGTATCTGTAAGTACTAAGTAGTAACACCAACACAACCCTCATTTCACTTTAAACAGAGGGTCTCAAAACTGTTGATATGCATGGGTTAATCCTACAGGCTTACATTTCTGATCAACTCAATGACAGGTATCAGTATGTATGGTACAAAATATCCTAAACTGTTTGTATAGTGAGCCATCTGCCATGAAGCTTTATTTCACCACAAAGAAAACAATATGCGTGTGTATAGTAAAGAGATTAATACTTCTTTGGGGTTTGCTATAATTTATAAATTGCCCGAAGTTTTGTTATCTCTAAGTCGATTTTCTTGTTATATATTTTGATTAGTTTTGAGATGTGTGCATGCGTGTTAATTTCTAGATGGATCCAATTAATGGTTCAAAGGTGTGATTTACACATACGAAAGCGGAAGCTACCTTATTATCCCCATACCTCTTTGCTTTAGAAGATACTGTTCAACCTGTCCTAGTTTCTAACCTTTTATATATGTATGAGTACGAATTTGTGTGTGTATAAATATATGTGTGCAGTATATATATATAGAGAGAGAAATACTTGAATTCTTAATTGGATACTGCGCATATTCGAAAGTGATACGGGCATAATGTTTTTTTTAAAAAACGTAGTACAATATCATCATTATTTTAGCTTTATCACCCTTTTGTTTTTGCTTCCTCGTCAATCCGTTTTCATACATATATATACACACAAAAGCATAATTCTACACGTAAGTGTAGAATAGCTAGTGTTTGCACCAAAATTTGGTAAAGCCGATCTTGTGGAGGTCGGTTTTGATAAGGGATATGTCGGTTATAGCAAGTTGATACCGTTTCGGACTGGAGGGCCGCGATTCAAAGAAAATTGAGTCCGATACGGGTAGGATAAGGAATCGAGTCGGATACGATCGGACTTAATATGGTAAGGAGAGATTGAGACCGATACGGGTGATTGAAGAAACCGAGAAGGATACGTTCAGGCCGAGTGCTATATAAGAGGACCAGAGGCGAGAAGGAAAAGGCGCCCAGAGCCAACCCACAAACACGCTTTACTTTTCCCTTATTTTCCTGTCAACTAGGAGTAATCTCTAGTTTTGTAATCCTCCCTCTGTAAGTCGACGAAACCAACAGAGTTGCGCATCGCCGATTGTTGGTTTTAGCCGATTTCGCCCAGGTTCGATCTGCTTTGTTTTGTTGCGCATCACCTTCTCAAAGCCGATTTCGCCTTGTACCCGGATTAACCGCCAGGTTAATCTAGTTATCTCCTGATCGGCTTTTTAGCCGACTAGCGTTAAGCCGATAATCATTGTTTTTATCGGCTTTGATTGCTTATAAATTCTACCTTGTCAATTACAGGTCAAATTGACTGGCACGCCTTGCAAACTCGGTGTTTGTCTTGTATGTTCGAGGCTAGAAACCCTCCTTCACGTTTTTAGCGCGAACAGCTAGTTATTCTACACATTGGCCGGATAAGTGCGTCCAAACCATCTCATGCACGCTCACTTCATGTGTTGACCAAGACTACTAGTTATGTTGCCAACCAACTAATAATTATAGTTCCTTTTTTGTAATATAATTTTTTTGTTTGATTTAACTATAACTTTTTATTGTTAGTTCTGATTCACGAACAGTTTTCGGCGGTAGCTTACTAACAACGAGAGAAACATAATGATATAAGTCTCATTAATAAATGCCAGATAAATAAGATTTTACTGTCAAATGCACTTCAATTTACTAGATGTATTGTTAGTTTTACTGACGAACCTCGTGGTGGTGCATGATGGTCATGTGATAGCGGCAATACAAAACGGCCCAAAGTTACTACCAAATGCACTATAATTTACTGATCATATCTTTTTATTTTACTACCGAACCTCACCGTAGCGCATTATGGCCGTGTGATAGTGGCAATACGAAACGGGCCAAAGTTACTACCAAATACACTCTAATTTATTGGACGTATTGCTAGATTTTACTGCCATATTGCCAATTCGTTCTCCAGTGATATTCCAGAAGGGTTCAACAGCGTGTGGATCCCGTGTAGCAGTAAAATCTAACAACACATTCATTAAATCAGAGTGTATTTGGCAGTGAAATCTCATTTATATAGCATTTGTTGGTGAGACTTATAGTATTGTATTCCTCTTTGTCGTTGGTAAGCTACCAGTGAAAACCGTTTATGAATCGGAGCTGCAAATAAAAAGCTATATGATCAAATCAGAGAAAAAATTATAGTACAAACCATATTTATTAGTTGGTTGGCAATGTAACTCTTCAACATCTCAAGTGTGCCTGCACGCCCATACATACATACATACATACATACATACCGTATAGTTATACACATGAACCTCATCTAGTTACGCTAACTATATGTATATCTTGATGTCAGATTAGTTATTTTAATAAACAAAAGTTAACTAATGACAGGTGGAAACTAATTGTAAATAGCCCATGATAAACTGCACGACAAGATGTGCCACATGAACATAGTATTATACTACACAGTATTCAGTGACGTCCATAGCAAGAACGGCAAATACGTACAAATTCAAAGCACGTATATAAATTCCTTTTTGCTAGGGCATATCCCACTGCGATCGATTAAGCACATAGATTTTTGTCATTTGGAATCGACCAATTCACAAATATCAGCTAGCTCTTGCTTTAATTAGGATTCTGTGATTATTTAAGGATCAACAGCAAGTGGTTCTTGAAGGTGACGCTACAACAGGGATTAACAAAGGCGAGTTGCTTTCTGTAGGAAGCTTCTTTGAATCTAATGGCATCCTGGGCATGGGATCGCATGTGGGTACATAATCTTATTAGTATCACTTTGCAGGTTGCACAAGCTCAGTCTTCAGTCGTTGGTCCGCAAGCTACAGTTGCCTTATCATGATTTTGGGGCGCAGAAGATCCGGAGCCCATATTTGAAGGCGTTTTTGGCGCAAAGGACATGCTTGATGGGTGATAAAGTTCGATATTATCTCTTCCTGCAATCGATATTAAATTATACGGAAGCCGATCGAGTCTGCTAAAACTAATTAGCATGCATTCGTTCGGCAGCACAGTTTCTTTTGAATGGCCACCTAGACTAGTCATCAACTCTTACGTGGCACAGCCTACATATTCCGTAGAGCTTTTAATGTTAATGTTTTTTTTATAAGTTTAACTCTGAATTGCTATATACATCTTAGCCGTATATTATATTGCTATAGAAAATCAGACATCTAGATGTTTTCTTTTTCTAGGATTAACATGAGAATTTCTAGTTTTCTTTTTCTTTTTCTCCAATTAATATGGAAATTTATAGCTTTTTACCTCCTAGAATTAACGTGGGCCTTGACTGTTGTTTGTCCCCGAGAAAATCAAATCATGATGATGCATGTTAGCACTTGTATAATGAATATATTGGCGTGTCTGAGTGCGTGCATGTAGCGTGTGCTTTACTTTCTTTTCTTATCATGTTTGATGCAGCGTTACTCTACTGTTTTTTTTTATTTCTTTGGAAGATATATATACATGGCAACAGAAATTTTGTGATCGAGTCCAATTCAATTTTTATGCATATAACCACCGGCCGACGGGAGTATATGGTACGAACTGTTCGTAGAATTTGATCCATACCCATGAGGTGTTCAATATATATCCAGAATGTTATACATACGTGTAGTAATCAAAACCGTCGTATAATTAAGATCACAAGATTGATGGTCTATATATTTTATTTTTCTCGATTAATATGTGAATTTCTAGCTTTTATTTTTTTTCTCCGATTAATATGGTAATTTCTAGTTTTTTCACTTAGGATTAACGCAAGGGCTTACGGAGGAGCCTCCAATTAGTAAAGATAACGATTCAGATCAAGCTTTGTTTTACTTATATTGAAATAGTAGCTTGATCGGTTGATCTTTATTCCAATTTAAACCAACATATTACATGCATGGTTCAAGTATACTTGTAACCCTAATTAATCCATGGGGCTGTGACAACTTCATGTAGTTAAGCAGAGTGTCCCCAAGATGATCGTGATATAACACTGAATCGAAGAAAAAAGAAAGATAAATGAATGCATAACGCTCATACTCTTTGGTCTTTCTCCTTTAATTAATTTCTTCAGTATATATATCGAATTGACGTACACACGTCTTTCTCGAAAAATGTACACATGCATACGATCTTGGAATCAGTATATCAATTAACGTGCATGTGTGACAGAAAAATTTAGAAAATAACAATAGAGGAAAGAATATCACACGCATGCTTTGTTGTTGGTAGCTTGCTTGCTAGTCAAACCGTATTCAACCCGCGTATTTTCTCTTTTTACCTCTGGCCTGCGCGGAATCCATTTGTCACGTAGCTAGGCATCAATGCATCATCTTGGTAAACTAATTAAGAAACTACTACGAGCATATGATTTGATCAGTTTGACTTGGCGAGCATTGGAGTTGAGTCAAGGCCAAGAGTCTTGTCACTTAACCACACACACATTCAAGCATGGAGTATTTTTTGAGGTGTGTGCACTAATGTTTCTTTTCTGCTGACAACTACACAAGGTGTCAGTTCAAGGTTTCTTTTCTCCCCCTCTCCCTCGCCTCTAGCTCGCCCAAAAGGATTTCAAATTGTACCACAGTGCCAATGGTATCACTAATTACTACTCCCTCTAATCTTCAAAAAGATGATGCTTTAAATATAGTGATGGTCAAACTTCTAAAATTTTGATTATCGATATAATTTTAAATATTTAAATTAGAAACATAAAAATTATATGTGTATACTTGTCTCGAAAAGTATTTTTATAATATCATAATTTTATTGAGTTTTATAAATATATTATAATAAATATCAATGGTTAAAGTTGTGTTTTGAAGATCGTATCGATGTCTAAAATGTCATATTTTTGAAGACAGGAGGGAGTACAATTTGTGCTCCTACTCAATCTGGATTGTTGACTTCGTGACCTGCTGCAGAGAGCAGAGTACTCCAAAAGGTCATCAGTTGTTTATATGGTCCTTTGGTTTCACAAATCACCAAAAAGAATCGTTTTGGAGTTAGTTACGGAGAACTGTCGCTGAATTGGAATTGAGGGCAGCCTGTCATGAACATTAGAAATACAGATCACCTCACATTGTTTAAAGAAGTTAACCTAAACAAATGGGTGTAGTCTGGATGCAATATATTTGTCCTTTGTGTGACATGCTGCGATTAATGTGATCTGTTTTAGTTAATGGCTAGAGAATCTCCGCATTAACTAGTGGCCATATATTTTTATAGTCAAGATGTGATCCATGATCAATTGAAGATTTGAATACCCCATAGATGATTAAGTAGTCGGTGATTATTTAAGAATAATGCTTGCAAGAGCTATACCTTATGACAATGACTATATTTTGCATATGAGAATAATATGGCACCTACAATCGTGCATGCATTGCTGCTATTTGAATAGCAAGAGACATCGTGCATGACAGCATTCCACGCAAAGCCTGGAAGATGCATGATTGAATAACCCCTATGTTTATTTATATGTAAAAATATGATTAATATAGCCTGTATATTCATTTCACTAGTAAGAGAAAACCCTAAAGCCAGCCAGGTCTGTTTGGACGAGGAAGTCTTGTTGGGACTTTAATTAGGTAAATTAAGAAAAACCCACCCAACTGACACTACTAGAAAAACGAGCATCACAAGCGGTACTTCTACAACCGGTAAATTTAGAACCCATTTGTGATAGTGCATCACAAGCGGTTCAATAGCCACGAGCTAGGAGAGAGTTTCTACAACCGGTTGGGGACACCGACCGGTTGTAAAACCCAATTTCTACAAGTGGTTTGTGTCTCTAACCGGTTCTGAACTTCTACAACCGGTTGGTAACACGAACCCCTTGTAGAAGGTGACTTCTAAAAGCGGTTCGTGTTACCAACCGGTTGTAGAAGCCCAGTTTTCGAAATAATAAAAGGAATGCTTGTCTTACTCTATCAAAGATCACGCGTGGGTTGGTTGGTTAGATGAGTGAGGCGTGGGTCACAAGAAGGGGTGAGGTTACTCGCGGTTGCTTACAAGCGGTTCTAAAACCGCTTCTGCAGGTGGTTTTGAACCGCTTGTAGAACTCTTCTCTGCAGTAGCGGTAAACTCATGCTTAAAAGCTACTTTCAATATTGTTCAAATGTTGAATCACTGCATGGATATGTTGGCATAAATATATATATATATTCGAAAAAGAGTGTTTAGCTTCTAGCTTCCTTGCAACAAGGGAATGCATGATCGATCGTGCAAAGGAGAAGCAAAGGACACATAGGCAGATCCAAATATAGTTAATCAGTGGAGTACGTAGTAGTTAAGTACTGACAAGAATTCTGGCCATTTCACTTGTTTCATCCGGAGGCCAGGAATGCCGCCCATGCATGCCACTCTTGTCTTTATTCAGATCCCCGATATTAAGCATCGTCATGTAACTTTATTAGCAAGCTTTAGACTAATCCTTTAGATCTTCTCGTGGCATTGTTGAGATAAATTAATCAGTCGTCTTCCCTTCAAACTGTGGCAAAGTTATGCCTGTCCTAATGCCAGAAACTGAGATACATCGTCCGTGGGCTTGTGAGTTTCTAAAAAAAAAATGTTTTCCCCCCTAGTTTATTTTCATTTGATTTTTTCCTGTTTATTTTTTCATGTTCGTTGACTTGGTTCCGGGGAATTTTTTTTTTATTATGTCGACCGTTTATTTCGGGGACTACATTGATATGATGATGTGCGTTTTATTAACTGCAGGTTCGCATGGGTTACTAAATAGAAGGATCGAAGTCCAGATGTATAAACAGGTGATAAATAATACAAAAGGCATTTATTCTAAGAAAAAGAAATAGATAAAATAAATCGCGCATTAGTGGTGTTCTTATTCAAATCAAAATGGAGCTCACAGTCACGTACCTAGTTTTACAAAGTTAAAAGGGCCACCAGGAGTCCAGGGCTACTTAATCGACCCAAATTAAGAATAATGGCTGCGTGAATCATGGCAAAACCCAAAAGAGTAATGTTAAGCATTATATCAATATGCAATTTAACGTTGTATTCTATTCCAAGTAATTAAGTTGTTCATAAGCCACTAAAATAATCAAGATAAATTAACAAGGACCCGGCCAATCCACGCCACACCCACTCCCCAATCCCATATTCTAGTATTCCCAGTAATCGATGCCTCTCAAAGCTCGTTACCCGTACCCGAAAAAAAGAAAAGAAAGCGAGGTGATGCCACCAGCCTTCACATCATCATATGGTTTCGGATTTTGTCCAGCTCACGCCATTAATTCCATGCCCAACTTCCCACGTTCACGCGCGAGTTGAGCTTAAAAAAATCGCAGCGCCATCACATCGACGATCTCAGTTGTATCTCACTTGGGAACAAAACAACGGCCATTTGTCTCTTTACCTCAGCAGCTCGACGCATGTACGTACTGCATGCTGGGATTCTCTGATTGTAGCCATGCATGCATGCAAATCCCCATAGGGCATGGGCCATGACCCATGAGGGAATGAGAAGCATCCTGCCATGTGACACGTACGTACCAAGCATGTATTCTAGTGCGACATGCATGTAGAAGATGGGGTGCGACATGCATGTAGAAGATGGGGTTTGATAAACTTCATCCGGATATTTTTATCGTTGAAATTATTCAAATTTAGAGTCATCGGATCATTGTTGAGATTCGGGGTTATCGATTACATCCGATCCTATGATTTGATCTAACGGCTCGGTGATATCCGGGTGAGGTATCCAACGGTCCAAAATTTAGATGTCAGCTAAAACAAAAATATCCCGATGATACCTATACACTCCAGTAGAAGATAGGGACCTGATCTCTCACTCGATCGATCTCTAGCTAATTAACAGGGCTAAAATCTATCAGCTACACCATCCACAGACCGGTGTTGCTGCTTGCTCATCTAGCATGCAATTTGCTTCTTCTCCGTAAAGAAATTATGTGACGAGGTTTGTCTGGTCACCAAACCTATCGGACCGATTTTTACAAATGTTACATTGTAGAGATATCAATGTGTCATACGCCAGCTACTACCGATCTAATTACTATTAATTAGTAAATAGAGCTAGTGTACTTACTACATGTATACACTCCCTCCGATTCACAAAAACTCGTCGGTTTAGGATACATGCAGTTGAACTTTTAAAACTTTAGCTAATGATATCTTTTGAAATATTTAGATTGGATATTTAAAAATCATATGTGTATATTCGTCTTTAAACATACTTCTATAATAATATAATTTTATTAGATTTTTTAAATATATTACAATAGAAATTAATGATCAAAGTTGAGTTTCGAGGGCTATATCAATATCCAAAACATTACTATCTGTAATCTAAAAGAGTACTACTCCCTCCAGTTTGATAATAGATGTCGTTTTGGACATCGACATGGTCTTCAAAATACAACTTTGACCGCTAATTTTTATTATAATATATTTATAAAACCCAATAAAATTATAATATTATAAAAGTACTTCTCGAGACAAGTCTACACACATAATTTTCATATATCCAATTTAAATATTTAAAAATATATCGATAGTCAAAGTTTTAGAAGTTTTACCATCACTATGTCCAAAACGTATTATCAAACTGGAGGGAGTACTATACATCAGACCAAAAGATATTTGAGAAATGAACACAACATAGTAGCTATAGCTATCTTTGGTCTACTAAATAAAGAGCTTCCAGTATAAAAAAAGTATGGCTTAGCTAGGCTCGTAGTCCCTATTCCATATAGTAGTATATGTCTTTTTAGGCTTAAGCACAAGAATTAAGGAAGTGGTAAAATGACCTTGCTACCCTTCAATCATTCCCATATTATCTTCCTTTTATTTACTTGACCTCACTTTATCTCTCTCATGGGAAATAGCGATATGGGAAAAGATGTCATTAATTTACTCATGCAATTAATGAAGGGTATAGTAACAAGAAAAGAAGAAGCAAAAGTGATTAGGAACCTAGATATTTTGACGAGTCTTTAGATTGAAAGTAATATGATTTGATTTGTCTTAAAAAGTATTTTTATAACATCATAATTTTATTAATATATTACTCTCTCCGTTCATTTTTATAAGACTTATTTTTTGAATGATCTTGTTCACAAATACAAGGCTTGTATGTAGATTTCATGAGGTCTTTCCTTCTAGTACACCTCTATTTATTCTTTCTCAACTTTATACATTTATTCATTACCACCCACTCAAAGTATGTCTTTCATTTTCCAAGACAATTAAGCGAGGGCATCTAAGTCATTTTCTCTCAATTTCAATGCAACCTTAATCCTTATGCAAAGTCAAAATAATTTAGTAATTAAAGTTGTGTTTTAAAGATCATGTTGATGACCAGAGAAAATATATTTAAGAGTTCTTGAAAAGATTAAAACGACTTACATTTGGAATGGGATGAAGCAAATTAGCGTATGGGGGCGTAGTAACAGTTACCGGTAATGGCATACCGGTGCGTGCGTGCATGTACTTGTACTACACACTTAATTGCCGCATATTTAACGCCCTGCACTTCATGTATTACATATGGGGACTCGTGAAATGGCATCGATTTGATTTGCATTGCAGCGTACTAGTAGTGTGTATAATAACTGTTTTTAAAAGTTATCTCTAGATACTATACACTAACTATCTTTTTCTTTTCGGTATTGCTAGGGATCGGACGGCAAATTTCTTCGCAACATTTTTTTCCACGTGTGAAACATTTTTTTCTACATAGTGAAACTTTTTTTTTCTACGTAATGAAACATTTTTCTTCGACAAACAGTAAAAAAAATGTTTCATACGTTAAAAAAAATGTTTCGTACGTTCAACAAAAATGCTTCATACGTTAAAAAAAATGTTGCACGACGTCCGAGAAAAACTAAAAAAACGGATGTTTGGGTGGAAGTTTCTCCCTTTTCTTTTATATATAAATAATCCATATATGTTTCTACGTAAAGTTGGCTACTACTTTCTTCTCTTTTTTCACTCTTCCACATAAAACCAATCTGATGTGTGCATACATACTAGTAGTAAGCTAAAGTAACTTTACTGTCCTCGCTCTTAATTGCCGAATTTGAGAAAGTTGGTGGCCTTCTGCCCACACACATACGAGAGGGGTACAGGCACGAGAATTTCGTTTTGTTTAGTCCCTCCCTCTCTTAATCTTTACTATTCTAAAGCACCAGTTGGTGGCAGTGGTCCATTCTACATTTTCTCACTTAATTTTGAATTTTGAAATGGAATAAAATACCAATTAAGTCCTACACAAGAAACGATGCTGCAGCCACGCTCCTCGGCATTCTTGTGGGGAACCGAACCAAGCGTTTCTTCTAGCCAGGGCCAGCTACCACTTGCCTCTGCATCCTCCATAACTCAACGCCTCTTCTTCCATCAATGGATTCTTTCACTGCAATAGATAGATAATCCGCCGCGTAGCTCCAGATTCCTTGAAGGGTGGTGAGAGTTCAATCAAGATGAAGAGCCGGAGGCAGAGCAGCGGAGGTAAGCGCAGCGGCCGGCGAGCGGCGGAGGCGGGTGCAATAAGATGGAGAGGAAGGGCGTGGAGAGAAGAACCGGAGGCTGCACATGAAGGGCCTCTGCCTCAAGCTCTCCTCCCTCCCGCCACCGCCAAGCACCACCACCTCCACTCCTCCAACCCATCACCACCATCCAACAAGGTGCAGCGGGTGTCCTCCTCCTCCTCCTCCTCCTCTTCTTCTTCTTTATCTTATTCTTGTTCTTCTTCTTGCGCTACTACTCGACCATCTTTGTTATGCTGCTTCTCTTATCCCGACTCTTTGAAGGTCTTTAGCATTAGTTTTCCCTCTTCCCATTAATTTGCTCAATTGACATGTTCCAGCCCATGTCCCTCCCAAAATCCAAGCTTCTCTCTCTCTCTCTCTCTCTCTCTCCTTTCTGGACTCTTCCTAGCTAGATCCATCGTCCTTACGGTGCAAGCGGGAGGGGAAAGAGAGAGAGAGAGAGAGAAGAGAGAGGAGGAGGAGGAGGAGGAGGATTCACCAATTCCTCCATATGTTTTAGCGAGATGACCACCAACTTGTCGAGGTAAGGATGCTAGCAACATGAAGTGCAATAGGCGAGGATTTGATTTCTTTGTTGGCGAGGAGCAATAGACAAAGCAATATCATTCATCGGAACTTGGGATTAGCTTATGCTCTCCACAAAGACTTAACCTTCATTTTCAACGATTCCAAAAGAAAGTAGTAGAACCCACGATGATATGAGCCTTTGCTTTGACCACCCACCATTATATTATTATTAGTCCCGTCTGCGAATGCGTGATTGGCTCCTTTTCTTCCCCTTTTTCCAAACAAAAGCTATGTATGTATGTGTTCTCACTCATCGTGCATCATGATTAGCACTAACCCTCCTTTTTTTTAGGTTTTACCATCAATATGTTTAAGGACAATGACATGATAAGTGGAGTGCTACGAACTACAATGACTTGATCTCCACATGTTAATTACTACTCCATATGAAAATTATGGCCAAAAGGGGAAAATTATACATGAGATAGAGTAATTAATTAACTGTCACTAGGATTATCTGAAGACAGGCAAGGAAGATACTTACTTGTGCAGCTTAAGCTTAACCGTGTTGCATTACATTGCAGGACAGCATCACACAGTTGGATCACCTTGACAACGCTGCAGCGTACATCAAGCAGCTCAAGGAGAGGATCGACGAGCTCAAGCAGAAAAGGCAAGGGGACGCCGCTCGTTTGGCCAGCTGACTCCTCCTCCGGCAAGGCAACCGCAACCGCCACCGGCGCGGTGAGCATCGACATGCGGTGATCGAGGTGCGGTACCAGGCGCCACGCCGGGCGTGGTCTTGTCGGCAAGGTGGGCGAGCCGTTCAAGCTCCACGAGGTGATCACCGTCTTTGGAAGCAGAGGGCGCCGAGGTCATCAACGCCAGCTTCTCCGTCATCGGCGACAAGATCTTCTACACCATCCACTCCCAGGCTCGCAGCTCCAGGATCGGCCTCGAGGCCTCCAGGGTCTCCCAGAGGCTACAGGACCTGCTCCTCTGACCCTGCATTGCATCGTTGCATGCGTTGCAGCATCAACATGCACCCCAACTCAAGGTAGATGGCTAGCTAGGAGTGGATTGTTCTTGTTTGCATCGTCATCAAGGCCTATCAAGATGATGGAATAATCAAGCCACTATTGCTTCGCATCGCATGCAGTGGCTTAATTATGCCTGCCTGTAGGTGGTAGCTTGTCAAAACTGAGCACACTGGTGGAGATCGATCACCATGGCCAGTTGATTCATGAAGAGGAGAAGGCTGCGGTTGTGCATATGTATCGGGAGCTGACTGCCTTTTGTTTCATCACTAGGACAGCTGCTCTGTTGCATCTCGGCTCTGTTCTTATGTGTTGTTTCAGCTTATCTCTACTATTCTAAAGCAGCACTTGGTGGCAGTGGTCCGTTCTTCCCACGTCATTAATTGCCGCTTAATTGCTCTGCTTAATTGCCCTGCTTAATTGCCCTACGCAAGAAACGAAGCGTTGCTTTAATTAGCCAGCTTTCGCAAGAAACGAAGCGTTAAAGATAGATGTTTGATCTTGTGAAATAATTTTTTTTATTTTTAAATCTTTATTTTTCGTTATCAATTTTGTTTTTCGTAGCAACGCACGGGCATGTAACTAGTTTAAACAAAGCAGAGCGAGCAGCCTAATGAGGTCCCCTTTTACTACTACACAGTGTGTAAACTCCATGCAAATGGAGGTGACCATGGCCAGTCAAGCTCAAGGGATCGATCTGAATATCGACCATACATGTCATGCTTCTACGAAACAAGGTTAATTACCCCCACACCTGTACAACATGTGTATCATAATCTGAATGCCAAACAAACCTAAGCAAAATCACTACATGCCATGCCCCAGCCTTCCTCTGTCCATCTTTGCAAGTGCGCGCGCGTGTGATTAACGTAAACAGCACAAAACACACCGCTAATCCTAGATAAGACTTGAGTTCGATCGAGCGCCTCACGATGAGCTTCTGGGGAGGCGCGAAGAGGCATGTGAAGCTCGCACATGGTTAGTTCAAATTAAATGAGACTGGGTTAGATCACAAGATAGACGAACGCGCCTTTGCTTCCATTGAGAGGCAGAGTCGATGGATCCGTCCGTTCGCCCCTAATTTCAGGTTCTTGAAGTGAGCTCCTTCCGCGTCTCCGCCTTGACTCGGAACTCCCAAGTGTTTCGCAGGGCCTACGATTAGGCCCAAACTACGAGATAAACACACGAAATTTACGGCCGAAATATCTAAGCGCATCCATTTGGGCCTCGTAATGGGCTTGCTTGTTTTTGCGAGGAAACGGGCCGTGGGTTCCTCGTGGTGCGCTCGTCGTCGTCGTCGCTGACGCGGCGTGTTGAGACGGACCGAACCCACTTCGCCCGCGGCGCGTCGCCTTCCGGTTCCACCGTCGCGAGAAAAAGTAGCGCAGAGCGAACCAGCCAAGGGAAAGGGTGCGAACTGCTTGGACTGGAGGCGACTCGAGTCCGAGGCCGCCGCCGCATTCCCCGTCTTCCCTTCTCCTCCCAGCGCGGCGAGGCCGAGCCGGCGAGCGGCGAGCCCAGCATGCATCACGACCCCAACCCCTTCGACGAGGGCAGCACCGACGACAGCCCCTTCTCCGTGAGCCAGCCTCTCTCTCGACCTCTCTCGTTTTTTTTTCGTCAGAAATTTTGCCGCCTAAGGAGTAGTGGTTTGGTAGATCTGGGCTTTTGCATGCTGTTTCTGACGAGCTGCCGTTGTCGTGCTGCAGAATGCAGGAGGCGGAGGCGGAGGCGGCAGGCAGCAGTACGGATTCCGCCCAGAGCCCGTTGGCTTCGGCAGCGGCAAGGGCGACGCCACCGTCGACGTGCCCCTCGACACCATGGGTGTAAGATGCTTTATATGCTGGTACTCGTTTTTCTCCTTGTCACGCTCTTCTACCAATCTTACGGGCGTGTACGCCTCACAGGACTCGAAGAGCAAGGCCAGGGAGCTCTCGTCGTGGGAATCAGATCTGAAGCGGCGAGAAGCGGTGGGGTTTGCCCTCCATTTCGCCTTTAATCTTTTGCAATACTAGTGGATTCGGTTGTGTCTCATGGCGTTTGTTTTGTTTTTGTAGGATATCAAAAGGAGGGAGGAAGAGCTGAAGAATAGTGAGTCACTATTTGGTTGCTGGTGTCGGTGGTGTTCGAGTTACGAGTTGTTGTTAATAGGAGTGTGGTTAATGATGCAGCTGGAGTGCCGATGGAGGCGAAGAACTGGCCGCCATTCTTCCCGATCATCCACCATGACATTGCCAATGAGATACCGGCCAACGTTCAGAAGTTGCAGTATCTCGCGTTCGCAAGCTGGCTTGGTGCGTACTGGATGGCTGTTGATAGTGCATTTCGTTGTATCAGTACTTTACTAGTAGTACGTTGTTTGTTTCTCTATCTGGAGGGTAGGGATAGGCAAATGTAACCTTGTAGGTAATACGTATGGTGCATTTCAAAGGGGACTGGCATTGATTGTTCACGATAGCTGTCTTATTTTAATTTTTTTTTGACAGGAATCGTGCTTTGCCTCTCGTGGAACTTCATTGCTGTCATAGTCTGCTGGATCAAGGAGGGAGGTGGGATTCATGGGTATCTATAGATGCCAATGTGCTTTTGTATGTCGGCTCGTGTTAACTGGTTGGGCTTTCTTATGCTTGCAGATTCAAAGCTGTTTTTCCTTGCAACTATCTACGCATTGCTTGGAATTCCCTTGTCATATCTGATATGGTACAGACCCCTCTACCGTGCAATGAGGTATGTTACTACCGTTTTAGCATTCCCTTCTATAGTTGGAATAACTGATGATTTGCCCTCATTTACTTGTGCCATTGATCACTTCCCCGTAATGTCTCACTGACATACAAGCCCTAAGGCCACATGTCAGTGAGACATATGGGGCAAATGATCAATTGCACCAACTAAAACGGGGCAAATCGTCAATTCTCCCTCTATAATTCTATCAACACATTTTAGGAAGACACACATTTCTGTCAGTGCATTTTACTACCGTTTTAGTGCCTTCCACGTGCAGTTTAGAAACAAAGTGTACCTCTTTCGTGTAAAAAGTCTATGCAGACCTGCATTGCTCACTCATTGTTTCCATTTGATGTATCAATGAGCAATGGATGGGTATATTCATCCCAGATTGTAGTTGGACATAGATTGTAAAAGAGGCTGCAATTTTAAGCATAAGACGTTTAAGTGGAACTCAACTGTGGA
Source organism: Rhipidocladum racemiflorum (assembly GCA_036346355.1). Taxonomy (NCBI): domain Eukaryota; kingdom Viridiplantae; phylum Streptophyta; class Magnoliopsida; order Poales; family Poaceae; genus Rhipidocladum; species Rhipidocladum racemiflorum. The sequence goes on along the minus strand of CM070576.1, from coordinate 63,960,409 downwards.
TTGTGCTGTATATTTGTGGAATCATGACTACTTTGTATTGAACACTTTCTCATCAACTTGTTAAACAGGACTAATAGCGCATTCAGTTTTGGATGGTTTTTCCTGTGTTACCTGGTAAGATCTAGTTGGGAAGCTAATTCTTGACATTTCAACTGATGTAATATTTATCACCTTTTGCGTTGTTGCTTGGTGCAGATCCACATTGGTTTTTGCATAATTGCTGCCATTGCCCCGCCAATTGTATTTCGTGGAAAATCATTAACGTAAGTTGCCACTGCTTTATATACAGTGACCAAAGCAATCACTACGGGTAATTTGCATTGCATCAGTGTTACCGTTCTTAATAGCCAGCTAGCCACCAACACTAAGAAGGTCGTTTTATTGAATTCAGCAGCATCTAAACAATTTTTAAAAGTTGTTAGACCCATGCAAACAATACTATTGATGGCTTCATTATTTTGGGACTTTCTTGCAAATATGACCCTAAAATTTGGAATTGCCCTCTTCAATATGACAATATCTTCTGCAAGATCTGAAATATGTCGATTGCTTTCATACTCCTTTACAGGATACAAATGGCAATGCACCAGTTGAATATCTTAAATATCTCATGCAAATCTATTTACCATTTTACATTTTATTGGACTAGTAAATACACAGTTAATCAGTATTGATTATTGAGTGGATGTCTTGTGAAAATATTAGAGTCCAAGCCCCAATGTCTTCATCTCTTCCTGATTAACCACTTTTGGAAGTACATTTTTTCTGATTAATTATAATGTGAAACTTTTTTTGTTTCTCATCAGGGGCATACTTGCTGCAATTGACACTTTCTCTGAGCATGTGATAATTGGGGTGAGACAAATGTTCAGTGCTACTTTTTTCCATTTACACCTCCTACCAAAAAAATGAGAAAGCTGGATACATTTTACTGTCAAATGTGTTGAGCACCTTGAAGTAACTTCAAGATGCCAACTGATAGGATATCAATAATTAATTATTTGTTCTTGCAGATATTTTACTTTGTGGGGTTTGCACTGTTTTGCTTGGAGACACTGTTGAGCATTGGGGTACTTCAGGTCTGAAATAGTTTCTTGTGTTCAATACATTCTCTGACTGTCCCTACATATCTTTCTTTATGATTGTACTTTTGTTATGTATACTTTGTGTTATGGGTTTGGTTGAAGAGGCGAGTGCCAGGCCTAAGGCCAACACGGGCAGAGGTGGTGGACGTTGACGCCGTTGCAGCAAGCAACGGAATGAGGCTATCGGAGCCACCGACCTTGTTGATCGGAAGGCACTACCAAGTGCCAAGAGACAATATTTTTGTGGCCAGACTGCCCTTTTCATTGGTTTTCTTCGTACAAATAGAAGAGGAGTTCTTTCCAATCTAAACTAACTAATGGATAAGACTGTCTAATAGATAAAACTAACTATTAGATAAACCAAGCACCTGCTAACCAACAGCCGCAACCCCATCCTGTGCGCCCCTTGCACTTGCGCCTGGAGGTGGTCTGGCTGGGTTACAATTGTTGTCAATCCCTTTAGTTTTCCGGTAGAAGATATTGTCGAGGCCCTCAAGGCCCACAACGTTACTCCCTCTGTCGAGAACAAGCTTATCCTCAAACATAAAGTCGGGATAAGCGCGGTGTAGGATTGTTGCTTGGACCCATGTAGCTTCATCGTCAGGCTCGCCTTTCCAATAAACCAGGAATTGACGCCGTCCCTGTAGAAAGTGTTGAGCCAAAAACCGGTCTTGATTCGCGGCGCTGGTTGGTATCTGCGGTAAGCGTCGAAGCGAGCGGCACAAGCTGTTGTTGGAGGATTGCCCGTGAATTGTTTCAGAAGAGAAACATGGAAGACATCATGAAGGCGAGCCTCTGGCGGTGACAATAGCTGATATGCAACCTCCCCAATGCGGTCTACAATATGATAAGGTTCGTAATAGCGAGGGGAGAGCTTGTGGTGGGCATTGATCCGCATGGAGTGCTGCTGGTGGTGTTGTAGTCGAAGCCACACCCAAGTACCCACCGTGAATGAAACCTTGCGATGGTCCTCAATATACTAGTTATAGATGAGGATGTTGTTGAAGAAGACGAGGACAAATTTCCGTAGGAAGTCATGTAAGACCTCGTTCATGAGAGCTTGGAATGTGGACGATGCGTTGGAGAGGCCAAATGGCATCACGAGAAATTCGTAATGCCCATGAGTACGGAACGCCGTTTTGTCGATGTCACCTTCATGCATGCGCTCTTGGTGGTACCTCGAGTGTAGGTCGAGCCTGGTGAAGAACTTGGCATCGTGCAGCCCATCGAGCAACTCCTCGAGCACTGTAATTGGGAATTTGTCCTTGACCGTGTGTGCGTTCAATTCCCGGTAATCGATGCAAAATCGCCACGACCCATCCCCCTTTTTGACCAGCAAAACTGGCAATGAAAAGGGGAATGATTTTGCCTGATGACGCCTTGTTCAAGCATCATCGTGCACTGGCGCTCAATTTCATCCTTTTGGTGTTTGGGTTACCGGTACGACCAAACGACGACCGGTTCTGTGCTATCCTTAAGACATTCGATGGTCGCAATCTCGGGGTGGAAGAAGCCCTTGCGGCTCGGCAAATATGCCCTTGAAGGCCTCGAGGAGGGAGCTCTCCTCGGTACTCTGATCGAACTAGAGGGACATCAAGTGTGAGTGCTTATTGCTGCGAGTGCCTTGGAGTTGCACTGGCGATCCCTTGTAATCAAAGGACATAGTGAGGGTGAAAAAATTCCATTGGATATCTCCCAGGGTCTGTAGCCACTGCACGTCGAGGATGACGTCAAACCCATCGAGTGGGATAACAAGGAACTGCGCTGCTAAAGAGTATTTGTCGATGCTGAATTCCTCTGTTGGCACACCCCCTAAGCAGGGTAATTGGTTGCCGGCAACCTTGACTTGTGGAGATGACATCGGATGGTGGTCGAGTGACATGCAGATGGCGGCGTTGCTGCTGATGAAATTGTGGGTATTGCCACTATCGACGAGGCATAGCAGACGTCCCAGTATGATCAACACCACTTGCATCGTGCCCCTTGACTTGGGCCCGAGGATTGCAAGCATGGATACCCAAGGCGGTGGTGGTTTTTCCTCATCTTTGGTCGTGATGGCTGCGAGCGATAGGTCATCCTCGCCCTCATCGTCATTAGTCGCAATCTCAATAAAGAATAGCTGCTTGCAACGATGGCCCCCGGAGTAGAAGTTGTCGCAGTGGTAGCATAGCCCATTTGCGCTGCGTTCGGCGAGCTAATCCGCATTGAGCTTGAGCTTGGGGTGTGGGTGCCGACGCGGTGCTGGACAGAGTGCTAGAATTGGCGTTGCTGCCCCCGCTGGTCAGCTTCGATGCAGTTTGATTTGGCCGTCCCGGTGTTGTGACCATTTGCGTGGTTGCCAACGCCGTGCCTCGGCTGAATGTTGTTCGCCCCCGTCCTTGGCATAGCCTTGCATGGCTTCCGCCACCCAAAGATCCTTTTGCTCCTCGGCGTCACGCGTGAGGTTCACCGCCTCGAACAAATCGCGAGGCTGTTCCCTTCGGACATCGGCTGTGTGTCTTTGCTAGACCCGCAGTGAACGTTTCCACTTGGTCCGCCCTTGTCATGCACAACGTTCGTGTGAGAAGTCGCTGGAACTCGCGGGCATAGTCGTCGACTCTGCTGGAGCCTTGCTTGAGATTGACAAGGTCACCCAACGGTCCAGCTCTCGATTGGCTAGTGAATCACTGTAGGAACGTGTTAAATAAGTCTTCCCATGCGATCCATCCCACATCGAGGGCCTAGTTGTCCAGAATTTCCTGGGCTTCACCATGTAGGTGCAAGCCTACTACTTCCACGTGCTGCCGCACCGGAATCTGATGAAGACGAAAGAAGCGCTCACACTGGGGGTCCGAGCCGAGGGGCCTGTGGATCCCAACGCCGATTGAAGGCATCTTCGGTGTCATCGGGTGGGCGCCGTCGCTCGGGCAACATGCGGAGGGTACCATCTTCCCACGATCGTCGCTCGCGCCACCGCTCGATGGCCCTTTTTCTGCGCGTCGAGGCTTATGCGAGCCATCTGGCCGGCGGTCGGGCTTATCTTGCGATTCGCGATGCTATGGCCAGGGATTGCGACGTTGCCGGTGTCCTCAGCCTGCTGCTTGGGATCATCGCTGGTTGATTGGGTTGCCTTAGAAATCGCGAGCAGCTCTCCAATGGAAGCCTTCATCTCCTCCATCGAGAGCTCGAGATTGCTCCACGTTCTTTGATGGTGTTCTGAGCCATGGCCAAAGGATGGGTTGGCTCTGATACCAGAATGTTATGGGTTTGGTTGAAGAGGTGAGTGCCAAGCTTGAGGCCAGCACGAGCAAAGGTGGTGGACATCGACGCCGTTGCAGCGAGCGACAGAATGAGGCTGTCGGAGCCACCGGCCTTGTTGATCGGAAGACACCGCCAAGAGAATATTTTTGTGGCAAATTCAGACTCCCCTTTTCATTGGTTTTCTTCATACAAATAGAAGAGTTCTTTCCAATCTAAACAATAAAATTTAAACTAACTAATGGATAAGACTATCTAGTAGATAAAACTAACTATTAGATAAACCAAGCACTTGCTAACCAACAGCTGCAGCCCCATCCTGTGCGCCCCTTGCACTTGCGCCTGGAGGTGGCCCAGTTGGGTTACAATTGTTGCTAATCCTTTAGTTTTCCGGTAGAAGATATTGTCGAGGCCCTCAAGGCCCACGACACTTTGGTATGTCCGCATACTAGTTATTGTATGCATGAGGGAACTAGTGGTGCTATATATATATATACTAGTTATATGTCCGTGCGTTGCTACGAAAAACAAAATTGATAACGAAAAATAAAGATTAAAAAATAAAAAAAATACTATTTCATAATATCAAACATCTATCTTTAACGCTTCGTTTCTTGCAAAAGCTGACTAATTAAAGCAACGCTTCGTTTCTTGCGTAGGGCAATTAAGCAGGGCAATTAAGTAGGACAATTAAGCAGGACAATTAATGTGACGTGGGAAGAAACTCTCACTTTATAGCTACTATCTGTAGAACGGACCACTGCCACCAAGTCTCACTTTAGAATAGTAGATATATATATATGGATTATATGTATTTAGTTCTTGGCAACCGAATGGAATCATCGTGGTTATATATTTGGGTAACTGAAAATATCAAGTGTTCAGATTGATCTGTACCTTGTTTAGTTTCAGGACTAGTAAACTAAACTAATACAAAAGTCAACTCAAGATTTCTGTTTAGTTGTCTCTCTGCATAATTGAGTAAAATAAATTTCTCATAAATTTGGAAGGGAAAAATTATTTTTCTTTTACAATTTCACTGTAGCATTCCCTTAAGAAACATATGATGGTATTAACTATTATTTAATATTTGTGATGTGGGGACCCAGAAGCGTAATCAGATTCTCACTTGCGCGTTAGACTAGAAGTGACACCCATAATATACTTAAGTGTATGCTCATTGTCCTCAACTAGTCCCGTGCATGGATGTTAATCAAATGGTCCTCACCCAAACAAATACGAACCATCTAATTATCATCGTACACACTTACGCATCCAAGAGAGTTCTTATTGCTAATGTAATCATGTAAAAGAATTGTTGGGGAGGTTTGCAATAAAAGAGGTGACATTAGCATGATTGAGATGTCTTAAGTGGGATACATCATGGGGGTCAACAACAATTAGCGCAAACCTCCCCAACAAGTCTTTTACATGATTACATTAGCAAAAGTATAACACAAGTTAGCTCACGCTACAACCCAAAAGTGAGCTCTAACACTGAGTCATCTAGTCTCAAGCTAAGCATTGCCACCATCGCCGGCAGCGTTGGGAGTGCTCCTAGGCAGTGGGTGGTGAAGGAGGCGCAACCTGCATCATCAGCTCATACTGGAGCCCATTGAAGAAGATGCTCTGACCACGCACCGTGTGCTTGGGATCGCTAGCGCGAGTGGCCGAGACACGGCGGCCATGGCCTCCCACCGACATGCACGCACGACGGACAATGCGGTGATAAGAGCCATAAGGACGCGGGAGGTCCTCCGCAGGCTCGTACGCGTCGTGCTCCCCATACACGATCTTTGGAGTGAAGAAACCGTGATGGAGCATCAGAGCCATATGGCTCTCCAGCTCGGTGATGCGGTAGCATACAAGGATCAAGTCCTTGCGAAGGCGAAGGAGGTACTCGTCAAGGGACCTCACCAACCCCGCATGCCATGCGAGTGAAGGGTCCTGCGCGGCACCCACTGCCGCGTGGATGTTATCTAGACTGTTCGGCTACGTGAGGGACAATAAGGAAACATTTGTGCCATTCAGGGATGTTGTAGCGGAGACGGACGATGGCAACATAGGCCCCATCGAGCAATGCCGCAAGTGGGCTCGGTGCCATCCCGTTGTACCGTCGGGTTCGCTCATCCTTGTGGTGTCCATGGATGGACACCTCCGTACTGTACATCGCCGAGGTCGGGCTAACAACGAGCTCGGAGATAAGATACTCCGGCAACTCGGTAAAACCGGCGCAGCGTATCATATCTCACAAGGTCTGCTGCACGGAGTCCTCAACGATAGCCCAGGTGTAGTAACACGGCTCCCAGCGGCCTACCATCTAAGAATGAAGAAAAGATTCAGGTTAGCAATGTTATGAATAGCACTTGTATTCATCATGAGGCCAATGGGCCAGTATATATACATATACAAGAGGGTATAAAGGGAAAGCCTATTATTAGGCAATATCTATACAAGGCATATTAGGATACTGTCTAACACCTCCCCCCCCCCCCCAACAAACTCATGGTGGATCTGCACCTACATAGCTGGAAAAATTACGAAAATTTTTAGGTATCTTCCTGGATAAGTAATCTACCTTGGGTAAAATTTTCAAAATTTTTGCACTGACAGATTGCCCTGCAAAAACTCATGAGTGAGGTGCTATCCAGAAACCCAATTGCATGCCTATTGCTGTGATCTACCAATTTTTTTAATCCCTTGATCCCGAACTCGAAATCCTACAAAATTTTACGGGCTTGCTTCTGGTTTGCCTAGGTCCTTTCCATAATTTTAGTGGCATTTCACACAATGTCATAACTTCCTTATCCTTGCAACTATTCAATACGCGTCTAGTCTTTTGAACTAAGGTAAGTCTTTAAAAGAATTTTGTCTCTCGAAGAGACGGGTTAGAGTAAGATAAGATTTGAGAACTACCTACTATCTCTACAGATTTTAGGTTTTATAATTCTCTCCAAAACATCTTAACTTCTGAAAACTCTGTTTCCTATGTTTTGAATGGCACAAGAAGTAGAATATTACTCATTTTCATATTTCACCCTTTTCTTGAAAGATCAATATTTGAAGTTTGAGATAAGCATGAAACCATTTTGAAAAGTAAAATGAGAGGAGATGCTATAGAGGGATGAGTAGCATTGTACAAGGTTGCAAATAAGCTTTTATAACTAAAATAGCATTTTGAGAGAAAACGTTGTCCTTAATTCTATCGACCATACTGACCAGGGCTTTCCTACAGTCGTACGGGCTCTAATACCACCTCTTGTGGGGACCCGAAAGCGTAATCAGATTCTCACTTGCGCGTTGGACTAGAAGTGACACCCATACTCCACTTAAGTGTATGTTCACTGTCCTCAACTAGTCCCGTGCACGGATGTTAATCAAATGGCCCTCACCCAAGCAAATATGAACCATCTGATTATCATCGTACACACTTACGCATCCAAGAGAGTTCTGATTCGTTTCCGAAAACTATACCGGGATTGAAACCAACCCTTCTGGGCGTAGCACATGCTGGCTGCCTCAGAACCTTGATATCGCCCATACTCACCGAGGGGTGTTTGTCGCAGTAGGTAAGGAACGACGGTCGTTCGTGTCCACACATCGGATGGTTGAAAACAGTTCTGAGTACCCGGATATGTGTCTATTTTAGGTGAATTTGAATCAATTTAAAGAATCAAGTCTTTATTCAAATAAAACTTTGTGCAAAATCCAAATAGGCACTGGAAAGTATTGCATGACACTTCATTTCATTTTCCATAATTCTCAGGGTGTTACATGTAATTTGCTAATCAATATGTGTTCTTTTTTTAAAACCAAAAAGGGGGGAAGCACCACACGGGTGTCTTACAAAAAGAATCATCGTGTGGACAGTTGCTATTTTTTGTTTAGTCATTATGGCTAATGAGCATGCAAATAAATAAAGACCCATGGCTTCATAGTTCGGCCACTAGGCGCTTTGCATAGAAGATTTAGAAATGGTCCAATGCATTTATTTGCTTTTGGTTTTCTTTATCATGAGACTTGTTCTGATGCATATTTTAAGAATACAGTGCTGAGCTGCTGATACTTAACATTTGCTATTGTTTCTGTTTGGTGGACGCAGAAAGTATACATGTACTTCAGAGGGCAGAAGTGAAGCTAGTCATGACAGAATATTTCTGAAGTGTACCAGTAGCTCCTGTTTTGCAGTGGTTCTGTGCATACGTATCAGTACACCTTGAGTCTGTCTTTTCATGTCAGTGTTATCAAGAAATGCTTTTGAGCTAGTGTGGAGTAGGGAGGATAGAAGCACCTCTCATTATAGTTTTGTTTCTGAAACCGGGTATTTTGATTCTTTGTAAGTTGTACTTCATGTGTTATCGGATTAGTTTAGTTGCAAGTTTGGCCTGTTGGCGACCATTGCAGTAGCCAGATTATCCTTGAAATGCAGATGAGCAATTGGCCGGGAATCATATTTGTGCTTTTGAGAGTTATCTTGTGACGAACTGTATCCGTGTGCTATTGTGCTTCAATGTCTATTGATTTACCCAGGCCCAGCAAATTACTCCGGTATAATTCTGTGCAAAATTCCTTTTCTATCTGCAGAGTTGTGATGCTATCTATCTTCCTAGAACCTGGTACGCCGACCTGAAAATCTCCCGTTAAAGGTTGCCACTGCCGTTGTCGAGTAATCTCCCCGTGAGATCTGCAAGTTAGTTGGAGTCTTGGATTGACCAATTGGTGGTTGTATTTGCCGGTTTGCAGCATGCGTGCTGCACTGATGCTGCATCATGCATTAGCCCAGGTTCTGAATCCCAGTTGATATCTTTACCTCACATCCTCAGCCAGGTGAGTAGCAATGGGCCAATGGCACTCCATGCCGGGAGGTTTCTCCAGAAGCAGTGTATTTAACTCAAATTGATTGTCCCGTTGAGCCATTGCACAGTGTGGTTTAGTTTGGGCGGTTGGTCGCATACCTTGGGCCATCCTGTTGTTGCGTTGCATATATGCGGTTATGCCGGTACACGACGTGTCCATTTCTGTACTCCATTTGAACTAGCTGGAACGCCAAATTTGTCGACCTAATTATTTATCAGTCTTCTTTGACAGACTATATTCTAGGATGACATAGCACGTGATTGCGGCCACATACCGTTCCATCCAAACAAAAAAAAAGGTACTTGTAGAGAAAGTTAAAATTAAAAAAGAACAGGCAATGTTGTCATGAAATATTCTATTCCACACAAATTTGTTTTTCTAAACGACTATGAGGTTCCTTAAAACATCGGGCTTACTCAATGATTTGTTAATTAAATATGCCCAGATCACTGTAATTAACTCGAGATTAATGGCAAAGCCACAATTATTATCTGGGGTTAATTATGTGGGTCGCCACATTATGACTTTGCATAGGGTTGGATGATCCGACTAGCTAGACAATCCGACTAAGCATAACATCTATATTGTTTTCACCATTGGAAGTGTTTAAGCCAGATAATTTGAGTGTATTAGATGATCTGACTAAAAAGCACATTTTTAAAATCTGTGTCTATCAGCTACTTTATGAGGAGTGGAGCTATACATAGACCGTATGGGGGTTCTTGTGGAGTTGTTCACGACTCTGTCTCAATGTTCATCCTAGTGAGGACATGGAGGGCACTTTGAATATTGGATTGAAGCTCCTTTAAGTGCTTGAGAGAGTAGATAGGCCTAGTATGTGCATCACTTCTAGTTGCTTGACTTTGTAAAGTTCAAGTGAGTGTTCTGATCTTATTACTCTTGAAGGTTGGTGGTTCCTCAACGGCTTGGAGGCGTTAGGCTCAGTGACGTTCCTTTGTGGTGTTTGTGGAAGGCACCGAGAGTCTTGTGGAGGTTCAGAGTCCACTTATCCAGAGTGGAAAAGGACTATCATGAGTAGATGGCTTGATTCCTTGCGAGGTTCTGACTTGGAGCTAGACTCCTGCGAAAGTGCTCCAATGGGAAGGAGGAGAGATCATCGAATCTCCAAGACCTCGGTAAAAAAGCTGTTTGTGCCTATTGTATCTTTTACGTTTCCATATTACTTTGTCATTTTTATATTCCTAGATTCCTTGAATTGTGTAGGGTTAGAATTAGGTTGCAAAACTCATATAGAAAGCCTAGACACATAGGCTGAGCTAGTAAAGTTCAACGTTTTAATGAAGCCTTTGTTGCCAAAAGAATACCAATTCACCCCCTCTTGGGAATCTGATAAACTTCACTTTGGTTGCCGGAGCTAGAGAGAGCACATGGCCAAAGCAGAATCGAGGTGAAGCTGGGAAAGAGTCACCGAATCACCACCGAAAGTCACCACCATCGCATTGCGTGGTGCGTGCGCACAGAGGATGTTGCCACTGAGACCACCAAGAGTGATGGAGAGACGGGATGTCTATGCCGCCGTCACTGTGGACGTCGTGCGAGTTAGGCTGCCATGGCCATTGCGCCACCACCTTGGTTGAAGTCCTAATCAGGATCATGATCGAAATTGATCCGATTGGGTTTATTAACCCTAATAAGTTTTGGGTGGAAAGGCGATTTTGACCAGGATTCGATCCGAATCAGTGGGTCGGATCCGAATAAGAACCCGATAGGACCCAAAACCACCAGACGATAGAACCCCTGTAATATCGGAGAATCACGGATAAGTTTCTAATTCATTGAAATTAGGTACTTAAAGGTCAAAATTTTGTGAAGAAACCCCTAAAACTTAATTATAAAGTTTTAGGGCTTCCACCACATATAAATCCGTGGATTAAGCCATGGAAAGTTTTTGTTGTTATATTTAGGTATTTTAAGTTTTATTTAATTACCAAAAATTATTTTTATCCATTTTTAAATTCTTAGAAATTTATTATATGTCCAAAAAATTAGCAAAAAATTTATAAAATTCATATTTACTATGTTTTTAAATTGAATTACTAATCTCTTGCATGATTTGATGATGGTAGACTTGTTGAGATAGCCATGAATGCTCTACTTGTTCATTGGCATCATGAACAATAGTTAAGACAAAATACATCTATTGGGAGATGGAGGCAGGGTTGTATTTGATAGTTAGGGATCTGGAGCATGTCCTTGAGGGAGACAACTGTGCTATCATAAAGCAAAGGGCAAGGGCGGCCCATGATCTTCCTTTGTAATCATCTCTATGTTGAATTGTGCTATGAACTTGCTACTGTGACCTATATGATTTGTGGGAGGCTTTTAAGGAGAAGTTCAAGGCATTTGAAAAGATGAGTGTCCAGTATGAGGCATTTGAAAGTTGAATTCATATGAAGTTGGTAGACTACACGTCTGTTGTAACATACGATCTAAACCTCTTATGCGTAGTCAACACACTCAAGGCATGTGGGATGACTATCACTGAAGATGCGATGATCCAAAAGATTCTTCATAGTATTTCTCCAAGTAATTGTGTACTATTTTAACCAAAAAGAGATGGTACTATTCAGTTGAGAAAACCACCAATGATACAATCGCCTAAGATGAGGTATGGTCCATCCAAGGGAGACAGGTTCAAAAGAAGGGATCGTAGAGGACAAAGAATGCGCACAAGGAGAAGTAGACAATATAGATCTCCATCATTTGACTACACTCATGGAAGTGAGAGTGGTTATGGGGTCTATAGGCTCAGCCAATTGACATCTTCAATGGATAAACACATGGCAATGTTTTGGTTAAAACTTACAAGTCCTATTGTATATTTATATATAATATTAGTCGAATGATGTATTAGGATGGTGTTAAATTATAAAATACTAAATCTTGGTTTATACTATTCAAAGACAGTTAATAAACTTGAATTAAAGTATAATCTGTAGTTCATATCTATGAATAAAATTTGATTCAACCTTATGTATGTTGTTTACTTGTATAGTTTATGCTTGACATATACTAGCATAAACACTTTTGCAATATTTTAATACATGCAATTGTTTATCTTTTGCTTATAGAGATAGTACAATGAATGGAGGGGAAATAAAATATGTTTTTAGTTAGTTGCACCACGAATATTATCTTGAGAGAAAGAAAGTACTTAAAAATCTTGAGCAAGATGATTGCCAATATTCTGACCATATCTAGTAAATGTGGTAACATTGTTGGATCTGGAAGAGTTTCAGTACTGTTACCGATGGAACTAAAATAGTTATCAAGGATGCATTATTACTACCAAAATCAATGGACTAGTTGTTTTTGAATGTGAAATGAATTTCAGGGTCATCCAAGGTATCATATGATGAGCTGGATCATACAACAATCTTCTAGCCACAGGTTGAGGGCCAACAAAATCTGTAATCTATCACACTTTGTGTGTGAAGGTCGTGGTAAAGACAAGCTGATTACGAGACCCTCGTGTCAATGTTCAAGACCCGAGGGGTCCCTAGATAGAGCTTACAAATATAAGTTTGGTGGCCTTTGTCAAGTAAATCAAAGATTGAAAGGAGTAGGAAATGTGATTGCTTCTTTATTAGGTCAAAAGTGTTTATAGAGTACAAACTTTTTGAGTGAAGAACTAAAAAACTAATGATCCTTAACCTTGATCTTGTGATTATGAACCTTGTGTTTGAATCCTTGTGGAAGTCTCCTATTTATAGCAGACGAAGGGAAGGTAGTTGTCATCATCTAAGAGGTGTATTTCCGCCAAAATATGTCTTCTCGCTGAAGAGATGTCTTTTGTCGAAAGAGGCATCTCTTCTTAGGGAGTAACTTTCAATCGGTTGTATGTACCTGTTAGATTAAGTGTCTCCCACAAGCTAGTCTTATGCGATGGTAACTTTCTCCCCAACCTCGACCACGTCAGGGTGAAGGCTATCCCATATCCGACCTGTATGCTAGTCGGATTATTCCGGCCAGCGTATGTATAACTAGTCAAGGATAATTCCACGTGGCTAAATTTAGCTCTGGTTGAAATCATAACTATGTAATGGGCCCTGGGCCATATTTTTACTTTATGGGTCTTTTTTATCTGTAAGTGCGTAGGCCCAGAATTAATGGACATATTAATCGTCGTCACCTCGTATCATAAGAAAGGGATGAACTACCTGGTTTCCAAGAGAGAATTTAGGGGGCATCTGTGGACAAATTGAGTCTGTGTTTGGGCCATTCGGGTACTTTATGAAACTTATTGATGCATCGACTAGTCAAATGAATGTGATTCTACTTTCCACTCAAAAATATGTATTTGCTAATTGATTTCATAGATTATTACACTAAGGGCCAAGTTTTCGGATCATCGGATCAAATCTGTTAGAATGGATAATGCTGGAGAGTTCACTCAAAAGCATTTAATGATTATTGCATGACCTTAGAAATTAAAGTGGAATATTATATCCCATACATTCATACTCAGAACAGACTTGTAGAATTGCCAATTAAAAGGATCAAGTTGATTGCTATATATATCTTTACTGATGAGTTGTTAGTTGCCCACTACGTGATGCGGACATGCGTTTTTACATGACACCACATTGATACAACTTTGTTCATCCGTTTACCACAAGTATTCAGCTTTCTAGTTAGTGTGTGGGAAAGAACTATGTATTTCCTATCAGTTTAAATTTGGTAATGCTGTGTATGTGCTGATCTCACCACCTCAGCATACATAAATGGGCCTCCACCATAAATTGGGAAATTACATGGGATTTGAATCTCTGCCAATTCTAAAATATCTTGAGCCCATGACAGGGATATGTTGAAAGCAGGACACGTTGATTGCATATTTAATGAAGATTTATTTCCAGCATTAGGGGGAGGAAAAGACCCTAATTTGGAATACCTGAACTATCATGGCATGATAGCAGTCTTCGTGATATGGATCCACACACTTAAGAAGCTGGACAAGAGGTTTTGAGGATCATTGATTTGCAATAACTTTCAAACTAGTTGCCAGATTCATTCATGGAGCATAAGGGAGTTACTTAGTCACACATTCTAGTTGTGAATGCATTAAGAGAGTAGAACCATCCTGAGCTTTGGGTTTTACCTCAGAATCATGTTCCATGTGCAAGAAGTGGGGGAGACCTCTTAGTTCTAAAGATCAGATCGTGGAGACATCCGCTTAAGAGACGAGTTGAACTGGGGGAGAAACTCCATTAACTAAATTCAAATAAAAATAATCTAGGAGATACTGGTCCATAGAATCCAAGAGATAAGTATGTTCATTTTTGGGGAAATGTGACAATTGTTCATCCAAGGAGAGATGAAACAAAACTAGTAAAATCACGCGCATAACCAAAAAAACACTAGAACTACGAAAATTGAAATAATAAATTCTACCATATTGGGAAATCACAGATTTGATTGATTTGAATGAAGTGACAATTGATTTGAATAAAGAGTATGCCACAAATTATGTACATACTGGGGAATATACTTGAGACAGGTATGTATGCTAATAGCTGCTGCTTTTGCCTCTAAGATTGTTTTCCATATTGACAATTCGGATGTCAACCCAAAGACTATACTAAATGCAAAAGCTGCCCTGATTGGGATAAATGGAAGGATACAATTGACGCAAAATTAAACTAAAATAAATAAGAGAAAGGTCTTTGGACAAGTGTTCAAGACTCCTCGAGATATCATTCCTGTTGATCACAAATGGGTGTTTGTGATAAATAGGAATGAAAATTGATGTGGTGAGGTATAAAGCGAGTTTTATAGCACAAGGGTTTACATAGAGACCTGACATCGATTATGATGAAACTTATTCTCCTATTATGTATTGCACTACATTCCGTTACCAAATATCTTTGGCAGCAGAGACATGAATATGAATATGAAACTCATGGATGTTGTGACTGTATATTTGTCTAAGCCACTTGATTCAAAAATTTATATAACGATTTCTGAGGGACTAAAGATCCTACGTGCAAGCGAGAATGACAATTGCAACATTTATAGTGTGTAATTGCAAAGATCGCTACATAAATAAAAGTAGTCTAGTCTTATATGGTACAACCGACTATCTAGTCTTATATGGTACAACCGACTAAGTGAATTATTTCCGATGATAGGATATGTCAAAAACGATGTTTGTCCCTGTGTGCTCTTAAAGAAATCCATGATAGTCATAGGATTCTATATCATCTCAATGTATGTAGATAATTCGAGCATCATTGGAACCAATGAGGACATCATCAAAGCTAGATCATACTTAAAGACGGAGTTCAAGATGAAAGATTTGGGTGAAACCAAATTGTCTCATTTTACAGATTGAAAATATGTCCGTGGCATATTTTTGAACCAAACTACCTACACAAAGTTGATGTTGGAGAAATTTGCTCATGATGAAGTAAAACTTCTTAGTATACCCATGGTCGTTAGGACATTGGATCTAGAGAAAGGTCTATATGATTCTAGACAAGAAAATGAGGATGTGTTGGGGCCGTAGACTGAATATTTGAGTGCTATTGGTGCACTTCTATACCTTGCCAATTTTCCTAGGCTTGACATTGCTTTTGCAGTGAATATTTTGGTAAGATATTCGTTTGAGCCCACAAAGAGGTATTGGACTGAAACTAACCACATCATCAGAACTTGAAAGGTTTAGTGGATCATGGATTCTTTTACCCAAAAGGTCAATATACCACAATAAGTTGTTACTCTATTGCTGGTTATTTGTCGGATCCCCATAATGCCATATCTTAGACTGGTTGTCTTTCTAAATGGAAGAACTACGACTTCATGAAAATCATTAAAACAGTCAATAGTTGCCATGTTAGCTATCATGATGGGATAATTCAACTATATGAGACCACTCGTGAGTGCATTTGGCTTAGAAGATCGATTCATTACATTCAAGAGTCATGTGGTGTGATTATCCATCAGGATAATGCAGCATGCATTGCACAAATGAAGAATGGTTATGTTGAAATACAGCAGGACTCAGGAGATAGGGAATGTTGAAATACAAAAGATTCAAACTAGTACAAATCTAACTTATCTATTTACCAAAGTCTTACTGACATCCATGTTTAAAAAGCATGTGAGGCATAGGTATGAAAAGACTTGTAGAGTTGAAGTTTGAGGGGGGGGGGTATATGAACTTCATATGTGATCATCTTTCGGAAGCCTTGGGGGCGTATATGAACTTCATATGTGATCATCTTTCGAAAGTCTTGGGGGTTGTATATGAACTTCATATGTGATCATCATTCGGATGATATGTTGTACTCTTTGCCCCTTATTTGACTTTTGTCTCACCGAGTTTTCTCAATTGAAGGTTTTAAATGAGGCAATATATGCAGTGGCATAAGACACATGAGCTATGTACTCTCTTCTCTTGTCCTTTTTTCTCACTGGGCTTTTGGAATGAGTTTTTAACGAGGTATGAGCACAACATTAAAAAAGTGTCCAAGAGGAGTGAAGTGGAATACTATGCTCCATATATATGTGTGGACACTTTTTCGAATTGACTCCTGTGAGGATCATAATTATGACTGATGCATCCCTCCCGGTCAAGACTGCGTTCTTCGCGGCCCAAAGTATGGCGCCACGTGTGCCTCGCCCGACGAGCGGACTGCCCAACTGGCCCAGGGGTGTGGGCCTTGGACCACGAGAGAAATACACACCTTGGCTGCCATAGCCAGGCCATAAGAGTCCTATGTGGCCTCCAAAAGACTAGCCTAATGGGGGGAGGGTTGCTCTCCCTTTTAAGGTGGTATTCTCTCCCCTTCCAAGCAAGGTGGTACTATCATTCTCACCCTCTTGTTTTGGGACCTAGCTCTGATACCAACTGATGCATCCCTCCCGGGTGCGCACCGTGCCCTTTGCGGCTCAGCCGTATGGCGCACGTGTCTCGCTCGACGAGCAGACTGCCCAACTGGCCCAGGGGTGTGGGCCTTGGACCACGAGAGAAATACACACCTTGGTTGCCATAGCCAGACCATAAGAGTCTCATGTGGCCCCAAAAGACTAGCCTAATGGGGGGAGGGTTGCTCTCCCTTTTAAGGTGGTATTCTCTCCCCTCCACAAGCAAGGTGGTACTATCAATGACTCGGAGTCAAAATATACTACTCTAAGATCTAGCTTTCTTCTTCGGCAAGAAATTCCTATCCTCTAGATATAGAGGCATATTATACACGCACTATAAAATATCAATAAAGAGAAAATAGCTGAGAACTTACTTCTTCTATCTCTATTTTGATGGATAAATAATGATCTCAGTACATAATAATTGTATGGCCAACATAACGTGTTTTTTTTAAAAAAAGAGAAGTAATATCTTTGTAGTTCAATAGAGTGTTGCAAGTGTTTTGGAAAAAAAAAGAGAGTGTATAGGTATTATTTGGATGTTTTCGTCCCAAAAATTATCCAAATCTCAAAGCAAATTCAATAGCCACAAATTTAGACGATGGTTGCTAAAGAAAATATCCGGATAAAAGTTATCAAAACCGAAACAGAATGTTGCAAGAGCATCACCAGGGAATCATCATGCAATAGAGCAGCAAACAGGCACACATGACGCTCACCTTTTCCAGCCTTCGTTCTCTCATCCGCAGCAGGCCATCCTCCTGCCGCCACGTAGGACCACCATATCTGCAACCACAAAACCACCACCAAGCTTGCTTCTCCCCCTGCGTCTATGGCCGCCGTCACAATTCCAAACCATCGACTCATCATCGTCATGCAGGACAAAACACAGCCCAGGAAAAATTCAGTGTCCAGATGAAGAATTAGCGCACAGACAAATAACACAATCATCACGAGCTAGCTAGCTCGACATAGGCAAGATCTCGTCGCCGTCTCGCCGAGCACTTGAGCCCACCACAAGCTGGCTCCTGATCTCACCATATCACCACACAGAGTAGGCAAGAACGGACACCACACACTCCTAGCTAGCTAGCTAGCTTCCGTCTCTAGCTACTGCTGGTCTTAGCTAGTGAGTAGTGCTACCACTCTTCTTGCTCATCTTGTCAAGCTAGGGAATTGAATTGAAGGTCGGGTTCTCGAAGTTGAAGTGGGCTTATCAATGGCAGCCTTCACGCTGCACGCGGGCGAGGCCACCTCGCTCTACTCGGCGAGCACGACGACCATCCTGTTGAGTAGCAGGAGGAGGGGCGCCTTCCGCGTGTCGTGCTCGGCGGCGGAGAAGACGATGGTGATCGGGCTGGCGGCCGACTCCGGGTGCGGGAAGAGCACGTTCATGCGGCGGCTGACGAGCGTGTTCGGCGGCACGGCCGAGCCGCCCAAGGGCGGGAACCCGGACTCCAACACGCTCATCAGCGACACCACCACCGTGATCTGCCTCGACGACTACCACTCGCTCGACCGCACGGGGCGCAAGGAGAAGGGCGTCACGGCTCTGGACCCGCGCGCCAACGACTTCGATCTCATGTACGAGCAGGTGAAGGCCATCAAGGAGGGCCAGGCCGTCGAGAAGCCCATCTACAACCACGTCACTGGCCTCCTCGACCCGCCCGAGCTCATCACGCCCCCCAAGATCCTCGTCATCGAGGGACTGCACCCAATGTGAGTGCGTTCATGCATGCTCTTCCTTGATTAATCTGCATCTTGATTAAATCTAGATCTGTTGATTCGCTGTGCTGTTCTGTTAACTGCTCATTGATGTATTGTGTAACTTACTAACCTTGTGTTGCATTCCAGGTTTGATGAGCGTGTGAGGGACCTGCTGGACTTCAGCATCTACCTGGACATCAGCGACGAAGTCAAGTTTGCGTGGAAAATTCTGGTCAGTTTCAGTTGTAAGCAGAGAGTGCACAAGAACAAGATCGCTCACTTCCTTGATTCCCCGTGACAATTAACTGCTCTTATCATTTTCCGCTGCTCTATTCTGCAGAGAGACATGGAAGAGCGTGGGCACAGCCTCGAGAGCATAAAGGCCAGTATCAAGGCCCGGAAACCCGATTTCGATGCTTACATTGGTACGTAACCTCTACTTCTCAGTGCTAACACATGGTCACTGATCGATAAATGCTGTTTCACAACCAGTAGAGACTATCAAGCACTATCAACAAGCTTCAGTGTGTCGTATCCCTTTACCGTCGGCGATTCGCCGGGACGTGAGACCGCTACTCCGATCCAGAGGAAGAAGATAGGGCAAGGAAGAGCAGAATTTATTTCTCGTTCATTTTTCATCATGGTCCCTTTCTTCCGCAGCACAGCCATATAAACTTTCCCACAGACACTGACAACCGGCCCCTCAAGTACTATATTCTCCGATGCAAACCCCACACGCACACCACTGCTATTGAAAAAACCCTCTCTGTGTATAGGTATCATCCGGATGTTTTTGTTCTAAAAGTCATCCAAACTTTGAACCGTATGATCAAAAGACATATCCGTAGGATCAACCCACCTCGAATTCAGGGGGGGCGTGCGTCGAGCTGAAAGCAAATCCAATGGCCAAGAATTTGGATGATGGTTGCTAAAGAAAACATCCGGATAAATCCTCTGTTCTAAAGTCTCTTATCTCCTATCCTATGGCACATTACCCTTGTCTGTTACACAGTGCCAATCCCAAACCATACTACACAGAGTTTTGAAACTAAAACCATACTACAAAGATCAAAGCATCATACCCAGTTGCATCTTTTTCTGCGTGCAGACCCGCAGAAGCAGTACGCCGACGCCGTGATAGAGGTTCTGCCGACGAAGTTGATCCCCGACGACGACGAAGGGAAGGTGCTGCGCGTGAAGCTGATCATGAAGGAAGGCGTGAAGCACTTCGCCACGGTCTACCTCTTCGACGAAGGATCGACCATCGGCTGGATCCCCTGCGGGAGGAAGCTCTCCTGCTCCTACCCCGGCATCAAGTTCGCCTACCGCCCAGACACCCACTTCGGCCACGAGGTAATCGCTAATCAAATTCAGCATTTCAGCTTACCACTGTGCCCTTGCTATGGCCACGAATCGATCTTGCATGATGCAGAGACACAGTTCTAGACTAGGGATGTTAATCTTTTGCCTGTGGCGTTTGTTTCGATCTGCAGGTGTCGGTGCTGGAGATGGACGGGCAGTTCGACAATCTGGAAGAGCTCATCTACGTGGAGAGCCACCTGAGCAACCTGTCCACCAAGTTCTACGGGGAGGTGACGCAGCAGATGCTCAAGCACGCCGACTTCCCGGGGAGCAACAACGGCACAGGTCTCTTCCAGACCATCACCGGGCTCAAGATCAGGGACCTCTACGAGCAGAACGTCGCCGAGAGGGCCGGCGTGCCGGCGGAGGCCGCGAAGGTCTGACTAGATCTACCTGATGGCTGCACCGGCTTTGATCAGATGAGAGCAATTAACCACGGATCCAACCCTTGGTGTGTTTTCTTGTAACTATATTGGATTGTTGTATGGTGTGTCGGAGAGTTGCAATTTTGCAAAGGGCAGTGCATTGGCTTCCACCGGGGCTTCTGAAGAGCTTGTCAGCTCCGCTGCATGTCCATGAGGGAATAATCTCTTTGTTACTCGTACATCTCTTCTTGCTGCACTTCAATGTAGAAAGCAATCTGGAGTAATTGCTTTACTAGTACATCTCTTCTTGCCACACTTCAATGTAGAAAGCAATCTGGAGTAATTCAACATCTCTTCTTGCCACACTTCAATGTAGAAAGCAATATTTTTTTTGAAAAGAAGGCAGAACCTCTGCCGAATTAATTAAAATTAGGTTAGAGCAAAAGTACAAAGTAGCATGGCAGTGAGAAGACAACAACAGAGGCTAAGAAACCAGAAAAAGAAAGAATAAGATCGCCAGAACAGGCGGCAACGAGCGGAGTGGATCCCCGACTACTCAGAAGTAGTTGGACTCCTTGCAAGATGGAAGGTAGATGATGTAGAAAGCAATACGGAGTAGTTGCTTTGTGATATCAGAAGGCAAATTCTTCATTAGCGCGACTCTTGCTGGCTTGCATGTTGGTGCAATTAGGGGTGCAAATGGAGCGGATACGGACGGATTTTGCTCATCCCGTATCCTATTTCAAATTTTTTCTCGGACACATAATCGGACACGGACAGTGCCGGATTCGAATACGAATACGGATTACTTCGGTCACGAATACGGAGCGAATACAGATCGTTCCGGATACGGTTAGTCTCAGTCACGAATAGTTAGTCGGAAAATGCGTGAAAGCAGAAACCATATATGTCACATATATTAGGATCAATCAACCATACACAAAACTTTACTTAACTTTCAAGACATGTAAGTGTTTCAAAATCAATAATAGTTGCATTCCCTACATAAGAATAATATACAACCAAGTACAATTCCAATCAACATATGCACTTATATGATGTAGCACATCCAACTGCAATCAAGTGTTTTGTAGTGCAATTATAAGAGCTTGCTCCAGAAAGTAGTGCAATTATATTACAACTTGCTCACATTATATCACAGGCTCACAACAAAGACTATGTTTCACATTATATTACAACTTGCCTAATCGATAGCACATAACCAACACGCAACATCTAAAATACAATAGCAAGCAATCGTAATTCAAATACACACATTATGAACAATATTGCAAGGGTATCAGGTCGGATATTTACCGGGTATTGGGTCGGATATTTACCGGATATCGGATCGGATATTGCTCTTCCCATATCCTAACCTATATTACATGAGATTTTTCGGATACGGATCGGATATTGCTCTTCCCATATCCTAACCCATATTACATCGGATTTTCCAGATACGAATACGGATAACATCGGTACGGATTTTTTCAAATACGGTATCAGATCGGTCGAGAAATATCCGCTCGGTTTGCACCCCTAGGTGCAATGGCTATGCGGTATGGGCAATCGCTGATTGGTCCGGGAACGAGGTCCTGACCCCTGTCACCCTGTTTAAGGTTAACAACGTTCCAGGGCAAGCTGGATTGTGGAGACAAGCGATCTAGTCTAAATATATGAATCCCGATGGGAATCATGCAAAAATAACGCGGCCACGTCATCCCAATATCTACAACCGTCTGATCTACCCTCTAGGCCATATAAACCGTCCGATCTCTACCTAAGGGAAACATCTTCTAGGTCGTTCAAGAATCTTGAAATCACGGTACTTTACATTTTTACAAACAGGTCCCCCTCTTTCTCCCCGAACTCACCTCCCTCTCGCCCATCCATCGATCTCGCGGCGTCCCCGTCTCCCTGGAACCGGCGCTTCTTCCCCCCGCGACGCCGCCACCACTTCCACCTCCCTTCACGCCTCCTTCTCCCTGCGCCGGCCCACTGCGTCCGCGCCGGCTTCCTCCCGCCGCTTCCCATCCTTCTCCGCTCCTTTCCGTGCGCTCCACTACCTTCGCCTCTTCCCCGAGCCGCCGCCCTGTAAGGAAGGAAGGAAGCCTCTCGCTACTCCAGAGAAGAGCGCTGCTCCGGTGGCAGGGTGACGAGTGGAGAGAGATCAACATCTTCGAGCCTGGCCACATCTAGCCCGCATCGAGGTAAAACTACCCGTTCCCCATTCCCCCCGCGATCTTTTTTGGTGTTTTTTCAGTGCTTGTGTGTGTGTGTGTGTGGTTTCGTGCGCTGGGTGGATCATCGGATCCCGCTGGTGGTTTGCAGTGGGTTGTTTGGGCTACTTTTGCTGCGGATTTGGCGCTAGATGCGTGATTTAGGGTTCATTGATTGGATGCGTGTTTGTTGAGGAGTTTAGCTTTGTTAGTCCTGTATGGCTCACACTGTTGGAATCGCTTTGTATGCCAGGAGAATGCCTCGCAAGGTTGTCTCTGGGCCCGACTACGATGACGAGTACGATGACTATGACGAGTACGATGACGACTACGGTGATTATGACGAGACCGGGCATGGCGACATTCAGCACCCTGTGAAGAAGGGTATGTTGTGTAGCAGTCAAGCTACTATTAAACCGTGTACAGCCGTAAGGAAGGGGGAATTACTATCCGTGCTGCTTTCTTTTACAGCAGTGTAGGTTGTTAGAAGCCTTAAACTGAGGTACCGTTGTCTTGCTGGTAATGTTCATGCTGTTAATTTTGACACATTTGTTTCCGTTGTGCTTGCTATCACATTCTCAATAGTCTGAATGTGACAAACAGCGATACTGCATGCTCCTCCCCAACACCATTGTTTTCGTGCAAACAAATCGGTGATCATTCAGCTTGTTGTTGTTGGTTCCCCGGTCTTGCATTAATTTCCACTGCCTATTTAGCCCACCAGTTGCTAATAATGATTGTTGTTGATTGCATGTACCTGTGTCCATTTAACCGTGCATGCATATATGAAATAATGGCTTATTATTACCTGTTAACTCTATCTTCTTATGGGGTACTATGGAGATGGGGCGTCAGCGTCCATATGCATTTCTGGACTGAGAGTCAAATATCGTCCATCCAGTCAGGCGGTCAAAACTTACAGAAAAAAAAAACTTACTGCAAAAGTAAATTTGCACAAATTGGTTGAAACTTAGCAGGTTACTAGCCGGAGCTAACCAGTTTTCCTGCTGGTTACTTACTGATTTTGGCACATATGCATCTATAGTTTAAGCATTCTAAGCTTTGCAAATAGTTCTTATGACCACAGGGCTAATTGTTTAAACTAATATTGTTTTGGGTCTGCAAAGATTCCATGCTTTGCACCATTGTTGCACAATGTAGGCTTTGATTAGTTACTCTGCTGATTAATCTAACTGCCTTTAGTATGGCTCCTTGGTCTCTAATGTTATGTCGCCATTGTCTTGTGTAGAATCACTGAAGAAGTCTTCGAGTACTGTGCCTGTGCTTTGGACATGCTCCATGTGCACGTTCGATAATCATGAAACCATGGTATACTGTGAGATGTGTGGGGTCTTCCGAGAATCCTTTGTCAAATCTGCTAAGGATGTCTCGATTAAAGGTATTTTGAGTCTCACACATATTTCAACCATTCTGATTCTGTTTGAATTGAAATCCGTTTGTACACATGGAATTATAATATAATCCTGTCTGCTATTGCTGTACTATTAGATCCAGTCAATGGAATATCAAGTAATTTTGGGACACCTGCAGTGTCAAAAACTGATTCTGCCAAGATGCCAGTGAAGACTCATACTACAGACATCAATTATGATTCTGAGAGCAAGTATGCTAGTACATCCCATGGTAAAGGTATTATTGTGCACATTGGGCATTGGCATTAGTTGTATATACTGTCGATATGTGTAACTAAGTGCCCAGTTTTTTTGTACCTTCAAATTACCCTCCTTCCTTATCACCCCAGTAAATAGGAAAAGGAGGAAAGAAAAAGGATGATTCACAATATAACCAAGCATATTTGCTTATCTTATGCGATGGAAACACTGTTTTGACCTTTTCTTTTCTAAGCACCAAGATTTCATATTCTCGTGGCTTTGTGGACTATAAAAATACTTTCCTTGCTGTTCAGTCTAAGCATGTTTCAACCCAAGAAAAGTTTTGCCGATTTTATTTAGTAGCATTGGACCATCTATATCTGTAATTTGGATGCCAAACATTGTCAACACATACAACTTAAAATTGGTTCGCTTGTTGGATGCCTTGGTGGTCAATGTCTTGTGAATCAAGTTGTTCTTGTGTTAAGGGTGAAGTGGTTAACTAAATTGCAGTGCTGCTCATAGCCTCATACTATTACAAGGTCATATTCACCTGTTGGTTGATAAGCTTGTCTGTTGGAAATGAAAGCTGTTAGCTTTGGTTTTTATTTCCTCATTTTTAATTACTTGCTTATCTCAACAGTCAATTCC
This sequence comes from Rhipidocladum racemiflorum, assembly GCA_036346355.1. Classification (NCBI taxonomy): domain Eukaryota; kingdom Viridiplantae; phylum Streptophyta; class Magnoliopsida; order Poales; family Poaceae; genus Rhipidocladum; species Rhipidocladum racemiflorum. Next base: position 63,935,420 of record CM070576.1, on the reverse strand, counting down.
ACAAAGTCGGCTTCTGCTGGTAGCTCATCAGCGACTGGAAAAAAGAAGCAACCCATTATACTTCCTGAAGAAGATGTGCCTATCGAGAGGACAGCTCAATTGATTCCTGATCATTTTCAGCTAAAGTACGACCAGAGTAGTGGGACTGGCAGTTCTTTGCAGAATGAGGATGTGGCCCAGACACTTTCTCCTGACATAAGCCAGCTAAGTTTAGAAAAAAACAATGTAAATGTTACAAAACCTTATTTACCTGAAGAATATAAGCCTGAGAAGTGGATGTTAGTTGATCCGGAGTCAGGGGCGCTGAACCAACTAAACCTTGCAATAGTAGGTTACTACTCATCTTCTGTTGTAAATGTGTTATCTATTCTTTTCACATTTTGTTCTTCTAAAAAGTTTTTTGTCTAAAGGGATACCTGCCTCTGAACAATTTGGTTAGGTTGGTCATGTTGATTCTGGCAAGTCAACACTATCTGGGAGATTGCTACACCTATTAGGAAGGATATCGAAAAAAGATATGCACAAGAATGAGAAGGAAGCTAAAGAAAAAGTAATTTGCTCCTGTCTTTTGCATCAGCTACTCTACTTCATCTTGACGTACTATTGATATCTAACTGTTTGTGTTGTATAATTCATTTTTTCAGGGAAAGGGGTCATTTGCATATGCATGGGCCATGGATGAGAGCAGTGAAGAAAGAGAAAGAGGTGTCACAATGACAGTGGCTGTGGCTTATTTGGAGACCAAGAAATACCGTGTAGTTTTGCTCGACTCTCCTGGCCACAAAGATTTTGTGCCAAATATGATATCAGGTGCAACACAAGCTGATGCAGCTATTCTTGTGGTGGATGCTTGCACTGGTTCTTTTGAAGCTGGCATGGATGGTGAAGGAGGGAAAAGTGTTGGCCAGACAAAGGAGCATGCTCAGCTTATTAGAAGCTTTGGTGTTGAACAGCTTATTGTTGCGGTCAACAAGATGGATGTTGTTGGGTACTCAAAAGAAAGATTTGAGTTCATCAAGGTACAACTTGGTAGTTTCCTGCGGTCATGCAACTTCAGAGATACATCTGTTACCTGGATTCCTCTCAGTGCTGCAGAAAATCAGAATTTGATCAAACCTCCTTCGGATGCTCGTTTGACCTCCTGGTAAGCTCTGTTTCTGGTAGACTTTTGTTTCATTTGAGGTAACTTGTTGTGACACGCCCTTTTCTTTCAAAAATGATAATTTATGGCAAGAAGTCTTGGTTTCCTTTCTGTTTAGAAGGCACAATTCAACAATCCTTGGATTTATCCCATCTCATGTGATTAAATAATTTGGAGGGTACTAATCAGCATGGACAGGCTATAGTAAATATTTACATATATTACTCCATTGTTGTTGCGCTCATATTTCCATTAGTTGTTAATTTGTTTATCCAGTTTTGGAGGACATTCTTGCAAACAGCTGCACTGCTATGGATTTATATGTGCTAGTATACCTGTTTAGTTGCCTTCTGGAGGACAATTTTCTGCTGGTCTTAGAATGATATGCTATGCCTATAGTTAAATCTTAGTTTTCATCGCAAAAAAAGGTAGTTTAGTTCAGGTAAAACCTTTCAGAGACTGGTTTTTACTGGTCTGGTAGCATTTATTTTCACTAGTCAATTGATTTATCTTGCCATTTCCTCCTTTTTGATATGCTAATGTGGTCTGTAGAATGTACCCACTTCGGCCAAATTTGAGAGTTTTGATTTTAACATATATATGAGAATATAACTGATTTTTTGAAATATTTTGGGGCAAACTATCAATCTTAACAAAATCCCATTTTTTACCTCCACAATTTGAATCTTGAATGGAGACATCATTCTAGGTATCAAGGGTTCAGTCTCTTGGATGCTATAGATTCCCTGCAGCTTCCTTCTCGGGATGTTTCAAAACCCCTCATTCTTCCTATCTGCGATGTTATCAAGTCTCAGTCGACAGGGCAGCTAGCAGCTTTTGGAAAATTAGAAACTGGGGCTATTCAAAATGGTTCAAAGGTATATTCCTCTAAACCTTTCTTTTCTGCAGAAGCTGTCAATATTCCTATATTGCATTGGGGTCAGTTACAACAATGAGGTTAGATTGATTCAAGTCTATTTAGAGCGTGACCTGATTGTGGAATGCCAATCTTTCAGTAACAGCGTGATGTGATAATTGTACTGGGAAAAATACCTTTTCCATTCTCCTTGCTTGATAGTTCAATTGAATGGCTGCTCTTGATTATTTTTTGAGACATTTATCTCTCTCCTGACAGCTTGGATTTTTTTTGCTGTGCAGGTCTTAGTTTTACCTTGTGGGCAAGTGGCAACAGTGAAAACTATCGAACGGGACTCTTGTTCATGCAGCATAGCAAGAGCTGGTGACAATGTGGCGGTTAGTTTACTGGGTGTTGATGGGAGCCAACTATTAGCTGGCGGGGTTCTTTGTCACCCTGGTTTCCCGGTGCCTGTAGCTAAGAAGTTGGAGCTAAAGGTTCTAGTCTTGGACATCGCCACTCCTATTCTTTTTGGTTCTCAGGTAAAGATATAACCAAAAGCCCTGTTTGCTTAGCTTCTTTCCCAGTGTAATCATAATAATGATATGGACCTAGGTGGAGTTTCACATACATCATGTGAAGGAAGCTGCAAGGATAGAAAAAATCGTGGCATTGCTTGACAAGACTGGCAAACTAAGTAAAACGGCACCTCGGTTTCTTAAATCAAAGCAGAATGCTGTTGTACAGGTAATCAGCAAGCACTGATCTCTGTGAACAGCTTGCTTTAATCAAGTTCCATACCCTGATATCACATCATTTAGTGGAATTCGCACAATGCAGTTCATTATTTGTAATCATCCAACCCTTTGTCAGGTTGCCCTAGACGTAGCGGTCTGTGTTCAGGAATTCTCCAAAAGCCGGGCTCTTGGGAGGGCATTCTTAAGGTCGTCTGGAAGCACAATTGCTGTCGGTATCGTGCATCGGATAATCACGCAAGATCAGAACTAGAGCATGACCTGCCAGGTAAATGCACTCTCCCATCCGAAACCTGAGCCCAGTTGCTGCCGTCCTTCGGGGTGATTAGTGTAGTAGACTCGTAATGGTTACTGTACTACTGGTCAATCAGAAGCCTGGCGCTGTCTTTTTTGTTCTCTATTTGCTTGTCACCATTGCCATTTGTGCATTCGTATTTGAGATATACCTTGTAAAATAGTAACACCTGTGAGTGACTTCTAATCCCCGGCATTTTTGCAAAATCACTGAAATCCCTTTCGATGATGAGTTTTTTTTTTTTATTAAGCTGGTAAATGCAAGATAGCAAACCTTCATAGCATTCTTGCTTGATTCCAAGAGCTCCATTTTTTTTGGGCAGAAAATGACTTTGTTCTACTTGTGACTAATGACACTTCTACTTGATGCATCTTTGGTAACATGTGCTACTTAGAAAAGTTCATACAAGAAAAATCAATCAATCTACAAGGGGTAAACCAAAGAATTTAACGATCACCGAGCCTCCAGCAGTGGCCGATCCTGTAACCGTGGATTAACGATCGTCTGGGGCCAGCGATCCCCCTGATAGGGGCGCGTGTTCACAAGCTCCAGCAACTGACGGACGGCGGCGTCGTACGGAGTCTCCCGCCGCGCCGGCGCCACTCCAACAACCACTTGAGCCCCCGGGAGTGGCAGCGTCTGGTCGTCGCGTCCATGCCTCCGTTGATCCCCCCTGCGCGGGAACCTCTCCGAGCTCCACATTCTGACGTAGCCGTAGGTGCATCCGCTTGCCGCCGCGCGTTTGGCGACGCTGGCCGACACCGCGTCGACACTCGACAGTCTCGTTCTCGTCGTTCCACCGAAAATCCGCGTCTGTACGGCTAATAATAAGTTACTTTTTCTGTTCCTGAGTAATATTATTCTAGATTCTTTCACTTTCATCAAAATGCATCTATAAAAGACGATATTACTCTTTTTTATTATATCATTGGATGATGTGTTTTACTCTAGTCATGGTAGTAAATAACATTAGAAATAGCTAAAGAGGAGGGGTATAAACGAAAAGAATGGTAAACGATCATTTTAAAATTATATAATGATATGTATTTAAAAACAAAATTTGAAAGATAGAATGATATGTATTCGAGAACAGACGGGGTAGTAAGTAGCCTGGTTTTCACAAACAGTTATTGAGATTTGGTGGATATTTGACTGATTTGACAAAAGTACAGTTATTGCAATCCTTCGATTCGTGAATTATAGTCTACCTCGTAGGGCTGGCGCCATATTACCGTCGGGCAGCAAGGCGAGAAGATGAGAAAGAGCAGTCATGGGCAATGCACAGAATAGGAGAAGGTGCCCATATTAATCGGCCATGTGTGTGCAGCTATCGCGGCGGGCCGCCGGTACGGACCTCTCTCTATGACGCCCGGCCAGCGCGGAGGAGTTTTCTGCAGTTTGATCGTGGGATGCTGTGTACTACGGAGGGAGGTATTTGACGCTAGTTTCTTTTTCTTTTTCTTTTTTGAAAAAAGGTCAGCAAGAGCTCTGCTATTCAATTAAAATAGGCGGATAGGGTATGAGAATTAGAACGATTGATCCCGACAATCGACATACAAAGAGGCGCGATCAAACAAATATAGAGAAAAACACCTCTCCCCACAACAACTGAAGTTGAACCTGAATCACTGAGCGAGATGTGCTGATCAGTATTGCTGGACCTCTTCTCGAATGAGCCCAAAGACTTGCTGCACTGTCATGGACCTGTTTGGAAGAGGTGTTTCTGCGTTGTATCAATCTTAAAATAAATAAAAAGATAAGTAATTATTATATATTCTTCATTGATACTTTAATATTGTACAGATCTTAAAATAAATGAAGAGATAAGTAATCATTATCTATCCTTCATTGATACTTTAGTATTTATGTAATTTTTTTAAAAAAAAATGGATGTAAGCACCTCTCTCCTTTCCGTATGTTCCAGCACGCATAGATGACGATTGAATTACCTTCTCCCCAGTCTTTTTTTTTTTTGCTGTTGAAGCCGAGAGATTTGAATGGTGGTCTGCCAGGCTTGGAATGTGAGCGAGGACCCTGAATTCCGGTTGCTCCATCAAGGTAGCCACTTTGTCCCAAACTCCTTTCGGAAATGCTAATTTGAGAGCGTCCTCTTCAAATCTTTGGTTAGAACATCTTGTCGTTGTGACAAGTGGCAACGTCTTCTTGCTTTTCCTACTTCTCTTCGCACTCAAAGGCTCTCTCATCAGGATACTTGGCACCATCCCCTTTCTTCCCAAGTCATTTCCCTTAAACTCAAAATAGTTTTTATTTTTCTAAATTTTTCCCTAAGTTTTTTTAATAAGAAAAAATTTTAATCACTTTCAAAAGTTTTTCAAACCAAAATTTTTTTAATCGAAACTTTTCGAATCGAAAGTTTTCATACCAAATGTTTTTCAACAGAAAGACTTTGGAGTTGAAACTTTTTGATTTGCAAAATTTTCAAGTTAAAACTTTCTAATTTGAGATTTTTTTATTTAAAATTTTTGAGTTGAAACTTTTTAATCTAAATTTTTTTGAGTTGAAACCTTCTGTGTTGAAACGTTTCAATATGAAATTTTTTGAGTTAAAACTTCCTAATTTGAAAAAAAAAATAGTTGAAACTTTCCAAGTAAAATTTTTTTGATTTGAAAAGTTTGAGTTGTATTTTTTTAGCTGAAACTTCCTAATTAAAAATTTATAATTCTAAAATTTTGTGTTAGAGAAAAAGGAAGAGAGGTGGGGTAAGTAAGTAGGGAAGATGGAAGGAGTAATGGTGAAGGTGGATAGAGAAGATGATACTATATGATATAATGGTAAGATGTCCTTAAATTCATTTTGAGTTTCAAGGTAACCTTGTCGTTCCCTTTACAGGCCCAGTCTCGGACCATCAATTTGTCAGCTGTAAAAATCTTTCACCGATTGAGTAGCCAAGCGAAGAATTTAAATTTATTTTTGGTTTTGACGCGAGTTTGGAATTGGACTTGGGAGAAGCAACGCGGTAAGGTTGGACTTCTCCAACTCTCATACGGCAATCGAAGTGCTAGAAGGTAATAATAATGTTAGCCACGTGAGCTATTGTGGCGATCCACATAATTAAACTGTAACATCCCTAATTTCAGTCTTCTGTCAAAAGCTAATTTAAATTAATTAAATTCAAAAATTAGATTTTTCTTCGGTGTTCTATTTAACCTGGCATCCTTACCATCCCGAAATTAGAGTTCAATCCTTCATCGTCTGAAAAATCAAAATTTTGAATTCCGGTTCGTACCCGAAATTCCACCTGAGATCGAAAATGCTCCAAAAATCCCGAAACCTATTGCATTAGGTTCCAAATATTCTAAAATGATTTTGGGAATTTTTCCATGATTTTTAGAATCACTTTGGTATTTTATCTCTCGCGGCCTTTCGTCAAATTCCATTTATTCGTCTCGAAATTGTTTAAATTCCAAATTTTATCAAAAATCAGTGAAACCAATTTTATTGGGTTTCAAATATTCCCTAGTATTTTGATGAATTGTTTCAAGATTTTTAGACCATTTTTGCTATTTTTTTCTCACGCGCCTTTATTCATTACTAATCATCGGCCAACGGGAGGTCGCCACGTGTCCTAGCACTGTAGCGTCTTCTTCTCCACGCGACCTGGTTCCGGTGGAAGAACAGAATGCTTTCATGAATGGTGCCTTGATTTCATTTCACCATAACTTTGCAATCACTCCACCAAAACGCGAACGGCCAGTTTCGTTGGAAAGATAACGTCAAGGAGAACCCATTCCCTATGACTATTCGTTCCAAATTCCATCGCAAACGGCACAATCAATCAAAAACCGAAATCCATTAAAACGGCGTGATTACTCGGCCGTTTCTCCATGAATTGATGTGCTACCACCTCTCAAAGCTTCGTCCCGGAGCCCTCTACCCCGTGCTCACTTCCTCCCATAGCCATCCATCTCCATTTCACCGGAATCAAGCAAAAACCGACGCCGGTTGTCCACCGTCGACGTCACCGTGTCATCTTTTGTTCCAGTGAGCCAAACTCAAATCCGATCGTGTCACCGTGTGCGCGTCATCGCCACGATCAGAAGCCATCAATCAATTTCACTTTTCATTGCAGGACAATAATGAATTTCGCATTGAAATCTTCGTTTGGAGCTCGGTTTTTCGTCGATTACTCTCAATCTGGTGAGCTTCTCTCAAATCCGACCACACCATTGAATTTGTCTCGTTGAACTCTACGCCGTGCTCACCTACTTTTCGTTGTTCTTGTCTCCGAAATTTTTATTATTATTTCGGTCATCCCCGTCACCGGTATCCTCCGTGCATCGTCGTCTCCGGTCATCTTCGCCGCTGGCCGATGCGAGCGGCACCACCCCCATGCCTGGCCGCACCTTCCCCGCCCCTTCCCTGGCCATGTGCCACCCCTCCCATCGCCGGCGCCACATGTCGCCCCGAGCGCCACTACGCGTGCCTCCGGTCATAATTTCGGCGAGCATTTCCCGGCGATCCGCTGGTCCGATCGTTCTATAAATTGAACTCTAGGATACTCCCCTCATTCCCCACACAACTTAATTGGAATTTCTCCAATCCAACCTACGGATCTCCCTGTAGAAGCTGTTCTTTCCAAATTTTTATTGGAGCTCCCTCTTGGTGTCATCTACCTCCAGTAAAATCAGATTTTTAATTTGATTGCCAGAGCTACGCCGGCAGCCATTTCTTCTCCAGATCCGGTAGGAGGTTTGAAAAGCTCGTTCTCTTTCGTCGTAACTCCGAATCGAGTGATTCAAATTCCTAAATTCATCTAAAATCACCCTCTATATGACAGTATTATTTTTATAATTTTTAGATTTTATTTATTTTATTTTATTGATTTGTCGCTCCGTTTTGCGCGTAGCCGAAGAACCCATCGGAACCGTCGACGCCATCGCCGAACTCAAGGATTTTGAGACCCCCTCTGCGATCGAAGGCAAGTCTCTTGACGCATGTTGATCCCCTCCTTTACAAGTGTTTTACAATGATTTATAACTTGCATTGTTATATTTATAAAAGTGTGTCAAATATAGACTGTTAGTTAATCCGAAATTGATGTCAACTCCTTATTATTGACATCCATGTTTATTTGTAACCCTAGGACACTTTGTTATGTCATGCCTAATTTATATTGTGACATTTGATGATTAGAACGACAGTTATGCTTAATGCAAAATTGAATAAAATGACCTACGGGTGGGATTATATTAAAATTATGATTTGAGAATTTTAGCCAAATATTTGCTACTGTTTTTGTAAAATAAAAATAAAATGAAAAATGGTTTGGACTTGGGCGGAATGGAATGTCGGGCGAGTGCGGATCGAGCACTAGTTGTCACTGTGCAAGTACCGCCCCAAGTCAATTAAGGACCGACACTTATGACTGTCCATTCTAAGCATAATCGTACAACCACATGTCTATAATGGGTACGACCTGGCTGAATAATTTGTAGAAACCTAACTTAGACTCACCAGTTGGTGGAATATGTGCGCCAAATGGAGGCGAGTCGTATTTTCCCACAAGGCGCAAGAGGGGGCTTCTGTACTGGGTAGATGGAACCCTAACAGTGGTGAAACCTCGGCAGGTGGGTCGGGTTAGATGTATACATTGTAAAGGCCTTGTCATGATCTCTCTGCCGACACACCAAAGGAAGTGTGTTAATTGTACATGGCACTAAGAGACGATCATGTCTTGTGGGTAAAGTTGTACACCTCTGTAGAGTTAAATCTATTCGAATAGCCGTGCCTACGGTCAAGAGCAAAGTGAAGAATGCTTTCATACTGGTAGACTTGGTTTTGATTTTAAAAATAACCGATGTTTTGGGATTCGGGAGTGGTTAGAACTCTCGGATGATTATTTGGTGGATTGAGCTAATCAGGTACATAGAACCTATTTTGATCATGACGGATAGAGTCATGAGTTATATTACCTTAACCTTTTAAAATGTGACGCATAGAGCCTTTATAATAGTGATGGTGGTTAGAACCTTCACTAAGATAATAAATAATTTCAATTGCTAAAATAATTGCGAAAATTTGCTTTGTGAAAATTATTATTAAGTATGGTCTGGTGAAACCTAGCTTTATGCAAAAGAGCCTATTAAGCCTTTCTTGGAAAGCCAATCATGTTGCATAATTCCCAGACTTGCTGAGTACTTTTGTACTCACATACTGCACAAACTTTGTCATCAGAAAATTATCAAGATGCAGTTGAAGACGGTGATTTCTATGTTGAGGAGTACGATGAAGATCACCAGGATAACTAAGCTCGCGCGCTCCTAGTCGTCGCCTGTGGAGTCGTTTGGGTTTATCTTTTTGTTATTTGTTTCCATTGTTGCTGAACTTTGGTCATGTGACCACGTTATGTAATAATTAGCCATGTGGTTGGTGCTTTATATTTATGTTGTTATTTCGTTCGGTTCGGTAAAGATTCATCACTGTTTGACTGTGTGTACTGGCTACTGATCTGAGACTAGTACAGAAATACACAGGAGATTTCAGATAGCCGATCCAGGGTCTCACATAAACCCAGATAATGATTGAGCATTGCCATTAATATGAAATTAATTATACTGATCTGGGTATATTTAATTAATAAATCATCGAGTAAGCCCGATGTTTTATTAATTAATACGTTATTTCAGAGTGTTGCAGCAGAACACTAATTAGAGACTTCAAAGGAAACCCATTACATTCCATACATGCAGTACCATCTTATAGCTCTCCACATGTCTTATTACATAATTTACATCAAAAGTTTAGGATTACATTTACTATGCCAATTACCCTAGGGAACGAAGGCCTCTGATGTAAGGGCCATTACTCCACCTAGTCCTCTGGGTCGTCATCCATCTCCTCATCACCCTGGCCCTACGAGTGATCTCCCATCCACTCCTCATTGGAGTCTCCATAATAATCAGAATCTAAGCAAAGATGGAATTATAGAAAAGTGAGTATAAGATGTACTTAGGAAGCATTAGTATCAAATATATATATAAGCATTTTCTTCTTGCCAAATGCCTATATAAGCATTTGCAGAGCCATCTACCGAATAGAATTTTGATCTCCTTGGACTTTAGCATCCAAAAAGAGCCTTCATTCTTACAAGGAGACTGCATTTCACTCTCAAACATTTAAACCACTCTGTCACTAAGTGTTTTAGCTCCAAGCGAGAGTCTAACAGTGTGTTTTGCAAGTGAGCCAAGAGACAGAACTTGTGCAAAGTTTATTACTCTTGATCTAAGTGATTCTAGACAGCTTGGAGGGAGTGTGGAAGTGCGACCTGTCCAAAAGCGATTGTGGAAGGCCACTTCATTTGTGAAAAGGTTTGGAGCTCACCTCACTGGAGTAGTGAAAGAGCTACCTGACTACCTGAGTGATCACCAAAGCTACTGCGACTAGCTTTGGAGAAGCTATACTTCGTAAGAAGTGCTTCAACGTGGAGTAGGAGAAGTGCTCCGAACCACGGGTTAATTCATTGTCTCTTTGTGCTTTATTTCTTATTGAATTGCTTTCATTGTTATTGTTTTTAGTGTTTAACTGTTATTTGTGAATTGTGCTTAGTCTTTTAATCCTGTTGGTAAATTCCGTATCCAAAGTACTCTAGAATTTTTCAAGAATTGCCTATTCACCCCCCTCTATGCCATCTCGTTCCTTCACACCTGCCGGTTGAATCAAAACCTCAATTCCCACCTCACTTGCAGTTTATTCAACCATCGATTTAAATTTTAATACATAAATAAGGTTTTACCATGCATCGGTGAATTTCACAAACTTTTATGAAATCATTTTACAACATGAATAAGAGAGCTTGCCTGGATTTTGATTGAAATATGCGTCTTCACCCGTATGCTGATTCACCGTCGAATTTAATTTATTTCCTGAAATTACATAAACATCATATGTAGTGGTAATTAAGTTTTTGCGTGTTTTAAATTGCCCAATGTGCTCTTTTTATTATTTTAGGGTTTATTAAATTTGTTTTATGATTTTTAGAACTTCATTCCATTTTATATGGTCGCGCTTCAATAATTCAATTGACAGACTAAAATTAGCGTCTTTAATAGTTTTTAACTATTTTGACTTATTTTGACGGTTAAACCGAGGCAAATATTTATTATTTTAGCCGATTTACTAGAATTTTTTTATTTTTCTCTTTTCTATTCTCTTCTTTATTTCTTTATTCCACTTGGGCCTTATCCTCACGCCCCTTCTCCCATGACTTCCTCCCCCCCCTCTCTCTCTCTCCATTCTCCAAATCACTGGCTCCTCCTGTCTCTCCCTTCGATCCAAATTAACTGCCGCTTCCTCCACCTCCCTGGCCAGCCTGGCCGCCTCCCCTAGCTCAGCACCACCGGCAATGGCCGGCCGCTGGCCTCTAGCCCTCCTACCCATGTCTGTGCACACCGATGTTGTGCACCGATTGGGGCCACTGTGTTGCCTTCAACCTGTTGGCCCTCCTCCTGTAGGTCTGACTCACCTCGCCCTTCCTCCGAGGCTTGCTCGACCCCTCAGCTCGCACTACTGCCTCCGCTGTACTAGCCTCCTTCGTCCTCTGGTTCAGTCTCGAACTCCCTCTGCGATTTACTCTAACTCTCATCCTCCCCTTACTACTTCTTATAGCTTTTAGTTGTGAGTTATTACATAATGTTAATGCTACTAGTGAGAGCCGCGCGCTTCGCTGCGCCGTGCGAAATTTGATAAAAAATGAGGAAAAGCGGGAAAAAACGGAGAAACGACGGACGAAAAACGAATTTACAATTTTTTTTGGGGAAACGGCCAACGAAAACATTTTTTCCATGTTCCAGAGAAAAAACGGTTCACGGAAATAATTTTTTTCAGGCAAAACGAAGAAAGAAAACGGCTTTCCATATTTTTTATGGGGAAATAGCCACCGAAAACATCTTCCCCATGCTCCGGAGGAAAAGCGGATCACGAAAACATTTTTTCGGGGCAAAACGGAGAAAGTGAACAGTTTTTCATATTTTTTGTTTTGAAAAAACGGCCAATAAAAAGATTTTTCCCATGCTCCGGAGAAAAATCGGATGATGATTTTTTTTTCGGGCAAAACGGATAAAGGAAACGGTCTTTCAATTTTTTTTGGGGGAAATAGCCACCGAAAACATTTTCCCCATGCCCTGGAGGGAAAACTGATCACGAAAACATTTTTTTCAGGCAAAACGGAGAAAGGAAACGGTTTTACATTTTTTTTTTGGAAAAACGGCTACCGAAAATATTTTTCGCATGCTCTGGAGAAAAAATGGACCCCGAAAACATTTTTTTGGGGACAAAACGGTGAAAGGACCCGAACGTAAAGCGCGAGGACCTATTTGTTATAATTTTGGACATGTTCGCTATTTTGAAAAATTAGGAAAGGGCTCGCTTGTGATTCACACTTAACGGGAGGGCCTCCATGCAAAACGGTAAACCAGGGACCCAAACGCGAACTGGGAAAAATATTTTCCTCTCACGTAAAATCGCGCAAGGACCTGGATGTAATTTCGAAGAAACCGAGGGCTTTCCGCAAAAAAGCCGAGTGACACGTGGGGGGGCCGGTTGGCCCCCAATTTCTTCCCCTATAAGGGGAGTTTATATGTGATGCTTGATGGTTGATGATGAATTTGAGTGCATTGGCTATGGACGGATGGCGCCGTGATGACACCTAGTGATCTTCCACATGCGAGGGAGTGTGAGGAGGTTGTTGGGCACACTCGGTGCAACCTCTAACGCAATCACTCGATGAAACCACTAGTATAATGTAACATCCTAAAATTTGGGTTTTCAAAAATCTTTTGTGTAGATTAGCCTCCCAAAAATTTCTGCTAATTTTCTCGTTTTAATAAAGCCTAATCTGGTATTTTCTAAAGCTAAAATAATTTAATTTGACTATTTTATAATTCAAATAAAAATAAATTCAATGTTATTTGGGTTCCTTGTGCTTCCAGGAATGTTATTTGGGTTCCTTGCCCTCCCAAAGAGCGACCGAGACGCTCTCAGCCTCTTTATAGGGGCAAAAAATTGAGATTTTTCAGAATTGTTTTGATTTTTTTAAGCTTTCAACGACTAAAAACGACTATAAAACAGCTATATTTCACATAAACGAGCTATGGTGCCTAATCGTGCCAGGCCGGGCTATGTCGGTCCGCCGTAAACGGGTCGTGCCGTGCTGCGCCAACCCAAACACGGCACAGACTATCATGCCGTGCCGGCTCGGCCCGTTTACAGTTGGACCGCGCCATTATTGAGCCGTGTCTACAGTAGCGGCCTCAGGCCGGCCTATTTTGGCCATTTCTACGTCCGTCCGTCCGTCCTTCCCTCCGCTTCCAGCTTGCTTCCTTCCCCTTCTGTTCTTCCCGTCCGAAGTCAGACGCCTCCATCGCTTCGCCCTCCCAAAGAGCAGCCGAGACTCTCTCAGCCTCTTCTGTTCGTTTCCACCGTTCGCGTCCCCCTTCTCCGCCGGCCGGCACGGTGAGCTCTTCTCCTCCCCTTCCTTCGTTTCCACCGTTCTCCTGTTCCCCCCCCCCCCCCCCCCCCAAAACCCTTTCTCCGGCGGCCGGCGCGGTGAGCTCCTGCCGGAGATCCCGTCAACATCCTCGTGGGGGATCATTTCTTTCCTCTGAGCAACCTCATCCAAATCTTCCTTTCTGGGATGGGTACTCCAATCCATTCAGTTTGTTGCGTGGTGGAGTACTAAGAGTAGTTTATTTTCCAAAATTTTGGGGGCTTCAACTGAACCCCCACGGCCCACGTTAGGTCCGCCCCTGGGTTCACAATTCAGTCTAATATAGTGACCACTTATTGGGTATAATTGTTTGCTAGTAATAAGTTGTGTTCTCTTTAACAAGCTGAGTGATCATTGAGCGATGAAAGGTTAAATTAGTCTGTACAGTTTAAATATCATAATTATTTCACATTTCAGATTGGGAGGAAGGGCTCACTGTTACATGTTTAAAATACTGAGGACAGGAGGACTCAATACTATTGTTGACAGGGGCGGAGCTAGCCCAGGCCCAAGCCCTGGGCTGGACCAGCTGATCTTAGATTAAATATCTGTTTTCAATGATTTTTCAATAGTTTTTCGTAGAATTTTAGTAGGCTTTCGGTACCAGGCCCCGGGTAGAGTAGGCTGAAGCCCGGGGCCTGGATCCGCCCCTGATTGTTGAGACCACATTTATTCATCCTTTTCAACTTGCAGGAACTTGTCTGTCTTATACAAACAAGTACGTTGCATTCGGAAAGATGGTTGTGGGATTGATAAATGCTAATCCTGTGGTTTATGAGAAAAAAGAGAGGCGCGTTCGGCAGGCACCAGAAACCACAGATGAAAGTGCGGCAGAGCCTATAGACCAGCTAGAAATATTTGATATCCTTTTTCTTGTTTTGCAACTCTATGCAGTTTTGCTTTCTTTACAGTTATACTTTATCTATGTGCAGCTGTGCTATCCTAAGTTCCTTTTGTATCCCTTAACATTCTTACATCATATTAGAGATATAAAGGACCCTGAGCACCCATACTCATTGGAAGAGCTGAATGTGGTAACTGAAGACTCAATCGAAATCAATGATGAAGTTAGTCATGTCAGGTAATTTCACATCTTTCTATGTTTGTGTGCTACTATTCAGGATTTTTAATGGAATTCTGTCTTGAGGATCAGCTGCTTGACTTCAGGGTTACTTTCACCCCAACAGTGGAGCATTGCAGTATGGCAACTGTTATTGGCCTTTGCCTACGTGTGAAACTCATGCGGAGTCTTCCTCCTCGTTACAAGGTATGCTGTTGGTATATAGTTCAAAGCAAAGCCCTGCTATTTTAGCTTCACTCACAATCACGGACTGCCTTAAAGTTTTGCCGAAGTCATAGCATTCTACTATGTTAACATCATATCCGGTTTAGGAAATCCTAGAAAACTGAGATAAGCATGTCATTCATGTTAACCTGCTGCTGCTGCTGCCTTCATGCAAAGACTATTTCCCTTTTGCCTTTTCACATTTCATAGACTTAGGCTTTTCAAATGTTGAAGATGTTATTATGAAAACACACTTCAACAGTATTTGCAAGGTACTAATTGAGAGGTGGTACATATGGGATATGGCTGAGCACCTTTTAAGATCGATGTAGAATAATTGTTGTTTCTAATTGGGTAGCATCACCTTTGTTGTATATAAAACTTGGTCATTAATCGTTAGAAACTAGTAGGCCATGTACATATATGCTCTGCATTAAACCAAATTGAAGACTGCTACCTACTGTGCATGCAGTTTCGTACATTCCATAAGCAAATTGAAGACTGCATACCTAGTGTGAATGTAGTACTTGCTAAATGCAAAAGCTAGTTTCTTTTTTGTTTCATCAACACAGTGGGCAAATTGCATTTTTGTGCTTTTTACTGTTTTTTTGTTTTTTTTTTTTTTTTTTTTTACTTTCAGGAGCAAATTAAGACAGCTTACTGATTCCTAATTTGTGTAGGTGGACATAAGGGTGGCACCTGGATCTCATGCAACTGAAACCGCGGGTAAATGTCCTACAGGCTACATCTTAGGCCTTACAGTTACCAAATTCTCTTGCCTTGCATGATATCATAGTATCCTTTTTCCTTTCTTGCAGTGAACAAGCAACTGAACGACAAAGAACGTGTGGCGGCTGCATTGGAAAATCCAAACCTGCTGGACATTGTTGAGGAGTGCTTGTCACCTACGTTTGCTTGAGACCTGAAAACAACTGGGGACACAGTGTTGATATTCCCAAACTACACCAAATCACCTTATGCTATGGAGCATAGCATAACCCTGTTATTTGAGATAACTTGGGTGGTGCAGGACCTGTGCATGAATTTTGGTGCTCTATGACTTATTGTAAGGATACTGCAACTGTTTTAGACATAGACAGTTATCGCTGCTTGTGACCTCCCAGAGCAAAGGGAAACGTTGTGTAATCAGCCACTGTGCTGTAGCTTCTTCAGTGTTGTTAATTGTCATGTAACTTGGCGATTGTCTATGCCCACAATCAACTGGAGGCTGGAGTCATCCATGCCATCTCTGAGATGATCCTATCCAGTTACTCTTTTTCTGAAGCTGTTCTGCTTCCCGCTTAACATGCCTTAACTTGACAAACAGTGAATGCCTTTTTTTTTTCTTTCTTTCTTTCTTTCTATTTTGCTGTTTTTAAGCTTGTTTCTTGGCATAACGAATTGTCTTACTGCGGATGTATTACTTCGGAAGTACTAGTAAGCAAACTACGGCCCATAAACACACCCGGAATAGCCCAAGCCCAACCACCAAAGTACGGCCCATAAACGTAACCGCAGTCGCAGTTGGTGTGCTGCACTCAGTCACGTTTTCATTGAGCCCGTGCGTTGCTACGAAAAACAAAACTGATAACGAAAAATAAAAATAAAAAAATAAAAAATACTATTTCATAATATTAAATATCTATCTTTAACGCTTCGCTTTCGCAAAGTTCGACTAATTAAAGCGACGCTTTGTTTTAACTGCGTAGAGCGATTAAGCGAGCGATTAAGCGAGCGATTAAGTAGGGCAATTAAGCAGGACAATTAATGTGACGTAGAAAGAAACTCTCACTTTATATAGTAGAGATTTGAGACCCTCCGTCGTAACTGCACATTCTAACATATGGATCTGATTCTATATGTCGGCGACTTCTATATGTCGGCGACTACGGTAGAGGATCCCAATGGAATCAGCTTACGGCAGACAGCTGGCTCACATCAAAAGCCGTGCGCAGACGACGAATCGAACACGTAACGGCTGCAACGTAAGAAGCGGGCGTACGCAGGCAGAGCCGCTCCCGATAAAAAGATCGGCGCTACCTACGACGCTACCGGTCTTTCCAGTCCACAGTCGCGAAGAAAATCTCCGGAGCCCAAACAGCGGACGGAATCCCAGCTCCCAAAGCCTCGCTGCCCTCCTCGGCTCCTCCTCTCCTCATCCCCCGATGCCGGCGTGGGCCGACGCGGCGCTCCTCCTCGCCTCCCCCTCCCCGACCTCCTCCTGCTGCCTCATCAGGCCGCGCGGCCCCGCGGACTCCAGGCTCCTCTGCAAGGTACGTAGCTCCTCCTCACCTACCGTCCATTTGATATTGCTGAGTGCAAAAGGGGGATCCGAATCGTAGTCTGCTGATGCTCGGTAGATTCTTCTTAAAGCCGGTGTGCATTTGCTTTGCCTTTGTAAGCTCTAATCACCAAGCTGAGCCGAGCGGTGCTGCACAAGGTTTGCGTGCTGTTGGCCGTGTGATGCATCCACTGTGATAGCGCATAATAACAACTTGCCTAAGGCGCTTGCTCAAGCGCAATAGCTATGGCTTTTAGGGTGTAGTTTTCACTTTTCGGGGCAAGGAATTGTTCGGCTTAACAAAAACATGTGTACAATTTGTTCAATTTTCATATGTAATTCGACTCAATCTAGTGGAAATGTACCTAAAAAAATCTTCCCATACCAATCGTCTTCCTCGCCCACTCAAGGAATCCATCCTCTATTGAACTAGGGCTTCGCTTCACTGTTGCGTCTCCTGCCTTGTGTAGTGCCGTCTAGACTGCTCTAGTTCTCCAGATCTTAGCCCAATCAGTAAAGGTTGTAACGTTGAACAGAAATCATGCCTTAATATTTTGCTGAAAAAAGTACAGAGCTGTTATGCTAAAAAGGTACTGCAGCTCAAACCGTAAGCATAGAGCAAAAATTTCTTTGTAAGTGTCATAGCAGCTGCTATGTCAAGCTGTTAGGATTTAAGCGTTCACGATGGCTACCATCTCAATGCCAACCCTTTTATTTATTTACAAGAACTTCTATTAGATTTTACATCATTGGTATTTTGGTGCGCTTGTTATGGTCAATTCTGTTGCATTTGCTGAGGAAGTTGATTGTTACAGTAATTCCATCTGTAGTTGATTTTGAAGGTGATGTGAGGTTTTTCCTTGCAATTGGGTGGTGATTGTCGCATTTCATCCTTTCTAACTCATGAAATGTTCTGCTCAACTCGCATGTTCTGATGTTCATTAGTCACATTCCTTATTTACCAGTGCTACAATTTGATGATTATATCATGATTTCTTAATGAAATAGGAAATACTGCTATATTGCATTGGAGTAATATATGTCCCACTTAAAGTTCCAACCTAAGTTATTTTGGTTTAAGTGGATGATGGTTTGTTGTTCTGCAGGCCTTTCCTTATACCAGTCATTCCAGAGCTGGATTCCAGATTAATAATTACCGAACAAGGAGCTTTAATGTTAAAGCAAAATTGGATTCTGGTGATGGCAATGCACGACTTGCTCCACTTAAATTTGAATCTCCAAGTGGTCAACTTCTGGTCCAGATACTGCAATCACACCCTCACCTGCTCCCTGCAACAATTGACCAGGAACTGGAAAACCTGCAAGAAGAGAAACATGCCCAAAATGAAGAAGCCTCAAAAGCTCCCCAGGACCTCCTTTACAAGTAAGTAGCCACAATTTGTAGGTATTATATTAGGTACTGTTTTCTCCTAGTCAGCCACAAGTAGCCATATGTCATATATGTTATTCTGTTGTTCATCACTGTTATATATTACAGTCACATATTACACTGCTGGTTGGGACAAAAGGCTTGGTGGTTGTTGTTGTATAGTACCTTGCTACCCATGATATACTGTTATTCTCGCAATAATGAAATGTTTTCTGCTCTAATGCTAAAGGCTGCAATTCAGCTATATAGTTAAAAAGAAGATGCAATAAAACTCAACTTGGTTATCCTAGATGATTAAAAAAAACAATTCAGCTATGTAGATTGTTAAAAAAAAAGACATTAGATCTTCCAATGAAATAGGCCTGCAGTTATGTAGATAGTAAAAAAAACAAGATCTTTCAATGAAATAGGCAAGTATAATTATACTCACATCAATCAACAATGCAACTGACAAGATACCTAATTGAACTACAGGAGAATTGCAGAAGTCAAAGAGAAGGAAAGGCAGAATGCCTTAGAAGAGATCATCTACTGTTGGATTATGTATAAGTTCATGGAGAATGATATATCAATGACACCTACATTATCATCATCAGGTGGCCCTGTACGCGACATCTCCTCATTGCCTAACCAAGAGGATAAGCTGCAAAGCATACATTCCCCAGATGCTCTTGAGATGATACAAAACCATCTAAATCTTATCATGGGAGAAAAGATAGCAGCACCACAGGGTACTGTTGTTGAAATCAGCAACTTAAATCTTGGAAAACTTTATGCAGCATCCATTATGTATGGTTACTTCCTTAAGAGGGTAGATGAGCGATTCCAACTCGAGAGAAATATGAAGACTCTCCCGCCAAACCCCAAGCAACAGATAGTTTTTGAAAACCTGAAGCCTAATCCATTCTGGGATATGGAATCCTTGGTACAGATTTCACCTGATGGGGAGGAGGACAGTCTGGACGATGAAGAATCAAATCCAAACAAGTTGAGGTATTATGTTTCGCACTTGGATGCTGATACATTGCAAAGATATGCTACTATCAGATCAAAGGAAGCCGTCTCACTGATAGAGAAGCAAACACAGGCTCTGTTTGGACGGCCAGACATTAAAGTGTTAGACGATGGGTCTGTTAATGCAAAGGATGGTAAAATGGTAACAATTACGTTTACAGAGCTCACACACCTTGTTTTGGAGGCAGCTGCTTTTGGATCCTTTTTGTGGGAAGCTGAGAGTCATGTAGAATCTAAATACCATTTTGTTAATAGTTGATTGTGTAGTTGTTAATTTGGAAATGGTTTCTACGCATTGATAGGGTAGGATCCACCTCTGATATGCCTTTCTGTATAGTCGAGGCTCTTACTCGCTATCGGCAACAGCCATAGGACAAAACAAGTCTTGCCATGGCTCCATGCCCCCCCCCCCACCCACCCACCACACACACACACACAGTTTTGTGATGTTCATCAAAAGGAAGTGTCGAAGTGAAATGATCCATACTGTAATTTGACAAATGAACGAAAAGCGATATTTTTGCAAGCCAATCGACCATTTTATTTGGAGTCCTCCCAGTGCTCTGTTTATGATTCTCTTGAAGTAAGTTGGTAGGGTCTTCGTAATAGCACTTTATATGCTTTTCTCCTACTTGATCTAGATGATGCAAGTGAAACAACTGAGTGCAATGTTTCTATGCTTTTCCTTCTAATACAAGTTGTATAAATCTTGAAACAAGCGAAAAGGTAAGTAATCACCGTCTACACTTCATTCATGCTTTAATATTTGTGCAATTTAAAAAAAAAGCATAAAAGTACCTCTAATCATTCTACCGATCAGCTCTAACCCTCTTTTAACTTATTTTGCATGATGGTTTATGGACCACTAACTATTACTCCCTTGGGTTCACATAAATATATTGTTTTGGATATTGATACTGTCTTAAAAAGCAACTTTAACCACTAATTACTATTGTACATATTTATATGGCCTAATAAAATTTTATTATTATAAAAAAATTGAAACAAGTCTACACATCGTTTTTAGGTATCCAATCTAAATATATAAAAATATATTAATAGTTAAAATTTCAAAATTTTAACTACATGTTTCAAAAATGATATGTTTTGTTGTGGGGAACATATCCTGTGCACATAGAGGCCTTGTGCACATATGCAAATATTAAATCTGGACCGTCCAAATCCTATCCAACGGTGACTCGAAATCATATGTGCAAACATTTTGCAATTATCCCCGATCAAATCACCGTTGGATGGGATTTGGACGGCCCAGATTTAATGTTTGCATATGTGCACAAGGCCTGCATGTGCACAGGATATGTTCCCTTTGTTGTGAACCGGAGGGAGTAATTGCAGCTTCCCTCGCAAAACGATCGAGCTTTTCTCCAACTTTCGGTAGCACTTCCGTTTAAGGGTCTCTTTGATTTGTAAGTTTTTAAAAACGCAGGAATAAGAAAAGCAAAGAAATGTGATAGGAAGGCATGCGCCAAACAGATGATGGGAAAACGCAGGAATCTTGTAGTATCAGGTGTTTGATTGGTAGGAAGAGAAAGGAAAAAAAAAGCTGAGAGTGAATGTTGTTTTCCCTACGATTTTCATGTGGGATAGAGGATCCAGGGAAATTTCCTGTGTTTTTCCTTTGATCGTTTCCTGCAAATCAAACAGGTGACGCCGTGCGCTGGACAGGGCTCCCCCAACCACGCCATGTAGCCGGATATCTCCTGGAATCTTGGTCGAAGACGTGCCGGTCTCGATCAGGATGGCGAATCAGCTTGGCACGGGACAGGGCGTGAGGGAGCTACCCCGTCAGGCTGGGCCGATGGCCGTGCACCACACCATCTGGTACCAGACAGCGCGGTACGCCGGTATGGTGAGGCCGTGTGGCACGTCCTTCGGTGGCTGTGCACCCTGTTCGCTTCCCCCACACGTACGCGAGTGGGCACGTCCGACCGTCCCCATTCGCCGCTCCCCGTCTGCGGTGCTGGCGCGCGCGGTGGCTCCGAACGCCGGGCCCCTTGTGCCCGTGGCGGCTGCGCGCGTGAGGAAATGAGCAAGCCCGTGGAGCGGTGCCTGACGTGCGTGTTCGCGGCGGAGTTGCTGCGAGAGGGGGGAGTTGCGGAAATGACCCCAAATTTCAAAAAAGAGATTTGAATTTGATTTTTGTTTGAATTTATTTGTTTTTTTCGAATTTATTTGAATTTTGGGCCATCCTTGCTCGTGGGCCTGCGGTCCAATCTTCTCCCTGGCCTGCCTCGCCTGCGGCCCAGCCGACCGAACCCATCTCCTCGGCCGGCCGCGCCTCACGCCTTGCACCCAGGGCGACCGCGTCGCCTGCGTTCTCACCGCCGCCGCATTGTCGCCCGCGCCGCACCTCTGCGCGCGTCGCCGCCTCCCTCGTCCCTGCCTGCTTGTGGTATAACCCCCCCACCACCCCGAGGCCACAGCCCTCCTCTTCCTTCCTCTTCCTCACTTTGCGGCCACTCCGCCACTTGCCTTGATCGGCAACCTAAGCGTCACCCTTTGCGCTGGCTTGGCCCAGCTACCACTACTGTGCAGATGTTTTCCCTTTTTCTTTTTTTCTTTTTCTTTTTTTCTTTTTTGGATTTGTTTTAAATCTAAAAAATTCCGTTTTAATTCTAGAAAACCTAGAAAATTCCCAGAAGCCCCAAGAATCACAAAAATACATATTCTTAACCGTTTCGCGCCACTGAGTCCAAAAACAGCCTCCGCTCTGCCATCTGAAGCTCCTAAAATTCCCAGAATGCCCATTTTATCCTCCGATTCTCTCCCGGCCCGTTTTCAGTTTTCGTTTTCGTTTCTGTTTTCATTTTCGTCCATTATTTTCCGTTTATTTACCGTTGTTTGTTCTTTTGCGCTAGATCCAGCCGTTGAGCAGTTTGAGGAGGAGCAGCAGTACCCGGAGCAGGAGCCAGACCAGACGGAAGCCAAGTACGACTACATCGACTACACCCTAGATAACCCCTTAGCCCAGCAAAGCAAGCTGCACACCTTTAAACATGTTGAATCCAATTATTCATAATATTATAGTAGTTAATTTCTACTGTATTATTTTAACTGTATGTTGAAATATTGAAAGTCGATATATTAGAATGACATGATAGTTAATGCCGAATTGCTCTTAAGCCTCCTTGATATTGTTGAACCATGTTAAAACCCTTGATTAACCCTAGATATTAATTATGTAACTGTAGTTAGATATTAATCCTTTTGGTTTCGCTCAAATTCTAAAAAAGAGAAAGGTTGTGTCGAGCAGTTGGCTCGGTGGATTTGTTTTAAAAGTATTGCTAGAGTCAGAGAGATAGTATTGGCTAGCCACAAGGTGGATGTGAATCCGATCCTCGGCTAATGATTAATGCCATGGTTGGTTTGGATGGCTGGTACGTACATGTACCAGATTAGTTTGTGGTTGTATGACTTGATCTTTAGCAAATTAAGGTTGAACCCCCCTTGAGCAAAGTAAATAACTTAAGTTTTCGCTCAACCACAAGTCGGATTGATCTTTTGAACCGTTTTTCGATATAGCTCAGTACATTGTTCGTCTCCTGGGAATACTTACATTGGTGGTACCATTCTCAGCGAGGAGAATGGGGAGCAGCATTCCCGGCAGGGGAATGACTGAAGGGTTGATGGAACGAGAATGAGGTGTTATTCGTCGATTCTCACAACGATAGGTACACACTCAATATTAGAGCGCGGATCCTGTGTTGATCAGTAGGGTCCCAAGAACAGTGGATCTAAGGATCTATCGAGTAGGAGCTACCATGGAGATGTTCAATCAAAAGGTTATGATGATCTTGGCTCGAGCATATGCATTTAAGGCCCTATTTCTGTGCTCGTACTCGTTTGTGATCGGACAAAAACTTACCTTACAGACATATCGATAGATTCCTAGACGTGCCCCACATGTCGCCACGTCACCGCCCCACGTCTTCGAGGTAGCACGTGTTAGACAACCTCGCTATCGAATAGTCCGGGGTTGCCTAATAGATCTCAAGTGGAGAACAGAGAGAGAGGGCGAGAGACACAATATGAGGAGGAACAGTGCGCTTTATTATTCAGTATGCTTGTGTACAATGGGGTGACCCCTGCCTCCTATATATAGCGGTTCTGCAGAGATAAGGAAGAGTCCATATCGGATACGAATCAGGTTTCCTAACACTACCCCTTGGACTCTTCACTGCGAGATGCATATGCCTCAATAAAACTCAATAAAAACACAGTGGGAAAAATAATTGGAGAAAGAGTACATAGCACACGCTCGCTGTGTTGCACGGATTGCCTCATCAAAAACCTTATGTAAGAAAACTTCAATGAAAAACTTACTTAAGGAAAAGAGTACAATCCACCCAAACTTCAATGTTAATCTTCAAGATTTACGTTGGGTACTCAAACTTCATGTTTGAGATTTATGTAGGAGTATGTGAAAAATCTCCCCTGAAATCTGCACTTCTCTAAGCCTCATCATCCCGATTCCTCTAATACATCTTTCAAAGGAAGATGCCGGAGTGACTTAGTGAATAAATCTGCGAGATTTTCACACGACTTAGTATGCAAGATATCTTTATCTCGTTCATCTTATGCATTTCATGAGCATAAAAGAACTTGGGGTTGATATGCTTTGTAAGGTTACTCTTCACAAATCCCATTTGTACATGTCCAACACAATCTGCATTATCTTCATAGATAATAGTGGGGTTTGTTCCATGTTCGGACCACATGACTTACGGATGTGGTGAACCATTCTTCAAGCCATGCACATTCCCGAGAGGCTTCATACAATGCAATGATTTACGAGTGGTTAGTCGGCGTCGAGACAAGAGTCCGCTTAGACGACTTCCAAGAAATTGTCGTTCCACCGCAAAGGAAAACATACCAGTTTGTGACTTGCCGGTATCTTGGTCCGATAGGTACCAGCGTCGGCGTAATAACTAAATTCAATTCATTGTTTCTTCTGTAAAACAAGCCGAGGTCTTTGCTTCCTTGAAGGTAACGGAAGATGTCCTTCACCCCTTTCCAATGCCTTTTGGTGGGTTCTGCAATGTACCGCGCTAGCAAATTCACGGCGAACGCAATGTCCGGCCTAGTGCTATTCGCAAGGTACATGAGCGCTCCAATTGCACTCAAGTATGGGAATTCCGCTCCCAGGACTTCCTCCCCCTCTTCTTTAGGCCTGTGCGGGTCTAGGTCTGCTTGGAGTGACCTTCCGACCATTGGGGTCTTTGCGGGGTATGCCTTTTCAAAGCCAAATCTCTCCAACACTTTCTGCGTGTAGGATGCTTGGTGTACCAAGATTCCGCCTTGGACATGTTCAAGCTGCAAGCCTAAATGTAACTTGGTTTGACCCAAGTCTTTCATTTCAAACTCAGATTTCAAGTATGTGCATGCTTCTTCAATTTCCTCATCCGTCCCAATGATGTTCAAGTCATCTACATAGACGGAGATTATACAAAATCCATTCGTGGATCGTTGTATAAATACACATGGACAATCTTCGCTTGCTCGTAGCCTTTCTTGCAAGAGAAAGTCACTCAAACGATTGTACCACATTCTTCCCGATCGTTTTAGCCCATACAGTGATTTCTCTAATTTCACCTTTGTATAGGTTTCTCGCTTGCTCTGTCTTGGTTCGGGATAGGGATACCTTAGGGTACTTTCATATAAATCTCCGAATCCAAGTTTCCATACAAATATGCTTTGTGACAACATCCATTAGCTTCATTTTCAACTTCAAGTTGATCGCCATTGAGATCAAGTATCTAAAGGTAATTCCACCCATGACCGGAGAATAGGTTTCTTCATAATCAACCACGGGGCGTTGAGTGAAACCTTGAGCGACAAGCCTTGCCTTGTACCTTATAACTTCATTGTTTTCATTCCTCTTAGAACAAAAACCCATTTGTGTGCCCCACGGGTTTATATGGGGAGGCGTCGCACACACGCCCAAACACCTCTCTTTTGTTTAGAGAAACTAACTCTGCAGTTGATTGCCTTCTTCCAATCTTCCCAATCGAGCCTTTTCTTGCACTCTGCGAGAGATGCGGGCTCGGGATCATGATTAATTATCGTGGGCAATCTTCTTTGCAAAGTATGCATCGACATTGGTCGTTGCTCTATTCATCGATTCTCCTGTTATTACAAAGTTTATGGCCATTTCATCATGGGGTGCTTGCACTTCTACTTGCTCTTCATTGCTATTTCCCATTCCAGGAGCAAGTTCCTTTAGTTTTTCTCCGCCAATGTGTGCGCACACATTATTTCCGCGCTTCTTCCAATGGAAGGTTCAGATCTGGAATTGCCTTTTCCACGAGGCTTCTTTCCGGTGCCAGTCTCAAGCGGCTCCCCTTCTTGCTTTGGGGCACTTTTTGTGATTGGGTGTGGTAAGTCCTCTTGCCCGATTTTCCCAGACGCCTCCGGTACTTTGGGTTTGAGAAGCCAGATTTCTGTTCTTTTTCTTTGAAGCCTCACGAGCAGGATGAGGATACCTTCTCGCTTTCTTTGGTATTTCCACCCTCTCTGGTGCATTTCTTGCGGGTACATGCGACTTAACCACGCTCTTGAGATCACAAAATGATCGAGCGGTTCATTTGCTAAATTCGCAAATCAATTATCTTCGGACTTCTTGATTTGCTTCATTAGTGCGAGGGTCATGCGCAGGGATCCCAGTGGAATGCCATATTATTTCCCGGCATTTTTCATCCAATGGTTGATTCTCTCCCCCTAATGACGGGAAACGGTCCTCGTCAAAGATACGATCAATGAATCGGTGTATGCAAGTCTCGATCATGGGTTCCAAATACTGATTATGGATGCACTCTCATAACCAACGTATATCCCAGACTTGCGGAGAGGGCCCATTGCGATCCATTGTGGGGGTGGTATAGGTACATATACCATACAACCAAAATTTCTAAGATGGGAAATCTTCGGGATGACCCCTTGCACTAGTTGCATAGGTGAATGGATGTTGTAGGCCGATGGTCTATAATTGATGAGTCTTCTTTGCGTGCGAGGCTGCGTGTCCCCAACAAGTGTTGGGCAAGTTACAACTCTGCAAGAAGCGATGCGGCAATGAACTTAATCCTCTTTATTAGTGCTTGGCTAGCCCATTTTGCGTATGGGCGTGCGGTGCAGAGTGCTCAAGCGATTATTCCGTTCTTTGTGCAATAATCATCAAATGCCTTGGAAGTGCATTCACCGGCATTGTCCATTCGAATGGACTTCACGCGATGATCAGGAAAAGCATTCTTAATTCTGATAATCTGCGAGATCAGTTTTGCGAATGCATGATTCCTTGTTGACAACAAACATGTATCGACCATTTTCGAGGAAGCATCAATGAGCACCATAAAGTATCGAAATGGCCACGACAAGGGCTGAATCGGACCGCAAATATCCCCTGAATGCGTTCCAGAATGCAGGATTTCATGTTGCACTTTCATAACAGAGGGTCTAGTTATTAATTTCCCGGTGGCACATGCATGGCACACAAAATCTTCGTGATTCGGAAAATTCTTAACATTAATGCCATGACCTTGTGAGTTGTTAACTATATTTCTCATCAATCTAAGACCAGGATGACCTAATCTACAATGCCATAAAGCAAATAATTCAGAGCTTCTAAAGACAAGTCTTCAAAGAAGTATACCTTTGCGTGTGCATTGATTTTCGTGTAGTACAACCCAGATTCATATGAGGGACATTTTTCTAGTACCATCTTTCCATATTCCGCGTGCTTCACAATGCACAAGTGTTCTTTGCCATTTTCTTCATTGGTTTCTACGTGAAACCCATTGGCGCGATATCTTTGAAACTTAAGAGAGTGCGGGTTGATTCAGTGGTACAAGAGGCTTCTTCAATTACCAAAGTTGTACCCATTGGCAATATAATTGTGGCTCTTCCCGAGCCTATTATATCGTGTCGCTTCTGCGATAGTCGTAATCCTTCCAGCGTTCTTCGTGATTGTCCAAAGTATTTCGACTCGCTTAAGATGGTATTTGTTGTGCCACTATCAACAATGCATATTTCCTCCATTAGGCGCTACGATTTCTAGATGAAAAGAAAAATAATTCTAATCATACAAAGGCTAAGTAATTCAAAAATTGCTTGTAAATAAAGAATACCGGAATAAAGAGTAAATTGCAATTCTATTCATGAGAAAAAGTATGCTCTTTCGAGAGCTTACTATTCATTATGCAACTGATGTCAATGTGAGATAATTACGACAATTCATGTCAGTTCTTCAAAAACTCACGTTAGATAATGCCACACCTTTGCACATTCATAAGGTTCTTCCATTAGATTATCGTGCAATCTAATAGGAAATGGTCGCTAGATTCAATAAAATGCATAATTGAATTCTCATGAGTTTCCAAGAAACTAAAAGAAAGCAATAATATCAAGATTCATATATACAAAAATAAATGCAAAATTCATAAGTACAAGATTCATAAGTACGAATTCATAAATGCAAAATTCATAAGTGCGAGATTCATAAATGCAGATTCATAAATACATTATTCATAATCGCAAAATTCATATATACATGATTCATAAAAATTCATAAATACGGAAAATAAATTCCCACATAAATTAAATGCGGTGTAATGCTAATTACAACTTATGTAACTCGTTGGTTGGGAGCGAAATGTAACGAATATCTCCGCTATTTCGACTCTTGGCCAGGTCAACTCGCCCCTAGGGCTCACATGAGGAGAGGAGCACTTCCCGTTTCCGGGTGCCAATTAAAGAACCAAGCCTCATGTGTGTTTTCCTAGACACCAATTGTCTCATGTCTGTTTATTCATTACCAAAATCAAATCCCAACCACTCAGTTTCTCATAAAATGCCGTATGAGAAAATCTGGAATTTTTCTAGCATTTTTCATGATTTCTGCTAATTTCCAAGCAATTTTCAAAATTACTTTACAACAGGAAATTGAATTTCAGCAAATATCAACATGGCATAATGCTGAGGAAGATAAAATCAGATTCACGGCATGAACAAATACACATGAAGCAATAACAGCAAAAACATGAAAATATTCATAAATGCAGAAAATAAGGCTAAGGAATATTAAAATAGAGCCATAAAAATTTTTCTGGATTTTTCTGAAATTCTGAGTTCTGGCCGGGGGTAAAGGGGGTAATTTCCCTTGCCCCGTGCGCCACAATCGGGTTCAATCCAGTTTTCCAATCAACTGGGGCACAGTTGGCTTCTTTACCTATTGAATCTAATGGACTTCAAGTCCATCGTTCGGACTTCATGTCCAAACTGCCGCACACAAGCTGAGCGGGTCATGCGGCGTCGGCCGGAGGCCAGAGGGGCACGGCGGGGCCCGACGAGACGCAGCGAGGCTTCGGGCCGAGGTGTGCGGCGCAATGACACCGGCTCGGCATATGCGCCGTGCTTGGCACTGGTCGGTCTTATGTGGCGGCTAGCGGCTTCCGGCTTCGAGCGGCTTGAGTGGCCGGCGCGCGACGGATAGCATGGCCTCAGCGAGTGCGAGCGGCAGCCGCGCTCAGATGGTGGCGTGGCTGCGAGCTTCGTGCTCTGGAAAAGATGGTTAATGCGTGTACCAATGTAAAGAGAGGTTGTGAGCTCAACTCACATTGTCATGTATGTGTTGGGTGCAAACAGGGAGCTAGGAATTAAAACACACGTACGGCAACCATAATTTAATTGGAATCTAATTGCTAACCAGATAAGGAATTTTCTATTTTATAGATGCCTAGGAACAACGTCTGATTCCGAGCTATCCACACGCGCGGCAACCATAATTACCCAGCCTTTTCATCGCCACCTGGGGGCGTCCGCTGCTTGGGAGCACCTTGAGTCGCGGCTCGTGCATTGCCTTGCGTTTCTTGCCTCGAGCCGTGCGGCTAGGTGGACGGCAGCGCTTCATGCCGCGGTCGACGGCGACAGCCTGAACTGGCAGGCCGGTCGGGATTTGAGATCGGCCGACAATGCCATGCAGTGGCGGGCGCAATCCGGGTTGTTGCGAGTCGTGTTGGGAACCGTTGGCTTCAAACGACGTGGATGCCAACCGACGACTGGGTTTAGGCAGGCGTGCTGCTAGCACGTATTTTGGTTGCGTCTTAATCGTCAGAGCTTAACCGTGCTACGGTCGTAGATTAGATGCAAAATAGATTCAATGAGCGATTTAATTCTCGTTCTCACCTTTCTTTGCCTTTTCAATCTATTCTCCGGTAGACTATCGCGTAGGATAGAGTCGCGTAGGACTTTTTATTTAGGCAATCCGAGTGGATGACGGCTTGATGGCGAAGTTGATTGCGGATCGGATCGGGCGATCAATCGCCGGTAGTAGACGTTAAATCGTCGATGATCCTTCGCTTCTTGTCTTTTCTCACCTTTCAATCTTTCTCCCAGAGCTTCGGTCGATAACGTGTTAGACAACCTCGCCATCGAATAGTCCGGTTGCCTAATAGATCTCAAGTGGAGAACAGAGAGAGGCGAGAGACACAATATGAGGAGGAACGGTCTGCTTTATTATTCTCAGATGTTTGTGTACAATGGGGTGACCGCCTCCTATATATAAGCCGGTTACTGGCTTTAGAGATAAGGAAGAGTCCATATCGGATACGAATCCGGTTTCCTAACAGCACGCACCGCCGCGTGCTCCGCTCCTCCTATAAAGCCCGCCCCCACTGGACAACGCGAATCCATTTGTCCGATATTTTTCTTCCCGTTTCCCTATTATAGTCAGCGGTTAGGGTTTGGAGATCTCCGCATAGCATCTCAGCCATGGCGGTGAGTGAGCACTCGGTTTTTATTACTTTTTTTGCTCACAAATCTCTTCTCGGGCCATGACTTGTGCCATTTTCGATGCGAGCATTTCTTTCTGTCTTGATTTGATCAGGCGAGTTACAACTTAGAAATAGGGGTTTAGACTTTTGGGGTTCTAGATTTGGGTATACGCTGTCTCGTATAGATCTAGCAAAGTGATGGGAAAACTAGAGATTTGTGGCTCCATCAATCGGAGTTCGGTAGAAGTGAAATGTGCAATGGTATCTCTACTCTACGGAAGCCGCCAGCCATTTGTTACCAATTGCTTCTAGTCAAATCTCGGCCCATTTCAGTCCACATTGTAGCTCTGAGCTGAATGTACAATGGCCAGGGCAGCTAATCTGCTGTCCAGTCCCTCGTAGACTGTTGTCAGGGTGCTGAAGTCCTGAAAAGAAGTGTTCTTCAGTCGATTCCTCTAGTTATTGCTATTGTTGCGAGGTGTCCATGAGTCGTCAGCAGCTTTTCTTGATGCTTTAATGTTCTGGCTTCGTATTACTGTCTGCAGAGCCTGATTTATCTAGCTTTTATATTTAATTGATATTTTGGCCCTATTTTCTGTTTATGCCTACTTGCTTATGCTGAAATTGAGAAAAAAACGGTGTTTTCGAATTTCATTTCATTGCTCCTCTTCCTTGCATTGTGAAGCTATCAGTATGTGGTGACCAGTGAGCCTTGTTTCTCCGCTATATTTAGTAGAATCAGCATAGATGTGTTAGCAAGGTTAGCAAAAAGACCGCCAACTATGTTGTTTTGCAATGTAGCATTGTTAATTTGATTGATATGCTAGCTATACCGGCTAGTAAGTATACTTGGTATATGCAATGCACATCACAACAATAAAGGATTTGGTGGTACATATTTTTTTTAAATGAATAGCACATAATGATTCTGCAAATAAATTTGATAGTTGTCGTTATGTGTAAAAGTTACCATGCTAGCACAGTTAAAAATATAAACCTTTTTTTTAAAGGAAATTAACTTTTTAGCACACAGAATGACTTAATATTAACATCAGAGTTTAAAAAGTGAGCATGATGGATAAGGTGGCTGCATCTATTTCCAACCATTCAATATAGACAATTAGTGGTCGATGTTGCCCAAAAGAATTGTTTGGTGGTATCCTGTGTGTAAACTGGAGCTGCATGACAATGATTAGGCAGGTCCATGCAGGAATTGTAGTCATTGGATATTGTGTATCGCCTTACAACTCCCTGAAAAGCTACAACTGCAAATAAGGTAAGAAGGCGAATCCAACTATGAATTTGAACCATCAGTGATCAGTGTGATCCATCTAACGCCTTACATCCCTGGACAATCCACATTCATGCTTCATATGGTAGTAAATAGAAGTCCGCACTACCATGTATGAGTAAACTTGGGGTATCATGTTCTTTTTTCCTTTTCTATATACTGTACAAATTTGTATCGCATAGATTATTCATGTATTGCCTAGAACAACATATCCATCAGATCACTGATTAGATGCTCCTTTTATACCATTTGTTGTTTTCAAGGCGACCACACTTAGCACAGTCAAGGTGAGCAATGTGTCACTAAAAGCATCACAGAGAGATGTAAAGGAATTCTTTTCCTTTTCTGGTGACATTGTGCATGTTGAAATGGAAAGGTTCGTACCATCTTCATTATGCTTTGTTTTCCACTTTGTACTATAAATTGCATTTACCTTCTAAATGCTTTACAGCGGCGATGAGCTTTCTCAAGCTGCCTACATTACTTTTAAAGACAATCAAGGAGCTGAGACAGCTATGCTTCTTACGGTATCTCCTCTATCTCACGTCTAAAGTACCCAAGGATTGATGCTTGGTTGGTTACCTTGTGACTTGTGTTGTTATGCAAGTATGCATGATTGATGCCATACTTCAAAATATTTGTTATCTAACCTAAATATCATTTATATGACCCCATGTACTGTAAATTGTTGCCATGATATTCTCAACTCCCAGACATAGATGATTTAGAAAGCTCTCTTTGTTCCATTGATTGTTTCAAGTGAAATAACTTGTCCAAGCTTATTTGAATGTTGAAGTTTACGTAATCCATTGTTCCAACTAACATTTCAACATTGACTCAATATCTCTGGTTAGAAAGTAGATTTTGTTTGCACATATATAGCTGGTCACAGAATTGTGTCCTTTCCTGTTGCTTTATAATCGTATACTTGCTGGAACTGGTCGTATGTTATGGACCTACGATTGTTGTCCCAGGGTGCCACAATAGTTGATATGGCTGTCATCGTCACACCAACCACTGATTATGAGTTACCAGCTGTAGCGACCCGCCCAATTAGCCCCGGATAATTAGCAACAGCTGCCATTACCCCAGGTTAATTAAGCGAATCTCGGCATAGTGGCTAACAAAATATTGGGCACCCCGGTACTTTATTAGCTACTATACCGTGTTCAGAGTGTTGCAACAGAACAATAATTAGAGACTGAATGTAAATATATTACAAGCCAAGCCACGCAGGGCTACAAGTTCGATACATAATTAGACAGGATCCAAGTACAACATAAGCATAAGACATAACTACTAGTTACACAAAAGACCGACGCAGTGTAACACGTATACTCGGACTCTATTCTCCCTGGTAGTCCTCCGCGTAGGTTTGGTTCTCATGGTGACCCTCACTCCAAGTCTCATGGTCGGACCAATTGGGATCCACGTCCCAACGAAGCTTGACCCTCAACAAATATCTAGCAGGGGAGAGTTAGCAAGAGTGAGTACAGAGTACTCAAAGAAGTAATAGTATAGCATGCAATACATGAGTTTTTCCTCCCTTTTTCCAAATCCAAATTTACCTCCTTCCCAAAATCTGATTTTTATTGGAAATAGGTTTTGATTTTCTTTAAGAGTTGCACATTTTAATTCAAGAGACTACTAACACCCGTATATGAGGCGGACTTAGCTTCCGTAGCCTCCAATCCAGAGACAGGCATGAATTCATGATTTGACCTGCGCAGTTTGTACCACTTTACCCATAGTGACCCCTAGCATGAGAGGCCCCGTAATGTTTATCACTAGTCCAAGATAGATCTCCAACCTCGTTACCCGAGTCGCGGATTCCTTCACTAGGCAATCCCACGGCCATGGCCAATAGATTGTATCGAACTATCCAGCTACCGTAGCAAAGACAATCGATACTCAACCAAAGGCTTTATTCATATATAGCACTGAAAGAATCAACCGCAATGATATTCTCAGTGTCCTCACTGGCCTTCCGATACCCAGCCTTCACACGCCAGTATTTATCTACTCTTACCCAATGTGGAGATCATAATACCTTCCTAGGACAACCTTTTCTCGTCGCTTCCACACACTATGGTTGATAATCAAAATACGGCTCATTGCCCGAGTGTAGTTGTTTATCCTTACATCATAGCCTATGTAGAGGGTCCCACCGCCACACTCCAAGTACCTTGGCCCTCTACCCACCATATTAACACCACACCAATATCATAAATAACACAAGCCACCGCTTCCATCACCGGACTTGCCAACACACTCCACACCTCATCATCATCCATACTTTCATTTCCACCACACCACATTTCCATCCATATTCAATCGGGTACTTTCAAATTATATATAAAGTGTGCAATGCATGAATGATACTCGTAATAATATCAAATCAAGTTGAAAACATTTAATGAAATTTGCTCAAAGGAAATCTTGCCTCAAGTAGGATTTGCACGCACGGCCTCGCTCGAATACGCAGGTGGTTGGTATAATCGTTCGATTCTCGACTGACAAATACAACGTATCAACTCTACGGGAATTAACCCATAGCAACTTTACGGCGTCTGAATCTACGGACAATACTTATTTAACTAAACCCACTAACTTAACCCGATTCTTAATATACTAGCAGCAATGAACATGGCAATTCAATT
Organism: Rhipidocladum racemiflorum; assembly: GCA_036346355.1. Taxonomy (NCBI): domain Eukaryota; kingdom Viridiplantae; phylum Streptophyta; class Magnoliopsida; order Poales; family Poaceae; genus Rhipidocladum; species Rhipidocladum racemiflorum. The sequence goes on along the minus strand of CM070576.1, from coordinate 63,901,164 downwards.
AATACAACAATTAACAATCTACACATTTATTAACTACTAACTCATGATTTTAGAAATTCAAATACGCTTTTCCTACGATTTGAATACGGCAAGTTAACCCACGCAGATGCACCTTAATATAGAACTTCCTATTTTTCCTAGTTTCTTCTCCTTCCTTTTCTTCTCTTCTCTTCTCTTTTCTTTTCTCTTCTTTCCTTTTCTTCTTTTCTTTTCTTTTCTTTCCTTCTTTTCTCTCTTTTCTTATTCTCTCTCTCCCTTCCCTTTTTCTTTTCCCTGCTTCTTCCTATGGTCGAGCGTAACCTGGCTCATTTGCTTGGTTTCTTCTCCTGCGCGCCTCCACTCTGCTCTCCCTGCTCCACGCCGGCGCAATGGCGCCGTCGCTGTTCCTCTCCCTGCCGGGTCCTCTCCTACCTCCCTTCTCCTCTCTCTCTCTCTCTCTCTCTCTCTCTGGCCGAACCCTAGCCCGATTGCTCCTCTGCGCCATGGCCGATTCTCCCCTGGTCATCTCCTCTCTATTTCCCCCTCTACTCTTCACTCACGGCCGCCTCTGCCGTCGCCCTCTCCTCCACTTCTCCTCTTCTTCTCTTGCCTAAACCCCCCTTCCTCCTCTTCTCTAATGACAATGTAAAGAACAGATACTACCGATCTATTTGGTTCTCGCGTTCTACTCTGGTTTCTTTTTTTGCTTGCAAGTTTAGAGGGGTCAATGATGCAAGGGTTCTAGTTGGGGACGGCAAGATTAAATCTTTGCAACCCTAGAATACTGCTGAGACTACAAACTACTCGATCTATTCAGTGCACTGAGGAGTAGCTAGCTACTGCTGTTACTACTAGGATGATCAAAGGATGGCTGTGCACCTGGAGGTTCGGTTGGGTTTGGAGATCGGTTGTCGAAGTGGAAAAAGGTGGGAGATGGCCACTTCTGCTCGCTCCTCTTCGAGTCTTCCTGCTCCTGCTCGTTTTCCTTGTTGCGGTTCAATGCATCTTGGGATCCCTCCTGCCAGTTCGGTTCTTGGAGTCCTCCTTGCTCCTTGTTCCATTAAATGGTTCTTGAGGTCCTCCTACGGGCTCCTTATGCTTAGGTTTGCTTCTTGCTTCTTGCTTCTTGCTCTCTTGGGTTCTCTCATTTGGGTGAGTGTGTTTGTACTCTCTGGTTGGTGAGGAACCGAGGAAGAAAGGGTTCTTTGCTCTCATTGAGGAAAGGAAAAGGAGAGTGGCTACTTTGCTTTGCTCTCTGTGGTTCAGCTGGGAGTGAGGAAAAAGTGAAGGCTTGCTCTCTTTGTATTGGAGGGAGGGGAGATAAGGATGGCCTGTAGCCATGCCCTCCCCTGGTACGCCGGGTCGCTAGTCGGGGGCATGCATATGGGCGTTGGTGTGGTATTTCTTCTTGCCGCTTGGAAGAATGGTCAAACTCAAGGGTGTCCAATGGGTATTGCAATGGCTCCAATGGTTGTCTAAGGGATAATACACTGGTTCTTTGGTTGCCTACTGAGTAAACGCTGCTACGGATACCCGCAATCCGAGCAGTAAGAACGGATTGCCGAGTGATGAACCTGGTCTAGCGAGAGGTGCCGACCCGGCCCTTACTGGCCTGGTATCTCTGATCAATACCTGCATGCGGTCCTGACGGCAATCCTCTTTTCTATTTCTATTCGTTCTATTCGCATTTTTAAATTTTACACTAACAAAGAACACTAATTAATAACCTCATTAACCACTAATACTATTATTTAACTAGTTAATATAGTGGGTCCTTACATCCTATCCCCTAAAAGGGATTTCGTCCCCGAAATCCGGCTCGACTAGGTAGAGGGCTTCGAGAACAATTAAGATTGCACCACCTGGATGGTTAAATGGGAGATACACCTGTACCTGCGTTGGTGGTTCCATCCACCTGCGCTGTCGAGACGAAGTTCAATTGAGCGGATCTTGCTGTTGGTGCTCCCTTGTTAGATCCTTTAGATGACATGGCAGCCTTTGGGGCCTCCTTGATCGTGTCCAACCGATGGTGCACGACTTGGCGGTGTCCCTGAAGCACTTTGTTGCGACTGACCGATGAGAATTGGGCAACCTATGTCCCTCCTGACCGCAATTGTAACACTTGATGGGTACTTGGGGGCAACGACTAACATAATGCGGACCTCCGCAATGGAAACACCTTAAAGATGGATTTGATAGGTTGCTAATGGGATGTTGAGAAGATGCAGACATCTCAGATGGTTGTGGAGAGCTTCTGTTTGGTAATGGTGGTTTAGAAGGTGTTGGGTAGCTGAAAGTAAATGTCGGAGTATCAAATCTTGCCTTCTTTCTCCTCTCCTCATTCACTTGGGTTTGTATGCTTTCCACTCTGATGGCCTTATTGGCTAGGTCTTGAAATATTGTGAACGAGTGAGTAGCCAAATGCAACTTCAAGTATGAATTCATCCCCTTGGTGAACCTATAGATTTTCTTAGCCTCCGTGTCTACCTCCTCTGGGGCATATCTGGATAGCTCATTGAACTTATGCAAATACTCAGAACACTTTTATTTCCTGCGTCAAATCCCAAAACTCTTGCTTCTTTATATCCATTTCTCCTCGAGGAACATGGGTGTTGCGAGAATTGTGGTGAACTCGCCCATGATACAGGTGATCTCTTGCACGGTGCGGCAATAGTTTTTCCACCAGGTTGCCGCGGGACCCGTTAAGGTAGGTTGCAAATCAGATTTCTCCTCCTCTGGACAACCTAAAGTAGTCAACTTCTTCTCAATTTCCTCGAGCCAATCATCTGCTTCTAATGGTTCGGTGGATCTAGCAAAGGTAGGTGGGCGGGTTTGAAGGAAATCTCCCAAGGTGGTTCTGTGTCGGGTAGAATGTGGAGTTGCAGGGGTGAGGTTGGTGACAAGGGCTTCGAGAAACTGATTCTGGCTCTCTTGAGCTGTGGCCATGCACATGAGGATTCTCTCTAATGGGTCTGGGTTTGTTGGAGCTCTAGTTGCATTAGCTAGACCTCCCAAAGGTGATGGCTGCCTAGATGGTGCAGGAAATGGTTGGTTGAGGTCATGGAGTGGTGCTTGTGGGGGCTCTACTCTTTCAGGTTGGTTTTCAGTGGCACCTAATCTCAGAATCAAATCTTGCTCTTCTACTTCGCGGTTCGACATCCTGTAAAAGACCAGGAATCCAGGGTGCAACTTAATTAAACGCTTGCCCTTAACACAAACCTTTGGTTAATAGAAGGGTCTCCCTAATTTTAACTATAGATATAACTAAAGAAAGAGTGATGTCCTTAAGAATGCTAAATTGCTTATATGGAAAGAAGTCTGATTAGTTAAAGACAAGGGTGGACTATAACCTTTACAAGCAGTTTGATTTAAAGACAAGAAGTGTTGTGGTAGTTAGAAGGTCTTAGGGCCAAGTTGTTAAGAAGTGGGATAAGAAACCGAGAACTCGCTCTCAATCGCCACTCCCTTTTGAAACTATACAATACCATCTACCTAATCGCCTCGGGGTAAAACACAAAACACTGGATAAAGAAGCAAATAAGGCGAAAGAAAAAGGAACCAGGAAACAATATAACACAAATAACAAAATCCAAAGAAGGAAACGATAAAGAAACATGGTGCACATGCACCAAGAACTAATCAAGACCGACGCGCCGAGCCCACAACGAAACTTAGAGAAGAACTTGACGCAAAATCAAAACAAGACAGAAAGCGGTAAAGAATCCCGATGCCCAAGCACCAAGGATTCTTCGAGTTACGTGCTCGCCACGCTTTGGATTCGCATATCCAAGTACGCCACTGATTCAAAGATCCGGAGCCTTTCCTATCCTTAGCTCCTAGTTCTATGCGCTGTATTCAGCTATTTAGATACACAAGCACATCACAATTGCATAACTGGTTCTCTACGGTTCAGCAATGCAAGACAGCAGGTTAACATGCTTATGCAAAGGCATCCTATGCATACTAGTAGGAATTAAAGAATTAAAACAACAATGCTACAAACCTACTACTCTAGGTATGCATGCAAACAATAAATCAAGATGACATGCGAAGAGATGAACAAGTAGTTGCAATTAACTTACTGATCATGATTAGAACTGATGCTACAACAATGCAATTAATCTATCATCCTATATTCAGAAATGATAACCATGATGATACGTGATGCTAAGGATGCAAATGCAATTTGCTGATTACATAAAGAGAGCAATTCTACCACAATCGCATTACAACTACAACACACAAGACCCCGTACAACCAGGAACTACACTCGCTACCCTATCCCCCTTAAAAGGGGATTTACTTACTATTGGTGGCCACTTAACAAAATAAATAATTTAAACAGGGCACTTATTAGTTGACAAGGTGAGGGTTTCCATATGCTTATTGCCATATAGCAGAGTCTTGTTAGTTTTACTTAGTCTCCCTATCAGTCTCTAGTTATTTATTTGCGTGGTTCTCGTAACCATTGCTCTGATACCACCTGTAGCGACCCGCCCAATTAGCCCCGGATAATTAGCAACAGCTGCCATTACCCCAGGTTAATTAAGCGAATCTCGGCATAGTGGCTAACAAAATATCGGGCACCCTGCACTTTATTAGCTACTATACCGTGTTCAGAGTGTTGCAATGTAACAATAATTAGAGATCAATGTAAATATATTACAAGCCAAGCCACGCTTGAGAGGCTACAAGTTCGATACATAATTAGACAGGATCCAAGTACAACATAAGCATAAGACATAACTACTAGTTACGCAAAAGACCGACGTAGTGTAACACAGATACTCAGCACTCTATTCTCCCTGGTAGTCCTCCGCGTAGGTTTGGTTCATGGTGACCCTCACTCCAAGTCTCATGGTCGGACCAATTGGGATCCACGTCCCAACTAAGCTTGACCCTCGTAACAAATATCTAGCAGGGGAGAGTTAGCAAGAGTGAGTACAGAGTACTCGGCAAGTAATAGTATAGCATGCAATACATGAGTTTTTCCTCCCTTTTCCAAATCCAACTTACCTCCTTCCCAAAATCTGATTTTTTTTTTATTGGAAATAGGTTTTGATTTTCTTTAAGAGTTGCACATTTTAATTCAAGAGACTACTAAAACCCGTATATGAGGCAGACTTAGCTTCCGTAGCCTCCAATCCAGAGACAGGCATGAATTCATGATTTGACCTGCGCAGTTTGTACCACTTTACCCATAGTGACCCCTAGCATGAGAGGCCCTGCATGTTTATCACTAGTCCAAAGATTAGATCTCCAACCTCGTTACCCGAGTCGCGGATTCCTTCACTAGGCAATCCCGCCGGCTCATGACTAATGATTGTATCGAACTATCCAGGCTACCGTAGCAAAGACAATCGATACTCAACCAAAGGCTTTATTCATATATAGCACTGAAAGAATCAACATGGTGATATTCTCGTCCTCATCTGGCCTTCCTAGGCATACCCGGCTTCACACGCCGTATTTATCTACTCTTACCCAATGTGGAGATCATAATACCTTCCTAGGACAACCTTTTCTCGTCGCTTCCACACACTATGGTTGATAATCAAAATACGGCTCATTGCCCGAGTGTAGTTGTTTATCCTTACATCATAGCCTATGTAGAGGGTCCCACCTACCACACTCCAAGTACCTTGGCCCTCTACCCACCATATTAACACCACACCAATATCATAAATAACACAAGCCACCGCTCCATCACCGGACTTGCCAACACACTCCACACCTCATCATCATCCATACTTTCATTTCCACCACACCACATTTCCATCCATATTCAATCTGCACTTTCAAATTATATATAAAGTGTGCAATGCATGAATGATACTCGTAATAATCTGAAATCAAGTTGAAAACATTTAATGAAATTTGCTCAAAGGAAATCTTGCACGAAGTAGGATTTGCACGCACGCCTCGCTCGAATACGAGGTGGTTGGTATAACTGGTTCGATTCGACTGACAAATACAACGTATCAACTCTACGAATTAACCCATAGCAACTTTACTGTCTGAATCTACTGACAATACTTATTTAACTAAACCCACTAACTTAACCCGATTCTTAATATACTAGCAGCAATGAACATGGCAATTCAATTAATACAACAATTAACAATCTACACATTTATTAACTACTAACTCGCAGATTTTAGAAATTCAAATACAGTTTTCCTACGATTTGAATACGGCAAGTTAACCTACGCAGATGCACGGAATATAGAACTTCCTATTTTTCCTATTTTCTTCTCCTTCCTTTTCTTCTTCTCTTCTCTTTTCTTTTCTCTTCTGTCCTTTTCTTCTTTTCTTTTCTTTTCTTTCCTTCTTTTCTCTCTTTTCTTATTCTCTCTCTACCTTCCCTTTTTCTTTTCCCTGCTTCTTCCTATGGTCGAAAGCGTAAGCTCATGTGCTTGGTTTCTTCTCCCGTGCGCTCCTCCACTCTGCTCCCTGCTCCACGCCGGCGCAATGGCGCCGTCGCTGTTCCTCTCCCTGCCGGGTCCTCTCCTACGTCCCTTCTCCTCTCTCTCTCTCTCTCTCTCTCTCTCTCTGTCCGAACCCTAGCCCGATAGCTCCTCAGCGCCATGGCCGATTCTCCCCTGGTCATCTCCTCTCTATTTCCCCCTCTACTCTTCACTCACGGCCGCCTCTGCCGTCGCCCTCTCCCTCCACTTCTCCCTCTTCTTCTCTACTGCCTAAACCCCCCCCCTTCCTCCTCTTCTCTAATGACAATGTAAAGAACGAGATACTCACCGATCTATTTGGTTCTCGCGTTCTACTGGTTTCGCTTTTGCTTGCAAGTTTAGAGGGTCAATGATGCAAGGGTTCTAGTTGGGGACTCAAGAAGATTAAATCTTTGCAACCCTAGAATACTGCTGAGACTACAAACTACTCGATCTATTCAGTGCACTGAGGAGTAGCTAGCTACTGCTGTTACTACTAGGATGATCAAAGGATGGCTGTGCACCTGGAGGTTCGGTTGGGTTTGGAGATCGGTTGTCGAAGTGGAACAAGGTGGGAGATGGCCACCTGATTCGCTCCTCTTCGAGTCTTCTGGCTCCCTGCTCGTTTTCCTTGTTGCGGTTCAATGCATCTTGGGGATCCCTCCGGTTCGGTTCGGTTCTTGGAGTCCTCCTTGCTCCTTGTTCTGTTAAATGGTTCTTGAGGTCCTCCTACTTCTGGGCTCCTTATGCTGCCGGTTTGCTTCTTGCTTCTTGCTTCTTGCTCTCTTGGGTTCTCTCGCTGGACTGAGTGTGTTTGTACTCTCTGGTTGGCTGGGAACTGAGGAAGAAAGGGTTGCTGCTCTCGCTGGGGAAAGGAAAAGGAGAGTGGCTACTTTGCTTTGCTCTCTGTGGTTCAGCTGGGAGTGAGGAAAAAGTGAAGGCTTGCTCTCTTTGTATTGGAGGGAGGGGAGATAAGGATGGCCTGTAGCCATGCCCTCCCCTGGCTGGCTACGAGCTGGCTGCTAGCTGGGGGGCATGCATATGGGCGTTGGCTGTGAGCCGGGCCGCCGGGCCGCTTGGAAGAATGGTCAAACTCAAGGGTGTCCAATGGGTATTGCAATGGCTCCAATGGTTGTCTAAGGGATAATACACTGGTTCTTTGGTTGCCTACTGAGTAAACGCTGCTACGGATACCCGCAATCCGAACAGGTAAGAACGGATTGCCGAGTGATGAACCGGTCTAGCGAGAGGTGCCGACCCGGCCCTTACGGTCTGGTATCTCGGTGATCAATACCTCGCATGCGGGTCTGACGGCAATCCTCTTTTCTATTTCTATTCGCTCTATTCGCATTTTTAAATTTTACACTAACAAAGAACACTAATTAATAACCTCATTAACCACTAATACTATTATTTAACTAGTTAATATAGTGGGTCCTTACATCCTATCCCCTTAAAGGGATTTCGTCCCCAAATCCGGCCGACTAGGTAGAGGGCTTGAGAACAATTAAGATTGCACCACCTGGATGGTTAAATGGGAGATACACTGCACTGCGTTGGTGGTTCCATCCACCTGCTGCCGAGACGAAGTTCAATTGAGCGGATCTTCTGTTGGTGCTCCTTGTTAGATCCTTTAGATGACATGGCACTGGGCCTCCTTGATCAGTGTCCAACCGATGGTGTACGACTTGGCGGTGTCCCTGAAGCACTTTGTTGCGATCGACCGATGAGAATTGGGCAATCAGATTCTCCTATGTCCCTCCTCGACCGCAATTGTAACACTTGATGGGTACTTGGGGCAACGACTAACATAATGCGGACCTCCGCAATGGAAACACCTTAAAGATGGATTTGATAGGTTGCTAATGGGATGTTGAGAAGATGCGCATATCTCGGATGGTTGTGGAGAGCTTCTGTTTGGTAATGGTGGTTTAGAAGGTGTTGGGTAGCTGAAAGTAAATGTCGGAGTATCAAATCTTGCCTTCTTTCTCCTCTCCTCATTCACTTGGGTTTGTATGCTTTCCACTCTGATGGCCTTATTGGCTAGGTCTTGAAATATTGTGAACGAGTGAGTAGCCAAATGCAACTTCAAGTATGAATTCATCCCCTTGGTGAACCTATAGATTTTCTTAGCCTCCGTGTCTACCTCCTCTGGGGCATATCTGGATAGCTCATTGAACTTATGCAAATACTCTGTAACACTTTTATTTCCCTGCGTCAAATCCCAAAACTCTTGCTTCTTTATATCCATTTCTCCCTGAGGAACATGGGTGTTGCGAAATTCTGTGGTGAACTCTGCCCATGATACAGGCTGATCTCTTGCACGGGTGCGGCAATAGTTTTTCCACCAGGTTGCCGCGGGACCCGTTAATCGTAGGTTGCAAATCAGATTTCTCCTCCTCCGACAACCTAAAGTAGTCAACTTCTTCTCAATTTCCTCGAGCCAATCATCCGCTTCTAATGGTTCGGTGGATCTAGCAAAGGTAGGTGGGCGGGTTTGAAGGAAATCTCCCAAGGTGGTTACGTGCCGGTAGAATGTGGAGTTGCAGGTGAGGTTGGTGACAAGGGCTTCGAAACTGATTCTCGCTCTCTTGAGTGTGGCCATGCACATGAGGATTCTCTCTAATGGGTGCAGGTTTGTTGGAGCTCTAGTTGCATTAGCTAGACCTCCCAAAGGTGATGGCTGCCTAGATGGTGCGAGGAAATGGTTGGTTGAGGTCATGGAGTGGTGCTTGTGGGGCTCTACTCTTTCAGTTGGTTTTCGGTGGCACCTAATCTCGTAATCAAATCTTGCTCTTCTACTTCTGGTTCGACATCCTGTAAAAGACCAGGAATCCAGGGTGCAACTTAATTAAACGCTTGCCCTTAACACAAACCTTTGGTTAATAGAAGGGTCTCCCTAATTTTAACTATAGATATAACTAAAGAAAGAGTGATGTCCTTAAGAACAAAGATTGCTTATATGGAAAGAAGTCTCGATTAGTTAAAGACAAGGGTGGACTATAACCTTTACAAGCAGTTTGATTTAAAGACAAGAAGTGTTGTGGTAGTTAGAAGGTCTTAGGGCCAAGTTGTTAAGAAGTGGGATAAGAAACCGAGAACTCGCTCTCAATCGCCACTCCCTTTTGAAACTATACAATACCATCTACCTAATCGCCTGGTAAAACACAAAACACTGGATAAAGAAGCAAATAAGGCGAAAGAAAAAGGAACCAGAAACAATATAACACAATGAACAAAATCCAGAAGGAAACGATAAAGAAACATGGTGCACATGCACCAAGAACTAATCAAGACCGACGCTCGAGCCCACAACGAAACTTAGAGAAGAACTTGACGCAAAATCAAAACAAGACAGGAAAACGGTAAAGAATCCTGATGCCCAAGCACCAAGGATTCTTCGAGTTACGTGCTCGCCACGCTTGGATTCGCATATCCAAGTACGCCACGGATTCAGCATCCGGGAGCCTTTCCTATCCTTAGCTCCTAGTTCTATGCGATGTATTCAGCTATTTAGATACACAAGCACATCACAATTGCATAACTGGTTCTCTACGGTTCAGCAATGCAAGACAGCAGGTTAACATGCTTATGCAGTGCATCCTATGCATACTAGTAGGAATTAAAGAATTAAAACAACAATGCTACAAACCTACTACTCTAGGTATGCATGCAAACAATAAATCAAGATGACATGCGAAGAGATGAACAAGTAGTTGCAATTAACTTACTGATCATGATTAGAACTGATGCTACAACAATGCAATTAATCTATCATCCTATATTCAGAAATGATAACCATGATGATACGTGATGCTAAGGATGCAAATGCAATTTGCTGATTACATAAAGAGAGCAATTCTACCACAATCGCATTACAACTACAACACACAAGACCCCGTACAACCAGGAACTACACTCGCTGCCCTATCCCCCTTAAAAGGGGATTTACTTACTATTGGTGGCCACTTAACAAAATAAATAATTTAAACAGGGCACTTATTAGTTGACAAGGTGAGGGTTTCCATATGCTTATTGCCATATAGCAGAGTCTTGTTAGTTTTACTTAGTCTCCCTATCAGTCTCTAGTTATTTATTTGCGTGGTTCTCGTAACCATTGCTCTGATACCACCTGTAGCGACCCGCCCAATTAGCCCCGGATAATTAGCAACAGCTGCCATTACCCTGTGTTAATTAGCGAATCTCGGCATAGTGGCTAACAAAATATCCGCACCTTGCACTTTATTAGCTACTATACCGTGTTCAGAGTGTTGCAACAGAACAATAATTAGAGACTGAATGTAAATATATTACAAGCCAAGCCACGCAGGGCTACAAGTTCGATACATAATTAGACAGGATCCAAGTACAACATAAGCATAAGACATAACTACTAGTTACACAAAAGACCGACGAAGTTGTAACACGTATACTCAAGACTCTATTCTCCCCTGGTAGTCCTCCGCGTAGGTTTGGTTCTGCGGGTGACCCTCACTCCAAGTCTCATGGTCGGACCAATTGGGATCCACGTCCCAACCGTGCTTGACCCTCGTAACAAATATCTAGCAGGGGAGAGTTAGCAAGAGTGAGTACAGAGTACTCAAGAAGTAATAGTATAGCATGCAATACATGAGTTTTTCCTCCCTTTTCCAAATCCAAACACCTCCTTCCCAAAATCGATTTTTATTGGAAATAGGTTTTGATTTTCTTTAAGAGTTGCACATTTTAATTCAAGAGACTACTAACACCCGTATATGAGGCAGACTTAGCTTCCGTAGCCTCCAATCCAGAGACAGGCATGAATTCATGATTTGACCCCTGCGCAGTTTGTACCACTTTACCCATAGTGACCCCTAGCATGAGAGGCCCTGCATGTTTATCACTAGTCCAAAGATTAGATCTCCAACCTGTTACCCGAGTCATGATTCCTTCACTAGGCAATCCCACGGCCAAGACTATGATTGTATCGAACTATCCAGCACCGTAGCAAAGACAACTGATACTCAACCAAAGGCTTTATTCATATATAGCCTGAAAGAATCAACCGCAGCTGATATTCTGTGTCCCTCACTGGGCCTTCCGGCATACCCAGCTTCACACGCGTATTTATCTACTCTTACCCAATGTGGAGATCATAATACCTTCCTAGGACAACCTTTTCTGGTCGCTTCCACACACTATGGTTGATACTGAAAATACGGCTCATTGCCCGAGTGTAGTTGTTTATCCTTACATCATAGCCTATGTAGAGGGTCCCACCGGCCACACTCCAAGTACCTTGGCCCCCTCTACCCACCATATTAACACCACACCAATATCATAAATAACACAAGCCAGCTGCTCCATCAGCTGGACTTGCTAACACACTCCACACCTCATCATCATCCATACTTTCATTTCCACCACACCACATTTCCACCCATAGTCAATCGGGTACTTTCAAATTATATATAAAGTGTGCAATGCATGAATGATACTCGTAATAATACTGAAATCAAGTTGAAAACATTTAATGAAATTTGCTCAAAGGAAATCTTGCCTGAAGTAGGATTTGCACGCACGGCCTCGCCGAATACGAGGTGGTTGGTATAACTGGTTCGGTTCTCGACTGACAAATACAACGTATCAACTCTCACTGAATTAACCCATAGCAACTTTACGGCCTGAATCTACTGACAATACTTATTTAACTAAACCCACTAACTTAACCCGATTCTTAATATACTAGCAGCAATGAACATGGCAATTCAATTAATACAACAATTAACAATCTACACATTTATTAACTACTAACTCGCAGATTTTAGAAATTCAAATACGCTTTTCCTCACGATTTGAATACGGCAAGTTAACCTCTGCAGATGCACTTAATATAGAACTTCCTATTTTTCCTATTTTCTTCTCCTTCCTTTTCTTCTCTTCTCTTCTCTTTTCTTTTCTCTTCTTTCCTTTTCTTCTTTTCTTTTCTTTTCTTTCCTTCTTTTCTCTCTTTTCTTATTCTCTCTCTCCTTCCCTTTTTCTTTTCCTCGCTTCTTCCTATGGTCGAGCGTAACCTCTCATTTGCTTGGTTTCTTCTCCGTGCGCTCCTCCACTCTGCTTCCTCGCTCCACGCCAAGAATGGCGCTGCCGGCTGCTCCTCTCTCGCCGGTCCTCTCCTACCTCCCTTCTCTCTCTCTCTCTCTCTCTCTCTCTGGCCGAACCCTAGCCCGATTGCTCCTCTGCGCCATGGCCGATTCTCCTCGGTCATCTCCTCTCTATTTCCCCTCTACTCTTCACTCCACGGCCGCCTCTGTAGTCGCCCTCTCCCTCCACTTCTCCCTCTTCTTCTCTCTTGCCTAAACCCCCCTTCCTCCTCTTCTCTAATGACAACAGAAAGAACAGATACTACCGATCTATTTGGTTCTCGCTCTACTGGTTTGATTTTGCTTGCAAGTTTAGAGGGTCAATGATGCAAGGGTTCTAGTTGGGGACGGCAAGATTAAATCTTTGCAACCCTAGAATACTTTGAGACTACAAACTACTCGATCTATTCGATTGCACCGAGGAGTAGCTAGCTCTACAGTTACTACTAGGATGATCAAAGGATGGTCAGGCACCGGAGGTTCGGTTGGGTTTGGAGATCTGGTTGTCGAAGTGGAAAAGGTGGGGATGGCCACTTCTCGCTCCTCTTCGAGTCTTCGGCTCCTGCTCGTTTTCCTTGTTGCGGTTCAATGCATCTTGGGGATCCCTCCTGTTCGGTTCGGTTCTTGGAGTCCTCCTTGCTCCTTGTCTGCTAAATGGTTCTTGAGGTCCTCCTACTGGGCTCCTTATCTTTCACGGTTTGCTTCTTGCTTCTTGCTTCTTGCTCTCTTGGGTTCTCTCATTTGGATCGAGTGTGTTTGTACTCTCTGGTTGGTGGAACCGAGGAAGAAAGGGTTGTCGCTTCTCGCCGGGAAAGGAAAAGGAGAGTGGCTACTTTGCTTTGCTCTCTGTGGTTCAGCTGGGAGTGAGGAAAAAGTGAAGGCTTGCTCTCTTTGTATTGGAGGGAGGGGAGATAAGGATGGCCTGTAGCCATGCCCTCCTCGTGGCTATGAGTGAGCCGCTAGCCGGGGGCATGCATATGGGCGTTGGTGTGAGCCGCCGGGCCGGGTCGCTTGGAAGAATGGTCAAACTCAAGGGTGTCCAATGGGTATTGCAATGGCTCCAATGGTTGTCTAAGGGATAATACATCGTTCTTTGGTTGCCTACTCGAGTAAACGCCAAGACGGATACCCGTAATCCGAATGTAAGAACGGATTGCCGAGTGATGAACCGGTCTAGCGAGAGGTGCCGAAGCCCTTACTGGCCTGGTATCTCTTGATCAATACCTGCATGCGTCCGACGGCAATCCTCTTTTCTATTTCTATTCGCTCTATTCGCATTTTTAAATTTTACACTAACAAAGAACACTAATTAATAACCTCATTAACCACTAATACTATTATTTAACTAGTTAATATAGTGGGTCCTTACATCCTATCCCCTTAAAAGGGATTTCGCCCCAAATCCGCTCGACTAGGTAGAGGGCTTGAGAACAATTAAGATTGCACCACTGGATGGTTAAATGGGAGATACACTGCACTGCGTTGGTGGTTCCATCCACCTGCTATTTGTCGAGACGGTTCAATTGAGCGGATCTTGCCGTTGGTGCTCCCTTGTTAGATCCTTTAGATGACATGTACTTGGGGCCTCCTTGATCGTGTCCAACCGATGGTGTACGACTTGGCGGTGTCACTGAAGCACTTTGTTGCGATCGACCGATGAGAATTGGGCAATCAGACCTCCTATGTCCCTCCCGACCGCAATTGTAACACTTGATGGGTACTTGGGGCAACGACTAACATAATGCGGACCTCCGCAATGGAAACACCTTAAAGATGGATTTGATAGGTTGCTAATGGGATGTTGAGAAGATGCGTACATCTCGGATGGTTGTGGAGAGCTTACTGTTTGGTAATGGTGGTTTAGAAGGTGTTGGGTAGTGAAAGTAAATGTCGGAGTATCAAATCTTGCCTTCTTTCTCCTCTCCTCATTCACTTGGGTTTGTATGCTTTCCACTGATGGCCTTATTGGCTAGGGTCTTGAAATATTGTGAACGAGTGAGTAGCCAAATGCAACTTCAAGTATGAATTCATCCCTTGGTGAACCTATAGATTTTCTTAGCCTCCGTGTCTACCTCCTCTGGGCATATCTCGATAGCTCATTGAACTTATGCAAATACTCAGAACACTTTTATTTCCTGCGTCAAATCCCAAAACTCTTGCTTCTTTATATCCATTTCTCCTCGAGGAACATGGGTGTTGCGAATTGCGGTGAATCCTCGCCCCATGATACAGCCGATCTCTTGCACGGTGCGGCAATAGTTTTTCCACCAGTTGCCGCGGACCCGTTAATCGTAGGTTGCAAATCAGATCTCTCCTCCTCCGACAACCTAAAGTAGTCAACTTCTTCTCAATTTCCTCGAGCCAATCATCCGCTTCTAATGGTTCGTGGATCTAGCAAAGGTAGGTGGCGGGTTTGAAGGAAATCTCCCAAGGTGGTTCTGTGTCGGGTAGAATGTGGAGTTGCAGGGATGAGGTTGGTGACAAAGGCTTCGAGAAACTGATTCTGGCTCTCTTGAGCTGTGGCCATGCACATGAGGACTCTCTCTAATGGGTCTGGGTTTGTTGGAGCTCTAGTTGCATTAGCTAGACCTCCCAAAGGTGATGGCTGCTTAGATGGTGCAGGAAATGGTTGGTTGAGGTCATGGAGTGGTGCTTGTGGGGCTCTACTCTTTCAGTTGGTTTTCGGTGGCACCTAATCTCGTAATCAAATCTTGCTCTTCTACTTAGCGGTTCGACATCCTGTAAAAGACCAGGAATCCAGGTGCAACTTAATTAAACGCTTGCCCTTAACACAAACCTTTGGTTAATAGAAGGGTCTCCTAATTTTAACTATAGATATAACTAAAGAAAGAGTGATGTCCTTAAGAACAAAGAATTGCTTATATGGAAAGAAGTCTGATTAGTTAAAGACAAGGGTGGACTATAACCTTTACAAGCAGCTTTGATTTAAAGACAAGAAGTGTTGTGGTAGTTAGAAGGTCTTAGGGCCAAGTTGTTAAGAAGTGGGATAAGAAACCGAGAACTCGCTCTCAATCGCCACTCCCTTTTGAAACTATACAATACCATCTACCTAATCGCCTGGTAAAACACAAAACACCGGATAAAGAAGCAAATAAGGCGAAAGAAAAAGGAACCAGAAACAATATAACACAATAACAAAATCCAAGAAGGAAACGATAAAGAAACATGGTGCACATGCACCAAGAACTAATCAAGATCGACGCTCGAGCCCACAACGAAACTTAGAGAAGAACTTGACGCAAAATCAAAACAAGACAGAAAGCGGTAAAGAATCCCGATGCCCAAGCACCAAGGATTCTTCGAAAGTTACGTGCTCGCCACGCTTGATTCGCATATCCAAGTACGCCACGGATTCGAGATCCTGAGCCTTTCCTATCCTTAGCTCCTAGTTCTATGCGTCAGATTCACTATTTAGATACACAAGCACATCACAATTGCATAACTGGTTCTCTACGGTTCAAAGAATGCAAGACAAAGAAAGTTAACATGCTTATGCAAAGGCATCCTATGCATACTAGTAGGAATTAAAGAATTAAAACAACAATGCTACAAACCTACTACTCTAGGTATGCATGCAAACAATAAATCAAGATGACATGCGAAGAGATGAACAAGTAGTTGCAATTAACTTACTGATCATGATTAGAACTGATGCTACAACAATGCAATTAATCTATCATCCTATATTCAGAAATGATAACCATGATGATACGTGATGCTAAGGATGCAAAATGCAATTTGTCGATTACATAAAGAGAGCAATTCTACCACAATCGCATTACAACTACAACACACAAGACCCTCGCACAACCAGGAACTACACTGGCCGCCTCTATCCCCCTTAAAAGGGGATTTACTTACTATTGGTGGCCACTTAACAAAATAAATAATTTAAACAGGGCACTTATTAGTTGACAAGGTGAGGGTTTCCATATGCTTATTGCCATATAGCAGAGTCTTGTTAGTTTTACTTAGTCTCCCTATCAGTCTCTAGTTATTTATTTGCGTGGTTCTCGTAACCATTGCTCTGATACCACCTGTAGCAACCCGCCCAATTAGCCCCGGGTAATTAGCAACAATGCCATTACCCTGTGTTAATTAGCGAATCTCGGCATAGTGGCTAACAAAATATCGCACCCTTGCATTTTTATTAGCTACTATACCGTGTTCAGAGTGTTGCAACAGAACAATAATTAGAGACTCAATGTAAATATATTACAAGCCAAGCCCACGCAGGCTACAAGTTCGATACATAATTAGACTGGATCCAAGTACAACATAAGCATAAGACATAACTACTAGTTACACAAAAGACCGACGCAGTGTAACACAGATACTCAGCACTCTATTCTCCCTGGTAGTCCTCCGCGTAGGTTTGGTTCTCATGGTGACCCTCACTCCAAGTCTCATGGTCGGACCAATTGGGATCCACGTCCCAACCGTAAGCTTGACCCTCGTAACAAATATCTAGCAGGGGAGAGTTAGCAAGAGTGAGTACAGAGTACTCAAGAAGTAATAGTATAGCATGCAATACATGAGTTTTTCCTCCCTTTTCCAAATCCAAATTTTACCTCCTTCCCAAAATCTGATTTTTATTGGAAATAGGTTTTGATTTTCTTTAAGAGTTGCACATTTTAATTCAAGAGACTACTAACACCCGTGATATGAGGCAGACTTAGCTTCCGTGAGCCTCCAATCCAGAGACAGGCATGAATTCATGATTTGACCTCGCGCAGTTTGTACCACTTTACCCATAGTGACCCCTAGCATGAGAGGCCCTGCATCGTTTATCACTAGTCCAAAGATTAGATCTCCAACCTCGTTACCCGAGTCATGGATTCCTTCACTAGGCAATCCCGCCGGCCATGGCTAATGATTGTATCGAACTATCCAAAGGCTACCGTAGCAAAGACAACCGATACTCAACCAAAGGCTTTATTCATATATAGCCTGAAAGAATCAACCGCACTGATATTCTCAGGTCCCTCACTGGCCTTCCTAAGATACCCAGCTTCACACGCGTATTTATCTACTCTTACCCAATGTGGAGATCATAATACCTTCCTAGGACAACCTTTTCTCGTCGCTTCCACACACTATGGTTGATATCAAAATACGGCTCATTGCCCGAGTGTAGTTGTTTATCCTTACATCATAGCCTATGTAGAGGGTCCCACCGCCACACTCCAAGTACCTTGGCCCTCTACCCACCATATTAACACCACACCAATATCATAAATAACACAAGCCACCGCTTCCATCACCGACTTGCTAACACACTCCACACCTCATCATCATCCATACTTTCATTTCCACCACACCACATTTCCATCCATATTCAATCGGTACTTTCAAATTATATATAAAGTGTGCAATGCATGAATGATACTGTAATAATATCAAATCAAGTTGAAAACATTTAATGAAATTTGCTCAAAGGAAATCTTGCCTCAAGTAGGATTTGCACGCACGGCCTCGCCGAATACGCAGGTGGTTGGTATAATCGTTCGATTCGACTGACAAATACAACGATCAACTCTACGGAATTAACCCATAGCAACTTTACGGCCTGAATCTACTGACAATACTTATTTAACTAAACCCACTAACTTAACCCGATTCTTAATATACTAGCAAAGAATGAACATGGCAATTCAATTAATACAACAATTAACAATCTACACATTTATTAACTACTAACTCACAGATTTTAGAAATTTAAATACAGTTTTCCTACGATTTGAATACGGCAAGTTAACCTACGCAGATGCACTAATATAGAACTTCCTATTTTTCCTATTTTCTTCTCCTTCCTTTTCTTCTCTTCTCTTCTCTTTTCTTTTCTCTTCTTTCCTTTTCTTCTTTTCTTTTCTTTTCTTTCCTTCTTTTCTCTCTTTTCTTATTCTCTCTCCCTTCCCTTTTCTTTTCCTCGCTTCTTCCTATGGTCGAAAGGTAACTGCTCATTTGCTTGGTTTCTTCTCCGTGCGCGCCTCCACTCTGCTCACTGCTCCACGCCGCGCCAATGGCGCCTGTCAGCTGCTCCTCTCCTCGCCGGTCCTCTCCTACCTCCCTTCTCCCTCTCTCTCTCTCTCTCTCTCTCTCTGGCCGAACCCTAGCCCGATTGCTCCTTCTGCGCCATGGCCGATTCTCCCTGGTCATCTCCTCTCTATTTCCCTCTACTCTTCACTCACACGGCCGCCTCTGCTGTCGCCCTCTCCCTCCACTTCTCCCTCTTCTTCTCTATCGCCTAAACCCCCTTCCTCCTCTTCTCTAATGACAACAGTAAAGAACAGATACTACCGATCTATTTGGTTCTCGCTCTACTCTGGTTTCGCTTTTTGCTTGCAAGTTTAGAGGGGTCAATGATGCAAGGGTTCTAGTTGGGGACGGCAAGATTAAATCTTTGCAACCCTAGAATATCACGAGACTACAAACTACTCGATCTATTCAAGTAATCGAGGAGTAGCTAGCTACCGTGCATTACTACTAGGATGATCAAAGGATGGTCAGGCACCGAGGTTCGGTTGGGTTTGGAGATCGGTTGTCGGCGGAAAAGGTGGGGATGGCCACTGGCTCGCTCCTCTTCGAGTCTTCGGCTCCTCGCTGCTTTCCTTGTTGCGGTTCAATGCATCTTGGGGATCCCTCCTGCTCCTTCGGTTCTTGGAGTCCTCCTTGCTCCTTGTTCCGTTAAATGGTTCTTGAGGTCCTCCTACTGGGCTCCTTGTGTCGCGGTTTGCTTCTTGCTTCTTGCTTCTTGCTCTCTTGGGTTCTCTCATTGGATCGAGTGTGTTTGTACTCTGGTTGGTCGAACCGAGGAAGAAAGGGTTGCTGCTCTCGCTGGGGAAAGGAAAAGGAGAGTGGCTACTTTGCTTTGCTCTCTGTGGTTCAGCTGGGAGTGAGGAAAAAGTGAAGGCTTGCTCTCTTTGTATTGGAGGGAGGGGAGATAAGGATGGCTCAGAGCCATGCCCTCCTGGTGGCTACGAGCCGGGCCGCTAGCCGGGGCATGCATATGGGCGTTGGTCGTGAGCCGGCCGGGTCGCTTGGAAGAATGGTCAAACTCAAGGGTGTCCAATGGGTATTGCAATGGCTCCAATGGTTGTCTAAGGGATAATACCTTTCGTTCTTTGGTTGTTCTAATCGAGTAAACGCCGCTACGGATACCCGCAATCCGAACAGGTAAGAACGGATTGCCGAGTGATGAACCGGTCTAGCGAGAGGTGCCGACCCGGCCCTTACGGTCTGGTATCTCGGTGATCAATACCTCGCATGCGGGTCTGACGGCAATCCTCTTTTCTATTTCTATTCGTTCTATTCGCATTTTTAAATTTTACACTAACAAAGAACACTAATTAATAACCTCATTAACCACTAATACTATTATTTAACTAGTTAATATAGTGGGTCCTTACACCAGCTTCTGTTTTAGCTGCTCTAGAGGTATGATTAGAACTGTATAATATTTACATGTCTAGTATCATTTCTTCTGGTGG
This sequence comes from Rhipidocladum racemiflorum, assembly GCA_036346355.1. Taxonomy (NCBI): domain Eukaryota; kingdom Viridiplantae; phylum Streptophyta; class Magnoliopsida; order Poales; family Poaceae; genus Rhipidocladum; species Rhipidocladum racemiflorum. The sequence continues at coordinate 63,881,106 of CM070576.1, read as the reverse complement.
TAATGGAACTTGTAACATTGTTTTGCATCCACAGCCCAAGGAGGCAAAATCTTCTGCTTTTCAAAAGGAGGAGGACATTGTTGGGACCATGCTGGCCAAAGGGTTCATTCTTGGTAGGGATGCACTGGACAAAGCAAAAGCTTTGGATGAGAAGCATCAGCTCACATCAACTGCAACTGCTAAAGTATCTTCCTTTGACAAGAGAATCGGTTTAAGTGAGAAGATCAGTGTTGGTACTTCAACTCTAAATGATAAAGTGAAGGAAATGGATCGGAAATATCAGGTCTCTGAGATGACAAGGTCAGCACTTCTAGCTGCTGAACAGAGCGTCTGTACTGCTGGATCTGCCATCATGAAGAACGAGTATGTCCTTACTGGAGCAGCATGGGTAACTGGTGCCTTCAGTAAGGTTGCCAATACAGCAAATGATGTTGGGGCAAAGGCAAAGGAGAAAATAGTGGCTGAGCAGGAGCTTAAGACTGTAGAAGGTGAGTCTGCACAAGCTAACATCTCAGAAGGCCCTGCAACGTACAAGGGTTTGGATGGGAAATTCTCAAATATACATGTCTCTGAAACTCCTGAAGATATTCCAATCTCTACAACTTCTACTGTCCCCGTTTCAGATGAGGATTCCAGCCAGGCGTCTCCACCTGCCGCTGCTACTAAAAAGTCTGAGCCTGCGCAAGGATTGATACTATGATATGTTTGATACATGAGTGTAAATAGACATGAGAAGGTTGTTGAATTCAGGTTGTAGTGTTGTGGTTGCCATCGTCTAAATTAAACCTCTTTGAAAGCTGAAAGTTGTTGGAGAGCATAAAAGGGTTTACAATTTGTAGCAACTATTTTAATTAATCAAACATTATTATTATGCAGTTGCAGCGTGAAATATAGCATTTCTGCATGATCTTCACTTTTCTGATATAGCTGTTTTTTTAGAGCATATGATTGCTATTTGTCACTGAATGTGTATTATCACACAGGTTGTACCATCTTAACATGGATCATTGATGCTGATTTGGTGGAATGGCCGGCCAGCAGGGGCGGATCTAGCATGCAATTAATGGGGTCAAATGACCCCAATTACTGCAATAATCACATGTAAATTAATTGTATTCTATTAGCATATAAGCATATATAGGCTATAAGTTATTTTAATGACCCCAACGGCCCCAATGATCTATTTTTCTGAATCCGCCCCTGCCGGCCAGTTACGTTGTTCTACTAACCTGCTTCGCAAAGATCCTTCGCTTCTGTGACGTATCGTACTGTTTCGCTTTTGGCGTGATTGTGTTCTGTTGCTAGCACATTTGTTTCCCCACTGATGCAAGGACTAGTATTGTGTTTTAGTCAGGTATTTTCTAGCCATAATTGCAGAAAGCAAGTGCGAGGAAATCGTTTATCTGGTTTGCCTACCGAGCCTGGAACACTGAACTGTGGCCAGCGTGCTAGAATTAGAGCTCCCGTGGACTGTTCGTTTTCTGAAACTAGATAGCCTGGTAGCTGTGGTGCTGAAATACTATTTCGTTTCCTTCGTTATCTGGACATACTATTTCGTTTCATTGTTATGCTAAATGGGTTTCTTTCATGCTTTCGTGTTCGGTTCTGCTTTGGCTACAAGATTGGGTTCTGGAACGGGAATAATATGTGGTGAGTATAAGCGCAGTGCCTGAAAATACAAAACGGACGTTGGGGTCACCACCCTGCAGCATGAGACACCGACGTTTGTCAAGATAAGGATGACTATATGGCACTATTATGCTATTGACGAGTACACTTATCGGTCACATGGGTGCTTATCCCCCCCCCCCCAAACTCCCAACCCCATTTTATTGTTAAATTGTTAAAATCATCCTTTTCTGCACAGTCCTCAAGGAGGAAGTATCCATTGCATAATCAAGGGGAAATACTCCTGTCGGTGTTTCGGCCACCGGCAATACGATTTTTAGTCTAAGGGACCGCGCGCTCCCTCTTCTTGAATGGTTGACTTAGGGAGCCCAAAAAGTATATTGGTTCGGGCTGAACGTCCCTACTCCAGTTCGTGCGATGGATTCGTGTTGCTTTCGGGCACAGTATTACAGGTAAGGGCTAAGGGCTGGCCTTGAGCGCCTCGTTGGAGATGAAGTGAAAGTAAGGCTCTGTGTTATGTTTTTCGCTCCGTTCGTCGTCCTCCCCCTTGGGGGTCCTGCCTCCCCTTATATCGTCAGAGGGGGCAGGTTACATGGGAGTCCTAAAAGAGGAAAAAGGAGTGGAACGTCCCGCGCTTGGGAGCCCTGGTTTTCGATGATTGATCGATGCCCACTTGCATTGCGCCGGGTTGGTAGACATGCCGAACGACAAGGCTCTCCTTTGCGACGTGGAGTAGCGTACCTACCCTCTGTGCATCTGCCAGGCGTTGACGTAGCACTTTGACTCTGGCGAGGCCTCGGGAGGGAGCGCACTCTTTTGCGGTGCACGTCTGGGTGATGAGACCGGTGTTTTGACTTTTGTGGCCCTCTCGCTGCCTGGGGAAGGGGCCACCTACCCTCGCACGGTCGGCCTGAGTCGTCCCGTCCGTGGGGTAGGCGACCGACGGCCAGTGATAGCTCGGAGCTGGCGCTCGGCGGAGGGCACCTCGATCGGGTCGGACGTTGCGGGGCGTTCGACCTGCTGGAGGGGGCCAAATCGCACCTGGTGGCCAACTTGGCGTTCGGCCATTGTCGGGCCTCGATCGGCCCGCCTGGCGTCCTGGGCCGCTGGGGGTACCCAGGGTATGTGTACTCGTCAACTCCCTATATTAAACCTTGAAGATTTCTCGGGCTCTCCACGCTCGACGTGTCTCCCGTTTGGTTACCCTCAGATACGGCTTAAATGATTTCTTCTTCTTCATCATCACAACACCGTGCATAGCGCAATGGTAAGATGTTTCGCTGTGGCGTCAAAGGCGCGGGTTTGAGTCTAGCGCCCGTGTGTTTTTTTTTACGCGTGGCGTGTTGAGCCAGTTTTTTGACAGGAAGGCTCTTGGAAATTCCAAAAATTACATTCAAATCCCTTTTTAGGTAAAAGGCCCCGAGAATTTTTGTAAAAGGCCTTTTACCTAAAAATTGGATTTCACCTTTTTGTGTAAAAAGTCCCTGGAAATTTTGGAAATTACGTGCAAGCCCCCTATTTTGTAAAAGACCCCAAAAAAAATGGGATTTCGCTTTTTTTTGTGTAAAAGACCCCCAAAATTTTTTACAATTGCATCCGAATCCATTTTCCCCCGAAACCCCCCTAAAATCCGGATTTCGCTATTTTTTTAAAAGGCCCCCGATAATTTGGTAAATTACAATTTCACTGATTTTTTTAAAAGGCCCCAAGAATTTTATAAATTACATTCAAATCTATTTTTTGCAAACAGGTCTTCGAAAAATTCAAATTTCAGCGGTAGCCGTTTTCCATACAAAAAGACCCTCGAAAATTATGCTATTGACGCGTACCACGAGCCCAACACAGACGATCAGTGCCATGATGCTGCTATATGACCAACGTGATTTGCATGTTATTTACGGCAGCAAATGTCCATACTTTCATACAACATCGTGTTTATGCCTCAGATTTGAGATGAAAACACACACTTAGAAGCAAGAGAAAAATAAAAGGGAGGCTGATATTTGTGGTACATCACTACTTCAGTTCTTCTCAGGGTTACATTAGAACAACCTGAGCTTCCGTCTCCCAACCTTCTCTCCAAAGCTCGACATATCTGCAGAACAAAAACATAACAGGATGCAGAGCTCAAGAACAGGTACATAATGAGGTCATATTATCATTCACACGTGCGCGCGCAGCCATTTGAACGTGATATAATTCAGACGCCAAACATACTTTGATTACTTTCATGCTATAAATACTCCATGTTAATGTGCCTACGTACGACTGTATAAAGACGAAAGGGCAGTAGCTGCATACACATACACATACACATACACATAAACAGTTAAATTCATCACGTGCCAGAAGGAGAGGGGTCGTGAGAGCAAAGGAAGAGGAGGACGAAGCAGAGGACGGTGAGCAGCGGTATGAGGTGAACGGACCGCTCCTTCGCCGACGTCCGGGCAGCCGGCGCCTTCTCCGGCTTCGCCTCCACGTCGTCGTCGTCCTCCGTCGGGAGCTTGGGCATCGCCGAGCTGCTCAGCTGCCTCTGCATTCTGAACTTGGGCGTAGAGGCTTCCGTTTTGGCACAATAGAGAAGCTAGCAGCTTGACTAGAAGCCAGGAAAGGTCTATGCCCGGTGATGTACAAGTGTGTGTACGTTAGTTAGTACTTATCGAGCTCTGTATGATGTGTATATATATATGCTCAATGAATGGTGTCAATGGAGGTTAGACAACTAATTTTATTTTCCTCTACGCTTTTTCTGATTTTCACGCATTGGCTCTCGTGTCTCGCTTGCCTTTTGGTACTACCTCGCTTTGCTTCACTAAACAACCGCTTGGTGCTTTGAGTACACGGGCGGGCTTTTACCAGAAGCCCTTTTCGGCCTTTCATTTCCTGAAGCAAAGGCCCTAAAAAAACCCGCAAGTAGTACTAACTTGTATATTTTAAAATAGCTCGAGGATATTCAGCAGCAGTGGCCAAGAATCAGCCAATGGTTTGAAGGTGCGAGCAGTGTGCTTAAACCTGAAACATGCTTCAACTCAATCCTTGCGATGCACGGATGCAGGAAACCAGATTTAGAGCCAGGAACATGCAGGTGAAAGGAATCGATCTTAGCGAGTTTGACTACTGACTAGGGCTTCTCTGCATTAATATACTACTAGTTATATGCCCGTGCGTTGCTACGAAAAACAAAATTGATAACGAAAAATAAAGATTAAAAAAAAATATTATTTCATGAGATCAAACATCTATCTTTAACGCTTCGTTTCTTACAAAAGCTGGCTAATTAAAGCAACGCTTCGTTTCTTGCATAGGGCAATTAAGCAGAGCAATTAAGTAGGGCAATTAAGCAGGACAATTAATATGACGTGGGAAGAAACTCTCACTTTATATAGTAGAGATTTGTGTGGCTGGTTGAGAGCTCTGCATATGGACCAATGCTGCAGTAGGCAGCTCAGAGAGATGCGACTATTGACCGGGATCAGAAGTCGCGAGTTCATAAAGGCGCTTCGCGGTGTCGCGCGGCCTCAAATCGCGTGCCCGAGCGGCCGATCGATTCGCCACGAACGCCTTGGTCGCCGGCGACTGAAGGGATGGGATTTCACGTTCTGCTTTGAATCATCCATGGTACTAGCACCACGACACTTTGGTCATTCGTCCAGGTGGTAGTACACCTGTTCTCCTTTATCTCGATACCGCGGCAATGTTTTCTTTTGACCTCTTTTTACTACTGTAGCACAGCGAAGAGAACTCAAAACCAGGGGCGTATCTAGAGGGTGGTCCCGGTAGGCCACGGCCCACCCAAAAAATCCTCAACCAAAGACCCAATGACACCTAAACACTACAAGAATCGACATTATTTTCTTCGGCCAGAAACCGACGAAAATAAGGGTAAAACCGATGAAACTAGCTATTTTCCGTTCGTGACCTGCATGTGTTAGACATTGTCGTTCTTATACTAGTTCATAAATTGCTAGTTGGTTAGAATGTTAGATTATCTATCGATTGGGCTGCTGTTCTGTTAATCTTTTGAAGTAGCAGCTATGTTGCTTACTGTTGGCATTAAGCCATTTTTTTTGTTTGCAGTAGTAGGCATCTACTAGTTAATTGATTGCTTTGAGCATCTTTTATCATGAGAAAATTAGGCGTGTAGTTTCTGTTTCTGCTACTCTCGACTAGTAATTTTTCTAGCTCTTTATGAAGGACAAGTACTCTAATTTCAGAGTTAAGAAACTGAGTTTTAATTGTGCTTCGCAAATTATGTGCAGTGCACCGACTGCTGACTACAGCCTGCATTTGCATGGTATTTAAAAAATTTATGCCAAGTTGGACCACCCATACTCAAAATCATAGATACGCCACTGCTCAAAACTGGTAAGTAAGCAATCAGTATAAGGTCACAAAATAAAAATCCATAATTCTAAACAGACGGGGGAGAAAATAAAAGAAAACTCACCGAATGTAGAAGTACTAATCTCGGCCACACGTACGGATACGGACATACGGGCTTGGGCTCGACAGGCAGCGACAGATTAGCTTATACGTTTCCGTCTTTCCTATTAGGGCATCTCCAACAGTTTCTAATATTTAAACTCCCAATATCTTTAGATTGAGACCTTTCTAAAAGTTTTTGGGCCTATAAAATATCTTGTTCTGTAACAGTACCCATATTTTCTCCCCAAAAACCTTTGAATTGGTCTGGTGGGCCATCCTTTCCTCACGCAATCTGTTTTCCATTGGAGCTATTCAGAAGCTCCCCATCGATTACATCGTTACAAGCAAGCAGCAGCAGCGCCCAGCACCATACACAAGCATAAATAAAACCCAGACTAGGGTTAAGAAAGTGTTCTTTAAAGTATGTTACAGGTTTGCTTCTCAGCTACTGCAAAAGTTTGCATCAACAAATCGAACTGAAACTGGAAAAGAGGCAGTGATGGTACACTTCAACCAAAACCCGCCGGCTGACGAGGCGGCGACGGCCTTGACGAGGGCGTCGCTTGCCTTCACCGCGAGCGCAGCCACCTCCCCCGTGTGAGATAGCGGCACAGCATCTCGGTGGGTAGCACGAAGTAGATCTGCCCCGGCCGGAGCTCCTCGACGGCCCCCTAAAAGCCCATCCCGTCAACGTCGCAGAGGAACCACCCCTGGCCTGCCTCCTCCAGGGCCATCACCGCCGTAGATCCGCCCCGGCCGGAGCTCCAGGCGCTACTGGAGGAACCTCCCTTGGGCTGCTGGGGGATGAGATGGAATGGAGCGAAGAGAAGAAGCACACGCGATTTGGCAGCGGGGAGGGGCGCGAATCGCTGATTGGGAGCGCGGCGGCGGCGCGGAAATATGGGGGTGTCGGGTCCCTGTTTTGGGTGTGGCGAAAATTTTGGGAGCACAGAAAGGAACTGTTGGAGTATATATTTTTCTAATCAAGCCGAAAAATAGATTTAGGGTATGTATTTTAGGCACTATTGGAGATGCTCTTATGTGGCCCAAGGAAGGGCTCAACCGAAACCCATAAATTTTGGCTTCCAAGCCGGCCCATCCGTACGGCATTTTCTTCCTAACGAAACGTAAGAACATAAACCTACTTTTCGCTCCTTAATAGGTTCCATTAAGAAGAAAAATAATAAGGTGCCTTTCAGTTTCAGCAGCCCAGTGATGGGGGTACTTTGAACAAAGGGTAACAATACCGTTTGGAGCTCAGATTTCGAAGACCCGGCAGTACCAAAATTCGCGAAAAACCGTTCGAAATTCATTTAAAACTAAACGGTTTAGAAAGTCAAATGAATTTAAAATCTGATCAAACCACAAAGTGGTTTTCACGGTTTTTTAATGAAAACCACTTGAAAAGTTTTGATTTTCGAGCGGTTTTTGGTGGAAAAATCGATGGTAGTTGAAAAAATGGGGGAAATTGAAAAAAAAAGGGGAGAATATTGAATTTTTTTTGTAAAATTTGTAAAAATCCATTAAAGGCTTAAAAATAGAAAGCAGTCCGGGGTTTAAGGCGGTAGCGGCATGAAGTGGATCGAAACATGTCAGTACAAGTATGTAACGTATGTGCACCTGCAAGATAATGTGTTAAGAAAAGAATGTATCACCGTGTTCATATAAATGTGGCACATTAAGTCATCCATTCCTCAGTCCACCACACCCATGTACATCTCCTTTGTTGCTGAAGAGTCATGAAACAAACTATCGTACTTCTGTCGCAATATGGTGTAATGTAGGATCGTCTCGCTCAATGTAAGCACCATGTCCTGATCGGCGAATCGTAGGAAGGCATACGACGGTTTGACCAACTTGACAACAAATTGAACATTATCCTACCAATCCAAGCTCGAGAGGCAGCCGCACACGTACCTCTCCTCTGTGCTATCAACAAAGCGAGAGCTTATAAATTCTTCGCCAACCATCCATTGCATGAATTTATCCTTGCAACGAAAGAAACTGTCAAAGAACATGTAGTTAGTGCCGAAATGAGTTGCATTCCACTTGATTAACTCACCTTCAATATACTTCTTCATTATAGCATAAAGCTTGGACGAGTTATATATCCATCAAGAGATTTTCCTTGAACTTGAGATCGAGGTGTGATCAGGGAACTATCCAATCTTCTTCGGCATCAAATTAATGGTGTGAGCCGCAAAGTTTGCCACACGATGTTGCGGTGTTGCCATGCAAAAAGCTTGCATGCCATTTTGTAGTTGGCACTATTATCTGTGACAATCTGCACCATATTTGTCGAACCCACCTCGTTAACAACTAAATTTATTTTCTGTGATAACAAACAAAATGAAAATCTCAATTACATGATATATACGTCAATTATATTCGTGAAGAGGACCAACTAAACCAAGTACCTTGTGCAAGGTACGAGGCATCCTGAGACAGGACCATGGCATCGACAGACTTGTGAAAGAACATATACCATTGGAGTAAATCATAAAGTTAATTATGCTCATATATGTCGGCCCTGTCCAAGAATCACACATAATTGTTACTCCGTACGTAGGCCATTTCAGCTTGAACTTTGCGATGCTCTCCTTTATGTCTGCTTCATTAGCGTGTAGATATTTTCTATTTTCCATCTATATCTCGGCCACTCGGGGATGGGACACCCTCATTTGCAAATGAAACATAGTACAAAATGTTATCTATGAATCGGTATACAACTAAACGAACATTTTAAAGCTCACTTACCGTATTTTTGTATTTCCCTCACGGTGCTAACAAAGTATGGATTATCTGCTTTCCTGCCTGCAATACCAGTAGTGTGAAAAAATTTGGCTCACACCGAGCCAATGGTCTACTTCGCACTCTTCCCCTTTTTGTGTCCGCTTATGGCTATCAATCCCTGATTGCACGAGGCCACGGGTCGTACCAACATTGTAATCCCCCACCACCCGCGGTCTTCCTCGTTGCGAGGAACTCCAAAACATCTTAGACAACAGACCGACGTCACTCCTCCAACCCCTTGGAGGAGCCACTACCACCACCGTGTGCATACCTGCCACCTGCCCAGTTTCTAAATTCTACCTCTGCCCAGGAGGCAGCCATGGCATGTTGGAGTTGGTCATCCTCATTAAAATCACCCATGTACTCCGAATATACAATTCATCTTGGTGGGGAATCTCTAGCTACTCCTTCTTTCCTCAGCCTCTCCTATCTCTTGTCCTTCTTATCCCTCGTCATGTCTAGCTCACATTGAAAGTACTCGTGAACTTCCACAAAAACTTTACTACAATAGATGACACTCGTAACACACCCTACCAAGTGCTCCTTCAGTTGGGTTGCACCACCTCCTTTTTTTTCTTTAAGACAGTGCTTGCATCGAAATTCAGCACCCAACTTCTTACCGTGCTCTCACACCACGTCGAAATTGTTGGCCATATGCTAATAAAAAACAATAAAAGTAAGCATGCATACAAATATTGCTACTTGAACAAATAGTATAATTTGCAGGTGTTGTCCATTGCTACTAAATATGCTTTGACGAATATTGCTATTAAATATAATTGAACATATATTGGTACTAAATATACTTCAACAAATATTGCTACTAAATATAATTGAACAAATGTCACTCACTAAATATACTTCGATGAATATTACTACTAAATATAATTGAATAAATATTGCTACTACATATATTTCAACAAATATTACTACTTGACATACTTGAACAAATATTACTACTTGACATACTTGAACAAATATTGCTACTAAATATAATTGAACAAATATTGTTACTAAAATATGTTGAATTAAATATTACTTTACATACTTGAACAAATATTGCTACAAAAAATTCATGAACAAATATTGTTAGGTCACCATTTCGGCATGACAAAAGTGAGTACTGCATGCCAATTTTCTAACCAACTAAAATGCAAATACATGCATGAATAGCTCCAAGTACCTAGCGAAAAATCGATAGCAAACCGAGCGAAAATCATGCCAAACCGAGAGAAAATGGAGCTAATTTTGTGATTTTCATTCAAGTACTCGAAATTCTCCCAAGTCTTCGATTTTCACTCAAATAGAGAGGTTTTTAGGTTTTACCGTTCAAAAATCGTTGGGTGGACAGCGGTACAACGATGAGAAGCGGACGGATCTGAGCAGAGTTGACGCTGTTGGGGAGCTAGGGTTGATGGGGAATTTTGTGCGCAATGAATGTGTCCGTTCGAGCCGGGAGCTGGTCACAACGTCATAGCACACTTGTTAGGCCGAGGTGGGCCGGGCGAATTGGCTTGTGGGCTGAAAGCCTGCATCCCAGGTTTTTTTGCCTTTTCTATTTTCTACATTTCTAATGACTCAAAATGTCTCCAAAATTCAATTTTTTCAAAAAAAAAAAAATTCAGCCCATAATAAGCCAGTGGTTTGCCTCTTCTGTTTTCTACTTTCACATTGCTCAAAACGTCTCCAAACTTTGTTTTTTCAAAAAAAATATTCACACCAGAGGTCATAATACTATTATTACTAATTTTAGAGAATTTTTTGATAAGTTTTTAAATTTTTTTTGAATTTGATCGATAAACCGAGCGGTTTTCGTCGGTTTTTTGAAGCTGTCTGAACCAGGGTTCACAAAACCGTTGAAAATAGCTCAAAAACCACAATTTTCGACCGTATCGAGTCGGTTCAAAACACTAAACCGATCGGTAAACCGGTTCAATTCAAAAAAATTATAAATTCAAAAAAATTGAAAAAATTTATGCAATGTAAACCGGTGAAAACCGAGCGGTTTTTGACAAAAATCGACGAAAACCACTCCAAAAATCGGCCACCCAAAAGGTTTAACTCGCTGATCAATTTTTCGAGAAACTCATCTATTTTTCGAGAAAATCGTTGGGTTTTCGATAAAACCAATCGATTTTCATTTTTTTTCCTTTGAATTTGTTTTGAATCTTTTTTCAAACACTCGGTTTCGGAACTATTTGGTTTATGACGATTTTCGCTCGATTTTCATGGTAAACCCTGATCTGAACACTGAATTCTGAAACCATGACACCAAATTACGCTAGGCTGACAGCAGCATCATGTCATGTCACGCACGCACCCTGAACCAACCCAACAAACTCGATCGCGGAGGACATAAATCTCACCAAATTCCCTAACAACGAAAGGGCCCTTTATACTAGTTAACTATGAACAACCGAGTCCAAATATCCCCTACCTAATCGCTAACTGGAAACAACTCCTGCTGCTAGTACTACAACCCTGTTGAAAACTAGAGCGCAACACGGCCTATTTGTCAAAACGCTTCGACATTTACCAACCATCGTGTTACGGCGTGAAGCAATGTGCCCATCAGCTAGTTTGCTTATCACCATTGTCGATCATGCCGAGGTTGAAAAGCCCGGAGGATGTCGATGTAAATCATTCGTCACATGCTGTACTCGTAATTAACCTCTTTGGTAATTGGTACTGCAGTACAGTATTTTACCTACAGGTCTTAGTGTACTGGAATACTTTTGTGATGCTACCATTAGCTGGCTGTCGTAATTAGGCGTGTTTGAAGCTTTAATTTCTATTGGACGACCCTTAGCTGGTAATGCCGGCACAAACTAGCTAGGCCTTCATGCGTAATCAATTTATCGAAGATACTGACCCTTTTCCCTCCGAAAGAAATGTGATCTGACGATGTTTTCACCTGTCACTTGGACAGGATCGTCCTGCATCAGTCACTGAATCTAAAGGCTAATGTCTGATTACTAGTACAACCAAACCTCACCGATCACCGGTTAGAATCTTGCACGGCAATGCTCTCTCCCTCTCCCTCTCCCCACCCCACCCCCAATTCCTTTCTTCTGCCATGGACGAAACTCATCATCGAGACTCACGTACGTAGACGACAATGGTACAGACAAAGCGCAACAACCTGAAGGAAAAAAAAAGAGACGTGTATGATGGTAGAGAGAGAGATGGTTGTATTAAGGTGCGTTTGGTTGATCGTACAAGGGTGAATAGGATGTGATGGTACAAGATGAATGTAATGGTCCTAGATAGGATGGTACAAGGAAGGTGTTTGGTTGCTTGAATGGGATGGTACAAGATTTTGTTTGGTTATTTGGATATGATGATTCTAGATAGTTCGAGATGCTGATTGGTTTGAGCGATAAGGTTAGTATGGTAATTTTTGTCACTAGAGGTGATGAGTTTACCTCTAACAAATATTACTATCTTAAACCTTACCTAATTAGCCCTTTGATCTCTCCAAGGTCAAAAAATAACAAAAAAAGAGAGCTTAATTAAACAACAACATCGTCGATTTATGGTTTTCGATTCGGTTTTTATTTTGATATAATTCGGTTTTCGGTGTTCGGTTCGGTTTTTTGTTTTCAAAAACCGAAATAACCGAACAACCTATGTACAATTCCATTTTTATAATATTATTCCTAAATCTACAAAATAATTATTATGTTTTAACATCTTTATGCATACGTGTAGTATGTTCATATTTTCTACTATACTTATGATGTGATGACCTATAATATTGTGTGGGTTTATGTCTACTCTATGTTGCGATGTGAGAAGGATAAAAACTAATCTACCTAGTGTTTATTCATATTTCGGTTAACCGAAAAACCGAATTAACCAAATCGAAATATTTCGTTTAATTCGGTTCGGTTTTTCATTTTAGTCTGAGAAATTTGATTGCCACTTTTTAAAAACCGAATTATATTAAAACCAAAAAAACTGAACCAATTAGACCGAAAAAACCGAATAACCACCCCTACCTCTAATTATGTGGCCTTGACGCTTGTTGCTTACCTTAATCAGGTGACTACTTAATCAACCAAAGTTATAGCCATTAGTGTTGTTAGTGGAAGTCAGCCTGGAAAGCATCTGCATCGCCCGTATGCTCTGCAGCGCCAGCCTGTCCGCCGACGACTCGAACCCGTGCAAGAACATCTCACCGCCGCGGCCGCGCCGCCGTGCATGCCGCCGTAGCCGACGTTGCCGTACTGCTGCTGCTGCTGCGGCCGGAAGAGCTGGCTCTGCAGCGAAGACGTCATGACCGGGCGGTGGTGGAGGTGGTCGAACGACATGACAGCTGATGTCGGCGACGGGTGCACCGGCATGGCGCCGCCGTGATCGCCGTCGGCGCCGAAGCTGATCACTGGACCTTTAGAGTGTGTTTGGTTGCATATATTAAGTGGTACATGTATAAGATAGTTCAAGAAAAAAGTTATTTATGTATTTGGTTGTTTGAATAGAACCATTCCATCCTGAACCAAGCGATATAAATTTAAACAATATTTCATCTAGATGCTGAACCAATTCACTCATCTAAAATAATAAAATCAAATGGTACAAAACCACCTCCATTCCATTTAATCTCATCCATCAGTCGAACACACCCTAGTCGCCGAGCTAGTTTAGCCAAACGTCGCGAAGCCGCAAAGTTGCAGATCGTGTGACGTACGAGGAGACGGCGAGGCGAGCGAAATGTACAGCACTCCCGCGCGCGTCAACGTGCACTCGGCGATGGAGATGGCGACCGGGAATCTTTCCGACAGCTGGTCAGCGTCCGCTGCGAAGCCCCCGGCGATCTTTCACACTCGCTCCATGGATCGCTTCCATCTTCCATGCGATTAAAAAATCGCTTCGTTTTCTTCTGTACCCTGAACGCCCGGATGCATCTGTTGCAACATCTCCTTCTTCTGTACTCTGAACGCCCGGATGCATCTGTTGCAACATGTTCTTCTGTACTCTGAATTTGTCTTGGCATCCATTGATGGATGGATCCATGAAAATGTTGGTAGAGAAGTGCTACTAATAATTATTGTACTCATCGTTTTTATTTTCCAAACGAAATTATTGCACTGATCGATGGATAGATGCAGTTAGCCACTGTGGCCGATGTGGCGTTGAGCCGTCGATTAACAATAGTTAATGGGTGACGGCCGTTTGGTTACTACATTATTATTATTATTATTATTATTATTATTATTATTTGACGGGATGGTTATATTATTATTTCTTCAAAAATAGTTAATTGATTTAGTCAACTAGTCACGTTTATGTTGGTACGGTTTTGCTTATTCAAATCAGATATACTAGTTTGCAAGATTCAGAAATCTATATGATAAAAAACCTGGTTGAAAAAATATTCTATGCAGTTGTTATATTTTTCTAGATCTTACTAACCACGATGTGTGGAGATTGAAATAGCTAGCATTATTTTTGCGACTAGTATAGAAATATATTTTTCTTGATGCTGACAATGTTTACGGTTATCGAATTGCCTGAAATGTATCCGGAAAATAAAGAACAAGTCCATAAGGTACATCTTGACTACCGGAAGCAGAAAGTAAATTAGAGTACAATTTATCATTGGTTCCAGCTTGTTAAAGAGGACACGACACGGATAGGGTTGTGTAGGATCCCGGATCGGCTATCTGGAATCCACTGTGTATTTCTATACTAGCCTCAGGACAGTAGCTAGTACACATAGTCCAGCAGTGAAGAATCAACAACCATATCACGATTACATATAACTAAATAGTAATAATACCAAATAAAAGCAAAAACCTTATGGTCAAGGCTACCATTACGGCCTCCACAGGCTGAATAACCTGAACAACCGCAGCGGAAGACGATAACACCAAGGCGACCCATCCAAATGCCCACAGGCAATCGAGTAGGGAGCGTGTCTTAGTCCTTGGAATCTCCTTTGACAGCTTCTTACACTTCTGAGATATGATTAGAAAGTAGCATGTGAGTACATAAAGTACTCAGCAAGTCTGGGAAAAATGCATAATGCAGGCTATCCAAAGGATGGCATATTATGGTTCTTTTGCACAAAGCAACACTTTCAAAAACTTTACATGTAATATTTTCACAAAGCCATTTTTATAAATCCGGCGAGGTGGAAGCGGAAAGGACACCGGGGATGGAAAGGTCTCGTCGTCACGGTTCCAACAGATCCGGCCTTGCATGATTTGGAGCAATAGAGAGGGAGTTATGAGGGATTGATTGAAGAACTAAATTTTGGGAAGTTTATGTTTCTCCTGGAAGCCATGGCATCGTGAGGTTGAAGAAGAGCAATAGTGCCCTGCCACGTGTCATGCTTCCAATGGTCAAGAGTTACGCGAACGCGACACCCTAGAGAAAAATTAGCAAAAATGGTCTAAAAATTCCGAAAAAATTCCTAGAACCATTTTGGAATATTTGGAACCCAATAAAATTGGTCTCGCAGAATTTGGATGAAATTTGTGGATTTGAATATTCTGGAGCGAATAGCCGGCATTAAACAAAAGCCGCGCGAGATAAAATACCAGAGAGCCTCCAAAAATCTTGGGAAAAATCCCAAAATGTTTTTGGAATATTTGGGACCTAACGCAATTGGTTCCATGATTTTTGGAGTATTTTTGGACTCGGGTGAAATTTCGGGTACTGGCGGGAACCGGGAAATTCGATTTTTCGAACGGAGGGGAAACAAATTCTGATTTTGGATGGAAAAGGATGCCAGGTTAAATTAAACACCAAGGAAAATCAATTTTTGAATTTAATCAATTTAAATTAGATTTTCCCAGAAAACCGAAAACGAGGACGTTACAGGTTGTAAAAAAACTTGAGCTTGCAAGCTAATCGAGCTCGGCTCGGTTCAAGTTTAATTCGAGCTCGGTTCAAACTCTAAACAAGCCAAACTCAAGTTTGATTTCGAGCTCACGAGCTTTACCGAGCCGAAGTCGAATAGCTCGCGAGCCTACTCGAGCTTAGACCGAGCTTCTTGAACCAAGCTCACTCGAATTTGTTACCGAGCTTTTCGAGCTTACCAGATTTACCAAGCTTACTTAAGCTTATTCAAGTTTATCATGCTTACCGAGTTTACTCGAGTCGAGTTCGAATCTACTCGAGCTTGGACCGAGCCGAGTTCGAGCCTGGATCAAGGCTCAGATCCCAACCCGAACTCGGCTCGAGTTTTACCAAGCTCGAGCCAGAGGAACCCAAAGCTCGCTCAAGCTTGGCCTGTTTACCGCCCAAGGCACGAAGAACATATGAAGTCGAAAATCAACTCATCCAAATCAAAAGACATATGAGAATATTAAATGCTAGGTTATTTGTTAGCACTAGATTTTGTATAAGATAGGAAAAGTCCTAAAAAGTAAGAATGATCCTAAAAAGGTCAGAGAGATTGTGAGAGAAGCAACAATTCATTGTACTATTTTGAGATTGTGCTTAAAGAATTTATAGCCAGTTTAGTCAAATCTTCACTCTTGTCATGGTTGTTTCATCACTATGACTTTGTGTAACATCCCCATTTTCGATCCTCTTGTTAAAACTAATTTAAATTAATTAATTCAAAGATTTGAAGTTTTATCAGAGTTTTAATTATCCTGGCATCCCTTCTCATCCGAAAATGGATTTATTCCATTAATCTCCGCAAAAGCAAAATCCAAATTTTAAACCTCATTTCAAATTCCATCCAAATTCTAAAATGTCTCAAAAATCCCAAAACTAATTGCATTAGGTTCCAAATATTCTATAATGTTTTTAGGAATTTTTCCAAGATTTATAGAGTTCCTTTGCTATTTTATCTTTCGCGTTCCTCCTTAAAACACTATTCTAATTCCAACTATTCATCTTAGTATCATTCAAACTCCAAAATTCATCCAAAAATCTTGAAACCAATTTCTTTTAGTTCCAAATATTTTCTAGTATTTTTGAGAATTTTTCTAGGATTTTTAGGACCTTTTGTTATTTTATCCCTCACGCTTTAGTTCCCTCACTATTCAAAATCAATTGTTTGGAATTGCCACATGTCCTTTACTGTAGTGTCATCTTCCTCCTCACGAAATGTCCAGAACGTGTTTTCTCTTCCCTTCCTTGGACACCTCCTCTTTAATCACCTATAACTCCACGAATCTTGCACCAAATTGAATGAAATCAATTGCAAATCGTCGGCATGAACGTAAGGATTCAATTCCGGGGCATCAATCTCCCTAACTCCCGTTGAAACGTTCGCATTTCGCGTTTAAACCGAATTAATTGCCGGTGCAATAACTCAGCCTTTTCTCTGTTGTTTTGAGTGCCACCACCTCCTATAGAAGCGTATTGCCTTCCTCTTCGCCGTGCTCACCTCCCCACATTGTCCCTCCGCTCCAATCTTCTGGAAACTTGAGAGAACCGTCGCCGAGCGTCCAGCGTTGACATCGTCGTGTCATCTTTTGATCCGGTGAATCAATTAAAAATTCGTTTGTGTCATCTCGAGCGTCTCATCGCCACGAACAAAAGCCCTCACGAAATTTTACTTTTTGTTGCAGGACGGTGACGAATTTTGAGTTTGAACATCCCGGTCGAACCATCATTCGTCGTCGATTACTCTTAATCCGATGATTCTCTTCAAAATCCGGCACCGCCGTTGGATTCGCGTCGTCGAAACCTTTCCGGTGCTCACCTTCCCCCAATAAATCCTATGTTTAAACCATACTTTCGGTTACGCTCGGTTCTGGAGGCCAAAAAGCGCGGTAGCTTTGACAAAAGAACTTTAGCTACAGTACCATTTTTGTTTTTGTGAATTTTCTTTTCAATCCAACTTTGAAACGCTCGTTCTCTTCCGTCGTAACTCCGAATCGAGTGATTCAAATTCCTAAATTCATCTAAAACCATCCTCTATTTGCCGGTACTAATTTTATAATTTTATTTATTTGTGCCTCGTTTTGCGCGTAGCCGAAGAACCCGTCGAAGCCGCCAACACCGTCGCTGAGTATCAAGACTTCGACACCGTCGCTGCTGCTGAAGGCAAGTCTCCTTGACGCACATTGATCCTATGATTTAAAATGCTTTACGAATGTTTTACAACATCCATGGCTATTTATATAAATATGGTGTTGAATATAAGATGGTAGTTACTCCGAATTTGTTGTTACCTCCTTGATATTGATGTCCATGTACATTTGTAACTCTAGGATACTGAGATATATCATGTTTATATTTTATCATGGTATATGTTGTTTAATGCGTTAGATGTGCTTAGTTGCAAAATTGATCAAAATACCTAAAGGTGGGATTCTTTGAAACTATAATTATAATGTGTTTTAGAGAACTGTAGCAATGTATTTGCTGCTGTAATTTGCAAAATAAAAATAAAATAAAGATGGTTTGGACTTGAGCAGAATGGAATGTCGGGCGGGTGCGGATGGAGCACTAGTTTTTGTTTGTGCAAGTACCGCCCCAAGTCAATTAAGGACTGACGCTTATGATTGTCCATTCTAAGCATAACCGTACAATCACATGTCTAAATGGGTATGACCTGGCTGAATAACTTGTAATAGTCTAACTTAGACTCGCCAGATGGTGGAATGTAGGTGCCGGATGGAGGTAAGTCGTTTTTTCCACATGGCGCAAGAGGGGGCTTCTGTACTGGGCAGATGGAACCCTAACAATGGTGAAACCTCAACGGTTGGAGTCGAGTTAGATTATTGCATTGTAAAGGCCTTGTCATGATCTCTCTGTCGACACACCAAAGGACACCGGGGTTGGAAAGGTCTCGTCGTCACGGTTCCAACGGATCCGGCCTTGCATGATTTGGAGCAATAGAGAGGGAGTTATGAGGGATTGATTGAAGAACTAAATTTTGGGAAGTTTATGTTTCTCCTGGAAGCCATGGCATCGTGAGGTTGAAGAAGAGCAATAGTGCCCTGCCACGTGTCATGCATCCAATGGTCAAGAGTTACGCGAACGCGACGCCCTAGAGAAAAATTAGCAAAAATGGTCTAAAAATTCCGGAAAAATTTCTAGAACCATGTTGGAATATTTGGAACCCAATAAAATTGGTCTCGCAGAATTTGGATGAAATTTGTGGATTTGAATATTCTGGAGCGAATAACGGGCATTAAACAAAAGTCGCATGAGATAAAATAGCCTCCAAAAATCTTGGAAAAAATCCCAAAATGTTTTTGGAATATTTGGTACCTAACGCAATCGGTTCCATGATTTTTGGAGCATTTTTGGACTCGGGTGAAATTTCGGGTACTGGAGGGAACCGGGAAATTCGATTTTTCGAACGGAGGGGAAACAAATTCCGATTTTGGATGGGAAAGGATGCCAGGTTAAATTAAACACCAAGGAAAATCCAATTTTTGAATTTAATTAATTGAGCAACGCCTATACAATTTTAGTTTAATCCGAATGAATCCACAGGTGCTAGAGAGTATATCTAAGCTATTGCAAGCAACAATTTCAAGCACAACACTACAAGCTTGTAGATCGAAGGAAAACTATCAAGCGATGTCACAAGATTAAGAACAAGCAAACAAAGAATGATTGACACGATGATTTGTTTACCGAAGTTCGGAATCCTCTCACGAGGTTCCTACGTCTTCGTTGAGGAACTCCCATCGGAGCCGGGTTGCTCTCAACCCTTCACCTCACCAAGATGGTGCCAAAACACTTTTTGGTTCTTCTATTTGATCCCTTTCCTTTCGGAGGTGGAATCACACCTTCACAAACTTCCCAAGGCCTCCTCATGTTGAAGTATTGTTGCTGTCCAAAAGGTTTCACAAAAGGTGTTTTTGAAGGCTCTTTTGATCTGATGCGCATGGGTTCATACTTTGTGTATGCTGTTAAATGTAATTGAGTATATTAGGCTTGTCCATCTAACCCCTAGGCCTAACCTAACTGTAATTGTCTATCTATATATGCCTGAGTTCCGTCCCAAATAGAATTGAGAATTCAATTCATTTCATCATATCAGAGCACTAGGTTCTGAAACCTGAGCCACCATCAATGTTGGCCTTCTCCTCCAACATGCCATCGCGGCCTCAACACCGTTCAACGCGATGCGACCGCCTCGGTCGCCTTCACCTGGTGCCCGCTGCTCCCTCCAGATGACAGCCCGTGATACACCGCCGACTTGCCTCATCATATCTACCTCTAACGCCGACCACACCAGCATGCCTTGTCGGCTCTGCCTTAGACACTGACACAAGCCCGCGCTTCAGCCACTCTCGGTGCCCCCATGCAGGATACGCTTCTGACGCCGACAAATGCCTGTCCTGGCCCACATTTCAGCCGACTGCCTCGACGCCACTCTGGCTGCTTGACCTCCACATCGACCTCCGCATCAGTCCTAGCCCTTCGCGCCTTGACGTCGTGCTGACCTCCGGTCAGACGCCGACACATGCCCACACCAGCCCATGCTTCGGTCGCCTCTGACGCTCACCTGTCGGCCTACCACTGCCCCCGGCCACTCGCTCATGATAGCTAGCCCGCTCGAGAGATCGGATTCAATTGGAATCCAAAAATGCTTTTAATCCTTTATATATATAGTTAAAAAAAACAAAATGACTTTTTCGTCCTCTTCCGCTGTTGTCTTGCCAATTTATGACGTCAAATTTACAGTTTGGCCAACTATATGGACTGGTCACTGCTACTACATTCATTGCTTGACAGCTATGGTTTGCTTGGTCATATTGATGGTAAACTCAAGAAGCCTGCTGATAAAGAAACTACTACCTTGCCTACTTGGTTGAGGAACAAGGTGAAGGTCCATTTTGTTCTTCTTCAGAGTTTGTCGCCGACGATGTGCTCGGCTATCTCTGCATGTGCTACATGGCAGGATATTCGGAATTTCTTGGTGAACCGTTACCAACAACCCAGTTTAGCTCTTCGTTTTTCATTGTGGTAGCATCTGTCAAGTTTTCAGCAAGGTGACTCATCTATTGAGGAGTTCTATGCGCAGCTCAGTTCCATCTGGCGACAACAGGACTCCATGCTGCCAACAGATGCTAGTCCAGAGACACCGAAAGCTCGTGAGGAGGAGCGCATCTTCAACTTATTATAACGTCTTCGCCCTAAGTTCGAGGTGGTCCGCTCACAACTTCTCAACTGTGACCCCATTGGCACGCTTGAGGGGACTGTGGGGGCCATTGTTACTGAGGAGACTTGCCAGCACACCGCCGACACGTTGCCTCCAATGTATGGTCTTCAGCCTATCTAGCAACATCGACCCGCCAGTGCACCGCCGACACGGCGCCTCCTATGCATGTCGGTCAGTATGTCCTAGCAGCATCGAGGAATTTGGCCCCTCAATCTTCTAATGCTTATTTACGATATTTTTACACTTATTGCAAAATATCATGTCACTTTATGGAATGCTGTTTCGATCTACATCCTGAGCTTCGTCCTTTGAGTTGGAAACACCCTTCAGTCCACTCCTCTGGACGCTCCTTTGGGTGCCAGTCTTCGTCTGGTCAATCAGCTACAATAATATCTTCTCTCCTGGAGCATCAGGCAACCTCCATCCGATTACTTACCTTCATGCTCTCCTAGAGCAGAGAAGATTACTGTCGGTGTTTCGTGCACCGGCAATACGAATTTCTGGTTAGTGAGGGTCGCGCACTCCTTCTCCCCGAATGGTCGACTCAAGGAGCCAGGTGTTTATACTGATTCGGGCTGAACGTCCCTACTCCAGTTCGCTCGGTTGGGGTGTATTGCTCTTGGCGTCGAACAATCGCCACAGGAATACAGCGAGAGCTGGTCTCGGTGGGTCGCTAACTTGCCGTCTAGAATGGAGTCCCCCCCGTAAGGTCCTTCCTCTCCTTATATATTTGGAGATGTCCGGTTTACACGGAAGTTTCGGGGGAGAGAAAGAGAAAGAGAAAAGGGATACTGTTCGCCTCGGAGTCTGGTCTCCGTCCTGTCGTCCGACCTCTTCTTCCCCCACGCTGGGTTGGTAATCCTGCGGTGATCGGTCTTCCGCTGGGTTGTCAAGATGACGTCCTCTGTTCATCTGCCAGCTTCGGTGGTTTTAATGGTGCTTGACTTTGGCTTGGCCTCGGGGCAGGACGCCCCCTCTACGGCGTGTCAGTCGACGGGACGGGGGCTTGACTTCTCGGGTGGCCCTTCTGATAGTCTCGGGAAGGCACCACCTAACCCGGCGCCCACGCGGGGGGATGTCAGGCTCACGGGGCGGTTTTCTGACACCGGCGTGGGCCCTGCTGGCTCGAGCGCTGGTGGGACAGGCCACGGGGTCTGCTGACCGTTCGAGGTCGGCCCCGAACAGTGTGCGGCCTATTTTCGCGGCCTGCGTATCTGTCGCTGGTGCAAGGCCTTTGTAGAGGCGGGTCAGCCCGCTCGTGGTCCCGGGCTGATGGGGGTACCCATGGTATGGGTACGCGTCAATTACTTACCTTCATGCTCTCCTGGAGCATCAGGCAGTCTCCATCCGATCACAGCCATTGACACCTCATCCTGGAGCTGCTCTACAACCACAGAGTCGTCCACATGTATGAACGATAAGTGGGTGTTGGACTTCGGTGCCTCTTTTCACATAACCTTTGATAATATTACACTTTGGTCATGTGTACCTCTTGAAGACCTCAACTCAGTTCAGACAACTGATGGTACTCCCCTTTTGGTTACACTTAAGGGCACTCTCTCCACATATCGGTTTATGGTTCCGGATGTTTCCTGTGTACCTCAGCTTACTATGTGCCTTATGTCAGTTGCTCAGTTTGCTCGTATAAAACACTTTATTGAGTTTGATGATGTTTATTGCCCGGCATTTGTTCGTCGGTTTGTAGTAGCAAGTCATGACCAATCGTTGTCAGTCGCAGGGTTCAACTTATCATCGATTATCACTCGAATATCGCGATAATCGGTCTTATCGAGCCGGTACGATGTTAGATACCAATCGGTAAACCTATTAAATTTTAAAATTTTGAAAAAAATTATGCGACGCAAATATCGTGATTATTGAGGCATATCAAGCGATTATCAAAGTATATCTAACGAAAATCGCTCAAAAAAATCGATCGTCAAGGAAGTTCACTGCGTCGGCCGATTATCGAGGCATATCGAGCAATTATTGATGACCACCGGTCGATTTTTGCTTTTTTGCTTTTTCCCAAAAAAATCGATTTCGTAACCTTTCGATTTCTTGCCAATTTTCTCATTTTTTAGTCTGATTTTACTGATAATTTAAAATAAAAAATTATTCGATTATCGCGGTATGATACGGTGAAACCTCATCAGTCGTCACCTGCTGCACCGAGACGCTGAATTCTGTACATTCTTGTTTTC
Organism: Rhipidocladum racemiflorum; assembly: GCA_036346355.1. NCBI lineage: Eukaryota > Viridiplantae > Streptophyta > Magnoliopsida > Poales > Poaceae > Rhipidocladum > Rhipidocladum racemiflorum. The sequence goes on along the minus strand of CM070576.1, from coordinate 63,857,964 downwards.
TTTTCATCTTCTTCCTGTTTTCTTTGAAGGGAACAGTATACGAAACAGGAAACCACACTTGCTTCATGTATTTAGTCATTACGTGTCTTTCTCTTGTCTACTGCAAATTGATCATGTTAGACTATCTCCAGCAATTTCCCTTCATTCCATTCCCTTCCCTATTCCCTTCTCCATATTCATTCCCTTTATTTCCTACCATCTCCAAAGAGATCCTCAAGGGATTTGTGAAGGGATTGGAGAGAGAATCCCTTTCTAAAGGGATTTACTGTTTGAATCCCTTCTGACGGGAATCGTGAAGGGAATCCGCTGGAGCACTTGGGATCTCTTCGCGACGGGATTTGGAGGGGAAGGGAAGCTGCTGGAGATAGTCTTAGTACTGGTAGTACTGAAGAACTTCGTACATAGTACTAGTACATTGTTGTTGTTTTTTAAAAAATATCAGTACCAGTACACTGTTTTAAGGGGATAAATTTAAGCAGTGTATCGGTGAGACGGTGACAGGTCATGCTCTGTGATAGTAAAACGCGCGTGCTCCGTGCATCTAGTTTTTTCTTTTACGAGCCTTTTTTTTTTTTTGTGCACTGCGCGTTGATACTGAGCTAGCATCTTTCTGTTGAAATGCGCATATTCACACATGCAGGCATCACTAGAGGTAAATAATGTAATTCTCGGTCTCTTAAGATTCGGCAGTCTCAAATGCTATACTGGAGAGCCAAGTTTTTGCTGATTTTTTTTAAAAAAAATGCTATATTACATGATAACTGCCAACTATATATTTATGGCCATCACTATATCAGGAAAAAAAAATTCTACTAAGTTTCAACAAATATAACTCATATTTATTTAGGTTACGCATCTAGTTTCGCTTCATTAAATGGAAGAATAAGGGCTCCAAAAGGAGAATAAAAACGTAGTGATCCCATGTGACGGACCGCCTTTTTAGGGGCAGTGCGAAACTCACAACAGTTACCCAGGAAGACTAACTGTTGGAAGACAAGAGTACAATTGCCTGACAAAAGCAACTCTCAACACTTTTTATTCAATATAGTTGGTCTAACGACCGGTTTTACAGGAGAAGCATCCAAGCTTCTAGACTTACACTACCAAAAGAAGGAAACCACAGGCAGGGCCTGAGCGAAGACAAGACCTAAAACCAGACTAAATCGCCATCTACGACCTCCTGGTAGGCTCCAGCATCTTCGAACTCTGAAAGGGGCGGGGGTTTGCAAGGGTGAGTACGGGAGTACTCAACAAGTCGTACGGAACCACTGAATACTATATGTAGGGGTAATCAAGGGATGGTAGTAGGGTTAAGTATCTGGATGCAGTTTTATTTCGTAATTCATTTTACATTTGAAGCACAAATCAATAAGTAAGTAATTTGAATTTCACAAGTTTAACAACACTTAACCAATCCATTCACAAATACCAAAACAGTAACTTGAGCTTAGTTACGGGTATCAACCCCGATTCCAACTTAACTCCATTAACCGGAAGTACGGCGTAATCGATTACAATTAAGATTAACTCTGCAGAGCGGCTCAACTTTACCCACAAGATATCTATAACCTTTATGCCAATCGCGAGTTTCATGCAACTTAAATGCATGTGGCCCAGTTTAGATTATCACAAAGATTTCGCTTAATCATTCCTGTCCTTTAGTTGTTTACCGATAGTACCGCTACCTTGGACTCAGATCCCCATTAGCGTCTACTGCTGTGAGAACCAAGAATGTCACTCAGACCATTCCTGCTTCCACCCTCCGGTCCATTTCCCTGCCGGAAGGCCCGGTCCCCATTCTCTTCCAGAGAATGGTAGCCACCAAGACACCCAATTATTATCTCAGAATGATTAACTTAATGAGCCGTGGTTTGATACGGGTCACCGACTCAACCGACTGTGGTTGAGCGGGAACTAAGTTATTTACTTTGCTCAAGGGGATTATTAACCTTACTTTTGCCAAATACTAAGCCTTCATCCACAAACCCATTCCAGATTTCGCAGCATCGCCACCGCACTCAACCAAGGCATTAATCACCAGTCGGGGATCGGAATCTCATCCACTCCGGGATTAATCCGATACTGTCCCCCTGACTGCAGCACTTTTAAAAACAATCCGAATCGGAGATTCGGCAGCATTTTCTTAAATCCAGGTTTTTAACTAACCTAACAGTATTATCTAACCTATTCATGGCAATAAGCAGTTAACTAGGGTTCCAAAGGATTAACAGGGTTCAAATATTTCAAGGAGGTTTCAGTAAGCAATTCGGAATTATCTAAGCATCATGTCATTCTAAAATACCAGATTTCATTAAGTCAAATACAGTAAAATAATGCGGTATAAAATAATTTCTACTATAGCATGGCATGATAGGATCAACATGATCAAAGGGTGTACGGCTTGCCTTGCGCGGCAGCTGGATCGGATGAGTCGTCGAGGAAGTAGTCGATCGCTGCCCTGCCTGGTCCGACGTCTGCTCCGGGAACTGCTCCGACTCCAGGGACTGCTCCGGCTCCACTGGCGTCTCAACGGTCGAATCTAACGCGGAAAGACAACCAACATAAATAAACGACAAAACAATAACCAGAAAAAGAAAACGGAAACTGAAACGGAAAACCGGAACCGAGTCGGAAAGGAACGGAGGGCAAAACTGGAATTAGGGGATTTTCTGGATTTCGGATTTGGAAACGGGCAGCATTTCTGGACTCAGGGGATCGAAACGGTTCGGGAAAAGTATTTGGTGGAGCTCTGGGATTTTCCGGGATTTTTCTGGATTTTTCGGGCTATTTTTGGAATTAAAACGAATTTTAGAAATTAATAATTGAATTAAAATCCAAAATCCGTTTCTTGTTCCTGCCGAAATCCAACGGCCTAACGGGCCGTGGCTCATTTAGCGCCATGGCGCGAATGTCAATGGGCCGGCCAAAGACAAGACGCAAGGCGAGGAGGCGGGGCCACCGGAGAGAGGAAGGGAGGTCGACGGGCAGGCCCACCCGTCGGCCAAGCGCGCAGGGAGGGGCTAGGGTTAGGGGAAACAGGGGCGAGGGCGAGGCGGTGGCTAACGGCGGCGGCGCGGAACGGCGCGGCGGCCGGAGCCGGACGGGGCAAGGCGAGGGAAGGGAGAGGGGAAACTCACCACTGAGGGGAGGAGGCGGGGCGAGTTGGATCGAGGGGAGGGCTGGCTTTTATAGGGCGGAGCGGGGAGCAGGCGGCCGGGCGAGGAGGCGAGCGCGGCGCGAAGCGGCGCTGGCGGTCATGCGACGGCCTGTTTAAGGCGCTGGCGGCTGGGAGGCGGCAGCGGCGAGCACTGCGGCCGGAGACCAGCAAGGCGGCAAGCAAGAAGCGGGAGCTGGGCCACAGCACGGCGCGCGAAAGGCCGGAAGCCGGAGGCGGCGACCTACGGCGCCGGCTGGCTGGGCTGGCTGGGCCGGAACGGCCGGGAGGCCGAAGGCCAAAGGGCCGAAGGGAGCAGGCCGCACGGGCCGGAGGGAAATGGGCCGCAAGGCCCAAGAAGAAAAGGATTCGGCCCAAACAAGGTTAGGAATTTCAAACTCGATTTCGAATTTCCAAAATTCAAATCCAAATGCAACGAACTCAAACAAATTCATTTTGAAATTTTTGAGGGTTGTTTCAACCTACCCCACTTAAAATGGAATCTCGTCCCCGAGATTCATTTCGCCTGGGAAAATAGGTTGGGAAAATTCTGCTGCAATTCCGATTCCTTCTCCCAAGTGGTTTCTTCGAGTGTATGATTCTTCCATAGCACTCGGCAGATCCTGACATTCTTGAACTTGAGTTCCCTTTCCATTGTCTCCACAATTCTGACTGGTTCCTCATGATATGTCAAATCTTCCTTCAGGTCTATCCCTTTCAACTGTATTTGCTCTGACGGCTGACGGAGGCATTTCCTCAACTGGGACACATGGAAGACATTGTGTACCCTTGACAGCTCTGGACTTAACTGCAACTTGTAGGCTACTTCTCCGATTCTGTCAGTCACGGGGTATGGTCCAACATACCTCGGAGCTAACTTCCCTTTTATCTGAAAACGACGAACGGGCTTGAAGGGTGTCACTTTCAGATAAACGAAATCTCCAATCTGATAACTTATATTTTTCTCCTTGTATCTGCATAACTCTTCTGCCGGACTTGAGCTGTTCTCAGGTTCTTCCTAATGATCCTCACATGAGCTTCTGCATCATGAACTAGCTGAGGTCCAAAAGTCGCTTTCTTTCCTGGTTTCATCCAATTTAACGGGGTTCTGCACTTCCTTCCATACAGGGCTTCAAAAGGTGACATGTCCAGACTGGCTTGGTAACTGTTATTGTACGAGAACTCCGCAAATGGCAAACACTTGGCCCATGAGGCTCCATATGCTAGAGCGCAGGCTCTCAACATATCCTCTAGTATCTGGTTGACTCTTTCTGTCTGACCATCTGTCTGAGGGTGATAGGCCGTACTAAAATTCAGGTCTGTACCCATAGCTTCATGCATTTTTCCGTAACTTTGAGGTGAATCGGGCTCCACGATCGACCACGATCTTTTAGGGATTCCATGTAGTCGACAACTGGGTCAGTACAACTCTGCCAACTTGTCTCTTCCAACAGTCTGCTTTATAGGGATGAAGTGGGCTACTTTGGTCAGTCTATCGATGATTACCCAGATAGCATCATATCCTTGCTGAGTCTTGGGAAAACCAGTGATAAAGTCTATTCCAATCTCTTCCCACTTCCATTCTGGCACTGGAAGGGGTTGCAGCAATCCTGCCGTCTTCTGGTGGTCTATCTTGATTTTCCGACACACGTCACAACACACCACGTGTTCGGCTACTTCCTTCTTCATTCCATTCCACCAGTACTCCTTTTTCAAGTCTTGGTACATCTTCGTACTGCCAGGATGTATTGAGAATTGTGACGAGTGAGCCTCTGTCAAAATCAATCCTCTTATATCCTTATCCTTCGGAATGCATATACGATCGCGGAATCGCAATATGCCTTGCTTGTCTTCTGAGAACTCCGAGGGACTAACTTCCTTCATCAACTTTCTGTATTCCAGTATCTCTTCGTCTGTCTGCTGAGCTGCTTTGATCTGCTTCAGGAGATCTGACTGTATCTCTAGGAAACATACTGATCCTTCTGACACTATCTGCAGGTTCAACTCCTGTACTTCTGACTTTAGCTGGGGAGAGATAGTCTCAACTTGAGCTAAATGATGGCATGCTTTTCGGCTCAAAGCATCTGCTACCACATTAGCTTTTCCTGGATGATAAAGGATTTCTAGGTCATAATCCTTAATCAACTCCAACCATCTTCTCTGTCTCATGTTCAGATTGGGCTGGGTGAACACGTACTTCAGGCTCTTGTGGTCTGAAAACACTTCACAATGGTTTCCCAACAGGTAATGTCTCCAAATCTTCAGTGCGTGCACTACTGAGGCTAGCTCCAGGTCATGGGTCGGGTAATTCTCCTCATGCGGTCTGAGTTGTCGTGACGCATACGCAACCACTTTTCCTTCCTGCATTAACACGCATCCCACTCCTCTCTTGGAAGCATCACAGTAAATCTGGAAGTCTTTATCCGGATCTGGGAGAGTGAGGACTGGGTCTGAGGTTAACTTGGTCTTCAACTCTTGGAAACTTTTCTCACACTTCTCAGTCCAAATGTAGGGGCTGTCCTTTTTGAGAAGCTGAGTCATTGGTTTCGCTATCTTGGAGAATCCTTCGATGAATCTTCTGTAGTATCCGGCCAATCCGAGAAAACTTCTGACTTCTGTCACTGATACAGGCTGTTTCCATTCCAATACTGTCCTGATCTTCTCGGGATCCATCTTCACGCCATCCTTGGTGATGATGTGTCCTAGGAAAGCGATTTCATCCAACCAGAAATCACACTTGGAGAATTTGGCATAAAGCTGATGTTCTCTAAGCCTTCCCAGAATTAGATGCAGATGCTTCTTGTGATCTTCTTCAGTCTTGGAGTAAATGAGTATATCGTCTATGAACACTACGATGAACTTGTCCAAGAACTCCATGCACACTTGGTTCATCAGGTTCATAAAGTAGGCCGGGGCATTTGTGAGACCAAATGGCACCACGGTGAACTCATACAATCCGTACCGAGTAGCAAATGCTGTCTTCTCTCTGTCTTGTTCTCTGACCTTCAACTGATGATATCCTGTCCTCAGGTCTATCTTCGAAAAGATCTTGGCTCCTTTCAACTGATCGAACAGGTCATCTATCCGGGGTAACGGGTACTTGTTCTTGATTGTTGCATCATTCAGGGCTCTGTAATCTATGCAGAGTCTCTTGCTTCCATCTTTCTTTCTGGCGAATACTACTTGCGCGGACCAAGGGGAGATACTTGGCCGTACAAATCCTTTATCCAGCAATTCATCCAATTGCTTCTTCAGTTCCTTCAACTCCAAAGGCGACATTGGACGGGATCGCTTGTGGATAGGAGCTGTTCCAGGAACTAACTCTATTGCCAGTTCTATGCCTCTGTTCGGAGGTTTCCCTGGTAACTCTTCTGGGAAAACTTCAGGGTACTCCCGAACTACGGGTAGGCTGTCTAATCCATTTGCGACTGCATTGATGATGCTCTGACTTCTCTTGATCAACCTCGGATCATTCTGAATTGTCACTTTCTGACCATAACCATTTCTGAGTGTCACTGTCTTCTGAGAACAATCCAACTGAGCATGGTGTCTAGATAACCAGTTCATTCCCAATATGACATCTAGACCATCCATCTCTAGCAACAACAGGTTGGCTCTGAACTCAACTCCTTGGATTTCTATCCTCAGATTATTGCAGCTGAATCTGGCCATTAACCGACTTCCAGGGGTGTGGAAAACACAGGGAGAGGGCAAGGGAGAATAGGGCAACCCACTTTTGCAAGCAAAAGCCAAAGAAATGAACGAATGGGTTGCACCTGGGTCAAAGAGGGTTAAGGCCAACTTGGTTTGGATGGGAAACTTACCAACGATAACATCTGTGGCTTCAGCTGCCTCTGCTGCTGACACATGGTTGATTCTTCCTTGGGGATTCCTTGGCGGATTGGGTCCGCGGTTGTTGGTGTATCCCTCGGTCTTGACTGGTGCCCTTAAATAACCTTGATGGGGCGGCTGGGGTTGACGAGGTGCTGGTTGTCTGTTGGCGGAAGCTGACGCCTGAGCTTTTGCCACATCACTCGGCAAGTCCTTCTTTGGGCACTGCTGCCTAAAATGTCCGGGTTGTCCGCAATGGAAGCAGGCTGAACCTTTCTTGGGACACATATTAGAGTAATGGTTCCCGTTGCAGGTAAAGCATCGGACATTCCCGGGCTGAGCATTTGGAGGATTAGGTCGGGATCCTCCCACTGCTTGTCTCTTGTTTGGAACGTTGGGGTTGAAGGTATAAGTTCTTCCCTTGAACTGACTTGTTGCTGACATCCGTTGCTGCTGTGCCTTTCTCTTCCTGGTATCTTCCAGGTCATTCCTTGTCTCTTCTGACACAATCAGCCTATCCACCATAGCTGAAAAATCCTTGAACTCCACAGCTGAGATATGGAACTTGAGGTTCTTCTGCAGTCCTTCATAAAATCTTTCTATCTTCTTCTCTTCTGTGTCTACCTCCCTGGGTGCATAGCGCGAAAGGTTGTTGAAGTGGTGTAGGTATTCCATCACTGTCCTTCCTCCTTGATGGAGGGACAGGAATTCCCTTCGCTTAGAGGCCATCAATCCTGCTGGAATGTGTGTCTTCCGGAAAGCTTCTTCAAACATCTGCCACGTAATCTCTTGTCCTGCCTTCAGAGTCTGAAAGTTAACCCACCATGCTGCTGCTTGTCCTTGCAGTTGGTGAGAGGCATAGAGCACTTTCTCCTTCTCAGTGCACTGTACCGTATCCAACTTCATTTGGATAACCGTGAGCCAATCATCTGCCGATAATGGCTCAGTCGACACGGAGAAAATAGGGGGCCGGGTCTTTTGGAAGTCAGACCAGTGTGATCCACCTAATAATCCATCCTGTTCAAAGTTATTTCCTTGTGGGTTCATCTGTGGTCTTGCAGCAAACTGTGTCATCATCATCTCAATCATCTGATTCTGCCTTTGTTCAGACTGATATCTGTTCCTTTCCATGGCTGCCAGTACTTGGGCTAGGTTGACTGGGTTCCTGGCTGGGTCTGCCTCATTCTCATGACTTTGGAACTGCGATCCTTCACCTTGATCCATACTGACTATCTTTAGGTCTTGCTGCAGGGTTTTGGGTAAAGCAGAAGATAAGTAAGATTTAGACATGGGGCAGAGAGAGATAGAATAGGTGAGAGGCGAGACGAAATGGAAAAGAATTAGTAGAATTGGACCGAAGATATAAGGATAATAGAGCAAACAACATACAGAGATAGGAAACTTAGTTTTACTGATACATAGATTGTTTACAATACCGTCATACTAAGGTAGGAAACAACCTATTTTACATTACAAAAGACTACTCCAAAAGGGTAAAGCCAACTTCTAGGACTAACGCCCTATTCTAAGACTGGAATCTTCAATCGTCGTCGGAGATGTAGATGATGCGCTCTTCTGGATCTTCTTCCACATCTTCTGCCATGGACAAAGTCGATCCAAATGACGGACCATCCACGTACATCTCTTCTCCGGCTCGTCTTCGGGCCGCACCGGTCTATCTCTTCACGAAGCTCGTCGATCTCCATCCAGGCATTGCTCAACTGTCGCTGAAGATCATCTCGCTCGAGGAGAAGGGTGGTGTACAGGAAATCCTTGTTGACAAGAAGTTCTGCAGCTTCGTCGACACGTGGATCTGCCTCGCCCTTCCGAATGTAGACGATCACCGTGCCGGGGGCATCTCCCTTCATGGGGATCAACTGAAATCGACCGTGGTCGAACTCAGCGGCGAAGAGACGACGCAGGTGCTTCACTGCCCGACGGGCAGAGTCCTGGATAGCGTCTGACTCGTGGACGTGGTGCCCTTGGAAATGGCGCGGAATATCTGGATTATTTGGCAGGGGATCCAGATTGAACCAGGCTCTCCACTCAACGCGGACGACACCCTGAAAAAGCTCCTCCGTGTGAAAAACGGGGATCTCAATCTGATCAGCTCCAACATGCTGTAGCATCCTCCACAGCAGTCCAGCCCATCCTTCGGGAACCTCAGGAAGTGGGTAGACGTGGTGCACCATCTGCCAAAACGAGAATCTTTTTAAGTTAGATGAGCGGAAAGGTTTTAAGTGAGTTTTTAAAGGGAAGAAGTGAATCTTAAGGAAAAGGTGGGAACAGAGAGAGGAGAGAAACAGGATTATAAGAATAATACTTACAGTTTTCGAAACTCATTTTGTAGTTTGAAATAATCTTTCGAAAAAGACTCCTTAAGCCAACTTAGGTCTCAGTCTACGGTCAAGCCTAGGCTCTGATACCACTTGTGACGGACCGCCTTTTTAGGGGCAGTGCGAAACTCACAACAGTTACCCAGGAAGACTAACTGTTGGAAGACAAGAGTACAATTGCCTGACAAAAGCAACTCTCAACACTTTTTATTCAATATAGTTGGTCTAACGACCGGTTTTACAGGAGAAGCATCCAAGCTTCTAGACTTACACTACCAAAAGAAGGAAACCACAGGCAGGGCCTGAGCGAAGACAAGACCTAAAACCAGACTAAATCGCCATCTACGACCTCCTGGTAGGCTCCAGCATCTTCGAACTCTGAAAGGGGCGGGGGTTTGCAAGGGTGAGTACGGGAGTACTCAACAAGTCGCATTTTAACCACTGAATACTATATGTAGGGGTAATCAAGGGATGGTAGTAGGGTTAAGTATCTGGATGCAGTTTTATTTCGTAATTCATTTTACATTTGAAGCACAAATCAATAAGTAAGTAATTTGAATTTCACAAGTTTAACAACACTTAACCAATCCATTCACAAATACCAAAACAGTAACTTGAGCTTAGTTACGGGTATCAACCCCGATTCCAACTTAACTCCATTAACCGGAAGTACGGCGTAATCGATTACAATTAAGATTAACTCTGCAGAGCGGCTCAACTTTACCCACAAGATATCTATAACCTTTATGCCAATCGCGAGTTTCATGCAACTTAAATGCATGTGGCCCAGTTTAGATTATCACAGCATTTCGTTTAATCATTCCTGTCCTTTAGTTGTTTACCGATAGTACCGCTACCTTGGACTCAGGATCCCCATTAGCGTCTACCGTTGTGAGAACCAAGAATGTCACTCAGGACCATTCCCGTTCCACCCCTCCGGTCCATTTCCCTGCCGGGAAGGCCCGGTCCCCATTCTCTTCCAGAGAATGGTAGCCACCAAGACAGTCCAATTATTATCTCAGGAATGATTAACTTAATGAGCCGTGTCGGATACGGGTCACTGACCAGTCCGACCTGTGGTTGAGCGGGAACTAAGTTATTTACTTTGCTCAAGGGGATTATTAACCTTACTTTTGCCAAAGACTAAGCCTTCATCCACAAACCCATTCCGGTACTCGCAGTACCGGCCACCAGACCAACCAAGGCATTAATCACCAGTCGGGGATCGGAATCTCATCCACTCCGGGATTAATCCGATACTGTCCCCCTGACTGCAGCACTTTTAAAAACAATCCGAATCGGAGATTCGGCAGCATTTTCTTAAATCCAGGTTTTTAACTAACCTAACAGTATTATCTAACCTATTCATGGCAATAAGCAGTTAACTAGGGTTCCAAAGGATTAACAGGGTTCAAATATTTCAAGGAGGTTTCAGTAAGCAATTCGGAATTATCTAAGCATCATGTCATTCTAAAATACCAGATTTCATTAAGTCAAATACAGTAAAATAATGCGGTATAAAATAATTTCTACTATAGCATGGCATGATAGGATCAACATGATCAAAGGGTGTACGGCTTGCCTTGCGCGGCAGCTGGATCGGATGAGTCGTCGAGGAAGTAGTCGTACTGCGCTCCCGTCTGGTCCGACGTCTGCTCCGGGAATCGCTCGACTCCGAGGGATCAGCTCGGCTCCATCGGGCGTCTCAACGGTCGAATCTAACGTGGAAAGACAACCAACATAAATAAACGACAAAACAATAACCAGAAAAAGAAAACGGAAACTGAAACGGAAAACCTGGCAGGAGTCGGAAAGGAACGGAGGGCAAAACTGGAATTAGGGGATTTTCTGGATTTCGGATTTGGAAACGGGCAGCATTTCTGGACTCAGGGGATCGAAACGGTTCGGGAAAAGTATTTGGTGGAGCTCTGGGATTTTCCGGGATTTTTCTGGATTTTTCGGGCTATTTTTGGAATTAAAACGAATTTTAGAAATTAATAATTGAATTAAAATCCAAAATCCGTTTTACTGTTCCCGGGCCGAAATCCAACGGCCTAACGGGCCGTGGCCTGGCGCCGGTGGAGCAGTGGCGGCCGGCCCAAAGACTAAGACGAGGAAGTGGGCGGGGCCACCGGCGGAGAGGAAGGAGAGGCGACGGGCGAGGCCCACCGTCGGTCAGCGCGGCATGAGGAGAGCTAGGGTTAGGGGAAACAGGGCGAGGCGGCGGTGGCTAACGGCGCGGCCTTGAGCATGGCCGGGCCGGACGGCAAGGCGAGGAAGGGAGAGGGGAAACTCACCACCGAGGAGGAGGCGGGCGAGTTGGATCGAGGAGGGCGCTTTATAGGGCGGAGCGGGAGCAAAGTGCCGGCGAGGAGGCGATGCGCGCGAAGCGGCAAGCGCTGGCGGCAAGCACAGCTGTCAGAAGCGCGGGAGGCGGCAGGCGTGAGCACGGCGGCCTGGGAGACCAGAAGGCGGCAAGCTGACGGACGGAGCCACGCACAACCGGGCGAAGGCCGGAGCCGGAGGCGGCGACCACGGGCGCCGGTCGGGGCTGGGCTGGCTGGGCCGGAACGGCCGGGAGGCCGAAGGCCAACGGGCCGAAGGGAGCAGGCCGCACGGGCCGGAGGGAAATGGGCCGCAAGGCCCAAGAAGAAAAGGATTCGGCCCAAACAAGGTTAGGAATTTCAAACTCGATTTCGAATTTCCAAAATTCAAATCCAAATGCAACGAACTCAAACAAATTCATTTTGAAATTTTTGAGGGTTGTTTCATCCCAAGATAGCAAAATATGCCTATAGCTATATATGTGCCTGATACTTGCAAGTTGCAATTGATGTCTATCTCGTCTCTCTCTTTAGGGATGGCAAAACTACCCGTGGGTCTGGGTATACAAGTTCGGGTCCGGGTTCAGATCCGGGTCCGGGTCTCATGTTGGACCCGTGGGTACTCAGACCCGGACCCGATTTCAAGGTAGAAGGTGAGGTAAGTTCAAAATAGATTAGCATGTATCCATGTCACAAGCCACACCATAGCTCAATGGAAGGAACCATATGATTGAATCAAGAGGTTTTGTGTTCAAGACCCATTCTAGCTTATTTTTTTCATGTTATTTGAATACCTCATGCATACATACTCAACTAACGGTTCGGGTCCGGGTACCCGTGACAAAATTCGGGTCCGGGTTCACAGTTCGGGTCTCAGGTCCGGGTCCACAGAGGTTGGACCCGGAGGGACCCGGGCCCGTTGCCATCCCTATCTCTCTTGCATGTCATGTCACTGATGAGATTAGCTAAAATGTCATTGAAATCTAGGTAGGGGATCACAGTGCGGGTCAAGAAACTTTAATTAAAGCCGGGGGTTTCGGTTTTTTAATTTCTTTCTCCCGGATCGATCGAGCTGCACACAGCGACACAATACAGGTCCAGAATGCGACGCATGAGGGATTTCCACGATCAGCGGAAGCATGCCAAGGGTTAGGTGCAGGGAAGGTAAAACGGCAATAAATTCTGGTTACCCTAACTCAGGCTTGAGCTAGCCATTGGCGCACTGGGATCTGCAGTCTCCGGCTGGAAAGGGGCTGCTTGTTGAAGGGCGCCAGTTTAGTCGTCTCGTCACCGAGAACTTTTTTTTTTTTTTTTTTTTTCAATCGATCGTAGGTACATGCATCGAAGACGTAACTACTGGCTACTAGTTCAGTAGTTTGTAATTTGCAGTTGGAAAAAGATGTGTCACAGCTCTCAACTACTGTAAAATCTTTCAATGGGTTGGAGATCCTGAAAATTAATCTTAAATCCTTGTTATTGTTACTTCTACCCTTTAAATTGTTTTTTGTATCTCTTAGCACGCTACTTCAATGGATAGTTTGATATATCTAAAAATGGTAAAAAAAATCTTATAAAAAAATAGATTCTGAACCATTTTTTTAATGAATACGTCAGTTTGGCAGTATTCTCGGACTTGCTACGGGAATCAGGCTTTGAACAACCAAAATGTGATTCTTCTTGTTAATTGGAAGCACTATTTTACTGTAAACCTCACATTAGCATTTGGAAATGGTCTACTTGGAGTAGGTAGTAGTTAAGTTTTGGAAGAAAGGCAAGTTGATACGAGGGAAAAATTCTTCAAATCCAATATATGCATAAACATGAGCCAGAGTAAGTGTCAATACTGTTACAACGCTGATGTCTACCTATTAGGAGACAACAAATGTGAGTAGTACGTGCGTATTAGACGGCAGCAATTTTGCAATTTATGTTTGAACAATGCACGAGTGAGTAGTAGTCAAGTTTTGGAAGAAAGGCAAGTTGATACGAGGGGAAAATTCTTGAAAGCAAATATATGCATAAACATGAGCCAGAGTAAGTGCCAATACTGTTACAACGCTGATATTTACATATTAGGGGACAATAAATGTGAGTAGTACGTAACGGCAGCAATTTTTCAATTTATGTTTGAACAATGCACGAGTGGGTAGTAGTTAAGTTTTGGAAGAAAGGCAAGTTGATACGAGGGAAAAATTCTTGAAAGCAAATATATGCATAAACATGAGCCAGAGTAAGTGCCAATACTGTTACAACGCTGATATCTACATATTAGGGGATATCTATTTCAACACTGATATCTATTTCATCCGTTTATTTTTATAAAACGTATTTTAATTTTGCATAAGAATTAAGGTTACGTTGAAACTAAGAAAGATATAAGAGAAAATAACTTAGATACCCTCACTTAATTGTCTTGGAAGATGAAAGATATACTTTGTGTGATGGTAATAAATTAATAAATATAGTTAAGAGAGAATAAATAGGGGTAAAGAAGAAAATACCTTATTAAATCTATATATAAACAATATTTATGAATAAAATTATTTAAAATAAATCTTGCAAAAGAAACGGAGGGAGTACATCTTAGGGGATAATAAATGTGAGTAGTACGTACGTACTAAACGGCAGCAATTTTGCAATTTTTGTATGCTTTGGGAACACATAAAACTAGTAAATTTGCTGACAGAACATTTCAACGGCTAATTAGCCCATATTCTTCCGTCTTTTAATTCGCTCGCAGAGGATGGAATTTCTAGAAAGGACAGATTGAAGAGAACATCAAATCGGTGGGAATTTCTGAAAAAAAAATGCATTGATCTAATCAGCAGCTGCAGATATTAAAACTTCAGGGCAAGTTTCATATTTAATACAACTTTTGACTCGTATTTACAAAACAATACAACAATTTCGCGTATTTATAAAAAAACTAGTGATGTCCGATTTCTAGAAAACCGAAAATACATGTTCGGTTCTCCAACCGGAGATGGGCTTGTCCGGTCCTCTAAAAATCGGAGATAAGCTTCTCTCTCTCTCTCTCTCTTTGCTTTTTTCTGTATTTTCAATCGAGGTAATTCAAATGCAAATAACTTTCGCTATACAAATCCAAATTCAACGAGACAACTTTCTAAATTTATGTAAAATTATTTAGATTATGAATATGCAAAAATATTTTAGTTTTGATTATTGTGCAGCAAACGATGTCTAAGTCACGGTAAATTTGGATTTTCTAAAACCAGTTATTGCGTATTCAGATTTTCAAAAACCGGTTATTGCGTATTTCCGAAATTAAAATTTCATACTCGGTTTGGTTATTTTGGTTATATTCACTCGCTAAAATAGCATATGATGTTTGTCTACAAGGGATACCGCTCCATATAGAATCATAATATGGTTTGAATCAGAAGTACCCTCTATATAGAATCAGAATATGGTTTGAATCTGATTCTATCGGCCCGATCTAGAACCTAGAAGTCGCAACTGGTCTAATCTGATTCTCCTACGGTCAAAAATAATTTCTTATATAATCTAGAATCCATAGACTGAAATGAACTGGACCTAACCCCGAAAAATAAACTTTCAAACACCGACCATCGATGCGCGGACCTCACCTCCATCCTCTGAACCAACACCGTACGTTTCGAATGTAGGAGTTTTGGATAAGTTTTTACAGCGAACAGATCAATTCCTACGAGATTGACGTGAAATACGCCTTTCAAATCGATCCTTAGCACAATTGCACTTATCTTTTAAATTAGAGAAATTTTAGGTGCATTGTAATACTCGTAGTATATAAGTAAGTAGTTGAAATTAGATCTAGTCGTTGATTTGTTAAAGGTATTTTTACTACTTTACTACTAAAGGAAGTATAAATAAATTCTAACTAGTCTGATCTATTGTATTGAAAGAATGAATGAGGGATTTCCACGATCAGCGGAAGCATGTCAAGGGTTAGGTGCAGGGAAGGTAAAACGGCAATAAATGTTGGTTACCCTAACTCAGACTTGAGCTAGCCATTGGGGCACTGGGATCTGTAGTCTCCGGCTGGAAAGGGGCTGCTTGTTGAAGGGCGGCAGTTTAGTCATCACCGAGAACCAAGGTTTCAAATCTTATTTTGGGATAAATCTTGGAGGTGGACGAAATCCAAAATCTCGACGAGATTCGGAAATTTCGGACAAAATTAGGACGAAATACAAAACCAAATTTCAAATCCATTTTTTTTTCAACCTGGAAATCCGAGATCTCGGTCCCCATTGAACATGTCAAAAAATTTTGAAATATTTTTTGGATGGTCCTGACACATCACTAATATTCCCATAAAAATTTCAGATAATGATCAAGCATGAGGAATTTTTTAATAAATCTAACAGTGCTGTTGTCCTGATAAAAGGCGGACCAGCAAATTTCAAACGAATGGAAAATTGTGCAAACCATGTTAGAAACTTTTGAATTTTTTTGTGGATGGTCCTAACACATTCATAATATTATCATAAAATTTTCAGATGATAATCAGTCTTTAGGAATTTTCAAAAATTCAAATAGTGCTACTAAAGCCGGACTGACAAATTTCACCTGAATGAAAAATAGTTCAAACCACTTTAGAAAATTTTAAAAAAATTTGTGAATGGTCATAACACATCTATAATATTCCTATAAAATTTTTAGATGATGATCAATCTTGATAAATGTTAAAAAATTCAGACAGTGCTATTTAAAACTAACCGACAAATTGTACAGACCAAAAAATGGTCAAAAACATGTCAAAAATTTTTGAAATTTTTTGTGGATGATCTTGACCCTAAATCCAAACAAATACAATTAACAAAAATTAAAATCCAACAAAAAACCACCGAATCTTGCCTGAAATCGCTGAGATCTCGCCGAGAAATCCGAAAATACTGTAACAATTTGAATTTTTCAAATTTTTTAATTTCGCCAGGATTTTAAAACTCTTCCCTGGCCAAAATCCGAGATCTCGCTGAGATTTCGCCGGAATTTTAACCCTTGCCGAGAACTTTTCTTTTCTTTTTTTAGCAGTCATCGATCGTAGGTACATGCATGGAAGATGTAACTACTGGCTACTAGTATGCAATTTGCAGTTGGAAAAAAGATGTGTCACATCTCTCAACTACTGCAAAATCTTTCCATGGGTTAGAGATCCTGAAAATTACTCTTAAATCCTTGTTATTGTTACTTTTACCCTTTTAATTTTTTTTTTGTATCTCTTAGCGTTAGTTCAATGGATAGTTTGGTATATCTAAAGGCAGTAAAAAAATCTTATAAAAAAATAGATTCTGAACCATTTTTTTAATGAATATACCAGTTTAGCAGTATTATCGGATTTGCTACGGGAATAAGGCTTGGAACCAAAATGTGATTCTTCTTGTTCTTGGAAGCACTATTTTACTTTAAGCCTCACATTAGCATTTTGAAATGGTCCGCGTGCTTCGTTCATTTTTTTAAAAAAAAACAGTAGTGCTTCTATCTCTCACCCTCTAAATATAAATTGCATAAATTTTAAAGTAAACGAATGAGTGAGTAATCACATCTACCTTTCATTAACCTTTAATATTAATGCAACTTTTAAATAACTAGCAAATTTACCCGTGCAACTGCGTGACTAGATATTATGATACGATTATTTTGATATATAACTATATTGTCTATAATTATGTATTTTTTATATAACTCTAATATCTATATATGATTAATATGCACCGTTATAATATGGCCCACCAAAATAAGTGGTGAAGATTCTTGAACTCTTTCTTTTAATCTAAGCCGTTATAACCCGGGTATGCTAGATAGACGGTTAGATATTTTTTTTAAAATAATAACATCCGATGGTGGTTGTAATTAGGGTCCACCAGATTACATGGAGTTTTTCTTTTAATCTAAGCCGTTATAACCTTGGTCGGCTAGATAGACGGTTAGATATTTTCTTTTAAATAATAACATCTGATGGTGGTGGTTGTAATTTCTAGTCTATTTTTTTTCTTAGCAAGACTCGGGACCTTTTAATATATAATAGATGTTCTCGCCTTCCCCTTTCAACCAAATAAGAAAGTCGACGGGGAACCGATTGTGTGTGTCCATGTGCATGCAGGCAGTTGGCTGGTCAAAGCATTCTCTTGCTAAATTTGGTACCCGATTAACCTTACACACCAGTTTGCCTTCACTAAAACGTTTGCGCTTTGAGGCAACAACCCCGAGCTCTCAAGTGATCGTCTGTTCTTGGATCCAACAAGCATTGGTTGGTTGGACACTTGGCCGAGTCCTTACTCGAATTTGGTTGGATACATAAGTGAAGTTGAATTGCAATCCTGCCTTGGGTAACATGACAAGACAAGAGCTAAAGAGATATCATGTACTCGTGTTCTTGTGGATTAGCTCGAGCTTAGAGCAGCTACATATTGCGTGCTTGCACTGATCAGCTCAAGCAAGTTAAATTAAATATTGATTGATTAGCTTTTTGTTTGATCAGTGACGAGAGGCGTCTCACAGAAGAAAGACAACGAGTAGGCAGTCAATTTTTTTCCTCTTCTTTTTTCTACCGCGTTTGAACAATGCACGAGGAGGTAGTAGTTAAATCTTGGAAGAAAGGCAAGTTGATACGAGGGAAAAAAAATCTTGAAAGCAAATATATGCATAAACATGAGCCAGAGTAAGTGCCAATACTGTTACAACGCTGATATCTACATATTAGGGGACAATAAGAGGCCCGGCCGTTTGGTACGGTTCCAGATTTTAGTAGAAACGGAAATGGTTCCAGATTCTTCGTAGAAACGTTTCAGGTAGAATCAGAATCACTTTCTGCAAACCGTTTGGTACGGTTCCAGATTCTAGTAGAAACTAGTAGAAACGGGGTGCATAAACATGAGCCAGAGTAAGTGCCAATACTGTTACAACGCTGATATCTACATATTAGGGGACAATAAGAGGCCTGGCCGTTTGGTACGGTTCCAGATTCTAGTAGAAACTAGTAGAAACGGGGTTGCGGGCGATTCAGCCCCGGTGTGGAAAAAGAAGAAACGTTCCGAGTTTTAGCCCATTTGGCTGGGTTTCTCCCAGATTTTAGTAGAAACAACTCGGTTCCAAGTTGCCAAACGGGACCTAAACGTGAGTAGTATGTACGTACCAGACAGCAGCAATTTTGCAATCTATGTATGCTTTGGGTTTATAACAACGCTGATATCTATTTCATCCGTTTATTTTTATAAAGTGTATTTTGATTTTACATAAGAATTAAGGTTACGTTGAAACTAAAAAAGATATTAAAAAAATGACTTAGATACCCTCACTTAATTGTCTTAAAAGATGAAAGATATTCTTTGTGTGGGTGGTAATAAATAAATAAATATAGTTAAGAGAGAATAAATAAGATTAAAGAAGAAAAGACCTCATTGAATCTATATATAAACCTTATATTTATTAATAAGATTATTTAGAAAATAAATCTTATAAAAGTAACGGAGGGAGTACATATTAGGGGACAATAAATATAAGTAGTACGTACGTACCAGATGGCAGCAATTTTGCAATTTATGTATGCTTTGGAACACATAAAACTAGTAAATTTGCTGGCAGAACATTTCAACGGCTAATTAGCCCATATTCTACCGTCTTTTAAATTTTAATGCGCTCGCCGAGGATGGAATTTCTAGAAAGGACAGTTCGAAGAGAACAGCAAATCGGTGGGAATTTCTGGGGGGGGGGGGATGCATTGATCCAATTTGCAGCTGCAGATATTGAAACTTCAGCAATCAGTATATTTAAATAATATTCATACCCGTACTTGGAACTTTTCCTTTCTTTCAATAAATTTTGAGCATCGTCTTACTGTTTGTTATCAGGTTGCGATCCACCTTTCTCCTATTCCCCCGGTTATGAATGCGAGTGAATTAGACCACAGGTCTAATTCATCGTAGGTACGAACTCTATCGATCGACCTATCACAGCTTCAGAACAGTGCGTACTATTCCAAGTTTTTCCAATAGATTTAGTTCTAAGCAAAGCGCTTTATTTGCTTCCTGTTCCCTACCATTTTTTTTTTGTTGATTTGGACGAAGCAGAAAAAAGCTGTCCCATTTAACCCCCGTTTTCCCCGACCAAAGCATGCTTTTTTTCGGCTCCTCCACAGCCCACGGCCGGTCCGATGCAATGCAACGGTGTCACCATAATTCAGATCGCCGAGCAATTATTACACACGTCCACCCGTGGGAAAATTAAAACCACGCGATCCCAGGCAAACAGCATTGGAGGACGTCCTACTCAGACACCGAGCTAGGTAGGAGTAAGCAACAAAGGCCCCCCACCGAGATCGCCACGAGGCCCCACGCGATCGCGGCCGCCGGTGCAACGTCGGCACGCCCGCCGAGGCCAGCCGGCCCCGCCCGCCCCGCGGAAATCAATGGCATGGGGGATGAACTAGACACGCGACGCGAATGGGAGCGCCCTTTTGGCTCGGGCCACGAGGCGAAAGGGTTACTTGCGCGAAGCAGCGAAAGGACACGGGTGCGGGCTTCGTCGTGACGAGGGGGTTTGGTGAGCGGGGACAGCGCCGTGGCTTGTTGTCACCTGTCGCGCCGTCGGCGTCACGCACGCCAGGGAGACGGGACCCGAGTCCCTACCAACCAGGGTTTCACCGCGCGCGGCTATATAAACGCCCGGTCCTGCCAGTGTCCCCGGTTGCAGCTTGCACACGTCTGAGAGAAGCGAGGCCGTGTCGCAGCAACACACAGAGAGGCGATACGGACTGATCGCACGAACGGGTTGAGGCAGGGAGGCTGGGATGGGGAAAGGCAGGGCACCGTGCTGCGCCAAGGTGGGGCTGAACAGGGGCTCGTGGACGCCGGCGGAGGACATGCGCCTCATCGCCTACATTCAGAAGAACGGCCACGCCAACTGGCGCGCCCTGCCCAAGCAAGCAGGTATGTGTGGCCGGCCGGCGCCCAAACGCGAGATGTACGCGTGGATCCTTGCTGCATGAGTGCATGGGAGATTCTGAATTGGTGGTTGTTTTTGATAGGTCTGCTCCGGTGCGGGAAGAGCTGCAGGCTGCGGTGGATCAACTACCTCCGGCCGGACCTCAAGCGCGGCAACTTCACCGCCGAGGAGGAGGCGACCATCGTAAAGCTGCACGGCTTGCTCGGCAACAAGTACGGTGCATTAATTACACTCGTGAAACTCACCTGCCGTTCTTGAATCCAACAAGTCGATTTCGATGGACCAATCGGGTTTGCTCGAATTGTCTTAGGTGGTCCAAGATTGCGTCGTGCCTGCCAGGGAGGACGGACAACGAGATCAAGAACGTCTGGAACACGCACCTGAAGAAGAGGGTGGCGCCGAGCGCCGGGGAGCAGAAGAAGGACGGGGCCAAGAGCAAGAAGAAAACCGCATGCGTCGACGTGACGGTCCCGTCGCCGTCCTCGTCCACCACGACGACCAACTGCTCCAGCGGCGACTCCGGCGAGCAGAGCAACAGGAGCAAGGAAGAGCTGGATAAGATCGAGATCCCCATGCTCGACCCCGGCTTCGACTTCGATATGCTGGTGGACCCCGTGCCCGATACGTACTGTCCGGCGTTTTCGTTGCCGATGTCGCCCTGCTCGTCCACGTCCCCGCCGTCCGTCCGCGGCGTGGACGAGCTGCTCGACTTACGGGAGATCGACATCGAGCCGGAGCTGTGGAGCATCATCGACGGAGACACCTGCGCCGGCGCGTGCACCGAAACCTCACCGGCCCCGTGCCACGGCAACGCGTCAGAGGCGAGCACCGCCACGAACAGCCAGGAGGAAGGAAAGGGTTGGTGGTTGGAGGACTTGGAGCGGGAGCTCGGCCTGTGGGGGCCCATGGAGGACTACCAGCACCACCCGGGCCCACAAGGCCAGGCGGGTCGCGTGGACCCACTCTCTGCCATCGTGGACGACCCAGTGTCGTGCTACTTCCAAGCTGGCCCCACGCTCCAGGAACCCGAATCCTCTGCACCCCTCGTCACAAGTAACCAGATGGATTTGTGAGATCATTACCACCCGTTCGATCTCTAGGACGGAATACCCAACACGATCGAACGGCTACTATTGATATACCAGTATAATACATGTATAATTGTACAAGTGTACGACTGCAAGAGGAGTACAAACCCAATACGAAGACGCCGATGTAACGAGCATGCATGGGCGCAGTTAAAAGGAGATAAGTTAGGCTAGGCCGCACATACAAGATACAACACAAATAATAGTTAAAATTATTTTCTGGGGGAGGCTGTGTTGGGCAAAGTGGTGCGATGCACCCATGAAACCACAAAGGACTAGTCAAGATTTCAGGTACTAGTTAACCCCGAAATGTAACTTAACTTCCATTGCCAAATGGTATAAAGCAACGACTAAGTACTGATGTATGTGCGTGCCGTCACTGTGATGCAAGTGCTTTATCATGTAATTCCTATTGCCATTTTAATCCAAGCCAATCACCTTACTTCGGGTTTTATATTACGGGAGATGTGATGAATTGTACCGTTTGAATTGATGTAAGAGAGGTGCTTCTATGCTCTTCCTTTTAAAAGTTGCACAACTATTAAAGCATGAATGAAGGGTAGATGGTGATTACTTACCCCTTCGCTTGCTTCAAGATTTGTGCAACTTGTACTATAAGGAAGAGCATAGAAGCACCTCATTTGTCGCGTATGCCTCACTAACATATGGCTCTATGACCTACATATCAGCGAGATATATTAACGTAAATCATCAATAGCACAAGTAAAACGAGACAAATCATCGATTTTTCCTTAGACTAGGCATGCAATTAACAGCCCTTTGTGCTTTTGACTTTGTAATGTGACATTTTCCATGTCCTTTCTCATTTGCTGAACTGCTGCTCACGCTGTCAACTCTCCTCTGCCTTCAGCTCTACAAGTCCAGTTTACACTTCGATGCCGTGCCTTTGGATGGGCAAATTGCATGATTGGGGCATCATCACAAAGCATGACAAAGAAAGTAGGTTACCTAACAAAAGATTCAGAGGAGGTATGGGTGAGTAGCGTCTTGGTGCGCTCGGTAAGGGGAGAAAGAAAAAGGTGCCCCTTGAAGCGCGTAGAAACTAGAGGCTCGCTACCTGTCCATGGAGCATTGAATCATGGATCAAACCGTTCACATCATACGTGGCATCGGCCATCCGATCCAGATCACACGGTCCTAGGGCGTTGCCGTAACGTCGTGGTGGGTACGAAGGGAACAATACCTCGTCAAATATTGCGCGTCACCTGGTTTGAATCAAGTACACTCTGTGTCTGACTACCTGTCTAAATTTCGCGGGATTGGAAGAGCATCTTACGGCACATGCATTATCGAACAGAAGATGAGAAGAAACGGGTGTGAACAAATTATTAAACAATTTGTATGAACTATCAAGTATAGATGGTGACAAGGTTTGCGGAAAAAGAGAGAGGACAGAAACACAAAAGACTGCAAATCTGACTGGAATGCTGCACTACGCGTGTGGTACGTACAAGCAGGGTTCACATTACAGGACCGACATTCAAAATCGTCCACACATCGGTATCGATTTTCTAGAAATCAAACCAAATTTAAATTCAAACTTTTTGAATTCGGCTGTTAAACAGCGATGAAATAATTCAAAAACAGACTAGTTTTTACCTATTTAATCAATTCCTGATTTCCCCCCAAATTCCCCAAATTTAATCAATTTCATGGTAGAT
Source organism: Rhipidocladum racemiflorum (assembly GCA_036346355.1). NCBI lineage: Eukaryota > Viridiplantae > Streptophyta > Magnoliopsida > Poales > Poaceae > Rhipidocladum > Rhipidocladum racemiflorum. Next base: position 63,834,606 of record CM070576.1, on the reverse strand, counting down.
GTCAAAAAAACTGTTAATACTAATTTTAGAGAATTTTTGAATAAATTTTCCCAAATTTAACAAATTTCATGGTATATGTCAAAAACTGTTAATACTAATTTTAGGGATCTTTTGGATAAATTTTCCCGAATTTAACAAATTTCGTGGTAGATGTCAAAAGGCTAGTAATACTAATTTTAGAGAACTTTTGGATAAATTTTCTAAAATTTCCTGGATTTTTTAAATTTGAATTGGACCACTTTATCAACCGGTTCTAGGTTCTATTTCTCAAGCCAGAGAGGTATGAGTCGAAAATCGAGCGGTTTTATCGATATTGTGAACTAAACCGTGATGGTCAGGCAAACCTCCACTTAGGCATGTAAATAAAAGGCTAGTAATACTAATTTTAGGGAACTTTTGGATAAATTTTTCCAAATTTAACAAATTTCATGGTAGATATCAAAAGGCTAGTAATACTAATTTTAGGGAACTTTTGGATAAATTTTCCCAAATTTAACAAATTTCATGGTAGATATCAAAAGGCTAGTAATACTAATTTTAGGGAACTTTCAAATAATTTTCTAAAATTTCCTGGATTTTTTAAATTTGAACTGGACCACTTTATCAACCAGTTCTAGGTTCTATTTCTCAAGCCGGACAGGTACGATCGAAAATCGACCGATTTAATCAATACTGTGACCCTGCGTACAAGTACTTTCATGAACTAAACCGTGATGGTCAGGCACACCTCCACTTAGGCATGTAAATAAGCCGAGCTCGAGCAAGGCTGGCATCCTAGGCGTAAGCTCGAAAAAACTCGAGTTAGAATTTGAGCCTAGATCCATGCTAGAGCTCGGCTCGGTCCAAGGTCGAGTAGACTCGAGCTCGGTTTGAGTAAGCTCGGTAACAACAAACAATTCGACATGCACTATTTTTCAAATAAAAAAATGCTTAAGCTAGCTCGAGTAGGCTCGGTAATAGTTAACATATAATAATATTTAGCGAGTGGTTCATAAATTTATAAAGCTCGTGAGCTATTCGAGCTCCGCTAAGTGAAGCTCATGAACTTAGGATAAAGTTCAAGTTCAACTCGTTTGAAATTTGAACCGAGTCTAGAGCGAGTCGAGGTTGAATAACTCGTAAGCCTCGAGCTCTTTCTACAACCCTACCTCCACTGGACCAATTGGGCCTCAGACGAGATTCTTGGCCCATCGTCCCTCAGTGAGTGGCAACATAATATTAGTACCAATTGCTCGTGGAAGGAAAGAGAATAGGCAGCAAGGATATAAAAGATGAGGTAGGGATAAGGATCCAAATCTCTGTCGAGATTTTGGATTTTGGACTCCCCCCCAGATCCTAAATCCCGACCGAGTAAACAAAAATTTTAAAAAATATATCAAAAATGATACAGTATCCCATCCAAATCTCACGCGATATCTTGGTGATTTCGACCGAAATCTCGATGAGTTGGTCAAATTTGATTGGATTTAGGGTCAAGACCATCTACAAAAAAAATTCAAAAAATTTCGACGTGTTTTTGACTATTTTTCGATCAGTTCAATTTGACTCATAGCTAATTGAAGAGTTCCATATAAAATTTTGACGGTTTGACCGAAAGTGATTTCATCTTGTAGCTATTTCGAGCAACAAGAACGTCCTGGTCAACTCACATATATCCAGATGAATAATACAGGTGTAGTTGACCTCAGATTGTACCCTATAATAAGTTAATAACAGACGATGAATTATCATTGATCGTTGTCCACTTGTCCTCCTATAAGCTCATCTCTTATTGCTAGTATGTTTTCACTTACAATACATTTACCTGCTTCATTCGGATTTTTACCCAATGTTTCAATTTCTTATTGTCAAATCATTTAGTATTATGTAGCCATCGACAGCTGGTTCATTACAGAAATAATTCCCAGTCCCCAAGCAAGGACTAAGTGATCACCTTATATCATGCAGATTTATATCAGATATTTAGATTTTACTTTCTTTTTAAAAAAGTAGAAAAGTTTGTCAGAGCACACACTTGAAAGATGTATTTAGTGGAGCAAAAATGGAATCAAATCACAACATTAACATGTAACATCAGATTAGCCAGTAGCCACACAAATGCACAGTTGGCAGAACTTGTTATGCACCTATCGGCTATCGAGACAAACCTGGTATGAAAGTAGTTGGACTGTTAATTGGCCCGCATACAAGCAAATATTTCTGTATTGAAAGTACGTCAATAATTTTATGTAGCCTAGAAAGAGAAAACAAATGGGCATGTAAGCAAATTTACTCGAGTTTCTTAAGTAGTATGTTAAAAGTTTCACCAAATGTAGAGCACAATGCCTTCACGCCTTCAGATCCTACACACATCACACCAATATTTATTATAACCTCGCCCACACTAGACTATTATTATTTGATACTAAACCACTACCCACAAAATACCAAATTTACATGTCCATATCTACTGTCATAATTCGAAAATCAGTCAAAATGCTACCGAAATTTCTAACTTTACAATGTTTTATGTTAAAATATTTGGTATGTTGCATTCGAATAGATATGATCATATAGAGAACTTTTCAAATGACTTAAACTTCATTTGTTATATTTGAAAAAAAATCAAAAACAGAATAAACATAAGACTTTTATCACGCATTAGCACCAACATAATTTTAAAAAATTCCCCAGACTCGATCAACACACAAAATTTTATGAAAATATTAGTAATACATCATAATCATCCACAAAAAAATTAAAAATTTTTTTTGATGTGTTTTCGATTATTTTTTTGTTGTTTCAAGCTGACCGAGATATCAGTGATTTTGGCTAAAATCTCAGCAATCCCATTGAAAAAAAAAAAGAATTAAAATTTGGTTTTTAGATTTCGTCCGAATTTTATTCGAAATTCTAAGATCTCACCAAAATTTCGAATTTCGACTACCTCCAAGATATATACCGGAAACGAAATTGGAAACCTTAGTTAGGGTACCAATGAAACAAGGGAGCAACTAGTGCACACATTTTCTATTTCACAGCTTGTTTAGCCACTCGTCATATTCGCAATTACTTTGATCCTACATTCAAGTTGCAGCTATTCGAAACCACAACCTTAACATGATTACAGGACTACAAAACGGAGCGCAGATATGTCACTGAAATTTTGCAACATCGGCCATGATTCGCAACCTGAAACCTAAATGGCTCCCAAGAAGAATCGAGAGATGATCCGAAGGTTACCTATCGCCCTAATATTGGGCGATCGCCCTAATATTGGGCGATCGCCCTATATTGGGACGACGGGTGCCTATTTTTGCAATTTTTTATTTCCATCGATTAGATTTGAAAAAAAAATTAAAATAAATATTAAATAACAAAAAATTCGTACGAAGGAAGCCACCCGTGGGCCCTACCTGCCTCATATCACTAATCCAAATGTGGACCATTAATGAATATCAATGCCAGTCGCGGCCCATATGACCTTGATGAGCCTTACAAAACTTAGCAGCTTTCCAGCATGTACAACCGAAGAACAGCGTTCAAAACTGAGCAGTTAATTTTTTTTGCATTCTGTTTAGTTGTCTTGTAAGCTGATGGTTTCATTAATGAAATTGGGGTTTTTTTCCTCTGTTCCAAAGCAAACACGCACGCGCACGCGCACAACAGAACACCAATGGTATACTTGCAAGGTTTTATTGCTGAACTTTTGAGTGTTTTTCTGTTCATGCTATAAGGGGACAATTGGCACCTTGAATATACACAATCTTCTCAGCAGCGAATACATAGCTGAATGAATGAACATCGCCGATGGCCCGGCAAAAATATAAATCGCTAAGCTGTTGCTAGGAGTACAAGGAGGTCGGAGACGTGAAAACCAAGCTCGCTGCCAAATCTTGGAATCGACGAAGCAAATGCATCCAGGGACGGGTATATATGCATACACGCACAGAATCTTTGGAAATAGCACTAGCATCTAGGTGGTGTTGCACATATTGGAAGACCCCTCTCAGGGATCTGCAGTGTGTTGCTTGCATCCCTTGGGACCAAAATGCTGTGAAGTCTTGTGGACAGTCTTCCGGCACAATGCACAAAAGTGCTTTTGGCATGCCCAACAGAAGACGTGATTGTTGTTTCCAATCTGCCCAAGTTACCAAAGCAAATGAAGAATCATGAAGTAGGGCAAAGGTATCGGTGCAAAGTGGAAAGTATAAGTCAAAAAGAAAAATAACACTACAGTTTCAAGTGGTTAAAACTTAAAGAGTTCACTACGAGCATCAGCATGCAGGGAGTGGCTAGCCCGACTTGTCTTAGCTCAAACCGAAAGGCAAAATGGCCTGGAGATAGTCACTGATTTACTTAATAGCTGCACAAAGAACAATTGCATTGTTGAAGTTTTACCATTGTCACGACTCATAGTTATCAAACTTATTTGCAATTGAACTTGAAAAGTCTAAACAATTTAAATCAAGAGAGATGTTTCTGTGCATTACTATTTAAAAGTTGCACAAATATTAAAGTATGAATGAACATTAGATGAGGATTACTTATCTTTTTGCTTGCTTCAAGAGTTGTGCAATTTGTATTGGAAGTGTGATGCATAGACTAAAGGTCAAGCACAAACCAGAATGTATAGGACTAAAAATCCCGAATGACAACATTTTTTTAAAAATAACAGACGTCATGTTCTTAATTTTTCCTGGCGTGGATAGTGGCAGTAATTAATTGAGACTTTAGCATGGGCTCATGAACGCACACCATGAATAGTTGTACAAGAAACAGCACATTTTTTGTTTCTTGATGCAAAAGATAGACAACTGCATCCTTCTCATTATGGATGCTGGTACTCCGATGAAATGCCCAAGAATATTAATTAGATAAATAATGGCATTAGTTAATATTTAGAAAGTTAATTGACATATTTTGTTTTTATAAAATTTAATTTGCGATTAGAATGAATAGAGTTAGAAGGGGATTACCGTCAGACTCGCAGGCGAGGTATCAGTCACTGAGATACCAGACCCATTGGGGCCAGGTCGGCACCTCTCGCTAGATCGGGTTCACCATTCGGCAATCGCAACTTAGCTGTTTGGATTGCGGGTATCCGTAGCGTTTAGAGCCAAATAGTAAAGCCTCTACCTAGTAACTCAGTAAATAACCAAAGGAGAGGAGTTCATTAATTTTACTAGTCACCATTGACCAGCCGACACAGTAGGTGAAGCCCCTTTGGAGCTCACGGTGACCGAGGAGGGGACAACCCCCTACCCCCACCCCCATTTCCTCCGTTCACAAGCCAGCAAAGCAACCGAGAGAAGCAAGAGCAGCAAGCCCCCATTTAATCCTAGCCCAGCCAAGTTACACATCCACTCCCATTTCCTCCAGCCAAAGCACCAAACCACACACACCCATTCTCAGAGCCAAGAAAGCAAGAGCAAACCGAAGGAGTCCCAAGAAGCCAGAGGAAGAACCGCAAGAGGAGCTAGAAGGGAACCGCAAGAGGAGCTAGGAGGAACCGCAATGCCATAAGAGTAGATCGGCAATGAAGGGGAGTAGAGCCAAGCAGAGGGATGGCGAGGGTTCAACGAGGAGTGTAGGGGCTAGAGTCGGAGGGAGAGGAGAGGTTGTGCTAGCAACCGAACGGAGGGAGATTAGCGGTGGCGCGAGGCCAGCCAGCGAACCAGAAGCCGTTGGCGGTCGGCAGGAGAAGCCGCTGAGGGGAGAGTTCGGCCAGTAAGGCAGAGGGAGGCTAGAGAAGGAAGAGCAGCCGTAGAGAGGAGCAGCGACCGGGCTAGGGCTCGAGCGAAGGAGGAGAGAGACGGCGGGAGGAGGAAGGCCGGCGGCGAGGGCGGGAGGATTCGATCAAGGGAGGAGAGACCGAGAGAGGAGAGGCCAAGAGAGGCTTCAGCCAGAGAGAGGAAGAGGTGAGGGGAAAAGAAAAGAAGGGAAGGGGGAAAAGAAAGAGAGGAGAGAGGAGAAAAGAGGAGAAAAAGAAAAAAAAAAAGAGGGAAAAAGTGAGGAAAATTGTTCTTACGTGTGATTCACGTAGGTTAAATTTCCGTTTCTTGACCATACGAAAAATTTTAAAATAAATTTCTAAAAGCCGCAATAAGATGGATAGTAAGGGTATAAGTTTGTAAATATTGTACCAATTAAATTGTTGTTGTAATTGTTGTTAAATTAATAAATTTGGGGTTATATTAGAAATTATTGTAGGAGGACAGCACCTCCATCCTAAGGGTGGTTAGCATTTTAGAAAGTATTAGACACCTCAAGGATCCCGTTATAATTAATTGCCGAATTTAATACTTCAAATTGTCTGGTCCCGAAACGAAATTGCCAGACCTCCCACCCAATATTTCGACCGAGGACACGCCTTTCAGTTCTATACCAGGCAAGATTTCGTTTGATCAATTTCATTAAAAGTCTTTAAATTAATTTCAATATATCTATGTATAGCATTCATGCATGGAAAAATATTTATTTAAAAGTGAAAATCTTAAATCAGACACGGATGGAAATGTAGTTTTGAGGAAAGTGAAATTGAAGATGTGAGATGTGAATATTGATTTAATGAATGGGCTCATCCAACGAAAAGAGCCGTTGACGTATGAAACTATTATGGTGGGTAGAGAGTGCCGATGAGAAGGATTGTCATGCCAGTGGGGCCCTCTACATAGGTTAAAATATAAGGATAAACAAACTAAACTTGGGCAATAAGCCGTAATTACAATATCAATCATAGTGTGAAATCGATCAGAAAAGGTTATCCTATGAAGGTTTTGGATCTCTACATTGGGCAAGATCTACATTAGGGCACCCCTGTGGGATACTGCCGATGACTGACTGTCGGAGTACAACTGTATCTGTGAGTCCACGGGACGGCCTGAGATAGTTGCTCCTGACTCGAGTACAGTGTTGGAGATCTAATCCTAGAGTAGTGATAAACGTTCTAGAGCCTCTTGTGGGGGTCACTATAGGTAAATTGATACAAACCTACACAGGGTTAAAATCATGAATTCATGCCTGTCTCCTGGATTGGAGGCTGCGAAAGCTAAGTCTGTCCCATATACAAGTATTAGTAGTCAATTTCTTAAATTAAAATGACCAACCCTTAAAACTAATAATCTATTTTATTAAAAAAACAAAATTTGAGGGAAAATAAGCTTCTGTGGAAAATGAGAGAAAAATTCATATTATTGTATTTGTTAATAATGCTTGTTGAGTGCCCCTGTACTCACCCTTGTTTAATTCCCCATTTGCTTAGAAAGTGAGTCCTATAGATCCACGACGAGAGGTGGAGTGAGGGTGATCCGCAGGACCAGGATCTATCGGCGGACGACGACGACTACTACTACTACTACTAGGAGGAGGAGTAGGGGCTCTGGGAGACTGTCATCTGGTGTTATTCGGTCATTGGGGTAAATTAAAGATTGTATTATATTTTTGTTGTACTTGGATTCGATGTATAAGTATTGTAATGGACATGTGGCCCTACATGGCTTTTGAATGTAATATATTTCCATTTAGTCTCTAATTATTGTTCTATTACAACACTCCGAACACGATATAGTAACTAATAAAGCATCGGGTCGCCTGATATTTTGTTAGCTACCATGCTGAGATTCATATAATTAATCCGGTGTGATGACAGTGCTATTGTTGCTACCCTGGGCTAATTATGCAGGTTGCCACATCAGATACCTATATGAAAAAAGTAATTGATATTACCTTTGGACATGGTTGACGGCAAGTAGGACACGGATGACCATATTGTGGATACATTTGAGCATGCGCTTGTGCAACAACTTGGCGTTGGACCCTTTCATTCGTTCGCATTTCCCATCTATCAATTTCCTCCCGTGAAAAAAGCACACATGCAGCACCCCTGTCCGCAGCAACACAATTGTTTTTGTCAGGTAACAGCATATGGCAATGAACAGAATAGATATTACTAAAAGAAAACCTGCCTGAAATGCTCATATCCACTAATTGCATGGTTACATTGGTAGCAGAAGCACTCCCCGCAGTTCCGACAGGACATCTTATTGCATCCTTCTGTCTTAGATATAGCCATCTGGCATCGTGGGCACTGTTTTGAATCCTTCATAATTTCCTTGAGGCTGCGTAGTTCGTCCAGAAACTTCTGATGATCTCCCTGTACTTGCCCAGAATTTTTGCGTCTCTGTGTTGAACAAAAGAAAGCTAACATTTCCAACAATCATTTTAAAAAATCATAGAACTACGCAAATAACAGAAGAAAAATGACCCTGGATATATATCATTTTTTCTCCAGTAAGAATATATAATTGCCTCGTTGTTAAAAGAAAAAAGAAAAAAAGAAAGATAGCTACATGTACATCTATGATGACAAGACACCTAGCCATGAAGTGCCGTGAACCACATACAACTATTATTTATAAAAGGCAACTTATACGGCCAAAGAGCATTCAATGTTTATGACAATAATAAACAATTTTGGCAACTTAGATAAAGATATTTATCTATCAAGTTAAGCCTACAAGTAGAACATCAAGTCCATCCCTTAGATTTAGAAGAAATGGTATTCAGATCTATATAGAGCAACACACAACATAAGAAATTTTCTACCGAGACCCTAGTGGATATGCCATCCTCCCAGTACATCAGAGGACATCGTGTTCCTATTGCGTTCGTGCACCACCATTCATTGTTGTAGCGTTTTCCATGGCTGCAATCCATACATTATCACAATCTCGAATCACTGTATGACCAAGTCATTCACCATCTGGCAAGGATCTTGCAAGTCAGCAAGTTATTGGTATGCACTGGTATCTTCCCATTTGTTGGACTGTTAATACTAATCCATTCCAGGTATTCCTTGGTCCTTACTGTCCTGGACTGGAAAGTGGAAACCCATGATCTAAGAAAAAAGGGACAAGATTAAGGCTTCAGCTCAGAAATTGATTGGCACAAGGTGCCCTTCCACCTCGTCATGTATTGCTTGAGCAATACCACTTTGGTGTTACAACTCATGAGGTTCTGATTCTAGAAGCTTCTAGCAAATGATCTGTTGTTATCTTAATTGATGGGTGAACGCTCCATCGTCGTGACTACAAGATATCCCTAGTAGGACTGTTTTACTATACAGTTTAAACAGAGAACCTTGCTGCTAGTATTATCAAGCAATGTTCACGTATTTGTATTCTTCATTGGATACGAATGTTCTCTATTGGATGATAGTTGATTTTGTTCTAACAGTGTGTGGGTTCACACTTGACGACAGCAGGGCATGATATGTCCACCCTTGGCCAAAGGTCATTAAGGCCATGAGGCAAGTAACCCAATAGCAATTTCTATGAAATTATCAAGTGAAGTGTTTGCTAGAGATAATAGTGCTGTTGCAATGTATGTGTGCCTTCCGATGATGCACATGCATTGCAAATGCGGTACTAGCATATCTCTGTAACAGGGTGAAAACCACTAAATTAAATGCAATCCTTTGTGATGAGAAACCACATCCATCACTCTCCCATATTGGGCTAAATGCCTGAAAGGCACTAGACTAGTGATGAGCTTTTGTGGAAAGACACATCTCGCCCAACATATTTCCACTTATGGCGAAAGCAATGTAAACCTTCTTTATGCTTTCCACACCTGTGTCCATGCATTCATAAACCTCCTTAATGCATTGTCCCAATCCTTCTCCTCCATAAACCACCTTGCCGCCAGCCAACATCCTCCACCAGCGGCTGGGTGCAGCACAACCACCTCACTCACCCACCGCCGCCACCAATGACCATTCCTAGGGACGGTTTAAAATATATATTTGCTACGCAAGATAAATACTGGAGGGGGGGGGGGCTAGCCATCACAGCACTGGAATGCTGCCGCTGTACCATTGGATCCTAGAATACGGTATCCATTTTCTAGTTGCAAGTGCACATATATTAGAACTTGAAAATATGTATAATATCGCCATAATGGCCCCATAATTAAACGAGATCCAATAAAAGCTTAATATATGTGGGATACAGTCTTCCTACCTCCATGATTAGAAGTTTTTCTTCTGCAGACAAACATTGCTCCCCAACATGACGGCGATCTCTACAAAGTGAGCAGAAGCTGAATAAACAATTTGAACACACTGCTTCATTATCTACATCCTCCAAGCAAGCAGTTTCGCATCTTGGACAATAAACTACGTCAGTCATGGCGTCAAGAGTTCTCTGAAGTAGCAATCCTTCCCAACGTTCAAATCCGTCCTCCCCCAATAGCCTTTTCAATATATTAGGAGGAATAACACCAACACATTTTGTATCAGGACATAGCAACTTCACCACAGTTCCTTCCTTGACATGCATTTTGCAATATGTTTGCATGCATTTCCAGCAAAAAAAATGATGGCATGGAAGTTTGATGAAATCAACACCTGATGAGGTAACAAAATTAGAGTTAGAAATATAGCAGTGTTAATTCAGACAACAAAGATTAACCAAAAAGGAAATGCAACATATCCAAGTTGGACAAGCATCAAGAAGACCTCACCGCACCATGCTTCTAAAGTTTTACAAACAAGTACAGTCATTTGAAAAAAATAATTTAAGACTATTTCACTCAGAACAAGGGCAGAACAATTGCTATCTGAAATGAAAACCACTAATATGGCATCTATATAACAATGTTACAATTACAGTATCTTATGAATTCCATAAAGAAGAATACTTCAGGGACTAAACTGCACGCAGAGTGGTAATATGATATGTAAACAAAATAGTTCCAAGCTGTACCTGGACAACTGGACAACAACAGGCAACACGCACCTATTATGGTAATGTATAACACAACACAAGATTACACTATAACACATGCTATAACACAACAGACAGTTCTGCAGAAATGGGGATGGTGAAAGAGTTACCAGGAAATTCGCTGAAACAAATCATGCAGTCATGGATAGCATGTAAAAAGGCTTCATGACGCTTATCATCATTGTATCTCATCATCCTTGGAATTGTAACATCTGGTGCAGCATTATCTGGACAAGCACGCTTATCTCCACCATCTTCATCACGCGTTACGTCACACTTGCTTAAAACTATCTCCTTATCAAATCCTAAGTGAGAAAGGGAAGAGCTTTGGAGCCATTGCACCCACTGATATGCTACCTCCATGCCCTGTTGCTCTTCCCAAATCATATCCAGCATGTGACATAATGACTTAATCATCACTTTGTCCAGCCATTCCGCGGAGATAATGAAAAAGGGAGGGTCATGACTCGGGTATGACGAAGGCAGGAGACATGTAAGCAGGATTGGAGGCAAATGCTCAACTCTAAACTTGTAAACAAGATCATCAGAGGCATCACCATCACCCGTTGCCCCATAATTTAATGTTTCAGCACCATAATTGAGCCTCACTGATACATCTATACCATCTGGAGTCTCAGTATGCACACGGACCTGTAATTACATTAGCAGATGAAATCCTTGCTCTCCTTTTTTCACATGCAAGAATATGACCTGAAAATTGAATGTGAGGTTTATACCTGGAAAGACCGCTGGCCTCCCCCCTTATTGAAAATGACTACACTGTCTCCAAAAATTGCTTCCAAGGCACAGATCTGAGCATGGATTTACGTGCTATCAGACTAAAAGAAACAATTATCACCGGTTCAACCATAAAAAAAAAAGAAGATAATGTCAGAATAATGATTGATTGCATCTGCAGTGTCCTTTGTGATAGTACTATTCTGACTCATTGTTACCTAGGCTATCATACTTGACTGCGACACCTTTTCTCCCATTCTTTTCACTTATGAATGGCACAAACCATAAAGCTTACTTTTACTAACAGTACAGGCATAAATGCAGGCAAGAACATTTGTTCTCTTACAGTGCACTAGTAGTAATCACACCCAAATGTTGCTATGAGCCTAGAACAGGCACTTCATAGAGACGTAGAAAATAACTCCAATAATCAGTTGGCCACAGGAATCAGTAAACCGACAGGTAAATCATAAATTTCATTATTCTCCCTATCTATGACAGAAAGCACTCAATTATGCTTCTCCATTTACTAAACAGCCAAGATCATCTATGAGCCAGACGCAGAGAGAGAACAACGCATCACCTCGTCCTCCTGCCGCTGATCATTGGCGCGAACCTCCTCCTCGGTCAACTCCACGTCCTCCCCACCGACCACCACCAGCTCCTGCAGCTTCCTTAGAGCCTCCTCCTCCCGGGCCACACCCACCGCAGCCCTCTCAGACGACGAAGCTCCCAGCGGCTGCTGAGACGGCGTCCGCCGCGTCGCAGGGACCTCAGGCTCGGGAGGAGGCGGCTCCACCAGAGCATCATCGGCGGTGGCGGCGGAGACGTCTAGGCGCTCTAGGGCTTCAACGGCAGCACCCGCCCCGGCGTTGGGGACATCGGCGGCGGCGGCGTGGGGGCGCTCAGGGACAGGGTTAGGGTTTGGGGTGGCGGCGGCTGCATTCGCGTGGAGCCTCGGCGCGGGCACGCCGGTGCCAGTGATGTCTCTCTTCTTTGATGACTTCCGAGGCATCGCCGTCGATCACCTTCACGTCAACCGTCGCAGGATTGGTTGTGTGATGCGCGAATATCTACTCTACTCTGTTAGGTCATGTACAATGGTATATATGGCACCTGTCTAAAATATAGTTTTACATCATCTACAGACAGCACTAAAAATAATTCATACAATAGATCGTCTATAGAGTTGTCTATAGTGGTCTCTCATTCAATTAACAGACTGTCTATACAATGGTACACAAAATGTAAAGCTGTTTATATGCTGTCTATTAAATAGTAGACAGCAGTCTTCTCTCTCCTTCTTTTCTCTCCTCCACATCATTTAAAATCATACGTGTTATCTCTTATAGACAGCTAAATATAACCATTGTACATGCCCTTACATGGGGAAGATTTGGAGCCCTCTCAAGGCATCCACCTCACCCCCATGATATTTTGCAAAAAGGTCCCTCCATTTTCTCTAAATTACGGATAGATCCCTGTAAATTACAAAGAGGTTCTTTGCGATTTTTCGTGAGTATAAGAAAAATGTTTGCAAATTGCGTTTAGGTCCCTGGTTCGTTACTTTACGGAAAAGCCCCCGCTAAATACGAATCTCGAACGAGCCCTTTTCTAATTTTTCGTAATAGCGATTAGGTCCAAAAATATACCAAACATGTCCCCAGTCTTTACGTCCAGGTCTTTTCTCCGTTTTTCTCGAAAAAAAAGGTTTTCGTCAATAGAAATATGTGTGCATCTTTATCTCTAGATTTTTTTTTGCAACTCGATATATAGTATTTTTTGAAAAATGTATTATTCACCGGTGAACGTATAGAGTTTTAAGATCGCTCCGAAAAAAAATATGTTTAATTCCTCCTGCAGTTTTTTAAAGAAAAAAAATAGAGTAAATTTTACACGGTGCGGCGTGCGCCGCGCCGCACATTCTAGCTAGTAGGATAGAAACGAGAGGTGTGTGCTAGTTTTGTAGGGCGTTTTGCGGCGTGGCGGTGGGGCGCCGTGAGGCGGTGCCGCGGTGGTTGTCGGCACGAATCTCAGGGCGCGCGATTTAGAAATTAGAATAGGCTTCGGTGACGGTCTGTGCAGAAACTGGATCGTTTTGTACTGCTCCGTGAGATGCGTGACCCGGGTGTGTAGTACCAAAGGCGTATGCTGCTCGGGTTTTTCCTACCGAAATCCAAAATTACGCTGATATCTTATTATTGCAGAAGAAATCCAAACGAAATACAAAAACTAAAATTTAAATTTAATCCAATTTTAGTCAAATCTCAATCAAATTTGCCGAGATTTCGGTCAAATTCACCGAGATCTCGACAAGATTTTACGCACCGTCACACTTTTAATTTTTTAGGGTTTATTCAATTTCACCGGAATTAAGATCTACCGACTATTCCACAGGGAAACAACACGAAGAATCCAATCCGGTCAAATCTCGGTCAAATTTGCCGAGATTTCGGTCAAAATCACCGAGATCTCGATGAGATTATAGGTTATTGTAGCACTTTAAATTTGTTTAGGGTTTTCTTAATTTCGCTGGGATTATAAAACTAAGGGGCTTCCGAGATCCAATATTTCGCCGAATTTCGGCGAGATTTTGAACATTGATCTTGCCTTTCCGTCACATTCTGATTTTTGCAGAGCATGAGAAGAAGCAGAGTTTGGATTTGGTTAACCAATCTAGCTAGCTACATATTTGCATTCAGAAATTTTTGAAATTTTTAGGATGTTGAGATTAACCAGTTTACTAACTAGTTTGAACTGAAATTCAAACTAGAGTTCCTTTTTTTATGATAGTTTGATTGTAGATATATGCTAAATATATATATAAATCAACAAAGCATGTAATATAAATTTGTTCAAATCTTTGAATCCGAGTATATTTTTTCAAAGGTATATTTTAAATGCACGAATTCAAGTCAAATTCGGGTATATTTTTTGAAATTTTCAATTTTTTGAAAAAAATACTCGAATTCAAATATTTGAACAAATTTATATTACATGCTTTGTTTATATATATATATATATATATATATATAAGCATTTTTCGTACTTTGGGAGTGCATACTTCCACTTCTAATATATTACTTAAAAGAATGTGTTATACTCCTTTATTACTTTCAATACACTTCAATACTAATTATAAGATACTCCAATATGACATGATTGAAAAAATTTCATTGAAACCCTTTGTATTTTTTTTTTGTTATATAGTCTTTTCCATATAGAAAATGAGGAAGTATATAAATTATGCTATAAAAAGTGAATTTTGATGATTTTTTTTTGTGGAACTCACTTTGGAGTATCTTATAATCAGTATTACAGTATACTCAAAAGGATAAAGAGGTATAACAATATCATTTAAGTGATATACTGAAGGTGGAAGTACGTATTCCCAGAAGTATGGAAACATTTTCATATATATATATATATATATATATATATATATTTTCTCCCCTTGTACTAGGTACTTGGCCAAAACATCATCATAATAATTATATTCTCCACTTACTTGTTGCACTACAAGCTGAGAATCACCATAAGCCTCAACAGAGTTAACACCAAGATTGCTAAACATATGTAGACCCCTAAACAACGCTTCATACTTAGCTTGATTATTTGAGCATTGGCAATCAAGTCTGAATGCAAACTCAAACTATACCTCTTTGGGGATATTAGCACTATTCCGATACCATCCCCCTCTTTACAAACAAACCCATCAAAGTATAGCTGCCAAGGGGCAACGGTTACTGATCTACAAACAATTCTATGTTCTGTTGTGAAATCGCCTATTATCTGTCCTTTAACTACTTTAGCCTATTCAAATGTTAGGTCGAACTCCGTAAGCCTATAAGCCCACTTCCCAAGTTGACCTTTCATAATTGGAGCAGATAACATGTACTTAATTACGTCGGCTTTACATATAACCGTACAAGCCAACATCAGTATATAATGCCTTAATTTAGTGCAAGCAAAATACAGAGATAAGCAAAGCTTTTCAGTCGAAGGATACTTTGTCTCATCATCAATTAAACGTCGACTTAAATAAAATATCACCTATTCCTTCCCATCGATTTCTTGCACCTTCTCCAATAGTCAGTTCTTCAACCGATATATGCAACCTAAAGGGTACACCCTTCTTCGGCACAACCAACACTGGAGCTTTAGAAAGATACCCCTTGATACCCTGAAAGACTTATTGCTGATCGGCTCTCCACACAAACTCCCGATTCTCTCTCAATCTTAGTAGCGGAGTAAAAACATCTATTCAATCGGACAAGTTTGATATAAATCGCCTTAACTAGTTTATCTTGCTGGTCAACTTTTGGAGATCCTTTTTACACTTTGACGGTTGTGTATCGGCTATAGCTTTAACACACTCTTGATTGACTTCAATACCTCTTTCATGCACCATAAACCCCGAGAATTGTCCGGCCGACACCCCAAAAGCACACTTGTAAGGATTCATCTTCAAGTTATTCATTCTGGTCTTCCTAAACACTTCTTCTAAATTGGCTAAATATTGATGATCACTTTCATATTTAACAATGATATCATCAATATAAATTTTCACAATGTGGTCGATCAACTCATGAAAAATCAAATTCATAGCTCTTTGGTATGTAACACCAGCACTTTTTAAGCCGAATGTCATTACGACCCATTCAAACAACCACATTGGTTCAGGGCATCTAAATGCAGTTTTATGGACATCCGATTGTACCCAACATTCCCATCTAAGAAGCTAATAATCTAATTCCCAGATGCGGCATTGATAAGTATATCGGCTATAGGCATCGGTTATTCATCCTTAGGTGTCGCCTTGTTCAAATCACTGAAATCGACACACAACCTAAGTTTACTGTTTTTCTTCATCATGGGAACGATATTATAAACTCACTCAGCATATCGACAAAGCCTGATAAACTTAGCTTCTAACAATCGTTATATTTCTTCTTTTATTTTTTTATACATGGCCAGATTAAATCATCTAGGAGACTGTTTAAACGGCCGATAACCTGGTTTAATTATCAGCCGATGTTCAACTAATTGTCGATTTAAATCAGGCATCTCATAATATTCCCAAGCAAAATGATCCTTGTATTTTTTTCAACAAGTCAACCAACTTTATCTTGTACTCAGCGGTTAACTTTGAACTAATAAAAGTTGGTTCTTTTCGATTACCATCGCCTATATCTACTTCTTCTAACGGATCCGAAGACGTAAAATCTTGTCCAAATCTTTCAATGTTTTCAAAATCTTCGATGGCCTCATAGCTATCTGTTGTTTGCCGATAACTTTGCATTTTGTCTTGCAGAATCTTTACTGCCGATTTGGACTCTATTGGCGTAAAATTTCACTCGTCTGATCAAAAGTGCTTGGTTTCACACTGATCGAACTTACATCAGACTGAGTGATACATATAAAATCACAGTCTTAAAATATTTTGCTCGATATGCACTCAGCCCTCTCATGTTGCCAATTGGCCTCTGGACTGGCCATGGCTATATGGGCCGAAGTGTCGGCTTCAACACTTCAACTTGATTGTTGTTCCACTGTATCAGCTTCTGATGCATAGATGAAGGAATACAGTAGTTGTTATGTATCCAATCTTTGTCGAGCAACATACTGTAGCTCCCTTTAGCATCGATCACAAAGAAAGCTGTCGGCAAAGTCTTGCTGCTGACTGTGAGCTTGGTCACTATAACCCCTCTAGCCTCCGTGGATCTCCAGTGAAGCCATTTAGCATCATATTTGTCCTGATGAGATCTTTATCGGACTTACCCCAACTTTCTGCAAGTTGAGTAAGGTGTCAAATTGATGGTCGCTCCACCATCCACCAGCATCCTTGATATCGGCTTACCGTTGATATGGCCTTTCAAATACAATGGCTTAAGATGTTGATGGTTGTCTCCTGGGTTTTAAAAAAATCATGTCTTATGAACCAAAACACAATTGAACACATGATCCCTAAACCGATAAGGTTTGTGCCCTGAACTCGGCCGGCAAATCGAACACCATGTTGATGTCCATTGGTGGTGATGTGTCGTTGCAAACAATAGGGGAATCCTGGTCGTCGGTTGAATCAAATTCTTCTCGAACGATTTCCTTCTTCCTCCACTCTTGTTTTACATTATCGATCGAACAAAGTTTATTAAAAACTTTCATCCCTTTTGTTCTCTTCTTCGACTTCTCTCAATTCATGCGTCCTTAAGAGCTGAAGCCGATGTCTTTGCGATTTGCTCAAACCCAGAGGATACCAGCACGGCATGGGCTCAATCGGCTTACGTATCTTGCCGATTAGGTCCAACTTACCATCATCCTCCCGTGCTTGGTTGTGTTGTTCCTGCTTTTGGATCGGTTCAGAGATTCTCTCATGAACTGGTCTCTTCTGACCTCCTCTCTGTCGGCTTGGATCTGGTTCTGATACCCTGGCCCTAGCCGACAATTTGTGTTCGCGGTATTGCCCTGGATAATGTTGCATCGGGCAAGTGTAGGGTGATGGCAACACCAATCCTCTTTCCTAGCAAAACTGCCAAAAGGGACCGCTCATGCGCCCTTTTAGAGGCAATTGGACGATAAATATTTGTCGGTCGATGAGGACTTCTCTGTCTCCTTTCACTCATTCTTTCATACTTAGCCAACAATTGAGTAAGCATTGGCTTTTATTTTTGTATCGGCTTCTATGGTGATACCAATTTTTTAGCTTTGCACCACTTGCCGACTTTGGGTTCACCTCTTGGCTTGATCATCCTTGACTGTTTGCCCACGCGGTCAGTCTCAATATGAATCGAACTGATTGTGATCTTGATAGTTTGCTCACCATTTGTGGTCTTCACATCGACATTCTGTATTGTGTTAGCCGATGTAGACAACGATTGGATCTCGTCTCACGCCAACTTAACTGGAAAAGGGTTGGCGTCAAGCTGCATAGTTAGTTCTTCAGCAAATTTTAGTCATCCGTCTTCAATAGCCAATTGAATATGTTGATGAAAGATATTGCAATCATTAGTATTATGCGAAAAAGAATGATACCATTTGCAATACCTACGCCTTTTGATTTCGTCAGCCGATGGTATGACATGACCCTCGAGTAATCATATAATTTTTTTCTTGTAACAATAAATCAAAAATACGATCACACTTAATCACATCAAAAGAATATTTAACTTCTGACTTAGCTTTGATCAGCTTAAGCCACGAACAAACCAGAGACTTCTTACTCCCCTTAACCCATTCAACTATGTTCACTTCGACTTCGTATTCACATCGGATGAATCCCCAGATTCATACTCAACGAGATTTACTTTAGGCTTCTCCTTATCCTTATTATTTTTAAATATATCTTTGAAGCCCTTGTTTTCAAATAATCGGCTTTTTGAGCTGATTCCCTATGCAACAAGTGGCTCAAATCAGTGAACTCTTAGCCACCAAACTTTTCTTTCAAAGGAGGAATCAACCCTTGAAAAGCTAAATCGGCTAGCTGGTTGTCGGGCAACGTGACACTAAAGCACCGATTTCTAACTTTCCTGAATCTCTTAATGTAGTATGTCGATTCTCCAAATTCTATCAGACAGAGCTTAGATATGATATTCTCAATTATAAGCTCCCACAGAAAAAGTATTCATAGAATCGACTTTCCAAATCGGTCCAAGTATTGACCGAATTTGGGGGCAAAGTTGTGAACCATGTGCAAGCTGCCCTGGACAAGGACAAGGGGAACAACTTTACTTTTAGCCCATCAGACTGCACAGCTTCCCCACATTGTGCCACGAAGCGTCCGACATGCTCCAACATGGTCGTGGAGTCATCACCAGAAAATTTACCAAAATCGGAGACCCTATAACCATTACGTCGGGGATTGGATAATTCCCACAATTGCTAGTTACCACAATAGAGTTGTATATAAAAGGCAACCGTATCGTAATATCTAGTCGATTAGCTGTGCGGTTAAATATGCTAGTTACGCCTAACAAAACCTAGCACTAGCAGAAAAGAACACGACTACATGCCATATCTTCTCGCCAGCACACCAAAAACTATTGGGAAACCACCGTCCCATGAAGGCCCACGATTGTCCCTTTGCCGAAACCCTAGGAGGAAGTCCTGGGAGCGGAATTCCCATATCTGAGTACAATTGGAGCCCTCATGTAGCTTGCAAATAGCACCAGGGCGAGCATTGCGTTCGTCGTGAACTTGCTAGCCAGGTACAATGCAGAACCTACCAAAAGGCATTGGAAAGGGATAAAAAGCATCTTCTGTTACCTCCAAGGAAGTAAAGATCTTGACTTGTTTTATAAAAGGAATCATGGTTTGAATTTGGTTGGTTATGTCGATGCTGGGTACTTATCGGACCCACATACAGGCAAATTCCAAACTGGGTATATTTTTCTTTGTGGTAAAACAGCAATTTCTTAGAAGCCGTCTAAGCAGACTCTTGTCTCGACGTCGACAAACCACTCGAAAATCACTGCCCTATATGAAGCCTCTTGTGAATGTGCATGGCTTCAAAGAATGGTTCACTATATCTAGAAGTCATGTGGTTTGAACATAAGCAAACCCCCACTATCATTTACGAAGACAATGCAGCTTGTGTTGCTCAAGTGCAGATGGGCTATGTGAAAAGCAATATCACGAAGTATATCAACCCCAAGTTCTTCTATGCTCATGAAATGCATAAGATGAACGA
The DNA here is from genome assembly GCA_036346355.1 of Rhipidocladum racemiflorum. Classification (NCBI taxonomy): domain Eukaryota; kingdom Viridiplantae; phylum Streptophyta; class Magnoliopsida; order Poales; family Poaceae; genus Rhipidocladum; species Rhipidocladum racemiflorum. Next base: position 63,814,416 of record CM070576.1, on the reverse strand, counting down.
GATCAAAATACTGCACACTAAGTCGTGTGAGAACTTTACGGATGTATTTACTAAGTTACTTCTAGCATCTACTTTTGAAAAGTGCATTCGAGGGATTGGGATGATGAGACTTAGAGAAGTGTAGATCTTAGGGGGAGAATCTTCACATACTAATCTTGAACATAAAGTTTGACTACCCAACATGGATCTCGAAGATTAATATTGAAGTTTGGGTGAATTGTACTCTTTTCACTTAGTAAGTTTTTCACAAGAAGTTTTCTTACGTAAGGTTTTAATGAGGCAATTTGTGCAGCACAGCAAGCGTATGTTATGCACTCTTTCTTCAAGTATTTTTCCCACTAAGTTTTTTTGGAGTTTTGGTGAAGCATATGCATCTTGCGGCAAATGGCCCAAGGGAGAGTGGTGGGAAACCACCTGGCCCATGAAGGCATATGATGGTCCTTTTGCCGAAACCCTAGGAGGAGGCTATAAAAGGAGAAGGGATTCCTTATTGTACAGATATCAGAAAAGAAATAATAGATCAATCTTTGTTCCTCTATATTGTGTCTCTCTGTTTTTTATCTTAGATCTATCTGAAAAACCCTGGGCTACATTTAGTAGCACGGTTCCTCAAAAAAAACAAGTAAAGAAATAAAGCATTGTCGCTCAGGCCTTTTCCTCCTTATCCCTATCCTTTTCCACTGCTTCTAGAGTAGCGAACGAAACCAGTTTTCCTTCTTATTCGTCAGGCCTTCTGCCTTCAATGTCTCCCAGGTCCATCTCCCAGAGTTGCTGACGCCCTTGCTGCATATAGAATAGAATTTCGTATAATACGTCACAGAAGCGTTTTTTCAGTGGCCATCTTGTTGCGAATCTGCCAAATCGCCCAAGAAAAAGCTGCAAAACTGAATAATTTGTTCATGACTTCATGTAGTTAGTTACACACCCCATTTGGAGACAATTACCCAAAAAGCCTTCGAAAGATGTACAGACCGAATTCCATCACAAGGCATCTCTGAAACAACACCATGCAAATTTTGAAATAGCACAGTTAAAGAATATGTGGTCTGCCGTTTCAGGACAACCACAAAGGATACAGTTGACACTCCTTTTCCATTTCTTCTTTTTCAATTAACTGCACAGCCTTCTGTAGCCTATCTTGGAATGCTTGCCATAAGAAGATTTTCGCTTTCAGGGGAATTTTGCACTTCCACAGTTTCAGCATCCTCCAGCTAACTACCCCTCCAAATGTCAGCTCTTTGTAAAGTGACTTAACAGTATATTTGCCATCTTTTTCTAGACACCAACGAATTTGATCCTTGTTTGAATTCAGCTGGACCGTTTCTAAAATGTTTTTTAGGTCTTGCAATTGAAAATTGAATATCTCACACAGCGTCTTTGCAACATTCTTGAACAGATACATTTTGATTTCCACAAATTTCAAAGATTTTGTGGAACTGCACACTAAATGGAGTTGATCCCAACCAACAAATGTCCTTCTAGAATAAAGCCACCCCCCACCCCCACCCCCCATCATTGACTTGGTTGATTAGACACCCCCCTGATAAACGGATTGGGATCATCTGCCTTTGCAATTCAAAATGCACGGTGCATTTTGAACTGCATTTTGAGCTGCAAAGGCTAAAAAAATTTGAAAAAAAATCAAATTGCTACAGTATTTCAAAAAATCTAGTTTAAAAATATGAATTCAATTAAAAAATCCAAAATTTCAATAAAATTTAACAAAATCTTGAATATTGTAGCAATTTGATTTTTTTTTTCTACATTTTTTTAGCGTTTGCAACTGCCTTTGCAGTTCAAAATGCACCGTGCATTTTGAACTACAAAGGCAGAGGATCCCAATTCCTGATAAACCATTCTTTAGCCTGGCATATTCCCTTCCAAAATCGAGATGCCTCCTCACAATCTCACTGTACCAGTTCCTCTGTGGCACAATACTTTGCTCCACGAATTTGACAACTAAGATCATTACAATCTGTTTGAAGCTTCCAAACTCTTTTGTTCAATTGGCAAATGTTCATAATTCTGGTATCCATAATTCCTAGACCTCCATACTCGTTTGGTCTACACAGTGCTCTCCATTTTATCATGTGATATTAGAATTTGCCTGTTGCACCCCTCCAAAAAAATTTCCCTCTAATAGTGTCCATCTGCTGATGGCTAGTTTCTGGCGGCTGTAAAAGTCCATTGTGTACATGTGTAAGCCACTTAGACATGAATTGGTTAGAATCAGGGTTAACAATACTTTTCAAACTCGGATTTCGACGATCCGGTGGTATCGAAATCCAGGAAAAACCGAACGGTTTGAAAGTCAAATAATTTGAAATTTGCTCAAGCCGCCGAGTGACTTTCGTGGTTTTTTGACGAAAACTGCTTGAATTTCGAGCAGTTTTTAGCAAAAACCGGCTATAGTTAAAAAAAAATTAGGGAAATTTGTAAAAAAACATTAAAGATCAAAAAAGAGGAAAATGTAAGAAATATATAAAAAAAAAGTACGGAGAAAGACGAAAAAATTCTAGCACGATCTTTCCTAAATATGGAAAAAATTTGACATGATTTTTGCTATATTTTAGATATTGCACGTTGTAAATTAGGCATTTAGCAATAATGTGTCAACAAATAATATCTGATTTCAATACTACTCACATATCAATCCAACGAGTGCAAAAATAGGCATTCACATATCAACATCATTTACATTTCATTACCTTACAACAATTACTAGTGTCAATTTACACGTTGTACAACAAAATAAGTACAGAAAATAATTAGTGGTACAAAGTACAACTTCTATACTAAAGTTTTGGTAGTTCATGCGTGCATACAACGAGAAGTAAGCTTTTCAATATTGGATAATATTAACATATTAAAATGTACCATAACAAGATAATTTTTGTGCATACAAATATCGCTACTTGAATAAATAGTACCATTTTCTGGTGTCGTCCATTGCTACTAAATATACTTCAACAAATATTGCTACTAAATATAATTCAACAAATATTGCAACTAAATATAGTTGAATGGATCAAAAACGTTTTCAAACTTCGTCTTTTCAAAAAATATTCACGTCAGAGGTCATAAAGCTATTAATACTAATTTTAGGAAAATTTTGGCTAAATTTTTTAATATTAATTGAATTTTTAAATTTGAATTTAAATCGGTAAATCGAGCGATTTTGTTTTCAAATTAGAGCGGTACGGATGGTTTTCACGGTTTTCGAGTGATTTTTGTCAGTTTTGAAATCCTGGTTAGAATAAGTTCCTCACACCATTGATCACCAAAAAAAAAAAACAGTACTATGCTACGTAGTATAAAACCATAAATATATGTTTTGTCGTGACTGCGTTTGAGTTTTTAATTTCTTGTCTCAGGAGACCAAAACATCCAAGTAATTTGAACAACGTACTGCAGCCATGCATTTTCAACAATCTTCTGCAGTGACATCACCGAATGGGCGCTCGAAGGTTGCTCAACCCTCATCATATTCGGGGCTGCTTATCTCACGCTGACAGTTACGTTGATGCCAGTCATGCCGTACTCTTTGCTTCCATGGATATGTATCTGGCTCGAGCTAATTCCTACCTTATCGAAATGAAAATAGCTAGGCAATATAAAATTGTTCTGCACCTTATACCTTAATATTAAAAAAAAAGTAGGTTTCCGTAAGAGATTAAACAAGGTGACCAGCTGACAGAAAAATTAGGTGATTGTATCGAGCCTGCCCATTAATTAATCTCCCACGCACGTCAGGATAACTCCGAGCTATCGTAATTGTAACGGACCGTCTTTTTAGGGGTAGAACTGTACGCCTCGACAGCTATCCAGGATGACTAGCTGCCGGAAACTAAGAGTATATTTGCCAGGCAAAAGCGAATCCAACTCTTTTTATTCAATATAGGGCCTAACGGCCAGGGTTTTTACAAAAGAGGGCGCAGCAGGGCCCGAATAACTTACAAGCAAAACACCGCACAGACAGGCCTGAGCAAAAGACTAAGACATCAAAACCAAACAAGATCGCCATCTACGATCTCCTGGTACGCTCCAGCTTCTTCAAACTCTGAAAGGGGGGTTGCAAGGGTGAGTACGGGAGTACTCAACAAGTCGTACGGGACCACTGAATACTATATGCAGGGAATTTTCCAAGGACGGCAATCGGGTTAAGTATCTGGATGCAGTTTTATTTTCCAATTTATTTTACTTTTGAAGCACAGACTATAAAATAAGTAGTTGGGGGTTCACAAGTTCAATACCACTTTAACCAACTTCTTCAAATTTCCCAAAACAGTTACTTGAGCTTGGTTACGGGTATCACCCCAGTTCAAACTTAACTTCATTAACCGGAAGTACGGCGTAATCGATTACCATCATTACCTCTGCAGAGGTGCTCAACTTTACCCACAAGATATCAACGACCGTTAATGCCAACTCGAGTTTAACACACAACTTAAATGCGTGCGGCCGGGCCGAGATGATCACAGCATTTCATTTAATCATTCCTGTCCTTTAGTTGTTAATCGATACGTATAAAGCTACCTTGGACTCACAGTCTTCACTAGCACCTACCGTTGTGAGAACCAAGAATGACCCACGGACCATTCCTGTTCCACCACTTCCCCGGTATACTTCCCTGCTAGGAAGGCCGGTCCCTATTCTCCCACGAGAATAGTTATCACCAGAAGTCCAATTATTATCTCAGGAATGACTAACCTACTGAGCTATGTCGGATACGGGTCCACCAACCAGTCCGACCTGTGGTTGAACGAGAACTAAGTTATTTACTCTGCTCAAGGGGTTCATTAACCTTACACTGCCAAAGATCAAGCCTTCGTTCACCACTTATTCCGGCATCCCACACTACCGGTCATCAGTCAAACCAAGGCATCAATCATCAGCCGGGGATCGGAGTTACATCCACTACGGGATTTATCCGATTCTGTCTCCCAGACTGTAGCACTTTCACAAACATCCGAATCAGAGATTCGGCAGCATTTTATTTCCACTTTCAAAAGCATTTGAACTAACTACAGGAATAACAGTAATTTATCTAATAATATCAACATCTAGGGTTACAAGGGATATAATAAGGTTCAATATTTTTCAAGGAAGTTTCATAAGCAATTGGGCATTATCTAGGCATCATGTCATTCTAAAATACTGTTTTCAATAATTCAACATACAGTAAAATAATGCGATATAAAATAATTACTACTATAGCATGGCATGATTGGGATCAATATGATCAAAGGGGTACGGCTTGCCTTGTTCGGCGATCGGATCGGCTGAACTGTAGTCGACGTAGTCGTTCGGGGCTCCTGTTGGGTCCAACGTCTGCTCCGGGATCTGCGTCTGCTCCTGGAACTGTCCAACGTCCGGATCTAGCGCGACAAGAACGAACGACAATAAACAAACGAAAAACGGAAAAGAAACGGAAAAGAAACGGAAACGAAAAAACGAAACCGAAAACCGGAACCGGGCCGAGAGAGAGAACAGGGGCGAAACGGGTATTTTGGAATTTTGGGGACTCCGGATTGAGGAACGGAGAGCATTTTTGGAATCAGTGGATTGAAATGGTTCGGATAGTGTATTTGGTGGGTTTCTGTGGCTCACGGAATTTTTCGGGATTTTCTGGGGATTTTAAAACGATTTTTCGAATTTATAATTGAATTATAAATCCAAAACTGAAAACACTGTTAAAACAGTGCTGGGCCAGCTTTTGGCACGAAATGGGTCAGTCGGCCCATCGGCCTGGCAGTCGAGCGGCGCGTGGGTTAGGCCACGTGGGCCGGCCCAAAGCGAGGGGAGGGGAGCGGGGCCAAGGCGGCGCGGGGGGCTAGGGTTTCGGGCGGGCGGCGGCGGCGTGGGGCAGCCGTGGCCGGGCCTGAGACGGCAGCGAGGAGAGCTCACCGACGGGCGAGGCGAGGTGAGGAAGGAGTGGAGGCGGGGCTCCTTTTATAGCCGCTGAAGGGGACCGGCGCCGGAGCAGGCGGCGAAGCGCGACGCGGCAGCGTCTGGCGTCTGTACGGCGTCGTCGAAGCGACCGGGAACAAGGGCGGTGGGGTGGCGGCGTGGTCGGGATGACCGGGCGCCAAAGCGGCGGAGTGCGAGGCGGAGCGTGCGGCCGGAGGAGACGGCGCTTGCCGGCCAACAGCCGATCCGGGGAGGCGCGTGGGCCGAAGGCCAACGGGCTGAAAAAACGAAAACGGGCCGAAAGGCCCAAGGAGAATTTGGCCCAAAACCAAGAACGGAAAACCAAATCAAACACAAAAGCGAATTCAAACTTCAAATTCAAAATTTGAACCTGAAATTTGAAAGAACTCCAAATCAAATTCATTTTGAATTTTGGATTGTTTCAGTAATAGTTGATGCTGACTGAAATTAGCCCCCCAAAAACACTAAATTACTCCCTTTAATTGGACCCTAGATTACAAGTAGTATTATTTATAGACCTAATATCAATAACGTATTTTCTGTAGACCAGTTGCCTGTCTTGAGACATGTACAGATCGATCAAGCGTGAACCGCTAGAATTAATCTGGTGTGAATAGGCAATGGATTTGTTTCTCAGTAGAATTCATTTCTTAGTAGATTAGTACCACTACTATAGAACTAATGCAGTGGTCGTTTGTAATTAAGCTATGAGAAAAATAAAAGAAAGAAATCAACAATTGGTATCAGAGTGAGAGTCTAATATTGATGTCGTGCTTGCCCTGAAGAAGGCCATCACTGCTGTGCATTGGGGCAAGCTAAGCGACGCAGTATTGAGCCCAACAGCGCATCGAGCGCGGTTGTGGCGGTGCATATGGCTCCAAGGCAAGGAGGAGACGACGAGGTAGCGAGCCGTCATCGAAGTACACACTGTACATAATGTGTGGTGTATATGCGTGTGTATTTCGGGTCGTTGTGTTAGTGTTCTATATACGCGTGAATACTTGTGAGTGTGTCCAAGTGCTCAAGTGTGTAAAGCTATGGTCTGAGTCTCCGTGCCGTCGAAGTTGCATCACGGGTAGGAAGAGTCGGCGAGAAGATATGGTGGTGAAAGGGTGGAGGAGGTGTGTCTGCCGAATACCTGCTATTGTTAAGCATCGTTGACAATCAGTGTGACAAGATGACATTGGTAGCTATATACGTGTCTCGTCGAGAAGGTGGCTAAAGCTACGCGTTCTCGTGTCAGTTGTGTCCATGAGGTACTGTGTGTGATCATGTGAGTTCTTGTGCGAATTGTGTCCATAAGATAAATATGTGCGAGTTCGTTCATGGATGTCATGTGTAACAGAAGAGATCACACTGCATGAGAAGATCAAAAGGAGGCCGTTGCGTGTGGCAAGAGGTTGTCATAATTTGCATGAGTCGAGTCTGTCTTAAGTCAAGTAAATAAGTTGAGTTTAGCATGTTGAGGAGATGTGTTCACCATCTTGAGCCAAGTAAGTTATAAGTTGAGTCTAACATCTTAAGAAGATATGTTCACTATCCTGTATCGAGTAAAAGTTAAGTAAGTCATAGTTAAGACTGACTGCCTCAATTAGAACTAGTTGATGGTACAAGATTAAAATGATGAATGTTAGAATTAATCTTGTACAAGTAGGAAACAGATTTATTTCTGAGTAGAATTTGTTTCCTAGTAGCTAGGTTAGTAGTAGTACGGCTATATAACCAATGCACTGATTGTTTGTAAATCATGAGAAAAATAAGAAAAAGAAAACAATAAAATGTAAGTTGTGCCGTACTACAAATATATATATTTTTTCTATAAGCTATTGTTGTGTTCGTCTTGTTCATATGCGTGTATTCATGATCTAGAGAGTAGAGGCTAGAGCTAAAAAACCAACATGAACCGCAGCGTGGAATAATATATCTGATCTCGCGTGTTGAGATCTCTCGAGCAATTGCTCTCTTTGACTTCCAGCATTTACAGACTTTGTCAATAATAAACTATAAAAACAACAACGTCCACTGCATCTCTCGGACGTGCCTGTTATGCAGTACGATCGAATGAATGACTGCGTTGCAACCTTTATAAAACACCGGCTCGAGAACATGGTCGCATACCTTCTGAACACCGCATCACGGCGATCCTAGTTAGTACTGCATCTCGGTGATCCTAGCTAGTAGCACAAGCGTTGAAACAGATGGGGAGGTCGCCGTGCTGCTGCCACGTCGCCGGCGTGAAGAAAGGGCCGTGGACGGAGGAAGAGGACAGGATGCTGTTGGAGCACATCCGGAAGCACGGCGGGCACGTGAGCGGCTGGCGCAGCCTGCCCAAGGCCGCCGGGCTGAACCGGTGCTGCAAGAGCTGCCGCCTCAGGTGGACCAACTACCTCCGCCCCGACATCAAGCGCGGCAACTTCACCGACGACGAGGAGCGCCTCATCATCCGCCTCCACGCCGTCCTCGGCAACAAGTTCGTACGACCACCGACTACTCACACCACGACGCATAGCCGCCACCGCTAGCGTGCTAGCTAGCTAGCTCCCCATTACTTTTGCAGTAGTTGGCGCAAATCTTTTCAAGATTTTGTGATATGCAGTAACATGTTGTATAATTTATCCTACGTTAGGTGGTCGACGATTGCGACGCACCTGGAGGGCAGGACGGACAACGAGATCAAGAACTACTGGAACACGCACATCCGGAAGAAGCTGCTGCGCATGGGCATCGACCCCGTCAAGCACCAGCGCCTGCCCGCCGACGTCCTCGACGGCGCCCTAGCCTCCCCCATCCTCCCTGAGGCCCTCCTCTCGGCGGCGGCGAGCCTCGGGAGCCTGGACGGTGCTCTGAGGCAGGTGCAGCAGCTGCTCCAGGCCATCGGCTCTAACGATGGCAGTACTACTCAGCTCATGGCCAACTTAGCTGCAGCAAATGCCATGTTTAACTCAAGTAGCATCATTCCAAACTGCCAGGACCAGACGAACGTATTGTCTCGTGCAAACTACCAACCAGGTTATCTCTGTAATATCTCAAATTTTGCAGAGCAAGACGCGGTGCAGCAACTGAACACTACGGCTCCAGGGATGAGCTCCTATGCAGAACAGACTGATCAGTGCAACTGTAACAGTACTGCATTCGCATCTGCAGATTATCTACAGGAAGTGGCAGCGGCTGTTGACCGGCCGGTGCAGGATTATGCCAGCTTGGAGCCCATGGAACTACCGAGTCTATGCTCTATGGAGAGTGATCATTTCTGGAAGGACATACTAGAGAGCAGCTTCCGTTTATAAAGTTCTTTCGTGCTTGAAAGGATACATAGCAGTGCTAGCTGTACAAAATCTAGTTACCATCAGATCATTGATCTCTGTTTCTTGTAAATGATGTGTGTTTCTTGTAAATGATCTAGTTAACATAGAAGCTTCAGTCATCATTGAACTTTATGTATTGATGTGTGTTTCTTGTAATGGATTCGGTTGATTTTGGTCAATGCAGTTGGAAATTGTTAGGTTTAATCATTTGATGGGTGTTCAGGTTCTCGGGGAAAAAATTAATCATCTTACGGAATTCTAATTTCGGTAATCAGCGAGTAGTGCTTTTATACTTTCCTTCTTTATATAAATTGCATAAATCTTAAAGCAAACTATAAACGAATGGATAAATAATTATCATATATCTTTCGCTATAATATTTGTGCAACTTCAAAAAAAAAACATAGAAACACCTCTCTCCGCTGATTAATATGTCAACAAGTACGACTATACCATATCTGGCACGCAAGGACGACATAAAACATATGAGATTTGAGGCTCCTGTAACTTCTTGCGAAACGATAAATTAATTTCCTCTCCATCTCTACTTACGAGATGTGGTTCTTAACATTTTTACATTAAGCATACAACTATTAATAAATTGTTGGCCAGTACAAGTAGAAAAACGGCATATACATGTGCATTTATTGTTAGGGAGTGTATAGGCATCTCCGGATGTTTTTATCTCAAAAAGCATTCAAGAGAGGTGCTTCTATGCTCTTTCTTTTAAAAGTTGCACAACTATTAAAGCATGAATGAAGAGTAGATGGTGATTACTTACCCCTTCGCTTGCTTTAAGATTTGTACAACTTGTACTAGAAGGAAGAGCATAGAAGCACCTCTCAGCATTCAAACTTTGGACCGTACGATCAAAACACACATCCGTAGGATCAACCCACCTCGAATTCAGGGGGGTGTGCATTGATCTGAAAGCAAATCCAATAGCCAAGAATTTGAATGATGGTTGCTAAAGAAAACATCCGAATGAAACTTATCAAAAACCCTTAATTTGAATAATGATTGCTAAAGAAAACATCCGAATGAAACTTATCAAAACCCTTATCGTTAAGAAACCCCTAGACACACTACGACTGATGTTCTTAGAAATTAAGGACAACAGCATTTGGGCACGTCCGATACCAACCCACGCATTGGACAGACACTTCCATGCTCACCCGTGTGCCAGGGCCCGGGATCGCACGATTCAGGCCCTACATAATCAGTGGTTAGCACGTATAATTACTCAAAAAATAGCATTAAAACTCATACTTTAATAAATAAAGAGGTACTCCATCCAATTACAAATATTTCTTATTTTGAATATAGACATAGTCAAACTTTTAAAATTTTGATTGTCAATATATTTTTAAATATTTAAATTGGATACATGAAAATCATATGTTTAGATTTGTCTCAAAAAGTACTTTCATAGTATTATAATTTTATTAGGTTTTATAAATATATTATAACAGAAATTGGTGGTTAAAATCAAACTTGTCAATACCGTAACAGAGGTTATACCCGTTTAGATCTTAGAATGGTACGCTTCGGTACCGGTCTATACTGGTTTACCATTTCAGATTTAGTATAATAATATATATTTATAATTATACACATGTTTAATTATATGTACACCAAAGTTCACTTATAATATTACTCCAAACACATAGTAGTACTATCAAATATAACATGTAGTTCAATATATCATATTATCAATTCCACCATCATGACTAGTATTGACCAGTATTGGGCCAGTATTGACGATATCAGACCGGTATGGCCAGTATTGACCGGTGTCGTACCGGTATGGCCGATATTAACCAGTATCAAGGCCGGTACGGTATATAGGGCTACTTCATACCGATTTAAGTACAGAAATGGTATATACCAACCATACCGGCCGGTATGTACCGGCGTTGATAACTATGATCAAAATTGAGAACAACATAGAGAGTCTTCCAGCGGAAGATGCACAAAACATAGTGCCCACATGGTTTGCCATAACCCGATAGGGAACCGACTAGGGATTGAGACCTAGTATTTGGCCTCACCGTCTTCACCAAATCTAGCAATATAGAAGTAGTCAATTGATGGACATCTCTCTTCAGCTGACAGTGTTCAATAAGCAATAGTGAGTACATAAGTACTCAAAGATTTTTGCAAATGCTATTATCTACGTGTAAGGTTATTCAAAGGAAGGCTATATGTCTTGTTTGCTCAAAGCCAATTTTTGGTTTAAATACGAGTAATAGTAATTTTGAAACGATAATTGTAAAAGCAGGCATTTGACAAATGAGAAGTAAGCAATAAATAATCATACTCATCAATAATACAGTAGGTTCAAAACACCCACATAGCACAACCCTGTTAGGGCACCATATACATATACCCCATAGTGTCCAAAAATCATTTTCTGAAAACCGGTTGCCAAAACTAAAGTCTAACCAAGTGTAATCTTTTCTCACAATGCCCACGACCAGGGCATGGCTATTCGAATACATTTGATTATCACTTTGCAGAGGACGTATAACTTTACCCACACAATGTAATCAACTCATATTGTCCGCTCACGCGCAACATTATAGCGTGCAACTGAGATAACTACAACAAGGACTTTACAATACTCTGTAGGATCAAGGATAACTGACTAGAGGGGGTGAATAGGAAATTATTAAAATTCTTTCAGCTCTAATACAATAATTGAGAAAGTTTAACTAGAACTGCAAATTTAACCAATCAAAGCCTAAATTACCTAGGTTTTGCTAAGTGCACTGACAAATTAAGTCTAGATTCCACGTCGGGCTGTGGAATCTTGGCCCGACGTTGCAAAACAGTGGGTGTAGGCATGGCCACGGGCAAGAGGGAGGATACAACCTCAACTGGTGGGTCCCAAGCCTACGCATTGGTGATGGAGAAGGAGGCGGTAGAGAGAAGATGTAAAGAGCAAGAATACACTAGTGAAACAATGGAAATGGATTCCGCAAGGTGGCTCGGGTGAGGATGGAGTTGAGCCGATATTTAGGCAGGAAGTGAAAATAGGCTGATCCTAAGTTACCATTTAGGGTTAGTCCAGTTCAAATTAGAGAAGGCCAGCTTGCCTCAAGCGAGCTTTGACACAAAAGTGGGGTTGGTGACTGACAAGGTTCTGAACTAGCCTCACCCCCACCAAGTCCTCACTCATCGACATCGGGACTGCCTCCTCCGCCAAGCTCTTTGCTTGCTGACCACCGCTTCCTTCTATTCTGGAAGGTTGTTGCGGGCCCTTTTTAATTTTGTTGCACATATCATTTCAATTTGGTGCAGTCTGACCAAAAAAAGTTGCATCGAGTTGTTTTTGTTGCAATGGGTTAAATGATTTGTTGCACGCAGGCATTTTTGTTGTTGCAATTGGACATTTGGTTTGTTGCTTCGTTCCTGTTGTGGGTTTTTGTTGTAGCCGGATGGAATTTTTTTTAACGCTGCCTTATTCTCTGTTACACTCGTGATAATTTTTTGTTGCATCATGGGGGCTCTTGCTTAGATGAAATTGGCATAGAAATAAGAGGTTGGGTCTGGAGGATTGATGATTTAGTGATAGATACTCGATTTGTTTTCTGCATAAAATGAGCCATCGGGTGGAGGTCCAAAGGGGGGAGGCCGGGGGGAGGTTGAAGACGACGTGATGTTGCGGGTGTTGTATTGCGAGAAGGCAATCCCACTGCTCTAGTGACTGATGTTATGACGATCCAAAGTCTATCGAGGCATAAGATGGCATCGCTCAGATCAAATGTCCAGATGCTAGTTGCTCCCTTTAAAATGTATTTTTTGAAGAAGACATTTTAAAATATATTAATGTAGGTTAACAAAATTTATAGTTGAAAATGCTAATTGTTGAAATTCATGATGATATTGCTACAAATATGAATATTACAATTATTATTGCCTGTTTATCACAAGTATTGGATTAGTGGGAGTAGGAAGTTGGTTTGTGGGGGGTTAAGGAGATGGGAGTTAAGGTGGACGGCCTTCTAGAGTCGAGATGAAAGTCTACAGACAGTTTATGATCTCCGATCGTATAACGGCATTGGTTAGATCTTAGGAGTGCCTGTGCTAATTCTACTCAAGTGATGACATTAACAATGGACTTGGCGCCCTGATCCCCTTATTAGCAATAAAAGGGTCACCATTAGTTAGCAGTTAGGTAAGTAAAAGGTTTGCCCGAGGTTTGAAGCCATTTTCCGTGCCAAAAAACATGAAGGATGTGAGTGATCATCGAGTCATTCTGAATATAGACTTTTAGACCTTTAAGGAAATCCTTCATGCCGTTTCAAAGGACAATGACTGATAACATTTTTTTCAGCAGAAGGTAAAACAAACTGTTGACTTTGTGCTTTACCCAATCCATTTAATTTCTTAGTATTGAAGAAGAAAGGTATTAAAATATTAACGATTTTCAGACATTCAGTCTAATACTAATTGTCTCTGGAATGATTTTGAAGGTCATAGTAAAATTCACTTAGCTAATTGGAATTTAGTTTGTATGGAGAAGAATTATGGAGGGCTTGGTTTGCCTAATATTAGAGATCTTAACATGTGTCTTTTAGCTTCCTGGATTAAAAGATTATATTCTAATGAGAACAGACAGTGGAAAGATTTGGTTAATTTTAAGTATAATACGGATAGTCCTAATATTTTTCATTGTAAGTCGGAGTATGCCTCTGTTTTTTGGAAAGGTATTATTTGGGCAATGCAGGCTACGAAGTTTGGTTATAAATGGAGCGTGGGAAATGGTAATAAAGTTAGGTTCTGGGAGGATATCTGGTTTGGCTCATCTTGCTTAGCTATTCAGTTTTGGGATCTTTATGTTTTAGTCAATGAGAAAGGAATCACAATTGCGGATATTTGGGATGGGATTGATCTTAAATGCACTTTTAGGAGAACTTTTTCTGAAAAAATGATGGATAGATGGTTTGAGTTGGTGGGTGTGGCTAACAGTATTAGCTTCTTGAATGAGGATGATGTGTTGATTTGGCAGTATAATAGCAATGGTGTGTATTCAGCTAAATCCCTTTATGCTATTATTAACTTTAGGGGAGTTTTACCTGTTTATATTCCTGCTGTGTGGAAGTTAATTGTCCCTCCTAGAATTCAATTTTTCTTATGGCTCCTTTCGCACAATAAAATTATGACTAGGGATAATCTGTTGAGAAGAGGGATTGATAGAGGGAATATGTGCAGTTTCTGTAACGAGAATGAATCAGTTGTTCACCTCTTTTTTGATTGCATTGTAGCCAAAAATACTTGGAATATAGTTGGTGATTTTTTTCATTTGAACATTGGTTGTAATTATGAATCAGTTGCTCGTTTCTGGTTGAGCAATAAGAAAAAAAGTTGCTTTAAATACTATTTGTGCTGCTATTTGTGGAGTTTGTGGACTAATAGAAATAACTTGATCTTTGATTCTCAGAAATGGTTGAGTATAAAAACAATATGGAGGAAAGTGCTCACTGTGCTAAAAGAGTGGAGCCCCTTATACAAAGAGAATATGTTGGATCAAATGAATCTGTTTTGCAAGGATTTGGAAATGAAAATTCGAGCTCCTCTGTTGTTGGTTTCGGGAAGAACTTGATCATGGATGAGCACATGGTGGACAGAGATTGCACGGAGGAGGTGGTTCCGGATGCGTTGATATCATTTGCCACTTTTTTCGGTGACTTGATGGAGAACAAAAATATGGAAGGTTGATGGAGTGCAGAAGAGTTTATTTAGCTGTTGCGACAGCTTATCTTGAGTCTGTTATATGTTTTTTGTGGACTGTTTTTTGGCAGCTGGATGCATCCACTGTTTTGGAGAGCAAAATGGTTGATTTTGGAAGACTTGTTCCCTAGTTTGTTATGCTGATGGCATAGAGCTGGTGCGGAAAGAGTTTTTTTTTTTTCCTGTTTTCTTAGGATGAATGTTGATGTTTTGTAATGCTGGCCCCTTGTGGTCTGGGTCTGTTACTGTGCTAAAACTATCCTCAGTTTCATTATAATGGAACTGGGGCATCAAATGTTTGATGCCCTATTGATCCAAAAAAAAAAAAAAGACATTCAGTCTAAAACTGATTTTCAGTCCTTTTTTCTGTGTGAATGATCGAACTGATGATCATATGTATAAAGGTCGGCTACTCTTCAGAGTAAATATGATTAAACGAGGTGAAATTAAAATAGAATCCAGTTGAATACTACTTTAGAGTTTGTGCACAAAGTCCTTGTGATTTCAGTTTACAGGAAACAGATGGCTGCTCCTAAAAAGGATTTTTTTTTTTTGGGCAAGGAATAGGCCCGTTCAAGCAGAAATATTCCTTCATTTACTGCCCCTCTCCATATGACGAATTTCTAAGTGTATATCATAAATAGTAATGATTTTAGATATAGGTATAGTCAAATTTTTAAAATTTTAGTTGTCAATATCATTTTAAATATTTAAATTGGATACATGAAAATCAAATGTGTAGATTTATCTCTAAAATAACTTTCATAATATTATAATTTTATTGGGTTTTATAAATATATTATAATATAAATTAGTGGTTAAAGCTGTGTTTTAAAGGTTGCATCGATATCCAAATCGATTACGAAATCTTTGGCTTTTCTAACCCCTGGAGTATGTTTTTTGAAATCTAGCTCATACTTCAACGTTTTTTTTTCTTCAAAAATAACCCCCCCTAACCATGGGGAAGGTGTTTGGTGATGAAAAAAGCCGCGCTACTGCGCACCCCCAGCTCGACAGGAGCTTCCGTGAGCAGAGTGCTCGGCAAGTTCCTACTGCGCTACACTACCCCAGAAGGTAGTTGTTGCCGATGGGATTTAATTAATTAGCCATTAATTAGTCACTGATTAATCACTTTACTTAATTAATCACCAACTAAATTGCTAATTATCACTACTTAGTCACTTTGATTAATCACTACTCCCTCTGTTGATAAAGATTAGGCCTATAGTTTGGATGGTCTTGCTTAGAAATATAAAGCTTTCATGTAGATTTAATGAGCTTTTTCTTTTATACCCCTATTTATTCTCTTTCAATCATATGCATTTATTCATTACCACCCATACAAAGTACTATCTCTTATCTTCCAACACAATTAAGAGGAGTATCTAAGTCATTTCCTCTCATATCTTTCTCAATTTCACCGCAACTTTAAATATTGTGCAAAATCAAAATACGCCTTATATTTATCAACAGATAGAGTAATTAATCACTTAATTAATTGACCGACCACAATAGTGTAGGTCGACAGGGGCTTGTCAAGCACTCCGACCACAGAAACTCCTGCTGAGTTGAGGGTGCGCGGTAGCGTAGCTTTTTTGTCGTCAAACACCTTTTGTGGCGCACAAGCACAACAGGCAACATGTGTCGCATGCCGCTTCTTTCACGATTAAAGAGAAAACTATTTTTTGCAAAAATGTTCAAATGAAAGGTAGATTTGAAAAAAAAAATGTGCGCAGTGTGCTAGAAAAAGCCATTGCTTCTCGATTAGTTTATAGTTTCTTAGGCGTACAGATGATGACATGACGGTAACACTTAGGGCATGTACAATAAGACCACCTCAGTTTACTTTTAGTTTGTACGCATCAACTTTGTCTTATGTAAAAAAAATGAGAAAAGAGGAGAGAGAAGAGAACTGGTTCTTATTTAAACGAGATTTCCGAGATTTCGGCTCATATAGACGAAATTTCGATCCAAAAGCCGAGATCTCGGCGATATTTTACGCACTGTCACACTTTGAATTTTTTAGGGTTTTTTCAATTTCGCGGGAATTATGATCCACCGACTGTCCCAGATGGGAAACGACACGAAGAATCTAATCCGGTCAACTTTTATTCAAATATCGATCAATTTTACCGAGATTTCGATCAAATTTACCGAGATCTCGGCGAGATTATAGGTTACTTAGCACTTTAAATTTTTTTTTTTTGAATTTTTAAATTTTGCCGGGATTATGAAACGCGGAGGATCCGAGAACCGAAATCTCGCAATTTCGCCGAATTTCGGTGAGATTTAGAACCTTGGGCAGACCCTGGATGCGCTTACTCACGCACGAAGACCACGAACTGTCTAAATGCTATGGATGTGAACTCGCAACCGGAGAAGATTCTACGAGAAGCTAACCTCACTCACTAAACCAATCACCTGTCCATTTCGTCGAGAAAAACAGTAGCAACTGACCGATCAGTTAGTGCATAAAGGGAACCGTATTTGACTGTCGTTTGTTCGGTCGTTAACGCAAAGGGGATTGTGCTCACCGCATGCAGCTGAAAAAACTCGTAGGTACGTGCGTGACGCACGGCTAGCCGGCGAGATTTCAAGCCGCGTTTACCGAAGCGACGCCGACGTGCAAACTAAACCACCAGGTCACGTATAACGACTGTCCAATGCCTCGGTTGCGCAGGGAATGTTTTAACAAATGCGGCGGCGAAGTCTTGTGCTGCGACTTGTTCCGGTTGTGTTGTTGATTTTAACCTGCAGAATCTGACCAACGTTACCTGCCGAAGAGAAAGGCGGCAAGAACTTTGAGATTGTTAGACAACCTCGCTATCGAATAGTCCGGGGTTGCCTAATAGATCTCAAGTGGAGAATAGACAGGGAGAAAGAGAGACACAATATGAGGAGGAACGGGCCTGCTTTATTATTCTGTATGCTTGTGTACAATGGGGTGACCCCCTGCCTCCTATATATAGCGGTTCTGCTTAGAGATAAGGAAGAGTCCATATCGGATACGAATCCGTTTCCTAACAGGATACGAATCCGTTTCCTAACACTCCCCCTTGGACTCTTCACTGCGAGATGCATATGCCTCATTAAAACTCCATAAAAACCCAGTGGGAAAAATAATTGGAGAAAGAGTACATAGCACACGCTTGTTGTGTTGCACGGATTGCCTCATCAAAAACCTTATGTAAGAAAACTTCAATGAAAAACTTACTTAAGGAAAAGAGTACAATCCACCCAAACTTCAATGTTAATCTTCAAGATTTACGTTGGGTACTCAAACTTCATGTTTGAGATTTATGTAGGAGTATGTGAAAAATCTCCCCCTGAAATCTGCACTTCTCTAAGCCTCATCATCCCGATTCCTCTAATACATCTTTCAAAGGAAGATGCCGGGAGTGACTTAGTGAATAAATCTGCGAGATTTTCACACGACTTAGTATGCAGTATCTTTATCTCGTTCATCTTATGCATTTCATGAGCATAAAAGAACTTGGGGTTGATATGCTTTGTAAGGTTACTCTTCACATATCCCATTTGTACTTGTGCAACACAAGCTGCATTATCTTCATAGATAATAGTGGGGGTTTGTTCCATGTTCAGGTCACATGACTTCTGGATGTGGTGAACCATTCTTCGAAGCCATGCACATTCCCGAGAGGCTTCATACAATGCAATGATTTCTGAGTGGTTAGTCGATGTCGAGACAAGAGTCCGCTTAGACGACTTTCCAAGAAATTGCTGTTCCACCGCAAAGGAAAACATACCCAGCTTTGTGACTTGCCAAGATGCGGTCCGATAGGTACCAAAGATCGGCGTAGCCAACTAAATTCAATTCATTGTTTCTTCAGAAACAAGCCGAGGTCTTTGCTTCCTTGAAGGTAACGGAAGATGTCCTTCACCCCTTTCCAATGCCTTTTGGTGGGTTCTGCACTGTACCGCGCTAGCAAATTCACGGCGAATGCAATGTCCGGCCTAGTGCTATTCGCAAGGTACATGAGCGCTCCAATTGCACTCGTGTATGGGAATTCCGCTCCCGGGACTTCCTCCCCTCTTCTTTAGGCCTGCACGGGTCTAGGTCTGCTTGGAGTGACCTTCCGACCATTGGGGTCTTTGCGGGGTATGCCTTTTCAAAGCCAAATCTCTCCAACACTTTTCTGCGTGTAGGATGCTTGGTGTACCAAGATTCCGCCTTGGACATGTTCAAGCCGCAAGCCTAAATGTAACTTGGTTTTACCCAAGTCTTTCATTTCAAACTCAGATTTCAAGTATGTGCATGCTTCTTCAATTTCCTCATCCGTCCCAATGATGTTCAAGTCATCTACATAGACGGAGATTATACAAAATCCATTCGTGGATCGTTGTATAAATACACATGGACAATCTTCGCTGTTCGTGTAGCCTTTCTTGCAGAGAAAGTCACTCAAACGATTGTACCACATTCTTCCTAACTGTTTTAGCCCATACAGTGATTTCTCCAATTTCACACTGTATAGGTTTCTGTTTGCTCTGTCTTGGTTCGGGATAGGGATACCTTCCGGTACTTTCATGTATATCTCCGAATCCAAGTTTCCATACAAATATGCTGTGACAACATCCATTAGCTTCATTCTCAACTTCAAGTTGACTGCCATTGAGATCAAGTATCTAAAGGTAATTCCACCCATGACCGGAGAATAGGTTTCTTCATAATCAACCCTAGGACGTTGAGTGAAACCTTGAACAACAAGCCTTGCAATGGTTGTTGCTCTTTTCATAGATTCTCCTATTATTACAAAATTTATGGCCATTTCGTCATGGTGTGCTTCATGCACTTCTACTTGCTCTTCATTGCTATTTCCCATTCCAGAGCAAGTTCCTTTAGTTTTTCTCCGCCAATGTGTGCGCACACATTATTTCAAAGTGTTTCTTCCAATTGAAGATTCAAATCTGGAATTGCCTTTTCGACAGGCTTCTTTCCAGTGCCAGGTCTCAACTGGCTCCCCTTCTTGCTTTGGGGCATTTTTGTGATTGGCTATGGTAAGTCCTCTTGCCCATTTTTCCCTAGACGTCTCCGGGTACTTTGGGTTTGAGAAGCCAGATTTCCTGTTCTTTTTCTTTGAGGCCTCTGAACAGGATGAGGGATACCTTCTGCTTTCTTTGGTATTTCCACCCTCTCTGGTGCATTTCTTTCTGGTATATGCGACTTAACCACGCTCTTCAGATCACAAAAATGATCAGGCAGTTCATTTGCTAAATTCTACAAATCGATTGTCTTCTTGACTTCATGATTTGCTTCATTAGTGCGAGAGTCATGCACGGGGATCCCAATGGAATGCCATATGATTTCCCGGTATTTTTCATCCAATGGTTCATTTCCTCCCCCTAATGACGGGAAAACGATCCTCGTCAAAGATGCAATTAGCGAATCGGGCTGTATTCAAATCCCCAGTCATGGGTTCCAAATACCTGGTTATGGATGCACTTTCATAACCAATGTATATCCTGCACTTGCGGAGAGGACCCTTTCGATTTCTTTGTGGGGGTGGTATAGGTACATATACCATACATTCAATTCTTCAGGTTGACCCAATGCACTAGTTTGCATGTTTGAATGGATGTTGTAGGCCGATTGTCTATAATTGATGAGTGCTGCTGCATACAGATCACGTGTCCCCAACAATTGTTGGACAAGTTACAACTCTGCAAGAGCGATGCGGCAATAAACTTAATCCTCTTTATGAGTGCTTGACTAGTCCATTTTGCGTATGGACATGCGATGCAGTGCTCAATAGTTATTCCGATTCTTTGTGCAATAATCATCAAATGCCTTGGAAGTAAATTTGTTGGCATTGTCCATTCGAATGGACTTCACGCGATGATCAGGAAAAACATTCTTAATTCTGATGATCTGCGAGATCAGCTTTGCGAATGCATGATTCCTTGTTGACAAAGAAACATGTATGCGACCATTTCCGTGAAGCATCAATGAGCACCATAAAGGATCAACGGCCCTAACAATGGCTGAATCGGTCCGCAAATATCCCCCTGAATGCGTTCCAGGAATGCAGGGATTTCATGTTGCACTTTCATAACAGAGGGTCTAGTTATTAATTTCCCGGTGGCACATGCATGGCACACAAAATCTTCGTGATTCGGGAAATTCTTAACATTAATGCCATGACCTTGTGAGTTGTTAACTATATTTCTCATCAATCTAAGACCAGGATGACCTAATCTACAATGCCATAAAGCAAATAATTCAGAGCTTCTAAAGACAGTCTTCAAAGAAGTATACACTGCGTGTGCATTGATTTTCGTGTAGTACAACCCAGATTCATATGAGGGACATTTTTCTAGTACCATCTTTCCATATTCGCGTCTTTGCACAATGCACAAGTGTTCTTTGCCATTTTCTTCATTGGTTTCTACGTGAAAACCCATTGGCGCGGATATCTTTGAAAATTAAGAGAGTGCGAGTTGATTCAGGGTACAAGAGGGCTTCTTCAATTACCAAAGTTGTACCCATTGGCAATATAATTGTGGCTCTTCCTGAGCCTATTATATGCAGATCGCTCTGCGATTGTCGTAATCCTTCCAGCGTTCTTCGTGATCGAAATGCGGAAGTATTTCGACTCTCTTAAGATGGTATTTGTTGTGCCACTATCAACAATGCATATTTCCTCCATTGGGTGCTACACGATTTCTAGATGAAAAGAAAAATAATTCTAATCTGACAGTGGCAAAGTAATTCAAACATTGCTTGTAAGTAAAGAATACTGGAATAAAGAATAAATAACAATTCTTATTCATGAGAAAGTAAAAGTATGCTCTTCGAGAGTTTACAATTCATTACTCAAAATTCATTAACAACCACTGTTCTATAGCCTGCAAACTTCAGGCGAACCCAATCTTGCTGTGCTTGGAGCAAGATGGTGGGCTTGAGTTTCTCGAACTGCTTCTGAAGTGCAGTCCGTAACTCAAGTGTACTCACCTCAGCCATGTATTCATTATTCATAGTGGCTGAAAAGTGATACCTGGGGAGTACAAAATTTGATCGTTTTGCTCGGCAATAGTTTGCGTGTCCTTCGAGGACCCTAAGCCGGTGGCAGCTTGGAGCTTCTTGCTCGCAAGTATGATCTTCAAACCTGATGCCCATGTGAGATAGTTCTGACCTTTCGGGGTCAGTTCTTCAAACTCACATTTAATTATGCCAGGTATTTGCATATTCAAAAAGATTCTTTTCATTAGATTACTTCGTGTAATCTAATAGGGAGTGGTTGCAAGATTCATAATTGCATAATTAAATTCTCATGAATTTCCAGTAAACTAAAAGAAAGCAATAATTTCAAGATTCATAAATACAAGATTCATAGATGCGAGATTCATAAGTGCGAGATTCATAAATATTCAGAAATACAACTACGTGCATGTAGGTGATCGGCTTCGTGCAAACGATCAGATTCATATGCACGATCGGCTTCGTGCGATCGATTTTAACGCGGCTTCATGCGCGTGGTGCATTCAGTTCCATGCGTGTCGGCCTTCCTGGCGCGACGGTGGCCGCTTCGTGCGGCATGCTTGAATTTCATAATAAATTATATTAAAGCAATAAATACAATGCATGGAACAGAACAATAATTGCACAATTCATAAATTCATAAATGCGGAAATAAATTCTCAGATATTTCTGAATTTTTCTTAGTATTTTTCTATTTTCTGTTAATTATACGAATTTTCCAGATCACTTGATAACAGAAAATAAATTGCAACATGAATTAAACATGGCATAAGTCTAATTACAACTTATATAATTCTTGTTGGTCGAACGAAAACAGGTAATGAATATCTCTGTCAATTTGACTCTTGGCCAGTCAACTGCCCCTAGGGCTCACATGAGGAGGGAGCACTTCCCGCTTCCGGTGCCAATTAAAGAACCAAGCCTCATGTGTGTTTTCCTAGACACCAATTGTCTCATATCTGTTTATTCATTACCAAAATCAAATCCCAACCACTCATGTTCTCATTTTATGCCATATGAAATATTCTGAAATTTTCCTAGCACTTTTCATAATTCCTGCTAATTTCCAAGCAATTTTCAGAATTACTGTACAACAGGAAATTGAATTTTAGCAAATATCAACATGACTAATTCATAAATTCAGAATAAACAATAATTGCACAATTCATAAATTCAGAATAGACAATAATTGCACAATTCACAAATTCATAAATGTGGAAATAAATTCTCAGGAATTTTCGATATTCTAAACAAGGCAATTATTGCAAAAATGCATGCAAATATTCATAAATACTGAAAATAAGGCTAAGGAAAATTAAAAACAGAGCTGATAAATTTTCTGAATTTTTCTAGATATTTTTCATATTTTTCTAGCAATTTTCAGAATTTCTAATCAATTTTTTTAATCAATTTTCCGAGTTTATAATGCATTTTCGGAAAAAAGAAAAAAAATAAAAATAAAAATCGGTGGGGCTAAAGAGGTAATTTCGCCTCCTGCCCCCGTGCCCCACCCGGTTGGATGGCTTCGTGCCCGATTCGTTTCATAGCCCAATTGGAGTTTTGAACTTTATGTCCATGAACTGGATTTCTCATGTTCCTTTGGACTCAAAGCTTCAAGCGGGTGGAGCTGGCCGATGCTTGTGGTCACATGAGGAGGGCTAGAGCAGCTGCGTCAGGCGCAACGCGCGTAGGGAGTCGGGCGCGGCGCAGGCTGGCTGCGGGCCAGCGGCCATCTTTGCCGCCTACGTCGGCAGGAGGCCGACGGCGACACGCCGCAGCTTTCGGGGGCTGCGGCCTGGTGGCGCGCCACCAACGCGGCCGGGTGTAGCAAGGGTGCGACATGGGCGCGGCGTTGGCACGATTCTTGCCCGCAGCGGCGATGGTCGCATAACGCGCGGCAATCGGCGCCGCGAGGCCGACGGTGGCGACGGCCGCCGAATCCGAGCAAGCACGCGCGATGTCGAGCGAAGGGGTTACCGACGGTGGCCTTGGATCGGGCCAGGCAGCGACCGTCGAGGCCGTCCCGCGTAAGCCGCGAGTTGAGGCCGTCGCTGGTCGCAGTGCCCGGCGAGGCGCGGCTTCAAGCCGTGGGGCCGACGGTGGCTGGCGCGGCGACGCGGCAGACGGGCTGCAAGCCAGCGCGGTAGGGGCCCGGCCACGACTTCGTGCCGTGTGGATGAGCCGAGGCGCCACCGGCGATGGCGGCCGAGCCGCCGGGGTGCTAAGCGGTCTTTGCTGCCGCGATGCACAGAGCTTGATTCGCAAGACATGGCTTCGTGCCGCTAATCTGTAAAATTGATCTGTAATAGATACTAGATACCAATAGCTTCATGCCAAATTGTATTTTTCATGAGCTGTAGCTTCGTCGTTCAGTAGAATCATACCATGATCTGTAAATGAATGCATAATGTAGCTTCGTGCCACGAACTTCAAAGATTGGATGCATGTATAGATTCAAAACGAGTGATTAGATTAATCCTCGTTCTCACCTTTCTTACTATTTTTCGGTAGACTATCGCGTAGGATAGAGTCGCGTAGGACTTTTCTTTCGGCAATCCGAGTGGATGCCGGCTTGATGGCGAGTTGATTGCAGATCGGATCGGGCGATCAATCGCCGGTAGGAGACGTTCGTTGTAGTCGACGATCCTTTGCTTCTTCTCTTTTTGTTTCTCACCTTTCAATCTTTCTCCGGTAGAGCTTCGTGCTGATAACGTGTTAGACAACCTCGCTATCGAATAGTCCGGGGTTGCCTAATAGATCTCAAGTGGAGAATAGACAGGGAGAAAGAGAGACACAATATGAGGAGGAACGGGCCTGCTTTATTATTCTGTATGCTTGTGTACAATGGGGTGACCCCCTGCCTCCTATATATAGCGGTTCTGCTTAGAGATAAGGAAGAGTCCATATCGGATACGAATCCGTTTCCTAACAGGATACGAATCCGTTTCCTAACAGAGATAAGGCACGCGACAGTGATAGTGGGAGACACTTTTGCCTCGGACAGGTGGATGAGTGGATCACGATCATCTGTATTCAGAAGGAAAAGCCCGCTAATCCTGGCTTGTGCCGAGATTTTGCCGTGTGTGTATATATATATATCACACACACGCATATATATATATATATATATATATATATATATATATCAAAAAAATTAGTTTTAGATATACGTTCAACTATAACAATTCAAATAAAACACATATTTTTGAAAAAATATACTCAAATTTAAATATTTTGAACAAATTTAGATCACATATTTTGCTGATTTATATATAAAATCAGTATATATCTACAATCAAACTATCATTATTATCTGAGGCACCATGGTGCCTAAGCATTATGATCTAAAACGAGGCATTTCTCTTATTTATCGTATGCGAAACTTTTTAAAATTTTTAGGACGTTGAGTTTAACAAATTTACTAACTAATTTAAATAAATTTGAACTAACCAATTTACTAACTAATTTAAATAAATTTGAACTAAAATTCAAACCACCGTTTCCTTTTTTTACACTAACTCAAGGATTCAGCGGGTGCTAAATTAATCATTCAACTATATATGCGAGACTTTTTCTTCTTCACGGACCTTTCCCTATCGTTACATCTGTCATCTAATCTGGAACGTCACAGATCGATTAGTTTTTCTCGAATCGAAAGGGCCATTGGAAACCTCTTTTTGCCAAGAAACAGGGACATATGTCATGCGCGTCACTGATTGAAGATTTGAATCGAAGTAGTTTGCATAACTTCGGAGGAGAATTGATCTACACACATGCTATGCTTTTGACCTCTGTGAATCTTTTTCTCGTTCACTTGTGTCACCACTCACCAGAGGCCAGACCGCCAGGGACTTAGATTCTCTGTCTATGTTATTCAAAATGCACGGCGCATTTTAACCTAGCAGAATAAAGAAATATGATGTAAAAAATTAAATTACTATAGTATTCAAGATTTTGATAAATTTTATTGAAATTTCGGATATTTTGATTGAAATTCATATTTTTAAACTAGATTTTATTAAATCTCGTAGATATTTTCGAAAATACTGTAGCAATTTGATTTTTTTTTTTAAAAAAAAAATCCTTTATTCTGTCAGACCAAAATGCACCGTGCATTTTGACTAACAAAGGCAGAGGATCTGAATCCGACCACCAGAGGGCCATTGAATCTGTTTACGAAACCAGCTATGTGACTTGGTGAGCCTCGCGCCCTCTCGTTTAACTCTGGACAAAGGTTTCAACTTTCATTTTCGGATTACATTTCGGAGGAGACCGAAATCCAAACTTTCGGTGAGATTTCAAACAAAATTCAAAAACAAATTTGAAATCCAGTAAATTTTAAATCGAGAAAACGAAATTTCGATCATTTTCAACCCCTCAACCTAATGGTCTCCGGAGGCTAAAAAAACTTGAAACCATGATGAAAGTTGGAGATGGCCGAGTTGGTCCAAAGCGCTATGCTAAGATGCTGTCAGTCCGAAAGGGCGTGGGTTCAAATCCCGCTCTTAATGTTTTTTCACTAGGCTAAGGTCTAGCAGTACCCTTGCTTTGTCCCCTTAGGCTATTCCCAGTGCAAAGTGTCATACTCCAATATCCAAGAATACCACATAGGATGAAAAATATGATACTGCATTGAAAAAACACTATCTACAATGCATAGTATCATACTTATATGTTTAAAATAATTAATTGGTGTGATGTTGTGTCTATGAAAGTGGACCCAGAGCATTAGATTCTGTGCCATGGCCTAAGGCTATTCCCAATGGGCAGTATCATACTCATTAATTAGATGCCACATATGATTTTTTTGCTGATGTGGCAAAGCAATAAATAGGAGGGAGAAGAAAGGTGTATCTTGAGCAAGATACAGCTTTGGCACGATATCTTAGGCCATGGCACAGAATCTAATGCTCTGGGTCCACTTTCATAGACACAACATCACACCAATTAATTATTTTAAACATATAAATATGATACTATGCATTGTAGAGTGTTTTTTCAATGCAGTATCATATTTTTCATCCTATGTGGCATTCTTGGATATTAGAGTATGACACTTTGCACTGGGAATAGCCTAAGATATCGTGCCAAAGCTGTATCTTGCTCAAGATACAACTTTCTTCTCCCTCCTATTTATTGCTTTGCCACATCAGCAAAAAATCCTATGTGGCATCTAATTAATGAGTATGATACTGCCCATTGGAAATAGCTTTAGGCATCATGCTACCGGCTATCCCCGTATTACCAGCCAAAAATTCCTTGTGTTTGCTAGGACTTCAACCTGGGTCTCCGAGTAAGAGCCAACAATGCTAACCAGTAGGCTCAACTTGTATATGTTTTTTTTTTTTTTTTGGCAAAATTTTCACATCTATCCCTCAGAAAAGACATTAAAATTCTCCGTACTTAATTTGGTGCTAAATCCGGTCCTAAAAATATGAAAATCGGTCCAAATTGTGCCAATTTCACTCCAAAATTTCAAAATACTGTAAAAATTTCAAAATACTGTAGCATTTTGAAAATTTTCTTTTTTTCATTCCGTTGGGATTTGGAATCTTGTCCCCGGTCGAAATCCAAAATCTTAGCGGAGATTTATGAAATTTCGCCAAGATTTTGAACCTTGCTCCAAACCACCTTCATCTTCTCTAGCGAGGCACCTCCAACTCCAAGGCTGAGATTTCAAAATTTTCATCGGAACTTTGAACCTTGCTCCAGACAACCTTCATCTCCTCTGGCGATGAATTTTTTCCTATTGGTGGGTCTACTAGATGTGCCCTTTTTCCTATTTTTTATTTCCACTGGTTTTTAATTTTTATTTTTTTAAAGTGAACCCCGTGCACTGGAAATCGCGTAATAAAATTTTATGTACATGTGATAATCGTGAAGTTGCACAAAAAACATACAAAAATGAGAGAAGATAGATGACACATATAGAACCGTTGCATTGCATGACATAGAAAAAGAAGTAAACATACGTGACGCATATAGCATGAACTAGTTCGCAATTATAGCATAAAGTACAACAAGGATAACTACATACATAATCTTCTCTAACCATTTGATATAATCTAAAATTGAAAGTGCGTCTAGGCACTTATGTTGTTTTGGTGATTAATGACAAACGATTCATGACAAACGCATGTAATGTCAATCAATGTAATTGTATAAATATTAACTTAGTGCTTAACAAATGACAAACCTCTAATATATTTATATTGTTATGAGACTAACATGTTTATTGCCTAGTTGAATATTAGTCTCATCTATTTTAGAGGAAAATCAATTGGGCTGGTTAAGCAAAAATGAGGTATGCAATCTCAGTATTCCTTCCATATTTGTCATTGCATTTCTCTTTAGCAAATGCATATTGAACTCTAAGTAACTTGTTGATTTCATATGTGCACATTGATTCATGTCATAATTGCTTGTGCATATATATATTCATTTGAGTTCATTATGTGTTTTGTTTTTAATATGCTTGTGTTAACTAGAGTTAAACTTCATTGCTTCATATTGACTTGGTGCATACATGTCTTAGTTGTATATTTTCTAATGCACCTCTCCTAGTGAAGTTTAATCTAGAATTGGATCACATCATTTACTCTCATTCCAAATATTATTTGCACATGTACAATTCATGTATATTCTATCATGTGTTTCATTTAAGCAAAGTATGTGATCCTTGCCTTGATTTAAATGATTCATCTTATTGGCAATTATCTCTCTAAGTGCATATAGATCAATCACATATTCATCATGCCGCACTTAGTAGAGAACATTTCTTATGTCAAGTGTTTCCGTTGATATCATGCCTATTTATATGAAACACTTGTTGTATTTCATCTCATTCATTTAATTCTAATTCATATCTTTTGAGCTTGTGGGACTAATGTGTATGCTGAGTGCTTTGATAAGAATTAGGTCCCAAAGCTGTGTGTATGATGACCAAGTGGTTTGAAGGATGATAAGCGAGTCAAAGTCAACAAGGCAATGTGTCACCAACAAATGAGGACTAAGTCAGATTCGACTTGATGGAGGATCGTCTTGGTGATGATTGAGGTCAAGGTCGAGAGGACGAGAGTCTCATGAGGTGAAGCGCGTTGAGGTTGACAAGACGAAGGGCATCATCAATCTTTGTGGAAGCGTCATCATGCACCGTGCATCCGGAAGAAGTCGGCAAAGCTTAGTGTAAGACTTAGATTTTGTGTTTAAATTTGAGTCTAAGGATTGCCGTACTATTAAGAGGGATGCAATCGTTGAAATCACTTAGACAAGTCTCAAGTGCTCAAAGTGGTCTATCCTTGTCTAAAGTTAAGTAACCCAAGTCACACTTTGTTCACCTAAGTGTAGGTGGGTTGGTGCGAGGGTTAGAAGTGTTGGTGGTGCCGGAAAGTGAGAATTTGAGGTCTCCTTGTGGATTCTTTGTGCAACCTGTTTTTATCCTTTGGGATTTGGGTAGTGAGACCTTGTTAGTTGGATAGCCACCGTTCATAGCTTTCCGAAAAGTCCGAATTTGCCGAAATCGGAGTCCGGGATCAAAAGTTATGCCCGTTTTCGTCGGACTGCCGTGTGCTGCCTGGGAGATCCGGAGTATCCGGGTTGTAACCCGGAGTCTCCGGGTTGTAACCCGGAGTCTCCGGGTTATCCGGAGTATCCGGATGATTCCGGAGTATCCGGATGATCCAGAGTCTCCGGGGTTTTTTCCGGAGTCTCCGGGTTGCCCAGTTCGGTCCCAAACGGCTAGTTTTTTGGGTTCCTCTATTTAAGGCCCCTTTCTTGCCCACTTCAAAGGAGCCGTTGGGGGATGTTTTGCTGGGTATTAGAGGTGTTCTTTGTGAGTGTTTGAGCCCCCAATACTCCTCCCTACTCCTTAGATCTTAGTGATCCCCTTTTGTGAAGGGTTGGGTAGTGGAGAGAGGTGTTTGGATTGAGAATTGATTTGAGGAGTGGAGCTAGTTCCTTGGTGCTTTGAGGTGTTATTCTTAGTGATCTTGAGCTCCCAAAAGCCCCTCTAACCCTAGATCTTAGTGATCCCTTTTGAGTGAAGGTTTGGGTGTGAGAGTGGGTAGTGATCGGATTGAGTTGATTAGTGTGTTGAGCACTTGAGGTGGACTCTAAGTGAGTTCTTCGGGAGCATTTGTTGCTCTTGGAGGTTGAGGTCTCCTAGACGGCTAGGAGTTGCCGGTGAGCTTCCAAGCGTTGTGTGGAAGGCCACCGAAAGTTTGTGAAGGTCCGATTCCGCCTCCGCAAGGAAAGGAATCAAAGAAGTGAAGACCGGCGAGTGCATTGTGCAACACCGGGAGGAAGAGGGTTGAAAGAGACCCCGGCTCAAGTGTGACCGAGCCGCCTCAACGGAGACGTAGGATCCCCTCAAGGATCCGAACTTCGGGATAAAATCTTCGTGTCTCCTTCCTTACTTCGGTTTACTCTTTTGCTCATCCGCTTAATTTGCTTTCGATTCTTGTGATTAGATCAATTAGATTGTGTCTACTGCATCTATTCTTGCTTGTATCCTTACTTCATTGCAGTAGAGTAATTTGTATCACTAGAATCAAAGAAGTGCTTCAATTTTTTGTCCTTCTCTGTTCTGGCCGAATCAGGCAATCCGGAGTCTCCGGTATTTTAGTCCGGAGTATCCGGATATACCGGAGTATCCGGATAAAATATCCGGAGTGTCCGGGTTACCTGTCTCGGGCTGAATTGTTTAAATTGCAAAACTTAATTATCCCAATTGCTTCCGCTTTATCTCTGATAGATTAATTTAAATTGGGTATAATTTTGTAATCGCCTATTCACCCCCCCCCCCTCTAGGCCGACATCCCGGTCCTTTCAAAAATGCGCTCCACTTTAAACATCAACATGTTAAGTCTCTACTTGAGCATAGGGTCCATCCTCTGCTCTAGCCTGCGTAGCATCCTCCCTGGTACTGTGCTACTAGGACGCTTCATCGATGTATGCATGGTGCCTGCCCACTGAAAATATTGGCATCCTACAGCATACGTGACGATGTGAATATGGTTTGAGGCCGTGAAAAGAAAGAAGATCTTACCAGAAATAGGCAATTGGAATAGAAGAATAATCACCAAAACCTAAAGAAATCGAACTACATTTTAACTTACAGAGAAAAAAGGGCATTTGTAAAATACCCGACCGTTATTTCCTGGAGTGCTGGCGTAGAACACATTAGCTTGCACATGGCAGTTAGGGCAACGTTTCATATCAGCTTTTCATATCAGCTTTTTCAGCGTGTTGGCGTAGAACACATTTCCTAGAGTGTTGGCGTAGAACACATTTCCTGGAGTACCTGGTCGACGTTTCATATCAGCTTTTTCAACTTTTGTCATATCAGTTTTTTCAACTTTTGTCATATCAGCTTTTTCAGCGTGTTATCATATCAGCTTTTTTCAGTTTTTCCAGCGTGTTGTCATATCAGCCTTTTGTCATATCAGCTTTTTCATCTTTTTTCAGCGTGTTTTCATATTAGCTTTTTCAGACCGATCTGATAACACACCAGCACCTGTTTGTACAGACTGATTTGACAACACACAGACAATAGCTGTGTCCTTCCGATTGGACAAGAATTGGTTTACAAACCCTTGCTGCAATCATTTATTTTTTTATTTTTGTTTTGATTTTGTTAAAAACTACTTTTGCTTGTTTTTTTTAAATCATTGTTGCAAAATTATTTGTCAGTTAATTTTGTTTGACAAAATATTGTTTCATTCTAAAATTTTCGAAAATAAAATATATGCAATGGAATCCAGCACCTACCTATTTGGTGGGCACATGAAATGTCTCATTGGTTTAGATGATGAAATATTTGAAAACGAATATTTGCAATGGAACGACTTAAATTATTTGTTGAACACATATTATGGCACATACAACAAAGTTCAAATGATGAAATAAGCAATAGATTATATTATAAGGGCATTACAGTAGTAAAAAAATTGCTAGATGAACAAACTAAGGAAGGCACTGTTTGTCATGGTGGAACAAGTGGTCGTTCCGCCTATCTGGGTAGAGTGAGAATGATTTACAACATTTTCTCCATATTACCGTTCCTGTGTAAATTATGTGATGTGTTGTCAGACACCGCTCAATCCCTCTTATGAAAAGAACTCCATGGGGATGCGCAGTTCTCCCAGCCGTGGCCGATTAGGTGGCCTATGTCGTACGTCTCGGAAGTATAAGACCGAACTTTTTGGTCTTTATGTGGATTTCTGCCCTCCCATATGGGCATGTCATCCCAATTCCTTACGCCCCATATGTTAATACCACCTGAGTTCCCAGATGGTCTGTGTAAGCCGTCAAGGATTTGTTGCATAGTGCAGACCTCGGCCGGCTGCTTCCCCTTGTCCATTCCTCTTCGAGATGAGCTACCCTCTTGCACTTCTGGTGAGTTGGCCGTTGGCGGAGACTTGTCGAGACGTCTGCTCTATTTCGGCTCGCACTCCACCGTATAGTGTATGAGGTGTGAGTTGGGCTTGTCCTTGTATAACCAAAAGCGTGCCCTGCAGTCAATGCAGTATGCCCGCTGTGGTCGTTGAATAACACCTTAGGCATACTCGGGGTCTGGCTTTTTTGGGCGGTAGTAGCACCACAGAGAGGGTTGCTCCCCCCAGTTATCCCATGCAGGAAGAGTAAGATGTGGGTGGTACGTCTCCGGGTCCACCCAGTTGAAGTAGTCGCGTGATTCATCCTCGGGCAAGGGGCACCGGTAGAATCTCCGATCAGCTAGATCGTTGTGGCAGGTATCAACTGGTGCATGTAGGCTGTGTTCACAAACTTCAGGTGGCCCCTGAGGACGTTCATCCTTTGACTTGAGCCATTTCACAAGTTTCTTTTTGAAGTCCTGTATGCGACGAACTGGTTTAGAATTGTTACTTTGTGAGTGAAACATGAGCATGTCGCATGAAACTCACCGATTGGTTCGTCCCTTGCCCGGCTCTGAACTCCGGTTGATCTAGAACGGGGACATCCCGGCGGCCTCTCCCACCGGATGAAGTTCTCGGGCGAAGTGGGGTAGGGGTCGTGGTTGTTGCAGACAAATTCATAGTCACGTCGTTCCAGCCCGTCGATCCATTGGAAGAAGCAACATTGGTCCTTGTGCTAAAAAAACAAAGAAGGAAGCATGAAATGATAGTGTTACCCTGTATTGTATGGACACCAGTAGGTTTACCTAGTAGCGGCGGGCACAGCAGTAGTGAGCGCTGGTGGCCGTATCTACATGCGTAGATTGCATCATCTTCGCTGGAAGGTAGCATTCGCATTTCGGCCGGGGCAACTCCGGCAGAACTGAGGCGTCAACACTACTGGCATCTGGGTATTCGGGGGGGTAAGTTCCGATTGTTAAAGAGCCGATGGTAGAACGACATCGTGCTCTAATTTGTGTAGATTAGGCTGACGTTTATTGCTGGTCTGGCGGTAGTGGATGTCTATCCCTCGGCCGGTTTTATAGTGGTGGTGAGGGGCTTCTCCACACAACTACATCACTTGTCGCTTTTGGAAAACTTGACGGCCTGGTATCCTTTATGAAAGCTGCATGACATATCACCCCTTTGGCAAATCTGCACAACTTATCATTCTCTATCAAAGCTGCACGACCTGTCACCCTCCGTGAAATCTGCATGACATTTCACCTCATTAAGAAAGCTGCACGACCTATCACCCTCTATCAAAGCAATTCGTCTTGTCACTCTTTATGAAAGCCACATGAGTTGTCATCATCAATGAAAGCTGCTCGACCTGTCACCCTCTGTGAAAACTGCACGATCTGTCGTCCATTATGAATGTTGTTCGACCTATCACCCTCTGCGATAGCTGTTGTACCTATCGTCCTTTGTCAACGATGCACGGCCTGTCACCCTAAGATTTGTCATAAGCGTTCATACATGTGACATATACAGGGTGGAGTAAACAGGTCGGCATGTAACGAGAAATCATATTGAACATAGAACATGAAATGCAGACGGTATATGAGTAACAACATAAGATTACAACGTAGAAATACAACATTCAACTGGATAAAATTATAGTAGTACTATTACAGATCGGCGGCCTCCCCCTCCTGTCCCTGGTAACTATATTATTTAGAGTATTAGCGTTAACAGAATTTGTATGCTAAGCAAGTTGTAAATAAGATATTTTTCTACAATATGGTCGTCCATATACTAAAGTGTATTCTCTAACTGATCCCCCAAAATTAGTGTTATCACAGGTTCTTTTGTGAACAGCTGAAAAGGCTTAAAACTTTTAGAATCTATGCATGTAGTGATCGTTTAGGGCGTTTGTGTTAGCAAAATCCAGATGCAAACCAATTTTAAATAGGGACAAGCACAAACAAAGCAGATCTCTCAAAAAAAAATATACAAGCCCATGGATGCCCTCTGCTTTCTGAAATGCTTGCGCCAACAATATTAATGGCCATCCTTTCTCAATCGCTATTCTTACATACGAACTCCATGACTTCGACCCCTTCAGCTCCACTAACTCCCAGTACGTGCAATCCTGTTTTCGACACCCTACTCCGTGCAGCTTTAGATCATGCCATTCACGGTCCAACGAGAACATTTGGTATAACCATTTTCTAACAGTGCTACATGAATGCTCCCTTGCACGTGACAAGCTACCCACGACACTTGAAAAATAACTTAGTTCCACTCCTTGTGCACCCATGTGCGGAATCCCTTCTCCGTAATGTATTGTAAATTGCACTCGTTCATCCATACCTGTCAAGTATTTCACGAAATTCTTAATACCGTTGTATCTATGTATCATGATAACCTACTCTACACTACAGTGTCTTGCATTTACGGTTTTTTAATTCGTTGCATATATCTGGACTACATGAAACAATGTTTTTTCTTGTCATTCCATATCGCTCTTTGCATATTTGAGCAGCAATCATCCGATGTAACCATTAACTCACAGAATGAGGAATCTAGAAGGGGGTTTACATCAACTATTTTGTTGCCAAATGATCGAGGGTTGCTATGTGTCACTGCTGATCAGCAATTTTTGTTCTATTGTTCCACAAGAACTGATGAAGGGACCTTCGAATTGAACCTATACAAACGGTTAATAGGTTATAACGATGAAATTCTTGATTTGAAGTTTGTTGGGGAGCAGGAACAATATCTTGCTGTAGCTACTAACTTGGAGCAGGTGAGCCACCCCTAAATAGTCTTAGTACAGTTCTTGTGGACTTTTGTATTCCATTTTTCTCAAACCATTTCATCCATGTGCAGGTCCGTGTTTATGATGTTGCAGCAATGTCATGTTCTTATGTGCTGGCTGGCCACACTGAAATTGTTGTTTGTCTTGACACTTGTGTCTCTGCTTCTGAGAAGACACTTGTTGTAACTGGGAGCAAAGACAGTACTGTAAGTTGTGATGTCCTGTCCTGTCCTGAAGATACTGCTGTTTAATTAGCATATACTTGTCTCGGGATACCTCGTACTGCTGAGTGCTTTCCTCTGTTGCTTTTCCTATTTTGTATATAACATTTTGTATTTCACAGGTGAGGTTGTGGGATATGGAAAAGAGAAGCTGTATTGGTATTGGTAAAGCCCATTTGGGAGCTGTCGGTTCCGTTGCTTTCTCAAAGAAATCAAAAAACCTTTTTGTTAGTGGCAGCAGGTTATTTGAAAATGATAGCTGTTCCATTTCCTCTATAGTTATATTCAGTTCCTCTGATTTTTGCATGCTTACAGTGATGTTTGGGTCGTGACTCTTGTTAGAATAATGTTTTTCTGATATATCATTATAACATAGTTATAGTTATTTGTCATTCTTGAGAACAATTGAGATTCCATGTTTGCATGGATGGGTGGGTGTTCTGAGGAAACCTGACTTTGCCTTTTGAAATTGAGTTATTAACTTATTATATGTACCAGTGTAGCTATTCAGTTGCTCAAGTAGTCGTGGGAATGTATGTAGATAACCTGAGACTTTCTTGATCATTGCCTCATTGGTATTAGAGAAGAAGGATTTTATATCTTTGCATCTGTGGAGTTTGGAGAACTTCATATGTTTAGACAACTTTCTTCTTTACTAATTTTACTTGTGGATCTAAACACTTTGTAGTGCTCGATCGCTTAAGACCAAATCCTGGAATGGGCATAACCATTCCAGACCTCAGTCTGGAGCATAATTTTTGACTAAAATGATAGTTCCCTTTCTTGTGTATTTCTTTCTAGTGTTTTACTGCTAATATTCTTCTAAAATAAGATTGTCTTATTGTTATCGATCGAACCATCAAGATATGGAGCTGGGATGATACACTCAGTGATGCTGATGATGAAGTTCCTCTCAAAGCAAAGGCTGTTATCGCTGCACATGATAAAGATATTAATTCTCTGGCTGTCTCACCTAATGACGGCCTTGTTTGCAGTGGTTCTGAGGTGAGGTTGTAGTATGTTAATTTTTCTCAAAAATTCCTTTGGCCTACCTCATTGAACTGTCATTATATCTCATTACCTCGATTCTGTAGGACCGTACTGCATGCATATGGAAACTCCCTGACCTAGTGTCCTCTGTTGTCCTTAAAGGGCATAGAAGGGGCATTTGGTCAGTTGAGTTTTCTCCTGTTGAGCAATGTGTCATAACATCATCTGGTGACAGAACAGTCACAATATGGGCTGTTGCTGATGGCTCGTGCTTGAAGACATTTGAGGGTCATACATCAAGTCAGTGGCGGAGCCAGAAAATTCTAAAGGAGGGGACCAAGAATGAAATAAACCTCTAATAATAATTGATATCCAAAGTTCAGTATATAATAAGTACAATATGTAACACTTTAACTTGCAAGGATTTATGAATGAAAACGTGCCACTAATTATTTCACATGAGATGATAGTTGATATTTGCGAGTCTGTACGCGAGGCAAGTCATGGAGGGACCGAGGGAGCATGCGAGACCGTGACACCGGCGACTGGACGCGAGAAGTCGCGAACGCGATCGTTCGGTCTCACGTCTAGCCGTCTCCCCACGAGTCCACGTCTTCACGAATCACGAATCCCACGAGGCATCAGCCGGCCAACCCTCCTGGCTCCTAGTCCTGCCGGATCAATGTCGCCGACCGGGGCCCAGCCGCCCAGGCCCACCTAGGCCCCGGCTACAGCTCCGCCTATAGCTCCGCCTATGCATCAAGTGTTTTGCGAGCTTCTTTCCTTTCACGTGGAACCCAATTTGTTTCTTGTGGTAATAAGAAATAAGCACATTTTTAGTTATTTTTTTGTGGGGGAACTTGTTAACTCTGTTCTTGTGATGCTCCTTAATGTAGGAAGTGATGGTCTAGTGAAGCTATGGACGATCAAAACAAATGAATGCATTGCTACTTATGATAAGCATGATGCGAAGGTATGATATCTAGCTCCCCCCTGTTTGTCATTTATAATCCAAGCTGAGTAGATCAACCTATTTTTACCACATTGCAGTTACATCATACATGGTTTCTTCTGTATGCCACAGTGCAATGTCTATGGGACATTGGCAATTAAAACACTATGTATTGAACTGCTGTTACCTGTTTTGAAGAGAATTAAGTAATGACCTTACTTGTGTTCCATTATACCAAAACTGCTGGTGTTCTGGTTCTTGCTAGAGTAGTGTGATAACATGCAATTTAGCCCCTTACCAATTGCCACCATATTTTTCTGTTCATTTGGAACTTGCTTAGCTTTATTAACCAGTTCCTCTTTGGACAGAATATATGGTTTTTTTTTATATGAAATTATCTAATATCAACTTCAGTATCTAACAGAAATTTTAGCATAGTGAGTTAATTCAGAATATCACTGATACACAATATGGAAGATGCCTTTCTTGGTTGAATGCTTAAAAAGGACTTGCCAACTGACTTTCAGTTATTCAACAGGTTTGGGCTATGGCTGTTGGCAGGAAGACTGAAATGCTTGCTACTGGTGGAACTGATGCTGTTCTTAACCTTTGGCATGATTGCACCACGGAAGATAGGCAGGAAGATTTCCGCAAAAAGGCAAGTGCAATATTCTATTATACTTTCAGCGTAGAGCTTTGCAAGGTAGACTTGGTAGTTGGTAGATTTGGTAATTGAGATCCTGGCCTATATCATTCTTTTTATCTTTTTAACATAATACCATTCGTTTTATCTGTTTACCGTATTATTGATGGGTTTGTCACTTTCAAATCAGCTTGTACATGTTTCCTTCTACAAGGTTGCCTCTGTTTTATGGCTCTTGGGATCTGTCTACAGCACTTATCTGCATTCACTGTTGTTGCAGGAGGAGGAAGTTTTAAGAGGCCAGGAATTGGAAAATGCAGTGTCAGATTCTGACTATAAAAGAGCAATACAACTTGCATTTGAGCTTAGAAGGCCACACATGCTTCTTGAGTTATTCTCACAGCTTTGCAGGTACTCTGTCTTTTTTTTGAAGCAAGGCAGGAGCTCTGCCAATTCATTCAGAGAGGAGAAAATAAAATTTTTACAAGCTTGGCCTGAGACTAACTCAGGACCGAGGCAACAAAACGATGAAACCAAAACAAATCGTTGAGACTATTACACAACTCAAAGCCCTACAGGATTAGCCCGAAGCACTTAGAGCTATTTTGTAGGAACTTGTGTTCTCCGTTGTCCTTAGCACGACATCTTGCACGGAGCTTTGCTTGTCATTGAAAATTCTTGCATTACGCTCCTTCCAAATGTTCCAACATCCGTAGATGATTAGACCGTCAAGGTCCCTACGGCCCTGCTTGGCGATACTCTCCCTTGCCCGCAACCACCAGTCTGCGAATGGAACCTGAATCCCCTGCTGCGCTAACAAGGATGCTCCGGTGGTGGAGGAGAGCAAAATTCAGAAAGACTGCGCGAACGGGCAATGCAGTAGAAGGTGATCCACCGTTTTTGGTGAGGTGCGGCAGAGACAGCATATGGGGTCGTGTGGCCATCCCTTCCTGGCCAGGTTGTCCGCAGTATGAATTTTGTTCTGCACCATTAGCCACGCAAAAAATTTGCACTTGCTCTCTGTTTTCGCTTTCCAGATCGAACCCGGTGAAAGACCAGGCAAAGACCCCAAGAACTGAGCCCTGTAAGCCGATTTCGTGGTGTAGGTTCCGTCGGTGGTCCACCGCCAGATGATAGTATCTGGAGTGTCAGGCGAAAGTTGCAGTCCTTGTAGTTGATTCCAAAGGGTCAGGAACTGCAAGAGCTGATCTTGGTTACTGATTCTTCTAAGAGGTGTCATCCAATTACTGTTGTGTAAAACCTGTTTGATTGTCTTGTTTCTCCTGGTAACCAGCCTGAAGCAAAGAGGAGCAATGTCCTTTGGGGCAGCACCATGGAGCCACTTGCTTGCCCAGAAATTGGCTGTTTCCCCATTCCCTAAAACAATTGTCGTGCTTGCATTGAAGAGTGCCCAGTCTTCCTGTTTGAATTGTTTTAAGGTGTGCTCCCAGGGTATTCGTTGATCCTCCCATTGGCGCCAAAGCCAACGTTGCCTGAGTGCTCTTCCAAAAATGTCAAGTTGTAAAATGCCTAGTCCACCCAGGGTTTTCGGCCGGCATACTCTTGCCCAGTTGACGAGACAGTGTCCTGAAGAGCAAGTTTGCACACCTTTCCAGAGGAAATTCCTGCGAATCTTGTCAATTCTTTTGATTGCCCATTTAGGGATGGCGAAAGCTGTGAGAAAGTAAGTCGGAATGGCCGAGAGCACAGCTGACACCAGCACCAACCTACCCGCTGTCGAGAGCAGGATCCCCTTCCAACTTGCCAGTCTTTGAGCGATCTTGTCAATTAGTGGTTGAAGATCATCCTTCCGCAACGCAGATGGTCGGAGGGGCATCCCAAGATACTTGGTTGGGAAGTTCTGAACCCTTGCTGGGAAGGTGTGAAGCATGGATTGCAAGGATCCCACCTCACAGGCAACCGGAAAAATTTCCGATTTGTTGATGTTGGTGCTAAGTCCTGAGGCTTCTCCGAAGGATTGAAGGACAATGTTGAGCACCTCCATTTCCTGTTCATCATGGTTTAGAAATAATGCTACGTCATCTGCGTAGATGGTGATGCAATGATGCACCAGCCTATGCCGGACCGGCTTCAGAAGCTCTCTATGCGCTGCAGTCGACCAAAGGAGAAGAAGTGGTTCCATTGCTAGGGTAAACAGCATAGGAGATAGAGGATCCCCCTGGCGAAGGCCCCTCTTATGAGTGAAGTATCTTCCCGGGTTACCATTTAGGAGGACCCTAGACTTAGTTGTGGAAAGCAAAATCGAGACCCAGTCTCTCCAGCGCTGCCCAAAACCAAACTTTTGCAACAGTTCCAGTAGGTATTCCCAGCTGACTGAGTCGAAGGCTTTGGCTAAGTCCAGTTTGATGAAGAGAGAAGGGTGCTTCTTTCTGTGAAGATCTGTTAAAAGATTTTTCACCAACATGAAGCTGTCATGGATTGTTCTTCCTCTTATGAAGGCGTTTTGGTTTGAGGATATCAAAGCCGGAAGGAGCAGGCCTAATCTGTTTGCCAGCACTTTGGATATGATTTTCGCAAAGCTGTGGATTAAACTTATGGGTCTGTAGTCGGAGACCGAGCCAGCGTCCTGAGTCTTCGGCAGGAGTACAACATTGGCCGAATTAAGGAGGCCGAGGCTGTTCCTGTGGCTCTGGAAGAAGTGTTCTGCGGCGTCTAGTAAATCCTCTTTGATTACGCTCCAACACGCAATGAAGAAGCTCCCGATGTAACCATCCGGCCCAGGGGCCCTTTCTTTCGGCATGGAGAACACTGCTCTTTTGATTTCAAGTTCTTGAATTGGATCCTCAAGACTGGTTAGGTCAACCTGTGGCAGCTGAAGAATGTCCCAATTTAGGGAGTATTGCCTCGGCTTTTTTTGTCCTAAGAGCCGGGAGAAGAAATCGAAGATCATCTCGTGTTTTTCGTGATCATTAGTCGCGATCCCTCCCTCCGAGGAGAGTACCGCTATATGGGCACGCCGTTTTCTCCCATTGATTTTTACATGGAAAAATCTGGTATTTGCATCCCCCTCCTTAATCCAAGCCGAGCGGGCTCTCTGTTTGAGGCGAAGCCTGTTGATTGCCGCCAGTCCGACTATCTCCAGCGGGTTCCCGTCCCTTTCAAATCCCTTCGCGAACAGATCCCAAGTGCTCCAGCGGATTCCCATCACGATTCCCTTCAGAAGGGATTTGTACAGTGAATCCCTATAGAAAGGGATTCTCTCTCCAATCCCAGAGAGAAATCCCTTCGAAGGGATGATGTTGGAGATGATAGGAAATAAAGGGAATGAAAGTGGGGAAGGGAATAGGGAAGGGAATGGAATGAAGGGAAATTGCTGGAGATAGTCTAAAAGCCGAAGCTTCAAACTTTTAACTAAGATCCTTTCATGGATGTCGAGCACCCTGTCTTCCTGTGCTTTGTCAAGCCGCAGGATTATTTCTTTTGCAACCTCCATCTGCAATCGAACATCCCCCAGCAAGTTCCTACTCCAAGAACGGAGTGCTTTGGCCGTCCTGGTTAGCTTCACATGAAGGCGCCTGTAGGGGTTAGCGGAGTTAACTGATTTGGACCAGGCCCCTAGAACAACCTCTGCGAAGCCTGGCATCCGCGGCCAGAAAGTTTCAAAGCGAAAAGCTCTGTAGTGATTACTTGAGCAGTTTTGGAGGAGAAGAGGGCAATGGTCTGAAACTGATGACGACAAAGCTTGAAGAGTTGTGTTTGGGTATAAGGTATCCCAATCACTGGAGGCGAAGAATCTGTCGATCCTGGTTTGAGTTGGCACCGCGTTTCCGGCCGTCCAGGTGAATTTTCTGCCCGTCAGTCGAAGTTCTTTTAAAAGGGTGAGATTTAGCATGGTCCTGAAACGGTGCATGATTTGTCTGTTGAGATTTCTGTTAGACAACCTCGCTATCGAATAGTCCGGGGTTGCCTAATAGATCTCAAGTAGAGAATAGACAGGGAGAAAGAGAGACACAATATGAGGAGGAACGGGCCTGCTTTATTATTCTGTATGCTTCTGTACAATGGGGTGACCCCCTGCCTCCTATATATAGCGGTTACCTTAGAGATAAGGAAGAGTCCATATCGGATACGAATCCGTTTCCTAACGGAGATACGAATCCGCTTCCTAACACTCCCCTTGGACTCTTCAACTGCGAGATGCATATGCCTCATTAAAACTCCATAAAAACCCGAGTGGGAAAAATAATTGGAGAAAGAGTACATAGCACACGCTGTCGTGTTGCACGGATTGCCTCATCAAAAACCTTATGTAAGAAAACTTCAATGAAAAACTTACTTAAGGAAAAGAGTACAATCCACCCAAACTTCAATGTTAATCTTCAAGATTTACGTTGGGTACTCAAACTTCATGTTTGAGATTTATGTAGGAGTATGTGAAAAATCTCCCCCTGAAATATGCACTTCTCTAAGCCTCATCATCCCGATTCCTCTAATACATCTTTCAAAGGAAGATGCCGGAGTGACTTAGTGAATAAATCTGCGAGATTTTCACACGACTTAGTATGCAGTATCTTTATCTCGTTCATCTTATGCATTTCATGAGCATAAAAGAACTTGGGGTTGATATGCTTTGTAAGGTTACTCTTCACATATCCCATTTGTACTTGTGCAACACAAGCTGCATTATCTTCATAGATAATAGTGGGGTTTGTTCCATGTTCGAGACCACATGACTTGGATGTGGTGAACCATTCTTCAAGCCATGCACATTCCCG
The DNA here is from genome assembly GCA_036346355.1 of Rhipidocladum racemiflorum. NCBI lineage: Eukaryota > Viridiplantae > Streptophyta > Magnoliopsida > Poales > Poaceae > Rhipidocladum > Rhipidocladum racemiflorum. The sequence continues at coordinate 63,771,726 of CM070576.1, read as the reverse complement.
AGAGGCTTCATACAATGCAATGATTTACGAGTGGTTAGTCGACGTCGAGACAAGAGTCTGCTTAGACGACTTCCAAGAAATTGCCGTTCCACCGCAAAGGAAAACATACCCAGTTTGTGACTTGCCAGTATGCGGGTCCGATAGGTACCCAGCATCGGCGTAGCCAACTAAATTCAATTCATTGTTTCTTCTGTAAAACAAGCCGAGGTCTTTGCTTCCTTGAAGGTAACGGAAGATGTCCTTCACCCCTTTCCAATGCCTTTTGGTGGGTTACGCCTTTGTCAAGCGCTAGCAAATTCACGGCGAACGCAATGTCCGGCCTAGTGCTATTTGCAAGGTACATGAGCGCTCCAATTGCACTCAAGTATGGGAATTCCGCTCCCAGGACTTCCTCCCCCTCTTCTTTAGGCCTGTACGGGTCTAGGTCTGCTTGGAGTGACCTTCCGACCATTGGGGTCTTTGCGGGGTATGCCTTTTCAAAGCCAAATCTCTCCAACACTTTCTGCGTGTAGGATGCTTGGTGTACCAAGATTCCGCCTTGGACATGTTCAAGCCGCAAGCCTAAATGAACTTGGTTTTACCCAAGTCTTTCATTTCAAACTCAGATTTCAAGTATGTGCATGCTTCTTCAATTTCCTCATCCGTTCCAATGATGTTCAAGTCATCTACATAGACGGAGATTATACAAAATCCATTCGTGGATCGTTGTATAAATACACATGGACAATCTTCATTTGTTAGTGTAGCCTTTCTTGCAGAGAAAGTCACTCAAACGATTGTACCACATTCTTCATCGTTTTAGCCCATACAAAGGATTTCTCCAATTTCACACTTTGTATAGGTTTCTGTTTGCTCTGTCTTGGTTCGGGATAGGGATACCTTAGGTACTTTCATATAAATCTCCGAATCCAAGTTTCCATACAAATATCTTTGTGACAACATACATTAGCTTCATTTTCAACTTCAAGTTGACTGCCATTGAGATCAAGTATCTAAAGGTAATTCCACCCATGACCGGAGAATAGGTTTCTTCATAATCAACCCCAGGACGTTGAGTGAAACCTTGAGCGACAAGCCTTGCCTTGTACCTTACAACTTCATTGTTTTCATTTCTCTTGCGAACAAAAACACATTTGTGACCTACGGGGTTTATATGGGGAGGCGTGCGGCACACAGGCCCAAACACCTCTCTTTTGTTCAGAGAGACTAACTCTGCGGTGATTGCCTTCTTCCAATCTTCCCAATCGAGCCTTTTCTTGCACTCTGCGAGAGATGCGGGCTCGGGATCATGATTAATGATCGTGGCAATCTTCTTTGCAAAGTATGCATCGACATTGGCTGTTGCTCTATTCATTGATTCTCCCGTTATTACAAAGTTTATGGCCATTTCATCATGGGGTGCTTCGTGCACTTCTACTTGCTCTTCATTGCTATTTCCCATTCCAGGAGCAAGTTCCTTTAGTTTTTCTCCGCCAATGTGTGCGCACACATTATTTTCGCGCTTCTTCCAATGGAAGGTTCAGATCTGGAATTGCCTTTTCCACGAGGCTTCTTTCCAAAGGCCAGGTCTCAAGCGGCTCCCCTTCTTGCTTTGGGGCACTTTTGTGATTGGTGTGGTAAGTCCTCTCGCCGATTTTCCCCAGACGTCTCCGGTACTTTGGGTTTGAGAAGCCGGATCTCTGTTCTTTTCTTTGAGGCCTCTGAGCAGGATGAGGATACCTTCTCGCTTTCTTTTGTATTTCAACCCTCTCTGGTGCATTTCTTGCTGGTACATGCGACTTAACCACGCTCTTCAGATCACAAAAATGATCAGGCAGTTCATTTGCTAAATTCTGCAAATCAATTATCTTCTGGACTTCTTGATTTGCTTCATTAGTGCGAGGGTCATGCGCGGGGATCCCAGTGGAATGCCATACTATTTCCCGGCATTTTTCATCTAATGGTTGATTCTCTCCCCCTAATGACGGGAAATGGTCCTCGTCAAAGATGCAATCAGCGAATCGGGCTGTGTGCAAGTCTCCAGTCATGGGTTCCAAATACCTGATTATGGATGCACTCTCATAACCAACGTATATCCCAGACTTGCGGAGAGGGCCCATTGCAGTCCGCTGTGGGGGTGGTATAGGTACATATACCATACAACCAAAATTTCTAAGATGGGAAATCTTCGGGATGACCCCTTGCACTAATTGCATTGGTGAATGGATGTTGTAGGCCGATGGTCTATAATTGATGAGTCTTCTTGCGTGCGAGGCTGCGTGTCCCCAACAAGTGTTGGGCAAGTTACAACTCTGCAAGAGCTGGTCGGCAATGAACTTAATCCTCTTTATTAGTGCTTGACTAGCCCATTTTGCGTATGGACGTGCGATGCAGTGCTCAATAGTTATTCCGTTCTTTGTACAATAATCATCAAATGCCTTGGAAGTAAATTCGCCGGCATTGTCCAATCGAATGGACTTCACGCGATGATCAGGAAAAGCATTCTTAATTCTGATGATCTGCGAGATCAACTTTGCGAATGCATGATTCCTTGTTGACAGCAAACATGTATGCGACCATTTCGAGGAAGCATCAATGAGCACCATAAAGTATCGAAACGGCCCTGACAAGGGCTGAATCGGACCGCAAATATCCCCCTGAATGCGTTCCAGGAATGCAGGGATTTCATGTTGCACTTTCATAACAGAGGGTCTAGTTATTAATTTCCCGGTGGCACATGCATGGCACACAAAATCTTCGTGATTCGAGAAATTCTTAACATTAATGCCATGACCTTGTGAGTTGTTAACTATATTTCTCATCAATCTAAGACCAGGATGACCTAATCTACAATGCCATAAAGCAAATAATTCGTGAGCTTCTAAAGACAGTCTTCAAAGAAGTATACCTTTGCGTGTGCATTGATTTTCGTGTAGTACAACCCAGATTCATATGAGGGACATTTTTCTAGTACCATCTTTCCGTATTCCGCGTGCTTCACAATGCACAAGTGTTCTTTGCCATTTTCTTCATTGGTTTCTACGTGAAACCCATTGGCGCGGATATCTTTGAAACTTAAGAGAGTGCGGGTTGATTCAGGGTACAAGAGGGCTTCTTCAATTACCAAAGTTGTACCCATTGGCAATATAATTGTGGCTCTTCCTGAGCCTATTATATGCGTATCGCTTCCTGCGATAGTCGTAATCCTTCGGCGTTCTTCGTGATCGTGCGGAAGTATTTCGACTCTCTTAAGATGGTATTTGTTGTGCCACTATCAACAATGCATATTTCCTCCATTGGGCGCTACACGATTTCTAGATGAAAAGAAAAATAATTCTAATCATATAGTGGCAAAGTGATTCAAATATTGCTTACAAATAAAGAATACTGGAATAAAGAATAAATTGCAATTCGATTCATGAGAAAAGAAAATGTATGCTCTTCGAGAGCTTATTACTCAAAATTCATTAACAACCATCGTTTCTATAGCCTGCAAACTTGAGTAACCCAATCTTCTTTGTGCTTGGAGCAAGATGGTGGGCTTGAGTTTCTCGAATCTTCGAGCGCGGTCAGTAACTCAGTGTACTCACCTCACCATGTATTCATTATTCATAGTGGCTGAAAAGTGATACCTGGGGAGTACAAAATTTGATCGTTTTGCTCGGCAATAGTTTGCGTGTCCTTCGAGGACCCTAAGCCGGTGGCAGCTTGGAGCTTCTTGCTCGCAAGTATGATCTTCAAACCTGATGCCCATGTGAGATAGTTACGACCTTTGAGTCGATTCTTCAAACTCACATTTAATAATGCCAGGTATTTGCATATTCAAAAGATTCTTTTCATTAGATTACTTCGTGTAATCTAATAGGGAGTGGTTGCAAGATTCATAATTGCATAATTAAATTCTCATGAATTTCCAGTAAACTAAAAGAAAGCAATAATTTCAAGATTCATAAATACAAGATTCATAGATATTCAGAATAAAAAAATAATTGCACAATTCATAAATTCATAAATGCGGAAATAAATTCTCAGAAATTTCCGAATTTTTCTTAGTATTTGGCAATTTTCTGTTAATTATACAGCAATTTTCCAAAGATCACTTGATAACGTAAAATAAATTGCAACATGAATTAAACATGGCATAAGTCTAATTACAACTTATATAATTCTTGTTGGTGGGAACGAAACAGGTAATGAATATCTCTGTCAATTTGACTCTTGGCCAGTCAACTCGCCCCTAGGGCTCACATGAGGAGGGAGCACTTCCGCTTTAGGGTGCCAATAAAAGAACCAAGCCTCATTTCTCTTTTCCAAGACACCAATTGTCTCATATCTGTTTATTCATTACCAAAATCAAATCCCAACCACTCATGTTCTCATTTTATGCCATATGAAATATTCTGAAATTTTCCTAGCACTTTTCATAATTTCTGCTAATTTCCAAGCAATTTTCAGAATTACTGTACAACAGGAAATTGAATTTCATCAAATATCAACATGACATAATTCATAAATTCATAAATTCGGAAAATAAATTCTCAGAAATTTCTGATATTCTAAACAGGCAATTATTGCAAAAAATTCATGCAAATATTCATAAATACAGAAAATAAGGCTAAGTACAAATTAAAACAGAGCCAATAAATTTTCTGGATTTTTCTAGAAATTTTCATATTTTTCTAGCTATTTTCAGAATTTTCTTTAATTTTCTAATTGATTTTCTGAATTTCTAATCATTTACGAGAAAAGATTAAAAAAAAAAATCAGCAGGGGTAAAAGGGACATTTCCCCTCCCCTGTGACTTGTTCGGTTATAAACCGGATTGCATTTCGGCTCTTCGGGCCCGATCGAGTTCAATTCCAGATTGAACTTGATGTCCTTTAAGGTTTGGATATTCACGTCCATTCACGTTGGACTCTAAGTCCATTAAGTTATGGAGTTTATGTCCAAAAAGGTGAAGAGGTTCATGACCTGAGTTCGGCTGGACAAGGCGCCTCGCAGCGTGTCGGGCGCGGCGTTCGGGGATGCTAAGGCCGCAGCCAACGCTCGGTAGGAGCAAGGCGCCGCGGCATGCTGCTGATTCGACGCGGCAGGCAGCCGGTTCGGCGTGGCCGGGCGCATCGCCTTGCGCGCTTGCTGGAGTCCAGCGAGGCGGGATCAACGGCGACTGCGTGCAAGCCGTCCGTCAGCCGGCGGGATCTGGCGGGGAAACCAGTGGGGCCAGGGTGCGGCAGCGGCCTTCGTGGCCGAGTGGGCGCGGCCGTGAGATCTGCCGTCGGCGCAAGCGGCACTTCTAATCGCAGCGGTGCCGTGCAGTGCCGGATCGGCCGGCGCTTCGTGGGGCGTGCTCGGCTTCGTGTCTGAGCAAACGGTGGCGCGCTGCAGTCGGCCCACGGGGCGGCAGCAGCGCCGGGCGGACACGGCGGTTTCGTGCCGTCTCGGCGGGTATGGCGGCCCAGCGGCTTCGTGCCGATCTACTGATTCTGTGATGGATTCGTAGCCAATACTGTTGCTTCGTGCATAGTATTGTAGATCGCCGGGTAAATCGCTGTGTAGCTTCGTGCTAATCATTGCTTATCGTAACCGTGCCCGCGTAACGTAAAGTTCCTGCGAGTCGTAGCTTCTTGCCACGTAGAATAGATGCAAATATAGATTCAACGAGCGATTAGATCAATCCTCGTATTCTCACCTTTTTTAATCTGCTTTCCGGTAGACTATCGCGTAGGATAGAGTCGCGTAGGACTTTTATTTCGGCAATCCGAGTGGATGCCGGCTTGATGGCGAGTTGATTGCAGATCGGATCGGGCGATCAATCGCCGGTAGTAGACGCGTTAAATCGTCGTCGATGATCCTTCGCTTCTTGTCTTTTCTCACCTTTCAATCTTTCTCGGTAGAGCTTCGTGCGATAACGTGTTAGACAACCTCGCCATCGAATAGTCGGGTTGCCTAATAGATCTCAAGTAGAGAATAGACGAGGGAGAGAGACACAATATGAGGAGGAACGGGCCTGCTTTATTATTCTCAGATGCTTCAGATAACGGTGACCCCCTGCCTCCTATATATAGCGGTTCTGCTTAGAGATAAGGAAGAGTCCATATCGGATACGAATCCGTTTCCTAACAGGATACGAATCCGTTTCCTAACAATTTCCATTGTTCTTATCTGCGGCCTGGTAAATCATATTAAAGTCCCCTAAAACCAGCCAACGGTCTAGCATCGAGGGTTGCATCTGTGTGATCTCTTGAAGGAAAAGGACCTTCTCGGCGTCGGATTGTGGGCCGTAGACAACTGTCTTTGATTGGAAGTTACTTTGCTTTTCTTTAATAAAATTAATAAAGAGCAATACATCAGTGAGCTCCTTGAGGGCCTTATTCCATATTCACAGAGGCATTTCATCAGAGTTGATAGACTAGTACGAAGCACATTTTTGTTGGACTAACCTTGACTAGGATGTCCGTCGTTCATCCAGATATAGATGCGAACACAACCAGAGAGGATACAAATGACTCACCAGTGGAGGATGGCGAAATTGCGCAGGCAGAGCCTGCTTTACGGGTAGCAGCACAGGAGAACCTGGAAAAGCCAGGCAAGAAAAGAAAATCTAGCAAATCAACTAAAAAAGGCAGTAAGAAGGTGAATGTTGCTTCCAATGGGGAGTCTGTAACGATGTTTCTGTTGAGGCTTAAACAGTTAGCGTTAACCAGTTCTTTCTTATTCACACCACCAATTTTGTAGCTGCTTTTGTACCTGCCATTGGGCAGCACGGATCATATATATTTGCTTTATGACAAACACTGTACAGAATGTATTCTTTGCCCAGTTAAAAAGGCCTGACCGCATCAGGGCCTGTACGAGCTATCTGTTCCAGATTTCTGATGGAGTTTACGGTTAACCTTTTCAGATTTTCACAAGTTACTGCCCTTGATTGCTGCTGCCATCTTATATGCTGGGTTAGTTAGCCTTGATTGTTTTCCATGTGTATGTCACGGAAGCAGTACCCAGCAATGAAGTTGCTTGCTCCTGCCTCCACTTGTAGATCTGGATGTCGGCTCGCTGCATAATTCCCCCGTCCTTGTCATTTGGCAGAAGTTTGTATAAGGTTAGGTGTTGCCGCTTCTGAGGTGGAGTACTTGTGTTCCTCGTTTTGCAAGTTATATCTTCCTAGTAGTTCCCAAACATAAATCTGGGGAAATAAGAATGTTGTTACTAGTAGTTTGTATTGCACCGTATGCTTTAGTTTCCATCTGTATGGGTGTAGTTGCCAGTAGAAATTGGGGAGCCTAGTACGCCAACAGGAGTTTACTGATCCTTCTATGCTGGGAAAATGTTGTTCGAATTTACAGGAATCCCACTTTTAAGCCTATCGACACCGGACGAATACGATGTTTAGGTTCCAGTCAGCAATCCATGGTCCCTGGTTTATAACTCGAGCTCACCAACTTCCGCTCGAGATCCACCAGCAACTCGGCATATTCCATTCGGGGTGCATGGACGTTGTCTTCTCAAAAAACACAACCTGGACGTGACTGACCTACAAAGATCTGTAACTACTGTGGCCTAGCTTGTTCGGATAAAATGAACACAAACAACAAAAAGAAAAATGCAGTTTGTATGTAACACAAAAAAAAAATACCCTGGCCAAGGAAGCAAGAAAGACCACATGCCCACAGGAGACGAGGCAACTCTGAAAGCAACACCAGTGTCTTCAAGACTCTTCTAGCTTTCTCTTTGCGATGAGGGAATTGGTTCCGGAGCAGTACTCGTCAGTAGTAGTTGTGTTGCCGGCCCTCGGGGTCTTTCTTGTTTTCTTGCTGTTCTTCTGTCCGGGTGGTTCCTTCTTCTTTCTATTCTCCCTGTTGCCTTTCGTGTTTTTGGACCTCTTCCCATCTGTTCGCGCTAAAAACGTGAAGGAGGGTTTTCGGCCTCGAACACACAAGACAAACGCCGGGTTTGCAGAGCGTGCCAGTCAATTTGACCTGAAATTGACAAGGTAGAGTTTGTAATTTGATCGAAGCCGATAAACAAGGATATATCGGCTTTTCGCTAGTCGGTAAGAACCGATTAGGGGATAACTAGATCAACCGATTACAATTGATCCGGATACAAGGTAAAATCGGCTTCGAGAAGGCGATGCGCAACAAAGCGAAGCAGATCAAACCTGGGTGAAATCGGCAAAAATCAACAATCGGCGATGCGCAACTATGTTGATTCCGTCGACTTGCAGAGAGATCTATGAGGCTAAAACAATGTAAAAGAAAAGCTTGTAAAAAGTAGGTGTGTGTTGTTGGATTGATTGATTGCCCTTTTCGTTTGACGTCTATCCCCTTTTATAACACACCTGGCCGATCCGAGTTGTACATGGATACGGTGAGTTTACCCGTATCGGCCTTCGGTCTGATTTCTTTTCTTTTTAGAAACGGATTCCTTTTCCGATTCGTTTACCGATTTCTTTCTATACGAACATTTCTTTCCCGATTCAGACTGATTCCAATATATGCCAGATTTTGGTGCAAACACCATCTTAATTGAAACGGCAGAACTCCTATCTTTTATTAAAAAAAAAACACCAGTGTTTCTTTGTATAAGGCAAATTGCAAACTTGGAAATTTGAGATCCCTGGCTGGTCCACAGTCACACTCACACACACACACGAGGGGATGAATCAGCTCTCACACGCACAACAAAATTCCCTCTCCGTCTCCGCCTAACGGCTGGTAAAACGTGTCATTGTGTAATCTCACCAGCGGTAGGACACGTGAACAAGAGCATGGACCTCCTCATTAAAGAAAATGCACACTATTATACTCCAGCATCCTCTATTCTAGATGAAACGGACATCTCGATACCGACCGCCTAATCATGCAGTTCGTACTAGGATGTGTATAATTTCGTAAAGACTTTCACACGTCAGCTCGATCGTGAAGGTGCAAGGGCCATCACGCTACATACACTCCAGAAGCAGAGGCGAGAGAACCTCCCCTGGAAAGTAGAAACCCATTACATGAAATGTTTTTTCCTCCGAAAAAATGATACCCACCGTGTAAGGTCTCGTGGTTCTCACAGCCAAGATTAGACCTCCCAAACAAGACTTAAGAGTCGCTGACAAACGATAATCAACCGCGCTTATAAGAAAGGGATTTGATGAACATTATTCGGATGTTTTTATTGCTAAAATCGTCCAAATCTAGAATCATCGGATCATTGTTGAGATTAGATAGTATCGATTACATCCGATCCTATGATTTGATCTAACGGCTTGTGATATCTGGATGAGGTATCCCACGGTCTAAAATCTGAATGTTAGCTAAAACAAAAATAGTCAAATGATACCTATACACTCCTTGTAAGAAAATCCACTGGCTTGACTGTCATCGACTCATATGTAAGGAGTTTCCGTGCATGTTTTATTTCCCTCTTTGTTTAGAGCATCTCCAGCAAGGGCCCCTAAAACAGGGTCCCTATTTTGAATTTAGGGACTCCCCCTATTTTTTGATGCCCTGTTTTCAGAGCACAAGTCCAGCAACACCCCCTAAATCTCAGCCCCTATTTTACTTTTTCTCCTATTTTGACATATCCGCTATGTATAATCTTCATTTGACACCACTAAAATTCAATAAAAAAATATTTGTAATACATAAAACATAAGCATATTAACATTTACAATTTAAAAACATGATATTTCAAATTTAAATTTAAAATTTTCAAAACATGATAAAAATTTTGAAGCCTCTCATGTATTTCCCTATCTTCAATAATAGAGGTTGTACTCGTGTCCCTGGGAATTAGGGCTGAGGATGCAAATTTAGGGGCCTCCTAATTTTAGGGGCTTGAGTTGGGGCCCCCTGGGAATTGGGGCTGAGGAGGCAAATTTAGGGGCCCCCTAATTTTAGGGGCTTGAGTTGGGGCCCTGCTGGATCTGTTTTTTTTACTACACTCCCTATTTTAAGGTTTAGGGACTGGTTTAGGGGCTCTGCTGGAGATGCTCTTACACGGATTTCACGTTTCTGCATTCAGAAAAACTAAAAAACGGTATACCGTTGCAACGGTATACCTCTGAAACTCATGAAACTTATGATTTTTTGCACTGAAACTCATGAAACTTAGCACTAAAAACTGATAAAACATGAAACTGATGAAATTAAACACTGAAACTCGTGAAACCAGCACTGAAACTGATAAGTTTCATAAGTTTCACGGCTATACCGTTGCAACGGTATACCGTTCCCTAGTCACTCTCTTCTGCATTTGGACGCGAAGAAAGCAGGCTGCCACCTCACAATAAAAGGTTGGCAACTTTTGCGAGTCCGACGATTAAGCTCGTTCATTGCATGGTCATCCTATTGGTAAAACTAATCAAACAACTCGATGCGTAAACAAGGCTCCTAGGATTTGTCTGACCATGGTGATTTTGACAAGAACCATGTGCATAGCAGTAGGGGTGCTCAGTAATTAAGCATCAAGGCGCACAACAGTTGCACTGTGACAATTTTCCATACTGCAATTAATTACTAATGAATTAATGAGTATTCTACATTGCTTATTGCTTACATGAGAAAACTACATCTACTGAAGAGTGCATTCTGGACCTTTGACGAATACTAACTAGTACAAATTCATCTGGACTTTTCACGGTGAGATGTGTTACTTACTGTTGTAGTACAAGGATCACAGTGCCGTTTCATCAAAATGGATCATAGGAAACATTTCTTTTTTCACTTCCGTTTGCGAAGAAATGATGGGTTTGCATATCTTTTTTCCAGTTTAATGTTGTTCAGTACGACAAGTCCACATACTGCTACTTTTCTCTATGAAATCTGCTAGTGTTCCAAACATGAGCATTATCTTTCTGAATTCTGCCGTCTGTTGTGAACTTGTGGTCACGCGGCATATGCACAGTGTATTTTGTTGGTTTATAGCGACCGAAAATGTCAGTGGCCGTTAGCTGCCAGCTGAGTGAGTGAACAGTAGGGGGTGGTGGGTAACTGTAAACCGACATAAGATTTTTTTACGAGGTATCCAAATCTATCTTTTATAATATTAAAGTAGAGGTAAAAGAAGCCACCACGTTCGCTCTCAAGGCTAAAAATTCCTATATTAATCGGAGGAAAAAAGAAAGATCTACACCATTGATCGTGGTGGGTTCAAATTATAACAGTCTAGATTAAAAGAAATAGTTTGTGTATTGCATAATACAGGATCTAGATTATAACGGTCTAGATTAAATGAAAGAGTTTGTATCATTTATATTACACAAATAGCTAAAAAATTAGAAATTGGATTCCATAAATTTAAAAGAAAGAGTCCAAATATCTCCATCACTTATTTTGATGGGAACAGATTATAACGGTGCATATTAATCTATATATAGATATTTGAGTTATATAAAAAATACACAATTATAGAAAATATAGTTATATATTAAAGATGATCATATCATAATATCTAGCCGCGTAATTGTACGGGTAAATTTGCTAGTTTACATTAAATTACCACCAAAAGTTTAAAGGTGAAGACATTAATTTTTAGTATCTCTTGTTACTAGCTTAATGAAAATTTTGATACCTACGAAACTTCATAAAAAAAAAAAAAATCAAACCGACAAATGAGGGTGCGGCGAGTCAAATGAAATAAAAAAAAGGGACCACCGGGAGCTTAAACCTAGATCTCTCGTTCTCTTTCCTAGCTTCATGTGATGAGTTCTTGGGGATGATTTGGACAAATAATTCCATCACGTAACTTACTTCGGTCCTTAAACTGTCCACAGAGAGTCTTGATCATCTTGATTATTTTTTTTAGAAATGAGAGCATTGGTAACACAAAGTTGGCTTGGAGCATATGTTCTCTTGAACTATCTGCTCCCTGCCGCTGTGCTGGGTACAAGTGTACAAGCAGTGGTCACATGTGATTCCTATCCGCATCGCCAGCACCAGTGAAAATATACTGATTCCTGTGAAATTCTCAGACCCAACCGTCTGTCCGTCTCGGAGAACTGGCTCTCCACCTTTAGCAGCTGCTGCAGCCAAAACATGCAGTATTGACCATAGATTCAAGCTCGGGATGCGCATCATCAATCTCATACTCAGCAGTTGACCTTATTACCGAAGAGTTGGGTCATGGTACCATTAAATTCCTGTACCTCTTGGGACCCAATCCTTTAACCGCTGCTTTAGCCAAATTAACGTGAGGTACCGACCATAGATTCAAGCTTGGGATGCGCGTCATCAATCTCATACTCAGCAGTTGATCTTATTACAGAGAGGTGAGTACTAAATCTCTACTATATAAAGTGAGAGTTTCTTCCCACATCACATTAATTGCTCTGCTTAATTGCCCTACACAAGAAACGAAGCGTTGCTTTAATTAACCAGCTTTTGCAAGAAATGAAGCGTTAAAATAGATGTTTTTCGTAGCAGGGCACGGGGCATGTAACTAGTTACCTTTAATTACTTGTTGTAGGATTGATATATACAGTACAAATATAGTAATCAGAAGGGGGTAAATGATTGTCCGGAAGCTAAAACCAAAATTTTGATCTACTAAAAAATCGCCCCAATTCGGAATCAAATAATTGCCTCGTATTCAGCAAAAACATATTAACAGACGTTCGGTAAAACGCGCATTTCTGGAGATCCAACCGTTGGATTGATGTGAAATTTGAACACAAGAAACTAGATTCCAGTATGAATCTAACAGAAAAAGAATCAGCTCGATCGAACTTACGGATCAAAAGTTATGAACCTCGCAAGCTTGTTGTGACAGAATATGACGAGAATTGATCTAACATCAATTTCGTGATTAAAGAAAATCTTCAAAAGACTAACCAACAAAACTTTGAGGAACTCTAAATCAAAGCCCTAGAAAAGTTTTGGATGGATCAAATCAAGACGAACTCAAAGAATCAAAGTAGACAAAGAACCAATCTAGAACCAGAACAGATGAGCAAACGAACACTCAAAACAGAGAATACTATAGCAACGCGTGCACTGTAGCTTCGAGATTACTGTAGCATGCAGAGAGGCTTGAAGAACTTGATCTTTTATTCCCTTTTGCTATGGTTACAGTACTCCAAACAAAAGAGCACAAACCCTAATATCCAGCACACCCATAAGCAGGAGACAACCCCTCCTATTTATAAGAAGTAACCATATCAGAGTACGCATGCATGTCCACTTGGTCCAACATAGCCCAATACATGCAAGCCACCCCAAACGATTACAACTCTGCACGCGTATGGCTCACTTGGCATACTCACGTGACTAACCAGCCTCCATATGCACCGTTCTCTAGCCCGAACGTCCCGCATGACATCCTTGACCACCAAGACATCGATTCCTCCAGAACCTAGTCCCGAACCTCAGTTCCTCCATCAACCTAGTTCTGGTCCCGTCATCGACCACGTTCACCCTCGAGCAACACCTGCACATGAACAATCCACAAAACACAATTCCTAGCACAAGTTCTTCCCAACTTGACTCAGTTAGTCCATGCAACTACTCACATGAGCATTGCATACAAATCAACCCAATTTCAAAATTGCAAAAACCTAACCCGAGCACATCACGTTCACGGCGGACCAAATCCTTGGTCCGACGCACATAGGGACTAAACCCTAGAAAATCACATTCACGCCAGACCGAAACCTTGGTCCGACGCAATCCACGACGGACCGAAATCTTGGTCTGGCGTACACGTCAAACTCTCGGTTAAATGAAGAATTTGGTCCGACGAAAAAGCCTCAAAACCATGTTCACGACGGACCAAACATTTGGTCCGGCGTACATGTAAAATCACACCTCAAAAACGCCGTTCACGACGGACCAAAAAATTTGGTGCGACGTGCATGTAAAACTTACTGTTTTTCAAGAAACTTGGTCCGGCACAATTCCCTCAAAAACACATTCACGGCGGACCGAAGAAAAGCGGTCCGGCGCAAACGTGCCAAGCTCGGTTTCTTCAAAAAATGGTCCGGTGCAAAGAGACTCAGTTTCATGTTCACGACGGACTGAAAATTTGGTCGGACGCAGATGCGAAAAATGGTCCGGCGCAAAAAGAAAACACTTTGTTTTTTCAAAACTCAATCCGGCGCAAATGCAAAATTCTCTATATCCTGAAAACTTAGTTAAGTACATGCACAAGTGTATCAAATAAGACAACACATACACAAGCACCACACATGCCATGAGCGCAACCACTTTGCAATACCAAATTCATCACTGAGCCCATTTTTCATCACATGATTTCACACTTGTACCTTTGATACCTCTATTCTTTAAATTTTTGATATTTCTTGATAGTATCTTAATATATATTTTGATACCTCTCAATGACAATAAAAGGTCTCTCAAAATATGCATTGAGTTAGTATAAAGAAATATCAAAAGTTTAAAAGGTGATGGTACTAAAGTTTAAGATGATAACCCATGATACTTTTTAAGGATAATAAAAACTCTAGATAAATCCATTATGGTCTTATGAGTACTACGAAGGCAGGTAATTGGGGAGGTGATCGCTGCTCAGGCGACACGATCACAGGAAGCAACATGTTGCACTCGCGCATCCCTCCCTCCCCTCACTAAAAAACGAATTACTGACATCTTTTAAAACTAATCAAACAGCTTGCTGATAGAACTAATCAAATCAACTTGTTGATCTGTACAAAAAAAAGAGCGTAGGATTAGTCTGACCATGGTGATTTCGACCAGAACCATGTGCATATATAGTAGTTAAACATCAAGGCACACAAAAGTTGAATAATATTGTACAGTGCTTACATGAGAAAACGACACAGCTAAAAAAAAGTGGGTTGCGTGATCTGCCGTGATCATGCAGCACATGCACAGTGAAATCTCGTTGTTTTGTAGAACGACTTAAAATGTCGGTGGCAGTTAGCAACTTAGCATCTAGCGATGTGCGTGGAGAGTGTTGGTGGGGTACCTGTAAACGAACACATGGGGAGGCCGGCGCGGCAGGTCAAACGAAATAAACAAATACAGAATCACCATAGCATAGCAGCGCTGGAGGCGTGGAGCCAAAATTTATGTTCGTCTCAAACAAAAAATAAGTTATCATCATCATCATAAAAAATAAATGGTATAATAACTGTACAACACAGATATATAATTAAAAATAAATTTGAATTCTATACTTAATATTTTAATAAAATAGATAAATATATCAAAACAATATAGCGTAGTGGAATGGGAGAAAAGTTAATGCATAATTAATAAAGGTTTGGTGCATCCAAGGCTATCATAATTTCATCAACAATTGAATAAGAACCTGAACCTGTAAACGATGAAATTGTACATGTAAATTAGACATATATAACTACGAAGGTAACTATTAAGGCAAATTGTATTAAAAGAATATAACATACCACTAACACGAAGACTATGAGATATTTGTTGCTTACGAGATCTCATACTTTGAAAATGTTGTTAAATCTTGTTATCTTCAACGCTTGCAAATACATCTCACTCAATGTAACATTACGAGTCCAATCAATTAATCAAAAAATATATAAGTTGTTCGAATCAATATGTTCGAATCTACCCTTTAAAAATACCTGCAAACGAAACATACTCGCCGGCCTTAAAGAATAGGAGAATATCAACTCCACATCCTTCACAAAATGTTAAATAAGCTTAGTTGAAGCTCACATCCTTCACAAAATGCTGCTTGTGCAATACCACCTGTCATCAAGACTCAAGTCACACACTTCTAGTAGCTTGACAATACGAGACAGTAAATCTAACAACCATATCTAATATCTAGCAAAGCAACCTATATCTCTGACTCTCTAGAAAGACATCAAAATGGAGTTTTAGAGCATCTCCAACAGTTCCCAATAATTTGACTCCCAATAATCTTGGATTGGGAGCTTTCCAAATGTTTTTGGGCCTTAAAAAAATGCCATACTCCAACAGTTCCCATTTGTTTCCCAAAAAATATTTTGACTTGGTCCTGTGGTCCTGGTTTTGCTATCTTTCTCATCGCGCGCTCTGTCCGAGTTGATTCGGTAGCCGTGTCCGAGTTGAAGTCCTGCTTGTACATGTATACAAAGCTAGAAGTGGTTTCTTTGGGCATTGTACTGGTTCTCTTCAGTCCGAGTTGATTCGGTAGCTGTGTCCGAGTTGAAGTCTGGCATGTACATGTATACAAAGCTAGAGGTGGTTCCTTTATGTCTGGCGTGTACATGTATACAAAGCTAGAAGTGGTTCCTTTATGTCATTGTGTACATGTATACAAAGCTAGAAGCTAGAAGTTGAAGTCCGGCGTGTCCAAGTTGAAGTCCGGCGAAAAATAGAATCTCCACAAGCTAGAAGTGACACAATCACACAATCGCAGGCTTCAGGTTGCAGACTAAAGGAATCAGAAGCTATTCAAAGAAAATTCTTTTTTTATCAATTCATCTATCCAGACGAAGATAAAGGATGCAAATCATCCTGCAGAGAGGAGGACTGACTCAAATCTGATAGAGCACTTTCAGCTTGCTGCAGATAACAACAGAAGCATGTTATCGAAGTAGAAAATTAAATGTATTCAGAGAAAAGATAATGTAAAGAAACAATCAATCAATGACAAATTGAAGCTGCATAATCTCTATTCGCGTTTATTTTAACTTTTGACCATTATGGTTATCTAACAAGTATTTACAAGTTCATTGCTAGCTCCAGATTGCCTCCTACCACTAGGTTCAAATTTGAACTACTGCCATTATCATACATGCAATCCCTAATTAGATCAAGAAAATAGTTCAAGTAGAGACTCAACAAGGTGATTGAACAAAGTCATTGTTCTTAACTCCCCAAACATTCACTAAAATAGAAAACACAGACCGATGAAAATCACATTTGCCGACCATAATTTCAACAAGGGAAAAAAAGTTCTGACTAACCATAAACATCATAAATCCCACCGAAGTTTACACTAAAATCCCCAAATCGTAAAACCAATTCTCAAAAGCTCTAGTCACTCGAATCACAAACAAGCGGTGGATACACAACTTCTTCAAGATTATCGCACCATCACTCCCGTGTAAGTGGAAAATCAGCACAAATTGCTACATGGTACTCGAATTCACCAAACCGTCAGTAACCCACACCGAGCCTAGCCACAGAGGGAGGGTAAAGTGGCTTCCTCAACTCCAACCACTAACCTAAGTAGCAAGTGCCGTCCAAATTAGCAAAGACAAAGACGCCTCCAACCAGTTCGAAATTCCAAAGCCGCACAAAAAATCGTGAGAAATGGAAGCGCGTTTGGTTAAATCGGACGGAGCAAATGGACCAGGAGGGGAAATGGGTGGGACGGAGGGTTGGTCACCTTGAGGAGCTTGACGAGGGCGTCCTTTCCGAGGCGCGGCTGGGCGAGCCAGACATTGCGGCGGCGTGGATCTCGGAACCCGAAAACCTAGGAAGGCTAAGCAGTAGGGACGGGGGCGGAGGCCATGGAATGGAACTACGGAAGCACCTGCTCAAACTTACCGCGCTCAACCGATGTTCGGTGGGAGGAGGCGCCGGGTAGAGAGGACCCGGCGAGGGCGAGGACGCCGCCATGCAGTGGCGCCGCAGAGGTACAAATGGTTCCGTCGGATTGCGAAGCGGGCGCGCCTCCGTAGTTCTGGTCGGCGGAGCGTCGGGACACAGGGCGGCGGCGCCCCTAGGTCTGTAGACGATGGGGCTGGGAAGAGCCGGAATGGCGCGAAGACTGCCTGCGCACGCCGATCTGGCCGTGGGAGTGACGCGAATCCACGATTGGGAGCGCGGAAGCTGTGCGGAAAAATGAGGTCTGCGGGGTTCGGTTTTGGGAGCGCGAAAATTTAGGGAACTACAATGAGGAACTGTTGGAGTGTGTTTTTTTTCTATCAAGCCTAAAAACAGATTTTAGGAATGCATTTGAGGCACTGTTGGAGATGCTCTTAACTTGCAACTATCTCTCTTAGTTCAACACATCACACAAAGAACTATTTTTTAGAGTTGCTTCGTTCTCTTCCAGAAATATTCTTCGATTCAATTATAGCCGCACTAAATTTTAATTTATTTTCCATGTTTAGGCTGGGAGCTATTCTCTAATCTTCTGAAGTATCTGTCCCAAATCAATCCAGAAATACACTTAGCACTAGCCGAACTGCCGGAGACCCCCTTGCGCGCGGGGGGCCAGGGCTGCGCCCGGCGGGCAGGGTCGAGGTGACGACCGGCGGTGGGAGCGGCCAAACTGCGACCGGCCATGCCGGATCTGCCGTTCTGTGGCGCGGGGCGGGATGCCGGCCAGGTCCGCCGGGATCTCTCTTCCAAGTAGCGGTGGGCGGAGCGGAAGCGATCGGGGGCGACAACCGGTCGTCGGCGGGCGGGTGAGATCTGCGGACTGCGGCAGCCGTGGCCCATGGGTGACACGAGCTTGAGGATCTGCGCGCTGCGCCTCGGCGGGGTGGCTGGGCTGGAGCGGTGGCCGGCGAGAGGGCCCGGAGGCAGGGCGGGGGTGGCAGCCGGTGGCGCGGCGGCGGCGTGAGCCATGACGTGGTTGACGCGCTAGTGCTTGACGCCTTGACTGCGCGAGGATTAACGGAGGAGTGGAATGGCCAAATGGAAGACCTCGGCTCAGGCGGTCGGACGAGTCGGTCTCGGGCCACTACATGTGCTGATGCGCGTGAAGCACAAGCTAGCCGCAGCTGGGCTGGATGGGGTATGGCTATCAGCCAGCTGCTAGACGAAGATGAATAGTATTCTTCACTATTATTTAGGTTATGCCTCGGATCGAGGCCAGCTCCGCCCATGACCATGAGCTTAAGCGTCGATCGGTGATCTACCACTCTCTTTCATAGCTTCATGTGATGTGGTCTTGGGGAGTATTAGGACAAATAATTCCATCAACTAACTCAGAAAATTTTGAACCTCGGAGATTCCGAAGATCATGTGGCTCCATCAACATGAAGCACTGAAATGGCAGCACAACATTTATGCAGCACTGTCTCGCACTTCTAATCAAACCAACTGCAAATTCACGCTGAGCTCGGTTCTGTCTGCGAGAGCCCAACACCTCAACTAATTCTTCAGTTAGTCTTAGGAGAAGCCATGCGATAAGAGCGAGCTATAGTAAGCGCTCTCTCTCTCTCTCTAGTCTCTGCTGTTGCTGGCGGCATGCAAAACTTAAACATCAGAAACCACATGACTGTGCAGCATTTACAATGGCGATGTGGCCGGCCTCTCTCGGTCCCAATCTTGGCATTGGTCAAACAAAAAAACGCGCACCTTGCTTCCGCACTACGCGTCGTCTGCCAGACCAAACGCCTAAGCCAGAGGGACAGACGACGATCGGTTAAAATAAGCACGAGTTTACTCTTCGTCAAAATTGGGGGAGGTTACACTCCAGTAATCCATTTTTATTACTCACCTGATTTGAAAAAGAAACGAAAGTTACCAACGTGATTGCTGTTTTATATGTCTAGATAAAATGTCACATCAACTCTAATTGGATCCTGTTAATTTGATCCAGTCTAAGTTTAGATCACTAGAGATTACAAGTAGTACTATAAGCTAAGGCGGACATAACCACTTTGTTTTAGGGGGCTTCATAAACAAAAATGTCCAAAATATTTTCCCTTGGCATAAAACACAATACTATCCTCACAAACACACAATGCACAAGTAAAATTAATTAACCAGACCAACAAAGCTGTCAGCAGCAATCAAAATCAAATTAGTCTAAATTTGCAGTTCCCAAAATACCATAGACCAAACAAAACCTGACCAAAGTATGTTTGGGGCTGTTTGGTTTGTGTCCATTGGTTGCCAATGCTTGCCATGCCAAATTTTGGTAGTGTTGACCAAATTTGGCAAGCATTTGGTTTGCAACCAAATTTTGGCTAGATTCTTTTATCCATTGGCTAGCCAAATTTTTCTAGTTCATTTTCTAGCTAATGGTTGGCCAAACTTTGGCCACCAATTTAGACACCAAATTTTGACAAGGCTTGGCTTGGCAAATTTGGCCTCAAACCAAACAGCCCCTTTATATTTAGTTAGAGGCTAAATTAGAGGTAGAGGGGGGAAAAAGATGAATCAAAGGTTGAAGAAGATCAAGAAACTGTCTTTAGTTTCTTTACACCAACGCCAAGAAACAAGAAAACAACAGAAAATGTTCAAGGCAGTAAAGAAGGCCAGATAAACAAAACAGGAGTGAGAGTATTCCAATTTCTCTCTCTCTCTCTCTCTCTCTCTCCTCCCTCCTTTCTCGTATATAACTATCAAAACCCTATAACTATATATAAACTTACCCACAAAAAGCAGCCAAAGAAGGAAAGGGGAGAGGCAGGAGAAGAGAGGAGAGGGAGCCAAAGGCAGCTCCTCTTCTCGAATTCTGTCTTTCTATCTCTTCTTCTCCCCCTCCTCACCCGGACCCCGGATTCTTCAAGGGAGGAGAAGAGGAGAAGATGGCGAGGGAGGAAAGGTTCCCGGTGTGGGAGGCCGCGCTGGGCGCCGGGGTCGCCGCCGCCTTCGCCGCCGGGCTCGTCGGAGTCTACCTCTCCATGCCGGACTCCGACTACAGCTTCCTCAAGTTGCCACGCAACCTCGAGGAACTCCAAATCCTCACGTAATCATTTGCGCCCCCCGCCATTTCTTGTTTCGGTTGGCGTATCGTCAGTTCCGTTCACGAAAGCCTCCATCTTTTTTGGGTAATCGTACGCCAAAGCGGGTCACGAATTAATCCTGCACGTAAGTTTGGGAGACACATTTCGATTCCCTTTAATTGTTTGTAGAAGGCGCATCTGTTTGGTGGATCAACCCAAGAGTAATGCACAGATGCAGTTCTTATGCCATTTGTGTTTTGCAAGAAAGAATTGAGTTTTTGGTGGCTGCTTTTCGTGGATCGGAGTTTTGGGAATGGAACAGTTGATTAGTGTTAGTTTGTAGGGAATTATTAGTGGTGGTTGTCTCGTGGTTTGGAGGGATCTTATCGTTTGTTTGGCAGGATTTCTTTGTTTCTATGCAAGAAGTAGAGCATGGTTCTGGTAATTTTTTTGTTGCGTTGCATGCTCCATCTTTGATAAATTTGGGGAACTATAACCTGCCGATTTATTTGTCTGGACCATTTCAAACTGCCCTTCAAATTTGGGAAGATAGGACCCTCCAATAGTAACGTGTCTTACTTCAACAAATTCTGATTAATGCTTATATTGTTAGTCTAACAAGATAGAACTTGAATTGAAACCTAAGTTCCCAATACCACGTTTTCATAGTTCCCTGGATTGAATTAATAAATTTTAACGCATATAATTCTTTATGGAGTAAGAAATCCGTCCTTTCTTTCTCTAATTACTGTGTCACTTTCTTGCCAACCATTATTGCCATATGCCTTGGACTCAGTCCTAGCGTCTTTCATGTGCCTTCTGTGTAGTATTGGATAGCCACACATGTTGATCTGCTCTACACATCTGAGTTATCTGCTCGCTGCAGTCACATTGCATTGTAATTCCAGTGCTGTTATTGATTATTTGCTTAAGCATGTTCTGTTGTGTGCATCGGAATTATCCAATTGCTACTGCTGAGTGCTGACAATGGAATGTTCCTTGACTTCTAACCCTCAAATGGTTTCCTTGCAGTGGCCATCTCGAGAATTATACCAGTGACTACACCATACAGGTGTTGGTGGGTTACTGTGCTGTGTACATCTTCATGCAGACCTTCATGATCCCAGGGACAATATTCATGTCCTTGCTCGCTGGTGCCCTATTTGGGCAACTCCGGGGCGTGGCCCTGGTCGTCTTTGCTGCCACCGCTGGTGCTTCTTCATGCTATTTCCTGTCGAAGCTGATTGGAAAGCCACTGGTGTTCTCACTGTGGCCGGATAAGCTCGTGTTCTTCCAGAAGCAGGTAATTTCAGCACCAACATTAGTCAATGTTTTTTGGATTCAACAGTATGCATAAGAAAATTACGAGTTTATCTACTCTCCATTTTGACTATCTGATTTAAGATCCTCTGGGACTGTGTAGTTCATAACTGAGAAGAAGTAATTTGTCTTTCTTTTCAGGTTGCCAAAAGAAGAGAAAAGCTGTTGAATTACATGCTTTTCCTGAGGGTCACTCCAACATTGCCAAATACCTTCATCAACTTAGCTTCACCCATAGTAGATGTTCCCTACCATATCTTCTTATCGGCAACTCTCATTGGTCTCATCCCGGCTGCCTACGTGACTGTGAGGGTAACTATCACATGTGATACGACACCTATTAGTCTACCGCCCATAATGTCGCGATATTTGTGCTAACATCAGTCCCATTCTCTGTTGTTTTCTTTTCTTTTCTTACATACAGGCTGGGATTGCGCTAGGAGAGTTAACTTCGCTGAGTGACCTGTACGACACCCAGTCCATCGCGCTGCTGTTCCTGATTGGGGTTGTTTCAGTCACACCAGCATTGCTGGGCAAGGACGAGGCGCAGGGAAAAACACCGGCGATGGCAGTAGGCACTTCGTGATCACTGAAGCACCAGGTCGCGTCGCGTCACCTGTATATGTCAAACTCCAGCATGCAGTGGCTTCATTAGATTTTGAGCTAGAGACCTTGTGGCAGGACGACACATGGTTTGCAACTTAACATGACTACACAACACGGCGGGACCTTGGCCCCAAGTTCGTCGATCCATCATCACCCGCCTACAAGGAGACCTGTGTTGCCATCAAAACATTATTTCGTGGGCAGTCGCCACATTATGAGTGAATCTGGGAAAGCACAATGCCCATCAGACAAGCTGCTTCGATGTGTAAACAAGTTGTGCTCTTTAGATTGGACAAACTGGTCCAATCCTTGTATATACTAACCAGATTCATTCAATCCATATTCGGTGGTTCAAAGACATTTGCCTTGCTCTGTGTTGTTTCCTGTCTTCCTGAAGCTGAAAGTTTCTCACCTCCTTCCAATGTTGCTTGCTATAGATCTGCTTGTGGACTGGGTGGTGGTAATGTATGATGCAAATTGTTTGCCAGTTTCTTTGTGCCCACTTTGTGATCATGACGCTCTAGAGGGGTAGTGGAGTTATCATTTTGCTGGATGCAGAACTCAAATCTTGTCGTCTCCATTTCAGTGTTGATGTTGTGTATCCAAGACAGGGCCAAATTGGCGTGTGGCTCAAAGAAGAACGCAGTCATCAATGTATGCTTGAAGATTTGCTCTATTGGGCCCATCCTAAATCGGGTAATACAAGTGGCCCATTGTATAAAGTAAGGCCTAATTGAGTGACCAGCCCACGTATAGCTGAGCCCATGAGCTGGAGCCATGGATTGCATCGGCTTTGACTTGGCCGAGCCCTCGCCACCACCCCGCCGTCTCCGCCGTGACCGGGAGCACCAAGCGCCACAAGGCACAAGCCGCCGGGCCGGAAGGTGAAGCACATGCTGGGCCTTCTCCGCCGCGCCGCCGCCGCGGCAGCGTCCTCGCCGGCGGCCAGCCTCCGACAGGTGACAGTAACTTTCATTCTCCTGGGCGTTTACGAATCCCGCTGTTTGTTCCGCAAAAAAGTGTTCTGATTCGGTGGGTTTCGGAATTGGTTGGCCATACAAAAACCTAAGGATCCAGAAGTGTGTAACTGCGATATTGAACTGATAACTGCGAAGGGAGGTGTTATTCAGCAGCTGATTTGCATAGCTGAACTCTAGATAGCATCCTATACTTCTGGGTGATGTGACGTTGGCTGATCCAAGAGCTGGTTGAAAGACTCGATTCATGTGGAATATGATCGGGCTTCTGTGTTAAAACGCGAATTCATTCTGTGAACTGAAAACATTGCGACTGTTTTTGTAGTTGTGAATGCAAAATGCCAGTGTACTGCGGGGAGCTTGACGTGTTTTTTTTTTTTTTTTTTGCTTCTGAATTCTGCAGTTTCGGTGTGCTTACCATAGAAGCAATGAGAAATTATTACCTTGCCGAGGTGAGTGTGGCCATGCTCTTCTCTTCCTAGTTGTGTCCTGGTATTGATATCCTTGCTAGCTTTATGTTCTCAATTCTAATTGCTGGTGTCCAAAACACAAGTTATGATCTACAACATCGTACCATGACTTGGCGACTTGCCTCCGTCACTTGGTACTTTATTGTACCTAGTTCAGTTATTATATTCATTCCAATTGGACTAGTCATTACAATTTTTTGCATGATTTCATTTACTCTGTGGTGCACGGATAAGACCAAGAAGTTTCATATGGCCTTAACTGGGCTATTGCTGGAAGAGGTGTTGTTGTAAAAGATAAGGTCTTCTATAACTTGGAGACATCAGAGCTTCAGAAAGGTGGTTGTACTTACACAGGTACGTGTGTAAATTCTTGTCATTCACCTCTCTATGATTAATCATTTGTACATATAATTCATATGGTACTAATGTAATAATATATAACTTGTAACCTGCTTCTGGAGCTTGTAGAGCATTTGTCTGGAATTCCACTTCATGTTAAAGGGAATGCCATCAGCGGGGTTCGTGATGTTTCAAGAGCTCAATTCGCAAAGCTTCTGAAACTGGTAGGTTTTGATTTTTCGTTTTGACTCTCCATGGCATGTTATCACGCACTGATTCTTACGAATTGGTCATAATTAAACTTAGCCTCTTTTTCTAAGCAGACAGAATTTTATGTTGCCTCTTTTCAATTGAGCTCCAACATCTTTGTATGTTTTGATGAACTCCTTTCTTTAGGTGACCTTTCACCTTTCATCCATCTCAAGTCTGTATGTCCAAGATGGTGCCATTGGTTCATCTGCGGAATGTGATGCAAAGGTCCGTGTTATTAGCGATAACGCATCTGCTGTTCTGTTACTGTCCAATGTCCTTTGGAAAATACCAGATCGTGCAATTTCCCACGACACATGCCCTTTGACTATATATGTTGCGAGTTCCATAAGGTAATTTTCTTACGTATGATTTAACTTGTGCCTGCATTCAAGTTACCAGCAAGACCCCAAAACCTGTAGTTGCCTAGTTGGCCATAATGTAAGACACGAAGACCAATATCTTTCTTGATGAATGCCTTTGAACAGCACTAATGTCAGGAATGCTCTTGGTTCTGGAACACAATATGCTAATGGATTTGCAGCAGCAGATGTAGAACGCTCATCACTTATCCTGTGTGGTAAAGCATTTGCTGATTCCACTATGGTAAAAGATGCTCTTACTGCTTTGGCTGCTCCTATATTATCTGCAAGAGGAGGCCTCCCTGTTCATGGCTGGTAGATTCTGCTTCATTATTTTATTTTTTCCTTTTTACTCTTTCCATAAATATCTTATTTATCTTCCATACTGCGTGTATCAGGCTTCTGTCTTTTGTTGGTTCTATTATAATGTTGTTTGCTCCAGTGGAGGTCATAAAGTCCTGTTCAGAAATTCAGGATGCTCTTGTGTCCACTGACAGTGGTGTAGCTATCTCTTCTAAAGGGTGTACTGTGCTTTTCCCAACAAAGGCTAGGGCATCAAGTTTGTTTGCCAAACCAGCCACAGTGATTATTGTATCATCTGATAGGTAATGAAGAACCTGTGCCTCAAGGATACACAACATCGTTTGCTGTTCTGAATTATCTTTTACATAGTACTATAACAAGTTTTTTTGCTAAGTTAGCAACATTTAGTGCTGTGTTTTTCGGGTGGTTAAAATGAAAAGGAATTGTAGCTTAAGGAATGAGACTGCATATATAGTGCCAGTTGTTACTTTCCCTACACCTGTTAAAAGACTAAAACTGAGTTTGCTAAAAAAAGTGTCATTGTCTTCTGTCCTTTCAGCACCGATGCCCTACCATCAGTATCAAAACTCTCTCCAGGTCAGGCTGCTTACCACTTCTTAGCAGGATATCAGGATGGTAAATTCATCCTAGCTTACAAAACAGGGCCCTACCCTGTTGACCCGCTTGCCCTTGCAAATTCCTTATTTTCGCATGTATGTTGCTCAGTTTCTTTGCTTTTCACTCTAGCCTTTAGCTAGCGCTAGCTCTCTATCTTCCATGATTCCATCCACTATTGTTGTTGTGGTATCAACGTCAGAAGACTAATGTTCTACCTTTGCAGTTGAAAGAAGATAATACACCAACATATCTGATCAATGCTAAGAAGTCTGGAAAGTACATTCATGGTAATTTAAAATTTATCATCGTTTCATGTATTATTCAGTTTTACTTTTCTGGAATGAAGGACATTTAGCTTTCAAACATTGTCAAATACAGGCAAGGACATCATGAAACTAATAGAGCTGGCATTATCTAACAATCTACCAGACAGCAAATCTGAAGACATTAGGGGTAAATAGTTCATGACACCAACATATAGCCAACATCAATGGTATAGTGCAGCCCTTTTTTGACAGAAAAATACATGTCTTTTGATTGCAGTGGGGGAACTTAAGGGGAAGTACAGGAGCTTTTTATCCGGAAAGTTCGGCAAATATTTACACGAGGAATTCTCTTTCTGAGAGATAGTCCAATGTTGTAGTGTACATATTTATCTTGCACTGAGTTAGGTTTACATTTAACTTGAACTGAGATAGACTCCCCCTGCTCTCAACCACAAAATACATTATTAGCCCTTTTTTCGATGGTAAGTTGGTAACTAAATTGTACCTTCATAAACGGATTCACATGTAAAACACGAACATGTCAGTTAAAATTTTGTAAAGCAGCAGAAGCTTTCAATATATATAGAGAAGTGAGCTCCAAATTTTGTCTCTTTGTTCACCTTTCTGTGGAGCCGCTTCACATCCATCAGTCCATGATCCCAGTAGGGAAAGATTTACTATACTACATGGCTACATGCGAACAATGCAAGCCTGCTCCCTTTCTTCATGCTGCAATGTTACCGTTCCATCCTTCTGGAGCAACCAGACTGCAGTGACACAGCGTTCTGGACTACTGGGATCACCAAGGTATGCAGTGCAAGTGTGCAACGTTTCATGACAGAGGAAGGTGCCGATCTTGGATGTCCCGTGTAGGAATATTGAACCCTGCCGTTTTGTTCATGCAGAGTGTCAGAGCTTCACATGGTTTCACTGAGAAGAACTGGTAGTGGTGGTCCCCTCGACAATGGTATATGCTTCTCCTTATCTTGTAGCCGATCTCCATCCACAAGAGAACAAGCAGTAGGCGCACCTCCAGGTTCAGACTTGCATCACTCATATCATATTGAATCGCATTTGAACTCACATATTTGGCATGTATTGGTGAAAAATCCAACCGATTTGGTTGTGGGCATGGAAGTGAGCAGTGAAAGATGCTCATGTGGGCCTTATGTTTTGGTGCTGCAGATGGACTCATTTACTATGATACATTACTGCCTTCTTACTTTGGTAGGAAGGTCCTTATCCCAACGGTCTAGATTAACTGAAACAAAACACATTGCCAAGTAGTACTCCCTCCATCCAATTATATAAAGTGTAACTTCTACCAACGCAGAGACCAAGGAAGTAGTTGTGTCGCGCAGGGCTCGAGAGGGTTAATATCGCGCGCGTGAATAGGAGTCGAGGAGGCGACACACCCTGTATTCTGGGACTTAAAAAAATAATTGTGCTTTATATTTTAGAATGGTGAGAGTAGTAATTTTGGGGGTATGGATTGATTTGAACAATAGGAAACTATAAATTGAATGTTCGTCCTTCAGACACAGACTAGCCTAAGCTACCATTGTTCTGTAGCCAATAAATTATGAATTTATGGTGTCATGGACATCACTAGACCATAGGACCTACTCCCTCTGTCCCACAAAGAGTGCATTTCTAGTGTTCAAATTTTGTCCCACAAAGAGTGCATTTCTAGTCCGTAGGGCCCAGCTGTAAGTGTATGCATGCTCATTTAAGTGCTTGTGGAAACCGAAGCACCAACATGCTTGTGTATGGAGTAATGAGGGTCACATTGGTCATTTACCTTGCACACTAATCTGTCTTAAAAATCCTAGAAATGCACTCTTTGTGGGACAGAGGGAGTATATACCAACATAGCCGGCTCGCTGCCTTTCCGTGTGTGTAGCACTGTTGTGAAAATTGCCGACTCAACCGATTAGATGGTCGATTAATCGAGGATGGTGACTAAATCATCACGAATAGTTTAATTGAAATGTAATTAACTCAGTCGCATGATTAATTAACCGTATAATCCAATTAATCGGCCGCTTTCTTATTAATCATCCGTTTTTTCTGTTTAATCACGAAAATAACTTATTTTTATTAACTAAATATGATAAATTAGTTTATAATATTGTATCATAGTGTTCGTAGTATGTATCCAAAAGTATAAAAAATGAAAACATGTTGTGGAGTGATAATTTACAATAACTTTCTATAACTAAAATATTTCTAATCTCTACTATTCTAAAGCAGCACTTGGTGGCAGCGGTCCGTTCTTCCCACGTCATTAATTGCCGCTTAATTGCCATGCTTAATTGACATGCTTAATTGCCCTACTTAATTGCCCTGCTTAATTGCCCTACACAAGAAACGAAACGTTGCTTTAATTAGCAACTTTACTTGAAAGCAAGCGTTAAAGATAGATGTTTGATCTTGTGAAATAATTTTTTTATTTTTTAATCTTTATTTTTCGTTATCAATTTTGTTTTTCGTAGCAACGCACGGGCATGTAACTAGTTAATTCTAAATATAAATGAATATATAATAAGAACCAGTACAACGTTGGTGTCTAGGAGTCTAATGCAGCCTCTTGTATTGACTTGTTAGTTAGAAGGTTGGGGAAATGCTCAAACAGAAGAGTAGTTGGAGCAAACCCATTATTGATGAGCAACAGCCTCATCAAGAACCCGACTGGCTATCACATGTTTTATAGGCTTTTTTCCATCCAACAATGTATAAGCCGTTACCATCACCACTCTGCAACATCAGCTGAAGAACATGGAGCACCGTGATACTTCAGATTCAAATAATTTTTGCTCATAAAGGTTCTTAAATAAGGGGGCATATCCTGTGCAATCAACACTTTGGTGCCAATCACCGTGCAATCAAACTAAAAAAAGTTTCAAAAAATTCTGCAAAAAATCATGTATGTACATCTCAACTTACCCCATCTACATATAAAATTTCATGATCAAATTCGTCTTATGTTAGAAGTTACAAAAAAGACAAATTTCTAACAAACTTTTACATTTCAAATGCACCCCAAATTTGTCTTTTTTGTAACTTCTAGCATAGAACGAATTTGATCATGAAATTTTATATGTAGATGGGGTAAGTTGAGATGTACATACATGATTTTTTTCAGAATTTTTTGAAACTTTTTTTAGTTTGATTGCACAGTGATTGCACCAAAGTGTTGATTGCACAGGATATGCCCCCCTTAAATAAATCTGCACTATAATTGATTTGAATATTTCTGCTCCATGTACAGCATTACGGGGGCATATATGGATAAATACATGAAATATAATATGATTATATGAATGATCATCAAACATCCACAATGTAAATACAATCAACCTTTTGTATTCTCTGAAACATCCAACATTGATTTACCATGGTGAGGCAAGACTCAGAAACTAGATGACTAGTCAAAGAAAGATGTCACATAGCATACAACAAACGACCAAAGAAGAAACTTCAGATGATTTTGTGCTAATTTTGACTTCTCTTCTTCAGTAAACCACCAAATTTCTTCAGCAAAGGCTTCTTTCTTTGCTGCTGCTGTTTGGTAGGCGATGTACTGCCACTGTTCATCTTCCTCGACTGCAAATTGTTGCTGTCAAGAGCGGCATCTCCCTTGTTGGACTCTAAATCGACTTCTGACTCGCCGTCATTCTCCTCCTTAGATGAGTCATAGTCAGTAACCTTACTCTTCTCCCACATCTTGGCAACTACCACGACCGGTTCATCCTGCTCACTGCCCCCCCTGTCATTTGCAAGTAGGGAAGAGAGCTCCTTTATCTTCTCAGAAGCAACAGATTCTTTTGCCTGCAAGTCGTCGTTCTCCTGTTTTATGTTCTGCAATTCATTTTCTTTGTCTAATAGCTTCTCCTTCCATTGTAAGGTCTCGGCCTTAGCCTCCTCGCTGGTTCTGTTAGCCTCCATTAGCTGAGCTTCAAGATGCTTCATCTTCTCCCGCAGCTTGGCATTTTCATTTTCTCTGTCTTTCACCACCTCCATGGTCTTATCCATCTGAACTCTGATACTGACGATTTCGTCTTCTGACTTTTTAATAGAGTTAACAAAGCTTTGCTCTTTGGATTGCCATTCCTCGGATGCACTCTTGGCTTCTGCTTCCAATCTTTCAACTGACTTCTCGAGGCAAACTTTCTCATAGTTTGCTTCATCAAGCATGACCTCATAGCTCTCCTTGGTATTCTGCAGGCTCGCATTGAGCTTCTCTACCTGTGCCTGCACATGCTCAATTTCTTCTTGTTTGATGAGGTAATTCTCCTGTGCCTCTCTTGATTCGGCTGACATTTCGTGCAAAGCAGAGGCCAGTCCCTCCATGGCCTTCTTAACCTTCTCAACTTCATCTTTGCTAGCTTCTAGGTCCTTGGCCAGCTCATTCTTCTGTTCAGTCAGGTTCTCGATTTCTGAACTTGCATGCTTGTCATTGTTCAGGGCCTCTATTTTCTCTTCTTCCTCTGCCTGGAGCTTCAACCTAAGCCCTCCTATCTCTGCCCTTAAATCAACTGCTTCCTTCTCTGCAGTATCGAAACGTTCGCTTGACGCTTCGATATCTCCCTTCTGCCTAGCTACCTCATCCTCCAATGACCTGACCTTGTCCTGAAGCACAGCGGCCTCGGATTCTTTGTCTTGGAGTAAAGTGTTTGTTGCATCCAATTCTTTCATGGCTGAATCCAAAGAGTCACCCTTCAGAATATTAGACTGGTCAGCTTCCTCCAATCTGACCTCCAATTGCTGTCCTTTCTTCTTCCACTCATCAGCTAACCCGTCTGACTTCGAGCCTGCCTTCTTAGCATCAGCAACATCAACTTTGAGCTGTTGAACCGCACCCTCCAATTCAACCACCTTGTCTTCATCAACCTCTGCTTTCTCAAGCTCGAGCTTTAATGCGGATTTCTCTGCCTCAAGCTTTCTAATTCGCTCGGCGGCTTCTTTCGATTTGCTTCCCACCTCGGAATCAAGCAGCCCTTTCAGACGTCCCACCTCCACATTGAGGAGCTCGATTTTCTGAGCATTCACCTCGGAAGCACTCATGGCATCATCTGCCTGGCAAAGTGCCAAGTTCTTGGCATCAACTGCATCTGCCAGTTCGTACCTTGCCTTCTCAAGCTGCTCCACCATCGAACGCAGTGCGGCCGCATCAGCTTCCTGCTGGCTCTGCATGCTCTTCAGCTTCTTCCGCAGCTCATCTTCCTTGCTCTGCACAGACTCGATGTTCACCTGCTCCAATTCCATGGCACGGAACTTCTCTGTCTCCGAGTTCTCCACAGCACTGCTCCTCACATCGAGTGATTCCTGGAGCTTTGCAGTGGCCTCATCAGCCACCTTCTTGGCACTCTCCAGTTCTTCAATAACTTTGCCTTTCTCCTCCTCCTTCTCCATCAACTGCTCCTTGGCCTTCTTGAGCTCTTCTCGAACCGCAGCAAGCTGTGTCTGCAGCTCCTGAGACGGCCTCGCGGCCTGCGGCTCCTGAGGCGGCTTCGCGGCCTTCCCTTGATTCTGAAAGCCATTAAAACCACTCAAGACTCCACAGAAGCACTCAGCTTTCCGCATAACAGCGAGATGAATCGCGCTAATTCTCATACCTCTGTAGGTGGGGTGATGATCCGGGAGGCGCTCTTGGGCGCCTTGCGGTCGGCCGACCCGGGGGACTTGTCAGCCGCACGGGGCGCGCTCGGCGGCGTGCCATGGGCAGCAGTCGCCTTGGGGACAGCCGGCTTGCTCGTCTTCCCTCCCTTGGGGGTCGGCGGCGTGCCCTTGCCGTTTCCCTTCGCCTCCGCCTTGCTGTTGCTCTTCGCGTCGGCCAACCCAGATCTGCGCTCCAAAGAAACCAAACCGCCATCAGATCAAGAACCACCATTCCCTGTTCATGCCATGCCCACCAACGAAGATCCAGCACGCCCAAAAAAAAAATGAAGAACTTGCAGTGAACAAGAATCAGAGCAGAATGCAGAGAGAATCGGTGGATACTTACCTGGTTTTGGAGCCCTGCATTACTGAGCCTCTATCGCCTCTTCTGCTGCTTCTTGTTCTTGCTGTGGAGGTATAACTGGGAGGTGCTATGCATGCGAAATTGGAGGAAGGAGTGCTAGGCGATGGGCAGGGGTCTGGAATTTACTTGCTGCTAAAAAAAACACACCGGTTTTGATCGATATCTCTCATGGTTTTTCTGTGCAAGAGGTCACGTTTTCCTCTGGTCTTTTTATTAGACGAGAGGAGAAGGTGAAGTGAAATGAAAGGACAGGCCAGTGGCAAGGAGAAGACGGCCGGGTTGGAAAGTGTTAATCTTGGAATAATTGGTGATTTATTTTTATTTATTCGTGCTATTGATTATTTGTTCTGTAATGTAGCTAGAGTCACATATTAATAATACATACGGATAAATAATAAATTATACCGACTAAAACAAGACAAATGACTCTTTCTCCCGATAATCTTCAGGTTAAGAGTTTAAGATGTCATTCTATCGCAATGGCAGCGCCTTACTTCAGCCGGGTTTGCGGCTGCGGTATCACTTTCGCTAACCACCTCGTTGGGTTTATCCTAGGAAAGTAGCAGGGATTTTTTTTTTTGAACAAGTACAGCCACAGGAATGCTACTCCTGTGTGCATTCGTTGTTTTTTTCTCCTCTTTTCCTTGATAAAGTTCAGTATGATGTCTGCTGCTTGGATAATTTCTAGTATTTTTTTCGTTAAAATTTATAAATCTTATTTTTAAAATAAGTTTATTCATAAATATAAGGTGTATTTTATATTCCAATACAAAATTAGTGTGATGTCTCTAATAAATATTTATTTTTACATTATATCCTCTATATGCATGTATTGAGTATGGTGCTTGGTGATAATAATTAAGGGTAATTTAGTTATTTTCAATCTTCTTGGTCTATGAACTAAAAGAAAATAGGTTTTATAAACTTCGACGGAGGGAGTACTAATTTTAACATAAATTTGTGCAGCACAATACTCTTTTCTTGGCTTGACGGCTCAAAATAGAGGCTGCATTCTTTCTCTAAACTTTTCTCTAATATTACTCTTCCCTTTTTATATACTTGGCACTTTTGATTTTTATTGTGCATAGTTGACCATTATTTGTTTAGCAATACATATGTACATGTTTATAAATATACAATATTATTAAATTACTTTTCATAACAAATCTAACAATACCATTTTCATTTTATAACTAAATATTTTAGAAATTATTATTAATTAAAGTGTGAACGGTGAAAATCAACCGTGCAAAGTGAATAAAAAAGAGTAATTGGTCGATGTACAAAACCAGGGATCTCTAAATCGAGCTTATGAATATAAATCGGTTTGCCTTTGTCTAAAAAAATCAAAGATTGCAAAGAATAGGAGATGGGATTGCTTCTTTATTAGCCTAGTGGCGTAATCAGAGTACGCACGTGTGTATTATCTACAGAAAATTAGAATGCTATTATACACTTGATCTTACTATCACCCACTCTCTTTTCATACTTGCGCAGGCTCCTTATTTAATAGAGCGAAGGTCCCACCAAAAGGTGTCTTCTCGTCAAGAGGCGTCTTTTCGTCAAAAGGTGTCTTCTCGTTAAAAGGTGTCTTTTTGCACGAAGTAACTTCCGAACGATTGATTGGAACATGTCAGTAAAGAAATCATCCGCATACTAGTTGTGCAAGTGTAACTGCTTCTCTGACCTATTTACTGGTCGAGACGAAGTATAATATGTTACCCCGACCAGTTATGTGGCCTGAAAGGTTTGAAACCCAACCAATGTATACTTATCTGGTCGGGGGAAATGTAACCAATTACTTTCTCTGACTAGTGTTAGTATACACAGTAGTACACTGGTCGAGAATATGGTCACATGTCTAAAATATGGTGCTGGTTGAAATTATAACCAATTAATGGGCCTTGGGTTCTATTCTTACTTAGTGAGCTTTTTATAAGAGTGTAGGTCCATTAATGGGGATAGGACTAATTAATCGCCATCAGCTAGCCCCCAAGTTTTGAGTAAATGTATTTTATTTGCTCAAAACTTTTCATCTTCCAATGCCTCATAGGGTTTGTGCTAGTTATTGAACTATTTAAAGGCACATAATCTAAGGAAATCTTTGCGATTTTTCTTGGTGACTAAAGTGACAATAACTGTGTTTATGGGGTAATCTATATAAAGGAAGGTAAAGTTAGCAAACCCTTCTTCAAGTTCATTTGTCTTTAAGCTTTCTTTTGGCTCTTGAAGTTTTTTTGTCTTTCGAGTTCTTTTCTCTTTCATTTGCAATAGAGAAATTTATTTTCACCGAAAGCAAGATCCAAGAACTTGAGGCTCAAGATTTGACCCCACAGCGTGTGATGGTGCACTAGGATCCTAGCAGAGAAGATGCGAGACCGGTCCCTCAGGAAGGGCGTCTCGTGCTTTTCACTGCTTGCACCAAGCTAGGTTTTCGTCTCCCTAAGAGCGAATTTCTAGCCGATGTGCTCGATCACTATGAAATCGAGCTTCATCATCTTCCCCAAAGTTCTATTTTGATTCTGAGTATTTTTTTTTTGCATCTTTGCGAGGCTTTTCTCGGTATTCCTTCTCCCGTTCATCCTTTTCACTTCTTCTATCAATATACAAGAAATAATATGACCCAAGATATCTTTAGGAGTGTTTACTTTAAGCTCCAAGATAAAAGAGGCGCTCAATATCGTTTCCTTCTGATCAAAGATACTTGGAAGGACAACTGTCGAGAGTGGTTCTACTCAGAAATTCCAAGGTTAAGACGCCTCTGGTTTATTGACAAAGTGGCTCTAACTTGGACGAGGCCGGAGCCAAAAAAATGAAAAAAACTCATTGGAATTAATTGATGAGGAACGTCTAATCATCAAGACCATTTCTAAACTAGTTTCAGGGGGCTTGTTGGGGGCAGAAGATTGTTCATGATTTTTTCTGTTTCACAAATTGGGCCCTTCGAAAAGGCGGTTCAGACTCGCTTGGAGGATAGAAGGTGACCATGATCTTACCAAGGATGAACCTGGAGGTAAAAGAAAATTTCTCTTAATTTTCCTGGCCTCTTTTTATTTATACTTCAGATCTACTAACATACTCATTTTATGATTTTTTGTCAGTTCTGACTGTCGGAGAGATCCATGAGAAGGTCACAATAATCTTGCGGGTCCCTTTAGATGGGTCCGATCAGGCTGATTTGGACAAGCAGCCGCCTAGCTTGATCGGACAGAGTGATGAGTTCATTAATGAATGCATCGAGGTAAGTACCAAAGTAAATTTTTTGTTATGTTGTTCCTTAATTATTTTATACTAACAATTAAGTTTTACTTTTTAGATGCATGGTCATAAGCGAGTTGCCGACCAGTCAGAGGTCTTGGCCATGTCTCCTTCGATGAAGAAGAGGACGGCTGGAAGGGGTTACTCAATGGTGGTGGATCATACCACTGCAGGGACTAGTGCTGATTCGGCTAGCGCTGGTCCAACTCAAGGTACATGCTCTTAGCGTGCACATGACTATCCTCAAGCCCTAAGAACACATGTATGTAGTAGAAGAAAATACGGTGCACGAGATATTTAGTATAAGAACTATCCCTTGTTCCCCTGTGTTCAAGGTGAGGAGGAAGGGAGTGATGAGGATGATATTCCTCTAATCCTAAGGAGGAAGAGGAACATTCCTACGTTGGATGTAGGGACATCCGATACTCCCTTATTGTCCTGGAACATGGACTTGGGGTGTCTTTCAAGTAAGTCTTTTTAATCTTTAGTTCTGAGTAACTTTATTCTTCAGAACTAAATATAGGTTCCTTAATGTATGTATTTTTTAGTCTACCGGCTACATCTCAGGCTACAGCTCAAGCAAATTCTGAGGTGAACCCACCGATCAGTTTTGTGACGACCAGTGTGGAGCCGTCTTTAACACCTTCTGATGAGGTTGCCAAGGAAATTCTGGCTAGTGCGCAAAGCATTGAGGTGGCGCCGACCAATGTTGAGGGTGAAAATCCTTCGAGCACTGGAAATTATAAGTTTAAGGTCAATTAGTTTTGGTGATTGGTTTAATATTAATGCTTAATCATTGTTTAATGATAAATCTATTCTCAATGAGACTAACATGTTTATCGAGTTTATTGTTAGTAGTCTCATATTTGGATGAAAAATGGAAAACCAAGGTATGCACTTGTATTAATATTCATTATTTTAATACATACTTAGTATTCAAGTTAAACTATGAATTCCTCTATTGTATTAACCTCAAAATGTGTGTCATGTCTCTTTATCCATATATTACATGGATGCACACATCTAGGCGAGTTCGTGATTTAACTTGATGTTTCAAATGTATTGATCCATGTCTTCTTCCCAAATATTAAAGGATCAAGACATTGTCTCTACTCCTTGAGTATATGCTTAACTTGCATAGTTGTAGTATATTCATGGTATCTTAGGATAAACTCCAATGATATCAAAATTGAATATGTGCATATTGATTCAAAGTCAACTATATGTATGCACATATCCTTGTGGAGTTTATTCTACAGTTGATGGATTATAGTATTGATCATTTCTATATATTCCACATGTTATGGATCTTTACTTTCCATCAAAATGAGTATATAAAAACTTGTGTAGTTAATATATACTCATATCAATTTAAATGAAAATTTAAATTGAGGTCG
The DNA here is from genome assembly GCA_036346355.1 of Rhipidocladum racemiflorum. NCBI lineage: Eukaryota > Viridiplantae > Streptophyta > Magnoliopsida > Poales > Poaceae > Rhipidocladum > Rhipidocladum racemiflorum. Next base: position 63,734,994 of record CM070576.1, on the reverse strand, counting down.
ATTTTCTTCTAATCATCGCAGAACATTTTCTCATGTGTTGGTGCTCCTTTGATTGGTTAAGGACAATCGATGGTTCTTGAGTACATTGAAGCATGTGTTGCATCTAAATACTCAAGACACTCATTCATTCAAATTAATTTGGGTTTTGCTCAATCGATATTAGAGGCATCCATTATGTGTTAATGGAGTGTGATAGATGATTGAGACAACCATGTATTTTAGATTAATATTTTGAATGAGTTTGAAATAGATTTAATCCAAATGGTTAAGATGAGGAAACGGGATATGAGCGCCATCGAGTGTGGATGGGCATCAAGAGAAGATCCCGAAGGAAAAGTTCATCAAGAGTGGATGAACAAGAAGGGTGCCGATCCCAGGAGAAGAAAAGATTGAAAATCTTAAAAGTCCTAAAGGGGATCGCATGCGGTGACTATGGTATAACTAAATAAAGTGTCTAGTTTAGGTAGATCGTCGTACTATTAAGAGAGGTTAAGTCATTTGCTTGAGCTTTATCATGTGTTGATGAACTCAATCTCTTTATTTGATTTTTGCATAGAGCTAACCATTTGGCATGTGTTGCGAATGGGTGAAGCTCGTGCATTAGTATTTGCATAATGCTTTGATTTGCATGTGTTGCAAATGGGGGAAGTTTATGCATTGGTTTTTTGCATGGAGCTTTGATTTGCATGTGTTGCAAATAGGAGAAGCTCATGTGTTGGCTTTTGCATGAAGTTCATATTTGCATGTATTATAAATATTTGCATGAAGTTCGTATTTGCATCCTGTGTACAATCCCAAATGTGTTCTCACGTTAGAAACCTGTTCTACATATTCATGAGAATGAGGTCATCACCGACCATAGTTAGCATCACCTGGGCCAAGCCTGTTGAAGGGATTTGTCCATTATGGTCCATTCCTCAATTGGTGGTCGGAGTTGTGTTGGCACTGACCAGATGAAGAATGCTCCGCACAGGAATCGGTCTGAGACCTGGTAGATGGAGACATGCTATGTATTTCTGTAGCAGTCTTTTCCATATCAGTAGCTAAGGATCTTATAAGTAGTATATTATCTCCATCAATGGGTTGATTTAAAATTACATTAGTTATTATACGAAGCCTATCCACATGTGTTTCTTCCTGTGAATAACTTGGAACCGAGTTTAGATCCTTTACCATCGCCCTTGGAACTTATGGCTTGACCGGAGGGATATGTCGAGGTCGACCCACTGAGGGATCCGGTCTCCGCGACGTTCTTAGTTGACTGATATGGTATAGGTGTCTCGTCTCTTCCACGACCTTTTGTTTTGAGGCAGCGATGTTCTCACGCTATCCTTGGGCAGTTTTTTTTGCCCTTTTCTGAGCTTTGCGTTGTTCATGTCACACCTGTTGTGCCTCTGTCTCACCCATGACCACACAGATACGGAATCTATAATGGACAGATGGGGTAAACACTCTGTCCTCATATGAGGACGGGGTGTAATTGAGTTTAAGTTCCCCGAGAAGATCTTCTGAAGATGAACTTTTATGGATTTTATCATCATTTTTGTAAATTCGAACATTGTCGACTCTCATAGGACATAATCTATAGACATCTGCCTCTAAGATAGTGGCAAACAAAGAGTCACTCTTACTTCTTGATTTTGTCTCAGGAAGTGGTGATTCCGATGCGACCTCACCCGATTTTGTCAGGTTTTTTATTATGACAATTCTGCCTCTGAAACATATTCATAGTAAAATCACACTTACCTTCCTCTTCTATTATGAAGTCGTCGACGTCGAGATTGGTGTAGTCGGCTAGATCGAATGAATTATTTTCATCCATTGCTTAGGTGACAGAACATTAGCTTTTTTAGTCCTAATTTCTGACGGATGCCCTCCTTTTAGAGCCAACTATCGATGTTCAAAACCAGGGGGTTCTCTAAATCGAGCTTATGAATATAAATCGGGTTGTCTTTGTCTAAAAAAAATCAAAGATTGCAAAGAGTAAGAAATGGGATTGCTTCTTTATTAGCGTAGTGGCGTAACCAGAGTACACACTTGTGAATTATCAAGGGAAAATTAGAATGTTATTACACACTTGATTTTACTATCACCCACCCTCTTTTCAGTCTTGCGTGGGCTTCCTATTTAACAGAGTGCAGGGATAACACTTATCCTGCCAAAATGTGTCTTATTGTCAGGAGATGTCTTTCCGCACGAAGTAACTTCCTAACAGTTGATTGGAACATGTTAGTAAAGAAACCCTCCCCATACTAGTTATGTGCGGGTGTAACGGCTTCTCTAACCTATTTACTGGTCGGTGTGAAGTATAATATGTTACCCCGACTAGTTATGTGGTTTGAGAGGTTTGGAGCCTGTGTAGTTATCTGGCCGGGGGAAACGTAAGCAATTACTTTCTTCTATTAGTGTTAGTATACACATTAGCACACTGGTCAGGAATATGATCATGTGACTAACATATGGTGCTGATTCAAATCATAACCAATTAATTTGCCTCGGGTTCTATTCTTACTTAGTGAGCTTATTTTTCGATAAAAATATAGGCGTATTAATTAGAATAGGACTAATTAATCGCCGTCCTATTTGTGCAAGCTTTGCGTAAGCTTTTGCCTTGCCAGACGTGAGAAGCAACTCATCCTTGTCAGCTGCAGGGATCTTCACATGTAAAATTACCAAATGTGCCGGCTTCAAATTTTTTTTAACCAAATGTACCACTAGAATTTTAGAAACTACTGGGAGGATAAACTCGAACGGCTACTGTGCCTATATATCTCTCTATCGCCTAAAGAATGCTTAGTGATGGTGGTGGTGCGTCTATCGTGCCTCTTTCTTTTTTGATTATATATTTTCTATTTCAACAAATTGAATATTAAATATTAAAAAATTCGAGGTTTTTTAATTATCTATTAATGTGCATGTATCTGTGGTATTTTTGAATATATGGAATTAGATAAATTTGCATATTGCCTCAAACACTTGAATCACTCACCGCGACGTTATCCTCGTATGATTGTGCAATTATGTCTTAGAGCATGTACAATAGTACTTGTAGGCTGTCTATAAGAGTATGTTACATAGAATTTTAGATGTTATGGAGGAGAGAAAATGAGAGAAAAAGTTGTTATCTACTATTTAACAAACGATCTTATATACTGTTTTATAATGTATATACTATTGTACAGATAATCTATTAATTATATAAAAGATCATTACAGACAACTATATATATAATTCATTGTATGAGTTATCTTTAATACTATCTATAACTGATATAAAGGTTACTCTATTATAAATAATCACCATCTATACCACCGTAAGTACCTTTAAACCCAAAACTCTTCCTTTTAGTCTACTCAAGATCAAGAAGGGGAGTAGTACGGTAGTACCCCTTCCCCCCCTCAACCGCAAAAGCTCGCGCTGCTGTATACCACACTGCTTGATCGACCACCCACCCCCACCCGACGTCCTCCAATCAGTCTCCAACCTCCTCCTGTCTCTCTCGCCTTCTCTGCTCATCCCGTCATGCCATTGCCGTCCCTCTCACTGCCCATCACAGCTGTCGACGTACGTCGTGAAAACCCTAACTCCTCTCCCTTTTTCCAAAACCAAACCTTAAAACACCCTGGCCTCCACTTCAATCAACATCTATCCAAACCACGCGACGATCGACCAGTTTAGAGTGCAACTTCTTCCGACGGCGGCCGACGCTGATGACCGATTGGGGGCACGACGGCCATGCACCATCTTTGGCATCGGTGGTAGCAGCGGCTAGCAATCCACAGTGGCGGCCGATTGGGAGCAACAGTAGTTCCACTACCCTTCAACGTTGGTGGCTGATTGGGAGCTGCGAAATTGCACGTGTAATAATATATAATGTCCGGTGCAAAAGCTTCGAGATCACCTCCAAATTAAGTCTGGTACAAAAACTTGTTAGGATTATAATATGATTGAATTCCATATCTGACACCTTTAAATCTCTGCATATTGACGAAAGTTCTTACATATTATGCTAGATATATATTTGATATACTTCTCGTTTTTGTTAGCGCATAAACCTGTCATCGCATTACATTAGTTTGTTAGCTGCATGTGCATGTAGAACTGCATGGTAGGAGCTTGACCGAGCAAGTCTCACGGCGGCATGTTAGCCCACGTATGGGATGGAGTACGCATCATGGAGAGCATGCCGTGATTAGTGGCTGAAATGGTCTTTGTAACCGCTTTAAATACCTGCAAGAAATATCAGAAATCTGCGGCGCTTGCGGCACCAATTGCTCGTGTGTTTACTCGTTTTCTCCAACGTTCCAGATCGCGTGATATTGGCTTAGCTTCCACAGTTTTTAGCAGGGCAGTTGACAGTTGCTTTATATTGTTCATACTTTTTATGTATAGGCTTTTGTATCTGAGTTGGGCCACCCTGACTAGGGGTGAAAACGGGTCGGGTAATTCCCGAGTCGTATCCGTATTTTAAGGAAAAACTATCCGAAACAGACGGGTAATACCCGTACCGAAAATAAACGGGTAGTACCCGTGCCGCATTCGATCGATGCATACGGCAGTGCGGGTAGGATACGGATGAGCAATACCCGATACTATCCGAGATAAAGCGGGTCGGGCACGGGTACCGATCTTTATGCATTTTCGGGTACCCGATTATCTTTTTTGCTTTGGAAATGGAGGACATTCATGAGACTTGATATCTTGATGCATGCATGATGATCCTTGTTTTGTGTGTTCATTTATGTTAAGTAAACTCTATTTGTCACTATGTGTTGGACTATATGTGTAATTTTTAATCTATGTGTTGGACTATGTTGGACTCTATGCGTCTTTGTTAGACTCTATGTGTCTTGTTGGGTTATGTATTAATTGGACTCTATGCTTCTTGTTGAACTCTATGTTGCATTATATTTTACTTGGACTGCTATATGTTAAACAACATGATTATTGAACTATATGTTTCATCACTTGTTCTCATTCTACCTATTTCGTGTACTATCCGACAAAATATCCGATACTCGTTTTTTACCCGCTCGTTAATACCCGGTATCCGTTGTTAACCCGTTCTGTAAATACCCGTATCCGTACCCGTACCCGTCCTGTATTTTCATTACCCGTACCCGTCCCGTATCCGAGAAAAAAAATATTAGGGTAGGATATGGGATAACCTATTACCCGCCTGTATCCGACCCGTTTTCACCCCTAACCCTGACTCTGCTCAAGCTGTCATTGTTGTTTACCAGGAACTGTCGCAGTATCCCTTGCTGCATGATGCATGCTAGCCTGAAGGAATTAGATTGTAATGGATTGATGTACTGCTTCATCGTTACTACAAGTCATCAACTGCCAAATTTCATCCGAAAATGCAAGGATGCAAAACCAGAAGCAAGTACATCATACAACCGTTTGTTCTGTCCGAGGATACGAATGCGATTAGTGCGAGTCTTCAGTCATCTTAAGCCGTGCATGTGTCCCTTGTTTGGAAGGTGTTGTGGATGACGGGTTCTTGAGGTGGAGAAATAAAAAAAAAAAGTTTTATATTTTCCTTTCGGTACTTATAAAGTTTCTAACTTGCATAGTTCAATTTACATGGTTATTCGTCTTACGCATGTTTCATCGGAATAGCATGTAGTATATTTTTTATGTTTCAGCCTTTCAATATAATTGTTTGGCAAGCTGTGAACAGATTTGGGGAGCAATATTTATACTTGTTTATATAGCTTTTGTACTTGCAAGGCAGTCGGCTAAAAAAAGTGTGGATTCAGATGGTGTATTTTTTTTTTGGATCAATTCAAATGGCATCGTTATCTCTATTTGGTTCAATTCTAGTATAATCTTTATAACCATGTAATATGATTCTTTTGCCAAAAGGGAAAATTAAGTACTCCACCGGGCTTTGGAGGTGATTTCGAAGCTTTTGCAGGTCGGTGTGTCTTCTTGTTCCTCGGGTTTCCTGGGAAATCGTGGTGCGCAATACACGAGCTAGCCGACATGATGATTAGCAAGTCTAGTAAGCTACTCCCTCTGTCCCACAAAGAGTGCATTTCTAGGATTTTTAAGACAGATTAGTGTGCAAGGTAAATGACCAATGTGACCCTCATTACTCCATACACAAGCATGCTGATGCTTCGGTTTCCACAAGCACTTAAATGAACATGCATACACTTACAGCTGGGCCATACGGACTAGAAATACACTCTTTGTGGGACAAAATTTGAACACTAGAAATGCACTCTTTGTGAAACAGAGGGAGTATGTACAAAGGCATTAATTACCCCGTTTCTTAGTGCTGATGTGGCCTATTTGAGCTGATGTGGCAGGAGGAGAGAGAGAAAATTCCAAAACAACGTCTCTTGGTGAAGCAACGTCTCTGGGAGTTTGCCCCGAAGCCATAGAGACTGCTAGAAACGCGTTGTACGCTTATCTCATCTTCTCCCCGTCTCCCGAAGCAAACAAGGATCAAAGAATATACAAAGAATTAATTAACTTGTAATTATTAAGAGACTGTGATAATAGACGACCATTGTATCAACTTCATTCAATACTGTCTTTTCACCTTAGAAGAACGCGCTAAGAGACACCTGCAGGCTCTTTGTTGTACATGCCCCAAGAAACTAATAGTAAATTAAAAATTAATTTGTATAATAATTATTTTTAAAAGTTGTTTTTAGATTTTGTATAATAACTATTTCTTCTCTCTTATATATAAATAATCTGTTTATATTTTCGTGTGTATCTCTTTTCATTTTTTTCACTCCTTTATATAAACTAAATCTAATTTATATAGATTAAAAATTAAATAAGACGATTTTATTACACGTGACGTGCCCTTGGTTTAAAGTCAAAAGCCAGATAAGAGAAGCTTTTTTGGTTTTTTTTTTTAATGAAATAACCCTTTGCCACTAAAAGTCTCCAAAATTACTCACCAAATGACATCATATATAAATTGAGAATTCAGCCACCATCTCATTTAGGGTATTTTAGACTTTTCATCTATAAGCTGTACCATCTAACCTATTAATAAGCCAGGATATCAAACAACATGTCTTAGCTTAAAAGCAGACAGCTTAAAAACTCATTAAGCCAAAAAACTAGTTTTAAGCCAAAAACCAAAAAACATAAGTCGAAACAAACAGAGCCTAAGAACGTGACTCAATCACCGTGCACGATGGGATTCCTGGTATGACACGGACAACAGCTTGCGTACTGTAGTTGCGGCAAATTCGCTTTGGAATTTGGTCGCGGTGTAGAGCGGCAAAAGACTTTGAAGTTGCTGCCATAGCGGTCAAAACGAGGAGGCATGCCAGGCAACCATAAAAATAATTTCATCCGGAGTAAAAAAAATATACTAGAAGGAATTACCGTATTTTAAAAATCTAGAAACTCCCATTGAAGAGATTAGGCGTTTAGAAAATCCAAGAGAAAAAGTTTTGTCCTAGCACTAGGATCATTAAAAAAACATAAATTACTGCAGTACTGGAAATCTATTTTACGAAACATGGGCCATACGAGTACGTCTTGGTGATGGGAGATACGCCTTTCTTCTGTTGTTTCATCCATTTGTATGCATCATATGCTATCGGGCAATTAGAAGATGAGATGTGGATGTAGTCCCTTTTAAAGACGAAAAGAACCCTTGTGTAAAATGCAGAAGGATAAGGAAAAATAGGCCTTTTGTAACAGCCCAATACTTAAAATCTTTGTTATTTATGTGTTAACTTATTAATTTACACATTTTTTTAGCTTTTCCTCGAGTTTAGGCCATGTATAAAAAATCTCCTATAATAAAAACAGCAAAATTCAATTTTTTGAGAAAAATTAAAAGCTGATAAAAATATTTCAAATTATTTTTATAAATACCAGTTGATATAGGTCACGGCGATTAATATGTGCTTAAATAATTTATGGGTTTATACGCTTATAAATGAAAAGGGTCCATAAGAAAAAATAAAACCCAAAGCCCATTACTTGATTATAACATCAACCAGATTCAAAATTTGTCACGTGGAGATATTCCAGACCAAAGTACAAAGCACTAGTCGAAGAAATGGTGTGCCCTAGTTACCCCCGATCAACTATACACACATTGGTCGAGGACGGCTCATTCAGTTGCTCTAATCAGCATACAGGTCGGGCATTAAATAGCCTTCGCCCCGACCTGGACTGGTCAGGAAGGAAGTTACCTCCTCATAAGACTAGTGTGCGAAAAATGTTCTCTTTGACAGGTACAAACAAGTGATTGGAAATTAGTCCTTACGAAGAGACGTCTCTTTACACCTTCTGACAAGAAGACACCTTTTAACGAGAATACATCTTGTGACGGGAAGACACCACTTAGAAGATGATAACTGCCATTTCTTCATCCGGTATAAATAGGTGTAAGTACAACCTCCATTAGGTTGATCCATTAAGTTGGTTTTGGTGATTAATGACAAATCCTAATATGAGACTAATGTTTAAGTAATTACTATTTTCGTCTCATCAAGGATGATTGATGATCATTGACAAATCTAATTTATAATGAGACTAACATATTTATTGAGCTTATGTTTAGTAGCCTCACATTTGAATGGAAAATGGAGAACCCAAGGTATGCATTGTATCAATGTTTATTATTTTATTGCATACTTAGGATTTAAGTTGAAGTATGAATTTCTCCGTTGCTTTAACCAAAAATTGTGTATCATGTTTCCCAATCCATATATTTCATGGATGCACACATTTAGGGGGAGTTCACACTCTAACTTAATGTTTCATTGCATTGATCTATTTCTCATTACCACATATAAAGGATCAAGACATTGAAACTAAATCTTTGAGTATACATTTAACATGCATAGTTGTAGTATACTCTTGGTATCATAGGATATGCTCCAAATTAATAAAATTGAATATGTGCATATTGATTCAAGGTCAATTATATGTATGCACATATACTTGTGGAGTTTATTCTATAATTGATGGTTTAGAGTAATGATCATTTCCATACATTCCACATATTATGGATCATTACTTTCCATCAACATGAGTATATGAAAACTCGTGTAGTTGTTATATACTCATGTCAATTTAAATGAAGATTTAAATTGAAGTCGTTTATCTCCTAATCATCAAAGAACATTGCATCATGAGTTGATGGTGTTCCTGTGATCGATTAAGGATAATCGATAGTTCTTGAGTATAATGAAGCATTAGTTGCATCAATATACTTAAGACACAAATACAATTATTCATTTAATTTGATTTAGATTGTGCTCAATCATTATGAAGGCATTCATTATGTGTTAATTGAGTGCAAGGATGATTGAGACAACCATGCATCTTGGACTAACTATTTTCATAAGTGATGATTGAGCCAGGTTAGGTCCAATGATGGTTAAGATAAAGAAACGGGACAAGGACGACATCATGAGGTGATGAACGTCAAGAGGAGATCCCGTTGAGAAGGAAAGAAAAGAATGTTCATCAAGAGGAGATGAACAAGATGTTGTGAGAGCCGGGCGATGATCCGATAAAAGAGAAGTAGAGCTGTGTGACAATCTTGAAGAGAAGATGATCGTAAATCATGAGGACTTCAAGAGAGAGCGATGTGACAATCCCAGGGAAATGAGGTATGATTGAAGATCATAAAGGCCCCAAAGGGGATTGATCGCGTGCGGCATCAAAGGTAACTAGATAGAGTGTCTTGTTATAGGCGTGCCGTACTATTAAGAGGGATGCAACGTGGATGATTTAGAAGTGTCTCTGTGCTCAAGTGTTATCTATCCTTAAATAGATGAGAGACACAATACACATCACGTACACCGGGGTTGTTTGTCTTTTTGTCTGAATCGGATGTTCCGATTGGGGATCGGATGTTCCGATCCATCGATAAGTCCGGTGGTGTGTTGGTGAGAGTCTAGAACCTCTCTGTGAGGATCGGATGTTTCGGTCTTTGGATCGGATGTTCCGATAAGTGTTAAACTCAAAAAGGGTGCTCTCTGGTCAAATCGGATGTTCCGATCGTGAAAATCGGAAGTTCCGATCAGTGTTTTTAGTTTGCAAGTGTGCTGATTTTTTGCCTGATCGGAAGTTCCGATGCAAGTTCCGATGTAAGTTCCGATGTTGGATCGGAAGTTCCGATGTTGGATCGGAAGTTCCGATGTAGACTTAGAAACTTTTTGAAAGGTTTCTGTAAGGTGCCTCTCTGCCCAGATCGGAAGTTCCGATGCAAGTTCCGATGTATCGGAAGTTCCGATGTTAGTTCCGATGTGTTTATTGGATTGAGTTTGTTCTGGAGTTTTTGCCTAGTCGGAAGTTCCGATGTTGGGATCGGAAGTTCCGATGTGTGTAAAACGGCTAGTTTTCTTGCTCCAACGGCTAGTGTTTGGGTGTGGGGTATAAATACCCCCCTTGGCCGGTTGGGAGAGAGGGTTGAGGACTTTTTTGAAGGGCTAAACAAGAGGTTGAGCTAGTGGAGTAGAGAGATCACCTTGGGATGCATTTGTTGCTCCTTGGTCATCTCATGAGCTAGAGAGAGCTCTAAAAACTTGTGTTGTGATTAGGAGTGGATTGAGTGTTCCTCCTTGCTCCTTCTCCTTTGATCTTAGTGATCCCTCTTTGAGTGAGGTGTGGGAAGTGAGAGTTAGTGCTAAGAGTGAGATAGATTGAGAGTCATCTTGAGCACTAGAGTTCATTTCCAAGATCATCCATTTGTTGGATTTGTTACTCTTGGAGTTTGAAGACTCCTAGACGGCTAGGCGTCGCTCACGAGCAACCAAAGTGTGTGGTGTGCCGTGAGAAGTTTGTTGAAGGTTCGATTTCACCTCCGAAAGGGAAGAAATCAAGAAGTGAAGCCATATCTCAAGTGCGACCGAGATTGGCGAGGAATAGGGTTGGAAAAGACCCGGCTCAAGTGTGACCGAGCCTCCTCAACGAAGACGTAGGAACCTCCTTGGAGGAAGTCCGAACTTCGGTAAACAAATCATCGTGTCAATTCTTTACATGTGCTTATTGCTTTACTTTGCTATCTTGTATTGAATTGATCTATCTAGGGATGATTACCTCGCTAGCTAGCTTTACCTCAAATTTTTGATACTTGCTTGTGCTAGCTTTGAGTAGAATTAATTTGTGTTTAGGCGTAATTCGTTTTGCAATTCTCTAGACTCTGTTCTAATCGGATATTCCGACCTCGTATCGGACATTCCGATTAGACACCGGAACCTCCGACTTCATATCGGAAGTTCCGATCTCTTTTCCGCTGCGTAGTTTTAGAAAATTGTAAATCGCCTATTCACCCCCCCTCTAGGCGTCCATCCTCGATCCTTTCAATAGGAGGTCCGTGCAAGGACAAAAGGGGATGATTGATCGCATATAAGAAATAAGCAAGATTAGCGTTAGTGTTTTTAGTTCTCCATTCAGAAGCCTGTACCATGTTAAACCCATGTGATTGAATAAAAGGCATTCACATTCATCATATCTTTATGGTCTTAATTGTTTCTACGCAAAGGTAACCTCAATCATATATGTAAGCTCGATCTAGGGACCTCGGGTCTTGAACATCAACAATAGGGGTGGGCATTTTTAGGCCGAAGCTGAATCACCGAACCGAATTAACTGATTCTTTTGATTTGTTTGGTTTATAGTTCGGTTTTTATGTCGATATTATTCGATTTAAGGTTTGGTATTTCTTCTGGAAACTGAAATTACCGCAAACCGAATAGCCTCAACTCAGTTTAGCCCACTAGCCTAGGCCCTAGGACTCCAGCTCGCCAAACGAATCCCCATTCGACCATTCCCCAATCACCACCGATCGAATGCCTCGACCCAGCACCTAGGGTTTCCCCACCACCCACCTCCCGACGATGCCCACCTTGTTCGTCTTTGGTGGCAGCGGCCCTGGCGATGTCTCGCCAACGGCCATCATTGAGTGGTTGCAAGACGAGACGGGCTACCCCTCCCCGTCGCAAACCTCGGAGCAGCTCCGCAAGATCTGCCGCGGCAACATGCTCCCCCATGTTTGCTCCGAGCGCACCGTTGCCACCGTGCACCGGAACATCGTTGTCCATGGTGTCACTGCTAGGCGGGCACGAGAGGGGGGCACCGACAGGGCGACATGGGAATTTTTCACTGTTCTAGCCCATGTACATTTTTTGTTTCAAAACTAATCCCCTAAGCGTTTTTGCAAAAATAGCCCTTATCACGGGTTGAAAGCGTTGTACTGCCGTGTGCAGCGCCCTCACGAAACTGCACCAACCATGTGCAGCTCCCTTATGAAAAAGGCTACTTTTTTAAAAAAATAAGAGGCTAAAACAGTAAAAAAAATTCGCGATATGGTGGTAAGAGAGGACAAGGCAAGGGAGCACGACCTCGTAGCCGTGGGCGAGGAGGTTGAGCGGCTGCGGGGGTTCATGTCGAGGCAGCCCAAAGAGCTATGCACTCGCATAGTCGCATTGCCGAGGTCGCGCGCGAGGAGGCATAGCACAAGCTCATCCTAGGCGAGCAACGCCAGGTACCTAAATTCCTGTAGAATTAGCCAACTAGGCTGTACAAGCGAGCGACTGACTAGCTATCCATGGTGTGATTACGTGTTTCTGTTGGAGAGAGTATGGCGATTAAATTAATTGTATTTAATAAAAAACCAAATTAATCAAATTAATTTTTTTTATTAAATCAATTTGATTTTTTTTATTTCGATTTGAAAATTTTGGTAGCTAATTTTTAAAAACTAAACTATTTTTAAATCAAACAAATCGAAAAATTAAATGTTCACCCCTACGCCCAGGCCCATGGCCTCCCCTCATAAATGCCCAGTAGACTCGGTCATCGCCACCTCAACTCGCTACCGTCCACCGCCGCCAATCCACGCACGAGCTCCTACCCCCACATCTCTCCTTTTTGTCCCATCTGCTTGTCGCATGAACGAGAGGGAACGAGAGATGCGTTGCTTCGACCGCTCTATCTCACCACGCTCGCTAGAAATGACGAACTCCCTACACTCTTCTCCTTACTTCTTAAGCCAAATCGCTCGATCATGTCATCTCCTCCAACTCGCTGATTTCAGCATTCCCTCCAAGAACCAGGAGCTCTTGCTGTGAGAATAAGCAAGTGCAAGATGTGAGGGAATTCCACACCCTCTGCACTGGGCTGTGCTTGTATTATATACTGAAGCTTGCCGTATCGGCTACAGGAGAGAACAACTGAATCTAGCGATTACTAAGGAAGAGAGAGAGAGGTAGTTACAAGGAAACGTGAGATCCTGAGGAATAGTTCTCAGTTACATACTAGGAAACAGTCAATTGAATATCTTAATATACCCCCTCAATCTCAACCTTCTTCAACAAGATTGAGATTGCGTTGTAGGTTTAAATGTTGCTGTCTTGCGAGTGGCTTGGTGAGTCCATCAGCAAGCTGGTCTTGAGTAGAAATAAACCTGATTTCCAAAAGCTTTTGAGCAACTCTTTCTCGAACGAAGTGGTAATCCACTTCGATATGTTTTGTCCGAGCATGGAAGTGAGGATTGGCTGAAAGATATGTTGCTCCAATGTTATCACACCACAGATGAGGAGGCCTAGACTGATAAACTCCAAGTTCTCGTAACAATGACTGAACCCATAACAGTTCTGCAGTTGCATTCGCCAAAGCTTTATACTCGGATTCTGTGCTTGAACGAGCAACAGTGGCTTGCTTCCTGGAGCTCCATGAGACAAGATTTGAACCAAGGAAGATTACATACCCACTCGTTGATCTTCTGTCATCAGAACATCCTGCCCAATCAGAGTCTGAGAAAGCGCTCAGCAGCATGGAGTCTGACTTCTGAATTTTAAGCCCAGTTGTAGCAGTAAGCTTTAGATACCTCAATATTCTTTTCACGGCAGACCAGTGCACAGTTGTGGGGGAATGCATGTATTGACAAACTCTATTAACTGAGAAGGCTATGTCTGGTCTGGTGAGTGTCAAATACTGCAAACCCCCTACCACACTTCGGTACAGAGAGGCTTCTTCATTTGTTAAGGGTTCACCTTCCTCTTGTGAAAGTTTTTCTGAAACTGACATTGGCGTAGACACAGGTTTGCAATTTTGCATCTTCCCTCGAGCAAGTAACTCACCAATATACTTCTTCTGTGTCAAAACAATCTCTTCACTGGACTTCCTTTGCACTTCGATACCCAAAAAAAAGTTTAAATTTCCCAAATCTTTGATGGCAAAGGCTTCCTTCAATTTCTCCAGAAGACTACTCACAGCTTGTTCTGACGAGCTGGTAACTATGATGTCATCTACATAGATCAGCATGTAGATGACGATACCTTCCTGATTATAAATGAATAGAGAAGGGTCAGTTTTGGAGGGAACAAAACCTAGTTCCATGAGTTTAGAACTAAGTCTTGAGAACCAAGCTCGTGGACCCTGCTTTAGACCATAGATAGCTTTTTCAAGCCGACAAACAAAGTTTGGATGTTTTTCATCCTCATATCCAGGTGGTTGCATCATACAGACTTCTTCTTCTAGAATACCATGTAGGAAGGCATTTTGTACATCTAGCTGTCGTAAGCACCATTGTCTGGTCATTGCAATGCCAAGTATCAGTCTAATAGTTGTTGGTTTGATCACTGGGCTATATGTCTCCTCGTAGTCTAGACCATAACGTTGTTTGAACCCTTTAGCTACAAGTCTAGCTTTGAATCTGTCCACTGTACCATCTGCTTTGGTTTTAACCTTGTACACCCATTTGCATCCAACCAAGTTCCTTGCTGCTGATGGTGGAACTAATCTCCAAGTCTTGTTCCTCATGAGAGCTGAAAATTCCTCGTCCATTGCTACCTTCCATCGAGGGTCAGATAGAGCCTCAGTAAGGCAGGTAGGAACTGCTTCTGATGAAGTTGACATGATAGCAGCTTGATGAGCTTGGCGTGGACCTTGCTTTGGATCATAGAAGACAGTACCATCGGTGAGTTGTTTATGTTTGAAAATCTGTGACTTGGACCTTGTCTGGATGTGATGAGGAGCAGTTGTGACAGGTTCTGCACTGGCCAACTCTGCAGAAGGAGGTGATTCAGATTCAGCAGAGGCTGCTCCCGAACTTTGTGGATTAAAACCTTGTGAATTAATGTGATGATCCATAGTTGCTATTGCTTCATTGAGTTATCTGTACAAGCTGCAGTATCGCCCCCTGGCTGAGAATAGCCTGCAGAAGACATATTAGGCTGTTCGGAAGGCAAGGCAACAGTCACACTGGAAGGAACAGAGTGCTCTACAACTGGTAGAAGAGGAGACTCAACCGTGGATGATGTGTTAGGCAGAGCTGTCAAGGAGGCAAAAGGAAACACTTGTTCGTCAAAAACAACATCACGGGAAATGTAAACACGACCAGAGGGAATGTGCAAACATTTGTATCCTTTGTGAGACGGACTGTACCCTAAGAAGACACACGGTTTGGAGCGAAAATCAAGTTTGTGATTATTGTAAGCCCGAAGATGCGGCCAACACGCACAACCGAAAGTTCTTAGGAATGTGTAGTCTGGTTTAGAAGTGAAAAGTCTTTCTAATGGGGTCTGATTGCCTATTATACGACTAGGAAGTCGATTGATAAGGAAACATGCTGTCGCAAACGCTTCATCCCAAAACCGGAGAGGTACAGAAGAATGGGCTAAAAGCGTGAGGCCGGTTTCTACGATGTGACGATGTTTTCGTTCAACGAGACCATTTTGTTGATGTGTGTGAGGGCAAGATATTTGATGCCTTATGCCTTGACTAGTGAGGAAAGTGTTCAATTTTTGAAATTCTCCTCCCCAGTCACTCTGGATAGAAATAATTTTGCAGTTTAGAATCCGTTCAACATGCTGCTGGAATTTAACAAAGGTTGGTAAAACATCTGCCTTGCATTTAAGCGGAAATAACCAAGAGAATCTACTGTAGTGATCAACAAAGCTTACATAAAATTTATTGCCATTAACAGATGTGCGGGCAGGACCTCATACATCTGAAGAAATAAGTTGCAAAGGTGATGTGGTGACACTGGTTGAAATTGGAAACGGGAGTTGATGACTTTTGCCTAATTGGCAAGTACATCCGAAGAAATCTTGGAGCTATAGAAGGCTTGTTTAGGCGATGAACGACGATCTGATGACACAACGTAGAGTCCTCCCTTGCATTCTCCTTTAAGAAGAATTTCCTTCGAGTCCTGATCTTTCACAAGGAAAAAATTAGGGTGGAATTCTAGGAAGACATGATTATCACTGGCTAGACGTTGAACTGATAGCAGGTTGCGAGCAGTGGAAGGAACATGGAGAACATTTTTTAGATGCAAAGGATGAGTACCAGTTGAAAGAGAACAATGCCCAATGTGCTGAATTGCCATACCTGAACCGCTGGCGAGATGAATCGATCCTTTCCAAAGATACTTCTCCTTAGTGCTCAGCTTGTCGAGTTCGTTGGTGATGTGGTATGTCGCCCCTGTGTCAGCATACCAGTCGATGTCATAGAAAGAGTTGGTGATTGTCGCAGCCATTTTAGGATCCTCAGCTTGATAGGAGTGGTCAAAGCGGTGGTAGCACTTGAGAGCAACATGTCCTACTTTGCCACAGACCTGACATACGGGTCTGTTGCTTCCGGCATTCTGCGGACCAGAAGATTGCCCATTGCCTCGCCCAGAAGAAAATCCTCCGTGGGGGCCTTGCCTGCCTCGGCCACGTCCACGGCCACGGCCGCCACCTCCTCCTCTATTGTTCTTGTATGCCATATTAGCTATCGGAGTTGAAATCTGCACGGTGGTGTTATGCTGATCTTGCCGTGTCTCATAGTTGAGAAGATGAGAATATAAATCATCAAGACCCATAGGCTCGGCACGAGTCGTCACAGAGGTGACAAAAGGATCATAATCGGCATCTAAACCAGTGAGCAAATAGGAAATGATTTCATCAGTACGAAGAGGTTGCCCCGCAATGGCGAGGCTATCGGCAAGAGCTTTGATTTTGTGGAAATAAGCAGATGCAGAGAGATCTCTTTTTTTAATGGTGGCTAGCTGCATTCTAATTTGCATAACCTTGGCTCTGGAGTGTGTGGAAAACATACGTTGTAAAGCTATCCATACATCATGAGCAGTGGAAAGGGATGCAACTTGAGCAAGTAGATCAGGGGACAAAGAAGAAAGAATGGTACTCATAACCATCTGGTCTTTCTGCATCCATGCTAGATGTGCAGGATTTGGGACTTGAGTAGTCCCTGCTGTTGTCGTCTCCATGTTGGTAGCCTCAGGGGCAACGTCGGTGCCGTCGACGTTCCCCATAAGAAGTTGGCTGCGCAGGTAAGGAAGAAGTTGAGCCTTCCAGACCATGTAGTTGTCATTTGTTGAGCTTCACGTTGATGAGGTTCTTTGAAGGGCGGCGTCGGAAGGAGGCCAGTCATGGTGGAATTCACTGCGGAAGCAGTTTGAGAAGAATTGGAACTAGCGGTAGACATCTTGCAGATTTGCTCAAAGCTCTGATACCATGTGAGAATAAGCAAGTGCAAGATGTGAGGGAATTCCACACCCTCTGCCTTTGAGGTCGTGCTTGTATTATATACTGAAGCTTGCCGTATCGGCTACAGGAGAGAACAACTGAATCTAGCGATTACTAAGGAAGAGAGAGAGAGGTAGTTACAAGGAAACGTGAGATCCTGAGGAATAGTTCTCAGTTACATACTAGGAAACAGTCAATTGAATATCTTAACACTTGCCCCATCTTGGTGAGCTTCCTTGCTCGACGTACACTTCACTTCTCATTTGGAGCTTCGTTGATGCCATTCCCATGGTTTTTTTCAACAGTTGGAGCCATGAAGAGCCGAGTCTTCATCATCTTCCTCCTCTCCAGCGAGCATGCCTGTTCCAAGCCACCGTGCCCCCGTTTGCCATGGTGAGTTTCTTGTGTCACCCTTGTGCAGCATCTTGTCTTTTCCATCGCACCGCCCAAACCCCTCAAGCTATTGCTTGTCTACTACAAAAAGGTTCGAGATGTCGTCTTCATTGCTTGCCACCCAGCCATTTCCGTTGATTCTCGCAGTCCGTGAACCTCCGTGCCTTTCCCTCTGTTTGAACCATCTCCTGCATGCATGCAATCTAACACTCACCATCTTTTATATCCTCTACCTCACCATGGCTCGCTGCCGCCGTGAAGCCTCTCGCCGTTGCACCTGCTCACTGTCGTCTAGTGACCTCTGAGGTCCTCTTCTGTCACTCACATCACCAGCGTGCTCCTGGTGAGCTTCTGAGGCAATGCTTTGCTGCCGGTCGAGGGTTTTAGTTGCCTTTAGCACCGTCGTTATCGTGGCCATGCCTACCACTAGAGGTGGGCATTGGGCCGGATTTTTTTGGGCCGGCCCGAAGCACGATGGTATGGCACGGTGCAAAGCACGCAAGACGGCACGGCCGTGCGTCTGCCCGAGAACCAGGCACGACGGGCGGCACGGCACGGCACGACGATTTAGCCGCGTCTTGCACGGCATTTAACGAACGCGAAATCACGGATTAAGGCTTAAAAGTTGGTAGATATTGTTGATTCATGGCATCTTCAAGCATTGCATTTATGTTTGACATTTTGTTGATGTGATTAGTCTCTTATGTAATTAAAATAGGTAGTTTAGTAGTAGTGATTTGTTTTATTTCTTTGTTCGTCACAATAGTAAAAATGGGTCGGGCTTGGGCCGGCACGGCACGAAGTGCAAATGGGCCGGGCTTGGGCTCGCCAAAAGTGAGTCGGGCCGGCACGGCCCGGCCTGGTGGGCACGATGGGCCGTCGTGGCACGGCATGGTTTCGGCCCGAAGCACGATGGGCCCGGACCGGGCCGGCACGGCACGGCACGACGCCCACCTCTACCTACCACCACTGCGTCTGCTCGTTTCTCTTCCTATTCCGGTGACCATATGTCCCGGGACCAGCCTCCCTCACATTGCAATACTTGCCCCTTAAGCTAACGCATTGCCTCCTCTTTGCTTTCTTCTGCTCGTTATGCAAATGTCGTAGCCTCACCGTCAATGTCTCTCCCCATCGGCAACACTCTGGTGATCTTCGTGCATCGACACCACCACCGATGAGTTTGCCTCGACCTCGCCATTCTTTTTTGCTAGTCCCTAGGCAGTGCCGCCCTTTCCTCGCCACTAATGAGCTCAACAACGAGCTTGGCCACCATCTCCTCTGCTCTGCTATGCTTTCTCCCTCTGTCAAGTGGGCCCATGAGATTAGGTTTAGTTTAGTGCTAGTGACAAGTTAAGGCTAGTGATTTGCTGACGTGTTGGGCCGGTTATTTAATTAATTAAAGTTATAATTTTAACAAATTTTAACATTTGTGTCGTTGAAATGCAAGACCCATCGGCCTGTAGACATGTATGTGGACTCGTTCCACATGCACTCGTCCCCCACCTGTCAGCCTAATGACACAATAAATCCAGGTTTTCCTTTAGTAAGAAGATTGAAAAATAAAAAGAAAAATCCTTGCACATTATTTTCTCCTTTCTTTTTCTATATTTTTCTTCCCAAACCAAATTCAAATTCTCATAATTTTTTCGTACGAACCCCAAATTAAGTGATTTTTGTTTCTAAATTTTTATAAAATCATGAAGTTTCATAATATGAATTGTTTTTTGATTTTTTTCTCTTATTTTGAATTTTGTTTGGCTTTTATTTGTGTTGCTTGACTTATACCAATTAGATATCGATGTTCCAAAAATCCCCGAAGTCGATACCGAGCAAGACCAAGAGTTTAGCGAGCACGGCAAGCATCTCCTATGATCATATTTGATCCCATATCTTCATCATTATGTATGTTATTTTTCAAAAATAATTATGCATGTGTGTGATTTTGGTAAAATGGCTATATTGATAAGATTGGTAGTTATACCCAATTGTTGCATTAATCCTACCTTGATAAATTACTAACCTCACTATAGTAATGCTATCCACTGTTGATACAATTAATTGTGGAATTTTAGATGGTATAAGCTAGTCGATTCTTAGCCATGCTTATCAATTCTTGTTTTGTTAGGTTGGAACAACTTTGTAAAATGTTCAATTGCGGAAACACTTGTGTATATCTCCAGAATATGTACCTCTACTAATTTTGTTCAGCAAATAAAAACTAAAAACTTGTTTTAAGCTTGGACAAGTGAATGTTGAGATCAGTCTCTCTGTGCACAAGACTTTGGTTTGTGGTTGGCCCAACTGAATACCGAAACATCTGCTGCATTTCGACTGTACCGAGCTTGGTTGGCATCTGATCCGAGAACAGCGCCTAACGAGAAATTAATCATTTCATGCACGCATTTTTTCCAGCTCAGGACAGCCAGACGGAGACGGCGAAATTAGCTACCGGCTAGCGACACTCCGCAGAGTCCCAATCCCCAACTACTAGCAGTAGTAGCAGTAGCAGTCGCAGTCTTATCCTTATCTGACGCCGAAACTTCACCGAGAAATTGCTCGATCGATATCGTCATGCGACGTACGTACGTATATGCACACCGAACGCGCTCAGGCCGGCATGTCAAGTTTTTTTTTTGTTGGATGGTCTCCGTCGGCAATGTGTAACAAAATTAATGTTACAGATATTGCGGATTATGGTGGGATTGTTGCTTTTTATAAGAACTGGCCTGGCAGCCCTCCTTCATATGTAACAAAATTAATGGATCAATACCCCAGGTATCGCTAATTAATGTCATCCTCACCAATTCTTGGATCAGAATACAACCAACTATTGCCGCATGACGTCTCTTCTTCTCCTCCACTTCCCACCAATTCCTTTGCTAATAAAAAAACTTCGATTCGAAACTTTCAGATGAATTCATTTGAAAATTTTCGGTTTTAAAAGTTTGACTCAAAAAACCATCAATTCAAAAACTTTCGATTCAAAAGTTTTCGACTAAAAACTTTTAAAAAATAATTTAAAAGTATTTCTTATTAAAAATATGGAGAGGAAATTTGAAAAAAAAGAAAAAGAAAAAACTTTTTTAGTTTGAAACGAAGGGAATCAGAGAGGAAGAAAGATAAAGAGGATGTTGTCAAGTATCACATAAGAGAGCTTTTTAGGGGAAGGTAAGTGGGAAAAAAGAGGTGCCACCACCGGGGATGGCAATCGGGCACGGTGGACACAAGTAGTGCTCGTTCATATCCATGCACACTGGTCAAAATCTCCTCCACGAAGGGTGGCGGGTGAAGAACCTCACCCATACTCGTCACCAGCGTGTACCCAACACCTGTGGGCATACCCGCGTGCCCACTGCCACTCCATGCAACCAACATCTCATCATAGAGGCAATGAACATATTAAAATATAAGCAGCAGCTCAAACAGGCCAGTTACTATTTTTTAGAATCGATGTCTGAGAGACATGTAATATAACTCATAGATTTGAGAGCTCAACACAAATCACAAGCAAGGGATCGAGATTAATTTAGGATAGGGAATGGAAGAAAAATAAACTTAGTAACGGAAAATCATAAGCCGGAAGGGGTGGGATCATGGGATGTCTCTAGGGTTTTTCAAATATGGTCCACTTGTCAGTGCTTATTGTTGGGTAATCGGAGTAGAACGGGCACATGTGAAGCTCCCCCATGCCCTACTTATTGGCTCGGGCAAAGATTTGCCCCTACGAACATAGCCATATGCAATAAAGGAGGAACATACCCACCACTATTAGTATTTTTACCCACGGATTCGTGAGTAATCGAGCATGATTATCATCCCTAACCACCGTATATCATCACGAGAGAGAGTCCTCGTCAAAGATAAACGTGCTCGGTGCGTAAACGTGTTCAAACAGTGCTCTCTATTCTAAAACATTGTTTTGTTCGACCGTAACAGAGTTAAGACTCGTTTGCTTCAACCTCTGATCTCTCATGTATAAAAGTGGTTGCCGTGCATTCCCACCAAGATCTTGTTAAAGAAAGAAGACATTGATCGACCCAAGGTCGCCAGCCACCACGATTGAGAAGAAGGCAGCAAGGGAGACCGAGGAGAAAGACAAGGCGTCGAGCGCTCGATCCTGCCGCGAGGAAGAGGAAGAGAGACGCGGACGTCGACGCGTCAGGCGTGTGCGACGACGCCCTCCGCAACATCTTCTACGCACGCTCCACAGTGGCATCCATGGCGCTCTCGAAGCACCGCCGCCGCCTGCACATTGCGTACGTGACGACTGCGCTGCTCAGAAGAAGAAGCGAGCAGGAGCCAGTTCAGCAAGTTCCACGGCTTCCACAATCCACGTCGCCGGTATCGGCCTCAGGCCCTCAGCAACCACCCCATGCGTGCGGTTGCCGGCCGGTGGCAGGTACTTGCATAAGAAGTACGTCGGCACTCGGCACATGCAACGGCGTCGTACTCCTGGTCAGCGGTGGGCCCAAAACAAAACCAGAGGGAATAAAGATTAGGTTGCACTAAATGCAAAAACAGACCAATAACCGATAGCAAGTTCCTCGCAATCTTGCGTACCTTCACATCCTGTATACAGTATACACCTTATCTCTTGAGCTAGCATTGTGATTTTTTTTATTCAATTAGCTAGTTTTTTTTTGAATAATGTGTTATAGATGTTAATTGTGTCAATAGTATAGACACTTAATCAAACAACTTAAGAACATGATACTTAGGCCCCGTTTGGCAACTTGGAACCGAGCTGTTTCTATTAGAATCTGGGAGAAACCCAGCCAAACGGGCTAAAACTTGAAACGATTCTCCTAAGAACGTTTCTCCTTTTTTCACACCGTGGTTGAATCACCATCAACCCCGTGTCACTAGTTTCTACTAGAATCTGGAACCGTACCAAACGGTTTGCAGAAAGTGATTCTGATTCTACCTGAAACGTTTCTACCAAGAATCTGGAACCGTTTCCGTTTCTACTAGAATCTGAAACCGTACCAAATGGGGCCTTAGTATAGCTAACAGAGAAATCAAGCTTGCATACTTTACCATTAAATTACAATAAAACAACAAACAAAAAGACAAAAATCATATCAATTCACAGTACAATAAGAAAACAGTGATACAACATCACGAGACGGGGTGGAGCCCATCTTATATCTCCAGCAGCTTCCCTTCCCCTCTAAATCCCTTCGCGAACAGATCCCAAATGCTCTAGCGGATTCCCTTCGGAAGGGATTCAAACAGTGAATCCCTTTAGAAAGGGATTCTCTCTTCAATCCCTTCACAAATCCCTTGAGGGGATGCTGCTGGAGATGGTAGGAAATAAAGGGAATGAATATGGGGAAGAGAATAGGGAAGGGAATGGAATGAAAGGAAATGGCTGGAGATAGCCCCTTGGTGTGTGTGTGTTTTGAGTCGAAGTGTTTGTTTTTTTACGGGTGTGTGTACGAATTAATGTCATTCCATCTTCGATGTGTCGCGTTGTTTGTTAGCGGATTTTCCGGACGCGATTGACGTTGGAGTTGAACTTCACATATATGTTAATACTGGTATTCAAATTACAGTCTGGTCTTGTGGAGTTGCTTACAACTAACTATACACGGGTTCGTGTTTTCAACTTTCAAGATACGAGAGAACATGTACCGGTGGAGGTTGGCGCAACTTGGGCCAGCTGTTGGGCTGAGTGGCCCATGATAAAATCGCACCAGCACAAAGCATTCAGGGTTCAGGCAGCAGAAGGAAAGAAAAACTGAAGCCCACTGAACTGAACCAGACGCATGACATATGCAAACTAACCTCCACAAAAAAAAAAAAAAACTACAATTCGTTTTCTAATGATTTTCTGCAACACAAAGCAAAAGTGCATAGGAATCTTCGATTACTTCCTTTCCTTTGCAGTGAACTCTTACTAAATAAGTTCAACAAATATTTCCTCCTTATTCTTGACATAGCGCAGGCACACGTGCAAGCTCTACGTAAACGCAGTGCACGAGAAAAGCTCTCTTTTTTGACCTTTTAAGGGAACATCCTTATCTTCTCCGTCGTCTAGTTTGTCTCGATATCCACATCATTTTGCCTTTTATTCTATTCTCTGTTTCCAAAATATACATACATGAATATCGAGGCAAAAAGAAACAAATTTGACGGCAGATAAAATAGGACATCGTCTTCTTCGGAGGTAAAAATCCACCTCCGGCACGACACATTTATAATTTTCCTTTCGAACTCACGCCCCCTCTGCAAACAATATCATATGTCCCATCCCAAATTTGCAATGAGCCCACCATAAATCTCATTGTGAACTTACTGTATTTTTAAACTCTTACGCCGTTACGCGCGCTGACTCCCTTCCTCACTTCTGACGCGCGCCGCCTGAGGTCTCGGGCTTAATTATACCCGCCCAGCCCGAGCCCGAGCCCGAGCCCGATGAATCAACCCATACGGAGCACAAGACAGGCCCCCATTTTTCTAAGCAAAGTGGAATATTCTATACATGTCCACATCTGCGGTGGGTTCGGGTCCTGAAACTTTTTTTTTTTATCGCGTCGTCGCGCCAAAATAAAGAGGGTTCGGGCTCGATCGCCACCGGGCCGGGCAGCCTTGCACGGATCATGATGATAAAAGTGGCATGGCATTGCCAACACGTCGGTGCGTAGCGAGGAGTCGAGAGTGCCCATTTGCGCACGCACCAATCTCGTACTAATCGATCGGTCGCTTTGTCCTCAGTGAACGCGTACGGAACACGACAATGAGACCCTCGAACGTAAATATAAATCTTATTTTGGCTTTACATGGTAATTAAGATTATATTAAACTAAAAAATGTATAAGGGAATGATATAGATGTCTTACTTAATTGTTTTGAAAGATGAGGAATAATACTTTGTGTGTGTAGTAATAAATAACTACGTATAGTTCAAAGAGTTTAAAAATATGAGTATAGCAGGAAAAACCTCGTTAAATTTACTTACAACATTTATATTCGTAAACAAACCATTCAAACTATAGGCATTATATTTCTGAACGGAAGGAGTGTAATGGGCAGTATATATAAGATGAATGCCTTTTGTTGACGCAAAAAAAGTGCCAATCGGCTTCAACACACCAGAACATTGGGTTCAATAAGGTTCGAGGCATGCCAACCGATTTAATCCTGCAATCGGCAAGAAAAACAATCTAAACAGCTGTCACAGATGATTAGATGCTTTGTAAAGATTTGATGTTCTAAACGACTTATTATAGCCGATTAGATAATCGATAAATGTATATTTCCCCCCAAAAAAATGATTTGCAATAAGATTGGTGAAAAAACAAATCTGGGATAATTGGCGTAAGTCAATGATGATCAAAACGGCGATGCACAACTTTATTGATCAAAAATGAATTACAGAGGAAAGATTAAAGTCTAAATATCTACTCCTAGTCGACGGAAAGTAAGTAAAGTATAAGCGAGTTGATTGATTTGTTAGGGGTCCTTTTTGTCCCACCCGTCTGTCGTACCTTTCTCCAACTCATGTAAACCCATGATTGGTATCGGCCTCAACTCCGAGGGGATAATTTCCACTTTGGGTCAATATCGGCTAAGTTTCATCTATATTTGACTCTATCTTATCAAATCAGCTAAACTTGCCAAATTCTGATATCTGAAAGTGCATCTAGGCCCCTAATTTGGTTTTGGTTGATTAATGACAAACGATTAAAAGGACTAATGTCTTCAATGAGTTTGTGAACAGGTAAAAGAGTAAATGTGAGATTCTCTACATGCGAAGGAAACCCTCAAACGAATTCAAGCGAGTAAAACGGCTTCGTAATTTAATTTTTTCTATGCTTTGTGTCGTAGGAATGCCGTACTATTAAGAGGGATGCATCGTAGATGACCTAGAGTAGTCTCTATGCTCAGATGAATGTTACTTCAAATCTTATTGAGACCCTAAGTTATCGCGCATGCACCGGAATGTGTTTTAATCAAAGTTCAAGTCGGACATTCCGATCTTACATCGGAAGTTCGATGTGACCGGACATTCCGATGTGCATGTTTGCTTGGTCCGATGCGTAGAAGATGTATCGGAAGTTCCGATATTTACGATCGGAAGTTCCGATACGTTGTAAAGCTTTCTAGGGTGCTCTGTAAAGATCGGAAGTTCCGATATTTAACATCGGAAGTTACGATGTGTTCTAACCTGAAAAAGGGAGCTCTTCGATTGATCGGACATTCGATATATTGATCGGACATTCCGATGATTAAGTCGGAAGTTTCGATGTTGATATCGGATAGTCCGATGTGGACTTAGAAGCATTTTGTCAAGGGCATTTCGGGAACATCGGAAGTTCGATGTTGACATCGGAAGTTCCGATGCATCTTGTGTAACAGCCAAAGTGCGCTCGAGTTCTGATTATTTGTACATATCGGACATTCCGATGTTGATATCGGAAGTTCCGATATGCAGCTGAGTGGGAGTATAACGGCTAGTTTTTGCAAGAAACTATAAATACCCCACCCTCTCTCATTTGAGGGTTACACACTCTATTTGGCGTAACTCTAGTGCACCTTGAGCCCTCTCTAGTCTACTTTTGAGCCTTCCTCTTTGATCTTAGGGATCATCCAAGGAGTGAGGACTAGAAGTGAGATTTGGAGCTAGAGTGACAAGCAAGTGTCTTCCATCTTGAGCATTAGAGTGTTCCTCCAAGATCGATCAACGTGCATTTGTTACTCTTGGAGGTTGAAGGACTCCTAGACGGCTAGGCGTCGTTCACGAGCTCCCAAGGATTGTGGGTTGCCGTGAAAAGTTTGTGAAGGCCGGCTCCGCCTCCGAAAGGAAAGGAACCAAATAGTGGAACCAAGCCTCAAGTGTGACCGAGGTTTGGGAGGAAAGGGTTGGAAAAGACCCGGCTCTTTGGAGCTTCCTCAACGGAGACGTAGGATTCCCTCAAGAATCCGAACTCCGGGATCAAATCCGCGTCTTTGTCTTCTTTACTTAAGCTTGTCTCTTTATTTAGTCGTTTTATCGTTCTTAGATTGTTCTCAAGTTTATTACTTTCAGTTATAAATCGTCCGTGTCAAAAGTCGATCGGACATTCCGACCTGGAATCGGAAGTTCCGATTATATCGGAAGTTCCGATCCAATACCGGAAGTTCCGATACTCTTTCCGCTGCGACAAATTTAGTTTAAATTTTAAATTGCCTATTCACCCCCCCTCTAGGCAACTTTCTCTTCTTTTCAATTGGTATCAGAGCCAAACCTTCTCGAAGGCCTAACCGCTTGAAGGAACGTGATGGCCAACACCGGATTGAAGGTTGTCGTGTCGGGGGAAGAAGATAGTCCAAAGGCCGGACATGGAACTCCTGCGAAGACCAAGGAAGGTGACACCTCAACGTCATCGCAGGGAGCTCAAATTCCTTTTAATTACGAAAAATTAAATACTTCCTCTTCGCATTCCTATATTACTGTGCCCTCCGGGCGTGCACCATTTTTCGATGGCACGTACTACTCCGCTTGGAGGCACAAGATGAAAATGCATTTGATGTCACTCCACCCTAGTGTTTGGAAGATTGTTTGCACAGGTTTAGATATCTTGGGAAGAGCGATATGGAGCTCACGCCGGAACAAGAGCAAAACATCCACCGCAATGCTCAAGCCGCAAGCGTGTTGCTTGGAGCGTTGAGTCCCGAGGAATTCAACAAAGTGGATGGCTTGGAAGAAGCCAAAGAGATATGGGACACACTCCAAGTTGCACATGAGGGCACATCGAGTGTAAGGGAGTCAAAGATTGAATTGCTAGAAGGCAAGTTGGGGAGATTTGTCATGAATGATGATGAGACGCCTCAACAAATGTATGATCGTTTGATGATCCTTGTGAACAAGATTAGAGGGCTTGGAAGCAAGGATATGACGGAGCATGTCGTGGTGAAGAGGATGCTAAGAGCCTTTGCTCCAAGGAATTCGACTCTCGTAACTCTTATACGAGAGCGAAAAGACTTCAAGAGGCTCACTCCAAATGATGTGCTCGGAAGGATTATTTCACATGAGCTTATGGAAGAAGAAGCAAAAGAAGTGAAGAACCTTGCCAAGCAAAGCTCGAGCTCAAGACCGAAGCAAATAGCTTTGAAGGCAAGTAAGAAGGAAGAATCAACATCAAGTTATGATGAGGAAGATGAGAGCGAAGACGAAGAAGACTTGGCTCTATTTGTAAGGAAATTCAAAAAGTTCCTCAAATATGACGGGTCAAGCAAATACAAGAAGAACTTCAATGACAAGTCAAGGAGAAGAAGAAACGAGAAGAGGGCTTGCTATGAGTGCGGTGAAGTTGGACACTTCATCACCGACTGTCCAAAGAAGAAGAACAACCCAAATGAGACCAAGAAGAATGAGCCGCTCAAGAAGAACAAGACGTGAGAAGAAGTACTGGGCGAGCTCACATTGGAGAAGAATGGGATTCAAACGACTCCGACTCCGACACTGATGATGAAGGAGTCGCCACCCTCGCCATAGAAGCCACTCCACCGACAAAGTCGCTATTCGGGGAATTGAGCGACAACGACTCCGACCATGACGCGCCTATTTGTCTTATGGCCAAAGGGCGCAAGGTAATGGCTAAAACCAAACCCCCTAGTAGTGATAGTGAATTAGAGAGTGATGATGATGATGATGCTCTATTTTGTGATTTGAGCAAATCGGCTATTGCTAAAATTCATAAGCTATTGAAAAGAATAG
The DNA here is from genome assembly GCA_036346355.1 of Rhipidocladum racemiflorum. NCBI lineage: Eukaryota > Viridiplantae > Streptophyta > Magnoliopsida > Poales > Poaceae > Rhipidocladum > Rhipidocladum racemiflorum. The sequence goes on along the minus strand of CM070576.1, from coordinate 63,706,422 downwards.
ATAGTCAAGAGGAAACTCTCGAGAAGCAAGAAGAGTTGCTAATTTGTGAAAAGAAGAAAACTCTTGCTCTCGAGAAGGTCCTCACTAAAGAAAAGGAGACTATTGAATTGTTAACCAAAAAGCTTGATTTGGCTAATAATTCAATTGAAATGCTTAAGGGTTCAAATGAGTCGCTTCAAGAGAATGTAATAAGTCTGGAAAACAATCTCCAAGCTCTTGAAGTGCAAATTGAATCTCTTAATGATATTAGCTCTCCAATTGTTGATTCACAATTAACATCTATTCCTTCCACTAGCAATGGTTGCTCTCGTTGCTACAATGTTGATGTCAATGCTTGCTCTACTAACTCCCAATTCATGCAAGTATTAAAAAGCGAAACGAGAGACTAAGTGCCTTGGTAAGGTACGGTTGCATGAAAACTTATCAATCCAAGGATGCCTTATATAAGACCATAAATGGTCGAGGAAACAAAAATAAAGAAGGGCTTGGATATGATAAGAATGAATGCAAAAGCAATGACCGTGTGGTGGTAAGAGGTAAGGAATGCATCCAGTTTGTCAAAGGAAATGATAAACAACCATTGACCACCACACATGTCATCAAGACCGGGCAAGAATCTAAGAAGCATCCTCAACATCATGCATCTTATTCTATTCACTTTGCTTCTTATATGTTGAAGAGAAATCACCGTGGTAAAGTGATTGCTCATTTTGTCGGTGCCCACAACTCTAGTGAAAAGAGCAAGAAGAAGGTGTGGGTACCAAAAGTTTTGATCTCTAACATGCAAGGACCCAAAAGGATTTGGGTACCTAAAAGCAAAGTCTAATGTGATCTTGTAGGACTATACCTCCGGTGGATCAAGTTGGGTGCTTGATAGTGGTTGCACAAACCATATGACCGGAGAAAAGAAAATGTTTTCATCTTTTGATGAAAAAGGGTCACAATATGAAAATATTGTGTTTGGAGATAATGGTAAAGGTGAGGTAATGGGATTAGGTAAAATTGCTATTTCTAATGATCATTCCATTTCAAATGTTCTATTAGTCAAATCTTTAAATTACAATTTGTTATCCGTGTCGCAACTTTGTGAGATGGGCTATAATTGTCTTTTACTAATGAGGATGTGACCGTCTTTAGAAGAGACGATTCCTCAATTGCTTTTAAAGGATATTTGAAGGGTAAGCTCTATTTGGTTGATTTCAACTCAAATAGCGCTAAACTTCAAACATGCTTAATGGCAAAGTCTAGCATGGGTTGGTTGTGGCATCGCCGGCTAGCCCATGTTGGCATGAGGAACCTCGACAAGCTTCTAAAAGGTGATCACATCATTGGACTAATGAATGTTGAGTTTGAGAAAATAGGATTTGTAGCGCTTGTCAAGCGGAAAGCAAGTTGGTGCGCGTCATCCCGCGAAGAACATCATGACGACGACAAAACCATTGGAGCTTCTACACATGGACCTCTTCGACCCGTTGCTTATATAAGCATCGGAGGTAACAAGTATGGTTTAGTTATTGTTGATGACTTTTCACGCTTCACGTGGGTGTTCTTTTGCAAGAGAAAAGTGAAACACAAGGGATAATCAAGAAGTTTGCAAGAAGAGCCCAAAATGAATTCGAAATGAAGATCAAGAAGATTCAAGTGATAATGGAAGTGAATTCAAGAATACTCAAGTCGAAGAATTCCTTGATGAAGAAGGAATCAAGCACGAAGTTCTCCGCTCCATACTCCCTCAACAAAATGGAGTGGTAGAAAGGAAGAACCAGGACCTTAATCGAGATGGCAAGGACAATGCTTGATGAATACAAGATCTTCGATCAATTTTGGGCTGGTCACAACACCGCTTGTCATGCCATCAATCGATTATATCTCCACAAGATATTGAAGAAAACGGCATACGAACTCCTCACAGGTAACAAACCAAATATTTCGTATTTCAGAGTTTTCGGTAGTAAATGTTTTATCCTAAACAAGAAGCCTAAGAATTCCAAATTCGCTCCAAAGGTCGATGAAGGGTTCTTGCTAGGATATGGATCAAATGCCTACGCTTATCGTGTTTTCAACAAAACCTCGGGTTGTGTTGAAATAGCGAGAGACGTGACATTTGATGAATCTAACGGCTCTCAAGTAGAGCAAGTTGATTTAAATGTGCTAGGAAATGAGGAAGAACCGAGCATAGCGATCAAGAAGATGGCATTAGGAGAAGTGAGGCCGCAAGAAAAGGTACAACAAGACAATTCATCTACACAAGTCGAGCCTCCTACTTCAAGCCAAAGTCAAGACATTTCTCAAGGAGTGCAAGCAAACTCATGGAGGATGTTCAAGATGAAGCCCTAGAACCAATCCAACATGTCTCTCAAATGCCACATCCAAGGGTGCATCAAAGTATCCAAAGAGATCACCCCGTCGATAACATCCTCGGTGATATCCAAAAGGGGTAACTACACGCTCTAGAGTATCAAATTTTGCGAATTTTACTCTTTCGTGTCTACTTTGGAACCTTTGAAGGTTGAAGATGCACTAAGAGATCCGGATTGGATAATGGCTATGCATGAAGAGCTTAACAACCGTTAGAAACAAAGTATGGTCACTAGTGGAAAGGCCTAATCAAAACGTGATTGGAACCAAATGGGTCTTCCGCAACAAACAAGACGAGAACGGAGTTGTCACAAGAAATAAAGCTCGGTTGGTGGCTCAAGGATTCACTCAAATTGAAGGTTTGGATTTTGGTGAGACTTATGCTCCTGTTGCTAGATTAGAATCAATTCGTATATTGGTTGCATTTGCTACTCACCATGATTTCAAGCTTTATCAAATGGACGTCAAGAGTGCTTTCTTAAATGGTCCAATCGCCGAATTAGTCTACGTTGAGCAACCGCCGGGAATGGAGGACCACAAGAACCCCACTCATGTATACAAACTCCATAAGGCGCCACGGGCTTAAGCAAGCACCTAGAGCATGGTATGAATGCCTTAAGGATTTTCTTATTAAAAAGGGTTTCGAAATTGGTAAAGTCGACCCTACTCTCTTCACAAAATATGTTGATAATGATTTATTTGTGTGCCAAATATATGTCGATGACATTATATTTGGGTCTACTAATAAAGACTTTTGTGAGGAATTTAGTAGGTTGATGACGAAAAGATTTGAGATGTCTATGATGGGTGAATTGAAATTCTTTCTGATTTCAAATAAAACAACTCAAGGAAGGTACATTCCTATGCCAAACAAAGTACATCAAAGATATGCTTAAGAAGTTTGACATGGAGAACGCCAAGCCAATCCATACACCCATGACGACAAACGGACATCTCGGTCTAAATGAAGAAGGTAATCCCGTGGATCAAAAGGTATATCGATCCATGATAGGTTCATTGCTTTATCTTTGTGCATCTAGGCCTGATATTATGCTTAGTGTGTGTATGTGTGCAAGATTTCAAGCCTCTCCGAGAGAGTGTCACCTAGTAGCAGTGAAAAGAATTCTTAGATATCTAGTTCACACACCTAGTTTAGGGCTTTGGTATCCTAAAGGATCAAAATTCGATTTGATTGGTTATTCGGATGCTGATTATGCAGGTTGTAAAGTGGATAGAAAAAGCACTTCGGGGACTTGTCAATTTCTAGGTAGATCACTAGTGTCTTGGTCCTCAAAGAAACAAAATTCAGTTGCTTTATCCACCGCAGAAGCGGAATACATTGCCGCAGGAAGTTGTTGTGCACAATTGCTATGGATGAGGCAAACCTTGAAGGATTTTGGTTTTTGTATGGAAAAGGTACCACTCTTATGTGACAAATGAGAGTGCGATCAAGATAGCCAACAATCCCGTTCAACACTCTCGGACCAAGCACATAGATATCCGACACCACTTCCTTAGAGATCACTCTCTGAAGGGAGACATAGATATTACCTATGTGAGAACCGAAAAACAATTGGCCGATATCTTTACCAAACCTCTAGATGAGAAGCGCTTTTGTGAGCTTAGAAGTGAGCTAAACATCCTAGACTATCGGAATGTGTCTTGAAAGATTGCACTCATTGACTGCTGAAAAACTAGCTCAATTTCAAAATAAAATGATTGAAAAAGTTATTGAGTGAATTTCAAAAGCTTTTAGTTGGATCTTAATCTCGGATCAATTCACTTGTAATCATAGTTTTGATTGCTTGGATGCTTATCGATGACAAGTGGAATGATCCTCCTAAGTTCACATGACTCGGAGTTTTCGGACTTCACTCTAAATCCTTGTATTTTTCTCGATCAATTTGGAAAACTCAAAGACATCGAACATCCGATCCATTCATCGGACTATCCGATGTCCGGATTGTTCCACATCTAACTTCCGATATTTTATCGGAACATCCGATGTGGGCTCCGCACTTATAAGTGCCTGTTCCTTTCACTTTCTTTTGTCCTTTTCCTCGTGTCTCTTTAGCCTCTCCTTCCCCTTTTCATCTTTGTGCCGTTATCGGAGTTTCCGACCTCTCGGAACTTCCGATCTTCGCTTGGGAAGGATTGCATCTTGAAGAGGACCCTCATCTCCGCGCGTTTTCTCCGTGTTCTTCGCGAGGTAAACCCTAGGGCTCAATCCTTTCCTTTGGATCTAGGGCGTCTTTTCGAGAAATCGTTTCGGTGAACTTGTTCATCTATTCCTTTGGTTCAATTCTGTCAAATATCATTCCTTTCTATCGGTTGGTTTTTGAGAAAACGTTGTGTTGATCTAGATCCGTAGACATCGGACATTCCGATCGAGAATATCGGAACTTCCGACCACATGTCGGAACTTCCGATGTGAAATCGGAACTTCCGATGTCAACAGAATGAAAATCAATCCAATGCTGTTTCTCTCATTAGCTTAATCGATTCCGCTCTTGTCCTTAGAACAATGGATCCCAGTCAAGGTGGCTCATTTCACCGGATCCAAAGCAGTGGTGGGCTCCAAAAGGCCAAGGCGGACTCCAACAGAACAAGAACCAAAAGGGTCGCGGGTAGAGGAAGAGGTGGAGGCGGTGGAGGACCAGGCATCCAGATTCGTGACCCTCCATCCGACCCTCCCGCTCAGGCAGTGAATGTACCTCGAGGAGCGCCATTGCCTTCTAGGAAGGGCAAAGCCGTGGCGAGAGCTTCTCAACCTCAACCAGCCTGCACTCCAGAATTCCAAGGCTCGTGCAAGCAGAGAGGAATCCTCGTCTCAAGAGGAAACCCATGAACTATAAAGGAAAAGCCGCCAAAGTGCGCGAAGCCAGAGAGCAGAACCCGAGGCGTATACGCTTCTCGGCCCGACTATCGCTCGGACTTTCTTTCAAAGGATTTCTATGAATCTATCATTCGACAAGGAAGAATCAGTCATTCGATGCGATGGGTTGGTTTGGATTACATGGCCGCAAATTGATGATGCCACTTTCACAGAGGTCATTGCAGCTTGTGAGAGAACTGGGACTAAGAGAATAATGAGTTTTCAGTATGATTGGAATATTGAGATCATCGCTCAGTTCTACTCCACTTTGTATATCTCCAGGGACAGAGTCTCCACCTTGCATTGGATGACGAAGGAGTTTGGTATGAGATCTCCTATGTCAATTTCGCTCATTGCCTTGGATTCACCGAAGGCGATTGCCGTGACAAAGATCGATTCACAATGAAGTCTCGCTCGGTGCCTCCAACCTGAACTTTTTGTATGATGAGGATGCAGACTTTGAGGAAGGAAGCACAAAAGGCATGAAGCCGTTCTTTGCCTGTCTCAACAAAGCTTTTCAGAAGACGCTGGCTCCCAAGGAAGGTGGACGCCTCTCACATTACATCTTATACAAGGAACTCTTGAGTAGAATGCGAGTTGGACAAATGCGTCCTTTTGATGTGTTTGATTTCATATGGAATGAGATCCGGTTATTTGCTCAGAGCCGAAGAGAAGTTGTGGTTATGCTCATTTCATCATGCATATGATTGAGCACATTACCCATCAAAGCACTTTGAGTATGATGCTAGGCACGCTGGATTACTGGTCGTAGGCGATCAAGGCCCAGCTCGGCCTGCTAGGCGTGCTTCGACTAGAGGTGTTGCATCCTCCTCCTCCACAGCCTCCTCCTGCTGCGGCCCATGATGGATCATCCTCTCCAATTCTCCGCGCCTTAAAGTCCATCTTTGTCTGCGCAAGGGGCAATGCAAAGCAGACAAGAAGAACACCAAAAGACTAAAAGACATTCGTGAGGCATCTGAATCTGGAGTGTTCGTGAGGATGAGGAGAGCGATGAGGAGGTTGAAGATCCTTTTGCTCCAGCGCTGCACTCGAGATGAGTCCGAGGACGATGAGGAGTCCGGCTCTGATGATGCTTCCGAGGAGTCGGACTAGTCTTCTCTCTCTCTCTCCTTGTTCTCCTTTCTGGTGCTTGATGCCAAAGGGGGAGATGAGAAAGAAAGCTTACCTCGTTTTATCAGTCGATTAGATTAGTTTCTTTTCCAAACTTTGTTATCATATGAACTTGGGACTTGTTACGCTTGATAGTATGCTTTACTTATGCTCCGTTGGCTGATTGTCTCTATGAATGATTTAATATTAATGGTTTTTCAATATTTAGCTTCCATAAGTGCTTATTTCATTTTTATACTCCGTTTTTGGGGGAGCTCCTGCAAAATTTCCTTTCAAAATTGTGCTTTTGCGATGTTTTCCTATCCATTGCACATCTTTAGGGGGAGCTCAACCAATACGAAATTCTATTAATATTCTTTTATTCAGAAGCTTTAATCGGGTTGTCATCAATCACCAAAAAGGGGGAGATTGAAAGTGCATCTAGGCCCCTAATTTGGTTTTGGTTGATTAATGACAAACGATTAAAAGGACTAATGTCTTCAATGAGTTTGTGAACAGGTAAAAGAGTAAATGTGAGATTCTCTACATGCGAAGGAAACCCTCAAACGAATTCAAGCGAGTAAAAGCGGCCGTAATTTAATTTTTTCTATGCTTTGTGTCGTAGGAATGCCGTACTATTAAGAGGGATGCATCGTAGATGACCTAGAGTAGTCTCTATGCTCAGATGAATGTTACTTCAAATCTTATTGAGACCCTAAGTTATCGCGCATGCACCGGAATGTGTTTTAATCAAAGTTCAAGTCGGACATTCCGATCTTACATCGGAAGTTCCGATGTGACCGGACATTCCGATGTGCATGTTTGCTTCGGTCCGATGCGTAGAAGATGTATCGGAAGTTCCGATATTTACGATCGGAAGTTCCGATACGTTGTAAAGCTTTCTAGGGTGCTCTCTGTAAAGATCGGAAGTTCCGATATTTAACATCGGAAGTTCCGATGTGTTCTAACCTGAAAAAGGGAGCTCTCTGGATTGATCGGACATTCCGATATATTGATCGGACATTCCGATGATTAAGTCGGAAGTTCCGATGTTGATATCGGATAGTCCGATGTGGACTTAGAAGCATTTTGTCAAGGGCATTTCTGGGAACATCGGAAGTTCCGATGCATCTTGTGTAACAGCCAAAGTGCGCTCGAGTTCTGATTATTTGTACATATCGGACATTCCGATGTTGATATCGGAAGTTCCGATATGCAGCTGAGTGGGAGTATAACGGCTAGTTTTTGCAAGAAACTATAAATACCCCACCCCTCTCTCATTTGAGTGTTACACACTCTATTTGGCAGAACTCTAGTGCACCTTGAGCCCTCTCTAGTCTACTTTTGAGCCTTCCTCTTTGATCTTAGGGATCATCCAAGGAGTGAGGACTAGAAGTGAGATTTGGAGCTAGAGTGACAAGCAAGTGTCTTCCATCTTGAGCATTAGAGTGTTCCTCCAAGATCGATCAACGTGCATTTGTTACTCTTGGAGGTTGAAGGACTCCTAGACGGCTAGGGCGTCGCTCACGAGCTCCCAAGGATTGTGGGTTGCCGTGAAAAGTTTGTGAATGCCGGCTCCGCCTCCAAAGGAAAGGAACCAAATAGTGGAACCAAGCCTCAAGTGTGACCGAGGTTTGGGAGGAAAGGGTTGGAAAAGACCCGGCTCTTTGGAGCTTCCTCAACGGAGACGTAGGATTCCCTCAAGAATCCGAACTCCGGGATCAAATCCGCGTCTTTGTCTTCTTTACTTAAGCTTGTCTCTTTATTTAGTCGTTTTATCGTTCTTAGATTGTTCTCAAGTTTATTACTTTCAGTTATAAATCGTCCGTGTCAAAAGTCGATCGGACATTCCGACCTGGAATCGGAAGTTCCGATTATATCGGAAGTTCCGATCCAATACCGGAAGTTCCGATACTCTTTCCGCTGCGACAAATTTAGTTTAAATTTTAAATTGCCTATTCACCCCCCCCTCTAGGCAACTTTCTCTTCTTTTCAATATCAACACCTTTCAAAAAAGAGGAAGATGAATAAACATAATGCTAACTAGAATGATTTGCGCGCTTCGCCGGGCCGTTAATGATAGAGAAATTTTACGGTGGATTGTACTTGTAGTATAAAATGTGTAGTAGAAATCACATCTAACCGTTGATTTGTTAAGTGTGTTTGTACTACTCTACTACCAGGTGTAGTATAAGTAAACTCTAGTTAATCTGATCCATTGCATCGAAAAGAATGAACGGTTCATATTCAATTTAGTGTACCGTAAAAGAGCTTTAATGATATTGTTTGTCTAATAGAGATGAAGCATAATATAGTTTGCAACGGAAATAAACAGTGAGGGATGACCTCTTGAGACATGAGAACGAGGGGAGAATCAGCAGTGACGTCACTGGTTTGCAGCTATATCTCATGATCGCTAGCGGTGGATGTGGAAATAGGCAATAGAATAGTCATGGAATTAACCTGGTATGATATTTGAATTCTTTGCAATGCTCGACGCGTCACAGATACCCTAAGATTATACTGTTTTCCAATTCAAATATCTCATGATCGCTGGCGGTGGATGTGGAAATAGGCAATAGAATAGTCATGGAATTAACTTGGTATGATATTTGAATTCTTTGCAATGCTCGACGCGTCACAGATACCCTAAGATTATACTGTTTTCCATAGAGTCGTGTTATCTCTGGAGGGATGAACTCACTATCGCCGTGAACAGATTCAATGAGCGGCTACACTGGACAACTAGTTAGTTGTTCGCCTAACTCAGAGAAGAAAATGAATTTAGCAGCTTTGGTGTCATCTTTATTAATGTTAGGTGGATGCACACCATAGACGGTAACTCGATATCTGTGGTTAGGAAAACACTAACAAAACGTTTACACGCAACCACTGAATCACAACGTAAGGAGAGCACCTAATTTGTATAAGAATATCATACCGTGGCTCGGCTATTGTAATATCACATTTCAGGCACTTGTATGTATCTTTATCTAAATTAACTACCCTCTTGAAGGCTGTGCACGCTAGGTACCAGCATGGTTGATTGGGAGCAAGGCTTTTGATAGCAATATCAACAACATAGCTATTACCTTGGACATGAAAATATATAGTCACATATTAATAACGAAGGATTGCAAACAATGAGGCATGGAACAATAACATATGTAAAAAAGGCTCACCAAGACATCATGTGGGTTGAGGTTGCCGATCTGCAAGACTATAACGGATGCAGCATGCTGTTGAGTTGGTGGTTGACCACTCCATTTAATCTTATGTGGTATATTCCTCAAGTTGTCCTTCCAATATTACAAAAGGTATTCAGAATAGAAGAGTTGTTATATATGACGACACAAAAGGAATACTACCCAGCTATATTAGCGGAAGGATCCCGGCCTCCTCACGCTCCCACGTCACCCCACCCTCTTTCTCTCTCCCATTTTTGCAAAAAAAACCTCCGGTTTTTTAAAATTACGGATAGGTCCTTTGTAATTTTCTGTGAGTGTAGAAAATTTTTCCCGTTCGCGTTTAGGTCCTCCGTTCGCCGTTTTACACAAAGAACCTCCCATTAATACGAATTGCGAACTAGCCCTTTCCTACTTATTCGAAATAGCGAACAAGTCCAAAATTATAACAAATTAGTCCCTTGACTTTTCGTTCAGGTCCTTTCTCCGTTTTCCCCGAAAAAAATGTTTTCGTGCTCCGTTTGCTCTCCGGAGCATGGGAAAAATGTTTCCGTGGTGTGTTTTTTCTCCGAAAAAAAAACAAAAAATATTTTTCGTTCACGCGAACGGCGTTTTTCTCGGAAAAATATTTTCGTGATCCGTTTGCTCTCCGGAGCATGGGGAAAAATGTTTCCGTGGTCTGTTTTTTCTCCGAAAAAAAAAACAAAAAAAGATCCCCATTCACGCGCGCGGCGTTTTTCTCGGAAAAAATATTTTCGTGGTCCGTTTGCTCTCCGGAGCATGGGAAAAATGTTTCCGTGGTCTGTTTTTTCTCCGAGAAAAAAGCAAAAAATATTTTCCGTTCACGCGTGCGGCGCTTTTCCCGGAAAAAATATTTTCGTGATCCGTTTGCTCTCCGGAGCATGGGAAAAATGTTTTCGTGATCTGTTTTTTCTCCGAAAAAAAAACAAAAAATATTTTTCGTTCACGCGCGCGACGATTTTCCCGGAAAAAATATTTTCGTGGTCCGTTTGCTCTCCCGAGCATGGAAAAAATGTTTCCGTGATCTGTTTTTTCGCCGAAAAAAAAATATTTTCCGTTCACGCACGCGGCGTGCGCCGCGCTAGCGTTTCTAGTGGTTAAAGTATTGCGCAAGATCCAAATCGAGTTATGATGCACTAAAATGTAGTTACTAAATCGTGAAGGCAATGATGAATCAGAGTCGTATGAGGGAGTTATCAAGTAGAAACAATCATATAGAAAAGTGAAGAAGCACAACGATAAGAAGAGTAAATGAACGGAACAAGGAGGCTAATACCTGGTTTGCAAATGGGCGACATCAAGTAACACAGCATTCGTATACCACTTGCAAATTGTACTTCCTTGGAGAGATAAGCGATCTACGAGCGTTAAACGAAGAACGCATGTTCAAAAGCGCTGACTCTAGATTGCAACAATGTGGAGGTCTTGCTTGTTTATATCGATATATAGGTTATGGATATGTACAAAAATGCCAAGAAAGGATAATTGGATATCATTTACCATGTCGTATATTAACCGTTATCCCAAGGAGCAGCAGAATCATTGGGCGTTGTCGTGATTCGGCTTGGATACCTTCAGCATCAAACTGTAGAGCATGAGGTCCCCATAACGCAACCTCAACAGATTCTCTGCACAACAAGTGTGATTAGTGTGGGATCGGGAAAGGGAAATCTTAAGGGGTAAAGAAAACACAATAACTAACGTATAGGTATATATACCAAAAAAGGAATATGTTAGTGAGGTTCTACAAAGTCTAATGCAATGTGTTCTAGATAGCTAAGATCGAATAAATAGAAATGTGTAATAAAGCAGACAATTTTTCGAAAGATTTCTATTTGCAAACCTTCCATCTATCATCTTGATATTGCGAATGGGCTTTGGAGCACCCTTGACGGTAACGCTCTTTAGATGCGACACAGACGTGATAAGGCCTAAGGTATCTGACATCGGAACACAGATAGTAGAATCAGTTATCGATAGCATGTTCAATATTCATTCATAAAAGTTGTATAGATAAATAAGGAATCTATTATTAGAGTATAAGTACCAGATAGCATATTTCTTTTGCTCACTCTATTTCTTGGAATCTGAAAAGGAACCAGGTTGCAAGCATATACAGGGAAATTATCTGGGACCAGGGTTATCTCTTTGACCTTCGTGTGTGTGCAGTGAATCTAGCCATGATAGCATTATCGAACTGGGCGGTAACTAACGCGAGCATTAGTGACCTCAAAGTACTCTATGTAGTATACTGTGCCTTCCTTTAACATTGGCAGAAAGACTGCAAGACGCTGTTCAGGAATCTGATCTTTCATCATGGTACCCTAATGTGATAAAGAAAGAACTATTAGTTTGTCTAGCTGCACATAGGTAAAGATAGTAATAAAGGAACTCTAGGGCCTGGGCATACCTCTTCATCAAGCAAAACAAAGTCTAAACGTAATATATTGTGCAGATAATATGGATTGATATATTCTGAGAACCATGTGGCTCTAACACGAACCCGCCACTGATGTGATTGTTGTGTTACAGCCTTTAGTAAAGTATACTCCATCTACGAAAAGACGTTTGGGAAATGAGAAACAGGGAAACAAGCAATACATATTTCATAGTCCGTACCCCTGGGAGTACATACTCCCAGTCTCAATATACCGCTTAAATGATATTGTTATACCTCTTTATCATTTTGAGTATTGTCGACGATTGGGGAGCAGGCCCCCGCCGAGCTTACTTGTTGGTGGAGGGACCAACCGCGACCCCTTCTTGCGTGATGAGATACTCAGAGGGGTGACTCACTGGACTTCAACAGGCAGGAACACTGTAGTTTACCCTGGTTCGGGCCTCTCAAGAAAGAGATAATAGCCCTACTCCACCAAAGGTATATCTTTGTGCGTAAAAGTTATATGTCCTGTCCCCTTCACTGGGGGTGCTTTTATAGCTTACAAAGGGGCGTGCTTGTTCAAACCCACTAACTCCACGTCCGACCAGGTCCAACGTGGTAACTAACGGATCCTACACTCCTGCCACGTCCCGCGAGGATCGCAACTAAGCGGAGGTTACGCAATGGGTGGTTACCGACCTCGGATCACGCCAGTCGGCTAACGTCTAACTTCGAACTTGGCCACCCCGGCCTGAGCACGAGCTATCGGTCCACCCGGCCATGCGACCTCCTAAAAAGGGTCCCGGCTAAACCGTCCCTTGGAACAACTCCTTGCGACCAGGACGGGGACGACCTCGTGCTGCTCGTGGCACCCGACTAGATCGTCCAGGGGAACGGCCTTCCGGTAGTTCGGGCAGCAGTGAGCCCGCGCCCCTCGTGGCATGCGAGGTAATTCTGTGGGGTCTACCCGACTCCCCGACAGCTAGCCCCCGAGGTTCGAGTGGAAGAAGGTTTTTTTTAAAAAAAAACCTTCCTCTCGGGCCTACCGTCTCCCGAGCCAGCCAGGTTGGTCGCGACGAACAGCTGCCCCGACCTCCGAGCTATTAGTCCGCCCCGAGAGACGAGCTCGGTCCCTCCGTGCCTTGGGCGTGCGAACTAGTTCCCATCCTACCGACGGTTCCTTCCCTTGGAATCTTCATTCGGTTAGTACGAACCGCTCTCTAGAACTGCCGCCCGGCAAGACAGCCTTTGGTTTATGCGTGTCCACGCTGTCGCTTCCCCGTGTGGTGGACGCCTCAATCGCCCCTCGCGCCTTTAGGGCTTCCTCGACCATAACGGCGGGAACCTCTTCGTTCTCTCGTTTGGTTTTTAAACCCCAGAAGAGAAACCCTAGATCCACTTGCCCTCTCAATCAACTAGTGCGCTTCCTACTTCTTCGTTTCGGCGCTTCATCCTCCTTTCCGATCATCCCCTCCATCCTCATGGCGAAGTTTGGCGTCAGCAAGCTTGATAGGCGCAAGCTGGAGATTCTCGAGCGGGCGAAGTACCTTGACGCCGGCTCATGGAGAGTCGGTGCCGAGGAGAGCCCCGAGCCAGAGGAGGGAGAGATCGTCTCCACCGAGCTCTACGCCATAAACGGGCTTCGCACACCCGAAAGCGAGTTCGTTGAAGCCGTACTCGCCTTCTGTGAGTGCGAGATCGTCCACCTCCACCCAAATTCCATCCTTATCATGGCCATCTTCGCCCATCTCTGTGAGGGGTTCGTGGGCGTCGAGCCTACTCCCAGTCTCTTTCTTCACTTCTACACCCTTTCGCGCACCGGCACCCCCTCGCAGGCCGGCTGCCTTTACTTCCGCCTCCGACCTACCCGTCCGTACGAGTACCCGAGCTTCACGCTCAAGGACTCCGTGTCGGGGTGGGCCGACTCTTGGTTCTATCTGAGGAAGGCCGAGGGGGGCTCGCTTTCCTACTCCGGAGCCAGGGGTCGTGCCGTCGAGACCCCCCGACCGACGGTGCAGCCGGAGGAGGAGAAGGTGTTGCTGCTGATCAACGAGCTCACTTGCTCAGGGCTGACCAGACGGGATGTCGCCCGGGACTACACCAGAGCCCGGGTGTCGCCCCTCAGGAGGAGGGTGCATCCCTTCTTCAAGGTTGAGGGGTGGCAGGACATCACACGGGAGTCACGCTCAGGTATACCACCGACCTCGGCCTTCCCTCCTATGCAGGGGACATTCGGTCTTACCACTTCCTCTTGCTCGGTACGCAGCTCCACCGGAGGACTGGGTGGACGCGAGGGTGTCCGAAATGTTCGGCACCCCCAAGGGTAAGGAAATCCTAGAGGGTCGCCAAATCCCGAATAACGTCCTCAACCGGACCGACGCGGTAAGCTTTCGATTTGGCCCTCCTTTCTTGACATCCTACTTGGTCCGAGTATCTCCAGGGTGCCCCAACCTCATAAAACTCTCCCTGGCAGGAGAAGGTTGCCCTCGAGGTCGCCGTGGATCAATCAAGTCGCACTGGGGACGAGGTCGTAAGACCAAAATTGGCGGGCCGCAAACGCCGCGACCGATCTCCTTTCGCCACGCTGCCTCCGCCTCGGCGCCGCGCGTCTGGCTGACGACCGTTCACCCCGCCAAGATTTGGAGTACGCCGACCGGCGGGAGGTGAGCGAACTAAAACTGTGGATGATTGAGCATACCAGAAAAAACCCGAGCCGATGGCTCGTTTACGTCGGCTTCGCCCGCGCGAAGAAGGAGGCCGCGGCTGGTCCAGCACGAAAGGAGGCACTGGAGAGCCAGATCGCGGTTCTTCAGGCAGAGCTCGCGCGGGTGAGCTCGAGCTCGGCCCCTCTGGATGATGAGGAGGAGAAGGGCGAGCCGATCCGTCCCCACTGGTCCCGAGGTCCCGCAGTCGCCCATCTGCGTCCCAACCACGCCCAACGCCGACTCATCAATGAGGCCGATTTGGGAGAGGTCGACCCTTCCGTCGCCAGGGCCGACAAGGCACGTGAGGACATGGCTGCCCTCCTCGATCGCGCTCGAGGCCAGCTGAGAGATGCCGAACGAGGTCAGCCTCTTAGCCCCATCTCGTTTCTCTCATCCCCCTCCGGCATCACACTAACCCCACACCGTCAGAGTGGGTGTGGCGGTAGTCTTGAGTTATGGGATTTTGGAGCAATGGCTGACGAAATTCTTGACCTCGTGCTAGAGAGGGAGCTTGCCCGCGCTGCCGAGGCCGTTGTGGGCGATGAGGTCGAGGTGGGAATCGAGGCGCGGAGGCCCAGCCCCACGAGCCGACGGTGGCGTCGGGGCGGAGGAGCCACCGCCACGGAGATCCGGCCCTCAGAGGTCGTGTCTCCTGAAGAGGAGACAAGGAGGAAGATTGCGGCTGCCGATGCCCGAGCCGCGAGGGAGGGTATCCCCCATATCATAATTGACGAGGACGACGATATGGGGGAGCCTGGTGGTGATGATGACGCGGGGGAGCCCGGTGGTGGCGAGCATGTCGCTGAAGTTTACCGCGAGGACTCCGCCGAAGCCAGCGACATTATTGCCGAGACGCTTCAGGAGATCGCGGAGGCTTCTCCCCGAGCTCACGACGCCTCGGCGGACATCAACGCCAGCCCGGCGTCAGGGGACCTCAACCCGAACGGGGGCCCACCCGACGAGGAAGAGCCGTTGTGCGCCGAGGCCGCCTCGGTCGACGCCGTCCTTCCGGTTGCCGACCCGGTGCCCCGAGTCGACGACCTCGCGCCCGTGGATGCCGTGCCTACCGGGGAGGAAGTTCCTCCGGCTGCAGACGCCGCGCCCCGGGCGGAGTACCTCGCGGACCCGGATGCCGAAGGAGAAGCCCCGGCGCAACTCCCGCCAGAGGAAGAAGAGCGGGAGGAGCTCATGAGCGCAACTCCTGCCGGGAGGAAGAAGAGCGGAGGTGATCCTCGCTCTTGAGGCCGCTCCGCTCAAGAGATGGAAGCCGATGCCCAGGCCAAGACCCTCTGCTCCTGTGGGACGAGGAGCTCGGGCTCAAGCCCCCGTGCCGTCGAAGGAGAAGGGATTGGGGCGAAGGATCCCATGCCCACCCAGGGAGAACCAAACGGGCCGTAGGACCCCGCCAAGTCGTTCCAGGAGGGGCTGGAGGCTCGGCTCTTTTGGGTAAGTTTTCCTCGCACTCGTGCTTTTGTCCTAAAAAACCGATCGTAACCCGAGATACCCTGTCGCGCAGGTGCTGGAGACCACTATGAAGGACTTCCACGCCGCGACCGTGCCGCCAGAAGTCGTCGCAAAGCACCAGGCCGAGCAAGACGCTAGAATCGCAGAGCTCGAGCGCCTGGTCGCCGAGCTGAGGTCTTCTGAGGCCGAGATTCGGCAGAAGATGGAGGAGTCCGCGCTCTTCCTCAAGGAGCGCCTCGAACAGAGCGAGCAGGCGAGGTCGGGGCTCGAGGCGACGGTGGCGCCCTCGCGTGACTCGCACGGTAAGCGCCGAACGGACGATCGACCAGCGGGAGGAGTCCAAACGGCCGTCAAGCGGCAAGCGAGGGTCGTGAAGCTCGTCGGCGGGTCTTTGGACCTCGAGTCCGAGCTTGAGTCCGTGCGGGACGAGCTCGTCGCTCTGCAGGATGAGAAGCGTGCCGGCCTCCTGTAACCTGTTCCTGAAAAAAACTTTAGCGAAAAAGCTGCCAAGTTGGGCATAATACGATCGTGTTTAGTAGATGCCTTTTATTTTTCTCTGTTTTGTCTTCCTTGGAACGACAACGATATGTCCTATCCTGTTGCTCCCTACTCGACGGAGCTCGTCAGTCACGCGATCTAGCGAACGATCGTACTAGGGAGTGACTACCTCGTGCGAAAGATCCTCTATGTCGTAGCCACACGGTATCCTTACTTTCCGCCGCCAACGGAGGTCGTGGGGAGGCCGCAAACACGACCTTGTTGACGGAATAGAGCCTGCGGGACCGTGTGACTTTATACAGTCGTCTACGCCGCCACCTGGCCGATCTGAGCCGGGAACCGCCGAGGGTGCTCATCGACCCCTTTGTCTCATGCGGCGGAGACCTGCCGATAAAGGATGGTCGTCTTACGGAGAAGGAAACCCTCGGGGTTGAGCTCTGGTGGTCCGATGTCAAGCGGTAGACGCTTGTCCGTTTGCGTCCTGAGGTCCGAGCTTGCTCTTTGATACCGGATCGAGCTTGATCACGGCACTTCGCGGGAGGTTTAAAGAGAGAACGAGGGAGACCGAAAGGCCAAGTGTCGAATTTTTATTTAAAGGAGTAAGGTTGGTTTAGTTAGATATGGAACTTACGCAGTTGGTCGATGTTCCAAGTACTAGCTAGTTCTCGACCATCTTCCATTGCGAGGCGGACAGCCCCCGGGCGTGCTGTTGATACGACCGTGTAAGGACCTTCCCATCTTGGCGTTAGCTTGTTGGCTTTTGACAGGTCTTGGACCCGTCGCAGAACGAGATCGCCGACGTGCAAGGTCCTTGGTCGTACCGATTTAGCAGTGTGCCTGCGTAGAGCTTGCAGGTAAACCGCGGATCGCAACAGAACCCGTTCACGAGTTGCTTCCGCGAGGTCGAGGTCGAGAAGGCGCTCGCCTTCTGCGTCGATGTTATCGGCTAGGTTCACCCTTGGGGATCCTAGGACAACCTCGGCGGGTAGGACGGCTTCCGCGCCATATACGAGCTGAAAGGGGGTCTCACCCGTAGCTCGGCTCGTCGTGGTGCGGACCGACCAGAGGACGGGAGGTAGCTCATCCACCCAGGCCTGACCATGCCGATCGAGGCTTTTGAAGACTCTCTTCTTGATTCCTTGGACGATCTGCCCGTTCGCGCGCTCGGCCGCCCCATTGCTCTGTGGGTGGGCCACGGATGCGAAGCATATCTTGGTCCCGACCTCCTCGCAATAAGCCTGAAACACCTCGCTTGTGAACTGAGTGCCGTTGTCGGTAATGAGGCGACTCGGAACGCCAAAGCGGGTTACTACATTATTGCGGAAGAACCTTTTAGCCGCCTGTGCCGAGATGGTTGATATAGGCTCGGCCTCGATCCATTTAGTGAAGGTGTCGATTGCGACGAACAGGTATTTACAACCCCGCCTTCCCCTAGTAAAGGGACCGTGTATGTCGATGCCCCAAACCGAGAACGGCCAGGTTAGCGGCATGGTCTGCAGCGTATGCTTGGTGATGGACTTTCCGGCATGGAACGGCAAGGTCGGCAAGCGGTCACTATTGAGCGTCGTCGGCCAGGGTTGTCGGCCAATAGTAACCCAACCGGAAGGCTTTGCTCACCAAGGTCCTAAAGGACGAGTGAGCTCCACACATCCCGTCATGGATATCCTTGAGGAGATATTTGCCTTCCTCTTGGGTGATGCACTTGGAGAGGACGCCAAGCGCGCCTTTGCGGTATAAGAGGCCCTCGACCATTTTATAGGTCGAGGAGCGCCTCACTAGCCGGGATTTCTCGGCTTCCTCCTCGGGCAGTGTCCCGTGCACGAAGTATTGGATGAATGGCGTCATCCACCCGCACCACCCGCCGAGGAAGGAGACGGTACCACCCGTCTCGGTTGCCTCCTCTCCGGGGTATGGAGGGCTTATAGAGGTGCTCGATGAGCACCCGCCGAGCGGAAATCGGGTGGAACCGACCTTCGATAGATGGTCGGCCAGGGCATTGTCCTTCCTGGGATGTATAGTACTTGAAGTTTCAAGTACTTTTCCATATTCCTTACTTCAACCAGGTAAAGCGCCATTGAGTCATCGAGCACGCGATACTCCTTGTTAACCTGGTTGACAACCACCGCGAGTCGCCCTTCGCAGTTAGTCGTTGGACTCGGCGTCCCCGCACGCCCAAGTCCGCTAGCGACCCTCATATTCGCCGTTGTTCGTTGCAGAAATGTGGTTGGAGGGCGATCGGATCCGCTCCCCCTGGGGATTCGAGGACCACTCCACTCCGAGCAATTGTAAGCTCGGGACCCATCAAGTGCATGACCCAAATGACCGCGTTTCTGGTCCTGGTCGGGTTCGGACTCGAGATGGGGTAGGATTTGTCCATTCGGCCAGGAAGTCCGCTAGAACACAGGACTTAATCGCCGTCTGGCCGAGAATTCGATCTCGACCGGCGAGCTCCATGGCCCACTTCGCGATCCGTCCGCTATGCGCCCCGATTCCCTAGAATCTCTCTAAGCGGGAAGTTGGTCGACTCGAATTTTGTAGGCCTGGAAGTAGTGTCTTAATTTCTTCGAGGCCACGAGGAGCGCATAAAGGAGCTTCGGACCTCGGGTAACGCTCCTTTGGTCCGTGTAAGACTTTCGACGTAGTAGATCGCGCCGCACCGTCCGTTCTCTACCGTTATGACGGCGCTCACCGCCTGGGGTGTGGCGGCCAGGTAGAGCAAGAGGACCTCCCCCATTCTCGGCGTGGTCAAGACCGGGGGTCTTGACAAATATAGCTTTAATTCTTTGAAAGAGCGGTCGGCTTCCTCTGTCCAAGCGAAACCGTCGTGCTTCCGGAGCGCCTTGAAGAAAGGCAGGCCGCGTTCCCCGAGCCGCGAGATGAAGCGACTTAGGGCCGCCATCCTTCCGGTCAGGGATTGCACCTCCCGCGTACAAGCGGGTGGCCGCATGTTCTCGATGGCCTCTATCTTCTCAGGGTTGGCTCCGATTCCTTGCGGACCGATCATGTAGCCGAGTACTTTGCCACTTTGACCCGAACACACATTTTTTAGGGTTCAACTTTATTCGATGCTTATTGAGGTTATGAAAAGTCTCCTCCAGATCGGATACATGGTCCAAGGCCATCTTGCTCTTGACGACTATGTCGTCTACATATACTTCCAGGTTCCGACCTATTTGGTCCGAGAAGGTTTTCTGCATGAGGCGCTGGAAGGTCGCTCCAGCGTTCCTTAGACCGAAGGACATGGTCGTGTAGCGTAATGTGCCAAAGCGGCGTGATGAAGGAAGTTTTCTCCTCGTCGTCGGGCGATATGCCGATCTGGTGATAGCCTGAGTAGGCGTCGAAAGCTCATCGCCTGAGTCGGCCGTTCGCGCCGACTAACCGGGTCTATCCGAGGTAGCGGAAATTGTCTTTCGGGCATGCGGCATTCAGCCCGTGTGATCGACACACATGCGCCACTAGCCGCCCTTTTTCATCACGATAACTGGGTTGGCCAACCAATCGGAATGGTCGACCTCCCGTATGAAACCGGCTTTGAGGAGCTTGTCTAGTTCCTCTCTGATGATGGCGTGCTTCTCCGGGGAGAAGCGCCTGAGCTTTCCTGCCGCAGCTTTTGTCGAGCCGAATCGCTAGCCTGTGCTCGACGACCTCCTTGGGACTCCGGCATGTCGGACGGTTCCCAGCGAACGTGTCCGCGCTTCTCGGGAGGAAGGTCACGAGCTCGAGTTCCTATTTAGGGTCCAGGGAAGCCCCACATGTACGACCTTGCCTCGGCTCTGCGTCGCCGCACGGATGGCCTTAGTTTCTCCCCGGCCTGGAGGGTAGCCCTGGCCGAACTCCTCGGCTCTTGGTCGGGTCCGCTGGGCAGCTGCCCGACCATGTCTAGAGCCTTCTCGTCGCAGCTTAGGGCCGCCTTCGATTCCCTTCATCGAGATCACGCCACGGGCCGGAACCTTCGTGCATTGGTACCCGTGATGCGTGGCGGCCATGAATTTGGCGGCGCTGGTCGGCCCAGATGGCGTTGTAGGCCGACTCGAAATCAACCACCTCGAAGGTGACTAATTCCGCTCGGAAGTTGCTCGGGCTTCCGAAGGTTACCGGCAGGACGATCTGCCCGAGCGGCTTGGCCGAGGTGCGGGGACTATCGTAGAACGGGACTACGACACTCTTGATCTTGGACCGAGGAATTTGCATCTCGTCCGGGACCCTGGCCGATATCAGGTCCAGGAACTCCCAGCCCACAAGCACGCGTCCTACCGCGGTATTGCAGATTGTCGGGCTAACGACCATCGAGCCTCAGGGTTTCGCCATCCCCGAGGGGCGTCGTCTTTGGAGAAGGTAATGGGCAGCTCGGACCACTTGAGCCGTTGAACTGAGGCTTCCTCTGGGTGACACGGAGTACCTCGCGTCGCGGCCTCCTTCAACTCCCGTCGAGACCCATAGGCGGCGGAGCCCCGAATATCACGGCGATGTGGTTTCTCGGCTCCTGGTACTCCATGTCCGTATCTTCCTCCTCGGCGGGCTTCTTGCCCTTGACGTCTCCTTCTCGCCTCGGGAGCGTAGGCATGGGACCCTTGCCATCAGAGAAGCTGCTCCAGCGGGAGGCCCATGTTCTGCAATTCGCAGTCGTGCCGTGTGCCTGGTGGAAGCGGGCAAAAATAGGCGCTAGCCCGTCCGCGTTGGTCGCCGCGGTCTTGGTCGTCCCGGTTTGCTCGCCGCTCACGAGCCGGCCGGCCTTTCCCTTCGCGGCTCCTCCTTTATACGATTGCGAGGTTGGCCGTTGTCGTTGTCGTTCGATGGCCGCCACCATGCTCGGAGACGGAGGGTTTTTTCTTCTTTTGATTTTTCTCTATCGAGCTCACGCTCTTTTCGCTTGACGCCCTTCGAGCCCGGGCCGAGGGGCAGCTTTCCTCGCCCGGCCTTTCTTCCATTGGACGGCCTCGTCGCTGGCATAACTGCCGGGCCATGCGGAAATTACCGTTGGCTGTGATGTCCGGTGAATTTCGAGGTCCTGAGTAAAGCGTCGTCTCGGACCCGAACTTGAAAGCCCTGACGACCGCCTCATCCGAGATGCTTGGGATGGAATTGGCGCACTTGCATGAAGCGCAGACGAATCGGGCGCAGGTCTCGCCTCCGTCAGTCGAGACGCTCAAGGTCGCGCTCCTTTCTGGACGTGCGGCTACGGAAGTTAGCTCGGAGAGTCTTTGCCGGTGGGCCCAGACCGGATCGAAGTTTTCCTTCGTTGAATAGCCACGCCCGAGCCGCCCGGCCCAGGATCAGGCGTAAAGTTAGCCATGACCCTTTCATCACCCCGCGCTAGAATGGCCGTGGTGTAGATCGAGAGAAACTTCGTCGGGGTTACGAGTCTCATCGAATCTCGATGTGACCCGGCTTGAACCTTGTCGGCCAGGTCACACGTCGTAGCGACGCCGCGAACGCCTCGCACCAAAACGGATCGTCGGGGACGGTCACCACGAGCGCGGCTGGGGCGATCCCCACCAATACCGAGCCCGAGGTTAGTGGGCCCAGCGAGAGAATATCTCCCTCGCTCAGTAGGATGGAGAGTGGCAGAAGAGGAATGTTCGGCCGGTTACGCCTGTGGCTCGCATTCCACTGTCCCGAGGAGCCCCGAATTGCTCGGTGCCCTCCCGAGTCTGCCGCTGCCAGCGCCGGCCACTCTGGTACGGCCAGCGTGAGTCGCTTCGGTGGAGGCGCTGACGCCCGGCGACGGCGTTCGTGAATTGCTCTGGCGTCCCTTTCTCGGGAGGCTTCCGCCGCCTTTATGTCTGTGGCGATTTCCTCGAGGTCGCCGGGCCACGCCGCGCCCATGGCTTCTAGGTCGACCTGCCAGGAAACTCTCTCGAGGTTGCGTACCACCGTGGCCGAGGGCTTGAAGGCGTTCCCCGCTGGGAACGCGGGGTACGAGCTCGTTAAATGCGTCGCCGCAGGCTCGAGTCGTGCTGGCGTGGAAATTCTCACGAACTTCGCCCTGGTCTTATCGGTCCAGGCCACCTCGGACTTGCCGGCGTAAGCTGGCCAGCGTCCGATTCAGGGATGCCTGCAGGTGCTCCTTGGCCGCCTCGTAGCGGTGAAGACGCTTCGGCCGGGGATTTGCTCCCGACATTTCCATCCTCCTCCGCAACGAAGACGTTACGGGATTGGACGGATCGCGAGGGGGACATCACGGTGTCTCCCCGTGAAGCGGTCCCCTGGTCGAGCTCGAAAGGTCGGGATATCCGCACCATCGTGAGCCCGTCATACTCGCCGTCCGGAGAGGGCGCCGAGCCGAGCGAAGAATCGCTTCCGGCGCGGCGGTTTCAGCGGAGAAGCTCCGGGAACGCCGTGATTCCCAAGGCCGGGCGACGCATAGCGCCCCATTGTCGAAGAATCGCTTGTCTTCTTCCTCAATTCCGGGCGCCGAGGTCCTGGCGATCTTGGGAATTTGTCATCCTCCGGGATTCCTCACGAAAGGGAAAGTCGGTCCCCACGGACGGCGCCAGCTGTCGACGATTGGGGAGCAGGCCCCCGCCGAGCTTACTTGTTGGTGGAGGGACCAACCGCGACCCCTTCTTGCGTGATGAGATACTCAGAGGGGTGACTCACTGGACTTCAACAGGCAGAGACACTGTAGTTTACCCTGGTTCGGGCCTCTCAAGAAAGAGATAATAGCCCTACTCCAGCCAGTGTATATCTTTGTGCGTAAAAGTTATATGTCCTGTCCCCTTCACTGGGGTGCTTTTATAGCTTACAAAGGGGCGTGCTTGTTCAAACCCACTAACTCCACGTCCGACCAGGTCCAACGTGGTAACTAACGGATCCTACACTCCTGTCACGTCCCCGCGAGGATCGCAACGAACTAGCGGAGGTTACGCAGCGGGTGGTTACCGACCTCGGGATCACGTCAGGTCGGCTAACGTCTAACTTCGAACTTGGCCACCCCGGCCTGAGCACGAGCTATCGGTCCACCCGGCCATGCGACCTCCTAAAAAGGGTCCCGGCTAAACCGTCCCTTGGAACAACTCCTTGCGACCAGGACGGGACGACCTGCCGTCGCTCGTGGCACCCGACTAGATCGGCCCAGGAACGACCTTCCTGTAGAGTTCGGCAAAGAGCGAGCCTCGCGCCCCTCGTGGCATGCGAGGTAATTCTGTGGGGTCTACCCGACTCCCCGACAAGTATACTCTAATACTGATTATAAGATACTCCAAAGTATATTCAACGAAAAATTTCATCAAAATCCACCATTTGTAGCATAATTTGTTTATATACTCTTTTTATATACAAAAAAGGGTATATAGCAAAAAAATAAATAGTTCTAATGAATTTTGTTCAACAATGTCGCATTGTAGTATCTTAGAATTATTATTAGAGTATACTGAAAGTGATAAAGGAGTCTAACATATTCGTTTAAGTGGTATACTGGAGGTGAGAGTACATACTCCCAGGAGTACGGAAAAGGCTTCATATATATATATATATATATATATATATATATATATATATATATATATATATATATATATATATATATATAGAGAGAGAGAGAGAGAGAGAATGGCTAAGGAACACTTGAGTGTTTTTTTGTTTGTGAGCACTTAACTTGGGGGACCTATAAAGAGGAGGGTGGTGGGGAGAGATGGCAAATGTGTAGTCTTTGGATCTAGATCCAAATGTTACAAATTTGAGTGCTCACAACCTAAAAAAACACTCAGGTGCTCCCTAGGCACCCCCATATATAAAATTGATATATATATAGTTCATCTATAATAACTATAGATTTTGGAGGCTAAAGAGGGCAAAAGAAGTTTAAGAAAGCAGTATAACAATTTTGTAACATACACATCGCCCAAGGGAAGCCACCATATTACAGAGCCCGAGGCCGAGCGGTCCAGGGCAAAAACGCCGTCGGGGACAACGGCAACAGAGGAAAAAAGCTGAAAACCATGGCCCTTGAAGAGTCAGGATAACGGCCGGCGCGAACGGCCGGGGGCAGGAACCGCGCACGCACGCGAGAACGGGACGGCGAGAGGTAACGGCGGGCCTGCGATAACGGCGAGGAGGAGGCAAACGCTCGGCAAGAACCGACGCGGAGGAAGCGCGCATCACAAGAACGCCGGACGGCGTGACCGGGTTGGAGAGGAACCCAGGCGGCACACGCGCCCCGACGCACGAACGGCGACGGCAAAACGAACAGGGCACGACCAACATCACGCAACTCATGCACAGAATGGCGACGTGGCACCGGCGAGGAGGCCCGAAATCGTTCACCCTATAAGATATATACTACAGCGGGGAAAACGGCGGCGCGGGTGCGGGGGCGAGGCGGGGGCGAGCTGGCGGCTACAGCAGGGATGATGGCGGCGCGGCGCGGGGACGAGGCGGGGGTGAGGTGGCGGCTACAGAGGGGATGATGGCGGCGTGGGCGCGAGGACGAAGCGAGGGGGAGCTGGCGGCGATGGGCGGATGAGAAGAGACGGAGCGGAACGGTGTGTACCCTCGAGCGCTCCGCAAGCCCCAATTCCATGACCCTTTATCAGCCGTCGATTGGAGACGCGGTGAGCCGCCGCGGCGCGGTGTGGAAGGAGGAGAGGGCGGCGACGGGCGGACAGGAAGAGACGGAGGGGAACGGACGCGAGGCCTGGAGGGCTCCGCGAGGTCCGATTTCACCGTGTTTTATCGGCCGATCGGGACACGCAGCGAGAAAGACCGAGGACCGCAACGCAACACGCAACGTGGCAGCGCTGAGGGCTCGCCATTCCCACCCGCTGTAAGATAGTTAGTATTACTTCTTATTAAACTTGGGAGGTTTCGTGACCTCCGGGCGCATCCACGTCGGCGAAAATGCAGAGAGGCCCTCGGTGAGTCTCGATTTTATGTTTCGCTCCCCGTCGTATCGCGTCGCCGGCTCATTGGCTCGCGGAGGTTTCGCCAGCGCTCGTGGCCTCCACGTCGCGTTCTATGGGAAAAACACGTCGCCTGCTTCGCGATCCTTCTTCCCCTTCCCGTTCTTGCTTCGCGTCGTCTTCTCCTGAGATGCCCCTGTGACGTGCACTCAACCTCCACCTCCTCGCTGCCGACGCACACCCTTCTTTCTCGGCCGCGCCGCCACGTTCCCCCGCAAGCGCCGTGCTCCACGCGAGCCCCGCCACGACACCGTGCGGAGCGGTGGCTAAGATCGCATTCTTTGATGATGGGCCGCAACACGACGAAGAAGAGGGGCGATGCCGCGCAGCTCGAGGACAACACACCCTTCTTTCTCGCCCTCGCCGCCCCGTTCCCCGCAAGCGTCGTGCTCCGCGCGAGCCCCACCAGGACGCCGCGTAGAGCGGTGGCTAAGATCACACGCTTTCACGGTCGGGCACAACACGGCGAAGGAGAAGAGGGGCAACGCCGCGCTGCTTGAGGACAACCAGCCCGTGCTCACGGACAGCCTTACCACCCTGTAAGTCTCGGCATTGCGTTGATTCCAAGTTTCAAATTATAGTACATCGCTTACCAAATCACGATTGTGGTTGACCAGCACCACTTTGATTGCAGTGATTTGGTGATTCGTTCACGTGTATCCATTTCCCCTCTTGCTCATTGTTACTTCTTAATCCTGACCGCATGAACAATTAAGGTTTGCTTTTTTTTTATTTCTCCTTTTCCCCAAAGTTGGTTGATATTTCTGTCACTAGAATCCCGAGCGTAGAGTTTCGATCTTCCTCACACGATCCGTCTGTTGAGAAGAAATCGACCATCGTGGAACCCCATCCTTCTTACTGCTCGTTGGTTGTCTTTGCCACGCGAGCTGCCGTAAACGGAGGATGGAAGCGGCGCTCGACACGGCAGCCCTGGCGGCGTCCGTGCTGCTGCGGCACTCGGCGGCGACGGTGTCTTGTGCAGGCATCGATTTTGGTGTTCTATTGAAGATCAGCATGGTGTACATCCTGCTAAAGCGGTGCTCGATTTCTTTGTTATGGTGTCTAAATACAAAGTAGCATGAACTTCTATTTTTGGTGTCCGAATACATATGAGTAATAATTCTTTTGATGGAGGTTGGTTCATGCGCTTGTGTTATCTAGGAAGGCCCGACCTGCTAATTCATATTTTGATGGAGGTTGGTTATCAAGCGCTTGGGTTATCTAGGAAGTCTCGCTAATTCATATTTTCTTCGTGATCCTTGGTTTCGTAAACAAGGCATAGTTTCCTATATTGATCCTGTTTCAATCTGAATATCTATTAAATTGTGACCTATCATCAACGTAGTAAGTTCGCCATTTTCTTTTATATACAAAGCAATTTTTCCCTTAGCTCTCTTCGCTTTTACGCTACCATAGCGCAAAGACGTGAGGAAGGCTTATTTGAGCATATGAACATGTACATTGATTATTTCTTCTAATAATTCCTTTCTTCATGGTGGGATTCCATGCCTAATTTGAATTTGGTTCCCCAACTCATAGGCCATAGCTGTGTACAAATTTAAAAGTTTCCAGTGATTGATAAAACATTAGTTGATACTCCTTAGTTGAATTATCATAGAGGTTGTACAGAATCTACCTCAAAGAATGACAAGCTTGTCCTTACACCCTTTGAGAAGAACATTGACATATGGAGACGGCTCTGGAGAATACTTTAACACAGTGATTTGGTGAGTAACATTACGCCTTCATTGTCAGCGTTACCCTTAGATCTTGTGATTGATTGATTGTGTAGCCTTGTACAAATCCCACTGTTGGGTGCTGCTCATGGTGTTGAGCCATCCATTACATTATTGTCTGAAAATGGATAACAGATGCATTTTTAAGGTGACACTTGAAATTTTTGGCCTATATATTTAGACTGAATTTTTAATGATGTAATCCTACTGCATATTTTCCCCTTGAAATGTGCTCCTCTATTGAGCTCAATCATATTCGTTGGTTCTACAGAAATAGCCTTACTTTGTGTGAAATGAGGCAGGTATGCAAGCTGCATATATTGGTTCTACAGAGACAGCTTTACTTTGTGCAAGATGAAACAGTTACACAACTTACAGAGTGCACACACGCTTGGAGTCTGCAGAAAATGTGATATGTTATGCTTTCTTATTTAGACGCATATCGCATTTCTTGCTCTTTACTTCAGCATCTACAAGTATATGCGATGTTCCTATCATATTTGATAGAATGTACATGCTTGCTGTACACAAAATCCAATATGAATTTGGCTTCACCCCTCCAAGTTCGATTCTACAATTTAGCAATCTAAGTTTGAATTTGTTCAGTTCCTGTGGTTTTGACAATTCGCATTTCTATTTGTTTTAGCTTCCAAGATTGAAGTCTTTACCGCTCCTCGGAAAGCAATGGTCCAGAGGCAGATCAGGATCTAAATCAAGCATTTGCTGAGAACAAAGTAAAAATTTTTAGCTCATTCTTTCAGCAATTCATGGACGCACATTGTAGATGTCCTGCTGTATCGGTTGGTCTTCTTTGTAAGCGAAGCTAAAGATTGGAATTTCAAGTGTAAGTAGCTTGAAAATTCTACTAACATTTTCCATATCTTACTTTAATGAACCACGCTGTAAGAAGAAATAAACTATGATGTGTTGAATGTTCTATGAAAATTGTGTGCTACAAATATGGATGTTTTCTTCTAGAATAACATTTCCATGCTTGAAATATTATTAATTATTCTTGTTTGCTTATAGAATATAGTAGATTCTATATTGTGGAGATTGAACTAATTTTTCCCATCTCTTACTGGAATGAACCACGCTGTATTGTTGTGCCATCTGTCATGCGTAAAATGCTTAAGCAATCTACTGTTCAATATCGTATATTTTCTCTCAATTGTTTCTAATTTCGACCACTCTAGGTCAACCTGTGAGGTTTAAACTTACCACTTGTCCCTTTTATTTGCCATTTAGATCTTGCCTTCTCGCATATTTACTCCAAATCTTTTAGTTATGGGTAACATTGCCTTCAATCATAGATGCTTTTAATATAATTCTTACGTTTAATCTAAGGATGCTGCCAATCCCATTATAATCCGCCTTCTGTTTTATTAGACTGTTGTGCTCCAAACGTGGTACAAAAACTACATAATATGACAATTTTATATTTTATTCCCAGCCAAACATATTGGAGCAGTTATTTGTAAAACTAGGTGATTCAATTAGGATTCTTGGCCAAACATATTGGAGTAGTTATTTGTAAAACTAGATTATTCAATTATGATTCTTGGATGCTTCCTTGGGAGGTCGTCCTTAGTGTCTCCCTATTACTGTAGCCGCACCGTGCATACTCCATCCTCAGTGGTTTTATTGCTTCTTAATTCATCCAAAACTATAGTGAGTGAGCTTACCATTTTCTGCAGCTAGGTTACCCTATATTTCCTATAACTATTTATACATGTACGTTGGGTTATTATCTCATCTCATACGTTACTGTATTATTCGCAAATGCTGACTTACGCGGCGTGCCGCCGCGTAGATATTCCTAGTTACAATTTACGAGCCAAGTGGTACCAGAGCGACCGATGCATTTCGTTGGTCTCTGTTGGATAGATCTGTGATCTAGGGCTTTCGATAACAGGGACGTAATCAACTCCATTTATCAGCTCAATGCTGTGTGAAACAGTCCTCGCGAGGAAAAATTGTCCGATACAGAACCTTCGCCGACAGGCTCAGCGTTCCGAAGAGATGATGCAGTTGCTTAATGATGGATGCTCCTGCCGGAGCAAATCTCGTCGCAGAATGCCTCGTCGATGCACAAGCTTATTCACATGTTGAGAAATGTGAGTAACGATCGATAGGGAAAAATTGGTATTTTAGACAACTGTTGACCCGTATCTACAATTATACACAATTTTTTTGAATATTTACAGAAATGTCAACCATACCCGAAATTAGGAATTTCGTTTTCCTATACCCGAAATTAGGAATTTCGTTTTTGCTGTATTTGAAAATGCGAATTTCGGGAAACGCATAAACGAAATACCCATTTTCGGGTATAGCCATACACGAAATACCCATTTTCGGGTATGAGGTGGCACCCTCATACCCGAAATTGCAATTTTCGGGTAAGGCATGCATGCATGCCCATTTCTTGGGATTCGGTTGGCTGGCTTTTTGCTTCACATGCATGGGGTATGGGGTGCCACCTCATACCCGAAATCCCCATTTTCGGGTATGGGAGTGCCACCTCATACCCGAAATCCCCATTTTCGGGTATGGGAGTGCCACCTCATACCCGAAATTCCTATTTTCGTTTAACACTATACCCGAAAACTGCATTTTCGTTTATACCAAAAACGAAATTCGAATTTTCGGGTATGGGAAAACGAAATTCCTAATTTCGGGTAAGGTTGACATTTCTGTAAATATTCAAAAAAGTTGTGTACATTTATAAATACGGGTGAACAGTTGTCTAAAATACCAATTTTTCCCGATCGATAGTGGAGCAATATATGTTCCTTGATTTGGCCTGAGATTTTCCTTCACGTACGTACCAATATATAATATCTACCTCGAGAACAGCGCAGATGCGAATCCAAAGAACAAGCAGCAAGCTCCTTTTTCTCGTGGAATGGGATCGTTAGCCCGGGTTTGCCCAGGCAGCTTAGAGCAAGTATAATGTGACATAAGCGGGCTATAAGAGCTGTCACATCAAAACTAAAAAACGGTATACCGTTGCAACGGTATACCTCTGAAACTCATGAAACTTGTGATTTTTTGCACTGAAACTCATGAAACTTAGCACTAAAAACTGATAAAACATGAAACCAGTGAAACTAAATGATCAAAACTCATGAAACCAAAGATCAAACCGATAAGTTTCATAAGTTTCATGTCTATACCGTTGCAACGGTATACCGTTCCCTAGTCATTCTCTTTTTGTTTTGTTGGAAGAAAGAGAAGAGAAGAGAAGAGAGAGAAGTGAAGTTTGTTGTTCAACAGCCACTTTAAAATTGGCTATAACACAGATTCCAAAGAAGATAAGAGGATGGATGGGTGGACCATTTATTAATGTGAAGATTGTTTCTACAACTAACTTATTATATGGGTAAACTTTTATACGGCTGTGTATGATATGGCAACCACATATAGCCAGCAGTGAGCTATATTATTAGCCTTGCTCTAAAGAGGCCAATTAATTGCACAGACGGTAACGCTGCCTCTTCCGGCGTACACGGCGCCGATGGGTACGTAGACCGCGTATTGTTGTGCTTGCGAGGATATGGGGAAATGTTTTGGAGTCGCTTCGCAGGGGTGGTAGGGTAAACTGAATCTCCCCTTTCGCCTTAAAATGATAAAATCTTTATGGAGAAGTCACCCGGGAAGGAAAAGGCGAGGTCATTCGTGTTTGCTTCTGCTGCACTCCTTGCTTTTGCTTTCATAAACCCTAGTTAATACATACGGTTGCGGTACCATGGCTGTGGTCGGGCTCCACCGCTCCACTGCTCAGGTTCATCGCACAACTGCCCTGCCATCTCTGTCTTGCGCATGTAGCACTCGGCGCCCGGGCTCGGGCTGTGGCTGCGTACCATGCAGCTCGCGCCCGGGCCCGGCCGGCTGTGCCTGCGTACCATGCAGCTCGCGCCTAGCTCGCCTATATAAAGCCCTCTCCTCGTTCGCCTTCTTGTGTCCAATTCTAGCATTCATCAGCCTGCCGTGGCCTCGAGCAAAACCCCTCAAATTAAGCGTCTGGAATAGCGCTAGCCGTTAACTTGCGATTGACCACAATGGATTGTCTCAGCATCCATATGCCAAACCCAGACGTGATCGCCGAGCAGATGGTCGACGCCGCCGCCGCGCACGACGGGAAGAGGCTGCGGCGCGCCCTGGTCGGCGGCGGCGTCGCCAAGTCCTCGGCTGCGCTCCTCCTAGCCTTCTTCAGGGCTCCGGGGGGCGTGTTCCTCCGCGGCAAGCTGCTGTTCTACGCTTATTATGGGATTCTCGCCGTCGTTGCCGTCCTGGGTGCAGTGGAGGTCGCGGCGGGATTCTGGGTCTCCGGCGACCCACAACGCCGGCGTGGCAAGGGGGAGCTGATGATATGGGCGTCGATCGTGCCACTGGTCCTCGTCACCGGACTTGGAGGTTTCGCCATGCTGAAATAGCGGTGTTATCTGGTCGACCTTGTTCTTGCTAGTTGCGTACTTGCGTCCGTTGTTTCATTTCCGTGCATGCATCTAGACGTGAAATAAATAGTTCGCAGTTCACAGATGCTTGTTTTGTGTCATTGAGTGCACCCTGTCCAACTTTGGAAAGGAAATAAAACTTCGGTCCATATTAAGGTGAATATGGGGCCCTTTCGTAAAATATACTCTTTTCGTCTCTGAATATATACCATCTTAACTCTCAAATTTTGTTTCTAAATACATATAATTCTATAATTTTAATGTAACTTTTTACTGTTTGTTTATTCTATGCATCTTTCCTTTAGCTATTTTTAATATTATTTATTGCTATAGACTAGATTAAGATATACTATTTAAAGATATAACAAAACAAGGTAATATATTGTTTTATAGATATAATTCGGTACAAGTGCTAGGAACTAGAATGACAAATTTTCAGTAACGAATAGATTACCTTCGTCGGCCTACCGAATTTTAACCCATTCAAATTTTTGTTGCACGTAAAATTGGAGATCCAAATTGGGCCATATGCTGCCGTTGGACCACAAAAGTTTAGCCCAGTTTTGCTTGGTTAGCGGACGAATGTTTAGTGCTAAGTTTGGATTGCAAATTGTTAGTTTGATGTTAAGAACACGGACTTTTCTGCGGCCGGACTTGGCCAACCAATGTATACTAGTATATTGCCCGTGCTAACGCTACGGCGATATTTGGTAATACAATTCAAATAAGCAAAAGATGTTATATGTTTTGGTAATGAAGTATAGTAAGATGTCACAAAAGGAAGATACAGAGAGTTATTGTTATATGGTTGATTACACAAGCAAGTGCATAAAGTAACATAGCAATTGTTTATCATTAAAAACCATCTAATCCCTGATACGTTTTAGGATTTCTCGTATAACTTCATGAATGTTGTCTTTCGATTCATTCTCATTGTAGTTCAATAGTGTCGACGATTGGAGAACGGCTCCCGTCGAGCTTACTTGTTGAATGGGGGATCAACAGAGCCCCGTCGTACGGATCGAAGAGGTCGTTCGAGCGATGCCAGGTCGGGAGAAGAAGAAAAGGGGGGACACGGTGTTTATCCTGGTTCGGGCCTCCCTCTGCCGGGATAACAGCCCTACTCCAGTGTATTATATTCTATCTCTGTTTTTTCCCTCCCCTTACAAATCCTCCGGGGGGGTTTAAATAATACGACTATAGGTACCAAAAAGGGCAACTACCTCCTGGGATCACGCTACGTATCCATATTCGTGACCCGCTGTCCTTGATTTTCGCGCTATTTGAATTTCGGGTATGATCTCCCTTGATCTCCGGCTGATTGGTTGGCTCCTTTCCTTCCTCGTAACGTTCGCTGGGCCCTCCGACCAAACACCCGAGTAGGTCGTAGCTTCTACGAGCATGCTTGCTCGTGGGGGGGCGTGTTTGGTACTTCTGCGAGTAAAGGTGCAAACGCGTATGCTCGGAGGAGAAGGAGGGATGCTCGTTTCGTTCTCCCGAGCATCTTCTTTCAGTATCGCGAGGTCGGCGGGTTTAGCTTTTCACGGGGGTACCGTGGTCTTTTGCCAGATAGCCAATCCCCGACAGCTAGCCCCCGAGGTTCAAGCGGGGAACCCTCGGGCTTCCCCTTGAGCCTAAGAAGACTTGAGGGGGGATTGAATTTCTCTTGGCCGTGGCTCACGACCATTTTACGTCGGGAGACGAGCTTCTTTACCCACCGCGTGCTTACTCCGCGTGGGCGCGTCGTTTGGTTGTTCTGCGGTTCCTTCTCAGAGAAGCCTTCCTGCAACGGTACGGTAGTTTCTCGGAAAGCGGCGCTTTCTCCGGCCAGGTGTCGCTGCGTGATAGGCGGCGATTTTTATCCCGTCCCTTCACTGTCTTTTTAACCCTTTCTACCGGGAGAGGTCGGAGTTACACCGGGTCTCTTTGCTCGCCTTCTAGAAAAAACCTTCCAAGAGCCCTAGCGCCCAAGAACCCTTTTCGCTCCTCCTCCTTCTTTGGCCATGGCGCGCTTCAAGGTCACCGGATGACCCGAAGGAGGCTCCAGTGCTCACGGATGAGGGGTACGTCGACCCAAGCTCGGTCGAGTGCTCAGACGACGCTGTGATGCAGACCGCGGGAGACGGAGATCGTCTCCTGCGAGTTGTACGCCATCAACGGGCTTCGTCTGCCCGAGAGCGACTTCCTCGCCTCCGTGCTTGCCTTCTGTGGGTGCGAGATCTCTCATCTCCACCCCAACTCTATCCTTTCTCTCGCAATCTTCACCCATCTTTGTGAGGCGTACGTGGGTGTAGTGCCCACGGCTAGCCTTTTCTTCCACTTCTACTCCCCCTTCCGCACCGGCCGGGATGGCTCCGCCGGTTGCGTTTATCTTCGCCCGGCCCAACCGACCATACGAGTACCCTCTTGTTGCTTTGAAGGACTCGGTGTCGGGTTGGGCCGACCTCTGGTTCTACCGAGAAGAAGGCGGAGGGTCCCGATTGGTCTACATCGGGAGGACGCTCCGCCATCGAGAGGCGCGCCCGCTGTGCTTCGAGGAAGAGCGGGTGCTCAGATTTATCGATGAGCTCGCCCAGATGGGGCTCACTGGTCGAGATATCACCCGGGACTTTACCTTCAACCGGGTGTCCCCCCTGAGGCGCCGCGAGCACCCCTTCTTCGAGGTGACCGGGTGGCATGACCTCACCCGTGAGGACAACGCAGGTATGTTCCTGGACCTCTTTCGAGCATCGCCGCTTTACAGTGATCGCTTTCTAATCTTCGGTTGACGCAGCCTCAGGACGGATCAAGTTGACGAGAGGGTCGCCGAGATGTTCGGTGCCCCGAAGGAAGGAGCCGACGCCAATCGCCGATCCCCAAGAACGTCTTTGGACCAGCGTGACGCGTTAGTACCTCTTTGCTTACGCGCGGGCATGTTTTTCCGAGCTTATTTCTCCCGATTTACGTTTGCGAGAGAAGGTCGCCCTTGACCTTGCCGTGTCGAAGGCCGCAGTGCTGCCAGCAAAGACTCCCGGCCAGGGTTCCATAAGAGGTTGGCGGGTCGAGGTCGCCAGCATCCGGCTCGCCTCCCCGCGCCAAGCGGTCGGCGCCGAAGCCGACCAGACCTACCACGCCGCACCTTGAGTACGCCGACCGCCAGGAGGTAAGCGAACTCCGAATCTGGTATGATGACTTCAAACAGGAGGCCGAGCTGATGGGCCGATTGAACAGCTCGCCGAAAGCGGCGAGGAAGGCCGAGGAGGAGGCCAGTCCCTCCCGACCAAGGAGGCGGATGGAGAGGCGAGATCAAGGCCCTCCAGACCCGGCTTACTCGGGTGGTCGATGCCCCGAGGAGGAGGAAGAAGAGGAGGACACCTATGCTCAGTCGGAAGGAGCAGGAGGTCGACCTCTCAAGCAACCTCGGTGCTGGAAGAGGTCGACATGGACGACGTCGACCCGGCGATGGCACGTGCCAGCGACGCCGCGGAGGAGCGCGTCGTGGTCGTGGCCGAGGCCTACGAGGCCGCCGCGGGCAGGTCGCCCATGGCCCTAGGCGAGGAGGCCGAAGAGGATGGCGCTGCTCGTCGGGCAGAAGGTAAGCTTCCACTTCATTCTCTTGTTCTGTTCTTGTCTTGTGATTTTCTTCGGGCTAACCCCACCCTGTTTGGCGTGGGCGTGATAGCTCGGGTGTTGCTTTTGGACTTCCGTCAGATGGCTGAGGAGATTATCGATTCTGCAGTTGACGCCGAGCTCGACCGCGTCGTCGACCAAGTGATGGCCGAGGCGGGGGAGGAGCCGGCGCCAGCTGCGGACTCAGTGGAGTCCGAGCTTCCTTCGGCGGGACCCGTGCTTCCTTCAGCGGACGTGGAACCTATCCCAGCCGCGGAGGAGCAGGAGCCGCAGGGGGCTGAGGACCAAGAAGCCTTGGCCTTGGTCCCTTGCGAAGGGGTAAGCGCAAGCGAGCCCGACGGCGAACTCCGGTGGTCAAGCGGTGGCGGCTTTCGACCCACCGCCCTTGGCCGCGAGCCAAGAGGAGGAGCCAGTTATCTTGCCCGGCCGACCACCTCAGCTGCGGACCAAGGAGGATGCGGTCGTGATTGCCCAGCCACTTCCAGCCGCGGAAGTGATCGCTGAGCCCGACCAGCTGCCTCCGTCTGCGGACCACGAAGAGGAGGTGGTCATTGATGGGCCGGAGATGGTCGTCCTCGACCAATCGCCTCCGAGCGTGGAGCTCCCATTGCTTCCGGTCGCGGAGGTGCAAGGGGCGGAAGCGGCGGTCGGCGTCCAGTCCCCAAGCGCTGCCGCAATGGCGAGGAAGGAAGGCGGCCACGAGCCGCTGTCGACGCAGAAGACCAACCTCGTGGCGTCACGGGTTGGTCGAAGAAGAAAACGTCGTTGCCCTCCCGGAGCACGGTGCCCAGGAGGGGCAAGATCGTGATGCGCTAGCTCGGGATCGAGATAACCTGCGTGGGTTAATCCCTTTTCCGAAGCCGGCGCCACCGGTCGCCAGTGCTTCAAGATAAGCCGGTCAGTAGGGCTCTTCCGTAAGCGTTTTGCTCTCAACTTTTTATATGAGTCGAGCAATCTTCTAGGGGTTCTTCTTGACTTTCCTTCCCCTTTGCTCCAAGTTTGCTTTGCGAAGGCTATGGAGGACATCGATGCCTCCAGCCTCCAGTGAGAAGGAGTTCGGGCGTACCATCGCGAGCAAGACGCCAAGATCTCCGATCTCGGCGTCGGGTCTCAGAGGTGCGAGGCCGACTGAAGGAGGCTGGAGTTGGCGAAGAGCCTCGTCGTCGGGCCGGGACCAGCTCTTTGAGAGCGAGACTTGCCAAGAACACTTCGGAATAGAAGTCGCGCCGACCTCGAAGAGGAGCTGGGAAGTTGCGGCGGAGGTCCCCGACTGCGCGCCGAACTCCAACGAGCTTCGGGAGGCCGAAGAGGCCCAGCTCAGGAGGTGCAGCGCCTTCGGGGACAAGCCGGTGAAGGTCGCGCCGCTCGGCGGAAAGTTTTGGACCTGGAGGCGGAGGTCGACTCCCTTAAGGAGGAACTTGCTGCCCTTCAGGTCGAGCGTAGGACTTAGCTCTTCTTTTATTTTTAGCTCGTGTAAACCCTGTAAAAAACAATGTTTCGGGTTAAATGAGCAAGCTCGCAGGTGTTTGGTTCTTGCCTGTTTTTCTCGAGTTCGCCTTCAACATATGCCTATATGATCCCGGTTCTGCAGAAAAAGAAAACAAGTTCCTGCATAGAGCATATAGCATAGACACGAGCAAAGAAAACAAGTTCCTGCATAGAGCATGTTGCATAGATACGAGCAAAGAAAACAAGTTCCTGCATAGAGCATGTTGCATAGATACGAGCAAAGGATCCTTGACGGAACGTTCCTATCATACGGAGCCCCCCTGCCATGGACAAAGGTCGTGTCCTCACTGTTGCGAGCACGAGTTTGTTCATGGGAAAATTTAAGGGTCGCTTTGGTCGTGACGATTTTTTGAATGATTTAAATAGGTCGGTGTGTCGAGAAAAGTGTGAGCCTGAGAATGAGCGAGCTTTAAACCAACAATACGTAGAGCCGCCATACCCGAAAGTGGTCATCGAATCAGGGCTTAGAGTGGATGCTCGCGCCGACCACGCATACAAATGAAGAGCTCTGTGGAAAGTGAACGATTGGGCGAGCATCCGGCCGGGGGCCAAGGGAAATGGTGCGCACATACTTGTCGGATAAGTTCGTCTGCAGTGCTGGTAGACGACGATGCTCGTTCGACAAAGCGAGGACGAAACACGAGAAAGAGGGAAATGTTTTATTGGAAAGAACGCAAGGGGCGCGAGATAGGAGTACTCGTCTAAACGTAGAATTTACGCAGTTGATCGATGTTCCAGGTGCTGGTGAGCTCCCGACCATCTGGCATCGCGAGGCGAAACGACCGGGCGTCTTGTAGACACGACCGTGTAGGGTCCCTCCCACCTTGGGGTCGGTTTGTTGGCTTTCGGCAGTCTTGAATTCTTCGTAAGACCATGTCGCGACTTGTAGGACCCTAGGTCGACTGTCTTGGCTGCGTGCCTACGAAGAGCTGTAGGTAAACCGCAGAGCGAGCAACGCCGTTCGCGTGTTGCTTCGACGAGGTCCAGGTCGACGAGGCGCTCAACCTCTTGATCGATGGAATCGATCGATTTGCACCCTTGGGGAACCTAGCACGATTTCGGGCAGCGGGATGGCCTCCGCACCGTGAAGCGAGTTGGAAAGGCGTTTCGCCTGTGGCTCGACTTCGTCGTGGTGCGACGCACCAAAGAACGGCGGGAAGCTCATCCACCCACTTCTTTGCTTGAGTGGTTGAGGGTCTTGAAGACCCTCTTTTTATGCCCTGGACTAGCCGCCCATTTGCTCGTTAATTTGCTTCCATTGCTCTGTGGATGCGCCACGCAGGCGGCGAACCTTGGTCCCGACCTCTTCGCGATAACTTTGGAATAGTTCATCGTGAATTGGGTCCCATTATCCGTGATGAGACGGCCGGGTATCCCGAACCGAGTTACCACATTGCTACGGAGGAACCTCTTGGCCGCTGGGCCGAGATGGTTGAGGCAGACTCGGCCTCTATCCACTTAGTGAAAGTGTCGATGGCCACGAGCAAGTACTTGCAGCCTTTCTCGACCTCGGGGAAGGGTCCAAGGACATCGAGCCCCAGTCGAGAACGGCCACGAGAGTGGTATGGTTTGCGTGGCATATCTTTGGTTGGCCAGGCTTTTCGAGCATGAAGCGGCATGCTTGGCGGTCATTACGATCGACCGTCGTCGCCCGCTAAGGCCGTGGGCGATGGTACCTAGTCGGAAGGCCTTGCTCACAAGCGTTACGAAGAGCAGTGAGCTCCGCACATCCCTTCATGGATATCACGAAGAAGGTCGCGGCCTTCCTCGAGAGACGATCTCTGGAAAGGATTCCTAATGCGCCTTTCCGGTATAGGTCGTCTCGATCGATCTGTCTTGAGAAGATCGCCTTATTAGCCTGAACGCTCGGCTTCTTCCTCGGGCAATGTCCCATGCGCAAGGTATTGGATGAATGGCGTCATCCAATTTGCGTTTGCTCGAGGAAGGAGACCCTACCGCCCGGTCTCTGGTGCCTCCTCTTCGAGGGGAATGGAGGGCTTATGTAGGTGCTCGACAAGCACCACGTGAGCGGTGGTTTGAGAGGAACCGACCTTAGACATTTGGTCACCAGGGAATTATCCTTCACGGGGATGTAGACTACTTGAAATTCTTGAAGTATTTCTCCATCTTCCTTACTTCGCCAGGTACAGCGCCATTGAGGTATCGAACACCGATACTCCTTGTTGACACTGGTTCACGACCAACCGTGAATCGCCCTTCACGGTGAGCCGTTGGACTCCTAGCGATTTACATGCCCAAGTCCGGCCAAAAGGCCTTCAGATTCTGCCGCGTTGTTAGTCGCGGCGGGAAAATGTAGTTGGATGGCGTCTTGAAGTTGCTCTCCATCAGGAGACCAAGACGACGCCAGGCCAGCGCCAGATGCTCGAGATCCATCAAAATACAAGGTCCAGGAGTTTTCCTCGAATCATTGGTCCCGCTGGCCGGTGGTGCCGAGCCGACCGATTCTCGCCACGAAATCAGCCAAGACTTGTGATTTTATTGCCGTCACGGGCCGAGAACACCGGCTCGAACTCGGCGAGCTCCATTGCCCACTTGGCTATGCGACCACCGCGCCCTGATTTTTCAGATTTCCCTGAGTGGGAAGCCGGTCGGCACCACGATCTTGTGTGCTTGAAAGTAGTGGCGCAACTTCACGGAGGCCATCGACAGAACGAGTACGATGTTTACGGACTTGAGGTAACGCCTCCTTTGGTCCATGAAGTACTTCACGACGTAATAGATAGGTCGGCTGGTACCATCTCTCTCTCTACCGCTAACACCGAAGCTTACTGCTTGGAGTTGCCGCCAGTATAGTAGCAATTCTTCCCCCATTGTGGGTGTGACGAGGACGGGCGGCTTGGAGATGTCTTGTTTTAGCTCTTTGAACGAGCGATCGGCTTCCTCCGTCCACGTGAAGCCATCGTGCTTGCGGAGGGCTTTAAAGAAAGGTAGCCCTCGCTCCCCCAGCCGGGAGATGAACCGGCTTAAGGCGGCCATTCTTCCGGTCAGAGTTTGTACTTCCTTTACGCACGTGGGCGACCTCATGTTCTCAATGGCTTCGATTTTCTCCGGTTTGCCCCAACGCCATGTGGCCGACCATGTAGCCGAGCACCTTGCCGGCCTTCACGCCGAACACGCATTTTTACGGATTTAGCTTTATTCGATGCTTATTGAGGTTACTGAAAGTTTCTTCCAAGTCGACAACGTGACCAGAAGTACTCTTGCTTTTGACAACTATGTAAATCGACATAGACCTCCAAATTTCGACCTACTTGGTCTGCGAAAGTTTTCGCATGAGGCGAAAGGTTGCCCCGCATTTCTCAGGCCAGAAAGACATGGTCGTATAGCGAAAAACCGAATGGGGTGATGAAGGAAGTCTTTTCCTCGCTTCGCGCGATAGGTCGATCCGATGATAGCCGAATAGGCGTCTAGGAAGCTCATGGTGCAGTGACCTGCCGTCGCGTCCACCAATTGATCTATGCGAGGCAGCGGATAGTTGTCTTTTGGGCATCTTCGCGTTCGCACCCGTGTGATCGGCCTTTTACGCCACTTGCCTCCTTTCTTCCTGACCCGAACCTGGATTGGCTAGCCACTCGGAGTGCTCGATTTCTCCGATGAAGCCAGCTTTTAGGAGTTTGTCGAGTTCCTCCCTGATGATTACTGTTTCTCGGGAAAAGCGTCTAAGTTTCTGTCTCACTTTGGTTTTGTTAGGTTTGAACTGGCTAGCCTTTGTGCTCGACCACCTCCTTGGGACCCGGGCATGTCGGATGGTTCCCAGGCGAACACATCCGACCTTGCCGGAGGAAGGTGGCGAGCTCGAGTTCCTATTTGGGATCTAAGGAAGATCCCAAATGAGCGACCTTAGCCGGTTCCGACTCGTTGAGCGGAACGACCTTGGTCTCTCCTCCAGTGGAGGGCAAGTTTAGGCACAGAATGCTTGGCTCTTGGTCGAGGGCAGCGAGTGGGCAATGACCGACCATATCCAGCGCTCTTTAAATGCCAATTGAGTGCGGACTTGTGGTTCCCTTGACGGTTATGACTCCGTTTGGTCCGAATCTTGAGGCATCGTCACAGCGTGATGCGAGCGGCCATGAACTTGGCCAAGGCCGGCCTGCCGAGGATGGCGTTGTAGGCCGACTCAAGTCTACCACCTCGAAGGTGATTAGCTCCGTTACGGGTTACTTGGGCGCCCGAAACTCACGGGCGGGACGACCTGCCCCGGAGGTTTGATCGAGGTGCCCGGACTATCCGAAGAAGGGCACGGCTACACTCTTGATTTTGGAGCGAGGAATCGCATCTCGTCCAAAACCTTGGGTGAAATAAGGTCCAAAGAGCTCCTGAGTCTATGAGGACCCGACCGACGACGGTATTGGCGATGGTGGGGTTCCACGACCATCGGAAGCCTCTGGGTTTGGTCATCCCAAGGGGACAATCGTCCTTGGAGAAGGTGAGGATATTTCGAGACCATTTCAAATTTCTTGGCCGCAGGAGGCTTACCCTGGGTAACATGGTGCACTTCTCTTGCGGCGTCCTTTAAGTCCCGGCGGGACTTGTAGGCGGAGGAGCCCCCGAAGATGACCGCTATGTGATTCTTCGGTTCTTGGTATTCCATGTCATCCTCACTTTCCTCGGCGGGCTGTTTACCTTTGCCATTTTCACCCTGCTCTGGAAGCGTCGGCATGGGACCCCTGCCGCTGTAAAACTGCTCCAGGCGGTAGGTCCACGTTCGGCAATTCCGTAGATCGTGGTCGTGCGCTGGTGAAGCGACGATGAAAGTCGCCGTCGGTCCGCTTGGTCGCCTCGCTCTCGAGGCTGTGTGGTTGTCCTCTTCCCAGGCGTTAAACCCCGTGGCTGCGAGCTGGGTTGCTCGGGTTGTTGTTCCACCGCGGCTACCATGGTCAAGTAGGGTTGCTTTTTCTTCTTCTTCTTGATCTTCTTGTCTCTGAGTCGAGCCCTTTTGCTAGCCAGGGTCTCTAGGCCAGGTGGCGGCGACTTCCCTTCATCCGACATTTTCTTCCATTGGGCGGCTTCATCTGCGTTGGCGTGTCGATCGGCCATTCGGAAGAGCTCGTTGCCAGATTAGATCGGGTGGATCTCCAGGTCTGCGTGAAGCGCACGTCCGTACCCGAACTTGAAAGCTCGGACGGCGGCCTCGTCCGATATGTTTGGGATCGAAGTTCGGACCTGGATGAACCTCTGCAGACGAATTATCGCAGGTTTCCCCGTCGTGTATCAAAGCGCTCCAGTCGCGCTCCTTTCGGCGGATGTAATAAAATTTGCTTTCGGGCGCGCCGAGCTGCCCCAGGACCGTATGGACCCTTCCTTCGATTGAAAAGCCACGCATCTGGCGGCTCAGTCGGAACCGTCGGCGGGTAATTTGCCATCACCCCCTCATCGCCTCGGCGGCGAGGATGGCGGTAGTATATATGGAGAGAAATTCGTCAGGGTTACGGGTCCGTTGAATCTCTCGGCGTGGCGGGCTTGAATCTGTTCGGCCACGCGACGTCCGGAGGAGCTCGTGAAGGCCTGGCAACCGGCTTCGGGATTTCACGGTGAAACCCTCGGTCACGGCGGCCTTCACGCGGGTCTTCCACCCAACGCCCCGTGCGCGGGCCGAGTCGGGAGAAGACCTCATGCGACGGTCGTGCCGACGACCGTTTGGTCGTGGAGCGTTCAGAGCGCTGTAATGTCTGGCGATTATAGAGGTGCCGCTCACGAGGTTGCCACTGTGGATCGCTCGGCTTTTCCGGATCGGGTTAGCGGTCTGGGGCGATCTCCGAGCATGGCTCCGAGACTCACCTCTGTGCGAGCGCATGGGAGAGCGTTTGTGAAGGTCCCGGGAAACACTCGGGCATCCGATCCGCAGGAGGATCCGAGACTTTCACTCGGCGGCAAGCCTTTCCAGATCTTCTGGCTACGACCACCCACGGCCTCCAAGTCTACTTGCCCGGGGAAATGCAAGAGTCACGCACGATCGCCGCCAAGGCACAGAATCGCCTCCGTTCCGGTGAATCAAGCGGCGGTGAGCTTTGACGGCGCTCCGGAGCGATCGGGAGTTCGGTACCGCGAGTTCCTTTCCGTGAAGCGCACCTCCCCTTTGCCTGGCGGCGAATGCTCGCGAGGGTTTTTCCCAAGGGCGTCTCGGTGGAGTCTCGCCGCCTCGTAGAGCGGCCG
The DNA here is from genome assembly GCA_036346355.1 of Rhipidocladum racemiflorum. Taxonomy (NCBI): domain Eukaryota; kingdom Viridiplantae; phylum Streptophyta; class Magnoliopsida; order Poales; family Poaceae; genus Rhipidocladum; species Rhipidocladum racemiflorum. The sequence continues at coordinate 63,663,438 of CM070576.1, read as the reverse complement.
TGCTTGGCAGCGTCAGAGATCCCTCTCCGGGCTCCCGTGACGGCTCCCCGCCACGCTTGACTCGGCGAGGCGGGATGAAAGCGATGGGGACATCATTGTATCCCCTTGAGATGCGGTCTCTCGGTCGAGCTCTAGGTCGTCTGGTATGTCCAGGCCATCGTAGAGCCGTCGTAGTCATCCTCGGGGTCCTCGAGGGTAATGTTTGGGAATGGAGGCCCTGTCCTCGCTTTCCGTGTCCGGAAGGGCTCCCGGTTCGGTGTGACCGATAGGATCGGTCACCCGCCACGTTGTCGACGGCGTAGTACACGTCGTCATCTTCAACGTGGTCAAAACGCAAAGGTCCCGAGTGTCTCCCGAGTTTGGCATCCCGAGGATCTTGATCTGCCGCAGGAATCAAGGTATCGTCCCCCACGACGGCGCCCGGTATCGACGATTGGAGAAACGGCTCCGTCGAGCTTACTTGTTGAATGGGGATCAACAGAGCCCGTCGTGCGGATCGAAGAGGTCGTTCGGCGATGCCAGGTCGGGAGAAGAAGAAAAGGGGACCACGGTGTTTATCCTGGTTCGGGCCTCCCTCTGCCGGGATAACAGCCCTACTCCGAGTGTATTATGTTCTATCTCTGTTTTTCCCTCACTTACAAATCCTCAGGGGTTTTAAATAATACGACTATAGGTACCAAAAGGGCAACTACCTCCAGGATCACGCTACGTATCCATATCCCAGTGACGCGGCCCTTGATTTTCGCGCTATTTGAATTTGGGTATGATCTCCCTTGATCTCCGGTGATTGGTTGGCTCCTTTCCTTCCTCGTAACGTTATTTGGGCCTCCAGGCCAAACACCCGAGTAGGTCGTAGCTTCTACGAGCATGCTTGCTCGTGGGGGGGCGTGTTTGGTACTTCTGCGAGTAAAGGTGCAAACGCGTATGCTCGGAGGAGAAGGAGGGATGCTCGTTTCGTTCTCCCGAGCATCTTCTTTCAGTATCGCGAGGTCGGCGGGTTTAGCTTTTCACGGGGGTACCGTGGTCTTTTGCCAGATAGCCAATCCCCGACAAATAGACTCATGAGAAACTTAGCCCTCAACAGCTTCCCATCCTATACATGCATTATTATGGACCATCATCAGAAAATATTAATTGTGTTACGGTAAAACAAAGTATAATAAATAAATAATAATACTCACAGTGCAAATTGATGGTAATTTTATACCATCCCAAGAGCGCATGAAGTTGATTACAAAATATCCAGTGATGTCCCTACAAAAGGACACATAGTTACATCTATGTAGAAAAAACAAACTTGTTATGTGTAATTTATAAGCTAGTTACATCTATGTAGACACATACGTATGTGAACAAAGGCAGAACAAAGCGCACACACAAGATTGATTACCAGGTATGAGCTGAAGGCGGATGGTTGGTGCTGCCGTAGGCCTTGTGTATCTGGAATCGTTGTGGCCCCGATATTCCTTGGAGTGCACTGAAACCCTCAAGAGGTACCTACGGTTCAACTCAAAGCGTAAGAAACAACATACAAATTACAAATATTCTACACCCACGTGCAGGATAGTATATATAGACATGCGCCCACAAAGCATCACTTAACAAGACAATGGATACAGATGCTGCGGTAAAGATTTGAAAAATGATGGTTTACATCCTCGGTTTGCAAATTATAAGGATCAGGAGTTAAACAGTGAGTCACAAAGCCAAACATGGGGTGAACTGTAGTAGCCAAACAAAGCCAGCACTCGTTAAGCAACTTCACAAGAGAGATAAAATGGCTTGAAATTTAAGAAGTTGGAGAAGCTGCTTTCGGCAATACATTTGAAGTGCCAGTAACGAACTGAAGAAACCGAGCTTTGTCCTCCTTGCTGAACCCTTGGACAATTTCCCAGAACCACTGAATAACTGGAGAAGCTATGCTATAGCCAGAATATTCTGTATTTGCTTTTAGATCGTCCACTGAAAGACACACAAAACAAGTAAATAATATGCAAGATTAAACCAGATTATTCAATAACACTGAATCATATTCATAAAGGGAGGTCAGTATGGATGAGGATGATGGAAAGAAAAAGGTTGAGCCTGATGACTGGGAAGATGCAGCAGACATGTCTACTCAAAAGTTGCAAAGTTCAGATTCTGGAAATCAGGCCAGTGTAGTACGAGTACCTGATTCAGATACAACTGAAACTAATGACCGCAAGAGATATTCTCGTGATTTTCTGCTAACTTTTGCGCTGCACTATACTGATCTTCCTGTTGGTTTCCAGATGGGAGATGTCACTACTGTTCTAATCAGTAATTTGGCAGGAAAATCCTATGTTGTTGATCGGGAACCTCACCCAAGTCCTGGAAGGGGAATTGACAAACCAACATCTCGCGGTGATCGGCGTGGTGCCGCTATGGCTTATGGATGATGATAGGTGGACAAACATTATTAGTTGCGTACCTTGACTTCAAGATACGCCCAGTGAAATTGTGGGTATTTACCTCCAGGTCCACCAAATGCTTCTTGCCATGAGTCTAAAAGTAACAATACCTTATCCCTTACTTGCATATCATTCTGAAAGCAAATTCGAAACAAGACCTTTTTAACAAGGCAATGACTTAGTATTGTAAAAATAATTCAGGTGGTGTCTATGTGTAATTGACATGGAAACTTTGCTCATCAGCTTTACCACAGAAGATAATCATGCAACCACAGGGCAAAGACAACATTATCAATGCATAAATTTACCACAGCATAAAGACCTATTTCATTCTGTAAGCAAGTAGAAATTAAGCTCACAAAGGCTCCTATTGAGCATGACCCTATCCATCGACATACACATAACTCCAATTCGAAAAGAACAATATAACAGAGAAATACAGAATTACTTCCATTTCAACACTGTAATGCAACCACCAAAGGTGGTACCTATTCTCTGCCCATCACGCCTCCCAACATTATCAATAGCATGTAGTACTTCCCAAGCAACCACTAACCAGTACAGACCCTGTCATCTGCAATCAATAAATTATATGTACTTCCTTCCACCTTAGTGAGTAGAGCAACACCAAGCACACGAAAGCAAAAGCAAGAGATACGACCTTGAGCTTTGCCGCAGCTGCTACATGCTCCTTGGCAGCCGCCTCAAAGTTGCGCTGCGCCTGGATGATCTGCGGTTGCGCGATCGCTTGGGCTCGCAACTCAATCTCGACCTGCTGCAGCTCCTCACGTTGCCGCACGATGCTCTGCAGGCGCTGCTGCAGGATGTCCTCGCTGAGCCCCCCGCTACCGTCGATGGTGATCGAGCAGTAGTCCTCCAGGCCTCCCGCCCCATCCTGCACCAAAACCCAATCCCCCAACGTTACAAACCACGTCACGTACCGATCATTGAGCGGAGGAAGCAAGCACGCACCTCACAGCTAGTGAAACAATCTCAGTCAACATAAAAGTGTCTCTACTCTCTGATACTAAAATACTATGCTTTTGCAATTCACCAGAGTAACCAGTAGTGTCAAAATTTCATCTTTGACATGGTTCACTGTTAATACACAATCATTACCCTCTTGTTGTCACTGTAAGATGGACTTACATACACAAATGATATGCATGAATAGTAATCGCATAACATACATGCAAGATGGATAAACAGAATTGGGCAAACCTGCATGGCTCCAAGGTTCATTCGATCGGTGACAACGTGGAAGACGTGCTTGGAGGGGTCCTGCGAGTTGGCGATGGCGGAGCGCACGACGACGGAGGCCGCGAGCACGTTGTCAGAAAAGATGGCGTGGTGGAACAGCTCGGGCTCCTCGAGCGCCGGCGGCGGCGGCACAGGGTCCGCATACTTCTCGGGCCGCGCGATCCGCTCGGCGGTGAGGCGGACAGCGAGGCAGTGGAGCGGCTTGGGGATGGATTTGGCGGCGATAAGGGAGGCGAAGGCGCCGCGCTTCTTGGCGCGCGCGAGCAGCTCGTTCTGCGCGAAGACGGCGTCCTTGAGGCGCTGGATCTTGAGCTGCGGGTCGAACAGTGTCTTCGCGTCCGTGATGGCGGCGCGCGCGCCGCGGATCAGGTCCTTGGCCTCGAGGTCGAGCCGGCGCACCTCGTCGCTCGGGGGCGCGGGCTCGGACGCGGAGGCCACGTCGAGGCCCCGGAGCGTGGCGGTGAGGTTGCGATGGAGCGAGGAGAGGAGGCGGAGGTGGCGAGCGCGGTCGAGGTGGAGGCGTCGGGAGGCCGCGGCGAGTGCGGCGGCGGAGGCGGAAGCGTCCGGGGCCTGCTTCCGGATCTGCTCCGCCCGGAGGCGGTCGCTGTTCACCACTGCTCCGTCCGAGGCCTGTTTCCGAATCTGCTCCGCCCGGATCCTCGGACTGCCCCATCTTCGCGTGCTCCGCGGCATCCTAAACACGAAAACAACAGCACGGGAGACACGAAGTGAGTACGAACAGAGACGGATGGTGGCGGGGTTAAGGGTTTTGTCGTGCGGAGGGCGCGAAGCAGCAGTGCGACCTCGGCGCCATTGGTGCGGAGGGGGGCATCGGGGACGGCGCGCCACTCTTTGCGCGCCGCCGCGGCCTCCATATCGCGGCTAACAGGCGCGGCGGCGCCGGCTCCCCTCGCGGGATCGGGATCTGGCGGCGGCTAGGGTTTTGGCTCTGCGCCGCGGATCGCGAGGAAGGGGCCCTGTCTCGGGTTTACACGCGCGGCGGTGCAGTCTCCAAATTTCCAGGATGAATGTGCGGCGGCGGTGAGGACGTCGCCGTCGCGGAGGTGGAGATGCCAGTCGTCGGGGCGCGTGATGGTAAGCTGCTGCAGCCGCGGCGGCGAGGTCGTCGCGGGAGCGGGCGACGGGGCCGGAGACGAGCGCGGCTCTCGCCATCGGTCGTCGCGGGAGCGGGCGGCGGGGCAAGGGTCGGTGCCGAGCGCGGGTAGAGGAGCGGCTCGGCGAGGAGGCACGGGTGGAGGAGGGAGCGGCGGGGGCGGAGGCGAGCGCGGGGCAGCGTGCGAGGTGGCGGCGGCGCCCACAGACGAATAGGGGGCGACGTAGACGCGAAAGGCGCGATAGACGCGCGACGATTGGGCCCACGTAAGACCGTTGCCGCACGGGCGGGGAGAAAGCATCGGTAATTTGGTCCATTGATTTGATGGCCGAGAACGTCTTGTGACGATTTTGAGGAAGTAAGATTTGTGTGTGCGGCGTGATGGTGTGAGCAAAGCAGAAATGCCATCTGAGGCAGAAAAAGTGTGTGCACGTAGAAAAGATTTAACTGGTGAATTATAAAGGGGTATAGATACACTAGTTAAAGTCCCGTGTGTTGTTACGGACGATATGTTAGTTTTAACAGAGAGATAAAATCTTTTTTAAGAAATAAAGAAGTAAATGTGTTTTAATATAGTTTTTTAAGATATTAGTTAAGAAGTCTTAGATAAATATAAATTGTTTTTAAAAAATCTAATGAAAACAAAAAAATGATTTGCTAAAAAATTTAATTTTCCTATTTATGGAATACTGTAGATGTCTGCTACAGTGCTTTATGATGGGTGGATTCGAAGCCAAGACGGATCAAGGTGAACGCTCTAACTAGGGATGGCAACGAGGATGTTCCCTGGCGGGGAGCAGTGGAACGTCCCCGAGAAGAGAAAACCCTCCGTTCCCTGGCTCCGAACCCGGCATCGAGGGTCACTTCGCCACGTCCCCGTCCCCGTCCCTATCATCCCCATCAAGGTATTGAGTCCCCCGCGGGGAGCCATACCCAATAACAAACACAAATCACAGATTCAATCATTCAAAGCACAAAGCACCAATCTATCAATTGGGGAGTTCTAGAGGAGGATGAGAAATTAGGGATTGAGTTCACTCACCGACCGGTGCCGTGGTGTTGCAATGTGGGACGGGAAGGTGGCTATGGCGGCCGTGGACCGTGGTGTAGCCACCGACGCCTGCGCCACTCTCATCGCGCACACGGCGCACCCCAGCCACCGAGCCGGCCATGGCGGAGGGGAAGGGGGAGCCGGGGAGGCAACCACTGATGCCCGCGTCACCGAGGCAGCCATGTTGGAGGGGGAGGGGAGGCGACCACCAACACTGCCCGCGCTTGCGCCATTGACGTTGAGCCGCTCAGCGAACTCGGCCCGAGAGGGGGAGGGTTTGGCGGCCATGGTGGAGGCCAGAGGGGGAGGGGAGGAGGTAGAGTCAAGAGGGGGGAGAGGGTGAGGATGAGGCGAAGGGGGCAAGGTGAAGCAAGCGGAGGCGATGGGGCACTTGATGGAGGCAAGGCGTAGTAGGCAGAGGCAACGAGGGCGAGGAGGAGCATGCGGAGGTGAGCGAGGCGAAGGTGACGGGGGCGAGGAGGAGTAAGCGGAGGCGATAGAGGCGTTGGGCTGGGCGACGAGCCAACGAGGAGGAGGTGGAGGCGACGGTGGCAAGGCGAAGCAACGGAGGCGATGCAGGCGAGGTGGAGCAGCAGAGACAATGTGGCTGAGGCTGAGGAGAGGAGGTGGAGAGACGGGGGCGTAGCTAGGCGACGAGGATGTGAGGTGACAGGGCAACACGGGCGAGGCAAAGCTACAAAGGGATTGGGATTTGGGGGTGACTGGTGAGCGGAGTGGCGAGGGAGGCTGAGCGATATGGCATAGGCAAGTGAGGGCGGGGTCGGGTAACATGGACGAGGAGCGATGGAACGGCCCCGTACTCGTTTTCCCCGACGGGGATAAATTTTCCCCGTTAACAACCCCGGGGGGAGGAACACTCCCATCCCCGCCCCCTAATAGGGGAATTCCCCGGTGGGTGGCAGGGAATGGGGCCCATTGCCATCCCTAGCTCTAACCAACTAAGCTATGCTGGGGTTGTGAAACGTAAGGGGTAAAAATATATAACGCTATATGCTAGTACTATGGTTTCTAAAAGCGACGTGTGTCAACAACGCATGAGATGGGTTCTACAGGGAAAAAGCGACACGTGTCGACGAGGCGCGAGATGGACCGTACTTCTACAAGAATAAAGAGTATATAGATGTCATGATCCCAGTTTACATTAGCCGTTAGATCTAGCGTCAACTATTCAGATTGAGGGAGAGAAAAATTGTCTAGGTGTACATGCTTTAACGGGAAGGACCTCCATATGACTGTATATTACACGCCCTTTAGCCTTCTCGTCATGAGGAAGCAGGGAGGGAAGATACTCTGGGTGGCCGAAGCTCCGTCGAGCTCCATCGCCGGCGGTGGGCCTGCATATAGTTCTTGCAAGCAAGGTCTTGGCGGTGTGGCTGCTCGCCATCACGACCAAGAACGCCAGCAGGCAGGTGCCAAGGATGAGGAAATGCCCACGTGCCGATGTTCTTCAACGTCTTCTCCGTGGGGCTCATGCTCTTGTAGGATTCCCGGTCAGGCATGCAATGAACGCCTGAATTGCTTCAAGGTTAAGCGGGGAAAAAAAGGTCTAGTATTATCTTTACACTCAGAACACTAATAATTGTGCAATACTCATCAGGAGATGGTTCGGAGAGCGGCAAGAGCGCTTTGACGTTTGCTGCCCACCTGCATTCGACTGAGCTCGACACAGACGCCTCATGGAGCCGAGCATGAGCGCAAGTGAGTGGAGCGTATGTGTGTGGATGTGTGTTTGCAGCTCGGTTATTATTTTCTCTTTTTTTTTATGAAATGCTAGAGTGTCTGGCTATTTTTTTAAAAAAAGAGATGGTTCACTTTCAGTAAAAGAAGGGGTTCGCTAAAAATTAACGTCCAAAGAGAATTTTGGATCATAGGTTGTGCCAGTTTATAAACTCGGTCGTCTGGGCATGTGTTGCGTATGGCGTGATGGGGCGACTTCAACGGCTTGAAGGCCAAAACTGCAACTATGCCAGGAAAAGTTGTGCGTATGCAACCCAGGTTGGTCCTCGATCCAAACGTGGCTCATCATCAGCTGTCCGATCTACCTTCCATGGACAAGATCGAGTGGCCAGGAGTAGTGGACTAATTTTTATGAGAAATGCCCTACATTAAAAGATTTTATCGTTTGTACCCTCCAGGATTGGATCACGCAAAATAGGTGTGATCTAAATTTCGGTCCTCCGGCAACCGTCCAATAGCTTCCGCAGCCTGGATCGACTCGGATGTTGGAACGAGTAGCGAAGGATGTTTTATTGAAAACTTCCTGCATTAACATATTTTATCGTTTACACCCTCTCGGATTGGATCGGGAAGAATTAGTGCGATCCGCGCTTGGGTATATGGGAAACTGTTTTGTCGAACTCGCGGGACCCAGCTGTCATCTGTTGTGATCGTCTTCCATCCCATCCCTTATGATACTTGAATACTCTTCCAAAACCTAATTAACCCATAGTTCGAAAAGAATAACCCTAATTGATCCGAAATATAATCCCACGACCCCAATCACTTAGTTGGAGAGTGAGGTGGAATGGAATGGTTCCATCCCAGATTTCGGAGATGGGATGGCTCCATCCCAGATTCTGAGACAGGGCCCACTGTCTCTCTCACGTTCCAAGTGGGATGGCTGCGTTCCAGAAAATTTGTAGAACCTAGCCGTCCCGAATCTAGAGAGAATATTCTTTTTTCTGGAACCAAGTCATCCTCAGCTCTCTAACCAAACACTAGACTTGGTGGGATGGGATGGTTCCATTCCACTCTATCCCACTAACCAAACACACAGTTAAAGTATTCGTTGCCAATCTCAACGCCACCGCCGACCGCCTGCACATCATATCCGGCGATGTGCTCCCACACCACTGCTTCACCCCTAGCAAGGGGCGTGGCTGCACCGGCCACCACCGTCCTCTCCGTCCAGTGGCACCCGCAGCACACGTCGTCAACTTGGACACGGCGCCCTACAAGTTCAGCTTTGACATGCAGTGGCGGCTTTGGCTAGCAACGTAAGCTCCCGGATGTAGATCCTTCACCTTAGGTCCTACTTGGGATGGCTTTAGCTTCATCTTCTTCTCTCTAAAAATCAAAAGCTGTTCCAAATGGCAGGCTTCTCTGCAGTTAGAAGCCAAAAATCAACAGCTAATTTGTACTAGAAGAACCTAAAAGCGGAAAGCTAGTTTGGAGTAGCTTACTACAGCTGCAGTGGGTTGGGATTCTGACTTTATCATTAGAGCTGAAAAAAATTTCTCTCCTACTTAGTATAAAATCCCAAATCTCACCCCTCTCATCCCCATTCCTGACTCACAGCCCTCACACCTAAAAACCAAGCTATCAAATACCAAATATCTTCAGTCTTGCCGTTCAACCCTGTAGCCCTTCAACCATATAGCCCGACAGAGTCTTAATCCGCTATCGCTCGCTGAGATAAACAGTACTATCACATTATTGTATACTCCAGCTAACCAGCCTGTCATAGGGACCTACATATTCATTTGTTAATTTGTTTCTCCTACGGTCAGAGGACAGATTCATTTGTCGAAGCACAGAATGAAGCTTAAAGCTAGCTTAGTGGCATGTTAAGCAGTGTGCAATTGCTTCCTGGTTAGAAACCATGGTATGATTTCCGGGTCCCAGCATCTATGGTAATTGGAGTAAACACCCATTGATCGTGCTAGTTGCAGCTTGTTCGTTCATGGCCCTTGTTGACATAATCATCGATGTTGATTGCACAACTATCACAATAATTTCTGTCACAAGCTCTCACGCTTTTCTTGATCGAAATTCGAAACACATGATGACCCCCCCCCCCCTCTCCTTTTTTTGCAACGATTTGCGAGCCCTCATCTTCCAGATGGAATGGCAGTGGTATGAACATTTCAATGCAGCTGTGTCTTCTAAGTGATGACAGTAGAAATCAAATTTGACCCTTGATTTATCGGGGTAATATAGACTTTTTCTCTAAGTCTACATTTTCTGTAGGGGCATTATCAACCTAATAGAAAATACTTTAGACAAAAGTTAGCTATAAAAACGATACGTAAGACCAAAAAATTATCATGTTTCTGAATGTCTGTTCTAGTGCTAAGAAGTTCTATAAGGAAAAGACTTCTATTGCAGTACAGGGTTGTCTGAGGAGAGTTACGTCAGAGGATTGTGCTATTGATTTCTGCATTGAGTATGTATCCATAAATTAACACTGTCAATAGTAGATTTACCTTCATTCCTCTCCTTGTTTGTGTCTTGTTATAAAATTATCGGAGGGCTTCTTCGGGGTCAACTTCATAGGTTGTAGTGGAATATGTGTAAAGATACTTGGGCTGTGATGTAATATGTGAAATGTAGTGGCATATGTGTCAATTGCCAATTCATTAATTGTGCATTCAATATATGATATGTGTACATAATTATCCTTCACTTATATCTGGGAGAATCCCACGGTGCCACCTCACCCCCACCCACTCTCTCTCCCTTTTTTGCAAAGAAGTCCTCCGATTCTTTGGAATTGCGGATAGGTCCTTTTTATTTACGAATAAGTCCTTTGTAATTTCCTGTGAGTGTAATTTTTTTTTTCCCGATTCGCGTTTAGGTCCTTCGTTCGCCGTTTTACACAAAGAGCTTCACATTAAAGACAAATTGCGAACGAGCCCTTTCTTACTTATTCGAAATAGCGAAGAAGTCTAAAATTATAACAAATAGGTCCCTGCACTTTTCATTCAGGTCCTTTCTCCGTTTTTCCCGAAAAAAATATTTTCGTGATCCGTTTGCTCTCCGGAGCATAGGAAAAATGTTTCCGTTGTCTGTTTTTTCTCCGAAAAAAAAACAAAAAAAAATTTTCGTTCACGCGCACGGCGTTTTTCTCGAGAAAAATATTTTCGTAGTCCGTTTGCTCTCCGGAGCATAGGAAAAAATATTTTCGTGGTCCGTTTGCTCTCCGGAGCATAGGAAAAATGTTTTCGTGGTCTGTTTTTTCTTAAAAAAAAAAACAAAAAATATTTTTCGTTCGCGCGCGCGGCGTGCGCCGCGCTTGCTTTCTAGTATTATATACTGTGAATGTGATATGTGAATGTAATGTAGGGTGGATTTATCTCTATTGGTTCCACTTTCAGAAGACGTGAACGTGGAATCGATAGAGATAATTCAAGAGCCAGCAGAGATAATTGGTCTTTTGGGTCAGTTCTTAGCTTGAAACCGATCCAGAAGACTATCTCTATCATTGTCTAAGGACTTTATATCGCCACTAAAACTAATCCAGATGATGAAAAGAACCAACCTAGATGACTATTTCTGTAGTAGTGGTATGGCAGTCATTTGTCGCGCCTTTTGTGATGGGTGAGGAGACTATTTTTACAAAAATATGCATGGGTAGTTGAAAAAGATGTACATGACAGACAATTGATGAATTCGATATAGTTACCCTATCTTTTCTCCTCTTTTTTTTGAACGGCATGCCAATAGAAGTGCCCGTACAATATACACGGCGTGAACTTGAAAAGTTGTCATGCCCATTACCATAGATCTTATGCGCAACACAGTGCTCCTGGCCTCCTACCGTGTGGGCAGAGGCAGTGGGCACCCAATGCAGCTAGGGGCGCAGCAGGAGAGGCGGTTGACGTCCTGGCATTGCTGCCGTACCGACCACAAATGCGGTGGCCTGCCTACACGGACTGACGCTGACGCATTGACGAAACACCGTCAGGGCTCGGGAGCGTACACAAGTGTTTTCCTTGTATGTGGATGAGGAGATATTAAAAATAATTATATTATTTTTAATTATTATTGTTAAGCACTATATTTAATATATATATATGTGTGTGTAAAAAATGTTAATTAAACTTTGATATTTATTAAGGATCTAAAAAACATCACACTAAATTTTTACTGAAACATGAATATACCTGATATTTATGAACAAGATTATTAAAAAAAAATACCTTATAAACTCGGAGAGAGGAAATACTTCCAGTAATCAGCGGGCGCGCGCACGAGTGGTCGCTCGGCATGCAAATCGGGCATCATCAGCGCACGCGGTACGGTATTGGGTTGTGCTGCTGCTGCGTACGTGCGCGGACAGGCGCACAGGCAAGCACAAGCGCGCACTGCTCACGTTTCCTCGCCCGTGTTGACTCCAACAGCAGTCGGTGGTACATGACGACGACGAGGTACGGCATCCATAAAGCAACCGGGGAGCGAACGCGAGGCCATCTGGGCTCTGGCCGTGGCATTGGACGAGAACAACGCAGCGTGCGAACGCGTTGGCATTGGACACGATCGAGCTTCGCGGACTCACACGAACGATCCAACGGGCGTTCAGTTCTCCCAGTTTCTCATCGTCGATCCAGGCGGAAAATGGCGAGAAGGTAGCGCGCGTGTGCCTCCTCCACGCTCCACGTGGAACAAGACGTGTCCCTCGAACTCGAAGCCAGAAAGCGCCGAAGCCGCTAACAGGCATACAAACTGTCCAGGAAGACGATGACGCGAGCTACAGGACACGAGCTTGCAGTTGCAGGCGGGCGCCGCGCCCATCGATTTCACCCTCGCGCGCCAGCCCACACATGACACTCCAGCCACGACGAGAATGACAATTCCGGATACAGGGAGTTCAGTTCAAATTTGATTTAAATTTAAATTTTTTTACTCAGTTCATTTCAAATCTAGAACTAATAAGTTTATGTCCAATTCAAACCTAAATAAAGACTTAGACTTTGATTCAAACCATTTATATATACAATATTTATGTACATGTGACAAGAATTAACATATAATATGTACAATGCTGCGATTTAATTAGTAGAAAAACATAAGGGCCTAATATAGCCTAGGTTTAATCCAAATAGCTATGAATCGAAAATAAGTTGTCTATTTACAGTTTTGATCCTTTTGGATCAGCTTAATTCAAAAGTTTAGACCGATCTAAACCCATTATCTCCTAGCTGGATATGCATCTATTTATGTTTAGATTGCAACTGTCCTGTTAGAGCACTCGCGCGTATCAAACTCTCGAACCACGTAAGGCGAAAACGTTGGAGTTCGTCTTTGGGGTACCTTATAATCAGTATTAGAGTATATTCAAAAGGATAAAGATGTATAACAATATTATTTAAGCGGTATACTAAGAGTGGGAGTACGTACTCCCAGGGATATGGAACCATTTTCCCCTCTCTCTATATATATGTGTGTATACTTTTTCTATTGCCTCTGCAAAACATATCATCAGATTAGAAAAGATTAAAACATCCCACAAACAATTGCGAAATCTCCCTCTCAAAGGTTCGAGAATGGGACCCACTAACATATTCGCACTTTTTTTATCTTAATTTAGTGGTAAGATCCAAAAGGTCAGAACAGAAACAACTAAATTGATTGGTTAATTCCAACCTAATCCTCCACGCAACAACAAACTCACCCGAACGAATCACGCTCCCGCAATCTCACCTCACGCTATCCCGGCAGTCGCCTCCGCCACTGCCTGTGCGCGACTTCCGGTGACGCAGCGCCTTGATCGGGCCGGGGAGAAACCTCCCCCACCCTCCCGCCGTCGACGCCTCCTTCGCCTCCACCGCCGTCACCGACACCGAGCTCGATCGCGCCAATGACACCACGTCGTTCTCCTCCACCTCCACGCCCCTGCCAGCCGCCGGCTTCCGGAACGACGCCCACCCCCAGACCTTGGACTTGCGCCTCTCGTCACCGATGCCGCCGCCTCCTGAGGCGGCCACGGATCGCGAGCGCCCGATCCGGCGCTCCCTCTCGATGAGGCTGTAGACCCGACCGACCGCGCTGCCGGAGGCGGAGGAGGACGAGGAGGGGGAGGAGGAGGACGCGCAGGGGCAGGGCCGCGCGCACGCGCAGTCGGGGCAGAGGCGGAGGAGGCGGTCGCGGAGGCAGTGCGGGCACACGCTGCCGCAGGGCAGGGGCGGGTGCTCGCGGCAGTGCCACTCGTCGCCGGCCATCCCTCTCCACCGTCCGTACGGTCGTGATCCTCCTCGCGGTTTTGGAGGGAGAGGGAGTTGCGGGGTCGCAGGCGTTCGCTCGAGATAGACGCGGGGGAAGCCAAGGGCCCGTCTCTCTTATACGCGCTTTATAGGGTTAAGTAAACGGCGTCTTGCCCATGAAGGGACATGGGATTTCAATACTATTTACGAAAGTGCCATTAGTAAGAGAGAGCTCAGCTGCCACCTCGACACGTGGCACGTCGTCGGAGTGAGGTGCGTCTTGGGCTAAGCCGGGTGTGTTCCACCGTCGGAGAGAGTCACGGTACGACTGCGATCAGACGTATGCATGGTTCACATCTCTGACATGGAAACAGGAGGAGAAACCATATCTCATTTCACCCTGAAGCAAGTTTTTTTCAACTTAATCTTACAGTTAATCCCTACTACAAGTACGACGAAATTAAGGAGTTTCTTTCACACTACATGTGGATTTAAGTTCAAAATTGCATTAACAATTGCACTGAATTTTCCGGAATTATTGGACCAGGTATGATGTGATCTAGAGAGACCTGAAGATTTAATAGATCGAATCCATCTTGTTCATCAGTTGGTGCGCGGCGGTGCAATCACGGGCCCTTTGGTAGATGCCGGCACATGGCCACGGCCCACGGGCCTATATTCAAATGCGAACGGCGCAACATCCAAGCCGTCACCGTCGCCGTCAGGCACGCATCCTGTCGGCGGCAACGCGCGAGGATCCAACACTAATCTAACGCGGGAATACGCCGTGCTGGATACCAGTACTTTTTAAGATCGCAATCTTGTGGCCTCGTCGCTGTGCATGACTCTTGCATTGGAGTCGCATCGCAATTTTTATAGAGATTCGGTGCATGTTAGGTGGTTAGCTGCTTAACTAACTGGTCACCTTGGAATGAAATGAATGGTGAGCTAGACAACGAACCTAGGCATATATAATCAGTTGATCTATCTGTTGGACATTTTGTAAGCAAATGGTAATGCCCACCTAATTGCATGTGTTAGGCATGAGAAATGAAAGGGATACTGTACGCTCCAAAAAGAAGGGGCACAGGATTCCTCCGGCCCTCCTATCCTATTGATTCAGATTCTGTAACCAGGCCCGGCCAGGCCGCTGTGGAAAAGAAAATTCGGCCCATCATCATAAACCTAGTCTGATAGACTGAACTTTACGTTTGGGCGAAAAGCTTATCCAAATAGCTGGCCCATCAGATGTCTATCACAAAATTGGACACGGTAGACGTACAGGCGTTCGTCTGGTTGCTAGGTCTCCCCAATCTTATCGTTTCTCTCCGACAAAGATGCCATTGTACTCCATCAATGCTCCATCAAATGTCACGAACACATTTCAACTCACCCAAAAGGAACACATGTCAGCTCACACAAAAAGGGTAAAAAAAAAAACAGAGAGAAGATAGACCACAGCAACTTAGTTGGATAACAACCCTCCAACCAAACTCAAGAAGAGCAGATAAACTAAATGTGAGGTCAGAGGTGAATCTATTGGGGGCTTCATTAGGCTGAAATCTACCCATCACTGTGGCACAAATATCACCCCCCCTCCAACGGCAACCGCCTACATGACTGTTGACTGCCTGCAGTCGAACTGAGGAAGAACCGAAGAACAGCGGGACGAGACACAAAAATTCGCCCTTTTTTTTTCCCGTAGTACACAAGGCCCAAGTACCGTGTTACATCTATCCCACTGGCCCACTCCACATCCCTACCCACTAGGCCACCGAACCAAATAGAACAAGAAAAACACAGAGGGAGCGAAGCGGCAACGCAAGGAGCCAGGCCGAAGGGGGATCCCAAGCTGCCGACTGTCGACACCGAGCTGGGCCCAGGGCCAGCGATTGCACGGCCGTCGGCTGTGCGGCAACGACGAGAAGGAGGATCCTAGAGGAGAGGAGGGCCACGGCCACGGCGGCGACGAGGAGCCCGGGCGGCCGGGCGTCGGGCGACGACACCGAGGAGCCGTGTCGTGGTGCTTTGCAAGGAGCGGAGTCGGCGATGAGCCCCAGATTTGGAATTTGAGTGAGGATAGTCAACGCCGACACGAGGTAAATAGGTAATGAGGTTATTGTTATTACTTATTAATTTATAATGTATTGTTATTGCTTATTAATTTCTTATTTGCTGTGTAATTTCAATGCTCTTTAGTATATAATATTATATAATTATATATTGTTTAGTTAGTAATATAGTTGTATACTTATATTTGTATGTAGATTTACAATAATGAAGAAACAAACTTTGTGTAATTATTTTATAATCAATTCAAGTAGTATTTCTCTAACTAATGAGAGCACAGCTCAACCAAAGAGGCTTGGACTAGAATTTAATCTGAATGAAATTATTACTCTGCGCTCTATAGCATATAGCCATATCTCTACTATTCTAAAGCACCACTTGGTGGCAGTGGTCCATTCTACACGTCATTAATTGCCCTGTTTAATTGCTCTACTTAATTGCCCTACTCAAGAAACGAAACGTTGCTTTAATTAGCCAGCTTTCACAAGAAACGAAGCGTTAAAGATAGATGTTTGATCTTGTAAAATAATTTTTTTTATTTTTTAATCTTTATTTTTCGTTATCAATTTTGTTTTTCGTAGCAACGCACGGGCACGTAGCTAGTACGGTTTATATATATGTACTCCCACCTTCAGTATACCACTTAAACGAACGTGTTATACTCCTTTATCACTTTCAGTATACTCCAATAATAATTCTAAGATACTCCAATACGGAATAAATAAAAAAAATTCATAGGAGTCATTTATTTATTTTTTGTTATATACTCTTTTTCATGTGTAAAAAGAGTATATAAACAAATTATGCTATAAATGGTGGATTTTGATAAAAAAAAATTCGTGGAACTCACTTTGGAGTATCTTATAATCAGTATTAGAGTATACTCAAAATGATAAAGAAGTATAACAATATCATTTATTTAGTATATTGAGAGTGGGAGTACATACTTTCAGGAGTATGGAACCAATATATATATATATATATATATATATATATATATATATATATATATATATATATATATATATATATATATATATATATATATATAGGAAGCCTTTTTCGTACTCTTGGGAGTATGTACTCCCACCTCCAGTATACCACTTAAACTAATGTGTTATACTCTTTTATCACTTTCAGTATATTCCAATAATAATTCTAAGTTACTACAATACGATATTCTTGAAAAATATTCATCGGAACCCTTTGTTTTTTTGCTATATACCTTTTTCCATATGTAAAAAGAGTATATAAACAAATTATACTATAAAGAGTGGATTTTGATGAAATTTTTCATAAAACTCACTTTAGAGTATCTTATAATCAGCATTAGAGTATACTCAAATGGATAAAGAGGTATAACAACATCATTTAAGTGGTATATTAAGAGTGGGAGTACGTACACCCAGGGGTATGGAACCATTTTCCTATATATATATATATATATATATATGTATATATATATATGAAGCCTCTTTTCTACTCACGGGAGTAATTACTCCCTATGTTGTATCTCACAACATAGGGAGTATCTCGCGCAATAGAGGGTATGTACGTGTAATATATAAGTATATAAGACTATCTAGGTGGTATTTACATTTTTTCAAAGGTAATATGTACACTTTCTAGACATACTCCTTTTTATGTGCGTATATGAAGGTATTTGCAAAATCGGCTAAAAACTATGTACTCCCTTGCAATTTTTTCATGTGGATCTCATTGGAATATCTTATAATTAGTATATAAGTGTATCCAAAATAATAAAGGAGTATTTCAAGTTCATTTGGGTGGTATAAATAGACGTGACTACTACCATTCTAGTCGCGCAATAGCAATAGTGTGTGACCCTCTTTGTGTGCTCACATTGTGTCTGCCATCTTTTAATCCGAGCTCGGCGTTTCTTTGGGCACACCTGCTATTTTCAATCGTGGCTTCGGTGTGTGTAACGCCCTGCTTTTCTTCCGCCCGCCTTGGCCAACGGCCAGCCTTCCAGCGCCCGCGTCCAGCGCCGCCTCCACTGCAATGGCCCGCGAATCTCGCATGCGGCCGTTCGCCAGCCCAGCCGCCTCCGCCCTATAAAACCCCTCGAGGCCCTCCTCTCTCGTGCCCTCCTCTCTCCCTCTATGCTCCTCTCCTCTCGAGCGCTGCCCGCCTCCGTCTTCCTCGGCTCCGTGAGCCCGAGCCTGCGCCGCCCGGCTCACGTGCCGTTGCCCCTCCGGCCCCGCGTCTCGGCTGCTTGGGTCTTATGCCGGCCCTCCTCATGCCGCTCTCGGCGCCATGGCCATGCCGCCGCCTCGACGGCCACTGCGCTGGCGCGCCCACGCTACGCGCTTGCGACGCGTCGCGTGGACGTGGTCCACGGTGGGAGGGTGGGCCCCACCTGTCAGTTTATAAAAAAAAATTTCCAAAATTCGAAAAAATGCCGCTGACGTCAGCATGACGCGGAAATTCGGATTTTCTTTTAAAAAAATGATTTAAAATTCCAAAAAACTCCGTTTTATTTGTTTTTAAACTTCTGGGAGCCCATTTTCGGCCGTTCGAACTCCGTTTGGCTCCGTTCTTCATCCTAAATTCATTAAAAACCTTAAACTTTAGTCTAGTGCTAGTTTGAAATTCAATTTGTGTTTATTTGAACTCATTTGGATCTTATTTGAATTTGGGTGCTTTTTACGCGTAGATTACGGCGAGTCCGAGGAGTTCCCGAACGATGATTTCGAGCAGCAACTCGTCGAACCAGGCAAGTCACACCCCCTTAACCATGTTGCTCTCAGTTTATGAACTTGTATGTTGTATTTAAAATTATTGCATGGTTATTTGTTATAGACATTAATTTCCAACCTAGTTTTAAAAGATAGATATGACCATGATTGATGTGCCACCCTTGACATTTTAATTCCGATACCCTTGTAACCTTAGTAAAAATATGAATTATGACTATGGTAATAGTTAGACATTGCTTAGCCATGCATAGAACTGAACTTAGGAAATTTTGGGGAACTTTATGCCAAAATTATGACATGTTCAAATGGAAACTTATGATGATTAATGTTAGTAATAATATGGTGATAGTATGGTTAAAATGAAAATAACTTAGACCGGGCGAGAATTGGTTGGAAAGTGGTGAGGTCATGGTTCTGGGTTTGTGGACAGTCTCGCCTAGTCAATTAAGAACCGGTCTGAGTCTCGCTGAATGTAAAGCCTAACCGTACTACCACGAGTCTGGAATGGGACAGACCTGGCTATCCTTATTAAATCATTTCTTGGACAGTCATGCCATGTGGGGGTAGTGGTATGGTGAAAGCGAGATGCTGCCACTCTGGCGCAAGAGGGGGCTTCTGAATAGAGGGAGTCTTTGAGCGGTGAAACCTTAGCGGGCAGGACTACATGAATGAGTTTAATATAGGGGTCTTGTCATAATTTTCTCTGTCACTCACCAAAGGAAGTGTGTTGACATAAAAGGGAAATACTATGTCTTGTGGGTAAAGTTGTACAATCTCTGCAGAGTGTCAAACTAATCGATTAGCTGCGCCCGCGGATATGGGCATGCCGAGCAAGCCATTCTCAGACTAGACTTTAGTAAATTAAAATTTGGTTTTCAGAAATGATGTTGGATGGAGGGAGTCCATCATGGGTAAAACTTAGCCAATTCCAGGAGAGATTCTTGAGTCATAAAGGAAAATGTATAGATTTGAGTTTCATTATAAACTATGCCTTTTAAAAATTGTTTCGAATGATTATTAAACTATTGCTTTACGCTTAAACAAACCATATTGCCATCCTTTGATTACCCGTACATTTATATTGCATTTTCGGTGTGATTTGCTGAGTACATATGTACTCACCCTTGCTTAATTTACCACTTCAGAGGAGGAGTATCACGTTGGTGAGGACCAGTTGGACTAGGCCGTGCCCCCAGTCGATTGCCTGTGGTAATTAATTGGGCTCTATCTATTTATCTTCATTTCCGCTGTTTCATTTATTCGTTTATTTATTCGTTGGCATGCGCGCCATTTCATTTGTAACCTTCAATATTTATTATTAATAAAGAACGCTGGATATGCTATGGTTTCATTTCTACTGTGTGTACTAGCATTTCCTAGACTAGTACAGAATACACAGAGGATTTCGGACGTGTTATTCCGGGGTCCGACAGTGTGAGATAGAAAAAGGTAGCAACAACAATTGCATGCTTCTCTGGCTCTTGCCGCCGCTATTTGCGTGCAGGAGAACTAGTGTGGTGACAAAATCCAGTGCAAGGAAGGTTTTGATATTTTTACTGTTCTGATCCCTGTAATGACCCAGGTGTATTCAGCACAAAATTGACAAAAGAAACAGTATCCGACAAAAGCCAAATGTCTCCAATGAATATTCAGAGCATAGCGATCATACAGAGTTCCAGTAGAGAGTTCCGATAGAAGATGTAGAGGAAGAAAAGGGGAAAGCAGTTGGAACTTGAAGGAGAAGAAAGAAGATCACATCACCCCCTCCAAGAAAATCTGCTTGTCCCCAAGCATTTGCCGATGGAAAACTCTGCTTGAGCACATTGAAATCTTCCCAAGTGGACATTGTAGCAGGAATTTTGGACCATTTAACCAACACCTGTGGTATCGCCGAATTCCCTTTCTTCACCAATCTACGATCCAATATCAATTCAGGTTCCACCTCTTCCATATTCAGATCAGCAATATTGGGAGGAGAATGAAATACCGGTGTATAGTCCGGAATGAATGATTTGAGCTGGGAAACATGGAAAACCGGATGTATCTGACTTCCAGGTGGAAATTCCAACTTGTAGGCGGCAGGTCCTATTTTTGCAATCACTCTGTATGGACCGAAATATTTAAATGCTAATTTAGGAAATGGACGATTGGCTACCAAAGATTGTGCATACGGCTGAAGCTTCAAATAAACTTACTCGCCTGGTTGAAAGTGGCGATCAGAACGCTTCTTGTCAGCTTGTAGTTTCATGCGGTTCTGTGCCTCCTCCAAGTGACGCTTCAGCAGGACAGTGTGAGATGCTCTGTCCGTGAGTAAGTCCTGTACCGAGGGAAGTGTGATAGCCATTTTGTTGGAGATGAATGCACGACACATCGCAAATACATCTCTAAACATTGGTTAACACGCTCGCTTTGCCCATCGGTTTGCGGATGGTAGGACGTACTGAGTTTCAATGTTGTATACATGGCAGCGAACAGTTCTTTCCAAAACAAACTCATGAAGATCTTATCTCTGTCAGAAATGATGGAGCGTGGTACTCCATGAAGTTTAACCACCTGCTCCAAGAACACCCGAGCGACTTGAGGTGCGGTGAAAGGATGTCGCAATGCCATAAAATGTGCATATTTAGAAAATCGATCAACCACCACTAGAATTGTATTGTAACCATCTGATTTAGGTATACCCTCGATGAAGTCCATGGTAACATCTTGCCACTCCCCATCCGGTATTGGCAATGGCTGAAGCAACCCGGGCACCCGAGTGTGCTCATGTTTCGCTTGCTGACAAATATTGCACAGCTTAACCACATTGATGACATCCTGTTTTTGACCCAGCCATGTGAAAAGCTTTTTAACACGCTGAAGGGTGGCCGCAATACCAGAATGTCCTCCCAGGGCGCTATTATGCAAAGCATGGATGATTTTTGTTTGCAAAGCGGAATTCTCCCCAATCCAAATGCGCCCATGATGTCTGATCAACCCTTGATGCAATTCGAACCCTTGCTCATCGGGGCTCTGTATGGTTAAAGCTGCTCGCAATCGTTGTACCCGAGTATCAGTGACATAGGAATTCAAGACTTCCTGGATCCATAGGGGCTGACACCCCGAAACAGCTTGAAGTGCCATCAGATGAGGAACCCTAGACAATGCATCAGCTGCCCGGTTAGTTGTTCCCTTCTTGTACTGAATTTTAAACTGAAGCCCCATAAGCTTGGTCATCGCTTTTCTCTGTAAACTAGTGACTAGCTGTTGATCTCCCAAGTAACACAGGCTACGGTGATCGGTATGAATAATAAATTCCCCGCGCTGCAAATAAGGACGCTAACGATCAACTGCCATAATGACTGCTAAAAACTCCTTGTCATATATTGCAAGTTTCTGATGCTGCGGGCTTAAGGCTTTGCTCAAAAAGGCTATAGGGTGTCCCTGCTGCATCAGCACCGCCCCAATTCCGACATAACACGCATCCGTCTCCACTATAAACGTTTGGTGAAAAATCTGGCATAGCTAGCACAGGTGTTTGAGTCATCGCTTGCTTCAAGCGCACAAATGCTGTCGTAGCTTCTAGACACCATTGAAAGGCTTTCTTCTTAAGCAAACTGGTAAGTGGTTTGGAGATAATGCCATAATCCTTGACAAACTTGCGATAATAACCTGTCAGCCCGAGAAAACCTCTTAATTCTGTGACAGTAGCGGGTTGCGGCCAATCAAGCATGGCTTGTGTTTTAGCTGGATCAGTGGATACTCCGTCATGAGAAATAATGTGCCCCAAATATGATATACTCTGTTGTGCAAAGGCACATTTAGTCCTTTTCACAAAAAGACAGTGCTGTTTCAAAATTGCGAAGACCATAGCAAGGTGCTGAACATGTGCCTCCAATGTAGGATTATAGATGAGAATATCACCCATGAAAACCAAGACAAATTTGCGAAGGTACTGAGCAAGGATGGAGTTCATTAAACATTGAAATGTCGCAGGTGTGTTAGTCAAACCAAAGGGCATTACCCGAAAGTGAAAGTGCCCATGATGAGTCTTAAATGCTGTTTTGTCCATGTCAGCCTCTACCATCCGAATCTGGTGATATCCCGCTCGTAAGTCCAGCTTTGAAAAGTACTTGGTGCCCGCTAATTCATCCAATAACTCGTCGACAACCGGCATAGGAAATTTGTTTTTGATGGTGATGCTGTTCAATTTGCGATAGTCAACGCAGAAGCGCCAACTTCCATCCTTCTTCTGAACTAGCAACACCGGCGAGGCGAAAGGGCTCATGCTTGGCTGTATCAAACCCTTGTCTAGCATGTCGGCGACTTGTCGTTCAATTTCGTCCTTATGCATCGGTGAATACCGGTAAGGTCGGCTGTTGATAGGCATTGCTCCCGGAATTAAGGAAATGCTGTGATCATAAGTCCGAGAGGGTGGCAATCCTGTAGGAGCCTCGAAGACTTCCACATATTGATCAAGGACTTGCTGTCGAATCTTTAATATCTGTTTCATTGCCGGATCGATACGATTTCAACAACCGCTATTGCCCACACCTCATTACTACTCTTCCATTTATGCAACTGCTCCAGATGCATTTCCGCCACAGTGCCTTTCTGAGGAGGAGATAAACCCTTCAACTTAACCGATTGACTCTTGTACATAAACTCTAATGTTTTAGCATTCCAGTCACAAACCATTGGGCTATGGTTTTGCAACCAATCCATACCCAATATCGCATCATATGCTCCAAGTTCTAACACACGCATGTCAGTGCTGAATGTATGTCCTTGAACCCACCATTCCATCTGATGCACATATTTATCACACAATAATGTATCACCATTGGCCACATAAACTTGCACTGTAGGAATCTCTCTTGTTTGATATCCAGTTTTCTCCAAGAATGTTGCATTTACAAAGCTATGCGAGCTGCCGGAATCAATTAACATTAACATCACCAAGTTGCCCACCATGGCCCTGAATCGCAATGTTTTAACTTCATCGGTGCCTGCCAGCATGTGTAATGAAAGTTTGCACTGCTCTTGCTCAAATTCTCGATCTGCTTCTTCTAACTGAAGCAATGTTTCATCACTCAGAATTGCCAATTGGCCCTCCATCTCGATAGCATGAAGTTGAACACCTGATGTCAGCTGACAACGGTGATCCTTGTCAAATTTCTCACCACATTTAAAACAAAGACCTCGAGCACGCCGATACTCCCGCAATTGACGCGCTCTGCTCAAATCTTCTGTTTGCAGGCTTGTGCTTTCCTGAAGAAACTTCATTAATGTATACACCCTGTGTTTTAGTTAACACATATGACTTTGCTGGTTTTGATTTAAACCGTTCCCACTTCTCTTCTTGAATTTGTGCTAACAAGCAAGCCTTACGCACCGACTCCGGTAGCTGTAATTCGATCTCATAACGTAATTCATCTTTGAGGCCCATGACAAAATGATTAACAAAGAAGTCCTCAGTGCATGACTTGTTGTATGCCCGTACTTTATACATGGCAGTCTCAAACTGATTCTTATATGCCAAAACAGTGCCCATCTACTTAGTTTGAATTAGTTCTCGCATATACCGACGAGAGTCATATCCCCCAAACTTTGATTGTACTGCCAACATGAATTGTTCCCAAGTGCAAACTGGATTTTCTTCCTGATAAATCTGAAACCACATTGTTGTATTTCCATCCATATGCATGGCAGCTGCTGTGACCCAAAGCGATTCATCAATGCTATACATCCTGAAATACTGCAAACAACGATTCTCCCAAATGCGAGGGTCTTCGCCTTCAAACTTGGGGAATGACAGTTTGGGTAAAGGTGCCTTTCTGTCAGTATGCCCCATCTCCCTGATCTGTGTCGTTGGTGTGCGATTGGGCTTGTGAGCCGGAGTATTGAATGACAAAGGTGGTAAGGTGCACTTGCCCAATAATCTCGCTGAAGGTGTTGTCATCGCCCCCACGCGTATCGACGGTGCTCCTACCTCAAATGGAGATGAACTCACCCCCGGTTCTTCCTCCGAGAGCCCGGCAGCAATCGGCCGTCGCCCCTCTTTCATCATCTGCGTCATCTGTTGCATTTGCTCCATTAAACTAGTAATATCACAGAGCGATGCGCCTCCACTTGTGATTGAAGGTTTGGAATGGCCTCCACCGGCTTGATCTTCTCAACAATCAACTCCAGGCTGGCTCGCAATGAATCCCACCGAGCATCCATCTGTGTCCAGCGCGTCTCTACCTCATCCGCCATCTCCCCCATCGCTTCCAACAACAGCTTGGTTTGGATCGATGGCTTCTGTGGCGCCGTGATGACAACCGATTCTACCAACCAGAGTTCACCGATGTATCGGAAAGTTTTCAGTGAAGCGATCTGGGATTTTACGGTAAATCGAAAAAAAATTCCAGCCGGGCTCTGATACCAAGATTGTAATGACCCAGGTGTGTTCAGCACAAAATTGACAAAAGAAACAGTATCCGACAAAAGCCAAATGTCTCCAATCAATATTCAGAGCATAGCGATCATACAGAGTTCCGGTAGAGAGTTTCGATAGAAGATTTAGAGGAAGAAAAGGGGAAAGCAGTTGGAACTTGAAGGAGAAGAAAGAAGATCAATCCATTTTTCTATATGTCTCTTCTATTACAGAAATGCTATATATATGGCGGCTAGTCACCCAGGTCCACCTCAGGAGAGGCTTGCACGTCTTCCTTGGCTGAAGGCGTATTTGCTTCAAGCATCTCCTTTTCCCGCGTCAGCACCTTCCTCTCCCGCGTCCACACCAATGTTGTCATCCCCAGCCCTGACAATCCCCTACTCAGTTTTTATTGCAAAAATAGTCCCATTGCGATGAAAATTGCAAAAATAGCCTCTGCGTGTCACCTCCTACGGTCTGGTAGCGAAGTAGGTGCATGGCTTCGTGATAGCGTGGGCGAGTGCGGAAGGAGCACTATGCAACGTGGTTGCCGCTCTCCCGGAGTGCTGAAAGAAGATATCACGCACAAGGAGCATGACAGCGAGTCATGTCGTTACAGGCAGGGGGCCGGCGAGAGGCCATGTGGGTGAGCCGACACATGCAAGGGCAGAACCAGAGAGAAAATGCTCATGGTTCACTACTTCAACACACACACACACACACATATATATCAATAGCTTATATTGTCCTATAATTTATCTCCCGGGGTCATAGAATTTGAATAAGGGGGTTCACATATACTATATATAGGGTAACATGCATTTAATTTTTTTTTATACACTTACAAAAATTTTTTTACCCGATGTCCAGTGACACCGGGTCGTACACTGTAGCTCCGCCCTGGGCACATGGGCGGGCGGGCGCGTGCTCTCGCATGCATCCGTGTGTGGAAGCGTGCGTGAGCGCTTGCCGTGGCAATGTAGCGCGAAAGCAACCCAACTGTGGGTGTCCTGTTTTCGTGCTCACCTGCGCAGATAACACATGTCGCAGATAACACATGTCGCATGTCGATTTTCTACTATGAAAAAATAAACTATTTTTTAAAAATAATTCGTACAAAAACTACCTTTTTTTTTAAAAAAAAAGAGCTACTGCAGTAAATATTTCGAAATCCTCCCCCAGCGAGGGGGTAGGCGCCCTCGTCCCCTTCCCGGCTTCCCGAACCGAAAAACCACAAACTCGCCGACCCTCTCGCCACCATCGCTGCAAGCGCAATGCATGCCACATGCCTGCGCGCTTCATGCCTCGCTGGTGCATGCGCGCGCACCCAAGGAACGCCGCCGTTCGCCAGAATTTGTGCCCGCTCGGGCCGCATCAACCGCCCGTCCAACACGTTCCCCACCACAATCTTTGTGTCATGTCACGGACGCGTTCTTCGGCCGGAACTAGGAAGAGATGGATCGAGAATATGTTCGCTAGTACTAGTAGTGGCTTCTGAAAAAGCTGTACCGAAATAGCACCCTTTTCTTGAAAAAAAAAAGGCACTACCGTCGAGATGGCTGAACTTCGTAAGGACGATTTTTAAGAAAGCACTCCACTCAGTGTTCAACAGGTCAGCTGTAAACTGCTGTGCTTCAAAGCCGTCCTGACTCCTGAGCTCTGGTAAGTGATAGTAACTACCTGCGGCTTCAGGTGGAAGCAGTCTGGCTCGGACAACTTGGCCGTAGAAAAAGGTTAAGGCAAAGGTTGCTGTTGGAGCAAGCCTTGGCCTTTGAGGACCGCGTTAGGTGGCGCGGCAAGGAGGCGGGAGTCCCGAGGGGATGTGTGCGTGTTTGCTCCCGACCTGCCGACGTGGGGCTCGCCAGAATGTTCACCCAATAAACGTCGCAGAAACGTAGGACGGCACCGTGGCAGCTCGGCTCGGCGCGGCGCGGCACCGGTGGGTGGGCGACCGCGATTCCCATGTGCGCGGGCGCCGCGTGCGACCCACGCGCACGCCCTCCCAGGCTTGTCGCGTGGCGGCTCCCGGCTCGTCCGTCACCTCACCTCACGAGAGGGCAAGGCTTTCGCTTTGTTCCCCCTCCCCTGGGGCCTACCCGTAGACGGGTCAAACACTCAAAACTCCAGAGCCCTACGTATTAATTAATCTTCGGTGTACCACGGATTGATCGGGTTTTGAGTGTTATCTGAAGCTGGGTTGGTTTGAACAGTTGACTTGGAGGAATTCCCGCTTGGGTTTCAAACAGTCGTCCGTGCGACCGCGTCCGCGCCACAGGGCGGAAGCATCGGCGCGGGGTTAATCTGGACTCTGCATCGCACGGGACTTGACCAAAAACTGCACGCTGCAGCGTTTACTTATGGAATGGAGGTCAGCAGCAACAATTCAAGTGGTTGGTTACTTGGCACACGTATTCGAGGAAGGAGGCACGGCTATACGGTGCCCGTAATTCGGGACGAAGCACTGGGCTGGGTGCGCCCGGGGTCCGGATCGAAAGCGTACGAGACCATATGTCAGCCACTTTACGACGGCGAGCATATTTGTCAAGTCCTCTCTTGGAAGGAAAGTGCCCGATTTTGATAGCTCCCCGACGAAGCAACTCTCCTCCCGCAGCAGCGCCGTGTCAGCCAACCCGGAAGTTGCCGTTGCATTGCATGCCATGACCAGGAAAGGGAAACGAGAGAGGAGAAGCGACGGAAATTTTAGTCCCAGCCGGAAGCTGCAGAAAAGCAAGGACACGATTAAGTTAACTGATCTACGCCAACGCGTCACGCAAGGCAGCAGGCGCATCCCCCGACGTTAGAATAGCCAATTCCTTGAGCGATCGATGGACAATTAATCATGGCGTCACCACGCTTTCGTTGTGTTTGTTTATTGCTGCAGTCGGTTACTTGACGAGCTCTGGCCTCTGGGTGCTTCTTCCTTTGCTGCATCCCGAGTCATGACGGCTATGTCCAATGCTGGCCTGATGCAATCTGCAACGATACTTTGCCATACAGCTCATCAAAGCCAACCATTCAGCGAAAATAATGCCGTATTTGTTTGTCCGTACCCGGAGGTATAGCATTATCCGGCAGCCGCCATGAAATCAGCAGTACATGTTGTTTGACCTCATCCTCCTCATTAATTACCAAGGTCTCAATGCTTTGTCATCTGATTGCAATGATACAAGACTTTGTCCTCGCTTAGCTGAAGTAAAGGAATATTGTTCTATTCCGTGCCTTTTCTCCTACAACTTTCGGGTTAAAAAAAGATCAAGATTTTATCCAACGGTGCGATAGTGCAGCAACGTGGTAGCAGGGAGAAAACTTTTGATCAAACAGCTGGTAGTTGTACTTGTACCATAGTTGTAAGTACCATGCTTCTTTGTGTTTATTAACAAGGCAGGGATCGATTTCTGCCGCGAGGTGTTCTACGATCCGATTCATACGATTTGTTCGTCGGAAAAGTCGCCTCCGAATCGAACGGCTGAGACGGGATTGCAGTTATGATGCTTCGAGCCGAGTGCAATGATAGCATGATCTGATATTCTGATGCATCCATGCATGCCTGTTGCACTCACTGCCATTAGGGCTCCTCCTCCTAGCCGGATCCCTTCTTTGGTTGCATCAAATTTAATATGAATCCTTTATTGTTTCTATTTAATTAATCAGATTAGTTAATACTTATTTATATTTTCTTTGATAGTATAGTAGTAAAAATATATTTAACAAATTAATAACTTGATTTGATTTTTACTATATAAGTATATATTAAAACCTCACGAGTCGTTGAGAAAAAAGAGAAATAGACTTTAAATTCTAAAAAAACAAAATATTTGGTCCTTAATCTGGTGGACCTTAATTAGAACCACCATTAGATGTTATTATTGAAAAGAAAATATATAACCGTCTATTTAGCGGATCTGAGTTATAATGGCTTAGATTAAAAGAAAGAGTCTAAAGATCTGCACCACTTTATTTTGATGGGACCAGATTATAACGGTGCATATTAATCATATATAGATATTATAGTTATATAAAAAACACAATTATAAAAAATATAGTTATATATATCAAAGATAATCGTATCATAATATCTAGTCATGTAGTTACGCGAATAAATTTGCTAGTTATATACTAATAGTATAATGCAATATAGGAACAGGTATCTTTCTAGACGATTTATGAAGCGACGGAGCTCAAACCTAAAAGAAGAGGAGCTGAATAATGCATCGCATGGTGAGCTAGCTAGACGCGGCGTACTAGCTTTCTTAAGCCTTCTAGCTAGCGGTAGGCTTTTGAGGTGTCTTAATTTCCTCCGAACCGAGATGCTGTCCGACCAGATCAGAAACCAATAACAGCGGGGAGACGATCATCTTCAACTCCTGTGGAGTATATTGTAGGAAAACGACGAATGACGAGTGAGAGTATCATCAGCCCTAAACTTCCAGAGATCCCCGTTCATCTAAGGTTGGTTTGTGAACACAAGTGGCAGGTATAACATGTCAAAACATGAAACCAGATCATTGAAACGTAAATTGGTCTCCGGAAATTCATAAGGTTTCCTTGGTACAATAACTTCAGGGTTCAGACCGTGAATTAGGGGGTGATCAAAGCGCATCACGCTTACATCACAAGGCCAATAATGCGTCGAGCATAAATGTAGCACGATGGACTTGGAATTACTCAAGGAAAGTTTTTTTTTTTTAAAAAAAAAAAAAACCTTCATGTCAAAATCTTTTCCTTTCGCAGTAAATAACCAGTATTTTCCTTTGTTCTTTTTTCAACTAGCTAGGCCCAACTCGTTTCATCATGCTGGGGCATTGTTAATTGGTTAGTGCATCGTTATCTACCAAGGGATTAGGACTGGTTCCAAGAGATGATGTGACGTATAACCGCAGCATGATTAATTTATAGTACGACATAAGCGTTGTTGTAACCGACCCTTAATCAGCTGCGTAATTCAAGACCATACTAATGTGTATATTCAGTGATCGATCCCATTGAAAATCATGCATGACTGTTCATTCAGCAAGCTTGAGATGAACTGAAGAGAAATTTCCCAATGTGTGTACTACAACACCATGCGTGTCTCAGCTAAAGAAGATTTGAGTTTAAAAAAGAAACATCTTTTTTCTAGAATAGTGTTTAAAAAAACATCTGGGAGTACAGAAATAGTCCAAAGGTGTTATAGGAGTAGTTGACCAAACTGCCGAATTCCGTACGTTCGCCAGGGAAAATATATACAGAAAGATGCATTCTTTTCTGCTATTGAACCTACTACATTAGTTGCCCAAATGATATGATAGCGAAACCATTTGGTTAGTTAGAAATGGACCAATCAAAATGCTAAACAGCTCTATAAATTGGTTAACCACAGGTCCTAATCATGAACCAGAAACAAAGTTAGGCACTAAGAAATTGGATCTTGCTTCCACAATATGAAGCATCTTAAATTCTTAATAGTGAGCTATACGCCTATACCCGAGGCACAACACACACTGTAGATTGTGAAAGGAAGCATCTGATCCCTTCACTAGTAATGTATGCGCCATGGTGATTTGTTGGTGTGCTAATGGTGTGGTTAGTGACTTAGTGGTAACTTTTCCGCGGAGAAAACGTGACTCAGTGCTTTGGCACTTCTGATCTTTAGGCGCACAAATAGGGAAACCCTACAGCAACATTAGTGGATGAAAAATTCAATGGTACCAGATATTTTATGCTAGCATCTATAGTATCTCTTTTAGAATAAAGATATTCTACAAGATACATAATATACATTAGGGAGAGAAAAATTTTAGTTACTTTAAGATCTATATTTACTATATGTCAGTTTTTACAAGCTACTATAAAACAGCTGGTACATAATTTTTTTTCCGCGTTGGTGGAGCAAGCGACGAACGAAGAAACCGCACAAAGCACCAGGCATAAACTATAGCACCAACAAAGTGAAAAACGAGGGCCACGCAGTCGGGCCGGATCCAGGTACCAGCACAAACCCAAACCCAAACCCGGAACCTAACGACGTCAGTGCTGATGATCGCGTGCCACTGCCACTGCCCCCAATCGACCGCAACAATTGCACCGGTGTAAATTCCACCCATCGACAGAACAATACGTGACGTTAATTGGGAGCAGCGCTGTCAACACAGACTCCACGGCCACTCACTGCTCAGGCCATTGGCTGTGCTCGATCTCTGCACAGTCGCGGCCATTGTATGTGTCGCGATGGAGCAACAGTGGTCTAATGGAGGACCAGATTCCATCTCCTGAAGCGTGACAAGGTGAGGCAGGACGGACGGGCCACATCCCAGAAGGCATCGAGGGTCTGAACCGGGTTGGCGACGACCGGCGACCCCGCTCCGGTTCGGAGCGGATAAGAACGAGCTGGGCACGCCTGTGAAACGAACACTCGCCTCAGAGCGGCCTTTCCTGTTGGTATATTACCACCCCCGGTGCCGTGACACTGGCAAACTTTTTCTCCGGTCTACAAAGGCCTCAGCTTTCCTACCTCCACCTCTTTCTTCCAAAGCCCCTCCTTTTCCTCTCATCTTCTCCCCCCCTCCCCTCCCGTCTTTCCTTCCATCGAATCCTCTCTCTCCACGTTATCCGTGCTCTGCGCCTTGCTGTGCTGGTTCAGGATCGGAATGGCAATGGACAATGAATCGCCGCCGCTCAGAGTCAGTACCAGAGGCGGCGCCATGGTAACGTGGCTCTCTGTTCTTGTGTTCTTGTGTTCTTGCTTCTTTTTTTCTTTCGGGCTCTGTTTCTTGGTTCTTGGTTGATTATAATTAATGGCGGTGCTGGATCGAATGCTGCAGGGAGGAGGGGAGTGCGACGAGGCGGCGAACCAGCGGTGGCCGCCGTGGCTGAAGCCGCTGCTGGCGACGGGCTTCTTCGGGCAATGCAAGCTGCACGCGGACGCGCACAAGAGCGAGTGCAACATGTACTGCCTCGACTGCATGAACGGCGCTCTCTGCTCCCAGTGCCTCGCCTACCACCGCGACCACCACGCCATCCAGGTGAGCAAAAGCATGGCATTTCTTTGCATTGAATTAATCAGAGCAGACGCCCACTTTCTTTGAAACAAACGGCAGCTCCGCTGTATCCACGGAACACTCAAAAGGGTGAGGTTAGCTTAACTGAACCGAAAGAGTCCCTCTGTTAGACTTTAGTTGTATCCAACTCCCAACGGCCTCTCTTTCCTCACACGCATTAGGAACAATCCAAAGATGATAATA
The DNA here is from genome assembly GCA_036346355.1 of Rhipidocladum racemiflorum. Taxonomy (NCBI): domain Eukaryota; kingdom Viridiplantae; phylum Streptophyta; class Magnoliopsida; order Poales; family Poaceae; genus Rhipidocladum; species Rhipidocladum racemiflorum. Next base: position 63,631,231 of record CM070576.1, on the reverse strand, counting down.
ATAACTAACTATCTTGAATTGGCAGCAAATGCCCCTGTTCAATCCCCTGCTTCTCGCGGACGACGATGCCTTATTTGTTTGTTTGATGTGTGTGAGGCAGATAAGGAGGTCCTCCTACCACGACGTGATCCGGGTGTCGGAGATACAGAAGGTGCTGGACATCACCGGCGTGCAGACGTACATCATCAACAGCGCGCGCGTCGTATTCCTGAACGAGCGACCGCAGCCGAGGCCCGGCAAGGGCGTCACCAACACCTGCGAGGTCTGCGAGCGCAGCCTCCTCGACACCTTCCGCTTCTGCTCCCTCGGCTGCAAGGTACACCGCCGAGCCAACACCTATCTCAAGTTTTCTTCAGTTCGCCCCTGCTCTGCGACAGCATTGTGAATTCTAATGTTCTGTGGACGCGCAGATCGTTGGCACGTCCGGCGACTACCGCGTCCGGAAGAAGCACTCCGGCAGCAAGAAGAAGAAGCTGCAGAAGGGCGCGGCGGCGTCGGACTCGGACGACTCGTCCACAAGCACCAGCGGCGGGAGCGACAAGAGCAGCGTGGTGCAGAGCTTCACCCCGTCGACCCCACCGGCGACCGCCAACAGCTACCGCACAGGCAAGCGGCGCAAGGGCATCCCGCACCGGTCGCCGTTCGGCAGCCTCATGGTGGAGTTCTAGAGCAAATCAACGACGCTCACCAAACCAGCGGTACCACTGTAGCATACACATCATCCATATCTATATCAATAGTTGTTCGATACATAGCCTGTCAAGGAGCTAAGCAATAACAAGGCCCCGCTGCACCCCTGTGCTTCTGGACGAGGAGGCCGGTGCAATGCAATGCGGGATAGTTACTTCCATAGTTACAGTTACTGTGCTAGTAACAACGGTTTGGGTACGCTCGTCTCTCGGGAAGAGGAGGTAGTAGTAGTTACTCTGTTATAACTACTAAGTTTTGCAAACGTCCTTATTTTTTTAGTTTGGTTACTTGTGTTTGTTACGGTAGGTGTACATATATGTATACTTTCACAGATGAGGATGGTAGGAGGAGTCTAGGAGATATGGTGCTCCGGTGTTCATATTTGTGCTTGCCTGTAATAAAGATGATAATGCTGTGCCTGATGGCCTTCGATGTCATGCTTGCTTGCTTCTTCCGTTCCAGCAAAATTCTTGACACAAGTGCTTGAATGAATCGGGTTGTGCAATGCATGGAGAACCCTGAGAGGGTAATGTAAATGTACTACTTGAAATCTAGCTCCCTGCGGGGGCAGGCGATGGGATCGCTGCTGCCGGTTACGATTCCTCACAGTGGTACGGTCAGCTGCGCCCTGCCGCCTGCCTAACTTGCTTGACCCGCGCTCCATTTGCGCAGGAAAGCGGCCGCTCGATGCCGACGTTGTCGTCATCATCATCGCCTCAGGACCAGTTTGTTCCTTCCTCCCATACGGAAGAGCCATCCGTCCAACCGCCGTCCGGCATTGAACTCGACGGTAGGCCCTCTCTCTCTCTCTCTCTCTCTCTCTCTCTCTCTCTGGTCGCAATAAAGACGGATCGATCTAGAGGCGAGATCGGTCGTACAATACATAATGATACGTGTACTGGCAGGCCACGTGCGTTTATATATACCGAGCGCAAATAAATCCCAATTCCCATTGAAGGAAAGGTGAGGTCCACGCCTGTCTGCCCCTGCCGGCCTACTAGGAGGATGCCGGCCGAATGCGCGCATGGGGCCGTCCGCTAGCTTGCTCTTACATGTGTGCGGCACGTTTGCATCGGCCTTCGGCAACGCATACAAGCTGACAGGAGGGCGTGGGTGTCTGGATCTCAGTTCCCCGTGTGCTCATCCTGCTTCCACACACAGACCGATCTAATTCTCTTCCTTCGCTTCCCTGAACTCGCCGTGAGCGATGTAGTACACTGGCAGCACCTGCTATGAAGGTTCCAAAGGGCATAGATTCCACATGTACAGTTGCAAACGGGCTTCCGGCGTCAGCGATCACTGGCGTATCGATCGTACGTGTCCTGCACCGCGACGCACGCATAAAACAGCTCCCTAGTGCCTCCCGCCGAGCCCGTCCTGCGCCGTCGCACTCGCGGCGAGGCCCTGGAAAATGCGGCCGCGTCCACCACGCAGGTACGGCCGTGCCCGCGCGTGACGTTGCCACCACCCACCACCACTCAACGACCCCCCCTCCCCTTGTATCGCTCGCACGCACGCGCGCACGATATTTTTCCCCACCGCCTGATGTCATTCGACTTTCCGAACGCTACCCTCTCGTCCGTCCCACGGCGCTACAGCACCCGTTTTTGTTTACGACCCTTTGGATCAATTTGTCTAGTTTAGCTTCTGTCAGAATAAAATTATAAAATTTGGCATATTTTAGAATGTGAGAGGCATGTATCGCGTTGTTACGCCGCAATGGATACTCCTGATTATTTCGCGATCACGAAGAAAGCTAAATTTGCAAACATGGTTCGAATGAAGACCAAGTTTTAAAAAATTGAGCCCCCGTGGGCCGCGGGGCGCACCGCCTGTTTGCCTGGAACCGCGCCGGCGCGGCCGGGCGCCCTCACCGGACGGCCGGCCACTTTTGGTCGCAAATCGATCGCCACGGCGGCAGGCTCCGGTTACCGTGGGGTTAGGTTGTACCCGTGGTCCACGGCTGGTAGATTGGCCGTCGAGGATTTGGACGCGGATTGGATAGGATTGCTGATTGCTCGTAAGGTGGATATTTTATTGACTTTCCACAATGAAAGCAACAGGGGGCCACTGTATCTGCTCGTTTCTTTTAGCCAAGTGTTGCGTAGGAGCTGCCTTCTACTGAATTTTCGCGGACAATGGTCGACAGATGGTCCCCGTGAAGTTAGAACCGGTGAAAATCTGTAGACTCTTCATCAGAAGGAACCATTCATTAGCATAGCAGCGTTCATCTGTTAAGCTGTGGTGGCTTGATGGGGCTCTATGGTTGAACTAGCCAGCTACGCTTTTGAGAGTACACTTTCTGCTTTACTTTGTGCTGAGGATGGAATGGATTGGTGAGTGGGTGGGTGGACTGTTGGAGTTCATGGCCACCATTGCATCATATCTCCATATAAATATGATGATTGAGGTGCCCAGTGGTGTGGTGACAGTCAGTACCGTGGGAACACCTCTTTTGTTCAGATAAGTTCAGAGGAAGAACAAGAAGATTTAGGATGATATAAAAGAAAGAAAAGGCAGTGGGGGCAATAGATCCCGAGCAATCTTTGTGATGGAGAGAGACGTGTCTAGCATGAGAAAAGGGTGTGTACATACAAATCATTGACCTTTTAATAGGATCAGATGGAACCCTAAACGCTCATCAGACCCCTCGTCGTTTCGGGCAATACAATGCCCTTTAATTTCCTTCTGTTTATGGCCCATCAGATCGCTTTCTTCCCTGCATAATTCAGAAGACACGGGCAGCCAGTTTTTTCCTCCCTACCTTGGAAGTCCAGTGAAGAAAAGTCAGAAAGCTGTGACTTGCCAAGTTGTGCCAGATTTTTTCCTGCAGAACGCATTTCGTTCGAAAGGAGACGTGGAAAGGTTTCTATTCCGAAGGAGGTCCCAGGAATCAGGCGTTGTCAGGGAGTTCCTTCCTTAGGAAATCAGCAAAGCTAAAATTATAATGACTGGGTCCTACAAAATTAGGCATAAATCAGACAACAATCATCATAACTCATAAGCTCGTAGCAGGTGGTTCGGAATAAAAACAAACTATGTACAGTTCTTCTGCACTAGCGTTAGCGTAGCCCACTAACCACGGCACAAGCCCACACCGACTAGTGAATGAGTGACACTGCTATGCTTTGGCAAGGCACCGTGTACTCGCTTCCAGTTTCTGCATTTTTGTTTGCTCCTGTTACGCAGAATTGCAGATTGGATCTTGACCTCTGCCCTGCCGGTCTGCCCCAGCCGGGCCTGCTCACCATTAAAATCCTACTGAAAGAAACTAGCCACGACGTATACGTCGCAACATGACTTGTGGTCGTGGAGGCTGTGTAAATGTCAGCTGATAACATTCATAGCTTGAGATGGTATAATGAGGAGACACTGCTTTTTTTTTTTGAGTCTATGAGGAGACACTGCTAGTAATGGAAAAAGAAAGGCTCCTATGTATTTTCGATGGAATATGGATCGGCCAGTGTTGCCATATTTTGCATTTTCCTCGAGCAGGCATGCACCTGACTGGGTCGGTCTGGTCTTATTGCACAAAACTAGTCTCATGTTGGCACCGAAAAATATGGCTATCCGTTATCAGTCAGGCAACAAGTGCAGTCTAGCTGGTGAGTAGCGACTCCTGCAATAGAACTGCTTGATTTGCAAGTCGGATCTTACTAAAAGGTACTCTTGCAAGTGCACTGAATCTGGAGGAATTGGTGTTTTGGAGGCTAGCATGATCGAAATTTATTAGGGATCGGCTGTGAAATGTGTGTTCATATCTAAAGACATCTGTACCAGGGGCAGGGGCGATACCAGGATTTGAATACGGGGGGCAATATCGACAACAATTAGAGAAAAGTATAGCATATTGATGTTTTTTAACACACACACAAATATATATATATATATATATATATATATATATATATATATATATATATATATTATAATATAGGATCCATCGCAGCAAACAAACATAAGTACATAACGACCAATATATGTTGATATACAAAATAAAGTTAAAGGTCTGTTATCTAGCTCCAACATAACTTAAATAACAAAAGAAAGTAGTATTTGTTTTGCAATATAGAAGTTACACCTCTATTAACCCCTGCTGATTAGGAGGTACCTTGGAACTACAACAACGTTGGGGTGCCCCCTCCGCCCCTCCCTATCTTCGCTCCTGCCCAGAGGCGGATGCAGTATTGGAACGTGAGTGTACAATGTACACCCAAAATTTTTGATAAAAAAATCAGTATTTATTTTTGTAACTTTAAATATTTATTATGAAAATCCTAGATCCACCATTGTCTTACATCATTTACCCTAGTGGAGAAAGAATAATCTCCTTCGAATAGTCGAGCCGGTGAACAAGTGCGGATCACGAAAAGATCTGAGATAGGCGTTGTCGGCGTACTAGCCAACAGGCACCTCCGAGTCGGGTGCTTATAAGGTTCAGACGGGGGGCTTTCGGGGTAATCGCCGGTGGAAGGAAGATGAACGAGGTGCCGGTGAAGCTCAGAGGAATGGGGACGCTAGGGTTTACCTGTGTTCAGCCCTCAGAAGAATGTAACCCTAGTCCTGCCTTTCTTGCTATTGCTTGTGTTCTAGCTTGAGAGTACGAAACCTACTAACAATGAGTCGAACCCCTTCTCCCATGCACCCCGGCCTCCTCTTATACTTGGGCTCCCGGGGGCACATGGGAGGCTTACACGGCAAGGCACACTCATTACACTGGCACGGGCGCATTTAATGCGCGCGTCACTGTTCTTACATCCCATTATTATCTGCCGCAGCCGTCACACCCCGCCTCGGACCCCACGTCATGCTCTACCTGCTTAAAGTCGGCGAGTCTTTGCCGTGATGTCACACGCAATTAATGCACGCCTGGGAAGACGCGCCGCCATATCGCATTCTCCACGCCGCATTTAATGCGCACGATTCGCATTAAATACCCTTGATCTGGCGCCGCAGCCTGGGTGGACGCCAGGGAGTGGCTCAGTGCCACTCGCCCATCGGCGACCACCTCGCCGTCGCCAGGGCGTGGCCTCGCTCGCCACGTGTCCTCGGCGACCACCTTCCTGGCGCCCGGTGGTGTGTGGCCTGGTCGCCACTGCTTTGGCGACCACCTCATTTGTCGCCAGGGCATGGCCTGTCTGCCACGTGTCCCTTGGGCGACCACCTTCCTGGACGCCCAGTGGTGTGGCTCGTCGCCACCATCCCTTTGGGCGACCATGCCGGAGTTGCTTTGCTTACTGCGGTGTGCCCGGACACACCTTGCCCGCCCGGCGGTCTCTTTTATTGCGGGGGAGTGGGGACCCTGGCGTAAAATACGCCGACATATATATATATATATAATAATAATAATAATAATAATAATAATAATAATAATATATAATATAGGATCCATCGCAGCAAACAAACATAAGTACATAACGACCAATATATGTTGAGATACAAAATAAAGTTAAATGTCTGTTATCTAGCTCCAACATAACTTAAATAACAAAAGAAAGTAGTATTTGTTTTGCAATATAGAAGTTACACCTCTATTAACCCCTGCTGATTAGGAGGTACCTTGGAACTACAACAACGATGGGGGTGCCCCCTCCGCCCCTCCCTATCTTCGCTCCTGCCCAGAGGCGGATGCAGTATTGGAACGTGAGTGTACAATGTACACCCAAAATTTTTGATAAAAAAATCAGTATTTATTTTTGTAACTTTAAATATTTATTATGAAAATCCTAGATCCACCATTGTCTTACATCATTTACCCTAGTGGAGAAAGAATAATCTCCTTCGAATAGTCGAGCCGGTGAACAAGTGCGGATCACGAAAAGATCTGAGATAGGCGTAGGACCAAAATTTGGGATGTTCAGTCCCCTGATGTGCGTCGCCAAGAAACGAAACATGGTAGCAAAAAGGATGTTCCCTGATGTTCAGTCCCCTGATGCACGTGGCACGCACAAAGAAGTCTGTGATTAGCCGAAATGCAAGCCCATTGCATGGTTTCTTCCGTTAGTATGAGAGCAAGCTTACATTAGTTCTGCAGTTTTTGAGTCTTGATTGGTGTAGACAGTGCATGAGATCGACATGTAGGTACTGTTTAGCAAAGCTCTAGCTTCTTTAGATTCATAGAGTTGGTAGAGCTGGATATTCTTAGCTCCACCAGATCTGTGGAGCTAGAGATATGATTATATTAAGAGTGTTTAGATGGATCATCTTGGTTACATTTTAAAATAAAATATAAACTTAATTCACTTTATTTTAGTCTGCAAATTTCAGATATGAAATGAAGCTGAGATCTAGAGCTTTGCCAAACAAGACTGTACTATACAATATTACTTCTTTTCCTGCCATTGGTTTCTCTACCTCTACTAATCGCGGGGCTTTGTATAGAGAAGCAATCCTGCCTTCACACTTCACACGTGCGTCTGTTGCCTACGTGTGACAACCAGGCAAGGAATTGAGGAAAGCATGAGGGACGTGTGCGAGTGATTTGAAGCCCAGGAGGCAGCCTGATTAGGCGCCTGCGCGGGTGGCCCAGCAATGAACAGCAGAGCAACCATTAGCTCGATGGGTCTTTACTAAGCAGTCATACCTAGGCAGGATTGCAGGAATGCGTATGTGATTGATAAATCAAATGATTAATTAATTAATTAAGTGGTTACTTTAGTGAGCAATGGAAGTTTAACAGGCCAGTAGGCCCACTCTTTCTCCGCCAGTCGTCCGATCTGGTCAAGTAGAGTCCGTTGCTAGTGTCTTATCACGGCATAGAAGTGCGATAAATAACACAGCGCTATTTTTACGCACATAATCAAATCTTCAAACAAAAAATCTCAATCAGGGGCAGAATCCAGAGTCCAGGTCCAGGTCCAAAATCCGAGACAGAAACCACCCGCATCGCAAAGCTCTGCGAATCAATGGCGCTCTCCCTCGCGCACCCTCATTTCCCAATTTGCCGCTCCCCTCCCTCCCCTGCACACCCCTCACCGTTGCTACCCCCGCCTCCACCTCTGTCTCCCGGCCACCGCCGTCGCGGCTTCTTCGCCCTCAGAGGCGCAGGCCGCGGCGGAGGAGGACGAGGAGGAGCAAGGGGAGACGCGGCGGAAGCTGTACGTAGCAAACCTGCCCTGGAGCTTCCCCGCGCCGGAGATCGAGAAGCTCTATGTGCAGTGCGGCGTCGTCAAGGGCGTCGAGGTGAGTGACGAGGACGAAATTGCCATACTAATGGAGCGGAGCTTTGAATTTTGTGTTGTGCTATGGGGTTCCGAGACGCCTGCTTGTGTTTGTATGGGGAAGGTGATCAAGGAGAAGGATGGAAGGTAGAAGGGGTTCGCGTTCGTGACGATGGCAACGGCGGAGGAGGCAGCCGCCGCCGTGGAGATTCTCAACTCCCACGTGAGTGTCTTTACGGTTGCTTTAACGTGCTGGTTTGACACCATGCCATCGTTCTGCAATACTACATATCAGACAGACAGAGTACAGATGCAGCAAAGTGAAGTTTTAGCATGTAAAGTAGAAGATGGTTGTAACATACGTTCAAATGCATTCATTGATCTCACGTGCCTTCCACCGGGAAAGTCACTGTAAATTTGCAGAGCTCGGGAGCCATTGAAACTAGAAATTACAATTTTGAGGATTATACATGGAGACGTTCACATTTGATGAATATATACTGTGAATATCACAGCAAATTGTTGAATATTACAAGCTTGTCTTCACGTGAACAGAAATTTTCTCGTAATCTTACTTTCATGCTTGAACTTGCTACAACACTAGCACCATCTATCATTGTTCAATGAGCTTATCAATAAAATTGATGACATCTTGATGTTTTCCCCCAAAATAAAATATTGGCAGCCCTGACAAAAATAGCTATACGTATCCGAGCTTTGGAAACCTACCCATGGAGCTCTTATACTTGTTTCTGCATCACCATTCCTTTGTAGGATGTCATGGGAAGGACCATCAAGGTGGAATTTTCAAAGAGCTTTAGAAAACCCGCTTCACCTCCTCCTCCAGGCACCATTGTAGAGAGGCACAAGCTTTATGTGTCCAATCTTCCATGGAAAGCAAGGGCTACCAATATGAAAGGAGTTCTTCTCGAAATTTAATCCGCTTTCTGCTAAGGTATTTTTTGATAGCCCATCAGGAAAATCAGCTGGATACTGTTTTGTTTCTTTCGGAACAAAAGATGAAGAGGCTGCTCTCAGTGGACTCGATGGAAAGGTGATAATTGTACAAACTTTTGCCTTTCAGTTTTACAATTTGTACCAAGAATGAAGATTGATCATTCATAAATTGACTGCCAAACGATGTTGAACAACCTGCCAAGCTTGATGAAAAGTCTTTCCATTATGCGTGCAGTAATATTTGCTAGTGTCTTATATTCACTTATTTTTTGATGAGCACTTAGCATCTCTCCTTTTGCATAAACATCCTTTGCATAAAATAAAAACAGCTCGTTAACTGTATTGTTCTTTTCCATATTGTGATCGATTTGCACCAGCTTTAAACTGGAAGATAAGCAGCTCTGGGGCAGCAGTGAAATGTACTATCAGATCTGTGTTTTGGATGAATTATAAGGCAGTTGCTATTGAGACCAGGGATTCAAAAATTACAGAAAATCGGTAGGAAATCACGATTATCGGACATATTGGTGGGGTAAGATATTTGAAATCGCTTGAAAAACCGGTCAAATTCAAAAAAAAAAAAAAAATGCGATGTAGATATCGCGATAATCGGTGAAAATCGAGAGAAAATCAGTGAAACGATTTTCTGGCGATTTTCGACCATAATCGGTACCAGAGAAGAGGGGAAAATCTTAGTTGAAAAGATAAGGTGAACACTGATTGCGACAATAAGTTATTGCACTGTGAGATGCATCTTCTGTCCCTTTTTCAATTCTTTTTTTAAAAAAAAAAATCAAATGTAAGATATCTTAGATTAGAAGCACATTATCAAAATTTATTGATTTGTTATGTAGGAGCTTATGGGAAGACCTGTTCGGTTGAGAAGTTGAGATGGCGGCAAAGTGTTGATGATAAGGTTGAAGGTGTAAAGGCTGATGGTGAAGTTGAAGGTGCACTGGTTGATAATGGTGGTGAGGATGAAGGTGACGGTAAACAGGAATAGGATAACAATACTGTGCTGTGAGCCTGGGAGAAAATTGCATCTACCTTATTGGTGAAAGTGCAAATATGAAGCCTCATTGTACAGCTAGAAGTTTTTTATACTACCTGGTGCGTGACTAATGTGTCTATAATTTCTCTTAATACCTCATGATCGATACTTGATCCTTGCACTAAATGATTGAACTTGACTTGTTAATCTGTAAATAGCTCCATTTCATAACATCACCAAAAAACTCCACATTTTATCATTTGCATCAATAAATCTTTAATATGCTGCCACATGGAAATCTAATAAATAGTTTCTTGTTTGCTCTACAGAACTTGCTGTATTTCATCATATATCTTGAAAACATGAAGAGATTCATGTTGCTGGAACAGCCAGCATGAAACTAACGGCTTTTTCAAGAAATTTCTCATGGTTACATAATGACTTTGACTTGCAAAAATATAATGCTCAGATCGATCAGTAGTACAATTTGAAGCTTGAAAGGGTGTTTGCCATGCTGTGCGCACTATTATATTATGGAACCATGTTACATCCAAAAACCTTCTGTTCCTGCAGTTTATGGCAAAAATTCAGATATGGTACCTTTTTTTGTAGATACAGAATAGAGGAGATGATTATAATTACAGGGTGCAATATTGGTTTCTGCCTTTACGCTGCTGTGGAAAAGGGGACAAGGGGCATTATCTCTGGTCTAAGGTGAAGCATTGTCTTTGAGTAAGTTGCTTTAATATTCAAATTCAGTTATGTATTTATTGTAATGGTCTGTACTTATTTGTACAACATTATGAACACCAAAGTTTTCCTGCTGAGACACTTGTAGTCCCCCAATTTTTTATTCAATTCCCCATAGTATTTCTTAATTTGCCAGTCAGCTTTACACAACGAGGTATTCTTAAAGAACACGTTACTCTTTTTTCTCTGTTAAATTCACCTGTGGAATGGAAACCATCAGATGCCATATTTGCTCATACTGGAACTTAGGTTTTCTTCTCTTACTTTCTTATGAACCTACTACGTTAAATGCTCTTTCCTTTTGATGTAATTTCAGTCATATGATTACTGCTGCATAGGTTTCGCTGTCACTCTAGAGAACCATAGAAGTTATCATTCAAACACAAATCTGAAACATAAAAAGAAAGGTCAAAGACGCTCTAAAGTCAAACAGAATATGCTCAGTTTTAATAGTATTTCTATTATGCATAGTAGGCAGTACCTTAAGTGTTTCTTTTGTTGTTGCCAACATATTTTTGGTTATGGTAGTCAGTGATAACTCAGCCATATTAGTTATTGATGGGAATCAGTATGCCATCTTATATTAGATTAGAAGCATCTAGTACACAATAAATACTCACATTGGTTGCTTAATGCTGCTGCAGCCTGCTGACTTGAATTTCAAAACTTCATGGCTTCATTGACTCATTGGTAAGCCCAACAAAGGTTGCCAATTGCAAGCTACCTAGACCAAGAAAAATCTAGCATAATATTTTTGCAGCTTTACTGTGGACCTAATTGGCACCTTGCACTAATCCATCCCCATGGACTGTTTTCAAATACTAGGAACTTGCAACTTACTGTAATCATCAAATCTAAACTTTTAATAAACTTCTTTTCCAGGCAGTACTCTCCTGTAATGTTCTCCAAAGATGAAACTCGTCATTTGAAGTTACCACTACAAAATGGACCGCTGTGCCATTTTAAGCATCATCTTCTATTGCAATTTACAAATGTTTAGGCCTTGGTAATTTCTTGATTGGTTTGATAGGTAAAGGTTTGGTAGTCAGTTACTCCTAAGTTAGGTTCACTGCTAAATTTCCCACCTCATCAAAGCCAAGGAAAGCTTGATTTTGTTGCTTTTCCATCAAAGCTTGATTTTGTTGATCTTGGAATGGATCTGATCATGACTGTTCGTTCTCATGGTACTGTGGTGCTACTGATGTAATGATTTCACTTATATAGTCTATTACATATATTATGCCTAAATTCTCGTGTGGGGAAAAATCTTTTCCAAGAACTGACTATATATTTCTTAACTGCATTATGCTTATTCCTATTTAAGTCTAAACTGCAACTCCAAGTTCTAGACATTTATTTTAGAACAGGACTTCTAATTCTTGTTCTTTTTTAGGTATTAAATTCTCTCCACCAAGTTTAATACACTAATAAAGCACGTAAACTTTGGTTGCATGCATCTGTCTTGATTTATGCTGAGATCTGTTGTAGGTGTATAGTCAATGGATAGAGTATGCTGCACAGTATATTGGAACTGAAGTATCTCTTTGTTGTACTGGGCCCAAATAGAGTTTTCTAGGCAGTGTTTTTAATCCACAACAGTAGGCTGTTGTTGCGATACAGTTTAGAACAGTAATTGAAGTTAGAACTGAATTCAATTTTGCTCCTTGGATAAGAAGTTGTGACATGCAACTTTCTATGGTGTCTGTTCAAGGAGGTACAGGGTGGCAAAATAGTAAGCACATTTAACTCTACATAGTTTAAAGCAGCTGTTCCCGCAAATTTTAAGGAACTAAAGTGGGCCAGATTGAGATATGTTACCCAAACATGTCCAGGAGGTTCCTTTATTTTTTGAGCAGTACTTCTATGCTTTTCCTTCTAGTACAAGTTGCACAAATCTTGAAGCAAGCGAAGGGATAAGTAATCCTCATCTACTCTTTATTCACTTCTCTTATTTTTTTTCTAACCTCATAGGGGTCATGTCATAGTCGTAAAGTCATCCCGATTAGTGGGACTATGCTTTAGAAAAAGAAAAGGATGACCCTATTCATCTTTTACTTGCGGTCCACCACTTCATCTGACTTCTCCAATAAACCCTCCATTAACTTATTCCTACAAGCATGTACAGTGAAATGAGGAGTTTAAACATATAGCATTTGTAATATGGAGTAAACGTTATTCATGGGAGGATAGAAGGATAGACGATGGAACTCAAAAAAGCAGCTGACCTGATTCTCCTGACTTAATTCTTTCGAGCGTTGCGCCCCTGCCTGAGTTTAGTTGGCATTATCCAGTAAAGTTGGTTGGTACCAAAGCTTAAGTGCTTAATACAGTTGTTTACCTCTTGTTTCATTTTGACAATTAGGATATTAGAAGTTTTATAGATAAATATTGAAGCAAGAGTGAGTGGATGATATATTGAGTTATATTGTTCAGATAATACTTGTTTTTCCACAGCATAACATTGGTAGCCCTATTGTGTTCCCGGGGAAAAAATGTAGTCTCATTAGCTTATTGGCACCATAGAATGCAAAGTTCATTTATTTCTTTAAAAAAAAAGGTATATATATTTTGGAGTTTGGTTTTTCCGCATGTGCATGTACCCACATGCACTATCCCCACCGTCCAACATGGTCCGGTATTGGTGCTGGTGTTGAAGGAAGCGCATCAATCTCGGAGCACACTGGATGATGTCCACGATAATGCATACTTGTGCATGTATAAGCGGTTTTACTTTTTCAATATAGTCTGCCTTCTTTTAAATTTCATTTCCAGCTCCTTTCAGAAGTGGTATATATATACGCCCATGCTTGCTTTTATTTGTTTCGGTTCATCTGTTTTATAGCTATTTAATCCATTTTCTGGAGTTAGTTGTTAGCGTCTTATTGTGCTCATGTGTCATATGAGAAGATTGACACCCTATTCCTAGCTAACGTTTGTACATCTGGTACACTCTTTTTCTTTCCAATCGATGCACAACCCTTTTTTCTATATGATCATTTAATATTACTTGAAATTAGTTGCCAAGGTTATCCCATATGCAAGGGGAAACAGGGAACTTGATTTGACAGTCTTCTATTGTTATCCAGGGGCAATAAAATTTAGTACGGCGGTGTTTAGCTTTCAACTGAATGAAACATCACAGCTTCCTCTCTGGACCGGGCCAAGTTCGATTCAAAATTGACGTTTGGATTGACCTAAAACACTGTACAAATTTTTTAATGTGCAAAAACAATGTTTATGTACTGTATCACACTGTTCATCAGTTTTTGGTGGGTATGCACTGCTATCCTATTGTGTGGCAATCAGTGGTAGAGTTAGGATTGTGCCTCAAGTTAAAAAGTAAGCGGTTATAACTTACAACAAATATGTAATTAAGGGCTGAAATTTTCTATTTATATATAGGAAGGTATTCACTACTAGTAGGCGTATGCCTCAGGCTATGGCCAGCTCCGCCCCTGGTGACAATAATGCATTGATCATTGGAAGAGAATAATTAAACCCGATCTGCGTACCCATCTATATTTGACCGATCTGCTTCTGTAAAACCTTGTCTGTTCCTCTGCTTCTCTTGTCTGGTAGAGAGTTACTGTCCTGTGATTCGTGCATGCAGTTAGGATTAATTCGCATACAGGGTGAGGCTGAACTGTAGTTGTGTGCATGTATCCTGTTTCTCGGTCAAAATTTCCATCTGAGTTTGGTTAGCACTGTCCTCTGACGTGAAGAAATAGACGAAGCCAGAGCCTTTTTTTTCTCTACCAGTCGAGCTATTAAACGCTTAAGTTGACACAACCACAAGATTAGTGTCGGAAAGGGAGAAGTGTGAAAAAAGCTATCAAATAGTGCTAGTAATCATTGTCTTCAATTACTTGAAAAGATAAAAAACCGATTGTTGAGGGAGAGACTTGAAGGTTCTACCTAGTTGGTACCAACACTCTCATTGATAGCATTAGAGGATAATGAAGTTTTAGCAGATTGGCTTTAATGAAAGTTACTTCTTTGACAGTTAGCAAAGCTTTCAAATGTTCCCTTAAATCTCTTTGACAAAAGCGGATCTGTAAATGAGAAATCAGATCGATAACCTTGGAACTAGAGCAAGCTTTGGCTTTCAGACACCAAATAAATGACAACATCATCACCTTGCCACGATAGGGAAAAATGAGAATACACAGGACCTTGTCACGCTGGGAGAATTTAAGAGATTCGATTTCCATCCTCTATCGGTAGAAGCTTGGATTGGACTATTGGTACGCTACACTCTGATGCTGCGATGCCACTTCGTCGTGAACTATTCTGTTCAAGTTTGGTATTCATCTATAATAATCATATATAAACCGGACATGTTCTCTTCCTCTTCTGACATGTGTGTGGAAAAGGAAACAGGGAAGTTAAAGAGGAAAGGAACGGCAGCAGTGCGAAGGAAAAGAAAAAGGAAAGAAGCGAAAGAAGAGCTGCGGCACCAAAAACAAAAGCAAAGAAGGTCCCAACCACCACCACCTCACCTCTCTTGGAAAATGCTTCACATGCTACATATTTTGGAGTACACATGCACCGCAAGATGATCTTAACCTTTTGATTCCTTCTCACATTCAATCCTACTTATAATCTACACCAACAATTTTTTTTTGTCTACATATCGTGTTTTACGCATGTACAACCAGAAAAAAAGTTGGTTCTATGTCATCCTCCATCACAAGATACTTTGCTTTGCAATCTCTCTCTCTCTCTCTCTCTCTCTCTCTCTCTCTCTCCAAAAGGTACCCCTCGACCAGTGGCATCATCTGGATTCTGATCTCTGCCCTCCATTCCCTCGCGATTTCCAACACACAGGAAGTACCATGGATTGAACACATACACAGATGTACATCTGTCTTCTCTCGTCTCGTCACGATGATTTGGCCCGGAAACTTACAGAGATCCTCTGCTGGTACTTGAACGCCCAGTCTCAGACTGGAGAGTCTCCGTTTCTTTCTTCCCTCTGCTGCTGCTGCTGCTGCTGCCAAATTTCGTGCTACGAGGCAATGGCGGCCTCTTCACCTCCTGCAATTACCGGGACGCAGCCTGCTTGGGTCCCCTACGAGCCAACCAGAGATTGCTCTCAGGGGATGTGTAGCATGTACTGCCCTCAGTGGTGCTACTTCATCTTCCCTCCGCCGCCGACCTTCGACATCGCCGACCCCAGCCCGGACGACTCCTCCGGCCCCGTCTTCTCCCCCCTTGTCATTGCAATCATCGGTGTACTAGCCAGCGCATTCCTCCTGGTCACCTACTACACCTTCATCTCCAAGTACTGCGGCACCTTCAGCTCCCTCCGGGGGAGACTCTTTGGCTCGAACTCAGGTGGTGGTGCCCACGGCGGCGGCGGCGGCGGCCACAGGCACTCCAGGAGTCAAGAATCATGGAATGTTTCGCCGTCGAGCGGGCTGGATGAGACCTTGATCAACAGGATCACGGTGCGCAAGTACAGGCGCGGAGATGGGTTCGTCCACAGCACGGATTGTTCGGTCTGCCTTGGTGAGTTCCGGGACGGGGAGACCCTCCGGCTGCTACCTAAATGCAGCCATGCCTTCCACCAGCAGTGCATCGACACGTGGCTGAAGTCACACTCCAATTGCCCCCTCTGCCGCTCCAACATCACGTTCGTCACCATTGGGGTGGTGTCGCCGGAGCCGGAGGGCTATGCTACGGGCGAGAGTGGGAGACACGCACATGAGGTGGTTGTGGTGATGGATGACTTGGAAAACATGTGTGAAGAGCAGCAGGATGTGGCGAGCAGCGCTGATGGTGATGACCAGGAGGCGAAGGATGGCCCAGAGGGAATGGAGGAGGCCAATGGCATAACTGAGATCAGAGAAGAAGGGTTGCCGCCGAAGATGGGGTCTTCGTCATCGGGCCAGCTGCACCGTGACGGCCGCATGTCCATTGCTGACGTGCTGCAGGTCACCATGGAAGATGAGCTGATGGCCGCTAGAGAGAGTGGCCTCCTTGCAGGTGGTGCCGGCACGTCAAGGCGTTGTCACGGTGAGAACAGCAGGGAGTGGGGCCGCAGCCGGCGTGCATTGCAGGACACCACAGACACTGTGCCGATGAAGAGATTGCCGCCCAGTGGGAGGTCGTGCTTCAGCAGCAAGATTGGCTGAGCAAAGGATTCAGATCATCCAATGTGTGGTGGTCAGTTCTGAACTTTTGATGTTCTTACCTAGGGTAGTACTGGACAAGCTGCTTTCCTGTTTGTTTGCATGATGGAATTCGAATGGGAAAGCAAGAACCATCATCATAATTTGGAGATGTCTTGTGATAATGTTGATTTCCCTCACTTCTAATACAAGTTCTAGAGAGGTGCTTCTATGCTCTTCCTTTTTAAAGAAGCACCTCTCTTCTTGTTAAGGTCTTTTCTGATGATACTTGAGCAGACCTTGGATCTTTCCTTTTTTGCTCTTCCATCTTATTCCATCTTATCTCCAGCCCACGTTTTGATTCTTTTCAGTGGTCATGTTTTACTGTGAATGCAGTAACAGGTTGAGGTTTTCTCCACCTTGCTTTCTTTTTTCTTGCGTTTCCTTTGGTGTGTATGCCTGTGCAATTAGTTGCACAACACAAAGTGCAGAAAGATTAGGACTCTAATTGCTGTCTTGCATGCAGGACCTTTTTTCTGAGCTAAATTTCAGGAACACTGTTTGGAACATCATCATAGTATTGACGGATCTATGGTGCATGAAATTTGCAGAACCAGGCGGAGATAAGTACGCTTCCAGACTGTTTTGTCACTGAAGCTTGCTGTGATCCATGAATTATTTTGAAGTCCTAACAAATTTGCAAACCGACGCTGATTTAATCCTAGTATATGAATTATACCGCATGCCTTTTTTTACGACTCGTGAATTACTCCATGTTTTTAGTCAGATCTCAGTTCGAGATGAATCAGAATCTGATTTCCCCCCTCTACTTTTGCGAAAATAAGTTATTTTTATGCTTACTAGTGACTGCTTTGGTTCCTAGCTGCGTACAGGCAGAGTAGTTCTGCTGAAGTTTCTGTGACAAAAATGATGCGAGAATCTTGTGATTAGGTATTGGTCACCACAACCTGCGTTTTGATATTCCAAATCTGTGTTTGGGGTTAGGTTAATGTGATAGACGCAAATTATTGATCTACGAAAACGGTGTAAAATCACAGATCACAATACTGAGTGTTTGTATAGTGGTTTTGGCTCGCAATTGACACTGGGAGTTCGCAAACGTTGTAGCTTTCATATCTCAGATTCTCAATTGCTTGTTAGTGAGTTCCATACTGATGTTGGTTCATGGCAAGAATACGTCCATCTCCTTACGCAGTTCTAATGACATGCATAATGCTTCGTCGCCAAAAGATATAAGAAAAATTGCATCTTGCCACAAAAAGAACACATAGCTAGGCACCCGATGCCTATTCCTATTCCTGGTGCTTTAGACTTTGGACGAAAGCTGGATTTTGTCGGTGCCGGGATTTTGTTGCCCTGTAATGAAACGCGACAGCACTATTACATCACTGCTATATGCAAACCCGTAGTCTAAACATATCGCAAGATGCCGTTTTAGGAGGCCACTTTCGAAAAAAAACGCAGCGGCGTACGACCATTGGTTCCTTTCATTCTCCTATGCTTCAAAGTTCAAAGATTCACGGTAGCAGTCGGGGTAAAGGAAAGTGAAACGAGTCAAAAAGGCTGTGGATTCGGCGGTGAGATCATGCCTCTTTTTTCTTTGAGCAGAACTAGGCAACAGTATACCGTTGCAATAGTATACTTGAGTTTCATTAGTTTGTTTAATGAGTTCTAATATTTAGTTTCATGAATTTCATATTTCATCAGTTTTAGTGCTAAGTTTCATGAGTTTTAGTATAAAAATATTACGAGTTTCAATGCTATAACATTGCAACGGTATATTGTAGAATAGTTTTTCTGTTTTTGTTTGTCCTTTACTAAAGAGAGGTGCTTCCAAATTTAACCATGCTAGCAAAAGCCCCCGTTTGGAAGCCTGGTTTTCGGCCCGTTCCAGCAGGAAGGTTAAACCGGAAGGTTTGGGATCCTTTTATAGGCCGGCTCGGACGACGACACCCGGGCAGTACGGCCCAACTCGAGGTAGCCAGGAAGCAGGAGGCAACCTCGTCGGCGGTGGCACCACCGCCCGCCGATTCCACGAGAAGCTCCGGCCGCCACGAAAGCAACAAAAACACACAGCAGAATACATCAAAATTAACCAACCCCTGCGCGATGGCGGGACAGCACTACTACGCGTGCTATTGCCGTTACACGGGCCCTTCTGCTCTGCGTTAGAGGTGGGCATTGGGCCGGGCTTTTTTGGGCCTACCCGAAGCACGATGGTATGGCACGGTGCAAAGCACGGCCGCGACGGCGATTCGGGCGGGCGGGCCGCTGCAAGCGAATCAGAGCATCGGCCATGCCGCCCAGAACCAGGCACGACGGTGGCACGACGCGACGACAGTTTAGGCGGGCCGCGTCTTGCGCGCACGACGAACGCGAAATCACGGATTAAGGCTTAAAAGTTGGCAGATATTGTTGATTCAGGGCATCTTTAAGCATTGCATTTATATTTGACATTTTGTTGATGTGATTAGTCTCTTATGTAATTAAAATAGGTAGTTTAGTAGTAGTGATTTGTTTTATTTCTTTGTTCGTCACAATAGTAAAAATGGGTCGGGCTTGGGCCGGCACGGCACGAAGCGCAAATGGGCCGGGCTTGGGCTCGCCAAAAGTGAGTCGGGCCGGCACGGTGGGCACGATGGGCCGTCGTGGCACGGCACGGTTTCGGCCCGAAGCACGATGGGTCCGGGCCGGGCCGACACGGCACGGCACGACGCCCACCTCTACTCTGCGTACGCCATCGATCATAGATTACACCAGCTCTGCTACAGCCTACAGAGGTCCACTACGCTTTACAAATGTTACACGACGAGCTCGCGCGCGCCCGCCTCGCCCGCATCGCGCACCGGCGCGGCGCGCCCGGCTAGCTAACTAAATGTCCGGCTGCCCCTCCGGCGAGCAGCCGCTGCGACGCCGCCTCGGCGTCGATGATGCAGAGCACGTGGTGCACCGCCGCCGCGATGTCGTCCACCGCCGTCAGGCCGCACCCTTCCTCCACCTGCAACGCACACAGAAAACAGGAAGCTTGTATACGACTTCGCATTGCACTTGAGTCCACTCCAAATCCAAATAACTCCGTGCAAGTTTTGCACCCCAATGCATGCAAGGCAAACCCAAACCGCCGATCCCAGAAAGCTATAGCCTATAGGTGATTGATACTTGATAGCAGAGTACATTGCTACATCTACATCATCAGAGAGGCCGGGAGGGCATCATCAGAGACAGAGAGTCACTGACTGCACGAAGCCAAGAAAGCGGCCCATTTTTTTTTTTAAATAAAAAGCGTTCCTGTAAAGATAGATTCTCCATTGGGACCGGCTCGGTCACACACACAGCGCAGACACTGCTATAAGAAAAGGCGGCAGCAGCAGCAGCAGCGCACAAAAACTCTGCACACTTTTCTCTGCTGATTTCGCCATGTCAATCGACGGCCCAGCTCAGCAGAAAGATTCTTCATGGCAGGGTCCATCGATCTCGATATTTCTCTAACCTATCTAGCAAAGAAATAATTCTATACAACGACCTTCTTCCTCCTTTTGAGTTTGAGGTGTGTCATGGCTTGATATAGTTCAGCAGCAGCCTATGGAGGCACGTCAAGTCCAGAGCCACTACAGCGCAGGAGAGCAGAGCGAGCACACAGAGCACCACCAAATGGAGCAACAGCCTAATCTCTGGTCAAAGCAAATGGCCATGGCTTGGCTGGCTGGCTCTCTGTAAAAATTTGCTGAGAGGTGTTTCTATGCTCTCTTTTTTAAAAGTTGCACAACTATTAAAGTATAAATGAAGGGTAGATGGTGATTACTTACCCCTTCGTTTGCTTCAAGATTTATGCAACTTGTACTAGGAGGGAAAGCATAGAAGCCATGGCCCGTTCAAATTTGCTTGTACGGACCGGGGATTGTGGCGGTGAGGTCTATGGATTTGGAGCCAATCAGTCAAGCCCGTTCGATCAGCCATGGCCCATGGTAGATATGAAGCAGCACTAGCTAGCTTGCAATGCATTTGGATCGATGCATCATGCATGCATGGCAGCATGGCCGCCTTCTCTCGCAATGTACGGCAACCTCTGCAAAACTGATGCATTTTTGTTCGGGTTTTGATAATTTTCACCCGAATATTTTTTTTCTTTAGCAACCATCATCTAAATTTCTGATCATTAGATTTGCCTTTTGTTCTCCTCAGACAAGAAGAGATGGGAAATGATTTTGTTTGCCGGGTGAGTGGCCGCATGGTTTGTTACGAACGTATATGCAGAGTTTGTGTGCATTGTACACGCAAATGTATGGGCACAACATCTGTACATGGTCTGTCTTGTTGGACATCTAAATGATAATCAATCTGGAATTCTTGGTGTAGTATTGGAAGGCTAGTTAGGGCCTTTTAGTTGTCTCTTAGCAATATACTCCTTCCGGTTTTTAAAATGCTGTCGTTGTAGATAGTGATGGTTAAATTTTTGAAATTTTAACTATCGATATATTTTTAAATATTTAAATTGGGTACATGAAAATTATATGTGTAGACTTGTTTTGAGAAGTACTTTCATAATATTATAATTTTATTGAGTTTTATAAATATATTATAATAAAAATTAGTGATCAAAATTGTGTTTTAAATACCGTGTCGATGTCCAAAACGTCAGCATTTTGAAGACCAGAGGGAGTAATATCAATAAAATCCTATGTGAAGGAAAGAAGATATGAGGAAAGAAAATATGCCATCTCTTATGGAAGAGATAATCTGGCCACGTAAACCAACGCAAAAAGTGATAGAGTGAGAGAAACAATGTGATAAAAATAATATAAAATAGTTAAATGAATGACTTTAGAGACAAACCGGTGAAAATATTATTTTTAGTGCTGTTTTTAGATGAGTTGAAATTCTTAGAGACAATATTTAAAGACATACTGTCTGTACATACTCTTATCGATGAGTCAAATCAGGTACTAGCAGGAGCTGTATAAACATTGGGCTGTGCACAGTGCTCGAGCTTTTTGCACTACCAGAACAAAGAATTTGCTACAGTACCAGGTAGGTGCTCTTGCTGGCAAATGGGCTGGCTCACAGGCCAGTGATATTTGACGGTAACTAGCCCTTGTTGCGGCAGTATAACATAGGCAAACACGCTCTAATATTTTTGCCGAAATGTTAGCTAGCCAATGCTCGGTTTAGGCAGAACGCAACGTCTGACGGTTGGTGCGAAAAAGGAAAGGCTAACCCCAGCCGTCGCGTAAGCGTTCACAAAAAGGAGGGGAAAAAATAAGCCCAGTTGTACTAGGCAGCAGCGTGCATGGATCGTACCTTGACGCTGAGGGAGTAGAGCGCCAGCGAGTCGAGCACGGTGACGTTGAGGTGCAGGATGGTGAGCCTGAGCGCCTGCAGCCCGGCGACCATCTTGAGCAGCTGCCCCGGCCGCCACGGCGCCATGACCCGGACGCTGGCGTGCGTCTCGACCAGGTTCACCTCGATGTCCGCCACCCCGGCGCGGTTCTCCGCCCCGGCGCCGCCGCCCCGCGCCGGGTGGCACCACACGTACTGCGGGTACGTGAAGAACCGCGCGAACGGGGGCCCCGCCGAGTCGCACGCCGCGGCCGCCTCCTCGCCCACGCCGCTGCCGCTGCTGCAGTTGCTCGTGGTGTCCCCGCCCGCGGTCGTGATGGTGCTAGTGGTGCTCGGCATTGGCATCGCGTCACACTTGGCCTTGCGCTGCTGCTGCTGCAGCGTGCGCTTCTGCGCCTCTAGGGATTGCAGAAGCTGCTCGAGCTCCTTCACGAAATCAATGGCGCCCCCGACAATGGATGCCTGGTCGCCCTACACATCGATGGACCAAAACTCAAAAGTGAGCTACAGTCAATTAGTACAGAACCTGAGAACCAGATCGAGCATTCCAGTGAATTAAAGTGCTACAACCTTATAAAAGGTCGTTGCAATCTTGCATGTGGAGTACTAAAAAAGAAAAAAAGAAAAGAAAAGAAAAACTAGAGTAATGGCTACCACTATGAGTGAAGTAATGATAAGGAGAGGAGTCACATTAATGGCACAAAGTGGCCGAGGAATGTATGTCCCATTCCATGGAGCTAGGAAGGATTCATTCCATTATTGGGATGCATGGTCTCGTAGTTAAAGAAAGAGAGCGGCCTTAATTCCCCAAGATCCAGCAGAGCAAGAGCAATAGTAACGCTTTACAAAACAAAAGCTGGTGGATACGAATTAGACAGGATTTGACAAGGAGAAAAGTCACAGGGCGCCCCAACATACAGTACCAGTGGGGCTGGCTCTCCATTTCTCACCCCCCAAACATTCGTTCGCTGCTTCAGCACCACCCAATCCAACAATCCAAATGAACCCTAGACTTTTCACCTCCAAATTTTGACAAACAAGATACGGAATCAGGAGTGTGGTGTGATACTGTACGTACCCGGTGGACGTAGGACTCCGGCATGAGCGTGCGGAGGACGGCGAGGTACTCGTTCATCTGGCGGCGGCGGTTGCGCTCGACGGCAATGTGTGTTATCCGCTGGCTCTCCGCGTCTTCGCGGTTCTTGCAGCTGCTCGCCCGCCGCCGCCGCTTCCTCCTCCCCTGCGGCGCCTTCTCCCGCTCCCCCTCGGCCGCCGGCATTGCCGTCACCGGCACCACCTCTGCGGACCCCGTCGTCGCGACGCCGCCCGCCGCGCCGGCACTGCCGAAGAGGAAACTCGCGGATGCACTCGCGGCGGCATTGAAGGTGTCGTAGATGAGGGTGTCGCTGGCCGAGAACAAGGCATCCAGTGCCATGTCGATCTAACAAACGCGCGTACCGACGTGAATACGTGGCCTATTGCCTGTGTCACTACGCCTATGAGCGGCCTACCCTTTTCACTTCCTTCCTTCCTTCTTGCTGCCTTACTACTCCTGGAAAGAATAGAAGAGAGCTAGCGCGAGACCAGCCGGTGCTCGCGTTGGTGCTATGCGTGTGTTTCTAGCGCGATATGCGGGAAGCTAGGACATGCATAAGATTGTGCAATAATAATAGGAGTGGGCCGTGAGAGAGGCGCGCGCAGTGGACGCAGAAGTAGAGAGAGAGAGAGAGAGAGAGAGAGAGAGAGAGAGAGAGCTTTGTGCTTGGGCAATGGGCTTGCAGGTAGCTGCTGCAGCGGCGCAGATGTGTGGGCTGTGCCGTGGCAGGTTTACATACATGGATCGATCTCGCTCACCACGTATTAATGCTCCAATTGATTGGCACCAAAAGCTCACTTTCTTTTGACATGGTGGTGAAATCTTCGGGGGGAGGAGCTGATCTACACGTGAGGTGAGATGGGATTTCTTTTCTTCTCTCTCTGTCTCTCTCTGCAAGCTAGTTGCTGCTGATGCTGCTTCAGATGAACGCAGAAAAGTGGAGTGGGGAGAAAGGAGAGAAGAGGGGATGAAAGAGGTGTGGTCTCACTCTCCAATCTCCATAGGTCATTCATCTCTCTCTGTGTGTGTTTTTTTTAAAAGATTCTTTCTCTGTGCTGTGATTTTCTTTTATTGCTTTGCTCGATATGTGGGAGTGTGGTGATGTCCCTTCTTGGTATGCCAAATAAAAGTCACCACAACGTATTCATGCATGCTGCCTAGCTGAGGCAGGAGGCCCCACGGCAGCATCTTGTGAGGGTTTGATTGGGAATCAGTATGGTGGTCGAGTGAATTTTAAAAAATCTCACTTTTTTTAGACGCGCGCGAGTGTGTATTTTTTTTAAAAAAAAACTTAGCTTCCTGCTAAGCACAATTACAAAAATAGTTCCGTTTCTGACCGCAAAAGCTCCAGAATCATCTTCTACGGTCCTTTACCGTGAAAGGTGCTATCACTATCCCTTTTCGCGGTAGCTTCGGTGTCTTGCTGCAGTAGGGGACAGTGGTAGCATCTTTCGCGGTAGGAGAGATCGGAAGATGATATGTGTTATCTTTCGGTGTTTTCGTGGTTGGGAGTAGAACTAATTTTGATATTATATTTGTAAGGGATCTATTTTTTTTAAAAAAAAAAAGTTACGAGGAAGCTAGCGAAAGTAATGATTTCAAATTTTACAGCCACTGCACTTGCTTCTCCTCATATTTCACCTTGCTCCTTCGGATTTCTTATCTTCACAACGACGACTATACTACCACCTCCATATGTTACATCTACCCCAGTAAGCTCTACCTCGGTGATCAGTACCTTGAGTTAGAAATGAAGGAATGGTTTGGCTATTATGATATGGCTAGCTAGCTGTTTACCTCGATCGATAACCATGATTTAAAAGAAGTCTTATCCTTTTTAGTAGCAAACCGGTTAGAAGCTAATGACGACCAGCTAAGATGAAAGGAGATAAGTCATGGGGAGTGATGACCAGTGATGACCAGTTAGATAAGTTGGTCGGAAAACATGATAGTTTTTTACGTGATTAATATGAGAACGGTTATTGGCGTATCTATATAGACTTACAACAGTTGGCCAAGGAATTCGACGGTTAACCTAAGAGCGAGACAGTTCAAGACTTAACGGGAGATTTGATACTTTGCCCTCATTTAGTGTGTGCAATTGATGATTTGCCCCGCCATGTCTCACTAACAGGGTCCGCATGTTAGTGAGACATAGTGGGGCAAATCATCAATGGCAAAAGATAAAATGAGGCAAATCATCAATTTTTCCTAATTCTTATAACACTCTTTCCACGATAATAAAGTCTTTACTTGGTCATACTCTCCTATTTTATTTTTCCGTTAGTTCAATAGGAACCTCTCAGTCTCGATCATCGACAATTAGGGCTGGAAATTAAGCTCGAGGCTCGCAGCTCGGCTCGGCTCGAAGCGGCAGTGAGTCGAGCCCGAGCCTACTAATTGGCTTGCCCAGCCAACGAGCCGAGCCCGAGCTAGCTCGCGAGCAACTCGTTGGCTCGTTACATTATGTTGCATGTTGTCTGTCATCTTCAACTCAGTACTCAGCATTAGCAATTGTGGATATGGCAGTCTCAAATAACACTAGGCATAATGCATCATGTATTCATGCACTATTCAGCTTCTTACCTCTGTCTTGTATAACATGTGCCATTGCAAGTTCCCTAACTAAAGACACCAAACATTGCTTACAAGAACAAACAGGAACTTTAAGAGTAATTGACCATATAAATTTGGTAACTACTGGCATGGATAGAATGATCATTGCCTACATATACATATCTTCGAAAATAGAGTAAGCATCCCACAAGCTATGTAATAAACAGATACAAATATTTGAGTCATTATCAAAATACTACATATATAAAATAAGAAAGGTAATAACATTCCCGCATCCATGGTGTGGAGCCAGTGGAGGCGGCGCCGAGTACTGCAATTGCATCTGGAGCCTCAGCCGGCGTCGGCGACTGGTGTGCGCCAGCGCCACTACCTCGCTTCTTCTTCTGCACTCGCTCCATGGGCCGGCGACGGGTGGAGAGAGCCGGGGCTGGGGGAGGCGTCGGAGGGGCCGAGGGAGTCGGGGCTTGGGGAGGCGTCGGAGGAGTCGAGGGCCTCGGGGGACATCTAGACGGGGCGCTGGGGCGGAGCCGCGGAGGAGCCGAGGGAGGACGGTCGGCCGACCGGGGGAGGCGCCGAGGGGACAGTCGGCCAGCCGGGGGAGGCGCCGAGGGCCCGAGGGAGGTCGGGGAACGGGCGGCGCCTGCCGGCGGAGTCCTGGAGTCGGGGTCCTTGGGGACTGGGGAGTTGGGCGGATTTAGGGATTTGGGGGCGGCGGACTAGAGGAGACGAGAGGATTTGGGGGCAGTCGGGCGCAGGAGGCAGGACCGAGAGGATCAGTCAATCGGCCTTCGGAGGACTGGTAAATCGCCGGTTCGAGGCTCTAGACCGAGCCCGTGCCGAGCCCATTTTATGGCTCGATTCTCAATTCCACCCCTATCGACAATGTGTACTCCATTATAAATAATCAATGGCTTCTATTTTTAGATTTAATGTTATTTTTTCACTGACCATCAAGAGGTAATATGCTACTCTTACTGGTCACAAATAGTTATCGTTTTAGGCATCCATATGGTCTTCGAAATATAGTTTTGATCACTAATTTCTATTATATTGTATTTATAAAACCCAATAAAATTATAATAGCATGAAAGTACTTTTTGAGACAAATATTTATATATGATTTTAATGTATTCAATTTAAATATTTAAAAAGATATTGTCAGTCAAAGTTTTAAAAGTTTAATTGCACATATGTCTAAAACGATAACTATTGGTGACTAGAGGAAGTATTTGAGGTTAAGTTGTTTCGAGTTGCGTATGTGAATTTAGCGCCTGTTATTGGGGGGGGGGGGCGCTGTGGCTGGGCTGAAAAGATGTTTTTGGTTTGATGAGCTGTAAAGTGGTTATAGCTGACGCCTGTGGCTTTTCTTGGGAGGCTGTTTGGTAAACTAGTAGCTTTTCGGCAAAGGGGGGGAGGCCATCGAGGTAGGAAGGCGGCGGCCGAGTGGCAGGGCGAGCTCGGGAGGTGACAAGTTTTGCAATTACATTCGAAGGGGGGGTCTAAATTAGGAAAAGGTTTACGAGGGGGCCACAGAGATGGCGAGATGGGGCGAAGGGCTGATTGGGGAGGACGAGGCGGACGACTAGGGGATGAGGCGGCAGCACGAGCGCGGAGGGAGACCGAGACGAAGCCACAGCCGAAAGCATCTCCTGCCCGATAGGGTTTTGATGGGTGCTTCCACTGTAATTTTGCCTCATAGTCGGAGCATAGCCACATGGTTTGGAGGCCTGCGGCTGGCAGTCGAAGTGCAGCCCAAACGCGCCCTGTGCCCTCACATGCAGGCAGAGAGGAAATAGGATGAAGGACAGGGGTACCTGGCCACATGGATTAACAGTGGGTAGAACGGCAAGGAGATAAGGGACGCCACAAAGCAATGTGTACTAGGGATGTGATCGGATCGGATACGGTCGAATATCGTCCTATTCATATCCGTATTCGTATTTTTTATCGAATACATGATCGAATACGAATAGTGTCGAATACAGAATCGAATACGAATTATACAGGATAATATTGGTTACGAATACAGATCGAATACGGGTCGGAATCAACATGTATACGAATAATATTAGTCGGATATTTTAAAATCCAATTTCAGATTTTTTTTCTTCCAAAATCGATCCAAATTTAAATTCAAAATTCCAAAAGAAATATATTTGTATGTCTTTTTTTTCCTTTTTATCCGTAGTTTGTCATGCATGTGACTCTGTGAGTAACAATGTACCCCGTTGCAATAATTGAACCAAATGATTTGCAGCTGGCATATGCTGCTGAATCCTAAGTAGCCCTCTTGAAACGCCACTTGCCAATTTCTGTACCACCTTTACCCAAATATCTCCAAATTAGCATCTAGCACACATGAACACATTATATCTTGTCATCCAATGCAGACCCCGGTCTCTGAAACAGTGAAACATATTAAATTGTTAATGTGTTATTCTAAAACGTGTTATTCGGATAACATCCGTATGTCATATTCGGATATTATCCGAACAAAAACTCGGATATTCCGTATCCATCGGATAATCAGTGTTCCATATCCGTATCCTTATCCATGTAAATTATCTGTATCCATATCCTTATCCGAGAAATCAACTGGATATCTGTGAAACTATCCAAATCATCATCCAAATCAATTCGGTCGGTCGGTCGGTCGGAAAATATCCGTACCAGTTCCATCCCTAATGTGTACTACTGCACTTCCGGGTTTGGGAGATGATCAGTTGTCCGCATGAACTCCGGAGCAATGAATCCAAGCCACTCAAATCCAACAGGCTTCAACTTTTGGTACACCGGCATATTCATCTAATTAATCTAGCTATACCCTCCAATAAAATGCAAGAGATGCAAGCGTGTACTATTCCATTTCAGCAGGATTAATTAATTCTCACTTAGATGGAGTATTACTACTATGCTTCTGAAATAAAAATTAAGTATGCTTGGAATTTGGAGCCAAAAAAATATTCCATTCCATCACAAATAGCTATAGTTTTGGGCATCGACACGGCCTTCAAAACATAGCTTTAATCACTAATTTTTACTTTAATATATTTTATAAAAACAAATAAAATTAGTCTATTATGAAAGTACTTTTCAAAAATATCTACATGTATGATTTTTATGTATATAATTTAAGTGTTTTAAAAATATTAACAGTCAAAATTTCAAAATTTTAACTGTATTTATATCCAAAATAATAATTGATGACTAAAAAGAAATAATTTACTAGAATAGTGGTACATATAAAGTGTATACACATTTCCTCTATGTAATCCAATAGTATCACTTACTATGCCAAGTGTGCCTACAAAACATTGCATGGCATGCAGGAATCCAAGCATGCTGAAACCATTCATTCACACGGACGAAACAATCGCAAACGTGGGAGAGGTGCCAACTCCAAGGAGACGGTAGCAACTCCATTGTTTACTACTCCCTCTTATCATTTTTAGGGTATGTACAATCAGATTATTTTAGCTGAGTCTTAATTTATATATATCAGTTTTTGTTTATATAGAAGAGTGAGAAAAGAAGAGAAAGAAGATAGCTGGCTCTTATTTAGTAGCCAGCTTTGCACTCCATCAGAGATGTGTATTAGTGTTGTTGCGCATTACTTAGACGACAACTACGTACTAAACAAAAGGGTCATAGGGTTTAGGTCAATCGCTAACTATGTACTTGAGGTTATCACCAACTTTAAAATAGAAAGTAGAATTATTTTTATCACTTTTGATAATGCATCAGCTAACATGACGGCTATGGATTATCTCTCACTGTGTCTGGAGACTTATGTTGGAGGTTTTGTACTCCATCAGAGATGTGTATGCCACATTACTGATCTCATTGTGCAGGTATGTTTGATTGTAATGAAAAATAGTTTGGATAACATGCGCAAAGCTATCCAGTTTATTAACGATTCATTTGTAAGGTTTGCACAGTTCTCATAGTACTACAGAGCCAACAATAAGGAACTAAGAAGATTCAACCTTGGTATGAAGGTTAGATGGAACTCGACATATATTATGCTGGAGCGGTGCAAGGTCTACGATCATATTATCATTGTCTTTGTCAACTACAATAATGGTGATCCATTGTTTACTAAAGTAGATTGGCAAATTATTGGTCATTTTCATAATTTTTTAGAAAATTTTGACAATGCAATTAAAGATTTATCCGATGTGTCCTACCAACTTCTTCCTTAGTCATCAAGTGGCTTTGAACTACTGTTAATGCTTTTAAAGAAAATAGAGATAATTATACTTTACATCCCATTATAGAACCAATGGAGAAAAAAATTTAAAAATATTTTCAAGCTATTCCACATCTTACTGTTTTGCTGCTATTTTGGATCATCAGAGAAAATTATCTGACTTGTAGGGCGCCTTCCACGAAATAAGTGAGGCATTTGATCTTGATTTCTCTGATGCTTATACTCTTGTTTATAACGAGTTTTTCAGAGTTTTCGACAAATATTATGACAAGTTTGGCTCGAGAAGTGAAGCAAGAAGATCTACCGCAACAACGCAACAACTACAAGGCAGTTCAACCGCTTCAAACATATAGAAGAAGCTGAAAGGCAAGGCTCTGGCTCGTTTTCCCAATCGCAGAGCAGGTCAACACGAAATCCACGAGTAGTGCTCAACCACTACCTCGACACGTCTTTCGTGGAGATCGACCTTGACATGGACGAGGAAAATCAACTCAAGTTGCTCTTGTGGTGGAAGAATAACCAACATATTTACTATGTGATATTCCATTTTGCATGGGACGTGCTTACGGTTCCAGTGTCCACCGTCTCGTCGGAAGCCACTTTCAGTTTGGTGGGGAGGGTACTTGAGCCGAGAAGGTCGTATCTCAGACCTGAGATGGTTGAGGCAATTACATCCCTAAAGGATTGGGTGCGTGCAGAAGATAGGAAACAATATGAGCCTGAGGATCCAGAGATCACAAAAACGATAGCCGACTAACAATCTCAACCTCGGGTAGTCTATGTATTAATGTATATATACGTAGTTACTGTACTCTTTTTCTTACCGGGGTACTCCACACTGGGGTGTAAGGTTTTTAATAAGACAGAAACTCTATATATGATCAAGATTGAATAAAATTTACTTCCTTTTTCTTAAATATTTGTGTTTATTGCCTCAGCTCCGTGTGTTATTGGGTTCTTTTCTCTCGTCGTAATATTACAAATGGGTTGGGCCTAGGTCGGCATAGCATGAAGCGCAAAATAGGCCATGCCTGGGCTCGCCGACGGCGAGCCAGGCCGGCACGGTTCAAACCCGAAACATGATAAACCTGTGCTGGGCTGGCCCGATACGGCACGACGTCCACCCTCTAATTTGTGTTGTCGTTAACATCGTGGTCCTCCACACGAATAAGATCAGCCAGAAGGATCAGATCAATCCGAAATGTATATTGCATGGTAACGTCTGCGTGATGCTACGGGTTTGTCTATTAATTTACACCTTTCAAAGGGTATCATATAAATGTCTTTATATGAAAAGGTTTCTTTTTCATGAAAGTGCAATGTATACGACTTCACACGCTTTCGCCTTTTCAATCAAAAGATGTCTAACCAGTGCATCTCTTCCGTATTTATAATTCAAGGGGTTGATATTTTAACTGAATTTGGTGTGTTATGGCTACCGCTTTAGAGGTGACGTAGTATAAGGAGGACTGGAGGATGCTGTAGTAGGAGTCAAATCTTAGAGTAAAGAATGATAGGTTCAACCGACCCCACACTTTTTTTTGGCGAAACAATGCTATTTTTATTGATACATGTGTGGAAATTAAATTAATCCACGGGAATGAAGTAGTTCTGGATATATACGTACGGCATTGAACACGTGCTGCATGAACTTGCGTTTTTCTTCAGCTCGATCCCAAGCTTGCTAGCTTAGCTAGTCCTGCGAGAACTGCCGATCGAAGAGAATGGTACAAACACACCCGTACGTACATACGTACATACACCCGGCCAGCACATACATATGCTACGCGGTCGTCTCCTGTACGTACGTATCTATGCACGTACGTACACAAGCATGTTACTCGATCGCCTGCATTCTCTGTACGCAGCTGCTGTAGCTAGCCCCACCTGCAGTTGGCACGCGAGCGCCTCACGTACAGGCTCACTCGATCGCTAGCATGCATGCATCCACTGGTCACATTTAATGCATTGTTGCCATATCCCTCTGGAGTTGTCGTTCTGTCCCTCATGCGCGCCGTGCATGAGATCGATGATGAGATAAATTATACGAGTATACGCATCCATCGGTCGGCCGGGGGGCACCTAATTAACGGACCTGCTGTGCACGCAGGCGGCATGTGCACTGTGCCCGGCCGTTTTGGATGGACGCAACGCGTGCACGGCCGGTACATACGCATGCGTGCATCCATGATTGCCGTCCGTCTAAGCAGCGCAGGCCCATGTATAAAATACATATTCTTCTTGCCATGTAGACAAGAAGATAATTAAAATAACTATATTGCCCGTAATAACTATCACTAAGCACTATATTCAATATATACAAATAGAAAATGTGAAGTAAAGGTGGATATTTATTAAAGATATGGAGACAATACACACTGATTTTGTATTAAAAATACAATTAATAATACTATTAAGAAAAAACGTTTTATATATTCGTACACGCAGCATGCATGCGGCCGGTTCGTGCCAAAAGCGAAATGAGTGAACGTGTTTTGGTGCCACGCGAACGCGGATCGACCCAGTGGGCCGGAGGCCGCTTAGGGAATCGCGGGCGAAATCGATCTCTCGGTGGCGGTGAGGCGTAAGGGCGTAGTTTAGTGCCCGTTTGGGCTCACCTCCGTGTTCTGATGTGCTAGCTTGAGCCCCCTCCATCGACTGGTGCAACTTGCCGGCCGCCCTGCCGCTAATTAATCTCGACGGCCAGGCGCCAATCCGCGGCGTGGAAAGGCAGGATCGATCGAGCGCCTTCCGAGCAACACACTGCTGATGATGCTTGGCAATTGGTCTGTCAACAGCGAGATTTTGCTCACCGAATGCATGTGTCACGACAGTACAAGAGAGTGGGAACATTTCAGGTGCAAATGCAACCTTTTTATGAAAATCTGATTTATTTTTTTTTATCTGAGTCGTTGCATTGTGTATCAAAGGTCTAGATCTCTCCTAACCATTTCCCACCCGTGAATTTTGCAAAAAAAAAAACGCAACCACAATCCACTTCCACCAGGGTTAGTCAAACCGAAACCGAAAAACGGTTGAAAAACCAAAATTCAAAAATAAAAAATAGAGTGGAAAATCATTTGAAAATCGTCATAATCTGAAGGTTAAAACTTCAAAAATAAAAAATAGATTGGTTTTCATCGAAAACAGGCTGGTTTTGACCGTCCGATTGAACACCTCAACGCTGCGACACGATTTCGACCTAACACAGGTCAGTTTTTACCAAAATCGGTCGGTTTGTTCTGAAAATCGACCGGTTTTACGTCGTATAAATTTTTTTGGATTTTTTAATTAGACCGGTTTATCGACCAATTTTGGATGATGAATTGGCTCGATACGGTCGAAAATCATGGGTTTCCATGATTTTTGAACCCTGCTCAACACCATCCCACCACGCCATGTGCTAGATATGCCTGATCCCGATGCCACCCAGCCTCGGCATGCACCGGATTCGGCCACTCCTTGCGGTGTGCCACCATGCTGAGCTGGATTTGGTCCCTCCCGGCATGCCCCACCTAGGAATGGCAATCTTACCCGTGTACTTGTGGGTAAAAACCCTAATAGAGGTGGGTATATTCCTCTTTCATTGCCCACGAGCATGTTTATAGAGGCCAAACTTTACTCGACGGACAAACGAGTATGGGTATGGGGGAGCTCCACCTGTACTCGTTCCGCTCGATTGCCCGCCACCTTCTATTTACATGTGGGCTACAACAGGCGCCCAGTTGACCCCCTCATCCCCAATTTGTGTTACCTCATATTAGCAATTTGTGATTGGTGATGCCGTGATGAGCGAGTTATAACGTATATGATGACTAATGAATTGCTAATTTGTATTTTAATTGTTGAACTTGAGCATGTGTGGTGATTGATGAACTGTTTTCATTTTAATTGTTGAACTTGAGCATCTGTGCGTCACTTGTCTGCGTGTATTATTTTAATTCTTATTCACACGATCACTTGAAATTTTGAATTCATGATGATCACTCTTCAATCCACAGAAAGTAGTTGATTCCTATAATTTCATAAAAAAGATTGTACTAATACTATAACTCATTAGTTCCTAGTGCCATTTGGTTTGAAGAATTGTTGATAGTGACAGGTAAACGGGTATACTCACGGGTATCGATTACCCACGGGCGACAGGTATGGGCGAGATTCTTCGCCTGCGCCTCTTGACTAATGGAATTTCCTTAATAAATATTGTCTTGTCAACCTTCATAATCCTAATGTAGGATTAGACATTATAGAAATATCACTTGGGTATAATTGAATAATTATGCATATGCTTAGCTATGCTTTAGATATGGGATAACAGATGGTCAGATATGTTATTCGTTATGAATATAAATTTAGGATATTTTGAGAATTATTGTTTTGGTGTTTTTGTATAAAATGAAAATAAAACTACGATTTGAAGCGGATGACATATGGTAATAGCCGTATGTGTATAGGATTTGCACGTAGTATAGGGGGAGTGTTCTCACCCTGGTCGGATTAAGAACCGAATGTAGTGTTGATATAATCCAAAACAATTAGTGCAACACAAGTGCTATTATAGGGTAGCCTTAGCCAATTAAGCTTCTTAGGTTTGGTTTTGCACATTGGAAAAACGTAGTAGTACGAATAATCCGGGTAGGTTTGCTCGAAGGGATGCCCTCACCGACTTGTTGGGAATAAAGCCGTCAATACAATGGTGTATGGCTTGCTATAGGGGATGGACTACCGCGAGTACCAAGTGTACAAACATATTTTGCCGCTATAGCAAGGGTTTAGCATCACAGGGCTGGTGCAAAGTTAGGTCTAGGTGATGTAATAGTTCATGTCATGACTTCTTGGCCACACGCCAAAGGAAATGTAAAATAGCAGTAAAAAGGGTTGGTTATGTCTTGTGGGTAAAGATGTGCCCCTCTACAGAATGTAAAACTTTTCAAAAAGTCATGCCTGCAGTCATGGGAGACTTGATGCTTTGACACTAGTTAGAATTTTGTCTTTTCATAAAAAGAGTTGAATTGAAAAAAAAAATGTGGAAGAACTTTGTTTCAGAAATGAGTCAATGCTCACAATCATGGAGGACTGTAAGTTGTTATATTTTATGCTACTAATACTTGTTGTTTACATATCGGTCAAACTTGCTTCTACAAATTTCATTTACAATCTACTACTTGATATTCATGTTTCAAATTCGCTTTATGCAATCAGCCATGATAGCATTTTCTTTGATATAGCCTACATTTATTATAAATTTGTGATACAAGTCTTGCTGAGTCGTGGATTACGCTGACGAATTCTTCAAGGTTATCCTTGTTAGTTGCCTGAAGGTTATTTTGGATATGCTACTGAATTTTTGTATCTTCCACCGCACTTTAATCGACTTTCAAAGACATTGTATGAACACTACCTTTTTAATGCAATTGCAACATTGTGTACGGATACGATGATAATGTTGTATTTATGTATACTAGTCACTAATTATAAAAGTAGTTTAGTATGTACACAAGATATTTTCAATATTCGATACAAGAAAAAAAAGAGCCCCGACACACAATGCAGGCCTACGTTACCACGCTCGCATCCCACCCTGACGGTGACTGAAGCAGCAGGGCGACAAAAATCCAGCCACTCCGCACTTGTGGGCCAAACTCGACTTGGAAGAAAAGGAATACCATGTAAAGGGACTATGGAAAAATGTACAGGCCTACTAGGGGGTTATATGCAAATTTACCTTTAATGGGTGGGGGAGTGAGATGGTGCACGATCCTTAGGATCCGTTTGGTTGCGTGTACCAAGTGGTACATGTATTTAAAGAATATTCTCTCTATATGCTGAACCATCCCATTCACCCAAAATAATAGAATCAAATGGTACAAGACCATCCTATCCCATTCAATCTCATCCTTAATACATCATCCAACGGACCACACTCAAAATTTTGAGATTGTTATAAAACTATGCATTTGCACTTGATAATCCCCACAAGAGAGCAGCACGAATTAATACTCGCCTCTCGATCGATGCCTGATGCATGGGGACTAGCTTCTGCTATTTTAACGGCGGATGCATTTGCCACATTGCGCTCTTCGTGGCAAACGCCGCACGCACGCACGCACGCACTATGTACTAGTATATTGCACGTACGCATGCGGATGCCGCTAGCAATGCACATAGCAAGTGTCGTCTTGCTCTAATTAAGAATCCAGCTAGCACATATGAGCACATATCGACCGACCTCGTAGCATCACGGGGTAGCTTTAAATCCTACATATTATTCCTTCTTTTTTTTGCAGTAAGTTCGGCCCGAGAGATTTCCCTAGTTGTGTTTGCAGCACTGGTAAGCTGTTGTAACCATGTATAGCCAAGAAATTACCGCCTACACGTACAGGTGCCGGTCAAAATACAAAATATAAGAATTTTGGTTGACGACTGCGCCGGCGCCGGCGCCGGCCGGAAGCGTACCGCAGCCACAGTTGAGCTGGTGAGGTTTGCCGGCTCTGCAGCGAGCGAGGAACGAAGCTAGCTGGTCAAGAAACCAAACACACCCTTCACGAAGAACGTTAATTTGTTGCGACCTATCACCTACGTACGTACATAAACCGCACGTACGTGTCACAGACTCGGCGGATGCGCGCGGGGGCGGATGACTGCAGGATGAGTCCAAGCAAATTAAGCTACTATGACCGGACCGGAGACAGGGGGTCACGGCCACACACAGGCACCGCCAAAAACAAGCAGGCCAGCAGCTCACGTGTATCTAGATGTGCGTGCCGAAACCTGGTCTTGTGCAGCACTAGTACTAAGCTAGCTAGTTGCGCTGCATATTTGCAAAAGCTACCTGCAGCCTGCATGTTCCGAAGAACGATTCACGGCTCTCGGAAATCCGTCGATAAAGGATCTAGCGAGGTTGCCCTGCCCTTGTCGGTGAAAAATCATCCCAAGCACAAGTGCATACAATGCATATGTCAGCCTGTACTAATAAACCAATAACAGTGCCATCAGTCCAACATCCAGCGTGAGACTATGAGAAAGGTGGTAGTCCATCTGATCTGATGGATACGACGAGGGACAGGTTCATCACGCGCAAGCAATCGTGAGGAATTCGATTGGCCACGACGTTGATCGCCCGGCAGGCCCTGGACATGAGATTCTCTCAAGCCTCATCAACAGCGACGCATCGATCGATCCCTGTGCTCTGAGCGCCACACATGTAGCTGTACGCCCATGCACATATGGCCTGTGCATCGCCAATAATGCCTGTGTGTGGTGCGCGTCCCGGCCGACTGGCGCCGATTCTTTCATGAAAAGGGGAGCATAGGAACAGCGCACGTACTGTACGGGGCGTCGATGCCTGCAAAAGTGGCAGTGCAATTGGAGGCGAATCTGGAAATGGTCGACGTCAGCCGGCACCGCGGCCGGCCGTGGAGGAGGAGGACGCTGTGCGAGCGCGTCCTGTGCCGTGCGATGTGCATGCATCGCCATGGCGCGCCCGGCCGGCCCCCACCCTCCGAGCCAGCACGCATGCCGTGGCCCTGGCCTGGCGCACACGTACCCTCCCTCCAGCACTGTGAGAACCACGTGCAGGCCAGTGCAGCGGTGTACCGCTCTTGGCCCTGAGGGCTAGCTAGCTGACGCGGCGCCATGAACGGTACTGATGGATCGATGGATGGTGACATATTTGTGCAACTCGGCAACTATATGGCTATGAATCTATGATATTTCGCAGGACATGTGACGTGATATGAAGTTACCCAGGCAGGCTTGCTACTTCTGATGTAGTTCTCATTGTGATGGAGCACTACGTTTTTGGCAGGAAGCAAGGTGTGTGCCGTGCTTTTTAAGTTAGAGGTGGCCGAACGAGAAGTGCCAGATGGGCCGACCCAAGCTCTGGCACTATAGACACAACCCAATACGTCACGTCATGTTTGGGCCAGTATCTTGGCACAACGGGCTAAAACAGTACACCGGCATGATTACAACTCGAAAAGGCCTGTTTAGCCCGTTTATTTGAAATATAGCCGTTTTTAGTTGTTGGAGACTTAAAAAATCCAAAAAAAATCCCATTTCCCCTTATAAATAGGGTAGCACCCCCCTCACTTACCCCCAGCAAACTTGAACCTCTTCTCTGCATCTCTTATGAAAAATTTCTTGCTCTTGGTGATAATTTGGTAAAAATTCAAAAATCCAAAATTGAACTTTCGGCTTCTATCAAGAAATCAATGTAAGAATAATGATTTAATTTTTCGGTGTTCTTATTATTTTTAATGAGATGAAAGTAATAATAACATAATTATTTCTTGCAGTTTTCTTTATGGAAAACTAGGATTTGCGTCATTCCTAGCTTCTGATTTTGGGATTTCACCTGACGAGCTTTTTGTATCCTATCAAGTTGAAGAAACTGCAATATCTGTACCATCCACAGGCTCTACAAGTGCTACTGTGTTGGCAAGCACCGGGGCAAAAATATCAAGATGCAGTACATCGGGAGTCTGAGAAGATTTTGAGCAGATTTTCGAGACAGCAAACGATGTTTAGAGCAGGTGTGCAATTTTTAAATACTGTAAGCATGAATTAACTGCAAAGTCTTCATGTGGAATGGAGCACTTGAAGAGACATGCTGTGAATTGTAGAAAAAAAATAGGAGTGGCTATGAGACAGACACAATTGTAGTACAATCCTGACGGTACTGTATGTCACTGGACTACAATCCCGGTGTAGCTCATGAATCTCTATCGTTTAATTACTTCTCAATATCTTCCTTTAAACTTTGGTGAGTCACCCGTATTTGAAAACTATATTAGGACCGCTCATAATCCTAGGTTTTCTACAGATTCTCGACAGCCAACAACTAGAGACCTAATTAAATACTATAACAATTGCCGTGGTAAGCTAAAATAAATATTTAATACCTGTAATTTTTCGATGTCTTTAACATCAGACATATGGAGTGGTAGGGCTAAAGAGGATTATCTTCGTGTAGTTGATCATTATGTGAATAATGACTAACAACTAGAGAAGAGAATTATATGATTCGAATTAATTGATGTAGCATTTTTTGGTGAAAATATTGTTGATTGTATTATTAAAGTTGTGGAAGATTTTAGCCTCACATATAAATTTTTTGCAATAATATTAGATAATGTTGCATCAAACATTTCTGTAATAAACATTCTGACTCCAATTTTTAGTATGTACGTCCATGTAAGTTAGGGGGTGGATATGTCAGTTAGATGGAACTCTACTTACTTGATGCTTAAGGAACTCCTACCCTATAAGAACCCATTTTCTATTTTTATTAGGACGCATTATCGTACCCATTATGATCAACTGCTACTCACAAGGCAACATTGATATGTTGTTAATTACTTACTGTTATTTTTGAAATTTTTTTATGAATCCACTGTTACTTTATCTGGAGTTTATTACGCAACCTCTCCTTTAATTGTGTATCATATTCTAGAATTTGCTACTTGCTTAAGGAACCACGAAAATGATAGTACTTTGTGTGAACCTATTTGTGCTATGAAAATTAAAATTTTAAAATATTAGAAAGAAATTCCCATGTTATATGCATTTGCATTTATTTTAGATCCTAGATCTAAAGTTCAAGGATTTAGTAATGTTCTCTCAATTCTAAGTGATTCTGTGGGCACTGATTATTCTAGTTATTTTTAAATGTTCATGCTAACTTATCTGAAGTTTATGTTAAGTACGATCAGGAGTTTGGTGGAGTTCGCCAGCACCCACAACATGTAAGAGAAAAACTGTGTGGGGGAAAGATATGGGTGCAGGTGGCTCTACCTTAAGGAGTTCGAACATAAGAATGTCAAGTATGACACAACATCAGGTGGTATGGAGCTAGGTGCCTATCTCAATAGCAACATTTTCAACTACCAGGAGCAGCAAAAAGGATGATTTCAACATTTTGCAGTGGTGGCATGAGCACAAGATAGTATATCCGGTGCTTTCCATATTAACACATGATGTGTTCACAGTTCCTATCTCCATGGTTTATTCGAAGTCTGCTTTCAGTCTATCTAGAGGAATAATCGAGGAGAGAAGAACCAATCTTACAAATGAGATGGTGGAAATACTCATCGCGGTGAAAGATTGGGAACAAACTGATCAATGAGCTCAACACACTATAGAAAATATTGAGGTGGCAGCGACATTTGAAAATCTTTATCTAGATAATCAGGAAGAATAATTGTAATCTTCATTTTTTTCCTGTATCATTGTGCTATAGTCTGTACTATTTTTCCTTTGCCAAAGTATTCTCGTATTGAGTTTTTACTTGACAAAGTTTTAACGAGACAGTCAAACAT
Organism: Rhipidocladum racemiflorum; assembly: GCA_036346355.1. Lineage (NCBI taxonomy): Eukaryota > Viridiplantae > Streptophyta > Magnoliopsida > Poales > Poaceae > Rhipidocladum > Rhipidocladum racemiflorum. Next base: position 63,591,010 of record CM070576.1, on the reverse strand, counting down.
TAATAAAGCTCATTCTTTTATTCTAATTAGTTGTCACCTTTTAGACTTTTATTTCATATCTTTAGCTTTTCCTAATTTACATATATATTTACAAAGTTTTTCACTTTTTCTACATTCCTTTGAGTTTTTCTAGTTATTCTAGATTTTTTAATCATTTATATATTTTTTAAACTTTTACAATTTTTAATTTTTTTGACGCCAAACGGGCCTACCTCAGCTCGACGCAGCCCGCGAGGATCCATGCCGACACGACACAGCATGTGAGGCCGCAGGGTCGTACTTGGGTGGGGGACCCGGCACGTAGGCTAGCACGGCACGGCACGACCCGTTTACCAGCGGTGCCACATGGTGAATAGTGCGTGCCGTGCCAAGCCGCCTTTAGCCACCTCTAGCTAGTACAAGTCATTTGGTTGCATCAAAACTTACCTTAAAATCTGAAAAAAGAAACGTAATCTACATGTGTTTTCCTGGCATTAAATATATAATCTGCAATTTTTTTGTAACAAAAAAAAGTTTAATCTACTTGTTCAAGTAGAGCATGTATACACATTTGTTATGAGAGAGTGCTCATGGTGAAAAATAACTAGATGGAAGGCGTAGGTCTACGAATTAGCAATGCTTACTGGGCCGAAAAAATTAAGCCCAAACTGGATGGCCCAATCGGCTTCCGTACGAAGCCGGAACATAACAGCCTATTGTATAGCCCAAGTGCACTCTTCTCCAACTGACGGATGGGCCCACATGTCGTGTGCGTATTATCCCACCGCACGGTACTACAAGCCGCCGAGTTCATCGCCTCCTTCGCAGACAACCTACCGCTTTCTTTTCTTCCGCGCCTGCTCGGCGGCGATGGCCGCTCCCTCCGCGGCCCTCTCCATCTCCGGTGAGCCCCCTTCCCAGCCCCCCTCAACTCTCGAATCTTTCTTGGACCTTTCTTTCGATTTTCCTCGCAAGGAGACGCATTTGGCCACCAGCACTTCTCTAGAATTAGTTGGCCGCTGAGATGGGTTTCATTACTAAGGATCTATGAGTAGAATTTACTAGCTTTGGTTTATATTGCTGGTTTTGTGCTGTGCTGTGTTGTGTACTGAGTCCAAGAAAAAAACTATTAAAAAAAACTCAAAATGGGGAAAAAAAAGACGAACATTCTGGTAAACAATTCAGGTAAGGCGAAGAGAAATGCATTTTGTTTGTTCTTTGAAGAAACGAGGTCTTTGATGTGGCATGGTTGCATGAACAACTGCCGCTTCTGTTACTTGTGGTGCAACTTATGGTATGGTCAGAGTAACAGTGCTCAGGGTCTGGGGCGGTTCCAGAAAAATGATTTAACGAGGTCATTGGGGTACATCATACACTATAATTGAGTCTACAGAGTAACCTCTTATGTATATAGTGTGCAATTATGGATTGTGCATAAGGTCGTCGGGGTTAGATGACCCCGGCCTATACACTTGGATCCGTCCTATGCGCTTTCCAGAAAGTCATCCTTATTTCTTAGTGTAAATAATATAAAGTGATCCGTTCTTCCCTCTTGCATAGAAGTTTGTATTACCCTGTTGCCACTCCCAAATTGTTTGTTTCCTTTTGTTCTGTCAAAGGTGCGACGCATACCAATGCATTTGGCTGCAAGCCCAAAAGGCTGAACTCGGACAGAAATCACCTGCAGCTGGCAATTTCCTCAAGTTCACAAAATGCAAATCTCTGTGGAAAGTTAAGCATCTGCAGAGCACAAAGGTTTTTCTTTCAATTCTTACTCGATTGTTTATGTTCTTGTGATGCTTGAATGATCACAACTGGAGCACTAAAAGTTTTGAAGTAGTTCGGCATAGGCAGAAATGACCCAGTTCTAGTGTTTTGTAGCTTAAGTTACAGTGGTGTTTACTGGTAGTTTGTCTCGAAAGTGCTTGTTGAGATGCTAACATCTCAAATAAGGTTATCAATTACTTTAACAGAAGAGGTGGGGTACTTCCCTAATGACCTTTTTTTTTCCTTCCTATACTTTGGGTTTGGATAAAGCATTGCCACGTTTGATATCTTGTAATCACTAGTGTACTGTGTTATGTTTTCAGCTGTGTGCTGATATGCTTTTTTCTTGGATTTTTCTTCTTCTGTGATTTGATTTGCTTATACAGTGAAGATTCTAAAGGAGGGGGAGGATTTTTGACTGGATTTCTTATTGGGGGAGCAATCTTTGGAACATTGGGATATGTCTTTGCTCCGCAGGTATTGCCAAAGACCTTCAATGTATTTTGCACTGGCATATGTGAAGTTAGGAAATCCCTCTGAAAAGGAAATATAAACTATCTGTTTGCTTAATGATATTCAGCCTAGCCAATAGAAACTGCAGCATCTAGTGTCTTCTAGAAGAGCAAAACAAAAAATTCTGATCTAGACGTCCACTTCTAATTGACTAGAGTGGAACTCCAACCAAACATTGTGAGTTACTATTCATCAGTAACTAGTCTTGTTGATGAAGCAATGCTTTGTGTTGGTCACATGGTCTGCACTAATCTTACTCTGAATGCTATTGCTATTCCAATAGCAAAATGAAAGATTCTGATATAGACAAGGTCACATGTCAACTTGTAATTGGCCAGAGATCTGAGCTACTATTCATTGATGAATACTTTTGTTGATGATGCAGTGCTTCGTATTGGTCTGCATTACTGTTACTCTAGATGCTATTGTTCTCTAGTTTGCTTGTTATATAGGCATTTTTCATTTCAGAACTGTTTATTAACTGAAGGATTGAGGCGCACCAAGAGGAGGGGGATTGGTGCAAACTAACACCTAAACCTATTTTTTTTTTTTTTTTTTATTAATTCTGTAAATTAATAAAATAATGATCAAACTAAATGAATAAATATAGGATGATTGATCTAAGACCATGAAAGAAAACTACATTAAACAAGCAAACTTGAAAGCAATTGTACGAAAACTTGAAGAACAAGAACTAGTATGTCGGAATCCATACTTGTTGATTTATTCCTCAAGTTAGGAACACAGAACATGTACAAGGATCCCTTTACGTGAAAGCACAACCCTGAAATAATCTCTCAAATTTTTTTTCCTTTGTTCTTCTTTCTTCTTCTCTTTCTTCCTATTTTCTTCTTGCGCCGCAAGGGACTTGGCTTCGCTGCTGCCGCATGTCCTCATCACGTCTTCTGCCCCTGTAGCCTCATGTGATCATGTCATCTATCCCTTTGCTTATGCTGCCTTCCGGATCGCTATTTATGCAGCCGCACGGGACAATGGGACAATTGAAACGTGCGCCTCACGGACTCCCAGCCTCAGCCTACACGAGTCCTTTACGTGGTAGCTCTTGGTCACGTTTCTCCTGCTGACTCACATAGGCCAACATCGAGCCATCTCCTGGTGCCAACGGCCCATCCACTATCCATCGCAGAGTCGCTGCCAGGCTCAACAAGGCCCATGCCACCATGCAGCGCCTCCACGGCTGCCGAACGTGTTCTCCGAGACCCGACCTTCGCTCAAACTGGCCGGGCCAGTCCAGCTCATTGACTACGCCATCCGCACGGCGTACGGGCCGTTACACTGTGTCGTCCATCTGCATGGATCTCTTCGCATCCCGTCTCGCCGCACTCATGTAACTCGCGTGCTACTCCCGATCTACGTGGCTCCTGTGCGGCTTCTCTCCAACCTGCAGTTTGCGTGAGTTGTGTATGCTTGCGCTGCATCTCTTGTTACAAGAAAAACAACCCAACACAGTACTTTGGTCTTCCACAAATAAATTATTCTAACACGCATATTTTATTCCATCACAAATATTGTTGTCAGATTAACCATCACACATATATATCACAAACAGAATTAACATTAACAACTTAACGTCCTTGAGCAGATCAGCAGAACTTTAGATTCTTTGTTGGATGAGAATGAACAAGATGGTGAGCCTGATGAACAAGGCCTCCAAAGGGTACCAAGGCCTAGTTACTATGATGAAGGTTTAGAGGTAAGGAACCTAATTTAGTAACTCTTTGTCCGACGTTTGGATATGAAAGGCATTATTTTGACAACTAAATCTCTGTGCATTTGATCCAGAAAACTCGTCAAACACTGGGTGACAAGATAAGCCAACTGAACCTGGCAATTGACAAAGCTGCCTCCCGGCTGAGACGTGTCACCGGCAATGTGGAAAAGGAGGCTGTTAATGATGAAGCAGAAGTAGAACCATCCTAGAACCCGTACCTTTAAAGTATTTTGTTTGCTGAATAATAAATATTTATGTAAAGTAATATTTTCTTGGGAAACATAGTGTTTTAACTTGTGCCTTAATACTCTCAACTGTACAAGTCAATGTAAAGGCTCTTCAAATGGATGATTGAAAACAGTTCTTTACAAGACTCTACGCTATTGCTAGAAATACGAGTTTATGAAATTGAATTGTAAATTGTTCAATGTTATTGCCTATGAGTATTATTTCTGTCAAGCTTATGTATGAAAACTAATAATCCTTAATTTTGCAGTTTGAAATATCCTCACTGAACGAGAATGAACATGTGGTGGAAAACTTTAATGAACGTGGTTTTGTGCAAGGCGAAAGTGCAACATAATGAATATAATTCATGGGTAGCAGTTTCGCCGGGTGAGTCACTGACCTTGGAATTCACATATTCAGGTATCCAAATAGAAAAATGTTTAGTCAACAATGAACCTTATGGAACTGAAATTGCAGGAAACACTTAAGGGCGCAAAGTCCTGATGGGCTGGACGCTCTATGCATCCAATTGGCGGCATAAAAAATGATTACAACAAGAAATGCCATTTCCTTACATTCTTTCCTGTGTTTTTAGCTGTAGTGATGTAGTTCGGTATACTCTGGTGTTGTAGTTAGTACATTTGATGCCTCTGTGTTTTGCCCATTTTCTCTTCGTCGTTTACGCGCATCAGCTCCAAAAAAACGAAACATACACGAAAACTGGATAATTTATAACTGATGGCCTTGATAACTTAGTTGCGTATGATTATCTGAATCTGTTGTGTACTAATAACCAATGGCATGTCAACATCTAGAGTCCAATATGGCGGGCCTCAATTGTGACTGATCCACAGCTATTTGATGATATCTGGAATATATTTTTATTTTCTACGATGGATCATATTAGCTAGTACTATTTTTTCCCCTGATATTAAAGTAGTAGAAATACCTATGACATTAATAAAAAGATTTGATTTCTACTTATCCACTATGTACTACCAAAATTTCCCTAATATAAAAAGGATCAAGGAAGAATTTCTCATGACAGATTGCAGCTAATGCGACACACACTGTAACACTTCCGAAAGAAAAGCTGAGTGGAACATGGAGTCATACTAAAGCGAAAGCATTTCACGGTGAAACCGTGCCCTTTGGGTGCATCCCTCCCGTATGTAATGCTGCCGGCGTAAACCTGCGCGAAACCACGAATTGCCGCTGGCTTCCGAGGAACTCGATGCTGCGCTCCTGGTCCGTGTTCCCGCTCAAAAAAACTTCTTGCCGTCGATCACCGCGCCATTGCACGGGCACAGGAGCTATGCGCGCCCGTGCGCCGCGTTCACCACCGCGCGCTCTCGTGCGCGGCGGCACAGGAGATGCCGCCCGAGAACCTGCCGGCTTGCTGCTGCCGTGCTGGTGCAGCCCGGTTGCCGCACGACGAGCCGGCCGCTGCTGCCCGTGGGACGTGCGCGCGGCGCGGCGCGGTCCTCCTAACGCCTAGTGCTGGGCTGGGCTGATCCCGAGGTTTCCACCTGGTCAGGCGCATTGTATGGTCGAATTATCACGCGCGCGTTGGATTAGCGGGGCGCGGTGTGGGCGTGGGCTGTAATCTTGCCGTGCAGCGGCCGGCCGGTGGCGGCGGCGGCAGCTTCGGCCCCGACCTGGAATGAGGGGAGACGGGAGAGGAGTGCGCGGGGCGGTTCTACATGGGTGGTGTGATGGAATTTGGGTAACGTGGGCTATCCTACATGGGCTGGATTACTGGATACATAGTTCTTGGGCGGCCTGGGCGCATTTATCCTTTTCAGTAAATTTCGTAAAACTACTGGTTTTTTTACAAGCTATAAAAAAAACTACATATTTCAGTATCTCTACTATTATAAAGCAACAGTTGGTGGCAGTGGTGAGTTCTACCCACGTCATTAATTGCCCTGCTTAATTGCCCTACTTAATTGCCCTACGCAAAAAACGAAGCGTTGCTTTAATTAGTCAGCTTTCGCAAGAAACGAAGCGTTAAAGATAGATGTTTGATCTTGTCAAATAATTTTTTTATTTTTTAATCTTTATTTTTCGTTATCAATTTTGTTTTTCGTAGCAATGCACGGGCATGTAACTAGTTTATTTCAAAGAACACTATATTTCAGGAATATTTGTTTCATAAGTTGTAGCATCTACCGTAATTTGTTATCGCTCTAACATATGTGGCCGACATGGCAGTCACACAATCCCACGCCAAAACCAAACATGACAAATGGGTTATGTGGCTGCAATGTGGGCCCCATATGTCAGAGTGGTAGGTTTTAGTATCAATTTCAGAGAACTTCAGATGTTAGGAATATTAATTTAATTGTTTCACGAAACTACTGTTGTAAGTCACAAATCGAAAAAGAACAAAAACAATTGAGCAGTGTTGACTCATTTGGGTTTCTAGTAAGCATGCATCCTCGGAGCCGTCGTCGGAAATCTATGCAACCTGTTCGCCGGAGTAGACGATATGATAGAAATGAAATATGACAATACGATAGAAATAAAATATGGGATCTCTTAATAGGACGTACCAAAATTTATATTGAGATAGTATTAAATTAAAATTTTAAAAAGTGGAAATATTAACTTTTAATACTCTTAGTACTACCTTATTGTAAATATTGGTATATCACAATAATGATAAAAAGTCTTAAGTATCTCAGACGGTAAAAAGTCTCATTTGACTGATATTTCAGACTTCAGTGTTTCCTTCTCTCTTCTTGCCCCCCTTCGAGGCTTGTCCTTCCCGTAGAGCTATTTGTCTCTTAATTTGCCAATGCATGGCAAACCGTAGCTCTCTCGCACCCGGTTTTATTATTTGATGAAAAATAATCAAAATGGGGAAAAATCGCACATCATGAAGAATCAAAACATATCTCCATGATTAATTTGTCGATCAAGGCCACCAAAGGCGAAGCTCCAGGTCGATCTCCTTGTCATTCTCGTCATCACTTGCATGGCATTGGTGATCATGACCGGCAGCCGCCGCCAGTGCCACGGGCGCCAAGAGCAGCACGTCGCCGCTGGGTATGAGCACCGCGCCAGCCGCATTGGAGTTCAGTATGGGGTACATCACAGTGTACTCCGTCGACGCCGCGGCGGGCGCCTCGGTGGCCGACGCCGCGTCTCCCACGTGCACGGCGGCGCCGTGGCCGCGCATCTTGGCGCGGTCGCGGCGGTGCACGTTCATGTGCCCGCCCAGCGCCTGCGCGGACCGGAAGTCCCGGCGGCAGAACGCGCACGTGTACGAGCGCGGCGGCCACGCCCCGCCCAGGCATTCGTCGTCCACTGCCGCCTCGACGTCGTGCGCCGGGCGGCGGGTGGGCGACACCGCCGGCCAGCTCCACACCTCCGCGGGCTTGAGCCGCTGCTGCAGCAGGTGCTGCTGCTTCAACAAGTGGTGCAGCGTTTTGCGCTTCATCTGTTCGGTGTTACTCGTTGGCGCCATCTCGATCGGAGGTGTCAGCTCCTGTGTCTTTAATTTGCACTCGAGGACTGATCTGACGAGACATGCGGTCGGTTTCGTTGCCGAGTATTTATACCACAGAGGCAGACGCAGGAGAGCATTGGTTATGTCACCGCGTAGTGTGCTTTTGTTCATGTCCGCAACGACGAGACACACATAAGGTAGTGCAAAACTGGCTTGGGTTGTATCACCTCTGGGCTGTGGCTATGGCTATGGTGAATGCTGGGAGCTGAGCTGATGGAGTAAGCAATTAATAGCCTGCTAAGGCAAAGCTTATGCCACATTTGTGTTGCACTGGCTTTCTTAGAGATAACTTAATATCCAACCTTTCTATACAAGTTGTTTTTATCCAAATAGATTGTTAGTCTATCTTCGATAGATCAAGACTCTATTCTGGTTATATAAGTCACCCCCTTTACATGTAAATTTGAACCATTATTAGTAGATTGTTTTCCGTAGGTTTTTTTTTCTCACAAAGGGTTTTTCACATTAAATCTTGTCTCCAGTTATTTTATCGTGCTTCTAATCCTAACAAGTGGTATCAGAGCCTAGGGTTTTAGATCGATCCGCTGCCCCCGGGAGGAGGAGACTCCCAGGGGTGGCCATCGCACGGCATAAGTGCGTACTGGGGATTTTCGATCGTCACTCGTCACCGTCTTCCGCATCGGTCACTTCGGCTGGCCCCATTATCTCCTTCGGCATCTCGGCCTGACCGCCCTTCGGTCGCCACGGTCTAACCACAGCTTTGTCTTCCGTCGGCGGCCTGTCTTCCATCGTCTTCCTCACCGACCGGCCCCGCTAGCGTTGACCGCTCTTCGGCCCGTCCGTCTCGGTGTGGACACCTGCCTTCAGTGAGCCTCGACTCCTTCGGCCGCCTTTGCCGTCCCACCTGTCGGCCTTCCGCCTCCGCGGCTTCCAAGCTGTTGATGCCGCTTGCACCTTCGGCCTTCTGCCTGGCCAAAGTTGATTACCGTCGTGTCGCCTCCAAGCGCTCCTAGCCTGCCTCGAGGTGGCCTACCGGCCTACATCTCTGGTTGGGTTGCCGCCGGCCTCGCATGGCCACCCGCTCCCATGCTGGCTGCCCTTCAACTCCCACTCAGCCGATAGCTCTCTAGCTTTCGCCTGCTCGTCACCGTCTGCCCACCCGTCCTCTGGCGCGCCCTCTAGCCACACACGTCCCACATGCTCAAGACATCTAATACACCGAGAAACAGCCTTGAGATAAAACTTCAAATAAATCCAAAGCCAGATTTAAATCCAATGACAAGATAAGTTTTTTGATATGGTAGGTTCAAATGAGAGCCATTCCCAAACAGGTGAGCGTAAGGAAAGCATTGCTATTTACCATGGAGATTGTTTCAGTGCCAAAAAGTGGGTTGTCATTGCAACTCAGGCGTTTATTCCTATTATTGGTGGATTTCATTGTAATTTAGGCTTTTATGCCTATTATTGATGGATTTTATTGCAGTTCAGGCCATTATGCCTATTATTGATGGATTTCATTGTAGTTCAAATCATTGTGCCTACTATTGACGGATTTCATTGCAATTCAGGCTGTTATGCCTATTATAGACAATATTCATGTAGGATTAATCATTGGTCGTTTTCTTCGATGTTTCATCATCTATTAATCATTGGCCGTTTCTTCGACGATTCATTGTCTACTTTGAAAAAAAAAATGTTAGTTGAGGAGACAACTGAATTTGGTTTTTTATTCACCATTTTAAATATGTTGCAATTTGGATCATTTGCATGACTATTATGGCGGTTTTGGCAACGTTAATTCTCAGGAATTTGATAACACTCTGCTGGTATCATTATACTCTTTGAAGTTTTACTAGTGAAGGTTTTGCTCTAATATCAATTTGAGATGAAGTATTGAAGTGTGTTGATATATGATCCAAATTCAGAAGGCCAAGTCTGACGGAGCGTAGTGGAGGCCCGTCGCCGGGAGGCTTGGGATGGATTGTTATGGATTTGTTTCCGAGTTACACTCTAGGTAACCATAATATATAAATACCTTCTTGTAAGCCGCACGGGAAAGTGACATTGTAATCCCCTGCGTTTGTAACACTCCAGAAAAAAGTGAAATCTTTTGCCAGTTGGCGCCCGTGGTTTTTTTTCCCCGCAAGGGTTTTCCACGTTAAATCTGTCTCTTATTCCTTTTTGATTGAATCTACTTCTCGCTTTTGTTCCTGTCGATAATAACAAGTGGTATCAGAGCGACGTTCTTCACCCGTTTAATCTAGGGTTTCAATCAACATGGCGTCATTGAAGTATGATCTTCCGCTGCTGGATCTGGACAAACGATTCTTTCTGTGGCAAGTCAAGATGCAGGCGGTGCTGGCGCATACCAATCTGGATGATGCGCTCGAAGGCTTTGGGAAGCCTGACCAGAAGTCTTAGTCCGACGAGGAGAAAAGGAAGGATAGTAAGGCTTTGTCCCAAATTCATCTTCATCTATCCAACAACATTCTGCAGGAGGTGTTGCAGAGAAAAAACTGTCGCTACCTTATGGCTCAAGCTGGAATCGATCTGCATGTCTAAAGATCTAACCAGCAAGATGCATATGAAGATGAAGCTGTTCATGCACAAGATGCAAGAAGGTGGTTCGGTTCTAAATCACCTGTCGGTCTTCAAGGGGATTGTTGCCGATTGATAGTCTATGGAGGTAACATATGATGAAGGAGAGTTAGGTCTCCGGCTTGTTGGCTATATACCGAGAGAAACCGGCTGCGCGCGTGTTAGCTACGTAGCCCGACAATTTCATAATACGAACATAGCGCGCGATAGCCTTACGACGTGACCGGTACGCCGAACTCCGATAAAAGGATAGACGACGCGGTACGAGCGCCCTAGCAATGGCAAACGAGCTCCCTTAGAGCAACGGTGACCGAACGCCCGCCACAAGCTTTTTCTCAGCAATAATGATGGCGAATAAGCTCTCGCCACATGCTTCTTTTAAGTGACGGCGGCGAGATTAGGTTTATGGTCCACCAAGGTTAGAAAGGGGTTCTATAATACTTTGATCTGTTAGTGTGAAGGCCTATATGAAATGTTGGTAGGATTAATCCTACATTACTTGTTTAAAGTGAGTTGTAATAATATATAATGCATGTTGGATCTAAACGTAGCATATTCGAGTTAACCTTTTAATTTGAAGTAGGGATGAAAGTGTAAATAGGCTTTAATTCGAAGTGAGGATGAAAGTGTAAATAAGGTGTTATGAATGCATGGGTCCACTCGATGGCAGACTGGGTTTTAAGTAGATTTTAAGCCAGCGTGTTAATAGTATCATATATAGCATCAACCTTTGCTGCACGAACATGTATGGAACAGGGCGTGGACATATGGCGCATGGCACATATAGGCCTGGAGTGGAAACATGACATGGTATATGCGCCAGCACACATACGTGTATCGATGGGTGGTTTTGAGCATTTGCTGTGTATACAGTGTGCTGCTGATGGCGTCAACTTTTAAGGGGTGAATGTAATACCTCGATCTGTTAGTGTGAAGACCCATGTGATCTATGTAAAGTGTTGGTGGATTAGTCCTATAATACTTGTTTAAAGTGAGTTGTAGTAGCATATAATTTTTGTTGGGTCCAAATGTAGTATCTTTGGGTTAACCCTTTTATACGAACCGATAATGAAAATGTAACTCGGGTGCTATACATGCGTAAGCTTGTTCCGGTGTACTAGATTTTGAGTGGATTTTAGATCAAGATGTTATAGGTTCAGCGGACTAGCAGTGGTGGCCGCAGGGCAGTGACCGGTGCGACTAGCACCTAGGTTGGGTGGGATGGCGGCTATGGGGATTTAGAAGAGGTAGCAAGGCAGCGACTGCGTCGCCAGCCGAGGGTGGTGGAAGCGGCGGCGCGAAGGGCCGCTACGGCGCCGACGGCAGCGCGGAGGGAGGCGATTGCTGCGACGGGAGGCACGCAGAGCTTTCAATCATGGAGAGCTACCGAGCGAGGTGGAGAAACAGGCTGCCGATAGCGGGAGAGAGGAGAGTCGCATTCTATCGCTATCCTACGACTGTAAGCGCAGCATTCGCGTCCTACAACGGAAAGGAGCACTGAACATGGCGACAGGAACAATACCAGTGCGTGACAAGCCCAATGACGTCCTGTATATAAGTAGTCGCAGAAAAGAGAACCAAAACGAGCCACTAAATAACAGTCCGATTCTATTGTTAAACTAGGATTTGAGCTGTCATTAATTGGCTGGAGAGTTGGGACAAACTGAGTGAATCTTCCTCCAGTAAACTTCACACTAACTACAGGCAAAATCGTACGCTCCTTATGATCAGTATATATTATCTAAGCTAGCTGCTGCATCTTGTCCTAGAGACTAATGTCCTCGGCTCCTTCGCCTACATGTCCTTGCATGAATCTTTCTTTCAATTGCTTCTAGAATGAATGGTTTTGGCTTGTTCCAATGAGGTAACAGCAAAGTTCACAGAATCTGTTTCCAGTTTTTCCAACACACACGTAGGATGTACATGTATACACTATATATGCACGCCTGTCGCACTTGCAGTTAACGTAAGGTGTTATGAGTCAAAACATCTCTATCGTGCGTTGCTTCAGAGTCCAACAACTGGTGCGTTTTTGTCGCCCTCGTAGCTGTGTAATATAATTTTAGGGGCATATGCCGAGAAACTATGCCGCTTTATTGTCGAATTAGCGCACAACAAGGGGTATTTTTCTTGCTCTAATGTGTTTTGTTCAATCACTCGGGAGGATCCGTATGCACTGCATCGTTGTTCACCACGAGCTTGTGCTTTTTTTTTTCATCCGGATGATCGTGTGATAATAATGCTTGTAAAACTTCTGATGTATTGCCCTACAAAATGCTGATGCAGTGTAAAATTAAACGAGAGCAAACGTTGCCGTTACTTAATCAAACATTGCTTACGCAAACATAAAGGAGGCATTGAACAAATGTGTGTCAGCATAGAAGTCATAAATAATTTGTTAAAACATTTATCACGACCACAAGGCGTGGAGAAGGTTCGGTGGAATTGAGACTTACAGCTGCTAGCCAGGAGATATCTTCGATCAACTTATACTAGATGCGTGATCGCGGCTCACAAATTGATCGAAGATATACTGAACCTTTTTTTTTCCGCTGGACACATGGTAAGCTTTGGACCGAAAACTAAGTGGCAATAACTAGCATCAAATACTACTCAATTCAGAATACAACCATAATGTGACAAACATAGGACTAACTAAAATCCTGCTAATAAACTATTGGTTAAAAATAAGGAGTGCACACTAAGCTAAACCAAGTAGAGCAAACTTGCATTGGAATTCTTATCTAGGAAAGAGGTAATACTAGTACTACCCTTCTCCAACAGAATGCAGCTCGAATTGAAGCCTACTAGCTACTCTTCGTCTGAAGTCAAGAAATTTTTAGGAGGTTGTTCGCGCAAAAAACGTGAAGGAGGGTTTTTGGCCTCGAACACACAAGACAAACGCCGGGTTTGCAGAGCGTGCCAGTCAATTTGACCTGAAATTGACAAGGTAGAGTTTGTAATTTGATCAAAGCCGATAAACAAGGATCTATCGGCTTTTCGCTAGTCGGCAAGAACCGATTAGGGGATAACTAGATCAACCGGTTACAATTGATCCGGATACAAGGTAAAATCGGCTTCGAGAAGGCGATGCGCAACAAAGCGAAGCAGATCAAACCTGGGTGGAATCGGCAAAATCAACAATCGGCGATGCGCAACTATGTTGATTCCGTCGACTTGCAGAGAGATCTATGAAGCTAAAAACAATGTAAAGGAAAAACTTGTAAAAAGTAGATGTGTGTATTGTTGGATTGATTGATGTCCTCTTTTCGCTTGACGTCTACCCCCTTTTATAACACACTTGGCCGATCCGAGTTGTATATGGATACGGTGCGTTTACCCGTATCGGCCTCCGGTCTGATTTCTTTTCCTTTTTAGAAACGGATTCCTTTTCCGATTCGCTTACCGATTCCTCTCTATACGAACGCTTCTTTTCCGATTCAGACGGATTTCAATATATGCCAGATTTTGGTGCAAACATATGCCCCCCGTTTTTGGAGGATAACTTTGTTATTTTCCAAAAAGAATCGGCTTTTTGTCCGTATCGGCTTTATAGAAGAATCCTTTTCGGGAACCACCCCGTTAACCGTGCCGTAAAAATCTCGGTGCGTTTTAAATGCACAACTGCTCCCGCCCGTTCGCCTTCTTTCATCGCGGTATAAATATGGGGGTCCCCCCACGGTCATTTTCACGCTTTCAAGCTCTCGGATCACGCACCATCGGCTCTCGTCATCTTTCTCTTGCTCTTTCAAAATCGGCTGAAATGGACCCTTCGCATGTATTCATTCCGATTCCTCAAAGTTCAGATCAATTCTACTTAGGACCGATAGGTAGCATGTCGGCAGACACCGTTATCAATACCGAGATCCCTAGACTCCCCTTGTCGGCCGCTGGTTATAATATCTCCGAGTGGGGGAAAAGTTTTAGGGCCTGGCCCACCAGCCTGAAGGGATGGAGATCTTGGTTTATTAGGGTATCGGCTCAGAAGAGGGTAGAATGGGAGAGGATGGGTATAGCCGAGTCTCTATCTTTGAGTCTAGCCGACCCTGAAGCCAATGAACCCTTGGTAGCTGTGGCATGTTATTTTTGGTCGGATTCTTTGAATGCCTTTTTATTCCCGTCCGGTCCAATCGGCCCCACCTTACTAGATGTGGCTCAACTATGCTGTCTCAGGCCAGATGGAGATCAGCTATCGGCCTTTAGCGGGAAGCCCATCTTTAAATTAATCCGAAAGAAAGGTGAGGGATGGCACAAGTATATCCAGAATCACAATAAGGTCAATGGTCCGGTATCGGCCGAAGAGCATGTCGCTTTTCTCAATCTTTGGCTAGACCGATACTTGTTCTGTGGTGCCTCCCTTGGTCCCACCCAATCTTTTCAGTTAGTGGCGGAACGTTTGGTGGAGGGGCGTCGGCTTTCTCTCGGCAAGATGTTCCTCGGGGCTGTATATCAAATGATGTATGTAATTCGTAGTCGGCTTTTTCTGGCCGCCAAAACATGTAAATCGGCAACATAGGAGGCCCTTTGTGGTTTATCCAGACGTGGCTCCATTGCATGTTTAGCCGATCCATCTTATCTGAGCCTTCGGGGAGTTCAACTTTCCCTCGGGAAGATTATCTGGAACACGTAGTCCCCCAGTATAGAGTTAGCCGATCCTATGGTGAGAGGTTCATTGTCGGGACCCCGAATTTGCAAATCCGGACCCTCTGTGTATTCAACACTAGTCCAGGAACGCGCTAGTGCACACAGTCTTAACATCGGTAAATATCACAATCATACCATTCGATACTAATAAAGTACTTTTATTTAAATAACCAAACTGGTTACTTGACCTTATGGCCAAGCCACAAATGTACGCCTCGCAGGGCGAAACTTATTAAGAGAGAAATAGTAGCAGCGGAAAATCAATTAACTTCGTGGCGCCATCCAGTATACCACAGGCAACTGACTGGGCTCGCTTCCTAGGTAGACGGATCCTCTTGGAGCTCCTCCTCCAAAGCTGGTGTAATCTCCTCTTCAACTGGTGTTGTAGGGTGGCAAGGGTGAGTACTTGGTACTCAGCAAGTCATGCACAGAATGCAGGCTAATATACTATATGCATGGCTTGGTACAAAGGAATAGCTCAAGGTATATTTGCAGTAAACAGCATTTGACAAGTAGTATAAGTAGATTCGAAAGCAGTAGAAACAAGTAAAGCATAAATAACTTTTCAAGAAGTTTAGTAAACATCTTTCCCATCCTAATCCACATTTCCATCAACATCATTATTAATCCAACCCAACCTTTCCAACCAAAGTTATTTTTGAGAAAATCTAACCCTTGACTGTAATTCCCGAGCGATGTCCAATACCGCGGACACGGCTATTCGAATAGATTCTACACTCTGCAGAGGTTATGCACTTTACCCACAAGATACAGTCAAACACCACAAAGGCGAGTTCCCGTAACAAAGTCTTTCGGAAACCTCTAACAATACAAGTGGTCCTCCCGGTTGTGCACACTAACCCTTCCCTTAGCTAAGGCAAAGTCTAGGCCAATCAACCGTTAGATGGGTACTGGCCTCGGCCGATGCGCTCCCGCACAACTTACACAAAGGGTGTAGTTGACCTCCTGAGGTCCCACAGTGCGTTATTAGCAACTTAGTCAACTAGGTCCGTCCCATTACTGAGACATGTGGTTGCACGTTAGACCCAGTTCAAAGGCTTGCAAGGTTAAGTCCTTAGGGTGACCAGGCAAGACTACCCGAAGAACCAAATCAACATCCCCAATGCCACAACCGCCCACTGATTAATCTTGCCACATGCCCCGGTCGAAAAACTATTTATCAAACCCCAGTTGATTACCATGCACCACGTGCCATCAACATCACATGATACCTTTCCAAAACAGGTTCAATATATCATTAAGTCAATATTAACATTTGTTTGTCCAAAATCATGTCATGAGCACGTAGCAGGTCTAAGCAGTAAACTACAACGGTCTAAAACCCATGTTGGCAATTTAATAATGTCCAACTAGTAATCCACAACTAGGGTGACAAGGGGTCATGGCACATATTTAAGTAATCAAGGTGTCATATAGCAAATTGGTGTTTATCTAATCCCCCATATTTAAATAAAGTATTTTCTAATTGAACTAGCATGCAATAGGTTAAATCAAAATAGATTTCGAAATAGGATCAACATGGTCAAAGCACAACTTGCCTTCAAAAAGTACTTGCTCTTGGTCTTGAGTTGGATCCTGAGTCAATACTTCTCCTTCGAATCCTTCCGGCACTTCAACGTCTACTCGTAAAGCGTGCAAATAGCAAATACACAAATAAACAATAGGCAAAAAGTATCCAAACATCCAAATAAAATCCATAAACAGAGAGAACATAATTTTATGAATTTTTAGAAACTGAAATCGTCAAATTTGGAGTTAAAACGCAAAAGTTATGATTATTTAAAGTTTAAATAATCAATTAAATAATTTTATAAAGAAAAACTTTAGTCCAAAAATTAAATAAAATTCATATTTAGGTAGATCTCAATTTTATACAAATTTAGAAATTTGAATCACTCAAATCGGAGTTGAAACGCAAAAGTTATAAGCGTTTGAAATTTGAATCAAAATCTGAAATCATTATTTCGAATTAATAAATCATTTTCTTTTTCGGAAATTAATTATTGCGTCAGCCTGGACACGTGGACCAATCGGGTGATGACACGTGGCCTCGGGTCCACGGACCCGGCGCACGGCCTCGGCTCGGTCCACCGTGGGCTCGGCCCACGGCTCGCGGTCGCTGACAGGCGGGCCCTCTGACACGCGGGCCCCGCGTGTCAGAGACACGCGCTCACGTGTGTGTGGCGCGGCCAGGGTACACGTGGCACGATCGTGTCCGTTGATTTGAAAATCAACGGCCGCGATTAGATCTAGGGTTAACACGTTGTAAACTACACGGTGATCGTGGGCCGTTCGATCTAGATCGGACGGTCGGATCTAACCCTACCTTAACGCCGCTACGACGCGTGGTGATCGTGGGCCGTTGGATCAAGATCCAACGGTCCGGATCCGATCGAGATTACGATGCAGGAAAAACACGCGAACTCACTCGATCGCGACGATCAAGATCGGACGGCGCACGGAGCTCGCGAGGGTCGATGGCACGCGGCGGCGTGGAGGTTACCGGAGAGCGAAGGCGATGGCGTGCCCGATGGCGCTCCAAGGCTTCTCCGACGAGGTGGGTGCTACTTCCAGTGCGCCTCGTCACAGTCACGGATCGCCACCAGCGGCGGAGAACGGCGGATGGCGGCGGATTCGGCAAAGAACGCGGCGAGAGAGAAGCAACTACGGCGAGCTCTAAGCGGGCGACGGCGACGGCTCGGCGAGGTGAGAAGGGGGCACGCAGTGCGCATGGCAAAGAGCCACCTCGAGGCATCTCACGCCTTAAATACCCTCGGGATGCGCGCCAAACCGGAACCCTAGCGGGACCACGGCGCTCTGGCGGAGCTCTCCGAAGTCGGAGACGGACGGGAAGATACACGGAGCCGTCCACGTGAGTACGATCCACGGCCACGATCGCGACGGGCGCGACCGGTCCGGTCGGTTCCGGCTCGGGTCGAGGTCGGGTCGATCATGACCGTTGGATCTCGATCCGACGGTCCCCGTGGGTTTGGGTTCGAACGTGGTTCGGTCGAGTCGGCTGGTTCGGGTCGGACTCGAACTCGAGTCTGACTCGGGCTCGGTCGGATGAACAGTACAAACCCACTCGCATTTTCCAGCGATTTGATAATTAAAATAATTCCCAGTAATTCATTTAATTCGTTAAAAATAGCAAAAGACTCAGAAAAATTCCAGAAAAATTCTGGAAAATACTTTGGGGCATTTTAGACTCAAATAAAATATTTCCAACAAAATTTTATTTGCAAAGTTAAATTCTTTAATTATTTCAATATGGAATAAATTCGAATAAATTCCAAATAAATCCAAATAAATTCCAGAAAATTCCAAAAATTCACCAAAGTGCCAAATCACACATGAATTTAAGAAAAGCAAAATTTTGGGGTGTTACATTCATCATGTCTTCGGCTGGAGAGCTAAAAATGGACCCAGTTGGCTTGCACAAATACCTCAGCTTCTTCCTTACCCTAGATAGGACTTCCTTCGGCCAACAAGATTTTTTTCGATATACTGATGTAGCCGATTGCCCATACCCAACATTCCTTCACCTAGATGCTGATAGTTCCTCGATGCCCCAATCTACTTTAGATTTGTACAAAATCATCCTCACCCCTTGCATTTTTCATGTCGGCTTGAATACCCGCAATCGGACATTTCAGCCATCTTACGAGTTCTACCACCCTTCGGTTTACGCCCGTCAACTAGGTTTTGGGCAAACCATCCCATCCTTTCCTCTGCTATCTTGTGTCGAGCCCCGAGCTCGGGTAACTAACAGCGTTGCCGCGGAGGTTATTCTTGAAGTAGCCGATGGATTGCAAATTCTCTCGACACCGCATTTTGTTCTCAATTCCCGCCGGTCAGCTGTATTCTCGCAGTGGTGGACCAAAATATCGGAAGCTGTACTCATGGACAGGACTCCGTCGGCCATAATCCACTTATTTCTTCCTGATTTTCATGAGCCGACGGCAGTTTCTGGGTCCAGTACAAGCTCGGGTTATAGCGACTCCTCAGTAGCTGTAGAGGTACCGGTGTTTTATATCCTTCTTTCACGCTGGTTATCGGCTTTTGTAAAAAAATGCCTTTGATCTTTCCAGGGCGGCATGGGTGCTGGTGAGCAAACAACCGATCCCCATGTTTCCGCCAGTAGTGGCCGACAGCGACGTCCAGGTCAATCTGTCGGTACTACGGGATATACTTCTGGCAACTTGGACATTCAAGGTCCATCTTTATCGGACTTAGCTCGCCAGCGTGCCCCAAGTAAGTTACTCTCGCATTAGCCACTATATCCTTTACTTTTGATATTTGTTAACCTGAAGTTGCTGCAGAGAGGAGGAAGAAAACAGCCAGGCGCTCGCCCAGACCCGTGAGGCGTCAACCCGATGGTTCTCCGGAGCACTCAGCTACTGATGTAAGTTTTATTCCCTGCTTAATATCGCTTTTACGCTTATTTTGCATTGCTGACTTTTATTCTTTTTAATCCCTAGCAATCTCCGTCGGTGCAAGTAGCGAGGGTTGAAGTTGATACTCAAGGTGCTACATCGGCTATTCCTCCATCGCTACTGGCGATTCCGACTCGACGATTGATATATCCGATCTTGATCCAAAAGTGTCACGACGGACCGGCCGACTGCTGGGCTTTACTTTGGATGAGCTTGACGACCGGAGGTTCTGCTACCGATGATTACCCTACCGATATTCAACGTATAATAGCGGCCTCGCTCAGCGTCATTGCCGTTCTTCGCTGCCGGGCATGCAGGAGTGACTCAACCGCCTCCTAGACGAAGTAATGCAACCGGAAGCGGCTCTTCTGGCCAACACTCAACCTCTGAGGAATGCAATGGCGGCCATGCAAGCCGATCTTCCTCCCGCGGCTATGAACGCATTGCTAAAGGTATGTCATTTGGGCCTTACGCCCGGATGTGGAGTCGGCCAAACTAAGGGCTGATCGAGAGGAAGGCCCAAAGCAAGCCGATCAACGACTCTTAGATAAGCTTATAGCGTAAGCCAAACATCGTAAGAGCATATTTGATCAAGGTCTTTGCTACACTCAAATCGGCTAAAAGCAGAGCTCAAGAGCTGGAGTCGACCAAGATTAAACTTGAAGAACAGTTGGCCTCGGTCATAAAAGAACTTGCAGACTGCCAGATTGGCATCACAGACTCTACATCCTCACTGGCCGTTCAGAGGCGGGAGATTGGCGAGGTTTTTGCACAAGTCAAGACTCAATCGGCCAAAATAGTTCCAGTTCCGGGTGATGCAGTGGCCGACCAACAACTTATAGATAGTGTCCAAGCTACTATTGGCAAAGCGGCAGCGGCACTATCAGCTTTGGGAGCCCATTTGCCCGGATCAGGACTACACTAGACTTTGATTTATCGGTATCAGTTGTGTGGCCAACCTTTTGTAATATTGCTTTAACCTTGGGATGACGTTCTTGGAGAACTTGCTTGATCGGTTATGTAACCGATTTTTGTAAACTGTTTAATCCGTGGATGGATGTGTTTAACCGACTCGATCGACTGTATGACCGATTTTATATGCATGTGCTTCTGTAATTGATCCTGTTTTTCTTCCTGTAGTTAGGACCCGACCCATATGCTTGGGTGATATGCCTTCAGATATTTTCCATTGATCGCTTTAGGTAGGACGAACCCGTCTAAGGACTCTAGTATATACGAATTCCCGTCAATCGGCCGATTGATCTTATAAGGCCCTTCCCATGTTGGTGACCATTTGCCAAATCGATTATCCTTAGACCCGATTGGCAACACGGTTTTCCATACCAAATCGGCTTGACTGAACGATTTTAAAATCACCTTTTTATTATACGACCTGGCAATCCTCTCTTTATTCTTTTTAAGCCGATCTAGCGTGGTCAGCCTTAGTTCAGCCATATCATCTAGATTGTCAAGCATCGCCTGTTTGTATTCATCGGCTGATACCTTATCTTGCTCACATAGCCTTACTGAGCCGATGTTGATTTCCACGGGCAAAACGGCTTCTTGTCCGTATACCAACTGAAAAGGTGACAATTTAGTTGATCCGTGATAAGATAGCCGATAAGCCCATAAAGCCTCCGATAGCGTTGAATGCCATTTCCTCGGCTCTCCCTCAATTTTTCTTTTTATCAGCTTTATCAATGTCTTGTTTGACGACTCGGCCTGTCCATTGGCCTGAGCGTAGTAAGGGGAAGAGTTGAGTAATTTTATCCCAAGACTTTCCGCAAAACTTTTGAACTCGTTGGACATGAACACAGTCCCTTGATCAGTAGTAATTGTCTGTGGAATTCCAAACCGATGGATGATGTGTTCATTTACAAAATCGATCAGCTCTTTGCTAGTAATCTTCTTGAGTGGTACAGCCTCAACCCATTTTGAGAAATAATCTGTGGCTGCAAGGATGAATTTATGTCCTTTCTTTGGATAGCGGAAATATTTGGCCGATTATGTCTATACCCCATCCTCTAAATGGCCATGGCTTGATGATCGGATGCAAAGCCGATGCTGGTGCTGACTGTATGTTACCAAACTTTTGGCACGTTTGGCATCCTTTATAATATTTGAAGCAATCTTCTAACATCGTCGGCCAAAAATATCCTGTTCGTCTCAGTATCCACTTCATCTTATGGGCCGATTGATGTGATCCACAGATGCCTTCATGGACTTCACCCATCGCTACTTTTGCTTCCTCGGTTCCCAGGCATCTTAACAACAAACCTTCCATAGTCCGAAAGTATAATACATCTTCTAGTAGAACATATTTGAGTGCTTTGCGCCTAACCTTCTGCTCGGTCGGCTTGGATGGATCTGACAAATAATCCCTTATCTCTGTTGTCCAGTCGACAGGGTGAACACATAAAATCGGCCAATCGTTTAGCCCGATTGGTCCCTGTCGGCTTTCAATCTTGTACCCTGATGCACATTGTGCCAATTGGTTTGCTTTATCATTAGCTTCTCTGGGGATATGTTTTATAGAAAATGTAGTGAACATCTCGATGATCTGGAGGCATTGATGTAAGTACTGAGTTAGCGCACCGTCGTTGCATCGGTATTCTCCTTTGACTTGCTGTACAATTAACATCGAGTCTCCAAAAGCTTCGACGTCTTTCACCCCGATGCTATCTAGCAATTGTAGACCTCTTAGCAATGCTTCGTATTCTGTTTGATTATTTGAACATCGGCTATTTAGCCGATACATGAAGTCATACTCCTGTTTTCTAGGTGAAATCAATATCACGCCGATGCCTTCGCCTTCCTGGCAAACGGATCCATCAAAATACAGCTGCCAAGGAGTCACATCAGCTGTTCCTGTTAATGTTTCACTTCCTGTGATAAAATCGGCCACAGCTTGTCCTTTCACAGATTTAGCCGACTCATAGGTTAACTCGAACTCTGTTAAGGCGTATGCCCATTTACCAAGCCGACCCCGCAGAATCGGCGCCGATAATATGTATTTGACTACATCGGTTTTGCATATTATGACGCATTTGGAAGCCAGCATATAATGTCTTAATTTGGTGCAAGCAAAATACAATGATAAGCATAATTTTTCTACTAGGGGATACCTGGTTTCTGCATCTAAAAGACGTCGGCTTAAGTAAAATATTGCTCGTTCCTTCCTATCGGCTTCTTGTGTTAAAACTGCCCCAATCGAATCACCTTCAGCCGATATATATAGTCTAAAAGGTATACCATGTTTTGGTGCGGTCAATACTGGTGGACTCATCAGATAACCCTTTATGTCGTCGAAGGCTTTTTGTTGATCGGTTTCCCATTTGAACTCTTGGTTGTCTTTAATTTTCAGCAGCGGTGTGAAGGCCCGAATGCGTCCTGACAAGTTTGAGATGAAACGTCGCAAGTAGTTGATTTTCCCAATCAATACCTGCAACTCCTTTTTGCTTGTCGGCGGTTTGGTATCGGCTATGGCTTTTACTTTGGCTTGGTTTACTTCAATTCCTCCTTCATGCACCGTAAACCCAAGAAATTGTCCAGCCGATACTCCGAAAGCACATTTGAGAGGGTTCATTTTTAACCCATGTAACCTTGTGCTTTCGAACATCTTTTCCAGATCGGCTAAATGTTGCCAGTCTTCTTTGGATTTTACCACTACGTCGTCAATGTCTATTTCCACGGTATTGCCGATTAAATCATGGAAAATATGGTTCATAGCACGCTGATAAGTAGCACCGGCATTTTTTAAACCGAAGGTCATAACTTTCCACTCATACAGCCCTAAAGCCCCCGGACATCTGAAAGTCGTTTTGGGTATATCGGTTTCGGCCATGAATATCTGATTGTATCCGGCGTTTCCGTCCAAAAAACTTATGATTTTATTCCCGGATGCAGCATCGATAAGCATATCAGCTATAGGCATCGGATACTCGTCTTTTGGTGTAGCTTTGTTTAAATCTCTAAAATCGACACATACCCTAAGTTTGCCATTTTTCTTTTTTACAGGGACGATGTTTGAGATCCATTCAACAGATTTCGGGCAGGGCCGGATAAACTTTGCCTCTAGCAATCGTCCTACTTCTTCCTTTATAGCGTCATATAATGTAGGATTAAATCGCCTAGGGTACTGTTTGAATGGCCGATACCCAGGTTTTATTGGTAGCCGATGTTCAACTAGCTGTCGGCTTAAGCCTGGCATCTCGTAATACTCCCACGCGAAGCAATTTCTATATTTCTTGAGTATTTCGACCAACTTTGCTTTATAACTGGGTTCTAATTTAGCACTTACAAACGTTGGTCTTTTGCTATCACCTTCCCCAATATCGATTTCTTCGAGCAAATCGGCAGAAGTAAATCCTAACCCTTTTCTTTCTTCTTCAAAGTCCTCAACAGCTTCTTCGTATTCTTCTTGCCGATAGCTTCTGGCTTTTTCCTGCAGCTTTGCTATTGTCTTGTACTCCATCTTCTTACTACTTCGTCTGTCCGATCAAACGTGTTGGGTTTGACGCTGATCGGCTTGAATCCTGTCTTCTCGACGCAGATAAAATCTCAATTGTTCAAGGCTTTTCCTGATATACATTCGGCTTCTTCGTGTGGCCAATTGGTATCAGGGCTAGCCATGGCGATATGAGCCGATGTATCGGCTGGTACAACTTCTACTGTATCATCGTTCCACTGCACCAATTTTTGGTGCATAGTTGATGGTATACAGCAGTTGGCATAGATCCAGTCCCGCCCAAGGAGCACACTGTAATTACCTTTGGCTTCTATCACGAAAAATGCAGTCGGCAAAGTTTTATTACCGACTGTTAATTCTGACACCATTACGCCTTTAGCCTCAGTTGGGTCTCCCGTGAAGTCATTTAGCACCATATTGGTCTTGATTAAGTCTTCGTCGGCTTTACCCAATTTTCTGAAAGTACTTAACGGCATCAGATTAACTGTTGCCCCACCATCGACCAACATACGAGATATTGGTCGGCCATTAATATACCCTTTTAGATATAACGGTTTTAAATGCCGATGCATGTCTTGGGGCTTTTCGAACACAGCGTCTGGTGCTCCGAGGCACAATTGGGCGAATACTTCTTCAGCCGATTCTTCGGTTTTAAACTCGGCAGGTAGAGTGAATACCATGTTTATATCTATTGGTGGTGTACCATCTCGGATCATCGGAGAACCGGATTGGACCGATTGATCTGAATCACTATCGATCTGTTCCTTCTTTCTCCACTCTTTCAAAACCGGTACTGGTCTTAACTTATTGAACATCCGATCCCTCTCGCCCTCTTTTTCGGCTTCCCTCTCTTCTTGTGTTTTTAATCGCTGAAGCCTCCTGCGTTGTGATTTGCTGAGACCCGAGGGGCACCACCTAGGTTTAGGTTCTATCGGCTTTCTTATCTTTCCAGCTAAATTGCTCATTTCGCTGTCAGATTCCATTCTGCTTGTGTTAGCCGATAATTCCTGATTTCGGGAGGACTCGCCTTGCTCTGATGTCGACAACCTTTCATGGATCGGCCTCCTGCCTTTCACTTCTAGTCGATCGTGTATCGGTCTAGACAACCTGTCATTTACAGTTTGGTTTGGCCGATATGCAAACGAGTGTTGCATAGGACAAGATACAACTGTCGGTAAGGTCATCCCCCTTTCCCAGCAAAACTGCCAAAAGGGACATTGCCGATGTTTGTCTTCTTCAGTAGTTGGTCGATGTGGCATATTTGGTCGCCAACAATAGTCGTCTGTCTTCTGGTCTGGTTGAAAACTCTGGTGTTGTCGAGTATTAACTCTTCGACTTATCCTTTCATACTTCCCCAGGAGTTGTGAAAAAGTCGGCTTTGGTTTAAAATCGACTTTTCTTGGAGCCCTCTCAGCCCGATACCATTTTCCGATTTCCAGGTCTCCTCTTGGTTTTACCGTCCTTGAGTTCTGTCCATTTTTATCGGCTTCTATTTGTATGGAGCCAATAGTAATCTGTACCGTTTCATCTTTTGATCGTGCTTCAAATCTTTTAATCGGCTTAACATCTTTCATAGGTCCCTTCCCTTTCTGTGAGCACTGCACCATGTTGACCTGGAAAGGATTCATATCTATTTGCATAGCCGATTCTTCCGCAAACTTTAACCTGCCATCGGCGATGGCCGACTGAATCTGTTGTCGAAAAATATTGCAATCGTTAGTGTTATGTGAAATGAATGGTGCCATTTGCAGTACCTTCGCTTTTTAATTTCTTCGGCTGATGGGATGACGTGCCCTTCTGGTAACCTTATGAGTTTTTCTTGTAACAATAAATCAAATATTTTGTCACATTTTGAAACATCATATGAATACTTGACTTCTGCCCTATTTTTCGTCGGTTTGAGCAGAGAGCATACGAGCGGCTTTTTAGAACCCTTGGTCCACTCGGCTATGTTCACCTCTGCTTCGTCCTCAGAGGTGTCGCCTGAATTGTAATCTACCATGTTTACTTTGGCCTTTTCATTGCCGTTTGGCTTAAATCTATCTTTAAACCCTTTGCTCTCTGCATATCGGCTTTCATGTGCCGATACGCGATGGAGTAGGTGGCCCCAAGTCGGGAACTCCTGGCCCGATAGTTTCTCTTTTAATGGCGGGATTAACCCTTGGAAGCGCTAGATCGGCCAATTGATCATCGGGTAATGTTACACTGAAGCATCTATTCCGTACGCCCCTAAATCTCTTAATATAATCGAAACCGATTCGCCAGTATACTTCGGATCTGAACTAAGATTAGAAATCCTAAGCTCCATAGTCCCGAAAGAAGTATTCATGGAATCGGCTTTCTAAATCGTTCCATATATGAACTGAATTTGGGGTAGACTAGTGAACCAAGTGAATGCAGCACTGCAGACAATGATAAAGGAAACAATCTAATTTTTAATTCATCTGATCAGGCCTCCCCACATTGAGCCATAAACCGTCCGATATGCTCAATTGTGGTAACAGAATCATCACCTGAGAATTTGGCAAAGTCTGGTATCCTAAAGTTGTGGGGGTATGGCATTCGGTCTATGTAATCGGGATATGGCTTCCTGTAGCCGATTATCCTTCCTCTGGCCAAGTTTAACTGCTCTCTCAAAACGTTGGCAATTTGTTACTCGCCGATTGACATTGTCGGCTTGTGGTGCAACCGACATTGCCAATTCTCATTGTTCGTGCCACGCCCCGAGTGCAAACTCGGGTCTTTGTCCAAATCGCACCGCAGGAGGTCTTGGTACTTGGTCATAATCATGATTAAAACCCAATGCATCGGGTATGGGCGCGAAAGGTTCGATGTACGGCACCACCCTATACGGTAGGGATGAAAACGGATCGGATAGTTTCCGACCGATCCGGATAATTTTCGGATACGGATTCTGTCAGATCGGATATTTGTCGGATAGTATCGGATCGGATACGGATACGGATATTTTTTGTCGGATACGGATCACAGTTCTAGCTCACTATCCGTCGGATACGGATACGGATTCGGATAATCCGGATAGTGATGGATCGGATATCCGGATATACATATGGGCTGGGCCAAGCACTCTTTTGGCCCAAAAAGGGTACTAAATGTTAAATTATTTTCTAATTTAATTAATCCATAAATCAAGTTTCAATTATTAAAATTAGCAAACTAGCTCCAAAAATTATGAAATTTTTTGATAAAATTCCTAACATAGTCTATAATTTTTTAAAAAATATTTTTAAAATTTTATCATATTTCAAATTTTCTAAAAAATTCAAAAATTGTTGTCTTTAATAGGTAAATATTTTAAATAAGTAGGTAAAATGCATAAAAACTAATAAAATATATAATTTATTATTTTAAACATAATTTAACAAATAATACAAATCTTGGGGTCATTACATATAAGTCTGAAGTCAAGAAATTTTTAGGAGGTTGTTCGCGCAAAAAACATGAAGGAGGGTTTTTGGCCTCGAACACACAAGACAAACGCCGGGTTTGCAGAGCGTGCCAGTCAATTTGACCTGAAATTGACAAGGTAGAGTTTGTAATTTGATCAAAGCCGATAAACAAGGATCTATCGGCTTTTCGCTAGTCGGCAAGAACCGATTAGGGGATAACTAGATCAACCGGTTACAATTGATCCGGATACAAGGTAAAATCGGCTTCGAGAAGGCGATGCGCAACAAAGCGAAGCAGATCAAACCTGGGTGGAATCGGCAAAATCAACAATCGGCGATGCGCAACTATGTTGATTCCGTCGACTTGCAGAGAGATCTATGAAGCTAAAAACAATGTAAAGGAAAAACTTGTAAAAAGTAGATGTGTGTATTGTTGGATTGATTGATGTCCTCTTTTCGCTTGACGTCTACCCCGTTTTATAACACACTTGGCCGATCCGAGTTGTATATGGATACGGTGCGTTTACCCGTATCGGCCTCCGGTCTGATTTCTTTTCCTTTTTAGAAACGGATTCCTTTTCCGATTCGCTTACCGATTCCTCTCTATACGAACGCTTCTTTTCCGATTCAGACGGATTTCAATATATGCCAGATTTTGGTGCAAACATATGCCCCCCGTTTTTGGAGGATAACTTTGTTATTTTCCAAAAAGAATCGGCTTTTTGTCCGTATCGGCTTTATAGAAGAATCCTTTTCGGGAACCACCCCGTTAACCGTGCCGTAAAAATCTCGGTGCGTTTTAAATGCACAACTGCTCCCGCCCGTTCGCCTTTCTTTCATCGCGGTATAAATATGGGGGTCCCCCCACGGTCATTTTCACGCTTTCAAGCTCTCGGATCACGCACCATCGGCTCTCGTCATCTTTCTCTTGCTCTTTCAAAATCGGCTGAAATGGACCCTTCGCAGGTATTCATTCCGATTCCTCAAAGTTCAGATCAATTCTACTTAGGACCGATAGGTAGCATGTCGGCAGACACCGTTATCAATACCGAGATCCCTAGACTCCCCTTGTCGGCCGCTGGTTATAATATCTCCGAGTGGGGGAAAAGTTTTAGGGCCTGGCCCACCAGCCTGAAGGGATGGAGATACCCACCAATCATAGCAACTGCCGAGTTAGCTATGCAAGTGATACCTACCAATGTTAAGGTATACTCTTAGCAGACATAATATCCCCTACAAAGCGTAGGTTCTTTAAATCTTTCATGAATATATAAGGTATCTGATCGTAAGTCAATAATTCTTCACCATATCAACACACTAGTAACTCTAGCATCATTACCAATAATTCTAGGTGTCTTGGAATCGAATTTTTTTTTGCTCTATGACACTGATGTACAGTTTGACAACATAATCTGAATAACAAAATTGGGAACTTCTAAATCTTGATAGAATTATTGAATGTGCATTTCAGGATGCCAAGGGAAATACCACTTCCAAAGAAGTTGCGTGTCACAATTCACAAACCATAACCACCAATCATCCAACAAAAATGGTATCATCATTCATCAACATTCGATCAATATTCCATATTCCACAAAGAAAAACGAAGGGAAAATTTTCATCGCCTTCACTTTTCACTGGCTGCAGCTCCAGCCGGAGGTCTACTTGCATGTGGGTTGCGGCGGTCGGCTGGCCCTCCATGCGGCGGCGGCGAGCGGCTAGGATGGAGCCACATGGCCGCGCTGGGTGGAGCTGAGCCGAGGGCACAGGGCAGCGAGCGGCTATGGTTCCAAGCTCCAGCGGGAGGGTAGGAGCTATGTTAACCGGACCGCCACACCTAGCGTGTCCGAATCCCAGGTCAGGCCCAACCCGAGCACCGGACCAAGGTCTATTGGGCCATCTCCCCTCAAAAAGCTAGCTCAATAAGAGGGTGCTCCCTCACCTTTATAAACCATGCTCAAGCCCTCCCTACAACAATGTGGGACTATTCCAACAATCTCCTCCTCACACATTGGGCCGAGATTATCTAGGAACTACTTGGGCCCCCTGGGCCACACCTAGGCTCCCCCTGGGCTCTGATACCACTTGTTAGCCTGACCGCTACCCTAGCGCGTCCGAATCCCCAGGTCAAGCCCAACCTAAGCAGCAGACCAAGGTCTCTTAGGCCATCTCCCCTCAGGCCAGCGACTACGGCTCTAGGATCCAGCCGGCGGGGTCGAGGGCGTTTGCCGGGGGAAGGGCGGGAGCTATGGGCAGGGCCGACCGGCCGAGGACGGGCGCGGCGGGCGGGGGCAGGCAATCCACTGCCTTTTTCCTCCATATAATGCGCAATCAAATGCTCTGTTCCCATCTCTCTAAGATGCACATAGCCATTTCACATCCAAGCCTTTCTTCCTTCTAAACCGACTCCATCTTCTTCGGTCCCGAATTGGGGGAAAATCCTGAATTGCCGTCGCACGATGAGGATCTATCCAAATTGATAACTTATAAAGCATCCATGTCTACTCACGGTTCCTTTGCATTTTTCCTCTCAGTCTAAACATCACCGAAAAGCTCTCGCACCGTGGCTTTTCTCGCCGCCGCTGCCGCTTACAGTGAGACCTCTGCCTCCCTTCTATTTTTCTTGAATTGAAGCTTGATTTAACTCCTCTAGCACCCGTAGAGATCAACCCTGCCACCAGTTGCGGTCCACCGGCCTCCTTTCGCCGGCTCGGCTGCCGCCATGGGCGCCGCCGCATGCGCTCGCCGCGGGGCCGCATGGTCAGCGTCAAAGCCCTTTTTAGCCCGCTTCTAGGATCACTCCGATCTGGTGATGCTCCCCGTATTGGTGCCTGAGTCCGGCCGGCCCTCTCCCGCCGGCCCGGTGTGCTACTTCCGCCGCCGCCGCTAGCCGCGGACCTGTTGCGGCTGCCGTCAAAGCACCTTGAAGCCGCCCACGGCATCCCCTAGAAACCCTCTAGCCTCTCCAACTGTCGGCCGAGCCTCACCGGCCCTATTCGCCGGCGACGAGGACCATGGTGAGCCCCTTTGTTTTGGCTCTCTGACGTATGGGCCCTGGTGGTCAGTCTCCAGTACCGAGTCCCTTCACTGCCAGCCGGGCCCACGAGTCAGTCGGTCGTGTTTCCTCGCCCTGGGCACTGACAATTGAGCCCATATTGTCAGTGACCAGCCCAGTTCAATTGAGAGAGGTGCAATCGAAACAAAATACGTTTTCATGAGAGGAAAACGTAATTCCCTATTTTTCTTGGATTTACTAAACCGAACCGGATTCAAACTGCTATAACTTTTAAACCACAAAGCCAAATCCAGTGAAACCAATTTATAAATTTGTATAAAATTCCCTAGTTTCATAATATGTAGAAATATAAAAAGTTGATTTTGAAATTTAAATTCAAATTCAAATTTGAATTGTATGTAAGAAATTAGTTACATGCAAAATTTGTGCAAACTTGATTTAAATTCGTTGAAATAAATTTTTCTGAATCCTTGTCTTATATGAGTTCATAATATGCAAAGAAATCTAAATTTGGAATTCATTTAAATTAATTTGGAATTAAGTAAGTTTTCAATGTAGAAAATGATGAAATAATCATAACTAAATAAATATATCTCCAAAAATTATGAAACATTTTTGTTTAACTCATAAAATAGTGTAGAACCTGATTTTAGAAAAATAATTAAGGTGTACAATAATTCTTTTAATTGTTCCTTTTGTAATGCTTTATTGTTATTATTTGTTTGTATAAATTTCGATTCCTTTAAATAAAAAATTAAACATAATTAAATATAAAATCTTAACCTTTGAATTTATGAAATAAAATGAAATAATACATAATAAATAAATGTTATATGATATACTCGCAATATTGAAAGGATTACATATATTATGTCATTAACACATAAAATGATAAAACCGCAATCGCAATTTGCAATTATATGTATATTGATTTTGTTTGACACTTTAATTGACTTCTCTTGCTGTTATTGAAATTTGAGTTTTGCCATGTTCTTATTTAAACGATGAGTAGATACCAACATTACAAATTCCGTCGTCAACGATAGTGGAATTGATCTGACTGCAGAAGAACAAGGCAAGCACCCTTTGACCATCTTGAATCCCAGATTTCATAATTACTTAAAATGTATTAAGAATCTGCTTGCATGCTTTATATTTTTAGCAAATGTTTATTTTATGATTGCTGGTAATTATAACCACATTGATGGACTCTCCTCAATTATCTTGGGAACGTGAACCTTGATAACCCTAGAGAATGGTTGGGCTAAACTGGGAATACTCGATTACTAAATCGCTCATGCTTAGCACTATTCTAAGGAATTGTGGGCAACAATTATACACATGTTCAACTTTTTTTAATAAGATTGTAAATCAATAGTTGAAAACATAAAGAATGTTGGTAGCTTGTTAAAAATAAAAATAAAACTATGGATTTGATGTGGGTGATTATTGGCAATTAGCTGATTGTGTGAGTTTTAGCTTGCACGTAGATATGGGGAGATTATCGCCCATATCACTTTAAGGACCAAACGTAGTGTTGCATGATCCAAGTCTAACCGTACAACCATGAGGGCTGAAATGGGACAGCCTTAACCTATTAAATTATTTGAAACTGGCTGTGCACATTGGTAGGCAGTAGTAGCATGGGCAATCCGAGTAGGTTTGCTCGAAGGGGTGCCCTCACCGAGGTGTTGGGAATAACGTCTACCGATGTAACAGTGTACACCTAGCTATGGTGGGAAACGGTTGTTCTATTTGAGCTCAAAAAAGATTATAATTATTGTGATTTTTGTTTCTACCATAGCAGGGGTTTAACATCATTGGGCGTGTGCAAAGCTAGAATTGAAAAATGTTACGGTTATGTATGATCTCTCTGCGGCACACCAAAGGAAGTGTGTTAATTAAGCTTTGCATAAAGAGATGATCATTCCTTATAGGTCAAGCTGTACAACTCTGCAGAGTATGAAACTAATCGATTAGCCATATTCGCGATTATGGATAACTTAGAGAACTGACACTAGTTAGATGATTTAGTTTTGACAAAAAAGAACATGTGGTTCAAATTTTGATTAAACTCATTTTGATACCTTCTTGGAAATTGGTATAATGGATTTTATTTACTCACGAAGGGCTGTGAGTAATTTATCGCTTCTCGCTCACGAAGGAACGTGAGTGAATTGTTACTATATCATTTAATTACTTGTTAATTTAATTATTCGTCAAACTGTCTTAAATTCATTTATGCTTTCAATTATCATTCAGTACTACAGTTCAAATCAAGCTTTGTGCAAATTATCCGTAAAAACCCATTTTCTATACAGCTTGCATATAATTAGGAATTGTAAAAGTCTTGCAGTACAATTTTGTACTCGACTTGCAATCATGTGGTTTTTAGGTGAAGAACCAGAAAATCCAAATGATGATAATGCTAATGATGAACTCGTATTGTATGGCGACGGCTGCTTCTAAGGTCACCTTGTCAGTTGCTTGTGTAGTTATGGGTCTAGCCGGCACACTGCAAGATGAAGTTTTGCTACTATTATGCTTTTAGCGCTTTTGACTAATGTTATGTAAATTAAGAACTTCTGCTGCAATAAAACTTGTAAACTTTTGTATGGCTGTGATCTCGAATTGTGTCGGTGCATGCTAGCTACTGATCATGGGACTATTACAGAATACACTAAAGAACCTGTCTTTTATGTTACACCGTAACATAAAAGGGTGGGCCTCACACCTAGATGACCAAGAAAGGGTTTAAAAAGACGTGTGTAGGCAGTTGTACAGGGTTAGAATGGTGAGATTTCTTGGCTTGGTTTTTGCGGTGCCGGAACCGTACCGTGGCAGCGGGAATTGCGGGACAAGACTGCCATGGCAGCATCGTGGCAGCTGGGAGTAATGGTGTTGTAATTTCTCACGTGCCTGAGCCATGATGTGGCAGCAATCTCGGCCGATTTTGGTGCCGTGGCAAGGAGCGACGGCGCCCGGTGCTGTGCCGAGGGAGGAAGGAGGAGAGAGGCCAGTTAGCTGACTTGTGGGCCTGAGTATGGGGTGGGGCCCTCTTGGCAGTGAAGCAAAAGAGGAGTTCGGTTCATTGCTCTTGGACAGGCCAGAGATAAGATCATTAATTGAGGGGTCGTTTCGACTTGAAGATTTTTTTTATAATTTTCCTCTGCATTCTTGAGATAAGTTTTGTTATCCAGGAAAAAATTCAAGTTAAAATATTGTGCACAAATATTCCAGTAATTCTGACAATACAAACTACCCATTTTCATTTATTCTATTTTAAATTTATTTGAGTATTTAAAAATGCCTAAAAAATTTTAAAACTTTTTTTGGAGGTCCCTAGTATATTTAGGATACTACTATAAAAATTTTTAGATTAATTTATTTTATAATAATTTTGACATTGAAATCTTGAAATTTCTGGGTTTTCAGTTTTAGAATTTTTAAAGGCACAAAAAATGATTATTTTTTTTATTTTTTTATTGGTGATTGAATTATCCCTTCAGAAGATATTATAAAAATTTTAGCTCGAGATAAGGTCAATGAATTTTTATTATAATCTAATAAGCTTACAATTCACAGTCCAACTTCATTATTTCATACTTTTTTTATTAATAAATGTGTTCATATAGCTTTTAACTGCAAAAAAAAATTGAAGTTCCAGAGGTATCCTCTATTTAAATATAATGTTTATAGATTTTCTTGTTATATATTTTTATTTCCATTTGTTTATCGTTTACTAATTTAATATTAAAAATGGTTTTCCTTTAAAGCAAAAATCCAAGAAAATCAAATAATACCAGAAAATTCAGAATTAAACACATTCACAATTTAGAATTTTCATTCTCATTTTGTTTGAATTTTGAGGATGTTACGGCCGCTGAGAAAACTAATGCTCTGATTGATTCTGGTGGTACTTTATGCATCTTAATTGCTTTGGTACTATATTCACTTGTTCTCATGTTTCTTACAAATTATGACTTTCTTGTTCATTTTCCATCCAGTCCTCATTGACCCTTCTGAGCTCCCGGCAAATATTAAGTCACAAATACTAAAAGTGAAAGAAGAGTCCCTCAGCCGAAAAGATATTATGGACAGTGATAAATAAATGGATTGCTGCTTGTGATGAAGAGGCTTGGCTTGAAGAATATAACCAAGTTCTTTAGGCATATTTCTTTTGGTATTAGAATGCTTCAAATATTGTGCATGTGTATGTATGAACTATGAAGTACATGATTCAGTATAACTGGAATAGCTCTAACCGGTGCGGTAATACTTTCACCGCCAGAGAAACCGAAGATTTCCCTAGTGCAATTGTCGACCACAAGACGTTATTTGTTCAGCACACTATGTATTAGTACGTAATTTACGTAGGATTCAAATTGAAATATACATCACAAGAGTTATACTAGCTAGCAAGCCAATAATCTCCGTTTCGCCTATCATGCATCATTTACACACATGCAAGCCGGCCATTGCTAGCTGAACAGGAGGACCACCAATGCATTATTACCGATAAGTTATAGGTGAAGGATCTGTATTGAGAAATACATATGCAGTTTCGTCAAAAACTAAAATTTAGATATGAAACTCGATGCACTTACGTGTTTTTTTGTCTACATCTGAGTGCGTATATGCATGCCCTGCAGGGAAGTCATTATGTGATCTCTCTCCAAATATGAGAACATAAATTGTAGACATTTCATTGGCTGTTCGATCTAAACTTAGGAGTTAGTATTAGTATTTAGTAAGGTGCCACTGCAGTTGTTTTTTTATTTCCTGTTGTTGAAAGAGTATAGAAGCACCTCTTGCAACAAGATGACGCGTCCAAAATCCATCAAAAGCGAGAGAGAGAGAGAGAGAGATCTGATTCACATTACAATGACCAAACTGATCAACCAACCAAGTAATGAATCAGCTAGTACTAATTAATTGACCATATATTCTGTGAACAGAATCGAGCATCTATAGCGTTCGTATACCAACTAGAGTACGACTTTTCATAGGTAAACAATATCAAGAACCACATTTAACTGGGGCCAAGTATAAAATATGTGAGATATATCTAGCTGGATATGACAGAGGAGAAGAGATAGATTTGACATGACAAATTAACCATTTAAGTAAGCCACTAAATTATGGAGTTAAAAGGGTGACAAATCAATCATTATTAATCACAAGGGGCTGTGTATGCACAAACAACTCGTGGTCGATTAATATTTTTCTCATCCTTGAAAAGTACTCCTATACACACGCATTTCCTTTAGGTCAACACCCTTTATTGCAATAAGAGCTTCCATCCTCTCATTTGCACCCACATTTGCCGTCTGATTATATATGTGCCCTCACTTTATCAGGAGGGGTCCATATGCTACTATACATACAATATTGGTCTTAATAGGTGTAGTGCTTATCTTTAATGGCCATTTTGTTAAAGGTTTCCACCCTGGCAAGATGCCGTTTAGCCCTAAAATATTAGTATGAGTTAATCGCTCATTGGCTCGTGATAATAATGGTTGCGAGAGAGGTTAGCTAGCTTCAAGTGGCGATCCATGATTAGATGAGGCGCCTCCCAAGTCCCAGCAAACAAAGTCTATGCGAAATCTTTATTTTTTTCTTTCTTTCTTTGGTTGTCGCAACAAACTATACCGTGTGCTGTGTAGGTGTGCCCTCTCACTTTCTCTTATTTTTCGTTACATTGGGATGCTTACGCATGTTGATTAGTGAGACGTTTTGTCATCTAGCTTCTTTCTCCCCAATTATTTCATGAATTTAAGTGATTCATCTCGCGGTTCACAGTCAACTTTAGATATGAGATGTGTATGCATGTGTATGTCTGGCAAAACAATTTTGTTGCAACTCTTTCCATATATATACTCCCTCCATGCACAAATAGTTATCATTTTAAACATAGGTACAATCAAACTTTTGAAGCTTTGACTATTAATATTTTTTAAAATATTTAAATTAGATATAAAAATTATATGTGTAGATTTGTCTTCAAAAGTATTTTTATAATATTATAATTTTATTGGGTTTTATAAATATATTATAATAAAATTAGTGATCAAAATTATGTTTTAGAGACCGGGTGATGTCCAAAATAACAACTATTTATGACGAGAGAGTAGTATCTTTGAAGTTTTTACCCACCATTCGTTCAAGGCTATAGAAGAATGGCTTGACCATTGATCGATTGAATGAAACCAACATACAATGATGCAAATTAAATTGAAACTTTCAAAATCTGTAATTGATAAAATGGTTATGTTTCATTAATTTCGAGATATTTATGTGAACTCAGAATATTTATGTGAACGCAGAATGTTGAATTCACACACACTTTGATATCATGTTACCCTCATGCACCTACAGCGTATTCACGGTGGGGTAGTACAGAAATGGCCGGTACAGGGACTATAAAGATTTGATGCAACAAATGATGTTGATGTTGACCTGTGATCAAGTACTTACTAAGTTTTTATATTTCTTGTAACCCACAAAATGACTTTTGATGTTCTTCACTTAATTATGCACTCAACATTAATACAAAAGTGTTTAGCTATATATAACTAACTTTCCATGTTTCCCTCCTATAGTCTGATAACAGTTGATTTGTTTAGACTTATGTACACATACTATAAAGAAAACAAGGTGCTCGTGTGCTCACCGTACAGTATCACCAATGACTTACAATATTGATCCCTCTAAGATAAACATAAGGCTGCAAGTATATGTAGTTTGCTTCTGAAAGGTAACTTTCTTATATCTTAACATTATCCCTTTATAGATTTTGCAGAAGTAATTAATCTATTATTTGACTTGTGTTGGAGCTATATTATGTGATGTTTATAAACTGTAACACATGGCGCAAGCTGCTAATTCGAGGAATACGTTGGCTTAATATATGAGGTCATGGTCGAATTGTTTGTACTAGTTCCTTTTTTAATATTCTTTCCTAGACAACAAATTACTTGTATAAGCAACTAACGCAAGTATATAGTCGAAAGAACCGGCAGGAAAATAAACTAGAATTAGAAGCTACTTTTAGTACCTACATGCGAGGTAGTGTACAATTATCCATTGCGTTAATTTACTTATAACTTTCTCGGTGACACTACATTAAGTAGCAGTGTCTCATCATTGAGTGATTGAATAACAGAATCTTCCGATCCTTCGGAGATTTACATATACTCACTACTCATTGAGTAATATAAAAATCACTAGGGAAAGGACGTACATCTATCCATCAAAAAATTAAGAAGGCCAAGACGACACATATATTTCAGCCAAATCTATCTATATGAATGTGCATGTTCCCTGATGCCTGCATGCCGTATATCAATATGACACTAGGTTAATTGACTCAAACAATTCCACACACAATAATTTTTCAACGTAACCTCCAAAGTACATATGCATCGAGTTGCATTTCGATGACCTAAACATCTCACTCTTCATGTAAAAACAAGCAATTTAATTTAACGTCGAGTTATTACAGGTGCTATATCGATAAATCACTAAACCTATCATACCGATTAATCTCTAGTATCTTCGCTACGACGCTACAAACTTAATTGGATGTGGTGAAGTACAAGATGCACACATTGCAATATATTTATATATAAAAATCATGTAAAATTTAAAATTTGTATATGTAATTTTTACGAAGTTTACGACAATAAAATTAAGTGATACCTAGAAGCCTTGATCGAAGTATCAAACAGACAAAGGTTGCAACAAACCAGAGGGGGGGGGGGTGGGGGGTGGAGGGACGCAACTAGCCGACAGCATTTCTCGGTGACATATCCGAAATCACGAACAACCATGCGCTACATGCCATCCCTGAGGTTGGACTTTTTCGCTGTTGCTTTCCGCTTGTGTAGGCCAAGAAACAGCGACAGGCCAACCAACCATCAACCAATGGCGATCAAAGACGAACATATATTGGCACGAAACCGAATAATCTGACCTGTTTGTGTAGTGCATGAATTGAAGGATCGAGCTAATACGAGCTCGCAAATTAGCTAGTTAACTTTACCAGACTGGCCTCTCGTGGTTGCGGCGGCCTCTTCCTCGATCGCGCTCTTTGCCTTTTGTCTTTCGGACCCGACGAGGGATTAGGCTAGGTTTAATCACTCCACGAGCTTTAGCTAGCCTCGAGCTTATCCGCCATTCGCCCAAAGGCGACGTGCTTGTCGGGATTAGGAACCATGACACGCACAATAATGTACCCAATTAGCAATTAATTAATTAAGGCCGGCCATGGCTTGGCTTTCTTAAAGCTAAAGTTGCCACCGGAGTTAAAATATGGCGACTGGTACGAGTCACCGTCCTTGGAACCACCACTGGTCGCACGCAGCTGCCCAAGATCTAAGGCATCTCGATCGAAGGATCGATCGGCACGGCCACGGCGCCAACGGACCGGTCAAAAGATGGCGAAAAGAACGAAATTTAGACCCTGTTTGGTACAGTTTTAGATTCTAGTATAAATGGAAATAGTTTCAGATTCTTGATAGAAACGTTTTAGGTTGGATTCTGTGAATCGGATGGAAGTATGGAACTGGATTGAGACCGATTCAGCCACGGTATGGAAAAAGAAAAAACAATCCAAGGAGAATGTTTCGAGCTTTAGTCCGTTTGGTCGAATTTTTTTTCAAAATCTAATAGAAACAGTCCGGTTTCAAGTTACCAAACGAGGCCTTAATTAGATCGCCCGCCGGAGATCTCGAGCTAGCGAACGATCAATCGAACGAGCTCTCGACCGGACGGTGCGTGCGCCCATGCAGACACAGTTGCATATATATGGTATATATACTAGTTACTTGCCCGTGCGTTGCTACGAAAAACAAAATTGATAACGAAAAATAAAGATTAAAAAATAAAAAAAATTATTTCACAAGATCAAACATCTATCTTTAACGCTTCGTTTCTTGCGAAAGCTGGCCAATTAAAGCAACGCTTCGTTTCTTGCGTAGGGCAATTAAGCAGGGCAATTAAGCGACAATTAATGACGTGGGAAGAATGAACCACTGCCACCAAGTGCTGCTTTAGAATAGTAGAGATATGTCCATCCGTACACGGCAATCAGCTACAAATTCAGTGTGAACATGCAAACGTTCAACACATATAGAAGATTTTTTTTATATAAAAAATGAAAGTAAAAAAGGCAATGTAGACTAATAAAAGATCCTGTTGCTTGATATGCGTACAAGAAGAAGACGGAGGAGGAGAAGAATTTTATGCCACTCTCAGCTGAGACTGAGAGCCTGAGACCAGGCTGGCCGGTATACACGCGCTGGGATTAGCTGGCCTCGCGCGCATCAACGGCGGTAAATGTAATCACGTAGAGTGATAGAAACCATATGCAAACGGCGATGTACTATCTGATAATATAATCACTGATTTTTGTGAGTGTACGCGCAGACTCGATCAGTACCTATGTACTCCGGAACTTCGTAACGGAAGACACATACGTTTTGGGAGGAGCTAGCTTCTATATATATATGTATCGATTTTAAAAAGTTGCACAACTGTTGAAGTATGGATAAATAGTAGACAGTGATTACTTGTCCTTTCATTTATTTCAAGATTTATATAGATTGTATTAAGAGGTGATGATGAATAGAAACACTACTTATATGCTTTTCAGGAACCTTGTTATATCCGAAAAATAACAAAGAGATAGCTCTAAATATACCTCCGAAATAGTCTCAACTCTCAAGAAATTAATATCCAAAATACAAAGTGCATACTTTTGAGGCAGATGTGAGCTTTGGTTAATAGAATTACCGCATGTCTTAGCACCAATATATAGGTCATGAAACTACAGAATATATGCATAGATAACTCATCACAACCGACATATACAAATTTTAGCCAGAAAACTAGCTAGGCGCCACACCACTTGGACTAACCAACCGTTGCCAATATATGCGCAAACTATATACGTACCGCTACTTCATATTACTACTAAACTTCTATTTCAAATTAATAATATGCATGGAGAGCAACTAGGCTGCATCATCATTACTAGCTACCTGCCTCTAACTACTAGTATAAGGTATCCAAAGTTGAGTAATATATATCGGTGTGGAAGGTGAACATGGTTAATGATTAATAAGATGAATAATTTATGCACTCACACACCTTCCAAGTAAGAGGTCAGGATAGCATGAAGCCTAAATGTTTTAATCCTACACCGTACCTATGATTAACACCCTACATTATTTTATTGCAGCCTTAAAAAAGTGATGGTTACAAGTAACCTAAGATATCCGAAAGTAATGAGAAGGTGAAGCAGAAAACACCGTGAATTGTACTTACAAAACGTATACAAATCTCTTCCGATCTATACATGGCTCTTTCCAACCTCGAACGTCTTGTTAATCAAAACACCAAATCATCATATATATTTTTATCCCCAGAGTTAGCGGAAGTACGAGGCACTGTTACGGATATGCTCCCTCAAATATATATTCCTACTTTTCAATCGAGAGGAGAGATATCTTATCTGCTAACCCCGGACAAAAATAATCTGATACTACCAGCTAGGAGTAGTCGATCATGCCATATTTGTTCTTTTCATAAACTGCAGATGCACGCCAACAACACAATATAGGATATAGCAACAACAACAAAAATAGCATTACGGTAATAACTGTCTTAACGAACTTCTGATAAGTGGTTTTGATTTAGTATTGTCTTAATAATTATCTAATGGAGGGAATTTAACACCCCTTGTGTTCGAGGGCCAACAATACAGAAATTAACCTTTTGTCAGTGAGGCCAACGGAAGAGAGAAACTATATATCGAATTAAGGCTATTCCCAATGGGTAGTATCATACTCATTAATTAGATGCCACATAGGATTTTTTGCTGATGTGGCAAAGCATTAAATAGGAGGGAGAAGAAAGTTGTACTCCCTCTGTCCCACAGAGAGTGCATTTCTAGGTTTTTAAAACAGATTAGTGTGCAAGGTAAATGACTAATATGACCCTCATTACTCCATACATAAGCATGCTGGTGCTTCGGTT
This sequence comes from Rhipidocladum racemiflorum, assembly GCA_036346355.1. Taxonomy (NCBI): domain Eukaryota; kingdom Viridiplantae; phylum Streptophyta; class Magnoliopsida; order Poales; family Poaceae; genus Rhipidocladum; species Rhipidocladum racemiflorum. The sequence goes on along the minus strand of CM070576.1, from coordinate 63,549,683 downwards.
TCCACAAGCACTTAAATGAGTATGCATACACTTACAGCTTGGCCCTACCGACTAAAGATGCACTCTTTGTGGGACAAATTTTGAACATTAGAAATGCACTCTTTGTGGGACACAGGGGCGGACCCTCCCTTTAGGCATGGTGGGGTGGCCGCCCCAGCTACCGGATCAACTTGAGACCTTCATTATACATGTGTGAAGAGTTGATGATTTCATTATTTGTCATGATCTTGGAAGTTTGGCCCTAAAGATGGTTGAAACTGAAAAACATCTTGCTTTTCCATTGGTCTATCGCCTCATTGAGTTGGCATTGATCTGACCAGTGGCAACTACATCGGTTGAAAGAGCCTTCTTGGCTATGCACTTAATCAAGGTTGATTTGCGCAACAAAATGTCTGATGATTGGTTTAATGACTTGATGTTGTGCTACATTGAGAAGGGTATTTTTAAAGTACTTGATTGTGATAACATTAATAATAGGTTTCAAGCCATCAAAAACCAGAGAATGGACTTGCCAACATAACCTAGACAACTAAGACACGCTTAGTGCTTAAGTAGTGGTATGTATTTTCATAATATTAATCACTTTTTAGTATATGATCACTTCATTATATCTCACTGGTCCTTATTTATCTATTTGTTAAATTGACAGGATGATCTATTATTTTTTAATCATTTGATGAATTTTGAATTATATGGTTGAAAAATTGGTGTTTACTCTTCATGTGAGAGGTATCATCTTAAATCTTCTTATATGTCGTTCATTTACCGTTTACACTCTAATGTGTGTGATTGGAATACAAATGTTGTGTCTATGCGGTATATTTCTACTTTTGGTTAAGTTTGTCGCTCAAGTTCGCCCCACCTAATTTTTTTTGCTGGGTCCGCCACTGGTGGGACAGAGGGAGTATCTTGAGCAAGATACCGCTTTGGCACGATATCTTAGGCCGTGGCACAGAATCTAACGCCCTAGGTCCACTTTCATAGACACAACATCACACCAATTAATTATTTTAAACATATAAGTATGATACTATGCATTGTAGAGAATGTTTCTTCAATGCAGTATCATACTTTTCATCCTATGTGGTATTCTTGGATATTAGAGTATGACACTTTGCACTGAGAATAGCCTAATACGAACACGATGCAGCTGTCAGTGAAACACGGAAGCTAGCATTATGCAAGGGGATGAAGTGTATGGCTGGCTGCATAATTACCATAGACATACGAGCACATCTCCGGTGTCTCCCCTGTCGTGTCCATCTCTCGAGTGACTTTTTCATCCTTAAGGTTAGGGTTTCACTCCCCTTTCCCATGCATGCTTACTTGCAGGGCAGCGTGGGCCTGTGCGGTGGGCCCCACTTGCAGTGCCACACACACATGGGGCTTCAGCGGGAAGAGCGTGACCCGTTCCCGAGGAAAGCGAGCTCCTGCGCTGCCTGGCCATGGCCGACAGCCACGCCGAGTTACCGCCTGGGGGCGGCCGCACTTGGCCGCACGTGACAGGGCACGTGGGGAGAGCCGGAGCTTGGCTCGGCTGCGTCGGCTCGCTTTTGGTGTACGGCGCCGTTCGCTCGGCTCCTGGATGGGGGTACTTGTCGAGAGCTGATTAGCCAGGCACACTTCCCAGTGTTGATGTTGGAGAGGTAAATCTTTACTATTATAAAGCAACAGTTGGTGGCAGTGGTGAGTTCTATCCACGTCATTAATTGCCCTACTTAATTGCCATGCTTAATTGCCCTACGCAAAAAACGAAGCGTTGCTTTAATTGAAACTTTTTAAAACGAAGCGTTAAAGATAGATGTTTGATCTTGTAAAATAATTTTTTAATCTTTATTTTTCGTTATCAATTTTGTTTTTCGTAGCAATGCACGGGCATGTAACTAGTTAAAGCCCTAAAAAGAGGTGCAGTAGAAAAGACCACTTGCCTCACTGTCTGATGTGAGAGCGAAAATTTGGAGTGTATTGCGTTGGGGGAGAAATGTAAAGGTTCATGGAGGTACAACAAGAGCACTCCACAGCAGCTGATCATTTTTCAGAGGAATTAACTTGTCAGCACGGCGGCACCTGACCTGATAAGTGTGTACCCCATGTTTTTCTACCAGGTTGACCATTTGCATGAAATATCTTGCACCAATACACTTTGGTTATATATGTTCTAGGAAATGCATACAAATGCGACTTCCTTAAAGGGAGGTGTTAATATATATACAGGTTGACAGATTAAGCTTTTCTGTCAGATGTAGCGCAACTAGCTCTCTAGCTATGTGCATGAAGCTTACAAGATTTTGGTCAGCGCGGAAACGTGTCGAGCAAGCTAGAAAACGTGTATATGATTCCTTTCTCTCTTTAAGTTCTCGACGACTATGCTAATTCCAGTACATTAATGAATTTACTAATAGTCCTTGTTTGTCAAACGTCAAATTAAGGCCTGCCATTCTATTGACAAGATCAAAGAAAAGAAAAGAGAACAAAACCAAAAACTATCCAATTCCGGACATGAGAAATATATATATATATATATATATATATATATATATATATATAGATATATATATATATATATATATATATAAATGGTTCTGTACCCCTAGGAGTATGTACTCTCACTCTCAATATACCGCTTAAATGATGTTATTATACCTCTTTATCCTTTTGAGTATACTCTAATACTGATTATAAGATACTCTAAAGTGAGTTCCATAAAAAATTTCATCAAAGTCCACCATGTGTAGCATAATTTATTTATATACCTTTTTTCATATGAAAAAGGGTATATAGGGGGTGTTTGGCAGAGCTCCAGCTCCACCAAATTCTTGGAGTTGGTGGAGCTAGGTATTCCTAGCTCCACCAAATTCGTGGAGCTGGAGCTGTGGATATATTAAGAATGTTTAGGTGAGTCATCTTGTTTATATTTGAGAATAAAATTATAAACTTAAGTCACTTTATTTCAGTTTACAAGTTTCAGCTCCGAGGTGGAGCTGGGATCTGGAGCTCTGCCAAACAGGGCCATAGTAAAAAAAAAAAGGGCTCCGATAAATTTTTCAACAATGTCGTATTGTAGTATCTTAGAATTATTATTGAAGTATACTGAAAGTGATAAGGGAGTGTGTGTGTGTGTGTGTGTGTGTGTGTGTGTGTAGACACACGAATATATGCATATGTTGAGAAGCTTATGTTACATAATATTCTTACTAATTTAATTACATACAGAGTTAATTAATTTGTATCTGGTCACTTTTGTTTATGTGTGTACAGAAAAAAGAATTTGAAATTCTAAGTTGAACGGAAATTTGAGAAAAAGAGGAGATGTTCCAAGATCTCCGGATTATTTGGTGCACATATAAGTAGTGCTAACTAATTGAATTATTAGTTAAATTAAGACTCTTGTTAAGTTATACTATCCTTACACTAACGATAGATTTTGTGATCTAGACCTACCCTTTTTCATGGTTACTCTTTTGTTGCAATTAAATTAATCGAAGTTGTTCAAAAAAAATTGGAGGAAGAAAATGTAAGACCTTAGATGTAATCTATATATGAAACATATAATACTGAGATACTATTATTGGTATATTGTAACGTCAATATATAGAACCACACGTACAAGACCAATATATACTCCATCCATAAACTCATAAAGAGCGGATAGCGTTCGCTCTAGATTTTTACGGTCTATTATATAATAGCGCCGGGCATGGCTGCACGAGCTAGCTGACCTCATTATCATAAAGTTACATGATTGACAGCTGATTACATTTTAATTACAAAAACAATGAAGCTAATACAACTTGACAGAGCACTTAAACTATTGTTCTTTCCTCTCGATATCCTACTTCGTTTCCTCTCTGAAAAAGTTATACATTCCATGTCTTTGTAGTTGAAAATTACCGTGTGCGTGGTCGAATAGATTTCCCTCCAAAAGATCAAGGAGAAGTATTAAAAAAGATGTGCATCTTTGGGCGAACCGGTGTGAGGTTACTCATGTTAATTGGTCTCATTAAAAGATGGTAAAAAGTAATCTAGTGTCCAAAGTTTTCATGTCATCACACGTAGTGAAAGTACTGGAATGCAGGTTACGGTTATACGAATTGATAAGATATAGCATATTAAAATCAGTTAGAGCGAGGATGATGTGGGTCATCCATTTGACTTGACATTGTTGCCGGAAAGGACAATGGGCAATTAAAAACGCATCAATCAATTCGTGAAACTAAAATTTTATGTTTAGAGAGATTTGCATATCATATATACTTGTACATGTCCATCACACGCAGCGTGTATTTGTGATCCATGAGCATATATATATAGGTATCGCTAGCTCAATAAATTAACCGCTGCTCAGCTCGTTAGCTCGGTCCCATTTTAAAGCTAACTAGCTGTAGCAAACGCTAAGCCAATGTCACGATCGTGATCACCACCAAATTAATATCATGCAATATCATGCGACTAGGTAAAAAGAGTGGACAAATAAGTGGCATGCAACTGATTACACTTCTATGGATAAATTCGTGGACTCATAAAGTTCTAACGGAGACATGTGCATAGAGATCGATGGGCACTAAGATTTGAACTATTTTGAATGAAGCAGTACTTAATTACCATAACTCCACCACTCTATCAAAACGTGGTTTATCGAAAAATATATAACTCTTGCGACCTGCAGTGTTTCGAGTAAAGTCTAAAACTTTTAACATTAAGAAAAGACTAACAAGAGTACATACCAATATTGTGCATGCGTAGTATGAACTCCGCACCGATTTGTATATATTACCCCTCAGCAAGGGTCATACCTAACCATAGTACAAACAATCCTAGCGCAGCATGTGCTGGTGTGGGCCCCACGGGAGATCAGTATGGACATGCCTCTACCCCAAGTAGTATTAACCCTGGATTAGTGGTCTTAAACCACAGGTTTAATAACTTAACCCAGGTTAATTAGCATAACACTTACAATGAACACGCTAAGCCATCACCATCGCCAAACATCACATTTTTGCATCATAGTTCGTCCCGCTCCCCGTCCCTTCTCCGAAGTCTCCTCACAGCTGTTACGAGCACATCGTATACCTACGAAACTGCCACGTTAGACCCACTTATACACATGATCCCACATGTCATAGCTTTATTTCTTCCACATATATAGCTGTGAAGGATCGATACACAAGAATTTGTTCTCCTAACTCTCTCTCTCTCTCTCTCTCTCTCTCTCTCTCTCTCTCATTATTTTATGTGTTGCACCTCCTACCGCTAGATGGAAGAACCTCTCAAACCCTTCACTTTCTCCTCTTTCCTCTTGTGCCTCTCTTCATAGCTTGCCTTTCTCTTCTCTCTCCCCTCCCCTCCCCTCCCCTCCCCTCTCCTCCATCCCTTCCCCCCTCTCGTATCACAGAGCTCTGTGTTGGTGTTCTCCCCTCCATGCAAGCACTCTCTTGCTGCTTTTTTTTTAATCTCTTCCCTGTTTGCTTCTTTGTGCATCCAAAAATTTTAAAAGCAAGCAGTAGCATAAACAACTCCCCACTTTAAAAATCATTGCTTCCTTTTGCAACACTTCCTTTTAACCCTAAAAACAAAACATCACTCTGTTTCAATTTGTTTTTTTTCCCTATTTTTCCGTGTTTTATTTTTGAATTTTAAAAGTTTTGATGGCTAGCTACAGCTACATCAGTACATGAGCTAGTAGAGAAGCATGGCTGGCCTCGACCTCGGCACCGCCGCGACGCGCTACGTGCACCAGCTCCACCACCTCCAGCACCCGGACCTCCAGCTGCAGCACAACTACGTCAAACAGCACGAGCCGTCCGATGACGACCTCAACGGCAGCGGCAGCGGCAAAGGCGGACAGTACGGCGAGCACGACGACGGCTCGCCCTCCTCTGGCCCTGCCGCTGATGGCGCGGGTGGTGGACCTGGGGACATGGTGGCTCGCCGGCCCCGAGGGCGCCCGCCGGGTTCGAAGAACAAGCCGAAGCCGCCGGTGATCATCACGCGGGAGAGCGCCAACACGCTGCGCGCGCACATCCTGGAGGTGGGGAGCGGCTGCGACGTGTTCGAATGCATCTCCACGTACGCGCGCCGGCGGCAGCGCGGTGTCTGCGTGCTGAGCGGCAGCGGCGTGGTGACCAACGTGACTCTGCGGCAGCCGTCGGCCCCCACGGGCGCCGTCGTGACGCTGCAAGGGAGGTTCGAGATCTTGTCGCTCTCGGGCTCCTTCCTCCCACCGCCGGCACCCCCCGGCGCCACCAGCCTCACCATATTCCTCGCCGGGGGCCAGGGGCAGGTAGTCGGCGGCAACGTCGTGGGCGCGCTCTACGCCGCGGGCCCCGTCATCGTCATCGCAGCGTCCTTCGCCAACGTCGCCTACGAGCGCCTCCCGCTGGACGACGAGGAGGCGCCAGCTGGGCCGGCCGGCCTGCAGATGCAGCAGCCCGGCGGTGCCGATGCCGCCGGCAGCATGGGTGGTGGCCTTTTCCCTCCCGACCCTTCGGCCGCCGGTCTGCCGTTCTTCAACCTGCCGCTCAACAACATGCCTGGCGCCGGCTCTCAGATCCCACCGGGCACAGACGGCCACGGCTGGACCGGCGCACGGCCACCGTTCTGACAGGTGCATGGGCGTTTAATTCCGGTGTGAGGAGAAGAGAGAGAGAGAGAGGAGAGATCACATGAAGAAAGGAATGGACAACACAAGGTTCAGGGCAGCTTGCAAAAGGTTAGCGCACGCACGACTCAAGGCGATCGACCGCTCTATTTCTCTCTCTGTACAATTTCCTAGTGTTTGCTCGATCTCTGATTATGTGTTTTCCTTGCTCTTTTTTTTTTTTTTTTTTTCCTTTTCTTGTCTGTCTTGAACCTTCATTTGTGGTGTAACCTTTTCTTAATTTTCAATTTGGCTTTTAATAAATAGCCTTTAATTTGTTCGAGCATGCATGGGCTTCTTGTTCTTGTTTGTTACGTTTTTGTCGATGAGAGTTTCGCTTCAAATTGATAAGAGAAAAAATTAGTGGTGTTATGTGTCCGTGTGGCTTAAGCTGTCAATTCTTACTTTATCAGTTAGATGTGCTGTGCACGCTTATGGGATATTGTTTTTGTGTGATACAAAGGTGTTAGATGCATGCCTATGTGTAATAACTAGTGATGTCTGTGATATTATACTCCCTACTTAGGATAACTCAGCTGTACTAACATAATCATATCATCTCGATCAGTTCTTCTGGTTCTAAGTTTATGTGGGAGTTTGGGAACCGCATCACAAGTTACAATTCTTTGCTCCCACGTGTGCATGCTTGCCATGGTTTAAAATTCACAAAGCTGCTAATAGTAATTGCATCCTCTCAAAACAAGCTATCTAGCTCATGGGGAATCCTCACTAACTGTTTGTCTATGTTTCTTGCCACTCAGCGTTTTCCCTCATGCTCTTTCTTGTCCTATATGCATAGATCGCAAGATGCTACAAGTAATGGAAAGAACAGAGACTAGTTTTCCCAAGTTCTTGGGACTTGCACACTCAAAGATTCCTAAGGTTTCCATTGACGACATGTATTGTTGCATTCACCATGGCCTCTTTGTATTGCAGCACAGGTCATATCTTGGCAATAGTGTTTCATGCATGGCTTAACTCTCCCCTTGTATTGTTTGTGTAGAATTATTTTGATGGTATATATACACCTTTGCACATTTTTTAGATAATAGAATATTATATCTCCCGGCCTTTGTATGCCTTTGTATGGTGAGATACACACAGCTAATACACCTTTGCACATACCAGTTTTTCTTTATAAAACATGTTCAAGTGTTAAGGTCAGTATCGATTGAGATACATTAGTTCCTTATTTCATTCCACGTCGTCGTTCAAAATGCATCCATATTTAATTTGCACTGAATTTACTGTTGAAAATCGATTTATTGGTTACCCTGTTTAGCAACAAAGGATTAACCATGAATTCAACTTGAAGTTTAAGTGCTAGATTTTAGAGATTAGTATGATTTGGATGAACTTTTAACTTCACTGGTTGTTAATCAGTTCATTCTATATATATTTGATTGCCTATCTTGTCAATTCAGTCTTTCTGTATGCATGCTCTGTATTACACAGTCTTTGAAACAAGAATGCTAACTATCAAACTTTTGATAAAGTTTAATTTCATGTGCAAACTCCAATATTGTTGTTTTAATTTGGTCCTTCAATCGAGTGGCCAGTTCTATTGAATGTTGGCATGATCCATATGTTTTTCCTTATATTGCACGGCTGCCCCCTTTTTTATGTTCTCTCAAATAGATTCCCTAGATACGCTATACATGGACTGATGGAACAATTTCTTTAATTAAGTATAAAAGGATGAACCAGTGCGCATATTTGCATGAATTGAAGAGTAAAACAACATTGCTTTCTAAATTTTTCCTCATGAACCTAAATTAAATCATCTCTACTGAATGAGTTAGATTAACTGCAATTTTGAATTGCAATGTTGGTTGCATATTTCATTCAGATTAGTATACATGCATGGAGCCAGATAGACAAAGTAGTGCCTAATATGTGTGATTAGATTTCCATAATATGAAGCTCCACAATGAACTAAATACATAGCATACTAGTTGCCAAATTGCAAGCACTAATAGTATCAGCCCTTTATGCACGCGCTCTGATCCGATATATGCTTTTGAGTGAGCAGTGCTTCTATGCTTTTCCTTCTAGTACAAGTTGCACAAATCTTGAAACAAGTGAAGGGGTAAGTAATCACCATCTACCCTTCATTCATGTTTTAATAGTTGTGCAACTTTTAAAAGGAAGAGCATAGAAGCACTTCTCGCTTTGAGTTATTCCCTTTGCTCTTCATGTCAATTTTATTTAATGTGCTAAACTGAAAGCGTGAGTACATGCAAGAAACATTGATTTGTTCCAAAGCATATCTCATATAAAGCATCAAACACTTGATCGTAGTGTTCCATCCAGTTAACATTTGAGCCTGAAAGACGCAATGTTGGGCGATCAAGTAGTTCTTGTAGGTGTTTATATACAGTGGACTTCAGCTTCGTTGCATACATAGTACAAGCTACGCAACCATTCTTAAGTATGATCTGAAGCAGATTTAAGCTGCTTGGTACTGTTCTTATTTAATACTTCAACAATATTTGCCATAAATCTACCTGCGAATAGTCTACATCACAGAGCATGCATACGGGTTCTCCTCACTGAGGAACTCATTAGGGTGTGAGCAATGCAAGAACGATGTGTCCTGGTATCCTTCGAGCTCAGCGTGTGTGTAGCTCACACAATACGGGTACCCACAGACACCGCCGCCGTAACCGCCGCCGCCGCCACGGTGCCACGGGTGCGAGTAGTCGATGAACTGTGGATGCGTGCAGGGAATGAAGTAGGGGGCGACAACCTCCTTGACCTTCTCCTTCTCCTCCTCCTCCTGATCCTCTTTCTTCTTCTTCTTCTTCACCTCGACCTTCTCCTCCATGATGAGCACCTTCTTCTCCACCTTCTCGATGATGCAGTGCTTGCGCGTCCTCTGGAAAATGTACTCGGCGAGCTTCTTCTCGTCGATGACGCCCTCGACGACACACGTGTTCTTGCTGAGGTCTGTCTTGGCCTCATAAATACCTGTATTAGCAAGTGAACATAAATTAGCATGTATATACGACTGTACCGATTAATTGGATTGAAAGAACCGTCGGAGAGAAATTACTCTTGTGCTCAAGTAGAATCTGTTTGACCCTTGCTGCGCACTGAGGGCAATGCAATGGAACCTTTACTGTTATGATCTTCAGCTCCTTTATTATCAACAAAAGAAATCAATGATGCAGATAAATGAAAACCCAAGAAAATTAAGGTGTTCTGCGCAGTCATCCTCACCCATGAAAATTAAGGAGTTTCAGTGCATCTAGCTGCATATATAGAAACAACATTTACACTAAAGCCCTGTGTGGTACGGTTCCAGATTCTAGTAGAAACGGAAACGGTTCCAGATTCTTGGTAGAATTAAACGTTTCAAGTAGGATTCTGTGAATCGGGTGGAACGGGGTTGAGATTAATTGATTCTGCCACGGAGTGGAAAAAGAAGAAATGATCCGAGGAGAATCGTTCCTAACTTTAACCCGTTTGGTTGGGTTTCTTTTAGAATCTGGTAGAAATTGCCAAACGGTACCTAACTTTACAACGTATACGTAGGTGGTTTTCACTTTTCAGAGAGGTTACCTCCTTCTTGGTCTTGACCTCAGTCGTGACTGTGTCTTTTGCGGGAGGTATCAGCTCAACTTTCTTCCGGCAACCCTTCTCAACTTTCAACCTGAGCTTCTCGACATCGAACCCGACGCCCTTCACGGTCACCTTTCCTGCCCCGGCGTCCAGTTTCACCTCCTGAACCCCTGTTGTGCCCGCAGGTGGCAGGTGTTAGTATGCTTCTATGCACCAATTAACGCAAACAAAAACGAAGCGGCTTTGTGATCATACAGAAGCACGCACGCACGCACGCACCTTGGAACTCGGTGAAGTGTCTCTCGATGTCGCGCGCGCATTGCCCGCAGTGGATGTGCACCTTGTAGACGGCCGTTCTGACCTCAACTTTGGTCTCTCCTCCCATGCCGATTTTGCTAGGTTAATTACGCCGCTGATTAGCTGTTGCTACTACGAGGTACGAACTGCTTGGCATGCGATAGGTCGATGCTGTGATATGCATGGGGGTTAATTAATATGGGCGGCTTGAGAAGGAAGCTTCAGGTGTGCAGGTGTTTGTTGGAGATTTGTTGAATGTGGTTTGCTTGATGGTTGAGAAAAGCAGTCTAGAGCTCCAGATCTACTACACACTTCACAGAAGCTTTCAACTGGGACATGACGTTGTGCCGTGGTTTTGTCAATCCAAACTCACGGTTCATCAAGAATGTTTCCGAAGTGGTTGAGTTGTTTGATCGACCACTGGGTCAATTTGTAGGAAAGGAGATTAATTTATGTATGCTCTGTGCGACAATTCGTCTGCCAAGCGAAAGAGTTGACGGTTTCCAAGTCCACCCTACGATCAGCGCGCACGGACAGAAGAGAAAGTTTTTAAACTATGAATTACACCTGAACAAGTTCATCCATTTCGACATTTCGAGCAGGCTAACTGCATCCAAGTCCAACAGAAAAAAAGAAAAGAAAAGAAAAGAAAAGGCTGAACAGGCTGATTGGATAAAATTTTCAAACAGCCCAATCAATTTTTGGCGAATAGCCCATAACAGATGGGCCTCCAAACTTTGGCCCGCACACATTTTGCTCCGCCGTGGCCTAACTCTTATCTCAGACTCCTCTGGAAAAATAAAAATCGCTAGTAGTGCGTTGTATGCACGTACGTGTCACGACTCTCGTACCGTTCACGCCGGCGCAACGAGCAGAAAGCCACCACCGCGCGCGAAGAAAGAAAGCAACGGGACGCACCGTGCCGTGCGGCGTGCGCGCACAGCGTCGCGCGTGGGCCAGCGCGGATCACATGACGCGACGCGATCCCCGCCTTGTCCGCCCCAACCCCTCCCCACGTAGCAGTTTAGCACCAAGAGTCCAAGAGAGTCGCGCGCCGTAACAAACCACGGTTTTGGTGGTGTTTGCTGAGGCAAAAGCTTTTCTAGCCTGTCTTGCTTTTACAAAAAAATAATAATAAATTAACGAACGAAGTTATAAAAATAGCTCACTTTAAATCATAAAAGTGTTAGTACATAACATATATTATCTATCATGTTTATTTACTATAGGCAAAATAGGGGTGCTCGATAAGAGATACAGCAACATCACCTGTCGCGCACTCGAGCGCGATAGGTTTCTGTTGCCCGTCCTAGCTTGACAGCATCGACCATGATATACGAACGCAACATGCGATATATGTTTGGACTTTTATTATAGAAGAGATATGTTATTTTTATAATTTCGTATGTTCAGAGTTCGATTTTTTTTTTAAAAAAAATATGAGCGGGCTGGAAAAGCGTTGGTTCCTTGTTCGTTAGCAGTAGTTGTGTCGTCGCTGGTTGTGGCTGGCGTCTGCCGCCGTGTGATTTGCTGAACGGACTGGGATTTGATTGCCACCTGCGTTCGACGTGAATATCAATTTGTCGAACCGTCTGTGCGTGCCTTCGTGCACGATGTGACGGATGGGTTCGGGCCTTTCTAATAGTGTGTGACGGACAGTCACTCGCAGGTGTCTCAACTCTCATCAGACTCTGACACTCCTATGGGAAGTTGATAGGTTTGTTACACCAGAATGAAAACGACACTAGACAAAGAAATTTGTGTAGAAATGCGTGAAATGTTTCTTTTCAAAGTTTTGGTATAGATGATAATGGTATAATCCTCTTTTTTATGATACTATAGACCATAACAAAATATTCTGAAGTGCGTATCATGCTAATCCCATGATCAGTAGCTAGCACGCACTGTCACAATTTAAAAACATAGCCATACAAAAATTGCATAATTTATTATAACGAAAGTTCTTTTACATATAATATAAAACAAAAGTAAACCAAAGTGAAAACTTTTTATCTTGTAATATGCCAATTAAGCCCAGTTTTTTACAAGCAACTAACAAGGTAAACCTTAGAAAGAGTCATCGTTATTAAATCCGTTTCCTGTATCAAAATAAGCATCTTCGGGAATATATGATCCTTCACCTAAAAAAAATATTAATGACAAGTTGAGTACAAAAATACTCGCAAGACATTTACAATCTTAAAATTTATGCAAGTCGAATCAAATGAAAGGATGCTATGGTTATTTTGCATAAATCTGAATTGACTTGTAAATATTAAATAGTAAATTGAAAGCGTAATTGAAATAAAAAAATAATTTGATGAGTATATAAAATAACAAGTAAGAAATAACATAAATGTAACAATTTACTCACAGCCCTTCGTGAGTAATAAATTGTCCAACGCCATCATATGGCAACATTTAAATAAGATATAAAGAAAATTAACAAAATTATTCAGTTCCATATCATCTATCTTATCTTTATGAAAATGGAAAACATCTGATTTTACCAGGTGTTCATGACCACGAGTGCGGCTAATCGATTAGTTTTAACTCTGCAGAGGTGTACTGCTTTACCCACAAGGAATGATCATATCTTTTTGCAAAGCTATTTAACGCACTTCTTTTAGTGTGTCGCAAAGAGATCGTACATAACCGTTATATTATTCAAACCTAACTTTGCACCAGCCCGGTGATGTTAAACCCTTGCTATATATGGTGGCGAAATAAACATTCACATAAACCATAAATACTTTGAGCTTAATAAACAATAACCATTTATTCTAGTAGCAAGGCGTACACCGTTGCACCAATATGCATTTACCCACAAGTCCATGTGAAAGCCCCTTACAAGCAAACCTAATTGGAATGCTTGTACTTCTTCAACCTACCAATATGCCAAGCTAGTTTTAAATAATTTAACAAGTTAAGGTTGTTCCATACCAGCACTTGTGGTTGTACGATTATCTTAACATGAAAACAACACAATAGTTCAATCCTTAATACAACCTAGGCGAAAAAATCTCCCCTATCTACGTGCAAGTTAACGCTCGCACAACCAGCTATTGCCAATAACTCACCCATGGCAAAACCATAGTTTTATTTTCATTTTTACCGAAATATCAGTATCATTTACTGCCATATCCAAGTTTGTTTTTTTTGCATAAAAACACATGTTTCTCCTTCTTAGCGGTTGGTTGCTAGAGCATGGCTAAACATGTGTAATTATTAATCGAGTATACCCAACTTATCATTATGAGTATATTCATCAACTAGGGTTATCGCAGTTCACGTGTCAATATTGATTAAGGAAATCCATCAATGAGGGATTATAACTACTAGTATTCACAAAATAGGCATTCTTATGAAAAATAGTGCATGCATGTAAATTCTTATTCAACATTTTAAGTGATTATGAAAACTAGGATCAATATGGTCAAAGGGGGTGTTTGCCTTATTGTTCATTGAAGAACTCAGTATCGAGGTCGTCAACGACAGCGTCTACGACATCGGTGTCTACACATCGTCAATTAAGAACATAGCAAATAACAACTTTCAATAGTGAAAAAAAGAAGTCAAATGTACAAAATCAAATAGAAATCACTACACAACAATAAGAAGGGATGTGGGTTAGGGTTTCGTGATTTTATGTATGAATGTGCTACTTTTATGTTGCAGTTTTTTTATTATTAGTAGTATGAGATCACACAATGCACAATACTTATTCTTATGTTTTGCTTTATTTTATTTTACGAATTCAAGAAGCTAAGATTATAGATTTAGCTATATTAAATTTTAAATTCAAAGGGCTAAAGTTACTTGTACTAATATAAATTAGTACATAAAGCAATAGGGTCATTAGCAAATAAAAGTTGCATGATACACCCTAAGTATTTTTGCAAAATCTCTACTATCTATCTCATACAAGTAAATTGGTTTCACTATATTTGAACTTAATTTAAACAAATTATGAATTATTATTTAATTAATACATTGAAAACAATCCTAATTAGAAAATGATATAAACTAACTCAAAATTTAAATTCCTTTACATCACACAAGGATTACAATAAAATTTGTCTTATTCAATTTGGACTTAAATTGCACAAAATTTACATGAAGCATATTTCAAATTTACACTTTAAATTTGAATTCTAATTTAAACCAATGATCAAATTAAAACTATTTTTGTATATTCTAAAACTAGATGGTTTAACATGAATTTGGAAACTTGTTTCATCAAGTTTGGATCTAAGCTTCGAAAGTAATGGATAAATGAACTAGTTCTGTTCACCTGTGCCGCTCATTTGAATCAGGCTGTTGTCACTGATAATGGAGTCCACCAGTCAGCGACTCCGTGTGGTTTAGCGTGCGCGTGGGTTGTGTGGCTGACTAACATGTCAGTGAAACGCTAGTGAGCACTCAAGATTGATAGCCATGGCCCACCTGGCATAGACGCCGAGCAAAGGAAGATGATCGACAAGCTTGCCGACGATGAGATAGAACCGAAGGCCGGTGGGCGAGAGCTTGATGAGCACCACTATGTTCATGCACATATAAGGAGTGGGTCAATTAGATCTTGCGGTCACCGGAGCAGGGGTCTCGATGGTGAGGGGTGGAGAACTCGCTGATGTTAAAGATGTTAAGGTGAAAGAAAGACTTATGGCTTCGGTCGAGTGTTGTATGATTATCAGTGAACATCAAAGAGCATTTCCCCGTGCTTAACCAGGAAAAGAAAGGAAGGTTCAGGTTCTCACCGTGCGAGGGCAGCGGCGGCCAGAGGTTGCTCGGTGAGGCGGCTCCAAGGGGGACTATACTTTAAATTGAGTAGTTGTTATGATTCTAGAGGTTAAGGAGAAGCTATAGGCTCAGCTAATTGAGGAACAAACCACTGGTATGGGCTCGATCGAAGTTTCCCCTTTTCGGTTGTTTTACCGGAGTTAGAGAAGAATGTGGGATTTGCAGCTTGGGAAGAAATGTGATGACGAGAAGAGTTCCCAGGGTGGCTTGGCACTTTTATAGGGCATTGAGGCGGTTGTCACAGGGTTTAAAACCGAGAAAAGCTCTTGCGGCCAATAAATCTTGAGGTGGTGACGGTCAAGACGTTCTTTAGAGCTTTCTCGACCACGGTACAAGGCACGGTATAGGTGACGAGTCGCGGTGGAAATGACGGTTAGCTATTCTCTTGAGATTGGTGAGATTGCGGTGTGGATGAGACAAACAGAGAGGCGGTGCTCGGGATTTTCCTCTGGTGGCTTCGCACGAGAGAGGATAGGGTTGAGGGAGGAAGCTGAAGTTGACATGTGTGTCAGGCCCACATGTCAGCGGCTCACGTGAGAAAGAAGACAGGGGTGAGCAACTGACGTGTGGGACCGACATTCAGAAGGGGCCACCTGGTAGCGGGACAGAGGAGAAAGTGGTCGGCTGGTTACATTAAACAAAGGGGGCCCACATATCGGTCAAAGAAGGTGAGCACTCTACACTTCTCCCTCTCACAGCAGGCTTGAGCAAATTTAATGAGGGGTCAAATCAACGTGGTAATTTTTGAAAATTTTACTATACATCCTGGGTAAGTCTCCTACATGCTGTAAAAATTTAAGATTAAAAATCCTAACATATTATTTGCTAAAAAATATGACATTAGAGACTGTTCGAAATTTTAATTACTGAAAATGATTTAATTGAGAGGTTAAAATAAATTGTTATTTTTTGAAACTTTTACAAAAGATTTGAAATTGTGTCATAATACTTTCATAAAAATTTCAAGTTTAAATCTTAAGTTTTTTTTTCATAAATATTTTATTCGATTCTGCAGAATTTTCAGATTTGAGGTAAATAAATTGGAAAGAGCATTAAATGTTATTATTAATTTTTTTTGCCAATTTTATCAGAAGTGAAAAAGGGTCCAAAGATCACACGGTAAAAATTTGGACTACAATAAGTTAATTAAAATTTTATAAAATTTCTTCTTTACACTGTTTAGTGTGGAATGAAGTTAATGAAATTCATTAATTCTTGGTTAAATGGTTTCACATTGATTTTTTGACTGCCAAATCATGTTTCTAGCACACTCTATGATTTTTTATACTATTTTTGGAGATTTTCTTCTTCATATTTTTACCTTTTTACTCCCCCCCCTTTTTGCTAATTCCAAATTTATTGTCTTGCAATAGAGAAATCACTAAAAAGACAATTAAATTCAAAAAAATTCAAGAGTAAAACAAGCTTATATTTCAAATTTTTATTTTTCACTTTTATTAAATTTTGATGGTTATCCAGTACCAAAAGTATGCTACTGGTACATAGAGCTCCTCGATCCTCGATCCTCCATCCTGCATATTTTAGAGAGTAAACATGGCATGCCTTTAATCGTCCAGCTATTTTTGTTAAGAAAATAAAAGAATGTTTAGACGGTTAAGCAAGTTACCCAACGAAAAGGAAACCCAGGGCTATTTTTGTCCATCCAGTCGAAGCAGGAAGCGAGGGGGCAGCGATTTATCACCCGCATATTTCGCGTTTTCTGCTTCGCTTAGATCTGATCCGACCCCCTCCGTCAGGTATGTAAACTCCTCCCACCTCGCCACTTTTTCCCCCAATTTTTTTTTCTTCGCACGCACAAATTCTGCCTCCGCTTTCCCCATTTCCTCTGTATTTTATTCGATTTCGGTGCAAGTTTTCGAGTACAGAGGGCTCACGTATACAAACGCCGCCAACGGCGGATGTGAAGCTGTTCCGCGAAACGCGCAGGTCAGGCGAGGAGCGTCGGATTCGGGGGCTAGGGTTTCGCCTCGGGATGGACGGCCGGGAGCAGCACCCGCAGCGCGTGAGCTCGCCCCCGCCGGCTGGCGGCGTCATGATGCCGCAGCACGCCTACGGTGCCCCGCCGGCCATGCCGCCGGGCTCGGCTAATGTTGTGCACGGGATGCCGCTCTCCTTCAACCCCATGGCGTCGCCGACCGCGTCGTCGCCCATGAAGCCGGCGGACATGCCGGGGGCCATGTACCGCGCCGATTCCGGCGCGCCGGGCATGCAGCAGCCCGCTGGCGGCGGTGGCCCCGTGGTCAGCGGCAGCGGTGGGGAGCTCGTGAAGAAGAAGAGGGGGAGGCCGAGGAAGTATGGGCCAGACGGGAGCATCGGCTTGGGACTGAAGCCTGCCGCCGAGGCTGGCGGGCAGTCCGGTGGTGCACGGTCGAACTCGAACCCTGACGGGAAGCGCAGAGGGCGCCCCCCAGGGTCCGGCAAAAAGAAACAACTCGATGCTTTGGGTAATAATACTGCCTGCATCAGTTCTCTGTGTTGGATTTATATCGGAATTTTAAAATGTTAGTGCATGTTTTGCAGCAGCTTGGCTTGTAGCATTGGAAAATACAGTATAGTGCAACGTTGTGGACGAGTATGGCGTGATTCTTGGAATAAATTCGTATGTTTGTCTGTGCACCTCTGAAGGGCATGGGTGGGATTTTTTTAAAGGATTCCTCCACATTCAAACGGAATTAAAATAGGACGGAATAGTGCAGGCATTTAAATAATGGGAAAAGTACATATATGCTTTGTCTTAGTTATGCACAGAGCACAGTATAAACTGGAAAAGTAGGATTTATTCAAACATGAGCTTAAGTCTATGAGTATTGAACAATTCATGGGTTGTTTTTTTTTTCTATTTAAGATTTTTCGTATGAATGTGCTTATACTGACCAAAGTTGGATTTTTTTTTTTGCTCATGTCTTTCTGTCACGCCTCAAGTTGTGATAAATTTTTCACTTGCCAACATAAAATGGGTAGTAAATATTTGGCTTACCAATTACTTGTTTGTTTCTTTCTCTTGTTGCACTGTCAAAATGTTAATGGCAATATTGTCCATTATGTTTTCTGAGGTTGTTTGGTGCCTTTCTATCTCAACTGAAATTAAAGTATTTAAATTTAATTTGATCACCTTCGATGAGCCTCTTTTTTTTTGTGTCTATTGTGAAATACTCATTGTGATCTTTCGTTTGCTGAGTTTCAGGTTCTTCTGGGTCATCATTTACTCCTCACATAATAACCGTGAAGCCTAATGAGGTACTTGAAAAATGTTCCCTCTTTGTTGTCTGCACACTTGCATCCATTTGTTTGTGTGGTCTGGTTGCGTTTGTGCCTAACTTGCATTGGGAGAATATTTGTATTGTCCGGATTGAGTAGACTGACCTACCAATTTTGGTTGAGAACAAAACTAGATATTCGTTAACAATTAACATACTGCTTTGTGGTAAAATACTGTGGACCACGCCTTGTGGTTTGCGAATCATTAGCTGAAGCCTGATGTGGTTCCAACTTCCAAGTGATGACAATCACCTCCATGGGAGAGCTAAGAAGAGAGCTGTATATCATGTGCCTTCTAGAACAAAGAAAACATAGCATCAAATGGTCTTTTCAGCATCTTTAAATTTTTTATCCTTTCAACTTTTTTTTTCTTGCTACCAATGCTATTAGTTTTCCCATGTTCTCTGTGCCACTACTGCATACTGAGTAAACATGTGTTCAACTTATTGCTGAAACCATACATGACATGATGCTTAAAGAATATTTTTACAAATTAGGAGAGTGTTTATTCGTATGAATAAAAATTTGTTGATTCTGTCTTAGCTTCCTTTCTCCTGGCATTATTCGTATATTTGGCTAATTGCCAGTTGTTTACAATTTTAGTGCCAATCTACTTTCTGAATGGATATTTCTTGAGCCTGCTCCTTGCTTGTACCTGTAATCCGGACTATCTAACAAACAATGACCATTTATGCATCAATTCATCTTCTTTGCAGGATGTTGCTTCAAAAATAATGGCTTTTTCTCAACAAGGTCCACGTACTACATGTATAATCTCAGCAAATGGTGCTCTGTGCACAGCAACACTACGTCAACCAGCAACCTCCGGTGGTATAGTGACATATGAGGTATGTTCAGGCTCAACTTGCTAAGAGCAATGCTTGAGTTTCGCTTCTCATTCTTTCTGTGAAATGGTAATGCACAAGTTCAAAACCGATCATAGGCATCACAACTGTCGGCAACCTCTGTTTCGGTTGCATTTTATATGCTTTACTAGAATGCTTTCTATTAACCTATGGGCTACCAAGTATTTGCTTATTATTTAGTGTCAACTACCAACCCTATACCACTGGATTTCTGTTACTTTCCTCTTGCCACTTCTTCCTAGTTTCGCTTCTCATTCTTTCTGTGAAATGGTAATGCACAAGTTCAAAACCGATCATAGGCATCACAACTGTCGGCAACCTCTGTTTCGGTTGCATTTTATATGCTTTACTAGAATGCTTTCTACTAACCTATGGGCTACCAAGTATTTGCTTATTATTTAGTGTCAACTACCAACCCTATACCACTGGATTTCTGTTACTTTCCTCTTGCCACTTCTTCCTAGTTTTGCCAGTTACAAGCTTCTCCATTTGCTTACAGTCTTTGTGAACCAAATTGGAGTTTGTTCATGATAACTTGGTTTCTGACCATAGAGGAGAAATGGCTAATATGTAGTTTCAAGGTTACTTCTCAGCTAGGCAGGTTACAGGAAAAGCAGAATGAAAAATTTAGCCTGCTCTCGCTCTCCAATCCTGCGCAAATAACTAAATATGATGTTAAAGGCATCAGGCCTTTTGGAGTCGATTCTTTATCGAGCATGTGTTAGTTTATTGGTGCCTCCATGTGGACAGACTAAGAAACACACCACATTTTTTTTCTTATTATTTATCATACAAATCAATATATCAAATAAATGAATTATATGATGTGTCACAGGGCCACTTCGATATTCTCTCTCTGTCGGGTTCTTTTCTGCTCCAAGAGGATGGTGACACTCGTAGCAGGACAGGTGGTTTGAGTGTGGCACTGGCTGGAAGTGATGGACGTATAGTTGGAGGTTGTGTTGCCGGTATGCTTATGGCTGCGACACCTGTCCAGGTTTGTCGTTCATCTGTTGCTGTTTGTTCTCTGTTTTTCAACTGGCATATGCCCCCAAATCAGCGTTGCGAGGCCTTTCGGAGACGTGTTACCATTTTATTTTTCAGGTTGTGGTGGGCAGTTTCATCACCGAAGGTAAAAAGCCCAAGGAAGAACAACTGAAACGGGAGCCAACATCTGTGCCAACACACACAGCTGTCTTCGGTGCAGCCTCAGCTGCTGCTGCTCCATCCGATGGAACATCAAGCGAGCACTCTGATGACCCAGGGAGCCCCATGGGACCTAATGGCAGCACGTTCAACAGCTCAGGCCATCCCATGCAATCTGCATATGCTCCTGTGGCCTGGTCATTATCCGGTAACCAAGGCCGCTACGATCCCGACCTGAAGATGATGACCGACTGATGACTCCTGTTTGGCAGCTTTGTTGTTAGCAGTTGACCTAGTGGAGTGTAGCGTTCAGGGTTTCCTGCACCAGTGCCGGCGGCACTGTCGGCCAATAATCCGGTGTGCTGGCAGTAATCAGAGCCTGAAAGCCTGAAGGAAGAGCTCAGGAGCTATAAGTAGCCCCAGCGCACGCCTTGCCTTGTTGGGTAGTTGTTAGTTTGTATCTCTTGCCTGCTTTAACTGTCAGTAGCTTATGCAGCCTGCGTTCAGGAGTTATTTATGTCAATCTGGTAGTACGATTTTCATATGCATGGATTTGTATTTCTTTAGTATCGGCGTGTACGAGTGCTCATCTTGTAATGCCATGTTTTTATTTGCATATGGTCGTGTTTTCATCCCATGTATATCTGTTTAAGAAAATGGTTCTTGTTTCGTTTTTCTCGACGGCTTGTAAAAGCTGAGTTCTCGTTGTAACGTGAGACTGGTGATTGCTGTTATTCCAATTTCCAAGCCACCCTGGAATGATATATATCAATCAGAGAATGCTGATCATGTGACGATATCAACTTCCGAGTGAAAAACAAAGGTAGGGAATGTGATTGTTATATCCCTGGAATTTCAAGCAAAACAATTAACCACACTGCTGAAAATGATTCAAGATAAATGATCACACAGATGAGCCACAAACATTACAGATGAATTGCTGTTAAACTACATCAGGTAATTTGCAGTTAAATATGCCACTATGACCTTAAAGTTCTTGGTGGGGCACAGGCAAAAAGAATAAATAGCTTCTACTCTTACTACAACAAAAAGGAAAAGGTCGAACCATGTATAACAATATTACGAGCTATATGTCCTGCTATATAAATTTCAACCGAGCAAAAAAAAATGGTTTAAATTATGTTAGAAAATTTTAAAAATTTGTGTAGGTGGTCATGATCCCAAATCCGGTCCAAAAAACCTAAACCCAATCAAAATACCCGAGATCTCTTCTGATATTTTCGAGATACTAATCAGGGCTTAGAATCTAGGGGAGGCCGAAATTTCGTCAGGATTTTGGACCAGTGACCGTTTTGGGCAGTAAGATGGCAATAATCTGACCCAACGAGGCCAATTTGTGTGCATTAACCGTAGCCGTAGCGCACTGTAGTTCATGGCAGTTGGGAAAAACCGCAGATTTATCATCGTCACAGTCCTGTTCCCCTAGCTTCGTGCGCTGCAAACATGGTGAAAATCGACGCAAAAACTAGGAATCGAAGTACTACTTCACTAGCCATCTTATACTAACCCGACGTTGATATTGCAAATGGTGAGCACTGAACACTGATCTTTGTACGTATAGCATGCTTGCACTGCATACCTCTATTATATATATAGTATACGGCAATCTAAGTCAAGACATGAAAATAAATGTTCAGAAATCTTCAAACTGATCAGTACCGCATTGAACATCCGAGTTACGACATACAAATAAATGTTCAGAAATCTTCGAGTGGGCATATATAACATATATATATCACTCATTTAATTTGGATATCTTAATTGGAGTAATTGGCCTAAGTCATCACTCGGGAAAGAAGAAGAAAAAGGGGAGTCGGTGAGGGGATAAGGCTCCAACTCATGAGATAAAACTACAAAATCTACATATCACGCCACATGTCTTTATATGATTGATTATAAGATATGTAGGAGATAAAGCTTGAACTCGCGTCAACCATCATCCAATACGGTAGGGACCAGACAAAGGACACGGGTGTCTAGCTTCGCAATTGGCCGATGTATACTTGGTACAGGGTTGGCCATTGGTGTATAATTGTATTGTCAATCTACTTTGGCCGGCTTAAGATTTGGGCACATAGGCCAGAGTTCCATGATCAATTAACTACAGTTAAAGGGCTCAATCTCCGCAGTCTTCCTTCCATTTTTCACGAGAACTGGTTGGCAAAGTCATAGTTACTCAAAGCAGGAGCCAGAAAAAACATAGATGGACGAGTGGTGGGTGGGACGACCAATCTTAAAGAACAACCATTTTCTTTTCTTAAATGTGCAATGGATTTACGCATTATATTCAGTGTATATGAACGTAAAGTTAGATATTTATTACGAATATAAAGGAAATATTACAAAGACCATTCGAAATATACCCCATCTTGTTAACCTAAAATGAAATGGCTGAGGAGCGAAAAATTCCTTTTGGGGCGGGAAGAGATCCAGTGAAGACGAGGTGAGCCTGTAACTTAGAGGATTAGAGCACGTGGCTATGAACCATGGTGTCAACGGTTCAAATCCCTCCTCACCCACGGCCTTCCAAAGGGGAGAGGGCCTTTACTTTCCTACCCGCAGCCTTCCAAAGGGGGAAGTGTGGCGACCCGAGCAATTAGCCCAGGGTAATGATAGTAACCATCGCCATTATTCTGAAATAATTACATGAATCTTGGCATACTAACCGATCAAAACATCGAGCGCACCATATATTTTACCAGTTAATACACCGTGTTCATAGTATCGCAACAAAAATAATATTAGAGATTGAAATGGAAAATGTATTACATTCTATTGCCATGCAGGCTACATGTTCAACACATTAATTAAGCGTAGGATCCAAGTATAACATATATGTACTACCAAAAGTATTAATTAATCCACAGACTGACGAAGTTGATGCACCGTCTATCCAACCCTCTACCCTACCTGGTAGTCCTCAGCTGCCTCATCACCCCAACCAGATGCTTGAACATCGAAGCCAATCTCTAAGCAAAGGGGGATTTAGCAAGAGTGAGTACACAAATATTCAACAAGCATTAATAGAAAAATGCGTTATATGAAGTTTTCATCCACATCCATCTCAAGTACTTTTCATAACCATATGGTGCAACCTTTCTTTAAAAACCATTTTCAAAAAACAGAGTTTTTATTAGGAAAGTTATGTTGTTGATTTTAATTATCCAAAAATGCTACTAGCACTTGCATATGAGGCAGATTTAGCTTTCATAGCCTCCAATCCAGGAGATAGGTATGAATTCATGATTTTAACTCTATGCAGGTTTGTATTACTTTACCCATAGAAAACTCAACCGCGGTTGAGAACCCAAAACGTTTATCACTAATCAGGTATTAAATCTCCAACCCTGACCACCTACCAGTTGTACTCCTCGAAATCGATGGTACTGTTACATGGGTGGCCAGTTGAACTCCTCGAAATTGGAGTTACTCAACTCATGGCGTTTAAATATAACGCCAAATGAGACAACCAACACTAGTTATCAGTTGTGTCTCTCAATGGGCCTCTAGCATATCCCAGTTTTACATCTCTCTTAGTTAACTACTCTTACCTAGTGTGGAGATCAAACATCATCATAAGACAACTTTTTCTGATCGTTTTCACACACTATGGTCGATACGACTTAATACGGCTCATTACCCGAGTGTAGTTGTTTATCCTTATATCATAACCTCTGTAGAGGGCCCCTCTGGCAATGCTCAAACATGGCACCCACTACCCATCTCATATAAATGCAAGCCAACTGCTCCTTCGGCTGGATTTGCCATCCCTTCCACCATTCATTAAAATCCCCAATTCCTCATTTTTTATTTCAAAATATTTTTTTGACATGCTAGTAATGACCATAGTAAAAATAACATTTAATTTTCGTAAAAACTTATTTCAAAACATGACCAAGGGAACTTGCCAGGATTTTGGTAAAAATATTTGTTCTCACTCGGTTGCTGCTAAGGATCAACGATTTGTTTGGATTTGATTCCTGAAATTACAAATATACCATATTTTAGTGGATAATATATTTTTACATATTTTACAGTGTCCAACCCTTTCCTTAAATTATATTAAATAGTTGCCTGTATACTGTGTATTTTAGTTTGGGTATTTTAAGTTGACAAGTTTTAATTGTGCTTATGATATGTTTTTCTTAATAAAAATTTAGGTTATGATTTCATTCCCATAGAGGTAGCAGGTCCCCATTTTAATTATTAATGTGGTGGTTAGTTCTACCTGCTTCTATAATCATTTTATCTGGCATCATTTATTCACTTTCCCTTCTTTTTCTTCCTTAACCGAACAGTTCTTATTCGCCGAGCCCAATATATCCCCTTCCCCCTCTTCTTTCCCGCGCCCCGCGCTGGAGTCACATGAGTGCGGTCGCGTGCCACCACCTGGGCTCGGCTGCCCTAGGCCCGCAGCCCCCTCGGCTCTACGCCTACCTGGGTCCCCTCGCCGCCCTCCGGTCCTGGCCATATCAGCCTTCTGGCTTTGCCACCTCCCCGCCCTGCCGGGCCGTCTCCTCCGGCCAATGTCTAGGTCGCGACACTCGGCCTACTCAATCTCTAGCTCCCTCGGCCCTCTGCCTCGACCGACGCCTCTCTCGCTCTCTTCGTGTCATAGCCCAATTGGGTCACCCTCCTGCAATGCTGACACCCAGGCCGGTTCCCTTTCTGCTTGTTAGGGCTTGGTAATGCCTCGTTTCTTGCCCACTTTCCCCCTTCTTTTTCCACCTATATCCCTACTGTGATGTGCATGATTATTTGTTTGGATAGATGATTTAGCATCGTGCCGTATTATTTTTTGCTACTTGAGTTATGCACTGAGAAATAATGGTTTGGATACATAAATGATTTGATTGCACTAAGAGGCTAACCATTAAGGTCTATGATGAATTCTAAATTAGTCTGATGGCGAGTTAGCAGCGTCGTGGTGATATCTGCAATTCTTGTCACACGTCGAGGAGTATGACAATTCTACGGGCACATACAACATCGCTTCTTGCAACCACTAAACTGAAACCACTTGCTTTTCTACTATCTTTAGTCTATTTGATCCATGCTACTGCCAGGGGCAAAGCTGGGCTCGAGCCAGTGGGGCCTGGGTCCGAGGCCCAGCCTAAATAGCAATACAAATATTACTTACTATTTATTTGGGCTCGAGGCCACTTCTCATCCGACCCATTGGCCCGACCGCCCAGCCGGCTTGAGAAGCTCTCAGCTAGACCAACCAAGCCATTCCCCACACAAGATGCAGCCATGCTCGAGCGGTCGAGCCTCCCTCAGCACGCCACCGTCACTCCCAGCGTCCTACCTCCCGCGGTCCCACCACCACCGACGGTCGCTTCCGCCAGCCATCGCCCGCTGGCCGCTCCTTCCCGTCGGCCGCCACCCTCGCCCGATGCTCGCTGACCACCGCCCGTTGCCCCTGTTCGGCCATCCCTCCTGCAGCCCCTCACCTACTAGTCCCGTTCGAGGCCCTGCCCACGGCCCCGCACCGAGTTGTGCCCGCGGCCCGCCTGCAGCCCCGCACTGAGTCCCATTAGTGGCCTGCCCATTGGCCGCCGCCCCTGTTCGGCCGTCCCTAGCCTAGCCGCCAGCCCGGTCCACTGCTCGACTGCTACTGTTGGAGCCTAGAAGACTGGAGGCAGTGGCACCGAGGGCCGATTGTAATTGTTGGCTGATGATCTTTTGCTCATTAAATTGATGTATTTATGTTGTCTTGTGCAATTCTTGCTGCATATATACATCTTTGAATTTATCAGATTTTTGCTCCTCTATTTTGCGAATTTAGCATGTAAGGCTTGTGACTTGGACTGAGACTCTGAGATATTGACAGTAGACTTCCTCCCGCGCGCAAGGTGATGAATTTCTTCTTTTTATCCTTTGTGAATTGTGAATGGATGTGTGAATTGTGAATCATTGAATTGTGAATGGTAGCTTTGGTTATGCGTTGAATCGTTGGACTGTGAATTGTGAATCACTGACTTATGAACAGGGGCTACTTGATGGGTCGTGGCAGCCATTGCTCATGTTTTGTTATTACATGTGACAATTTTAAATAGATAATTCTATGCTTAAAAGAATATTGTTCACGACAGTGAGAGCTAGAAATCATTAATTTACATCTATGGTGATTTGATATTAATCAGTTATCTGAATGAGTTATAGCTTCACCCTACAAGTTATAAGTAATACACCCACACATTGGAATTATGTTTAGGTTTGCAGGGTTGGCATGATCTAATGTACTAACTGAGACATCCTTTTATCTACTCTCCTGAAAGGGTGAAACCATGTGTTGGTATCTGGTAAGAAGATCCCATATGATTTGTACACGTAGTAGTGTTTTCTACACATTTAACTGGTAGTTCTTCAATTGATTTTTTTGGGGTGTATATTTCATCAATTTCAATAACTTAAAACTTTTATCATCTCACGTTTGTGCAATTATTCTCATTTAGCACGTGTACCCTCCATATGGAGCTGAGTATACCATCGAAGAGCTTAATTCAGTCAAATGGAAATGCAGTGGTACAACTCAGGTATGAAATGAGATTGAATTCCACTTGTTAAAAAAAGACTTCCATTCATTTTGGGTTGCTTTATGATTTTCTTCCTTAGGAAACTCCTGTGTTTTATATTACTTCATCTGATAAATCTGCTTCTGAGCATGCTCTATCTATTCTCTTACAATCTTGGTGTGGCTACCTTAAAATGAATGTTAATGGTTCTAAACCTCCTTTTTAGCTTGAAACTACAACAAGATTAGTTATGAATGATCACTGATGCATATAAGCGTATTGAATTTTTAATTGTGCATTTCTGTTGTACTTTTTTATACCTTAATTTATATAATCTTTTATATTAGTAATAGCCGCTTAGTTTTTCGGCCCAAGGTTTATCGGAATCTTGTCTCCGCCACTGGCTATTGCTATTTCTGTGTTGATGTTGTTGTCACAAGTATGGTTTATCTGGGATTAGATGAGCTGTGATGGTGATGAAGAGATGGATGTCCCTTTTGCTCTTGATCTCCTGGCTCCTCCTCCTCTTGACCTTCTGGCTTCGTGGTGACTTGATGCTTGCCTAGGGTTTGTGGTACTTGCAGCCTTCTATCTCCTGTGTCCTCCTTGCTGCTTGTCTTCCTAGAGGCTTGCTCCCTTGTGTGGCTTGTGTTGGGGACTTTGATTGGAATGAGTTGCTTGTGTGGGTTTGCCTAATATGCTTGGGGCATGATTACCTTAAGAGTAAAGGCTCTGGACTTGGGGTGGCTTCGGCTAGGAGTTATCCTAATGCATAGTGTGCTCAAGTCTATCCAATTTACTATGGAAAATTACCCTATTAAGGGAATTTACCTTCCAATCATGTGATATTTTTACTAATCATGTGGCTACTAAATAAATTCAGATTTGTTTAATTGCCAAGTGATGAATCCTAATTCGTGAGAGGCGCCGATTTAGCCCCGGACAAATTTGGTATCTAAGTGAGTGATACCATCTCATACGGGTCTGACAGCAACCCTTTTTAATTTCTTGCTTACTTTGATTTATTGATTTTATTTCTATATGCATAAAAGACTAACATGCAGACTACATAATAGAGATCAGGAAAAACAAAGCTTTTTAGGAATTTTGAAATTTTTATTTTTGATATGTAAACGATTAATCATGTAATTTGTTTCTAAGATGTAATTAATTTCTTGTATATTATAATTAATTCTATTGTACAAAGTTTATAATAAATGAAAGGTGTAATAAATCTTCGTTTATTAATTCAATTTCGTCTGTTTTAATTTATTTAATAAATTAATGAGGTTTCAATCGTTTAATTTTTCTTTTACAACCTAAATTATCTTATCCTAATTCTTTCTTGCAACATAAATTATTTTATCTTAATTCTTTCTTGCAAGGTGTTGCAACCTAAATTATCTTTCTTTGCAAGGTGTTTAGATAGGCGGATTTTTCAGGAAGGGCCTTTTACTTTCCCTCTCTCAGGGTAGGACTAATCTTATAAACTTGAGTTCTACAAACTCTTAATGGTGCTCTAATCTTAGAAAAAGATAGTAGTGGTGCTATAAATTATCCATTTTTTTGAGGTGCAAATGTGCAGTTGATTATCACATTCAAATCGATCTTGAGGTACAGAGGTACAAATTATACAAACTCTCAGACTAGTAATGGCGCTCTAAATTATCCCTTCTTTTTCTGCGAGGTGCAAATAATTCCCTCAAACTAGTAATGGTGCAGGTGCTCTAATGTTCGAAAAAGATAGTAATGGTGCTCTTAATTATCCATTCCATTCTTTTTCTGTTGAGGTACAAATGTGCAATTGATTATCACAGTCAATTCGACGAGGCACACAGACATAATTATACAGTCAAAACTAGTGCTCTAACCTTCGCAAAAACAAAAGAAAAAGAAAAAGAAAAAAGTAATGGTGCTCTAAATTATATTTGAACGAGTTTACATTTCAACGTGAGTTTTTTTTAACGGTATACCACTCAAAAATTCCCTGGAGGTAAAACGGGGTAACTATTAATAAAGCGGGACAGGTTGATTGAAAGGGCCATAGGCCCTGTTTATTTCGGTTTAGGTCCTGTTTGTTTTGGCTTAGGCTTTTTGGTTTGAGCAGTGCTTCTATGTTTTTCCTTCTAGTACAAGCTGCACAAATCTTAAAGTAAGCGAAGGGGTAAGTAATCATCATCTACCCTTCATTCATGCTTTAATAATTGTGCAACTTTTAAAAAGAAGAGCATAGAAGCACTTCTCTTTTGGTTTTTAGCTTAAAGTCTTGTTTGTTTCGGCTTTTTCATTGGCTTAAAAGCTAAAAAGTCTAAGCCGAAACAAACGACTAGCTTTTAAGCCGGGCTTTAAAAAAGCCAAAAGCCCATGTATAACTATAAGCCAAAAGCCAGACAAGATGAGCTTTTTTAGGCTTTTTTGAATGAAATAACCATTTGCCACTAAAAGTCTCCAAAATTACCCACCAAATGCCATCATATATAAATTGAGAATTCATCCACCATCTCATTTAGGGTATTTTAGACTTTTTCATCTATAAGCTATACTATCTAACCCATTAATAAGCCAGGATACCAAACAATATGTCGTAGCTTAAAACAGACGGCTTAAAAGCTCATTAAGCCAAAAGGCTAGCTTTAAGCTAAAAGCCAAAAAGCCTAAGCCGAAACAAACAGGACCTTAAAGCTAGTTTTTTAGATTAATGAGCTTTTAAGCTGTTTGCTTTTAAGCCAAGACATGTTGTTTGGTATTCTGACTTATTAATGGGTTAGATGGTATAGCTTATAGATGGAAAGTTTAAAATACCCTAAACAAGATGGAGAAGAAATTCTCGATTTATATATGATGGCATTTGGTGGGTAATTTTGGAGACTTTTAGTGGCAAAGAGTTATTTCATTCAAAAAAGCTCAAAAAAGCTCCTCTTGTCTGACTTTTAACTTATAGTTATACAGAGGCTTTAGGCTTTTTTAAAGCCCGGCTTAAAAGTCAGTCGTCAGGGCCTTAGGCTTTTTGGCTTTTGGCTTAAAGCTAGCCTTTTGGTTTCATGAGCTTTTAAGCCGTCTGCTTTTAAGCTAAGACATGTTGTTTGATATCCCGGTTTATTAATGGGTTAGATGGCACCGCTTATAGATGAAAAGTCTAAAAATACCCTAAATAAGATGGTAGATGAATTCTCAATTTATATATGATAATATTTGGTGGGTAATTTTGGAGACTTTTAGTGGCAAAGGATTATTTCATTCAAGAAACTCCTCTTGTCTGGCTTTTAGCTTATAGTTATACATGGGCTTTTGGTTTTTTTAAAGCCCGACTTAAAAGTCAATCGTTTATTTCGGTTTAAACTTTTTGACTTTTATGCCGATGAAAAAGCCAAAACAAACAGGGCCATAGAATCGAAGATCACCTGTGTAAATTAAAATCAGCAGCACCTGTTGCCGCGCACGCAAAGCTAAAATTAAGCAAAGGAAAAAACAGCATCGCACATGGAACTTCGTAAAAAAGCACGACATGACCCAAAAACCTATACATCATCGAAGTTCATTCTACAACTGATACGTTTTATTCCGGCACACGCAAGTGCACACAGCATACATGCATGCACACACCAACTCGATGGACGGGCTGGGTCACTACTCGCTACGCAGAAACGGTCAAACGGTAGCGCTCCCGATCGATCGCTGATCCCTGATGATCTAGATGTACTTGTCGGACGCCGGGTACGTGCCGGTGGACGGGTACGCGGGGTCGACGGCCGCGCCCGCCGCGCGGTGGTGGCCGTGCGGTCCGGTGAGGGGCACGCGCGTGCCGTGCAGGCGGCCTGCGGCGGCGTCGGCGCGGTGCTCGGCCTTCTCCTGGTGCTTGTCGGCGTTGGCTTGTGCCTTGTTGGCGTGGGCCTCCTCCCGCGCCATCTCCTTCTCGCCGTGCGTGGTCGCCGTGGCCTCGCCCGCCTTGCCCTGCGCGTTGGCCGACCCTTCCTTCACCTTCTCCTTCGCCGAGCTCACCATGTCCTTCACCTTCACCTTCGCCGTCTGCATCGCTCCCAAGGTTACAAGTTACACCTTCTCCTAGCTCGAATGTACGTCTGTGTTTAAGTGTTTTAGCCTGGATGGACGCTTGGTTTGTGTTGTGAGTTGTGACCGTGTGTCGTATGGGCGAGTTGGGTGGTGAATATATATATCGGCGATGATTGGCTGGAATGGCGCCGTTGGCGTCCCATCTTGTCGGCAGCAAGCTGCGGGATACTAACTAGGTGGCGCGCATGCACGGTTTGCGAGCAGGGGGAGCTGCACGTCGCAGAGTGAGGTGGCACGGAGCTTGCGCCTCTGGCTGTGTGGCGCACTGTTGAGCTGCCACGCGTGTGCCCGCATGGCAGATACCGGTGTTGTGCTCGTGCACAATGCAGTAAAGGTAGTCATCAAGTCGAAGCATGTGCACCGGATGCCCGGGAGGCGCGAGCGGATCAGCGTCATCGTATCAAGTTTGGGCACGAGTCTTGTAGGAAATGAGATCACGTGACGTCGCGTCGGTCCACATATCATTGATCTAATGTCAGAGGACGTGATGTCAAAGGAACCGGTCCCATCTCGTAGAGGCGAGATATTGTTCAGAAATTGTTCTCCAAGATGGATAGTGAAGTTATATATATACAATATACTTCAGATCAGAGGTAGGGATGGTAGGGATGGTAATGGCCTCAATTTCTGTTTTTTTTTTCATGAGAAATTCTCCTATTAGGAAAAGGGGACGGGGAAATCTACTCCTGTGAGGGTTTATCGGCGAAAATATTGTTCCCGTTAGATATCACGGGACGGAGACGTTCCATCATTCCCTGTTCCCGATCCCCCTCCTCGCCCCCGCGTTATCACTAATAAGTGAGAGCATGATCGATTCTCAAAAGAAAAAAGAATATATATATGAGGTCATTATTAATAAACATACTAAATATGAATTTCTATAGTGATTCACTCATTACTCCAGTGATTCAATTATAGTTCAATCACACATACATTATTACTCTAATGATTCACTCATGTAGCATGTGGTCTTTCATGGAATATTTCGGGGATTAGTCCCCGTCGGACCCCGCGAACCCGTCGGGGATCGGGGACGGGGGAATTAAGCCCTGTGAGTGGCGATGGGGCCAGGAAGTTTTGATTACCAGGGATCGAGGATGGGAGGACGCTCCCTGCAGGAATTTTCCCTGTTGCCATCCCTAATCAGAGGTGGTCAAACGGTCGGCCGGTCCGATACGGCTTGTTTACCACGCGGCACGGTTCGTTTAGGCACAACCCGTTTAGGCCCGGTTAATAAACGGGTCATGCTGTGCCGGTCCACGTGCCGAGTCCCTGGTCCAAGCACGATCCGTTAGCTTATAGGGCATGCTGTGCTAACATGGGTCCTTCTGGGCCGAGGCCGGCCCGTTCGGCACCAAGAATTCAAAAAAAAAAAAAAATTTTTTGGAAAATCGTAAAAGTTTGAAAAAAATATATAATAATTATAAAAACTCAAAAAAAATGTAGAAAAACTTTTTAAAAAATATATGTAAATTAGGAAAAACTAAAAATATGAAATAAAATTCTAAAATGAGACAAACAATTGGAATTAAATAATGAGCTCTGTTAATGTTTGGTTGCCTCGTTAAAAACTTCGCCAAGTAAAAACTCAACACGAGAAAACCTTGGCAAAGAAAAAAGAGTACAACCTATAACTCAGTTATACAGGATAAAAGTGAAGATTACAATTATTCTTCCTAATTATCTAGATAAAGATTTTCAAACGTCTCCGCCAGCTAAACATTTTCTGTAGTGTGTTGAGCTATTAACACATCCCGTGCTAATATGGAAATCACTAGATATATTATCTTGTACTCATGCCACCAGTGCAAAACGCTGAAGTCTTCCTCTTGCTGCTCCTAGTAGTTGACAGTGTCGCTGTTGAGATAGGCACCTAGCTCCCCACCACCTGTTGTTGTGTTCGCATTTGATGTTATTTTACTCGAACTCCTTGAGGTAGAGCCACTTGCACCCCATATCTTTTCCCCCACATAGTTTTCTTCTTACCTGTTGTGGATGCTGGTGGAGGTCGCTGCAGGCGAACTCCACCAAACTTATGATCATACTTAGCATAAACTTCAGATAAGTTAACATGAACATTTGAAAAATAACTAGAATAATGAGAGAACATTACCAAATCATCGAACTTTAGCTCTATGTTCTAAAATAAATATGAATGCATATAACATAGCAAATTCTTTTAAATATTTCAAAATTTTAGTTTTCATAGCACAAACATTTTCACACAAATACTATCATTTCCGTAGTTCCTTAAGTGAGTAGCAATTTTTAGAATATGATGCACAAATAAAGGAGATGTTGAGTAATAAACTCCAAATAAAGCAACAGTGGAATCATAAAAAGTTCCAAAAATGACAGTAACTAATTAGCAACATACCAATGTTACTCTGTAAGTAGCGGATGACCATCCCGGGTATGATAGTGCATACTAATAAAAACAGAAAATGTGCCGTTATAAGGCAAGAGCGACTTAAGCGTCAAGTAGGTAGGTAGAGTTCCATCTAACTGGTATATCCAGACCAAACTTACATGGACCTACATCCATTGCAACACAATAGTTCCTATATGCTGCTACTGTTGATTAGAATTATTTTAAAAAGATATTGCAGTGCGAAAAGGCTCAATATACGAGTTTAACCTCTTCAAACTAAATTTAACTATAAGATTAATAATATAGCAAGCACAACATTGATGTAACAAGAAAGATTCAACGTAGGTATTAAACAGTGGAGTGAGAATGTTCATTGCAGAAGAGTTCACTGTAGCATTATTGAATATTATTGCAAAAAATTTATCTAGAGTCCAAAATCTTTCACAACTCTTACAATACAACCAGCAATATTATCACTGGTGTATGCTACGTTAATTAATTTGAATATTATAATTCTCTTCACTAGTTGCTAGCCATTGTTCACGTAATGAGTAACTACACTAAGATAATCCTCTCTAGCCCTACCACTCCATATGTCTAATGTCAAAGACATACAAAAAGTACATGTATTCAATACCTCTTTTAGCTTACCACGACAATTATTATAGTATTTAAGCAGATCTCTAGTTGTTGTCTGTCTAAAAACTGTAAAAAACCTAAGATTTTAAGTGATCCTAATATAGTTTTCAAATGCTGGTGGTTTACTAAAGTTTAAAGGAAGATCTTGAGAAGCGATTAAACACAGGGAGATTCATGAACTACCTCAGGGTTGTAGTCCCAGTAACGTATCATACCATCGGGGTTGCACTGCACCTGCGTTTGTCTCATAGCCACTACCATTTTTTACTACTCTCAGCATGTCTCTAAGTGCCCTGTTCCATATGAAGAATTTGCAGTTAATTTATGTTTACAATATTGACAGATAGCATACCTGCACTGAACGCCGTATGATGTCTCGAACATCTGCTTGAAATCTTTCCCGATTCCCAATGTAGTGTGTCTTGATCTTTTTACCTCGATGCTTATCGACGCAGTAGCACTTATTGACCCTGAGGATGGTACAGTCGTACAGGTACTATAGCTTCTTTAGCTTGATAGGATGCAAGAAATTCCTCAGGTGAAATCCCGAAATCAGACGCTGGGAAGGAGGCAAAATCCTGGTTCTCCATGAAGAAAACTTCATGAAATAATTACGTTATTATTGATTTCATCTCATTGAAAATAATAAGAAAACTGGAAAAATAAATCAATATTCTTATCTTGATTTCTTGACAGAAGTCGGAATCTAAATTTTAGATTTTTTATATATTTTTAGCAAAACTATTTCGAACAAATAAGATCAGGGAGGACTGGTTAGAGAAACGACCAAATTGCTCTGATTCTGATCTACGCCGAAGTGAATGGAAAACACTGAAGAATATGAAAATGCCTTCGAAGATCATAGTCTTTGCATGGATGCTTGCCCTGATTTCGATTCCTACGGCAAGCGTGATGTTGAGATTTCAGAAGGCGCATGGTGACGTCAGGAGAATGTAAACTATGTGGAGCTGATGTAGATTCTTGGGACCATGCACTCTTAAACTGTACAATGTCGAGATTTGTATCGTCGGCTCACACCGAATGGAGATGGGGTGTATGGGCTGTTGGCTTAACGGATTGGTGGACTGATTTAAGAAAAGAAGTTGTCTTGAAACATAGAAAGAGATATGACATGTTGTTAATTTTGATCATGCGGCCGATATAGAAGGAGATGAATGATAGTGTTTTTAATAATAAATCACGTACTATGCAAGATTTGGTGGACATGATCAAGCAGAAAGGCATGTTATAGGCTCAGACAGGAGCGGCGTATTTGAGTTTATGATTTTTCTAATGTTATTTTTAAGCTGTCTTTCTTTTCAGATTTTTTATGTGGGTGGGTGCCTAATATACAATCAACCACATCGTTGATGTTTTGATCTTGACGAATGTTTTAATGCACCATGTCGTTGTTGTAAGACCTTTCTTATTTAGGTTTTTTTTTAATGAATAGCGTGCAAAGCTTTTGTGTTTTCACGAAAAAAAAAATGGAGGTGATTGCATCTCTGGCAATAGTTGGTCTGGTGAATGTGAATTTCTGAGTCCTTGCTACAGTTGGTCTGGTGAACCGGCTGATGTCTGATTTGGAGATGGTGCATGGTGTGGAAATGAAGTTGGCTGCGAGAGTTGTGCAGTGGAAGAAGGGTCCCAACTGGAGTCCTCCTCATGCCGCCAAAGTAGAGATGAATGTTGATGCTACCTTCTCTCGTGCTGCTACTAGAAGTGCGGCTGGAGTGGTGTGCAGAGATGAAAGCGGAGATTTTTGTCTGCGTGTGCGATACTGCGATGGTGTTGGAAGGTGTGAATGATGCTGAGATATTGGAAGTAAGGTTCCAAAAATCGACGAAAATTACTCAAAAATAGCGATTGTTGATGTATTGAGCTGGCTCGATAAGTAAAACTGGTCCAATTCAAACTCAAATTAAAAAATCGGAGAATATAGAAAAATTTATCCAAAAGTTTCCTAAAATTAGTATTAATAGCTTCTTGACATCTACCATATGAGTGTACCGATTTTAAATGTAAACCCTGTTTGGAAGCGACGACTTGTAGAGCATCTCCTCCGGCGAAAATTGATATTATGCCACTCTCAAGAGTGGCGCTAGCCCAAATGCTATCTTTGTCGATGCCTTCGTTAAAATGCCACTCTTATCGTGCCCTTCTCGCCAAAATGCAATTTTCGTATTTATAAAATGAATTTCAATTTTCTCTGCAGATTTAGACACCGGAAATGACGGTCCTACCCCCGAGCCAGATCTATGTGTTGACATCCCCTCTTCTCTGCCGAGCTTGGCAACTGCTCTACCCCCCTCACTCATCTCCTCCGCGCCTCAGATCTTGATGCGGCGCAAGCACGCCGGCGACGCGGACGAGCGCTGGTCGCCGTCCGCCCGACGCGGACCTCGCGCAGCTCTCGCCGCCGTCGCGCGAGAGGACATGGGCCCGTTCGTGCGGCGCGCGTTCGCGTCTGGGAGGCCGGAGAGCTGCCGCGGCCTCGCTCCGAGCCGCCGCAGGGACCGCGAGGCAGAGATAGAGGAGCTCTACCGCGCGCACTTCCACGACTTCATCCGCGCCGTCGACGACCTCCGCTCCCTCCTCCGCGCTTGCCTCCTCCCGTCGCTACGTTCGTCTGCTCGCGCTCGCCGCTCGGGCGCCGGCCCCAACGATGTCCAAGAAGGACGGCCCCGGCGCCGGGAACAACGGCGGCAGGAAGCGGTCCATCGCCAAGATACTCACCTCGCTCGCTGCGCTCGAGGCTGAGGACCACGCCGACCGCGCGAGGGCGGCGGACGCATCTCGCCGCGAGCTCGCGCCGCTCGAATCCAACACCGACCACAAGTCAGCAGGCCATGATGCACTACTACGCAGAGATGGAGGGAAGCTTCGAGGCCGCCGCGCGGTCCAAGTGCTCGCGGCTGTGGGTGAAGGACAAACATAAATCAATACCAGAATGTAGCTTTAACAACTTGATTCCAAAAGCATCCATGCCTCCCAAGCATTGGAATGACCGAATGCAAGTGAAAAGAGTTAATTGAAATTGAAAGCAATCAGTTCCGTAAGTCCAAAACATGCAGATCTGGCTCAGGGGTAGGGACGTCATTTCTAGTGGTTAAATCTGCAAACCGGGGCACAATTCATTTTATAAATGTGAAAATGGCATTTTGACGAGGAGGACACAATAAGAGTGGCATTTTAACGAAAACATCGACAAAAATGGCATTTGGGCTAGCACCAGTGCATAATATCAATTTTCTCCTCCAAGAGAGAACCCTAAAAATGAGCTTTAAACTTTAATTTAGGACCCCAACTAATTAGATTTGTCTCCAACGAAATATTCACTCTAGCAATTAGACCCTAAAATCCAACGAAGATAGAGCTCAATCACAGAGTTACTAAATATAACTACTCTCCTAGGGGCCTAAAACAATTTGTTAAATTTTAACAATTTAGAGTCCTTGCTACTTGCTAGAGTTAATGTTTTTCCTAAAAGCCCTATAATTCAAAGTAAAACCATATTTAAGATCCCTCTTGGAGATGCTCTTAGTTGTGGAGGAGGATTGCAGCCTGAAGAAGTTATGCGTGGCTTCAGATTGGCTGAATGTTGTTAACAACATCAAAGAG
Source organism: Rhipidocladum racemiflorum (assembly GCA_036346355.1). Classification (NCBI taxonomy): domain Eukaryota; kingdom Viridiplantae; phylum Streptophyta; class Magnoliopsida; order Poales; family Poaceae; genus Rhipidocladum; species Rhipidocladum racemiflorum. Next base: position 63,511,853 of record CM070576.1, on the reverse strand, counting down.
ATGCCGCAATGTGGTTACATGATGATCTTGGGGGACATCGATGTGAAAGCTAAGAGGCTTGATTGTGTGCAGTTTGTGCTCGAGGGTAGGGATTCTAATATGGTTATATGGAAGCTCATAATTTAGCTAACTATGATGTTTCTTTAGGGGTTGGAGGCCATGTTTGGTTTGTCTCTCCCCCTGTTTTTTTTTATGTAACTTTGAATCTTGATGATGAATAAAGTTCCTGCCTTCCTCTCCAAAAAAAAAAAAAAAAAAAAACAGAGTATTACTACTTCCAGTCCCTGTTTTCGTTTGCAGGGGAACCTGTAGGACTGTTCAAAAGATGATGGATACCAATCGATAACGGTTGGAGCAACAGTTTAGGCCTGTTGTGTAACCTTGAAGGCTGATTAACAGCTCAGATATGTTCAACAAATCACAAGGATGACCAACTCCGAAGGCCTCAAAGGGCACACAAATGGGATAAGTGCTGACAATTGGACGACCATTGAAAAGTCTGTCACTTTGTCTACGTTAATGCATTTGCAGATATCATGAAGCCATAGCAAATTTGGTATGTAGTGCAAGAAAATAACTGAAAGAGATGAATATAGCCGCCAAAGCTGAAACATGGCGCCTAATAGTCAAGCAAAAAACTCCGGGTTTCAACCTTACGCATACTCTTCTTGACAAGCTAGCAATTTTAAAAGTGTCAATTCACTCGGCGCACCCATTGCTCCAACCGCAGCTGTTTCAATGGAGGGCCAACGTAGGGCTTGCCTTTGCGAGGGCACTTCCATTTCCCGGAGAGTTCAGGTGTTGGAGCTCCTGCTACTTCTGAAAAATTAGTTCTATCTGCTAAGGGACTTCTAGTGCGCTCTTGGACCGAAGCCTTCGGTTGCAAAATGCTGTGGTTCTCTCGCAACGCTGCCTTCTCTCTTCCCATCGAGGGCTTAGGAATTTTGTTCTTCCTGGATTCCTCTTCTGGCTTCTCCTTTCTCTTGATGGCAACAAAACCATCGGCTGCAACTGTTTCTTCCGGTGCTTTATACTCCGATGTCGGCTTGCCGCGGCCAATATCACCTCTAGGAGAACTTTCTTCGGTGTCAGCTGAACCGATACCATTGCAATTATCAGGCAGTATGATGTGTTCATTGCCATCTTCTTTGGAGCTTTTCTCAGTATCAGCTGGACTTGTGCTATTACAATTAACTGGCAGTTTGCTGTGTTCAATGCCGTCTTCTAGGAAGCTTGTTTCAGTACCAGCTAAACTTGTACCATCACAATTACCTGACGGTCTGCTGTGTTTGCTCTCCTGATCTCCTGGGAAACTTTCTTGAGTATCAGCCAGACTGATGCCATCACAGTCCTCCGGCAACTTGCCATGTTCGACTGCGCCTTGCTGGCCTCCTTTAATACCAGGTAAGCCTACTGCATTGCAATTTGGCAGAGGCTCCACTGCATTTATCTGCACAGTCAACACCGCCCGACTTTCAGGTTCAGCAGCTTCGTCACGATTGTCAAGAAAACCAACTCCAAACAGCTCCCGCAGACTTTGCTTCTTTTTTGCGCCCTGCTCCACCATACTCCTACCAATCGGAACAAAATCTCTTATGGCGGAAACCTCATGGTCAGATTGGCCTCCGAAGCAATTCTTCCTCGAAGCAGCAACGACACCATCCTGAGGGGCGGCGTGTTGCAACAACGAATGTCCGGACATCCGGTACTGGATCCCAGCGCACACAATTAAAGCAAGTCGTCAATCGGCAAAAATAAGTAGGGCTGGCAAGCAAGATAAAGCAGCAGGTTGAGTACGATCTGACAGAAAGAGATCACCAAGAGAAAAATTACCTCCAATGGGTCTTGGGTCTCGCTGCCGTTGTCGCCACCAGGATCAGCAACCAGCTCCGGAGCCTCCGGCGACTCATACTCGTAACTGGAGAACCAGTTCTTGATGTCCGGTGGCTCTGACGAAAAACACCACCAACAACAACGTAAGCACGCGTCAACGATCCGAAATTGGTGGATCAAGAAAGGCTAGAATTCGTCAGGCGATAGAGGGGAACCCACGGGAAGGGAGCGAAAGAGGGTACGAGCTGCACCCGTGCACCTGCAGCAACAGAAAACGCGAATCAGTGGCTTGAAGGGTCGATTGCGCCGGCAAGCAAGGGTGGTCGACGGCCGACCGAACGGCGGCGAAGCAAGGGCCGGAGATAGGAGGAGAGGGGATGCCGTGAAGCATACCTGGCTTTGGGTGGAGGCTTCCTCGGGGATGTCGGCCATGGCAGTGGAGAGGGGTTGTGGGAAGGGATAGAGGCAGGCGAGCGGATGGGTCATGGGTGTGTGGCTTCGTGCGGAAGAAGCTCCGAGTTTTGCCTCTTGAAAATTCGAAGTGCCCGGGAAGGAAGCCTGTGTGTCCCGCGAAAAGAGTAGTGTCCGGGAAGCAACTCAGACGAAACTTTTCGGTTTTTTTTTCGCCTTACCCGTAATGGGCTTTAATGGCCGACTTGGATGGGTCGGCCCATCGTACTAAAGATGCAGCAGTTGATTTTGTATTTGAGGCAGCCCAAAAGGCGAAAGGAGCTACATGGGCCTATCCTCTGACTGTCATGGACAATTGTGACAGTGTAGTAACTTGTATTGGGCCGTGTACTGTACAGAAAATCCTGGATCAACACAATGGGCCGACTTGTACTTCCATAGTTTCAATAATCAAACATTTTATGACCCTTGCGGAGCGGAGGAACCGGCGATATTCAAGGTGAGGTCATGAAAAATCTCACGATAGAAAAAAAACTCCTGATCTATACTACTTATTTCGGTTTTTTATAAAAAATCAGTTGAATTTTCGACCATGAGAGTAAAATCAGACCATTTCTAACGGTAACAACATACATGAGTCGCAACGACCTGGAGTAGTGGCATGAATGCCTAGTGTCACGGCGTAGATGTCGTTGAGGTTTCGGTACATGCTAAATATTTTTTAGTTAGATATATTATTTAAATAGTAGGAATTATTTAATCACATTAAATATTGTTAGATAAACTGTAACGTAATTGTTCTTTCTATATTATATTTGGAGGTACAACATCTACTATTATTTTATTTAATTATATTTAGATCCATATTTTATCTATGCAAGTTTAAAATGAAAATATGTTTGAAAGGCCCACGAGGAAAAAGAACCACATGTCTAACCTTCCAGCCTTATAGGTCACTAGAAAGGTCAGCGCGGCGCACGCCGCGCTCGCGATCGGTTATAACCTCGGTTTTTTTTTGAAGTGTTTTTTTTTGAGGTTTTTCGGAGAAAAAACGGACCGAAACGTATTATCTAAATCTTTGGAGAGTCTTTTAGAGCGATCTTTTTTAATAAGAAAAGTTTCTTCAGGGGAAAACGGATTGGAACGGAAAAAACGAACAATGCGCATGTTTTTCGGGTTCTCGGAGGATTTTTTTGCAATTTTTTGGAGAGCTGTAGCTGCGAAACAAAATTTTTTGGAGGGTTTCCTTTACGTTCTTTGAATAAATATTTTTTTATGAAAAATAGATCAAGACGTATATTTTTTGAGATTTTTTCGCATTTTTTCGAAGGGGTTTTGCGCAAAAAAGGGTATTTTCATAAAAAGATTGGGCCTTTATGTAAAATCGAGTATTTCCAGAGCTTTTCCATAAAAAACGGCGCTCCCGCGCGCCCCCGCGTGTGCCACGTGTCAGCCGGGAAAAATGGTGGGAAAACCGGAGTGCTGGGGCTCGAAGCCAGGCCGCGTGCGCGCGAGCGAGGCGCTTTCCACTGCGTCACGAGGCCCGCTCGGTCGAACGAATGGCTGGCGCATTCCTTTTATGGTTAATTTTGGCGGAAGCCAACGTGGAGCGATCTCATCCGTTCGTGCGTGTGATCAGACGGCCGGGAATTCACGGTGACGTGGCCACGCTGCGCTCTTAGGAAGTCTTCGGACTTTGTTTTATTGAGTATTGAGTATACCGATTGTGCCTTAACCTTCAAGGCCTAGGGGCCATTGCGGTGACAGAAAGAAAACATACTGATTTGCTTAGAATAAAATTATATTTAGATCTATATTTTAGAAAAAGAACCGCATTTCAAAGACCATATGGATTGTGCCTAAACCTTCGAGGCCTATGGGCCATACGGGCGGTGACAGAAAGAAAATATACTGATTTACTTGGAAAAGAGGAAAGAGAGTGGTTTTAGTTTATTAAGAAAACCGAATCCAGCTTTAGAGAACTCAATAAACCTATGTGACGGCCGAACAAGATGTTAATGTAATCTATTTTAAATATTTCAAGCGCGAGATAAAAGATAGAATTAGAAATAAATTGGTTTTAGAGATAAGTAAGAAGTTGGTTGCTTAACAACTTAAAAATTTGCATAACTTTTTTTAACTATTTATTTATGATTTTTTAAGATTTTTTTCTGAAATTTAATGAGTTTTATTATATTTTTTGCTATTTTTAGATTTAAACAAATGATTAGCTGCAGAAAAATTAAAATTAAAAAATTACAAAATAATTTTATTAAATTCCAAATAATTCAAAGTATTTTTGAGAAATTTTTCATAATTTTATACCAATTTTTAATTTTCTATAAACCTTTTTATTTCTCAGCATTAATTAAAAAAGAGAGAAAATCTTTTCACTGACCCCACTGTCAGGTCATCTTCTTCTCCAAACGAACCAAAGCCAGAGAGAAGCATGCTCCTCTCTCTCCTCCATGGATAGCTCTTGAAGCTTCAAATCCCGATGATTTCTTCACCAATTTATCTCCAATTTTCGCCAAACCAATCACTGAACTATCCTCTTTCCATTCCCGGCCATTTCCTCCAAATCCCGTGCCCAAATGTCACATTTCTCCCGTTTGCGAAGAACCAGAGCACAACCCGAACGCCGGCTACCACGCTCCCTCCTCGCCACCGTTAGACGCGCCTCACCAATGGCCACCTTGGGCGCACCACCGCCGGTGCCGCCCCGGCCCCTCTAGCTTTGTGAGTGAACGGTGCTTCACATGAACAATGCAGTGTAAACAGTAAAAAAATCATTTCTTTATCATTTTATGTGCTTTCAATATTCCGGAAGTCCGTTCTCTTCCGTTCGAACTCTTCATTTTTTAAACTAGGAAAGTGGGCGCGGCGTTGCCGCGCCAGTGAAAATGGGTGTTTTTTTTTTCTAAGAAAAGCATGAGGTAAAAGCATAAAATTAGAGTGCTATATAAAATTAGCATAAAGTCATGTAAGTTAGCGTTAGCAGATAATCTAGTAACGTTTGAAATAAGGTAATAAGCTAGGGTTTTTTTATTTCGTATTGTGACATGTTGAAACGTAGTGGTAACTTTTTTTTTTCATTTTAGAAGTTATTTTCAGAGCAAGGTGACATGCATATAAATTTTGGTATGTTTTTATTAAGAGAGGGATAAGAATGATTGGGAGTTAGATAGGGTATCTCACGAATACAAAGAATAGGCTATCTCACGAATACAAATTCGTATGCAAGCAAAACTATCTAAATCTGAGCAGATAGCGAAACCCCTATCCAAATCCATAAGCTCCGATCCGACATTGCATCAGTTAGCATTCGATTACACCTGTAGATTTGGGTAACAACAATATTAATTTTAAACAAAAGAGCACCTCAATCAGGGCATATACAGTTTAATAAAAATCAATGATCTTGTGCTAGAGTGGCCATTACCTTGGCATCACTTAAATCCATGTTTTAATTTTGTCAACCGTGCTATACATTGTAAGTAAGACATAGTGTAGAGAGGCAACCTTTCGTGGAATACTTATGATAGCATCTATAGAATTTTGTATGTTCCTCAAATACAAGAAAGCCATGTGATAATGTTGATCATACCCATCATCTACACAATTTTTCATCTTTCCTCACTTTTCCATCTTTGCTAGAGCAAGGGCGACTGACTTAAGAGCATATTGCATGTGTGTCAGATAATGTGATGCATTCTGTCACAGGTACAAGAAGGGCACATGGAACAAACCACTTATGAGAAAATGTTGTCAATTCATAAGTGAACAGAACAGCAAATAAAACCAAGTTTTTTGTTCTTTTTTTGCATAGTAATATTAAAAGAATTTCTAGCATGGCTTACGGAAAAGATGGAAAGATCTTTACGCAACAGGAAGCATTAAGGATAAAAGTTAGAATATAATATTGACGATGCAAACAAATAAGAGAGACGGTTACGAACCTCTTTCAAGTTGTAGTTAAGAAAGTGGCTGCATACCAAGAAGCTCCATTCCATCCTGAAACTTTGGGACTATGCTAAATAGCATATGTATTGGAGTTATAAAAAAAATCTGAAGAATATCGAACTGTTGACTGGAAACCTAAAAGCTGTTTTTGTGCTGAACATAGGAAAAACACATGAGGGAATTGTACAGTGTGGGAAAATGGAAAACATATGGGGACATGCACATATGGTGGAGTAATGAAAACAGAGAAATAAGATATAAGAGAAAATAAAACTCACTCCCTTTATTAAGATCCGGAGCTTCCCGGCACATATCGTTGAACTGTGTATTCTAAACAGGAAGGAATCCAAGACTTCTTGATATAAATTATCATTTTTGAAAGAAAAGGGTGTCACAACAAGTTACCTCAAATGAAACAAAAAAGTAACAGGAACAGAGCTTACCAGGAGGTCAAACAAGCATTCGAAGGAGCTTTGATCAAATTCTGATTTTCTGCCGCACTGAGAGGAATGCAGGTAACAGATGAATCTCTGAAGTTGTATGACCGCAGGAAACCACCAAGTAGTACCTTAATGATCTCAAATATTTCTTTTGAGTACCCAACAACATCCATCTTGTTGACCGCAACAATAAGCTGTTCAACACCAAAGTTTCTAATAAGCTGAGCATGCTTCTTTGTCTGGCCAACACTTTTCTCTCCTTCACCATCCATGCTAGCTTCAAAAGAACCAGTGCAAGCATCAACCACAAGAATAGTTGCATCAGCCTGTGTTGCACCTAATATCATATTTGGCATAAAATCTTTGTGGCTAGGAGAGTCGAGCAAAATTATACGTATTTCTTGGTCTCCAAATAAGCCGCAGCCACTGTCATTATGACACCTCTTTCTCTTTCTTCACTGCTCACTCTCATCTATGGCCTATGCATATGCAAATGATCCCTTTCCCTGGAAAAATTAAATTCTACAACATAAACAGTTAGATATGAATAGAACGTCAAGCTGAAGTAGAGTAGCTAATGCAAAAGACAGGAGAAAATTACTTTTTCTCTATCTTCCTTTTCATTCCTGTGCATATCTTTTATCGATATCCTTCCTAATAGGTGCAGCAATCTCCCTGATGGTGTTGACTTGCCATAATCAACATGACCCACCTAACCAAATTGTTCAGAGACAGGTATTCCTTTAGACAAAGAACTTTTTAGAAGAACAAAATGTGAAAAGAATAGATAACACATTTACAACAGAAGATGAGTAGTAACCTACTATTGCAAGGTTTAGTTGGTTCAGCCCCCCAACCCCCCGACTCCGGATCAACTAACATCCACTTCTCAGGCTTATATTCTTCAGGTAATTAAGTTTTTTTTGGGAAAATGGCAAATCCCTAACATATAGATAGACATGTCCCCAGCTCCATATAAATAACTGTATATTGCAACCAAAAAAATTGTAACTGATAAATTTTTGAATTTCTATCATCTATGTGTGTATTTTTTAATACATATAGCCATGTCGCCGTGTCAGTACTTTGGGAAAAGTTACCAAATCCTTGTGTCAGCATTGTGTTATGACGGATCCCCATGTTTGTGTTGGTGCAATTCAGGAGAGGAGTTCAGTCATTCACATTGCGGTACATGTTTCAATGGCTTAGCTGATACAGCAGCACCAACCAAAAGCAGAAACTGCTCTTTAGTATTCATGGTGGGCTAAATAAAACAGTAGCAAAAATATGCGATAATAAATTATATCTATTTTTGTTTTCAAAGCTTCCAAGACGAAACATGTAGAAACACTGCATAAATAAAAAGTTAATTTCTTATTTTAAAAGGTAGGGCTAACGTATCAATAAAAAATATTGCATATCTAACCAACATGATAACAAAGTGCAAGCAGTTCATAGCCTGAGAACTGTAAAACCCAAAGCTTAACTAATCGGCCTTCTAAAGATGACTGTATGTCAAGCATAGTAAAATCATACCAGGAAGAGAAGAAAGTATTTGTAGTTTAGTGCGCCAACACAATTAACAACCCATACACAAAGATGATCCATCTTGAAAACACATATTCCACCTGAAAAAATGTTTAGGCATAAATGCATGATAAGATGGTAGACTATGCAATTTAGTTGAGAATAGATCGGCAGACAACGGATGGAGCCGCAGCGGTACAGGGGATGTGAATTGGGAGGGGGAAGAATACATGAAGGAGGGTGGCGAGGAGAATAGATCAGGAGGCAAAGGATGGGGCCGCAGAGGTACCTGAGCAACGGCAGGCGGCACCGCGATGGCCAAGCGGAGGGGAAAACGGGAGTACCACCTTGAGGAGAAAGAAAGAGAGATGGGGAGGAGGTAGACTGGGGAGCATGTGAAAACCTAGCAACGGCGGCGGCGACGGAAGCGGGCCGGGACGGGGCGTGGGTGAAGTGCGGAGAGAAAGGGGGAGGAGGTGGCGCTGGCGATTTGGTTGGTACTCACCTCGATGTCCCGGATGAGGAGCTGTCGGTCCTCGGGAGAGAGTTCGTCCCAGAGCGCGAAGCCACCCTCCTGGCCGTAGTCCTTCATCTTCTCCAGCAGTGCCTGCGGCGGCGCCGCACCTAATGGCGATTCCGTCGTCGTCGACGCGCATCTTGGTGAGGGACTCGGGAACCCTCTTGTCACCTCGCGGGGTCGGATCGGGCGCCGTCGGGGGCAGACGTAGAGGGGGGAGGAGCCGAGGAGGAGGAGCTCACGAGGAGGCGCGTGTGCAATCCGAACCACCGGAGGAGGGCGCGGCGGCGGGTGGGCGAGGAGGCTGGAATCTCCGACGATTCGTCGGGCGAGGGATCCGGGAGCGGTGGTCACGGGCGATGCGGACGGACGGCTGGACCAAGGGGACGGCGCCGGTAGACAGAGCAGGCGAGCGGAGCGCACCACAAGCGCCGGGAGACAGTGGAGCGAAGGGAAACGCAGATGCTGTGGCTGAGCGAGGTAGAGGCAGAGCGTGTGAGAGCGGGGAATGGCGCCGTGCGGGCTTCCCCAAAACGGAAGAATCGAGAAGAAAGCGAGGTGGGTCTACGGCAGCGGAGCGGAGCGATCGAGCGGCCGCGTGGATTTTCTCGGAAGCCTTTCGATGGAGCTACACGTGGACACGCTAGGAGCTCTGAGAACCTCCGGACTGTAATAAAAGGATAATTCATCTAAAATCTTAAACTACTTATTTATGCCAGTTGAGTATTTTATTTGAATTTAGCGTTTTTCAACATTTAGATTTCGGAGTGCCGGAAGAGTACCAGATCATCGACTCAGATCACCAGAGCTTCGAGCAAGGCCAGTTACACCCTTGATCATGTTGATCCTAGATTATAAACTAAATTTTTTATTTAAATTGCAGCAAGCATAATTTGCTCCATGGAGATTGGGCAAGTCATCTTGCCGTACTTGAAGAACAGGTGTCAGGACCCCAAGTCGATATCCAGGAGAACGACAAGCGATCAAGCCAAAGAAACCAAGATGAACAGGTCTCACCGTGAGGAAGACGAAAGCTAACAGAATAGAGTTTGTTAAGGATATATTGTCCGTTATAGATAATTGTCTTATCTCTTGTCCTTTGCCTTATCTCTTGTCAGACTCACTTATATATTGTGGTAATTTACTCATATCAATACAAGTCATATTCATAGCAGAGTTAACAGACTAACAAACTAAAGTACTCAAGATATGCAGAATCCTGTCTTTTCCTTCCTTCCAGAGGCTTATATAGCCAGTCATTACACAAGTGAGTTTTAACAGACCAGTAAATCAATTAAAGATCAAAACAGCAGTAAAATGTAAATGTTCGTAGCTTCTTCCCATCAGCTAAACGACAATACTGTATCTAGTCATCTGGCCGTTGGATGTTTATCTCCTTTCACGCAAAATCCCCACCGTTGATGCTTCTTTACTGAAGTCGACGAAACGTTTTCTTCGCTGTCGAGTTGTCCTGTTCTTTGTTCTCCTCCAGCAGCCCTGACAACGGGGTCCTCCATTAGCTCCATGGAGATTGGGCAGAGGTACAGCTGGGGAGGTTCCATGGCCATCGCCTAGAATTAACCACGATCAGCACCAAGGCAGTGGCATTCACCCAACCAAGCAACTTAATTTCTTGGCTTCAGGCTGCACACAAAACAATGCCAGAGGTTTTGTCTGAGGAGGATGAGGGATGTGTTGGATTATTTGGGCCAAGCCCATTTGATTGAGACAATAAATCCTAGAAAATCTCAAAGGCCCACCTCATGAGGAGCATGTGCACTAGCAATAGTACCACATTGCTAGCCTAAAGTGGTGAGCACTAGTTTAAATAGTGGAGTGTGCTACACCATGGTAGAACCATGTGGAGAAAGGGAGAAAGAATACACACGCGCGCGCTCGCCTCGCCGGGGCGGGGGGCGCGGGCGTGCGGCACCTGCGTGAATGGTCCGCCGAATTCCGGTCCAGGGCTTTGCGTAGGCGCAGCCTCCTTTTGCAGATTACTCTTTTGCTACTCGGAATCGCGGTTGTAGTATGAGATAAGGACACCGTGAATGCATCCCGTAATGGACTCCGATCGTGGGACGTCCTCGAGTCGTGTTCGATTCTGGTATCGTTACTCGGCTCCTTTATATCTTTGCGTCGCCGTCATCCTGGGTAAAATAGAGTTTTCGCGCCTAGCGTTTGCCGCTTTCCTCGGCTGCGCCGCCATCAAGTTCGCTTCGTCTGCAGACGGCGTGCACCAAATAACGGAAAGTAGGTCTCAAACCGTCCGTCCTCGCGTTCTTGCACCGGAGAGGACGAATCGTTTTTGGGAAGCGCCGGCGATCGCTTCCACGCCACCGCCACGGCTCGTCTTCCTCGACGTTCAGAGCGGCCGCTAGGCATCGCGCTGATCGCGGCGCGCTCCTCGAGATCAGACGCGCTACAACGCTTCATCGCTCCATCTCGCATTACCTAACAAGATGCGTTACAATGTTTCTCTTGTTTATTTTCAATCTATTGATTGTGAGCACATTAGATGGATATATGTGTAGTCTTCTAGCATATGCATCTATAGTATGCTCCTGTTATTCGTTCTTGATAGTCAATCACATGTTGTTCATGATTTACTTTTGGATTAAATTAAACCTAGATGTGCCTTTAATTCTAACAATCCAAAACCTGATTATAGGCGCTTAGGTTTATCAATGGTCGGGCTTTGCCGAGGCAATCGAGGCCGGAAAAATTCACCGTGTGCACTTCAAAAGATGGCATAAGGGTCACCTTGTGGCTTACAGCTATGAACGTGTTCGGGTGTCGAACGGCAAACCAGAGGATATGGATCCAACTCCTAAAAGGAGAAGGCATATCGGGATGCCAACACACTCTTTGTGGGAGCCGTTCTTAGTGTTCTTGCCGATCGTCTGCATGCGATGTGTATATGCACATTAAAGACGCCTTGAAGGAACTATGGGATGCTCTGAATGCTAAGTTCGGTGCTTAGATGTCGGGCGGTGAATCAGATATCATGGAGCAATATCATGACTACAAGATGGTGGATAACCGTTACGTAGTTGAGCAGGCTCATGAGATACGAGTTCTCGCCAGGGAACTCGAACTTCTCAAAATCCAGCTTACAGCGAGTTTGTGGTCAGCATTATTGCCAAATTACCTCCTTCATGGAGGAATTTTGCCACATCTTCGAAACATAAGAGACAAGAGATTTCTGTTGAGAATCGATTGCGTCTCTAGATGTTGAGGAGAAAGCTCGAGCTAAGGATGCACCTGTGAAAGGAACTGAGGGGCGCCTAGCGCCAATGTGGTGCAACAGCCTCACATGGCAAGAACAAAGGGAAAAATAAAGCCAAACAAACCACTAATTTCAAGAAGAAGAAGTCAATGAACAAAGATGAGAAGCCTCGCTTTGTTTGCGGTGAGATTGGACACTGGGCCAAACAAAGGTCCAAATCGCAAGGGCGAGGAAGGGTGAGCAAGGACAGAACTCAAAGTCCATCAACGTGACCATTGGCAATCTTGGAGGAGGAACTTCCGGGTATGGTAACGCATTACCTATTGTTCTTTCAAGAAATCGGACCACCGATTGGTGGATTGATACCGAGCTAATGTTCATGTGTGTGCCGATCTCTCTTTGTTCTCTTCTTACCAGGCCGTGCGGATTGCTCCGTGTTGATGGGAAACAAATTTAATGCTTCGTTCTTGGTGTTGGCACGGTAGATCTGAAGTTTACTTCGGAAAGATCGTGACTAAAGAACGTGCAAGATGTCCCCTCAATAAATAAAAACCTGGTCACGGCTCCCTTCTATGTAGAGAAGGGTTCAAAGTGGTGTTTGAGTCTAATAAAGTAGTCGTGTCTAAGCATGGACTTTTTATTGGTAAAGGCTATGAATGCGGAGGCTTGTTCCGTTTTCCCTTTCGATTTTTGCAATAAAGTTGTGAACCATATTTGTGATATTTCCAATGGAGGTGAAGCCGATGTTTGGCACTCACGGTTATGTCATTTAAATTTTGGTTGTATGACTCGGCTCGCTAGTATGAATTTAATTCCAAAAATTCCTATCACAAAGGTTCTAAGTGCCAAAGTTGTGTGCAATCAAAGCAACCTCGCAAACCTCACAAGGCAATGGAGGAGAGAAACTTGGCACTATTAGAACTCATACATTCAGATCTTTGTGAGATGAATGGTGTGTTGACTAAAGGAGGAAAAAGATATTTCATGACTCGATTGATGATGCATCTAGATACCGCTATGTTTATCTGTTGAAAACTAAAGATGAGGCTTTAGACTACTTCAAAGTCTATAAGGCTGAAGTTGAAAATCAATTAGAAAGAAAAATCAAAAGGCTTAGGTCGATCGTGGCGGTGAGTACTTCTCTAGAGTTCGACTTATTCTGTAAGGAACATGGAATTATTCATGAGAGGACACCTCCCTATTCGCCCCAAATCTAATGGGGTTGCCGAAAGAAAGAACCGCACTCTAACCGATTTGGTAAATGCCATGTTGGACATCATGTCTATCTAAGGAATGGTGGGGAGGCCCTGTTGACTTCTTGTCACGTTTTGAATAAAGTTCCTTCTAAGAATAAGGAGAAAACCTCATATGAAGAATGGGAAGGAGAAAACCATCACTTTCATACTTGCGCACGTGGGGTTGCTTGGCGAAAGTCAATGTGCCCATAACTAAAAAGCGCAAACTTGGACCTAAGACAGTGGATTGTGTCTTTCTCGGGATACGCTCATCGGAGCATTGCCTATAGATTTTTAGTAGTAAAGTCTCGAGGTATCCGACATGATCGTCGGTACAATCATGGAATCCAGAGATGCCACCTTCTTTGAGGGCATATTTCCCATGAAAGATTTGCATAGCGTTTCTAGTCAAAATCTCGAGATAATTCCCGAACCTATTGCACAAACCGAGGATTACGAGCGAATACCCGAGCAAAATCCTGAGGAGGATGACGGTGAGGCTCCTAGGAGGAGCAAGAGACAAAGGATGGTTAAATCCTTTGGTAATGATTTCACTGTGTACCTTGTGGATGATACTCCCACCTCTATTTCGTAAGCTTATGCATCTTCTCGATGCACTCTTTGGAAGGAGGCAAATTCAGTAGTGAGATAGATTCTATTCTCGCCTAACGGAACTTGGGAGCTCACAGAATCGCCTTATGGTTGCAAACCTGTGGGCCGTAAGTGGGTGTTCAAAAAGAAACTAAGGCCTGATGGTACTATTGAAAAGTACAAGGCTAGACTTGTGGCTAAGGGTTATACGCAAAAGGAAGGAGAGGATTATTTTGATACTTATTCACTGTTGCTAGGATCACAACCATCCTGTACTTTTATCCTTGGCTGCCTCTCATGGTCTCATTGTCCATCAAATGGACGTGAAGACAGCCTTTTCTTAATGGAGAGCTAGATGAGGAGATCTACATGGATCACCAGATGGATTTGTGCTACCCGAACATGAGAGCAAGGTGTGTAAGTTACTGAAATCTCTTTATGGCCTTAAACAAGCACCTAAACAATGGCATGATAAGTTCGATAGAACATTGACACAAGCTGGCTTCGCTGTAAACGAAGCCGACAAGTGTGTATTATCGCCATGGTGGGGGTGAGGGAGTTATTCTGTGCCTATATGTGGATGACATTTTGATCTTTGGAACAAACCTTGATGTGATCAATGAGGTCAAGTCTTTCCTGTCTGGAAATTTTGATATGAAAGATCTCGGAGAGGTGGCGTGATCTTGAACATCAAGTTAGTCAAAAGTGAGGATGGGATTAGTCTTTCTCAATCCCATTATGTGGAAAAGGTTTTGAGTCGGTTTGGCTATTCGGATAGCAAGCCTTCTCCAACACCTTATGATCCAAGTGTGATTCTTCTAAAAACAAGAGAATTGCTAGAGATCAAATGAAATACTCTCGCATCATTGGATCTCTCATGTACTTGGCTAGCGTTACAAGGCACGATATCTCATTTCTTTGTAAGCAAATTGAGCCGCTTACTTCTAACCCAGGAGATGATCATTGGCGTGCACTCGAAAGAGTTATGCGTTACTTGGTGGGTACAAGAATTATGGAATACACTATACCTGTACCCTTCAAGATTAGAGGGTTATAGTGATTCAAATTGGATCTCTGATGCTCGATGAGATTAAGGCCACCGGTGGATATGTGTTTACACTTGGTGGGGCGCTGTGTCGTGGAGGTCTTGCAAGCAGACTATTTTGACACGGTCAACTATGGAGGCAGAATTGATCGCATTGGATACAACCAACTGTTGAGGCAGAATGGCTACGTGAACTCTTGATGGATCTTCCGGTGGTTGAAAAACCAATACCGCCATTCTTATGAATCGTGACAATCAAACGATTATTGTTAAAGTGAACAGTTCTAAAGATAACTTGAAATCCTCAAGACATGTGAAAAGACGTTTGAAGTCCGTCAGAAATTGAAAAACTCCGAGTGATAGCATTGGATTATATCCAGACGGCTAAAAACCTGGCGTATCCCTTCACTAAAGGGCTATCACGGAATGTGATAGATAACGCATCAAAGGAACTAGGCATGAGACCCATGTGAGTTATACCATAAGCGGTAACCCAACCTATGTGATCGGAGATCCCGTGAATTAGGTCCTGGGAAAAACAAGCTCTTGGTTAACTG
Organism: Rhipidocladum racemiflorum; assembly: GCA_036346355.1. NCBI lineage: Eukaryota > Viridiplantae > Streptophyta > Magnoliopsida > Poales > Poaceae > Rhipidocladum > Rhipidocladum racemiflorum. The sequence continues at coordinate 63,496,505 of CM070576.1, read as the reverse complement.
GAGGAGAGTAATTTTCTAACTAGTTCCAAGTGAAGATGCAATACTCTCGAAATCAGTATGGCGAGGTTGGCTTTTGCCTTAATGTGTTCTGTTGGCTTTATTTAGCGAAGATGTCATCCTACAGAGCATCTTGAAAGAACACACCTATATGAGAGTGATCATGAAAGTCGCAGTCTATGAGACTTGGGTAATCTCTAGTAAGCTCATGAAGAGACCATGGAGTACGACTTATATGCTCCACCCGAGAAGCCTATTGGCGAGCCTAGTATCGCCTAAGGCTTTAAATGAAACTCGATCGCACAAAACTTGCAATTCAAGGCTTAGTCCATTGTTCAAGTTGTGGTGAGTGTAATTTGGAGTCCTAGGTGTAATTCAAGGCATAGTCCATTGTCACCGAAATGTTGGTATATTAACGACTTTGGGAACAGGCAAGACCGGTGGGACTTTGAGATCTGGTGGGGATTGTTGGATTATTTGGGCCAAGCCCATTTGATTGAGACAATAAATCCTAGAAAATCTCAAAGGCCCACCTCATGAGGAGCATGTGCACTAGCAATAGTACCACATTGCTAGCCTAAAGTGGTGAGCACTAGTTTAAATAGTGGAGTGTGCTACACCATGGTAGAACCATGTGGAGAAAGGGAGAAAGAATACACACGCGTGCGCTCGCCTCGCCTCGCCGGGCCGGGCCGGGCTCGGGCTCGGGCTCGGCGGGCGGGCGAGCGCGCGAGCGTCTTGCACTGCGTGAATGGTCCGCCGAATTCGGTCCAGGGCTTTGCGTGGCGCAGCCTCCTTTTGCAGATTACTCTTTTGCTACTCGGAATCGCGGTTGTAGTATGAGATAAGGACACCGTAATGAGATCCCGTAATGGACTCCGATCGTGGGACGTCCTCGAGTCGTGTTCGATTCTGGTATTACCAGGGCTCCTTTATATCTTTGCGTCGCCGTCATCTCCGGGTAAAATAGAGTTTTCTGCGCCCTAGCGTTTGCCGATTTCCCTCATTGCGCCGCCATCAAGTCGCCCGTCCGTCAGACGGCGTGCACCAAATAACGGAAAGCAGGTCTCGAAACCGTCGTCCTCGCGTTCTTGCACCGGAGAGGACGAATCGAGGTTTTTGGGAAGCGCTCGGCGCGATCGCTTCCACGTCACCGTCACGGCTCGTCTTCCTCGGCGTTCAGGAAGCGGTCGCTAGGCATCGCGCTGATCATGCGCGCGCTTCCGTCCTCGATCAGACGCGCTACAACGTCTACTGCTCCATCTGCACACGAACAGTACGTTACAATGTTTCTACTGTTTATTTTCAATCTATTGATTGTGAGCACATTAGATGGATATATGTGTAGTCTTCTAGCATATGCATCTATAGTATGCTCCTGTTATTCGTTACTGATAGTCAATCACATGTTGTTCATGATTTACTTTTGGATTAAATTAAACCTAGATGTGCCTTTAATTCTAACAGGATGAGGATGTATTTACCAGAGGTTATACTGATTTGGTTTTTAAAATGGTACATTTTGGTACGGTTCATACCAGCATACCGTTTCAGGTTTAATATAGTAATATATATTTATAAGTATACACATACTTAATTATATGTATACCAAATTTCACTTATAATATTACTCTAAATACGTAGTATTACTATCAAATATAGCATATAGTTCAATAGGCACTATTATCAATTCCGCCAGTATAACTGGTATTGTGTGGTATCGAAACCGATATGATCGGTACTGTCTGGTATCAAATCCGATATGACCGATATCAAGACCGATACGATATATATGGCTATTTTGTACGATTTAGATGATGAAATAGTACGTACCAGCCATACGGCCAATAGCAAATACGGTATTGATATCCATGCTGAGGACTAGCCTCGGATGTTGGTTTTATAACTGCGCGCGATCTCTACATGCGTAATGCGTAAGTCATGGTAATCCGTAGAAGAACTCGAATTCAATAGGGGTGTAATTAAACAAATGAAAATAATTAATTAAAAATGATAGCGCCAGAAAATTTTAATGACTAAAGTTATGTGCAAGATGGATTTTCTAAGGGGTTAAATGAAACCATAGAACAATGCCAATATGTCACAGTAGTAGCATGCATGTGTAGAGTGCAAAACAGCAAGTGCGCATGCATGTAGTATCAGGTTTTGCAGAAAGAGGGGAAATGCACATGCAGTGATTCTTAATTAAGTCGTTCGCTCTAAACAAGTCGTATAAACCATGAACGACATGTCTACAGCCTTACAATTCATTAACGAAACTTAAAAAATTCTACCAAAAACCCCTAAACGAACAAGTTAAAATGTACAGCTTGCCGTATTAGTATCCTATCTGTTTGATTTCTATGGATCTGTATATTGGAGTATATTAAAAGGAACTGCGGTTTGCTGCCCTCTCCGCGTTTCATGCGCTCCACGCGCTTTGGACGACGCAGCGTGGAGGTGCCCTTCGGCGGCCTTGCGTCCCGACTCGCTTGCTCTCTCGGGCCTCCACTGCTTCGCGCGCTACGTGCGCCATTGCAAGATGCCGTTGCGCGCCAGCGTCGGCCGAGCCCGTACGCCTTCATTCCCGTTCGTTCGGTGTGTGTGGCTTTTGGAGCAGTCCCATACCGGTCGTGCTCTACCCAAGCCTTCCGACTGCTGGTCCCGGCTGTGCAATGGGCCCACAGCCACAGACATTGCGTGTAGGTTTCTACGGTTTGCTCATCATGGCCATGTTTCTGGAGGCTTCCTGGGGTGCGTGGAGACGAGCGGCCTGATGGAAATGAAGATAGAAGAGGCGCCATTTGCTTGCTTGCTTCTCTCTCCTCCCTCTCCTCCGGTCCTCCGCGGCTCCGCCTCCACCTCCTCAGCCGCCTCTCCGCTGGAGCCTCCCCTCCTCGCCTTGTATGTGTACGTGCGGGACAACCGGACAAGCTTCTCCGGAGACGGCTACATGGCCACCGGGGGCGACAAGTGCGGGGACCCAGCATCGGCCCGCGACGGCGGCAGCGACCTCTACGCGGTCCTCGGGCTGAAGGAGTGCTCCGACAACGACCTCAAGGTCGTGTACTATAAGCTCGCCATGGTGAGTAGTTGGATTCCTTCCTCCGGTGTAAATGTTTCTCTTATCTATATGATGCCCTGTTCTAATGTTCTTGTCTTGAAATTGGGGTGTGGTTATGGATTAGTCCTGTTGCTGTTATTTAACATAGGGGAAAAATGTCTTTTTTTTCTGGGCGATTAGGAGTTTGGAGGTGTAAAGGTTGGCGCTAAAGTTCATTAAATTGCCTTTCCCATTTCGATCCTTGGCTGCCTGTGCTTATGCTTCTGCCATGTAACTTTCTGCATGAAGTGTACAGTATTCGTGATCTGGTATTAACCAATGATTTAGTGATCTAAATCTGCCTATCTTTTAGTCCATTAGTCAGGTATTTCTTTTGCTTATGTCATTTCCGCCTCCCAAGATTTGCTCTGCTCCAATTCTGATGTTCTGTAACTTTTTGCAGATGGCATCCGGGTAAATGCTCATCCTCCAGCACTGCGAAGCACATGGAGGAAGCCAAGGAGAAGTTCCAGGAGATCCAGGGCGCCTATTTTGGTCATGTTTACCAACAAACCCACCCACCCACATTTCTTTCTAGTCGTCCATGCTCATGTTTGACAATAAGCTTTTAAATGCTTGTCAGAATCCAATATACTTCTATTTTTCTGGCATGTGGATCACTGAATATGCTAGCTTTCCTTCGGTTGAGACCTTTAATTCTTGCCTGCTAAATGCTGGACAAGTGAGATATTTTTTTAGTTAATCTTAGTTCAACATGCAGCAGTGGATAATTTAACTGAAATTTCTGTGTCAAAGCACATGTTTCTACATTAACATTTACACTTGTGACCATTAGTTGGTTGTGTCGCACCTTATTACTACTAGATACTGGCTTGTTTTTGTGCTTTCTGTCTTGGCACATATATGATATTGAGTCTATCAATTACAAAAAATGAGATATTCGTGATTGACAGATACCATGGCCGTTGAATTGTTCTTTGGGTGCTATTGTATTTGTTGTGGGCCGCTGCTGAGTCAGGTTTAGACTATGTTCAGTAATGTGCACCAGGGAACATGTTTGTCGATGTTGAATTGGGACCCACCTTACTAAGCAAGATCTTTGCCCCAATTGATCTATAATAGGTGAGATTGTTGTATCAGCATGATCTTTGTTGAATGTTGATAATTTTAATGTAATTGAATTTTTTTATATATTACTAATTCGTTCCAATCAGCATTCCCTTGTTTGCAAAAGATACAATGTTATATATATATACACCAAAACTTTTTTCGTTTTGTAGATTGAAGTGTGTCTGTACCGGAACCTTTATTGGAGAAAATCATCATACCATGCCTTGGATTGTCTGGCTCTCTTTATGGAGTAATACAATCCACATTTTCAAATAGTATATGTGCTACTTTGAAATTATCAAAATAGAATGTGGATATTTCAGAACCTTTAATCCATACATACGATCATTGTCTCCTTTAATGATAAATTTAGTGCTCCCCTTTATCGCAGAAAGGTGCTTTTTTGTTCCGCTAATTTGTGTGGTGTGGAGGTGGTTTATTTCAGGTAGGGTGTCAGCAAGCTTAACTAAGGTGCTGTTGTGTACTTCCATGTGAATGCAATTCAGATGAAGGAGACAGTAGAAAAAAACACGAGCACCACTGAGAGAGTATTCCAGGATCGTCAGTATCAGGTACCTTAACTGTCTAAACCTACGACGAAACACACGATGTTTTAGTCAGATTGAATGGGTGGTAAAATTCCCCGTACATATACAATCAATTATCCTTTGGAGGACTTGTAGTTACATTGTTAGCTTAACTAATATGTTGTGCATGTCTTCTTTTCACTTAAACAGCGCATCTTTGTTGCTTCGTTACCAATCATGTCTTTGATGAATTGCAATCATGGAGAGTAATGTGACAATGTTCTTTTGGTTATATGCAGGTTGACACCGCCATAGTTCCAATAATGAAGACAAGGAAAACCCTCAGCCACACCCTTCTAATAACTGAGCTTTTTCAGCGGTGATGCACGGAATATTGACTTGGTTGCCTATATTCTTTTCCTGAAATCACAATCTGACCTTCTTATCTCGTTGGCTTCGCTCTCAACTCTGCATTCATTACAATGGTGTTTAGCAATCAAATAACATCCACCTTGAGAAGATGTTCATTTGAAGAAAATCTTGAACTAGCCGATGCAATTGTTCACTTTTGTAGTTGCAAATAAGTACTGAAAGTCTAAAACATTGATTCTCCTTCCATGATTTTCAACGTCATTTAGGATAGAAGTGATGTCATAATTGCTTACCTTCGATTTCTGGTCAGCTTACATGCTTTAGAAAGGTCATTGTCGGCGTACTAGCCAACAGGCACCTCCGAGACGGGTGCTTATGAGGTTCCGACGGGGGGCTTTCGGGGCAATCGCCTCAGAATGGAAGACGGTGACGATCGGGGCACCGGGAGGCTCAAGCTAACGGGGGGGATGCGGAGTTTTTTACCCAGGTTCAGGCCCTCCGGAGAGTAATAGCCCTAGTCCTGCCTTTCTTGGTATTGCTTGTGCTCTTGCTAGAGAGGATGAAAACCTTACAGTCTTTCGAACCCCCTCTCCCATGCACCCCGGCTCCCTTTTATACTCGGGCTGACGGGGGCGCATGGGAGGCTTACACTGCCAGCCATCATCATTACACTGCCACGGGCGTATTTAATGCGCCCGTCACTATTCTTATGTCACATTAATGTCTGCCGCATCTGTCACAACCCTGCCTCGGGCCCCATGTCCACCAACGCCGCCCGTTCCGTCACGGGGTGAGGTGTAGTCGTGACGTCTCCCATAGCCATGATGCGCCTGGGGAAGGCGCGCCGCCACGCTGCAGCTTCCATGCTTCCACATTTAATGCGCACGATTCGCATTTAATGTCCCTGATCTCGACAGGACTATCCCGGGGATGGTGCGCCCGGCTGATCAGACGCCACGCGCCCACTGGGCGACCACCGGCTTGCTGGTCGCCAGCCTGGCTCAGACGCCACGTGTCCGCTGGCGATCACCTTGCCGTCGCCAGCCGCCTGGCTCAGACGCCACGTGTCCTGGCGATCACCTTGCTGTCGCCAGCGCCTGGCTCAGACGCCACGTGTCCGGCCTGGGCGACCACCGTATGGGTTTTTCTCTTGCCGTGGCAATGGCCCAAGCACGCCCTGGCTGCCACTTGATTCCTTTTAGCGCGGGGAGCGGGTACCTTGGTGTAGAATACGCCGACAAGAGCCCGGGCCCACCTAGGAGCGCTTTTGGTCTTCTCGCTTCTTCTTCTTTAATTGGCGGCTTGAGAACTGCTCCGGCTCTGGGTGGGACCCTTCAAAGGTCCGCGCCTGCAAAAAGATCTTCCGGCTTCTCGATTCCCAAGCGGTTTGCGCGCGGTTACTTCCTCCTTGTAACCGCCAGACGTTTCCTTGGGATGCGCCCCATTTATGAGGCTCTTAAACTTCCTCTTTTGAATCGCCGCGCCTTTTCGGTTTTCACGGTTCGCCTTCCGCGGCCTTATAAAAGGCCGATCGAAGAGGGAGTAGTTCTTCCCCCTTTCAGCTCTCCGCATTCCACCTCTTTCCGACGTTTCAGGCTTCCTTGCTTCATCCCCTTTGCGGTTGCGCCAAATCCCTATCCTCCCGATGGCTCCTGCTTCCTTCTTCGATCATTGAGGAGGAGAGGGCCGCTAGGTTCTCCTGCACATCACCGGGCGCCCTTCGCCTCGCGCCGGATCTGCCGAGCCCCACTGTCGGCCTGGGAAGTGGTTTTCTTCGGTGGCAGCTCCTTGCCGGCCTACTACCGCCGGTCTCGACTTTATCTTTCGTTCTCAACTTCTACGCCATTCACCACATTCACCTTCCTCCCAACTCTGTTATCCTCCTTTACGCCTTTGCTCACTTCTGCGAGATGTTCGTGGGAGTCTTTGCCCAACCTTCTTCTTTTTCGCTTCTTCTACACCCTTCGCTTCGCTGGCAGTACCCGCCGCTTCGGAGCTGTCACCGCGGCTCGTGACGGAGCGCTGGCGTTGCGCGCTATATCCCATTGGACTGCCGGTCCAACTGGAGGGATTGGCGCGCAGAGTGGCTGTACGTCGAGGACGACAGCGGCATTGAAGTGCTGGATCTTCCGCCCGGCCCGGCGGTCAGCAACCCCAACTGGGGGGCTCCAGTGAGCGATGCGCCCGAGCTCCAGGCGATGCTGGCCCGCGTCGACCAGTTGCGGACGGCGGGCCTGACGGGGGCCATGGTAATCCGGGATTTTATTACCCGGAGGCTGTGCCCCCTGCGCCGCCGCGTCCGCCCAGCCTGGCAGTACATGGGCGTGGGCGATGGGACCCGGAGTATCCCCGGAGGTAACCTGCTCCGCTCTGCGTCATTCCTTGTTACTTCTATTTCTCTTTCGGTGGTGCCTTTGTCTGCAAAACTTTAGGCATTTATCATTTCGAATGAAATAGTAGTGTAAGCTCCCTGCCAAGTTGCCTAAAAACTTGCTTTCGCCGTAATTTTTTCTGGTTCCACACGAACGAGCACATAATCGCTTAAAGACTTAAAGTCTTGCGCCGCGGGACCTCGGCCCTCAAACCCCTCGCCTTAGCAAAATTTGCCTCCCAGGTAGCCTCTAGGGAACGAACACTTAGTGAGTCGTGACAGGACCTTGGGCTTTTGGCAACGGTGCTCGAGGCGCCGACCCCCACGGGGACACCCGGAGTGTCATGGTCAGTCTGGGGTCGTGGCCGAACCACCGCCAACCGCCCAGTTCTGCACGCCGCTCTCACTTAGCGATTCCGTCTTTGCCACTGGGTGTTTGCAAGGCGGCAGGGCACCAGGGGCGAGTGCCTTGGCGCTGCCCAGCAGTGGGCAAAAGACCGAAGAGAGGGCAGAAAGAACAAATACTTCGGATAAAGAAAGCGAATATTTAATTTTAAACACAAGGTCTCCCCCGACCCACGGCGGAGAGGAAGACACACTCCGGCCGGTCGGGGGACAGACCCTAGGACTTACAACCGATCAGGGGTAGAACTTGCGCAGATTTTCTATATTCTGGGAGTTTGCTAGCTCTTCACCGTCTTCAGTGGCCAGCCTGACCGCCCCGGGACGAGAGACTGAGACCACTTTGAAGGGTCCCTCCCACTGGGGAGACAGTTTATGCGACCTGGCATGCGACTGGATTCTTCGCAAGACCAGGTCGCCCACTGCCAGCGTTCTCTTATTGACCCGGGAGGCGTGGTACCGCCTGAGACTTTGTTGGTATCTTGCGGCGCGCAAAGCCGCTCGATCTCGCGCCTCTTCCAGGAGGTTGACATCGCCCCGCCAAGCACTCTCTGCTCCTCTTACGTGAATGACGCGACGCTGGGTGATCCCAGCTCCAATTCAGGAGAGAACAGCCTTCTACGCCAGAGACCAGGAAGAAAGGAGTTTCCCGTGAGTCTCGGCTAGGAGTGGTCCGGTGACCACAACACAGCCGGAGTTCTTCGGTCCACCGGGCGCCACGCTTGTGGAGTCGGTCGAACGCCCGGTCTTGAGGCCCTTCAACACCGGTAGCGTTGGCCCGCTCGACCTGGCCGTTGCTCTTGGGGTGGGCGGCGAGGCAAAGCAGACTTTGGTGCCCATCTCTTCACGAAATCCAAGAAGGTCGCACAGTGAATCGTGCGCCCGTTGTCGGTGATAATGCGGTTGGCGACCCCAAAGCGGCGAAAATCCCTTGCATGAACTTGATCGCACCGCGGCGGTGATGGATCTCATCGCCTCGGTTTCCACCCACTTGGTGAACTTGTCGATGGCGACGAGCAGTGGGTGTAGCCTCGCGTTCGCGAACGGGCTCAGGATATCCAGCCCCTGCATCGCGAAGGGCCAAGAGAGCGGGATAGTTTGCGTGGCCTGGGCTGGTTGGTGGATCTGCTTGGCGTGGAATCGCACGCCGCATCTCCTCACCACTCGCAAGCATCCTGGAGGCGGTTGGCCAATAGAACCCTTGACGGAAAGCCTTTCCGCCATCGTTCGTCCGGACATATGGCTCCCTTTGACACGCCTCGTGGATATCGAGAGCAAACCGCTTCCTCTTCCCGAGTGATGCACTTCGTAAGAATTCCGTTCTTACCCTGGCCAGGTATAGATCCCCGCCACCAGGGTATAGCACTTGGCCTTTCGTGCTACCTTCTCTGCTGACGCATCATCGTCGGGGCATCTTTGATCCCTCAGGTAGGCCAGGATCGGATCCATCCATGTGCCTTCCCGGTCAAGCACAGCGACCATGAGGTGGCCGTCCGGCATTCGCCGCCAAGCGCTTCCACCGAACCACTTTCCTCCAAGGGCGAGGCTGGCGGCATCACCACCGCCCCCGCCGGAAATGGGGCTGCGATGGACTGATCGCGGAAGCCTTTCTTCAAAGACCCCGACCGCACAGAGATCTGGTTGAGGCGAGCCGGGCGAGCTCGTCGCCAGATGGTTGTCGCGTCGGGGATGTGAGTATACCCCAACCCTTCAAATGCCTTTCCAACTTCGACCTCCGCCAGTACGCCGCCATGACGGGGTCAGACAGAGAAATCTTTCCTTGCACGATTGACGACCAGCCAGGAGTTGCCCTTTACTTGCAAAGCGCCGACGCCGACGGCCATGGCGGCCGCACCAGCCCAAGAAGCCCTCAGACTCGGCGACGTTGTTAGTGGCCTTGAAGTCGAGGACGACCACGTACTTGAGGAGGTCCCCGGTCAGAGAGACCAGAAGAACCCCAGCCCCCGCGCCTTCAAGCCTGAAGGACCCGTCGAAGAAGAGCGTCCAGGGGGAGGACGCGGGGACCTCATCGACTTCGGGCTCGGCTGGAGTCCACTCGACGACGAAGTCCGCCAGCCTTTGACTCTTTATCGCAAAGACGAGGAGCGAACTTGACACCGAACTCCCCACTGACGGACCACTTTGCGATGCGGCCCTCTCGCTTCGGTTGTGGAGGATTTCACGCAAAGGATATGAGGAGACCACTGTGATCTCCCTCCCTTGAAAATAGTGCCGCAACTTTCTCGATGCTACCACCACAGCATAGACAATCTTCTGAGCCTGAGGGTACCTTGTTTCTGCGTCGTGTAGCATTTTGTCGATGTAGTAGACCTGCCGTTGGACACCTTTCCTGTTCCGCCACCCGGCGCGCTCACTCTGAAGGGCTAGCCGCCACATACAAAGAAGAACGGCTCGCCTGGCTCAGGCGACCAAAGACTGGGGGAAGAGAGGTACTTCTTCAGATCTTCAAATGCTCGCTGGCTTCTGAGGTCCATTCAAATGAGTTGGTCTTCTTCAATAGCTTGAACAGCGGCAGACTTTTTTCCCCGAGCCGATATGAACCGCCCAGTGAGGCTAGCCGGCCACCAAGCATTGCGATTGCTTGAGCCGGTAGGCGGCCGCATCCGCTGATCGCTTCTATCTTTCCTGATTGACTTGATTCCACTACCGAGACCAGAAACCGAGCGACTTTCCGGATGAGACACCAAACACACACTTCTCGGATTCAACTTCGATGAGTTTCTGAGGCGAGAGAAGGTCTCTTCTAGATCCTGAACGAGCTCATCGGCCTTTTTTGTTTTTACCACCAGATCATCGACATACACTTCCAGATTCTTCCCTATTTGGGGCCGAAACACTATGTGCATGGCCCGCTGATAGGTGGCGCCAGCGTTCTTCAGCCCGAAAGGCATCCTGACATAACAGTATACACCGAGGGGAGTCACAAAAGCAGTCTTTTCTTCATCTTCTTGCGCCATGCTGATCTGGTGGTAGCCGGAGTAGGCGTCGAGGAAGCATAGAGCTGCACCCCGCCAGGAGTCGGCGGCGATGTCTATCTCGCGGCAAGGGTACGGGTCCTTGGGGCAGGCTTTGTTGAGGTCAAGAAAGTCGATGCACATTCGCCACCTCCGTTGGACTTCTTTACAAGCACGGGGTTGGCGGCCACTCCGGTAGGTGGCCTCCCGCACGATCTTAGCAGACAAAAGTTTTTCCACTTCATCCCGAATGGCATCCTGTCGCTCAGGCGCCTGCCGCCGGATCTTTTGCCGAACCGGGTGCGCTCCAGGGAGCGTTGCCAATCGGTGCTCGATCACCTCCCTGGGGATAGGGCTGGAAAAAAAGCTCGTGGCTCGTGGCTCGGCCGCTCGCCCGAAAGCTCGCTCGCCGCAGGCTCGTGGCTCGGGTCGGGCTCGAGTCGAGCCTACTTTTCAGGCTCGCAAAAACACCGAGCCGGCTCGGCTCGCCATGAGCCGGCCATGAGCCAAATTGGCTCTTGGGCCCAGCCCATGCAGTGAATTTAGTATGATTAATGACTTATATTTTTAGGAAAAGATGATGTTGAGACAATTCCATGTCCTACAAGTGTGATATAGAGCAACTAAGCAACTACTATTATTTAGTAGTAACTAGTAAGTTAATATTATTCACTTTGCAAATATATGAATTATTGTATAAATACTTAATTTTCTCGAGAAAATGTTCGCTCGGCGAGTTAACGAGCCGGCCATGGCCGAGCCCGAGCCGAGCCGAGCCGGTTTTGGGCTCGCCAGGGTCGAGCCGAGCACTGGCTCGGCTCGCCACTAGACCGAGCCGCACCGAAGCCGAGCCGAGCCGCTCGGCTCGGCTCGTTTCCACCCTACTGGGACCCGGTCATTTCGAAGGTTCCCAGCGAACACATCCAGGTTAGACCGGAGGAAGGTGACGAAGCGTCTTCCTATTTGGCGCCGAGGTCGGTGCCAATCTTGACGACCTTGCCCGAGCCATCCTCGCCCACGGGACCGCCTTTGCCTCGCCCAAGGGTGCAGGCGGAGCGCTGTCTTGGCCGAGGGGAGGCCGGGTTGTCGTCCTTGTCGCGTCTTGCGGCGGTGGTGCCGGCCGAGATCCTGCCGGCTTGCTGGCGGCGCGAGGCCTCCGGTCTATCCACCTTTACCGTAATTGGACCCTGTGCCCCGGGATTTTCACCAAGATGTAGGCGTAATGGGCCACCGCCATGAACTTGACCAGGGCCGGCGGCCGAGCAAGGCATTATAGGGAGGTCGAAATCGGCGACCTCAAAATCCACCGCTCTGTCGGAAGTTCTCCGAACTCCCGAACGTGACGGACAACGGACTTGTCCTGTGGGTAAGAGGCCCACCCGGGGGCAACTCCGTGAGAACGGCGAGTCGGGCCTTGATTCCTCGTCTGGGATTTGGAGCGCCTGCACGCTCCAACGGATAGCGAGTTGATGGCACTGCCTCCATCAACTAGGACCCGCCCAACTTTGCGTTGCGGACCGTGGGAGACACCACGATCGGGAGATGGCCAGGGCCGGAGGTGTTCTCCGGGTGGTCGGCCCGGCTGAAAGTGATCGGCTGCTCGACCACTTCAACGGCCGGCTTCGCCGGAGGATGACGTTGTGGCGCACACGCCTCGGATCTCGCTTATGCTGCGAGTTCGATGAGTAGGTGGCGAGCCACCGTGTATGAACGCCACCGTGCGCTCACTTTCTTTGGAAGGCTAAGCGGAGCCGCACCTTCGTCGTCTTCGTCTTCGTGGTCTTTCTCACGGCGCTTCTTGAGCCGCTGTCGACCAACTTGGACACAACCTGGCGATCCTCCAAGTCGTGTCCGCTTGTTCGATGGATGGGGCAATAGGGCTTGCCACCATCGTTTTGCGGCGAAGCGGCGGCGGTCCTCGCGGTCGCCGCGCCCGCCCGGCCTTCGTCCGTCGGTCCCGATCGTCATGACGCCGGATTTGGGCTCCGGCTCGGCGACCAAGACCTCCTAGCGGTTGCCTCCCTCCGCTTTTTCTTTTCTTCTTGCGGTCGGAGGACTTGGCGCCAGCGTCGCCGAGTCGAAGGCCTTGTCACGCTTCCGGGCCGGCCGCCTGGCGCACTTGTGCGCCAGGGAGAACAAACCAGGCGTGGTTGAGATGACGCCGTGGCCATCTTTTCCCGCATCTTCCGGTCTCGGACCCCCTCCGAAAGCAATAATCACCGATCGCTCGTAATCCGGGATCGTGTTGCGGCGATGGTCGAACCGCCGGATGAACTCTCTCAGGACTCCCTCTTCGCTCCAGAGCGTGGAGATCGTCCTCCATGCCTGGTTGAGCGTAAGAGCCCTGAAAGTTGGCGACAAAAATGTCGCCAGCTCCTCCCACGAGTGTCTGAGCCTCGCGGGAGGTTAAGCGACCTAAGACCGGGCAGAGCTCGTCGATGTCGGGAGGTAGTTGGCCATTACTTTCTGACCCTCCGCCGCACGCACCACCGTGGTGTAGATCTGCAGGAACTCCTCCGGTTGGTGGTACCGTCATACTTCGATGGAGGCGGGCGGAATCTCCCGGCCATGCAAACTTGCCGAAGGCGGAGAGAGAACGCCTGGCATCCAACGTTGTATGGGGAGTAGCGTCGTTCGCCAGCCCCTCGATCCTGAGGAGAGGATGAGGAGTGCGACCCTGCGCTCTCGCCAGAGTCCGAGGGAGGAGCCCCCTGTCTTGCGCCCTCACGACGATCGCGGAGGACACGACGCAGGTCACCGTCGCACTGACGCCGCCTTTCGTCAAGGTGCGATCGGAGGTCTTCGCGGTTCCCCCTAGACTCGGGGGGACCACGGGAAGAAGCGGAGTCACGTGCCCATCCCCCCGTCACCGAGGGGGTGGCAACCAGGACTCCCTTCCCCTTATCCTGACCCTTTGTACCGGGAGGTGTCATCGTGTGGCGGCCGAAACCCGGCAAGTTAGGCGCACGCGTTCCCTGCCGCCACGCGCCGGAAGCCCCCGGCTGGGTCGCCGCTTCAACTTGCTGTTGTGCGACGTCCACCAGGTGGACGATATCCCGTAGCCATGGAGTGGCTGGGGTGTTACCCCCCAGTGCTACTGGGGGATGATCAAGAAGAAGCCGGGCCGCATGAAGACTCCGCGCGGGAGTGTCATCCCCGAGCGCCAAGCGCCGATAGACAGGGTGACACCCAGGCGTGGGAGTCACGCGCGCTTCCCCTGCGGCGGAGGGACCCGGGTTAGGCGGTTCCCTCCCCGAATGCCTGGAGCGGCTATGAGCGCCACTTTCTTCAGGCAGATTGCCACGCTTGGAGTGCGAATCCGCCATGAAGACAAACGCCCCCTCTTCTGCTGGGCCTCTTCGCCTGAAACGGAAGAAAGGGGGACGATCTAACCACCAATAGCCCCTACCTGGCGCGCCACGGTCAGCGTTCTAGCCAACAGGCACCTCCGAGACGGGTGCTTATGAGGTTCCGACGGGGGGCTTTCGGGGCAATCGCCTCGGAATGGAAGACGGTGACGATCGGGCACCGGGAGGCTCAAGCTAACGGGGGGGATGCGGAGTTTTTTACCCAGGTTCAAAGCCCTCCGAGAGTAATAGCCCTAGTCCTGCCTTTCTTGGTATTGCTTGTGCTCTTGCTAGAGAGGATGAAAACCTTACGCCTTTTCGAACCCTCTCCCATGCACCCGGCTCCTTTTATACTCGGCCGACGGGGTGCATGGGAGGCTTACACCGCCACCATCATCATTACATCGCCACGCGTATTTAATGCGCCCGTCACTATTCTTATGTCACATTAATGTCTGCGCATCTGTCACAACCACGCCTCGGGCCCCATGTCCACTAACGCCGCCTGCTCACACGGGGTGAGGTGTAGTCGTGGCGTCTCCCATAGCCATGATGCGCTGGGAAGGCGCGCCGCCACGCCGCAGCTTCCATGCTTCCACATTTAATGCGCACGATTCGCATTTAATGTCCTCGATCTCGGCAGACTATCTCGGATGGTGCGCCAAAGGCCAGGATCAGACGCCACGCGCCATCGGGCGACCACCCGCTGGGCGTCTGCGCCTGGCTCAGACGCCACGTGTCCGGCTGGGCGATCTTCTTGCCGGTCACCAGCCGCTGGCTCAGACGCCACGTGTCATTGGGCGCCAGCTGCCTGGCTCAGACGCCACGTGTCCGCTGGCGATCACCTTGCTTGTCGCCAGCCGCCTGGCTCAGACGCCACGTGTCCGTGGCGACCACCGTATGGGTTTTTCTCTTGCCGTGGCAGTGGGCCCAAGCACGCCCTGGCTGCCACTTGATTCCTTTTTTAGCGCGGGGGAGCGGGTACCTTGGTGTAGAATACGCCGACAGTCATGATAATGAGTTCTACTTTTCTTACTTACATATTCTTTCTATTCCTTGATAGGGCGCCCAACGGGCACCAAATGGTCTAGTGTTGTTAAATTATTCGGGCCTTGATGGTGCAGGACTGTATAGGATTTTAGAATTATATTGCATTTCGTAGTAAATAAACTCCTACTTCATTGATTTGCACCATGATATTTTAGTTTATTCATTTTTTGCAGTAGCACAAGCAGTCGCGAGGCACAAATTTATATGGGTACTTCGTGTGCCAATACATGCGCGAAATCTTATGTTCTACAGTAACAGACAATGACGAAGAGGTTTGTTATGCTAACATCACACATTGATTCGCACCACTTAATTTCTATATATACTGTGAGATTTATTTTTCCTACTTATAGCGCCTCAAGTTGCCTACAGGAGGACTGCTTCCTGTTGAAATCCAAGTTATTCAGGGACTACTTCATCATAAAGGAAGTCATCAACAAAAACGGTAAGTTTTATGACAAAGACAACAACGATCCAGTCATCTATACTCATCTTACACGTTATTCGTCTCCAACCAACACCGAAGGCTCGTAGGCTTGTAGTTTAGAAAACTAGTATGTTAAATACGCTCAGAAGTCAGATGGCCATAAGGCCAAGAATAGTAAGAGATGTTCACATGTTGATGGGTGCAAGGTTGGCAAATATAAAAGTGCCGCGCCGACATGGATTGCTCATGACCTATTAACTTCAGAGTTTAGTACATATCATTTGACATGAAGGTTGGCAAACATCTGGTAGTGTATAGACATCTCCCGGATGTTTTTGTCTTAAATAACATCTAAATTTTGGATCATATAATTAAAAATTCAACCATTAGATCAAATCATAGGATCGGATATAATTGATACTCCCGAATCTTAACAATGCTCCGAGATTTGGGTGATTTTAGCAAACAAAATGTCCGGATGATATTTATTAAATCCATTTTCCAAACGCAGGACCGCAGATCGTGGAAATATGCTGGTTGGATGATGCACAAACGTAGGACCGCAAATTGGCACAGCTACCTAGACCTACACGATACTTTTCAAACATTGTTCTTCGTACATTGCAACTTGCAAGTGAGATCAGACAGTTCAGATTTGATCATTTGACCCGTCCAGTCATTATAGTTTCAACAAAATTTTGCACCAGCACCTGCTTAACCCTTTTGTTAGGGAGAAAAAAAAAATGAAGTGCATCATAAGCTCCATCTCCATTCCAGATAGGGGTGGATAACGACCCAGTTGAACTTTTTTTCGAGCTTTCTTCGACACTGATTTATTCTTATTTATTATAATCTCCTGTATTGTTTGAGACCCAACTTCGAACCGAGCTTAACGAGCCGAGCCGAAGTTGACTCTGATTCCAAATCAACTAATTTTTATTTTAAAAGAAAAATGAATGTAATCAGAGCAATTTTGAAACGAGCCACCGAGCCAGCTCAACGAGCTTTTTTTCCAGCCCTAATTCCAGAGGGGCCAAAAACCTGCCCCCAAGGACTTGGCCGATTATATACCAAGCCTCAAGAGTATAAACAGATTGACAAGTCACTCTAATTTGCCACTGGGCATTATATGAAGTCAGTATCACCATGCAAAACAATACTATAACTCACTTCCAAGTGCGTACATCAAAGTCAGAAGTCACAAAGCAAAACAAAAAAATGATGTTGTGCTATTCAAAGTGTCTCCATATGGCATTGCCGACACCGGATTTTAGATCACTCAATCCTCTGATGGTAGACATTAAGGACATAGCTGTTCAGGAGGTCACCAAATGTCTTGGTCGAGAACTTTTGCACCATGTGGTCCCGTGCTTGTTTGCCCATCCTAACCGCTAGATCATGATTGTTCGCAAGCTTCAGCATGGCTTTTGAAAATTCAGTGGGGGAGGGATCACACAGAAACCCTGTCACTTCATCTATAACTGTTTCCACTGGGCCACCACTGTTGCACGCAATTACAGGCTTATGGGCTGCCATAGCTTCAAGAGGAACAATGCCAAAATGTTCATCCTGGATGAAGTATCAGACATAGACTTGTTAGAGAAAAATGCTCAGATTGATCATTGATGGAATCCCTAAGCACATGCTAGACATTTACCTTTGGAGTGTATAACACACAGAGGCAGTTGGAGAGAAGATCATTTCTCTCAGATGTTGAGCAAGATGTCACGAATTTAACCTGTCCAGACACCCCTTCAGTAACTGCCAGCCGTTTCAGCTCCTCAAGGTATTCAATGTTTTCTTTGAGACGATTATCATATCCACCTTAAGCATGAACATTGCAAGAAAACAGCAGTCAGAAGTTGATAATTTGATAATGTTCAATAACCCAAGATGCAGTACGATTGAACCTGTAACTGGATGGAAAATAATAAATAAACAGAAATCACCTGCCACTGTTAAGGTTGCTTCCTTCAGAGCATCACCAGGTGACGTACAAGCAACAGAACGGAGCAAAGCAAATGCTGAAATGGCTAGATCGAGATGCTTTTTTCTCTCAAACCGGTTAATTGAGAGGAAATTCAACCTGACAAAAAGATGAAAGTTCAGTTTAGCTACACCTGAACGCAGACAAAGTGAGAGAAAAATCTGCTTATAGTACACCAAACTTTGAACAAATGGAACCTAAGCGAGTTATAAAGAGGTATACAAGTATGCAGTTACTTATAAGCATGAGGTTCGTGAAACTGCTCAACAGAGACAGCTGGATATAGAACAGCAGGCTCGATTCCTCTAGCATGAAGGCCACGAAAGGTCCTGGCGAAAGTTGCCGCAGTGAATTTGCTGTTGACTAGAATCAAATCTGCCATACCTGATGTATATAAAAAAGAATAACCACTAGATGCCTGCTAGATGCCTAGACATATAGTTAAACAAAGGAAAGGAAAAACACAAAACAGGTTACAATTTTAGATGCAGAAGACCGTACCAGTAGTGGCTTCCTCAATCATGTCAATTGGCTTGCGATATAACCTCCGAAGCATGGTAGTACGTTGTGCAAGCAACAGATCAGGGAAATGACAATAAAATACTATCTGAATATGCAAAAAAACAGATTGTCAATAAATAGATGAAATTAGAGAACGTTAAGCACTTTAAACAAGAGATTGATACCTTGGATGACGCCTTCAGTTTAAGCAGTGGAATCACAACAGAAACCTGATCTACCAATATGATGTCAAAGGAGGGCCACCAAAGTAGCACACACAGCGCAACAAAAATGCAGCGAAGATAAGCACAAACAGCATGAAAGCGGTAAAACACATGGCGAGGCAGGAAATCTCCATATACAGTAACTGGAAATGTACCTGGAAAACAATAAGAGAAAAGTCAAGTAAAGCATGTATTCACATAAGCACCATTTCCCATACACATTGATCCAATGATGTACACATAAGATGTCGAAGGAAACTATCTGTGGGAAATTTCTCAGGAATTGAATCAACATAGGAATAACTTTGAACATTTACTCCAGATCAAGTCTGCCATAAGTGTTTTTTTTACGGAAAAAACAGGGGAGACTCCTACTGTAATATATTAATTGATATTAATAATATACAAATACAAGAGATGAAAAAGGAAAAAAAATTACAATGAGATTAGCCAGGAGATTATAAGCAGTCTAATATTGTTTTTCACTCTATGCAAATGTAGAGTGATGTCTTCAGTGAAACAGCGCTTCCAGTTATCAATGGAAGAATTAATTTGTTCGAAGATCTTTCTATTTTGTTGTTTCCAAATATGCCATGTAGCAGTGATAAAAAACAAAATTCCATGAATAATTGTGTTCCAAAATTTTGCGAAGCTTGTTCTGTCATGTCCATAATATCAAGGGTGGAGTTCCACAGAATCCCAAGCCTCCGCCAACAGCTATTACTAAAGGGGCATGTGAAAGAGATGTCGAATTGTTTCTTTGTCTATTGTTTGACAAAGAACACAGTGTATATCATTGCCTGTGTACCAATTACGATGGATCAGCATAGTTTAAGTGGTGCTTCTGTGTTTTCTTTGTTAAAAGTTGAACAAATATTAAAGCACGAATGAAGAGTAGATAGTGACTACTTACTCCTTCACTTGCTTCAAAATTTATGCAACTTGTACTGGGAGGAAAAGCATAGAAGCATTGCTCGCATAGTTTTTGCATTTAGCCGATCTTGTAACAGAAGCCAGGCAAAGACCTGTAGTTTAGGTACACACTTGCTTTGCCAAATCCGTTTGAGGGGTTGCCACAAGTGTTTATAAAACATAAATGTAACACAACAATGCACTGTAACTGGTATATCAATAAACTACAGTAACTGGGCTATCATCAACGTCCGCCATAGGTAGAGACCCTTACCGGAAAGTGTTTCCTCAAAGCACCGATTTCTGTCATGATGCGATGTGAAAACATGAACATCGTGTCCATGGGCAGCAAACTGACATGCCGCATCAACTATCAATCTCTCAGCGCCACCTACATCAAAAATTCCACTATGTTTAAGTAATTTGGACCCTTAATGTTAGAAGTGCAATTATACTTTGCTCGTATGCTATACCACTGACCACGGCTACAGCAGTGGTGCAGTGCTGCTGCTACATGTTTATAAAAATGTTTCCGTAAGTATTACATTGCCGCAGTGCAGTCCCACATTGAACTCGTGCATCTGTTTCATAGCCTCCTAGGATATGCTAATTATAGGACATCACTAGAAGTATTGATTCCGTAAGGGGAAAAATCAATATTTCCCCTAAACACTCTTACTCCACCGGATTGCCTTTTAACATATTCGAATCTGACACGAAATTGAGGAGCTCCTATAGGCTATACATGCTGAGACGCCCAGTGAAGTAGCCGATGATCCGATTCCACGCTATGACATCAAATAAGCACAAGACACGGCACTTCCTCCTTGAATCTACCGACGCGGCGACTCGAGCTGCTAACCGGCGAAGTTTACGATCTCACTGCATCTACATGATTCCCCCTACTTAGCGAGATCCTACCCGCGAGTTGGACTCATACGAAACGCATCTAGGGCTCAATCAGAGAGAGCGAGCGAGAGAGGGCGTAACAGTACCGATTCCGAGATCCGGGTGGATGACGGCGATCTTAAGCTGCTTCGTCTTCGTCCCCGACGAGTCGCCCGCGACTCCTCCCGCCGCCGCCATCCCTCCCGCGGCGGCTCGTGCAACCGTTCTGGGACCCGGCGGGCCTGGGTGCGTTCCGGCCTTTCGGTAGATTGTAACTCCGGAAGAGCCTAAAGCTGACCACACTTTCGGCCCACTTGGCGTGCAACATACCTCTTGCAGTCCATGTCATTTGTGCAGTCTCCGGAATTTTATTTTTTAAAATAATACATTTCAAAAATTAAATTACAGAAAAATACGTTGAAAAAAATAATTACATAAATATATATCTATCACCAATTCACATAGTATTATCACCAAATAAATTACCGATTTGACTTTTATCGTCAATTCATTTGATGATAAAAGTCTACCATCCGGACTTGCCAGCCAAATCATTTAGGTAGCGTTTGGTTGGGTGGATGAGGGTGGATGGATATGATCATCCATGGATTTGGAGTCATCTAATTGTTTGGATGGGTGAATGGATAGGATATGGTCATCTATTTTTTGAGAATATTCTCTCAAGATGCTGGATAAAGCCATCCAAATAAAAAGGTCAGATGTGCTCATCCAGTTTGTTGCACGAAGAGGTGTACACGGTCAAATTCAAATTTTAGCAAAGTTTTCTTGGCCAAAATTAAACTTCGCTCAAAATATGGTCAAATTTTGTTTGAAAATTGTCCAAAAATAAAATTTTGTTTGAAAATGCAAATTTTATTCAAAAATTCGAAATGTGTCAAAAAAAATCAAATTTTATCCAAAAATTCAAATTTTGCCAGAAAATTTAAATTGTGATCAAATTTTGTTCAAAATTCAAATTTTAATTAAATTTTGTCCAAAAAATTCAAACCAAAATTCGAAACCTTGATTACAACTAGCTCATCCATCTAACCAAACAAAAAATTAGCTCATCCCATTCATCCTTATCCATCCAACCAAACAAAAAATTGGCTCATCCTTATCCACCACAAGATAGATGCATCCATGTTCGATCGATTACTAATTGTGAAATTACTGTCGTTCCTACACAAAAGTAAAATACGATCATGTCTCTATACTCACAAATTAAGTTGTGGCGTGTTACACTTGAATAGAGGTGGGCATTGGGCCGGGCTTTTTTGGGCCGGCCCGAAGCACGATGGTATGGCACGGTGCAAAGCACGGCACGGCAAGACGGGTCGGTCGCCGGCCAAGACGCAATCAGAGCACGTAGTTGCTGCCCGGAACCAGGCACGACGGCAGACGGCATTTAACGCACGCGAAATCACGGATTAAGGCTTAAAAGTTGGCAGATATTGTTGATTCAGGGCATCTTCAAGCATTGCATTTATGTTTGACATTTTGTTGATGTGATTAGTCTCTTATGTAATTAAAATAGGTAGTTTAGTAGTAGTGATTTGTTTTATTTCTTTGTTCGTCACAATGGTAAAAATGGGTCGGGCTTGGGCCGGCACGGCACGAAGCAGGCACGAAGCGTAAATGGGCCGGGCTTAGGCTCGCCAAAAGTGAGTCGGTGGCGACGCGGCCGGTGATGACGATGGGCCGTCGTGGCGCGACGCGGTTTCGACCCGAGCACGATGGGCCCGGCCGGTACACGCGACGCGACACGACGCCCACCTCTACACTTGAAGTTGCATTCCTTGGAGTGTATATATACACGAAATGCAAGTGCAGATATTAAAGAAATTGTGAGGGGTTAAAGAAGACGTGATTCAATTGTTATTAATGGTTCTAAGAAGTATGTTAGGTTTTAGTAAATACTGCATTTCACTACTAATTTGAAAACATCACACATCCATCTCAAACACCACGCGTCTCCCAGACTGCAGACCACCACGCAATTAAGACAACGTAAGTACGTAACATACATTAATTATGGCATCACCAAGCAATAAGAAAAGCTAATCACAACGTTCCCTCATTTTTATTAGACCTGCGTTACACTTGAAGAACGAAATGAACAGGCACGACTCGCAAAAACCAAACATGGATGCATGACAACGCGTCACGTGCTGCCACCGCGCGCGGGCCGGGAAGTGACTAGAACGGCGTGGTGCCATACGGCAAACTCGTCGGGCTCGGGCTCGGGCTCGCCGTTGACGCCCCTCTCGGTGGCGCCGCGGCAACTGTCACGGGCGCACTCCCACCACCAATAATCTTCGACCCGGGCGCTTTCGAGCCACCTGCACCGCCATACACAGGCACGGCCGGGCCGCCACGCACCACGTCGTCGTGCGCGCTAGAACCCACCGGCGGCGCGTGCGTGCCACTAGCAACCTTCGGCGGAGGCTCGTACGTGCCGCGGGAAGCTCTCGGGGGGTATGGCGGTGGAAAATACACACTCGTGTACGCCCTGGGCGGCGAGTGCGTGCCACCGGAAATTCTCGGTGGGTATGGCGCGCGCGGCGGAAAATGTGCAACTGTGCGCGCCTTTGGCTCCGGCGGCGCGTGCGCTCCACTGGAAACGGCCTTCGGTGCGTGCGGTGGTGGGGAGCGCGCGTTCTTGACCGCCCCTGGCGCCGCGCGCGCACCACAGGATCCGGAAGCTCTCGGGCTAGTTCCTGCAACGGCGGGGGCTTGTGGTGGTGGTGGTGCCCTCGCGCCGGGGCGTTCGGTGCTTGCGGCGCACTGCAGCAGCAAGCCGCGCGGGAGGAGGGAGCCGACGAAGGCGCGGGTGAAGGAGCCGCAATGGACGTCGACCTCGTCGGCCGCGTGGCAGCACGCTCGCGGGACGGGGCACCCCGTGAAGAAGGACGCGAGCAGGTCGTGCTTGCACAGGCCCAGCGTCAGCAGCGACTCCCAGCACTTGCCCGTGTCCGAGCGCGGGCCGGCCGGGAAGATGTCGAAGGTGAGCGACCGCCGCGGCGCGGTGGACTCCGCGCCGTGCGCGAGGCACGCGGCCAGGAGCGCGGCGAGGAGCAAGGCTCTCATGGTTGTATTGGTGGCGCTTAGGCTCTTAGCTGCGTGAGCGTGACTGCGTCAGCTTTGGACCTTTGGAGCAAGGCTGATGCCTTGGAAGTCTATTTATAGGGTGCTCTCACTGCCAAGCTCAGGTGCTGCCTGTGTGCATCTTAGCGTTGTTCGATCGTTTTGCGTTGTAAGTACTGGTTGCACTTCGTAGACAAATGCTAGTTAATACGTACGATAGTAACTGTGGTGTGTAACAGCAAAAGTTTGCATGCCCATTGATGAGCTCTCATATATGTTTTGATGTTGTTCTGGCAACTGCTGCGAGTTGCCGTTTACTCGTTTAGTTTTTTGAACAGAAATTTCATGACTCTGAGAATGAACGATGTGAAGAACAGAAAAAACACCAGGGCATATACAGTGGTATAGACGATAACTGTCTATAATATATCTCTATATCATCTACAGACAGCATTAAAAATAACTCATACAATAGATCATCTATATAGTTATCTATAATGGTCTCTTATTCAATTAACAAACTGTCTATACAATGGTACACAAAATATAAAGTTGTTTATACGACTGTCTATTAAATAATAGACAACAGCTTTCTCTTTCCTTCATATCACTTAAAATCTTACGTGGCATCTTTTATAGACATCTAACTGTGAACCATTATACATGTCCTAAGCGGTAACTAAGAAATGCAATTAGCGAATGGACCTTAGTTCCCTTGTGATTTGTGTTAATGTCCTAACTCCTATATAGCAAAATCTCTATCTAAATGATAATTCAGTGAAAGCTTATGCGCTATTTGTTTGGACTTTTTCACCAACTTAAAAGACAAAAAAATCAAAGTCTAAACAAATAAATGATTTTTTATAAGAGTTTTTTTTAAAAGCCATAAACCTCTATATAACTAAAAGCCAAAAGTTACTGAAGTGGTGCTTTTTTGGCTTATTGAGAGTTGATTTTAGAGAGTACTACTGAAGTTAGGATAAAATTACCCTCCTCTACTATATATAAAATATAATTGATTTTAAGCTATTTAAATATAAAAACTAGCTTGAAGCAACAAGCTAAAAAGATTAAGCCTAAACAAACAGCCTTTTAGGTGTGTTTCGTATACGTCTCAGGCACCTCTCTCAAACAGAGGGGGCGGGAGCCCAAACAGTCGAAGCCTAGCCCAATTAACGAGCGCCCAAAGAGATCCAATCGTTAGTGGATAACACACCAAGCAGCACTTGCGTCGACGTTCGAGAGACCAAGGAAAATTTCAGAATCCACCCGTACTGTAAAGAGTAGCTGCTGATGCCTGAGACGCCGGCGGCCGGCCCCGGCAGCCTGGGGCCGCCGGCGAAGGATCTGTCAAGGTCAGTCTCCGGAGTTCAAGGCGCGCCGTGGCGGCTTGGCATATCGAAGCCGTCATGGATCGTCCGCACTGAGGTGAGTTGGATCTTTCCCTTTGTCCTGTTCCTTTTTGTTCTCGTGTCCGCAATTCGTCGAACACTTGATAGGTGAGAAGCGATGTGGTTGAACCTTTAGTTTCAGTAGCCTTTTTTTCTCGGTCACGGGACAGCGTGGGGGCAAAGGCATCTGCAAAATTTTCATGTGGTTGATTAAGGCAGTGGACAGCGTTTCGCTAAGGGGAGGTTGCAGAAGAAGGGTAGAAACAGAAGGAATCCAAAATTAATACCGAACACAGAATAATTTGGTAGAGGGACATAACATTTTGAAAAGCTCGAATATTTCTTCTTGCAACTTTATAGAACAGTGAGGTAGAAAATGTGTTTCTGCTTCCAAGTAGGTTTGGGACTTCAGGGTGTTAAGTCTGATAAACATGGAGCAATGGATGCTGCACATGTCGCCCGAGTGCACGGGGTGAGCACCATTTTAGCTGATTCATTCGTGCAATCCAACGACCACTTCATGTGCAAATAGTGCGGTGCAAATATTATGATTCAAATGCTTTTTACAGGTTTTTTACAGCCAGAAAAACTGATTTGCGTATAATCCTTTGATTTTTTGTGCGGCGATTCTTCTGACAGAATCACAGAAGACAGAACGTAATCATGGTTAAGTTTACACTGAATAAAGTTAAACGAAGTACAATGAAGGAAGAGCAAGCAAGTGAAATTACTTCATAGAAAGAGAAACATGGGGAGAAAAAATGGATGTGGCCTGGGCAGCATTAGGAAGGTGAAAGAAGGGGAATGTACAACAGCGGTGTTCAGACAATTACCTCCAGCACACAGGTGATACTTCAGCTCTTTGCTGAATTCTGCACTAGCCTTGCGAATTGGGGCAGCATCCAAACTTTGCCTTTCAGAGAAACTCCTGCATACCAAATAGCAGACTTTGCACTTGGGGCACAACTCTTTCCGTTTTTGCCAAATAATCAATATGAACTAAGTGCCCCATGCTCTTTGCTTGTCAATACCATTATCTCGCACTTCCGTTGCGTGCCTCCACCAAGTTCAGGGGATAGGTGGTCTTCACCTTGCCAGACAGATAGGACACCAGCATTTCAGACACCGCTCAATATACATTAGTAGATATAAACGAGCAAACATTTCGTGCGATTTTTTTTACTTGTTTTTACGCCAGTTTCTGATTTCTTAATTGTAACTATGATGCAGTCAAATGTTAGGAGGGAGAGACCAAAACGACCTGATCCTCCATGCACCATCTGCAAAGGCACAGGGAGAATAGATTGCCGCAACTGTTTTGGTCGAGGTCTCTCCTTTACTCCATGTTATCTTCTCTTGCTAATACGATGATCTGTACTACCAGTTCTCTTATGAAAATTGGGCCTGAAATTCGCAGGAAGAATAAATCACGTCGATCTTGTCATGCTCCCCAAGGGTGAATGGCCAGTGTGGTGAGGAACATATTAACTCGTCTGCCGTGTTGATGCTGGTGTCACCGACGTACCTCTGACAATACTTTCATTTGTCAGGTGCCGAATATGTGGTGGTAGCGGGCTAGATTACTGCCACCGGTGCCATGGAACAGGTGAATATCGAGAACCGATGGGCTTTCACTTCACCATCCATAGGAAATGAGCTTCGCCCAGGCAGTGTTGCAAGGCCAGTTAAGTCCAACAGATATGAAAGGAAGTCCCCTAGTTGCTATACGATGTATAGTTGAATGAGCTGTGGATGGTTGTATCACCCCAATTCTTCAATGCGCGTTACTTTGTGAAAACTTTGCTCTAATGCTAATGTTGTGCGTATAATCTTTTACCCAACAAAGAAAAATATCATGTAGATTGTGATCAGAGCTAGGACCCTGCATTGCCAATGTTGCATCAATAGTCTTCAGAAGCAAAGTTTTCGTCCTGATAAAAGAACAACGAGACAACAATTTTCAAAACATATGCAACAGCCCATCAAAAAGGAAGTAAGAAACAATGACGACAAGGAGCTGAGCTCGAAGTGGGGGAACTAATACCATTAGTTGATACTTGAACCAAGAAGAACATAAGTCGAGATAGGACGATGAGATACTTGCGAGTCCAGAATGGTGCAGACGGTTTTGAGCGAGGGCGATGGACTCGAACAACAGATCGTCAGGGCGGTTGCAGCTCGCGAACGTACCTCCGCACGGCCTCCTCCACGGCGGCAGTGTCGCCGGCGTCGAATTCGCGTGCAGGACAAGTGCCTCATCGGCGTGTGATGATGCAACGGCAGTGAAAGTTACAGTAATCGGCTTAGTGCCAACATTGACCTGTTGGGTTGATCTCTGACATCCTGATCAGGGGTGCAACCAACCGAATGGTTGTGGCCCTATGTTGGTCCGTGTGCTATATAAGAGAAGGGATGAGGATAGACTGGTACCAACGTGCCTGGCATTACCTTGTCCCTAACAAACTAAACCACCCGATCTATACGCACACGGGAGCAACGGGAAGGCCATCTACCACGTCCGTCGTCTTCTCCACTACCGAGCCATCGTCTCCGTCAACGACAATGGCATCCTCAAGTGTAAATCCCGAAGGTAATTCCCCTAAGACCTGCATCTAGGTGTTTATTCTAGGCACTAAGATCCCTAAGATCTAACATGGCCATCTCATTAAACAGGCCCAATGCCTCCGCAGCTTCTCCATGAGCTGCAACGCTTAACATGATCGCTGTCCGGATAATTTTCCTTCTATTCTCAGTCAATTCAAAGACTTTCCTAGCCCCATCAAGAAATCTAGCTTTTGAGTAAACATCGACCAATGCACTCACAACATTGATGCTCTGATCATGAGCCACTTTGCTACTAGTAGGGTTAAGTGAAGCATTTAGGTCCCTAACTTTAATTAGTTTTGGTAAATAATGATAATCAATGTCAAAGGACTAACAATTTGTTCTAAGTGTGCAAAAGTAGGGTGGTCCTCATCAATGAAAATGGAAAAGTGAAATCCCTAAGGCTAAAATGAAGACAAGCTCAAGATCAAGGTATAAAAGATTTAAGGACCTTTTCATATCATTTTGCCAATCTCAATGTTTGGAGAAAGATCGAGTTGCTAGATTAGGTGCTGTACTATTAAGAGAGGGACCCTTGATTAGTAGCTTGAGTTTGAGTAGAAATAATAGTTCGAATTATGCTTTAGCTCATGCTCATGCATTGCTCAAAATTGTATTAGGATATATCTACTTGTCTATCAAATGCGGCACTCCCGGCCAGAGGAGCGGTACTGCTGAAGGCGTGGTAGTACTGCCCCCGAGATGGTGGTAGTTATTTAACAGAAGAATGACCTTGTGAGCTCTTATACAGTCGACACTATCGGACCAGATGAGCGGTACTACCGGAGGTGCGGCAGTACCACCCCTCATATGGCGGTAGTTATCTAACAAAGGGCATGTCTTTGTGCTCACTCCTTGGCCGGCACTACCAGGCTCAAGGAGCGGTACTGCTGGATATGCGGCAATACTGTCCTCTTGATTGCGGTAGTTTTTTCCAGTATGCCTACACTTGTACTTGGATACAGAGCGGCACTACCGAAGTCTAGGAGCAGTACTGCCAGCTGAGCGACAGTACCACCCCATAGATGTCGAAAGCTATTTTCTAGTACAGTGCTCCTGAGCATGTTTTCTAAAATCTAAGAGAGGTACTACTAGCCCCTTTGAGTAGTAGTACCGGACCTCTGCACCAACGGCTAGTTGTTGGTGCATTAAATGCACTGAACTAACTGTTGAAGCTCAGGCTAGCACTACCGGGACTTATAGGCTGGTAGTGCCAGATTTGGTAGATTTTTGGGGAATTTGCCCCAACAGCTAGTATTATTAGTGGAAACTATAAATACCCTCACACCTGCACGTTGAGCAAGGTTAGAGACTGTAACACCCCAATTTTTGCTTTTCATGAATTTAAATGTCATTTTGCACTTTGGTGAATTTTTGGAATTTTCTGGAATTTATTTGGATTTATTTTGAATTTATTCCCTTTTGAAATAATTAAAGAATTAAAAGTTTTATATAAAATTTTGTTGGAAATAATTTATTTGAGTCCAAAATGTCTCAAAGTATTTTCCAGAATTTTTCTGATTATTTTTCTATTTTTCTCGAATTATTTGAATTTCTAGTAATTATTTTAATTATTTAATCGCTGGAAAATGCCGAGTGGGTTTTACTGTTCAAGCGACCGAGCCCGAGTCAGACTCGAGTCCGACCCGAACCCAACCAAACCCGTTCGCGCCCGTGCGATCTCGGCCGTTGGTCGTGCCGTGTGGACGGCTAGGATTGCGCCACGTCACCCTCTCCGTGTCGCCGCCGGATTCCGCCGTCGCCCGCGTGTGGGCCTCGATTTTCGCGATTTTCACGAACGTCGAGGGCCCTATTTAATGCGCCGCCACCGCCATCGTGCTCTCATTTTCTGTGTGCACCCGTAGCCCTAGGCAGCCTAGGGTCAAGTCGCCGTCGTTCGCTCGCAAGAGCTCGCCGAAGTTGGAGGTGAAGCCCGCCACGGTTTTTCGCCGTTTGCCGCCGTCCTCCGCCGTGTTTGAGCCCAGATCCGGAACCGTCGCGATGAGCCGCACCTGGGAGTCCCATCCACTTCGCCGGAACACGCCCGCAACGCCGTTCCCCGTGTCGTCGTCTTCGTCTCCGGCAGCCTCTGCTCCGCCGTGCCATCACCGACCTCGCGAGCTCCGTCAGCCGTTGGATCTTCATCGAACGGCCACGGTGAGTCCACGTCACCCCATTCGATTTCACGTTTCGGTTTCTAGATCTAATATCAACCATTGGATCTAGGTCCAATGGCTTAGATTAAACCATATAGCCGTAGACTGCACCGTGCCTAGATTAGATCTCAGCTGTTAGATCTAGATCGTACGGTTAGCGTTAACCGCGTTGTGGCGTTAGATGCAATCTCTGCCGTTCGATCGAGATCGAACGGCGTAGATTGAGCCATGTGTCGTCACCCGGGTCATGCCACGCCACCCCACGGTGAGGCGAAACCCGATCGAATCTGGACCGTCCGATCTAAATCGTACGATCCAGATTAACCACGTTGCCAGCAGCGTACGAGAGCCTGATCTGATCTGGACCGTTGATTTTCAAATCAACGGCCCAAATCGTACACGCGGCACGTAAGTCGGGCCGTGCGGTCGTGGGCCGGGCCCAACAAAGACCGCGGACGCCGCGTGGCGTCACGGCGCGCCGCGCTCGCCGCCCTTCTACGAGCCTTCTTGCCGACGCCAGCGGGGTCCCATGTGTCAGTGGCAAGTGAACCCGTGGACCGGGTCCACGGTGGACCGTGCCCGTGCCGTGGACCAAGTCCATGGGCCGGCGGACGTAATGATGATGTCATAATTCGATTTTGCAATAGAAAATAATTCGGTGGAAATTCAAATACCGTGCTGACGTTAGTTGACGTCATAAATCCGGATTTTCAATAGAAAAATAAATGGGTTAATTCAGTTTATTGATTTATTTGAATTTTCAAACTTCAAACGCTTATAACTTTTGCGTTTTAACTCCGATTTGAACGATTCCAATTTCTAAATTTTTATAAAATTGAGGACTTAAATATGAATTTTAATTAATTTTTTAATATGAAATTTTCTCTGTTTATATTTAATTAATAGATTCTTTAAACTTTAAACAATTATAACTTTTGCATTTTAACTCCGATTTGGGCGATTCAAATTTCTAAAAATTTGTAAAATTATGCTCTTTCTGTTTATGGACTTTACTTGAATTTTTGAGCAATGTGCATGTACTATTTTATTTATTTATTTGCATGCGTTACGAGTAGACGTTGAAGTACCCGAGGGCTTCGAAGGTGAAGTGTTGACCCAGGAGCCAGCTCAAGACTAAGAACAAGTACTTTTCGAAGGCAAGTTATGCTTTGACCATATTACTCCTATTCTTGAAGATTAGTTTGATTTAAATTATTGCATGCTAGTTTAATTAGCAATTGTTTTAATTATTTTTGGGAATTAGATAAATGCCAAATTGCAGTATGACACCTTGACTATTTAATTATGTGCCATGAACCCTTGCCACCCTAGTTGTGGAATATATATAGTTGGACATTGGTGAATTGCCAACATTGGGTATTTAGATCGTTGTAGTATATTGCTTAGACCTGCTGCGTACACATGACATGATTTTGGACAATCAAATGTTAATATTGACTTAATGAGATATTGAACCTGTTTTGGAGAAGTATCATGTGTTGTGAATGATGATGGCACGTGGTGCATGGTAATCAACTGGGTTTGATAAATAGATTTGGACCGGGGCAAGTGGCAAGAATGTTATGGTGGGCCATGAGTGGCACCGGGGATGTCGTTTTGGTTCTTCGGGTAGTCTTGCCCTGGTCATCCTAAGGACTTAACCTTGCAAGCCTTTGATCTGAGTCAAACGTGCAACCACATGTCTGCAATGGGACGGACCTAGTTGAGTAAGTGACTAATAACTTGCATGTGGTACCTCGGGGTGTCAACTACACCTTTTGTGTAGCTTGAAAGGGAAGCGTACCAGTGCTATGGCATGGTACCCGTCCAACGGTATGTCGGTCTCATACTTCACCTCTGTTAAGTGAAGGGATGGTGTATGACAAAAGCCGGAGATGTTCACTTGTATAGTTTGCGGTCTCTAAAATGCTTTGTTATGATCACTCACCTTTGAGGTGTTTGACTGTATCTTGTGGGTAAAGTGCATAACATCTGCAGAGTGTAAAATCTATTCGAATAGCCGTGTCCGTGGCACTGGACATTGCTCGGGGATTACAGTCAAGGGTTAGACTTTCATGAAAACAACTTGGACTTGGAAAGTTTGGTTGGGTTAAATAATGACATTGATGGAAATGTGGATTAGGAAAGGAAAAGTGTTTACTTAACTCCTGGAAAAGTTTTTGATATTATCGTTACTTTTACTGCTTTCGAATCTACTTATGCTACTTGTTAAATGTTGTTTTACTGCAAATGTACATGTTAGCCTATCCTTTGAACTAAGCCATGCATGTAGAATATTAGTTTGTATTCTGTGCATGACTTGCTGAGTACCAAGTACTCACCCTTGCCACAATAAAACATCAGTTGAAGGAGAAACGACGCCAGCTTTGGAGGAAGAAATTCAGGAGGAGTCGTCTACCTAGGGAGCGAGCCCAGTCAGTTGTCTGTGGTATACTGGATGGCGCCACGTTGATGCTTTTATTCCGCTGTAATTTATTTCCTTAATAAGTTTTCGCCCTGTGTGGCCTACTCTTGTAACTCGACCATAAGGTCGAGCAACCAGTTTGGTTATCTTAATTAAAGTACTTTATTACTATCGATGTGTATGATTGTGATATTTACCGATGTTGAGACTGTGTGCACTAGCGTGATCCTGGACTAGTGCTGAATACACAGAGGGTCCGGATTTGCAAATTCGGGTCCCGATAGAGACTCTATTGCACATCTCTTGAGCCCTTTGCACTCCTTTCATTACTCTAGAGCATTCAATTCACAATTCTCGACTAGTTGAGAATTTTCAAGTGCATTGCATTCATTTGAGCCATTAGAGCAATTGAATTTCCTTCAAGCAAACATTAAGATCTATTCTCTTAGAGGTTGCCACCTCCTAGGTGGTTTGGAGGCATGAAAATCAGTGGTCTCCTCAAAGGAGCTTCTGAGGAGGTCTAGTGGAATATGAAGGCCGAAGCTCGCCTACTAGGAGCAGTGAAGAGCTGCCACTAGTGATCAAGGGAGGTTTATTTGTGCAACAAGTCGGCTTGATTCGTTCAAGCTTCCTCAACGTGGATTAGAGGGACCAGCAAGTCTCCAAGACCACGAGAAAAAAATCGTTGTGCTCAACTCTTGTGGTTTGTGTCGGGACCCCGAATTTGCAAATCCGGACCCTCTGTGTATTCAACACTAGTCCAGGAACGCGCTAGTGCACACAGTCTTAACATCGGTAAATATCACAATCATACCATTCGATACTAATAAATTACTTTATTTAAATAACCAACTGGTTACTCGACCTTATGGTCAAGTCACAAATGCGCCTCATGAGGCAAAACTTATTAAGAGAGAAAATAGTAGCAATGAAAATAAGATAACCGTGGCGCCATCCAAGATACCACGTGCAACTGACCGCTCGCTTCCCTAAGTAGACGGTTCCTCTTGGAGCTCCTCCTCCAAAGCCGGTGTAGTCTCCTCTTCAACTGGTGTTGTAGGGTGGCAAGGGTGAGTACTTGGTACTCAAAGAAGTCATGCACGTAATGCACTAATATACTACATGCATGGCTTAATACAAAGGAGTGGCTCAAGGTATATTTGCAAGAAACAAGATTTGACAAGTAATATAAGTAGATTCAAAGCAAGAGAAACAAGTAAAGCGTAGATAACTTTTCAAGGAGTTTAGTAAACATCTATCCAATCCTAAACCACATTTCTAACATCATTGTCAATCAAACCCAACCTTTCAAGTCCAAGTTATTTTTGAGAAAATCTAACCCTTGACTGTAATTCCCGAGCGATGTCCAATACCGCTGACACGGCTATTCGAATAGATTCTACACTCTGCAGAGGTTATGCACTTTACCCACAAGATACAGTCAAACACCACAAAGGCGAAGTTCCTCGTGAATAAAGTCTTTCTAAACCTCTAACAATACAAGTGGTCCTCCCTGCTATTGCACACTAACCCTTCCTTAGCTAAGGCAAAGTCTAGGCCAATCAACCGTTAGATGGGTACTGCCTCACCCCAGACGCTCCCCGCACAACTTACACAAAGGGTGTAGTTGACCTCCCGAGGTCCCACAGTGCGTTATCAAGAACTTAGTCAACTAGGTCCGTCCCATTACAGACATGTGGTTGCACGTTAGACCCAGTTCAAAGGCTTGCAAGGTTAAGTCCTTAGGGTGACCAGGCAAGACTACCCAAGAACCAAATCAACATCCCCAATGCCACAACCGGCCCACCTGATTACTCTTGCCACATGCCCCTGGCCGAAACTATTTATCAAACCCCGCTTGATTACCATGCACCACGTGCCATCAACATCACATGATACCTTTCCAAAACAGGTTCAATATATCATTAAGTCAATATTAGCATTTGATTGTCCAAAATCATGTCATGAGCACGTAGCAGTGTCTAAGCGATACTACAACGGTCTAAAACCCATGTTGGCAACTTAATAATGTTCAACTAGTAAACCACAACTAGGGTGACAAGGGTCATGGCACATACTTAGATAATCAAGGTGTCATACAAAGAAATTGGTACTTATCTAATCCCCATTTTTAAATAAAGTATTTTTCTATTTGAACTTAGCATGCAGAGGTTAAATCAAAATAGATTTCAAAATAGGATCAACATGGTCAAAGCACAACTTGCCTTCAAAAAGTACTTGTTCTTGGTCTTGAGTTGGATCCTGAGTTAATACTTCTCCTTCGAATCCTTCCCAAGACTTCAACGTCTACTCGTAAAGCGTGCAAATAGCAAATACACGAATAAACAATAGGCAAAAGTGTCCAAACATCCAAATAAAATCCATAAACAGAGAGAACATAATTTTATGAGTTTTTAGAAACTGAATCACAAATTTGGAGTTAAAATGCAAAAGTTATGATTATTTAAAGTTTAAATAATCAATTAAATAATTTTACAGAGAAAAACTTTAGTCCAAAAATTAAATAAAATTCATATTTAGGTAGATCTCAATTTTATACAAATTTAGAAATTTGAATCACTCAAATCGGAGTTGAAATGCAAAAGTTATAAGCGTTTGAAGTTTGAATCAAATTTGAAATCGTTATTTTGAATTAATAAATCATTTTCTTTTCGAAATTAATTATTGCGTCACCTGGACACGTGTCGGTCTCGACTGGTTGGTCGACGTCAATGGCCCATGGACTCGGCCCACGCTCGGCTCGAGTCTCACCGTGGTACTCGGCCCACGAATCCACGTGTCATCGACATGTGGGTCCCCTCGGGTAGCGTCCATCGCCGACGTCGGCGGGCTCACCAATGGCAGGTGGGACCCGGCTGGACGTCATTGCTGATGTCGGCGCTGGGCGGCCGACATCGCGGGCCCGCCATGACGTCGGCGTGGCGTCATGGTGCGCTTTGGCCGGGCCGACATGCGGGCCTCACAGTCGAGACACGCCGCTCACGCTGGCGGCCGACCGATCGCGGGCGGGCCTCCGCGACACGTGGTTAGATCTCGGCCGCTGATTTGAAAATCAACGGCCCGTATTGATCCGACTCACGCGTTTGGGGTGAACGCGGTTGATCTCGACCGTTGGATCTAGATCCGACGGCCGAGATTGATCTCGATTTTGGACGGATCTCACCGCGAGATGACGTGGCGCAATCTGGGACGTTGGATCGGGATCGGACTACCGATGAAGCTTCGAGTCGGCGATGGCTTCACTACGGAGTTCTTAGTGCCGTGAGCGAGACTGTAACACCCCAAAATTTTGCTTTTCTTAAATTCATGTGTGATTTGGCACTTTGGTGAATTTTTGGAATTTTCTCGAATTTATTTGGATTTATTTGGAATTTATTTGAATTTATTCCATTTTGAAATAATTAAAGAATTTAATTTTGCAAATAAAATTTTTTTCAAAATATTTTAATTGAGTCCAAAATGTTAAAAAATATTTAACATAATTTTACTGGAATTTATCTGAGTCATTTGATAATTTTAATTAATTAAATGAAATACTAGTAATTATTTTAAATATTAAATCGCTGGAAAATCGAACTCGGTCAAGTATCGTTTCATCCGACCGAAGTCGAACCCGAAGTCGGACTCGAGTCCGACCGAGCCACGTGACTCGACCAAACCCACTCCTAAACCTAATCAATCCCAACCGTTGGATCAAGATCCAACGGCTGAGATCCGCCCGTACCGGTTGAGCCGTATCCGGCCCGGATCCGATCGCGCCGTGCGATCGTGGCCGTTGATCGTGCCACGTGGACGGCTGAGCTTCATCGTCCCCGCCGAGTCCGAGCCGGACTCCGCCGCCGCGCCCGCCGCCGTAAAGAACTAGGTTTCCGTCTAGGGCACGAACGCCGAGGCTATTTAAAGCGTGAGACGTCCCCCGAGGTTGCCCTCCTCCATGCGCCTCGTTTGCTCAAGTCTCCGAGCTTAAGCCGCCGCCAGCTTTCAGCAATCGCTCGCCGTAGTTGGTTAGGGTTGCGTCTTGGTTTTCCGGCCGCCATCCACCGGAGCCGCCCGCCGCATCAAGGCCGTATCCGAGGACCTCGCCGAGACGCACTGCGTGGAGCCAACTCACCCGTCGGAGAACCTCTCGAACGCCCGTTGGGCTCGTCGTCGTCTTCAACTCCGGCACGTGCGCCACCGCTGGCCATCGACCCTCGCGAAGCTCAGGCGCCGTCCGATCTTGATCGTGCGGTTGAGGTGAGTTCACATGCTTCCAAACCCAATTAGATTTGGACCGTCCGATCCAGATCAAACGGCCCACGATCACCACGTGCAGTAGCTATTTTAATATAGCGTTAGATCTGGACCGTCCGATCTAGATCGAACGGTCCACGAGCATCGAGTAGTTTCAACGTGTTAAACCCTGGATCTAATCCGCGCCGTTGATTTTCAAACCGGCCACGAGATTGCGCCACGTGTTGGGAAGGTGGACCGACGCGGTCAGCCGTGACGCTGCGTGTGAGCGTGTCCTCGACACGCTGGCCCCGCATGTCGAGGGCCCACACGCCACCGCGTTTGCGTGAGACCCGCGACCGACAGTGGGTCCCACCGTCGACCTCACCCGAGCCGGTGGACCGAGTCCACCGTGGACCAAACCGCGCCGTGAGCCGAGCCCATGAGCCGGCTGGCGCCACCAGCCAATCGAGGTCGACACGTGTCCATGATGACGCAATAATTAATTTCCAAAAGAAAATGATTTATTAATTCGAAATATTGATTCAAATTTAGATTCAAACTTCAAACGCTTATAACTTTTATGCTTCAACTCCGATTTGAGTGGTTCAAATTTCTAAATTTGTATAAAATTGAGATCTACCTAAATATGAATTTTATTTAATTTTTGGACTAAAGTTTTTCTCTGTAATATTATTTAATTGATTATTTAAACTTTAATAAATCATAACTTTTGAATTTTAACTCCGATTTGAACGATTCAAGTTTCTAAAAATCCAGAAAATTATGTTCTCTCTGTTTATGGATTTTATTTGGAGTTTTGGGATGTTTTTGCCTAGTGTTTATTTGTGTATTTGCTTTTGCACGCTTTTACGAGTAGACGTTGAAGTGCAGGAAGGATTCGAAGGAGAAGTGTTGACTCAGGATCCAACTCAAGACCAAGAGCAAGTACTTTTTGAAGGCAAGTTGTGCTTTGACCATGTTGATCCTATTTCGAAATCTATTTTGATTTAAACTATTGCATGCTAGTTCAATTATAAAGATTCTTTGTTTAAACATGGGGGTTAGTTAACTACCAATTTGTTTTTTGACACCTTGATTATCTAAGTATGTGCCATTATCCCTTGTCACACTAGTTGTTGTTTATTATTTGGACATTATTAAATTGCCAACATGGGTTTAGACCGTTGTAGTATAACGCTTAGACACACTGCGTGCTCATAACATGATTTTGGACAATCAAATGTTAATATTGACTTAATGATATATTGAACCTGTTTTGGAAAAGTATCATGTGATGTTGATGGCACGTGGTGCGGGGTAATCAACTGGGTTTGATAAACAGCTGATCGGGGCATGTGGCAAGAGTAATCAGGTGGGCCAGTGTGGCATTGGGAGTGTTGATTTGGTTCTTCGGGTAGTCTTGCCCTGGTCACTCTAAGGACTTAACCTTGCAAGCCTTTGAACTGGGTCATACTTGCAACCACATGGTCGAATGGGACGGCCCTAGTTGACTAAGTTGCTAAGGACTCACTTGTGGAGCCTCAGGGTGTCAGTTACACCGTTTGTGTGATTGTACGGGGGAGCGTATCGTGGCTGTGGCCAGATACCCATCTAACGGTGTGTTGGTCCCATACTTCGCCTTGGCTAAGGGAAGGGATGGTGTAGAGCACGAACCTGAGAGGACCACCTGTGTTGTTTGAGGCTTCCAAAGGCTTTATTCTGAGGAACTTCGCCTTTGTGGTGTTTGACTGTATCTTGTGGGTAAAGTGCATAACCTCTGCAGAGTTGAGAATCTATTTGAATAGCCGAGTCCACTGTGATCGACAATGCTCTGAATTACAATCAAGGGTTAGACTTTACGAAAATAACTTGGATTTGAAAGGTGGGTTGGTTTAACAATGAAGATGATGGAAATGTGGTTTAGGATGGGGAAAAATGTTTGTTAAACTTCTTGAAAAGTTATTTATGCTTTACTTATTTCTACTGCTTTCGAATCTACTTATACTACTTTTCAAATCTTTGTTTCTTCGCAAATATACCTTGAGCTATTCCTTTGTACCAAGCCATGCATGTAGTATATTAGCTTGCATTCTCAGGCATGACTTGTCGAGTACCAAGTACTCACCCTTGCCTCAACACAACACCGCTTGAAGAGGAGACTACGCCACTTTCGGAGGAGGAACTCCAAGAGGATCCGCTCTACTTAGGGATGCGAGCCCGATCGCTTGCTGTGGTATCTTTGGATGGCGCCACGAAGTTATTTGATTTTTCGCTGCTATTATTTCTCTTTTAATAAGTTTCGCCTTGCAAGGCATATATTTGTACCTTGGCCATAAGGTCAAGTAACCAGTTTGGTTATTTAAATAAAGTACTTTGATAATATCGATTGGTATGATTGTGATATTTACCGATGTTAAGACTGTGTGCACTAGCGCGTTCCTGGACTAGTGCTGAATACACAGAGGGTCCGGATTTGCAAATTCGGGGTCCCGACAGACGGCGACCACACGAACGGCGTTTGGGGCGTGCTCCGGCGAGGTGAAAGGTCTCTTCGGGTGCGCCTGGCTTCGGGGGTTCCGGATCCGGTCTTGGACGCGGCGGAGGACGGCGGGCGTCGGCGGAAAATGGCTAGAACCGCGGCGGCTTCCCCTCAAACTTCGGCGAGCGATTCCGGCGGATCTACGGCGGCTGAGGCTCGGTGAGCTAGGGCAGTGGCTGCGCAAGGTCCAGGCGATCCTCGGGGTGTGATCCGGGCATTAAATAGCCTCGGCTTCCGCGCGGGACACGGAAACCTAGTTCTCCACGGCGGCGGCGCGCGCGGCGAGTCCGGCTTCGGATCCGGCGGGGACGATGATCGGCCGACCGCCCACGTGGCGTGATCAACCACGATCGCCTGACGCGCGACCGGTCCGGTCGGTCTCGGCTCGAACCGATGCGATCCAATCCGACCGTTGGATCTCGATCCAACGGTCGGGATCAACTTGGGTTAGGGTTGGGTTCGACCAGGCTCGGTGGCTCGGTCGGACTCGAGTCCGACTTCGGAGTGCGGCTCGATCGGATGAACAGTGCAAACCCACTCGCATTTTCCAGCGATTTAATAATTAAAATAATTCCCGATAATTCATTTAATTCATTAAAAATAGCAAAAGACTCGTAAAAATTCGTAAAAATTACCGAAAATACTTTGGATCATTTTGGACTCAAATAAAATATTTCCAACAAAATTTTATTTGCAAAGTTTAATTCTTTAATTATTTCAAAATGGAATAAATTCAAATAAATTCCAAATAAATCCAAATAAATTCCAGAAAATTCCAAAAATTCACCAAAGTGCCAAATCACACATGAATTTAAGGAAAGCAAATTTTTGGGGTGTTACAGTTTGCCCTCTTGTGTTCATTTGTGCAAATTTACAATCCAAGCGTACTTAGTGTTTGCTCATCTATCTAGAATTGTGTAATTTGCTTAGACCTAGTTTATTGGTGCACTTAGCGAAACCTAGACAATTTAGGTTTAAATTATTAAAATGATTAATTCTAGTATTACTTGATCATTTATTGCAATTAGAGCCAATAAATTTTAAAAACTTCTATTCGCACCTCTCTACTTAGTTATTCTTTATCCTATATTGAGGGGGGAAAAGAACTGAAGGCATGATGATTGAGATTGCGGCTGAATTTGGTAACATGCTAGAACCAATCATGTTATGCAGTAACCCAAGAACTTTGGATTTGTGCCCATTTTGAACCAGTCCTACAATCACTGCATTCCACATGCTGATGCCTCAAGTATCTGCTTGCCGGAAAAGCTCCATTCCCTCATCGACATGCCCATAATGTATCCAGTAATAATTGGATTCATTGCACTGTAACTGATTGCATATTTCTTAGGCATCCCTTCAAACAATTCTCATGCATACTACAACAACCCTTATTTAGCGTAAAGCCCTACTACTTGAGGACAATTAATATACTCTATTATACTTTTGGGCTTGTGATCTCATAAGAAAAAAGAGCTCATAAGTAAAGAAAAGGCCCAAGGCCCACGACCTAGTTACAATTCCAACCATAGTTAAATTTAGTCACGTGAAAGTATTCCCGACTAGTGTACAATACACTAGTTGAAGATAAGGTATTATCTGATTTACCCTGACTAGCTATATATGAACTGGTCGGGGATAGTTCATGTAGTTACCCCTACCAGCTATAACCTATACTGGTCGGGGTGACTCTTTTAGTTGCTCCAATTGACATACAGGTCGGAGAGTAAATAACCTTCGCCCCGATCAGATGATTGGTTGGAAAGGCAGTTATCCTACTCACGCCGTGATCCCGACGCCTCCATTGGTGACGCCCTCCATCAACGTCACCTCTGTCAAGGCGCATGTCCCTGTTGTTCTTGATCTCAAGACCTCCAACCACACGAAGTGGAGAACCTTCTTCACGGCCATGTGTGGCCGGTTTGCTCTTCTCCACCACATCGACGGCACCCTTGTCGCCAACCCCGCCGATCCTGTTTGGTCTCAAGCGGACTACACCGTGTTGTCGTGGTTGTATGGATCCATCTCTAAGGACATTCTTGATGTTGTCATGGAGCCTGACCAGACCGCTTGTGATCTATGGTCTCACACCCATGATCTCTTCAACAACAACTGCGAGACACGCGCGGTCTACCTTAGCCAGCAGTTCCGCACGTTGGTCCAAGGCGACTCCTCCGTTGCTGTCTACTGCCAACGTCTCAAGACAATGGTCGATGCTCTCCGTGATGTTGGCTACCCTGTTAGCGACGTCGACCTCGTCAACAACCTGTTGCGTGGCCTTGCTTCACGCTTCTCTACGGCCGCCGACATCATTACCTTCCGGGCGACCCCGCCCACCTTCGCTGAGGCCCGTAATCTTCTCCAGCTTCATGAGCTACGCCAGGCGAACACTTCATCTGTGCAACCTGCCACGGCACTAATCTTCACCCCAGTCCACCACTCTGGTGGCATCGCTGGTGGTAGCGGCAACAACAGCCACAACAACCGCCGTGGGAAAGGCCGTCGCAACAATAAGAACCACACATCCTCTGGTAGTGGCGGTGGCTCTTCCTTCGGTGGCAGCTCCTCCTTAGGCAGCGACTCTTCCTCCACTGGCAGCCGTGTGCCGTACTCCGTGCCGTCTGTGCCTCTCGGGTCATTGATATACTACACTCCTGGAGTGTAGGCGGCTGGCACACCAAACCAGGGTATTCTTGGCCCCCGTCCTCAGGCTCCACAAGCATTGTATGCTTCTCCTACAACGCCTCCCCCACCATCGCCCATGAACCAACCCTCTTGGGACCAGGCTGGTCTGATTGTGGCCATGAACCAGCTTGCCTTGCAGAACCATGGCAACTGGGTTATGGACACCGGAGCCACCTCACACATGGCGTCGGATGATGGTATAATACTCCTGAAAGTGCATCTAGGCCCCTCAAATTATTTTGGTGATTAATGATGACACAATTAAAGTGATCTAATGCTTCAACTAAGATTAATGCAGATATTGAGATCATATCAAGTTGAAATGGGATTGGATACCCCCACAACCTCTCAAAAGTTGAAAAGACGGCATCAAGACAAGAGTTGTAATTTTTATTTTATATTTGTGTCTTAAGGATAGCCGTACTATTAAGAGGGTACGACGAGAAATCGCCTTTAGGATGTGCATGTGCTCAACGTCAATTCTTGCATCTCAAATTAGCACTTATGCATTTAGTTTGCAAATGTTTTCAATTCAAACCGAGCTGGGTAACCCGGAGTATCCGGATCCAATCCGGAGTATCTGGACAATTTGTCCGGAGTCTCCGGGTTGGACCCCTCGGCCACTTTGAGTTCCAGGTCGTCCGGAGTATTCGGACATTTTGTCCGGAGTCTCCGGATAACCCGGAGTCTCCGGGTTAATTGTCCGGACACTCTGGCCTGTACAAAAACGAGAGTAACGGCTAGTTTTTGAATTGACTATTTAAAGCCTCCACTCTCTCCCAACGGCTAGGATATTCATTGAGCTCATTCATTGCAGCATTCAAGCCATTCCTAACCTCTTCCAAGCATTCAATAGAGCTCATACTTCCTCCCACCATTTGATTTGTTGTTTGATCTCTTTTGGTGTGGTGAGGAAGAAGAGAAGTGCTAGGTGCATTCATTTCTAGTTGTTGAGCACTAGTTCATCCTCCAAGCGACTTCCGTGGTGCTATTACTCTTGGAGGTTGAAGGTCTCCTAGACGGCTAGGAGTCACCGGGAGCACCCGACGCGTGTGGAGTGCCCCCGGTCGTTTGTGAAGGCGTGTCTCGCCTCCGAAAGGGAAGAGACAAGAAGTGAAGCCGGCGAGTGCATTTGTGCAACACCGGGAGGAAAGCGGGTTGGAAAAGACCCCGGCTCAAGTGCGACCGAGCCACCTCAACAGAGATGTAGGATTCCCTTCAAGAATCCGAACTTCGGTGAAAAATTCGTGTCTCTCTCTTTCACGTTTACTTCCTAGTCGAGCTTGTGTGGATTTGTCTTTGTAAAGCTAGATCTAGCTCTTTGCTTAGCTTTAATTCAAATCCATACTAGCTTTTGATCTAAGTTGCTCTTGCTATCTCTTTATTGTAGTTTATTGTGTTTGCTAGAGTATTCTTAGTCGCGCTCCCGAGCCAGCTAACCCGGAGTATCCGGATAAAATACCGGACACTCCGGACAAGCCGGAGACTCCGGACCAAATATCCGGAGACTCCGGATTGACCAGTTCGGCCAGTTTTAATTCCGCTGCGATTTTTTAATCCGCCTATTCACCCCCCCTCTAGGCGACATTGTTGGTCCTTTCAATTGGTATCAGAGCCAAATCTCCTTTATTTTGGCTTAACCGCTTGGAGAATCAAAGATGTCAGAAATAGAGAAAGTTACCGAAACCCATGCCCAAGACAAGGCCACGGGTTCCGGTATAGGGGTTGCAATTCCTTTAGATTATTCCTCTTTTGGAGTCTCAAACTCCTCATCCTATGTCTCCGTCTCGTCCGATCGAGCGCCTCACTTCGATGGCACTCGCTATGCGGCATGGAAACATAAGATGAAGATGCATTTGAGATCAGTTCATCCTTGCATTTGGAAGATTGTTGAAACAGGTTTCAAGCCCGCAAATCCCAACAATCTCACCTCCGAAGAAGACAAGGCTCAACACTTCAACGACTTGGCCGTCAATGCCTTGTTCAATGCCTTGAGCGACTCCGAGTTCAACCGGGTTGATGGCCTTGACAATGCCAAGGACATTTGGGAAAGGCTAATGGTAACTCATGAAGGAGTGTCAAGTGTCCGTGAATCAAAGATAGAGCTCATCATTGGAGAATTGAGCCGATTCACGCTAGAAGAAGGAGAATCCTACACCAAGATGTTTGATCGCTTGATGGTGCTAGTAAATCAAGCTAAAGGACTTGGAAGCACCGAGCTCACCGACAAAGCAATTGTTAAGATCATCCTTCGAGTGATCATCCCCACCAACCGCAACCTTGTGCAACTTATCCGCGACCGGCCAAACTTCGACACTCTCACTCCTCATGACGTGATTGGCCGGCTAATGATGGATGAGATGATGGTAAAGGAAGCGGAAGTGGTGGAGGAGCTCAAGTCCGGCAAGAAGAAGGGCATCGCCTTGAAGGCCGTCAAAGTGGCTCAAGAAGTGGAAGAAAGCTCAAGCGATGAAGAAGAATCAAATCGGCCGCTCACAAATGAAGACATGGCTCTTCTTGTAAGAAGATTCAATAAGTTCTTGAAGAAGAAAGGCTACAAGCCGGGAAGCCATTCCAAGAGCTTCGACAACAAGTCAAGAGGAAGA
This sequence comes from Rhipidocladum racemiflorum, assembly GCA_036346355.1. Lineage (NCBI taxonomy): Eukaryota > Viridiplantae > Streptophyta > Magnoliopsida > Poales > Poaceae > Rhipidocladum > Rhipidocladum racemiflorum. The sequence continues at coordinate 63,452,622 of CM070576.1, read as the reverse complement.
CACTCTCCAAGAAAGTGCTATGAGTGTGGGGAACCCGGTCATTTCATTGCCGAGTGCCCACACAAAGAAAAAAAGGAAGAGAAGTCGTACAAGAAAGACAAGTACCGCAAGAAGGACAAGGATAAGAGCAAGAAGTACAAGGGCAAGGGTCACGCATACATCGGCAAGGAGTGGAACTCCGACTCCGACTCCGACAATGAAGGAGGACTTTCCACCGTCGCCATCGCTACTCCACCGACAAAGTCGAAGAGCCTCTTCAACAACTTGAGCGACGGAGATGAAGATGCTCCAATGTGCCTTATGGCAAAGGGGCACAAGGTATCATCTAAGAGCCCAATTAACTCTATTGTTGATTATAGCTTAGATGATTGCGATGATGCTAGTGATGAAGAAGAAGTAGCATTTAAGTCTATGAATGATTTTGATGTTAAAAAATTAGACTTGCTACTTAAGGATATTGAAAGTGAAGGGAATATGCCCGAGAGGCAATAATAAATTGTTTATTATCATATTCCATGTTTATAATAGATGTTTATTTCTCATGCTAAAATTGTATTAATCAGAAACGTTAATACATGTGTGTTTAATAAACAAAAAGGTTCCTAGTAAAGCCTCTTTTTAAACTAGCTCGTTGATTAACTGATGATCAAGGTTTCGATCATGAACATTGGATGTTATTAATAACGGGTCATGTCATTAGAAGAATGATGTGATGAACACACACCCAAGTTGGTATAGCAAATACGATCAAGTCATTTAGTTTGTTGTCGTATCAAAACACATTCGAAATAGCTCTTTTCCTTAGACCATGAGATGATGTCAATCACTAATTCCGAAGAGTACTTTGATGACATCAAAGCGTCACTCCGTAACACCGGTGACTATAAAAGATGGATTTGGGTACTATGAAAGTATTAGTTGAGGCTCATGCATCAAGAGTGGGATTTGTCCATCCGGATGACGGAGAGATATACTGCAGGCCCTCTCGGTGATATCACATTGACATCGCTTGCAAGCATGTGACTAGGTCACAAGAATGTTATATCACGGAACGAGTAAAGAGTACTTGTCGTGGGATCGAACTAGGTATAGTTGATAATCGATGATCGGATCCCTGACAAGTAAAATATCGTGAGACAAAAGGAATTGGTTATGTCGTTTTACGGTTTACGCGATCACTAGTTCATCGTTGAGTGAATGGGAGTCATTATGGATCTCGAGATCCCGTGATGATTATTGATCGAGAGGAGTCTCAATCATGTCCATTTTATTCACGAACCGTAGGGTGACACACTTAAGGTTCATCGATGCATTTGAGTGGATCTACGAAAACAGGAGAAAAATATGGGACAAGACAGGATCGCTTTAGAGTATCGCCGAATAGTTTCGGGATATCGAATAGTTAAAGGGGTATATGTTAATGTTTGTTAATTAAAAGAATTAACAAATATTAAATCTGAAAATAAAAATGTTTATGGGAGAAAACCTTTCATTTTCTTGAGTAGGGGTTTTAATGGAAATCAAAGTGGTTAATTTGTGAGTGGAGAGATCACTCACATGAAGAGAGGAGGGCAAGGGGCAGCCCATGCGCCGGCCACCCCACCCCATGGCATGCCTCCTCCTCCTCCTATAAAAGGGAGGGAGGAGCTCCTCTCTTTGGTGTTCATCCATGACCCTTTGGTTGGTCCATTCTCCTCCTCCTGGCGATCCGCTTTTGTGGCTTAAGCGAAGCCTGCTAAATATTTCTTCACCACCACCACCACTAAGTCAGAGTGTTGTTGGAGTTTTCCGGATCCACTACTTCGCCGCTACGGCGAGGGATTGGAGGTCATCGTTGATCCGCACGTGTGACCAAGTACTGCGGATGCCGCTTGTGGCGCTCATCTTCGCGACTTTGAAGTCGGGAGTGTACTCTACATCAACCACGTTTGTTTGCGGAACGTTATTCCCGCTTTAGGTCTCTGAGGGTGAGTCCTTCTGAAACCGCTTACTTGCATCTCCTAGATATGATCTTGGTGTTTGGTTGCAATCGTAGGAAAAATTTTTGTTTTCCATGCTACTGAGGTAAACCCTTCGATTGGTATCGAGCCGTGTCTATGCGTAGATGTTTTGTATCGGTTTAAAACACATGTGGATGTGGGCGTTGATGATCATGTTATTGCATACTCGTGTATTTTGGATCATGGTGGCATAGTGGGATTTGAAGCGGCCCGGACTAACCTTACATGTCCTCGCGCCATGAGACTTGTTCCACGCTCGACATGCAACTAGTATTGCATAAGTGGCTTTGCGGGTGTCGATTTCTCCCACTATAGTCATGATCTAATTTACAACGGTTTGCTAATAATGTTTTTATCACCGTTGTGGTTCTTGTTCGTGAGGTAAGAATAGTTTTTCCTAGAAAGCCCAAAACCACGTAAAAATATGCAAAAATAAATTAGGCGTCTAACTTGTTTTTTGCGGGGCTTGTGATGTGATATGGTCATTGATACAAAGATTGTTGTATGAAATGAAATTTATTGTAAATTTAAACAACCGGCGAGAGCCATTTAGTTGTTTTTCTTTTTATGCCCGCGTGCTAAATATATGTCCATGTGATATATTGTAATGGAGGAAGACAATCAAGATGGCGACATCATGGACCTTGGTGCCATGCCGGTGGAATGATGGAGATCATACCATGTCGCACAAGATGGAGATCAAGTCTTGAAAGGACCATATCATATCACTTTATTCATGCATGTGATGTTAATCCTTTTATGCATCTTATTTTGCTTGATTATGATCACGTCGATAGCACTATAAGATGATCCCTCCAAATTAATATCAAGATAATAATGTGTTCTTCCATAGTATGCACCGTTAAGAAAGTTCGCTGTTTGAGCACCACGTGATGATCGGGTGTGATAGACTCTACGTTCGCATACAACGGGTGTAAGCCAGATTTACACATGCAAATACTTTGGTTCTACTTGGCGAGCCTAGCATGTCTGAGACATGGCCTCGGAACCACGAACCGAAAGGTAAAGCATGAGTCATATGGATGATATGATGAACATATTGATGTTAAGCGCCTTTGAAACTATGCCGTCTCACGTGATGATCGGTTTCGGTATAGTGAATTTGGTTCATGTAATCACTAAAGATGACTAGAGGATGTTGTTTTTGAGTGGGAGTTCGTATTAATTTTGAATTAACATTGAACTTAATCTATTATGAACTTAGTCTAAATAACTTTGCAAATATGTTGTAGATGGCACCCCTATTTTCAATTTCAACTGCTCATGGAGAAAGAGAAACTAGCCACCAATGGTAGCAACTTTACCAATCGGCCCTTAACACGAGGATTCTCCTCGCTCAAAGGAGCTATGTGCTAGAAGCACCGCTAGGTGACCCGCCCGTGATGATGCCCCGAGGAGGAGAAAAATGTTTTCTTGACTCGCAAGGAGGACCACAGTTTAGTTCAATGCGGCATTTTGTATGGCCTTGAGCACGAGTCACAGCGTTTCGAGCCAAAATGCTTTTGATACAATGAGGAGTTGAAAATGATCTTCGACACCCATGCAGTAGAGAGTTATGAGTTTTGAAAAGTTCTTTAGCTGCATGATGGAGAAAACAGCCGTTAGTGAGCACGCATTACTCAAATGTCAAACTGGTGCAGATAAACTCATAGCTTTGGGAATAACGATCCCCATTGAGCTAGGAATTCATCGTGTTCTCCAGTCTACTACCAAGCTACAAGAGCTTTGTGATGAACTACAACATGCAGGGCATGAAGAAGTCTCTCCTAACTTCACAATGCTAAAATCAAGTGGAGATCAAGAAGGAACATCAAGTGTTGATGGTCCAAAAGACTATCGATTTCAAGAAGAAAGGTAAGTCTAAGAAACTTCAAGAAGAAGGGCAAGTCTAAGTTGCTACATCGAGAAGAAGACCAAAGGCCGCCCTAAGTCGAATCTTGAATGTTTTTATTGCAGAGGGCACTTTGAGCACTGGAAGCGAACCTTGCCCAAAATATCCGGTGATAAGAAGGACGGGAAAGTGAGCAAAGGTATATATGATATACATGTTATTGATGTGTACCTTACTAGTACTCAGTAGTGCTGGGTATTTGATACCGGTTCGGTTGCTAACATATGTAACTCGAAGCAGAGCTAAGGAATAGCGACAACTAGCAAGGGATGAGGTAATGATGCGCTTCGGCAATGGATCAAAGTTGATGTGATCGCCGTCGGGACGCTACCTATCCAATTACCATCGTGGATTAGTTATAAACCTAAATAATTGTTATTTAGTGCCTGCGTTGAGCATGAACATCATATCCGATCTTGTTTAATGCGAGGCGGTTATTCATTCAAGTCCGAGAACAATGGTTGTTCAATTTATATGAATAATATCTTTTATGGTCATGCACCTAAAAGAATGGTTTGTTTATTTTGAATCTTGATAATAGTACACATGTTCATAATGTGAATGCCAAAAGAATTAAGTTGAATGATGATATTGCTTTGCATATATGTGGCATTGCCGCTATGTCATATTGGTGTTAAACGCATGAAGAAGCTCCATTCCGATGGACTACTAGAATCACTTGATTATGAATCATTTGAGACATGTGAACCATGCCTCATGGGCAAGATGACTAGAACCCTGTTTTCCGTACAATGGAGCGGCAAACGACTTATTGGAAATCATACATACCGAGTGTGTGGTCCAATGAGTGTGTCACTGCGTGGTGGATATCGTTAGCCGTTACTTTCACGGATGATTTGAGTAGATATGGATATATTTACTTAATGAAACACAAATCTGAAACATTTGAAAAGTTCAAAGAATTTGAGTGAAGTAGAAAATCATCGTAACAAAAAAGATCAAATTTCTACTGATCTGACGTGGAGGAGAGTATCTTAGTTACTTAGTTTGGCACACACATGAAACAATGTGGAATAGTTTCACAACTCACTCTGTGGAACACCACAGCGTAATGGTGTATCCAGCGTCGTAATCGTGACTTTATTGGATATGGTTCGATCTATGATGTCCTTCTGATTTGCCACTTTCATTTTGGGGTCATGCACTAGAAGCAATGTGCATTCACTTTAAATAGGGCACCATCTAAATCCGTTGAAATGACATCAGATGAATTATGGTTTGGCAACAAACCTAAGTCGTCATTTCTAAAAGTTTGAGGATGCGATGTTTATGTGAAGAAACTTCAACCTGATAAACTCGAACCCAAAGCGGAAAAATGCGTCTTCATAGGATACCCTAAAGAAACAATTGGGTACACCTTCTATCCGCAGATCCGAGGCAAGGTTTTCGTTGCCAAGAATGGATCCTTTTGGAAAAAGAGTTTCTCTCGAAAGGTGTGAGTAGTAGGAAGGTAGAACTCGGCGAGGTTGTTGAACCTTCTCTTCATGGAATGGCTTAAGTGCGTGGGAAGTTGTTTTTGAGTTGACTTCACCAAATGAAGAGGGAACTAATGATAAGGATCATGAAACTCCGAAGAGAACACTACCGCACTTCGCAGTCAACAAGAGCGCATACTGCTCGACTTTTATGTTCCTACTATGAATGTCATGGTAGTTGAGAATAATGACCTCGCGACGTATGATGAAGCGATGATGAGCCCAGATTCGACAAATGGCTAGAAGCCATGAAACCGAAATAGGATCCATGTATGAAAACCAAGTATGGACTTTGGTGGACCTACCCAATGACCGTAAGGTCGTTGAGAACAAATGGATTTTCAAAAAGAAAATAGACTGATGGTAATGTGACTGCGTCTATAAAGCTCGACTTGTCGCAAAGGGTTTTCGACAAATTCAAGGAGTTGACTACGATGAGACTTTTCACCCGTGAGCGATGCTAAAGTCTGTTAGGATTATGTTAGCAATTGCTGCATTTTTAGATTATGAAATCTGTGGATGGATGTCAAAGCTGCGTTCCTTAATGGAAACATTGAGGAAGAGTTGTATCTGATACAACCCAAAGGTTTTGTTGATCCTAAGGATGCTAATAAGGTATGCAAACTTCAGCGATCCATTTATGGACTGAAGCAAGCATCACGAAGTTGGAATCTCGTTTTGATGAGGTAATCAAAGGTTTTGGATTTGTCAAACTTACGGAGAATCTTGTGTTTACAAGAAAGTGAGTGGGAGCTCTATAGCATTTCCGATATTATATGTGGATGACATATTGTTGATAGGAAATGATATAGAACTTTTGAAAAGTGTAAAGATTACTTAAACAAGTAAGTTTTCAATGAAGGACCTTGGTGAAGCGGCATATATTTTAGGCATCAAAATCTATAGAGATAGATCGAGACGCTTAATTGGGCTATCACAAAGTACATATCTTGACAAGATTCTAAAGAAGTTTAGAATGGACGAAAGTAAGAAAGGGTTCTTACCTATGATGCAAGGCAAGACGCTGAGTAAGACTCGAGTCCAGCCTACAATGAAGATAGAGAAGTAATGAATAAGATTCCTATGCTTCACCATAGGCTCTATCATGTATGCTATGTTGTGTACAAGACCTGATGTGGCACATGCTATTAGTTTGACTAGCAGTACTGGATCGATCCAGGTTTTGAACACTGACTGGGCGTGATCAAGAATATCTTTAAGTACTTAAGAAGAACTAAGGATATGTTTCTCATATATGGTGGTGAAGAAGAGCTCGTCGCAAAGTGTTACGTCGACGCTAGCTTTGACAATCGATCCGGATGACTCTAAGTCTCAATCCGGGTACATTTTTGAAATGAATGGAGGAAGCAGGAGTGAGAAGTTCCAAGCAATCTGTGGTGGCGGGATCTTCAACAGGCGGAATATATTGCCGCTCGTATAGCGTAGAGAAGCGGTTTGGATGAAGATGTTCATATCCTAACTAGGTGTGGTTCAGTGCGTTGGACCCGATGGTTATCTATTGTGACAACAATGGTGCCATAGCCAATGCTAAAGAACCAAGGTCACACAAGAATTCCAAACATATTAAGCGTCGGTTTCACTCCATCCGTGAACATGTCAAGGATGGCGATATAAAGATTTGCAAAGTGCACACGGATCTGAATGTGCATCGTTGACTAAAGCTCTCCCAAGGGCAAAACATGATCAACACCAGAACTCAATGGGTGTTAGAATCATCACAATGTAATCTAGATTATTGACTCTAGTGCAAGTGGGAGATCAAGGGAATATGCCCAGAGGCAATAATAAATTGTTTATTATCATATTCCATGTTTATAATAGATGTTTATTTCTCATGCTAAAATTGTATTAATCGAAGCGTTAATACATGTGTGTTTAATAAACAAAAGGTTCCTAGTAAAGCCTCTTTTTAAACTAGCTCGTTGATTAACCGATGATCAAGGTTTCTGATCATGAACATTGGATGTTATTAATAACGGGTCATGTCATTAGAAGAATGATGTGATGAACACACACCCAAGTTGGTATAGCAAAATGCATCAAGTCATTTAGTTTGTTGCTGTATCAAACACATTAAAATAGCTCTTTTCCTTAGACCATGAGATGATGTCAATCACTAATTAGGAAGAAGTACTTTGATGACATCAAAGCGTCACCTCAGTAACACGGTGACTATAAAGATGGATTTGGGTACTATGAAAGTATTAGTTGAGGCTCATGCATCAAGAGTGGGATTTGTCCATCCGTGATGACTGAGAGATATACTGCAGGCCCTCTCGGTGATATCACATTGACATCGCAGCAAGCATGTGACTAGGTCACAAGAATGTTATATCACGGAGCGAGTAAAGAGTACTGTCGATGCAGGATCGAACTAGGTATAGTTGATCTTGATGATCGGATCCCGGACAAGTAAAATATCGTGAGACAAAAGGAATTGGTTATGTCAAGTTTACGGTTTACGCGATCACTAGTTCATCGTTGAGTGAATGGGAGTCATTATGGATCTCCGTATCCCGTGATGATTATTGATCTGAGAGGAGTCTCAATCATGTCCATTTTATTCACGAACCGTAGGGTGACACACTTAAGGTTCATCGATGCATTTGAGTGGATACGAAACACCGAGAAAAATATGGACAAGATCTGAGGGGTATTTGAGTATCGCCAGGAATAGTTTCGGGATATCGGAATAGTTAAAGGGGGTATATGTTAATGTTTGTTAATTAAAAGAATTAACAAATATTAAATCTGAAATAAAAATGTTTATGGAGAAAACCTTTCATTTTCTTGAGTGGGGTTTTAATGGAAATCAAAGTGGTTAATTTGTGAGTGGAGAGATCACTCACATGAAGAGAGGAGAGCAGGGCAGCCCCCATGCGCCGGCCACCCCACCCCTTGGCATGCCTCCTCCTCCTCCTATAAAAGGAGAGGAGGAGCTCCTCTCTTTGGTGTTCATCCATGACCCTTTGGTTGGTCCATTCTCCTCCTCCGCCGATCCGCTTTTATTTGTGGCTTAAGCGGCCGCTGAAATTATTTCTTCACCACCACCACCACTAAGTCAGTAGTGTTGTTGGAGTTTTCCCGGATCCACTACTTCGCTGCCTACCGAACGAGGGATTGGAGGTCATCGTTGATCCGCACGCGTGACCAAGTGCGGGGCTGTTGCCGCTTGTGGCGCCATCTTCGCCGACTTTGAAGTCGGGAGTGTACCTCTACATCAACCACGTTTGTTTGCGGGAACGTTATTCCCGCTTTCGGTCTACGAGGGTGAGTCCTTCTGAAACCGTTTACTTGCATCTCCTAGATATGATCTTGGTGTTTGGTTGCAATCGTAGGAAAAATTTTTGTTTTCCATGCTACGAAACCCTTCAGAAAGATTGGAGGAGGTTGTTGAGCAAAAGGAAGCTATTCTCGAAGCTCAAGAAGATCTCCTTATTTTTGAAAAGGAGAAGAACCTTGAGTTAGAGAAAAGCTTAGCCTTTGAAAAGAAAAAGAATGAGGACTTGGTCAAAAGCTCAAATTTGACCAAGAATGAAGCAATTAGTCTTGAGATCACCAATGCTTCACTCTTAGAGCAACTTGCTCAAGCAAAGGACGCTTGCAAGGCTCTTGAAGTGAAGCTTGTTGATCTCTCGAATAAAGCTTCTACCTCAATCAACAATTCCAATATTTCATTACCCTCAACGAGCAATGGTTGCGCTAGATGCTATAATGTTGATGTTGCTACTTGTGCTACTAAACGTGAGACTTTGAAAGTCTTGGCTCATGAGAATGAGAAGCTTAAGGGGATGCTTGAAGACGGACTTCAAAAGTCCTACAAGGCTAGCAAGGGTTTAGAGGAGTATCTCATTAGCGCCAAGGTAATCCTAAGAAGCATGGGCTTGGGTATGTTCCGCCAAAGGGCAAAAAGAGCAACATCGTGGTTGCTCCTTTAAGCAAGCCGATTCATTTTGTAAAAGGCGAAGGAACATCCAAGCACAAGGCTCACTCCGAGTTCTTTGCTTCATATGTTCTTAAGAAGACTAACCTTGGTCGTGTAGTTGCTTGTCATATTGGGCGTAAGCCAAAGAATGCTCCTATTGTTCGCTCCATTTGGGTCTCAAAATCTCCAGTTACTAATGTGCGTGGACCTTACCAAGTTTGGGTACCAAAGAGCAAAAACTAAATATGTTTTTGTAGGCCTATATCTCCGATGGAACAAGTTGGATTTTGGATAGCGGTTGCACGCATCACATGACCGGAGAAAAGGCAATGTTCGCACACTTGGATGTAAATGGATCAAATAGCGAAAGTATTATCTTTGGAGACAATGGAAAAGGAGAAGTAATTGGTTTGGGTAAAATCTCTATCTCAAATGATTTCCACTTAAGTAATGTTTTACTTGTTGAATCATTAAGCTACAATTTGTTGTCCGTTGCACAATTGTGTGAAGCGGGTTACAATTGCTTGTTTAATGAAAAGGGTGTGGAAGTCATTAAGAGGCTTGATGGTTCAATAGCCTTTAAAGGACGTTTGAAGGGTAAGCTCTATCTCGTAGACTTCAATACGGATAGACTTAATCTTGAAACGTGCTTAATGGCTAAATCTAGCATGGGTTGGCTATGGCATCGCCGACTAGCCCATGTCGGTATGAGGAACCTTCACAAACTCATTAAAGGCAACCACATCCTTGGACTAACTAATGTTGTCTTTGAGAAAGATAGGGTTTGTAGCGCTTGTCAAGCGGTCAAGCAAGTTGGTGCCTCCCATCCCGCCAAAAATGTGATAACGACCACAAGACCGTTGGAAATGCTTCATATGGATCTTTTCGGTCCGGTCGCATACATAAGCATCGGGGGGAAGTAAGTATGGTCTAGTAATTGTCGATGACTTTTCTCGTTTCACTTGGGTGTTTTTCTTGCATGACAAGGGAGAAGTCCAAGTGACCTTGAAGAAATTCATGAGAAGAGCTCAAAATGAGTTTGAAGTGAAGATCAAAAGAATTCGGAGTGACAACGGTACCGAGTTCAAGAACATTGGCGTGGAGGAGTTTCTCGATGATGAAGGAATAAAGCACGAATTCTCGGTTCCCTATTCCCCTCAACAAAATGGGGTGGCCGAGAGGAAGAATCGAACCCTCATCGAGATGGCGTGGACGATGCTTGACGAGTACAAGGTTTTCGACAGCTTTTGGGCGGAAGCCATCAACACCGCATGCCACAGCTCCAACCGCCTCTACCTCCACAAGATCTTGAAGAAGACGGCGTACGAGTTGCTCACCGGCAAGAAACCAAATGTATCCTATTTTAGAGTCTTTGGGAGTAAATGCTACATTCTCAACAAGAGAGTTAAGTCTTCTAAATTTGCTCCTAAAGTAGATGAAGGTTTCTTACTCGGTTATGGAACTAATGCTTATGCGTACCGAGTTTTCAACAATACCACTGGTGTCGTTGAAATCTCGCGTGATGTGACTTTTGATGAGACTAACGGTTCTCAAGTAGAACAAGTTGATCGTGCCGTGATTGACAGGGAAGAACCACCATGTGAAGCTATCAAGAAAATGGCAATTGGGGAGGTAAGACCTCAAAATCTGGAATCTCACCCTAGCACCCCAACCCGGAGTCTCCGGCCTGAAACCCGGAGTGTCCGGACTGGTTCGGAGTCTCCGGGTCAAATGCTGGAGTCTTCGGATGGGTCAGGCTCAGGTGATGTTCCCTCCTCGTCCAAGCAAGCCCAAGATGGTTCGAACGCATCCCAAGATGAAGAACCCATCTAAGCTCCAAATTCAACTGTTCCTCACCCAAGAGTTCATCAAAGTATTCAACGAGATCATCCGGTTGACAATATACTCGGAGACATTCACAAGGGAGTATCTACTAGATCTCGAGTTGCAAATTTTTGTGAATTTTACTCATTTGTGTCTTCTCTTGAGCCTCTTAAGGTAGAAGAAGCACTTGATGATCCAGACTGGGTGATGGCCATGCAAGAGGAGCTCAACAACTTCAAGCGTAATCAAGTTTGGGAGCTTGTCGAAAGACCAAATCAAAATGTAATCGGGACAAAATGGGTCTTCCGGAACAAGCAAGATGAGAACGGAATCATGACAAGGAACAAAGCTCGATTGGTTGCTCAAGGGTACACTCAAATCGAAGGTTTGGATTTCGATGAAACATATGCTCCAGTAGCTAGGCTTGAATCTATTAGAATATTACTTGCCTTTGCTACTCACCATGATTTCAAGCTATATCAAATGGACGTGAAGAGCGCCTTCTTAAATGGACCACTCTCCGAGATGGTCTATGTCGAGCAACCACCCGGCTTTGAAGATCCAAAGTACCCGGACCATGTCTACTATCTACACAAGGCACTATATGGATTGAAGCAAGCACCAAGAGCATGGTTCGAGTGTCTACGAGACTTCCTTCTCGAACAAGGTTTTGTAGTCGGAAAGCCCGACCCTACTCTCTTCACTAAGCATATTGATAATGATTTATTTGTATGCCAAATATATGTCGATGACATCATATTTGGATCTACTAATGAACATTTGTGTAAAGAGTTTAGCAAGCTTATGACTAAAAGGTTCGAGATGTCCATGATGGGAGAATTGAAGTTCTTCCTCAGCTTTCAAGTCAAACAACTCAAGGAAGGAACCTTCATTTGTCAAACCAAGTACATCAAGGACATGCTTAAGAAGTTTGGAATGGAGGACGCCAAGCCAATAAAGACGCCTATGCAAGCCAATGGGCATCTAGACCTCGACAAAGAAGGTAAACCGGTCATCCAAAAGGTATATCGCTCGATGATCGGTTCTCTCCTTTATCTTTGTGCATCTAGGCCCGATATCATGCTTAGCGTTTGTATGTGTGCACGTTTTCAAGCCGCTCCAAAAGAGTGCCACATGGTGGCCGTTAAGAGAATCTTGAGATATTTAGTGCACACTCCTCATTTTGGACTTTGGTATCCGAAAGGATCTTCCTTTGAGCTAGTTGGCTATTCCGATGCGGATTATGCCGGCTGTAAAGTGGATAGGAAGAGTACCTCAGGGACTTGCCAATTCTTGGGTAGGTCTCTAGTCTCGTGGTCTTCCAAGAAACAAAATTCCGTAGCCCTATCCACTGCCGAAGCCGAATACATAGATGCCGGGAGTTGTTGTGCCCAATTACTTTGGATGAGACAAACCCTGAGTGATTATGGCCTAACCTACAAAAGTGTTCCACTATTGTGTGACAATGAGAGTGCCATAAAAATTGCCAACAATCCTGTCCAACACTCCCGTACAAAACACATAGATATTCGCCATCATTTCCTAAGAGATCACGCAACCAAAGGCGAAATTGATATCCAACATGTGAGTACAAATGATCAATTAGCCGATATTTTTACCAAGCCCCTTGACGAGAAAAGGTTCTGTGAATTGAGAAGTGGACTAAATATTTTAGATTCTCGCAATGTGGCTTGAGGAATGCTCACATATTGTGTGTTGAATGAAAAATGAAATTCAAAACTTTATTTATCTTTTCTCTGAATTTATCATGTGTTATTGGCTCTTGATCTTAGGATCGCATCATTACTATGTGACTATAGTCTGATTGCTTGATTGTTAGCTAGTCACATGGTGGATGGATGCCCTAGGATTCCTTTCCACCTCTCTCTGCGGATCTCCGAAGCTTTCCTTGAAAAATTCTTTTTCTTCCCGAGCTGGAGAACCCGGAGTATCCGTGGTTTTAAGCCGGAGTCTCCGGTCAATCTGGAGTATCCGGACGTTAAACCCGGAGTCTTCGGGTTACCCGGAGTATCCGGACCTTTTATCCGGACTCTCCGGGTTGGGGGGTTCGGTTATACCCCTCATCCCGCGCGGTTCATATCTCCTCTCCTTTTTCTCTCCGCGCCTCTCCCTCTCCCGTACTCTCCTCTTGGCTAGGACGTTTTCTCACCATCCTCTTCGTCTCCAAGGCTCGTGGAAGCCCTTCCTCTCCTTGGCATTGAAGATCTTGGTAAGAATTCTTTTGCCCTAACCCTCTCTTCTTCGGGATTGGATTCACTTCTTCAATTCTTAGGGTTTCCTTTGGATCTCCTTGTCTAGGGCGTGGCTCCTCGCCCTCTTGGCCCTTAAGATCGAAGGATCGACCTCGTCCTTCCTCAAATTTCTCTCGATTTCAAATCCTCTTGAGGTAAGTTCGAGTTCTAGCCCTATTCTCCGGGTTGGGTGCTTCGGCCAGAATGCTTTTTCTTCTCTATTTCGAGTCGCCTCATGGCTAATCTTTTTCACTCGCTTTGTCTGGTCAGATAGATCCCTCTCAGGGGACTTCGGGTGGTGGTTACCCTCCTCGGGACTCTCCGTCACTGGACACCTCTTCCAGTTCACCGTCTGGTGCTCCGGCGCCCAAGAGACCTAGACGTGCTGTGGTGAAGCAGCCCACCTCCAGGGGAAGAGGTACGCTGAGGATTGGGACTTCTTCTGGTCCGCAGCCTCAGGTTCAGTCTTCTTCCCAGCCTCGAGCTCACCTGCCTCGGCCCTGCAACCTCAGGCCTGATCTCCTCCTCAGCCTCAGCCTGATCCAGATGAGCACCCTACAGACACTCATGCTAGGCTGAGGGATCAGAAGAGAAGGGAATTCCGTGCTTCAGGTCATTTCATTGGCCCTTTGGCCAAAGCCAGGCCCGTGTGGACCTATCCTATGTCAGTTAACCCTATGAGAGTGATTGACTACAGGACGGGTTCTGGCAAGGGCAAGGCTATAGTTGAGCACAGAAAGAAAGATCCGCTCGACTTCCATCAGGATGAGTATGTGGACCGACGCTTCTGGAACAGATTCCAGACAGACTACTATGAGACGGTCCTCTACCCTCTTGAGCACCCAGTGGTTAGGATGAAGACTATTGACTGGGAGTACATGGCAGCTGCTGAGCATCCCGTGTTCTCTCATATTCTTGAGATTTGTGAGCTGCATGAGGTCAAGGATATCATGTCCTTCAAGTGTGATTGGAACAACGAAGCAATCATGTAGTTCTATGCCACCCTGTACTTTGACAAGACTGAGGATGCCATTTGGTGGATGACTGATAGGGTGTGGTACAAGGCCAATAAGAAGAGATTTGCTAGAGTCCTCAGCCTTCGCTACAATGATAGTCCGAAGCTCCATGATAAGAAGGTTTTGACTCCCGAGCAGATAGAGTCTCTGTATGACACCTCCAGGAGTTTCACAGTGGGGACCATCAAGGGTCTGAAGGATGTGCCTGCTGTCCTCAACAGGATGCTGAGGCCTGAGGGTCACTCTTTGGCCCAAGGAGGGAGATGCTTCTGCCATCAGTTCCTATGGAAGGAACCTGCTATATCATCTTGTTGAGCGTACTCATCCCTTTGACATTGTCGACTTCATTTGGGAGACAATGAGGCAGAACGCGCAGAGCAATATGGCCAGCTGCAGCTACGCTCCTTTTGTGATGGCTTTGATCACATCTGTCAGTGGTCTAAAGTTTGTCAGGGACGAGGAGCACCTTTCATACAAGGTTCGTCCTCCGACTGCTCCTGCTGTTTCTGCTGCCCCTGGTCCTACTCCTCCTAGGACTCGTCGAGGTCGCGCTTCGAGTTCTACATCTGCTCCTGCTCCTGCTGTGCCTCCGGCCATTCCTTCTAAGCAGACTGAGGTTCCAGGTAGCGTGCTCCAGAAGATGTTGAAGCACATCTTCTACCTTTGTCGCGACATCTCCACCAGGCAGAAGGTGATGAGCAAGCAGATCAAGAAAAATGGTCAAGACATTCGCAGTATCCGCCGCCACAATGGCGAGGCAGTCTCTCCCAGTGACTCCTCCGGGTCTTCCGAGGAGAGTAGCGATGCCACCTCTGCAGATCAGCTCTTCGGCATCACCTCTTCTGCTCCTCCTCCTCCTGGAGATGACCCTGGCAGCGAGTACTCAGCGTCCGACGACGAAGGCGACGACGAGTGATTTCTCGTGTCCTCCCTCTTTTGGTGTCTTGATGCCAAAGGGGGAGTGATATCTTTAGCGTTTTCGTTTAGTTGTCGCGTTTATCCTTTGCTGTCGCTTGTGGACTTGAATTGTTATGTGTTGCTTTTTATTATTGCTTATTATGTTTGTCGTGAACTCTGTTATTCCTCGTTATCCATGTAATGACATTGTGTTCATCTTATGCATGGATTACTTTCAGTTATTTGTGATGTATTCTCGGATGCAATGTTTGAGGGGGAGCTCCCGGTTATTTTTCGTTAAATATGTGCATTTGATTCCACTCAATTCTTCTAATGCACACATTTAGGGGGAGCTCCACTTTTAGTTAAGTTGCTAAAGTAAATTTTCATATCATTTTATTTGCTTTTAATAGTGTTGTCATCAATTCACCAAAAAGGGGGAGATTGAAAGTGCATCTAGGCCCCTCAAATTATTGTGGTGATTAATGATGACACAATTAAAGTGATCTAATGCTTCAACTAAGATTAATGCAGATATCGAGATCATATCAAGTTGAAATGGGATTGGATACCCCCACAACCTCTCAAAAGTTGAAAAGACGGCATCAAGACAAGAGTTGTAATTTTCATTTTATATTTGTGTCTTAAGGATAGCCGTACTATTAAGAGGGTACGACGAGAAATTGCCTTTAGGATGTGCATGTGCTCAACGTCCATTCTTGCATCTCAAATTAGCACTTATGCATTTAGTTTGCAAATATTTTCAATTCAAACCGAGCTGGGTAACCCGGAGTATCCGGATCCAATCCGGAGTATCCGGATGCAATCCGGAGTATCCGGACAATTTGTCCGGAGTCTCCGGGTTGGACCCCTCGGCCACTTTGAGTTCCAGGTCGTCCGGAGTATCCGGACATTTTGTCCGGAGTCTCCGGGTTAATTGTCCGGACACTCCGGCCTGTACAAAAACGAGAGTAACGGCTAGTTTTTGAATTGACTATTTAAAGCCTTCACTCTCTCCCAACGGCTAGGATATTCATTGAGCTCATTCATTGCAGCATTCAAGCCATTCCTAACCTCTTCCAAGCATTCAATAGAGCTCATACTTCCTCCCACCATTTGATTTGTTGTTTGATCTCTTTTGGTGTGGTGAGGAAGAAGAGAAGTGCTAGGTGCATTCATTTCTAGTTGTTGAGCACTAGTTCATCCTCCAAGCGACTTCCATGGTGCTATTACTCTTGGAGGTTGAAGGTCTCCTAGACGGCTAGGAGTCACCGGGAGCACCCGACGCGTGTGGAGTGCCCCGGTCGTTTGTGAACGCGTGTCTCGCCTCCGAAAGGGAAGAGACAAGAAGTGAAGCCGGCGAGTGCATTTGTGCAACACCGGGAGGAAAGCGGGTTGGAAAAGACCCCGGCTCAAGTGCGACCGAGCCACCTCAACGGAGACGTAGGATTCCCTTCAAGAATCCGAACTTCGGTGAAAAATTCGTGTCTCTCTCTTTCACGTTTACTTCCTAGTCGAGCTTGTGTGGATTTGTCTTTGTAAAGCTAGATCTAGCTCTTTGCTTAGCTTTAATTCAAATCCATACTAGCTTTTGATCTAAGTTGCTCTTGCTATCTCTTTATTGTAGTTTATTGTGCTTGCTAGAGTATTCTTAGTCGCGCTCGAAAGCGCCTAACCCGGAGTATCCGGATAAAATACCGGACACTCCGGACAAGCCGGAGACTCCGGACCAAATATCCGGAGACTCCGGATTGACCAGTTCGGTCAGTTTTAATTCCGCTGCGATTTTTTAATCCGCCTATTCACCCCCCTCTAGGCGACATTGTTGGTCCTTTCAACTCCTTCCCCGCCCTATCCCTCCATCATCCACGGTCACCGTGGGTGATGGCTCTCTTCTTCCGGTCTCTAGTTGTGGCCACTCCGTTCTCCCCACTCCCTCCTCGAATTTTCTCCTTAGGAACGCCCTTATTGTTCCCACTCTAGTCCGTAATCTAATATCTGTTCTTCAATTTACTCGTGACAACAATTGCTCCATCGAGTTTGACGCTCTTGATTTTTCTGTCAAGGACCTTCGAACCCAACGCGTGACTCTTCGCTGCAATAGCTCCGGCGACCTCTACTCAGTGTCGCCATCCATCTCTCCATCTACTGCAGCACATGCCTACCTCACCAGCTCGTCCACACTTTGGCATCATCGTCTTGGTCATCCCGGCGCATCTGCTCTTCGACAATTAAATAAAATTGCCCCGTCCCCTGTAATAAATCAGATCACACCATTTGCCAAGCCTGTCAACTTGGCAAACATGTCCGCCTCCCTTTTGCTAGTTCAAATTCTGTCACCTCGGCACCTTTTGAATTAATCCATTGTGATGTTTGGACATCTCCCGTTCTTAGTAACTCGGGTTTTAAATATTACCTTGTCATTCTTGATAATTTCTCGCATTTTTGTTGGACTTTTCCCCTTCGACAAAAATCTAAAGTTCACCAACACATCGTTCATTTTCATAGCTACGTCGCCACACAATTTCATTTACCCGTCAAAGCCATTCAGGCGGACAATGGGACTGAATTTGTGAATCATGTCTCCTCCAAATTTTTTCTTGACCATGGCATCCTACTTCTCCTTTCTTGCCCTTACACCTCTCAACAGAATGGCAAGGCGGAACGTATTATTCGTACTATCAATAATACGATCCGAAGCCTTTTTTTTCATGCCCATATGCCCCCCGTCTACTGGGCTGAAGCTCTCGCCACAGCCACTTACCTTCTTAACCGGTGTCCCTCCTCCTCTATTAACAATCGCCTTCCCTTTGAATTTTTTTTCCAGAAACGTCCGTCCTTCGATCAACTTCGCGTTTTTGGTTGTCTGTTTTCCGAATCTCTCAGCCACCACTACCAACAAACTCTCACCGCGTTCGTCAGCATGTGTCTTCATTGGTTACCCCAACTCTCACAAAGGATACCGATGTCTCGACCTTGCCACTCAACGTGTCATCATCTCCTGACACGTCACTTTCGATGAACAAACTTTTCGTTTCGCCGATCGTGCTGTATCTCCAGCATCCCCGCCCCTTGATTTCCTGGACGACAATGCTTCCTTCATCCCTATTCCATACGCACATGTGGCTGCTACTCCCGCTTTGCGCATGGCAAGTCCCGCGAGATCAAATCCCGGGTCGCCCGGGCTATCCTTCCTCCCTTGCGACACAGCCGCACCGCATGCAGCCGTAGATCGTGCGCCCACTGGAGATTGCACGACCGCCACGTCCTTTGATCGCCCCGAAGATTGTGCACCAATTGCGTCCTCCGATCGTGCGAGCGCGCGCCCCGACCGCGTCCTTGACGCACACTCCACTCGCGTGAACCTGTAGGTGTTCGTGGATCCACAGGCAGCTGGGAGCTCGTCTCACATGCATGCAAGAGATGCTCCAACTCCACCCCATGGGAACATGCATGGAACTAGTCACTCATGCATGCAAGAGACGCTGATGGTCCCGTCTCACATGCATGTAAGAGGCGCTCCAATTCCATCTCATGCAAACGTGCATGCTACTAGTCCTGCATGTATGCAAGAGACGGTGG
Organism: Rhipidocladum racemiflorum; assembly: GCA_036346355.1. Taxonomy (NCBI): domain Eukaryota; kingdom Viridiplantae; phylum Streptophyta; class Magnoliopsida; order Poales; family Poaceae; genus Rhipidocladum; species Rhipidocladum racemiflorum. Next base: position 63,433,697 of record CM070576.1, on the reverse strand, counting down.
CGGCCCCCGTGCCAATGCATGGCCTTGGTTTGTCCGCGGCTGCTCCATCTCCTCGCGACGTCGAGCGACCGCACCCCATATCGCCTACTGCACCGGCTCCAACCGCGGCTACTCCATCGCCTCGTGATGTCGAGCGATCGTGCCCCACATCGCCTACTGCATCGGCTCCACGTCCTGCCCCCAGACCTCACCCAATGGTCACTCGAGCTCGCGGCGGCATCGTGAAACCGGTGGATCGTCTCAACCTATCTGTCGTGCACTCCTCAGCCTCTCCCATTCCGTCCAATTATCGGAGTGCACTGGCTGATACAAACTGGCGCATCGCTATGGCCGACGAATTCCAAGCCTTGGTCGACAACAACACTTGGAGTCTTGTCCCTCGTCCGGCTCATGCCAATATTGTGTCGGGCAAGTGGGTTTTCAAACACAAGTTCCACTCAGATGTAACGCTTGCTCGTCACAAAGCACGTTGGGTCGTCCGTGGATATTCTCAACAACCAGGCATCGACTACGACCAGACCTTTAGCCCTGTGATCAAGCTAGCCATCAACAATTCGGGTTGTTCTCAGCATTGCTTCCTCGCGTCACTGGCCTATTCGTCAGTTTGACGTGAAGAATGCATTTTTACATGGTCATCTTGCTGAGACTGTCTATTGCCAGTAACCATCCGGCTTTGTTGATCCCGCTAAGCCCGACTATGTCTGCCTCCTTCAAAAGTCTTTGTATGGTCTCAAGCAAGCCCCCCGCGCATGGTACCAGAGACTTGCTACCTATCTTCGCGGCCTTGGTTTCATAGCTTCACCCTCGGACACGTCTCTGTTCGTCCTCAAGGATGGTGAGGACCTCGCATACTTGCTCCTTTACGTTGATGACATTATCCTCACCTCCTCGTCCAGTGCTCTGCTTCGCCGCCTCACTCAACAGCTTCATTCCGAGTTTGCCATGACCGATCTGGGAGATCTTCACTTCTTCCTCGGCATCGCGGTTCAGCGCTTCCCCAATGGGCTCTTTCTCTCTCAGCGCCAGTATGCCATGGATCTTCTTCAACGCGCTGGCATGGCTGAGTGTCACTCAACCTCCACCCCAGTGGACACCCATGCCAAGCTCTCTGCTGTTGAGGGCCCGCCTGTTGCAGACCCTTTAGCATACCGGAGTCTCGCAGGTGCCCTCCAGTACCTGACGCTCACTCGTCCGGACTTGGCGTACGCTGTTCAGCAGGCTTGCCTATTCATGCACGATCCGCGAGAACCACATCTTGCGTTGATCAAGCGCATTCTTCGTTATGTCAAGGGTACTCTCGATGTCGGACTTCATATCGGCACCTCACCTGCAACCTCCATCACTACCTACTCCGACGCTGACTGGGCCGGGTGCCCGGACTCTCACTGCTCTACTTCCGGCTACTGCATCTACCTCGATGACAACCTCGTGTCTTGGTCCTCCAAGCGTCATACCACCGTGTCTCGCTCGAGTGCCGAAGGCATCGCCGTGCGATTGCCCATCTTTGTCTTTGAGTCTTTCAGCCACTACGACAACTTCTCCAAGATCTTCATCACTGTTGCTTCAGTGACCATAGTATACTGCGACAACGTCAGTGCTGTCTACATGTCATCCAACCCGGTCCAACATCGGTGCACGAAGCATATTGAGATCGACATTCATTTTGTTCGTGAGAAGGTTGCCCTCGGTCAGGTTCGTGTCCTTCACGTACCCTCAGCGCACCAATTCAGGGAAATCATGACAAAGGGCCTACCAACACCTTTGTTCTCTGAATTTCGATCCAGTCTTTGCGTTCGTAATCCTCCCAATGCGACTGCGGGTGGGTGTTAAGCGATTTGGGTCTCCTGTAATTGCGTTGCTATACTTGGCAGCCATATTATGGCTCTCCTATAATCATGCCATTATGGCTCCTGTAATCATGCCATTATGGCCTTCCTGTAATCGCTCTTGTACGCATGTTTCATGTGATATATATATATATCAACCACCCCAGCACATTGGCTGTGTGGTGTCTTCCTCCATTTCCATTTCTTTCACTAATGATTGCACATATCCTTTGATTCTACATAATGTCAGCTGTAGTTCTCCAGATGTCTGTTGTGTCGTTAGCCCAATGTGTACGGCCAGGAATAATTTCTTAAGCAAATTTTGATGCCATATATGCAAAAGCTTCTTTCTCAGTTAATTTTAGATTAAATATGGTTGTTGCCATATTTCTTCATTTTTCCTTTATTTTTTTTCCATTTAGGTTGTAGACGGGCGGTCTTTCTTAAGCACTTGTAAGTGGATAGAGAAAGTCGCGTCAAGAGGGGCAGCGTTGTTGGATAGGGTTCATATGCAGTTGGTGTTATAACTGCAACTTAAGTAGTTATGTGTCAGTCATTGGAGCAGAAAGCAACGGTTCAGATCGATCCCGGAGCGCTGTAGCAAAACACTGTAGCGAACGGATTTGGACGATTTAGACCGTTCGGTTACTCGATCGAACGGCTCACGTCTGTGGAGACTGCTTAAGTCAAGGATCCCTATCCAGCAATGTTTTCATTGTGCTTGTTGGGAACAAAACTAATCTTGTTCACAAGAGGTTGAGTGCTGTTCACATAGTTGCCTTTCCAGTGCTCCACATGTCGGTTTTTTTAAGATCTGCCTTTTTGTTTATCACCTTTTGGTGTCAATTTGTGGAATGTTTGTCACGACAAGACAAATTTTCGTTTGATCCAGCCGCTTGGAATATTAGACAGTAGTCACACAAAAACACGCCACACGTTACATCTAGGTACCAAGTGTAAAGAGAGCTGCTGCGGGTGACTGTAAAATAATAAAACCGCATGCCTTTTGGTCTCTTGTCTCAAACGTGTAGCTCCCTAATATAAATTTGTAAAGACCGACAGGGCATGTACAATGGTATAGATGAAGCAGTTGTTTATAATACATCTCTATATCATCTACAGACAATACTAAAAATAACACATACAATAAATCGTTCATGCAATAAATCGTTTATATAGTTATTTGTAATACCCTCATACAATTAACATATTGCCTATGTAATAGTATACAAAACATAAAACTGTCTATAAAACTATATATTAAATATTAATAGATAGCGGTTTTCTCTTTTGCATAACTTAAAATACTACTCCCTCCGTTCGGTTATATAGGGCGCATAAAAATTTTCTTGCGATTCGATTTTATTAGGCGCAGGTATTAAATGGTAAGCAATCGACGTATGTATACTCGTGCAGGTCTCTTTTTTATGCGCACGAGCAATGCCATGCAGGGATACGAAGAGATTTATGCGCATGTGGCGAACGCGGGTTGGTTGCTGGCGCGTAGGCGCGATGCTGAGCCTTCAAGCAGCGTCATGCAAGGCAGCGCTGATTAATAGCGTTTCAGTTAATGACAGCATTTAATCATGTATTGGTCTTTGCAAAAAAATATAGGCGCCCTACATAACCGAACGGAGGGAGTACTATATAACATAGTTTTACAAATAATTAATATACACCCCTGTACGTGCGCTTGGGTCTCACCGTTACGCCGCCGGTTTGAATTGCGGCGTGGAATCGAATGGGTTTCGTGACCAGCAATCTTCCACCACCCTTCGCCGCCACCGCCGCTGCCGCCGCTGCCTTGACGGCGGCGGTTTGAATTGCGACACGATGAAGGCGTTTCGTGATCAGCAAACTTCCGCCACCCTTCGCCGCTGCCCTTCGAAATCCCCGCCCTTCGAAATCCGAGCAAATACCGCAAATCAGCAAGGATCGCTCTGATCCTTTCGCTCGGATCAACGCACTCCCTCACGACTCTAGCCGAACTCCGGGTTCAGGGCTCGGCGCGCCACCTGCTCGATGGAATGCCTGACCGGTTGGCCCGACGAGCTGCGCGTAAGTTCCCCCACTGGAAATCGCATTTAAAATGTTCGCTTTCCTCAAGCAACTCCATGCGTAAGCTCCCCCACTAGAAACTCTTGTGACGACGCTTTTGGTGGAAAAATTTACACGGAATAGCTACATTGCATGGCTCGAATTTTCCTAGTACATTACATGGTTAAATTTTTCTGAATCGTCTGAATCTAAGGTCTAGTACCATCCACTACAGAGTGTTGCAATCCTGCAGTTCGCCTAGTTGGCGTCATGTTGTTCTCGTCGCTGTTCAATTGTTCGCCGTACTGTTAAATCCCTTTGATCGCCGCGAGTACTCCTTTATGAGTCTGGAGAATTCAGAGTTATCGTTCTCTAGTAATCTCGACGGCGTGTCGTATTCTATAATTCTTCCTGCTCATCACAAAAGAGTACATATTTTAGTAATGTGGCAGCTGGGTCTAATAACATGCAGAGGGTTTGTGACTTTGTGCCTGTCAAGGATGGGGCTTACCTTCACTGAAGACAAGAATGAGATCACTGTCGATAACCGTATGAATTCTATGTGCTATTGTCAGCACCATGCAATCCCCAAACTCCTCGCGAATTGTTCCCTGGATAATTGCATCGGTAGAGGAGTCAACTGAAGCAGTTGCCTCGTCGAGGACGAGAACATTGCTTCGCTTTAGAAGAACCCTTCCGAGGCAAAACAGCTGCCTCTGGCCGACACTCCAATTTTCCCCATTTTCGACAACTGCAGGAGAAACCTCATTTGATCATCTCAATGGACACGCCCATATCAGTATACTATACTAACTAAACTTCTTAGAACTGAGCCATACTGTTTCATTTGTGTCCACTACGCAAAAAAAAAAATTTCCATTACCTGTTGAGTCCAGCTTCTTAGGGCTTTGACGAACTATATCACCAAGCTGGCATTTGTCCAATATCTGTTCAAAGAAAAATGTACTAGATTACTAATCAAGTAGAGGAAGTAAGATACTCCTTTGTTTTAGTCATTACTTTTTTTTGGGTAATTTCCTCCTTTTGTTTTTTTCCTTATATATATTTATTTAAATCGTGGATTCTGATCAAGTTGCATTTGATGCGAGACAAAACATCATGTTAAAAGGGCATTTTTAGCATTGCTTTGCATACTTTTATGCTGTAAGTGCAACTGTACTAGACACCAACCCTAGGTCACTACTCTTTTAGCACATTTAACCTTTGATAGATTGGCACAATCACTAGACATCACATCCTATCAGCATATACTTTTATTTATTTACTTTGAGAAAAGATAACATTATCCTGAACAATTTGTTTTGCAATATGGAGTACCGGCAATAACAGTAATGATACGAGGATAGCCTCTCTTTTGCACATGTTATATAATTCATTCTCTTATCATTAGGGTTTGTATAGTTGACTTATTTACCTCCCATATACGTTGATCAGAGTATTCATTCAGTGGATCGAGATTTCCTCTCACTGTTCCCTCAAACATGGTTGGATCTTGTGGGATGATGCTAAGTCTGCCTCTTAAATCATGCAACCCTATTTTGCAGATGTCAACATTGTCGATTTCAATTGTTCCTTCCCTTGGTTCAACAACCCGGAAAAGCGCTTGAATCAAGGTTGACTTTCCGCTACCAGTACGTCCTACAATTCCCACCTTCTTCCTTCCTGGAATTGTACATGATATGTTTCTTAAAACAGATGGCAGATGCTCTGCATATCGAACCTGTAAAAACAAATTTCCACATTAGATGGCTTCATTTGAGTATGAAGTATGCACATATTTTCTGAGAAAACATGAAAATAAAAGGAGACTTTCTTTTATGGAAAAGAGAGGTGTTTATGTTTCTTCCAGCTGGATAATATGTGCTTTCTTTTTTCTCTCTTATGCAAACATGTGATTAAGTTTTGTTCCAGAGCAGCCATGACGTCTGTTATCAATTTTGCTCTGATCTTCTTCTTTTTTTGTATATCTCTTTATTCTCCTTTTTGATAAAGCACACTGTGCAAACTATCATGAACTATGGACTTTTCTAAGATGAGTTTTGCTCCGGAACCTATTTCTGCAAGTTGGTTTACTCTGCTTTAGAGCATATGTTTATTCAATTTCAAACTAACTCCATAAGATTGGGTTTTAGGCTGACACACCCCAGCGATAGAATTTTATGTTATGTTGTTGAACATTGTGTTCATATGCATACTTGTGCTCGTGTGGGGTCATAGGTCGTAGCTTGTAACTGATAACTCACAATAATATCATTCATACCTCCAAGCATCTTATATTTATAGTTCCATCCTCTGGCCAGCTGTTTGGGGGGCAGTGATCCTCAACTATTAGAGGAGCCTCACTAGGGATTCTTGAATACTGCATTATTCTTTCAACCGAAATCATTTTATTCTCTGTGTTGCAAATGTTCCAGGTTATAGATGCCAACTGTGTATTGAGGTTCAATGCATAAGTCACTGCCAGTCCAGCAATGCCTGTACATACGATTATGTCAGTTTGACAACTGCCAAAAATAGTCATGGGATAATGGGAGTATATTACTGCAAAAACAAATCACCAACAGTTTATATGCATAAAGCTTACTTGGATTTATGAAACCTTCAGGAAGACTCACTAGCAGAGTCAAAGAAAAGGCAAAGACAAAGTTAGATAGCATGTTTAGCCTGAAGCAAAGCCACTCCACTGCCGAAATGTTATGGAACCATGGTCGGGCGTGGTTGTTAACAAGACTGATGTTTGCTTTGCTGAAACGGTCTTTCTGTCCATATGCCCTAATGCTTGATGCTCCTGAAAGAGATTCTGCAAAATGATGTAGGATTGGAGCTCTTTGAATTTGTGAGAGACGAGCCAGCTCTCTTGCTGTTGGAATGTAGTACCGCTGCATATTATAGAGGAAATATTGAATTCAATGTTTGTGAAAAGAACATCACTATCAAGGAGAAAAGCTGCACTTACAGATTCCTGGAATTCATTGTGCACACAAGTAACTGGGTGTATACATTATGCTAGGATAAGTTAATTCCGGTATAAGGATCTTTGTTAAGAGCTCTTACTTGACACACAAAACAGATCGCGGTCACTGGAATGAGTATGGCAAAAACTGGCCATGCAACCTGGGACATAACACCAATGGTCCCCAGAATTTGTATAACTGAAAATGCGCACCAACCAAGCTTGTTTGCTATTTGCAGATCTAGAACACTTTGGTCATTGGAGGCCTGTCACAACCGTGTAGGCACACAATTATTAATATTTCAAGGTGCGTGGGTATGTGAGGCAGTATAGAATGATGTGAGGAGTAAATGAATACTAACCCTGTTTAGGATTCTGCCAGTAGGTGTGGAGTCAAAGAAGGACATTGGAGCACGGAGGATGCAGTGGAGCATGCTCTTGAAGAACTTCTCTGATGTTAGTAGACCAACGAGTGACACAAGCATAGACCGAGCAAAGACAGACAATGCACTTCCCATAGATAGTGCTATATATACGAAGAAAAGAAGGCCTAATCGAACTCTTGGGGTGGTTGTGGATGTTGGAGGAGACGCCCATGCCATCCAATAGTTGCTTGCTACCTGGAATATTTGGAAGAAGGACTGTGCAGCAATTATTAGTGGCACTAATGAACCACCATGAACAGCTGTCAGGTATGCCCAGTAGACTTTCTTCCCAATTCCTCCCTTTTCTCGTTCTTCATCTTGTGTTAGCCTCCCCTTTTCATTGATATCTTGTGAGACATCGTGCGTAGACTCCTGTTTGGTTATACCCTGAAGTTGATCATCAGTCTCGTTTTCTGTCTCAAACTCACTGTCACTGTCCGCTGACTTTTGGCTGTCTGTTGACCGCATTCTGCTGGAACTCTCAGCATTTATGACAGACTCAAGAGCCTGGCTGTGGGCTCCTACTATGGCTTTAAATCCTATGTTCTGTTGGAGGAGATCATCAAATTTCCCTTTCTGCACAATCTTCCCATCCTGCATCACCTATTGTTTTGTATCCCCTTTGGTTATTTACTCATTCTTAGCAATCCTAACATACGTGTACTATTTGCTAACCAAAAGGTTTGATACTTACTAGTATAAGGTCCGCGGCTGGAAGAAATTCAACTTGATGGGTCACATACAATATCGTCTTCTCTTTAAGTATCCCCATTATGCAATCCTGCAGAGATTAAGAAATTGTTTCATTCTATTAGCATTTATTCCGACTAATGCCCCGAAACTGCAGAAAAATAAGGAAAACTAGTGATATTTATCCAGTTCGAATCATATGCCACTAAACCTTGAAAAGGACACTATCAAATTAATGGCATAGATACACAGATAAGAGTGTTTTGTGCTTTATGGAAACTAACTAAACAAACCTTGAAAAGTTGGCTTCCAGTGTGAGCATCTACTGCACTGAAAGGATCATCAAAGAGGTATATATCTGCATCCTCGTACACTGACCTTGCAATCTGAATCCGTTGCTTCTGTCCACCACTCATGTTAATTCCTCTTTCTCCAATCTCTGTCAAATCACCATTTGCAAATAGCTCAAGATCTTTAGTCAATGCACAAGCTTGTATTATATTTTCATACTTTTCCTTTTCATATGGGTTTCCAAACAGAATGTTGTCCCTGATGTTCCCAGACAGGATCCAAGCGGTCTGAGGAACATATGCTTTGCTCCCACTGACCTTCACAGCCCCAGATAGCTTGGGCATCTCCCCAAGTATGCATGATAATAGACTGGATTTTCCAGAGCCTACCATTCCACAGATTGCTACTTTCATCCCTCTCTTTGCTTTTAACTCTACATCTGTTAGGGTTGGAGAAGTGTTCTCAAGTTCCCAGCTGAATATTCCATGATCAATCTCCACATCATACTCTGTGTCATTCCTTGGTACTTCTGTAATTGCATCACATTTCAATTCTTCTTCCTGGAGGTATTGGGTTACTCGATCAGCTGAAACTTTTCCCTGAGCAAACACTGAAAGCAAATCGGGAAGTTTGAAGATTGGTTCTTGTAGCATCCGGAATGTTGCAAGAGCAGACAAAACAGTACCAGCTGTTAGAGGAATCCCCATCAATATACACGAACCAAATGTTATGGAGGATATGAATGCAGGGGACCCCCAAAATATGAAGGTTGTTACAGCTGTCAACCTCTCAGATCTCCACAGCCAACTGTACTCCTCGCTTCGTAAAGCTTCTAGCTTTTTAAGGTATTGCATATCCCATGCTTGAAGTTTCAGTATTTTCATGCTTCTAAGAACTTCTGTCGTTGCCTTCATTCTATTGTCTTTAGCAGTCATGATCTTGGCTTGCAACCTTTTCTGCATTCTGGTTAGTGGAATATTGCAAGCCATTATTGCCAGTGTTGCTGCTAAACCAGCCCAGGCTGCAACCCCTAAGTTTTGATGGAGAACAAAGACAGCTAGAGAAAGCTGTATGGGTAACATCCAAATGTAGTTTGTGTACCATATAACTTCAGTTATCCTTTGTATATCTACACTCATATAGTTTATGATCTCTCCACTGGTATGCTTCTGCCTCGAACTGCAGGATAATCGGAGCCCCTTTTGATAGATGTGGGATATCAAAGCAGCTCGTAGACGCATCCCGAGCTGTTGAGCTCCAAAAATCCACTGCCTCTGAGCTACCGTCTCCACAACTTTGGCACTTAAAAATGCAACAGCAAGAAGATAACCTCTTTTTAGTCCATACTGCCTCTCCCCCTCAAGGAATTTCACCAAGTCGTTAATCAATGATGGTCCAACATAGGATGCACATGCACATAAAATTGCGAATCCTGCATTGATTATTGCTTTTCTTCTAATAAATAGGAACATTGCTCTATAAATCGATAAAGTACTTAAACCATGCCTGTATTCAACATCTGCTATGATCCTTTCAAATGATTCAGAGAGCAAATCAGCGGAATCCCTTCCATCAACATCTGGCACATCATTCTTATCTAGAGGTTTCTTGTATCCAATGACAAAGAGAGGATTCATCCAGGAGAATGTGACAAGCTCCAGAAGACTTGCTCTTCCGTATGGACAAGGCCTTTTGGTTTCTATCTGCTGTCCTGTGGATGAATTCAATAGTGGCTCTGTTATGCTGCTATCTATTAAGGTGATTCCTGTTTTTCCTCTGGCCGAAATTGCAAACAGATATGTGCAGATAACAAGTGTGAACAAGTCAATCAATTCCTCAAATCCTAGAAATTTATGATCCGATGAAATGGATCTGAGATCAAATATGAAGCTGGTAACTGATTGCAGAAAGTTACATATCCACCATGCGCGAATTATCAATGGATGTTTTGCAGATTTTGTCTTCTGAAGACTGAATACTGCTAGCGACAGTATTATCCAGGATAGGACCTGTAAACCTTCACCTAGAACAAAAGTCGGATACTTGCAATCACTTATTCTTTCTTGTAACCGCAAAAATAATATCCTCAGAACATGAGTGGCCAATATAAGCAGGCAACAAGCTTTGCTTGTTTGATATGAGATACCCAGCTTAATATCTGAATTCTTTTGTTCCTGCTGTGAACGCTTATTACTTTCATGAGGTGCAGTCTTCAATCTCTGCCTGCACCATCTGATTCTCTTAAACAGAAACTGGGCCAAGGTAATCATGATAAATATCAGTTGTATCAATGCAAAAGCGCTCATCCAGACGCAAGGTGAATATATCTCTAGCCATTCTTGCCGATATTGCAATGTAGGGGAATCTGTAATGTAACATTGCAAATTGGGTTGTCAAACTCAAAACCAACAGCAGATTAAGTTGACCAATAGTCATTTTTCTCTTGTGAATACAACGTAGGAGCTATCATTATGCCATCAATTCTCAAGAAAAGAACAAGCAAACAAGTTCTTGTGAAAATTGAAATCTTAAATCCATTAAAAATTCAATTCATTGTTCTTTAAAAAATATTGAATTAAATTGAATATTTTTCCCCAAGAAAATTCTACTAGCAACACAAGCTAAAAACAAAAATTATCCTAGTAATTCCATGTGGCGACAGGAATATTCATGTCGGGAATTGGATAATCCCCATAAGTACTATTATACCCCAGCAGCCTGATTCGGCCGACCATGTGTACCTTGGATGATGTTCCCGAGGAAGGCCCTTCAATAGTCCAGTTGGCTGGTCCGCTCGATCGAATCAAACTCGGTACTCGGCCTCGAGTACCCATGCTCGGCCACAAGCTCCCGTGCTCGGCTATGAATGACCATGCTCGGCTCAGGCTCGCCCGTGAACACGAGAGCCTGGAAACACCGGGCAAGCTGGGAAACTCCTCGAGTATGGACGGAAGGTCATGCTCGGGCCGTAACGTTCAAATAGCAGTAATTCCGCCACGATCTGTGGCCGTTACACCCACGACAAGAACGTGGCGGGAATCAAGGCTTCAGTTGCTGCCACAATTAATGCAGTCAAGAGCGCATTATTCGGTGGCAGTTATGAAAGATATTTTGTAAGTTGTAAGTACACCCCGGTAGAGGGGTCAGGGGGTCGCGCGAACATACAAGGATATACAAAACTTCCCCGTAAGAGACTGCATACGTTCGCCTTGAGAACAGTAATAGCGATACCACTGGAGTAGGGCTATTATCTCCGCAGTGAGAACACCGAACCAGTATAAACCCCTTTGTCCACTTCCTAAGTATCTTGTTCCCACACGGGCATTCTTCGGACGCAACCCCTTCACTGAAAAAGGGGCTCATGTTGATCCCTCATTCAACAAGTAAGCTCGGCGAGGGACCCGTTTCCCAAACGTCGATAGTTGGTGCTGTCCATGGGGATTAGCTAATTCTTTCGTGAAGGGTCCCTGAAGAAGCCCAATTCACAGGATACTCAAGACCTCTACGCCTTCGGAGGCGTCGGAGATGATGACGCGTACTATGCCGACTAGGGCGTAGCCGGCGTTACTGACCCGGAGGGTCACACCGAACCCGGGAGTTTTTCCTCAGTGGCTGTAAAGAGAGAGCAGTACCTTCGCTCTCAGCGCGATACCCTCACAGATGATGAGGAGTACGATGGACTCTATGATGGTTTGGATATCCCGGATCATTTCGAGCCCGATCGCGAGACCGCATCACAAGGGGACACCGTGATGTCACATTCACGATCTTCACATTCTCGTGATGTCAACATGGCGGAAGACGAAGAAGACCTCGAGGATGAATCCCTTGGGGCTACCCGTTATCACCGCTACAAAGCGGCCAGGAATCACCTGGAAGTGTCCTTAAATAGGACCTTGGCGAGCATTCGTCGTCAAGCTCGTGAAAAATCAAACGCCAGAACCGAAGCCAACGCTCGTGAGAGTTCTTGTGGGTGTCGAACGCCAGAGCATGTGCGCGACCGTCGGCCAAACTCGCCACTCATTCCTCGGAGCGGGGAACGACTGCAAGCCCTGGCGGCAGTCGTTCGCGATCTTCGGAAGTTTCCCAAAATGGTGGATCTGGAGGCAATTGGCGCGGTCATAGCTGAAGACCTGGAGAAGCTCACTGTCAACATGAAAACGTCAAGGTCGCCTTGCGATAAAGAAACCCGGAGTGTTTCCCGGGAACATCGCCATCACACCCCTGTTCGCTCCTACCATGCTGATTATTGAAGCCTTGCTCGAGAAGACCGTAGAAGGTATGATCGATACCGCGAGGATGCACGGAGCGATTCTCAAACAGCCTCGCGGGATCAAAGGTATGCTCGTTACAGTCAAGGATGAACCGAGCACTCCACTTTATATCGATCCCCGTCGCGCTGATATCGAGTAGTCTTCTCCCGACTTGGCCCGCGCGTTGAAAGTCAGTACAACGATGATCGCCGCAATCATCGTGATCGAAGAGATCGCCGTGATGCCATGGTTTTCGGCTGTCGAGCTTTCGCAGCACCCCTTCATAACGTCTCGTGGCCGAGCAAATTCAAGCCCGGCCACATCGTGAGGTTCAATGGGACTCAGAACCCAGATGAATTCCTCTCCATCTACACCACTGCCAATCTTGCTGCTGGAGGTGACGAGAGAGTTATGGCAAACTTCCTGCCTACAGTGTTCGACGGAGCTGCTCGGACTTGGCTGCTCTTCAATCAGAAGGAAGGGTCAATTCGCTCCTAGGGGAGCTCAGTAATGCACTCAGGGCAAACTTCTAGAGTTGCTACATCCGTCCACGCAAAGAGCGCGATCTCGAGCACTTGATCCAGACGGATGGTGAGTCTTTGCGACAGTTCGTCCAAAGGTTCATCTAGGTGCGTAACTCAATCACAAATATCTCGGATGAAGCAGTTGTCCAGGCGTTCAAATTCAGGGTCCGAGACATCCGATTCATGCAAGATCTGGAGATTCATCCTGATCTGACGGCCAGCGAGCTTTTCCACATGGCTGATCAGTATGTTAACGCCGATGAGGCGATCCAGTGGAAGAAAATACTAGACAAGGGCAAGCTCTCGCCTCAACCCGGCCTAGAGGGCTCTACGAGCAAGAAAAACGCAAGCTCCATGGAGAAAAAGATCAAAAAGAAGAAAAAGAGGTCCTCTGCTCCGAATATGGTCGCGGCTGTTGAGAAGCATCAACAGCGAGCTCTGCAGCCGCAATAGCATAAGAGCTTCGGTGGGAGAGGCAGGGGTCAACCACCCCAGCGCCGCAACGACCAAGGTCGCGGCAAACGAGGTGCTCGCCAAGCAACCACTTCTGCCCTCTTCATCAAGCGTACGTGCATGATCTCCGTAATTGCCAAACCTAGACTTTCCGTTTGGAACAGTTCTACAATGGCAAAGGTCATATGCCCATGCTCCCGGAGCGAGGCGGGCGCAGCAAGGGAAAAAAGCCCACTGACGATGAAGAATATATGGACTATTAGGAGCCCCGCAATCATATTGCGTTAATATTCGGGGGTTTCTCAGCCTACAAATCTCATCAGGATTTGAAGGAGGCAGCACGGGAGGTGCATCATATCACTCAAGACAAGCCCCCTGTGCAACATCTCAAGTGGTCCAAGCTGCCTATTACGTTTTTCCAAGTATGATTGTCCCCTTGGATTAACCAAACCCCAGAGGCTTTCGATGGTCGTGAACCCGACCATCAGCAACACTACGGTGGGACGGGTGCTTATCGACTGTGGGAGCTCTCTGGATCTCATATCCGCCAAGGTTTTGGACTAGCTGCAAGTCCCTCGATCCAAGTTCAAGAGTATAGTGGTTCCCTTCTAAAGGATCATTCCGGGCACCTCGACCAAGCACCTTAGTCAGATCGTTTTGCCCGTGACATTCAGGAGTCCGAGTAATTTTCGGACGGAGATGATCACCTTCGAGGTGGTCGATTTCGAGTCGATCTACAATGCCATCCTCTGTAGGCCGGCCCTTGCCAAGTTCATGGCTGCTACCCATCATGGGTACCAGTGCCTGAAGATTCCTAGTCCAAATGGTGTAATCACCATAAAGGGTAATCAAAAGGCGGTCCTGAATTGTGATGAAAGAGCACTAGACATGGTCGGGCAACTGCCTCATCGCGGACCCGATCATGAGTCGAAGAAATTCCGACCAAAAGTTGACCTCCAGCCCGGAGGAGAGAGCAAGGTTGTTTCGTTAAGCGAAGCGGAACCGACTAAGGTTGTGCGTTTAGGAAGATTCCTTAAATCCTAAATAGGAACTCAAGCTCGTTAATTTCCTTCAGAAGAATGCGGATGTGTTCGCTTGGGAACCGTCCGACATGCCCGGAGACCGGAGTCTCAAGGGAAGTCATTGAACACAGGCTAGCGGTTCGGCATGACAAGAAACTAGTGCGGCAAAAGCTCAGACGTTTCTACCCGGAAAAACAAGTTATCATCCGGGAAGAATTCGACGAGCTCCTCAAAGTTGGCTTCATACGAGAGGTCGAGCATTCGGAATGGATGGCCAACCCAATCATCATCAAGAAAAAGGGGGGCAAATGGCGCATGTGCGCCGACCATACGGGCTTGAATGTCGCCTGTCCCAAGAACAATTTCCTGCTGCACCGCATAGACTAGTTGGTCGATGCGATAGCGGAGTCCCAGGTGATGAGCTTTCTGGATGCCTACTTGGGCTATCACCAGATTGGTATATCGCCTGAAGATGAGGAGAAGACCTCCTTACCCCGTTTGGCACTTTCTGCTACACGACCATGTCTTTCGGTCTCAAGAACGCTGGAGCAACTTTCCAACGTCTCATGCAAAAAACTTTTTCAAATCAAATCTGAAGGTCTATGTGGACGACATAGTGGTCAAAAGCAAGCTCGCATTGGGTTATGTCTTCGACCTAGAGGAAACCTTTTGTAACCTCAACAGGCATTGAACAAAGCTTAATCCAGAAAAATGTGTCTTCGGTGTGAGGGCGGGCAAGGTGCTTGGATATATGGTTGGCCCACACGGCATAGGGACAAACCCGAAAAAAATCGAGGCCATCGAGCGCATGCGACCACCTAACAGCGTGAAGGAGGTTCAAGCCTTGACCGGACGAATGGCTGCTCTAAGCCGCTTCATTTCCCGGTTAGGCGAGCGTGGACCACCCTTCTTCAAGGCACTACGCAAGAACGGTGGTTTCACCTGGACAGAGGAAGCAAACCGCTCTTTCGAAGAGCTAAAGCAATACCTGTTCAAGCCACTCATTCTGACCACATCAAAGTCATGGGGAAGCTCTGTTATTATACTTGGCAGCAACCCCGCAAGTAGTAAGCGCAGTCTTAACAGTGGAAAGGGATGGGGTGCAACGACTAATCTACTACGTCAGTGAAGTCCTGCATGGACCAAAGGAGCGTTACCCTGAGGTCTAGAAGCTCCTGTACTCACTGCTCGTAGCCTCCAGGAAGCTGTGACACTACTTCCAAGCCCACAAGATCATGGTCCCGACCAACTTTCCGCTTAGGGGGATCCTAAGAAATTAAGATACCAGTGGCCGAATAGCAAAGTCTGCCATGGAACTCGCAGAGTTCGAGATCCAATTCTCAAGTCGTACGGCGATCAAGTCCCAGGTTCTGGCAGACTTTGTAGCAGAGTGGACAAATCCAGTGCCAGCTGCCGCCGAACTCGATAGATCAGAACAAGATCGTTGGACCATGTACTTTGATGGATCTCGAGCCTATGAACGCTCGGGGCTGGAGTTGTGCTAGTCTCTCCCCAAGTAGAGCAACTACAGTATGCCGTCCAATTGCACTTTGACGCGACCAACAACGTGGTAGAATGTGAAGGTCTCTTGGCAGGACTACAGGCATGTAAAGCGCTCAGAGTTCAGTTACTTACTGTGAAAGGCGATTCACTGTTGGTCGTCAATCAGGTTAACAAGGAGTATCAGTGTTCCGATAACTCAATTGCGCTTTACCTGATTGAAGTAAGGAAGATGGAGAAGTACTTAAGGAATTTAGAGGTACTCTACATCCCCAGAAATGATAATTCTCTAGCCTATCAACTCTCAAAGGTCGGTTCCACCCAAATTCCTACCCCGGCAGGAGTGCTCGTCGAGTACTTACACAAGTCCTCTATTCCCTCTATAGAGGAGGCATCAGAGGCGAGCGGCAGCATCTCTCTTCTCGAGCATGGTGCGAATTGGATGATGCAATTCGTTCAATATCTCGCACATGGGACACTGCCCGAGGAAGAAACTGAGCGTTCCCGGCTTATAAGGCGATTCTCTCCTTACAAATTGATCGAAGGCGCCTTGTACCGCAAAGGAACACTAGGAGTCCTCTCCAAGTGCATCTTTCAAGAAGAGGGTAAATACCTTCTTAGAAATATCCATGAAGGAATGTGCGGAGCTTACTTGTCTTTCAGAACGCTAGTGAGCAAGGCCTTCTGATTGGGTCACTATTGGCCAACGGCCTTAGCCGATGCTCGCTCGACAGTGACCACTTGCCGAGCATATCAGTTCCATGCTCGCAAGGTCCATCAGCTGGCATACGTGCTACAAACTATTCCCTTATCGTGGCTAAATGGTTCTCTTTCATTCAAGATAAGTTACAAGGGAAGTCTTTACAAGGAGGGCTACGTCCCGCCGAGCTTTCCATCTTGGATGGTCGTAAGTTCCTCCCTCACTATGTCAAGCTCAGCCTCAAGGTCGAGGACACGCCGCTGAGCCGCACGCCCCTCGCTTGCTTCTTGGTGAAGTCGCTTTGCCTCTTCCTGTGCTGGTTGGCCGACTCAGTGGCCTTCCGCGCAGTTCGGCTTAGCTCCTCCACCTTCTTCTCCAACTCCACCGCCTTCTTCTCCAGGGCCGACCTAGCCAGCTCACTCTGGAAGAGCTGTTCCTTGCAGTCCGACCAAGGCAAAGCGTGAGTACAAGCAAATTAATTCAAACAAGCAGGAAGTAATTAGCTCGGTTCTGAAGATTTACCTGAGTCGGCTTCACGGGTGAGGTCTTACCACCCGGTGATCTCGAAGAAGGGGTGCTCCCTCCTCATCAGCGGTGACACCTGGTTCCTGAGGAAGTCCCGGGCGATGTCCCGATCAGTGAGCCCCAGGTTGGTAAGCTCACTTATCGTCATCAACGCCTGATCCTCCTCGGCTTGCACGGGCGGGCGCAACGTCTCGACGCTCAGAGCTGTCGCTCTGGTGTAGCAGAGGGAACTTCCCTCCGCTCTCCTCAGATAAAACCAACTCTCGACCAAGCCCGACATTGAGTCCTTGAGCGTGAAGCTCGGATACTCTTATGGTCGGTTAGACCGGAGGCGAAAGTAAATGCAACCGGCGAGAGAAGTCCCACCGGTGCGGAACAAAGAATAGAAATGAAAAAAGACGCTGGCTGTGGGCACGACACCCACGTATCCCTCGTAAAGGTGTGAGAAGATCACCAAGACAAGGATAGAATTGGGGTTGAGGTTGGAAATCTCGCACTTGCACTGAGCGAGTACGATTCAAGAAACTCACTCTCGGGCATTCGAAGCCCGTTGACGGAGTAGAGCTCGCAGGAGACGATCTCTCCCTGCTGCGGCTCCAGGGTCTCCTCATCGCCGAGTGCCCGCCATGATTCTGCGTCGAGGTAACTAATCTCCACAAGCAATCAGAGCCTCTCCTTGTTCATCCTGCTTGGTTTGAACTTCGCCATGGACTTGGTGGAAGAAGAAGAGGCGAGCGCACAAAGTACGAGACTTAGGGATTTCTTGAGTCTTGGTTGCGAAACACCGGTGAAGGGTTTCTCACCACTATTTAAATACTAGGCTCAGGAATTCAACAAGCCTTAGGGGTAAAATGCAGATGAAAAGTTTCCTACTGCCAGGCTTGAGAAGCGCTAAAGGCTAGGGCGTAGGCGAAGAGTTTCACACCATTCACGAGCCGACGCGTGGACACAACTTCTGAAACTATCCACTAATGGCGCGGTTCTCGAAAAAACTGTCCGCACCACTTCCGTGAGGCTTCTCAGAGAAGGAATCGGGATGACCTTTTGTATTATCTTACCTGAGCTTCCCTTGGTTGGAGGCCGAGCTGGTTGCTCGGTTTCTCCCAACCATGCTCGTCCAAATACAGGACATGCTCGGATGCTGCAGTAGCATTTTGCTGCAAGAAACCAATCCCTCCATTGAGTCTGTAGGCTCAAGGGGAAGACCCGGCTAAGTAGTTTTCCACTTGAGCCTCGGGGGCTAGCTCTCACGGATTGGATAATCTCCATAAGTACTATTATACCCCGACAGCCTGATTCGGCCGACCATGTGTACCCTTCGATGATGTTTCTAAGGAAGGCCCTTCAATGGTCCAGTTGGCTGGTCCGCTTGGTCGGACCAAACTCGGTACCCGGCCTCGAGCACCCATGCTTAGGGATGGCAATGGGTCCGGGTCCCTCCGGATCCAACCTCCGTGGACCCGGACCCGAGACCCGAAATGTGGACCCGGACCCGAATTTTGTCACGGGTCCAATCTCGGACCCGGACCCGGACCCGACGGGTACCCGGACCCGAACCGTTAGTTGAGTATGCATGCATGAGGTATTCAAATAACATGAAAAAAATTAGCTAGAATGGGTCTTGAACACAAGACCTCTTGATTCAATCGCATGGTTCCTTCCATTGAGCTATGGTGTGGCTTGTGACATGGGTACATGATAATCTATTTTGAACTCACCTCAACTTCTACCTTAGAATCGGGTCCGGGTCTGGGTACCCACGGGTCCAACATGGGACCCGGACCCGAACCCGGACCCGGACCCGAACTTGTATACCCGTGGGTCCAAATTTGGACCCGGACCCACGGGTACCCGGACCCACGGGTATTTTTGCCATCCCTACCCATGCTCGGCCCAGGCTCGCCCGTGAACAAGAGAGCTTGGAAACACTGGGCAAGCTGGGAAACTCCTCGAGTATAGATGAAAGGTCATGCTCGGGCCGTAACGTTCAAATAGCGGTAATTCCGCCATGATCAGGTGCCGTTATACCCACAACAAGAACGTGGCGGGAATCAAGGCTTCAGTTGCAGCCACGGTTAATGCAGTCAAGAGCGCATTATTCGGTAGCAGTTATGAGAGATATTTTGTAAGTTATAAGTATCCCCCGGTAGAGGGGTCAGGGGGTCCCGCGAACATACAAGGATATACAAAACTTCCCTGTAAGAGACCACGCACGTTCGCCTTGAGAACAGTAATAGCGATACCACTAGAGTAGGGCTATTATCTCCGCAATGAGAGGCTCGAACCAGTATAAACCCCTTTGTCTATTTCCTGAGTATATTGTTCCCACACGGGCATTCTTCGGACGCAACCCCTTCAATGAAAAAGGGGCTCGTGTTGATCCCTTATTTAACAAGTAAACTCAACAAGGGACCCGTTTCCTAAACGTCGACAATACCCTATTCCCTAATGACACGTGAATGTTTTCTAATTCAGTAGTTTACAGCTATGATATCTATAGTTATGTTACGCCAAGAGAGACTGATACCAGCAAGGGGAAATAGTTGAGAAGAATATATCCTTGGATTGTTTATGATCTGACTGTTGTCATCCGACGTTGCTAAATTTTCCTTGACGAACACGTTTGAAACCATAGGCTAATTTATACAGCTAATTTTACTTGGGAAGTAAATTTGGACCTTCTGTGTATTATCTCACTTATATAAATGAATACATTTCACAAAACCATGAGTGCTAACTAAAATATAATCCACATAGTTGTATGCACATTCTTCGGCTCCATGTGGGAATACAACAACCAAACCCCCATTAAGAGAACTCGAAATTTCTTATGAAATTCATTTGCTTGCAGTTCTCCTATTTGTCTTAATTTTCAAGCATTGCAGAACCAAAAAAGCAAAAGAGCAAAATAGTGGGCAAAGGAAAGCCATGCAGTGTGGTCGAGTCATGGACATGATACCGCCCAGAGGAGAGGAATCAGACGTATGCATGAACCTATCGTCTCCATGCTGGTGCAGGGGTTAATTAAGCCTTACTTGGCGAATCATCGAGCAAGCCCCTGTGGAGAAACATCTCTTGCACCCTCTTGGGAATCCTCGTGAGAGCAGGAAAGTATAGGCTTCCTCCTTCCATGGCACAGTGCTAATGAGAGAGAGAGAGAGAGAGAGAGAGAGAGAGAGAGAGATGGTAGTGAACTGGTGATAGTTATATAGAGTTGGAGAGCACATACGCACAGTGACAGAGATCCAAAAATACCGTTTTCTTATGAAATTTATCGAGATCTCATCGAGATTTTACGTTACTGCAACATTTTGAATTTCTTTGCAGAATTTTTTAATTTTGCCGGGATTATGAAACTCGGGATGAATTTCGTGAAATTTCACCAGAATTTTGATCCTTGCTCTTGAATCGGTGCATATGTTTGTATATCCTATCCAGCGCCGGCCCTGAGGGGGGGGGGGGGCGAGCGGGGCAGCCGCTCCGGGCCCCCCCTTGACCATGGGCCCCACCCTATAGCTACATATATTAGTAGAACATTTTAGCTGTTTGCATGTTTAGTATTTTTGCTTATTGTATGGCCCATCAGATCAGCCCATAGAGCAGTCCGTTTGCACATTTAACATTTTGACTGGTGTTTGGCGTGGCCTGTAGTGGGAAGCCAAACAGAAGGGGCCCCATTTTAAATCTCGTTCCGGGCCCCTGAAATCTCACGACCGCCGCTGATCCTATCAGTATCTGCTAGACTGCTGCTAAGATGTTTGGGTGCACTAATTCAACTGAATTGTACACTTGTAGATGGTAATTTTTTTTCAAATAAAGAGTTTTTTTTTAATAGTAGTATCTCTAAAATACGTTTTGAGCATGTACAATAAAATCACCTCAGCTGACTCTTAGCTCATACACATCAGCTTTGATCCATATGAAAGAGTGAGAAAAAAGAAAAGAGAGAAGTGCTGGCTCTTAAATAAGAGCAAGTTTTACACAGTAGTATAGGTTGATTATTTATGTACAAGACTACAAGAGAGGAGAGATAATTAGTACACAACATTTAGAGATAACTTTTAAAGATAGTTATTATATAAAATGATATTTAGCTTACTCTAGATAATATGGATAAGAATTAGAGTAAGTAATAGACTTTCCTATTGTAAGTACTTTTATAAACATGAACGGAGGGGTAATAAATTTTCAGCCGTTGGTTCAGATAAAGCGTGGCTAACCAAATTTTGCTGCCTGACCGAGCAAGCGAAAGGACGGGATTAGGTCGTCAGACTGAATGTGATGCAATCCAAGGTGGCGGCGCCGGAGCCTAAAGCTATGGATTTAGACTACTAGTATTTTCTGCCGCCGCGTGACGAAAGTTACAGCGAAAGGGCCACGGAGTAATGGTAGGGAAAAAAAGCGTAGCGAGCGGAAGGAAAAAACCGATGAGAAGCCGGTGAGCAGAGCAGCTGCACATGCTAGCAACCATGCCCTGTATACCTGTTTCCATTCCATCTCCAGCAAGCATGCTGCCGTTTCGCCCTGAGATTAGAACCCTGCGAGGCTTTTTTGTGAGCCGTCCTGAGTTATATATGGCTCATCGACCGCCAAGGATTTTCACCGCCGCTGAATGCAAACTATGCGATGATGCATGCATCGCGCATGGCGTGCGAGTGATGCTCCGCGTCTTTTTTGTAAACTTGTCGAAAAGACGTGTGTAAGACCGTCAAACAGCCCTCTTTTGTGAACTTATGAGGTATATAAAAGGGAAATTGGTCATATGACAGCAGCTGCCACCACACATGCTTTAGGTATCATATGCATACCAGCGCGTCTTCTTTGGACAGTGATGTGCTCAACCAGGGTTCAACTTTTTGTCGAAAACGGTTCGAATTTCGTGAAATTCGACCTTACCGCTACTGTTCGAAAAAGGATTTCGTTGAAAACCGCTACTGTTCCAACGGTTTTCGAACGGTTTTTAAACGATTTTTCGAATTTCGGTTTTTGAACGGTTTTTCGTTTTCGAAAAGTGGAACCCTGTGCTCAACCATAGAAGATACTTTATACATACCTGTCAGTGGCCACCTAAGGAGATTCCACCTACAACCAAAAGAACAGAGTTCCGTACATGCATTGTCGACTTTATACCTTAGCCTGTACTTGGCCATCCAACCAAGTGGCCAGTAGTATACTCGTTTTATCTCTTGTCACCTCTCACTCGTCAGTCGAAGGAGAAGTAGCACAAATACTGTATGGAACATGGATGGAGCGGTGCCTGGTGGTAACAAAATGGTCATGATCTAGTTGTTGTGCGTGATTGAACGGACAACATCTGAACATGCACGCCATCCTCGCTCGCAAGCCAATGAGCCAATCCAAGTCCGCGTCTTTTTTTTTTTGCATTACAAAATACAAACCCGTCTGTAATTAAGACGGTCAAACAGCGCGTGCTCTTTTGTGAACTTGTGAAGTATACAAAAGGGAAATTGGTCGACGATCATATGACAGCAGCTGCCGTCACACAAGCGTTAGGTACCATATGCATATCAGCGCGTTTTCTTTGGACAGTACTGAAGTGCTGAACCCAAATAACTTACACCAGTTGGACTTAAATATTCAACCTCTCTCTTGCATCGTGCATGTAGCAAAAATGATCTGAACCATCGAAGCGATACTTTATACATACCTGTCGCGAACTCGCGACATGTACGTGGACACACTCTGCAAGTTGCAACCGTGAATCAATCAGCTGACGTGAAATGCTGCATTTTGAAACGAACACTACAACAGCGGTATCCGGCCCAAAACGCATGCACTGAAACATCGGAGAAACTTCCTGCTAGCTTTTTGTTTATCACGTGCATGCATGCTACTAGTTTCGTGCGGAGCAAGTCGAGCAGATGAACATACTAGTCAACTACAGTCAAGTATCCTTTATGAATCGTCGATTCTCCAATGTTTCGTCGTTTTCGTGTGGTGTCGTGCGACATGGACCGACGTTAGTGCGATCCGACGTATATACGTACTTTGGTAACACCATAAACACCGACTCAGTCACAGTCCCGGCCAATGGGCGGGACGAGGAGGGCGGCCGTCTCGAACCCCCAAATTGCTAGGATCCTTCATGTGCACGTATAATCTGTTGTAAAACGAGTAGTTCACCCACGTCGAACACCGGCAATCAACGAGAACACAAGAACATAAGAACAAGAGACACAAGATATAGGGTGGAGCTCTCTCTTCTTTATTGATCAATGTGTGTAAATACAATGGGAGGCACCCGGTATATATATAGCAGTCCCCTCAAGGAGAGTTCGGATTCGCCCACATATTAAGAGATAGACTCCTAACCGAATACGGTTAGGAGGTTATCTCATAACACTTCCCCTTGGGCGAATTCCGCGTAATGCATATGTCTCATTAAAAACTCCACTCAAAAACCCAGTGGAAAAAAAGAGATGGAGAAAAGAGTACATCACACTCGCTCTCTATGTTGCATTTGTTGCCTCATTAAAAACCTTTATGTGAGAAACATCAGGAAAACTCACAAAGGAAAAAAGAGTACAACTTATGATCTTCAGGATCATGCAAAGGGATTATGGTTCAGGGGTTACTTCCCCTGAACTATGCAAATCTCTAAGCCGCCTCATTCCAATGCCATTAACATACCTTGGAAGGGGAATTTGGCAAGGATTTTGTGAATAAATCTGCTAGATTTTCACACGACTTAATTTGCATTATTTTTATCTCACCATTCTTCTGGAGTTTGTGGGGATAAAAGAACTTAGGAGCAATATGCTTCGTGATATTGCTCTTTACATATCCCAATTGCATTTGTGCAACACAAGCATCATTATCTTCATAGATAATAGTAGGGGAATTGACGGTATTCATACCATATAACTTCTGGACATGGTTGATTACCCGTCTTAGCCAAACATATTCCCGTGAGGCTTCCTTTATAATCTCTGAGTGACTGTACCACCACAGAGGAAAATAAAAATCCATTCTGGGATTTCCTCATGAATGCACAGAACATTATTCCTTCAGGATCATATTTCCTTTTCAGAGGAATCTACTTAGTCGATTGTACCACATCCTTATCGATTGTCTCTAATCTGTATTCGTGACCCAAATACATATGCGGTCACTACAATCATCAACTGTATTGAAAAGTTTAAGCTATCGCCATCAATATTAAATTTGAACGTCATTCCACTCATTATAGGAGAACAGATTTTATAGTAATCGATTATGGGTCTCTGCGTGAACCCTTGTGCTACAAGTCTCGCTTTATATCTCACCACCTAGATATTTTCAATTCTCTTCGTGATGAAAAATCCATTTGATCCTACAAGGAATATTTCAGGAAATGTTCTGTCAACAGGACCAAGAACTTTTCTCTCATTAAGCGAGCGCTACCTCAATTGCTTTTTCAGGTGAACCTAGATGAGCGCTTCTGGCACTCTGCCATGGACTTTGGTTCTAGATCCAGATTTTAGCAATTTTTAGAGGCAAAATATGTCGACAATTGTAGTCTTTCTTTATATATAATTCTCCTGCATCACTCCAGGGATGTCTCTTTATCAATTTCTTCCAGCTTCTCGTGATTTCCCACAACGATGAAGTCTGGGAGTTCCGACTTCAGCGTTGGATTGTGCGCACAAATATATGTCAAGTTATCGACTTCAGGATGGATCACTTCAGGGATGTTACCATCTTCTAGATGGCTCACTTCAGGGATTTCCTCAACATCAGGTTGAGCTTCTTCCACTATCATAGGTAGTGTTCTCATTTATTTGGTTCTCCTTTTCTGCGGACGTCTCCGCGGAATTGAGTCCCGTGCACCTGGAGGCCTCCCCCTCATTTTATCATGAGGGTTAAGAGTGGGTTCAATATCCTTCTAGGATATTTTCACTCTTTCAGGTGCATATACTGCAGGTATATGAGATCTTTCCACTACCTTATGATCAGTGAAGGCATTTGGCAGATTATTAGCTTATTTGTTGTAGATTTATTTCGAACTTCAAGTTCGGTCTCTTTAGTGCGTGGATCTAAGGACTCGGCATTCTTTAAATGTGGTACTTATCTTCCCCTAATGCCGAAATATGTCCTTAGTACAATCAGCGTACCGAACCATGTACAGACCCTCAACTTCTGGTGAGGTCCCATGGCGGTATGCTGTGGTGGAGAGATTGGCATGTATACAACATAACCGAATTTTCGCAGATGGGAAATACTTAATTCTTTTCCATGCACTATCTGCAACGGGGAAATTCCATTATATACAGTTGATTTGAGTTGAATTAATATCGCAGTGTGCAGCACTGCGTGGCCCCAACAACTGGTAGGTAGCCTACTATTCTGCAAAGTGGTCAAGCAATAAATTTTATTCCCTTAATAATGACTCTGCAGGGCCATTCTATTATGTGGACATGAGGTATTAAAAGCTCTACATTAATTCCCAAAGTCATATAATGCTTTTGAGGTAAACTCGTTAGCATTGTCCATTTGAATGGACTTGGTTCTTTCTTCTGGAAAGGAGGCTCACACAAATTGGACAATTAATTTAGGTAGAAGCATGGTTCCAACATAGGACGAAAAGGTCCACAGATATCACTTCGAATTTACTTCAAAAATTCATGATTCATCTACAAAGTTAGATGATAAGAAATCTTCAGGTCTAAGGAAATCTTTATGCTATGGCCAACAGAATTAGTAATTGTTTTATCATAGTATTCAACTCAAGATTACCCAATGATCTACAAGATCTTTAAATATTTACGGTTTTTATTGCAATACCAACTTCAGGTTGCATAGTATAACAATCAACAATTTATTGCACAAAATATTCTGGAAAACACTTTATTTAATTATCACTGATAATTGCTCAACAGGAGCATAGACCAAATGTTCATACAGGAACATAATTATTCAAACTGATGAGGCTCTTAAGGAGGCTCAACTAATGGAAATGCGACATATAGCAAAAAAGGATGTAGGGAGACTATTCTAGATCTCCATACAAGTCATGTTTCATCTTCTGGGAAACATTGGTATATTTCTGGAGCTCCATAAGCTCAGTGCCGAGGAGGTCATCCTCATCCATGGGCGAGTTACCATATCCGAGAAGACTTTCCTTGAACTCGGTTGTAGGGTTAGTGATATTGTCTTCTTTCTTTACACCGTCTTGCTCAACATCTGGTAGAGCGGTGTAGTGTGCCTCAACCTTCTTTTCTTGATTCTTCCGAATCTCGGTGGATTTCATGTAAAGTTACGCCAAATGCTTTGGGTGCGACAATTGCGTGACCGGTGGCCAACGCAACCACACCTAAAGCATGTTTGAGAGTCAGTGCTTTATTGGTTGGACCTTGCTTCCGAAGGTTCCTGTACCCTTTCCTTTACTTTTCCATTGGGATTTGCCTTTTCCCTTTTGATTTACTGTCATTTTTCCATTCATTCCCCTTGTACATTTGGCCCTTTCATGCCATGGCTACTACTAGCCTCTTGGCGGTAGCGTGTGTTTGAACCTTTGCTTGACTTCCATTAGTATTTGCATGATGATTCTTCATCAGGAGTTCATCATGTTTTTACGCTTCTAGCGTAACACTAATAAGCTTCAGTACTTCTTGTACTTTGCATGGCCAATCTTGTTGTTGTAGTATCATCATGTTGGGGTGGAAAGTGCACAAGGTTTTGTCGATCTTCTCAGCTTCAGTAACTTTCTGGTTACAAAAGATCAATTTAGCGACAAGTTTGTGCATTGCAGAATTATAAGCTGCCACAGATTTGAAGTCCTGAAAGCGCAGGAGGGTCCATTCCCGTTGTGCTTCTGGCAACAAAACGGATCTTTGTTGGTTGTAGCGTTCCTTCAGGGAATTCCACAATACCAGCGGGTCCTCCTCCATCAAATATTCGGCTTTCAGGTCCGAATGAAGATGGTGCCTTAGGAAATGTAAAGCGGCGCATTTTGAGGGTTCAGGCACATCGGATGCACCGGCTTCAGGCCGAGCAATAGCAGCTCCAAGTCCTCTAGCTGTTAGGTTGATTTTGGCATCCATTGCCCAGGTGAGGTAATTGCTACCATCCAGGGCAAGCACAACAAATTCCCTTTTTGCAATATCAGACATATCCTGTATGCAAGCAATACGAGATTTTACTACAGGTAAAATACTATATTGCATGCATCTTCATTTAAACAATAAAGTTTTGGTCTATATCTATTCAGTAGATAATTATCATACTTTTTCCAGAATTTTTCTAGTATTTAGCAATTTTCAGCATTACTAAATAAAAGAAAATAAATTCCAACATCAATTAAACTTGGCATAAGTCTAATTTCAACTTATGTAATTCTTGTTGGTTGGGAGTGAAAACGAGTAATGAATATCTCCGTCAATTTGACTCATGGCCAGGTCAACATGCCCCTAGGGCTCACATGAGGGAGGGAGCACTTCCCGTTTCCGGGCGCCAATTAAATAACCAAGCCTCATGTGTGTTTTCCTAGACACCAATTGTCTCATATCTGTTTATTCATTACCGAAATCAAATCCCAACCACACAGGTTCTCATAAACTGTTGTATGAGAAAATCTGGAATTTTCCTAGCATTTTTCATAATTTCTGCTAATTTCCAAGCAATTTTCAGAATTACTTTTCAACAGAAAAATTTTAATTTCAGCAAATATCAACATGTCATAATGCTAAGGAAAATAAAACCAGATCCAAGGCAAGAACAAGATGCCCTAATAATTGTTTAGCAAATTTTCACAATTTTCTGTTAATATTTGAGCAATCTTCAGAATTTCAGGAATTTTTCTAATTGATTTTCTGGATTTTCTAATCATTTTCGGAAAAAGGAAAAAAACAGAAAAACGAATGTCCAGATGCAATTAAACATTGGGTGTTGGACTTCAAGTCCATGGATTCATGTGTTTCAAGCCTGGCGGCGATTCAACCAACCGGCAAGACCGACGCGACGGCCGGCTGGTGGCGCGGTAGCCGGCCTTGGCGCTGGCGCGCGGGCTGGCCAGCGCCAGCCAGCGACAACGGCAACGGCTCGGCAATACCGACGCGGCAGCCGGCGCCAAGATAGCCTAACGCGGCAGCGGCTCAGTAGCGACAGGCCCACGCGGCGTCGGCGAGCGCTGGAGCATCGCGCATTCGGCTTCGAGCCGGCTTTCAAGGTGTCGCAGACCGGCGGGGCCGACAGGCGCGACGTTGAGCCTGGAACCGGCAGCGCGGGCACGGCGGCTCGCGAAGGATGACGCGCGGCAGCATGGTCGGCTTCGAGCCGGGTTCGCGCGGTGAGCTCTGGCAACGGCAGCTGTCGGCTTTGGGGCCGACGGTCGTATCGAGGAGCCGATGGCGGTGCGTGAGGCGTTTCGACGGCGGGGTCGAACCGGCGGTGGGACTGCTTGCGGTGCATCACCGGGTCGGCGACCAGGCATCGATGCCTACGGCCGATTCGCGTCGCGGCGTTCCATGTCGCGATCGCGATCTTCAAAATTGCTTTAGATCGATGGCTTTGCCATGAATCTGAGATGGCTGATAACGTGTTCTGATGCACCTCTTTGAAGGAAGCTGCTAACGTGGAAGTCACCCTTTTCTAGCCCCAATTGACAGATCAGCTAGTAGCTAATTCATGCACAAGTACAAATAGGGGCGTGTCTGGTGCCATCCGGGCGCTCGAAGCTAGGCGCCGCCGCCAATCTTCAGGCCGGCAGCGTTGGGCGACGGCTGGCGAGGTCCAAGATTTTTTTTTTTGATGAACAGTAACAGATCTAAACCGTAGATTTAGATTGATTTCTAGTCTGTAAAGTAGCGAGAACAATCTGCAGGATTTGATCGCGCATGATTACTTACGTTCTAGATGTCGGAAGTATTGGCTATCGCGTAGGATAGAGTCGCGTAGGACTTTTCGGCAATCTGAGTGGATGCCGGCGTGGTGACGAGTTGATTGCAGATCGGATCAGGCGATCAATCGCCGGTAGTAGTCGTTCGTTGTCGTCGACGATTCTTCGCTTCTTGCGGTAGAGACTCGTGCTGATAACGTGTTGTAAAACGAGTAGTTCACCCACGTCGAACACCGGCAATCAACAAGAACACAAGAACACAAGAACAAGAGACACAAGATATAGGGTGGAGCTCTCTCTTCTTTATTGATCAATGTGTGTAAATACAATGGGAGGCACCCGGTATATATATAGCAGTCCCCTCAAGGAGAGTTCGGATTCGCCCACATATTAAGAGATAGACTCCTAACCGAATACGGTTAGGAGGTTATCTCATAACATAATCAACCCTCAATTTTCTTCGCCAACAGTGTCAGTGTGGAGAATCAATTCTTCTCCATCAAAAGAACTGGATGCAACAGTGGGCCTCGCTTTTTTAGCCCAATTCTGTGAGAATTAATCTAGTATTCCTTCGCCAACAGTTGTTCGGGAGCAAACCGGAAAGGAAAAAAAAAAGCCGCATGGAAGAAATACTCGCCGACGCGCCAGCGCGACTGTGAGTAGGGGTGAAAACAGGATAGAAAATATCCGCCCGATCCAATCCCGAATCCGTTTAAAATCCGTACCGATGTTATCTGTATCCGTATCCAGAAAATCCGATGTAATTTGGGTTAGGATATGGGAAGAGCAATATCCGATCCGTAACCGAAAAATCTCATGTAATATGGGTTAGGATATCGAAAGAGCAATAACTGACCCGATATCCGGTAAATATCCGACCCGATATCCGGATAAAATAAGTTATTCTTCCATTAATTTGGTTTATTATTGGATAGATAGAGTAGTTGTTTGATACTGGCACTAAAAACACTACTTAATTTGTTATTAAGCGTGAACTTCAACAAATCTATCAACAAACAAATAGAGTTATGATATAATGCTTTTACCTAAATTGATTTATTCAACTTATTTGATAAACTTCTTTTCTATTCAAATTACTGGAATTAGTTGAGTCACTAAATTGAAGCATAGCAAACAAATCCGAGTAGTCTATCTACAGTTTGTCAGAATGTGACAATTCAACACTGTTTAATATCTCCAGGAATTTATTCGGTAAGGTTAAGTTTGATGGAAGAGCTCCCCTTGTTCTCTGTTTTCTCTATTTCTTGACCTCTCTCCTTGTATCCGACCCATTTGCACCTCTAACTATACTACTATCCTACGTTGAAATAATTATGACTTGAAGCTAATGTTGTAAGGTTAATGCTTCATTCTTTCTTTTATGTACACAATTATGTATTATACTACTATCCGATTATGATATCCGATCCCGACCCGAATCCGTCAAGTATCCGCTCTGTATCCGAATCCCGAATAATCCCCATTTGTATCTGTATCCGGGACATCCGTATCCGACTCTGAATCCGGAAAAAATATAGGTTAGGATACGGGACGAGCAATATCCGCCAGTATCCAACCTGATTTCACCCCTAACTGTGAGAGCTGCTGTCGGATGGGCAACGACAGTTGCTCACAGCGGAGCTTGCCAAGCGAACGTTTCTTCTCGGGGTTCCTGAATCCTGACCTCCTCGCCTATATACAAGTAACAACAGCCATGTCTGGCCCAACCGTTGTACCACAGAGCCCACCGTTTCGCGTCCCAGTGGCCCACGCCGAAACACCTTAAACGGGTCACTACCACCAAAGCGCAACCCAACTCAACGCAGCCGGAAATGCGACGCGCCGAGAAAATTGTCATTCTGCCACTTTGGAGATGTGGTATCACCTAAATGCCATCCTCTACTTTGCAATCGCCAAAATACCACTCCCTTCGCTTACACTTCGTTTCTATGCCATTTTGGTCGATTTTGGTGGATTTTTCGAATCATGGCATAGTGAAATGTCCCTTCTGCCCACGGTCGCTCTCCTCTTAGCAACTGGTTCGACCGCAGCCACACCCGTAGCCACTCTCTCGCTCTTCGCTCTCCACTCTCCAGCTCTGGCGACGGCGAGGACGACACTCTCCGGCGAGCCTCTAGCTAGCTGCGGTGTTGCATTGCAAAGGTGAGCCATAGAATCGTTGTGTTGATGCTTTTACAGTGCAGTTTTGATGCTTTTTTCCCCTCTTTTATTTCGTGCATGAAACCCTAGGTTAGAAAGCTTTTGGGGATCCCCGGTGGTAGGGGAGTTGCTGTCGGCGGGATGAATGCCAAGTCCAAGGGCGCTTCGGGGTAATGTGTTCATTGTTCCTTGCTCCTTTGTTGATTTCGATTTGGACTTAAGCATTCTCTCCCCGAAGAATATATGAACCCTAACCAAAATGTTATTTTTTGTCGTAATCAATTGAGGGCTTGTAGATTAGATGATTGGGGAGATAGCACAAGAGAAACAATAGATTGGTCACTTCAACCCACTCCACTGGCTGAGCTTCCGGCCACTCCACGCCGTGATTATGCAGTGGATAGTTGTAATATAGTGGGAAATGCTGATGCTGAGGGACCTGCTGTATCAGGACAGCCACCTGTAGATTGGGATAATATAAGGATCCAAGAGACACAAGATGAGGAAGGCAGAATTGAGCAATTGAGTGAGGATCAAGTTTATATGCTTCTGGGATTACGGGATGAGGACAATAGAACAGAAAATTGTAGGAATGATGAGAGGGCTAGTGGTTTTGTGGATGATACTGAGGATGTAAGGATTGATGTTGATGATGTCAACCCAGATGAATTCTTTATTTCTTATGACAAGGATCACCCCTCAATGGATCTAGGCATGCTATATCCCTCCATGAAAGAGTTCGGGCTTGCTCTAAGGCAGTATGCTATCAATGAAGAATTTGATTTAGGGGTTGAAAAAAGTGATCAGACAAGATTTAGGGGGTTCTGCAAAGCTCAAGGCCGTCTTTGGAGGATTGTTGGGCATAGGAGGAGTGATCTTAAAACCATCATGGTACTAACTATTTGACCGATGTTGTGTATGTGCTGATTTGTTTTATCCTATTGGTAGCTTTGCATTTGTACTAAATATCTGACCATTGGTTGATATCATGTTGCAGGTCTCAGTTCTCCAAGGGGAGCACACATGCACGTCTAGCAGCAGAGTAAGGGGTACAACAGCCACCAAAGCATGGGTTGCAGAAAAGGCTCTCCCTATTCTAAGAAGGAGTCCTAACATTGATGCCAAGGAGTTGCAAAAAAAAGCTCCAGGATGATTATAAGGTAACAATCACTTATGACACTGCTTGGAAAGGGCAACAAAAAACTCTTAGGGAGATGTATGGTAGCTGGGAAGATAGCTTCCAATTGCTTTATAGATGGAAAGCAGAGGTCTTAAATAGGTCACCAGGAAGTGTTGTAGAAATACACTAGATGTGTAGATGACAGAGTGTATTTTCATAGGTTTTTTTGTGCACTAAGGCCATGCACTGAGGGTTTTCTTAGGGGATGTTGACCTTTCCTTAGCATTGATAGCACTACCCTAAATGGGAGCACTTGGCAGCTGCTACAGCTTTGGATGGACATAACTGGATGTACCAGTAGCTTATGGGTTCTTCGACTCTGAGACAGAAGATAACTGGGTATGGTTTATGACTTAGTTGCACAAAGCACTCGGAGACCTCCCTCTGTTAGCCATATGTACAGATGCTTGTAAAGGGTTAGAAAATGCAATTAGCCAAGTATTCCCTAATGCAGAGAAGAGGGAGAGCTTTAGACACCTAATGCAAAACTTCATGAAGAAGTTCCATGGAAATAGTTTTGGTGAAATGTACCCTGCAGCAAGGGCATATAGGGTTGAGGTGTTTGACAACCATATGGAGTCTATTCTCGCAAAATGCCCCCAAGTCATGGAGTATTTGAATAGGTGGCATCCTCTGAAGTGGATGAGGTGTATGTTCAATCCAAATATCAAATGTGATTACATCAATAACAATTTAGCAGAATGCTTCAATAATTGGATTAGGGACATCAAGGATCACCCTGTGGTTGACCTGGCAGACAAGCTGAGGGAGATGATCATGATTCTCTGGGCCAAAAGGAGAAGGATTGGGGAGAAGTTAGAAGGCATGATACTACCAGCAGTGTTAGTGCAGATCAAGGCCAGAACTAGGGGGTTGGGACACTTGAAAGTGGTCCAAGCAAACCAAGTAGTGGCAGAGGTGTGGGATAACAGCTTTGGTGACAGGAATGTGGTTAGGGAGAACTTACATGAGTGTACATGTCTGGAGTGGCAGCACACAGGCAAGCCCTGTGATCATGCTCTAGCAAGTATCACTATTCATAGGATATTCAACATGCAAGACTATGTCCATGAGTACTTCAGTGTTGACAGATATAAGGCTGCTTATGCCAGCCTCATAGAACCAATGCCAGACAAGTCACAGTGGCCACTGGTGGATCTGTTATTTAATGTGGGTGCACCACTTGCCAATAGGTTAGCTGGAAGGCAGAGAAAACTGAGGATTAAAAGATTTCTAGATGGAGGCAGTAGCTCTGGTGCCAAGCAGGGAGACAAGTCAAAGAAAACAATGGTGAGAGGCCCTATCAAGTGTAAGAGATGTGGGGAGGTTGGCCATCGACAAGCAAGCTATAAGTGTCCAATAAACGGCACAAAGAAAAGGCAAGCTACAAATCTTGTTATATATCAGTCTTCCTTTTTTTGTTTGCAAATGACAACATCTTGTGATGCAGGAAAAGAAAGACTAGGAGCAAAAGCTATGGCAGCACAAGTGAGCAACCAACCAATGCTCCTGTTCATGATAGCCCTGGAGTAGTAACCAGGAGGTACTTGCTTGAAATTCTCTAATCATTTCTAATTGTAAATGTTTGCTCATATCATGCCATGCTTCTTTTTTCAGTCGCCTAAGCACAATCATATTAGCAGCTACAACTTCACAAGCATGTCAGCAGTCAGCTAAGAAGACAATATCACCTAAGAAGACAAGATCACCTAAGAAGAAGACTTGTGATGTCCACTTTTGTACTAGTAATGGCCACTTGTGAGGAGTTGTGAATGCTTCTACTTTTGTAATGGCCACTTGTGAGGAGCTACAAACTTTTGTAATTGTTAAAACCTTTTGTAGTGCTTGTAATGCTTCAGGCTGTAATGCCTGATACTTGTAATGTCTGATGCTTGTAATGCTTCAGATAATACTTTTGTGATGCTTGTTCATCAGTGAAACTATTTTCAGTCTTAGCCTGTGATGATGACAGAAATCAAACATTGGCACTTAAAAGTCACTGCTCGAATTGCATTGCAGAATTACAAGCATCACAATTAGACATGCCACCATTAGACATTACTAAAATCAAACATTGTCAACACTTAAAAGTCATTGCTTGAATTGCATTCCAGAATTACATTACAAAAGTCACTACGTTGCAATCCAGGAAATCTAACCACCATTACAAATTTGGAAGAGACCCAAATTGAGACGATAGTATGTTAAGATGCTATTCCTGCACCATGTTAAGATGCTATTGCTCTTCGCATCATAAATATGCCCTTCGCATCTAGCATAGATTTGCTCTGAACCATGTTAAGATGCTATTGCTGCATCAAAAACATGCCCGCATCAGAAACATATGCCATCAACTTTCTCCAGAAACATATGCCAGCAACAGAAACATCAGGACACAACTAGCATCAACTTTCTCCACAAACATGCCATATGTTGCATACATTTCATTTCAACAAGCGTCAGGACACCAGAAACATGCCATATGTTGCATACAAGTCATTTCAACAAGCATCAGACCACAAAAGAGTCAAAAACATTTCATTGCAACAAGCATCAGAATATTTCAGAATACATCATTTCACAATTACAAATAGAACCAATACTACTAGCATTGCAACTATCACTATGTTGCACACAACCAAGATGTGGCCAATCTTCACCAGCTTTGACACCTCTAATTTAATACCGTAACACTGGCCTTCACCTTCTCCATTTTCAGCTTTAGGGATCACACCTTCACCTTCAGCTGTGGCTTTAGCGACATCGCATGAAGTGACCAATTCTTAGTATTCCTCACGCCACATGTAAAACAAACACCGTCTAGGATTCTGAAAATTGTCACAATTTAGAGCAATAGTTAGGAACCCTAGATACGAATTGGAACCCTAAATCCTACCAAATTTTCCAAATCGAAACACGCAACCCACTTACATCTTGCTCATTCTGCCGACACTTGAAGAAGGTCCTTCCGGGGTTCTTCTTTGATCTCGACACAAGCTCCAGAATCCGGTCGCCACACCTTGGGCACTCCACGAGGGGCAGCCCACTCGGACCGGATTCATGCTTTGGCGAAGGGCGCGCACCTGAATGAAGTGAGGAGCTCCTCTGCGACATCCTGAGGCCGCCGCGCCGTCGCCATCACCGTCGCCGGGGAAGGATGTCCTCGCGAAGGTTCGGTAGGTTCGGACGAGAAAAAGACGAGCTGGTTGCCTGGTTCCATTTGTGCTCGGTCGCCCTCGTCGCCCTCAACACATAGATCTGGCTCGGGGGTACGATCGTCATTTCCAGTGGCTAGATCAGCAGAGAAAATTGAAATTCATTTTATAAATGCGAAAATGGCATTTTGGCGAGGAGGGCATGATAAAAGTGGCATTTTAACAAAGGCAGCGACGAAGATGGCATTTGGGCTAGCGCCACTCTTGAGAGTGGCAGAATGACAATTTTCTCCGACGCGCCGACGTGTTAGCCAAATCACCCCCTTCCTGGCCCCCAAAAGCGGCAAGACGACGGAATTCAAGTTTTTTTTTAATTTCCCTTTTGAAATTTTTGGTCATTTCGGTTGTCCTCTTTTTAGATGATCATGTAGTGGTGTACTACTAGGACTGATTTTATGTACGGATTCTATTTGTAAAATTAGTGTCGACCATGGAGGCACTTTTGATTTATTTACCTACCGCTGTTATTTCCTTTTGAACCAATTTGGCATGTTGGCCCATTGCGTAAAACCTATCTATTAGATCTATTTACGGATGCTTATGTAATATTAAATACTCCTTTATTTATGCGTTTGTATGGATGTAATATCCATCGATGTTATAATGTATAAGCTAATAACTGATATTGAAAATAGCTTAGAATACACCGAGGATTTGAATGTAAATCTTAATCCCGACACTTTTGATAATCAAGATCAATCGCCACATACTACCTATGATTCTAAATATAAAATTATAAATCATTTTGAATATTAACATAATATCCAAGATAACACTCTGACCATTTTTTTATGACAATATGTTCTTTCAAATAAAAGTAGTTACGTATTATGAAATTATATTTCACGATGTATCTAATAATGCCAGTTTTATATTATTGTTTGCGCAAAAAACGTGAAGTAGGATTTTTTGCCTCAAACACACAAGACAAACGCCGGGTTTGAAAGCGTGCCAGTCAATTTGACCTGGAATTGACAAGGTAATATGATCATGAGTAACACTAGCCGATAACGACAATTATCGGCTTAACACCGATCGGCTAAGGGCCGATGAGGGAATAACTAGACTAGCCGATTAAGGCTAATTCGAGGGTAAAGGTAGATCGACTTTGAAAGGCGATGCGCAACAAGCAAAGTAGATCGAACCTGAAGACAAGTCGATGAGAACAACAAATCGGCGATGCGCAACTCTTTATTGATCTGGACGGCTTACAGAGGAAAGATTGCTACGAAAACTAGAAAAGCGTAAAAATGTGAATAGAAGTGTGTGTGTTGGTTGATTTGTTGATGATCCTCGTCTTCTGGCTCGTCCTCTTTTGTATATGCCTCAGTCGATCCGAATCCTGCATGGACATGGCAACCGAGTCTGCATTGGCTACGACCCGATCTTTCCTTTCCGTTTCGGCAACTGAGTCCTTGTTGATCACGACCTTTATCCGTTGCATGTGTATCAATCTTTCCATTTCGGTTGGCTTCTATTTGTATTGAGCCGATTGTTATTTGCACAGTTTCGTCCCCTTTGGCCTTCGTCCGGCCATCGACTTTTTGTATTGGCTTAATGTCCTCCATAGGTTCTTTCCCTTTGCGTGAACATTGCACCATGTTGATGGCAAAAGGGTTCACGTCCACCTGCATGGTTGATTCCTCTGCGAACTTCAAGCATCCATCTTCAATAGCTGATTGTATCTGCTGCCGAAAAATATTACAATCATTAGTGTTATGTGAAAAAGAATGATGCCACTTACAGTATCTCTGTTTCTTGATTTCGTCAGCCGACGGAATAACATGTCCTTCAGGTAACCGTATTAACTTCTCTTGAAGCAACAAGTCAAATATCCGATCACATTTGGACAAATCGAAAGCATATTTTACTTCCGTTTTGTTTTTGGTCGACTTAAGCCACGAGCAAACAAGTGATTTTTTGGAACCCTTGGTCCATTCGGTTATATTTATTTCTTCTTCATCTTTAGAGGTATCGTTTGAATCGTACTCAACCATGTTTACTTTAGCTTTTTCATTACCATTTAACCTAAATTTATCCTTAAACCCTTTATTTTCTGCATATCGGCTTTCTTGTGCCGATACGCGGTGAAGCAGATGGCCCAAATCGGTGAATTCTTGCTCTGCCAATTTCTCCCTTAATGGCGGGATCAAACCTTGGAATGCTAAATCTGCCAATTGGTCATCGGGTAGCGTGACACTGAAGCATCTATTCCTCACATCTCTAAATCTCCTAATGTAATCCGACACAGATTCACCATATTTCTGTCGGATCGAGCTTAGATCAGAAATTCTCAGCTCCTTGGTCCCAGAAAAGAAATACTCATGAAATCGGCTTTCCAAATTGTTCCAAAGATGGACTGAATTTGGGGGCAGATTGGTAAACCAAATGAACGCTGCCCCGGACAGGGATAACGGAAAAAACCTAATTTTTAACTCGTCAGGCTGTGCTGCTTCACCACACTGGGCTATAAATCGTCCGACGTGTTCGAGAGTGGTAACAGAATCATCACCTGAAAACTTAGCAAAATCTGGGATTCTATAATTATGTGGGTAGGGCATGCAATCTATGTAATCAGGATACGGATTCCTATAGCCGATTACTCTCCCTTTGGGCTGTAGGCCGAACTGCTCTCTTAATATGGCAGCAATTTATTCAGCCCAGTTAACATTATCAGCCCGTACGACCCCTGGGCCCTGCCAGTTAACGCAGTTCGCGTCCTGCCCCTCGAGTGCAAACTCGGGTGGCTGGCCGTAACGCATCGGCTGACGTCGTGGCAATTGTTCGTAGCCATCGTTCCTTGTAGCCGATACCTCGGGCATAGGCACAAACGGGTCGGTGTATGATACTATTCTGTGTGGGGTTGGCTCTTTAGGGGGAATTGGTCTTTGAGCCTGAGATATCCTATCCACTTCAGTCGGCTTGTGAGCCGATTGAACGAACATACTGGTCGATGGTCACAGACAATTTGTGTTTAGATTTGCTGCATCGGTATATGCATGGTAATGCATCATTCCACCCGATCGGCTATTCGGTGCTACTGTGGTGGGTTGAGCCGGCATTGTAGAGGGGGCTGGAGCCGACACCTTCACCGTACCGGTGTTTTATGCTATTGAATAAATGGGGTACGATGGGAGAGGTTTTATTGGATCCAATAGGCTTCCTGACACATCCAGTTCCTTAGCAATTGTTTTTACGCTATTCTCGATCATCGACTTTAATGTGGTGACTAGAGCCGATGATTGATTGATTAGCGCATGATGTACAGATTGCTCTATCATACTAGACAATTCAGACTGACCTGGCATGTATCGGCTTACTGATTCAGTAGGGGCGCCACTGGCGGGGTTTATCTTTGGGAGCGTGGCCTTTTGGGTGACCCCTCGTCAGGTAGGGGTGGGCGTTTGGTTTAACCAAAAATTTCGGTTTCGGTTTTTGGTTTATTTGGAAATTCGGTTATTCCAAAATGAAACCGGATTGTGTATGAAAATTTTGGTAACCGATGCTTCGGTTAACCGATAATTCGGTTTCGGTTTCGGTTTTAACCAAATTAACCGAATTTTCTATTTACCATTATTCCTTAGAACATTGGGCACATGTTGTTTGATATAATAATAATAATAATAATAATAATAATAATAATAATAATAATAATAATAATATTCTTTCGAGACACCAAAACAGAAACAAAACACAATACAAAGCAGCATCAGTACAGCAGACCCTGTGCTAAACAACAGTCTGTTATAGGAAGAGCAAAATTTGTTCAAAGAAATGAGAAAAAAGCATCCCAACGAACTTCTGTTAAGTGTTAACAATGGCATACTCCAAAATAATGGTCCAACTTGACCTCAGTTTTGAGCTTCAAACTCCAGCTTGCTCATGAATATTGCAACTAGCTCACCAGGGGAAGGCGGAGTCTTGTTCAGCACAGAAACATGGTTGCGCGCTTTGGCACGAGAAGCTTCATCAGATGCCGACATGACCTCTACATGCTCAAAGCCCAACTGCCTTCTGATCAGCTCCAAATTCTCCTCAAGAACATCCATTTCACCAAAAGGAAGCTTCAAATTCAAAGCATGGGGGCCAACGTTCCTTACTTCATCTTTCTTCAACTTGATGAAAGGCATGCATTGCTTCTAGACTTGTTAGAAGTTTGCTTCCTGTCCGAGGAAGCAATTCTTCAATGCTTCGTTAATCTCATCCTCAGAGGCAAAGGAACGCAGGATAAGTACCTGAAGACAATTCACAACCAACCGAATAATTTGGTTAGTTCGGTTAACCGAAAGTTAAAACCGAATTAACCGAAAAAGTTCGGTTATTTCCTACAGCTAACCGAATCAACAACCGAATAATTCGGTGTCTGTTTTTTTGGTTTCGGTTCCGGTTTTAACGGTTTCCGGTTTATTTGCCCAGCCCTATCGTCGGGTTTTTGATAACACTTCAGCATCATCTCTCCCAGCGCAGCTTTTTGATCTTCAATTTCTTTTTGCTGCTCAGGAGTCAAATCGACCAATGTAGGCGCGATTATTGCGTCTGGGTCGATATCGGTTGTCACCGTGGATTTCCCAGTTGATGCCATGTGGATTTTCCTTCGTGTCCCACTGGGCGTGCCAAAATATGTTTGCGCAAAAAACGTGAAGTAGGATTTTTCGCCTCAAACACACAAGATAAACGCCGGGTTTGAAAGCGTGCCAATCAATTTGACCTGGAATTGACAAGGTAATATGATCGTGAGTAACACTAGCCGATAACGACAATTATCGGCTTAACACCGATCGGCTAAGGGCCGATGAGGGAATAACTAGACTAGCCGATTAAGGCTAATCCGAAGGTAAAGGTAGATCGACTTTGAAAGGCGATGCGCAACAAGCAAAGTAGATCGAACCTGGAGACAAGTCAACGAGAACAACAAATCGGCGATGCGCAACTCTTTATTGATCTCGACGGCTTACAGAGGAAAGATTGCTACGAAAACTAGAAAAGCGTAAAAACGTGAATAGAAGTGTGTGTTGGTTGATTTGTTGATGATCCCCGTCTTCTGGCTCATCCTCTTTTTTATATGCCTCAGCCGATCCGAATCCTGCATGGACACGGCAACCGAGTCTACATCGGCTATGACCCGATCTTTCTTTTTCGTTTCAGCAACTTAGTCCTTGTTGATCACGACCTTTATTTGTTGCATGTGTATCAATCTTTCCATTTCTGTACGTGCCAAATCTTGGTGCAAACAATTATTATTCTTGGTAGTTTTTTTTACAACTGATGATCAAAACTAAAAATATTTGACTGACATGCATTTGAAATCGAAGGTATTATTTGATTTGATGGTTACTGTGGGGCCGTGGGCTCCACTGCTCCAGCGGTCCAGAATTTCGGATACAACTATTGCAGTTACTGAATTGATTAGGTTCTCATTGATTTATTTAACTAATCGACGTCCCGGATTGACCGCGTGAAAATCTAAGGTCTCAATTGGTCCAGCGGCCATAGCTCAACGCGCCTTTGAGAATGATTATTCTGAGATTAACCCCAAACTAATAAATTTAAAGTTAATTTTTTTACGATATTATGTACCATCTTCTTTATTTATCTCTCTTTTCCCTTTTTTTATACTCACTTCTCCCACCCCTTCTTTCATCTATAACACAAAAATTTAAAATTAGAATATTTAAACTTTAAAAATTTTAAAGAGAAAGTTTTAGCTCAAAAAAATGCAACTCAAGATTTAAAACTCAAAAAAATCAAATCAACAAATTTAAAATTAGAAAGTTTCAAATCAAAAAATTTCAACACAAAAAATTTTAAATCAAAATATTTTTAATCAGAAAGTTTCAATTCGAAAAGTTTCAACTCATAAAACTTTTATTCAAAAGCTTTCGATTCGAAAACTTTTGATAAAAAAAAACTTTCGGTTCAAAAAATTTTGATTTAAAATTCAAGTAAAAAATTTCAACCAAATAATTTCAAACCGAAAAATTTCAACTCAAAAAAAAAAAAAAAAACTAGAAAGTTTCAACTTAAAAAATATTCAAATTGATTTGACCTGAAATTTTTCAAGTTGAAACTTTCTAATTTAAACTTTGATGATTTCAATTTTTCTGAGTTGTTTGGCTGCAGCTATCCATGTCTGAACCTCGTAATGTACTCTGTCATCCACGTGCTGGGCGATCGCACGGAACTAGCCACGCGGACGATCATAAAATAGTTAATCCGTTTTTTGTTGTGATAGTTTATGTCCTCGGCGCATGCATGAACATCACCAAGATGTGGCCGTCGTTTTAGTGAGCAACAAACACTTTTTCAAGAAGCTACGGCAGTTGGTCTGCCTCGAAATATTTTTTTTTGGCGCGGACGTGACGATGGGAGAGGAAGATAAGTGGGGTGGGGACAAGCGAGTCCACATTTGGTGCGCCGGGTACGACGCGGCAAGTTAATTTTCGTTTGACTCGACAGTAGTCACACAAGCAAGCCACACATTAGGCCATTCCCAGTGCATAGTTTCATTTTCCAGTTTTCAAGAATGTCACATCAGCTTTTTTCTAAGTAACCGTGTATCTTTGGTTTCATCTAGATGAAACTCTCTCACCTCCCATAAAACTCTCTCTCTCTCTCTTCATAATTATCTTGCCATGTCACCAAACATGATGATGTGTCATGTCATTTAATGAAAATGAAACTCAGTTGAAACTCCCACTGGGAATAGCCGAGGCACAAGGCATTAGGAGAGCTGCGTGTGAGTGACCGTAAAATAGTAAAACCATAAGTCTTTTGGCCTCCTGTCTCGAACGTGCAACTCCCTAATACACTTATATAGTATTATAGACAATATTAAAAATAACTCATACAATAAATTGTTTACATAGTTGTCGTAATGATTTCATATAATTAACAAACTGTCTGTACAATAGTATATAAAATACAAAACCATCTATTTTTCTCTTCTTTACATCGCTTAAAATTCTATATAAGGGGGGTTGGCAGAACTTCAGCTTCATCAGATTTGTGAATTTGGTAGAGCTGGGTATTTTTAGCTTTACAAATCTGTGGAGCTGAAGCTGTGGATATATTAAGAGAGTTTAGATAGGTCATTTTGTTTACATTTTAAAATAAAAATATAAACTTAATTCACTTAATTCACTTTATTCACTTTATTTTAATCTACAAATTTTAGATCTCAGGTAGAACTAGGATCTAGAGCTCTGCTAAACAGGGTATAAGATAGTCTTACAATCGGTTGATATATAACATTGTATTAGGGCATGTACAGTGATATAGACGGTAGCTGTCTATAATATACCTTCATGTCATCTACAGATATTAGTAAAGACAACTTATACAATAGACTGTCTATAATGATCAGTCGTATGATTAACATACTGTCTGTATAATGATAAACACAGTATAAAACCGTCTATAAAATCGTCAGTTAAATAATAGATATCATATATCTTTTTCTTTATTATTCTCTCGTTCATATCATTCAAAATCTGATACGATGTATCTTGTAGGCAGCTGACACGTATGATTACATGCCCTTACCCCGTCACGGCGGCGGTTTGAATTGCGACCCGACGAAGGCGTTTCGTGATCAGCAAACTTCCCCCACCCTTCGCCGCCGCCGCTGCCCTTCGAAATCCCAGCAAATACCGCAGATCAGTAAGGATCGCTCTGATCCTTTCGCTCGGATCAACGCACTCTCTCACGACTCTAGCCGAACTCCTGCTTCAGGGCTCGGCGCGCCACCTGCTCGATGGAATGCCTGACCGGTTGGCCCGACGAGCTGCGCGTAAGTTCCCCCACTAGAAATCGCATTCGAAATGTTCGCTTTCCTCAAGCAACTGCATGCGTAAGGTCCCCCACTAGAAACTCTTGTGACGACGCTTTCGGTGGAAAAATTTACACGGAATAGCTACATTGCATGGCTCGAATTTTTTTTGGTCACATCAGAGAGCAGCTTCTATAGTACATTACATGGTTAAATTTTTCTGAATCGTCTGAATCTAAGGTCTAGTACCATCCACTACAGGTCCCCTTCGTCTCTATTTTTGTGGTTTCTGTGCGCGCTTGTCATATGCAGAGAGATTGTGTGGTGCGTGGCACAGTGTTGCAATCCTGCAGTTCGCCTAGTTGACGTCATGTTGTTCTCGTCGCCGTTCAATTCAATTGTTCGCCGTACTGTTAAATCCCTTGGATCGCCGCGAGTACTCCTTTATGAGTCTGGAGAATTCAGAGTTACCGTTCTCTAGTAATCTCGACGGCGTGTCGTATTCTATAATTCTTCCTGCTCATCACAAAAGAGTACAGATTTTAGTAATGTGGCAGCTGGGTCTAATAACATGCAGAGGGTTTGTGACTATGTGCCTGTCAAGGATGGGGCTTACCTTCACTGAAGACAAGAATGAGATCGCTGTCGATAACCGTATGAATTCTATGTGCTATTGTCAGCACCATGCAATCCCCAAACTCCTCGCGAATTGTTCGCTGGATAATTGCATCGGTAGAGGAGTCAATTGAAGCAGTTGCCTCGTCGAGGACGAGAACATTGCTTCGCTTTAGAAGAACCCTTCCGAGGCAAAACAGCTGCCTCTGTCCGACACTCCAATTTTCCCCATTTTCGACAACTGCAGGAGAAACCTCATTTGATCATCTCAATGGACACGCCCATATCAGTATACTATACTAACTAAACTTCTTAGAACTGAGCCATACTGTTTCATTTGTGTCCACTACGCCAAAAAAAAAAATTCCATTACCTGTTGAGTCCAGCTTCTTAGGGCTTTGACGAACTATATCACCAAGCTGGCATTTGTCCAATATCTGTTCAAAGAAAAATGTACTAGATTACTAATCAAGTAGAGGAAGTAAGATGCTCC
Source organism: Rhipidocladum racemiflorum (assembly GCA_036346355.1). Taxonomy (NCBI): domain Eukaryota; kingdom Viridiplantae; phylum Streptophyta; class Magnoliopsida; order Poales; family Poaceae; genus Rhipidocladum; species Rhipidocladum racemiflorum. Next base: position 63,389,210 of record CM070576.1, on the reverse strand, counting down.
TTTCTTTTAGTCATTACTTTTTTTTTGGGTAATTTCCTCCTTTTGTTTTTTTCCTTATATATATTTATTTAAATCGTGGATTCTGATCAAGTTGCATTTGATGCGAGACAAAACATCATGTTAAAAGGGCATTTTTAGCATTGCTTTGCATACTTTTATGCTGTAAGTGCAACTGTACTAGACACCAACCCTAGGTCACTACTCTTTTAGCACATTTAACCTTTGATAGATTGGCACAATCACTAGACATCACATCCTATCAGCATATACTTTTATTTATTTACTTTGAGAAAAGATAACATTATCCTGAACAATTTGTTTTGCAATATGGAGTACCGGCAATAACAGTAATGATACGAGGATAGCCTCTCTTTTGCACATGTTATATAATTTATTCTCTTATCATTAGGGTTTGTATAGTTGACTAATTTACCTCCCATATACGTTGATCAGAGTATTCATTCAGTGGATCGAGATTTCCTCTCACTGTTCCCTCAAACATGGTTGGATCTTGTGGGATGATGCTAAGTCTGCCTCTTAAATCATGCAACCCTATTTTGCAGATGTCAACATTGTCGATTTCAATTGTTCCTTCCCTTGGTTCAACAACCCGGAAAAGCGCTTGAATCAAAGTTGACTTTCCGCTACCAGTACGTCCTACAATTCCCACCTTCTTCCTTCCTGGAATTGTACATGATATGTTTCTTAAAACAGATGGGAGATGCTCTGCATATCGAACCTGTAGAAACAAATTTCCACATTAGATGGCTTCATTTGAGTATGAAGTGTGCACATATTTTCTGAGAAAACATGAAAAGAAAAGGAGACTTTCTTTATGGAAAAGAGAGGTGTTTATGTTTCTTCCTGCTGGATAATATGTGCTTTCTTTTTCTCTCTTATGCAAACATGTGATTAAGTTTTGTTCCAGAGCAGCCACGATGTCTGTCATCACTTTTGCTCTGATTTTTTTTTTTTTTTTTGTATATCTCTTTATTCTCCTTTTTGATAAAGCACACTGTGCAAACTATCATGAACTATGGACTTTTCTAAGATGAGTTTTGCTCTGGAACTTATTTCTGCAAGTTGGTTTGCTCTTCTTTAGAGCATATGTTTATTCAATTTAAAACTTACTCCATAAGATTGGGTTTTAGGCTGACACACCCCAGCGATAGAATTTTATGCTATGTTGTTGAACATTGTGTTCATATGCATACTTGTGCTCGTGTGGGGTCATGGGTCGTAGCTTGTAACTGATAACTCGCAATAATATCATGCATACCTCCAAGCATCTTATATTTATAGTTCCATCCTCTGGCCAGCTGTTTGGGGGGCAGTGATCCTCAACTATTAGAGGAGCCTCACTAGGGATTCTTGAATACTGCATTATTCTTTCAACCGAAATCATTTTATTCTCTGTGTTGCAAATGTTCCAGGTTATAGATGCCAACTGTGTATTGAGGTTCAATGCATAAGTCACTGCCAGTCCAGCAATGCCTGTACATACGATTATGTCAGTTTGACAACTGCCAAAAATAGTCATGGGATAATGGGAGTATATTACTGCAAAAACAAATCACCAGCAGTTTATATGCATAAAGCTTACTTGGATTTATGAAACCTTCAGGAAGACTCACTAGCAGAGTCAAAGAAAAGGCGAAGACAAAGTTAGATAGCATGTTTAGCCTGAAGCAAAGCCACTCCACTGCTGAAATGTTATGGAACCATGGTCGGGAGTGGTTGTTAACAAGACTGATGTTTGCTTTGCTGAAACGGTCTTTCTGTCCATATGCCCTAATACTTGATGCTCCTGAAAGAGATTCTGCAAAATGATGTAGGATTGGAGCCCTTTGAATTTGTGACAGACGAGCCAGCTCTCTTGCTGTTGGAATGTAGTACCGCTGCATAGTATAGAGGAAATATTGGATTCAATGTTTGTGAAAAGAACATCACTATCAAGGAGAAAAGCTGCACTTACAGATTCCTGGAATTCATTGTGCACACAAGCAACTGGGTGTATACATTATGCTAGGATAAGTTAATTCTGGTCTAAGGATCTTTGTTAAGAGCTCTTACTTGACACACAAAACAGATCGCGGTCACTGGAATGAATATGGCAAAAACTGGCCATGCAACCTGGGACATAACACCAATGGTCCCCAGAATTTGTATAACTGAAAATGCGCACCAACCAAGCTTGCTTGCTATTTCCAGATCTAGAACACTTTGGTCATTGGAGGCCTGTCACAACCGTGTAGGCACACAATTATTAATATTTCAAGGTGCGTGGGTATGTGAGGCAGTAAAGAATGGTGTGAGTAAATGAATACCAACCCTGTTTAGGATTCTGCCAGTAGGTGTGGAGTCAAAGAAGGACATTGGAGCACGGAGGATGCAGTCGAGCATGCTCTTGAAGAACTTCTCTGATGTTAGTAGACCAACGAGTGACAGAAGCATAGACCGAGCAAAGACAAACAATGCACTTCCCATAGATAGTGCTATATATACGAAGAAAAGAAGGCCTAATCGAACTCTTGGGGTGGTTGTGGATGTTGGAGGAGACGCCCATGCCATCCAATAGTTGCTTGCTACCTGGAATATTTGGAAGAAGGACTGTGCAGCAATTATTAGTGGCACTAAGGCACCACCATGAACAGCTGTCAGGTATGCCCAGTAGACTTTCTTCCCAATTCCTCCCTTTTCTCGTTCTTCATCTTGTGTTAGCCTCCCCTTTTCATTGATATCTTGTGAGACATCGTGCGTAGACTCCTGTTTGGTTATACCCTGAAGTTGATCATCAGTCTGGTTTTCTGTCTCAAACTCACTGTCACTGTCCGCTGACTTTTGGCTGCCTGTTGACCGCATTCTGCTGGAACTCTCAGCATTTATGACAGACTCAAGAGCCTGGCTGTGGGCTCCTACTATGGCTTCAAATCCTATGTTATGTTGGAGGAGATCATCAAATTTCCCTTTCTGCACAATCTTCCCATCCTGCATCACCTATTGTTTTGTATCCCCTTTGGTTATTTACTCATTCTTAGCAATCCTAACATACGTGTACTATTTGCTAACCAAAAGGTTATACTTACTAGTATAAGGTCCGCGGCTGGAAGAAATTCGACTTGATGGGTCACATACAATATCGTCTTCTCTTTAAGTATCCCCATTATGCAATCCTGCAAAGATTAAGAAATTGTTTCATTCTATTAGCATTTATTATGACTGATGTCCCGAAACTGCAGAAAAATAAGGAAAACTAGTGATATTTGTCCAGTTCGAATCATATGCCACTAAACCTTGAAAAAGACACTATCAAATTAATGGCATAGATAAATAGATAAGAGTGTTTTGTGCTTAACGGAAACTAACTAAACAAACCTTGAAAAGTTGGCTTCCAGTGTGAGCATCTACTGCACTGAAAGGATCATCAAAGAGGTATATATCTGCATCCTCGTACACCGACCTTGCAATCTGAATCCGTTGCTTCTGCCCACCACTCATGTTAATTCCTCTTTCTCCAATCTCTGTCAAATCACCATTTGCAAATAGCTCAAGATCTTTAGTCAATGCACAAGCTTGTATTATATTTTCATACTTTTCCTTTTCATATGGGTTTCCAAACAGAATGTTGTCCCTGATGTTCCCAGACAGGATCCAAGCGGTTTGAGGAACATATGCTTTGCTCCCACTGACCTTCACAGCCCCAGATAGCTTCGGCATCTCCCCAAGTATGCATGATAATAGACTGGATTTTCCAGAGCCTACCATTCCACAGATTGCTACTTTCATCCCTCTCTTTGCTTTTAACTCTACATCTGTTAGGGTTGGAGAAGTGGTCTCAAGCTCCCAGCTGAATATTCCATGATCAATCTCCACATCATACTCTGTGTCATTCCTTGGTACTTCTGTAATCGCGTCACAGTTCAATTCTTCTTCCTGGAGGTATTGGGCTACTCGATCGGCTGAAACTTTTCCCTGAGCAAACACTGAAAGCAAATCGGGAAGTGTGAAGATTGGTTCTTGTAGCATCCGGAATGTTGCAAGAGCAGACAAAACAGTTCCAGCTGTTAGAGGAATCCCCATCAATATACACGAACCAAATGTTATGGAGGATATGAATGCAGGGGACCCCCAAAATATGAAGGTTGTTACAGCTGTCAACCTCACAGATCTCCACAGCCAATTGTACTCCTCGCTTCGTAAAGCTTCTAGCTTTTTAAGGTATTGCATATCCCATGCTTGAAGTTTCAGTATTTTCATGCTTCTAAGAACTTCTGTCGTTGCCTTCATTCTATTGTCTTTAGCAGTCATGATCTTGGCTTGCAACCTTTTCTGCATTCTGGTTAGTGGAATATTGCAAGCCATTATCGCCAGTGTTGCTGCTAAACCACCCCAGGCTGCAACCCCTAAGTTTTGATGGAGAACAAAGACAGCTAGAGAAAGCTGTATGGGTAACATCCAAATGTAGTTTGTGTACCATATAACATCAGTTATCCTTTGTATATCTACACTCATATAGTTTATGATCTCTCCACTGGTATGCTTCTGCCTCGAACTGCAGGATAATCGGAGCCCCTTTTGATAGATGTGGGATATCAAAGCAGCTCGTAGACGCATCCCGAGCTGTCGAGCTCCAAAAATCCACTGCCTCTGAGCTACCGTCTCCACAACTTTGGCACTTAAAAATGCAACAGCAAGAAGATAACCTCTTTTTAGTCCATACTGCCTCTCCCCCCCAAGGAATTTCACCAAGTCATTAATCAATGATGGTCCAACATAGGATGCACATGCACATAAAATTGCAAATCCTGCATTGATTATTGCTTTTCTTCTAATAAATAGGAACATTGCTCTATAAATCGATAAAGTACTTAAACCATGCTTGTTTTCAACATCTGCTATGATCCTTCCAAATGATTCAGAGAGCAAATCAGCGGAGTCCCTTCCATCAACATCTGGCACATCATTCTTATCTAGAGGTTTCTTGTATCCAATGATAAAGAGAGGATTCATCCAGGAGAATGTGACAAGCTCCAGAAGACCTGCTCTTCCATATGGACAAGGCCTTTTGGTTTCTGTCTGCTGTCCTGCGGATGGACTCAATAGTGGCTCTGTTATGCTGTTATCTATTAAGGTGATTCCTGTTTTTCCTCTGGCCGAAATTGCAAACAGATATGTGCAGATAACAAGTGTGAACAAGTCAATCAATTCCTCAAATCCTATAAATTTATGATCCGATGAAATGGATCTGAGATCAAATACCAAGCTGGTAACTGACTGCAGAAAGTTACATATCCACCATGCGCGAATTATCAATGGATGTTTTGCAGATTTTGTCTTCTGAAGACTGAATACTGCTAGCGACAGTATTATCCAGGATAGCACCTGTAAACCTTCACCTAGAACAAAAGTCGGATACTTGCAATCACTTACTCTTTCTTGTAACCGCAAAAATAATATCCTCAGAACATGAGTGGCCAATATAAGCAGGCAACAAGCTTTGCTTGCTTGATATGAGATACCCAGCTTAATATCTGAATTCTTTTGTTCCTGCTGTGAATGCTTATTGCTTTCAGGAGGTGCAGTCTTCAATCTCTGCCTGCACCATCTGATTCTCTTAAACAGAAACTGGGCCAAGGTACTCATGATAAATATCAGTTGTATCAATGCAAAAGCGCTCATCCAGAAGCAAGGTGAATATATCTCTAGCCATTCTTGCCGATATTGCAATGTAGGGGAATCTGTAATGTAACATTGCAAATTGGGTTGTCAAACTCAAAACCAACAGCAGATTAAGTTGACCAATAGTCATTTTTCTCTTGTGAATACAACGTCATCAATTCTCAAGAAAAGAACAAGCAAACAAGTTCTTGTGAAAATTGAAATCTTAAATCCCTTGAAATTTCAATTCGTTGTTCTTTAAAAAATATTGGATTAAATTGAATATTTTTTCTCCAAGAAAATATTACTAGCAACACAAGCTAAAAACACAAATTATCCTAGTAATTCCATGTGCTGACAGGAATATTCCCTATTTCCTAATGACACGAGAATGTTTTCTAATTTAGTAGTTTACAGCTATGATATCTATAGTTATGTTATGCTAAGAGAGACTGATACCAGCAGGGGAAATAGTTGAGAAGAATATATCCTTGGTTTGTTTATGATCTGATTGTTGTCATCCCACGTTGCTAAGTTTTCCTTGACGAACATGTTTGAAACCATAGGCTAATTTGTACAGCTAATTTTACTTGGAAAGTAAATTTGGACCTTCTGTGTATTATCTCACTTATATAAATGAATACATTTCACAAAACCATGAGTGCTAACTAAAATATAATCCACATAGTTTTATGCACATTCTTCTGCTCCATGTGGGAATACAATAACCAAATCCCCATTAAGAGAACTCGAAATTTCTTATGAAATTCATTTGCGTGCAGTTCTATTTGTCTTTTCAAACATTGCAGAACCAAAAAAGCAAAAGAGAAAAATAGTGGGCAAAGGAAAGCCATGCAGTGTGGTCGAGTCGATCATGACATGATACCGCCCAGAGGAGAGGAATCAGACGTATGCATGAACCTATCGTCTCCATGCTGGTGCAGGGGTTAATTAAGCCTTACTTGGCGAATCATCGAGCAAGCCCCTGTGGAGAAACATCTCTTGCACCCTCTTGGGAATCCTTGTGAGAACAGGCAAGTATAGGCTTCCTCCTTCCATGGCACAGTGCTAATGAGAGAGAGAGAGAGAGAGAGAGAGAGAGAGAAAGAGAGAGAGAGGTGGTGGTGAACTGGTGATGGTTATATAGAGTTGGAGAGGCCTGAGATCCTGATAATTACAGTTTTGGCGTGTAAGATAGAGCACATATGCACAGTGACAGAGATCCAAAAATACCGTTTTCACCCGGCAGGCCCGGCCAGCACCACCCGTGGAAAAAAGCGGCTATTCTAATCAAGGTTCCAAATTTCGTTTTGTTTCATATCTTGTCACTATCTGAAATCCGAATTTCGTCGAGATCTTGTTATTTCGGACAAAATCCAAAGAATAAAATTCAAATCCGGTTCTTTTTAAACTGAGATTTCCGAGATCTCACCAAGATTTACCGAGATTTCGGCAAGATTTGCTGAGATCTCGGTGATTTTTAACCGAACGGAAATTAGTCCAAAAACCGTCAAAATTTTTTTAAGTTTTTTGTGGATGGTCCTGACACATCACTAATCTTCCCATAAAATTTTTAGATAATGATCAAATATGAGGAATTATGAAAAATTCAGACAGTACTACTGAAAGTTGACCGATAAATCTCAACCAAATGAAAAATAGTTCAAACTATGTTACAAAATTTTTGTGGATGGTATGATGCATCTGTGGATGGTTATGATGCATCACTAATGCTCTCATAAAATTTTTTAGATAATAATTAAGCTTGAGAAAATTTTAAAAATTCTTACAACCGAGGTATTTAATTTATAACCGTGAGAATTAATGTGCATAGGCTAATTGGATGATCTACCGACTGTTTCACATGAAAAACGTTGTGAAGAATCTAATCCGGTCAAATTTGGTCAAAAAAAGAAATTTCGGTCAAATTTACCAAGATCTTAGGGATTGTAGCAATTTGAATTTTTTTTTTCCCAAAATTTTTTACTTTGGTCGGTACTATGAAGCCTGGGAGGGTCCGAAATCCGAGATTTTACAAAATTTCACCAGGATTTTGATACTTGCTCCTGAATCGGTGCATATGTTTGTATATCCTATCATTTGGTGCTTTCTTAATAGTAGTATCTGCTAGATTGCTGCTAAGATGTTTGGGTGCACTGATTCAACTGAATTGTACACTTGTAGATGGTAAAAAAAAAAAATTCAAATAAAGAGTTTTTTTTTTGTTATTTTTACATTTAGCATTGCATACATATGCAGCCTCTATATGAAAAAGAATGATTCAAGTTAATTAGTGGCGTTTAGTCTCCAGCAAGCCCATATTGAACCTCAAGCAGGGTTCAAAAAATCAACGAAAAGTGCTCGATTTTCATGATTTTCACCCGTATCGACACGGTCTGACTTTTAAAACCGTTCGGTAAATCGGTCAAATTCAAAAATTCAAAAAAAATTATACAACGTAAACTGATCAAAAATTGACGAAAATCGCTCAAAAAATTATTCACCAAAAAAATTTCAACTAGTTCGTCAATTTTTAATTTTTTATTTCAAAATTTTAATTTTGAAATTATACGAATTTGATGATTTTTCCGATTTTTGAAAATCGATTTTCGCGTGATTTTCAGAAAAACGATAAGTGAAACCTTGACCTCGAGACAACGTAATTTAGTCGATCATTCATAGATCATCGTTAGTACTGTGCCCTCTCAAGAACTCGTCAGGCACAAATGATTCAATCTCTTTTTTATCTCTCTATTTTGAGCGAAGAAACGATGTATTTCTAGCCTACTAGAAGTGGTTCAATTAGGTTGACGCCCACGGGTGCCAAACGACTTTAAGCACACAGACAAGAGAGCAATAAAATGCCCTTGAAACATTACACCAATCGATATATTCCCCTTTACTGTTCTACTGATTTGGATCCGTCGTGGACCGAGAGAGCGAAACGCAAAAAACGAAGTGAGCGAGGTGTTTTTTTGCACAGACGGCAACGTGGATGGATTGGAAGCACGTGAAATCCCCTCTACTGCTCTACTGATTTTGACCTGGTAACGATAGTACAAAATCTCAGCATGTAAATACACTGTCTGCAGGGCGAAGGACTTTCACACGTGGTGCCATGGTCGCGAGAAGCGACGTTTTGTGGAGTTCGCCTCCATTTGCAGCAATTTCCCTTCATTCCATTCCCTTTCCTATTCTCTTTTCCATATTCATTCCCTTTATTTTCTACCATCTTCAGCAGCTTCCCCTTGAATGAATTTGTGAAGGGATTGGAGAGAGAATCCCTTTGTAGACAGATTCTCTCTCCATTTCCCGTTCGACGGGAATCGCGAAGGGAATTCACTGGAGCATTTGGGATCTCTTCGCGAAGGGATTTGGAGGTTGAAGGGAAGCTGCTGGAGATAGTAAAGGCCGGAGAATGGAACAAGCTAGACGACAAAATGCTGCACCGAATCCAATGGAGGCACCTAACACGCGCGCGAACAGATTAAAAGATACTCCCTCCGTAAGCTTTTATATACCGAGGCACCTAACACGAGCGCGAACAGATTAAAAGATCCTCCGTAAGCTTTTATAAGATTTACTTTTTTTTTAATGATCTTAAGATCTTTTTTTCTATACTCTTATTTATTTTCTTTTAATTATATACATTTATTCATTACCACCTATATAAAATATATCTTTCATCTTCTAAGACAATTAAGTAGGGACATCTAAATTATTTTCTCTCATACTTCTCTCAATTTCAACACAACCCTAATCCTTTCGTAAAGTCAAAATACGCCTTATAGCATGTAAAATAAGACCACCTTAATTGGCTTTTAGCATGTATACATCAACTTTGGCCTACGTGAAAGAGTGAGAAAAGAGTTAGCTCTTAAATAAGAACCAACTTTGCATAAGAGCATTGGTGGATTATTTATGTACAATAGATAAGAGATAGTTAGTACACAACATATATGTTGGATTATTTGGGCCAAGCCCATTTGATTGAGACAATAAATTTTAGAAAATCTCAAAGGCCCACCTCATGAGGAGCATGTGCACTAGCAATAGTACCACATTGCTAGCCTAAAGTGGTGAGCACTAGTTTAAATAGTGGAGTGTGCTACACCATGGTAGACCATGGAGAAAGGGAGAAAGAATACACACGCGCCGCCGGGCTGGCGCTGGCAAGGCACTCGCGCTGAATGGTCCGCCGACTCCCAGGGCTTTGGCGTAGGCGCAGCCTTCCTTGCAGACATTACTTTGCTACTCTAATCGCGGTTGTAGTATGAGATAAGGACATCGTAATGATCCCGTAATGGACTCCGATCGTGGGCACGCCCTCGAGTCGTGTTCGTTACGGATTGTTACCAGTGGCTCCTTTATATATCGCGCCGCCATTATCCGGGAGAGATAGAGTTTTCGCACTTAGCTGCTTGCCGCTTCTCGCTGGCTTATCAAGTTCGCTTCGCCCAGACGGCAGGCACCAAATGAACGGGAAAGGTGTCTCAAACCGTCTGGCCCTCGTTCTTGCACCGAGAGGACGAATCAGGTTTTTGGGAAGCGCCGGCCATCAGTTTCCACGCCACCGCCACGGCTCGCCTTCTCGGACGCTCAGAGCGGCCGCTAGGCATCGCTGGCCGATCGCGGGCTAGGCTCGCCTGCAGATCAGACGCGCTTACAACGCTTCATCGCTTCCATCTCGCATTAACGAACAAGATGCTATAATGTTTCTACTGCTTATTTTCAATCTATTGATTGTGAGCACATTAGATGGATATATGTGTAGTCTTCAGCATATGCATCTATAGTATGCTCTCCTCGTTATTCGTTACCGATAGTCAATCACATGTTGTTCATGATTTACTTTTGGATTAAATTAAACCTAAATGTGCCTTTATTTCTAACAATCCAAAACCGAATATAGGCGCTTAGGTTTATCAATGGTCGGCTTTGCCGAGGCATCGAGGCCGAAAAATTCACCGTGTGCACTTCAAAAGATGGCGCATAAGGGTCACCTTGTGGCTTACAAATATGAACGTGTTCGTGTCGAACGGCAAACCGTGAGGATATGGAACCAACTCTCAAAAGGAGAAGGCATATCGGGATGCCAACACACTCTTTGGGAGCCGTTTAGTGTTCTTGCCGATCGTCTGTGCGATGTGTATATGCACATTAAAGACGCCTGGCGAACTGTGGATGCTCTGAATGCTAAGTTCTATGAGCCCGATGTGAGGAATCGTATATCATGAAGCAATATCATGACTACAAGATGGTGGATAACCTGCTTCAGAGTTGGAGCAGTGCTCATGAGATACGTTCTCGCCAGTGAACTCGAACTTCTCAAAATCCACTACCCGACAGTTTGTGGTCAGGGGCATTATTGCCAAATTACCTCCTTCATGGAGGAATTTTGCCACATCTCTCAAAACATAAGAGACAAGAGATTTCTCATGGAGAACTGATTGCGCCTCTAGATGTTCGAGGAGAAAGCTCGAAGCTAAGGATGCACTGTGAAAGGAACTGAGGGCGCCTAGCGCCAATGTGGTGCAACAAGCTTCTCACATGGCAAGAACAAAGGGAAAAATAAAGCCAAACAAACCACTAATTTCAAGAAGAAGAAGTCAATGAACAAAGATGAGAAGCCCTACTTTGTTTTGCGGTGAGATTGGACATCACAAACAAAGGTCCAAATCGCATACAGAAGGGTGAGCAAGGACAGTAATCAACTCAAAGTCTCGCTAACGTGACCATTGGCAATACCGAGGAGGAACTTGCGGGTATGGTAACGCATCTATTGTTCTTTCAAGAAATCACTCACCGATTGGTGGATTGATACCGAGCTAATGTTCATGTGTGTGATGATCTCTTTGTTCTCTTCTTACCAGGTCGTAAGGATTGCTCCGTGTTGATGGGAAACAGCTTGAATGCTTCGTTTGGTGTTGGCACTCAGATCTCAAGTTTACTTCGGGAAAGATTGTGCAAATGAAGAACGTGCAGCATGTCCCTCAATAAATAAAAACCTGTCGCTCCCTTCTATGTAGAGAAGGGTTCAAAGTGGTGTTTGAGTCTAATAAAGTAGTCGTGGTCTAAGCATGGACTTTTTATTGGTAAAGGCTATGAATGCGAGGCTTGTTCCGCTTTTTCCTTTCTCGATTTTTGCAATAAAGTTGTGAACCATATTTGTGATATTTCCAATGGAGGTGAAGCCGATGTTTGGCACTCACTGCTATGTCATTTAAATTTTGGTTGTATGACTCGGCCGCTAGTATGAATTTAATTCCAAAATTCCTACCGCCAAAGGTCTCTAAGTGCCAAAGTTGTGTGCAATCAAAGCAACCTCGCAAAACCTCACAAGGCAAATGGAGGAGAGAAACTTGGCACCATTAGAACTCATACATTCATCTTTGTGAGATGAATGGTGTGTTGACTAAAGGAGGAAAAAAGATATTTCATGACTCGATTGATGATGCATCTAGATACCGCTATGTTTATCTCAAGGAAAACTAAAGATGAGGCTTTAGACTACTTCAAAGTCTATAAGGTTGAAGTTGAAAATCAATTAGAAAGAAAAATCAAAAGGCTTAGGGTCGATCGTGGCTGAGTACTTCTCATGAGTTCGACTTATTCGTAAGGAACATGGAATTATTCATGAGAGGACACCTCCTATTCGCCCCTACTAATGGGGTTGCCGAAGAAAGAACCGCACTCTAACTGATTTGGTAAATGCCATGTTGGACACCGCGTCTATCTAAGGAATGGGGCGGGGTGAGGCCCTGCTGGACTTCTTGTCACGCTTTTGAATAAAGTTCTTCTAAGAATAAGGAGAAACCCCATATGAAGAATGGGAAGGAGAAAACCATCACTTTCATACTTGCACGTGGGGTTGCTTGGCTAAAGTCAATGTGCCCATAACTAAAAGCTAAACTTGGACCTAAGACATGGATTGTGTCTTTTCGATACGCCTACTCCGGAGCATTGCCTATAGATTTTTAGTAGTAAAGTCTGAGGTATCCTGACATGATCGTCTACAATCATGGAATCCAGAGATGCCACCTTCTTTGAGGGCATATTTCCATGAAAGATTTGCATAGCGTTTCTAGTCAAAAACCCCGAGATAATTCCTAACCTATTTGCACAAACTTCGAGGATTCGAACAGATAATTCGAGCAAAATCCTCGAGGAGGATGATAACAGGTGGCTCCTAGGAGGAGCAAGAGACAAAGGATGGTTAAACTTTGGTAATGATTTCACTTTGTACCTTGTGGATGATACACCCACTCTATTTCAGGCTTATGCATCTTTCTCGATGCACTACCGGAAGGAGGTAAATTCAGAGTGAGATGGATTCTATTCTGCCTAACGGAACTTGGGAGCTCAAGGTAACTGCCTTATGGTTGCAAACCCGTATGTAAGGGTGTTCAAAAAGAAACTAAGGCCTGATGGTACTATTGAAAAGTACAAGGCTAGACTTGTGGCTAAGGGTTATACGCAGAAAAGGAAGGAGAGGATTATTTTGATACTTATTCAATTGCTAGGATCACAACCATCCGGGTACTTTATCCTTGGCTGTCTCTCATGGTCTCATTGTCCATCAAATGGACGTGAAGACAAATTTTTCTTAATGGAGAGCTAGATGAGGAGATCTACATGGATCACCAGATGGATTTGTGCTACCCTGACATGAGAGCAAGGTGTAAGTTATCAAATCTCTTTATGGCCTTAAACAAGCACCTAAACAATGGCATGAGAAGTTCGATAGAACATTGACACAAGTCAAGCCACAGAACGAAGCCGCAAGTGTGTGTATTATCGCCATGGTGGGGGGTGAGGGAGTTATTCTGCGCCTATATGTGGATGACATTTTGATCTTTGGGAACAAACCTTGATGTGATCAATGAGGTCAAGTCTTTCCTCGTCTCAGAAATTTTGATATGAAAGATCTCGGAGGCGTGATCTTGAACATCAAGTTAGTCAAAAGTGAGGATGGGATTAGTCTTTTCAATCCCATTATGTGGAAAAGGTTTTGAGTCGGGCTATTCTGATAGCAAGCCTTCTCCAACACCTTATGATCCAAGTGTGATTCTTCTAAAAACAAGAGAATTGCTAGAGATCAAATGAAATACTCTCGTATCATTGGATCTCTCATGTACTTGGCTAGCGCTTACAAGGCTCGATATCTCATTTGTCAGAGCAAATTGACCCGCTTACTTCTAACCCGGAGATGATCATTGGCGCACTCGAAGAGTTATGCAAGTTACTTGGTGGGTACAAGAAATTATGGAATACACTATACCGCGTACCTTCGGCATTTAGAGGGTTATAGTGATTCAAATTGATCTCGATGCCGATGAGATTAAGGCCACCAAGGATACATGTTTACACTTGGTGGGGCGCTGGTCGTGAGGTCTTGCAAAATGCATCATTTTGACACTGGCCAACTATGGAGGCAGAATTGATCAGATTGATACGCAATCGTTGAGGCAGAATGGCTACGTGAACTCTTGATGGATCTTCCTGGGTTGAAAACCAATACCGCCATTCTTATGAATCGTGACAATCAAACAAGCTTATTGTTAAAGTGAATACTTAAAGATAACTTGAAATCCTCAAGACATGTGAAAAGACGCTTGAAGTCCGTCAGAAATTGAAAACTCCTGAGTGATAGCATTGGATTATATCCAGACGGCTAAAAACCTGGCAGATCCCTTCACTAAAGGGCTATCACGAATGTGATAGATAACGCATCAAAGGAACTAGGCATGAGACTCCATGTGAGTTATACCATAGCGGTGAACTCCAACCTATGTGATCGGAGATCCCGTGAATTAGGTCCCGGGAAAAACAAGCTAATGTTAACCGAGGAGAGTAATTTTTCAACTAGTTTCAAGTGAAGATGCAATACTCTCAAATCAGATGGCAGGTTGGCTTTTGCCTTAATGTGTTCATGGCTTTATTTAGCCAAGATGTCATCCTACAGAGCATCTTGAAAGAACACACCTATATGAGATTGATCGCTGAAAGTCGCAAATTATGAGACTTGGGCACTCTAGTAAGCTCATGAAGAGACCATGGAGTACGACTTATATGCTCCACCCGAGGGAAGCCTATTGGCAGCCTAGTATCGCCTAAGGCTTTAAATGAAACTCAACGCACAAAACTTGCAATTCAAGGCTTAGTCCATTGTTCAAGTTGTATCAGTGTAATTTGAGTCCTAGGTGCAATTCAAGGCATAGTCCATTGTCAACCGTAAATGTCGTATATTAACAAACTTTGGGAACAGTAAGACTCGTCGCTGGGACTTTGAGATCCGGGATTGTTGGATTATTTGGCCAAGCTCCATTTGATTGAGACAATAAATCCTAGAAAATCTCAAAGGCCCACTCTCACGAGGAGTATATGCACTAGCAATAGTACCACATTGCTAGCCTGGAAAGGTGAGCACTAGTTTAAATAGTGGAGCTGTGCTACACCATGGTAGAACCATGTGGAGAAAGGGAGAAAGAATACACATCGCTGCCGCCGTCGCCTCGCAGCCGGGCTCTGCCGCACGGTTTCGGGGAGCTGGATTCACTGCGTGAATGGTCCGCGACCTTGGCCCAGGCTTTGCGTAGGCGCACCTCCTTTTGCAGACATTTTGCTACTAATCGCGGCTAGTATGAGATAAGGACACCGTAATGTATCCCGTAATGGACTCCGATCGTGGCACGCCTCGAGTCGTGTTCGTTACTGATCACATTGCAGGCCTTTATATATCATCGCGCCATATCCGGGAGAGATAGAGTTTTTCGCACTTAGCGTTGCCGCTTCTCATCAAGGCCGCATCAAGTTCGCTTCGCTCCCAGACGCTGGCAACGGCTAACGGAAAGGTGTTCTCGAAACCGTCCGTCTCCTCGTTTGCACCGGACGATTTAATCGTGTTTTGGGAAGCGCTTCTACGCGATCGTTTCATCGCCACCGCCACGGCCGTTTTCCTCGACGCTCGTGAGCGGCCGCTAGGCATCAAGGCCGATCGCGGCGCTTCGCCTCTGCAGATCAGACGCGCTACAACGCTTCATCGCTTATTCGCATACCCAACAAGATTATAATGTTTCTACTGTTTATTTTCAATCTATTGATTGTGAGCACATTAGATGGATATATGTGTAGTCTTCTAGCATATGCATCTATAGTATGCTCCTGTTATTCGTTACCGATAGTCAATCACATGTTGTTCATGATTTACTTTTGGATTAAATTAAACCTAAATGTGCCTTTATTTCTAACAATATAGAGATAATTTTTAGAGACAGTTATCGTACAAAAATAACTTTTAGCTTATTCTAGACGGTATAAATGAGAATTAGAGTAAGCAGTGGGTTTTCGTGTTGCAGGTACTCTTATAAAAATGAACGAGTTGTAATAAATTTTCAGCCGTCGGTTCAGATAAACCGTGACGACCGAGCAAGCGAAAGGACGGTGTTTGGTCAGACTACGTGTGATGCAATCCAAGATGGCGACGCCGGAGCCTAAAGCTATGGCTTTACTACACTACTAGTATTTTCTGCCGACGCGTGATGAAAGTGACAGCGAAAGGGGCACGGAGAAAAAAAAGGGCATAGCTAGCGGAAAGAAGGCAGCTTGAGACCAGCCCTCGTGCGGCGTAGAAACCGATGAGCCCAAAAGGTCGGGAGGAAAGCCGGTGTGCAGAGAGCAGCTGCACATGCTAGCAACCATGCCCTGTAGCTGTATATTTCCATTCCATCTCCTGCATGCTGCCGTTTCGCCCTGAGAATCCTGCGAGACTTCTTCTTGTGAGCCGTCCTGAGCTACGGCTCATCGACCGCCAAGGATTTTCACCGCCGCAGAATGCAAATTTTATGCGATGATGCACGCATCACGCATGGCGTGCGAGTGAGATGCTCAGAAGTCAGAAGGCTATGTATATTTGGCCCTTTTGCATGTATATTTTTTTTTTTTCATTTTTGTCTCTCTTCGGAATAAATTTGCTGATCTGATCCTCTTCTCTACCGCATAAGCATCAACATCCTCCATCCTGCCGAGCTCAACGGGAAAGAGAGCTACGGTGCCAACGATCTGCTACGTTAGAGGAGCATATTGGAAACACGCATCGTCTATCGATGATTCCACGACGGAGAAGGAGAATAAATTTATAATTTCATCTAGAACTAAGCTAATAATAATAATAAAGTGTGCTTAAAAAAAGCGAAAGGCCTGATTTCGAAATTGTCCAGAGTTTTTTATGTTGTTTTCGTTGAGTAATGACGTCACTGCTTAGTTCTTGTTTCTTGTCCGCTCTCTGCTCTGAGCTACTCAACAGTCCACTCGAGAGTCCAGAGCGCAGGCCACGACCCACGAGCCTGCGAGAGCTGACAGCCTCGTGATACGGTGACGCGGCCGACGCCGATAGAGATCTACGGGACACGTATTTGGTTTGATTGATTAACGTGGGCTCCACAGGTCCAGAAATAACGTGCTACTGTTGGAGTTTATGGGTTTGAGCAATACAGAAATCCCCACTTAATTAGTGAACCCCTGATCACTTTCGGCAAGTGCCAACACTGGCCGTGGGCGTGACATGCTTGACAGTGACCTCTCGATGCATCATGGTAGGTATACGGCCATGCTGTGCAGCAACAAAACTGCACGGCGGACAGTCGCAACTGCGTGCACGAACGTATAACTCGTCTACTTAGGTGTGTTTGGTTGTCTGCATCAAATAGTATATGTATGCGATGGTTTATGAAAAAAACTATTCATGTTTTTTGTTGCTTAAATAGAACCATCACATCCTAAACCAAGTGCTACAAATTTGAGAAATATTCTCTTTAATTTGAGAAATATTCTCTCTAGACGCTGAATCATTCCATTCACTCAAAATAATAGAATCAAATGGTACAGAACCATCCCATCCTATTCAATCTTATCCCATCACCCAAACGCACCCCTACACTCTTACAAGACCATGTACATCACTGTATATATCAGCTGTATGCATGCTAATGTATCGTGTTTCGTACGCCCGTGCGACGTACGAACAACTGTTGGAAATTGAATTATCTACGAGGCCTCTTGTGTATCTCTCTCCTTGTGTTTGAATTGGTTAGGAGCTGTTAAACACTGCATAAGTACCGTTATTTGGTTCGAATTAACAGTTACCCGTGATTTAATTCAGGTTAATTACAACAGTTACCCCGAGAGTAAACACTTTGTTCTTATAATAAAAGGTCTGGAGACGTTCGATCATTCTCTATTTCTTTCTTACATCGTTCTCCTCCTCTGGAAAAACTACGTTGCGCTGTTGAAATGGTGTACCACACCAGCCTTCTTTCAAAGCGTGTACGGGGGAAAGGGAGGAGAGCGACTATTTATGAACCATTGTCACATAGAATACCTGCACCGGGCTGCAATAATGTTTCTAAACTACGCATCTGTGTAACCGCTTAGCTTCTTTTTGCGCTGTCTACCTCCATGACTAATAAGTCTATGCTACTACTCTCTGTTCATCGTCAAGTTCTACTATAGGTCAGGCGCATGATTGATCTTGTCTGCCGTCAGTAGCGACTTTATACCACCGATGATTTGTGATTTTTTGACTCGTAGCGTAATCTGGAACTAAAATATTGCTAGGTTTCCAACAACAAACAACGTGCAAGCTGTACTTGGGTTCATTTGTCGTTCGACCTGACTCCTGATCGATCGAGCCTGTCAGGCTTGGAACGCAGCTACTAATTGCGCTTGGCATGTTCTGATGACTGATGAGACGGCCGGATCGTGGGGTCAGTTTAACATATATACACGTACAGTTCCTGATGTTTACCCTGTATTACTTTTCCAGGTTCTCATCGTCAACGTGACTAACCTGTAAGTGCTGACAGGGCAGAACTGCAACGCATCAGCTGCATCACTGCTGATACGACATAGCCATAGGGGTTGAAGTCCAAATGTGCACTATATGGGATGGGTCGGAGACGAGAAAGCTAGCAATAACACCTTTCCTTTTTTTTCTTTTCTTTTTGCGTTGCTTTTGTGTGTAATGGCGGGTGCAGGTGCAGTCGATCGAACGTATCTAGTAGTTGGCGGCTGAGATAGTTGGTGGCTGAGATCCACACTTTGTACTAAACAGAGACTGCTTGCATCCTTTCCCTGACAGGCGCCTTACACAATTATTGGTGACATGTCATCGGTGTCAGTGGCCACCTAAGGAGATTCCACCTACAACCAAAAGAACAGAGTTCCGTACATGCATTGTCGACTTTCTACCTTAGCCTGTACTTGGCCATCCAACCAAGTGGCCAGTAGTATACTCGTTTTATCTCTTGTCACCTCACTCGTCAGTCGAAGGAGAAGTAGCACAAATACCGTATGGAACATGGATGGAGCGGTGCCTGGTGGTAACAACATGATCACGATCTAGTTGTTTTGCATGATTGAACGGACAACATCTGAACATGCACGCCATCCTCGCACGCAAGCCAATGAGCCAATCCAAGTCCGCGTCGTTTTTGTGTGTATTATTACAAAATACAAACCCGTCTGTAATTAAGACAGTCAAACAGCGCGTGCTCTTTTGTGAACTTGTGAAGTATACAAAAGGGAAATTGGTCATATGACAGCAGCTGCCGTCACACATGCGTAAGGTACCATATGCATATCAGCGCGTCTTCTTTGGACAGTACTGAAGTGCTGAACCCAAATACTAACTTACACCAGTTGGACTTAAATATTCAACCTGTCTCTTGCATGGTGCATGTAGCAAAGATGATCTGAACCATCGAAGCGATACTTTATACATACCTGTCGCGAGTCGAACTCGCGACAGTGTACGCGGACACTCTTGCAACCGTGAATCTATCAGCTGATGTGAAATGCTGCATTTTGAAACGAACACTACAACAGCGATATCCTGTGTGTCCAGAAACGCATGCGCCGAAACATCAGAGAAACTTCCCGCTAGCTGTTTGTTTATCACGTGCATGCATGGTGCTAGCTAGTTTCTACATGAAAACGGTAAAAAGAGAAGACAAATATATCGGTCAAGGATTAGCTGGCAAGATTCGTGCGGAGCAAGTCGAGCAGATAAACATATATACTAGTCAACTACAGTCAAGTATATATGCTTTATCAATCGTCACGATTCTCCAGTGTTTCGTCGCTTTCGTGTGGTATCGTGCGCCATGGACCGACGCTAGTGCGATCCGACGTATATACGTGCTTTCGTTACACCATAAACATCGACTCAGTCAATGCACACGACACTCTTGTCCTTGTTTTTTTCTCTCTGTTCTGTTCTGCAGGGAATAAACAGGGCGAGATATGGAGGTAAGATGTCTAAAAGGAAGGTAAGATGAATGCAGTGCAGCAGGGTTCACAAAATCGTCGAAAACCGGTCGAAATTCGCGGTTTTCGACTGTGACAAGCCGGTTCGAAACCCTAAACCAATCGGTAAACCGGTTGAATTAAAAAAAAATTCAAAAAATTTGAAAAAATTTATGCGGTGAAAACCGATCGATTTTTCGAGAAAACCGACGAAAACCGCTCCAAAAATCGATCGCTCAAAAGGCTCACCTCGCCGATCGATTTTTCAAGAAAACCGACCGGTTTTTGTCTTTTTTTAATTCTTTTTTGAAATTTTTTGTTCAAACTCTAGGTTTCAAAACACTTCGGTTTTTGACGATTTTCGATCGGTGCCGAGCAGAATTCGATTTTCAACCTCAAAACGATTTTGTAAACCCTACGGTGCAGGCCGAGGCAGGAACAGTAGTCGGTTCATGTAAGAGAGGAGGTAGGTTTGATCCATGAGTTCTGACCCTTTTTTTTTTAGGGAGACTAGGGAACGGTATACCGTTGCAACGGTATAGCCGTGAAACTTATGAAACTTATCAGTTTCAGTGCTGGTTTTACGAGTTTCAGTGTTTAGTTTCATCGGTTTCATGTTTCATCAGTTTTTAGTGCTAAGTTTCATGAGTTTCAGTGTAAAAATTCGTAATTTTCATGAGTTTCAGAGGTATACCGTAGAAACGGTATACCGTTTCTTAGTTTTTCTGTTTTTTTTTTACTACGAGAGGACGCACCAACATAGACAACTCCCCCACGCACACCCTACAGATATATACGTGGATGCATTCCTAGCACAAGTTTAATTTAAAGTAAAAATTAGAATCTTACAGAACGTGAGTACACGTTTTTTATCACTGAATGTATTTATATGTGTATATAATTTTATATCCGAAAATTAAGCTTGGGAAAAATGAGCCACAAGCCCACAACTGTTGAGCCGGGGTTCGAAGCTGGTGGGCTGCGTGGGCAGCTGCTCATAGGGGAGCTTGCCAAGCTTCTCGGGGTTACTTCCTCGCCTATATACAAGTAACAGCAGTCATGTCTGGCCCAACCGTTGCACCACAGGGCCCACCGTTTCGCGTCCTGGTGGCCCAACACCTCAAACGGGTCCCTAGCACCAAAGCGCAACCCAAAAGCGGCAAGGCGACGCCGTTCCAAATTCCATTTTCGGTTCACATTTCGTTACCTCTTAAATCTAAAATTTTGATAAATCTTATTATTTTAAATAAAATCTAGATAAAATTAAAAAAGCAAAATTCAAATTCGAAAAATTTTAGATCAAAATTTCTGAAATTTCGTCGGAAATTACCGAAATCTTGGTAAAATTCAACTGAACGAAAAATAGTTCAAACAATATCAAAAAATTTGAATTTTTTTGGATGGTCATGACACATCTGTAGTATTTCCACAAAAATTGCAGATGATGATCAAGTCTGGGGAATTTTTAAAAATCTAACAGTGCTACTGTCCTGATAAAAGGCTAACCGACAAATTTCAACCGAATGAAAAATAGTGCAAACTACGTTAAAAATTTTTAAAAATTTTGTGGATGGTCCCGACACATTCATAATATTCTCATAAAATTTTCAGAATATGATCAATCTTGATGAATCTTCAAAAATTCAGACAGTGACACTGAAGACTGATTGACAAATTTCAAGTGAATGAAAAATAGTTCAAACCACGTTATAAAATTTTAAAAAATTTTATGGATGATCTTGATGCACTAATGTTCCCATAACAACAATACTCAATCCAAACATTAACAACCAAAGGGAAAGGATCACGTATAACACCGCAATATGATTTAGCATTAGTATCAACTAAGGGCCTGTTTGGATCCATGCAGCTAATAGTTAGCTGCTAAAAATTAGCTGGACTGGATCCAAACACCTCCAGCTAATAGATCAGCTAACTATTAGCTAGGCACCCAGCTAATAGTTATCTCATTAGCTAGCCAAACCCAGCTAATAGCAGCTAATAGGTGGCATTTAACTAAAATACCCTTCGCGTCTACCACCAATAGCATTTAATAACATGGGTATTCTAGACAATAGCATCTATTAGCCACATATTAGCTGGTGGATCCAAACACCCTCCAACTAATAGTTAGTCAGCTAATAGTTAGCTAGCTAATATTAGCTATGAACTATTAGCTAGCTAACTATTAGCTGCTAATGGATCCAAACAGGCCCTAAGCAGGTGCAGAAACCACACGGCTATTCAAACAACGATCGGCCGACATATTTGGTAAATGGGTATGAAATACAACCCATCAGATGGCCTAATGTCCCCAAAATGTGCCATCCACATGGCTGGCTCCATCCAATCTGTCAAAAAAAAACTGCCAAATTTTTTGAGTCTATTAGCAAAGAAAATTGCTTGACAGGTTGAGTCTATTAGCAAACCAAAACGCCTATTGAGATCGTTCTGCAGTTAGCTTATCTGACTTTAGATTACTGACACGATGAGATTACACGTGATAGAACCACGTGCAGTAATCCAAAGTCTGACTGCAGAGCATGGACGCCCCCCGACTCCCTCTCCCTCGGCAGTATCTCTCCGCAGCGACCATTCGGAGCTGTCTTCCCCGGCGGAACCATCGAGATGCTTCCCCTCCAATTCAAATTCCTCTGGTCCGCGCTGTGGCCTTGCGCCAGCCTCCAGAGCTTTTGGCAAGGTGAGGAAGCGAGTGAATTGATTTGGCCCCGCTTGTTGATGTTGTCACTGCTGCTGTTGGTGTGGTGGATTGGGGCTTCTGCTTTTGTGCTGTACTTTGGGTTTATGCTGCTCGGGTGGGGCGGGGTTAAAGCATGTAGCTTGCTACTTTGCTGCTTCTGGTGCGTTTTTTATCTGAAAATTTCCTTAAATTGGTTTGATTTGCCTCAGATGCAGTAATGTGAGTGCGTTCGAGCTTGATCAGTGTGATCACGTAACGTTTTTGAGCTTCATGGCTTTGAATCTCAACTAAGAACACCACTGTCAAGTTCGAAGCCATTCCTTTAGTTTTTTGGATGACTATCTGAAAATACTAAACTGCTGATCTAGAATTCGTTCCACAGTTCCATGATTTCTAGCAAACAACGTAGACACGTGCATACAAATTCGAACATCAAAGCGTAAATTAATTTCATATCACTACATCAGTAACCACGAAATAATCAATGGAACAAGATTTCAGTCAAATTCACACTTAACATCCAAATGTGGCGGTGTAGTTGTTTGAGGGGGTTTAGTCCCGTTGGGAGTTGAGTTCAGTTTGGGCTGCAGATAAACCCACGGGAGCCAGTTGTAGCAGCTCCTTCGGCGAAGCGATGATGAAAGTATATGAGTTGAGTTCAGGCTGTAGTGCATTTGAGCCTTGTGGTATTACAATATGTAGCCGGTTGCTTTGCTTATCATCCAACTTATCTGCCACCTTTTTGGACATGTCACTCGACTTATTCAAACGTGATATTTTCATTTGTGTACTTGTGAACATGGTTTCACCTTGAGGTCATCGGATTTTTAGTTTCACGCAAAATGGAAAATCATATCATCTAAAGCAAGTTATATCATATGATATGTTCTTTTTTTTTAAAAAAAAAAAAAAAGACATATCAATATCATTTGGCTTGTTCTTTCCTTGTAATCTCTACCAAAGCTAGACGTCGTTTTATGCCAAATCCTTATTGTCTGACAAGAACAGTTACGCAGAGTTGATCTTCTATATTGCTGTTTATGCTTAAAGGAATGGGATAATTTATGCAAGATTGCAGAACCATCGCCTCAAAAAGTCCCCGGCCAAAGCTAGACCGTGAGACAGGAACCAGACGTCAGAAGGTTGTCTTGCATAATTTACATTTCATGTTTGAAATTAAATGTTGACGTCACCTTCCTCACTCATTTTACTTGAATAATATCGCTTAACACGAGCTAGCTTTCACCTGAGCATCCCATGATCTGACAGCCTCCTTTCTTTTTGCTTCAATGTGTTGACATCATGTCAATCACAGGATGGGGTGTTGATTTGGCTTCCAGAATATACCGCAAAAATGTTGAGGACTTAGAGATAAAGCCGCTCTGTTTGTATCTCGTGTTCTTGTATCTCGTACTCTTATTCCAGTGGTTTATGATCTAACGTGATTTCTTATTTGGCAGTTCATGGAAGAACAAGAGAATCAGTCCTAGGAAGCAGCGAAAGAGTTGGAATAGAACCAGAGTACCAGGTATTGTAGTGGGCAACTTACGCTTCTAATGATGCGGTCTTCAGTTCTTCAAAAACAACAATTATTTTCTCATCCGCCATACTTCATTTTCATATGTTCTCCCCAGTTAATTGTTGAGTGAATCACTGCCTTAAATAGCTTGCTTTTTGTTTAGCTTGCCTTGACGCATAAAGTTTGATTACTTCTATCAGGAATACACAGCACTCAAGGCAGATTGAAATGAAAAAAAAGCAGTAGAAGTCAGCGAAGTTTAAGTCCTTGATAAAGGGACATTTGTCATCTGAGTCAGAGATCATACTTGAGGGAACCTCGCGATAGATATGATGAGCATTGACGAAAATGCATTTTCTCCTGAGCTTAAAGGTGATGACTCACGTCCTATTTATTCTAACAAGTGTAAGAAGGTATCTGCACATGAAGAAGAAAACAGCAACAGCGAAAGATTGAAGAGGTTCAAGAAACTCAAATCCAATTCTATTTTGGATGCGGCCTTGTCGTCAAATCACTTGATGGGAAGCAAGCAGCCCAATGTAAGGGTCGAAGTTGATGATTCTGAATCAAAAGCATCAGGTGTCAAGAGCAAGGACAAAGGACAGAACACTATCTCTTGTGTACCAGTAAATGCATCATGGTAATTAAGCCACGAGAGGTGCTGTAATACTCTAGAAAATCAACTAAGCAGATAATAGTATTAGTGAGTAATTAGATCAGTAATTAACGAAAATCATTTGCAAAAATTTTAAATAGCGAATAGAATGAATAGAAGTAGAAAGGGGATTGCCGTCAGACCCACAGGCGAGGTATTGATCATCGAGATACCAAACCCGTTGGGGCCGAGTCGGCACCTCTCGCTAGATCGGGCTCATCCTTCGGTAATCGTACTTACCTGTCGGACTGCGGGTGTCCGTAGCAATTTCGTTCAATAGGAGTGAAGGTCTGCAGTAACTCAGTAAATGGGAAGGAGGGGAGAGCTTGGTAAAAGCAGTCATTTGACTAGTCCTCAAGCCAACTGAAGGTCCATCCCCCCAGCCTTCCAGTACGTCGTGCGAGGCAAGCCAGAGCCATACCCCCTTTTTACTCATCGGTCACAAGGAGCAAGCAACCAGCCTCCATTCTTTTACCGACAGAGGGCAAGGCAAGCCTCCCATTCTTTCCTTTCTTCTCCAACCAAGAACACGAGAGCACAAACCACCAAAGGCAAAACCGAAGAAGATCCCCAAGAGACGAACCGGAGCCAGGAGATCCTCAAGAACCAGAAGGATCCCCAAGCCCAAGAACCTGGAGAGGAGGAGAAGCCCCAGAAGCCAGAAGCAAGGAGGATCCCCAAGACGAACTAGAACAAGGAGAAGCCCTCAAGATCAGAGCCCGCGACCTCACCTTCTTTCCACTTCAACCGAACCCTCATACTCAACCGATCTCAGGTGCACAACCGTTCCTAGTAGCAGTAGCAGTACTACTTCCTAGTGGTCTCAGTATTGAACTCTAGGGTTGCATAGATTTTTCTCTTGCCGTCCCTCTAGAGCATGCATCATAGACCAAGATTTCCAAATCAAAGGTAAGAGCAAATGGTAAAGATTAGACAAAACACAAAGGGGTCGAGTAGTATCTGTTCTTATATGTCAATAGAGCGAATCGGCCAGTAGGGGAAGGAGAAGGCCGAGCTAGGGTTCGGCCGAGAGGCAGAGGAGAGAGGGGAGTAGAGGGAACCGAGTTGTCTGGTGGCGAGCAGTGGCGGCCGAGGCGTCGGGTTGTCCGGCGGCGGTTAGTGGCAAGCGAGCGCCGGGAGTCGCCGGGGAGGAGCCGAGCGGTCGGCCTGGAGAAGGAGAGCCCGAGGTGAAGCCTGGGAGACTTCGGCTAAGGGAGCTGAAAGGGTAGGCGTCGGGCAGAGAAAAAAAAAGGGAGAGGAAAAAGAGAAAAGAGAGGAGAGAAGAGAGAAGCAAATAAAAGGAAGAAAAAAAAAGAAAAGAAGGAAGATAAAAGAGAAGAAGGGAAAAGAAAAGGAGAGAAAAAGAAAGAAGAGGGAAGAAAAGGGAAAATTTAGAAAACTGGCTGTTTTCATGCGATTCTCATAGATTAAATCACGATATTATGAACCGTAGGAAAACTTTTATTTTAATTTCTAAAGGCCACGATTGAATAGGTAGAAAATTGGATAAGTTATAATAATTTTGCTAGTTGTAATTGCTAATTTGGATTGCTAGAAAATAATTGAAGTATGGGTTAGTTAACGGGTTTTAGTTAAATTGACACTGTCCATAGAGAATTGGTTTCCGTAGCATGTTTGGTTGAATGGTCGTAGTAATTCCTTATTATTGTCAGGTCTCGACTCTAACCAGCCAGACCTTCCCCACAGTTCGAGCGTGGTCGAACCTCTCAATTCTACTCCAGGCAAGAGCCCTTTGATCCATATTTGTTTAAAATCTTTTAAATTGATTTCTATATAATTATGTGTATCATCCATGCATGAAAAATCTACGTTAAATCAAAAATCTTAAAATCGGAGGCGGTTGAAACTGTGGTTGAGAAAACGAATTGATTTGGTGTCATGTGACACGGAAAGAATTGGTTTTGGCTTGTTCACGGAAGGATCCGTGGTCGTATAATTATTGTGGCGGGTAGAAGGTGCCGATGAGAAGGATTATTATGCCGGTGGGGCCATCTACATAGGCTAGAATATAATGATTTTACAAATTACACTTGGGTAATAAGCCGTAATTACAGTATCAACCATAGTGTGGAAACGGTTAGAAAAGGTTGTCCTATGAAAGACTTAGATTTCCACATTGGGTAAGTTTTATATGGCGTACCCCTGGTATATGCCAGGAGGCCCGTGGGGGTATAGGTCCCAAGGAAATGGCGGTATATTTGAAGCCATGGGTAGAGTTACTACCTCCAACTGACTGTCGGAGTACAACTGTTAGCCGCGAGTCTATGGGACTGCCTAGGGAAGGAGTCAACGACTCGGGTAACAGGGTTGGAGATCTATTTCTGGATTAGTGATAAACATTCTGGGGCCTCTCTTCGGAAGGTCACTATGGGTAAAGTGATACAAATCTGCGCAGGGTTAAAAAATCATGAATTCATGCCTGTCTCCTGGATTGGAGACTACGGAAGATCAGTCTGTCTCATATACAAGTGCTAGTAGTCAATCTTAAAATAAAAGTGACAAACCTTTTAAAAAAACCTAATTTAAATAAAAACCTAAGTTTGAGGGAAGGAAAGTCAGGACGCCCGGCCTAGGTAGCCAGGCCCTTGGTCATGGAGGTTGTGAAGGAAAGAGTCGTCGTCAGCGAGGTTTTGCCCTCACCAAACTTGTTGAGAGAAGGAGAAACGGAGTTTAGGGATAATCTTATTGCTTGCCCTTAATGCGTCCGGTTACAAGCATATATATAGCCTCTGGCTCAACCGAATGGAGCTAATCTCTCCTTAATTCTAGGGAATACAAATAGATAGTAATCCTAATTATAGCAACTAATCCAAACTTCCCTAATCAGCCACTGGCCGATTGGAGCTAATCTCTCCTTTATTCTAGGGAATAAATAGATAGTAATCCTAATTATAGCAATTAATCCAAACTTCCCTAATCACCCATCGGCCTCTGGCTCCTCCTCGCTGCAGCGCGTCTGCGCTTTCGGTACGCCTAACGTACGTCACGGGCTCGCCTGCGCCTGCTGTAGACGTGGCCCCACATGACATCTCTCCCTCCCTCGAGACCCAGCTCGTCCTCGAGCTGAAAGGCGGGGTACTTGTTGCGGAAAGCGTCGAGTTCCTCCCAGGTTGCCGACTCAGGTGGCTCGCCACGCCACTGGACGAGCACCTGACGAACACCCCGCGCCAGGCGAGCCTGCTCCACACGAAGAGGTTCTGGAATCATCGTGCCGTTGTGGATGACCGGCAGGGCTGGAGGTGTGGCCGGTGGTGCGCCGACGAACTTCTTGAGCACACCGACATGAAACACATCATGGAGGCGAGCACCCTGTGGCAGATCCAGGCGCACTGCGACTGCGTTTATGACCTCTGTGACGCGGTACGGACCCACAAATCGGGGCTTCAGCTTCCCTGTGGTGGTCCTGGGCAGCGAGGACGCAGAGCGTTGACGAAGGCGAAGAAGGGCCCAGTCGCCGACCTGGTAGGTGACCTCCCGATGCTGCCGGTCGTAGTGGAGTTTCTGGGACGCCTGTGCTTGCTCCAGGCGGTAGCGCACGTCAGCCAGGAAGGCTTCGCGAGCCTCCATCTCCTGAGCGACGGCGGCCACACGCGTCTCCCCTGGCTCATAAGAGCGGATGGTGGGTGGATCACGGCCATACACCACGCGGAACGGCGTATCGCGTAGCGACGTCTGATACGCCGTGTTGTAGGTGTACTCTGCCCAAGGCAACCAGCGAATCCACTGGCGGGGTCGGTCACCGGTGAAGCAGCGTAGGTACATCACAATGACGCGATTAGCGGCCTCCGTCTGGCCGTCCGACTGTGGGTGGAAGGCCGACGACATGTGCAGCTTGGTTCCCATAAGCCGCATGAGTTCGCGCCAGAACGCCGAAGTGAACACTGGGTCGCGGTCGGAGACGATGGACTGCGGAATGCCGTGGAGGCGAACAATGTCGGCGAAGAAGGCCTGCGCCACGGACTCCGCAGTGTACGGATGTGCGAGGGGGATGAAGTGGCAGTACTTGCTGAAACGGTCGACGACGGAGAGGATGACCGTCTTCCCGTTCACACGCGGCAGCGCCTCCACGAAGTCGAGGCCGATGTCGGCCCATACAGCCGACGGGACGGGCAGCGGCAAGAGCAGCCCTGCTGGCTGAAGATGCTCCGACTTGTACCGCTGACAAGTAGGACACGCCCGCACGAAATCCTGCACCAAACGGCGCATGTTGGGAAAATGAAAGTCTCGGCGGAGGCGGTGAAGCGTGCGGTGGACGCCCTCGTGACCATCGTTGTGGACGGCCGCCATGATTTCCTGTAGAAGCGTTGATGCGGCTGGTATGTAGAGACGCCTATCATAGGCGATCATGTCGTCGATCACTGTCCAAGGCGCGGCTCGAGACCCCGCGCGGACCTCGTCGTGGATGGCCACCAGCGCCGGATCCGTTGTCTGAGCATGACGAAGGCGACCGATGAAGTCGAAGCGGGGCGCTGAAATGGCCAGCAAGGCGCCCTCCTCCGTGTCACGGCGAGAGAGAGCGTCGGCCACCTTGTTCGTTGACCCCGACTTGTACTCAACGGCGAAGTCGAAGCCCAACAGCTTGCCGACCCAATGGTGTTGGGGGATCGTGGCAAGGCGCTGGTCGAGCAGGTACTTGAGGCTGTAGTGATCCGTCTTGACGGTGAATCGATGCCCCCACAGATACGGTCGCCAGTGTCGAACGGCCTGGACAAGGCCGATGAGCTCCCGTTCGTATGCCGCGAGCGAGTGATGTCGCGGCGCCACCGGCCTGCTGAAGAACGCGATCGGGTGGCCGTTCTGGACCAGCACCGCGCCGAAACCATAGGTAGACGCGTCGCACTCGACGATGAAGGGCTGATTGAAGTCCGGTAGGGCAAGCACTGGGGCTGACGTCACCGCCTCTTTTAAGGCGCTGAAAGCCGCTGCAGCGCCTTCGTTCCATGTGAACCCCTCCTTCTTCAGGAGAGCTGTGAGAGGTGCCGCGATGGTGCCGTAGTTGTGGACGAACTTCCTGTAGTACCCTGCCAGTCCGAGGAAGCCCCGCACAGCCCGCGCTGAGCGTGGTTGAGGCCAGTCGTGGATGGCCTGAACCTTGGCCGGATCCATGGCCACGCCCGCCGAGGAGATGGTGTGACCGAGGTAGGCGACGGAGTCCACGCCGAAGGAACATTTGGAGCGTTTGACGAAGAGACGATGCTGGCGAAGCACCGTGAGGACGACGCGGAGGTGGCGAAGGTGGTCGACCCAGGATGTGCTGTAG
This sequence comes from Rhipidocladum racemiflorum, assembly GCA_036346355.1. Taxonomy (NCBI): domain Eukaryota; kingdom Viridiplantae; phylum Streptophyta; class Magnoliopsida; order Poales; family Poaceae; genus Rhipidocladum; species Rhipidocladum racemiflorum. Next base: position 63,359,092 of record CM070576.1, on the reverse strand, counting down.
ATCAAAATGTCGTCAAAGAAAACAAGCACAAACCGGCGGAGGTAAGCGCGCAACACATCATTCATGAGCGCCTGGAATGTCGCCGGGGCGTTGCACAGCCCAAACGGCATGACCAAGAACTCGAAGAAGGCATCGTGGGTGCGAAACGCCGTCTTGTCGATGTCCTCTGGCTTCATACGGACTTGGTGGTAGCCGGAGTGAAGGTCGAGCTTGGTGAAGAACCGGGCGCCATGTAGTTCATCCAGCAACTCGTCGACCACCGGAATAGGAAAAGCATCCTTGACGGTGATGGCGTTCAGCGCGCGGTAGTCGACGCAAAACCGCCAAGAGCGATCCGCCTTCTTAACGAGGAGGACTGGAGACGAAAATGCCGAGGAGCTGCGTCGAATCAGCCCCTGGTCCAGCATGGTCGCACATTGACGCTCCAGTTCGTTTTTGTGCAGGACTGGGTATCGGTATGGTCGGACAGCCACAGGCGGCGCCCCTGGCAGCAAGGTGATGCTGTGGTCGCGGCTGCGCGGTGGGGGCAGGCCGCGTGGCTCGCTGAAGACGTCGTCGAAGGTGCTGAGGAGCTCCTCCAGGAGTGAGTCTTGGTCGTAGTCGTGCACAAAGAATCGCCCGGCCCCGCCAATCCTCGCCAACGGTGCCACGACCTTGGTGGGTAAAGGAGATGGCACTGTTGCGGAAGTCCCACACGATCGGCCCCAAATCGCCCAGCCACCGAGTGCCGAGGACCACGTCATAGCCGGCCAAAGGCATGACGAAGAGGTCGGCAGGGAACGTGTCGCCGTCGACGGTCAGCGGAGCGCCCCGGATGACGTCGACGCACGTGACCCGCTCGCCATTGGCGACCATAGCCGTGAGGCGTGGGCGCTGCTGTAGAGGTAGGCCGGAACGCCGAGCAGCCTCCTCAAATATGAAATTGTGGGTGCTACCGGAGTCCAGGAGCGCGACGAGAGACGCGGCCCCGAGCTCGACCGCGACTTGCATCGTATCGGCGAAGGAAACCCCCGCCAGGGCCTGAAGGGAGAAGATGGGCGCGTCCTTGGCCCCAGCCTCCTCCGAGTCCTCGGCCGCGCCATCATCGTCCTCCTCCTCGATGCCGTCCAGGAGGAACAGCTTCTGGCAGACCCGGTTGTGGCCCCGGTTGTACTTCTCGTCGCAATTGTAACACAGGCCCTTGCGACGGCGGTCTTCTTGCTCCGCCTGGGTGAGGCGCTTGATCTGGCGGCCCTCGACTGTGACAGTCGCGGGAGCGGCCGTCTTGAGACCCGGTGGCGCCGGTAGAGCCAGGCGTGGGGATGGTGTCGGAAGCAACGGCCGAGGCGCGCCTCTGGGTGTCGGTGCGGTGTACTGCTCGCGCAACTCGAATTGCCGGGCCAGACTCATGGCGACGGCGTGGGATTGCGGGTTACGATGCGACGTCGATCTTTGGCGACGAAGACCCCCGGTGAAGAGCTGAACGCGCTGGTCCTTCGCCAGTGGTACGGCGCGTGACAGAGCGCTGAAGCGGTCCCGTAGTCGGCCGATCGTGGTGGTGCATCGCGTCGCTAACTCGGCCAAGGGTGCAGAACGCAGCGGCGGCCCGTAGCGAAGATTCAGCAACTCCTTGAAACGGCGCCATGACGGAGTGCCTTCGCCCCCGCCGACTGGATGTACCATAGCCGGGCGCCCCTCCGTTGTTGGAGGCCATCCAGACTTTTTCGTCCTCCATGATCCTCTGCTGATGAAAGTAAGACTCGCACCGGTTTGTGGATCAAGGGATCGGACGTGCCGTCGTAGCGGGGGAAATCCATCTTCTGGAATCGTGGGGGCCGATCATTGTGGTGTTGCCCATCGTGGCCCCTATTGGCGCCTGATGAGGAGGTGGACGTCTCCCTCTGCAGCTCGGCGATGGTGGACTGCATGGTGGCCACTGACGCAGTCAAGGTCTCGATCATCTTGGCAAGGTCGGCGGTGGTGGGTTCAGCCATGGTGGTCGTGACCGCAGCTGCGGATGATGGCGGTGAGCGGGAAGAGTTGGGCGCCGGGGCGAGCGGGATGGTGGGGTTTTGCGGTGGAGGGGCGGATGAAGACGAGGAACGCCTAGAATCTGATACCAGATTGTCAGGGACGCCGGGGCCTAGGGTAGCCGGCCCTTGGCTGCGGAGGTTGTAGCGGTTATTCGTCGTCGCCGGCGAGGTTTTGCCCCTCAGCCGTCAACTTGTTGAGAGAAGGAGAAAGAGAGTTTAGGGATAATCTTATTGCTTGCCCTTAATGCGTCCGGTTACAAGCATATATATAGCCTCTGGCTCAACCGAATGGAGCTAATCTCTCCTTAATTCTAGGGAATACAAATAGATAGTAATCCTAATTATAGCAACTAATCCAAACTTCCCTAATCAGCCACTGGCCGATTGGAGCTAATCTCTCCTTTATTCTAGGGAATAAAGGAGATAGTAATCCTAATTATAGCAATTAATCCAAACTTCCCTAATCAGCCACTGGGCTCTGGCTCCTCCTCGCGCGCGCGATCTGCGCGCTCGGCTGCCCTGCGTACGTCACGGGCTCGCCTGCGCCTGCTGTAGACGTGGCCCCACATGACAAAAGCTCTGTGGAAAAGTGAGAGGAAAATTCATGGCATTTTTAGTTGCTATTATTGCTTGCTGAGTACAATTGTACTCACTCTTGTATAATTCTCCCCTTGATTAGAAGGCGAGCTTGATGGATCCACCGTTGAGGCGTGGACTGAGGGTGATACGCAAAAACCAGGACTGCTACTAGAAGGCTAGAAGATTGTAGCAGAGAGGTTTCTCCTTTTGGGCGGTCATCAAGGAGTGTGACCGCTATGGAATACTTTTGTTGTACTTTGATCCGATGTAAAATTATTGTACTGGGCATGTAAGTCATGCGTGGCTAGAATGCAATATATTTTAGTTCAGTCTCTAATTATTGTTTTGCTGCAATATTCTGAACACGGTATGGTACTTGATAAAGTGCCGAAATGCCCGGTACTTTGTTAGCTACTATATCGAGATTCGCGTAATTAACTTAGGGTAATGCCCATGAGGACGTTAATTATCCTAGGCTAATTACCCGGGTCGCCACAGGTGCTTCTATACTTTTCTTTTCTAAAGTTACACAAATATTAAAGCATGAATGAAGGGTAGATGGTGATTACTTACCTCTTTACTTGCTTTAAGATTTGTGCAATCTGTAATAGAGGGAAAGCATAGAAGCAGTCCTCGCCAGCCAGAAAGGCTGCGCAAGAAGGGCCAGGTTTGGTCTCGAGACTGCCTTTCGGATGCATGGACAATACAAGCAGATAAATTTCTTTGTGGAGCTGTAGACGATTATGGTCCTCATTGGGAACTTGCTAGCGACCTAATTTATTCCACACTGGGTGGTCGATTTTGCAGAGGGAGATATCGCCGTCCTCTGAATTGCTACGAGAGATTTCAAGTGCTATTCTGCAAACAATTTTTTTCTCCAGTGGACAATGCGGACAATTTAAACTCCAATAAGGTTTCTTATGTGACTGGGAAAGACACCTTCAAAGCATACGATTGTGAGTTAATTTTTTAATGTAGGGTATTAAACTGGTTACTCTCAAATGGTTTTTGGGATGAGGAATGTATTTTGGCCTTCTCTAATATAAAACAAACATTCTGATAAATTGATGATTTATCTGTGCTTGTTTACAGGATCAAGTTCATACGCTACTAAATGTCGCCAGCAAGCTGCCTAATAATGAGTTGCTTATTCTTCTTGTAGCGTTCTGTTTCTTTTGGTTTGTTTTTCTCGGACGTTTTTGCTTTCTGTATTTTCTACTCCTTTCTAATATAGTTCGGCAGCGCTCCTGTCTTGCTTAAAAAAAAAAAATTGAGTTGCTTATTCAGAAGCATTTCATGACTGTACTTTCTTCTGTGTGGAGATCAAAATATCTCTGCTGCCATGTTACGGATATCGATTCAGGTGCACATGATATATTCTCTCCTTCAGAGAGCCCAGAAGATTGAGTACCGATTGGTGACAAACGGTAGACCAAGTGTGAAGCTTGTTAAGAAGGCCCTGGCAGAAGCTCAGGTTGAGTGTCCAGGAATGGTAAGTCGCATGAACAATCCAGAATCGTATCGCAATCATTTAGGATTAGAATTAGACTTCCTGACTGAACAAGCTGATTATGACACTGACTTTCCATCAGTAGTCAATGTGTTTATATATGAGCCAGAACCTCTAAAACAGGTCAGGGAACCAGTTGGACGATCATCACTAACCAGTTTTTCTCACGGACGTGCTGAGAATCATTTCAGGTAAGCACTAACTTTGATTTGAGTTTTTTTGCCCACCTGTTTTTCATTCTCCTTCACATGGTTAGACACAGAAGTGGCTATGGAATTCATGTTGTGCCGCTGAATGTTCAGTTGTTCCTAAATATTCTATCAAACAATATTATGGAGTGTGGACTTGTTGACAAATTGTGCATATTTATCTTTTCAGGGTAGCGTCAGCAGCTTGTTTTGAAGGGGAAGAGGGTTCTCATTGAGCTTCATCTTCTGCTTTTCCTACTACTATAATATACGGTCTGACATCCTTATGAAAGCACAAGGCTACTTCTGAATCTGGGATGCCTCCAAAATCAAAAGTTCAGAGCATTATTGAACAACAGGAGTAGATCTTTTGTCCAGTCACCGGGTCAGCCTTCAACAAGTGCAACTGAGTTCCACACTAGTCAGTCCTTATCGGGTGTTGGTATCGATGGTTCAGAGTTTGTATTATTGGACACTTGCTGAAGAGGATGGCCACATAGACTGCCTCCCGTATCAGTGTGATCCCAGTTTGCTTGCTGATATGACATAGTTAGATCCTATTTCAGATTTAATGGATGTTGGATGCCACTGACCAAAATTTTCTCCATTCAAACAAATTTCTTGGATGTTGGACCGAGGCAGATTACGACTTTTGGAGAAGCCCAAGAATTTCAGGGTGTGCTGGAGTCTGGAGTCTTGGTTATGAGGTTGGGAACTCGGGATGACGAATCTGCTGGGGTGGTCAGGTCACATTATTTAACAGGCATCATGCAGAGACAGTGATAGAGTGAAAGTATAGCATCACAGGAAGTAGAAGCGAGTTTCCCGTTATTTCGATCGGTGGAAGCTTGTAATTCACCATAGAAATGAGAATACCTTGTTTACTAGAACAGTTGCCGACAGGAGAAGATTAAAAAGGCCATTGGGATAACCCAACAGTAAGTTCTTGTTTTTCCTTCATATTTTCATTCAACCTTTGGATAGGATGCTAAGGAAGCCTTTTGCATGATATTTATAATTTCAAGTTTCTACCGAAGGAATCGATGTCATGGTTGGTTGACGAGGAATCAAAAGATACGTTGCTAAATCTTGCTTGACCGGCCAGGGTACGTTGGGCCGGTCATGTCACACGGCCAGATCTACTTTGTTTTTGGAGCTTATTAGTTCAATTTGCAAATGGAAAAGGGCACAAATAAAGAGGAAGCATTTACATGATTTTTGCATTCACTAATAGCATAATTCTGGGAAACTTTACATCACAGACTTACAGTGAAGGAATAGCAAGCTCATCAAACAAGGGCAATACAAGTTTCTATTCGTTGGTACGTGCCAACCGTGTGTGCGTGGTTGATGCGGAATACTTGTCAGGCCTATGTATTCCTCATCAGTAATCGTACAAATTTGGCTCTTTGACAAGGCATGCAATGCCATCTCTGTACATCTTTCGGCCACCCGTACTCATCGATCATTGCCTCTGCCTGCTTATAGCTAACTTGAAGACTTTGCCTTGAGCAACTGCAAATTGATTGCCGCTGGCGCTCGAGCTTAGATAGGCCCTAGGAGTCCTAGCTACTAAGAAATCAGAATGGTCATCTGTTGTGTCAGACGACGCCCTCTCTTGAAGCATTAATGCTGCTGCTGGGAAGGACATTACTGGGATGGAAGCAGCAGCTTTGCCTCTCGCCCTCAGATGACGATCTGATCCTGCTGCTGGCTGCCGCCGCTCTCTTGACGTCCCTGCTGCTCGAGCTCGACGCGGAGTTGTCCGAAGCAGACGAAGAAGAAGAAGAACCATCGTCGGCGCGCTTCCTCTTGAGCTCATGACCAGTTGAGCGAAGCTGCTGCAGCACGTAAGACGGCAGGTCCTTCCTTCGGACGTGCGAGACGGCCAGCTCCATGCCGGGCCTCCAGAACTCGTACATGTACACCTCCTGCTTGAACTCGTCCGTCGTCGCGCGGAGGTCGAATGGCTGCTGGAGCGGCTGCTGCTGTGGCTTGGACAAGCCCACGAAGAAGGAGGACGTGCGCTGCAGATCATGTGGCTCGGCGGCGTAGGCGTGCGGGTGGGGATGGCATTGCAACATGCCGAAAGTGGCCATCTCGACCCTGGTCGCCAGCTGCCTCAGCCGCGACTCAACCCACCCCTTCCATTCCCGGAGCTCGTCGTCCCCGCCGGCCACCTTCACATCTACCTGCAGGTAGCTCTTGTACGTCCCGAAGAACTGGAACGGCTGAAACAGCGCGCCCCACCCGCAAGCGCCGCCGGACTCGACGATCCTCTGGCAGATGCCGTGGCCAACCTCGATCTGCTGCGTGATGACCCGCAGGGTGGCGTGTGAGACGTTGTAGGCCGAGTTCATGCACGGGTACGCCGGGGTGACGACGGGCAAGAGGTCACTCCGGTCGCGGGGGTTCCTCCGCGGGTCCCAGACGGGGAGCCGGAGCCCCAGCTCGCCGTCGTCGTGGTGCTCGATGCCCCGCAGCATCACCGGGCTGGGCCATTTCCACTGTGAGAAGACCAGGAAGAAGCGCGTCACCAGCATGCTGGGCGCGGCGTTGGGGTAGAGCTGGCACACGCGCGCCACGAGGATGGCCCATCCCACGCCGCCCAGGAAGCCCGCGACGTTGGAGTAGACGCCCCGCGCCTTGGCCCAGTGTTTCACGCACCGCAGCGTCGTGCGGAAGGCGCCGGCGTCCGGAACCAGCCGCAGGATTTCGTCGGCCACCCGAACGCCGTTGAGGCTGCGGACGGTGGCCGGGTCCAGGCCGCGGAGCACGGAGCGGTCGCGCAGGTCCAGGTCCCTGGGTACCACTGGGAGGCTGACGCTGGCGTAGAGGAGGTCCACCTGCACGCCGCGGAACCTCATCTTGATGACGGGCACGTGCGCTCCGGGCACGGGCTGCAGCTCCGTCACCCCCTCCGTCTCGGCCAGCACGCCGCCCAGCACGGAGAAGAAGTCGTACTCGCGGTCGACGTAGGAGGGCCCGACGACGAGGGCGTCGATGTCGGAGCCTCGGCCGTGGACGCCGAGGCGGTAGGAGCCGAAGGGGAAAAGCAGGGCGGTGGCCCGGTCGACCATGCCGTCGGGGTACCCTCGCTCGATGGTGAGCCGCTTCACCCAGCGATCGACGATGCCCTGGAGGTCGCGCAGCACCTCCTCCCGGGCGGCCGACTCCTCGGCGCTCTCGTACAGCCCCGCCTCGAGCAGGATCTTCTCCAGCTGCGCCGTGCTCTCGAGGTCGGCCGGCGTCGGGCCAACCAGGGAGATGAACTCCGTGACGCCGTCCTGCCGCCGCTGCTTCGTCCGGGACGCCATTGTATCCAGGCTGCTAGGGCAGAATTGCACCGGTGTGATGCAATGGATCGATGGTGCAACCAAGGCAAGACGGACGAGGGAGAGAGGGAGAGAGGGAGAGATGAGGGTGGTGGGTGAGCGCGCGACCCAGTTATAAGCAGAGTGGTACGAATCCTTGCCGGACTCGGATGCGGCGAATAAGCAAAATCTTTCATTCCATGCGTAACATTCCGCTCTGTTTCGTGCGAGTGCGGATCGGAGTCAGAGTCAGAGTCGGACTCGGACACAAACAAACCCGTCGGAGTCAGCTGAATCCACCTCGACGTGAGTCGTTTCCTGCCTGTCGGACTGCAAAAGCGCCTGGGCCGCCTCTTTGCTCGTGCCGCTTTGATGAGCCGTTCGCTCCCTTCGTCTCGGCCGCACCGCCTCCGCAGAAGCATCATCTCACCGGCGTCTGGCGTCGCTTTCACTGCCGCGGTGCAACCTACCTAGGCATCAAATCCCAATTTTTTTTGCCCGTGCGTAGCTCTGAGTAGCTGCCTAGTCCAAACCGTGCGATTCATTTGTCCGTTCGTTTGATCTCCGCGTCTAGGCGCAGTCCGAGAACGAGACGCACTGCAGGCGGCGAATTTTTAGTGTCCGAAACACCACGCGCGCGACGCCCAGGCCGTGCGGTTTACTCGCCCGGATACTGAGAGCAGGAGCATGCAAGCATCGCGGTCGATTAAAGTTAATTCTCGTACCGAAGTGGAGGTGTATTGACAGTATTAGACATCTTAAAACCTTTTATGTTTTTCCTTTCAATAGAAGTTATACAAATTTTAAAGGCAATAGAAGTTATACAAATTTTAAAGCAAATGAAAGAGTAAGCAATCATTATTTATCTTTCATTTATACTTTAATATTCATACAATTTTTTTTTAAAAAAAAAACAAAAAAGTACATCTCAAAACCTTACCATGCGTTGTGCCACGGCCCAGCTGCTGGGCATCCGCTTCAATGTGTCGGCGTGGCATCAGATCACTAGTTGGCAAGCTAACAAAAACTATCGAAGGTTTCTCTTGCTGCCTCACCTTGTCCGACTCAACGTCTTTGTGCTGTAAAATGTACAACGCATCGTATTTTCCTATGAGATTTGCAAGAGGACAGGTACTTCATATGATAGGGGGAAACGGTGGGATTATGGACATGGTATGGTGGTAGAAATCTCAATGTGGTTCAATATGTACCTCATTTTGAAGGGAAGAAAAAGAGAAAAACTAACTAATGTGACAGACCGCTATTTCAAGGGCACGTCTAAATATCACAACAGTTACTCAAGAAGATTTGCTGTCGGGAACCAAGTGCATATTACCAGACAAAAGAACGAAACCAGTACTTTTTAAGGAATAAAAGACCTAATGGCCAGGTTTTTACAAGAAACACGAAAACGCCGAATAAAGTTTACATTACAAAAGAACCACCACAGGCAAGGTCTGAGCAAAGACTAAGACCTAAAACCAGATTAAGTCACCGTCTACAAACTCCTGGTAGGCTACAGCTTCTTGAAACTCTGCTGGGTTTGAGGAAGCAAGAATAAGTACACAACAGTACTCAATAATTCACACCAAAATACTGAATATTATATGTAGGAATTTCTCCAGGAGGGTACAAGGTTATAAACATGTGGATGCAGTTTTATTTGCAAACTTAACATTTGAAACACAAATCATAAAATAAAGTAGCGGGGGGGGGGGGGGGTTCACAAAGTTAACACAATTATGCCAGATTCTTCAATTCCAAAGACTACTTGAGCGAGGTTTCGGGAGTCACCCCAATTCAAACTTAGCTTCACTAACCGGAAACAAGGCGTATCTGAATACAGTTAACAAATCACTCTGTACATCTGCTCAGCTTTACCCACAAGATATCTATGGTCGTTAATGCCATGTGATTACATGCAACTTAAATGCATGCGGGGTTGGCCGAGATGATCATAGCCTTTTGTTGAACTTCCCCAAGATAGCCCCTACTCGGTAGGTTCAAGGACCCACGGTTCACAGGACCCATTGGACAAGGCGGGAGATGCGATCTGCTAATGTGTGGGGTACCTACCATTTTGAGAACCAGCAAATGACAGCATCCTGCTCGATGCTACCCATTTCTGTTCCACCCCGGGCGCTATGCGATCCATTCTAACCACGAGAATGTTAGCTACTTTCTGTATGTATTTCAAGGGGAGGAACAATGTACTGAGCTATGTTGGGAGACGGTTCAACTGAACAAACTGGCCCTAACTTGTGGATGAGCGGGAACTAAGTTATTTACTTTGCTCAAGGGTGTTATCCTTAATTGTCAAAGACCAAGCCAATTATAACCACAAGCCTGGTACCAACAGTTGTAGTGGCTCAGTTACAGAGTCCAGCCCATCATATCCCGAGCCATCGGGTGAATGAAGCACGGCCCATGTTTTATCCGAAGCAGAGCGGGGCAAACAAAGCATTGCTTCGCCCGAACCTACGACGCGGAGCGAAGCAGAATAGCGGCAAAGGCAGCGAAGAAAAGCACCCTCGCAGTCCACGAAGACACACCCGACAACACCATCAAATAAATCTGACACCCTGCAAAAAGAAAAAGGAAAACGACAAGATCCTGTCAGGACCGGTCGGGAAGAGTAAAATGGGACGCGCACGAAGGGACAGCTTCTCCACGTTCCCCTCCTATAAAAAGGGAAGAAAGAGCCCACAAAAAAAAACACACCCCTGTGGTCATAACCACAACACTGGCGCCGTCCGTGGGGAGCGGAAGAAGGTGAAGCTCACCAATCTAGACGACGAACACGTTTTCCAAAAAAAAAAAACCATGCCACCAAAGAAGGGAGCAGGGGCAGCGTCTAAGGAGACGTCGCCGACGGGAGCAACGGCGACGGCTGGAGCGAGCGGATCCAGACAATCCACCAGGAGCCGATCGCGCGGACAACTTCAGCTCCTGAACGAGGAGGATCGCGTTTTGGCTCCAGCAACAACAAGGGAAGCTCCGGGGGCGCCACCTCCACAAACTCCGGCGACGGCGAGCAAGCGCGCCCCCAAACGGCGTCCCCCAACTGCAGGTGTACATGCTTCGACGATGGGAGGAGACATAGCAGAAGCCTCAACCCCCTAAATGCCGCCAAGTCGGCAAAGGGCGAAAGGAGGCTTCAAGGGGGGCCGGAGTCGGAGGCGATCGACCCCAACGCATAAGCGCCGATGGAGGCCAACGAAAGGCTTATGGCCAGTAAAAGCGTTGCAGGAACAACAAGAATGGAGGTGTGAGGAATCTCAAGATTACAGCCCAAGCCGGGAGGTATCTTCTCCAACATACATGAGAACGGAAAGGGAGGAAAGCGACTTGAACCCTCTCGTGCCAAGCTTCAACAAAAGGTGGCCCTCACCGGGAAGCTTCAAACTCCCCGCAGTAAAACCGTATGATGGCAAAACCAACCCAAGGGAATTTCTTCGCGTCTACGACACGGCCATGGAAGCTGCTGGAGGCGATGACGATATTAAAGCCAAAGGATTGCTATTGGCGCTGGAGGGGATAGCCTTGTCCTGGTATTCCTCCTTGGAGCCAAATTCTATCACCAACTGGCCGCAACTCCGGGCAAAACTCGAAGGCAATTTTCAAGGCAACGTTGACGGGATTAAAGAGGAAAGTGACCTATTTGCAATTAAACAGCGTGAAGGCGAAACCCTAAAGAGCTATTTCCAGCGATTTTCTCGAATCAAATGCCAAGTTCGAGGGGTTAGCGACACAACCATAATCAACGCCGCGCGTTTTGGGTTGCGAAGGGGGCCGTTGGCGGAGAGACTTGCACGCAAGGAAGTACGCTCCGTGGAAGAGCTATTCGCAAAGATGAGGGAATACGCTAGTGCAGAGGAAGATCATCTCCGGAGAGAGGATGGGCCGCTGCGAGAAACAGAAGAGATGGGCCCACGCAAGAGGGGCCGGAGGAGAGATCCTCCCCCGAGGGCCACGGCGAAGGAACGGCGCGCAGAACCAGCCAGAAGAGACAGGGGAAGGAGGATCCACTATGTGGAAAATCAGGCGAATCAAGGAGGGTTTGGAGGACAGCGAAAATGGAGTTCGCCAATGGAGCAGGGGAGGCCAAAAGGAGGAATCCATTTGGATAGAAAGGAGGAGCAAAGCCGAAAATGGTATACCTGTGAATATCATGGCGACAACAACACGCACGACACCGCACATTGCAAGGTAATTGAAGGCTATCGTCGCTTTGAAAGAAAGCGAAGGGACGCGGGGGTTCATCCCCGGTCTGGCGTCACCCACCGAGCACCTCCTCCTCCTCCCCCCCCGGAGGAGTAAATCAGCTCCGACGCGTAATCAACTTTATTGCCGGGGGCTCCTCTTCACACCTCTCGTCGAAAAGGCAAAGGAAGGCTTACGCGAGGCAAATTAACCACGTAGGACTTAGCCCGGTCGGCCCCGCCCCGAAGGAATTTGAACCAATCACTTTTACACAAGAAGATGCAGCGGGAGTGCATTTCCCACATCAAGACTCTTTGGTCGTAACGGCGATTATCGCCGAAAGTGGGTTCGTCAGTGTTGATTGACGGGGAAGTGTCGCGGACATTCTGTCGGCGGAGGCTTTTCGACAAATGATGATACCCGCGATCGATCAAGAAGTCGAGGTACCATTGGTGGGCTTTGGGGGCCACACACGGTTAACACCCTCGGACAAGTGGAGCCGGAGGTCACCTTCGCAGTCACGCAGTCAAATATCCAACCTAGTCACATTCGACGTAGTGGATATACCCTTCCAAAGATAACGCCATCCTCGGTCGGGGATCGCGACAGCCATGGCAGCAGCTTATCCACCACGGATTCCTGTATGAAGATCCCGTCGGGGAGTGGCGTTATCACGGTCAAAGGAGACCAAGCCCTCGCCAGGAAAATAGACATGGAGAATCCCTCTCGGGTTAGGTATGTTCGTACCACCGAGCAGGACCTGACAACAATGCCTCGTGGAAAATGGCTCCCCAAACCGCAGCCCCAGGGTGAAACAAGGCGGGTGCCCCTTCACCCAGGAGGAGAGAGGATTATAACTCTCAGCGCCACCCTCACCCCCAGCGAAGAAAAATACTTAATGCAGCTTCTCCAGGAATACGAGACAGTATTCGCGTGGGGACCGGAGGACCTTCCGGGGGTTAAAAGGGAAACAGTCGAGCACGCCTTGGCAACCAGCGAAAGTGTCAAGCCGAAGAAGCAGAAGCTCCGGAAGCTCTCCATTGAGAGGCAAGCTGCAGCCAAGGCGGAGGTGGTGAAGCTCCTCCAGGCAGGAATCGTACGAGAGGCGGTCCATACGGAGTGGTTGGCCAATGTGGTCCTGGTCAAAAAAGCCAGCGGGGCTTGGAGGATGTGTATCGATTTCACCGACCTCAACAAGGCGTGCCCTAAAGATGACTTCCCCCTCCCCCGCATCGATCAACTCGTTGACTCAACCTCCGGGTCAGAAAGGATGAGTTTCCTTGATGCTTATTCCGGGTATCACCAAATCTATATGCGGAAGGAAGACGAGGACAAGACGGCGTTCATCACCCCCTTCGGCACTTACTGTTTTATTCGGATGCCGTTCGGTCTCAAAAATGCAGGTGCTACCTTCGCACGTCTTATCGCCAAGGTTTTCGCGAACCAATTAGGAAAGAACGTGGAAGCATACGTCGATGACATCATCGTTAAAAGCGAGAAGAAGGAAGACCATTTAACCGATCTCAGGGAGACTTTCAACAGCCTGAGAGGAGAGAGGATGAAGCTCAACCCGAACAAGTGCGTCTTCGGCGTAGATGCGGGAAAATTACTGGGATTCCTGGTGTCACAACGGGGCATCGAAGCGAACCCCGAGAAGATAAGAGCTATCCAAGATATGGCCCCGCCCAAGAATGTGAAAGAGGTGCAACGTTTAGCAGGGAGGCTTGCCGCCCTCAACCGCTTCCTTCCTAAGTCCGCGGAGCAGAGTCTACCCATCTTCAAAGCACTGCGATACAGCGGCACTTTCGCTTGGACAGAGGAATGCCAGCTCGCCTTCGACAAGTTGAAGCAAAACCTTATGGAGGTGCCAACCCTACGAAGCCCGAAGCAAGGCGAAGAGCTTTTATTGTATTTGGCAAAGAAGCCCCTCATTTGTCGGTCAAGATCTTGGTACAACCGCAAGGCGCAAAGCAACAACCAATCTACTTCGTCTCCGAGGCATTGCAGGGGGCGAGGGTGCGATACACGGAAATGGAGAAGCTGATGTATGCGTTGCTAATGGCATCTAGGAAGCTTCGCCATTACTTCCAAGCTAACCGTATCAAAGTACCAACGGCATACCCCCTCGGCTCGATGTTGACCAATAGGGAGAGCACGGGACGCATCAGTAAATGGGCGGTCGAACTAGCATCTTTTGAGTTGGGGATAATACCACGTACTGCCATTAAGAGTCAAGTTTTGGCCGACTTCGTGGTAGAATGGACGTCTCCAACCTTCGAAGATGAGAGGATCCCGACGGTATGGACCATCAATTCGGATGGATCATGGGGAGTAAAGGGAGCTGGGATTGCAGCGATAGTGAGAGCCCCTGGGAGCCGGGCCGAGTTCAAGCAAGACTTCAATTTCCCTCGACTAACAACATGGCGGAGTATGAAGCACTGTTGCTGGGGCTACGAAAGGCAAAAACCATGGGGGCAAGAAGAGCCATCTTGCAGACTGACTCAAAGTTGGTCCAAGGACAAATTTCCAAAGAATATCAAGTAAAGGACGATCAACTCCAAAAGTATGTGGAAGCAGTTCGCGCACTAGAAAAAGGCTTCGAGGGGTTCACTGTCCTCGCTATTCCAAGAGCCCAGAATACAATAGCAGATGAATTGGCAAAGATCGCTGCGAACGGAGGGACCCTGCCACCTACGGTTTTCTTCGAGGAGCTCCAAGCCGCCTCAATTTCTTTGCATGTGAATGTAGTCACCAGAACAAGGGTCGAGGACTGGAGAAGTGAAGTGTACGATTACCTTCTTACAGGGACGCTACCCCATGATGAGGCATCTTCAAGGCGTGTGGAAAGGCGGGCAAAGAAATATGCCATAATAGAAGGGTTGCTTTTTCGTAATGGACTCTGCGCTCCATGGCTTCGCTGCATTTCACGCGAAGAGGGGATACAAGCCCTACAAGAGGCGCACCAGGGGACCTGTGGAGCACACCAAGCCCCTAGAAGCCTCGCTGGAAAGGTCTTCCGGATGGGATTCTATTGGCCTTCGGCGCTGAAGGACACGGAAGAGGTGGTCCGGCATTGCCACGCATGCCAGTGGATGTCGAGGCAGAAGAAGGCCCCACCCGGCGAACTGCACCCGATACCGCCAATCTGGCCCTTCGCCAAGTGGGGAATGGATATAGTAGGAGCATTGCCCAAAGCTCGAGCGAGTCTTCAGTTCGTGATAGTCGCGATTGACTATTTCTCTAGGTGGATTGAAGCGGAGCCGGTGTCGAAGATCACGGCTGAAGCGACGGTAAAATTTCTATGGAAAGCGATCATATGCAGGTACGGGGTCCCTTTCCAAATCGTCACCGACAACGGGTCTCAATTCGACTCCCGGAGGTTCAAAGAGTATTGCGAGGATATCGGGATAGAGATCTGTTTTGCTTCAGTTGGACACCCACAGTCGAACGGGGCTGTTGAAAGAGCAAATGGATTGATCCTCGACGGCATTAAAAAAAGACTCCATGATTCTGCCAAGGGTTCATGGCCGGACGAGCTCCCCAATGTTTTATGGGCCCTTCGGACATCGACCTCGCGGGCGACAAAATTCTCTCCATTTCGACTCGTATTTGGAGAAGAAGCCGTTTCCCCCGCCGAGATACAAGCCAAATCGCTTCGCGTGATTAAAGCTCCGGCACAAGAAGGTATAGAGGATACTTGCGACTTGAGGGAGGATGTAACACCCCAAAATTTTGCTTTTCTTAAATTCATGTGTGATTTGGCACTTTGGTGAATTTTTGGAATTTTCTGGAATTTATTTGGATTTATTTGGAATTTATTTGAATTTATTCCATTTTGAAATAATTAAAGAATTTAAATTTGCAAATAAATTTTTGTTGGAAATATTTTATTTGAGTCCAAAATGATCCAAAATATTTTCCAGAATTTTTCTGAATTTTTCTTCAGTCATTTGCTATTTTTAATGAATTAAATGAATTATCGAATTATTTTAAATATTAATTAGCTGGAAAATCCAACTCGGTCAAAATCTTGTTCATCAAGCCGTCGGACTCAGTCCGACGAGCAGTTGACTCGTGAACCGCTCACTTAACCCTAATCAATCCCAACCGTTGGATCAAGATCCAATCGGTGAAGATCCGTCCACCAGAGAGCCGTGGTCCGACCACTGCCGGCCGCCGCGATAAATGGCCGTTGGTTGTGCCACGCGGGACGGCCACGATTTCATCGTCTCCGCCCGAAGTCCGGAGTCGACTCAGCCGACTCCGCCGCCGTGAGAGCTAGGGTCTCCGTTTACGCGACGGACGCCGAGGTTATTTAATGCCCGGCATACCCCGAGGATCGCCATCCCACGCCGATTCAGAAACCCTAGCTCGCCGCTAGGATCTCACCGCTCGCCGTTATTGCTCCGGAGTTGGAAAGTCTGCATTCCGCCGCGACAACGCCGATATTGCCGCCGTCGTCGTCCTCCGCCGCATCAAGCCTGATCCGGATTCCCAAGACGAGGCGCGTTCGGGAGTACCCTCGCTCCGGCCGGAAGCGCCGAAACGCCGACGGCAAGGTCGTGCCCTCTCCGTCAAGCCGCGCTACGCCACCGTGCCATCGCCGTCCTCGAAGCCGTGCAATCGCTGGATCCAGGTCGGACGCAGCGGTGAGTTCACGTGTTTCCCAAACCCTAGAAACCCGACATGATCCGGACCGTTGGATCAAGATCCAACGTTCTAACGCTCGCGGTCGTGAAAGGCGATTATAGGATTAGATCCGACCGGCCCGACCTAGATCGAACGGCCCACGAGCATCGAGTAGTTTCAACGTGTTAACCTGGATCTAATCCGGCCTGATTTTCAAACCAACTGACGAGATTGGCGCCCGCGTGTCGGGAAGTTGGGCCGACGGCGGTCTGGCCCACGCACAGCAGCGTGTAGGACGCCGACACGCTGGGCCCGTGTCGAGAGGCCCGCATGTCGCTGGCTAACCGATAAGCGCCGACGCTCACCCATGACGTCGCATGAAAGGTCCCACTGTCGGCCGAAAGCCCACGACGTCGGCGATGGACGTCCACGAGTGGGCCCACATGTCGGGCCACGTGGAGCCGGACCGAGTCCACCGTGGACGAGCATGGACCGAGCCCATGGGATCCCGACGCCAAGAAGGCGCCACGTGTCCATGCCGACGCAATAATTAATTTCCGAAAGAAAATGATTTATTAATTCGAATAATGATTTCAAATTTAGATTCAAACTTCAAACGCTTATAACTTTTGCGCTTCAACTCCGATTTGAGCGATTCAAATTTCTAAATTTGTATAAAATTAAGATCTACCTAAATATGAATTTTATTTAATTTTTGGACTAAAGTTTTTCTCTGTAAAATTATTTAATTGATTATTTAAACTTTAAATAATCATAACTTTTGCGTTTTAACCCAAATTTGACTGATTCCAGTTTCTAAAAATCGAGAAAATTATGTTCTCTCTGTTTATGGATTTTATTTGGAGTTTTGGGATCTTTTGCATAGTGTTTATTTGTGTATTTGCTATTTGCACGCTTTACAGTAGACGCTGAAGTGCCTGGGAAGGATTCAAGGAAGTGTTGACTCGAGGATCCAACTCAAGACCAAGAGCAAGTGCTTTTGAAGGCAAGTTGTGCTTTGACCATGTTGATCCCATTTGAAATCTATTTTGATTTAAACTATTGCATGCTAGTTCAATTAGAAGGATATTTTGTTTAAACATGGGGGGTTAGATAAATACCAATTTGATATATGACACCTTGATTACTTAAGTATGTGCCATGACCCTTTGTCACCCTAGTTGTAGTTTATTAGTTGGACATTATTAAATTGCCAACATGGGTTTAGATCGTTGTAGTATAACGCTTAGACTGCTCGTGCTCATGACATGATTTTGGATAATCAAATGCTAATATTGAATTAATGATATATTGAACTGCTTTTGGAAAAGTATCATGTGATGTTGATGGCACGTGGTGCATGGTAATCAACTCCGGGGTTTGATAAATGATTTCGATCGCAGCATGTGGCAAGAGTAATCAGTGGGCCGCTTGTGGCATCGGGGATGTTGATTTGGTTTTTCGGGTAGTCTTGCCCTGGTCACTCTAAGGACTTAACCTTGCAAGCCTTTGAACTCGGGTCATACTTGCAACCACATGGTTTGGAATGGGGACGGCCCTAGTTGACTAAGTCGCAAGGACTCACTTGTGGAGCCTCAGGGTGTCGATTACACCTTTTGTGTGATTGTACGGAGCGATCGTGTCGTGGGCTGTGGGTACCCATCTAACGGTGTGTTGGTCCCATACTTACCGCCTTGGCTAAGGGAAGGGATGGTGTGAGAGCAATAACCTGAGAGGACCACTGTGTTGTTTGAGGCTTCCGGAAAGGCTTTTGTTATGATCGCTCATTCGCATACTCTTGTATGGCGATTCAGTGGCCGACGGTGAGTGGATTGTATCTTGTGGGTAAAGTGCATAACCTCTGCAGAGTGTAGAATCTATTTGAATAGCCGAGTCCACTGTGATCGACAATGCTCGGGAATTACACCAAGGGTTGATTTTCTCAAATAACTTGGATTTGAGAAGTTGGGTTGGTTTAACAAAGAAGATGATGGAAATATGGTTTAGATGGGAAAATGTTATTTAAACTTTTTGAAAAAGTTATTTATGCTTTACTTGTTTTTCTTGCTTCGAATCTACTTATATTACTTGTCAATCGTTTGCTTACATAAATATACCTTAAGCTATTCCTTTGTACCAAGCCATGCATATAGTATATTAGCTTGCATTGCATGACTTCTTTGAGTACCAAGTACTCACCCTTGCCTCAACACAATACCAGTTGAAGAGGAGACTACGCCGATTTGGAGGAGGAACTCCAAGAGGACCTGGCCTACTTAGGGATGCGAGCCCGGTCGATTGCCTGCGGTATATCTTTGGATGGCGCCACGAAGTTTATTTGATTTTCTCATTGCTATTATTTCTCTTTTAATAAGTTTTCGCTTGCAAGGTATATATTTGTAACTTGGCCATAAGGTCGAAAGTAACCCTTTGATTATTTAAATAAAGTACTTTGATAGTATCGTTTGGTATGATTGTGATATATACCGATGTTAAGATGTGCACTAGCGTTCTGGACTAGTGTCTTGAATACCTGAAGGGTCCGGATTTGCAAATTCGGGGTCCCGACAGAGGAACAGAAACTTCAAGCCCTGAACACCATACAAGCATACGCGAAAGCCTCAACCCGAAGTTTCAACAAGAAGGTCCAGAAGCGAAGCCTAGCCCCCGGAGACATGGTGCTAAAGAAAGCGGCTCCAGCCTTTGCCAAGCTGGAAACGACGTGGGAAGGACCATATATCATCCAAGAATCTACGACAAAAGGGGCGCATAAGCTCGTTACGTTGCAAGGCAAGGAGGTGCCAAGAACTTGGAATACGGACGCTCTGAAGAAATTCTACCCGTAGGTTAAAAAAAAAATGTGTGTGCGTGTGCACGAAACTGAGTTTCCATCAATAAAGAAGAAAAAGTCCCCCTCAAGCAAAGATTTCGACTGATGCCACTTAGAAGCTGTCTATGGATGTAGAATAAGGTCAACTGCCTACCCGTCCAACCGTCCTCAATGCCCGGGGCTACGATCCAAGACGGATGTGGAAAAGTTAGGCGCAAGCTTAACCTTCCCCAGATGAGCTCCAACGGCCCGGGGCTCAGCCCCGAGAGGAACTTGACAAGCGATGAGTTAAGCTTGTACTTCGCTTCAACCTTCCAAGGAACCCAAGGTTCTGCCCCCAAGCCCACGGCTAAAAGCCCCTGGAAAAACCCCGAAAAAAGGCCGGCGACCATGACCCCGTCCTATTCCATGTGTAATCGGAACCCTCAGATCCCTAGACAATAACAACCGCTGGAACAATGCGACACGACAAGCTTCAAAAATATATATATGTATATATATATATCAACACGGATGATCACGTTGCTGATCCAAGTCTCGAGAATGAAGCAGGAACGGCAAAAAGAGATAAAAGAAGCGGTATAGAAGATGATATTCTTCTTTTATATCGGTATCACCGAAAGTAGGGTCCATTACATATACATCCACTATTACTCGTCAGACGCGACGGTGTCTTCTTTGCAACAAGAGCATCCGTCACCTCGTAGAGCTGCGGGAACGCCGCCACCAGAAGGTGAACGCCTGAAACATCGCGAGCAATGGCCTCCTCCCCCGCCAATTCTTCCAGGACCAAATCATATTCCAGCCAGAGCTCATCTACTTCGTTGACCAAAGCTGGTGGGGGTGGCGGAGCCTCGTCGCCAAAGTTAAAAACCAAGGGGGCGCCTCGTCGACGGCAGGGAGTGGAGCTTGGCCATCCATCTTGGAGGGTTGGGCGCTAAGAGGAGCTGCCAGGAAGAACAAAGTGTGCAGGGAGAGAGAGAATGCTCGAGGGGACCCTAAACGATACTGTCGTTATGCGTATATACACCACGGAAGCAGCAAAGTTCGAGGAACCGAAGTAAATATCAACTCAGGGAGCCGAAGAGACGAGAAGGCGGAAAGTCTGAAGTAAATGCAACACGATAATCCAAAGCGTTTACATTTCCAAAGCCCGTGAAGTATATAGCGATAATGCGAGAAGCGGGCAGACTAAGTGGATGGCGGTTTTTCCGCCCCCTTCGCTAACTCGACCATCGAAGCCCGAGCACGACGCACTGATTCCTTCGCAACACTATCGCCATGTTGCCTCCAAAAATCTGACATAAAGCTCGAGGATAACCGGAATGCAGCAGCGGAGGGCTTCGCAGATGGAAGGTCACCAAATCCGGGCGAAGATGCAGAAGCGGAGGAAAAACCAAAATGTTCGCGAACATGCGTGCACCCCTTCGCCTCCAACAATTGAGCAGTCTTCACAGAGCCTAGCCTCGCGCAGTAGTCGCCGAAGGTCAACGCCGAGTCCCCGAAAATCTTAGTAGACTTCGTGAGAAAAGAAATAGCTTCCAGGTGTGAAGGGGGAATGCGGCTCGGAGGTGCGTCGATGCCAAATCGAGGAAGCTGTTGCAAAAAGGCCTCAGTCGCTCCATGAACTGCGGAAGCGATGGAGTCCATTTCCTTCTGAATCGCTTCGTAACTCTCCTCTGCACGTTGAGCGTCGCGAAGGTGCATCTGAGCCTCGCCCCGCGCCGTCGCGAGCTGAGAAGGAAACTCTTCTGCTTGCTTCTTCAGCATATTCTTGGCCTCA
This sequence comes from Rhipidocladum racemiflorum, assembly GCA_036346355.1. Lineage (NCBI taxonomy): Eukaryota > Viridiplantae > Streptophyta > Magnoliopsida > Poales > Poaceae > Rhipidocladum > Rhipidocladum racemiflorum. Next base: position 63,338,044 of record CM070576.1, on the reverse strand, counting down.
TCCGCCACAGCCAAGAGGCCCTTTAACTCTTCTATGCGATCTTCTTTCTTTTTCTCATTCCGCTCGGCTGCTAAGCGAGCCCGTTCTTCTTCGGCCAAGCGGCTCCGCATCATGGAAATAGCCCCTTCAAGTTCGGCGTTCTTCGCCGCCAAATCCTGGCTTTGTGCTGCCTCGACTTGGGCCCTAGCCAAGGACTCACTAGAGCTGCGGAGCGCCTCTGACAAATGGGCCTTCTCCGCCTCCAGCTCCTCTACTCGTTTCTTAGCCGCCTCGCAATACTGAACCCCTTCGTTGAATTTATCAAAATACGCCCGAAAGCGACGAACCATTTCTGAAGCCACGACAGCCCCCTGTAAAAGAGATATCACGGGGTGAAGAAGTTGCCAGCAGGAATACAGAGATAAACGAAAACAACAGAAATAAATAAACACCTTCAGATGATGGTCCATCGACATCTCGCAAAGGGCAAGATCGTTAACCTCCCCAAATAAATTTATGGATTTGCTATAAGGAGAAAAGGCGGCACGCATTTTCTTCAGAGTGGGGTCCGCAGCTGTCCCTCCTCCGAAATCCGAAGCCACAAAATTTGACAGATCGAACCTGACGAAGGAGGAACCAGAGCTGCCCCCAGGGGTCGACTGACGCGAAGATAAAGCCCCTCCACCTAAGGAAGGAGCATCCTGGGGAATAGCACCCGCGGGGATCATACCCCCTTCGTGTGAGCCGTAGAAATCGGAGGTATCTTGCCCGGTCCCGCTCTCGATGGCTCTAAAGTTTTCCCCGCCTCGCGCCATCACCCCTCGCACCGGCCTTCGCCAAGCCCTAGAGAGACATCATATCCTAACGAGTCAAGCGGGAAAAGTATCGTGAGTAAGACCTTCTCACTTACGGGGTATCGGAGTAGAAATGTTTAGTGAAGGTCGCGAGCTTCAAGCAGCCGGCTTTCAACACTCGCCGAAGGAGCACAAATTCCCTCCGCCGCCACGCCAGCCACGTTTCCAGGCGATCCTAGCGCATCCTCCATAACCGAAGTATCACCTTCATCGTCGCCAACCAAATCAACAAGATCGACACCAGGAATAGCCAAGAAAGAATATCCAGGAGATTGTTCCCCGTCAGCTTGCTTACTCGCCAAAGGAGTTGGAACAGGGACCGGAAGTGTCATATCTGACGAAACCGGAACGGGGGCAGTCTCAGGCAATCCCGCTTCGGAGGCAGGGACCGGAGTCCGGGAAGGGGCGAGAGGCTCAGCCCCAACTGAAGAATGTAGCCCAGCCATAGCATCACGGCCGGGCGGAGAACTCGAAGCAAGAGGTGTCCCTGGGGATTCAGCCTCCTCGCTCACCGGCAATGTTCCAGAAGGTCCCGCGGTACAAACCAGATCAGATGGAGTCGGCGGGGACAGAGACGTGGCGGCAACAGATTCAGAGGAATCACCTTCATCGCTGGACTCGTTGTTCCAGTCCGCCTCCTCATCGCCATCGTCTTCAGAGCCTCCGCTTCCACCGGAGGTATTAGTGGCCTGAGGTGGTGCAAGACGAGTCAATCTCGCTCGCTTCGCGGGACGAGGGGAACCCGCTGATCCTCTGGGATAAGGAGCGGCTCGAAGCCCCCATTCAGCAAAGCGAGAGCATCGTCTGGCCCCAATGGCACTCATAGCAGCCTCATATTCGGCCGTCTTGCACGGACCAAGGAGTCTACGAGCCGATTTTTCCGCGGCTCCGCGCCCTAAATCCTGCACCCCCTCGGGCCGGACCACGGAGATATCTCCTGGGACCACCCAAAGTAATCGCGGGTTCCTCGCCAGAGGATCGATGCGACATAAACAATACTCTTCCACCAAGTCGCGCATAGAGCTTTGGTGTCGAAGGGCCCTCAGGAAATTGAGCAATCGGGCCTCCTCTGCAGTCGCGTCCCAATTCGGCGAGCGGATAGTCCTCACAAACCCCAAGGAAGTGCGAAGGGGGGAGTCCGAGCCGTCTAGCTCCTGGTAGTACCACCGGTGCATCCAACCCGACTCCCATTTGCCTTTAGCGGCGGCCACGGGGATCTCTTTGGCCAAAGATCTCTTCGTCTGGAAGTTTAAGGAGCCGAAGCAAGATCGGTGGTCCTCCTCTCCAACCCGATGAAATTTAGGCTGCCAAAATGCATCCTCTATAAGAGAAAACAAACGGCCAGTCAATCTGAATCCACCGGCTCGAAACGCCCAATCTAACACCGCCATCCGGACGATAGCATTCGGAGTGAGTTGCGAAAGCTCCGCTTGAAAGGCCTGCAATATGGATCCCACTAGAGGGGAAGCAGGGAATCGAAGTCCGGCTTCTAAGAAGGCGGCAAACACGACCGCCTCTGTGGCTCGTGGACGGGGGATTTCATCCGCGCCGGGAGAACGCATAGATATGCGGGCTATGCCGAAGTTCCGGGCCATAAGATCTAGCTCGCCGGAAGTCAAAACAGAGCGTCCCAGGGAGGGGGACAAAGCTCCAGCGTCCCTCTCGCTTAAAACCAATTTCGCCCGAGGGGCGCGTCGAGGACCCATTGGATGGAAAAGGTTAACGAAGAGGAAGAAGAGGATGGAGCTAGGAGGAGCCAAATATGCCAGAAAGCTTAGTGGAATAAGCCCAATGAAACCCCCCACTACTATCCTTAGCCTCTGTCAAAAGGAAACCGCTTGTCTTCTATAAACCGAAAAAGAGGGCCCTCCTTCGTACACCCGAACAGCCAATGGATAATACTTGGGCTTCGAATGTCATTGCTGAGGAAAAGATGAAATCAATCCGCAGCCATGCGGGGCTACTGTAGTGGCTCAGTTACAGAGTCCAGCCCATCATATCCCGAGCCATCGGGTGAATGAAGCACGGCCCATGTTTTATCCGAAGCAGAGCGGAGCAAACAAAGCATTGCTTCGCCCGAACCTACGACGCGGAGCGAAGCAGAATAGCGGCAAAGGCAGCGAAGAAAAGCACCCTCGCAGTCCACGAAGACACACCCGACAACACCATCAAATAAATCTGACACCCTGCAAAAAGAAAAAGGAAAACGACAAGATCCTGTCAGGACCGGTCGGGAAGAGTAAAATGGGACGCGCACGAAGGGACAGCTTCTCCACGTTCCCCTCCTATAAAAAGGGAAGAAAGAGCCCACAAAAAAAAACACACCCCTGTGGTCATAACCACAACAACAATACCAACCACCAAACCAACCATGGCTTCCGTCATTGACCGGGGGTTGGACTAGCATCCACCTCGTGGGTAGCCCAACACTGTCCCCTGACCGTAGCAATAGTTTAAAAGAACACCGAGCCAGGGGCCTGCCAGTCTTCAAAGACTAAGGGTGGAACACACAATTTGTTAATAACTACAGGGATTCAATAAATACAACTAAGGTTACGCAAGGTAAAACAAGCTCAATATCAAAGGGGAGGCTATGCAATTGTTCGGTTATAACTAAGCATCATGTCATTCTAAATTATTGCTTAAATATTTGAAATACCAATAAAATAATGCATTAAAAAGTAATATCACTATATTACTGACAAACTGGGTCCAGCATGTTCAAGGGGTGTGGCTTGCCTTGCTGTGCTGAGGGATCGTCTAGGTCATAGAAGCTGAAGTCGGGCTCGTCTCCAGACCGGTCCGGCTCCTACTCCTGGTACTACTCTTGCTCCGAGTATGGCTTGATGGTCGAATCTATCGCAAGAAATGGAAAATGATAAATAAACAAGAAAAGAAAAACAAGAAAAGAAAAACGGAAACGAAAATTCGGAACAAGGGCTGGAGAGGGTTGGTGGGCATTTTGGTCATTTTGGGAATTTTGGAGACTTTATTTAGCGGAGCGGGGGTCATTTTTAGATATGTATTTTTTGGATTTTTAGGCTTTTTCTAAAAATTTTGGAATTTTTTTGGTTTTTTCTAGATTTTTTGGATTATTAAAACCAGGAAAAAAAACAAAACAAAAACAAACGGGCTACACAAGATCAATGAACATTACCCAAGACGAAGCGCTACCGGACTAGCCCATGGCGCCGCTAGCCAACTGACGCGTGGGCCCGAGGCGCGGGGGAGACTAAGCAAAGGTAAAACAAGCTCAATATCAAAGGGGAGGCTAAGCAATTGTTCAGTCACCGGAGCGCCTGTGTTGCGCTAGGTGAAGCTCAAACAGAAGGCTTGGCTTATTACTCTTGGTGGTTGCCGCTACTTAGATGGTATTAGGAGACGTTGTGCGTAGAGCTTCTTAGCGAAGGTTGTGAGAAGCCCGGCAAAGTTTGTGAAGGCTAGAGCACGCTTACCCGGAGGGGTAAAGGTGCTACCACTAGTGGATTCGATACGGGTGCTCAAGTGTGGAGTCAATCTAAAGAGTTGGGCTTGCCTCAACGTGGACTAGGGGAGAACAACAAGTCTCCAAGACCACGAGAAAAAGTATTGTGTCACTTGTCTATTTTATTTTTAAGCATTTATTTTATTGTATTATTATCAATTGCTTGATGTGTTTAGAATTGCTTATTTTTGCTTGCTTGATTAGTATAGCATTTCTTGTTAGAGACTTAATTAGATAATGCACTGGTGAGCCTAATTGATTTAGACTTTAATTGCCAAAATCGTAGCTATTCGCTTTTGCATATTGTTTAGATTTTGGCATAGGATTGATTAGAGTGTATCTCATTAGAGAAGATTTTTAAAACGCTTATTCACCCCCCTCTAGTTGTATCCTCGACCCAACACTTACCCGTGAAAGCTACGGGAAGCTACCCTAGTCTAGTTGTGGGCTTTTGTTTTCTCCACATTATGGGTGGTTGCAAGCTTCCGGTTTCTAGCCTCCTCTTTCACTTGTTTTGATAGAAATAGCTCCATCTCACTCAAAATCACAAAAGTAACCCTCTCTCCCACTGCGATAGGCCTAATAGGCGACAGGTGTCACCTAATATGGTATAGTATCGCATTTGGTCCATATGCACATGAAACATGCAATAAGCTACTTGCTGTACTCCCACGCTGCAGCAGGTGCTCTGCCGCACTCCCTTACCACGGTAGGCCACATAGCAAGCTATCTATCACGGTAGGGGAGTGTGGCAGACCACCTGCTGCAGTATGAGAGCGCAGTAGGTGGTCTGCTGATATGTTTCCCGTGCGTACGAAGGTGACACGTGTCTTCTAATACTCCTTTTCGTGGTCTAAGAGATAGCTATTTTTGCAAATTTGAGTGTGAGGGAGATATATCGCTAAAATGAACAAAAAAGGGGCTAATTGGGCATTGGACTCCAAACATGGCATGGCAGCATTGGCATGTGCATATGGCCCATATCTCAAAATTAGGACCGTAAACGTGTTGAGCTTGAGTGAGCCTGGCCTCCCAAGCTCGAGCCGTGCTCAAGCAAGTTTGAGTTGTGGTCTGAGTCTAAACCTAGGTTCGAACTTCGCTCGACCTAAGCTCAAGTAGACTTGATAACAATCGACAATTCAATATACACTAATTTTCAACAATAAGAAAAGCTCAAGCTCGAGCCAAACATGCAGTAATATTTAACAAGTTATCCGTAAATTTACAGAGGCTCGTGAGATATTCGAGCTCAACTCGTTGAAGCTCGGGAGCTCAGAATCAAGCTCGACTCATTTAGAGCTCGAGCCAACCTCAGATCGGGCCTAGAGTGAGCCGAGCACAAGGGATTTTTTTTTATTGTTTTAGCCCTCCCGTGTTTTTCTCTCCAAAACTAGCCACCATGCGTCCAAAATTCCAAAATGCCCTCCTACCTGAGCGCGGAAGACCCGATAAATGACGTGTATCACCTACCATAATTTGGTAGCACGGAAGGTTTTTAACGAGCATGGTTGCACGATCGAGCGCAGAAGCCAACCAGGCTCATGCTTCCTTGCATGGGAAGCGCAGCATCCGGCTTCCATGCACAACAGGCGCGGGCGGTGTTCCAGAGCGGGCAGGCGCACAACGCGCACATGCAGTCGCGGGAGCGCGTCTCTACGTGCGTGCCATGCGCGCTCCTTGGGCGCGGTTGGACTTTCCGTGCAATAAGACCGTGACAGTAACATATATCACTTATCAGGTCTTTCAGGGTCAGGCAGGAATAATGTTTAGAATTTTTACAATTTTGCTGGCATGAGAGTCAGATTTTTTTAAAAAAATAGATCTACGAGGCCATTTGATGAACGGTTCGCAGCTCGCAAGCGTTGAGCATTTTTACTCCCGGCTCACTGCTTCTACTCAGTGCAGGCGACTGGGATTAACATGCCCTTCCGGTTCTTGTTCTTCATCAGATTACGACAGAACAGAGAGCAATCGAAGATTCTCCAGTCTCCAAGACATTCTGAACAGTGACGAATGTATTGTCAACAATCTGACAACACAGTAGGTGGCATCGAACTCGTTAGGTATTTTGACTCCATCAACACAGCATGTCCGTGCCAATACCATGGAGCGGTACTTATCTACAGTCAAGATAAGGTCACACACGTGACGAAGGTGTTGCGTGTATTCCTGCCTCAGCTGTCGTTTCTGCGGATTAAGATCATCATCTTGCTCCTGTTCACGCCCTTAGACACCGCATGGAGTAGGAACTAGGAAGTGGGGTTTGACCACCTGGCCTTCGGCATTTCTTTGCAGCTTGTTACACACTACACACAGATAACCGATGATGCCTGTCTGGTCAGAGTAGAAATGTCTTCCGTAACCTTTGTTCGTATGATGAAGCTGCAACTTCCTTGGGGGGAGATTTGGAGTGAACAAGAATTGGAATATGGCCGCCTGTTTTTTGTTTTTTAAGAAGAAAATGAGGTCTGCTTGGTTCGGTCAGTTGAAGTCAATGGAGTGGCATCCGTGGGCCAAATGTGAGACGATTAGGGAAAAGGGGAGAATAATTGGGCCATCACTCCCAGAAACGAGTTAAGGCCCGTTAGGAAATCCCTAGGCCTTACGATCCAAGAATTTCACGATGGATGACGCACAAACTAAGATGGGTACCACTCACTCTAGGAAGCGGCGTCGGAACCAGGATGAAAACGGATCGGATAGTACTATTCTCCCTAGAAAAACAAAGCAAAGATATATACGAGTACTATACTAGTATTCTTTTCTTCTTGAGGAACTATACTACTATTCGATCTTTGAAAAAAAAATTAAAAAAAGGGAGAGGAGTGCATGCTACTTAGTTTGCTTGGCCATGACAAGTCTCAAGCGTGCAAAACGGCCTCGCTTCCCGTGCGCGCCGCGCAGACGCAGCACTCTGCCGCTCTCCCCTTCCCCGCGGCCGCACGCCGGCCGTCGAGGTAGTGCTGGTAAACGTACGAGAGGAACCCCCACACGGCCATGAGCATGGCCACGGCCTTGATGCCCGTCATCTTGTCCCCGAACAACGCGACGGCGAACATCGGCACCAGCGGCAGCGCCACCGTGCCCGTCACGTTGGCGAACAGCGACGACACCCTCGAGACCAGCCGCAGCGTCCCCACCGCCATCGCCTGCCACGACACCGCCATCCCCACCAGCGTCGCCACGTACCTCGCCCTCCCGTCCTTGAACGCCGCCATTTCCCTCGGGATCGTCCTCCAGTCGCCCGACGCGAGCAGCCCCGCCACCGACACCAGCGACGCCACGATGTTCGTCCACAGCTGCACCCGCAGCACCCACCGCAACGTCCTCGTCCTGACCACCTTCTCGAAGGTGACCTCTAAGAGAGACAGGATGAGCGCGAAGGCGGCGGAGGCGGACAGCGTGAGGACGAAGCCGAGCGGGTACTTGCCACGCGGCAAGTTGCTGGAGGTCCCGTCGGAGGAGGAGCCGACGCCGAGCAGTGCGGCGGAGAAGGTGAGCACGACGACGGAGTTGGCGATGAGCGCCGTGAAGCGCTGCGCGTTGATGAGGCGCGAGGTGATGGAGTTGAACGCGAGCTGCGTTGCGGCCACGAGCGCGAAGGTGGACACCGGCAGGTACTGTAGGGCGTACGAGTACATCAGGTTGTCGAAGCCGACGATGATCCCGACGCCCACGTAGATTGCCACCATCTTGCCCGCCGCTGGCTGGGGCTCCGCGGTGTCGGGGGGTGGTGCAAGGAAGAGAAGGACGGCAAGCAGAGGCGAGCCGCCGGACTGTGTGAGCGTGGCCATCCACTTGCTGTTGCCGCCAGAGTTGTAGTACTGGCGGCCGAGGAGGGTGGCCACAGTCTGCCCGCAGAGCACCAGGAACATGTCCGCCACCACCGTCGTCCACCAGCGCACGCCGCCCCTCGCCGACCGACACTCGGCCTGTTTCGGTCCCGTGCCGTTCTCGCCATGGCCGGATTCTTGTTCCGGGATTCCTTAGTGGAAATGAAAGGTATGGTAGTTTAGTCGGAGTATTAGTAAAGTTCACTTTTTAACGAAAAACACAAGTTTGGTACGTACGTACACAGAATTGCAGAAAAGCAACATGAGCACTGCTTTGTAAAAGATATAATATTTTGTTTCACCTTTTTTTCTTAAAAGAAACTCTCTTTTGTTTCACCCCCTTAACCAGTCACTATGCATGTGAGCATGTCCCTTCCCAAAAACAAAATCACTATGCATAAGCTTGGGTACTCTTGCTACAGTACGAATGCAGTACTGTATATTTGTATGGCAAGGGCTGCCTGTTTCTGCTTTGCTTTCGCTTCAACTGCTGAGTTCAATTATATGAAGATAGGATCACAGGAGGGCCCATGCATGAAGTAGTGAAGTTTATCTACACTTGAATCCTCCAATTATTGCTTTTTCTTCAACTGGAAAGGTACTTCTATTGATCACATGTTCTTCCTTTTCATATTCTCGATAGATCTCGATGTTCGTTTGCTGCTCCTGTCTTGCTGGCTCAGGACGGCAACCAGCGCAAGAACAACCCAAGCTGGACTTTCAGACGCATAAAGATTACCAGGCGCCAGAATATGATCCTAGAAAAAGGGAAATCGATCCCTTATTATCCGTTTTCTTCACAAGCTGACCAACTTTTCAAGCCAAGAAAGAGGAAACACAGGCCAACTAAACATCAAGTGAATAAACGCTATTTTCACAATCTGTTCTCTTTAATTCAAATCATTGACACGCGATTAAGCACGACAAACGCCAAAAGAGAGACGGGGTGTGGAAGTACCTCTGATTTGGAGCTGGATTTCCTGAGCCTGCGCCATATTATGGACTGAAACTCAAGAGCAGGATGAGAGGATGGCTGCTTCTACTTCACTCTTCTTCTGTTTCTTCTTGACACCCCTTGCTAGTGAACAACGGATTCCTGGCTCCTTAGCAGAATATATATAGACCAGTGGCGTCTGCAGGATAAAAATAGGAGAAATTTTAAGATGCATTATACTAATAGTATATAATAAATAGTAAAAATTAGATCTAGTTATTAATTTGTTAAAGATATTTTTACCACCCTACTATCAGAGATAAATAAATACTAACTAATCTGATCTATTAGATAGTAAAGAATGAACGATTCTATTGAATTTAGTGTACTATAAAAGGGCTCTAAAATAGATGGGGTGCTAGTGAAAAGCTAATATTAAGACGAGCGTAGTAAAAACACATTTAAATGTTAGTTAAAATAGCAAATAATTAAAGATAATGTCTTACTAATGGATATTGCATTCCAAAAGTTTAAAAACATGTATAAATAATAATTTAAAGATAAAATTAATTAGATCAGTAATACATATAATACCGTAAATAATATAAATATCATGAGGGCATGACGAGAAGAGCCAAGCAGCACATGCTTCAGCCTTCAGCCCCTTGTGCTCCACGGACCATTCGTGATATTGACCACACTGTGAAGACTGGCACAGAGACATCTGTTTCGAGTACGATTGGATGATTTTTTTTTTCTTCAGTCGAGGACCCACCCCTACAGAGTAAACAATTCAGGGATACATGTTTGAAAAGTCATGGCCCCACATTTCACGCAAATCCATAATGCATCGCGTAGACCATTTTACCCTCTATGATTGAGGACTTGAGTTAAAAATCCTGCTTAATGCACCAAGCCACCAGGAGAATTGGTGAGCTCAGCTCTGTTTAGAACATGTTAATTTTTTCCTAATTCCTACAGGAAATGTTTTTGATTCCCGTGAAACTCAATTCCTATGAAATTCCAAACATGCCTATGATACATTTACAAACAATTAGTAAAATCAAGTTTCGTTGGTGCTTTAGTCAATTAGATATGTGGGCACGGCGCACGTCGTAGCAGCCACGATGCACTAACGTGTCAATGTAATGATTTTTCGGGGTCCTTTTGCGAGGGAAATGGTGCCAGTTAAAATTCGGATTTCTTGGGGAGCTTTTCGGGGAAAATGGATCTCGATGTAATTTTCAAAATTTCCAGGAGCCTTTTCGAGAAAACATCGAAATCTGGAATTTTGAGGGTCTTTTCGGGGAAAAGGGAATTGAATGTGTTTTTTTCTTAAAAAATGAATCCTGGTGTAATTTTGTAAATTTTCGGGGGTCTTCTCCAAAAAACAGCAAAATTTGAATTTTTGGTTGCACAAAAGAACATTTATAGAATGCAAGAGCTCGAGGAAATGCCATTTTTTGAATTTTTTTTTTGGGGGTCTTGAGAACTCCAATGTCTGCGAATGCAAAAGCTCGATGAATTTTGTTTTTGGATTTTTAGGGTCCTAAATGTAATTACCGAATTTCTTAGGGACCTTTGTGTAAGAGAAATTTTCCAAGATGCAAAAAAGAGGGGGGAAAATAAATTTCTGGTTTTTTGGAGTGCTTGGACGTAATTTTGTGGGGTAAAATCAATTCCCGGTTTTTTGGGGGCATTACTATAATTTTGCAATTTTTGGAGGGGCTTTGAGGAAAAAACGCTGGAAAAAGTCCATCACCGGCTTCTTTGAGGGCTTGGATATAATTTTTTGAAGGGGCTTTGCGCAAAAAATAACCCACGCCTGTGGATATCACGCATCGCGCGCAAGCGCACACGGAAGCGAAAGCACGACCTCTCGTTTGCCAGCGAAGAGCTTTGCCGTTGCGCTATGGCGCCATATCGGTCGAACGACCGGGACATGAATCGGGCGATGTGGCGCAAAGCCGAGCGAGCACATCGTCCGAAATCGATGTGGGCATCGCGAGAGCGCCGAAAACCTTGCATCTTAAATATACGGAGTATTTGGCATTTCCTTTGGTAGGATTTTCATCATCTACAGTGACTTCAAAGGCCCTAAACAGATCTTTCATGTGAGCTAGTGAGGTGCTGATATTGTAATGTACAAGACAGGTTTGCAAAATCATTTTGACCTGGAAAATCAAGGGGCCAGTGGATTGTCTGCTTTCCTCCCCACGATACCAGTTGTGTGAAAAAATTTGGCCCAAGCTGAGCCTATCGTCTGCTTCGTATTCCCCCCTTCTGTGTCCAGCTCCCAGTGTCAATCCTTATTTGGATAGGGCCACGGGTTGTACCAAGGTTGTAATCCCCCACAGCCAGTCTGTCCCATTGCGATGAACTCTCAAACATCGTTGGCAACACACCGCCACTACCTCCTCTACAGGTGCCACTGCCACCACCGTGCTCATACCTGCCACCTACCCGACTGATAAATTCTACTTCCACCCTGGAGGCATCCATTGCATGCTGTAGTTGGTCTTCTTCATCAGCACTACCCATGTACTCAGAATATACACTTCTTCTCAGCGAGGAATTGCCAGTTGTTGCTTCCTTCCTGAGCCTCTCCTCCCTCATTCCCTTCTGCTTGTCCTACATCCTGTCCAGGTCGCGCTGAAAGTACTTGCGAATCTCCTTTGGAACTTGACTATAATGGACGACATTCGTACCGAGCCTTGCCAAGTGGTGTTTCAATCTGGTTGCACCGCCTCCTTCTTCTCTTGGTGACAGTAATTGCATCAAAAATCGGTCCCCATCTTGTTGCCGTGCTCCACACAACGTCACCTTGGTCTGCCATCTACTATATGTACATGCTAGCAATGAAAGGCATTACATCAATGAATGTTACAAATTATATGTACGCGCTACCAATAAAAGGCATTACATCAAATCTTGCTAACAACTATACGTACATGCTAGCACCATTGAATGCTAATACAAAACATCAAGTTAATGTATGCGCTAACCCTAACCGTGTCCCTAACCACATCATGTGCTGCTAACCCTAACCCTAACCTTGTCTCTAACCACGTCATACACCGCTAATCCTAACCCTAACCCGAACCCTGACTAATCTTAACCCTAACCACATGGTAATGTGCTATCCCCATACGTAATACTCAACATCTACTGCCATTCATTCACAAACAACCCTAAGCATATGCTAATGAGACATATTCAACTGCCATTCATCATAAATAGTCAAAAATCGAATAAAAATACTGAAAATCCCTTGGTTTTGGACGAAAATTGACGATTTCCCTTGATTTTCCTTGCGGCCTCGACAGCGTCAGCTTCCATGTCGGCTTGCTAAAAAATTAGAGAGTGACTAGGGAACGGTATACCGTTGCAACGGTATAGCCATGAAACTTATGAAACTTATCAGTTTCAGTGCTGGTTTCATGAGTTTCAGTGTTTAGTTTCATCAGTTTCATGTTTTATCAGTTTTTAGTGCTAAGTTTCATGAGTTTCAGTGCAAAAAATCATAAGTTTCATGAGTTTCAGAGGTATACCGTTGCAACGGTATACCGTTTTTTAGTTTTTCTGAAAAAATTAACCTAAGCCGCTCGATTATCGACCTCACGACGATGATTTCCTTTCATGCTGTGGCCGGATCTAGCTAGAGCTCTGCTCTTCTGGAAGGGAGGCTGGGGAATCACTCGGCTAGCGCAATAATGCGGTCGGAACGGCGAGCTATGGCGTTAAATTCGGTCGGAAGGGAGGTTGGGCCGCATTGTGGGCTCTGGCCCATTACTGTTTTTGCTTTTTTTTTGTCTTTTCAATTTTTTTTTTCATATTTAACTCAAATATGTCTCCTAAATTCATTTTTTTACAATATTTTCATCCCAGATATCACAAAGATATTAATACTAATTTTAGTATAATATTTTTTTGCAAATTATTTAATTTTTTGAATTTGAATTGAGCCGGTTTGCAGACCGGTTTATGAAGCCGAGCCAGCTCGATATGTCTGTTTTTTGCGATAACTGTTCAAAAATCGATGATTTTGCAAACCCTGGTATAGGATCCATTTCCATTTTCCAACGAAATAATTGAGGTCCACTGAACTTCTCGTCCACATCAGGTGTACTTCACATGGTTGGCACGCTTGTTCTTGAGGTAAAATGATACCACTCTTTTCGTGCAAGTTTATAAAATATATATATATATTATATGTAGATCGAAACGATATTGAAAATAACTAGATTATTCCTACTGATTGCGGATCAAAAGCACTATACTCGATATGTGTAGGTAGTGAATATAAAGTAAAGATGAATATATATTAGGGGTATAGAGAGGACATCACACTAATTTTATATTAAAATATAAAATACGTCTTATATTTGTAGACAAGACTATTAATAAAATATGCCTTACAAGATAAACAAGATCCTGAAGTAGTCAATTAATTAGAAACTCCCTTTTGTTACAAATAGCTGTCGTTTTAGACATCAATACGATCTTCAAAACATATCTTTGACCACTAATTTTTATTATAATATATTTATAAAACTCAATAAATTATAATATTATAAAGTACTTTTCAAAACAAATATATACATATTATTTTCATGTATATAATTTAAATATTTAAAAAATATATTAATAGTTAACGTTTCGAAAGTTGAATTATATCTATACCTAAAAAGACAACTATTTATGGCAGGAGGTGTAATTTAGATACACATCACTCTTCAGCCATGTGCGAATGGATACACTCAATTATTTGTCAAGTCTCCCTGAAGTAGACGCATACCGTTTGGTCACGATGATGATGAGGCCAAAGACTATAGTGGTTTTGCTCAGCAGGTTCATCAAACTGTTCTGATACCAGTAGCAATCAAATACGAAAAGAGGTAGTTCGACAAGTTTACACCACCTATCACAGGCTTCACAGCTATCGCTGCTATGCATGCCATCTGTGAAGAGTTCAGCCAAGATCCAAAAGAAAGCTGCAGTTTTTGCTGTCTGTGACTCGGTGTGTTCCCATGCAGAGCACTGCTTGCTGGCACGCACCGTCGTTGCATTTCGCGGCTATATTTTAGGTTTCTTTTTCTGATGTAGACAAAATCCAGGGTATCTTCGATCAGTTCTCTGTGCATGTTTTGACTACTAGCTAGTGGCAAGTCGGCAACAGCGGGGTCGGTCAAATCTTCGCTAACGGGTTGGATTAGACACAAGCTAAGGGTGCCGTTAACAATTTCCTCTACGGCTCTGTTAAAGGTTGCATCTATCATTACACAAACGGACAAGCAGGCTCTCCATCGGATGAACGTTTTGCTTTGGAAATAAACCGGGAAGTGTCATTTCACAATTGGAAGATATCGTCTCTACTGTTTGGACTGACGAACTTTTCCCATTATTCTACAGTGGCACTGATAGGATCTTCCATTCTTTCTCCCACTTTTTTTTTCGAGAGCTACTAATACGAACTTTCCGTATAGTACAACACAGCATCCAAATGTAGCGAAATCCACCTAGCGAGTAAACTTTCTAGTTTTCTACTTGAAGTGTAGCGAAATCCCTTCGTTCTGCAGAGAGTTTCGCGGTCTGATGCTTGTCGTCAGCTCTCTCGGCTTCTTCTTAACATTGGCATCATCAAGGCAGTGCTGGTAAAGGTAGGACAAGAACCCCCAGAGACCTATGAGCATGGCCAACACCTTCGCCCCGTCCATCCGGTCGCCGAGGAAGACCACCGCAATGATCGGCGACAGCGGCATCGCCACCGTGCTGATCACGTTGGTGAATAGCGATGACACCGCTGCGATGAGCCCCAGCATGCCCACAGTGGTGAGCTGCCACGAGACGGCCGTCCACGCCAGTGTCATCCCGTAGGCTACCTTGCCCTTCTTGTACCCATCCATCTCCCCGCTCAGTGTGCTCCACTCGCCGGAGATGAACAGCCCGGCCACCGACACGCACGCCGCGGCGGTGTTGCTCCAGAACTGCATCTCCAGCACGGCGTAGAACCTGTCGCTCTTGAGCACCTTGTCGAACGTCAGCTGCGTCAAGGACAGGATGAGGGAGAACACCGCCGACGCCGACAGCGTTAGCACGAACCCTACCGGGAACTTCCCCTCCGGGACGCTGCTGTTCGTCTCGTCCGAGCTGTGGCTCACGCCGACGAGCGCGGCCGAGAAGGTGAGCAGTACGACGGAGTTGAGTATAAGCGCGGTGAACTTCTCGTTGTTCAAGAAGTAGGAGAAGATGGCGTTGAAAGAGAGCTGGGTCGCGCAGATGAGAGAGTACGTCGACATGGGCAGGTAGAGAAGGGCGTAGGAGTACATCAAGTTGTCGCCGGCGAGAAGGACTCCCAAGCCGGCGTAGATGGCAGATATCTTGAGGAGCGGTGGCCGGACCACCTTGGAGGATTTCGACCGGAAGTAGAGGAGCAGCGGGATGGCGAAGGGCGTGCCGCAGGACTGCACCACCGTCGCCAACCACAAGCTGTCGCCGCCCTGGTCGTAGTAGATCCTGCCGAGGAGTGTAGCCACGCTCTGTCCGGCAAGGAGGAACACGATGTTGGCAAGGACCACCGCCCACCATTGTAGCCGCTTCGATATCGGCGGCGGTGGCGCAGTTGTAGGGGACGGTTCCTTGTCAGCTACGTGTCCGTCGTCTCCAGCTTCTTGGCCTCGGATACCTGCACGTACCATTGATTCGGTTCATCAGATAAGCTGTTGGATCTTACATCATGCTCAAAAGTGTGAATTTTCTCGTTCATGGATTATGAGAGAGAGAGACCTGCGATCTGCAGCTGAATTTCACCACCATCGCCCATATGGAAACCCTGGAAATGAATAAACAGACAAGAAAGATAGCAAGCGAGATTTCACGCCATGACTGCAGAACTTATCCTGTTGCCTATTGGATGCGCGCCTTGCACGTCCTCCTCCGGTGGAAATGGGGATCCTCATCAATCAAATAAAAATATATATACAACTCAGGCACTAGGGTCTAACTTTGCGGTCAAGGTTAGTTTGACTCACCACCGTTGAGCAATGCATCATTTCCTCGATCTCATGAGTCAATGTTTCCTGCCTCTTGGAAAATTCAATATCTGGTGCAAAGATTCCGAGAGAGGACAACGTTGATCGCTTGGGGGTACCCAGACGGAACCAAACTTATATCCCACTAGGCGAAACTGACGAGCATGCCAATTATTGAGCAGCACCCAAGATTCCGAGGAACATATATTTCACTATCCTTAAGATATCACTAAATTACCTTTAAATTGTTCAGAAAAACTAAAAAACGGTATACCGTTGCAACGGTATACCTCTGAAACTCATGAAACTTATGATTTTTTGCACTGAAACTCATGAAACTTAGCACTAAAAACTGATAAAACATGAAACTGATGAAACTAAACACTGAAACTCATGAAACCAGCACTGAAACTGATAAGTTTCATGGCTATACCGTTGCAACGGTATACCGTTCCCTAGTCACTCTCTAAATTGTTATCCTCTTTGTATCTCTACTATATTTTTTTTGTAAGATAGTAAAAAGCCTACCGGAGGAAGTGTCCATTTCATCTCAGGTTCAAACCAAAGTATGTTACACTGATAAGGTTGTTTAAAACAGGAAGGATATTTATATGGGTGTGTCTATACATCACTATTTAAAGAGAGGTGCAATTATTTAAAGTATGGATAAAGAGTAGATGATGATTATTTTCTGCTTCATTTGTTTTAAAATTTATGTAAAAAGTGATGCATAGAAACATTGCTATATTTATATCTTGTCAAGATCTTAGTGTACAGTAGGAACTGTCTGACGTAAGACAAGAACTAGCAAAGATCAGATATGTTCAATGATTGGCAACAGTTGGCTGATCCGTAAGAAACTGCAAGCTGTGTGATATACACACACGGAAGCACTAATTTGCGTTATGGAAGAAGTGCATACAAACTATCACATATTCACCACATGTTGACTAAGCCAACCACCTACGTAGTCAAACAACTAGTAAATATATTTCCTAGTTTGTATAGGAATATATTTTTCTTAGATTTAACCATAACTTTGTATTAACAGTTCTGATTCACGAGCGATTTTCACCAATAGCGTGTAGAGTAATATATTGATATAAGTCTCACCAATAAACGCCGCATGAATCAAATTTTACTATTATATCAGAGGGTTCAACAGTTTGTACGATAGTAAAATCGATATTCAACTTTGTAACTGAACCTGACTTAATCTTCTGCTTATATTTCTGTACAATTCGTGCAAAATTTACATGTAATATACACGTAGCAAATCACCATCGCCCAGCTAGCTGTCAGCTGCTGCATTCCAATTAATTTCCACATGATCGGATTGAGCCACAGAAATTACTACTCTATCTCGCTCAGTACAGTATATGATGCGATCGATGGTGGCTGGGCTTACAGGACACGGGAAACAGAGGTATCGTGGTGGATGACCGATCATCTGTCTTTGCAAATCTAAAGACATATCATTCATTTAGACCTACAGTATGAATTTTAAAGTATATCAACGGCACTGATTGCTACAGGCTAGCTTGTGGAAAGCATAAGGCCCATGAACAACCGTAAAATTAGACCTACAGCACGAATCATTTGACAGTAAAATCTGATTCATGAGATGTTTATCGGTAAGACTTATAATATTTTGTTCCTCTCGTCATCACTAAGCTACTGGTGAAAATTATTCGTCAATCGAAGCTGCCAATAAAAAGTTATGGCTAAAACAAAGAAAAAACAGATTCTAATGCAAACAAGAAAAGTTATATACTATTGGTTTGGCCACGTAATGGGCTTAGTCAACTGAGACGGTCTATTGCGCTAATTAGTGAGATGTATGACTAGATCGGACTGGGTTAATTGATCTGAGTGTACAATAGACTATTCTACACGTAGATACGTAATAGTATCTCTCTCATATATACAGCTATACATACATATGTATGTATATACATAGATATACATATATATATATAATGTGGATCAGTAGTGTTACCAGTGTAATTCCAGATGTAGTACTCCCGTTCTTTTTTTCCACAGTAGTAGTACTCTGTCTGTCATGATAATTTTGAGCCTTTACTAATCCATATGTGCTTTTCCACTATCCAATTTATCAATAACCACAGTCAAAACATTCCAGAGAAGCAAGTAATGACAAGATGTCAGCAAATAAGAAGATATTTCAATGAAAATTATTTTTATTCTTTTTATTCGCAGCACACATCCTTACACAATGCACATGAGGCTAAAGGAAACTAGTAGTAATTGAGAAAAATTGTATAAGCTAAATACATAGATAATACCCAAAAAAATGTAGTATTTCTATGACGAACATCCTGCAAAAAACATTAAAAACAGCATCTAGTACCTTGCAGCCAACAAATTAGATTGGCGAAGAGCATAATACAATCACGAGAAGATCATAGTGAGCACCTAGGAACCGCCCTGCTCACTACTATCTGACGCCTTCCTTGCTTTCTTGTCATCAAGACAGTTTTGGTACAGATATGAAACAAAACCCCAGACGGCAATCAGCATGGCTATGATCTTTACTCCATCCATCTTGTCGTGAAATATCATCACAGCAAAAAGAGGAACAACTGGTAGAGCTAGGGTGCTGATCACGTTCGAGAACAGCGATGACACCTCGAAGACCAACCCCACCACTCCAACAGAAGCGACCTGCCAAGATACGGCCGTCCACACCAGCGTCATCAGGTAGGAGAACTGCCCAGACCGGAACCCGTCCATCTCTCCTTTCAAAGTTTTCCATTCACCACTCGCAAATAGGCCAACAAGAGAAGCGAAAGTTGCCACAATTGCCGTGTATATCTGCATGTTCAGCACGGCCGAAAAGGTGTGCTTCTTGATCACGTTCTCGAAGGTGAGTTGCATCAGGGAAAGGACCAGTGAGTAGGTGCCTGATGCTCCTAGTGTCAACAAGAAACCCAAGAGATACTTTCCTCTTGAGACACCAGTAGTTCCCTGAGATTCTTCGTTGACTCCGAGGAGTGAAGCAGATAAGGTAAGCAGGACAACAGAGTTCAGGATCAAAGTGGTGAGCTTCTGGGAGTTTAGGACGTATGAGAAGACAACATTGAAGGCCAGCTGACTAGCGCAAATGAGCGAATAGGTCGAGACTGGAAGATACAGCAGGCCATTGGAATACATCATGTCATCGGCAGCTATGATTAGCCCCAAGACAATGTATATCAGAGAGGTTTTGGCGATGGGAGTGTCACTGTTATTGCTGGCCGTTTCTGTGGAAGATGACTTTGTTGGGAAGAAGAACAGAGCAAAGAACAGTATAGGAAAGCCGGCGGTTTGTACAAACGTTGATATCCACTTGCTGCTGCCGCCTTGATCGTAGTAGTATCTCCCGAGCAGTGTTGCGGATGTCTGACCCGCAATGAGGAAGAAAACGTCCGTTGTCACCATCAACCACCATTGCCAATGCTTGACTCCAGATTTTCGTGATGGTGATTCCTGAGTTGCTGAACCTTCAACTTTGGCCGGTGCTGTGGTTTATAATGAGAAACTCTAAAAGTTAAACTGACAATAACAAATTAAAGCAGTGGCAAGTAAGAAAATTCTTGATAAAAGGGTATTAACCACACTTTCTAACTACTTTTTTTAAAGAGAGCAGATAACATTAAGAAGAAGAAAGTTTCAGAAGATGTTGTCTGAGAGTTGCCCAGCAGATGCATATGACTACGTTTTTACTGCTTGCAAATAGCACATAACGGCAAGAAATCAGTAAGCCATTGGATAACACATGTTTTTTATTTTACTTCATTGCAACGGTAACAATACCCCACTTATATATGTCTCAGAAACTATATCACGTTTTCGCGAAACACAACTAGCTGTTTTCCCTTGAAAGAGTTTCTTCATGCCCCAATGTACAATAAAAATGATCCCATTTGTATGAGCGTTCACGGGTGCTTGAAACACTAGACATGCACGCGCGAAGCCACCGCAGAAAGACCAGAAGCCTGGGAAAGCAAAGCAAGCGTGCGTTCACAACCAGATCAATATGCATGTTCAGAACTTCGGATGCTGCCAGTAAAACATCTCATTGCACCGCGCTCTTTCCGGCAATTCTTCAGACAACCTGCCCGAGCAGAGGACGGCAGGAAGATTTACCGCACACATTGGAAAGCTAAACGGCGAGAGTTCAATCCCTGGAAAGAATTCTCTCTTCACTCTCAAGTCTCACCGCCTAATCGGCCTCCTAAATTTGCACATATTATTCATCCAAAAAAAACGCAAACAAATAACCGAGCAAAGAACGCCAAAAAATGTGACGATCGAACAGTGACTATCGCCCGCAAACTGACCTGGGATTTGTATCTGGACCTCGGCGTTGTTCGTGGCAGCTGCGGTGTTATTGTTGCCGCTGTTGTTGTCGGCCATTTTATTCGAGGAACATGCGCTGTGCGAGATCCAAGACAGGAGGAGGCCGGAGGAGATGCGATCAAGCAGCGCAGGGTGGCACCGGGAAGAGAATTAAGAGGCCTCGCGTTTCGCGGCTGAGAGAACAAGGGGGCATGCAGAGATGAGAGGGAGGGGGGGAGACCGGCGCAAGAAGAGTCGGGGTCCGTCCGTTAATTTCTCTGCCACACGCTGTGGGCTGTGTGCCTCCTGCGCGGTTCTTGCTGCTCGCGCCGCTCCTCTCGTCGTCTCGATCTTACCCTGCGGCATGCGGAGTGTACCCTCTCCGCCTCGCGCAGCATGCAGAGTTTTACGGGTTTCCTCAGTTCCTCTACGGCGGTTTGGGATGTGCATTCAGCCGTTCACTCCGTTGTGCATGCTAAAGCCTAATGCGGCCATGCATGGTGCCGAGCACGCGTATTATTTACTCCCACTCGGCATACGAACGTCGCGTTCGGTTTGATAGGCTATACCGCGTGGGGAAACGACCTGGCGGTCGTGGACCATTTGGAGTAACCCGTGAGCACTAGGTAGCGGCGCAAACCGTGTATGTATGTAGAGTATCTGGTTATTAGTAGGTTCTGTTTGGCAGAGTTTCAGATTCCAATTCTATCTTAGATCTCAAATTTGTAGATTAAAAAATAAAGTGAATTAAGTTTATATTTTTATTCTAAAATGTAAACAAGATGACCCATTTAAACACTCTTAATATACCTACAGCTTCAACTCCATAAATTTGGTGAAACTAGGAATACCTAACTCCACAATCTGATGAAGTTGAAGCTCTGTCAAACAGGGCAATTGCTATGACTATGCAGATGTTTTTTTCCCTGTAAACAAAAGGAGCATTGCTAGTTGCCAATGTAGAGCTACGTGCATGCATGGTTTGATTGGATAATCACTTTGTACAATCATATCATTTCTTCATTTTGGTGCGTTAAACCTTGGTGAATTTTATGTATGTTCCACGTGGATTCCATAAATCCGATAATACTCTAGACAAAAAGCTATAATTGAGTTGTGCGCTTGCGCACTTAATTTTTATCATGTATATTCAGCGTCAACAGGCCCGACGGCCCGTTGGGTTAGACACCCCGAGGCCGAAAAATACCGTCAATGCGCCCACGCTGGCCACTCCGTGCTATCACAACCATTGTCGAGCGCCCACGCTGCTCTTCATATATTAGACGACTGTCTTTGATGCAAGAAAACATACTATATATGAATAATTGAAGATTGGTGTATATATAGTTAGTAGTTACGCTTGATTCAGGGATATATCGGTCACAAATAGTTACTTCCTCTTTATTTTTAAAAGGTTTACTTTTTAAAGTCTTATTCACAAATATAAGACTTGTATGTGGATTTAGTGGTATCTTTCTTTGTATACCTGTATTTATTCTCCTTCAATCATAGCATGTATTCATTACCACCAACACAAAGTAGATATTTCATCTTTCAAGACAATTAAATGAGGGCATCTAAGTCATTTTCTCTCATACTTTTCTCAATTTTAACGTAACCTTAATTCTTATGTAAAATCAAAATACGTTTTATAAAAATAAACATAGTGAGTATCGTTTTGGACATAGGTGCAATCTTTCGAAACTTTACTTTTCACATCTTTTTAAATATTTAAATTGGATACATAAAAATTATATGCATATTTTTTTTTTGAAGAGCTTTTTTATAACATTATAATTTTACCAGGCTTTATAAAATATATTATAATAAAAATTAACAGTCAAATCTATGTTTTAGAGATCATATCTATCTATGTTCAAAATAACTATTTCTGTATATCAATCCTACTATTTAAGTATCTATTTAATGGTATTCAATTGTTTACTTCGACGTCGAACCCAAACCAGGGTTCAAAATCTTGCCGAAATTTGGCGAAATTTCGGATTTCGGACCCCTCCGAGTTTCATAATCTCGGAGAAATTAAAAAACCCTAAAATTTTTTTAAAGTGCTCCAGTACATTAAAATCTCCCCGAGATTTCGATAATTTGGACCGAAATTTCGGTAAAATTGACCGAGATTTGTATAAAAGTTGACCGGATTTGACCGTAATTGACCGGATTGGGTTCTTCACGCCATTTCCCATGTGGGACAGTCGGTAGATCATAATTTTCGCGAAGTTGAAAAAACCCTAAAAAATTGAAATGTGATAGTACAGGGAAATTTTGGATTTTTTGACGAAATTTCGGATTTCTCGGTTAAAAAAAACGGATTTGAATTTCGTCCGGATTTGATCCGAAATTTCCGAATCTCGATGAAATTTCAGATTTCGATAGGTGACGAAATTTAATCCAAAATGAAAATTGAAACCTGACCCAAACGGCCAAATACACCCACCGGTCTACGATCTTTAAACGTAGGGTTCAAAAAATCGACGAAAATCGCTCGATTTTCGCGATTTTCGGCCATATCGCCGCGGCCCGATATCAAAAACCGGTCGGTAAACCGATCCAATTCAAAAAATAATTCAAAAAAATTCAAAAATTCGAAAAAATTTACGTGTCAAAAACCGGTCGAAAATCGGTGGAAATCGGTCGATTTTCGCCAAAAATCGTCGAAAATCGCTACAAAAATCGATCGCACAAAAAAGTTCACCAAGGTCGTCGATTTTCCACACGAAATCGTCGATTTTCCACGCAAACCGGTCGATTTTCCACGAAAACCGGTCGATTTTCCACGAAAATCGACGATTTTTGAAATTTTTTTGAAAAAATTTGGTTTTTGAATTCATCCGATTTTTAACGATTTTCGGCCGATTTTCGACTCGATTTTTGCGATTATCGAAAATCACTGTTCATGCGAAAATCGGTCCAACCGATTTGGTGCGCGTCACTGCACTTGTCGGGCGCGTCACGTCTTAGCTCGCGCGGCCTTCCTGATCCCGGCACGCCCTGGTCGGCTCGGCCCACAGGGCGCGACACGCGTGCGCTCCCCCCGCGCGCACGGCCGTGACGGTTGCGATCCTCATCGCGATTCAGGCGAGAACCCAGGAGTAGTAAGTCAGCCCGAACCAGCGCAAGAGGCTTTGCCGGCCCAAATC
Organism: Rhipidocladum racemiflorum; assembly: GCA_036346355.1. Classification (NCBI taxonomy): domain Eukaryota; kingdom Viridiplantae; phylum Streptophyta; class Magnoliopsida; order Poales; family Poaceae; genus Rhipidocladum; species Rhipidocladum racemiflorum. The sequence continues at coordinate 63,314,430 of CM070576.1, read as the reverse complement.
AAAATATGAGAATAAAAGCAGCTGCTGGAAGCTTTAAGCCCAGACTCACAGCCAGGCCTAGTCGAGGCAGTTGTAGACTCTGTAGGTTGCTCAACAGCTCCAAATCCAACACGTCTGTCCGTGCACTGTTTTCTAGTTCTAAACCTTTAGAAACTACGGGGTGTGACAGCATCAAGTATGGGCACATGGAGTAGGTGTGCTTCCTCATATTAATTTTGGCTTGTACAATACAGCCTTGACTTCACCGAAACGTTTTCCGCACTTCTCGGTCGACAGTACTTAGTAGTACGCCAGTAACTGAATTTGTACCAAAGCTGCATTACTAACTGGTAGAGGTAAGCACCTAATAAAAAATCTGAAGATAAAACTACCTGAATGGTGGCCAGTACACTTCTCTGGAATCGTTGCACCAAACCATACGGATCGAAAGGCAGGGCAGCTCCGTTTGTTGCGTAAAGCAATGCCTGCGTCGTGGTTTTGACCAGTGTTTTGAAATACAAGGGGAATTCTGCTGTCGTTATGGATAGAGTGGGTGACCAAATCACAGCAGCCGGTTGCCGGTGACATCTCCCGAGACCGGGAGGACGCGATTTGACGGTCGTCAACAGCGCAATGCCTTCAGCCTCAGGTCGCCCCTTCTGCGGTACCCAATAGTATTTTGCAACCGGGATTAAGTGCTTTTTCGGAGACTGAATATATACACGAGAAACGGGTGAGGACGATCAGGTTCGAGTGAGTCGGGAGAACGGTTTCTTCCCCTGCTTTTAACCGACCGCTCGCTCATACGCGGGCTGTGTGCGCCGGCACGCTGATCACGTGCTCGAGGCTGTGAGCTCACATGGAAATAGGCAGGGTGCCAGCTATGTCATACAGACGCAACTCGCAGCATCTGCTCGTTGCATGCATACGCGGATACGCCTATACATGCATCGGTACACGCCAATGCAATGTAATCGTATTAAATTTGAACGGTCAGACGGACTCAACCATAAATACATTGTACATCGTGTATGGAAAGAATTATAGACATAAATACATACACCATGCATCCATGCAAAGATTTATTATGCATACAAGTTCGCTGCATCTTTAATTGAAATCAAGAAGGAGGAGGAAAGCAAACATTGCTAATCTTTTCATGGACAGGTAAGTTAATGAGGAGCATCAAAACTGAGGTGCAGATGCTGCCCTTGCTGCTGCTTGGTCACAACAGCCTTCCCTGTGACTGCGATCACTAACCATTCAATGCATGCAACGCCATGCTTGAAGGCACGCAATCTTGATCGTTTGTTTTCCTCTCCGGACATGACATCTTTTCTATCAGGCTCCTCCATGCAGACTATATGGTGGCACCTGTGACTGACACGTTGTGAGCCGTGGCACACAGATGAGTACATGACACATCACACAACTACATCCCAGGAAAAAGAAAGATACAGGAAACTAGTCCACGGAAAAGAACAATTTTGCATGCATGGTTTCTATCCTGGCTTCTTATTTCCTCGGGTTCCAAAATCCGAACTCCGATGATAAACTATGTGCAAAGACTGCAACTGCTTACGCCCACCATTTGAACCCAAGTCAACAGAAGCCAAAACATTGGCTTCACCTGAAGGCTAACCCTGCAAAATTTAAAAATCTTGACGAAAAGGCCCTCAGTACTTTCTGTAATTGCGTTTATACCCCAGAGATCCACCGGTACAGCACCATGAACGTCGTCTCCTCGTCGTCTGATCCCGGCGCCGACATCACCGCTGCCTCCGCATCCCACAGCCACGGTTCCACCTGCCTGTGGCTTTGGTGGCTCTGGCTCCACCGCCCGGAGAAGGAGAACGATGACGCCGAGGAGGCCAGGCGGTCCACGTACTCCTGCAGCCAGCCGCGCAATGACCCTGCCGCTTCAGCCACCGCCTCGCCAGGAGGCGACGGCGCCTCCTCGGCTTCCGGCTTCTCCTCCTTCACAGTGGCGGCCATGGGAGCGGCGCCCGCGACCCGGGACACGACGGCCTCGACCTCCTCGTCGATATTGTAGTCGAAGGAACCGAGCGAGTAGGTGGTGCGGCTGTTGGCGCCGCTGGCCGTGGACGAGGCGCGGTTGCTGACGCTGCCCATCTCGACGCGGAAGCTTCTGGAACGGTCTCTGCTTCTTGGCTCTGGCGGCGGCGGCTGTTCGGCGGCGAGGATGGCGGAGAGCGAGGGGTGGGTGAGCGAGACGGTGGCGCGGCAGAGCGGGCAGGATGGCGTGGTGCGGAGCCATGTATCGACGCAGGCTGCGTGGAACGCGTGGCGGCACGCGGGGAGCAGCCGCAGCTCGGCATCCGGCGTGAACGGCGAGAGGCAGACGGCGCAGTCCGGGGAGCTCTTCGGCAGCGCCGCCAGCGCGGACGCCATCGTGAACAGCGGCAGTGATTCGATCAGCCGCTGCTTCTCGTCGCCCTCCTCCTCCTTCCCCTCCGCTGCAGGCCCCACCGCAGCTTCCAGTGTCCCGGCAGGCCCGTCGCGGTGCGCCCGAGGGAGTGGCGGTGGAGACGAGCGGGAGAGGAAGCGGAGGAGGAGGTGGATGGAGATAGAGGCAAGGAAGACGAAGGCGACGAGGGCGGCGATGATGAGGAGGGAGGGAAGGAAGGACGAAGCGGGGTAGGAGGAGGTGGTGGGGTCTACGGCGCCGGCGGACGGCGGCGGGGTAGACGGGACAGAGGATGCCATGACGAAGGAGCCTAGCTAGGAGTTGATTTAACCGCGAGGAAATGAAGGTCTCGCGCCTTTTATTTGTGGGGTTCTTTGGAGTGCGTGGTGGAGGTGCGGAGGCAGAGGCCGGAAGTAAATAGTCGTGCCGTGGTGGCGTGTACTCAGATCCCCGGAATGAAGGAGGTCTGCCTTGTAAACCAATCCACGTCTGCATTTCTACTTTGTAATTGTACCACTCCTACGTTCTACTTCCATGTACTCAGAAAGATTTGCACAACACTCACTCTTAAGCCTCGAAGCAATGGTGGCGGTGGTTCTTTTAACGGATTTGATAAATATCATCGTGATGTTTTTTTGTTGAAATCACCCAAATCTAAAACCATTGAATCATTATTGAGATTCGGGAGTATCGATTACATTCGATTCTATGATTTGATCTAACGGCCCGGTGATATCCAGGTGAGGTATCCAACGGTCCAAAATTTGAATGTTAACTAAGATAAAAACATCCAAATGATACTTATACACTCCCTTTTTTAATTGCTAATTTATAAGCCACTTTTTTTTTTCCCTAGTAAGCTTTCATGCTCCAAAGCAGCGCCTTCCTCGTCTCCAACTATCGATAACCATGGAATTGGAAGCAAGCGGCAACGGACCTTGTCTCCAACTATCGGTAACCATGGGATTGGAGGCAAGTGGCAGCGGATAGCGGCCGTCGGTGAGGCGGTGGTGAAACCAAAATAAAAATGGAGGAGCGTCTTCCTCATCTCCGATTGTCGATGACCATGGGATTGGAGGCAAGCGCCATCGGCGAGGTGACGGTGAAACCAGAATGAAAATGAAGAAGGGCTTAAACTAGACTAACCTAAATTAAGACAAAGACAATAAACATAGGCTTTGCAATCCAAATCATAGTTGTTTATTTCCGTTCTGGTCACCATTTCGATTTTGTGTTTGGAACGGAATATTTCCGTACCAAAACATTCTAGTGTACCATCCTGGACTTTTATCTATTTTAAGGGCCCGTTTAGAATGTAGGAATTGAAAACACATGAATAAAAAAATAGAGGAATAGAAAAGAAATCAAGTGCAAAACACAGGATTAGAAATTATAGTAAACAAGAAAAGTAAGAATGGTTTGGACGAGGACACAAAAGAACAAAGAAAATTTATTTTAAAAACTTGTTATTATAAATTACATCACAATAGTTTGACAGACAGCATATGGCAAAAATTAAATTTGATATTTCGCAGACACATGGGCCAACAACCAAGCACTCTACCCATCAATAAGGCCATCCGTGAATACTTTTTATATTAAACCCCACAAGGATATGGCCTTCTCGTGCAGCCACACCATTTTGAGTCAACGTGTTCGCTCTGCAACGCGACGCATCATCAGCTTAGCTAACCCCGTTGATACTGCTTAAATATTTTGCTCGTTCATTCGACCGATACGACACTGTAGCACAACGATAGAGTGCTCCGCTGCGAGTGAGCGGTCGCAGCTTCGATCCCGCGATTTTTCCCACGCAATGCATGGCGTCCACGCTCGTGGGAGCCCGCGTGGGGTTTTTTTTGGGCAAAGAGCCCCCCCCCCTCTCAAAAATTACATCCAGACCCCTGAAGAAATTGGGAATTGATTTCTTTCCCGCTTTTTTTGCGCAAAGCCCTCCAAGAAGTGGAAAATTATAGTAATACCCCCCAAATCCGGGAATTGATTTTACCCCATGAAAATTACATCCAGGCCACTGAAAAACCGAAAATTGATTATTTTTTTCCCCCGCTTTTTTGCATCTTGAAAAATTTTCTTGCGCAAAGGCCCCCCATAAATTCAGGAATTATATCCAGGACCCGTGAAAATTACATCCAGGCCCCAAAAAAATTAGAAATTGATTTTTTTGCTTTTTTCATCTTGAAATTTTTTGATTGCACAAAGGACCCCGAGAAATTCGGGAATTACATCCAGAACTTCCAAAAATCCAAAAGGTGGTGGCGCGGGCAGCAGCCATGGGGCGTGGGCTTCTCGGACTAACTAGCGGCGTCACTCGCCTCCGGCGGCTACGCGGGGGTCTTCGGCAGTGTTCCGACGCCGGCGGATTTTGGGCGGGAGATGGTAGAAGTCGTGGAAAGCGGGTTAGCGGAAGACGTGAAGGTGGAGAGGAGGTGGGCAGCACCGGCAGCCATCTTTTCTTTCCTCTTTTCTTTTAAGACCGACGGAAGTTCTACTATCCATTCAGTGAGAAAAGAACATGCATCCGGTCTAGGGCATCGATCGGCAGCCAATTCACGAGGCAAAAGTGCACTATGGCCAGTGGCGTACATTGAAAATTTTAGGAGGTAAGCAAAACTAACTAATTAATGATTTAAGATGAAGATTTTTTTAAAAAAACTTTGTTTTCATGGTGTTTACGATGATAAAGCTGTACTGTAGCTTATGGCTCCTCGCCAGAGAGTCTAGATAGTCGTCTACCTTGTCTGAGAGGTGGATTCGCCGGTGACTATAGCAGAAGTTGTTTCCGAAGAAAATTTGTTGTAGGTTTTGTGTTGTTTGATGTTTCGGTGCTCTTTTTGTTTCTCCATACTTTCTTACGCGTTACTGTGCTCTACTTTCTCCCAATCTGAAAAATGTTACTAAGCCAAAAAAAATTAATTTTAAGCCATAAACCAACAAATCTAAACCCAATAAACATGATCTAAATAGTACTACTTCACGGCATGTTCGTGCAACGGAGGTAGTACACAGTGAAATGTACTCCTACAGGCTACTCCGTAGAACAAAGTATGGACCGCCCGACATGTATTAATTGCACTACCATTGTTTCGACCAAATCCGTCGTAGATATGCATCAGATCAGCAGCGATTCTGTTTCTAAACTCCCTGATGGGGGCTACTATTACGAATCTACGTATGTTCAGTAGATGCTTCGAGTTGTACGTACAAATTTCACCAAACAGTAAAACCAATAAAACCGTCGGATCAATGGAAGTACCAAGATAACGTAGTACAGGCTGTAATGTCACCAAATGTTATGAACTCTATGAGAGACGTATCAAACCGTGGGTCCCTCTTTCATTAGATGCATTTATGACATGCTATCGAGCAAGCTAGCGAAGCTTTCATTGCACATAGGTTATGTTTGTTATTACTTTTCATTTTAGATTTTGGTTTTAAAATTTAAATTAAAAATAAACAGTCTTATTTTAGAAATCGATTCTCATAATCCAACCTACCTATATACACTAGAATCCACAATCCATTTCATATGTGCTTTTGGATTTCAGCTTTTGAAGAATCAGTTTCTCTATAACCACAATCCAGAATTAGTTTTTAGAGAATCCAAAGCAAAAACAAACATATCCTAAAGTCCCTCTAATTTTTTTTCTTTCAAAACTGTTAGGCAATACAATTGTTGTATCCTGTAATGTCGGCTAACCATATATAGAAGGATAAGTATAGCATGTAGATCCTCCTATGGTTTGCACTATTTTCCATTCAGCTGAAATTTGTTGGTCAGTCTTTTATCATGACAGTAACACTGTTAGATTAAAAAAAAAATCCTCAGAGTTGATAATCATCTGAAATTTTTATGGGAACATTAGTGATATATCAGGACCATCGAATTTTTTTTGAAAATGTGTTTATGTTTTTTGTATTATTTTTCATTCAGTTAAAAATTACCAAGATTTTGGTAATTTTGGATGAAATTTTGGCTTTTTTAACAACATTTCAGAAATTTTGGTCCAAAAAATTCTAGATTTAAATTTTACCTTTTGAATTTCATGCAAATTTTATTCGAAATAACGTTATTTCACGAAAAAATTTGGATTTCAAAAGGGTTGAACCAAAATTGAAATTTGGAACCTTGGTAGTGAGAGCCGGGGTTGGAGTCACTGGAGGCTGCCAATGGAGCGACAACCGAGGCTCACCACCGGGAACCATCAATCGAAATATTATGTTTCTATTTTTATCTTATGTGTTCTACTATCTTGATTGGTCAATAATTACTTAACAATGCAAAAGAAAAAGATTATTACTCATAAATGTTACGTCATGATGAATCGATGTGTTGCGGCTCTAAGGATGAGTTGTTGATCCATGACTAGATATCCATTTGTTCAAATCATGTCTTAATTTTTGGGATTAATTTAAAGGAAGAAGTCAAAGAGATGTTAAGTTGAAGATATGGGACTTTAGTCCTATATTACTTAGCTAGGTGGAGGGATACCAACTTAAAAGGAGAGCTCTTGTATGTACTCTAGTATGAGTTGGTGGCAAGGCTACAGATCTACATAGTTGACTATGTTAGGCTATGTACACGCATGCATATGCGCACATCGCGTATTTCACGTGTTCATCGTGTGCCTTGCAACTTGCACGACCGCGATCGAGACGTGTTAAGTGTACTTAGCCTTTTGCCACGTGTACTGATTATGACACACCACCTTACACCTCGACTGCCGACGTGGCATCACAGACATAACAAGACATATGTTCTTGTGTGGTTGGTCTGTTCGCCACATTGCGAGATTCCAGGGAGCAGTTTTTGGAATCGTGGAAATTAGATCTGTGTTATCGCGAGGCAGTTTTGGTTGTACACGCTTTCTTAAGGGAGACATCCCGGTATGCAAAGAAAGAAGCAGTAGAAAAACCAATCTCGTTCTCCTCCGGCACTCTCTACTTCCTTCATGCTTGCTGCCATCAAGTCATTTCATCCCTTTGTCCGTCATGCAATGGGCGTGAGGGAGAGCAGTGTATCCGAATCGATGCCGGCCTTTGACGATCTACATGGGAGACCGATGATCAGGTTTCTGGGAAGCGTTGTACCAAATGACTACTCGTCTTTGATCATCACATCGCGTCGCTCCTTTGTAGCTTCCTATTCTTCACCAAGCCTGCTGTAAGTGTCTCGGGCTAATTGGTTGTTGGTCGAAGTAATCTTTCTATTGTGACTAAATTTGATGAGAATGCATGCTGCTATGATAATATTGTTTACATCTATGCATTCGTTGGGCTATCTAGCATGTGTAGGCATATCCTCCTTAGTAGCATATTTTGTATTATTTAAATATCTATTGGCTGCTAGTAATCATATTATAGATACAATATTTTTATTACATAACTATAGAATTAAATTAATGTTATAGTATTAAATTAATGTTATGCCATGTTAATTTTCGAACACTAATTCCACCGGCGGCGGCAATGTACATAGAGGTCATGCGGATATGAGTCCTAATGTTTGCACTCATGACTAATTCAGTACAAGTTGACACTTGACAAACGTCACAGTGAATGATAATTATTACTAGCTAAAATCGCGTGTTGTCATGGAAGGACGACACGATAATTTTAACAGCAATTTTTTTAAAAAAGCTAAAAATAAAAAAGGAAACTGATTTTCTTTTAGAAAAAACTGTAGAAATCTTTTTTTAAAAAAAATTACTCTTGTTTTTAGGAAAATTAATTTTTTGTTTGTAGAAAAGTTCATTTTTTATTTGCAAAAAATGGAAAATAAATGTAAAATCACTGTTATATGTAGAATATAGTTTTTTTAAAAAATATTCCTTTTAAAAAGTCTTTAAAATATATTTGTTTTTTTATGGAAAAGAAATGTAAAAGCACATATCTATATAGACATATAGATCTTTTTTAAAAAATATTACTTTAAAAAGTCTTAAAAAAATATAATATAGATTTTGTTAAACATATTCATTTTTTTTGTAAAAATATACATTTAAAAAGTCTTAAAAATTGTTTTTGTAAAAAATAAATTTTTTTGCAAAACTTTTTTAAAAATAAAAAATCGTTGTAGCTTGGCACTGTATTTTCTGTAGTGCCACTGCCATTCATAATGAGACTTTGGCATTTTTTACTAACTTAGTGGGATTCAAAATTTTGTAAAAATTTACTTTTAAAAAAGTGTTTAAAAATGTATTTTTTTGTAAAAAATAATAATTTATTGTAAAACTTTTGTCGGGGAGTCGGGTAGACCCCACAGAATTACCTCGGGTGCCACGAGGGGCGCGGGCTCACTGCTGCCCGAACTACCGGAAGGCCGTTCCCCTGGACGACCTAGCCGGGCGCCACGAGCAGCACGAGGTCGTTCCCGTCCTGGTCGCGAGGAGTTGTTCCAAGGGACGGTCTAGCCGGGACCTTTTTAGGAGGTCGCATGACCTGGTGGACCGATAGCTCGTGCTCAGGCCGAGGTGGCCGAGTTCGGAGTTAGACGTTAGCCCGACTGGCGTGATCCCGAGGTCGGTAACCACCCGCTGCGTAACCTCCGCTAGTTCGTTGCGATCCTCGCGGGGGCGTGGCAGTGCGAGGATCCGTTAGTTACCACGTTGGACCTGGTCGGACGTGGAGTTAGTGGGTTTGAACAAGCACGCCCCTTTGTAAGCTATAAAAGCATCCCCACCATGAAGGGGACAGAGATATAACTTTTTCTGCACAAAGATATACACAAGCTGGAGTAGGCCTATTATCTCCTTCTTGAGAGGCCCGAACCAGGGTAAACTACAGTGTCCCTGCCTGTTGAAGCCCAGTGAGTCACTCCTCTGAGTATCCCATCACGTAAGAAGGGGTGGTAGTTGGTCCCTCCACCAACAAGTAAGCTCGGCGGGGGCCTGCTCCCCAATTGTTGACAGCTGGCGCCGTCCGTGGGGACCGACTTTCCATTTCGTGAGGAATCCCGGAGGATGACAAATTCCCAAGATCGCCAGGGCCTCGGCGCCCCCGGAATTGAGGAAGAAGACAAGCAGTTCTTCGACAATGGGGCCGCCAACGTCGCTGGCCTTGGGAATCACGACGGTTCCCGGAGCTTCTCCGTGGAAACCGCCGCACCGGAGCAGTTCTTTCGCTCCCAGCTCGACGCCCTCTCGGACGACGAGTATGACGGGCTCTACGATGGTCTGGACATCCCCGACCTTTTCGAGCTCAACCAGGGGACGCGTCCGCGGAGACACCGTGATGTCCCCTCGCGATCCGTCCAATCCGTAACGTCTTCGTTGCGGAGGAGGATGGAAATGTTGGGAGCGAATCCCGGCCGAACGCAGCGTCTTCACCGCTACGAGGCGGCCAAGGAGCACTGCAGCATCTCTGAATCGGACATCGCCAGCTTACGGCAAGTCCGAGGTGGCCCACCGATAAGACCAGGGCGAAGTTCGTGAGAATTTCCGCAGCGTCACGGGACTCGAGGCCCGTCGACGACGAACTAGCTCGTCACCCGCGTTCCCCGGCGAGGAACGCCTTCAAGCCTTGGCCCGCGGTGGTACGCAACCTCGGAGAGTTTTACGAGCGAGTTGACCTAGAAGCCATGGAGTGCGGTGTGGCCGACGACCTCGAGGAAATTGCCACAGACATAAAAGCGGCGGAAGCCTCCCGAAAAGGGCGCCAGAGCAATTCGAACGCCGCCGCCGGCGTCCGAGCGACTCGCCGCCGACGACTCACGCAGCCGTACCCAGTGGCCCCGCTGACGCGGCCGGGCTCGAGGAGAGGCACCGGAGCAATTCCGGGGGCTCCCTCGGGACCAGGAATGCGAGCCACGCAGGCGAACCGGGCCGAACATTCCTCTTCTGTCACTCTCCATCCCTCTGGCGTAGGGAGATATTCTCTCGCTGGGCCCACTAACCTCGGGCTCGGTGGTGGGGATCGCCGACCGGCCAGCGCTCGTAATGACCGTCGACAGTCCGTTTTGGTGCAGGCGTTCGCGGCGTCGCTACGACGTGTGACCTGGCCAATAAGGTTCAAGCCGGGTCACATCGAGAGATTCGATGGGACTCGTAACCCGACGAAGTTTCTCTCGATCTACACCATGGCCATTCTAGCCGTCGGGGTGATGAAAGGGTCATGGCTAACTTTCTGCCCACTGATCGACTGGGCGGGCCGGCTCGGGCGTGGCTATTCAACCGTAAGGAAAACTCGATCCGGTCTGGGCCCGGTGAGCAACACTCTCCGAGCTAACTTCCGGAGCCGCTACGTCGCCCGAGGAAGGAGCGCGACCTTGAGCGCCTGGACATGCAGACGGAGGGCGAGACCTTGCGCCAGCCGTCTGGCTTCATGCAAGTGCGCAATTCCATCCCAAGCATCTCGGGCGAGGCGGTTGTCCGGCTTTCAAGTTCGGGTCCGAGACGTCGCTTTACTCGGGACCTCGAAATTCACCCAGACATCACGACCAGCCGCTTCGCATGGTAGCCGATTATGCCAACGCAGGCGAGGCCGTCCAATGGAAGAAGGCTTGGGCGAGGAAGCTGCCCCTCGGCCGGACTCGAAGGGGCGTCAAGCGAAAGAGCGTGAGCTCGATCGAGAAAAAATCAAAAGAAGAAAAATCCTCCGTCTCGACATGGTGGCGGCCATCGAACGACAACGACAACGGCCGACCTCGCAATCGTATAAAGGAGGAGCCGCGAAGGAAAGGCCGACCGGTTCAGCGAGCGGCGAGCAAAACCGGACGACCAAGACCGCGGCGACCAACGCAGACGGGCTAAGCGCCTATTTTTGCCCGCTCCACCAGGCGCCACACGACTGCGGAATTGCGAACATGGGCCTCCCGCCTGGAGCAATTCTCTGATGGCAAGGGTCCCATGCCCACGCTCCCAGAGCAAGAAAGAGACGTCAAGGGCAAGAAGCCCGCCGAGGAGGAAGATACGGACATGGAGTACCAGGAGCCGAGAAACCACATCGCCGTGATATTCGGGGGCTCCGCCGCCTATGGGTCTCGACGGGAGCTGAAGGAGGCCGCACGCGAGGTACTCCGTGTCACCCAGGGGAAGCCTCCCGTTCAACAGCTCAAGTGGTTCGAGCTGCCCATTACCTTCTCCAAAGACGACTGCCCCCTGGGGATGACGAAACCCCAGAGGCTCCCGATGGTCGTTAGCCCGACAATCTGCAATACCGCGGTAGGACGAGTGCTCGTGGATTGCGGGAGTTCCCTGGACCTGATATCGGCCAGGGTCCTGGACGAGATGCAAATTCCTCGGTCCAAGATCAAGAGCGTCGTAGTCCCTTTCTACGGGATAGTCCCCGGCACCTCGGCCAAGACGCTCGGGCAGATCGTCCTGCCGGTAACCTTCGGAAGCCCGAGCAACTTCCGAACGGAATTAGTCACCTTCGAGGTGGTCGATTTCGAGTCGGCCTACAACGCCATCCTGGGCCGACCAGCGCTCGCCAAATTCATGGCCGCCACGCATCACGGGTACCAATGCCTGAAGGTTCCCGGCCCCGGCGGCGTGATCTCAGTGAAGGGAAGTCCGAAGGCGGCCCTAAACTGCGACGAGAAGGCTTTAGACATGGTCGGGCAGCTGCCCCAGCGCGGACCCGACCAAGAGCCGAGGAGTTCCCGGCCCAGGGCTACCCTCCAGGCCGGGGGAGAAACTAAGGCCATCCCATGCGGCCTTGAGCCAGGCACGGTCGTACATGTGGGGGCTTCCCTGGACCCTAAATAGGAACTCGAGCTCGTGACCTTCCTCCGGAGAAGCGCGGACACGTTCGCCTGGGAACCGTCCGACATGCCCGGAGTCCCAAGGGAGGTCGTCGAGCACAGGCTAGCGATTCGGCTCGACAAAGCCTGTCTTGCGGCGAAGCTCAGCGCTTCTCCCGGAGAAGCAAGCTATCATCGAGAGGAAATCGACAAGCTCCTCAAAGCCGGTTTCATACGGAGGTCGACCATTACGATTGGTTGGCCAACCCGATTATCGTGAATAAAAGGGGCAAGTGGCGCATGTGTGTCGATCACACAGGGTGAATGCCGCATGCCCAAAAGACAATTTCCGCTACCTCGGATAGACCCGGTTGGTCGGCGCACGGCCGCTCGAGGCGATGAGCTTCTACGGGCGCCTACTCAGGCTATCACCAGATCGGCATATCGCCCGACGACGAGGAGAAAACTTCCTTCATCACGCCGTTTGGCACATTCTGCTACACGACCATGTCCTTCGGTCTAAGGAACGCTGGAGCGACCTTCCAGCGCCTCATGCAGAAAACCTTCTCGGACCAAATAGGTGAACACGGAAGTATATGTAGACGACATAGTCGTCAAGAGCAAGATGGCCTCGGGTCATGTACTCGATCTAGAGGAGACTTTTCATAACCTCAATAAGCATCGAATAAAGTTGAACCCTGAAAAATGTGTGTTCGGGGTCAAGGCTGGCAAAGTACTCGGCTACATGATCGGTCCACAAGGAATCGGGGCCAACCCTGAGAAGATAGAGGCCATCGAGAACATGCGGCCACCCGCTTGTACGCGGGAGGTTCAATCCCTGACCGGAAGGATGGCGGCCCCAAGTCGCTTCATCTCGCGGCTTGGGGAACGTGGCCTGCCTTTCTTCAAGGCGCTCCGGAAGCACGACGGTTTCGCTTGGACAGAGGAAGCAGACCGCTCTTTCAAAGAATTAAAGCTATATTTGTCAAGACCCCCGGTCTTGACCACGCCAAGAACGGGAGAGGTTCTCTTGCTCTACCTGGCCGCCACACCCCAGGCGGTAAGCGCCGTCTTAACGGTAGAACGGGACGGGGTGCAGCGCCCGATCTACTACATCAGCGAAGTCTTACACGGACCAAAGGAGCGTTACCCCGAGGTCCAGAAGCTCCTTTATGCGCTCCTCGTGGCCTCGAAGAAATTAAGACACTACTTCCAGGCCTACAAAATTCGAGTCCCGACCAACTTCCCGCTTAGAGAGATTCTAGGGAATCAGGACGCAAGCGGACGGATCGCGAAGTGGGCCATGGAGCTCGCCGAATTCGAGATCGAATTCTCGGCCAGGACGGCGATTAAGTCCCAGGTTCTAGCTGACTTCCTAGCCGAATGGACAAATCCTACCCCATCTGAGTCCAAACCCGACTGCACCGAGCACGGTCATTTGGGTCATGTACTTCGACGGATCCCGAGCTTACAATTGCTCGGGGGCTGGAGTGGTCCTCAAATCCCCCCAGGGGGAGCGGATCCAGTACGCCCTCCAACTACATTTCGGCGCAACGAACAATGCGGCAGAATATGAGGGTCTGCTAGCCGGACTTCGGGCGTGCAGGACGCTCGGAGTCCAACGACTAACTGCGAAGGGCGACTTCGCGGTGGTTGTCAACCAGGTTAACAAGGAGTATCGGTTCAGATGACTCAATGGCGCTTTACCTGGTTGAAGTAAGGAAGATGGAAAAGTACTTCAGAAACTTCGAAGTACTATACATCCCCAGGAAGGACAATGCCCTGGCCGACCATCTATCGAAGGTCGGTTCCGCCCAGTTTCCCGCTCCGGCGGGGGTGCTCATCGAGCACCTCTATAAGCCCTCCATACCCCCCGGAGAGGAGGCAACCGAGACGGGTGGTACCGTCTCCTTCCTCGAGCAGGGTGCGAGTTGGATGACGCCATTCATCCAATACCTCGTGCACGAGACACTGCCCGAGGAGGAAGCCGAGAAATCCCGGCTAGTGAGACGCTCCTCGACCTATAAAATGGTCGAGGGCCTCTTATACCGCAAAGGCGCGCTTGGCGTCCTCTCCAAGTGCATCACCCAAGAGGAAGGCAAATATCTCCTCAAAGATATCCATGACGGATGTGTGGAGCTCACTCGTCCTTTAGGACCTTGGTGAGCAAAGCCTTCCGGTTGGGTTACTATTGGCCGACGGCCTGGCGACAGCGCTCAATAGTGACCGCTTGTCGACCTTGCCGATTCCATGCCCGGAAAGTCCATCACCGGCATACGCCTTCGCAGACCATGCCGCTAACCTGGCCATTCTCGGTTTGGGGCATCGACATACTCGGTCCATTTCCAGGGAAGGAGGGTTGTAAATACTGCTCGTCGCAATCGACAACTTCACTAAATGGATAGAGGCCGAGCCTATATCAACCATCTCGGAACAGGCGTCTAAAAGGTTATTCAGAAATAATGTAGTAACCCGCTTTGGCGTTCCGAGTCGCCTCATCACGGACAACGGCACTCAGTTCACAAGCGAGGTGTTTCAGGCTTATTGCGAGGAGGTCGGGACCAAGATATGCTTCGCATCCGTGGCCCACCCGCAGAGCAATGGGGCGGCCGAGCGCGCGAACGGGCAGATCGTCCAAGGAATCAAGAAGAGAGTCTTCAAGAGCCTCGATCGGCATGGTCAGGCCTGGGTGGACGAGCTACCTCCGTCCTGCAGTCGGTCCGCACCACGACGAGCCGAGCTACGGGTGAGACCCCTTTTCAGCTCGTATATGGCGCGGAAGCCGTCCTACCCGCCGAGGTTGTCCTAGGATCCCCAAGGGTGAACCTAGCCGATAGCATTGACGCAGAAGGCGAGCGCCTTCTCGACCTCGACCTCGCGGAAGCAACTCGTGAACGGGTTCTGTTGCGATCCGCGGTTTACCTGCAAGCTCTCCGCAGGCACGCCGCTAAATCGGTACGACCAAGGACCTTGCACGTCGGCGATCTCGTTCTGCGACGGGTCCAAGACCTGTCAAAAGCCAACAAGCTAACGCCAAGATGGGAAGGTCCTTACACGGTCGTCTCAACAGCACGCCCGGGGGCTGTCCGCCTCGCAATGGAAGATGGTCGAGAACTAGCTAGTACTTGGAACATCGACCAACTGCGTAAGTTCCATATCTAAACCAAACCAACCTTACTCCTTTAAATAAAAATTCGACACTTGGCCTCTCGGTCTCCCTCGTTCTCTCTCGTTTTCTCTTTCTCTCTTTAAACCTCCCGCGAAGTGCCGTGACCAAACTCGATCCGGTATCAAAGAGCGGGCTCGGACCTCAGGGCACAAACGGACAAGCATCCTACCGCCTGACATCGGACCACCAGAGCTCGACCCCGAGGGTTTCCTTCTCCGTAAGACGACCATCTTTTCACGGCAGGCCTCCGCCGCAGACAAAGGGTCGCATGAGCACCCCTCGGACGGTTCCCAGCTCAGGTCGGCCGGTGAGCGGCGTAGACGCACCGTATAAAGTCACACGGTCCCCGCAGGGCTCTATTTCGTCAACAAGGTCGTGTTTGCAGCCTACCCCCACGACCTCCGTTGGCGGCGGGGGCTATGGGGATACCGCGTGGCTACGACCTAGAGGATCTTTCGCATGAGGTAGTCACTTCCTAGTACGATCGTTCGCTAGATCGCGTGACTATCGCTAGATCGCGTGACTGTCGAGCTCCGTCGAATAGGGAGCAACGGGATAGGGCATATCGTTGTTGTTCCGAGGGAGACAAAACAGAGAAAAATAAAAGACATCTATTAAACACGATCATATTATGCCCAACTTGGCAGCTTTTTCGCTAAAGTTTTTTGCAGGAATGAGTTACAGAGGGAACGAGTTACAGGAGGCCGGCACGCTTCTCGTCCTGCAGAGCGACGAGCTCGTCCCGCACGGACTCAAGCTCGGACTCGAGGTCAAGCACCCGTCGACGAGCTTCACGACCCTCGCTTGCCGCTTGACGAAGCCGTTTGGACTCCTCCCGTTGCTGGTCGATCGTCCGTTCGGCGCTTCGTGCGGAGTTACGCAGGGACACCACCGTCGCCTCGAGCCCCGACCTCGCCTGCTCGCTCTGTTCGAGGTGCTCCTTGAGGAAAAGCGCGGACTCCTCCATCTTCTGCCGAATCTCGGCCTCAGAAGACCTCAGCTCGGCGACCAGGCGCTCGAGCTCCGCGATCCTAGCGTCTTGCTCGGCCTGGTGCTTCGCGACGACTTCTGGCGGCACGGTCGCGGCGTGGAAGTCCTTCATGGTGGTCTCCAACACCTACGCATCAAGGCATCTCGGGTCGCAGTCGGATTTTTTGGGACAAAAACACATAAGTGTTAGGAAACTTACCCAACAGAGCCGAGCCTCCAGCCCCTCCTGGAACAGCTCGGCAGGGTCCTCCGTCCCGCTCCTTACTCCCTGGGCGGGAGCTTGAGCTCCTTCTCCTTGATCGAGCGCTGGGTCTTGAGCTCGAGCTCCCCCGTCCCCTGGGGCGGGAGACCTTGCCCCTGAGGATCAACCCCCATCTCCTGCAAGGGGACGACCTCGAGAGCAAGGATCACCTCCCGCTCCTCTTCCTCCCAAGCAGGAGTTGCGCTCGGGGGCTCCTCCTCCTCGGCATCCGGGCTTTTGGGGTCCTCCGCCCGGAGCACGATGTCCACGGCCGGGGGAGCTCCCTCCCCGGTGGGCCCTGCCTCCTCGCAAGACTGGGCCGTGGCGACGTCTCCGGGCACGGGAACAAGTGGAGACGCCGGCTCGGCAGCCGGGAGGTCGGGCGCCTGAAGTTGGGCTGTGGCGACGTCTTCGGGCGCAAGGACGACTGGAGACGCCGGGTCGGCGGCCGGGAGGTCGGGCGCCTGAAGTTGGGCCATGGCGGCGTCTTCGGGCACGAGGTCGACCGGAGTCGCCGGGTCGGCATCCGAGAGGTCGAGCTCGACGTTGATGTCCGGCGGAGCGTCGCGGGCTCGGGGAGAGATCTCGGCGATCTCTTGGAGTGTGGCGGCGATAATGTCGCTCGCCCCGGCGGAGTCCTCGCGAGGAGCCTCAGCGGCGTGCTCGGTACCACCGTCCTCCTCCTCCTCGTCGTCTTGAATTATAATGTGGGGGATGCCCTTCGCCGCGGCCCGAGCATCGGCAGCCGCAATCTTCCTCCGCGTCTCCTCAGGAGAGACGAGCTCTGGGGCCCGGGTCTCCGCGGCGGCAGGCTCCTCTACCTCGGCGTCATCACCACCAGCGGCTCGTGGGGACTGGGCCTCCGCGGCCTCAGTTCCCACCTCGACCTCCTCGCCCACAACGGCCTCGGCGGCCATGCAAGCTCCCTCTCTAGCACGAGATCAAGAATTTAAATCGACCATTGCTCCAAAATCCCATAACTCCAAGACTACCGCCACACCCACTACAGCCGATGTGGGGTTAGTGTGGTGCCGGGGGGATGAGAGGAACGAGGCAGGGATAAGAGGCTGACCTCGTTCGGCATCTTTCAGCTGGCCTCGGGCGCGATCGAGGAGGCGACCATGTCCTCACGTGCCTTGTCGGCCCTGGCAGCGGAAGGTCGACCTCTCCCAAGTCGGCCTCGGTGATGGTCGGCGTTGGGCGTGGTTGGGGCGCAGCGGGCGACTGCGGGACCTCGGGACCGAGGGGGCGAGTCGGCTTCGTCCTTCTCCTCCTCGTCATCCGGAGGGCCGAGCTCGAGCTCACCCGCGAGCTCTGCACAAGAACCGCGATCGGCTCTCCGGTGCCTCCTTCCGCTGGACCCGCCCGCGGCCTCCTTCTTCGCCTTCGCGTGGCAAGTGACGCAAACGAGCCATCGGCTCGGGGTTATCCCTGGTGTACTCATCCATCCACGATTTTAGTTCGCTCACCTCCTGCCGATCGGCGTACTCCAAGTGCTTGGCGAGGTGGCGATCGCGTGGCCGGGTGTCTGCGTGTGCGCTTAGGCGAGGGCAGCGTAGCCGACGAGATCGGGCGCGGCGCTTACGACCGCCGTTCCTTGGTCTTCCGCCTCGTCCGCCCGGCTGCGGCGCCCGATTGGGCCCACAGCGACCTCGAGGACGACCTTCTCTGCAGGTGGACTCGAATAGGTCGAGAAATTTGGAAGAAACCCGACTGAAACGGACCTTCGGAAAGAGTCCGAGATAAGGACTTACCGCCTCGGTCAGGTTAAGGGCGTTGTTCGGGATCCGACGGCCCTCTAGGATTTCCTTGGCCTTGGGAGTTCGAACATCTCGGACACCCTCGTATCCACCAGTCCTCGTGAGCTGCTACTGAACAAGAAAGCACAATAAGCTCGAATGTTCCTTATTTTAAAGTGAAGGTCGAAGCGATAATGTACCTGGCGTGATTCCGGGTGATGTCCTGCCACCCTTCAACCTTGAAGAAGGGTGCACCCTCACTTTGGCGACACCGGTTCTCGACATAGTCGGGCAACGTCGGCCGGACAACCCGAGCAAGTGAGCTCATTGATCAAAGATGAGCACCTTCTCCTCCTCGGAACATCTTGGAGGTCGAGTCTCGGCACACGACCCTTGGCGCCGGAGTAGGAAAGCGAGCCGCCCTCGGCCTTCCTCGAGATAGAACCAAGAGTCGGCCCACCCGACACGGAGTCCTTGAGCGTGAAGCTCGGGTACTGTGACGCGGAGTAGGTCGGAGGCGGAAGTAAAGGCAGCCGGCCTGCGAGGGGGTGCCGGTGCGCGAAAGGGTGTAGAAGTGAAGAAAGAGACTGGGAGTAGGCTCGACGCCCACAAACCCCTCACAAAGATGGGCGAAGATGGCCATGATGAGGATGGAATTTGGGTGGAGGTGGACGATCTCGCACTCGCAGAAGGCGAGTACGGCTTCAACGAACTCGCTTTCGGGCGTGCGAAGCCCGTTTATGGCGTAGAGCTCGGTGGAGACGATCTCTCCTTCCTCCGGCTCGGGGCTCTCCTCGGCACCAGCGGCTCTCCATGAGCCGGCGTCAAGGTACTTCGCCCGCTCGAGAATCTCCAGCTTGCGCCTATCAAGCTTGCTGACGCCAAACTTTGCCATGAGGATGGAGGAGATGATCGGAAAGGAGGATGAAGCGCCGAAATGAAGAAGTAGGGAGCGCACTAATTGATTGAAAGGGCAAGTGGATCTAGGGCTTCTCTTCTGGGGTTTAAAAACCAAACGAGAGAACGAAGAGGTTCCCGCCGTTATAGTTGAGGAAGCCCTAAAGGCGCGGGGCGATTGAGACGTCCACCACACGGAGAGCGGCAGCGTGGACACGCAAACCAAAGGCTGTCTTGCCGGGCGGCAGTTCCCGAGAAGCGATTCGTACTAATGAATGAAGCTTCCAAGGGAAGGAACCGTCGGTAGGATGGGAACTAGTTCGCACGCCCAAGGCACGGCGGGACCGAGCCTCGTCTCTCGGGGCGGATTAATAGCTCGGAGGTCGGGCGGTGTTCGTCGCGACCAACCTGGTGGCTCGGGAGGCAGTAGGCCCGAGAGGAAGGTCTTTTCCTAAAGCCTTCTTCCACTCGAACCTCGGGGCTAGCTGCGTCGGAGTCGGGTAGACCCACAGAATTACCTCGGGTGCCCACGAGGCGCGGGCTCATCTTGCCGAACTCTGGAAGGCCGTTCCCTGGGCGACCTGGCCGGGCGCCACGAGCGACGAGGTCGTTCCGTCCTGGTCGCGAGGAGTTGTTCCAAGGGGCGGTCTAGCCGGGACCTTTTAGGAGGTCGCATGACCTGGTGGACCGATAGCTCGTGCTCAGGCCGAGGTGGCCGAAGTTCGGAGTTAGGCGTTAGCCGACTGGCGTGATCCCGAGGTCGGTAACCACCCGCTGCGTAACCTCCGCTAGTTCGTTGCGATCCTCGCGGGGACGTGACAGGAGTGCAGGATCCGTTAGTTACCACGTTGGACCTGGTCGGACGTGGAGTTAGTGGGTTTGAACAAGCACGCCCCTTTGTAAGCTATAAAAGCATCCCCACCATGAAGGGGACAGAGATATAACTTTTTCTGCACAAAGATATACACAAGCTGGAGTAGGGCTATTATCTCCTTCTTGAGAGGCCCGAACCAGTGTAAACTACAGTGTCCCTGCCTGTTGAAGCCCAGTGAGTCACTCCTCTGAGTATCCCATCACGTAAGAAGGGGTGGTAGTTGGTCCCTCCACCAACAAGTAAGCTCGGCGGGGGCCTGCTCCCCAATCGTCGACAACTTTCTATAATTTTTTTTGAAAATAATTGTAGCTTCTACAGTGCCAAATAGGCACGTGGCATCCAAAGACGGTGGCGCACCAACGTTATATAGTATACTAGATGGAAATCCCACGCGTTATTGTGGCCGATTTCTGAATTCTAATAGAGCAAGAAATTTCATTAAAAATTAGAAAAGTGGGAAAAAAAAACATTACTAAATACCTCCAAAAAAATTTGAAAATTTATTTTTTATTTTTTTGAAAAATACTGTAGCTCAAGTGTCCATGGTGAGGGATCTGAACGGCTGGAGCTCCGTACGTATCGAAAGAACTATAAGTTTATATAGATTGGGTTTGTATGGTCGGGCATGCTAATAGTCTCAAACTCTCAATGAAGAAAAAAAAGTTCGTTCCAAGATGGAGAACCAGCTGACTAGTGAAGCCTTGGCACACCCATCCTGGCAAGGCGTCTTTCGTTAGTGCAAAAGATCAGGGAGCCCGTGCCTTTTAACCCAAAGCAAAGAAAGCGCGCAATGTTGCTTGGCTTGCACACTTAGCATGCGGATTTTATCAATTTGTTTCTATCGTCGTGGCCACGGTTTGAGAGCCGTATAGGGAGAATGAGTAAAAGGCTTGGCACTTTGGTGATGAATTCCTGCCTTTGTTTCGTGCCTCGTGGCATTCACTTTTCCCCCCAATTATGATGAGCATGAGTTGCACCGTCCTGTCCTGGCCCTAAGCTTTCCAGTGGAGTTGCTCCAAAACTGTGACGGTGGCACCACCAAAAGAAACTGGAACTGTGACGGATACATCCAGTACTCGAGATGACCGGCATGGAGCATTTCAGTTAACGATTCACCTTTTTACTTGAAAATTACATCAAGTAAAATGGGTGAAACACTGATAAGAGCAAGAATCTACAGGACACCATTGTAAAATCACTGTGACTACCAACTTTTCGCTGGAGTGGACTGCTCCATGCTGTAATAGACCGAGTCTTACATGGAAGTTGCTTGCCTGACCTGTCAATTCACTGATGTACTAAGACCAGCGTAGCAAACCACGTTGCATTCTTGTGGATGTACCAAGACCAGCGCAGCAAACCACGTTGCATGCTTGTATCGGTATTGGTTTCTTGAGATGGCACGATGCGATCTCTTGTGGTGCCGTAAGTGACCTAATTCCCCTGTGACATCACCACACCACCGGCAAATGCTGTCACAAAACAAGAGCTTTCTTGCTTGGATCCATACGGAAAAATTTCTGCGGGCTTCCGTTTCGGTTGGTCCACCACGAATTTAGGCAGGCGCAAACTTTGTGAAGGATGTAAAACCGAAACCAGCCAGATTTGTTAGCAAGTTGTTGCTCACCAAAACAAGAGAAAAGCAATGACAACCTAATCCAGACATCTGGCTTGACGCGGCGGCGTCGTACAGAACTACAGATGCGAGGAAACTCTTAACAGGAAAGGAGATTGACATTGCAAACGTGTCTTACACTTTGGGCCCAGTTATAATTCTTTCAGGACGGCCCAATAATAATAATAAGGGGCCGACGTAGTACAGCTCCTATTTATGGGCCGTCTCAAACAAAGCAGAGCTTTTTGTTGGGCCAAGGAGGCCGTGAGACGGATGATCGAGAATGGCCTCTGGCTCGTCCACGAAGACCGACGCGCCCTTCTTCTTCCGCCTGTAAGCGCCGCACGCGCAGAGGCAGCCGACCAACACCGCAAGGAGGCCACCGGCCGCCGCGGCCCCCAAGGCCGCACAGACGGCGCTCTTCTTCCCGGAGCCCGATCTGCTGCCATCCGCGTCAGGTTGCTTGGGAGGGATCGGCGGCCTTGAACCGGCAAGGTTGTTGCTGCCGTACGTCTGGAGCTTGAACACCTCGAGGCCGTTCAGTATCGCGTCGTAGTACTCCGGCCTGCTCGTCAGGTCCGGGTGCAGCGCGACCCACAGGTCCGTCTGACCGGAGCCCGGCGCCGTGACGATGAGGTAGTCCGTGTACACCGCCCTGCCGATCCCTCTGCTCCACGCTATGACGTCCATCTGCTGCTGCGCCGTGCGGTTGTTGATGTAGATGTAGAACGATCGCTGGTTCACCTTCGTTATCGGGTACTGGATCTCGCAGAAGTGGAACCTCAAAAGGTAGTAGAACCCCGCGTCCACGGGTAGGATCCATGTGAGGTTGTAGTTCAGGTTGATCTGCGCGGTCGGGCCCATCGATCTCGCCGTCCCGTACACTCCTTCCGGCGCGATGTACGGCGGCACGGAAGGCGGGTACTGGATGGTAACGTTGCTGTCCTTCTCGAAGGTCACCCCGAAGGCCGCGCCGAATATGTACGGGGAGTCGTCCTCCCATGAGCGGAAGAAGCGGCCGGAGTCGTCTCCCGGGGAGACAGCCACCCCGCCGACGTTGAGCCGGTACATGGTCTGGAAGGCCGTGTCGGCGCGGATGGGCATCGGATCCGGGCGCCCGCCGTTGGCGAAGGTCGGCACCGGCGTCGTGAAGATGTCCGGCGTGGGCACGATCTCGATGCCGTTCACGAACGCGTAGTAGGAGGCGGCGGCCTTCGGCTGGTGCGCCTGCCGGGACGGGGCGAAGGTGACGTCTAGGCTTCCGACGGAGCTGACGTTCACGGAGAATTCGCGGACGAGGTAGGCATAGTTGAGCTCGAGAGCGGTCTGGGATGCGTTGAAGTTTTGCAGCAGCGTGACGCCGCCCGCGGTGACGCCGAACAGGGCGTCGGCAGCTCTGCGGCTGCCGTAGGCGGACGGGTAGAAGTAGAGGCGGAGGAACACGCGGCCGGGTGCGACAGGGAAGGAGTACACGTAGTTGGAGGCGAACAACCTCGCCGTCATGTAAGGGACGGTGGAGGGGAGTGAGGGGTCTTGGTACGATGCGCCGGCCGCGACGCCGGTCATCGATGGGGCGAACTTGGAGAAGGCGTCACCATCCCATGTCCGGCCGTCGGAGTCGGTGGCCGAGGCGGACGCACCGCAGTTTAGGCGGATCTGGCCGGAGACGGTGGATTCGTGGCCACCGCTGTCCGCGGCGGCAAGCGACACGACGGTTAGCAGCAAGAGGCGTGGGAGTAGAGTGGCCATGGCCGGATTAGATTAGCTAGGTGTGGTTGGTGTCTGATGCGCGCTCAGCTCGAATCACGAGAGCATATGGCTTTCTTATTGCACCACGGTCCACGGGCTAGTGGAACTTGAAAGCTCTTGCTCGCACGCGCTAGGTTTCGGAAGAGAGTGGTTTGTTGGATCGGCCGGACGCGCAACACCGTGGGGGCAGGAAGTGGCCGTTCTTGCTCGTTTGGTGCGTGCGTGTAGTGGTTTGGTGGTGCGGGAAGATACATATGGTAGTGGCGCACGGAGTCTTTCGCTGTTTCGTGCCCATGCGGCCGTGCCGTGTGCTTGGGGATACTCTTGTTCGGAGCAGACGCGGCGTCAATTTCTCGTGTCATAATCAAACAGCTTGTAGATTTGTTAGGCGCATTCCTAATAAACATCTCATTGACTCAAAATCCATAATAAAATTATCTCCAGAAAACCCCCAAAGAATAATTAAGCACTAAAAATTCAAATGACAGTGCGAATATGAATAACTGGAACAGTCAATCTAAACACTTCTTCTGAAGCAAAATTTGAGCAAACCACCAGTAGATCGAGAGAACGACTGGAACAGTCAAATCAACACAGCTATAACAAAGCAGACGAAGAATCTGGGTATTCAACTAGTAACTCCAGTAAAATCTGAGGTCCTGTTTGGCAGAACTCTAGTAAAGTGTGCCAAACACCCCCTGAGTCAGTGCAACTGTCCTCCTGAATAAATACTCAAAATGTCATAAGCCAAGTCATCACCTGTGGCGCTGATAAATAGCGAAGAGCTGATATCATGGAATTGACATGCTCCATCTGGAACAATAAATTTGGCAAACAACGCTCATTGAAAGAGCAAACTGCACGTGTAGTAACCACGTACGAAAAACTACCTACTTAAATTCCATGACATGATTGAAACTACTCCTGCATAACTGTCAAGATGAAAAGAACTGTCGTGCTGTCAATGGAGTAAATTACAATAGAACCCTCTTATTGAGCTAAGACAACAAAACAACGTTGTAGTATCCACTCAAAAACAAAACTCCTTACATTTAATACTTCATCTCAAACTAAATTGAAGCAAAACCTTCACATGTAAAACTCTGAAGAGCATAATACTACCAATAGGTTGTCATTAAATTCCTGATAATTAACATTGCCAAAACCTCTATAATGATACATATACAAACGGTGAATGAAACACCAAATTAACGGTCATGAAACAGCAAATGCCCGAATGCAGTTGTCTCCTCAACTGACATTTTTTTTTCTCTTCAAAGTTGATGATGAAACGTTAAATAAACCGACAATGATAAATCGACGACGAAACATCGAAGAAACCGATGATAAAACGCCGAATAAATCTCCAAAGGTTAATTCCGCCAATAATAAGCACAAAAGTAATATGCATAATAGCAATTGAATTGTGTATCAAT
Source organism: Rhipidocladum racemiflorum (assembly GCA_036346355.1). Taxonomy (NCBI): domain Eukaryota; kingdom Viridiplantae; phylum Streptophyta; class Magnoliopsida; order Poales; family Poaceae; genus Rhipidocladum; species Rhipidocladum racemiflorum. The sequence goes on along the minus strand of CM070576.1, from coordinate 63,289,613 downwards.
ACTACCAATAACAGACATGAAAGTCTTAATTTGCAATAATTAAAACATGTATATATCTGAAAATTAGAATAAAAATTACAAAAAATAGTAGTTGAATCTGTATTCAAATTCTAACCTAAAACTAATATTTAAAATTAAATAAAAAATAAAATATGAATAAAAATAAAAATAAATTAGAGATAGCTTTTAAATTTCATACTATGTGAAAAAATATAAAGTTTGTTATTATTCATAATAAAAATTCAAGAAATATGCTAATTTGAGAAAAAAATAATTAAGGAATTTGTTATATATATATATATATAATAGTAACTATTATTAATAAAAGTCGATGGTAGGTTTTAACTGTTGCTAAAATATATAATATGGTAAAAATTCTCAAAGAAAAGAAAACATCGTGATTCTTTATTTGGTGGACTTCCGTGGAATAGAGGGAGTATATCGATATGTATTCATTCAGCTATACTGATATAAGCAATAAGCAATGTGATGCGTATTAAAAGAAGTACTAAAAAAAAGAGACAAGCATTACAATAATGAAATTAAGAGATGATGATACAAATAAAAAAAAAGTTACATTATGTTGTGTTTACTATCTTGCTATGAAAGTATTTGGATAAGAAAACTTGGGTCACATATGACAAGTATTGAGAAACGAAGTAAGTATGTTTTCTCATATAATACATAACATTAAAATAACACAAATGGAGTTTTGCAACCATCTATTTTCCAAAAAAAGCAAAATCATACGTATATTGTCAAGTTATTTAAATGTGTTTTAAGAATGATACACGGGCAAGTACGCAAGCCACATTGCTAGTTTCTCAAAAAGGAAAAAAAAAACAACCTCATTTGAAGCAATCCCATCATATCTTGAGGTTCATGCTCCGTCTATATTTTAAGGGTTCATTAGGCGCGCATACAGTGCCATGAGACATTTTTTTCACAAAATATTTTTTTTCACTGGACCTAGCGAAAAGAAAATTCTACCTAGTCCTTGTTTAACATTCCAGCAAGGCCTCCGTTTTCTCTCCAAGCACAAGCAGGGCAAGAGAAAACGACGGATATGCTGGATGCGCGTTTTACCTTACTGGATCCCAGCTGGTGCCCCTTTCCCCAACGTGGGCGTACTCGGCAGACGGCGCCAGCTCGATAACCCAACGTCGGCGCGCGCCGCGCGGTGACGGAGCACTCACGTCAAATGCTCAAAGCCGCCGAATGCCCAATAAAAGCATCAGGCTCACCGTGTCAATTTGTTCTCCTGGACAGATATATGGGTAACGAGTTAGCCACCAGTAGCACACTGGTTTACAGTTCATCTCCAGCACTTAAAAACACTTCCGTCGCTGACTAAGTCGTCAAGTCTGGCTGATGTTACCGTTCAGTATTGCAAGTTATGTTCAGACTTCAGAGGATGTGCCTGCCTAAGCTAGTTCTAGGCTTTCTGCCAAAAAAAAAGAGAAGAAGCTAGTTCTAGGCTTACCTACCGCCTCAAGGTTTCCGGCCAGCTTTCCGTCTACACAAACACGATTAGATTTCCGTCCAATAAAATGATTTGGCGAAAAAAAAGTACATACAGGAGTACATGATATTTTCCTACAACAGAGTATAATTATTCATCTAGGGTAGTCGTCATCGTTATTCAATATGTTATCGGCACAAAGCATTCCGGTGCCAAACGTTATTTTTAAGTCACGGCGGGGTATTGCCAGGATCGGCTTGAACTTGAAGAAGAACAGAGGAAGACGGCTGGCATTTCACCAGTCCAGCGACTTCAGTCAAGTGACGATCAACGGCAGAAAGCTTTGGAAATGACGAGAAGCATCATCCAACGGCTGAGAACTACATCAACCGAAATTTACTGATTCACTGTAGCTTGTTAACTTTTGTCGGTGGACTGTTTTACCGTTTAATACCGTTTACTGATTTGGATTTACCGGTTATGTTACTCTGTAATGACTATGGGTATAAATACCCCTTTAGAGAGTAACAGAAAGAAGATTTGGCATTGTTAGACAACCTCGCTATCGAATAGTCCGGGGTTGTCTAATAGATATAAACTGGAGAACAGAGAGAGAGGAAGAGAGACACAATATGAGGATGAACTGCTCTGCTTTATTATTCTGATTGCTTTCGTGTACACGGGGTGACCCCCTGCCTCCTATTTATAACCTACAGCTAGGATTTAGGGAGAGTCCACATGGACCACATGGGCCGAGTTTCCTAACAGGCATATCTCTTTATTTAGTTTGTTATTCTGTTAGCTGTCTACCAACTCTGATTCTGCACGATTCTGTGAGTTTGATCATCTTCAGTTTCCAGCACTTAAAAACACTTCCGTCGCTGACTAAGTCGCCAAGTCTGGCTGATCTTACCGTTCAGTATTGCAAGTTATGTTCAGACTTCAGAGGATGTGCCTGCCTTAGCTAGTTCTAGGCTGCCAAAAAAAAAAAGAGAAGAAGCTAGTTCTAAGCTTAACTACCACCTCAAGGTTTCCGGCTAGCTTTCCGTCTACACAAACACTATTAGATTTCCGTCCAATAAAATGATTTGGCGAAAAAAAAAGTACATACAGGAGTACATGATATTTCCCTACAACAGAGTATAATTATTCATCTTTAGTTGTGTTAGACAACCTCGCTATCGAATAGTCCGGGGTTGCCTAATAGATCTAAACTGGAGAATAGAGAGAGAGGGAGAGAGACACAATATGAGGAGGAACTGCTCTGCTTTATTATTCTCATTGCTTGTGTATACAAAGGGGTAGCCCACCTCCTATATATAAGCGGTTACGCTAGGGATAAGGAAGAGTCCATATAGGATACGTCAATCGGTTTCCTAACACTCCCCCTTGGACTCTTCACTGCGAGATGCATATGCCTCATTAAAACTCCATAAAAACCCAGTGGGAAAAATAATTGGAGAAAGAGTACATAGCACACGCTTGTTGTGTTGCACGGATTGCCTCATCAAAAACCTTAGGTAAGAAAACTTCAATGAAAAACTTACTTAAGGAAAAGAGTACAATCCACCCAAACTTCAATGTTAATCTCCAAGATTCACGTTGGGTACTCAAACTTCATGTTCGAGATTTATGTAGGAGTATGTGAAAACTCTCCCCCTGAAATCTGCACTTCTCTAAGCCTCATCATCCCGATTCCTCTAATACATCTTTCAAAGGAAGATGCCGGGAGTGACTTAGTGAATAAATCTGCGAGATTGACTTAGTATGCAGTATCTTTATCTCGTTCATCTTATACATTTCATGGGCATAAAAGAACTTGGGGTTGATATGCTTTGTAAGGTTACTCTTCACATATCCCATTTGCACTTGTGCAACACAAGCTGCATTATCTTCATAGATAATAGTGGGGGTTTGTTCCATGTTCAGGCCACATGACTTCTGGATGTGGTGAACCATTCTTCGAAGCTATGCACATTCCCGAGAGGCTTCATACAATGCAATGATTTCTGAGTGGTTAGTCGACGTCGAGACAAGAGTCCGCAGACGACTTCCAAGAAATTGCTGTTCCACCGCAAAGGAAAACATACCCAGTTTGTGACTTGCCAGTATGCGGGTCCGATAGTTACCCCGCATCGGCATAGCCAACTAAATTCAATTCATTGTTTCTTCTGTAAAATAAGCCGAGGTCTTTGCTTCATTGAAGGTAACGGAAGATGTCCTTCACCCCTTTCCTATGCCTTTTGGTGGGTTCTGCACTGTACCGCGCTAGCAAATTCACGGCGAACACAATGTCCGGCCTAGTGCTATTCGCAAGGTACATGAGCGCTCCAATTGCACTCAAGTATGGGAATTCCGCTCCCAGGACTTCCTCCCCCTCTTCTTTAGGCCTGTACGGGTCTAGGTCTGCTTGGAGTGACCTTCCGACCATTAGGGTCTTTGCGGGGTATGTCTTTTCAAAGCCAAATCTCTCCAACACTTTCTGCGTGTAGGATGCTTGGTGTACCAAGATTCTCCTTGGACATGTTCAAGCTGCAAGCCTAAACAGAACTTGGTTTTACCCAAGTCTTTCATTTCAAACTCAGATTTCAAGTATGTGCATGCTTCTTCAATTTCCTCATCCGTCCCAATGATGTTCAAGTCATCTACATAGACGGAGATTATACAAAATCCATTCGTGGATCGTTGTATAAATACACATGGACAATCTTCATTTGTTAGTGTAGCCTTTCTTGCAGAGAAAGTCACTCAAACGATTGTACCACATTCTTCCTGACTGCTTCAGTCCATACAGTGATTTCTCCAATTTCACACTGTATAGGTTTCTGTTTGCTCTGTCTTGGTTCGGGATAGGGATACCTTCCGGTACTTTCATGTATATCTCCGAATCCAAGTTTCCATACAAATATGCTGTGACAACATCCATTAGCTTCATTCTCAACTTCAAGTTGACTGCCATTGAGATCAAGTACCTAAAGGTAATTCCGCCCATGACCGGAGAATATGTTTCTTCATAATCAACCCCAGGACGTTGAGTGAAACCTTGAGCGACAAGCCTTGCCTTGTACCTTACAACTTCATTGTTTTCGTTTCTCTTGCGAACAAAAACCCATTTGTGACCTACGGGGTTTATATGGGGAGGCGTGCAGCACACGGGCCCAAACACCTCTCTTTTGTTCAGAGAGACTAACTCTGCGGTGATTGCCTTCTTCCAATCTTCCCAATCGAGCCTTTTCTTGCACTCTGCGAGAGATGCGGGCTCGGAATATTAATGATCGTGGCAATCTTCTTTGCAAAGTATGCATCGACATTGGCTGTTGCTCTATTCATTGATTCTCCTGATATTACAAAATTTATGGCCATTTCGTCATGGTGTGCTCATGCACTTCTACTTGCTCTTCATTGCTATTTCCCATTCCAGTAGCAAGTTCCTTTAGTTTTTCTCCGCCAATGTGTGCGCACACATTATTTCCGGCGGCTTCTTCCAATGGAAGGTTCAGATCTGGAATTGCCTTTTCCACAGGCTTCTTTCCAGTGCCAGGTCTCAACTGGCTCCCCTTCTTGCTTTGGGGCACTTTTGTGATTGGCTGTGGTAAGTCCTCTTGCCCAGTTTTCCCCAGACGTCTCCGGGTACTTTGGGTTTGAGAAGCCAGATTTCCTGTTCTTTTTCTTTGAGGCCTCTGAACAGGATGAGGGATACCTTCTGCTTTCTTTGGTATTTCCACCCTCTCTGGTGCATTTCTTGCTGGTACATGCGACTTAACCACGCTCTTCAGATCACAAAAATGATCAGGCAGTTCATTTGCTAAATTCTGCAAATCGATTGTCTTCTTGACTTCATGATTTGCTTCATTAGTGCGAGGGTCATGCACGGGGATCTCAATGGAATGCCATATGATTTCCCGGCATTTTCATCCAATGGTTCATTTCCTCCCCCTAATGACGGGAAAGCGATCCTCGTCAAAAAAAATGCAATTAGCGAATCGGGCTGTATGCAAATCTCCAGTCGTGGGTTCCAAATACCTGATTATGGATGCATTCTCATAACCAATGTATATCCCAGACTTGCGGGGAGGGCCCATTGCAGTTCGCTGTGGGGGTGGTATAGGTACATATACCATTCATTCAAATCTTCAGGATGACCCATTGCATTAGTTGCATAGTTGAATGGATGTTGTAGGCCGACGGTCTATAATTGGTGAGTGCTGCTGCGTGCATGACTGCGTGTCCCCAACAAGTGTTGGGCAAGTTACAACTCTGCAAGAGTGGTCGGGCTATGAGCTTAATCCTCTTTATTAGTGCTTCAGCTATTCCATTTTGCGTATGGATGTGCGCGATGCAGTGCTCAATGATTATTCGATTCTTTGTGCAATAATCATCAAATGCCTTGAAGTAAATTCGTTGGCATTGTCCATTCGAATGGACTTGAGCGATGATCGGAAAAGCATTCTTAATTCGATGATCTGCGAGATCAGCTTTGCGAATGCATGATTCCTTGTTGACAAACATGTATGTGACCATTTCGAGGAAGCATCAATGAGCACCATAAAGTATCGAACAGCTTACGACAAAGGCTGAATCGGGCCGCAAATATCCCTCGAATGCTTTTCAGAATGCAAGGATTTCATGTTGCACTTTCATAACAGAGGGTTTTGTTATTAATTTCCCGGTGGCATATGCATGGCACACAAAATCTTCGTGATTCGGGAAAATTTTTAACATTAGTGCCATGACCTTGTGAGTTGTTAACTATATTTTTCATCAATCTAAGACCAGGATGACCTAAATATACAATGCCATAACGAAAATAATTCAGAGCTTCTAAATACAGTCTTCAAATAAGTATACACTGCGTGTGCATTGATTATCGTGTAGTACAACCCAGATTCATATGAGGGATATTTTTCTAATACCATTTTTTTTCATATTCCGCGTGCTTCCACAAAGGCACAAATGCTCTTTGTCATTTTCTTCATTGGTTTCTACGTGAAACCTATTGACGCGGATATCATTGAAAACTTAAGAGAGTGCGTGTTGATTCAGGGCACAAAAGGGCTTCTTCAATTACCAAAGTTGTACCCATTGGCAATATAATTGTGGCTTTTCAGGCCTATTATATGCGTATAAACTCTGTGATTTTCGTAATCCTTCCAGCGTTCTTCGTGATCGTCTGGAAGTATTTCGACTCTCTTAAGATGGTATTAGCTTTGCCTACTATCAACAATGCATATCTCCTCTATTTGGGCGCTACACAATTTCTCAATGAAAAGAAATATAATTCTAATCATACAGTGGCAAAGTAATTCAAAAACATTACTTGCAAATATAGAATACTGGAATAAAGAATAAATTGCAATTCTATTCATGAGAAAAGAAAATGTATGCTCTTCGAGAGCTTACAATTCATTATTCAAAATTCATTAACCATGCTCAGTAGTCCGCAAAATTTCAGCGAATTCAATCTTCTTTGTGCTTAGAGCAAGATGGTGGACTTGAGCTTCTCGAACCGCTTCAAGTGCAGTTTATAACTCAAGTACACTCACCTCAGCCATGTATTCATTTTTCAGAGTGGCTGAAAGGTGATGTCTGAGAAAGGGCAAAGTTTGATCATTTTGCTCGGCATTAGGTTATGCGTCCTACGAGGACCCTAAGCCACATTTGGAGCTTCTTGCTCGCAAGCATGATCTTCAAATTTGATGCCCATGTGAGATAGTTCTGTCCATTCGGGGTCAGTTCTTCAAACTCACGTTTGACAATGCCAGGTATTTGCATATTCACAAGATTCTTTCTTTAGATTACTTCGTGTAATCTAATAGATAGTGGTTGCAAAAATTCATAAATGTATAAAACAAATTCTCATGAATTTCCAGTAAACTAAAAGAAAACAATAATTGCAAGATTCATAAATACAAGATTCATAGTTACGGGATTCATAAATGCAAGATTCATATATACACAGATTCATAAATATTCATAAAGATTCATAAATACAAACCGTGCATGTATGTGATCGGCCGTGCATGCGATCAGATTTATCGCGCGATCGACTTCATGTATGCCATCAGTTCATATGCATGATCGACTTCGTGCGATCTGTTTCATGTGCATGATCGGCCGTGCATGCGATCGGATTCATATGCATGATCGACTTCATGCGATCTGTTTCATGTGCGTGATCGGCATCGTCGCGGCGATCAGATTCATACGCGTCGCGATCGGCTTTGTGCACGATCGGCCGTCGCGATCGGCATAAGCGCGGCTTCATGCGTCTTGTATTTGTCGATTCCATGCACGTCGGCCTTCTTGGCGCAACGGTGGCCGCTTCGTGCGGCATGCTTGAATTTTCAATGAATTATATTAAGGTAATTTTTCATCATTACTTGATAACAGAAAATAAATTCCAACATAAATTAAATGCGGTGTAATGCTAATTACAACTTATGTAACTCTCGTTGGTTGGGAGCGAAAGCAGTGCGAATATCTCCGTCAATTCGACTCTTGGCCAGGTCAACCTGCCCCTAGGGCTCACATGAGGGAGGGAGCACTTCCCGTTTCCGGGTGCCAATTAAAGAACCAAGCCTCATGTGTGTTTTCCTAGACACCAATTGTCTCATGTCTGTTTATTCATTACCAAAATCAAATCCCAACCACTCAGGTTCTCATAAAATGTTGTATGAAATATTCTGGAATTTTCCTAGCACTTTTCATAATTTCTGCTAATTTCCAAGAAATTTTCAGAATTGCTTGTGTAATAGAAAATAATTTACCACATATTAAACACGACCAACATCTAGAAAATAAAACCCAGGGTTTGGAGCTTCCAATAATTTTCAAAAATTTGGAAGTCCACATATCCGAATATCCAATTTTCTAGTTTAATAACAATTTTCTAAATTCATTTCTTGATTTCTAGATTTATTGAAAGCAGAGGGGCCTTCGGGCATCCGGTATGTGATGGCTTCGTGCCCACATCTTGTTGCTTCGTGATAGGGCTTCGTCGATGTACTATAGCGATCTGTAGCTTCATGCTACGATCTGCGAAAGTTGTTGTGAACTTGTAGCTTCGTGCCACGTTGAAGAACACGGTACTTAGATGCGTAGATTAGATGCATACTCGTAGCTTCATGCCACGATTAGATGCATTCATACTATGTACTAGAGAAACACCGCGAACTCGTAACCGTGCCACGATTAGATGCACGTAAAGAATTGAACGAGCTATTAGATTCAATCTTCTGTTTCTCACCTTTCCAATCTATTCTTCGGTAGGCTATCGCGTAGGATAGAGTCGCGTAGGACATTTTATTTAGGCAAAACGAGTGGATGCCGGCGTGATTGCGAGTTGATTTCAGATAGGATAGGGCGATCAAAAGCCGGTAGTAGTCGTTAGTCGTTGTGGACGATCCTTCACTTCTTGTCTTTTTCTCACCTTTCAATCTTTCTCCGGTAGAGCTTCGTGCTGATAACGTGTTAGACAACCTCGCTATCGAATAGTCCGGGGTTGCCTAATAGATCTAAACTGGAGAATAGAGAGAGAGGGAGAGAGACACAATATGAGGAGGAACTGCTCTGCTTTATTATTCTCATTGCTTGTGTATACAAAGGGGTAGCCCCTGCCTCCTATATATAGCGGTTCTGCTAGGGATAAGGAAGAGTCCATATAGGATACGTCAATCGGTTTCCTAACAAGTTGCACGTAGCCATGTCAATTTCCCTACCAGAGTATGCATCTTCTAGTTCTAAGTTTTGAGATATAATCGAACTTTAGCGTTCGATGAACGAATTCCAAAACTACCTTTGAGAAGTTTATGCTATAAATATAGCATCAAATTATACAAGAGAATCAATTATTAATAAAAGATAAAAGATTTTGCCTTGTTATATTCTATGTGTTCTTCGTGATTGTTCTATTTGTTCTATCGGTGAATTATGATTGATCTATGGTAGTCGTCATTGTTATTCAATATGTTATCAGCAGAAAGCTCTCCGGGGCCAAACGGGATTTTCTTCCTGGATCAATCTACACTGCATCGAATTTCAACCGGCGTCAAGCGATTAATGTAATGCAAATCGTACATAAGTTCAACGCACATGAGTTAATCTCATCTGAGCGGTTTGTTTAATCATGCAGATTAATTACCCTAATTACCTAGTTTAGTCATCTTAATCCATAATTAGAGACAAGATTAATCTAATTGACAATTAGGATTTTCTGGTACTGTTCACATGTTTGAGGAAAAAAAATCGCCAAGCGGCAGTTGCCCGTCGCCGACTGCCACTGCACCCGATGCGCTGCATCCAAAATATTATTTAGATGGAATAGAAAGGATGGTTCTCTTATGTTTTTGAAGCAATTTATCTCTGGATCCAATTTTTTTTAAAGATCATGCCAGTGAAGCGCTAATGACCAGAATATGTTAAGAAAAATAGTTGTCACGAGTAATTTAGATCATGTAGTATGATTTTTTTTATTCAACCAGTTAAGAAGAGCTGTTAATTTTGGTTGTGGCTTGGATTTTGACCACTTGCCACATGCCCTTATATAATCATCTCATCTCTTCGGCCGGTGTTTATTTTGGGTGTGTGGCTTGGATCGTTTGGTCTCATTAGCTAGGGTGGTGTTTGCTTCCGTTTCTTGTTACTGGTGAGGTTTCCGAATCATGGAGAAGTTTCATACGGATGTGTCTACCTCACCAATCCAAAATTCCGAATCCTGGTCTAGTTGAGACGGTCGAATCATTAGTGTAATTACGTTAGGGAGTCTTAGTGGGCATAAATAAATAAATCTATACCTACATATATATCCAAGGTGATTTCGCGTACTTTGCCATAAAATTCTATTAGCTGTCTACCAACTCTGATTCTGCACGATTCTGTGAGTTTGATCATCTTCAGTTTCGTTTTTCCTTTCCATCAGTTTGATCTTGATTAGTCTGTAACTCGTTGGGACTCGGATTCAAATTGGGTCCTAACAATTTGGTATCAGAGCAGTAGTTCCTTGTGTCGATTATCTTTTTCACTCTGGAAAGGTTTGGATTGGGGTTGGCTTTGCTGTAAAATCCCCCATATCGCAAGAACTGTGAGTTGTATGGATTTTCAGGAAGAAATAGAAAAGATACAAGTCCGGCTAGCTGATCTGGAGATTATCAAGTCAGATGTCGCCGAGATCAAGAGTTTACTGCTAGAGAAATCACGTCATGGCCAGGATGCAGATGAACAACCATCTCCTATGAGGGCTCTTGAAGGTAACATTCTGACATCTTCTGCAGATGTGAACAAGTACGGGTCATCAATGGCATAAAATGTTACGAGTAGAGAGAAACCTGCTATTTTGGGGATGCAGACTATGGGTCAAAAATTCAAAATTATTTACAGTTTATACCACATCTGTTCGAACTGCGCCACAGGCACAAGTCAGACCGTATGGAGGTTTAGGGGTTATAGGTAACAACTCAGTTCTAGTTCCTTAGTTACAGCAGCAGATTCCTTCATATGTTCAATCACCAAATATAAGTGGGTGTCCGCAGTTTCCCAATTACTTCCATCCTGCTCTTACTCAGAGTGTATCTCCGGGAGTTCCTAATGAGTTACGTGGGCGTTCTCAGCCTATTCATTATCTTGGTGTGCAATTGTTTGATGCTCAAAGGAACAGGTATTGGGGAGACAGCAACAGCCCTCCTCAATACGCAGAAGCAGTAATTAAAGGACCAAAGTTGGAGCTATCATTATTTTCAGGAGAGAATCCTATAGGTTGGATTGATCAATGTGAGAAATTTTTCGAGATGGCGGGTACTCCTAGTGAACAATGGATTAATCTGGCTATAGGTCATTTGACTTGGAGTCAATTCAATGCGATTTTGTGTGACCGATTCTCAGAAGCTAGTGCCTATGAAGCTGTTGAAAAATTGCAAGGAATTAAGCATATGAGCACAGTCGGAAGGTATATAGACTATTTTGAAAAATGTGTGGAGCTAGTTAAAAGAGAACATCCTTATTTACAAGAAACTTACTTATTGAGTTGTTTCATTGGAGGACTCAAAGATGAGATCAAGTATGATGTGAGTAGTCACCAGCCAAAAAGATTGTTAGAAGCATATTGGTATGCTAAGTGACGGGTACCCAGGCCATGGGTACCCCCAGCGGCCCGAAAAAGCGCATGGGCCGAACCAGGCCGGTCGGGGCCCGAAGCCACGGCTGGCGAGGAAGAACCGAACCGGCGAAATCCCTGAAGAAGCGACAGCATTTATTGCGTATCGAGCGCATTAAATGCTGGCCGTAATGATGACGCAGCGGCACAAGTCCCCAACTCTCGCATTTACTACAAGCAACTACGCCGACCGGCCGAGGGCAAGGGGAGCCGGCGGCGATCCCATCACCGCCACTTGCGGGCGACTAAGAGCACGATCTTTTCTCTTTTTAAAGCAACAGTGAGACCTCACTCCTCGCATATATAAAGGGGAGGAGCGAGCATGTAAGACGACGGACAACCAAGGAATCAATACAATCAAACCCACACGAATCGGGTAGGGACGTTCGGCCCGAACGAGATACATCTTGTGCTCACCCGAGTAAGCCGTCGAGGAGAGGGCGTGCACCCTCTTACCTATACAAATTCATTGGGCGGTGCTCGAAACACCGGCGATTGGCGCGCGGTAGGGGCTGTGCACGACGTTGCCGCCATTTTCCCGCTTAGCTTCCTCGGCGGTTCCCTTTTTTTCTCCGACATCGCCATGCCGAGAGCGTCGATCCGTTCGGCTCCTCGACCGTCACCACCACGGCGGGACAGATAGTGATCGTCCCGCCATACTCCGGCGCCAAGTGTCCACCGAGGACCCTGACGCCCTCACTGCGCCCTCGAGACCTCCGGCTCGAGGTCCCCGCGACGGACCCCGACGCCGGCACGCCAGAGGCCCGATCACCCCAAGCGACGCTACGGAGGCATCGAGCGATGGCGGTCGCACCCGCCGCGACCTCGCGCCAGGCAATGGTCGGCCATGCACCCGGCGACCACCACTCGGACAACTCCTCCGACCACGGCTCTAGCGGAGGAAGAGATAAGAAACAGACCACGCTATCGCGACCCGACACCGCGGCGGCGCTGCTACCCCGCCACGCCGAAGACTCTCCGCCAACACACCGAGGAGGATCACCGTGCTCGCGCCCGACCTTCAAGCGACGCGACGAGCTCGAGGCTCAAAAAGCCGAGCTCGACAAGCTCCAGGCCGACTGAGCAAAGGTCGCCCGCGCTACTCAAGGCCTGGCGCAAGGCGCACAAGGCCACAAGACGCCAGTCCACCACCACCGGGCTAGGGGACTGACGATTCATCGCTTTTTCCCACGCTGGCCAAAACATCGCCAAGAAGAAGAAGTCTTCTCGCGCGGCATTCCCGAGCCAGACGATCCTGCAGCCAAGGCTACCCACCAGAACCTCCGGGGCCTGGTGGAGCGAGCGGCCGCGCAGCACGCGTATGGCCACGGATCGCAGCGTTCGGACGCCTCTTCGGATGGCCCGCGCCGCAACGCCAGCCGAGGCCGTCGGAGCGAAACAAGGGCAGCGTCACCTTCCGGACAACCCCAGGCATCGCGCACCCCGGTGCACCAACGTTTGGGGGACGAACGCGACGCTCGCACCACCCTCCAAACGCGAAGAACGAGGAACGACCCGACCCGGTCGTACGTCGCCGACAGCGCTCCGCGGCGTGACCGCAGCCCGAGCCCCGATGGCCCCGGGCCACGGGCGTTCTGTCAGGGAATTCGCAGCGCGAAGTTCCCTGCCAGATTCCGGGCGCCGGTCAACATAGCCAAGTACACAGGGGCTACAAACCCCAGTGTGTGGCTGGAAGATTACCGGCTCGCATGCCGGGCGGGGGGAGCGACGGACGACCTCTTTGTCATCCAATACCTCCCCATCTACTTGGCGGACTCAGCCCGGGCATGGCTCGAATATCTGCCCGCCAACATCATCCGGGACTGGGCCGACCTCAAGCACCACTTCGTTGGCAACTTCCAGGGCACCTACAAGCGACCAGGGAATTCCTGGGACCTGAAAGGCTGCAAGCAGCAGAGGGAGAACCTCCGGACTACATCCGACGTTTTTCCCAACGGTAACGAGCTCCACGACATCCGCGACGCCGATGTCGTGGGGCATTCATCTACTGCACCACTTCCAAAACCCTGGTCCATAAACTGGGGTGTGCGAAGCCAGGACCACCAAAGAACTCCTGGACATTGCCACCAACCACGCCTCGGGCGAGGAGGCGTAGATGTCATCTTCGACAAAGGGAAGTCGAAGCGAGGATCGCACCGAGCCCACCCTCCTCCGACCGCCCGACAAGCGCAGCGCCACGGCAAGAACAGTCCGCGAGGACCGCCTGGTTATGCGACCGACTACCGGGAAAGCCGCAAGGCCGGCAACCCCGACCACTTCGAGAAGCCGATGGAGAGTACGTGTCCGAACCACGGATACCGTCGAGCACAAGTATCGGGGCTGCGAAGTCCTGGCGTTTTCTTTCCGGAACCCCACGACGCCACGGGGCAAAGGAAAGAGGCAAGACTTCGGCGCCGACCACCACCGAGATCGAGGCAGACGCGGCTTCCCGAGACCGACGGTTGCCTCATGATCTTCGCGGCCGGCAAGCTACGCCGACCGGAGGCGGCTCAAGCTCGCTGCCGAGAGGTGTTCGCGGCAAGCCCAAATTGCCGTACCTAAATACCTTCGGTGGTCGGAGTCCCCGATCACCTTTGACCGGGCCGACCACCCCGACCACGTCCGCAACCAGGAGGTACCCGCTCGTCATTGATCCCATCGTGGGAACGGCAGCGCTGACTAAGGTGCTCATGGGCCAGCGGCGGCGATCTCAACATCCTTTACGTTGAGACCCTCGACGCCATGGGGATCCCGCCGAGCCTTCGACCAAGCGAGCACCCTTTCACGGCGTCGTTCCTGGCGGCCAGGCCCACCCGCTCGGGCGGTCGACCTGCCCGTCACGTTCGGGAGCCGGTTAACTTCCGCACCGAAACCCTCACCTTCGAGGTCGTGGATTTTCCGGCTCCTACCACGCCATCCTGGGAGACCATGCTACGAAGTTCATGGCGATCCCCAACTACACCTACCTGGTGAAGATGCCCGGCCGCATGGGGTGATCATCAGAATCGTCTTTCCAGCTCGCCTACGGCGAGAAAAACAGATTGCGAAGTTGGCCTCGGCGGTCGTCGCATCCACCGAGCTCGCCGGCCTCGAAAGCCCGACACCTCGAGTCCGCTCCCGACTCTAGCAAGTCCGGACCGGGCTCCTTCAAGTCCGCCGAGGACACGAAGACGATCGAGGTCGACCCGGAGGACCCGACCAAAACCGCTCGGATCGGGACCACGCTTCTGCCAAATAGGAAGCGCGCTCGTCGACTTCCTCCGCCAACCGACGCCTTCGCATGGAAGCCCTCCGACATGCCGGATCCCGAGGGAAGTCGCCGAGCACTCCCTGAACATCCGCCTGGGTCTAGACCCGGTCGCCAGCCGTCTGGCTTCGGCCGAAGGAAAGCGCGTGGCCATAGGAGAGGAAATAGCCAAGCTCTTGGCCGCAGGTTCATCAAAGAAGTTCGCCACCCCGAGTGGCTAGCAAACCCTGTGCTTGTAAAAAGAAGATCGGGAAATGGAGAATGTGTGTCGACTACACAAGCCTCAACAAGGCATGTCCGAAGATCCATTCCCTCCGCCCGCATCGACCAAATGGTAGACTCCACCGCAGGTGCGAATCCTGTCGCTTTACGGATGCCTACTCAGGGTACCACCAGATCGCGATGAAAGAAGGCGACCATTTCGCGACTTCCTTCATCACTCCGTGCGGTTCGTTTACGCTACGTGACAATGCCGTTTGGCCTGAAGAACGCGGGGGCTACATACCAGAGATGTATGCAGACCTGCCTTTCCGACCAGATCGGCCGCAATGTCGAGGCGTACGTCGACGACATCGTTGTCAAGACCAGGAAGACCAGCGACATCATCGCCGATCTGGAGGAGACTTTCGCGAACCTTCGACGGTTCCGCATCAAGCTCAACCCAGAAATGCGTTTTGGGTACCCATGGAAGCTACTCGGCTTCATCATCTCCGAGCGCGGCATCGAAGCCAGCCGAGACAAGATCTCCGCGATCTTAAGGATGGGGCCAATCAGCAACCTCAAAGGGGCCCAAAGGCTGACGGGATGCCTAGCGGCCCTGAGTCGCTTCACGTCCCGCCTCGGCGAACGCGGCTTGCCTCTATACAAACTCCTGAGGAAATCCGACCACTTCAGCTGGACGAAGGAGGCTCAGGACGCCTTCGACGCGCTAAAGGTTTTCCTGACCACCCCTCGATCTTTGGTCGCCGGCGCCAGAAGAGCCTCTGCTACTCTACATTGCCGCCACGACCAGGTCGTCGGCCACGGCACTTGTCGCGGAGCGAGCGTAAGAAGCGGGTCCTTAAGATCCGGCCGGCCGGTCTACTTCATTAGCGAAGTACTCTCCGAGTCCAAGGCACGGTACCCGCAGATCCAAAAGATGCTCTACGCAGTTCTGATCACGAAAAGGAAGCTGGTACACTACTTCAACCAGCACCACGTCCGTGGGTAACTTCCCTACCACTCGGCGAGGTCATCCATAACCGCGACGCTCCGGAAGAATTGCCAAGTGGGCACTCGAGCTCAACGGGCATGACGTATCCTATGTCCCTCGGACTGCCATAAAATCTCAAGTTCGCCGACTTCGTGCCGAGTGGACGAAGCCCAGGCCCCACCTCCACTCGAAGACCCCGAGTGCTTGGGCGATGTACTTCGACGGGTCCTTCACCAAAAGCGGAGCCGGGCCGGGTCGTCATTCTTTCACCACTCGGGAACAAGCTTGATGCGTCATCCGGCTACTTTTCGACGCAACCAACAACGTCGCCGAGTATGAGGCCCTCGTTCTTGGTCTCGCGCCGCGCCCGACCTCGAGCTCTGCGGTTATGCGTGCATGGCGACTCAAAAGCGGTCGTCGATCAAGTCATGAAGGCTGCGAGAACCTCGCGACGATCGGATGGCGGCCCTCTTGTCGAGAGTACGCATGGCTGGAGCAAAAGTTCAAAGGATTTGAGCTCCATCATAGCTACAGACGGAACAACGGAGAGGCCGATCACCTGGCTGGTCTCGCCTCCGGCAGAGGGCCGGTCCCACCGGGAATTTTCGTCCTCGACCTACACCAAGCATCCATCGGATCGATCGCCGGACGATCGGCCAGCGACCCGACAAAGGCTGAGCTGGTCGAGCCGGGTTACGCGATCGATGACCAAGACCGATCGGAGGAATCCCTTCGTCGATCGGTGATCGACGGTTCCCTCCCCGACGACCCAGCGAGGCCCGCCGCCTCGCTCGTCGGGCAAAATCCTTCGTACTGATCGGCAACGACCTCTACAGAAGGAGCCCCTCCGGGATCCTCCAGAAGTGTGTCCCAGCCGACCAAGGAAGAGAGCTACTCCGCGACATCCACGGCGGGGTTTGCGGACACCACGCTGGGTCACGGCCTGGTCGGAAAGCCTTCCGAGCAAGGTTTCTACTGGCCGACCGCCGTGGCCGACTCCGAGCAAATCATCCGGACGTGCGAAGGGTGCCAATTCTTCGCTCGGCAAACTCACCTCCCGGCGCAAGCCCTCCAAACGATCCCTATCACATGGCCCTTCGCCGTTTGGGGACTCGATCTGGTCGGGCCCTTCAAGAAAGCGCCCGGGGGCTTCACCCACCTGTTGGTTGCGATAGACAAGTTCACCAAGTGGATAGAAGCCAAGCCGATCACAACAATCACTTCAGCGCAGGCAGCGGACTTCATCCGCAATATCGTCTACAGGTTTGGAGTCCCGAACTCTATCATCACCGACAACGGAACGCAGTTCACGGGAAAGGAGTTTCTCGAGCTCTGCGATTCAAAGATCCGCGTGGATTGGGCGGCCGCCGCCCACCCACGGAGCAACGGCCAAGTCGAGCAGCGCGAACGGCATGATCCTCCAAGGGCTCAAGCCGCGAATCTTCGATCGATCAAGAAGTCTGCGGGGACGATGGGCGGCCGAGGTACCTCCGTACTTTGGAGCTTACGGACCACCCGACCCGGTCGGCCGGGTTCACGCCGTTCTTCCTGGCATTCGAGCGTAAGCCATCCTACCAACCGACTTGGACTACGGCGCCCCAAAGGTTCAGGCCTTCAACGAGACCGGGGCTCGAGTCCCAAAGAAGACGCCGGCCGGCTCGATGAAGCGCGAGATGTCGCCGTCGTTCGCTCGGCCAAATACCGGCCAGACAACTGCGACGCTACCACGACCGCAAGGTTAGAGGGCGAGCGTTCAACACAGGCGACCTGGTTCTGCGCCAGGTTCAGTCCAACAAAGGCAAGCACAAGCTCTCCCCTCCTTGGGAGGGTCCATTCACTGTAGTAGAGGTCCTTCGACCTGGCACTTACCGGCTCAAGGATCCCGATGGCAACATCTTGTCAAACGCCTGGAACATTGAAAAGCTAAGACGATTCTACCCTTAGCCCTTTTTTCTACCTCGTTCATCGCCATGTTCACCTTTTTTACCGGGCCTGCGCGTAGCATTTTTTCCACTCGGGTCGACACCGCGTTCAACCGCTGTCATCCACCCGATCATTCGGTCTTCTTTTCTTTCTTCCAACCCGAGTACCACGGCCTACGCCCCAGCGGCTACGGTTGCGAAGTGGTATCTCGCCAAGGAAAAAGAGACGAAACAGGATGGTATACGGTTGCCGGGGAACTAACGCCGCGCTAAAACCTGTTTTTCCTACTTTTTTCGGAAAACGCTGGAACATGTCGATCACTGGTCGGTTGGTCCCCGCAGACCCAAGAACCATGACCCCGGCATATCTTACCAGCAACAAACCGAAAAATAGCGAAAAATACATGCAAAAACCGAACACCTTTATTTTCTTCCAATTCAACGGCATTTACATTCTTTAGAAACAAGAAAGTCTAAAACCAAGAAAGCTTTTTCTCGTTTAAGGGTCTTCCCCGCCGACAGTTGATCTCCGGACTTATCGTCCCTCTCCAAACACAGCTTCAGCTTCCCGCACAATTTTTGCCGCGACGCACAGCAAAAAATAGCCGGGTCGCCGAAACCCGCAGCAGGAGAGCCCCGATCCGCCCGGACGCACCTTCAAGAAGCGGCAGCCCCTGCGCCCCCCCTGTGTGACCTCTATGGTTCCCGGGGGAGCTTGGAGTCCGACACAGGGGGGACCGCCGTCGGAGAAGAGTACGGCAGCACGATCGGGGCGATCGGCGACGGCTCGCCAAGCAGCCTAGATGTCGCGGTCGACTCCAGGCTCCCGGAAGGAGAAGGAGCGCGGGGGAGGACGGCGCCCCGCTCCCCCAATTGCTCAGGCGCTCGCGGCGGCGGTTCCCTCAGCCCGACGACCGCGGCTTGTCGCGCCCGCTCTCGCTCCTCCTCCTCCGCCTCCCGCTCCAGCAGCTCCCAGTCAACCCCGTCGTCCGACGGGGCCGCCGCTACAAGACGGCCAGCTCGTCGCCCCAACTCCTCCTCATCCTCTGCCTCTCGTTGAAGGGAGTCCCAGTCGATCTCATCGATCGGTGGGTTCTCATCCTTAGAACGGGAATGAGAGAGCGAGGCAGCCATAAAAGCAAGTCGACAGTTCGTCTCAACGTCGCTGAATGAAGTCCCAGCGCCCACCTTCCGCCTATTTATAGGCGATCCGGCCAAACGGGCGACGCCACGGATACCCGCCAAAGATTCATGACGACCGCACCTTTTCGAAGCTGATGGCGTAGAAGCCGAAGCGCCGAAGCAAGCGACGCGGGAACCGAAGCACCGCCAATTCCCCGCGTTGAACAAAAACCTCGCCAGTCATAAAGAAAGATAAGTGAGTACCTTCTTCTTGCACACTCGTTATTACTCCTTCAAGTGGCGCGCGGTGGTAACAAACAAACCGCCCCGCCCCACTCGGGGGCTACAAGAGTCCCGCGGGTCGGGTTGTCACAACCAATCGTCGGGTCCTCCCAAGACGGCCAAACTTTCGACCAAAAAGTACTACGGCCTCGCCCGGCGGCTACGATTCTGGTAGTGCTTGGCGAAGAAAGGAAGTGCCCAAACGGGTCGACCCACGATCGGTCAGGAACAGCCTCCCACGGTTGAGCGTTCTCTCGATTTCCCAACTCTCTAACTTTTGTGATACACACACCGACCAATGCCCGACCCCTGTGGTCCCTAAGGCAAGAGACGGCGACGATATCCACCACAGCAAAAAATGGGCAAGAGGTGAGGACAAGGCGAGCCCCAGGAGCCCCTAGTTGGGTCGGCGGACGACCCAATCGCCTTAACTCACGTCAGGGATCACACCTCACGCTCTCCGCGGAACCTGTCGACGGGTGGCAGCCAGTGCGCCTTGGATCGTGAGCGATCCAAGGTCCGATACTGAGATCGAGTAAGGAAAGATTCTTTATGGATCGCCCCAGTGGGGTCGGACGCCCGCGGGATTGTCGCTAGGGGACCCCTCGCGAGGGGCCTCGAGTTCCACCGGATCACTCGCTTGTAGCCCCACGAGAGCGGCGCTCGAGCCAACGAAGGCAAGCGCGCGTTTCTCACCCCCTCCTGGTCCCCCACCAGCGGACGGGGCGTAAAAAAGGGGACACGACCCGGGCGCCACGTGTCCGCCAGGGCGACCAGCCCGCTGCGCGCCCGGCGGCTGGACCCGGGCGCCACGTGCTCGCCGAGCGATCAGCCCATCAGCGCTGGCGGCACGACCGGGCGCTGTGTGTTCGCCAGCGACCCGGCCGATAAGCGCCCGGCACGACCATGGCGCCCGACGACCAGCCATCTGCGCGCCCGGCGGCTCGACGGCGCCACGTGCTCGCCAGTATGATCACCATCGCGCTGGCGGCACGACCGGCGCCAGTGTTCGCCAGAAGCGACAGCCAAGCGCCCGGCGGCACGACCATGGCGCCCGACGACCAGCCATCATACGCGCCCGGGCTCGACCGGCGCCACGTGTCCGCCAGGCGACCAGCCAGACGCCTAACCGGGCGCCACGTGCTCGCCAGGCGACCAGCCCGTGGCGCCAACCCGGCGCCACGTGCTCGCCAGCGGTCAGCCATCATACGCCGAAGGCACGACCGGGCGCCACGTGCTCGCCAGCGATCAGCCCATCGCGCTGGCGGCACGACCGGGCGCCAGTGTTCGCCAGGCGACCGGCCGACCAGCGCCCGGCGGCGCGACCATGGCGCCCGACGACCAGCCAACTGCGGCGCTGGCGGCCGACCGGGCGCCATGTGTTCGCCGAAGCGTCCGGCCCGGCCAGCGCTGGCGGCACGACCGAACGCAGATATATCTGCGATCGGACCTCCCCGATACCGCAAAGCAACGACCAAGCAAGCGAAACCCCGACGCTCTCCGAGGCCGGCTCGGGGCTCGAAACTACACCAGCGGTGCTCGCTCTTGCGGTCGAAGACTCTTCCGACCAAACCGTGAAAACCCCAGGCACGCTCTCCAACCATTTCGGGGCTCGGGGCTACACCCAAGATCTTCGCCACAAGACCCGTCGGAGACTCTGATCAGGCCAAGCGAATCACGGCATCACGGCGGAAACAAAACCCGGGCACCTCTCCGACCTGCACGGGGCTCTGGGCTACTGGCGGGTACCAGTGCCATGGGTACCCCACGTCCCGAAAGCGCATGGGCCGAACCAGGCTTGCCGGCCCGGCCACTACCGGGCGAGGAAGAACCGAACCGGCGAAATCCTGAAGAAGCGGCGACATTTATTGCGTGTCGGCGCATTAAATGCTGGCCGTAATGATGACGCAGCGGCACAAGTCCCCAACTCTCGCATTTACTACAAGCAACTACGCCGACCAAAGAGGGCAAGGAGGCGGCGGCGATCCCATCGACCCGCCACTTGCGGGCGACTAAGAGCACGATCTTTTTCTCTTTTAAAGCAACAGTGTAACCTCCTCCTCGCCTATATAAAGGGAGGAGGCGAGCATGTAAGACGACGGACAACCAAGGAATCAATACAATCAAACCCACACGAACTGGAGTAGGGACGTTCAGCCCGAACCAGTATACATCTTGTGCTCACCCGAGTAAGCCGTCGAGGAGAGGGAGCGTGCACCCCCCTCTTACCTATACAAATTCATTGGCCGGTGCTCGAAACACCGACACTAAGTTAGAGGAGAAAGCAGCTATAGCTAAGAAAACCAGTGCATCCAGTGGAAGCTCTAGACAAAAGGCGTATGGGACACCTAAGCTATTGAATCCTAAACCACCTCCTGTTGAGAAGAAGGAAATCACAAGAATGAAACAATCGGGACAAACAGGGAGGACGTGTTGGCATTGCAGGGAACCTTGGACCCCAGGATATAATCAGCAATGCAAGATTAGGAACGGTCTTCATACTATACTAATGCAAGGCGAAGAAGATGATGGGCAAGTTGAGGAGTGTGAGAATCCTGTGGAATCCTCGGGGTTTGTCACTGCACCAGGCAGTCGAATGTTGCCAAAGATGAAGACCCGCAAGAACAGATCATGCAAATTTCATCATATGCAGCACATGGGGTTGAAGGACCAATAACATTTTCAATGACAATTAATATTGGAAGTAAGAAAGCAATTGCTCTGGTTGATAGTGGGAGTACACATTCATTTATGAACCATGAATTCGCTGTGAAACATGATTACTCTATGAGTGATATGCCGACAAAGAAGGTTATTGTAACTGGAGGAGGAGAATTAGTGACAGGAGCAATGGTGGAAGAACTGCCATATGAAATTCAAAACACCAAATTCACCACTACTTTCAAATTGCTCAAGCTGGGAAATTATGACATCATTCTAGGGGCAGATTGGATATATGAGTACAGTCCTATCAAGTTGGACTTGAAGAAGAAGTTGTTAACTATCAATAGAGATGGTGAATCAATCCAGTTCCAGGATTATGCACAACCGAGTATCAATACAATGATGAATGCTGATCAGTTACAGAGAATGATTACGAAATCAATGAATGGGTTCTTAATACAAGTCAAATCGGTGGAGCAAGAGTCAAAACAAATAAGAGAAGAAATACCGGCTGAAATTGAGGAAATAGTAAACTGTTACCCGGATAGTTACAATTTCAAATACCCCATGTCTCCCACTTGAAATACTCTTCCAGATCTCTGTTTATCTGCAAAATGTTTAATTCTATTTTGTGCTTGAAGCAAATTCTGTTTTATCTTTCGATCCATTTCCTCTCTCTGCTGCAAAGTAACTCTAACCTCTTCAAAAATATTGCAAGGAATTGTAGAATCACTGACCTGAGGAGAATAGCCATATAATGCTTGAAATGGAGTGAGTTTTAGAGAGGTATGATAAGTAGAGTTGTACCACCACTCTGCCTATACCAGCAAAGAGAATCACTCTTTGGGTTATTGGAATACCATGCTTCTGAGATATGCTTCTAAACATTGGTTCACCCTTTCCGTTTGCCCATCACTTTGTTGAGGATATGCTATACTTAATCTCAGGGAAATGTTCGTTGCTTTAAACATTTCGGTAAAGAATTTGCTAGTGAAAATGCGGTCTCGATCAGTGATCACAGCAATAGGTAATCCATGTAACTTCACTATATTATCCATTAATAACTTAACTACTTGTTCCACCGAGTAGGCATGTGACAAGCCAATAAAGTGAGCATATTTCGTGAATCTATCAACCACAACCAATATTACATCTTTTCCATGTGACTTTTGTAAACCTTCGATGAAATTCATTGATAGGTGAGTCCATGCCATATCCAGTACTTTCAATGAATCTTATATTTGAGACTCTTTTGATCTGTTTTAATGATTAGTCTTCCACCCTAAAAATAATGTCTCCATCTCTTCAAAGTCTCTAATATAGCCATAGCTTCCTTGCCATATACTGACTGTGCAGCAACCCTATTGCCAAGAACCTTGCTATAAAAAGCTATTGGTTGTCCACCTTGCATAAGCACACCTCCAATCCCATGACCACAAGCATCTGTTTCAATGGTGAAAGGTTTGGAAAAGTAGGGTAAGGCAAGAACTGGATAGCTGGTCATAATCCTTTTGAGACTTTCAAATGCTTGTGTTTGTGTGTCTTGCCAATTCCATGAATCTTTTTTTAACATGTCAAAGAGGGGTTTGCATATCTGTCCATACCCTCTTACAAACCTCCTATAGTATCTGGTTAGCCCCAAGAACCCTCTAAGTTGAGTAACATTAACAGGTTTGGGCCAATTAACAATATCCACGATCTTCTTTGGATTGGTAGCCACCCCTTGACCACTAATAATGTGCCCCAAATACTCCACATGGGAGGTTGCCAACACACACTTACTAATTTTGACTTTGAGTTGATGCTCCTTTAACATAGCCAAGATAGTTTCCAAATATTCTCTGTGCTTATTTCGGTCTCCACTGTATATAAGAATATCATCAAAGAAAACTAAAACAAACTTCCTAAAGTACTTGGCAAAAATGGCAAAAAGTACTTGGTGCATTTGTAAGTCCAAAAGGCATTACTAGGAACTCGTAATGTCCTAAATGAGTTTTAAAAGCATCCTTGTGGATGTGACGGACCGCCCCTTTTTAGGGAGGCCGCTTAAGTACCGCTACGGTTACCCAGGAAGATTAACCGCAGGGAACCAAATGTATATTACCAGGTTAACATCCAAAAGCATCAGTTTTAAGCAAAATAAGGCCTAGCGACCAGAGTTTACAGTAGCGCGGCAAGCACAAATCATAGTCTTTACATCACAAAAGAATTTCCACAGGCAGTTTGAGCGAAGATCGAGACTAAAACCACACGGTGTCGCCATCTACGACTTCTTGGAATTCTCCCACATCTTGAAACTCTAAAATAGGTTAATTAAGCAAGAGTGAGTACTACAATGTACTCAACAAGCCACACAGTGAAACCTAATTACCACATGCGAAGGATAACAAGAGATAGTTGTATGTCTCATTTGGTGAATGCAAGATTTCATAATATTTGACTTTTCTTTTAAAACACAATCCATAATAATAAGATTAAGAGGGGTTTTCCAAAGTTATATACTTCCACACTTTTAAATCAAAAACTACTTGAGCTCAGGTTCGGGAGTCACCCCATTTTAACTCAGCTTCATTTACCGGAAGCACGACGTATTCGAATACCATTTAATTCACTCTGCAGAGGTGTTCAGCTTTACCCACAAGATTCCGCGATCGTTAATGCCACGCGATTAACATGCAACTTTTATGCATGCGGCCGGATCGAGGTTATCATAGCTTTTCGTTGGATCTTTCCCCTTTAGCCCCTATCCGGTAGAGTTTTGGTCCACATTAACCCGGGGTCCCCACTGGCCAGAGTGGAGTTCGCGATCCCGCCTACTGTGGACACCTACCATTGTGAACCCGAAATGCCACACTTTCCTTGTGTACATTTCCGTTCCACCCCCATAATCGCGGACCATCTCCCACACCGGGAAGGTAACCCTGCTCCTATAGGTATTCCGGGGAAAGTACAATGTACCGAGCTACGTTGAGTCAAGCCAACAAAGTTGACCGGCCCAACCTATGGTTGAACGATTTTCTTAAGTTATTTACTTTGCCCAAGGTTGTGAGTCCTTATTTTGTCATAGACCAAACCATTACGTTC
This sequence comes from Rhipidocladum racemiflorum, assembly GCA_036346355.1. Taxonomy (NCBI): domain Eukaryota; kingdom Viridiplantae; phylum Streptophyta; class Magnoliopsida; order Poales; family Poaceae; genus Rhipidocladum; species Rhipidocladum racemiflorum. Next base: position 63,264,491 of record CM070576.1, on the reverse strand, counting down.
CACAGCCTCGGGTACCCAGTGTACCACCATCCGTTCATACCTTGATATTGGTCCCTGGCCGGGGATCAGACTAACACCCACCCGGTGGTTAGCCCAATACTGTCCCCCAAACCGCAACGTTTCATAAACATTCCAAATCCCAGTTCCATCGACATTTCATTTTTCTCATTAAAATAGTGAATAAAATACAGTAGTAATATCCCGCCGAATACGGGCAATAGTATTTTCCTAGGGTTACAATGGATTATTAGTATTCAATATTTTTCAAGGAAGTTCCATGAGCCTTTTTGGCATTAACTAGCTATCATGTCATTCGAACATACCAACTTCGTGATATTTCAACATACAGTTCGGAAATAATGCGGTAGAAAATAACTGCTAATTATTTTAGGCAATATTGGGTTCAAAATGATCAATGGAGTATGGCTTGCCTTGCAAGGCGGAGGGGTTTCCTAGCTCGGAGTCGGTGTAGTCGTACTCTGCTTCACGCGGGTCCGGCTCCTGTTCCAGGTACTGCTCCTGCTCCTGTGTCTGCTCCTGAAGCTGGTACTGCTCGGACGTCGGTTCTAGCGTAAACATCCACCATAAGGTAAACAATAAATAATTAATACAAAAAAAGAAAGAAGAGAAAGAAAAGAGAAAACAAAGAGAGAGAAAATAAGCCGGAAATGGGTTGGAGGGGCTTTTTCGGAATTTTCTGGACTTGTTTTGGCGAAACGGAGACCATATTCGGACTCAGCGTCTCGAAACGGTTCGGAAAAGTATATTTGGGCATTTTTGGACTTTCGGATATTTTTGGAGTATTTTTGGATATTTAAATGAATTAAATCGAATTTTGGAAATTCAAATACAAAAAGAAAAAAGGAAAAAGACACTGTTCACTTTGGGCCGTATGAAAACCAATTTGGCCCAAGAACGACGACGGGGAAAGCCACTGGCCGCCCAAATTTATGCCAGTCGCTGACAAAGTGCCCAAGCAGTAGCGATCATGAGGTCGATCAAGTGGGGCTGGCTTGTCAGCGGGGGAGAAAGAGGGCGAGGCCGAGCAAGCGGAGCCGGGCGGCGCGAGGGCGGAGCAAGGCGCCGGAGGCGGAGAAGACGACGGGGATTTCGCGATTTGGAGTTTGGGAACGCACGGGGATTGGGGCAAAAGGGAGAGGGGTTCACCCCATACCCAATGCGTGGCACGGGAGGGGGCGAGCGGCGGCGGAGCGAGCCGGAGGCGGAGGTTTGGCCGGAGATGAGGAAGGGGCCGTGGCCTTCACGCGGGAGGGAGCGGGAGAGCAAGTGAGAGAGGGGAAACGGGAGAGGAAGGGGCGGCGAGCTCGGCGAGCAAGAGAGCGGGGCTGGGGACGGCTTAAATAGCCGGGGGAGGGCGGCGAAGTCGCCGGCTCCAATGATGGCGAGGGAGACCGAGCGAGGTCGCGGCGATAGGGCGGGGCAGTGCCTTGTGAGGCTCGAAGCGGCGCTAGTCTGGCCAGGTGGAAATAACCTAGGGTTAGAAGCGTGGCGAGGAGCAGCCTTGGCTGCCAGCGTCTGAGAAAAAGCTGCCATGGCGACCTCACGGGAGAAAGCAGTCTGGCGCTCGTCTTGGTATTGTGGCCAGCGAGGCGAACGCAGGTTCGGTAGGCGGCGGTAGTGTCTTGAGAAGTCGCGAGTGGGAGTGGAGGCGCCGGCCGAGCGGCGCGAGGCGAAGGGAAGGCGTATTGGCCAAAAAAGGAAAACGCCCGGCGAGGAAATCTTCCAAAAACGGAAAGGAGGCAAAAGCCACTTAATTAAATCCGAAAAAAAAAATCCAAAAATTCAGGAAAAAATCCCAAAAATTCATACAGCTCAACTAAAGCCAAATAGAAAGTATTTTGAAGATTTTTAGGGTATTTCAGTGGATATCCTCTCAATTCACTTATTATATTTGGCTGCATATCGTACATTAGATAAAGTGCTTCTATGAATGTCCGTTCTTGTGTGCTACCTGTGTCAGTTGTTCAAATGCTAACCGTGGATCGATGTCATTGTGATTGTACCATGAGTTTGATTCAAAGTTTCTCATACTGTTCTGTACTTACGTGCGGTTTTGCTTATTATCAAGTGCTTAATATATTGTTTTAACGTAAGTCAAATTCACCTGTGTTAGATGCGCTTGCAGATGTGTATGCTTCTGTCGCTGGATGTTGAAGTTGAATTGATAGACAAAAAAAAAGACTTATCCGTAATTAAAAAATAAGCACAAAATTATCACTTACAAACTGCCCTATAAAAGACGATTAACACCTAGTGAAACTCCATTATTTTATTAGCTGCGTATTAATGCCAGCCCAATGACTGTTTCATTAGTACAATGCCACTCGAATCTGTTTGGTGACAGACTGACAGGCTAGCTTGCTCCATGAAGCAGCCAAGCGAATAACACCAGCTATCATGACTGGGCCGAACCGTTTGCAAAGGTTGGGCCCAACTATATATGGGCTGGAGTAAAGAAAAACATACCCCACACCATACCAGCCTACGGCTGAAAACCTAAGCCCAAACCAGGTAACCAACGGCCTCCGCTCCGGAGGCTCCTTTATCTCCAACCATATTCCCTTCATTTCATTCCCTTCTCTGTTTCCTTTACTCATTCTCATTCCCTTTATTTCCCCTCATCTCCAACAGATTCCTTTTAAAGAGAATTGTATAGGGAAAGGAGAGAGAATCCCTTGCTAGAGGGAATGGGAGAGAGAATACCTTCCCAAAGGGAATGCTGAAGGGACTCTGTTGGAGCGCTGAAGGGAATAGGAATCCCTTCGCGGAGGGAAAATGAGATGGGAAGGGATACCCTTGGAGATGTCCTTTCCTCTCTCGTCTCGGTTGCATCCGTGGCAGTTGGAGGCGCGCTCGAGCTCGACGCGACGGACTACGTCAACTTCTTCTGGTTGATGATGATGATCATGAGCTCCATGCCCTCGGCCTTGGCAAGCCTCTACTTGCTCTCCATTGGCATTAGCACGCGAAAAATATGGAAAGGAGTGCGAGAATGACATACCAGGGAAATAAAATTAGCTGTGTAGGAAAAGAACCGAACCAAAAGTCTGAACTTTCAATCAACTAATGTACATGCAAGATAAAATTTAACTAATGGAATTGGGAGAAAACTAGGTCGCCGCGCCTCCGCGTCAAGATGACACAGGGAGAGCGGATACTTGCGGCACGAGGAGAGGCATCGTGGGAGGAGGGGCGGAAGGTGGCTCTAAGGAATGGGATGGGAGGCGGCAGGGGGAGGTGGCAACGTGAAGGAGAGGCGGCATCAACAGGCTCATGCGGCGCATGGAGGAGTAGCGCCGCGAGGAGGTCGACCGCTGAGCGGGCCATAGATGCATGAGATCGGGGGTGAGGGAGGGCGATGGCTGTCGGCCAGGCCAATCTCGCCACCCATGACGACCTGGCCGTCGATCTGAGAGGGGGAAGGGAGGGGAAGGGCAAAGGCGAGCGCGTGGTGAGGAGCGGCGAGGTGGCGGTGACGCGGCTGGGTGAAGTCAAGCGGGAGGAAGGGAGGAGGAGAACGGCTATGCGAGGAGGTGGAGGCGGCGAGGAAGCGACGAGTGCCTGGGCGGGGACGAGTGACCGGAGGTTGCGAGGATGAGGAATCGAGCATCGCCGGCCATACGATGCTAATCCAACGGCTCTGACGCGAAGCCAGTGGACCTAAACGCAACATCGGGATTTCAGGAGGTCTCTTGAAGAAAAAACCGACGTGGATGTCCTCGGAGCGCTCGAATTCTTCTCGGCATAAGTGATACAGTATGATTAATGCGGTTAGGAATTAAACATAGGTAAATTATGGCAGAAAGAAGTACAATATTTAATTAAATTGTAATCCAAATGGCGTTTCTATGGACTAACCAGAAGAAATAAAGAAGCAGACGATTCTACATACTACCAGCTATATTACCGGAAGCTTTCCGGCTCCCTCAGCCCCCCACGTCATCTCCCCCACTCTCTCTCCATTTCTTGCAAAAAACACCCCCGATTCTTTGAAATTACGAATAGGTCCTTTGTAATTTTCTGTGAGTGTAGAATATTTTTCCCGTTCGCGTTTAGGTCCTCCGTTCGCCGTTTTACACAAAGAACCTCCCATTAATACGAATTGCGAACTAGCCCTTTCCTACTTATTCGAAATAGCGAACAAGTCCAAAATTATAACAAATTGGTCCCTAGATTTTTCGTTCAGGTCCTTTCTCCGTTTTCCCCGAAAAAAATGTTTTCGTGCTCCGTTTACTCTCCGGAGCATAGGAAAAATGTTTCCGTTGTCTGTTTTTTCTCCGAAAAAAAAACAAAAAATATTTTCCGTTCACGCGAACGCCGTTTTTCCCGAAAAAATATTTTCGTGCTCCGTTTGCTCTCCGGAGCATGGGAAAAATGTTTCCGTAGTCTGTTTTTTCTCCGAAAAAAAAACAAAATTTTTTTTCCGTTCACGTGCGCAGCGTTTTTCCCGGAAAAAATACTTTCGTGGTCCGTTTGCTCTCCGGAGCATGGGAAAAATGTTTTCGTGATCTTTTTTTTCTCTGAATTTTTTTTTTCCATTCACGCGCGCGGCGAAATATTTTCGTGATCCGTTTGCTCTCCGGAGCATGGGAAAAATGTTTCCGTGGTCTGTTTTTTCTCCGAAAAAAAAACAAAAAATTTTTCCCATTCACGTGCGCGGCGTTTTTCCCGGGAAAAATACTTTCGTGGTCCGTTTGCTCTCCGGAGCATGGGAAAAATGTTTTCGTGATCTGTTTTTTCTCCGAAAAAAAAATATTTTCCATTCACGCGCGCGGCGTGCGCCGCGCTTGCGTTTCTAGTAGCTCTACATTTGGTGAGGCCTAACTAAAGCACAACAGAAAACAGCACATTGGGGCCTTGTTTTGGCTCCTATCTCCCCTTGGTGTGAAGAACACTACCCTGAGCTTTACTGAGTTAGGGCGGACGTTAGTATGGGATGAATGTAGTTACGAGCGTTTGGTGTTGACAATAGTCAAACTTAGGGTGAGCACGGGGGCAGCAGCCATTCGGAAAGAACAGCTTAGGGGAGCTCGTGCAGACATGTTGGAATAGATGTGAGTGTGAGCAAAGGGCCAAGCTATTTGGCCGACCTATGGCACGATAGATACACACGTATGCTCATGGATCAGGTTGACATGGCATGGCACAGGACCGATGGTAAGACGCAGGTACGATATAGATTTGGTGCGAGTTTTTTTTTTTACTATTTTTTATCAATATTATGAAAAATTTGGAGGCAAAAGTGAACTAAGAAGAATTATCTCAACAATGCAACAAGCATGAAGCGGTTCGAGTGCTTCAAATGTTTGGAAGAAGTAGGCCACGATGGAATCAATGAGTAGAGATCAACTACTATCTCGACAAGGCTTTTTGTAAAGGATGATTAAATTGTAGTTCTTTTTCTCATAATATTTGTGTCCGCTGCCTTAAACCACGTGTGTTTTCGTCTCATTTTCTCTCCTCGCAATAGAGCAAATTGTCCAGATTTTGTCTGGCACAGCATGAAGGCGGCACGACGTGCCAATGGCCTGTGCTTGGACTCGCTGGAGGCGAGTCGGGCCGGCACAATGGGCTAGATGGATTGTGACGACATGGTCTAGACCCATAGCCCATCATGCCCGTGCTATGACGGCCCCACCCGACACGATGCCCAGGTCTACGTTGGAAGAAAAAATGGCTGTGACGGACCGCCTTTTTAGGGGCAAAACCGTACGCCTCGACAGCTACCCAGGATGACTAGCTGCCGGAAACCAAGAGTATAGTTGCCAGGCAAAAGCCAATCCAACTCTTTTTATTCAATATAGGGCCTAACGGCCAGGGTTTTTACAAAAGAGGGCGCAGCAGGGCCCTAAGTACATTACCAAAACACCGCACAGGCAGGCCTGAGCAAAAGACTAAGACCTCAAAACCAAACAAGATCGCCATCTACGATCTCCTGGAACGCTCCAGCTTCTTCAAACTCTGAAAGGGGGTCGGGGGTTGCAAGGGTGAGTACGGGAGTACTCAACAAGTCGTACGGAACCACTGAATACTACATGTAGGGGTAATCAAGGGATGACAGTAGGGTTAAGTATCTAGATGCAGTTTTCTTTTCCAATTCATTTTACATTTGAAGCACAGACCACAAATAATAGTTAAGGGGGTTTTCACAATTTCAACGACACTTAGCCACATTCACCAAATTCCAAAACAATTACTTGAGCTTGGTTACGGGTATCACCCCAGTTCCAACTTAACTTCATTAACCGGAAGTACGGCGTATTCGAATACCATCATTAACTCTGCAGAGGTGCTCAACTTTACCCACAAGATATCAACGACCGTTAATGCCAACTCGAGTTTAACACGCAACTTAAATGCGTGCGGTCGTGCCGAGATCATCACAGCATTTCGTTTAATCATTCCTGTTCTTTAGTCGTTAACCGATAGATATCAGCTACATTGGACTCACAGTCCCCATTAGCATCTACCGTTGTGATAACCAGGAATGTCACTATTCCCGTTCCACCTCTTCCCCGGTATACTTCCCTGTCGGGAAGGCCGGTCCCTATTCTCCCACGAGAATAGTTACTACCAAAAGTCTAATTATTATTTCAGGAATGACTAACTTACTGTGCTATGTCGGATACGGGTCCACTGACCAATCCGACCTGTGGTTGAACGGGAACTAAGTTATTTACTTTGCTCAAGAGGGTTCATTATCCTTACACTGCCAAAGATCAAGCCTTCATTCACCACTTATCCCGGCATCCCACTCTACCGGTCATCAGTCAAACTAAGGCATCAATCATCAGCCGGGGATCGGAGTTACATCCACTCCGGGATTTATCCGATTCTGTCCCCCAAACTGTAGCACTTTCACAAACACCCGAATCCGAGATTCGGTAGCACTTTATTTCCATTTTGAAAAGCATGAGCTAACTATAGTAATGATAGTGATTCATCTAATAATACCAACATCTAGGGTTCCAAAGAATATAATAAGGTTCAATATATTCAAGGAGGTTTCATAAGCAATTTCGGCATTACCTAGGTATCATGTCATTCTAAAATACTGCTTTCAATATTTCAACATACAGTAAATAATGCGATATAAAATAAATACTACTATAGCATGGCATGATTGGATCAACATGATCAAGGTGTACGGCTTGCCTTGCTCGGCGATCGGATCGGCTGAACTGTAGTCGACGTAGTCGTTCGGGGCTCCTGTCGGGTCCAACGTCTGCTCCTGGAACTGTCCAACGTCCGGATCTAGCGCGACAAGAACGAACGACAATAAAGAAACGAAAAACGGAAACTGAAAACGAAACCGAAAACCGGAACCGGGCCGAGAGAGAGAACGAAGGGCGAAAAGGGCAATTTCGGAATTTTGGGAACTCCGGATTGAGGAACGGATGGCATTTTTGGAATCAGTGGATCGAAACGGTTCGGGTAGTGTATTTGGTGGGTTTCTGGGGCTCACGGAATTTTCGGGGATTTTTCTGGATTTTGAAACGATTTTTCGGATTTATAAATGAATTATAAATCCAAAAATCGAAAACACTGTTTCAACAGTGTTGGGCCGGCTTACGCGAATGGCCGTGGCCCACGCTGGCGAGCTGGGGCGGCTGGCCCGGTTAGCTTAGCGCGGCGAAGCGGGCAGGAGCCTGGGAACCTAGCGCAGCAGCGGCCAGCGGCGGCTCGCTTGGCGGCCGAGCGAGGAGGAAAAGGCGCGGGAGGAGAGGGGTCTCACCGGCTGCGGGGAGCGGGGCAAGGAGTGGAAGCGGGAGCTCGCGGGCTATTATAGCCGGAGGAGACCGGCGGCCGGAAGCGCGGCGGCGGAAGCGGGCGTCTGGCGCAGTGCGTCCCACTGGCCACGATCGGACGCAAGACGGGTGGCGCGAGGCGGCGGGCGGCGTCTTGCGCTGGTCGGCGATCGAGGCGCAGCGGCGAAAGCGACCACTGGCGGCGCTGGGACCGGAGGCGGGGGAGACGGGTCCCGGTCGGTGGGGCTGGGCCGAGGAGCTGGGCTGGGGAGGCCGAAGGCCAGGAGGCCAAACGGGCCGGCGAAAATGGACCGGAGGCCCAAGAACGCAAGGAAATTGGCCCAAAACGGGGAAAACGAAAACCAAAATCAAATAAAAGCAATTCAAATCTCCAAATTCAAAACTTGAACCTAAATTTTGAATTAACTCCAAACAAATTCATTTTGAATTTTTGGGTCGTTTCAATAGCGCTATGGAATCTGGCCATTTTTGTGGCATGCTCTCCATATGGAATAAAGACCGAGCAAATTTTGGCCAAAACATTTGCGCCGCTTTTCCAATCGGAAAAGAGCAAAGAGCGCTACTAGCACCGGAGCATGCGACAGTACAGTCGAACTCACTCAGTTCACCGTGTCACCCACGGTACGGTCTAGACCCACAGCATATTATGCCCGTGCTGTACCAGGCCAATCCAACACAATACTCATGTCTACGTTAGAAGGGAAAACGGTGCTATGGAATCAGGCCATATTTATGGAATGCTTTACACAAAGAATAAACGCCGAACAAATTTTGGTCAAAACATTTGGGACGCTTTTCCAATCAGTAAGAAGCAAAGATCGCCACTATCACCGGAGCGTGCAATAGTATAATCGGACTCACTCGGCCCAGTCGGTTTCAGTTTCTGGATTATTGATTCTTGATTATGAGAGAAGTTACTTCTGATTATGAGAAAATCGGTCGAGCCGGCTACAACCTTTTGGTTCCGGACTAAGGGCCTGTTTGGGAGAGCTCCACTCCAAAAAAATCATCTCCACTTCATTAACTCCACCGTTGAGTAGCTCCACCATAGAGTTGAAGTAAGGAAGGGAGGTGTTTGGCTTGCAAATTAGATCCAGCTTCAAGAATAAATGGTTTTGGTGTGGATATCCATTTATGCCCTTGGGTGTTGATGTAACCAGTGGCAAAGGTAGGTAATTACCTATATGTGTAACCAGTGGCAAAGGTGGGTAATTACCTAGCAACTTCATGAGTGGGTATGAAATGGTGTTTCTTGGAGTACCCCTTGAGGAGCTCCACAAAAACCATGGAGCAGCCCCCTAGATTCACATTTTTCCTGGAGTTAGAGTTCTATGGAGCTGAGGTGTTTGGCTACACGAATTTAGAGTGGAGCTAAAAATTGAGGAGCAGAGCTCTCCCAAACAGGCCCTAAGCCGGCGAGAATCCATAAGAATCAGTGAGAATCAAGTTTTAATCAGATTCTGATTTTATATAAAAATCAGCTTCTGATTCTCAGAGAAGCCGTCCAGAATCCTTCTATTCAACAAATAATCCAATTTTTTAAAGCATTAGCCACCCAGAAACTGAAACGAACGGGTCCTTGGTCCACTGCGTCACCCATTCACGTCATTGGGAAAGATTTTCAGCGCACTCTCTTCGTCAAATAGCCCAAGGTTGGGGGTCCCACCGTGAGAACGGCTAGCCAGGCACCTCGTAGGCTCACAAGCCATCCGGCTGTTTGCCACGTCAAGATGAGTCAATGGCCCGATCGATGCAACCCAAGGCTTTCCCGCAGGTGGGCCGTCGCGCAAACCATGGGCACGGGAAATATGAATGAATTATTAAATAATAAATTAATTGCCAAATATCAATTCTAATATCAATGAATAATATCAAAAAAATAATCATAATATATAAACATATAATATAAAGGATACCAACTCTTTATTGATTGTAGATTAATTTATTTTATATAATGATATGTTATATTTATACTCAAAATCATTTCAGAGTAGTTTCTAAATTCGTCTAGCAAAACAAATAATTCGGTTATAACTCAACATGAATGAATAAATAAATAAATAAATAAATGATAAAGCCAGTCCGATCTGAATGCCCGGCCGGTGGGCAGTGTCGCCTGCTGGTTCCAGAACCACCCACGGTTTCACTCGACTTCCCGCTCAGCTCCACGTCATGGCTGCTTTGTCGTGTACCTCTCCTCGCGGATTTATATACCCGCCATGTCCACTTCGTTGTAAGCTAAGCTTAAACGGAACTAGCACCAGCGACCAGCGGGCGCCCCGTCTTCCTCCACAGCAAAAGCAAAAGTAGTACGGCTTGCCCTGCGCAGATGGCAAGATCTCTCGCCTGCGCCTTCTTCTTCGACGCCGAGCCGCTCGGGGAGCCCGGCAGGCACGCGCTGGACGCCTGCGCGCTCTGCACCAAGCCGCTGCCCCGCGACCGCGACATCTTCATGTACAGAGGGGACACGCCCTTCTGCAGCGAGGAGTGCCGCTTCGAGCAGATGCACCTCGACGCCGCCTACGCGAGGCAGGCCAGCAGCCGGCGGAAACAGCAGGCGGAGCGCAGTAGGCACGAGGCAGCGGCAGCTTCTGTGTCCAAGAAGGCGAGTGTGCCCGTGGCGAGCTAATTGGGCAGCGCAGGATCGAGCTTGCCTTGGTCGAAGAAGCAAGATCGATGCGGGAGATCTGGTGTGCTCTTGGTCGGCCGGCGCTGTGCCGATCAATGGATTTGGTCAGAAACGGAGCAGAAAAAAAGGGGCGGATCTGAAGAAGCCCATCAAACCAGATCAATCACCGTGGGTTTGGAACTTTGGGCACATATTAGGCTATGTGTGCAAAGGGCAACCTCGTTTTTTTAAGAGAGTACACCGGTAGTATACAATGAGTAGTAGAAATTAGATTTAATTATTGGTTTTTTAAGGATATTTCTACCACTTTACTACCGGATGAAATCTGATTCATTGTATTGTATCGAAAAGAATGAATTGTTCATATTTAATTTAGTGTACCATAAAAGAGCTTTTTTCCCTTTTGATTAGTTGGCTCCTTTTTGGTTTGTGTGTGAGAGGCTGAGAGCTAGTATGCAACGGCACTGTCACTTTGTAAATATTCAAAGCATTTCCAGAAGTTCTATTAGCCCTAAACTTTGAGCAAAATCATATCCTGTCTACTCTTTTTTATGTTTCCCAAACTCTTAGCCCTGATATTCCGACAAACGATGCAAGCTCTGCAAGTTAATACAGAAATCGGCGGCTCTGAAGTCTGAACTTCCGAAGTCGATCGAAAGGCGATCGCATCTTTTTGCAGTGATTACTGCGCGTGCACAAACTCGTAACGTTGATCTAACAAAAATCAGCGTGCCTGTGCCCTAGTACAACTCTTGCATGGGTTTATTTTCTGTAAATTTATTCTTTTTTCCCCGTTCTTGTGTTCTTTTCATGAATTCCTTGTGAACGAAAGCACTATAGACTAGTGGTAATTGGATTTTCGTAGTAGAGAGCGTCACTACGTCATGCTCAAGAAACAGTACATTGCTAGAACTAACTGAACTAACAAAAACATATTATTATCGTGGAGTGATATCAGGTGAAAATCTTGACTTTTATGAAAGTAGTACAAATTCCTTTTAGATATGTACATGGTATATATCCATGCAAAATTTGACTCGCAAACTCAACCATGTTTGTGAGATAAAAAAAAGAGACAAATACAATATGTAATATTATCAATTACTGTTCAGCACCGCTGCGAACTGTTACATGTTGTTCGTGTCTTTTTCATTTATCAAAAATGGGATTGAGTTTATTTCTAAAATTTTGAATAAATATAAATTAATGTACTTACTATAGCTGATAATTTTTTAAAAACTTGTACTTTTAAATTTTATAGAATGTGTACTGTTTTTATAAAGAGATGTCATTTTGCACCAAATATGCGTGAAGTGATTACCACAAAAGACCAAAGTGGAGAAAATGATCACAGTCCTACGTCAGATTCCTTAACATTTCAATTCTTTATTGTTTCTGTACTTCTCACCACTCATCACTGAGTCACCGGAAAAGTCCCGGAGCAATCAGGTGATGCGTCATGTCTTGGCTGGAAGCTGTGGAGTGGACGTACGACCAAACATGAAACATGTGCTCGATCACTACCAGGCAGGCCGTGACTCACTGCATATGCAGCATGTAACGTACTAACGTATGGACGCTGTGCCTGCTGTTTGATTCGACGACAAATTTATCTCATAAAGCTTTATCAAAATTTAGTATTGTTAAAATTTAACTACTAAATTGGTTATCAATATTTTGATCAAAGATCTATAAGAAAATAAATTAGAGAGCTTAGGAATAAGATAATCTTACTAAGTTTACTTTAGCACGATTTGTGATCAAAAACTTCCCCACTCCGCAGCGAACATTTGTGATCAAGAACGAATAATTCCCATTTTTTTTTTAAAAAAAGAACGAATAATTCCAATCAACTTTTGGAGCCGAGCGTTTACAAATGTTTTCACCGTGAATTCTCTGTTAATTTGTAATTCTGCAGCAATCGCTTGTCGGATAGTACTTTTCTCCAAGAAGATGTCGATCTACCTTGCTCAGCGGGATCACTTGCGAACTTCAATCATTACGAGCAATCTTCTCGGTTAGGATACGTACAATAACACTATCTTAATTAGCTCTTAATTTATATACATCATTTTGGGTCTATATAAAAAGTGAGAAAAAAAAAGAGAGAAAAGAGCTGGCTCTTCTTTAGTAGCTAGCTTTACATGAGAGTATAGGTAGTTTATTTATGTACATGAGAGAAGAGATAGCTATATTGCACAACATCTAGAGACAACTTTTAGAGAGTTATCGTACAACTGGCTTTTAGTTTACTATTAGCCTGTAGTGGACTTTGCTATTGTATTTGCTTTTAAGCCACTTACTGGTAAGGTTTCGTGCGTTGCAACGGTCTCCTAAAAGAGCGTGATAGATATAATCAATAGCCTTTTTTTTCCTTTTATTTTTAATTTTTTCTTGGCATTATTGAGGTTCTGTGCCGCTGCAGGTATTTGCTATGGAGGCTCAATCTTCAAAATAAATGGAGGCTATGATTTCTTGGCATGATCAAGGTTATATGCCTCTGCGGGTGTTGTCTATGAAGTCATGTATGCTCTTTCTCCTTCTTAAATGAAGTCAAATTCTCATAGAAGACTAACTAGGCACTCAGTTTTCTTCCTATTGAATGAAGTCGATCGTATTTGCTTTACTACTTGTAGTGATTTTCGCATGTAACTAGCAGAACAGTTCCAATCTTACGATTGCATCACCAAACTATTTTGTTAATGCATGGTAGCATTCCTCCTCTATTGGTTGACACATTAGTTGAGAAGAAAACATTAGCTAATTCATGTTCTTTAGGAAAAAAACAGTATATTGATCTTGAAGTTGTAGTCATATCTTAGTAGTAGAAAACGTTACTAGTATATCATTTGTTTCAATTTAGATTGAAGTACAACGAGGATGCTCAAGCCTCATCTTGTTGGATGAGTAACAAAAATCTGAAACCTGAACCCTGACGGTCTCATGCTCATCACATCTTTAACTCTAGTATTCAGAGTTGTTTCTATGCACTGTAGTTTAAGTATAAAGTTGGGGTGTTCCTTTAGAATCCATGCAGGGTATGTATGTTTTGGCTAAAACATATTATCGTTTTGCAGAATTTAAGGGGAAATATATATGATCAGTGAAGCAGTGAGTCCAACTTCTATTGTGTTGATTGTGTGTCACCAATCGTGGCAATTTTGGGATTGCGCCTTTTGTTTCTATCAACTTTCATGTATCCAGGAGGATGTAATGTTGCTCTGAACTTCTATGTATTTAGGCTGCAAGTTGCATGACCAGCAATGAATTGGGAGTTGTGATGAGATCCTTGCATTACCAGCAAATAACTGGAATTCTGATGAAATCCTTGTGTCAAAACCCAAGTGAATTTGAACGTGATGTAATCTATTCTGTACTGTTTGAGTATACATTGATGCAAATAGATAATTAGTTGTGAATTAAATTTCCTAATATACCCTTTTTAGTTTGTATTTATTATTAGATATTTTTTTAAAAGCTTTCGCTAAGCATTTACTCAACCATTAGATATACTGCATATATTAAATCTCGCAAGTTTATGTCTCTCCAGCACGGCCACATGCATTAGTTTCGGATCGACGTCCTCGCTCTGCGAACGGCCACGTCACCAGAATTGCTCGTCCATTAGTCAAGCTTAAGTAATTTGTGTCTGTCCTTTGACCAAACTGGCGTCGTGGCACAGCGGGAGGACGCCTTGCCGCCAAGCCGCGCTCCCGCGTTTGTGTCCGCCAGAGCGAGCGCGCCGCGCGCCCTGGCCGATTTTTGGTGTTGCGACGCATGGTGTGTTTTTTTTTGAGAAAAGGTCCCAAAGTTTCTAAAATTACACATATATATATATATATATATATATATATATATATATATATATATATATATCCTTTTTTGGCGGGAAGACCCCCAAAAGTTCTGAAAAAAAATCGCAAAGGCAGCCTAGAATTCGTAACTTACATCCGAGTTCTTTTCCCTGGTTCTTTTTTTTTTGGCGAGAAGACCCCAATATTTACAAAATACAAATCAACTTGTTTGATTTCATGTGGATATTATTTCATAGTTATTCATATAATATATATGAATCAAATAATACGTTGACCAAAGAATGACTAGTTCTCCTAACCCAAAAATTGTAAATAAAGGATAGCTCATGTATACATTTAAATACTTTTCGTTACAAAATACAAACCAACTAGTTTAATTGTAGGTAGATATTATTTCATAGTTGTTCATATAATATATATGAATCAAATAATAAATGGATAAAAAAGTCTACCTCTCCTGGATCGAAAATTAATAAAATAAAGAAATCCATTTTTTAAATTTTTAAATAAAGAATAAATCATGTAATACAAGCTTTACGTAAATCTAATCAACCCTTTCGTAAATCGAAAAAAACTTTCCAAAAAATCAAAGCAAATTGAGAGATTAGAAAAAAAAACATTAGTTCAATTAATCGATTTATTAGCGAACAATAGGAAATATTTTCGAGACGAATAAGAAATTCGAAATTACATCTGGTTCACTTTTTCGAGAAGATCCTCAATATTTTCAAAATTACATCTACATCCGTCTTTTCCGAGCAAACCTTAAAAAAATTCAAAATTACGCCTAAGTCTGGAAAATCACCCAGGGGCGGATCTAGCATGCAATTAGTGGGGTCAGATGACCCCAATGACTTTGCCAAAATTACATGTAAATTTAATTGTATTCTATTAGCATATAAGCATATATATATATATATATATATATATATATATATATATATATAGGAAGCCTCTTTTCTACTCCCGGGAGTAATTACTCCCTATGCCGTATCTCACAACTTAGGGAGTATTTCGCACAACGGATAGTATGTACGTGTAGTATGTAAGTATATAAGATTATCTAGGTGGTATTTACATTTTTTTAGAGGTGGTATGTACACTTTTTAGACATACTCCTTTTTATATACGTATATGAAGGTATTTGCAAAATAGGCTAAAAACTATGTACTCCCTTGCAATTTTTTCATGTGGATCTCATTGGAATATCTTATAATTATTATATGAGTGTATCCAAAGTGATAAAGGAGTATTTCAAGTTCGTTTGGGTGGTATTTCAGAGATGGGAGTAATTACTCCCGGGAGTACAAAGTATTTTTCATATATATATATATATATATATATATATATATATATATATGTTATAAGTTACTGTAATAACCCAGCGACCCCAATAATCTATTTTTCTAGATTCGCCCCTCGTGTTGACACGCGTGGGCGTGCGACTGCTGCGTCATGGGCTACGGCCACACATCTAGTTAGTATTGTTATGCAATTAAAACCTTTGCCGCAACGTTAATTTATGGGTTAATTAGTGGGTTGCCACAAAGCCCAACAACTTGATTAGCGGGCAACTTTGCTTGTTGTGGCCTGCCGTATTTTGGAAAGCGGACAAAGTGAGTGGACGTGGGCCCCGCCCCACTTGCACCCTCGCAATAGGCAGTGGGCATTGCCCTCTATTATTAGCCTGCCTAACCATGTGGGGTGCCTGCGGCGTATGTTGGCAAAAGGGCTGGCGCCCTAATTATCAGCCCTAAGAGGTTCCCATTAGTTTAAGCCAAAGTTTAGAAGCTGCCTAATGATGTAGATATGTCATTAGGTGCTCATTTTCACATTAAAAACGACACTCAACCAATACTGGAGCGTCGAGATAGCTCGTGGTACTCTTATCAGTGGTATGTATAGATTCTGCAGAAGAGAGGAAACGCAGTAGCCCCCTGGACCGGCTGGATACCACGAGGAGTAAGAGCCTGTTTGGATCTATTAGCAGCTAATAGCTGGAGGGTGTTTGAATCCATCAGCTAATATGTGGCTAATAGATGCTATTGTCTAGAATACCCATGTTATTAAATGTTATTGGTGGTAGACGTGAAGGGTATTTTTGTTAAATGCCACCTATTAGTTATTATTAGCTGAGTTTGGCTAGCTAATAAGATAACCATTAGATGGGTACCCAACTAATAATTAGATGATCTATTAGCTGGGGGTGTTTAGATCCACTACAGCTAATTTTTAGCAGCTAACTATTAGCTGCATGGATTCAAACAGACCCTAATTCCAATCGGTCAGTGGTAGACCTCCTTTGCTGATAGCACACGGTTTTTTCGGGTACGTCAACAGGGACGGTTTGGAGCCATTTCTCTTTGTCGCTTTCAGAAGTGGGACCCCGGGCACGTCACACACACACACATTAGAACATACCCACGTAAGTTTGGAGGGAGGAGAGCTATACCTATACCACCGGCTTTGCGGCGAGGCCCCTTTAAAAGATTTAAAATTATAGATAAATCTTTTAATCGGTTTTGTTAAAAAGAATCATGTGGTTTGGCATATCCATGAAGAGGTCATTCACCGGTAAACCGAAATTACGGATAGACTCTAGTACCATTTTTTTTTAAAAGAACCCTATAGTAACTCAAAATTAGTCAAATTTTAAAAAAGCGTGAACAAATCTTTCACTGGTTTTTTTAAATAAAGAACCATGTGGTTACGTAAGTTCGGCGAGGACTCATATCCAGCCAATTTTTTTAAAAAATATTATGTTTTTATCAAAAATTAGTTTTTTGCAAAAAAAACAAACAAACCATATTTTTTTCGCGCTGATATACCGCGCAGCGCGCGACTCGGCCAAATACATTGCACGATTCCTGTCGTTTTGTCGCGGTGGAGCCGAGTGCGTGGGCCACGTACGTACACGCGCTGGGCATCGAGCCAACCACTGCGCCGCGCCGTGGCCCAAGCGCGAAATACAAAAACCCCACCACTCCGTTTTCGTTCCTGGTTAACCCCGCCCCGCCCGTCGCGCGCGCGGTATTGCCCACCCGTGGGCCGTCTCGCCCGCACCCATCCACAGATTTCTCGTCCCCAGGCACCAGCAATCTCGCCGTGTCCGTCCCCGCGCACCATATATACCCAACCTCCGACCTGAAACTCAACTCGCCCACCTCAGCACCTCTTCCTTGCCACACCGAAGCAGCAACGCGCAAGTCTAAAACTTTGCGAAGCTAGCTCAAGGCCTTTTGCTAGAAAACTGTACTACTTACATATATACAGAATGGCGGCATCTCTCGCCTGCGCCTTCTTCTTCGCCGCCGAGCCGCTCGGCGAGGCCAGCAGCCACGCGCTGGACGCGTGCGCGCTCTGCACCAAGCCGCTGGCGCGCGACAGCGACATCTTTATGTACAGAGGGGACACGCCCTTCTGCAGCGAGGAGTGCCGCTACGAGCAGATGCAGCTCGACGCCGTCTGCGCCAGGCAGGCAGCCAAGTCGTCCAGGCGGAGGGAGCAGCGGTACTCTTCGAGAACGGAGTCGCGGCGTGGGCACCAGGAGTCCAGGAATGTGTCCGTCGCGAGCTAACCGGCCAGATTTCGAAGCTACGTGGCTGAGAAGAAGTTTGAATCAACAAGATCTGAAGATCTGAGGGGATGGAGGAGTTTGATTTCTCCGCC
Source organism: Rhipidocladum racemiflorum (assembly GCA_036346355.1). Classification (NCBI taxonomy): domain Eukaryota; kingdom Viridiplantae; phylum Streptophyta; class Magnoliopsida; order Poales; family Poaceae; genus Rhipidocladum; species Rhipidocladum racemiflorum. The sequence goes on along the minus strand of CM070576.1, from coordinate 63,246,588 downwards.
ACTCCTGCCTGAGCAGAGCACCGATACCCGTCGGCGACGGAGAAGGATCCGAGAAAGTTCATCCGCCTATTGAGGCTCTGGCCATCTAGGTCGCCCACTTGACGTCCTTCTCTAGGCGCCGATTGGCTCCTTTTTTGCAAGTCTGCGTGTGTTTGAGCTTGAGTGTTTCATCACTATGTAAATCCAAATCATTTGGAAAGCCTTATTTCCATGCAAATTTTGAAGATCATGGCTTGCCTGAGCTTGACGTTTTCTGATCACTGTTGATCTAATTAGGATCTAGGGATCGCGTCACCTTTAGCTGCAAGGTAAACCATGCATTTGAGGATTCGTTAAAGTGCGCGCTGAACTATAAAATTTGCCGAAACTAGGGGTTCACGCTTGTTTGAAACTATAGTTCAAATGCACCTCAAAATTTATCTTTTTTGTAACTTTTATCATAGAACGAATTTGATCATAAAATTTTATACGTAGATGGTGTGAGTTGAGATGTATATTCATGATTTTTTTCAGAATTTTTTGAAATGTTTTTAGTAGGGCTGCATGTTGGTTACGCGAAAACTTTAATTACATTAGATATGTTGCCTTTATGTATATCCACTTCTTTCAGTACACAACTACACATGCACGCACCGCGCCGAGTGGCCAATCCCACCCACGTACACAACTACACGTGCACGCACCAGTCCTCTGGCCAGTCGCGCGCGCGCGCTCTGCCCATCCACGCCGTTTCTAGCATCCGAGGTGCTGGCTCCACCCACGAGACATGCGGAGCTTCACGTGAAGGTGAGCGCATAAGCGTATGGTAAGAGCGATTGTACAGTAACATTTCCGAATCTCGCCTGTGTATACACGAATTGTATGGCATACTTCTGACTAATCGACAGCCTGATTTTTATTTGTACGTAGAACGGAAATAAACGTTAATTTTGCACCAGTAACCGTGCCAGAACATTTCAGTTCCTCATGTCGGGCGCCCCTCACTACAAACAAAGAACCTTGGAGGCACCACGACCCAGGAGACACGTCGTGTCCTGGCAGCATCGGACGGGTTCATGAACCCAACATGTGTCAGTCTGATCCTGCAGTAAGCAGCGACAACGCATGAGCGGGTCCACGCCACGCCCAACTACTCCACGCCTTATTCGTTTCGTGCTCCCCGGCCGCTCCGTGGCCGGTATTTCCGTGGCTGGCTCCTTTTTGTTGAAGATTGCTCGGTGAAGTCTTTAATTTCAAAATACACATAGTTTAATAAAGTAAAGTTCTTGCCATTTTTTAAATAATGTAACACAATACATGAGGATGACATGGATAAACTTTGGCCAAACACACACGTGTGTTGCTTTCTATTTTTCGTTAATTCTTTTGTAGTTTATATATGTGACCGATCGACTTGTTACTTTTCAATTCTTAATATTTGCCTTGGAATAAAACCTAAAAAAATATTACCTTTTTACGTCGGGTTAACCGAATGCTTCCAAACCACTTAATTTCGGAGCCCCGCAATACACATAGATTCTTCCTTCCTTGCACAGCTAAGAAATAAAAAATCAACAGTTTTTCACTGAAAACTAGTCGAATTTGACCTATTTACGTCGCATAATTATTTTAATTTTTTTTTAATTTTTAAATTTTTGAATGGGTCAGGTTTACTAAACCGTATGAGCTAGTTCAATATGACCAATATTAACTTTCTCTATAAACGAAGGAAATAGCGAGCTCTGACGTGAGCCACGTCACTCGATTTTTGCTTGCCGTCCGTCCTTACATTCCTACCGATCCGTCTCTTCACGCGTCCCCGAGGGCCAGTAATTATGATACTTGAGTGATTACATACGATATTGTGAACCTGAATGCTACTATAAAAACCGAGCACAGATCTCAACAAAGCTGCTTGCTTCCCAGAAAGAGGCCTCACCGGCAAAGCAGGATGCCCATTGGCCATTGGCTCCCGTTTCTTTACTTAGGTCGCAGTTCCCGAGAGCGGCGAACAAATATTAGTAGCAACCAAAGGTGATGTGGTTGGACCACCATCCCCACGGGGAGCCATTCTTGACTGCGGATGTATTCTTCCCCAAGCCAAAACGCATCCAGCACCGTTCCCAAGGAGCAACCTGGCACCCTCCCGTTTAATTAACCAGCCCGGCTTCGTAACTAGATTGTGAAAGGATCATACGTGTCCTATCTAAGATTGTGAAAGGATCATACGTGAAAGGATCACCTAGACGACGTTAGGAGACGTCATGGACGGAGCTTCTCAATGGAGGTTGTAAGAAGCCTGGCAAAGTTTGTGAAGGTCAGAGCTCGCTTACCCGGAGAGGTAAAGGTGCTACCACTAGTAAAATCGAGGCGGATACTCAAGTGTGAAGACATTTCAAGGAGTTCGGCTTGCCTCAACGTGGATTAGGGAAGATCGGCAAATCTCTGAGACCACAAAAAAGTAACTTGTCTCTTTTCCTCTCAAGCATTTAGTTTATTGTATTATTATCTTCAATTGCTTGATTGTGTTCATAATTGCTTGTTCATGCCTGCTTGATTAGTATAGCAATTCTTGTTTAGACACATAATTAGCTAGTGCACTTGTGAGTCTAGTTGATTTAGGCTTTAATTGTCAAAACCTTAGCTATCCATTTCCGCATATTGTTTATATTTTGACATAGAGGTAATTAGAGTTTATCTAGTTTGTGAGAAGATTTTATAAACTCTTATTCACCTCCCTCTAGTCGTATTATCGACCCAACATGCCCTCAAATAATTGTCATGTAAGATGAAAGATATACTTTGTGTTGGTGGTAATGAATAAATGTACATGATTGAGAGAATAAATAAGGGTATAGAAGAAAAGGCCTCATTATATCTACATACAAGTCTTATATTTGTGAACAAGATCATTAAAAAAATAAGCCTTATAAAAGTGAACGGATAGAGTATATATTATCATCACAAATGATATACAAGAAATACATTTGGCAAACAATTAAAATGAGTATATTGCAGATAATGAAATGAAATGCATGCATATAGACAATTCAACATATATTGCAAAAAGATGTAAAAACATAATTAAAAGGAGTATGGACATCTTTTACAAGAAGAGGTATAACAAATTAACAATATTATGAGCTATATGCACTGTTATATAAATTTCAACCGAGCGGAAAATGGTTCAAATCACGTTAGAAAATTTTAAAATTTTTTGTAGATGGTCTTCACTCGAAATCCAATCAAATCTGGTCCAAAAATCTCGCTGCGATTTCCTAGATACTATAGCATTTTAATTTTTTTATAATTTTTTTTATCCAAACGAGATTTAGGATCTCGGGGGGAGCGAAATTTGAGATCTCGGCCGAGATTTTGAACCTTGGTTCCATTACGCGCTACACTACTCCCTATAGTTATAATTATACTCTCATGTTTCAAAAATATACGACATATAGTTTGAATGATCTTGTTTAAAAATATAAGACTTAATTATAGATTTAACGAGCTTTTTTCTACTGTACACCTATTATTATCTCACAACTATGTGCATTTATTCGTTAATACCCACATAGAGTATTATCTCTCATATTCCAATATAATTAACTGTGGTATCTAACTCATTTTATCTTGTACATTTATCAATTTTATCATAGTATTAATCTTGTGTTAAGTCAAAATACGTTTTATATTTCTGAACGGATAGAGTAGAAGGTATCATTGTTTTCGGATGCGTACTACTAAATTTTTAAAATTTAGCTAATGGTATTTTTTTAAAAAAAAACTTTAATTAGATGCATGAAAATCATATATATATATATCTCTCAAAAAATATTTTTTATAACATTATAATTTTATTATGTATTATACCTATATAGTACTAGAATTAGTTATCAAAGCTGAGTTCTAAGGATGTTTTAATATCCAAAATGATGTACACGTACTTGTGACTAAAGCAAGTAGTATGAAAAAATCGGAATCTGCAAAGGTGTCAAGTGTTTACGATCATTGTTCCCCAAGCGCTACATGCCGTGCACCAGCACTTGCCATGATTCCCGTCGAGAAGAAAAGAAAACGAAGAGTTTTTATTCTTGGTCCAAAAGATGGCGACTACTGTTACTGGGTGCCTAACCATGCGGTGTTGCTGTCCCGTAGGTCGGCAAAAGCCTAGCAATGAGTAGTGTCAGTGTAGCAAGGTGGCGTTAGTTTAAGACGAAGTTATAGGCTGCCTAGCTAATGGTACGTGTAGATTCGAGCACATGGCTCCATGGCCAGTGCGAGAATTGTTAATTAGTGGTAGGATTATGTTTACTCCTCTTTTGCTGGGAAAAGAGCAGCAAGGGCTCCTCTTTCTCCTTGTAAAAAAAGGGGTTAATTGGTGTGCAAGTAAAGAAAGGAATTGGTACAAGTTTTTATTATACTTATGTTGGTTAAGCCGGTACACGTGTGACGGTTGAGATATAGGACTAGCAGTAGCATGCTTGCGCAATTGCGCATGTCTCTTCGTCAGCCACGAGCCCACGAGTAGCCGGAGACAATGTGCTTATTGTTTGGGTTGCTCCAGTTAATCACACGGCGAAAAGTCAAGGCAACCAAGCATGAGGGCCACGAGTAGTCGAACGATACGCTGTTCTTGGCATGGTCCGCCCATGGAGATCGATTGCAATGTGTACGTTTCCAATTAGTTTGTCAAATCAACGAAATATCCTCTCTGTTTTGTCAATGCTAACTTGGAAAGTACTCTGGCGACAGATAAAAGAGAAATGAATTTTTGCATGTTCGTGCTGGGTAGTTGAGAGTTGAGACACTGAATCCACGGCATTTGGTAGAATTCTTTGAGAGTTCTTGCAGATCACTAGATCAGTCGTAAGAGATGATAGACTTTGTTTCCTTCATGTTGGTTATCATAAAAACTTGGATCGCTCAGTCCCATTTGTTTTTCTTCGGGAATCTTTATTGGCGACACTTCGATTCCATTAAGTAACTTACTTCATTTTTTCTTAGTGATAAAATTAAGTAAGGCCAGTTTACGTAGGCTCGTAGCCAAAATTTAATAATGCTATATTGTGAAATATTTGTGTGACTGCTATTCGTACGAAAGGTTCTTCTTATTCTTTTTTTTTTTTTTTTGGGAGAACATCAAAGGGTTTTTTTTTTCTGCCGAATTTAAGAATCTTTCTCGGTCACTCGTGACTCAGCCAAACCTGTAATTCTTCTGCTCCTTTTAGTTTTCTTAGAGAGGAAACTCGTAGATGCAAAATTGCAAATGCAATTTTTCTGTCGAATAAGCAGGGAGGTTCAGCATGTGACCAGGCTAGGTCAAGTGTGACTGTATGTACTGAGCAATGCGCTTATTTTATCATATCATGATGCTACCTTTGACCAAGCAAACAGTTTCGTTCAATGTCTTGAACCTTTGATCTTTGATCTCCCTCACAGAACATGAAAATCTTTCCTTATACTCTAGTTTTCTTATATCGCCATTTGCAACGTTGATTTCTCTATGTAATAATTTATACAAAAGCATATAGTTGTAAGTGATGAAAGAATTAACTATAACCGATTGGACTAACAAATCAGTTCAAACGTTCTCTCTCTGTTCACTTTTATAAGGCTTATTTTTTGAATAATTGTATTCATAAATATAAGGCTTGTATGTAGATCTAATAGTGTCTTTCCTTCTATACCTCTATTTATTCTCTTATCATATGCATTTATTTATTACCATCCACACAAAGTATGTCTTTCATTTTCCAAAATAATTAAGTGATAGCATCTAAGTTATTTTTTTCATACCTTTTTAATTTCAACATAATCTAAATTTTTATACAAAATCAAAATACATCTTATAAAAATGAATGGAAGAAGTATATTGTTTTGACCCCAAGCAGCACGATGTCATCATGTCAAATTTTTTACAGCCGTCCATGGGCGAGCGGCCACCAGAACACAACTCCATGTCGAGTGTCACATGCTGCATTTGGCGTATCAGAAGCAGCCCTTTTCCCTGTGGTGATTTCAATAATGAGTGAATCTCTAGTGATTTTTCGGGTTCGCGACAGCAGTTCACAAAAAAAAAAAAAAGCACCGGCAAGCTGCACAAAGCAAAAGTGAAAAAAGTGATATGCCTGCCCAAGATACGGGCATGTTTGGTTTGATGCCAAAAATTACCAAACCTAACTTTAGTTATGCAACAGTTTCTTAGGTAACTGTTTGATTCATTGTCATCATGGTGGTTTGCCATGATTTGTTGGTCCTATGGACTGCATGTCATAAACTCAAATTCTTGCCTAATTTTGTTAAACTTGTGGCTAGCAATTTATTAGCCACACTTTTGTAGTATGCAACACATTGCCTAAGTTTAGTTAGGGTAAAATTGGCCATGAACCAAACAGACCCTAGGTGCACTGGTCACTGGCTTTGGCCGCTGAAAATGATGCGCGAGTAGACGTGGCATCGGGCAAGACGTTTTAGGGCCGCCTATGGTGCCATGGTGGTTACGGCTCGATACGCCTATGAATTTGCCGTGTTGATATGGCACAGTTAACAGTAGTGTTGGACTTGAAAATCGGACATGGTAACTGACATGATCCATCACAGTGATGAGTAGGCACATTTCAACACGGCAGGGAGACAAAGCGGAGGCGGCGAGGGATGAGGGAGCCAATGGGGAGGAGGATAGACAGAGGGTGCTGAGGGAGGCGGGAGAGGGGGTGGACGACGGGGAGATGGAGGGGTTGATGGAGCCAGCAGGAAAGTGGAGGGCGCCGAGGGAGGCGGAGAGAGAGAGGCTGAGAGATTAAGAGAGTGAGGTGGTAACTTTGTATATGTTCAAGAATGAATAAAAATTAATTTCTTTCCCCCCAACATTTATGTCCACTACCTTAGTCTCGTGCGTCTATGGCTCCTTTCTCATGTCACAATAGTGCAAATGGATTGGGCTTGGGTCAGCACGGCATGAAGCTGGTCTGACTCGCTAATGGGCTGTGTCTGAGCTCGCCGAGGATGATCAGACATGCACGACAAGATCTACACCCACGGCTGTCGTGTATATGTTTTTGCGGGCAGATGTTCACGTCCATGCGCGAGTTGAAACAAACTAGCCACGTGGGCGCAGCGCACGCCGCGTGCCATCATGCGCCAATGTGCAAAACATATTTTGAATTTCGGGGGTTCTCGCAAAAAATCAGGGCTAGATTGTAATTTCATAATTATCAGGTGACCTTTGTGGGAAAAATAAATACGAAATTTTCAAAGGCCTAATTTACGGGATTTATGCAGGTTTTTCCAAAACAAATGTGCGAAATTCGGAATTTATGTAACCTTCGTAATTTATGGGGGTCATTTCCCAAAGGAACCGGTGAAATGTGAATCTGCAAGTGTTTTTCACAAACATAGGGCCTAGATGCGATTTCCAAAATTTTCACAGGGGCTTCTCCAAAAGGAACTGTTTAAATTCATAATTAATGTAATTTCTGGGATGCTTTCTTTAAAAAATGCGGATGTAGATTTTTATAATTAATGTATTTTTCAGGGGCTTTTAAATGCGTGACACCGTGGAAAAAAGTTTTTTCGCGAAAAGAAAGAATCAGCGCTAAAAAAACTTTAGTTGTTTGGAGTGTTCCAAGGGGAAAAAAAACTAAGCTTATTCGTAATTTTGGATGCACTTTTTAGGGGGGGAACCGGATTCTAGAAATTTCAGGGGTTTAACGAGACAAATTTTTGTAAATTACAGGAAAATGAGACAAAATTTTGAAGTTTTAGGGGTCTTCTCAGGGAGAAATACACGTGCATGCAATTTATGAGGGCTCATGCGGGAAAAAAGATTTGCGCTAAAAAAATTATAGCAGGTTAGAAGGCTCCAACGGAAAAAAACTGGATCTATTCGTAATTTTTGAGGGGCTTTTCAGAAAAGAAAAAAAGGATCCTAGAAACTTCAGGGGCCTTTCTGTAAAATATATGGTCCTATACGTAATAGCTAAAATTTTCATGGGTGTTTCCGTGAAAACAGAACGACACGCTGCAGTCCCCGCAACGCCACCACGCACCGTGCGGGGTGTTTGAACGCGTAAAGCTCTACCTAGGGGTGGAAAAAAAACTCGAAACTCATGAGTTAAACGAGTACTCGCAAACTCGGCTCGAACTCGTTCCTTAACGAGTCGAGTCGAGCTGTGATTTGAACTCGTTTAGATAACGAGTTAAACGAGCCAACTCGCGAGTTTAACGAGTTCTCTAAGTCGGTAAGTATAACTATATATGTGTGAGGCTAGGATGACAACACATGGCATACTGTATAATCTCAACACCAATCCTCTTCTCAGATGAAAATATCGAGTTAAACGAGTTAAACGAGCTAACTCGCGAGTTTAACGAGTCGAGCCGAGCTGAGGTTTAAGCTCGTTAAGATAACGAGTCGAGTCGAGCTAACTCGTTATATTACCGAGTTTGACCGAGTCGAATCGAGTCGAGCCGCTCGTTATCCACCCCTAGCTCTACCATTGTACCGCTCACTCGCACGTAAAAATGGACGGCAATAAAATACTTGAGGTGTATCAATGACAGAAAAAATTTCAACGATATGGCCTCACCGCGAGCAAACACACCCGTCTCAAAATGAGACGTGGATGCACTAAGAGGTTTGGAATCCTTGGGGATTTTATACGTATCCATCAAGCTCGTCGACGAAACCACCAACTAGTATTCAAATGTTCCTTTTGTTCGTTAAAAAATTCTGGGGGCAGAAAAAATATGTATTTGGAGAAATATAAATCTCCTGTTTGTATATTTATATAGAGTAGTGCTATCGCACGCTGTACCGTTGGAAGTGATTCCAACGGTATAGCATGTTTCACTAGGTATTAAGTGTGTTCATTTATATTTTGTAGGTTTCATAAGTTTCATGATGTCTCACATGTAAATAGGTTTTACAAATAAGTTTCATGGATAAGTTTTATTATATTTCACGGATAATTTTCATTAGGTTTCATGGATAAGTTTCATGATATTCCATGGATAAGTTTAATTAGATTTCACGGATAAGTTTCATGATGTTTCGCAGATAAATTTCATTAGGTTTCATGGATAAGTTTCATGATATTTCATTAGGTTTCACGGATAAGTTCCATGATATTTCACGGACAAGTTTCATTAGGTTTCACGGATAAGTTCCATGATATTCCACGGATAAGTTTCATTAGGTTTCACGGATAAGTTTCATGATATTTCACCGTTAAGTTTCATTATGTTTCACATACAAGTTTCATTAGATTTCACGTATTAGTTTCATCGGGTTTCACGGATAAGTTTCATGATATTTCACGAATAAGTTTCATAATATTTCACGGATAAGTTTCATTAGGTTTCACGGATAAGTTTCATGTGTTAAGTTTCAAAGGTTTCATGAGTTTCAGTGTTAAGTTTCAGATGAATCCATGGATGTCTGGCAGTCTCAGATGGATTGGTAAAGCTAACGCATGAAATCCAAAAACACATATAAAATGAATTGTGGATCTTGTTGTATATATAGGTGGGTTGTATCGTGAGAACCCTGTAGTGTCTGAGATTATAATCCAGAATGAAAAGTGAAAACAAACTTCCTGTTCGGACTTCGGATCGGGGTAACAGATGATCAGCGTGGCTGCAACCATGGCTGCACTGCAGCGTGCATGCATGAGGGCCATGAGGTGATCGTTGGATGCCAAGGAAGTCACGGCCTCGGCGAGTAATGGCGTGCCAGCTACCAGACCTAGACGCGCGAGGGCTTTACTCTTCACTGTGCGCGTAAGTATGAAGCACCAGTTGAACCTTCACGTAGCATACCGTTGAAAACCTAGGAACGGTATACCGTTTCCTAGTTTTTCTCTTTATATATTTGTCTAGATAGAGAAGAACTCAGGCATGGTTGAGTGCGTGAAGTAAGCACAGAAAATTGACCAAGCAATGATGCTAAAAGAATGTCCAATTATTGACATCATGTACGTGGAAACCTACTCCCACTTGGTACATGGCGCTACCGGCTCATACTGTTCGTAATATCTTGATGGCGAGAGGTTCCTTTTTTTTATTACGGAAGGTGCCATCCAATGTCCTGGGTGTCATAGAAAGCGACCTTGACAAGGCCATACAATATGTATGATGTATAAGAGCTCAATAGAGATTTTTAAAAGGTGGTATTTTGCGGAAAGGACCATGGAATTTATGTGTTTGTATCTGTCCTCAGCTTTTTTGTATATTTGTATACCAGTCCTTGAATTGCAAGCTCGAAATAATACCAAAATGTCATTTTGTTGCCTGAAACGCAATGCTAAAAACCAAATTCAATTTGGACTAGTGGCGGTACGTACAGGGATTTCAGGTTTGATGCTACTGAAATCATTGTATCACCGGTTGTTGTTCAGTGGTCAGTACTCTGTACCTATGCCCCGCAACACTCGATCTCATGTTCTCATGTAAGATGTAACCATGTACCAAAAGCTTTAGCGCACTTTATCGTGCTAGTTGCATAGCACGCTTAAAAAAGAGGCCATCAACGAAATACTGCACACCAGTTTCTAAATAATAAGTAGCTATAATCACGCTACACTTTTTTTACTCCAAACTCAAGTAGGAACTAATGTTTCGATATATTAGCTATAAACATTATAAATAACAATAATTTCACTATATACCATAGTTTGTAGTAGCAATAGCTTCACTATTTTATATAGATACCTACAAACTAAAATATTTTGCCTATTTTGAAATTTAACATTAGGAGAAAGCTCAAATATATGCCTTACAAGTTTGAACTACGAAAAAACGTAAAAAAAAATATCATCTCGTCTTCCTCAATAATCCAGCATTTATATTTCATAGTGATTGAATATTTGTTATTAAAAATATTATGATATAATTATCGGCTATGATTTTTTTACATGTATAAACTTGTTTGTTGATTTCAAATCGGACTCGTATTATGATAAAATCCACTTGACACGGTTAATCCATCAAATCGGATGCGACACGTACTGAATAGAACCAACGGGGTAGTGGAAAAAGTAGAGGAAATATCAAATGGATGCAATGTTCGTTGGACCCATGGCTTTGCTCTCTGAAATAAGTAGATGGAATAGTACAATGGTGTGGCCGGGGACCACTCCACCATGCGCCCCGGTTTTGCTCTGCCTCAGCAACCTGATTCGCAAAAGCAATCAAGAAGGGCATCCTTGTGCTCTGCAACTTGGTCACTTCCTTGACCCCTCTAGATTTTTCGGTGTATATCTCGCAGATGATGGAAATTTGAAATTTCGGCGAGATCTTCGAATTTCGGATAAAATTTGGTCAAAATTTTAAAACCAGTTTTTTTCCATCCGGGATTTTCGAGATTTCAGCCAGAATCAACGAGATTTTGGTCAAAATATCGAGATCTCGACCTAAAATCACTGAGGTTTTTTTAAAAAGTATTTGTAGCAATTTTTAAGAAAAAACCACCACTGATACTATTATCTATGGTGATTTTAGTCAAAAATCGCCACTGATAGTATTCTGAATTTTTTTAAAAAAAATTATACGGCAGAGATTTAGGATATCGGGGGTCCGAAATCCAAAATCTCAGCCGAAATTTCCAAAATTTCACCGGGATTTTGAACCTTGGTGTTGTGCTATGCTATGCGTGTCCCCCACACCTAAAAAAAACTTATTGTGCATGAAATTTCATGAATTATGCATGTCAAGTGGATTTTATTATTATCACAAAAACAATAGGGATTTTGTTAGACTCAGGTACTCCCAATGCTCTTATATTAGCATTTTTTTAATATACCATATATATAATTAATACTGACATGAAAGGATTAAAGAAGAGGGAAAGATAAAAACCATTTCTTACATAAGAAACAATTTAGACATGTAAACCAAAGGAAGATACAACAAAAACATACATTAGGAAGAGGAGGGTTGTATTTATGTGTTACATGATATTTTTTTTGATGTTCTCTATGTATTTATGTTAATATACAAAGAGTTGAAGAGATAGTATCTAGTACTATTTATTAATGATGCGGATGGTTTTAGATACGACTAGAAAAAATTTGCATTGGGAGTGCCCTCAGGACACATTGTTTGACGCTAAGGGCACTTCCAATGCTCCTAGTCATGGTTCACGAAACCGGTCGAAGTTCATCGATTTTTTCAGTTTTCGACCTTTCTAAGCCGGTTCGACATATAAAAAACTGTTTAATTCAAAACTTTGTAAAAATTTATGCAACGCAAAACCAACCGATTTTATGTTAAAAATCGTGTGGTAGTGCGTTAGGCTTCAAAACGCGGTCAAAATCGGTCGGTTTTTTGATTTATTTTTTTTCAAAAATTTTGAATTGCTAACCTTTCGGTTTCTGATGATTTTTCAATGATTTTTGGCTCGATGTTTTTGAATTTTGATTTTTGATTTTCCTTCGGTTTTGATATTTTTAACCCTGCTCCTAGTTAGTCGTTTTCTAAGGATGATCCTCATATGACAAAGAGTGATGTGGAGGGGTAATTAATAAGTCAAGAAAAAAATTGTATCTCATACAATATACAATCTATTTGAGAGGACCAAGAAGTTAGAAACAACTTTGAAACTACACTATGGATTGAGCCGTTTCAATTTTACATGTGTTTGCGGTCTTGAACGAATCATTTGTGCTATTTGAGAGGACAAAGGTGTTAGTCACATAGGAAAATGGATTACAATTGATCTTTTCTCACATGCAACAATAAATAATTTTTTTGGTCCTGTAGATACAACTTATACATACTATGTATTGGGGTAGTTGTATCTAAGCATCCATTTAATACGTTCTTTCACTTTCTAGAAAACAGTTTTAAAAATAATGCATTAGGAGTGCCCTAAGAATTTTACGAGCGATCATATAAACACGATCGATCTAGTCCCCCTCCTTCACTTTTTTTCTCCAAAAATAGCTCTCTCTTGAAACTTTTTTTTGTAAAAATAGCCCCCTTATGTACTACAATACCACAGAAGGCTCACCCGCACATGCCACAACTCCTTCTCGTGCATGTAGAGCGCAGTAACTGCCCTTCCGCAGCTCCAAAGCGCAGCAAGTCAATTGGTGCTGCGCTCGACACCGTCTGCAATGTCGCACGCTCCCCACGGTTTTGTGGCGCGGCTTCTGGGCCTTCCGTGGTCCCCTGACGCGGAAGGTGCATAGTGAGCTAGTTTTGCAAAAAAAATTCAAGAGAAATTTATTTTTGCAAAAAAAAAGGTGAGGGAGGGGGCATATAAGTGAACAGTTTTATAAACACGCGGTGTTTTGTTGGTGAAAACCAGGCAATTGGTGCTTGTGTGTGTTTTTTTGGTAGGACTTTGTTTTTCCAAGTGGCTATCATAGCAAACTTTTCAATACCGTATCGTATCGGAGGTCATATCAGTTTGGCTATTGGAGTAGTGCAATCCAGTATCGGTCTATATCGATGTACCATTTCGGATTTAGCATAATAATATATACTTATAAGTATACATATGTTTAATTATATATATACCAAAGTTTATATTACTCCAAACACATAGTGGTACTATCAAATATAACATATAGTTTAATAGACCATTGACGAGTACCCATACCATGGGTACCCCCATCAGCCCGAAAGCACGAACGGGCTGACCTATCGCGGCGAAGGCCCAGCACCACCGAAAGGCACTTGGGCCGCGGGGAACGAGCCCCGACCTGTGCGGGGCCGACCCCGGACGGTCGGCGAACTCCGGTTCCGGGCGGTCGGCATGCGCCGGCCGCCTAATATTAAAGCTCAAGCTCCACCGCACGGGCTAGCGGGGCCACGGCAGTGTCGTGGTCGCCTTGTGCGCAGCGTCCCTGGCATCCGTCTGCAGGGTAGCGGCTCCTTCCCAAGACTGTCGGAAGGGCCACCGAAGAAGTCAAGCCCGCCCCGTCGCCTGGCACACCGCATGAGTACGCCCACTCCGAGGCCAAGGCAAGGTCAAAGCGCCATTAAAGCCACCGAGGCCGACAGAGCACCACGCGACACGCCACCCAACAAAGACTACGCAAGATCAGACGCCACAGGCCACCAACCCTACCTCGGGGCCAGGCGGGGTTGGCCGGACAAGACGAAGCAGACCTCAAGGCGTGCAGACCCCTTTCCTCGTAGTCTTCCCAACTCCGTGTAACTTTGCCTCCTCCGTCTATATAAGGAGGCAGGCCGAGAGGGAGGGGCGGAGAAAAAGCGATCTTCTAGGTAGCCTCGACTCCCTAGCGAAAACGTCAAAGGGATCGGACACCGACCGTCCGCCTCGCTTGTACACCCTTGTCCATCTCCCAAAGATCAATACATCCACACCGCACGAACTGGAGTAGGGACATTCGGCCCGAACCAAGTATACATCTTCGACTCCTTGAGTCGACCATTCGAGAGAGAGCGCGCGACCCCATCCGACCATAAATTGTATTGCCGGTGCACGAAACAAGCGGTTGGCGCGCCGGTAGGGGCTCTCGCGCGTCTTCACCGACATCCTCATCTTGAGTTCCCATTCTCCTCCCTGATGGCTTCCTCCCACTACGATTCGCCCGATGTCGAGGCTGGATCCGCTTGGCGCCCTCGATTTCATCGTCACTACGGCGGGGAGCTTGTCCTCGTCCTCGCTACCGTCCTGGACCGGGCGCCCTCCAAGCTTGGATGCGATTGCCGACGTCCTCAAGAACCTCGGCCTCGAGGTCCCCAGGCCGCGCGGGCGGCCGTCGGCGCCGCCCGGCGGCGTCGCTGCCATCATGCGGCGGCGGCGACTCCGGCCTCCACGAGCTCCCAACTTCGTGGCCATGGCGATTCTGGCAGAAGCTTCCCTCCACGACCTACTGACGGATTCCTCCAGCCATGGCTCTAGCTCCGACAAGGAGTGTGCCCCTCGAAGGGCCTACACCCGCGAGTGCAATATGACGGGTGCGGCGGAGCCATCCTCCACCCCCGCTACCCTCGGGACCCTCCTCCCGCGCGACGAAGCGCGGCGGGAGGAATCCCGGCGGGAAGACGACGCACAGCACCTACAACGCTTCGCTGACCTCCAGCGACAGCGCGAGGAGTTAGAAGCTCGAAAGGCCGAACTCGACAAGCTCCAGGCCGAACTGGAGCGCCGTCAGCCTAATCCACCACCCGTCTCCGGCGCGCGCGCCCGCGCGCGTCAGGTGCATCAGCAATTGGCTGAGGAAGCGAACGACCTTCCGTTCTTCCCTCACGCCAACCAGAACATTGCCGCGGCGGCAATGCTGCTCATTTGCTGAGCCAGCGAACTGAAGCCAAGGCCACCTATCAAAACCTCCGGATCGGTAGAGCGTCTTTGTCGTTCAGCACGCCCAAGGTTCTGGCTCCCGGCGAACGGGCGCCACTTCGGGCCACCTGGGCCACTCCCCCTCACAGGGTCGACGGAGCCCAGCCAAGACGGCCCCGCCCCACGAACTCCCCCAGGCATCATACACCCCGGTGCGCCATCGCCTGGGGGACAAGTATGATCTCCGCACCACCCTCGAGGCGCGAAGGAGAGCTACCGACGCAGCAGCACCCTCGCAAGTCGCCGATAGCGGGCGACGCAACCATCCCGACCCAGGATTCGACGGTCCTGGGCCGCGCGCGTTCACCCGCCGCATCCGCAACGCCGACTTCCCGGTCAGATTCCGGGCTCCGACCAACATAGCCAAGTACACGGGGGCTACCAACCCCAGTGTCTGGTTAGAAGACTACCGGCTCGCCTGCCGAGCAGGGGGAGCGACGGATGACTCCTTCATCATCCAGTACCTCCCCATCTACCTTGCGGACTCAGCTCGAGCTTGGCTCGAGTACCTGCCCGCGGACACCATCGGCAGCTGGGCCGACCTGACGAACCTCTTCGTCGGGAATTTCCAGGGCACGTACAAACGCCCTGGCAACTCCTGGGACCTGAAGAGCTGCAAGCAGCAGCCGGGGGAGACCCTCCGGGATTACATCCGCCGCTTCTCCCAGCAGTGCAACGAGCTCCCCGACATCCGCGACGCCGACGTCGTCGGGGCGTTCATCTACGGCACCACGTGCGAGGCCCTGGTCCACAAGTTGGGCTGCGCGAAGCCCCGGACCACCAAGGAGCTCCTCGACATCGCCACCAACCACGCCTCCGGCGAGGAGGCCGTGGGGGCCATCTTCGAAAGGAAGACGGCCCACAAGACAGCCGACCTCGGGCCGGCGCCCCCTCGCCATACGACAAAAGGAAGCGGAAGGGAAACAGGGCGAAAGGCGAATGAGTCGCCCGCCGACCGACCGCCATAGCGGCCAGGCTCGGCAGACGCCCGACCGATTCGAGAAGTTGATGGATAGTCCGTGCCCGAACCACGACTATCCCGTAAAACACAAGTATCGGGACTGCGAAGTCCTGAAGCGGTTTCTCTCCGGAAACCCCACGACATCGCGGGGTAAGGGGAAGAAGCGCGACCCGGCTTCCGACGCCGGGGCAAAGGGCGATGAGCCAGCCGACGAGTTCCCACAACTCGACGGCTGCCTCATGATCTTCGGAGGAAGCGAGTGCTCTACCGACAAGCGGCAGTTGAAGCTTCGCCGCGAGAGGTCCACGGCTACCCCCGCCGTGCCCACCTACCTGAGGTGGTCGGAATGCCCAATCGCCTTCGACCGAACCGACCACCCCGACCACATCCCGCACCCGGGACGCTACCCGCTCGTCGTCGACCCCATCGTGGGGACGAAGCGCCTGACCAAGGTGCTCAAGGACTGCGGCGGCTGTCTCAACGTCATGTATGTTGCGTCCCTGGATGCCCTGGGGGTCCCTCGCTCCGCCCTCCGGCCGAGCAAGGCGCCCTTCCACGGCGTCGTACCAGGCGAACAGGCCCACCCCCTCGGGCAGTCAGTCACCGCCGTCACCTTTGGGAGCCCGGACAACTTCCGCACCGAGAGCCTCACTTTCGAGGTTGTGGACTTCCCCGGCTCCTACCACGCCATTCTGGGACGACCATGCTACGCGAAGTTCATGGCGGTCCCCAATTACACCTACCTCAAGCTGAAGATGCCAGGGCGCAAGGTGTCATCACCGTGGCCACATCTTTCCAGCTTCGCCTACAATCATGAGCGGCAAAGCGAGCTGGCCTCAGCAGTCGTCGCTTCCGCCGAGCTCGCCCAGCTCCAGGAGAAGGCCCCCGGATCCGCCCCCGACTCCAGCAAGTCGGGGCCTAGCTCTTTCAAGTCCGCGGAGGACACGAAGGAGGTCGCTGTTGATCCCGAAGATCCTGCCAAGACCGTGCGGATCGGGGCCGCCCTCACCACCAAATAGGAAGGCGCGCTCGTCGACTTTCTCCAGGCAAACCGAGACATCTTCGCTTGGAGACCCTCGGACATGCCAGGAGTCCCAAAGGAGGTCGCCGAGCACTCCCTGAACATTCGACCGGGATCCAGACCGATCGCCCAGCGCCTGCGCCGTTTCGACGAAGAGAAGCGACGGGCCATTGGGGAAGAGATCGCCAAACTTTTGGCCGCCGGTTTTGTAAGGGAGGTGCGTCACCCCGAGTGGCTCGCCAATCCCGTCCTTGTAAAGAAAAAGTCGGGGCAATGGAGAATGTGTGTTGACTACACGAGCCTCAACAAGGCCTGCCCGAAAGATCCATTCCCATTACCTCGCATCGACCAGGTCGTGGACTCCACCGCCGGGTGCGAGTCCCTTTCTTTTTTGGATGCCTACTCGGGCTATCACCAGATTGCGATGAAGGAGTCCGATCAGCTCGCGACCTCCTTCATCACCCCGTCTGGCTCGTCTTTGTTACGTCACGATGCCTTTTGGTCTGAAAAACGCAGGCGCCACGTACCAGCGGTGTATGCAGGCATGTTTTTCAGACCAAATTGGCCGTAACATCGAGGCCTACGTCGACGACATCGTTGTCAAAACTAGGAAGACCGATGACCTCATCGCCGACCTAGAAGAGACTTTTGCGAACCTCCGACGGTTTCGCATAAAGCTCAACCCCGAGAAATGCGTTTTCGGGGTCCCCAAGGGCAAGTTACTGGGATTCATCGTCTCCGAGCGCGGCATCGAAGCCAACCGAGATAAGATCTCCGCTATCACAAGGATGGGGCCAATCAACGATCTGAAAGGAGTTCAAAGGCTGATGGGATGCCTCGCGGCACTAAGTCGCTTCGTATCCCGCCTCGGCGAACGCGGGATGCCACTCTACAAGCTGATGAAGAAGTCCGACCGCTTTTCCTGGACCAACGAAGCTCAGGAAGCCTTTAGTCGACTAAAGGCCTTTCTGACCTCACCTCCGGTCCTGGTCGCCCCAGAGCCACAGGAGCCTTTGCTCCTCTACATCGCCGCCACGACTCAGGTCGTCAGCGCGGCACTTGTTGTGGAGCGAGCGGAAGAAGGCCGCGTTCTCAAGGTACAGAGGCCGGTCTACTTCGTCAGCGAGGTGCTCTCCGAAACAAAGGTCCGATATCCTCAGATACAGAAGTTACTGTACTCGGTGCTCATCACCAAGAGGAAGCTTGCCCATTACTTCGATCGACACCCCATCTCCGTGGTAACCTCCTCACCGCTCGGAGAAGTCTGTCGGCTTACCGGCCAACAGGCACCCTAAGATTGGGTGCTTGAGAGATTCGGACTGGGGGCTTTTGTGGTAACCGCTCCAGAGACAGGAAGAACGGGATGTTGGGAGCAAGCAAGAAGACGGTCGAGTTTACCCAGGTTCGGGCCCTCCAAAAGGAGTAATGACCCTAGTCCTGCTTGGGGGATTCTTCTCAATTCAAGGTTCTTACAAGGCTGGGGAAGACGACCTTCTAAGGTTCCGCCAACCAAAAAAACAACAACCCTTCTCCCATGCACCCTCACTCCCTTTTACACTCGGGCTGGCTGAGGCGCATGGGGCTTACAAGCTTGCGTAAAGCCAGCGTCTGACACGCTACTACAGTGCATTTAATGCACCCGTCACACTCTCTTACATCACATTTAATGCCTGTCCTAGCCGACTTAGACTTCGCCTTGGGTCCCGCCTGTCATTACCCCCGCAGTTCGCCAGAGAGAGGGATGTCGATTCGGGCCACCCATCATTAATGCGCTGGGGAAGACACGCCGCCATACCGCTGCCTACATATCTCGTGCATTTAATGCGCACGTCTCGCATTAAATATCCTTGACCCTTCGCCCTGTAGCACAGATTACGGGGTTGATTCTTGGGAACTACGTCCCGAGGAGTGGCCTGAACGCCACCTGTCCTCTTGGCGAGCACCTTTGCTGGTCACCCTGAGGAGTGGCCTGAACGCCACTCGCCCCTGGCGAGCACCTTTGCTTTGGTCGCCTGAGGAGTGGCTCAACGCCACTGTCCCCTGGCGAGCACCTTTCTTTGGTCGCCAGGAGTGGCTCGAACGCCACTGTCCCCTTGGCGAGCACCTTCGCTGTCGCCTGAGGAGTGGCTCGAACGCCACCTCCTCTGGCGAGAGTACTTAAAGCGGCTGCGTGGGTACCCCAGCGTTTATCTGACAAGAGCCCCAGGCCCACCAGAGTGTCTTTATTCTTTTCTTCGTCGAGCGGTTCAATCTCGGGTGGGGCCATAAATGCCCACGCACGCCGCGGTCTTTAAAAACTTGCCTCTTTTAGGCCCCGAGGTGGATATCTGCGGCCGTTCGAGGCTTCGTGGGGACGGGCCCACTTCCTTGAAAAATGCTTTGATTTTCCCGCATCCGAACTGCCGCGTCTCTTCGACTTTTTCCCGCCAGGCTCTTCCTTGAATTCTTATAAATAAGCAGGCGACGGGGGGGGATGTTCCCTTTTTCGCTTTTCGCCTCTGCTCCTTCCTGCCTTAGCTTCCCTTCTTCCTTAGCTGATTCTGATGGCCTCTCCGACTCCTGTCCTCCCTCCTTCAATCGTGGAAGAGAACGCCGCCGCTAGATGCTCCAAGGTGATCGCCGCGACGCTCTCCGCATGCGGGCCGGGACTGTCGCTCCCCACGCCCAGCCCGGGGAAGTCATCTTCTTCGTCTGGGCGATGATGGCGGGCTTGATCCCGCCCATCTCGGACTTCTACATCGCCGTCCTCAACTTCTACGAAATTCACAACATCCACCTTCCGCCTAACTCCATTGTGCTCCTCTCCGTCTTCGCCCACTTCTGTGAGATGTTTATAGGGGTAATGCCCAATCTTCTCCTTTTCCGCTACTTCTTCGCTCCGCGTCGGCCAGGGCTCCAAAGATCTCGGTCTTTGCCATCTGCGACTTAGAGGCGGGGCGTTGCGCTACATTCCAATGGAGAACCGATCCGGTGGAAAATGTGGCGCCACGAATGGTTGTACGTTGAAGACGACAGCGGCATTGAAGCCACAGGGCTTCCACCGAGCGGTGGGCGACAAATCTGATCAGGTATCTCCGTCGCCGACACACCGAAGCTACTTGCAATGTTGGCTCGGGTTGATCGGCTGCGGATAGCGGTGGCCGGAGGCATGGTTCTCGGGACTTCGTGTCCCGAGGATTAGCCTTTGCGCCGTACCGCCAGCCTTGGCACTACGGGCGTGACGACGGACTCGGGACGGTTCAAGGAGGTAAGCTCTTACGCCTTCCTTCTTCATCATCATTCCCCTTTTTTAACATCGCCTTCTTCTTCTTTTTCTTTGTGTCACCGCGGAAAGCCGGACGCCCGCAGATCGCTTCTGGATGGGGCGGCTGGGCGATCGGCGGACGTTCCACCCTTCCCCGAGGCTGCGCTTCCACTCTGCGACATGCAGCCTGGATCGGGCGGAGATCGTCAAGGCGATGCCTAAGATGGACGCCATGGGGCGCCCATCATCGCCCATCAAGGGCCCCTGATAATCCGCGGCACTCCTACGGTGGCGACCAGGAGGAACAAGCGTCTGCCGACGACATCGCCCCATCGAACGTCCGACCACGGCTATCGGGGCGGCCGTCGGCCGGCCGGACCTTCGCGGCCCGCCATCGGGACTTCCTCTTGGTGCGGGGCTCTTCATCAACGGCGCGGCGCTTCGCCTCGCCATCCGCTTATCACCGCCCGGAATCGTTGGCGCCGCCAGCCAGCCGCCGCGCGCTTCCTCCATCGCCACCGCCACCGCCGGCGTGACCGCCGGCTACGGCGCTACCAGACCGGCCAGCAGCGTCCTCGCCGCCACGGCACCGCTAGCGGCCGACCCGCCAGCCACGCGATGGCGGACCACCGCGCGGCATCGCCGCCGCCACCGCACCGCTAGCGGCCGACGCCGCCACGCGATGGCGGACCCACCGGCCAAGAAGCTCTCGCCGCCACCGCACCGCTAGTGGCCGACCGCCCGATCGCCGATGGCGGACCCACCGGCGCGGCATCTTCGCCGCCACCGACCGCTAGCGGCCGACCCGCCAACCACGCGATGGCGGACCACCGGCAGGCATCCTCCGCCGCCACCGAGGCCGCCGGTGCCTCGAGGGGGGCTGGTTCTCACTCCGGGAGTGCCTCGGTTTCCGAGGCCTCAGCCCAGGTACCTTTGCTTGCTTTTGCTTGTTCCAGGGCACCCGCTGCCGACCCACCGCTCCTGTGGTCGGCGACTCGGGGCCGAGGTAGCGGACGGAGCAGAAATGATCCGCCAGACAAGAAGAAGCCGGCGATCAAGATGCACCGACTCTGGCCGCCGGGCCAGCCCAGGCGCTGGGACCACGCCCACTCCGGATCCTCCGCGGACTCCGTTCCTTCGCCGGACGCAGATGCACTGGCCGCCCTTGACAGGCTACTCCCACACCACCCACCGCTTTACGCCGAAAGCGTGCAACGGCCGCCGACGCCGCCATCGAGATCGGCCGCCTCCGGCAGGAGGTGGCTGATTTATGACCGGATGGAAAGCGAGAGCGGAGCCGGTGGGGAGCGGAGCGAGGGCCGCTCGCGCCGAGCTCATGGAAGAGCTCGAGGCGGCGGACACACCGCATCGATCGAGGCGAACACTCTGCGAGATCTTGAGGTACGCCTTTGACCGGATGGGGATACCGCCTCGCTCATGGGTTGGTGCAAGAAGCGCCATCGAGCAAGCCGTCGCACTACGCCTTCTGCCTCAGTCGGATTGCGGACTTCACCGCCCGGCTTCCCGCCGCCCTGGCCGACCGGTCCACCCAGGAGGGACGCGCAGTAGCGGCTGCGACTGCGAAGTTCGTTTTGGCGTGTTGCGCGTCCAAGGACGCCAACTTTGATCCTCTGGCTGCCGTCCAGGGGAGTGAAGGAGATCAGGCGGAGGCGAGGCGCGGTGTGCATTTCCGACCGCGTCATTTGCCACCGAGATGGCCAACCCTGAGCCGGAGGACGCAGCAGAAGAGGTGGCATCGGGCGCTGGACGCCGGGCCCTCGCGGAAGACCTCGGCAAAGAAGTGCGTTGGCGGACGAGGAGGAAGAAGGATAGGATAACCTAGACCCTTCTCCCTTTTTGCCCTCTTAACTTCTTTGGCTGCAACAACTTTTGTAAAGCACTTTCATGGAATAGACATGACACTTTTAGACTTATTCAAGCAATGTTTAACTTGTCTTCTTAGCCTTCCACCGCTTCGACCGCCAAAGATTAACTTGAGTGCTACTCGCCGGCTTAAGGCTTAGAAGGAAAAAGAAGGGAGTAAAGTATCCCTTGTGTCCGGCGATTCTTTTCGTTGCCTTACGATCCTGCAAACAACACGTACCCTTGTGGCCTCGCGGGCGGTTCTGATGTAAGGCGTGGCGGGGCGTAGGCTTTTGATAGCAGATGTTTAAATCGCCACTTCACGGGACACCAAGTGTCATGACCGTGTCGAGAGAGTGAGTTCAAACCACCGCCCAATTGCCCAATCCTGTTCGCCGCTTACATAGTGGTCCCGCCTTTGCCACTGGCGCTCGCGGATCGAGCGGACTAGAGTGATCGCCGAACACTTTGCCACAAAGCACGTAACTGTAAAGGCATGAAGTAATCAAGCTAGAAATAACAGAACTTAATACTTAATTTACGAACAACGGTCGTTCCCGCTTAGTCGAGCGGCCACAGGCATGATTCGGCCAAGACGAGGAACAAAACTTGAAACTTACAACCGTTCAAGGGTAGAACTTGCGCAGGTTCTCTATATTACGTGAGTTCGCTAGTTCCTCCCCGCCCTCGATGGCCAACTGACCGCCGGTCGAGACTGAGACCACCTTAAAGGGGCCCTCCCACTGGGAGACAGTTTGTGCAACCCACTGCGGCGATCGAATCTTTCGCAAGACCAGTCGCCCACCGCCGATGTTCTCTCACCGACCGGGTGGCGTGGTACCTCCCGAGGCTTTGCTGATACCGAGCGGCGAGGCAGGTAGCGATCCGAGCTTCTTCCAGAGATTGACGTCGTCTTGGCGCATCTCTTCCTCGATCTTCTTCCGCTGAACGCAGCGACGCTGGCGACCGAATGTCAATTCGAAGGGAGGACAGCCTACTCCGTAAACCGTAAAGAATGGAGTCTCTCCGTGCTTGGTGGAGTGGTCCGAGTGACCACAAAGATCGCCGGAGTTCTTCAACCCACCACCGCGAGCGCGTTGGTGAAGCCGATCAAACGCCCGAGTCTTGAGGCCCTTCGGACCAGTGCATTGGCTCGCTCAACTTGGCCGTTGCTGCTTGCAGGGGCAACTTACGCAAAGCAGACCTTCGTGCCCATGTCGTCGCCAATGTCCACATTCGCGGCGCTGGGGAACTGGGCGCCATTGTCCGTGATGATACGGCTGGCGACCCCGACGCGGGCGAAGATCCCTCGCATGAACTTGACCGCGGCTGCAGCGGTAATGGTTCTCACGGCCCGGCTTCCACCCACTTGGTGAACTTGTCAATGGCGGCGAGCAGATGAGTGTAGCCTCCTGTGGCCCGAGAACGGACCAGATATCCGGCCCCAGACCGCGAAGGGCCATGAGAGCGGGATGGTTTGCGAGCTTGGGCTGGTTGGTGGATTTGCTTGGCGTGGAATCGCACGCCTCGCACCTCCTCACCACCGCAAGCATCCTGGAGGGCGGTTGGCCAATAGAACCCGTGGCGGAAAGCTTTTCCCACCAGGTTCCGACCGAAAATGGCTCCCGCGACACGCCTCCATGGATATCGAAAGCAAAATGCTTCCCTCTTCCCGAAAGTGATGCACTTGAGAAGAACTCCGTTTCCACCCCCGGCCGTACAGTCCCCATCTACCAGGGTGTAGCGCTTGGCCTTCGCGCTATCTTCTACGGTGACGCATCATCGTCGGGGCATACTTGATCCCGCAGGTAGGCCAGGATCGGATCCATCCATGTGCCTTCCGGTCAAGCACGGCGACCACAGAGTGATCGTCTGGCACTCCGCTGGCCAAGCGTTTCCACCGTGCCACTTTTCCTCCTGCAACGTGGGTCGGGCGGCGCCACCATCGTCCCCACCGTAAGCGGGGGTTGCGATAGGCGTCGCCTTCCCATCCGGCGAGGGCTGAAGCGGCATCACCATCCTCCCCACCAGAGGCGGGGTGAGATGGGCCGGTCGCGGAAGCCTTTCTTCAAAGACTCCGGCCGAACAGGGGCTCTTGTCGAGGCGAGCCGAGCGAGCTCGTCCGCTAAATAATTGTCGCGTCGGGGTATGTGCGTATACCCTAGCCCTTGAAGTGTCTCTCCATCTTTCTAACCTCCGCTGTAAGCCGCCATGACGGGATCAGAGCAGTGAAGTCCTTCCTTGCCTGGTTGATGACCAAAGAAAGAATCGCCTTTAATCAGAGGGCGCCAGATGCCGATGGTCGCGGCACTCGAGCCCAAAGAATCCTTCGTATTCCGCAACATTGTTGGTAGCTTTAAAGTCCAGACGACTATATATTTGAGGGTCCCGGTCGGGAGACCAGAGGAACCCAGCGCCTTCGAGCCTGAAGGATCCATCAAAGAAGAGCGTCAAGGCGTGGGCACGGACTTCCTTATCTTCCCCATCTGCCGAGTCCATTCAACAATGAAGTCCGCCACCTTTGACTCTTGATAGCGATCTGGGGCAAATTTGAAGCCAAATTCCCCGGCTCGACAGACCACTTAGCGATCGACCTTGACTTCACGGTTGTGAAGGATCTCCCGCAGAGGATACGAGGAGACCACGGTGATCTCCCTTCCTTGGAAATAATGTCGCAGCCTTTCTTGATGCCACCAAAGACAAAGATACACCATTTTCTGGCCTCGAGGATACCTAGTTTCAGATCATGCAAAGCACCTTGCTCACATAATAGACCGGCCAGCACACCCTCTCGCTCTGCTACTAGTGTCGCACTTCACCGCCCGAGGGCTTGCCGCTACATAAAGGAGAAGCGGCTCACTGTGCTCGAGGCGACCAAAGACAGAGGCGAGGAGAGATACTTTTTCAGATCTTCAAATGCTTTGGGCCTCCGGTCCACTCGAAGGAATTAGTCTTCTTCATCGGCTTGAACAATGGGAGACTTTTCTCCCCAGTAGACTATGAACCGGCCGAGGGAGGCCAGCGACCGGCTAAGCATCAAGCCGCTTAAGCCGGACAGTGGCTTCATTCGTTCTATTGCTTCAATCTTGTGCAGGTTGGCTTCGATCCCGCGGTGGAGACCAGGAAGCCAAGCAGCCTTTCCAGATGACACCCGAACACGCACTTCTCAGGATTCACTTTAAGCGGTAGTGCCGGAGGTGGGAGAAAGTTTCCTCGGATCTTCAACCAACCCATCGGACCTTAGCTTTTATCACCAAGTCATCAACATATACCTCCAGGTTCTTCCCAATTTGTGACTTGAATACAATATGCATGGCTCATCGGGTATGTGGATCCGGCATTCTTCAACCCAAAGGGCATTCGAACATAACAAAGACACACCAAAAGGGGTTACAAAGGCCGTCTTTTCTTCGTCTTCCTGCGCCATTCTAATCGATGATATCCTGAGTAGGCGTCTAGGAAACACAGAAGCTTCACATCCTGCCGTAGAATCGACAACGAGGTCAATCCTTGGCAGAGGGTAAGGGTCCTTAGGGCAGGCTTTATTGAGGTCGGTGAAGTCTATACACATTCGCCACTTCCCATTGGACTTCTTCACGAGTACGGGTTAGCCCGACCACTCGGGGTAGGCGGCTTCCCGCACAACTCCGGCTTGCAATAGCTTCTCCACTTCTTCCCGAATGGCCTCTTGTCGCTCTGGCGCCGCCTCGGACCTTCTGCGGATGGAGTGCGCTCGAGGCGGCGTTATGCCAATCGGTGCTCGATCACCTCCTAGGGACCGGTCATTTCGATGGTTCCCGTGCGAACACATCTAGATTAGACCGGAGGAAGGTGACGAGCGTCTTCCTATTTGGCGCCGAGATCGGCCGATTCTCACAACCTTGCCCGAGCCTTCCTCACCCACGGGGACCACCTTCACCTCACCCGAGGGACTGGGTGAAGCGCTGGCCTTGGCCGGAGCGCCGAGGGGTCTTCGTGCCACGCGCCGAACAAAGCGGCTCCAATAAGTCTTGCACTTGCTTATCGAGGCGCAAGGCTTCGAGCTTGTCCACCTTTACCACAATTGGGCCCTCGCCCAGGATCTTCATCGACAAATAAGCATGATGCGTAATCGCCATAAATTTGACTAGCGCCGCCAAGCGAGGGCATTGTAAGGGAGGTCGAAGTCGGCGACCTCGGTTGATGAGTTCCGTCCGGAAGTTTTCAGCGCTCGAGCGTGACGGGCAGCTGGACTTGTCCTGTGGGCATTAGGCCCATCCCGGGCAATTCCATAAAAGCGGTCTTGGCGCAGCTTCTTCATAAGGTATTTGGAGTGCTTGATACGCCCGATCGACAAACAGGTTGATGGCACTTCCTCCATCAACGAGTACTCGCCCAAGCTTCGCATTCCTGACCGTAGGGGCGACCACGATCGGGAGATGGTTTGGGCCTGAAGTGTTCGCCGGGTGGTCGGCCCGACTGAAAGTGATCGATTGATCCGACCACTTCAGCAGCCGACTCGTCCCGGGCTCGCATGGTGGCACACCTGTCTCAGCTCTCGCTTGTACTGCGAGTTGGAAGAGTAGGTGGCCGAGCCCCCATGAATGTACGCCACCGTGTGCTCGGCTTGTTGGAAAGCCAGTGGGGTGTCATCTTCGTCGTCATCATCTTCGCGATCCTTTTCGCGGCGCTTCTTGAGCCGCTTTTCCACCAACTTGGACACAACCTGGCAATCTTCCAAGTCGTGCCCATTTGTGCGGTGGATGGGGCAGTATGGCTTGCCCCTATTGTCTTCACGGCGGGGAGAACGGCGGTCCCTGCGATTGTCTCGCTGGTCCCGGCGATCTCTCCTTCGCTCCTGATCGTCGCGCCGCTGAGGCTTGGCTTCTGGATCGGCCACCAAAACCTCTCGGGCGACGGCCTTCTTGCGCTTCTTCTTTTTACGGTCGGAGGACTTCGACGCTCCGGCTTCGTCAGGGTTTGAGGGCCCTGCTGCACCCTTCCGAGCCTCCGCTGCCCGGGCACACTTGTGAGCCAGGGAGAAAAGCTCGGAAGTGGTAGCGACAGTGCGGGTAGCCATCTTCTCCCGCATCTTCTGATCCCTAACCCCTCTCCGGAACGCAATGATGACCGACTGCTCAGAGATCCGGGGGATCGTATTGCGGCAATGGCTAAACCGCCGAATAAACCCCTCGAGGACTCCCCCTCCGTCTGCTCCAAAGCGTGGAGGTCGTCCTCCACACCCGGTTGAGCGTAGGAGCCCTGAAAGTTGGCTACAAAAATGTCGCACAGTTCCTCCCACGAGTGTACCGAACCTCGAGGAAGGTTCGGCTGACCGAGCGGGCGAACTGTCAGCGACATCGGGAAGTAGTTGGCCATAACTCTATCTGACCCCCCTGCAGCACGCACCACCGTCGTATAAATCTGCAGGAATTCTTCAGGGTTGGTGGTGCCGTCATACTTCTCGATGGGCGCGGGACGAAATCTCTCAGCCACGCGCCGATTGGCGTGACGGAGGAAAACGCTGGCACCCAACATTATATGGGGAGTAGTGTCGCCCACCAGCCCCTTGACCCTGAGATGGGGTCGAGGAGTGCGAAGTCTACACTCTCCCAGTCGGAAGGGAAGCTCCTTCCGATCGACCGACAATGGGTTCGGCGCGTCGCCGCGGATGACGCCTCCAAGAACTTGACGCAGATCATCTCCCATTGGAGCCGCCCCGAGGCGTGCCCTTAAATCCTCGCGTTCTCCTCCGGCATGGGAGTACCGCGGGAAGATGCGAAGCTTGTGCACGTCCCCTGTTGCGAGAGGGCTGCAGCCAGATTCTTCCCTTTATCCCGGCTCCTGGCCGGAGAGGTCGCCAAAGAGCGATCGAAGCCTGTGCATCCACCATACGAACTCCTTGGCGGAGGGGCCGGAAGCCCGGCTGAATTGCCACAAAGAACTCTTCTTTGGCCGAGTCCACTAGACGGGCAATGTCCTCGAGCCAAGGGGTGGCTGGGTGTCGCCCGTCGCTTGGGCCAGGAGGATGATCCAGGAGCAACCGGGCTGCATGAAGGCTTTGCATTGGGGTATCTTCCCCCAACAGCAAGCGCCGCTGGACCGGCTGAACTCCGGGCTTGGATGTGACTCGCGCCCCTCCCGCCGTAGAAGGACCCGGCTGACCCGACTCCCTTACCGGGAGCCGAGATCGGCTTCGGGCGCTGCTTTCCTCGGGGAGGGCGCTACGCTGGCGATGAGATTCCGCCATACCGGATGATCTTCGGATTCTTGCTAACTCCTCAAAAAGGAATGGAAGAACGGAACGATCTAACCACTAAGCCCCTACCTGGCGCGCCACTGTCGGCTTACTAACCAACAGGCACCCTAAGACTGGGTGCTTGAGAGATTCGGACTGGGGGCTTTTGTGGCAACCGCTCCAAAGACAGGAAGAACGGGATGTTGGGAGCAAGCAAGAAGACGGTCGAGTTTACCCAGGTTCGGGCCCTCCAAAAGGAGTAATGACCCTAGTCCTGCTTGGGGGATTCTTCTCAATTCAAGGTTCTTACAAGGCTGGGGAAGACGACCTTCTAAGGTTCCGCCAACCAAAAAAACAACAACCCTTCTCCCATGCACCCTCACTCCCTTTTACACTCGGGCTGGCTGAGGCGCATGGGGCTTACAAGCTTGCGTAAAGCAAGCGTCTGACACGCTACTACAGTGCATTTAATGCACCCGTCACACTCTCTTACATCACATTTAATGCCTGTCCTAGCCGACTTAGACTTCGCCTTGGGTCCCGCCTGTCTGTCACCCCTGCAGGCTCCGCCAGGAGAGAGGGGATGTCGATTCGGGGCCACCCATCATTAATGCGCGCCTGGGGAAGACACGCCGCCATACCGCTGCCTACATATCCTGCATTTAATGCGCACGTCTCGCATTAAATATCCTTGACCCTTCGCCCTGTAGCACAGATTACGGGGTTGATTCTTGGGAACTACGCCCCGAGGAGTGGCCTGAACGCCACCTGTCCTCTTGGCGAGCACCTTTGCTGGTCGCCCTGAGGAGTGGCCTGAACGCCACCTGTCCCCTGGGCGAGCACCTTTGCTGGTCGCCCTGAGGAGTGGCCTGAACGCCACTGCCCCTGGCGAGCACCTTTTGCTGTCGCCCTGAGGAGTGGCCTGAACGCCACCTGTCCCCTTGGCGAGCACCTTCGCTGGTCGCCCTGAGGAGTGGCTCAACGCCACTGCCCTTCCTGGCGCGAGTACTTAAAGCGGCTGCGTGGGTACCCCGGCGTTTATCTGGCCCGACAAAGTCGTCCACAACCGCGATGCTACCGGAAGGATCGCCAAATGGGCTCGAGCTCAACGGCCTCGACATATCGTGACGTCCTCAGGACGGCGATCAAGTCTCAGTCTTGGCGGACTTTGTCGCCGAGTGGACCGAGGCGCAAGTCCTCGCGCGGCCGAGAACCCGAGTAATCGGACGATGTACTTCGATGGGTCTTACACCAAGAACGGCCGGGCGAAGTCGCCATTATCTCCCCACTCGGCAACAAGCTCCGTGATGCCATACGACTACTTTTCGATGCCACCAACAATGTCGCCGAGCACGGCCCTCGTCAATGGCCTTCGGATCGCCACGACCTGGCGCACGACGGCTCAACGTTCACGGCGACTCCAAGGCGGTCGTCGACCAAGTGATGAAAGCCACCGAGCCCCGTGGCGCTCGGATGGCCGCCATCGCCTGGAGGTCCACAAGCTCGAGGAGAAGTTCAAGGGTTTCGAGCTCCATCATAGCTATCGACGCTACAACGCGGAAGCCGACTCCTCGCCAACCTCGCCTCGGGAAGGGCGGTTCCCCTGGAATCTTCGTCTTCGACCTCGACCCATCAATCCGGTTGGACCCGAGTGTCGAGGGCGCCGCCGACTTCTAAAGCGGGCGGCCCCATCGATCTTCGGTCGATGCCCACTCGCCTGGGTCGGACTTGGGCGTCTGAGCATCGAACCGATCGAGGCGACCGTTTTCGATCGGTTGACAAACGGTCGCTCCGCCGATACCACCGAGGCTCGGCGCCTCGCCGGCGGGCTAAGTCTTTCGCCCCGATCGGCGCCCTCTACAAGAGGAGCCCGTCCTAATCCTTCGAAGTGCGTTCCGACCGACCAAGGGAAGCACCTTCGCAGGACATCCACGACGGTGTGCGGGCACCATGCACGCGCGCGGTCCCCTGGTAGGAAAGGCCTTCCGAGCAAGGTTTCTACTTGGCCGACGTAGCGGATGCGACCCAGATTGTCCGCACTGCG
Source organism: Rhipidocladum racemiflorum (assembly GCA_036346355.1). Classification (NCBI taxonomy): domain Eukaryota; kingdom Viridiplantae; phylum Streptophyta; class Magnoliopsida; order Poales; family Poaceae; genus Rhipidocladum; species Rhipidocladum racemiflorum. Next base: position 63,215,943 of record CM070576.1, on the reverse strand, counting down.
AAGGATGCCAATTCTTCGCCAGCAGACGCATCTTCCTCGCGCAAGCCCTGCAGACGATCCCCATCACATGGCCCTTCGCGGTTTGGGGGCTCGACCTGGTCGGACCCTTCAAAAGGCGCCGGGGCTTCACTCACTTGCTTGTCGCCAGAGACAAGTTCACAAAGTGGATCGAAAGCAAAACCATTGGCAAAGATCACGTCGGCGCAGGCAGCAAGTTTCTTCCGCGACATTGTCTACCGCCTGGGTGCCCTAACTCCATCATCACCGACAACGGACGCAGCTTCACAGGAAGGAGTTCCTCGAGTTCTGCAACGATTTCAACATCCGAAGTCGATCGGGCAGCGTGAGCACACCCCCGAGCCAACGGACAGGCCGAGCGAGCCAACGGCATGATCCTCCAAGGACTCAAGCCGCGAATCTTCAGCCGACTGAAGAAATTCGCGGGACGGTGGGTCGCCGAGCTACCACCCGTTCTTTGGAGTCTACGAACCACACCAACCCGGTCGACCGGGTTCACGCCTTTTTTCTTGGTGTTCGGAGCGGAGGCTGTCCTCCCGACCGACCTTGAGCACGGTGCGCCAAGGGTGCAGAACTACAACAGCGCACGGGGGACCGAGGAGCAGCAGGATGACCTCGACCAACTCGACGAAGCTCGGGATGTCGCGGTCTTGCGGTCGGCTAAATATCAGCAGGCGCTGCGTCGCTACCACAGCCGACGGGTCCGCGGCCGCTCGTTCGAAGTCGGCGACTTAGTGCTGCGCCAAGTCCAATCCGCGAAGGACAGGCACAAGCTCTCCCCGCCCTGGGAGGGCCCTTTCACCATCGCGGAAGTCCTCCGACCTGGCACTTTTCGCCTCAAGGACACCGAAGGAAATCTCGTGACAAACGCCTGGAACATAGAGAAGCTGAGAAGGTTCTATCCATAATCGGTCTCTCCTCTTTTTGTACCATGCAAAAAACACTTGAGCAAAGAAAGCTGCAGCAGTCGGACGACCGACCAAGTGGTTTTTCTCTCTCTCTCGAACCTCTCTCGTTTTGTTGATCCGGAGCACTGCGACCTCTGCCCCGAAAGCAGAGGTCCCGAAGCTGCCCTCCTTTGATCACGTGCGAAAGAACGAGGGCTAGATCTCCAACACAAAAAACAACAACAACAAGGAGCGAAAAGAGACGAAAAGAGAAACACGGTCGCTTTATTCATTTACAGGAGGAACATCAGCCCAACCCGAAAAGGAACCACCCGCCAAGGTCCCTTTACTCGGCAAAGGCGCGATACTCCTCCTGATGTGCGCCCAGCCACCCGACCGACGCGTGACGTCGTTCAGTCACCGCCCGGATCAGCGGCGCCCTCACCTCCCACAGCCGGGGAATACCCGCGACAAGGATGCCGACTCGCCGCGCATCCCCACGCACGGCTTCGGCCTCGACCTCCGCCACTACCCGCAGCCAGGCTTGCTCGTCGCCCACCTCCTCTCGAAGTTGTGTGTAGCGGTCCGCCATAGCACGCGAAGCAAGTTCGTTTGGCGGCAGTCTTGGCGAGGTAACAACCACTCTGGCGCCTCTCCTTTTATAACCTGCGGCACGGAAGACGAAGCGCCCCAAGTCGCCAAAGCAGTGCGAGAGGAGCAGAAGACGAAGCGCCTTGGGGTCACGCAACGGCGCAGAAGACGGTTACCAAAGATCGCCTCCGAAATCGGCGCGGTCCTCAAGGCGAGTTAATCCACCCTTATCCTCGAAAGCACAAAGTTCCTTTTCGAAAAAATTGCACACCCGCCACGAGCTCAAGCGGCGCGTGGCGACTGCACCCTCAGTCCCCACGCACCACTCGGGGGCTGCCCTGTGACCTCAGGGGTCGGCGATCTAAATCGACAACCGGTTACCACTCCGACCGAGCTCCCCTCATAGTAACCTCCTCAAAACCAAAATGCTACGGCCCACGCCCCTGCGGCTACGGTTTCGAAGTAGCACTTTGCGCAAAAAGGAGGCTACCTGAGCGAAGGGCCGAGCGGCGGTCGGACGGAGCCTTTCGATATAGATCGGCGAACCTAAGCCGCACTCCGACCGACCGAGCTATCTACCTCATGGCTACTTCCCTCGGCTCAAAGTGCTACGGCCTACGCCCCCGCGGCTACGGCCAGTGGCACTCATGAGGGAAACAAGCCCTCCGAGCAAGAAACACTATGAGCGGTCGGAGCACCCCCACTTAGGTCAGCTTTTCAACCCGCCAAGCTTCGCGAAGGAGGTGGTCCGACCCCGACACCTCCTTCACCAAGCAATCGCTCGAGGCAGCTCGCCCTGCCCCGTGTCCTCTTCGCATGGACTTGGTGCAACGCCTACGCTCTCAGGGCACCCTTGTGGGCCCCCGTAGCTACGGTCGAAAAATCGCCCAAATTCATAAAAGAAACACGGGGTAGACGGGCAGAGTAACTTAAAACAGCCCGGCGTTGAGCTCGACTAGGGCAGTCATGTTCATTACATGCTCTGTACAAAAAAAAAGGAGAAAAAAGAGAAGGAAAACTAATCTTCCTCCCCCTTCCGACGGAGGATTTCGCGCGGCGAGATTCGGCCGGCAATCTCTTGGGCGCACGGATCGACCCGGGCCATGAACGCGTCGACCTCTTCGTCGCTTCGGTCAGCAGCAACGCCGCTCCCGACCGCCTCAAGGTCGACGCCGTCATAATAAGAGACGGTGTTGACCAGGGCCGAGGAAGCGCCAAGCACCGCCGCTTCCCGCACCGACGCCTCGACGCGCTCAGGGATCCATCCAAGCATGGCGGGGATGGCGCTGGGGCCCGGAGTAAGCCCGAACAGCCGGTCACAGGCGGCCTGGACGCCCACATGGAGGACCGTCAGCTGGGCCGTCGTATCGGCCGCATCCCTCTCCGCCAGCCGCTTGTTCAAAAGGGCCGAGTCGCGTGACTCGACCGCCGCGTCTCGTGCCTCCACCGCCACCCTTCGCGACTCCAGCACGTCGCTAAGGCTCTTTCGCAGATCTGCAGGAACGAAAACGACGTGAGGGGACGCTCGCCGTGGTGGCTCCCGGAAGACCGAACTACTCACCGGCCATGGAAGCCTCCTTGGCGCGAAGTTCCTCCTCGACCTTGGCACGCGCTTCCCGGTCGGCCGTAGCACGGTCGGCAAGCTCCTTCACCGTCACGAGCTCCCCGGCGAGATCCCGCCGGCCTTGGCCGGTCGGCCTCTCGCGGCCGACTCGCATTCCTCCCGATAGAGGGCGGCCTCCGCCCGAGCGGATCCTTCTGCAAGGACCGCAGAGGCCTTGGCCGCTTCAGCATCCGCTAGGGACGACCTGGCCCTCTCTCCCTCGGTGGCCAACGACCAAGACGTCGCCGAGCCTCCCGCAAGGCTTTCTGACCTCCCTCACACCGACTGCCGTGGCGGCCTTTCCTTGCTTTCGGCAACAAGCGCCCTCCGAGCATCGAGCAGCTCCTCCTACGGCACTCCCTACCGTGCAAGTGCCGGAGGAACATCGACTTGCCCACCGCTCGGGATGTCAAGCGCTGCAAATACCTGCCCGGTCAGTCTCCATTTCCCGATCGAGAGATGCACAAAAGACAAATCCCCGTCAGACTTACCGATCTGGCCGAGCGGGACTCCTGAGCTATGGACTTCCTCGCCTTGGATGCGGCGTCAACAACGAGGGTAAGGTCGGCGTGGATCCTTCCCATCTCCTCCTCCAGAGCGTCCCAATCCGCGCGTTACGCGCGTCATCGAGAATGAGCAGCGGGACCCCGGCCGGTCGGGCGGGCCAAGTCAGCAGCGATCGGCATGCCGCTGACTTGATTTCCCCGCCCGCCGGGACACCTGTGGCCATTGCTGCGCCCTTCGGCGACACTCGGACCGCCAAATCGCGGCGGCGGCCCGGCGAAGCGGCGGATCTCGCCCCGCCGGCGTTAACGCGGGCCGTGAGGACCCCTTTCCTATACTGCATCAGACGCCGCTTCATCAGAGCGTATAGCACCGTGATAGTAACAGAAGCCTCGACACCGAGATCTGAACCTAAAATTCGATCGACGGATCGAACCCTTAGCCGGACCGGTGCAGACGCATCGATCATCGATCCCTGGATCAAGAGCCCAAGATCGCGTACCAACAACACGAGTATCAATGCACGGAAGGATAAACTACGATAATTTACATAACTGGGTGTAAACCTTGAACAAGAGTATACGTAAACCAAAAGAAGTAAAGCGGCAATGAAACAAAAGAAAGACAACCAAATGGTGCCCGACCACCCCAGGCTCTGCATCGATCGAGGGAGGGACTACGGCCGCAACACTCGCGGAAAAGGGGCTCGCCATCATCCGACATCATCATTACCTTCCTCTGTGGAAAAAGGGTTAGCGACAGAACGGTGAGTACACGTATGTACTCGCAAGACTTTAGTGTATGGAAATATAAATAAATGCAGGCTGATTCAACAGGATAAAGCTTCTACATCGGGTTAATTGCAGAAAGTGGATTTAAAATAGTTCATCGAAAAGTAATACATAATTTGAAAGACAATAGCTTGAATAAAACATATTTACAAAGATATGTAACAATCGAGCTCCACAAATTGCCACCATCCATGGTCGCGAATCGATACGAATCGACATCCATACATACTCATAATCCCATCGAGAATCATATACACATATCCACAATTCCATCAAGTACCATTCCACCACATACTTTATACCGACTCAAATAGATTTTCATTTTCAAAACCAAACCAAATCTCTATACTTGATATGATTAGAGAAGATTGCTCATAACCGTGAGCACGGCTAATCGATTAGAATTATTTGATACTCTGCAGAGTTTGCGCACTTTACCCAAACACAACTCGGACTTGCATCCTCGTCATCCAGGGTACACGCGATACACGAGGTATCCGATATACAAGAATGATCTATTCTTTCCCATCGTTGAGGTTATAGCCACACCCCAAAGACCGGTGGCGACAAATCCACTACTATGGCGATAAGAGGCCAACCACCACTCAGCGACCACGGAATACTCATCGTGACGACGGCGAATTGTTGGCCGCGGCATTACCCCATAGCAAGGCGTACACCGTTGTATCAACAAACATGAATCGGAGCGATTCCTCTGCTGCAAAAGTACAAGCGCACACACGGCAGGCGATACGGCGGGTCGTGAGGACACACACCGCGCTTGATCGCTCAACACAGGAAAAGGTCCACTCTTCGGCCTACCAACAGGCATGGCTATCCCTCACACTTCAAGTACTAGAATAGGCTGCCCCATCCCAGATTGCGCGGTTGCACGGTGTTCAATTCAAAAACCGTCACAAGTTCGGTCCTTATATTTTTGCCTAGTGACTCAAGCGGGAACTCCACTTAACTCGCCAACCAATCGCCACCATGTTTAACTAGCACATATTATACCTCCCGCCAAGTCTAATTACCAACTAGACACTTCACATTTTTATCAATATACCTTTACGATTCACATTTCCAAAACTTTTCCAAAACCAATTACATTTATCATAATTTTGAGCATTTGGTAAGGACTGACTTTGCTCACCTCTATTGCAGTGTCTAAGCGTATGCAATTACTAAATCGTTTATACCCAAGTGACATTTTATTAAATTGTCTAACCCTACTAAGGTTATCAATGATCTCAGGGAATTAAATTGAGGGAAACCACCAAATCAGGGTATATCTACCATTCCCACAAACTAGCAATTTACTGAATATAAACAATGCATATAGTTTGAGAATTCAAAGTAGACATCGTGAAATATAGGTTTCAAGATGGTCAAAGGAGGTGCTTGCCTTGTTGTTGCACTTCGGTGATGTCCGGGATGATGTTCGGTCGCTCGAGGCTTAAGCCCGACTCTCTAGCATCTAATCGATCAAAGCAACAAAAACGACAGAAAGAAATACAACTTAGCAAAAGAAAGATTTAAATGCACAACGAAATGCATGCCATGCGAAAGAAACAACAAAAACACCGCAATTTGCAAAACCCTCAGCCGAACAGACCAGGGGAACCCGGACAGTCCGGGTATTTCATCCGGACAGTCCGGTTAACCCGGACACTCCGGCCACACATACCGGATACTCCGGATCAAGTGATACTCCGGATCGGGTCCGACATTCGGGTTGGATCCGGATACTCGGACATCCCGTAACTTCTGAACTTGGGCCTTGATGGCTAAAGCTTCCAGGGTTGATTACTAATTGTCCCAAAGTATTTTGGAAGTTAATAGGGTCACAGGCACTTGCCCAACCTAATTCGAATTTACTTATGAGCGAAATTACTTAAGTTGAAGGGTTCTTTCTGATCCCAAGCAAGTATGTTCACTCAAGACACGGAAATACACAAGCACAGTGTATTATTGAACAAATATTGAGTACAAATGTACAGTGGCTTGAGTATAGAAATACTCGGGATATTACAGTCTACCCCCCTTACAAAAATCTCGTCCTCGAGATTGCTAATTCTCTCGAAGAAATTCGGGGTATTCTGCCTGAATATGGTCTTCACGCTCCCACGTGGCTTCATCTTCCGAATGGTTGCTCCACTGGACCTTGAGCATCTTGATAACCTGACTGCGAGTGTGACGCTCAGCTGTCTCGAGAACACGGACTGGATACTCTCGATACGAAAGATCAGGCTGCAAATTAAGATGGTCCAATTGGGTAACTTCCGATGGAACCCGAAGACTCTTCCTCAATTGGGACACGTGGAACACATCGTGAATGTCTGAAAGATGTGGCGGTAGCTCAAGCCGATAAGCCACAACACCAACCTTCTCAAGAATCCGGAACGGACCGATGTATCGCGGGGCTAGCTTCCCGCGGACTTGAAATCTGCGAGTACCGCGGAGTGGTGAGACCTTGAGATAAACAAAGTCACCCACCTCAAAACTCAACTCGCGGCGTCGACGATCAGCATAGCTCTTCTGACGAGACTGAGCTTCTCTCAGCCGGTCCCGAATCAAGCTGACTTGCCTTTCAGCCTCTTCAATCATGGCTGGCCCGAAGAGTTGCCTCTCACCAACCTCGGACCAAAACAGGGGCGTTCTGCACTTCTTGCCATAAAGAGCCTCGAAAGGCGACATCTGAAGACTGACTTGATAACTGTTGTTGTAGGAGAACTCAGCAAATGGCAAGCATTTCTCCCACGACTTGTCAGAGCACAAAGACACAAGCCCTTAGCATGTCTTCAAGGATTTGGTTTGCCCTTTCCGTCATTCGTCAGTTTGGGGATGGTAAGGCATCTTGAAGGATAGCTTAGTGCCAAGAATGGATCGCAAACTCTCCCAAAATCTGGAGGTGAATCACGAACCACGGTCGAGAGACTATGACTTTTTGAATTCCCTGGAGCCGAACAATATTATGCAAATAGAGTTCCGCTAGCTTGGCTCCAGAATAGGTGGTACGAACTGGGATGAAATGAGCTACCTTGGTCAGACGGTCAATGATCACCCAAATAGAGTCGTGACCGGTGGAGGACCTCGGTAGGCCAGTAATGAAATCCATCCCAATCTCTTCCCACTTCCACTCAGGGATCTGCAATGGCTGAAGTAATCCGGCTGGCCTTTGATGTTCAGCCTTGACACGCTGGCACGCATCACAACGTGCCACATGAGCCGCGATCTCCTTCTTCATACCTGGCCACCAGAATTGCTTGCGAAGGTCCTGGTACATCTTGGTGCTGCCAGGATGAACAGAGAGAGGGGTATCATGGGCTTCTGACAGGATCAACTCCTTGATCTCTATATCATCTGGGACATACATCTGCTGCCCATGCATGATCAGCCTATCGGACCTCTCAGAGAAACCTAGAGATGCACCATCTTCAGTCAATTGGCGTCTAATCTCAATCACAGCATCATCTTGTAGTTGAGCTGCCTGAATCTGAGACTCTAGAGTGGGTTGTACGGCTAGAGCAGAAACGTAACCATACTCAACCACTTCTAGATTGAGCTTCTGAAACTCTTCAACCAGCTGAGACTGGCCAATGACACCCAAGGCATTCACTGTGTGCAGCTTGCGACTGAGGGCATCTGCAACCGCATTCGCCTTGCCAGGATGGTAATGAATACCCAGATCATAGTCTTTGATCAGCTCTAGCCATCGACGCTGTCTCAAATTCAGATCTGGCTGCGAAAAGAAGTACTTTAAGCTTTTGTGGTCGGTGTAGATCTCACATCTGTTTCCTATGAGATAATGTCGCCACAGCTTGAGAGCATGAACAACACCGCAAGCTCCAAATCATGCGTCGGGTAATTGGCTTCATGAGGCTTTAGTCCGAGAAGCATAAGCAACCACTTTGCCCTCCTGCATCAACACACATCCAAGTCCAAGACGGATGCATCACAATAGACATCAAAGTTCTTGTGAATGTCGGGAAGGACCAAAATCGTGCGGTGGTGAGTCTATCCTTCACTCTTGGAAATCGGACTCACAATCAAAGCGACCACTCATATCTCTTCTCCTTCTTGAGTAAGCGCTGTCATTGGTTTAGCAATTTTGGAGAAATTCTCGATAAACCGGCGATAGTATCCGGCAAGACCGAGAAAACTCCGAATCTCGGGGACATTGCGGGCTGCTCCCAATTGAGTACGTCTTGTATCTTGCGTGGATCAATCGCTACCCCACCTTCCGACAGACATGCCCCAGAAACTCCACTTGCTTGAGCCAGAACTCGCACTTACTAAACTTGGCATACAACTGATGCTCGCGAAGCTTGCTAAGCACCATATGCAAGTGAAGTGCGTGCTCATCATCATCCTTAGAGTATATGAGGATGTCATCAATGAACACCACCACAAATCTATCAAGGAACTCCATGAAGACTTTGTTCATCGATTCATGAAGGTGGTGGTGCATTGGTGAGGCCAAACGAAACAAGCGTGTACTCGCATGCATCAGTAGCGAGTAGTGAATGCGGTCTTCACGATATCCTCCGGCGGATCTTGAGTTGAAAATAGCCGGATCTCAAGTCTATTTTGGAGAAAACTCGAGCTCGCCTAATTGGTCAAACAAATCATCGATCCGAGGGAGAGGATACTTGTTCTTGATAATGACCTCATTCAACGGCCGGTAATCAACGCACATGCGAAGAGTGCCGCTTTTCTTCTTCACAAACAGAATCGGGCCGCCCAGTGGAGAAGAAGCTCGACGAATGAACCCTTCTCTAATCGCTCCTTGAGCTGAATCTTCAACTCGATCAGCTCATTAGCGGGCATCCTGTCACGGACGCTTAGAAATTGGAGAAGTGCCAGGTAAGAGATCGATGATGAACTCCAAATCACGATCGGTGGCAAACCTGGCAGCTCATCGAGGAACACATCGGGTACTCACATACCACCGGTACTGGTCGTCCCCGAACGAAGAGCACCGAGCAAAGGCTGCTGCCTTCTTTGGAGCGAGAAGAAAAGGTAACAATGCCATCGTGGTTGACTAATGAAACAGATCTCCTGGCACAATCAATATGCCCCTGATGCTTGGACAGCCAGTCCATACCCAGAATCACATCAAGACCCGATGTCTCAATGTTGATAAGATCACCCGAAAACCTACCCCGTTGATCTCAATTCTAACCCCTGGACTCACGAGCTCGGCGGTCAAAACAGATCCAGTGACGGATCAACAAGTACTTCTCGAGGTACAAAGAAACAGACCTCATCTTTGAACAACAAACCGTGAAGAAATAAAGGAATGCGACGCTCAGAGTCAAATAATACCAAGGCGTACGGAATGAGCAGACAACGTACCCAACACCACATCTGGAGCTGCTGCTTTGCCTCCTCTGCGGTGGCCACATTCAGCGGCCATGGCCCGAGCTGAAGCCGCTCGAGGCAGGCGTCTGTTGCCCACTCCCACGCCCAACAGGCGACCACAGGGCCGAAAGGTGCACTGAGCCTGTCATCGCCGCCTGCTTTCGGACAGCAGCGAAGTGGCCCTTCGCCGCAGCGGCAAGTGATATGGCCAAATGGGTTAGGACCCCAATCGCTGCATCAAGGCTAGGTGATCGCACCGAACTACGGGCGAGGAGGTAAGCCACAGGACCTCTGAATCAAGCGGCGTTGAAGGCCGGAAGCCGATCGAGTGAAGGTGCGAGTCTGGAAGGTCCGCCATCGATCGGCCGAGCTGCCCACTTGCGCTTGCGGCTCTCCATAAGCGCCTTGGCGCCATCCTCAATGCTAATGGCCTTGCCCACCAAGACTGCAGGCTAGGAATGTCATGACCGGCGAGCCGAAACGGATCTCCTCGGTGAGGTGCTCCTTGAACAATGTCACTCTCCTAGCCTCGGTGGTCACCTCATCGACAACATAGCGTGACAAATGGTTGAAGCGGTGGAGGTAGTCCATCAACGCCATAGACCCACTGGCGAAGGTCGTAGAACTCCCGCTTCTTGATCTCGATCAAGCCCACCGAACATGGAAGGAGCGAAGGCGCCTTGAACTCTGCCCATGTGGTGACTGATCTGCAGGCGAACAGCCTTGAAGCTGCTCCACCACGGCTGCCGGTCCCTGGAGGTAGTAGGCGGTGTCTTGAACCTTCTCCGCATCGGTGCAACCGACTAACTCCAACTTCCCCTCCATGTCGCTAAGCCAATCCTCTGCCTCCATCGGATCAGAAGCGAAGAAAAGCTCGGCGGTCGAGTTATTTGGAACTCCGACAAGCGAGGCTAACTGCTTCTTCTTTGCAGTATTCTTGCCTACAGACGGCTGGACCATCAGCTCCATGAGCCGAGTCCGCCGCAACATGAGTGCAGCCATGTCGGGAGCGAGGAGGAGGTGGAGGGAGCTCCTCACTCTGGGCATGTAGCCGAGATCGAGCCCACCGACCCACCAAGTAGGGACCCGCGATCGTTGGGCCCCCGCTCCCATCAAGATCGCCACGCTCTCCAAAGATCATCATTTCTTTGAAGCGCACGAATCGTTTCTCCTTCGGGAGGCATCACGAAATGCACAGTTGAGTCAACTAATCATGCAAATCAAGTGCGTAACGATTGATTCCAAAGGATGCACTCATAAACACAAACACACTAAAAGCATTCATTCAAAGAAGCATAAGAACCAATTCAAAAACCAACTCGAAACGACAAATAATCCCTAATTACAACCACAAACATCTATCCTTAACCCATTCTTAGCTAAACCCGCATTCCTCTTAATCCTTTTGAACAAGATAGAAGAAGGAAACAAATTTTGAAATTTGGATTAAGATCAGATTCATTTTGAAGAATAGATAAGCGAAAAGCTATAGAATGGACAAGAATAGCATTCTACACTTTGAAAATAGAGTTTTGTACTTCAAAATAAATTTTGAGAAGAAAAATCTGTCCCTAAGTCTAACGTCCAGGCTAACTAAGTCCTCCTGCAGTCCATGGCTCTGATACCAGCTGTGAGGACCCCCTTTCCTATCTTGTCATCAGACGTCTCTTGTGGCGTATAGCACCGTATAGTAACAGAAGCCTCGACAGGAGATCTGAACCTAAAAATTCGATCGACGGGATCGAACCCTTAGCTGACCGGTGCTCAGACGCATCTCGATCATCGATCCCTGGATCAGTAGCCCAGTATCGCGTACCAACAACACGAGTATCAATGCACGGAAGGATAAACTACGATAATTTACATAACTGGGTGTAAACCTTGAACAAGAGTATACAGAAACCAAAAGAAGTAAAGCGACAGCGGAAACAAAAGAAAGACAACCAGCGCAGCTGGCCTGACCACCCCACAAAGCTCGATCGAGGGAGGGACTACGGCCGCAACACTCGCGAGAAAGGGGCTCGCCATCATCCGGACATCATCATTACCTTCCTCTGTGGAAAAGGGTTAGCGACAACGGTGAGTACACGTATGTACTCGCAAGACTTTAGTGTATGGAAATATAAATAAATGCAGCTGATTCAACAGATAAAGCTTCTACATCAAGTTAATTGCGTAAAGCTGGATTTAAAATAGTTCATCGAAAAGTAATACATAATTTGAAAGACAAATAGCTTGAATAAAACATATTTACAAGATATGTAACAATCGAGCTCCACAAATGCCACCATCCATGGTCGCAATCGATACGAATCGACATCCATACATACTCATAATCCCATCGAGAATCATATACACATATCCACAATTCCATCAAGTACCATTCCACCACATACTTTATACCGACTCGAAATAGATTTTCATTTTCAAAACCAAACCAAATCTCTATACTTGATATGATTAGAGAAGATTGCTCATAACCGTGAGCACGGCTAATCGATTAGAATTATTTGATACTCTGCAGAGTTTGCGCACTTTACCCAAACACAACTCGGACTTGCATCCTCGTCATCCAGGGTACACGCGATACACGAGGTATCCGATATACAAGAATGATCTATTCTTTCCCATCGTTGAGGTTATAGCCACACCCCAAAGACCGGTGACGACAAATCCATTACTATGGCGATAAGAGGCCAACCACCACTCGAGCGCCACGGAATACTCATCGTGACGACGGTGAATTGTTGGCCGCGGCATTACCCCATAGCAAGGCGTACACCGTTGTATCAACAAACATGAATCGAGCGATTCCCTGCTGCAAAAGTACAAGCGCACACACGAAGGCGCATCTGGCGGGTCGTGAGGACACACACACCGCGCTTGATCGCTCAACACAGGGAAAAGGTCCACTCTTCGACCTACCAACAGGCATGGCTATCCTCACACTTCAAGTACTAGAATAGGCTGCCCCATCCCGGCATTGCGCGGTTGCACGGTGTTCAATTCAAATCCGTCACAAGTTCGGTCCTTATATTTTTGCCTAGTGACTCAAGCGGGGAACTCCACTTAACTCGCCAACCAATCGCCACCATGTTTAACTAGCACATATTATACCTCCCGCCAAGTCTAATTACCAACTAGACACTTCACATTTTTATCAATATACCTTTACGATTCACATTTCCAAAACTTTTCCAAAACCAATTACATTTATCATAATTTTGAGCATTTGGTAAGGACTGACTTTGCTCACCTCTATTGCAGTGTCTAAGCGTATGCAATTACTAAATCGTTTATACCCAAGTGACATTTTATTAAATTGTCTAACCCTACTAAGGTTATCAATGATCTCAGGGAATTAAATTGAGGGAAATCACCAAATCAGGGTATATCTACCATTCCCACAAACTAGCAATTTACTGAATATAAACAATGCATATAGTTTGAGAATTCAAAGTAGACATCGTGAAATATAGGTTTCAAGATGGTCAAAGGAGGTGCTTGCCTTGTTGTTGCACTTCGGTGATGTCCGGGATGATGTTCGGGTCGTTCGAGGTGAAGCCCGACTCGCTAGCCTCTAATCGATCAAAGCAACAAAAACGACAGAAAGAAATACAACTTAGCAAAAGAAAGATTTAAATGCACAACGAAATGCATGCCATGCGAAAGAAACAACAAAAACACCGCAATTTGCAAAACCCTCAGCCGAACAGACCAGGGGAACCCGGACAGTCCGGGTATTTCATCCGGACAGTCCGGTTAACCCGGACACTCCGGCCACACATACCGGATACTCCGGACTGGGGCGGATACTCCGGACTGGGGTCCGGACATTCCGGGTTGGATCCGGATACTCCGGACATCCCAGAACTTTTGAACTTGGGCCTTGACGGCTAAAGCTTCCAGGGTTGATTACTAATTGTCCCAAAGTATTTTGGAAGTTAATAGGGTCACAGGCACTTGCCCAACCTAATTCGAATTTACTTATGAGCGAAATTACTTAAGTTGAAGGGTTCTTTCTGATCCCAAGCAAGTATGTTCACTCAAGACACGGAAATACACAAGCACAGTGTATTATTGAACAGCGTTTGAGTACAAATGTACAGTGGCTTGAGTATAGAAATACTCGGGATATTACAGCCGCAAACCCCAGTGCTTCCCCCGGCGACGGGCTCGCGCTGACCTCCACGGTCGGCAACACGGGGGAAGGCAGGGCCGGCAGGACTTCGCCGGTCTCACTGGACGACGGCACGGGCGGAAGCATGCCCGACGGAGCTTCTGCCCGCTCGGTCGCATCCGGCAGCGGCCCAGATGCGTCCCCCTCTGGCAGCGTCCCCTCGCCGACGGGCCCTACCGCGGGGAGCGCATCCGGACGATCCCCGCTCCCGACAACCACCGCACGCCCCGCGGACAGGACCGGGAGGGGGCGATTCCTCACCGCCGAAGTAGGACTCAGCGCCTTCCCAGCGCTGGTGTGGCCCCTGCGCACAGCGGTCGGTCAGGAATTACAGAAGAAGACAGCACCGGAGGAATTGCGTAAGTCACTTACCGGGAGGAGCGAACAACCGGCACCTGACGTGCCCTCTTTGCCGGACCCCCGCGAGGAGGCGATAGGGATCTGCGCTTCCGCAGGATAAACCCTGCGCCCGCGGTTTCTTCGGGGGAGCCGCGGTCGCCGGCCCCGCGACTAGGACCCGCGTCGCGGCCGCCAGAATCGCCTCCGGCAACTTCTCCTTCCTCGCTCGGCAACGACTCCTCGTCACCCTCACTCGAGGTCTCCTCCGAGGTCTCCTCCGAGACCTCCTCGCGACGCGCGGCCCGGACCGCGCGCTCTTTCCTTTTCCGCGTCTTGGTGGCCTCTTTTTTTGCTAGCTGGGCGGCGTCCTGCTTCTCCTTTTCGAGGCGCGCGGCCGCCCTCAACTCCTTTTCCCCCGGCAGCAAGGGACGGGAGATCAGTCCACCGAGCCCCTGCGAGAACACGCTCGGGTAAGGGGGCGAAGGAGCAGAGCAAAGCAAAAGCGAACAGGAGCCGTCAGACGTACCAGGTTCTCATGGATTACGTGCCGAACGGCGCAGCGCCGCCCGTGGCTCGGAATCTCCCGCGATGGAGACTGCGGACACGCGCGCGAGGATCTCCGACGGAGGGAGCTCCCGCTCCGACGACCTTGCAGGGTCGGTCGGCCCAATGTACTCAAACATGGGACGCGACCGGTCCTTGAGGGGTTGGATGCGCCTCTCCATGAACGTCTTTGAGACCACCTTGCCTGTCGAGGCCCCGCCGCTTCAGTCCGCGAGCTTTTCAAGGATCGTGTCCACCTTCTTCCGGTCCTTCGTCGGGACCCCAGCCCCAACAAGGATGCGGCGATGGTAAATTCCCACGAAGGAGAGAACCTTTGTTGTCGAGGTTCCGGACGTAGAACCACTCGCTATGCCACCCCCGGTTAGACGTCGGCAGCCTCAAATCGACGTAGAACGGCTTGCGATGGTTGCGCAGTTGGATCATCAGAGCTCCGAGGAGGCCGGTGGTGTCCGGTGACGACCTCGCGAAGAAGAAGTGGCGCCAGAGCCCAAAATGGGGTTCAATCCCCAGAAAGGCCTCACACAGCGTCATGAAGACCGCAATATGGAGGACTCCATTCGGGTTCAGGTGGTGAACTTCCCCCCCGTAATAGTGCAGCAAGCCCCGGACGAACGGGTGGAGTGGAAGTCCGAAGCCCCGTTCGTAGAAGGACGGCAGCGAGACTATCTCGCCGTCCTCAAGTTCGGGGACCTCGGTCCCCGGCCGTGAACTTCGCCCGGCCGGACTCGGGCCGCGGAGGAAGGAACTCCTTCCTCTCCAGACCGAGATAGCGACCCGCCGTGGCCGAGTGCGGGGTCAGCGACATCTCCAAATGCGCGAAGGAAAGCAGGGAACGATGCGGCGAAGCAGGAAGCTCCTCTTCTTCCCTCGTGTTCTTTCTTCCCT
Source organism: Rhipidocladum racemiflorum (assembly GCA_036346355.1). Classification (NCBI taxonomy): domain Eukaryota; kingdom Viridiplantae; phylum Streptophyta; class Magnoliopsida; order Poales; family Poaceae; genus Rhipidocladum; species Rhipidocladum racemiflorum. The sequence goes on along the minus strand of CM070576.1, from coordinate 63,200,217 downwards.
TTTCCTTTTTGCAGAAGCACGCGAACAGAGGGTTTGGCGCCTACCACGCCACCCACTCCTTCCTTTATAAGCGCCAGGCGGGAACAGACGCGCCTCCGCGCCGAAATCGACGCCTCCTCACGCAAATCAACGCGGTCGCAGACCGTCGCCTACCCGCCTCGCCCGTCTCCGTGCGTGCGCGATCCATTTAAATCCCTGCGCGTGCTTGCTCCAGACGGGGCGGCCGCCTCGCGCCGCGCGCCGCGACATCACGGGCCTCGCCCGATTCACGATGGGCGGGCGCCCCATGCCGAAAGGTATGCAAACGCCCATCGGGCCGCCGCCTCGGGAGGGCAAGCGCCTATAGGCTCGCACTGAGGCCCGGCACTGCCGTGGGTTACGAAGGCCGAATCCACCACCGAACGAAGCCGCCCAAAGACGTAAAAAGAGCGAGGCGAGTCGCGATGAGCCCCAGAGGGCCTCCAGATGGGTCGGCGGACGACCCAATCACCGTGACTTCGCGTCCGAGACCATACCTCACACTCTCCCGCGAACTCATCGATGAGTAAGCGGCCACCGCGCCCGGTCGGCGGACGACCGGCAGTCCGACACGGGATCGAGTAAGGAAAGGTTTTTATGGAACGCCCGGTAGTCGGACGCCCACGCCGAGCTACGCCCGCAGAAACGAACCCCCTCAAGGGGATCGCCAAGGTTCCACTCGGATTACCCGATAATAGCTTCGCCTGAGCACGGCGTTCAAACCGACGAAGGTAAACGCGTTCGCTCACCGACTCACGAGGACCCACGTACACCGTGGCTGCCAGAGTCCGGCCAGGTAAACCCCGACCGCTCTCCGACCCACTCGGGGCTACACCCACCGGGTCGCCTTGCCCGGGCTCTTTGGCGGGCATGACCGACAAGCGGCAGCCCGACCAAAGGCGTCGCCGACCTCAGTCCGCGGCCATTATCCGGCCAAGGCTAAACCCCAGCCAGGCTCTCCGACCAGCTCGGGGCTCGAGAGCTACACCTGCCGGGTCTTCGCCTTGCCGGGCTCTTTCTAAGTGGCGCGGCTCCCCAAGCGATCGCGTCGACCTACGCCACCGACCTCGGTCGGCGACTACATGGCCAGGGCTAAACCCCGAGCCGGCTCTCCGGCAGCTCGGGGCTCGAAGCTACACCAGGTGCGCTCGCCTTGCACTGGCTCTTCGAGCGGGCATGGCCGACAAGCGACCAGAGCCAAAGCGTCGCCGACCTCGAGTCCGCGGCCATTATCAAGCCGGGCTAAACCCCGGCCAGGCTCTCCAGGCCAGCTCGAGGCTACACCCAGCCGGGTCTTCGCCTTGCCGGGCTCCTTCTCGGTGGCACGGCTCCCAGGCGACCACGGCGACCTAGCATCACCGACCTCCGGCCGACGGCTACCACCGCCAAGTTAAACCCCGGCGGCTCTCCGACCCGCTCAGGGGCTCGAAACTCTTGGCGAGTACCCATACCATGGGTACCCCATCACCGGAAGCACGAACGGCCGACCTATCGCGCGAAGGCCCAAAGACCACCGAAGGCACTTGGGTCATGGAACGAGCCCCGACTGTCGCGGGGCCGACCAGACGGCCGGCGGACTCGATTCGGTCGGCATGCGCCGGCCGCCTAATATTGAAGCTCAAGCTCCACCTGCACACGGGCTAGCAGGGCCCACGCCAGTGTCAGGTGGCTGCCTTGTGCGCAGCGTCCCCTGGCATCCGTACCGGGGTAGGCGGCTCCTTCCCGAGACTGTCAGAAGGGCCACCGAAGAAGTCAAGCCCCCGTCCCGTCGCCTGGCACACCGCAGAGGAGTACGCCCACTCTCGAGGCCAAGGCAAGGTCAAAGCGCCATTAAAGCCACCGAGGCTGACAGGAGCACCACGCGACATGCCACCCAACAGCACTACGCAAGACTGTACGCCACAGAGCCACCAACCCTACCTCGGGACAGGCAGGGGTTGGCCGGACAAGACAGAAGCCAGACCTCAAGACGTGCAGACCCCTTTCCTCGTAGTCTTCCCAACTCCCGTGTAACCTGCCTCCTCCGTCTATATAAGGAGAGGCAGGGCCCGAGAGGGAGGGGGGCGGAGAAAAAACAGTCTTCTAGGTAGCCTCGACTCCCTAGCGAAAACGTCAAGGGGATCGGACAGCCGACCGTCCGCCTCGCTTGTACACCCCTTGTCCATCTCCCAAAGATCAATACATCCACACCGCACGAACTGGAGTAGGGACATTCGGCCCGAACCAGTATACATCTTCTGACTCCTTGAGTCAACCATTCGGGGAGAGGGAGCGCGCGACCCCATCCGACCATAAATTCGTATTGCCGGTGCACGAAACACCGACAGTCGGTGCACGAAACACCGACAACCATATTATCAATTCCACTGGTATGATTGATATTGGGCCGGTATTGACCAATATCAAATCGGTATGACCGATATCGAAGCCGGTACGGTATATAGGGCTACTTTGTATCGATTTAAACGCTGAAATATCGACCACACTGATCGGTATGTACCGGTACTGATAACTATGGATCCTAATGCTTGTCGCTTTCCTACATGAAGAATTGGCGTCGTCACAAAAGTAGACACAAGAAGTACGCAGGCTCCACTAGAGATGTGTGCGCAAACATGAAACAACCTGCATATTTTACCTTAAATTTATGTACTACTGGGCACTAGCAGAATGAAAAATCAGTTAACATTGTGCTCGGTATTTAGAAAACAGGAAATGCTCCACAGCTATCCCACCATACAAAAAAAAATGGCTAATCTTGTTGTTGATTTCACTAACTAGAGACTCATAAAGCTTCATAAATAGTATCAAACCACCAAAACAAGGGCCAATTGGCCTAAAATGTCAAGGACTACTTTAAATTTTCGCGAAAACGTTGGGGACTCTAACGAAAAATATCCCACCCCTCCAGGGCCTCCATGGCTCCATGTCCCATATAAAGCACTCTGTTCCCCCGCTCCATCACTCCCATTCCCAACTGGAAAAGAGTTTAGCCAATTTGCGAGAGAAGGAATGGCGCACCACCACCCCACCACCCTGGAGGCCTACGGCGACCTCGAGGCGGGTTTCTCCTGCCACTCCGCCTCCCCCCTTAAGCCGGCCGCCTCGCCGACGCGATCCGGCCGCTTCTTCTGCGACCCCTGCGACGACACCGACGAGCTCCTCGGTCACCACCACTACCTCGACATCTGCTTCCGCTGCCGTAGGCTCCTGGCCGGAAACAGAGACATCTTCATGTACAGGTAAATAACACTACAAGCGCACTGGCCTGATCAATCCATTGTAGAAACCTCTGTAGAAGAAGTGTTTCTGATGGCGGTGTGATTCTTTTCTCGTGCAGAGGTGACATGCCTTTCTGTAGCGAGGAGTGCAGGCAGGAGCAGATCGAGATCGACGAGGCGAAGGAGACGAGGTCGAAACAGACGGGCAGGGCGGAGCAGCAGCGGCAGAAACAGAAGAAGCAGAACGCCCAGAGGATCCCGGTCTGGGCGTGGTAAAACTTTGGCACCAAGCGTGGGATTTAGCAGTTGCTCAGGAGCCAAAGCTTGAGGTGGAAGGCTTCATCCATGGCCGCGCGTGCGGAGAGAGATCCAATCGAGCACACGCGGACCACCGGTTCGACGGATCGAAGACCTGGCAGAGGAGAAGCAAATCTTCTTTTTTTTCTGAACCAAGAGGAGAAGCAAATAAAATCTGCTGCGTCTTCTACCTTCTCGAAATCAAATCGATCGGCTCTTCCTTTTTTTATTTCCGGAAGATGGAGATGTAGAGTTGATTTGGTGTGTGAATTATCACTGGTTTTTGTTCCTATAAGCGGTTGCACGAAACAAAGATGTGCGTGCGTGCAGCCGGTGCCGCGTTCGTGTGTGGGCTAAACACCGTGTAACCTGTTGATATGAAAGAAGTGAGAGGCATCAAAAGCTCTCTCAGATTTACCGTCTGGTCAATTTGCGTGCTTTTCCTAGTACCCCATGCTGTGTGTCTCACTTCATGTTTCTGTGCTGCTACTACGGCAGATTATTACGATGTGCCGCAGCTGTTAAATGGCTTTTCTGTTAAAGACACATTAAACGCAACCTTTATTCAGTTGCCCCAACGAACAGAGCTCCCGATGTTTGGTTGCAGAAATTTCAGGTCGTTGCCTGCACTGCGCATTAGTTCCCGATGTTTACAAACAGTAGAGAATTAACGATGCTGTCCGTTCTTGCAGATTAGACGGCTGGTCCGGGAAGAAAAGCAAAAGGTAATAAATAAAGTAAGGAAGAAAGCCGTGCAGCTCGTCATGCCATTCGTGAAGCCTGCTTCCTGGAAACTCACACGACGAAATGACTAGCAACATGGAGAATTTCTTATACATTCAGCACGCTGTAAGCACGGCGTCTCTTCACCAAATGTTCACGAACGATGGCTGCCAGGTGGCCCTCTGAATTACAAATCCAGTGCCAGGCCCACCTGCCAGCCTTAGGTTATAGGAACATAGCAAAATTTACTCGTGCGTGTGGCACCACCATGTTTCTAGAGTGCCTGTGACCTCACACCCTGTGCTCCTCACCGCCAACCGAGATTAAACTACACAGGGCATGTTGGCACTACTAGTTCGTGCTCTGGACTTAAAAACTAGAGACAAGAACAAATCTTTCCCGGCCAGGCCGTGGATTTCACTGCTTGGCGCCTGCAAATTGCCTCCATGTGCAGCCGAGAATCCTTTAGGCAATCTAGGCCTTGAAGAAACATGTACATGTACGCATATCTCTACTATTCTAAAGCAGCACTTGGTGACAGTGGTCCGTTCTTCCCACGTCATTAATTGCCACTTAATTGCCCTGCTTAATTTCCCTACGCAAGAAACGAAGTGTTGCTTTAACTAGACAGCTTTCGCAAGAAACGAAGCGTTAAAGATAGATATTTGATCTTGTGAAATAATTTTTTTTATTTTTTAATCTTTATTTTTTATTATCAATTTTGTTTTTCGTAGCAACGCACGGGTATGTAACTAGTAATACGCTAAAAATAAGGGGCTCGGATTCGCTTGCCACGTTACGGCCTCCAAGCTGATGACCCATCTCTGCCTTTTGCCGTAGGAAACACTTCGCGAAAGGCATCTCTTCGGTTGCCGGTGGCCCGGGGGGGCAGCTAAGAAGCGTCGCACGGGGCCGCACGTGCCGGATCGCACCATCGCGGCGTGGTGCTCTGCACAGTGCCGTTCTACTAGCTCCTGCCCCCTCTGCTCGCTACAAGCAGAGGCCGCACCCAGATCCTGCACCATGCCACCATGTGATGCTAACCTGTGGCTGTAATTACGCGAACAGAAACGGTTTAGTAGTACTAGCTTGTTTGTTGCAGTAAACGAGACAGTAATCATAGTAAAACCTAATATCATTGGACAGGTACGGTAGGGCTGGTCGCTTAATGCCACGCGCCCCCGTACACCGTAAATTTCCACGCGCCCCAAGGTGAAAGAGTTCTATCCCAAAGATCCGCTGGAAACTCACTCTCGGACGAGCGAAAACTCAATTTCACAAAGGAGACGGAAAGAATGATATGACCTTCTGATTAAAGCCTTGGGCGGAAGAAGTTCTTGATTCTCTAGTTCTTGGATCTTGTTCTCTGTATGGCGGATCCCAAAAAAACACTTCTGAAATTCTCTGTATATCCTGTAATAGTTTAGAAAAAATTAGTACATACATTAAAAATATTATCTCAATATATCCAATATGTTTTATTAATTAATTATTCCAGTTTACAGAACGAGTGGCACGTGAGCCGAAAAAGAAAGCAACGGAAATAAAGTAAATAAAAGTAAAGCCCTAAAAATTTGCCATAGGCAATCAATTGAGAAGCGGCCTAGTTTATATGGTCTTCAATAGAGTAAGCAGGAGTGAGTACAAAAGGTACTCCGCAAGTTACATAGGAGATGCAGTATTAATGTAACGGATACAAAGGAAGTTTATATGGTTGAATTCAGCGTAAAGCAGCAAGTTTTCCATTATTGTAAGTGTTTTTCAAAGTCATATTTTTAAGAAAGATATTATTTTTAAATCAGTTTTAGCACAGGAATCCGTCCTGGAGTTAACCCAACTTTTTCCCATCGATGGAATCACTCCAACAATGAAATCACTCCATCCGAAACAATTTTTTTTTTGAAAAGCTATTTTTAGAAACATTAAATCTAATCCGTGAAAGGCTTACTCGGCATGCCCATAGCCACGAGCACAGCTAATCGATTAGTTTTTAAACTCTGCAAAGATTGTACAACTTTACCCACAACACACGATCGTCTCTTTGCGCCAAAAACACTTTTCTTCGGTGTGCGGCAGAGAAAAATCACAACAAGGTCCCTATAAAAATCCATCTATGTAGTTATTGATGCGCACACGGGTGCCCGATCTTCCGGTGAGGGGATAACTTTGATTTGGCGGAGGATGGCTTTGACGATCCGGCTACGAACCACGCAAGGATAAGTGCCCGCAATCGCTAAACCACGCTCCTAATCGTTATCAACCATGCCAAGACACGGATGACCTGACCACGAAGGTCTATTCTTGCAAGCAACCGAAGAACTAGCAAGAACAAGAATAAAGCACACACATGAACTGAGGTTCTGAACTTGTTTACTGCTGCTCTAGCCGAGTCAGGAGAACAAGGTTGTAGTTCCACACATGGGGGCAACTAAACTTAACAAAACCTAAAGAGAAATAGAAGGAAACTATCCTATATATAGATAAGGGGAGCTTTCTCACAGCAATGGGAATACAACCCAAAAATTAATGGTGGCGTAGCACCCGAAGAATCTGAAACCGTCACACCTTTTTGGCTGCTGCGTTCAGCTCATGTGGAATTTGGTGATGAGGCTGGATCCATTGAAAAGAGGACGAAATTATCTTTCAATCAAGACTCACACGCCCCAATCGAAGTCCATTTGCATTCTCTAGGTCCATTTGAATTCAGACTGGTCATTGAAGGCCGAGTTGAGCTCTTTTGCGTTCCCACCTTGCATGTTGACTTGGTTGGACGAAAATTGATTCCCTTGCTGATCCTTGCCATGGTTCCTAATTATGAGAATATTATTAGGTAGCAGTCTATCCTCAAAAGTAAAATTATGCAACCCGAGAAACGAGTTCACCTGTTGATTTAACTGCCGTGCACGTGCCCTTGTGATAGGACCTTGCATAGGGGATGGTGGAGTTGAGGTCATGCGTGCAGAAATTTAAAACGAGGCGCGAAATCCAGGGTAGGTGCGCCAGAAATTTAAAACGAGGCGCGAAATCCAGGGTAGGTGCGCCGGAAATCAAGGACTCTGGATCACGGGCGCGAAAGATATGGAAGCATGGCATAATTATAGGGGGTGGTTACCATGTATACGACTTAGGACCTTGTATTTAACCCCTCCTGACCCCTGTGGAAGGGGACACAGAGTGTACGCAACTTGACAGACTCTAAAGCATATACACTGGAGTAGGGTTATTATCTCCCCAGTGAGAGATCCGAACCAGGATAAACACTGTGTGTCTCCCTCATCTGAGCATTGCCCAGACGCAACCACCCTCTCGCTCGAAGGGGTCCCTGTTGATCCCTCATTCAACAAGTAAGCTCGGCGGGAGCCCATTCTCCGATCGTCGACATGTATAGAGAAGAAAATCTTAAATATTTCTTATTATATTAATCCTTAGAAGCTAGCTAACAAGAATTCTTGACCAAATCAATATTTCCAATGGAAAGAGGACCTATATATTATAGGTCTACTTAGTATAACGATTATATATAGATCATGATTTCAAGAAAGCCTTATCTTCTTTAGTAACAAATTGGTCAAAAGTCAACAACAACCAATTATGAGGCAACCAATCTAAGCATGGCATAATTATAGGGGGTGGTTACCATGTATACGACTTAGGACCTTGTATTTAACCCCTTCTGACCCCTGTGGAAGGGCACACAGAGTGTACGCAACTTGACAGACTCTAAAGCATATACACTGGAGTAGGGTTATTATCTCCCCAGTGAGAGACCCGAACCAGGATAAACACCGTGTGTCTCCCTCATCTGAGCATTGCCCAGACGTAACCACCCTCTCGCTCGAAGGGGCCCCTGTTGATCCCTCATTCAACAAGTAAGCTCGGCGGGAGCCCATTCTCCGATCGTCGACATGTATAGAGAAGAAAATCTTAAATATTTCTTATTATATTAAGCCTTAGAAGCTAGCTAACAAGAATTCTTGACCAAATCAATATTTCCAATGGAAAGCGGACCTATATATTATAGTTCTACTTAGTATAACGATTATATATAGATCATGATTTCAAGAAAACCTTATCTTCTTTAGTAACAGATTGGTCAAAAGTCAACAACAGCCAATTATGAGGCAACCAATCTTGAGCAACAAGTCATATGGTCTTATATGCACCAAGTAGATAAATTTATTGGAAGACAAGTGGTTTTCTATTGGATTAACGTCAGAGCGGTTATTGGTGAATCTGACAACTTACGAAGGTTGATCAAGAGACATGACGGTTGACCAAAGAATGTGAATGTCGGACCCCGGAATAACACTTCCGAAACCCTCTGTGTATTCTGTAATAGTCCAGGAAATGCTAGTACACACAGTAGAAATGAAACCATAGCATATCCATCGCTCTTTATTAATAATGAATATTCAGAGTTACAAATGAAATGGAGCGCATGCCAACGAATGAATAAACGAATAAATGAAAACAGCGGAAATGAAGATTAATAAATAGAGCCCAATTAATTTGCCACAGGCAATCGACTGGGGGCACGGCCTAGTCCAACTGCTCCTCACCATCGTGATACTACTCCTCTGAAGTGTTAAATTAAGCAAGGGTGAGTACTAGTGTACTCAGCAAATCACTCCGGAGATGGAACATAAATGTACAGGTAACAAAGGATGGCTACATGGTTTGTTTAAGCGTAAAGCAACAGTTTAATAACATTTTCAACAATTTTAAAAGGCATACTTTATTCCGAAAATCAAATCTATACATTTTTAACTCAGTAATCTCTCCTGGAATTGACTAAGTTTTACCCATGATGGACTCCCTCCATCCCACATCATTTTCTGGAAATCAAAATTTTAATTTACTAAAGTCTAATCTGAGAATGGCTTGCTCGGCATGCCCATAACCGCGCGCACGGCTAATCGATTAGTTTGACACTCTGCAGATGTTGTACAACTTTACCCACAAGACATAATATTTTCCCCTTGTGTCAGCACACTTCCTTTGGTGAGTGACAGAAAATTATGACAAGGCCCCTATATTAATTCATACATGTAGTCATGCCCGCTAAGGTTTCACCGCTGAAAGACTTCCTCTATTCAGAAGCCCCCTTTTGCGCCAAAGTGGCAGCATCACGCTTTCACCACACCACTACCCCCATATGGCATGACTACCCACGAAATGATTTAATATGGCTAGCCAGGTCCGTCCCATTCCAGACTCGTGGTAGTACGGTTAGGCTTTACATTCAGCGAAACTCAGACCGGTCCTTAATTGACTAGGCGAGACTTTCCACAAACCCAATGTGATAACCACACCACTTTCCAATCCTTTCTCGCCCGGTCTAAGTTATTTTTATTTTAACCATACTATCTCCACATTATTACTAACATTGAACATCATAAGTTTTCATTTGAACATGTCATCATTTTAGCATAAAATTTCTCAAAACTTTCTAAGTTCAGTTCTATGCATATCTAAGCAATGTCTAAATATTACCATAGTCATAAATCATATTTTTCCTAATGTTACAAGGATATCGGAATTTAAATGTCAAAGGTGGCATATCAATCTGTGGGCTTAGCTAACATTTAAAACTAGGTCGGAAATTAATATCTATAACAAATAAGCATGCAATAATTTAAAATTCAACATACAAGTTCACAAACTGGGAGCAACATGATCAAGATGGTGTGACTTGCCTGGTTCGACGAGTTGCTGCTCGAAATCGTCGTTCGGGAACTCTTCGGACTCTCCGTAATCTACGCGTAAAAAGCACCCAAATTCAAATAAAATCCAAATAAATTCAAATTAAAATACAAACTATCACTAAACTAAAATTTAAGATTTTTAATGAATTTAAAAAGAAAAACGGAGCCAAACGGAGTTCGAACGGGCGAAAACGGGCTCCTGGAAGTTTAAAAACGAATAAAACGGATTTTCTGGAATTTTTGGAATTATTTTTATAAAAAAAACCGAATTATTGCGCATTGCTGACGTCAGCACCCAAAAATCCGGTTTTTGATTTATTTTAAAATAAAAAACAGCTTTATGACGTCAGCATGACGTCATAAAGGATTTTTTAATAACTTTTTTTAACCGGTTGACGGGGCGGGGCCGTGGGCCCGTGGGCCAAGTCCACGCACGGGCGTGGACCACGCGCACGCACGCCTTGCTGGCGCGCCAGCGTAAGCGAGGGTGGCGGGATTGCCGGGCAACGGCCGGAGGGGGCAGTGGCGAGCGGAAGCGGCCAGCGGCGGCTAAGGAAGGCGAGCCGGCCAGTGCGCGAGCCGAAGGGGCAGCGGAGGAGGCGGGGGAGCGCGGCTGCCGCGGGCGGAGGCGAAGACGAAGGCGGCGGCGACAGCTCTGGGGAGGAGAGGGGGCACGGGAGAGGGAGGGGGGAGAGGCACGAGAGAAAGGGGCTCGAGGGTGCTTTATAGAAGCGGCGGCGTGGCAGCGCAACCGCGCGCGGAATCCGTGGCGGCAGGCGCGAAGAAGGCGGCGGCGGTTGCGGGCGCGGCGGGAAGGGCGGAGGCGGCCGTTGGCGGCGCGGGCCGGGTAGGGAGATGTCGGGCGTGACAGTGAAGGTGCAAGGCTCAAGAAGACACATGTATAAAGATAAGGAGCGTCTTTTGCAGTATTAACTACCACCCCCTTAGATGAGTGTAAATAGAGTGGTCTGCATGACCCAAGATATCCAAATTCATTCGTGTAACATTTTTCTGTCCATGTCAACAAAATCTCTATTTAACTGTGCTCTTATATTTTATTTTTCCTATAAATTAGATAGATAAGGTTTCCTGGGTCATGATCATCGACAGCATACCATAAGTACATGCATTCAAATTTCCCTCGTGGGTCAAGTTAGGTTCATTGGCCTCCGCTCCTATTCGTAGCTTTGCCTTCCAGCTGTGTCAATCTCCAGCCTTTCCTTGTCCGCTCGACGCTAAAAATGGACGCGCCCGCGACCTATTTGTACACAGCCCGGCGACCCAGGGCACCGGCAAGCTAGCCGAGCTCCTTGACGTTGTCCGGTGCCAAGACTCGGCGGCATTGTTCCTCGCTCTTCCCGCGCGCCTAGCTGTGCAGCGACGCCGCCGGCATGAAGGGGAGCGGTGCCATGAAGCCGTCGTCCATGTTCTAAGTCCACGAGGCGGACGTCGGCCACCTCCACCACTTCCTCGAGGAGTGCTCCCTCTGCGGCAAGTCGCTCTCCGGCGACATCTTCATGTACAGGTTGCCCGTCCTGTCTTCCTAATTCCACCAAACCAATACTTTTCTTTTCAAGATTGTAGATATAACGTATAAGAGCATCTTGTGAGTCACTAAAAGCAGGGTTCTATTTTTGGATTTAGGGACTCACTATTTTTGAGGCCCTGTTTTGAGCCTTGAAGTCAAATGACCCTTAAATCTCAGCCTCTATTTTACTTTTTCTCCTATTTTGACATATCCGCTATGTATAATCTTCATTTGACACCACTAAAATTCAATCAAAAATATTTGTAATACATAAAACATAAGCATATTAACAATTACAATTTAAAAACATGAAATTTCAAATTTAAATTTAAAATTTTCAAAACATAATAAAATTTTCGAAGCCTCTCATGTATTTCCCTATCTTCAATAATATGGGTTGTACTCGTGTCCTTGGGAATTGAGGCTGAGGAGGCAAATTTAGGGGCCTCCTAATTTTAGGGGCTTGAGTTAGGGCCCCCTGGGAATTGGGGCCGAGGAGGCAAATTTAGGGGCCCCCTAATTTTGGGGGCTTGAGTTGGGGCCCTGTTGGATCTGTTTTTTTTAATACACTCCCTATTTTAAGGTTTAGGGGCTGATTTAGGGGCTCTGCTGGAGATGCTCTAAGTAGAGTTTGCACGTGGAAAATAGGAAACTGAGTCTTGTTGTGTACGTGTGGTGCAGAGGTGACACGCCGTTCTGCAGCGAGGAGTGCAGGCAGACGGTCGAGGTGGAGCGAGGCTGCCGGCGGAAGAAAGCCTTGGCGTCTGTGTTCGCGCGGAAGGAGGATCGGCACCACCACTGCCACCATCAGCATAAGCAGCCGCACACGTGGAAGCCTATGGACACCATCCCGTGGGCCGACATGGGGTTCGCCGAGAGGGGGCCTTCGGTGCGCGTGTGATTTACTAGGAGATTAATAGCGCGAGGAATACAATGGAGCCCATAGATCCCTTACTAGATTTCTTGCCTGATTTTCCGGCATCTTCATGGCAAGTCCGATTAGGGAGGGTAATTTTACTCGATCATCCGTGTACCCAGGGGCGGAGCTGGGCCTCGGGCCACCGGGGCCTGGGCCCGAGGCCCAGTCTAAATAGTAATTAAAAAAATAGGTTTATTTTAATCGGGCCCGAGGCCTTCGGCCCATTACCTCCAACCAAAACCAACTGAACTGCAGAGCAGAAGAGGCAACCCTAGAAGAGCTCGAAGCCGCCTGCCGCCGTCGCGCCCCGCCGCGGCGCTCACTTTCTGCCCGCCCGGTGTGCCCCATAAAGCGCCCCAGCGCGTCGGCCATGCGCCGCTGAGCCGTCGACCGCCGCCCGGCCGCCACCCCCGCCAGCGCGCGCCCTTGCTTGCCCGCGCGCCCGCTCCCCAGCGGCGCGTGTCGGCCGCCGCCTCGACAAGACGACAACGGCAGCGCTGCCGTGGCCGCCCGGCAACCTCGCGCCCTCGACGCCGGCGCCACTGCCCGGTGACGCCGCTTCGGTTCATCGCTTGCTTTGCTTGATGGGGCGTAACGAAGGATCGACGCTTAGTTGATCTATTGTACATTTCTACTTCTCTGGACTACGAGATACTTGATACCAAGCCCAGGCGCAAGGTAGCTTCTTGCCTTCTTCAATAGTTTAATTGATGCAAGATGCACATTTTAGGAACTCTCCATTTGATGAAAGCGTGATATGTGAATCATCAAATATGTATTAGTTGCTAGATATAGATTTGAATATACTAATTAATCAATCGGATTCAATTGCTAGATTGTGAATGGTAGCTTTAGTTATCTTTAATTGTGAATGGTGGCTTTAGTTATCTTTAATTGCTAGATTAAGCTAGATTACTTCAATCGAGCTCAATGAGAATAGTAAGAAAAGCTGTTTGGTTAATAAAGTTACTGATGTATAATATTTTAAAGTACTCTATATGATGGGAAAAGAAATTTAGAGAAGCACATTGAAGCATAGAAAGGCAAAATTCGAACATACGGCAAAATGAAGCAACTATGGTATTAAATAATTGTCATTTGTTTGTGCCAGCATGAAGGATTACAATGTTCTATTAAAGTGCTATCCTATTCAGATGAATTTACTTAATAGTTTGATCACACCTAATGTTTCATGAGGGTAATCAATATCCAGTTATCGGGCTCTTATGACTGAACCTATAATGAAGAAATGTATGAAAGTTAAACACTTGAGATGCCTAAGTATCGAATTGTAGTATTGTGTTAATGATCATCTTTTAGTATTACAAATAGTAAAATTTACCCTAATATATGATCAACATGAGGCTAAGAGAGCATAGTATTTGTCCATCTGAAACAAGCGACCTATCTACTGTCATGTTTAAGATGGCAGTGCATGCTCATATTGTGTATTACTCTAATTATTCATGCCTTAATTCCACATGGGCAGGCAATGTGATCTTATGTTATAGTGACATCTTTTAGGCATGCTTTGTTCGATATCTTGCTTTTTATTCTACTTTGGTGTGGATAGTATTCAGCGTTAGTTATTGCCGTTTAGTTTTCAGCCCGAGGCTTATTACAATCCTAGCTCCGCCACTGCGTGTACCCATGGGTAAAAACCCTAATAAAGGAGTATGTTCTTCTTTCATTACTTGCGGGCATGTTTATGAGGGCCAAACTTTACTGAATAGGCAAACGGGTAGGAGTACGACGGAGCTCCACCCATACCCATTCCGTCCGATTACCTGCCACCTTCTATATACATGTGGGCCACAATAGGCACCCAGTTGGCCCCCTAATCCCCAATTTGCGGTACCTCATATTAGTAATTTGTCATTGGTGATTCCGTGATGGACGAGTTGTAATGCATATGATGATTGATGAATTGTTTCTATTTTAATTGTTAAACTTGAGCATGCGTGATGACTAATGAACTATTTTAATTTTAATTGTTGAATTTGAGCATCTGTGCTTATTTGTCTGCATGTGTTATATCATTTCTCATTAGCTCCTAGTGCCATTTGATTGAAAGGATTGTTGATAATGACAGGTAAACGGGTATACCCATGTGTATTAGGTACCTGCAGGCGACGGATATGGACAAAATTCTTTGCCCGCTATCCTTCGCGGTATACTCGTAGCAAACATTTTGGCGCACGTGATTGCCATCCCTACATCCCACAACAAAAGTGCACATTCCCAAGAGGAATACACCTTTTCTGCCTTGGCTCTCCTACTGATCTTGCTTTTCAGTGGAACCTAAGATGTATTTTTTTTTAATAGAGAAACCCAAGATGTATTACAGCACAACACAAATTTTGATAGAAAAAACATACACACATTAGTTAACAGGCCCGTTTATATTGCAATATTTCAGAGAAATTTGGGAGGAAACGGATGGATTTCACCATAATTCCAAAAGCAAATCTTTCAAAACTGGCAAAAGGAGATCTAGCTAGGCATAAAGAAATGCGAGCTTGCGGCCGTGGAATCATGGGATCCATCCAGCTGTGTGTCTCCCCAGCGTGAGCGCCGGGCTGGCTGGAATCGAGGAGACCAAATGTTGGAGTCAACTTTGCCTTATTTTACTCCTCCTCATGGCTGCTACACTCGAGCTAGCTGCTACTAGGTCCGTGCTCTGATCGCAATTTCTTATTTGCTTGGTGTTTACTAGGAGATTATTTAGTGGGGCTCCGTCCAAAGATGACCACAATGCCACCAAAATCTACTCGATTAACTAATGCCGACCATCAGTCCATCACCAATAATTTCTTCACTTCCGGCAATGCGATCTTCCTTGATTAGAGAATCGGACGTATGAATTACGATGGTGAACCCCCCAAATGGCAGAGGAAAGTGCATGCAGATGCGCTCCGGTTTTATGGGAAACGGCTCATGAGTCATGATCAGGCTCCAAATATCGAAAGCGCTATCTTTTTTTTTAAAAAAAAATGAACAGTGTTTTTCAAAGATAGGTAAAATCAGGTCGAAAATCAGTAGAAATCGAATGATGTCAATGTCAAAATTTTAAAAATCGACGGTCAGAGTTATCGGAAGTACTTTTTTACTAATTGTATATATAAATATGAATGCATTTTATATTGTAATATAAAATTAGTGTGATATATCTTTTATACCCCTAATAAATATCTGAATTTACTTGATATTATTCTATATATACATTGGATGTAGTGCTCAGATATAATCATTGAGAGTAATTTGATTATTTTTAATATCTTTTTAATTTACATGATAAAAAGAAAATATGTGTCGTAAGCTTAGACGAGTATATATTTTTTTTACCCGGTGATTGTCCTAGGACCTCTGTTGGTCGCTGGGGAGGCATGCGATCAGAATACCGAGGGGTGGTTAACTGAGCCGTCAGTCAATGAATGCGGAGCGTATGAATGCTGTCAAAATGCTAGCACTGGAGTTGGCTTACGTACCGATTTGCAGAATATTATCACTCGTCATTAGCAGGTGAGTACTTCGTCATTTCTTGAAGAACAGGGAAGCTAAGCTGACCGTGGTGAGGAATGAGATTCTCTGCTCTGGCCTCAGGCCTTTCGCGTAGCCGTGGGCTAACAGTACAGCATTAGGCCGAGCCCATTGAGTAGCGCTTTGTCTTGTGTTTTCGCCCGGCTTGTGCCAATGCTAGACTCTTCTGGAGTTGGCCACTGGCTTCACCTTTCAAACCTTTTTTCTTTTGGAGTTGATGTGTTATCATAGTATGCAAAATCACGATTAGGACAAAATTCCAAGGCTTCTTCAGATATGTGTAACAAAGCCTACAACATTAAAACTACAAGATCATTAATGTTTTAATATTTGTGTAACTTTAAAAAAGAAGGACACGGAAGCACCTCTCTCCCCTTTATCTCAGTTTTTGTTGAGCGAGATGTAAGATCTGTTTGTGTTTGCTTTGGATTCTCTAAAAGTTGATTCTGAATTATGGTTATAGAGAGGCTTATTCTTCAAGAACTTGAATCCAAAAGCACATATAAAATGGATTGTAAATTCTAGTATATATGGATAGGCTGGGTTATGATAATCAATTCTTAGAATCAGACTGTTTATTTTTTATTCAGCTTTTTGAGCCAAAATATAGAAAAAAAAACAAATAGGGCCTGTAATGCAGAGCCGCCCATGCAATTTTTTAGACATGTATTCGAGATGTAAATCAGGTAGCGTTTCTGTCCGAGATGAACAGTCGCTGTGCCGATTAAACCGGGCGCCTGCTGGTGTTTGGTCCGGCATGGGAGTTGGAGGGAAGAGTCCATGGAGTGACAGTAACACAAATACTTTCCTGTCACCGTCAGGCGTCATCCCGGTGCGCTGCCAAGCACTCGAGTTAGCTGAGGCGCCTCTTTATGGATGTTAATTGAGGACAACCTAAGAATGGTACACAATATTTAAGCTATTCTGAGTGATTAGCAAGCGAGTGGACTCGGTGGGAGGAGGAGTACTATTGAATGGGTCAATCGATTTGATTGATTGGTTGCTTAGCCGGATCTCGCGCTCTCTCGTTGTCCTGCACCGCACTGAGATGCATTCACGTGTGGCCAGAAAACGGCAGCTGATTCCGTATTTCCATGTATCTACCGATGCGTGATGATGGATATAATCATTCAAGTGTTTGCACCAACTGCCTGATGGAATTTTGGTGCCTCGATTTCGTTTTGATTCTTCGGGGGGGCCGATATAGTCGGTAGATTCTACGTGTGATTCGCTGCAGTTTTCTGAAGTTTGAAGGCGGCAGAGTCTGAGGTTGATGCAGGAGACAGAAGTTCTTAAGATCTCATTCATTAATACATGGCTCATTCGAAGATGTTTAGTGTGTTTCCACTTGGAAAATATGGGTGCACTTGGCACCCATTCACTGTGATCAGTGGCAAATGTACCAGCGCTCAGTTTTCCATTTTGTACCGGTTTGACATGATCTCGCGATCTCTCATTGTCAAACCCTGCTGCCGGGGAGAAATGGGCCATGCGCAACTGCCACTCTTTATTTTGGCACCAGTTGCAGTTAATGAACAATAATGATGGTGGATTCGCTGCCTTCTAGAGTGTTTTGGAGAGTGCTGGTCGATGCAAGAATACGGTACAGATACTATACGAAACGACAGGTGGCTAGCTTAAAATATTGTACTGGCCGTGTACTGGTACAAGCTATGACTTACTCCGTCTCTGTGCACGTTCTCATGAAGAGCGAGAAGAAGACTAATCAGACATTGTACTAATCATGTAGGTTCAGTTGTGTGGTATACTGGTATGTGCTATTGGTTTAAATTTTTTTGAAAGAAGAACAGAAGAAAGAAGCGAGACTCAACTTAGTGAAGATGTGATCCCAGAAATCTCTGGAAAATTGTGGTTATGGGAAGTGATGCAGCGCACAAAGGTGCTTCCCATCCCATTGTCATGGATCCAAATCTTCCAGGGCAAAAAAGTGCTACAGTACCACAATACAACTGCTGCTGCTCCTTCTTCTTCTTTAGCTATTGCCTCTGGATTCTGAATCAGAATGTTATATTAACAATGAGGTTTATATTCATTGGAGCTACCGGTCGTGGCGTATTGGAACTCCACCTTTCTTTAAGATAATACAAGAATATATTAACATTCTTACTTCTGCATCGTGAGATGCACACAGCCTAACATTTATTATAAAGTTATAGCCAAAAATATTGTCCCGAAGAAAATTATAAATGGAAGCTTAAGCAAGGGAAAAGTTGCAATAAGCAAAGAAAAGATTAATAAAAAAACACTCAAGCCGTACAGAGTCTTGTTTGAAATCTTCATCTATGGCGATCGAGCCTCGGCTCGACTGGCTGCGCTCGCCCAGCCCGCCCGCGTTCGAGCGCAGCTCGACGTGTGCGAGCGTGTGTGGAGGCGGGTGTGTGTGGGGTGCGCGTTTGTAGCCCTCATGTTGTTTCTCTCCTTCTTTACAGCATTGCCAGAGCTCCTAGCCATTTTTTTTAAAAAAATCTTCATCTATGCCCGATAAAGAAGTCCCTAATCACATCATGTAAACAATTGTATACCACTAACATCATCTCCCGACCCTCACGACGCTGCAGCATAGACCATGAGCACAACCAGTTGATGCACATATAAATAATATACAATGGATTAGACAATTGTTTTTTATCAAAGACATTATCGTTTCGACGTGGCCAAATAGACCAACATAAAACGGCAACCCCAATTAAACATTGAGCATTTATCTCCTCTCCCAATCCCAATAGCCAAGTCCCAAACATATATGCTATACTACTAGGAGGTGCCAGATTAGAAGCCACTTATATAACACGCCGTGTGAAGCGAGCAAACTGACAGTCAAAAAAGACATGTTATATAGTTTTCTCATTGTGACAAAAACATCATTTTTTTTCTTCCAGTCCAGTTTTTTTTACTTACTTTATCTTTCGTCGAGATCACCCCTCGACGTAAGTATCATAGACAGATTTTTATTTTTAAATGTACTTTAATCTGCCACAGTTGCATATTTGTAACTGGGATATTTTGATGCAATAAAACTTCATACATCGAGTGAACCGAAAACTGTCTATTTTAATGGAGATTCCATCAATAAGTATCCCTTTTAAATGACAACTGTATACCAGCAATCCTTGTAATAAGCTCTTGCATGACTTGTAAATTAACTTCCATAATGGCCCTATGAAAAGACATATTAAAAGATTCAGAACTCATTACTTTAGCTACCCTAGTCTGTTTTTTCCAACAATATTAAATAATTAGGGGTATTGTGTACTAAGTGGATTGTTTCAAAGACATGTATCTTGCCAAAACCATATTTGAGATCCATCATGCAGCTAAAAAGACCCAAATCTAAAAAAATGATGTTTGACCTTCATTAGACCCGACCAAAAATGAGTCTCCTGGCTCCTTTCTACTTGAGTAAGAGTTTTACTTTTCAAATACTTCCTAATCAGGATATGTTGCCAAACACCCTCCTCATTTAAAAGTTTGAAGAGCCATTTGCAACGCAAACAAATGTTTCTTACATTAAGGTCATGTATATCCAAACCACCCTGATCCTTAGGTTGGCATAAAATATTCCACTGGGTAAGCCTATATTTTTTCTTATGATTGTCATTCTGCCAGAAAAATCTAGATTTAAAATAATCTAATCTCTTAAGAATCCCATGCAGCATCCTGAAAAATGATAACATAAACATGGGTAGACTACTAAGCATAGAATTTATAAGAATTAGGGCATGTTTGTTTTTGCTTTGGATTTTCTAAAAGCTGATTTTGGATTGTGGTTGTAGAGAAGATGATTCTCCAAAAGCTAGAATAAAAAAACACATATGAAGTGGATTGTGGATTCTAGTGTGTACGGATGGGCTCGATTGTGAGAATCGATTCCTAGAATCGGTCTATGGCCCCGTTCGTTTCAGCTTTTGAACAGCTTCCGCTTTAGAAAAAAAAAACCCAGATTATTTGTCGAACGGGAGGATTCTGAACAGCTTCTCTAAGAATTAGAAGCTGATTTCTGTATAGAATCAGAATTTGGCTGAAACCTGATTCTCACTGATTCTTGCTGATTCTCGTCGGCTCAGTCCGAAACCTAGAAGTTGTAGCCAACTCGGCCCAATTCTCCTATAATCAGAAGCAGCTTCTCTCATAATCTATAATCCATAATCTAAAAGCTTAAATGAATTGAGCCTAATTGTTTTTTGATTCTGCTTTTGATGACAGAATTTAGAATCAAAAGCAAAAATAAACAGACCCTTAATCTGTCTCCAATTGATAGATGTTTTTCTTTCCAACTACTCACCCTCTTTTCAAAACGTTCTTCTACCCCTTTCCACTCACCATTTTTCAATTTGCGGCAATGAATTGGCATGCCAAGGTATCTAAAGGGTAAACTACTTATCTCATATCCAAAAAGATGAGTGTATTGGAGTTTGAATTCCTTAACAGCACCAAAGCAAAAAATAAAAAAAAATCACTTTTATGAAAAATTATTTTAGGGTATAAAAGTTTTCAAAAGGACAAGGCAAAAGCTTCATGTTTTTGATTTGTTGAATATCATGATTCATAAAAAATAATGGTGTCATTGGCATACTAAAGGAAAGACAACCTATTATAAACCAAACGGGGTATTTTTTTTATTTGTTCATCCTCTTTGGCACGTTCTAAAATAACAGTCTGCATATCGACAACAATTGTGAATAAAATAGGGGACCAAGGATCTCCCTGCCAGAGTCCTTTTCTGGTCTGAAAGTATGGACCAATGTCATCGTTAACCTTAATACTGACATTCCCTCCGGACACAAAGTTGTTAATCCACTTACACCATCTCAACGAGAAACCTTTCATTCTAAGAGCCAATTAGAGAAATAATCAATTAAACTCTCGTAAGCTTTTTCAAAATTCACTTTAAAAATTATCCCATTCAATTGGAACTCTACCTAATTCCGGTCACCAAGGATTAAAGCTACACATAGACTCCATAAAGCAACGGGCTGAAAAGTGAAACTGGTGGTGTCACTGAAAGCAGGATTCACGTAAAACAGTGAGATCATGGTTAGGATCCCGTGGACCCCAAAAAAAACGTCGTAGAACACTTGCAGTGCCAAAAAAAAAAAAAACACTTCACATCATCAGGATTTGTATAGCGATGATAAATTTGCATCCAGCTACACGTGAGAAAACAGACAAGCAACCTCGATGTACAAAAACTCACACATCGCCAGTTTTTTTTGTGTGTGTGTGTGTGTGTGTGGCTTCCCATTGGAAATAACGCCGACATTTTTTGGAACGTATCACGTGTACACCAAACGTATAATTTTAGTAGTATTGTACTAGAGCTGCTGTATAACTACGTCTACGTCCGAACAAAATATCTCCGGGCGTCGTTTTATACCGGGACGGTGGACCACCCAAGCATACCCGCCACCTTCACGCGCGGCGGGCCCACCGGACACAGGGCCCCATGGGCTATACTGGCCTCTGCACACCTTTTGTTCATCTTTAGCCTTAGTTGGAGCAAAATTGTAAATGTACCATCATAAAAGCAAGGCAGAGATATATGTTCTCTACCACAATAGATAGTTAGCAACATAGCGGTTTCGCCCACAGCGGTAATTCCACGACAAACGGTGAGCCTCATCTTCTTGTCTACCGAGCTCGGGTACTATGATATTTCATGGCCGCAATAGACCTACGGACATGTGCTGACAAGAGGTGCTGTGCGACTGCGATGCAGACAATCTGCTACGGTGCCAATGATCTGCTATGATAAAAGATTATAACAGATGATAGATCGCCTATGATTTTTTTATAGTTGAGAAAATAACTAAATTTATAATTTTATTACGATAAAGACAAAAATAGATAAATATAAAGATGTACCCAAGTGGACCAAATACCCCAAACCTTCGCAGGGGCGTGGAACCGGTGCCGCGCGTCTTGCACGGTCCCTTTCCAGTTCTCCACTGCTCTGTACTAAAAAAGGCCCGTGACCTGGCTTTTAGCTTTAGTCCCAGCTCGATGACAGGTGGGCCTGATGATGCACTTTTTGGAGTCTTCTGTGTGCGTCTTTTTTTCCGTTTTCTTTGGAAAGTGGAGGCCTCACCGTCTCAGTGCTCTCGTCCTGGAAAAGTCTATTCTATGTTGCGTTGCGACTGGGCAACTTGTGTCATGTTACTCATGTTTGTATGTATAGAGAGCTAATAGCATCATCGTTAATGGTTATGGTAAATTAAGTTGAGCTGCTACACGTGTAGAATTGTAGGATAGAACAGGCAAGGAGGTCCAACAATGGTAATTGATAGGCTGGGGAGTAGGTTGTCGATACGATGAACACTGAAATTGTCCTTGTAGGGTCTCCAAAAAATTGAGATTAATCCTGACCGCGACATTGGATCCCAAATCCAAATACAGGATATATCTCCCCAAACTTTTGTTCGCATCCTGAATCAAATCAAATCAAATCAAGGACTACCAGGAACAAATGAATTATTTAAAAATAATACATTTTAAAAGTAATTTTATAAAAAATAACACCCAAAAAAATATACCTTTGTTGTCATTTTAATTGGTGACAGAAAATCTGCCACCAAATGAATTGGCGACCAAGGTTTTCAAATCTCATTTTCAGATGAAATCTCGGAGGGGACTGAAATCCAAAATCCCGGTGAGATCTTGGAATTTTGAACAAATTTAAGATGAAATCAAAAATGCAAAATTCAATCCGATTTTTTTTTACCGGAATTTTCGAGATCTTAGCCAAAATTGATGAGATCTCGGCTTCAGCCGAATGAAAAATGGTCGAAATGATATTAAAAAGTTTGAAAATTTTTGTAGATAGTCCTGACACCTCAATAATTTTCTGATACAAAATTTCAGATGATGATCAAGTCTGAGTAATTTTTAAAAATTCTGACACTGCTACTGTCATGATAAAAGGCTGACCAACAAAATTCAACCGGATGAAAAATGGTTCAAACCATTTTAGACAAATATTGGGAAACAGAGTGAGTATCTTTTTCATATAGCATATAATATTAAAATATTATCGATGGAGTTTTGCAAAACCTATTTTTTTTATTAAGCAAAATCACATATACATTACCAAACATTTTAACATGCTTTAAGGATGATGACGGTGTAAGTGTGCGGGCCACCATGCTAGTTTTCTTAATTATGCGAAAGTGATGAATAGGGCTGCAAGAAAAGCTCGAGGCTCGCAAACTATTCGAGCTCGGCTCATCAGAGACTCGGCTCGAGCTCGGCTCGAGCTATATTCGAGCTCGAATCGAGCCTGATCTCAAGCTCGCGAGCCCAGTCGAGCCGAGCTCGAGCCTACTCGAGCTTTGTTCACTAAATTGTTGCATGGGTTATGTGATTTTTAAGTTATGCAAATGCTCTCACTTGATGAAAATTATTGCATGCAAATGCTCTCTTGATGAAAATTGTTGCATGCAAATGCTCACTAAATTGGTGCATTGCATATCCGCTCTGGATGTTTTGATTTGTTGCTTTTGTTTGTGCTTATCCTTTGTTGTATATAAACAAATGTTATCGAGCTTTTTCGAGCCGAGCTCGAGCCTACTCGAGCTTTGTTCGAGCTCGAACCGAGCCTGCCTGTAAACTCGAACCTAATTTGAGGCTCGGCTCGAGCTCGGCTCGAGCTTGTTCGAGCTCGAGCTTCGTAGGGCAAGCTCGCTCGAGCTCGGCTCGTTTGCAGCCCTAGTGATGAACATACAAGGACATTTCTTGACTCTTAGGTCCTTAATGTAGTAAGAAAAACTCAAAACAGAGGTTACGTGAGGACGGAGGTTGCGACTCATTGGAGGGAGTTCTTCGGCTGAACGTCCCTTTAGACCGACATTTCGGGCCTCTTTCCCTGAATCCTGATGCCCTTCAGCGGATGTGACAAGATCCACCAAATAATACCGCGATGTTCTTGTATTCCATGCCGGTTCCTTCTCGACCAGAAAATTCTTCGCGAAAAAATTTCCACCTTTTCTCGTTAGATTTGGTTGGTCATGAAATTCGATAAACATCGGTTTAATTAGCATTGTTGAAGTATCGACAGAAAAGGAGCATGCAAAATACCCATCATTTAGGGCATGTTAGCCTAAGGTAAAAGCTCCTAACAAAGTTTAATTTAAGGTACTCAGTCGTTTCTTCACGATGCATGGAAGCACTAGTTTTCTTGCTATTATTCCTTACTTTTGCAGTAGGTGAGAACGAAGAAGTAGACAAGAACAGTTGTGAGAGTCGTGTTGAAACAGCTTCCACTTACAGTAATTTACACCTGCAACCCGGTGAGAAGGAGATGTCCATTAAGTATCCTATTGTTCGTAACAAAAATTAAGTATCCTATAACCATTTTGTTTCACCTCCAAGAATTGGTTAGTTTGTCGTGTAGCACTAATGTCCGAATTTTTGGCATATATTGCGTTCTTGCGCACGTTGTTTTCTAACATAGCATCTCCTCGAAATTATTTGTAAATTTGACTCCCTCTCCGACTAACAGGTAACATGTGTCCCCTGTCATACCTGTGGAGCTTGGTAGGTCTCCGGCACCTCGACAGACCAGGCAACCACGGCAGGATGTGGGCCACCGCGGCAAGAGGGCTCTGCCGAGCCATGGCACTGGGTTGGAATATGACGTCTGCTACTGTGTCTGGGCTGTTCAACAGGAATATGACGTGCGAAGCAGTTTAATTGGCGATGTAATTAAGTAAAAGCAATTAATTGATGATTTTAATTAAGTGATCAATTATATAGTATGATTAAATTAGTAAATAATTACTCACTTTAATCACTAATCACTTACCTTGTTGCCGAACAGTACACTTACCAAGCAGTCGTACCTCGGCGGGTGCTTGCCGAGTAGCCCAAGCACGGTAGGCGGTAGTAGACGACAGATTCCTGCTGCCGTGCCATGGCTTGGCAGCGCCTTCCTGCCACAGTGACCCATGTCCTGCCACGCTCGATTGGTCTACTAAGGCGTCAACGACCTGCCGAGTGCCGAGCTAAATAAACGCGATAGAAGACACCTGTTACCTGCCGCGCTTCTGTTTTAAGAAAGGAGGTTAAATTTGAAAATAATTTCGAAACAGGGCTACATTTAGAAATACAGAAAAACTAGAAAACGGTATACCGTTGCAACGGTATACCGTTGCAACGGTATACCTCTGAAACTCATGAAACTTATGATTTTTTGCACTGAAACTCATGAAACTTAGCACTAAAAACTGATAAAACATGAAACTCATGAAACCAGCACTGAAACTGATAAGTTTCATAAGTTTCATGGCTATACCGTTGCAACGGTATACCGTTGCCTAGTCACTCTCTTAGAAATAGCGAGCGTGGGCAGATACGCCTTCAAACCGTAATGTCCCATAAAAGTCTCTCTTTCCCCTCTCCCCTGTCGTCACGATCAGGACAGTGTATGTTTTGTTGCGCTTCACTGTGCTGCGCCGGACCAGCAGTACACAGAATAGCCTGCTGTATCATCAACCTAATTTGTCAACAGCAAAAACAAAGTTACCAGATGTCCAGGGTGATGTAAGCTGGGCGAAAATAACTAATAGACTTTACGCTTACTCATTCATCACATGATTTGAGTGCCGATACTGCAAACAGAGAGACCGGAAGAAAGCCAGGAGACAGTGAAATCCACCATTGAGTAGATGGGTTAGTGTAATAAGTATACTTACTTAATTACCGGAAGTCCCTGCGAGTTAACTTTGCTTCAAGTGCGAGCAGTACGCACTACGCAGTATCTATCTGGCGTAATCCCTACTCGCCCCACTGCTGTGCGTGTATCAGCCGATGGAAGCATGGCTTAGTGGGGAAGAAGTGTGAGCACGAATGAAATCAATCATGGTTACGTCCCTTTCACCGTGCCATAAATTGAGCTGCCTGCCGGGTTGCCTTGGCCGGCCCATCCGCACCATGAGATCGATGCAGCGCCCGCGTTGCTGATGGGAAATGGGCAAAGAACGTATTTTTCTCTCTTAAATGCATGCTATTTTCCTTGTAAAATGGTCAAAACAAGAGGGACTTGACCATTTAAGCTGGGCTTAAATTGAACCTTCTGCAATCGTAGGTGATACAGGACAGGATCGCGGGTATAACAGGATGGTCAAAGTACGAAGCGGTCTATTAAGTCCAGTCTGGACTCTAGACTAGATGGCTGCATCCATCGTTGAACCATGCAGGTTGATCTGGCATCTGGCCATTGAGCCTCCGGTGTGTTGCCGTTGAACGGCAATGCGTGAACTGGGGAGGGAGGACAAGATACAAATGCCTTGCAGTCCACCGACCACAGCGACGTAGCATCATGCGTGAATTGAATATCGTTTGTTGCTTCCATGGGGAACTCGGCTCTCTCACAGTTCATGTGTTCTGCATTCAATATGACGAATGGATTTTTTACCGGTCCAATTCAGGCTTTATTATACTGATGAGGCTAGTTTCATGTCTAGCTCTCAGTGGTACTCGGCGTATGAGAAATGCGCAAGAACTCATCGAAGGAGTCACAGACGGCGATGTGCAGAAATTTTGCAACATCTTCTCTTTCAATGACTTATGTTACTAAAATTTTGACCAAAGATTTTGGTCACGTCTCTGATTTAGTCATGACTAATGGAATATTTGGTAGGATAAAATTCGTCATGAATCCAATAGCCCCCCCTTTTTTTTCGACAGATTCACAAGCTCCTAGAGAAAAGACAGATCCATCGAACGAGATTCAGGCGCAAACACTAATAAGGAGCCTCTCGCTGCCCTATGGGCCCAACCCGTGTACCAGACACTCCCGCAATCGCAAGCATCAAAAGGGCCTTGCTCGAGAAAAGTCTCATGATAAACTTTTTTATTACAATGTTTTTAAAAATATAATTATAAAAATAAACTCATCTCTGTTTATAAAAACTTTAATAAATATAATAAATAATATGTATCATCTATTACGCTCTGCAGCTGGGAAGCAGCTACCGTAGCTCGGTTTACGTATTCTTCTTAGGGCGTATGCAGATGGTATAGGCGGTGGTATGCATAATATACATCCAATGTCATCTATAAAGATCTTAAAAATAACTTATACAATGGACTGTCTATATAGTGTTTGTAATGATCTCTCATATGGTAATAATTTATGCATCTGATGGTATACACTATAAAAGCTGCCTATAAAGGCCGTCTGTTAAATAGTAGACAACATATTTCTCTCTCTTCCCTCTCTCTCCTCCACATCATCCAAAATCTGATGTGGCATACCCTTATAGACAGCTGACATGTACCATTGTACATGCCCTTAGCCATTCGGCAAAGACAAAAAAGGAACAAGAAAAAGGCCCAAAACAAAACAAAATAAAAGGCAAAGGTTAAGGTCCTCCGAACCCGGCGAGGCGAACGGATGATCCCACTAGCCAACACCGCCACGCGGGGCCAACCAGACGGACCCACCAGGCCACCCCGCCTTCTCCCCTCGCTTAATAAAACCCACCTCCACCTCCACTTCCTGTCTCCCTTTTAAGCACACCAATAGTCTATAGTACACATACCGTCCCTCTCGTTTCGCCTCGCACGCACCCGAACAGGAGACGAGAGCGCCACCGCCAAATCGAATAAAGAAGCCTTCATCGGAGGATTTCCCCCGCGAGATCCCTCCCGGTGTTTTTCTTCGCCGCCAATGGACCCCGACCACCGCGGTGGCAGCGCCGGCCGAAGCGGAGGCGGGGCCCGGGACGGGATCGGAGGAGGCTTAGGCCGGGGCGGGAGCGGAGGAGGCGGAGTCGGTGGGGAGAACACGTACGCCGTGGGCGGGGGTGGCGCGTCGGCGGCGGCGTGGATCCGGCTGGTCAGCTCCGGAGTGGAGGACGAGTTGGTGGGCACGGGAGGCGGCGGAGGAGGAGCGGGGGCGGGAGGGCTGGCGTACGGCCACTTCCTCGACGCGTGCTTCCTCTGCCGGAAGCCGCTCGCCTGCAACCGCGACATCTACATGTACAGGTCTGCCTCTGGACGCCGCGGTTCCGGTTCTTAGCCTTCCGCTGTATATTAGCTTTACTGTTGTTGCCTGCCCTGGGTTTTCTCTGTTGTGGGTCCCGCGGCCGGGACAATTCCGGCGTCTTTGGAAGCTGTAATTTTTTTTTTCTAGGGGAAGAACAGGAAATTTGACCGCCGAATCGGCTGTGGGGAAGTGAGAATCGGTGCCTATTTTCTCCGATTTTTTTCCTCCTGTATCTCTTTTTTTGATGTTAAGTTGTTCTTTTCCAAGAAAAATTTGGGGGTGTGGGGGGAGGGGGGGATTGGTGCGGGTTCTTTTTCTTTTTCCGGAGGGTTGTTGGTGCGAACGTCATCTGCGTTGTGTTCGTACGGCGGGTTGATTACTTTTGCTCGTGATTCTAGTAAATTCTTTGTGGCCTAAATTGGTGGGCTTAATTATGTTCACGTTGTGATGTATAGTAGCATGTGGACCAATTAACCACCAGCTGTTTCTTCTTTATTTATGAAGTTACTGATAAGGAGAGACTTCGCTGCTAAGCATGGCGATTTCTTGATGGTTTTCTAATCTTCGAACAGATGTGAAGTTTTTCTTGTAATTTGCTAGTTTTCTGTGTTACGTTTTGCTGGTGGAAGAGTTGAACAGAAAAGGTAGATATTTAGATATGGGGTCCTTTGGTTTCTTGTTTAGGTTTTGATTTTGTTGCATGGATTGGTGCAGGTGCAAGTGCAACCGTAGAGAGACATCCTTTTGCATCTGTTTTCACGTAGAAATTTGTACGGTTCTTTGATTAATGCTCTCGAGAACTTTGTGATCAGAGAGACCTGCAACGTAACAGGATCTTTCTGGATATAACGATGACCTTGAATTTTCCCGGGCAAAGAAAATGTTAGAATTCCCTTGTTTAAACCGATTTTGCAATTGCAACATTATGGTATTCTTTGATTACATTCTGATATAGGAGGGGGAGAAGTACTAATACAAAACATGTAATGAAACCAGTGTGGCGAGTGACGTGTGGAACCTTTCATATTTGGAAGTTGATTCCTGTCATATCTTAATTGGGATTATTTGTGGCTTTCTAATCTTATGCCATATTTTGTCTGAGCAGAGGGGACATTCCGTTCTGCAGCGAGGAGTGCAGGAGGGAGCAGATCGAAATGGACGAGGAGGTGGGGAGGAAGGAGAAGAACACCTCCAAGAAGGTGGTATCGAGGGCCCCATCCACCAGGGACGTGGAGTCCCCTCCGAGGCCTCCCAAGGCCCGCGCCGGATCAATCCTCGCCGGGTGAGGAGGAACAAAACAAGCAAGTCTCCTCAATGGTGTTGTGACCGGTTATCACTTACCAGTGCCTGCCTATATTGGTGATGATGTATAGAGAGATGGAAGGAGAGGAGATCGGTGCTGGTTATTAGGACTGACTGCAGCTTTGTATGCTGTGTGTTCGTCAAGGGTTTTATGTGCTTCGTTTGGGGGGGTGGGGGGGGGTTGTGAATTTTCCTACGTCTAGTAGTTGGTGATGGTGGTAGGTTTTTAAAGGTTTTTCTTATGAAGCTGATGAAGCATTATGGCTATAGAAGAATTAGACATATGGATGAACGGGTCCTTGACTTTCTACCTGTATCATCTTCTGTTCTTTTCAAAAGATCTTGTGAGTTGTTACGGGGGCTGGAGCGCCAGCAATGTAACTGTGTGTTCCATGTTTATGGGCCCATGGCTAATGCTGTGACATGGTTAATGTTTGGCCTGTGCGGTTTATTGCTGTTTTGTTTCTCACAATGATGAACGAGAACTCTTATACTCAATACAATTCTGGAATTCAGTGGAGGTAGAGGCAAGGATTCTTATTCAAATGCTCTGCTGTAGATTTGGCCAGGAGTTCGACTTGAAACAGAACACTATTGCTACATGTATGAGTCAACGAGAAGGAAAGTAAAAAACATCAGTCGCCAATTAAAATACCCGGAGAAATCGATACGTACCGTCCTGGCCAAATCTACAGCAGAGCAGACGTACTCACGTTGCAGGCTAAACGACAGCATCGCCCGAGCTACGAGCCATTGACCCTGGTATCTATCCGAGCTACTCCATTTCACTTGAATTCTTTTCAGCCAAGAGCCTTGTGGAAGAATAGGAAAGGAATTGAATGCCCATTTGACGCGAGCAGGTCAGTACTGCTGCTGCAGCGCAGAGCTCCCCTTCCCGGGAGCGGGTAAATATCCCACTAACCACGCCGGCTGTATGGATGGAAAGGAAAGGGCGCGTCAGACGGGACGACCCCGCCTGTCAGGCTCTGCCGACTTCCCTCCCTGCCGCCGCCTGCATGCGCTTGGACGAAGAGCCTCCGTAGTTGGAAAGGCGGACGTGGACGGCCATGTGCGCGCCCGGTCTCCGTCTTCTTTTGCAGGAAAAACAAAAAGGAGAGGGGCGTGCGTTGAGCTTGAAAGTGAAATGCGATAGCCGAGGGGCTCAACTTGGTTGGTTTGATCAGAGCTCGCGGAGACGGGCTGTGGTCGGTGATGGCGCCTTCACTACTGCCCGCCCACTACTTCACTTCCTCTGCGAAAAAATCGACCGACGAACAAACCGGAACGGTTGGTCACATGGCTTCATCCCGTCGATTTTGTGGGTTGCGCACTTGCGCTTTTGAGAGTGGTTGGGCACAGTGGGCAGACGGGCAGTGCGTGCTCGCACTCTCACAGGAACGTTGGACGGCGAAACAACAGAGACCTAGCCCAGCCGGCGCTGCCGCCCAATATGACCCCGGGATCAGAGCGGGCCAGCCGTCCCAAATATTGTTCGAGCCACAAATGGGCTGTGATATGGGCCTAGAATTATTAGTAGGGCTCGTCCGAAAGTACTTCATTGGACTATTAGCCCAATACGAAACTGGACAGTTTCGAAGCTATTCCCCGGTATCGACCTCATGGAAGCCATGCCCAAGATAAAAACCTTACGGGGTAGGAATGGAAGACTTTTTGGCCCAAGCGCCGCATTGAACATAGCCTTACCAACCCTGTTTCGCTGCTTGCTCTCTGCCCCGCAAGGCCGCAACGCCAACCCCGATGCTCGCCGCCACCGCCGCTTCCCTCCCACCGCTCCCCTGCCGCTCCCCGCGCCCCACCCTCCTGAGAGCCTCCCATGGAGGTGGGGGTGGGGATCACCCGCGCCCCCGCCGGCGGACGTTGGCCTGCCGCGCGGAGCTGCAGCACGACGCGCCGTTCGCCGCCGCCATCGGCGCCTGCGTGCTCGCCTCCCTCGCACTCCCACCGCCAAGAGGCCGCGTAGGCCCTGGGGAAGAGGACGAGGACGGGGAGTTTGGTCCGACGGACACCAGGATGGCCGTGATGGGGATCATCTCTTTCCTGCCTTACTTTAACTGGCTGGTGAGCCGAAGCTGTCTTTGTGCTCTTCTTGTTCCTTCCCCCACCTTAGATTTGATGTTTTATTGGGCCTTTTCCTTTTGCGATTAGAGCTGGATCTTCGCGTGGCTGGACAGCGGGAAGCGGCGGTATCTGGCCTACGCGGCCGTCTACTTGGCTCCTTACCTTAGGTTTGTAACTGTGAAATAATTGCTGTGGAATAATTGATTCTATGCTCTATGGATTTACTTTAAACTTGCATTTCAAACTGGTGTAGTTTTACGTTGAAAAACCTCAGCTCTGTGATGCATGCCAGTATGTGGCTGGTGGATAGTTGTACTTGTTAGTATTACTATCCAGGGACAGCAAAATTCTTGTGTGTGTGATTGAGACCGTAGAGAATTCAGTGAAGCTGACGGTTGGAGTTCAATATTGTCCTGGGCTTCCATCGAGAAAGATAAAATTTTTAGAGTGATTATCTTCATCAAATAGGTGTGATCAGCCGAGTATTCCCCATTGTCCCTCATTTTTTCATCAATTTGTCAGTTGAATTTCTTCAGTATGGCATCATTAATTTATTATTAACCAACTATAGACTCCACCGATTTTATGGTATGGTCCTGCTGTGATCATGAACCTACAAACTTCTTCAAGTGCAGTGGATAGGTTTATTATTTTGTTGTTTGCTAGATGGCGTGGTACTGTGTTCAAATTTATATATTCAAGCAATACAAAACGGAGCGGTAACATAGTGGCCTTGTCACCACAGTTTTCGTTGTGCCCCCTCTTCGATAGGCTATAATGATATAAATCTAGTGCTAAGTTATCCTGATGTTTTTGGCCGCCCTGCCCTGTTGTTCATGTGTCCTTATGGTGTACCATGTATTACTTGCTCTTGTTCTATAATGACATGTTCTACACTTTACACATCTCTCTTATTTTTTGATCCTTTTGTTGGAGTTTGGACTCACGCTGCCTGCTAAGGTCACTTATATTTTTTTTTACTAATTTTCAGGACGAACTTATCTCTGTCCCCTGAAGAGAGCTGGCTACCTATTGCTAGCATCTTTATCTGCATTTTACATATTCAGGTCAGTGACTGAACTTCTTCAGTATTCAAGTAAGGTAGTTTCATTTGCTGAGATGCTTTCTTCCTTTGCAGCTAGAAGCAGGCATCCAGAGTGGTGATATTGAGGGCTTCAAGTTCGTTGGGAGTGCTTGGAAGCTTATCTTCCCTGGTGCTGTAAAAGAGAAGGATGCTCACCATGTAAACAAGAGAGGATCTATCAGAACGGTACGATACCAGTAACTGTAAATCTCAAGTTCATGAAATCTCTGTCAATGTCCTGAATAAAAGTCGTTAAGGCCTTGCAAATGGCCGTTTAAACGGTAAAGGTCCCCTGCCCGTTACGTTTATGGACACTTCAAGGTTTGGTCGTTTATTCGGTTTAACGACCGTTAACGTTTAATAGACCCGTTTTATCGAGCACTTTATTTGGGTAAAGTTGCAAGTGTGTCATATGACATGGAATATTACCACATACATGGGATGAATACTAGCTTTGCTTTTCATTGCCACTTGAGTTGTTCATTCATTCAAATATTATTATTTAGATCCTGTTTAGTAGATAGAGCTTTAGATCTCAGCTCCACCTTAAATCTGAAATTTGTAGGCTAAAATAAGGTGAATTAAGTTTATATTTTTATTCTAAAATGTAAACAAGATGACCCACCTAAATACTCTTAATGTACTCACAGTTCTAACTCCACGAATCTGGTGGAGCTAAGAATACCTAGCTCCACCAGATCCACGCATCTGGTGGAGTTAGAGCTCTGCCAAACAAGACCTTAATTACATTCACATCATGCCATTTTTTTCTTCATGTCACTGCCGTGGACAATTGTTGATAGTCTATTAGTTCTATTCTGTAGGCATGAACGAAGATAAATTAGATGGTTATTTTATGACTACAAACACATGTATATATTTATCTGAATTTTAAATAGTTAAAGCGTTTATAAAACTGTTTACAAAGTCACTTACCGTATAAATACTAAAAGGTGGGTGACCGTTCGTTTACGTTTACCGTTATTTAGAATATTGATCTCTGTTAAGTTAAACTTATGTAATCTCCTCCTGCATTTGTTCAGGGCCACAGAGACAACACAAGAATACCATCGGCGCATGAATCTAGAGAAAAGCTTCGCAATTCAGATTTCTTCAAGAGGAAACTTGATGAGCCCAACGACGAGAAACAAAAGAAGTCGGATTGGAACTGAACGCAAAGGGGCTCGTTTCTCCTACATTTTCATGAATATCAAGAAAATTAATGGTATAGGGAGATGCATATCTCTGCATGTATTTGTATAAAGTCACGTGGCTGCACGCGAAACTGAAGTGGAATTGTAGCAGACATGCAGTGTGGAATTTTCTTCACCGCAAGATTTTGTCCTGTTAAATTAGTACGTACGTGTAGCTAGTTCCCAAGGTAGTGTACAAGGTGTTGGAGGTGAGACAAGCAGGCTGATAAGACACATGGTGATTTCAAGTTTCTTCTGAGTTGTGTGATGTTTATAGCATTCACCACACCAGTGATGGTGCATGCAGGTGCGCAGCGGTGGAACTCAAAAAATTTAAATGTGGATGTATAATAAATTTGTAGTTTTATTTAATAATTTTGTAATATTATAAATTCAACACATATATTTAAAAATTTGCTAAAAGTATAATACAAATAGTTTTAAGGTTTTAAAAACCACAATCTACTAAAATCAGAATCAATTTAATCAATATATTTAATCTATTGAAGGCGTAATTTTATAGCGTATGCGAGAGCATACCCGCACCCTTAGTTTCGCTGTTGCAAGTGCGGTCCTTCAGAGGTGGGCACTCGGGCCAGGCTCTTTTGGGCCGACTCGAGGCACAGCCGGATGGGGTGTTGAACCTGGCCGCACTGGAGAGGGGGAAGGGGACACTCATGCCACCGTGGCCTCGCCCATCGAGGTCGCGCCATGACCTGTCCCCACGCCTGTGCTGTGTCGTTTTGACCACCACTGTGGCCCGCGCCCTCAGCCTCCTCCACTGTGGTCGTGGGCCGCACGCCCGAGCCCTCTGCCGTGTCCCC
The DNA here is from genome assembly GCA_036346355.1 of Rhipidocladum racemiflorum. Taxonomy (NCBI): domain Eukaryota; kingdom Viridiplantae; phylum Streptophyta; class Magnoliopsida; order Poales; family Poaceae; genus Rhipidocladum; species Rhipidocladum racemiflorum. Next base: position 63,165,780 of record CM070576.1, on the reverse strand, counting down.
GCGCGCCTCCTCTGCTGTGGCTGCAGTGTCCCCGTGCGTGCGTCGTGTCACCATGGAGGGGGCTGTGAGCCTGTGAAGGAGCAGTGAGGGGGCGGTGCGGAGGGGCGAGCACCGACGGTGGAGAAGTCCGTGCCGCCGGGGTTAAAGAGGGAAGGCAAGGTCGACGGGGAAGGAGAGGCCGAGGCCAGCGCCTTGTCACGCGGGGAAAGGGAGGGGAGCTGAGGCCGACGAGGAAGGTGACGGGAGGCCGAGGTCGGTGGGGAAGAGGAGGGGAGGCGAGGCACCGAGGAAGGGAACGGGAGGCCGGCGAGGAAGGGGACGAGAGGCGAGGCGCTGAGGAAGGGGAGGGGAGGCCAGCGAGGAAGGAGACGAGAGGCGAGGCGGCGAGGAATGGGAGGGGAGGCTACCGAGGAAGGGGACGGGAGGCGACGTGCCGAGGAAGTGGAGGGGTGGCCGAGGACAGTGGAGAAGGGGAGGGGAGGGGAGGCGTCGTACGGTGAAAAAGAGAGAGGAGGGCGATAGAGAGAGATAAGGAAAAGAGGGGCGGGCCAGGCGGCACGTGCGTTCGACTGGAAAAGGAAGGAGAGTGAGGGTAAAAGAGAGGGAAAAGAGGGGGAGAGAGAGGGAAAAGAAGGACAGAGAGAGGGGGGAATAGAGGGAAAAGAGGGGGGGGGAGAGAAACACCTACGGGTCCTAGTTCGTTTGATTCATTTTTAAAGAGTCATTGTTAAGAGTTGAGTTTGATTTGGTGACTCATGTGTGTGCAGGTGTCAGTGAAGAAACACCTGTTGATGCTATTGTTAGGAGTCGGGACGAACGCCATCGAATCAATTTGGAATGTGATCGTCATGTACTGATTAGCTCATATGTTAGGAATTTGATTTGGAATGGGGGAGTAATGGCGGCCGATCAAGTTAATTTAGTTTGGAATTTCTCTAGAAACGCTAAATTTAGAAGCTTATTGGTTGTCATGTGCTAGGTGGGATGTATATATCATGATATATGATATGGCTATATATAGCTCTTTGACCATTGCTCATCCCCATCTGACTCTCTATGTCACTCTCTTTGGCCCACTCTCACTTTCTCAGTCCCTCTCTTTCTCTCTCCCTCCCCTCAGTCTGCAGCACGCCTAGCTCTCTCCCTGCCCTCGGCTGGCAACGGGTGAGAAAGAGAGACGACAAACATGCAAGAGAGATAGAGAGAGGGAGTGTTTGGGAGAGACGAGCGAGAGATAGGGATGGCAAAAATACCCGTGGGTCCGGGTCTGGGTCCAAATTTGGACCCACGGGTATATTATTTCGGGTCCGGGTTTGAGTCCGGGTCCGGATCTCATTTTGGACCCGTGGGTACCTAAATCCGGACCCGACAAGAAAATATCCATTGTATGAAATAGAATTGTAGATAACAAACATCATCTATTGTTGCTTATCGTTGCTTTGTTATTATATGCATGTAGTCTATATCTTAATCCGGGTAATGAAGTCTTAAAATTTAATCAAATTCTATAAACTTTAGCTACTCAAAAAAATGAAAATAGAATTCTATTGTTCGGGTCTGGGTACCCGTCGGGTCCAGGTCTGGGTCCGGGTCCAGACTTCGGGTCTCGGGACCGTCCGGGTCCACTGAGGTTGGACCCGGAGGGACCCGAACCCGTTGCCATCCCTAGCGATATATATATATATATATATATATATATATATATATATATATATATATATATATATAGAGAGAGAGAGAGAGAGAGAGAGCGCTGAGAGAGATTGAGAGAGACATGTAAGAGAGGTAAGAGGGTTGAGAGAGTTTGGGAGAGATGGGCGAGAGAAAGCAACTTCTTGCAATATAAAAGTCTGTATACTAAGGAGCATATATTGTGTACTCACGCAAGCACTGTAATGTTACTTTGTACCTTTTTAAGATTGAATAAAAATTAATTCTTTTTTCCTTAATATTGTATCCACTGCCTCAACTCCTTGTGTATCCGGCTTTTTTCCTCTCGTCGCAACAGTGCAAATTAATGGGCCGGGTCTGAGCCAGCACGACATGAAGCAGACATGAAGTGTAAATGGGCCGTGCCTAGGCTCGTTGGCATAGCACGGCATGACATGATTCATACACAAAACACGATGGATCCATACCGAGCCGGCCTGGCACCCACCTCTAGTCCTACAGTGGCTTTGGAAAATTGGAAGCGAGCCCTCGCACTCCCCCCTTCCACGCACACGATTCCTACTTCCAACCTAGCAAGCAGTCAACCACCAGTAAACTCGCGTGGTGAAGCTGGCGCAATGTGCAACCGCACTCAACTTCCACTGTATCGAGGCGCACCACGCGCACTTGGTTGCTTCCTCGTCAGCACCGCCTTAGACCACCCGTGTGGTCCCGAGGTGGTTTCTCTCCATCACCGTCCTTTTGCCTTCGCTCCTAGCTCACTTAGAAGCAAGGTTTCAAATTTTGTTTTGAATTAAATCTCGTCACGCACCGAAATCCGAAATTTCGCCGAGATCTCGTTATTTCGGAAGAATTCCGAACGAAATACAAAAACCAAAATTTAAATCCGGTCAAGTTTTAATCAAATCTCGGTCCATTTCACCGAGATCTCGGCGAGATTCAACGAGATCTCGGACTTTAAATTTTTTAGGGTTTTTCAATTTCGCTGGAATTATGATTTACCGACTATCCCACATGGGAAACGACGCGAAGAATCTAATCCGGTCAAATTCGGCCCAATCCGGTAAAAAAAAATTCAAATCTCGGTCAAAAAACCGAGATTTCGGTCTATTTCACTGAGATTTCGCCGAAATTATAGGGTACTGTAGCACTTTTAAATTTTTTTAGGGTTTTTTAATTTCGCCGGGATTATAGAACTCGGGGGGGTCCGAAATCCGAAATTTCGCTGAAATTTCGCGAGTTTTTGGCGAGAATTTGAACCCTGCTTAGAAGTACGCTTATGGGCTTATGGCTTTACCTACCCCATCGATGAACAAGAGACCGCATGTAGAAACGGCAAAAATACCCGTGGGTCCGGGTACCCGATCCGACGGGTCCGGGTCCAAATTCGGACCCACGGGTATATTAGTTTGGGTTCGGGTTCGGGTTCGGGTCCGGGTTCGGGTCCGGGTCTCATGTTGGACCCGTGGGTACCCAGACCTGGACCCGACTCTAGGTAGAAGGTGAAGTGAACTTAAAATAGATTACTATGCACCCTTATCACAAGTCACATCATAGCTCAATGGAGGGAACCATGTGATTGAATCAAGAGGTCTTGTCTTCAAACCCCATTCTAGCTAAATTTTTTCCATTTTATTTGAATATCTCAATGACCTCATGCATGCAAACCTCAAATAACGGGTTCGGGTCCGGGTCCGAGATTGGACCCGTGACTGATTTCGGGTCTCGGGTCCGAGTCCACGGAGGTTGGACCCGGAGGGACCCGGACCCGTTGCCATCCCTAACTGCATGAAACTGCCAGCGCGGTACGCCCCGCCCCGAATGTTTAGAACCTCCAAACCTGCGTACCACACACGCACGCGTGAACATATTCAAATTCAGGTAGCTACTCAATCTAGTAGTACTTGGGAGTAGGGCTGTAAACGTGCCGAGCTCTAGCGGGCTTGGGGCTCTCAGGCTCAAGCTCTGTAAGGCTCGAGCCGTGCTTAAGTTGGGGTCCGAGCCTTAATCCAGGCACAAGCTCGGCTCAGTCCAAGCTCGAGTAGGCTCGAGTAAGCTCGGTAAGCATAACAAGCTCGAATAAGCTCGGTAGACTCGAGTTAGCTCGGTAAACCTGGTAAGCTCGATAACAAACTCAAGTAAGCTCGATTCATGAAAGCTCAATCCAGACTTGAGTAGACTCACGACCTATTCGAGCTTGGCTCAGTGAAGCTCGCGAGCTCGAGATCGAACTCGAGTTCGGCTCGTTTGGAGCACGAACCGAGCCTGTACCAAGCCGAGCTCGAGTAACTCGCGAGCTCGAGCTTTTTTACACCCCTACTTGGGAGTTTATTGCACTTCCGACCTTACACCCTTACCCCATGTTATTGTCAGCAGGCAGGTTTGTCCATCATCCTGGCTTCGACCGGACTGTTTGGAGTGCTTTTGCTGTTAGTTATATTGTTGCTTCACTTGCACCGCAGAAAGGAATATTTTGAACTTTATAACCGATGAGACGTTTATTGCGAAGCATTGCTAGGTGAATTAGCCAAAATGAATACATCTTGCCGAATAATTCCTTTTTGGCATGGATACCTAAAAAACGCTTTCAAAAAGTGCTTCCGTGCATTTTTTTTTTCTCGGTACAAGTTACATGAATTTTAAAGCAAGTGAAGTAGGTAAATAATTATTATCTACCATTCATCTATATTTTAATATTTATGTAATTTCTAAAAAGAGATGCACCTCTCTTACATAATCTAGTGTTTAATCGCAAAAAACACCTATTGTCTAACCCAAGGTTCAAAATCCCGGCAAGATTTCAACCCCCTCCGAGATTCATAATCCTGGTGAAATAAAAAAATTTGATTTTTTTTTAAATTGCTATAGTAACTTCAAATCTCGGTGAGATTTTTGTAAATTTCATTGAGATTTCGGTTAATCTAGATGAGATTTTATGTTTTTGGCTGAATTGCTACGTTTTTGTGCCGAATTTGGGACTATTTTTTTTTGTAGAGAATTAGAATGCCATTTATAAGGAATACATCTAAATTTGTTTGAAATATATACACACACAAACAAATTATATATGTATATGCAAGTGATGTGATGCATCTTTTGTTAATGAATAGTAGGTGCATGTGTGTTTCATCTAAAAAATAGGAATTCTGTGACTTATGTTATCAAGCTATTCTTTCATGGTTATTTGAAAAAAAAAATAGCCGTGGGAGACTATTTTATAATATTTCATACTGTCCTCAAGCTTGATCATCTTCTAAAAATTTTATGGTAACATTAGTGATGCATCAAGACCATACACAAAAAATTTCAAAATTTTCTAACGTGGTTTGAACCATTTTTCATTCGGTTGAAATTTTCTAGTCAACCTTCAGTAGCACTATCCGGATTTTTAAAAATTCCTCAAGCTTAATAATCATATGAAAATTCTATACAAATATTATGGATATTTCAGGACCATCCGCAAAAAATTTCAAAAGTGTCTAACATGATCTGCACTATTTTTCATTCGACTGAAATTTATCGGTCAACCTTTTATCAGGACAGTAGCACTACTATAATTTTTAAAAATTCCTTGAGCTTGATCATCATCTAAAAATTTTATGGGAACATATGTGTCATGACCATCCAAAAAAAATTCAAATTTTTTTAACGTTGTTCGAACCATTTTTCTTTCAGTTGAAATTTACCGAGATTTCGATAATTCTGAATGAAATGTCAAATTTTTGGTTGAAATTTTGGAAATCTCGGTCAAAAAAGTTTAGATATGAAATTTTCTTTTTGAATTTCGTTTGAAATAATGAGGTTTCACAGAAATTTTAGATTTCAAAATTTTCATTTGAAATTTGGGACCTTGGTCTAACCCATCATGATTATGATCACACATTTTTAACCATATGATATTATGATGGCGTGCATCAATGTTTCAAATTTTCTTTTCGGTTCACATCTCGTCACCCTCTGAAATCTGAAAATTTGACAAAAACTAGTTATTTTGAATGAAATTCGGACAAAATACAAAAAGTAAAATTCAAATCCAGAATATTTTTGGACCGATATTTTTGCCAAAAAACCGGAATTTCGTTCGAAATTGCTGAAATCTTTGTAAATTTTAACTTAACAAAAAATAGTCCAAATGATGTTAAAAAATTTCGAAATTTTTTGTGGATGGTCCTGACCCATCACTTATGTTCCCATAAAAATTTCAAAAGATAATCCAGCCTGAGAAATTATAAAAAATTCTGACAGTGGTACTGTCGGCATGGTTGGTCTCAAGATGGTCTCCAGAGTGAAGAGGGTACAAAAGATTGTGAAATGGTCTCCATGCAAGGAAGACCCGAAGTCCCAGTTGGTCTTTGGCGCTTAGATAAGGCCCAAGGTCATGGGTTAAAATCCCACTCAAAACAACTTTTTTCATTTTTTTTGAATCTAACTCATTAATACAATGGCATCAGACTTCAAGTCAAAAGGAAAATTAAAGGTCTACAATCTCTCTGACGATGATTAATATACCCTATTCTATTTTTGGGCCTAAGTCTCATAAGGAAAAAGAGCCCATAAATAAAGACAAGGCTCAAGGTCCATTACCTAGTTTAGATTTCAACCAGAGCAAAATTTAGTTATGTGGAAATATTCCTGACCAATGTACAAAGCATTAATCGAAGATATGGTATACCGTGCTTACCCCGACCAGTTATAAACACACTGGTCGGGATAACCCCGACCAGCGTACAGGTCGATTATGCTATAGCCTTTGCTCCGAACTGATTGAGGTTGGGAAGGAAGTTACCACCGCATAAGACTAGCGTGCGGGAGACGCTTTCTTTGATAGGTACATACAACCGTTTAAACTTGATTACACCCCATCATCATCATTCGATGAGGGAGTATTCACCCACTCCGTCAATTCCAGATTTTGCGTTTGCGCAGTCACGGAGGAGACAGATGCATAGTGAGTGAATAAACAACGTGAAGCTCGGGAAAAGGCAGTCTAGGAGCAATGCGAGAGCCTCACAGTTGCCAAATAAAAGGTTGTGGAAGAGGCGATACACCTTTACCACAACAGCCAGCCAGGAATCTCGCTAAGGCCAGATCCTTTGGGAGTTGTCTCTGACCTACCTTTCCAACCATGCTACAGGTTCTAAGTGAAGGGTTTCGTAGCATGGAAAACAAAAATTTTTCCTACGATTGCAACCAAACACCAAGATCATATCTAGGAGATGCAAGTAAACGGTTTCAGAAGGACTCACCCTCGTAGACCGAAAGCGGGAATAACGTTCCCGCAAACAAACGTGGTTGATGTAGAGGTACACTCCCGACTTCAAAGTCGCGAAGATGAGCGCCACAAACGGCAGCGCCTCCGTACTTGGTCACACGTACGGATCAACGATGACCTCCAATCCCTCGTTCAGCGGGCAGCGAAGTAGTGGATCCTCGAAAACTCCAACAACACTACACCTTAGTGGTGGTGGTGAAGAAATAATTTCAGCGGCCGGCTTAAGCCACGGCTCGAAAAGCGGATCCGCAGGAGGAGGGAGAATGGACCAACCAAAGGGTCATGGATGAACACCAAAAAGAGAGGAGCTCCTCCCTCCCTTTTATAGGAGGAGGAGGAGGCATGCCAAGGGGTGGGGTGGCCGGCGCATGGGGGGGCTGCCCCTTGCCCTCCCTCTCTTCATGTGAGTGATCTCTCCACTCACAAATTAACCACTTTGATTTCCATTAAAACCCCACTCAAGAAAATGAAAGGTTTTCTCCCATAAACATTTTTATTTCAGATTTAATATTTGTTAATTCTTTTAATTAACAAACATTAACATATACCCCCTTTAACTATTCCGATATCCCGAAACTATTCCGGCGATACTCAAAGCTTGATCCTATCTTGTCCATATTTTTCTCCTGTTTCGTATCCACTCAAATGCATCGATGAACCTTAAGTGTGTCACCCTACGGTTCGTGAATAAAATGGACATGATTGAGACTCCTCTCGAGATCAATAATCATCGGCGGGATCCGAGATCCATAATGACTCCCATTCACTCAACGATGAACTAGTGATCGCGTAAACCGTAAAACGACATAACCAATTCCTTTTGTCTCCACGATATTTTACTTGTCAGGGATCCGATCATCAGTATCAACTATACCTAGTTCGATCCCTTTACCGACAAGTACTCTTTACTCGTTCGTGATATAACATTCTTGTGACCTAGTCACATGCTTGCAAGCGATGTCAATGTGATATCACCGAGAGGGCCCAGTATATCTCTCCGTCATCTGGATGGACAAATCCCACTCTTGATGCATGAGCCTCAACTAATACTTTCATAGTACCCAAATCCATCTTTATAGTCACCGTGTTACGGAGTGACGCGTTTGATGTCATCAAAGTACTCTTAGGAATTAGTGATTGACATCATCTCATGGTCTAAGGAAAAGAGCTATTTGAATGTGTTTGATACAGCAACAAACTAAATGACTTGATCGTATTTGCTATACCAACTTGGGTGTGTGTTCATCACATCATTCTTCTAATGACATGACCCGTTATTAATAACATCCAATGTTCATGATCGTGAAACCTTGATCATCGGTTAATCAACGAGCTAGTTTAAAAGAGGCTTTACTAGGAACCTTTTTGTTTATTAAACACACATGTATTAACGTTTACGATTAATACAATTTTAGCATGAGAAATAAACATCTATTATAAAAATGGAATATGATAATAAAAAAATTAATATTGCCTCTCGGGCATATTCCCTTGATCTCCCACTTGCACTAGAGTCAATAATCTAGATTACATTGTGATGATTCTAACACCCATTGAGTTACGGTGTTGATCATGTTTTGCCCTTGGGAGAGCTTTAGTCAACGAGTCCGCCACATTCAGATCCGTGTGCACTTTGCAAATCTTTATATCGCCATCCTTGACATGTTCACGGATGGAGTGAAACCGACGCTTAATATGTTTGGAATTCTTGTGTGACCTTGGTTCTTTAGCATTGGCTATGGCACCATTGTTGTCACAATAGATAACCATCGGGTCCAACGCACTCGGAACCACACCTAGTTCGGATATGAACATCTTCATCCAAACCGCTTCTGCCGCTTCAAGCGGCAATATATTCGCCTCTGTTGAAGATCACGCCACCACAGATTGCTTGGAACTTCTCCACTCACTTTGCTCCTCCATTCATTTCAAAAATGTACCGGATTGAGACTTAGAGTCATCAGGATCGATTGTCAAAGCTAGCGTCGGCGTAACACTTTGCGACGAGCTCTTCTTCACCACCATATATGAGAAACATATCCTTAGTTCTTCTTAAGTACTTAAAGATATTCTTGACCCGTCCGATGTTCAAAACCTGGATCGGTAGTACACCGCTAGTCAAACTAATAGCATGTGCCACATCCGGTCTTGTACACAACATAGCATACATGATAGAGCCTATGGTGAAGCATAGGAATCTTATTCATTACTTCTCTATCTTCTGCTGTATTTGGACTCTGAGTCTTACTCAACGTCTTGCCTTGCATCATAGGTAAGAACCCTTTCTTACTTTCGTCCATTCTAAACTTCTTTAGAATCTTGTCAAGATATGTACTTTGTGCTCGCCCAAGTAAGCGTCTCGATCTATCTCTATAGAGTTTGATGCCTCAAATATATGCCGCTTCACCAAGGTCCTTCATTGAAAACTTCTTGTTTAAGTAATCTTTTACACTTTTCAAAAGTTCTATATCATTTCCTATCAACAATATGTCATCCACATATAATATCGTAAATGCTATAGAGCTCCCACTCACTTTCTTGTAAACACAAGATTCTCCGTAAGTTTGGACAAATCCAAAACCTTTGATTACCTCATCAAAGCGGAGATTCCAACTTCGTGATGCTTGCTTGAGTCCATAAATGGATCGCTGAAGTTTGCATACCTTATTAGCATCCTTAGGATCAACAAAACCTTTGGGTTGTATCATATACAACTCTTCCTCAATGTTTCCATTAAGGAACGCAGCTTTGACATCCATCTGCCAGATTTCATAATCGAAAAATGCGGCAATTGCTAACATAATCCTAACAGACTTTAGCATCGCTACGGGTGAGAAAGTCTCATCGTAGTCAACTCCTTGAATTTGTCGAAAACCGCTTTGCGACAAGTCGAGCTTTATAGACGGTCACATTACCATCAGCGTCTATTTTCTTTTGAAAATCCATTTGTTCTCAACGGCCTTACGGTCATTGGGTAGGTCCACCAAAGTCCATACTTGGTTTTCATACATGGATCCCATTTCGATTTCATGGCTTCTAGCCATTTGTCGGAATCTGGGCTCATCATCGCTTCATCATACGTCGCGAGGTCATTATTCTCAACTACCATGACATTCATAGTAGGAACATAAAAGTCGAGCAAGCGTTATGCGCTCTTGTTGACCTGCGAGGTGCGGTAGTGTTCTCTTTCGGAGTTTCATGATCCTTATCATTAGTTCCCTCTTCATTTGGTGAAGTCAACTCCGAAACAACTTCCGGCACTGCTGCACTTGCCATTCCATGAAGAGAAGGTTCAACAACCTCGTCGAGTTCTACCTTCCTACTACTCACACCTTTGAGAGAAACTCTTTTTCCAAAAGGATCCATTCTTGGCAATGAAAACCTTGCCCTCGGATCTGTGATAGAAGGTGTACCCAATTGTTTCTTTAGGGTATCCTATGAAGACGCATTTTTCCGCTTTGGGTTCGAGTTTATCGGGTTGAAGTTTCTTCACATAAACATCGCATCCCCAAACTTTTAGAAATGACAGCTTAGGTTTGTTGCCAAACCATAATTCATACGGTGTCATTTCAGCGGATTTAGATGGTGCCCTATTTAAAGTGAATGCATTTGTTTCTAGTGCATGACCCCAAAATGAAAGTGGCAAATCTGTAAGGGACATCATAGATCGAACCATATCCAATAAAGTACGATTACGGCTCGGATACACCATTCTGTTGTGGTGTTCCAGCAGAGTGAGTTGTGAAACTATTCCACATTGTTTCATGTGTGTGCCAAACTCGTAACTAAGATACTCTCCTCCACGATCGGATCGTAGAAATTTGATCTTTTGTTACGATGATTTTCTACTTCACTCTGAAATTCTTTGAACTTTTCAAATGTTTCAGACTTGTGTTTCATTAAGTAAATATATCCATATCTACTCAAATCATCCGTGAAAGTAACTAAGTAACGATATCCACCACGCTACCGACACACTCATTGGACCACACACATCGGTATGTATGATTTCCAATAAGTCGGTTGCCGCTCCATTGTACCGGAAAAGCGGGGTTCTAGTCATCTTGCCCATGAGGCATGGTTCACATGTCTCAAATGATTCATAATCAAGTGATTCTAGTAGTCCATCGAATGGAGCTTCTTCATGCGTTTAACACCAATATGACATAAGCGGCAATGCCACATATATGCAGCAATATCATCATTCAACTTAATTCTTTTGGCATTCACATTATGAACATGTGTACTATTATCAAGATTCAAAATAAACAAACCATTCTTTTGGTGCATGACCATAAAAGATATTATTCATATAAATTGAACAACCATTGTTCTCCGACTTGAATGAATAACCGTCTCGCATTAAACAAGATCCAGATATGATGTTCATGCTCAACGCAGGCACTAAATAACAATTATTTAGGTTTATAACTAATCCTGATGGTAATTGGATAGGTAGCGTCCGACGGCGATCACATCAACTTTTGATCCATTGCCGACGCCGCATCATTACCTCATCCCTTGCTAGTTGTCGCTTATTCCTTAGCTCTGTTTGAGTTACATATGTTAGCAACCGAACCGGTATCAAATACCAGGCACTACTGCGAGTACTAGTAAGGTACACATCAATAACATGTATATCATATATACCTTTGCTCACTTTCCGTCCTTCTTATCGGCCCGGATATTTTGGGCGATTGCGCTTCCGATTGCCCAGTGCCCTTGCAATAAAAACATTCAAGATGTCGACTTAGGGCCAGCCTTGGTCTTCTTCTCGAGATGTAGCAACAGACTTGCCCTTCTTCTTGAAGTTTCCCTTAGACTTACCTTTCTTCTTGAAATCGATAGTCTTTTGGACCATCAACACTTGATGTTCCTTCTTGATCTCCACTTCAGCTTTTAGCATTGTGAAGTTAGGAGAGACTTCTTCATGCCCTGCATGTTGTAGTTCATCACAAAGCTCTTGTAGCTTGGTGGCGGAGGATCTGGAGAACACGATGAATTCCTAGCTCAATGGGGATCGTTATTCCCAAAGCTATGAGTTTATCGGCGTACCCGAACATTTTGAGTACGTGCTCACTAACGGAGCTGTTTTCCTCCATCATGCGGCTAAAGAACTTTTAAAGCTTCATAACTCTCTCTGCGGCATGGGTGTCGAAGATCATTTTCAACTCCCTCATTGTATCAAAAGCATTGCTTTGTGCTCAAAGCGTTTTTCGCGGCTCGGGCTCAAGGCCATACAAAATGCCGCATTGAACTAAAGCGTGGTCCTCCTTGCGAGTCAAGAAAACATTTTTCTCCTCCTCGGGGCATCATCGTAGGCGGGTCACCTAGCGGTGCTTCTAGCACATAGCTCCTTTGAGCGTGGCGAGGAGAATCCTCGAGGTTAAGGGCCCGATTGGTAAAGTTGCTACCATTGGTGGCTAGTTTCTCTTTCTCCATGAGCAGTTGAAATTGAAAATAGGGGTGCCATCTACAACATATTTGCAAAGTTATTTAGACTAAGTTCATAATAGATTAAGTTCAATGTTAATTCAAAATTAATACGAGAACTCCCACTCAAAAACAACATCCCTCTAGTCATCTTTAGTGATTACATGAACCAAATTCACTATCACGAAACCGATCATCACGTGAGGCGGCATAGTTTCAAAGGCGAACATCAATATGTTCATCATATCATCCATATGACTCATGCTTTACCTTTAGGTTCGTGTTCGAGGCCATGTCTGTACATGCTAGGCTCGCCAAGTAGAACCAAAGTATTTGCATGTGTAAATCGCTTACACCCGTTGTATGCGAGCGTAGAGTCTATCACACCCGATCATCACGTGGTGCTTGAAGCGACGAACTTTCTTAACGGTGCATACTATGGAAGAACACATTATTATCTTGATATTAATTTGGAGGATCATCTTATAGTGCTATCGGCGTGATCATAATCAAGCAAAATAAGATGCATAAAAGGATTAACATCACATGCATGAATAAAGTGATATGATATGGTCCTTTCAGACTTGATCTCCATCTTGTGCGACATGGTATGATCTCCATCATTCCACCGCATGGCACCAAGGTCCATGATCTTTGCCATCTTGATTGTCTTCCTCCATTACAATATATCACATGGACATATATTTAGCACGCTTGAGGCCATAAAAGAAAAACAACCAAATGGCTCCTGTAGGTTGTTTAAATTTACAATAAATTTCATTTCATACAACAATCTTTGTATCAATGACCATATCACATCACAAGCCCTGCAAAAACAAGTTAGACGCCTCTAATTTATTTTTGCATATTTTACGTGGTTTTGGGCTTTCTAGGAAAAACTATTCTTACCTACGAACAAGAACCACAGCGGTGATAAAAACATTATTAGCAAACCGTTGTAAATTAGATCATGACTATAGTGGGAGAAAGCGACACCATAAAGCCACTTATGCAATACTAGTTGCATGTCGGCGTGGAACAAGTCTCATGTGCGAGGACATGTAAGGTTAGTCCGGGCCGCTTCAAATCCCACTATGCCACCATGATCCAAAATACACGAAAGTATGCAATAACATGATCATCAACGCCCACATCCACATGTGTTTTAAACCGTACAAAACATCTACGCATAGACACGGCTCGATACCAGAAGGGTTTCGTAGCATGGAAAACAAAAATTTTTCCTACGATTGCAACCAAACACCAAGATCATATCTAGGAGATGCAAGTAAGCGGTTTGAAGGACTCACCCTCGTAGACCGAAAGCGGGAATAACGTTCCCGCAAACAAACGTGGTTGATGTAGAGGTACACTCCGACTTCAAAGTCGCGAAGATGGCGCCACAAGCGGCGGCGCCTCCGTACTTGGTCACACGTGCGGATCAGCGATGACCTCAATCCCTCGTTCGGTAGGCAGCGAAGTAGTGGATCCCCGGAAAACTCCAACAACACTACGACTTAGTGGTGGTGGTGAAGAAATAATTTCAGCGGCCGGCTTAAGCCACGGCTCAAAGCGGATCGGCGGGAGGAGGGAGAATGGACCAACCAAAGGGTCATGGATGAACACCAAAAGAGAGGAGCTCCTCCTCCCTTTTATAGGAGGAGGAGGAGGCATGCCAAGGGTGGGGTGGCGGCGCATGGGGGCTGCCCTTGCCCTCCCTCTCTTCATGTGAGTGATCTCTCCACTCACAAATTAACCACTTTGATTTCCATTAAAACCCCACTCAAGAAAATGAAAGGTTTTCTCCCATAAACATTTTTATTTCAGATTTAATATTTGTTAATTCTTTTAATTAACAAACATTAACATATACCCCCTTTAACTATTCCGATATCCGAAACTATTCCGCGATACTCAAAGCGATCCCTGTCTTGTCCATATTTTTCTCCGGTGTTTCGTATCCACTCAAATGCATCGATGAACCTTAAGTGTGTCACCCTACGGTTCGTGAATAAAATGGACATGATTGAGACTCCTCTCGGATCAATAATCATCGGCGGGATCGGAGATCCATAATGACTCCCATTCACTCAGCGATGAACTAGTGATCGCGTAAACCGAAAACGACATAACCAATTCCTTTTGTCTCACGATATTTTACTTGTCCGGATCCGATCATCGGTATCAACTATACCTAGTTCGATCCCTTTACCGACAAGTACTCTTTACTCGTTCGTGATATAACATTCTTGTGACCTAGTCACATGCTTGCAAGCGATGTCAATGTGATATCACCGAGAGGGCCCAGTATATCTCTCCGTCATCTGGATGGACAAATCCCACTCTTGATGCATGAGCCTCAACTAATACTTTCATAGTACCCAAATCCATCTTTATAGTCACCGTGTTCACGGAGTGGCGTTTGATGTCATCAAAGTACTCTTAGGAATTAGTGATTGACATCATCTCATGGTCTAAGGAAAAGAGCTATTTCGAATGTGTTTGATACAGCAACAAACTAAATGACTTGATCGTATTTGCTATACCAACTTGGGTGTGTGTTCATCACATCATTCTTCTAATGACATGACCCCGTTATTAATAACATCCAATGTTCATGATCAGGAAACCTTGATCATCAGTTAATCAACGAGCTAGTTTAAAAAGAGGCTTTACTAGGAACCTTTTTGTTTATTAAACACACATGTATTAACGTTTCTGATTAATACAATTTTAGCATGAGAAATAAACATCTATTATAAACATGGAATATGATAATAAACAATTTATTATTGCCTCTCGGGCATATTCCCTTCACTAAGGTTGATGGTAAGGGACTTAAATATGGTTCCTAATAGTTCACAAGAGGAAACTCCTATGGATAAAGTTCGTATTATATCTAATGTAATTCTAAATCAACCTGTGGATGGGGACAATGTACCACTCATAAGGTCATTAGCTATTGATTTGGAATAAGCTGTTGCAGAAGTACATAATTGAAAGCATCTAGGCCCCCTATTGTATTACTTAAATTATTTGTTGGGTTTTGGTGCTTGATGTTCAACTAAATTAGTTTCTAGTGGATTTCCTCAGAAAGGAGGATCAAGATTAAGGATCCCTTATTCCTAGTTCTTTGACTTGGGAGTTGATTCAAGTCTTTTAGGTGTGTTATTCCTAGTTTTCAACCGTACTATAAAGAGGGATTTTGCATAAGTTCAAAATCTTGGTTCCTAGGACATTCTATTAAGACTACTTGGAGCTTAGGTTAAATCTTTTCAGATTCCTCTAAAAATCTTGTCTTGAGTTCATATCCCTTTCTAGTCAAAATCTAACTGAACTCAAACCGAGCGTTTCCCATTTACACCGGACCAAGTTTTTGGGTCCGGTGCAGATAGGCTTTCTCTTTGAAACCAACTTGAGTGTATTGAGGCTACAACGGACCGAAAATTTCCTTTTGCTTCAGACCACTTTCCTTGGTCCGTAGTAAACTTAAAACTTACTGGTTTGCTGCTTGTATCCAATTTCTTTCTTGAGTCATGATCAGTAAGTTTGCCTTCTACAACAGACCAAGTTTTTAGGTCTGTCGCAAACGTGCATTTCGTTATCTCTCAACGGACCCCTTTTTGCTCAGTGCATGTGTACAACGGACCAACTCTTCTTGGTCCGACGTAGATGCCTTTTTCGCTGGTTTGGGTCCGTAGTACTTTGAGCCTCTTGTATATTTTGTCAATCCTTGTCAGATACAATCATTTTGAGTTGTCTTTTCAGTCTGACATTGGCAAACGGCTACCTGTTGCAAATAACGGTTATTTCCTTCCTGTAGCCTATTTAAGCAGTTCAGAGGCTCTCCCAAAATAGAACTACACATCTCTTTGACATCTAGCATCCCAAAAGCTCAAAAGCCCTCAAAGAGATCAAGCTCAACTCTGAAAAACAAAAACCTACTTTCTTACAGCTCCAAGTAAAGTCTAGTTTCAGTAGTTTCTAGTGAACCAAGAGACAGGGCTTGTGGATGGTCTATTACTCTTGGAACTAGCTGTTCCTAGACGGTTTACTGGTGGTTGTAGTGTGACCTGTCCAACCGTGATTGTGGAAAGCCACTATCTTTGTGAGAGGTTTGGACTCACCTCACCGGAGTGGTAAAGAGTCACATTAGTGACAAACCCAGTTCCTCTGTTGAGAGTCACTGGTGGAGCAACACTTCTGTGGAAGTGCTCCAACGGGGACGTAGGAGATTTATCTCTGAACCTCGGTGAAAAATTCGCTTGTCTCTGCATCTGTTGTTTACTTTTGCTCGTTTCTCTATTATCTGTTACTTGTTCAGTGCTCTTTGTTGCTCAACCTTTTACTTGCTCAGATCCTTTCTTTAAACTGCTAAGTTGTCCTTAAATTACTTAGTTAATTTTGTTAAATTGTTAAAATTGCCTATTCACCCCCCTTCTAGGCCATACCGATCCTTTCACAATAGTTCCTAATAGTTCACAAGAGAAAACTCCTATGGATAAAGTTCGTATTATAACTAATGTAATTCTAAATCAACCTGTGGATGGGGACAATGTACCACTCATAAGGTCATTAGCTATTGATTTGGAATAAGCTGTTGCAGAAGTACATAATGTATCCCCGTCAATGAGATCTTTGACTGATTTTCACGTGGATCAATACTCGTTTGGTCGGTGTCAACAGAGCACCGATCACCAACAGAGGAGCAACCCACAAAGGAGAAGTGCTTTTTGATAGGCTTGGTTTAGGTGAAAATATTAGTTGTGGTTGGCAACTACCTCGTTCTCCTAATTATACAGAACAAATGCCTAATGTACGAACACGTTTGGGTTTGTATATAGTATGCAAAGCCTTTTATCTAGGGCTCAAGAATGTAACTTGGATTGAGAAATTCAAACCAGGTCATTTGGAAAGCTATGATGGAACTTAGAATTCATCAAAATTCCTCGAAATATATACCACCGTCATCCAAGATGATGGCGGCAACGAGAATGTAATGACAAATTATCTTCCCACTGTTCTTAAAGGATTCACAAAACTTGGTTCTTTAATCAACCAGAAGAATCCATCTCTAGTTGGAAAAACTTATGCCATGATATTTTAAACAATTTTAAAAGTTTTTATGCAAAGCCAGACAAAGAAGATGACCTACATCATCTTTGCCAAACCTGTGATTAGAATTTATATCAGTTTATTAAAAGATTTGCAGATATCTGTAATACAATTCCTAACATATCTGGTAATTCTATGATATGTGCATTCAAGCATTCCACAAGCTACATACGTTTCACGGAGGACCTCAACATTCACCTGCCATCTACGATATCAGAATTTTTTGATATGACATATCGATACTCAGATGCACATGAGACAGTTGAATGGAACTATATGGTCGACAAGGGACATACACCACCTCATCCAGGTCTGAAGATCATTGAAGGTAAAAAAACCCCTAAAAAGACCTTCACACCTGAAGACCGAAAAAGTAAAGGTAAGAAGAAGAATAAAAAAGATCTTTCAAAGAAAGGTCACAGGCATCTCTGAACGACCTGCGTACTCCAAGGATAAAACACCTTGAAAAAAGAAACCAGATCGAAGAGGTGACCAGTTCATTTCCAAAGGTTCCACTCCAAACAATGGGAATGGATGACGGTGTCCTCTGCGCAATGAACGAGGACACAACTTGCGCAATTACCGAACATAGCAAAGGTGCATGTATAAATTCTACTCTGGAAAGGGCCCTATGCCGACCTCACCAGAAGGATGAAGTATTAAAGATGCAGATGGTGACGAAGACATGGGCTATCAAAAACCAGACAACCATGTTGACATGATCTTTGGTGGATCATCTGCGAATTCTTCGAAGCGGCAATTTAAATCCGCTCTGAGGAAAGTCAATAACATCAACACCCGACCAGGAAGACCATACTTTCCAAACTGGTTAGATGTTGCGATCACCTTCAGCAAGGATGATTGCCCAAAAAAGTATGTGTGCTTATCGTAAACTTCCTTTGGTAGTATCTTCTACTATTAGCAATTGTAAAGTAGGAAGAGTTTTTGTGGATAGAGGAAGTTCATTCGATTTACTTTTTATCTATAATCTTGATGAAATGCAAATCTCTTATTCTAAGATATGACCTATGACAAATCCCCCTTCGAAATTGTTCCCAGTCCTTCGGTAACTCCAATAAGACACATTGTGTTACCTATTACTTTTGGAGATGCTTGTAATTTCAGGAATACGTTGATTTCATTTGAAGTTGTTGACTTTGAGTCTACATACAATGCCATTTTGGGTAGACCTTCCCTCACCAAATTCATGACAGTTACTTATTATGCTACAAGAGCCTCAAGATACCTGGTCCAAAAGGCGTGATTAGTGTGCAAGGTAATCCAACTACTGCACTGAATTGTGATTGAAAATTACTTGAAATTGTCAATCAAATACCATTAAGAGATACTAATGATGAAGATAAGTCCTGCAAGGTTGACAAACCTGGCAAATCAGAGAAGCTCTAGTCTAATCATCAGCCGAATGTGCAAATAAAGCTTATTCCCACCGACCCCACCGACCAGTTGAAAACTGTTTGGATAGGATAAAAAATGGTTACTAAATAGGAAGACGTGCTCATTGCCTTTCTCTGGGCTAATGCAGATGTATTTGTGTGAAAACCATCCGACATGCCTGGAGCCCTAAGGGAGGTATTGAGCATAGGTTAGTTATTTGACCTGAAATCCGACCAGTGAAGCAGAAGTTACGGCGATTCACTCCTGATCGGCAGTGGCTATTTGATAAAAGTCGGACAAACTCATAGAAGATTGCTTCATTCGCGAAGTTGATCATTCTGATTGGCTTACAAATCTGGTTATTGTCAAGAAGGCAAATGGTAAGTGACTAATGTGTCCATTTCACCAGCCTAAATACTACTTGTTCAAAAAATGATTTCCCTTTGCGCCGAATAGATCAGTTGATTGACTCAACAGCGGGTTGTGAAATGATAAGTTTCCTGAATGCATACTCAGGTTATCATCAAATAAGCATGACAAGATAAGATGAAGAGAAAACTTACTTCATAACCACGTTTGGAATCTACTACTACCAGAAGATGCCATTTGGGCTGAAAAATGCTGGAGCCATGTTCCAGCGCCTCATGCAGAAAGCTTTCATAAGCCAAATAGGAAGAAATCTAGAAGCTTATGTAGATCTCATTGCAAATTGCAAGGAAATCTCTAACCATTTGTCAGATTTGGCCAAAACATTCCGTAATTTGAAGAAGCATGGAATAACTTTAAATCCTAAAAAGTTTACTTTTGGAGTTTCTTTTGGCAAACTGCTAGGGTTTCTTGTTTGTTCACGCGTAATAGAAACTAATTTTAAGAAGATTCGATCATTAAATCCTAAAAATCTCCTTCAGTGAAGGAAGTACAATGATTAACTAATCGAATGACTCTCTCGGACGCTTTATATCTAGACTGAGAGAACTTGAATTACCTTTTTTTAAGGTAATAAGAAAACATGACAAATTCCACTA
Organism: Rhipidocladum racemiflorum; assembly: GCA_036346355.1. Taxonomy (NCBI): domain Eukaryota; kingdom Viridiplantae; phylum Streptophyta; class Magnoliopsida; order Poales; family Poaceae; genus Rhipidocladum; species Rhipidocladum racemiflorum. Next base: position 63,145,869 of record CM070576.1, on the reverse strand, counting down.
GTCGGATGAAGCAAAAATATCTTTTAAAAATATTAAAAATTATTTGTCAGGCCCACCAACATTGGTATCACATAATCTAGAGAAACCTTTGTTGTTCTATCTAGTGGATACAAATAATGTGGTTAGTGCTGCCCTAGTGTTGAACGAGATAGGGTTAAAAAAACATGTATATTACGTAAGTCAAGTTTTACACGGACCTAAGGAGTGATACCCTCATGTTCAAAAACTAATTTATTCTTTATTAATGGCTTCAAGGAAATTAAAACACTATTTCCAATCTTATCGGATTACAATACAAATTACTCAACAATACTATTTACAGAAAGGAACTCATAAAGTTCTAATGAAATGTATATCCCAAGAATAAGAGATATCATTACTACATAAGATACATGGGCATTTATGTGGAGCACATGCTTCATATAGAACGCTGGTTAGGAAACCATTCTGACAAGGGTTTTATTGGCCTACCGCTCTATAAGATGCAATACACCTTTTAAAGACTTGTAAGCAATGTCAATTTCATACTCGGCAGGTACATCAACCAGCTAATCAATTGCAAATATACTATTGTCATGCCATTTTCAACATGGGGTATTAATATAGTAGGTCCATTACCTAATGCAACTAGTGGATTTATATTCCTATTTATTGCTATTGATACGTTCACAAAATAGATAGAAGATGAGCCCATATTTCAATTACGGCACAAGCCGTGAAGAAATTCATTGTGAATAATATAGCCACTAGATTTGGAGTTACTAGTAGACTAATTACTGATAATGAATCATAATTCATTAGTGTTCTATTTCAAGATTACTGTGATGAAATAGGTACAAAGATTTGTTACGCCTTTGTTGCTCATTCACAAAGCTATGGAGCAACAGAACGTGCTAATGGGCAAATTATGGTGTTTGATCGTCTGAGAACATGCTCGGGGGCTTGGGTAGACAACCTATACTCAATGCTTTGAGCCATATACACGACAACCAGTAGAGCTACTGGTGAAACACCTTTTTCGTTGGTCTACGGAGCAGAAACTATTTTGCCCAGTGAAATTCATTTTGATTCTATAAGAACTACTCTTTTTGAACAGGTTAATCAAAATAGTTGATGTGAAGATGATATTCATCTCCTTCAAGAAAAGTAAGACCAAGCACTTATCAGGTCGGCAGTTACCTACAAGGCTTACGATGGTATTACAATAAAAGAGCTTAACCACGAACACTCAGTGTGGGAGACTTTGTTTTAAGGCGTATCCAAAACCATTTTAACTTAAACAAGTTATCTTCCAAATGGGAAGGTCCCTACAAAGTAGTATCAATCACCCGATCTGGTTCTGTTCGGTTTCCTATGAAAGATGATCAAATCCTTTCAAATACATGGAACATCTAACATCTTCGCAGGTTTTATGTGTAAATTTTTTACATTCATGTATTAAGTTCACATACTCTACATTACATCTTTTTTATGTTATATATAAACTATTTCTTGTCTTGCTTTTATTCTAAGAAATCATGAAAAATCTATCCGATCACAATCCCTAAGCAAAATACAATGTTGATGGCCGGGGTGTGAGATGACTTCTAATAGAGCCTTTTTATGTAAGCCAGTACTTACTGCGTTTAAACTCTTTAGATTCACTTCATCTTCGACCTGCTGCCTGTTAATACTAAGTATAAGGCAAAGAGAAAATTGGTTGGTACTATGTAAAAACTATTTATCTTCCGATCACGATGCTAATTAGTAAGCAAATAGTTGGGGGATAGTAGTGATACACTTAAGAAAATTTAAGCAGACAAGTAATAAAAAAAAAATTCAACACAAATTAGATTGACACAGAAGAAAATTTTCATTCATTTATAAATAAGCTTGACATTATCCATATACATGTCCATGATAGATTTCATTTCTATGCTTGTTCTATTCGTCTTTTCTTCAGTTGAGAATTGCAGGTTGGGCATCCGCTTTTTTAGATCAATGGCATCCTTGTAGAAGTGCCTCAATTTCATAAAAAGAGCATTGATCTCAAAGGCAATCGTTCATCGAAGTGCTGACTTGAGAGTATTGAACACAATAGGAACATGATCGTTGACAATCTTCATCTGGTCCCTTGCCCCCGCAATCAACTCATCGACTGACGGATTTGAAGTTGTAAGTTCAACTTGTTTTCCTTTCAGATCTGCCGATATCTTCTTCAATTGAACAAAAATAAAACTCATAGTAGATTTACTTACTTTTCGAATCCTTATTGTTTCTTCATTGAAGATTTTCATTTCTTCCTTTATTTTTCTTATTTCTTCTTGTGCTTTGGAACCCAACTCTATTAGTTTCTTCTTATCTGCTTCTCCTTGGGAGAGCTGATGTTACTTGGCATTTATTATATTTGTTAATTATGAAAAAAAAACAAGATCAAATTGTTATTATTTAGAAGCAAATAACAAAATATTACCAGGTCGGGAAAATTTACTTACTTTCTACCGCGGCCTCCTTCTCGAGAATGATAACTTGGAGCTCTTGACCAAGCTTCTTTACTCGTTCATCATTCTTCTTGAAAGCTTGTTCGAGTCTGGAGTTCTTATCTTCACTAAATTGATGCTCAATGATGTTAAATTCATAGCCCTTGGCGGTGTTTTGTGACACCAAGAGCTGTTTCTCCAGCTCTATTATTCTATCTTTTGATATATTTTTGAATGGATAAGTTCAAATAAAATAAAAATGAAAATAAAGGAGTTATAATCAAGTTACTTTTTGTGATTTTTTCTACTTTGGATTTCACCGAAGTATGGAATTGCTGACCTAATATATCGAACGCCTCTTTCAAGAACTACAAAGCAAGAAGAAAAAATGAATAAAATTTATTCTCTCTCTCTCTCTCTTAAGATTCAATAAAGAGAACGTGAGAAGAATACCTTAGAAAACAAGTTATTACAAACTTGCTCGAAATTCTTCTTCTGGTTAGCAACACCAAAAGAAGATGGGATAAGACTAACCTCGGTGGTCATGGTTATTGTTGTGACCACGTCCACTAGTCTCTCTTCACAGGTCAGAGTAGCAACTATCTCCTCATGTGAAACCCTCCCTTTTATGATACTATGCATCATAACAAAATGGTTCTAATATGCTTTCTATGCTAGTCCCTGATTAGTAGCTAGCACTCATATACACAAATTATAATCACAACCATACATCACATTTTATTACATTTGACAGCAAAAGCAGTTTTTACATATAATTATTACAATCCAAAAGTTAGGACAACTTTATCTTGATATATGCCTAACTACCCATTTTTTCACATGCAACTGACAAGGCAAAATTCTCGATAAAAGCATAGTCGTTATTCCTCACATTCTGTGTCAGCATAAGTATCTTCAGAATATACTATCTCTTCACATAAAACAATTAATATAACAAGATTGAGTACATTGTATGTTTAGCAAGATTTGAAGTGTCTGCAAATTCTAGTTACATGCAAGCTGATACAAAGTAAATTCCTAGTAGTAAATTGAAAGCATAACTTATAAAAATTTTAACAAGTAAAATAAGTAAACATAATAGTATAACTTAAATGATCATAATCATCTATCGCATCATTGTTCTAACCAACGCCTGGCACAATTTCATTCTTTTGCCAACACATGGCACAACAGCTGAAATCAACCTAGCTAACACATGGTATAGCGTTAAATCATCTGTAAGGTAAATTTCTCCAAAATTTTCTAATTCTACTTCATTTTATGAAAATCTCAAAATTCTAACTATGTGATGATTTTATCAAGTGCTTATGACCGTGGGCGTGGCTAATCATTTGTTTTAACTCTGCAAAGGTATACAGCTTTATCCACAGGGAATGATTATCTCTTTTTGCAATGCATATTTAATACACTTCTTTTGGTGTGTCGTGTAGAAATCATTTATTCATATATAACTTTTACATTACGTAATTCTAATTTTGTACCATTCCAGTACCGACAAACCCTTACTATGACGACAGAAGACATTTGTACACTAAGTACGACGAACGGTTTCACGTCTCAACATCCCACTTCTCCCTATAGTAAGGCATATATAGTTGCATCAGCATATGTTATTCCCAACACCATGGTGAGGGCAGCCTTTCGAGCAATCCAATCGGAACAGCTCGTGCTGCTACAGTGATAACCTCTCCAAATTTATTTTTTCAAAGGAAATGTGATATTAGGATCTAACTCTACCTTACCACTAAAGATTTGCACACAATGACTCCTCCAATCTTACTTTACGAAAATATAACCTCTAATATTCTCTAGATTACCAATATACTATTAAAGATTAGTACAACCTTCTAAAGGTTTACCCATGTACCTCTCCATATGGCTCCTAAGGTTCTCTAAATTATAATATAATATTAAAGTGTTATACAACAAACTAAAGGGTTACAAATGTACCCCTCCGTATCACCTATAAAATTCTCCAGATTACCGATAGATTATTGCTATATGTTTGAAAAGCCTAAAATTCTGACCCACCCACGCTGATATGGTAGATTTTTCAAACAAGGCTTTAAAGAGTTATACAACCATTCGAAGAATTGCAAACTACCCCTCCATTTTTTGAGCCGGTTTCAGACCACGATTTTTTTTTTTAAATAATACAGTTTTAATAATTCTTCAGACCAGTCTTTTTAGAAATTGGTCGGCGTATAGCTGCTTTACGCCTTCCGGATACGGGTGCGTCCGTGCCGTTCTGCCGCTGCCGCTGCCACAACCACCTCCGCCACCGCCACCTTCTCTTCCGATATGGCGAGGCCTCCGCGCCATACCCTGAGCACGTCCTCCCCCACGCACCCACGCGGCCCCCCGAAGCGCGCGCTCCGGCGAGCCGCTGCGGTGCTCTTCCTCGCCACCCTCGTGGCACTGCCCTTCGCCATGTTGTACCGTGCCGCTGTCTCGCAGTCGCTGCAGGATTCCTGGGGGTGGGACACGCTGCCCTCGCTTGCCGCATCCGAGGAGGACGGCGCCGAAGGCGATGATCTGGTCAGTCCGCCTCCTCCCTCTTCTATTAATGTCGTTCATTTGGTTCCCAATTGTTTGGTGTTACAGTTTTGCTATCGACTGTTAAATCATGAACGGATAATGAGAAATTGTGGTACTTTTCCGTTGCCATTCCACTGTGGGCTTTAATAAATTTGCAGTGTGTTGTTGGTTGCGGGATATTTAGGTATGACCAATTCATGTATGTGCGTGGATTTGGTGATCCTCTGTGTAGTGATGTAGTTAAATTGAGAGTTGTTAGGGGCTTAGGGCATAGTGACATCTTTGATACGAATCAGAGTGCTTAAAGTGTGTGGTTGTATCATGTGATGTGTGTAGTGATGTAGTCTTGTATAATTTACCTTGGGATGAAGCAATTCAATCCGGTTGGCCTATGGTTTTAGATATGATAAAATACACACACCAGGAAATGCATTCAGTGCGGTTATTTTTTCTGAAAGGGCAGACGAACAATTTTTTTTTAAAAGGAGCTTTGAACGCATCTGTGATAGGTGGTACCTTCCAGTCTATTTTGAATTTTGAAGTCAATTCCACTAAGCCAAATACATGTTTCTGAAGCAGAATTAGTGTATATTCTCAGGGTGTTATTGACTTATAGATAACTTTGTGGAATTTTGCTAAATACGTTGATTAATGTTTGCTCTTGGACAGTGATGTTATTTTCCGCCTAACGATAGCAAATGGCTTTCCAACATGAGCATGCCAGAATGTTTGGAAACAGCATTGAGTTGCAGCTTGCACATTATCACTTTGTTTTTCTTGCCATGGCTTTCCAGCTGATTACAAAAGGATGTTGCTTGTTCACAAAAAGACTGATTATGCTGGTTAATGAAATTGCGTACAAGGCTATTCATGTACTAGGACTGTAGGAGAACTTAAGAGTTAGCAACACTTAAATTTTTATCATTTATATTCTTAGCAGTCAATGTTACCTGGTTTAATTTCAGCTGTCCGCTTCATGCATTTGTTGTTTCCTATTGTTCTCAGAGGATCCAACTTATTTTATTTTTAAACTGCTGAATTTTGTTTTTGAATGGCCGCTTAATGAGTTAACTTCCTTGTTTTATTCATTGGTCTTTAATTAATCAGAAAAACTAAAAAACGGTATACCGTTGCAACGGTATACCTCTGAAACTCATGAAACTTATGATTTTTTGCACTGAAACTCATGAAACTTAGCACTAAAAACTGATAAAACATGAAACTGATGAAACTAAACACTGAAACTCATGAAACCAGCACTGAAACTGATAAGTTTCATAAGTTTCATGGCTATACCGTTGCAACGGTATACCGTTGCCTAGTCACTCTCTTAATTAATATCACTATCCTTCTAGGACAGTGAAGATCTCAAACTTGAGCGAGTCCTGCAGAAGGCTTCAATGGGAGATGATACAGTTATATTGACTACACTTAATGCTGCATGGGCATCTCCTGGCTCAGTGATAGACCTTTTCATTGATAGTTTTCACTCTGGTGTTAGAACAAGTTCACTCTTGAAACATCTTGTCATTATAGCATTCGATTGGAATGCATACAAGCAATGTGTCAAGATCCATCCCTATTGCTTTGCTCTTGGAACTGAAGGTGTCGATTTTTCTGAAGAGAAGAGGTTCTTGACTTCTGGGTATCTGGAGATGATGTGGAAAAGGCTAGATTTCTTGCGGCTTGTTCTTGAAAAAGGTTACAGCTTCATATTCTCGGTAAATTCTGTAATACATCAACTCAGTCACCTTGGTAAATATTTATTGCCATTTTGCAACATAGAAAGATTCAGCTTCGTTACTGACCATGACAGGATTTACTGTTCTTTTTTGTGAAACACATGATTGCATGAGTGCCCCAGTAAGTGAAATGGAGGTGCTTTGGTAGTCTGACTTCATGTATCCTTCATTTTCGATGAATTTCAGGATGCGGACATAATGTGGTTTCGCAATCCATTTCCTCATTTCTATCCCGACGGCGACTTTCAGATTGCTTGTGATCACTATGTTGGGAACGCAACTGACTTGAGAAACATTGCTAATGGAGGCTTCAACTATGTGAAATCAAATGAACGAAGCATAGAGTTTTACAATTTCTGGTATTCGTCACGATTGAGATATCCTGGCTACCATGATCAGGACGTATTCAATTTTATTAAGCATGATCCTTATGTTGCAGACATTGGACTGACAATTAAGTTTTTAAGTACTGCATACTTTGGTGGATTCTGTGAACCAAGCAGAGATCTAAACAAGGTTTGCACTATGCATGCTAACTGTTGTATCGGCTTGCGGAGCAAGATTCATGATCTAAGGATTATGATGGAAGATTGGAGGAGTTATTTGTCCTTTCCTCCAAGCTTAAAAAGATTAAAGACATTGGCATGGAGGGTGCCACAAAATTGCAGGTATGATGTCCAAGTCCAACTTTTGAATGCGTTTAAAGGTTGTTTCAGAAGGAAAACTGTGATTAAATGAAGTTCAGTTGGTTTCTGTCTCGAAAACTTTCTGGCCGGCATGTTTTTGTTTCTTTTAATGTTGCGTCCTCTAATCTTATTTGCTTGTTTTGCAGCCTTTCATTATTAAACCAATAAAACATGCTTATGGACAACTAAATGAAACGAGAATTGTGAAGCATATCAAAGCTGTTGTGTTTGTTTCGAACAAAGAGCTAATGGAAAGGTTGGCCACTAATTTGTAGTGTTTTATTTTTCCCTTTGGCCCGCTTCAATTTATGGTAATTACATTTTTAGTTGCACTATGTCTCGTAAGTCCAAACGACCCTAACCTAAAAGCTTGTCGTCAGCAGTTGCCAATGTTAAGCACGAACCTCGCTTATGAATTTGATCCCGCAAGAGTGCAAGTCGAAAAATTAATTGAATATTAGTGATACTGGGGCAACTTTATGGAGCACTTCGCTTCTTTGAGAAAAATTGAAGGATAATTAATGGTTCTGCCAATTCGTGCACTTCCTTGATGTTATCCATCTCATCTGAGCAAGGCAGGCTCTGTCAAGACTCAAAAGAGAATGTACAGGTTTTCTTTGGCTCTCTTTATACTTGCAGCGCTCCCCCTTTTGATTCTCGAATGCTTCACTTGGAAGTTCAAGTTTAGCATGCCAAGCAAAATTTTCTGCTGCATGGATGCAATTGCAGTATTGCACTGCGCTAAATGAGCAAGATCGCTACAATGCATCTGGACATACGAGCACCCGAGAAGAAGACAAGAACAATAAACTCTAGCCCGGTTGATTTCATGAAGCTGGAACGAAACTCGGCATTTTCCATTTTCGCCCATTAAATCTTGAAGCACGGGTTTTGTTAGTTGAAAAAAATAAATAAAAAATGTATGAACAAACAAAGGCCTTACTTTTGCGTTTCTTAATTTTGTGATCAAATGATGTACCTTACTTTCGTGTTTCTTAATTATGAGTGAGTTCGAGTCTCACTTCTGCTTTACTCCCTTCGCAAAATTTATAATTTATAAGGTGTATTTTTTGAATGATCTTATATATAAATATATTGACGTATTTCATATTCCAATGTAAAATTAGTGTGATGTTCTCTCTATACCACTAATAAATATCTATCTCTACTTTGTATTTTCTATATGCATGCATTGAGTAAAGCAGGGAATGAAATATCGGCGAAATTTCAGATTCGGACCCCTCTGAATTTTATAATTCCGGCGAAATTAAGAAAACCCTAAAAAAATTTAAAGTGCTACAGTAACCTAAAATCTCGACGAGATCTCGGTATATTTGACCGAGATTTAAATAAAACTCAACCGAATTTGACCGGATTTTGGTTGGATTGGATTCTTCACATCATTTTCCTTGTGGGATAGTCGGTAGGTCATAATTTCGACGAAATTAATAAACACTAAAAAATTCAAAGGACGACCGTACCTAAAATTTCCCCGAGGTCTTGGCATTTTGGACAGAAATTTTGGTATTTTGAACCGAAATCTCAGAAATTTCGGTTCAAAAAATTACCGGATTCAAAATTTTCTTTATGTATTTCGTTTGGATTTCGTCCGGAAAAATAAGATTTTGCCAAAATTTCTGATTTTGGAGGGTGCTGAGATAAAACCCTAAAACGAAATTTAAAACCTTGGAGTAAAGTGCTTAGTGGTAATAATTAGGAGTAATCTAGTTATTATTAATATCTTTTTGGTCTCTGTGTTAAAAAAATCAGAAAAACTAAAAAACGGTATACCGTTGCAACGGTATACCTCTGAAACTCATGAAACTTATGATTTTTTGCACTGAAACTCATGAAACTTAGCACTAAAAACTGATAAAACATGAAACTAATGAAACTAAATACTGAAACTCATGAAACTAGCACTGAAACTGATAAGTTTCATAAGTTTCACGGCTATACCGTTGCAACGGTATACCGTTCCCTAGTCACTCTCTAAAAAAATATACTTTACAAACCTGGAAAAAGGATTAAATTTAAAGTGCAAGGGTCACATCTAAAAAAAAGTTGATCCAATGTAGTAGGGGGATTTGATCATTTACCTCGAAGTTGATCGGCCTTTGCTCATTTGTTCAAAGTTGATCGGTCTTTGATAATTTGCCCTACGATGTCTCACTGATATATGTCCCCAGGATCCACGTATCAATGAGACATCATAGGGCAAATAATTAAATACCAATCAACTTTGGACAAATAATCAAAGGTCACTTAACTTCAAGGCAAATAATCAAATTGGCTTCAAGGCAAATAATCAAATTTTCCAATGTAGTTAGGTTTTACACACATCCACGTTCTGCCTGGTGGCCGTCGCCGTATTCTGCACTCGCTAGTCGCTACCTCCCAAGGCATCATCAGACAGGCCATACATGGGCCAGGCTCTATATAATTTTGGGCAGGCTCAGTGTGCGATTTTCGTGTGGGCCGTACTGACAGGTGAGACCAGCTTGCCAGTCTCCGTCAATAAACCCCAGAACCCGCGTCCAAGTGCCCAACCACCCATTGCTCCCCACCTCGCCCCTCCTTGTCCCCTCCTCGCCGCCGCCTCCCGCGAACACTCCCCTGCCATGGCGAAATCGTCGCCGGCGACGGCGGCGAAGACCACTAAGAAGCGGAAGTCGAAAACCGGAGCCCTAACCCTAGACGAGGTGAAGTCGCTCGGCCACGAGCTCCTCTCCTCGCGCGCCCACCTCAACAACGCCCCCACACTCCTCTCGCTCCTTTCCCCCTCCGCCCGGCTCGATCTCGCCCTCGAGGCTCTCATCTCGCTCCAGTCCTTCTTCGTGCCCCTCCTCCCCTCCATCCCATCCGCCGCCGCCGCCGCTGGAGACGCGGGCAGTGACCCCGAGCTCGTGTTCAGGTCGTGGCTGCGGCAGCGGTTCGACGAGCTCGTTGCCGCGCTCGTAGAGCTCGCAGTGTCTTCGCACAGCGATGAAGCAATCAGGGTGAGTTTTGCAGTAGTTATTGTTATCCACTTGCGTGTTCGGCGATGGGGAATCGGTTAAATTAGTATAACACTTTTGCTCGCGGTAGGATGTGGCGCTCGATGCACTTATGGATTTCGTGAAGCTGGGGAAGGACGGGAGGTTCCAGTCGGCAATTTACCACAAGTTTCTCCACGCTGTGGTGAGTTTTCCAACTCATATGGCACTACATCTGTGTGAGGTTGGGAAATATACTATAGATTTCACTACTGTTTTGGGTATGTGCTTTACTGCTTTATGTGAGAACTAATTCGTTTTTTGGTAACCTCTCTTTGTTTGTGGTCAAGTAGCGTCCTTCCTGCAGCCAGGACTAATGTGTAGTGTTTGCTCTTAAGTGTTTCCAATTTTTCTGCAGGTTCACGCTACCAATTCGATTGATCCTTTGTTAGAGTTGTTTGGACCAAAGTACTTCAAATATGCTGATGTTTGGTATGCGATGGTCGCTTTTTGAATTGTTTCTGCTATATTTCAGTATCAGGTCCTTGAAAAACTTGTTTTCCTGATAACTTCAATTACTCAGAATTGGTGGTATTGTTAATTTGGTTGGTGGAATTCCACAGTATTATGATATGCTTCTTGCAATATAATTATTTTCTCTCTCTAATTGTTCTTGTAGTTATTTTACTTACACTAGCTTAGACAAAATCGCCAACAGTCTGGGCAGTAAAACCACTGGTAATCTCTCCCTCCCTCCCTCCTTCTCTCTCTCTCTCTCTACACTTATATAGATCAACATATCTAACTTTTTACAAATTGGTTACTTTATTTTTGTTCTGATCAGGCTCTGGAAAAGATGGCCTGAAGAATGGGGATGACAGGTCTGAAGACAGGTATGCTTCGGTTTTTTATTCGATGTTTATCTTAAAACCTGAGCAATGATTTGATGCTTGTGAACACAACTTCAGTGAACGAACTATGCTTGTATGACCTTTCCTTAGGGATGTTTCTTTTTCACTATAAGATCGAAACAATCTGCAATTCTGCACCGTATCTAATGATTTGTTACAAATGCGCGTGCATCAAATGATGAGCATGCTTGCATCTAAAAAAGAACAAGGGAAGCCAGGAAAGTCATGCTTGTAGTTTTACATGTTCCAGGATCCACCACTAACACCTTGGTTATAGACAACTGAGATGTTGTTAGGAACATAAGGCATGTTGATTTGTTGCTCATATTTTATGCTTGCATTTCTGCATTGATGTGATTTATCATGTTGCATGTCTTGTGGTCTTTTAGTTTTTAGCTCTGCAAATTCATTTGCAGAATTGCAGTTGATGATCTTTTGTGTGAAATATTGAGATCGCAATCGTTTCTTGGTTCATCCCATGCAACTCTTTTAATGCAATTCTTGCTATGCTGATATGTTTGAACAACTTTTTTAATACTGTTTCTTATGCTCTTTTCTTCTTGCTTTAACAGAGGTGTTATTTCTATACACAAAATTTTGGCGCATATTCCTGCACTGGATTTTCAGAAGGAATCAAAATTTAATATGTGGAGTACTGTTGGTGAGTATCTTCTGACTTTGTTCACAGGCCCAAATTTCCTGTAGTCTTCAATAGCGTTTGCAGTATTCATTTCATGCATTCCCCTCTCATGTCTGTTGCTTTCTGTTGGGATAATTCCGATGTTCAGTTCACCCAATTGCCCACAACGCAACCCCCCCCCCCCCCCCCGGCGCGCGCGCGCGTATTTTCATTGTTTTCCTTTTGAGTTTGCTAGTTCACTACTCCACATATCTCTTTTGTATTCCCCTGTTATTGTTATTTTTCTTGGTATGTGCTTGTCTCTTAGTTTGACTTTTGTTTTATACTTATGAAGGTGTTTCTTCAAAAGGAGAAAAGGACTCCTCTGAGGTACTCCATTTACACTTCGAAGTAAAGTAGTACACATGCATTTTTCAGCTTTAACTCAAAGTTTCTAGCGACTAAGCTTTGAAGCTTTGCAGGACTCCTCTGCTACTTTTATTAACAAAAAACTCAAATTGAAGTTCACCAAAGCATGGCTAGCCTTTCTCAAGCTACCACTTCCGCTTGATGTGTACAAGGAGGTAAATCTGTTCTTGTTCTGGAAGCTGTAACATTAGGATGCAATCTTGCTGTTTTTTTTCCTTGGCTTCAAAATCAGAATCTTTTTCATCATCCCACAGGAAGTACCAATTTTCACTTGCTTCACCTTTAACTGTTTATGAATGGTTATTTGTGTTGCATCTGAACTATGAGAACCCTTGCAACAAAAAATTTTCTGATGGTGTGATTTACATGCAATGCTATTGACTAAATTTTCTCGCACTTTGCCATGTAAGGATAATTTGTTATAATACAGGAACTGTATAGCCACTTAGGATGATGAATCATTTGTTGTTTACTGTTGCTATTCTAAGTTAATAATGCTTGGTTTTGTTTTGCAATAGTACCTTCTTTTAAAAGCACTCTAATTGCTGGCTGTGGTTTCTTACCTTAAGTGATACTTTGTAATTTTCAGGTCCTTGCTACAATTCATCAGAATGTAATTCCTTCAATGTCAAACCCAGCCATCTTATGGTAGGTTGGTTATGTCCATTTTGTTTACATATTTGTAATATTTGTTTGATGCCACTGATAGAAATCTTATCACCTCTGTATTTTTTTTTTTTGAAGTGATTTCTTGACTAGATCATACGACATAGGTGGTGTTATCAGTGTGATGGCCTTAAGTGGTCTTTTCATCCTTATGACACAACATGGCCTGGAATATTCAAAATTCTATGAAAAGCTGTATGCATTACTGACTCCTGCTGTTTTCATGGCAAAACATCGGGCAGTGTTCTTGCAAGTAAGTAGCTCTTAATAAATATAACTGTCATATTATGGTTACCCTCTTAATGTGATATCATATGTTACAATTAATCAAGTTCTGTGAACAAAAAGGGGTTTTGAAAAGACTGCCAAGCTATAGTAACACTTTATGTCCACATTTCCTGTGGCTTAGTTTTAACAGTTGCTGTGGAGCTACACACACCTTTATGTGTTGTGAATGCTTTTCCAGAGAATCTCTGCATGTTCAATAAAGCTAAATTTTGTTATAGTATCCATTATCCAGTAATAGGTAATCTGCTTAGGTAGTAATTACTTTTCAGGTGGAACCGTCGTGGAATGCAATGAACCATCTTAATGTGACAACGCAATCAACTAGCAAAAAGAGTTAACCATGCAAAGTTAATCCTGATGCCTGCAGCCTATTAAATCTGAATATACATTGAGGCTATTTGTATCCATGGGATCCAATGAGGTTGCCTATTAAATCTGAATATACCTTGAGGCTATTTGTATCCATGGCATGGTTATCACGGCGCCCCGGCGAGGCGAGTCGCATCCGGAGCGCCTGGACGCCTAGGCGACCATTGAAGCTTGAACTAGTTTGCAGGTATAGTTTGAAACCGGTTAGTAAAATATTAACAACTAGGATATAATGTAAAAGACAACTAGTAAAACAGAAATGGATATCTTGGATACATAGACTAAGACATTCAAACATGGACCATGCCCATGCCATTTTCTAGCCCAGGCTCGCACTTCGGCCCACCTGGCCCGACTCCACTCCCCCTTAACCTAACCCTAAACTACCTAACTCTTACCCCCCCCCTCATTCGGCCGACAGCCCGACACTCCAGCTCCCCCTTAGCTCTTGCTCTCTCCCTCCTCTCCCCAATCCACGCCGCCGCCGCCGCCGCCTCACTTCCCCGCTCTCTCTCGCTCACTCATCCTCTCCCTTCTCCTGGCGCCGACGCCGCCTTTCCCTGGCGTCGCTCCCCCTTCCTAGCCATCGCCGCCGCCTCACTTCCCCACTCTCTCTCTCTCTCTCTCACTCATCCTCTCCCTTCTCTGGCGCCGACGCCGCCTTTCCCTGGCGTCACTCCCCCTTTCTCGCCATCGCCGCCGCCCAGATCGGCCAGGCCTAGCGACGCCCGTCGCCTCCCTCACCCCCTCACCCCCCGAGCCTAGCCCTAGTCGCGTCGCCTGGCCTCTCTTGGCGACGCGGCCCTCCTCCGGCGACCGGACGCCTAGTTGACGACTTAATAAGCCTGATCCATGGGATCCGAGGAGGCTGTGTAATGCCCACCTACTTGGCATTCCTTTGTCATCGACACCCTATTTTGTTGAGCTATTGTTGCAAGAATCGAGCACAAGACATAACAGTGGATGGGAAGAAAAGATAGATGACACCCTAAATGTTGTGTAAGGGATGGACCTGTGAATGCAGCTAGATGGAATGGTGGATCAAGTGTTTGAGCTCTGAACTATCTCAATCGATGAATCTTGATATTTTCTCAACATACCAAATTCATTTGAATAACTAGCCATAATAATCACATATGATTGATTGATCACATATAATACATGCTAGGGAATCTTTAAAGTAGAAATCGGTTACAATTTTCTTCTTTTTTGAAGCATTGTTTTCTTACTGTCTAGTTATGGATATCTTTTTTTTTTAGAGTTCTAGTTATGGACCTTGTGGTTATCTGATTTCGACTTTACGTTTGACTTGTTTTCGTGCAGCTTCTAGACACATGTCTGAAATCTTCATATCTACCTGCATATCTTGCTGCTGCATTTGCAAAAAGATTGAGTAGACTCTCCCTTTCAGTACCACCAGCTGGAGCTCTTATTATCATTGCTTTAATTCATAATCTGCTGCGGAGGCACCCCTCGATTAATTTTCTAGTGCATTGGGTATGTTGCTTGCAGATCTTGTTTTGTTGCTTTAATTCATAATATGCTGCAGAGACACCTTTTAGTGCATATATATGAGCTCTTGATTTATCCTAGTGTGCATATACATCTGTGTGTAGCCAATGAACCACATGTTAGCATATTCACTTAATACATGCTCATGCTCTTCATTTTTTGTGTTGCGCTATGCAATAACCTTTGTGAAAATATTTTTGTGTTCTTTGTGTTGTTCCATAAGCTAATTCTAATGCTTTGGAATCTTTCAGGAAGTTGATCAGAATGATACCAATGCCAGTGGAGAAGCTAGTCAGCCTAAGAAGGTTGGCGCTGATCCTTTTAACAATGAAGAGACAGACCCTTCAAAGTCTGGTGCAATGCGTAAGTATCTAATTGTGTCGAACAGATTTTATCTTCTCACTTCTTTCTAATTTATTCCTTTTCATTGCAATCCTAACATGCAAACAATCTGTTCTAAAAAAAGTGGCAAACAATCACCAGAAATATCGTTATCTCAACTAAAATTTCCTTCATCCCTGAGCATATATGTTTTAAGATAACCAGCTTGATGGCTAGATGAAGGATTTCAAGTTTTCAACACATTGAGGAGACCTGGAGCAGAAAACACCACTATACATTTGCATGAATTTCCATCATAAAAAAGATCCTGTGCTGAGTGATGTCAGTAGTATTTTGCTGTCACATCCTTTTTGTAATATTTTATGAACCTGTAACGGAAATTAGCAGTAGCACCTAAAGTTCTCTGAAAAGAGGAAATATAACTTTGAGGACAGAATAGTTGATTGGTTTGCTTTTTTTCTGCTAATATTATTTTGAGTTTTTTTTTTTTTGTTGAATTGAAATATTTTTCCTATATCTTTACTTTATACCTTTGGTTTTAGTACTTGGTTATCTGTAGAAATATTGCTATATGTTATCCAGGTTGTCATAAGGTTTTGTTGTCTGATATGGAACTTAGGAAGGAACTGAGAACCTTTGCACAATACCAATAGGAACCTGGGAACAACCAACACTGCCCTTAGTGAAAACTGCTGGGAACTTAAAATGAATTGACCCCCTATCCACTGTTGTTTGGTTGCCACTGCAACCGTATTGGACCCAACTAGATGGAAGTCTGCATTTTGTTTGAAAGTGGTAAGATAATGGCGATTGTTTCACTTGCTTGTTCATCCAAATTACAGCGTGATGCCACTTTTGCAATGAGTGACTGGAGACAATTGCAATTTACCAGTTAAGATGCAAGTATGGTTGCATCTTTATGGACAAATGCTATTCACTTTGTATGGGATAATCTTGTGAGCTGCTTCCTGCATATCATGTATTAATCTTTGATTATGCACCACAGGAAGCTCTTTGTGGGAAATAGACACACTGCGCCATCATTACTCCCCTGCAGTTTCTAGGTAACAGGAAGACAACTTGCTGTCCTGATTTCTATGATATTTCCTTTTCTTGTGAATTTTTGGCTCATTTTATGTGTTTTTGCTGCCAGATTTGTTGCTTCACTTGAAAATGATCTCACTGTTCGGGCCAAAACTACTGAGATGAAAATAATAGACTTTAGTTCAGGCTCCTATGCAACTGTTTTCAGAGATGAGGTATGCCTATACTGTACCTTTCACTACATTCACCTCAGCTTTATGCATGCATATCAGCATATGTATTCTGCCAATATAAATATCAGTGATGAGGTAGTGTACTCTGTGCCAATATAAATATCAGAGATGAGGTTAGTGTATTATGTGCCAATATAAATATCAGAGATGAGGTTGGTCTTCACCGTCCCTTTCACTAGATTTCACCCTCTTGTTTACACTTACTTGTGGACCATGTCTAGCTGGTATTTCTAATAACCTGAATTGCGTCCAGCAAAACCAGCTTGCGTCCTCTTTCTGGTTTAAATGTTTTCGGAGTTATTGTTCAAACCAAAGCTAGAGTCCTTGTCACACGTCTTATCCGCTGCCATTTGAGTGTCTATGATTAATAGTCATTAGGAATTTCATAAAAATTTACCAATCTTGAATTTTCAATTGTAGGTGCGGCGGCGGATAAAACAAGTTCCCCTTGCTTTCTACAGAACTACACCAATTTCTTTATTTCAAGAGTCAGATTTTCCTGGATGGACCTTTGAGGACCAATCGAATTGCAAGGCAGAGCCTACGGTAGAAGGAAATGAGATTCATACGGTAGAGTCTAGTGACAATTCACCTGCCAAAAGGTTACGCGTGGAGGCCTGAGTAGGGTCCCAGACAGGGTGTAACATTTTGCTCTCAAGTGTTAAAAAGACTGTTGAAGAGGGGGGGACCATTGTCCTGTCTGGTCCAGCCTTTTAGTTTCGTTTCGTTTTTGGAAAAGATTATGTTACAAAGTTATTCTAGCAGTCTTCCAGTGTTGTAACATAAATTTTGAGCTGAAGGTCGCAAAGTATAAATTATGTGAGGAATTTTTTGTTCCGATTATTGTCAGTCTTAAGATGCTGTCTTGAAGATTGCCAATTAATTAGAGTAAATGTCATTTCAGCTTAAGCAAGCGTGCAAAGGGTGGATAAGCAATATTTAATCCATCTTTGTGGGCCTATCTTGCCAATAATAATTCTCCTAAAGAGACGGCTTGGATTACATTCTGTCACGTACTTTATTTTGACTTTTAAGGGAAACGATCTGCAATGTGGCTGGATTTACAAGGTTATATCTCATTGCTAATTGCTTTCTTCATCTGGCGTGTACTCGTATGCCATATTGTGATAAGGGCACTTTATGTTGTTAATGTCACTGAAACAAAAGTAACAGTTTCTTTTTCGAAGCTGCATAAACTCTGCTTTCTTTGCTTTACAGAACTTTATACGACAGGTTTTGAACTCCTCTGGTGTCACGGGATCTGCACAATGAGATGATTGGCGTCTTCAAAAGCTCTTCAAATGGTCCATTCATCTTCCTATCTATGCGTTCAACAGAAGACAATTCTGAAATCTTACGTGCCGGCTTGTCTTTGTTGGGTGGGTTAATCTAGCGGTATGCGTTCGTACGACCCAGAGCTAAATTTTTTTTTTTTGAAAAGCCGCCCCAGAGCTAAAAAATTATACTCCAGAATTACACACATGAAAAGAACGTGTCTTTACCCCGTAGTAGGATGTCTTTCTCATAGAGGTATGCCGTGAGCGGGCATCTGGACCTAGAAAACTGAAAGGAAGCAGGGATTTAACGAAGATGATGTTATTTCTTATTCATTAGATGTGATATCTGGGCCCAACATCGTCTTCAGCGACTGCAGCAGCTTGTGTTGTTTCGTCAGGTCTCTGTACTGACGCTGTTGGCCTTTCCAGGTATGATATGTGGATTGGGATTGCCAAACTATCTAGTCCATCCAAACGCTCAAGCTCAATATCCTCAGGTAATCTTTCCGCAGAAACGCGATTCTTAATCGTGTTTACTTGAGCTCTTGATCATCTTTTTTGGGTAAAAGAAACTTTGTCCTGCGTGCTTTATTGTACTAGTCCGGATGGGGTGGGGTCCTTGTTGAGTGAATCGACCTGACGAGATTTTTGAGCGGTACTCAGGTAATGCTCACAGACGTATGGTATCACATGTGTAAAAGTGATGTAGAATGTAGATCCATCTGTATTCGCTACTGTTTCGACTTCCAACCACATGTTTGACATGAGGGCGTGTAGCTCTGGTTCTAAAAAAAGTATGAGAGCCCCAATATATATTCTGAAAAGAAAGTTTGCATCTTATTGGTCTAGATAATCAGGCCAGAACATGCTGAGAATGAGATACCTAGGCACACCAAGTAGCAAGCTTTCTTAACAAACTAGACGGCCATTAGTATCTGGACTCCAAGGCACTGTCAGGGCATAGCTAAGCGCATTGAAAGTAGGGACTTCAGAAACAGCAACCTGTGGCAGAGCCAGATTTGGTGAGGCTTCACAGGGCCACATAATTGTTCTTGTTCACACGGGCTACCGACACTTCACATATATCGCGTGTCATCTGAGTAGAAGCACTACCAACTAAAGCTGCTTCAGACCCAACGGTAAGAGGAAGTGTGCCTGAATTCATATAAAGAAAGGGAGAAATGAAAGGGGTTAAGGGGACGATTATTTGTTTATCCTGCATGCACTATGCTTTCGGATTCACCCTGTTGTTTTCTTCAAAAGAAAATTTAATTCCATGTCAACTTCGTAGCTGATCTTGCCTGTCGAGCTCATAAAGGAAATTAGCGGTCAAGCTCATCTCAGCAGCTCTTGCTTTGGTTCTTTTCTTATTTTTCTTGTTATCCCATTTTTTGTTTGCATGAGTATGTTTTAAGGTGAGAGGTTTCTTAATTTCTTTATTACAGAAGATAGCATTTGTTGATTCTTATTTTGGTGATGTCTTCCTGGTGTTTCTTCTCAAGGCCAGGGTGTCCATTTTTGTTCTGTTGAGCCCCAATTCTTATTGATGTATGATATATCCTCCTGTTACCCTAGGCACTCACTTTCTAATCGTATTTTGGGTTGTTAGCTAATCAAGACATCTGCCTAACAGGCGTCATCAGGAAATTTTGTTTTGGTTCTTCCAGCCTATCCATTGTTGAGCTGAAGGATGGAATCCTAATTCCCAAAGAGCACCTCAGTAATCCTCTAGACTCAACATGAAGTTCACGCTCCATCTTTTGGGCATTTTCTGTTGTCTGTGTTCCTCTGCACTCAGCAAGAATATCTCTGTGAGACCCGATGCAGTGAGTATAGGAGCTCTTTTCACATTCAATTCGACAATCGGGAGAGTTGCCAAGGTTGCCATTTCTGCTGCTGTCAATGACGTCAACAATGATTCAAGTATCCTTCCAGGCACAAAGCTGGTTGTTCAGATGCAAGATTCCAATTGCAATGGCTTCATTGGCATTGTGCAAGGTACTTCTTTCGTGTTTTTTCTGGCACTGAACCATGTAGATTTATGTTATGCCAGCAATATCATCCACATGGTATAACAAATAACTAACTTCCTCTTCTTTGCATGGGTTAGCCTTGCAATTCATGGAGAAAGATACAGTTGCAATCATTGGCCCACAGTCTTCTGTCATCGCACATGTCATTTCTCATGTTGCAAATGAACTCCAAGTACCTTTGATGTCCTTTGCTGCAACTGATCCAACTCTCTCGTCACTTCAATATCCTTTCTTTGTGCGGACCACCCATGGTGATCAATTTCAAATGGCTTCTGTTGCTGACTTAATCGAGTATTATGGGTGGAAGCAAGTCACGACCATATTTATCGATGATGATTATGGAAGAAATGGCATATCTTCTTTAGGTGATGAACTTGCCAAGAGGCGATCTAAGATCTTGTATAAAGCTGCAATTAGGCCAGGAGCAAGCAAGAGTGAAATAGTTGATGTACTGGTCAAGGTTTCAATGATGGAGTCTCGAGTCCTCGTTCTTCATGCAAATCCTGACTCTGGACTTGCGGTTTTCTCATTAGCGCTCAATCTTGGAATGACATCCAGTGGATATGTGTGGATTGCAACAGATTGGCTCGGTTCATTCTTGGATTCATCACTACATCTGGACAATGGATTACTGAGCTCAATGCAGGGTGTTCTTACATTGCGTCAGCACACAGAAAATACCAGAAGGAAGAGTATGCTGGCTTCAAAATGGAGTGCACTGATGAAGGGGGGTAGTAGTGACAGCAGGTTCTTGCTTAATTCATATGGCTTGTATGCTTATGATACTGTCTGGATGATTGCTCATGCGCTGGATGCATTTTTCAGTAGTGGTGGAAACATTTCTTTCTCTCTTGACCCTAAATTACATGAAGTTGCAGGAGGAGTTTTGCATTTGGAAGCAATGAGTGTCTTCGATGGGGGAAGGCAGTTACTAGAAAGAATCCGCCAAGTAAATTTCACGGGTGCAACTGGCCTCGTAAAATTTGATTCAGATAATAATCTTATCTGGCCTGCGTACGACATTGTCAACATAGTAGGGTCTGGTTTGCGGACAATTGGTTACTGGTCCAACTATTCCGGGCTGTCCATTGTGTCTCCAGAGAGACTCTACATGAAATCAGCAGATCGCACTAGGGAAAATCCGAAACTCTACACAGCGATCTGGCCAGGTGAGACTATAACAAGGCCGCGGGGATGGGTGTTTCCTAACAATGGAAATGAGCTAAGAATTGGAGTTCCCAATAGGGTAAGTTACCGTCAATTTGTATCAACTGACGCTAAAACTGGAATGGTGCGTGGGTTCTGTATTGATGTGTTTGTTGCTGCAATAAACTTGTTACAATATCCAGTTCCATATAAGTTTATGCCTTTTGGCGATGGTCGTGAGAATCCAAGCTATATGGAATTTATCAATAAAATTCTAACAGATGTAAGTTCTATTTCTAAAATTTACTTCATGTTATGGTTGATGTGTACTGTATAGATTGAGTGCTAATAATCTTTTTATGGCTAGGACTTTGATGCTGTGATTGGTGATATAACTATCGTCACAAACCGGACAAAGGTTGTTGATTTCACTCAACCATATGTTGAGTCCGGGCTTCTGGTACTTACCACTGTTAAGAGGCAGAGCTCGAGCGGATGGGCCTTTTTGCAGCCATTCACAATCAGGATGTGGTGCGTCACAGGACTGTTCTTTCTTATCATAGGAGCGGTGGTTTGGATGCTTGAGCACAGAATCAATGACGACTTCCGCGGACCTCCAACAAGACAGATTATTACTGTATTCTGGTAAGGTCTCACATGAATATGGATTTTGAGCCGCCTTTTGCTGATTATCGTGTACAAAGCCAGCAACTTTTTTTTTTCTTTTTTGCTTCTGTGCCATGCTAGATGTGCCGACCAGAACTTTAGGATCTGCAGCTGTCAAATTTCGTGCTAGACATCGATTATTGTCATTTTAACAGACAATTTGGAAGGTTGCCTGTAGTATTGCTTGTAGAGGGGGAATGAACTAAATCTTTTTTGCTCGCTGAAAACTTTTTCTAGGAATGTTCTACTTCTTTACTTGGTACAGTTGAGTAGTCACATGGACTTTATGCCAAACATTATCACAATCTAGTTTCTTGAACCTTGCATAGGTTTTTGTTTGCCTGATGTTACATGTTATATTCACTTTGCATTTGCAGGTTCAGCTTCTCGACTCTGTTCTTCGCCCACAGTGAGTGAAATGCAGCTCTTAACCTTTCTACATGTATATTAATAAAGATGGAAATTTCCTAGCCAGCCAAACTCATAGAAGTTATTATGCATCTTTTACAGGAGAAGACACCAGAAGCACTCTCGGCCGCTTCGTGATCATCATATGGCTCTTCGTCGTTCTGATTATCCAGTCCAGCTACACTGCCAGCCTGACTTCCATACTCACTGTGCAGCAGCTCACATCTCCAGTCACGGGGATCGATAGCTTGGTTGCCAGTGAAGAGCCCATCGGGTTTCAAGTCGGCTCCTTCGCGGAGAATTACCTCGTGCACGAGCTCGGCGTTGCCAAGTCTAGGCTTAAAGCGCTCGGTTCTCCAGACGAGTATAAGAAAGCACTTGATCTTGGCCCTCGTAAAGGAGGCGTTGCGGCCATCGTCGACGAGCGCCCGTACATTGAACTCTTCTTGTTTCAGCATAATAAGTTTGCAGTTGTGGGCTCGGAGTTCACCAAAAGCGGCTGGGGCTTCGTGAGTTTCACTCCACTTCATTAAGTTCCAGGTGTTTTTCTAATGCAGTTATGTTGTCACAACCGAACATTCTTATCTGCTAGGCGTTCCCGAGGGACTCGCCGCTCGCCGTGGACCTGTCGACGGCTATCCTGACACTGTCGGAGAACGGCGACCTCCAACGAATCCACGACAAGTGGCTGGCGAGCGACGCCACGTCCATGTCCCAGGCCAACGAGCTGGAGTCGGACCGGCTGCACGTGTACAGCTTCTCCTGCCTGTTCCTCATCTGCGGCTTGGCGTGCCTCCTCGCCCTCGCCATACACGCCTGCATCCTCGTCCGCCAGTACTACGAACACGTCGCCTCCTCGGAGCAGGCCGCGCTGTCCACCGGCGGCGGCTCCCGCTCCGACCGCAGCAGACTTCGGGCGTTTCTGTCCTTCGCCGACCACCGGGAAACCGATACTCGGAAAGCATCCAAAGACAAGGCGGCCGCGGCACTGGGAGGAGGGTCCATTAGCGGTGTCAGCGTCACGTCAAGTAATAGCGGCAGCACTAGCACTTCATGCTAGCGACGGCCGGCCTTTGCAGGTTTTTGCTTCCAATTAATTTTTGGCGTACGTCCAATACTGAATACCCCCAGTCTCATTTAGTGCACGTACGCATAGATCGTAGTACACTAGTATTAATCTTCTAGATGTACATGCACGCGGGTGCATGCATGACTTACCTTATTATTTGCCTCTCCTTGTGCTGCAGAACTGTAGAGATATGTAACTGTAGTGCACATGGAGCAGCTTCGATTAATATCAGCTTCTTGATCGAGTACTTCACGGACGCCGGATTGCAACCTTAATTTCCTGGGCCTACTGCATCGCTAATATAGCAATTTCAAATGTAATTAAGTTTTTTTTCCAAGTGCTAATATAGCAATTTGATTGATAAAGCTGCATGCATCCATCGATGTTACACCATCAGTAATTCAGTATCGCTGTATCGTCCCAGACGGACGGGGAAATTGTTACTAAGGACTCAGTCGGGTGCTGCCGCTACATGCATGTCCGCGCATGGCTCGACCGGCGCTATCCGGTCCAGGTTACAAATCTCATTTTTGGAAAAAATGTCGAAGGTGGCCGAAATCCGAAATATCGGCGAGATTCGAAAATTTTGGGCAAAATCTGGACGAAATGCAAAAGCCAAATTTCAAATACGGTTTTTTTTTCAACCGGGAAATCCGAGATCTCGGCCGAAATCACCGATATCTCGGACGAAATCACCGAGATCTCGGACCACATTGAACCGTCTGAAAAATGGTCCAAAACACGTCAAGAAATTTTGAAACTTTTTTTGATAGTCCTCAGACATCACTAATGTTCCCATAAAAATTTGAGATGATAATCAAGTATGAGGAATTTTTTTAAAAATCTAACAGTGGTAAAGTCGTGATAAAAACCGTATATAAGATCAGTTTTTGATTTTTCAAATGTAACAAATGAACTTCAAGTCATTTGAAAAGTTTTCAAATGTAACAAATGAACTTCAAGATCCTTTAAGTAGTTACCGGTGGAAAGCCATGGCAAGAAAAATAAAGTGATAATGTGCAAGCTGCAACTCAATGCTGTTTTCAAACATTCTGACATGCTCATGTTGGAACGCCATTTGCTATCATTAGGTGGAAAATAACATCACTGTCCAAGAGCAAACATTAATCAACGTATTTAGCAAAATTCCACAAAGTTATCTATAAGTCAATAGCACCCTGAGAATATACACTAATTCTGCTTCAGAAACATATATTTCACTTAGTGGAATTGACTCAAAAATTCAAAATTCAAAATAGACAGGAACGTACCAGCTATCACAGATGCGTTCAATTCTCCATAAAAAAACCATTCGTCTGCCCTTTCAGAAAAAATTTCCTGGTGTGTGTATTTTATCATATCTAAAACCATAGCCCAACCGGATTGAATTGCTTCATCCCAAGGTAAATTATACAAGACTACATCACTACACACATCACATGATACAACCACTCACTTTAAGCACTCTGATTCGCACCAAAGATGTCACTATGCCCTAACAACTCTCAATTTAACTACATCACTACAAAGAGGATCACCAAATCCAAGCACATACATGAATTGATCATACATAAATATCCCGCAACCAACCGATGGTAATTTCAATATGTCCTAATAAGGTATGGAAGTAGTTGGATTTCTATTTTTTGTTTCATTAACATGACATCTAAGGGCTTCATCAAAATAAACAAAAGGACCACCTCCATTATAAATCATTTAAGACTTTTACTTTGTTTCAGATTATTATTTATAGTTTCATACTACCTCTCCTGACATAAATTTACGGTAATTTTTCCATCCAATGCCCTTCACTTAAATGCAACATTGTGCATGTGATTATGTGAATGGACTAGAAAAGTTCCTATGTATTAAAAAAGTTCAAACCACTTTAGAAAATTTTGAAAATTTTTGTGAATGGTCCTAACACATCCATAATATTCCCATAAAATTTTTAGAAGATGATCAATCTTGAAACATTTTTAAAAATTCGGAAATTCCTAACCGACAAATTGAACCGACCAAAAAAATGATCAAAAACATGTTAATTTTTTTAAAAAAATTTTGTGGATGATTTTGATCCTAAACCCAAGCAAATACAATGCACAAAAATCAAAATTCGGCAAAAAAAAAAACCAAATCTCGTCCGAAATCGCCGAGATCTCGCCGAGAAATCTGAGATTTGAGTTTTTTTTTTAAATTTTCTTGAATTTTTCGGGATTTTGAATCTCGGAGGGGTCCGAATTCCGAGATTTCGCCGAAATTTGGACTCCTGATCCGGTCGTGCCGCGCGCGTCGCGGGGGCCTAGTTACCTAATGCTATCTACAATGTTGCAGTCTTGCAGCGTGAGTTTGACCGAATCGCCTTGAAACAAAGGAGAGAACGTCGAATCGATTCAATACATTGGCAGAACTTGGACCCCTCTAAATTTCATAATCTTAATGAAATTAAGAAAACCCTAAAAAAATTCAAAGTAATACAGTAACTTAAAATCTCAACGAGATCTCGGTATATTTGACCGAAATCAGGGTAAATTTGACCGAGATTTGGATAAAACTTGACCGGATTTGACCAGATTGAATACTTCATGTCGTTTCCCGTGTGGGACAGTCGGTAGATCATAATTCCGATGAAATTAAAAAATCCTAAAAAATTCAAAGGGTAACATGGTATTTTGGACTGAAATTTTGGCATTTTGAACCAAAATTTTGGAAATTTCTGTTCAAAAATTACTGAATTCAAATTTTTCTTTTTGTATTTTGTTCGAATTTCGTCCAAAAAAAATTGAAATTTCGCTGAAATTTTGGATTTCGGGGGTGCCGAGATGAAACTCTAAAACGAAATTTGTAACCTTCGTTGGCACTCGATTCCAGCAAAAATAAAAAAATCGAACATGCCCAACCGTGAACTGTCGAATGCACCTGAGAGATTATCATTAGGGCATGTACAATGGTTACATTTAGCTATCTATAAGAGATGACACGTAGGATTTTAAGTGATGTGGAGGAGAGAGAAGACTGATGTCTACTATTTAATAGACGGCTTTACATTTTTTGTGCCATTGTATAGACAGTCTGTTAATTGAATGAGAGATCATTACAGACAACTTTATAGACGATCTATTGTATGAATTATTTTTAGTGATGTCTATAGATGATATGGAGCTACATTATAGACAGTTGCCATCTATACCACTGTGCATGCCCTTATCGTTATTGTGCGTGCGCCGCCGTCAAGGCCGTCGTACCAGGCTCTCCGCATCGTCCGTATACAGTTCTTTGTCACTGCATGCCGTTGTTCAATAGCGGAGATTGAATTTCCATATGTCTTGTGTTTTTATAATTAATACCAAATGTTTTGGTTTAGTGCATCTCAGTCTATCATATTTTTATGAACAACAGTACAATAAACTATACCCGTAAAGATAAAATTGTCTATATAGATTAGAGACACAGAACTATAAAGTTAACTATTGATGCAAATTGAAAAACAAAAATGTAACAAACCACTAGCACAAAGATCATGCTATAGTTTTTGCTTACGAGACCTCATACTTTGAAAACATTATAAAATCTTGTTATCTTCAGTGCTTGTAAATACATCTCGCTCAATATAGTTATTGGCGGAAAAAACTTGATGACGGGTTGATTGCTATCAACACACGCAAACACCGGGTTTATTCCTAAGGTGCAGGCGTGCCAGCCAATTTGATCCTGCAATCGGCAAGAGAATACTATGTAAATCAATCGGCTAGTAAACCAATACAAAGTTCAACGAAAATCAGGTCCTATCGGCTCTTTTAAACCGATGTAGATAAAAGTAACGATAGGTCTAATCAGCCTCAAGGTTGATCAGACGAAATACAAAAGGTTATTTTTCCCGAAGAAGACGATGCACAACAAAATCGTAGAAAAGCAGACTCGAATTGACGTAAATCGACAATGATCAAAATCGGCGATACACAATTTTATTGATCAAGATGAATTACATAGGAAAACTTACAAGGCTAAAAACTACTCCTAATTGATGAAAAGTAAAAGTAGCACGTATTGTTTGATGTGTGTGTGTTGCTGTTGACGTTGTCCACCATCTTCTTTTATAGCATCAAGCCCGATCGTATCCTTCACTGTTTTCTGTTAAAACTTATCCGTATTGGCTTCAACTTTCTCTGATACTTCCCATCATCGGTTACCATCGGATTAAATCGTATTGACTTATAACTCTTCGATCCAATACATTCCTTAACAAACTAATTATACCGAATTAGTCTTCACCAAAACGGTTACATGCCAATTTTAGGTATCAACATATGCTCCCCATTTTTGAGAGATTACATGAATCTCGCAAAATTCACTATTATCGGCTTAACTCAGAATATCAACCGTCCTCATTACAATTTAATTATTTTAACCTCTCAGCGATTTTTGCGCCACCAGCTGTTATTTTCCCACGTAACGGCATGACATTACGTCTCCACGCATTAATTGCAGTAAAAGTTTCTGAAATTTACCCGCCTTTGCCGCTGAGTTTACCTCCCTATAAATATGAAGTTCATTCCCTATCATTTTCACGTACAATTGTTATCCTTCCTCCTTCCTATCGGCTATTCTCAACCCGTCGGCTTCCATCTCCCTTTGACCCCGTCCCATCGGCTTAACCGAGACCAATGGATCCAAACCAAGTATTTTCCCCTCTTTCCGATGCTGACTCTAGGTATTACTTAGGTCCACTCAGTAGCACCAATCCATTTGCTATCATAGACCAAGAACTCCCTAGACTTCCGAAAAATGCTCCAAATTTCAATTTAGCCCAATGGAGTAAGAGTTTTAGGGCTTGGCCGACTGCACTAGCTGGGTGGTGCAGTTGGTTCAATTGGGTAGCGGCCCAAAAATTAGCTATTTGGAAACAGATGGGAATAGACGAATATCTCCCTCTTTCCTTAGACAACTCTTCCGCCAACGAACCCCTAATAGCCATGTCATGTTATTTCTGGTCCGATACTTTTAATGCTTTCCTTTTTAGAACTGGCCCCATCGGCACAACTCTTTTTGATGTAACCCAACTTTGCTGCCTAAGGCCAAACGGCGATCAACTATCGGCTTTTAGCGCAAAGCCCAAATACAAGTTAGTATCGGCTAAAGGTAAGGGTTGGGGTAGATACCTAGAAAACAACATAGGAGTCGGTCCCGTGTCTGATAAGGAACACGTAGCCTTTCTAAACATGTGGCTTGACCGATTCCTTTTCTACGGAGCTTCGCTCAACCCAACCGAAACATATCAAATAATAGCTGAAAAACTCTAGAGGGACATCGGCTTGCATTAGGTAAAATATTTTTAGAAGATATTTACCAGATGATGCATGAAATAAGACACTGGCAGCACGGCAGTGGCCTCCACCTCAGCTGGTCAAACAACGCGGAAGGGCGGGTCCACTAGCCTACCGAGCTCCACTTCCTCGGCAGGAATTTGCCGATCACAGCCAATTATTCACTTAGTCACTTAATTAATCAATCTCTTAATTAGTTCTTCACTTAGTCACTTAATTAACCAATATCTTGATTAGCCCGGGCTTGCTTGCCGAGGAAGTGGTGTTACATAGGGACCTGCCGAGCTACTGTTCCGTAGCACCTGTTCCGTAGCACCTGTTGTTGAGTTCGGAGTACAGGATAGCTCTTCTGCCACAGTGCCGACAATGTACTGCGGAATGAGAATGCTGCGGGTGACACGTAGGCACAGTGTAGAATTGCAAGGAAAGTGTGTCCAAAACAAAGAAGAACTCGTATGCAAAGTGCCAGGAGCAGACTGTAGGGATGCAGACGACATGTTCACGCTTTCAATTAGAGCTGGCATTGGAAAGTTTGGGTAGGTGTTTGCACAAGGATTTGTTGTTACTAGTTACTACATGTTAGTCTTAAAAAAAAATCCTGTTCTGACTTGCAGCACCTGTACCTTGACATACAAAACTTGAGAAAACTGCATAGCGGTAGGGATATACTTGAAACCTGACTAAAATTCTTGTCAATATACTCCAATCCCAGTTTCAATGATCCAGACCATGAAAATCTAATCAGAACGAGCATCTGGTTCACCACTCTACTCACTGAGTCATTGTCTAAACCACATACATGACACAGAAAAAAAAAAAGGATGGACAGTCGACGAACTCAAACTATGTGTGGATTATTACCTCTAAAATTCATACAATTTTTGTATTTTTCTGTAACTATCAACAATACTATGTTTTTGTAATAAAAAAAACCTGTGGGGGTCGCTTGTGTCATACGCGCCTTTTTTTTGTTAGGAAAGCATAGCTTCCAATTGATTGTCCATTGTTTACTTGACACCATCCTGCCATAATTATCATGTTATCGATTGGCGAAACCAATAGTCTCAGTTAAGGCTTCATTTGGAACATATGGATTTTTCTAGACTTCTACGGGAATTAACTATTCCATATGAAAACTAAATGAAATTTCTTGATGCAATGGGGGCATAATAGCTGTTGCTCTTTTTATTTCTGAATAGATGATATTATATGATTTTACACTTTAACTAATGCACATATAGAAATGATTAAATCGTTCCCATTTATGAACTTACTTATTGCTCGTATTGCTCGTAGACGATATGTGTTACTTTATTCCATAATAATAGATACTAGGATGATAAGCGCGCTACGCCGCGCCGTAGATAATTCTATCCGTTTAGTATAGAGAAAGAGAAAAAATATTCTAGTGATTATGTGTCACGAAGGTAAATAAAAGAAAATATATAATTGTGACAACGTTAATATATTAGAGAACCAATAAAACAATAAATGCTTTCACGGTGTTTTCATGGTGAAGGATCATATAACAATAAATTCATGAGCGCTGATAAATGCTTTAGACAATAGATATATCATTAAGGAACAATATACACATTTATATATTGGGATATTTTTGGTAAGAGATGATACATATGGCGTTCATTGGATAGCTAAAAAAAGAGAGAGAGTTCAAGGGAACAGGTACCGTGATGTAGTTGCAGAGAAAGTGCTAACACCACCAGTTTGGTTCGTTTGTAGGGTTGCAAAATAGATACACAAAAGGGACTATTTAAAATATGTATGGATATCCTGCGCGGCTGGGATGGTTGTTCAGGGCTATTCGTTTTGGCTATGACAAACAGGATGGCGGTTGCGGAGAAGGCAACCTGACGCCGAATCAACGTTCTGCATTCATAACAGCAAAATGGGCTAAAATGAGTACATGTTTGTTTTATATAGGGATAAAGAATTTTGGGTATGTAAGATAGAAATAACTTAATCCTGTTGTAGTGCAGGTAATACTGTGGTGGACTATATTGAGGCATGCCTTGTCATTGGTTGTTCGAACACAGTCTTCAGTGGTGAGCCTCTGTTGAAGAAGATTGAGAAGACCATATGCTAAGTGCTGCTGTGGAGTAGATGGTGGATGTGTTCCCATATAAGACAATAATATTTCATGTGGATTGCCATGTCAGGTATACACGGGCAACCATGTCGGCTCTGTCATGTGGATAGCCTAATGGATCAATATTTCCATCAAGTAATTCTGTCAAGATTGTACGATCAATAAAAGAAGGGCAAGGATTTTTAATTTTTATCTTCCATAGATAACCATGCGAGGATATGAGCATGAGGCAAACCTCTCTTTTGGAATTCAACAGTGTAGACCACTACAAAGCATATATATATAGAAGAGGATAAGCTAAAGCAAAATGCGGAGGGATAGGTAGGCAAAAAGGAGGAACAACCAAAATAACTAACACACCTGCATGAGCAGGGCCAAAAGGAATGCCGTCTTTGATATTAGAGAGAAGTTCCTTTAGCTTCATATGGTATACACGGGTAACCATGTCGGCTCTGTCATGTGGCCTTTGCCCTGGCTCAAAACAAATAGCCTCAAAAATTTCTGGCCATTTAGGATTGCATGTAAAAGTGATAAACAACTGAGGTGGATCATAGGTTCTGTAAATCGCCATGGAGCCATGGTAATTAATTCGGAAAACATAAGGTTCATTACCAGCATTAATATTGTTATCAATATTGACTCCCAAGGAGGCGAATGCAAACAGGGAATTATATTGCCTTATTAACCGCATGAAAGCATTCGAACCTGGGCCTCCGTCAAATCTAATAAGTTCCTATAATAGTTGAGGGAATGGCCTGTGTGAAGGAAGAGCATTTTTCCCACCACGACAACAAGCATTGTAGGCAATCTGGGTATGGGCACATGAACTTTGGACACAGACTCTTTCTTGATACCAAAAAACAGCGGAACATCTATGGTATTTATAATCAGGGCCACCATAATACGATCGTTCTTTGTAGTTAGCTACAGGGAATCAGAGGGAAAGAACAGAAACGATTACAAAAGGGCAAGACTAAAGCTACGGCAACTATGCATAGCGTTAAGTACTAACAACATGAGGCATACCTTTTAACCATTGAATTAATTCCTTGAGAAAAGAGCGCATCACAGGATCAAAGGGCACTAGTGATATGGCCTATGGGAGGCTCTGTAGAAAAGAAAGAGCAAGATGTCAGCAAAAAACAGCGCGCTAGCAAACGTTAGGCTAAAATAAAAATAACCACTTGCTGCCAGAAAGCAAGTATTGCGGCAGAAGATTTATCTCTGACCAAACCATTACGTAAAAACTAAAATAACTGCCTACTGTCAGAAAGCTAGCGAATGCAACATATGTCTTTTATAAATGGAGATGCAACACAGGAACCATGCAATAAAGTAAGGATCTATCATCCTAACCTATATAGGGCTTCGTATATAACATACCAAAACAAGGCCCTGAACAATCGATGGAAATCTACATAAACCATTTGCAATTTTCTTTATAAGTATGAGGCCTACATTTGCGCTCCTGACTATATGGAAGCGCAGATAGTAACACCATGATATCATCAACAATCTTTTTAAAGGACACCCGCCTCTTGTTAATCCAAACTCTAGAAACTGATACCAACCAAATGGAGTGTAGTAAGTGGATAAAGCTCGTAAGCAAGAAACCAATAGCGGATAGTCTACAAATCCTTAGCTAGCATGAAACTGGCCAAGAATATGCGTAAAACATACTAAATCAAGTAATGAAATCACTACATGGATGCACAGACACAAATGATTACACTTACCAGTTGCAAGGGCAAATAGTTGATACCAACGAATGAAGAACCACAGTAATTCTGAGAACACCCACAAGATGCCAAAATCCGAAAAGAACTAAATCATGCTATCATAGACACAGAAACATAGATCTATCCAATACCACATTAATCTACCAAAATAAATAATTTGCACATTGTATGTACTAAGAAAATGTGTAAATTTACTCAAAGAACTGCACTTAGTTAACTCCCTATTCCATGGCTTCAACTTACATCACATATTCTCATTGCATTACCTAAAATAAAGAATAAACAAACTGAAATCATAATAGCAAAAAATAACATGCAGATATGTGATAGGTTTGAATTTTCTAGTATGATCAACCTGAACATGGCTAGCCATATTGATCTTGGCACCTACCATTAGATTTTGACATACAACTCTTCTTCTCATAGGAAAAGACCGACAGTTGACACTCTGAAATCTAGAAGGACGCACATAAAGGCATAAATAGAAAAGAACATATGTTTTATCTATAGCACATCCAAGCACACTGCTTGTTTTTATTATTTGGGCCAAAATAAACCTAGAGCATATTTGACATATACAATTTGTGTAAGAATTCGACGTAGGCGGAGCTGTATCGGATGAAAAACAATCATTGAGTTCTCTTCAAAAAATAGACATGGCATTGCTGACTTTAGAATTGAAGTAGCCGGTTTATTGAAGTTGCAATGATGTTCCATTTAGGTCCATGAACGTGAGAACTCAGCTCCGATCAGAGCAATTCAAAGGACCTTATGCAACATACTTTTCGAAGACCGACACAAATTAACGCCATACACATTGAGTTCTAAATTTCGTGGATATAATACTCCTTGCTGAAAGTAACACAAAATTTTTATCTCTGCAATAATTAGCATAGTAATAAACTAACCCTGTTGGCTGCCCCGTTGCTGCATTAGTAACAATGACTACTTTCAGCACTGCACCAAACTTGTTGAAATGGTGAGATAACGAGCCCTTAGTGGCAGCAAAGTGAACCTTCAAATAATTTCACAAAGATAAATAGAAGAATCTAAGAGCATGAAATAGAAAGGGTGATGAGAAGACAAGGATACCCACATTGCTAACATAGAGGGTTCTGGAATCTGCATCCTCGGTGGGATGTGCAGCACTATATGAACTTGGAACTGCAAGGAAGGCAATAGAAGTTATATTTAGTAATAAATGGCATTGTCCTCAAGGTGAATGCATTTTCTCCTGATAATTGATTCTAACAAGAACTTGCATTACAGTACTCATCGCATTTTGCTTCGATGTATTACGAAAACAATATTAAATCCTTGTACCAGATGTTGCAGGCCGCTGTGAATCCTTTGACTCCTTTCGGACTTCTCCATAGCCTAATTCCTGAGTAAATTTTTTAACATTCAGGGCACATCTACCCAAAGATTCCTAAATAACTTTATAACATTGAGGTAATATCCGCAGACAGACAAAGATACATTCCAAAGCAAATGACCAACAGGTTATTTAGGAATCAGTTGTGTTATGTCCTATTGGTCATTTGCCGTGCCATTTGTTGATAGTTAGCTTGTCGCTCCATTTGCCGCGCCGTTAAATACACTGCGTTTATGGTAAAGATTAAGCATAAAATAGTTTAGGAGTGTAATGACAGACCGTATCCTTTTAAATTGAAGGTAAAAATGAAGAGAAGATGAAATCTAATATACATGAGGTATTTAATTCAACGAAGAGATGGCATACAAAATACTAATTACCTATGGGTAAACAAGCATAATTCATTAATTCGGAGCATAGTATTTCATTGATGAATTCTACAGCTAATTTTCATAGCCGGCGATCGCGAATAATAACAAAGGCAATTTTACTAATAACGTGTGATTAGGTAGTCACAACAAAAGGGACATATCATGGGAAGCAGTTAAATGTTTGATAGCTAGTCTAGCATTCTGACATGGAATCTTATCTGTAAGCATGTAGAGGTTCAAAGAGTCTATTAAACCATGGTAAAGCCTACTCATGATCTAAGAGACGGAAATTAAAATAGTATAGCTGTTTTTGTAATCCAGTTATGATGTCATTAGTGGTATAAGTCTGTTGCAGGTAGCAACAAGAAAAGATTTCAGTAAGCTAAATCAAATCAAATACGTAACCGCAGCCCATGGTGGTAAATCTAAATTACGCAGTGAACTCAAACTCACTAATTTAACGGTGAAAGAGGCGGTGCTATGTTTTTCACCGTACCTGAACTGGGTTGGGGAGCCGCCGGCTGGGGAGGACTGTGCTAGAGTCGTGGGGGATGGCGGAGGCGTGGCAGAGGTGGTTGGGGGCGCGGTTGGAAGGCGGATGAGCCGAGCGGTGGCGTCGAGGCCGCCGGCTAGAGAACAAACGACACAGTCGTGGGGACGGATCGGCCTTCGGCCACGCCACGGTGGAGAAGAACTCGAGGAGCGGCGGCAATGGACTCAGCGAGCTTGGATCGAGCCCCCCATCTTCGGTGTAGCGGCAGCACGCGAGGAGGCCAAGCAAAACTGGGATCCGACGCTCCTCGAGGCCGGATTGTGACGCTTTATCGCCACCAAGGGGCGAGAGCATGACGGGCGGAGGACACGAGGAGGGCGACGAACCATCGAAGGAACGGGGAGCACGACGGGCGGAGGACACGAGGAGGGCGGCGACGGCGCGACGCGGTGTGGAAGGAGGAGAGGACAGCGGGGATGCGATGGGCGGAGGCACGCGAGGAGATGCGGGGGACGACAACACTGGGAAACCACCGAAAACCAAGGCGCTAGGACGCACGGCAAGGTGCGAGTGGCCGCCGCGACCAAGATAGGGCGGCCGGCGGTGGTGGCGGAGAAGGAAGCGAGGCGAAGGAGGCAGAAACGAGGGCGGCGGAGAAAGGAAGGCCAGGCGTGGAGCACTCAGGCCAACCAGCCGGGCGCGCGTGGACGGACGGATCAGGGGTGGGCACAGAGGACCATCGATAGCCAGCAACTGGACCTTCACGCAATAACGAAAGATGCGAGGGTCTTTCCGCACGGCGCGCCGACGTGGCATAGCTGCGAGCTCCGCAATTCCTTCCCCTATAGGGAAGGTTAATATTAAAGTGAATAATGAATGATGGGGTATGCAAAGGACGATACGCTTAAAGTTATCTAGAAATTATAAAATAATATGTATTTAGAAACAACATTTAAAAACTAAAATGATATAAATTTAAAAACGGATGAGTATCCGTTTAAACAGAAATCTCAAATAACGTATCAAAATAGAAACAAGAAAAATAAAGGGTCTTCAGTCCCCACTCTTCTCAGTCCACGCACCAACCGCGACTATACGCATTACGGCGAGGAGAGACGACGACCGAAGAAGAGAATCCGAGACCGCCTCAGTAAAAAACCACCACCGTCGCCGCGCACACCACAATACCACATCACCACGCCCTCCTCCCCCCACTCCTCTCTCTCGCCTGCCACGGACACACTAACACACGCCGAGGGGAGCCGTACGGGCGCTAGGGTTTCCTCCGCGGGGCTCGCGCCGCAATGCAGCCGCCGCGCCGCTGATCCCGAGGCCTCCCTCCTCCGGCCCCGGCAGCGCGGCGCCGCCATGGCGCGGCGTCACGGGTGGCAGCTCCCCGCCCACACCCTGCAGGTACGCGTGCGTTTGCTAATCGCCTTCCCCTGTGTCTGTGCTCGGACGCGCAATGCGCCTGCGGATTTCATCACGTTCTGTTCGTTTCGCCGCGGACCTCGAAAATTTCCGGTGCTCATGAGCCCAGTGTTGGGGTTGTGGCATTCGAAAATTTCCTGGTGCTACGCTTCTGTGACAGCGATACTAGTATGTTTTTGTTCTGACGAGCGATGTACTGATGCGCGTTGTTTGATTTGATATGATGTTTTTCTCTCACTTTTCGGCTCCACTCTTATTTCGTAATTGCGTGTTTGATGTGACGGGTTGCTTTTCCCTGTTTTTTTTTCTGGTGCTTCTGCGCGAGTTTATCTCTGCTTTTAAAAATTCACCACTAGTATGTTGGTAATTTCTGCTGTTTTGACGCGAAATAATACATGGATTTGATTTCCTCAATGGTTTCCCCTAATAGCATGCTGCTACCGGAATTTTATGCGATGGTATAGTCTGATCTCGAGCGTTATGCGTGGCTGTTTTGATCTGCCATTTCTCTTTTAGCCGATAAATAGTGGTACCTTTTGTTTGCTTTCTGTTGGTATCTTCTGTTCTTTCTTCTCTGATGTGATGTGGGACTCTGGACCTTGGAGTTCGGCTTCGCTGCCCCCTAACTCGCCTTCTTGTCTCCTTCCTTCCCTCCTGCTGCAAGCTCTCTGACTCGATTTGTTTCCCTTGCGTTCAACAGCAGGAGGCTGTCCATGGACTCACGATTTCTGGTTGATTACCCAAATGCAGTAATTTATTTTCTCTTGTATGTTGCCCATGTGAAGTAGAATGGTTGCATCCGTGTTTGAAATGACGGGGTGTTCGGTTCAGTACCGTTCGCCATGCCATTCTGGATCTGGTCCTTGTGTCGTGCAGTTCGTTGCTTCTGTCATTTGTGCCTTGTTTATCTCTTGTTAGTTATTTGTTGCAATAGAAGCAAGCTTCACGGTGTATGTTCCTTAGCTTTACGCTAGAACCAAATATTCTTCTCTTGAAGTTTTTTTCTTGTAACCTGATGTCTCTGCCTTAATTAAGTAATAGGATGCCTTGAAATCAAGTTAGTTACATTTAATACAGAAAGTAGTGTCTGACTGTAAATTTTAGTGTCATAGTGAGTTATCTATCTTATTTAAGCCCCGTTTGGATTGAGGGAATTTTTCCCGAATCATACGGGAATTGAAATGTTTCCAGTGAAATTCCTGCTTTCCAAATGGGCCCTTAATTCAAAATGTCTAGGATTTTTACCTTCAATTCCCAGTTATTAGTTTTTCCACCTCTGTTGGCACTTGGCATTATCTTTGTTGGCAGAATTTTTCTAGATTTAATTCACAGTTCTAGTTTACTTCTGTCGATGCAGTATCCCCAGCTCAATGGTATCCTGTTGAAATTACAGTAGATGGGTGAGAAGTGACCTAGCATTTCACAAGCATGAACTGTAATAGGAACCTTTGTCTATTGAATTGGCTATTAATTCAGAACTAAAGATTTTTGGATGTTTCTCTTTATGTTTTGGCTTCTGACCATTAGTTTTGGCAGGAATGAGAGGTCGTGTTTCACAACTTTTTTTAGACAAAATGGTCTATGTATGCAGTGCTATCGAGCAGTTTTTTTCTTTACTTGAGAACATTCTGTTATTAATCGCTCCAGTCCATGTGCAGAGCAATTCATCCTGCTTAACTTTATCTGATCATCTTGTCTGCCCTTTCTCATTAAAGTTTAGATGTATTTCTGAGGATCAAGCAGAGAGGGAAGGCTATAAACTCTGAGCTATTATGCCTTCATGAATGTCTTATAAGAAATCTGTAAAATCTGTGCTAGCATGATTGTCTTGTGTAGAAGTTTAAGTTGCCACTGTAAACTTGACAGTTTAAGCACTTGAAATGCTCACGGTGTAATGTGTATAAAAACCCCCTAGGATCAGGAGTCTTCAGTTTGCATTCCAGCTAGAAGGGTGATTGTGTATGGCGGTGTTTATCTTGTTTTTCTGCTGAACTTGTGGCCTCTTAGTTGGATTTTGTACTTCCTCCTATGCTGGTGTCATTGCAAGCTATCCATTCTTACCTCTTATCATAGGGGGAGTTTGAAATTGAATGAAACATTTTTATTTATCATTTTTTGCAGGTGGTAGCTATAACAGTGTTCTTCTTGCTGTGTATAGCATTCTATGCTTTCTTCTCTCCATTTCTTGGGAAGGACTTGTATCAGTATATCGCAATAGGTGTTTATAGTTTTCTGGTAAGGTTCCACTTCTCATGCATGCATTGAATCCTGTAGTAGATTTCATTTGATAAGTGTTTGATGTCCATGTTCTCTTATGTTAGGCCTTATCAGTACTGATTCTATATGTTAGATGTACTGCTATTGATCCTGCTGATCCTGGCATCCTGATTGCTGTCAATGGTGCACTAATCTATAAATCGGAAGGTATGTCCTGATACCTAATGACACTGCTATTGAAGTTTGATCCAATTCATTTAGTGGTAGGCACATGTTGTACTAATGCAGCATCTCCTTTTGATTAACAGCAAATGTAGATACTAAAGAAGAACTTGGCAACTCAGGATTGAGAACAAATGAGGATATCCAAAAGCATAAGTCATGTTTAGGAGCTGCTTGTTTTTGTTGTGATGTTTTTTTGAAAGAAGATTGTCGCAAAGAAGATGAAGCTTACCAACAAGAAGAGTATGGAGAGGAGGCACTCTTTTGTACCCTTTGCAATGCAGAGGTACTTATGCTCAGCTCCAACCCTATTCAGTGTGCAGACACTGCAGAGTATACCATACTTAAGAGTTCCTACTCATTTTCTCATTTTTTTTCCCAACACTATATTTAGTCACGGTAGTTTTGAAAAATGGTTGTACTGTTAATACTTGCATCCATTGATTTCAATTTACCCTTTCGTTGTGTACCTGTCTATTTACCATTAACTTAAGTGCTATTACTGATGGTTACATTACAGCAGATGTTAAAGAGGTTAGGCATCAAACAGATTATCATTTATCTGTATTCACCT
The DNA here is from genome assembly GCA_036346355.1 of Rhipidocladum racemiflorum. Lineage (NCBI taxonomy): Eukaryota > Viridiplantae > Streptophyta > Magnoliopsida > Poales > Poaceae > Rhipidocladum > Rhipidocladum racemiflorum. The sequence continues at coordinate 63,106,583 of CM070576.1, read as the reverse complement.
TTAATTTATGGTTGCATGAATGCATAATAATGTACGGTATTTAGACGATTTGAAGAATTTGGTAACAGGCAATATGCAGGACACACTGCTTTGTAAAATACTTTCCATGACAGGATAGTTGAATCTACTTCTGCTTCATTGGCAGATGCAGTTCCTATGACAACACAGAAGTGTAAATGGCCAAATCAAATGAACTAAATTAACATGGATGTAGTAATTGGTAAAGAAAACTCATATCAAGGATGCTTACTGAAGAATGCATGCATGAGGTAATTCTAGAAATCTTTTTTCTGTTGAAAACAGGTCAGTCCGAAAGAAAGCAAAGAGTAACAGGGCAAAAGGACGACGCTTATGATATTAGATCAGTTATGATTAGTATCATCTACATTTTGTGCTACTTGTCTGTTTAGGTACTTAAATATTAGTATTTATTAGATTATGAGTAGAGCATTTAACTTTGTTTGCATGCTTGCTTTTACTTTGTTCATGTAATGTTATCCAGTGCGTTTTATGTTTACAGAGATAAGCTATTAATCCAATGTTTTGGTGCTCGGTGTCTTTTCCTTATTTATTGGTATAGGTGCGCAAAAATAGTAAACATTGTCGAAGTTGTGATAAGTGTGTTGATGGGTTTGATCATCATTGCCGGGTAGGTATCATGCTGAAGCTTATGTAGTTCATTTTGTCTCTTTACCCTTTCTCTATAGTTTGTTGACGTGGCTTTTCTGATATCTGCTTTGGTCTTTTTGATGCAGTGGCTAAACAATTGTGTTGGAAGGAAAAACTATATCACATTTTTGTGCCTTATGGCTGTGAGTCTTGCTTGGGTATGTAGAAAAGTTGTAGAATGTTTGATATTTCTATCTGTCAACATGTATACTCTTTTAAATGCCGATAAGCTTGCGTTCAGTGTGGATTTGATATTCTTAAAGCATTTTTCCTGTTTCTAATTGTGATTGTTCATAATCTTGTATGCATAAAGCTTGTTGTTGAGTGTGGAGTTGGTATTGCTGTTTTTGTCCGTTGCTTCACTGAGAAAACAGCCATTGAAGATCAGATAGGTGAAAAGCTGGGGTATGGTCTTTCACGAGCTCCCTTTGCAGCCATTGTGGTTAGTGTTAACTCTTTTGTTGTTTATCTAATTTTCCATCTATTTTTGAAGCATATAACTGCAGTAGTTTTCATGTACATTTCGATTTCAGTATGACTAATTTTACAATTTCTATCCTCTTAATTGTGGTGTGGTCTTTGTAATGTGCAGAATCAAATCTAGTATTTTTCTGTAATATTGCTGTTGAGCTGAGACAGGATAATGGTGTTAACCTAGTATGATTAGAATTAGTCTTATTACAAGGTGAAGAAACAGAGTTTCTTATTGTGTGCAGCGGCAGTTGTGAGCAAGCATTACCATTGCTAAGTGCAAGATGCAGCTGCTACAAATCAGACTAGTAGTTTTCCCCAAAAATCCATTTATAATCAATTAATTAGTCATTCTAGGTTTGGCTCTTATGATGAAGACTATTATTGCCGAAGAATGTGACATTGATGAAGAAAACCCTGTGACCATTCATTTGCTCCTGTTCATAATTGCAGCATTTTGCATGGTTAGTAATGTTTGAATTATGTATGCTGACCTATTGGGAAATGCAATAGTCAATCTGTCTGTGAAGTATATAACATGATATAGCTATGATTGTAAACTAATACAATCTTAACTAAAAATGTTCCTGACTTCAGGCCCTAGGTACAGCTCTTTCAATCCTGGCTACAGTACCACTGGGGGAGCTGTTCTTCTTCCATATGATATTAATCCGGAAGGTTGGTCACTTTGTTATTCTCTGTTAGTTTTCTAATCTCATTGTCCCATATTTTCTCCAGGAATGGAATATGAGACTGCTTCTTTACACCACTTTTTTTGCAGGGCATCACAACTTATGAATATGTTGTGGCAATGAGGGCTCAGAGTGAGCCTCCTGGTCCCTCTGTCAATGATTACCAGCAAAGCTTGCCATCTTCTCCAATGAGTTCTGCACCAACTGCTTTCAGCGGGAGCTCGTTTGCACGGCACTACAAAGGTGCATGGTGCACTCCACCGCGCATCTTTATTGACCAGGTATGAATTGTATCCAGTAATACTTCTAGGCCATATCAACTTTCCAGAGTTAATTGTCCCATTTTCATGTTTCTACCATTGAAAGGACTATTTGCTGTGTAGTTTGTTTTTTGAATGGAGGTGTTACGCTTCCACTTCAACAAACCTTATCAGAAACCTGCACTATTACTCCCTCCAGTCACAAAAGAATGTCGTTTTGGGTATTGATACAGTCCCCAAAATGTAACTTTGACCATTAATTTATATTGTAAAAGATTTATAAAATATAATAAAACTATACTTTTATGAAAGTTCTTTTCGAAATAAATCTATACACCAGTTTCATGTGGTCAATCTAAATATTAAAAACTATATTGATAGGAAAAATTTAAGAAGTTTGACTGCACGTACCCCAAAATGATATTCTTTCGTTACTGGAGGGAGTATTTGAGATGATCTATCAGAACTGTTTGTTTAAGGGTCATGCTCTGCCCATCACAATTGTCTTCATTTTGAAGTTGGAAAAACCACTTACCTTTCGAGAAAGTTGTTCTGCATATATTTGATCCTGTCTGCATCACATCACAGGATGAAATCATCCCACAATTGGAACCTGGTCGAGTACCTTCAACTGTTGATCCTGATATCATGGACCCGACTGAAAGAGAAAAGCAGCATGCTAAACGTCCAGTGCGCATTAGTGCATGGAAGCTGGCAAAACTGGATTCAAACGAGGCCATGAAAGCAGCAGCAAAAGCCAGAGCATCTTCATCTGTGCTGAAACCAATAAATACCCGTGCCCGATATGAGGCAGACCGGTGCTCCAGTGATAACCTCAGCTGTAGAAGCAGTGTCATGAGTGCTGATACGGGACACCAAATAGACACTCGGTCTGGGAGGAATTCGCAGTACAAGTCCTCTTATCCACCCAGCAGAGCAAGTGCAGATGACATTGAGCTTTATCCCCAGACACCGAGCAGCTTCCAGAGCAACTCGCGGACTCCAACACCTATTGCACAGCACCATCCCTCAAAGCATTTCAACCCAATTTATCAGACTAAAGCAAACAGGTCTCCATTTTCAGCAAAAGCAAGTGGTGTCAATGAAACGGCCATCTCAGAAGCCAAAAACGCAAGGAGGTTTGGTGCACCGAACGAAGAAAGATCTTCCCAGTCATCTATTTACTGGGATCAGGAAGCGGGCCGGTTCGTGTCTGCGCAGGCATCCAGCTCTCGTTTGGGCCGCCCCGACCTTATGTACACTGGACAGTCTATTTTCTTTGGTGGACCTATGATGACAGATCCTGCAACAAGAAGTTTCAGAGATCTTGGTGGTTCGAGCCAACGCTCCGGTGGATCTCAGACGCACCAGCTTCCGCTGTTCGTTCCCAGTGATCCCCAGAAAGGTCACTTCTCTAGGTTACCGTGAAATAAACTGCTTTTTGGAGTAGTCTTCTGAAACACCTGTTTCCAGGTTTCACTTTTCGATGAATTTCACTCCAAATTTGCGAAATTCGCTTGTACCACTCCGGTTCGGAAAAAGGATTTCATTCGGTTTACCGCTAAAGTTCAAATTCAAATTTAAAAAATCCAAAACTTTTTGAAGAAATATATTCTAAAGTTCACTAAAATTAGTATTAATAGCTTTATGACCTTTGGTACGAATATCTTTTGAACTAAAGAAAAGAATTGAATATATAACGATTATAGCCGTGTATGTAATAGGAAGAGGAAAGAAAGAATTAATACAACTATGTTGTCAACTATTTATGCTCATTGCTAGAGTGAAATAAGTTTATTCATGCGCTTACGAATAAGCAAAAAGAAAAGATTCTTACTCAAGTAGTTTGGTTTGTAGTGTAGTTTTATTTCTTGACTCTAGTAGTGTAGTTAGCATGCCTTCCGTCCTTGCTTGCTTATGCACTTTTTAATTAAAGACGACCTTAATTATTGACTGGATAAAGTAGTATTAGTTAATGTACGCTGATTCCGACAAATCACAAATAAGAGACAGTCTTTTTCTGTCATAGTGGGCGGTTCTATTCTAAAATGGAAACCCCATTTCTTGCTGCACGCCTTTCATTTGACTGGCAGGTGAAGCATCATATGACACAGTATTCTGAAACATTGCAAAGGTTGCGCACAAATCTCGTATTATTGGACCAGCACTTTCGCATTTCACATTTACTCGGCTCCATTGGTGAGATCATATTCCCAATCATATCTCTTCCACTTACCGGGCTGCGTGTCCCTTATGTATTTGCTAAGGGAATAATCTCTCTGTTTGGGCACTCTCTATTGGCCTGGTACAATTTTTTTTTTTTTTTTGCAATTTTTCTCTATTTTTCAGCTTGTCGTCGATTTTTTGCTGTAAACCGCTCGAAATTCGCTGCTTTTTGAGTGGTTTCGATCTTTTCATTCGAATTTTGCTCCGAGTTTGATTGGATTTCAAATTTATTTGAATTTCGAAACCGTTCAGTTTTTTGCGGATTCGGTACCGCTGGCTCGTCGAAATCCGAGATCGAAATGGTATTGTTAGCCCTGCTTGATTATTCAGTGTAGAATTCTTAGTTCTTACCAGACAGATTGTAGGTTATGATTTTTTTTTTCTGTCATTTAGGTGGAAATTGAAATTAATTTAAGTATTCCCGATTTTAATGCAAAAATCATGGAGACTTTTTGTTTATAAGGAAAAGGAGGACAAGGACGATTTGTCAAATTAGAGTTGTGGTTTGCTTGGGATAATGAGGATCAGGACTTCCAGAGTCTATCCGCTATGAACTAATATATATGGTTTCCCTTTTCCTTTCTGATATCTTGGTGGATTGTCTTGTAATTTTTTGGTTAATCTTTTGTGTTATGTCAACTGTCCAAGTCGCACTTGCCGACTTAACTGTTGGAGATTATATCTCAGTGGTTACAATCATATTTTACGGCCCACTTTCGCACAACTTTCTCAGGAACTCATGTAATCCATGCGGAGGAATAAGTGGCGGTGGCTCTGGAAATTCGGTTCCCTTCAACTCAACTCTTGGATAAAAGTGCCCGTACTTGTCAGCTAAATGGCCTTCCCTGCGCGTGATAAAGACATTGTTCTTGATGATATGATATATGTTAGGAAACCGGATTCGTATCCGATATGGACTCTTCCTTATCTCTAAGCAGAACCGCTATATATAGGAGGCAGGGGGTCACCCCATTGTACACAAGCATACAGAATAATAAAGCAGGCCCGTTCCTCCTCATATTGTGTCTCTCTTTCTCCCTGTCTATTCTCCACTTGAGATCTATTAGGCAACCCCGGACTATTCGATAGCGAGGTTGTCTAACAAGCTCTACCGGAGAAAGATTGAAAGGTGAGAAAAGACAAGAAGCGAAGGATCATCGACGACGACGAACGTCTACTACCGGCGATTGATCGCCCGATCCGATCTGCAATCAACTCGCCATCAAGCCGGCATCCACTCGGATTGCCGAAATAAAAGTCCTACGCGACTCTATCCTACGCGATAGTCTACCGGAAAGCAGATTGAAAAAGTGAGAAAAGCACGAAGCTACAGATCGGTCTCAACCCGAACACGACCATGAACAGTGTCGCCCGTGGCACGAAGCCACCGGATGGCCCGTCGCGTCTAGCACCGATGAACGGCCTCGCCCTGCATGGTTGAACGACAGCGTGCGCCCTGCGTCCGGACCGGCGACTACGTCGGTCTGCGCGCCCGTCCGGCCGGCGCTTGCGGTGTCACCGAGGCACGCCATGGCGCCGCCGTCGTCACGCCGCTCTACGCGCCACCGTGCCCGCAGCCGGCTGCCGTGCCAGGTTGCCGCCCGGCTGTCGATCGCGTCCACGGTGGCCCAAGGCCGTCGCACCGACGAAGGAATCGGTGTTCCTCAGACATGAAGTCCCGTCGGCGCCTTTCAGTAGATGGACATGAAGTCCAGATCGCATGAATGGACATGAAGTCCTGACGGGCGACGCCTCGCGCATCTGGCAGCCACCGCTGGCCCCGAGCGCCGCAGCGCCGTCACGTGCCCTCGAACCCCTCGGCCATCGCGGCGCCTTCGCCAGTCGCGCTCGTCCAGTCGCCACCACTACTGGCTCTACCGGCCGCCAGAGCTAACCGGCCAAGCAGGCCGCCTCCGCACGCCGGCTCGCAGCCGCCGCGATGCGCTCACCTGACCGCTTCCTCCGCGCGTTGCTGCTCACAGCCGCATGCCTGATTGGTTGAACATTGAGTCAAATGACTCATGGACTAGAAAAGTGCATACGATTCAATCCAATGAATCATGGACTATGATTGGATTGAACCAACGGGCACAAGCATTTTATGCACTGGATTGAATAGGTCAAGTGGCGCACGGGGTTGGGGGCAAGGGGAAATTACCCCTTTGCCCCCCAGTTTAATTCCTTTATATTTTCTGTTTTTTTTTCTTTCTTTTTCGAAAATGATTAGAAATTCAGAAAATCAATTAGAAATTTCAGAAAATTCTGAAAATTGCAAGAAAAATATGGAAAATAGTTAGAAAATTGCGGAAAATTTATGGCTCTGTTTTTAATATATCATAGCCTTATTTTCTACATTTATGAATTTTGCATGAATTTTTGCAATAATTGCCCCGTTTAGAATATCGGAAATTCCTGAGAATTTATTTTCCGAATTTATGAATTTATGAATTATGTCATGTTGATATTTGCTGAAATTCAATTTCCTGTTGTAAAGTAATTCTGAAAATTGCTTGGAAATTAGCAGAAATTATGAAAAGTGTTAGGAAAATTCCAGAATTTCTCATACAACAGTTTATGAGAACTTGAGTGGTTGGGATTTGATTTTGGTAATGAATAAACAGACATGAGACAATTGGTGTCTAGGAAAACACACATGAGGCTTGGTTCTTTAATTGGCACCCGGAAACGGGAAGTGCTCCCTCCCTCATGTGAGCCCTAGGGGCAGGTTGACCTGGCCAAGAGTCAAATTGACAGAGATATTCATTACTGCTTTCGTTCGACCAACAAGAATTATATAAATTGTAATTAGACTTATGCCATGTTTAATTCATGTTGCAATTTATTTTTCGTTATCAAGTGATGATGGAAAATTGTCAGATAATTAATGTAAAATTGCCAAATACTAAGAAAAATTCAGAAATTTCTGAGAATTTATTTCCGCATTTATGAATTTATGAATTGTGCAATTTTTGTTTATTCTGAATTTATGAATTGTTCAATTATTGTTCTGTTCCATTCATTGTATTTATTTCTTTAATATAATTTATTATTAAATTCAAGCACGCCGCACGACGACCACCGTCGCGCCAGAAGGCCGACGCGCATGGAATCGACGCACCACGCCGCATGAAGCCGCGTTAAAATCGATCGCCGACGGCCGATCGTGCATATGAATCGATCGTTTGCACGGCCGATCACCTACATGCACGTAGTTGTATTTACGAATATTTATGAATCATGTATATATGAATTTTGCGATTATGAATCAGTATTTATGAATCCTGCATTTATGAATCTCGCACTTATGAATTTTGCATTTATGAATTCGTACTTATGAATCTTGTACTTATGAATTTTGCATTCATCTTTGAATATATGAATCTTGATATTATTGCTTTCTTTTAGTTTCTTTGAAACTCATGAGAATTCAATTATGCATTTTATTGAATCTAGCGACCATTTCCTATTAGATTACACGTAGTAATCTAATGGAAGAACCTTATGAATGTGCAAAGGTGTGGCATTATCTAACGTGAGTTTTTGAAGAACTGACATGAATTGTCGTAATTATCTCACATAGACATCGATTGCATAATGAATAGTAAGCTCTCGAAGAGCATACTTTTCTCATGAATAGAATTACAATTTATTCTTTATTCCAGATTCTTTATTTACAAGCAATTTTTGAATTACTCACCATTGTATGATTAGAATTATTTTTCTTTTCATCTAGAAATCGTGTAGCGCCCAATGGAGGAAATATGCATTGTTGATAGTGGCACAACAAATACCATCTTAAGAGAGTCGAAATACTTCCGCATCGATCACGAAGAACGCTGGAAGGATTACAACTATCGCAGGAAGCGATATGCATATAATAGGCTCAGGAAGAGCCACAATTATATTGCCAATGGGTACAACTTTGGTAATTGAAGAAGCCCTCTTGTACCCTGAATCAACTCGCACTCTCTTAAGTTTCAAAGATATCCGCGCCAATGGGTTTCACGTAGAAACAAATGAAGAAAATGGCAAAGAACACTTGTGCATTGTGAAGCACGCGGAATATGGAAAGATGGTACTAGAAAAATGTCCCTCATATGAATCTGGGTTGTACTACACGAAAATCAATGCACACGCAGTGTATACTTCTTTGAAGACTGTCTTTAGAAGCTCTGAATTATTTGCTTTATGGCATTGTAGATTAGGTCATCCTGGTCTTAGATTGATGAGAAATATAGTTAACAACTCACAAGGCCATGGCATTAATGTTAAGAATTTCCCGAATCACGAAGATTTTGTGTGCCATGCATGTGCCACCGGGAAATTAATAACTAGACCCTCTGTTATGAAAGTGCAACATGAAGTCCCTGCATTCCTGGAACGCATTCAGGGGATATTTGCGGTCCGATTCAGCCCTTGTCGTGGCCGTTCGATACTTTATAGTGCTCATTGATGCTTCCTCGAAATGGTCGCATACATGTTTCTTTGTCAACAAGGAATCATGCATTCGCAAAGTTGATCTCGCAGATCATCAGAATTAAGAATGCTTTTCCTGATCATCGCGTGAAGTCCATTCGATTGGACAATGCCGGCGAATTTACTTCCAAGGCATTTGATGATTATTGTACAAAGAACGGAATAACTATTGAGCACTCTGCACCGCACGTCCATACGCAAAATGGGCTAGTCAAGCACTAATAAAGAGGATTAAGTTCATTGCCGGACCGCTCTTGCAGAGTTGTAACTTGCCCAACACTTGTTGGGGACACGCACTCTGCACGCAGCAAGACTCATCAATTATAGACCATCGGCCTACAACATCCATTCACCAATGCAATTAGTGCAAGGGGTCATCCGAAGATTTCCCATCTTAGAAAATTTGGTTGTATGGTATATGTACCTATACCACCCCACAATGGACTGCAATGGGCCCTCTCCGCAAGTCCGGGATATACGTTGGTTATGAGAGTGCATCCATAATCGTATTTGGAACCCATGATCGAGACTTGCACACACTCGATTCGGCTGATTGCATCTTTGACGAGGACCATTTCCGTCATTAGGGGAGAGAATCAACCATTGGATGAAAAATGCCGGAAATAGTATGGCATTCCACTCGATCCCCGCGCATGACCCTCGCACTAATGAAGCAAATCAAGAAGTCCGTAAGATAATTGATTTGCAAAATTTAGCAAATGAACTGCCTGATCATTTTTGTGATCTCAAGAGCGTGGTTAAGTCGCATGTACCAAAGCAAGAAATGCACCAGAGAGGGTGGAAATACCAAAGAAAGCGAAGGTATCCTCATCCTGTTCAGAGGCCTCAAAGAAAAAGAACAGAGATCCGGCTTCTCAAACCCAAAGTATCCGGAGACGTCTGGGAAAATCAAGCGAGAGGACTTACCACACCAATCACAAAAGTGCCCCAAAGCAAGAAGGGGAGCCAGTTGAGACTGCACCGGAAAGAAGCCTCGTGGAAAAGGCAATTCCAGATCTGAACCTTCCATTGGAAGAAGCCGCCGAAAATAATGTGTGCGCACACATTGGCGGAGAAAAACTAAAGGAACTTGCTTCTGGAATGGGAAATAGCAATGAAGAGCAAGTAGAAGTGCACGAAGCACCCCATGATGAAATGGCCATAAACTTTGTAATAACGGAGAATCAATGAATAGAGCAACAGCCAATGTCGATGCATACTTTGCAAAGAAGATTGCCACGATCATTAATCATGATCCCGAGCCCGCATCTCTCGCAGAGTGCAAGAAAAGGCTCGATTGGGAAGATTGGAAGAAGGCAATCACCGCAGAGTTAGTCTCTCTGAACAAAAGAGAGGTGTTTGGGCCTGTGTGCCGCACGCCTCCCCATATAAACCCCGTAGGTCACAAATGGGTTTTTGTTCGCAAGAGAAACGAAAACAATGAAGTTGTAAGGTACAAAGCAAGGCTTGTCGCTCAAGGTTTCACTCAACGTCCTGGGGTTGATTATGAAGAAACCTATTCTCCGGTCATGGGTGGAATTACCTTTAGATACTTGATCTCAATGGCGATCCAACTTGAAGTTGAGAATGAAGCTAATGGATGTTGTCACAAAGATATTTGTATGGAAACTTGGATTCGAGATATACATGAAAGTACCTGGAAGGTATCCCTATCCCGAACCAAGACAGAGCAAACAGAAACATATACAAAGGTGAAATTGGAGAAATCACTGTATGGGCTAAAACAGTCAGGAAGAATGTGGTACAATCGTTTGAGTGACTTTCTCTGCAAGAAAGGCTACACGAACAGCGAAGATTGTCCATGTGTATTTATACAACGATCCACGAATGGATTTTGTATAATCTCCGTCTATGTAGATGACTTGAACATCATTGGGACGGATGAGGAAATTGAAGAAGCATGCACATACTTGAAATCTGAGTTTGAAATGAAAGACTTGGGTAAAACCAAGTTCTCGTTTAGGCTTGCAGCTTGAACATGTCCAAGGCGGAATCTTGGTACACCAAGCATCCTACACGCAGAAAGTGTTGGAGAGATTTGGCTTTGAAAAGGCATACCCCGCAAAGACCCCAATGGCTCGGAAGGTCACTCCAAGCAGACCTAGACCCGCATGTGCCTAAAGAAGAGGGGAGGAAGTCCTGGGAGCGGAATTCCCATACTTGAGTGCAATTGGAGCGCTCATGTACCTTGCGAATAGCACTAGGCCGGACATTGCGTTCGCCGTGAATTTGCTAGCGCAGATGCAGGCGTAACCCACCAAAAGGCATTGGAAAGGGTGAAGGACATCTTCCGTTACCTTCAAGGAAGCAAAGACCTCGGCTTGTTTTACAGAAGAAACAATGAATTGAATTTAGTTGGCTACGCCGATGCTGGGTACCTATCGGACCCGCATACTGGCAAGTCACAAACTGGGTATGTTTTCCTTTGCGGTGGAACGGCAATTTCTTGGAAGTCATCTAAGCAGACTCTTGTCTCGACGTCGACTAACCACTCAGAAATCATTGCATTGTATGAAGCCTCTCGGGAATGTGCATGGCTTCGAAGAATGGTTCACCACATCCAGAAGTCATGTGGTCTGAACATGGAACAAACCCCCACTATTATCTATGAAGATAATGCAGCTTGTGTTGCACAAGTACAAATAGGATATGTGAAGAGTAACCTTACAAAGCATATCAACCCCAAGTTCTTTTATGCTCATGAAATGCATAAGATGAACGAGATAAAGATATCAGCATACTAAGTCGTGTGAAAATCTCGCAGATTTATTCACTAAGTCACTCCGGCATCTTCCTTTGAAAGATGTATTAGAGGAATCGGGATGATGAGGCTTAGAGAAGTGCAGATTTCAGGAGATTTTTCACATACTCCTACATAAATCTCAAACATGAAGTTTGAGTACCCAACGTAAATCTTGAAGATTAACATTGAAGTTTGGGTGGATTGTACTCTTTTCCTTAAGTAAGTTTTTCATTGAAGTTTTCTTACGTAAGGTTTTTGATGAGGCAATCCGTGCAACACAGCAAGCGTGTGCTATGTACTCTTTCTCCAATTATTTTTCCCACTGGGTTTTTATGGAGTTTTAATGAGGCATATGCATCTCGCAGTGAAGAGTCCAAGGGGGAGTGTTAGGAAACCGGATTCGTATCCGATATGGACTCTTCCTTATCTCTAAGCAGAACCGCTATATATAGGAGGCAGGGGGTCACCCCATTGTACACAAGCATACAGAATAATAAAGCAGGCCCGTTCCTCCTCATATTGTGTCTCTCTTTCTCCCTGTCTATTCTCCACTTGAGATCTATTAGGCAACCCCGGACTATTCGATAGCGAGGTTGTCTAACAATATACATCACCTTGTGGTGAAACAGAAAAGTGACATTCTTTCTCGTGGATTCGGTTCCTCTGCATTATTTCAGAGCCATGTTAATTTCTGAGTGCCATCAGAGCTGAAGAAAGTGGGCCGAAAATCTCTACGCGACCGCTTAGCGCCATTTCGAGCCTCTCGAGCGCATCGCCTAAAATTCGCCGAGAATCATTCCTGTTCGTGTGCCGTGTGCCACGTACCCCCCCCCCAAAAAAAAAAAGGAACATCTACACGAACGAGACGCAACAGGCGTCAGTGCAGGAAGTATGATACGTCAACAAATCGTGCAAGATACCACAAATACAGCATACACCGGCGCTTCATGTCAGACCCCATGTACGCACGCACGCACTGAATCGTGCATCGGCCTTGTTGAAGTATAAGTGAATTGTTCGTCTTTCCTTATCAGCTTAAGTTGCCTTGTTGAAGTATAAGTGAATTGTTCGTCTTTCCTTATCAGCTTAAGTTTTTGGGTGAAATGGCTGGTGCATGCAACTCAATATGGTATGAGAGTCAAGAGGTCTTGATGCAATTAAAAAATAATAATAACGGACCACTTCTATTCCACGTCTTAAGCCTGAGGAAGCCTCACATGAGGAGGAGTGTTGAAGTATAAGTGAATTGATCGTCTTTTCTTATTAGCTTAAACTATTAAGTGAATTGATTGGTGCATATAACTTAATAAATGTTAAGCTAGTATCGTATCGTACATGATCCAGGAGGCAACTGAGAAAGGAGAAGGGAAAAGGACAAGGAGAAGGGCCGATTGCTATGGACAGTTCAGGCCGGGTCTCGTGGCCCCCCGCACCAAGTCCGAGCAAGCCGGCGGCCACTGCGTTTTGGGAGCCATTCCCGGCCGGAACCGGCGTGACGGGCGGGCGAAGGCCATCTTTGGACGACACCTACCCCCGCGAACTTTACCGGCGCCGTCGTTAAAAGATTAGCTCCCGGACCACACGTTGTGACCTCATCTTTCTGTTGCTCTCTCCTAACCTCGGAAGCATTCCCTCTCGAGTAACCATAGGCGAGGGCGAGAAAAGCGAGCGAAGAGGTAACCTTTTCCGAAGGCTGCTTTTGGACAGTCTGCTTGAAACGGACGACGCAGAGGCCGACCGAGAGCGAGGTTAATTAGGGCACGTATAATAAAATTATTTTAGTTAATTTGTAATATGTATATATCAAATTTAGTCTATACGAAAGAATGAGAAAAGAGATTATAGTTAATTTGTAATATGTATATATCAAATTTAGTCTATACGAAAGAATGAGAAAAGAGTTGTTCCTTATTTAGTAGCTAGCTTTGCACGAGAGCATAAATAGATTATTTATGTACAAGAGAAGAGATCATTATTGCACAATATCTATAAACAATTTTTAGAGATAGTTATTGCACAAGCTGTCTTTTAACCTAGTATTAGCCTATAGTGGGTTTTGTTATTGTAACTGCTCTAAGGACATGTACAATAAAGCCATCTCAGCTGATTTTTAATCTGTTCACATCAGTTTTGGTTTATATAGAAACGTAAGGAAAGAGACGAGGGGTGAGCGAAGAGAGCCGACTCTTATTTAGTAGTCAGCTTTGTACAAGAGCATATGTAGATTATTTTTATACAAGAGAAAAGATGTAGTTATTATATAATGTTTAGAGGGAGCTTTTAAAGATAGTTATTATAAAATTGATTTTTAATTTATTACTAGTTTATGATGAATTTTATTATTGTACTTATTTTTGGCGGACATTGGACGGCGCGCCACCCGGATGGAAGTGGAAACTTGCAACTGAAATGCATGGGTGACGTGCGCTCATCTGGATATGCCGTGAGCCGGACACCTGTCTGGATATGCACATGTCCGGTCGGTGCCGAACAACCGTTATTGCCCTAGAAGGAACTAAGGTCACCTGTTGCAGTCTCTATTTTCTATACCGGCTTGACGTGCGTCAATTCGCACTTGGACTGTTAGACTAGGAGCCGTTGGCTGGTCGGTGCGAAATATAGGTGACGCTAGGAAAGGAACACGTAGAGCATCGGTTCGTCCAGCCAATTTGGCATATCGGTTAGGGTTCAACACCTACTGAACTGTACTAATAATCCACCCATACAGGAGACAAGACTATTCAATCCGCTGAATTGAAGTTTTATGTAAATTAGGAGGGTGGCCCACGCAACTATACGGCCAGATTTGCTACATGAAATTTAGTATGAAACGATACATCTTAGATTAGCCCTGACATGTTTTTGCCGTTCGATAGAGATTTGAAATTATATAAGAACGCTTTGTAGCCAAAGCATATTTTGAGGAGCAAGAGAATTTTTTTTTTGATGAGGTCATGGGGGCAATCTGTTCTATACGAATTTCATAAGAATCTTTATAATACATACTGCCTGAGAGCTGGCTCTCTTCTCTCTCCTCTTTTCTCACTCCTCCATATCGGACAAAACTGATATGTACATAATTATAGTAAACTAAGGTGACTTTATTATACTTGCTCTAAGTAAATGTATATGAACATTAACTATTAGCTTATGTCATCCTATAAATCAAACGTTATTAAAAGTAGCAAGGTGGTCTACGTATTTACACATGCATCAGCCTTAAAATATATTTAAATGACCTGTGATGATGATTAATATGTCCTTAAAATATAAAGCATAGGTTTACGTGCTTATAAATAAAAAGAGCCCATAAATAAAGACTTGGCTCAAAACCTAATACTCCCTCCGGTTTGGTAATATCTGTCGTTTTGGACATCGACACGGCCTTAAAAAAACAACTTTGACCGCTAATTTTTATTATAATATATTTATAAAACCCAATAAAATTATAATATTATGAAAGTACTTCTCGAGACAAGTCTACACATATAATTTTCATGTATCCAATTTAAATATTTAAAAATATATCGATAGTCAAAGTTTCAGAAGTTTGACCATCACTGTGTCCAAAACGACAGATATTACCAAACCGGAGGGAGTACCTGGTTACGGTTTCCAATCAGAGTTAAAATTAAGCCACATGAAAATATCCCCGGCCTAATGAACATATTCAGGCCAGGTCAACTCATTTCATTACCCCCACCGGCATTCAGGTCGAATGTGGGATAACCTTCACCCTGACCTAGTCCAGATCGGGAAGGAAGTTATCTTCGCATAAGACTAACGTGCTGAATACGCTTCTTTTGACATATACAGACAAAAATGCCTCTCCAAACAAAGAGACGTCCTTTGTTAAAAAGATACTTTTTGGCGGAAAGATATCTCTTCGAAGACGACAACTGTCATCTCTTCGACGCTATAAATATAAGACTCTCATAAGGATTAAAAGACAGAATGTAATAGTGTAGTATGATACTTGTAAACAGTCTGTATTTCGTGGTCTAATAAAGAAACAATTTCAATTCTCCTATTCATTTTAATCTTATTGTCTAGACAAAGACAACTAAAATTATATTCGTAAGTTCGATCTAGGGACCACCGTATCTTGAACATTGACAACCTATAGTACATATTTTTTTTCTTCAAAAATAGATCTCGTAGAACCCAACTTGTAATACATACGTCGTCTGCGATCGGGGCTCCAAGCCGGTCAACGTGATGACCTTTTTCACCTTGTTGATGTCTATGCTTCTTAGGGAGTCCTGTATTGAACGCACATACATCGTCTGCACCCGGGGCTCTGAGCCAGCCAGCACAATGACCCTCTTCACCTGTCCTCTGTCTATACTCGTCAGGGCGTTGCTGCCAGGGTTCACAATATCGATCTAGCGATTTTCGGATAAACAGTAATTTTCGATAATCGCATAAATCGAACCAAAAATTGACCGAAAATCGAAAAAAAAACCCGCATGAATTCAAAACCAGTTTTTTTTTTTTTTAAAAAAAAGAAAGATTCAAAAATCATTGATTTCGTAGAAAATTGACCGATTTCACGTGGAAAAGCGACGATTTCGTGGAACTTTTATGTAATTAGTTTTTTGTAGCGATTATCGATGATTTTTGACGAAAATCGATCGATTTCCACCGATTTTCAACCGGTTTTTGACACGTAAAATTTTTCGAATTTTCGAAAAAAAATTAATCGGATCGGTTTATCGACTAGTTTTTGATATCGGATCACGGCGATAAGCGCGATAATCGTCGATTTTGTGAACCCTGGTTGCTGCACAAGTAGTTGACATACATGGAATGTGGCCGAAGCTCTTAGCCAGGCAGCGTGATGAACTTTTTAATCTGCTCCCTATCTATCATCAAAGTTGGGAAGTCAATCTATTGGCAAAGATCAAAATCCTGACGAATTTTTGCGAAATCTTGGATTTTAAACCCCCGAGTTTCATAATCCCGACAAAATTAAAAGAAAATAGAAAAAAAAAAATCAAAATGCTACAATACCTAAAATATCAGCGAGGTCATGGTAAATTTGACTAAATTTTGACCAGATTGAATTCTTCACATCATTTTTCGTGTGGGGCAGTCGATAGATCATCCAGTTACCTTATGCACATTAATTCTCGCGGTCATAAATTAAGTACATCGGTTTTCAAAATTTTTAAATATTTCTCAAGCATCTAAAAATTTTATGGGAGCATTAGCGATACATCATGACCATCCAGAAAAATTTTCAAAATTTTCTAACATAGCTTGAACTATTTTTATTCGATTGAAATTTGTTGATCAACCTTCAGTAGCGCTATCCGAATTTTTGAAAATTTATCACGCTTGATCATCATCTCAAAATTTTATGAAAATATTATTGATGTGTTAGGACCATCCATAAAAATTTTAAAAAGTTTCTAATGCGGTTTGCACCATTTTTCATTCGGTTAAAATTTGCCTATTAGCCTTTTTATCAGGATAGTAGCACTGTTTGGATTTTTAAAAATTCCTCATTGTTGATCATCATTTGAAATTTTTATAGGAATATTAGTGATGTGTCAGGACCATCGACAAAAAAATTTAAATTTTTTTGATGGTTTTTGGATTAATTTTTATTCGGTTAAAAATCATCGAGATCTCGATAAATCTCGACGAGATCTCGGAATATCGGTTAAAGAAAGAACATGATTTGAGTTTTGTTTTTTGGATTTCATCCAAAATAACGAGATCTCGATAAAATTTTTGATTTTGGTGGGTGACGATATATGAACCAAAAAGAAAATTCGGAACCTTGTGTACAGTACGTTGATGTACATCATCTCAGAGCACGAATATCGCCAAGACAAATGATTCTAAGGTGCATGCAGGACCGTCAATCAAAGCCCAAGCAACGTGCATACCGTGAGATCTTGCTATGCATATGGCTTCGTGCATGCAACGCATGCATATGGCCTTCTGGAAAAACCTCGCGTGGCCAAGCAATTATAGAGGTATACATCATATTATTACTTATTGAGCATCTCCAACAGTTCTTAATATTTAGACTCCCAATATCTTCAGGTTGAGACCTTCCTAAAAGTTTTTGGGCCTACAAAATACCTTGTTCTCCAGCAGTTCCTATATTTTCTCCCAAAAAACCTTTGAATTGGTCTGGTGGGCCATCCTTTCCTCACGCAATCTGTTTTCCATTGGAGCTATTCAGAAGCTCCCCATCGATTACATCGTAACAAGCAAGCAGCAGCAGCGCCCAGCACCATACACAAGCATAAATAAAACCCAGACCAGGGTTGAGAAAGTGTTCTTTAAAGTATGCTACAGGTTTGCTTCTCAGCTACTGCAAAAGTTTGCATCAACAAATCGAACTGAAACTGGAAAAGAGGCAGTGATGGTACACTTCAACCAAAACCCGCCGACTGACGAGGCGGCGGCGGCCTTGACGAGGGCGTCGCTTGCCTTCACCGAGAGCGCGGCCACCTCCTCCCGTGTGAGATAGCGGCTCAACATCTCGGCGGGTAGCACGAAGTAGATCTGCCCCAGCAGGAGCTCCTCGCCGTCGACAACCGCCGCGACGGCCCCCTCAAACCCCATCCCATCAGCGTCGCAGAGGAACCACCCCTGGCCGGCCTCCTCCAGGGCCATCGCCGCCATAGATCTACCCCGACCGGAGCTCCAGGCGCTGCTGGAGGAGCCTCCCTCGGACTGCTGGGGGATGAGCTGGAATGGCGCGAAGAGAAGAAGCACACGCGATTTAACAGCGGGGAGGGGAGCGAATCGCTGATTGGGAGCACGGCGGCGGCGCGGAAAGATGGGGGTGCCGGGTCCCTGTTTTGGGTGTGGCGAAAATTTTGGGAGCACAGAAAGGAACTGCTGGAGTATATATTTTTTCAATTAAGCCCAAAAATAGATTTAGGGTATGGATTTTAGGCACTGTTGGAGATGCTCTTAGTCAACCAATAGGCCATCAAAACGTGGGATGTTGGACGTTGTTCTTTCTTTCGATCCTCAGCCGTACGAGAGATTACGGATTCAACTTTTGTTATTTTTAGAGAATTTTTACGGTGCATTGTATTATACTGATAATATATAATATATAGTAAAAATCAAATATAATAATTATACTGATAGTATATAATATATAGTTAAAATTATTTCTACTACTATACTACCGAAGGAAGTATAAATAAGTACAAGCTAATCTCATCCATTAGATCAAAAAGAGTAATAGCCTATATTGAATTTAGTGTACCGTAAAAAACTCTTTTACTGTACCCTATTTTTAAATGTTAAGAGACCAGGACTCCCAGGCGTAGGATACCCCATCCTTTCTTTTCTGAATTCCCATGTAAATTGCCCCCTCCATCTATATAAAGGGAGGCATGACCCTCAGGGAAGGGGGGGGGTTCTTTATACGGGCAAATAGTTCTTACTCACGTACACAACCCGAGCGCCCCCAAGACTTCAAGTCCTTAGCATCGTCGAGTTTGTGGGCTCTCCCTCATACGAGGCGCTCGAGGCCAGTCCTCAGTCCTCGCTTGTAAACACCGTGCAGTCATCTACACCCAAAGCAATACAGATCTACCACACGAACTGGAGTAGGGACATTTAGCCCGAACCAGTATACTTCTTGGGCTCCCTGAGTCAGGCCATTCAAGGAGAGGGAACGCGCGGCCTCTTGACTAAAATTCGTATTGCCGATACTCGAAACACCGACAACATCTAATGAGCTAATGGCTATGATTGCAATCGTAATTAGGATCTAATAGATTAAGAGCGAGGTGTTTTACCTTTTATAAGAATTTCTACCGTATTTTTATTTTTTAAATAACATCCACTGATAGCTATCGTTGAACTTTAATTAGGGTCCACCTAATTATAGGTTGGATGTTTTTCTTTTTTCTTTAACAATTTCTAGTCATTTCTCTTAACAGCTGCGAATCACCCTTCATAGGTTTAATATACAATAGATAGCCTTAAAAGTAGCTAAGGCTGTTTTGCAAAATTTGTTTAGACCACCTGTCTTCGCAGGTTCAACTGGCTCTGCCACCAGTTATGTTAGTATTTTCATGTTGGTTGACACGTGTCAACTTGCTTATGGATTGCTTAGGTGACACAAGAATAGGCTAAAGCCATAGGAGGTTGATGGATCGTCAATAAAAGTCACTCGGAGAGGTTTCAAAACACACAATCAATTCAAAATTTAAAGTTCTATGATAAAATCTAAGTATAAGATTATTTCGACCAACCGACTCGCACTGCAACAAAGTGTCTATCGTGCCCATACCTTCACTAACTACAAGTCTTGGTATACGCTGGTACAACTTCACCAATACAACACGAAACGGAAGACTATTCAGCGTGTCGGATTTGACGATCTCATCCCACCCACCATCATTCACACCCTGAAACACCGCGGCTTGCTTTATCCAACCCTCAAAGAGGCAAGAAAAGCCAGGAGGGCTTCTATATATAAAAGCCAAGACCACTCGAACCTAGCTTCTCACCCACACTTGTCACCTTCCTCCCCGCAACGATAAGCCCGTGACCCGCGCCACCCGTCCCACCCGGAGGATGCAACCCATGGCGAGGAAGCTTCTACAGGCGGACGCCGCTGCCACGCCGGGGCCGGGCGGCCCCATCGCCGACGACACGGACATCGTCATCATCCTCGCTTCGCTCCTCTGCGCGCTCATCAGCGTCCTCGGCGTCGGCCTGGTCGCGCGCTGCGCGTGCTCGCGCCGCGGCCCAGGGGGGCGTCTGGGCGCGGCTGCCGCCAACAGGGGCGTCAAGAAGGAGGTGCTCCGCGCGATACCCACCGTGGCGTACGTCGCCGGCGACGGCGAGAGCGGCAAGGCGGAGGCCGCGGCGGAGTGCGCCATCTGCCTCGCCGAGTTCGAGGACGGCGAGTCCATGCGCGTGCTGCCCCAGTGCGGCCACGGGTTCCACGCCGCCTGCGTCGACAAGTGGCTGCGCGGGCACTCGTCCTGCCCCTCCTGCCGGCGGATCCTGGTCCTCGAGCTGCCCCCGGGCGAGCGGTGCCACCGCTGCGGCGCGCGGCCCGACGCCGGCACGCGCTGGAAGCCGACCCACTACAGCGAGGTGCCCCCGTTCCTGCCGTAGCAGCGAAGGGCAGCGCGCGCTCAGGAGATTCGGACTAGAGCTAGAAGATGAGCTGAGATATCGACCAATTCATAAGCTATTGGTTAAATTTCTCGTTTGCTTCTTTACTTTTTACACTTCCTTGTTTATTAGTACTAGTTTTTAGTGCCTAGTTGTAAATACGTAGCGTTTGGGAATTAGAAGTTTGGGATCCTGGTTTGCAGGTGGGTGATAAGGTGTTGCGGGCCTTGCGGCTGCAACTTACTCGCTTGGCTTACGAACAGTTGTTATTTCAGATATAGGTGTAATTAACCTTTCAAAATTTTAATTATAAATATTTTTTAAAATATTTAAATTAGATATATAAAAATCATACGTGTATAAAATTACTTTCATATTATTAAAAGTTTGTTGGATTTTATAAATATATTATAATAGAAATTAGTGGTATTTTATAAAACTTTGTACGTTTGTGAAAAGTAAGAATAAGATATGTAACTGGCCTTTGAGAAATGCATTTTGCTTGGTGTAACTGCTTAGAATACTTAAATACTTATCTTTAACAAGTGGCGTTACGTTGATTTTTGCGTGGTGCCATAAAACCGGTATTATGTTGATTTTCGCATGGAGATGATATATCACAGTATGTTTCGAACAAACAGAGTGCGTGACATACTAATATCCTCTGTGCTTATGTACGCTTCTCTTCCTCAAGACTCCAGAGAATTGCGAAGCACTACTGCCAGTTACTTGCTTCCTTGGGTCGTATGTCAGTAAAAGGAGTTGAACGACTCCATCACTTCAGGCTTTTGGTTGTTTGAAGGAACTCGATACCTATATAAAAACAAGCGCACTCTGCTCGGTCCTAACTCGTAGTAATAAGTGGCTTAACTAATTACATGCGCACATGCCATTAGTTTAACAATTGAAAGAAGAAAGCGCATCAAGCCAAGTAGGCAAAAAGGCAAAAGAAACACAAAAGTAGTCTTGCAGGAGCACTGAGGTCAAACCTAATATTTAAGCACGTCTTGCGATGCAAAAGTTTAATCGACACTAGTTTAATCGTGTAAGATAAAGATAAGAGTTGGTCTCTGTATCTTCTGAGTAGAGCCCTGTTTCCTTTTCTTCTCTCCTTTCCTTTTCTCCTCTTCTCCTGTTCTTACTCGGTGGTGCAGTCTCCTGCATTTTGTAGCTAGACTTTTCTTTCTAATTTATTCACAGTCACGGTTGCGTTTTCAAAAAAAGAAAAAAGAAAAAAGAGAGTTTGTCTCTGTACTTTTGCATTCGTAGGTTGCACTAGGAATGGTATGTCGGGTTGGGTTGGTGTTTGTCGGTAAGAACAGTTGGGGCCAAACCACAAGCTAAGTCAAGGAGTATTTTTCTTTATCCAATATAAGAACCGGCAAACTATTGGATCATGCCATTCATGCCATCCAGCAATATAATGGTGACCGCACAAATATAAGATGGAAAGCACTAAAGTTCTAATCAGAGGCGAAGCCAGCTATGGGGCGCACTGGGGCGTGCGCTCCTGCTCCAACACGGTGACAGAAAGGATAACATATCACGCTCACAAGAAATTCGAGGATATCACGCTCATCCTTCTTGTCAGGCTGAAACAAGGCACGATCAGATTAGCCCAAAAAAGATAGATCATCACTAATGCAATGCCAAATAAATTTTAAAGAAATGATCTAGATATTATTCATCTTGCATTTGATATTAGATTTGTTGGGCATCACTAATGCAATGTCAAATGAATTTTAAAGAAAAGATCTAGATATTGTTCATGCCATGGGCCTAATTATGGATGTGAAAGAGAACTGGCAAAATTGGATTTTTTCGGCAATGAAGGTTATCAAGACTGATTTGCGCAACAAAGTCTCCGATGATTGGCTCAATGATTTAATGGTGTGCTACACCGAGAAAACAATATTTAAATCTATTGATGATGAAGCAATTATGGATTGCTTTCAAAGGATGAAAACCCGTAGAATGTGCTTGTCTGTTGCCTTCAAATCTAACTCGTAGCTAGTGTGCCTAGCAACTTCATTTATGTGAGTATCTTATAAACTCCTACTTTGTTTCACTTGTTAAATAGTTATTTATGTATAAATTTGACTTTTACTAGTAGTTGAAATGTTTAGCTTAGCTCCTCCTCTAATTTAGTTCTGACTTCGCCACTGGTTCTAATTGAGATCAATAGCTAAGTTCTACTCCATTAAAAAAAATTGAAGTCCGTCTGGCACTTTCTGTTCTCGCCTCCAATACCACTAGATCTTATGTGCATCTTTGGTGGTAAAATACGGCAACGCGATTACTCACTCACCGGAATGGGAAGCAGGACGGCGTCCTCGTTTCAGCTGTAGAGTAGTAAAGGGAAACAAAGCAAGGCGGGCATCCGGACGTGCTTATCTCTCCGTGCTAGCTTTGCCATTCAGTGTAACGGCGTGGCATTTTGCCTCGGGCGCTGAGCCGCTGAGGTTGACAAGGAGGAGCAGAGCGGCGACGTGCTGCGAAACCACTTGCAAAACGCCACGGCGTCTCCAGAAGAATCGCGCGCGGCGACGTGCTGCAAAACCCATTTGTAAAACGGTAGCCGACTGGCTGTTAAAGATTCTTGGCAATGGGCGGAGAGAGAGCCCAAGTTTGGTGGTGCGCGGTGAGCCCGTGAGGAGGCAAATAATGCCACGGAGCCGCACCGGGCGCTCGGCAGGAGAAAGTCCCGAAGAAGTTGTCGGACACGGGCATGCCGTCTGGCGCCATGGAGCACCTAGCTTTGTTGTATTTTGATGGGCCTCAACGCAGCTTCTTCTCTTGTTTGGGATGGGCCCTTCAGGCCCGGCGTATACGTTCATGATCATGAGGTGACGAAACGTTGGCTGTAACTCTTAACCAACGATGAAGATCTTAGGTCAATATACTGTAATAAGTGGTACTCCAATTCTTGCTATTTGTCTAATGCCCATAATGTTAGACCTCAGACTGACTGTCTTTCTAAGCATAAGAATTCTTGAAAAACAGTAAAGTAGTCAATAGTTGCTACGTCAACTAATCGAGATAATCGCATTATATGAGATGACTCATGGGTGCATTTACCTTAGATCTAAGATTGATTTATCATATCCAAGAGTCATGTGGTGTAGATGTGGAAAAAATCCCCATAATTATCTATGAAGAAAGTACAACATGTATTACATGAATAAAGAGAACTTATGTCAACACAAAATGACAAAGCATATATCTTTTAAGTATTTCTATTCCCATAAGCAACAAGAGATAAGGAATGTTGAAATACATAAGATTCAAATTAGTAAAAATCTAGCTGATCTGTTCATCGCAGCTTTACCGACTTTCACGTTTGAGAAGCATGTGAGAGGTATAGGTATAAAAAGACTCATAGAATTGAAGTCTTCCACGAGAGATATTTAAACTTCATATGTGATCATCTTTGGAATGATACGTTGTATTCTTTGTCCCTTAATTGAGTTTATTCCCACTGGTTCTCAATTGAATGTTTTTAATGAAGCAACATGTGCAATGACATGAAAGACGCGAGCTATGTACTCTTTTTTTTTTTTTTGCAATAAAATTTTGAAATGAGTTTTTAACGTGGCATGAGTATGCATTGGAAAAGTGTCAAAAGGGAGTGTTATGGAATACTCCTTTCGTCCAAGTTTATGAGACGTATTTTTGAATGATCTTGTTTATAAATATATGACGTATTTCATGTTTGAATGCAAATTAGTGTGATGTTCCCTTCATACTACTAAATATCCTTACTCTACATACATGTATTGAATATAGTGCTTAGAGATACTCCCTCCGTTTCTTTTTATAAGGCGTATTTGGTTTCGTTAGGACAAGACTTTGACCAACAATTACTCTATTAGCATATAATTTTTATGACACAAAATTGATATTAGCAGATTTGTATTCAAAAGTACTTATATATAATTATGATTTTGTATTGCATAAATGATATATTAATAAAGTAATCGTTGGTCAAAGTCTTGTCCTAACGAAACCAAATAAGCCTTATAAAAAGAAACGGAGGGAGTAATAATTAGATGTATTATAATTATTTTTAATATCTCTTTGGTCTATGTGTCAAGAGAAAATATGCTCTATAAACTTAGACGGAGAAGTATTATGTTCCATATATGTGTGGACACCTATCTAAATAAACTCCTAGGAGTTTCCGAAAGAGACTCAGAGGCATTTCCTAATTGGGACTAAAAAGTCATAGTAGATTACTTTAGATTATACTTGGTTTGCAAGAAAAATCCTCTCCTCTCTCACGATATAAATAGAGGCTCAGGGGCATATTGTACACATATAAGAATATATCAATAAAGAAGAAAGAACTATGAATCTACATATTATACCTCTAATCTTATTTTGTATTTAAACGATCTCAATTGTTCAACAATAACTTCCATTCACAACAGCCACAACGTGATAGCAATCACCTAATAAAAAATCTATATTTTTATTTGGTTACAGTTAGTACTTGATCTGCGACCTTTTTAACATGATTTCTAGTGCTTACTCTGTCGGACATTTCTTACTTAAAAATCGCATTAATTTTTAAGAAAAAAATCACATTAATGTTGAAACTTGAAACTGATAAAGCGACAGAGAGAGAAGCTACATTCTGGACTTTTGGTCGCTATCTTAGATTTGGCAGTTTTGACGTGTGTGAGGGAAGGTATGCCCACAGAGAAAACTAGGCCCATGGGCTTGTGACGAGCCCGCTAACCGTTCACGCCCAACACGGGACGGTCACTGGGTACTGTCACACTGGGCGCCTCAAGCCACTGCGGCGACGACCGACGGTAAGCTATTAGCCATGGCCACCAACTCCATCCCCTACCTCGGGCCCTGAACGCTCCCTGACCGTAACCTTATCCCCTCCATCTCCATGCGAGGGCCGCAATGGCGCCCGCCGCCTCCGTCGCCATCCCACTCTCTTTCCGCTTCCTCCCGCCCCGACCCTACCGCGGGAGGGTAAATGTGCCCCGTCCAATTAGGGCTTCGAGCGACAGGAATGGTGTTGCAAGCGGGGAGCGGAAGGTCGGGACTCTGGAGAGGAGGGCTGGAGATCTGAGGGCACTCGTCGCTTCCGTGCCTCCTGCTGTTGCTTCGGTAAGGGCGCTGCTTTGCTAGGTATTTCTGTCCATTTGGATTGTGTGGTTGGTTGTCAGGTGCGAGGTGGTGATTGCCGTTAGTTTTAGCGCTTATTGTGCAGGATTCCAGCAGCAATTGCACAGGTGGTATGAAATTGTTAGGCGTTGTGTGGAGATGGGGCTTTCCTTGCGGAATTATGTTAGCCTAGTACAAGAAATTGCGGCAAATGTAAAGAAGTTTTAAGTTTGCATAAATGTATAATATAGATGCTTACGTTGTGATTATGTATGAATCTGCTCAATTTGCAATTTAGAATGAGCTTGAACCAACGCTCTATTGAATTTGATCCAGTTAAATGGTTTTGTGGGAACGCTAAGGAATTAATGGCAACATGGCATGCTACATATATAGATCAAAATTTTGAATAATAGGATGCCATGGGATTGCTACCCACGTCCACTACTTTTCCATCCATGATGCTCGTCCAGTGCTCTTTGGTTCGCTGTTCACGAGCAATCTGCAGTTCATTCAGGAATTGGTTAAACTTTATATGCCTTGCTCTTCTACCCCCATCATCATGTGTTTTGAGATTTTAGGCATTGTGGGCAACTTTAGCTGTTCTTTCTTTCCAACTTTTGAGATTTTAGGTATTGATTTGTCAATACTTAGTACTTTACCATCTCATGTTCCATCTGTATCTAGCCATCTTTGCACAGTTCATACTCTCTTATTTTCTCTTTTCATGCAGATCAGGAAAAATATTGGACTGAATTTTGTTGCTTATTTCTGTTTCGGCATTGCATTTTGGGCTGCGGTTGCAAGGCAAATCATCATAAGAACTCGAGAGCATGATAATAGAGGTTCTGTTGCTGATCTTGTAAGGCGTGGACAATTAAAATCAGGGCAACGAGGGATGTATGTTGCTATCTTCTCGAACTTCAATTTTGCATTCACTTCTAGGGTATCCTCTAAAGCTGTCCATACGCTGAATTAGACTTGGCTGCTCCATCTGGACATGTTGTTTCACTGTTTCTTCTAGATGTTATTAGGGACATATTTATCACAATTGCATGCAAGTCTACCTTTAGTGGAATATATTAGTTCACCATAAGTCTTAACTATAATTTAATCAGATATATCAGTAGTCTACCTAGCACTGATGTTTTGCCAGGTTTATACTTGAACATTTGAAGTTATGGTATAAAATTGAATGTTTTTATGAATCATGTTTACAAAACAATGAAACATTCATAACTGATATAAGTTGTTCATGTATCCCACTACCATTCGACCAGTGGTGCCATTATATCCCACTATATACTTATTTGATTTTCCCTTCTAATGATCTTACTATAAGGATGATTTCTTCTGTGCGGAATTGCTGTCGTTTTTTCTTTGTGTCTAGTAACTTGCTTCATGTCGTTTCAAAGCCACACTATACTCTTGTTGAGTAATGTAACTATTGGAATATTACCTTAAGCACCTAGTGATAGTTTTCATGTAAAAAACTTAAATGATAAAAGAAAACCGTTGTGTCAATGTGTAAGCTTAGTTTTAAGCATTAAATTGCATCGGTCTAATTGGCTCTTTTAATTCATGCAATAATTTTGACCAAGGTAACTCCTGCAGTGCAAAACTCCGCGTGTACAATGATCCTTTCAATAATCCATTAGTCAAGATTGATGAGGGTACTTCTACTGCTCAAATGTTTGGCAAGGAGTACCGGCTGGCTCCTGTTAGGCTTACAAAAGAACAACAAGCAATGCATCAGAAAAGGAGATCACGTACATATCAGTGGAAAAGGCCCACCGTGTTTCTTAAAGAAGGTGATTACTTACCACCGGATGTTGATCCAGATACAGTTAGATGGATCCCAGTAAACCACCCATTTGCTGCTGCTTCAAGCGAAGTAGATGAGGAGACTGCCAAGCAGAATGTTTATCAAAAGGATGGCATCCCATCTCGTGTCAAAGCTGAACACGAAGCTCTGCAGACAAGGTTAGAGGCTTCAAACGATGTGAGTGTTTGTTAAACAATAAACATGATCCTCTTGACCTGCACAATGCCACAAGCCCGAAAAATATACTAATATTTCGCTTTAAATTGTAGGCAGATATATTCTGTTTGTACATCCTCCCCTCAGTCAGAAAAAATAGATTGTTTTCAAAAGTTTGAAGCCCAATCTGATAATTGAACTAACAACATGGTCTAATTTTGTTTTACCACCAGCCTTCCAGAATAATGCCTCGGAGTTTCTACCATGTTTGCAGGTTACAAAATTTTCTTCTGGTCCAAGGAATATCCAGCGTAGTGAGAGCCCATTGAGGTTATCAGGTGAGTCATCTGGGAATCTGCAACATTCAGAATCTGGCATTGTGAAAAACCAAAATGACCAACCAATCTTTGAGTCTGAGAAGCATAGCTCTGACAACAGTTCACAATTAAAAGGATTGGAAGGACAATAAATTTTTGAATTGTATAAACTCTTTGGTATTTGCTTTTGTTGTGTACTCTTCTCAGGTTTTAGCTGTAGATAAAGGAATTTTGGAATTTGGAACAGTGGGCTTACATGGTGAGCGGTTAATATGGACTATGGAATGTGTTCAGATGTTGTAAATGGATGTTTTCTCTGTCAGAAGCTTTCCAGATGCACCCTGTTATCCTCAGAAGCTGAGAAATGTACAGTAATTGGGTTGGATTCTCTTATTTATCACCAGAATTTTGACCAATTCCACTTTAACATAATATTTGGCAGGTCACATACGCAAATTTAGCCCAGTTGATTCAAGAGAAATCAAGTTCATAATAATACAGCAAACATTTTACAACAGTAGAAACGGTAAATATGGAACACCCAAGAGGTACAAAATGTCCCTTGGGAAAAATGGCACAAGGATGAAAATTGCCCTAGGCGACCTGCCCATCTGCCTGTACGAACCTGCTTGCCATCACCTGCAATCCTGTCTGAAGATAAGCAAAAAAATGGAACTCCATGAGTTGGCTTAGATATCCTCAAAGCCTTCTTCGTCACTGTCACCAAACATGGCTGCCATTTTCATGGCAAGCTTGGCAGCCATCTCCCTCCTTTGGAAGTCAGGCAAGAGCCTTAGGTTGGAGCGCGTGTTGCCAATCTCTGACATTAGCCGCTCCAGATCATCTAAACCATAATGCTCATCCTCAAACAGCTTGTTAGCCTCTGGCATGTCAGCTTGCTGGTCCTCAGAAGTATTTGTTTCGGTGTTATCCACATGATTACTATCTTCAGTTCTGTGGCTCTGAGTTGCATGTTTTTCTTCGGCAGTTTCTGTGGATCTGTCATTTGGAAGAGGATTGGGTGCTGAAGAATTAGCACCGGCATTCACAACTTGCTGTGTGTTATCATGCATAGCTTTAGCTTCATTGAATCCCTCCAAGCTTCTTGATGTACTCGACTCACCAACGAATTCCCATTGCTCATCAGATCCATGGGATAGGACCTCGTACTCAAATTCATAAGTCGATTCATCATCTGTAGATTCTGTCCGAAGAAGACTGAATAATCAGATCCAAATACAGGGTTTTAAATTGAACAAGAAGACTGAATAATCAGATCCAAATACAGGGTTTTAAATTGAACAACGTACTGCATATTTGTGCTAATTGGATAGCACATGTTCTGCATAAGAGGGCAAGCATATTCTAATAACGGAAATAACTGGATAGAGGAACCAGCTTAGCATGTCATCCTATGGTTGTTCTATAGTACAAAGCAAGCATAGTTCATCAACTCATCACAATAACTCTGGCACCAGTTTAATAGTTTATGGTACTTATAAACTGTAAGAAGATGTTTTTCCTGATTAAATTCACCTTTCTCAACCAAGGATGGAGCGGTTATTCTGTTTCCAGATTTCAGAATCATTCCAGGCCACATGTGTGCAGAAAGGGCTCCAAAGAGTCGCTCTAAGCCTTGGCTGTCACCATGCACTGATAGACCTGTTTTCAGTTATGGACAGACGTCAATTAGCAGTGTTACTTGGACACGGACACGAGAGTCGGAATCCGACTCGGATTCGGAGTGTTCGATTCGGGAAAAGAAAAAATTGGATACAAGAAATGCTACTCGGGATCAGACTCGGATTCATGGTGTCTGATTTGGCAAAAAAATTTGGACACGGTGTCCGAGTAACACTACAATTAAGAAAGAAACATCCAAAGACCCAGTTACATATTCATTCAGTATTCAACTTTGGCTAGAATATAGCTCCCCTTTTATCGGAGTCCATCCAACAATTAGAATAATATTTAATAAAATCACAACAAAAAGCAACCATAAATGCCACAGCTAATATCAGCCATCTAACCTGTTAGCCTTTTGGTGTAGGGCATTCAACAATATAAAAGAATGTGCTTGAATAGCCTTTTCCAAATTCGTAGGTTCACATGCAAACTTTATAAAATCACAAATATAATTTGAGTAAGTGACACCTAATTGTCTAAATTAGAGTGACGTTCAGTTGTATACCAACAAATAAAATGTGATTACCAATTAATTGGCTAATACTAATCTCCAATACACTGACTAGTAAAGCAAGAAAGGGTTTCAAAGTCTTAATTAATAAATGGAAATCTAGAAAGGCCCAATCAGGTCAGGCTTGAACTTAAAGCCTAAAGATGTCAAAAAGCTTAAATCTTCCAAAAAAATTCAGCTGGAGCCACTTTGCATAGAAAGTTAACTCCTTTGGCCCTTTGTACTATGGCCCTGTTTGGCACAGCTCTAGATTCCAGCTTCATCTCAGAGCTGAAACTTGTAGACTGAAATAAAGTGACTTAAGTTTATAATTTTATTCTAAAATGTAAACAAGATTATCCATCTAAACACTCTTAATACACCCACAGCTCTAGCTCCACGAATTTGGTGAAGCTAGGAATACCCAGCTCCACCAACTCCAAGAATTTAGTGGAGTTGGAGCTCTGCCAAACAACCCCTAAGAAGCTCAATGTCCAGCTTCACTAAGAAGCCCAGCTTATGATGCTACTAAGAGAAGTTAAGCCCTCCCAAAAGGCCAAAGTACCATAGAAACAGGGTCTAAATAAGCCCATATTACACATACTAGTGAATCACGCTAACACAGAGATGGTAAATGTACTATGATGAAAGCACGTGGGTGACATCCTTAATTATGATCAAATGCAAAATTATGTTAAGTATCACAAAAATCACAATTAGTCATAATAAAACCAATGGTCTTAAGGATGAGCATATCTACTAAGTGCACAATTAATTAGTTGATGCTCAATTTAGAACTCATGGTAGCACACTGATAACTGGAAAACAAGAATCAGTTGATGGCAAAAATGATGTGAGGAAAACACTTAAAGAGTTACAGCCCACAAGACAACTTAGTAACTTACAGTTGTCAAAGTCAGCATTGGAAGCACAAGCTTCAATATACTCAATTTTCTGCTCAATGCACCACTGTGTGGTGGAGTCTCTGATCTCTATGCAAGGTTCTTCCTCTGATAACAAGCCACAACCCTCAGTTTCATTTATCCCAAAATCCAAATATTCAGGATGTGGATCAGTACTTGACTCGCCAATCCTTTGCATACGCCTCCTATATTCTACATGCGCACCATGGTCAGGTACAAGATCTGCTTTATTTCCTATGCACAACAGAACTTCAAACCTCTGAACATCAACAGTGGCAACCCAGTTTTGGAGAGTAAGAAAGGATGATTCCTGCAAAATTGCTAAGACAATTAGCCTACTGTAGCATTGAGGATCAAAGAATTAAACACTATATAGTACATGGTTCAAAATAGTGAAAACAAATTATAGATTGGGAATGGAATTAGACGCTTAATAAGAACAGTAAAAATGTATGATGGGGTTGCAGTTCTGACATCACTCATATCGAAGACCATAACAAGAGCGGCCAACTGGTCAAGATGAGGGAGTGAACCAAGAGAAAACCCTTCCTCGAGATGTGCTGTCCAAATGGAAAGATCAGCTGAGTAATATTTTGTGTCAATTTTCCACCTGGATACCAAATCAATAGCAAAAGAGATTCAGTCAAGTATCAAAATACTAACTCAAAACTAGGCCTGCTACTTCTGTAAGTACTCTCACTCATAAGTCAGAACACAATAAGGTAATTTATTATAGTGTAACCACATACCCCTGACACAGCACACCCGATGACAAGTCATGTGTGCCCGGTATTTCAGCTGCAAGCAACCCTGCAGTTCATGATGATGTGAATGATCAGAAAATATGAGGTCCACAACCGATCACAGACGAGTAACATTCACGATATGGCAAAGCCATATGCACCTAAATCACCACAGCACAAGGAATTTGTCAAGCCAGTGGATGAAATTGGAGCTGGTATATCAGCTAGAACACTACTGAACCTGAGTCTCTTCTTCTTCATCTAATCCAAAATTAACTCTTTTTTTCCATTCAAATCACCACACGATTTGAACCGCAAACACCTTTGCTATTCTATCGGGTCGACTTTTCGCATACAAATCGTGACATGAAAATATGTAGGAGGAGGACAGAGAGAGGCAGCGAGATCTCACGGGATAGGATGGTTCGCTTGCCGACACCAGGAGCGCCTACGAGGAGAACACCGGGCCGCGCCTCCAGGGATCCGGCTCCGGCCTCCTCCATGGCCTGATGGCCTCGCACCAAACCCTGTACCCTAAAACTGCTCTTCCTCTCTTGCTGGGTATGGGAGTTGAGACGCGACTCGCGAGCACGGAGAGAGGAAGCCAGAATAGAAGGCGGTAAATGGACAAGGATGGGCTAGACAAAACGTCACTCAAAAGGCCCAGAATGGATAAGACCAATATTAGAGACCCAACCGGCCCGTACAAACCAACACCACCATCGTGTGATCCAAACCAAGGCTCACACAGCTCCGGTCCCACCTGTCAGCGTCCACTTCACGTCCTCCTTGCCTCCATTGCCTGGCCCTAGAGTTAGGGTTGTAAACGGGCCGAATTCGAGCGGGCCTAGGGCTGTCAGGCTCGAGCCGAGCTCGAGTTGAGGTCCGAGCCTAGATCCAGGCTCGAGCTCGGTTCGGTCCAAGCTCGAGTAGGTTCGAGTAAGCTCGGTAAGCTGATAAGCTCGAATAAGCTCGGTAAGCTCGAGTAAATTCGGTGAATCTGGTAGACTCGGTAACAAGCTCGAGTAAGTTCGGCTCGAGTAAGCTCGAGAAAGTTCGGTTCACGGAAGCTCGATCCAAACTCGAGTATGTTCGTGAGCTATTCGAGCTCGGCTCGGTGAAGCTCGCGAGCTCGAGATCGAGCTCGAGTTCGTCTCGTTTGGAGCTCGAATCTAGCTCGAATCGGGCCTAAACCGAGCCAAACTCGAGTAGCTCGCAAATCCGAGCTTTTTTTTACAGCCCTACCTGGAGTGACTGGCCTGCATGGCTCCTGTATCCCTCTCTGCCGCGGCATCAGGCGCGACACATTTGAATGGTGGATCCCCCATGGCCGCCACCGCCGTCTCCTCCTCCTCATCCCGCCGCCACCTCCCACATAGCCATCACGCAGGCTCTCGCGGACGAGCTGTGTTCGTGTGGCGCCTGCGGCGCGCTCGCCGGAGCGCGCGCGCTGCACTGCCGCCTCGTTACTGTGGGCTTCGCGTCCGCCGTCTTTCTCCAGAACACCCTTCTCCATGCCTACCTCTCCTGCGGAGCCCTCTCTGACGCCCGCGGTCTGCTCCTCACCGACATAACCGAGCCCAACGTCATCACCCACAATATAACGATGAATGGGGATGCTAAACTAGGCAACCTGAGCGACGCCGCAGAGCTGTTCGATAGAATGCCTACGAAAGATGTCGCCTCGTGGCTCGTGGAAGTTGGAACACGCTCATGTCAGGGTACTTCCAGGGCGGCCGGTTCGTAAGCGCTCTGGAAACCTTTGCGTTCATGCGCCGAAGTGGGGATTCTTTGCCACGCCTTCACCTTTGGCTGCGTCATGAAGTCCTGCGGTGCTCTTGGGTGGCGTGAATTGGCACTGCAGCTGCTTGGGTTGGTTTGGAAGTTTGATTCTCGGGATGATCCTGACGTTGGGACTGCTCTTGTTGACATGTTTGTGAGATGTGGGGCTGTGGATTTTGCTTCAAGGCTGTTCAGTCGGATCGAAAAGCCCAAGTATTTTCTGTCAGAACAGTACGCTAGCGGGGCATGCCAAGTCATACGGTATTGATTACGCTCTTGAGCTTTTCAATAGCATGACTGAATGAGATGTTGTTTCATGGAACATGATGGTATCATCATTGTCTCAGAGTGGGCGAGTCAGGGAAGCCCTTGATAATTGATATGGTTGTAGAGATGCACAGTAAAGGTTGTGCGTCTTGATTCAAAAACAAATACTAGTTCTTTGACTGCATGTGCTACATTGTCTTCTTCGGGATGGGGTTAGCAACTCCATACTCAGGTTATTCGGAGCCTACCACACATTGACTCGTATGTTGCCAGTGCTCTAGTTGAACTGTATGCAAAATGTGGCTGTTTCAAGGAAGCAAAGAGAGTATTCAGCTCTTTACGCAATCGGAACAATGTGTTATGGACAGTTCTTATTGGGGGATTCTTGCAGTCTGAGTGTTTCAGTGAATCTATTGAGTTGTTCGATCAGATGAGAGCTGAGCTGATGACAATTGATCAGTTTGCACTGGCAACTCTATTTAGTGGCTGCTGCAACAGGATGGATTTGTGCCTTGGGAGGCAGCTGCATTCACTCTATCTGAAAAGTGGGCACACTCGAGCTGTTGTCGTCTCCAATTCTCTCATCTCCATGTATGCAAAGTGCGGCAGTGACAATCTCCACAATGCTGAATTTATGTTCAGTTTGATGGCTGAAAGGGACATTATATCATGGACAAGCATGATTACCGCATATTCTCAAGTGGGGAACATCACGAAGGCTTGTGAGTTCTTTGATGGCATGTCCACAAGGAATGTCATTACATGGAATGAAATGTTGGGGGCATTTATACAACATGGAGCTGAGGAAGATGGCCTCAAGATGTATAGTGCTATTCTAAGTGAGAAGGATGTCATACCTGACTGGGTTACTTATGTTACATTGTTCAGAGGGTGTGCAGATATAGGTGCAAATAAACTTGGTGATCAGATTATTGGTCATACTGTAAAGGTTGATCTCATTTTGGACACCTCAGTCAAGAATGCGATTATCACATTGTACTCCAAGTGTGGAAGGATATCAGAAGCGCGAAAACTATTTGACTTCCTAAATGGAAAGGATTTGGTTTCTTGGAGCACCATGATTACTCGTTATTCTCAGCATGGCATGGGAAGGCAAGCTATAGAGATCTTTAATGATATGCTGAGCAAAGGGGCAAAACCTGACTACATAAGCTAATGCGGGATAAACGGATAAAAAAAATACCGGGTATAGCTGGATGGAAGTTGACAACAGGGTTCACGTCTTCAAAGCCGATGATGTGAGCCACCCCCAATTGATCGCGATTCGGAACAAACTGGATGAATTCACGGAGAAGATTGCACACCTCGGATACGTCAGGACCGAGTCCCCACGCTCCGAGTCCGAGATTCATCACAGCGAGAAGCTGGGTGTGGCTTTTGGGATCATGAGCTTGCCTATCCGCGGTGATCGAGTTGATATCCGCGGTGACTGGTCGGGAGTTTGTGATTCGAGATGCCGTTCAATTTCACCACTTCAAAGGTGGTTCCTGCTCTTGCGGGGACTACTGGTGACCACAGAAATCCCCTGTTCTTTTCTGTCGCCCGGCAGATTGCTTGATCGGTAAAACATATGCACTTTGTTTTTTCTTCTCGTGTTACTCTAGTTTCTGTGCGAGGTTTTCCATTTCGTTTGCTTGAATGCCGAATTTTATTTACTTGTTGGAATGAGCCAGAAAAGCAGGAAAGCTATGCGCAAATAATGCACATTGGGAAACCTGGGAAGCGAAGCGGAGCCGCCTTTAACAGTATAGAATGGAAAAAAGGATAGGCCGGAAGGTCAGATCATATTTATAATAGCCGCATGTAGCTCACATGGCTCGGTAAATGTTGATAAAAACAACAGCACGTCCAGTGAGTCCCACCAACAAAAACAGGGCATTGCATTGGGAATTTGGGATACGGCATCTTCAAAGTAAACAATTCCAGGTAGGTACAATACGAACCGGTTCACTGAACATTTGCGGGGTTAAGCAGCAGCAACGTATGGGATCATTTACAACCCAGCTTCGTGCGTGACATGGACACCGTGCTATGCATTTCATCGAATCAATTGTCGAGTTAAATCAGAATCCCCGGAAACACACATCCACACAAACACTTGACAACATTCAAAAATTGCTGGAAGGCTTCGTAGGGCAGGAAGAAGCTAAAGCCACAAGCTGTACATCGTGGAAGTCTAGAGTGCACCAGGTGCGTCCCTCATGCTGATATTCAAGCTGTTTCTCATTGTTCTTCGCCCGACTCCCATATTGCCCTTGGTCATCATGGCAACGAATTCTCCATAGTCAATGCGGCCATCCTGACAAAAGAGACAATATTAGGCCAAACAAGTCAATGCCACTAACTTCTTTTAGTTACTAACAGAACCATAAACATTAATTAATGAAGCAACAAATGAACTGTGTTGGTTACTGATGACAGCCCCCTTTGCTCTGGGCCAAATTATCTTTTGAAGCAGCACTAGAGGATCAAATGTATGCCCAATGTAAAAAAAAAGGACTTTCTTATATACAGTGCATAGCCCCAAGGAAAAACAAGTAGGCAACTATTTAAGCCACTATGCCTCCCAGAAAGTATTTAATCGACCTACGTGGTTCACGTATGATGTTCTTTTTTTACAAGATTGGCAACCTTAGTATAAATTCTTGCATTGTCTTAACTCGATTATTGAAGCCAAAAAAAAGACTACCAAACAAGCTTGTTGCATTGCATTCATTGTACATATCCCAGCTAAGATGAAGATTGAAGACAACATATAACCAGGTTATATACCATATTAGGAGGTATAATTAACACCAGACTTACATTGTCCTGATCAGCTTCCTTAATGACATCGTCAAGAAAAGCATCTGGCATGTTATGCTCTTTGCAAGCTTGCTGCAGTTCATCCACTGTGATGTAACCACTTCCATCTTTGTCAAAATATGAAAAGGCTGCCACTAGATGTTCCTCGCGTTCCAGTTTATTGAGATGCAACGTTGCAGCAATGAATTCAATATAGTCAATAGTCCCGCTGTTGTCCACGTCTGCCTGATTAATCGATGGGAAAAAGAACATGTAAGCCTATTGGTTGACCATGTTATAACTTATAAATTGTCTTTGAAATGTTTTCAAAACCTCCGGCACAAAAGAAAGCCCAAGCGTGAATCTGAACCTATCAGCGAGCCAACAAAGCAAGTTTATGTAGACTTACTACACCAATCATTTAAAAAATTAACTTTCACACATACTCATCCCCTGGCGCATAAGCACAGGTTCATGAGATGTGAAATGATAAGTGGTTAAGAGAAGCAAATATTAGTTATAGCATGTGCTCAACAATGCAGTTTTGAATATCAGATATGTACACAAGTTCTGTTTGCAACATAACAGACAAAAGGAAGAAATGAAAAGGCAACATGTTGTCTACTGCATGATTCCTAATCACAGACGCTCTAAAGAAAGGTGAAATATCAGGTTGAAATTGCAACTGGCTTAAGTAAAGGCTTGTCTTTTGAGCGACCTAGTTTCTCCACAATGTCTCATGATCTTATGAGCTGGCAGGAAGCAGCTTGAGCTTCTCAAGAGACTTTAAACCTTCTATAAGCCAACACCAAAAGGCACTTTGTTCAGGGGGTTTAAGGTTAGTGAAACTTTAGGTTCTAGGTCCTTTAAGCTAAAAAAATACAAACCAGCATTTTAAAAGGTTTTATTTAACTTACTGCATCCATAAGATCACGGATCTCAGTATCCTTTAAGGTGGAGCCGTATTTTCTCAAGCCTTCTTTGAGCTCATCATACGTAATTGCACCACTGTTATCAGTGTCCATAGTCTGGAACATTTCCTTCAACCCTGCAATTTCCTCCTCTGAGAGGCTCTCAGCTATTACCTGGTATAATAAACACCAAATGTCAATTAATGCAAAACTCACTAGGCACGCCTTGTTGTTCAAACATAAATTCCAAAGTACAGTTTGTTTCAACTCCCCGTATAAGGGAAGATCAGAAACAAATGATCAAGCATATTACTCCTATTAATACTCCCTCCAGCCACAAATACATGTTGTTTTGGACATTGACACGGTTGCCAAAACACAACTTTGACCATTAATTTCTATTGTAATATATTTCTAAAACCCAACAAAATTATAATATTATAAAAGTACTTTTCATGACAAATCTACACATGATTTTCATGTATCCAATTTACATGTTTAAAAAGATATTGATAGTCAGAGTTTCAAAATTTTGGCTACACCTGTGTCTAAAACGACATGTATTTGTGACTGGAGGGAGTACTAGATAATACGAATACAATCAGTTAAGCAAACTGATGGGTGGGTGGTGCTCAATAAAAATCATAAGATTGTCCAAACAGAAACCAATTGAACAGTTGGAGTACTATTTTGTCGTAATACATAAAAAATTGGCAATGAAATGCATCTATAAAGCAATTATGTGTGAGATGAAACGGTGTCCAAACAGTCTAATAGTCTAGTATAAGAGCAAAATGATAATTGAAATAACTTCACCGTCTTCACCATAAGCTCTTGTATCACAAAGCTGGAAAACAAAGGCTTAAGCCTAAAAGAATTGAACTCACCCGCAAAGCCATCTTCTTCAACTTATTCATTGCAGAGAACTGCTTAATGCGAGATAGGACAGCTGGATCAAGAGGCCGATCAGGAGCAACTCCATGGTCACAAATCCATGGATGGCCTGAACACAAGTTTAGGTGTTATTTGTTGCCCAACGGTTGCAAATATGTCAAGTGAATGCATGCATTAAGTCATTAGAAAAAATAATGAAACCAGGAGTATAAAGTGGTGAATGAAACTAACATAGAACTTCATGAGCTGTTAAGCGTTCTGCAGGACGAGGATTGATCATTCTTGTTATAAGATCTTTTGCACTATCAGATATCACAGGCCAGGGATCAGAATCAAAATCAATGAAACCTTTCAATACAGCATCAAATATTCCTTGTTGTGTCTCTGCATCATACACATTGAAGGTCAGCCTGCAATCATCAGAAGACAAGCTTCCGAAGGTAATTGAAGGGGAAAAAACAAATACTAACCTGCCCAAAATGGGGGTACACCACTTAGTAGAATGTAGAGAATTACACCGGCAGTCCAGACATCAGCCTCTGGTCCATAATGTTTGCCCAGCACTTCTGGAGCTACATAATATGGGCTTCCAACCACATCGGTAAAAACTTGACCTGGAAGGAATAAAATAAGAAAAGGAAAATAAAAGAGGCATAAGTGCAGAGTGCATCGCAAATAACCTAATGAAACGAAAAGGCTCGGTGTAGATAGTTTAACTAAACCATAAAATGCAATAGAAAATATTTTCCACAATGCACCATTACTAGATGACTACTAGAACAAAATGTGAAGCAGTTTCCATCAGTTTGTGCTGCCATACAACTAAGAAATGTTTGACAGTGAACTTGTATTCCAGACCTGGCAAGTTGGAATTTTCTTCGTAAACTCATACAAAAAGTTAGCACTGCTATCCTTGAATGGCAAGTTGGAAGATGCATTTCACTACATGCCCAATTAAACTATTCAGAAACTGAGAGTTTGCAGTTGCATGCTAATGTGAAATTATTGTTGCAATGTTTGTCTAATGCCATCAACTAAAAATCACTACTGACTATTGGTCATTCCTTTCTGATTTCAGTGACATCGTGATTCCAGAAAAGCTTTTATTCAAACATTTCACCTATAACCATCCATCTCCAATCCTACGAGAATGAATAAATCAGAACTAACAGAAGCAAACCCACAATTATACCAGCATTAGTTTCGCTCTTACCAATTAGACACATTCCGTGCAATAAAACGCATTGCAATCGTTGACTAAAGCACAATTAATGTAAAGTTGTGGATTCTACATCAGCAGCTCACCAGGCTTGAAGAAGACGGAGAGCCCAAAATCAATTGCCTTGAGCGAGAGGTCATCGTCCTTGTTGGCGAGCAGAAAGTTCTCGGGCTTGAGGTCCCGGTGCATGACCCCGAGCGAGTGGCAGGCCTCGACGACCCCAACGATGATCCGCGTGAGCTCGGCGGCCTTGCGCTCGCTGTAGTGGCCGCGCTGTATGATGCGGTCGAAGAGCTCGCCGCCGGCGCAGAGCTCCATGACGATGTGCACGTAGACCTGGTCCTCGTAGGCGCCCTTGATGGCGACGACGTTCCTGTGGCCGGAGAGGTGGTGCATGATCTGGATCTCGCGGCGCACGTCCTCAATGTCCTCCTTGGTGATGAGCTTACGCTTGGAGATCGACTTGCAGGCGTAATCGACCCCCGTGGCCAGCTCGGTGCAGAGGTGGGTGGTGCCGAACTGCCCCTGCCCGAGCTTCCTGCCGAGCACGTAGAGGTCGCGTAGGTTGGGGGTGGGGTGTCCGAGCACCGACCCGAGGTCGGTGGGCGCGCCCGTGCCGCCGCGCCTCATGGCGGCGGGCGGCGCCGACGCGGGGGGCGTGTAGGCGTCCGTCGTGGCTGCTGTTGCGGGAGGCGTGGCCGGGAGAGAGGGCTTCTTCAGCGAGTCGGCTGCGGGTGCGGGTGTGGCGGCTTTGTACTCGGAGTCGTGGCGCTGCGACGCGGCGTGCTTGAAGCTGTGCAGGTACTTGGATCTAAGGGAACCGCCGCATGCGTTGCCCATCAAACGACGGGGAGAAGCGGGCGCCCCCCCGGGCCACGCGCGGCTGTCTTCCCTCACGAAACGCCAGCGCAAACACCAAAAGCCAAACCTCTCTCCACCGCAGCGGAATCACTCTTCTGATCTGGCTGGGGAGCAAGCTGGAGTGGGGAGAGAAAAACTGTGTGGGCTTCGTGGGGGAGGGGGGATATAACGAGGTGGGAAAGCCGCAGGAGGCTGCTTCATGGCGACTTCTCCCCCTCTCATTCCCAGACTCCCGGTCACGTTTGGGGAAAGCGATTCCAGCTGATACTATCATACTACTGCTTGGATGGGCCCCCTTTCGTGTGCGGATAGGAGTAGGAATTATTGGACGCTGGTAGTAATCTGTATTCTGTACTGCGGCAGTCAGTGTAGTACCAGCAAAACGTAGCGAGCGATGCGTTGCGGTTGCGGGGAAAGAACAGAAAAGTGTGCCGTTTGGTCGATGAACTCTGCTTGTTTAATCGGGCGTTTTTGGATTCTTGCAGGTGGATTGTGGGAAGGAAGGTGAGGCGAGGGTGAGACGAAGGTCGGCACTGGACTTCGTCCCTCGCCTCGGTTTCAGCGAAGCGGACAGGTACACTGAACACAGCGCAGCTGGATGGTGGGGCTGCGGGTGGGTGGCCCCGCGCGGCCGGTGAAAGGGCAGCGCCCGCCGTGCACGAACCGCGCGGAAAGCGGCCGAGACCGCCCCGCGGCGTGGCATTTTTGCCTCGCGGGCAACGTGCGCGCGCGGCGGCAGGCGGTTAGGTGCGGCCGTCGGGCGTGGCTGCGCCGATGCTTCCTCCCTTCCGGCCCCGCGGAGGTCGTTCTGCCCACGTGGCCACGTCACATGGCCGCCGCCCGTTTGCCTCTCTCTGTCACGCGGGTCTGAGGAAAGCGTGCCCCTCCTTGTCAGTCATAGTGGGTGCGGTCGACTGGTAAATCTGCAACGTTTTGTTTTTCAGAGCAGTGCTGCGGACAGCTAGACAAAGTTGCCCGCTGTGAGGAGGATAAGTTTTTCACAAAAACTAAAGCGGTATCACCGTTCGCGATGGTATCTCTCAAACTCGTAAACTTATGATTTTTTTCAGACAACTCATGAAACTCGACTAAAACTGATAAAATATGAAATGATGAAACTAAACATGAAACTCATAAACCAAAGACTAAACCGATAAGTTTCATAAGTTTCGTCATTTATCAGACGGTATCTGCTGTAGTCACTCTCTAAGTTTTTTGAGTGCGAGGAAAGCTGTGAGCACAGCACAAAAGACCAATAGAGGACGTCACCCACGCACACGAGGAGGAGCTAGCTGCTTCGAGTGCCCGAGTTTGACCTCCTCCAAGCACGAGGAAGCTTCTGAGGATATATACGTGAGATGGTGAGAGAATATAGAGTTCGGATTACCCAGTCATCCGATTCATCAGATCGGATCTTCGAACGCAACAATTTAATCCGGAGAAAATGTGTGCAAAGATTGTATGCCTGCCGGAAAGGTCATTTTGCTAAATTTGGATGACCATCTAGATGAACTGTGACGCCAAACGTAAAAGCCACACCTTCTTTATCATCCCTGTTGCCAGATGCTAACTGGTCGGTGTATTTTCTTCGGTGATTAATGATCCATATTAATAATGTATTCGGCCCAATGAAGATTACTCTCTGTCTATAACAACTAGCAAATTTACCCACACAACTGCGTGGCTAAATATTATGATATGATTATCTTTGATATACAACTATATTTTATATAAGAGAGTATATAATTGTATATTTTTTATATAACTCTAATAGCTATATAGATTAATATACACCGTTATAATCTGGTCCCACCAAAATAAGTGGTGGAGATTCTTGGACTCTTTCTTTTAATCTAAGCTGTTATAATTCGGATCCGCCCAGATTAAGGGCTAGATGTTTTTCTTTTTTATGAGGATTTTAGCTCATTTCTCTTTTTTCTTAGTGACTCTCATGAGCTTTTAATATATAATAAATTTCTTTTTTTTCTTAGCGACTCTCGTAAGTTTTTAATATATACTCTAATAGATTCACCATTTCCACTCTCCGTACGTAACAACATTTTCACTCGTGCAAGTTGCAGGATATTCACTTTCTGAAAAGTAAATACTAGTACTAGACATTATCTTAGCTTTCTCTGTAGAAACATAGGTCCAGGGTTGCCTTTTCCTCTCTTTTTTTTCCCCCTTTCGGTATTGCTTTCGGTAACTTTTAATCTCTCCATGATTATCCGCTGTGACAAAGAAAGATACTACGTACAGCTCCACCATGGTTTCCTCGCTCCAATGACAAATTGGGCGGAGCTTTTCCACGCACCAGCACTGCACAAAAGGTATCTGCTCGCGCTTGGCATATTCAGGATACGCCTTGGCGCTTTTCGCCCACATGGAGACACGATCTACTCGACTCAGTTGGTATCTTTGATGCATGTTGGTATAGGATGATAGGATCTAAAGATACCGGACAAGCTCGAGGAGAAAGAAATTAATTCCAACGCTGAAAGGTAATTGAAACTGGTAAAGGAGTTGACTTAATCTGCAGGATACTCGCTGGATGGACAACGATGGCACGCCCAACCGTTCAACTGGTGGCAAATCGGCATGCAGTTAACTCTGCCAATGTTGGTACAGTTTCTACGAGCGGATAGCCGGATACTGATCTGTCCGTATCGTGGGTTCTGACCTTGCCTTCTGCCATGCTTCTGCTACAACTATGCTCGCAATCATGGTCGGCGCCGTGCGCATGGATACTGGATCTCATTGCGTCATACGCGGCGACTAACGCTCAGGAGAGAGAGACTTTGCTGCGAGAAGGATGGATGTAGTTTTTGCAAATTGCGTGTCGTATCGATCCGTCACCTCCTCACAGGAAAGATTGCCTGTACTGTACGTACGCTGCTGGCTATACTGACAGTGTGTGGCATGCCGGCTTCAGGTTGCGAAATATTTGTCCAGTCTGTCGCGGCTCGCAACTGGATGGGCGGTGAGCAGACTGCTGGAAATGCTTTGTATACTTGCAGCACAGTTGTTGCACGTGAAGAGTCCAAACAAAAATTCCAATCACCCGCTGATGAGTCACAACCATGCATGT
Source organism: Rhipidocladum racemiflorum (assembly GCA_036346355.1). Lineage (NCBI taxonomy): Eukaryota > Viridiplantae > Streptophyta > Magnoliopsida > Poales > Poaceae > Rhipidocladum > Rhipidocladum racemiflorum. Next base: position 63,062,820 of record CM070576.1, on the reverse strand, counting down.
TGCTGCAGCTGTGGCATTCGTGGTGGGTTGGGGCCGTTGGGAACAGTTATTTTTGTCTCTGCTTAATTGCTGGTACTAATGTTTGCCGGTTTTTTGGTGCAGATATATGTTGAAGTATAAGTGAACTGTCCGTCTTTTCTCATTAGCTTAAGTTTTTGGACGAACTGGCTGGTGCATGTAACTCAATATAGTATCAAAGCCAAAAGGTTTTGAGTTCAAGACTCGGTTTGTGCAATTAAAAAATAATATTTAAAATCTGAGGGAGCTTACACATAAGGAAGAGTGTTGAAGTATAGTGAACTGCTCGCCTTTTCTCATGTTTTTGGGCGAGTACATGTAACTCAATAATATGTTCAACTTCCATTACTTCACGTATGGGGTGAAGGCGAAGGGTGGTTAGTAGGCAGGATGTGATTCTGTTTATCTCATCCTAAGTTCTTTCTGAAGTAGCTAGCAGTTGCAGGTCAGCCTTTCGCTTTTGCGTAAGCTAGTCAGCAGTTGGAAATCAGACCCATTATTTTGCTTGAATTGTGTTGGGACTGTATTTACTATTTCGGGTCAACTTACTAGTTTGCTTCCAGGACAAAATGTATGGACCAGTTCTAACGACATGTGAATCATAAGCCCAACACACTGAGAGTCTACGGGGAAAAAGAATAAGATGAAAACAAAGTCGATCAAGCTGGCGTACACGCAAAGGATAGGGACAGTACACATCTAAAACCATTTAGCCCATTGGTTTCGCCTTAGCGAAATCCCTTTATTAAGTGCTGTTATTCCGAGTCATTGCTCCCGCAAAGACTCAAAGATCAGTGCCTAAAATGCCCTATTCCACCTCCCAAATTTTGCAAGAGGAAATAATCAATTCGAAGACTGAAAATTCATTAATGCACTGCTAGCTCTAAAAGAAAGATGTTTCTATTATTTTAAAAAAAAATTGCACAAATATTAAATTATGAATGAAGGGTAGATAATGATTACTTATCCCTTTATTTGCTTCAAAATTTGTACAACTTATACTGAAAGAAAAAATATAGATAAAAGCAATACTTTTTTAATGGAACGGGAGGAGCTTTGCCATGCATTAAAGAGGGAAGCAAAGCAAAATAGTACAGAGCACTGATGAGTCGGTGCAATCAGTTAGCAGAAAATTACAAACCTAGGGGGGGTGGGGGATTAAACAACTGAAGAGACCTAGGAAAAAAAAGAATGATATGAAAAGGGAAAAGAGCACTGGTTCGAATATGCCATTTTGGCTTAGTATAAGTTTGTGATTGTGATCCGGCATGGCACCATGGAATTGGATCGAATATGCCGTTTTGGCTTAGTACTCTCCGTTTGGTGTCTATTTCCAAACAATATTGTCATCTTGGAGATCTGCTTGCAATTGAACCTGTTGAATGGCTTGCCACAAGCGAACGAATTTGTCAAACTGCGTTCTGGTTCTGATTATGCGTAGTGGCCTAAGCCAGTTCTAGTTAGCTAGCTCCTCCCTGACCATTCGTCCCCTCCTCCATACTAGTTTGAAGCAGGCAGGGCTAGCTCTCGTGGGGAGGTTCCATTTAGCCAGTTGGATTCCCATAATTTTGCTCTTTCGCCATTTCCTAATGTTAGCTTGATACTCGCTTTGAAGAGGTTGCGGTCAATGTCATCGCATGGCACCATTGTCCCTGCCCATGGTCTGTCCTGCTCATTCCAGTTGTACTGTAGCCAACGAACGCGGAGAGCCTGTCCGAACCTATCGAAGTCCTTGACCCCAAGGTCTCCTATAGACTTCGATCCACAATCTTTCTTCCAATTTACAAGATAATATCCTCCATTACATTCCTGCTCGGCTCTCCAGATGAAGTTCTTTCGGAGCCTGTCAAGTCTCTTTATCGCCCATTTGGTAAACGGGAACACCGTTAGATGATAGACTGTTAGGGGAAGTAAGGACTGGGTTTGTCAAAATCATCCTAGCAGCTCTGGATAGAATCTTCCCCTTCCATACCGCCAAAAAGGTTTTGAGCTTTATCAATGGGCATTTGAAAGTCCGATTGTTTGAGTTTTGTAGGGTACAAACGGAGCTTTAAGTGCCTGCACGGGAATGATCCAGCGTGGGCAGGGAACGTCTGTAATAATGTGGCCATGTCGAGAGCATCACAACTTATAGGGTATATCTCGCTTTTTTGGAGGTTGGTCTGAAGCCCCGTTGCTCCCCAAAAAATATTGAGGACCTCCTGTATTATCTTGAGCTCTTCCTTGTTGGGGTTTGTAAAAATTGCCGCGTCGTCGGTATATAAGAATACGCGCATTGTAGCACACCTGGATGGAATCTGTTTGATATAGTTTTCCCGGGCTGCCTTAGAGATCAATCTCTGCATCAAATCCATAGCCAAGATGAAGAGCATGGGGGAAAACAGATCCCCTGCAACAGGCCTTTCCTATGTTGGATCGATCGTCCAGGGGTGCTATTGAGCAGGACACGGGAGGAGGTAGATGCCAGAATCATTGAGATCCACTCTCTCCAGCGCCGCCCAAACCCCACGTGATTTAGAAGTTCCAGAAAGCACTCACAACTAATAGAGCCGAAAGCTTTAGCTATGTCCAATTTAATGAAGATCGTCGAAATTCTTTTTCTGTGAATATCGTTAACTAGGTTCTTTGAGTACAAAAAAAAGGGAGTGTATCAAATCCTAAAAAAATTGTCGTGAGTACAGACCTCCAGGTCTCTGTCAAAAGCATCAAACTATATTTACGCACCCGGCGCCTCATCGTATATTTTGCAGAACAATGGAGAAAAAGAAGATGGCTTGTACAGTATACAACAGTGTATAGCGCCTTGTCGCTGTCGGCGAACTGTTTGGAGTTCAGAGTGTTCACAAAGGGTCAAGAAAAGCAGCGCGCTTCATAAACTTCCATTGAATCTTCCGCAAAGACGAGAGGCCCCGGCGACTTGCATGCGGCTTCGGGCGTGCGGAGGTTAACGTCACTCGTGGAGCTCGGTGGACAGTGGACCGGCCGTCCAAGTCAGTTCCGCGAGCTCGGCCAGGTGCTCGCGCAGGCCGTCAGCCAGTAGCATCAGTAGGACCCTGCAGTCTTGATGCGGTTAATCCATCAGCTCGTCAATCCTAATATCGTGGCTTAATGAACGCATGCTTGACTTTTGTAGCGTTGCAGATGGCACCAGGCAACGATAACTAGATGCCGAGGTGACGAACTACCGTATCATTTCCGCGGGTTTGAGATTCTGTGAATTACCTGGGATTTTGCTGAAGTTGTGCAGTGTCATGGACGCGCCAGGACCCTGTGTCGAGCCTGCGGGTGGGCTCTGGTCAGGCACTGCATCAGCCGCCGGATGAGAGCGGAGAACGCTGCGAGCTGCATGTCCGTGGCGTCGAGCGACGCTAGCGAACGGCTCAGCCACCCGGCCATGCCACGTTTTCGGCTGCTTCCTTCTCCCGATTATAGTAGAAGAACTTCCATGCGTTTATCAACTTCAAAAACTGTTGAACGATGTGTCAGTATGGGTGCCGTGCCTACCTGCACAACAGCGTCATAATTGATAGACGTGGCACGTGAGTCGGCGACGAAGCCGGCTTGTTTCAGCATCCAGTCCTCTGCCAGAAGGTCGCCTGAGAAGGAGAAATGCCCTCCCAACAACAGTAGAGCTTTCAGAGTGTTCGCCACGACATTGTCCTCAGACAAGCAGGATCGCAGAGAATGTGTGATGATCTTGGCAGCCTCTTCTCTGTATATGCTGTTTTTCTGCGGTTCCACCTGCCAGGTAATTTACAGACTGCATTTTACTATTACTTTGTCATTCTTGAATTTAGCATGCTTTTACAGTTATTTTCAGATAAGAAATTTAGGTAGCCAGTGCTAAGTTGAGTGCAATATTGAGATCAAGATCATTTCATGATAATGACAATAAAAATGTGGAGCTACGAATGATGCAGGGCTAGAGCAGCATACCAATGCACAATCAAAGTGTAGGACTACGACGGCAACCAGAGCTTGTTCTTCGACTGGCGAGCTTCGGAGATGCTCGACTAGCACATTCATTGTTTCCATGGTCAACTCTGTGTGCAATCCGCGTAGGAACAATTCAACCATTTCCCTTCTGTAAAAATTAGAATGTTATAAGATGGCAGCACAGACATGAGACATGGTCTATAACAATAAGCAAAACGTTCTCAAGCATAGCAGTTCAACGAGCAGACAAACTGCAGTACTCCTTGCTGAAATGACCTCACTGTGGAGAAGCTGAACAACACTTGAGCTGTTAAGCCTTATAGCTACGTAGTTCCTGCAGGTGCCTTCTGTCCTGATGCAGAGCAACAGGTGCTCGGCTGCTCGCGCCTTCTCGTCTTCCCTTCCTTCCTGAAACCTACGCAAGAGAAAATCTATACCACCGTGTTAGGGTTTGCACGGCACACGAAATAGAGAGATCGATTTAACATGAAAAAACCCTTACAGAAAAAAAACAACGGAAAACAATTCACTATATTGGTTCAAGGATTACAAGTATATGATGGTGGTTTATATAACCAATGAGTCCGTATCATAGAACGTAAGGACTACAAGATATGATAGATTAGGATTTGAGTTATATTTCTAGCAAACCTCCCATTGACTCAAAATCCATAATAAAATTGTTTCCAAGAAACCCTAAAGGGTAATTGAGCACTGAAAGTCCAAAGTACAGTGCGAATTTGAAAGACTGGAATAGTAAATCTAAACACTTCTTACGAAGCAAAATTTGAGCAAAACACCAATAGGTCGTGAGAACGACTGAAATAGTCAAACTAACACAGCTATAATAAAACAGACGAAGAATCTGGGTCTTCAATTCGTAACTCCAGTAAAGTCTGAGTCTGTGCAACTGGCCCCTTGAATAAATGCCCAATCATCAAATAGCCTAAGCTAAGATATCACCTGTAGCATTTTATAAATAACAAAGAACTCATATCATGAACTTTTGATATGCTCCATCTTGAACATAAAATTCGGCAAACTGCCTACTGAACATCCATAACATAGTTGAAACTGCTCAAAAAGTGTTAATATGAAGCAAAAATTCTCGTGCCATCAATGGAGTATAAATTGCAGTAGTCCCCTCATATCGAGCAAAGACAACAAAACAACGTTGTAGTATCTACGGAGAAATAAACTCCTTTTTGCACTTCAAGCCTTCATATCAAACTGGTATTGGAGCAAAACCTTCACCAGAAAAACTCCGAAGAGTATAATGCTATCAACAGGGTTTCATTAAATTCCTGAGAAATAACGTTGACAAAACCTCCATAATTGCCATAAGGTGCCTTGCCTTATCAAAATTTTCAGACATGTCGCATCCTGAATTAAGGATCTTGTCTGTGACTTTTACAGTTAAATTCTCTTCAGGCCCAGTACTTCCAGATACCAGATTCTTGCAGTGTTCGGACTTCTAGTTATCGATCAAGCGTTTGAGCACACGGCTTGTGTCTAGACTCTAGAATCGATAAGCTCTCGAGTTCTTGACCTGTAACCGGGCACGTCCTCATTCCTTTATCGAACCACTGCACTATGACATGCCGCTCGAACGTCTGACCTGTCAGACGGTTGAAGATCTGCCTCGTCAGTGGACAGAGGAAATCTCTCGGAGTGGTTGCGAAAATGGAGACTTGATTGCCATCTGTGTCACTCTGGAGACGCTTTTCGCTGAGAAACTCAAGTGTAAGTAGGTCAATAGTTGAGATGTCATTTACCAGCTGGTAACTTCTTGACACATCTGATTCCTTGCTCCATTCATCTTCGATCTAAGATTGTGATGCGTAAATTATCAGAAACTTTGGTATATTCTCTCGTTCACGAGCATGAATGAAAATTTTGAAGAAATTTGCTTACTTGTGGTTCAAATGTCTCTTTGGATAGCTCGTTTTCTTCTACCTGGAGTGTCAGTGTGGGAGTGTAGCTACTTGCTTCAGCGCCATTGCACTCATGGAACAGTCTTTCTACACTGCGGTCTTCTCGTCCACCTCTTCATATTCCTGGACCTCCTCAGATTGTCGCAGCGTCTCGTCGAACGCATACTTGGCAGGACTCATATCCCCGGAGCTAAACGCGACATCCGAACTGATATCATACGATGCCGTAACTCAAATATCTCTGACTATCATATCTGTTGGTTTTATTCCTATTTGTTTAGGAGTTATATATTCTACAACTCAGACTCTTTGGTTATATAAACCAGCCCTTGTACATGTAATCCTTGAACTGATATAGTGGATTGGTACCCGTGGTTTTGTCCCACAAAGATTTTTCCACATTAAATATGTGTCTCCATTATTTTGCCGTGCTCTAAACCTAACAAGCGGTATTAGAGCTAAGGTTATACCGTTCTAGATCGATCCGCTGCCCCCGGGAGGAGAAGCCTCCTGGGGGCGGCAATCGCATGGCCGTCCAACTCTGGCGACAACTTCGTCCGCTCGGCTTCCACATCGGCGCCGCGTTGGATGCCTCCGATGCCTCAGCTTCCGCGTTGGTGCCGATGTCGCTCAGTCTTCTGCGCCCACTCCGTCGGCGACTCTTTGCATCGCGCACCGTCCGCCGCCGAATGCCTCCGGCAATCTCTGCGTCCTCCCGCGATGCATCGTCGGCCTGCGTTTTCACGGGTGACCTTCCGGCTCCATGTTGGCCTCCCGCCTCTGATAGCAGCTCGCTGGGCCACCATCTCGGCCTTCACAGCGGCTCCATCCTCCGACCGCCTTCAATCGGATTCACGCGGCCACCACGTCGCCAACAGGCCGCACCTCGGCCTGCCTCCAGCCCGGCCGCACCTCGTCGCTCCGCCTTCGGCCGGCGCCGACTCTCGGCCGTCGACTCCGGCTCCTCCGAGCGATGCTGGCCTCCCAAGCCCGCAGCACTAGCCACCCAAGCCGCCTTTCGACCGACACCAGCACCAGCCACGCCGTTCGGCCCACCTTCGAGCCGTCCACCGCCTCACTAACTCCGTCGGCGCCCTGCCTCCATGCGGCCTTCCGAGCCGCGCCCTCGCCTCTGGGGCTCCACCTTCGCTTGGCCGCCTGCAGCGCGGGTCGTCCTCCTCGGTGCGGCCACGTGCCTCCGCACCAGCGATCGTCGCCCTCCGGTCGCTGGTGCCGCTACCTGAGCGCCATCCTTCGGCCGACCCTCTAGCCTTTAGCTTGTACGGCCACGCCTCGCCTACTCCAGTGCGACATCTAGCTGCCTTCGAGACATTCACCGTGCCCTGTCTCCCTCCGGCCTCCACCGTGCTCGGGTTCTTCGGCCACCCAGCGCCGCCTTCCTCGCTCGGCCTTCTCTAGCCGGTCGATCGGCCCGCGCCTCGGCTGGCCACCTGCCTCCGTGCTCCTAATCTTGGTTGTCTACAATCGACCGGCCTCCCACGAGCCGTCCGCCGCTGCACGCTGAGCTCCACTCGCCGACGCCTATGCCTTCGTGACTGAGCTTTCTGCGAGAGCACGCCCCAAGAGGACGCCCGGAGCCTTCACGAGTTCATCTGTTCTGCTGAGCTTGCTTTAATAGCATGTAGCTCAGAACATGATTTTCCTTTAGCCCACCAGATTTGAAATAAATCCTAAAGGTGGATTTAATTACAATTGGGTTCCATTGGCTCCAGCTCTTGAGATCCATAGCTTCGACTTCTTCTGGTTTTCGGCTTCCAGTTTTTCGGTTCTGCATATTATTAGAGGGGTTTCTTCTACAACATCAGGCTTTCAATTCTTATTTTATGCGGACTTTGTTTTTGCAAATTAAGGCTTTTATGTCTATCATTGGCAGCATTCATTCATAATTAAATGTCTATTATTTTGTGCTTATCATTGACGGTGATTTTTATTGTAATTTAGGCGGAATTTATTATTGGTGGATTCTTGGCACTTTATTCGATGTTTTATCGTGGGTTTATTTGATGTTTCATCATCAACTTTGAAGAAAAAAATAATGTCAGTTGAGGAGAACACTGCATTTGGTGTTTTATCACCGTTACTTTGGTGTTTCGTCACCGTTAATTTGATATTTCATTCACTGTTTGGATACGTTGACCATTATGGAGGTTTTGGCAATGTTAATTCTCAGGAATTTAATGACATCCTGATGGTAGCATTATACTCTTCAGAGTTTTTCTAGTGAAGGTTTTGCTCCAATGTCAGTTTGTGATGAAGATTTGAAGTGCCAGAAGAAGTTTGTTTATGCGTGGATACTACAACGTTGTTTTGTTGTCTTTGCTCGATATGAGGGGTCCATTGGAATTTATACTTCATTAATGGTACGAGAGTTTTTTTCATATTGACATTTTTTAGCAATTTCAACCATATTTTATGGAATTTCAGTAGGCATTTTGTCGTACGTGATGACTATACGTGCAACCATATTATGTTCCAGGTGGAGCATGTCAAAAGTCCATGAGATGAGTTCTTCGCTATTTATCAAGTACCACAGGTGATGTCTTGGCTTATACCATTTGATGATTAGACATTTATTCAGGAGGTCAATTGCACAGACTCAGATTTTACTAGGGTTACGAGTTGAATACCCAGATTTTCATCTGCTTTGTTATACCTGTGTTGGTTTGACTGTTCTAGTCGTTGTCACGACCTACTGGTGGTTTGCTCAACTTTTGCTTCGTAAGAAGTGTTTAGATTGATTGCTCCAGTCTTTCATATTCGCATTGTCCTTTAGACTTTCAGTGCTTAATTACCCTTTGGGGTTTTCTAGAGACAATTTCATTATAGATTTTGACTTAAGGGGAGGTTTGTTGGAGATAACTCAAATATCTCTAACTACCATATATGTTGGTTTTATTCCTAGTTTGTTAGGAATATATCTTCTACAACTCAGACTCTTTGATTATATAAGCCAGCCCCTTGTACATGTAATCCTTGAACCGATATAGTGGATTGTTTCCCGTGGTTTTTTCCCACAAGAGTTTTTTCACGTTAAATCTGTCTTCATCAGTTTGTTGTGCTCTAAACTTAATAGACGCCGAGGACCTCGGCACGCTAACAAGAACGGTGCTCGGAGGAGCAGGAATAGCCGGGAGGGCCATAGCTTCGGTGCGCCCCCAGCAGCTAGTCTCTGTAGTAGCATGCGAGAGCACAAGTGCCATCGTCCAATACATCTATGAACATTTTCTCCACTTCCTTCACCCTTGCATCAGAGGTCACAGCTGTCGACTCCCAGTCACGCCACGTCCTCAGGTGCGAGAGGCCCGAGCGGAAGAGCATGTCCCATAGAGCAGGCAGCAGGGCTGTGTGGTCCTCGTGCTGCGCCAGGCAGAAGACCTCCAGGACATGCACCGCAGAGGAGTGGTCCTTCTTCTAGAGCTTTTAGATTACGGACAAGTATAGGTGCGCGCACACGGCGAGGCGCTGGTACGGGATGCCGGCTGCGGTCACCACGTCTGCTTCCTTCGGGTCAAGTGACGCCATGGCGTGGAGCTTGAGCGAGAAGTGCTTCAGGCCGCGCTGGTCGAAGCCCTCCGTAGCAGCCCTCTCGATGGTTTGTACAAGAACGCGGAGGTCCAGGATGGCTCGGTGGTTGGACTCACCGAGGCACGATGTGCAGCTGCCGCGCAGAAACCCTCGTCCTTCACAAACCCTTTTATGGCTCCCGCGACAAGGGAGATCAACGTGGTCTGTCCCATACCAAATATTTGGTAGTACGGTAACGTTTTACATTCAGCAACTCACAGCCCGATCCTTAATTGATTAGTTAAGCTTTTAACAACCCAACAACCACTAATCTAACCAGTCTCGCCCAGTGTAAACCTCATTTGCAATTTTATCATGGCATATAATATTATAACACAGTTTTCAATGAACCTCAAACATAGTTTTCAATTTCAATAGAATCTTTATTTGGCACAAAATTCCCAAAATAACCTAAATTCAGGTCTAAACATGTTTGAACCAATTTCTAAATGTTTTGATAATTATCATACATCATTAATATATTCCTAGGGTGACAATAGCATAAGGAATTCAACTATCAATTGAGGCTTTAACAGTCAAGGCATAACTATTTAATTTTAAACTGGGATTGAAATGTAGTTGTCGAAATCATGCATGCAATAATTTAAATTCAATATAGCATTTCAAACTGAGTTCAACATGATCAAGATGTGTAACTTGCCCTGGAAAAGCTCTTGCTTTGGCTTTGGATCTTGTTCTTGAGTTCACGCTTCACTCTCGGTACTTGAACGTCTTCACGAATCGAGAGAAATAGCAAATAAATACCAATAATAGAGAGCAAATGAAATACAAAAATTAAATAAAATTCACTATTATATAGAGCTCAATTTTACAAATTTTTAAGAACTAGGAACACCTCAATTGAAGCTCGTTGGAGTGAGAACGGGCTCTCAGAATTTTGCAATAAAAGAAAAAGAATAAATTCTAATTATTGAATTGTTTTTCTACTGGAAAACTAAAAGAATAAACTGCCAACGTCATTCTCTATTTTGTTTCTGGCCGAATTAAGTTTCTAAATGAAATTCTATTTATGATGTCATACTAACGTCAGCAACAATAATTACCAAAAAATAAAATAAATCTAAAATCTCCCTATTACGCTAACACGTGGGCCCTGATCTATGGACCAGGTCCACGAACCAACACCGGTTCATGGTGGACGCAGTCCACTGGAAGTCTGACCGGTGGCTTGCTGACGCAGGCAATGACGCAAGCGGCTAACACCAGCACGTACACGTGTTGCAGTGTGGATGCGATGTGTGGTGCAATCTGGGCGGCTCACGCTGTATCGGATGGTGGACAACAATACAAGTGGGGGGCGAGGCACGACACTGGAACAGCGGCAGACGGTGGTAGTGCTACACCGGTGCTGAGCACGACGACCACAACAGAGTGCTATGGTGACTTACCGGCGACAAGACTCACGGATCTGGTAGATCGGGACCTTACGAAGTTGATAAAACCCTAAGTCACGGCGGAGATGCGACCAACAGTGACAAGAATGATGATGTTCACAGTGGCACGACTGAAAGCTCTAGTGAGCAATTGTGTCACGATGGCGGCGGCCCTGGTGCTTGTTCCTAGGTAGAAACATGGGGCGGTTGATGGGGAAATCAATGTGGGGGTGGGTGCCTTAAATAAGGGTCTCGGAAGGCAGGTACGGTGTGAGATTCACGGTGGAAACATTGGAGTGGCGGAGTTCTGCTTAGATATGGGCGGTGATGCGGCAGAGGATCATGTCTATCCACACAGCGATGATCGGACGGCTCATGTGCAAGCACGACGCTGCGCATTCTCAGCCACTCGTTCGAAATTCGACAACTGAGATGGGCGCGTATCAGGGTTAACGTTGTGGTGGAGTGCTGAGATGGGTCGGGCTAGTGCAAGGCAAATGGGCTGGGCCCATTGGATTTCAGCCCATTAACTCGTTTTGATTTTCTAACATTTTACTAATTAAATTAATTTCAGAAAATCAAATAAACTTGGAAAAATAGCAAATAAATCTAAACAATTCTAGAAAAAAATTCTAAAAATATTTTGAAACTTTTAGAACTCAGATAAAATATTTTCAAACAGGATTTTATTTAAACTTTGCACAAATTTAAATAACATTTTTAAAAGGTTTAATTCAAAAGCAATATTTAAAATCCAAATAAATTCAAAAAATCTTTAAAAAATTGTCAAGAATTCACAAATAAATAATTAAGCCAAAATTTAAAATTCCAGGGTGTTATAATAGAACACATCATTTAACTGGGAGAACCAGTGCACTCAAGTCCTTACGGCTAGTCCACGGCTGTTTTAACCAACTTTATCCACATGTGCTTCCTAGTTGGATCTGACATGCCAACACAGAGAACTCCTCGAGTGTGAGCGGTCAGCTAGTGCCAACCTCCTGGACCACCTCCTCAACCTCGAAGGCTCGAAATCCGTATCACTGCTCAAGTTCCGAATTCGGCATTACTCCTTACCGTCACTGCCGCTTGGGTTCTACACCAGTAGTTGCTTCCCATGCCATCGGATCTGGACTCCTCCGTAGCCCCCACCACCACGGGTCGGGGTAAAGGCGAGGAGGGGGGAGAAGGGGAATGGGACAGTGAATGAGGGGGAGTGGCAAAGAGAGAAAAAGAGGTGGTAGAGGCTCAAAAGAGAGGCTGAAGCAGTGGAGCAGACGCGGTGGCACTCCACTCCTTGGCAGAGGTGGGCTCAGAGATCCAGACGTTGTAGACGGATACGAAGGACGAGACATGCGGTGAGTGGTGGCGGCAGCATTGATCAACATCGTAGACTGAGGTAGGGGTGGAGGAGAGGATCTGATCCAACGATCCGTATAACTCCTCATGCTTCACCTCCTTGTCCACCGCATGATCCAGATCTGGTGCCTGCGTCACCATTGCCTCTGGCATTACGGGTGGGCATCCCCTTCGATATAGCCAACGGGGCTAGTGGGGCATTGATGAGGGCGAAGGTGGAGGCGGAGGTGCCCATCGAAATGGAGATCTATATGGGAGGTTTTGGTTTTGTCTCTCAATTCTTTTCTATGTCGGATCCGATTGGACAACGCACGTCAGTCAAAGTTGATCAAAACTACTGCGGACTAGTTGTAACTTGTAAGGAAACAGATCGCAACTTAAGCGGTCCCAGGAGGTGTAGATCGTTCGATCGAACAAACGAACGGCTCAGATCTTTTAAATTCATGTGCTATAGTGTTTTACTACAGTATGCTACCGCTACAGTACTTTTAACTCAATTTGGACCATCGCTTTCCGATTCGATGGCTCGTGCACGACTCTTTAAGTTGCCGTAAGGACCGAACGTGTCCAACTTGTAAGGACCTGAGTGCTCTTGTTTTCACAGTTCGAGGAAGAGTTCTACAATGGATGGACTTTTCCCTGTCAAGTTTGGCTATCTCTTTCATAGGTGGATGGTGGCAGCCATTGATTTCGAAATGTGGGCCGGGATGAAGGTAATGTTACGCGGTGACATTAGTATCTCAGGTGAGAGGATATGAAATCTGTTGGGAGGACATATATGTGGGATTTGCAGGTTCAACCAGGGAATTCACAATTGACGGCGCTCAGTAAAGCAGATAAGATCCTAGAAGTTGATCACAATTGACGGCGCTCAGTAAAGCAGGATTTGTGAGGAGGGTGATTTGGTTTCTGTTGATCCCATTTTCTATATGTGCGGTTTTTGCATTCTACATCTGGAGAAGATCTCAACGACGGAGAAGGCGCCTGTAACAACATTGAGATGAACGGTACATGGCGGCGCACTGAGCTTACTCAAAGAGCTCTCGGCGGCAATGACGGTACACGGCGCCGCAGGGTGCTGGCTCTAAGCAGGAGAAGGTGAGGGGCAACGTGGGAACTGGGAAGCTAATGGCTGCCGTGGAGCTCCTTAAATAGTTGAGTTTTTGCTTGGACCTATGGGCATGGCATCTCGGCCAAGGGGAAGAAGATAGATGCGTGGCGCAACGCTGAAAATTTCTGCGAGTGTGCAACACGTTGAGTGTCAGGGGCAACGACAGTAGCAACGGGAGCTGATGGCTCGGCAAGGCGAGCAGCGAGGCAGGCCAGCAATGGGATAGGCGAGCAGCGGGCTGGACGGCGCACTACAGGAAAACGACTTGTTTTGACGGCCACACTTATTTTCATTGGCCGAAAATAAACCGACGAAATAATAACTATGAGAGATGCTTCTATGCTCTTCCTTCTAGTACAAGTTGCATAAATCTTGAAGCAAACGAAGGGGTAAGTAATCACCATCTACCCTTCATTTATGCTTTAATAGTTGTGCAACTTTTAAAAGGAAGAGCATAGAAGCACCTCTCAATAACTATTCTTTCGTCGGCCTCCACAAAACTGACGAAAATAGTGTTATTTTCGTCGGCTCAGCCGACGTTACTACCCCGGGAACTATTTTCGTCGGCCTAGCCGACGGCAATAGCTGCCCCAACGCCCCGCGCATTTTTTGATTTTTCAAGGACCTATTAACAAAAAAATAATTAAAAAAGCCACAAGCCGAGCCCACAGTGGAGTTTCATCGGCTAGACCGACGGAAATAACGGGTGTCAATATTTTCGTCGACCTGGCCGACGTTAATAGTTGATACATTACCTATCAGCCGGCCAACGCTATTCGACCGATCCATACACACGCTTGCTTCGCTGTTGCGCCACCGCCACCATCGACCGCGCTGGTGCTCGACCTCGCCGGCCCTGCCCTTGTCCGCGCCGCCCCAAGCCCAGGCCGGTCGTGCCACGGCCCTATCCGCGCTGGATCCGGCAGCACCGACGGAGAGAAGATGTCGATCTTGTGGCCTTGTACACAAGTGGATGTGGTAAGAAACATGGCAGGTTTGGCATGTTCAATGGGGTCGTGGATTTGAGTGAAGCCTTAGGAGAGGCGAGGTCATCTCAATCATCCCAAAGCAGTGTACGGAGCTCACGTGAGGCAAGACTAGAGGAGGAGTTAAGGCAACAACAGGGTATGATGAGGCAGCAACACGGGAGTGCAATGCAAACCCAAGCCTATTTTGTTCAATGGCATGCACAACAATAACAACAATACTTTTAAGTAAGTAAAGTTGTTTATGATTTCATGCCTACAATGAGTATATTTGTACTATTCATGTAGACTTTATCATTTAGGCTTAAATCACTTCATAATGTTAGTTTTGCTAAATTTATATCATATGTGCTAGATGTGTATTGTAAATGCTTTGTTATGCTTGACCATGTATCATGTATGTGGAACGGCGAATTTTGATAATCCTACATAATTGATCATTTACGTTTAAAGCACTTGATATGATCATTTTCAATAAATTTATCAAATTTATATCATGCATGCCTCATTTATTTTGTAATTTCTTGTATTTTTCACATAGCATGAAGTGGAATGGCAAATTTTGATGATACATGCTTGCATATAGTGCTAATGACCAAATTATATGTACTTTTTATAAACTTAATCATTTTGTTTGCTAATTGGTGTCACAATACTTATATTTGTTTTTGTTGTTGTATCAATAATTTTTTTCAGGACATTTTAGCTTCGCACCTTGGATCCAATGTCGTTAACTTGCCAACATTTCATCCTCCTCCTCCAACTCCTTTCTTCCAATCCCCGCAAATGGTATTTACTAGTAACTTGTCATTTTTAGTACGTGGGGCACAATTTTTTCGTCGGCCATAGAGGCCGTGGAAAATAAATTATTTTCGTCGGCTACAGAGGCCGTGGAAAATACAGTAGTTTCGTCGGCCATAGAGGCCGTGGAAAATACAGTAATTTCGTCGGCCTGGCCGACAACAATATGTCGCCACGTCAGCTTGTGCATGGGAGTTGTCCATCGGCTAAGTATTTTCGTCGACTACCCAAAGCCGTCGAAATTACTGTAATTTCATCGGTAGCCGACGAATGTATATGTATTTTCGTCTAGTTATTTTCATCGGCAGGCCAACAAAAGTAACCATTTTCGACGGTTTTGGGCTTATTGTCGTCGGCTTTTGGCCGACGAAAATACATCGGATTCTTGTAGTGGCGGCGCAAGTATTGGGGCCTGTCGTGGTGTGGCTTAGCGCGGGATGGCATGGTGAGGTTGGCGGCGACGAGGCATCGTGTTCATGCGCGTAGGCGTGCGCTGGTGCAGCGTGGGTGTGCATAATGTAGCTTGGTGCGAGTCGTTCGACGCACGGCACACTCTGGCTCTGTACAAGCGGCTAGCAGGTGGACCTAGGTCAAATGGGGAGCTAACTGATGGGGTCCATCTGCCAGAGAGAGACAGAGAGGGGGGAGAGAGAGGGGGTTGAACCATAAGCCAAAAGCATATTTTTCGAGACTACGTCTTTCCTTACTGAAAACGGCTTTTTGTAAGTAGCTTTCTATTTCAGTATTAAACAGATTTTATATTTTAGTTTGAATTTTCAGCTGAGTGCTTCTAGAATTTTTAAAGCTACCAAACTAGCTTCACATTTTATGAAAAATTTTGGCGATGACACTGAGGTGGTAGTATTGATTTTTCAATAAATTTTAGTGCATAAACGGTCTCATGATTTTCTTGAAAATTCGTTTGGTGTTTTTGTTTCAATAAAATATCTAGTATTTGATTTTTTTTAGTAGTATCAATTAAATTCCAAAATTCATAAAACTTTTTTTAGAGGCTCTTTGGACTATTTGGAAATTAAATAAAATATTTATAGACTTGTTATGGTTTAAATTTTAAGTTTAAAAATTAGAGTCAAATACTAGATTATTGAAAAGTATTTTCTTTAAATGTCAAAATTTTAAAAAATCTGAACAAACTTTATAACCAACTGTATTGACTGACAAATCATTTACAAATATATAATTTTTAATATTTTTGGGAAGTACAACCAAATTAACCTTAAATTTTTATACCTTTTGGTACGTACCTCTACTCTTTAAAGTTTCGGTACTTCTTGATATTAGCTCAATATATATTTTGATTTCTTGCAAGGATTACAAAAGTTTCATATTTTGTACCTTTCAAGAGTAAAACATCTCTTACTAGTAAGTTTTTGTACACAAAGTCTTCATCTTTTCATTGATCAGATGATTGTGCTGTCAATATGTTTTGCGCGCCTTCCAATTTTGTGCAGCATTACAGAGCATTTTTGCCGAATAATTACACATAAGCAACATACAGTCAGCAGCATTTCAGTAAGGAAGCTGCCAATATTATGCACTAGTCATTCTGAAACAAGAGTAGAACCGTAGAACATAGATCATGAAACGCACTACGCACTCACCCAGTTCTAGCTTGCGGTTTGCCTGGGTCTCGCCCTCCCTAGTCCGGGTGGTCCCTAGTTCATTCCTGGCACGCCTTCGCAGAAGCTCCTCCAGCTGCTGGGACTCCGGGAGCGGCGCCTCCGTCCATCTGGCCGCGTTTGCCGCCGCCATCTGCTTCTCGTCAAGGGCTGCGTACTGATCCCTCAGCGGCATGTCCGGCACGACGCAGCCGACGTGCCCGCCGAGGCCACACTCCTTGCACGCGTAGAACCACCTCGCCGTGCTGTACCCCGCGCGGCAAACCATGCAAAAGTCGAACGAGCCCATGCTCCTCCGCGGGTCCTCGTAGGAGAGCTTGAGCGGGTGCGCGGGCGCGGTGACCGCGTCGGGGAGCGCGGCGCACGGGAGGTGCAGGTCGAACTTGCACAGCTCGCAGTGGAAGAAGAAGGAGTAACTGATGTGGTGGCAGCCGGACTCGTTCCGCGGCGCGAGCTGGAGGGAGAGCGCGTGCTCCGGGTGCGCCGGGTGGCGGATCGTTCGGCCGAGCCGGGCGCAAGACGGGTGCAGGATGTAGCGGCACGGCGTGCACCGGTAGATCGAGCCCGTGCACACGGAGCGGCAGGCGTGGCAGTACTACTGTGGCGCCGTGTCACCGGCGACGTCGGTGAGGTGGAGAGGGTGGCGGTGGCTAATGTGAATTAAGGTGTTGTCTTCTTGCCATGTAGCTCGATTTTTGTTGGATCGTTCCTTTTCCTTTCTGCCTGAGTGCCTGACCGATCGATCTCGTAGCATTTATACAGCTTTGCATTTGCATACATGTAACACCCAAAAATTTTTACCCATTTAAATTCCTGTGATTTTATTTGATTATTTGAAAAAAAAAATGAAAAAAAATGAAAATGAAAAATGCACTGTTCCTTTGGGCTGTCTGAAATGGCCCAAGTACCCAACCGCATCATCTCCTTCTTCAACCTCTTGACCTTCTCTCTCCTTCTCCATTACTGGAAGTTGGAAACTCTATAGCCACCACTATCTTCCTCATTTAATCCAGCCGTTTGTGCCACATTCAAGCCCCACTAAGCAATACTCTAAACTTGGCCATCAAATCCTGTCACGTTCACAAGAAACTGACGCCGGCCACCGCGATGCTCTCGTCCATTGCCGTCGCTTCGCCATCCTCTGGCCCTTTAAAAGGTGAGCACCGGATCCGCGACGCCGAGTTGAATCTATTCCATCACTCCCCGAATCCTCCCAGTTGCTCGGTTGTCTGCACAAATCGAAGAACAGCAGCACTGCCATTGTTGGCCACTACGTCCTCGCCGTGTCGCCGTCGCCTCGGATCATCTTCCCCAATTCCGTTCAAGCCATTCCGTTCGCAAGGTTGTCCTCTTCCAAAACCCTCAACTAATTTTGCTTTTTGTCTCCAAATTGAAGCTAATTTCGTTGCTTAGTTCATGTGGCCGCCGTTCTGTTCTTGTGGGTTTTGCGCTGTCACCGGCCTTTGGTTGCCGCAGCCAACCACTCCGGCGAGTTCGCCGCACCGCGCCGCCGCCGTCCGACCGGCCGGCCGAGCCGGCTTCTCATTCTTTCTCTACCCGGACGCCATGGCCACAGGGCATGGAGTTCTCTGTGTTCCTTCGCTTCGAAGCTTTTCATCCAAGCCTGCTCACTTCTAGTCAGTCACGTGGAGTCTAGAGCCAGAACTAGTCACGTTACTTCACTCTCGTCCATGCCCAGCACTAGCTAGTTAATCCCTTGGAGACAAAAGCAAACTAGCTAGTTAGTCCTGTGAAGCCAAAAGCAACAGGTCCTGAACTAGTAACGTGAAGGCAAATGAATAGATACTAATTTCTACTAGAAAAGTAAAACCAACACTATACCCTACACATACACACTCCCAACAAATACGATTTTCTTTCTAGAAATTTTAAAATTCTAAATTTTATTTATTTGTTGTCCTTGTAATTTATTGATTTTACTTTGAATTTATTTGAGCTTTTGCGCTTGTTGCATCGTGTAGATTACGGAGATTCGGACGAGTTCGCGGTAACCGACTCAGAGCACTTTCCCTACGAACCAGGCAAGTTGCATGTCTTGACCATATTTGATCCCAGTTTTTTTTAACTCTAGTTTATTTTAAATGTATTTGCATGCGATAATTTTATTAAAATTAGTTTAAACCCAGTTTAAAATGCATAGTTATATCCTATTTGATTATGACCTCATTTGTAAATTTGATTCCTATATGCCATTGAAACCCTAAGATTGGAAGTTTAGATAAACGATGGTTATGTAATCAAATATTTGCTTAGACTTGCTTAGACCCAAAAATTATAAATTTGGGAATTGTTGCCAAATAAAAATTTATCGAGATAAAATTTTGCTGTTGTGATTCAAGAAGTTGTATGCAAATGAAAATGTGGGTTTAGACCGGGCGAGATTGGTTGTCAGGTGGGTGCGAGAAGCACATGAGTTAGGTTTGTGGAAAGCTCGCCTAGTCAGTTAAGGACCGGTCTGAGTTTCGCTGAATGTAAAGCTTAACCGTACTACCACAAGTCTGGTATGGGACAGACATGGCCAACTAATTTGCAAAGTCCCAATGTCAGTCGTGCCCTTTGGCTGTTTAAGTGGCGCAAGAGGGGGCTTCTAGACTGGGCGGTTTAACCCTACTAGCGGTGAAACCTCAGCGAGGTGGGACTGCTTGGGACAACGCATTGTAAAGGCCTTGTCATGATCTCTCGGCCGCACACCTTAGGAAGTGTGTTTTGGCGCAAGGAGACGATCATGTCTTGTGGGTAAAGTTGTACAACCTCTGCAGAGTGTAAAACTAATCGATTAGCCGCACCCGCGGTCATGGGCATGCTGAGCAAGCCATTCCCAGACTAGATCTTAAGATTTTAAAAGAGTGATTTCAAAAAGGTGATTTCAGGAGGATTAACTCCATTAGGGTAAAAATTGGTATGGCCCCAGGATGGATTCCTGTGTAAAAAGAATTATTTCAAAGAAAATATTTCCTTACTAAAAATATGCCATTGAAAAATTTCTTAAAATACTGAAAAGTTTGCTTTGAGCAAAAACATAACCATATAGCCTTCCCTTGTTACCATTTCATTAAAATGCATCTCCTGTGTAGCTTGCGGAGTACTTTTTGTACTCACCCTTGCTTATTCTGTTGTTTTCAGAGGAGGAGTTTTACGTTGGTGAGGACCAAGACGTCTAAGCTTTTTCCCCAGTCGATTGCATGTGGCAACTCAATTGGGCTATTACTATTATGCTTCTGCTGAAATTTCTTTTATTTCCTACTGCGTGCCATGCTTAATGTAAACTTTGACTATTAATAATAAACGCGATGGATATGTTTTGCTATCATTTTGCTGTGTGTACTAGCTTTTCCTGGACTAGTACAGAATACACAGAGGATTTCGGAATTGTTTTTCCGGGGTCCGACAATACACATGTGTACGCGACTGCAGTGCCCACGCCCCACAGTTCTTGACTTCTTGGGCTCATGTAGACTTTATGGAGTCAAGTCAACTATCACCAAGTTGCCCACCTTTCAAGGGTAGAGTTGACTAACCGGCAATTGCGCACGTGCGATGTACTCCCTCACGTCACAAATAGTTGTTGTTTTGGATATCGATATCATCTCGAAAATATAGTTTTGATCACTAATTTTTTATAATGCATTTATAAAAACCAATAATATTATAATATTATAAAAGTATTTGTTGAGACAAATCTACACATGTGATTTTTGTGTATCCAATTTAAACATTTTAAAAGATATTTACTGCTAAAGTTTCGAAAGTTTGACTGTATCTATATTCAAAACAACAACTATTTGTGACTGAAGCGATTATCTTGGTAGTATAAGCACAACCATAGAAGCCTGGCTATAACTTGCCCATTAAAAGAAAGATTTAAGTAATCACAATATTTGATACTCGACTGTGATGATACACACTAAAGAGAGTATCTCGACTTCTCAAGCTTTTTTACGAGTTCTATTACAAAAACTTGAAAAATATTTGTTTGCAAGAAAAAAAATCAGCAATGGTAGATAGTCTACGTTGTCAGATTCACCTCCATTAATTATTTTGTAAACGAAGATCCACCTCTAGTGTGTTCAGGATCTGTACCTCTTTGATTTGTACGGTTGCCCTTGAGGATGCTTAATTAAAGGGGTATTACATTGGAATAATTGATAATTTATCTTTATTTATATATGTTATTGATCATTTGTTTTATATTATTTTATTGACATGCGGTCCTTCTCTCAATTTGGGTAGTAAAATAGTGTTCGATATGGCTAAAACTTGGATAACTTGTTAGGATTCATAGATAGAGTTTTACAAGGTTCATGTGGTTTTGATGCATGATTTTCTTGATACGTGTTGAAGACTAGGGGCTTGTATGGATAAGTAGGGATTAAAACCGATCTCTTCGCGTTGCTGGGAATTTAAGTCCAGTTTCTCCATCCATCCGAGACAGTGGCGAAGTCAGAAAGATTCAATGAGGGGGGCTAAAAAAAGATACATCCAAAATCAACGAGGTGCGCGCGAGGCTGAGCCGCCGAGGCACTAGGCCGAGACAGAGCTGCAAGTCACCGGGAAGACGTGTGTGCGCTACGCGAGGCCGAGGCACTAGGCAGAGCGGCGCCTCGCCTTGCCTTTGTTGCCATGAAGACGAACTGACGCGATGCGAGTCATGGAGACGCTACGCGGTTTGCTAATTTGCTACTAATGCAATGCATTCAGAATTTCAGATGACTAATTGCATGGCTAATCGCTAATACCGATGGGCAGGAAGGGTTTTGGGGGCTAGCGTGGGGTGGGCTTCAGCCCCACCCAGCCCCACGAGCAGCTCCGCCTATGATCCGAGACATAAGTGTACTCTCCCTACCGATGAATTTGTTCGCTCTTGTCACAGTCTGTTGTCGTGAGGTTACTTGTGTTGGCCGCTGCTGGTGCACTAATAGCAAATAATAATTCCTCTAGTCCTCGGGATAAAATTTCTTCTATGTGATTCTTTCATCTAAGTCTACAGTGCATATTTTTTTTAATAATCTTGTCTATAAATATAGGACGTATTTCATGTTCTAATACAAATTAATATGTTGTTTCCTTTATACCCCTCATAAATATATATTTATTCAATATTCTCTACATGCATACATTGAATATAGTGCTTAGAGATAATAATTAGAGACACTATGTTAATTTTTAAATCTCATTGGTCTATGTGTCAATAGAAAATAAGCACTATAAACTTAGACGGAGGGAAATGGATCGGTGATGTTTTTTTTACTCTTCGCTTTGAGGGTGTTTTCACACAAACCACTATGTCATTATTCATGCTTTGTTGATTACTCTCTTCGGTCACAAATAGTTATCGTTTTGAACATCGATACGGTCTCTAAAACACATCTTTAACCAATAATTTATATTATAATATATTTATAAAATCCAATAAAATTATACATATATTATTTTAATGTGTCTAATTTAAATATTTAAGAAGATATCGTTATTTAAGTTTTGAAAGCTTAATTGCACATATGTTCAAGACAACAACTATTTATGATGTTCAGGGTGGATGCACACCTAGGACGGGGTGGGCTCGAGCCTAGAGTGCCTCAGCCGTAATACATTTACATCTATTTATTTTTATCTTGACTTTTGTGATAGTAGGTGGTCCAATAGAAGATTTATTGAGCTG
Organism: Rhipidocladum racemiflorum; assembly: GCA_036346355.1. Taxonomy (NCBI): domain Eukaryota; kingdom Viridiplantae; phylum Streptophyta; class Magnoliopsida; order Poales; family Poaceae; genus Rhipidocladum; species Rhipidocladum racemiflorum. The sequence continues at coordinate 63,040,376 of CM070576.1, read as the reverse complement.
GAAAGAAAGAGAATGTGAGTTCAAAATTATATACATGAATGTTCTATTACAATTTTCCGATGGTTTGGTTCAAACTCAAAAGTTCAACATTTGGCTCATACATAAGTTCAGCACTTAATCATAATTCATAAGACTCGATTATCAATCGATTGCTTGGGCTAATGGACTGATTACACACTTAGCCCAATACGCAGCATAATTTGGAACCGGTCGGTAACTGATTCAATTTAAATTAAAAAAAATGGAGAACTTGGGAACAAATTTCCAAAAATTTGTTAAAATTAGTATCAATGGGTTTTTGACATCTAGGATGAATTTAAAAAAATCAATTGGGAGACATTTTTAAGCAAATCTGAATATATATATATATATATATATATATAAGCAACCAGCAATTCCTAAGTTAATTGTGCTGTCAAAGTATTTTATAAATTTTTGAATTTTTTTGTGTGAGGTCATGAGGCAATGTTAATGATTTTGTAAAAATTTTAGATGATGGTCAGATATGTGTATTTTTAAATTATAACAGTGTTACTATTTATGTATATCCTCAACTGTTTTTTTTATTTTCTAGGGCATTAAATGAATTATAATATTTCTAAAAATTTTACTACATGATACTTGGGCACTTTTTATGATACCATTAAAATTTTAGATCATGAAAAACCTTGTAAAGTTTCATAAAAATTTGACAGTGTCAATGTTCCTTTTCATTAATTGTTGTTTTTGATTTTCTAGTAGCACTAAATGTATTAAAAATTGTTCAAATTTCTTTGAGGTATTTTATAGATTAATTCGGATTTATTTAGATTTTTTGAATTTTTTTGAGTGTGTCAATTTTTATGTAAACCAATCGAAAATAAAAAACTGATCCTTAGGTATGCTGATCTAGGTAGAAAATCGAACAAAACCGGTAAAAAATCAAACAAAATCGATCAAACCGATCATATTTCATTTTTTTTGCCGCTCTTTGACCGTAGAATTCGGAAAGTTTGACTTTGTAATTCGTTCGGTTTCTATCAATTTTTGGGGTGGCGATTTTTCAACTCAGTTTGGTAATGTAAACCCTGAGTTGGACAGGTGAAATATTAGGTGGAAAAGAATCTTTATCGTGTTAACACCATGTAAACCATATGTAAAATTTCAAAAAAAAAACCCGATGCATTACTAAAAATTTCAGTTTGTTTTGTTGTCCCAATACACTTGCCATTTGAAGCAATGTTATCCGTGTGAATTGTGGATACTTGCGGTGGTCCACTTTTGATTTTTTGTTAGCTTGTTAGCCGAAAACGACTGTCTTAACAAGATCTTTAAAGCAAGACACGAGTAAACAGAGTAGCATGCCAACTTGCATTGAAAGCACATGTCATAGGCCCTATTTGGTATGGTTGGAGCTTTTATGAAAAGTAGCTTTTAGCTAAGCTGCATGGCTGAACGGTTGGGCTGAAGAGGTTTGATATTTGGCAGTATGGCTTTTTAGGATAGCTTTTAGGTGTGAGGGATACGAGTTGGGAATGAGAGTGAGATTGGTGCGGTTTGGAATTTTATATTTGGTTGGAAGGGGTGATTTTCTTCGAACTCTAGTGGTAAAGTCATAACCCCAACCCATCGAGCCGTAGGAAGCTACCTCATACCAGCTTTTGGCTTTCAGCTTCTACAAGTACAAATGATCTGCTGGCTTCTAGCTTTTGGTTATGAAAAAGCTAGTCGTTTGGAATATCTTCTGGCTTCCAGAGGATATGAGCCGAAGCTGAAGCCGTTCCAAATAGGACCATAAGTAGACCAAGCATGCTCGCTTATTGCAATGACACAAGCACGAAATTGCAAAAGACAAATTCTAGTTAAAAAGAAAACACCACGCGACTTATTCTGAGGTCACGGTAGAACAGAGAAGTTCAAATCAAATTTCCATCGGTGACATAGACAAGAGTGACAAGACACTAATTCTTGCACAACAAGACACAATGTGAAAATAACATAACTTCATAGAGTAAAACACACTTGCGTTGTTCTGTCATGGACACTAGGTAGGATCTCGCGCTACGCTGCTTGGTGCAAAATTTGGTTTGGTGGTTATTTTTGCCAAAAAAGTTAGGATGATGTTAACGTAATTTCCATTTTCTCAGAGGGTTTTGTTAAAAATAGGTTGGCTCGGAGCCAACGGTGAATTTGCATTACAATGGGGCCTTTTTTTTTTGCAAAAACACCCGACGGAGGACCCGTTCATGAATATACAGAACTACATGGTCTTTTTTGCAAAATTACCGATGGAAGGGCCTAGATGTAATTTTGGATTTTACAAAAAACAACCAATGGAGGACCCATTCATGAAGCCGCGGAACCACATGTCCTTTTTACAAGATTATCGTAGAAGGACCTAAATGTAATTTCAAAATTTACGAAAGGCCTTTTCGTAAAATGTGCTGCAACATGTGGCATGGCTGGGTAGGTTGGAAGTTCTTCGGCTTTAATAGAGACACTTGAGGCATGAGAGTATGTGATGTCTCCTTGCAAAAAATTATCCGAGCACAAAAATTTATCTAGCGTAGAATTCCTCCCTCCTCCTCCTGGTCTCCTGCTCCGTGTAGGGCTTGTTGAAACTGATCTCCAAATTCTACTCCGACGCCCACACAGCCATGCTCTGCATGGTGCTCAAGATGGATGCGATGTTTATCACGAACATGCTCGACTACGCATTGATCAGTGCCAACATCTGCTGGTACTACTGCAGCAGCGCTGCTCTTTTCCTTGCCTTGTCCTTCACTCGCATTTTCACCATGTTGATTCTTGGATGCAAGTCCTTCACCGGCGTGTCCGGCACGATGCAGCTGATGTGCCTGCCGAAGTCGCACTCCTTGCACGATGAGAACCACTGCGCTGTGCTGACTGCTGAGCCCCTTGTTGCACACGCGGCAGAGCACGAGCGAGTCGCTCGCCTTGAGCGAGTCCTTGTAGGTGAGCTAGAGTGGGTGCGGCTGCGCGGGCACGGTGGCCAACCCTGGAAAGCCAACGCATAGGAGGTGCAGGTCCAACCCGCAATGCTCGCAGTGGAATGAGAAGGAGTACCCACCGAGGCGGCAATCTGTGCCCAGGTGGCACTCGATGTCGTACTGCGGCGCGAGCTGGAGGGAGACTGGGTGCTCCGGGTGCGCGAGGTAGTGTGTCGTCCCTCATCTACCCCATGCAGGACGTAGTGGACAAGGGGCTGACTGATAAACCGATCTTGTGCAGTGGTTGCCGCAGGCGTTGCAACCGGGCGACGGGACGTCAGTGGCTTGAAACTTAATATAATATGATTGAACTCAGGGTGTAATAGAGCATTCTCTATTATTATATGACTATCAACAGGGAGAACTATGATGATTCTTCTAGTGCCAATAATGAAGGCATCACTTCCGATAAGAGTCATAATATTTTCGGTTTGCTTTGTCAAAGTCTGAAAATATTTAGTTTCCATTAGAATTGAATTTATGGTGCAACTGTTTATAAGAAAGATATCCTCCTCCGCTCTTGGATTATTCTTTGTTCCATATTAGAAGTATGATTTAACAATCAAATAATTGCTGCATCAGGAACATATTGTAAAATATAGAATAGGTCTAGCACAATAAATTAATCAAATATCTAGGAAATAATAATTTATTCAACTTGAAATGATAATCACTCAACAGGAGTGTAGACCAATGTTCATTCAGGTACTAGAATTAAACTGATAAGGGGATTCATAAGGAATATGTGACATCGACTAGCAAAGCAAAGGAATATATAGGAGACTAGTTCAGGTTTTCATATAAGTCAGGGGTGTCCTTCTGAACATCCTCGAGCTCAGTAGGATCAAAAAACACATCATCACACTTCTCAGTGGCCATATCAACAACATGTTGAACGTTAAGTGTACCTCAACATTGTTCCCATGGGTATTTTTATTTTTTTCCCAATTGATTCATGTAAAGGACTATCAAATGCTTCGAGGAGTGGTAGTTACACGACTAATAGCCAGTGCATCCACACCTAAAGCAGGGTTGTGCAGAGGAAGCAGCCATGTTGGCTAAGTCTTGCTTTTGGAGGATTCCTGGCCTTTTACCTTTACTCTTCCAACGAGTCTTGTCTCTTCTTTTATGTATTCTACTACTCTCCTATTTTCCTTCTTTTACATATTTTGGCCTTTTTCGTGGCTATAGCTATTGCTAGCCTATTGGGCATTAGCATGCATTTCTAGCATCGCATGTATTCCATTGGGAAAAATACGATGATTCTTCATCAGGATTTCATCATGCTCTTTTGCTTCTAGCAAAGTGCAAATAAGCTTAGAATAATTCTGGTATTTCACACAACGGTACTATTATGTAGTCTCCTCATATTGGGGTGGAAGGTACACAACATCTTGTCTACCATTTCAGCATCTATAACTTTTTGGTTACAAAAACATAGTTTCGAGACAAGTCTATGCATGGCAGAGTTTTATGTTGCCACAGTTTTGTAGCCATAGAACCGTAGGAGGGTCCAGTTGTGTTGTGCTTCTGGTAGCAAAGTGAATCTTTGCTGGTTATATCATTCATTCAGGGAATTCCATAGTGCCAGTAGGTTATTCTCCATTAAATACTCCGTCTTCAGGTCTGCATGAAGATGATCCCAGGAAGTGTAGAGCCACATACTTGGCTACTTAGGAAGAGCAGGGGAGCCAGCATCAGGCTTAATTGTAGCTCCAAGAGATTGAGCTGTCAAGTTAATCTTGGTATCTATTGCCTAGGACAGGTAATTGCTGCTATTCAGGGCAAGCTCGGCAAATTGCTTCTTTGCAATGTTCGACGTGTCCTATTTATATTCATGCAAAAATAAATTTTACTACTGATAAAATCAATATATTGTATGCTCACTCTTAAATCGATAAAGCTTGGTATATATCTATTTATTAGATAATTATTTAATATTTTATAGAATTTTTCTAGCATTTTTCATAATTTTCTTCTAATTATCAAGCATTTTTAGAATTATCGAATAACATAAAAAATTCACCATATATAAACATGGAATTATGCAGAAAAAATAAACCCATAAATATGAAGCTTCCAATGTGTTCTAATCTAAGGTTCGACAAATTTATGGTAGCTCATATATCTAAAAATTCAATTTCTAGGATTTAATATAAATCTTTAGAATTTATTATCTATTTTTAAAAATAACATGAAACTTTAGGACCCTTCGAGTAAATTTTCCATGGCCAGCCATAAATAACCATAAATTTAAGGGTTAAAACGCAAAATTACCGTTTTTATTTTCTTTTTTTTCACCGTCCAGAAAAACAACTAGACCGCACGGCCTGTGGTCCATGCTGGTGGCCTAGCACAGTCCACTAGCCGCATGCCACGCGGTGGCCTGCTCAAGACCGGGCAACTAGGGTTTTAATCCTAGCCGTCATGTGCGCACGACAGGCCCGCAGCGGGGAGCTTCATGTTGATAACCTATTATAAAACGATGATGAACATCGTAAATCAATCACATTGCAACAACTGAATAGCCGGAACAATCACGAAAAACACACATGATATATTGAGGAAAAACTCCCTTCTCTTCATTTGATTGATTCTCTTGTACAATGAGGTGTCATATTTATAGTGAAAAATTATTAGAGATAGATTCAAATTCTCCCACAAAGAGATAAAGTCCAATCATATCTCAACAACAAGGACTAAGAGTCCGGTTATATCCCAAGAGTGCTTATAGTTGGTGCCAATGTGTTTCTATCCACCTTCGCATTTTTCATGTAAATCTAGCATCCGTATGAACGTAATTATAAAAATAGCCCCTACTATACTATAGAAGTGCCGGGCGTGTTACCTACCACACTCATGGTAGGGGCACAGAGTCGTGACCAACTAAGTGTCGAGCACCACATGCACGGCAATAGGGGTTGCTGCCGTAGTAGGGTAGCTCAATAAGGCGGCAGCTTAGTCATAGCAGCAGATCTTCCGCAGTGGCCAAGAGCGACAGGTTCCTACCACTCTAACTTAGCTCGGCAGAACATGTCACGCTACATAAGCACAATAGATGACATCACGTACCGGCGCTTGTGTGTTGGGAAAGATGGTTCTTTTTGTAACTGCGTTCGTACGAGGGTTAAATTTGAAAAAAAGCGTTTTGTTATATCTAGTTGGGTACCACGAGTCACGCAGTGAGGTGGCAGGTCCGATTTATGGCGGGCCAACTTGGTGGCTTTGACGTGTCCAAAAGAGCAAAAGTGCCCCCAGAAAGCTTCCCTGCGCTTTTCTATCCATCCCGAAGTTCCGAACAGAGACAGCTCTTTTCTGGCGCTACAATTTTAGAAACCAAATACGTTTCCCCGTAGAAAAAAGCTGAATATGCATATCCCAAGAATCAAAAGAAGAAGCGGACAGCATCAGAAATTGGCAAGTCATCCAAAATACACGATATTTTTGGTGTTCCAGGTCCAAGATATTTTCTTCAGTCCTTGCCTGTTTAAGGTCCGGAGAAGATGTACGCATCATGTTTACCAATTTTATACGCATGCAGACTGACCATCATAGGAATTACAGCCGGTGATTCGATTCGTGATCCAAAACCTGAAACAAGGAAAGGTTTGACTTGTCTAATTTCAACAGTTGCCAAGCCAATCCACTGCGCTTTTAGCAGAGCAAATACTAGCCTAACAACACATGGAACGGATAAGAACCTCCTCCATTTCTCGCAACCCCACGAAAGCGCATGGTTTTACGGTTTTTCCACACCCACGTCGTAGTAGCATATGATCGAGCCGCGGCTTGCTGCTGCCTCCAGACACATGGACCAGTAGGGAAGCAGCGACACCCACAAGGATCGAGCGGCGTCCCGAATTCTCTACTGGATTATTTGCCCAAAGAGATAAAAGGTGGCGAGGAAAAGCACGCAAGGAAAAAAGGGAGGAAAATCCAATCCGACGTGGCACCCTGGCCTTTGCTCTTTTTCTCCCCACCTCTCGCCTTCTGATCGTATATTCGTATGTAGTGTCGCCTTATTTCTCGCCTCTTCTCCTCGGCGCAAGAGCACCCTCCTGCTTTGCTTCTACACTCTCTTCCACCCCATCAGGCAGCTCTTTTTCCAGGAGCTAGAGATTTGGAAGGAGTTGGTGAAACCCATATATGGCTGCTTCTGGACTGGCCATGGTGAGGAGCCAGTGAGCTGAGCAAGAGCTTGGTTTCGGTGGTGTTTGGCTTTGCTGATACTTCGATTCAGAAATCCGGAGATGGCTCGCTTTCAGGTAATTTCGCTCTCTTTCCTCAGCAGTGATTATTTTGGATCGTTTAGTGGAGTTAGGAGTGAAGCATGTTCTTGGAAGTCTTTCTTTCATGGCAGATGCATGATTACAAGATTGCTTTTTTTTTCTCCAAAAAAAAAGGATGCTAAACATTTGCTGAAGATAATTCCCTATCAGAAAAGTGATACTATACTGGCAATTCGAGTTTTCCCCTTGAAATTTTTTCGATCAAGAGGAAATAAAAAATGATGCCCCAGTTTCCAATAAGATTTTCCCCTTGAAATTGAGCGACCAAAATTTCTCCTTCTCTCCCTGCAGGAAACCGAGGCGAGAGATGACCGAAGACCCGTTGCTGATCATGCTGGGCATCAAAACCTCATGGAAAATCTTGGGAATCCTCTGAATTCTAGTGATATGGACATGCTAGCCGAAGCGCGAGTCCCTAAGGTACAATACTCGTCTGCTTGCAAATCACTACAGTTGCACAGCGGAAGGCAAATCTTGGGAAGCTACGTACGGCCTTTCCTGTCATCAAGCTCACACTCTTGGCTCTTGCCGTTCAGGCGCGAAAGCCTTACACGATAACGAAGCAGCGGGAGAAGTGGACCGAGGACGAGCACAAGCTGTTCTTGGATGCACTGCAGCTTCATAGCCGTGCCTGGCGCCGTATACAAGGTATGTACCTCTGCAAGAAGCTCCATGTACGGCCATGTGCAGTATCAGAGTAACTAGGCCTTATCTGACACAAGGTACATACACACTGCAGAGCACATAGGCACCAAGACTGCTGTGCAGATCAGGAGCCACGCGCAGAAGTTCTTCTCCAAGGTCTCACAGCCTTCTCCTCGTGTACAAAAATTTCCCTGTCTGACATGAAAATTTCCATGGATTGTGTTGCTTGCAAGCCAATGTAAGTCACTCAATCATGGAGAGCAGATGCTATCCATGCCGCGTCGAGGCCGTGTTTCTGACTGCTGTATGCATTGCACTCACTTGCAGGTCATCCGAGAATCGTCTGGGGACAACAGCAACAGTTCAGGTGCTGCACAACCAATTCAGATTCCTCCACCGCGGCCAAAGCGGAAGCCGGTGCATCCATACCCGCGCAAGCTAGGGAACACACCCGGCAAGCACATTCCTGCACTCAGACAACTTGAGAAGCCTCAGCTGCAGATTCAGACCTTGTGTGAGCAGGAGAAGGGTTCGCTGACGTCTGTGTTAACCACGAAACAGATAGGGTCCGAGACCTTGGGCAGTGATAGTGGCGGATCGCCAGCCTCGATGATCGACATTGAGGAGAGATGCCCCACACCAAGCATAGCAACCGCTGACTTAGCTGTGCAAGTGCCACATATCAATGTTAAGGTATATTCTTAGCGGACATAACATCCCCTGCAAAGCATATGTTCTTTAAATCTTGCAAGAATATATAAGGTATCCGATCTTAGGTCAATAATTCTTCACCATATCAACACACTAGTAATTCTGGCATCATTGCCAATAATTCTGGGTATCTTGGAATTGAAATTTTCGTCTATATGACACTGATGTATTGTTTGACAACATGATCTGAGTGACAAAATTGGGAACTCGTAAATCCTGACAGATTCCTTGAATATGAATTCCAGGAGGCCAAGGGCAACACCACTTCCAAAGAAGTTGCATGTGACAGATCTGAAGCTTCAGTCTTTAGGCTGTTTGGCAAGAGAGTTGTATTCAATGATTTACATCAGCCGACAAACCTGAATACCAGGAACATGCAAAATGTGGCAGACATGGAACCGGATGCTTCAGCTGAGACACCGACTAGTGGAACTCGAAAATTCTTTTCTCACGGTGCAGCAGAAGCAAACACATGGAGCCAGTGGCTGACCAATACGCAGCAGTTTCTGTATTATCTTCCTCAAGGAGATGTTTTCTCTGTGCATTCTGCTCTCCCATGTTTCAGCTACAATAATGGGAGTGTACCTTGCCCCCCAAATGCACTAAACTCAAATCAACAGCATCAGCACCAACAACCTCAAGCTGTAGACTACAAAATTAAGAAGAGGGAAGGATCTTGGACGGAGTCCAACACAGCCTCCAGCAGTGTGCCTGAAACAGCAACTCAGAATTCAGATTCAGCGGAATCATGTAGAAAAGCAAACGGCAGTGAAGACGAAATGGTACCTGTTCCAGGTTTAGTAAAATGTGTGAGCCCAGCTTACATCAGCCAACGAGGTTTTGTGCCATACAAGAGGTGTGCAGCTGAAAGCAAGGTGCTGCAGTCAAAGGTGCCCGGTGAGGAGGCAGATGGAGAGATGACGAGGCTGTGCTTGTAACTGTGAAGAGCCTCACTGCTACTATAGATGATTGTTAATATTGTGCACAGATGACTAGAACGGATGTGCTGCGGGAAGGCCGTTCTTCTGTAACTGATGAGAGGCAGGTTGAAACCACACTGATATTCCACAAATGGAAGAGCAGCTGTGATTCTGGTATGCCCTTGTATAGTTCAAATCTGTGGTGTTTCCATTTTCCTCATTGCGTGTTTGTAATTTTGCCCCAATGCTGGGAGGTTCGGAGGTCAATGTTTATGATGCAGTGACCTATATTTTGAGATAGTTGTAGTATGATTGTACTGATGTAAATTATATGATACTTATCTGTGAAAGAATGACTTGGCAGAACAACAACAGAATGTTTCAAGGCTTTCTTCAGTTATTCTTTTGACAAATGAGCTTGAACACAAACGCCCATAAAGTGAAACCCGTTTCTACTTGCATAAAGTAAAACATGCCAGAATAGCACTTCTTGTAATTCTACTTGTATTTATTTATATTTTGCATAATAGGGGCGGTGAGTTGTTTATATTTTGCTTGATATCATAGTTTTCTTGAATTGTACAAGTCTGGGTACCGGCAGTGCATCTCAATTGGGGCTTGTGCTGGAATCTATAATCAAGTTTCTGGGTATAAATCATGGTCTTACAATCTACTACACTACCACTTCATATCACTCTTACAAATGTGTTACAGAAATCTACAATGAAGTGAATTTGCAGGCATTCGTTTTCTAGTTCAGAAAAACAGTAACCTCTTTGATGTTGCTATGTTGCCAGATATACAACAGAATTATACCATAACTGTCTGTTGAAGCCCTTCTCTCTCAAACAATTACACAGATGAAAGTTTCGAGCTGATGAATTTTCTGATTTGTATTTTTACCCAAATGAATTTCCTATTTGAATTGGCTTCGTATTCTCTTTTGGCACCTGGGCATGCTTCGGAGTTCAGACGTTCCGCTTTGCAACCTCAACAAAGATTACTCTGCCATCCAGGAACTGCCAAAGATGGAGAGGAATTGCAGGTATCAGTTAGATTACCATACACTTCCACCAGAAGAATCAGAGACTGAGAGAAGACAGACAACGCGATTTGCGCACCAACAGCCACTTGACCCAACAAAAGCAAGTATTTAAACTGGAGGCATATCCTGTGCAATCAACAGTTTGGTGCAATCACCGTGCAATCAAACTAAAAAAAGTTTCAAAAAATTCTGAAAAAAATCATGGATGTACATCTCAACTTACCCCATCTACATATAAAATTTCATGATCAAATTCGTTCTATGCTAGAAGTTACAAAAAAGACAAATTTGGGGTGCATTTGAACTTGTCTTTTTTGTAACTTCTAGCATAGGACGAATTTGATCATGAAATTTTATATGTAGATGGGGTAAGTTGAGATGTACATCCATGATTTTTTTCAGAATTTTTTGAAACTTTTTTTAGTTTGATTGCACGGTGATTGCACCAAACTGTTGATTGCACAGTATGTGTATTTTAATTTTTACCTTCCCGTGCATCCCTTCCATGGCGTTCTTGGATTCCACCTCGTTGGCGTAAGACAGGAACGCGAATCCTCTCGGCCGATTTGCGACCCTATCCATCACAAGATTAACTGCAACAGCACACAGGAACCAAAATCTGAATATTTCTGAAGCAAAACAGAGCACAGTTTTCTCGTAACATTGATCTTCTCCATAAGTTCATCACCTTCGGTGACCTGACCAAACCTCTCGAACGCACCCCGAAGGCTCTCCTCGGTTGTACGGAACGAAAGGCCTGCTCGAGGGAGGGAGGTCTCAAGAGATCAGAAAACAGAGGGAGTGCTTTAAGATTTGTGCTGAAGAACACGGAGAATGGACTCAATGGAGATACTCTAATGAAGAGTCCAAGTTAATTTCCTTTGGAATCCTAATCGCGGGATAAGATTGCGAAGATCTTTGTAGGGGCAAGTGCGTTGAGATACCTACCGCTGACGTACAGCCTAGTGGCGGCGCCATTGGAGGCACTAGGCGGCTGGATGCGAGCGGAGGCATTGGAGGAGGGACGCCGCCCGCTACATGAACCGCCGGAAGTCGCGACCGGACGAAGCGGGTGTGAGGGGAAGGAAGAGGAGTATGGCGCGAGAGGGACGTTGATGCTTCTAGATGGAGCGGCGGCGGGGGTGACAGCGGAGGCGAAGACGGCGTGAGCGCTCGCCATTGCTGTGGGTAGGGAACTATTTTCGAGGATGGCTATTCGATTTCTCGAGTCTCTAGCGTTCTCCGGGTGCATATGGTTAGCTGTATTAGGTTGAATCGAATCGTTCCGCATAGGATTTAATCTTGTTTATGCGTTCGGTTGACTGAACGGAACCATCTGGTACGGGATGAGATGGTACAGATTCCTAGAATATTCCTTAAAGATGCTGTATCGTTTGATACAACGAATTCGGCTGAACCGATCGGTACAGGATCGACCGGTACCATCCCATCCAGGATCATCTCATCCATCCTGTACCATCACATCCCATTCAGCCTGGTATATCCAACCAAACACACCCTACTTTCCCTTCTCATATCCTCTTCCATGCGACCATGTGTTGTTTCGGGCACGGTTTATAGAGGTTTCCTCCGTCAGAACAGAAACCACATACTCATCTTCACAACTTCCAGTTGGGTGACCCCAAATTCACAAGTAGGGGTGGAAAAAAAACTTGAAATTCACGAGTTAAACGAGTACTCGCAAACTCGGCTCGACTCGAACTCGTTCCTTAACGAGTCGAGTCGAGCTGTGATTTGAACTCGTTTAGATAACGAGTTAAACGAGTCAACTCGCGAGTTTAACAGGTTCTCTAAGTTGGTAAATATAACTATATATGTGTGATGCTAGGATGATAGCACATGGCATACTGTATAATCTTAACACCAATCCTCTTCTCAAATGAAAATATCGAGTTAAACAGCTAACTCGCGAGTTTAACGAGTCGAGCCGAGCTGAGGTTTGAGTTCGTTAAGATAACGAGTTGAGTCGAGCTGACTCGTTATATTACCGAGTTTGACCGAGTCAATCCGAGCCAGCTCGTTATCCACCCTTATTCACAAGGGTGTAACAAATCGTCAATTACCATCAATTTTGTAGTAAATAATCAAATACCCCTTGTTCGGTTCAGAAAGAATTCAGAACTGATCTGATATCAGCATTGCTTTCATCATCAGACCGATCAATTGCACATTGACACTTGAATAAGGAACAGAAAAGGAAATGAGAGATCCCATATTCTCATCAACATTAAACCTATCTGTTCATCCATAGAGTGAGTTTAAAAGGTAAAACCATCGCCCTACCCAGTCATTTCTCCCCATTGGATGCTTATCTACAGCAAATTTAACAGCCCATCCTAAGATGCAAATGGTGGCTAGTTATCTAAGTTGCTTACATAATTTCATCAGCTTCATACGATGCGCCTTCTTGCCGAAGACTACACATTTCATTTTGCTCTATTGATACTGGTTGCCCCTGTAGAATTCTTTTGCTGGTCATCGTCAAGAGTGGTTCAGAGGCGGTGTTGCCAGTTGCCACCTGTTCTGAATGCTGTACTTTGCATATACCCCTGCTCTTGTTCTCCCGCCCACCAATGCTGAGCTTCCTTCTCACGAAAATGCTTCCGTCTATACAACCAAGAACCTAAGCTATCGCGAAATGGGTCCAATGCCAAAAGAATCATGAAAAAAACCGATTCGACGGGAAGCGAACTCACGCACGCCACACAAGTGCTCTGCTATCTGAGCTACACACTTGTTGTGGAAAAAAAATGCGCAACATATTTACGAGGCTGCGGATCAAAGCACGCACGCACTCACTCACACACGCCACACAATGCGCAGCCGGGTCCAAGCAGGATGGGCCTATAGTTCGTCTCAAGTGTCACGAACTAAGGCTACTCATTGGCATGCGGCAAAATACTGGTTTTCGGCCGATTTCAGGTCTCTACGGCCTTCTCTTACATTCCTTCCGCCCAGCCCAAATCATTGTAGTACAACAGTATAAGAACAACCATCCTCGATGGATGGACCGCGCTCTAAGACTATCTCCAGCGGATTCCTTTCAGCCTCCAAATCCCTTCGCGAACAGATCCCAAGTGCTCCAGCGGATTCCCTTCAGCCTTCTCTTCAGAAGGGATTCGGAGAGAGGATCCCTTTAGAAACAAATTCTCTCTTCATTCCTAAAGAAAAATCCCTTTGAGGGGATGCTGTTAGAGATAGTAGGAAATAAAGGGAATGAATATAGGGAAGGGAATAGAAAAGGGAATGGAACAAAGGAAAATTGCTGGAGATAGTCTAAGTCCCCACCCTCCAACTTGAATCCAACGGCTGAAATTCCACCTGCACGGATCCCCAATCCCTCGCCACGTCACGGATCCGCGACACCACCCTCCCACCCCGTCCCACCCTCCGATCTCAATCCAACGTCCCAACCCCACCATCCCACGGATCCACCCAAAACGACCTCCCGCCCCACACCCCCCTCCCCAATACCCAAATCTTCGCGTTCCCTCCCAAATCCTCCCCATATATACCCCACAATTCCCACGCAAATCTTCCACCACTCTTCCTCTTCCTCTTCCCCCAAATTGCAATCTCACGGAGCGGTTGAGGCGCAGCGGCGGGGTTTCGGCGATGTCGGGGCGCGGCAAGGGTGGCAAGGGTCTGGGCAAGGGCGGGGCGAAGCGCCACCGCAAGGTGCTGCGCGACAACATCCAGGGCATCACCAAGCCGGCGATCCGGAGGCTGGCCAGGAGGGGCGGCGTGAAGCGCATCTCCGGGCTCATCTACGAGGAGACCCGCGGCGTGCTCAAGATCTTCCTCGAGAATGTCATCCGCGACGCCGTCACTTACACCGAGCACGCCCGCCGCAAGACTGTCACCGCCATGGACGTCGTCTATGCGCTCAAGCGCCAGGGCCGCACCCTCTACGGCTTCGGAGGCTAGATTTGTAGATTTGGTGGTGGTGGTGTAGTGCTGTAGCTTGTGGTTTGTGTCGATGTGTGCTTGTGGTGGATGGCCTAAACTCCTAAGGCGTTCGTCGAGTTGTTCCGACATGTGGTCGACTAGCTGTAATACCTTGTTGCGTTCAATGAAATCGCTCTGGTTCTAAATCCTGATCAAAGTTATTGTGCTTCCGTGTTGTGTTTTTTATTTTAATATTTGTCATTTTGATCCTGTAGCTGTACTGCTCAAGATTGCCCATTCGTGTACTGTCACATGCAATTGAAACTGTTATTTCTCTGTACAAGTCATCCGAATTCATGAAACTGCAATCTGAAGAAGATATGCATCATGAATTTTGCCTTCAGCTTAGCCAGGAATAGCTGCATTGTTTGGGTTTTGGCACATTGGCATCAATTCACAAGGGTCATGAATTATGTAAATTTGTAAATTGCGATACACGTGACCGTGTTACACATACAGATCTACAGATGCGGAGAGGAGATATCATTTGTTTGAGTGGTACAGATACTCATACAATCGAGACACCAAATACGACCTTCTATTTTGAATGGTACAAGAGGCTTCTGTAGAGCAACTATCAGAGTTCAAACGGTACATGAAACATTTATCGGCACCTGTAGTCTGGCAGAACAACTATGTGAGGCTCTGCACTAAACAATTTTTTCCCTAATGACCTTGTTCCTCAGAGGAATATACAGTACAAACCGACTCGTAGGATCAAAACAAAAATGATAAATTGTAAGTTGCTATTGGTACCCGTCCCTACCTAGAGCAGGAACTGCTTGCCGGTGTACGTTTTGCCCCACTCCCACTCCTTGGGCACAACGTTGAAATTGGTCAGCGTCGTGCCGTCGCCTGAGGTGAGCTCGAAGGACAGGGGCTGCCTCTTGAAGTCTGCGTTGATGTGCCATATCTGGCCCCAGTTGCGGCCCATGGAGAGCCAGCCAGACTCTGTCCCTTTGATCTTCACTGATCTGACATCGCCAGCGCCACCGACGTTGCTGATTAGGACCGTGAGGAAGAAGCTCCGCCCTGAGACAGAGAACCGCACACCGCCTTCACGAAGACACTTAAAGCTGCTTGAAAGTAAGGAAACATGTCAATATCAGCCAACATTTTAAGCCATTTTTGTCTTCTTTCAACAGGTTATCATGTTACTAATAGCTTTATTTAGTTGTCCATGTGTAGTTTTGCTGCTCAGTGCAACCAGTAATTCATTCTCTACAAATATTTGTTCTCATGGAAATCCTGCTAAGTGCTAACTATCAAGGAGCTATGTAACAAGTGGTGAATCTGAAGTCTTGACATGTTACAGGGTTTCAAATTTCGTTTTCGGATTAAATCTCGTCACCTGCCGAAATCCGAAATTTCGCCGAGATCTCGTTATTTCGGAAGAAATCCAAACGAAATACAAAAACCAAAATTTGAATACGGTTAAATCCGGTCAAGTTTTAGTCAAATCTCGGTCAAATTTGCCGAGATTTCGGCGAGATTCACCGAGATCTCGGCGAGATTCACCGAGATCTCGACGAGATTTTATGCACCGTCACACTTTGAATTTTTTAGGATTTTTTCAATTTCGCCAAAATTATGATCTACCGACTGTCCCACATGGGAAACGACACGAAGAATCCAATCCGGTCAAATCCAATCAAGTTTTAGTCAAATCTCGATCAAATTTGCCGAGATTTCGGTCAAATTCACCGAGACCTCGGCGAGATTTTAGGTTATTGTACCTCTTTTAAATTTTTTTTTAGGGTTTTCTTAATTTCACCTGGATTATAAAACTCGGAGGGTTCCGAGATATGATATTTCGCCAAATTTCCGCGAGATTTTGAACCTTGACATGTTAGTCTTAAAAGCACTGTAGGATGGATATAGCACGCTGTACCAATCTGTCATTAAAACCATCTCGAATGCACCTCACATCTGGAATGCCAACTTAGATGCAACGAGCGATTATTACTCATCTCTAAACTCTAAAGTACTTTTGAAGCTATTAGACAGCACCCAATTCAGTATAGTATATATGCAGGTCCCTAAATTTATCTTTTGAATGGCATTAGATATGCCAGAGTAGTCCTTGACTAATTTACGGAGGTGGATGGGAACTGGGAAGTATTACTAGATTGTAAACTGTTTGGATCTGTAACACTAACATATGAAGAAAAAGAATTAGTACAAGCTAAGCTAATTAATGGTCAACTATCAAGTCACTATCCAAACTCCAAATTTTTTTTAACAGTCTTAGTACCAATAACTAATGAAGTTGTTTAAAGGATCTGAAAGACCTACCAACCAGCATAAATTGCTACCACAAACACAGAATATTAAGGACAACTTGGTGATGCTAATGGGCACCTCATGTACCCAGAGGCAAATAACTTGGTGATGCTAATGGGCACCTCATGTACCCAGAGGCAAATAACTTGGTGATGCTAAATGCTTATCTAATGGTGCCGATCAACAATTCGAAAAAGTTCCTGAAATATTTCTTGCTGCCTGTCATTAAAATTATTCCAATGCAAAATAAAACAATCTATATTGGAAAAGGTTCATATAACACCTCAAACTTTGATCAAAAATCCGTCAGACACCTTAAACTATGAAACCAGACATTTGATCCCCGATCTTTGCAATCCGGTTAAAATAACACCCCGACATAGTTTCACATAGTGGTATTACCCGTGTGGCATAATAAGTAGGTGGTTTTGCCACGTAGGATCACATATTGGACAAGTTTAGGTCAACGACAAGTGGGGCTCACATATGCTTCTCTTCCAAATCGAAATAAAGAGGTAGGGACCTACGGGGGTTAACAGCCATAGAAGCATGACTGAGAGCTCGGCGGGGGAGAAGCCCATGTGGGCCCCACCTGTCAAGGCCTAACTTGGCCAGCATGTCATCCTACATGGCAAAATCGCCCACTCATTGCGTCACATGGGAAATACCACTATGCAAAACCGGGTGAAGGTATTATTTGAACCGGATTGCAAAGTTTGAAGGCCAAGTGCCTGATTTCATAGATCGGGATGCTGGATGAACTTTCGATCAAAGTTTGGGTTGTTATATGGACTTATTCCATCTATATTTAATAAAATCCACTCTGAATTTTTTTTCGAGAAGTTCTCAGTTTTGACTAACTTTGGCAAAACCCAGGAAACTGTATCAGATATGACCATTTTTTAAAAAATAATGTTGTTAAACTTGGTATGAGTTGTCATCGCTCAACGTACCAATTCTACACTCCGGTAACCTTAAACCAATCACGAATATTGGGATAAAAGAGGCCTTACTGTTGAGAGAACCTGAGATGTTAACTCTATTTTAATCTCAACCCAGAAATTTTCACTCCAAAGAACTAAATAAACTGAAGTGTGGATATGTAACGCTTATGCCACTGAATCAGAAGGAAATAAACTAAAACAGAACTACTCTATTATTCATGCAAAGCAAGCATGTGGTCCACTTGATGGTCAATGTTGCATCAAACGCTTATGCCACTGAACTTTAGGGCCTGTTTGGCAACAAAGTATTTTCATAGTTTCTAGGTAAAACCATGGTTTTGGAGAATACCGTGGTATTTTTAGCAACATGGTGTTAGGAAGCAACCCAAAAGACTCTGTTTTGGAAACCATGGTATTGCCAATACCATGGTATTTTTGGAGTATTGAAAACTCCACTCTGAGTGGAGTTTTGGGTTTTTGGTGTTGGTGTAGAGAGTGAGAGGTGTCAATACTTTGAAAATACCATGCAAAAGACTTTATAGCCAAACAGTTTGTAGTTCCAAGAAAAACCATAGTTTCAATGGCGGTAGGTGAAACCATGGTATTTATACCAAAACAATTTTTAAGCCATAGCTTTGTAATACCATAGTATTGAAAAACTTTGCTTCCAAACAGGGCCTAAGGGCTTGTTTGGGAGCTCGAAACCTCGCCAAAATCCCAGCCTAATTCTTGTGGAGATGCGCCCCACAGGAGAACTTGCCCGTTCGATCCAACCGATTATTTGGATGCCATTGACCCGTGGAAAAACCCCGTACCAATCCACGTTGATCTACAGCGAAAAAATAATCGTGCCATGAGATGGAGAAAAATTTCCCCATCGCCACTCGCCATGCACGCGACCTTCGCTTCTCACCGCGCCACTCCAAGCCGTTCGTAGTGGCCGTCGGGCTCGTGCCCAACGCCGTTGCCTCCCTGAGCCCCACCTCCGCCTCCATCGAGCCTACCCATGCCCCCTCCCGCTGAGCCACGAATGAACCACCGCCGCACGGAGCCCCTGCACAGCGCCTCCGCCTTCGTCGAGCCCGCGCAAGGTACCGCCTCCTCCACAGCTGCCAAGATCCCACGACGCTACCTGGGCTGGCCATCATCGCCTCGTGAATGAGCGCCGTCCAGGATACGCTCTGCCACAGTGGCGCCGCCTCATCCACGACTGAAAACGTCATCGCGCAATGACAATTTTTATTTTTCTCTAATTTTCTGTCATTTTCCTGATGTTTTGAATTCTTAGATACGAGTCTCGGGCTTTTTCTCCCCCACTTCTCCCAAATGATCATGGGAAATATTCTCCCGAGGGATTTTTCCCCACGAGGATCCCATGTGACCTGAAAATCCCATCCGGGATGTTCCTCCCCAGGCAATATTTCCCTTGGTAACCAAATTAGGCCTGAGTAAGGGTCATGACCGCTGATAAAACTACCCAGTTGAATCCTAACAGAGGTTTACCACACTGGAAGAGGGTGCACTTCCTCCCCGCCATACTTTCCTCACCAACTAACACTTACAATTCAGCCTTTTGGGGATCCCGCACTGTGCCAACCAACGCAATTCTAGCTCGGCAAGCACTTTCACAGGTTCACACAAAGTGGATTAGGAAATTGAGAAAACTTAGCCTTAGATCTAGCCTAACATCCAGTGTAAATTAGAGTGAGGTAGCAGCAAGGGATGCAGCCAAGAATGGCACATACCGGCGGTACTGGATGGGCATGACGCCGGCCTTCCAGAGCGCAATCTTCTCGAAGGCCTGGATGGGCAGGAGGAAATGGTGGTTGGGCGGGTTGCAGACGCCGCCGGCGTCGGCCGGGAGGCCGTAGTTGGGGGCGCAGAAGTTGGTGGCCGTGACGACGATGGAGGTGCCGGGGAGGCAGTACTTGAGATCCTCAACGCACTTCACCTCATAGCAGCCGCCGCAAGCCGCGCCGCGCTCGAACAGCGCCGTGCTCAGCCCCACCGTCGCCATCCCGTACCCGTGCTTCCCCAGATCCCCGAACCCGCACGCCCCACCTGTACACCGGCATCCCAAAGCACGAATCAATTACGTTCGTATGGATAGAACCAGAACACCGTAAGAAATTCAAGAACTGTACGGGCAGATAATTCTAGTAACTGAACGTGCGGTCTGTGGAAATTTCTTTCGCGGCACACACGAAAAAAGGAAAAAAAATGTAATGGTTCTAGCATGGCTACGAAGAATTAAACATTTGCAAGCACAATTTGGTATATATATTTTTTTTTCTTGGATGCAGATGGCCACGACCAAAGAGCCAGGCGAGCTTCGATGCTTACCGATGGCGTCTTCGGGGTCAGCGGCGTAGTAGGAGGCCTTCGCGGAGCGCCACTCGGAGAGGGTGGAGGAGCCGTAGGTGGACGGGTACTGGTGGCCGGCGGCGAGCGCCGGGAGGAGGAAGAGGACGAGGAGGAGCGGGGGAGCCATGGCTCCCAGGTGTTCGTCGGTATGCCGCAGTGAGGTGGTGTGGGGGGGGGGGGGTACTGTGTGTGAGTGGAAGAACTGCGCGAGTGTGCTGCTTTGGCTTTTGCAGGTTCTGGGGTCTTCGTGTTTTTTTTTTATAGACGTGATTAAGGGTATTTTTATTGCAGGTTCTTTGTGAGTAGCTTTTGCTTGTTTGTTTTGTGCAAGGAATACGGAAAGGGGGGTTGACAAAGAAATGAAAGGCTATGGAATGCACAAGAGAATCTAAATGGAGTTTAACTAAACTCAAATTAGCATGTCTCCAAATTTAGGAAAAGGCATGCTGCAATTTAGAAAACCTTGAACTGGATGGATGAACCAGTGTGGCTCACCACGCATACGAAGCTGACACCATCATAATTTTTTGACAGTAGGACATAATAAATTCAGATTGCCACTGTTCTGCGTAGTTAGTACTGAAACTTTCCACAACACTAGCCGGGGTCACAAACTCCGATTTGTTTCCTTTATTTTTCTTCTGCAAATGAATCTTTTTAGGTGAGAACTGAGAACAGGTGCAGCTGTGATTATGCTTGAAGAAGTTCTTGTGTTGGATCAATCGTCAGCTGGACGGTCTCACTCGACCATACTAGGCGGTGTACTATCAACACGGCGGAAGTCGTAAACACATGATAGTAGCTCACTAGCTCTGCAGTACAAACAATCTTAAGTGACACAATTTGCAAACAGTGTTTGACCTGGTGAATACTAAACATATATTTTAAACTACCTGATAGTGAATAGTGAATACTACCACCAAAACTCAAATGCCGAATCTTGAGTCAAGTCACCTCGAATTATAGAATAATCTGATCATGTGACTGAGCCTAACTTCACGAATATCGAACTTGAGACCTTTTTTTCCCCCTGTTTCTTTCCTCTACCACTGGTACAGTTCGCAACCAGAGGAGGTTCCTAGCGGCATCAGGGTGTTCCCCGGGGACTCTTTCTGATGAACTGAAACGTGTCAATCCACGGGGCTGTCTTCTTTCAGGTTGTTTCCGAGCTACCAATAATGGCGGATCGGACACAGAGTTCAGACTTTTAGAGGACGGCACTGATGCAAGTGACTGCGACACGCACATCCATAATATTTGGTACTCCTCCTGCAGTGCTATCGGTGTTTCCGATTTTGATGGAGCCGAGCCCGAGCCACTGATCGATACAGGTTGGCTGTAGTCAACTAAGGCAATCGCAGTGGACGCAGTAGCAAGATCCGGTTATGTAGGCGAACAGTAGTGGATGATAGTGTATCACGATAAGATGGGAATATCTGGGAAGATGGTCAATGAATCTGCCATGAGGCTTTGTGTATTGCATCTGAATCTGAGATTGATATCGAACGCCAGTGTGGAGTATGATTTTCTTTCGTATTAATGTGCACGTGTCACGTCGGTGGTCGTACAAGTGCGGTGGGTACGTGTTATTGCCAGCCGCGAGTCCACGGGGCACGAGTTCAGGTTTCACTGGAGACGGAGTAATTTCGATGCAGAAACAGAACGCAAAATGTGTAGCCGGAACATAGAAGCAACCTGTGCCGTGAATCCCTGATCCGACGATGCAGTTCTTATGGCGCGCGCTTGACTATTTACCAGGGTTATCCTAACTTGTTTTGTATGAGCCATCCAGGCTAGTCTTGGTCTGACTGACTGGATGCAAGCTAAGTTGTTTGGTTGCTTGTTTGTGCATCTCACGAGCCTGCATTAGAGAGAAGTTCAATTTCTGTATTTGCTCCATCCTGTATGAGTGGGTGCAATTGCATCCACCTGGCCAGGATGAATAGGAAACTAAACATGTGTCTAACAGATACAGTTGCATCCACTTATACGATTCAGACACTATGCAAGCAACCAAACACACACTCAACATCTTATGCAGGACGTGTGCGCACCAATCCGGATAATTTTTTATACGAATTCTGTCGGATTGGATAGCTCACTATCCATCGGATACGGATATAGATTTGAATAATCCGAATATTGATGGGTCGGATATCCGGATATGCATGTGGACTGAGCCAAGACTACCCTTTTGGCCCAAAGAGATTTTGAATTTCAAAATCGTTTTTTAATTTAATTAATCCACAAATCAAGATTTAATTATTAAAATTGGTAAACCAGCTTCAAAAATTACGAATTTTTTTACGAAAGTTACCGATACAATCTACCATTTAAAAAATTATTTGCAAGATTTTGTTAAATTTTAAATTTTCTCAAAAATTCAAACATTGTTGTCCTTAATAGAAAAATATTTTAAATAAGTAGCTAAAAATGCATAAAAACTCATAAATACATAATTAATTATTTTAAACATAATTCAACAAAGGACACAAATCTTGGGTCATAGCATATAAGTATTATATTTTTTTTTCCGTAGACGTTGTATCTAAGTATCATCAATCTTTTAGTGTTTTTTGTCTTTCATTTGTATCTCTGAGCAAGTATTACCTTTATTTTGTGTTTTGATCTATATTATGATGAAACTAATCATATGTGTGTGATAAACTAAGTCTTACATAATTTTATTTGCGATATGGTATCTAACTATTGTCTAGGTGAACGGAAATGCTTATATTTGTTCAATTTTCAATAATGTTTTGATCAAATCAATTAGTTACATATTTTCGTTGATTTTTTATGTACAATCTAAGGGGTTATCATGTTCTAATAAATATTCGTAACCATATTCGATTCGATTTATATTCGATCCGTATCTGTATTCGATATTATTCGTATTCGATTTATATTCGATCCATATCCGAACTATCTGTATCCGCATCCTAAAAAAAATGAAAACAAATATGATAGAGCTATTATTTGTCTGTATCTAATCATTTTTCACCCCTACTCGCGCATGCCTGCTTGTGCCACTCGAGCAGGTTCACAAAATTGGTTTACGGATTTTTGAACGTTACCAATTTTTGATTGTCGGCAAAAATTGTTCAAAAAGTGGTAGAAAACAAACAAATTTGAAGTCAATTTTTTTGAAATCGGTGATCCAACTTCATAAAAAAAATTGATCAATTTTATTGATTTTTACCAAGTTTCGAGCGAACTTTTTCGATTTCTGACGCACTCAAGGAAAATTGAAAAAATTGCAAGAAATACAATAAATCCCAATTAATCTATAACACACCTCAAAGATATTTCAATTTTTTTAATTCATTTAGTCATTCTGGAAAATAAAAAAGCAGCAATTAATGAAAAAGAACATCGACGATGTTAGATTTTTATAAAAATTTATAAGCTCGCTCATGATCTAAAATTTTAATAAAATCATAACTACTGCCAAAGTATCATGTAATAAATTTTTTAGAAATATTACACTTCAATTAGTGCCCTTAGAAAATAAAAAATAGATGAGCATATACAAAGACAGTAGTACTGTCAGAATTTGTTTTAAAAAAATACACATATTTGTTTATTAGCTAAAATCTTTACATAATCATTAAAATTTTCTCAGGACCTCACACAAAAAATTTCAAAAACGTTAGACTTCATTTAGTACCCCTAGAAAATAAAAAACATAAGAGTATATACAAAGACAGAGCACCTTCATATTTTTTTTAAAATACATAGGTTTGATAGTGATTTGAAAATTTTATAACATCATTAGTATTGCCCCATAACCACACACATAAATTTTCAAAAAAAATTAGCACATTTCATAAATTTTTCAAGGTTTTTAAATTTGAATTCGAATTCCACTGGTTTACCGAACGGTTTCAGAAATCAAACCCTGTCGATACAGTCAATAATTGCTTGATTATCAATGATTTTTCTTACCCTAATCCCGAGTCCCGACTCGCGTCAATCAGGCCTTTCACGGCTTGGCGTGTTGGCACTTTGCTTGAACGACCGAATATAACCGTGCGGTTTATGCATTGGGGGCTAAAGACTCGCAGAACGGTACGCCCCCACACGGCTTCCAGCCGCGGTGATGAGAGACGTGGGAGTTCGTTTCAGAAACACAAGAAATGTAGTCACCGAATGGGCTTGCTGTGTTGGGTTGAAGCCTGCGTTGGGCTAAGCCTGTACTAATACAACTGCCTTGTGCTTTACAAAGCCTGACACATTGTTGGTGCAGGAAGTCTTCGTCCAGTAAGGCAGGAACTAGTGTCCATAGCCTGTGTAGCGTGTATTACTTTAGCACCTAAGGATACAAAGGGCGTGTTTGGGGGCTATGCTTTGTCTTGGCTTCGTTTGCCAATCGCAGCCCCCCAAATGACACGGCTTTGCTTCGGCTGTGGGGCGAAGCCATAGCTGAAGTGCCCCTCAAAGCAGGGAGGTGCTTTTGGCTGTGGCTTCGCCTCCCCGCCTTGCTAGTTTGGCCTGCCTCCCCACTCGCACGCCGCCTCTACTGCCTCGGCCGCCTCGTCGGCCTCCTCATCCTCCCCGATCAGCCCTCCGCCCTGCCTCGCCATCTCTGCAGCCCTACTTAGCCTTCGCCGCCAGCTCGCCTCCGCCCTGTCTCACCTCACCTCCACCACCGCCCACGCCTCCTCCCGGACTTGCCCTGCTGACCCTACCGCCTCGCCACCCTGCTGTCACCGCCTCGCCGTCACCTCCTGATCTCACCCCAGCACCGACGCCACCAGATCTCGGCCCCTCAGCCCTATCTCAACCCCTTGCCGTCGCCTCCCGAGCTCGCCCCGCTGCTAGGTCATTGCCTCCTCCCCCAGTCACCGCCTTGGCCATCTCCTCCCCGCTGCATCGCCAACTCCCGAGCTTGGCCCACTGCCCGACCGTCTCCTCCCCGCTGCATCGCTATCTCCTTGCCTCGGTGGCTACCTCCTTCCCTCCCTATGGCCTCCTCCCCTTTGTTGAAAAACCAAAAAACTACTAATTTGCCAAACGACCTCCCAAGAAAAACCACAACCGCTAGCTACAATTGCTTTATATCCCAGCAAACCAAAAGCAGCTTTTCAACCCAGCCATAGCCCCCCAAACAGGCCCACAATATGCTCTTAATTACCTTCCCTGCGGACGGCCGATCTAACCTCCTGCTTCCATTGAGATATCGGACACTGCCACACCGATAATTACTGATGAGAAAAATTCAATTTAAATATATAATCTGTAGTTGAAAGGCAAGTTTATCCTTTTGGCAATGAGGACAATAGACAACCATAGTTTTTGTGTTTCCAGGGGGTTCTCCATTGTTGTTGTAAAAAATTTAAATTTTCGTATTTAAAAATAGCCGTATGAATTTTCCGAATATAAAATAAATATTCTTCATATGGTGGTTATGAAATATTATTATAATATAGAAGGGAGAAAATAGAGAGTGGGATTTGGGGAATGCTGTTGGAGGGGGAAGAGATATAGGGAAGGAATCTTTTTAGTGAATTATGTATATAAGGATATAGGGATTCAAATTTAGGGAACGTTGTTGGAGATGGCCTTACCAATTTGCAGTTTGCAAGGTTTGATCTCAGCAAACTGTTTTACGGTACACTAAATTACATATGAACCGCTTATTCTTGTTGATCCAATAAATTCTCTATTATTTATTTGTACTTCCTTCGATAATAGAGTAGTAGAAGTACCCTTAACAAATCAACAGCTAGATTTGATTTTAACACCTACTATATACTACTAGTACGATGTAATATAAATTTTCTCAATGATTATCCCATGCCGTTTAATTTCTTGACAACCTGCATAGAGGTGGGCACTTGGGCTGGGCTCTTTTGGGCCGGCCCGAAGCACGATGGGATGGCCCGGTGCAAAGCCCGGCACGGTATGATTCCGTGTTGGGTCGGGCCGGCACGCAATTGTAGCACAGGTCGTGCCGGGCCTGAGAACCGGGCAAGATGAGCGGCACGACCCCAAGACGATCGTTTGGAGTCGGGCCGTCTTGCGGCTGCAACGCGAACGCGAAATCACGGATTAAGACTTAAAAGTTAGCAGATATTGTTGATTCATGACATCTTCAAACATTGCATTTATGTTTAACATTTTGTTGATGTGATTAGTCTCTTATGTAATTAAAATAGATAATTTAGTAGTAGTGATGTATTTTATTTCTTTGCTCATCACAATAGTGAAAATGGGTCGGGTCTGGGCTGGCAAGGCACGAATCGTAAATCGGCCGGGCTTGGGCTCGCCAAAGACGAGTCGGGCCGACACAGCCCGGCACGGTGGGCACGATGGGCCGTAGTGGCACGGCACGGTTCCGGCCCGAAGCACGATGGGCCCGGGTCGGCTCGGCCCGGCACAGCATGATGCCCACCTCTAAACCTGGCTGATTGTCACGCGGCTGGATTGTGGCGCGATTTTATTAACGCAATGAGTCCGTTATTCGTTACACACGTGGGTGTACGTAGTTACTTTGGGGGGGGGGGGGGGGGGGGGGGCGAGGGAGCGGGTCGCGGTGGTCGGAGGCGCCCGCAGGCGATGTCAGACTCAGCAGTCGATGTGGATGCTGTGCCAGCCGAAGTCGCCGCACGCTCTGGTGTCCTCGAACACCTGGTATGGCGTGCCGGCGCAGCCGGGCTTGGTGTAGAGCGTGGCCTTCTCGCCCCGGAAGTTGAACTCGTGCCCGCCATGGAATCGAATGTGGTTGCACCCGCACGACCCCACGCTCGACATGTGCCCCTTGCTCATCGTGCACCCAGGCCCGCCCCACGATGTCAGGTAGCTCCTCGGCCCTGTCCCTTCCGCCGATGCGACGACCGCCGCGGCCGCGGTCAGGATGGCGATGGCCATCGTTGCGGCGAGCATTGTCGAGTGCTTTGTGGCCATAATACTTTCTGTTGGGAGTTGAAACCAGTGTTGTCCTTACCTTTTTTCTTCTGTTGGGAATTGCATGACATCAAACATCTTCAGTGACCAGTCCGATAATTTATAGGTTATAAGAAAAGGTGGTCGTGTTCCTAGGACTCAGCCGTTATTGTGTTGGGATTTTCATTGTGGCTACCAAGCTTACATCGGTTGCGTAGGTGCTTGTGTAATCGGTTCTTGTGAGTATCGCTTGCTAATGCCATCAGCGAGTCAACATATGTAGGGCGGTACTAATGTTGCAAACTTGCAACAAGGCTTGAAGCAATAAAATAGAAAGCGATGAATCCTACACAAATCTGTCCTTCAAAAAGATCTATATTTCATCCCTCAAACAAAACGACTTATGCTTTAAAAGATGAACAACTTTGATAAAACTTCACAAAAAATCAATCGAATTTCTTACAATTAGATGAAATAGATTTTACCTTAGAACCCATCAATATTATAATAAGAAGGGAGATGAAAGTGCTATAAAACTTTATATATTAAGACAATCCTGATCAGACAAGCTATTGTCTTAATGCATATAGGATATTTAGATATTCAGTTACAAAATCTATAACTAGTTGTGCCTTATAAATGTCGATGTACAGATATCTAAGCAGATGAAAATTTTGAACAAGAGATATTAATAATGGAAGTTCTGCTGAGGGGTGTAGAAAAAAACATTTGGTTCTATAGTTGAAGACGAATGGGGAAATGTCGAAGCTACATACCTTTGGTACAATATCAAACATACACACTGATATGATTTGTATTGACATACACACCAATATGCTCGAAGTGTTGATACATTGATGATCATTGTGCCGCGCAAGAAGAAATGTGATCTTGCTGGTGATGTCGATGGAGAATATACAATCTTTTTTTTAGTGTGCATGGTTCATTGAGTAATATATATTCTACATGATCAAATAACGCTGAAAAAGGCAAAACAATTATACAATCTGACCATTCTAAATTGAACTAGCAAACAAGTACAAGTGCAAATAGTTCACGAAACTGATCAAGAAATCATCTTTCTGCACCACCCATTGCCTCAACCATTTCTTTTCATAGTTGGAAATGGCTTTGGATGGAACTTTTGTAGGTAATTTGTAATACTGCGATGTTTTGATGGAATCTGAGAACAAACAAAACTTAAATCAACAAATATATCTTTCTGTAGAAACAAATTAAGCTACTCATGAAATGATGCTGAATTTGTAGAAAACTTGTTATAATGGCAAACATAACTTGTCATTGGGCAAATAGACAGTGGCTCCATTATATTCATATTAAGTTACTTGTGCGAGCAAACTGGAAAGAATAAATTCAAGCATCACTTCATATTGTCCAGTTTCAAGAACTTGATATGGAGTAAGGTGCAAGTCCATATTTTTTAATTTAAGTAACCGGTCCATAAAAGAGACCATCTGAATAACCTATAAAGACACACCACAAGTTAGTCATGATCTCCCTCCCTTCCTTCCATGCAATTATGTATTGAGATCAGTATTATAACTGTAGTAAGTAGTAAGTGAAAGGCCAGCTCACCTTTAAGCGCTTATGCATTATAACAACAATAAAAAGGTTCTAGAATTGAAATTTACCTAATAGCTATACATGAACCACAAAATAGGAATGAGATATGCAGTTTGTGATCAGTGTTCTTCTAGAAACTGCAACCACTATATATTCCCAACATAACCAGCACATAATCGTTTGAGTAGCACAGAAGAGCGACCTACCACTAATACTTAAGCAGTTAGTGGCTCTAATTTAGAAGAACGATTAAGCTACAAGTGCACCAATGGGACATTGGTGAGCTGGGAGGAGGCAGCTACAGTGAGACAGGGAGGAGGCGGCGTGGCCGGTAGGGAGGAGTCAGGAGCAGGGCCGTCAAGGAGGAGTCACCGTGAGCCGGGGAGGAGGCGGTGTGGCCGATGGGGAGGAGGCGGGAGCATGGCCAGATCGGCGGGGAGGAGTCGGAGCAGGGCCGGGGGGACAAGGAGATCGCCGAGGAAGAGAATGACGGAGGGCTAGGGTTTGGGGGAGGCGAAACGCGTTGTGTTAAGGTCTGCGCGAGGACTTTGGTTGTTTATATAGATCTCATTCATATCATAGACGGTTTGTAGCTAGAACTATTCGTGATAATCATATATCATAGACTGTTTTATTTTAAAACCGTGATATCTACAAGAGTAATCACAGACGGTTTTATAACAAAACCGTCCGTGATATTGCTGAATATCATAGACGGTTTGTAAGTAGAATCGTCGGTGATGTGTCAGCGATAATATTTTAAAACTGTCTGTAATATTCACAGAAGTAATCATATATAGTTTTATAATAAAACTATATGTGATATTGCTGAATATCACAAATGGTTTGTAAATAGAACCGTCTGTGATGTGTCAGTGACGGTTGCACTATAGAATCGTTAGTGATGTTTCTCATTACAGATGATTTTGATAAATCATCTATGATGAACCGTATAATATAAATTTTTGTGCAGTAGTGCCGGGCCAACTTTTTTGACGAGAAACAGAGGATCCACAGGAAAAAGAACCAAGCAAGCTCCTAATCCAATCCAAGCACGACGCGTGCAACACTTTGTGCCCCTCTCCACCAAAATCATTCAGGCTACCTTTCGACAGCAATCTCAAAAGACCCAGGATGCCCCCGTGCGGCCGTGCCACACGCCACGACGTGCTCCCAACACGACGCCGTCGCCTCCACCGCACCCTCCAATCCCCCGCTTTCCACGGCATTTCACATGGGCGCAAACGCCTCTCCTCGTTGGCTCGACGCTCCCCAGCGACAGGCCGCCACTGACTACACGTAATCCCTCCACTACCGGATCTCTTTCCTAATCAACAGCCATCGGATCTGAATCATGGTGCTACGGACTCGCACCCTGCCATGGTCACGCATCAGCAAAAAGCGCGGACGGCGAGGAATAAAAAGCGAGGGTGATGGTGCCATTACTAGGCCCGTGCGCCGGAGCGCACATGCAGCGCAGCATATGCGACGATGATCCCATGACGATGGCGTCGCCTTTCGGCGCTTGTATATATATAAACGCCGTGTGTGCCGTTTTATCAGCACACGACTGACCCCTCTCGACTCCAGCTGAGCTTTGTAGCTAGCTAGAATCCGATGGGGGACATGCAAATCGTCCTGGCTGGGAGGAAGATCGAGGCGCAGTACGTGGAGATGAAGGTGCCCCTCTACTCCTACGGGTGCGAGAAGAAGATCAAGAAGGCGCTTTCGCATCTCAGAGGTACAGAATTACAGACATGTATCGTATATCAGAGTGCTTACGGGGAGGCTGAGCAATGCATGAAGTGAATACAAAAATGGGCGTGTTGTTGGGTACTGTACTGCAGGGATACACTCGGTTCAGGTGGATTACCACCAGCAGAAGGTGACGGCGTGGGGGATATGCAACCGGGACGACGTGCTCGCGGCCGTCCGAAAGAAGCGGCGAGCGGCGCGGTTCTGGGGCGCCGACCAGCCGGAGCTCGGCGAGGATGCGATGCCGGGAGACGCTCCTAAGCACTACCTGCAGGCGTTCACCGCTTACAGGTATAGGAAGTCGTGGAAGAAGCTCTTCCCGCTGATCCGGCTGTAAGGCCGTGGCGAACATTCTTTGTTTTGTTGCCAAGCGGATGCATGCCTGCGCGTGCGTTGCAGGAACGGCACGAGAGTTGTTACAGTAACAGTAGCGCATGCATGTTCATATCGAATAAATGCGAATAAAATGTTCTTTGTTACTGTCTTGGGGAATCAGGTGGCTGCACCGTTTGCACGGGCCACTGCCGCTGGATTCGGGGGCTAATCCATTCGGTTGTACAAAAGTGCAAATCCTGGACAGTGAGTATTGAGCAGTGACTTGTTCAAATGAACAACCTGCCCAATGTCAAATTTACAGATTCTTGGCGAATACTAAACTTATTGGATATGAGAAAAAGAACGGCTCCTCTCCTCGTTAGTCTCGGCTAAACAAAACCTTGGATGCAGCAGAGGGAATTTTTTTAGCCCTTTTACGATACACTAAATTTAATGTGGATCATTTTTTTTATTAAGTGAATCAGATTAGCTAGTATTTATTTATACTTCTACGTATAGTAGAGTAGTAGAAATACCTTTAATAAATCAACGATTCGACTTGATTTCTACAACCCAACCATTATATACTACCAGTATAATGCATTGATTTTGTTATATTACATGGGAATTTCGTTACACTAAGATCCGAGACTCCTATTTCGTGCCGACCTGAAACCAAAAAAAGACAATAGGCCCAGCCTCTGAATTACTAGGAAAGTGAGCGCGATGCACGCCGCACACGTGAACGAAAAAAAGTGTGTTGTTTTTTCGGAGAAAAAACGGACCACGAAAACATCTTTTTCGGGAAAAACAAGGAAAAATGGACCACAAAAGCATTTTTTCTGGAGAAAACGGAAAAGGTTTTTTTCGGAGGGAAAATGGACCACGAAAACATTTTTTTTCAGGGAAAACGAGAAAAAACGGGCCACGAAAACATTCTTCGTGGATCACGAAAACATTTTTTTCCATGGGAAACGAGAAAAAACGGACCATGAAAACATTTTCCCAAGAAAAACAGCGGCGCATACCGTGTGCGTGAACGAAAAACGGATTTACATT
Source organism: Rhipidocladum racemiflorum (assembly GCA_036346355.1). NCBI lineage: Eukaryota > Viridiplantae > Streptophyta > Magnoliopsida > Poales > Poaceae > Rhipidocladum > Rhipidocladum racemiflorum. The sequence goes on along the minus strand of CM070576.1, from coordinate 63,008,615 downwards.
TTTTTCGGAGAAAAAAAAGACTACGAAAATATTTTTTCGGGAAAAACGAGGGAAAACGGGCTACGAAAAGAATTTTCCCGGAAAAAACGAGGGAAAACGGACAAAAACGGAAAAACAACAGACGAAAAACGAATTCCCATTTTTTTTTTTGGACAAACGGCCAATTAAAACAACATTTTTCCAGGAAAACCGGGCCACGAAAACATTTTTCCCAGAAAAAACGAGGAAAAATGGACAAAAACGGAGAAACAACGGACGGAAAACAAATTTCCAATTTTTTTTAGAAAAACAACCAACAAAAACATTTTTCGCATGCTCCGGAGAAAAAACGGACCACGAAAACATTTTTCCCGGGCAAAACGGAGAAAGGAAACGATTTTCCATTTTTTTTGGAGAAACGGCCAACAAAAACATTTTTTGCATGCTTCGTAGAAAAAACGAACCACGAAAACATTTTTTTCAAGCAAAACAGAGAAAGGACCTGAACGTAAAGTGCAGGGACCTATTTGTTATATTGTTGGACTTGTTCGCTATTTTGAAAAATTAGGAGAGAGCTTGTTCGCGATTCATATTTAACAGGAGGCTCCTCCTGTAAAACGGCGAACAAGGGACCTAAACGCGAACCAGGAAAAAAGATTTTCTTCTCACATAAAATCGCGTAAGGATCTATCCATAATTTCAAAGAATCAGACTTTTTCACATAAATAGGGGTGGACACGTGGAGGTGCTCTCTGAGCTCCCTTTCTCCCGATAATATAGGGTGGAGATTTGTTCTAATAATATTGCCACTTGAATACCTACCAGTCGCCACTTGAATTGGCGGCAGAGTCTCTGTCGCTATTTTAATAGCCCCCTGTAATCATCCGTTTAAATTGACGATAGTTATGTAGTTTTGTAATTTTTTAATTTGGCATATTATTTCTGTAAATTATTTTTTAAAATGTATTATTTTTAAAAAAAATTCCCCAGCCTCTCTTCTCTGTCACTGACACGAGTTTTCTGTAACAACCAACAAAAGTCGTGTTGTAAATAGGCCAAAAAGATACGCATAAAGGACTGTAATAGATGGGCTCCATGCATACCTGGCAGTTTTGCTTACTTACTTTTGTGGAAGACGCTAGAAATGCCAAGGTTCGCGTACAAATGGCGCAAAAACAACAATTAAAGAGCATCAACAACAATTGGATTTGGTTGCCCGAAACATCTCCGATGACAAGGAAAGCTCGTCACTACAGTGCTACTTCGTTTGATCAACTCGGAGCTTGGTCCTCGCCGCCTATCTCAGCGCATGAGAGTAGTTGTAAGACGTATACAAAAATTTGAAGTTTAATCTGTGCTCAGATCAACAAATGCGAGAGCCTTATCTAGCGGCCAAAAGGGTGCCTCATCCAGATAGTTAGTTCATTTAGCCAGGTAAGACCGATATATCGGTCCAGATACTAGCATGATCTCATCCAGCAAAAGATAGGAGTGAGTATACATCATCCAAAGGAACAGAGCTGAAATGTCTCTTCATCTCACCAATATTTACAGAAACAAAACAATCCACGAGCATAGTATCTTTTACATCGTGTCGACGATCGAGAGCCAACAAACAACTAGACAGTCCAGCAATGAACTGAACAAAGCAAGAAACACGCTCCGAACTAACCTATCGGATCAGCGGTCTCGCGCATGGGCATGGCCACGGCGCGGGCGGCTCAACCTCCGGTAGTGACGCGGAGGGCGTGCGGCGGCGGGGGAGGGGGCAGCGGCGGCGGCACGAAGGGGAGGCTCCGCAGCATGAGGAAGCGCATCCGGCGCGGGAACGGCGCGTCGTTGAGCAGCTGCTCCAGCACCCGTGCCACCAGCACCGTGTACTCCTCCAGCAGCTCCGCCACGATCGCTACTAGGATCATCGCGTCGCGTTCGCAAGCCTCGCGGTAAGGGACTTGGCGGCGTGGGTTGGAGGACTTTGGATGTGGACTTGTACCGTCTGAGAGAGGGCGTCCGCGGCTTTTAAAAGGGGTCGGGTTTCGTTTTCGGGGGTGTGCAGGTGGAATCGCAGCGTCTGGCGTCCTGTGGGCAGTGGACGCTGGTTTTGATGTGACGGCCTGGCGGCTCCGCTCACGCGAGCCCGCGATGCGCTGCTGGTATGCGCTGGAATCCCACAGAAGAAACGTTTAGGTTCGCGCGCCCGCGGTAAGGAAACAGCCAGGTGCTGCGGCGTACGAAGGATCTAAATTCCGACGAGATTTTGAAAATTTTGGTTGAGATTTTGGATTTTGGATCTTTTGACATCTTAAATCTCGATCTGGTAAATTTTTTTAAAAAGAATTCAAATATTACAGTAACAATCCAAATCTTGGCAGATCTCGATGATTTCGGTCGAAATCTCGTGATTTCAGCCGAAATCTTAGGTATTTTTTACTGGATTTTCAATTTTATGGCCGGATTTAATTGGATTTAGGGTTAAGATCATTTACAAAAAATTTCAAAAAAATTTAACGTGGTTTTGACTATTTTTCGGTCAATTCAATTGGACCGAAATCTCAAAAATTTCAGCCAAAATTTCAGTGATTTTGGCCGAAATCTTAGATTTCTCGGTAGAAAAATGACTGGATTTAAAATTTAATTTTTAGATTTTGTTTAAATTTTATTTAAAATTTTGAGATTTTGAATTTCGATCACCTCCAAAATATATACCGAAAACAAATTTGAATCCTTTAGGTTTTCGAATTTGAATCCTTGGACCGTAGTCGGTGTTGCCGCGCTCGAACTTATCCGTTCGGCGCGGTGTCTCGTGACTGTCTGCCACGCCCGGTTTCGCTGGTCGAGCTGCCGTGTTTTTATTAGTACGCCCTTTCGCAGTTTCGGTAGTCCGGTTGTATTTGTTCTCCACGGCTACGACCAAACACATCGGAATTCAGGGGCATTGGGAAGCCCGGGTTTGTGCCTTTGTGGCCGATCCCAATATGCTTTCCATGTTCTAGTGACGAACGGCATAGGACGTGGTTTGTCCGTTTGCGGTGGTTTGATTCGGCTAAATGTCGCTTTTGTTGATGCTGTACAAGTGTTGTGATCTTCAGGACGGATCTAGAGGTGCTGCTGGTAAGCCTTGAGACTTCTAAAAAACTTTAAAAATGCTATAAAATTATCTCTTTAGTAGCACAATTTGTTGATCAAATTGGTTTCTATTTCGATGTTTTGGGAATTTTAGGACCTTAAATTTATTTGAAGTGTGTTGTTAGCAAAATTTTAATATATGTGTTGGATTCAAAATATTACGAAATAATTATAAAAGACTATAGAGTTACGAGTAGAGTGTACATCCCGAGCAAAAAATTGAAAATCCGCCACCGGTCATCCTGGTACATGGACAAGTATGGCGCTGGTCTGGTGCCCTTTTGAACCAGACAGGACCAAAACTAACTACTATCGAGGTAATGTTGTGGCAACATTGCTTGGATCAATCTTTCATTTTGTGAGCGCAAATAAAACGAGACAGCACAATGCAAAATGACATACTACATGTTTTTTCGCTTACATCGGTCACCTCGTACTCTTACAACAGAAACAGCCTCAAGTTCTCAAATGGATTCTTAGTAAGTGTTTGAATGAAGAGGATATAGTTCAAATATAAACTTTCTTCTGTTCTTTGGGAGGAGCCAACGGCCCAAAGTGTTATTTTGACTAGCACGTTGTATCCACCGTTCTATTTGAAGAAAAGGATCAAAGGCTATTCAAAACCCGCTGGGTTCAGCAATTAAATGGAAAAGGGCGGTGGACCTGGACCTATATCCCGTGCTTATTTCCAATTCGCTTGCCGAGGTGCTGAGAGGTGGGCCTAAAGTTGACGCATAAAGATGACTAAATGGAGGCCCATACACCAACACAGATCGTTGTGTCTCCGTAATTCGCAACTGAATCAGCAAGAAATTGAGTTCGTTTGGGACTCCTACCGTCTATCCGTAATTCACAACTAGTCCTCGTATGAGTTTGCATCCTCCGAGTACGCTCACAGTGTTGTCCTAACCTCCAACAGGCCATTAATGGAGCGAAAACTAGAAGAACGTCTCACCGCAGGTATTATGCTGCTAATCATTGTGCTCCTGTACCTACTTGACAGGAAACCTGAAAATTACGTGACTGTCATTCTTGTCGCCAACCTTGCCACACTTGGCTGAGATCCAGCGTTCGAAGCGACCGTTCGATCGCGATGTCGAACTATACGCGGATACATTCGGTTCGTACGTTTGCTGTCGTACTGGTACTGGATCGTTTACTGGCTTGTACCATTTCCTCCGCACCCTGCACAACTTTCGCCTTGGTCTGTACGGCCCAATAGGTGGGAGTTGGGCTTCTGGAACGCATTGGGCCATCATCTAACTCTGTAAAAAGCTGCTAGTATTCTTGTCTTCTCGTCTTACCAGCACACATGAGGAGAATCTTCAACAAGGGAACTGTACAAGTACTACTAGTACCATCTCCCAGTCCTCTACGTACAGCAACTTGGAGCTCTCTAAAAATTGTTCTAACTAGGAGAACAATCTTACTAGGTCAGTGAATATATACACAGCTGCATTGCAACCTGAAAGCTAAATAAAATGGTCTCACAAACCCCAACAGTACTGCCATGCAGGGTTCTGAATTTTGACAAAATTCGATCGAATTTTGCGAAATTCGACCTTACCGGTCCGTATCGAAAAGGAATTTCGTTCGGTTTTTCGATCAAATTCAAATTCAAAAAAATGAAAAATTTGCCAAAATTTTCCTATAATTAGTATTAATAGTTTTATGACCTCTGGTGTGAATATTTTTTGAAAAAAAAATAAAGTTTGGAGACGTTTTTGAAGCGTTCAAAATTTAGAAAATTAAAAAAAGAGATCAGAAGTATTTTTAGTAGCAATATTTGTTGAATTACGTCAAGTAGCAATATTTCTTCAATTATGTTAAGTAGCAATATTTAGTATCACTTTTGCAAGATTAAATATGTGCATTGTTGGACTAATTGCTAATAAAAATTAAAAAGTTCGAATCTTGAAATGTATGGATGCCTTATAAAAGTCAATGGTAAATGATCTTTCAAGGGTAAAACCGTCAAAGTGTATTTGGGTCGTTTTGGAATTGACATTTAGGTCAAACCCGCCAAGTTTCTTTAATATTTTAATTATGTCAATGCCTATTTTTGCACTTGTATTGACATGTGACAAGTTTTAATTATATGAATTGCATTTTATAAATTTTACAATATTTTTTTATATTTTTCTTAGTTGTTTTAACCTATCGCCGAAATTCGATGCTTTTCGATCGAAAATCGCTCATGCATTTGACTAGTTTTAAAATTTATTTGACTTTTAAATTCTTCAAAATCTCTCAAATTTTGATCGAATTTCAGTACCCTTAGCTCCTCAGAGAATATTCACGAAACAAAATTTAAAACCCTGCCACCATCGCGCTGCACATAAAGAAAGGCGAGCAGTAACATGATCCCAATCCGACTGAAATTAATTTTTTCTGTCCCTTAGTGGCAACAAGGCACGTTACTCAAACAGCTAACTCCGTGTGGGCGGGTCTCATCAGCTGCATGAGTAGCCGTGAGAATTTACAATATTTTAATTAGCGGCCTACGCAGCTCCGGATGGCCACTATGTGTACGTAGGGTATGTAGCGGTCATTTAAATAGCGGTCATAGCTACAGCAACCTCACAAGGACGCTAATAGTAGTCCGCTACAGTGGTTAGCGGAAATAACCACCATTATATTTTATTTTGTAGTTATTTAATCTTGTGAATTATTATTTGGTACGTTTCATTGTACAGTGAGAGTTTTTAGCTCACTAAAATTAGTTTTTGATATAAAGAATTGAAAGCAAAGGTATTTTATATCTTAAAAATAGTAAAAAAATCAATACGGCTTTTAATCAAAGAATTTCATTTGAAAATATATAAAAACATAAATTTTCTTGAGATCATTTGAGTTGAAATATTTGGTAGTTGAATTGTAGCTTAAAATTTTAGATACTTTTACATTTTATATCCTATTTCAATAAATGAAATTACCTTCTAGTATTCAAAAATTCCAATTTATACATTGAATTCAGCTTTAAAAATATTAACATTCAAAATTAACTTTATCTATGCTAATAAATCAAGTAAAATATTATATATTATATATATATATATATATATATATATATATAGAGAGAGAGAGAGAGAGAGAGAGAGAGAGAGAGAGAGAGAGAGAGAGAGAGATTTTGGGTTAGACATATCATGAAAGTGCTGTAAATTTGCAACTTTTTAATTGCACTTTGCTCCGCGTTGTTGTTATAAATATTTTTCTATTAATATTGTATTCCACATGACATAAAAAAGCAATAGAATTAGCATCTTTTCGATAGCACCACCATACCTTTTATTGCCACGTCATTGCGATACCATGATAATGGTGATTTAAATCATTGGTATGCAATGCTTCTGGTGCTGGGAGTTGAGAGGTAGTATAGTTTGATTACTCCAATAATTGGGCCCGTCCGTACGCAACCGACCAGCATGCAGCGTTTTATAACGTCCCTGACAACAAAATATTGTCACGCGCCGATGAGCACGGGAAGGCCGTAGCCCCTAGCTGACTTAGACTAGCTGTTAGGAAAGCTCGTTTCTCCTCGATCAGTGTATGTGTTTAATTTTCCTGGTGAAGCCAGCGGTTTATTGCTTCCCCTGAAAATGTTTACTCCTCCGTTCCACAAAGAGTGTATTTCTAATTTTTTTTAAGACAGATTAGTATGCAAGGTAAATGACTAATGTGATCCTCATTACTCTATGCATAAGCGTGCTGGTACTTTGATTTCTACCGGCACTTAAATGCACATGCATACATTTACAGCTCTTCATGCAGAAAATTAGTGGGAGCAAAATTTTTTCAAATTTTAGAGTGGAGTTATGGAAATTAATGGACTTTGGGTGGACCCTACGGACTAAAGATGCACTCTTTGTGGGACAAATTTTGAACACTAGAAATGCATTCTTTGTGGGACAGAAGGAGTATTACTAAGGTCTCTGTTTGGAACACTAAAATTTTTCAAAACGGCATCATGAAATGCACTGGATAATGTGGCAAATTGCACATGCCAGAACAAGTCTAGATGAAAAGTTCATAATATATTTCCCTTTTTGACGTTTAGTACGTATGCGGTGTTAAAATTTGCTCAGTTGAAGCCAAAAAAATTGCACATGTCAGCACAAATCTAGATGAAAAGTTCATAATAATTTCCATCTTTGACGTTTAGTACGCATGCGATGTTAAAACTTGCACAGTTGAATCCAAAAATTTCTTTTACATAAAATTGTAAAGTTTTGCTATCAAATTGTTGCCATCGTCATCACCTATTTGCCCTAGCAAGCACCATAATCCAAATCAAGGATAGTAATCTCGGCGAAATTTCACGATATTTTGGTGAAATATCAGATTTCGGTCTCTCCCGAGATTCATAAGCTCGACGGAATAAAAAATTTGAAAATTTTTTTTAAGTTGCTATACTGATTTTTGGAAATTTCAAGTATTTTGACTAGATTTGATTCACAATGACCGGATTTGCTTTTTAGCAAGCAACTTCCCTTAGTCCAGATGGTTAGGAGACTTGGTTTCGACCGAGTGGTCTGGGTTCGAGTCACGTTGGCTCTATTTTTTTCTTTGCCACCGCTTCCTTCTCACTGCAGTCCATGTTGCTTTCTTTACTTGCGCCTGCAAAAAGGGAAACTGCTATTGCCAGGAACACTGCTTGCCTGCACCAATGGTAGTTTCACGGCTTCATAAAGGAAGAATAATTAGCATTTAATTAGTAATCAGCTAGGTTATTCGACTATGACATTCTCAAGCCAACATTCACTCTTAGGGCATGTCCAATGGTAGAGCCAACTATTGGCTATAAGAAAGCTCCATGTCACTTATAGCTAGTTTAAAGACAAGCTCTCCAATGGGTTGGCTATAACATACTCTAACATTAAATGGGGGTCCACATGTAATTGTCTTTTATTTTTCTTGAAAAACACTATAGCCTGGCTCTTAGTTAAGAGCCAGCTCTTGTCTCTCTTCTCTACTTCTCTCCTCCACATAAGCAAAAAGATGAGATGGGCTCCTTATAGCCTGCTGACATGTCTCCATTGGGGATGCTCTTAACTACACTATCTTCACTGTTGAGCTGCATAATTAAAGGCTTCTGATTCACTTGGAGCTCCCCCATATCTGCATGCGGTTACTTGCTTTCTGTGTCGGTTCGGTCAAAAGAACTGACATTAATAGCTCTCTATCTGTATCAGTTTTTTTTGTGTCGGTTCGGTCAAAAGAGCAAGGTTAATAATAGAGCCCATGGTGGGCTTTATAGTGTTGCCATGTCACACATAGCCAACAAAAAGTCTACTCATATAATAGCTCACTCTTGATACAAGCTATACATTTAATACTTGGATCACCTCTTCCTCTCACAAAGTGTCTTGGAGTCCGTGAGCAGCCTTTGGCTACAAGTAAGTAGCCCGCTTTCTTTCTCTCTCCATTTCTCTCTCTTCCACCTCATCACAGATCTGATGTGGTGCTTCTTGCAGCCCGCCTACATCACCTTATAATACTTGCTCTTATGTTTAGAAACCGATAGCAATACTACAAGCGACATCTCTATCGGTTATTTTTGGAACCGATAGCAATACTTGCATCTTTATCGGTTCTTTGTTTGAGCGATAGAAATACTATCTCACATCTCTATAGAGATATTAGTTTGCAGGTGAGCATTTGTTCAAAGATTCTCTATCGGTTCCTCAATCCGGTAGTTGAGCATTTGTTCAAAGCATTTTTTTAGAGACTAGCTAACAGTGAGCATATAATACATTCAAACATTTTGCAGAAAACTTAAAGAGGCATTCTATAGCACGGTTGGGACTACCTAGCAGCGAGCATATAATACATACAAACATTTTGCAAAAACTTAAGAGGCATTCTACCAAAATCTCAGAAATCACGGTGTCAGAATTTTATAAACTCGCTGGAGTGTAATCATGATTCAAAATTTGTAGGATAGCTTAATCACTGACCCAGAACCCTTATATAAAAGTTTCAAAAATTTTAAACTTGTTTTAGTTGCTCAGTCAAATCTATGTAAGAAATACATGTAGCACTGTAAGTCTTTTATCAAGACAGTAGCATCGTCATAGTTTTTGAAAATTTCTCAAGATTTATCATCATATGAAAATTTTACGGGAATATTAGTGATGCATCAGGACCATCTACAAAAATTTTCAAAATTTTCTAATGTGGTTTGAACCATTTTTCATTTGGTTGAAATTTGCCGACCAGCCTTCAATAGCACTATCCAAAATTTTGAAAATTACTCATTCTTGACCATCATCTAAAAATTTTATGAGAATATTATGGATGTGTTAGTACCATCCATAAATTTTTTTAAAAATTTCTAACGTGGCTTGCACCATTTTTTATTGGGTTGAAATTTATCGGTTAGCCTTTTTTCAGGACAGTAGCACTGTTAGAATTTTCAAAAATTCCTCAGGCTTAACAATCATCTAAAGTTTTTATGGGAATATTAGTGATATGTCTGGACCATCTACAAAAATTTCAAAAAAAATTAACGCGTTTTGGACCAATTTTCATTCAATTAAAAATCACCACGATCTCAGTAAATCATGCTAAGATCTCAACAAATCTCAACGAGATCTTAGAAATCTCGGTAAAAAAACAAATTTGAATTTATTTTTCCTTTTGGATTTTGTCTGAAATAACAAGATTTCAGAGGATGATGAGATGTGAATAAAGAATGAAATTTGGAACCTTGATCCAAATACAACTATTACTATACAGTAAACCTATATCTTCAGCATTAACCCATGTCTATGTCTGCAGCATTAGGTGTTGGTAGCAGATAGATGCACCCTAGTACATAGGTGTTGTAGGGCAAGGCCATCACCCTTTATGAACCAGCGAAGGTCCTTCAAGAGGAGGAGACTCTCCGATCACTACCAGGTCAGCCCTCGAGGGGTCACCAAGGAGCTAACACCCCTAACCCTTGAGGGGCAGGGCGAAGGCTTTGGCAGAAGGGCGAAGGGGGATTGGTCCATCCGGTCAACCCCCTCCGGACAACTCGAAGAGGGTACCTCTGAAGGGTCAACACCTAGGAAAGAGCACCTGGAAGCCTACGCACAACGGGCCCACTAGCACCACAAGGCTAGCTAGTGGAGAGAGAAAGTAGCTCAATGCCCCTATAACTCTAGGATCCTCCTATGGGTATTGTTGTAATCTCATATCTTTCTCCTAAATGGCCTTATTAATAGCCATGGGCTTATGTATTAAAAGATAGGGCAATGAAAAATAGATAATATGAAACCACACTGTTCATATTTGGTTCACGTACTTATGCTCCTTTGCTCTAAGAGCCTCTGAACACACCCCCTTCGTAGGGGTAGCATCGAGGGCCCTCATCTTTATACTGTTTTGGCCCTGTATACACAATAATAGGAATGAAAATGAACCTGATAATTCCCACCCGATCAGATGTCGTATCAGGAAAAATATGTATTAAATACCATTTTTATTCTCAATCTGTATCTGATATTATCTATATCCATATCCGAAAAAGATGGGTAATTAGGGCATGAGAAGAACAATAGCTGCATTTAGCAATATACAACGAATCAACAAAATGTCTATTCAATAAAACATCTACATCCTTTAATATGCTCCGTGACTTTCAAGTCATTGACTAATTTATAATACGAATCTACATTTAATTATGTTTACATTGTTAAGTAGGATAAATAATTCTCTAATGGGTGCTATAATTTTATATTTTTGTTGCTGAAGTTATATCTTTTCTTTATGTGCATAGTATCCATTAAGTCTCAGTGACCGATCAAATCTTAGATGTATTCTAAATTTTTTTATCTGTATCTGTATTTAATTTTAAATCCGTTGTAAAAATATAACTTAGCACACGGAAAAATCAATATCAACCATTATCCGACCGTTTTCATCATACCGGGCCCACCGGCGGCCTAGGCCACCCGATGTCACTGTCACGACGGGGATAACCGGATATCCATTGCATAATGAGTTAATGACACAACACAACCGCGCGCACAGTTGGATCGCCCACGAAACACAGCTCGCCCCGCTGGAGGCACGTGGGCCTAGGCGTGGGGTGCTAGTGAAAGCGACGCAACGGGGAGAGCCCAACGGTTTGATCAGGGTGAGCACTGGAGCGCTGGGGGACGAGTCGCCGTCCGTCCTCGCTAGCTGCCGCCGCGGGGCCCGACCGAGACCGGTGGGCCCCGCGCGCCCCTCCCTGTCCGAAATGGGCAGGAATTATTTGGGTTTTCCCACCCTCCCCTGCATGCATGCACCCCCAGTACTCCCCAGCTTTGTTTCTTTGGCCCGCTCACCACCCTAGCTTCTCTCGGATGCTTCACAATTTACACAAAGGAAAGGCCAGACCATGAGCACATCTCTCTCTCTCTCTCTCTCTCTCTCTCCCCATGGAGCATCGCATGGCATTGCACTGTCTGAGCAAGGCCTTAATGCAGCTTGTTGGGATGTGGTTGGATGGTTCCATCTCACATGCACCAATTAATCCCACAGGGGGGGGGGGGGGAGCTGGGGGCCGAGATCGATCGGGTAGTGGGGATGGGCTAGCTACAGCAGTACTCAGGAGTATGTACTACAGCGAGCAGATCTCGTTGTCATGGCCCCCTCGTGGTGATCTATGCTGCATTCATGCATGGGAGCTAGGGACACAAGTGCAGGGGAAATGTATCCTCCGATCCAGTCATTTTCTTCGCGGGTGGGGGTGGGAAGGAAAGGTTTTGCTGGTACCAGTACTGCTTTGTACGCCTCACTATTTAGCAGTTTATCTATGTGCATGCATGCTGTCAGCTAGTGCCAGCTGCTGCATGTTAACCACATAACCTTACGTTACTGTTGTTCTACTACGCTTGCAGTACTGCCGCACAAGACATGTCTGCGTACTGTTGGCAGTGATGTTATGATCACCCAGAAGGAGCCCGGCCCGACTTACCCAAATTAAACGCGTCCGACTTACTACTAGCTAGCTAGATTATGAAAAGGGGGGGTCGATATAGCAAGACAAATAAGGATTGAAGTTCCCCTACAAAAAAAAAAAGGTTGAAGTTTCCCTAAAAAAAGATTGAGGTTCCCCTCTAAATAATAAGGATCTTCAAGAGATTTTGCTGTCCGTCGATATCTCTTAGCAAGTGGTCCTATAGTTCTTTCTGCCCATATTGAGCATATACTAGTAGTCTAGTAGCACGCGGTAATGACCGTATCGCGCGCCCTCGTGTGTGATTAATTCTTGGCAACGTACTGCACCCTAGACCATCATCATCATCAGACACAGAGAGTTCTCTGCTCTCGTTAGATAAGCAGCTTTATCTTTAATTATTGGTACCGATGGAGCCATAAAAATTTTCACTGCTACAGAAATGGTCGTCTGGGAGGGGAAAAGGAAATCCTTCCTTCGCCTCGGTGGTGAGAATGTATCATAGGTGGAGTCAGTGGGGGAGAGGCGTCGGGGGAGGTCCTGGACGTGGATGGCGTCCCCCGCCTCTGTTCAGGGGGCAATGGGGTCAACGAGGCCGATTCCCTCAGTGGAATCCGCACCAGTGGTTTCCTCCAAGCTTCCCAACTCGACCTCATCAGCCTCTTCAACCTCAGCGACAACAAATGCAAAACACATCAGAGAACCTCCCTGTGCAAACCTCTGAGGCAAATCAATCTCAGGCTAAAGGTAAACTTCTAGCAGATCCGGTAGCTATAGAACCTCCTTATGTGAAATCGATAAGCTATAACTGTGGGGAGCCGGGACATTTGGTTGGAAATTGTAAGAATCCGAAGTTATGTTTCATTTGTGAAGAATCGAGTCATTAGGTTGAGTATTGTCCGATTCGTATGCAACCTCAAAAATCTGCTAGGTTTATTGGTAGTGATGCCAGCGGTTTAGGATTTTTTTCATATTGAGGTGCCTGAATGCAGTAGGAGTTCTACTTTCAGATTTAAAAACTGTGGGATTATCACTATTGATCAGGGGGAAATTACTCTAGAGCAAATGGAAAAGAATTTGGCTAACATCTTTGATGATCAATGGCCTTGGCAAGTTAGACAGTTATAGAGCTTTAGGTTTCTTGTAAGATTCCCTCCTCAGAAGAAAGTATCTGATCTTGCTCTGCTTCCGAGTTTTAATTTGAATAAACCTAGAGTTAATGTGTATATTGAAGCCCGGAAAGGGGATTTAGATGTTTTTGATGAACTTCAAGAGGTTTGTATTCAGATCAGAGGTATTCCTCTTAAATGGTGTACTTGGAAGGTTTTTGAACAAGTTGCTTCTTGTTTTGGGATTCTAGTAAATGCTGATTGGACTGGTATGTTTAAGAGCTTTTATGAGGTGGTGAGAATTCAAATTGCTTATAGAGATCCTGCTAAGATTCCTCAGCAAAGGATGTTGGGAGCTGAAAAAAGTCTATTCAAGATAAATATAACAGTAGAAAAAGATGAGACTCATGTAGTAGCTGATGATAATGATCAAAATGATGATAATGACGATGATCTTGATGACTTAGATGATGAGGATAAGAAGGATGGTGGTAATGGAGATAACATGGATACTAAACAAAATAAGCCGGCTACTAGAAAATCTCTTTCTGGATCTTCTACCAAGAACATCAAGAATAATGCTGCCGATAAATAAATATACATATTTAAAAGAAAAATCTAGTGATGGTAATGAATCTAGATGCCTTCTAAGATCAGTGGAAAGAAATCTTGGGTTCAAATGTTGCAGGAGAATGTTAATATTAGATATAAGGATGATATTGTGGATAGTGACAAATGCTATAAACTTCTTAGAGATTTGGAGATGATTAATTCTGATGAAGAAATTGATGAATTTGCAGAGGAAGAGTTTGATACTCAAGAATCCTTGAAAGTTCTAGATTCTGATTATATTAATAGATCTATTGAAGAATCTATGCATGATTATCGTGTCTTTCCTGCTCAAAATGGTATGGGAGAAAAGAATAATGAAAAAACTGACTCTGCAGTTGAAAGAATTACTAAAGATGATGAAAACTCTGATTTAATGCATAATAGTGTGATTCACAAAAGGCAGAAACATTGGGGTCAGTCCCATGTAAAAGAAGAAGCAAAAAAAAAATGATCAAGGAAAAACTGTTTTGCAAAAAGCTCAGGAACTTCAACGGCAGAGGAATTTGGAGAATTGTCCAAAATCTAAAGGTATATCTTCTAAAAGTTCTTTTGATTCCTTTTCTGTTAATGATTTAAATATTCTATCTGAAAAGTCGATATTATGATGGGAAGTTCGAACATTGAAAAAACTGAGAACATTATAGTTTGTAAAGAAATTGATGCCTGGAGAGTTGCTAAGTTTGAGCAAAGTGTCTCTGTTGGAGATTGCTCGGGTAACAATGAATATAATTCTGAAAGTGATATTAATATGACTGTTGAGAGTACTATTATGCAAAGCCCGTCCACTATTTCTCTGAAGGAGGATTATGTGGAAATGGTTGAGTTAGAAGGTTGGACTACCGTTGGTAAATATAAATGGGGGCAAGCACCCCATTAAAAATAAAATTAAATGTGAGGTATATTTTGGAATGTTAGAGGCCTAGGATAATCTGGAAAGACTCAATGCATAAGGGATCTTATTGGAAATAATAGGGTAGATTTTGTTGGCATCCAAGAAACTAAGAGAGAAAATTTTAGTATGTCTTTTCTAAACAATATTAGTGGTCCAAAAAATTTAGATTGGCACTGGCTTCCAGCCAAAGCCACTGCAGGTGGTATTTTGGTTGGTATTAACTCTGAAATTTTGGAAATCTTGCATGTTGATATTAAGGAATTCTCTATTCAATGCGTGCTTAAGATCAAGGAAACTGAGTTTGTTTGGAGACTAGTAACAGTATATGGGTCACCTTATGAAGAGGGAAAGCAAGCTTTTATTTCTGAGCTTCATGAAACTCTTATTGTTGATGATCACACCCCGATAATGTTGGGAGGGGGTTTTAATTTGACTAGATCGCAGTATGATAAGAGTAATAGAAAGGTTGATCACAAGTGGTGTGATAAATTTAATGAATGGATAGATATGTGGGGTCTTATGGAAATGTATTTAACAAGGAGGCATTTTACTTGGGCTAATAATCACAGTACTCCAAATATGTTGGTAATTGATAGAGTGTTTTGTAGCACTTCCTTTGAGGAGAATTTTCCTTTGGCAATAGTGTCGTCTCTTCTTAGAATTGGGAGTGATTATACCCCTATTCTTTGGGATTTTGGAAATGGTTTGATTCAAAATAAACTGATATATAAGTTTGAAAAATGGTGGCTTCTACATGAAGATTTTAGTAATACCGTCTATAAAGCCTGGAACATTTCGGTTAGAGGAATGAGTGCTATGGATAAATGGCAAGTCAAGATTAGAAATATTAGGAAGGTTACAAAAGGTTGGAGACATAATGTTGAATCTGAAATTAAAAAAAAGGAAGAGAGTGCTCTTAGATGATTTTGATAAATTTGATATTCTCTCGGAATCTAAAACTCTTTCGTCTGAAGAGGAAACAGATTGTCTTATGTTAGAAAAGAGATAGAGAAGATTTGGAGTATGGAAGAGACAAAAGCTAGACAGAGGACTAGGGAAAGAGATATTAAGGAAGGGGATAGAAATACTAAATACTTTCATGCGGTTGCTAATCAAAGAAGAAGGAAGAAATTTATTACCATCCATGATACTAAAAGTATGCTTAATATAGCTTGTGATTACTATAAAACTCTTTTTGGTTTTGAAGCTAAATCTAAAGTTAACCTGGGGGATAACTTTTTCAAGGAAGATGATATGATTTTTGATAGTGAAAATAGTTTACTAGAGGCTCCTTTTACTGAAGATGAGGTTAAAAAAAGCAGTTTTTGAGTTTTGTTCGGATGGTGCTCCGGGCCCTGATGGTTTGTCTTTTATCTTCTATCAGAAATTTTGGAATGTTATTTAAGAGGACTTGTTAGATTTGTTTAGAGATTTGGAAAAAGGTGACCTAGATTTGTTTAGGCTCAACTTTGCTATGATCTCTCTGATTCCCACAGAGAATAATGCTAAGTGTTCTTGTGGTCCTTGCTCCTGGAAGCTTATTTGTCTTGGTCTTGGTCTTGCTACTGAATTTGGCTTGGCTTCATGTTTGGGATTGTGCATGATGGCTGTGACTTTGTTAGCTTGAGAAGCTTTCTTGGGAGCTTCCCTGGTCAAATGACTTATGGGGGTTAATTGGCTCGCTTGGGAGGCTAGGTGTCTTGTATACTTGGAATGCTACAGTCTTATGCCCTAAGGCTTAAGCTGTGAGTTGGCTTCGGTTGGAGTTCTATTCTAAACTACAGTGTTCCAAGCCTATCCATTTTCAGTGGGCCTTTTTCCCTTTTTACTGTGAGAAATAACAGTTCTATCGCGTGATATTTCTGAATACGCGTGTCTACGACTTAATTACAGGTTTGTTAAATTGCCGAATGATGATATCCAAATTCGTGAGAGGTGCCGATTTGGCCCTGGACAAATCTAGTATATTAGTGCATGACCAAAAATATGGATATGATGGTAATTCTAATTCTCATTCTATTTAATTAATTTAATGCTTTAAATTTGCTCTCAGTTTTATACGCGTGCAATTAAATTTGCAAGTTACAATAAAGAGTCGAAGGTCATCGGTGTTTTACAATTATATTCTTGTAATTTTTATTGTTGAGATGTAATTGTTCATTTCTGTAAATTTGAAATCCGAGTTGTAATTAAAGATTCAAGGGTTATGATTTAAATATCTTGTAATCTATTTGTAATAGTTTCATTGTAATACTAGTTCTCTGATGGTTAATTTAATCCAATTGCACATTTTATTTTATTTTAATACCTCATTTGAATTGCTTGATTGACTGGGTTATTTCACCTAGCGCCACAGCTTCCGCAATAGAGGCTTTTCGATTCTCCTTGTAGTTCCATAGCTCCGGCATAGTACCCATTTGTTTGACATCGATAACTAATTGACTTCAGTCATATCTCTTAATCCTACAAAAGTGATCATTTTGTTGTGAAAATATGCTTTCTTGGTATACTATCAATTAAATACTAGAAACATTTATATTACCTCTATAAGCTCATGTTTGGCTTCCTCTAGCTCTGCATTCGCCCAACTATCCTAAATGAATCATGAGCGTCGTGTAAAGAGATGAGATTCAATATCTTGCAATTTGTCATCTATGTCTTTCAGTTTTTGTTCCATCTCATAAACCTTTTTTGTTAACCCAGACTTTCTCTTCAGTTGTTCTATCTCCACCCAAGTTTTCGTTTAACATCCAACAGCTTTTCCATATTTTCTATCTTGTTTGTAGGCTCTATTTTATATATGATATACTTGCTAATATACTCAAAGTAAATATACTCACAATTAGATAATTAAGCATATACATGACAATTAATATTAATTGAGGCACACAACTAGCAATCAAGTTCAAATTTATTTTATGTTCTCAGATGTCGGGCTACCTTAGTCTCTGACATCAACATTACTCTCAGTTGGTAGTATTTGAGTTTCTGTCGGTCTCCTTTAGCATATGACTGTACATGCATGGCAGAGACCTGCTGTCAATTAAGTAAACGGAGGGAGCGCCGTCCAGGGCATACATCAACCAAAATGCCCCTAGCTAGGACCTACTGCATTTGATCTCCGTGAATGTTCCTTTTGGACATGTAATTTGCACCAATTTTTACCTGATCAGAAAGTAGATACATATGTATCTATTGAAAGCGAAAAGGGCCCGGGATCGATTGGGAGACTGCAGGGTGTACAGGAGCTGAGGCTGCGCTGCATGCAGGCAGGAGGACCACCGATTCTGGGATGATAAGGTCCCAATCCCTCATCAAGGAGATGTTGTGCAACCAGGCCTGAGCTGGTCAGGTCTGCGCGCGTCTTGGCCGGAGCAACAGTACTACGGCTCCTATCTATCTTGATAGCTACCCTATCGAGACTCGAGAGACACAGAGAGATCAATAAGACGTCTTCAAGACACAGATTTGATCATAAATTTTTATTTTAATATGTTTATAAAACTCAACAAAATTATAATATTATGAAAGTATTTACCGAGACAAGTCTACATATATAATTTTCATGTATCTAATTTAAATATTTAAAAATATATCGATAGTCAAAGTTTTAAAAGTTTGACCACCACTATATCCAAAACGTCATCTTTTTAAGACTGGAGGGAGTATAAGACGCACACACACTACTCATATAACTAGCTAGATACTCTCTCTCTCTGGTTATAAATAATTGTTGTTTTGGACATAAAAATTAGTGTTTAAAGTTGTATTTTGGAGATCATTTTAGTGCTCAAAATAATAACTATTTATGATCGGAGCGAGTAGCTAATTGTTAACTAGGGTCGAGGCCAGGTCAAGGTTCCAATTTCGTTTTCGGTTCACATCTCATCACCCTCAGAAATTCAATTTTTTTTGTGAAATCTCGTTATTTCAAATGAAATTCAAAAAGCAAAATTCAAATCTAAAATTTTTTGGACCGAGATTTTTAAAATCTTGGTAAATTTCAACTAAACAAAAATTTATTCAAAATCTACCAAAAAATTTTGAAATTTTTTATGGATAGTCTTTGACACATCCACAAAGGCAAGGCGTGCGTCCGGGCAGAACTTGCAGCCCTCTACGTCCTCTGGGTATCAAAGGCAAGCGACCCTTTACAAGCCCAAATTGAATTGTGATGTATGCTCGCTCTCTGCACGAATTGGAGGATCCCGTTTAGGCTGCTAAAGAAGGAAAAACTTGTGTGTGTGTGTGTGTTTTTGTTTCATGCAGGAAGTTTCGGTTGGAGGTGGAGACTGGAACAGAGGCTACATTGGCCTGAGGAGCATGTTAGCAAGGGCCTGTCCGGAGAAGAGCAGGCTGTGGATGTATTTACTACCTTGACTATTTAATGTTGAACCGAATGTTCGGTCCGAATAAATTCAAATTCGGTAAAAAAAAAAAAACCAAAATTTTGATAAAATTTACCAAAATTTGAAGTTAGACTTTGAATTTTTTTTCAATTTTTTTAATCCAGTCGGGATTTAGGATTTTGTAAATTTTTAAAATTTTGCTGGAATTTCGAACCTTGGCCCGATCACGTGCGTGTCTTACTCAGTTTCATGCAAGGGAATATAAAGGTGCACGCGTACGTACGTAATACGTAGTCCTCCAGTGGGCGGGGTACGCGCGCTCCGTGTGGGAAGCATGCGCCACGGATACGATCAAGACGGCCGCCGTGCGCGTGGTACGTGGTGTACACGCGCGCGTACACTGTCTTGTCGTGCATGCCATGCCATGGAATAATGGATGCTCTCGTCTCGTGAGGCACGCACGCGGCTAGGGAGATACTAGTGAAGCTCCGTTGCGTTTGCGTGCTGTCTAGGCTCTAGCAGGTTAAAATTTTCGTTTTAGGCAAATCTCGTTAACGTCCAAATCCGATTTTTCATCGTGATCTCGTTATTTCGGACGAAATCTGAACGAAATTCAAAAAGCAAAATTTGAATCCGGTTTTTTTTAACCGAAATTACCGAGATTGCGGTCAAAAAACCGAAATTTCGGTCCATTTAACCGAGGTTTCGGCCAAATTAAAATGATCTAAAAAGTGTGCAAAATTCGTTAATTTTTTTTGAAATTTTGGTCAGACATGGAAAACGACTTGAAGAATCCAATCCGGTCAAACTTGGTTAAATCCGATCATTTTTTGGTCAAATTTCAGTAAAAAAAAACCGAGATTTCGGTCTATTTAGCCGAAATTTTGCTGAAAAAATAGGGTACTGTAGCACTTTTAAATTTTTTTATGGTTTTTTAAATTTCGTCGGGATTATGGAACTGGGGGGGGGGATTCGAAATCCAAAATTTCGCGGGATTTCGGTGGGAATTTGAACCCTGGGCTCTAGCGGTTGTCGCTGGGGCCTTGTTACCGAACGTACACGTACCACCGTTGTACTTCCGTATGGACAGAGCGAACGTACGTTTATTTGGTTCCCTCATCGCCTTTTTCCTGCGCAGTTTGCCAGGTAGCACTTTATATTGTGCTATGTGGAGTCGTGTGTGATATGTACTACGTAGCACTGATTTTTGTTTTTGTAAAAACGTAACTTTTGTTTTTTTTTTAAAAAAAATTAACTGGCTAAGAGCCGTAGTCGAATTTGTAAAACCACATAGTTCGTTGTTAAAAAACAGAGATGTGTCGTGTGGGGAAATTTGGTCCGAGCTTTTCTTTTCTTTTTTTTTTTTAAAAAATATAATTCCGGTTTTTCTAGTGTTTTTTTAAATTGGTTGGCTAAGAGACCCGTCGTCGAATTTACGTAACAATGAGGTTCTTTGTTTGAAAAACGGAACCATGGGTCCTTTTTATTAAAAAAAATGGTGGAATAACCTATCTATAATTTTAGTTTACTGATAAAGGACCACTTCACGAATATGTCAAATTATAGGCTCTTTTTTGTAAAATAACCGGTGAAAAGACTTAAACATAATTTCAAAATTTTGTAGAGGAACTCCTCACAAAGACGCTGACGTGGCTCACTGGGAGGCCGGCAATCCTATACTGCATATGTATTACTAGGAAGATTCGCGCGCTACGCCGCGCCGTGCGAAATTTGATAAAAAAATGATGAAAAGCGGGAAAAAACGGAAAAACGACGGGCGAAAAACGAATTTACGTTTTTTTTTTGGGAAACGGCCAACGAAAACATTTTTTCCATGTTCCGGAGAAAACAAGGTTCACGGAAATAATTTTTTCAGGCAAAACGAAGAAAGAAAACGGCTTTCCATATTTTTTGTGGGGAAATAGCCACCGAAAACAGCTTCCCCATGCTCCGGAGGAAAAACGGATCACGAAAACATTTTTTCGGAGCAAAACGGAGAAAGGGAACGGTTTTCCATATTTTTGTCTTGAAAAAACGGCCAACGAAAACATTTTTCTCATGCTCCGGAGAAAAATCGGATGACGAAAAATATTTTTTGGGCAAAAGCGGATAAAGCTTGATCTCCCAATTTTTTGGAGAAATAGCTATCGAAAACATTTCCCCCATGCCACGGAGGAAAACCGATCACGAAAACATTTTTCGGCAAAAGCGGAGAAAAGAGAGCGGTTCTACATTTTTTTGGAAAAGCGGCTAACGAAAATATTTTTCGCATGCTCTGGAGAAAAAGCGGACCACGAAAATATTTTTGGGACAAAGCGGAAAAACCGATCACGAAAACATTTTTTTCGACCAAAACGGAGAAAAGAAACGGTTCTACATTTTTTTTTGTGGAAAAACGGCTACCGAAAATATTTTTCGCATGCTCTGGAGAAAAAACGGACCCCAAAAACATTTTTTTGGGACAAAACGGAGAAAGGACCCGAACGTAAAGCGCGAGGACCTATTTGTTATAATTTTGGACTTGTTCGCTATTTTGAATAATTAGGAAAGGGCTCGCTCGCGATTGGCCCTTAACGGGAGGGCCTCCATGCAAAACGGGAAACCAGGGACCTAAACGCGAATTGGAAAAAATATTCTTCTCTCACATAAAATCGCGCAAGGATCTGGACGTAATTCGAAAGAAACGCGGGGGGCTTTTGGCAAAAACGCCGACAACACGTGGGGGGGCCGGTTGGCCCCAATCCTAGCCCTCATAAGGTGGGTTACCATAGATAGATAGATATAAGGAGAGATATTGCACGTACGGTTTGCACCACATGGATATCCGCATGAGCCATAGAAAACTAATCCATGTATGTAAATCATGCGTAGCTTGATCTCATACGGAACAAATTAATGTGGGGAAGTGGAAGGAAATTTTGCAAACAATCTAGTATTTCACGCGGCTTTGCAGCTTGTTTGCTAACTAAGTACTCATAAAACCGCCCCTCTAGCTAGTGATGTGGCAGAGCATCGAAGGCAAAACTTGTGTGCATGCTAGCATTTTTGTGCAGTACGTGAGACCCTCACTGTAGTATAAAAGAAATATTCTAAAGTGTATACTGTGTTGGTCTTATGATCAGAAGCTAGCACGCACAAACACAATTTGAAATCACAACCATACACGATGTTTTATTTCATATAATGGTGGAAGTATTGATACAATATGACCGGTGAGGTGTAATATCCCAGATGAACTTTAGGGAGAATGTAATATTCTAGGAGAACTCCAGGGGAGAAAATCTAAATTTCGGAGGTATTTTCAGTTTCTGAGCCATCTAGTCAGGCCTTTTGGGGCCTGAAGGGGAGGGGGGATTCCCCCCTCCAAACCCTAGACCTTCCCCCTTCCACCCCTTGGCCGCCCCTCCCATCCCTTGGTGCGCCTCCACCCAGCCTCCTCTCCCTTGTTCTCCAATTTTTTGATCTCCATTGCCGGCCCCGGTGGATCGAATTGATAGAAGTGCTGTAGATCGGGCGGGTTCTTCGTGTCATCTTCGATTCCGTGGTTGGGTAAGAGAAATCACCCTTTCTTTAGGATTTTGTTTTCAGGTTAAGGTTGATTTTGGGAGTGTTTAGATGGTTTTGTCCTTGGTTTGCACGTTGGGAAGAAGAGATTAGAGGTGGATTCAATTTCGGGACTATTTATGGTTTCGCGGGCAGATTGGTGTGCTCTGTTAGAATGCAAATTAGAAATTTTAGAGGCATTTTATGGGTTTCCGGCTGCTACAAAAGTTGTAGATAATCGAATTATCTTTCACTGAAGACTGAAATCACTAAGTTTTGTTCAATCGTTTAAAAGTTATGACTCTTTTACCGAAGGCTATTCAATCGATGTCGCGATTGGTAGTGTCTGTGTTCATCTGCAGATTAGGGCAACTTAGAGGCCGAATCAGAATTTCCAAATACTTAGAAACAAATGGGAAATTTCCTGTAGATCACGAAAATGTATTCGTTTACTTGATTTGGAGTTGTATAACTCAAGTTATGATCGTTGGAAGGCTGTTGTCCCGGTTTGGCAAATTGCTGTTTTTCAGGGTTTAGGAGTGGGTCGTAGGATCGATGTCGTTATAAGTCTTGTGTTTGTTTTGTTGGTATGTTTTTGAGTGGAATGCATCTATTTGTAGGTGGTGTGACCCCAGGTGTGGCATCAATTTCTCGCCACACCGTTTCGAGAGGTTAAAGACAAGTGTATTGTGATGTGGGTTGGATGGTAGCGCAATGGTGGTCCTTTTGTTATGACTTATCAGCATGATTGAAATGATGTGTTGAGTTACCATGTTCTTACTCTTGAATTTGCTTAGGTTAATATGAATGACTATCTATGGATGTGAGAATTGGTTAATGTTTATGTATTGGGATATGACTATGCAAATGTTTACGAATGAAGTTTGCAATTTATATATGACAATTGCATTTGTGCATTCATGATGGAAAAGGCAACCCATGCTGATGCGGGTCTCTATGCTCACACGTAGTGAGCACGAAAGTCCTACCTCGTAGTCTCATTCACAGATGTGAATGGGAGCGAGTCAGTAAGAGTAGGCCCCTCCACGGGATGGAAGGGCATGAGAGGGTGCACACCGACGGGTGTGCCCTTGGCAATACCGGTATGTGCTAAGAAAAGAAGCATTTTTATAAGCATGCATGATGCATTACATAAATAAGAATGTGAATGAATGATTTGTGTGAACTTTCCCTCACATGGTTAAAGTCATGAAGTACATTTATATGTATGTTACATGTTTATTTCTTGTCTCTCATTGCAATACACTTTGCTGAGTGATGAACTCACGCTTGTTGTTTAATGCTTTTTTTAGGTATCATGATTACGGCATTTGGGAAAGGGAGATAGAATTAATCACCACTTCAATTAGCGTCATTTCACTAGATGAATTCATAATTGATCCGCCTTGTGTTGGTTTACTTTATTGAACTATATTGTGGTTTATGTGTTGTTGGTTGTCGTGGTTAATTGTTCATTCCATAATCGTTCATGTGAGGATTAAATTTATGTTCTTGTGATGATATAGTTCTGAAATCCTTGATTTACAACATTGTTGTTATCTTTCTTTATTCCGTTGTGCTATGAAACTATGGGTGATTGTAACATCCTGAAATATTGTTGCATAAATAAACCTTTGAGAGGTGCTTCTATGCTCTTCCTCCTAATACAAGTTGCACAAATCTTGAAGCAAACGAAGGGGTAAGTAATCCTCATCTACCCTTCATTTATGCTTTAATATTTGTGCAACTTTAAAAAGGAAGAGCATAAAAGCACCTCTCTAAACCTTTTGGAAATATCAAAAATCTGAATCCTTAATTACTATCCTTTATTTTGGGTTTAACTTCAAAAAGAAAAGTAAGAAATGCTTTTGCCAAAATGGTGAAAAGTAAAGAGTAAAGTGTAAAAAGGTAATGAAATTTGTACCAAAGTATTTTGACCTGTTTTACCTCTTTTGCCAAGTCAAAAAGTGAAATTGGAGCATTAATTGAAGAGAAATGATTTAACTTTTATTGATTTGACAAGCATGTTCTATTTGATTAAAATTTTGTACAACTTTTTTTAAAAAGATTTACCAAATGTCCTTGTTAGTAACATCTACCTTTGGTAAAAAATTTAAAACTAATGACTATTTTTAGTATTTTCTTTAGAATTCAAAAACAGTAAGAGGTATAATTCGGTTTTGGTGCAAAAAGAATTTTTTAAAAATAATTATTGATCCAATTGCATTGAAAATTTTACTGGAGGTCCTTAGTATTGTTTTAAACGCTGGATAAATTTTTCAAAAAGTTTTATTGCATTTTGGCCCCCTCAAATAAATGTTTTCTGGAAATAAGAAAATGGAGGAACCCCACTTGTCAGATTTCTCTAAATTTAACTACAGGGAGTTTTTACTTGAAAATTTTACAGCAATATCGAGACTTTACTAGGACCCTAATTTAAAAATTTAAAAATGTTTCAAATCCATTTGACCCCTCATTTATTTACTTTACTGTTGTTGTCTGGGAGGAAGTCAAAAGTTTGATTTTTTTTCCTTTCTCTCTCCTTCTCTCTCTGCCGGGCGGTCTTACATGCCAACCCGACACTGTTTCCTCTCCTCCCTCCTTCTCTCTTCCTTCTCCTCCTCCTCTCTTTCTCCCCTCGTCGAGCCAGTGGAGCTCTCGCCGCCTCCCTTTGCCTGACGGTCCCAGCTTTTCCTTGAGGACAACCACTGCCCACCTGCTCCCATCACCGATGCCCATACCTCTGTCGTGTCGACGACGCCCATACTAGAGGTGTACAGCTTTACCTACAAGGAATGATCAACTCTATGTGCAAACGTTATTAACACACTTTCTTTGATGTGCCACAGAGAGATCATACATAACCGTTACATTATTCAAACCTAACTTTACACTAGCCCAGTTACGTCAAACCTTTGCTATGGTAGAAACAAACAATCGCATGAAACATAATAATTCTTTTTAAGTTCAACAAACAACATCAACAAACAACAACCGTTTCTCCCCATAGCCAGACGTACACCATTGCACCAGTATACATTTACCCACAAGTCACATGTGGCAGCTCCTTACAAGCAAACTCGACAGGATTTGCTGCTTGTGCTACTTTAGCCTTCCAATATGCAAAGCTAGTTTTAAATAACTTAACATGTTAGGACCGTCCCATACCAGCCCTCATGGATGTACGATTGTCTTGGCATGAAAATAACACAATAGTTCGGTCCTTGATCGACCCGGGCGATGCATCTCCCCATATCTACATGCTTATTATTTGCACTTCCGGCCATTGCCAATAATCATCCGCGTCAAAATCATAGTTTGTTTTCAGAAGAAGAAAATATCAATAATCACAATATTCCAACATGTTTGAGATTAAAGTTCATCATGTCCACAATTTTAGTTTATCACGAACAGTATAACCATCTGTTCGTGTCCCAATCTAAAGCATGGCTAAGCGTATGCATGTAATAATCGAATATACCCATTTTGTGTGTCCATTTATGAGCTAGGGTTTTCATCTATCGTTATTGATTAAGGGAAGCCATCAATGAAGGTTATAACTACCATTTTCCCACAATACAACAGTGTATATAAAATATAGCGCAGGCATGCAAGTTGTAATTTAATTTTTTCTTTTTAAAGGAAAAATGGGATCTACATGAAGTACTTGCCTTGCTATTTGTTGTCTTTAGCGATGAAGTCGAAGTCGTAACTTGGAGTAGTTGATGACAGAATCTGGAATGTCGAGTTCTATACGTCGTTCGAATAAGAACATAGCAGAAATACCAACTTTTAATAGTGGCAAAAAGAAGTCAAATGTACAATCAAATAAAATCAATACACAAAACAAGCAAAGTTGTGGGTTAAGGTTTCGTGATCTTACATGCGATTGTGTTACTTTTACATTACAGTCTTTATTACTGATTAACAGTTTGAGGGTTGCATCGTACACGACACCTATTCTTTATAAAATTTTTATTTTATGAATTCAAGAAGCTAAGATTATATATTTAAATATATTAATTTTTGAATTCAAGAGGCCAAAGGTGTATATAAGTTTATGTTAACTTTCAATTTTAAGAAGCTAAGATTACTTGGCTTAATAATATTAAGACTTAAGTCATTGTATGGCAAGTCACGTGCATCTGATATTTAGCCCTAAACGTTTGTATTTCAACTTGCATAGGGGTGAGACTTCGGGATTTAAACATACGATTCATAATGCTTAAGTTCATTTGTCAGTATTATGCATTCTAGGATTTATAATATACATAATTATACTTTTAATAGGATTCAGATGCAAAGCATGTTATAATAGAAATGTTTTTACGTAAAAGAGTACCCTAGCCTTTAGCCTTAGGGCAATCCAAGTTGATCTTATAATATTTTATTTTCAATTATTCATTTCGTGTTTTCTTAGGTATGTTATATCTCCCAAATGTAGGCACATGTTGATTAAAGGCTAAGAGTGTACTAGGTCTAGAATCTTATTTACAAATTGAAACCAATATTGACTAGAGTTAAGTCTAACCATTATTGTAGTATTATATGATCATGTTTTATAGATTATTCATAACAAGTTCCTACTTTTTTAGGACTCTTTTAGGCGAAATGCATGGAAATGGAAAGTTCCTACTTCTGCTGCTCTGAGAAAGAGGGGGCCTTTGTTTTGCAAGTTCTATGCTAACAAAAAGGCTGCAGCAGCCGGCCTTCTCCTTTGGCCTTCATCAGTTTTAGCTTTCCTTTTTGCCACTACGTGCCCTTGCTCTCTTCCTGCTTCCGGTGTGTGCACACTACAAGGAAACCTAATTGTTTCATTAAGCCTAAAATCGTTGAGATATGTATATATTATTACAACAAAATTAAATTTGTTGCAAACCGTTGCAATAAATAACACTATTGTAATAGCATTGGGTAACTAGAATCCAACAACCTAAATGCAAATAATTTCTACATCAAATTGTTCCCAACATGCAAAATAGTAAGTAAAGATTCAAACTTACTTGCTTATACATGTTAATGTAACCTAGCTTCAATTTAGATATTAAAAATATGACAGGGCATATCATACACTCCAATTTGGATGTCTATGTACTCTATGATCTAACAGGATTAGCTGAATTCAAAATTTCAAATATATTGCATAAGTACGTAACTTCCTTTTACATGGTTCAACTGAGATGAATAGCACTAATTATCAGATGAACTCATCAACAGTATAGCTTCAGCGGAGTGTTTCTCTTTGCTTTTTTGTCTAAAGAAGGGCTAACATGAACGTGCCCTTACAGATTCATATATGGAGGTATGGTATTGTTCAAATTTTTTTTGAGTAAAAAAATTATAACAAGAAGTTATAATAGTAGCCTTAACAGAATAACAGTGTAATATTTATCCAAAGTTTAATCTAGCCAAGCTTCTAAGATTGTGAATCAGAGAGAAACAGGGAATCCATTGAAAATGTTCTATATTCAGTTTTTAACCAACACGTATACTTAAACATCTAATTGAAATGCTACAATCCAAAGTTAACCGTATAGTTAGCACATCGTAAAAACAAGCTATCAGTGCAAATTCAAATATTCCAAGCATTGAAATAATCAAACATCTTACAAACTACACCACACTGCAGCAAGATCATCGAATCAAAAAAAAAAAGCTAGAATTGACGAGGATGAGGTGCCGACATGGAACAAGTATTACCTCAAACACCTGGTGGGCGATTTTACCGAAGGCAGCCAGAAATGAAGAACGACGACGACGGCATCCTATTCTACCTCTCCTCTGTTTGCAGTTAGTGGGAGACGATCATGGGTGTGGAGGTGACCGGCCGCCCCTACGATGATGACGGCAGGGATCTACGAGACTGGAGAGCGACAGAGACGGCGCGGTGGAGAACGACATTGGCGCCGGCAAGGACGGCGCGGTGGAAGGCGACATCGGCGACAGCGGGGTCGGCATGGTGGAGGGTGACATCGGGGTGGCAGGGGATCGAGGACGAGATTGGCGGCGGTGGGGTCGATGCAGTGCAAGACGAGATATGCTGCGGCGCGATCGATGTGGGGGAGGATGAGATTGGTGGCGGGATAGACGTGGTGGAGGACGAGATCGTCCGCGGGATCAACGCAGGGGAGGACAAGATCGGCGGGGGCAGTATAGTAGTTTACAAGGATGAAAGAGAGAGTGTTCGGTGAGAGGATACAGGCTGTTTTTTTCTTTTCCATATTTTCGCTGGGAATACTTGTATATATACGAGGGAACGAAATACTTCTAAATGAAATTGATGGATCCTTTCATCATTTTTTTTCATAAAAAGGACCGTAGTTTCATATATTCATGAACGGGTCCTCCACTGTTTTTGCAATCACTGATAGATTCTTTCACTATTTTTCCCCAAAAATGACACGTGGTTTTACAAATTCACGAACAGGCCCTCCACCAATTTTTTCAATAAAGAAGCACGTGGTTATGCAAATTCGCCGACCACTCCTAGAAAGCCAATTTTTTTTAAAAAAAACCACCGAGAAAAACAAAAATTACGTCATTTACAAAAAAGAAAAAACAACATGTAGTTCCGTAAATTCAAGAGCAGGTCCTCCACCGATTTTTTTACATGAAACCATGTGGTTACGCAAATTCGCAGATGACTCGTAGCAAGCCAAAAAAATTTAATTACACCACCGATAAAACCGATATTACGTTTTTTTTTTGCACAAAGAACCCTGTGGTTACTCAAATTCGCCGACGGTTCCTAACCAGCTAATTTTTTTTTAAAAAAAACACCACCGAGAAAACCAAAATTATATTTTTCCAAAATGTGCTTTGAACTATATTTTACACGGCGCGGTATCGCGCGCAACTCTATCTAGTATTTGTCCGTGGCAATGACAAGAGATATTGTAATAAATTATATATTGTTGCGATTTTTTCGTTGAAATGTATATAAATCCATTGTAGTGGCGTGTAAAGCATGTAGAGAAAACGAAAAAAAAAAAAAAAGATTAGACATCATGATGCGTATGACAGGTGTGGAATTAGAAGCCTCCGCATATCCGTATGATTACCATCCTGCTGCTATTATTGCTGCCAATAAATGTGAGCTCCATGTACGTAGTCTCATACTGCTACACTACAGCTCTTGCGCGACCCTTTTCATGGCCTCTAGTGTACTGTCGTCTGTAAACGACTGTTGTATTTGGCATTTCTGAAGTGCTACCGTACTGTCCAAATAGTAATCTCGGATCAGATGCATTTTGTTGTTTTCATAAGATAAACCTGGACATTTTGAGAATTGAGATAAACATGCTGTTGTTTTGGTGACCATAACATAATTATCAGTTGTGAAAGCAAATGATTAAAATTATAAGAGCTGTCACGATTTACAACTTGCATGTCAACATAAATTGAGTTAGGTCCAGATGGTTTTCCGAAGAAATTCTTCCCAAGTGATCACTCTATTGTATATACAGTACAGCTCAAGGTTTCTATTTTTTTTTTTTTAAAAAAAAGTACTGCTCAAAGTTCTCACTAGTCACTATATGTATATATAGCTAGACAAGTACTCCTAGATAGTAAGTGAACTCTAGCGCATACACAGGAGCAGTGCGTGCCTGTGTGCCTGTGTGGTATTGGTTTCGGGAGGAAACCATTGATGTCGACTGCATTGGTTTGTGTGTCCGCCAATTGTGCCCGACTTGGGGAGTTGAATGAGCTGTGCCAAGCCACCCAACTCACTGACAGCCCTTGCCAAGGGACCACTCTCTCTCTCTCTCTCTCTCTCTCTCTCTCGTGCATGGTCGTGGAGGAAGGAGACGGAGGACATCTGTACAGGTCAAAGTGCCATGGCGAAAATTGGTTGTTCAAAGTCATATGTTCCCTGCTGGAAAAGGCGTGTAAGCTAGCTAGCTTCAGGTTTGTCCATGGACTCATGGAGGCAGCAGATGCGGCAGGGCGGCTCGTTGGAGGCATCGACCGGCATGCATGTGTGTGTGCGAGTGCGCGTCGCCCTGATGAGATTGTTCCATCCATCCATCCATCCATCCATCTATCTGAGAGTGCGTGTGTGCGTGCGCATGCGTCGATCGATTGCTCTCTCTGACAGCACAGGTACTACTGCGGCCTTCCGAAAAGTAGGCAACCGTGTGTAGTCGACACTGCATGGCGCATCATCACTTCAATCTTTTACTCCATACGTTTCGCAGCGCCCTCTACGTT
The DNA here is from genome assembly GCA_036346355.1 of Rhipidocladum racemiflorum. Classification (NCBI taxonomy): domain Eukaryota; kingdom Viridiplantae; phylum Streptophyta; class Magnoliopsida; order Poales; family Poaceae; genus Rhipidocladum; species Rhipidocladum racemiflorum. Next base: position 62,977,865 of record CM070576.1, on the reverse strand, counting down.
ACGCCCGTAAAAACACCTGTCAGTACAGTAGTGATCTAAACATTGGATTCAACTGCATCTCTGCAGGCCTGCCGCCTCTCTGCATACCTTTTTTGATCGTCAACTTCTGGCAACATTTTTGTTTCGCGAGGAACATTTCTTATACTAGTTGGGGTTAATTTATTAACCGGGGGCAAATATGCATGTAACTCAAGTGGAACTAGCTGTTCGTACGTGACCCAGTTCAAGTTGGAAAAAAAAAAGGTTGTACCAAGATATATACACCGGTAAGATTTTGAGAGCATTTTTTTTTCTGCGATTATAGGGAAGAAAGATGCACATACACACACCACCATGCATGCACACCAATGGCACAAAATTCTTACCGAAAATATACTCATGTGTGCGCGTAAAGGTGGGCTCTAGGACGTAAATCCTTGTGGGTGAATTTGCTCATCCACAACTCGACTACCTCGACTGGTTTTTAACAGCAAATTTCAAAATTTGAGTAAAATGGATCACCTAACGGCGAGAACAACCAGGAGAAGGCATAGAAACAAGTGCAGCCAAGTCAATGAACATACCCGATTCGTTTTTTTTTTCCCAATTGCATGCAAAGGTTCTGAATTTTTTTAGCTGAACAAACGCATTTCTTGCTGGCAATGGAACAAATTTTTTGTGGAATCCCAGTTTTATGCTCTTGCGCGAGGAAGATCGATGCATGCATGATTGAATGGTAATTGGTCGATAAGAAATACCGAATTTATAAGCTTGCTAAGAAAATGCTTAGGCGTGCTTGCAGGAGGGGGATTTGATTCAAATTCAGATGACTTAGTTTACATTTGTGCTAAATCCTAAAGATTCTTCGTATAGCGACCCCCTCTTCCAAACAGGCGTTTAATTACTCTGCAACACTAGCTTGTCCATATCTATGAAAGTTTACGTGATTGTTCAAAGAATCCTGCATCTATTGATACTTATGCGATTCTGCCTCCGGAGACCATGTTTGGATGGGCTAAAGCTAATTGTTAGCTGGCTAATGGCTAGAGCTAATTGTTAGCCAGCTAATAATTAGTCCATCTAAAATTAGTCCAGGGCTGTTTGCATACATGGTTAATGGTTGGACTAATTTTTAGAAAAGTCATGTCTACCCCTCATAACAGCTGCTGAGCGAACGCACGGGTGAGGAAGTGAGGATAAAACCAGCGTAAGGGTATTTTAGATTTTTCCCAATGTGTTACTTACTATTAGTCCAAATTAGCTCCCACCCACCATCTAAGGAGCTAATTGTTAGCTGAGGAGTTGGTTAAAAATTAGCCCACCCATTAATCTTCCTGTTTGAATAGACTAGGACTAATTTTTAGTAAGCTAATAATTAGCCCAGAGATCCAAACATGACTTAAACATACTCTGGTAGCGATGGATTACCATTTGAACTAGTGTATATCCTGGACCTGGTCGTCACTTTTTATCCATCTATATGGGCATTTTATGACAGCAGTGCTGCCAATTTGTTAGACAACTCAGCCTTTTTATTAGCATAGGAGTAGAGTACGGTCTAAAAGAAGCCTAGCTCGTACTATATGTGTGCTGGGCAACGAGCACATAGAGAAGAATCTGTCATGCATGCATCGTGGCTAGCTTCGTGCTTAAAAGCCCTATATCATCGGGTTCTGCACCTATAAACGTTAGATGCTCACTTTCACGAGCTTTGTTTTCCCCACTCCACGACTGATATCCTTGAAATATTTTCTAGTACTATCGTTTGCCAGCTTTTGCGTCGTTCCGCTCTTGGTGGGCACTTGCGATTTTTTATTTTGAAGAAATGACCGGGTTCACACTATCAGTGAAAATCTTAACAAAATTGCGATTTTTAAGTATATCGAAGAGGTACGATATCTAAAAAAATAATCATACGATTTTTGAGCGATTTTTTTTCTTCTGGTAGTCGAAAATCACGTGATTTTTTTCAAATCAGATAAGTTCAAACCTAGAAGTGACCACTTCATTGGTTGAGCTTGAAGGAAGACCAGAAGAAGTATAAACTGGATCCCAGCTAGCTAGTGATTTTTTAAATAACAATATTTTTAAATAAAATTGCAGAAAAAATACGTTGAAAAAATAGGCGACAGAAGCTTACCAGCCAAATGAATTAGTGATAAAACAGTTGGTTATATAAAACACTATCGTTAATTCATTTTGACGATAGATTTTTATCGCCCAATGAATTAGCAACAGACTTACGGGATGTTTCTGTCGTCAATTCATTTGACCACGGGAGGCAGAGGTGTATTTATATAGTTTATTTTTTTTCGTATTTTTTCTATAATTGTATTTTTAAAATGTGTTATTTAAAAAAAAGTCGCTAGCTAGTGCCGTGTTTGTGTAAATAGCCAAGTGGTTATTTCAAACTACGTGAAAATTGCAAGTTGCCCCCCTGTCGGTGTTTCGTGCACCGGCAATACGAATTTATGGTCGGATGGGGTCGCGCGCTCCCTCTCCCCGAATGGTCGACTCAAGGAGTCAGAAGATGTATACTGGTTCGGGCAGAATGTCCCTACTCCAGTTCGTGCGGTGTGGATGTATTGATCTTTGGGAGATGAACAAGGGGTGTACAAGCGAGGCGGACGGTCGGCTGTCCGATCCCCTTGATGCTTTCGCTAGGGTGGTGAGGCTACCTAGAAGACTGTTTTTTTCTCTCTTCGCCCCTCTCGGGCCCTGCCCCTCCTTATATAGACGGAGGGGGCAGGTTACACAGGAGTTGGGAAAACTACGAGAAAAGGGGCCTGCACGTCTTGAAATCAGTTCTGTCTTGTCGTCAGGCCTGCCGTCGGCGAGGGTTGGTGGTTCTGTGATAGCGATCTTGCGTAGTCTTGGCAGGTGGCGTGTTGCGTGGTGCTCCTGTCAGCCTCGGTGGCTTTAATGGCGCTTGACATTGCCTTGGCCTCGGGAGCGGGCGTAATCTTCTGCGGCGTGCCTGGCGACGGGACGGGGGGCTTGACTTCTTCGGTGGCCCGCCGGCGATCTCGGGAAGGAGCCGCCTACCCGATACGGATGCCAGGGGCAGCTGCGCACAAAGCGGCCGCGACATCGCGTGGGCCCTGCTAGCCGTGTCGCAGTGGAGCTTGAGCTTCAATATTAGGCGGCCGGCGCATGCCGTCCGAATCGAGTCCGGCCGATCGTCGGTCGGCCCCTGCATGTGGTCGGGGCTCGTTCGCGGACCCAAGTACCTTTCGGTGGTCTTTGGGCCTTCAGTGATAGGTCACCCGTTCGTGCTTCCGGGTGATGGGGTACCCATGGCATGGGTACTCGTCGAGTTCTCGAGCCCCGGAGCGGTCGGAGAGCCGCTCGGGGTTTAACTTGGCGGCGATGGCCGTCGGCGGTCGATGATGCTAGGTCGTCGTGGCTGCACTGGGAGCCGTGCCTGACCTAGATAAGAGCTCCGGTCTTGGCGCTTCCGTGTAGCCCGAGCCCCGGCGGGTCGGAGCCGGTCGAGGGCTTACCGGCCGAAAAGTGGCCGCGGACCCTGAGGTCGGCGACGCTTTGGTCGGCCGCCGCTTGTCGGTCATGCCCGCCAAAGAGCCCGGTGTGGCCTTGACCCGGTGGAGTGTAGCCCCGAGCGGTCAGTGGAGCCGGTCGGGGTTTACCGATCGAAAAGTGGCGCGGACCCTGAGGTCGGCGGCGCCTTTGGTCGGGCGCCGCTTGTCGGTCATGCCCGCCAAAGAGCCCGGGTCTTGTGGCGCACCGATGGAGTGTAACCGAGCCCCGGCGGTCGAGGAGCCGGTCGGGGGTTTACGATCGAAAAGTGGCGCGGACCACGAGGTCGGCGACGCCTTTGGTCGGGCCGCCGCTTGTCGGTCATGCCGCCAAAGAGCCCGGTCTTGTGGCGCACCGGTGGAGTGTAACCAGAGCCCCGGCGGGTCGGAGAGCCGGTCGAGGGTTTACACGGACTCTGGCCAGCCACGGTGCGTGGGTCCTCGAGTCGTGAGTGGCGAACGCAGCGTTTACCTTCGTCGGTTTGAACGCCGTGCTCGTCGCGAGCTACTATCGGGTAATCCGAGTGGAACCTTGGCGATCTCCCTTGAGGGGTTCGTTTCCAAGCGGGCGTAGCTCGGCGTGGGCGTCCGACTACCGGGGCGTTCCATAAAAACCTTTCCTTACTCGATCCGTGTCGGACTGCCGGGTCGTCCGCCGACCGGGCGCGGTTGGCGCTACTCATCGATGAGTTCAGCGGGAGAGTGTGAGGTATGGTCTCGGACGCGAAGTCACGATGATTGGGTCGTCCGCCGACCCATCTGGAGGCCCTCTGGGGGCTCACTGCGGTCGCCCTCGCTCTTTTACGTCTTTGGCGGCTTTCGTTCAGTGGCCGGATTTGGCCTTCGTAACCCACACGCAGTGCGGGCCTCGGTGCGAGCCTTTAGGCGGCTTGCCCTCCCGAGGCGGCCCGATGGGCCCGTTGCATACCTTTCTCGGCATGGGCGCCCGGCCCATCGTAACAGCGAGCCGCGATCTTTGTCTTGGCCTTGGCGCGAGGCGGCCGTCTGTCGGAGAAGTTAATGCGCATGGGATTTAAATGGATCGCGGCACGTTCTGAGAGGCAGGCGGCGGCGACGGGCGGTCTGCGGCCGCGTTGATTTGCGTGAGGCGTCGATTTGGCGCGAGGCGCGTCTGTTCCGCCTGGCGCCTATAAAGGAAGGAGTGGGTGGCGTGGTAGGCGCCAAGCCCTCTGTTCGCGCCTGCAAAAGGAAAAGGGAAGAAAGAAAAGCGAGGAAGAAGAGGAGCTTCTCGCCGCTGCGTCGTTCCTCGCTCTTCAAGCGCGGAGATGTCGCTGTACTCGCACTCGGCGCGGCGGAGTCGCTATCTCGATGCGGAGAGGAAGGAGTTCCTTCCTCCGCGGCCGAGTCCGGTTGGCGAGTTCACGGCCGACCGAGGTCCCGAACTTGAGGACGGCGAGATAGTCTCGCCGGGCGTCCTTCTCTGAACGGGCTTGGACTTCCACTCCACCCGTTCGTCCGGGGTTCTTTGCACTATTACGGGGAGAAGTTCATCACCTGAACCCGAATGGAGTCCTCCATATTGCGGTCTTCATGACGCTGTGTGAGGCCTTTCGGGATTGAACCCCATTTTGGGCTCTGGCGCCACTTCTTCTTCGCGAGGCCGTCAGGACACCGCCGACCTCCTCGAGCTCGATGATCCAAGCTGCGCAACCATCGCCAAGCCGTTCTACGTCGATTTGAGGCTGCCGACGTCTAGCAGGGGTGTCATAGCGAGTGGTTCTACGTCCGGAACCTCGACAACAGTGCCCCTCCCTTAAGTGGGAATATACCAACTCCGAATCCTTGATTGGGATGGGGTCCTGACGCGAAGGACCTGAAGAAGGTCGACGCTATCCTTGAAAAGCTCGCGGACCTTAAGCGGCGGGGCCTGACAGGCAAGGTGGTCCTCAGCACGTTCATGGAGAGGCGCATCCAACCCCTCAAGGGTCGGTTACGTCCCATGTTTGAGTACATTGGGCCGACCAGGCCTGCAAGGTCGTCGAGCGGAGCTCCCTCCGTCGGAGATCCTCGCGCGCGTGTCCGCATGATCTCCATCGCGGGAGATACCGAACCGGCGAGCGGCGCTGCTGGGTTCTCGCAGTAATCCATGAGAACACAGTGCGTCGGCGGCTCCTGTTAGCTTTTGCTTTGCTCTGCTCCTTCGCCTCCTTACCCGGCGTGTTCTCGCGAGGGCTCGGTGGATCGATCTCCCGCCCCTTGCTGCCGGGGAAAAGGAGTTGAGGCGCGGCCGCGCCTCGAAAAGGAGAAGCGGGGCGCCGCCCAGCTAGCGAAAAAGAGGCCGCCAAGACGCAGAAGAGGAAAGAGCGCGGACCGAGCAGCAGCGTGGCGAGGAGGTCTCGGAGGAGACCTCGGAGGAGACCTCGAGTGAGGGTGACGAGGAGTCGTTGCGGCGAGGAGAAGAAGTCGCCGGAGGCGGTGCAGCGACATGACGCGGGTCCCGATCAGCGGGGCGGCGGCCAGCGGCTCCTCCGAAGAGACCGCGAGCGCGGGGTTTATCCTGCGAGCGCAGGTCCTGTCGCCTCCTCGCGAGGGTCCGGCAAAGAGAACGTCGTCAGTGCGGTTGTTCGCTCCTCCGGTAAGTGACTCACGCAATTCCTCCGTCTTTGTCTTCTTCGTAATTCTGACCGACCGGCGTCGCGAGGGCCTCACCTGGCCCAGGGAGGCGAGTCCTACCGGCGGTGAGGAATCGCCCCTTCGGTCTGTCCAAGGAGCGTCACGGTGGTCGTCGGGGCGGGATCGTCGGATCGCTCCCCTCGGTAGGGCCGTCGGTGAGAAGATCTTTGCCGGAGGGGGACGCATCTGGTCGCCGCCGGATCTGGCCGTCGCGGCGGCTTCCGTCGGGCATGCTTCCGCCCGTCTGTCGACCGATGAGACCGGCGAAGTCCTGCCGCCCTGCCTTCCCCGTGTTGCCGGCCGTGGAGGTCGCGAGCCCGCTGCCGGGAAGCTCAGATTTGCGGCGTTTGCAACGCCGCGGACGAGATCTGCCGCCCGCCGCCGCCGCCGCCGATTCAGGAGTGTCGCCGAAGAAGCGCGCAGCCGGCGCTTCTGAGCGTTCCGTCCGTGGGAAATCAAGTCGAAGCGATCGCCGATCGCCGCTGACTTGGCGGCCACGACGGCCGGGGTCGCGTTCGTTACGGGCGGCGCGCGAAGCAGCGGATTGGGACGTTACGGAGGAGGAGATGGGAAGGATCCACGCCGACCTTACCCTCGTTGTTGGCCGCCGCGTCCAAGGCGAGAAGTCTATTGCTCAGGAGTCCCGCTCGGCGGTCGGTAAGTCCGACGGTGATTTGTCTTTTGTGCATCTCTCGGCCAAAATGGAGATCGATCCAGGCGGGTATTCGCAGCGCTTGACATCCCGGCGGTGGACAAGTCGATGTTCCTCCGGCACTTGCACACCGGGAGTGCCGTAGGGAAAGAGCTGCTCGGCGCTTTCGGGCGCTTGCCGCCGAGCAAGGAAGGGCTGCCTCGGCGGGTCGGCCGGGTGAGAGGTCACGAAGCCTTGCGGGAGGCTCGGGCGTCTTGAGTCGTTGGCCACCGAGGAGAGAGGGCAGGTCGTCCCTGGCGGATCTTTGGCGGCCAAGGCCTCTGCGGTCCTTGCGAAGGATCCGCTCGGGCGAGGCCGCCCTCTATCGGGAGGAATGCGAGTCGGCCCGCAAGGAGGCCGACCGGCCAGCGCCGGCGGGATCTCGCTCGGGGAGCTCGCGACGATGAAGGAGCTTGCCGACCGTGCTACGGCCGGCCGGGAAGCGCGTGCCAAGGTCGAGGAGGAACTTGCGCCAAGGAGGCTTCCGTGGCGGGTGAGTAGTTCGTTCTTCCGGAGTCACCACGGCGAGTGTCCCCAGCGTCGTTTCGTCCCTGCGGTCTGCGAAAAAGCCTTAGCGACGTGCTGGAGTCGCGAAGGGTGGCGGTGGAGGCACGAGACGCGGTGGTCGAGTCACGCGACTCGGCCCTTTTGAACAAACGGCTGGCGGAGAGGGATGCGGCCGATACGACGGCCCAGCTGACGGTCCTCCATGTGGGCGTCAGGCGCTGTGGCCATTGTTCGGGCTTACTCGGGCCCAGCGCCATCCCGCCATGCTTGGATGGATCCCTGGCGCGTCGGCGTCGGTGCGGGAAGCGGCGGTGCTTGGCGCTTCCTCGGCCCTGGTCAACACCGTCTCTTATTATGACGGGCGTCGACCTTGAGGCCGTCGGGAGGCGGCGTTCTTGCCACCGAAGCGACGAAGAGGTCGACGCGTTCATGGCCCGGGTCGATCCGTGCGCCCAAGAGATTGCCGGCCGAATCTCGCCGCGCGAAATCCTCCGTCGGAAGGGGGAGGAAGATTAGTTTTCCTTCTCTTCTTTTTTTTTGTACAGAACATGATTACCCTGACTGAGTTCGAAGTGTCGGGTTAAGTTATTTTGCTCGTCTATCCCGTGCTTCCTCTATGAAATTGGGCAATCTTACGACCATAGCTACAGGGCCCGCGAAGTGCCGAGAGCGTAGGTGTTGCTTCAATCCCGTCCGGAGAGATCACGGGATAGGACGAGCTATTTGGAGCGATAGCTTTGCGGAGGGGTGCCTAGGTCGGACCGCCCTTTTTGCGAAGCTTGCGCTTGGTAGGTTAGATCGGCCCGACCGGCGGAGGTGCTCCGACCGTCCCTGGCGTCTCTTGCTCGAAGGACTCGTTTCTCCCCCGCAGAGTGCTACTTCGAAGCCGTAGCCGCGGAGGCGTAGGCCGTAGTACTTTTTGGGCTGGAGGGAACAAGTCCTGAGGTAGATAGCTCGGTCGGTCGGAGTACCGCTTGGGTTAGCGACCCTGGTCGATCAAACTATCTTCTGCTCGGGTGGCTTCCTTTTTGCGTTGAATGCTACTCGGGAGCCGTAGCCGTTGGGGCTTAGGTTGTAGCATTTGGCTCGAGGAGGTTGCCATGAGGGAGATTTGTTTGATCGGTCGGCTTGCCGACCTAAATCGAAAGGCTCCATCCGACCGCCGCTCGGCCCTTCGCTCAGGTAGCCTCCTTTTTGCGCAAAGTGCTACTTCGAAACTGTAGCCACAGGGGCGTGGGCCGTAGCATTTTGGTTTTGAGGAGGTTACCATGAGGGGAGCTCGGTCGGAGTGGTAACCGGTTATCGATTTAGGTTACCGACCCCCGAGTCCGCAGGCAGCCCGAGTGGTGCGTGGGGACTGAGGGTGCGATCGCCGCCAGCGCCGCTTGAGCTCGTGGCGGGTGTGCGTTTTCGAAAGGAACTTTATGCTTTCGAGGATAAGGGTGGATTAACTCGCCTTGAGGACCGCCGCCGGGGCCGGATCGTGTCGGGCGCCGTCTTCCGCTCCGTTATGCGACTCTACGGTGCCCGTCTTCGCGCCTCCCACGCTTTGCCTTGGCGGCTTGGGGCGCTTCGTCTTCCGCGCCGCGGGTTATAAAAGGAGAGGCGCCAAGGTGCCTGTTACTTCGCCAAGGCTGCCACCAAACGAAGTTGCTTCGTGCGCTATGGCGGACCGCTACACACAACTTCGAGAGGAGGTGGGCGACGAACAGGCCTGGCTGCGGGTGGTGGCGGAGGTCGAGGCCGGCCGTCGCGTGGGGATCTTGTGGAGAGTCGGCATCCTTGTCGCGGGCATTCCCCGGCTGTGGGAGGTGAGGGCGCCGCTGATCCGGGCGGTGACTGAGCGACGTCACGCGTCGGTCGGCTGGCTGGGCGCACACCAGGAGGAGTATCGCGCCTTTGCCGAGTAAAGGGACCTTGGCGGGTGGTTCCTTTTTGGGTCGGGCCGGTGTTCCTCCTGTGAATGAATAAAGTGTTGCTTCGCTTCCCGTTTCTTCCTTCTTCTTTGAGGACTTTTTTGCGCTTATGATTCGCCCATATTCGTAGTCTTTTGGGATCGCAGCGGATCCAGCGTAGGTTGGAGGCGGAATTTCTTGCGTGTTTGCCGCCGAAATGACCCGTCCAACCGTAGGTCGGTTGTTCTTGTGTCAGCGGTTTTTGCAATGCGCAGAGTACTGCTTCGGGACCTTCGCTTTCGGGGCGTAGGTCGCAGTACTTGCGGCAGGCAAAAAGATGGAAGAAAGAGGGAAAGCACTTGGTTGGTGGTTCGAGAGTTGCGGCTTCGCTTTGCTCAAGTGTTTTTTCGAGTGGTAACAAAGAGATTGACTAAGAATAGAACTTTCTCAGCTTCTCTATGTTCCACGCGTTTGTCGCGAGATTTCCTTCGGTGTCCTTGAGGCGGAAAGTGCCAGGTCGGAGGACTTCCGCGATGGTGAAAGGGCCTCCTGTATGGGAGAGCTTGTGCCTGTCCTTCGCGGATTGGACTTGGCGCAGCACTAAGTCGCCGACTTGAGCAATGGCCGCGGACCCGTCGGTGTGGTAGCGCAGCGCCGATATTTAGCCGACCGCAAGACCGCGACATCCCGAGCCTCGTCGAGTTGGTCGAGGTCATCCTCGCCGCTCCTCGGTCCCCGTCTTGTTGTTGTAGTTCTGCACCCTTGGCGCACCGTACTCAAGGTCGGTCGGGAGGACAGCCTCGCTCGAACACCAAGAAAAAGGTGTGAACCGGTCGGCCGGGTTGGTGTGGTTCGTAGACTCCAAAGAACGAGCGGTAGCTTCGGCCCATCGTCCGCGAATTTCTTGATCGGTGAAGATTCGCGGCTTGAGTCCTTGGAGGATCATGCCGTTGGCTCGCTCGGCTTTGTCCGTTGGCTCGAGGTGTGCCACGCCGCCCGATCGACTTCGGATATTGAAGTTGTCGCAGAACTCGAGGAACTCCTTTCCGTGAATCTGCGTCCGTTGTCGGTGATGATGGAGTTGGGCACCCGAATCGGTAGACAATATCGCGGAAGAAACTCGCTTCATACTGCGCCGATGTGATCTTTGCCAATGGCTTTGCTTGATCCACTTTGTGAACTTGTCTCTGGCGACAAGCAAGTGAGTGAAGCCCCGGCGCCTTTCTAAGGGTCCGACCAGGTCGAGCCCCAAACCCCGAAGGGCCATGTGATGGGGATCGTCTGCAGGGCTTGCGCAGGAAGATGCGTCTGCCTGGCGAAGAATTGGCACCCTTCGCAGGTGCGGACAATCTGGGTCGCATCTGCTACGGCGGTCGGCCAGTAGAAACCTTGTCGGAAGGCCTTTCCTACCAGGGACCGCGGCGCGGCATGGTGCCCGCACACCCCGTCGTGGATGTCCTGCAGAAGGTGCTTCCCTTGGTCGGTCGGGCGCGCACGAAGGATTCTGACGGGCCCCGCTTGTAGAGGGCGCCTTCTATCAGGACGAAAGACTTAGCCCGCCGAGCGAGGCGCCGAGCCTCGGTGGTATCGGCGGGGAGCGACCCGTTTGTCAACCGATCGACAAACGGTCGCCTCCAGTCGGTTTCGATGCTCAGGACGCCCAAGTCCGACCCAGGCGGGTGGGCATCTGACCGAAGATCAGTGGGACCGCCCGCCTTTGGGGGGTCGGCGGCGCCCTCAGCACTCGGGTCCAACCGGATTGACGGGCTGCTGAGGTTGGAGACGAAGATTCCAGGGGAACCGGCCCCTTCCCGGAGGCGAGGTTGGCGAGGGAGTCGGCTTCACCGTTGTAGCGTCGGTAGCTATGATGGAGCTCGAAACCCTTGAACTTCTCCTCGAGCTTGCGGACCTCCAGGCAAAGAGGGCGCCATCCGAGCGTCCACGGGGCTCGGTGGCTTTCATCACTTGGTCGACGACCGGCTTGGAGTCGCCGTGAACGTTGAGCCGTCGTGGCGCCAGTCGTGGCGATCCGAAGGCCATTGACGAGGGCTTCGCTCGGCGACATTGTTGGTGGCGTCGAAGAGTAGTCGTATGGCGTCTGGAGTTTGTTGCCGAGTGGGGAGATGATGACGACCCCGCGCCGGCCCGTTCTTGGTGTAAGACCCATCGAAGTACATCGTCCAAGATTCGGTCCTCGACCGCCGCGAGGACTTGCGCCTCGGTCCACTCGGCGACAAAGTCCGCCAAGACACGAGACTTGATCGCCGTCCTGAGGACGTCACGATATGTCGAGGCCGTTGAGCTCAAGAGCCCATTTGGCGATCCTTCCCAGAAGCGTCGCGGTTGTGGGACGACTTCTCCGGCGGTGAGGAGGTTACCACGGAGATGGGGTGTCGATCGAAGTAATGGGCAAGCTTCCTCTTGGTGATGAGCACCGAGTACAAGAATCAGATCTGGGGATATCGGACCTTTGTTTCGGAGAGCACCTCGCCGACGGCAGACCGGCCTTTGCACCTTGAGAACGCGGCCTTCCTCCGCTCGCTCCACAACAAGTGCCGCTACCGACGACCGAGTCGTGGCGGCGATGTAGAGGAGTAAAGGCTCCTGTGGCTCCGGCGACCAGGATCGGAGGTGAGGTCGAAAGGCCTTTAGTCGACTAAAGGCTTCCTGAGCTTCGTTGGTCCAGAAAATGGTCGGACTTCTTCATCGGCTTGTAGAGTGGCATCCAGCGTCACGAGGCGGAGATACGGCGACTTAGTGCCGCGAGGCATCCCATCGACCTTTGAACTCCCTTCAGATCGTTGATTGGCCCCAACCTTGCGATAGCGCAGATCATATCTCTGATGGCTTCGATGCAGCGCTAGGAGACGATGAATCCCAGCAACATGCCCTTGCTGACACCGAAGACGCACTTCTGGTTGAGCTTTATGCGAAACCGCTTGAGGTTCGCAAAGTCTCCTCCAGGTCGGTGATGAGGTCATCGGCCTTCCTGGTTTTGACAACGATGTCGCCGACGTAGGCCTCGATAAAGACGGCCAATTTGGTGCTCAAAACATGCTCGCATACACCGGCCGTACGCGTGGCGCTGCGTTTTTCAGACCAAAAGGCATCGTGACGTAACAGTACGAGCCATACGGGGTGATGAAGGAGGTCGCGAGCTGATCGGACTCCTTCATCGCAATCTGGTGATAGCCCGAGTAAGCATCCAAAAAGGAAAGGGACTCACACCCGGCGGTGGAGTCCACGACCTGGTCGATGCGAGGTAATGGGAATGGATCTTTCGGACAGGCCTTGTTGAGGCTCGTGTAGTCAATACACATTCTCCATTGCCCCGACTTTTTCTTTACAAGGACGGGATTGGCGAGCCACTCGGGGTGACGCACCTCCCTTACAAAACCGGCGGCCAAAAGTTTGGCGATCTCTTCCCCAATGGCCCGTCGCTTCTCTTCGTCGAACGGGCGCAGCGCTGGCGGTCGGTGCCGATCCCGGTCGAATGTTCAGGGAGTGCTCGGCGACCTCCTTCGACTCCTGGCATGTCCGAGGGTCTCCAAGCGAAGACGTCTCGGTTTGCTTGGAGGAAGTCGACGAGCGCCTTCCTATTTGGTGGTGAGGCGGCCCCGATCCGCACGGTCTTGGCGGGATCTTCGGGATCAACAAATGACCTCCTTCGTGTCCTCCGCGGACTTGAAAGAGCTAGGCCCCGACTTGCCGGAGTCGTGGGCGGATCCAAGGCCTTCTCTGGAGCCGAGCGAGCTCGGCGAGCGGCAGCTTGAGGCCGGCTACCGCGGTGCCGCTCGCGATTGTAGGCGAGCTGGAAAGATGTGGCCACGGTGATGACACCTTGCGGCCCTGGCATCTTTAGCTTGAGGTAGGTGTAATTGGGGACCGCCATGAACCGCGTAGCATGGTCGCCCTGCATGGCGTGGTAGGAGACGGGAAGTCCACAACCTCGAAAGTGAGGCTCTCGGTGCGGAAGTTGTCCTGCTCCCAAAGGTGACGGCAGCCGACCGCCCGAGGGGTGGGCCTGTTGGCCTGGCACGACGCCGTGGAAGGGCGCCTTGCTCGGCCGAGGGCGGAGCGAGGACCCTAGGGCATCCAGGGTCTCAACATACATGATGTTGAGACTGCTGCCGCCGTCCATGAGCACCTTGGTCAGGCGCTTCGTCCCCACGATGGGGTCGACGACGAGCGGGTAGCATCCCGGGTGCGGGATGTGGTCGGGTGGTCGGTCCGGCCGAAGGCGATCGGGCATTCGACCACCTCAAGTAGTTGGGCACGGCGGGGTAGCCGTGTGGACCTCTCGGTGGGCGAGCTTCACCGCCGCTTGTCGGCGTAGCACTCCTCCTCCGAAGATCATGAGGCAACCGTCGAGCCGCGGAACTTCGTCGGCCGGGCTCATCGCCCTTGCCCCGGCGTCGGGCGCTGGGTCGCGTTTCTTCCCCTTCCCCCGTGACGTCGTGGGGTTCCCGGAGAGGAAACGCTTCAAGACCTCGCAGTCCCGATACTTGTGTTTGACGGGATAGTCGTGGTTCTGCACGGACTATCCATCAATTTCTCGAATCGGTCGGGCGCCTGCCGAGCCTGCTGTTTAGCAGGTCGGTCGGCAGCGGCGACCATTCGGCCTTCGCGGCCCTGCTTCCCTTTCCGCTTCCTTTGTCAGGGCGGTCGGAGGGGGCGCCGGCCCGAGGTCGGCTCTTGTGGGCCGCCTTCCTTTCGAAGATGGCCCCCACGGCCTCCTCGCCGGAGGCGTGGTTGGTGGCGATGTCGAGGAGCTCCTTGGTGGTCCGGCTTCAGAGCCCAACTTGTGGACCAGGGCCTCGCACGTGGTGCCGTAGATGAACGCCGACAACGCCGGCGTCGCGGATGTCGGGAGCTCATTGCACCGCCGGGAGAAGCGGCGGATGTAGTCCCGAGGGTCTCCCGGCCGCCGCTTGCAGCTCTTGAATCCCAGAGTTGCCAGGCGTTTATGCGTGCCTGGAAGTTTCCGACGAAAGGTTCGTCAGTCGGCCCACCGGCCGATGGTATCTGCGGGCAAGTACTCGAGCCATGCTCGAGCCGAGTCCGCAAGATAGATGGGGAGGTCTTGGATAACGAAGAGAGTCGTCTGTCGCTCCCCACTCGACAAAGTAGCCGATAGTCTTCTAACCCGGACAAGGGTTGGTAGCCCCGTGTACTTGGCTATGTTGGTCGAGCCCGAATCGGCCAGGGAAGTCGGCGTTGCGGATGCGGCGGGTGAACGCAGCGCGCCCAGGACCGTCGAATCCTGGTCGGGATGGTTGCGTCGCCCGCTATCGGCAACTTGCGAGGGTGTCGCCTGCGTCGGTAGCCCTCCTTCGCGCCTCGAGGGTGGTGCGAAGATCGCATTTGTCCCCAGCGGTGCCGCACCGGGTGTAGGATGCCTGGGGAGCTCGCAGTGGGGCCGTCTTGGTGAGCTCCGTCGACCCTGTGAGGAGTGGCCCAGCGGCCCGAAGTGGCGCCCGTTCGCCGAGCTAGAACCTTGGGCGTCTTTGAACGACAAGACGCTCTACCGTCCGGAGGTTCTCGTAGGTGGCTTGGCTTCAGGCTCCGTCGGCTCAGGCACCTCGGAGCGGCATTGCCGCAGCCGCAATGTTCGTTGGCGTGAGGGAAGAACGGAAGGTCGCTCGCTTCCTCACCAATTGTCGATGCACTGACGCCTTGTGGGCGCCAAGGCCGAGGCGGTGGTGGGCTAGGCTGACGGCGCTCCAGTTGGGCCTGGAGCTTATCGAGCTCGGCCTTTCGAGCTTCTAACTCCTCGCGCTGTCGCCGAGGTCGCGGCGTTAGTAGGTGCTTGTCGTCGTCTTCCGCCGGATTCCTCCCGCCGCGCCTCGTCGCGGGAGGAGGGTCCCGAGGGTAGCGGGTGGCGGATGGCTCCGCCGCACTGGCCATATTGCACTCGCGGGTGTAGGCCCTTCGAGGGGCACACTCCTTGTCGGAGCTAGAGCCATGGCTGGAGGAATCCGTCAGTAGGTCGTGGAGGGAAGCCGGCGCGTAACCGGCCATGGCCACGAGTTGAGAGCTCGTGGAGGGTGGAGTCGCCGCTCGCCGCAGTCCGTAGGCAATGTTGCCGGGGGTAGAGCCGGCTGATGGCCCGCCCGCGGCTTGCGAAGGGCCTCGAGGTCGAGGTTCTTGAGGACGCGTCGGCAATCGCATCCAGGCTTCGAGGGCGTCCGGTCCCGGACGGCGGCGACGAGGACAAGCTCCCGCCGTAGTGACGATGAAATCGAGGGCGCCGGCGGATCCACCCTCGACATCGGCGAATCGTAGTGGGAGGAAGCCATCGGGAGGAGAATGGGAACCCAAGATGAGGATGTCGGTGAAGACGCCGCGAGATCCCCTACCTGGCGCGCCAACTGCTTGTTTCGTGCACCGCAATACGAATTTATGGTCGGATGGGGTCGCGCTCCTCTCCCGAATGGTCGACTCAAGGAGTCGTAAGATGTATCTTGGTTCTGACGAGAATGTCCCTACTCGATTAAATGCGGTGTGGATGTATTGATCTTTGGGAGATGAACAAGGGGTGTACAAGCGAGGCGGACGGTCACCGTCCGATCCCCTTGATGCTTTCGCTAGGGTGGTGAGGCTACCTAGAAGATCGCTTTTTTCTCTTCGCCCCTCTCGGGCCCTGCCCCTCCTTATATAGACGGAGGGGGCAGGTTACACAGGAGTTGGGAAAACTACGAGAAAAGGGGCCTGCACGTCTTGAAATCTGGTTCCTGTCTTGTCGTTCGACCCTCGCCCGTCCCGAGGCGGGGTTGGTGGTTCTGTGATAGCGCCTTGCGTAGTGTCGCCTGCAGGTGGCGTGTTGCGTGGTGCTCCTGTCAGCCTCGGTGACTTTAATGGCGCTTGACATTGCCTTGGCCTCGGGAGCGGGCGTAATCTTCTGCGGCGTGCCTGGCGACGGGACGGGGGGCTTGACTTCTTCGGTGGCCCTTCCGGCCAGCCTCGGAAGGAGCCGCCTACCCCGTACGGATGCCGAGGACGCCAGCGCACAAGGCGCCGCCGACATCGGGCGTGGGCCCTGCTAGCCCGTGTGCGTGGAGCTTGAGCTTCAATATTAGGCGGCCGCAGATGCCGACCGCCCGAATCGAGTCCGCCGATCGTGGTCGGCCCTGCATGTGGTCGGGGCTCGTTCTCGCGCCCAAGTACCTTTCGGTGGTCTTTGGGCCTTCGCCGTGATAGGTCAGCCCGTTCGTGCTTCCGGGCTGATGGGGGTACCCATGGCATGGGTACTCGTCAGTAGCCCCCGAGCCCCGGAGCGGGTCGGAGAGCCGCTCGGGGGTTTAACTTGGCGGCGGTAGCCGTCGGCCCGGAGGTCAGTGATGCTAGGTCGTCGTGGCTGCCTGGGAGCCGTGCCAGCCTAGAAAAGAGCCCGGGTGCGCGCGAGCGCACCCGGTGGGTGTAGCCCCCGAGCCCCCGAGCGGGTGAAAAAGGCCTACCAGAAGAAGATACCCGAGAAAAACACGAGCAAAACTCTTCCGATGCGGCATTCTCTCCTCACTAAAAATTTGAAAAAGCAATCATACAGCATATATGTCAGCCTCTATCTTTCGATAGCAAACTTAATTGGAAGCCTGCACAGACGAGGGTGTCCATAGCCAGCAGTACAATTTACCTCTTAAACTACGTAAAAAAGGGCAGTATCACCCATCTGCACATGCCTAGTTTGCCGACATATGCAGCGTCCAGTGGCGGCAAAATGGCCAGCCATTGCTGCTTTTATACTGTCGAGCGCAAACTGGCAGGGGAGATCCGAGGCCATTGGGCTTGCGCGTTTGCTTGACTTTTGCCGTGGTGCAGTGTGTGTGTATATATATATATATATTAACTATTATAAGAATGAGTTGGTGGTGATGTTGAATCTGCCAGGCCTTGGGCCAGAACAGTAAGAGCCCAAGGCCCAGTAAGGGAGTCACTATTGTCTATTGCCTTGCTAACCTATAATTGTAAATTTGCAGGACAACTCAATATAGATTATTTGATTTATTTACTAGCTTACAAAGATATATTTTGCTTGATATGTGTGTTACAGAAAATTGATTTATTGTATGGTTTAAGATCCTGCATTATAATTATGTATTATTCTCTTTTAAAATTTCGTTGCAACGCACGGGCATCTTACTAGTATATATATAAAGAGAGGTGCTTTTATGTTTTTCCTTTTTAAAGTTGCACAAATATTAAAGTATGAATGAAAGGTAGATGAGAATTACTTACCTTTCGTTTGCTTCAAGATTTATGCAACTTGTATTAGGAAGGAAAGCATAGAAGCACCTCTCATATCTAAAATATATTAAAATAACTATAATATTTTTAATTATTATCTCTAAGCACTATAGCCAATATATGTATATAGAATATCAAGTAAATCTGGATATTTATTAGGGATATAAAAGGAACATCACACTAAATTTTGCATTGGAATATAAAATATGCATTATAACAATACCATTAAGAAAATATGTCCAATAAATCTATAGTACGGAGGGAATAAGGGTATTTCCAATGCTCCTACATTATTATCAGTTTCTTCAATATGCTATATAGATACTAACGTGGAGAGAAGATTACAGAAGAGATTGAGGCTCAGTTCGTTTCAGCTTCTTGATTATGGATTCTGGATTATGGGAGAAGCTGATTCTGATTATGAGATAATCGGGTCAGGCTGGCTGTGACTTTTAGGTTACGGACCGGGCCGGCAAGAATCAACAAGAATTAGCGAGAACTAGGTTCTAGACGGATTCTGATTCTATGTAGAGGGCAGCTTCTTGTGGGAGAAGTTGTCCAGAGCCCCCCCCCCCGTTTGGCAAACAATTCGCTTTTTATTTAAGCAGAAGCTATGTAGAAGCTAAAATAAACGGGACTTGAAGCCGTTTCTTGCATGAGAAACAGCTTAGGCACACAAACCAAAGGAAGATACAACAAAAATATGCATTAGAAAGAGGATGGTTGTAACTATGTGTTGCATAATATTTATTTGATGTTCTCTATATATTTATGCTAAGATACAAAGGGTTGAAGTGGTAGTATCTAGTACTATTTATTAATGATATGAATAATTTTAGATATGACTAGAAAAACTTTGCATTGGAAGTAGCTAAGAGAGACGCCGCGGGCAACCCTTCCAGCTTTCCAGGCTTCAATTTGCCGGCGAGGTCAAATGAGGCCTTAGGCTATATTTGGATGGGCTAAAACTAATTGTTAGCTAGCTAATGGCTAGAGCTAATTGTTAGCCAGCTAATAATTAGTCTATCTAAAATTAGCCCAGGGCTGTTTGGATACATGACTAATGGTTAGGCTAATTTCTTAGAAAAGTCATGTCTGCCCCCTCATAATGGGTGAGGAAATGAGGATAAGGCCAGCGCGAGGGTATTTCAGACTTTTCCCAGCATGTTACATGCTATTAGCCCAAATTAGCTCGTCCCCACCAACTAATGGACTAATTGTTAGCTAAGGGGTTGGCTAAAAATTAGTCCACCTATTAGTCTTCCTGTTTGGATAGACTAGAGCTAATTTTTAGCCAGCTAACTATTAGTCCAGGGATCCAAACATGGCCTTAATCATGCCACTAAAGTAGAGATTAAATTAATCCAGTGTGTTACTTTGTCCAAAAGAAGGACGCATAGTTTGTTAGTCCAAAAATGGTGATGTCACCAACGAATTAGATGATTGCATCATTACAACCAGGCCAGTGTGTCTGTGTGCGCACCCATTTAAGAAATAAATTTGTTGTAGACTATTGTACTAATATAATTTTTTTTATCAAGAGCTACGAGTTCACATGACGGTAATTAATATCCGCAAAAGTAAATATACTTTTGTAATTGTTGTGATTTTCAGTAGTAGTCATTTTTTAACAACAACGAATAGTCTATCTAACAGTTTTAATTACTTGTAAGGTTACATTTGCATGCATACATTTCTAGAGACCATTGACGAGTAAGGACTACCGTTGTCCTGCTAGATCCAATTAAGTACTTCAATTATTAGCCATATGGCCTGCGCTTAGAGTACAGTCCTGTTTGATCTGCTATGAATTAGTGAAACAATCTCTAGTGCGTGCCTGTCACCTGTCAAAATGATTGTGGACATGCATGCACCGGGCCGGGACATACATACTGGACAAGAAACCTTGTTGACACCTAGCTACTCCTATTTTGTAACACCCTAATTTTCGCGTTCTGGAGAAAAACCTAATTTAAATAAAGTAAATTCATAGTTTGGATTTTCCTTGGTGCTTATATTAACCTGGCATCCGTTCCCCTCCAAAATCGGGATTTAATTCCCCTCCGGTCGAAAAATCGATTTTTTTTCCAGTTCCTACCGGTACCCGAAATTTCACCCGAGTCCAAAAATGCTCCAAAAATCCCCAAACCACTTCAAATGTGTTCCAAATATTCCAAAATGATTTTAGAAACCATTCCCCGGATTTTTGGACCTCCGTTCCTATTTTATCTCGCGCGGCTTTTGTTTAATGCCCGCAATCCGCGCCCGAATATTCAATTCCACAAATTTCATCCAAATTCAGCGGAACCAATTTTATTGGGTCCCAAATATTCTAAAATGACTCTAGGAATTTTTCCAGAATTTTTAGGCCATTTTTCCTTATTTTTCTCTAGAGCGAATCGTTTGCGTAAAAGAGGACCAATGGGAAGGCGCTACGTGTCACGTGAATAGTATCATCCCTAACCTCCAGCCAAAGGAAATGTACAGAGAGCTCCATTTTGCTTCAATGGCTAGAACTTGAATTCAAACGCTCATAACTCCACCAAATTAACTCCAAAACGCGAACCGTCGGTTGCGTTGGATCCGTGTTGACGAGACCTTTCCATCCCCGGTGTCCTTTCCGCTTCTACCTCACCGGAATATGCGCAGTTTACAAAAAACCGAAATGGCTTTAATCCTCATTATCTCGGCCGTTTCTCCTCCAAACGCCGCACCACCACCACCATCCTCTTCGTATAAGTATCCCCGTTCCGGGAGTGTACTCCTTTTTCCATCTACTCCACCCTTGCGCCCGTGAGATCAAGAAAACCGACGTTGGGTTGAACTTTTTCGGTGTTCGTCAAGTTCATGCTTGTAGATTCTTCTCCGGTGAGCCATTCTTCATGCCACTTGGTTCTTTGTGACCGTGGATGAGTCTAGCTTCTAACCCAATCATCAATTTTAGGATTTCTCAACCGTGGGCGACGAATTTGGAGCTTTTGTGCATTCGGCCGAACCTCCGTTCTTCGTCGATTTCTCCGATTCCGGTGAGTTTTGGTTCAATCCCTTCCTCCTAGATGTCCCTAAGGATGTTATCTAGAGGTTCTAGGCTTTTGTTTGATCCAAATCCGTGCGAAAATGGGGCAAAAATCCATTTTTTTGGAAGCAAAAGGGGCTCTGTGGTTTTGGGTCTGTTGCAAACAGTAACTTTTCTTTTTTTCTTGATTTTCCATCATTTTCCAACTTTGAACGCTTATAACTTTTGCGTCCGAACTCCGATTGACTCCATTCAAATTTCTAAATTCATCTAAAATCAAGATCTACCTGCCAGTACTACTTTTATAATTTTTGGATTTTATTTATTTTCCTTTAACTATTTATTGCCTCGTTTTGCGCGTAGTCAACGATTCCGCCGAGTCCGCCGACCCCGCCGCCGGACTTCGAAGAGTTCAACCTTCTCGCTGTGACCGAGGCAAGTCTCCTTAACGCATGTTGATCCTATGCTTTCTAAAGTGTTTTACCATATTTTACAAATTGCATCGCTATTTATATTAAAGAATGATGTTACCGTTAGGCTGTTAGTTATACCTGTTGTTCATACCTCCTTGACATTTGTTATCCATGATCCGTTGTTGCCCTAGTACAATACTCCACCATAATAAATATTTTTGATAAAATATTCTTTAAGTAGGGAGAGAGACTGTTTGGAATACCTCTTTAGAAGGAACAAATGGTACAGAATGCAAATTGGAGTTAGATTACTATTAGTGATGATGTGGGTGTAGTAGTTATGAAATTGATCTATGATTGGTGATTAGTTGAACTACTAAGGAGTTGGATTGTGATAGTGGTTCGCCATATAACTTGTGTGGATTCGGAGAATATTGGAAGATGTATGATATCCAGAGTAATAGTCGGTAGAAGTAAATAATAATATTGGGAGGCATACTTGTGGATCAAATAGAATAAGTGGTGAATTATATTTCGGTGGATTTTAACAAGAATATTATATGATAATCCTTTATGGAGATTATGAATAATCCAGAATGTTTGGTGGTTTAGTGAATGATAATATTACGTATTCTTGGTGGATTAAAGTAGATGATTTAGAGGTGATGATGTGAAGGATTAAATACATGACGTTATGAAGTGCTATCGGTGGGTTGTAGCCTAAATGATTAGAGTCGATATCGTGAAGTATTCTCGATGATTCAATCAATGATATTATCAAATATACTCGATGGATTCAGTGAATAATATTGAGAATCGTACTCGGGGGTTTAGTAGATGATTTTGTGAAGTATGGTGTTGCGATAACCATCTAGGTGGGATTATGAATAATGAGGATTGTATGTGATTTGTTCAGTCAACTTGGTGTCATTGTTTAGGGAAACAGCTATAGGCAATGAATCAATGAAATCTTGGATTTGTAGAATCTTTCATGAAATATGCTCGGGGATGAGATTGTGAATTATTCTTGGTGGATCAAGTAGATTACAAAATTAATCGATGTATGGATGATGGGTAATCGATAATGAGAATTATATTTTGAGGAGATTGTTTCATATACAAACATGATTGTGGTTTAATATGATTTTGGAGTTATGATAGTACCAGGATATACTTTCTACTTGTGGATACTATATTGGATTGGATTATTCATATGATTGTAAGAGTATGACAATTTAAAGGTTATTGGAGGTTACAAAATTGATTATAAGAATTGTAACCAAACCCTACAACTTACCTTTTATAAAAGAAACTATTGGTGGAATAGAATAGTACGGTAGAAATGCTTAGACTCGCAAACGGTCAATATTCACCCATGGGTGGGAATTTCAATTATCTCTTGAAAATTTGTATTGGAAGATATAGGCAAGGAGTATTGCCAATGGTTTACAAAATAAAAATAAAATGAAAAATGGTTTTGGACTGGGGCGGAATGGTTTGTCTGGTGGGCGCGGAGGGAGTGCTAGCTTTCATTGCGCAAGTACCGCCCCAAGTCAATTAAGGACCGACGCTTACGACTGTCTCCATTCTAAGCATAACCGTACAACCACATGTCAAAGTGGGCACGACCTGGCTAACTAATTTGTAGAAATCTGACTTAGACTCACCACTCGGTGGTATGTGAGAGCCGGAAAGAGGCATTGTTGTTGTTGTTGTTGTTGTTTTTCTCACACGGCGCAAGAGGGGCTTCAGATCTTGGGCGGATAGAACCCTAACAAATGTGAAACCTCAATGGTGAGTCAAGTTAGGCGTATACATTGTAACAGCCTTGTCATGATTTCTCACCAAGACACCTAAGGAAGTGTGTTAATTGTACATGGCACTAAGGGAATATCATGTCTTGTGGGTAAAGTTGTACACCTCTGCAGAGTTAAAACTATTCGAATAGCCGTGCCTACGGTCAAAGGCAAAGCTTGCTGAATGCTTTCATATTGGTAGACTTTGGTTTTTGATTTCAAACTAAACAATGTTTTGTTTTGGGATCCGGGAGCGGTTAGAACTCTCGGGTGTGTTTCTGGCGGCTAAAGCCAGGTAGGTGGAAAGAACCTGATTTTGTGAATCAGGCGCTTAGAGCCATGTGAATGGCTTGAACCTTGATCTTGTTGAGATGTGGCGGATAGAGCCTGTATATTAGTGAGTGGTGGTTAGAACCTTCACTACAATATTACATAATTCAATTATTAAAAAGAATGCTCAAATATGCTTTGTGAAAATTATTAACAAGTATGATTTGATGAAACTTGGCTTTATGCAAAAGAACCATATTAAGCCATCTTTGGATAGCCTACATTGTGCATAATTTCCCCGACTTGCTGAGTACTTTATGTACTCACGTGCTATATTCTAATCCTATCTCAGAAGTGAAAGAAGCTGTCAAAGAATTCCAACGACTAGGGCGCGCTCCCCACTCGATTGCCTGTGGGCATTTGGATGGGTCGCTTTGGTGTTTTCGTCTTCCGCTGCGGTTGTTCAAGTTGTTCAGCCTGTTCAGGCCGTAATGGTAAACCTTGACCATAAGGTCTTTGCTTTCATTTGGTATTATTCTTATTTAGTTATTTGTATTCGTGATATGGTTGTTGATTCATCACTTTTGACTGTGTGTACTAGCTACTGATCTGGGACTAGTACAGAAATACACAGAGGACTCCGGATAGCCGATCCGGGGGCCTACATATTTGTTGCGCCGGTGCACCGCGATGGAGAAGACCATGTATCCGATCAGATCAGATGCATTCAACAACCTGGGAAACAGTCTCAAAGCCTGTTTGTTTTTTATTTGGATTATTTAAAAGCTGATTCTAAATTATGGTTATAGAGAGGCTGATTCTCCAAAAACTGAAATCCAAAAACACATGTAATGTGGATTGTGGATTCTAGTGTATATGGATTGGCTGGATTGTGAGAATCGGATTCTAGAATTGGGCTGTTTGTTTTCATTCAGCTTTTGGGGTTAGAATTCAGAATCAAAAGCAAAAACAAACAGACCCTTAGACTCTCAGGTGATCGGGGAGGTTGAAACCTTTCGATGGAGAAACAGTTAGACAAAGGCCGCACTAGTATAAAAAGGCTTATATTAAATGCTAAAACTGTCTGTGATAAGAAACATTACTGACGGTTCTAAAGTAAAACCATCACTGACATCATGTGAGACCATCCCTTTTATGCTACAGTATAGCCTACAAAAAGGTTCCACAGTGCATACTGTGCTAGTCCCATGATCAGTAGCTTGCACGCACTGTCATGATTTAAAAACACAGCTATACAAAAGTTATATAATTTATCATAGCAGAAGTTCTATTACATATGATCTTACATAACAAAAGTAAAACAACAATGGAAATTTATTCATCTTGTAGTGTGCCATCTAAGCCCAAAGTTTCCACAAGCCACTGACAAGGTGAGATCTTAGAAATATTCATCGTTATTAAACCCATAATCTTCATCAAAGTAAGCAACTTCTGGAATATCGGATTCTTCACCTAAAAACAATGATAATGCAAGTTGAGTACAAAAGTACTCGCAAGACTTTTACAAAGCCTAAATATATGCATGCTGAATCAAATGACAGGACGCTACGGTTATTTTGCATAAAGCTGAATTTGAATTGTACATACTGAATAATAAGGTGAAAGCATAAATAAAATAAAAACATTTTGATGAGTAATTAAAATAGCAAGTAGTAAATATCAGAAATGTAATAAATTACTCACAACCCTTCGTGAGTAATAAAACGTTCAATGCTATCACATGGCAATATTTAAATAAAGCATAAAGGAAATTAACAACATATTTATCTCCATACCATCTATCCCATTTTTGTGAAAATAGAAAACATCTAACTATATGATGACGTTACCAAGTTCTCATGACCGCAAGCGCGACTAATCGATTAGTTTTATAGTCTGCAGAGGTGTATTGCTTCACTCACAAAGAATGATCATCTCTTTTTGCAAAGCTAATTAACACACTTTCTTTGGTGTGTCGCAAAGAGATCATACATAACCGTTATATTATTCAAATTTAGCTTTGCACCAATCCGGTGACGTTAAATCCTTACTATAGTAGAAACAAATAATCACATAAATTATAAACATTTTGAGCTCAATAAACAATAATCATTTCTCCCCATAGCCAGGCATACACCGTTGCATCGATATGCATTTACCCACAAGTTCATGTGGAAGCCCCTTACAAGCAAACCTACCTAGAATGCTTGTGCTCTCCAGCCTATCAATGAGCAAAGCTAATTTTAAATAACTTAATAGATTAAAACCGTCCCATACCAGCCCTTATGGCTGTACGGTTGTATTGGCATGAAAACAACACATTAGTTCAGTCGTTAATTTGCCTCGGGAGATAAATCTCCCCCAATCTACGTACAATTTAAAGCTTGCACAACCGGCTATTGCCAATAATCGCCCGTGTGAAAAGCATAGTTTTATTTTTATTTTTAGCATGATATTAGTATCCTTTAATATCATATCCAACATTTTTTAAATTTCATAAAGAAGTAATTGTGCATTCAATTAATTGGTTAATAAAATTGAGTACAATTAGTTAATATATTTGAGATCATTTATGAAATTTATGTGCCGTACTTGCTGTGATGTAATTGAGTTGATTGCTGAAAGGGATATAATTTATGCTTGTGATGATCTGTAATCTGCTCATTGCTGAAATGGATGTAATCTATGCTTGATGATTTGTAATCTACTTGTTTTAGGAGGGCATGGCTAGCATTTCCTGAGACCAGCTAATAAACAAAAAAAGTCTATCTATAGAAAAACATATCATAGATGGTTTTATTTAGAAACTATATGTGATATGATAACATCACAGATGGTTTGTAAATAGAATTGTCTATGATATGCCATTATATCACTGACATATGGTTATAGATGGTTTGAAAAACCGTCTATGATGACGATTCCAAACTGTATGTAATGTTATGATCTATATTAGTGCCGGGAATCACATGAAGTACCAGCCAGAACAAGGATAAGATGTCAACAACACAATGGTGTTCCCAGTAGCCAGCTGCATCATGTTTCTTTCCTGCCATTTTTTTTTAATCTATTACCTCTTGTCCTTAAAAATAGTTATATGTCTATGAATCAAGAAAAATCCCAATAAATATGTGCATGAAGGTATACCATTTCAATCTGTGTGCACTAATCAAACAATGGTTTCCTTTTATTTATTTCTTTACTGTTTCCCATATATTCATGTGTTGGCAGAACAGGCCTGCACGGATATCACTAGAGTGTTATGTTATAGTCAACGTGCGCCAGTACTTTGACGAGTGAGGCCAGCACCGGGTGATAAAATGCCGAACTGGCAACATATATATATGACCATGTCGTCCCATAAATATGACGATTGTATAATACATACATACATACATATATATATATATATAAATAGACTAAAAAGATTTTGAAAATAATTAGATTACTCATAATTACTTTTACTAAGCACTATGTTTAATGCATGCATGTAGAAAATATAAAGTAAAAATAAATATTTATTAGAGGTATAGAGGAAACATCACACAAATTTTATATAAAATATAAAATATATCTTGTATTTATAAATAAGGCTATTTTAAAAAAATTCTTTTTATAAATTTAGATGTAGAGTACATTTCTCCATCTCATGGCCTTGAAACGTCCTGACATTAAGATATTGATCATTTACATCCTGACATTAGCATTTAAGCTGTTCCTGACAGTGGCAGTCACAAGAGCGATAGTCCGAAGAAAAGAAAACATAAACGCCACTCATCATTACAAATCTCCATTATATGATCGTCTTAAAATATGTACCGTACTATACTCTACTTTAAGAATCACCCATGGAGAATCTGCATTGGCAGGAATACGCATTGTAATCCGGCTAAAAGAGCATGCAATGTGATATCGTGAAATACTCCCTCCGGTTATGTTTACAGAGCGTATTTTTTAATAATATTATCCATAAATATAATATATATATTTTATATTTTAATATAAAATTGGTGTATTGTTCCCTTTATACTTCTAACAAATATACAGTTTTATTTGCGATTCTCTACATGAATGTATTTAATATAGTGTTTAAAATATTAATTAGGGATAGCCTAAACATTTTCATTATCTCTTTGGTCTACGTACTAAGAGAAAATAAGCCTTTATAAATTTGGACCGAAGTCGCAAAAAATAAAATAAAAAAATATGGAAGTTTCTTGGTGTGTCTGATTTTTACACAACCTGGACAGTCAAGGTCAGTGTTATGGTTGGTAAGCCAATTAACAAGGAAATTTTGATCGGAGCAAAATACAGGCGGATGAAAAGTCGTTATTTTCGGTTGGTATTTGGTAGAGCTAAGCTCAAGGGCTGACCTACACTGAGGCGTTATCCAGTGGCACAATTGGGCACGGATGAGCATGATCTGGGCATCCATTTTTCAGTTTAATAAATGATCTGGGCATCTATTTTAATTGGAACAGCGCAAAGATCACGTTGGCTGATACTTATTCTACACAATTAGTATCTGCAACTAGTTTCAGAAAACTCACCTCCCTCATCCATTTTATTTGCATAAAAAATGAAGAATTATATATCCTTAGCAGGCGAGATCGATCAGTTCCATACTTCCAGGCCAGCAGGTTTTCATAATCACCTTGCGAGCTCATCCTGCACATGCAAACTTGACATACCATTTGTCTGTACTCTGCAGAGAAGGGCAACACACAAGCACAACTACCGGTTGTGATGTGCACTCCGTCAACATATAAAATTTTTGTGGTTTAAATTACCCATGGAAAGCGTTTCAAAGTTTCTCTTTTATGGCTGAGAAAAATATTTCACAAAAGTTTTCACGGTCGCCCCCCAAAAATATCACGGGTTTGCAAGTTTCTGCACTGTTGGACTTGGATGCAGTTAATATGAAAAAGAAAAAAAAATACAACAGGAGTATGCACTTGTAACACCCGGCATCTAGTATGCCTGAATGTTACCAAACATAGACTAAACAACATCTAAATACCACAAAAAAAGAAAAAATTACAGCAAATATGCAAATGCTAAAACCGAAAATTTCGGTAATATCTCCTTTGTTTTTCCACGATTCGGAGCAACAACAAAGTATCACAAGTTATATCATAATGGAAAGCATCTAAAACAACAATAACAGGTGACATAGCAACAATATAAGTCCAGGGTAAAACATTCAACCACTTTATGAGCTAAACGAATCAAATAATAAGACCGAGCACACAGTTAAGCAATTCTCCAAGTTTCATGGCATTACTTTTATTATCATGACTCCAAATGATAACACTGTCTAATTTGTGTGGAGCTACATGTAGATGTGTAACTAAACCCTTTTTCCCGCATGCCGGTTTCATGGTACCTAAGAAAAACAACATAAACACAAGCGTGAGTTCATCACTCAGCAAGTATATTGCAATGGAACAAGAAAACACATTCCAATACCTTCATCACTACTTTTCATGTTCAACATCATAAACATCTCATTTTCACAGTGTATGCAACTCACTGACATCATCATATAATGCAATGCAATGCACATGTCTCCTTGAAGCACATACCGGTATTGCCGAGTGCACACCCGTCGGCGTGCATGCACCCTCTTTCCCCTTTCATCCCGTAGATGGAGGGTGTCTACTCCTCGCTTCCACTCACAATTGTGGATGGAATCACGAGGTAGGTCTTACTCAATGGCGCTCCGGATTAGTTATAACTTTCTCGTCGACTTTGCCGGACTAGTTATGACTTTCTCACCGACCAGGCCAGTTTTCATGCCATGTGTGCAACATGCCATAAACATAAATAACTTGCATATAAATACAAACTAACCATTGCATGGCCTTATAACCAACCATTTTCATCATGTCGTAGGCAAACATAAATCATGGCAAGTTAACATATCATATAATCATATTGCACCTAAGCAAGACTAGCAAACATACAACACACAACCCATTCCAATACACTTGCCTTTAACCCTTCGGAACGGTGTGGCGAGATAATGATGCCACTCCTGGGGTCACACCATCTGCAAATACATGTTTTCCACTCAATATCATACCACCCAAGCAAGTATAAAACTCAGAACACAACGATTCTACCCGAAACCCCGAAAACCTGAAAAAACAGACCAATCTGTCCGTCGGGACAGCGGGCTTCCAACAATCACAACTTGAGTTCTAAGACTCCAAATTAAGTAAACGAGTACATCATCGCGAATTTTAGGAAATTTCCTAGTTTTTTCTAAGTATTGGGAAAAGTTGATTTGGCCTCTAAAATTGCCTAATCTACAGATTAACCCGATCTGTCCCAATCACGTCACAGTTTTGAACACATTCGGTAAAACAGCCATAACTTTCAAACGGCTGATCAGAATTACGCGTTCTTGGTGTCCACTGAAAGATATTGAAATTATATAAAACTTTCTCAACAGGCGGCCGACCAAATTCCGACTCTAAAATTACGAAAACTCAAACCCTAGGTCGGACGTCCAATCTGCCCGAAACAGAACGCCATGCAATCTCTAGTTTTCATCAATTCTATCCAAACACAGCACCACCTTTCGATCTAAAAGCACCAAAACCTCCTCTATATTAGCACCTAGTCCATCCCCAAAGATCTCCCCATCACCATACCTTAGCCCGATTTAACGATTTAACCGATTTAACACCTCTCCTGCCGCTCGATCTTCTTCCACCCGCCAATCCCGCCGGATCCTCTCATCGCGGAGCCTCCCAACGGCGAGGACAGCGAAGAGGATGGGCGTGGCAGCAAGGGGAAGGGGTGGAGCTCGTCTAGGGCCGGCTAGAGGTGGTGGGGAGGAAGGGGAAGGGGAGGCGCAAGTGGGGGGAAAAGGGGCGGCGGCTAGGGTTTTGGTTGGGGGGCGCACTAAGCATGGGCAGAAGGTTTGCTGCCCAATTCCACATCCTCATGGGCTTAAACTCCCACCACTTTCGGCCCAAAACAGTCCCCCAAGGCCCAAGCTCCCCCGGAAGCCCAATTTCTCCCCCGAAAAGCCCAAATTCTCCCCCGAAAAGGCCTAAACTCACGGAAAAGGCCCAAAAACATGACACCAAAGTCATACCTTAATGTCGACATCGAAAATGACTCATACCATCATTCTGTAGTGTCACATTCTCCCCCCCTTAAACAGGATTCGACCCCGAATCCGAGGCACGCCACTACGCAAAACAAACAACACAAGAGAACTAAACTTCATGGTTCAAACCTGATGAGAGTAGCTCTGGGTAACTCTCGCGCATGCGGGACTCCAACTCCCTGGTCACTTCTCTCACTAACTAAAACCACTGGAACTACACTGATCGAGGCTCGCTGACAAGACGCTTAGGTTCGAAGACCAACGGCTCTAACGATAACTCACATTCAAAACTTGCAAGAACTTTACTCAACGTTGGAACACAAGCACTAACACCAGGACTCAGAACGTCCCAAGCAATAGGATAAATTTCCAAACAGACAACGAAGGAAAACAGTCTTACACTCCTCATTCCATACATTCCTTGGCGCTATAGTGCCCGATCCTTTTTTTACCCACGTTACTCTCCAGAAGAACACGGTACCAACCTCTAACTCCAACTCTAGATCCCTCTTCAGCTCCCACATGCAAAAGTGTTTTCACACCTCAACCTCTCTATTATGGTTCGTCTTATTCAAGACGACACGAACCAAGCGGGACACATCATTCCAAGACTACGTACTAACTGCTTGAACAATCAGGGTTAAAACCTTGCAAAAGCTTAATCTTTTACAAAAAGACCAATACTCACTATAACCACCGGAAGGAAAAACCTACTTTATAACCAGGGTCCTTAAAACCCGCACAACAATAACAACCGAACATTCCACTTCGGTTGACACAACTCGCTCATAGCCCAGCGATAAAAAGATCCCATACACTTCGAAAGGAAAAGCAATTACTAGCAACTACCAAGAGGTCCACTAATAATTTAATCAACCCTACCGAGGAACGCATCAACGAAACAATTCTTCAGGAAGGTTTGGATTGGGTTACTTTTAAACTATTTACGATCAACTACTAGCCACACTAGATTCCTCTTACTAAGAAGGTTCCGCCTTCACCTTCTCCTACTCAAAGGGCCAGGACAAGAGTACAATCATTGAGTAAGCTCAACCATAATCCATGAACCCGATTGATGCCCATGCCTCAACTTGAATCCAATGCACTAGCATTCACTTTAGAAAGGATTCGACAATAACCAAAGAATAACATTTTATTTTCCTAAGCCAAATCGCAAAGAAACTCAAATCTCTTACACCACAGCCAAAATACCATAATTTATTCAT
Organism: Rhipidocladum racemiflorum; assembly: GCA_036346355.1. NCBI lineage: Eukaryota > Viridiplantae > Streptophyta > Magnoliopsida > Poales > Poaceae > Rhipidocladum > Rhipidocladum racemiflorum. The sequence goes on along the minus strand of CM070576.1, from coordinate 62,946,535 downwards.
TCCTTCCTTTCATACTAAGAAGAAATGGAAATTTGATTCATGATAAGAATGCACACTTTTCAAGAGCACTCCGGACTAGTCATATATCCATATATGACTTTCTCACCGACCTGGTTCAACAACTCTTTTATCATTAAACATCTATAAACGATGTCATGCCTCCTTTTCACCATTCATTCTTCATGTAACAACAATACCGAATAGTCATTCACCAAAAGACTTCTTCCTCGGTATCACATGATTGAACACAAATAACATCGATGATTACGCTAATTTGTATAAACTATGACGGGAGCATCATTAACAGGAAAACACCATGCCATAATCAGAACCCACCATTAATTGAAAGCTAAACTTGCAAAACCTCGCATTTTAACCAAAATCAACATTTGGAAAAGGACATCGACTCCGAAGTTAAACATCTACGCACACAACCGCCACAAATTTTCTCAAAGAGAAAGGGAAACTCATTTCAAAGGGAAACACTTCACTAATAAAATCACTTATGAAACATTCATAAAATTCACCTTTTGAAGCATTCGCAAACACCACACAAACTTTCCAAATAAGTCCAATTCCAGTCAAATAGAGTTACAAATTAAATCTCAAGAGTTTCCAACACAACCCACTACGTCCATCTGCTTCCTTTAAAATTTTATTCCAAAGATAATTCAGTGTGAACGCGAAGGAGCGCGATCCACTCAAAAACTTTTGGGTCTAAATCCATACTCATAGCACAACCTAAACAAATTAGCCAAAACCAAATATTGGCACCAATCTCTATGAGTTTTAGGGAAACTCTGAAACACAACACAAGGAACACCTTGACCAAAACCCTTCAACCAAAATAGCAAACAACCAAACCAGTCCAAAGGTTTTAGACACAAGCTCAGCATTGATGCAACCACCTCTGTTGTTCCACTATGCTTTCCATTAAAGACTTCAATATTCACTATTTACTCCTTGAGAAGCCCCATCATAATTCAGCCAAAAAAACTACATAACAAATTCTTTCTCTAGTTACCTTTCCCAACACTTATAAATAAAGTTTATAACGATTATAAAAAAACAGCCAACCAATACTACCTCATCATGATCCCCACAGACCAACACATCATATAACAACGTATTCTATATTTCAAACATAGTACTTCAACAGATACTTAAGCATGATCAACCTATCAATTTTATACCATCCATACGTCAACATCTTGACAATTGAAACTTGTTCAATCAATAATTGACTTCAACAAGTAAATATTATCTCTACAAGACAAAGTTCGTAACTATAATTCCAAGATATACATTCATTAAGGATAAAATTCTACATCATGTTAATTATCCATGGTTCACTCCATCAAAACATGTTACAATAACCTCCATTTTAACAATGGTTTCCAACAAGTAATCTACACAATTACCACCACTACTAAGTCATCAGTATCAATAAATGGGCATAATCATAAAAAGAGCTGCATAATTTTTAGTTACTCTATCCATATATCATAGCAAATTGTCACTACACAACATACTCCAACTATTAAAATAAATTTAATAAGTTAGACCAGCACAATGTTCTTAAAACAACAACAAAACCTATATTTTCCCATTTGACATCGGTACTAGCATTATAGGAACACATATGCATACTTCCAAATATACCAATGGTTTGCGACAACATAAATAGCAACTCTAATCAACTTCCAAGTTAAGGTTGCAAGCCAGCATGATTAAATTTCTCTATTAACACGTTAAATTGGAACATCTTTAAAAAAACAGCAAGGTTTCTTTAACAATATCAGTAGTTTACATCATCTTAATGTCCTAACTATGCATCAGGGTTTAAAACTTTAAACATGATCGGGGGTCATAGGCACTTTTAAAGCAAAGCAACATATTCTAAGCCTGTACATTAACACATTTAATCATTCTCACTATAGAGTAAACTACAACACTAGTAGTCTATTTATCCTCAAGCTAAAGATACAATCACATTGAATCAATTAATCTCACAGATTAACTTAGCAATACGTCATTCCGTAAACCGCATTGTTACATACTACATAGTACGAACAAAAAAAACTTTTCTAAACACCTTCATAGGTCACCTACTCTTGACGAACAGGATGCAACCCAACTTTAAAGATAACTACAGCTCAAGAACATGAATGAACACCGATAAACAACTTCTCCTTTCCAGGCAAAGAAGAAAACAAAACTCCAACAGAAATGCAGGAGAGCTCAACTCTGATAGCCAAAACTACTCAAGAAATCTCAAGATCTACAATTTCCAAAAAGGAAGATGGAGGCACCAGGAAAAACCAAATGTTCCACCAAATCTCTTTCGATAAAGATTCAAACTTAACGCCACCCAACTTAAGGTCTGCACAAGGAGAAACTTCAACACTTTCTTAGGTAGGGAGAACAACACCCACATATGTTTCCTCCCCAAGACAGTCCACCATTACCAACAAAACCGGGTGTCAAAACAAAGATTGCGACCAAAAGACGCGCAACACACAACTCTTCTTCTTCATCTTCACCAGAGGAATACAAAACCACAAACCGCCTACAGAACAATCCGCGAGAATCCAATACCCACACACTTTTCTTTTGATTTCAATCAACTAAAACCAAGAAAACCAACCACACCGATCGTCAGAACGGTAAAAGAAATCCAAAAGGATCCACTATCAACTTTTCTAATCAACTCCAACCAACTTCCCGGTCTACGACAGAAAGGATAAGCACTCTCCCTACGGGAGGTTAATAGTCTTTTGGTGATGGCTCTCACCGGCCACACCAATACTCCACATAACATTACTACAAACAATAGAAGGTGACTGGAAACCTCCGGCACCACAACATCACTACATCAAACATATAGTATCTCAATCAATACTTTCATAAATATAACATCATACATCATCAAAATGCAGCATTTAACATCAAAGCTTAAATACAATATTTTAAGCGGATAGCATCGATACCCATACCCTTCCTACTATGCATTAGAGTGTGTCAAGTTTTAAAATAGTTAACCAAACTATTTCATATTTTAAGGTTATTGCACTAAGGCCAAATTTTAACAAGTAAACCTATGCCATGCATGTTTCTATTTTTCCAAGTCAATATTTTAGTTTACTCTAGAGTAAATTACTACATTCACATTCCACGGACCTAAAGCCCGCTCTGATACCAACTGTAACACCCCGGTATCTAGTATGCCTGAATGTTACCAAACATAGACTAAACAACATCTAAATACCACAAATAAAGAAAAATTACATCAACGGTGCAAATGCAAAAACCGAAAATTTCGGCAGCATCTCCTTTGTTTTTCCATGATTCGGAGCAACAACAAAGTATCACAAGTTATATCATAATGGAAAGCATCTAAAACAGCAATAACAGGTGACATAGCAACAATATAAGTCCAGGGTAAAGCATTCAACCACTTCATGAGATAAACGAATCAAATAATAAGACCGAGCACACAGTTAAGCAATTCTCCAAGTTTCATGGCATTACTTTTATTACCATGACTCCAAATGATAACACTGTCTAATTTATGTGGAGCTACGTGTAGATGTGTAGCTAAACCCTTTTTCCCGCATGCCGGTTTCATGGTACCTAAGAAAAACAACATAAACACAAGCGTGAGTTCATCACTCAGCAAGTATATTGCAATGGAACAAGAAAACACATTCCAATACCTTCATCACTACTTTTCATATTCAACATCATAAACATCTCATATTCACAGTGTATGCAACTCATTGACATCATCATATAATGCAATGCAATGCAATGCACATGTCTCCTTGAAGCACATACCGGTATTGCCGAGTGCACACCCGTCGGCGTGCACCCTCTTTCCCCTTTCATCCCGTAGATGGAGGGTGCCTACTCCTCGCTTCCATTCACAACTGTTGATGGAATCACGAGGTAGGTCTTACTCAATGGCGCTCCAGATTAGTCATAACTTTCTCGTCGACCTTACCGGACTAGTTATGACTTTCTCACCGACCGGACCAATTTTCATGCCATGTATGCAACATGCCATAAACATAAATAACTTGCATATAAACACAAACTAACCATTGCATAGCCTTATAACCAACCATTTTCATCATGCCGTAGGCAAACATCAATCATGGCAAGTTAGCATATCATGTAATCGTATTGCACCTAAGCAAGACTAGCAAACATACAACACACAACCCATCCAATACACTTGCCTTTAACCCTTCGGAACGGTGTGGCGAGATGATGATGCCACTCCTGGGGTCCCACCACCTGCAAATACATGTTTTCCACTCAATATCATACCACCCAAGCAAGTACAAAACTCAGAACACAACGATTCTACCCGAAACCCCGAAAACCTGAAAAACAGACCAATCTGTCCGTCGGGACAGCGGGCTTCCAACAATCACAAGTTGAGTTCTAAGACTCCAAATTAAGTAAACGAGTACATCATCGGGAATATTAGGAAATTTCCTAGTTTTTTCTAAGTATAGGGAAAAGCTGATTCGGCCTCTAAAATTGCCTAATCTACAGATCAACCCGATCTGTCCCAATCACGTCACAGTTTTGAACACATTCGGTAAAATAGCCATAACTTTCAAACGGCTGATCGGAATTACACGTTCTTGGTGTCCACTGAAAGGTATTGAAATTATATAAAACTTTCTCAACAGGCGGCCGACCAAATTCTGACTCTAAAGACCCCCTTCAGAAGGGGTTTGTGTCACGAACCGCTTGTAGAAACCCAGTTTTAGAAATAATAAAAGGAATGCGTGCCCTATTCTATCAGAGAGCACGCGTGGGTGGGTTGGCTAGATGGATGAGGCGGGTCACAAGGATGGAGTGCTGGTCGTGGGTTCGAATCCCATTCCCACGATATTATTACCGCATTTTACCGCTTGGTGTCGCACCACCACAAGCGGTTCCTATAACCGCTTGTGATACCCCTCGGGTATCACTCGCGGTTGCTTAGAAGCGGTTGTAAAACCGCTTCTGGAGGTGGTTTTCAACCGCTTGTGAAGCGCGGTTCTGTAGTAGTGTCATATGAAATTGCTGCATATATGAAATATTTCAGCATGTCCATCAAGTAACCAAAGAGGATACTAGAACGTTGATGGGGAAATAACACCTTGCTTTTAGTGGTAGTTGCATGACCAAACCACAGAAACCGAAAGATAAGAGAGTTTTCATGTGGCATAAAAGGGAACTGTTCACTGTTTTGGTCTTTCTTTTCTTTTCTTTTTTTCTTTTGCAAAAATGACTATTTTCTGATTTTTTTAAAAAACTAGTCTCTCTCTACCACGAAAGGACCAGGGAACGACACCTAGCACCTTCTGGGTTGGAGAACCATAGGAAGCCGAGTGCTGCACTATGGTGGTGCGAGAGGTGGGGTGGCAGGGGAGGACTGGCCGAGCGCAATAGCAGGCGGCTGCCGCGCCCTGGTGGCGCGAAAGGCCACGACAGCTGCACTGCTAGAGCGCGGGGGCAACCTTCCGCCGAAGGTCCTCCCATGGTACTGTAGCGCGAAAGACTCCTTCTATCGTACGGTAGAATGGAGGGCACTAGTTTTGCAAAAAAAATGAAAAGAAGCTATTTTTGCAACATGGTTTTATTTTCTTCATCCTGCTTCCTTGTTAGGGACGACAATCGGGTGCGATGGGTACAGGTAGTGCTTGCTTATACTAACAATTTAAAGGCAGCATGGTTTTATCTTCTTCATCCTGCTTCCTTGTTAGGGACGACAATCGGGTGCGATGGGTACAGATAGTGCTTGCTTATACCTATGCCTGCCATACACAGGGTCTGTTTAGGGGGGCTGTGGCTGGGCTAAAAAACTGTTTTTGGCTTGTTGTGCTATAAAGCAGCTGTAACTGGCGACTGTGGTTTTTCTTGATATGACATTTGACAAACTGGCTGTTGCAGCTGTAGCATTTGAGGGGCAACCGAGTGGGCCTGAGTGAGGAGGGAGTCGGGGAGGCGGCGCCCGAGCCGGAGGGAGTCGAGGAGGTGACCGGGTAGGGAGACAACGGGGCGAGAAGGGAGACAGAGTGTAACACCCCGGCACCTAGTATGCCCAGAATGTCACCACAAAAGATAAAACAACAACCAAATATCATCTTTAAAGGTAAAATTACAGGAACTACACTAATGGTTTTAACAAAATTTCGGCAGCATATCCTCTGTTTTTCCATGGCTTTATACAACAACAATAATAGCATAACAAGCTAGCATAATGGGAGACAACTATAACATGTCAAACCATGATTCCAACATCAATCCAAGCTCAACACATAGATTTAATTGTCAACTAAACCAATAAGAAGTAAACGATTATTCATGGCAAACAACGAGGTAATTATTCCAACGTCTAACTGGATAAGACAACCATCACAACTATGAAAGGAGCATGCCGTTGTTTAAATATGTGATGCTAAGTGATGACGTGAGTCTAGCTCCCTTTCCCCAAGCCGGATTCAAGGTACCTAAAACAACATCAAACAACAAGCGTGAGTTCATCACTCAACAAAGTGTATTGTAATGGAACAAAACAATAACAATCCACATACATACGTGATACCGAGCACCAACCATGGAAACAATCCATGAATACTTTCTCATTCACATTCTCATATACTTCCTCATTCACATTCTCATTTATGCAATGCAATGCAATGCATCATGCCTCTTTGCTTAGCACATACCGGTATTGCCGAGTGCACACCCGTTGGTGTGCACCCTCTTTCCCTTCCATCCTGTGGAGTGTGCCTACTATTACTAACTCGCTACCATTCACCACTATGGATGGGACTACGAGGTAGGTCTGTCGTGTTCACTACGTATGAACACAGAGGCCCGCATCAAAATGGGTCGCATCTTCCTTTATGCATGCACATATGCCATAAACATGAATAAACTTGCATATAAACTCATTTTAAACAATGGCATAACCATTTAACCATTCTTATTCATCATATCACATGCAAGATCAAACATGGCAATATTAATGTAACACATGGAAAACTGTATCATTGTAAAACATAATGGCCAACCAAACCACAACCACCACAACACACTTGCCTTCAACCACGCGAGACGGAGTGGTGAGATGTTGAGGGCGCTCCCGAGGTCACACCACCTGCACATAGGTACAATACACTCAAAACATGCCCACAAAGCAACACAAGAACTATCAACTACGTCGACTTCGCAACACACTCCTAAAACTCGAAAAACAGAGAATCTGTCCAACGGGACAGCAGGCTTCCAACAAGCATAACTTGAGTTCTACAACTCCAAATAAGGCAAACGAGTACATTTTATCGAACCTCAAGAAATTTCCTACCTTTTTATAAGTATTCGCAAAAACTGATTCGGCCTCTAAGTTCCTCTAATCTATATTTGAACACAGACTATCCCATTCACGTCACAGATTGGACAGCGTTTGGTAAATCGACCATAACTTTCAAACGGCTAAATGAAACTTAACGTTTTTGGTGCCCAATTAAAGGTAATTCGATTACCTACAACTTTTGCAACAGCCGGCCCACCATAAAATGCCACTAAAATTCCCAAAACTTAAGCCCTAAGTCGGTGTTCAAATCTGCCCAAGGACAGAACGTGGGACAGAATTGCAATCTCCCTAATTCCCTCTAACAACAACACCTATACATGGATTTTAGGCATTGATTCTCCCTTTTAACCAGCATCATAACCCTACAAAAGAACCTATAAACACTTACCTCCCTTGAAGAACCACTCGAATGACGAAATCCTTCTCTTCTCGGCCTCGATCTCGCTCCAAACGCCGAATCCGCCGAATCTTCTCGGTTGCAAAGCTTCCCAATGGTGAGATCAACGGAGAGGGAGGGTGTGGTAGCAAAGGAGGGGATGAATCATAGCTAGGGTCGGCCAGGAGTGGAAGGGGAGGCGCTAGGAAGGAGGGAGGGGGCGCACGACAAGGGAGGGGGAGGGTGACGGCTAGGGTTGAGGGAGAGTGGGAGGGCGGCTAGGGGAGGAGGGTGGGGCGCAATGGGGCTAGGGTTGGGCGCATGGGGCAGGGTAGGCAGGAAATCCCCCCATGGGCCCAAAACCCCCCCACTAAACGCCCATGATTCAACCTCCTAAGCCCAAATCCTCCCGGAGAGGCCCAAATCCTCCCGGAAGGACCCTAAACCCCTGAAATCACCAAAAACGCGACAAAAATTCATACCGTATTGTCACTCAGAGCAAGCGGGGAGGCGGTTGAGCGAAGCTACAGCAGAAAAGCACCTCCCTACCAGCTGTGGCTTTTAGGGGTGCTTCAACTGTGGCTTAGCTGTGCAGCTGCTTTGTAGCTGGACTGTTTGGAAAGCTTTAGGCCTAAAGTTGAAGCACAGCTCCCCCAAACTGGGCCACAATCTCCCCATAGGTATACCCACGAAGGGTGGCGGGTAAAGAATCTCGCTCTTACCCATCGCCCGTGGATACCCGTTACCCACGGGTATACCCATTTACCCGCCACCATCAATAATCCTTCCAACCAAAGGGCACTAGGAGCTAATGAGCAATGGTATCGATACAATCTTCCTCATGAAATTACGGGAATCAACTACATTCTATGGATTGAAGAATGATTATCAATGATTCAAAATTTCAAATGTACATAAGGATAAGAATTAAAATAACACATACAGATAAATAACGCACAGATGCTCAAGTTTAACAATTAAAATAAAAATAGGTCATTAGTCATCACACATGCTCAAATTCAATAATTAAAATAGAAACAATTCATCAATCATCACACGCATTACAAATTGCCTATCACGGCATCGCCAATCACAAATTACTAATATCAGATATCACAAATTGGAGATCAAAGGGCGACGTCTATTGTAGTACACATATCAGTAGAAGGTGGGGGGTAATCGGGCGAAACGGATACAGGAGCTCCTCCATACCTATACCCATTTACCCATCTTGTAAAGTATCTTGTAAAATTTGACCTCTATGAACATACCCGCAAGTAATAAAAGAGAAACATAACCATATTTATTAGGTTTTTATCTACGCATACACGAATAATTGGGTAAGATTGCCATCCTATCCCTTGTACTAATAGCTGGATCACGCGTGGGGTACTGCTTTTCTTTTCTATCACATCGGGCTTTGCGATTGGTCATCGGAGTATCGACAGAACTGTATGCGAGTTGGGACCCTGACTAAACAGAATAGATTAATTAGGCTTATCACTACGGTACTGGTATAATGTATAATTTTTTTTAGCAAAGCAATGTATAATTAAGAACAAAGACAGTAGCGGTTGGTTACTAAGCTCGTTGAATAGTTTAGCTGCTCCGATCCCGATGTTATAAAGAGTAAGCTTTATTATTCTACTGTTCATCTGATACCGATATGATAGAATTAGGCTCGATGCCACCAGGCGGATGTTTGCTTATACTTGTTAGCAATGAGGCGTGTTGGGCGGTGGCTTCACTTAATATTTTGATAACCTGACACACAAAAGGAAATTCACCTTGGTGTGATCTGTAACAACAATACTTTACGTGATTAGCACGGCAAATCAAAGAGGAAATGGAGTGCTACACGTGCTGTTATATGACTCCGGCGTGATCTGCTATATGTTCTTTCTTCTTATATGAAATAATATATGTAGGCTAACGTATACATTTAGTGGTTCTTCCAAAGAGCCCTGAAGTCTCCACATGGATGATCCTTTGCCTTTATAAAAATTTCCATGTTCCAAACTGGCTCTAAACTCAAACATGGTTTATCTTAATTAGTCGAAATCAACCTGCGAAACTCGCATAAGTAACTACAAGCAGTTTTGAGCACTGATTCTGACCTGGTTTCGTCACTTAACGGGCTTCTTTTCAGAAAGGAAATTCAGACTCGTGTGTTCGATCCTAACTTTAGGACTTGTTTTTTTCCCCTTTTCACAACTTAATTATGACAAAGCTCGAAAGTAATAAAAAACTATATGTTTGCAGTTGTGGGCAGGGTCACAAAATCGTAGAAAATCGTGGTTTTCGACCGTATCGAGATGGCTCGACATTTGAAACTTGTCGGTAAACCGGTCTAACTAAAAAAATTCAAAAAACTTTATACGACGTAAACCGGTCAAAATAAGTAAAAATCGCTCGATTTTCGATTAAAATCGACAAAAATCGCTCAGAAATTGGCTATAGGAAAAGATCAATCAGTCAGGTCAATTTTTGATAAATCGACCAGTTTTCGATGAAACCGGTTGATTTTTAATTTTTTGATTTTTTTTTTTGCTCAGAAACTTTTATTTCGAAACCCTTCGGTGTCCACCGATTTTCAAGCGATAATCACAAAAATCTCTGCCGAGCTCTTCACAATTTTCGCCGTCGAAACCAAATTGTTAACCCTGGTTGTGGCCATCTCCAGGTCACATGCTCCATTACCGGTTCACCACACATGCATGGTCAATTATTGAATCGACTCCCTTCTCTGTTCATTTCCCTTCTCTGTCAATTATGGAGTACTACTGTAGTAATTGCCATCCACAAGCTGTGTGCTTAGGCGAACGTACACTATCTTATCCTTCTCTTTCTCGCTCCTGTTCTCTTCAACTTTCTCTCTCCATTCAAGCCGAGGCACGCGCAGCACTACACTGTCCATTGTTCTCCAAAAAAGTCAAATAAAGGTCACCCTTTTCTTGTGCATTATTCGGTTCTCCGACCAGCCTAAGTTCGACTTGTCTTTGCAGTGGAGCCGCCCGAACCAAAAAAAAAGTCTCACTTACGCACCAATGCGCATAGCGCACCTCAAATCGCCGTCATGTTTACATACCCCTTATGTTGTGAAAACATCTCAGAACACTCATACATGAAATTAAAATCCCACTTAATATAAGAAACTCGATCCTCTCTGCCATCGGATTGTCCTCGCCAAAAAAAAAGGATACCTATATAACGTAATTTCAATTCTTATACTAATCACCATCATATAAATGATGCTCTAATGGAGAGTGCCACCTTTTTCTTCTTGGACTACAAAAATCGATCAATTAACTTGCAGTTGATTAAGACTCTCTTCAACGACGGCCTCTAAAACGGCATGTTTGGATATTTGGAGGCCTATTCAGACCTGAAACCATCCCAAGGGGCGTGCTATGTGCGCCTCTATCTAAGAGGCCGAAGGGGTTCATCTCTATATTGAGAGGCCGTCCTCATGTGTGCTATGTGCAAAAGAGAGACTTGTGTGATGGTTGATATACAGGCAGGGAATTCAGGCCATGGTTGAAAATTGACCCAATATAAAGGTCTAAATTAAATGCAGGTCGCACTATTCAAAACTCATAGAGACCTGATTTTACAGGTCATCCTTGGGTTTAGCCTTAAGGACAAAGGGTAAATCACCTGGAGTTTTGTGTCGAGAGTCTCGAGAGTGGAGAGGTTGTTCCACCAAGCAGAGGTTGTTCCACCAAGCAGAGGGAGCTGTGCAGCTAGTCTGATCGACGGGCAGGCGGGCCTCGGGCGAGCGGCCACTGTCTGTCTGTCCAGCCAATTGACGCAAGCTAATACGGAACAACCTTTCCCTGCACTGCACCAACAACAGCCAGTACCATCACTTCATCGGTGACTAAAATAAGCACATCATGGGGCGAGGCAAGAAGACACGTCACATATAGCCTGTGTGCGTCGAACAGTATATATACATATATACGGTAATATTATTCTACTCTTAAGCGTAGAATAATTATTCCGCGCTCCGCTCAGAGAAGCAGGGGCGTCCGGGGTCTAGTACCAAAAGCCTACTAAAATTCTACGAAAAACTATTGAAAAATCATTGAAAACAGATATTTAATCTAAGATCAGTTGGCCCAGCCCGGGGCTTAGGCCTGGGCTAGCTCCACCCCTGCAGAGAACCACATGCAAACCAGAATGTATTGAGAAATGCACATGCAAACCACACCGTATTGAGAAATGTAACCCTGTAGTAAATCACAAATATATTTAATATAAAACAACTGATGAATTTACTATTGAATTGTTATGTGGTCAAACCGATTAGCTAATGTGTTTTGTAATTTGTACACAAATCTATTTTCTCTTTATTATAGCCACATCTTTTTATTGTTAGCTTTCGTTTGCAAATGGTTTTCAGTAAGTTGCTGGTGAAAACTATTTGCAAATCGGAGCTACCAATAAAATGATATGACTAAAATAAAGAGAAAATATATTCGTGTACAAACTATAAAATACATTAATGTAACTGGTGCAATCTATTTCGCTGATTAGTGTATTGTATGGCTCATTCAAATCAGATAAATAGCCCAAACGTACAATAGATTATTCTACCGGCGGCTGTAGATATAACCTTTACTACTTCGCTCCTGTCACTGTGGGCATCTCAGTGGGGATGGATACTTTGTTTGAAGGTCTCTGGAACCCTGCTGGCCTTTCTGTCTCAGGGAAGCCTCACCAGACACCTCTCGCCGCTCGCGTGAACCGGGTCCATGCACCGTACACGTATCAATCGTTACCACCACGAAATAAAGCATATTTTATTTGGAAGGGGAGGCACTCGCGTTTTTGCACCTCCGATACTTGGATATTTGTACGTACAAAGCTACATAAGTACAGGGTGCCGTTGGCCACCATCTGTCCCGTCACGCTATCCTTCACTATGCGTCGCCGCTGGTGGTACAGTGCATTCCACTTAGCCTCGCCTGCAACCCGCCACTCGCCGATGCTACTCCTTGGCAGTAGACACATGTCATCAATGGCATGTGTCGTGTTAGGCCACTAAATCTGCGTCGAGACTTGAGAGAGAACGAATGCGTAAGCTAGGGCATCTTCCTAGGAATCTTTTCGAACCTACATGTGGCTAGCTAGTTGCAGTGGAGCAGAAAGATTTAGTTTCTTTCTCTTTGAGGATTACTCCGTGAGCTTGGGATGCCTGTTTCTCAGGGAACACTTGGTGGTTTGGAGGTTTAAATTATTATTACATTTTGGCAGATATCCTTGTACATTTTGATGATAAAATCAGCATATCACTACTCTTTAAGCTGCTCCCACTTTATAGCACGATAAAACCAAGGAGTACGGAGGTTTGCCTGAATTTGCTGCACAGCATGTTCTACACACATCACCTATGATTGTTGTCTACACATCCGTTAGAGTGACGTGTGGGTGACCTTGATTGGTTGCAGCCTACGAACTGAGTCTACACAAGCTCTCTATGGCGGGCAGGCGAGTCATATCTGATCCCCATATCATGACAAGGACGAGCTCACATGAGCCCAACCAGTTAATTCATGGGCCCCACCGTCGCTCGCCATCCTTCTCACCGCTCTCTGCAAAGCTACACTACACTGTATAACCAACTTTCCTCTCCTTGATTACTTGCTGTACTTTAGAGTAAATCATATTTTACTCTAGCTATTTTGCCCAAGTTTCACAAAGCCCGTATTCATGTGTAGTGTTGTTCAATGGATCCAAAATTATAATGAACACTTACTTAATGAGCATTTTTTGCTCTCTTGTAGTACTATGTTTGCAAATATGGTGCTCAATCCGTGCCCGTCGACTATAACATGTTGTCTTATACTTGTAACTAGTAAGTGTACACGTGCAAATGCACGTTTTATTTCCAATATATCTGATATATCGATATGTTAGCAGTGATTTATTCGGGGAATGAATGATGGTTTAAATAGGGTGATAGAGCGCAATGGCGTAGGCAAAAAAGAGTGATTTTTCCTCAGTGCATAATGAACTAGCTAGAATGTGCGGCGCACGTCGCACCGTGTAAAATTTACTTTATTTTGTTTCTTTAAAAAACTATATGAGAAACTAAACATATTTTTTTTCGGAGCGATCTTAACACTCTATACGTTCACCGGTGAATAATACATTTTCCGAAAAATACTATATATCGAGTTGCAAAAAAAATCTAGAGATAGAGCTGCACACATATTTCTATTGACGAAAACATTTTTTTCGGGAAAAACGGAGAAAGGACCTGGACGTAAAGACCGGGGACCTGTTTGTTTTATTTTTGGACCTAATCGCTATTACGAAAAATTAGAAAAGGGCTCGTTCGAGATTCGTATTTAGCGGGGGGTTTTTCGCAAAGTAACGAACCAGGGACCTAAACGCAATTTGCAAATATTTTTCTTGTACTCACGAAAAATCGCAAAGGACCTCTTTGTAATTTACAGGGACATATCCGTAATTTAGAGAAAAGGAAGGGGCTTTTTTGCAAAATGTCATGGGGGGTGAGGTGGATGCCTTGAGAGGGCTCCAAATCTTCCCCATGTAATAGAGTAGATATTCCAGCTCATAAAGAACATTAATACACAAAAAAAGTAATATTTATGAAAGGAACAACTCTAGAATGACGTTCTCACTCCATCTCAAAGGAATATATGGAAACCATTATAGTTTATCCATCCACCTATAATCCACTTCACTTTCCATGTTAAATTAGATTGGAATAGGTCTATTTTACATCCTGAACTATACAAAAAGTTCTGATAATCCTCTAAACTATAAAACCGATTATTTAACCCCTATAATCTTCTAAAATAGGGCGGTTTTTTTTGGCTGTTTTGCATTTTCTATATATAATTAAGGCAAAAAGTGATTCGGAATTTTTGAAACTTTTTTTGTATGATCATAAGGCAATACTTATACTCTCATAAAAATTTCAGACCATGATCACACTATTACAATTTTATAAAATTCTGACAAGGGTATTGTCAGAATTAAAGGTTTTTTTATTTTGATTTTTCTAAGATATCAAATTATGTTCAATTTATTTGGGAATTTTTGTGTGATTCTAGGGGTTTAGAGATGACATCATAAAAATTTTAGATGATGATCAAACATGTAATGACAGTGTTATTGTTGTTTTTAAATTGCTGCTATTTTTTATTTTCTAAATGTATTAATTGTTTTTGAATTTCCCGGAATTTTTTTTTCTTATTATTACAGCAGAAGCAGTTTTATACATAATATTACATAAACCAAAAGTAAAATCAACAGTGGAAATAGTTACATATGAAGCCCGTTTTGTATCACTACCTTAAAAACCTACATTTGTGTCGATTCGGAACATACATCTGTATCGGTTTTCAAACCGACACAGATATAGCGACAATGATAATCAAGGATTATCAGTGTCGGTTTCCAAACCGACACTAATGAAACTATTTGTGTTGGTTTTTTGCTAGAACCGACACAGATAGTGTTATGTGTGTGTCGGGTTTTTTTTGCTAGAACCAACACAAATAATATGACAAAAAATGTATTTGTAATTGTGTCGGATCTGGCAACTCCTCTCACGTGGCCCATCCTAGTACTACTCTCACCCAAGCATGCTTAACTTTGAAGCTCTAACGGGATCCAGCGGATTTAACTTCCCGAGAGGTCACCATCCTAGTATTACTCTCACCCAAACACGTTTAACTTCGGAGTTCTTATAGGATCCAGTGCTTTAGTGCTGGTATGATCACATGTGACGTGTAATGCGTCCCTCTCCCCTTAACTCCGCAGAGCACCCGAACACCGATTTTAATATTCTCATAATCCGAAATGGGTACAAAACTTAGAAGGCTGTTTTGGAGGCCCTAAACGATGTTATTTTGGAATTCTGTTGCCGTGCTCGCACTTGCACAAATAATCATTGAAAGACCTGCTGATTTTCAGACTTTACGCATTTTCAGATAGAGCTTCTCGTTAGCTTTCCAACGAGCCAAAGAATGCCTCGATCGGAGTTACGAGTCAAAAGTAATGATTTTTTTACTAACGGTGCGAAGGCGAAGACTATTTTTGTCGGTTTCTGGATAGAACCGACATAGATAATATTATTTGTGTTGGTTTTTGGCTAGAACCAACATAGATAATATTATTTGTGTTAGTTTTTTGCTAGAACCGATACAAATAATAGGACTACAATTCGTGTCAATTTTTGGCTAGAACCAACACAAAAAATTTGACTATTTGTGTAGGTTCCAATTTAGAACCGACACAAATGTATTTGTGTCAGTTTTTAATTGGAACTGACATAAATAATGTCAGTTCCAATTAAAAACCAACACAAAAGGTTTTCCTGCCATTTTGAGTTTTAGAACCGACACAAAACATTATCTGTGTTGGTTCCAAAAAAATCGACACAGATAAACTGTCACATATTTGAGGTTTTGTAGTAGTGTACTTCTAGGTCTATGTGCTCCCTATCTCTATGTGGTTAATAACAACTTTCACTTATGGAATATGCTTTCACTTCCGTAACATCAGTTAATATACAGGGAGCAAGGAGTACGTATTCATGGTAGTATGCTTTCATTTTCCTACACACACGCGCGCGCGGTAGCGTTACATTATACAGTTAATATATAGGGAGTACGTTACATTATATATACGATAGCGCTAATCTGCGCTTATGCGCTGGTCGAAATGTGCAAAAAGGAATTAACTAGCGTACGGTGGCCTAAGAAAACAAAGCACAATATTAATTGAGGTGCCGATTTTGATAGTAAAAAAATGAAAGAAGATAGTATAATGTGACATGCTGAGTAGTAAATCAAACTTTTCTGTTACTTTGCATTCCTAGTTTGTACATGAATCTAATTTCTTTGTTTTGGTCTTAACTTTTTATTGAAAAATCTGATTCGTAAAAGGTTTTCACCAGTAGCTTACTGATGACGAGAGCAACATAACGATATAAGTCTCGCTAATAAACAATGTGTGTATTGATAGTAAAATCTATGTATATCGATAGTAAACTCTATATCTATGGAAAGTAAAATCTGATTTATACTGTAAGACTTATATCAGTGTGTTGCTCTCGTCGTAAGTAAGCTACTGATGAAAACCATTCGTGAATCTGTGCTATCAATAAAAAGTCATGGCTATAACGAAGAAAAATCATATTCATGTACAAACAAGAAATGGATTTACTAGTAGGTCATGCGATGTAACCTGTAACGTGCTCCCTTATTTGAACTAGAATCTGTTCTCCCGTAATATTCAAAAAAAATTACCATCAAACTGTGTTCAACTTAACTTATGTTTGTTAGATTATGATTTTCTAATTGACTGTCC
The DNA here is from genome assembly GCA_036346355.1 of Rhipidocladum racemiflorum. Taxonomy (NCBI): domain Eukaryota; kingdom Viridiplantae; phylum Streptophyta; class Magnoliopsida; order Poales; family Poaceae; genus Rhipidocladum; species Rhipidocladum racemiflorum. The sequence continues at coordinate 62,929,427 of CM070576.1, read as the reverse complement.
CTGTCATACAGTATTACTACTACAATTTATGTTTTTTACTATGTTAGAAATAACTCATGTACAGGGCTCGGTCAGTGGCTAATAAATTTTGTAAAAATCAATTTTTACTACCAAATGAACATCAATTTACTACTATATGAGCATTAATTTACTACTGACATGTATTACTACTGAAATCAGAACCGTGCTCAACTAACTAGTAATGTGTTTATTAGTTTGTACACGAATTTGTTTTCTTTTTCTTTTTGCCATAACTTTGTACTCGTAGCTCCGATTGACGAAATAATTTCACCAGTATATTACTGTCAACGAGAGGAACAAAATGATATAATTCTCGCTAATAAACATCGTATAAATCAAATTTTATTACCGAATGAACATCATTTTCCTAGTGTATAAACATCAATTTACTACTCAAACACATTACGCCTGAAATCAGAACCATTGCCAACTATCTAGTAACAAGTTACTAGTTTGTACACAAATTTATTTTTTTCCTTCTTTTAACCACAACATTTTACTCGCAGCTCTGATTGACGAACGAATTTCACCAGTAGATTACTAGCGACGATAGAGGAACTGTATGATATAAGTCTCGCTAATAATCGTCGCATAAATCAAAATTTACTACCAAATGAACATCACTTTCTTACTGGATAAACATCAATTTACTACTCAAACACATTACGGCTGAAATCAGAATCATTGCCAACTATCTAGTAACAAGTTACTAGTTTGTACATGAATTTATTTTTTCCTTCTTTTAGCCATAACATTTTACTCGTAGCTCCGATTAACGACGGTCAGTGACTAATAAATTTTGGTATAAATCAAATTTTACTACCAAATGAACATCAATTTACTATTATATAAACATCAATTTACTACTGACATGTATTACTACTGAAATAAAAAACGTGACCAACTAACTGGTAATGTGTTTATTAGTTTGTACACGAATCTGTTTTATTCTTTTTGCCATAACTTTTTACTCGTAGCTCCAATTAACAAACTAATTTCACCAGTATATTACTGTCGACGAGAGGAACAAAATGATATAAATCTTACTAATAAACGTCGCATAAATCAAATTTTACCACCGAATGAACATCACTTTCCTACTGTATGAACATCAATTTACCACTTAAACACATTACGCCTGCAATCAGAACTATTGCCAACTATCTAGTAACACGTTACTAGTTTGTACACAAATTTATTTTTTCCTTATTTTAACCATAATATTTTACTCACAGCTCCGATTGATGAATGAATTTTACTAGCAGATTACTAGCGACGAGAGGAACTGTATGATATAAGTCTCGCTAATAATCGTCACATAAATCAAAATTTACTTCCGAATGAAAATCACTTTCCTACTATATGAACATCAATTTACTACTATATACATTACAGCTGAAATAAGAACCGTTGCCAACTATCTATTAACTAGCTACTGGTTTGTACATGAATTTATTTATTTTTTATTCTTTTAGCCATAACATTTTACTCATAGCTTCGATTGACGAACAAATTTTACCAATAGATTACTGGTGATGAGAGGAACTGTATGATATAAGTCTCGCTAATAATCGTCGCATGAATCAAATTTTACTACAAAATGAATGTCAACTTGCTACTGTGTGAACATCAATTTACTAAAACGCGTTAATACTAAAATTAGTATCGTGGCCAACTAACTAGTAATGTGTTTAGTAGTTTGTACATGAATTTGATTTTTTCTTCTTTTAGCCATAACTTTTTATTCGCAGCTCCGATTGACGAACGAATTTCACCGGTATATTACTGCTGATGAGAGGAGCAATATGATATAAATCTCGCTAATAAATGTTGTATAAATCAAATTTTACTACCAAATGAACATCATTTTCCTACTGTATGAACATTAATTTACTATCATGCCCGAGGGTTCAGCAAACTGTACAGTCCGTGTAGTAGTAACATCCCATTATACATATAGTAAATTGATGTTCATTTTGCAGTAAAAAATGATTCATACGACTTTTATTGGTGGACTTACATCATTTTGTTCATCTCATCGTCAGTAAGCTACTAGTGAAAATTTTTTGTGAATCGGAGTTGTCAATAAAAAATTACAGCTAAAACAATAAAAAAAGATTCATGTACAAATTATAAATGCATTTATTAGTTGGTTTGGCCACGTACAAAAAGGCTTAGTTAATTGGAATTGTTGCGCTGATTAGTGAGACGCATGGCTCGATCAGATTGGGTTAACTGGCCTAGACGTACAATATGCTATTCTACATGCAAGCTCAAAATAGTTTCTCTCTCTATAGACACACACACACACATACACAAAATTACCTGAGGCACCATGGTGCTTGGGCACTATGATCTAAAACGGGTATTTTATTTATTTATTTGCATTCGATTTTTTTTTTAAAATTTTAGAATGTTGAGTTTAACCAGTTTACTAACTAGTTCAAACAAGTTTGAATTGAAATTCGAACTAGAGTTTCTTCTAGTTTAATTGTAGGTATGTGCTGATTATATATAAAAATTATCAAAGTATGTGACCTAAATTTATTCAAATCTTTGAATTTGAATATATTTTTTTAAAGATATGTGTTTCATTTGAAATGTTATAGATGTGTGTATACCATAAAACTTAAATTTTCAAAAATATAACCAAATTTGATTTGAATTCGTGCAATTAAAATCATAGTGCATCTAAAACCACACTGCCCTATTCCGAGCTGCTTCATCCTTTAGGGTGTGTTTGGTTCATGGGATGGGGTTGAATGGGATGGGATGATCCTGCAACCATTTGGTTCTATTATTTTGGGTGAATGAGATGGTTCAGCATATAGAGGGAATATTTCTCAAATTTGTATCACTTGATCTAGGATGGAATGGTTTCATTCAAGCAACCAAACATATGATAACTTTTTTTTTCCTAAATCATCTCATACATATATCAATCAAACTCACCGCGCGTCCGGCGTTGCCTCCGGTGCCTCGCAATCCCACCAAAATTTTCCTCACCGCGCGCTCGTATCCTCCTTTACGCCTTTCGACCACCGTGACGCTGGCTAATTTCCTTCCCTCGTGGCTGGTGCCACTATAGCAGCTAACTTGCTACTGCACGCGTTGCCTACCGCCGATGATCCTTCCACCCGGTTTCTATTGGGAAGGGTGAACCCCTACGGACCACAGTGCGCTGTGGACTCTGGTGGGTATCAGACTTTTTTTTTAAGACAGAGAGTACCAGACTGATATACTGCATATCTCGCTATGGTTGCATTCAAAATCTATTGAGGATCATGTGACCATTACTGGTTATTGCAGCTCGGTTACTCGGTAGGAGCGCGAAAAATACAAGGTTTATAAGATCAACAATAAAGATAAAGCAAATTAGGACCAACCAATACAATAATACTCCTACATTAGAATGCAACATAGACACTGCTCGTAGATCGATAGTTCTACTAATCCACTCAGTGGTCACCTTCCACGAATCTTCTAGGGCGGCCCCTCCCATTGTGGGAGCGCGAACGCAGAAGCAGGTTTCTCACGCACAGCTAACTACTTTACCAAAACAAACAAAAAAAAAAGGCTAAAAATAGCTGCCCTTACCTCAACAAACGAGCTCTTTTAGTATACATTAAATTTTCATTATTTTCAAATTAATGAATCATATTAATTTATACTCTCTCTCTCTCTGGTAATAGAGTAGCCGGAATACTCTTAACAAATAAATAATTACATATGATTTCTACTACTTTACTACTCCCTCGGGCATATATAGTATAGTCATTTTGGATATAAATTGGATACAAGCAAATCAAATATGTAAATTTATCTCGAAAAGCACTTTCATAATATTATTGAGTTTTATAAATAAAATATAATAAAATAAATGGTCAAAACGGTGGTTTGAACATCCTAAGTATCTCAAAACATAACTATTTGTGGCCCGGAGGGAGTACTACTGTATAGCATTGCACAGCAGAGCGCTGGATCTCCCGGCCTTCGTCCATCCCCCCCTGTCTTCTTCCCAACACGCCGAAAACCCCATCGCCCAGCAGAAGAAGATCCAAACGTGCGAGGTCAATGCAAACGCAGCCTGGCTACATGAATCCCTTCCCTTCCCTTCGCCTCATCTCCGTGTCGTCCTAGCTGGTCAAATTCATTTGGATACACGCGCACGCGCAGGCGCAGCACAGCGGCACAGGAAGATAGATAGGTTCGTGCTCGCGTACAACGATACACGGCTGGTTGGATAGATCCCCCTGCTCTCACCCAGCCCGCTCGCTCGCTCGCTCCCGCCTCCACTCCGCCGCGCCGCCTCTCATCAACATCACATCTACGCCGCGCGCCGCGCCCTCGCATCGCCATCACATCTACGCCGCGCGAAACAGAAAACACTAGCGGCGCACTCTGGAAAGGGAAAAGGGATCCAAGCGGAAGGCAACGCTGTGAGGGGATATGGAGTTTGCTGCTACGACAAGTAGTAGGTTTTCCAAAGAGGACGAGGAGGGGGAGGAGCAGGAGTTGGAGGCGGCCTCCCCGCGTGAGATCCCCTTCATGAAGGCCGCGGCGGCGACGACGGCAGCCGCCTTGTCCTCCTCCCCGACATCGGTCTCGCCTTCCGCGGCGGCATCTGCGTCCGCGTCCACGTCGGCCTCGGGCTCTCCCTTCCGCTCGAGCGACGGCGCGGAGGCGTCGGGGAGCGGGGCAGGCGGCGACGTGGAGGCGATCGAGAAGGAGCACATGTTCGACAAGGTGGTGACGCCGAGCGACGTGGGGAAGCTGAACCGGCTGGTTATCCCGAAGCAGCACGCGGAGAAGTACTTCCCGCTGGGCGCAGCGGCGAACGAGAAGGGTCTCCTGCTCAACTTCGAGGACCGCACGGGCAAGCTCTGGCGCTTCCGCTACTCCTACTGGAACAGCAGCCAGAGCTACGTCATGACCAAGGGCTGGAGCCGCTTCGTCAAGGAGAAGCGCCTCGACGCCGGGGACACCGTCTCCTTCTGCCGTGGCGTCACCGAGGCCACGCGCAACCGCCTATTCATCGACTGGAAGCGCCGCGCCGACGTCCGGGACCCGCACCTCCTCTCGCGCGTGCCGCTGCCCATGCCCGCCGCCTCGCCCTACGGTCCGTGGGGCGCCGGCACGGGCGGGTTCTTCATGCCGCACGCGCCGCCAGCTACGCTCTACGAGCACCACCGCCTCCGCCAGGGCCTCGACTTCCACAATATCAACGCTGCCGCGCCAGGGAGGCAGCTTGTCTTCTTCGGCTCCGCGGGGATGCCTCCGCACGCGCCCATGCCGCAGCCGCCGCCTCCGCCTCCACTGCACATTACGGTGCAACCAAACCCAGTGGTCACGGCCGGCCTGCCCATGGTCCTCGACTCGGTTCCACTAGTTAATAACCCGTCGACTGCCGCGAAGCGCATGCGTCTGTTCGGAGTCAACCTCGACAGCCCTCATCCGCACGGCGGCGAGTCAAGCCATGATGCCAACGCATTGTCGCTACGGATGCCCGGATGGCAAAGGCCTACACCATTAAGGTTGCTGGAATTGCCTCAACACAGCGCCGCCGGTGCAGCTGGAGCGGAGTACTCTGCCGCCTCGTCTCCGTCGTCATCGTCGTCCTCCAAGAGAGAAGCGCATTCCTCATTGGATCTCGATCTGTGAACGAGATCGTGCGACCTCGAACGGGAGCGTACCAAAGGAAAGTTCAACAATTCTTTCTTCCGTTTGTTACCTTCGTCTTCTTCTCCACCTTTTGCGATTCCATTATAACATTGATGATAGGAGCTTGCATTTAACATTTTTTTTCGCTTTTGTTTTGGCCATTCAAATTCTTGTGTTGGTTTGATAATATATAGAGAGAAATTAGGCAAATTAATTAGTTACTAATGATTTCGTTTGATTTCAAATTTGATTCTTCCTCACCACTATTGTTCTTGATGATTTCGTCGTGATATTCTATTCCATTACTAAGTGCTTTCTCCATAGTTTGGTACCAGCCAATCCAATTTGCCCCTACATATGATAACATACCTCCAAATTTGTACACCCCACCTCCACAGCATTACTGCCAAGATCTGAATCATGTGAGCACAAGTGCAGTGCAACATACATAATCCCGTTCTTGCATCATATGTGTGATCTCTCCTCTTATAGATTGAAGCTGCATGCAACACAGCTCTCAAAAAATTAATATGGTGAGACGAAGACAATGACGGCGGATTAGCCGCCGAGAACAGCAGACCAGACATGGAGCAAACTACGAGCATTAAAGGTCAGTTCCTTAAATTCCTAATACTTTCCTCCTTTCATTAGTACTGCTCGTCGTATCTTTTATTTATGTGTTGGGTGCTGGCATTCTAGTTTTTATTTGGGGCATTTGATTATTTACTATAAAATTGATGGTAATTGAACCTCTTTCTCACTGATGCCATAGGGTCCAAATGTTAGTGAGATAAGGACATGACGAATCATTAATTACCATCAACATTGTGACAAATAATCAATTATGCCCTTTTATTTACGTGCTTTTGCCGCCACTTTCTGTAATGCTCGCTCTGTCCATACTCCTATGTATCATCCGTGGGTCATCATGGCATAGATCATATGGTAGGCACAAGCAAGAAAGAAAGTATTGCTGCTATGGTTTTACCCAAGGGGAACTGACAATTAAACCCCCACAGTGGGCCAATTTACGTGTAGTTTGGATTATCTGGGCCTTGAGTGGTATACACTCCAACAGCAGTTCTTTATGGTATTGGCAGTCAGTAAATCGGGGAGGGGTGCACTTCCCAGTTCCCACTGCCCTTTGTACGTCAGTTTAGAATTTATGGGGGAGGAGGACCTCAGTACTAACTCTGCTGTTGCTGTAGTAGTACGAACAGTAAAATGTGCGTAGATGTCCATCTCTTGGAGTAGTCATGTTTGCTATTCTGTTCTTGTCCTTTGTGTGTGAGGCAGCGAGAAAGAGTGTGTGTATGTATATTTTCCTTTGCTTTTCCCTTCTCTTTTTCACTGCAGTGAGTAGGTACGGCGTGTATGTTTGCTGGGAGCAATGGGGGCAAGGCCACGTACTGACTCGGCAATAGGTATCCATAACTAGTAAGAACGTAGGAGGGCGATCCTTTTGCATTGTTAAGGCCAGAATAGATATATAGATGCTGTGCCTGTAAACAAAAGTACTTTTGGTCCATTGTACGCTGGAAACGGAAAGGAATGGGGAGTTATGGGGAAGTAAAAAAGAGGAGAGTGTATATATGCATGTGTCTGCTTGTTCTTTCTTTTCTTTGCATAGCTGATCACTTCGGTTTCTTTTCTGAACTTACTGCACTCAGTCCAAGCTGAACCTCTAAGATTATTGCTGCTATTAGATAGTTCTCAGTTCTGACGTACCTGGCGTTGTCTTACAAGAATAATGCATGTCTTCTCTGGCGTTCCTTTCACAAAAAATATAGAAGTACAAACTTCCCAAACTATTTATCATTGAAATGCCTCTTGAATTCTGTAACTAATGAAACAGCAGAATCATGTCAAAGTTAAACAACGCGTTTCAGAAAGAAATTAGAGATAAAATTATAGAATATTAAGAAATCACATCAGTTTGCTGTAGCGACGATAAGTTGCACCTCTTTGTCATTTTCATTACCTGAGGATATATAGCACTTTATCATCATTAACTACAAAGCAAACAATTTCTCTCGCATACGACACTTGTATTTAACCGTTACCGATGTCTTATAGTACCTCAAACTGGCTTCTCAATATATATGTTTACGTGTAATTGAATACTCTAATTTGTACCTACTTAATATCCATCATAATTCCTTTGTGTTTACACTAATTGTATATCCATTTTTTTGTAGCGGTTGCTTCTTATTAGTAATGATCAGGAAGTTTACACTCATCTTAATCTGGATAAGTATAGCACTGGAATATTTTGATAGTTATGCAGCACATGATGTATACACATTTTGCATGAGCATGGATAATCTAGCTAAAGCATGAAGGAACTCAAGAATCTTTTATTTCTTCTGCTTGAGAAATAATTCAAACATTTTCACTATTGCGCAAATCATTCTATACATTTATAAAGAAATTGGATGTATCTCAATGGATTGGGGTAAAAAAGGGCTAATTTTGTACTAATTAACTATTTGAAGTTGTGGTTGTTTTACAATCTGCATATATAACATATTGTAGGACAGCAAATCTGAACACTGTTCAAATAACAACCTTAAAGTACTTAGTTCACACATATCTAACCTTACAGCTCAAAACTGTCAACATCCCATTTGTAGACAAATCCACGATGAAGTGTTATATGCATGTGTATAATTAATCTTAGACCACTTCAACAACTAAGGAGGAAAACAATAGACGTTAATAGAGCTAGAATTTGGCATGCGCTACGCAGAAGGCAAGCGATTAGTTTATCAAGTTGTCCTAGCACAATGCAAAATATGATGTTCATTTGAATCTGAAATGTGTATTAGACAAACTAGCTACATATAGGTTCTTTGAGAAAAAATATGATACTTCTAGAGGTCGTGGATAGAAAACACACGTGCACATGTGGTTTTAAACCACATTATAGTGCTTAAGTTTCAATTTACACCCCTAACAATATATGTAACTGAAAACCTTTTGAAGTAGGACAATGTTATGTTTGGAATGGTATTTAAGTAGTGTTAGTTGATAAAATTGTGTAATCTAAAAAAACAAGATGATAAAATTGTGTGATCCGATCGTTAGTGTCAAATAATAAGATGTTATCTTCTTGTATGGCTGATTCATTTGGACATATAATTATGGATAACACTTAACCATATATTGTGAATGAGCTCTATCTTTAAGCTATATTAGCTTCTAATTTTTTTTTAGCAAACTATCTTGTGGTCTTTTAGTAAATCTCACAAAAGGTTTAGTGTGGAAAAATGTAGACACTGATTTTTCAACAAGAAAAGATGTATACACTGCTATAGAATGCCGCCACTTTCTGTAATGCTTATATATATGAACAATATCAATTTTGATATGCATTGATTTCAACACATAAATGAAATCTCTAGTACTACAACCGTAATGTTCAAACTTAATACAAAGGAAAGCTCCAGTGCTATAACCGTAATCTTCAAACTTAATTTGATTAAAGAACCAGTGGATTGCACCATAAGTCAGCTGAAGTTCATCATATTTGGTTATATGATGGTTTACCTATTTCAACATACACTATATATGCTCATATGACAACATATACTGCATGTTTGTTTGACAATTGGTGTGGTTCCATAAAGCTGTATTAATTTAATATAGTATATACAAGTATACAACGCGCATAGCACATGTTCGAGCTAATTATAATTCAGCACTAAATGGAGCTAAAATGACAGGTCCTTGGATTGTGTTGCTTCTAATTAATTAGAACAAACCAATTAACAAAAAGTTTGAGACTATGAGAGGAATATTAGATCGTATTTATGGTTTCATCTTTTTGAGATAGAATATTGATGTGGTAAACGTGGTTAATTTATATGTGTGAAATAATAGTGTAGACTGGTCAAGAAGTTTTTTTTTTTTATGTATGTCTATTTTTTCTTCAGAGAAATAGAGCAGTTTAGACATGACGATGTGTATTTACGCCAACAAAGTACCCAATAGGCTGGCCTAAGTGACAATCATGCATATTAATATTTGTCCATAATATCATTTTGAAGTATGTATGTATGTATGTATGCAAATTAAGGAGGTTCCTCGAGTAGACATTGAGGAGCATGGACGTACACCATAATGGAGTAGGATGTCAACTAGGATGCAATACACAGGGGGTGCACGCGAAACAATGTGCAGGGTAGTTGATGTGATGCATGTTCGTTTTCAAAATTTGCACGTATGTATATGCATGCATGGGTGTGGGTGTCCGAGCAGATGTGCCATTGTGTTGGACGATGCGTCTTCTTTTTAAGAACGTGTCCCTCGCTAGAAAGTTGTATAGTTAGTCTCGTCTGGCTTTTTTTTTGGAAACGATATCTCCTTTGGCATTTTGTTGTGTTTTAAGGGAGAAAACCATGATGGTGCAATCATATACAACTAGAGAACCCCACATATACATTGTCATGGTGTATTGTTTTGGCATTTCAATCTGTTACGGTGCACATGTGAAATGAGATCTCATCACAAGTCTAAATTGTCCTTTCCTTTCATTTGTGTGTGTGAGAGAGAGATTCACAAGATGACAATAAATTTGGTAAAAAAACCAAAGTTAGTATAATATACTAATTCTACGCAGCTTTTAATATTATATATGTGTCTTATGTCCCCGATTGATCTTTCTGATCCCTCTTAACTATGCCTGCTAGGTACTGCATTATTGGCTTACTAAATTATCTCTCGTGCCGTCACAGTCGATTTTGTTCGAACAATATGGCGACGACCCTCACAGTTAAGTTCATGTTCCTTTTTTAATAAGAAGATTATATCTTCTAATCTCTATATTATTAGATGCACCTGCTGTTAAAAGAAGGAAACAAATAGATTCTATAGAAAAGTTGTAACAAGCCAGAACAAACAAGAAACGTAAGGTCTCAATCCATGTACAGCGTGTTACTAGTTCTCCACCCATGTCTAATGAAGAGGTCCCTAGCTATCATGTTCAGCAATCTGCACCCTCAAAGATACCACAGCCTAGACCTCAGACTGCATTACAAACTAAGACTGCAACCAACTGATACACATAAAGTTAAGTTCATGTTCAATTAATTAGCAAATCATATCACAAAGGGTAAAACAAATATAAGAAGAAGAAAATGCAGAGAGAGAGAGAGAGAGAGAGAGAGAGAGAGAGAGAGATCAATTTCTACGAGGTTGGATTAGATTATGGCCGTCCTTCGAAGTTTCTATGAAACCCTGCTATTAAATTTGCAAAGCAATGCGAGTAGCCATTCTCTTCTTTATTTTCGTAGTCCCTTTGGATGTGGTTCCCAGGAGCAGCAAATATCTCAACCCAAAACAAAATTTGGAAGGGAAATTACCTCCGGCCCATATGGGCCACGGCCACTCTTATCCGCACCATCCACTACGCTTCAAGATTCGTGCGTTGGGGGAAGAATTAGCGATCGGACGTCCGATGGGAAGCTTTCCATCGGACGCATTGTCGCAACATTTTCAATCACCACTTGCAACAAAACACAATAAACATATTATAGCTGCAACTTTCTTTGCAATGTATTCAACAAAAACTAATATAGCTGCAACAAAAGGAATTTAACCCGCAAAAAAATCACAACAATCTAACTATAGCTGCAACATTTTTCTCAATGTACGCTCCCTGAAAGCAGTGCAACAATTTTTGCAACGTATGCAACAATTCACGGCGGTACGTGCAACATTGAAAAAATACACATGTAACATCGAAGAAAAATTTGAACAATCGTTCGATCCAAAGCCACACAAACACACACCCTCAAATTACCACCAAATCCAACCCCAACTCACGGCAACCGCACCCACCTCCATCTCCACGTCGCAGCTGAGGTGGTGGTCGAGCTCCTCCCGCGTCATCGGCTCGGTGCCCGAAACGGTCAGGGCTTTTGGGAGCGGTTCCACGTCTTCCACCAGGTAGCTCTCCCTGTCCTCGGACCACCAGTCCCACCACCTCCTCCTTCCCCCTTCTCCTCATGAGCTTGTGGAAGCCGCGGTGTAATCCTATAATATACACACAGCTCCAGCTCCACGAATCTAATGGAGCTAGGAATACCCAGCTGCACCAGATCCACGGATCTGATAGAGCTGGAGCTCTGCCAAACAAGATCTTATTAAAGACTTCATAGAGCATTGGAGCGAAATAGAAGATTTAGTATGATGTCATTTATTTCGGCGCCAAAACGAACTAGGTTTGGAAGTTTGAATCTTTTGTATTGCACTCATGTCAAAAGGTACAAACGTGCGAGGACAAAATAGATGGACAAAGGTTGTGCAATGCGGTCTGTGTACAAAGACGCGAACTGTGCGTTGTACATCTGTGCTGTACACGTATAAAAAAGGTGACCTACGATGATGGCGACGCAATTGACGACGACAGCGGACTGGAGACGAAGATGATGGAAGACGACTACCAGTGCGCACTGCACCGCGCCTCCGCGGCTCCATGACGCCCGTGCGCGCACCGGTGTGTTGCACCATTGCGCCCACGCGCTGCACTGTCGCGCGGACCGCCGGGATGCACTGTCACCAAATCCGGCCGGATCCGGCGAGGAGGATGCCAGATCCTGCGGCCGAAGCCGAGAACGGCGGATCAGAGACGAAGACGATGATGGAATGATCAGTGAGCACTGCACTGTGCCTCCAACGACGCCCATGCGCGCACCGTCGCGTCGACCGTCAGAAATGTGAGGCCCCCATTTTTATATGTAATGCCAACAATTAGTTCTATATGCATATAATACTGGTCTCATGATCAATTGCTAGTATGTATATTTACAAAGTTAAAATCACATCCATACTCAATATATTAAATATAATACGGAAGCATTTATACAATATGATTTATAAGGTCAAACAAATTACATGAAAAAATTAAATCAAAAGTCTTATAGTGTGCCATATAACCCTCAAACAACCGATAAGGTATAATCTCTAAAAAGATTCATCGTGACATTTCCTGTAATCCTATGGTATAGAAAGTGTCGTTGAGGTTTTCTGTACTTTCACCTAAAAACAACAATATCAGCAAGGGTGTGTACATTACGTACTCCTTAAGACTTTTGCAAAACCTATAACACATGCATGTTATATTAATAGAAAGGCTATTACGGTTATTTTGCATAAAGCTGATTTGAATTGTAAATATTGAATAGTAGATTAAAGGCGGAATTTAGTAAAAGCAATTTGACAGATGTATAAAATAACAAGTATACAAACATAAATGTAGCAACTCACACTCCTCCACAACGTGAACAACAAGTCGTATCATTCCGAGCCAACACATGGCATAAATCCAATCTTTTGCCAACACAAGCGAAGTATTGACTCATCTGTAAGGTAAACTTACCAATACCAATTTTTCAATTCTAATCCATTTTTATGAAAACATCAAAATATTTAACTAGTGTCAGTTCACCAAGTCTCCCATGACAGTAAGCAAGGCTTTTCGAAAAGATTTAAACTCTGCAGAGGTGTACAGCTTTACTTACAAGTAATGATCAACTCTTGATGCAATCGATATCAACACACTTTCTTTGGTCAGCCGCAGAGAGATCACACAGAATTGTTACATTACCTAGCTCTAACTTTGCACCAATCGAGCGATGACAAACCCTTGCTATGGCGGTGAAAATAAACTTTTACATAAATCATAAAAATCATGAGCTCAATTTAATCAATAACAATTTCTCCCCACAATAAGGCGTACACCGTTGTATTTGTAAACGTTTGTCTATAATCACCTCGGTGTGGACGTCCCTTAGAGCAAACCTATCCAGAATGCTTGTACTACTACAACCTCCAATGTGCAAAGCAAGTTCTAAGTAACTTAATAAGTTAAGTTCGTCCCATATTAGCCCTCATGGTTGTATGGTTATCCCTTTGTTCATACAACACTACGTTCGGTCCTTAATCCAACCAGGACGAGAAATCTCACCCTATATACATGCAAGTCACATGCACTTTCAGCTATTGCCAATAACTCGTCCGTGTCAAAACCATAGTTTATTTTTCATTTTTACCAAAATATCCATGATCACAGTTATTCTAGTGTGTTCAATATTTAAATTCATTATGTCCAACATTTAAATTCATTATGAACAGCATAACCATCTGTTCGTATTCCCAATATAAAGCATGGCTAAGCATGTGCAATTATAAACGAGTATACTCATTTCACATCTTCATGTGTCAATCCATGACCTAGGGTTATTAAGGTTCACATGTCATCATTAATTAAGGAAATGCCATCAATGAAGGTTATATCTACCAGTACCTGCAATATAGCAATTTTATGAAACATAGAGCATGCATGAAAACATTTTACAAAATATTTTTGAAAAGCTAGTATCAATATGATCAAGGGGGTGATTGCCTTGTTAATTATTGAACTTGATGAAATCGAATTCATAGCTAGGATCATCGACAACGGTATCGCAGATGTTGGTATCTACACGTCGCTCATCGAGAAATAAATCAAATAACAGATAACAACTTTTCAATAAGGGCAAAAAGAAATCAGATGGAAAATCAAATAGAAAACTACTATAAAACATGTATAGTTTAGAATTAGGGTTTTAGTCTTACGATTTTATGTACGTGCATTATATTTTGTCTCTTCACTTCTACTTATCACTATTGGTCTTAGGCTTTGTTGTGGCATGGTTGCTTGTTTCATATGAATTGTTCATTCTTATTTTACGAGTTTAAGAAGCTAAAATTATATATTTATATATAATTTACTTCGAATTAGAGAGGCTAAAATTATGTATATGTATATGTTTAATTTCAAATTCAAAAAACTAAAATTATTTGGATTACTAAAATTAAGACATAAAGTCACCATGAAGTGAATCATGTGCGTGTAGTATTTAACCTTAAATGTTCCTATCAACTTACATAGGGGTGAGGTCTCGAGAATCTAATAGATTTTAACGTATAACTTGTAAAGCTTGCTTACGAAGGCTATGTATATTTCAACCTTTTATATGCGTATGCTACAAGACAATGATATTTAATATACCAATGTGTATAAGGTCTAAGTTTAGGCTTCCTGTTATAGGGCATATGTTTGTGTTTGAAGAAGGTTCCGGTGACAAAATATTTTAATTAATAATTTCTTATTGATTAAGTTCATTTATTGTGTTATGGATTTTAGGATCACTATTACAAACAATGTCATCACAAACGGTTCTAAAAGGTGATCACAGACGGTTTTGTAAACCATCTATAAACATGTGTCAGTAATACCAATGATGTATCACATACGATTCTTAAACCATCAGTGAAACTCATATCATAGACGATTCTAGTAAAGAACTGTCTGTATTGTGGTATACATCATAAACGATTCTTTACTAGAACCGTCTGTGATATTATAACATCACAGACAATTTCTAATTAGAACCGTCTATGATCCTATTTTTTCCCTACACCCCCAGTAGAACTTCCATCTTTAGTATCTGTTGTTCAAAATTTTCATCTGGTCAGATATTTCAGCAACGACATTTATAAGGCACAACCTGCTATAGATTTTGTAATTGAATATCTAAACATCATACATGCATCAAGGCAACAGCTTGTCTGATCAAGATCGTCTTAAAATATAAAGATTTGTAGCACTTTCATCCCCTTTTTTTATTATAATATTGATGCATTTCATAATTCATCCTGAACGCTATCGTACTCTAATTTATCGCTTCCATTTCATCCTCATCCGGGGGATGTGACATTATGGAATGTGACTTTATAGATTTCAGCATTACGGTATGACTGTATATCATGTTTTTGGGCCATTTCCGGGTGTTTGGGCCCTTCCGGGGGAGTTTGGGCCTTGGGGGATCAATTTGGGCCGTTGGGGGAGGCTCTTGGGCCATGTGGGGAAGATGGGGGGGCAGCAAAGCCTACCCATGTGCCCCCTAACCCTAGGGCGCCCCCACCCACCTCCTCCCCTCCCACTCCTAGCCGCCACCCCTCCCGTGCGCCTCCACCCCTTCCCCCTTCCTCCTCCACCTCCCCACCTCCCCTAGCTGGCCCTAGGAGAGATCCACCCCCATCCCTTGCTACCACACCCCTCCATTCCGTTGTCCTCACCATTGGGAAGCTCCACGACGAGGGGATCCGGCGGATTTGGCACGAGGAAGGAGATCGGGGGACCGGGAGGAGAAGGTTTCGTCGATCGAACGGTTCTTCGAGGGAGGTAAGCGTTGGTAGATCCATTTGTAGGGTTATGATGCTGGTTAGAAGGGGGATTCCTTGCCTAAGATCCATTTTTAGGTGCTGTTCCTAGATGGGATTAGGAAAATTGCTATGCTATCCCACATTTTGTCCTCGGGCAGATTTGCACCCTGACCTAGGGCTTGAGTTTTGGCAATTTTAGATGCATTTTCTGATCATCCGGATGTTATGGAATTGTAGATAATTTAATTACCTTTCAGTGGACACTAAGAACGCAAAATTCTGATCAGCTGTTTAAAAGTTATGGCCATTTTACCGAACGTTGTCAAATCTGTGACGTGATTGGGACAAATCGTGTTCATATGTAGATTAGACAATTTTAGAGGCTGATTCAGTCTTCGTGAATACTTAGAAAAAGCTAGGAAATTTCCTAAGCTTCGATAAAATTTACTCGTTTACTTGATTTGGAGTTTTAGAACTCAAGTTATGCTAGTTGGAAGCCCGATGTCCCGATGTGACCGATTCTCTGTTTTCGTGTTTTAGGAGTGGGTTGCAAAGTTGGGGTAGATGATCACTCTTGTACTGTTTTGTGGGCAAGTTTTAAGTGTATTGAACCTATGTGCAGGTGGTGTGACCCCGGGAGTGCCCTCAACCTCTCGCCATTCCGTCGCTCACAGTTGAAGGCAAGTGTATTGGGATGTGTTTGGGTATTGGATGGTTATTAGACTTGCATAGGTGCAATATGGGTACATGATGTGTTAACTTGCCATGCTTGTTATTTACTTATGATATGATGAACATGGTTACATATTGGCTATGAAATTATCGTATTAAATATTCATGCAAGTTCATACATGTTCATGTTATATGTGCATTCATAATGGAAGAGGCATCCCATTCTGATGCGGGCCTCTGTGTTCACACGTAGTGAATACGAAAGATCTACCTCGTAGTCCCATCCACGGTGGTGTATGGGAGCGAGTCAGTAAGAGTAGGCACCCTCCATCTACGGGATGGAAGGGGAAAGAGGGTGCACGCCGACGGGTGTGCACTCGGCAATACCGGTATGTGCTTCAAGGAGACATGTGCATTGCATTGCATATATGATGATGTTAATGAGATGAATACAATGTGAATATGAAATGTTTATGATGTTGAATATAAGATGTAGTGATGATGGTATTGAAAATTATCTTCTTGTTCCATTGCAATACACTTTGCTGAGTGATGAAGTTACGCTTGTGTTTCATGAAGATTTTAGGTACCATGAAACCGGCATGCGGGAAAGGGAATTAGCGGCACACCTTCACATAACTTCAATCACTTAGATAGCAATCCTTTTACCATTCATAGTTGGGAAAATAAGTTTAATGTCTTAACTGTGTGCTTGGTTATGTCATTGGCTTTGTCATAACTTATGAAGTGGTTGAATTCGTTGTTTTGGACTTAAACTGTTGTTATATCTCTCGTTATTGCTGTTTTAGATGCCATACATTATGTTATATCATGTTATATTAATGTTGTTGCTTCAAATCATGGAAAAACAAAGGAGATGCTGCCAAAGTTTTCGGTTAAAGCATTTATGCCCTTGCTGTAATTTACTCTTAATTGTGGTATTTAGTTGCTATTTATTCTATGTTTGGTGGCATCCAGGGCATACTAGATGCCGGGGTGTTACAAGCTCCTCTTCTCCTCTGTTCTTAGCCCATTGAGGAAGAAGCTCTCCCTCAATGACAGCATGACCCTAGCCAAATTAGGAAAATCAGTAAAAAGAAAAGATGCTAAAGAATATTCCTCGTTTGTCTTTTTCCAGGATTTTCAAAATTCAATCGCTCATAACTTTGTCGTCCGAACTCCAAATTGACCCGTTCAAATTCCTAAAATCATCAAAATTCAAGATCTACCTGCCAGTATAAATTTTATAATTTTTTGATTTAATTTATTTTATTGTATTTATTTTGTTGTACCGTTTTATGCGTAGCCTAGGATCCCGCCGAATCTGCCGGCATCGCCGCCGAACTTCAAGGTTTCGAGACTTTCACCGCGTCTGAAGGCAAGTCCCTTGACGCATGTTGAACCCATGCTTTACAAATGTTTTACAGTGATTTAAACTTGCATTGCTATGTTTATAATCGTATGGCAAATATAGATGATTAGTTAATCCGAAATTGATGTCAACTCCTTGTTATTGGTATCCATCTTTATTTGTAACCCTAAGATACTTTGCTATGTCAAGCTTAAATAATATTGTGACACATGTTGATTAGTACAGTAGTTATGCTTAGTTGCAAAGTGGATTAAACTGACCCATGGGTGGGATTTCATCAAATGTATGATTTAAAGAATGTTTGAGAAATATCAGCATGGTATTGCTACTGTTTTTGTAAAATAAAAATAAAATAAAAAATGATTTGGACTTGGGCGGAATGGAATGTTGGGTGGATGCAGATAGAGCACTAGTTTCATTGTGCAAGTACCGCCCCAAGTCAATCAAGGACCGACGCCTATGACTGTCCATTTTAAGCATAACCGTAAAACCACATGTTTATAATGGGTACGACCTGGCTGAGTAATTTGTAAAAACCTAACTTAGAATCACCAGTTGGTGAAATATGGGTGCCAGATGGAGGCAAGTTGTACTCCCCACACGACGCAAGAGGGGGCTTCTGTACTGGGTAGATGGAACCCTAACAGCAGTGAAACCTCAGCGGGTGGGTCGGGTTAGATGTATACATTGTAAAAGCCTAGTCATGATCTCTCTGCCGGCACACCAAAGGAAGTGTGTTAATAGCTTGGCATAAAGAGATGATCATGCCTTGTGGGTAAAGCTGTACGCCTCTGCATAGTGTAAAACTATTCGAATAACCGTGCCTACGGTCAAGGGTAAAGCAAAGAATGCTTTCATACTGGTAGACTTTGGTTTTGGTTTTAAAAATAACTGTTTTGGGATCTGGGAGTGGTTAGAACTCTCAGATGTTTAGTGGCGGATTGAGCCAACTAGGTAGACTGAAACCTGTTTGATCATGACGGATAGAGTCATGAGTTGGATTACCTTAATCTTTTGAAAATGTTGCGGATAGAGCCTTTATACTAGTGATGGTGGATAGAACCTTCACTAAAATAATAAATAACTACAATTGTTAAAATAATTGCAAAAAATTGCTTTGTGAAAATTAATACTAAGTATAGTTTGATGAAACATGGCTTTGTGCAAAAGAACCTTAATGAGCCTTCCTTGGGAAGCCCTACATGTTGCATACTTTTCCAAACTTGCTGAGTACTTTTGTACTCATGCTACACAAATCTTGTCATCAGAGAACTTTGAAGACGCCATAGAAGAGGGTGAGTTCTATACCGAGGAGTATGAAGAAGATCGCCAAGATAACTAAGCGCGCGCTCCTAGTCGTCACCTGTGGAGTCATTTAGGTTTTACCTTTTTGTTATTTGTGTTCCGCTGTTGCTGAACTTTGGTCATGTGACCACGTTATGTAATAAATAGCCATGTGGTTGGTACTTTACATTTATGCTTTTATTTCGTTCTGTTCGGTTATGCTACAACACTGTGACTGTGTGTACTAGCTACTGATCTGGGACTAGTACAGAAATACACAGGAGATTCCGGATAGCCGATCTGGGGTCTCACACTAATGGATCTGAAGGCATAGAACCTTGGCCAAATCTCTCGATGGCTTCATAGCTATCCGTTGTCTATCGATAGCGTTACATTTTGTCATGTAAAATTTTCATTGTCGCTTTGGACCATCGGCATAAAATCTTATTTGTCTGATCAAAGGTACTCGGCCTTACACTACTACCAGGATCACACCCGTCTGGCTGATGCGTATGAAGTTGAAGTCTTCAAGTGCTTTTCCCTATATGCATTCGATCGCATCATGCTGCAAATTAGCCTCTGAATTGGCCATGTCTATATGAGCCGATATGTCATCCTCGACCACCTCAACTTCATCGCCATTCCACTGTATCTACTTTTGATGCATAGTCGATGGAATACAGCATTTACATGTATCCAATCTCTTCCAAGTAACACACTGTAGTTTCCTTCAGCATCAACCACAAATAAAGCTATCAGCAAAGTCTTGCTACTGACTGTGAGCCCGGTATAACACCTTTTGCCTCCGTGGGATCTTTAGTGAAGTCATTCAACACCATGTTAGTTTTAATGAGATCTTCTTCGGACTTGCCCAATTTTTTACAAGTTGAGTCAGGCATCAAATTAATAGTCGCCCCACCATCTACCAACATCCTTGATATTGGCTTACCATTGATGTGTCTTTTCAAATATAACGGCCTTAGATGCCAATAATCATCTTGTGGCTTTTCAATGACGGCATCCTGTGAACCAAAGCACAATTGGGCAAATGATTCTTTAACCGACGGCGCACATACCTTAAACTCTACAGGCAGGGTGAATACCATGTTGATATCCATTGGTGGTGGTGAATCGTTGCAACTAATGGGGGAATCTAGATCGTCAACTGAATCAAATTCTTCCCGAATGACTTCTTTTTTTCTCCATTCATTCTTGATATGTTTAATCAGATGAAGCTCATTGAAATCTTCAACTCTCCTTTCTTCATGATCGGCTTCCCTCAATTCTTGAGTTCTCAAGCACTGAAGTCGTCCCTTTTGTGACTTACTCAATCCTGGAGGACATCATCGTGGCATAAGCACTATCGGCTTTCGTATCTTGCTGATGAAGTCCACTTCAACCATCTCCTTATGCCATTGATCTGACTGTGGTTGACCCTGGATCGGCTCAGCTATCCTCTCATGGGTTGGCCTGTTGCAATCTCCACCTTGTCAGTCATAGACCAATCCAAAGAAACTTTCTTTAGCCGGCTAGTGATGCTCTTGGCTTTGCCCTGGATAATGTTGCACCTGTCAAACGTATGGTGATGGGAAAGCCAACCCTTTTCCCCGGCAAAATTGCCAAAGGGGCACCGCTCGTGTGTTGTCTCAGTGGCATTTGGCTAATGTGCACTTATCAACCAATGAGGGGGACTTCACCGCACTCCTTAACCTCTCTGCTCATATTTAGCCAATATCTGAGAGAATGTTGGTTTATATGTCTATATCAGCTTTCGTGGTGGTACGGGATTCTCAGCTCTATACCACTTGTCAACCTGGAGTTCTCCCCTTGGCTTTATTTCCCTCGAGTTTCTACCTTCACGGTTGGTTTCAATCTGAATAGACCTAACTTTGGTCTTAATTATGTCCTCACCTTTCATGGTAGTCTTTATATCGGCCTGCCGAGCTGTTTTAGCCAATGTTGATAACGAGCGGATTTGTTCGCCCCGTGCCAATTCTTTTCCTTTTGCCGAGCAACTGACCATGTTGATCGAAAATGGATTGGCATCTAGTTGCATTGCCAACTCCTCAGTGAACTTTAATCTGCTATCTTCTATAGTTGACTGAATCTGTTGACGAAAGATTGCAATCATTAGTATTATGTGAAAATGAATGATGCCACTTACAATATCGATGCTTCTTAATCTCTTCAGCTGATGGCAAGGTGTGTCCCTCGGGCGATTATATAACCTTGTTTGGTAACAACAAATCAAAAATACAATCACATTTGGTCACATTAAAAGCATATTTAACTTCCGACTTAACATTAGTCGTCTTAAGCCAAGAACATACTAAGGACTTCTTACCCCCTTGATCCATTTGGCTATGTGTAATATCACAGTTTATTTTCTAGGTTAAATGAAGACCCAGTTCCGGGTTTGGGCCAATGGGGGTCTGTCTTGGGCCTTAGAAGGTGTTTGTGGGCCAGTGGGGGCCTATTTCTGGGCTTTTCTGAGGTGCTTGGTCCCTTATGGGGGGATTTCCCCTAACCCTAGGCCCACCCTCCCCTCCTCCCTTGGCCGCACCAACCCCCTCCTCTCCCCCTTGCGCCTTTCCTCCTTCCAAACCGTAGATCCCTCTTCCTCTCCTTGCTGCACAGTCCGAGGGATATTCGTGTTCGTCGTCGGGCTCATCGATCTCTGGAAAGGTAATTTGTTTTTGGGTTCCTTTGGGGTTTTGATGGCTGTAGTTAGGAGTGGATTCAATAGTTTTGCTGGTTCTTAGGGTTGGGGTTAGATCTGATTGATGGATCAATTTCTTTGTAGCATTTTCAGTGCGCTCAAGCAGTACAGATCGTGGTTTTAGATCGATGATTAGGGAAATCTAGAGTCATTTCCAGAGGGGACGACTGTTGTAAAAATTGTATATCTTCATCTTATCTTTAGTTAGAGTCCATGAACAAAAATTTTGGTTTAGCCATTTAAAAGTTATGGCTGTTTCTTTGACTGCTGTACTGAATCTTTAGCGAATGGCAGAGCATGCTGTAATTGGTGTTTTAGGGCTAGTTAGAAGTCGAATCAACTTTTCTCAATACTTATAAAAAGTTGGAAAATTTGCCGTAGATCATGAAAATTTTCTCTTTTACTGAATTTAAAGTTGTAAAATTTAAGTTATGGTCGTTTGAAGTATGCTGTTCCGATTGGCAGTAAACAAGGTTTAGGGCTAGCGTCGAAAAGAGGGAAGTTTGGAGTTGGGAGTAAGTTCGATGTTGTTATGTGTATTGTGCTTGCTGTGGTGGCATGGTTTTGAGTTTATGCAAATTATTTCAGGTGGTGTGACTCTAGGAGTGGCTTCAACCTTGCGCCACTCTGCTACTCGTGGCCTCGTGGGTAAAGGCAAGATTATAATATAGAATGATGTTAGGGTTCCGATTGGTGGGTAAGGTTTGATGCACTTTGCCGAGATTTCGGATTTCGGACCCCTCCGAGTTTCATAATCTCGGCGAAATTAAAAAACCCTAAAAAATTTTAAAGTGCTACAGTACATTAAAATCTCGCCGAGATTTCGGTGATTTGGACCAAAATTTCGGTAAAATTGAATGAGATTTGTATAAAAGTTGACCAGATTTTGACCGGATTGAGTTCTTCACGTCATTTCCCATGTGGGACAGTCGGTAGATCATAATTTTCGCGAAGTTGAAAAAACCCTAAAAATTTGAAATGTGATAGTACCGGGAAATTTCGCCGAGATTTCGGTGATTTGAACCGAAATTTTGGTTTTTTGTACGAAATTTCTGATTTCTCGGTTCAAAAAAAGCCGGATTTGAATTTTGGTTTTTGAATTTCGTCCGGATTTGGTCCGAAATTTCCGAATCTCGACGAAATTTCGGATTTCGGTTGGTGACGAGATTTAATCCAAAACGAAATTTGAAACCCTGTTTTAGACTCATACTTGAGATCGGCATATGGGAAAGGGAATTTAGCACCACCACTTGACGACACATGACATTAATAAACTTAGATAATTATGTTCATAAAGTTGTAGTAATAAAATCTATCTTATGGGGAGAGTCTTTGGTTTTGTATTCATGGTTATGTCGCATTAATGAATTGTTTGGAGTTGGTGGTTTGTCACCTTAGTTTAATCTTGTTAACTTTTGTCCATGGCTTATATTGCTCTCCCGTGATTAATTTAATATTCCATTTAGGCTCGTTATTGTTATATTTCATTTACTTCAATGCTGCTATATTCTAGTTGTTTCGTGGAACTCTTTTGGAGAGGATTCATGCTGTCAAAATTTATTTTAATGTTAGTGTTCTTGCTGAAATTTATTCGGTAGATTGATATTAAGTTGTTAATGTTGCTCGTTGTAGTTACATTCTGGGCACACTAGTTGCCGGGGTGTTACACTATGTTTACCTCAGCTTCCTCCCCCTCGGATGAGCTACTAGACTCATATTCGACAAGGTTAACTTTAGCTTTCTCTTTTTCCCTGTTGTTTTTGAATCTATCTTTGAAGTTTTTATTCTCAAAGAATCGGCTTTCTTGAGCCGATGCTCTATGTAATAAGTGACTCAAATCAGTAAACTCTTGTCAATTAAAGAATCTGAACAAACCCTTTGTTCTAACTTACACACAAATCAAGTATCTATGTGCTACCCACCACTAGACCACAGCGGCTCCATTACAAACTTCCATACATGTCAATATATACATAAAAATCTACCGCACATCCACACCAAATACATCAAGGAACCAAGAATACATCCTGCATTGTAAAGTGGGCCATACCAATGCATGTAAAACACTAAAACTATACAGATATGCTTTTGTTAATCATAACACACATAGAAGTTAGTACTGTTACAAAGAGATAATTGGGGATGCTTCAGTGCCAAATTCATACATATGTGCATATATAAAGCTATTCAAACTTAACCAAGCAATGCAGTGGATCATTAATGATAGATCAAATTGTAACAGCACTGCCTAACAGTAAAAAAAATATAGATCTGATACCACATACAACCAACAATTTCTAACATCCACTCTAATCACTAGTAGAGTCAAAGGATTGAGTAACAAATGGGTTTAATAAAAATAAATGATCCTGAACTATTCACCAAAATACATGCATCCCAAATAAGCAGCCAAAAATAAACCCTTAATAAGAAGAACATGGTTACCTCAGAATAATCAAAAGCTGGAGAGTCATGTTTATATATAGGAGCATATTAGTACACTACCTAGTTTAGGGATTTATAAATTGACAATGGCACAAACAGCTTAAGCCTTCCTTTATCCTGAACATGGAGACACTAAGCCCAGTTACCCATACCCTGAATCCTCAAAACTCAAATATCCTTAGCTCACCATCTAAATGCATACAGTCCTGGTCACTTTGTGCAAGGATTAAAATCTTTGAATAACAAGAAGTACATAACACAAATATGTATGCATTCTCATTGATCACTGCACAAGAACTAAACCTTGAATCATAAGCAAGTTTCTGAATAACTTAGATCCTACCTAGGTGAAAAACGACAACACTACAACTAGAATCAATGGCAACAACAAGAATATGCCCACAACCGCACTATAGATTGCATGTCAAATAATTATACTGATGCAAGATTGTGAGTGTCTCATTGCCCAACTGAAACCCTTAACCATGGTTCCATTTCCACTACACGTTGTCACTCATAATTCCATACATGGAAACACAGAAACCTCAGTGCGTATACCACTCTCTATTACTAGACTGCCAACGTACAAGAAATTTCTGCTTAGTAGCTTAAGCAAGATTAATTACACATCTTACTGCTCAGTAACTATCATTCCATAATCATGTGAACTTATTTACTTGACTAAGTATTTGGAGAGTGTGACATAAGCATACACAAATATTCGGCCAAGACAAATAACGCAAACACACAATAATTCTATCGAACCCAACACAGGGAGGCCAAATTTGACATGAGAATTGAGTCAATAGGAATCCATATTCATCAATAACTCAATAGTCCCAACACACAAAATTTCCTGCTCATTAATTTTAAATTTACAACCTATTGTATTATGAACTTCATAGAAGGACTATGCAGCAGTGACCACTAAAGAACTTAAGGCATGACCATATGAAATTAACAAATCACATTGCAAAGAAACCAACCAAAGTTCAACTTCACAACATACCAATCTAGCTATCACAAGTAATAGATAGAAGTGAGAGGAATACTTAACTCATGGAGGGGGATGAACCGTAGCCAAACCATGGTTGGGGGCGGTGGTGGTCTGCCGCATGTAAGCGTCTGGCTCCCTGCTGTGGTACCAACACCACCACGGCAGTTGTGTGGCCGAGAGGCCGCCGGTGTTGAGCACCGGGCCCGACGGCGACCGTGTGGTGGCGACCCGGGAAAAAGGGAAAAAGTGGGTAAGTGGAGGTGGAGAAAACAGAAAGAGAAGGGGGACAAGTACTTAGTTCAGTAGGGACGTGGCACGGTGGTGTCGAGAAGCGGGCCGGGAGCCATGGAGGCCGGAGAAGACCATCGGTGGAGGAGATAGGATGTGGCACTTGAGATTAAGGAGGCTGGGAGAGGGGGAAGACCGGAGAGGGTGGATCCGTGGTGGTGCCAGAGAGGAGAGGGGGAGTTGGTGCCGGTGGAGAAGGGCCGAGGCAGCAGCGGTCGGTGCTCGAGAAAGAGAGCGGGTGGTGGCTGAAGAGTGAGCGAGTGGAAATGAGATAGAGAGAGAGAGAGAGGAGCCAAAGGAGGCCAGAGGCCAGCAGTGGCATGAATAGCTAGGGACCAGGCAGCAACGACGCTAAGGGCTAGAGATCGGTGGCGCTCGAGCGCAGAGGAAGCTATGCGCAAGAGAGAGATAGGAAGAGGAGTAGGAGACAACGGCTGGGTAACGAGTGGAGGAGATGAGTGAAGAGAGAGAGAGAGAGAGAGTTAGCTCGGGTTAGGTTAGGTTAATATGGGGAGCCGACTGAGTTAAGTAGGTCAGCTGGGCCAAAAAATTGGGCCGAATAAAAGAAAGAAAGAAAAAAGAAAAAACATATATATGTAGATAAATAAAATAAGTAAATAAATTAATAAAAATACAAAATAAAATTAATTAATAAAAATACACATGTATGTGTATGTTTCAACTTGTGCCAAAAATAAAAGAAAAAGAAAATAGGTTAAGAGAGCAATAGAAAACAAATCTAAATTTTGTTTTGTTTTTCTCTTCTCTTTTCTCTAAATTAATTCAAAATTTAAATATTAAAAATATGCATTTGTAACACCCCGGCATCTAGTATGCCTGAATGCTACGAAACATAGACTAAGCAACATCTAAATACCACAAATAAAGATAAATTACAGCAAAGGAGCAAATGCTAAAACCGAAAATTTCGGCAGTATCTCCTTTGTTTTGTCATGAATTGAAGCAATAGCAATAACATGGCAAGTCATATCATAACATAAATCATCTAAAACAGCAATATGAATGATTATAGCATCAACATAAGTCAATAATATCAAGTCCAACCTCTCCATAAACTATAGCAAAGCAAATAAGGAACACAAGCACACAATTTAATTCATACGCCAAGCTTCATGGCATTATTACTATGATCACGACTTAAGTTGATGAATCTGCCTATAGGTGTGGAGCTACGTGAAGATGTGTAGCTAATGCCCCTTCCCACATGCCGGTTTCATGGTACCTAAAAACAACATAAAACACAAGCGTGAGTTCATCACTCAGCAAGTATATTGCAATGGACCATAAAGAACAATTCAATATTTACATCACTACATACCAAGCTCAATCATCATGATTAAGTCATAATTTCAAACACAACATCATATCCATGTCTCAATCTCATTGTACTCATTTCTTCTTCATCATCATGTATGCAATGCGATGCAATGCACATGTCTCCTCGAAGCATATACCGGTATTTCTGAGTGCACACCCGTCGGCGTGCACACTCTTCCCCCTTCCATCCCGAAGATGGAGGGTGCCTACTCCTCGCTTCCATTCACCACAGTGGATGGAATCACGATGTAGTTCTTACACAATGGTGCTCCGGATTAGTCATAACTTTCTCAGCGACCTTACCGGACTAGTTATGACTTTCTCACCGACCGGGCCAGTTTACATGCCATGTATGCAATCATGCCATAAACATAAACCATTAATCATTGCCTAGCATCATATCATGTATTCCATTTGCATCTAGTCAAAACTAGCAACATACACCATGATACCCATTCCAATACACTTGCCTTAACCGCGAGCGACGGGTTGGTGAGAGGATGAGGGCACCCCGGGGTCACACCACCTGCACATAGATACCACACACTTAAAACGTGCTCACAAAACAGTACACAATCGCTCATCTACCCCGACTTCGCAAACTACTCCCAAAACCGAAAAACAGAGACTCTGTCCCCCGGGACAGCAGGCTTCAATCTAGCATAACTTGAGTTCTAGTTCTCCAAAACGAGTAAATGAGTACATCATCGTGAAGCTTAGGAAATTTCCTAACTTTTTCTAAGTATTGGGAAAAGCTGATTCGGCCTATAAAATTGTCTAATCTATAAAATATTACATTCTATACAAAACATTCTGTTTTGTCCCAATTACGTCACAGATTTGAACACGCTCGGTAAAACGATCATAACTTTCAAACGGCTGGGCGGAATTGGACGTTCTTGGTGTCCAATTAAAGGTGTTGAAGTTATATACAATTTCCTCAACAGGCGGCCGACCAAAATCCGACTCTAAAATTGTGAAAACTCAAACCCTAGGTCGTGTGCCTAATCTGCCCGAAACAGAGAACTATGGAATCTCTAGTTTTCATCCAATCTACCTAATCACAGCACCACCTCTTGATCTAAAAGCATCAAAACACCCTCTAGCATAGCACCTAGACCATCCCCAAGGATCACCCATGGCCATACCTTCGCCCGACGAATGACGAACCCAAAGCTTCTCCTCCCGGTTCCCCCGATCTCTTTCCTCACACCGGAACCGCCAGATCTCCTCGGCGCGGAGCTTCCTGATGGAGAGGACAGCGGGTTGGCGAGTTGAGGAGCTCTCCTAGGCCAGCAAGGAGGGTGGGGAGGAGAGGGAAGGAGTGGTGGCGCAAGGGGGAGGGGAGGAGGGGGCGCACAGCAAGGAGAAAGGGAGGGGGCGGCGGCTAGGTGGGAGGGAGGGGAAG
Source organism: Rhipidocladum racemiflorum (assembly GCA_036346355.1). Taxonomy (NCBI): domain Eukaryota; kingdom Viridiplantae; phylum Streptophyta; class Magnoliopsida; order Poales; family Poaceae; genus Rhipidocladum; species Rhipidocladum racemiflorum. The sequence goes on along the minus strand of CM070576.1, from coordinate 62,901,010 downwards.
GGGCGGCTAGGGCAAGGGGGTGGGGCGCAACAAGGGCAGGGGGAGGCACCCAGGGCTGAAATATCAGGTCCCCCTCCCTCATGGGCCCAAATCCCTTCCCACTAAAGCCCACGACTCATCCCCTTGGCCCCAAACTCCCGAAATCGGCCCGGAAACGCGATTAAACCTCATACCGTATAGTTTTAACCTCAAATTTCACATTTTATAACATTACATCATTCCGTAGTGTCACAGCATTCAAATCAACAATTCCAGCACTAAACAACTAAGACTTGCACACAAAACCTCAGAACAAACCAGTTTTCACCGTACCTAACTACAATATGGAATTTCTCTCGTGACAATAGCAAATAGCTTTCAAAAATTGAAAAACTAAATCCTAATTGTTCACAAAATCTAGAGCAACCTATTTTTGTAATTGCATTTCAAATTTGGTATTATTTAACTTCATTTTGTTCCTTATTGTTATTGCTTCACAACAAAACACATGTAGACTCCGACATTCCAGAGCCCACTATTGCCGACTCTAACTTCACGACTAAAATCAACAAGCAAGGCAAGCACCATCCTTTAATCATATTGATCCCACTACTTCACATTGTTTATATTGTTTTATCAAAACTATTATGCATGCGCTGTGTTCAGTAAACTTTGCTATATTATGGGTAATGGTAGACATGCATGCCTAAATTCATGGAACTTCCTTAATAAATATTGACATGTGAAACTTGATAACCCTACAATAAGGTTAGACATCTAATAATGTCAAAATAGGTATAATCAAATATGTACATGCATTTGCTTAGTATGCTTTAGAAATGGGATACAAATGGTTAGTAATGCTATTCGTGATGAATAAAAACTTTGGACATATTGGAAATTGTGTTACTAATATTTGATAAAAATAAAAAATAAAACTATGATTTGACGCAGGCTACTATTGGCAATAGCTGGTTGTGCGAGTGTTAACTTGCACATAAATAGCGAGAGATTTCTCACCCAGGTCACTCAAGGACCGAACTAAGTGTTTATTAAATCCTAGAATTTTCGTACAACAAGGCTGGTATGAGACAGCCTTAACCTATTAAGTTACTTAGAACTAGCTTTGCACATTGAAAAGCCAAAGTAGTATAGACATTTCAGGTAGGTTTTCTCGTAGGGGCTACCACACTGAGGTTTTGGTAAATGCATACAAATACAACGGTGTACGCCTTGTTATAGGGAGAAATGATTAGTATTATAAGCTCACAATTTTTATGATTTATATAAAAGTTTATTTATGCCGCCATAGTAAGGGTTTGTCTTCACCGGGCTGGTGCAAGGTTAGGGCTAGGTAGTGTAACAGTTATGTTATGGACTCTCTGTAGCACACCAAAGGAAGTGTGCAAAATGGTCATGCAAAAAGAGAGAACATATCTTGTGGGTAAAGTTGTACACCTCTGCAGAGTGTAAAACTTTTTAAAAAACCGTTCCCGCGGTCATGGGAGTCTTAGTACGCCAGCACTAGTTAGAAGTTTTGATATTTTCATAAAATGGGTTGGAATTGAAAATAGTTATTGGAAAAGTCTTTATTTCAAATTTGATGCCAAGGATTGGCAATAGATGAATTGTTGCTCACGTCATGGAGGACTGTGAGTTGTTACATTTATGCTATCCATACTTGTTATTTATATACCTGCCAAGTTACTCTTATAAATTCTGTTTGCAATCTACTATTCAGTATTAATAATTCAATTTCGCTTTATGCAAAATAACTGTAGAAGCCTCTCTATTGACATAGACTGCATTTATTATAAATTTATGATACACTATAAGTCTTGCGAGCACATACGTGTACTTAACTTTTCTTGTTGGCATTTAAACAGAAGATGAGAAAGAAGACCGTCGTTTGGTTACCTCTGCGTTCGCAATGACGGCGTATAGGGTTATGGCCGCACTTAGGCCTTTCCTGTGGGTATGTTTTCAATTAATGGTTTGTAATTTAAATTTTAGGCCGGTGGTCTACAATGTTTTTTAAATATTATTTAATTGGCCACATTTACTTATTTAACGTTTTTCTGTTATCTTTTGTTGTTGTAAGCAGGTGATATACAATCTTTGTCCGAAACCGAATTCCTGGGCGGTTTTGGGGTGTGACAAACGTTTTCAACGGTTGGATGGAGATCCAATGCTCCTCCCGTGCCATATCCCATTCCAGCACGTCCTACATTCCTCCTGTGTTGTGCATCTCCACCGTGCCTTCTACCTCCGGCCAAGCTCTGGGATAGAGACGATCGTCACCTCTAGCCCTGAGACAACAGAAAAAACAATTCTACAATGGAGCAAGGGGGACGTTGGCGGTGGGCCGGGGGCAGGGCAACGAACTTCGTCAGACATGGCAGTGCTCGTCACGTACGGAAAAGAAGGCATGAGTCTTATGCGGTTAGATATTCGACTGAAATCATCAGAACTAAGCATATTTCGATACAATTTATGATGTTATCTTCCATACAATCCGTGCATAAGTGAAACCCAACCTCCTTTTCATTTGTTCTGTGATTGTATGGCATATTTTGATACAACTTCTGATGTCGTCTTCCCCACAATCCGTGCATAAGTATATTCTACCCAAGTACCCAACCTCTTTTTCATTTGTTTTGAGGTTGTCCAATCTCAACCATGTCCCTTTCTACATATGTGTACCGAACTATATATGTAATATGTTCCTTTTTTATTTCATCCATTGATCCATTAAATTTGACAAGATCTTTAAAAAGAAAAATTTTACAAGACACGAGCATGCATTGACATATGATGAACTTTCGGATATTCTCCAAAGTACTACTACGTACTCCCATCTACAACATAAATACATCGTACTCCGTACTCCGAGATGCCCAAAATGAGCAGTTGCATGCGCTAGCTACCAACAACAAGCATCACTACTGCGACAACTGCCCCAGCCTTTTGCGGCCACATGCTCCAAAAAAAACACACACAAAAAAGCACTGCCACTGTCCTCCAAACCTCCTCATGGCATGCATGAGCTGATCGATACCAGAAACTAAAACTGCAAAAAGAAGGCAGTATGCATAGCAGCTAGCGGCTAGTCCATGCTCAAGACAACTAGTCCAAGCGCAGGCTAGCGCGCAGCTTTAATTTATGTTCTCTTGTTCCTGTATATGATCACCGGCCTTTTCTTTGAGGATATATATGCACGCATACGGCATATCTTGTAGGCGTGCACATACTATATATACATATTTAGTAGTGTACAGGCATCTAATCGAGATCAATTTTTTTGTTTACTCTAGGTTAAATTTGCAATCTAAGCCATGTGTGCCTTGCTAGGCTAGATGATGCGTGATCAGAAAATGCATCTGTTTGAAACGCGTTATGTATACAGTGTGCATTCTGTCATGTTTCAATTCGACCAATCAGTAAGTTCTTTTTTTTTGACATTATCACATGTCGGCATGGAGTACTCGCTACGTACTAATTAATCCACATATTTTATGTGATGTGATGCAAGCAAGTAAATTAGCAGCAGATAGCTAGCTCGGTACCTCGATGCGGTACGTTAAGAGTTTCAACTCGATACGGCATGCACGATATCACATGGGAAGCGATGTACTTAACCATATTAAGATTAAGATGTACCGGATGGTCCGGATTCAGCAGCTAGCCAGGTCAATGACCTGACTAATTACTTGCTAAACAAGGACGTGCGCACGGGGAAACAACTACACCCATGCTATAGGATGATACTACAAGTACACATCTGAATCATACACCTGCATCACGCATGGATTTCTCTCCGGCCCTGATATCATTTACCAGTTCAGACATGGAGCAGGAGGTTATCGGGCATCAGAGAGAGGCCACCGTTTGCAGTAACAGTAAGAGACAAAGTCGCATGGCAGATGGCCAAAGCCATGCTGCTGCCATGGACAACATGCACAAAGCTGAGATATATACAGCAGCGATCGAGATGAGGAGGAGGAGATAGAAGAAGCATCAAGCACAATGATATGATGGCGCTTCCTCGTCACGCCTTGTGTGGAGTAAAAAAGATAGAAAGTTCAGAACTTTTGCCGAATGGGCGGATAACTAACTGGAAGCGACATTTGTGAATTTTTATCTCCAATTACTGAAAACGACGGCTCAGCAGAAAGAGCCAGCGAGAGGCCAGCCAAGGATTCAAAGATGCCATCGATCCAGGCACATCCATCAATTAGTTTGGCATAGATGGAGAAGGGGCCCATCTCCAAAAGGCTAGCCTGGCCCTGACACACAGGACCGGCCCACACACAACAGAAGTCAGTGGTCCTCTCCTCCTTAGGAAAATTGTTCTAGTTGTTGTAAAACGTAGTTGATCGCCCACGATCAATCAACGATGCATCAATAGAATCACAAGAAAAGATAAGGAGCACACACAAAGTATAGGGGTAAAGCTCTCCCTCTCTTTATTAGATTCAATTCTCTCTGTACAAGAGAGTACCTAATATATAGCAAAACCAACAGGAGATAGATTCGGATTCGCCCACTAATAGATAGAGTCCTTTCAATTTTGGACTGGATTCTATCTATATCATAACACTCCCCCTTGGGTGAATACCGCGTAATGCACATATCTCGTTAAAAACTCCTCCAAAAAACCCAGTAGAAAAAAAGATGAAGAAAATAATACATTGCACTCGCACTACGTGTTACACTCGTTGTCTCATTAAAAATCTTCATATGAGAAAACTTCAGAAAAAATCACTAATTGAAAAAAGAGTACAACTTGTAACCTTCAAGATATAAAGTAGGATTTTCAGGATCATGTAAAGGGTCATGGTTTGTGAGACCCTCCCTTTTATGCTATAGTGCAACATAAAAGAAAGATTCTGTAGTGCATACTGTGCTAGTCCCATGATCAGTAGCTAGCACGCACTGGCATAATTTGAAAGCATAGCCATACAAAAGTTGCAACATTTTATTACAGCGGAAGTTTAAACACATAATATTACATAACCAAAAGTAAATAACAGTGGAAACTTTCAACTTGTTGTTTGCCAGCTAAGCCCAAAATCCATAGGCAACATACAAGGTGAATCCTTAAGAAGAACCATCGTCATTGAACCCGTAATCTACGTTATTGTAAACGTTTTCTGGTATTTCTGATTCTTCACCTAAAAACCACAATAATGCAAGTTGAGTACAAAAGTACTCGAAAGACTTTTACAAGCCTAAATATATGCAAGCTGAATCAAATGAAAGGCTGCTAAGGTTATTTTAGCATAACGCTAAAATTTGAAATGTAATACTGAATAGTAAATTGAAAGCGTAAATGGAATAAAAACAATTTGGTGAGTAATTAAAATAACAAGTAATAATTAACATAAATGAAATAAATTACATACAGCCTTTTGTGATTAAACTCACATTCCTTCGTGAGAAATAAAACAATTAATGCTAATGTGGCAACAATTAAATGGACATAACGAAGAATAATAAGAATGTTTATTTCCAAATCAGTTATCTCCATTTTATCAAAATAGAAAACATCTAACTGTGTGATGACTTTACCAAGTGCTCGTGACCGCGAGTGCGGCTAATCGATTAGATTTACACTATGTAGAGGTGTACTGCTTTACCCATAAGGAATGATTATCTCTTTTTACAAAACTTAATTAACATACTTCGTTTGGTGTGCCGCAAATAGATCATACATAATCGTTATATTATTTAAACCTAACTTTGCACTAGCCCGGTGACGTAAGATCCTTGCTATGGTAGAAACAAACAATCAGATAAATTATAAATCTTTTGAGGTCAATAAAACAACAACTGTTTCTCCCTATAGCCAGTCGTACACCATTGTATAGGTAAATGTTGGTTCCAAATCACCTCGGTGTGGACATCCCTTTGAGAAAACCTACCCGGAATGCTCGTACTACTACAGCCTACCAATGTGCAAAGCTAGTTTTAAATAACTTGGTAGGTTAAGGCCGTCTCGTACCAACCCTTATGGTTGTACGGTTATCTTGGGATGAAAACAACACATCAGTTTGGTCCTTAATGTGACTTGGGCGATAAAACTCCCCTTACCTACATACAACTTAAAGCTTGTACAACCGGCTATTGCCAATAATCACCCATGTCGAAACCGTAGTTTTATTTTTATTTTTGTCAAACTATCAATATCCTTTAATGCCATAATTATTCATTAGAAAATTCATAAAGAAGAGTGGGGGTGTGTGTGTTTCTGACACCAGTAACTTTCTAAAGCAGTGCTAAGCAATTGCAGATAATAAAAGATTATACCTTTTCTAGCATTATGAAATTAAAAACACCATCTAGGGTTGCCATGGATCGCAGATCAATAGTGATTAATTAGAGAAAATCCATTAGCGAGGGTTATAACTACCAAATCCATAAAGTATGTATTTCTATAAAACATAAAGCATGCATGCAGATTCTTAGTCAATATTTTAAGTGATTATAAAGCTAGGATCAATATGTTCAAGGGGGTGCTTGCCTTGCTTTTCTGGCGCGTACTCAGGATCAGAGTCGTTAACAACGGTGTCGGCAACATCGGTGTCTACTCATCATTGAATAAGAACATAGAAAATACCAACTTTTAATAGTGGCAAAAGGAAGGCAAATGAAGAATCAAATAAAACCATTGCATACAAACAAACAAAGTTGCAGTTATGGTTTCATCATTTTATGTGACAATGATATGTCTACACTATAGTTCTTTCTTATTACTCCCTCCATCCTGAAAAAGAAGTCGTTTTGGACATCGACACGGTCTCCAAAATACAACTTTGACCATTAAAAATTATTGCATTTTATTTATAAAATACATTGAAATTATAATATTTGAAAGCTCTTTTCATGACAAATCTATTTATGTAACTTTTATGTGTTCAATCCAAATAGTTTAAAAGTTATTTATAGATAAAGTTCTAAAAGTTTGACTTAGGACAACTCTAAAACGACTTCTTTTTCAGGATGGAGGGAGTAGTGATCTGGGGTTGTACAACGCACAACACCTATTCTTTATGTATTATTTTAGTTTAGTTTACGAATTCAAGAAGCTAAGATTGTGAATTTAAATATGTTAATTTTTGAATTCAAAACGCCAAAATTGTTTAAATGAATATAATTCAATACATAAAGTAACAGGGTTGAGAGCAATTAAAAGTTGTATGGTACACCATAAGTATTATTTCAGAATTGTGTTATCTACTATCTAACTAGCGCAGGGAAACTTATTTAACTTTATTTGGACTTTGTTTGCACAAGTTATGATTATTTGAATATTTTTCATATTGATTTCAATCCTAATAGGAAAAGAGTATAAACTAACTCCAAATTCAAATTTCTTTGCATATTTAGAAAGTGTAACATCCTCGTTTTGGCTTTCTGGTGAAAAACCTAATTTAAATAAAGTAAATTCAAAAGTTGGAGTTTCTTCGGTGTTTATAATAACCTGGCATCCATTCCCCTTCGAAATCGGGAATTAATTCCCTCCCGGGCGAAAAATCGGATTTTCCAGTACCGCCGGTACCCGAAAATTCACCTGAGTCCAAAAGTGCTCCAAAAATCTCCAAACCACTTCTAAAATGTTCCAAATATTCCGAAATGATTTTAGGAATCATTTCCCGGATTTTTGGACATCCGTTCCTATTTTATCTCGTAGCGGCTTTTGTTTAATGCTGCGTCCCAGCGCTTGAATATCCAATTCCACGAAATCATCCAAATTCAACCAAACCAGTTTCATTGAGTCCCAAATAATCCAAAATGGCTCTAGGAATTTTTTCGAATTTTTAGGCCATTTTCCTTATTTTTCTCTGGCGGAACTTTCGGCGTATAAGCGCAGGCCACTCCCGAGGCCGCCACGTGGCCTTTGCTCTGATCGTCTTCAACCTTGGGTTGATGAGTAAGTGAGTTCTTGCAGGAGAAAGAGCGAACGAAAGTGCCAAACTCCATCCTCTCCATTCAAATCCTTGTATCTCCCTCTATACAACTCCAAATCAATAACCCGGATCGTTGGGATCACAAGCGGACTCCTCTTTCTATCCATGGGGTTGTTGCACCCGAGATCGCGTTGGTTTTGAGCGGTTGCGAGAAGCGAAATCCACTCTTTTTTGGTGATTGCTTGCGGCCGTTTCTAATCCGTTTCGGCGTGATTAGCCTCATCTCAGTATAAGAACCCTCTTTCGGTGGTATAGCTCTCCATTAGCCTCTCAAACCCAATCGGCCGCAAGATCAAGAAAACCGAGCGAACTCTTGTGTTCTTCGCGTTCTCGTCTTCTTGCTCATATCTTCCACTCAGGTGGATCATTCTTCCTCCGATTCGTTTCTTTGTGTTAGCATGGAAGTCTAGTTGCTAATTCATCCGTCAATTTGAGATTCTCGGCCAGTGGCGGCAATTTCCAGCGTTTTTCATCACTTCGGCCGAACTCGTGTTCTTCGTCGATTTCTTCCTCCTCGGTGAGAATTGGTCCAATTCCTCCCATCTACGAGATCCTTAGAATGTCCTTTAGGTGGTGCATCAATTACATTAGATGGCCACATTCAAATTCGTTCAAAATTCCTATTTTGGGAAATTTGGTTGTTGCTCTGTTCTTCTTGCCGTCTTGTGCCAGCGGCGTTGCGTCTGCCGTCGGCCGGCTAACTGTCGCCCATGCCGGCACCAGCCATACCTGCCAATTCTTCTTAGCCTGACCGACCCCGCCGCCAGGGCCTATTCTTATTGCAGCACGCCGCCCAGCTTGTCGCCGCGTATGCGCCCGGCGCCGCCCATTCACCGCTCGATCGTCTGCATTGCCCGCGGCCCAGCTCTGCCGTGCCATCCGGGGCTACCGCGCCTCGGCCGTGGCTGTACCGCCAGCCGCCAGCTGCCCGTGCATTCTGCGCCGCCGTGGCAGCTGCCATTGCCATGCCGTCGCCTGAGCAGCGTCGCCGCCTGCCAGGTGCAAAATCAAGGCTTCCCCGCGCTCCCAGCGCCGTCAGCCTTCAGCGATTGCCCCGCCACTGGTACTGCCAGCTGCCGTGCGCAACCGCCGTTCTTGCCGTTGCCCGCTACAGCCTTGCCTGCCGCATCTTGCCTGTATTTGCCGCTGTTGTCGTGCCTCCCGGCCGAGCGCCCGGCTGCGCGTCTGCCGTCACCAGCCTGCCTTGAGTACGCCGTGCTGCCGTGGCGAGCTCTCTGCTGCCGATGCCATGACAAGCACCTTGCCTCTGTTCTTGCCATGGCAAGGCCATGAGAAGAAAGGCCATGAGCCTATGACAGTTGTGGCCCACATGTAATAGAGACAAGACCATTCAAAGGAGACCAAGTCAAAGTCGGCCAGTCAAACGTTGACCAGTCAAACCCAGGAGGAATATTAAGGAATATTCGGTTTTGATTTATTCGAAATTCAAACTTGGAAGCTCATAACTTTCTCGTCAGAACTCCGTTTGACCTCATTCAAATTTCTAAATTCATCTAAAATCAAGACCTTCCTGCGATTACTAATTTTATAATTTTTGGATTTTGTTTTTTATTTTCCGTTATTTATTTGTTGCCTCGTTTTGCGTGTAGTCGACGATCCGCGCTGACGCCGATTTCGCCGTCGAGCCTTGAGTTCGACACCACGCCCATATGAAGGCAAGTCTCTTTGATGCACTTTGCTCCTATGTTTGCGAAATGATTTAAAATTGTTTATAAAGTTGCATGGCTATGTTTAATTAAATATGTCAAATATAAGAGCTAGTTATTCCGAACTTGTTGATTCCTCCATGACATTGTTACTCATATCCATTGTAACCCTAGAACCTTGTTTATACCATGCCTATGTTTATATGGTATCCGTTGCTATGTAGTACGGTAGAATTGCTTAGGACCTTTTCCGATGAAAACAACCCAGGGGTGGGATTATTCAAAAAGAAAGCTATCTTATGTGATTTGAAAGTTAGTATTATGATTTTGGTCCTGTTTTCTAAAATAAAAGAAAAGCAAAATGATTTCGACTTGGGCGGCCTGGAATGTCGGGTGGAAGCGGATCAAGCCTTGATCCTTTTGTGCAAAGTACCGCCCCAAGTCATATAAGGACCGACGCTTATGATTGCCATTTTAAGCATAACCGTACTACCACATGTCTATAATGGTACGACCTGGCTCACTAATTTGTAGAAGCCTAGTTTAGACTCGCCACTCGGTTGTTGTGTGAGAGCCGGACGGAGGCATTGTTGTGGATGTTGTTTTGCTCACACGGCGCAGAGAGGGCTTCAGATCTTGGGTGGAAGGAACCCTAACAGCGGTGAAACCTCAGCGGGTGGGTCTAGTTAGGTAGATACATTGTAACGGCCTTGTCAAGATATCCCTGCCAACACACCTAAGGAAGTGTGTTAATTGCATGGCAACAAGGGTCTATCTTGTCTTGTGGGTAAAGTTGTACACCTCTGCCAGTATAAACTATTCGAATAGCCGTGCCTACGGTCAAAGGCAAAGCGAAGAATGCTTTCATATTGGTAGACTTTGATTTTGATTTTAAAACCGAAAAGTGTTTTGTTTTGGGATTCGGGAGTGGTTAGAACTCTCGAATGTTGTTTACGGAAAGAGCCAACCAGGTGGATAGAACCTGTTTACCTTTGACGGATGGAGTCACATGATTAAATTTAATCCTTTAAACTGTTGGCGGATAGAGCCTTTATGCTAGTGATGGTGGTTAGAACCTCACTACAATATTAAGTAATTCAATTATTAAAAAGAGTTGTAAAAGATGCTTTGTGAAATTTATTACTTAAGTATGATTTAATCGAATGTGGCTTTGTGCAAATAAACCCTACTAAGCTTCCTTTGGAAAGCCCCTCATGATCATACTTTCCCGACTTGCTGAGTACTTTTGTACTCACGTGCTACACCAACATTGTAATCATCAGAAATTTATCAAGATGCCGAAGAGGAGGAGGAGTTCTTCGAGGAGGATTGCCAGGAGGACTAGTTGCGTTCCTAGTCATCGCCTGTGGCGTTGTGGCGTTCGCTCGTTGCTTTCTTTTGCTTCCGCTGTTTTGTGTGTCCGGTCGTTGGACCGAGTATTGTAATAAGTGGCCATGTGGCCCATACTTGAATATTTATATTTCAAGTTTCGTTATGTTCGGCAATGATGTATCACTGTGACTGTGTGTACTAGCTACTGATCTGGGACTAGTAAGGAAATACACAGAGATTCTCGGATAGCTGATCCGGGTCTCACAAATGTGGTATCGAGCACAGACGATCTGGACGTGACCTAGTTAGCATGGCAAAGCCTTAAGGACTTATATTTCATAAAAATGTAATTGCAAAAGTTTAAGTTTCTTTGCTTCTATCTCTTCTATCTTAGTGTCTTGTGCTCGTCCTCTCTTTTATTTAAAATTTTGGTTACTAATTCTGTCTTCTTTCAAAATCTGTAGATGTCGGTTTTCACCACCTTTACCGGCGAGGTGGAGGCTTTGCGAGGAATCACATCGATGCTCCAGGAGCTGGGCTTTCCCCATCGCCCGGAGTATCGCTACCAGTCAATGCCTGGTCTTGTCCAGGACATGTGGCAGGTCCGCTTGCTAGTCTTCGCGAGGAGCTGCCTTCGCGTTGAGGACCGGCCGTTCTACTTCACGGCCGAGAGACCGATTCTAGCGTACGCGCTGCAGGACGCGGCCAGAAAGGCTATCCTCATGTTGGGGCAGAGCTACCGCGACATGCTGGAGAACTCTCTGTGCATTTGTTTCAGCTTCCAGGTTGGGCGGGTGTACAGCCAGTTTAGGAGTTTGGCCCAGGAGAGGGACCCGACCGTGGTGCACTTGGGGTCACTCGTCCAGGCGCAGGATGAGGCCTACGTCCGGATGTCTGACGAGCTGCTGGGTCTGCGTCGGGACTTGACGGCAGCGAGAGAGAGGATCTCTCGGCTCGAGGAGGAGAGGAGGAGCCTCCCGTCACCTCCACCGCCAGCGCCTGTGCAGGAGGCACAGCCCGTGGTGCCGCCGCCACCAGCCCCGGTTCGGGAGGAACCGCCGGCCCGCGACATCCCAGAGGACGCGCCGCCAGCCAAGCGTCATCAAGGTCTGAGGCTTCGGACTACTGCGCGCAAGTCCGTTCGTCTCCCTTCGCCGCCAGGGTTTTCTCTGATTGCTTTGGCTGCCGCTGAAGGAGCAGGATCTTCGGCAGCAGCTTCGCCTTCCCGCAGCAGGAGCGAGGAGGAGGAAGAGGAGGAGGACCCGTCCCCGCGCGTCTTTGGTAGCGACGCGAGTTCTTAGATAGTTTTAGTCTGCAGGATCTTAATTTTGTCGCGTTAGAGCGTTGAATAAGTGATTGCTGGATTGTATCGTGCCCTTAGGCATTTGTGATACAGCCACCTCCAAAACTATTTGATTTTAATTGAAGTTCAGTTGGTTTTTCCTTCGGTTGTGTGCTCTTTTGGTTGTGCCCTTGTGTTGAGGATGTGGTTTAGTTCCCCCTTGCTTACCTATGCTTCTCCCTCTTTCCTTGTGCTTGACCGCCTTGTGCAGATGGAGAACGTTGGTCGTGGTCGTGGTCGTGGAAGGCCCGCAGGCCGTGGTAGAGGCCGTGGACGAGCCCGTGGATCGGTGCACTTTCAAGAGGAAGCAGAGTATGTGGAACCACCGCAGCCGCAAGGACAAGAGCAAGTGCAACACCCTGCCGCTCAGCATGATCCGCGCTGCCGTCACCACCGGCTCGGTAGCCAAACATGGAACAAATGATGGCGATGCAGCCAGATTCTTCAGCGTTAGCTCGTAACGTCTGAACCAACCCCAAGCCATTGTAGTACCCGGCTCAAGCTCAACCGCCCCAATCTAAGTTTGGGGAGTTCATGAGGACTCGACCCCGGACTTTTTCTTTGGATCCGCAGATCCATTGGATGCGGATGATTGGCTGAAGGAAGTTGAGCGTAAAGCGCACTTGGCTCGGTCGCGATGACATCGAGAGTGTGCAAGACGCATCTCACCACTCAAAGGAACTGCAGCCCAACTGGTGGGAAAACTATCGCCGCCCATGCCGACCGCAGAACATTCCATGGAATGAGTTTGTGGAAGCCTTCAGTGGCTACTCATATCCCAAGGGGATTATGGAAATGAAGCGTCGTGAGTTTCACAAGCTTCAAAGAAGGAAACTTGTCCTGCTCGGAGTACCTTAACCGCTTCACTCAATCGTTCCTGCACGCGATCGCAGATGTCGCGATCGACGAGGCCAAGATTTGGCGATTCATGGAGGGCCTTGACCCCAACTTGAAGGTACAATTGGTTTCAAGCGACTACCGTCGTTCAAAGACATGATCAACAAGGCGCCGATTCAAGAGGATGCCCAGCGTCGCCTTTTGAGTCGCGCAAGAGAAAAATGATGTTTCAGACTCGGTAGCGGTCTTGCGGCGGTTCCAGGCCCGCACTTTTCCGCAGCGATCCAGAAAGCCAGCGGCCGGTGGCCCCAGACCCCCAATGTCTACCCGCGCCCCATCGACAAGCCCTCTGCGAGCGAGAGCTCAAGCTCGGAAGAGTGGGACAATGATGGCAGGAGTGCAAGGCTTTAATCAGGGAGATGGGGCACTACGCCAACAATCGCCCCAGAACGCCAGTCACCCGGTGAGGTTCAACCTCGATCGACACCAGCCGCGCCCTGGCCCGGCTCAAGGAAGAGGAACCCCTCGAGACTCGCGCCGCCAAGGACTGCAGGAAGAGGCGTGTGAACCACATCACCGCGGAAGAGGCTCGAGATGCGCCAGGCGTGGTTTATGGTAAGTTCCATGTGAACTCGGCTGCTTGATTACTGTTTGATTCTGGTGCAACCCATTCTTTCATATCAGAGTACTTGGTTAAAAGCATAACTGGGACACCTTACAGTTAAGAAACCCTTTGTTAGTGCAATCCCCTGGAAAAGAATTAAGAACAACTTCTGTCTGTCCGAAAATGGATATAGTAATAAGAGGGGTAAAGTTCCTAGCGAACTTAATACTGTTGGATACTAAGGGTATAGAAGTAATCCTTGAAATGGACTGGCTAACCAAGTATAAGGGTCGATAGACTGTGCTAGTAGAGCTATCTCTCTTACCGACCACGAGGGGATTAGAGTGAAGTTCTTATCTAATCTTGCCTCTAAGGGGTAGCACCTAAACCGTTTGAAAGGTACTTCGTTGGAGAAGGTACCGATCGTCAATGAGTACCGGATGTGTTCCGGATGAGTTGCACTGGTATGCCACCAGGCCGAGATGTGGAATTTGTGATTGAGCTAGTACTGTACCGCTCCAATCTCGAAGAGACCGTCTGATTGCCTTTCTAACGAGTTGGTCGAGATGAAGAAGCGATTGAAGAACTGCAAGAAAAAGGATTCATCGGACCCGATTCGTCACCTTGGGGATCGCTTTGTGATCTTTGTGTCCAAGAAGGATGGTAGTCTGAGAATGTGCATCGACTACAGGTCGTTGAATGAGGTTACGATCAAGAACAAGTATCCGTTGCCTCGGATAGATGATCTGTGTTGACCAGTTGAAAGGAGCTCAAGTCTTCTCCAAAATAGATTTGAGATCGGGATATCATCAGCTGAAGATAAGAAAAGAGGATATTCCGAAAACAGCCTTCACCACCCGATATGGACTGTATGAGTTCACAGTCATGTCTTTTGGGTTAACCAATGCTCCTTCTTATTTCATGAATCTGATGAATAAGGTGTTTATGGAATATTTAGACAAGTTCGTCGTAGTATTCATCGACGACATTCTTGTCTATTCCAAGAGCAGAAAAGAGCATGAAGACCATCTGCGGATAGTCTTGGAAACGCTAAGAGAGCATCAAGCTGTATGCTAAGTTTAGCAAATGTGACTTCCGTGAAGGAAGTGTCTTTCTGGGTCATGTCATTTCTGCAGGAGTAGCGATAGATCCAATAAAGTGAGAGGTGTTTTGGATTGGACACAACCCAAGTCAGTCCCGGAGATCCGAAGTTTTCTTGGATTAGCTGGTTATTATCGGAGATTCATTGAAGGTTTCTCGAAGATAGCCAGACCTCTTACTCAACTTCTGAAAAAGGAAAAGAAGTTTGAATGGACTAAAGCCTGTGAGCAAAGTTTTCAGGAGTTGAAAAAGAGATTAACCTCAGCCCCAGTGCTTATTTTGCCTGACATCCATAAGGACTTTGAAGTGTATTGTGATGCTTCGAAGCAAGGACTTGGATGTGTTATGATGCAAGAAGGAAAGGTAATAGCCTATGCTTCAAGACAACTGCGACCTCATGAAGAAAACTATCCTGTTCATGACTTGGAGTTAGCCGCTTGATTGTGCAGCACGCTCAAGATATGGAGACATTACTTGATCGGCAATAGATGTGAAATCTATACGGATCATAAAAGTCTGAAGTATATCTTCACTCAGCCTGATCTTAACCTGAGGCAGAGAAGATGGTTGGAGTTGGTGAAAGATTATAATCTGGGAATTCATTATCACCCTGGAAAAGCGAACGTTGTTGCGGATGCTTTGAGCAGGAAAACTCACTGCAACAATACGAGAGTGCAACCAAGCCAACCGACGCTTCACGATGAATTTCGGCGCCTTAACCTGGAATTAGTAAATGAAGGGTGCATTTATTCTTTGGAGGTCAAATCAACCCTTGAGGATCAGATCCGAGAAGCTCAGAAGGACAATAAAGGTATTGCCAACCTGAAGGAAGGCCTAAAGAAAGGAAAGCACCCCGGATTTTCAGAAGATGACCAGGGAACTGTTTGGTTCGGGAAAAGAATAGTGGTCCCTAACCAAGAAGAAATCAAGAATGTGATCTTGAAAGAGGCTCACGATTCAGTTTACTCCATTCACCCAGGAGGCACCAAGATGTATGCAGATTTGAAAGACAAGTATTGGTGGTCCAATATGAAGAAAGAAGTTGCAGACTTCGTAGCACGGTGTGATGTGTGTCAGCTGGTAAAAGCAGAGCATCAGAGACCTGCTGGTCTATTGCAGCCTTTGCAAGTGCCTGTATGGAAATGGGAAGAAATTGGAATGGATTTTATAACTGGCTTACCCAAAACCAAGTCCGGTTATGATTCCATCTGGGTTATTGTGGATCGATTGACCAAAGTGGCCCACTTTATCCCGGTAAAGACGACTTATTCTGGAGATAAGCTTGCCGAGTTGTATATGGCTAAGATTGTGTGTTTACACGGTGTGCCAAAGAAGATTGTGTCTGATCGAGGTTCCCAGTTCACCTCGAGATTCTGGCAGCAATTGCATGAGGTATTGGGCACGAATCTTAATTTCAGTACTGCGTATCATCCCCAGACGGATGGCCAGACCGAAAGGATCAATCAAATCTTAGAGGATATGTTGAGAGCTTGTGCTCTAACATATAAAGGCTCGTGGGATCAGAATTTGCCCTATGCAGAGTTTTCCTATAACAACAGTTATCAAGCCAGTCTGAAGATGGCGCCTTTTGAAGCTTTGTATGGAAGAAAGTGCCGAACACCCTTATATTGGAAGGAGACCGAAGGAGGACAAATCATCGGACCCGATGTTCTGAAAGAAGCCGAAGAGCAAGTTAGACAGATTCGTACAAATCTGAAAACAGCTCAGTCCAGACAGAAAAGTTATGCGGACAATCGTCGACGGGACTTAAGCTTTGTACCAGGAGATCATGTGTACTTGAAGGTATCCCCGATGAAAGGAATGAAACGGTTCCGCGTCAGTGGAAAATTAGCACCCCGCTATGTCGGACCATTCAAGGTAATTGCCCGAAAAGGAGAAGTTGCGTATAAGTTGGAGTTGCCGCCACAGCTGTCAGGGGTACATGATGTCTTTCATGTGTCTCAGTTAAAGAAGTGTCTCCGAATGCCGGAACATCAGTTGCCGTTGGAAGACATGGAACTCAAAGAAAATTTGTCTTACCCAGAGTATCCCATCAAGGTTTTGGATGAAGCCGAGCGTCGGACACAAAACCGAGTGATCAAGTTCTGCAAGGTTCAGTGGAGCAACCATTCGGAGAAGGAAGCTACCTGGGAACGTGAAGAGGATCTTCGAGCAGAGTTTCCTGACCTTTTTCTTTCTCCGTCTGAATCTCGGGGACGAGATTCTCTCTAAGGGGGGTAGGTTTGTAACATCCTCGTTTTGGCTTTCTGGTGAAAAACCTAATTTAAATAAAGTAAATTCAAAAGTTGGAGTTTCTTCGGTGTTTATAATAACCTGGCATCCATTCCCCTTCGAAATCGGGAATTAATTCCCTCCCGGGCGAAAAATCGGATATTCCAGTACCGCCGGTACCCGAAAATTCACCTGAGTCCAAAAGTGCTCCAAAAATCTCCAAACCACTTCTAAAATGTTCCAAATATTCCGAAATGATTTTAGGAATCATTCCCCGGATTTTTGGACATCCGTTCCTATTTTATCTCGCGCGGCTTTTGTTTAATGCCTGCGATCCGCGCCCGAATATCCAATTCCACAGAAATCATCCAAATTCAACCAAACCAGTTTCATTGAGTCCCAAATAATCCAAAATGGCTCTAGGAATTTTTCCGGAATTTTTAGGCCATTTTTCCTTATTTTTCTCTAGGGCGGAACTTTCGCGTATAAGCCAACCACTCCCAGGCCGCCACGTGGCACTGCTACAGTGCGTCTTCAACCTTGGGTTGATGGTACGTGAGTTCTTGCCTGGGAGAAAGAACAGAGAGTGCCAAACTCCATCCTCTCCATTCAAATCCTTGTATCTCCCTCTATACAACTCCAAATCAATAATCGCCGGATCCGTTGGGATCACAACGGACTCCTCTTTCTATCCATGGGGTTGTTGCACCCGAGATCGCGTTGGTTTTTGAACGGTTGCG
This sequence comes from Rhipidocladum racemiflorum, assembly GCA_036346355.1. Taxonomy (NCBI): domain Eukaryota; kingdom Viridiplantae; phylum Streptophyta; class Magnoliopsida; order Poales; family Poaceae; genus Rhipidocladum; species Rhipidocladum racemiflorum. The sequence continues at coordinate 62,883,206 of CM070576.1, read as the reverse complement.
AGAAACCCAAAATCCACTCTTTTGGTGATTGCGCGGCCGTTTCTAATCCGTTTCGCGTGATTCCGCCCCTCATCTCTCCGTATAAGAACCCTCTTTCCGGTGGTATAGCTCTCCGTTAGCCTCTCAAACCCAATCGGCCGCAAGATCAAGAAAACCGATGAACTCTTGTGTTCTTCGCGTTCTTCGTGTTCTTGCTCATATCTTCCACTCCGGTGGATCATTCTTCCTCCCGTTCGTTTCTTTGTGTTAGCATGGAAGTCTAGTTGCTAATTCATCCGTCAATTTCAGGATTCCTCGACCGTGGGCGACGAATTTCGCGTTTTCATCACTTCGGCCGAACTCGTGTTCTTCGTCGATTTCTTCCTCCTCGGTGAGAATTGGTCCAATTCCTCCCATCTACCAGATCCTTAGAATGTCCTTTAGGTGGTGCATCAATTACATTAGATGGCCACATTCAAATTTCGTTCAAAATTCCTATTTTGGGGAAATTTGGTTGTTGCTCTGTTCTTCTTTGCGCGTCTTTGCCCGCGGCAGCCAGCGTTGCCGTGCGTCGCCAAACTGTCGCCGCCGCCGGCGACATCCGCGCCACGCCATTCTTTGCGCGACCCGGCCGCCGTCGCCGGGGCCCGTTCTTATTCTTGCCGCGCCCGCTATTCTTGTCGCCAGCTGCGCCAGCGTCTGCCGCCTCGTGCCGCTTTCGATCCGTCTGCATTGCCGCTTGGCCCGCTCGTCGTGCCATCCGGGCTGCCGCGCCTCGGCCGTGGCTGCAGCGCCAGCCGCCCGCCGTCTTGCATTGCCGTCGTGGCCTGCCGCGTCGCTGGGCAGCGTCGCCCCGAGTGCCTTCTTGCCCGCTCCGCGCCGTCGTATTTGCGCGCGATTCGCCGCCTGCCGTGCACTGCTTGCCGCTTCTTGTGCCGCTGCCATTGCTTGCTGGCCGCCAGCGCGCTGCCTGTATTGCTTCTTGTATTCTTGCCATATTTGTCGTGCCTCCCGGCCGAGCCAGCCGGCTGCCCGCGTCGCCGCCACCTGCCGTCTGCGCCCTGCCGTGGCAGCTCTCTGCCGGTGCCATGACAAGCACCCCTTGCCTCTGTTCTTGCCATGGCAAGGCCATGGGGAAGAAGGCCATGAGCCTATGACAGCTGTGGCCCACATGTAATAGAGACAAGACCATTCAAAGGAGACCAAGTCAAAGTCAGCCATTCAAACGTTGACCAGTCAAACCCGAGAGGAATATTCCGGGAATATTCCCGGTTTTTGATTTATTCGAAATTCAAACTTCGGAAGCTCATAACTTTCTCGTCCGAACTCCGTTTGACCTCATTCAAATTTCTAAATTCATCTAAAATCAAGACCTTCCTGCCAGTACTAATTTTATAATTTTTGGATTTTGTTTTTATTTTCCGTTATTTATTTGTTGCCTCGTTTTGCGTGTAGTCGACGATCCCGCCGCGACCGCCGATTTCGCCGTCGAGCCTTCCGAGTTCGACACCGCCGCCGCAACTGAAGGCAAGTCTCCTTGATGCACTTTGCTCCTATGTTTGCGAAATGATTTAAAATTGTTTATAAAGTTGCATGGCTATGTTTAATTAAATATGTCAAATATAAGAGCTAGTTATTCCAAACTTGTTGATTCCTCCATGACATTGTTACTCATATCCATTGTAACCCTAGAACCTTGTTTATACCATGCCTATGTTTATATGGTATCCGTTGCTTTGTAGTACGGTAGAATTGCTTAGGACCTTTTCCGATGAAAACAACCCAGGGGTGGGATTATTCAAAAAGAAAGCTATCTTATGTGATTTGAAAGTTACTATTATGGTTTTGGTCCTGTTTTCTAAAATAAAAGAAAAGCAAAATGATTTTGACTTGGGCGGCCTGGAATGTCGGGTGGAAGCGGATCAAGCCTTGATCCTTTTGTACAAGTACCGCCCCAAGTCATATAAGGACCGACGCTTATGATTGCCATTTTAAGCATAACCGTACTACCACATGTCTATAATGGTACGACCTGGCTCACTAATTTGTAGAAGCCTAGTTTAGACTCACCACTCGGTTGTTGTGTGAGAGCCGGACGGAGGCATTGTTGTGGATGTTGTTTTGCTCACACGGCGCAAGAGGGCTTCAGATCTTGGGTGGAGGGAACCCTAACAATGCGGTGAAACCTCGTGGTGGGTCTAGCTAGGTAGATACATTGTAACGGCCTTGTCAAGATATCCTGTGGCACACCTAAGGAAGTGTGTTAATTGCATGGCAACAAGGGTCTATCTTGTCTTGTGGGTAAAGTTGTACACCTCTGCAGAGTATAAACTATTCGAATAGCCGTGCCTACTGGCCAAAGGCAAAGCGAAGAATGCTTTCATATTGGTAGACTTTGATTTTGATTTTAAAACCGAAAAGTGTTTTGTTTTGGGGTTCGGGAGTGGTTAGAACTCTCGAATGTTGTTTGGCGGAAAGAGCCAACCAGGTGGATAGAACCTGTTTACCTTTGACGGATGGAGTCACATGATTAAATTTAATCCTTTAAACTGTTGGCGGATAGAGCCTTTATGCTAGTGATGGTGGTTAGAACCTCACTACAATATTAAGTCATTCAATTATTAAAAAGAGTTGTAAAAGATGCTTTGTGAAATTTATTACTTAAGTATGATTTAATCGAATGTGGCTTTGTGCAAATAAACCCTACTAAGCTTCCTTTGGAAAGCCCCTCATGATCATACTTTCCCGACTTGCTGAGTACTTTTGTACTCACGTGCTACACCAACATTGTAATCATCAGAAATTTATCAAGATGCCGAAGAGGAGGAGGAGTTCTTCGAGGAGGATTGCCAGGAGGACTAGTTGCGTTCCTAGTAAATGCTTTGTGGCGTTGTGGCGTTAAGCTCGTTGCTTTCTTTTGCTTCATTGTTTTGTGTGTCCGGTCGTTGGACCGAGTATTGTAATAAGTGGCCATGTGGCCCATACTTGAATATTTATATTTCAAGTTTCGTTATGTTCGGCAATGATGTATCACTGTGACTGTGTGTACTAGCTACTGATCTGGGACTAGTACGGAAATACACAGGAGATTCTGGATAGCTGATCCGGGGTCTCACAGAAAGCATTTGGCATAGGGGTTCTAATGGAACTAGTTTCATTTAATTTGGACTTGATTTGTACAAATTTTACATCTAGCATATTCAAACATACACTTTAAATTTGGAGTCTGACTTATACTACTAATCAAACTTCAAACATTTTTGCATATTATGAAACTACATGATTTAACAAAAATTTAAAAACTTGTTTCATCGAATTCGGTCTTATAGTTTAAAAGTTATGCGCATTTAAAGTTGTTCGGTTTAAATAAATTGAATTAAATTGAAAATGCGCTTTCAGCAAAGGAAAGCGTATTTTGGCTCGTGCTTTTCTTGGAATCATTTTTCAGCAGCTGACATCGGGATCCCACCTATCAGTAACTTTGCGCGTTACACGTACGCGCCAATTGGCAGCTGACTCATGGGACCACTCGGTCAGTGGGGAAAAGTGCACTAAGGCACTGCCACGTGGGGCCAGCCGGCCAGCGGGCGGACTCACACGCACGCGACTAACAACAAACCCCCACTCGTTAGTGGTAGTGAGCAGGGGAAAAAGGCGGTGAGCCTACCGACGACGAGCTACGGCCGGAATCAGTGAATGGACCGTGCAGGGAGTTGCAGTAGGTCGGTGTGGTTCTAACAGTGAACTCCTAGTGAGTAAAAAGGGGCCAGAATACAGCTCTGAGCGGTGACTAGTGGTGGCACAATGGCCAACTTGTCGCGACGGCAAATTAGGGTGATCCCGTTCCAATTAATAGTTGTTTAAGCATTTTGGTGCCTAAGGAGTTGGATTTAGGTTCTCACCATGCGAGCGAAGCTTAAGAATGCGCTAACGATGTTCGCCAGAAACGGGGAAGAGGAAGCTCGTGGAGAGAGAACTATACCGGATGAAACCCGAAATTGGTTGAGGTGTTTTGCTCGGGTTTGAAAGTAGCTACTCTGGTTGGGAGGAATTGGAAAATAAGGTTAAGGGAAAGGAATGGCATTGAAAATTGGTTGCGGTAGGCAAGTGGTCGGAGAGTAGAAGAAGATGGAATTCGCTGCTTGAGGTGGAATGCAACGGCTAGAATGGCTTCTAGAGCTTATGTAGGGCCTCAAGGCGCTGAGCACAGGGTTTAAACCCGAAGTTCAATTCTTATGGTTGAGAAACCTTGTGGCGGCGGTCAGAGCACCCTTAGGAGCTTTCTCGATCACGGCATGGGGCGAAGCATGGGCATGGGTAGGAGCTGGCAGCGGCGTGTTAGGGGACCTCAGAGCGCACGAGTTTGCGGCTGAAAAATGACAGGGTGATGAGGCATTTCGGGAAGATTTTCCCAGTGGCCGATGCTTCCGGAGAGAAAGCGAAGCGAGGGAAAAATAAAGGAGAAGAAGAGTCTGACGGTGGGGCAACCAACCCACATGGTAGAGAAAGAAAGGAGGAGGAGGGCAACGACAAGGAAAAGAGTGCTACGTGTGGGCACGAGCGGCGTGGGGTCCACGGGTCAGTGACGCAGGGCCAAGAGGGGTCTGGTCAGCCGGCAATTAATGGGGTGGCCCACGTGCAAGTGTAAGGGAGAGATAAACTTGATTCATCCCTCAGATTGTAATAATTCTTACAATGCAAATTGCACAGATTTGCCAATTAGGGAAATTACTTAGTTAAGGGCCTAAATTAGCTTATTAATTTTTTATATTTTTAAAAGAGATTGGAAATGATGTTAGACCTTCAAGAAAACTTTCAAGTCTAAATATGTTGTAATCATTTTATAATAATTCTTTTACTCCATTTTGCAGATTTCCAGTTATGGATTAATTAAATAGGGATAAATAGTAAATTTAGTTATTAATTTTTGAAAATTTTACTAGATTAGAGTAAGGATAAGAAGATCACATGGTAAAAATCTCAGATTTTGGAGTGCTATAAATAATTCTACAAAAATAATTTAGTGATCTGGTCAAATTTAATAATTAATTCTAAAATTAATCATTTCATAGTTTTAAATGTGTTCATACTAATTTTGACCATCAAAAACATGTTTCCAGTAGGCACCAAGGTTATTTATAGACTTCGGGTTAATTTTTATTACTTTTATCTTTTTACCGTTTACCATTATCTTCCATTATAAAATCCAATATTCAATTTCTTTACAACAAGAGATTTACTCAATAGGCATATAAACTCAAGAAATGCAATAGTAAATCAAATACACATTTTAATAATTTATTTTATCTTTTATTAAGTTTTGAGGATGTTACATGGTTCAGGGTTTTACTCCCTCTGAACTCTGCATATCTCTAAGCCACCTCATTTCAATGCCATTAACACATCTTAAAAAAAATAGATTTTGGCAAGAACTTTGTAACATCCCAAATTTTAAATAAAAGAGAAAATAAAATTTAAAAATATGAAATTGCTTCAAGTATGAATTTTCTCAATTTCTAAATGATTTAATGATTTAGCTCATTGAAAAATCATTGAAATTGATTAAGTAAAAAGATAAAAGTAAAAATGTAAAAAGTAAAAACTTTGTAAAAATCCGTAAAAATATTTTAAAATTATTAAAATTCTCTAGAAGCAGTTAAGTAGTCAAAAATATGTGTGAAAACAATTAATTAAAGAAATTATGATTCTTATTAATGTGATGTGACTTTAAACAGTGTAAAGAAAGATTTTTTATAAAATTTTACTTAACTTTTTTGTAGCCCAATTTTTTAACATATGCTCACCAGACCCAATGTTTAACTCTGGTAAAATTTTTTTAAAAATAATTAAATTTATTACCTATTTTAATTTATTTATTACAACTTTAAAATTTTGCAAATTTGATTAAAAATTTATTAGAAAATAATTACTCAAGTATTAAATCTAAAATTTTTATGTAAGATTATTCAGATCATTTAATTTTTTTCTAAAAAGTTTCAAAAAATATTGACTCTATTTAAATATTAAATTAAATCAAAAATAGAATTAATTAAAAGCAACATTATCAATGTTAGAATTTTATAAATTACCACAGACAAGATTTTTATCCAATTTCTACAGTAAGATGTAGATTATATCCAACTAGTGTCTAAATAGTTCCAAAAACTTTTGACTATGAATAGTAGCTTAACTTAATGTTTAGCGGTCTATCTAGAGGTAAAACCCAAGTTGTTGTCTTCAGTAGAAATGGTATGTGGGCCTAGCAATTAATGAGCCCACCAAGTTTTACTATTAGCTGAGCCACTTAACCTTGCATGTCAGTGTCTAAAGCTACTACCTTTTCCCCAAACCGTGTAACATCCTCAAATTTATAAAAGTTCAAAATAAAATATTAAAAGTGTGAAATCACTTTGTTGTTGCATTCTTTGATTTTATGTGCCTTTGAATTATTTGTTGATTGAATTAATTAATGGAATTGAGAAAAAGAAGAAAAAGAGAAATCATAAAATGGTAAAATGGTAAAATGGTAAAAGGTGAAAATTACCATAGTAAAATTTGGATAACCTTGTCTTAGCCTGGAATCCACCTTTGTTTAGTCAAAATTAGTGTGAACACAATTAAAACTATCAAAGGATCAATTTTACAATTAATTATTAAATCTGTCCATATTAGTAAATGATTTTTGTAAATTTTTTTAAGGACTTCCAGAAGCTGAGAATTTTACCATAGGTTTAAATTACCATTATAAACCTCTGGAAAAATTTACAAAAACTAATAGATTAGTTTTCTATTTATCTATATTTATTTATCACAAAGCTGAAAATAAGCCAAAAAGAGTAAAAGATTTATTTAGAAATAAATAATCACATTTTGAATCTGAAAGTTTATGGTAGGTTACTGTTATAATTAACAACCTACTTTAAAATTTTCAAAAAATTTTAAGTTAGTTTGACCTCTCTGATAAATCAAATACCCAATTTGAATTACTGTGCAGTATCCATTGTCAGAATTTTAGTAATTAAAATATTGCTAACTAGAGTCTAATATTTTTACAGGGCATATTAAACTTACCCTAAAGCTTGTTAAAAAAGTTTGGAAAAATTATGACTTGAATAGGCACGTCATTTAAATGCTTATCTTGCTGTCTGAAGGGATTGGATCGCGTTGAAATTTCCTTCTTTCATTTCCACGTGGGACCCGGTTTCCAGTTGCACGTCGACCCGCCTTGTGACCATATCGCTGTCAGGTGGGGCCTTTGGTCATGGTCCCGCCATCAGTCTCTTCTCTCTCTCGCGATTTTTCTTTCTCACCGACCAGTGGGTCCGTGGCCCACTCGTCATCTCCTTCGCTCCTCCCCGCTCTGCTTCCTTTGTTGTTCGCGCAAGCCAGCTCGCCGGGGAAAGATCTCCTTATTCCGCCTCATCCCTTTGTCGCTTCTAGCCGCAGTTCACCCACCTCGAGACCCCTGCCATACCTCTGCCACCTGACCGCACGACCCATCCCTTGCGTCATCTGCAATCGAGACTTCGCCCGAAGCCGACCTTGACCGGCCGCAGCTGCAAATGGGTGTTTAAACCCTGTATCCACTGCCTCATTTGGTCTATTTTAATGCAATACAAGTCTCTTTGATCTCCCAACTTCACCCATGGAACCATTCAGCCGAACCAAGCCTCGATTCACCCTTTCCCCCAACTTCAGTGAAGCCTTCCACGAGCTCGCTTATCCTCTGTAGGGCGTAACGCCCCAATTCCTTTTAACCAAAGCACCACTACCTACCCACGATCTTAAACCCTCGTTCAATTTTGAACATTGTCCCCTTTCTAGCCATCGCACCGAGAGCTCCTCTCCGCCAGCGCTATTCATCGGTAAGGGACCAATGTATTTCACCTATCCTTCAATTGAGCGCTGTAATGAAGGTATAAATACTCCCTTAAGGCTTTACAACACACGTTTGAATCTAAACTTCACCTAGGTGCTGCCTCGGTTCATCGTCGGAAACCTCTCCGCCGGTTGCCATCGCAGGCTTCTTTCTGAATGTAGCTAACTGTAATTGAGTCCTTCCCTAGATGTGCACGAACCTGCTAAAGCTCTTGATGCTAGTGGACGACGCTCTCCGGTCGGCAATCGCCGGCGGCGAGCCAAGAACCGGGACACAGCTGTGCTCCCCTGTCCCAAGCCACTGACGAGCGGAACCCGGATGTCAGCCGCGACTGGTCAGATGGACCTCTTCCATGCGTACACAGAGGCTGGATCGCTGATAGCGGACCCCGCTGTCAGTCCATGCGGCATATTAACGTTTTGATTAGTCGTGCACATGATTTAGAGTACGTTTTCCTACGTAGGAAACGTACTTTTGATTTTTGTCCAATTATGCAAACCGAAATGATTCAAATAAACATAACTTTTAAACTATAGATCCAAATCAAGTGAAACCAGTTTCTAAATTCATGACAAATCATCTAGTTTCATAATCTACAAAAATATTTGAAACTTGTTTAGTAATTTAAATTAAAATTTGAATTTAAAGAGGGGATTCAAATATGCTACATGTTCAATTTTTGCAAATCATGACCGAATTGAATGGAACCAGTTTCATTAGAATTTTTATGTTAAATGCTATCTGAATATACAATTAGATATGAAATTGGAGTTAGTTTGTAATAATTTCCTTTTAGGGTTGAATCCGATGTGTTAAATTTTTAAATTACTATAACATGTTCATATATCATCCAAATAACATGAGACTTGTTTTAATGTACTAGTTATGCAGTAGAGAACAAGATTATGAAATAACATTTAGGGTCTACCATGTAACTTTTTTTAAAAAATAACTGAGCTGCTTTATGTACTAATTGGTATTAGTACAAGTACCTTCGCACCCTGAAAATGAATTTTAGTATATTTAATCTCACAATCTTAGCTTCTTGAATTTGTAAACTAAAATAAAATAATACATAAAGAAAAGTGGTTGCATGCTGAACAACCATAAGGCTACTATAACCTAAACCTAATACCGTTACATGAAATGATGATGCCACGATTGTTGCTTTGCTTGTATATACAATGATTTTATTTGGTTCTTCATTCAACTTCTTTTTGCCATTATTAAAAGTTGGTATTTGCTATGTCCTTATTCAGCGACGTGTAGACACCAACGTTACCGACACCGCCGTTGACGACTTCGACTCCGAATACATTCCCGAAGAGCAAGGCAAGCACCCCTTGATCATTTTGAACCCAATTTTACAATCACTCAAAATGTGGAACAAAAACTTGAATGCATGCTTTATGTTCTACAAGTTCACGTACTTTATGAGTCCGATAGTTATCACCCATTATTGATGGATTCACTTAATCATGATTATCATGCAAACCTTGATAACCTTAGTTGATGTTTATAATGTTAAAATGGGTATGATCATTTACTACACGCAAATGCTTAGCCCCGCTCTAATCAAATACTGGTGATAGATACACACCCACCCACCTTTCTTAATGTACTTTTAAATGGATACTTGTAAAAGTATAGGATACCGATATTTCAATAAAAGTGGAAATAAAACTACATTTTGGACGTGGGTGATTATTGGCAATAGCCGGTTGTACAGGTGTTAACTTGTACGTAGACAGGGGGAGAATATCACCTATGTCACATTAAGGACCGAACTAATGTGTTGTTTTCATGCTAAGATAACTGTACATCCATAAGTGCTGAATGGGACAGCCTTAACTTATTAAATTATTTGGAACTAGCTTTGCACATTGGTAGGCTGAAGTAGCAAAAGTAGTAAACCCTTTCAAGTATGCTTATAAGGGGATGCCACATGTGTCTTGTGGGTAAATGCATATTCGGTGCAATGGTATACGCCTGGCTATGGACTGGGGTTGTGGTTGTTCTATTTGAGCCGCGGGCTCCTGATTACTATTGCTTCACCATTTATTTGCTTCCATCATAGCCAGGGGTTAACGTCACCGGGCTGGTGCAAAGCTAGGCTCAGATAATTGAACAGTTTCGTTATGAACTCCCCGCGGACATACCTAAGGAAGTGTATCTTATAAGCTTTGCAAAATGGAAGAACATATCTTGTGGGTAAAGCTGTACAACTCTGTAGAGTCAAAACTAATCGATTAGCTGCGCTCGCGGTAATGAGCACTTGGTAAAGTCATAACACAGTTAATTGTTTTCTATTTTCTGAAAATATGGACAAATGATTTGAGAAATGATGCACTCTCGTTATTTTCCTTGAGCGATTTTCTCTCGATTTTCACCGATTATCGCGATATTTACGGCTCATAAATTTTTTTGAATTTTTGAATTTTTTTTGAATTTAACCGATTTTGTGAACCCTGCTTAGAGCCATGCATGCTACCGGGTTTATGTGGCAGCCGCAGTACACGCAGGAGAAGGTGAGCCGATTTCTGAGCTGCCACGGTTTGAGACGAGATGGGCGCTGCGCAGAAGCGGAAATTTTTGTATTTAATACCAGATTCGATCCGTATTCATAAAATCAGGATATGAAACGCAGTTGTCATGTCCATTGCTCGTTATGCATTAACTCACAACAGTTAAAATAGAAATAAAAAAATGGACCATACCCGGATTTTGAGATTCCGGGTATGCATTACCGGATTATCAAATACCTGGAATTTCAGAAACCGGGTATGAGGCACTCCTGGAATTTTAAATTCCAAAATACCCCAAAACCGATATTTGAAAATCCAAATATGCCGTAACCGAGATTTGAAATTCTGGAAAAAGCTAAATCGGAATTTGAAATTTCGGGTGTTCAAAAACGAGATTTTAAATTCCAGGTATGGGTGAGTTTTCTGTAAATACACAAAAAAATTATATGGTTTTGTAAGTACAGATCAAATCTTGTATCAAATACAAAAATTTTTGCCGTAAAGCAGAAGCAAAAGCCATGCATGCGTTGTTGCTTTCATGAATAGGCGCTTGCTTTTCGTTAAATCCGCTTGCTTTTGAGCTTGTGGCGCTGGTTCACGGTGCAGCGCACCGCAGGGACCTACCGGGCGCCGCGCCGCGCTGCAGGCTTTTGCATGCCGCTTGCAAGGCGCAGGCACAGAGGCTAGGCCTCGCGGCACCAGTTTACTAGCCCACTCTCTCCTGTGCTTGACTCGCTACATACGACACCCTTCCTTTCCTTCCCTTCATTTTCTTTACCCGTCTCCTCCTCACTTGTCACTGCGCCCGGGCAGTACCGGCACGCGGACATGCAGCTTCACGGGCCAGCGAAAGCGCACATTAGTTTGCACACACAATTATTTTTCTGTATGATTAGTGACTAATGCACATATATATTTTGGTGTGGTGCTCAGGATGAGGTAATCTGATGGCAATGTAAGTTGGGTGCAAGGGCAACGTCAGGGCCATGCTTGATGGCAATGCGCCATCGATGCAGGTGCAAGCCGTGCAGCGCCGTGGCTTTGTGCTTTTCTGTGGCGTGTTACTGGATCCTGAAGGAGACCTTGCAGTAAAAAAGCAGCGACAGAGTTCGCTGTCGAACAACGCCAAGATTTTGAGTTTTGACACGAGAAATGAAAAAGGTGTAGCTCGAGGTCGCCAAAAGCAATGCCACATTTGATATTCCCCCATCAAGTGTCCGAGAACTACTAGTCCGATCCATTCTATCGCTGTGCTTGATATAGATAGATAGAGACCCAGTGTTGTGTGTACTCGTTGCAACGAAATGAAGAAACCCACTCCAAAAAGAAAAGGAAGACAAGAAGAAACGAACTAGACGGACCCCTTAATCAGGCCGTGTTGAGTTCAATCTTATTGATGATGTGGGCCTCATAGCCTAACAAAAGAAGCAGTTGGGCCGTATAGGCCTGGTTTTTCGGCCCGCACGACGCTTTGACTGCGGCGTGACCCTTCTTCCGTGGCGAGGGTGCGCACGGGTGGCACCGACGAGCGGCGACAGTTGGGAGATTTGAGAGCAAGCTAGGCAGGGGAAGTGGGGAAGCCGCCGGTAAGCATGGACTCCTTCTCGTCGCCGTCGGCGTCCGAGTCGCCCGGGTCCACGGAGCAGGTCATGGACCAGATCAAGGCCCAGCTCGCGCAAGCCTACGCTCAGGAGTTCCTCGAGGTGAGAGGACAAGCCTGCCCCGAATCCCCACTTCTCTCGCTTTTGTTAGTGTGCTTTCGTAGCAGAGTCTTCTGCATTAGATTGCGAGTTGTAGATAGTAATTTGGTGCTAATTAATCCATCCCGTTAGCTTCTGGGGGAATCGGTGCTTGGTACATGTGTTTCACTTAATCTGCGCATCTACTTCGGGGGATATCCGGCTATGGCTAATGGCTTCGTCCTCTAGCATTGGAATTTTTTTTGGGCTTGCGTTTCCTGTAAGTCTAAGCGATTAAGCCCCAGTTGAAACGAAAATCTTGTCCCGATGCGGTTATTGGCCCTGTGTGCCTGTGGATTGTAGAGAAGCTCAAGCATTCCAAAGCTGTCCATGGGTGCGATAAGCCGTGTTTCCTTGCACAGGTGAAGCTTGTATAACATGGAGCCTGAGCTCTTCCAAGCATTCCCCTCGTCTCTGTCAACTCGTTAGCAAGTAATGCACTGCCATGTCCTAGCCCCCCCTTGGATTTCGTTTGCGTCAACACAGATTTGGAATGTAAGAGAACGCAAATTTCCTAATTAAGCCAAAACCACTGCCTTTGATTTCCATGGATACCATGTGCCGTGTGGAAGTGCCATGGAGTTCCAAGGAAATATTGTCATCAAAACTTTTCTCCTTAATGTAGTGGTATTGCTCTTGAATTCAGTTTTTAATTCACAAAACTAAGTAAATTTAAAGATATCAAACTTTGCTACCCCATTTTCGATTTAATCAACAATTCTATGAGTTGTTTTTCCCACTAATCATTGAAACAAGATTTTTATGCTACTTACGTAATACAACCTCTAAGGGCCTGTTTGGAAGAGGGGGATTGCTCTAGTAATTTTTATTCTAAGGATTTGTATCTAAATCCCCCCTTTCCAAACAGACCCTAAAAATATAGAAGAAAAGACTTTTCTGCTAATGCTTAGGACAAGTGTGGTCAGGTGGTTGCTGCTTTGAACACAATAGGAGATGATTTCCACAATCATACAAGCACAGCCAGTACACCGATGGAGAACATAGAACTATAAAAGTGCAACAAATGCCACATTTTTATCCGTGGCACCTCCAATTTTTTCTGTAGAATTGCACATCAACGCACCCCATTTTCTTTGTTGAGTTGCAGAGGCCAGCAGCAGGTTCCCTCAATTATATAACGGTCTGATTGTGTTGCAGTTTTCCTTAATGTGATGATTTGAAATATGGACTTGCGGAGTTTTTTAAATGATCCAATTGCCAATAAATTCAACCATGCTACATCATGTTAAGGTTACTTGCAAAGTAGCACTGTACAAGGAATCTGTGTTGCTTCATTTGCATAGTGCACACAGTGTGCATGGAGAAGTGTAATCCCCATTGGACTGGTTTGAGGGCACATATATTAATGTTAGCATGGCAACTCGTGGCTCTATCTGTCATAAACATTTTTTGTTCCTAAAAAACACACTGAAAGTCATAGAGGATTCATAATTTCAAGTGTATATGTAAACGGTCAGAACTACAGTCCCTAGAGCCAACCATGGATCAAAATTTCGCGAAATTTCGGTGAAATCTCGGATTCATAATCCCGGCGGAAAAAAAAATTCAAATTGCTACAGTTATTTCGGAAAATTTCGGCAAATACCTGAAATTTCGCTTCAGATTTTTTGTGGAGAATTGTGATGCTTTTTGAAGGATATGGAAATTTAACAATGACCTCATAACCCGACTTTAGCTCAGTTGGTAGAGTGCAGTGTCCATGGTTATCACGGCGCCCCGGCGAGGCGAGTCGCCTCCGGGGCGCCTGGACGCCTAGGCGCCTAGGCGCCCGCCTAGGCGACAATTAGGCGACCAAAAATAGTAGTAATAAAATTGCATTTGCAGCCATATCATATATATGTATATAACATATATACCTTGTAGGAATGCAAATAAATAGCACAACAAGATGGCAATTAAGTAGAGAAGCAAATATGAGTATTAAACAAATAAATTAGAACATTATCAATGGCTCAATTTATAGTTATCCTGTCCCTCAGGCAACCTCTCCTTGGGCCCTTCCTGAAAATGTAGAAGTATGGGAGAGAAAGATGGGAATGCATAGCACACACTCTTGCGCTGGGATTCCTTGATTTATATACACGGTACAGGAAGCTATACAAAGCAAGTTCTATAGATGGAAAATCTATACAAGGAAAGGTTATGTATGGAAAATCTATACAAGGAAAGGTTACGTATGGTAACTAGCTAAGTATAGAAACTATATACTAGGGAAATCATCAGTATGGGATTAGCCATACAAGGCAACACAGATTCTTTCCAACACTTCCTCCTCTACTTCCTCTTTCTTCCTCTCCTCTCTCTCTCTCTGCTCCGCCGCACTCCAGATGGCTCCTCTCTCTTCTTCTCTCTCTCTCTGCTCCGGCCCACCGCCAGATGGGCTCCCTCCCCGCGCCTCTAGCGGCGCCTCCTCAAGGCCTCCTTGGCGGCGCCCTCCTCAGCGCCCGACGCCTCCTCCTCAAGCGCCACTAGCGGCGCCTCTCCTCTCAAGGCTGGCGCGCTCCTTCCTCGCCGCACCTCCTTCCCGCGCCTCCTCCTCGTCCCTCCTCTCCGTCGCCCCACTAGGCGGCCGCCCGACGTGCTCCCGGCGACGCCTAATCGCCCGGGGCGACGCCTAGAGAGGCCAGGCGACCGCCTTTCCTCCTTCAGGCGCGGCGAGCCACCACGGCGCGGAGCGCGGACCGACTGGACGCCTAGGCGCCGCCTAGGCGTCGCCTAGGCGACGCCATGATAACCATGGCAGTGTCAAGCTCTATGAGGTCTCTAGTTCGAATCCTGGTTCATCACCATTTTTTTTGCCATATTGTTATTCTATTGTATGGCAAGTTCGATATGTTAGACAGTATCCTGATACGCCTTGTATAGATATTAGGCTTTCCTTTTATACCTTCATGTACATGTATATATATTGGCCCATTGGCCTCATGATGAATACAAGTGCTATTCATAACATGGTATAAGAGCATAGAGTTTAGGGTTAGGTTTCTGGCGTTGCACTTGCGCCTCTTTTCTGGCGGCTATCTCGTCGCCTCTGTTTCTCCCGTCGGCCCTCTTCTGCTCCGCCGCAGCCGGCCCTGCTTCCGGCCTCCTCTGGTGGCCCGCGATTTTCGCCTCGACGTCGCTTACCTCGTCTTGGCCGGTTGTCGCTCGCCTCGGCCGGATCTCCGCTCTTCTTTGGCGCGCTAGCTCGGCCCGGCCGAGGTCCCACTGTGCTGTCGCTGCGGCCGCCACGAGGCCCATTGTCGGCCGCCGCGTCGCCCCGCCTCGTCTGCTCAGGCCGGATCGCCTCGGCCAGCCAAGCGCAAGGAAGAGGCGAGGAAGAAATTTGGGGCGACTTCGATCCGATTCCGGGTTGTCGCTCTCCGGCTCTACTGCCGCCCACCGTCGGCTCCTCGTGTTGCTTGCCAAATCGCGTTCGAGCCTGTCTGCCCGGTTGGCTTTGGACTTGTTGAAGGCGCCGACTAGAAGTTCACATTCAACTCCATAGTTCAACTATCCCTTCACGCATGAAGACAAGAAACTCACGTTCAAGGCTTCAAGTCCATAGTTCATTCAAGTGCTTCACGTCCGTGGTCTTGGTTTGTCTGCAGGAGTTCACGTCCATGGCACTTGGATCTTCACGTCCAGTGATTCAACTCCAGAGATTCAAGTAAAAAAAAAAATGTCGTCGTCTTCAGGTTTTTCTTCGGGAACTGTCTCTGTTCCTCGCTGTCCGGTTATTTTTGATGGTCTCAATTATCAAGACTGGGTTCTTCATATGCGTCTTCACATGCGTGGTCAGCGTCTGTGGGAGTTTCTTACCGGCGAGCTTTCATGTCCACCTCGTCCTGCTCCTCCTGCCAGGCCTATTATTCCTAAGGAGGCCAACGATGTTGATCGCCAGAAGGCTTCTGATGATTATGCTGATGCTTTGGAATCTTTTCAGACTCAGTTTTCTGCTCACAAGATATGGATTGATGAAAATGCTCGTGCCTCTGCTATTTTGGTTGCTAGCATGGAGGTGCATCTTACTGGTGACATTGTTGCTTTGTCTTTGGCACAGTTGATGTGGGCGCATCTTCGCGATCGTTATGAGCCAGCTGGAGACTCTCTATACCTTGCTGTTGTACGACAGGAGCAGTCGCTTCAACAAGGTGATTCTACTGTGGATGAGTTCTATGCGCAATTGTCTTCGGTGTGGCGTCAGCTTGATTCACTCGGAATAGAGATTTGCCGGACTTGCCAGTGCTGTCAGCGCCAGCAATCTCATTTGGAGCTTCGCCGCATCTACGACTTCCTGACACGTCTTCGAGCTAAGTTCGAGCAAATTCGTGCCCAGTTGTTTGCTCGTCATCCTCGTGTCACTTTGTTGGAGGCTCTTGCAGCTATTCGTACTGAGGAGACTCGTCTCCGTGGCGCAGGCCTGCTGGTGTCTCCCTCAGTTTTGGCGGCGCCTCACTCTACTCCTTCGACAGTGACGTCTACTTCAGTTCCAGCCACTAGGGGTGGAGGTCTTCACTACACCTACTGCAGTAAGAACAGACATGTGGAGCAGTTCTACTACAGGAAGACGGACCTTGCTCGTCAAGGTGGACGCCCTTCTAAGGGCACTGGACTCTTGGGCGCCTCACCTCAGCAGACTTCTGTTGGTTCTGACTCTACTCAGGAGATTCTTATGCTACTACGTCGCATGGCTGCCACTACACCGACAGGTTCTGCTGGTTCTGCTACTCAGTCTTCTAGCGAGAAACCACCACCCTCATCAGGTATCACACCATGGATTTTTGACTCTGGAGCTTCTTTTCATATGACATCTGATCCTTCGAGTCTTCATTCCATTAGTCCTCTTGTTACTCCTATCACTGTGCAGACCGCAGATGGTACCTCTCTCTCTGTTGCAGGACGAGGCGGTCTTTTGTCATCCTCCTTTCATGTTCCTGCTGTTTCTTATGTTCCCAAACTAACCATGCAGCTCATATCCGCTGGCCAGCTTACTGATCATGGTTGTCGTGTTATTCTTGATTATGACTCTTGTTGTGTTCAGGATCGCCGCACGGGGGTTCTAGTTGGGACTGGCCCTCGCCACCATGACTCTCAGCGTCTTTGGGAGCTTGACTGGCTCATCTACCTTTCGCTGCCTCTGTCAGTCTCTATGTTTCCTCTACCGCTTCAGCATCCGTTGCTTCTTCTACCGGGACTTTCGCTCAGTGGCATCATTGTTTAGGCCATCTTTGTGGCTCGCGTCTGTCTTCTTTAGTTCGTCGAGGTCTTTTAGGCTCTGTGTCTGGTGATGTTTCTTTACACTGTACGGGTTGTAAGATTGGCAAACAGTTACAACTCCCTTACCATTCTAGTGAGTCTATATCACAGCGTCCTTTTGATTTTGTTCATTCTGATGTTTGGGGTCCGGCGCCTTTTGTTTCAAAAGGGGGTCATCGATACTATATTCTTTTTATAGATGATTTCTCTCGCCACACTTGGATATATTTTATGTCCTCTCGTAGTGAGGTTTTATCCATCTATAAGACTTTTGCCACCATGATTCGCACTCAGTTTGATTCTCCCATTCGTGTTCTTCGTGTTGATTCGGCAGGGGAGTATCTGTCAGGAGCTCTTCGAGCTTTTCTTGCTACACAGGGCACCCTTTCTCAATTTTCTTGTCCTGGTGCTCATTCTCAGAATGGTGTGGCTGAGCGCAAGCATCGTCATCTTTTTGAGATAGCTCGCGCTCTTATGCTTGCTTCCGCTGTTCCACCTCACTTCTGGGCTGAGGCTGTTTCCACTGCTACCTACTTGACCAATATCCAACCTTCTTCTGCTCTGAAGGGTGGGATTCCAGTTGAGCGTCTTTGTGGCATGCCTCCTGATTATTCTGGACTTCGCCTTTTTGGGTGTGTGTGCTATGTTCTTCTTGCACCGCGTGAACGCACCAAGTCGATCGCTCACCGTTGAGTGTGTTTTTAAGGATACGATCTTGAGCATAAGGGATATCGTTGTTGGGATCCTGTTGGCCGACGGATACGGATCTCACGAGATGTCACTTTTGATGAGTCTCGTCCTTTCTACCCTCGTTCTTCTTCCTCTCCTACATCCCTTGTTGGGTCACTGTCTTTTCTGACTTTTCCTAATATTCTAGTTGTCACTTTTCCTTCGTCACAATCGGTGTCTCCTTTATCGCTAGGTTCTTCACCACCATCCGCTCCTACACAGGTCTCTTCAGATATTGTTTCTCCCTATCCTCTCCACTACACTCGTCGTCCGCCAGCTGATGACTCTTCTGATGTGCCATCTTCTTCTTCCTCTGATGAGCCATCTTCTTCAGTGTCTCTTCCTCGTTATGCTCTTCGTGATCGACAGTCTATTCGGCCTCCTGAGCGGTTTGCTTTTGTTGGTGCAGCTCTGGCCGAGCCGACTTCTTACCGTGATGCTGTTATTCATCAAGAATGGCAGCATGCGATGGCAGAGGAGATTGCTGCCCTTGAGCACACTGGCACGTGGGATCTTGTTCCAATTCCTCCACGTGTCCGTCCCATTACTTGCAAGTGGGTCTATAAGATTAAGACTCGCTCTGATGGTTCTCTTGAGCGCTACAAGGCTCGTCTTGTGGCGCGTGGTTTTCAGCAGGAGCATGGTCGTGATTATGATGAGACCTTTGCTCATGTGGCTCATATGACCACTGTTCGCACTCTACTTGCTGTGGCCTCTGTCCGAGAGTGGTCCATCTCCCAGCTTGATGTAAAGAATGCCTTTCTTAATGGCGAGCTGCACGAGGTCTATATGCAGCCACCACCAGGGTATTCTGTTCCTGAGGGCATGGTTTGTCGGCTTCGTCGCTCTCTTTATGGGCTCAAGCAAGCCCCTCGTGTTTGGTTTGAGCGTTTTTCTTCTGTGATCACTGCAGCTGGTTTTTCTGCAAGTGCTCATGATCCTGCGCTCTTTGTTCGCATTTCTTCTCGTGGTCGGACTCTTCTCCTTCTATATGTTGATGACATGATCATTACTGGCGATGATTCTCAGTATATTGCCTTTGTAAAGGCTCGTCTCAATGAACAGTTTCTCATGTCCGATCTTGGTCCTCTTCGATACTTTCTTGGGATTGAGGTTTCTTCTACCTCTGAGGGCTTCTTTCTCTCCCAAGAGAAGTATATCCAGGATCTTCTTGATCGTGCTTCTCTCACTGATGAGCGTACAGCCGAGACTCCCATGGAGTTCAATGTTCACCTTCGACCTACTGATGGTGAACCTCTTGAGAATCCTACTCGCTATCGCCATCTTATTGGGAATCTTGTTTACCTTGGTGTCACTCGTCCTGACATTTCATATCCAGTCCATATCCTGAGCCAGTTCGTTTCTGCTCCCACTCAGCTCCACTATAGTCATCTTCTTCGTGTTCTAGTATATCTTCGTGGAACTATCTCTCGCCGTCTTTTCTTTCCATGCTCCAGCTCTTTACAGCTCCAGGCATACTCTGATGCTACATGGGCTAGTGATCACTCTGATCGTTGATCCCTTTCTGCTTACTGTGTTTTTCTTGGTGATTCTCTCATTGCTTGGAAGACTAAGAAGCAGATAACAGTTTCTCGTTCGAGTGCTGAGGCTGAGTTGCGGGCTATGGCTCTTTTGACAGCAGAGGTTACTTGG
This sequence comes from Rhipidocladum racemiflorum, assembly GCA_036346355.1. NCBI lineage: Eukaryota > Viridiplantae > Streptophyta > Magnoliopsida > Poales > Poaceae > Rhipidocladum > Rhipidocladum racemiflorum. The sequence goes on along the minus strand of CM070576.1, from coordinate 62,863,443 downwards.
CTACGGTGGTTGCTTGAGGATTTCGGAGTTTCTGTTTCTACACCGACTCCGGTTTTATCTGACAGTACGGGTGCTATCAGCATTGCTAGAGATCCAGTGAAGCATGAACTCGCCAAGCATATTGGTGTTGATGCTTCTTATATGCGGTCACAGGTACAGGATCAGGTTGTGGCTCTTCAGTATGTGCCTTCAGAGCTTCAGTTAGCAGATTTCTTCACGAAGACACAAACTAGAGCTTATCATCACTTTTACCTCTCCAAACTCAGTGTTGTAGATCCACCATGAGTTTGAGGGGGGGGGGGGTGTTAGACAGTATCCTGATACTCCTTGTATAGATATTAGGCTTTCCCTTTATACCCTCATGTACATGTATATATATTGGCCCATTGGCCTCATGATGAATACAAGTGCTATTCATAACACGATAGACTATGGTTTTGCGTTACTGTGACCTTTTCCTTAAGAATCACAATTTAGTAATTTCTAATTTGTGATGATTACATCATAGAATACATGTAAGCATGGTCCTATTATCATAATATTTTCCTGCATGTTCTTTGTATTGAGTTCTCCAAAACTAAAACCAAGACTATACTATCAAGTGTACGGTTTTCAAGAGTTTTACTTATTGTAAGGATCTAAGCCATACTGTACATAGTCATGGTTATGCATAATATCACAACATGGAAGCTTAGCTCAAGTGGTAGAGCACTTGCTTAGCATGCTGGATGTCTCGGGTTCTATCCCCCCAAAAAACGGTTGGGCGCTGGACACAAACTAGAGCTTATCATCACTTTTACCTCTCCAAACTCAGTGTTGTAGATCCACCATGAGTTTGAGGGGGGGTGTTAGACAGTATCCTGATACGCCTTGTATAGATATTAGGCTTTCCCTTTATACCCTCATGTACATGTATATATATTGGCCCATTGGCCTCATGATGAATACAAGTGCTATTCATAACACGATAGACTATGGTTTTGCGTTACTGTGACCTTTTCCTTAAGAATCACAATTTAGTAATTTCTAATTTGTGATGATTACATCATAGAATACATGTAAGCATGGTCCTATTATCATAATATTTTCCTGCATGTTCTTTGTATTGAGTTCTCCAAAACTAAAACCAAGACTATACTATCAAGTGTACGGTTTTCAAGAGTTTTACTTATTGTAAGGATCTAAGCCATACTGTACATAGTCATGGTTATGCATAATATCACAACATGGAAGCTTAGCTCAAGTGGTAGAGCACTTGCTTAGCATGCTGGATGTCTCGGGTTCTATCCCCCCAAAAAACAGTTGGGCACTGGATTCGAACCCAAGACCTCTCATGGGGAGAGCTTGCGCCTTGACCAACTCGGCAAGCTCAACTTCATGCCATGTGGAGGTATGGAATTTTTTTGTAGCCTCATAAGACCATGAACTCAGCTTTTACCAGGACAGTATCACTGTCAGAATTTTTAAAAATTTCTCAGGTTTGATCATCATCTGAAAATTTTAGGGGAACATTAGTGATGCGCCAGGACCATCCACAAAAAATTTTCTAACATGGTTTGAACCATTTTTCGTTCGGTTGAAATTTGCCGAAATTCGCCAATTTCAGCCGAAATCTTGGAAATCCCGGTCCAAAAAATTCCGGATTTGAATTTTGCTTCTTGAATTTCGTCCGAAATTCCGAAATCTCGCCAAAATTTCGGATTTCCATCCCCTCAGATATATAGTCCGAAAACGAAATTTGAAACCCAGGAGCCAACTCGAGCTCTTGGCAGTGGACAAGGAAAACATAATGAAAAGCTTTCTGGAACAGTAAACTATGCAATTCATGCGTATGCATGTTTGTAATTTATTCTTCTGAAGTTTGTGTATTTCTTCCTCTAAGAAGATTTATATACATTCAGTTGTGTATTTCTTCCTCTAAGTTGTTCATGCTGTTATATGTGCTCCAACTTTTGCTTTGTATTTTTTAATTCTGTTTAAAACTTGTTTTATTATAGTTGCGCAGTTTGCATGGTTTCCAGTTTCCATGCCATACAATTCTTTAATTAATCTAGAAGTTTCCATGTCATACAGAATGAGGTTGCTGTAACTTATAGAAACCAACATAAATAAGGGCCATAACAATAATAGTTCAGGGCAGCTCATGGATGCCTTGAAGTCTTGAACTCTTTCTTTCCAATGAAATTTTAAAAAAAAAAAATAGAATTTTTTGCTCTTTCAATTATTTCGCCAATCTCTAGCTTTTCTTCTTCCCCGATTAACATGGGAATTCCTGGAGCTCATGCTGTGCACAATTTAGTTGGTTGCTCATCTTTCATGTTTTTGCCTTTCAAAATTAGAACATAAGTCAGCCCTGTGTGCTTTTGTTGGATGAATCTAGTGATAGGTCTGCTTCATTGGTTGGCCATCATTGGGATCTTTACAGATGGACGGAGGGTCGTTACTGCTGTAGCCTGTATCTGAAACCATTGTTAACCATGATTCTAATAGCCGTACTGGAATAAACTCTATGATCATTATTCTATTGGTTTTTTAACGTAACTGTTTATCTTTCTTTTTTTTGGCCTTAGCCCTTAGCTGGTGGTGAATCTTATGGCGCTAGTAACCGGTTAAAATCTAACAGCTGACATACACAGTTTAGCACCGTGGCTGTGGATTTAACAGCTATATCATTCTTTATATTCTTGGTTCCAAATTAGAGTCCATTACTTCCATAGCCTCATCATGATGAATCTTATGGCTAGTATCTGGTTAAAATCTAACAGCTGACATACACAGTTTAGCACCAAGGCAGTGGATTTAACAAGCTGAATTGATCAGCTTTAGTGGCTATATCATTCTTTATATTCCTGGTTCCAAATTAGAGTTCATTACTTCCATAGCCTCATCATGCTTTCCCCTGTTCTTTTTGTGGATAGTGTGTGGCAATCTCTAAAAATTTTATGGATTTAACATCTTGTGAGCCAGGGGTACTAGCTGACAATCTCGTATTACTTTGTGAATCCTGAGATCTTGTGAGCTAGAATGCAGGATGGCTGATTTGAGGAAGACTACATAATTTTTGAAATTTCTTGAACTCTCAATTAATTAGCAACGTCCATATCATTCTTGCTGCAATACAACTAGTAGAAGTTTGCTATACTGAATCATTGCTGCAATGCAACTGTCTAGAAAACTATACATGTGTTTGTAATTTATTAATTTTCTACGATGCTTGTCTATTTTGCAGACTGTTGGAAACAAGTGCTTTGCAAAGTGCGTGACCAAGCCAGGAACAAGCTTGAGTGGAAGTGAGAATAGTTGCATATCACGCTGTGTTGATCGGTACATTGAAGCAACTAGTATTGTCAGCCGAGCTTTGTTCAGTTCCCAGCGTTAAGGAACCTTTGGGGGTTTGATTTGATGGCTGCCAGTGGTTTATTAGGAGATGATGCACACTTCAACTTGTCAGAATATGACATTACCTTTTAGTTTGCAATGCTGTTATGACTTTCAAGAAAGTGCTGGGATTTGTCGCACCATACTAATCACAAATTTGGTAAACCCTTGATGGGCCAGATCTATTTCGACTTACGCGTATTTTAAGGCTCTTTTCATCGATTTTGATTAAGAAATGTGCTCATATGGCTTTCAAAAAAAATTTGAGATAGTTAGCTCAGTTTCATCGCAATGAGGTATAAATTAGAGGGGAAAAACAATGTAAAGATTGGGGCCACATGTCATGACATATTTTGCCACTCAAAAGATTTTTGCGATGCCACCGGGCAATATTTCTTCCCATGTTTTTTCAATCCAAAACCTTGTGGCATTACAGTTTGCAGCAAGTTCCCTTCGTGAGCTTTAGAGTAAGGACGATGACAAAAGTTCTTCGGGTTAGGTTCAGATTAATGGTCCATGTTTCGAATAATTGTGCAAGGTTGTCTCGTGCCTTTAACCTTCCTGATGAATATTGCAAGTGTTTGTACAGGGTTCACAAAATCGCAAAAAATCGCTCGATTTTCGCAGTTTTCGATCATGACATAAAATCGGTCGGTAAACTGGTTAGATTCAAAAATTTTGGAAAATTTATGTGACTAAAAAACCACCGGTTTTCTCTCAAAATTGACCGGTTTTGTGTCAAAAATCATATAATAGTGCATCAGGCTTTAGCACATGGTCAAAATCAGTCGGTTTTCGGTTAAAACTAATCAGTTTTCGATTTTTCAAAAAAAAAATTCAAAAAATTTGAATTATAAACACTTCAGTTTCTGACAATTTTAAAGCGATTTTTCACTTGATATTTTTTATTTTTGAATTTTGGTTTTTCAGCGGTTTTTTTGTTTCGATTTGGTTAACCTGGTTTGTACTTGTTTGTAAAGGTTGCAACAGCTGCCTTCTCCAAGAAACCTTACTGCGCTGCACTACGTATCAATACAGAACCAAGTGATCAATTCGATCGGAGGGAAGTTTCTTGGGAATCATAAATACTAGTTATATGTCCGTGCGTTGCTACGAAAAACAAAATTGATAATGAAAAATAAAGATTAAAAATAAAAAAATACTATTTCATAAGATCAAACATCTATCTTTAACGCTTCGTTTCTTGCAAAAGCTGACTAATTAAAGCAACGCTTCGTTTCTTGCGTAGGGTAATTAAGCAGGGCAATTAAGTAGGGCAATTAAGCAGAGCAATTAATGTGACGTGGGAAGAAACTCTCACTTTATATAGTAGAGATTATATCACACTAACACTGCATCTGCCCTTTTGAAGGGGGGAAATTGCATCTGAAGACATCTCCCCAGACATCACAGCACACCTCTGAATTGCGGCAAACATATGCCGATTATACTCGCCAAACAAGCATTGGCATCAGAACATACACAGAAACATTGTAACAGCAAAACTGCCTTCAACAGGAGAGAGTCGGAGGCCTCGCTGAAGCCAGCTCTGAATATACAAGCGCATCATCCTCTATCTTCAAGGAAGATGGTGGTGCATGGTCTCCGGCGACATAGAGATAATCTGCAGCAGGAGGCTTGAGCTAGAGAACGTCTCCTCGAGGGAGATCTCAATCTTGCTGCTACTCCCCATGTTGTCTCTGACAATGTGCATCAGCTTCTTGGCGACGCCGAGCATGCACATCCCATTCTCGGCGCTCAGCAAGCACCTGACGGCGAGCTCGAACACCTTCCTCACCTCCTCGTTCGAAGCCGGGAGTTGCTTCCCCGACAAGAGCGTCGAATCGATGACCTCGTGGAGCCTCACCTCCCACACCTTGGGCGCGACCGAGTCCAACCGGTGCTGGTGCCTCAGCCCTGTCAGTAGCTCGATCAAGAGGTCGCTAAAGTTGCACACGACGTCCTGGTCTTATGATGCGGCTTAGTAGGTGACCGGCGTTGCTAGTTTATAACCGGCGACCTTGGCGGTGAAGTCGGCGTCCAGCCGTCCAGGAAGATCTCTCTGGACTTGAGGCCATGGAGAAAGTTCGGGGCGACTTCGTGCGCCTGCAGGTGCGAGCAAGCGCGTGTGCGGGGAAGGAAGGAGAAGGGAAGAACGAGGCGATGCGTGGGGGCGCGCGCGGGCGGGCGTGGGGCATGTCGGAGACCGTATGCGGCGCCGCCGGGACCGACACGTCTAGCCGTAGGCCTCAATGCGCTCTCTCCCGCGTGCCGCCGGTGGGTAATCTTGTTTCTTAGTTATTTGTTAGTAGAAGTACTCTGATTTTGGTTGTTTAGTAGTTGTCCGATGAGGAACAGACTCCGTAGCATATAAGTTAGTTTCAGTTTCAGCTAGGAGATTGTTTTGGTTTTGTTTTCCTTGTAATCTGGACGCTATATATGGTAAAGAAAACAAGAAAAGAGATGCCAAGTTATTTCACCTCACAAAACCAGTTTTTGATTAATTGCTATTTCTCTGAAGTTGCCGTACACAGTTTCAGCTTCAGATCAGCTCCGGCCGAAACGTTATTTCTAGTCGCGAGTTTTTTTTTTTTTGACGAAGCACTTTCAGGCGAACATTTCAGAACTAAAGCGTGCTGTCGTCGGGCATCTAGTTCCTGGGTTGAATGCCAACAAATGGTATCAGAGCGAAACGAAGTGATGGCCAGTGACGAGGAGGATCTGGCGACCTCTACTGCCGGCAACGAAGATGCAAGTCCGTCAACAAGAGGCGTAGCTGTCAGAATGACAGCAAGGAGCGCCACGATCCCCATCCAATACCCCATGTTGAGCCAAAAGAACTACGGCATATGGGCCGTCAAGATGAAGATCATCTTACGTTTGCTAAGAGTTTGGTTCAGGTATTCAAATCTCGGCGAAATCTCATCGAAATCTCGGTTTTTAGACCTCCCCGAGATTCAAGATTCCGGTGAAATTTAAAAATTTGAAGAAAAAAATTAAATTGCCGTAGCAACCAAAATTTCAGGATTTTTGACCGAAATTTCGGTATTATTTACCAAAATTTCAGGATTTTTGAATGAAATTTGACCTGATTTGACCATATTAGATTCTCCACATCATTTTTCATATGTAACAGTTAATAGATCATCCAATTAGTCTATACACATTAATTCTCGCGGTCATTAATTAAGTACCTCGATTGTCAGAATTTTTAAAAACCTCTCAAGCTTGATCATCATATGAAAATTTTATGATAATATTATTGATGCATTAGGATCATCCACAAAAAAATTTCAAAATTTTCTAACATGGTTTGCACTATTTTTTATTCAGTTGAAATTTGTCGGTTAGTCTTCAATAACACTGTTCAAATTTTTGAAAATTACTTAAGATTGATCATCATCTAAAAAATTTATGGTAATATTATGGATGTGTTAGGATCATATAAAAAAAATTTAAAAAGTTTATAACATGGTTTGCATCATTTTTCATTTGGTTGAAATTTGCCAGTTAGCCTTTTTATCAAGACAATAGTACTGTTAGATTTTTTAAAAATTCCTCTAGATTGATCATTATCTAAAATTTTTATGGGAATATTAGTGATGTGTCAGGACCATCCAAAAATAATTCAAAATTTTTTTACTTATTTTTGACCATTTTTCGGTCTATTCAATTTGGACCGAAATCTCGGTGATTTTGGCCAAATCTTGGATGTTCCAGTTGAAAAAAAAAACGTATTTCAAATTTAATTTTTGGGTTTCATTCGAATTTTGTTTGAAATTCTGAAATCTCGCCGATATTTTAGATTTCGACCACCTCTGAGATTTATACAAAAACGAAATTTGAAACCTTGGTTTGGTCGACGATTGAAGATGGAAACAAAGACGACGATAAGGATCAAGGCACCATGGTTGCTATCTCCCAGTCTGTGCCAGATCAAGTGACGATGGCAATTGTGAAGAAGCATGGGATGCACTGAAGGAGATGCGAATTAGCGAAGATCGCGTCAAGAAGGCTCGTGCACAAGTGCTTAAACGGCAATTGAACCAATTGCAAATGAAGAACTCGGACCAACAGTGAGTTTCCATGAAGCTCACCTCGCTCGTGGGTGAGATCCGTTCGCTCGGCACAAAGCTTGAAGACGGCGATGTTGTTAAGAAATTGTTCGCATCGGTTCCACCCAATCGTTGGAACGATTGAGCAATTTGGTGATGTCTCAACTATGTAAATTTCAGAAGCAATTGGCCAGCTCAAAACATTTGAGGAAGGGTTTAGAGGGTGGCAACAATATAAAGAAAGTGAAGAACAACTCCTTTTTACCCAAGCCAAGTGGGAATCAAGGAATCAAAAGGCAAAATGAGATTATTCAAGCAACGCCAAGAGAGAAAGACAACACGAGAGAGATCGTGGACAAGGCGGAGGCCGAGGTGATGGCGAATGCACCGTTGACAAACGTAAACCGTGTAACTTCGACAAAAGCAAAGTTAAGTGTTTCAATTATAACAACTATGGACACTTTGCCAAAGAGTGTTCCAAGCCAGATTGCAAAGAAAACACCAATCTTGTTATCAAACAGAAGGAAAATGAGCCAGAACTATTGATGGCTGAGGTCTGCGAACTAATACACACAGCGCCAGAATTGATTGAAGAGGTATTCTTGCATAAAGATGAAGTAATACCAAAGCTCAGTGGCACCCAGAACAAAGCTTGGTACTTGGATACAGGAGCGAGCAATCATATGACCGACTGCGTGGAGAAGTTTGCAGAGCTTGATTCATCCATTAAAGGCTCGGTTAGATTTGGGAACAGATCGGCAGTTGATATTCAAGGGAGAGGATTGGTGTTGATTGAGTGTTCTACCAGAGAACATTGATTACTCACTAATGTTTATTACATTCCAAGTTTGAGAAGCAATATCATCAGTCTCGGACAGCTTGATCAAAACGACTGCAAAATTGAGATTGAAGATGGAGTAATGTCCATCCTGGACAGCACACGCAGGCTGCTTGCAAAGGTGAACATATCTACAAACTGTTTGTACACATTGTAGCTTGATCCGACCCTTCCAGAGTGCTTCTTGGCAAGAAGCGATGAAACAGCATGGAGATGGCATGCAAGGTATGGTCATGTTAATTTCCATGCTTTGAAGGAGTTAGCCCACAAGGAGATGGTGCAAGGTATGCCAAAGATTGAGCAGGTTGATTGCATCTGTGATGGATGTTTGATCCTACAACACGGCGAGCTGTGGTGACTCGATATGCAATGTTTGATGAGGAGAAGAAGTGGGAGTGGAGCAATCTTCCTGCGACAATGGTACAAAATGCAAAGGAGGTCTTTACTGTGTAGTTTGTTGCTGTTTGTCGGGACCCAAATTTGCAAATCCGGACCCTCTGTATATTCAGCACTAGTCCAGGATCACGCTAGTGCACACAGTCTCAACATCGGTATATATCACAATCATACTCAACGAAATAGTAAAGTATTTTATTTAATTAAGCCAAACTGGTTGCTCAACCTTATGATCAAGTTACAAAGGTACGCCTCGCAGGGTGAAAACTTATTAAGAGAAATAACTGCAGCGGAACAAAATAGACTTCGTGGCGCCATCCAGTATACCACAGGCAACTGATTGGGCTCGCTCCCTAGTTAGTCGGCTCCTCCGGGTACTCCTCCAATGCTGGCGTCGCTTCCTCTTCAACTGGTGTTGTGTTGTTGCAAGGGGTGAGTACTTGGTACTCAGCAAGTAATGCACAGAATGCAAGCTAATATTCTATATGCATGGCTTATTACAAAGGATAGGCTATCAGGTATATTTGCAGAAAAGCAGCATGTGTAAATACAGTAATAGATTGCAAAGCAGTAAAACAATAAATAATGGGCACTTTCACAAGGATGTCATAAGTAAAGCATTTTCCAATCCTAAGTTCAATTCATCATTTCAACCCAAATATTTTCCAAAGACGAAGTTATTTTCATGAAAGTCTAACCCATGACTGTAATCCCCGAGTAATGTCCAATATCGCGGACTCGACTATTTGAATAGGTTGTACACTCTACAGAGGTTATGCACTTTTTCCACAAGATACAGCCAAACACCACAAAGGCGAGTGTCCGTAACAAAGTCTTTCGGAAGCCTCTAACTACACAAGTGGACCTCCCCGGTTGTTGTGCACTAGCCCTTCCCTTAGCAAAAGCGAAGTCTAGGCCAACCAACCGTTAGATGGATACCTAGCCATCGCCCCGGTATGCTCCCCCGTACAACTACACAAAAGGTGTAGTTGACACCCCTGTTGGGAACATGGTATGCTACTCTAGCACAAATTAAAATTTCTACCGCAAACCAGAAAAGCTACTCGCAAGAAGGGGATCATAGATCTATTATCACTAGACGCGTAGTTGCGGAATCCTTCGCACGTCGTTGTAGTGGATCATTCTCGGCATGGATCATCCTTGTCGTGGATCGTCCTGGCCACGCCGCAGTAGCAGCAGCGTCACCACAACAGTCCACACGTCCAGTGATGGAACGCCGTGCGTCGGTGTGCAAGCACCGGGTCGCTCGGCAGGGGCAACGAGAGGAGGTGGCTAGGGTTTCTGGCGAAACACCTCTAAACCGCATGAAAGTGTGTTCTGCGTCTAGCCTCCTCCCCTCCTTATATAGCCATGAAGTGAAACCCTAGGCAATCAGGGCCCATCTACGCGCTAAGCCCACGAGGTCCATTAATTACAGATCCAATACGAATTAATGCGTCCCAACCCGTTAAGTGTGTGACCCTGTAGGTTCATGCGCATTTGGACATGGATTCAGATAACCCTTTTCTAATCCAATAGTCGGTAGTGGCTCCTTGCAGAGCATGCCAACTCCCAAACGCATATGATTAAAGTATTGATGTAATAATCCCTTTGCCAAACTATATGAAGATCGAACTCAAGGCGAGAAACATGTCATCCTTTGACAGTTCAATCCATCTCTCGTATCCGTGATATATTAATAAGTTGTGATTGACTTCTCAATCACAGCATGGCCATGCACTTTTGTCGGGGGGTCGGGTAATTTCCATAAATTACCTCGGATGCCACCAACGACCAAGCTCGCTCCCGCCCGAGCCACCAGGAGGTCGTTACCCTGGGTTGTCTAATCAGAACTTGGAAGGCTACGCATTAGGCCGATTCAGGCTCGGGCTCAGGTGGGACCGAATTAATGCCACGTATTCGATCGATTAGGCTCGAGCTCGTAAGATGTCCAAGCTCGGTCGGTCATCGGCCGACCTTACGCGGTCTCGGTCGGTGGGAATAACCACCGAGCGTAACTTCCGCTGGGCCCGTTCGTTTCGTGGGAGCGCGTGGCGGAAAAGGTAGGATCCACCGGTTGCCCGCGTTTGGGACGAGGTCCAAACGTGCAAGGGTAGTGGGTCGTGGAGTTCGATCCTTTGTAAGCTATAAAGGGTCCCCATCGTGAGGGGACACACACAAAGAACAACAACACGACAGACCAGATTGTAAGACTAGAGTCATACACTCAGACACTGTGCTAGTGTATACTAGATCTGGTGTAGGGATATTATGTCTTCCCTGAGAGGCCGAACCAGGAGTAAAGCTAGGTTCACGCTGTTGAGATCCGTGATCCGCTTCCTTGAGTAATCCCTCACGCAAGAAGGGGTCGCGGTTGGTCCCTCCACCAACAAGTAAGCTCGGCGGGGCCTGTTCAATCGCCGATACCGCGCGCCCGTCCGTGGGGACCGACTTTCCTTTCGTGAGGAATCCCAAGAATGTCGTAATCCCGAACCACCAGGGCTCGCCCCGAGATCGAAGAGGACAAGCGATTCTTCGACAATGGAAGTGGCGGCGTCGCCGTATTAAGAATCAAGACGGTTCGAGAGCTTTTCCACGAAGCCGCGCCGACCGGAGCGCTTCTTTCGCTCAGCTCGACGCCTCTCGGACGGCAGTACGACTGCTCTACGATGGTCTGGACATCCCCGACTCTACGAGCTCGACCGTGGGACCGCCTTCGGGAGACACCGTGATGTCCCCCTCGCGATCCGGCCCAATCCCGTAACGTCTTCGTTGCGGAGGAGGATGAAATGTCGGAGCAAATCCCGGACAGCGCCTTCACCGCCAAGCGGCCAAAGAGCACCTGCGGGCAGGCATCCTTCGACCGGCCCGACCAGCTTACGCGGCAAAGTCCGAGGTGGCCTGGCCCGATAAGACCAGGGCGGTTCGTGAGAATTTCCGCAGCGTCACGGGACTCGGAGCCGTGCGGACGAACGAGCAGCCTTCGTCACCGCTGTTACGGCGAGAACGCTTCAAGCCCTCGCGGTGGTGCGCAACCTCGAGAGTTTCTGGCAGGTCGACCTAGAAGCCATGGGCGCGCGTGGCCGACGACCTCGAGGAAATCGCCCATGCAGACATAAGGCGGCGGAGGCCTCGTGGGGCGCCAGAGTACCAATTCTGAGACGCCGCCGGCGTCCGAGCGCCACCACCCGATGACTCACGCAGCCGCACCCGGTGGATCGTGGCGCCACGGGCTCGGGGAGGGCACCCGAGTACCCCCGGGGCTCTCGGGACCCAGCGGAATGCAGCCACGCGTAACTAGCCGTGAACATTCCTCATCTGCCACTCCCCATCCTAGCGTAGGAGATTTTTCTCGCCTGGGCCCACTAACCTCGGGCTCGGTACTGGTGGGGATCGCCGGATCGCCCGCTGCGGGCGATCGCTCGACAGTCCGTGTTCGGGTGCAGTGGCGTTCAGCGACATCGCTGCGACGAGTGACCTGGCCGACAAGGTTTAAGCTCGGGTCACATCGAGATTCGATGGGACTCGAACCCCGACGAAGTTTCTTTCTCGATCTACACCACGCCATTTTAGTCGCCGGGGTGATGAAAGCGGTGATGGCCAACTTTCGCCTGACGCCCCGAACGGGCCGGCTCGGACGTGGCTATTCAACCGTAAGGAGAACTCGATCCGGTCCTGAGCCCAAACCGAGCGACACTCTCAGGAAACCAACTTCCGGAGTGCTCGTCCGCCTGGGAAGGAGCGCGACCTTTGAGCGTCGTCTGACGACGGGGCGACCCTGCGCCGCCCAGCGCTTCATGCAAGTGCGCAATTCCATCCCGAGCATCTCGGATGAGGCGGTCGTCAGGCTTTCAAGTTCGGGTCCGAGACGCACGCTTTACTCAGACCTCGAAATCCACCGGACATCACAGCCAACGAAAGGTATTCGCATGGCTGATTCACCAACGCGACGCAGGCCGTCCAATGGAAGAAGAGCTGCGAGGAAAGTGCCCTCGCCGGCGGCTCGAAGGGGCATCAGCGAGCCAGAAGCGTAAGCTCGATCGAGAAAAAATCAAAAAAGAAGAAAAATCCTCCGCCTCCCGGCATGGTGGCAGACCATCGAAAGACAACGGCCCGACTCGCAGCCAGATAGAGAGCCTCAGCGAAAGGGTCGACTCGTTCGGCGAGAACGAGCGTAACCGGGGCGACCAAGAACGCGGCGACCAACGCGGGCGCTAGTGCCTATTTACTCGCCACCAGCGCATGGGCATGACGCTTCGAATTGCGTAAGCGTGGGCCTCCCCGCCTGGAAGCAGTTCTACAATGGTAAGGGTCCCATGCCCACGCCTCCCGAGATGGAAGGAGACGCGTCGAAGGGCAAGAAGCCCGCCAGGAGCAAGACACCGACATGGAGTACCAAGAGCCGAGAAACCACATCGCGTGATATTGGGCTCCGCCGCCTATGGAGTCGCGTCGGGAGTTAAAAGGAGGCCGCGCGCGGTACTCAGTGTCACTCGAAGCCTCTGTTCAGCGCTCAAGTGGTCCGAGTGCCGATCACCTTCTCAAGGACGATCGCCCTGCAGGGATGACGAAACCCCAAAAGGCTTCTCCGATGGTCGTTAGCCCAACGACCGCAACACATGATGGGTCGGGTCCTTGTGGATTGCGGAAGCTCCACCGACCTGATATTCGAGGGTCTGGGCGAGATGCGAGATCCTCGCCTCCAAGATCAAAAGCCTGGCGGTCCCGTTACTGCGGGATAGTGCGGAACGCCGGGTCGTGCCGCTGGCCAGATCGTCTGCCAAGTAACGTTCGGCAATCCGAGCAACTTCCGAACGGAGCCGATCACGTTCGAAGTGGTCGATTTGAGTCGGCTTACAACGCGATCCTGGCGACCGCACTCGCCATTCATGGCCGCCACTCACCACGGTATCAATGCTTGAAGGTCCCCGGCCCGGCGGCGTGATCACCGGTCAAGGGAAGCCCAAAAGCAGCCCTAAATCTGCGACGAGAGGGCGTTAGACATGGTGGTCAATCCGCCCCAACAGGGGCCTGGAGCAAGAGCCGAGGAGTTCGACCCAAGGCTAGCCTCAAGTGGAGGAGAAACCAAGGCCATCCAGTTGTGCGGCACGAACTGCACAAGATCGTATTACGTGGGGCTTCTAGATCCTAAATAGGAACTCGAGCTCGTGACCTTCCTCCGAGAAGCGGACACGTTCGCTGGGAACCGTCGACATGCACGGAGTCCCAAGGGAGGTCGTCGAGCACGAGCTAACAGGCTCGACAAAAAGCCTGCGGCGACAGCCAGCGCTTCTCCGGGAAGCAAGCCATCATCGAGAGGAACTGGACAAGCTCCTCAAAGCCGGTTTCATTCGGGAGGTCGACCATTCGAAAGTGGTTGGCCAACCCGATTATCGTGATGAAAAAGGGGCAAGTGGGCGATGTCGATCACACGCGGCTGAATGCCGCATGCCCGAAAGACAATTTCCGCTACCTCGGATAGACCGGTTGGTCGACGCAACGGGCCTCGAGGCGATGAGCTTTCGACGCCTACTGGCTATCACCGGATCGGCATATCGCCCGACACGAGGAGAAAACTTCCTTCATCACTGCGTTTGGCACATTCGCTACTCCACCATGTCGCTTCGGTCTAAGGAACGCTTGGAGGCGACCTTCCAGCTATGCGTAAAACCTTCTCGAACCAAATAGGTCGGAACACATGGAAGTGTATGTAGGCGACATAGTCATCAAGAGCAAGATGGCCTCGGACCATGTATCCGATCTAGAGGAGACTTTTCATAACCTCAATAAGCATCGAATAAAGTTAAACCCCTGAAAAATGTGTGTTCGGGTCAAAGGCTGGCAAGGTGTTTCGGATACATGATCGGCCCACAAGGAATCGGGGCCAACCCGAGAAAAGATAGAAGCCATCGGAACATGCGATCACCGACTTGCACTGAGGTCCAAGTCGACCAAGGAGAATGGCGGCCTTAAGTCGTTTCATCTCGCGGCTCGAGGAACGTGGCCTACCTTTCTTCAAGGCGCCCTAAGCACGACGGTTTTCAAGGCGTGGAGCCAGATGAAGCTGCACGCTCTTTCAAAGAGCTTAAGCTATATTTGTCAAGACCCGGTCTTGACCACGCCAAGAATGGGAGAGGTTCTCTCTTGCTCTACCTGGTCGCCACACCCCAGCAGAGCGCCGTCTTGACGTAGAGAACGGGACGGTGCGGCGCCCGATCTACTCGTCGGCGAAGTCTTACACGAACCAAAGGAGCGTTACCCGAGGTCCGAAACTCCTTTATACGCTCCTCGTGGCCTCGAAGAAATTAAGACACTACTTCCAGGCACACAAAATCCAAGTCCCGACCAACTTCCCGCCGAGAAATTCTCTCGGGAATCAGACTGCGGCGGATCGCGAAATGGGCCATGGAGCTCGCGGTCGAGATCGAATTCTCGGCCGTAACCGCGATCAAATCTCGGTCCTAGCGGACTTCCTAGCCCGAATGGACAAACCCCCGCCGCCAACCCGAACCCAACCAGGCCGAGCACGGCCGCTGGGTCATGCACTTTCGCCAGCGGATCCCGGAAGCTTACGATTGCCTCTGGGGTCTGGAGTGGTCCTCGAATCCCCTCGGGGGGATGGATCCGATCGCCCTCCAATTGCATTTCTAAGCAACAAACAACGCGTATACGGTCTCGCTAGCCAGGGCCGGGCATGCAAACGCTCGAGTCCAACGACTAACTGCGAAGGGCGACCGCGGTGGTAAATCAACCAGGTTAACAAGGAGTATCGCTGTTCGATGACTCAATGGCGCTTTACCTGGCTGAAGTAAGGAAGATGGAAAAGTACTTCAGAAACTTGCTATACATCCCCGTGAAGGACAATGCTCTGGCCGACCATCTATCGAAGGTCGGTTCCGCCTAGCTTCTGGCTTCTCGTGGGGTGCTCATCGAGCACCTCTATAAGCCCTCCATACCCCCCGGGGAGGAGGCAACCGAGACGGGTGGTACCGTCTCCTTCCTCGGCAGGATGCTAATTGGATGACGCCATTCATCCAATACCGTGCACGGACACGCCCGGGAGGAAGCTGAGAAATCCCGGCTAGTGAGGCGCTCTCGACCTATAAAATGGTCGAGGCCTCTTATATCGCAAAGGCGCGCTTGGCGTCCTCTCCAAGTGCATCACCCAAGAGGAAGGCAAATACCTCTCAAGGATATCCATGACGGGATGTGTGGAGCTCACTCGTCCTTTAGGACCTTGGTGAGCAAAGCCTTAGGTTAGGTTACTATTGGCCGACGGCCTTGGCCGACGCGGCTCAATAGTAACCTCTGCCGATCTTGCCCCCCATGCTCGGAAGGTCCATCAGAGCATACTGGCGCTCTGAGACCATGCCGCTAACCTGGCCATTCTCGGTTTGGGGCATCGACATACTCGGTCCATTTCCCAGTGGAAGGAGGGGTTGTAAATACCGTTTGCGCGAATCGACACCTTCACTAAATGGATCGAGGCCGAGCCTATATCAACCATCTCTCGCACAGCGGCTAAAAGGTTCTTCCGCAATAATGTAGTAACCCGCTTTGGCTGCCCGAAGTCGCCTCATTACCGACAACGGCACTCGGTTCACAAGCGAGGTGTTTCAGGCTTATTGGCGAGGAGGTCGGGACCAAGATATGCCCGATCCGTGGGCCCACCCACGAGCAATGGGGCGGCCGGCGCGAACGGGCGACCGGGCCCAAGGAATCAAGAAGAGAGTCTTCAAGAGGCCTCGATCGGCATGGTCGGGCCTGGGTGGACGAACTACCCTCGTCCTCTGGTCAGTCACTTTATCGAGCCGAGCCTACGGGGAGACCCTTTCACCAGATATGGCGCGGAAGCCGCCCTACCCCGCCGAGGTTGTCCTAGGATCCCCAAGGTGAACCTGGCCGATAGCATCGACGCAGAAGGCAGCTACTTCTCGAGACCTCGCGGAAGCGACTCGTGAACGAGGTTACGCTGGCGATCCGCGGTCTACCGCAAGCACTTCGCAGCACGCCGCTCATCGATGCGCACCAAGAACCTTGCACGCCGGCGATCTCGTTAACGCGACGGTCCAAGACCGCAAAGCCAACAAGCTAACGCCAAGATGGGAAGGTCCTTACACCTGGGCCGTCTCAACAGCACGCCCGGGGGCTGTCCGCCTCGCAATGGAAGATGGTCGAGAACTAGCTAGCACTTGGAACATCGATCAACTGCGTAAGTTCCATGTCTAACCACACTCGCCTACCTTTTTAATAAATTTTGTCACCTTCCTCGTCTCGCTTTTCTTTCTCTCTTTCTCCTTTACCTCCGCAAAAATTCTACGATTAAGCTCGACCAGACAAAGTGTCGAGGGCGGTCGGTCGTCGGGGCAAAACACCGTGCGACAAGAGCTCGACCTCAAGGGCTTCCTTCCTCGTAAGATCGACCATCTTTTCGCGGTAGACCTCCGCCACAAGCAAAGATTCGCACAGGACACCCTTCACGGTTCGAAGCTTAAGTCGGCCACGGTGGGTGACATCAAGGCCTTACCAGTACCCTAAAACCACGGTCCCTCAGAACTCTACTCCGCCAGTCGTGCTTTCGCGATCGCGCCATCGCCCACGACCTCGCGTTGGCGCGGGGCTATAGGGGTACCAAGTGTACGCCACGACTGCGGCAGCTCTCACGCGCGAGGTAGCTACTCCCTAATGTACGATTGACCGCTAAGTCACGTAAGGCCAAAGTAAGCGGGAACAAGGAACCGCGACACCAAACAAATCGTTATCATCTCGGACAAAACAACAAAAAACGTTTAGAGATAGATAAACGCTCTTTCTATGTTCAATCAAGCGGTTTTCCCTTAAGTTTTTACGGTAAAGACAGAAAAAGAAAATTACGAGCGGCTACGCCGTCTCGCCCAGAGCGACGCAGGCTCGTCCCGCGACCGAGTCAAGCTCGGACTCAGGTCGAGCACTACCGGCGAAGCTTCCCGACCTTCGCTTGCCGCCTGGACTCCTCCGTTGCGGTCGATTGTCCTTTCGGTAACGCCGCGGCGTCGCGCAAGGTCGCCACCGTGGCCTCAAGGCCCGACCTTGCTCGCTCGCTCGGGCCGGTCGCTCCGGAGCTCGTGCACGGACTCCTCCACCTTCCGGCCGGATCTCGGCCTCGAAGATGTCACCGGCGAACCCGGCGCTCGAGCTCGCGATCTTGGCGTCTGCTCGGATTGGTGCTTAGCGACAACTTCACGGCGACGGTGGCGGCATGGAAGTCCTTCATGGTGGACTCCGGCCACTGCTTGGCGACAAGGTATTTCAGTCGTGATCGAGTTTTTGATAAAAACACATGAGTCGAGTACTTACCCAACAAAGCCGAGCCTCCAGCCCCCGCTGGAACATCTCGGCGGGTCCTCCGTCTCGCCCCTGTTCCCTGCGGCGCAAGGATCTCCCGCCTCGATCCCTTCTCCTTGATCGGAGGCGGGGCTCGAGCCCGAAGCTCCCCTCATCCCTGAGAAGGAGGCTTTGTCTCTGGGGCGACCTCCGCCTCTGAGAGGGACGACCTCAAGAGCGAGATCACCTCCCGCTCTTCTTCCTCGGCAGAAGATTGCGCCGGGGGCTCCACCGGCGTCTGCTCACGGCCATGGAGCAACTGACACCGGGTCGGCTTGTCCGGCCCTTGGCTGCAGCGGCCCCCGACCGTGGGATCAAGCGAACCTGGGGCACCGGCCGTCTGAAGGTCGGTCCCGATCGAACAGCCTCGGCGCCCGGCAGATCCTTCGTCTTGAAGCGCCCGGCTCACCTACGGTGGCGGGCTCATCTCCTCGACCTGCCGTAGGTAGCCGGCTCTTCCTCGTTGGACGAGCTCCCGCTTGAGGATGGGTCCCCGACGCCGCCCGTGGCTGGGACCCGGCGTGACGTCACGAGCGCGGGGAGACCTCGGCGATCTCTGGAGAGTCGCGGTGATGATGTCGCCGGCGCCGGAAGAATCCTCGCGGGAGTTTCGCCTGGCTCATCACCATCGACTCACGACTATGATGTGGGGATGCCCTCCTTCGCTGGCTTCGGGCATGTGCATGATCTTCCTCCGTGTCTCCTCTTCGGAGACCACGACCTCTGGAATCCCGGAGCTCCGCGATGGGTTTCCCCCACCTCGACATCGCCGCCAGCCCGCTGGGACTGGGCCTCCGCGTCTCGGCTCCCACTTCGCCTGCTTCACGACGGCCTCTGAGGCCGGCAAGCTCCTCTCTAGCACGCAGGTCAAGAATATCGTCGACCATCGCTTCGAAATCCCATAACTCCGCGCAACCGCCACACCCACTATAGGCGATGTGGGGTTAGTATGGTGCCGAGAGAGACAAACGAGAGGGGAGCAGAGATCGACCTTGCTGCTCTAACCTCGCTAGGTGAGCTCGGCGCGAGCCAGGAGGGCGGTTATGTCCTCGCTGGCGCCTTTGTCGGCCCCGGGCGACCGAAGGTCGGCCTCCCCAAGCCGACCTCGGACGCAGTCGGCGTTAGGCCTTGAGGCGTGGCGCGACTGCGGGACCTCGACCAAGGGGCGGGTCCAGTCCTTCTCCTCCTCATGCGGTCCTCGGAGCCGAGCTCGAGCTCACTCACCGCGAGCTCACGAAGAAGCCGCGATCCGCCTTCATTTCGACCTTCATGGCCGGACCCGGCGGCCGCGCTTCCTTCTTCGACAATTTGGCAAAGCAGCCGGGCGAACGAGCTCACGGATTGTCTCTGTACTCATCCATCCACAATCTTAGTTCACTCACCTCCTGGTCCAGCATACTCCAAGTCTTTGGCGGGGGTGAGCGGTCGTCGGGCCGGAACGCTGCAGATACGCTGGCGGACCCGTGGCCGACGGAGATCGAGCCGCGCGCTTGCGACTACCGGTCCAGCAGTCTTTCGACCCGTCCCCGCTAACCGATCCTACTGACACGGCGACTCGAGGGCAACCTTCTCCTGTTGAAAAAGAGAAAAACTCAAATGAGGTCGGAGGCTCTGGCGGCCTTTGTCCGGACAAGCTTTCAAAGAAGTCCGAACCGAGACTTACCGCTCCGGTCCAGTTAAGGGACGTTGTTAGGAATCCGCGGCCTCGATGATTTCCTTGCCTTTAGGGTGCCAGAACATCTCGGACACCCTCACATCCACCCGCCTCTGCCGCGGGCTACATACCGACCAAGGGGAGAGGTCGTGAGAAGGGGCATCCTGCTCGGAAAAAGAAGATCGAAGGGCGACGACATACCGAGCGTGATTCGGGTGATGTCCGCCTCGACCTTGAAGAAGGGATGCTCCCTCCTCCTAAGGGGCGATATCCGGTTCGACGAGTCCCGGTAACGTCCGGCCGGGTCGACCAGGCACGTGAGCTCGTTGATCATGAGGATCTTCTCCTCCTCCTCGCTCCTGGCGGTCGGGCGTCTCGACGGCGCCGACCTCTGCGCCGAGTAGGAAGCGTGCCGCCCTCCGCTTTCCTCAAGTAGAACCAAGAGTCGCTCGGCAGGCACCGAGTCCTGAGCGTGAAGCTCGGGTACTCGTATGGTCGGGTAGGTCGCAGCGGTAGAGGCACTTGGCCACAAGGCGGCGTCTTGTCTGCGAGAAAGGGTGTAGAAGTGGAAGAAGAGACCGGGAGTGGGCTCGGCGCCCACGAACCCTTCGCAGATGGGTAAAGATGGCCATGATGAGAATGGAGTTGGGGTGGAGGTGGCCCGATCTCGCACTCGCGAGGCGTAGTACGGCCTCGAGGAACTCACTTTCGGCGTCGGAGCCTGCTCATGGCGTAGAGCTCGGTGGAGACGATCTCCCCCTCCTCCGGCCAGGCTCTCCTCGGCGCCGGGGACTCTCCATGTGCCTGGCATCAACGCATTTCTCACTGGCCGAGGATCTCTCCAGGTTCTGCGCTGTCGAGCTTTGCCGACGCCGAACCTCGCCATGAGGGTGGAAAAGATGATCGAGAAGAAGGATGAGCGCCCGGCCAGGGGGAGTATGAGACGCAAATGATCGCCAAACGGCCAAGTGAGTCTAAGGGTTTCTCTTCGAGTGTTTAAAAGCTCCTCCAGGAAATAGAAGCAAGGACTTCCCGCCGTATGGTCGAGGAAGCCCTAGAAACACGAGGGCGATTGAGGCGTTCGCCACTCGAAACGACACGTGGCACGCAATCGAAACCGTCTGCCGAAAAAGACGGTTCCCAGAAGGATTCAGGCTTCCGGAGAAGGAACCGCCGAGAGGGCCCACATTAGCTCAAGCGCTGACGAGCTGGGGAACAAGCTCGTTCGGAGGAGGTTAATAGCTCGCTGGTCGCGGCAGTTGTCACGCGCGTAAGCCGACATGCTCAGTGAACGGTAGGCCCAAGGAAGGCCTTCCTTAGACCTTTTCCCACTTGAACCTCGGGGCTAGGTCGTCGGGGTCGGGTAATTTCCATAAATTACCTCGGATGCCACTAACGACCAAGCTTCGCTCCCGCCCGAGCCACCGTGAGGTCGCACTGGGTTGTCTAATCAGAACTTGAAGGCTACGCATTCCGCCGCCTCGAGCTCGGGCTCAAGGTGGGGACCGAGAATGCCACGTATTCGATCGATTCGAGCTCGAGCTTCGGGTAAGATGTCCAAGCTCGGTGTCGGTCATCGGCCGACCTTACGTGATCTCGGGTCGGTGTGGAATAACCACGGCGTAACTTCCGTTGGCCCGTTACGCTTTCCCCGTGGGAGCGTGGCGGAAGTGTAGGATCCACGGTTGCCACGCTTGGACGCGAGGTCCAAACGCGGCGGGTGACAGGGTCGTGGAGTTCGATCCTTTGTAAGCTATAAAGGAGTCCCCATCGTGAGGGGACACACAACAACAACAACACAGACACGCCAGGTGTAAGACAAGAGTCATACACTCAGACACTTTGCAAGAGTATACAAGAGCTGGAGTAGGGCTATTATCTCTTCCCCTGAGAGGCCCGAACCAGGAGTAAAGCTAGGTATCACGCTCGTTGAGATCTGGTGATCCGTTCCTTGAGTAATCCCTCACGCAAGAAGGGGTCACAGTTGGTCCCTCCACCAACAAGTAAGCTCGGCGGGGGCCTGTTCCCCAATCGTCGACAACTTTCTTAATCAATCACACTAGTGGCCTAGACATATATCTCCGTTACATTGGAGTGGCAAATTCCATCTTGACTGCTCACTTCCCTCTGCATGTTTCATAGTAAACATGAAAGCTACCTTACATATGTAGGGAATGTGACAATCTCAGGTCTAAGGATCATACATCTACTATGTATGAGATACACTGATGACATATAAGAATGCAACATTCTCGCAGTGTCCCATTGCGGGTCCATCTAACACATGTTCTCCAACATGCGTTCACAATGTATTGATGATATCTCCATATCCCATGATCTATGAAACATGATCATCGATCAGTACATGTGTTGATCAATTCATCGTTGTCCACTACGATGATATCCGATTAGAGATACTTACAGAATTATATCAATGAGTAGAGAGTTTCATAAGCAAGTCACATACTTACTTATTAACATAATGATATACATTCATTGGACCAATAATCATATTATTATTCATAAACATAGTCATGTTACAATCATCTATATGACTGCCTCAAGGGCATAACACTAACAACCCCGAGGTTCCACAAGCAAGTTATTAGCAACTTATTCAACTAGGTACGTCCCATTATAGACATGTGGTTGCATGATTGACTCTGTTGAAAGGCTTGCAAGGTTAAGTCCTTAGGTTGACCAAGGCAAGACTACCAAAGAACCAAAACGACATTCCCAGTACCACTCATGGCCCACCAGATCATTCTTGCCACTTGCCCCGATCTAAAGCATTTATTAACCCCCAGTTGATTACCATGCACCACGTGCCATCAACATCATCATTAATAACATATGACACTTCTCCAAAACAGGCTCCATATCTCATTAAGTCAATATTAACATGTAGTTATCCAAAATCATGTCATGACTACATGGCAGGGCTAAGCATTATACTACTTCGGTCTAAATTCCCATGTTGGCAATTAAATAATGTCCAACTAAATATTCTACAACTAGGGTGACGAGGGGTCATGGCATACAATTATTTATATTAAGGTGGCATACAGCAATTTGGCATTTAGCTAATTCCCAGAATTAATCCAAGCATTTTCTAATTAAATTAACATGCAATAATTTGAATCAAAATAATTTCCAAAGTGGGAACAATATGGTCAAAGCATAACTTGCCTTCACAAAGTACTTGTTCTTGGTCTTGAGCTGGCTCCTGGGTCAAAACTTTACCTTCGAAGCCTTCGGGCACTTCAACGTCTACTCGTAACGGATAAATAAACATCAAATAAATAAAAATAGAGAACAACTCATGTACAAAAATTAAATAAAATTCACCATTAAATAGAGCTCAATTTTATAAAAATTTAGAAATTGGAATCGCTCAAATCGGAGTTAAAACACAAAAGTTATAGCCATTTAAAGTTTGAAAAATTAATTAAATAAATACAAATAGAGGAAAACTCATGTCCAAAAATTGTATAAAACTCACCATTAAGTAGAGCTCAATTTTATAAAAATTTAGAAATTAGAATCACCCAAATCGGAGTTAAAACGCAAAAGTTATAAGCGTTTGAAGTTTGAAAAATCAAATAAAAGAATAAACCGAATTAATTCATTTATTTTTCTATTGAAAATTTTGAATTATGACGTCAACTGACGTCAGCGCGAATTTCGAATTTCCACCGAATTATTTTTCTATCAAAAAACCGAATTATGACGTCAGCATTGCGTCATCCGGTTTATGGGCCCGGTCCACGGCTCGGGCTTGGTCCACCGTGGACCCGGTCCACGGGTACACGTGTCACTGACACGTGGGACCCACTCGGATGACGTCATCGCTGACAGCAGGGCCCCACCGTGAAGTTATCATGACGTCACAGATGACGTCATGGTGCGGTTGGGCCAAACGCTGACACGCGGGCCCGTGCTGACGTCACCGCTGACGTCAGCGACAACCGGGCGCGGCTCGCGTGGACCGCGATGGTTCGATTACCGGCCATGTGGCACGATCTGGGCCGTTGGTTTGAAATTCAACGGTCCAGATCAGATCTAATCCCGCACGTTGCGGGTTAACGCGGTTGATCTGGACCGTACGATTTAGATCGGACAGTCCAGATCCGATCGGGTTTTCTCCGCATCATGGGGGTGATGTGGTATGTCCCAGCGTGCGACACGTGGCTCATTCTACACCGTTTGATCTCAATCGAACGGTTGAGATCGCATCTAACGCTACAACTCGAATCAATCCTAACCGTACGATTTAGATCTAACGGCTGAGATCTAATCTAGCACGGTGCGATCAAGGGAGCTACGTGGCTTAATCTGAGGCATTGGATCTAGATCCAATGGTTGAGATTAGATCTAAAAACCGTAACGTGGATTTCGTACGGGTGATGTGGACGTACCAGGGGCGTCGGATCTTGATTGGACGGTTGTGGGAGCTCGTGAAGGTCGATGGCGTTGCGGCGACGCAAGCAGACCGGAGTCGGGGAAGACGACATGCAGCGTGGCGTTCCTGTGGGCCTCCGACGAGGTGGGTGGTACCCCTCGACGCGCCTCAACGCGGGGAATCCGGATCTGGGTTGCACGGCGGCGGAGCGTCCTTGACGGCGGCAGAAATCGGCATTCCCACGGCGGCTTGAGCGCGACTACGGCAAGCAATCGGCGGCGGCTTGAACTCCAATACCTAGGGCAACATGAAGGGGGCGGCGCGGTGCACACGCCGAGGCCCTTTATAGCGCGTGGGCGTCCGTGTCAGGCGCGGAATCCGCTGAGCGGTTGGCGGTGCGTCGAAGTCCGGCGGTGACTCGGACAGGATGACATGGCTGCATCCTGGCCGTATGCGTGCACGCGATCGACGGCTGGGATCGCCCGGGCACGAACGGATCCGGACCGAATCCGGTCGAGGCGACGTGGCGCAACGCTGGCCATTGGATCGAGATCCAACGGTCACGCGGGTTAGGGTTTGGGTCAGCTCGGTCTGGCTCAGACACGATTCGGTCGGACTCGAGTCAGACTCGAGTCTAACTCGGGTCCAGCTCGGTCGGAGGAATAGTGAAACCCACTAGGGTTTTCCAGCGATTAAATAATTAAATTAATTTCTAGAAATTCAAATAATTCAAGAAAAATAGCAAAATAATCAGAAAAATTCTGGAAAATACTTTGAGACATTTTGGACTCAAATAAAATATTTCCAACAAAATTGTATTTAAAACTTTTAATTATTTAATTATCTCAAAAAGGAATAAATTCAAATTAAATCCAAATAAATCCCAGAAAATTCCAAAAATTATCAAAAATGCCAAATATCATTTAATTTCATGAAAAACAAAAATTGGGGTGTTACACTGTTCCTGGTACATAACATATGGCATCTGCAGACTCAATGATACGTGAAGGTCAGATCGGGAGGAGTAATTCCGGTACTGCTTCATTAAGTTTGGCACTTCATCCAACTTGTACACCACATATGTTAAGTGCGCCTAGGGCAGACACAAGCTTGAGCTCTCCCGTTTCAGCATCAACATGCACTGCTGTAGCAACGCTGGGGGCGCCGACTTTACCAGGAGCTTCGATACCTCTAGCATCCGAAGAGAGCTCACCTGATGCACCATAGCGAGAGCGCAGCATAAGAAGCTTGTATGATGCCATGTCTCCAATTGATGTGGAATTTACTGGACTTTGTTTGTTAGGCGAAGAGGAACCTGCAAATTTTGAAGAAGTAAGAGAAGAAGCTGTTTGGAGAAAGGCGATGGATGCTGAAATTTCTTCCATCGAAGAAAATGGAACTTGGGAGCTTGTTTCATTGCCCGACGATCACAAATCGATAGTTTGAAGTGGGTGTTCAAGGTTAAAAAGGACACTCAAGGTACGACCGTGAGACACAAGGCAAGGCTAGTAGCAAAGGGTTACATTCAACGATAATTTGTTGATTTTGATGAGGTCATTACTCCAATTGCTTGGTTGGAAACAGCGCGCTTGCTAATTGCTATTGCAGCAAATAATCAATGGGAGGTTCACCACATGGACGTTAAATTGGCTTTTCTTAATGGCGAGTTAAAAGAAGAAGTCTATGTCATCCAACCTCCGGGACATGAGAAAGAAGGAGAAGAAAACTAAGTGTTATGGCTGCACAAGGCTTTGTATAGACTGCATCAAGCTCCAAGAGCTTGGAATTCAAAGTTAGACAAGACTCTTGAAGCACTTGGGTTTGAAAGATGCCCAT
Organism: Rhipidocladum racemiflorum; assembly: GCA_036346355.1. Taxonomy (NCBI): domain Eukaryota; kingdom Viridiplantae; phylum Streptophyta; class Magnoliopsida; order Poales; family Poaceae; genus Rhipidocladum; species Rhipidocladum racemiflorum. The sequence continues at coordinate 62,837,521 of CM070576.1, read as the reverse complement.
TAGAGCATGCAGTATACAAGAAGAGGCAAGGAAAAGGGAGTTTGCTAGTTGGTGTCTATGTGGATGATTTAATCATCACCAGTGAGAATTTTTAAGCTATTGACAGTTTTAAATCTCAAATGAAAGTTATTCAACATGAGTGATCTAGGATTACTCAGCTATTACTTGAGGATTGAAGTCTATCAAAGCTTCGAAAAAATCTCCCTTAGCCAGTCCACATATGCAGCAAAAGTGTTGGAGAAATGTGGCATGAAGGATTGTAATCCAACTAAGATTCCAATGGAACCTGGCTTAAAGTTGAGCAAGGACAACACACTACCTCCTGTTGACAAAACTTTATGCCGGAGTATTGTCGGCAGCTTGAGGTATTTGCTTCATACACGCCTAGATTTGGCTTTCTCAGTTGGCACGTTAAGTAGGTACATGGAGAAGCCCACAAAGGAACATATGGCTGTTGTTAAACATGTGCTAAGTTATGTGAGAGGTACTCTGAACTTTCGCTGTCTACAAGAGGAAGGAAGGAGGTTTGGGCTTGATTGGTTATTCTGACAGTGACCTGGCCAGAGACCCAAATGACAGGAAGAGCACCTCAGGTATGGTGTTCTTTCTTGGTTCAACCCGATTAGTTGAACTTCGCAAAAACATAAAGTGGTTGCTTTGTCCTTCTGTGAAACAGAGTATATCTCAGCATGTGCAGCAACATGTCAAGGAGTTTGGTTGGGACATTTGCTAGCTTATATGCTGAAATCAGATGCTGAAATAGTCATTCTAAAGATTGACAATCAATCGGCAATTGCGTGATGCAAAAATCCAGTCCACCACGAGAGGAGCAAACATATAGATACTCAGTTTCATTACATTCGAGATTGTGTTGAGTCTAGGATCATAGATGTGCAGCATGTTCCCACAAAAGACCAGCTTGCTAATGTCTTAACCAAGTCTCTTGGAAGACATAAGTTTGAAGAGACGAGAGGTAGAATTGGTGTACAGTTCATCGCTAAAGGACAACAATATTAAGGAGGAGATTGTTGAGTTAATCTTGTTGTTCTCAGATCAGTTTCTTTAGTTATTTGTTAGGATTTAGTTTGTTTCCGTATTCAATTTTAGAGTAGAAGTATTTTGTTTTTGGTTGTTTCGTCGGGTTGTAGTATTAGTTGTCGGATGAGGAACAGAGTTTGTAGTTTAGGTAGTTAGTTTTAGTTTCAACTAGGAGATTGTTTTGGTATTGCTTTCCTTGTAATATGGATGTTATATATAGTAAAGAAAATAATAAAAGAGGTGCCAAGTTATTTCACCTCACAAAACCAGTTTTTGATTGATTGCTATTTCTCTGAATTTGCAATACACAGTTTTAGCCGAGAGTATTCAAATCAACACTCCGACCGAAATGTTATTTCTAGTCGAGAGTATTCTTCGGACGAAGAACTTTCAGGCAAATGTTTCCAAAATAAAGCATTTTGTCTAGTTGAGTGCATTTCAGAACTGAAACAGAAGCTGTCGCCGGACATCTAGTTCCTGGGTTGAATACCAACAAAGTAGGCAAAGTGGGTTGACCAGCTTTTTGCGTAGGATGCATCTCGCACGCGATACTCTTCGTACCATGCTATCGGGACATGGAAATGTGGAATCTCTTGGGTGCAAGGATCTAAAGGTCTGTTTGTTTTTGCTTTTCATTCTCGATTATGGCCTCAAAAGGTGAATAAAAAACAAATAGCTCGATTCTAAAAGTCGATTCTCACATTCCAACTCACCCAAATACACCAGAATCCACAATCCACTCCATATGTGCTTTTGGATTCTAGCTTTTGGAGAATCAGCTTTGACGATGATTGCATGAAGCCCATTAATGATTACGGCTTTTGAGAAGCCAATCATAAATGCAGCCCATATAATGAAAAGGCATGTTAAATATTTTGGTCAAAGTTACTATTGACCACTTGAATGACTATCCGACCTAATCCAGGTCGAGCAAAAACTAAGTGCTACCAGATCGGCAATGGCCCGACCTGAATACCTTTCCAGGTTTTACCATGAAGTCTTTTTACCATGCCGACCTAAATCAGCCCGACCAGGCTCTGGTCGGGAGAAAATCCCCTGCACAAGGATAACGTGTAGGAGAAGTTCTCTCTCTGACAGGTACAAATAACCACTAGAAAGTTACCCCTTGCGAAGAGGCACTTATCTGACGAAAAGGCACCTTTTGACCAAGCAACGCCTTTGGATGGGAAGACACCTCTCTGGAGATGACAACTGTCATCCCTTTGATGCTTTAAGTAGGCTTCTCCTACCAAGAACAGGAGACATAGATGATAGAGGACGTAATTACACATTAGACGTTGAACACTTGTAATACACTTCATCTGTACTTTGTAAAGAGCAGAGCAATACTGTTTTAATCCATTTTTCTATTCCTTTCCTTGTCATTTCACCTACAGAAAGCAACCCAAATCATAATCATAAACTCGGTCTAGGGACCCCCAGGTCCTGAACATCGACAGCTGGCGCTACAAGGAGGGCTCGTCGTGGATTGACATTGGAAAAAGGTAATGTGCAATCATTGCAGGTCATGAACGAAGAAAAATCGTTTGATCTCGCCAACTACTCGCACCTCACCGTTGATGACTACTTGGAAGAAGAGGCATGTAAGTGTGATTTCTACTCCGAGTACATTTCAGAAGCGGAGGCATCCAAGTTGGTGGCATCATCAGATAAGGATAAGGCCACGTTAGGACCACCGATTCCAGAGGACCAATCAGGAAACCAGAGTGACTTCGTGCCTGCCCCTGTCTCAGAGGCAGAAAACTAGGGCACATGCCCTATGGAAGTCAACAATAAATGAATTTATCAGAACAACAATGACCTCCATGAAAGCTCGTCTTCAAAGGATTTCCTTCGAAGTCTCGAACTTGATTGTAGTCCATCATTGTCCTCCGATGAGGAAGTGTATACTCCTACACTCAAATTCAAAATCCGCGTTTGCACTATTACGGAAGGGGCGGAGGAGCAACGAGTGGAGCGCGAACAGCGTGAATCTCAAGAAAAATCCTCCCAAGAGCAACACAAGAATCTCGCGGTTGCCAAGCAAAAGGTCGTCGAAGAGGTAAGACGTCTTTACCATGACAGCCAACTAGGAAGCTCGTACAGGCTAGACCCGTCGGGAAGTCATCCCCAATGGACCCTTCCAGTCATGCCCCAGGTTCCTAGGATGGTGGTAAGGGACATAAACATCGTCCCAAATAGTCCACAGGAAACTCCTGTGGAAAGGATCTGCATTATCACTAATGCAATCCTAAGCCAACCCATGGATGGAGATAATGTACCTCTTATAAGATCTTTAGTTGCTGATCTGCAAGAAGCTGTTGCAGATGTGTAGAGTAAATCTCCTTCCGTGAGAGCTTTAATAGATTTTTGTGCGAAACAATCCTCTTCCGATCGACATCAACAAAGTACTGACCCCCGACAGAGGAATATTCCACAATGGAGAAGCGCTTTCGACAAGCTTGGCCTAGGTGAAAATATTAATCGTGGTCGGCGACGACCTTGTTCTCTTGATTATACAGACCAAGTTCCTAGTGTGCGTTCACGTTTAGGACTGTATACAGGATGTAAAGCCTTTTCGTCGGACTCAGAAATGTCGTTTGGCCTGAAAAGTTTAAACCAGGTTCTCTGGAGAGTTTTGATGGAACTCAAAATCCATCAGAATTTCTTCAAATTTATACCACCACCATCTGGGCTGCTGGTGGCGATGAAAATGTAATGGCTAATTATTTACCTACTATTTTAAAAGGGTTTGCAAGAACTTGGTTATTCAATCAACCAGAATGATACATTTATAGTTGGGAAAATTTGTGCCATGTCATTTTAAATAATTGTAAAAGCTGTTACGCAAAACCCAAAAAAGAAGATGACTTACATCGTCTTCGTCAAACCTCTGATGAAAATCTACATCAGTTTATTAAAAGGTTTGTAGAGGTTCGTAACACGATCCCTAATATATCTGATGATTTCGTGATTCGGACCTTTAAACAGGTTGTACGCTACAAGCGCTTCACAGAAGATTTAAACATTCACCCGCCATCCACCATATAAAATTTTTTCGATATGGTAGATAAGTATTCAAATGCTCATGAAGCGGTTGAATGAAACCATATGGTTGATAAAGGCCATACGCCCCCACAACCAGGTCTGAAGACTTCTAAAAGTGATAAACCAAAGAAATCTTCTACACCTGAAGACCGAAAGGGTAAAAATAAGAAAAAGGGGAAAAAGATCTCTCAAAGATAGGTCGCGGGCGTCTCAGAACGACTTGTTTATTCCAAGGATAAACAACCTTGAAAGAAGACGTCTAGTCAGACCAATGACCAGCCCAATCCTAAAGCTTCTATCTCAAGCAATGGGAATGAAAGATGATGTCCTTTGCATGGTGCACCAGAACACGACATGCGCAATTGTTGAACATGGCTAAGGCGCATGGAAGATTTTTACTCTGGCAAGGGTCCAATGCAACTTTGCCAGAAGGAAGAAATGTAAAATATGTAGACGGTGATGTGGCTATGAGATACCAAAAACCTTATCACCATGTCAATATGATTTATGGTGGATCATCTGCATACACCTCAAAATAGTAGTTCAAGTCTGCCTACCGAGAGGTAAACAACATCAGTTCCCGACCCGAAAAATTGAAACTTCAAAAATGGTCGAATGTTACAGTAACATTTAACAAGGATGACTGTTCGAAAGGTATGTCTACTTCTCAAAAACTTCCTTTGGTTGTATCTTCTACCATTAGTAATTGCAAGGTAGGAAGAATCTTAGTGGATGGGGGAAGTTTGTTAGATTTACTTTTCATTAATACCCTTGACAAAATGCAAATTTCTCGTCCTAAGATCCAACCAGTAACAACTCCCTTTTTTGGGATTGTCCCTGGTCCTTCATAACTCCAATTGGGCAGATTGTGCTACCCATCACATTTGGAGATGCTAGAAACTTTAGAACTAAGTTGATTTCATTCAAAGTTGTTGACATTAAGTCAGCATATAATGCCATTTTGGGTAGACCTTCGCTCATTAAGTTTATAGCAGTTACTCATTCTGACTACCAAAATATAAAAATACCTGGTCCTAAATGCGTGATAAGTGTACAAGGTGATTTGAATACTGCATAAAACTGTGATAAAAAATTATTTAAAATTATTGATCAATTACCATTAAGAGATACTAATGGTGCAGGAAAGCCTTGTAACAGAGATAATTCTCACAAGACAGAGAAGCTGAAGGCCAATCCTCATCCAAACGAGCAAGTCAAGTTCATCCTCATCGATCCTACTGACCAGCATAAAACTGTTCGGATAGGATCAGGTTGGATGCCAAATAGGAAGATGCGCTTATTGTCTTCCTCCGGGCGAACGCAGATGTGTTGTATGGAAAGTTGGAAACCATCCGACATGCCTGGAGTCCCAAGGGAGGTAATTGAGCACAGGTTAGCTATTCAATCCGAGATAGGACCAGTGAAGCAGAAGCTACGGTGATTCACTCTTAATTGACAAGAAGCCATCTAATAAGAGTTTAACAAACTCTTAGAGGCTGGTTTCATTCGTGAAATTGGTCATCCAGATTGGCTCGCGAATCCGGTTATGGTCAAGAAGGCAAATGGTAAGTGACGAATATGCATCAATTTCACTAGCCTTAATACCGCTTGTCCAAAAGATGACTTTCCTTTGCCCCGAATAGACCAGTTGGTTGACTTAACAGCATATTGTGAAATGATGAGTTTCCTGGATGCCTACTCAGATTATCATCAAATAAGCATGGCAAGAGAAGATGAAGAGAAGACTTATTTCATAACCCCTTTTGAAATCTACTGTTACTAGAAGATGCCACTCGGGCTGAAAAATGCTGGAGCCACGTACCAGCACCTCATGCAGAAAGCTTTCATAAGTCAAATAGGAAAGAACCTATAAGCTTATGTAGATGATCTCATTGTAAAGAGCAAGAAAAGGTCTGACCATTTGTCTGATTTGGTTGAAATGTTCTGCAACTTGAAAAAATATGGAATAAAGTTAAATCCCGAGAAGTGTACTTTCGGAGTTTCTCCTGGCAAGTTGTTAGGGTTTTTTGTTTGTTCACGCGGAATTAAAGCTAATTCTGAGAAGATTTGTGCCATTGAGTCCTTAAAATCTCCTTCCTCGGTGAAAGAAGTAAAAGGATTAACTGGTCGGATGGGTGTTCTCAGTCGCTTTATATCCAGAGGACGCAATTACACATTATACATTGAACACTTGTAATACACTTCATCTGTACTTTGTAAAGAGCAGAGCAATACAATTTTCATTCATTTTTCTATTCTTTTCCTTATCATTTCACCTAAACCCAAATCATAATTATAAGCTCGGTCTAAGGACCCCTAGGTCCTGAATATTAACAAGCTTCTTTACAACCATAATTCAGAATCAACTTTTAGAAAATCCAAAGCAAAAACAAATAGGCCTTAAATCCAGTGAGATTTAGGATTTCAGACCCCCTCGAGATTCTAAATCTCGGACGAATAAAAAAATGAAAAAAAAAATCAAAATGGTACAGTACCATCAAAATCTCTGCGAGATCTCGGTGATTTTGATCGAAATCTCAATGATTTTGACCAAATTTTTATTTTTTTGTCAGCCGGATTTGATTAGATTTAGGGTCAAGACCATCCACAAAAAAAATTTAAAAATTGTTGATGTGTTTTTGACTATTTTTCGGTTGGTTCAATTTGAACAAAATCTTGGATTTCTCAATGAAAAAAAATCGAATTTAAAATTTAATTTTTAGATTTTATTCAGATTTATTTAAAATTTTAAGATCTTATCGAGATTTTAGCTTTCGATCACCTTTAAAATAGAGTCTAAGAACGAAATTTAAATCCTTGCTCGGGCGCCGCAGCCCAGCGGCACGAAGGCGGACGCGTGATTTCTGCGATTCTTTCTCCCTCCGCGGGTTGAGGTCATCCCGTGCTTGGGCTATGGGGATTGTTTCGATCGGCTGGAAGTTGTACTCTCGAAGCCAGAGGGCCCAAATGACCATTTTGTTAACTTCCTGCTTCGAGCAATTAGGCCCTTTTTCTGGAACCCAGCTAGTGCCAACCTTTATTTATGCTCTTAGAGGCCCAGCCGACTCCCGACTGCAGATAAAATCAAGTAAACAGCCCAGCCGACAGCAGAGTTTGCGGCGCCGGCCAGGGACCAGTAGTCGGCATGGAGCAGTGCAGTATTTTCATTTCTTCGTCACGTGGAAATTAAACATGGTCGTTCTTTTCCCTGCACGAAAAACCTGGCAGGCAGGCATATTTTCTACTAGATCCCCTTTTCGTTCAGGTTCACACACCATATTTTCTCCAGAACGGCGAGGTCGGCAGCATTGTCGATTTCATCAGCATTAGTACAGTCACGAACTATATACATAAACAGGTGGCTGAGTCGGCGGCGTATCGGTCACGTCACGTTGTCATTTTTTTTTTTTTGATCCCGTGTGTTAACTAAATTAATAGTCACGTGACCAATCAGATAACTACTAGTAAATGCATTCTCTAATTTATATATAAATTTTTTTATTTTACCTATAATTTTTTAATGGCAGCTCCAATTCGCGAACGATTTTCATCAGTGTAGAATTGAGGATGCCGACTAGATAAGGGTGAATAGACGGCTTTAAAAATTTCTCTACAATTTTTGACCGATATTCGACCTGATTTTATCAATAATCGAAAATTAAAAATCGTTCTATTACTGCGATACTAAGATTTAGCATTACTTGCTACACAAAGTACGCTATTAAAATCAACGTCGTCTTTCAAAACTATATTAAAGATGCAGCGCAATGACTTGATTCCCCGTATCAAACGGAATTGATTTTTTCTAAAAAAATACGAGAACTCATATTTCATTTAATCATAAAAGGACAACAATCGAATTATAAACACAGATTCACACATATACATATACATACACCACCACCACACATACGTTACATCATGTCTCCACGAGCCCCAAGCTCCAATGTGGGTGGCCGGGCTCCTACACCGAGACTCAGCGAACCAGCTAGGCTCGGTGCTCTAACGGAATTGATAACTGAATTGGAATACGACACGAGCCTAAGATAATTGTGATATACGAACCAACCGAATCATGCCACCACCAAATCAAATTTTGTACCACCTAGAAGTGATGAGTTCCCTCAAGTTTTCTTTGATGAGCTAATGCAATTCTGAAAAGTCTTTCATAAGATATGGGAATTTCGCATGCTGCCTAACCTAGGAAGCGGACTCCTCCTCTTGCAGCCAATGCACGCGCTAGACAAAATAAAACAGATGAACCTAACACGCCGCCCACGCCGCCCACGCGTCCGCCTGAACCCGTACTAAAATTAGCCACTGCAATTTGTATTAGAATAAGGGTGTCTAGGAAGGATATGGGTGTTTTTTTTACTAAATAACATTTATATTTTGAGCCTTTATATTTAGATCAAATGTATGGAATTAATTTGCTTCCTCTTCTCTTATTTAAATAATCTACTGATAAAAAAATTGAAAGCTCGCAACAAAAAAATATTCAAGTGCCATTTATGATGCGTTTGGTTCCCTTTGAGCCGAACCATTTCGTACGGGATATGGTCTTGCCCCTGCATTTGGTTAACTGAATGGAATCATTTGGCACGGGACAAGTGGTACAGATTATTGAAATATTCCCAAAAGATGCTATACGAACTGATTCAACCAAATCGGTCGAACCGATCAGTACAGCCTCATCCACTGGTGCGACCTCCTCCTCCCGCCTCAACCGTCGCTCTGGCCCAGCACGCCTAGCTCCGCTCTATCTCTTCGGGCCGTCGCCGTTCCAACTGCCTTGGCCTATGGCCGCTGCTCCTCCGCCTGATGCCACCTTTGTCGGCCCTCGTTGCGGCCGGCCACATCTGTTCTTCTGGTCAACATTGCCGCCGAGCACAGGCGCCTCAGAGAAGGCAGAACGACTGGCTGCACGACGCGACACGAGACCACTTGCTACGAGCCTTGCCGGGCATGGGCGCCTTCATGGGCAACACACCCCCCGCGGGGCTGCGCGGCGAGAGCAGGCAGCGCGGGCTCGACGGCCGACGCGGCCGGGATGCCGGATGGCCAAGGTCGGCGAAGACGAAGGGCTCGAGGCCAAGAAGCTGGCAACACCGACGAAGGAGGCAGCCCAGGTGGGAGCAGGTCAACATGCACGTTGGCCGGGACAACAACGGAGGCCTGGGGCGGTGACAGCGGAGGGCCTAGCAGCGGGGTGTGGTCGGCAGATGCAGGGGACCAAGTTAGCAGGAAAGAGGCGTTGGGCGGATCGGAGTCAGGGGAAGAGGAGAGAGCTGGCTGAGAAGAAATGAGGAGAGAATAAGGCTAGGAGAGGAAAGAGCATCATCCTTTGAGCCAAACACCATATTGTACCATCCCGTACCATTCCATCCAACCAACCAAATAAAATCTTGTACCATCTCATTTAAACAATAAACACTTTTCATCTACCATTTTACCCAAAATTATTCCATCCATTCTATATCATTCTATTCCATTTATCCTCTTCACCCAAACATACGTACCCTTAGTAATTCTCGTAGAATAAAGCGCGAGGAAACTTTTACGCCGAATTAGTGCCGGTTCGTCGGCCCCCTGCCCGTCAGGCGTTGCCGATAGCTCACGGAACGCGGAGGCATTGTCATTGGCGAAGTAGTTTTTTTTTTAAAAAAAGTCACTGGTGATGTCACATAGCAGACGTCACCGCGCTGACGATAGCATATGAGCATCTTAAGCATCAGCAACTCACCATCTCCCTGTCTGGCTGTCTCTAACTAAAATAACAAATCGTGCAGTATCAGCTTGTCGAGCAACCTGCATCACAAGTCCTTGGATTTTGTTGGGAGAGAGTTTCCATCGCAATAATGCTGCCCCGGCCGCTTGCCCTCGAAAAGTCGAAATATCAAATCGCGACCTATCTTCGATACACTAGTAGTAGTAGTGTAGTACTACTCCCGCACAGTAGAGCGGTGCGCCATGCTGCCACCGGGCCCGTACCAGGGTTTCAAAATTCGTTTTGTATTAAATCTTGTCACCTGTCGAAATCCGAAATTTCGTCGAGATCTCGTTATTTCGGAATAAATCCGAACGAAATACAAAAACCAAATTTTAAATCCGGTCAAAACCGGTCAAATCCAGTCAAATTTTAATCAAATCTCGGTCAAATTCACCGAGATCTCGGCGAGATAAACCGAGATCTCGGACTTTGATTTTTTTTAAGGTTTTTTCAATTTCGCTGGAATTATAATCTACCGACTGTCCCACATGGGAAACGACGCGAAGAATCCAATCCGGTCAAAATCCGGTTAAATCCGGTCAAAATTTATTCAAATCTCGGTTAAAAAATCGAGATTTCGGTCCATTTCGCCGAGATTATAGGGTACTGTAGCACTTTTAAATTTATGATGGTAAAAAATCGTCAAATTTTTTTTGAAATTTTGATCAGGCATGGAAAACAACTCGAACAATCCAATCCGGCCAAACTCCGGTTAAATCCGGTCAAAATTTATTCAAATCTCGGTTAAAAAACCGAGATTTCGCCGAGATTATAGGGTACTGTAGCACTTTTAAATTTTTTTATGGTTTTTTTAATTTCGCCGGGATTATGGAACTCGGAGGGGTCCGAAATCCGAAATTTCGTGGGATTTCGACGAGAATTTGAACCCTAGCCCGTACCGGCCACATGGACGACCTATGTTTGCGGAGATATTTTAAAGTGTATTATATTAATAATATATAATATGTCAAATTCACTGTGAAAGCACCTAAAAATCTATTAGTGAGCGATAACTAAAAAAACTACTTACTTATCCCATGATATGGAGTAAAATCTAGGAATCTGCTTGAACTAATTTATTAAAAGTTTTTTTTACTATTTTACTACTAGAGAAAGTATAAATAAGAGCTTTTTTATGGTACACTAAATTTAATATAAATCATTTATTCATTTCAATTCAATAAATCAGATTGGTTAGTATTTATTTATATTTTCTTTGTTAGTAGAGTAGTAACAATATCTTTAATAATCGATGGCTAGATCTGATTTATATTATCTATTATATATTATCAGTATAATATACTATAAAATTTCTCATAAATAAATACTAATTAATTTTATTTATTGAATTGAAGAAAATAAATAATCTATATTCAATTTAGTATATCCTAAAAGAGCACTATTTAATGCACTAGTACTCACCCGCATACTGGAGAGGACTCGACACGCCATACGGCCACCGGGCCCGTACTGCTTTTGTTGTTTTTATTTTGCGGCTGTGGAGTGGGATGCGTGGTGCGAATGGGCGATCGATTTGAGCTGAAACGCCGTACGATTGGCTGTGCTAGCATTTTGCGTGTCTCGTCATGCTCGGCAGTCGGCACCATTGCACGGCGGTGCCCGCTGCCCGTCTGCCCACGATAGCGAAAGATGGTAGTTCAATTACGCAAGTTCCGAATTTTGTTTTCAGCATGTATCTCGAAGGTAACTAAAATCTAAAATCTAAAATTTTAAATAAAATCTAAACAAAATTCAAAAATTAAATTTAAAATCTAATTGTTCTTCAATCGAAAAATCCAAGATTTTGGCCGAAATCACAAAGATTTTATTAAAATTGAAATGACAAAAAAAGGTTAAAGAAATATCGAAAATTTCTGAATTTTTTTGCGGATGGTCTTGACTCCAATTTCAATCAAATCGGGTCAACAAAAATCAAAATTCGGTAAAAAAAAATAGTCCGAGATTTCGATCGAAATCACCGAGATCTCGCCAAGATTTAAATAGTACTGTAGTATTTTGAATTTTTTAAATTTCTTTACCCGATCGAGATTTAGGATCTCATCAAAATCCGAAATCTCGGCCGACATTTTCAAAATCTCGCGGGTTAGATCCATGACTACGCATCAGCCATAACTTTCGTGTGGTTTGAGATAATCGCAAGGCAATGAGATAACTTTCGTGTGGCATGGCATCAGCCATAACTTTCGTGCAGGCGCCTGCGTGTCGGACTAATTTGCTTCTGCCGGTAAATTCGTCGTAACGTTCACGGCACGCCGCCAGCCGGTCCGGCCTGTACCGGCATGCTCTGGAAGTAAAACATCACGGGTGTCTAGATATCATTCAACTATTTTTTTATATTTTTTAAATCAGTCCAATTTTAAAACGTCCAATACAGATTCAACGATTCTAAACACCCCTTCCCCTTCTAATATACACCCAGCGTTTCGCTGGTTTCAAAAAAATAATATATATATTTGACTGATTTTTTTTAAAAAAATAGTGGGCAGTGTAAAAGTATTTGGTATACGGATTATACTCAGAAGTCCTGTTCCAAGACAAGTACATGCTGCCGTTCGTGTTCTTGACGGCGAACAGTTTGTACGAGGGAGCCGCATGCAGCAGGCTTGCCGTGTGCACATACAACACAATTGTGTGCGATACCTACTGGATTATATGGAGATTACATAGAGATAAACTACCAAATACACAACAACCTTTCTATCTTAACAGGCAGATGAATAGCAAATCCGTAAATTAAATGCTGACAAATAGCAGCGGAACCAAGAAATTCAGGTCGGCACCAAACACACTGACAAAACAACTATAGATTCCTCGACCTGTTAACTACTATACTACCAACTGTACCACGCGCATGTGCAGAGCTGGACGAAAACGACTTGACTCTTCTCGTTTTCTAGATCAACAATTCTGGTGTCTATCTGTTCCTGTTGTACGACACATTCGATCAACCTCAATGCGTTCTACAGCTAGAGAATCGTCAAAACCAGCCCATATAAACTCTTTTAAGTCTTAAGTCAATTTACACTCAAATATTATCGTGTCCAACAATCCTAGCCGCCAAGTGCCCTGCTATGCCTGCCGGCCTGCCCTATAAAAGGGGAGCTGGGGAGGGCAAACTGAAAAATGTATTCAAATCACATTAACTGAACAGCCGCCAGTAGTAGTAGCAGCAGCAGCAGCCAGTAAGTCGTGCACGGTGCATCCAACCATCACTACATTATAACATGGCCCCAGCGACTGTCAAGCCTCTCCTCAGCGATCTGGTGGCACAATCCGGGCAAGTCCCGCCGAGCCATATTAGACCGACCGGAGACCGGCCGGACCTCGCCAATGTCGACCATGAGTCCGGCGCCGGCATTCCGCTCATCGACCTGAAACAGCTCGATGGGCCGGAGCGTCACAAGGTCATCGAGGCCATCGGCTCGGCGTGCGAAACCGACGGATTTTTCATGGTACGTGCACAGTTGGTGGGAATGGGATTGATCAGTTCTCTACCGGCGTACGATGATCGACAAAACTTGAACAACCTGACAGTAGTTGTTATACGTATATAGATCACGAATCACGGCATCCCGGAGGCGGTCATTGAGGGGATGCTACGCGTGGCGAGGGAGTTCTTCCACCTGCCGGAGTCGGAGCGGCTGAAATGTTACTCCGACGACCCCAACAAGGCGACCCGGCTGTCGACGAGCTTCAACGTGCGCACGGAGAAGGTGAGCAACTGGCGCGACTTCCTGCGCCTGCATTGCTACCCTCTCGAGAGCTTCATCGACCAGTGGCCGTCAAACCCGCTCGCCTTCAGGTGAACGCCCAATCGCTCGATCACATGTATATCGTGTCAGAATCAATTTCCCTGCAGCTGGTCACCAACGACTGCTGCTTAATTTGGGTCTGGTCTTTCATACTGCTCGTACCAAATCTTTCAAACTGACCCGTTAATTTGCCAATAAGAGAAGTTCAACTAACACGTTTGTCGTTGACATCTTTCAAGAGGTTGTTCCAATAGGGAATTACAGCAAAAAGACAGAGAATTGAATTATATATTCAGCTAGTAAATGGATCGAGTTGAAGACTTTATTACTCAATTTAAGCCTTAAACTTGTATACATGTACAAACTACAGCATGGTAAGGTAAACTGACAAATTGTGTTGACTGGACAGACAAGTAGTCGGCACCTACTCAACGGAAGCGAGAGCGCTGGCACTGAGGCTGCTCGAGGCGATATCGGAGAGCCTTGGGCTCGAGAGAGGCCACATGGTGACGGCCATGGGACGGCAAGCGCAGCACATGGCGGTGAACTATTACCCGCCGTGCCCGCAGCCGGAGCTTACCTACGGGCTGCCGGGGCACAAGGACCCCAATGCCATCACTCTGCTGCTCCAGGACGGCGTGTCCGGCCTGCAGGTCCAGCGCAACGGCCGCTGGGTGGCCGTCAACCCCGTGCCCAGCGCGCTGGTCATCAACATCGGAGATCAACTACAGGTATTCAGTCTCCCAAACTCGCAACTGTTGATTGTTAATTAGGCTACGAGATCGATGTTCAGCAACTACTAGTAAAAAGTAATAACCCTATCAACGTTTATATGCTGATTAAAATAGTTTCGTGCAGGCGCTGAGTAACGATCGTTACAAGAGCGTGCTCCACCGCGTGATTGTAAACAGCGAGAGCGAGAGGATCTCGGTGCCGACGTTCTACTGCCCGTCGCCGGACGCGGTGATCGCGCCGGCCGACGCGCTGGTGGACGACGGCCACCCTCTGGCCTACCGGCCCTTCACCTACCAGGAATACTACGACGAGTTCTGGAACATGGGCCTCAACTCGGCCAGTTGCCTCGACCGGTTCCGACCGATCAAGTGACTGTGGGGAGTAGAGTCCACATTCACCTTCCCCAAGGTGACTACGGAGGCGACACCAAAAGACCCAGCCAAGGGAGCCGCATTCACCTTCCCCCCTTGTCGCCGTCGCTGGTCGCCTCCGGCTCATTGGCGGCGGCGGCGAGTCTCCCACTTCACCTTTTTTTCTTTTTTTTTTCTCTGGCGCTCTTCCTCCCAGTCTCTTCATCGGCGATGGGGGAGGAGGGGGGGGGCGGTCGTCTTCGTTGTCGACCTCGGGGCTAGCGAAGACGACGCGGTGGAGACAGTGCGGCGATGTGGGGGTTGCTCGGGCTCAGCGACGAGCGGTGTTGATTTTTCAAATCTAGGGCGGTTTCCCCTCAAGATCCGCCTGTTTTGGGCAAGATGCGGTCGTGCGGTGAGTTCCCCTCCCTTGGACAACGCTATGTTCTCCCCAGCGACTGGAGTGGCAGTCGGGCGTTGAGCGACGGCGAGGCTCCTCTGCTCCGAGAGTGGTACATGGTGTCCACCACGAGGCACTTCACCTCCGACGGCGAGGCTCTTCGGCGCTGATGGCGAGGCGGTCGCAGCCTGCAGTGGGTCCTGGGGTGGTGGCCGAGGTTGGTGCGAGGGAAGCCGCCGGTTGGTGCGTTTCAGTGCTTTGGCGAGCTAAGCGGGAGGAGAAGGGGAGGTTGTCGGAGATGGAGATCGAGATCCAGCGAGGGCCACGTTTTCGGTGGAATCCGAGGAGCTGCAGAAGGCGTGCACGGCCGGGGGAAAGGCGACAATGCTAGAGGAGGCGGAAAAGCTCTCCAAGCGTCTCAGCGGTAGTGACGGTGTGCCGCAGCAGGGACAGTTACTAGTTGTGGCACTTTGCGCTGGCAGCGCTCAGGGTGGTGTTTGTGCTTGTGCTGCGCCCGAGGGCACAACAGCATTGTGTATGGGCTGTAAGCCGCGCTGTCGGGTGAGCTCGGTGGCGATGGCCGAGGGTTGCGTTTGTTACTGGATTGAGTTGCTTTACTCTTTGTATTTTTCTCTTCTGAGGTTTTCTTTCTTCTGAATGAAATGACAGAGTTCCTGTCCTAAGTTTCGAAAAAAAGACTGTGGGGAGTAGAAATCAAATCTAATTATCCATTCGTCAAGGGTATTTTAGTTTTTTCCTATCCATTTATCAGAAGTAATTTAGACTTTTTCTAATTCGTTCACATTTTTGGATTCACCGAATACCTGATGATCTTTAGAGGCTTCTTATCCATTCATCTGCCATTCATCATGATCACAGGACGTGTTTTACTGTAGAGGACAAATAATATGATAGAATTTTTTACACTTTACCCTTTTCTGAATTTTACTACCAATACTACAGGTAGTACTATAATTAGATCTAAATTAATTTTAACCATTAGATTCAAAGGAATGGACAGTTTTTATTGATTTTAATTCACTGTAAAAGATCATGTAAGTTCGCCGTAAAGTGGACTCTAAGACCCCGTTTGGCAACTTGGAACCAAGGTGTTTCTACTAGAATCTGGGAGAAACCCAGGCAAACAGACTAAAACTTGGAACGATTCTCCTCAGAACGTTTCTTCTTTTTCTACACCGTGGTTGAATCACCCTCAACCCTGTTTCACTAGTTTCTACTAGAATCTGGAACCATACCAAACGGTTTGCAGAAAGTGAGTCTGATTCTACCTGAAACGTTTCTACGAAGAATCTGGAACCGTTTCCGTTTCTACTAAAATCTAGAACCGTACCAAACGGGGCCTAAATCCCGACGCCAACGTGGAGGCCTCCTGAACCGTCATGAAATCACGTTTTGGATGGCTGTGATTGAAGCGGACTCATACATGAAACTTCAATTTCTCCCTGCCCTTGTACCGGGCATCCATTTCAGATATGACTGGCCTTCCAGGCGAGAGAAGATTTCTATGGAGATTCAAGAAATCACGATGGACGGTAACTAGGGGGCATCCCACATGTAGACTGTTCCCTTAGAAGATTTTTCCCTTGCGGCTGTGGCATTCAAGCTTTTGAACAGCGCAGGGCAGGGGATGCATATCCACAGTAAATTAGAGAATGATACTAGGTCTATTGGAATGCTTATATCGCACTACTACATAACGATACAACACTATCTCTTTATCTGAATTGGTTCCTAATTTTTCGGGAAAAAACTTATAGTGATAGATGACTCGGTGTGGACGCGAAATATGGTGTAAATTGTCATTATTGGTTTGACCTCAAAACCGATAATGATTTCATAGTCATCACCATCAGTTCTTAGGTCCGAATCGATAGTTATATTATACGTATCACTATCGGTTCTAAGGTTAGAACTGATCCATAGTGTTGTGGTTATGACCACCTGTGTGTGTTTTTTGTGGGTTCTTTCCTTTCTTTTTATAGGAGGGGAACATGGGGGATCCATCCCTTCGTGCGCGTCCCATTTTACTCTTCCCGACCGGCCCCGAAGCGGGATCTTATCGTCTTCTTCTTCTCTTTTCTTTGGTGTCGATTTATTTAATGGAGTTGTCGGTGTGTCCTTGTGGATTGCGCAGGGTGCGTTCCTCCGTTGCCTCTCGCTACCTTTGCTTCGCTCCGCATTGTAGGTTAGTCAAGCAATGCCTCGCTTGCTTAGCTCAGCTGATAAAACATGGGCCATAAGCTTCATTCACCCGATGGCTCGGGATATGATAGGCTAGAACTTTGTAATCTGAACCACTACAATAGCCCGCATGGCTGTGGATTGATTTCATCTTTTCCTCAAAGAATGACATTCGAGGCCCAAATATTATCCATTGGCTGTTCGGTGTATGAAGGAGGGCCATCTTTTACAGTTTCTGTAAGACAAGCGGTTTCCTTTTGGTCAAGATAAGGATAGTAGTGGGGGAGGTTCCATAGAGCTTATTCCACTCATCGGCATTTTTGGCTCCTCCCGACTCCATCCTCTTCTTCATCTTCGTAGCTTTTTCCCTCCAATGGGTCCTCGACGCGCCCCTCGAGCGAAATTGGTTTTAAGCGAGAGGGACGCGAGCTTTGTCCCTCTTCAGGGCGCCTGCTTGACTTCGCGAGCTAGATCTTATGGCCCGGAACCCGGCATAACCTCGCATATCCATCGTTCCCCTGGCGCGATGAAGTTCCCCGCCCCGAGCCACTGAGGTCAGCCGTGGTTCGCCCTTCTTAGAAGCCGGACTTCGATTCCCCGCTTCCCCTCTAGTGGGATCTATATTGGCGGGCCTTTCAAGCGGAGCTTCGCAACTCACTCCGAATGCTATTGTCCGGATGGCGGTGTTAGATTGGGCATTTCGAGCCGTGGATTCAGATTGACCGTTTGTTTTCTCCGATAGAGGACGCATTTTGGCAACCTAAATTTCACCGGGTTGGGGAGGAGGACCACCGATCTTGCTTCGCTCCTTAAACTTTCAGACGAAAAAGATCTTTGGCCAAAGAGATCCCCGTGGCGCCGCTAAAGGTAAATGGGAGTCGGGTTGGATGCACCGGTGGTACTACCAGAGCTAGAGCGGCCGACTTCCCCCTTCGCACTTCCTTGGGGCTTGTGAGGACTATCCGCCGCCGAATTGGGACGCCTTAATCTGCGAAGAGGCCCGATCGCTTTCGATTTCCTGAGGGCCCTTCGACATCAAAGCTCTATCTACCACTTGGTGGAGGAGTATTGTTTATGTCGCATCGATCCTCCGCAAGGAACCCAGCGATTACTTTGGATTGGTCCCTGGAGGAGATATCTCCGTGGTCCGACCGAGGGATGCAAGACTTAGGGCGCGGAGGCTGCGGAAAAATTGGCTCGCAGACTCACGGTCCGTGCAAGACGGCCGAATATGAGGCTGCTATGAGTGCCATTGTGGGCGACGATGCCCTCGCTTCGCCGAATGGGGACTTCGAGTCGCTCCTCATCCCGAGGATCAGTTTCTCCCTCGTCCTTGGCAGCGAGATCGATTCGTCTTGCTCCGCCTCAGGCCACCAATGCTTCCGGGGGAAGTGGAGGCTCAGAAGACGATGGCGATGAGGAGGCGGACTGGAATGAGGAGTCCAGTGATGAAGGTGATTCCTCTGAATCGGTTGCCGCCACATCTCTCGCCCCCGCTCCATCCGATATGATTTGCAACACGGGACTTTCGGAGCATTGCTTGCGGCGATCGAGGAGAAGCGATCCCCTAGGACACCTCTTGCTTCGATTCTCCGCCGCGTGGGCTACGATCGGGTTACATTCTTTGGGTGGGGCCAGCCTCTCGCCCCTTCCCGGACCCGATCTCTGTCTCAGAAACGGGATTGCTCGAGACCGCCTTCGGTCCGCTTTAAATCGGACACAACACTTCCGGTCCCTGTTCCCACTCCGTCGGCGAGTAGGCAAGCTGACGGGGGGCAATCTCCTGGGTACTCTTTCTTGGCCATCCCTGGCGTCGATCTTGTTGACTTGGCAGGCGATGATGAAGGTAATGCCGGTTATGGAGGATGCAGGATCGCGGGAGCGTGGGCGGCGTGGCGGAGGGAATTTGGTGCTCCTTCAGCGGATTCTTTGAAAGCCGTCGGTTTTGAAGCTCGCGATCTTGATTAAACATTTCTACTCGATACTCCGTAAGTGAAGGGCGTAAGGTCTTACTCCCGATACTTTTCCTTGACTCATTAGGGTATGATGTCTCTCTAGGGCTTGACGAAGGCCGTGCAGGGGTGATAACGCTGGAGGCGGGAAAACTTTAGAGCCATCGTAGCAGGGATCGGGCAAGGACGCCTCCGATTCCTTTGGCTCACATGAAGGAAGGGGTATAATCCCGCTGAAGCTGCCCCCAGGAGGCTCCTTTCTCCGCGAGGGGCTTTATCTCGCGTCAGGCGGCCCCTGGCAGCTCCGTTCCTCCTTCGTCGGTTCGACTCACAAACTTTGTGGCTTCGCATTTTGAAGGAGGGATACCATGGATCTCACTCACAAGAAAATGCGTACCGCCTTTTCTCCTTATAGTAAATCCATAAATTTATTTGGGAAGTGAACGATCTTGCCCTTTGCGAAATGTCGATGGATCATCATCTTAAGGTGTTTATTTATTTCCGTTGTTCTCGTTTGTCTCTGTATTCCTACTATCTGCTTCTTCACCCCGTGATGTCTCTTTTACAGTATCGTGGCTTCGAAATGGTTCGCCGCTTTCGGGCATATTTTGATAAATTCAACGAAGGGGTTCGATGTGCGGCGGCTAAGAAAGCAGTAGAAGAGCTGGAAACGGAGAAGGCCCATTTGTCGAGGCGCTCAGTTCTAGTGAGTCCTTGGCTAGGGCCCAAGTCGAGCGGCACAAAGCCAAGACTTAGCGGTGAAAAATGTCAAACTTGAAGGGCTATCTCCATGATGAGGAGCCGCTTGGCGAAGAAGAACGGGCTCGCTTAGCGAACGGAATGAGAAAAAGAAGGAAGATCGTATAGAAGAGCCAAGGGCCTCTTAATCTGTGGCGGATGAGGCCAAGAATATCAAGAAGCAAGCGGAGGAGTTTCCTTCCCATTTCGCGACGCGGGGCGAGGCTCGGATGCACCTCCGCAACGCCGACGGCAGAGGAGAGTTATGAAACGATCCGGAAGGAAATGGATTCCATCGCTTCAGCTCATGAAGCGGCCAAAGCCTTTTGCAACGACTTCCTCGATTTGGCATCGGCCAGCGCCTCAGAGCCGTATTCCCCTTCTCACCTGAAGCTATTTCTTTTCTCACGAAGTCTACTAAAATTTTTGGGGACTCGGCGTTAACCTTCGGGGACTACTGCGCGAGGCTAGGCTCTGTGAGGACTGCTCAGTTATTGGAGGCGAAGGGATGCACACATGTTCGCGAACATTTTGGTTCTTCCTCCGCTTCTGTATCTTCGCCCGGTTGGTGACCTCCTTCCTCCGTGAAGCCCTCGCGCTTTCCGGTTGTCCTCGAGCTTTATGTCGATTCTGAGGCGATGGCGATAATGTTGGCGAAGGAATCGATCGTCGTGCTTTCGGGCCGATGGTCGAGTTAGCGAAGGAGCGGAAAAACCGCCCACTTAGTTTGCTCGCTTCTTGCATTATCGCTAACTTTGGAAATGTAAACGCTTGAATTATCGTGTTGCATTTATTTCGACTTTCCGCCTTCTCGCCTCTTCGGCTTCACGGGTTGACATTTACCGCAATTCCTCGAACTTTGTTGCTTAGTAGTGTATATACGCATGACGATTGTACCATTTGGGGTCCCCTCGAGCACCCTTTCTCTCCCTGCATACTTTGTTCATCTTAGCGCCCAACATTCCGAGATGGACGGCCAAGCTCCACCCCCTGCCGTCGTCGACGACCTCCCCTTAGTTTTCAACCAGGGACGAGGCTCGCCACTCACCGGCGGTGGTCAACGAAGAAGATGAACTCGATGGAATACGATTTGGCCCTGGAGGAGCTGGCGCGGGAGGAGGCCATCGCTCGTGATATTTCAAGCGTTCACCTTCTAGTGGCGGCGTTCCCGCAGCTCTACGAGGTGACGGATGCTCTTGTTGCGGCAGTACACCGTGCGCACAACGAGTAGTATTGGTCGTATGTGTAATGGACCCTGTTTCCGGTGGCACCGATATATATATATAAAAAGAATATCATTTTCTGCACTGCTTCTTTTATCTCTTTTTGCCGTTCCTGCTTCATTCTCGAGACTGGGATCAGCAACGTGATCGCCCATGTTGATCTGTATATATATATGTATATACTTATACATACATATTTTTTGAAGCTTGTCGTGTCGCATTGTTCGAGCGGTTGTTACTGTCTAAGGATCTGAGGGTCTCGATTACCCATGGAATAGGACGGGGTCATGGTCGCCGGCCTATTTTCGGGGTTTTTCCAGGGACTTTTAGCCGTAGGCTTGGGGGCAGAACCTCGGGCTCCTTGGAAAGATGAAGCAAAGTATAAGCCTAACTTATCGCGTGTCAAATTTGAGCCGGGCCGTAAGATCCCATCGGGGGAGGGTTATGCTTGCACCTAACTTCTCCGCGTTCGTCTTTGACCGTAGCCCCAAGCATTTAGGACGAGTGGACAGGTGGGCAGTTAACTTTATTCTACATCGATAAATTCCTACCCGACTCGAGGCTGCGATCCCGAGCGAGGCTGCTCCTACCGGCGCGAGTGCGGGTCTCGGGCGAGCAGGTGGGCTTTGGCCCGACCAAGCGTTAATCCTACGGCGAGGTGCGGGTCTCCGAGCGAGTGGGCTTTGGCCCGACCAGCGTTCGTAGGCTCCTACCGTGGTGCGGGTCTCCTGGGCTTTGGCCCGACCAAGCGTTCGTAGGCTCCTACCGGTGCGGGTCTCCGGAGCGAGGAACGGGTGGGCTTTGGCCCGACCAAGCGTTAGGTCTCGGAGCGAGGAAGGTGGGCTTTGGCCCGACTGCGTTCGTAAGCTCCTACCGGCGGTCTCGGCTTTGGCCCGACCAAGCGTTCGTAGGATCCTGAGTGACGTCAGCCGAAACCTTTGCTTGAGGGAGACTTTTTCTTCTTTATTGATGGAGACACAGTTTTATACACACGCATCACATTACGTAAAGTAACTACGGGTAGAACCTTTTCAGTATTCCAAGTTCTCGGCACCTCCTTGCCTTGCAGCGTAACGAGCTTATCGCCCCTTTTGTCGTGGATTCTTGGATAATATACGGTCCTTCCCACGTTGTTTCCAGCTTGGCAAAGGTGGTGCCGCTTTCTTTAGCACCATGTCTCGGGGCTAGGCTCGACCTTCTTGTTGAAACTGTTGAGGCTTTCGCGTATGCTTGTATGGTGTTCGAGGGCTTGAAGTTTCTGTTCTTCCTCAAGTCGCAAGTATCCTCTATATCTTCTTGTCTTGGAGCTTTAATCACTTGTATCTGCGGAAACGGCTTCTTCTCCAAATACAAGTCGAAATGGAGAGAATTCGTCGATGTCCGAAGGGCCCATAAAACATTAGCTCGTCCGCCACGAACCCTTGGCCGAATCGTGGAGTCTTTTAATGCCGTCGAGGATCAACCCATTTGCTCTTTCAACGGCCCCGGATGTCAAGCAGATTTCTATCCCGATACCCTCGCGGAACCTCCAGGAGTCGAATTGAGACCGGACCGCATATGATTGTTTTCCACAGAAATTTTCTTGTCGCCTCGGTAGTGATTTTCGCGATCCACCTAGAGAAATAGTCAATTGCGACGATCACGGAGACTCGCTCGGGCTTTGGGCAATGCTCCCACTATGTCCATTCCCCACTTGGCGAAGGGCCGGGTTACAATTCGGTGCCTTCTTCGACATCCAGCATGCGTGGCAATGCTGGACCACCTCTTCTTTTTAATGCAGGGCCAATAAAGTCCCATCCGGAAGACCTTTCAGTGAGGCTTCGGGGCTTGGTGTGCTCCACAGTCCCCTGGTGCGCCTCTTGTAGGGCTTGTATCCCTCTTCGCGTGAAATGCAACGAAGCCATGGAGCCAGTCCATTACGGAAGAGCAACCCTTCTATTATGGCATATTTCTTTGCTCGCCTTTCCACACGCCTTGAAGATGCCTCATCATGAGGTAGCTTCCTGTAGAAGGTAATCGTACACTTCGCTTCTCCTCGACCCTCGTTCTAGTGACTACATTCACATGCGAGGCGGCTTGGAGTTCTTCAAGAAAACCGTGGGTGGTAGGGTCCCTCCGCTTGCAGCGATCTTTGCCAATTCATCTGCTCTTGTATTCGAGTTCTCGAATAGCGAGGACGGAAACCCTCGGCCTTTTTCGGTCTGCTTGCTTCCACATACTTTTGGAGTTGCTCGTCCTTTACGATATTCTTTGGAGATTTGTCCTTGGACCAACTTTGAGTCAAGATGGCTCTTCTTGCCCCATGGTTTTTGCCTTTCGTAGCCCCGACAACAATGCTTCATATTCCGCCATGTTGTTAGTCGAAGCGAAGTCTCGCCGCCAACTCGCTTTCACGATCGCTGCAATCCCAGCTCCTTTTACTCCCCATGATCCATCCGAATTGATGGTCCATACCGGAATCCTCCCCTCTTCGGAGTCGGCGACGTCCATTCTACCAGTCGGCCAAAACTTGACTCTTGATGGCGGTCGCGGGATTATCCCCAACTCAAAAGATGCTAGTTCGACCGCCCATTTCTTTGATGCGCCAGCTCTCCCTATTGGTCAACATCGAGCCGAGGATATGCGGTTGGTACTTTGATACTGTGGGCTTGGAAATAATGGCGAGCTTCCGATGCCATTAGCGTACATCAACTTCTCCATTTCCGTATCGCAACCTCGCCTATTGGTTGTTTGCTGCTAAATACAATAAAGCTCCTCGCCTTGCTTCGTTGGCACTTCCATAAGACTTTGCTTCAATTTGTCGGCGAGCTGGCATTCCTCTGTCAGCGAAGGTGCTTGAAGATGGGTAGACTCTGCTCCGCGGACTTAGGAGGAAGCGGTTGAGGGCGGCAAGCCTTCCCGCTAATCGTTGTACTTCTTTCACATTCTGGCGGGGCCATGTCTTGGATAGCTCTTATCTTCTCGGGGTTCGCCCGATGCCTCGTTGCGACACCAGAATCCCAAAGCAATTTTCCCGCATCTATTCCAAAGACGCACTTGTTGGTTGAGCTTCATCCTTTCACTCTTAGGCTGTTGAAAGTCTCCCGAGGTCGGGCTAAATGGCCTTCCTTCTTCTCGCTTTTAACGATGATATCATCGACGTAAGCTTCACGTTCCTTCCTAATTGGTCCACGAAAACCTTGGCGATAAGATCGGTGCAAAGGTAGCACCTGCATTTTTAAGACCAAACGGCATCCGAACAAAACAATAAGTGCCAAAGGGGGTGATGAACGCCGCCTTATCCTCGCCCTCCTTCCGCATGTAAATTTGTGATACCTGCAGAATAAGCATCAAGGAAGCTCATCCTTTCTCCGACCCGAGAGGTTGAGTCAACGAGTTGATCGATGCGGGAGGAAGTCATCTTTAGGCACGCTTTGTTGAGGTCGGTGAAATCGATACACATCCTCCAAGCCCCGCTTTTTGACCAGGACCACATTGGCCAACCAACTGCATGGATCGCCTCCCGTACGATTCCGGCTTGGAGGAGCTTCACCACTCGGCCTTGGCCGCAGCCTTTGCCTCAGTGGAAAGCTTTGGAGCTTCGCTTTGGTTTGACACTCTCGGCGGTTGCCAAGGCGTGCTCGGACGGTCTCCCTTTAACCCCGGAAGGTCCTCCTGTCCCCATCTGAATCTTGTCTCGTATTCCCTGGAGAAGGCTGCATTAAGTGTTTTTTCTTCGGGTGAGGGTATGGCGAGAGTTATAGTCCTCTCTCCTCCCGTGGAGGGGCACTCGCCTGTTTCACCCTGGGTTGCTGGTTTGAGAGCCATTTCCCGAGGCATTGTTGTTAGGTCCTCGCTCTGGGGTGGTATGAACATACCCAACCCGCCGAAGGATTTTCCATGTCTATTTTCCAAGGGCTTGGTCTCCTTTGACCGTGATAACGCCACTTCCCGGCTGTGATCTTCATACATAGGAATCCGTGCAGTGGATAATCACGCCATGGCCGTCGGCGATCCTCGACCGAGGATGGCGTTATATCGAAGGGTATATCCATCACGCCGAATGTGACTAGGTTGGATATTTGACTTTGTGACGTCGCGAAGGTGACCTCTCCCCACTTGTCCGAGGGTGTTAATCAGGCCCCCAAAGCCCACCAATGGTACCTCCGACTTCTTCAATGATCGCGGGGTATCATCATTTGTCGGGTGCCTCCCGAGAGAATGTCCGCAAGACTTCCCCATCAATCAACACTCGACTAACTTCGCACTTTCGGCGATGATTGCCGTTACGACCAGAGAGTCTTGATGTGGAAATGCACTCCCGCCGTGATCTTCTTGTGTAAAAATGATTGGTTCAAATTCCTTCTGGCGAGCCGACGGCTGAGACCTACGTGGTTAATTTGCCTTGCGTAAGCCTTCCTTTGTCTTTCGGACGAGAGGTGTGAGGATGACCCCCGGCGATAACATTAATTACGCGTCGAAGTCGATGACTCCTGAAGGGGAGGAGGAGGACGGTGTTCACGAGGGCGATGCCGGCGCTGTGGGGTGAATACCCGCACCTTCGCTTTCTTCGAAGCGGCGATAGCCTTTCAATTACCTTACAAATGTGCGGTGTCATGTGTGTTGTTGTCGCCATGATATTCACGGTATACCCTTTTGGCTTTGCTCCTCCTGGCATCCAAACAGATTCCTCCCTTTGGCCTCCCTCGCTTCCACCGGTGAACTCCATTTTTCTTTGTCCTCCAAACCTTCCCTGGATTCGCCCGATTTTCCACATAGTGAATCCTCCTTCCCTTGTCTCTTCAAGTTGGTTCTGCACGCTGCCGTTCCTTCGCGCGGCCCTCGTGGAGGATCTTTCCTCCGGTCCCTCTTGCGTGGGTTCATCTCTTCGTTTCGCAGATGGCCCGCCTCCCTCCGAGATGATCTTCCTCCGCCTCGCGTATTCCTCATCTTTGCGAACAGCTCTTCCACAGAGCGCATTTCGCGTGCAAGTCTCTCCGCCAACGCCTTCAGAACTCCAAAACGCCGCGGCGTTGATTATGGTTGTGTCGCTAACCCTCCGAACTTGGCATTTGACTCGAGAAAATCTGGAAATAGCTCTTTAGGTTTCGCTTCACGTTGTTTAATTGCAAACAGGTCGCTTTCCTCTTTAATCCCGCCAACGCTGCCTTGAAAATTGCCTTCAAGTTTTGCCCGAGTCGCGCTTGGTGATAGAATTTGGCTCCAGGAAGAATACCAGGATAAGGCTATCCCCTCCAATGCCAATAATAGCAATCCTTTGGCTTTGATATCGCTATCACCTCGGCTAATTCCATGGCCAGTATCATAGACACGGAGAAATTCTCTTGGGTTGGTTTTTTGCCATCATACGGTTTTACTGCGTGGGGAGTTTGAAGCTTCCTGGTGAGGGCCACCTTTTGTTCAAGCCCGACGCGAGAGGGTTCAAATCGCTTTCTTCCTTCCGTTCTCATAATGCACGTTGGAGAAGATACCTCCCGGCTTTGGGTAATCTTGAGATTCCTCACATCTCCATTCTTGTTGTTCCTGCAAGCGTTTTACTTCGCCATAAGCCTTTCGTTGGCCTCCATCGCCGTATGTTAGGGTCGATCGCCTCTTGACTCCCGGTCCCCCTTCAAGCCCCCTTTCCGCCCTTTTCCGACTTGGCGGCGGTGGGGTTGAAGCCTCTGCTATGTCTCCTCCCATGGTCGGCGTGTACACCTGCAGTTGGGGGACGCCGTTTGGGGGCGCGCTTGCGCGCCGTCGCCGGAGTTTGAGGAGGTGGCGCCCCTGGAGCTTCCCTTGTTGTTGCTGGGGCCAAAACGCGATCCTCCTCGTTTAGAAGTCCGCGCGATTGACTTCTGGTGGATCGTCTGGATCCGCTCGCTCCGACCGTTGTCGTTGCTCCCGTCGGCGGCGTCTCCTTAGACACTGCCTCTGCTCCCTTCTTTGGTGGCATGGTTTTTTGGAAATCGTGTTCGTCGTCTAGACTGGTGAGCTTCACGTTCTTCCTCTCCCCACGGACGGCGCCAGTGTTGTGGTTATGACCACCTGTGTGTGTTTTTTGTGGGTTCTTTCCTTTCTTTTTATAGGAGGGGAACATGGGGGATCCATCCCTTCGTGCGCGTCCCATTTTACTCTTCCCGACCGGCCCCGACAGGATCTTGTCGTCTTTTTCTTCTCTTTTTGCTGGGTGTCAGATTTATTTAATGGAGTTGTCGGGTGTGTCCTTGTGGATTGCGAGGGTGCGTTCCTCCGTTGCCTCTGCCGCTACCTTTGCTTCGCTCCGCATTGTAGGTTCGTCCGAAGCAATGCCTCGTTTGCTTAGCTCAGCTTCGGATAAAACATGGGCCATGCTTCATTCACCCGATGGCTCGGGATATGATGGGCTAGACTTTGTAACTGAACCACTACACATAGTAATCACTATCGGTTCTTAGGTTGAAACCGATAGTGATGTGATATGTATCACTATCGGTTATGAGGTTAGAACCGATTATGATAGTACATATACCACATACCAAACAACTTGACCTTTCGGCTTTTCCTCTTGATTCAGTCATATACCAAAAGCCGAGGTGTTACCCTCGTGCTTGACCTCTCGGCTTCCCCTCCATTCTATAAAAGATGGAGTTTACTCATCTCCGTCCGCATTGCCCCTTCTCCTCTCTACCTGTTCGACGTCTGCATCGCCCATTCGTCTTCCGTGACCCCTTGTCAGATCCCGGAAAAACAATTCCAAAATCCTCGGTGTATTATGTACTAGTCCAGAAAAAGATTGTACACACAGTAAAATGATAACACAACACATCCATCGCATTTATTAATAATAATCAGAGTACACATTAAATATGGCACGCATGCCAAATAAAAGATTACAGTGGAAACAAGATATAACCAGTAGTAGAGCCCAATACAATTGCCACAGGCAATCAACTTGGGCAGTGGCCTAGTTAACCTGGTCATCACCAACATAAAACTCCTCTAAAAATAACAGCGTAAGCAAGGGTGAGTACAAAAGTACCCCGCAAGTTACACGGAAATGCATTTTAATGAAAGGATAACAAGGGAAGGCTATATGGTTAAGTTTTTACTCAAAGCAAACTTTTCAATATTCTAAGTAATTTTTAATGGCATATTTTTAGTAAAGAAATATTTTCTTTTAAACAATTTTTCACACAAGATTTCTTCTATGAAGTGTTTTTGATCGTACACTGGGCACAAAGATCAATGAAGAAAATCACTAACAAGGATGACCAAAAACATCCTTCTATGAAGTGTTTTGGTAATATGAGAGATGAGTTTGTGTGGATATTCATGCATAAATGCTTTTAAAAGATGATAAAATAACAGAAAAACTAAAAAACGGTATACCGTTGCAACGGTATACCTCTGAAACTCATGAAACTTATGATTTTTTGCACTGAAACTCATGAAACCTAGCACTAAAAACTGATAAAACATGAAACTGATAAAACTAAACACTGAAACTCATGAAACAAGCACTGAAACTGATAAGTTTCATAAGTTTCATGGCTATACCGTTGCAACGGTATACCGTTCCCTAGTCACTCTCTAAAATAAATAAGGGAAAATAGGTAAACTAGCATCGAATCTACGTACATGCACACGTTATAATTTACAACAAGCTTGCAGAACAAATGTGCCTTGTAAAAAGAAATAGAGGGATTAAATATTATTAATGCACCACAATGTTTTGCAAGAGAAACATTATTTCTTTAGGTCTTTTACCTAAAAATAGGGTACTTATATTTCTTTATTCTAAAACCAACATGAGAAGCAAAAACACCTGTTTTATTTTATAAAATGTACAAGTCTTTAGCTGTTCTGTTCGGCACAGCAAGGACATACGTTTAATCTACGTACTGTGGATTTATTGGAAAGTAAGTTGAAACTGTACCAAAACATCTGCTTAATTTAGATATAAATAAATACTTAAATAATCGTCCTTTTGTAAGTGTTTCATCACCCATGCATACAGAATCTTTGTTTGGGTGTAGTGAATCATGAACAAGTCAGCATCCATGCATGCAGCCAGTAGGTTCAACGCCAACTTTATAACAAAACAGCCCTTTTGCATTACGTACATGCATTGCGGCACCATACATATATAATGCGATACACGTAGGGTCGCACCTACAAAACAAGCATATCTAGTTTTCTTGGATACAAGACAGGATGAACATGGAGCAATACGTAACTGAAGCAAAATAAGTTCACACAAACTCAAGTAAACCACACAGTCAGAGGATGAATTTCCGTACGTAATGTTGCCGCACGCCCATACATACATATAGACAGACAGACAGACAAAGACCTGCAGCGACTAGCTTCAAGCAAGTTTCTGTCACGAATTACTGCTCTCCTCTGAAGAGCTCTAGGCAGTGCTTCTGGTCCAGGTTCCTGCTCCAGAACTTCTTGTAGTACTCGTCGTAGGTGTAGCTCCGGTACACGGGCGCGTTGCCGTCGCCGACGAGCTTCCCCGCGGGGCTGATCACCGCGCTGTTGCACGGGCACAGGAAAGATGCCACCGACAAGCGCTCTTGCACCGCGTTCACCACCGCGCGGTGCCACACGCTCTTGTACGCGCCGTTGCTCAGCGCCTGTATATATATACATAATACATTCATGCATGTGCGTCAACGCGTACGGTGTTGCAACCGCGTTAATTGGAACATCGCATTTCCAGGAGTTACCTGTAACTGGTCGCCTATGTTGACGACGAGAGCGTTTGGCCGAGGGTCGACGGAGATCCACTGCTTGCCGTCCTTGAGGACCTGGAGGCCGGCGACGTGGGGGTCCTGGAGGAGGATGGTGAGGGCGTTGGGGTCCGTGTGCTTGGGCAGGCCGTAGGTGAGGTCGGGCTCGGGGCACTGCGGGTAGTAGTTCACGGCCATGTGCTGCTCCTGCTCGCCGAGCACCTTTTCGATGTAGTCTTCCTCGAGACCGAGGCTGAGGGAGATCGCACCGAGAAGTAGGAACCCCAGCAGGCGAACTTCGCGGCAGTACGCGCTGATGACCTCCCTGCACACCGATGAATGCGATAGAAAAGTGTGCGTGGTTAGAAGTCACTCACAGGGTGGCAGCAGCGGTTGCGGACTTCTGCTGTGAAACGCGCGAAATAGACCAATAGTTTTGTGCGATTAAATTGTAGGTAATGCTAGGATCGGACGTCTGTTTTTTCTTTGAAACAATTTTTTCTACGCATGAAACATTTTTTCCTACGTAGTGAAACATTTTTCTTCGACAAACAGTAAAAAAAAAATTCATACGTTACAAAAAAATATTTCACTACGTTCAAAAAAATGTTGCGACGGCGTTCAAAAAAAGAAAAAAATCGGACGTCCGGCTGCAAATTCTTCTCTTAAATTGTAGTTTTATAAGGTTCGGTGTTGTTTGGTTTAATTTCTTCTGCATCCGAATAAACCCACCAGCTCATGCACGTCTGTAACTAGTTGACTGACTGGTACTGCTATGTGACCGATCGAATATTATTACTCGATCCTGTCATGCATGATGTGGCAACTGGTAATATAATGGAAGTCTTGTGAGCATTGCTTGAATATATACTGCTTACACACGAAGATAGAAATTGGACACCACTGGAATCCGAAGTTCCGAACCATCTATTTCTTCTATTTTTTCAGAAGTCTCAGGCTACTCTCCGCATCTATTCTAAAAACAGTACTATAGCCATCCTTTTGTCCGTGGCGAAGAATTGTGGAAAATTAGCCTCTCGTGATGAACATGCATATGGACACTCTTGACATACCAACGCATCGAAGCTAGAATACATTTTGACAGAACAAAAAATGTATTGATGGTTTGCAAGTAGCCAAGTACTATTCAGCTAGATAAAATGATTTTCATGCATTCGCGTGAACAACACACGCAGGAATACAAACATGCATGGTACTATATATTAAGTTCCCTCCTCTGCACGTTGCAGCATGATAATATAAGGAAATCTACATTCTTCCGTCATCTAATGAAATCTATATTGTTCCGTGGACGGAAGGCAAAACAGTGTAGGGACAAAAAGTATAAAAGCGTCCTTCGGCAAAAGTGACAACGCCACTACTACCTTCGGCAAAAGTGACAACGCCACTGCGTGTTCAATTAGCTCGAATAGTGCGCGGCACTTGTGTTCTGGAGGATTTTTAAAAAATAACATTATTTTAATTAAAATTTACAGAATTAATACGAGCAGAGGTTCCAGTACACCATAAGCTATGCTAAGGCATGGAAAGCGAAATAGAAGACATTGAAAATAAGATTTGGTACGTACGAAGACCCATATTGGAACTTGCTAGGTATGTTTCAAGTGACCAGGAAAGGAATACTGACACTTATGTTGGTATTTTTGAACAGTCTTCTGAGCGCTTCCTTGGGAAGATGGTACTCAAGCGTGTATTCTTTGCTTTCGGTGTATATATCAACACGTTCAGACATTGCCGTCCATTGTTACGCGTGGACGGAACATTTCTAACTAGGAAGTACAAAAGCCAGATATTGACTATCATAGGAGTAGATGGCAACAATCAGGTTCTTCCTTAGCACTCACATTCGTGGAGGGTGAGAACACTGATAGCTGGCTCTTGTTTATAAGG
Source organism: Rhipidocladum racemiflorum (assembly GCA_036346355.1). Lineage (NCBI taxonomy): Eukaryota > Viridiplantae > Streptophyta > Magnoliopsida > Poales > Poaceae > Rhipidocladum > Rhipidocladum racemiflorum. Next base: position 62,805,685 of record CM070576.1, on the reverse strand, counting down.
AACGTTAAAGTCGGTGTTGTGGATTAACGGTATGGAGTGTGTCATACACGATCGGCATCCTGGCCTGTTGAAGGCATCCTGCAGTTGCAGCGAAGTGAAGATGAGACACATCCATGGCCTGATTTGTGAAGTATGTCGTGCAAATGGCACATAGGTGCCAACTCCTACAAGCAGTTCAAGAACAAAGAGTTGATGAAGCTTTTTAAGAGGCTGTACGGCCAGAATCAACAAAGAAAGTTTGATGCATTGTGGAAGAAGTTAGACGAGCAGACATCAAGGCATACAACGGAGGCAGCGAAGAGCCGAAGAGGGTAATGCCTTCTCCAGGGGAGGCCCCAGTAGCGCTGGAAGAGTTACCCACAGACCCTCCGCACTTGGTTCGGAGGAACAAAAGGGCTATGAAATGCTTCTCCATATGATAGAACATGAGCCTAGAGAAAAATGGGCTCTGCTTTATGACACCGATGGCGCCAGGTATGGGGTGATGATGATAAACCTGGCTGAGTTTTACAATTGGGTCATGCGGGGCCTAAGACCCCTTCCCCTGGTTGCTATAGTAGAGGTGTTCTTGTGGCATCATGAAGTATTTTGTGGATCGCCATGGTAGGGCCGTCAGCTGCATGAATGATCCTACTGTGAAATACTCCGAGATGATTCCTACATACATGGAGGAAAAGGGCAAGAAGGGGGAGATGCATAGAGCATTGAAGATGGACATGAGGGAACTTCGTTTTGAGGTACTGTGTAAGGATAAAGCCGGTCATGGGACGAACTGGTGAAAAGTTGCTCATAAATACATCATACATAGGTAAACATGTGTATGCACCTGCAACAAGCCTTGTCTGTTACACAGGCCATGCACACATGTCATGACCTCCTGCTCAATAATCCTTATGGATATGAGTATATTCTTGTCACAATTATTCAATAAGGAAGTACTGACAGCAACTTGGATCGGTTCGCGGGTGTGCTACATGGGGAGGCAGGGTACACACCTTTCACTTCTACTCACAACCCGACACAAAAGTGGCTGGTGCAGTTCTACGTAAGTGCGGTTTGATTTGTCTCATTTTATATTTCGATTTCCCTTGTAGTTCTGGATTTGAGCATTATGTTTAGCAGCCCAAGAGGATGGAGAACGGAGTAGGGGAGTACATCATCAGCCAACACTTTGAGGTGTACCTGATATGGTTGTTCGGCTAGGTCTTATTCTGCTCGTCCCATGAGGACAACGTCAACAAGCACATGATTGAATTCATGAGGACAATTGCGGACGCTGACCTAGAGGAGTTCCCACAGCTGGCTTGGGGACCAGCTGTACTCGTTGCCACCTACCGGGCCCTATGGGATGGTGTCATCATGTGGCGGACTCCTCCATTCTCACCGGGTGCCCTTTGCTGCTTCAGCTGTGGTTGTTCGAGAGGTTCCAGATTGAACGGCCGCAGATGGACTTGGCACCTTACAACGCAAGCATCTACGGGGCCCCTATGGATGACGTTGACCGTCCTACCATGGGGACGTTGTGGTGTCACTGACGAATTAGTACAATAAACTTTATCGTCAATTATATAATGATTTCTCATGTTTCGTACTAACGATCACCTATTTTGCTTTTGTGCAGCCGATTTTCACCCCAGTTACGTCGCACGCTTCATACCTTGAGTGCGTAGTGATATTTGACCAGCTGACAGATGATCACGTCATCTAGCGCCTGTACCTCCCAGAGCTCATCGGGGCGTGCGCACCTCAAGGCCTCTTGCTGTAGTGCGCCAGTGACACCGCCTTTTGGCTGACACGGCATCACCTGGTGTTTGATGTGTTCGTGGATACCTACACCGCCCACCGTGTGATGAGGTAGTTTGGTCTCCGACAGGTGTTCCATGTCCCTACTGGTGACGCTGTCCCGCCGAATGTCCACACGTTAGTTCTCTTTTATATTACTTTCAATTGCATCAGTCTTTTGAATATCCTTGCTAATGAGGTTATGTTGTGAATCTCTTTATGCAGACAAACACGCAAGGGCTTTGTTGGTACTGCGAGTAGGGTGGCACGCATGTTGCCTCATGCTCAGCAGTGGGCGTAGGCTTTGGCGAACGTGCACGAGGAAGCTACCCCTTACGACCACGACACGTATGATGACTACATCTAGTGGTTCAGCAGACACACACACGTTCGAGTTGTGCGTGTCGTGAACTCGCCTCCGAGACACGTTCCCTCCACGGCTGAAAGCCTACCCTACGCAGCTAGACTCTGCTTTTCATCGATTAGTTAGTACTTTTTATCACATGTCGTATAATGTAGCGTTAATATAATATCAACATCTGCTTTCTTCTGACAACGGTGGAGACACATTTAAATCCTAGTTCAAATCAGCTGAAATTTTTTCTAAACTTTTAATTTAATACTCTGCAAAGTTCTCTATGATGTAAAATTATCAATTGAAATATCCTGTGTTTTATTTTATAAAATTCTGGCAATTGGGATTGCTAAATTTTTCATTTGCAGAAAAAGATTTATTTCAAGGGCTAAACTGCATTAATAATTTTTGATACATTTTATCGTGTGTTGAAAATGATATTTCTAATCTCTAGTAAAAATTTCGGATATGTTTTGTAAGTATTTATTTTTTAATAATTCTTTTAATACATTTCTCAGATTTTGACAATTTCAATTCTTTAATCTTTAAGGGCAATAAAATTGGATATTAACTTTTGGAAAGCATACCACAAATAGATATTTGAATGAAGAATATTTAGTAAAAATTTTAACATCATGTAATGTACTCATTATTTTAAATAAATCTTCCAAAGCTGCAAATGATATTAAAGTTGATTGTTTTTAAATCTTTATTTCTAATCAATACTTTCACATTGATTTTTGGACCAAGGTAAAAGTGAATTCAGGTCAAATTTACTTTAGGGTCAAATTTTCTTACTAAGTTATTTCCATTTTACTACCTTTTATCTTTTTAATATTTTACTTATTAATTCTCTTTTTAAATTAATTCCACCTAACGTATTCTTCTGGACATGTTCAGTGTCGTAGGTGGCCGGGGACCACACGAGGGGTCGCACCACGCTGGGGTGCTTGCTAGTTTTTTTCCCTTTCATACATGATGTACTAACCGGATATAATAAGTTACTGAAAATTTAGTTCGATTTCTTTTGTTTTGATGATTCCTTTCCTATTCGAGTTGTCTATTTTACTGTGTTTTGACAACATACATATAATAGTTGTATCCTACCGATTGAACAACACGCATCAGCAGCTTTGCAGAGCGATTTGACAACGCGTAAACAATAGATGTATCCTACCGATTGGACAACATGCAATAGTAGCTTTGCAGAGCGATTTGACAATGCGTAGACAATAATTGTGTCCTACCGATTGGACAACACGTAGCAACAGCTTTGCAGAATGATTTGACAATACGATCCAACCAGGTTTGTCATACCAAGATGACAACACGCTGCAAGCAACATTTTCAGTTAGATTTGACAACACTCTGCACACTGTGGAGTGACAATACAATGTCTATTTATCTCTCTTCCAAAGTGCAGTGACATGGCCTGTAAATATCACTAGCCACCCAGGCAACACTTCTTCACTACCCCAACCTCCACTACATTACAATGACAGACAAAGGAGGCACCTTAAGACGTGGGAGGGGTAGTCGGGGAAGACAGGGTAATACCGCACCTCGAGCCACCAACCCTTCATGGTTTCGAGGCCACGACTCTTCACTTAGGAATGTGATATCTGCGGTCCCTACGACCACGATCCCCCCAACGCAGATCTTCCCATTCGAACAAGGGATTACTACAACCCGAAAAACCCAATCCACTATGGTCGCCCACTTGACCACTTGATCTGGTCAACATGCAAGCACGACCTCGATGCCATTGTCCAGGTTTGTGACCCCTTTCTAGCCTAGGACATCGTTTCTACTGATGCCCTCTATTCATGGTAATCACTACAACTCTTACATACCATTTCATGCATGTCTTGCTATATGACACATACTCTAACTTGCAGACTGAGGATTGCAAATACACTGAATGCTGGACAAACTATTTCCATGAGTAGCTAAACATTACATCGCCACATTATTGGTACGCCTTTATGAAAAAGAAGAGGAACTCACTTAGGTGAAGAATGAGAATGATCAGCTCCGTAGGCAGAACATAGAACTCCAGACCCAGAACGATTACCTACGCCATCAAAGGCCAAGGAGATGAACAATGAGGAGGTCGTCCACCTCGGCAGCGACTACCATACTTACTGCCGTGGCGGCAATGCGAGCTGCAATTGTGATTGCCACTACCATAACCAGCAACCCCGTCCACGCCGTCCCGATGATCAACACTCCATGTGGGTGCCGTATGGTTACTCATTCAAGCCTTCCGCATAGGGTCTACGACAGCCAACACGACTTCTTTATAATTCCAAAAGGCGCGCATGTTTCTTAATTGTAGTTTCTGTTTATGGTTCCTCTATGTCATCGCGTTATATCTCTTTGCATATTTTCTATGTCATGTTATATCCACGATGTCATCCTATATAAACTATTATTTCTATGTCATGTTATGTACCCTTATATATTTATGCACGTTTCTTGTATTTTTTACATTATGCTATGCTATTTTCTTTCTCCTCTCCCTTTTCTTCTTCTCTTCGTCCTCTTTCCTCCTTTTTTTTCTCCTCCTCACTTAAAAAAAAAGAGGACATAAATTATTTTTTTAAAAAAATTCTTTTTGTTTTGAGGGGGGGGGGCGATAGAGAGCTATCGCTCTTTCAACTGGCGAGAGCCCTCTGTCGCTATTTGAAATGGTGACAGACTCTCTGTCGCTATTTCAGACAGCGATGGAGAGGCTGTCGCCATTTCAAATCACTACAGAGTGGTATTAATTTTTGTTATTTTTTTAATTGGTTTATTATTTCTGTAAAAAATTTTTAAATAATATTATTTAAAAAATTCTGTTATAGAGTGTATTGTTATGTATCTAGAATCACAATTTCCGTTAATTCACGAAGAGTCCCGTGTTGGCAATTTTGCAAAAAGGACTACTGGTTCTGAAAAATTTGCAAAAGATCATAGTCCGCCTCTTTTACAAATAAGCCCTCGCATTTTAAAATTGGGATTATCTCAATTTATCATAGATTTTTTATGACTTCACCAAAGGATAGGTGACATCCACCATTGATGTTTGTTTTACCATGAGTACTTTATCAAAATTTATACAGCGTAATGTAGTGTGTGGCTCTGACTAGTTAACATGGCATGCAAATTAAGTGCTCATCATGGGCATTCTCATTATATGGTACGTATTGGTCAAATGACGGAAGGTCTAGGGTACATATCATATACGTAGAGTGATACACCCACATAAATTTGTGGTGCACCTTCACCGGTCATGAAACATGGAGTGCGCCGTATGGGAGCGACTATGCAATGATATACTATTGTAATGGTATAGCAACTAGTTTTATATAGCTTTAGCAAGTTTTAAGCGAATGTTTGAAAAGTTTATGTTTCACTGAGTTTCACTACAACGCCACCGAGGGCCATTCGACATTGTCCGCTACTGACACCCCATATTCTCCAGCTCCGGTCTTGATTACCGTCACCGCCATAGAGCCGACCGATGTTGTCTGCCGCATAACCCATGCTTGAGCTCTGTATATATCTTGCATCTATCTCTGTCTTCCTCGGCTCTAGCAATTAAGCTCGGTGCCATGTCACTGAGCCATTGAGTTGCACTACCATCAGATCCAACCAGATCATAGGTCAGCATCACCAGATGTAACACCCGTGTTTTGTAATTAAGCTTAATGAAGCTAATTAAGTGTTGATTAGTGCTCTGAATTATTTTCGAATCTTAATTTGGAGTTATTCATCTTCGGATTCCATTTTGTTTGTTTCGTTCGGTCGTTTTCCCCGATCGGAGCCCTCGCTTCGAAGCTCGGGCGAAGTCTCGAATCGCGTAAGTTAGAGCCGAGACTTAAGTTCCTAAACCTTCATTAGGATCCCCCGAACCTATTCTGAAAGTCCTCAACGTAATTGGTCAAGTGCCATTGCGAAAGCCACGAAGATCCAGAGCTCTCAGTCCTAGAGCGGCGATCGCAGTGTAAGCCCTGATTACCGGCTGGCAAAGCAGCATCGGCCTCATCGGGCGGTATCGCTGCTGAAGCGTCGAGAACGCAGGATAGGCCCCTGTTCCTGCACATCGCCGGCCACTCTTCCCTTTCTCATTTCTCGTGCCTCCCATGTTGCCATTACACCCCAGGGGAGAGCCCCCCTCTCTCTTCCTCTCCCCATTTCCTCCATCTCCCTCTCTCTCTCTTGCTCTCCCTCTCTTCCTCCTCATCTCCACTCCCGAGCTCCCTCTTCTTCCCCTCCATTGCCGGCCGGTGGAGCTTCCAAGGAGCAAGATGGGCAGGCCCTGAGGTGTGAAGAAGCATCCCCGAGTCCCTAGCAAGCTTCACAAGTGATAGATCCAAGGTTTGAGCTCAAATCTCTAGGGTTAATCTCAAACCCTAGCTTCATCTCTTTTGTTTCCTTTCTTTTCCCTTTGGTTAAACCCTAGAGAGCCTAGTTCTAGTAGTGGATCGTTGACTCTTTGAGTTGCTAGAGCTAGTTTAGGGTTAGAAGGATTATTTTATGCGATCGATTCGTTCCGAAAACCCTGATCTACCTCTCGTTGGATTTATTCGCCCCAAAAGTCATTCCTTGAATTTTCGGAGACCTTCCTTTGAAACCCTAGCTCCGAACAAGTCGAGATGGTGACTCTCGAATATATTCCACGCTAGGAAGGTCGATTCTCGCGGAATAAGCGAGTTTGAACTCGATTCGGGTCCAAAATTGAATTCGGGATTTATTAGGGTTTTCAAGTTCTAGAAGTTCGATCATCGTGCATCAGTATCATAGCCGAGCTCTCGGTCGCATGGGACCGTATTGCTCTAATTGAACCAATACGCGAGTTGCAAATCCGCGGATTCGGGCGATTTGCAAAAAGGTGCATTTTGGGCATTCGGAGCAATTTTGCGTTCCGAAGTTCCAAAATCCACGAGCTCGATGTGTATGGGTACTTAGCACCGTAGATGTCCTATTGCCGTGAAGAAAATCGAATTTGGACTCATTTTGGGTCGAAACCAGATTTTTCGTCGTTTTCGTCCTCCGTTAGGTCAAAAAGGGGAAATTCGGGCGAATGAGCTCGAGACTCACCGTGGCCAATGTGAATGGGTCCTTGGTGTCGCTAGGAACCTATCCGCACCTTTGCCACGAAGTTTTTAACTCAACCGCACAATGTTTCCTTTTGTTGTTTTGGATTTTTTCTCTGTAGTCTGGCACTATCGCCGTTGTGGGGCCGGTACTGCTGCCCGAGCGGCACTACCGCGGCCACAACGTCGGCTGTTAATTTCCAGAGAGGTCCCCTTTTTGGTCTCTGGTGACTGGCACTACCGGGCCGTGAGGCTGGTACTGCCGCCCTCACGGTAGTACCAGAGGTAACCCGGGTACTTTTTTTTTCCAAAGAGCATCCATTTTGGTTCCCGGCCAGTGGCACTACCGGGCTTGTTGGACGGTACAGCCGGTCTAGGGCGGCACTACCACTCAACAGTAGTCGGTACTGCCGGGCTCAGGAAGAAATCCTGATTTCCTTTTTCTGTTTGAATTCTCGTTTTCTGTTTTTTTTTTGTTCTTGTTAGTGTTTGATCCCTTCTTTCCTTATTTTGATCGATGTTGTTGGTTTTATTTGTTTCTCGCCTAGGCGTTGATGTGTCGAACGCCGCCGCTGACCCCGACTACGTTCCGGAGTCCAATTTCGCAGAAGAGTAAACAGGCAATCACCTCCTTTGACCATCTTGTACTCATATTTGCAAAACCTATTTCTGATTGTCAAAACTAGTATGCATGCGTGTATGTTCATCGTAATGCTAGTTTGTGGGAATTGGTAGTTAATCCCAGAATTGATGGACATCCTTAATCAGAATTGAACTGAGAACCCTGTTAAATTGTAGACTAGTGTGAAACATGGCAAATAATGTCAAGAGGGTAATAAAGTGTAGTATTTGCATACGCTTAGCCCTGCAATAGTAATTGCTACAGGAGATCGTGACACACTCAATTACAATTCTCCTGGAACTAAAATGGTGGTTGGTTTGGGTTATGGTTGGGATTTGGATTCTGGTTTGGAAATTCAAACGGTGCTTTGGTGGGGTTGAAAAAGGAATGGTTGCGTGAGTAAAATGGAAAATATGGAGAGTTTAGACCCGGGCGAGATGTGTGGAGTTGGTGGTTTGGAAATGGTTTAGTTTGGTCATTTCGGTTGTATGGATGGTATGGTGTTTGGAATGGATTTCAAGCCAGGGGCTTGCTTTGGAATGGATCTGGTGTCAGTTGGTCCCTTGCTATGGGGAGGTTGTGGGCTAGTGGGAGCTCCGAGGGCCGCTAGTGCCGATCCTCTGTGGCCATAGCAAGTGAGTTTAGAAGATCTCGCCTGAGTCACCCTAAAGACTGAACTTGATGTTATCACTAAGTCAAAAATGTGCAACCACATGTGCCAGTATGGGATGGCCTTAGCCTAGTACAGTGAGAAGGATCTGGTCTTGCATTTGAGGAGGGCAAGGTAGTATGGACACACCCATGGTGCCAATGTGTTCTAGGGACTCTCTCGTCGAGGCGTCGATGGAGAGTTTAGCCAATACAACGGTAATGCCTACTATAGGGAGTCATGGGCTAGTGGGAGCCCGTAGGGACCACTAGTGGCTATCCTCTGTGGCCGTAGCCAGGAACACACATTACCGGGCCGGTGCAAGATGCGAATCCCGATCTCTCGAAAGGTTTCATCACTATCTAGCAAAACGGGTACGATAAGTATCGCATGGCATGGATGACATGATTGCTAGAACGTGTCATGTGGGTACAGTGTACAGTCTCTGCAGAGATAAATAAACTAATCGATTAGCCGTGCTCACGGTCATGAGCAGCTTGGGAAGTACTGTCAAGTATAGATTTTGGTTTGTTTTGTTTTGGAAAATATTTGCAAAAGGAAAAGGGTTTGGGTTGGTTTGGTTTTGATTTTGGGCTTGGTCTTGTCTCATAAAATGGTATGGTTGGTTGAGCATGGAATGGAATAGAATGAAATGGAATAAGGTGAATTGGCTGGTATTTGGTTTATGGATAAAATGTTATTGTTTACTGTTACATTAAAATGCTCTCTTTTCAATTGCTTTGTAAACTGCGATGATTTGGAATCTAATATTGTATTGCAAATAAATCTAGCTTTGTGCTCAAATAGACTTAGTGTAGAAACCACATCCTTTGTTGAAACCTGCATATGTGTGTGTGTGTGTGTGTGTGTGTGTGTGTGTGTGTATTATCATTTCCATACACTAAAGTCTTGCGAGTACATACGCGTACTCACCGTTTGCTCTAACGAATTTTGGCTAGAAGGAGAAGAAGGTAATGAGGACGATCCCGACGAGTCGTAGTTCGCGTCGGAGTTCGACGAGTTTGCCGAGGGTTAACTGGATTTCTTCCCAGTCAATTGCCTGAGGGTGAATGTCACGCTGCGCGTCTCTCTTTTGAACTTCCGCTGTGTTTTATTCTGTCTTTTGGACTTGTGTAGGTCATGAGGCTATAAACTGTAAGATTAAATAGTTGTAATAATTTTACCTTTCAGATGTAAATTATTTAATCTTGCATGGATATGATCTGTTTCAGTTGACAACGTGTGGGTACTGGGCTACTGATCCAGGGAACCAGTATTAAACACACGGTTGCGGGAAGCTCGGATCGAGTTCAATCGATTGGCGTGGCACTTGTTCCAAGTGTTGCCGATCCATTGGCCTCAATCCGAGTACGGATTTGGTTTAGCAGTGGGAGCTATTACGGGTTGCATTAATGACCAGTCCAATGCAACAGTAATGACCCTGTTCGCTAATCTAATTCCGGAGCCCTCACACCAGATTTGCTAGATCTTATAATCGGTGATGAAAACAACAGCCGGGGCAATCATATCCATCACCGGACTTGGATGTGAGGTCTCATAGCCAGTCATTGCCGCCGGATACGAGGTCGGTGTCACCAGATCTACTGAATCCTATTGTCGACAATGAAAACAATGGTCGGAGCTGCCTCATCCATCACCGGACTTGGATGCTTGGCCTCATAACCAGTCGCCGTCGTTGGATGCGAGATCGTCGGAGTCACGGCCGTCAGATGCGATCCCGCCGGAGTCACAAGCGTCGGAGGAGTGTCAAACTTGTCGCCGCCGAATGTGAGAGGGAGGGATGAGAGGAGACAAAATTCTCATTAGAGAATGAGAGGAGAGACGGAGACGCGCTTGGTCGTATAATGCTTATCAACGGTGGATACCTATACCGTTCCAAAGATACGGGCCATATAGTTTTTCTCCAGCCATATACGCAGGGAGGCTAATATAAAACCGACTCATTAAAAGTCAGTCTCCACTCAGATAGTCATACGTTAATTAATTATTGTCGTTTTGTGATCAAAGCAATTTAGCCCATTTTTATCATCAGTTACATATATAAATGACATACTAGCTTTAAGAACAGAAGCTTTGCCTTTTGCATTTTTTTTTTCACTTTTGACCTTCTCCCGAATAAAATTCCAAATCTAACTTTCTTCTCGACCGCGAAAACACGTTAAGTGAGACGTGTCGTCTATCGCACTCCCCTACTGTCGCAGGTCACCAGTACCACACCTATCACGGCAGATGAGCCAACGCGGTACCTGCGCTCGGCAGCACGTATGGGCCGGGTACCACAGTGCCCTAACTCCATAAGTACATGGTGAGGTACCCGAGCTCGGTAGGTGCCTACCGAGGTACGAAAGTGCAGTAGGTGACACATATTGTCTGTTGGTATTTCTGCATTGAGAAAGATGCTAAATTTATAATTTCATTTGAAATTGGACCAAAAATAATAATAATAAAAAGGTGTGCATCTAAGACTGGTGATCTGAGTGCTAGCGCTTGTAACTTACCTGGAGTCCGGAGAAGATCAGAAGATAACTCCAGTGTGTTGCAAGGGTACGCACTAGAGCACGTCGTGTAACTCGTGTTGCAATTGTGGTGCGATTGGGATAGCTAGCTAGCTATATCTTAACTATTATAAGAATGAGTTGGTGGTGATGGTGAGTCTATCAGGATGGGCCAGAACAGTAGGAGCCCAAGGCCCAGAAAGTGAGTCAATATTGCTTTACTAACCTATAGTTGTAAATCTGCAGGACAACTCAATATAGATGATTTGATTTATTTACTAGCTTACAAAGATATGTTTTGTTTGATATGTGTTACAAAATTGATTTATTGTATGGTTTAAGATCCTGTATTATAATTATGTATTATTCTCTTTTGAAATTCCGTTGCAACGCACGGGCATCTTACTAGTATATATATATGTTTCTAGATCGTAACTGCTATAGTGCTGCATAAGTATATAATTAACAGGATGATAAGATACGCATATCGGTTGCGTATAATCTGTTCATGATTTGACTGTCTGATATGGATCGGAGGTTGATCGTCCTGTCTATGTTCCAATGTAAACGGAATAAGTCCAGAAACGTAATTTCCTAGGTTCAAAACTTGCCCATCCATTCATTCTAGGTTCTTCTTGAGCGTTAGTGCATCCACTTTTGACTGCACCGATCATCAGTTCCCGAAACTATCTATTTTATTTCTTTTTGTGAGGGAAGAAATGTTAATTTTGTTGATCTTCTATTTATAATTGAATAGACGCACACATTTTTTTCTGAGAATTTTTGTGGTACTATACTATTTCAACTGTGTATGGGCAAAACATTATAGAGCGTGCTCTTAAACCATTTTTTTTTTACAATTTAAGTTGTCAGCACTACTACAGAAGTAGCCTTCAGTACCGGTTTGAAACTGCCATCAGTACCGGTTTTTGAACCGGTACAGGCCATCCGGGACTGATGTCCAGTGGGCATTAGTACCGGTTCTACCAACCAGTACTGATGGCACTAGAAATGTTTCAAAATATGTCGAGAATGTTAGGAGAAGCGGGACTCGAACTCGCAACCTCGTGACTCCAGCCTCACCCTTGTACCGGTACTGATGCTCCGTGCCTTTAATACCAGTTCGTGTCACGAACCGGTACTAATGTGAGGGCATCAGTACCGGTTCGTGTTACCAACAGGTACTGAAAGCCCACTACAGCCTTGTAGCTAATGAACCGGTACTGATGTTACTATCAGTACCGGTTCAAATCTAATCGGTAGTGATGTGCCGGTAGTAAAACCTAGTTTTCTAGTGGTGCGGCCTGAACCTTCATCGGGCTTTAATCGATAGTTGTTGTGCTGGTGTGAGGCTGGCACAAGTGTTAATTTCTAGATTGATTAATTTTGTATTGTACAATTTGTCCTCCCAAAAAGATTCAAATCATTTTCCCAAAAAAAAAAAGATGTGAGGCATCATATTTCCAAATGTTGTGCTACTGAACAATTTAACCTAAAAAAAATTGTGTACCAATTCATCTTTCCCTCTCCTCGACCCTGTATATGGTCGTTCTCAATCTAGCTGTGTTACTTTTGACAGTTGAACAAACCCCAACCTTGATATAGTGGTTACATGTGAAAGTCCCAGTAATCTTTCGTTCTTTTTTCCTTATATACTACTAGCATATAGTCAGCCTGCAAACGCTGTGGTCAATGGGTCTATTTGAGCGTCTATAGAAGTCCTAAGGTTCCATCAATTAAGTTGTGTATATATTTGAATCCTTCAAAAATTCGATTTCGATGGTAATTACTAGTAATGAGTGAACATTTATATATGTTGTAATTTGAATCATTTGCTGTGAGGTGATCGGGCTATAGTACCAAATAAATTTGAAAATTTTTAATCGGGTTTGATATGTGATGGCTACAATTTTAATTACGATATGGCAAGATGAGGATGCTGCGCTCTTTAATATAATTAAGAGTCAAATTTAGAGTAAAGAACGATATTGTTTAGCTAACTTGCCGGCTAGCTAGATACGCAGAAGATAGTGGAAAAAGTGTTCGTTGTCAAATATACGCAAAATAAATATGTGTATTGTAGTCACTCCTTTGATGACATTATTGCGCTTTAGTCATCATAAAAAAATATAGGTATTTGTTGGAGTTACCTCTTTTAGGTGTGTGCTCTAATTAACAAACTTTTCGTCCCTTAAAGAAAGAGTTCTTTTACGGTGGATTAAATTGAATATGAACCGTTCATTCTTTTCGATCCAATAGATCAGATTAATTAGAGTTTACTTTACTACACCCGGTAGTAGAATAGTACAAACACCCTTAATAAATCAACGGTTAGATATAATTTTTACTACATATTTTATATTACAAGTATAATTCACCGTAAAATTTCTCTAAAGAAAAGAAAGGACATGCAGATTCTATGACAAGAGCTAGCTAGTGCTTACTTGAACGATGCAGGATTGGTTGGCCACTCGGGCACGAACTCCTCCAACGGGTGGCAGTGAAGGCGCAGATAGTCCCGCCAGTTGTGGACTGTCTCCTTGCGGACGTTGAAGCTCGTGGAAAGCCTTATTTTCTTGGATGGCTCGTCGGAGTAGAGCTTCGCCTTCTCCTCCGGCGGGAGCCGGAAGAATTCCAGCCCTACGGCCATCACCTTCTCCAGTAACTCCTCTGCTATTCCATGGTTTATGACCTAAAAAGAAATTGGCATATCCCAACAAATTAATTTTTATGCATGTCTTCTACATCAGAGAGCGCCAGCTTGGCAGCACACACGAACGTTCCAAATCGGCGGCGGACTTAGTCTGGACGAGAAAACAATGCCTGACGGCCGGGAGGTGCATAGACTTTAATTCACGTGACGTGCGGCGAAGCAAATTGTATAGCCTGGAAGAAGTTAAGGTCGCTAGCCGCCATGTTTGACCTTTGAAGCTAGCATGCATAGTGCGAAGAAAAAACCTAGCTAGGGCGCGCGAGTCGAGGGACCTGGAAGAATCCGTAGGTTCGGCAAGCCTGAGCAATATCGGCGATGACGCGCTCCTTGTCCGGCGAGGCAAGGTCGATGAGGGGGATGTTGCTGTCAGTCACCACCTCGGAGAACCGCGGCCGGTCGGACTCGGGCCGGACATAGTCCTCCGGGAGGGTCTCGCGGTATGCGACGGTGGACAGAAGCTGGTTTGCCATGGACGGCGAGGTTGGATCTAGGTAAGCTAGCTAGCTACCAAGTAAGCTAGCTACACGAGCAGGGGAGCGAGGATATCGCGCGAACTGCGAGGTAGTACTTGAAGACTTTAGGCGTTGACGCGCGCAACGACCGCCGCGCAGGAATGACTGGGTGAACCAAAATACCAGCTTGCCCGAAGACCAGGCATACACTACCACGGAAAGTTTTATATTAGACGTTTAATCACAGACGATTTTGAAAAACCATTTGTGAATATCATAGATAGTTTTATATGAAAATCGTTAGTGATATAATCACAAACGGTTATAATTACGAACCGTTTGTGATATATAACAACATCACACATGATTTTAATATAAAATCGTCTATGATGACCTCACAGACGGTTCGTATTTAAAACCGTCTGTGATACATATTGTGATATCATTATATGAACATGCCGATAGAGGTTCGTTGCGCAGACCCTGCTTCCCAGCGTGTTTCGCCTCCCCCAAACCTTAGCCCCGTGGCGATCTCCTCCTGGACGAACAAGCTGCGCAAGCCGGTCTTCACTGTCAACAAGCTGCTCCCCCAGACCCACGGCGACACCCTCATCGTCCGCACCATCCTCCACATGGTGCGGAGGATGGTACCTTAGGTACCCTCACCTCTACGTCGCCCACCTCCGCCGCACGCCTTGCCCTCGTGCTCGACTCCTGCCTCCTTAGGTACCCTCACCTCTACGTCAGCGTCGAGCTCACCCACGAGCTCAGTTTCCACCCGGTTCGTTTCTTCCTTTATGCAATTTTGTATTCTTCTAGGTATTATTTTTTTCTCATTACACACGCTAAGTAGGCTGTTATCATATTGCAATACGATATATTGACAACATAGACTAGGCACATAATCTTTTTTTCTTATTATGATGTTAGATGAAATGATGGTTGCCAAATAAAGAAGGAGAAGAGAGAGAGGAGTGGATTAATTGTAGAGGACGAAGGTCAATATTTGCTTCTATTGACCGAGCTTCTATAGTCAATACTCCTTTTAGTATGTGTCTGGTTTGAGGATGTATAATTCTCAGCACGTTTAGCACACACATTTTCTTTTTTGGGATACTTGTGTTGGCTATTAACTGTATGTAATTTGAAATTACTGAAGTTGAATTTGTGTATTGCAATCAATATATGGTGCTAATTTAGTACTCTTTAGAACATTCAGTGGTAACCCATTTTAAATGCTAACTTTCTAAACTCCTTATGTGAGCTATTGGATGAGATTTAGAGGAATCAAATTGGAGATATTTTATAAGTATAACATATCCATGGTTCAAGAATTAATCTGATTCATTGAGATCTCATCCAATGACTCGTGTGAAGAGTTAGCAAGTTAGCACCAAAGGTATGCAGCTTCGACCTTTCCCCGTTCTTGTCTTCAACTATAGAACCAAATATTTTTCCTACACCCCTCAACAGAACTTCCATCATTAGTATCTGTTGTGCAAATTTTTTATCTACTTATATATTTTTGCAACGACATTTATAAGGCACAAGCAATTATATATTTTGTAACTGAATATCTAAACATCCTAGATGCATTGAGGCAACAGCTTGTCTGATCAAAATCGTCTTAAAATATGAAGTTTTGTAGCACTTTCATCTCTCTTCTTATTATAATGTTGATGAATTCTAAGGTAAAATCCATTTCATTCCACAGTTCGCCTGAAAGGTGTTTTGCGCTGATTTATCACTATCACTTTATTCTCATCGCCGAATGAGAATACCATTTGCAGCTATACTTCTTAAACTATAGAGTTGATTAACTCATCGTATATAGTTGATTAATTCATTCGATGACTTAATAAACTCTATACGATGAGTTAATGAACTCTATAATTGAAGAAGCTTGGCAGCCAATGGTATTCTCGTTGGGAATGAGGATGAAGTGGAAGTGATAAATCAGAGCATGACAACGTTCATGATGAACTGTGAAATGAAATGGATTTTGCCGTAGAATCCATCAATATTATAATAAGAAGGGAGATGAAAGCGCTATAAATATTCATATTTTAAGATTATCATAATCAGACAAGCTGTTGCCTTGATGCATATATAATATTTAGATATTCAATTACAAAATCTATAACTGGTTGTGCCTTATAAATATCATTGCAAAAATATCTAAGCAAAAGAAAATTTCGATAACAGATACTAATGATGGAAGTTCTACTGGAGGTGTAGGTAAAAAAAGAAAGAAAATCACAGACGGTTCTAGTTAGAAACCGTCTATGATGTGTACCACAATACATATGGTTCTTTAATAGAATCGTCTGTGATGTGAGTTTCACAGACGGTCCAAAAACCGACCGTCTGTGATACATTGTTGATATCACTAACATATATTTACAGATGGTTCATAAAACTGCCTATAATCATTTTTTAGAATCGTCTGTGATGATCTTATCTGTAAGGGTGATATATGCATGCGCAACGATGGAGTTGGGTAAAAAAGGAAGTAGGAGTACTAGCTCCACAAGGACAAGAGCATATCAAACGTTTCGACCGAAGTGTTTTGTAGACGGCGACAAATAATCAACTGCGAGGATGTCACTAAAGCGGCCAGCCGGGATGACATAATGTGTCGACATGAACGAATGCTTGCACTACTAGACTATTAGTTTGCGTACGATCGGATCCAACCCTAATTTACTCTACAACATCTACTCAACCATAACCGGAGCTCTGCAGCATCGTAACGTACGGTGGACAAACCCGGCCCATGCCCAACTAAGCCCATCCAATTAACCCATGCACTGGCGGAGATTAATTATTGGAGTTAACTCCCTCTCGTCATGTAATTAAGCGGTGGACGAATATGCATGTGGCAGAGAAAAGGGAGAGCATTGATTTTTGAGGTAGCAGTAGGAATTGGTACAGTCCGATCATCTCCAAATCAAATGGCTAGCTAATAGAATGAAGCCTTTTCGTATTTCTGGAGTGCGTATTTCTACGATTAGTACTCCATCCGTTTCTTTTTATAAGGTGTATTTGGTTTCGTTAGAACAAAGCCTTGATCAACAATTACTTTATTAGCATATAATTTTTATGACACAAAATTGATATTAGCAGATTTGTATTCAAAAGTACTTATATATAATTATGATTTTGTATTGCATAAATGATATATTAATGAAGTAATCGTTGGTCAAAGTCTTGTCCTAACGAAACCAAATACACCTTATAAAAAGAAACGGAGGGAGTATATCGTTTAAATGAATGTGTTATACTCTTTTGTCACTTTTAGTATATTTTAATAATAATTATAAAATACTGCAATACAACATTCTTGACAAAATTCATCAGAGCTTCTTCTTTTTTTTTGCTATATACCCTTTTCATATAAGCAAATTATGCTATAAATGGTAGATTTTGATGAAATTTTTCGTAGAACTCACTTTGAAGTATCTTATAATCAGTATTAGAGTATACTCAAAAGGATCAGATGTATAATATCATTTAAGTGGTATATCACGAGTGAGAGTAGGTGGAACCATTTCATATATATATATATATATATATATATATATATATGACATGATATTTAACGCTAAAGTTGTTTCTTTTGTCGTTCAACTCTTAAAAGGGCGCGTTCTACAATGACGGGAACCGTGGCCCGTCAGCAACGTACTCTTGAGGACGTTTCCCAAGAGAAAGTGCGTCCGAACGATCGATGAGGCTAGCTTTACACGAGAATTTATATAGGAGTTGCACCAGTGTCATGGATCATGGATGTCCCTTTGATTGCCACGCCATGATAATCAACTAAGCAAAATAAATTTGGCAGAACGAATAGGACGATACTGATCAATGAAATATACAAGTTTCATCTGCTAATTCAAGAGTTTTTAACAACCTCAAGCGTTTTTGCATGTCTACTGGACTGCTACTATCGATTGTTTCTAGTTAATCGATCGTGCAAATATACTCGGAGTGGTTCTTTCTAGCTAATCGATCGTGCGGGATGCGTCATGCGTCGATAATCTGATCGTTATTGAAGTACAGCACTGTAAGCATTACGTGATTATGTGTAGTCGTGCTAAGCGCCTAAGCCTATGGAGTACGGGCGCAACACGCAAGACAACACGAGATTTATCTTAGAATATGAAGGTACGTACGTCAACAAACTCGCTCCATTGCAAAAGGTGAGATCTAAATCGAATATAAATCGTTCATTCTTTTCGATCCAATGAATTAGATTAATTAGAGTTTACTTATATATATTTCAGGTGATAGTAGAGTAGTAGAAACACTCTTAACAAATTAACGATTAAATATGATTTATACTACCAGTATAATGCACCTTAAAATTTATATTTATTAAACTGCATGCATGAGATTGATTTACATCGAATTAGTGGGAGCACAACTAGCCGCGGCAAAATATATACGTCCTGGGTACGTAATTTGCCGACGAAACCTTTAACATGTTTTTGTAAAATTTATTAACAGTGCCTCGCAAATTTTTTTGCTGATTTAACACTGCTAAGAACGATAAGTAACGTGTTCTCGGGGGAAAAAAGATAATAAACTACATGCCCGTCGATGGTGGATGCCAACATCCGGCCATCACGAACGCGACAGCATGTTTGGGTGACAGGATCAGCTTGACTCTTTACCACGACTATGCGCATGAGGTGAGTCAACACGCGCAAAATTCTTATTTACGCTACGCATGCGGAATACACGTCATGCCGAATACAAATCACCATCAGTTTTAGTGACAATAGAAAGTCCAATAACAATGATGAACAAAAAATATTACAGTTGATTTTCATCCGATAGTAATAAATAATCATCACAGTCGATTCCATCTCAAAACTGAATCGGTTCTTGCCTAGAATTGATTGTGATGAGGGGGTCATCACAATCACTTAGAACCGATTGTGATGACCACATTATCACAATCGATTCTAAGCTAGAACCGATTTTGATAATGCGGTCATCACAATCAATTTTGATATAGAACCGATTGTGATGACCAGCTAGAATCGATTGTGATGACCCTATTATCACTATCCAAATGACCGACTGTGATGAAGTGCTATAATGTGAAGCTTCACAAGTATAATAGCGACATACCCATATGAGATTATATTAATTACTTCTAGGAAAACAAAAAACATAGTGCGAGAACAATCACATGACTAAGCCTTCTAACACAACTTTCACCTTCTTGTTATTAGTGAAAGCATGCTCTCTGCAACAAGATAATTCAATTTTTTTAAAAAACTTTCTAACATGATTTGAACTATTTTTTATTCGGTTAAAATTATCGGTCAGTCTTCAGCAACACTGTTCGAAAATTTGAAAATTCATCAAAATTGATCATCATTTGAAAATTTTATGGTAATATTATGGATATGTTAGGATCATCCACAAAAATTTTTAAAAGTTTATAACGTGGTTTGCACCATTTTCTATTAGGTACAAATTTGCCAGACAGCTTTTTATCAGGACAATAGCTTTGTTAGATTTTTTTAAAAAAAATTCCTCAGGCTTGATCATCATCTGAAATTTTTATGGAAACCTTAGTTATGTGTCAGGACTATCCAAAAAAATACAAATTTTTTTGATGTCATTTGAACTATTTTTCGTCCAGTTAAAATTTACTAAGATTTCGTATTTCGGACGAATTTTTTGTTTTCTTTACCGAAATCTTGGAAATCTTGGTTCAAATAATGCAGGATTTAAATTTTATTCGAAATAACGATATTTCAGATTTTAGAGGGCGATGAGATTTAAATCGAAAACGAAAGTTGGAACCGGCGATTTACTACGCGGGGCGTTAGGTGAAGCGTTAATCTCTAAGCTGCACGATACATCCACGGACGGTTCCGGTATTTGCACAATACTGGGTAGATTGTGGCAATTTCATCTTCAAAGTTTCCATTGTTTCCGACTCGTGATTCAGCCCAGTTTCACCGTTGGACTCTTGGACCCAACCCATCAGGGGGTCACTTTCCACCTACAACTACATTTGTGGGCCAGAAACTGCCACGACTCAACGCTACCAGAGAAAGTATCGTCATGCCAAATGCATGGCTACAATGCACAATACTCCCAACTGATTACCAACTCGCAACCCCCGCTGATGCACCGCAGCACCAAACAGACTTGCAAATCGCAATTTATAAAGACGTGCCTATTGCAAGATTCTACACGCATATCGAGTACACGCAGCTCAAGCGTTGTTGATTCACCGCCATGACCCATCCCTGCAGTGACCATAGCTACAGCCTTGCGCTGCGACGAAAGCTCTTGTTCCTCCTCCACCTCCTTGATCTCCTTCGCTTCGTGGCGGCGGTCTGCCTTGACCGCCTCGGCGTCGTGCCGTGCCATGGCGAGATGCTTCCCGGGCAGCCTTGGAGTGAGCATGTAGATACCGCTGCAATGGAGCGCCTCATGGAGGCAGCGTTTTGGGCGCCCAGTTCGCCGCCGATCAAGAAACGGTCGTTCATGGCGCCACGGTACCGACGACGACGGGATGCACCCGCGGAAGACAAGGGCGCTGAGGACGACGACGAGAGCGCGGCCATCTGCACGATTTGCTTGGCGGGGCTGGAAGTGGGAGGGCATCAGGTGATGGAACTGCGCAACTGCTCGCATGCGTTCCACGCCGCGTGCATCGATGGGTGGATCGGCAGCGGCGAGGCCGACACCTGCCCGCTGTGCCGCACGCCGATGCTGCCTACGGCGTGGGACGGCCGGCCAGAGGCGGTGCCGGCGCATCTTGATGTTTGAGGGTTTAACATGATCGAAACATATCGACCACCTCAATAAAGGCAGGGCAGCATGCCGATAGATACACGTACAGTATCTAGTTACTTGCGTACATGGGTACTAATCGTTTTTCATTTGTATATACTCCTACCTAAATTTTATTTGAACAGTGTTTTTATGTTTTTCCTTTTAATATAAGTTGTATAAATTTTGAAGCAAATGGAAGGATAAATAATCGTCATCTATCTTTCATTTATGTTTTAATATTTATGTAACTTTTAAAATAAAAAGCATAGAAACACCTCTTATGTAATTTTCTTTAGAGTAGTTTCTGTATGTGGTGCGCATCCAAGTGATTGGTCACTTGTTGCACGATCAAGTGTCTTTTGCAGAGGGATACAGGATATGACGAAGGCACTCGATCTAGTTTTAACTCGGGTCAATTTGGTACGTCTTGTCATGCTGCCCGAACAATTTCCTAATAATGGCCGCTTCGAAAACTTTCACCGGTAAATCCTGACTTTGCGATAACTTAAGAAGATCAGGCTAAAAACAACTAATCAAACTGTACTTGGGCAAAGTCGACCGGCTGGAGTTAGCTTGATTTAGGATAACCATGGAGCCTGAAGAATTGAACGGAAGGAATTCAGTTTTTCGTTTTCGGTCGGTATTAATTTTCAACTTACCACTAGCTACTCTCTTTTTCCTTAGAGGCATTACCTGTGTATTAGTATAACTCTTTTACGAAGTAATTTACTCTGTTTTGTTTGTTGTGTGTGTTTGTCGATTCAATACATGTGTTACTCATGCAGCTGCGCCCAACAACCTGATCGACCGCAACTTGTAACCAAGTGATCCAACAGATGATGTAGCGTAGGGCTGTAAGCCGTATTTGCACGGTTGTGGATCGTGACAGCCATGCGCTGCACGCAAAGCTTCGCGCCACCAAACTGGGACGGATACTAGCAATTTAACAAAATATTGCGTTTATGGTCTCTGCTCACCAAAAGGCGTGCCCGGTGTCAGCGAAGAACCTGATGGCTCACCAAGTTGGCAATTTGTCTCCGCTAGCACCGAATCCATCTAATGGCAACGTTCTTGATCGCTTGGATGTGCAGCGCATGGCTGTGCTAATCCGCTACTACTGCATGTAAATTAAATTGCATGACATGCACGTATAGCGAATACTGGGAATCGTTTTGCTTTGCGTCTCTGTGCTGAGTTTATTGGGCTGGCTGGACGTACCCATCATCTCGACTTCTCTCCTAACTGTGGTTGCATGTCCACGTGTATATTAAATGAATCCTTTTATCTGCAAAAAAACACACCCTTCAATCCTCATCTCTACAAACTTTTGCTGTGTCCTAATCAACTATGTATTACTTTGTGATGGACATGTCAATAATGTGCAAAGCATATTAATGAAATGGATTGTAGTAGATGACACTAACGTTCACTTTTATACCTTTTTTTTCTTCATTTTTTAGCAGTGCATGGAATGCTCAATTGTCTCGTCCTTGCGATATGGCCCCGTTTGTTTAGGTATAAGTTTTTTTGACTTATAGCTTAAAGTTATCTTTTGGGCTTAAAAATCTTAAAAGCAATCGGTTTTTATATGTTGTAGAGGTGGGTAAGTTTACCCTAACTTCAGTAGCATTAAATTAAAATCAACCATCAGCAAGCTAAAAGATACATCTCCGGCAGAGGCGAAGCCACCTATAGAGCGCGATCAGGCGTCTTGCCCGCTCCAACACGTGATGACAGGAAGGATGACATATCACGCTCACAAGAAATTCGAGGATATCACACTCATCCTTCTTGTCAGGCTGAAACAAGGCACGATCAGATTAGCCCAAAAAAGATAGATCATCACTAATGCAATGTCAAATAAATTTTAAAGAAAGGATCTAGATATTGTTCATCTTGCATTTGATGTTAGATTTGTTGGGCATCACTAATGCAATGTCAAATGAATTTTAAACAAAGGATCTAGATATTGTTCATGCCATGGGCCTAATTATGGATGTGAAAGAGAACTTGCAAAATTGGATTTTTTTCGGCAATGAAGGTTATCAAGACTGATTTGCGCAACAAAGTCTCCGATGATTGGCTCAATGATTTAATGGTGTGCTACACCAAGAAAACAATATTCAAAACTATTGATGATGAAGCAATTATGACCTGTTTTCAAAGGATGAAACCCCGTAGAATGTGCTTTTCTGTTGCCTCCAAATCCGACTCGTAGCTAGTGTGCATAGCAACTTCATTTATGTATCTTATAAACTTCTACTTTGTTTCACTTGTTAAATGGTTATTTATGTATAAATTTGACTTTTACTAATAGTTGAAATGTTTAGCTTAGCCCCCCTCTAATTTAGTCTTGGCTTCGCCACTGATCTCCGGTGATTTTTTACTTTTAGTTATAGGAAAACTTGTGACTTTTGAAAAACCCCATATAAAATGAAATGTCATCACGCTTGTCGTGTCGCTGCATGATATGGTCAACAAAAACATATCATGCCCTGGCCGGCCTGCGTAACATCACACCTACGACATGCCAAAACCCGGATCATGCTGCAACCGCGAAGAGACAGGAACAGTCTCCAGACGAGTCCCATCGGGGGGAAAAAAACGGAGGCATTTCCGGCCGTGCGATGCACCAGTCCCCTTTTTCATACATTGACGTGCATGCCGAGACGACACGGTACCTTCCACTTCCGCGCCCCTACGTTTCGCATGGGAGTCACCGACTCCGTGTCACACCATCCGTACCGGCGTACGGCGCTCTGTGACGGCTGAGTCCAGCCAGCCCACGACGTTGCACGCACGACGCACGCCGCGCACCCTGCAAGACACGGTAAAAACGAACCACTGTTCCTCCTCAGTCCTTTCGGTTTCGGTAGCCTCGTCTCTATATATGCACGCGCGCCTAGCCTCGCGTGCTTCTAGCACTCTGAAACCAAAACGCATGCACCACGCACACAAACAACACGGCGTCGTAGTTCTGCGCTACCTCGGCACTGCAATCCATCCCGTCGCGTTCGCCGCGTTTCCTCGTGCCCGTCATGACCTTCCCCCTGGTGGCCTACTGCAACTCGGTTCCCCGGCCCATCGTCGCATTGTTCAAGCTCATCCACGCCGTCGCGCTGGCTCTCCTGCTGATACTCTGCTTCCTCGGCCTCTACGAGTTCCCCTACACCCCCGAGGACCACGCGCCGCTCATCAACGACCGCCGCCGCCGCCCGCCCCACGGGGATGGCCCGCTCCCCGAGACGGTGAAGAAGCGCCTCCCGTCGGTCGAGTTCGTGCAGCTCGTGGAGCGGACGTCGCCGTTGAGGACGGCGGCGTGTCGCCACGACGAATACGGCTACGGCGAGGCGACCACATGCAGGGTTTGCCTGGAGAGGCTGGAGGCGACGGACGAGGTGAGGCAGCTGGGCAACTGCACCCACGCCTTCCACAGAGGCTGCATCGACCGGTGGATCGACCTGGGCGAGGTGACGTGTCCGCTTTGCCGGTCGCACCTGCTGCCGCGTCAGCGCGGGGGGCTGCTTGGCAGGGTGCCATTCGGCTAGTTCCCTCGCCACGTGTGCGGGGACACTTTTCTGCCGCTGGATGGGCGCAGGCCAACCGCGGACTGATTGCGATCAGGACGACTAACCACCGAGCAGTACGTACCTGTGCGAATCAATGGGCAAGCAAAATTAATGTGGAATTTGATGGCCACGGGTGTGCTTGATGGAAGTGAATCACCACTGATAAATAAAGATCGGGCGATCGACAGATGGCCTGGGCCGCCAGTATGTTCTTGAGCGGGGTCGTTGTCGATTCCTCCCATCCCATCCCACCCTTGGCGACTTCGGTACACTGTTCTGGCTTTTGGTACCAAGTGCGTGCCATGCCGACCTGTTGTTACTGTTAGTGCTAATTTGTTCTGCTTAAAATGCATGGGATCCATGTGTAGCTAACCACGCGTGATACTGTGTATGCTCATGTTGTTGGAACTGGAATACTGGACGAAATTAAAGCGTAACAGAGGATAAAGCGTATTTAAGAAACAAGTGCAGTAACATGTACATTTCGACCATCTAATAACTGGTTTGGTCGTGTTTAATTTTTGGAAAGTGCTGCTGCAGGGTGGTGGCCACGCCAAACTTAACATACCCTTCGCGATCACTGCGCCCAACTGCTGGCATAACTTAGCGGATCCAGCCATCGTCTGGGATGTTAGAAATCGCGACCACATTTTGTGCATGATCTCTTTCCGTTCACGCACCACGCCTTAATGCTGATACCTGACTAACAATGCAAAAGAAAATGAAGGCTGTGCACGTCTTTTCTCTTCTTCTGAAGCTGGGTCTATTTGTTCTTTTTGCACATCTTCTTCCGTGTTTGACCTTTGTCCAAATAAAATTGCAAATCAAGCCTCTTTTCCAACCATAAAAGCAGCACGAACGATAGGTATCACTTACCATATCCCGTACCATAAGTTAAGCTGTCGACACCTACTACAATCTCATACCATGGCAGATATACTACCATGGTCTCATATGTTGCAGATACGTGGGTCTGTCACCTGTCGCGCTTGTCTGCGAGTTGTCGCGGTGGTGTTATGATGTCGGCGCCTTATTGCATTATACGAATGTGGTAGGTGTCATGCGTTAACTATCGCTATTTATACGGTGTATAAGTGAATCATATTTATAATAATTCATTCAAACAGAGACTAAATATATATTAAAAAAAATGGGTAAGGGAGGCCAAGAACTCTCTTCTTTACTCTCGTTTGGTTGCAGGTCCTTCTCTGCACCTTATCTAAGTACGCGTCTGCTTAAGAAATGGTAGCTATTTGCAACATGGAAGTTAGCAGATAGCAGATAGCAGTTGGAATCTGCAGGAAACATATCTGCATAAGTGTTAGTAATTCGATCGATCGCGAACAGTGGGCATCACCATAAAACTCAATCTAGAGTCAAACACTGCAATCAATCCATGCATCGTCACAGACGTTTAATTTGCGGCCATGATTTCGTTGCAAGTATAGTTGGTCAGCTATTTCGCACGACAGTCCAATTTTTTTAAGGGAATACAAGACAAATGTACATACTGAACACACTATACTCGCACTACTCATGCGCGACAGTCCACTTAAGGCTATAAGCATGCATACCATTTTTTCAGTGGTACAATAATTCACTTCCACATATTTTTCAAGGAGTTAATATATACCGATGGGTAGTCCTATCTAGCTCATCTCATTGTCACATTAAAGAACTCGCCTTTCAAGCAACGTTTGCCCATAATGCATTATTAGTTGCGACTGTTGAATAAATTTTCGTACTGTAGTCCTGAGAGTACGGGGAAAGAAACTTAGACAAGGTAAACTAGATAAACATACAGGAGTATTAATCAAGGTACTGTTACTTCTGCCTTGCACCATGTATGTAGGAGCTAGTATATAATAAGTGCATATTATAAATTTGTCATTCAAGGGCAGCTAAGGTTTTACAAGATAGCTAGGTTGCAAATCGAGATAAGGCTTTTCCCTAGTCCTAATATACTACTTAAACAACTATATTATACTTTTTTTTATCATTTTTGTTATACTTAAATACTAATTTTAAGATATTTTAATACGATTTGGTTGAAAATATTTCATCGGAACTCTTTATTTTTGCTATATACCTTATTTTATATATATGTAAAAGGAGTGTGTGTGTATACCAATTATGCTATAAAAAGTGGATTTTGATGAAATTTTTCATAAAACTCACTTTAGAGTATCTTATAATCATTATTAGAGTATGCTCAAAAGAATAAAGAGTGGACTTTCATGAAATTTTTCATAGAACTCACTTTGGAGTATCTTATATATACTCATTATTAGAGTATGCTCAAAAGGATAAATAGGTATATTTTTTTTTTGTTTTAGCACTATATGAGAAGTGGGAGTACGTAATCCTAGGATTATGGAACCATACATGTGTGTGTACACTTTTTTAGATATACTCCTTTTTATGTACGAATATAAAAGTGTTTATAAAATATGCTAAAAACTATAAACCCCGTTGCAAATTTTTCATGGGATTCACATCGAAGTATCTTATAATTAGTATACAAGTATACTCAAAGTGATAAAAGAGTATGTCCAATTCATTTAGATGGTATGCCAGACGTGAAAGTAATTACACCTGAGAGTAAAAGATATTATATTTATTTCAGTAGCATATGAAAACCTCTTCCTATAAGATATATAGATTTGTTATGATAGTGAACTCTAGTACTACTTATCAACACTATTATGGGTGGGCATTTTTTGATCGAAACCAAAAAACCGAACAGATGCAAACCGAATTAACCAAAAAATTGAATTTTCTGTTTATGTTGCGGTTTTTATTTTGACATTATTGAGGTTTTTATTTTCGGTTTGGTTGTTTCATTATGAGACCCTCCGTTTTGTGTTACAGTGTAACATAAAAGAAAGGTCTAACGTGTATACTGTGCTAATTCCATGATAAGTAGCTAGCACATACAACCACAATTTTGAAAACACAACCATACAAAAGTTGTATAATTTATTACAACAAAAGTCTATTACATAATCTTACATAACAAAAGTAAAACAACAGTGATTTTTTTCCATCTTGTAGTATGCCATCTAAGCCCAAATTCCACAGGCAACAGACAAGGTGAAATCTTAGAAAGAATCATTGCCATTAAACATGTATTCTGCGTTAAAGTAAATGTCTTCTGGAATATCTGTATCTTCACCTAAAAATAACGATAATGCAAGTTGAGTATAAAAGTACTCGCAAGACTTTTACAAAGCCTAAATATATGCAAGCTGAATCAATGGAAGGTTGCTACGGTTATTTTGCATAAAGCTGAAATTGAATTGTACATTGTGAATAATAAATCGAAAGCATAAATGAAATAAGAACATGCGATAAGTAATTAAAATAACAAGTAATAAATATCAGAAAGTAACAATATACTCACAGCCCTTCGTGAGTAAACTCACATCCCTTCGTGAGGAATAAAAACATTCAATGCCACTATGGCAATAATTAATTAAGATGTAAAGAAAATTAACAAGAATTTTTCCAGTTTCATATCATCTAACATATTTTTATGAAAATAGAAAACTTCTAACTAAGTGATGACTTTACCAAGTACTCATGACCGCGAGCGTAGCTAATCGATTAGTTTTACACTCTGCAGAGGTGTACTGCTTTACCCATAAGGAATGATCATCTCTTTTTGCAAAGCTTAATTAACTCACTTCCTTTGGTGTGCCGCAAAGAGATCATACATAACCGTTACATTATTCAAACCTAACTTTGCACCAACCCGGTGATGTTAAATCCTTGTTATGGTAGAAACAAAATCACATTAATCATAATCTTTTCTAAGCTCAAATAAAACAACCGTTTCTACTCATAGCCAGGCGTACATCGTTGTATCGGTAAATGTTGATACCAAATCACCTCAGTGTGGACGTCCCTTCGAGCAAACCTACCTGGATTGCCCGTACTACTACTGCCTGCCAATGTGCAAAGCCGGTTTCAAATAATTTAATAGGTTAAGGCCGTCCCATTCCAGCCCTCATGGTTGTACGATTAGACTTAGACCATACAACACTACGTTCGGTCCTTAGTGTGACATGGGCAATGATCTCCCCCTATCTACGTACATATTAAATGTACAACCGGCTATTGCCAATAATCACCCACATCAAAACAATAGTTTTATTTTCATTTTTATCAAACTATCAGTATCATTTACTGATCAAATTAACTATTAGAAAATTCCATTAAGAAAGACGGATGTTGGTGTGTATATCATTGACATTTTCTAGAGCAGTGCTCAGCATATGTGTCGGGACCCCGAATTTGCAAATCCGGACCCTCTGTGTATTCAGCACTAGTCCAGGAACGCGCTAGTGCACACAGTCTTAACATCGGTATATATCACAATCATACCAAACGATACTATCAAAGTACTTTATTTAAATAACCAAACTGGTTACTTGACCTTATGGCCAAGTTACAAATATATGCCTGGCAAGGCGAAACTTATTAAAAGGGAAATAACAAAGAATGAAATTCAAATAAACTTCGTGGCGCCATCCAAGATACCACAGGCAACCTGATCGGGCTCGCATCCCTAAGTAGACGGGTCCTCTTGGAGTTCCTCCTCCAAAGCTGGCGTAATCTCCTCTTCAATCGATATTGTGTTGGGGCAAGGGTGAGTACTTGGTACTCAAGAAGTCATGCACGAATGCAAGCTAATATACTATATGCATGGCTTGGTACAAAGGAATAGCTCAAGGTATATTTGCAAGAAATGACTTTGACAAGTAATATAAGTAGATTCAAAGCGGTAGAAATAAGTAAAGCATAAATAACTTTTCAGAAATTTAATAAACATTTTTCCCCATCCTAAACCACATTTCCATCATCTTCATTATTAAACCAACCCAACTTTTCAAATCCAAGTTATTTTCGTAAAATCTAACCCTTGATCAGAATTCCCGAGCAATGTCCGATCGTGGACTCGGCTATTCAAATAGATTCTACACTCTGCAGAGGTTATGCACTTTACCCACAAGATACAATCCACTCACCACGTCGGTAGTGAATCGCCATACAAGAGTATGCGAATGAGCGATCATAACAAAGCCTTTCTAAGCCTCAAACAACACAGTGGTCCTCTCCTGCTCAGGTTTCACACCATCCCTTCCCTTAGCCAAGGCGAAGTATGGGACCAACACACCGTTAGATGGGTACTGGCCACAGCCACGATACGCCCCCGCATAATCACACAAAAGGTGTAATCGACACCCTGAGGCTCCACAAGTGAGTCCTTAGCGACTTAGTCAACTAGGGCCGCCCCATTCCACCCATGTGGTTGCAAGTATGACCCAGTTCAAAGGCTTGCAAGGTTAAGTCCTTAGAGTGACCAGGGCAAGACTACCCAAAACCAAATCAACATCCCCAATGCCACAACTGCCCACCTGATTACTCTTGCCACATGCCCCGCCGAAATCTGCTTATCAAACCCGATTGATTACCATGCACCACGTGCCATCAACATCACATGATACTTTTCCAAAACAGGTTCAATATATCATTAATTCAATATTAGCATTTGATTATCCAAAATCATGTCATGAGCACGTAGTGTGCTCTAAGCGTTATACTACAACGATCTAAACCCATGTTGGCAATTTAATAATGTCCAACTAATAAACTACAACTAGGGTGACAAAGGGTCATG
Organism: Rhipidocladum racemiflorum; assembly: GCA_036346355.1. NCBI lineage: Eukaryota > Viridiplantae > Streptophyta > Magnoliopsida > Poales > Poaceae > Rhipidocladum > Rhipidocladum racemiflorum. Next base: position 62,775,456 of record CM070576.1, on the reverse strand, counting down.
GCACATACTTAAGTAATCAAGGTGTCATATAGCAAATTGGTATTTATCTAACCCCCATGTTTAAACAAAGTATCCTTCTAATTGAACTAGCATGCAATAGTTTAAATCAAAATAGATTTCAAAATGGGATCAACATGGTCAAAGCACAACTTGCCTTCAAAAGCACTTGCTCTTGGTCTTGAGTTGGATCCTGAGTCAACACTTCTCCTTCGAATCCTTCCCAGGCACTTCAACGTCTACTCGTGAGCGTGCAAATAGCAAATACACAAATAAACACTAGGCAAAAGATCCCAAAACTCCAAATAAAATCCATAAACAGAGAGAACATAATTTTCTGGATTTTTAGAAACTGGAATAAATCAAATTTGGAGTTAAAACGCAAAAGTTATGATTATTTAAAGTTTAAATAATCAATTAAATAATTTTACAGAGAAAAACTTTAGTCCAAAAATTAAATAAAATTTATATTTAGGTAGATCTTAATTTTATACAAATTTAGAAATTTGAATCGCTCAAATCGGAGTTGAAACGCAAAAGTTATAAGCGTTTGAAGTTTGAATCTAAATTTGAAATCATTATTCGAATTAATAAATCATTTTCTTTTTCGAAATTAATTATTGCGTCAAAGCATGGACACGTGGCAGCTCCTGATTGGCCTGCCGACGCCAATGGCCCATGGGCTTGGTCCACGCTCGGCTCGGGTCCACGGTGGACTCGGCCCACGGCTCACGTGGATCGACATGTGGGACCCACCCGCCGCTGGGTCTCACGCTAACACTGCTGACGTGTGGGCCTTCGACATGCGGGGCCACGTGTCAGGAGACACGCTCACACGCCAGCGTCACGACGCTGACCGCGTCGGTCCAACTTCCCGACACGTGGCGCAATCTCGTTCGTTGGTTTGAAAATCAACCGCGATTGGATCCAGGGTTGAACACGCTGAAACTACTCGATGCTCGTGGGCCGCTTCGATCTAGATCGGACGGTCCAGATCTAATCCTATAATCGCATCGCTACGGCACGCGTGGCGATTGTGAGCCGTTGGATCTTGATCTAACGGCCCGCATCTAATCGGGTTTGGAACACGTGAACTCACCTCAACCGTCCGATCCGATCCGACGGTGCACGTAGCTTCGCGAGGGTCGATGGCTTGCAGGCGCACGGCTGCCGGAGTTGAAGACGACGACGAGCCCAACGGCGTTCCGGGTTGCTCGGCGAGATGAAGGGTCCTTCAGGCCTCGTCGTCGCGGTGAGTCCGGATTCCGAGGTCAACGGCGGCAGGGGACGCTGACGGGCATGAACGAAGCAAAGACCGTGGCGAGCAAACGCGCAACTACGGCGAGCTCAAGACGGCTAAACGGCGGCGACTTAGCCTCGGTGAAGTAGAGAAGGGAGGGCGCGGGATCACGGCGGTCTCGGGTATGCCTCGCATTAAATAGCCTCGCTGGCCCGTCTGCGTAAAACTGGAACCTAATTTGCTACTTACGGCATGGCGGCGGGCGAGTCCAGCTGGACTCGGTGAAGACGACGAAATCGTGGCCGCCCACGTGGCACAACCAACGGCCACGACGTCGCGGCGCGATCGGTCCGTCCGACACTCGGCCGTCGGGTCGGCGGATCTCGGTAGTTGGATCTTGATCCAACTGGCCGGATCGCTTAGGGTTGGGAGTCGTTTGGTTGAGCCAATCGCTCTGTCGGACTTCGAGTCCGACTTCGGTCGGATGAACAGTACTTGACCCGAGTTGGATTTTCCAGCGATTTAATATTTAAAATAATTCCCGATAATTCATTTAATTCATTAAAAATAGCAAATGACTCGGAAAAATTCGAGGAAAAATTCTGGAAAATATTTTGGATCATTTTGGACTCAAATAAAATATTTCCAACAAAATTTTATTTGCAAAATTAAATTCTTTAATTATTTCAAAATGGAATAAATTCAAATAAATTCCAAATAAATCCAAATAAATTCCAGAAAATTCCAAAAATTCACCAAGGTGCCAAATCACACATGAATTTAAGAAAAGCAAAATTTTGGGATGTTACAAACCTCCCCCCCTTAATAGAATCTCGTCCCCGAGATTCAGGGCTCACTAAAGGAATAGGTTTGGAAATTTTTTTCTTCAAATCCTCCTCGCGCTCCCAAGTCGCTTCGCTTTCTTCATGGTTGCTCCACTGAACTCTACAGAAACGGGTTGACTTGTTTCTAGTTTCTCGATCCATTGTGTCTAGAATCCTCACAGATGTTCCTTATAAGTCAAATCCTCATGCAACTCAATTGACTCTAGCGGTCTGCTCCTCAGGAACTCGGAGACATTTCTTCAACTGGGACACATGGAATACATCATGTACCCCTGCTAACGACTGTGGCAACTCCAGCTGATAAGCAACTTCGCCTCTGCGGCTCAAAATCTTAAATGGTCCAACATAACGGGGTGCAAGTTTCCCTTTGGCATGGAACCTCTTAACTCCCCTAAGAGGCGTAACTCTGAGGTATACAAAGTCTTCTGGTTCAAAACTCAAATCTCGGCGACGATTGTCAGCATAACTCTTCTCCGAGATTGGGCTATCTTCAAACTTTCCCTAATCATGGCGACCGCTTCTTCACCTCTTGAAGAATATCAGGCCCAAAGACACGGCCAGCCGGTCTCATTCCAATTCAATGGCGTCCGACAGGTCGACCATACAAAGGCCTCAAAAGGTGACATCTCAGAACTAGCCTCGATAACTATTGTTGTAATCGAACTCGGCATACGGCAAACTCTTATCCCAAGAGGTAGCATAAGCTAATGCACAAGCTCTTAGCATATCCTCCAAAATCTGTTGACTCTTTCTGCCTGGCCCATCCGTCTGTGGATGATAAGTCATCTTCAAGTTTAAACGGGTTCCCATGGCCTCATGCAACTTATTCCGTAACCTTGAGGTAAATTGGGTACCTTCGTCTGATACAATCCTCTTTGGCACTCGTGCAAACAGACAATCCTGATCATGTACAACTCGCTTAACTTATCTCCCGAGTAAGTGGTCTTCACGAGGATAAAATGGGCTACTTTAGTCAGCGATCCACTATAACCCATATGGAGTCATAACCTCCTTGAGTCTTCTAAGAACCGGTAATGAAATCCATTCCGATTTCCTCCCACTTCCACTCGTATTTTCAACGCAATAGCAATCCCGGCCGTTTCGATGCATTGCCTTGACTCTCCGGCATACGCCGCACAATGCAACATGCTCGGCAACTTCACGCTTCATACTTGGCCACCAGAATCTCTCCTTCAGATCCTCGATACATCTTGGCGCTTCCAGGATGAATTGAGTACTTGAGTCATGGGCTTCCTCCAAAATCGGCCGCTTTAACTCCTCCTTGTCGTGCACACAACCGATCCTTCATCCACAACGTGCCTTGTTCATCCAAATTGAAGTCCTCTGCCTCGCCTTCCTCCTTGATGGACTTAATCTCGCGGATCCCGCCATCATCCTTCCGCCCTTCTCGGATCCGATCCTCTAGGGTAGGCTTTACTTCCAATGCGCCAAGAATCCGCTTAGGTACAACCTCAATCTTCATCTTTTGAAAATCCTCACATAACTCATCCTGGCTTGTGGCTAGCAACGTACTCACGGTGATGGCTTTTCCGACTCAGAGCATCGGCTACTACATTGGCCTTCCCGGATGGTAATGGATTCCAACATTGTAGTCCTTGATTAACTCTAACCATCTCTCTCGCCTCATATTCAGATCCGATCGGTGAATATGTACTTAAGGCTCTTATGATCCGTATATACCTCACATCTGTTTCCAATCGATAGTGACGCCATATCTTCAAAGCATGCACTACGGCGCTAACTCTAGGTCATGTGTCGGATAATTTTCTCATGCGCCTCAATCGCCTTGATGCATGTTTAAGCGACCTTTCCATTCTCTCAGACGACACATCCAAGTCCTTGGCGCGATGCGTCACAATAAATATCGGCTTTGAGCAACATCCCAGAGAACTAACACCTGCCGATGTCAATCGCTTCTTCGACTCTCAAATCCTTTCTCACATTCTCAAGCGCCCATGCAAACTTCTTTTCCTTCTTCAAAGAATTGCGTAAGAGGTTTCGCAATTGTCTAAAAGCCTTCGATGATAAGGCGGTAATATCCTGCCATTCCTAGGAATCTCCGAATCTGGGTCACTGTCTTGGCCGCGCCCAATGTAACACAGCCTTCTACTTTGCTTGGATCTACTGGCGACTCTTTCAGTCATTACATGTCCAAGAAACTCCACCTTGTCCTTCCAAAAATCACACTTGCCGAACTTGGCGAAAAGTTGTCGTTCCTCGACTTTTCCAAAACTCGCCTTAAGTGTTCGGCATGTTCATCCTCCGCCTTGGAGTAGACCAGATATCGCTCTATGAACACGACGACAAACTTGTCCAAATATTCCATGAACACCTTATTCATCATATTCATGAAATAAAATTTGGCGCATTAAATCGATCAAAGGACATAGCGTAAACTCGTAATGTCCATATCTTGGCGAATGCAGTCTTGAATATCTTCTCGATCGGATCTTCAACTGATGGTATCCCGATCTCGTATCAATCTTGGAGAAAACTCCGGCTCCTCTTAATCGATCAAACAAATCATCAATCCTGGTAGCGGATACTTATTCTTCACGGTGACTTCATTGAGTGCACGGTAGTCAATGCACATCCTGAAACTCCGCCCTTCTTCTTGACAAACAAAACTCGTGCTCCCACTACGACGAACTTGGTCTCGATAAATCCTTTCTCCATTAACTCCTCTAGTCTGTTTCTTCATTTCTACCAACTCCTCGGTGGACATCCGATAGGGTCTCTTTGCTATCGGTGTTGTGCAGTACAAGCTCTATCACAAACTCTATGTCCCTCGTCAAGCGGCATACCGTAGATCTTCTGAAAACATCTGGTACTCATTCACCATCGGGACATCCTCTATGCCGATTGCCTTGGTACTGTTAACCATCAACTGTCCATCTCTAATCGCAAAGTGGCTTGAAATTCCACTTTCTTCCCACACTGCTCTCAATCGAGATAGTCCTTCGCCCACAATCCAATACACTTTGTGCTTGGATAACCAATCCATTCCCAATATAACATCTAAGGTCCAGGTCTCCAAAATTATAAGGTTTGCTAGGAACTCTATTCCCTCTATTAGTATTCTCACCGGAACATCCTACTTCCGCTCGGAGTTCGGAACGTGGGTTTGAACTAAAAGCATGCACTTAAGTCTTGCAACTCTCAAGTCATTTCTAGCAGCAAAGCCTTGCGAAACAAACGAATGCTAAGCTCGAGTCAAACAAAATCATTGTAGTCGAAGTTAACAAGTAACTTACCCAAGACGACGTCAGTAGCATTCTCGCAGGCATCTCGGTGACATGGTTGACTCGGCCTCTCACCACGGTGCAGGGTGTGGCTCCAGTCTTTGGCGCCCTAGCTGGTGGTTCCTAGGTTGAAGCGAATCGGGTCACTCTGCTGTCTTCTTTGGACAATCATGGCAAAGTGTCACGGCTCGTTAGCTTGTAACAGCGTCTCACCGTTCCTTCTTTATTTGCTCGTAGCGTTTCTAGCGGGGTGGGGTTTGGTAGTTCGATTGGCAGGTCTTGGTGCCGGGATGGTGTCCTTGTTGCATTCTCTGTGGTTGGAATCAAGAATTGATTTGGTGCAACTCTCAAGCGCTGTTGTGTTCCTCGACGTGATCCTTCTTTGTTGCATCCTCGCGCTTCTGTTCTCATCCGGTTCCTTGCGCTTGTCCTCAAGAATAAGCGCCTTATTCACCAACTCTTGGAAATCTGAAAGGTGTGGGTGATCAACCCTACTTGCAATCCCGAGTTGAGTCCCTTCATGAAACGAGATCGTCTAGATTTATCTCGTCGCTACATCCTCAGGTGCGTAGCGTGCTAGCTGTGGTGAACTTGTTCAGTAGTCGGCCACCTGGCCGATTACCTTGCTTCTGCTCGAACTCCTCCTTCTTAAGGTCCATGATTCCTTCAGGCACGTGATACTGTCGGAATGCACCGTGAACTCTTCCCAAGTGATATCTTGAGGGTTCTCTGCGTGGCACGAAGTTCTCCCACCATTCTACGGCTGTTCCTTCCAACCGATGAGAAGCGTGAGTACCTTCTCATTCCCTATGCATTGAGCTATGTGCGGCTTCCTCTCGATTGATCTTAACCAATCGCCGGCCTCCAATGGATTGGCATTCCCGTGAGAAAGTGGGTGGGTGAGTCCTCATGAACTCGACGGCCTTGTATTCTCAAGCGTGGTCCCCGATTAACTTGATTAGCGGTGGGATCAAAGAAGGACGTGTTGCATTTGTTGCATCATAGCATGCATCAATCGAGTGCAGGCAGCAAGAAATGCTCCAAATTCTGCATATCCAGTTGGCGGTCTTGGTGCCCCATCATTGGGGTTTTCACTGGCGAGATCCACTCCCATTGCTTCCAAAGTTTCCACGGGTGGTTACCATCTGGCCGATTTGCTCTAGGTTTAGAGATGAGAGGGAAACAAGAATAGACAAGTAATATGGAACTTATGCGGGCGAAAGGGGTAACTTTAAGGTCCATCTTTATTATTAATAACTTGGTATGGCTGCTTACAATGCCTAAGGGCCTTGCAACACATAACGCACACTCAAAGAAACAAAGCAAATCCAAATCGAACTAACTCACGGAATATAACGCCTAAAGGGTAACTCTTTATTCTATGACGCGACTCGGCGAAGGAGTCTCACTATAGAACCTATGCTCACTCATCGAGAAAACCTCCACGGCCTGGGTGCGATGTCACTGCGGCATAGGCGAAACGATCGCCATGTCCAGCGACTATGTCATCTCGTGGTAGTCGGAAGAAGCGGTGTCCTCATCGAGATCGACTCCTCTGGATCTCGCTCGTGTAGCTCGAGTACGGCTCTGGAGTGCAGTCCGCATAAAGTCATCTCCAACTCGTCAATCCTTCGTAGAAGATGTGCCACATACTCTTGAGCTTCCCGCCATCTGTTCTTCTCTGTCGTGATCTCCTTGCGGGCCTTCTGTAGCTCCTTGCTTGTATTATCTAGTACATCCTCCTGGGCGACGACAAATCGTGCCAACTGTGTAATCGTGGCATCCTCATCCTGAATCGCCTTCGGGTCATGTAACATCCTCAAATTTACAGAGTAATAAAAATCAAATATTAAAAATGTGAAATCAATATTGTGTTGCATTTCTTGATTTTATATGCATTTATTGATATTTGATCTATTGGTTGAATTAATTGTTGAAATGAATATTGGAATTTAAGAAAGAAAAGAAAAGAAAAGAGAAAATAGTAAAATGGTAAGAAATGAAATTACCATGGTAAAAATTTTGTATAACCTGTCCCAACCCTAGAAGATACCCCTAGATGGTCAAAAGACCATGTGAATGCTTTTATTAGTGAAGAAAACAATTAAAAATGATAAATCTTTTCTCTGGCCAGTCCAATGTCAGATTTTTAGAAAGAGTTGTGGAGCAATCTAGACCTTGGAATTTTTACCATAAGACCTCAGACATATCATCTTTACTCACAAAAAGTTTCAAAAATTAATAAGCATTTTTGCTATGAGTTAGCATTTATTTTAGAAAGAATTGAAATTCTGCAGAAGTTAGTAAAAGAATTATAAGGAATTTAATAATGCGAATTTGATGTTGAAATTTTTATGGTAGGTCCATTGTATAGAGATACACCTTCAGTAAAAATTTCAAAATTTAATACGTTGGATTAATCCCTTAATTCATTCAAAAACTAAATTGATTTTTCTGTACAGTCGGCACTGTCAGAATTTTTATAATTAATTGGTAGATCATTTTAATCTCAAATTTTTACTGGAAGTAGATAACTTAAACATAAACGTGGAACAAAAGTTTAGAAAAATCCTGAGATGACTTGACCCGGGATTTAATGCGTTTAGTGTGCTGTCTGGAGGAAGGAACTAGAGCCCTCTCCTTTAGCTCTTACGTGTGGGGCCACACGTAGCCATTGGCCCTTCGGCCGGTCCAAGCGGCGTGGGCAGCTGCCGACGGGACCCAGAAGCCTCCGTGCCCACGCGTCAACCTCCTAATCTCTCCTTCCTTTTTCCTTTTGTCTCGCTGCGGGTGGACCCGAGACCCACCTGTCAGTTTCCTCTTCCTCCCTTCCTCTCTATCTCTTTCTCTCATTCTCTCTGTTGCTCCGGCGAAACTCGCACCGCCTCATTCCTTGTCCGTTTCTCGCAATCCCGCGCTTCGAGACCACCTCGACACCCCACTGCCAGCTCCCAACCTCGCCCATACCTTGACCCTTGTCTGAACCGAAGGGAGAGCTTCCAGAGCTGACCTGAAACCGCCGCCATTTCTTCCCCAAGCCAACCCAGTCCTTACCGCCTTCCCCCGCCTATTTAAAGGAACGTATAGTGCCTCCAAACTCAGTTGAACCCGGAGCAATCAACCCTTTTCCATATCACGCCCTAAACCACCTAAACCGAGCCATCTTCTCCATCTCGTGAAACCCAATTTGGGGAAAATACCAAATTCGTTTGACTCGGTAAGATAACGTCAAATTATTGGGTCCTATAGTATCCTTGGTTACTCACGTAGCTTGTGCACCACTTGTTTCAGCTTGGAGTGCTCGAAGCTGCTCCGCACCGTGAGACCTCGTCCGCCATTGACGGCGCAAGGTGAGAGCTTCACCCGGCCCTCTCTATCCCATGGTTCAAATACACGGTTAGAATCATAGAAACCCCTGGAGCTCATACGCATAGCCTTTCGTCCCGGATTGAACCGTAGCGCCACGAGCCAAACCTCACCGTGAGCTTCCGCCACCGCCGTGAACTCGACTTCTCCGAACACCACCCTCATACGAGTAGTTCCTCGAGCTCACCGTGGTCCTGTGAAGCTTTAGCCGCTAGCCAAGGTCGATCGACGTCGCCGTTGATCGCCGGCGAGGCCGTCCGCCATCTCCCGCCGGAGTCATCGCCGAGCGGGACTTCGTGTCACCTGGTTTAGCCTCGCACTTAGCTGGCCACCACCGCCTGCGGCGGGCTATGGTCGCCGACGACGCGCATGCGCCTCTCGCCGCCGTCAGGCGGGCCCCATCGCTAGCCGCGGTGCCTCGCGAAGCGCCAGATGCGAGCCGCTGACGGTGGACTCCCAAATGTCGGCGATCAGGCCGATTCAAAAGGCCGCCGCGCAAGAAAACATCAAGTGCGCTTTCCTTTAAGGAAAGCGTATTTCCTTTATTTTCTGCTTTAATTGAACCAAAATGATTCAAATGGCTATATCTTTTAAACTATAGCTCCAAATTGAATGAGATAAATTTCTAAATTCATATTAAATCATCTAGTTTCATAATATGTAAAAATATTTGAAACTTGTTTAGCAAATTAAACTTAAATTTAAATTTAAAGAGAGAAATTTGAATATGTTGCATATAGAAATTTTGCAAATAAAGTCCAAATTAAATAAAACCAACTTTGTTGGAATCCTTAGGTCAAGTACTGTCCAAATATGTAATTAGATTTGGATTTGGAGTTAGTTTGTGAAAATTTCATGTTAGGACTTTATTTAATATATAAATTTAATATGATTACAATAACTTGATCAAAAATAATCCAAAGTGAATGAAATTTGTTTCTTTGAGCTCATTATACTAATTAGGATCGAATAGTAATATAATAGTTAGGGTGTACCATATTGTTTATATTGGTCATGTTAAATGTTGCTTTAGGTATTAAATCAAATCTAATGCAATTGATCACATACCACGAAAATGAACTTTGTTAAATATAATCCAACAATCTTAGCTTCCTGAATTCGTAAATTAAGAATGAAATAATACACAAAGAAGATAGCCGTGTTGTATGCCCTAAAACTTTAAACCTTAGGACTATAATTTAACAACTTAGCTAATACATGAAGTGATGAAATGATTGCTATCATTGGTTGATTTGAATTGGTTTTATTTGAATCTTTCAACTGTTATCTTTATTATTTGTGTATTTGCTTCTTCATCGATATTGAAATATTCTTTTTGCCATATTCTTAATCGACGTGTAGACGCTGAGACTACAGACTTTGTCGTCGATTTACACCGATACAAAATTACACAAATGAGGAGCAAGGCAAGCACCCCCCTTGATCATTTTGATCCCAGATTTCATAATCCACTAAAATGTGATTAAGAATCTTCCTGCATGCTCATAATTTGATAAACTATCATTTTGTTACTTGGTAGATATTAACCCAAATTGATGGATTCCCTTAATCACATGGACATACGATCTATAAAAACCCTAGGAATGGTTTAGTTCATTAAATTGGGTATAATCGCTATTAATCAAGATATGCTTAGCGCCGCTTTAGATTAATGTCGTAAACATTTATACCCACATACACACTTCTTTATGAAATCTTTTATGATTTATTTAAGCGATAAAGGATACCGTAGTTTGATAAAAATGAAATTAAAACTATTGCTTCGACGTGGGTGAATATTGGCAATAGCCAGGTTGTACATGTTTTAACGTGTACGTAGATAGGGTGGAGTTATCGCCCATGTCACTTTAAGGACCGAACTAAGCGTCCCGTGATCCAAGATTACCCGTACAACCACAATGCCGGTATGGTGACGGCTATAACCAATTAAGTTACTAAAACCGATCTTGCATTATGGAAGGTAGTAGTAGTACGCATTCCGAATATAGGTTTGCTCGAGGTAAGTGCCATCACCGAGGTGTTGACACTTGTCGATGCAACAGTATACACTTTACTAATGGGGAGAAATGATCCGTATACACGATGTGCTTCTACCGCCATTTTCTAATGGGGAGGAATGATCCGTGCATACGATGTTCTTCGGCCGCCATTAGTAAGTCTGTCATACTGGACTGGTGCAATGTCAAGTTTTAGTAATGTAAAGGTTATATATGGGTTTCCCTGGCGACACACCAAAGGAAGTGTGTTATTAAGCTTTGCAAAAAGGGAAGTCATTATTTGTGGGTAAAGTCAGTATAACTCTGCAGAGATAAAACTATTCGAATAGCCGTGTCCACGGTCATGGACGACTTGGTGAACCCACACTAAGTTAGTTGTTTTCTATTTTTGAAAACTTTGGTAAAAGACTTTGGAAAATGTTTCACGACTGATTAATATCACTTGTCGATATATTTTGTTTTGTAAGACCATGGAGGGTCTTGTTCATTATTTTACTCGCAAAGGGCCGTGAGTAAAATGTTATTATCTTTTTATTACTTGTTATCTCAATTACTTATCAAACTGTCTTTAAAGTTTTATTTACGCTTTCCATTACTATTCAGTATTATTTCATTCAAAACTTTCGCCATATGCAAAATAACCGTAGAGACTCCACTTTCTATTTCAGCCTGCATATATTCCAGGAATTGCATACACTACAAAGTCTTGCGAGTACCAATGTACTCAACTTGCTTCAATAATGTTTTTAGGTGAAGAGCAGGATTATGACAATGACGGAAATGAATATGAGGAACCTGCGAATTTTAGCGACGACTGATCTTTCTAGGTTCATCTCAGCAGTTGCCTGTGGAGTTATGGAATAGTTGGCATACTATGAGACATGGTTTTAATTTCCTACTACTTTTGGTATTGTAATATCACTATAAAACTTGTGATGTAATAAAAATGTGTATCCTGTGTGGTCAGAGTATTCAAATTGTGTTTGTGCGTGCACCCATCGATCATGGGAATGGCACACAGATCTACTTAAAGAGCCTCATATTTATGTTATTTCTCGACATAAAAATGAGGGTCTCACAGTTTGGTATCAGAGCCACGCTGCCTGTAGGTGAACCTTAGTTAGAATGGTCATTAGAAGGGAAATTAAAATTTTGAATAGACACATTACATTTAGGGAAATAAAACTTGCTATATCTGTTATTAATTCTTTACTGTTTTGTCTTCTACTCTTTACTTTTGTGCGTTATCGTTGCATCTTGCATTTAATCCGAATACTAATTCCTTATTAAATGTGCAGATGGAAGGGTATTCGCCGTGCTTTCACACTTCCGAGCCGCCTGGGAGCCGGGATTGATGGGAGTCTTAGCACGTATGTTAGATTTTGCGTAGCTTTGAGACACCTCGATACACCGTCTACCAGGCGATGGCGAGTCCAGCTGATAGAGTACATAGCTAGGATTGAGATCCCAGCTAGGACACAAATCGGAGAGGCAGATCGTACTTTTGATGGTCGAGGAGCTTGGTGTCTTCGCGCTGAGCGATGTTGCTTATATGGCCATCGTTCGATCGCGCCACGCTCTTCCGCAGATGGCGATCGCTTACCGAGAGTTACCCGCTTTGTTGCCGAGAGGAGACACTAGTTACATAGATCCCGGGCCAAAGGCCTAATGAGCACTATAGGATCATAGTTGAGTTCCTTCATGCCTGGCCGACTGCTACCACCGTCGAGCAAATTAGAGTACTATGTAGCACGTAGGAGAGTAGCCTTTTTAGAGAACGCCATAGCTCCTTTCGTGGCTATGGGTTTGTTCTCTAGGTCAGCTCTTGGTGACGACGCTACTTTGTTGCCAGTCCAGGAGGTGCCTGGTACTCCGACACCTAGGTCTGCTAGGGCCACTAGACGTTCCCGACGGGCTAGGATGTCCACAGGAGTTAGTCGTCCACGTCTGTCGCGAGTTAGACTTGGGACAGTCGCTGCAGTGTATCGCGTCCCTGCGTGTGACGCAGTTTACAGCGTCGTGGTACCTTTCCCACCACGGTGATCGACTCTACCCTGCGGATCCTCGTTGAGTCTCACCGCGAGGACGCTGTAGCGCCAGGTTTGGAGTAGGTTTACCATGAGTTGTAGCAAAGACATGTGGTCATGTAGAGTTGAGTTGTGAGGTTGCCATACTTTTGTTGTACATGTTGTTAATATGCAGTTGAATAAAAGTGTCATATCATTTATTTCTCGCTTGTTTTGGTTCCTTCGTGACTTTCTAATGTTTTATTACAATTTCACGATGATGTGATCCTTTGTGTTAATCATTTACATTATAACATGACCTAATAACACGCCTCCCTTGTTAATGAATTTCTTTAAGAATAATAAAATTTTAGGGAATAAAATGTTGCCTTTTAACCAATGAGTTTGAGTTTAAATTTTCAATCTTCCAGACTAAATCCTATAAATACAAAACATAATTTTCTTATCTCAATTGAAATTTCAGGATGCTCAGAACCAGATCTCTTCAAGGATCTTGAGAGTGAGGCATCGCAGAGCCTTTTCCTCCTCGCTAAACATTGCCCACTCCAAATAAGAACCTAATCCGATCCACCCTTCCGCAAGGGCTTCATCTTCTCGTCAAGTGCCGATCCACCCAATCCAGATTCAAATCCTAATCGGCAAGGTGGAATTCGAGGAGCAATTGCCAGGTCCGCCCACAATGGCGCAAGTTCGCAATGATTGAGCAAAACCGCCAAACCCACACACTTCTTCTCGCAATGGGCTTAGTTCGTAATACTTCCCACCAAGGAGTCCCTGTTGGAGGAAGTGGTGGTGGTGCTCCACCATCAAGGTTGTCTGAAGTTTCAAAACTCGGCCTCCTACATTCTCTATCACATCGACCCATTGGACGCAGATGACCCGCCGCGAACAATGGAGAGCAAGTTGAACATTGCACAAAGGCAATGATCGAGAGAAAGTTCTTTATGCATCTTATCAATTGGGAGGAGCTGCTGCTTTATGGTGGGAGAACTACCAAGCTATACTTCCAAAGTGGATCAGATTTCATGGGAGGCTTTCAAGGATACTTTTCGCGAATCCATATTCCTTCCACCGATGGATATCAAGAGACGGAATTTCTTGATCTCCGTCAAGGGAATCAGACGGTAATGGAGTATCTTAATCGCTTCAATTACCTTTCCGCTATGCACCATTAGAAGTTACCCAGCGCGCGCAAGCCGAACGCCGATAACCTGAATGAAGAAATCAAGTGTGCATTAGCCGCCATTGATATCAATGACTTCCAAACTCGTGGACAAGTCTATTCGAGTGGAGCATAGCACTCGAGCTGCCATGGAGTCACGCAAGAGGAAATGGATGGCACAGAAGACCGCCGGTGCAAGCCCATCCAGGCCTCGCCTCGCACCTCGTGGTAATGTGCGACCACCGCTCCGCCACGTAGCAAAGGCGTCAAGGTCCCGCTTCTAGATCTCGGCCGCTTCCATCTCGCCCAAGAAGTAATACTGAGCACGCCCCACTGGAGCATCGACTCAAACTCCAAATGTCACATGCTTCAAGTGCAAGCGGCTTGGACATTATGCCAATAATTGCCCAAGCAAGGGAGTTCTCGGCCAACCCCTGGTCGCCCTCAAGGAGCCGGAGGACAACAAGCCGGAAAACCTCGCACCGCTCAAGCCGCCAATCAAGGACGTTTACATCATGTGACTACCAAGAAGCAACGGAAGCACCAGATGTGGTTCTCGGGTATGTTCCCGTCCAATCTATTCCCACTTTGGTGTTATTTGATTCCGGTGCATCTCATTCCTTTATATCCAAGAAGTTCGTGAGAATCACATCAAATCCAAACTGAATCTTTTACCTATATCCATGATAATCTATTCTCCTGGAGCAAAAATGAGAACTACTAAAATGTGTTCTAAGGTTAGCATTGAAATAAACAAAGTTTTATTTTATGCTGATCTTATTCTTATAGAAACCCCAGGATTAGATATCATTCTTGGTATGGATTGGTTAGCTAAGAATAAAGGACAGATAGATTGTGCTAATAGATCCATATCTCTTATTAATCCTGATGGAGATAAAGTGAACTTTAGTTCCACCCAAAATCTTTCCGAATCAAGATTATACTTAAATACATTGGTAATGGAAAAGATTAAATCTGTTCCTGTAATTTCCAACTTTCCCGATGTATTTCCAGAAGAATTGCCAGGTTTGCCACCAGATCGTGACTTAGAGTTCGTCATTGATCTTATACCTGGTACAGCTCCAATTTCCAAAAGACCTTATCGTATGCCACCAAATGAGTTAGTAGAACTCAAAAAGCAAATTCAAGAACAATTAGATAAAAAGTTCATCCGACCCAGTACTTCTCCATGGGGTAGCCCTGTTCTCTTTGTCAGTAAAAAGGATGGTAGTCTACGATGTGTGTGGATTATCGTGCTCTCAATGATGTTACAATCAAAAACAAATATCCTTTACCCGTGACGATGATCTGCTCGATCAATTAACCGCGCCCAAATCTTCTCCAAAATTGATCTTAGACATGGCTATTATCAATTGAAAATCCGACCGGAGGATATTCCTAAAACAGCCTTTACCACTCGTTACGGCTTATATGAATATGTCGTAATGTCCTTCGGACTTACAAATGCTCCAGCTAGCTTTATGAGTTTAATGAATAAAGTCTTTATGGAGTATCTCGATAAGTTCGTAGTGGTATTCATAGATGATATCCTCATCTATTCCAAAAATGAAGAAGATCATACCCAACATCTACACTTGGTCCTGGAGAAACTCCGAGAACATAAATTGTATGCCAAGTTCGAGAAATGTGAATTTTGGTTGAAGGAAGTTGCATTCCTCGGGCATATCCTTTCCAAAGGTGGAATTTCTGCTGATCCCAAAGAAAGTTCAAGCGGTCCAAAATCGAGCAACCAAAATCCGTTCCTCAAATCCAAGTTTCCTCGGTTTAGCGGGATATTATCGCCGCTTTATCGAAAACTTCTCCAAAATCGCCAAACCTTTGACTCAGCTATTGAAGAAAGAAAAGAAATATGAATGGAGTCCAGAATGCGAAGCAAGTTTTCTGGAATTGAAGAAACGGTTAACCACAGCCCCAGTGCTGGTGTTACCCGACATCCATAAGAGCTTCGATGTCTATTGCGATGCTTCACGCAATGGTCTTGGTTGCGTGTTGATGCAAGAGATGAAAGTCGTAGCTTATGCTTCTCGTCAGCTTCGACCTCATGAGCTTAATTATCCAACTCATGATCTGGAGTTAGCTGCAGTAGTGCATGCCCTCAAAATTTGGCGTCACTATCTTATCGGAAACAAGTGTGACATCTACACAGATCATAAGAGCTTAAAGTACTTCTTTACTCAGCCAGATCTTAATCTGCGGCAAAGGAGATGGTTAGAACTAATAAAGGATTACGACCTTAGTATTCACTACCATCCTGGTAAAGCTAATGTCGTAGCAGATGCTCTAAGCCGTAAACTCCATTGTATGACGGTGTCAGCATACACTGATCAATCTGAATTAGTAAAAGAGTTTCAGAAGCTTAATTTGGGAATTGTTGAAGAAGGATTTGTTGCTAATCTTCAAATGCAACCAAATCTGAAAACCCAAATTAAGACAGCTCAATTTAAAGATGGAGCTATATCTAAAATCCGAGAAGATATGCCATTTAAAGAAGAATCGTAGTTTTCGTAAGACTCGGATGGTATACTTTATTCAAAAACCGAATCTATGTTCCCGATGATCTAGAAATCAAGAAGTTGATCCTGAGTGAAGCTCATGAATCACCTCTATCTATCCATCCTGGTAGCACAAAAATGTATCAAGATCTCAAGCGGGAATATTGGTGGCCCTAAGATGAAAAAAGGAAATCGCCGAGTATATCGCGAAATGTGATGTATGTCAACGAGTAAAAGCCGAGCATCAACGCCACCGGTCTTCTTCGACCCTTGAAATTCCAGAATGGAAGTGGGACGATATCTGTATGGATTTCATTACGGCTTGCCGAGAACCGTAAAAGGGCATGATTCCATATGGGTTATTGTTGACCGATCGACTAAAATTGCTCACTTTATTCCTGGTCAAAACCAGATATTCAAGTCCCAAGCTTGCTGAACTATATCTAGAGAATATTGTTCGCCTTCATGGGATCCCTAAGACTATTGTGTCCGATCGAGGATCCCAGTTCACATCTCGTTTCTGGGAAAGTTTGCACACTCTGTTAGGGACAAAGCTGAATTTCAGTACGGCTTATCATCCCCAAACAGATGGACAGACTGAGCGGACTAATCAGACCCTGGAGGACATGCTAAGAGCTTGTGTGCTATCTTATGGCATGGATTGGGAGAAAAGCTTGCCTTTTGCTGAATTCTCCTATAATAATAGCTTTCAAGCCAGTCTCCAGATGTCTCCTTTGAAGCACTTTACGGAAGAAAGTGCCGAACCCTCTCTTTTGGTCTGAAATCGAGAAAGAAATTTCTTTGGCCTGCACATTATCCAAGAAGCCCAAGAGCAAGTTGACATGATTAGGAGTCGACTCAAAGAGGCCCAATCTCGCTGAAGAGTTACGCCGACAATCGCCGACGTGAATTAAGCTTTGAAGTCGGAGATCATGTCTATCTGAAAGTTTCTCCTCTTCGCGAGTTCGCTGTTTCCAAATCCATGAAACTAGCCCTCGATATATTGGACCCTTTCCAATTATCGCAAAGATGGGAGAGATGGCATATAAGTTGGAGCTGCCATCTCGTTTGTCGGAAGTTCATAATGTCTTCCATGTATCTCAACTTAAGAAGTGTCTTCGTGTGCCGACTGACCTCGCAAATCTCGACGATCTCGATTTACAACCCGATCTATCTTATCGAGCGCGTCTGCTCGCATTCTTGAAGAAGCCGAGCGACACACGAGAAACAAGATCCACAGAATGTTGAAAGTTCAGTGGAGTAATCATACTGAAGAAGAAGCTACGTGGGAGCGTGAGGATCACCTGATGAAAGAATTTCCAGACTTCTTTTAGTTTTCTTTTAGCCCTCGCAAATCTCGAGGACGAGATTTTTGTAAGGGGGGTAGATCTGTAACATCCTCAAATTTACAGAGTAATAAAAATCAAATATTAAAAATGTGAAATCAATATTGTGTTGCATTTCTTGATTTTATATGCATTTATTGATATTTGATCTATTGGTTGAATTAATTGTTGAAATGAATATTGGAATTTAAGAAAGAAAAGAAAAGAAAAGAGAAAATAGTAAAATGGTAAGAAATGAAATTACCATGGTAAAAATTTTGTATAACCTGTCCCAACCCTAGAAGATACCCCTAGATGGTCAAAAGACCATGTGAATGCTTTTATTAGTGAAGAAAACAATTAAAAATGATAAATCTTTTCTCTGGCCAGTCCAATGTCAGATTTTTAGAAAGAGTTGTGGAGCAATCTAGACCTTGGAATTTTTACCATAAGACCTCAGACATATCATCTTTACTCACAAAAAGTTTCAAAAATTAATAAGCATTTTTGCTATGAGTTAGCATTTATTTTAGAAAGAATTGAAATTCTGCAGAAGTTAGTAAAAGAATTATAAGGAATTTAATAATGCGAATTTGATGTTGAAATTTTTATGGTAGGTCCATTGTATAGAGATACACCTTCAGTAAAAATTTCAAAATTTAATACGTTGGATTAATCCCTTAATTCATTCAAAACTAAATTGATTTTTCTGTACAGTCGGCACTGTCAGAATTTTTATAATTAATTGGTAGATCATTTTAATCTCAAATTTTTACTGGAAGTAGATAACTTAACCATCAACTTGGACAAAAAGTTTCGAAAAATCCTGAGATGACTTGACCCGGGATTTAATGCGTTTAGTGTGCTGTCTGGAGGAAGGAACTAGAGCCCTCTCCTTTAGCTCTTACGTGTGGGGCCACGTAGCCATTGGCCCTTCGGCCGGTCCAAGCGGCGTGGGCAGCTGCCGACGGACCCAGAAGCCTCCGTGCCCACGCGTCAACCTCCTAATCTCTCCTTCCTTTTCCTTTTGTCTCGCCGCGGTGGACCCGAGACCCACTGTCGATTTCCTCTTCCTCCCTTCCTCTCTATCTCTTTCTCTCAAACTCTCTGTTGCTCCGGCGAAACACGCACCGCCTCATTCCTAGTCCGTTTCTCGACGCAATCCCGCGCTTCGAGACCACCTCGACACCCCACTGCCAGCTCCCAACCTCGCCCATACCTTGACCCTTGTCTGAACCGAAGGGAGAGCTTCCAGAGCTGACCTGAAACCGCCGCCATTTCTTCCCCAAGCCAACCCAGTCCTTACCGCCTTCCCCCGCCTATTTAAAGGAACGTATAGTGCCTCCAAACTCAGTTGAACCCGGAGCAATCAACCCTTTTCCATATCACGCCCTAAACCACCTAAACCGAGCCATCTTCTCCATCTCCGGCGAAACCCAATTTGGGGAAAATACCAAATTCGTTTGACTCGGTAAGATAACGTCCAAATTATTGGGTCCTATAGTATCCTTGGTTACTCACGTAGCTTGTGCACCACTTGTTTCAGCTTGGAGTGCTCCGAGCTGCTCCCGCACCGTGAGACCTCGTCCGCCATTGACGGCGCAAGGTGAGAGCTTCACCCGGTCCTCTATCCCATGGTTCAAATACACGGTTAGAATCATAGAAACCCCCTGGAGCTCATACGCATAGCCTTTCGTCCCGGATTGAACCGTAGCGCCGCCGAGCCAAACCTCACCGTGAGCTTCCGCCGGCCACCGCCGTGAACTCGAATTCTCCGAACACCACCTCATACGAGTAGTTCCCTGAGCTCACTGGGGTCCTGTGAAGCTTTAGCTGCTAGCCAAGGTCGATCGACGTCGCCGGTTGATCGCCGGCGAGGCCGTCGGCCATCTCCCCTGCTCGGAGTCACTGCCGAGCGGGACCCCCCGTGTCAGCCGGTTTAGCCTGCACTTAGCCAAGCCAGCCTCACTGCCGTGCGGGCCATGGTCGCCGACGCGACGCTGCAGCATGCGCTCTTCATTGCCGTGCAGGCCCCATCGCTAGCCGCGGTGCCTCGCGAAGGCCAGATGCGAGCCGCTGACGGGTGGACCCCAAATGTCAGCCGATCAGGCCGATTCAAAAGGCCGCCACAAAAACATCAAGTGCGCTTTCCTTTAAGGAAAGCGTATTTCCTTTATTTTCTGCTTTAATTGAACCAAAATGATTCAAATGGCTATATCTTTTAAACTATAGCTCCAAATTGAATGAGATAAATTTCTAAATTCATATTAAATCATCTAGTTTCATAATATGTAAAAATATTTGAAACTTGTTTAGCAAATTAAACTTAAATTTAAATTTAAAGAGAGAAATTTGAATATGTTGCATATAGAAATTTTGCAAATAAAGTCCAAATTAAATAAAACCAACTTTGTTGGAATCCTTAGGTCAAGTACTGTCCAAATATGTAATTAGATTTGGATTTGGAGTTAGTTTGTGAAAATTTCATGTTAGGACTTTATTTAATATATAAATTTAATATGATTACAATAACTTGATCAAAAATAATCCAAAGTGAATGAAATTTGTTTCTTTGAGCTCATTATACTAATTAGGATCGAATAGTAATATAATAGTTAGGTGTACCATATTGTTTATATTGGTCATGTTAAATGTTGCTTTAGGTATTAAATCAAATCTAATGCAATTGATCACATACCCTAAAATGAACTTTGTTAAATATAATCCAACAATCTTAGCTTCCTAATTCGTAAATTAAGAATGAAATAATACACAAAGAAGATAGCCGTGTTGTATGCCCTAAAACTTTAAACCTTAGGACTATAATTTAACAACTTAGCTAATACATGAAGTGATGAAATGATTGCTATCATTGGTTGATTTGAATTGGTTTTATTTGAATCTTTCAACTGTTATCTTTATTATTTGTGTATTTGCTTCTTCATCGATATTGAAATATTCTTTTTGCCATATTCTTAATCGACGTGTAGACGCTGAGACTACCGACTTTGTCGTCGACGACACCGATACAGCCTACACAGCTGAGGAGCAAGGCAAGCACCCCCTTGATCATTTTGATCCCAGATTTCATAATCCACTAAAATGTGATTAAGAATCTTCCTGCATGCTCATAATTTGATAAACTATCATTTTGTTACTTGGTAGATATTAACCCAAATTGATGGATTCCTTAATCACATGGACATACGATCTATAAAAACCCTAGGAATGGTTTAGTTCATTAAATTGGGTATAATCGCTTATTAATCTGCATATGCTTAGCGCCGCTTTAGATTAATGTCAGAAACATTTATACCCACATACACACTTCTTTATGAAATCTTTTATGATTTATTTAAGCAGTAAAGGATACTGGTAGTTTGATAAAAATGAAATTAAAACTATTGCTTCGACGTGGGTGAATATTGGCAATAGCCGGTTGTACATGTTTTAACGTGTACGTAGATAGGGTGGAGTTATCGCCCATGTCACTTTAAGGACCGAACGAAGTGTCCCGTGATCCAAGATTACCCGTACAACCACAATGCCGGTATGGTGACGGCTATAACCAATTAAGTTACTAAAACCGATCTTGCATTATGGAAGGTAGTAGTAGTACGGGCATTCGAATATAGGTTTGCTCGAGGTAAGTGCCATCACCGAGGTGTTGACACTTGTCGATGCAACAGTATACACTTTACTAATGGGGAGAAATGATCCGTATACACGATGTGCTTCTACCGCCATTTTCTAATGGGGAGGAATGATCCGTGCATACGATGTTCTTCGGCCGCCATTAGTAAGTCCGTCATACTGGACTGGTGCAATGTCAAGTTTTAGTAATGTAAAGGTTATATATGGGTTTCCCTGGCGACACACCAAAGGAAGTGTGTTATTAAGCTTTGCAAAAAGGGAAGTCATTATTGGTGGGTAAAGCTGTATAACTCTTCATAGATAAAACTATTCGAATAGCCGTGTCCACTGTCATGGACGACTTGTTGAACCCACACTAAGTTAGTTGTTTTCTATTTTTGAAAACTTTGGTAAAAGACTTTGGAAAATGTTTCACGATCGATTAATATCACTTGTCGATATATTTTGTTTTGTAAGACCATGGAGGGTCTTGTTCATTATTTTACTCGCAAAGGGCCGTGAGTAAAATGTTATTATCTTTTTATTACTTGTTATCTCAATTACTTATCAAACTGTCTTTAAAGTTTTATTTACGCTTTCCATTACTATTCAGTATTATTTCATTCAAAACTTTCGCCATATGCAAAATAACCGTAGAGACCCACTTTCTATTTCAGCCTGCATATATTCCAGGAATTGCATACACTACAAAGTCTTGCGAGTACCAATGTACTCAACTTGCTTCAATAATGTTTTTAGGTGAAGAGCAGGATTATGACAATGACGGAAATGAATATGAGGAACTCAATAATTTTAGCGACGACTGATCTTTCTAGGTTCATCTCAGCAGTTGCCTGTGGAGTTATGGAATAGTTGGCATACTATGAGACATGGTTTTAATTTCCTACTACTTTTGGTATTGTAATATCACTATAAAACTTGTGATGTAATAAAAATGTGTATCTGTGTGGCTGTAGTATTCAAATTGTGTTTGTGCGTGCCAGCCACTGATCATGGGAATGGCACAGGACGCACTTAAAGAGCCTCATATTTATGTTATTTACTGACATAAAAATGAGGGTCTCACAGGTCAAGAAGGTTATCGCTGCGCGGATGGTAACGGAACACCGTGCTTTCCAACTCTCTGGCGTGGATACTGGTAATGTGCCGCATTGCTCGTCGTCGTGAAACTTCTTGGATACCCATCCGCATTGTAGATCTTCTAGCAAAGGTCAGTTGTATCGGGCGATTGCCTGGGCCCCTCTTCCTGGCAGTACCTCAATCCTCACGCCACAAGCCTTGATCAATCCTCGCTTGCTCGATCACTTCCACTTGGTATTGGGGCTTCTCAAAATTTCCGAGAGTTTGTAGCATGTGCCAAAGTTCCGCAAGTGACCAACTCCTAGATCAACGTAGTTGAACTCTTCCTCCATCTGTCACAAGAGTGCTTTTACGTAAGAACTCGGAATTTTCTAATTGTGACAAGGTAAGGGAAAATTTCAAAGCAAGAGACGAGAAAAGAGAGAAGGGGATAAGTCGAGATGTCATTTCTTGTCTTCACAAATTTTTAGCTTTAGAAAATAGGTTTTATCCTCACTACGACCATTCTAGCTTAGGGTTGAGCCTACAAATAAGTATGGCTCGATACCACCTCTGTCTGACCCCGAATTTGCAAATCCGACCCTTCGTGTATTCAAGACTAGTCCAGAACGCGCTTAGTGCACACACAGCCTTAACATCAGTATATATCACAATCATACCAAACGATACTATCAAAGTACTTTATTTAAATAACTAAATCAAGTTACTTGACCTTATGGCCAAGTTACAAATATATGCCTGGCAAGGCGAAACTTATTAAAAGGGAAATAACAAAGAATGGAAATTCAAATAAACTGTGGCGCCATCCAAGATACCACAGTAACCGATCGGGCTCGCATCCCCTAAGTAGACGGGGTCCTCTTGGAGTTCCTCCTCCAAAGTCGGGCGTAATCTCCTCTTCAACCGATATTGTGTTGGGGCAAGGGTGAGTACTTGGTACTCAAGCAAGTCATGCACAGAATGCAAGCTAATATACTATATGCATGGCTTGGTACAAAGGAATAGCTCAAGGTATATTTGCAAGAAATGACTTTGACAAGTAATATAAGTAGATTCAAAGCAAGAGAAATAAGTAAAGCATAAATAACTTTTCGTGAAATTTAATAAACATTTTTCCCCATCCTAAACCATATTTCCATCATCTTCATTATTAAACCAACCCAACTTTTCAAATCCAAGTTATTTTCGTAAAATCTAACCCTTGACTGTAATTCCCGAGCAATGTCCAAGATCGTGGACTCGGCTATTCAAATATATTCTACACTCTGCAGAGGTTATGCACTTTACCCACAAGATACAATCCACTCACCACGTCGCCCGTGAATCGCCATACAAGAGTATGCGAATGAGCGATCATAACAAAGCCTTTCTAAGCCTCAAACAACACAGGTGGTCCTCTCCTGTTCAGTGCTCTACACCATCCCTTCCCTTAGCCAAGGCGAAGTATGGGACCAACACACCGCTAGATGGGTACCTGGCCACAGCCACGATACGCTCCCCGCATAATCACACAAAAGGTGTAATCGACACCCTGAGGCTCCACAAGTGAGTCCTTAGCGACTTAGTCAACTAGGGCCGCCCCATTCCACCCATGTGGTTGCAAGTATGACCCAGTTCAAAGGCTTGCAAGGTTAAGTCCTTAGAGTGACCAGGGCAAGACTACCCGAAAAACCAAATCAACATCCCCAATGCCACAACCGGCCCACTGATTACTCTTGCCACATGCCCCGATCGAAATCATTTTATCAAACCCGCTTGATTACCATGCACCACGTGCCATCAACATCACATGATACTTTTCCAAAACAGGTTCAATATATCATTAATTCAATATTAGCATTTGATTATCCAAAATCATGTCATGAGCACGAAAGGTGTCTAAGCAAAGATACTACAACGATCTAAACCCATGTTGGCAATTTAATAATGTCCAACTAATAAACTACAACTAGGGTGACAAAGGGTCATGGCACATACTTAAGTAATCAAGGTGTCATATAGCAAATTGGTATTTATCTAACCCCATGTTTAAACAAAGTATCCTTCTAATTGAACTAGCATGCAATAGTTTAAATCAAAATAGATTTCGAAATGGGATCAACATGGTCAAAGCACAACTTGCCTTCAAAAAGCACTTGCTCTTGGTCTTGAGTTGGATCCTGAGTCAACACTTCTCCTTCGAATCCTTCCCAAGACTTCAACGCTCTACTCGTAAAGCGTGCAAATAGCAAATACACAAATAAACACTAGGCAAAAGATCCCAAAACTCCAAATAAAATCCATAAACAGAGAGAACATAATTTTCTGGATTTTTAGAAACTGGAATCACAAATTTGGAGTTAAAAGCATAAAAGTTATGATTATTTAAAGTTTAAATAATCAATTAAATAATTTTACAGAGAAAAACTTTAGTCCAAAAATTAAATAAAATTTATATTTAGGTAGATCTTAATTTTATACAAATTTAGAAATTTGAATCGCTCAAATCGGAGTTGAAACGCAAAAGTTATAAGCGTTTGAAGTTTGAATCTAAATTTGAAATCATTATTCGAATTAATAAATCATTTTCTTTTTCGGAAATTAATTATTGCGTCAGCATGGACACGTGGCAGCTCCCGATTGGCCTGCTGACGTCAGCCGGTCCATGGGCTCGGTCCACGCCGCCGGGTCCACGGTGGACTCGGCCCACGGCCACGTGGATCGACATGTGGGACCCACCCGTCAGTGCGGGGTCTCACGCTAACACGGCTGACGTGTGGGCCCTCTGACATGCGGGGCCCGCGTGTCAGGGACACGCGCTCACACGCGTACGACGCTGACCGCGTCGGTCCAACTTCCCGACACGTGGCGCAATCTCGTCCGTTGGTTTGAAAATCAACGGCGCGGATTGGATCCAGGGTTGAACACGTTGAAACTACTCGATGCTCGTGGGCCGTTCGATCTAGATCGGACGGTCCAGATCTAATCCTATAATCGCACTGCTACGGCACGTGGCGATTGTGAGCCGTTGGATCTTGATCCAACGGTCCAGATCTAATCGGGTTTGGAACACGTGAACTCACCTCAACCGTCCGATCTGGATCCGACGGTGCACAGAGCTCGCGAGGGCTGATGGCTTCGTGGTGGCGCACGGCTGCCGGAGTTGAAGACGACGACGAGCCCAACGGGCGTTCCGGTTGCTCGGCGAGATGAAGGGTCCTTCGGCGCGTCTCGTCGCGGTGAGTCCGGATCCGAGGTCAACGGCGCAGGGACGGCGACGGCGCGAAACGGCAAAGACTGCGTGGCGAGCAAATACGCAACTACGGCGAGCTCAGACGGCTAAACGGGCGGCGACTTAGCCTCGGTGAAGTAGAGAAGGGAGGGCGCGGATCACGGCGGTCTCGGTATGCCCGGGCATTAAATAGCCTCGCCGTCCGTGCGTAAAACGGAAACCTAATTTGCTACGGCATGCGGCGGCGGCTGAGTCCAGCTCGGACTCGGTGAAGACGACGAAATCGTGGCCGCCCACGTGGCACAACCAACGCCACGATCGCGGGCGCGACCGGTCCTGGCCCGACACGGCTCGGGTCGGTCAGGCGGATCTCACCGTTGGATCTTGATCCAACGGCCGGATCGCTAGGTTGGGAGTCGGTTTGGTTGAGCCAATCGCTTGGGTCGACTCGAGTCCGACTCGGCCGGATGAACAGTACTTGACCCGAGTTGGATTTTCCAGCGATTTAATATTTAAAATAATTCCTGAATTCATTTAATTCATTAAAAATAGCAAATGACTCGTAAAATTCCGTAAAAATTCTGGAAAATATTTTGGATCATTTTGGACTCAAATAAAATATTTCCAACAAAATTTTATTTGCAAAATTAAATTCTTTAATTATTTCAAAATGGAATAAATTCAAATAAATTCCAAATAAATCCAAATAAATTCCAGAAAATTTCAAAAATTCACCAAGGTGCCAAATCACACATGAATTTAAGAAAAGCAAAATTTTGGGATGTTACAATATGCCATTTAATAAACGATTATTCCCAGTATAACTTAACCATTTCTTAGGGTTGTCATGGATCACATTTCCAAAGTAATTAAAGAAAATCCACTAGTGTGGGTTATAACTACCAGTAAGCACAAAATAAATACTTGCTAGAAATATAAAGCATGCAGGCATCTTATTAGGCATATTGTAAGTAATTATGAAATCTGGGTTCGAGATGGTCAAGGAGGGTGCTTGCCTTGCTCTTCTGAAGTTAGATCAATTCCACTGTCGTCGACGACGGGGTTTGCAACGTCGGTATCTACTCGTTGTTTCAATAAAAACATAGCAAAAACCAAGTTTTCAATAAGGACAAAAAGAATCAAATAAGGAATCAAACAAAATAATCATTCATGCCATTGCAAGTCACAATCAGGGTTTCATTAATATATGTGTATTGGTGGTATAGTACCGTTCTTTTAATATTTCAATTGTGACAATATAACATATGATATTTATTCATTGGGAATTATTTTATTTTATTTTATGATTTCAAAAGTTAAAATCTTATACTGATTATGTTTAAATTTTTGGATTTAAGAGGTTAAAATCATATAGATAAATATTAATATATATGAAGCAATACAAAAGGGAGTAATCAAAAACAATATTGTACACCCTAATTATTTTTCTAAAATCATATTCTCCACTGCTTAATAAGTTAAATAAAAGTAGTTTCATAATTTTTAAACATGTATTAAATATATTATGGCTATTTGACTATTTTCTATATTGATAAACCACTTATTTACAAATTAATGCAAATGAACTCAAAATTCAAATTTCTTTGCATATTATGAAATCATATTAGACATGGGTTCTAGAAAAATTTATTTCAATAAATTTGGATTAAGTTTGCACAAAATTTGCATGTAGCTAATTCTAAACCTATGTAACATCCCAAAAAGTGTCCTAACGAAAAATGTACATTTCGAAAATGTAAAAGTAATAAAGTATGAATTTGTGACTTTAATTATCATTTTTATCAAATTAATCTAAAAAGAAAATCACCTTAGCAAATGGTATCAAGAAAATCTTTTAAATTAAGTGTTCCCTTCTCCTTTAAAAATACAAAATCCAAAATTTCATAAACAACGAAAATATACGATAACAAAATATGGAAGAATTTGTATTAAACCAAATCGTCCCTAGGACCTATGATAAAAAGTTACAAAAATTTGTATTAAAATTTAGCATCAAAAGCCTGAACCTTGATTGTCCTGGGAAGAAGAAAATATAGAATGGTTTATTTCTTCTTCTTTCACTTCCAAGTAGACCCACCTCTGCTTGACCCCACTAGACAGTCACCTCCTTCTTTCTTTCCCATTTGCTTCCAATGCTGCACTGAACCAGGACAAGCTTCCACTGCCATAGCTTCGTCCGGCGTCCCCCTCTGTCTCCAGTCAAACCAAAAGCAATTGAGTGCCTCGTTGCCACTCCCTCCTTACGACATCTTGCTCGAAGCGCATAACATATTGCCACGCTACTACTTGCAGGCACTCACCATTCCAGAGCTTGCCACGGTGATTGAACTCTATCCATTTTTGTTGCCACGGCAGGGAGCCGAACCAGCCTTCTCCTCCACTCACAGTACAGCATCACTTATCTACCCTCTGTTCAGTGTTCGGCTGTTCGCAGCCAAACTTCGCCGCCCTTCTCTTCTATGTTTCCTCTGGCCGAGCCACGCAACAACCCGTGTGTCCTCGCGCATGCGCCGGTTAATCCCATGCTGCCACCACCACTACCACGCGCCACTGTGCATGACTTCTTCATGCCTTGCGCTGCCACGGCTGAAGAATCGCCGCCCAGGTCGAGCCGCTTCACCGCCGAAGTCTTCCCCTGCAGCCACCGCCTCTAGAGGCTATAAGTACTTGACGAGCTCTCTTTCACAGCCTCGCATAGCTCCTCAGAAGCCCCTCAACCTCCCCTGCCGAACCAAGCTCAAGCCCTGCTTCCATTGTTGTACCCAGTCTTCTCCATTGCCGAGCCAAGCATCAAGGGGGAGAATATGCAATTCGATTTCCTCGATGTATCATAGTTCAATTAAACTTGCAGAGAGTATCCTTATCCATCGGCAAAGTCGCCCCAATCCTCAATTGAACTCCTCGATCGCCGGTGAGCCACCGCACTGGCCACTCTTCTTCTCCAACTCCGGCACCGGCGGCAGCTCGCTCCGGCCAACTTCCGACCGAATCAGTCAGCAAAACGGGACCCCCTTGAGTAGGCGGTGCTCATCCCGGCCTCAGCCGAACTCAAGACCCTCTCCTTCTACCTCTTCGGCCGGCCGCTTCTTCCGTCGCTGCCCGACCACGGCGGGAGCCCAGCTCCGGCAACTGCCGGCAAGCGTGAAGCATACCATCCGGTGCTCCTCGGCATTCTCCTGCTCCTTGTACCTTCGCCCTCCACTCTATCTACGTACACGTTAAAACATGTATATCCGACTATTGCTAATAATCATTCACGTCAAAATAATAGTTTTGTTTTTATTACTACTTAATTAAACCATTAAAAGATTTCATAAAGAATGGTGGGTGTGAGGGTATATGTTGCTAACATCTTCTAAGCATCACTAATCATGTTCAGTTAGTAAACGTTATTTCCCATATGACAAATGAATCTACCCATTCCTAGGGTTGTCATGGAGCACATGTCGAAATGATTAAGGATATCCACCAATATGGGTTGTAATTACCAAGTAACACCAAATAGGAGCTTAATAAAATATAAGCATGCAGGAAGATTCTTAATCACATTTTATCTGATTATAAAATCTGGGTTCAAGATATTCAAGGGGATGCTTGCCTTGCTCTTCAGTGGCGTAAGCGGTGTCGACATCGTCAACGGTGATGTCGGTAGCGTCAACGTCTACGCGTCATTAAAAGATCATGGCAAATAAAATAATTTCAATATCGATAAGAGAAGCAAATGAAAGAAGCAATAGAATCATCGCAAAGACAAGCAAAACAACAATCATGCTCCATCATTCCATGCAGTAGTTAAATCGTAAAGTTTTATTCTAACATTAACGACTTAGGTTTACACCACCTTTTACACCACCTTTCTTTTTATGTAATCATTTATTTTAATCTACGAATTCAAGAAGCTAATATTGTAGGATTAGACTTACAAAAATTCATTTTCAGGTTATTTTGCTACTTTGACTAATATCACTTAGTACATGAAACAGTCTAATTATATTTTGTAACGCCCTAGTTCTCGCCTTCTGGAGAAAATCTAATTTAAATTATTTAAATTCAAAATTTGGAGCTTCTTTGGTGTTTAATTTAACTTGGCATCCATTCCCAACCAAAGTCGGGATTCAATTCCCTTCCGTTCGAAAAATCGAATTTCCGCATTCCCACGCAGACACCTAAATTTCACCCGAGTCCAAAAATGTTCCAAAAATCCCAAAATCACTTCAAATATGTCCCAAATATTCCAAAATGATTTTTGGAATGATTCCCCGGATTTTTGGAACTTCACTCCTATTTTATCTCGCGCGGCTTTTGTTTAATGCCCGCAATCCGCACCTGAATATTTAATTCCACAAATTTCATCCAAATTCCGCGAAACCAGTTTTATTGGGTCCCAAATATTCCAAAATGGTTCTAGGAATTTTTTCGGAATTTTTAGACCATTTTAACTAATTTTTCACTAGGGCGGTTCATTTACGTAATCCCCGGCCAATCGCGTGCTGCCACGTGTCGGCACTGTTCATCGTCCCCTACCTCCTGCCATGGGAAAGAACAGAGAAGCTCCAAGTCTCTCCAATGGCTTTGGTTCTTCAATCAAATGCCCATAACTCCTCCATCACACCTCCAAATCGCGAACCGCCGAATCCGTTGAATCCGTAACGACGTCCTCTATCCATTCCTCACCATCAATAGCCCGGGATCTCGCCGGAATTGAAACCGTCGGCCAAAAACTGAAATGCACTTAAATGTCATTTGCTCGCCCGTTTCAACTCCAAACGACGTGCTTCCACCTCTCAAATCTCCGTGTTGAAGTCCTCTTCCCGGTGGTAGCACCCTCTTGTTGTCTCTCCAACTCATTTGCCTGCTAGATCAAGAAAACCGGCGCCGGGTCACATTGTTTTTGCATGTTCTTCGTGTTCATCATCATATCTTCCTCTCCGGTGAGTCAAACTCAATTCCGCTTTGTTCCTCATGCGTGTATGGATGTCTAGATCATAATCCCTCAATCCATTTTAGGTTTCATCAAGATTTGAAGTCGGATTTTGAGTTTTGGTCGCCGCCGAACTGGGCTGCTCATTGCGAAATTCATCATCTCCGGTAATCCTCTTCAAAATCCGACACCACCATTGGATTCGCGTCGTCGAGACCTTTCCGGGGCTTACCTTCTTCTATCACGCCACCCCTTCGATTTGCAACCTCCCCTTGAGCAAAACTTAGTTCCAGCAGCGCTGGTCCCAGGCAAAACTTAGCTACAGTAACTTTTCCCATTTTTCTTGATTTTTCAGTATTTTTCAACTTCGGAAGCTTATAACTTTTGCGTCCGAACTCCGATTGACTCCGTTCAAGTTCCTAAATTCATCTAAAATCAATATCTACCTGCTAGTACTATTTTTGTAATTTTTAGATTTTATTTATTTATTGCCTCGTTTTGCGCGTAGCCGAGGACCCCGACGCGACCGCCGACCCCGCCGCCGGACTTTCCTCGTTCGACGACCTTCCCGTGACTGAAGGCAAGTCTCCTTGACGCATGTTGATCCTATGCTTTATAAATATTTTACCATGTTTTACAAATTGCATTGCTATTTATATAAAAGGATGATGTTAACGTTAGGCTATTAGTTATACCTGTTGTTTATACCTCCTTGTTATTGTTATCCATGATCCTTTGTCACCCTAGTACAGTAATCCACCATAATAAATACTTTTGATAAAATATTCTGTGACACCTCGGAGTGTCGTATCCTTGATTATTGAGCATGATGAGGCTATAAACATTATGAGATGTGGAAATAAGGTTAAGACCATAAGAATTGGAGGTTAATAACGTTTTCGGGCCGTTTTTGGCCTTTCCGGGGGTTTTTGGGCCTTAAAGAGAGGTTGCGGGCCTTGGTGGGATGGATTAGGGCTCCTCCTTGGACACGGATTCCGTGTTGTAGGCTGGTGGGAGGCCCTCCCTGCCCTTTTAGGGCGCCCCCACCCCCCATTGCGCCCCACCTCCCCCTCTTGCGCCCCCTCCCCAAGCCGTGCGCCCCCCTCCCCCAAACCGTCGGCGCCTCCACCTCTCCACCTCCACACCATCTCCCTCCACCCCTTGCTGCCCTAGGGTGGCCACTCCCACCCTGCACCGCGTGGATCCATCCCGTGGAGCGAGGAGCGAGGAGCGAGGAGCGAGGAACGTGGAGCGAGGAGCGATTCGCGAGGAGATCCGCGGAGATTGATTGGAGTTTTGTGCTTCGGGCAAAGGTATGAACATGGGGATCCTTGGAATTGATCTAGGTACTGTTATTAGGGTGTTTATCAAGTTTTTAGATCAATTGGAGGCGTTGGTTTGAAGTAATTTGGGTTAGATCTAAACTTGTCCACGTTTCTGTTTTCGGGCAGATTGAGCAGTCGAACTAGGGTTCGAGTTTCCGTCGATTTAGAGTCCGAATACGACCGTACGGACTTCTAGGAAGTTGTAGATAATTTAATTATCTTTCCGTGGACGTAAAGCACGTTAATTTCCGATCAGCCGTTTGAAAGTTATGGCTGTTTTACCGAGCGCCTAAAAATCTGTGACGTAATTGGAACAGATCTCGGTAATCTGTAGATTAAACAACTTTAGAGGCCGAATTAGACTTTCCTTATACCTAGAGAAAGTTGGGAAATTTCCTAAGCTACGCGAGGATGTACTCGTTTAATTGATTCGGAGTCCCAGAACTCAAGTTATGCCTTTTGCAAGGCTGCTGTCCCGCCGGGACAGAACCTCTGTCTTTAGGTTTCGCGAGTAGTTGGTAATGTCGGGTTAGATGGGGGTTGGCGTACTGTTTTGTGGGCATAATTGTGAGTGTGTGATACCTGTGTGCAGGTGGTGTGACCCCGGAAGTGCCCTCTTCTTCCCGCCAATCCATTGCACGTGGTTGAGGCAAGTGTGTTGTGATGGATAGCGAGTTGTAGGTTGCATGTTGAGATTAGATGGAATTGATTTCATGATATATGTCCACTTGCCATGTGTTAATGATTGATATGATATGATGAGCATGTTTAACATATTATGATGCCATGTGTTAATATGTGAATTAAATATGATAATCGGCATGGTTGCATGCATGTCATGAGATAGGGCGAGGGCGGTGAGAAAGTCTTAACTAGTCCGGCAAGGTCGGTGAGAAAGTTATGACTAATCCGGAACGCCATTGAGTAAGTCCTATGTCGTGATTCCATCCACGTGGTGTTTGGAAGCGAGTAGGCACCCTCCATCTTCGGGATGGAAGGGAGGAAAGGGTGCACACCGACGGGTGTGTACTTCCCATACCTGTATGAGGTTCCAGAGGGTCAGGAGCATTGCATTACTTCGCATACAAATTGATGATGATATTGATAAGTAATCATGAATGAGATGATATACATGATGGAAGATGTTATTGCCATGTTGTTATGCTTGTTGTCCATTGCAGTATGCTTGCTGAGTTTTCGAACTCACCCTTGTGTTTTCTTGTTGTTTTAGGTACCATGAGAACGGCATGCGGGAAAGGGGAATAGTCACACGCTTACACGTTGCTTCACCTTAATGTTTCTCCAAGTCAATTCATTTAGTTTGATAATAAATTGCGTGTGATGGTCTTTAAAATTAAGTCTTAGCTTGGTAAATGAGAGTTCTATTGTTTGTTTGCCACTCGGAACCTTAAGAGCTTAATGTTAGTCCTTTATTGTCGTTAAGACTTTATTTATTGCTGTTTTAGATGTTTCTCTTATTGCCATACAATGCTATATTGTTGTTGTTCCTTAAATTCATGTTAAAGCAAAGGAGGTGCTGCCGAAATTTCGGTTTTTAGCCTATGCGCCTTTGCTGGAATTTTATGTTAAATGTGGTATTTAGTTGTTGTTTAGCTTATGTTTGGTAGCATTCGGGCATATTAAATGCCGGGGTGTTACAGTTGGTATCAGAGCTGGTCAGAGGTCCTTGGAATGTGAATTTTTAGTGTCATGCTATAGGGTACAACTAAAATGTGATGTGGAATAACTTAGAAACATGGCTTAGGTCTTAACTAAAACTTTGTTATAGGATAGCAACATTAAAACCTGTAAAAGTGGTATAACTAATCTAAAATTTGACACACTTGGTTGCACAGTAGGATGGGGTTTTGGTTCATCATTGCATCGCGCTTGATTATGTGATAAGGAATATGCTTATGATGATGTTTGATCTATGATCTTGATTGTGTGCTTTTGTGTTTGGGTGGTTGTCTGTCTAAGTAGCCATGCCGAGGGGTAGAGGCCGTGGACGCCGTGGCCGTGGAGGCCAGGGGCGAGGCTCCCAGGGAGTTGAGGAGTCTCAATTCGAGGGTAGCGTTCGCTTAATGCTCGTGGGCCAGCTCAGAGGAGCTTCCACTCGGCCGGGGGCAGGTGCCCGCCGCAAATGAAGATTTAGTTCAGGCTCTCGCAGAGGGAGATTCAGAGCCGCGCCGCCAGCTGCGGGCAGCCCCCGCTGTTGTGCCTCCCCAGCGGCCCCCTGCTGTTGCCCTCGCCGCACCGGAGCCGGTGATGAGTCTCCGGGAGTGGATGTCCCTCCGCCTTGACACTTTCGACGGAAGCAGCACGCCGATCCAAATCCGCGGATTGGCTGCGGTACATGGAGAGGCGCTTGAGGTCCTAGATTTGACCTCGGTTCAGAGGACTCGCTTTGTGGCTTTTCACCAAGGGCCAAGCCGATATCCGTGGAGGGGGTTCTCGCTGCTAGAACCCCGACTGGGTCCAGCTGACACTGGAGGACTTTGTGGCTCGCTCCGAGCCAAGTTCCACCTGCAGTCTTTCCTTGAGAGAATGGAGCTTACTCGACCACTCTTTCCCAGGGAAAGAGGTCGGCAGAGTATGAGAAGGAGTTCAACAGCCAGTGCGCTTCAGACTACTGTGGCCGCCGACGATCGGGAGAAAGCTAGGAGGTTCCGTGAGGGGCCTCAACCAGGAGTTCAGAGTTGTCATGGGGCGATCGTCCTCGTGACTTCTCGCTCCGTGGTGGAGCAGCGAAGGGCATGGAGCTCGAGCTGGAGCTCTCCGGGATAAGCAAAACCCGGCGGTTCAGGGTTCTCGCAGGCCAAAGCGGGGCCGTAAGAGGACCTTTGGTGGAGGAGGTGGGTCTTCTCAAATGACTCCACCTTCAAGAAGTTCAAGGGAGGACAGGCTCCTCCTCGTGGGCTAAGATGGGGCCACCCAGTGCTGCCTTCTTCGCGAGCTGCTATTCGTCCCGTGCAGGGGCAGTGGCATGAAGTGTTTCAAGTGCTGGTGGTGAGCACCGTGTAGCGGAAGTGTGGTTGGACCGAGTTGCAACCACTGCGGGCAAGCTCCGCCACATGGGACGAAGTCTGCCGGATGAATCCCGGTAGCATCATCAAGTGGGAGACGGTGCCTTCTCCTCCCACTCCAAGCGCCTTCCAGAGGATCGGTGCACATGATGGCTGCCCTCGCTTCTCACCGCTTTTGCGTGGCGCCACCGGCCGCGATCGGGTGCCCGCACTGCCTGGCTTCCTCCTCGCTGTTGCCTCCTCCGCCCCACCTTGATGGGGCATCACCGAGTCGGGCTCTTCGTCCCTGCCGCCACCAGAGGTACGCTTTGCCGATCGCCGAGTCTGGCCGGGCATCCAGAGGTGGTTTCGTACTCGCCGTGGATTCCGTTGATGCCTTTGTTCTGCTTTGATTCCGGTGCATCCTATTCCTTTGTGTCGCCGGATTTTGCTAGAAGAGCTAAGTTGGGAGTTCAACGGATTTCTGAGTCCGTGATAGCCGGGCTTCCTCGGGGTTTGATTGCTAGTTCTTTGGTTTGCCCTGGTTGCACCATTGCCATTGATGATGAGGTTTTCTTTGCCAATCTCATGGTGATCCAGCTTGGCTCCTTTTGATGTCATTTTGGGCATGGACTGGCTGCATCGCATCGTGCTAAGATCTGTTGTTTCGGAAGACGCTTTCTTGCAGTTCTGGCCCGTGAAGAGTTGACCTTTCAGGGTGGTATACCCTCCAGCCTGCCTTTGCTTTGACTAGTTTGTTTTCTCGGTCGGCGCTTGAGGTCATGGGTTTCCTCATGACTTTGTCTCGAGAAACCATCTTCCTCGGCCCCATTGGGGAAATTTCTGTAGTGAAGGAGTTCGTTGATGTGTTCCCCGACGAGTTGCCTGGTCTACCTCCCGTGAGGAATGTGGAGTTTCGTATTGATCTTGTTCCTGGCACTCGACCTATTTCTATCTCTCCATACCGCTTGGCTCGCCCTTTTCAAGACGAGTTGAAGAAGCAATCGGAGGATCTGCTGGCCAAGGGCTTCATTCGGCGTAGCGTTCGCCATGGGGAGCACTCCGCCCTCTTCGCCTCGAAGAAGGATGGAAGTTGGCGATGTGCATTGATTATCGTGCTCTTAATCAAGTGACAGTCAAAAACAAGTATCCTTTGCCTCGCATCGAGGATCTGCTTTGACCAATCAAGGGAGCAAAGGTGTTCTCCAAGATTGATCTTCCGGGTATAATCAGATCCGTGTGAGGGAGCAGACATTGAGAAGACTACTTTCTCCACTAGGTATGGGCATTATGAATTTAAAGTTATGTCTTTTGGACTAACTAATGCTCCTCGCTGTCTTTATGGAGGCGATGAACAGTATGCTTCACAAGTACCTTGATGAGTTTGTGGTAGTGTTCATCGATGACATTCTCGTTTACTCTAAATCAGTTCTTTGCTAAGGTGAAAAAGTGCGAGTTCGGATTTCAGAGGTGGGTTTTCTTGGCCACATCATCAATCCGTAGGGCATATCGGTAGATCCTAGCAAAGTCTCAAGAAGCCCGATTGGAAGAGGCCTTCCAATGTCAAAGAGGTGCGTAGTTTCCTTGGGTTGGTGGCTACCTATCGGCGTTTACGTGAGATTTCTCTATCCTTGCCAAGCCACTTTCGCACTGACTCGAGGGAATGAAATTCCAAAGGATCGCAGAGTGTGAGCACAGCTTTGCACTTTGAAGGAGAAGTTAGTGATCAAGCCTCGTTCTTACTCCTTCCCGAGTGAGGAAGCGCTTCACCGTGTATTCGATGCTTCTCGGTTGGGACTTGGTTGTGTACTCATGCAAGATGGCAAGGTGATTGCTTATGCTTCGAGGCAGTTGAAAAAGCATGAGCAGAATTATCCCACTCATGATCTTGAGCTTGCAGCTGTGGTGTTTGCATTGAAGATATGGAGGCACTATCTCAGATGGTGAGTCTTGTGATATTTTCATCGATCACAAGAGCCTCAAGTACATCTTTACTCGTAAAGATTTGAACTTGAGGCAAGAGGAGGTGGCTAGAGTTGATAAAGGATTATGACCTCACTATCCAAGATCATCCGGGAAAAGCAAATGTGGTGGCCGACGCTCGATGCAAGACAATGCCCCTGTTGTTGGTTGTCTTGTTGCTGATTTTGAGCGCTTGGGAGTCTCCTACCGCTTATGGAACCGTGCAGTGCTGAAACTCAAATGATTCTTGAGTCGGGCCGATTCTCGAAAGGCAGCGTAGAGGCACAAAGAAGATGATCGCTTGCTCCAAAGAAGTGAGGAAACGCCTTGAGGAAGGCAAGTCCGAGACTTTACCGCTGATGATGCGGAGCTTTGGGGTTTCAGGGCCGTCTGTGTGTACCTCGTAAATCTCAAGTGAAAGAAGACATCCTGAAAGAAGCTCATCGCACCGCACACGGTCCATCCCGGGAGACCAAGATGTACAGGACTTGAAGAAGAATTTCTCGTGGAAAAGTGTGAGAGTGGATATTGCCATGTATGTGGCGCCTTGTGGGATTTGCTGAAGATCAAAGCTGAGCATAAGCGTCCCTACCGCTTGCCGCAGCCTTTGGAGATTCTCGTGTGGCCATGGGATGACATCTCCATGGATTTTGTGGTTGGTTTACCTCGTTCTCCACGAGGAAGGATGTTGTTTGGGTTATGGTGGACCGTCTCAAGAAGTCTCATGATTTCATTCCCATCCGCACGACCAATTCAATGAGCGAGTTGGCTCCCATCTATGTGCGGGAGATTGTGAGATTGCATGGTGTACCCAAGACCATTATTTCGATCGGGATGCGAAGTTCGTCTCCAAGTTCGGGAGAGTTTGCGAGAATGCTTTGGGTACGCAGCCTTCGCCTTAGTACCGCTTTCCACCCTCGACGGATGGGCGCCTGAGCGCACCATCCAAACTTTGGAGGACATGCTCGGTGGCCTGTGGGATGGCTTGGAAGGGTAGCTGGGAAGACCATTTGCCCCTTGCAGAGTTTTCTTACAATAACAAATTTATCATTCCAAAGATCCTGGCTGCTCCTTATGAGGTAATCAGTATGGTCGGAAGTGCAGATCGCCACTTTGTTGGGATGTCGTGGGCGAGAGAGCTATTCTTGGACCGGATTGGGTGCAGCAGATCGTTGATCGCGTGTCGGAGGTTCGGCAGAACCTTCTCGCGCACGAGCGCATGCAAAAGCTATCTTGATGAGGCGGCGAGACTTGGAGTTTGAGGTGGGTGATAGCGTACTCTTGCGAGTATCTCCCACCAAGGGTGTGGTGCGTTTTGGCACGAAGGAAAGCTCACCCAAGGTATGTTGGGCCTTTTCCTATCCTCGCCTGAGTTGGCAGGTTGGCCTATCGCCTAGAGCTACCGGAATCCATGCAAGGTGTGCATAATGTGTTCCATGTCTCGATGTTGAGGAAATACTTGCATGATCCGGAGATGGTGGTTCCGTTGGAACCATTAGTGCTTCAAAGAGACCTCACCTTCGAGTCCCGTCCTGTGGAAATTCGGGGACTTGAGCGAGTGATGAAGAACAGGGCGCTTATGTTGGTCATGGTCCTGTGGTCACATCAGACCGAGAGAGAAGCGACTTGGGAGCTGGAATCTCGCATGCGCGAGAAGTATCCCGAGCTTTTCGCCTCAGGTGTGTGATGTGAAAACCTAGCTGTCTTTGGTTTTGCTGGGTTTCGTGATTAGTGCGTTTAGATTCGAGGTCGAATCCTGTTGAAGGGGGGAAGAATGTGACACCTCGGAGTGTCGTATCCTTGATTATTGAGCATGATGAGGCTATAAACATTATGAGATGTGGAAATAAGGTTAAGACCATAAGAATTGGAGGTTAATAACGTTTTCGGGCCGTTTTGGGCCTTTCTGGGGGTTTTTGGGCCTTAAAGAGAGGTTGCGGGCCTTGGTGGGATGGATTAGGGCTCCTCCTTGGACACGGATTCCGTGTTGTAGGCTGGTGGGAGGCCCTCCTTGCCCTTTTAGGGCGCCCCCACCCCCCATTGCGCCCCACCTCCCCCTCTTGCGCCCCCTCCCCAAGCCGTGCGCCCCCCCTCCCCCAAACCGTGCGCCCCCCTCCACCTCTCCACCTCCACACCATCTCCCCTCCACCCCTTGCTGCCCTAGGGTGGCCACCCCACCCCTGCACCTCGTGGATCCATCCCGTGGAGCGAGGAGCGAGGAGCGAGGAGCGAGGAGCGAGGAGCGAGGAGCGAGGAACGTGGAGCGAGGAGCGATTCGCGAGGAGATCCGCGGAGATTGATTGGAGTTTTGTGCTTCGGGCAAAGGTATGAACATGGGGATCCTTGGAATTGATCTAGGTACTGTTATTAGGGTGTTTATCAAGTTTTTAGATCAATTGGAGGCGTTGGTTTGAAGTAATTTGGGTTAGATCTAAACTTGTCCACGTTTCTGTTTTCGGGCAGATTGAGCAGTCGAACTAGGGTTCGAGTTTCCGTCGATTTAGAGTCCGAATCCGACCGTACGGACTTCTAGGAAGTTGTAGATAATTTAATTATCTTTCCGTGGACGTAAAGCACGTTAATTTCCGATCAGCCGTTTGAAAGTTATGGCTGTTTTACCGAGCGCCTAAAAATCTGTGACGTAATTGGAACAGATCTCGGTAATCTGTAGATTAAACAACTTTAGAGGCCGAATTAGACTTTCCTTATACCTAGAGAAAGTTGGGAAATTTCCTAAGCTACGCGAGGATGTACTCGTTTAATTGATTCGGAGTCCCAGAACTCAAGTTATGCCTTTTGCAAGGCTGCTGTCCCGCCGGGACAGAACCTCTGTCTTTAGGTTTCGCGAGTAGTTGGTAATGTCGGGTTAGATGGGGGTTGGCGTACTGTTTTGTGGGCATAATTGTGAGTGTGTGATACCTGTGTGCAGGTGGTGTGACCCCGGAAGTGCCCTCTTCTTCCCGCCAATCCATTGCACGTGGTTGAGGCAAGTGTGTTGTGATGGATAGCGAGTTGTAGGTTGCATGTTGAGATTAGATGGAATTGATTTCATGATATATGTCCACTTGCCATGTGTTAATGATTGATATGATATGATGAGCATGTTTAACATATTATGATGCCATGTGTTAATATGTGAATTAAATATGATAATCGGCATGGTTGCATGCATGTCATGAGATAGGGCGAGGCGGTGAGAAAGTCTTAACTAGTCCGGCAAGGTCGGTGAAAGTTATGACTAATCCGAACGCCATTGAGTAAGTCCTATGTCGTGATTCCATCCACGTGGTGTTTGGAAGCGAGTAGGCACCCTCCATCTTCGGGATGGAAGGGAGG
This sequence comes from Rhipidocladum racemiflorum, assembly GCA_036346355.1. NCBI lineage: Eukaryota > Viridiplantae > Streptophyta > Magnoliopsida > Poales > Poaceae > Rhipidocladum > Rhipidocladum racemiflorum. Next base: position 62,735,185 of record CM070576.1, on the reverse strand, counting down.
AAAGGGTGCACACCGACGGGTGTGTACTTCCCATACCGGTATGAGGTTCCAGAGGGTCAGGAGCATTGCATTACTTCGCATACAAATTGATGATGATATTGATAAGTAATCATGAATGAGATGATATACATGATGGAAGATGTTATTGCCATGTTGTTATGCTTGTTGTCCATTGCAGTATGCTTGCTGAGTTTTCGAACTCACCCTTGTGTTTTCTTGTTGTTTTAGGTACCATGAGAACGGCATGCGGGAAAGGGGAATAGTCACACGCTTACACGTTGCTTCACCTTAATGTTTCTCCAAGTCAATTCATTTAGTTTGATAATAAATTGCGTGTGATGGTCTTTAAAATTAAGTCTTAGCTTGGTAAATGAGAGTTCTATTGTTTGTTTGCCACTCGGAACCTTAAGAGCTTAATGTTAGTCCTTTATTGTCGTTAAGACTTTATTTATTGCTGTTTTAGATGTTTCTCTTATTGCCATACAATGCTATATTGTTGTTGTTCCTTAAATTCATGTTAAAGCAAAGGAGGTGCTGCCGAAATTTCGGTTTTTAGCCTATGCGCCTTTGCTGGAATTTTATGTTAAATGTGGTATTTAGTTGTTGTTTAGCTTATGTTTGGTAGCATTCGGGCATATTAAATGCCGGGGTGTTACATATTCTTTTATTAGGGAAATGACTATTTAGAAGACATTTTGGATGGAACATATTAGTATAGAATGTAGACTGGAGCTAGAACCCAACTTGATTGGAGATTACTTGAATATTAGTGTTGATGGGGATTATTAATTATGAAATTGATCTATGAACGTTGATGATTGAAATATTCTGAAGTTGGATTGTGATAGTAGTTCACATGATAAGGGTTGGGAAAATTTTTGGAAGATGTATGGTATTGTGAAGTATTCATGATGGATTAAATAGATCATTGCAAGAAAAAAGTATGTTGAGTTGGATTCCTTGGGTTCATAAAATAGTATCAAATGAGAATCAGAGTTAGTTGGATTATTAGTGTCTGTTGGGAATTATCCTTAACGGACTGATTAAGAAATAGATGATTATGGAAATATAAATATGTGATAATCCTTTGTGGAGAATTGTGAGTAATCCAGAATATTTGGTGGTTTAGTAAATGATAATATTACGTATTCCTGGTGGATTAAAGTAAATGATTTAGAGGTGATAATGTGAAGGATTAAATATATGATATTATGAAGTATAATCGGTGGATTGTATTCTAGATGACTAGCGATGATATTGTGCATTATTCTCGGTGGTTTAGTAGAGGATTTGGTGAAATATTCTTAGCAGATGATAAGATTGATCACTGTATAAATGCTGGATAAGCTAGTAATACAAATTATGGTTCAAGGGAAATATTTCATATACGAACATGATTGTAGTTTAATATGATTTTGGGAGTTATGATGGTACCATGATATACTTCTTACTTGTTGGATACTATATTGAATTGGATTATTTGTATGATTGTAAAATTATGGCAATAGAAGGATTATTGGACAATACACAATTGATTATAAGTATTGTAATCAAACCCGGGGATTTGTATTTTATAAAATAAACTATTGGTGGAATAGAATAGTTCGGTAGCAGTGCTTGGACTCGCAAACGGTCAGTGTGCACCTATGGGTGGGAAATTCTTATAACTCTTGAAAACTTGTGTTGAAAGTTATAGGCAAAGAGTATTGCCGTTGGTTTACAAAATAAAAATAAAATGAAAAATGGTTTGGACTTGGGCGGAATGGTTTGTCTGGCGGGTGCGGATAGAGCACTAGTTTTCATTGTGCAAGTACCGCCCCAAATCAGTTAAGGATCGACGCTTATGACTGTCTCCATTCTAAGCATAACCGTACAACCACATGTCAAAGTGGCCACGACCTGGCTGAATAATTTGTAGAAACCTAACTTAGACTCACCAAACGGTGGAATGTGAGCGCCGGATAGAGGCAATGTTGTTTTTCTCACACGGCGCAAGAGGGTGCTTCTGTACTGGGTGGATATAACCCTAACAGCGGTGAAACCTCACGGTGGGTCAAAGTTAGCGTGATACATTGTAAAGGCTTTGTCATGATATCCCTGCCGGCACACCTAAGGAAGTGTGCTAATTGCATGGCATCAAGAGAATATCATGTCTTGTGGGTAAAGCTGTACACCTCTGCAGAGTTAAAACTATTCGAATAGTCGTGCCTACGGTCAAAGGCAAAGCTTGCTGAATGCTTTCATACTGATAGACTTTGGTTTTTGGTTTTGAACTAAACAATGGTTTGTTTTGGGATCCGGGAGCGGTTAGAACTCTCGGGTGTGCTTCTGGCGGCTAAAGCCAAGTAGGTGGATTGAACCTGTTTTTGTGAACCGTGGCAGATAGAGCCATGTGGATGGATTGAATCATGATCTTTTTGAGATGTGGCGGATAGAGCCTGTATATTAGTGAATGGTGGTTAGAACCTTCACTGAAATATTACCTAATTCAATTATTAAAAGAATTGCTCAAATATGCCTTGTGAAACTTATTAACAAGTATGATTTGATGAAACTTGGCTTTATGCAAAAGAACCGTATTAAGCTTCCTTTGGAAAGCCCACATATGCATTTTCCCCAAACTTGCTGAGTTCTTTATGTACTCACGTGCTACATTCTCAACCTGTCTCAGAAGTGTTTGAAGCTGTCCAAGGAGATCCCAGGACTAGGACGCGCTCCCCACTCGATTGCCTATGGGCATTTGGATGGGTCGCCTTGGTGTTTTCGTCTCCCGCAGCAGTTGTTCAAGTTGTTCAGCCTGTTAAGGCTGTAATGGTAAACCTTGACCATAAGGTCTTTGCTTTTATTTAGTGTTATTTTTATTCAGTTATATGTATTCGTGATATGGTTGTTGATTCATCACTGTTTGACTGTGTGTACTAGCTACTGATATGGGACTAGTACAGAAATACACAGGGGATTCCGGATAGCCAATCTGGGGTCCTACAAAGGTGGTATCAGAGTCATATCGACTGTAGGACGTGCCCTTAGTTAGAATGATCGTTTTTAGGAAGCTTCAAAACGTATATTTATAAGGAAAGAAATCAAATAATGTGCTATTCTCGTCTTTTCTCTCTCTTTCTATTCCTTTTTCCCCGTGTTGATTACTTCTTCACCGTTTTGAAATGTAAATTGGACTATACCTCCCTTAAAAGCTTCTATATTAGGGTAATCAAGTTCCCACTTTCGACTTCAAGGCTGGAGGACTCAAGAGGAGTAACTCTGCAAATGTGGCTACGGAAGTGTGCGCCTTCCTAGTGTGAGAATCCAACCCTTGATCGGTGAAGACCAAAGAAGTGAGGTTGATCTTAGACTAACCCTATAGGTTAAGTGGCCAAGATTCGTTCTGTGTTTAAGCCGTTTAGCCCAGTTAGAGTGAGTAGTTTTATCGAGTAGACGAGTTGATTTGCTTGGTGTTAAAAAAGTTTTGCTTTTCGTGGTTGGGTGTTGTTAGAACCTCCCCTGTCTCTCTCGTTGGTGCTTTTCCCTCTCATCTGGAAGCCTTGTTCTACCGTCATATGGAGAAGAAGCGCAGTGCTAACCTCAACCAAGAAGCTAAGTCATCAAATCCCAATGATATGAAAAACATCAACACCAGTAAAGTTCCAAGCGTCAATGACAGTGCTACTGCCGAGTTCAACCCGCAACCTTCCGAGGTGATAACAGCATTTCTTCAGAATATGAATCGGTTCATGGTGACTCAGACGCAGCTCATGCAATTGATGATACAACAACTGAACGATCAAGCCTCTACGGTCACTCCACCTATAACTCCCGGAAGATCCTTCTCGAGGAGTTACCGCACTCCGCCTGAAGTACTATGTGAGGTTGGCGCTAGCAATACCCCTCCTGTAAGTCTCCACCCATGGAGATATGTTATCTACTATCAATGTGGCGAAAAAGGACATGTTGCTTATGAATGTCCCCAAAAGGGTAAGGCAAAAGAAGATAACCATTGTAGTCACTACGACAGAACTGGACACCAATTCCGTAAGTGCCCTCGAAGAAAGGAGATTCAGTACCAGGTTTGCAACCTGTGTGGCAAGGAAGGGCATTATGTGAAACAATGTCCCTTGGGAAAACAATTGTGCTTAGCACCACAAACAGTTCCTACATCAGAAGTCAGTATGGAAGTACCTCCTGAGCTGCACCAAGTAACGAAGATTACTCAAGCTAACAAAGGCAAAGCACTTTCCCTGGAAGACAACTATCATCAACCGGATTCTCGCAAAAGGAAGGTAGTAAGTCATGAGCCATAAATTACCAAAAGCTCTCGACTTCGTGCGAACCAATCTCGACTCAACCGAGTACCGGAAGCACCCTTAATCAAGAACCCAGGATTAGTCGTACAACAAGTGAGGCAAGGAGTTCATAACAAGACTAGTCAACCTCAACGGAACGAGTTTTCAGAGACAAATTGTCGTTGTTTCAATTGTCGGGCTATGGAGCATACTGCTGGCCGTTGCCTGCAAGGACACCAGGCATCTACTCCAAATCCCAACATCCCGGATGTCGTTTCTTCTTCGCACCATAACCCCAAAGAAGAGTGGTAAATGCAATCGGAAACTTCTGTCACAGGTTCTGCGATATAGGACGTCAGGTCTACCTATGCTCCCGGAAGTGGAAGAAGAGACCCCTGGAACTTGATGTTATTAGTAAGTGCTAAGTGCTAACGGATGATACATCCAGTAGCACTATACCTCTTTTAAAGAATAAAATAAAAGGGTCTGTGTACTGATTCAATCTGTAAGATGCAATCGACAATATTGTTATCAATAAAAGTTTAAAAGGAGTTTAATTATGGATGTGGATTTCTGTTGATTAGTTCTTGAAACATATTTGTATTTGGGCACCAGTCATGGGAGGGGGGATAGGGATCCGGTGCAGCCTTGTGGGGACTGCAACTTAGGCAGTACCCACAGGCACGAACCGTCTGATCAAAGCATCGGACTATCCGAATCAGCTAAAAATCAGATGAACAATGTTTTGCTTGTAACATCCTCAAAATTATAAAAGTTTAAAATCAAATATTAAAATGTGAAATAATTCTCCCATTGCAATTTTTGATTTATGTGCAGTTATTGAATTAATGGTTGCTTGTAATGATTTTTGGACTATAGAAAAGAAAGGGAAAAGAGAAAACATAAAATGGTAAAAGATGAAAATTACCATGGCAAATTTTTGGCCCTGGAAAATCACGTTTAGCTGGTCAAAAGAGCATGTGCAAACATTTAAGCCTTCCAGTGTCTAGAATTTTTACTACTTTGATCAGACCAATGTTAGATTTTTAGAGAAATTTGTGGAGCCTTCCAGTGTCTAGAATTTTTACTGCAAGTAGGTATTGATATTATCCTCATCCAGTAAAATTTTCAGAAATTAATAGGTAAGCTAACTATTTATTTCCACTTAATTATTGCAGTTTTGGAATTCTGCAAAAAGCAGTAAAAGAATTCTAAAAAAAATATTGTGATTTTGGTTCTGAAATTTTTATGGTAGAACCCTGATTAGGATCCACACTCTCAGTAAAAGTTTAAAAAATAAATATGTTCATTTAGACCTTTAATCAAATAAAAAACCGAAATGCCTTTTCCTGTGCAGTCGGCACTGTCAGAATTTTCATAATTAAACCATAGATCATTTTAAAGTCAAAATTTTACTGAAGCTAGTAAACTTATCCAGTAACTTGGTCAAAAAGTTTCGAAAATTTTGGAGATGAATTGATCCGTGAATTAATTCATTTGTTGCGCTATCTGGGGGAAAGAACTGGATTCCTCCCTTAACCCTTACACGTGGGGCCGCGTGTCAGAGGTTTCTAGCCGGTTCCTCCCGTTTCGAGTCACTGCTAGGTGGGTCTCCTTTATGCGCTGGACCCGCACGTCATGCCTTCTTCTCTCTCTCTCTCTCTCTCTCTCTCTCTCTCCCTCTCTCTCCCTCCCTCATCTTTCGCTGCCGGTGGACCCGGGCCCCAGTCGACAGCTTCTTCTTCCTTCTCCTCCCTCTGCACTCTTTCGCTCTCTTTGCTGTCTCGCGCCTGAGCGAAGCCAACCGAAGAAGCTGCTTGCACCGCCTCTATCCTTGTCGCGACCTCGCCGTAATCCCGCGCCTCAAGGCCGCCCTGACATCTTCTACCACGCCACTGCCACCCATACCGTGCCCCTTTGGCCTTTGGCCGCGCCGAAGGGAGGAGCTTCAGAGAACGCCCGAGAACTGCCGAGCCCTCCTTCGCCTATTTAAGGGGATGGATAGCACCTTGGGACTTAGCTAAACCCGAGCAACTCCACCATTTCCACTTTTTCACCCAAATTCGCCCGGACCGAGCTCGTCTTCCCCGTTGCCGGCAAAAACCCGAATTGGGGGAAACCCAAAATTGTCGTGCCACGGTAAGGAAATGTCCAAATTGATTGATCCTATAGCATCCTCGTATACTCATGGAGCCCGTGTTTCAGAACGAACCTCGCCGAGGAACTCCCGCACCGTGCGACGCCTCTTCCGCCACTACTGCGCACGGTGATAGCTCAAACCAATCTCTCTCTCTCTCTCTCTCTCTCTCGGACAACTTATATAATAGCACCCCCAAGACTTGTTAGAGCTTTTGCACATGTTAATTAAACCTCCATCCAACCGTAACACCACCTTGGTCACGAACCTGTGTAAAGCGCCGCCGGCCGCCGTTGAACTCCACGCTCCGGCTGAGCTTAAGCTTGGACAATTGTTCCCCTGTGTGTGCAAGGACACACTAGTGCTAACGGTAAGGACCATTAGCCCGTTCCGGCCGTGCTTCGCCGCCGGTGAGGCCGTCGGCAATGAGCTCTGCTTTGACTCGCTGCCAAGCGGACCCCAGCCGTCACTGACCGCGGGCCGATTCAAAGAGCCAGCTCGCGCAAAATGCAGAAAATACGCTTTCCTTTAAGGAAAGAGCATTTTTCCTTTTTCCTGAATTTTGAAAGACTCGAATATGTTCAAATGCATGTAACTTTTAAACCATAGCTCCAAATTGAATAAAACAAATTCCTAAATTCATAATAAATCCTCTAGTTTCAAAATCTGCAAAAATATTTGGACTTGTTTAGCAGTTTAAATTTGAATTTGAATTTAAAGAATGAAGTTTGAATATGTGCTATATAGAAATTTTGCAAATTATGCCAAATTGAGTGAAACCAATTTTGTTTGAATCCTTATGACAAATACTGTCCAAATATATATTTAGATTTGAATTTGGTGCTAGTTTGTGAAAATTCCTTATTGAGGTTGAACTCAATATATATAATTAATATAGTTGCCATAACTTGATCAAAAACCATTCAAATGGAATGAAACTTGTTTTATTGTACTAGATTATGTTATTTAGAACCAGCTTGTGAACTAAAAGTTAGGGTGTACCATGCCACCTCTCATTAAAGTAATTAAGCTACTTCATATACTAATTGATATCAGTACAAGCAGCTCCATATCTTGAAAATGAATTTCATTATATTTAATCATACAATCTTAGCTTCTTGAATTCGTAAATTAAAATAAAATAATACATAAAGAAAGTAGTAACATGTTGTGAGAACCATAAAGCTATTGTAACCTAAACTTAGTATGGTTACATGAAATGATGAAGCATGATTGTTGTTTTGTTTGTCTTTGTGATGAATCTATTTGATACTTTCATTTGCTTCTTTTGCCGTTATTGAAAGTTTGCTATTTGTTATTTGCTATGTTCTTCTAATGACGCGTAGACGTTGACGCTACCGACGCTACAGTTGACGACATCGATTCCGCTTACGCCACTGAAGAGCAAGGCAAGCACCCCCTTGAACATCTTTGAACCCAAATTTTATAACCAGATAAAATGTGATTAATAACCTGCCTGCATGCTTTATATTCTAGTGAATTTCTATTTTGTGTTATCTGGTAGCTATATCCCAAATTGATGGATTCCCTTAATCATGTTGACATACGATCCATGAAAACCATAGGAATGGTTAAGTTCATTGAACTGGGTATAATCGCTTATTAACCTACATATGCTTAGCACTGCTTTAGATCAATGTTGGAAATGTTTACACCCACACACTTTTCTTTAAGAATCTTTTTATGGTTTATTTAAGCAGTAAAGGACACTGGTAGTTTGATAAAAAATAAAGATAAAACTATTGTTTCGACGTGGGTGATTATTGGCAATAGCCGGATGTACATGTTTTAACGTGTACGTAAATAGGGTGAAGTATCGCCCATGTCACCCAAGGACCAAACGTAGTGTTGCATGATCCAAGTATAACCGTGCATCCACAAGTACTGGACTGGGACAGTCTTAACTTATTAAATTATTTGGGAATTAGCTTTGCACATTGGTAGGCAGTAGTAGCACAGGCATTCCGGATATAGGTTTGCTCGAGGGAGGTGTCATCACCGAGGTGTTGGCATCTGCCGTTGTAACGGTGTACGCCTGCTATGATTTGGGGCTGTTATTATTCCTGGTGGGTCACTGGCTCCGGAATGATTTTTACCTTTTTAGCTTCCATCATAGTCAGGGTGAGTCGGCATCGGGCTAGTGCAAAGTTAAGGTTCAAATAATCGAACAGTTTCGTTATAAACTCCCCGCGGGCATACCAAAGGAAGTGTGTCTTATAGCTTGCAAAAAGGGAGAACATATCTTGTGGGTAAAGCTGTACAACTCTGCAGAGATTAAACTAATCGATTAGCCGTATTCACGGTCATGGATGACTTGGCTAACCAGAACTAGTTAGTTGTTTTCTATTTTCTAAAATTCTTGATAAAATGATTTGGAAAATGATCCACATTTGTTAAAAGTCACTTATTGTTATATTTATTCGTATAAGACCATGGAGGGTCTTCTTCGTTCTTTTACTCACAAAGGGCCGTGAGTAAATTGCTATTGTTCATTCTATTACATGTTATTCCAATTACTTATTAAACCGTTTTAATTTCAATTTATGCTTCACATTACTATTCAGTATTTATAATTCGAATCTTCGCTTTATGCAAAACAACCGTAGAACCCCACTTTCTTTTCAGTTTGCATATAATTCAGGTTTTGCAAACACTACAAGTCTTGCGAGTACCAACGTACTCAACTTGCTTTAACGTGATTTTTAGGTGAAGAGCAAGAATATCCTGACGACGATAACAAAAATGAAGAACTCGTTATTTATGGCGACGACTGTCCTCTCTAGGTTCATCTCGTCTGTTGCTTATGGAGTTTTGGGTTTAGTCGGCAAACAATGAGATGTGGTTTTATTACTGCTACTTTTGGTATTGTAATGAACTCTCAATGTAATAAAAGTTGAACTTTTGTATGGCTGTAATTCTGAATTGTGTTTGTGCATGCCAGCCACTGATCATGGGAATGGCACGGTATACACTTTAGAACCTCGTTTTTATGTTGCACTGTGGCATGAAAATGAGGGTCTCACACTGCTACAATGTCATGAACAGTAAAATAATCTATACAACATTTTGGGCCGATTTAAACCATTCATTTCCGATCGGACGGTCCCGCGGAGACTGCTTAAGTTGCAGTCCCTACACTGAATCCCTGTTCGGGAGAGGGATACTACATACAGATTGGCCTCCTCTTCCTTTTGTTCAAGTGTTGATTTATCACTTGAACAATCTAGGATGGTGGACAGGCTAGCGCAGCAGCAGGGAGCCAGAGTATATGAACACACGGTACAGACCTTACCGTAATAATACAGATAGAGTAGGTAGGTAGAGCATGCGAACACACACGAGTGCCAAAGCAAGCATACCCATAAGCTAGGGTGCAGGCATAGCAGCATATATACTGACAAATTTGCGTTTCAGCATTTGTCATAGCTAGCATACGTCTTATTGGCTTCGACCAGATTGGATCGATCAGTTCAAAGGGCCCATCCCAGCATGAAGTTGTTGTTCTCCGCTCCTGCAGTGCTTCTTGGAATGGCCGCCTCAGATGCAACGAACTGATGATACCTGTAGCATGCAGCCATGCACATAGAAGACTTCCATTAGGGCTAGCTGTACGTTCAGATTTTTGTCAAGCGTCAGGTTAGATGCTTTCAGTTTATAAGCCATACCCAATTTGCAAAGTGGGTTCACAGTCCATAGCAGGTGGGTGAGCGCTCGGCGACGGCAAGGACATTGCACCGCCGTCGCTCATGACCGTGTCAGGGGCCCAGGAGGATTGGATGGCTCTGTAGTTGCTGCAACCTTCAGCTGCTTCTAGCTGTAGTGTTGGAATTGGTCGATAACAAAATTACAGATAAGGATCGGGCATGATATATATTGGACGAAATCACATGGCATGCATCTATGGAAAGATATGGCTAATGAGAAGTGTTTAATCAATTCCCCAGAAAAGTACAAAAAAAATTTAGAGATTACTGGAAATATATCAGTTAGTTGATAACAAGGACCTTGGTTTTCAGTTGCTTGTTAAGTTCCCCAAGCTGGAGCTCCTGCAAGCAGCCCAAAGCGAGTGTGACATAGTGAATATCGGATGCTTTGTCAAATAATCAATCAACTAGTACTAGAAGATTTAAATTATACCAGAGTCAATTTTCAGGACGATGTGATGCAATGATATGTGTGAATCTATTGATACCGCATGTGCATCAATTCAGTCTCATGCATACTATGTTTTGCTTAAGCTTGAAATTAAGTCCATATATACGTATAATGTGATATATATATGTTACACAAAATAGTGATATTAATAAACTTTATTGCTAAAATTAAACCAGAAAAACTTGCAAACTGAGTCAATCTTAATTATTTGTGACCAAAGTACTGTTTCCGAAAGGGAATCTTAATTATTAATGATTCAACAATTTGCTTTTTGAATCAGTGATGATAATAAAACGAGTTGCACAGAATCAGAACCCAAAATCAATATTAATTCAGGATCAAATTGTCTTAAAATGCAAGAACGATGTAGTTATCATTTGAAATAACAATACTATCGCATTAACTCAATATACTGCCACTTTCTTAGAACAAACTAGCTGAATTAAGATATACCTTCCGGCGAAGCTCGTCCACCTGTTCCATCATGATTTGTGTCTGAAATAAAGGTAAAGAATTCAAGTAGTAATGTTTTATATGGAGGAACAAGAAAATTAAATCAAGTGTTTGAATTAGTAATACATCGATGTATATGAACACACAATTAACCAAATATATTTCTCTACAATCAGATAAATATATTTTAAAACTAATGGGAGTTTTATTTTATAATCTCGCGCGTGTCATAATTTTCAGATTTTGATCAGTTGGACCACTAAGACTACCCTCTAGCTCTCGGTCTCTCCCTAATGGAAGTTGATAGATAGAATGGACCTAATTATATAGCATATGGAAATTAAATCTTAACCATTGAGTAGTTGCCACACTCAATTTTCACCCTTTTCCTTACAGTATTCCTGCACGTAATATTTTTTTTCTGACTCCATTTATTTTGTACGTACGAACTGTAATTTTGTACATTTACTTAACCAGATGAATATATTAATTAGCACATATCTGCACCCCTCCGGCTCTCCAAATATACAGTAGCTATATATGCATTACATGAGAAAGAGGCATTGTATATATAAACCCTAATTATTTTGGTAATGAATTAGTAAGTTTTAGTCCTCTGCGAGAAGTTGCTAGTTAGTGTTAATTAATTAATTAGCTTAGTTACGCAGTTCATGTACTTCAATACCTGATCAGCTAATTAGCAGATTTATGTGGATTTTAATATAATAAGGTAGATTTCACCTAGCAAACATGTTCTGAGATAACATAAAATCGGATCTTCAACATATATCTATATATGACCCAACACTCTCATGCTTATGTGCAAGAAATTGCTTGCTACGAACTATCTTGCAAATTTTGCAATACTATATTAGACTTTGTTATTGGATTGTCCAATTGATGTGTAAGATATATATCCAAAATAAATTAAGCATGTGTTCATATTGGACAATTTAATCTTACTTTACCAAGGCTAATTAGTAATGTGCACAGTGTTATGAATAGCACTTATTGTTTTCATCATGAGGCCATTGACCAGAATATATACATGCATAGGCGAGTACAAAAGGAAAACCTGCATATATACACAAGAAGAACCTATATAAGACAATATCTATACGTGAATTAACGAAGCATGCGTTACTGTATGTTTCGACATGTTGGGAAATTAATTTGGGAGGCGAACCTTTCGCTGTCGGGCCTGTGATAGTGTACATTCAAGTTGCTTTTCCAGCTGCTGCAGTTCCTTTATGCTCAATGGTCCAAGGTTTTCACCAAGCAAGTGCCTTTCAAAAATGCATCATATATAGGATGAGTACAGTTACATATTGGAGTATCTGGTTTGACATAAATATGCACGTCAAATATTCTACAGTAGGTGGAGGGTACATGTGCCCGAATATGAAATGTGACACAACCATTTTCTTTAATATATGCCAATAATTATACATATGTGGTTAACAAAGGTGAAGTGAACATGGTACTACCTCTGAGAGCGTTGGAGCGATTCAAACTTAGCCTTGAGCCTTGACATTTCCTGGTACCAACTCTGTGGATCAAATGGGGAGAAAAAGGTGGGTGCACAATCCAAATTAAGACGCCATTTAAAGATGTTTTCAATTCGGTCTTCAGGCATAGTTATAAGCTGAAAGGATTTTTTTAGATGAAGCTGAAAGGTTACTACTACTATACATAAATTGACCTTCCAGATCAAATTTCATGTTCAATAGCTGTAAAGAACTAAATATAATGGATCCTTATGCAAATGAACTGAGGGCTATGGTAAGTTTGATGATATCTCAAAGTGGCTAAGAAATGGCTTCTGTTAGATTTTAAAACGGATTTGATAAACATCATCTGGATGTTTTTGTTTGCTGAAATCACCTAAATCTGGGAGCAATGGATCATTGTTGAGATTCGAGAGTATCGATTATATCCGATCCTATGATTTGATCTAGCGGTTGAATTTTTAATCCTACGGTCCAAAATTTGAATTTTATTTAAGATAAAAATATCCGGGAGATGCCTATACACTCCCTTTTAAAATTCGTGTATAGTTGATCTCCACATTTGCCCTCGAACTTTGCTTGGATGCCTCAGTTGTGATCCATGGTACCTATTTGACGTTTTGCAGTGTAGGTAGAGAACAACTATTGCAGGCAGGAACAATGTGATCAGGAATAATTCCTAATTAGCAAGCCTTGTGCACATCAAAATTTAAGACAAACAAACTGAATCTACCCTTTTTATTTTTATTCCACACTTTTAACTATGATATTCCTTTAGGATGGTTTACTAAATTTAGCTTGAACTTGAGATTTGGAAAAAATTAGAGCAATGCATGTTATTTTATATGAATATTTTCCTGCAACAAAATATTAAAAAAGAAACTTGCAGTGCCACTAAATACGAAAAGAAGAAAGAGTATGAAATTGGTTGTTTTCTTTTTGCAAATACAACTACTATCATGCCAGCCTCTTAGTAATGGACAAATGAGATTTTCGAGTACTATGAGAACCACAGCTTCTTGGGTCACAAGATCAATTGAAACTGCACTGGCAATCAAAATTGTGTATCCAATTTTTGTGAAGAGACTGGACATTTTAAGGGCATGAACAAAACATAGTTACAAAAGGAGGAGTCTAAATATACCTGAGGTTCACTGCCAAAAGCATTATTGGAACCTTGAGCATTGTAACAACAACTATGGTACTTCTCCAATGTCTTGTTTACCCTGTGCACAAAACGAAATATATAGGTATGAGATTGAATGTGTTCACAACCAGCTAAATGGAACAGAAACTATTATTAACAAGACTTGTGGCAAAATTACATATACTTGATAGACAGTGTATAAAGGCTTAATTGGGCATGTGAATTTGTGATCAAGGACACATATATACTAGGTATCAGAGATCAACGAACGCTATTCAACAATCAATATTCGTGCTGGATTAAAATTTTAATAGAAATTAGAAATTGGTGACACACTAACTCTCAGGACAGGGTTTAAGTTCTTTGTAACTAGATACAGTCTACATATGTATGCATGCTTGCCATCATATGAGTTAGTATATATGCTGCATAGTGGTCATCATGTATGCATGTGATACAAGACAAAAAACTAACTAGAGAAACTTAGGCGTTACGCGGAAGTTTTCCTAAAGTACTTTCCTTCAAACAAACAGTTTTGCTTAATTATTGTAATGAGAATTGATTGTCCATCAGGCAAAGAAAGTCCTGCTGTGGGGGATAAGGAAAAGAAATGGCAAGAAAAATATGCTGACCACTCCAATTCAATTCGTACGACTCAATATTCCATTTACAAAAGGTAAAGAAACATTACATGATGCTTTTTTTATTAGTTTTTCATTCTTGTACATGTACTAAAAATGGACTCGAAAGCTAGTACCTGATTATCCTTAATTTTGTATTAGAAGGAAGAAAGTACAAAAAATAAATATTATCACAAAATATTGCAAAGAGGGTATATTTATATACAGAACAAAACTGAAATATTAAATTCATATAGGCAGTGTCTGTGGTAACTGCTTATCGAGGTTGAAAAGACAACTAGAACTTAAGATTTTTCCAGTTTTAACTATTAAATCAAAAAAGTGTGTAAAATCTTCTGTGGAATAGTTATATATTCCTCTTGACAGTAAGAATAAACTATCCATTAATTACTCCCAAGCATGAAGTCAGCACAAAGTGTCAGAAAAGCACATGAATCATTTGCCAAAATCTTCTAAGTACGTACTGAATAAATGATTATTACAACCAATTGTAGTACGTACTGAATAACTGATTATTACAACCAATTGTTTCTCAGAACAAGTGCTAAGTGAACCGTTCGAGTTGTCTAATCAACTTAAACATTAGTTTGGGGGAAAGGATCGAACTTATAGTTGACAACTAGACATGCTGAAATCAAGAAAAAGAAGATAAACATACAAGTATGGTCAACTATATATTAACCTTCAATCCTTGAACAAAGTCATGCAGTAACTAAAGCATGCGCTTTAGCACACAGTCGTCCTGATCTGTAGTACTTTAAATAGAGAAGCATACGATTTTTTTTAACGGGGCAAAAACATAGATTTGGTTGTAAAGACAATAGCTTCTGAAGAAAGAACTGAATTAGAATAAGGATGAAATTAAAGCAAAACGTAGGATGTGAAAGAAGAAGTCGTTCAAATATGGAATTTAGACATGGCAAGATGATGCATACTTAACCAGGGATAAAAAAAAAAAGTGGGGATCAAAGCAACATCCCCTAGCAAGATTTATAGTACTTGCTGCAGGATCTAAATGGAAACAAACCCCACCTCCCTTTCCCTTTCAAGCCTCTCATGTTATAATAAAACCTGCACCCTGTCCGGCCTCATACTACCTGCTCCTCTCACACACACGCAACATCTCACTCAAACAAAAGCAAAGACTACTCTCCAATTACCCGGAGAAAGTGGAAGAAAGGGTCTGTGTAGAGGTTAGGGCTTGAGGATTTTTGGAGAAGATTCCCCAAGTGTGTAGCTAGCTAGGAGGACATCCACTACTTGGGAAGACACCTAAGGCTAGAGCAGTATGCACATGCATACACACTAGGAGCAAAAGAAATACTACGGTAGCCAAACCAAACTCATATGCTAATATGTACTTGTGTTACCAAAAACAAAGAAGCAACATGAGATTTAAGCCGCATGATCGAAGGAAACAAACAAAATCAAGATAGGGAGCTCGAGACAACCAGATCTGAAACAATTACATTTGATGAAGTACACGAGGGCAACGTACCCGGGGCTGCCGAACTCGTACAGCTTGCCGCTGCTGGAGAAGACGATGAGCGCCACCTCGGCATCGCAGAGCACAGAGAGCTCATAGGCCTTCTTGAGGAGGCCGTTGCGGCGCTTGGAGAAGGTGACCTGCCGGTTGATCTTGTTCTCGATGCGCTTCAGCTCAACCCTCCCCCTCCCCATGATCTCCCCACAGCCCAGCAGGCCAGCACACAGCTGCAAATCACACACGCACGTACACTGGCTAGCTAGCTTGTTCTTCTCACGCCCCTTACCTCAACTTCACAAGCTGCTATATATCTACCCTTCCGCTTCCTATGAGCAATGGCGGTGAGGAATATAATGAGGTGAGAGATCTAGCGAGAGGAATATTAGTAGATACAAGACAAGGCAAGGGCCTAGCTAGCACTGTCGCTGTGTTTAATTGGTTGCTGGTTTCCTGTATCTTTTGGTCTCTTTCAAGATACCAACTTTAAGGGGGTGGGTAACACTTGGGACGAGGTATGGGCAGTTACTACGAGTTTACCCTAACTGGGAGGCACGAGCCCAAACGTACGGGGCCAATCCAACGCCCATACCCCCACAACTAGGCCGCAAATACCCACTGCACGCAGATGTAATGCTCAATCGATGGTCGATGCGTATGTGTGTGTGCATATATGCACGGGAGAGAGATGGCTACACTTGCAATGTTGCACATGCACGTACCTGCCTTCACTCCTAGAACTAACCGAAACCATGTATGCCTTCCACCTACTGGTCAGCACTGGACCACTTACCTTCAGGTTCAGGTAGAGCTGCCCAGAAACAAAGAGGCCAAGCAGAGGGCTAAGTAATATATATACACACAGTGCAAAGTATATAATTATTTGACACACTGGTACATGAGAGAAATTCGGCCGTTTTTGCTGTTAAATTGCCATTGTTTGCTTTTACATTGGGGGAGCACTCATGCATGTTGACATGGCAGGCAAGTACAGAGTACTGTAGCATGCATGTTCGCGGGATTTGACCGGCCGTCTGCTGTCACCGATCGATCCAAGTATACTAATGACGTTTACCACATTAATGCCGCGCGCTTTGCGCGTTCCATGTAGCCAGGCAATCAACGTACAGGTTTGCCAGGTGCAGAATCAAGAGAGAGCGACGAGTGCTTCGATTTAAGTATTTAAGGGTCTGTATGGAGTGGTTACTTCTAACTATATATTCCAGATTAATACAGCAGTAAAGATGACAGTACTGGCGAGAAATTAAGCACACCGTTCGTTATTTCATGTGTGTCTTAGAGATCGACCAGCTGTGTCTTGAGAGTGAAAGCACAGGTAGCCTCACAGGCCATGGGCGTACGTTACTCCACGGTGGATCGCAAGCAGCAGTGATCAGCCAGTGACCGACCAGTAAGAGAGACCCTGACCCATCCTAGGTAAGGCACGCGCGACACCAGTGCCACGTGTCGCCCTTCGCGCGGTGCCCTTTACCTTGGAGGGAAAAGTCCCCGTCGTTGCTATGTAGGAGTACTTGCTTCTCGCCGGCCTGCTCATTTCCTACGAGGCTACGATATCACTCGCTTCGCAGTTTGGAGATGGATACGCGCGCACCGGGATTGGCTAACGTATGTTGCCTCGGGGTTCGCCTTCGCCGTACGCGGATTTCCCTCGCCTGCGGCCACCGGGCCGTGTGCCACTGCCAGGAGCACCTGACACGCTGCACGTACGCGCGTGTATGCATGTTTCACACGGCACGAGTTTACAGGTGCGCCACCAGTTTTGGCGCATAGCTAGCTTGTGGTTGTGGGCGTGCATGACCGGCGGGGCCCGTTGTCATGGGCACAAACACAATGCATGGTGTGGTATATTATATGCATGCATCCAGTTGATCCAAGCGGTTCGTGTCGCTTTTTAGATTTCCTTTTGATTGATCACCGAAAGCTTAGCTATATCATGCATTCATGCTTAAGCTATTTTGCCTATTACTCTTGGTGTACATCAAGCGATATATCGAAGCACCGAATTGTGGACCGGGGCTCTCCCCCATGGTGATGAATTCATGTTATCCACGCGCCTATATATATATGTCTGCCAGTATTCTAGCACAGCAACTTCAATGGCGCCTGACGTATAGTGCTCGCTTAATATTTTGTTGCTTTGGTTTATATTGACAAACAAGTACATCTCTATCGTGTGTACGTACCAAACAACCTTGTAATCCTCATCAAACTCACAATATCAGAAATGCCCAAATGCCCTACAAGGATCCTGAGCAAATTGATGCTCCCCCGTTTGATTTAATTTGTGAGGAGAGCAAATTCCTGTGATTAGCCATTGTGGCATGCAGGTATATCCTTACTACCTTAGATCTGCTGCGTCAGACACCCAATAAATTCCTTGCACAATTTGCCCACTCCAAAAGAGTACAGCATCTCCCTTCGCTTGCATGCGCCACCAGCATCGATCTCTGCCCTTTCCTTTCCCTAGCTTGCAGCTGGTTAGCTGTAACTCCTGCATGCACGTTCCAGGCAGGAGGTTTCCGGTAGTGTAAGTGTGAACTCCTAGCTCAATTAATCCAGAGCTGAAAGGGTCGGCAAATAAGGAAAGATCGACTAGATTACATGGAGACTTGATTGTTGCATACTAGCATGCATGAGAAGTTCAAACTACTAGTAGAATGCATGTTTGGCATGATGCAAGTCAAAAGGACTGGAGCGATAGTAATTTGTGTCCTGCGAAGTTCAAGCAAGGCAAAAGGACTGCTTATATTTAGATCTCTGCCCTCTCCTTTCCCTACACCGACCCGAGGCGCTTTGCTCCAACATGGCCACGACCCGCCCCAACCCACAAGCGGACCGGTGGATACAGGTCGGAGGGCGGCCGCACCGCACGCGATCAAATAAACTTGTTACATGTTTATATATAAAACTATAGTTATGATCGTTCAACAATTATTTGCCATGATGTTTCACGGCAATAAGTTCATGAAACTCAAGTTGATAAAATATATTTTTGAGAAATTTTACGATGTATTATACTAGTAGTATATTATAATGTATAGTAAAAATCACATCTAACCGTTGATTTGTTAGGGGTGTTTCTACTACTCTACTACCAGATGAAGTATAAGTAAACTTTAGTTAATCTGATCTATTAGATTGAAAAGAATGAACAGCTTATATTCATTTTAGTGTACTGGGTCATTGGGTTTAAAAAGGCCAGGGTTATGGGTACTTTTACATAGGGGAAGTTGTATGTATTTAGTTAACTAGAGTGGTACTGTATTCAAAACAACACAATCATACATATATGTATAATATACACCCTCCATTTTATAATACTTGGCACTCTTAACTTTTCACGGTCTTTAAAATTAAACTTTGAATGTTAGTTTTGTATTAATACATTTATAAAATACTTCGGAAGTGTGATGTTATGAAAATATTTGTTTTGACAATTCTAACAATGTCATTTCAATACAACCAAACAATATATTTAGAAAAATATCATTAATTGGTCAAAGATTAAGAGATTTGATTGATAAAAACCAAGAATGCCAAATATTCTGAAATAGAGGGAGTATCAAAAAATGAACCTTCAGCGGTAATATATATACATCCTTGAACTTACAGTGCGCCTAGCTATAAGCTAGTTTTGCTCAATACATGTGGCTAGCTAGGTTTTTTTTGACGTAATACACATGGCTAGTTGACTACATTGCTATATATGGTATACGTACTCAGTACATGTGATCGGCAGTGCGATCATGCAGATGCTCGCAGTTGTGGTATGGCCTGCCTCGATGAGCCCTAGCTCTCAGAGGTAGAGATGAAATAGATCGGATAGTTTTCGATTGATCCGAAAAATTTTCAAATATAGATTCTATCGGATCAAATATTTGTCAGATAGTATCGGATCGAATATAAATACAGATTTTTTTTGTCGGATACGGATACGGATTTTGTAGCTCACTATCTGTCGGATACGGTTACAGATTCGAATAATTTGGACATTGATGGGTTGGATATCTGGATATGCAAGTGGGCATGGCTAAAGCTACTCTTTTGACCCAAAAAGGTTTCTGAATTTTAAAATTATTTTCTAATTTAATTAATCCACAAATCAAGTTTTAATTATTAAAATTGGTAAACTAGCTTTAAAAATTATGAAATCTTTAGAAAAGTTTCTGACACAATCTATCATTTAAAAAATACTTTTATGATTTTATCATATTTTAAATTTTCTCAAAAATTCAAACACTGCGGTCCTAAATAGGAAAATATTTTCAATAAGTAGCTAAAAATGCATAAAAACTCATAAATACATATTTATTATTTTAAACATAATTCAACAAAGAATACAAAGATTGGGTCATTACATGTAAGTGTTATATAATTTTTCTAGAGAAATGGTATCTAAGGGCCTGTTTGTTTTTGCTTTTTATTCTGGATTCTGACCCCAAAAACTGAATAAAAAACAAACAACCTGATTCTAGAATCCGATTCTCACAATCCAGTCCATCTATATACACTAGAATCCACAATCCACTTCATATGTGCTTTTGATTCCAGCTTTTGAGAATCAGCTTCTCTATAACCACAATCCAGAATCGATTTTTAGAGAATCCAAAGCAAAAAACAAACAAACAGGCCCTAAGTATTATCAATAGTTAGTGTGTTTTGTGTTTGCTTCCATTTGTATCTCTGAGCAAGAATCATCTTTATTTTGTGTTTTGATCTACATGTATGATGAACTAATCGTATGTGTGTAATGAACTAAGTCTTACGTAATTTATTTGCAACATGGTATCTAACTACTGTCTACGTGAATAAAAATGCTTATATTTGTTCAATTTTTAATAATGTTTTGATCAAATCAACTAGTTATGTGTTTTCGTTGATTTTTTTTTTGTATAATCTAAGGGGTTATCATGTTCCTATAAATATTTGTAACCATATCCGATTCGATTCGTATTCAATCTGTATCTGTATTCGATATTATCTGTATTAGTATTCGTATCCAGACTATCCGAATTCGCATTCGAGAAAAATATGAAAATAAATATAATAGAGCTATTATCTGTCTGTATCCGATTATCCGTATCCGTATTCGTATTCGTATCCGGACTATCCGAATCCACATCTAAAAAAATATAATAATAAATATAATAAAACTATTATCCTCCTGTATACATGTATTTTCACCCTTTCTAAGAGGCATGCGACGCATGAGCAAGCAAGGGCCAAATCCCTTATCTCCATCACGGAGATGCATCGATCCTAGTGTGTAAATGTCACCGGCTACACGCTATGATGCTTACGTACAGGCCCGGCCTCGATCTACACGCGCAACTTGATCGATCCGCCTCTTTGTATCTCTCTAGCTAGATCTCTTTCGCGAATTGCAATCGGCATCGGTAGCTAGTCTGCTTGCATGGTTCTGTAGTACACGCATAGCTGTGGTTAGGGGCTTAGGGTCATCATGCATATCAGTCTAATCCCATGGTACCAGGAAGAGGGTACAAACAATCATGCACAGGAACCATGCAAGAGCTTTATTTTTGTCCTTTGATTCCGTCTTCCAGGAAGCTATATAGTAGATCTTTTTTCCCTTCACTCTTTTGATACCCTTCCTTTTATGCTACAGCGCAATATAAAAAAAATTCTATAGTGCATAATGTGCTAGTTCTATGATCAGTAGCTAGCACGCACTGGCACAATTTGAAAACATAGCTATACAAAAGTTGCAATATGTTATTACTGCGGAAGTTTAATACACATAATATTACATGACCAAAAGTAAACAGCAGAGGAAAAACTTTCATCTTGTTATTTACCAGCTAAGCCCAATTTTTCACAGGCAACATACAAGATGAATCCTTAGAAAGAATCATCGTCATTAAACCCGTATTCTGCGTTATTGTAAACGTCTTCTGGTATTTCTGATTCGTCACCTAAAAACAGTGTGAGACCATTCCTTTTATGTTACAATGCAACATAAAAGAAAGGTTCTATAGTGCATACTGTGCTAGTTCCATGATCAGTAGCTAGCACGCAGTAGCATAATTTGAAAATACAACCATACAAAAGTTACAACATTTTATTACAGTGAAAGTTTAAACACATATATTACATAACCAAAAGTAACAGTAGCGGGAAATCCATCATCTTGTTTTATACCGACTAAGCCCAAAATCCACAGGCAACATACAAAGTGAAACTCTTAGGAAAAACCATCGTCAGTAAACTCGTATTCTGCGTTATTGTAAGCATCTTCTGGAAATTCTGATTCTTCGTCTAAAAACAACATTAGTGCAAGTTGAGTATAAAAGTACTTGCAAGACTTTTACAAAGCCTAAATATATGTAAGCTGAAGAAAATGAGAGGTTGCTAAGGTTATTTTTGCATAATGCTGAATTTTGAATGATAAATACTGAAGAGTAAGTTGAAAGCGTAAATAAAATAGAGACAATTTGACGAGTAATTAAAATAACAATTAGTAACAATAGAATGAAATGAATCACTCACATTCCTTCGTGAGTAATCTCACAGCCCTTCGTGAGAAATAAATTAATAAACAAAATGGAAATTGAAAAGAATTCTTTTGTCCAAATCATCTGTTCCAAATTCTATACAACATAAAACAGCTAACTAGTGTCAGCTCTCCAAGTCATCTATGACCATGGATATGGCTAATCGATTATAATTAAATACGAATTTAAGAGGCCAAAATTGTTTGTACTAATATAAATTAGTTCATAAAGTAACAGGTTTGTGAGCAATTAAAAGTAGCATTGTACACCATAAGTATTATTTCAGAATCGTGTTCTCTACTATCTACTTAGCACAAAGAAACTTGTTTCACTTTATTTGGACATCATCTACACAAGTTATAGAAGTTTGAATATTTTAGATATCGAGTTCAACCCTAACTAAAAATTGGTAGAGACTAATTTCAAATTCATATTTCTTTGCATATTTAGAACGCATATGACATGAGGATTCTAATTAAACTAGTTTCATTCAAATTGGACTTGATTTGCACAAATTCTAAACGCAGCTGGTTTAAACCTATACTTAAATTTTAATTTTTGATTTAAATGCTAAACAAGTTTTAAATATTTGTGTATATTATGAAACTATTTGATTTAACATGAATTTAGAAACTTGTTTCATTTGATTTGTAGTTACAGTTAAAAAGTTATGATGATTTGAATTCAACCGGTCTGGATAAATCAGAGATAATTTGAAAATATATTTTCCCTAAAGGAAAATGTCTGTTCACTCTTTGTGCGCCCGCAAGAATTTGAACTGGGCTGCTGTCACTAACAGACCGGGCCCACGGTCAACGTCTGTGACACCACGGAGTGTCGTAATCTTATAAAATGTGAATGTTGAGGTCAAAACATTATAAAATGTGAAATCGAAGGTTGAAACCTCATGGTATAAGGTTTATTTGCGTTTCCGGGCCGAATTCGGGAGTTTGGGCCTTTTCGGGGAAGTTTGGGCCTAAGGGAAAGGGTCGTGGGCTTAGGTGGGGTGGTGTTCGAGTCCTTGTGGGAGTGGGAGACCAGCGTGGGCTGGTTGGTGCGCCTCCCCCAACCCATATTTGCGCCCCACCCCTGCCATGTGCGCCCCCCCCCCCCCAATGCCTAGCCGCCCCTCACCTTCCCCCCACCTCCCCTTGTGGCGCCTCCCTTCTCCTAGCCGCCCCCATCCTCTCCATTGCACCACCTCCCCTCTCCACCACCCTTGCTGCCCTAGGGAAGACTCTCCACCTCACCACCCCACAGATCCGCCCATTGGAGCGCTCCGCGACGAGGAGATCCGGTGGATTTGGAGCGAGGAAGGAGATCGCGCGAACCGGGAGGAGATCCATTGGTTCTTCGTTCGTCGGGCGAAGGTATGGCCACGGGAATCCTTGGGGTTGGTCTAGGTACTGTTCTAAGGGTTGATATCATGTTTTTAGATCAATTGGTGGTGCTGTAATTGGGTAGATTAGATGGAATCTAGAGTTTGCCACGTTCTCTGTTTCGGGCAGAATGAGCAGTCGACCTAGGGTTTGAGATTTAGCCAATTTAGAGTCGGAATTTGGTCGTCCGCCTGTTGAAGAAGTTGTAGGTAATTGAAATACCTTTAATTGGACGTAAAGAATGCTTAATTACGATCAGCCGTTTGAAAGTTATGCTCGTTTTACCGAGCGTGTTCAAAACTGTGACGAGATAGGAACAGATCACGGTATTCTGTAGATTAAACCACTTTAGAGGCCAAATCAGTTTTTCCATATACTTAGAAAAAGTTAGGAAATTTCCTAAGCTACGCGAGGATGTACTCGTTTAATCAATTTGGAGTCTTAGAACTCAAGTTATGCTCGTGGAAAGCCTGCTGTCCCGACGGGACAGAACCTCTGTTTTTGGGTTTTGCGAGTAGTTCGCGATGTCGGGGTAGAAGATTGTTTGCGTACTGTTTTGGGGGCACGTTTTGAGTGTGTGGTATGTATGTGCAGGTGGTGTGACCCCGGGAGTGCCTTCATCCTCTCGCCAATCCGTCGCCCGAGGTTAAGGCAAGTGTATTGGAATGGGTATCGTTTAGATTGTTGCTAAACTTGATTGGATACATCTTGCTTTATGATATGATGCTAAGAATGATGTTTGCCTATGACATGATGAACATGATTTCATATTGATTATGATTGTGTGGTAGTTAATGTTTATGCCAATATTTACATGTTTATGTCATATGTGCATTCATAATGGAAGAGGTGTCCCATGCTGATGCGGGCCTCTGTGTTCACACGTAGTGAACACGAAAGACCTACATCGTAGTCCCATCCACGGGTGTGCATGGGAGCAAGTCAGTAAGAGTAGGCTCCCTCCATCTACGGGATGGAAGGGGAAGGGGGTGCACGCCGACGGGGGTGCACTTGGCAATACCGGTATGTGCTTCGTGGAGATATGAGCATTTGCATTGCATACATGATGATGATGAAATGAGTACAATGATGATGAGACATGAGAATGATATGGTATTCATGGTGTTGATCATGGTATTTAGTGATGATAACATTGAATTGTTTTTATGGTCCATTGCAATATACTTGCTGAGTGATGAACTCACGCTTGTGTTTTATGTTGTTTTTTTAGGTACCATGACACCGGGATGTGGGAAGGGGCAATAGCTACACATCTTCACGTATCTCCAGCCACATTTACCATTGTTTAGTCATGATCATAATAAGTGACATGAACTTGGTGTATGGAATAAATTTAGTGTGCTTGTGATCCTTATTTGCTTAGCTATAGATTATGAAGTGGTCAGATTTGGTTTTATTGGCTTATGATGATGCTTTATTCATTATATATTTCTGCTTTAGATGACTTATGTTATGATATATTTTGCCATGATATTGCTATTGTTTCATTTCATGTTAAAACAAAGGAGATGCTGCCGAAATTTCGGTTTTTAGCATTTGTGCCTTTGCTGTAATTTGTCTTCATTTATGTTATTTAGGTGATGTTTAGTCTTTATTTGGTAGCATTCAGGCATACTAGATGCCGGGGTGTTACAATGTCTCCGTGCGGTCGCTCGTCCGCGGGGCACTGCTGACGTTTGGGTCCTGTTCAGAAGTGGCACACCAGCACACGTGAAAACAAAAGAGCGACTGACACTCAGACCCCACTGATCAGCGAACCGGAACAGAGTCACAGCAATAGCAGCTCGTCGGCGGCGAGACATGGCCAGTGGCGGTGAGTGGATACCTTAGGGAGAATCAGCACACTAAGATGAGTCAGAGGACAAATTGAACAAGCTTTAAGGCGACCGAACAGGGGACCTTCGCGGAGATCAACGGCGGGTTCTCCGATTTGAAGTCGTGACAGCGACCAGGTACAATTCAAGTTCTAGCGAGGGGCGCATAAGCTCTAGTGGGTTATAGGGATACTAATTCATCTATTTGTCGAAAAAGAAAGAAAGCGCATTGAGCTCTCACCATGTATGCGAACGGCGGCGAGGAGCACAATGTGGCAATACTACAATAAACGATTAGTCAAATTACCTGAGGGGTTTAGTTCTTGGAATAGTGAGGATAGCTTGAGTGAAAAGAATTTGAAAAAGAACCCGGAAGAGAGGTGTTTCGTCTGAATGGGTGCACAGCGGATGGTTGGCCAGAGATGGGAAAGAGGATAGAACTTGAGTGTAGCTGGGTTTTGGCTTGAAGAATAAGGGTCACCGTGAGGTCCTTGAAGTCTCTAGTCTTGTTTAAATAGAGGTTTGAGGCGGTTGGTACAGACTTTGAACGGAAAGAGCTACAGCGGCTCGGTCAAGCTCTTCCCGAACTATCTCGGTAACAGCATGGGGCAAAGCATGGGCAAGTTGCGGGCGACTAGACAGGGCCTCAGGCTTGTGAACTATCGGTGCAGATCAGACAAGAAAGGAGGCGTTGCTTCGGGAGATTTTTCCAAGAAATGCAGCCAAGAGAGAATAGAGAGAAGAGAAGGGCGGCGTGGAGAAGAAGAAGAGCCTGGCGAGTGGGCTCGGGGCCACCCGATAGAGAGAAGAACGGGAGAAAGAGAGAGAACGAAAGCGAAAGGGGTAGCCGACGTGTGGGACCAACACTAAACATGGTCACTTGATAGAGGCATGGGGGTGAGGTGGCCGGTCGGTTGGGTATTAGATGGTGGCCCACATGGAAGAGAGACAAAAGATTAAATTCAGGTTCATCCCCTAGTCAGTTGGCAAAAAGAAAATTAATGAAGGGGTCAAATCGCTTCAAGATTTTTTGAGAATTTTCACCAATTTACCTGAGTAAATTATATACCCTATACAAAAATTTGGAATTAAAATAAGTAACATTTTAATTTCTAGAATTCTTTAAATATTGACTGCTCAAATTTTCATTCCCTAGAAATGATTTATTTGAAGACTTAAATCATCTGATAAATTTTTTATATTTTTATATAAGGTTTGGAATAATGTCAGGTTACCTCCATAAAACTTTTAAATACAAAATTTTAATATTTATTTACTATCAATTCTTTTCTCTGTTTTGGTGATTTTTCAATTTTGAGATAATTAAATTGAGATAAATATCAAATGTAACTTTTAATTTTTACCAATTTTACCAGATAATGTAAAGCTATAATGAACGCATTGCAAAAATCTCATACACTAGAGATCTGTAAATAATTCTACAAAATTGTTTTACTGATATGGTCAATTTGCTGACATTAAATCATTGCTATTGTAGAGACAAACAATCACATAAAACATAATATTCTTGAGCTCAATAAACAAAATTCGTTTCTCTCCAAAGCTAGACATACACCGTTGCACTGATATGCATTTACCCACAAGTCCATGTGGAAGCCCCTTACAAGCAAACATATCTGGAATGCTTGTACTATTCTAGCCTTTCAATGTACAAACCTAGTTCTAAATAACTTGATAGGTTAAGGCCGTCTCATACCAGCCCTTATGGTTGTACTATTATTTCTTGGATAATGTAACACTATGTTTGGTACTTGATCGACCCGGGTGATAAATCTCCCCCTATCCACGTGCATATTATTTGCACTTCCGGTTATTGCCAATAATCGCCCGCATCAAAATCATAGTTTTATTTAAAAAATAAAATACCATTAATCACAATGTTCCAACATGTTCAAGATTAAAGTTCATCATGTCCATCATTTTAATTTAATATATCAAATTCATTACGAACAGTAAAACCATATGTTCGTATCCCAATCTAAAGCATGGCTAAGCGTATGCAAGTAATAATCGAATATGCCCATTATGACATCATCAAGTGTCCATCCACGAGCTAGAGTTGTCAAGGTTCACATGTTAATATTAATTAAGGAAATACATCAATGAAGGTTATATCTTCCAGTACCCACAAAATAGCAATTTTATGAAACATAGCCCATGCATGCAAGTTTTAATCAAAATTTTAGTTAATTATAAAAAAACTGGGGTCAATATGATCAAGTGGATGCTTGCCTTGCTATTTGTTGTTGTTCGATGAATTCGAAGTCGTAATTTGATGTTGTCGACAACGAAGTTTGGAACGTTGGATTCTACTTGTCGTTCAACGAGAAATATAGCAAATAAAAAACTTTTAATAGTGGCAAAAAAAGGGCAAATGTAAAATGAAATAAAAATCATTACATAAAACAAGCAGGGTTGTAGGATTAGGGTTTCATGATCTTATAGGCGAGGGTGTTAATTTTACGTTACAGTCTTTCTTATTATTGATCTAGAATCACACAACACACAACATTTATTCTTTATGTTTTATTATATTTTATTTTATGAATTCAAGAAGCCAAGATTACATAATTAAAATAGGGTTTAATTTTGAATTCAAGAGACCAAAATTGTGTATATGATTATGTTTAATTACAAATTCAAGAAGCTAAGGTTATAAATTTAATTATATTAAATTTCAAATTCAAGAGGCCAAAATTATTTATATTATTATAAATTAGTACATAAAGCAACAGATGTGGAAGTAAGTATAAGTTGCATGGTTAAATTTAAGTGAATACCAGACACTAACAATCAATCACTAATATATATAAGGCTTAACTTAAGCTACTAGTTATAAGTTTATGACTTTAGAGAGGTGCTAGTGATAGCAACAATTTTAATCACTTATTTTTCATGGTTTAATTGCATGCATTTGTATTATGAATTTTAGGATTTGTGTTACACAGGGCTATACTTTCGATAGGATTCAGATGCAAAGCATATTATAATAGAGTTGTTTATACATAATAAGATAGTCGTGCCTTAGGGAGTATTCTAAAGTTGATCTTATAATATTTTATTTTCAATCACTCATTTCTTGGTTTCTTAAATATGTTATATCTTTCATATTTAAGCATATATTGATTAAGGGCTAAGTGTACACTATGGCTAGAGTCTAATTTATAAATGAAATCAATATAGACTAGGGTCAAGTTTAGTCATTTTTGTAGTATTAAATGGTCTTGTACTATGGATCATACAAAATAATTTATATATGTATTACTACTCATATGAGCAAGTTACAACTATTTTGGTTTCTATGTATTGAATAATGATCTATTCATGAATTTAATTCAAACAATGTTCAAATTAAATGTTTTTGCATATTTGAAATATTCATGACCTCAGGAACATTTTAAAATTTATTTAATGAATTAAGGAGTAATAGTTTATAGTAACTATATCAAGGTTTTGAATATCATAGGGCATAAAGCAACATATAAAAGTTCAATGGTACACCCTAAGTATTTTGTTTTCAAAATAGGGTTTTTCACTGTCTAATTAACACAAGGAAATTGATTGCACCTAATTTGGACATTATTTGAGCAAGTTATGAATTTTTGAAGATTTAACACATTGAAATCAATCCTAATTGGAAAATGATACGAACTAAATAGAATTAAATATTTTTACATATTTGGGTTCCTAATGACTTAAGAATTCCAATAAAGTTAGTTTCATTCAGTTTGTATTTGATTTGCACATAATTTATATTTAGCAAATTTCAAACCTTTTTCTTTAAATTTGAATTCCAAATCTGTACAAGGGTCAAAGTTAAAATATTTTTACATATTATTAATCTACAGGATTTAACTTAAATTTAGAAACTTGTTTCACTAGAATTGGACTTAAAACACAGAAGTTATTAACATTTTATCTTGTCGGTTTTAAGAACCATCCTAAAATAGAAAATATGGTTTCAAATTGGGAAGGCATCTTTTACCCTTGGTTCTCTTGGATTGGTTGACATCAGAGGCTCGCCGTGCAGTGACTCAAGAGCAGGGGAGCTCAGGCAAAGGATCACCGGTGGCGAGGCGAGGTCGGAACCGGCCCGGTTGAGGTCCAGCAAGCAAGATGAGGTCGAAGAGGAACCAGGGGACGCTCGGTTGGGCTTCGATGACGGCCGGACAGGACCCACGGCGAGCTTATGCGAAGGCACAACGATGACAAGCTGTGCGGGTAGAGGAAAGTCGAAGAGCAGCAGGTGCTGATGGGGAAAGCACCAGCAGGTGCTAGTGATGCCGTAGGAGATCTCGATCGTGGAGGGTCACCATGAGGCCGGAGCTCGGAACAAAGAATTGTCACGGTTGTGGAGATACAAGCACGCAGAGCAAAAATCGGCCGAGGAGAAACATTAATTAAATGTTCAAGAGGCTAACACAAAAAGGAATTGAGCAGTAAGCTACCAATTTGGCCGGATTAAGTTCCAACTCCCTTGCTTGGAGCTTGTGGCAATGGTGAAACTAGCGGCACTCTTAAGCTTGTCTCAGGCTAGGGGAGGAATATGGTGGGTGGGGAAGCTAATGGAGATCTCGACCGGCACTTTATAGGTGGTATGAGGCGGTGGGAGCAATGGTGTGAATGGCGATGGAGACCGGCGGCTGGCTCTGGAGTGCACTGGAAGAAGAAAGAAGAAATGAGAGGAAGCAAGGAGAAGAGGCTAGAGAAGAAGAGAGAAAGAGTATGCCATGTGGGACCAGGTAAGGATAGGGATCCAGTGGCAGCCACATGGGAAAAAATTTGGCCAGTGGGTGCAATGAATGAAAGGGCCCACATGTCAGTCAAAGAGAGAAAGCAAATCTGATTTGGGTTTTCCAAACAGCACAGATAACATGCATTTAATTCACACAACAATGCCTATATAAAATATTTGGGAATTTTTTTTGGTATTCTCCAGAAGGTTTAACACCTTATGTAAAATTTTGAGGTTAAAAATTCTGGTAGATTAATTATTAAAATTCACACAATAGGAACTATTCCAAAATTTTTATTTCTCTAAATGATTCATTTGAGGTAATAAAGTAGCCAAATAATTTTTAAAACTTTTACACAAGGTTTGAAATTATGTCAGTATACCACCATAAAAATTTTAGATTTATATATAGATTATTTATTTTCTAATAAATGTTTTACTCTAATTTGTAGATTTTTAGAACTGGAATAAATAATAAACTTCATTATTAATTTTTACCAAATTTACCAGATGTACATAAGGTTCTAAAGATCACATGGTAAGAATTGTTGCTTTAGTAAAGGTTGGTAGAATTCTACAAAAATCTTTTACCAAACTGTTCAGAGTTAAAACACATCAATATAATTAATCATTTCATTGATTTAATGGGTTCACATTGATTTTTTACCACAAAAATAGGCTTCCAGAGATGTCTAGGGGTTTTACAGCATTTTGGATATTTTTCTCTTATTTTACTTTTTACCTTTTTACTAAATGATTTTTTAATGAGAAAATTCGTTAAATAATTTAGAATTTCTGAAAAATTATTCTTGAAGCAAGTAATATTTTGAAATTTTATTTTCTTAGTTTAATTAATTTAAAAGAAGGGAATTCAATACTACGATTGTTCTTTTATTAAGACTAGAATTGAAGCAATGGATAAAAGATATTATTTTGAATAAAATTTTTTGATCTTCATGAAAAAAAATTATCCAATTCTGTTTTTAAATTTTAAATTTTTATTTTTCCAATTTTTGAAAACTTTGGAATGTTACACTTATACTTTGAGAACTATGGATTCATCGAGAAGGATTTGTTAGAGAGTCACCTGCAGGACCAGGGTGATGCGAAGGCGGAGGACTACCCAGAGGAGTGGGTGGAGTAGTGACCCTTCTTGTGGGGGCCACAAATCACTAGAGTATAATATAGTGTAAATATTATGTTTAAATTTTTGTTATAAAGGTTATGTATGGACTTATGAACTTTAGACTGGTAGCTTGCGTGGCGGTGGACTGTAATAAAGTTTTCATTTTAGTCTCTAATTATTGTTCTGTTGTAACACTCTGAATTGGTGTATTAACCGATAAAGTGTCGGATCAGCTCGATATTTTATTAGCTAATATATTCAGATTCGTGTAATTATCTCAAAGTAAAGACAGCAATGGCTGTCGTTACTCTAGACTAATTATGCGGGTCGCCACACTTCCAAAGTGGGTGTTGAGTGTTAACAGTATTGTTGATGGTACAATAGTGTCCTTGAGTGCAGCATATGTGCTGTCGAGCACTATTAGGCCTATGCTATGGACTATGGTTCTTTTCCGGTACTCTCTTACTTTCATCTGGAAAAGTAGGATCACATACACACTATGAATGACTTATTTCTTATTTATCAGTTATCACTGAAGAAACATTTTGCATCTATGTGTCAGTATCCCAACACGATGACAATTTCCGTACGCAACTATATAACTTGGGTTTGGCTTCAATCTTGTGATCTAGCTTGGTTCTGTAGGCCCATTGTATCCAAGGACGTTCGATAGAAAAGGTTGGGTTGTCTTGTCGAAACTGGCATGATCGAGTGAGTTGATAGATGTGGATAGGAAAAGCACAAAGCCAACGGTTGGCTGATGATGCAGATGGAGGGACACCATTGACCCTTATGCGATGGACCTGCGAATCCAACCGTGCCGCGTTATTCCAACGTTTCGGCTTCATACCACAACGGAACTTCACAGTTCAGGCAATACGTACCTTTGTTCACTAGCTTTTATTAGCTCATGATGAAAGACCATGTAGGGATAACTCTATGGTTTGTGATGCGTAATTGAATTTAGTTTGAATGTGTTGTCAAAGTTTGAGTATAGGTTTGAGAGTTTGCTGTATTTCAAAGTTGATGTCAGTGCACAACTAACCTGACCGATTTGCATGTTCGGTTAGACCGCTGGGCATAGACGGTCTGATCAGTCCAGGCATGGCGGTTTGATTGGTGGTGTGAGCTTTTGGGTGTTCTTGAAAAATGGTAACCAAACATTTGTGTCTGCATGTGTAAATGTTTGCCTGCATTTGCATTGTAATTGGAAATTGAAGCTGAAAGTAGACATAGTTCGGATTTTCCATAAGGTTTTCGGTCTAAGTGAGTTGAGTGCAGTCTCACCGGTATGGGCCTGGCAGCCGGTCAGATTGTTCCCCTATTACCGGGTTGAACTTGGGCGGTCTGACCAGCCAGAGAGTGGCGATTTGACTGCCGGCGGTCTGACCGGCCGGCTGTGCTGTTCTAGAGCGTAGTGAACAATTCAGTGAGATATTTTGAATTTGACTCGTGGCTTGGAGCCATGATTGGTTCTGAATGTTGCATGATGCATAATTTCACTAACGTGATTCAAGTGTATACAACTTATGCTTGGAGATGGTTACTTGGTCTTTAGATGTGCAAGTTGTCTGGAGAATGGTGGCGGTCAGCAGTAAGATCGAGACTTGGCAGGGGAGCTGAGGTCTGCGCGGTCGTGTAAGTTCAGATGAGGCTACGTGTCTCAAGCAGGAGGCACAGAAAAGATCCATGAAGAGGCAAGTTGGTATATGTGGTGTGACAAGTGACTTGATCCGATGCAAGTAGGGATAGTTCGGTGGGATCCAAATGCGTGAAGACGTAACTTCCAGTCATTAGGTGCCACGAGCTACGTGTCAAAGTATACGGAGATGCTTTGATGTGTGTAACAACCCAAAGTTTGAATAAAAAGAAAAATGAAAATTCAAAGTGTGCAATTGCTTTAATCTTTAATTTTTTTGATTTTATAAATCTTTTTGATGATTATCCCTAATGAAAAGCCATTTAAATTGATTTAGTAAAAAGATAAAAATAAAAAGGTAAAAGTAAAATTTCAACAAAAATCTGTAAAATAATATTAAATTATTATAAATCTCTAGAAATACTTAATTGCTGCCAAAATTAATGTGAACCCATTAATTATTGAAAAGAAGTTTAATTAATGCATTTTGACTATGAACAGTGCAAAGATAGATTTTGTCGGGGGGTCGGGTAGACCCCGTAAATTACCTCGGGTGCCACTAGCGGCACGGGCTCAATGCTGGCCGAACCACCAGGAGGCCGTTCTCCGGGACGACCTAGCTAGGCGCCACGAGCAACACGAAGTCATTCCCGCCCTGGTCACGAGGAGGCCGTTCCCAAGGGCGGCCTAGCTGGAACCTTTAGGAGGTCGCATAACTTGGTAGATCGATAGCTCGTGCTCAGGGGAAGCGGCCGAGCTCGGAGTTAAACGTTAGCCGACCTGGTTTGATCCCGAGGTCGGAAGCCACCCGTTGCTTAACCTCCGCTAGTTCGTTGCGATCTCTGCGGGAACGTGGCAGGAATATAGGATCCGTTAGTTACCACGTTGGACCTGGTCGAACGTGGAGTTAGTGGGTTTGAACAAGCACGCCCCTTTGTAAGCTATAAAAGCATCCCCACCATGAAGGGGACAGACAACATTTTTCTGCATAAAAAGATACACGAGTTGGAGTAGGGCTATTATCTCCTTCTTGAGAGGCCCGAACCAGGGTAAATCACAGTGTCCTTGCCTGTTGAAGCCCAGTGAGCCACTCCTCTGAGTATCCCATCACGTGAGAAGGGGTCGCAGTTGGTCCCTCCACCAACAAGTAAGCTCGGCGGGGGCCTGCTCCCCAATCGTTGACAGTTGGCGCCGTCCGTGGGGACCGACTTTCCCTTTCATGAGGAATCCCGGAGGATGACAAGCTCCCAAGATCGCCAGGGCCTCGGCGCCCCCGGAATCGAGGAAGAAGACAAGCAGTTCTTCGACAATGGGGCCGCCGACGTCGCTAGCCTTGAGAATCATGACGGTTCCCGGAGCTTATCCATGGAAACCGCCGCACCGGAGCAGTTCTTTCGCTCCCAGCTCGACGCCCTCTCGGACGACGAGTATGACAGGCTCTACGATGGTCTGGACATCCCCGACCTTTTCGAGCTCGACCAAGGGACCGCGTCACGGGGAGACACCGTGATGTCACCCTCGCGATCCGTCCAATCCCGTAACGTCTTCGTTGCGGAGGAGGATGGAAATGTCGGGAGCAAATCCCCGGCCGAAATGCGTCTTCACCGCTATGAAGCGGCCAAGGAGCACCTGCAGACATCTCTGAATCGGACATCGCCGCCTTACGCCGGCAAGTCCATGGTGGCCCGGCCGACAAGACCAGGGCCGGCTCGTGAGAATTTCCGCAGCGTCACGGACACCGGAGCCGTCGCGGCGAGCGAAGCTCGTCACCCGCGTTCCCGGCGAGGAACGCCTTCAAGCCTTGGCCGCGGTGGTGCGCAACCTCAGAGAGTTTCCTGAGCAAGTCGACCTAGAAGCCATGGGTGCGGCTGTGGCCGACGACCTCGAGGAAATCGCCACAGACATAAAAGCGGCGGAAGCCTCCCGAGAAAGGGATGCCCAGAGTAATTCCTGGGAACGCCGCCGCCAGGCGTCCGAGCGCCTCCACCCCGACGACTCACGCAGCCATACCCGGAGTGACCGGCGCGAACGCGACCGGGCTCGGGAGGGCACCCGGAGCAATTCCCGGGGGCTCCCTCGGGATCAACGGAATACGAGCCACGGGCAGAACCGGGCCGAACATTCCTCTTCGGGCCACTCTCCGTCCTACAGGCATAGAGAGATATTCTCTCGCCTGGGCCCACGAACCTCGGGCTCGGCCGGTGGGGATCGCCCCGACCGTCGCGCTCGCAATGACCGTCCCGACAGTCCCGTTTTCGGGTGCAGGGCTTTCGCGACGTCACTACGACGTGTGACCTGGCCAATAAGGTTCAAGCCGGGTTACATCGAGAGATTCGATGGGACGCAGAACCCCGACGAGTTTCTCTCGATCTACACCACGGCCATTCTAGCCGCTGGAGGTGATGAAAGGGTCATGGCTAACTTTCTGCCTCTGATCTTTGGGCCGGGCGGCTCGGACGTGGCTATTCAACCAAAAGGAAAACTCGATCCGGTCCTGAGCACGGTGAGCAAAGACTCTCCGCCAACTTCCGTAGTCGCTACGTTCGCCGGGAAGGAGCGCGACCTTGAGCGTCTGATCTGACGGAGGGCGAGACCTTGCGCCCGATTCGTCGGCGCTTCATGCAAGTACGCAATTCCATCCCAAGCATCTCGGATGAGGCGGTTGTCCGGCTTTCAAGTTTGGGGTCCGAGACGACGCTTTACTCAGACCTCGAAATTCACCCGACATCACGGCCAATGAGCTGTTCCGCATGGCTGACCGTTATGCCAACGCGACGAGGCCGCCCAATGGAAGAAGGCTTTGGGCGAGGAAAGCTGCCCCCTCAGCCCGGACTCGAAGGGGCGTCAAGCCGAAAGAGCGTGAGCTCGATCGAGAAAAAAATCAAAAAGAAGAAAAAACCCTCCGTCTTCGACATGGTGGCGGCGATCGAACGACGACAACGGCCGACCTCGCAATCGTATAAAGGAGGAGCCGCGAAAGGAAAAGGCCGACCGGTTCAGCGGAACAACGAGCAAAACCGGGACGACCAAGACCGCGGCGACCAGCGCGGACGGGCTAGCGCCTATTTTTGCCCGCTCCACCAGGCGCATGGACACGACCTGCGGAATTGCAGAACATGGGCCTCCCGCCTGGAGCAATTCTACGATGGCCAGGGTCCTGGACGAGATGCAAATTCCTCGGTCCAAAGTCAAGAGCGTCGTAGTCCCTTTCTACGGGATAGTCCCCGGCACCTCGGCCAAGCCGCTCGGACAGATCGTCCTGCCCGTAACTTTCGGAAGCCCGAGCAACTTCCGGACGGAGTTAATCACCTTCGAGGTAGTCGATTTCGAGTCGGCCTACAACGCCATCCTGGGCCGACCAGCGCTCGCCAAATTCATGGCCGCCACGCATCACGGATACCAATGCCTGAAGGTTCCCGGCCCCGGCGGCGTGATCTCAGTGAAGGGAAGCCCGAAAGCAGCCCTAAACTGCGACGAGAGGCTTTAGACATGGTCGGGCAGCTGCCCCAGCGCGGGCCCGACCAAGAGCCGAGGAGATCCCGGCCCAAGGCTACCCTCCAGGCTGGGGGAGAAACTAAGGCCATCCCGCTGTGCGACGCAGAGCCAGACAAGGTCGTACACGTGGGGGCTTCCCTGGATCCTAAATAGGAACTCGAGCTCGTGACCTTCCTCCGGAGAAGCGCGGACACGCTCGCTCGGGAACCGTCCGACATGCCCGAGTCCCAAGGAGGTCGTCGAGCACAAAGCAGCGATTCGGCTCGACAAAAAGCTTTGTGCGGCAGAGCTCAGCGCTTCTCCCAGGAGAAGCAAGCTATCATCAGAGAGGAACTGGACAAGCTCCTCAAAGCCGGTTTTATACGGGAGGTCGATCATTCTGATTGGTTGGCCAACCCAGTTATCGTGAAGAAAAAGGGGGGCAAGTGGCGCATGTGTGTCGATCACACAGGACTGAATGCCGCATGCCCAAAAGACAATTTTCCGCTACCTCGGATAGACCAGTTGGTCGACGCAACGGCCGGCTCCGAGGCGATGAGCTTTCTGGACGCCTATTCAGGTTATCACCAGATCGGCATATCGCCCGACGACGAGGAGAAAACTTCCTTCATCACGCCGTTTGGCACATTCTGCTACACGACCATGTCCTTCGGTCTAAGGAACGCTGGAGCGACCTTCCAGCGCCTCATGCAGAAAACCTTCTCGGACCAAATAGGTCGAAACCTGGAAGTATATGTAGACGACATAGTCGTCAAGAGCAAGATGGCCTCGGGTCATGTACCCGATCTAGAGGAGACCTTTCATAACCTCAATAAGCATCGAATAAAATTGAACCCTGAAAAATGTGTGTTCGGGGTCAAGGCTGGCAAGGTACTCGGCTACATGATCGGTCCACAAGGAATCGGGGCCAACCCTGAGAAGATAGAGGCCATCGGGAACATGCGGCCACCCACTTGCACGCGGGAGGTTCAGTCCCTGACCGGGAGGATGGCGGCCCTAAGTCGCTTCATCTCGCGGCTCGGGGAACGCGGCCTGCCTTTCTTCAAGGCGCTCCGGAAGCACGACGGTTTCGCTTGGACAGAGGAAGCGCATCAGCTCTTTCAAAGAATTAAAGCTATATTTGTCGAGACCCCGGTCTTGACCACGCCGAGAATGGGAGAGGTTCTCTTGCTCTACCTGGCCGCCACACCCCAGGCGGTAAGCGCTGTCATAATCAGAGAACGGGACGGGTGCAGCGCCGATCTACTACATCGGAAGTCCTACACGGACCAAAGGAGCGTTACCCCGAGGTCCAGAAGCTCCTTTATGCGCTCCTCGTGGCCTCGAAGAAGTTAAGACACTACTTCCAGGCCTACAAAATTCGAGTCCCGACCAACTTCCCGCTTAGAGAAATTCTAGGGAATCAGGACGCAAGCGGACGGATCGCGAAGTGGGCCATGGAGCTCGCCGAATTCGAGATCGAATTCTCGGCCAGGACCGCGATCAAATCCCAGGTCCTAGCGGACTTCCTAGCCGAATGGACAAATCCTACCCCATCTAAGTCTGAACCCGACCAGACCGAGCACGGTCGCTGGGTCATGCACTTCGACGGATCCCGAGCTTACAATTGCTCGGGGGCTGGAGTGGTCCTCGAATCCCCCCAGGGGGAGCGGATCCAAAGACGCCCTCCAACTACATTTCGCGCAACGAACAACGCAGCGTAATATGAGGGTCTGCTAGCCGGACTTGGGCGTGCAAGACGCCGGGTCCAACGACTAATCGCGAAGGGCGACTTCGCGGTGGTTGTCAACCAGGTTAACAAGGAGTATCGCGTTCGATGACTCGATGGCGCTTTACCTGGCTGAAGTAAGGAAGATGGAAAAGTACTTGTAAACTTCAAGTACTATACATCCCCGGGAAGGACAATGCCCTGGCCGACCATCTATCGAAGGTCGGTTCCGCCCGACTTCCCGCCTTCGGCTGGGTGCTCGTCGAGCACCTTTATAAGCCCTCCATACCCATCGAAGAGGAGGCAACCGAGACGGGTGGTACCGTCTCCTTCCTCGGCAGGTGCGAGTTGGATGACGCCATTCATCCAATACCTCGTGCACGGACACCTTTCGAGGAGGAAGCCGAGAAATCCCGGCTAGTAAGACGCTCCTCACCTATAAAATGGTCGAGGGCCTCTTATACCGCAAAGGCGCGCTTGGCGTCCTCTCCAAGTGCATCACCCAAGAGGAAGGCAAATATCTCCTCAAAGATATCCATGACGGGATGTGTGGAGCTCACTCGCCCTTAGGACCTTGGTGAGCAAAGCCTTCCGGTTGGGTTACTCTTGGCCGACGGCCCTGGCCGACTAGCGCTCAATAGTGACCGCTTGTCGATCTTGCCGATTCCATGCCGGAAAGTCCATCACCGGCATATGCATCAGCAGACTATGCCCCTAACCTCGACCGTTCTCGGTTTGGGGCATCGACATACTCGGCCCATTTCCCAGGAAGGAAGGGTTGTAAATACTGCTCGCCGCAATCGACACCTTCACTAAATATATCGAGGCCGAGCCTCAGTATCAACCATCTCGGCACAGCGGCTAAAAGGTTCTTCCGCAATAACGTAGTGACCCGCTTTGGCGTTAAAGTCGCCTCATCACGGACAACGGCACTCGATTCACAAGCGAGGTGTTTCAGGCTTATTGCGAGGAGGTCGGGACCAAGATATGCTTCGCATCCGTGGCCCACCCGCAGAGCAATGGGGCGGCCGAGCGCGCGAACGGGCAGATCATCCAAGGAGTCAAGAAGAGAGTCTTCAAGAACCTCGACGGCATGGTCGTGCCTGGGTGGACGAGTTACCTCCCGCCCTTCCTGGTCGGTCCGCACCACGACGAGCCGAGCTATGGGTGAGACCCCTTTCACCAGATATGGCGCGGAAGCCGTACTACCCGCCGAGGTCGCCCCGATCCCCAAGGGTGAACCTAGCCGATAACATCGATGCGTATAGGCGGCGCCTTCGACCTCGACCTCGCGGAAGCAACTCGTGAACGAAGTTCTCATTGCGATCCGCGGTTTACCGCAAGCTCTTCGCAGACACGCCGCTAAATCGGTACGACCAAGGACCTTGAACATCGGCGATCTCGTTCTACGACGGGTCCAAGACTTGTCAAAAGCCAACAAGCTAACGCCAAGATGGGAAGGTCCTTACACGGTCGTCTCAACAGCACGCCCGGGGGCTGTCCGCCTTGCAATGGAAGATGGTCGAGAACTAGCTAGCACTTGGAACATCGACCAACTGCGTAAGTTCCATATCTAACTAAACCAACTTTGCTCCTTTAATAAAATTCGACACCTTGGCCTCCCGGTCTCCCTCTTTCTCTCTCGCTTTCTCTCTCTCTCTCTTTAACCCCCCCCCCCCCGCGAAATTCCGTGATCAAGCTCGATCCAGATCAAATGTCAGGAGCAGGCTCGGTCGTCGGGGCAAGATGGATGGGCGTACAACCACCTAACATCGGGCCACCAGAGCTCGACCTCGAGGGTTTCCTTCCTTGTAAGACGACCATCTTTTTCGCGGCAGACCTCCGCCGCAGGTAAAGATTCGCATGGACACCCCTCGGACGATTCCGAGCTCAGGTCGGCCGGTGGGCGGTGTAGACGCACCGTACACAAAAAGGCCACACGATCTCCGCAGGGCGCTACTCTGTCAAACGAGGTCGTGCCGCAGCCTACGCCCACGACCTCCGTTGGCGGGGGGGTATATGGGTACCGTGTGGCTACGACCTAGTGCAGCTTCCGCACGAGGTAGTTACTCCTTAGTACGATCGTTTGCTAGGTCGCGTGACTGTCAACCTTCGTCGAATAGGGAGCAACGGGATAAGGGCATGTCGTTGTCGTTCCGAGGGAAGCAAAACAGAGAAAAACAAAAGACATCTATTAAGCACGATCATATTATGTCCAACTTGGCTGCTTTTTTCGCTAAAGTCTTTTGCAGGAAGGAATAGGCTACAGGAGGCCGGCACGCTTCTCGTCCTGCAAAGCGACGAGCTCGTCCCGCACGGACTCAAGCTCGGACTCAAGGTCAAGCACCCGCCGACGAGCTTCACGACCCTCGCCTGCCGCTTGACGAAGCCGTTTGGATTCCTCCCGTTGCTGGTCGATCGTCCTTTCGGCGCTTCGAGCGGAGTCGTGCAGGGACGCCACCATCACCTCAAGCCCCGACCTCGCCTGCTCACTCTGGTCGAGGCGCTCCTTAAGAAAGTGCACGGACTCCTCCATCTTCTGCCGGATCTCGGCCTCAGAAGACTTCAGCTCGGCGACCAGGCGCTCGAGCTCCGCGATCCTAGCGTCTTGCTCGGCCTGGTGCTTTGCGACGACTTCTGGTGGCACGGTCGCGGCGTGGAAGTCCTTCATGGTGGTCTCCAACACCTGCGCAACAAGGCATCTCGGGTCGCAGCCGGATTTTTGGGACAAAAGCACATAAGTGTTAGGAGACTTACCCAACAGAGCCGAGCCTCCAGCCCCTCCTGGAACAGCTCGGCGGGGTCCTCCGTCCCGTTTTTTACTCCCTGGGCAGGGGCTTGAGCTCGAGCTCCCCCGTCCCCTGGGGGCGGGAGACCTTGCCCCTGAGGGTCGACCTCCATCTCCTGCGGAGGGACGGCCTCGAGAGCAAGGACCACCTCCCGCTCCTCTTCCTCCCGGGCAGGAGTTGCGCTCGGGGGCTCCTCCTCCTCGGCATCCGGGCCCGTGGGGTCCTCCGCCCGAGGCACGGCGTCTACGGCTGGGGGAACTCCCTCCCCAGTGGGCCCTGCCTCCTCGCAAGCCTGGGCCGTGGCGGTGTCTCCGGGCGCGAGGTCGACTGGAGGCACCGGGTCGGTGGCCGGAGAGTCGGGCACCCGAGCTTGGGCCGTGACGGCGTCTCCGGGCGCGAGGTCGACTGGAGGCACCGGGTCGGCGATCGGAAGGTCGGGTACCCGAGATTGGGCCGTAGCGGCGTCTTCGGGCGCGAGATCGACTGGTGTCGCCGGGTCGGCAGCTGCGAGGTCGACCTCGACCAAAGCGGCCTCGGTACACAGCGGCTCCCCTCCGCCTGGAAGTTGGCCCGACCCACCTGACGTGGTCGGGCTCATCTCCGCGGCGAACGGGGTGGCCGGCTCTTCCTCTCCGGGTGAGCCCCCGTTCGGGTTAAGATTCCCTGATACCGGGCCGACGTTGATGTCCGGCGGAGCATCGCGGGCTCGGGGAGAGATCTCAGCGATCTCTTGGAGCGTGGCGGTGATGATGTCGCCGCCGGGCGTGAGTCCTCGCGAGGAGCTTCAGCGGCGCGTGCTCGGCACCACCATGCTCCTCCACGCCGTCGTCTTCAATTATGATGTGGGGATGCCCTCCGCCGCGCCCGAGCATCGGCAACGCAATCTTCCTCCGCGTCTCCTCCTCAGAGAGACGAGCTCTGGGGCCGGATCTCCGCGAAGAGCTCCTCTACCTCGGCGTCATCACCACCCGGCCCGTGGGAAACGGGCCTCTGCGCCTCGATTCCCACCTCGACCTGCCGCCCACAA
This sequence comes from Rhipidocladum racemiflorum, assembly GCA_036346355.1. Taxonomy (NCBI): domain Eukaryota; kingdom Viridiplantae; phylum Streptophyta; class Magnoliopsida; order Poales; family Poaceae; genus Rhipidocladum; species Rhipidocladum racemiflorum. The sequence goes on along the minus strand of CM070576.1, from coordinate 62,693,073 downwards.
CGGCCTCGGCAGCGCGGGCAAGCTCCCTCTCTAGCACGAGGTCAAGAATATCGTCAGCCATTGCTCCAAAATCCCATAACTCCGCACCAGCTGCCACACCCACTACAGACGATGTGGGGTTAGTGTGGTGCCGGAGGGGGAATGAGACAAACGAGACAGGGATAAGAGGCTGACCTCGCTCGGCATCTTCCAGCTGGCCTCGGGCGCGAACGAGGAGGGCAGCCATGTCCTCGCGTGCCTTGTCGGCCCTGGCAACGGAAGGGTCGACCTCTCCCAAGTCGGCCTCGATGATGGTCGGCGTTGGGCGTGGTTGGGGCGCAGCGGACGACCTGCGGGACCTCGGGACCAGGGGGACGGGGTCCAGCTCGTCCTTCTCCTCCTCGTCATCCAGAGGGGCCGAGCTCGAGCTCACCCGCGCGAGCTCTGCCTGAAGAGCCGCGATCTGGCTCTCCAGTGCCTCCTTCCGCGCTGGACCAGCCGCGGCCTCCTTCTTCGCCCGCGCGGCAAGCTGACGCAAACGAGCCATCAGCTCGGGGTTATCCCTGGTGTACTCATCCATCCACAGTTTTAGTTCGCTCACCTCCTGCCGATCGGCGTACTCCAAGTGACGGCGGGGTGAGCGGTCGCCCGGACCGGGATGCCTGCGTGTGCGCCTAGGCGAGGGCAGCGTGAGCCGACGGAGATCGGCGCGGCGCTTACGACCACTTTGTTCCTTGGTCTTTCGACCTCGTCCACCATGCGACGCCGCTTGGGCCATGGCGACCTCGAGGCGACCTTCTCCTCGCAGTGGGCTCGAATAAGTCAGAAATTTCGGAAGAAACCGGCTGAACGGACCTTCGGAAAGGGTCCGAGATAGGGACTTACCGCCTCGGTAGAGTGACGTTGTTCGGGATCTGGCGGCCCTCTAGGACTTCCTTGGCCTTGGGAGTGCCGAACATCTCGGACACCCTCATATCCACCCAGCCCTCCGGCGGAGCTGCTACCAGACAAGAAAGGACAGTGAGCTCGAATGTCCCTTATTTTAAAGTAAAAATCGAGGGCGGTAATGTACACGAGTGTGATTCCCGGTGATGTCCTGCCACCCTTCAACCTTGAAGAAGGGTGCACCCTCCGCTGAGGGGCGACACCGGTTCTCGACATAGTCCCGGCAACATCCCGGCCGGACACCGAGCAAGTGAGCTCATTGATCAAGATGAGCACCTTCTCCTCCTCGGTCAGACGGGGCCTGGGGTCTCGACAGCACGACCCTTGGCGCCGAGTAGGAAGCGAGCCGCCCTCGGCCTTCCTCAGATAGAACCAAGAGTCGGCCCAGCCCGACACGGAGTCCTTGAGCGTGAAGCTCGGGTACTCGTACGGGCGGGTAGGTCGGAGGCGGAAGTAAAGGCAGCCGGCCTGCGAGGGGTGCCAGGCGCGAAAGGGTGTAGAAGTGAAGAAAGAGATCGAGTAGGCTCGATGCCCACAAACCCTTCACGAGAGATGGGCGAAGATGGCCATGATGAGGATGGAATTTGGGTGGAGGTGGGCGATCTCGCACTTTCGCAGAAGGCGAGTACGGCCGACGAACTTCGCTTTCGGGCGTCTGGCCCGTTTATGGCGTAGAGCTCGGTGGAGATGATCTCTCCTTCCTCCGGCTCGGGGCTCTCCTCGGCACCAGCGGCTCTCCATGAGCCGGCGTCAAGGTACTTCGCCCGCTCGAGAATCTCCAGCTTGCGCCTATCAAGCTTGCTGGCGCCGAACTTTGCCATGGGGATGGAGAAGATGATCGGAAAGAAGGATGAAGCGCCGAAATGGAGAAGTGTGGGGAGCGACGATTGTGAAAAGGCCAAGTGAATCTAGGGTTTCTCTTCTGGTGTTTAAAAACCAAGTGTGGAAGCGAAGAGGTTCCCGCCGTTGTGATCGAGGAAGCCCTAAAGGCGCTGGGGGGCAGTTGAGACGTCCGCCACACGGGGAGCGACACGTATACACGCGAACCGAAACTGTCCTGCCAGGCGACGGTTCCCAAGGGCGAGCGGTTCAGACTTGACCAAAGAAGCTTCCGAGGGAAGGAACCGTCTTAGGACGAGAGCTAGTCCGTACGGCTAGGGCACGGCAAGACCGAGCTCGTCCCCCGGGATGGACCGATAGCTCGGAGGTCGGGGCAGATGTTCGCCGCGACCAACCTGGCTGGCTCGGGAGACGGTAGGCCCGAGAGGAAGGTCTTTTTCCTAAAACCTTTTTCCACTCGGACCTCGGGGGCTGGCTGTCGGGGGGTCGGGTAGACCCCGTAAATTACCTCGGGTGCCACTAGCGGCACGGGCTCAATGCTGGCCGAACCACCAGGAGGCCGTTCTCCGGGACGACCTAGCTAGGCGCCACGAGCAACACGAAGTCATTCCCGCCCTGGTCACGAGGAGGCCGTTCCCAAGGGCGGCCTAGCTCGTGCTCAGGGGAAGCGGCCGAGCTCGGAGTTAAACGTTAGCCGACCTGGTTTGATCCCGAGGTCGGAAGCCACCCGTTGCTTAACCTCCGCTAGTTCGTTGCGATCTCTGCGGGAACGTGGCAGGAATATAGGATCCGTTAGTTACCACGTTGGACCTGGTCGAACGTGGAGTTAGTGGGTTTGAACAAGCACGCCCCTTTGTAAGCTATAAAAGCATCCCCACCATGAAGGGGACAGACAACATTTTTCTGCATAAAAAGATACACGAGCTGGAGTAGGGCTATTATCTCCTTCTTGAGAGGCCTGAACCAGGGTAAATCACAGTGTCCTTGCCTGTTGAAGCCCAGTGAGCCACTCCTCTGAGTATCCCATCACGTGAGAAGGGGTCGCAGTTGGTCCCTCCACCAACAAGTAAGCTCGGCGGGGGCCTGCTCCCCAATCGTCGACAGATTTTATAAAAATTTACCAAGCTTATATTTAGCTAAAAATTTTACCACATATTCCTCATATCAATATTTAACTTTAATAAAAATATTAAAAATTTATAATTACAGTTAATGTCTTTTTCAATTTAAAAACTAAAAGCTTGAAATTCTAAACTTTTACTTGGTAGATTTATTAGAAAATAAATATTCAAATTTTAAATTAGAAATTTTTTAAAATATCACTTATGTAATTGAAATTCTTTTCAAAAATCTTTGACTTTATTTAAATACTCAATTAAATCAAAAATAGAAAATAAATTCTTGAACAGTTAGCATTGTTAGATTTTTTGTAAATTTTTCTATTAAGATTTTTTACCCAAAATTTTTACTGGAGGTAAAGAACTTATCCATAACCCTTTTAAAAAATTTCTAAATTTTTTAATTATGATTAGGCCCCTCAAATAAATGCTTTGTGATGTGTTGTCCTAAGAGCAATTTGGAATTGCCCTTTTTCTTTGACTGCCAAGTGGGCCCCACTAAATAAGCCCAACTGACCAGGAGAGAGAGAGAGAGAGAGAGAGAGAGAGAGAGAGAACCATCCTTCACTACCTCTTGGGCTCCTTTCTCTGGCTTGTCCCCACATGTCAAGTCGGCATCTCTCTTTTCTCTCTTCTTCTCCAACTTTCTTCTTGCTTCGTTCTCACACCACATCTGTCCACCTTCAAGGAGGAGCGTTAAGAAATTCAGAATGCAGTTAAGTGGGCGAACATGTGTCTCTTGGAATAAGTGTCTTTTGGAAGAGATATTTTTTAGAAGATGTGTCAAAAGACATGAATAATTAGAGCAAGTGTCTTTTCTCTAGTATAAATATATAAACGCTTGTACAATAAAGCATTTATTATTCATTCTCTATTCTATTCTTAAGTTCAATCTACTTTAAACACTCTCAACATATTATTACAAACATACCCGGTAGCTTAACCCACGGTGGTTCACACGGGCTTTAAGTGGGCCTGACTGTATTTATTCTCTCACCCTCATTTCCAAATCCAACGAAGAATGGATTGGGTTGTATATTTCTCGTTAGAACAAGTGGGCTGGACATTTCTTTGTGCTGGGTTGATAAGTATCTGACCATCAACAAAAGGCATGAGTCTTTATTTACAGGGAGAATTGATTATTTATCTCGTTTGAGTTGGTGCAATTAATCTTGTACATTTAACTGATACATAATTCTAGAACTCACATATCGGTGAGATATCACAGAGGAAATATTTCTTATTTATTTACAACAAATTAGAAAAGTAGGGTCTCCTCGGTCGCCACCACCTGTAGTTCCTCCTATATTACCCACCAGGAGCTGAACCAAAGAGGCAAACAACAACACGGTTCAAAATTTTGTTTTGGTAGAAATCTCGGGTGTGGTTGAAATCTGAAATCTCTCTCGGTGAGATCTCAGAATTTCAAACAAAATTTGGATGAAATCCAAAAACCAAAATTTTAATCCGGTTTTTTCAACCGAAAATTCCGAGATTTCGGTCAACTTGTTTTAACCAAAAAATGATCAAAAAATTTTTGAAATTTTTTATGGATGATCTTGACCGTAAATCCAATTAAATTCGGCCAAGAATAATAAAACACCGGCAAAAAAACATCGAGATTTCGGCCGAAACCACCGAGATTTAGATGAGTATTGTAGTATTTTGATTTTTTTTTATATTTTTTTTACCAAACCGAGATTAAGAATCTCGGTGGTTCAAAATTCAAAATCTTAGTCAATATTTTTAAATTCTCCCCAAAATTTGGATCCATAAATACCCATCCCAGCGCCGCTCGCTAGCGATCCCATCCCACGCGAGGCCTCGGTCGAAGACCCCTGGCGCCGCGGATTGCTCGCTTGGAATTGGATTGGAGTGTGGGAACTGTGGATGGCGTCCAGAGGCATCGCCCGCGGGCCGCGGCCACCTCGCAAGCCCCAACCTAGCTACTCGCGTTCCGTTCTCCGTGTCCAAGTCTTCAATTTTCTTCGTCCGTCTACCTGGTTTTACATGTGGCGATGGGGCAATTGGTGCTTCTTGGTTCTTGCAGGGCTTCGTGGCCAAGCCGGACACCCTGCCAGATGGGTCCGTCAACCTCATTACTTATCTGGCGTTGCGTCATCCCCGGCAAGGAAGACGTAAGAAAAAAAAATCCCATTTTTTCTTTCCCTCGCTTTGCTCGTCGTTCAATTTTTTTCGAGTGTGCTTATGGTTATGGTTCGATGTTGTCACACATGAAAACCTGAGGAAATCCTGTCCTTGTTTCTGTATTAGTTTAAGCCAAAGGATGGCACTGGGTCCGTAGATGCGATACTTGATGCAAACCCCTTGCAACTACTGCAAGTGGAACATTAGACCTTGCTAGTGCTAAACCCTTGCAACAGCTGCAGGTTGGACATTAGACATTTGTTATTGCAAAAGAAATGTAACCGAAGACATTATTATGTAAACAGATTATAGTCCTCTTCTAATGTAACAAAATTTGAGTTTGTGCTCTGGCGTAAAAAGAATCAAACCTGGAGGTCATCTTGCATGATTTGGTGCTTCAATGTAGTGCTTTGATTTGTTTATCGGTGCTACTGGATTCTTATGTTACAAGATAAAACTATATAGTCAATTTATCGTGATACAAATATAACTATTTCAATCTAATGTTCCGCAACAGAAAAAAGGTATACGTGATAACGGTCATTAATATTTCAAGAATCCTTTCTATTTTATGATAACAGTGTAGATAAGCGAGTTATCCATTAGGTTTTTTTATTATGTTTGAAGAATTTGATCAACTTATCTAAAATTGAACCAGTGTAAAGTTTTTTCCAAAGTATCAGGGATGCCCTTAAAGTAAATATAGAAAAGAATTGAACTGTCATTATGTTAAAAAGTACATGAACATACATTTGTAAGTCAGGTAAGCAGCACTATGATTGCATATTGGGCACCAAACATGGTACCATGCCGTCAGCGTAAAATTGCACGGTTAATCCTGGTACTGTTTGGTCAGCATTGTATCTTTTATTGGATGCTTGATATGAGCAGCCTTTAGCATTTCAAATGACCTGATCTGGTGGCAACTAAGACCCCTTATGGGACAGAAGCATGACCAGATCAAATGAAAGTCTGAACTGAAATGCTATATATACTGTTGCTGACTGTTTTTTGCCCCATCGAACAATGCCTGGGTAGTGGACATTCAAGATTGATTGGAAAAGTGTGTTTTAGCTTTTGGATCTTTCCATTTTTATTTTTAAATGTTCTCTATTTTTCATGAAAGGCCAGAAAAAAAAAATGAGCAGTTCTTCTATGCTTTCTCACCCAATACAATTTGCATAAACCTTTAAGCAAGCGAAGAGATAAGTAACTACTATTTACTTTTTATTCATGCTTTAATATTTATGCAACTTTAAGAAAGAAATTCACAGTCTGGAAAAAAAATTCAATGGTAATGCTTGTGAGCTACTATTTCCTTGAGTGCTCTGCTGTATTTGTGTTCACGATGTCGATCCACTTTTACTGGTGCGCAAATCACACTTCAATAGTTCTTATCATGAATTTGCAGATATGTTTCATTCCACTCATGCAACAACCTTAATTGGAACAGTATTGTTGTCATCTCTAAAACCATATCCCTTCAAGGTTCTTACTCCTTAGCTCTCTATGGCCTATGGGTGCATCAAACCATACATTTATTCTTTTTTTCGCCCAAAACTCCGTAGTCCATACAGTAACTCTTACCTGTATCTGCAACAACTTTATGTTGATACTTCTTTGTGTGTGCATAGTGTCATCCTACGTTATTCTTTTACGCCAAAATTGTATACTCTCTACTCACTCTCCAATCTCCATAGCTCACCAAACTGACCTTGCGATGAAAGTAAGATTATGTGCTAAATTTATGTGCTAAATTTACCTTTCTCCAGATTATGTGCTAAATTTACTCTGCAATTCAATGAAGATTACCCAATTAGCCCTCCCACCTGCAAGTTTCCTTCAGGTTTCTTCCACGTCAATGCCTACGGTTCTGGGGCAGTATGCCTATCAATCTTGAGTAGTGTAAGCTTTAACTGAGTGGATATTTTCTTTTCGGCTGTCTACACCATGCAAATAACCTCACTAGGCCTTTCTGGTTTTTTTTTTCTTTTTCCAGGAATGGAAACCTTCAATTACAGTGAAGCAAATTCTTGTAGGCATCCACGAGTTGCTTGATAACCCAAACCCAAATCCCAAATCCTAACTCTGCCGCACTTGAACTTCCATGACCCCCCAAAAAAATGTAGGCTGAAGGTAAAATTCCTTAATTTTGATTCGATGACGCTCTTACCACCATGGTTTTTTTGTGCCGCCATCATCTGCAGGATATGCCGGAGTACAGGAATCGTGTTCGTCAGCAGGCCAAGCGGTATCCATCGCTTGTGTAGGCAATAACCGTCAGCAAGATACTGGCGGCTAACCGCTATCCATTTTGATGGAACCTGCCATGGCTGTGCTTATCATTCATGGGACTAGAATCTGATTGTGATATGGTGCAGCGAATTGGCAACATAGTAGCGTGCTTGTTGGAACTGCTAAAATGCACTTTCAGTCCATCTTCATTACTAGTTGTTCCGGGCCTTCGTCTTATCAGCGTATCGTGGTGCCTTAACAGAAGAAAGCTCGAGCTTTTCTTTGCCTTCTACTTTGTGAAAAGAGAAGAAGCTTCCTTATATTGCAAAATACAACTATTCATCAAACCACTGAATAGATAAATCGGATCAGCCCAAATGGTTGACAAGGCTGGCTTGAGTGGGCTCAGGCGTGCCAAGTTAGAGGTGCCTTTGCTGGTTGATACGTCAATAAAGCTTCTTTGTTAAATCTGCATCTGTATTTGCAGTGACCCGTAAAGCCCGGGCTCCTGTTAAATTCTCTCTCGCGCTGCTGTATCCAATCCAACGCCCTGCTGTTTCGTGCCAGTTAGGAAGGGCTCGGGCGCAGTTCATGAGGGCTGTGACGACGAGAGGCATTTCGTGAGGACAGGAACAAGGGAAAGAGATAAAAACATACAGCAAACGCACGTACTTCACATCATGGGTGCATTGAATTCAGACTCGCTCGCCCATATGTTATTGCAGGTCAATTCGGCTCCGTGCATCTGGAAGGAAGTTGTGCATGACAATTGACAAGCCATGCCAATGGTCTTACAGACTAGATTGTTGACAACACAAAACCTCGTAGTTGAGTTTTCCAAAGTAAAAAATCAAAGCCATCTTTGATCTACAAAAAGCTCCTGTTTGCAGTTCCGCGAAAGAAGGATCCTACAAAAGATTTCCATCTAGTTGAGCATTCAGTTAGATAGGCTTTTTTCCTGGACAGCTAGCGACCAAGTACGAAGAACCCAGTACAGTCTGAGATTTGTGTAGGGAAAGAAGCAACCAAGCAAATTTACACGATACAGCATATCAGAATTTGTCCACGGTTTTCCTTCGAAAAGGACATCAGAGTCGAAAGGCATACTTCTTTGCCACACAATTCAGCAATTTTTCCTTTTAGCATACAACATTGTTGGTGGCTGCTATAGCTTACTTTGAACTTAACCACCTCTCTCAAGTAAGCACAGGAAGAACTAGGGAGTGCCGTGTACCCTAAATCCTATGCTTCGGCACACTAAAAATTTGAGAAAAGCAAAAAATTTACCTGTTTGATAGGCTAGTTTTTTTTTATTAGATTGATTTCAATTTTGATGGTTTGAGATTTTTAGGACCTCACAACCATTTGTATTATACTTTTAGCAAATTTTAAATACATATATTGCATTTATGATGGTATAACATCATTGTAAAGATTATAAAGTTGTACATGTGAAATATGCATCTCATTAAAAAATTTCTAATTCTATCACTGCAAGTAAGAGTAACCTAAACGGAAACAAAATTCTTTTCGCTGGGATTTTAGTGAGAATGTTTATAGGTAGCTTACCGGAATAAGGCACAGGTGAGTCACACTTCTGAATCATAGAAGTGACACTTTTCTAAAGGGGGTGGATGAGATGATCTTCTGGAAATCTGTCTAAGCTAAATCGTGCCTAACACTTGCATAGCTTATCTCAGAAGCATCCTTATTCTAACAGGAGATCTCCTATAAACTGGCCTGCCAAGAGAAATCTAAGTTAGGCCAGACCAACGTTTTATAGCTGCATCATCGGCATGCTACTTCCTGGAAACCAAAACGCAACCCCAAACATGTCTTAAAATTAACACATCTAGAGCTGGACTCTCGGCAGGCTCGGTCCTGGGTCTTCTTCACCTTGCAATACTAGGCAAAAAGAAAGGAGGGTAGAGGGCTCACCACGGCAGATTAGCCGGTGTGCATGGTCCCTACATGGAAGATCTTTATTGGACTCATTTCAGAGGCGAACTAGGAAGTACGGCTGTAAAGTTTCCGCTACTTCCCGGGCAACTTTATGCTGCAACTGATGTGACCCGTGGCGGAGCCGGTAATTTTAAAAGTTTGAGCAAGCTTAACTATAGTCAATAAATATGAATAAAACTATATACACTGGGCAAATTTAACTATAGTTGGTGGAGTTCCTTTGCTAGGTTTCTTGAGTTTGAGGTGGGATTGGTTGAGGATTTGAGTGATTGGAAATGTTTAGGATTGTTCTGTTTTCGAGTAGATTTCATTCCTCTGTTAGAGCTTTGATTCGAGGGCCTTAGAGGCATTTTCTGATTGTCTGGCTGTTGAGAAAGTTGTAGATTTTTCTCTTGCGATTAATTAGAGACCGAGTATGATTGATTTTTTTCAGCTATTTGTAAGATATGCTCAATTTACTGCATGATGTTCACTTTCTGCTCTAGTTCGTAGCTTCTGTGTTGTGCTGCTATTTAGGGCGATTTAGAGGCCGAGTTGGAATTTAAAAAATACCTAGAGATAGATGGGGAATTTCCTATAGATTATGAAAATATATTCGTTTGCTTAATTTGAAGTTGTATAGAATTAATCATACTATGTTGAAGTGAGCTATCCCAAACTGAAGTTGCCATAAATTCATAAGTTTGGAGCAGATTGGGATCGATGTTCATTTCAAATCTAGGAATATGATTGAAGCATTTTCTGAATTTTTAACTGTAGAATGAGTTGTAAATTATCCTCTTGTGATTAATTAGAAACTGTGTTCACTCAATTTGGATCAACCATGTAGGAGTTATGATTATTTTAGTATTGTCTGTCCAGAAAAAATGTAAATGCATGTCACCTCTGTTCATCACAATTCTGGGGATTAGTGAGGCTTTTCTTGGTTGGACGATTGTAGAAGAAGTTGTAAATTATCCTCTTGTGGTTATTTAGAGCACAAGAACGCAATTTTTGGTTTAGCCAATCAAAAGTTATGCCCAGTACGAGTCAAAAGTTATGGTCGTTTTACCAAACGTGCTCGAATTTCCTACTTACAAATTGAATCAGACTTTGTGCCAAAGGAGAAATTTAAGAGCTCATCGTGCTAATTCCAAAAGGCACAAGAATGCTCCGATCGGAATTACGAGTCAAAAGTTATGAAATTTTTACAAACCGTGCGGAAAGTCATCACAGACAGTTTTATACTAAAACCGTCTATGATGACTGGCATATCACAGACGGTTTCCAAATAGAACCATCTGTGATGACTCCTGTAGCCACCACAGACGGTTCTATTTAGAAACCGTCAGTAATATAGAGCTATAATATAGACGGTTTCTAAATAGAATCGGCCATCACAGACGGTTCTATTTAGAAATCGTCTGTATTATTGCTCCTATCACAGATGGTTGCTAAATATAACCGTCTGTGATGTTGTTGCTGACGGTTGCAATATAGAACCGTCTGTGATGTTCCTCATGATATACGGTTTATCAAAACCATCTGTGATAAGGCGTCTAGTATAAGTCGATTTGTAGTAGTGACGGTTAAACTGTTCATGGGGTGGTTATTGTGACCTTCGTTTGTGTTGAGATTAATCGTTGCCATGTGGTTGTGATCGTTACTAAAGTTAACTGCTAGCATGTTTTTTTCTTCGTATGACTAGTTATTTATGCTTATGAATGTTATATTTGTTATCTCTTTGTCTGCTGAGTAGATGTTCATTTAGTAGGGAGGTTTTGCCCTTTTCTTTAGAAATTAGAAAAGCGTTTGGTGACACTTCGGGGTGTTACAATTACTGCAACGACGAACTGATTGGAGGGGGAAATAGGGAGAATAAATTGTAGAGATACAGAGAGAATAGCTTGTGACTCTTTCCAAAGCACAAGTTGCGCGTGTGACTCATTCCAAAGAACCGCCCGTCCAGAGTGATTATTCGATCCCCTCGAACAAATAAATGGTTGGTAGACGCCGTAGGCGAAGGGAATATTTAGGCCATCGAAAGAATCCTGATCACTATCATTGGACTGATTCCCACCGCTTCCAATCGAAATGAATTTGCATTAGACTTCTTGACCTCTTGCGCCTCATACTCCTCCCTTCCCTTCTTCTCTTCCAGAGAGCCGGTTCCAATTTAGTCGGAGACGTGTGAACAAATCTGTCAAGGGCCACCATAAAATTCTGCTCAACGCCTCAATTTCCAGTCTTCAATATGCAGGAGTTACCATGGGCCTATGGCTGCCTGCGAAGACAGTTTGGTCGTTCGATTGGAAAGAAAAGAAGAAGAAGAATACTTTCGGTGACAGTCCAAGAAGCACCCGATCGTCGAAGCACATGTTAGAAACAAACTGCTACTACGAGTCTACGAGACGAGCGGCTATGTAACTGCATACGTACGTTTAACCTGTCCTTGTGTAAGCCCGAGCGGTGGCTTTCTCTCGTTTCACTCCTTGAATGCTCGACCCGTACGCTGATGGGGACCAATCGAAGCTTGGACGACACTTGTGTCTGTGTGCGTCCCAGCTCAACGGCGCTAGAGCCACTCGATCGATGCTTGCCTTCGCCAATGGCCATTGATTGACCCCCAGCGCTCCGCCAATCTGGATCCGACGCACGTACGTACGTACATACATTATTATTACGACTACACACGGCTCCTTCATTCATTAGCAGTAAAAGCGTTTCCTCCACTGACAGGCTGACCCCCTGGGCCCAGCAGCTTAAGGTCGGAGCGAGCCGGCCCCTGTCAAGTGCACAGTACACATGTGATGCTTCCACGGCCGGGGGGGCCAGCAGCCACTCGAATCTGCTCTTTTTCTTCCCCCCAGCGCCCAGGAACCAGAGCCGTCGGATCGATCAGGGCTTCAGGGGTGATGCGATCTGACGGTCCAAACTGGTTTACCTCAGGAAAAGTGCAGCAGGTAAGAAGAGCGATCAACACGGCTTCGAAATATCAAGGAGGAAAGGGACGGTGTGCGTGAAACGGCGTCAATGTGCGGAGCAGAGGAGTGGCTCAGTCCGTTCCCCCGTGTGGTTGGAATGGGTCCCGACCTGACCCGGTCGTGCCAGCCTGTCCAATTTCCCTCTCGTTATCCCTCAGCATTGATGCGTTTTCACCTCGGGTCCCGACCCAACCCGACCGAATGCTTCCCATCCTGTGTTAGCGTAGCAACTGCTTAATTAATTTCTCCAATTAATTTCTCCACCGGTGTGTGGAGGGGCGATGCCAATTGCATTGCCGAGACAAGTGAATACTGGTGTAAGATTAGATCCAAGAGTACAGGAGCACATGTACAGGCGAGACAGCAATGTCAAGTACATATACTACTCTCTCCGTTCGTTATTCCATGTTGCTGTACTTACAACAATGCTCCTTTACAAAAGATTGTATTACCTATTTTTATCGTATCTTTAGATGGTATGTCTTATTTTAGTCTATGGTAATAAACGACATTAAAAATAACTAAAAAGAAAGAGTGTACAAGAAAAAATAGTGAAAAAAATATTTTAAAATTGTAGAAAAATATATATTTAAAAATAAAATTTAAAAGCTGTAACGACGTGTATCGCTTTCGGCTATTGAGTGGGCGTAGGCACCGAATGATGCTAGAAGAGGCATGCATGAACAGGAGACATGTATAGTACAGTGCACGAGCTGTACTACGTTAACGTCCTTTGTAGTGGCGTATGAAGCAGTCACTGACAAGAAGAGGGAGCGGTGTCCCAAAGGAAATCCGCGCAAAGATTCCTACGTCAGTTCGTTAACTGAGAGCACCGTACACATGCTCTTCTCCCTGGAGCCATGCGTAGGATAGGACTAGTCTGGATGGAGTCTGGACACCAACGCACAGCGTTTCAAAGAGCCATGCGTAGGATAGGACTAGTCTGGATGGAGTCTGGACACCAACGCACAGCGTTTCAAATCTCACCGAAATTTCGACGAAATTTCGGATTTCGAGCCCCTCTGAATTTCACAATTCCAGCGAAATTAAAAAAATCCTAAAAAAAATAAAGTGCTACAGTACATTAAAATCTCGCCGAGATTTCGGTGATTTGGATCGAAATTTCGGTAAAAATGACCGAAATTTGTATGAAAGTTGACCGGATTGGGTTCTTCACGTCATTTCCCATGTGGGACAGTCGGTAGATCATAATTTCCACGAAGCTGAAAAAACCTTAAAAATTGAAATGTGATAGTATCAGGAAATTTCGCCGAGATTTCGGTGATTTGGACCAAAATTTCGGATTTTTGGACGAAATTTCGGATTTCTCGGTTAAAAAAACCGGATTTGAATTTTGGTTTTTGAATTTCGTCCGGATTTGGTCCGAAATTTCCAAATCTTGTCGAAATTTTAGATTTTGGCCAGACCCGAGATGAAGTCCGTAAACAAAATTTGAATCCTTGCCAACGCATGAACGAAGAAATAAAAGAAAAGAAAAGAAACTCGCCGTAGTTGCTTTTCTGCCAATGAAACCTACCGATCGCCCAAAATGCAACTTGCCCTTTCCAAGCCACTGTCTGCAAGCAAAGTAAAGAAACACCATACCACCCATCTTTCTTTTTTGTTCCGGGGATCAATCACTAGTAGGAGTACCACATACTATTAACTCAAATTCTCAACATAGAGATGGTCTAAGAGTGGGGATTTTTGCCTCAGCCCTAAGGTTCAAAATCCTAATGAAATATAGCGAAATTTCAGTGAAATCTCGGATTTTGACCCTCTCTGAGATTCATAATTCCATGAAAATAAAACAATTGAAAATATTCAAATTACTACAGTATTTTCAGAAATTTCACCGAGATTTCAGTTTTTTTTTATCGGTTTTAAACTTATTTAGACCAGATTTTAGTTCTGTTGCACTGGATTTTAAGTTTATTGGACCAGGCTGCTCTTGCCAAGGAATACATACTACGGTGTTGCAAATGGATCATATGTCCATGGCGAGTCTAGTTTGCTAGTACTGTTTCGAATCCCAGCAAACGTGGTGAATTTTTTGCCTTTTGATACAAAAGGGGAGAGGCTAGTACTGCTGCTGCACCTTAGCAGTCGAGGAAAAACGCTCAAAAAAATATGCTACAAACGAGACTCGAACCCAGGCCGAAGGGAAGCCAGCACCTTTCGATCAACTTGCCATCAGCACATTCATGTTGCACTACCATTTTTCAGTTTTTTTAAGCCTTCGAAGACAGCTGGGCAGATTTGGAAAAAGATTGAAATTTCGGTGAATCTCGTTGAAATTTTGGTATTTCCCACTGAAATCTTGGAAATCTTGTTTAAGATAATATATTTGAAATTTTCTTTTTGAATTTTGTTCAAATTTCATTTAAAATTTCAAAATATTAAATTTTAAAAAATAACGAGACGTGAACCGAAAATAAAATTTGAAACCTTACTCAGGCCCAGCAAGACGTCCCCACAATAGCTAAGCGCCGTCACTTGCTTACACCCAACTAACTTACCAAGAGAAAGCACCGCGACGACATGCACTCGTGAAAATTAAAACGGAAGGCATGGAAAGAAGGCAACATATTTAGTGCAATTAAAGTTTTCGTGCAACCCTACTAAAAAAAGTTTCAAAAAATTCTGAAAAAAAAATCATGGATATACATCTCAACTTACCCCATCTACATATAAAATTTCATGATCAAATACGTACTATACTAGAAGTTACAAAAAAAAAAACAAATTTTGTGCTGTCTACTGTAGCAAAATTCCAAGCGAAAATTTGTCTTTTTTGTAACTTCTAGCATATTACGTATTTGATCATGAAATTTTATACGTAGATGGGGTAAGTTGAGATGTGCATCCATGATTTTTTTTTTTCCAGAATTTTTTGAAACTTTTTTAGTAGGGTTGCACGATGGTTGGACGAAAACTTTAATTGCACTGTATATTTTGCCTGGAAAGAAACACTCGGCCACGCCGTTCTCTCTCATGCATCTTCTTTACGTGACTAGTGATGTTACCAGGGACAAACGCCACTTAGGATCCAACTTGATCAAGGATGTGACGGACCGCCTTTTTAGGGGCAGTGCGAAAACTCACAACAGTTACCCAGGAAGACTAACTGTTGGAAAACAAGAGTATAGTTACCTGGCAAAAGCCAATTCAACTCTTTTTATTCAATATAGGGCCTAACGGCCAGGGTTTTACAAAAGAGGCGCGGCGAGGCCCGAATAACTTACAATCAAAACACCGCACAGCGGACTGAGCAAAAGACCAAGACCTCAAAACCGGACAAAATCGCCAACTACGAACTCTGAAAGCGCTCCGGCTTCTTCAAACTCGAAAGGGCGGGGTTTTGCAAGGGTGAGTACTGAGTACTCAACAAGTCGCACGGAGAATTACGAATACTATATGCGAGGGATTATCCAAAGGGATGGCAATAGGGTTAAGTATCTGGATGCAGTTTTCTTTTCTAACTCATTTTACATTTGAAGCACAAACCATAAATAATAGCTAGGGGGGGGTTCGCAAGTTCAACAGCACTTAACCAACTTCTTCGAAATTCACCAAACAGTAACTTGAGCTTGGTTACGGGTATCACCCCGATTCAAACTTAACTTCATTAACCTAAGTACAGCGTATTCGAATACCATCATGATTAACTCTGCAGAGGTGCTCACTTTACCCACAAGATATCAACGATCAGTTACTCACAGGCAACTAGAATACATGTGGTCGATCGAGATGATCACGACATTTAGATTAACCATTCCTGTTGTTTTAGTTGTTAACCGATAGTTGTATAGCTACCTTGGGCTCCACAGTCCCCATTAGCATCTACCGTTGTGAGAACCAAGAATGTCGCGAAGGACCATTCCCGTTCCACCCCTCCGGTGCGTTTCCCTGCCAGGAAGGCCCGGTCCCCATTCTCTCCTGAGAATGGTAGCCACCAAAAGAATCCATTTTTAGGTTCAGAATGATTAATTTATCGAGCCATGTCGGATACTAGTCTGACCGGTCAGGCACTGTGGTTGAGCGGATACTTAAGTTGTTTACTTTGCTCAAGGGGTTGTTAACCTTATCTTGCCAAAGATCAAGCCTTCATCCATAAACCCGATCCGGTATCCCATAATACCGCCACCAAACAAACCAAGGCATTAATCATCACCCGGATCGGAGTTACATCCACTCCGGATTTATCCGGTCTGTCCCCCAAAGCGTAGCACTTTCTCAAACATCCGAA
This sequence comes from Rhipidocladum racemiflorum, assembly GCA_036346355.1. Taxonomy (NCBI): domain Eukaryota; kingdom Viridiplantae; phylum Streptophyta; class Magnoliopsida; order Poales; family Poaceae; genus Rhipidocladum; species Rhipidocladum racemiflorum. Next base: position 62,676,634 of record CM070576.1, on the reverse strand, counting down.
TCGTAGATTCTAAGAAGATTTTATTTCCTTTTTCAAAAGCATTTGAGCTAACTACTGGATTAACAGCAATAACTAACTTAACAGGGTAATAGTAATTATCTAGGGTTACAAAGGATTTAATCTGGTTCAATAATTTCAAGGAGGTTTCAATAGCAATTTTGGCATTACCTAGGTAGCATGTCATTCTAAAATACTGTTTCGATAATTCAACATACAGTAAAATAATGCGATACAAAGTAATTACTAAGTAATACATGGCATGTTTGGGATCAACATGATCAAGGGTGTACGGCTTGCCTTGCTCGGCGATCGGATCGGCTGAACTGTAGAGGAAGTAGTCGTTCGGGCTTCCGTCGGGTCCAACGTCGGCTCCGGGATCTTCTCCGGGATCCACGTCGCTCTGGAACAGCTCCTACTCCAGGGATCGCTTAGGAATTGTCCAACGTCTGGATCTAGCGCGACAAGAACAAACGACAAATAAAGAAACGAAAACGGAAAAGAACCACGAAAAACGAAATCGGAAACCGAAGCCGAGAGAGAAAAAGGCGATTGGGCAATTCGAATTTTGGGAACTCCGGATTGAGGAGCGGAGGGCATTTTTGGACTCGGTGGATCGAAGCAGTTCGGGTAGTGTCTTTGGAAAGTTTCTGCTCACGGGATTTCGAGGGATTTTAGGGATTTTACGGCATTTAAAAGCGATTTTGGAATTAATTTAAATTAATTAAATTCCAAAATCGTTTTCGCTTCAACAGGCTGGCCGATCGAGTTGGGCTTAGTGGGCCAAGGCACACGGGGCGAGGTGGCGTGGGCGGCGAGCGGCCGGGCCGGCTTAGCCAAGCTCAGTAGGCGCGAGGCGACGCAGGCGAGGCCCACGCGCGACGCTGGAGGAGAGAGAGGGGCTAGGAGTTAGGGTTCAGCGAGGAGCGAGAGGCAGCGGCCGGGCAGCCAGCGGCGATCGGACGGAGCGGCGAGGAACGGGCGAGGAGGAGACGAGGGCGCTGGCTTTATATAGCGCGGCGAGGCAAGGCGAGGCGGCAAAAGGCACGGGCGCGACGGCGCCGGCGCGGCGGCGCGGCGCTGGCGGCGGCGGAGCAGGGTCGGGCGACGGGCGCAGTAGCGGCGAGGCGGCACGGCACGGCGACGCGGGCGGTAGCGGCAGACACGGCGGGCCAGCGGCCAGCGGCGGCGCTGGGTCCACATCGCGACGACAACGGTGCACAGCGGCGGGCAGCGCGCAACGCGGGCGCGGCGACATGGCGCGCGGAGGGCGCGTCGCCGAGGCGCGGCGGACGGAGGCTGCCGGTGAGCTACCAGCGAGGCCAACGGGCCGGAGAGGAGATGGGCCGGACGGCCCACAAGCAAGGAATTTGGCCCAAACAGAAAAACGAAAAACCAAAACCAAAATCAACTCAAATAAAACGCAAAATTCAAATTTCAAATTCGAGATTTGAACTGAAATTTGAATCAACTCCAAGTTAAATTCATTTTGAATTTTGGGTTGTTTCAACCTACCCCACTTAAAACAAATCTCGTCCCCGAGATTTATTCCTCCTGGGGAGAAAGGTTGGGAAACTACTGCTGCAAACTGATTCCTTTTTCCCAAGGGTCCTTCGAGTGTGTGATCCTCCCACAGCACTCGGTAAATCTGACAATCTCAAACTCAGTCTTTTTCTTCCTGACTTCCATGATCTTGACTGATCTTTCTCGGTGAACCACAAGGCAAGTTCGATTCTTTGACGGCACTTGATCTAAGCTATTTGGCGCAATATCCTCTCGCTTGGGAATATCTCAAACATACTTGAACTTCTTGAAAAATCCTGATCGACCGTGACTTGCATGCCACTTTTACGATTTTGTTAGAAACACTGTGCACGGTTCGATCTAGCTAGGCTTAGCTTCTCTTTATCCAAGCGGTCTTGACTTCAAATGGAATTACTCCTAGACAATGAAGTCTACGATTTGATAGCTAATGTCCCTTCTTGACATAACTCTTTCGTCGCATCGTATTGGTCTTCAAACTTTCTGACAACTCTCACATGAACCTTGTATCATAATTAAGCTGTGGTCCAAGGCTATTTCTATTTAGTCTTTATCCAAATTAAAAGGGGTCGACATTTTCCTCCGTAAGGGGTTCCGAAGGGTACCATATCCAGACTGACTTGGCAACTGAGGCTGTACTGAGATTCTGCGGACGGCAATAGGTGGTCCAATTCGGTCTCCTGTGTTAGAGCGCAGGCTCTCAACACTTCCTTTAGACTCTGGTTGTTTCTTCTATGCTTGCCTATCTCGATCGAGGGTGGTGTGCGGGTCAAGGTTCAAATCATCCTTGTAGCCTTATGCAGACTTTCCCCGAACATTGAGCTAAACTGGCTCATCAATCTGACTCAGTGGGGCTCCTTGCGGTCTGTTGACCTGAGCTGAATCCTATTCTGCTAACTTGTCTTTCCTGAAGATCTGTCGATTTGGTACGAGGTAAGCTATTCTGGTCAATCCATAAGTGCTGTCCCATCTGGCGTCAATCCTTGCTGAGTTCTTAGGTAACCTAGTGGCAAGGTTTTCTTTTCCTTTCGTTCCCACATGGGCATTGTAAGTGACTGTGGCTATCTGACTGTCGCTTTGGTAGTCCACTTCATCTGTCTGACATCTGTTGCATCCATCCACGTATTTTTTCACATCTTTCTTCATTACTTCCTGCTGGTATTCCCTTCTCAAATCTTGGTGCATTCTCGCACTCCGTTGGGTATCGATCATTTAGGTATGTGAACTTCTGTCAAAACCAATCCTCTTATATCCTCATTATCCGGGACACTCGTGAAATTAGGCTCTGACTGCTTAATTCCAGGTATCTCTTTCCGTGTCTCTGAGTTTCCTTGTCTGTCTGTTGTGCTGACTGGATCTGACTTCCTAAACTGGCTGTTCCTCGTGGAAAATCTCGTGACACTTCTGACACTGTCTGCTGGTTCAACTATCATAACTCTGACTCTAGCTGTGGGGGATGCTCTTCCCTTGAGCTAAGTGACAGCATGCCCTTCTGCTTAAGGCGTCAGCTATCACACTAGTTCTTTCTCATGGAAGGCACTGAACTCTAGAGTCGCAATTCTTTACTTGACTCCATCCATTTTTCTTTCATCCCCTTAGTTTTTTTCCAAAAACATGAACGGTCTGGGCTGACTTCGTATCATGTGTCGGGTCATCTTCCTCGTACGGCTTGAGCTGTCACAAAACATACTCAATCATTCTTTTATCCTGTATCAGTACACTTGTCGATCCTTTCTCCTTAGTACTGAAATCTGTCCGGGGGTCTTGGTTTGATTCTTGGGAGTGTGACGACTGGTGCTGACGTTGAATTTTGTTTTCGGATTCCTGGAAATTGTCCTCACTTTTCTATGTCCATCTGTAGGGTTGTACTGCTTGAGAGGCTGAGTCTCGGGTTTAGTTATCTCTGAAGAATCCTTTGACTGAACTTCTGTCCCACCATTCTCAGAAAAACTTCTGATTCTCATATCTTGTGGTGATTCCATTCCATAACTGTCCTTTCACTGGGATCCATCTTTATTCCATCTCTAGTGAGGTTGTTACTTAGGAAAATGGTTTCATTCAACCAAAATTCATTTAGAGAATCTGGCGCATGGCCGTGTTCTCTAAACCTTTTTCCTAAATACTTAAATGAACTGTCCATAGATTCCATATACTTAGTTCATTGGGTTCATGCAGTATGCCAGGTTATCTGCGAGTCCAACAGAACCATTCCAATTCTCGTGGTCCATACTGCTTAATGACTGTGGTCTTCTCACTGTCCTGTTATCTGACTTTCAACTGACGGTACTTTGTCCTTGATTCCAATTCGGAGGATCCTTTGGCTTCCTTTAATCGCCAATGTGTCATTACTCTGAGGCAACTTAAACTTATCCAAATCACGGGTGTGTTGTCTAATCCGAGTGTGGTAGGCGGTGATGTGACCTTGACTCCTTTTATTTTGTTCCATCACTTGTTGTCCGCGATACTCCTTAGTGTCACTGTTTTCTGTGTACAATCCATTCTGGCCTTGTGTCCGAATCATCAATTCCTCTTCCGAATGATATTCAGACTATCCCTTTGTCCATAACAATCCATCTTTGGACTTAGTTTCCGTGGATTTCCGTCTCCAAGTCGTACTGCATCTTAACTATTATTCTCGACTCTTGATCCTCGACACTTGTAGCTTCATGCGCTTCAGAATCGATGTTAGGTCCATCTTAAGATCTGTTTTCCCTTTCTTGGAATCCTATTCCACTCTGCTCCTTGGTGATGTGTCATAGGGAAGAAATCTTATTTAACTCAGTAGCCACTGTCTTTTGTCCACCATTCGCACAGTTCATGTGTCAAAACACTGCTTTATTTCCAAAATATTATTCAGACCATACATTCTTGATAGTACAAGTTGGTCCTAACCTTGATCCCTTGGATCTCCATATCCAAGTTGTTACTTTCCAATCTAGCTATTAGTCTACTTCCGGTGGCTTGGGATCTCCAGGGAGTGGTGACGGGGTACAGGGCAATTTGTTGCTGTTCCTTGGCGATGACATGGTTGATTCTCCCTTGGACGTGTCCTGAAGTGTTCTGACCTTGACTGCTTGGGTTTCCTTCTGACTCAACTGGAAATTCTTAGTATCCTCAGGTTTGGGATTGCTGTTGATGAGACACCGACGATCCGTTGGTGGGGGCTGAGGCTGACGTCTGTGATCTGGTTACTGCAGTTGGTAGGTCCTTCTGTAGGCGTGTTATACGATGTGTCCGGGCTGTCCACAGTGGAAACATCCTGAAATCTTTTGGGGACAATCTCTGACATAGTGGTTCCCATTGCATTTATAGCACTTCACTGTTTTGGGCTGAGTGGCTACGGGTGTTGACTGCTCTCCTTTTATTACCTGTCTCTTATTGGGGAATCCATGAGTGAGAGCTGAGGTCCTTTCTCTGATCTGGGTGGAAGTCTGTATCCATGCCTGCTGGAGTTTTCTCTTTCTCTTTTTCATCCTTTCCAGATCATTTCGGGCTTCTTTGATTGTTATCCATTTGTCCATTACAGCTGACAGGTCCTTGATAGCTAAGGTGTGGAATTTCAAGCTTTTCTGTAATCCTTCCAAGAATTCTCTCATCTCTTTAGCTTGAATGTCCATCTCCATGGAAATGTCACTGGCAAAGTAGTCGGATTCGTGCAGACATCCCACTACTGCACTTTCCTCTTGTCGGTCCTGATTTCCTTTGGTGTGTTCTTGAGGTTTGTCAACTAGCTGTTCCAAAATCCCTTCTAATAACTGCGTGTGGTGCCTTTCTGCTTGTTGTCTGTTTCTTTCCATTATGGCCAGATGTTGTGCTAGGTGGGTGGGTGGTTTCTGACTCTTCATTACCGCTCGAATCATCATGCAGAACTCGATCCAAAATCTGCCATGGTCTCAATCGACTTTCTCTTTTCGGTCTGCGGGGTTTTGGGGTAAGCGAAGGTAAGTAAGATTTAGAACGTGAGGTGCGGAGAGGCGAGTAGGTGAGAAGCAAGGCGAAAGGAGAAGAATTAGTGGAATTTGGCCTAGGAAGGTATAAGGATACTTAATACAAACAATTTAGCAGAGAGATAGAAACATAGCTTTTATACATAGACTATTTTACAATACCGTCATAAGGTACCAAAACAATCTATTTTACACTACCAAAAGACCTACAGGAAAAGGGCACAACTTCTACGACTAACGATCTAACTCTGTAAGCGACATCACCTCCAAGTCACGCGAAGGTCGACGAGGATTTTGAAATTTAGGCAGGCAGACGAAACTTTTAAAACAAAACCGAGAGGAACAAAAACTCTAAAGAAGATAAGGTAGCAGGAAGGGCGAGAAGCAATAATACTTATATTTTACTTAATTCATTTTGTTTGTAAGCCGAAAATAATTTTGTAAAACTTTCCTATACAAACCTAAGGTCTTAATCTATGGTCAAGCCAAGGCTCGATACCACTTGTGACGGACCGCCTTTTTAGAAGCGATCACGAAAACTCACAATGATTACCAGAAGACTAAGCTGTTGGAAAACAAGAGTATAGTTACCTGGCAAAAGCCAATTCAACTCTTTTATTCAATATAGGGCCTAACGGCCAGGGTTTTACAAAGAGAGGCGCGGCGAGGCCCGAATAACTTACAATCAAAACACCGCACAGGCAGGCTGAGCAAAAGACCAAGACCTCAAAACCAGACAAAATCGCCAACTACGAACTCTGAAAGCGCTCCGGCTTCTTCAAACTCACGAAGGCGGGGTTTTGCAAGGGTGAGTACAGAGTACTCAACAAGTCGCACGGAGAATTCTGAATACTATATGCAGGGGATTATCCAAAGGGATGGCAATAGGGTTAAGTATCTGGATGCAGTTTTCTTTTCTAACTCATTTTACATTTGAAGCACAAACCATAAATAATAGCTAGGGGGGGGTTCGCAAGTTCAACAGCACTTAACCAACTTCTTCGAAATTCACCAAACAGTAACTTGAGCTTGGTTACGGGTATCACCCCAGTTCAAACTTAACTTCATTAACCGGAAGTACGGCGTATTCGAATACCATCATGATTAACTCTGCAGAGGTGCTCAGCTTTACCCACAAGATATCAACGACCGTTACTCACAGGCAACTAGAATACATGTGGTCGATCGAGATGATCACAGCATTTCGTTAACCATTCCTGTTGTTTTAGTTGTTAACCGATAGTTGTATAGCTACCTTGGGCTCACAGTCCCCCATTAGCATCTACCGTTGTGAGAACCAAGAATGTCGCGAAGGACCATTCCCGTTCCACCCCTCCGGTGCGTTTCCTGCCAGAAGGCCGGTCCCCATTCTCTCCTCGAGAATGGTAGCCACCAAAAGAATCCATTTTTTAGGTTCAGAATGATTAATTTATCGAGCCATGTCGGATACTAGTCTGCCACCGGTCAGGCACTGTGGTTGAGCGGATACTTAAGTTGTTTACTTTGCTCAAGGGGTTGTTAACCTTATCTTGCCAAAGATCAAGCCTTCATCCGCAAACCCGATCCGGTATCCCATAATACCGGCCACCAAACAAACCAAGGCATTAATCATCGGTAGGGATCGGAGTTACATCCACTCCGGATTTATCCGATTCTGTCCCCCAAATCAGTAGCACTTTCTCAAACATCAGAATCGGAGATTCGAGATTTTATTTCCTTTTTCAAAAGCATTTGAGCTAACTCTTTGGATTAACAAAGAATAACTAACTTAACAGGGTAATAGTAATTATCTAGGGTTACAAAGGATTTAATCTGGTTCAATAATTTCAAGGAGGTTTCAATAGCAATTTTGGCATTACCTAGGTAGCCTGTCATTCTAAAATCCTGTTTCGATAATTCAACATACAAGAAAATAATGCGATACAAAGTAATTACTAAGTACTACATGGCATGTGTGGGATCAACCTGATCAAGGGTGTACGGCGTGCCTTGCTCGGCGATCGGATCGGCTGAACTGTAGAGGAAGTAGTCGTTCGGGCTTCCGTCGGGTCCAACGTCGGCTCCGGGATCTTCTCCGGATCCACGTCTGCTCCTGGAACAGCTCCTACTCCAGGGGCGCTCGAATTGTCCAACGTCTGGATCTAGCGCGACAAGAACGAGCGACAAATAAAGAAAGCGAAAAGCGGAAAAGAACCGGAAAGCAGCGAAATCGGAAAGCGGGCAGGTAGAGAGAGAAAAGGCGGATTGGGCAATTCGAATTTTGGGAACTCGGATTGAGGAGCGGAGGGCATTTTGGACTCGGTGGATCGAAAGCGGTTCGGGTAGTGTCTTTGGAAAGTTTCGGCTCACGGGATTTTCGAGGATTTTCGGTGATTTTTACGGCATTTAAAGCGATTTTGAATTAATTTAAATTAATTAAATTCCAAAATCGTTTCTTGTTTCAACAGGCCAGTAGGCCGAGTTGGGCTTAGTGGGCCAAGGCCACGGGGCGAGGTGGCGTGGGCGCGGCGGCCGGCCGGCAGCCAAGCCGGCGCGAGGCGACGCGGCGAGGCCCAGCGCGACGCTGGCACGAGGAGAGAGGGCTAGGAGTTAGGGTTCGAGCGGGAGCGGAGAGGCAGCGGCGCGCAAGCAGCGGCAGGACGGGACGAGCTGGCGAGGAACGGGCGAGGAGGAGACGAGGGCGCGGAGTGGCTTTATAAGCGCGCGGCGAGGGCAAAGGCGAGGCCCAGGCACGGCGCGACGGCCGGGCCAGCGCGGCGCGGCGGCTGGCGGCAAGCGAGCAAAGCGGTCGGGCGACGGGCGCATAGCGGCGAGCGGCAGCAGCGCAAGGCGCGGCTGGCAGCCAGCAGACACGGCAGCGGCGCGTTACTGGCGGCATAGCGGTCCACATACGCGGCACAAAGTGGCAGCAGAACGCCTGGCGTGACATCGGGCGCTGGCGAGCGCGAGGCGGCGCTGCCGCCGAGGCGAGACGGAGGCGAGGCTGAGCCGGGCACCACTGGCGAGGCCAATGGCCGAGAGGAGATGGGCCGGACGGCCCACAAGCAAGGAATTTGGCCCAAACAGAAAAACGAAAAACCAAAACCAAAATCAACTCAAATAAAACGCAAAATTCAAATTTTAAATTCGAGATTTGAACTGAAATTTGAATCAACTCCAAGTTAAATTCATTTTGAATTTTGGGTTGTTTCAAAGGATAAAAGATGGATAGAATGAGATCAGTAACTCTGGTAGAGATACAGCCATTCAAGTTTATATTTAGTTGAAGAAATGAGAGAAGGATAGAATGAATCAAAAAAAAATTACATGGAGGGATGAGAGTTGAATAGGATGAAATAATTTTTTATTTGGTTGGAGGGATGAGGGTAGTTAGGTTGGTAGTTATGGCCATATTTGCCTTTCAATCAAACACATCCTCATTGCATATATTGCGTGAGAATCCAATTTTAGTAAGCTGGTAGGAGGGGTTTTGTGGTGGAAAATAGTAAATTTAGCCTATGTATGTTTTTTTGGGATATGTGTTATTGTATTTGTCATGTGGTAACTCTTTTACCTCCACTTTCGTGTATTGAAGAAAGAATAGCCGGATGAACTGTTATATTATACAATACTACACAATTAAACATAATCCATGTAAATAATTTTATCACTAATTTCTACTTTAACTGTCATCTCTTTCTTTTTTTTTGCCAAACCCCGAATGATTTTGATTTTCTGAAACTTATCTGATTCCAAAATGAATAAGAAAATTCATTATTTAGAAAATAACAATTTTACTAGCACTACTAATAAGGTGCAAGACCTGAGCGTTGGCTCTGTGTGAGGGAGCGATGTCGCTTGCCCCTTTGGCTTGGGATCGAATCCAATGTCTCTCACCACAATAATTTAAATCGAGTACGCACCCCGTATGCACATTTAGTGAGACAATATGTTTTCATGCTCCAGATGCCTTAGAGTCTTCAATCAATTTCTTAATGTGTGTAAAAGAACGTGCACGCAGATGTGTACGTGTGATGCGTGAGTATGGTGCGCGTGAATTATGTGCGTCCAACTTGTACCCTTCAAAAAAAAAAAGATACGATGTCAGCTGGTGGCCAGGTCTGGTGTTCCTAGCATTTTCGCCACTCAATGTAGGTCGTGACTTTGGAACGTGAACCAGGTGGGGCACGGGGGCCTCTCCCGCTCTCCATTCATTTTTATAAGACTTATTTTTGAAAAAGTTTTGTTCATAAATATAAAGCTTGCATGTAGATTTAATGGGGCATTTCCTTTTATACCCTATTTATTCTTTCTCAACCAGATGCATTTATTCATTACCACCTACACAAAGTATATCTTTCATCTTTCATTACAATTAAGTGGGGGCATGTAACACCCGGATTTTTCTCTGCAAAAAAAATAATAAAAAAAATGAAAATGCCGTCGTCTTCAACCTCCCGCCCGCCTCCCTGGCGTCTTGTGCCGCCGCCCTCGCCTCCGTCTTGTCACCATCCCATCGCCTGGCTCCCCGCCCTTCCACGCCGCGCCAAAATCGCGGCCATTCTTGCCGCCTTGACCCTCCTTCCCCTATTTAAACCCTCACGGCGCCCTTTCCTCGCCTCCGTCACCCGCCTCTCACTCGCTCTCTCTCTCCTCCACGTCCCGCGCCGCCTTCTTCCTCGCGCCCGGCCCACGCCACCCATCTCCGCCCGGTCGCCGCTCGCCTCCCACCACCGCCGCCTTCGCCTCGTCGCGCCGCCGGTGCGCCACGCCGCCGCCCGCTCCGACCACCGCCATCGCGACCGACTTCGGTTCACGCCGATCCGCAGCGCCGCGCGTCGTGGACCGATCCACGGGGCCCACTGTCGGCCGTTAAAAAAGGATTTTAAAAATCCTTTATGACGTCATGCTGACGTCATAAAGCGGGTTTTTCTTTTAAAAATAATTCAAAAATCCGAAAAAGGGCCGTTGACGTCAGCATGACGCGGTAATTCGGATTTTCTTTTAAAAATGATTTAAAAATCCCAGAAAATCCGTTTTATTCGTTTTTATCAAATCGACCGGTTTTAGGTCAAAATCGTGTGGCAGTGCCGCAGTGGTCAGCATCCACCAATTATCCGATCGATTTTCGACGAAAACCGATTGCTTTTTGATTTTCTAATTTTGTTTCAAAAAATTTGAATTCTTAACCCATCGATTTGCGACAATTTTAGAGCGATTTTTAACTTAATATTTTAATTTTTGATTATCTAACGATTTTTTTAAAATCACTATTGTTAACTCTGGGCTATACTATGCTACTCAAAAGTAGGTGTACAATATTACAATGCATTCACACTATTAGGTCACATGTATAGCTCGTTATTTACGTTCGCTTGTTTCTCACATAAGTGAGCTAGCAAGGCTGTCACTCTCCACAGGGAAAAAAGCGAGACCACCTTTATAGGGTAGCAAGAGCCAAGACGGAATATCTTTCACACAAACAGAGGTAATACATGTGTGAACATTACGTAGATTTAGTGGTACCAGAATAACAAAGGAGTGTGTCTTTTTGCCGAAGAAAACCTCCACGACATTTTGTTTGACACATAGGCCTGTTTGGCAAAGTTTTTGTAAAACCATAGTTTTACAAAACCATGGTTTGGGAATTGTCTTGGCATAAAAAACATGGTTTTATCAAACTCCATTGAAACCATGGTTTTTCTTGGAACTCCCAACTGTTTGTTTACAAAGTTTTTGGTTGACATTTTCAAAGTTTTTGAGTTGTTTTGGCGCCATTGCTCAGAAAAATTTGCTCAAGACCAAAGTTTCCAAAATAGAGAAAAAACAAAGGTTTTTTAAAACAGAGTTTTTTGAAGGGCTACCAAACACCTCTTGGTTTCTGAAACAAAGTTTTTCTCCAAAACCATGATTTTGTCTCGAAACTATGAAAGAACCTTGTTGCCAAACAGGCCCTTAGATTTGTGCAGTGGCGGATTCAGAATTTGAACACGCTCCAGGCTGGGTGATGAATACTAGGCCTAATTGTGATCATATAACATGGGCTAATATATTTATTACACCCTGGGCTTAACTGGACTAAATATAAGTTAAAATTTCAAACCCTGAGCTATATCCTATTCTGTTATGGGTCTAAATCCGCCCCCTGAACTTGTGGTATTGCCAAAGGAAAGTGGAATCCTGATACGAATGAAATGGTATGAACATACAGGGGACTAGAGAACGAAGGAGGAGGGGTTTGGACACAGAAAGGTGGGTACGTGGTTGTTGGGTGTCAGGGTGTGGATATTTCGGTTTCCTAACGAATTTCAAACGCACGCCAATCATGCACAAGCAACCCGCCGCACACTTCGCATAGGAATAAGAAAATCGCGGAGATTTGACGCAATTACCCTCGTTATCCCCTCACGCCCCTCCACCGGCGATACATCACATAGTAATCTGTTAGGGGCTTCTTGGTCGTTTAATCCTAACCAGGATTACTCGTGTGGCCCGGTGACTGGCCAACGTCGCCCTGCACCTGCTCTACCGAAGTTTCGAAAGCGACTTTTGCAAAGGCCTACCAATCCTTTGATGGAATCGCACAAATACGTTTCCCTCTGGTTAGCCTTAACGGGAAGCGATTACGACTTTTAGAAATCGCATTCGGGGTCCCACTGTCTGTGACATGCTGCTTGCCTCCCTACGTCGGGACCCACCCGAAAACATCACCTAGTAGGGTTGCACGCGAAATACATGCGGCTCGCGGTGTAAAAGGCCATGGAACTGAACTGAGGGCGGTTTCCGGAAAAGAAAAGAAAACCGGCGATGGCGGCCACCGGCAGGTGTCGGTGGCGAGGTCGTCTCGTCTCCAGCATCTAGTTTCTTTCGTCTCCTCGACGCGGGAGGCGACGGCGTCATCGAGAGGGCATCGCGTGACGCGATGCACCCCATGACCCCCACTCCTCTCCCTCTCCGTTTCCATTTCTTCACACCGTCCGCCGCCCTTCCCCGCGCATTTATTTTAGCGCCTACTTCCGTAACGACTGTAGAGATACAGTACTCTCTCTCGGTTCATTTTTACAAGTCTTACTTTTAAATATTTTTTATACATAAGGTTTATATATAAATTTCATAAAATCTTTATTCTATATCTCTATCTATTCTCTTTCAACCTTATATATTTATTGATTACTACCCACGTAAGTTATATCTTTCATCTTCTAAAACAATTACATAGAGGCAGCTAAGTTATTTTCTCTCATATCTTTACTAATTTTAACACAATCTTAATTATTTTGCAAAGTCAAAATACATCTTATAAAAATGAACGAATAGGTAGACATAAACTAGAGTTGCAAACGAGCCGAGCTCGAGTTATGATCTGAGTCATTCCCTTTACTCGAATCAAGCTCGAGTTAGAAAGTTTCAACCTAAAAAGTTTTAACACAAAAAAATTAAAATAGAAAAATATCAAATTTAAAAGTTTTAACTCGGAAAATTTCAACTCATAAAACTTTCGATTCAAAAGTTTTTTATTCAAAAAATTTTTGGTTCGAAAAGTTTCGATTTAAAATTCAAGTTGAAAAGATTTCACCCAAAAAATTTAAAATCAAAAAGTTTCAACTGAAAAAGAATTTAAATAAAAAACTTCAAATCAGAAAAAAAAATTCAACTCAAAAATTTACAACATAGAAAACTTTCGATTCGAAAATTTTAACTATAAAATTTCAAATCGAGAAATTTCAACTCAAAAATTTCAAATTCGCCCCAAATAATTCAACTAAGACAATTTTAAACTGTAGACAAAAAATAATTAATTTTGCTGGCCACGCACTTGTCGGTTCCACGCGCCAACTTCTCGACCGCCTTGCAAGCACCTCAGCCCTCTCGGTTCCATGCCTCATGAAGCGCACAGGTAGAGAGTTACAGCGACCATAAACTAAGGCCCCGTTTGGTAACTTGGAACCTAGCTGTTTCTACTAGAATCTGAGAGAAACCCAGCCAAACGGGCTAAAACTCGGAACAATTCTCCTCGGAACGTTTCTTCTTTTTCCACACCGTGGTTTAATCACCCTCAACCCCGTTTCACTTGTTTCTACTAGAATCTGGAACCGTACCAAACGGTTTGCAGAAAGTGATTCTGATTCTACCTAAAACGTTTCTATCAAGAACCTAAAACCGTTTCCATTTCTACTGGAATCTGGAACTGCCTAACATTCCCGAAAAGTAAATTACCAAATTCACAGGCTATTTGAGCTCGATCGGATCAAGCTTTAGGGGGTGCTTGGATTAGGGGTATTTCATTGGAATGTTTTGGGATTTAGTTCAAATTTGAACTAAATCCCAAAACCTCCCAAGAAATTACCACTCATCCAAGCAGGGCCTTAAGCTTTTTTTTTTACAGGAAGAAACCCATCTATTCCCCGCGCCCTGGCCCACGCCGTCAGCGGGAGTGCGGCCGTATCGGTGTCGGATCCCAAACGGCGGGCAGGGTTCAAATTTTCGTTTTAGGTCAAATCTCGTCGTCGACCGAAATCCGATTTTTCGGCGAGATCTCGTTATTTCGGACGAAATCCGGACGGAATTCAAAAACCAAAATTTAAATCCGTTTTTAAGCGAAATTTAGGATTTCGGTCAAAAAACCGAAATTTCGTCCGAAAAAACCGAGATTTCGGTAAAATTCAACTGAACGGAAAATGGTTCAAACGATGTCAAAAATTTTTGAAATTTTGGTCAGACCTGGGAAATGACTTGAGGAATCCAATCCGGTCAAACTCCGGTCAAATCCGGTCACGTTTTAGACAAATTTCGTTCAAAAAACCGAGATTTCGGTTCGTTTAACCGAAATTTCAGCGAAATTATAGGGTACTGTAGCACGTTTAAATTTTTTTAGGGTTTTTTTAATTTCGCCGGGATTATAGAACTCGGGGGGGTCCGAAATCCGAAATTTCGGCGAAATTTCGCGGGATTTCGCCGGGAATTTGAACCCTGACGGCGGGTGGGTCTTGCTTCGTATGCGTAATACTGCCTACTAGCTAGTATTATAACATCAGAGGCGGGGGGGCGCCTTTATTTGGTGAAACAATTGAATGGAATGAATGGCACCGGTTTTTAGCCGGGGCTCTATCTAGGGGTAGCCACAGCATTAGCACTTGGAGCTAGTGGTATTCCCCCACCTCTCTGCTCGGTACAATCGTCTCGTCCGTCGCCTTCCACCGTCTCTCCTCCTCCTCCTCCTCCTGCTTTCTGCCTGTATGGAGCAAGGCGCGCCGTGGCGCGATCCGCGCCAGGGGTACGTGTGCGGTGTCGGATCGGCGATACCGATGCCGATGCCGATGCCGATGCCGATGCAGCAGAGGTCCGATGCGGCCGCGGCCGGCGGGGCGCTCAAGAGGAGCCTCGGCGAGATGGAGAGGTGGCAGCACCAGCACCAGCACCAGCACCAGAGGCACGGCGAGATGGAGAGGTGGCAGCACCAGCACCAGAGGCACGGCGAGATGGAGAGGTGGCAGCACCAGCAGGCGCTCTACCTGCGCGCTGTCAGGCAGCGCACGGCCGCGACGTCGGCGGCCGTCTCGCCGCTAACCTCGGCGGACATCGCTGCCGTGCTGGGCTGGGCCCCATCTCAGAATCTGGTTCTCTCTGGGTCCAGCCTGGGAGGGGCCCTCGCGTCGCCGTCGTCGACGCTGTCGTCCCTCACGACCGCGTCCAAGGCGATGCCGCTGGTGCACCCGCAGCGACAGGTGTCGTCGTTCGTGCCGTCTTCGGCTCACGCGCAGGCCCTTGGGGTGCCGAGGGCGCCCGCTGTGCCGGCGACGGCGAGCGAATTGTCCATCCTGCAGGAGCTGGAGAAGCAGCTGCTGGGCGACGACGACGATCCGGAGGCGGCGATGAGCGGGACGGGCTCCGCGGTGACCAACTCCGAGTGGGAGGAGACGATACAGCAACTCAACTACATCACCGCCGCACCGTCGCCTCCTCTCCCGGCGGTGGCGGCCCCAAACAACCACAACGCGGGGGTGACGCGGTCGCCGTCGAACTCGTCCACCTCCACGGCGTCTTCGTCGGCTTCCTGCTCGCCGCCGACCTCGGCCAATACGTCGCGGCAGCTACTGTCCGAAGCAGCGGTTGCCATCGCCGACGGCAATCATGAAACGGCGGCCACTCATCTGGCCGTTCTCAAGCGCGCGGTTAACCCAAGCGGCGACGTGGAGCAGCGGCTGGTGGCCATGATGGTGGCCGCCCTGTCCTCCCGCATTGCCCCGACCGCCTCCGCGCCGTCCCAACACCTTGCCGACCTCTGCGGCGCCGAGCAGCGCGCCGGGTCCCAACTCCTCCGCGATATCTCCCCTTGCTTCCGCCTCGCCCTCCACGCTGCTAACATCGCCATCGTCGACGCCGTCACCGACCACCGCGCCATCCACCTCGTCGACTTCGATGTCAGCCTCCCGCAGCACGCGGCCCTCATCCAGCACCTCGCTGACCGGCGCGTTCCAGGCACCTCCCTAAAGGTCACCGCCGTCACCGACCCTACCTCACCATTCACGCAGTCCCTAATGGCAACGCTCCCCGCCGTCGGGGAGCAGCTCAAGAAGGTCGCGGAGCGAGCCGGCATAGAGTACCGATTTAAAGTTGTCAGCTGCAGAGCAGCTGAGATAGAGGCATCCAAGCTGGGCAGCGAGCCCGGCGAGGCATTGGCAGTCAACCTCGCCTTCGCGCTCTCGCACGTGCCCGACGAGAGCGTCTCTCCGGCGAACCCCCGCGACGAGCTCCTCCGCCGAGTGCGCGCCCTCGGCCCACTGGTCGTGGCCCTCGTGGAGCAGGAGCTGAACTCGAACACCGCCCCGCTGGCCACGCGCTTCTCGGACGCGTGCGCGCACTACGGGGCCATCCTGGAGTCACTGGACGCGAGGGTAGGCCGGGAGAGCGCGGACTGGGCGCGGGCTGAGGCGGCGCTGGCCAAGAAGGCGGCGAACGCGGTGGGCCGGGAGGGTGCCGAACGGCTGGAGCGGTGCGAGGTCTTCGGCAAATGGCGCGCGCGGTTCGGCATGGCCGGGTTCCAGCCGGTGCCGGTCAGCCCGGGCATTGCGGACCAGGTGATGGCCCGCCTTGGCCCTGCACTGCCCGGGTTCGCCGTCAAGCCGGAGAACGGCGTGCTCCGACTCGGATGGATGGGGCGCGTGGTTACCGTCGCCTCCGCCTGGCATTAGATTGGTGAGGTCGCACCATTATTGTCGTCACCAAATCAATTAGTTAATTAATTCGAGCCTTTTCTCTGTATTCTTTTTCCTTTCTTCAATTGGCGAGGAGTGATGAGTTTGTTATTGATCTGGTAAAGCTAGTTGTAGCGACTCATAATTCTTGGTACCTAATATATGGAAAAGAGTAAATCATATCGCAAATACTTGTCATTTTTGTAGAGGCTGTTGCTTGAAGAAGATACCCATAGTTGATTCTTTGTGATTGTGGTCGGTCTTGTACAGTAGTACTGCCTAACTGGTAGGCGCAGGCAGACGTGCATCCGGGCCGGGCCTACCCTTTTTCTTGTCGATAAATGCTTGTTTGCCACGTCGACGGATGAGGGACAAGCTAGCCATGCCACCATGGTAGCAGTAGTAAAATCGCAACTTGGAACTTGGAAGAGTACTAGCAGTTTGCACCTTGCACCACCCCTCACGGAATTGATCGGTTAAATATTGATTGCTTTTGGAATTAAAGAAAGGAAACTTTGGGAGGATGAGAAGAGGTGCACGAAAGGGAATGCTAATGCATTACACTAACCAAGCCGCACAGGTAGAAATGGCTACGTGTCTCTTGGAATTTGGCTTTGATGCAAATGTTGTCAGGTCGAGAAATCTATCACTGATCTAATCCTCTTGACAAATTGTTCTGTAAACAAATCTGGTTGTTTTTTTCAAATATAATTGTACAAATAGTCTCGTCAATAACTAGGTAGTTCTTTTCGGGCTACGGGAGCAAGGTGAGTAACAATTGTATCCGTCGATCTTTTCGTAGATAGAGATAGACTATTTTACAATTATATTTTAAAAAATATTTATAAGGACTGCAGAAAGGACGATCTATCAGGTTGAGTGTGTGACTGTGTGTGGGGGCGGGCGGGAGGAGTGAGTGAGTGGTCTCCGCCGTGCTGTGCGCTTCAAGCTACGGCCAAAGCGGTGCGTGGAATCCGCGTGCCCGGATTGGCTTCCGTGTGCAGAAGAATACCAATACCAATACCAATACCAAACTTGTGATGGACGTTCCCTGCACTACAGTGGTAGCCACGCTCATTGGCCACCACTATTGTCTTTCGAATTTGTCGTCGCAGGTGTTATCTCGTGCTACAGTCTTTAGCTGGCCGACCGGTGTTCATGCGAAGAGAGAACGTTGTTTGGTTAGATCCGACAAATGGCGAGATCGCCTTTATACCGAACACTCCTGAAATATTTGTATATATCCTTGAACCCTTCTAGTAGGAGTACTCTATATTTGTAGTGCTTGTCTATCGATGTAGCATGTTGGAATTTAATATCTCGTGGTATTTCGAAAATTTTTGCGATAACGATGAATGTACTAGCAGCAGTTGTTTGTTTTGCCGGGGGCGATGTTGACTTGCGCCCGTGTTACGTTACTTTATTCGTCTACCTTGCCCTATAATACCAGTATACTACATTAAATTTCACGCGTTCCCACAGACGGTCTATTAATTCTAACAGAGAGCGAAAGTTTTTTTTAGAAAAAATTTGGAACGGAATAAAATTTATCTCAAAATAAAAAATTAAAATTTTTGAAAATTTATAAATTCCTAAAAGCAATTAAAAAAATATTGTAGCTCAGCACTGTAGTTTCTACAATGCTGAGTTGACACGTGGCGAAATCATACACTTCTCTTTCATAGTAGTATAGACTAGATGGAAATCCCAAGCGTTATTGTGGACGATTTTTGAATTTTAACCAAGCGAAAAATTTCGTGAGAAAACTTGGAAGGCGGAAAAAGTACTAAACAAATAATTTTTGCAAAGCTCCAAAGAAATTTGCAAAAAAAAATTTGGGAAATGTTTTAAAAAAATTTTTAAAAAAATATTGTAGCTCAGGCACGGTAGAAAGTACATTGCCGAGCGGACACATGGCGAGAGGCCAACTAAAGCTCCGCAGTTCCTCAAGAATAATAGCATCAATAGATTACCAATCGAAATTAACAAATATTTGTGTCCGCATGCAATCACAAATTGTAACCAGAGGAGAGATTTCCTTCTTCCGTAAAAAAGAGAAATGCAATCAGGAATCCTATGTTGTGTGGGGATGTTTTTTTAGGGTACAAGGATACACACACTCACACCCTACATATACATGCGTGCACGTCCACTATACACGTTAAGAATTAAGAAAACCCTAAAAAATTGAAAGTGCTATAGTAACCTAAAATTTCGACGGGATCTCGGTATTTTGACCAAAATCTTGGTAAATTTGACTGGGATTTTAACAAAACTTGATCGGATTTGACCGGATTTTGGCCGGATTGGATTCTTCATGTTGTTTTACGTGCGTGACAGTCAGCAGATCATAATTCTGACGAAATTAAAAAGCTCTAAAAATTCAAAGGGCGATAGTACCTAAAATTTCGCCGAGGTTTCGGTATTTGGAACTGAAATCTTGAAAATTTTGATTGAAAAATTATCGGATTCAAATTTTTCTTTTTGTATTTCGTTCGAAATAACGAGATTTCGTCAAAATTTTGGATTTCGGAGGGTGCCGAGATGAAACCCTAAAACAAAATTTGAAACCTTGAGTCGAGGACGCGGTCTTTGTGTGGGGATGTTACTAGTACTCCTGTTGTTTAAGATTCGGTCTGTCTAACCAAAAGTGCCATGAGAGCATTATTAGATTTGTTAGACCAATCATATACATAGGCCTATTCGAAATAAGATCAAACAGTATTTGAAATAGAAATGGTTAATTTAAGAGCTTTTTCATCAAATCTTTGGTGAGGGCACCCTCTGATTTGGACAAGTGTCCAACCATATTCCCTTCATTTCATTCCCTTCCCTGTTCCCTTTCCTCATTCTCATTCCCTTTCCCTTTATTTACCGTCATCTCCAACAGATTCCCTTTAAAGAGAATTGTATAGGGAAAAGAAAGAAAATGTCTTGCTAGAGGGAATGGGAGAGAGAATCCCTTCACGAAGAGAATGCTGTAGGGAATCAGTTGGAGCGCTGAAGGGAATGGGAATCCCTTCGCGGAGGGAAAGGGAGAGGGGAAGGGACACGGTTGGAGATGACACCTCCTTCCTTCCCACACTTCCCTTCCCCTCAAAGGCATTTTCCTTATGACAAGTGTTAGGATATCATTCATCCCACTTTCCTCCTCTATTCTGTTCCCCTCAAACTAAAATTAGTTTTTGTATTTCAAATTCTCCCCCAAGTTTTCGAAAATAAGTATTTTTCAACCACATTTGAAAGTTTTTAATTGATATATTTTGAACCAAAAGTTTGTTAAACATAAAGTTTTTGATTGAAAGTTTTCGGAGTTCAAACTTTTCGATTTGAACTTTTTTGAGTTGAAACTTTCCATTTTGAAATTTTTCGATTTAATTGTTTTTAGTTGAAACTTTCTGATTTGAAAATTTCCCATTTATATTTTTTCTAGTTGAACTTTTTGAGTTGAATTTTGGATCAAAACTTTTCAAACTGAAAGTTTTTTTAAGCAAATCTTTTTGAACCGAAAGTTTTTGAATTTAAAGTTTTTGGAGTTGGAACTTTTTGATTTGAAACTTTCTAATTTGATATTTTCAACTTAAAACATTTCAAGGTAAAACTTCTGATTTGAAATTTTTTGAGTTGAAACTTTTTAATTTGAGAATTTTTGTTTTGAATTTTTTTGGGTCGAAACATTCTAATTTGAAAATTTTCGAGTTGAAACTTTCTAATTTAAAATTTTCTATGTTGAAAATTTTTTATTTGAAAACTTTTTATATAAATTTTTTCGAGTTGATAATTTTGGGGTGAATGTTTTTCGAGTTAAAATTTCCTAATTTTAAAATTTTGTGTTACAGAGAAAGGGAGGTGGGGGAAGTTAGTAGGGAAGAGGGAAGCTGAAAAGATGGAGATGGATGGTGAAGATGACACATCGCATTTTAGGAGAGTATCCTTAAATTTATTAATTTTAAGTTACCCTCATACTAGTCGTACCCCTCTCTCGTCGCGATACTTGGCGCCATCATGTTCATCCCCTTTTCATCGTCATTCGGTTCCTCTTAAACTTAAAATAATTTTTGTTTTTAAATTTTTTCCACAAGTTTTTGAAAAGAAGCATTTTTAACCACTTTCAAAAGTTTTTTGATCGAAATATTTTGAACCAAAAGTTTTTTGAATTAAAACTTTTCTAACCGAAAGTGTTTTGAATCGAAAGTTTTCAAACCAAAGGTTTTTTAATTTAAAGTTTCCAGGGTTGAAGCTTTTTGATTTGAAAATTTTTGAGTTGTAACTTTTCGAGTTGAAACTTTTAATTTGAGAATTTTTTATTTGAAACTTTCTTATTTGAAAATTTTTGATTAATTTTTTTTTATTTGAAACTTTCTGAATTGAAACTTTCTAAACTAAAACTTTTTAATTTAAAGCTTTCTAGGTGTAACTTTCTGAATTGAAGCTTTCTAATTTGAAATTTATTTATTTATACTCCCTCCAGTTTGATAATATCTGTCGTTTTAGACATAATCTCACATACCAAGAAATGAGTAAATGCTTGTAGCTCAGATGGTCTGTGCCCAGTTATCCAAACCTCCCTACGCAGTTCGAAGCCTGGTTAAATGAATACTTAAATGTGAAAGTTACATGCATTGATTCATCTCCTGCGTGAGCGAGCCGTGCAAAGCTCTCGTTTCCATTCAGCAATGCATAACTTGATTGCATGCAACACGCGTGACGGAGTGGTGGTTTGAATGCAGCTGTATGCACGCATCTCCAACGACTAATATTCTCATACCCGCCTCAAAACGCTCCGGTGACAATATTATCAAACTGGAGGGAGTAATTTTTTGAGTTTAATCTTTCCAAGTTGAAACTTCATATTTAAAACTTTCAAAGTTATTTTTAAATATGAAGGAGGCTGGGAAGTGAGTAGGAAAAAAGGGAAATGAGAAAGGTGCATGTGGATGAAGAAGATGACACGTAACATCATAAAGACCTATCCATCCTTTTTTAGTTTGAGAATACCTCCAGATTAGTCGTGCTCAACAGTATTTGCAGCCATATTTTTTTCAGTACTTACAAGTTTCAACCATATATACTAAGTCACGTGGTACTACTAGTCTTTCAAAAAAATTGGTAACATAGTAATATATCTAGTGCTACTGCTAGATCTATTCGGTTATCCCGTGCCATCACGGTACCTACCAGTACAAGTTAATTACGTAGGGCCTACTATGGATTAAATACCTTAGGAGTATGTACTTTTATTCTCAATATATCGTTTAAATAATATTGTTATACCTGTTTATTCTTTTGAGTATACTGTAATACTGATTATAAGATACTTCAAAGTGAATTCCACGAAAAATTTCATCAAAATCCACCCTTTTATAACATAATTTGTTTATATACTCTTTTATATATAGAAAAGGATATATAGAAAAAAAAATAAAGGGTTCTGATGATTTTTTTAACAATATCGCATTGTAGTATCTTAGAATTATTATTGGAGTATACTGAAAGTGATAAAGGAGTATAATACATTTGTTTAAGTGATATACTAGAGGTGGGAGTACGTACTCCCATAGTACGAAAAAGACTTCACAGTTCACACACATATGTATGTATGTATGTGTATATAAAATGTCGGATAACAGTCGAAGTTATAAAACAAATCCCGAATGAAAGCAAAGTGTATTTTACAAATCTTGCGATTACTACATTGCAAAATAAAATAAAATAAAATTCTACCTATGCAGCTGTACGTGCAACTGGATCTTTTGAGGATTTGACGCACCACGGAACGGCGCTGGAGGGCCCGGGATCACTTCACAAATGCACGGTTGATCTTTTACTACGAAGTTCTTTCATGATGATTCATGCCCATTAATTTGAAATGTTGAGACGTACTGCAACACCACCTGTAATCAATAATTGCAGCACATTCTAATGATGCTGTAATCATGACCATTGTATCAATGCATGGCGAATTGGCGATCGAGAATTATATATCTTGCTAGTACGTCCTCTCCTCCTTTTTGCGTATTTTAAGGTTGCGATCTATTTACCTCGATCAATAAAAAGATTAATGTAAAACTAGCATGCTTCAGTTGAATATACTTCGTCCTAGTATTCTTGAGCCTTTTTAAACCGAGCCTAAATTAAGCTGAACAAACCATCAACAAATTACTAGATAATCAATGAGTAATCAAACAATAGACCTATGCGATGACCAAATAGAGAATATCAGGAACAATCGCAGAGATGGATACATGATACGGAGGATGTCAACTCTTTCTTGTTATTGATTCCTCATTGATTTTCGCGTACAATGAGGACTATAAATAGCCAAAATCCTTCGGGTTAGTTTTGGAATTCGCCCATCAAATGCTAGAGCTCGGTTAAATCTCGACACTTCCTCTTTGACGATTATTGTATCATGCATATGCCTCATCAAAAACTCATCCCCAAAACCCACCGAGAAAAAAAGGATTAAAAAGAGTACATTTTATTTGCATATTGTGTTACACTTGTTGTCTTATTAAAAACATTGATATAAGAGAACTTCATAAAAACTCATTAAGAGAAAAAGAGTGCAACTTGTAATCTTCTGAATTAAGATAGTATCTTCATAATCATACTAAGGGTTATGGTTCAATAATTTACTCTCCTGAACTCTGCATATTTCTAAGTCATCTCATTCCATGCCACAAACACATCTTTGAAAATTGAATGTCGAGAAAGACAGTGAATAAATGAGCTAGATTTTTATATGGCTTAGTTTGCATGATCTTTATCTCACCGTTATTTTGGAATTCATGAGGATAGAAAAAAGTTTAGAGGGGGCAATATGCTTTATGATATTACTCTTATTAGGTCAAGCATGCCAACCAGAAGAGGCTGAATAGACGTTTTTTTTACAAAAAATCTCCCTACAAATAACACGCCTTAATTATCTCTACGTCAAAACCTTAAC
This sequence comes from Rhipidocladum racemiflorum, assembly GCA_036346355.1. Taxonomy (NCBI): domain Eukaryota; kingdom Viridiplantae; phylum Streptophyta; class Magnoliopsida; order Poales; family Poaceae; genus Rhipidocladum; species Rhipidocladum racemiflorum. Next base: position 62,653,025 of record CM070576.1, on the reverse strand, counting down.
AATAAATAATGCGAAGCAAAAATCTAAGGTTTTGACAATTAAAGCCTAAATCAACAAGGCTCACTAAGTGCACCAACAATCTAAGCCTCTAACTCTAAGTTTGCAATTCTAGAGACAAGCAATCAAATAATAATTCAATGTATGTAAATTGCTTGAATGTAAATAGAGAATAGAATGTAAACCACAAGGAGATACGATACTTTTTACCGTAGAGTTCGAAGACCTACCTGTCTCCCCCTAATCCATGTTAAGGAAAACCCAAACCACTTTGGATCGGCTCCACGAAGTGAGCACCCATCTCGAATCTATTAGTGGTAGCTCCTTTTTCCTTTCAGGTAGGCAAGTTCCAACCTTCACAAATTTTGTCGAGCTTCTCAAAACCTTTGTTAAGAAGCTCACTACGCACGACGCCTTTACGCCGTCTAGGTGTTGGCAAACACCAAGAGTAATAAGCCAAGCACCTAGCTTGAACTCCACAAAGTATAATACTTGTACGATGGTGTTCACCAAGTGCAAACACATGCACAAGGCTCCCCTCAAGTGCAACACATGCACAAGAGGCTATTAACCCACTTCTAATTTGCAACACAGGCAAAATAGACTCAATCTTAGCTCAAAAGGTAAATGAAAGAAGGCAACATATGCACAAACCTTCCAAGTCCTCCCCAAAACTCAGCAAGCACAAATGCTAGTCCTCAACATCAATTTAGAGCCTTATATGAAAACTAGCCGTTGGAGGGCAAGTTGGGCAGAAATCAAAAAACAATTGGCACTACCAGCCTCCAAGCACGGTAGTGCTAAAATTGCGACAGTGAACGAGCAGTGGGTGGTGGGCCCGGTACACGCTGCAACAATTGTGGGCCCGCATGAGTGCAGCATGCGGGACGTGTGGTGGTGTTACTTGATGGGAGTGGTGGCGACAGCTTTCGGTGGGAGCAGTAGCGGCGCTTGCAGGAGAGACGACCTTCTAGGGCATGAGTCGTGCGTAGCTCAGGCTCACACTCCGATATTGCGTCATGAGTGCCGGCCACCATTGGTGCCGGTTCCGTATATGCTTGAATAAAAACCTCATCTAGGATTTCTTTTTATAATTAAATCGATCTAATCTAGTATACTACGATTAATCTTCAAAATCAATATAATAACATGATAATTGAATTAAGAGAAAAAGGGGTGATTTCGTGGTGACATACTGATCGGCCTATTAAAGAGCTATCGTGGTAATAACGTATTAGAGAATCTGTGAGTCACCAAAGAAATAGATCCATTGCCATTCACCAAATAGAGAATATCTAAGAACAATCACAGAGATGAACACATGATATAGGAGATCTCAACTCTTTTTTTTATTATTTATTCTCTCATTGATTTTCGTGTACAATGGAAGCTAAATTTATAGCCAAAACTCCTCAGAGATAGTTTCATAATTCACCCACAAAACCCTAAAGTTGGGTTATATCCCAACACAAAGATCACAAGTCCGGGCTTTTCTCCACATCATTCATTCATGTAATGATATTCACAAACCTACAAGTCTAGAACTGCAATGTTATTCATCCATTCATTCATTGCACAACAGGGTTGAAAATATTGATTTTTTGAACAATTTTTTATATTTGATTATCGTCGAAAATTAGTCAAAAATCGGTAGAAATCGAATGAATTCAAAGTCAAAATTTTTAAAATCGATGGTCAAATTTCATTTTAAAAATAAAAAAATGTTTCGTTTTTACTGATTTTTTATTTTTGATTTTTTAACGATTTTATTTGATTTTCTGAACACTCAAGGAAAATTGAAAAAAAAGGAAAATGGAAAAATTGTATACAATCATAATAAATCCCATTTAATCTATAAAATACCTCAAAGAAATTTAATAATTTTTTTAATTCATTTAGTGCTTCTAAAAAATTAAAGCAAATAATTAATGAAAAGGACTAGAGACATTTTCAGATTTTTATAAAAAATTGCAAGCTTCATCATGCTCTAAAATGTTAATGTTATCATAATAGTTCACAAAGATAATGTAGTAAAAATTTTAGAAATATTAGACTTCATTTAGTAACCCTAGAAAATCAGAAAACAGAAGAGCATATACAAAATCAGTAGCACTGTTAGAATTTTAAAAAACACACACATGTATGATCATCATCTAAAATTTTACATCATCATTATCGCTACCTCAGGACCTCACGCAAAATTTTTAGAAATATTAGACATCATTTAATGCCCCTAGAAAATAAAAAATAGAAGAGTATATACAAAGACAGGAGCACTGTCAGAATTTTTTTTTAAAATAGACAGGTCTGATAATGATATGAAAAGTTTACAAAATCATTAACATTGCTTTAGGACATCACACAAAATTTTTTTAAAAATGTTAACATTTTTTGATAAATTGTTTTATGAATTTTTTGAATTTGAATTCCACTGATTTATTGAGCGGTTTCAAGTGCCGAGCCGGTTCGATACAGTCGACAATTGCGATTTTTAGCGATTATCAATGAATTTGTGAACCATGTTGCACAAAGACATAAAATCTATATCAAGTGCATGGAGATGTCAACAAAATCACACAGCTAAATCGATTAACACCTACATATTGTCCTAGAGCTAGAGACCCACCAGGTCGGCACTACCGCACTATTGAAGAATCCACCTCCCAATGATCATCACTCATAAGTATGATACGTGTGTCACATCAGGTCGGGTGTATTGAGTTCATTTATAAAGGCCTGTTTGGGGGAGCTGTAACTTTTCTGAAAAGCTACTTTTAGCTTTCTTTGTTAAAAAGCAGCTGTAGCTTTTTTATAAGAGATTGTTTGATAAATAGCTAATTTCTCTTAGCAAAAAGCTATAAAAGCATGTCTACCCTAGCTTTCAGCTTTTATATATGACTTCTAGATTATACTAAAAACCACTTAAAAGTTAAGATATTTGAGAAAACTTGCTAGTTTTTTTTTTTTTTTTTGAAACTAAAACTGATTTAAAACCCTCCCAAATAAAACCTAAGTCGTTTGGAGTACGATCAGACAAAAGCCTATCTCACCAAGATTGGGTTAGGGCGATAGAAAACTTGTGCAAGCAAGAAAGAGAAACCACCCTATGGTGCGTCTGCTGCAATCCTTTGGACCAATCATTGGCCCCCAGCCACACGAGAGGCTAGCTATTGGGAACTGACGGACTTCGGGCCTGTTTGGCAACAAGGTTTTTTCATAGTTTCGAGATAAAATCATGGTTTTGGAGGAAAAACTCTGTTTTAGAAACCAAGAGGTGTTTGGTAGCCATTCAAAAAACTCTGTTTTAAAAACCATGGTTTTCACAAAACCATGGTTTTTTCTCTGTTTTGAAAACTTTGGTCTTGGGCAAATTTTTCTGAGTGCTAGTACCAAAACAACTCTTGTTCCAAGACTTTGTCAACCAAAAACTTTGTAGCCAAACAGTTGAGAGTTCCAAGAAAAATCATGGTTTCAATGGGGTTTGGTAAAACCATGGTTTTTATGTTATGACAATTCCTAAACCATAGTTTTGCAAAACCATGGTTTCGTAAAACCTTGTTGCCAAACAGGCCCTTCTTCCTTCATGCATTGACGATTCTCGCCAGATAATTATTCAAACCAAAGACCAAGCTGAAAATTTCGAAAGACTAAAAGGCCGGTATCAGATTCGTGGGTCTGATTTTAGCTTCATCAGATCCGTGGAATTGGAGTTATGGATATATTAAGAATGTTTAGGTGGATCATCTTGTTTACATTTTAGAATAAAAATATAAACATAATTCACTTTATCTTAGCCAATAAGTTTTAGATCTGAGGTGGAGCTGGGATCTAGAACTCTGCCAAACAAGACCTAAAGTCTAACTACGGATAAAATCTTGTCTAACAAAATATGAATATGACTTTTCTAATACCTAATAACAGCCAAATTACACTAAAGGTAAGCCTGATATTGTCCACCAGGGGTGGAGCCAGCCTAGGTCTATGCCTTGGACTGGACTACACTTTTTTGGTATATATTTTTATATGAATTTTTTTTTGAATTTAGGCCAGGAGCTCTGGCATTACTGTGAAGAAGAAGAGAACAACTGCTGAGTTACAGACGCGAACACGCGCACCCACACCCACACACACGCGAAAGCAACTCAGCCGGTGAGCACCCGGGCCGAGCCAAAGCTCGAACCCGGGTGGCCAGCTTGCCCACTGCAAGCCTTAGCCACTGAGCTAGCCTCAGTCCTCTTTTTATATGAATTTATCATAATAGGTCTCAAACCTAGACCCTGGTGATTTGAGACCTTCACCCTTGTTGTCCACCCCTATCCAAGAGGTGGCTTCGATCGCCCCCTGGTTACGAGGAATCATGTATCCCCTTCACACCCGAAGGACTAGTTTCTTTTCGTTTGTAGCCTACACAGTGGAATCGATCGGCAGAGGCCAGACCGACAGACAGTCCGAAGTTTAAACTCGCTTGCATCGCAACAACAACGACGCGTTCTCTACCAGCTGATTTATTGTGGTATTGAAAGGTCAACTAATGTGAAGCTAGCAAGTGAAATGACTGGATAAAGAATCGAAGAAGATCATCGGAGTGGGCACAGGAAATTGTTGTCTACGTTTTCACGTATATGCGTGATGGAACGAGCTATGCGTATCAAAAAGTCATATCCTGCACAACACGTAGGCGATCAATTTGTCAAACACCGTAGGCGATCAGAAAGGCATATCCCTGCATGTTGCATGCTAGAAACGACTCTCAAACAGGTTTACAAAGCCCGCCGAAAACCGCTCAAAAATCATGGTTTTCAATCCTATCGAACTGGTTCGACATCCAAAACCAGTCGTAAACCGGTTAAATTCAAAAAAATATGAGACATAAACCAGTCAATTTTCTGTCAAAATCAACCAGTTTTATGTCAAAATTGTGTGGCTGTACCGCGGTAGCCAGCACGCACCAATTGATCGGTCGATTTTCGGTCAAAACTAGCCAGTTTTCGGTAAAAATCGGTCGATTTTTTATTACTTTTTTAAAAATTTTGAATTCTTGATCCTTCAATTTCTAACGATTTTTGACTCGATATTTTCAATTTTTGAATCTTGATTTTCGAACATGATATTGTTAACCTGCTCTCAAACTTTCCTTTCTGTAACCGCTCGTCCTCAGGTCCAGAAAAGATCAACGCGCAAGACATGGGATCAACCACGAAACTATTAACAGCCGGTGAGTTTAGTGTTGCGTGAACAAGACTGGTCTGACGGTGAGCAGCACGAAATAAAAAAGAAGAAGAGTGTCTCAGCTCGTCCCACGCACCACTATTAACAGTTTGCTCACGCCTTCCCGGACGTACGTACCAACGTCGCCAGCTTTTACTTGCGCTGCGGAGAAGCCTCGCGAGCGAACGGCCGCGCGCATGCACTCGATGTCGAGAGGAGCCGCGCGCCAGCCACCGAAGCGTCTGTGCCGGCGTGCGCAGCCACGTCGCGAAACGCGCGGTGCCAGTGGAAACAAGAGACACCAGGAGCCAAAAGGCGGCCGAGCTCGTTGCTCCGAGCCGGTCGCCATTTTTTTGGCCGGCAAAGCCGCGCGCGGCATGGGCGACGCACGTCGCGCGGGCAGGAATGCCAGTGGCAGCCTTTGTGTCACGACGTCACCGTGCAGGGCTGAATAGTTGTTCTCCTGGCCACGCACGGCGACCAACGCGGAATATAGTTTTTTTTAGGCTAGGAAAGGTACAAGGACGTACACATATCTTACACACATACTCTCTCTATGAGTACATCTTTTACATACATAAAAAAAAAAAAAAAAAATTTAGAGGCACCAAGATCTTTAGATCGCGAAAATGTGCTGCCTCACTGAAGGTGCACGTATGTGTATGAAAATTTATTGAATAAGAGACGCTGACTTTGGTCCTTGAAATCATGCCGGTGGGGCGAGTAGCAGCGCACCTTACCACTGAGCTATCGCTCAGTGCTCTACAACAGTCTTGAACCGGTTGATAACTTCATATATGCAGAGGAAACTATCTTTACCGCACAAACTTCATAAAAACCGTGTGTGTATATATATGTATGGTTTTAAAAATTCTCAAAATATTAATATACATAGACAATGTGAGCTTTTCTAATCTTGTAAAGTTTGAAAACCAAAATCAATCGCATTTGAAAGATATGAAAATGACCAATTCAGCCTAAGTACTGATTTTTTCCCTGTTCATCACTATTTGTCTAGTTGTCGTCAATTTCTTATCTTTCAAATATAATTGAGTTTGATATTTAAATTTCATAGGGTTGAAGAACCTCACCTCCCCTATGTATGATAATCTTTTGAGAATTTTTAAAAACTTTATTTATAATTTTCACAAAGTTTATAGTTGTTTCCACTTGATATGTGACTGTCTTGTTTTCATGTCCTATTATTTTCTATCTTTCATGTGCAAGTAGCAAGTATTGACAATTAGTAATATAATACTCTCTCTATTTCTAAATAAATGATATTTTAAAAAATTTACATTTTAACCGAGGCAATTGTATAAATGACTAAATTAGTTTTCTTCATTAACTCACTTGTTGCTCTTGAATAGTGTGTTACTCTATTCAATAGTAATAAATAACGTTGAGAATCATGAATGGCAAGGGCATGTAACAAAAAAAAATAGTTAAAAGTTATCTTAAAATCGATAATATGTATTTAGGAGCAAAATTTGAAAACTAGAAAAACATATATTCAGAAAAAGGTAGTATTGTGCAGCCGTACATGTAAAAAGTGACACAGTGCATGTCTTAGCTTGGCAGATAAAATACTACTCGCTCCGTTCAGAAATATAAATCCTATAGTTTAAATAGTTTTGTTTAGAAATGTAATACTTGTATGTAAATCTAATGAAATTTTTTTCTATTATACCTCTATTTATTCTCTCTTAACTATATACATTTGTTCATTACCACATACAGTATTATCTCATATCTTTCAAGACAATAAAGTGGGGTATTTAAGTCATTTTCTATTATATTTTTCTCAATTCTATGGCAACCTTAATATTTATACAAAGTTAAAATACATTTTATATTTTTGAACAAATAGAGTATGGTTTCTGGGCCTTTTTGGAAAGGAGGAAGCGGGGTTCACAAAATCGGTAGATTTTCGTTGATTTTCGCGGTTTTTTATCTTACTGAGCTGGTTTGACATATAAAACCGATTAGTAAACCGGTTAAATTAAAAAAAATATGCTGCACAAAACCGACCAGTTTTCGATCAAAACTGATCGGTTTGGTGTCAAAAATCGTGTGGTAGTGCGTCAGATTTCAACATGTGGTTAAAACCGGTTGGTTTTCGATAAAAACGATCGATTTTCTATTTTTTTATTTTTTAAAAAAATTATGAATTCTTATCCCTTCGATTTCTGACGATTTTTCAGCGAATTTCAGCTTGGTATTTTTTACTTTTTAATTTTGATTTTTTAACATTTTTTTAGTCTCGATATTGTCAACCCTGGAGAAAGATTCCGATTAGGACGAACAAACAAGGAGGCAGTCCTTTATAGTTTTGAATACGCAGCCGCTGATATGTCTCAGTTGGAACTTTCTATTGGTGCGAGCAACTGAAAGTCGAAAGGGATGTGTAACTGTGTAGGGAGTATTGAACTAGGGGAGGTAGAAAAAAAGTCCAGAAAGCAGCTGCCTGCACGGAAATGGTTAGTTATACTTGTATTTTTTGCATTAGCATATAGGAGCACTACTACCTACACGCTGGCCAAACTGTTGTGTACCCCTAAAAGAAACAACAGCTTACATGTTCGTCAGCTTGCAGGTTGCAGCTGGGAAGACATGAGTAGAGGTGGGCACTGGGGATGTGTTTACTTGGGTTGGCCTAAGGTAAGGTGGTCTGATACGGTCTAAAACACGGCTCGGTACGAAATGGGTTGGGCCAGGTCGGCACGCCACTATTCGTCTGGCTAGGCCAAGTAGGGGAAGGAGGAGTCCCGGCGGCCGGCCTGGGGGGAGGGGCCTGCGACCGGCAGCCGAGCCGGAGGTAGCCACCGGTGGAGTCGATGACCGGCAGGAGGGAGGAGCCAAATTGGGAGATTGGGGAGAAGAATGAGAGAGGGAGTGTGTGAGTTTGTCTCCGTGAGAAATGAATGATCGGGAAGGGTCCGAAGGGATAAGGCAGTAGGAAAAGAAAAAGAAAGGAAGAAAAGAGAAGGGGAGAGAGATAAAAAAGAAGGAAAAATAAAGAAAAATAGGAAAATAATATTATTAATAATAAATTTTTAATAAATAATTTTTAATAAACAAATGATGTCTGGGCCGACGCACAAAACTAAAAATGCACGAAATTGATAACTAAAATAGCATTGACTTTCCATGTCACTCTCTCTCCCTCCGACATTTTATATCACTCTTTAGTCCCTCTCTCTCCATACGATTCTTTATGTCACACACACTCTCCCTTCAACTCTCTATTTCACTCTCTCTGGTTTACTCTCACTCTCTCGGTCACTCTCTCTCCCTCTCTTTGGTTGGCTCTCATTTGTCTTTCTCGCTAGTTGGCCGCACTATCAGCCACGTTATGGTAGCCTCTTCTTTATATTTTTCGCTAGTTGTGCCACACTATCACGCACGTTATGGTAACCTCACCGTTGTCTTTCTCGATACGCCACCGCCCTCTACCTTCCTGAGGCCCCGATACCATGCTCCCCCGCATCTGCTATCCTTTCGTCCTCATTCCTCATCAACCCCATGGTCCCCATCTACCACTACATTGATATTAGAGCACTAGCCACAACTATGAATTCCAAGCTCCAGAAGTTTATGGAAAGATAAATCGTTTCACCCTTTAGTTATGGGATTGAGAGAGAGAGAGAGAGTTGAGACAATTGAGAGAGAGCGACAGGAGAGAGATAGCGCGGAGAGAGATTGAGAAAGATGGGAGAGATGGGCAAGAGGGGAGAGAGAGAGCTAAGGGAGATTGAGATACTCTCAATCTCCCTTAGCGCTCTCTCTCTCTCTCTCTCTCTCTCTCTCTCTCTCTCTCTCTCTCTCTCTCTCTCTCTCTCTCTCTCACCCGTCTGTCTTAATATGTCCCTCTCATCCGTCTCTGTCGATCTCTATCGCTTGTCTCTCTCACTCTTTCTCGCACATTGCCCCCTCTCTCGCCCATGTTCAGTACATCATCTCACTCTCTATAACTGTTCAAGGATAAATAAAATTTTTTTTTCATAATATTTGGCTCATTTTCTCTCGTCGTAATAGTGCAAATGTGTTAGACCTGGACCGACACGGCCGAAGCAAGCATGAAGCGTAAATGGATCAGCACAGCACGGCACGATCAGCACAGTGGACTGTCATGACCCGACATGATTTACGATACGACGCCCACCTCTTACTTGAGTGTGAGAAGGTGAGGAAATGAGACAGCCCACGGTCACCAATGGAGATTACGGACGCCCAAAGTTTGGCCTTGTTCGGTCAGCTTGTGCCTGCCGTTTTGTTACAGATTTCTAAAACAATGTTATGCACAAGGTGGTAGCCGGTAGGGCTGGGCGGTACATAGGATAAGCAACCTACCGAACCGGCCCAACCCAGTCTGTAGAGGCGACTGATACATGGGTTGGATCCAGTTAACAAACGAACCCGTCTGTCTATCTACTCAACCGGGTTGGTGACCCACCCAAATCGTTGAACCAAGGCGTCGCCACCCTCCCTGACCTCACCGCCGAGCGTCGGTGACCTCCGTTGCCTTCCCCAGCGGTCCCGTAGGCGCATAGATTTTTCTGCTCCATCTCTCCCATCTAATCCTCCATCGTCTGGAGCCGTCGAGATCGTCGTGCTTCTCCCTTCCGTCCAGACACACCGCTAGGGACTACCTTCCTCTGCTCCGACCTCGGGCTGCCGGTCCGTGTATAAATCCAGCGACGGAGTCAGAAAATTTCAAAGGAGGGGACAAGAATGAAGTGAATCTCTACTAATGATTACACAGTTGTACTAGATACTAGATTAATAGGGTTTGGATTGCACATACACACTGTCCGTCCTAAACAACCGGACTCCTGGCGCAGTGGCGCTGGCCGCGACTGGCGAGACGCAAGAGCGACGGACATAGTAGTCAGGGAGGGAGTACGCCACACGCGAGGCGAGTCACGGAGGGACCGAGGGAGCACGCTAGACCGTGACGTCGGCAACCGGACGCGAGAAGTTGCGAGACCAGCTGGGACGCGATAATTCGGTCTCCCGTCCGACCGTCTCTCCACGAGTCCATGTCTTCACGAATAACGAGTCCCTACCAGACACCAGCCCTCCTGACTCCTAGTCCTGTTGGGCCAACGACGCCGACCGGGCCAGGCCCCGGCTCCGCCTGTGTATATATCCATGGCCTTTTCCTTCGACCTGTGTCTCTACTTTTTATTGTGACAGAATCGCCTTTGTATGCCTCACATTCACTTGATTAGTGATGATCTAGTTCTGTTCTTGTGATTGTTGGTATGTTTGCTCTGTTCTTGTGGGTAGAAATCTATCTCTTGTTTTGCGTGTTTTTTTTCTTGTTCCAAATTTGTTGTAAAAATTTGGTCATATACTTACATTGTTCTAGAGTTTACTTTTAAATATATATTTTCATGCAATTCCTTAATGCTCGGGTTTCTCTAACTAATTAAAAAGAACACAAAAACATATACTACTTCGATGAGCTACTACAGTACTATGCCCTATTGGATGATAAGATCAGCAACAAGCATGTGCACATTATACAAAGTCATGTACTACTAGTCTAGCTAGATATGAACTTCCATAGATTATACTAGCGTAGTTAATTCATCGTTGCTTTATCTTTGAACAGTCCATGTATATTTGTTCTGTTTGTAAAGCACCTTCAGTTTAGTCTCTCATAACTTTGTTTTAATGTTCCCATGCCGTGCATTACTATTCCAAACTTGAATTTGTATATATAAAGATACTGACTTAAGTTTGCTCTTGAACTTTTAGTCTGATTTGTGGGGAACAAACTTGGTCTAGCTAGTCTGATTTTTATTTGTCGGAGAGTGTGATAGAGGGATGTTAGCTTGTTTGTTTGGATTACATATCCTTTGCAAGAACATCCTGTTTAAATGTTTGCAATTTGCAAGAATTCACATCCATGATGTTTCTATCTATTAGTAATAATACATGGTTTACTCACGCAAAACTCAGAGATGATGTATGCTTTACATATATCCATACTCTGTACTTTATAAACTTCTATATCTATCTATCCATCTATCTATCTATCTATCTATATATATATATATATAATAGGACGGCGGAATGGGACATCATGATTTCAAATGCGCAAATTCACACTAAATTTAGGTATATTTTTCAAATATTTCAGTTTTAGGGTATATACCCATCTATTACAATTCAATAAAGCACACACCTTTGAAAAAAATATACTCAAATTCAAAGATTTGAACGAATTTAGATTACATGCTTTGTTGATTTATATATAAAATCAGCACATACCTACAATCAAATTACCATAAAAAAGGAAACACTAGTTTGAATTTCAGTTCAAACTAGTGTTTGAACTAGTTAGTAAACTGGTTAAAGTCAACATCCTGAAATTTTTAAAATTTTTCGCATACAAATACATATGAAAAATACTCGTTTTAGATCATGGTGGCCAAGCACTATAGTGCCCCAAGTAATTGTACTATATATATACATATATATATACATACATACATATAGATATACACACACACATATACATATATATATACTAATATACATATATATACTAATATACATATAGATATATATATATATAGATATACATATAGACATACACACATATATACATACATATATATAGATATACATATAGATATACACACACACACATATATATATATATATATATATATATATATATATATATATATATATACATTTACATAAACATATACATATATATGTGTGTGTATAAATGTTTGTGTATGTGTCTATATCTAACCTGTCCCAACCCGCCGGGTAATTAGTATCATGAATAGCCCTACAAGGTGGTGAGTGCTTCAAAGATCCACACGGGTGAAGATTCTAGGTTCAAGAAGGAGCAGTCAATGTGTGGTTCAAAAGTTCCGTGTAATTAGTATCATGAATCCACGATAACTACAAGAATGTAGTAAACATAGTACTACATTCATAGTAGTTCGAATACAGAAACCAAATTCCATGGAAAGTATGCGCACCATACATGGTGTTAGCAAGGGAATCCATGTGGTTATTGGAAAACGAAAATATAGAAAGAATGAAGCAACGTACGACGTACAGTACCTGGACAAAGTTGCCAAGGCAGAGTATTTGAAGCAGTATATCTAGTATGAACCCTCAGACTAAATAGACAGGAAAACAGATTCAGCTTTGTTGGTAAGGTATTTGAGAGGATCAGAAAAATATTAATACATGAGAAAATCTGAAACTGGAGCCTGGAGGTAGTTTCCTGCAAAAAAAAAATGAACTTGCGCTGTTTCAGTGTTTCTTCCCTCCGTTCTAAGCCCAAGAAACATTGAACGCCTGTTCACTCACAAGTCATAACACCGCGCTCCTAGATGCAAACGAACAAAGATTTGGCCCCAAGACGACAATGCATAGAGTTAAAGACTGTCCTGAAGTTTTCATCAACCACTGCCTGGTAGACGGAAACTTCATACTTACTCTCACCCGTGGCTTGCCGTACTTTTTATAGCAATAAAATTCAGAGTCTCAAGTGTGACAAACTTAAACAAACAAACTGATTCTATGACGTGCGAGTTATAAGACCAAATAAGTGTAGCAAACTATAATTGTAGTAACGAATCAAACACCTGTCTAAGAAATTATGACACGTCTAAAGTTAGGTGTGACAACGTTAGACTGCAAACCAAACAGCCCTAGGTCTCATGTAATTTTAACTCTCAGTCTCCCAGAGGTAACAAATAGCAATCTCCATCGTATAAAGCGTAGTAGGATGCCCGTGGTCATAGTTCCAGGCAGTGAGCAAACTACAAGGATTCATGCAAACTGATATAGGTAGGAAAGTACCCTTAGTTCACAAAAGTTTTATGCTCCATCAGAGAAGTCGTGTTGCATTCCTTCAGATTCATTCACATTGCTTGTCCTAATGTTTTAACCCAACTAATTGTCTAATGCCCCAATCAGTGCAACTTAACAGCATTTTTTATGAAATCCCTACAGCCCCTGACACAAAGACAAACCAGATGTTTCGGAAAGAACTTCAGAACATGGGAAATGCCTACTTTCAGAAGAACTGTCCTTTTAATCTGTTATTCTTTGCAATGCTGAAATACAATGAAAAAGGTATCTCTATTAGTGGCTGAGCAGTATTCTTCTACCAGATGAAATGGGCAACTGAAATCACGGAGCAAAAGAGATGAAGAGTGGTACTGTTGTGTAGGCATTGGTATTTCTTCTCTCCTTAAGAGGGGCCTTTGTACATTCTTATCCCCAGTGATGTGTATGCAGTCCACTAGATGTTTTTTTTTTAAAAAAAAAGTCACATTTCTCAACACAACAGAAAGTCTAAAACAAGTATCAGACATAAGACAACTAGAAGTATAACGATATAAATCAAGTCAAACTTGTGCTTCTGATTTCGGCGTCCCACAGATTGCAGCATTTTTGCCCCAGCTGCACCTCTTGTACCTGGAATCCTGACTCCACCAACTGGATTTAGGCCCTGTTTGTTTCCTTCTCCAACTTATATAATCCAGCTTTTTGGTGTTGGATTATATAAGCTGGATTATGTAAGCTACCTTTAAATAAGCCGGTGGGTTGTTTGTTTTTCCTGGATTATTACTGTGTTGGATTATTAATTTGAGATTATATAAGCACCCTAATGGCTGCTTATAGATTATTATAATCTCATGCTTTAGATTATATAATCTAGATTATAATCTAGGCTGTTTGTTTCCCCATTAACTTATATAAGCTGGATTATATAATCCATAGGGCAAACAAACAGGGCCTTAACAGACAACTGATAATAAGGATGAGATAATTGGCGCTGAAACGTATATGTAATGTGGAAGGGAAGGCTTGCAGATTGTTCGGCAACAAGATGGGATGGAAGTGGAATGAGGAGATCAAGTTATCCGTTCTCTAATCGATGCTGCCTGGACAATGTAAGAAAAGAACACGTACCTTCTTTCATGGGAAAGAAAAGGCAGATGTACCTTCAAGCAGGTAAAGCCATTTACTCTCGAGGAAGAAAACAGCGAGATAATGTAGCTGATGGTACGACATCAAAGTTGATTGCGGAACATGCATTTCTATCAAAAGATATAGTAAGATAGTTGGCAACAACTTCAGGAACTTATTATTAAAAAATTAGCTATATGGTGCGCTTTTTCCTTCAAAAGAACAGAGATAATGGTTAAGTGAAGCATATACCAGATCTAGTGGGTCGCCTTAGCAAAATGAGGAGTCGCAACTCGCAAATCTAAAGAATGCTCAACAATAGACCGACCCACAGTAAAATATCGAAAGAGTAAGAGACAGAACCATGGGATTTGATTGCTAACCACTTCCAACTCCATCAGGTTATAAAATAGGTGCAACCAATGGCATGGCCAATAAGCATTTTAATAAGCTCAAGACCAATCCTTCCAAATCATCTAACAGGTATGAAAACTATTACGAACATCGTCTGATTCTTTCACGCGCTCTGAAAAGGGCGTAGCGGCTCAACCACCAGCAGTTGACAAATAGAACAAATCAAGTTAATTGGGACAGAATCTATTCTAACACTGCGCCGAAGCAAACATCCATCCAGATCCAATTGGTACACCAGCTTTCCTCACATGGCATGACAGCTCGGTTAGTGATCAGGTAAGGAAACAGCAAAAAAGGGATGTGTGAAACATGTACTCAACTAACAATTACAAAAACATTGCTAAGGATAAATTATGCAAACAAGTAGTCTAAGGAGCAAATTGAGCACATGCAAACCCTGAGACGAGCTGACAAGTAAATCTCATCTTTTATGAGATGAGAAACCTTAAAAACACATCCACATTCTCCCTTGGAAAGCAATTCTTATTTCACATTGTATTAGAATCCTTCGCCTGTTGTGCTATAAGCTGTTATACACTTATAGTAGGCAACAAATAAACACTCTACTTCATTTCCCATTCAAAATGCAGGCAGCGCAGTGGTACATTGGATATGGTATACATTGAACAAGATGGGCATACTCATGTATAATTGCCTAAAATCAAACACAAGTAACAGAGAACTCAACAAGACAGTTAGAACACAGCTATAGATCACACGAAATTAACCTTTATATCACAACATCAGCCACCCTTTAAATCAACTTCAT
The DNA here is from genome assembly GCA_036346355.1 of Rhipidocladum racemiflorum. NCBI lineage: Eukaryota > Viridiplantae > Streptophyta > Magnoliopsida > Poales > Poaceae > Rhipidocladum > Rhipidocladum racemiflorum. Next base: position 62,637,679 of record CM070576.1, on the reverse strand, counting down.
CAAGAATTCTCACAAATTGCTGTGATCCTCAATCGGGGTGGTTGTTCTGGTTCAGCATTCCTTTTCCAGAAGGCGCGCCGCCACCATACTTCAAACCCCCTCTGAATGTTCGGGCAGTCCTCCCCAGAATTGAGAAACCGATTAAACCACGCTAGCAGGATCTCCTGCTGATTTGCAAGCGGCAGTGTCAGGATCGTGTTTGCCAGCCCATCCTCAACCAAATGTCGATCAAGCCCCTTGCATGCTCGCCGCATCCATCCAAAGTCCTCATAGAAGGCCTCGAGCCAGGTACTCAAGAGTTGGCAGCGTGCCTCTTTGGACACTAAGATCTGCCCCTTGCCAACCCCGACGAAGAGTCTCGCCGTCACTCGGCTCACTTCATAGCGGTGTATTGCCGGTACTTTACCGTGCATCTCAGCCAACTCAGTCTGCATCGTCCATGTCCTCAGGAAGTCCTCAGCAATCTGGCGCTCAACTAGGATGTCGAGCATCCAATGCAGGTTGTCAGCCTGCCTGGCAATCTGCGCCAACTCCGATTGGTCACCCCCTGCAGCCCTTACAAATTGCTCACGCAGCAGGCACAAGCAGCCGTTGCATGCCGAATAGAGCGACTCCTTGCGGAGGTCACCACCAATGGCTCCGCCACGTGATGCGCTGTTCTCCCTGAGCATTTTGGACACCAGCCCCTTCATCTCCCTCCTTGCCTTCTCATCCTTCCCTTCCAGGACAACCTGCAAGAGCCTGACTAACACCTCCTCACCACCACCAGCATTGCCACTGCCATTGCAACTCCCTCCCACCTCCACCTCCTCAGCGACTGCAGAAGGCGCCAGCTCCAGCGATACCCTCTTAAGCACCTCCCCGGCGCCGGAGCTCTCAAGGTGCAGCTGCGTCAACAACGCCGCAACTTTCTCATCATCATCCTCCGCCCACGGCGCCGCCTCCAAATACTCCAAGCAAGATAGCACCCCAGCATCGAACACGATGGCCGCGGACACCTACAAATAGAACACAGAAATGAAGGACCAAAAATCAACGATTCCAACTGAACATAGGACATAGAGAGAGAGAGAGAGAGAGAGAGAGAGAGAGAGAGGTCGCACCTTCAGAATGCCAAGAACCTTGTTGACATCCTCCCGCATGAGCCTCCGGCGGAGATCCTTGCAGTACATGAGACGCAGCGTCTCGACGTACACCTCGACGTCGTCGCAGTCTGAGATCTCGACGATGTGCGGCAGTGTCCGCTGCTGCTTGGACCACCGGTCCGACAGCTTGGCGGCAAAGAACCTGCTGTGCGCGACGAGTATGTGACGGTGGACGCAGAGCGTGACGGAGAGGCCGTCCTTGGAGCTGAGCGTGAGGCGGACGTCGGAGGAGTCGGCGTCGTTGAACTGGTTGCCGGGGCTGCAGCTGCCGATGAGCTCGGCGACGCGCTCCTGGAGCAGCATCTTCCTGTCCATGGAGCGCGCGGGCGGCAGGGGGTGCGGCTGGGGCGGGGTCGGGATGGAGTGGATGGCGGCGCCAGTGCGGGGGTGATAGTCCTGCTCGTTGGCCATCATGTCGAAGAGTGTGGGGCTGGAGCGCGTCTTGTCGAGCGGCAGCGGCGGCGGGGACATGGGATTGAGGAGGCCGGCGTTGAGCGCGGAGTTGAACTTGGTGTAGCTGGAGGGGTAGGACGGCGGGTTCGGGGTGGCGTAGGAGGCGGCGCTGGCGGGCGGCTGCTGCGGGGGGTCCATGGGGTCGGCGCGGGGAGGGGAGGAGGCGGCGGCGGTGGAGGAGTGGGAGTGAGAGGAAGCGGGGTGCGGGGCGCAGCACCAGGAGGAGAGGTCGTGGGGGACGAGGTGGGAGGGGGAGGGCTTGGGGAGCGGCCTGGATCTGGAGGCAGCGGCCATATTTGGGTCGGTGGTGGGGCGTGGGGATTCTCGCCGCGCGGGGGCAGCGGGCACGGGAGCGGTTGTCGTCTTTTGAGGCGCGGTGGGGTGGGGAGTAATGGATGGGCCTCCGCGGGGGGGACCACCCCATGGCTGTGCCCGCCCAGTGAATGAATGCTGCCGCCGCCGCGTCGGTACCGTGCTGGATTGGAGTACCGGACTACTATGATGTGCATGCGGTCGACATGCTCCTGTACCTTCAAAGTATTGACACCTTCACCCTGAATAGATAGTATTATGGTAGGATAGGAAAAAAAATCCATAAACACTTTTATATAAGCTAGTATCTGTTAGTTAAATTATCTAAGTGCTAAGACTTGATCTCATCATCATCTAGCCTAGGTCATGATCACTAGTATGCGGAAAAGCATTAGGTAAACTAACCCGGAGAAGAAGATGTCGCCATTAGTGATTGCTCGGTGATGTTTGATGTCAGTGAGGAAGAAGCAGTCGTCGGGGTTCCCTCGATTGCTGATGGAGAGAACCAAAAACACCGTGAAGGTCCTTCACAGTGGTGGAGACGATCTTCGTTAGCCTTTGCACCAAAAGACTTAGATCGGAATAGCTCTTATCGGAGGCTTCTTGAACTCTAGATGCAACTACCATCGAGAGTCCCGGTTCCTCCCTTTTATATGGCGCTAGGCAACGGGACCGAAACCAAAACAATACTCTGGTGCGCTCCCGATCGTGCGCGTCTAAGGCTAAGAGCGTGGTGGCAGTTAGATCCGGGTTTTCCGGGATTTCTGTTATCCCAACCGAAATCACCACCAACAGTATCTAGTACTTTTCGTGTCGCATTCTCGTTTATTTTGTTCTCTGTAAGTTAAGTAGATTTGTAAATTCCTCTTGATCACGTATTTAAATTATTTTCTAGGAGTTTTAATTATCTTTGACACTTGTCTTAATGATTACAGTATTTATTAAGTGGTCTCAACATTTATTTTTGAGTGATTTTAGTATTAAAACATCAGTAATGAGATGGTGTATTATTGCAAGTACAGTAATAGTCCAAACAATTCAAATAAGTCTTAAGATCACTGAAACAAGTATCAACACCACTAAAACAAATGTGAAGAATAATAAAAACTAATGGAAATAGTGCTAACATATAGCCAGGGTATTTGTACGCTAACTTAACTTCTAAGAGGCAAATTAAAAGGTAATTAGAAATGGGCGTCAAATTGAAAATTTTGATGACTCGTGGGGTGTTTTATGAATTTTTCCCTTCTATTATTTGACACAACAACAAATATATGTATACAAAATACCATCTTGGTCTCCTTTATTTGGTCATTTATTGCTCTCGAATATTGTGTGTACTTTAGTCCACGTTAATAAAACAACTTTAAAAATAGGAACCAAAGGGAAATGTGATGATAATTAATATGTCCATAAAATGTAAAGCATAGGCCAATGTGCTCATAAAAAAAGCTCATAAATAAAGACTCGGTCCCAAACCAAATATCTGGTTACGATTTCCAACCAAAGTTAAAATATAGATACATGAGACTATCACAGACCAGTTATACATACACTGGTCGGTAACAATATATTCTATTACTCTGACCTCATTCAAGTCGGATATAGCATAGTTTTCACCCCCGCCTAGATGAGGTCGGGAAGGAAGTTAGGGCCTGTTTGGCAACAAAGTATTTTCATAGTTTCTAGGCAAAACCATGGTTTTGGAGAATACCGTGGTATTTTTGGCAACATGGTATTTGGAAGCAACCCAAAAAACTCTTTTTTGAAAACCATGGTATTGCCAATACCATGGTATTTTGGAGTATTGAAAACTCCACTCAGAGTGGAGTTTTGGGCTTTTGGTGTTGGTGTAGAGAGTGAGAGGTGTCAATACTTTGAAAATACCATGCAAAAGACTTTGTAGCCAAACAGTTTGTAGTTCCAAGAAAAAATCATGGTTTCAATAGTGGTAGGTGAAACCATGGTATTTATGCAAAAAAAAATTTCTAAGCCATGGCTTTGTAATACCATGGTATTGAAAAACTTTGCTTCCAAACATGGCCTTATCTCTACACAAGGATAACGTGCGGAAGACACTTTTTCTGACAGGTACAAACAGAGACGTCTTCAGACAAAGAGACACCTCTTCAGCGAAGAGGCACCTTCTTAGACAAAGAGACGCCTATTATCAAAAAAAAAAAAAAACAATGTAGTGTGATATTTATAAACAGTTTGTATTCTGTGATCTAATAAAGAAGCAATCCCATTTTCTACTATTTTTAATCTCTCTTTTTTGATAAAGGCAACTAAAATCATATTTATAAGCTCAATTTAGGGACCCTCGGGTCTTAAACATTGATAGTTGGCACTAAAGGGAGGGACTTCGTCAAAAAGAATATTAAAGAAGGCAATGCATTGTCGCCAGGAGCCATGTATGAAGAGAATTCATTCAACCCCATTCCACCAACCAAACGGCGCCAGAACACACACTCTCTCCTCCTCAGCACGGGACTTGGCGTACAAATGTTTTCGACCATCAAGCCTCAAGTAGACTCCAAAATCGCTTTAGTGCTTTGCTTAATTACTTCCCACAAAACCGGTAATACCGGATTAGATGTCCCAAGGAATAAACAGTTCAATACTATATTTTCTATCTACATGTGTCATCGCTGTTACATATTCTTCAAGAGAAAACAAGACAGTACCCCTGCCACTGCAACTAACAAAACCAAAACCACCATATCCCATTGCCTCTCGTGTGATCTTGCCCTCTTGTTAAGGCAGGCAGGCGAGACGTTACAAGTACAGCAACTGCCCCCTCCATCTGGAAGAAAAGTTGGTATAAAGACCTTGTCACATTATCGCATGTTAATTTAATAGTAAAGGTCTTAATGTGACAAGATTTAATAGTAGTCTTTATTTTGGGAATTGCTAATTTAATGTGTCATTATCATGTTTTCTCTTTGTGACAAGTGGCAAACACATTCTTCCTTCCCCACTTTTCTTCCCTTTCAAATGCCCTCTTATTGTGAAAAGTGGTAGCACATTCTTCCTTCTCTCTCGAAGACTCTCTCATCGTGATACGTAGCGCTATCCCCTTCATACCCATTCCTCCACCATTACCTTCCCCTCAAACTCAAAATAGCTTTTGTATTTCAAATTCCCCAAATTTTTTAAAACAAGTATTGTTTTAACCAATTTCAAAAGTTTTTTTAATAGAAATTTTCAAACCAAAAGTTTTTTAATTGAAAGTTTTTAGAGTTGAAACTTTTCGATTTGATTTTTTTGAGTTTAAACTTTCTAATTTAAAATATCTTGAAATTGAAACTTTTTTATTTAAATTTTTTTGAGTTGCATTTTAAATCGAACCCTTTTGAACCAAAAGTTTTTTTTTAATCAAAACTTTTCGAACTGAAAGTTTTTGAATTGAAATTTTTCAAAGTTAAAATTTTTTGGTTTGAAACTTTCCAATGTGAAAATTTCCGAGTTGAAACTTTCTAATTTTAGAATTCTCGATTTAAATTTTTTTAGTTGAAAATTTCTAATATTAAATTTTCCAATTTGAAACTTTTCGAGTTGAATGTTTCTGTCGGGGATTGGCTATCTGGCAAAAGACCACGGTACCCCCGGGAAAAGCTAAACCCGCCGACCAAGCAACACTAAAAGAAGATGCTCGGAGAACGGAACGAGCATCCCTCCTTCTCCTCCGAGCATACGCATTTGCACCTTCGCCGCATACCAAACACACCCCCACGAGCAAGCATGCTCAGAGGCCACGACCCGCCGGTGATTTGGCCTGGTGCCCTGGCCAATGCCACAAGGAAGGAAGGTGGCAACCAATCAAACCGAGATCAAGGGAAATCATACCGAATTCAAATAGCGCTGGTCAAGGGACAAGGATCGTAGAAACGATCCTTGGCTACGATCCCAGGAGGTAGTTACCTGTGTACCTCTAGTCGTAGTATTTAAACCCCTGAAGATCCTGTAAAGGGGAGGGACACGGAGATAGAATACAATACACTCGAGTAGGGCTATTATCTCGGCGCGAGAGGCCGAACCAGGATAAAACATCGTGGCTCCACCCTTCCTCTTCCTCGAGCTCGCCGTCAACGCCCTCTTCTGGCCCTCATGACGGCTCTGGATCCCCATTCAACAAGTAAGCTCGACGAGCCCGTTCTCCAATCGCCGATACCGGGCCGTCGTCGGTAGGATCGGCGATTCTTTGCCAAAGGAACTCGAAGACATCATCTTCCACATCCTGATGACCGACATCGCATAACTTATGATAAGGTAAGATGCGAAAAAGAAAAGTTCGTTACCTCAAGCAAATAGTACTTAGGCGAAGTCAAGCTTCGCTTTGTGCCGAGCAAGTTCTTCCTCAGCAAATTTCATCCTCTTGCCCGAGCAAAGCTTTTCGGCCGAATCAGACCGAGTAAATTTTTAGCTCTGACGTGTGTTTCTTCACAACGGACGCATTGCACTCAGGAATTGATCTTGTTATATCTCGAAAATCGCTCTTATTCCTCCGAGCACGTGTTTCGCTCGGAGACGGCCGGTGTTCCGCCCCGAGCACGTACTTCGCTCAGGCGCGAGTCTCTCCATCCGAGCACGCTAAGCTACGGATCTGTTCGCTCATACGGCACGTGACTTCGCCGGGGCGAAGTCTTCCCTCCGAAAGCACGCTGCTTTCGCTTCTGGGACTAGTCGTGTTCCGCTACCGAGCACGCATTTGCCGCGCTCGGGCCAGTCTCTCCTCCGAGCACGCTGCTTTCGCTCGGGACTGCTTCGTGGATTATTCATGTTCCGCGCGCCGAGCACGTGCCCGGCTCGGGCGCGAGTCTTCCTCCGAGCACGCTTTGCTGGGCCTGGACTGTCGTGTTCGTGCACCGTGCACGATTTCGGGCGCGATTCTCCTTCCTCCGAGCACGCTGGCTCGGGCTGTGGATCGTTTCGCTCGCCGAGCACGCATTTCGCCGGGGCGCGAGTCTCTCCTCCGAGCACGCTGCTTTCGGACTAGTCGTGTTCCGCGCCGAGCACGCATTTCGCCGGGCGCGATTCTCCTCCTCCGAAAGCACGCCGCTCGCCGGATCGTTCTCGCTCGGCACATCGCATTTCGCCGCGCGAACGCTCCCCTCCGAGCACGCTGCTTCGCTCTTCGGACTAGTCGTGTTCCCGCCCGAGCACGCATTTCGCCGGCGCGAAGTCTCTCCTCTCCCGAGCACGCGCTTTCGCTTTGGATCTGTTCGTGATTATTCATGTTCCGCCGAAAGCACGCATTTCGCCGGGCGCGAAGTCTTCCTCCGAAAGCACGCTGCTTTCGGGCTCGGGACTAGTCGTGTTCCGCTGCCGAAAGCACGGCCGGGCGCGATTCTCTCCCTCCGAGCACGCTGCTTTACGCTAGGATCGTTCTCGTTTCACACCGGCACGTGCTTTCGCCGGGCGCGAAGTCTCTCCTCCGAAAGCACGCTGCTTCGCCGGACTAGTCGTGTTCCGCGCCGAGCACGCATTTCCGCCGCGCGAGTGTCTCCCTCCGAGCACGCTGCTTTCGCTCGGGGATCGTTTCGTGGATTATTCATGTTCCGCGCCGAGCACGTGTAGCTCGGGCGCGAGTCTTCTCTCCGAGCACGCTGCTTTCGCTGGGATCGTTCTCGTTCCGCCGGGCATCGATTTCGGCGCGAAGTCTCTCCCCTCCGAGCACGCTGCTTTCGCCGGGGACTAGTCGTGTTCCGCCGAAAGCACGATTCGCCGGCGCGAAGTCTCTCCTCCGAGCACGCGCTTTAGCTGGGGACTCGTTTCGTGATTATTCATGTTCCGCGCCGAGCACGACTTCGCCGCGCGAGTCTCTCCTCCGAGCACGCTGCTCGGGCCGGATCGTTCGTGATTATTCATGTTCCGCGCCGAGCACGCATTCGCGCGAAGTCTCTCCTCCGAGCACGCGCCGCTGGGATCGCTTCGTGATTATTCATGTTCGCCGCCAGCACGCATTTACCGGGGCGCGAAGTCTCTCTTCCGAGCACGCGCTCGGGGGATCGTTTCTGCTTCCGCGCCGGCACGACTTTGCTCGGGCGCGAGTCTCTCTTTTCCGAGCACGCTGCTTTCGCTGGATCGCTCTATTCGCGCTGAAGCACGCATCGCGCTCGGGCGCTGAATCGTTTCCTCCGAGCACGTTACGCTGGAGATCGCTTAGGTTCTCGCGCCGAGCATGTTTCGGCGTTGAGCACAGTCCTCTGAGCTTTATTTCCTGGACGCCTGGTCCATGTCCAGGATGCGCAGCTCGAGCCTGGCTCGCTCGTCGCCTTCCTCGAGCATTAGACCCATGCTCGATGTGGCAATGTGAGTCCGCTCGCACCGCTGCCAGCCTAGGCGCCTGGATCCATGCCTAGTTTCTGTGCATCTGATCCATGCATGGGATGCGGCGCATGTGTTTTTTTCACATTCTCGCTAGTTACATTTCCGCAGACGCCTGGTCCATGTCCAGGATGCACTGAGCCTGGCACGTGCCTGGCCTCGAGCATTAGACCCATGCTCGGATGTGGCAATGTGAGTCCGCCGCACCGCTAGTAGCTCAGGCGCCTGATCCATGCCTAGTTCCCTTTGTGCATCTCGATCCATGCATGGGATGCGGCATGTGTTTTTTCACAACCGCTAGTTACTCTTCCCCCGTGCATCTTATCCATGCATGGGATGCGGCAAAGATGTGTTTTTTCACACCGCTAGTTACCTTTTCCTGGGCATCCGATCCATACTCTGACGAGGTTCGATCGCGCTTTTATTTTCCTCTCTGCGGCTTGTGCTTATTTTTCCCCGAGCATGATTCGCCGTGATGTGATAAAGGTGGCCGCTCATCTGGCTGGGGTCTTTTCCCCGGTCATTTCATGCCCAGATGCTAAGGTAGGTGCTTCACCATCAAGAATTCAATCCTCCTTGACTTCTCGCCTCAAGGAGATAACTCCATCTCACTTGAGCCTCTGTGGACTAGTCAGTCGATTGGACTATTTTCTATAAGGACCATTCTCGCCTCGACAGGCCGACGAGCAACTCCCAACCATGAGCCTCGGATCGATACTCCGAGCGCGAGCCCCAAGCATTCTCAAGTCAGCTTGGGGATTGACTATCTCGATAAAAGATCGCTGTACCCTCGTAAGATCCTTCGGCTTACCGACCATACGGCATCAAGCAGAAGATGCTCGGAAAACCATCCGGAGCAACATAACTCCCGAAAGCATGTGTGTCTACCCATTCGCCATGACCATATCGACGATCACGAGCAACCATGCTCGTGAAGGCCACGCCGATTACCCGGTGGATGGTCGGGGACCTTGGTCATGCCACTAGAAAGGAAGATGGCAATCAATCCACCACAAATTCAAATTAATTGCGCAGATCAAGGGCCCCGGATCGTAAGCACTACTTGTTATGGAAACGTGGCGTAAATCTAGGGGTGGTTACCTTGTGTACAATATGAGGCTCAGATTTAATCCTCTAAACACACGTGAAAGGGATCCCGGTGAGATCCATGTACTTGTATCCATCATTTCAATAGAGAAAAACGCCACCAGCGACTGGATGTAGGGCTATTATCTCGATCATGAGAGGCCTGAACCAGGATAAAATCCTTGTGTTCCTGTCTGTTCTAACGGACCATCTTCCGCGTCTTCGATGCTACAACCTTTGGCAGAAAGGGGCTTTGGTTGATCCCTCGTTCAACAAGTAAGCTCGGCGGGAGCCCGTTCTCCAATCGTCGACAGTTTCTAATTTGAATTTTTTTCGACTTTGAACTTTCTAATTAAAAATTTTTCGGGCTGAAACTTTCTGATTCAAAAATTTTCAAGCTAAAAATTTTTAGTTGACTTTTTTTAAGTTGATGCTTCCTATGATAAATTTCCAAAGTTTTTTTTTTTTTGTTAGAGAGAAAGGGAGATAAGGGAAGTGAGTAGAAAAGAGAGAGAGAGAAATGAAGATTGATAGAGAAGATGCCACATAATATTTTAAAAGGATATTCTTAAATTTATTATTCTGAAACTAGTCGTACCCATATATTTCACCTCCATTGCAACAACACTCGGTTGCTTAGCCCCACCTCTACCGAATATCAATCTCCCTACCACACTTAGGGCCTGTTTATTTTTGCTTTGGATTCTTTAAAAGCTGATTTTGGATTGTGGTTGTAGAGAAGCTGATTCCCCAAAAGCTGAAATTCAAAAGCAAAAATAAAATGGATTGTGGATTTTAGTGTATAATGGGTGGGCTGGATTGTGAGAATCTATTTATAGAATCGGATTGTTTGTTTTTTATTTATCTTTTGAGGCAAAATTCCAGAATCAACAGCAAAAACAAACAGACCCTTAGAGCCATCAAAGGATGCCTCAAAGGTTCTTAGAATTTTTTTTTCTTTCTAGGAAGGAGGTAAAAGAGGATATACTTTGTATGTCGTGCCAAACATACACAATTGAAGAGTGAGAAAAAGAAATAAAAAGTGGGTACAGAAATGTGCAAAACCTACAGAATTAAAATCCTATAGAATAGAGTAGTGCCCTAGTTTAGCCTTAAACGAAACAGTAAGAACACCGATTAATTCACGTGCCTGCCGCCCTTGTTTCCCTTGCCGAACCAGACCGACGAATTCACGGACGCCGCGATCGATGGGCGACCATGTGCCTCCTCCTCGATAGCTTCGGCTTTTCGTAGCCTGCCACTGCATAGCAGTCAAGTGCATCCAGGGCTTTGGTTCCACCACAGGCACGCACAGAACAACCGGTTCATCCACGCAAGCGTTAGCCCTTGGTTCAGGGTTAACAAAACCGAACGAAATTCTCGAATTTCGTTCGGTTTTCGAGATTTCGAGCTCCACCGAAATATAAAACCGACCGGTAAACCGGTCCAGTTCAAAAAAAAATTCAAAAAATTCAAAAAATTTAAAAAAATTTATACTATGTAAACCGAGCGGTTTTTCGAGGAAACCGAGCGGTTTTTCGAGAAAACCGACGAAAACCGCTCAACAAACCGATCGCCCAAAAGGTTCAATTCGCCGAGCGGTTTTTCGAGGAAACCGAACGGTTTTTCGAGCAAACCGAGCGGTTTTCGAGGAAACCGATCGATTTTCGATTTTTTTGAATCTGATTTGAAATTTTTTTGTTCAAACACTCGGTTTTCAAACCCTTCGGTTTTTACCGATTTTCGAGCGGTTTTCGCGAAAAACCGCTACCGGCGGGGTCTCGATTTTCAATTCGAAAACGGTTTTGTAAACCCTGCCTTGGTTTTTTTCTGCTGCAAGACGAAAGCGCATAGTATAATTGTGCTCCATAAAAAGCGCATAGTGAGCAAATTCCGAATGCAGATGATGAGATGCCTTTCCTCGACATACAGGAAAGGTACTCACTGTTACGGTCTGCTGCTGCACGACTTAACTGACCTTCCTGGCTCCACCACGATGACAGACAGGTGTGTTATACTTCTGTATACAGTGAGAGAGCAACTTGGCATCACGGCATCAGTGCCACAATCCAACAATAGCCCTTTCAGTTTCAGATACACTAACAATCACAACGGGCAGACTTTGAGCATCCTGTCTAAAATCCATTCCTGAAAACATACCCTCGCGCTCTGCAGTACCTACATGTTTGTCTGGCCTATGCAGCACGCCCAACATTCCATGTGAAGTTGCACGAGTCTAGGAGTTGTATCGTCGTACTAACGATCGTGTAAACCGGACAGTCCGGCCATGTATCGCACTGCGTAGAGCTAATGTGGTACTTGAATTGTACGTGGTGCAGATCCAAAGACCAGCGGCAGTGCAGGTGGGTCGAATCCAAGGACCGACATTAACGGATGGAGGAAGCAAAAGTCAAGCCCGGCCGATGTCTAGCTAACACCATTTAGGGCTTCAGACGGACAGCGCTTAAAACCGAGTATTGATACTGATGTCCTACACTACACATGCTGGTGAAGTATGGACCGGGTGGTTGGAATCATCCAGGCATTGTGTTGCGGGGGGGAAAAAATGTTCGGTGATTCTTAAGATCGCCCTGGATTCTCCGTGTGGACAGTTTAAATCCAAACATGTGCGACATGACTCTTTCCATCCCTCGCGTCGAATCCCAGACGCCGCAATCCCTTGGCACCAAGCAGGCAAGGCAACCAAAGAGTTCGCCTGAGCTCACGTCAGGATCCAGAGCATCAGGTGATAGCCTGAAGCGCACGGTAGGGATGCCCAGAGTTCTGAGGTGTTGTCAACTGTCAAAACAAGGAAGGCCCGCCGGCCCCAGGTCGTCCACGGTTTGCAGACGGGCGGCACGGGCACGGCAATGACGGCGCCACCCATGCGACAACGCCGGCGCGCGCGGTAGAAGTACAACGCGTAGACCTGGCATGGATGTAAATGCGCGGTCTCGTTTGCCAAGATTTGCTCTTTCCCCATCGCGATGCCCTCGATTTGCTCGTCCGTCCTCTTCGCCCGCGCCGCCGCCGCCGCCATCGCTCTGGCCATCAGTCGTCCTCCTCTCCTGCGTCGCCTTCCGCGCTCTACGCCTCTGCGTGCGCCCGCTCGAGTGCTTCGCCAGCATTTTTATTGTTCTTCGGAGAAAACCGTTCCGATGGTTTAGTAAACAGCCCAACCGTCACAAATTGGGCCAAACTTGCAAACTGTCGCTGTAGTTTAATGTATTCGCCACAGCCCAATAGTCAACAAGGACGATTGGTTTATTTTTGCAAGTCCAAGTGTGCTCGAGGCCCATGGTGATGATTGTAGGCTTACTTCTGGGTCACCAAAGGCCCATGATGTGGGCTCAATATTCTATGCTTATATATACAGTTATACACCATAGTTACTCATGAAGGAAGCCTGCTGTGTACGAACAAACTTTTTAAGGAGAGGTTTCTCCTCTACAATTCTGATAGTCCCACGGTGAAGAGTCTGCGTATCAGAGTTTGAGTTTGAAACCGCGATACACCAATCGACCACCAAAGATGATGCACATGCAGTTTTTTAGCAAGACCCAATTAACCTAGCCTTATTAACAAGCTGCTAAAATTGGGCAGGCAATGAAATCCATATCGCCACGACCGGATAAGTTCTGCCACGTGTAAATGGCAGCAATTAGAGGCTCCAGTGCTCCACACGATAAGGCAAACCCTTTCCTGCACGGCAATCCAACCGTTGTTTCGGATAGTATGCAGCAGGACAGAGTTCGCGTGCATCCCCCGCAAGTCAGTACTGATTGCCGCCAACTTATCTTGACGAGGACCTGGCCTAATCTAATATAGGTATCGTCAGCCTACACGGTACGGCTACTGAGTGTGCGACACTTGGGACTTGGGAGAAGGCGAGTGGGGCGATCTGAACTGAACTAAGCAGGATCTCGCGCACCGACAGAGCGATCGGTAACTGGTTCAGTAAACAAGTTGCCTGTAGGCAAACAGAAACTTTGGTAAGGATGCCTCATGCACCGAAATTAACCAGACTTGGAAGCAAACCTATCCTAATAACGACGTCGTCGAAGCTAATACTCCATCATCCCTATCGTGTACGGCTTCTGAATCATGTGAGACGCTTGCAAGCAGACGAGGGGACAAGGCAAACTGAAAAAAAGAAAAGGTCCAGGCTTTATACGCACACCGACAAGAGGGATTGGTAATTAGCTCAAGTTAGAAGCGAAGATGCTACAATAAACAAACCGAGGAGCATTTCGGCATCGAGTCCAGCTCGCACTTTCGGCCAAATATAGGACGCGACGCACCATTCGCAGTAGCTATTGTTAGGAAACTGATTACGTATCCTATATGGACTCTACCTTATCTCTAGCAGAACCGCTATATATGCGGATGATGGCGCCACCCTTTGTAGAGAAGAAGTACGAATAATAAAAGCAGATCTGCTCCTCCTCATATCAGGTCTCTCTTTCTCCCTGTCTATTCTCCACTTGAGATCTATTAGGCAACCCCTGACCTATTCGATAGCGAGGTTGTCTAACACGCACGCACGAAGCTTTCACCGAGAAAGATTGAAAGGTGAGAAAAGACAAGAAGCGATCATCGACGACGATTTAACGCCTACTACCGGCGATTGATCGCCCGATCCGATCCGCAATCAACTCACGCCATCAAGCCGGCATCCACTGATTGCCGAAAGAAAGTCCCGCGCGACTTATCCTACGCGATAGCTCTACCGGTGAATAGATCGGGTAAGGTGAGAATACGAGGATTGAAACTAATCGCCGTCTGCAGATTTTTGCATCTAATCTACGCATCTAGATACCGTGTTCGCCACGCGGGCATGAAGCTACAACTCACGGTTACAAAGAATGATTGCTACATACAAAGTTTATCTATTCGCGACACGGTCGCCGCTCGGGCGACGAAGCGTCACACCGCGTACCGCCTTGCCTCGCACACGGCGCCGCCTTATGTATCGCCATGCGCGTATGAAGCGCATCACCACGCTCAGCCGAAGCGGCGCGCCACAGACTTGCAGGAGTTCCATCACGCAGCCAAGGTTCGACCGCGCTACCGAACGTGGGCACGGTTGCCACAACCCCACAAGTCGGGTCCTCACACACCAGGGCAAAGGCCAACGGCCGCGCAAGACGAATCCTGGCCGATCGCCCGACCGCCGCTTCGCCACGCACGAAGAGCCATCCACCTGGCTGGCTACCGACGCTGCCGGCATCGCCCCGCCGCTAAGAAGTTTCGCCGACGCTGCGGCGTCCCACTGGCATGAAGCCACCGCCGCTACTCCAAGACGCGACGGATCCTCGGCATTTAAGCGCCGCTACGCCGCCTCGCTTATCAAGCGCTACACATGCCGGCCATGACCGCATCTTCGCATCACGCCGACACACTAGGGCGCACGCCTCAAGGTTTGCCGCCAGAATCAAGCGCTTTCGCCTCACAGTTTGCTATTGCCGCGGCCTGGTCTGGCGCGATCATCGCTAAACTCGAACACGCAGAAGCTGTACTGCCCGCCACCGCGACGGTTGTATCCGCGACACCGCCAAATTAACGCTACCTTGCGATTAAGTCGCTGGCCGACATCCGCACTTTGGTCCAAAGCAAAGATGAAGCCGCCATCGCCAAGGCGAGACTCTGCCAAGACGCTGCCGAATTGCCGCCGCCGTGCCTCCTGGCCCCACGATCCGCCGCTCCAGCTTTTCCCGAGGACATGAAGACTCCTAAAGCACGGACTTGAAGTCCATATGAAGCACCAAAATCAATTGGAAAAGTGGCAATACGTTGTGACTTGAAGTCCCACCTGACTCCATCCAATTGGAATCCAAAATAGGAAAGGGCAGGGGAGGTGAAATTCCTCTTTTACCCCTTTACCCCCTCAAGGATTTTCTATATATTTTTCTGATTTTCTTTTCCAGAAAATAATTAGAAACTCAGAAAATTGATTACAAAATTACAAAAAAATTCTGAAATTTGCCAGAAAATATGAAAAATGCTAGAAAAAATTCTAGAAATTATTTAGCTCTGGTTTTATTTTTCTTAGCATTATGTCATGTTGATATTTGCTGAAATTCAATTTCAGGCAAGAATCTCAAAATTGCTTGAAATTAGCGTAAATTATGAAAAGTGCTAGGAAAATTTCTGCATTATTTCATATGGCATAAAATGAGAACATGAGTGGTTGGGATTTGATTTTGGTAATGAATAAACAGATATGAGACAATTGGTGTCTAGGAAAACACACATACGAGGCTTGGTTCTTTAATTGGCACCCTAATCCGAAGTGCTCCCTCCTCATGTGAGCCCTAGGGGCAAAGTGCTGACCTGCCAAGAGTCAAATTGATGAGATATTCATTACTGCTTTTGCTCTCAAACCAACAAGAATTATATGTTGTAATTAGACTTATGCCATGTTTAATTCATGTTGCAATTTATTTTCTCATATCAAGTGATCGAAAATTGCTGTATAATTAACAGAAAATTGCCAAATACTAAGAAAAATTTCGAAATTTCGAGGATTTATTTCCGCATTTATGAATTTATGAATTGTGCAATTATTGTTTATTCTGAATATTTATGAATTCATGTATATATGAATCTCGCACTTATGAATCTCGTGATCTATGAATCTTGTATTTATGAATCTTGGAAATTATTGCTTTCTTTTAGTTTATCGAAATTCATGAGAATTTAATTATGCAATTATGAATCTTGCAACTACTCCTATTAGATTACACAGTAATCTAATGAAAAGAATCTTTTGAATATGCAAATACTGCATTATTAAATGTGAGTTTGAAGAACTGACTCCCGAAAGGTCGAACTATCTCATGGGCATCGTTTGAAGATCATACTTATGCGAGCAAGAAGCTCCAAGCCGCCACCGGCTTAGGGTCCTCGGCGACACGCAAACTATTGCCGAAAGCAAAACGATCAAATTTTGTACTCCCTGTATCACTTTTCACCACTATGAATAATGAATACATGGTCGAGGTGAGTACACCCGAGTTACTGACCACGCTCTAAGCAGCTCGAGAAACTCAAGCCCACCATCTTGCTCCAAGCACAAAGAAGATTGGGTTCACTAAGTTTGCAGGCTATAGAACAAGTGGTTGTTAATGAATTTTGAGTAATGAATTGTAAGCTCAAGAGCATACATTTTCTTTTCTCATGAATCAATTGCAATTTATTCTTTATTCCAAAGATTCTTTATTTGTAAGCAATATTTGAATCACTTTGCCACTATATGATTAGAATTATATTTTTCATTGAGAAATTATGTAGCGCCTAAATAGAGGAGATATGCATTGTTGATAGTAGCACAACAAATACCTATCTAAGAGAGTCGAAATACTTCCAGCATTTACGAAGAACGCCTGAAGGATTACTTACTATCGCAGTAGCAATACGATATAATAGGCTCAGGAAGAGCCACAATTATATTGCCAATGGGTACAACTTTGCAATTGAAGAAGCCTCTTGTACCTCGAATCAACCCGCACTCTCTTAAGTTTCAAAGATATCTCATACCAATGGGTTTCACGTAGAAACCAATGAACAAAATGGCAAAGAACACTTGTGCATTGTGAAGCACGCTAATATGGAAAGATGGTACTAGAAAATGTCCTCATATGAATGGGTTGTACTACACACTAAAATCAATGCACACGCAGGTATTCTTCTTTGAAGACTATCTTTAGAAGCTCGAATTATTTGCTTTATGGCATTGTAGATTAGGTCATCCGGTCCGAGATTGATGAGAAATATAGTTAACAACTCACAAGGTCATGGTGATTAATGTTAAAAATTTCCGAATCATGAAGATTTTGTGTGCCATGCATGTGCCACCGGAAATTAATAACTAAACCCTCTCTATGAAAGTGCAACATGAAATCCCCGCATTCCCCGAACGCATTCAAGGGGATATTTATGCGGTCGATTCAGCCCTTGTCGTAGCCGCTTCGATACTTTATGGTGCTCATTGATGCTTCCTAAATGGTCGCATACATGTTTGTCATTAACAAGGAATCATGCATTCGCAAAGTCGATCTCGCAGTATCATCGAATTAAGAATATTTTTCCGATCATCGCAAGAAGTCCATTCAATGGACAATGCCAAATAATTTACTTCCAAGGCATTTGATGATTATTGCACAAAGAACGGGAATAATCTGTTGAGCACTGCACGCACGCCCATACGCAAAATGGGCTAGCACTAATAAAGAGGATTAAGTTTATTGCCGCATCAGCTCTTGCAGAGTTGTAACTTGTCCAACAATTGTTGGGGACACGCAGCCCCGTGATATGCACTCATCAATTATAGACAATCGGCCTACAACATCCATTCAACCATGCAAACTAGTGCATTGGGTCAACTCAAGAATTGAATGTATGGTATATGTACCTATACCACCCCCACAAAGAAACCGAAAGGGTCCTCTCCGCAAGTCTGATATACATTGGTTATGAAAGTGCATCCATAACTGTGTATTTGGAACCCATGACTGAATTTGAATACAAATTTTGATTCACGATTGCATCTTTTGACGAGGATCGCTTCCGCCATTAGGGGAGGAAATGAACCATTGGATGAAAAATGCCGAAAATCATATGGCATTCCATTGGGATCCCGTGCATGACCTCGCGCCTAATGAAGCAAATCATGAAGTCAAGAAGACAATCGATTGCGTGAATTTAGCAAATGAACCGCCTGATCATTTTTGTGATCTCAAGAGCGTGGTTAAGTCGCATATACCAAAGAAGAAATGCACCAGAGAGGGTGGAAATACCAAAGAAAGCAGAAGGTATCCCTCATCCGCTCAGAGGCCTCAAAGAAAAAGAACAGAAATCTCGCTTCTCAAACCCAAAGAACCCTGAGACGCCTGGGAAAAATGGGCAAGAGGACTTACCATAGCCAATCACAAAATGCCCCAAAGAAGAAGGGGAGCCTTGAGACCTGGCACTAGAAAGAAGCCTGTGGAAAAGGCAATTCCAGATCTGAACCTTCCATTGGAAGAAGCCGCCGAAAATAATGTGTGCGCACACATTGGCGGAGAAAAACTAAAGGAACTTGCTCCTGGAATGGGAAATAGCAATGAAGAGCAAGTAGAAGTGCATGAAGCACCCCATGACGAAATGGCCATAAACTTTGTAATAACAGGACAATCAATGAATAGAGTAACAACCATTGCAAGGCTTGTTGTTCAAGGTTTCACTCAACGTCCTAGGGTTGATTATGAAGAAACATATTCTCCGGTCATGGGAAGAATTACCTTTAGATACTTGATCTCAATGGCAGTCAACTTGAAGTTGAGAATGAAGCTAATGGATGTTGTCACAAAGATATTTGTATGGAAACTTGGATTCTGAGATTTATATGAAAGTACACCTAAGGTATCCTTATCCCTAAACCAAGACAGGAGCAAACGTAAACCTATACAAAGGTGAAATTGGAGAAATCACCGTATGGGTCAAGCAATAAAGAAAGAATGTGGCATACAATCGCTATGGACTTCTTTGCAAGAAAGGCTACACGAACAAAGAAAGATTGTCCATGTGTGTTTATACAACGATCCCCGAATGGATTTTGTATAATCTCCGCCTATGTAGATGACTTGAACATCATTGGGACTCGGATGAAGAAATTGAAGAAGCATGCACATACTTGAAATCTGAGTTTGAAATGAAAGACTTGGGTAAAACCAAGTTCTGCTTAGGCTTGCAGCTTGAACATGTCCAAGGCGGAATCTTGGTACACCAATCTTCCTACACGCTAAAGTGTTGGAGAAATTTGGTTTTGGAAAGGCATACCCTGAAAGACCCCAACTCGGCCCAAGGTCACTCCAAGGCACCTAGACCCGCATGCCTAAAGAAGAGAGGAAGTCCGGAGCGAATTTCATACTTGAGTGCAATTGAGCGCCATGTACCTTGGCGACAGCACTAAGCCGACATTGGCGTCATTGCTGAATTTGCTAGCGCAGACAAAGGCGAACTCCACCAAAAGGCATTGGAAAGGGTGAAGGACATCTTCCGTTACCTTCAAGGAAGCAAAGACTCGCTTGTTTTACAGAAGAAACAATGAATTGAATTTAGTTGGCTATGCCGATGCCGGTACCTATCGACCCGCGATAACGGGCAAGTCACAAACCGGGTATGTTTTCCTTGCGGTGGAATGCCAATTTCTTGAAGTCGCTCTAAGGCACTCTTTGTCTCGGCGCCGACTAACCACTCGTGAATCATTGCATTGTATGAAGCCTCTCGAATGTGCATGGCTTCTCAAGAATGGTTCACCACATCCGTAAGTCATGCGTGGTCTCGAACATGGAACAAACCCCACTATTATCTATGAAGATAATGCACTTGTGTTGCACAAGTACAAATAGGATATGTGAAGAGTAACCACGGCCATATCAACCCCAAGTTCTTTATGCCCATGAAATGCATAAGATGAACGAGATAAAGATATCATATTAAGTCGTGTGAAAATCTCGCAGATTTATTCACTAAGTCACTCCCAGATCTTCCTTTGAAAGATGTATTAGAGGAATCGATGATGAGGCTTAGAGAAGTGCAGATTTCAGGTGAGATTTTTTCACATACTTACATAAATCTCAAACATGAAGTTTGAGGTACCCAACGTAAATCTTGAAGATTAACATTGAAGTTTGGGTGGATTGTACTCTTTTCCTTAAGTAAGTTTTTCATTGAAGTTTTCTTACATAAGGTTTTTGATGAGGCATCCGTGCAACACATGCCAGCGTGTGCTATGTACTCTTTCTCCAATTATTTTTCCCACTGGGTTTTTATGGAGTTTTTAATGAGGCATATGCATCTCATGCCGAAGAGTCCAAGGGGAGTGTTAGGAACTGATTACGTGATCCTATATGGACTCTACCTTATCTCTAAAGCAGAACCCAGCTATATATAGGAGGCAGGCCTACCTCTTTGTAGAGAGAAGCATGCACACAAAGTCAGACCTGCTCCTCCTCATATCAGGTTTCTTTCTCCCTGTCTATTCTCCACTTGAGATCTATTAGGCAACCCCGGACTATTCGATAGCGAGGTTGTCTAACAGCTATTAACGAATCATGAACGGAAAAAACCAAAGGTTTCGGCGTCACTCACGCCAGCCAGCTAAGCCAAAAGCACCTCAGCAGTATTTGCGTTTCCCTGCAGTTGGACACCCAAGAGTCCCGGACAGATCGAATCCAATGTTCCTTCAATTGAGGATCTGTATCAAACACGGGATTTCCTGGCCGCGATCCTGTATTCCGAACAGCACAGACCAGATCCTCTGTCAGTGTTGGGACACTTGACTTGTACCTACAAACACGGTTCACGGGGGAGGATACCGGATGACCTACCATCGGTACTATAGTACAGGCATCCTCTAGGTTCAGATAAGAGCTCTGCTGGAGTGCGTTAGATTTAATATATGTATAGTTGATTCTTTTCGATTAAATAAATTAAACTATGTAGTATTTATTTATGACTCATTCAGTAATAAATAATATAAACATTCTTAATAAATCAATAGCTAGATTTAATTTTTATTTACACATCGTACAATATTAGTACATTGTAAAATTTTATGAACTTGGCACCGATCTGATGCACCGGGGACGGGCGGGACAGGCAGTAGAAGACCTCGACAGGGAGCTAATCAAGGGCAAGGAGGCAAGGACACACGTGGGCGGCTCTGCCGGTCCACCCCACGCTTGGCCTAGCCAGCCGCGGTTGCTGCCCCCGCGCACGTCCCTAGCAAGCTCACCCCTCGCTACCCGCCCGAGCCTCTTTTCTAAAGGTGGGCGTCGTGTCGTGCTGGGCCGGGCCGGCACGGGCCCATTGTGCTTCGGTCCTGAACCGTGCACGGCCGTGTCGGCCTGGCTCACCTTTGGCGAGCTTAGGCACGGCTCATTTGCGCTTCGTGCCGTGCCGGCCCAGGCCCGGTCCATTTACACTATTATTGTACAATGCAAGAAGTCGCTCTCTCACAACCATTACTCTCAATTTCTCTCAGCTCTCTCCTCTCTCTCGCATGTCTTTCTCATTCCCTCTCACTCTCTCAGCTCTTCTCTCTCTTGCCCATCTCTCTCTCTCTTGCCCATCTCTCTCTCTCTCTCTCTCTCTCTCTCTCGCCCATCCATCTTAGCTCTCTCTCTCTCCCCCCCTCTCTCGTCCGTTGCTCACACTCTCTCTCTCTCTCTCGCGCGCGCGCCCGTTGCTCCCCCCTCTCCCATCTCTCTCATCCGTTGCTCTCTTTCTCTCTCGCCCACATCTCTCCCTCTTCCTCTCTCGCCCGTTGCTTCCTCTCTCCCCAATGTGCTAAAGACTGATCGTGGGACTAGAACTGTAAACACAGAAGGTTTGAAAATACAGTTTCTAGGTCCGACAAGCCGTAACTTTAAGTTTGAATTTTTAAGAAATGCATAATTAAGAGGGGCAGTGGCGATGGGTAGGGGCAGTGGCAGCTAGCCACGTGTCGCTGGCATGTTGTTGTCGTGCCGTGCTGCCCATCGTGCCCGGTTCCCAGGCTCGGCACGGCCCGAGCTACATTGTCGGGCCGGAGTTGAACTGTGCCGTACCATCCGTGCTTCGTGTCAGCTCAAAAAAGCCCGGTTCAAATGCCCACCTCTACTCTTATCCGGCACGTCCACCGTATGACACGTGCCCCCGTGGCTGTGTGGCTTGCGCGGCGGGGCTTGGTCGACTAGGAGTTGGGCCGTTCGGGTGCCAGATTCCACCGGCAAAAGTCGCGTGGGTGACAACTTTGTTTGGCAGCCTCGTGGCGGGCGGCATTGTCCATGTGCGCACATCTCGCTGGGCGATCGGCCGGCGCGGCGTCCTTGATTATGTTGGATACCGTTCGTAACTTCGTTTCAGGCAGGCAGCATGAAGCCGCGAACATGTTCTCGCATCAAGGAGTTTGAGCTGCCCGATCAGAAAACACGAATAACGTACGGTTGCACGAGGCTTATGTGATGGAAGAGCAGATTATTGGCGCATTTTTCATCTTTTGAACGGAATGGAAGGTGGAGAACTATGAGCCTAGTCCAACCTAGGCACGGAAGATCGATCTGCTCCACAGAACATTATCCATCAACGGCGGAAGTCACATCGTGACTTCGTACATGGGCTCCTTGGAATTTTTTTTAGCTCTTAAGAAATTACCCCCCCCCCCGCCCCCCCGCCCCCAATTAGCCTCCGTGTAATATTTTTTTTTTGAAGATATAGCCCCTGGGTCCGCAATCTTGTAGTCTTCGTGCGCCACAATGCTAATGTCGCCGGAAGCACTGCATTCGTAAATGCCGTGCCTCCCCTCTGCCGCACACAAAATTCAAAAAAAATATACCGCGGCTCCCCTCTGCTGCACACAAAATTAAAAAAAAAAATGCCCTGGTGCTGCAGTACTGTTGCATACTATAATACCACAACACTACATTACCATGATATTGTAGTCTTTTTTTAAAAAAAATAAGATTGCTACTGACTGAAGGCGCGATATTTATCGCCGGTAGCGCGGTATCTAAATTTAAATACAGTTCATTATATATAAATTATCGATACCACATTTAAAATAGTAATAAATATTTCTAAATATAGTTGTAATATTGGATTGTAGTTGAGAGTATTATATATATACATATATATATTTATTTAATCCTCTCAACTACAAAACCAGGTATTTAAATCGGTGTTCCATTTTACAACTATATCATGTATGTTTCACTATTGGTCTATACCAGTGTTCTGTCCTAGAGTTTAATATAATAATATAAATTTATAAGTAGAAATAAGTCTATTTTACATCCCTAAATTTTATAAAAAATTTATTTAATACTCTCAAGTACAAAACCAAGTATTTAAACACTCTAAACTTAAAAAACCAAATCAACTTACACCTTGAGATTACGATAAAAAAATTACAATATATAAAAATATATATTATATTATACCGGTGATATGTAGCATAGCACATATTGTTAACCATTTCCTTACTCTCTCTCTCTCTCTCTACTATCTTTCTTTATATCATCGTCTCCCTACTCTTATTTAATTGCCATCAGCAAAAACCGATGATATGGCTATCAACATGACAAAAATCACATAGATTTGGATACTTGTCGTCAAAACCACCAACCAAAACTACCTTAGGGTGTTAGTTTTTTTTATTTTATTTATTGTAATGTCAAGGTCTAAATTGATTTGGTTTTTTAAGATTAGAGTGTTTAAATACCTGGTTTTGTAGTTGAGAGTATTAAATAAACTTTTTACAAAGTTCAGGGATGTAGAATGCACTTATTTCTATTTATAAATTTATATTATTATATTAAACTCTAGAACGGAACACCGGTGTAGATCAATACTGAGATACCGCGCTACCGACGATAAATACCATGTCTTCGGCAATAAAAAAAAATTCAAAAAAACTACAGTATATACAGTACTGTGGACTTTTTTTTTTTGAATTTTATGTGTAGTAGAGGGGAGCCGCAGCATTTGCTAATGCAGCGGTCCCTGTACACAACATTAGTATTGCAATGCATGGAGAGCACGAGATTGTGGGCCCAAGCGCTATATATATCTACAAAAAAAAAATGCAGGGAGATTAATTTTGAAAAAAAACAATTTTTTAAAGACTACAACAAATAAAAAAAAAAATCGCTCCTTGCGGCCAGCTTGCCTCCTCGCCCGTCATGCTCACGAGCGAGAGGGAAATCATGCACTGGCGGCGCCATTATTAAACAATCGCGGGACTGCGCATCGGTTTGGTGACATGTTTAGTTTAGATGTCCTGCCAAAGCCATTCTAATTTTTTGTTAGATCGGTTTCTTAGAGCATCTCCAAGAAGGACCCTAAATATGACCCTAATTTGAATTATAGGGTTTTTAGGGGGAAAGATCAACTCCAGCAAGGACCATAAATTGTTAAAATTTATCAAATTGTTTTATGGCCCATGGGAGAGTAGCTATATTTAGTAACTCTGTGATTAAGCCCTATCTTCATTGAGTTTTAGGGCCTAATTGCTGGAGTGAATATATATTGGAGTCCTAAATCTAATTAGTTGGGGTCCTAAATTAAAATTTAAGGCTCATTTTTAGGGCCCTCTTTTGGAGATGCTCTTATATGAACCGTCATGCGCCGAGTGTTCTGCGTATAACACTTGTACATGGTATATATGGTAGAGGGAATTGATTATTTGCCACTATAAAAATGAACTACTTGGATCTATTGCTCGATATCTTATTGATATTTTAATGTTAGGGCTATCTGTTAGTGAGACAATATCATATTGTCATCTTCATTATTAAAAGGTATGGATGAAAATTTTGGTGTTGGCCAAGATAAAACTCTCGGTTGTTCAGGTCTTGTATTTATAGTCATACAACGTATACAATGTGATTTGCGTATCAATCTACAGAGCAACTAATTATCGGCCTTATTAGATATGATACAGTATCTTACAGAGAATAGAGATAAGTTAGTTTGTATCAAACTTTTGTATACTTCAACAACTGTAGAGATAGAGATTGCTTCTTCACCAATGGATTCTTTCGGAAAATGGTAAAGGAACTTGCTAGTGGACGAAACGGCAACTTGATGCTCTAAATTTGTTGCCAGTACGTAGTTAGTATCACATGACATCCCAATTATTCAGTGAACTGATCCATGCAGGACTTCAATAAAGAACCTTTCTGGGGCACGTCTGTAACTGTCTGGAAGTTTATCTTATGGAATCAAGGTGGCCTCTGGGAAGTCTCTGGATCCTCGAAACATTTTGTAATCAAGGTGCATGTGTATATACTAATTGGGGTGATTGATTTGCTAACTAATCTATAAGAAAGCAGATTAGCACAATCTAATTTCATGTGCCATTCGAACAAATCTTTTGTCTATTGTGTAGAAGGATCTAGGAGAATCCCAATACCAGAATTCCACAACCTAGCTAGCTTGGGATCCGTTCACGGGTCCATCAAGGCATCAACTACAGCCCGATGAGTAAAATGCTTGTTTTCTTTTAACTTAACATAACTTAGTGCAGAAAATTTCCAAAAGATTTTGGAGTTTGATGTGCTTCTTCGTATTATATCACGAGAACTGCTCTTATTTACCACAGCTCAGTGATGCGCCAATGTGTCTCTACTCTCTAATTTCGCCCCATTCTTTTCAGCTGAAACAGTGATGTGAACTCGCCAGCATCGTAACACATAACAGGCCAAAATAGCAGTATTAATTAACTTGTGCTTAAAGCTGCTTTGCACCGTGCAGGCTCGTACGTTGGTTGGACAGCAGTCTCTTTCTCCTGTGCATACGAGGAGCCAAGAGGGAGCCTATATTGAAACCACACGATTACCCACAACTACGGTAGCATCCTGCGCCTCGTGAACCTCGTGCATGATTTGTTTTGCGATCCAAGTGATCCACGCACTTGAACCATCCACCGTTCCACCTCGCACTCGCACTTCAGTGTGCAATTGGTTTAATTTGATGATATTTCCCTTTTTCTTCAAGGTAATTGAATCTAACCACGTGGTATGGTTTTTCTAAAAAGAGATGGTCATCACCACCCGAAGAGCTAAATCCTTGCTTCTTACCACCTACATTCTCCTTTAGTTGTTGTTTGACATCGGCATGTCTCGACTACACCCGTTTGGTCATTTCTTTTTTTAGTTATATGTTTAGAATTAATGTTAAAAATATAATGATATGGAAGCACTTTTGGTGACAAATCTATCAATACAATTTTCATGTAAGAAGTCGAAATACTTATGTGTATATTTGTAGTCAATTTTTTTTTTAAAAAAGATCACTATGCGCATTCAAAATGACAATTAAAGAAGAACAAGGGGAATACCTTGGTACGTAATAACGTAGCAATAAGAGTCGGAATGAAAACAGATATATATATAAAAAAAAACCTACAGACGATAGTGAATTAGTCGAGAAAATTAATATCTTTTGAAGTGTGACGTCACGAGGATATGTCAAGATTAAGGAAAAACGATATATTCGTTATGCACGAGGGGCCTGCATATTATAATACATGCATTTTCGTCGAGACAGCGAAAGAACGTTCTCTTTTCAACGTCTTGTTTTGACATGTTCATCCATCTAGCTACATTAATAAATAAACATCTTTACCTTTCAGACAATCTCATTAGTTGACAAGTCAAATTTACCTAGTCCCTATACATCTCTCTAAACCACAAAGCGGTAAACATCAATCAATCTACAGTACTAGCGTCCTGTCTGATGATGTGGATAGATTTTTAATTTTCTGGACGAAAGAAAAGGCAGCTTGCTCTGGACGAACAGCTAATTTGAATTGAAGTAAGACTATGAACACCGGCAAAACACAGAGAGCATCTGCAGGGGAAAGAGAAAGCAAAGATGACTTCCAGGAGGCTTCCCTTGCTGGCTTCCATGGCCTGGACTGGGAGCGAACAGTGAACCGGCAGTCTCCCATGGTTAGCTCTTAGCTGGTCTGGTCATGATGGCTCGCGGCACCCACCGTTTGCCCGATTTGCTCCTCTCGAAGTCGTTACGGTGGCCATGCAGCACTGATCAGCAGCGAGACCCGTCTTGATCACAGTCACACAAGCGCTGAATTGATATAGCCATTGATGAAGCAGAACTCCTGGGCCGGCTTGCTTGTCAGCAGCTGGTCGGGTGCATGAATACGGTGTGTCAGCTACAAGCAGTACGTCAAGCCTACAACAATCACTGTTCCATGGACACACTAGTACTAAGCACTTCACGTCTATCGTGATCGGAAGTACTAATCTTGATGCGAACGATAATTAGCGGCTGCTCTCTAGAACCACCCATGAGGAGTGGACGAACCAGAGGCCGCAAGCGCAACACGGAAGTCAGACACCGCACAGCTGCGCATGGCGCATGCCATTTCCGTGGTGCAAATCGGGGAGCAGCCTGGCAAAAGGCAGAGAATTTTAAGGTTATGAGTTCATTGTCCTGTTTGGTAGAGCTCCAGCTTCACATATTATGAATCTGGTGGAGCTGGATATCAGATTCGTAGAGCTGAAGATATGGCTATATTAAAAGTGTTTATGTGAGTCATCTTGTTTACATTTTAGAATAAAAATATAAACTTAATTTACTTTTTTTAACCTATAAATTTTAGATTGGAGGTGGAGCTTGGATCCAAAGACCTGCCAAAGCCGAAGTTTGAACCAGAGACTAGAGCAGAGCAGTCGAATCAATCGTTCACGGCAGAGACTTCGCTGCTGCTAGTAGTACTAGTGTACAATGTTTAACTGACGTCCTGGTTCCAGGGACCGGTCGCTGTGATCATTGGGACTTGAGAGCCATACGTTGGCGACGACCGCAGGTTCGATGCACCATGTGATCAGAACAAATTTTTCAGGAGCTAGCCCCAGAGTCCAAACTGTTGGCGTCTTCCTCGCACATTTTGTAGGCCTGGAAATCGTGTGTCGTAAACTGTATATAAAGGACGTTGATGCAGAGTTATGTTTTGTGTAGTTCTGTGATTGCCATCGAACTGCAGTGCTCGGACGAAGCGAGGTCTTCTTGCATGGCATTTCCTGCTATAAGTGGATGCAACTGTATCTGCTAGACACATGTTTGATTTTCTATTCATCCTGGCCTGGTGGATGCAATTGTACCCACTAGCATGAAGAAAACGCAGAAATTGGACTTCTCTCTAATGCAGGCCCGTGAGATACACAAACAAGCAACCAAACAATTTAACTTGCATCCACTCAATCAGACCAAAGCTAGTCTGGATGACTCATACGAAACAACCTAGGATGGTACAGGTAACCAAACACACCCCGTGCATAGTTGCATCGCAGCTGTTTCGAAGAGCAGGCGATCTCGGCTGTCGTACGTGCGAGCTAGTGCTAAGCTGCGCTTCGCCGGCCAATGAAACAGCGGTCGGTCCCAAGATAAGAGGGAATCCTCTTTGGCTGTGCGTCTCTGCAAATCTACAGGGAAAGGGGCGGCGAGCAGCCGGGGGAGTTGATGGGTAGAAGCACTGCTCGATGATTAAGCGTGCACTTGTTCGTTGGATTGCTTCCCTGACTGGGCGGAGGAGTGATTGATGGTTTGTGCGGCGAACAGCTACAGATCAGCGTGGCAACGTACGCTGTCTTCGCACGTCAGCTAGAACATTTCTTCTTCTGACCTAAAAAAAACAAAACAAATGGTAGAGCATTTTTGTGCTCCACTTTTTTACTGAATTAGAAGCGTTCAAGTCGCTCAGTTTTCCAATTCTTATTCCTCGTGGATTCCCTTCATGTCACTTTTCAGAGTAAATTGCGAACAGGGAGAGGGGAACACGATCTCAACAAACAGGACTTGGTGACCTCTTTGTCGGAATTTTTTTAGTTAGAAGAAACACCACGAAATGTTGGTCAACACTAAGCAGCGTCAAAGGAGACCTTCCATACTCCACCTAAAGAGAAGATTGCCCAAATCTTAATCATAGAGCGTTTCCCCCTTGTATTGGAGGATATAGGCTTAGCAATCGCGCCATCCCGCGGAGATCATGCTGCCGAACAAACTGGCCGTTTTGTTGGCTTCCGACGCGATTATTATTAATTTGATTATGTCAACCGCCGCCTTGCGTGGCATTTTCATTTAAACTTATCAATATCGTAACGAAGGCTATACCGGTTTGGTTCTTACGATGGTATGTTTCGGTACTAATCCAAACCAGCGTATTGTTTCATATTTAGTATAATAATATCAATTTATAATTATACACACATTTAATTATATGTACACAAAAGTTCATTTATAATATTACTCTAAATACATGGTAGTACTATCAAATATAACATATAGTTCAATAGATCATATTATATTCCACTAGTATGACTTGTATTGATCCGTATCGAAGCTAGTGTGGTCGGTATTAACTTGTATCGAGTCGGGTACAATATATAGATCTATTTTACACTGATTTATGTGCTAAAATGATATCTACCTGTTAAATCGGTACCGACAACTATTCTCTCACCTATAAACTGTAATGCCAATTGGCCTGCGGTTCTGTACCCACCAGCTGTTGCAGGCTATGAAAGTCCACATGCGTGACTGATTGACAGTACATGGAGACTGATCGATGAACGTCTCTATTTTTGACGGGAATATGAGCGTCTCTTTCGATTCGTGCGAGGGAACCAGAAAATTGTGCAGCACCTACTTTGTACTCTTCGTGCCAAACGTTTTCATCTTCAACTTCAAGATGCGCTGCTGGAGTTTGACCCTGATTTGCTGCGCATACTGGGGCTAGTGCAAACTGCAAAGTAGTAGTAGTAATACTACCATGTCATCAGTTAACAGCTTTTGCCTGTAAACTTAAACAGCACAAGTTTTGTTACTACTAACGCAAACGGGATCCAGCTTCTGGTCCATAATTACGTCGAGTATGATACTATGCCGAACAACCTTAATTGTGCATTACACTCGTGCACCAGCAGTGTCCACAAACGCTGTCAATTCATATTAAAACGCCCCCCTGAAGGTTAGTATATAGAAGCACACACACGAGCTGCCGATGCAATCTTTGGAGATCCAACCGGTTACATCAGGGGGGCACCAATTTCCTATCATTCTTTAGATGTCGATTAAGATAGCTGGCCTGCCTTTCGAACGGGGTCACTAGTCAGTACTCGCCAACTCGTCATTGTACAGCTTTGAAAGGATATAGAGTCCGACCTTTTGGAACGGGACGAAATGCGTCTTGTTCTAAACCACTTTAGACCTTGTACAAACAATTGACCAGGAGGAGAGACAATTAAGTATCTAGAACTACAGAACGCTTTTCTTCTGAGAGTGAGAAAAAGGAAACAAGTCTGCACCGACGGGCTAAGATTAAAGAAACAATAACCGAGCTTCACTTCGCCGAGCTGAGAAAAGAGGATTAGCGCGTCCGCAGGTTGTTGGACTACACTGACACTTTCTGTATGGCCCCAGCCCGTAATCCATGAAAGAGTTTTGCTTAAATAAAGCGTAGTTCCAAAGACTGATCCGATCATAGTTGCTGCTGTGGCGGTTTTCCTTCTTCATAGGAAATGTAGTAATATTGTATATTTTTCTTTTGAGACTAGGAAATATTTCTTTTTATATAGAAAAGGTCTAATGTGATCACTTATCACGTGCATTTTACGGCTGCCACAAGCGGGATGGCGTCCACGTAGGGCGGAGAGTAGGGGCCCACCCAACGCCTCTCAGGCTCTCACACAATGTGTCGGTCCGTTCATCCCGGACGGACGTCCGCCGCCTAGCCTGGTAGGGCTGGAAACGAGCCGGCTCGGCTCGGCTCGGTCTAGTGGCGAGCCGGACTGAGGCGAGCCCAAAATACTGGCTCGGCTTGGCTCGAGGTCGGCTCGTGAGCCGGCTCGTTGGCTCGCCGAACCAGGGCATTTTATTAGAAAATTAGCTAAGTGCAGTCTGCAAAAGCTGACTCCACCATTGATTGTAAACGGATTTCACTCCTCAGTGGGGATTGGCTTTTAGTTGTATATTGTTCCTCAACTAGCCACAATACTTAACACAACTTAATTCTATTCAAGTCCAAATACAAGCACAAAAATTGAAGATTACCTTTGCACACGAAATAAACATCACACTTTAATAACAATGATTGCAATCACACCAGTACACCACAAACTATCATAAAAAATTTCCTGCATGGACTGGACCGCCGAGCCAATTTGGCTCGCGAGCCAGCTCGGTGGTCGAGCCGAACTGGCTCGGTGTTTCTGCGAGCCTGAAAAATAGGCTCGGCTCGAGCTCGTTCCGAGCTTGTGCGAGCCGAGCCACGAGCCATAAACTTATTTTCCAGCCCTACTAGCAAGCAAGACATGATTAGGGTTTTAAATTTTATTTTATAATAAATTTTAGAGTGATCGAAATCCGAAATCTCGACGAGTACACCAATACACGAAGAAAAATGACGCGCGGGCCTCTTTTAGGATGTGGGGATAAAATCTATTATATATTAAAAGCTCTACTATAAACAAATAGGTTAAAAATTCTAAAAAAACAAATATTTAACCTTAATCCATAAACCCTTACTAAGTTAAACTATAGTAGTCATTATATATTATTATTTAAAAAATATATAACAATCTATGTAGCAGATCCGAGTTATAACAACTTAGATTAAAAAAAAGTTCATATCAAATACATTTAGAATAAAAATTAAAAGAAAGTAGCCATTTGATTTTCGTACGAAATGCAAATTAAAACCCATACATAACTAAACTTTAGAATAAAAAATATATAAAAACTAGCAGTTGTATTTATATATCAATTCTAACCTAAAACTATTATTCAAAATTAAATTAAATAAATAAATGTAAAATCAACGGCCTTAATTAGAACAAAGAGTCGATACTACTCCCTTTAGTCTTCAAAAAGATGACGTTTTGGACACCAACACGGTCTTCAAAATACAACTTTAACCACTAATTTTATTATAATATATTTATAAAACTCAATAACATTATAATATTATGACAGTACTCGAGACAAGTCTATATATATAATTTTTATGTATCCAGTTTAAATATTTAAATACATATCGATGGCCAAAGTTTCGGAAATTTGAGCATCATTATGTCCAAAACCTTCTTTTTTGAGACGGGAGGGAGTATATATAATAAAAACAATATAAATTTAGAATAAAAAAATAAATCAGCCATTTAACTTTCATACAAACTCCAAATTAAAATCTGTATATAGTAAAATTCAAAAATAAAATTAGATAAAAATTAACAGTTATATTACATACAAATTCTAATTAAAACCTCATGGAGAGTTACTAAGAAAAAGAGATAGACTAATAATTCTTTTAAAAAAAGCAAAATATTTTAGCCCTTAATTTGGTGGCCCATAACTAAGTTGAATTATAGTAGCATTTGGACGTTATTGTAGGATCAAGGATAACAGACTAGAAGGGGGTGAATAGGAGGTTATGAAAATTTTCGGCTCTAATTGCAATAACTTGACAAAAGAAACTAGGTAGAACGAAATTTTCAATCAAGGCCTAAAAATTCTAAGTCTCTAATGAGCACCAACAAGATTAAGTCTACAAGCTTAAATGTAAACAAACTAGGGATTGATCTATGAGCGAGTTAGCAATAAAAATGGAACAAATAACACAAGAATGTGCTAACCACAAAATGGAGACACACGATTTATCCCGTGGTGATCGGAGACTTGCCGGTCCCCCCTACTCCATCTTGAGGTAGCTTGACTCACTTCAAGCCGGCTCCTTTTCGCAAATTTGAGCCTTCCCTCGTATTTTCTGGGTAGCTCTTCCCCACTCCGGGTAGGCGAGCTCCGTGCCTTCACAACCGATCGAGTCTTCTCACAATCACCTTTGAGAAGATCACAATCCAATCTCCGCCAAGCCGTCTAGGAGGCGGCAACCTCCAAGAGTAACAAGCTTGGACTTCACTCGATGATCTTGAATGATTCTAATGGCTCAATGAATGCTTGAAATCAAATCACTCAAATTCTTCTCTCTTTTTCTCTCAAACTTGAGAATTGAATGCTCTAGAGAGTGAAGAGAGTTGCAAAGGCTTAGAAAGAATTAATGTGGTCACCAACCAGCCCAAGGATGCAGGTGGAGGGGTATTTATAACCTCCCCCAAGAAATAGAGCCGTTGGGGGGATTTTTCTGAAAAATCAGCTGAGGCCGGCACTACCGCACTCATAGGGCCGGTAGTGCCGGCCTCAATTCAACGGCACTTTTCTCTTTGTAATAAATGCGATGTCAGAAGCCGTTGGCTGATAAAAATAATTCCGACACTACCGCTACATAAAGTCGGTAGTGCAGACTTTCAATCGGCAAAAAAAGTTCCCCTTCTGTTGGATAAGTACCGCAGGTATTGGGGAGGTACTGCCGCTTGAGGCCGGCAATACCGCTCAAATATCTCCAGTAGTGCCGCTCTAAATTCAACAGAAAATCATGGCCACTGGTAAAAGACTACCGCAGTGTAGAGTGCGGTACTACCGCTCATGGCCGGCAGTACCGCCCTAACATTCCGGTAGTGTCGATCAGACGGGCACAAATTTCATTCATTCTGTCAAATAAGTGCCGAGGTTATATGGACGGTACTGCCGCATAGAACCGGCAATACCGCGCATATACCTCCGGTAGTGCCGCCTAAAGACTAAAAAGCTGATTTCAAAAGAAATTTTTGAAAGCGAGTTATTTAACAATTAATTGAGCCATATATGAATGCATTTTAGACTTCAAGCTATTAGACCAAGCCCCTCTTAATAGTACGGTGTCTAAAACTAAAAAATCCGATCTTTTCTCTAGAATCCGAGATCGGTCAAAGAAAAAAAGACGCAATTACCTTTCTTTCCGCTGCTCGGCCTTGAGCTTATGTGCATAGCCACTGTTGTGTAGGTTCCTCTTGTGCTCGAACGGTGAAGACTAACTCCCTCTTGCAATCTCAAAAGAATTGTTAGTCCACAAATAACCAATTGTCATTAATTACCAAAATTAAACAAAAATCGGGGGCCTAGATGCCTCAGTTATTATTTAAAAAAATTCTAACCGCCTATCTAGTGGAGTCGAGTTATAACTGATTAGATTAAAAGAAAGAGCTTGTGCCAAGTACATTAATAAATAAAATAAATTCAAAAAAAGACAATAAAAAGAAATTAGTCATTTTATTTTCTTATAAAATCAAAATTAAAATCCGTACATAGCTAACTTCATAGTAAAAATTAGTAGTTGTATTTATATATCAATTATAACATAAAATTTAAAATTAACATTAAATAAAAAATAATAGTAAAATTAATGAGTTAAATTATAAAAAAGATTCGATACCAGGCATAATAAGAACAACAGAAATTCAGAATAAAAAAATAAAAGAAAATCAAGCATTTATCTTTCATACAAACTCAAAACTAAAACCTGTACATAGCTGAAACTCAGGATAAAAATTAGATAAAAATTATTAGTTAGATTTATATATGAATTTTACCCACAACTCATATATGAAATTAAATAAAAAAAATAACAATGAAAATAAACATAAATTCAGAATAAGAACAAAAGAAAATTAACCATTTGATTTTCATACGAACTTAATTTAAAATTCAAAATTAAATAAAAATAAAAATAAAAGAATAAAAATAAAAATAAAAATAAAAAATAACAATGAAAATAAACATAAATTCAGAATAAGAACAAAAGAATTATTTTTTAATTACATACTAAGTGAAAAAAATATAAAATTTCTTCTATTTAGAATTAAAATTCTAGGAATATGCTAAATTGAGAAAAAGGTAAGGAGTTTGATTTGTGTGTGCGTGTAAATATATATAAATTATTAAGTATTATGTAATAAAAATCAATGAAAGGTTTTTTCACTCCCGCTAAGAAAATATGAAATATGTTAGAAATTTTGATTCCTTATTTAGTGGACCTCCACAGAATGAAGAGAATAAGAGAGTGATACATCGACATATGTTCACTCAGCTATACCAGTATAAACAATGTGATGTGCACTACAATAAGTGCTGAAAGAAAGATACAAACATTGAAATAATGAAATTAAGAGATGATGTAAATAAAAAAATATTATATTATGCTTTTTTTTTATTTTGCCATGTAAGTATTTTGGGAACAAAGTTTCGATCAAATATGACAATTATTAGGAAACAGAGTGAGTATATTCTTTCCTATAATATATAATGTCAAAATATCATAAATGAAGTTCTACAACGATCTATTCTTTAAAAAGCAAAATCGCATATGTATTACCAAATCATTTAAACATGCATTAAGAATGATGCACACGCAAATACATGAGCGACCTTGCTAATTAGAGATAAAAAAGGAAATAAAATTGGCGATGACTTTTCCATGAGGTGGGAAATACTTAAACCCACACGTACGCAAAATATTACATATATTGAAGCGGAAGAGATTTGCGAGCTCCCAGGGCATCCACGTTCGTTGTTTTGCGGAGAGCCCACGACGCTTTCCGGAATTGCGCCGCGACCCCGCGACCTGCCCCGTGCGTGAGCCAACGATGGCTCATACGTTTGGAAGTTTTGCATAAAGCCCCTCAGAGTTTCATGAATTTAGTTTTGTGTCCTGCGAGGCTCTGTCCGTACGATCGCGAGCGCATCATGATCCGCCCGTCCGAGCGCACACTCCGCGCCTGGTACCCTAGCCCCTTCCGTCCCCCTCGCAAGTCGCAAAGCCTCCCGTCTCGCCACCTTGCTTAACCACGCAGCCTCGCGCTCGCCCTCGCCCCCTTCTCCTCCGTTCGTTCCCGCGGTCGCAGTTGCCTTCTCCTCCTCCCGCGCCGTGCCACCTGGCTAGATCTGGGAGCCACCGCTGCCTAGCCAGATCTGGCCGATCAGCCATCCCCGGCGGTCGCAGCTGTGCTCTAGCTGCAGTACCAGCCCACCAGTTTTTTTTTGCCTGGATCCGCCGAGGCCCCGTCCGTCTGGCTCCCCCTCCGAAGGATCTTTGCGCTTCATGGGTTCCCTTCTTTTGGATCCCTCTACGCACTTTCCTCCTCCGAGAGCTCCGACGAGGCAAGGTTCGCCCGCCTCCCTTCTTCCCCAACCGCTCTGCTGGCTTGCCTCGTGCGCTCCATCCGTCCGCCGTCCGTTTAGTTTAGCATTCGCCACCGAACACCATCGTTCCTCCTGCTCCTTCGTTGCCGCCACTGAAGCTTCCAGAGCCTTCTAATATCGCCCACCGGGCATGGCCAACCCCGAGAAGGCGCATCGTCGCCACCACGTCGCCGTCAACGACATCTTCTTCCGCCCTCCCTCCCGCTCCTCTTCTCCTGGTACTCCCCAATCCCTAAACCCCCCTGATCATCCACAGTGACGTGTATAAACCCTCATACATGTGATTGTGTTATGTCTAGTGTCTGCTCCTTGGTTTTTGGTTTTGCTCACCCGGTGCGGCCGATGGTCAGCTCAAGGTTTCGGACACCAATAGCCACTGCACTGTTTCTTTGGTCTGGTAACTTCTGCTTTTAAAACTACGGGTGGATCATTTTTCGGCCTTTTCGTGTGATGGCATGTGATTTTGCAGAGCTCATGGCTGATCGGCTGGAGTGTGTTCGGTTGCTGCCGGCGCTAAACATGGAAACAACATCATTAGGTGAGTGAATAGAGGTGAAGTTTGTTAGGAGCTGCTGCTTATAGGATATCTAAAAATTAGCTCATTCTATGATGCAATTGCACCTGGTTAGATAAGAACTTTACGTTGTCATTATTGCTATAAACATGTAATAGCTATGTACGTAACAATTTAGTCTGATTGGTGTTAAATCTCAAGATTGAACTACAGCTGCAGAACACAGTTTTGTAGAGTTGGTATTGTACTGGAAATACTACAGCTGAAGAACACAGCTTTGTAGAGTTGGTATTGTATTGGAAATAGGATTGAACTTCATAGGGGGAAATATTATCGCTGAACCATCTTTCAAGATAACTTCAGCGCATTGTAGAATGTAGATGGGAGCTGTAGGGTGGACTTTCTCAAAGCCACTATCGACAGAGAGCTTCTAATCATGAAGAGGAACTCATTTGTGTCCATTTTAAAAAATGCTAATGTAAGAGAAGTGAGTTCCTGCTTCTCTATCTTATTCTTGGTTTTTTCTTTCATTGTCTGCTATTACTTTTGTGATTTTGTTCTTAATTCGTTTATGATGTATCATGTTGTCTAATACTGCTATAATTCGTGACAAACTAATGATTTGTCCAGTTCTTGGCCATTGATAATAACTCTGTCCACATAATTGACTTCACACTCAAGAATGAGTGCTTTTTATATCAACCGCAAATTTTTATCTCATCTATATTTATCAACTCCAATTAGTTGCAACAGCGGTATGAAGTAAAAATCAAATCCCATTAGCTACAACACACTAGAAAGGCATCCAGTGTTTTGACTTCAGACAAGAGAGATCAAAAACAAATGTTTGTGCTCTGTAATTGAGGTATGTACAGTTAATTTGCGTCACTACTATTGTTCCAAGATATGAAGCTTTAGTTGAATAACAACCGACAATCATAACTTTGATAGCAAATCGAACGTAGGCTTGGTTTATATTTTGTTTCTATTGATCCTATTATTGCCTTGCAATGCTCAATCCAATATCCAAAGAATATGTTAATTAGGAATTACTGGAACTTGAAACAAAAAATTCACCTTTCGAATGTTTTGAGTTATGATAGTATCTCGAATGATAGTCAATACCTTATCTAAGGGAAAGAAAAAAAACTCATTATTTTTTGGAATGCTCTACTACAATAAAAATGTTCTCTGTATTTCTTTCAATGAACCAATTACTAGCTTGATTTGACTAATTCAATATATCAAAAGAATATGGCGCTCAATTTTCACAAATGGAGAGTTTTGAATCATGGCAATATCCTGAATGGAAAAGTTCCAGCCTTATCAAGCAAGAAAAATGTCATGTTAATTCTGATCTACTTATGGAATGATATGAAATTTTGTAAAATCCAGGATTTCTTTCGTTTGAGCCACTTTGATAGTTAATTATATTGATATAGATGGCCCATTCCCTATCGTAATGGTAACTTGATTCGCATTTTGCAACCTGCACTTAGAGGCAGCACAAAAATATCAGTCCTTTGCACTGCTGCACCTGAAGAGGTATGCTTCATATATGTTTTTGTTTACATTTTTTACATAAAATTAAATTTAATTATATAGCTATCCTAGATGTTGTCAAATAAGTCTATTGTCTATTGTTCCTGATCAACTCCGCTATCCAGAGTCATCTTATTGTCTATTGCTTGCCTTAGGTTATACGGCGCTACCCATACTAGTATTATTGATGATGCAAGATTAAAATGACCAAGTCATGGCATCGGAAATATCAGGCCAGAACGCATCTAGTAAAAGAGATGGTAAACCTTAACCAGTTAAGCCCGTAAAGGAGGTTCATGCTCTAAAAGCAAAAGAATCAAGAACCTTCGTGCAGCCATGCCTTTTCTTTTTACCCGGCCAAGCCAACCCAGCTTGCAACTTGTTGCTGCAAGCAAGCTCCCTCGTCCTCGGTCCAAAAGAAAGCAAAAGAGAAAAGTTGGGGTTCTAAGATAACGATATATATCGGCTGTCTATAAAGATATATTATAATATGGAGGAGAAAAAAAAAGAGAAATATGATGTCTACTATTTAATAGATGGTCTTATAGACCGTTTTATGCCGTGTATATTATTGTACAGACAGTCTATTAATTATATAAGAGATCATTACAGACAGTCGTATAGACAGTCTACTGTATGAGTTGTCTTTAATTCTGTTTATAAATGATATAAAGGTATATTACAGATAACCAATGTCTATATCACTGTACATATCCTTAGTTTCGTCCACTGCACAGAGACAGAGTCCCACGGCTCCATCAAGATGGATATAAACCGCGTGATTTCTTACTACTAAGGCTCTGTTTGTTTCGGCTTTTTCATCAGCTTAAAAGCCAAAAAACCTAAACCGAAACAAACGACTGGTTTTTAAGTCAGGCTTTAAAAAACCCTAAAGCCCTTATATATCTATAAGCCAAAAGCCAGACAAGATGAGCTTTTTTAGGTTTTTTTGAATGAAATAACCCTTTGCCATTAAAAGTCTGCAAAATTACCTACCAAATATCATCGTATATAAATCGAGAATTTCTCCTCCATCTTATTTAGGGTATTTTAGACTTTCCATCCATAAGCTATACCATCTAACATATTATTAAGTCAGGATACCAAACAACATGTCTTGGCTTAAAAGCAGACGGCTTAAAAGCACATTAAACTAAAAAAACTAGTTTTAAGTTAAAAACCAAAAAACTTAAGCCGAAACAAACAGGATCTAAGACAGACCGAAGAGGGTTTTTTATATCTTCCCTTAGGGTGCGTTTGGTTGCCTGGATGAGGTTGGATGGGATATGGCCATCCAACTTGGATGGGATGGAGCCATCCAGGTAGTTGTTTGGTTTGGTGGATAAAGATGAGCCAATTTTTTGTTTGGTTGGATGGATGGGATGAGCTAATTTTTTATTTGGTTAGATGGATGAGCTAGTTGTAATCAAGGTTTCGAATTTTGGTTTGAATTTTTTGGACAAAATTTAATTAAAATTTGGATTTTGAACAAAATTTGATCACAATTTAAATTTTCTGACAAATTTTGAATTTTAGGATAAAATTTGACCAAAATTTGATTTTTTGGACACATTTTGAATTTTTGAATAAAATTTGCATTTTCAAACAAATTTTTATTTTTGGACAATTTTTTACTAAAATTTGAATTTTCAAACAAAATTTGACCATATTTTGAGCGAAGTTTAATTTTTGCCAAGAAAACTTTGCCGAAATTTGAATTTGACCGTGTACACCTCTTCGTGCAGCAAACTGGATGAGCACATCCGGCCTTTTTATTTGGATGGCTTCATCCAGCATCTTGAGAGAATATTCCTAAAAACTGGATGACCATATCCTATCCATCCACCCATCCAAACAATTGGATGACTCCAAATCCATAAATGACCATATCCCATCCACCATCATTCATCCAACCAAACGCATCCTTAATAATGCACTGCTGCTGCTGCTCTCGTATGATCGTATCACAAGATTCGCGACCGGCGACTGCAGCGGTTAGTGCATTGCACGCCAATTATGCAACGCAAGGTGCACGCACCCGTACACGACGCCGTTTCCGTTGCCTTGCCGCTAGCTAGCCAGCGTGCGATGACCAGTTGGGGAATCCGGAAGCGAGCGGACCACCCCAGCAGGCGGGATCACTCGCGCGGTGACACACGGCACGACGGCGTGGGGCCCACACGACATACCTGCCCGTCACACCGAGCAGGGAGGAGGGACTGGGAGGGGGGTCATGAGGTCATCCAATACGGTCGGGGTAGCACGCACGACGCACCACAAGGCGGGCGGCACCAGACAGGCCCCCACCACCGCGCACCGTCCAATCCTACGCACGCTAACGCGGCGAGCCCCACGGGCCCCGATCTTTCCGCGTCACCTTCCTCCCGTCTCCTCTGCCTTTATATAGCCACCTCTCGCCTCCCCGTCGCCTCCTATCCGCCCATCACCACCACACCATATCGGCATATCATTCCAGCTCCAGCTCCAGCTCGCCTCGCCTTGCACGTGACACGCCAAGAACACCACCAATCCGGACGAGCGATTTTGCAACGGCGGCATGGGCTTCCCGGTGGCCTACTCGGAGGTGCTCCTCCCGAAGCAGCTGCTCCACCTCCTCCTCCTGCTTGGCTACATCCGCCGCTTCCTCCTCTGGGCGTTCGACGCTGTCGGCCTCGGCGACCTGTTGGATCTTGGGGACGAGCAGCTGGCGCTGCAGGAGCACGCGAGCGCGCACGGGCTCGAGCACCAGCAGGCGCTGCAGCACCGGCGGCCGGAGTTCCGGCCGGTGCCGGCGATGGTCATCGAGGAGGTGCTGCCGGTGGTGCGATTCGACGATCTTGTGGCCTCGGCGCCGGCGGTGTGCCGCGGAGGGTACTGCGCGGTGTGCCTCAGCGACATCGGCGGCGGCGATGAGGTGCGGAGGCTGAGCAACTGCCGCCACGTGTTCCACCGGGGTTGCCTGGACCCCTGGATGGAGCACGACCAGCGCACCTGCCCACTCTGCCGCGCGCCGCTCATCCCCGACGAGATGGCCGGAGTGCTCTGGGCCACCGCTGCCGGCGTGCCCGACGCCTCTGACTTCGACTTCTCCTACTTCGGCTCGCCACTCACGCCGGTGACCACCCCGACGCTGCTGCGGCCGCACGAGCTGCTGCTCAGCGGCCTGGGCGGCTACCAGTAAACCAGCCGTTGGTTCACGCAATTGACCAACACCGGCAACTACGCGACAGGCAACGGCGATCCGGAATGCGCAATTCTAGACGACTGAATTGCTCGTCGCGTTCGTCGAATGAAGGGCACCGGCGAAGAATAGGAGGTGCCTTGAACTGTATATAGGCAGAATGAGCAAAGCAAACCCCCCGCCCCCCCCCCCCAAGGAAAAAAAAAAGGATGAGAGCTTTAGATTTGTCTTGTATATCGGTAGATTCAATCTTCGAAGTTTGTGGAGTTGCGAATTTTTCTGCGGATTAAATTTGTTCATGTCGGGGATTGGCTATCTGGCAAAAGACCACGGTACCCCCGTGAAAAGCTAAACCCGCCGACCAAGCGGCACTAAGGGAAGATGCTCGGGAGAACGAAACGAGCATCCCTCCTTCTCCTCCGAGCATACGCGTTTGCGCCTCCGTTCATGAAGCACCAAACACACCCCCACGAGCAAGCATGCTCGTGGAGGCCACGACCGCCGGGTGTTTTGGTCGGAGGGCCCAGCGGCTGTGAGGAAGGAAGGAGGCAACCAATCACCAGGAGATCAAGGGAAATCATACCCAAATTCAAATAACGCTGAATCAAGGGCGACATCACGGATATGGATACATAGCGTGATCCCCGAGGCGCATACTTTTTCGCATCTCTAGTCATAGTATTTAAACCCCTCAAGATCAGAACAGAGGAGGGCACATGAAAGATAGAACACAATACACCTGGAGTAGGGTCATTATCTCGGCGGTGAGAGGCCCGAACCAGGATAAAAACACCGCGTCCCCCTTTTTTTCCGGCCTCCTTCTCCCGACCTCGCGTCGCTCGAACGCCTCTTCGATCCGTGCGGCGGGGCTCTGTTGATCCCCATTCAACAAGTAAGCTCGACGGGAGCCCGTTCTCCAATCGTCGATACCGGGCGCCGTCTGTGGGGACGGCAGTTTGATTCCGTCGCGGATCAAGATCCTCGAGGATGCCAAACTCGGGAGACACTCGGGACCTTTGTGTCTTCGACCACGTTGAGGATGACGACGTGTACTACGCCGCCGACAACGTGCCCGGGGTGACCGATCCTATCGATCACACCGAGTGCTGGAGCTTTTCCTCGGACACGGAATGCGAGGCGGATCCTCCATTCCCCAGAC
The DNA here is from genome assembly GCA_036346355.1 of Rhipidocladum racemiflorum. Lineage (NCBI taxonomy): Eukaryota > Viridiplantae > Streptophyta > Magnoliopsida > Poales > Poaceae > Rhipidocladum > Rhipidocladum racemiflorum. The sequence goes on along the minus strand of CM070576.1, from coordinate 62,595,341 downwards.
ATTACCCTCGGAGACCCCGAGGATGGCGCAACGAGCTCTACGATGGCCTGGACATACCAGACGACCTAGAGCTCGACCAGAGACCGCGTCCCAAGGGGATACAATGATGTCCCCATCGCTGCCTCGCTCTCGTCGAGTCAACATGGTGGGAGCCACGCGAGCCCTGAGAGGATCCTCGGGCGCCGCCAGGCACGACCACTATGAGGCGGCCAGACGCCACTTGGAGGCGTCTTTGGGAAAGACGCTTGCGAGCATTCGCCGCCAGGCAAAGGGAGGCGCGCCTCCACGGAAAGGAACTCGCGGTACCGAACTCCGATCGCACTCGGAGCGCCGTCAAAGCTCGCCGCCGCTTGATTCACTGTAAAGCGAGGCAGCTCTGAGGCCTTGGCGGCGATGCGTGCGTGACTCGCGTTGCTTTCCCGAGCAAGTAGACTTAGAGGCCATGGGCGTGGTCGTGGCCAGAAGATTTGGAGAGGCTTCTTGCCGAGCTAAAAGTCTCGGATCCTCCCCATGGCCGGATGCCCGAGTGTTTCCGGGACCATCACAACGCTCCCGTGCGTTCGCCGCAGAGATGAATCTCGGAGCCATGCTCGGAGATCGCCCAGTCGCCGACCCGTCCTGAAAGGCCGGAGCGATCCGCAGAGCAACCTCGGGCGATATCAGCCTGTCGCCCAGATTCTGGCGCTCGAGCACTCCGCAACCATGCGGTCATCGGCCACGACCGACGCATGAGGTTTTCTCCGACTCGGCCAGCGACGGGCGTTGGGTGGAAGATCCGCGTGGAGGCGCCGTGGCCGAGGTTTTCGTCGCGAAACCCGAAGCTTTGCCGGGCCTTCACGAGCTCCCTCCGACGCCGCATGGCCGAACAGGTTCAAGCCCGCCACGCCGAGAGATTCAACGGACCCAGAACCGGATGAATTCCTCTCGATATACACTACCGCCATCCTCGCCACGGAGGTGATGAGGTAATGGCAAATTACTCGACGGCCCCGACTGAGCCGGGCTGCTCGTACGTGGCTTTTCAATCAGAAGGAAGGATCCATACGGTCCTGGGGGCAGCTCAGTGCCGCGCTCCGAGCAAATTTCCAGAGCTGCTACATCCGCCCGGGAAAGGAGCGCGACCTGGAGCGCTTGATACAGACGGACAGGGAAACCCTGCGACAGTTCGTCCAGAGGTTCATCCAAGTCCGGAACTCGATCCCGAACATATCGGACGAGGTCGTCGTCCGAGCTTTCAAGTTCGAGTACGAGGCGTCGCGCTTCACACAGGACCTGGAGATCCACCCGGATCTAACAATAACGAGCTCTTTCCGAATGGCCGATCGATACGCCAACGCAGATGAAGCCGTCAATGGAAGAAAATCTTTGGATGAAGGGAAGTCGCCGCCTCGGCTGGTCTAGAGACCTCGGCTAGCAAAAAGGGTTCGACTCAGAGACAAGAAGATCAAGAAGAAGAAGAAAAAGCAACCCTCGCCCGCCATGGTAGCCGCAGTGGAACAACAACGACCCGGGCAACTCAGCCACGGCCAGTGGGCCTAATGCTCGGGAAGAGGACAACCACCAGGCCTCGAGGGCGAGGCGACCAAGCGGACCGACGAGGCGACCAAGCGGACCGACGGGGCGACCTCTGCATCCACTTCACCAGGCGCCGCAGGCACGACCTACGGAATTGCCGAGCGTGGACCTACCGCCTGGAAGCGATTTTCACGGCAGGGGTCCCATGCCGACGCTTCGAGCAGGGTGAAAGCGACAAAGGAAAACAGCCCGCCGAGGAAAGTGAGGATGAAATGGAATATCAAGAACCAAGGAATCACATAGCGGTCATCTTCTGGGCTCCTCGCCTACAAGTCCCGCCGGACTTAAAGGAGGCTGCAAGGGAAGTGCACCATGTTACCCAGGGTAAGCCTCCTGGCAAAGAAATTTGAAATGGTCGGAGGTATCCCTCACATTCTCGAGAGACGATTGTCCCTTGGGGATGACCAAACCCCAGAGGCTTCCGATGGTCGTGAACCCCACCATCGGCAATCTTGTCGTCGGTCGGGTCCTCATAGACTCAGGAGCTCTTTGGACCTTATTGCAGCCAAGGTATTGGACGAGATCACGATTCCTCGTTCCAAAATCAAGAGTGTGGCCGTGCCCTTCTTCGATAGTCCGGGCACCTCGATCAAACCTCTGGGCAGGTCGTCTTGCCCGTAAGTTTCGGGCGCCCAAGTAACTTCGTAACGGAGCTAATCACCTTCGAGGTGGTAGACTTCGAGTCGGCCTACAACGCCATCCTCGGCAGGCCGGCCTTGGCCAAGTTCATGGCCGCATCACGCATCAGCGTATCGATTGCCTAAAGATTCCCGGGCCAAACGGAGTCATAACCGTCAAAGGAACCACAAGTCCGCACTCAATTGCGACGAAAGAGCGCTGGATATGGTCGGTCGATTGCCGCTCGCCACGACCAAGAGCCGAAGCATTCCGGCCTAAACTTGCCCTCCAACCTGGAGGAGAGACCAAGGCTGTTCCGCTCAACGAAGTCGGAACCGGCCAAATCGTTCATTTGGGATCTTCCTAGATCCCAAATAGGAACTCGAGCTCGTCACTTTCCTCCGAGCAAGGTCGGATGTGTTCGCCTGGGAACCATCCGACATGCCCGGGTCCCAAGGAGGTGGTCGAGCACAAAGCTAGCGGTTCACCGACAAAAAAACGATGAGACGAAACTTAGACGCTTTTCCCGGAAAAACAAGCAATCATCCGGGAGGAACTTGATAAACTCCTAAAAGTGGCTTCATCAGAGAGATTGAGCACTCCGAGTGGCTAGCCAATCCAGTCCTGGTCGAAGAAAGGAGGCAAGTGGCGCGTAATGCGTCGACCACACGGGTTTGAACGCGGCGTGCCCAAAAGACAACTATCCGTTGCCTCGCATAGACCAATTGGTGGGCCAGCGGCGGGAGTCACTGAACCATGAGCTTCCTAGACGCCTATTCAGGCTATCATCGAGATCGACTGTCGCGCGAAGACGAGGGAAAGACTTCCTTCATCACCCGTTCGGTACCTTACGCTATACGACCATGTCTTTCGGTCTGAGAAATGCGGGAGCAACCTTTCAACGCCTCATGCGTAAGACTTTCCACAGACCAAATAGGTCGAAATTTGGAGGTATATGTCGACGACATAGTTGTCAAGAGCAAGAGTACTTCAGGTCACGTTGTCGACTTAGAAGAAACTTTCAGTAACCTCAATAAGCATCGAATAAAGCTAAATCGAGAAAAATGCGTATTCGGCGTGAAGGTGGCAAGGTGCTCGGCTACATGGTCGGGCCACATGGCGTTGGGGCTAACCAGAGAAGATCGAAGCCATTGAGAACATGAGGTCGCCCACATGCGTAAAGGAAGTACAAGCTCGACCAGGAGGATGGCCGCCTTAAGCGGTTCGTCTCCGATCGGGAGCGAGGACTACCTTTCTTTAAAGCCCTCCGCAAACATGATGGCTTCACATGGACGGAGGAAGCCGATCGCGCGTTCAAAGAGCTAAAACAAGACCTCTCCAAGCCGCCCGTCCTCGCCACACCCACTGGCAGGGAAGAATTGCTATTATACTGGCGGCAACCCGCAGCGGTGAGCTCGGTGTTAGCGGTAGAAAGAGATGGTACCAATGACCTATCTATTACGTCGGTAGTACTTCATGGACCAAAGGAGCGTTACCCGAGGTCCGTAAACTCTGTACTCATTCTTGATGGCCTCCGGAAGTTGCGTCACTACTTTCAAGCACACAAGATCGTGGTGCCGACCGGCTTCCCACTCGGAAATCCTGAAAAATCGGGGCGCCGGTGGTCGCATAGCCAAGTGGGCAATGGAACTCGCCGAAGTTCGAGCCGGTATTCTCGGCCGCACGGCGATAAAATCACAAGTCCTGGCTGATTTCGTGGCGAATGGTCGGCTCGGCACCACCACCAGCGGGACCAATGATTCGAGGAAACTCCTGGACATTGTATTTTGACGGATCCCGAGCATACTGGCGCTCGGGTGGCGTCATCTTGGTCTCCCGGACGGAGAGCAGCTACGATCGCCATCCAACTACATTTCGCCGCGACTAACAACGCGCGGAGTACGAAGGCCTTTGGCCTGACTTCGCATGCAAATCGCTAGGAGTCCAACGGCTCACTGTGAAGGGCGATTCACGGTTGGTCGTGAACCAGTCAACAAGGAGTATCGGTGTTCGATACCTCAATGGCGCCAGACTGGCCGAAGTAAGGAAGATGGAGAAATACTTCAAGAATTTCGGTAATCTACATCCCCGGAAGGATAATTCCTGGCCGACCAAATGTCTAAGGTCGGTTCCTCCCAAACCGCCGCTCCGGCGGGGGTGCTCGTCGAGCACCTACATAAGCCCTCCATTCCCTCTGAAGAGGAGGCACCAGAGACCGGCGGTAGGGTCTCATTCCTCGAGCAAAGCGCCAAATTGGATGACGCCATTCATCCAATACCTTGCGCATGGGACATTGCCCGAGGAAGAAGCCGGCGTTCCGGCTAACAAGGCGATCTTCTCAAGACAGATCGATCGAAGGCGACCTATACGGAAAGGCGCGATTAGGAATCCTTTCCAAATGCGTCTCCCGGGAGGAAGGCAGTACCTTCTTCGTGATATCCACGAAGGAATGTGCGAGCTCATTCGTCTTCGTAACGCTTGTGAGCAAAGCCTTCCGATTGGGTTACTCTTGGCCGACGGCCTTGACGGACGCGGTCAATCGTAACGACCTGCCGAGCATGCCGGTTCCATGCTCGCAAAACCGATCAACCGGCATATGCCCTACAAACCATACCGCTTTCGTGGCCATTCTCGACACAGGGGCTCGGCGTCCTTGGACCCTTTCCCGAGGTCGGAAAGGCTGCAAGTATTTGCTCGTGGCCATCGACACTTTCACTAAGTGGATAGAGGCCGAGCCCGTCTCGACCATCTCGGCCCAGCGGCCAAGAGGTTCCTCCGCAAAGAACGTGGTAACCCGGTTCGGGATACCCAACCGTCTTATCACAGACAATGGGACCCAGTTCACCGGTGAACTGCTCCAAAGTTCTTGTGAGGAGGTCGGGATCAAGGTTCTGTTTAACCATGGCACATCCACAGAGTAACGGAGCGGCCGAAGCGAGCAAATGGGCAGCTAGTCCAGGGCATAAAAGAGAGTCTTTAAGACCCTCAACCAAAGACAAGCAGAAGTGGGTGGAGGAGCTTCCGCCATTCTTTGGTCTATCCGCACCACGACAAGTCGAGCCACAAAGGCGACGCCTTTCCAACTTCGTCTACGGTGCGGAGGCCATTCTCGCTCGCCAAATCGTCTTTGGGTTCCCCAAGGGTGCAACCGATCGATTCCATCGATCAAGAGGTTGAGCGCCTCGTCGACCTGGACCTCGCCGGCGACACGCGAGCGGGCGTTGCTCTTCTGCAATTTACCTACAAGCTCTTCGTAGGCATGCAGCCAAGGCGGTCCGACCTAGGGCCCTACAAGTCGGCGACATGGTCTTACGAAGAGTTCAAGACCTGTCGAAGGCCAACAAGTGACCCCAAGGTGGGAAGGACCCTACACGGTCATGTCTCTGGCGCGCCGGGCTGTTCGCCTCGCGATGCCAGATGGTCGGGAGCTCACCAAAGACTGGAACATCGATCAATCTGCGTAAATTCTACGTTTAGGCGAGTACTCCTATCTCGCGCCCCTTGCGTTCTTTCCAATAAATCATTTTCCCTCTTTCTCGAAGTTTCGTCCTCGCTTTGTCGAGCGAGCATCGTCGTCTACCAAAGACTACTGACGAACTTATCCAACAAGTATGTGCACGCCATCTCCCTTGGCCCCGGCCGATGCTCGCCCAATCGTCCACTTTCCACAGTAGCTCTTCATGTATGCATGGTCGGGCGCGAGCATCCACTCTAAGCCCCGATTCGGTGACCACTCGGGTATGGTGGCTCTACGTATTGTTGGTTTAAAGCTCGTCTGCTCTGTGCTCACAGCTCACTCAAACACAACCGATCTATTCGAGTAATTCAAAAATCGTTACGACCAAAGCGACCCTTAAAAACTCCCATGAACAAACTCGTGCTCACAACGGTGAGGACACGACCTTTGTCCATGGCGAGGGCTACGTATGATAGGAACGCGTTCCGTCCCTCCTTACCAAGGATCCTTTGCTCGTGTCTATGATATTTGATCTACGCAGAACTTGTTTTCTTTGCTCGTATTCACGCTCCATGCAGGAACTTGCTTTCTTTTCGCAGAACCGGATCATACGGGCATATGCCGAAAGCGAGTTCAAGCAAAAACAGGCAAGGACCAAACTCCTGCGAATATGCTCATTTAATCCAAAACGTTGTTTTTTTACGTGGTTTTACACAAGATAAAAATAAAAGAAAGAGCTAAGTCCTACGACCGCCCTGGAGGCGGCGAGCTCGTCCTTAAGGGAGTCGACCTCCGCCTCTAGGTCCAGGACCTTCCGGCCGCGCGACCTTCGGCGCGCTTTCCGAGGCGCCGCGCCTCCTTGAGCTGGCTTCCTCGCGCTCGAGCTCGCCGAAGGTCTGCCGAAGCTTCACCGACTCTTCGTCAAGCTCGGCGCATACGCTCTGAAGTGCTCTTCGCCTCGCTCTGGAAGAGCTGGTCCCGGCCCGGCGATGAGGCTCCTCGCCGATTCCAGTGCCAGTCGGCCTCGCGCACCTCGGAGACCGACGCTCAAGATCGGCGATCTTGGCGTCTTGCTCCATGATGGTACGACCCGATTACTCTTCCTTTGAGACCGAGGTGGCATCGATATCCTCCATAGCCTTCGGCAAACTTGAGCGTAAAGAGAAAGGAGAAGGGAAAGAGCCGAGCGGACTCCCGGAAGATCGTTCGCGGCAGAAAGAAGAAACATGGAAACTTACTGTAAGAGCCCTACCGACCACCTTGTCCTCGGCTGGCGGCGGCCGGTCGCCCACCGAAAGAAGGGATTGACCAAGTCATCCGGCGGCGCGTCAAGGTCTTGCTCCTCCTGAGCACCCGGTGCTCCCAGAGAGCAACGGCGTCACCACCTTCGATCAACCCGGGTCGCCCGGTTGATCCTCGTCCCACGAAGCGGCTCGTGGCCGCTTCCCATGAGTCGCCACCGCGCCGGGTCAGACGCCAACCACGAGCGCCGCCACTCCATGCTCCGCTACCGAGGCGATTGGTCGTTAGCAACCACCTCCGCCTCTGTTCCTCTTCAGCCGAGGCGACCAATGCTCTCCGATCAAGGCATTGGATCGAGGGCGATCACCTCCGCTTCTTGTCCCTCCATAGTCGGAGGCGACCGATGCTCCATGGCCGAGGCGATTGATCAAGCACGATCACCTCCGCCCCTTGCACCTCCGTGGCGGGGCGCTGGTGCCTCGGACCGAAGGAGCTAGGCCGGGACGACCTCCTCCTCCTCCTCCTCTCCTTGGCTCATGGCCAAGGGTCGTTGGTCGGGAGCGACCAAGCTCCTTCCTCGGCTCGGCGCTTGAGCCTCGCCCGCATCATCTCTTCGCAAGGGGCCAAGGCCAAGGCGTTTTGGTCCTCGCCCCTGCGGCTCCTGCTCCTCCGCTGGCCGGGATAGGCTCCACGGCCGCCGAAGGGAGCGCTGGTCCCGCCGAAGGAAGCTCGGGCTCCACCGAGTCCGGTTAGCACCGGCTCCTCCCTCTCGGCCATCACCGGCCGACGACGCGGTCGAGCTCGGCGTCCCATTGGAGTTGATAATCTCCTCACCATCTGGCGGAAGTCCAAAACGACATCCGAAGCTATCACGCCCACGCCAAACAGGTGGGGTTAGCCCAAGAAAGTCGCAAGACAAGAGCGGAATAAGAGAATGAAGAACGTACCTTACGCCGTGGCGGCGCCATCCTCCTCGGCCTCCTCGCCGGGCCACGGGCGACCTGCCGCGGCCGCCTCGTGAGGCCTCGGCCACGACCACGGCGCGCTCCTTCATGCGGCGTCAGGCGTGCCATCGCGCCGGGTCGACATCGTCCATGTCGACCTCTTCCAAATCGAGGCGGTTTGAGAGGTCGACCTCCTGCTCCTTCTAACGAGCATAGGCGGCCTCCTCCTCTTCTTCCTCCTCCTCGGGGCATCAACCACCCGAGTGAGCTGGTCCTGGAGGGCCTTGATCTGCCTCTCCACCGCTCCTTGGTCGGGAGAGACCTGGCATCCTCCTCGGCCTTCCTCGCTTTGCTCGGCGAGCTGTTCGATCGGCTCATCAGCTCCGGCTTCCTCCGTTTGAAGTCATCGAACCAAATGCGGAGTTCGCACCTCCTGGCGGTCGGCGTACTCAAGGTGCGGGTAGGGGTCCTGGTCGGCTTCGGCGCCTCGGACCGCTTGGCGCGGGAGGCGAGGCGGATGCTCGGCGACCTCGACCCGCCGCCTCTTCACGGAACCCCTGGCCGGGTCTTTGGCTTCTTGGCGGCGCTGCGGCCTTCGACACCGCAAGCTCAAGGGCGACCTTCTCCCGCCAACAATCGGGAGGAATGAGCTCGGAAAACATGCCCTCGAGCGGAAGTGGGAAAATGTACTTACCGCGTCGCCGCGGTCAAAAATATTCTTGGGGACCTGGCGATTGGGCGTCGGCTCCTTCTCGCCGGGCGCCGAACATCTCGGCGACCTATCGTCAACTCCAGTCCGTCCTCGAGCTGCGTCACAACCGAAGACTAAGACAAAAGGCATATACGGATGCATAGCGCGATTCACTGTAGCGGCGATGCTCGGGAAAGAGGTCCAGGAACATACTGCGTTGTCCTCGCGGGTGAAGTCGTGCCACCGGTCACCTCGAAGAAGGGATGCTCGCGGCGCCTCGGGGGGACACCGGTTGAAGGTAAAGTCCGGCGATATCCCGACCAGTGAGCCCCATCTGGCAAGCTCACCGATCGTCTGAGCACCCGCTCTTCCTCGGGTTACCAGGCGGCGCGCCGTCTCGATGGCGGAGCGTCCTCCCGATGTAGGCCAATCGGGACCCTCCGCCTTCTTCCGTAGAATTAGAGGTCGGCCCAACCCGACACCGAGTCCTTCGTGAGCAACGAAGGGTACTCGTATGGTCGGTTGGGCCGGGCGAAGATAAACGCATGGCGGAACCATCGGCCGGTGCGGAAGAGGAATAGAAGTGAAAGAAGAGGCTAGCCGTGGGCATTACACCCACGTAAGCCTCGCAAAGGTGGGAGAAGATTGCGAGGAAAGGATGGAGTTGGGGTGGAGATGAGAGATCTCGCACCGCAGAAGGCAAGCACGGAGGCGAGGAAGTCGCTCTCGGCGCAAGCCCGTTGATGGCGTACAACTCGCAGGAGACGATCTCCGTCTCGCGGTGCCGGGCGCCGCATCATCCTCGGCACTCGACCCGAGCCTGGTCGACGTACCTCGTCCGTGAGCACTGGAGCCTCCTTCGGGTCATCGGCTAACCTTGAACGCGCCATGGCCGAAGAAGGAAGGAGAGCGAAAAGGGTTCTTGGGCGCTAGGGCTCTTGGAAGATTTTTCGCCGAAGACGAGCAAAGAGACGCAATGGGACTCCGACCTCTCCGGTAGAAAGGGTTAAAAGGATAGTGAAGAGGCGGGATAAAAATCGCCGCCTATCGCGCAAAGAACACCTGGCCGGAAAAAGCGCCGCTTCCCGAGAAACTACCGCACTGCTACAGGAGGCTTCTCGGAGAAGGAACCGCAGAACAACCAACGCAGCCGCTACGCAGAGCAAGCACGCGCGGGTAAAGAAGCTCGCCTCCCGACGTAAAATGGTCGTGAGCCACGACCAAAGGAAATTCAATCCCCTCAAGTCTTCTTAGGCTCAAGGGGAAGCCCGAGGGTTCCCACTTGAACCTCGGGGCTAGCCGTCGAGGATTGGCTATCTGGCAAAAGACCACGGTACCCCGTGAAAAGCTAAACCCGCCGACCAAGCGGCACTAAGGGAAGATGCTCGGGAGAACGAAGCGAGCATCCCTCCTTCTCCTCAGAGCATCTGGCGTTTGCGCCTCCGTTCGCGAAGCACCAAACACACCCCCACGAGCAAGCATGCTCGTGGAGGCCACGACCGCTCGGGTGTTTTGGTCGGAGGGCCAATGAGCTGTGAGGAAGGAAGGAGGCAACCAATCAGCCCGGAGATCAAGGGAAATCATACCCGAAATTCAAATAACGCGGAATCAAGGGCGACATCACGGATATGGATACATAGCGTGATCCTGAGGCGATTACTTTTCGCATCTCTAGTCATAGTATTTAAACCCCCCTGAAGATCTGTAACAGAGGAGGGCACATGAAAGATAGAACACAATACACTGGAGTAGGGTCATTATCTCGGCGGTGAGAGGCCCGAACCAGGATAAAAAACACCGCGTCCCCCCTTTTTTTTCCGGCCTCCTTCTCCCGACCTCGCGTCGCTCGAACGCCCTCTTCGATCCGTGCGACGGGGCTCTGTTGATCCCCCATTCAACAAGTAAGCTCGACGGGAGCCCGTTCTCCAATCGTCGACAGTTCAGTTAGGCGTTTTGGATGCAAAAAAATTGTGCATTTGTGGCCTTTTTCTTTCCCATGCTGCTTAGGTCATCCAGCTGCTTAGCTTTTCGTTGCATAATTGGCGTCACTCAACTGCAGGATGGACTTTTTTATTGTGGAAAGGATACCACTCCAATTGGGTCCTGTTCTTAAAAATACGATTTCTTGCCTGGGCAAGGATTTTTTTGCTTGCTTGAACAGGAAAGTACGAAAGCCGCAGCCTTTCGGCCCTTTCCGTGGATCCGGACCTAGACTACTGTGCAACCATAGCTGTACAACGATGTGATAGCTTATTTAGTCTTTACTTTTTTTTACAAATCTAACCGATTCGTGCACGTTTTGCTCAGAGAGCATGAAAGCCCTCTACCATGCCCTATGAGCGTGAAAGTTTACCGGCGCCACAGTAGGCGAGCTTCCGCGCTGCCCGACTGCGGCAGCGAGGCTGCCCCCGCACCGCACACACCCGCATCCTGTCCACGAGCTCCCGTTGCCGGTCAGCTACCCTTGCGCTCGCCAGGCGTTGCAGAGAGCTCCCGTGCTCATCGAGCATGATTGGAGTGGAGGAGTCTAGATTTGTAAAAACTGGGTATGAAACTAGATTTATGAAAAATGAAGACTAAAAAGAATACTTTTTAAGTGATCGTTTCCTCTACGGCCTCCTGTTTCTTACACCTCACGGTGTGACCCATGCATGGGCCAAGAACGAATGTTCTTGATTTAAAGATTGATTGCTCGAGCGTCAGACGATGGAAAACGTATAAAATCCCGCGAGCCCCATTCCACACACGTGTTGCACTGTGCTTTCTTTACGAAAGAAAGGGCTCATGATGAGTCTGGGGGAAGTTACTTTGTCCACTCGTTCAGTCGTTTCGACGCGGACAAACAGGGAGACGTAAAAGAAGAACCAGAATTGGCACGGAAGAGTTTATTTACCCTGACGCATTCGTCGTCGCCGCCTGACCGAGAACGTATTGGCGCACCGTGCACAAAGAGCGAAAAAGATTCAAATGTACAAACCACACCTGAATGAAGTTCGCGACAACGGGAAAGTTTCAGACGTAGAAGTTAGCAGCCTAGCCTACGGATCAGGCTTGGCCGCCTCCGTACATCGACCAAACGTTCAGGTAAAGTGCACCTCTTATACGTAACGTAATCTGCACAAAGGAAGGAATGAAAAGAAATGTTCAGGAAAAGTTATGGCAAAATTTAGTGAAAAGCTAAGCTTGACACGTAGGATATAAGGTTAAAAACTGCGGCAAATTATAGTTATAACAAAGAACCAAATACTTATAAAAAAATAGGTACTACGTATAAATTTAGGCCCTGTTTGGCAGAGCTCCAGATTCCAGCTCCACCTCAGAGCTGAAACTTGTAGACTAAAATAAAGTAACTTAAGTTTATAATTTAATTCTAAAATGTAAACAAGTTGATCTACCTAAACACTTTTAATATATCCACAACTCCAGCTCCACGAATTTGGTGAAGCTAGGAACAGGGGCGGAACTAGAGATAAAATCATCGGGGTTCACCACTTTATCATATAAGTGATAAGAATTTATTAGTCTTACCATTTGCTTATTATTTGCCTCCCGGTGTCACAATATTTAGATCAAGGGGGTTCACATATAATATATATAGACTAATATACACTATTTTTTTTTTTGAACTAGTGTAATTTTTTTTTTGACCCGGTGTCCTGTGACACCGGGTATTAGTATTTACTTCCGCCCCTGGCTAGGAATACCCAGCTCCACCAACTCCAAAAATTTTGGTGGAGCTGAAGCTCTGCCAAACACCCCTTAGACATGATAAAATTAGCTTTAAACTAAATAGACCCTCACCCTCACTTGAAAGCATAGCGTTTTGGACAGGTGTAGATAGACTCTACCTATAATGCACGCAATTGATACGCGCCCTAAACACTCATTCGTACACATTGCACATAAGAGTCTGTAGCAAGGTTTCAAATCTCGGTGGGGATCGAAATCCAAAGTCTCAAAAAAATCTCAGAATTTTGGACAAATTTTGATCAAAATCCAAAAACCAAAATTTAAATCTGGTTTTTTTACTAGGATTTTGGAGATCTCGGTTGTCGGCAAATTCCAACCGAATGAAATCTTGTGTGTTGAAATTTTTTGTTGATGGTCCTGACGCATCATTAATGTTCTCATAACATTTTCAAATGATGATTATGCCTGACGAATTTTTAAAAATTCTGACAGTGCTACTGTGATGATAAAAGTTAAAAAATTTGACAGCATTTTGACTAATTTTTGGATTATGAGAGTTACAATTGGCAACAATCAATATATATATTATCATCATAAATGATAGATATGAAATAAAATTGACACATAATTAAAATGAGTATATTGTAAACAACGAAATAAGATTGACAAATAATGAAATGGACGCATATAGACAATTCAACATATATTGCAAGAAGATGTAAAAACATGATTCAAAGTAGGAGTACAAACATGTTTTACAAGAAGAAGTATAACAAATTAACAATATTATGAGCTACATGCGATGCTATATAAATTTCAATAGAGCGAAAAATGATTCAAACCATGTTAGAAAATTTTGAAAATTTTTGTGGATGGTCTTCACACCAAATCCAATCAAATTCGGACTAAAAAACTTGAAATTCGGTCAAAATACACGAGATCTCGGTTGAAATTGCGCAGATCTCGTCAAGATTTTCACTATTGTTTTTATTAATGTTAAGCATATCATGCACTATTGTTTTTAAGACATCAACGTATACCTTTTGGTTTTGTAGGATGAGACTATGGTTGAGACTGATATTGACTGAGTGCTTGAGTGTTGAGGATAAGTAGCCATGGTCATGCACTCGTCATCGCATTGAGATGTTGCCAGCCTGCCGTGGCCACTTTTGCGCTCGTTGTCTCATTGAGATGTTGCCAGCCTGTCGTGGCCACTTTGGTTTTCAAACTCTTCTAAAATATTGTGTCAATGTTGAGTCTTGTGTGTATGTATATATGATGTAATCCGAATATTGTCTATGCATCTTATTGTCTCTTTCATGCAGACATGGAGTCATGGTTGTGATTTTGTGATATTATTTACGTATTGTTCTATGTTTCGTAACTTTTCACTGTGTACCGTCGAAATTGAATATACTTTTGCAATTTTATTGGACTACTTGATAGAATAACTTGTTAAATTGCAATAGTTCTGTTGCATTCGAACTCATATAATTGATTAATCATTGATATATATATATATATATATATATATATAGGATAGCTAGTGTACTATCGATAGCACAGATCATCCGTGCTATAGGGTTGTGTTTGCAAAATTCAAAGACGAAACTGTTGATCCAAACCGTGCATTCTATTCATCTCATTGAAATCTCACTACTCACCAAATTTTATATTTTTTGAACTTTTTCTCCTATTTATTTTGTATTTTTAAAAACCAGCTTCATTGGACGCCCCACAAGTTCCACAACTAATTAGATCGTGAATTTTGAAAAATACAAAATAAATAGGAGAAAAAGTTCAAAAAATATAAAATTTGGTGAGTAGTGAGATTTCAATGAGATGAATAGAATGCACGGTTTGGATCAACAGTTTTGTCTTTGAATTTTGCAAACACAACCTATAGCACGGAGGATCTGTGCTATCGATAGTACACTAGCTTATATATATATATATATATATATATACAATTTATGTTTTCGCATGATATCTGATAAAAAATATTCGGTACCGTATCGATTCCGCTCCGAATTCGTTTTGAATCCGTGATCGATACTATTTACATTGTATTTATATTCAATACTATCTGTATATGACTCCGAGTCCGATAAAAAATATATTATAAGATACAAAAAGCAATATCTGACTGAATCCAAATTAATTGCACATCTAGTTAGTACTCCTGTTGTTCGAAAGAAGACCACATATTTTCTACTAAGAAGGCCGTTCCGGGGTAGGGGGTTGGAGGATGCGTACTACTACTGTGTGGCTTTATCAGTTGACATTGTGCCTACTTGTTAACGAGGTCAACACTCACCAACTTGCGCATATGTACCGCTACAGATTGAAGGTAGTTTTGCTTGGAGGTAACACAAGGCAACAAAAGCAGGCGCAGTTAAGTGGCTGTGCTCGAGAGACTGTTAAGTTAAAGAGTGGGTCATTATTCCCGATCCATGCACTGAATGGAGCCAAAAACTAACTCAATAGTCATAATTGACGAGAATAATGATACATCAAATCCTGGGTCCACCGGGCTCATGATCGTACACGAGACGCTGTGGTGGTGGCGGCCAGCCATCGACGTACTCTCTCTCCGTCTAAGTTTAAAGCATGTATTTTAAACAAAAAAACTATAAAAAAATAATTACATTACCTCTAATTATTATCTCTAAGTACTATATTTAATATATATATGTAAAAAAATATTAAATAAATCTAGATATTTATTGAGGGTACAAAGATAATACCACACTAATTTGCATTAACAAGAAAAAACCCTATATTTATGAATAAAATTATTTAAAAATACATCCTGTAAACTTATAAGAGAGAGTACCGTTTATTCGTGTAACGGCTAGCCAGTGGCCTCCCTCATTCTGCATCTACAGAAATTAAGGCATCCAATGCCATACGATTTTGTTCTCAGCAAGGGCTTCATGCCCGGACACATCCACAAGGCTTTTCCAGCACTTGCATGTACGCTTGGGTTCCAGAGCTCTAGCAGTTCAAACCTGAAAGTATTGAAGGCCTTTGAGCAAGTAATACTAGTACATTTTCTCTATGGACAGAGTAATACTGGAGTAGGCTTATACCTTTATCAACTTTGTTGTAGCTGAAAACAATATGACAAAGACACCATGTTATTCTGGAATGTGGCAACCGGCAACTGGCAAGGTTCAGAGGGAAGGCATTATAGCAAGCTTTTGCTCGTGACATGAAAGGATCATATTCTTGGAAGCAATCATGGCAGGTCAGTAAAGAGCAGGCCCGTATTGGCTCCCCCAAACGATCCATCGCTTTCAGCCTCCACTTCCCGACGATCTCTGCAAGCGAAAGCAATGCACGCAGCGCGAATTCGCATCCCGCGCTACAGAGGATAAGAAGGAATTTAATTAAACCACTGCTGCCGAACTCGGCAGGCGTCAACAGCACCATCCATATCAGCTTTCGAGCCTGGCTGATACACAAAATCTGCAGTGCTATCCAACCCGCGCGCGGCCTATCCAAATCGCATCGCGGAGCGAGTCGGAATGGAGGGTGGGGTGGGGGTCTCCACCTTGCAAGGCGCAGGCCACCGCCTCGTGTTGGTGTCGAGCGTCAGCGTCCGCGGTGAGCCAGAGAAATCCGGCGTACTCCAGTGGTTGAGGTTGCGCTGCAGCATTCGAGCAGATGTCGCATGCGACGGTTATAATAACAGCGTAACGCTAAATGGTAAAAGTGTCTCGGTCTGGAGGAATTGCGCATGTGAAAAATTTTCTTCAACAATCGTTCACAGATATATATATATATAGGTAGATGCTCTGAATCTCATCCGTTCCAGCGAGTGAAGTGCACCTGTCAGTCTTGCCAATATCTCTTGGATTCATGCTAATCACAGCTAGATGAGTAATAACCACGGAGGATCCGAAAGATCCTGCTTTTATGTCCGATTAAAGACATCCTGGGGCTGAAACACATGCACCTCCCGTTTCGTTTCGTTTCGTTTAAGCAAGACATGCCATGACAAAACAACCACAGTACAGTGGCCAGTGGGCACTTGGACATCCGCTCCACAAGCTCAGCGAATCAGGAACAGTGCAGTTGGCTATCTGCCACCATCTCGCAACTTGCATCTCGCTACAGGTCCACTGCTGCTCGGCACATCGTCGACGTAATTTCAACGACGATGGCCTGACGAAAGATCTGGTCGGCCCCCAACTCTCCACCAGATTACACGGTGACCGGTGGTGCGCAGTGCAGGCAGCTTGCCTTGGCTTGGGCTGCACGAGGAAGGCTTTTTTTCTGGGAAGAGCAACATCAGGAATTGACGTATGCATGCTATATCACTGGTTTTACGGGCATTTTCAGATGGCAACCGCTCTGGTGCTAATAGTTTGCATCGCCGCCGCCCTTTCAGCACTACCTGACAAATGCAGATTAAAATTCCTCCGTCTGCAGCTGTGAACACAAGATCAGACGATGAGTTAGAACAGGACAAAGGAATAAAGTTTCCGATCGCTTGAGATATTAGTACTCCATCCATCTATATTTATAAGACGTATATTTTAGATGTCTTATGTATAATTACAGGACGTATTTTGTATTTCAATACAAAATTAATGTGATGTTCCCTTCATACCTGCTAATAAATATTCAACTTTAATATATTCGCTACATGCGTGCATTGAATATTGTGCTTAAAGATAATAATTAGGGGTAGTCTAGTCATTATCAATATCTCCTTTGTCTATGTGGCAAGAGAAAATACTCCCTACAAACTTGGATGGATGGAGTATATCAGGTAGTAAAACGAAATTCTGAATCCAAGTTAGTTTATCCACGCTACATCCCTCTTTCCCTAAAGTTTCATGAATATGAGCAAAAACCAATTTGAATTTTCACAACTGCTCATATGATTTACCTTTGCATTCATGAGGGAATTGGCTAACCCCTTCTATGCACGTCAAAATGGTAGTCATAATTGTTTTTTATTGTGCAGGACAAATTTCGGAATCCATTTTGCGAATGGAGGTTGGAATGCGACACAAAGCCCAATTTATTTGGGCTGTTAGTGATGGCTGGACGATTCTTTGGTCGTTTTCAAAAGTGGGCTCTCTGAGGGGTATACTTTTGTACTGATAGCCGGATTTCAAAAGCCTACGAGGCCTAACAACAGAATGCACCAGTTGGGCGTATCTATTATACACTAGAAGTCAATGGCAGATATTTTGGAGTGCTAAGAAAAAAATATGTTATAAATTATCGTACAAAAGTAAAATATATGACTTTTAATCTAGTGGACTCCGCTATATACTAAACTTCAATGACATATTTTTTTAGAGCTGCTAAGAAAAAAAATGGTATAAATTCTTAAAAAAAGAAAATATTTAGCCCTTAATTCGGTGGAATCTAACTAAGTTGTTTTATAGCATCTATTGGCTGTTATTATTTAAAGAGCAATATCTAATCATCAGTCTAGCGGACCAGAGTTATGACAACTTACATTTAAATAAATAGTCCACATCAAGTACAATAAAAAAATAAAGTAAATTTGGAATACAAATAAAAGGAAATTATAAATTTAATTTTCATACAAACTCTAAGTTAAAACTCATATATAGAAAAATTTGAAATAAAAATTAGATGAATATTATAAGCTACATTTGTATATGAATTCTAAGCAAAAACTAAAATAAAAAAAATTAAGAATAAAAATTAGTAGTTCGATTTGTATATGAATTCCAACCTAAAAATGGATGAACATTGTTGATAGACAGTTTATAGTTATTAAGAAAAAAGTGAATATGCTAAAAATTCTGACCGTATATTTGGTGAACTTACATGGGATAAAGGGATTGTGAGTGTGATACATCGAAAGGTGTTCACTCAGTTGTATCAGTATAATCTATGTGATGTGCGTTTTAAGCTTGTAGTATCGACAAGCACTATAATAATAAAAGAAAGAGATCGTGATGATGAAATAAATAGAAAATATTATAATATGCTATGTTTACTGTTTTTATATCAAGTATTTGGGAAAGAACTTTTGGTCACATGTGACGTGTCTTGAGAAACAGAGTGAGTCTTTTCTCTCCTATAAAATATAACAGTAAAATATCATGTAAAAAATCAACCTAAAACTAAAAAAGATATTATATAAAAAGCTCAATCCAAAAATATAAAAATTCAGAATAAAAAGAAAAGAAAATTAAGGATTTTTAAAATCCCAAATTAAATGAAAAAATAAATGTTAGTTTTATTAAGAATTAAAATTTCAAAAAAAGATTAATTTGAAAAAAAAATAAGGCAATAAATTTGATTAGTGTATGTGTATAAAGAATCATATTCTATTATATAATAAAAGTCAATGATAGGTGGTTTATAGCTACTAGGAAAAAGGAGAATATGCTAAAAATTCTCACACAAAAAATAAAAACATTATATCTCTTTTATTTGATGAGCATCCAAAGATGGAGGGATTGAGTGTGTGATGAATCAACGAGTGATTATTGACAAATCATCCAATGATGATTAGTGATTAGTGACAACCGATGCGTTGGACTAATATTTTATAAGAGTTAGTGAAATAGATTAAGTCTAATTATGATGAATACTTTGGATGGCATCGTGTGTTGGTGGTCATCAAGTCAGGTTCAGGATGAAGGATGTCATCATGTGTTGATGAGCATCAAGATAAGAACCTACATATATTCAAAGTAAGTCGCCCATGATACATCGGTGTATACGTGAGCAATGTACTCTAATACCATATAAAATAATCAACGTATTGCTTGAGATTAAATAAAGGTACACGTGTCGCATATATTTTGCAAAAAGAGTTATTGATGGGAAAGAATAGGGATATATAGCTATATGATCTATGCAAGATGAAGAATTGCTACGTTAGTAAGAACCAATTAACTTATTATGCTTAATGATTTTCTTCCATCAAAGCTTATACTTCAATTACGTTCTTAAGTTGAATTTTCCTTCTAGCTTCTATCATCATTTCTAATGTTTATGATGTCTTAAAAATCTAAATAGACTACACAATATTCTCAAGCATATAAGTTATACCTGTTGATACTATAAACTTTTTTTTTAAAAAAAAATCTAATTAGTTCTCACAAAAAAAGAAAAACATTCTGACTATACTGGTATTGAGAGATGGAGGGATTGAGAGTGTGATAAATCTACGGGTATTCACTCAGCTATACTAGTATGAGCTATGTGATGTGCATTGTGAGTATATAGTATAGACAAACATTGCTAAAATAAAAGGAGATGATGATATAAATGGGTAATATTATGATATGATGTGTTTAATATTTTCATATGCAATTATTTGGGGAAGAAATTTTTGATCACAGAGCACAGGTATTAGGAATCAGAGTGAATATCTTCTTTCTTATAATATATATAATATTAAAAATATCATAAATGGATTTATGCACCAACCTGTTTTTTTCATAAAGCAAAATTACATATGTATTCAAATGATGTGTGCACAAGTGCACGGACTACCTCGCTAGTTTTGATCAAACAATACTCCAGTTAATACGCTTTTCGTAAGTCCGGAATTTGCTGATCTTAGTTTACAAGCCCATGTCTTATCACAAGCCTGGTACAACGTAGATAGAACAGTACTTACCAGACCGGACCGCATGTTTCACTTAATTAGTGTAAGTACATATTTATGTTTGATACAAGATTGATTAGTTGGCCATATCCATATTACTGTTTTCGCTACTAAACACTAGCAAGCGGGTGGCTCAGTTGGCTAGCGCATGAAGTTTCTAGCCTACCCATCAGGTTTCAGGCTGTAATACTGCGGACGCCATCTCGCCGGTTCGTAACAAAAACCGGTGGCTTGATCGGTTCAAACGGGTCAAATTGCATATCCGTTTCTTTGGATTCCTGTAGTTCTATGTTCATAGTTAGGTACTGTGTGCCTAGACGGCTAGGCAACTTGACTTGGAAGTTGGACGAATCATCCTTATCATGTCGTCTCCTTAGATTGCCTACAAAGGAGATTGCCTACAAAGGAGATTGCCTACAAATTGTGTATCGTATCGTAAGAGTAGGACCAGTTTGTCCTGTTCCGCAGTTCCCTTAGCCGAAGGTTTGCCGTGGAGCGGTGCATAGCAAGAGGACATGACGCCATGACACGGCATCCAGCCACGGGGAAACCACATTAGCGACCTTGCAACGAGTTGTTGGGGCTTCGTGGCCGCCCGCTTCGATGTTTTGGAAGAGTTCCGAGGCTTCCGAGCCTGCAGATGGATCCCAATTGCCAATCCTGTTCGGCTATGCCCCAAGGCTGTCTTCTTCTGTAACTTGCCTTGTTGTCTATTGGTGATTCGGTGTTGGCGTTGCGCTAGCCAAGCACGAAGGTTTGACTGTACTGGCCCCACGACAAAAAATTTTGTCGAAAGCAGCACCATGCGACGATTTTTGGCTAGCGCATGAAGTTTCTAGCCTACCCATCAGGTTTCAGGCTGTAATACTGCACATTATAACAATAGTTAAAAGGCCACCCATCCAGAGTGTAAACTAAATTCAGTGATTGGCGATATATGCCACAGAAAACATGAAAAAAAAAATGTATTCACCAATAGTTGGAAAAATTATGATCAACTAACACTTCTATTGGAAGATCACAAACTTTGGTACAACATATGTGAAATGACCCTAAAAATTTCAAAATGAATTTAAATTTGAGTTTTAGTTTGATTTTCGGTTTTATTTGAATTTGATTTTTGGATTTGGATTTTGAAGTCTGGATTTTGGTTTTTGGGCCATTTTCTTTGATTCTTGGGCTTTCGGCCCGTCTCCCTTCCGGCTGCTCCGGCCCAGCCCGCCTCGCCGGCCGCCGTCCCCGCCGCCTCCCCAGCCGCGATACTGCACAGCGCCGCGTCGCGTCATCCGTCGCCGCCCGACGCGACCCGCCGTCGCCCTTCACTCGCGCGCCGCAGCCGTCGCCGCGCCGCGTGCGCCACAAGTCACGCCGCGCCCGCCGCCGCCATGCGCTCGCCCTCTCTCACCTCCCGCCGGCTATAAAAGTCTGAGCTCGCCCGCTTGCTCCTTGCCCCTTTTGCCTCGCCGCTCGGTGAGCCCTCCTCTCGCCTTCTTCCTCGGCGACGTCGCGCCAGCTCAAGCACCGCCTTGACCGCCATCGCCCCGTGCAAACCTAACCCTAGCTACCGGCCCGCCTGCCTCGACAGCGGGCCCCGCCACCCACAGCCAGGCCAAAGCCCAGCTCCTCCTCGCGTTGGTCAAGCCCGCCAAAGATGGCCTCGCCATGTATTGCCAGGCCGCCAGGCCAAGTGGGCCGCTCGGCCCATTTCCCCGAGAAAGCTGGCCCAACACTGTTAAACAGTGTTTCCCTTTTTTTTTGGATTTAATAATTCTTTATTAATTCCAAAATTCGTTTTTAATTCCAGAAAAAGCCCCAGAAAATGCCCGAAAATTCCGAAAGTCCCAGAGCTCCACCAAATACACACTCCGCACCGTCTCGACCCACTGAGCCCAAAAATGACCTCCGCTCTGCAATCCGGAGTCTCCAAAACTCCAAAATGCCCATTTTGCCCTTCCTTCCTCTCTCTCGGCCCGGTTCCGGTTTTCCGTTTCTGTTTCCATTTCAGTTCCTTTTCGTTTTCCGTTTCTTTATTGCCGTTCGTCCTTTTTGCGCTAGATCCGGTCGTTGGACAGTTCCAGGAGCAGCCGCAGTACCCAGAGCAGGAGCCGGACCTGACAGGAGCCCCAAACGACTACGTCAACTACGGTTCAGCCGACCCGATCGCCGAGCAAGGCAAGCCGTACACCATTGATCATGTTGAACCAAGTTATGCCATGCTATACTTAGTAATTATTTTATACCGCATTATTTTGCTGTATGTTGAATTATTGAAATCCGCTATTTTAGAATGACATGATACCTAGATAATACCGAAATTGCTCATGGAACTTCCTTGAAAATATTGAATTCCAAATAAATCCTTGTAACCCTAGGAAGTATATATACCTGGTTGAATTAGATATTAATTTACGTTAGTGTAATCTCAAAATCTTGGAAAATGGAAATAAATGTTGTCGAGCCGCTGGCTCGGTTGTTTTGGAAATGTGCTATAGTATGGGGGACAGTATTGGATAAATCCCGAGTGGATGATATTCCAATCCCCGGCTGATGATTATACCTTGGTTTGTCTGGTTGCTGGTACCGTGGGTATCGGAATGGGTTTGTGGATCGGGAAGAGCTTGGTCTTTGGCAATGTAAGGATAATTAATCCCCTTGAGCAAAGTAAACAACTTAAGTCCTCGCTCAACCACAAGTCGGAATGGTCAGCGAGCCTAACTCCGACATAGCTCAGTACATTAACCATTCCTGAAATAAAATCTGGATAGTTTGGTGGATTATTCCCGGTGGGGAATAGGGATCGGCCTCCCTGGCAAGGGAGAATACCGAAGGGGTGGAACAGGAATGGACCGGAGTGTCATTCGCTGGTTCTCACAACGGTAGGTGCTAATGGGGACTGTGAGTCCAAGGTAGCCGTATACCTACCGGTTAACAACTAAACACAGGAATGGTTTAGCGAAATGCTGTGATGGTCTCGACCCGGCCGCATGCATTTAAGTTGCATGTTTGTTAGCGCTTGGCATTAACGGTCGTAGATATCTTGTGGGTAAAGATGAGCATCTTTGCAGAGTTAATCAATGGTAATCGATTACGCCGTACTTCCGGTTAATGAAGTTAAGTTTGAACTGGGGTGATACCCGTAACCAAGCTCAAGTAATGGTTTTAGTGAATTTGGTGAATATGGATAAGTGGTGTTGAACTTGTGAACTCCCCCCCTTACTATTATTTATGGTTTGTGCTTCAAATGTAAAATGAGTTATAAAAGAACTGCATCCAAATACTTACAACCCTGTTGCCATCCTTTGAATAATCCCCTTGCATATAGTATTCAGCTGTTTCCGTACGACTTGTTGAGTACCCCCGTACTCACCCTTGCAAAACCCCGACCCGTTTCAGAATGCGAAGAAGCCGGAGCCTACCAAGAAGTTGTAGATGGCGACCTTGTTTGGTTTTAAGGTCTTAGTCTTTTGCTCAGGCCTGCCTGTGCGGTGTTTTGGTAATGTAATCTATTTGGGCCCTGCTGCGCCTCTTTTGTAAAAACCTTGGCCGTTAGGCCTTATATTGAATAAAAAGAGTTGGATTCGCTTTTACCTAGCAAAATACTCTTGGTTTCCGGCAGCTAGTCATCCTGGGTAGCTGTCGAGGCGTACGGTTCTGCCCCTAGAAAGGCGGGCCGTCACAATATGCTCTTAGAATCATTTTGTATCAATATATAGTTCAAGCCACCACCTACCATAAAAACATATATCCTTTAGGCCAAATTGTGCAGTACTCTGCAGCAAATAAATTCTACCACATACATCATTTGTAACCAATACCAACTTAAGAAAAAACTGGATACATATTGTAACATCCTCAAAATTTATAAAAGGATAAAATCAAATATTAAAATGTGAAATTACTTTCATGATGCACTTCTTGATTTTATATGCATTTAGTGAATTGTTGATTGGTTGAAATGATTATTGGAATCAAATAAAAGAAGATAAGAAGTAAATGGTAAAATAGTAAAAGATGAAAGTTACCATGGTAAATTTTAGATAACCTTAGAATGCCCTAGAAATTAACTTTGGCTGGTCAAAAGTAGGTGTGAAAACATTTTGCAAGTTGATAGGATAAATTAATTGGATAAGCTTATCCTTGACCAGCCCTTGCCAGAATTTTAGAGAAATTTCTACACCTTTCCAGAACCTATGATTTTTACCATGTGATATCAGTTACCTTATCCTTGCCCACGAAAATTTACAAAAATAAATAACTAGTTTTACTATTTATTCCTATTTATTTACTCTCAATCTGAAAATCTGTAAAATGGAGTAAAAGAATTTTAATAAAATAATTACTAGGATTTTGACTTTGAAATTTTTATGGTATAACCTTGATATATATCCGTACCTTCATTAAAAGTTTCAAAAATTAATATGTTAATTTAGGTCTTAAAATAAATCAAATCCCGAATTCATTTATCTGTGCAGCCAGCATTGTTAGAATTTTTATAAATAAACAGTAAACTATTTTAATCCAAAAAAATTTACTGGCGGTATAAAACTTGTCCAGGACTCTCCAAAAAAATCTACCAAAATTCTGGACGTGAATTGGCCATGCGATTAAATAGCTTTTCGCCGATCTGTCTGCAAACCGACTTAAGTGCCATCTCTTGTAAATGGGGCCCACTCGTCAGGAGGCTCTTCTTCAACCTCTTGCCACCACGCAGCAAGTAGCCAACAGAGCTCTCGGTTTTTGGTCAAAACAAGTAATTTAAAGCCACAAACTTCTAGTAAAATTCGTGGAAGCAGCAAGCATCATCATTACACTGCCACGCCATACCCTGGCAGCGTTCATTCCACACAGCCACGAGCCGCAAAGGAGCTCCAAGTTCACACTACTGTAGCCACCGCCATTGATGCCTATTTAAGCAACTCGAACTGCACTTGGAGCATCACCTCGCTCCCCAGAACTTCACCACTGCCGTACAAGGCTCCAATTTGGGACACCTTTGCTTCTAGCCATGCTCCGTCTAACTTTCCATTTCCGGCCACCATGGATGAACTCCTGCTCCACCACGCCATTCTTCAATTCCTTGTTCTGAGAGCATCATCACTCATCACTGATCAAAACCCCCAAGTCCATTGGTCCTTCCCTTGGCCGTGCGGCTACTGCCACGGAGGTCCCCTGCTGCCGGCGCTCCTCACCATTGCGCCACCACTACAAGCCGTCGCAACCCCGGCCGTCGCTTCCTGTGGACTCGAATCCGACGTCTCGGACTTCGTCGTCAACAATCTCAAGATGACGTCTTCAACTCGTCGCTAAAGACAACAAGTAGCAAGGCAAGCACCCCCTTGATCATATTGATCCTAATTTTTCATAATTAACTAAAATGTTGATTAAAACTTGCTTGCATATGCTATGTTCCATAAAATTGTATTTGGGTACTGGTAGATATACCTTATCATTGATAAACTTCCTCAATTGGCATTGATATGTGAACCTTGATAACCCTAGCTCGTGGATAGACACTTGATGTCAAAATGGATATATTCGATTATTACATGCATATGCTTAGCCCTGCTTTAGATTGGGAACACGGACAGATGGTTTACTGTTCGTGATGAACTTAAATACTTGACATATTGGATTAAATATTGGACATGATGAACTTTAATCTTGAACC
Organism: Rhipidocladum racemiflorum; assembly: GCA_036346355.1. Taxonomy (NCBI): domain Eukaryota; kingdom Viridiplantae; phylum Streptophyta; class Magnoliopsida; order Poales; family Poaceae; genus Rhipidocladum; species Rhipidocladum racemiflorum. Next base: position 62,569,838 of record CM070576.1, on the reverse strand, counting down.
TGATGGAATATTATGATTTTAATGTTTTATCCTTTCTGAAGATAAAACTATGATTTCGACGTGGGTGATTATTGGCAATAGCCGGAAGTGCAATTAATAATGCACGTAGATAGGTGGAGTATCGCCCATGTCACTTTGAGGACCGAACGTAGTGTTGCATGATCCAAGTATAACCGTACATCCACAAGTACTGGAATGGGACAGTCTTAACTTATTAAATTATTTGGGAATTAGCTTTGCACATTGGTAGGCAGTTGTAGCACGGGCATTAGGATATAGGTTTGCTCGAGGAGGTGTCATCACCGAGGTGTTGGCATCTGCCGTTGTAACGGTGTACGCTGGCTATGAATTGGGGCTTTTAATATTCCTGGTGGGTCACCGACTCGAATTTCTATTCTGGTGGGTCATCGACTCGGAATCCCTTTTACCTTTTTAGCTTCCATCATAGTCAGGGGTAACGTCATCGGGCTAGTGCAAAGTTAAGGTCCAAGTAACGAACAGTTTCGTGATGAACTCTCTGGCGGCACACCAAAGGAAGTGTGCTAATGTACTGCCACAAAGGGAGAACATATCTTGTGGGTAAAGCTGTACAACTCTGCAGAGTCTAAAACTATTCGAATAGCCGTGTCCACGGTCATGGACGACTTGGCGAACTGACACTAGTTAGTTGTTTTATAAAATGATTTGGTGAGCTTACCCTTACAGATGATTCAATACTTGACATTACGTTGGCAAGGTTGAATTCAGCTGTTGTGCCCTGTGTGGACAAAAGTTTAATCTTCAAATAATATTTCATATGATGGGATTGGATGTTTCATTTCACTCACGAAGGGATGTGAGTCTCTTATTTCGTTTATGTTATTCTTACATATTATTTATGTATTTACATACTTGTTATTTCATTTCCTTTACAAGTTTCGCTTTCACTCTATTATTCAGTATTTACAATTCAAATTTCGCTTTATGCAAAACAACCGTAGAAACCCACTTTCTATTCAGCCCGCATATATTTCAGGTTTTGCAAACACTACAAGTCTTGCTGAGTACGCAACGTACTCACCCTTGCTATTATTGTTGTTTTTAGACAGGAATCCTCGACAGGTACTGCGACGCAGGAAAACGGGATTTTTATCGACGGTTCTTTCTAAGGCTTTACCTTGTCAGTTGCCTGTGGATTATGTGGCAAACTACAAGACATCTGATTCTTTTGGCTATGTTTAGTTGACCTTCTCGGTCATATTGTATCATTACTTCCGCTGTAATAAAATATGAAATTTTTGTATGGTTGTGATTCCAGATTGTGTTTGTGCGTGCTAGCTACTGACCATGGGACTAGCACAGTATGCACATTAGAACCTTGCTTTTATGTTTGCACTGTAGCATAAAAGTGAGGATCTTACACATATGTTCACATTATTTAATCGATACCAATTTACTATGGTAAGCACTACATGGCAGATATGCTAGATTTGTTCATATGGTGACGGCGTTGTTTGCGATAGTACATATGGGGTGGACGTTTCAAACTGTAAAAGAAAGGTGATTCGGACTTCGGGTCTGACGAAGATGGGTCTAGTTGAGCTCCGTAAATGCGTGAGGAGTGCATTCGATGAGGAGACTGCTCGAAAGAAGCTTAGAATCGAGGCTCTACATGCCAGACTTGTGGAAGATTCAGCGGACTATACATGGGAGCTGCACAAGATCGTGGGAAACGCGATATGGGAGGAATACATGCAAATCGTAATAAACCCTCAGGCGATGATACACCGTCGGCCAATGGTGTACGTGCGCTTCCTAGACATAGGAGAAACCTCAAGTCCTAGGGGCGATAGCATCGCCGTCGAAGCATCCTCTCGGGGCATCCGTGAGGACATTGCTGCAGATGATTTTGAGAGGAATGAAGATGTCGGGCGTTGGTGGTCTGCTCATATTGACTACCACGAGCACCTGGAAGCCCTGGTGGATGAAGAAATATCCGATGACGACGACGATGTGGACACCGAAAGCAATGAAATGATGATGCAACTCCCGCTGGTGGTATTGTGTCCACTGAGGTGGAGTATGTGTCTTCGCGCTTTGATGCTCTGGCGATGTCTTCGCTCGTGTTGTCGGACGAAACCTGCAATGATTGGGCCTTCGATCGAGACACTTTGCTTGTAGGGCAACGCTTCCCTATGAAGAGTACACGTGCTCGTCTTACTAAGAAGCTCCTACGAGGCCCGAGCAGACCACGCACGCCAAACAGTTGGGCATCGGACATCGTACACACTGCGCAGCACGGCAAGACGAGACGGTACGAGCATACACTACGATTCATTTATTTTGCCATGAGTAACTAACGTCTCGTGTTGTGTACGCAGTACGATCGTGTCAGCCGTATGTATGAGGAGGTTACTGCTGGAATACAAGAAGGGAGCCACAACACTGTGCCCAGCCTGATTCGGATTCTCCGTTCTGTAGCACATGGTCTGAAGGGCATAATGGAAATCAATACATGTGGCTGTCACAACGACATCTTGACAGGGCGTGCTGAGGGAAGTGCCCCTCCTCCATCTCCTCCTAGGTCATCGCGTCTGAGCATGGCCGGTAGACGATCGAGTGTCGCTCGCTCGTCATCTACTCAGCCTGCTCATCAGGATACATTGGTATGCAACGTACTTTTAATTCTCAAACTTTGTATTCTTTACGCAAGCTAACCTTTTTTATCATGCCATGTCCTATTATAGCACATGCGCAGGGATCGCTCTCTCCTTCCATCCTCATCTACACGACATGCGACCCCGCCAGCACATCTCGAGGTGGACACAAACTCAGAGACGGAGTCACCCGTTAGGATGACGTTAGCGCCTACGTGTTAGAGTCGAGGACGCGAGCGGTTGTATTATTATAATGAAGTTTGTATGTGTTATTATTGTAAGCCTTAAGGCGTAATGCTGAATGTAACATGGTGCGTAAATTATGTTATAAAGTTCGATTTGTTTTGTTTCGACCTATCACTGTCGAGCTTTCTCAATCAGAATATGGACAACACTAGTAAGAATTGTCGATAATAATACTTAGGGTTATTGCACTAGTAGAATTTAGAAGCAAAGAAAGGTGTAAATAAAATATTTTTTCAGAATATGGTAGTCCATATATCAAAGAGCAAATTTGCTCTATTATTGCAAAAAATTACATTTAAACATGATATTTTAAGGGCTGCCGAAAAGGCTTAAGCGTTATCGTTTGTTGTCGATAATAATACTTACGGTTATTGCACTAGTAGAATTTAGATGCAAAGAAATGTGTAAATAAAATATTTTTCCAGAATATGGTAGTCCATATATCAAAGAGCAAACCTGATACATTCTCCCTAAAAATTACATTTAAACATGATAATTTACGGGTTGCCGAAAAAAGAATGAAGAGCAACAAAATTTGCATCAGGAGCACCTGTACAGCAGACTGATCTGGGAGCGCGACGAGCTCCACCAGCAGCTACACAACCTGTCACCCTCATTCAAAGACGCACGACCTGTCACCCTCAATCAGAGCTGCACGACCTGTCACCCTCATTGAAAGCTACACGATCTGTCACCCTCAATCAAACTGCACAACCTATCACCCTCATTGAAAGCTGCACGATCTGTCACCCTCAATCAAAGTTGCATGACCTGTCACCCTCAATTAAAGCTGCACATTCTATGGATAAGCCCCTCATCAGCACTATAAAACCGGCCGAGGGATAGATATCCACCACAGCCAGGCCAACAATTAACGTCAGCCGAATCTACACAAATTAGGGCACGATATCGTTCTACCGTCGCCTCTTCAACAAGCGAAACTTATCCCGCCCCGAATACCTGGATGCCAGTAGCGTAGATGCACCACTTCTACGGAGTTGCAAAGGGCCGAAATGCGACTGCAACCTTCTAGTGAAGATGATGCAATCAATGCATGGAGATACGGCCGCCCAAGCTCACTACTGTTGTGCCCGCGGCTACAAGGCAAACCTACTGGTGTCCATACAATATAGGGTAACATTACCATTTCAAGCATCGGTCTTTGTTTTTTTAGCACAAGTACCAGTGTTGCTTCTTCTAATGGATCGACGGGCTGAAACGACGTAACTACGAATTTACGTACAACTGCCACGACGCCTACCCCACTTCGCCCGAAAACTTCACCCGGTGGGAGAGGCCGCCGGGATATGTCCCCGTTCTAGATCGAACGGAGTTCAGGACCGGTGGGTAAGAGACCAACCAATCAGTGAGGTACATGGGACATGCTTATGTTACAGTCACAAAGTAGTAATTCCAAACTAGTTCATCACATACAGAACTTCAAGAAGAAACTTGCGAAATTACTCAAGTCAAAGGAGAAATCTCCTCAAGGGCCACCCGAAAGCCCCGAATTTTGTGAACACGGGTTGCAGGCAGTGGTTGATACCTGCAACGAGGATCCAGTGGACCGGAGATTCTACCGGTGCCCCTTGGCCGAGGATGAATGGTGCATTTATTTCAACTGGGTGGACCCAGAGACGTAGTGTACCACCCACATCTCAAACTACCCATATGGGATAACTGGGGGAGCAACCCTCTCCATGGTGCTACTATAACCCAGAAAAACCAAACCCCGAGTACCCCTACGGTGTTATTCAACCACCACAGCGGGCATACTATATTGACTACAGGCACGCTTCCGGTTGTACAAGGACAAGCCTAATTCGCACCTCCTGCACCATATAGTGGAGTGCGATCCGAAACAGAGCAGGCGTCTCGGCAAGGCACCAGAAGTGCAAGAGGGCTCCTCCTCTCGAAGAGGAAGGGGCAAGGGGAAGCAACCAGCCGAGGTCCACACTGCGCAACAAATCCTTAGCAGGTTAAAAAACCATTCGGGAACCTGGGTGGTATTAACATAGAGGACGCCGGGAATCGGGATGACATGCCCATATGGGAATGGGAGGGCAGAAATCCACATAAAAAAGATAAAAAAATTGCTAGATATACGCCCGAGACGTTCGGCATAGGCTGCCCATTCGGCGACAGCTGGGAACACTGCGCACGCCCATTGAGTTCTTTCATAAGAAAGATTGAGCAGTGTTCGAGAACAAATCACAAAAGATTCACGAGTGATGTAATATGCAGAAAATATTGCGCATCCTTCCCACTCTACGAAGATAGGCGGAACAATCACTTGTTCCACCATGATAATCAGTGCTACCATAAGTTCTTCTAGCAATGCCGTCACTATTGTAAAGCCCTTGTAATATAATCTGTTGCTTATTTCATCATCTGAACTTTCGTTGTATGTGCCTTGGTATGTGTTCAACAAATAATTTTAGTCGTTCCATTGCATATATTCGAATTCAAGAAGCTAACATTATCTACATTGATAAAATTAAAATATTAGCAAATCTGGTCTATTCTTCCTAGAAAGTACAACAACTCATAGGCTATACTTTTAGGGCATCTTCGTAATCACAACGAGCGTTCTCATCCCCTTCAGTTGCACTCTGTAGAAGCTCCATAAAGTACTCTACTTTAACTCTACCGTAGTGAAGTAATGTGATCAAGAACCTTCATGTTAATTCGGAGCATTCATGTCACGGTAAATTTGGACACTTCGCCAAAATTCGTAGCATCCAAGGCACGGTAAATGACAAAGAGCTGAAAAGGCTGATATGACAAAATGCTGAAAAAGGTGATATGACAAAAGGCTGAAAAAGCTGATATCAAAAAGCCGATTGGACACAGCTATTGTCCACCTGATATGACAGCATGCTGAGAAAACTGATATGACAAAAGACTGAAAAAGGTGATAGGACAAAAAGCCGCATAAGCGGGAAATTTGATATGACACCACATTGGAAAAAGTGTTTCGATACAAGGCTAAAAATTTGACAGCACACTGGCAACCACTTTCTCAGGCCACTTGGACAACACATTGCCACCGAAAACTTGCTATAAATACGAGGGGAGGGTACAAGGATCTGAGGTGTGGCTCATTATGTAGGTTTAGTCTCATCTGTTCGTCTTCGTGGAACTCGGTAGGGCTAGAGGTGTTGTACCAAGTCCTTGGGTGGATTGCCTTCTTCGCCTGATCCATCAGCTTCTACCCGCAAGTCCTCCTCAACTACAAACGCAGGAGGTGAGATTTATCTTTTCTGTTCTTTCTTCTTGTGTTGTTGGGTGAGTTATATACTGATGGATATTGTTTGGTTTTGGGGGCTTTGAGGTCATCTGTTTTTTTTTTAAGTTTTTGTTTGAAGTATATTTTAGTTATGCTTGAATCCTACTCTGTTAGGCTGAAATATAATTGCTTCCAATGTGTAGATGGACAAGGATCCGAAGCAGCTCAGTAAAAGCTTGGCCTAGACAATCAAAGAAATAGATGGCTTCGCATCTGACATTAATAAACAAGAACAAGAGCACAACCGTGAGCAGGTTGCCATAGAAGATGACATCGAAGTTGTAGACCCTGATTTGTGTCTTCCGTATGACTAGCAGAGCGATGAGGAGGGCAAACATGACCTCTAGCAGTATTGCGAAGATGAGGGTATTGATATTAATAGTGATGATTCGGGATCGTTCTAATGCTGTATCGTTAGTGTCAAGAGTTGTTAAAATTTTATGTATTAGTGATGTACTCGTGATGTACCTTGTTAACACTTGTTAAATTTTTATGTATTAGTGATGTACCTTGTTAAGACTTATTGCAATTGTTGTAATGTTGATTGATGTTATTTGTTAACTTATTGCAATTATCCACAGGCAAGCCCAATAACCAGAAACCGGATATGCATATCCGGTTAACCAAAAACCGGACAAAAAATTTAAAATTCGGAATACTCCAATGAATACGAAATTTGTTTTTGTAAATACGAGTCAAAAGTTGTATTAAATACGGAATTTTTTGAAAAAAGCCAAAAAAAAAATGCATGTTCGGTTTACCAGGCACCAGAAATATGCTTTGTCCGGTTTTTGGAGAAACGAATACGCTTTGTTCGGTTTTTGCAGAATTAGACATGCAGCTGCAGCGGAATTTGGATATTCATAATCAAAACTAAATTATTTTAACATATTAATAATCTATATGATTTTACACAAATTTAGAAAGTTGTCTCATTTAATTTGGAGTTGTACAACAAAAATTATTGTCTGTTGAATAACTCGGGTTAAAAAAAATAAAATAGCAAGAAAGTATAAAACAAAAAAAAGGGAAAATGGGCTTGCAGTGGAAGCACTCCACTGCAAGCATTAGCCACCGTACGGAAGCCACTGCATGTTGGCAACAGGGTACCAATTCCGCAAAAAAATTTTCACTGCGGCTAATTTTGAGGAAAAAAATATTTTAGGCAGCCAGAACAGTAAAAATTTCGCCCAGCACTATCTTTTCGCCGTTGCTGATGCTAAGAGCATCTCCAGCAGAGCCCCTAAACCAGCCCCTAAACCTTAAAATAGGGAGTGTAGTAAAAAAAAACAGATCCAGCAGAGCCCCAACTCAAGCCCCTAAAATTAGGGGCCCCCTAAATTTGCCTCCTCAGCCCCAATTCCCAGGGGGCCCCTACTCAAGCCCCTAAAATTAGGAGGCCTCTAAATTTGCCTCCTCAGCCCTAATTTCCAGGGACACGAGTACAACCCCTATTATTGAAGATAGGGAAATACATGAGAGGCTTCGAAAAATTTATCATGTTTTCAAAATTTTAAATTTAAATTTTAAATATCATGTTTTTAAATTGTAAATGTTAATATGCTTATGTTTTATGTATTACAAATATTTGTGATTGAATTTTAGTGATGTCAAATGAAGATTATACATAGCGGATATGTCAAAATAGGAGAAAAAGAAAAATAGGGGCTGAGATTTAGAGGCATTCTTTGAACTTGTGTTCAAAACAGAGCCTAAAAAATAGAGAGCCCTAAATCCAAAATAGAAATTTCTGTTTTGAAGCTTCTTTGAGATGCTCTAACAAGGCTGTACTAAAGGATTTACAGTTTCTTCTTATTCTTCTTCCTTTTTTGCGGTGATTAGATGGCTTTTCTTAATTTGAAGGCGTAGGACTATGGATTTTGGCCAATCACAAGTCATAGCATTGGTTATTTATTTCAAATAAATGAATTTGCCAAAATGTTTATAGACAGAGGACCCTCCAACGACCAAAGACGCGGGCAATCTCTTCGGAACAGTGGACCACAGGAATGGACACTGAAAGGAACAGAGCAGCACGCTTACTCTGATGTAGCAGGTTGCCTGTGTGAGCATGGAATAATTAAGGACGACCAAGTACCAACATTGTTGCGGCTGGAACCAACTTCCCCGGCGATTTGACCAACGAAATGAATGTAAAACCCCGGCATAAAAAAAAGAAAGTGAACGTAAAAACAGCAAAACATGGGCTCGAAATGGCAGGCAGCCGAAGGCGACGCCCGTTGACATGGTGGAAACCGGAAAGGCAACCGATTCATTAGCCTCTTTCAATTCTTGCGCTAGACGCTGCAGAAGCACTCACCCAAATCTCACTTCGATTTAGGCTCCCGCTATTGCGCGTGCGGCCGGCTTTCCATCTAGGCTTCTTCCACCATTGCATTGCGTGTTTGTACTGTCACTTTCAAGCAATGAGTGCCATTCAAAATTAGTGTGTGCACACCATGTTAGGTTGTGCTTAACCGCAAACACGGCTATTGGTGGAACTGTATTAACTCGTTTCTCGCCAAAACAGGCGGCACGCGTGTCTTCTCCAAGATGAAGCTGAGTGCCAGCCAGGAGCGGATCCAGAAAAATAGATCATTGAGGTCGCTGGTGTCGGCGTACTTTGCGCCAGGGTCCCCACTCCCCCGCAGTTAAAAAGGTCGCCAGGGGCGTGGTCGACCCGGGGGCACGTGGCGGCCAGGCCACGCCCCTGGGCGACCAGGAAGGTGGTCGCCCCGGGGACACGTGGCGGCCAGGCCACGCTGGCGACGGAAGGTGGTCGCCAGGACACGTGGCGGCCAGGCCACGCCCTGAAGGCGACCAGGAAGGTGGTCGCCGGGGAAAGGTAGCCGCAGCGGGCCACTCCCGAGTCAAGGGCATTTAATGCAAGTTGTGCGCATTAAATGCAAGGCGTCTTGGAGATGCGATCGGCGGCGCCTTACCCACGCGCATTAATTGCGTGACATCAGCAGCGACACCTTACCCCGGCGTAACGGGAAGCGCGTTGGTGGGCGGGGGCGAGGTGGGATTGTGACAGTTTCTGGCGATCATTAATGAAGAGTAAGAACGAGCGGCGTGCACAATAAATAATCCCATGCCGATTGTAATGATGGTGGTGGGGGTAAGCCACCCATGCGTCCGTCGACCCTAGTATAAAAGGAGCCAGGTGCATGGGAGAGAGGGTTCGAAAGATTGTAAGGCTTTCATTTCCTTCAAAGAAGAACACAAGCAATACCAAAAGAAAGCAGGACTAGGGCTATTACTCTTAGGAGGGCCTGAACACAGGTAAATGTCTTGCGTCCCCTATTCTCTGAGCTTCCCGGTACTCGGTCATCTTCTTCCTTTCTCCGTGATTACCGAAAGCCCCGTCTGAACCTCATAAGCACCCGATTCGGAGGTGCTGTTGGCTAATCTGTTGTGATGGCGCGCCCGGTAGGGGCTCTTGGTGGTTAGATTGCCCTCTTCCTTCCATCTCCGATTCGAAGCTCACAGGCGGGAGCGCTTATGCATGGCGGAGTCGCACTCAATCGCGACAATTTGCCCGAGGAAAGCGGCGCCCGTGGCCGATCCCGACGCGTTCGGGAGGCCGGGCCACCGGTCCCTCCGCCGAGGGCCGCGCATGGCTCCCTACGCCGAGGGTCAGCCGTCCAACGGCGCTTAGCGGCTGGTGGCGACACCCGCTGAAGCCTCCATGCGGCGGCGCTTCTCGATCATCCCCGGTAACTCGGGGCGAACACCCGACCACTCGTGGCTGCGGGACATCGTCCACCTGGTGGACGCCGCTGCTGACAAGTTGAAGTGGCGACCGGCCGGAGGCTTCCGTGGCGTGTGGCGAGGAACGCACCGACGCTGGCGTGCCAGGTTCCGGCCACCACGGCGACCCCTCCCGGCGTCAAGGGTCGGGACAAGGAAGGGTCTGGTTGCAACCCCTCGATTCTGAGGACATGCACATGATTCCGCTTCTTCCGCGGTCCCCAGTCTAGGGGAACCGTGAAGACCTCCGATCGCGCCTCGGCGAAGGCGGCGTCGGCCTTGGCGGCGACTGCGTCATGTCCTCCAGAACGTCGCGGGGCATAAGACAGGTCTCTCCTCGGACTCTAGGGAGAGCGCAGGTCGCACTCCTCATCCTCTCCTCGGGATCGGGGCCACGAACGGCGCTACTCCCTACAACGTTGGGTGCCAGCGTTCTCTCTCGCCTTCGGCAAGTGCATGGCCGGAGAGATTCCGCCCGCCTCCATCGAGAAGTATGATGGTACCACCAACCCGGAGGAGTTCCTTGAGATCTACACCACGGTGAGTGCAGCGGCGGGAGGGTCCGAGAAGGTCATGGCCAACTACCTCCCGACGTCACTAACGGGCTCTGCCGGTCTTGGTTACTTAACCTCCCGCGAGGCTCTGTGCACTCGTGGGAGGGCTATGCGACATTTTTGTCGCCAACTTTCGAGGCTCCTACGCTCAACCAGCGTGGAGGGCGACCTCCACGCTCTGGAAGCAGGCGGAGGAGTCCCCGAGAGAGTTCATCCGGCGGTTCACCCACTGCCGCAACACGATCCCCGGATCTCGAGCGATCGGTGATCATCGCTTTCGGAGGAAGTCGGGACCGGAAGATGCGGGAAAAGATGGCCACGCAGCGTCATCTCAACCACATCTGAGTTGTTCTCCCTGGCGCACAAGTGCGCCGAGCGGCCAGCTTCGGAAGTGTGCCACGAGGCCTTCCGATTCCGGTGGCGTTGGCACCTGAAGTCCTCCGACCGCAAGAAGAAAAAAAAAGCGGAGGGAGGCAACCGCTAGGAGGTCTTGGTCGCCGAGCCGGAGCCCAAATCCGGCGTCATGATGACCAGGACCAACGGACGACGGCCGGCAAAGCGCGGCGACCGCAAGGACCGTCGCTCGCCCGCCGAAACGATGGCGGCAAGCCCTATTGCCCCATCCATCGAGCAGCGGACATGACTTGGAGGATCGCCAAGTTGTATCCAAGCTGGTCGACAGCGGCTCAAGAAACGCCGCGAGAAAGATTGCGAAGACGAAGGCGGCGAAGATGTGGCTCCGCTAGCCTTCCGGCGAGCGGAGCACACGGCGGTGGCGTTCATACACGGTGGCTCTGCCACCTACACCTCGAACTCGCGGTACAAAGCGGGATTCGAGGCGGTGTGTGCCACCACGTCGATCTCCGGGGCGGCCGGCCCGAAGTGGTCGAACGGCGATCACTTTGATCGGGCCGACCACCAGAGAACATCTCCGGCCCTGGCCATCTCCGATCGTGGTGTCCCCACGGTCCGCAATCGCGGTTAGGCGGGTCCTGGTTGATGGAAGCGGTGCCATCAACTCTTTGTCGATCGGGCGTATCGAGCGCTCCAGATCCGTCTGAGAGCTGCGCCCGGCCCGCTTTTTACGGAGTAGCCCGGGGTGGGCCTCCTACCCCACAGGACAAGTCCGATTGCCGATGCGTTCGGAAGTTCGGACAACTTCCGAACGGAGTCGTAGATTTTGAGGTCGCCGACTTGACCTCCCTATAATGCCCTGCTTTCGGCCGCGGCCCTGGTTAAGTTCATGGCGGTGGCCCACTACGCCTACATCTTTGGTGAAAATCCCAGGGCACTGGGGTCCCATTACGGTGAAGGTGGATAGATTGGAAGCCTGCGGCTCGTGACAGTGCGAGATCTTCTTGCCGGCACCACACCTTTCGGCCAGCGACAAGGGCGACAACCGGGCTCCCCTCGGCCAAGTCCAGCGCTCCGCCAGGCAGTGGGCGAGGCAAAGGCGGTCCCCATGGGCGAGGAAGGCTCGGGCAAGGTCGTCAAGATCGGCACCGACCTCGGCGCCAAATAGGAAGACGCTCGTCACCTTCCTCCGGTCTAACCTGGATGTGTTCGCCTGGGAACCATCGAAATGACCGGGTCCCCAGGAGGTGATCGAGCACCGATTGGCAACGCTTCTGGAGCGCCGCCGTTCGGCGAAGATCCGTGGCAGGCGCCAGAGCGGCAGGACGCCATTCGGGACGAGGTGGAAAAACTGTTGTCTGCCAAGATTGTGCGGGAGGCCGCCTACTCGGAGTGGTTGGCCAACCCCGTGCTTGTAAAGAAGTCTAATGGGAAGTGGCGAATGTGCATCGACTTCACCGACCTCAACAAAGCCTGTCCCAAGGACCCGTACCCCTTGCCGCGGATAGACATCGTCGTCGACTCCACGGCGGGGTGCGAAGCTCTGTGCTTCCTCGACGCCTACTCCGGTTATCATCAGATCAGCATGGCGCAGGAAGATGAAGAGAAGACCGCTTTTGTGACTCCCCTCGGTGTATATTGCTACGTCAAGATGCCTTTCGGGCTGAAAACGCCGGTGCCACTTATCGGCGGGCTATGCACATTGTGTTCGCCCCAAATAGGGAAGAACCTCGAAGTGTATGTTGACGATCTGGTCGTGAAAGCGAAGAGGGCCGACGAGCTTATACAGGACCTTGAAGAGACCTTCTCTCACCTCGAAACTCTTTGCTGAAGTTGAATCCCGAAAAGTGCGTGTTTGGTGTCTCGTCAGGAAGCCGCTCGGTTTCTGGTCTCGGTAGTGGAATCGAAGTCAACCGGAGAAAATAGAAGCAATTGAGCGAATCGACCGCCTACCGGCTCAAGCAATCGCAATGCTTGGTGGTAGGCTAACCTCACTGGGCCGGTTTATATCCGGCTCGGGGAGAAAAGTCTGCCATCATTTAAGTTGTTGAAGAAAACCAACTCATTTGAATGGACCCCGAAGCCCAACAAGCGTTTGAAGATCTAAAGAAGTACCTCTCTTCTCCTCCAGTCTTTGGTCGCCCAGAGCCAGGCGAGCCGTTATCTTGTATGTGGCGGCCACTGTAGTGAGCGCGGTAGCGGAGCAGGAAGGGGTCCAACGGCCGGTCTACTACATCGACAAAGTGCTCCACGACGCAGAAACAAGGTACCCTCAGGCTCGAAAATGGTCTATGCGGTGGTAGTGGCGTCAAGAAAGTTACGGCACTATTTCCAAGAGAGAGATCACAGTGGTCTCCTCGTACCCCTGCGAGATCCTCCACAACCGAGAAGCGAAGGGTCGCATCGCCAAGTGGTCCGTTGAGTGGGGAGTTCGGTATCAAGTTTGCTCCTCGTACCTCAATAAAGAGTCAAAGGTGGCGGACTTCATGGTCGAGTGGACTCCATCTGAGTCCGGCGATGAGGTCCCGCGCCCTCCCCTGGGCGCTCTTCTTCGACGGGTCTTTCAGGCTTGAAGGCGCGGTGGGGTTCTCTGGTCTCTCCGACCGGGACCTCCTCAAATGCGTGGTCGCCCTCGACTTCAAGGCCACCAACAACGTCGCCGAGTCTGAGGGCTTCTTTGCCGGGCTCCGTGCCGCGCATCCATCGGTGTCCGGCGCCGCAAGTAAAGGGCGACTCCTGCTGGTCGCCAATCGTGCAAGGAAGGACTTTTCTGTCGACCCGTCATGGCAGCATACTGGCGGAGGTCGAGGAAGGCTGGAAAGGCATTTCGAAGGATCGATACACTCACATCCCGGGCGTGACAACCATCGGCGGACGAGCTCGCTCGGCTCGCCGACCAGGTCTCTGTGCGGTCGGGGTCTTTGAGGAAAGGCTTCGCGACCGTCCATCGCAGCCCCATTTACGGCGGGGGCGATGGTGATGCCGCTCACCTCGCCACGGGAAGCGGTTCCGTTGGAAATGCCGGCCAGGCGAAGTACTCGGACGACCACCTGCGTGGTCGCCAGATATGACCAGGAAGGCACATGGATGGATCCGATCCTGGCCTACCTGCGGGATCAAGTGTGCCCGATGATGATGCGTCGGCAGAGAAGATAGCACGAAAGGCCAAGTGCTATACCCTGGTGGGTGGGGACTGTCTGCATTTGGGGTAAGAATGGAATTCTTCAAGTGCATCACTCGGGAAGAGGGGAGCGATTTGCTCTCGGATATCCATGGAGGCGTGTCACGGGAGCCATGTGTCGGACGAGCGATGGCGGGAAAAGCTTTCCGTCAAGGGTTCTATTGGCCAACCGCCCTCGAGGATGCTTGCGGTGGTGAGGAGATGTGAAGCGTGTCGATTCCACGCCAGCGGAGTCCACCAACGGCCCAAGCCTGCAGACTATCCGCTCTCTTGGCCCTTCGCGATGCAGGTGGATATCTGGGCCCGTTCGCGGGCCCACGAGGCTACACCCACCTGTTAAATGCGCCATCGACAAGTTCACCAAGTGGGTAGAAGCCGAGGCGATAAGATCCATCACCGCCCACGCGGTGTCAAGTTCATACGAGAGATTTTTGCCCGCTTCGGGGTCGCTAACCGTATCATCACCGACAACGGCGCCCAGTTCACTAGCGCGGCCTTCTTAGACTTCTGTGAAGAGATGGGCACCAAGGTCTGTTTGCCTCGGTCGCTCACCCCAGGAGCAACGGCCAGGTCGAGCAGACCCAACGCTGTCTTGAAGGGCCTCAAGACCGAGGCGTTCGACCGACTCCACAAGCGTGGCGCCGGTGGACGAAGAGCTCCGGCTGTGTTGTGGTCACTCGGACCACTCCTAGCCAAGACTCTGGGAAACCCCTTTCTTCCTGGTCTCTGGCGAAGGCTGTTCTCCCCTCGGAGGCTGGGCCCAGGGTCACCTCGCGTTCTGCGTTTGTGGAAGAAGACCAGGAGAGGCTGCGTCGAGACGACATCAACCTCTTGGAAGAGGCGCGGGATCGAGCAGCTTTGCGCTACCGCAAAGTACCAGAGCCTCAGCGGTACCACGCCTCCGGGTTAATGAGAGAACGGCTGGCGATTGGCGACCTGGTCTTGCGAAGAGTCCAGGCATGCCGGTCGCATAAAGCTGTCCCCAGTGGGAAGGACCTTTCAAAGTGGTCTCTGTCTCGTCCGGCGGTCGGGTTGGCCATCGAAGACGGCGAGGAGCTAGCAAACTCTCGAGAATATAGAGAATCTGCGCCAAGTTCTACCCTTGATTGGTTGTAAGTCCTTGGTTCCGTCCCCAGGCCAGGGCCGAGTATGTCTTCCGCTCCGCCCGCTGGTCGAGGAGGCCTCTGCTTTGAAGTTAAATACTCTTTTTTTCCTGTCCAAACACTTTGATCTTCCTGCCCTTTTTCGGTCCTTTGCCTTCAGCCGGATAGTGCAGGCGATTTGCCTCTGGTACCCTGTCCCGATGGCGAGGTAGGATCACTAAGTGTGAGCGGCGCCACGGGACGGGTGATTGGATGGCTAGTTTGGCACGATCCCGAGACGGTCATGACACTCGGGGTGTCCCCGTGAAGTCGGCGACTCGAACACCATCGCCAAGAACACAGGGCCCGCCCGAACTTCGCTAAGTGATCGTTCCTAGCTCAAGACCTTAAGTCTCCAAGCATTCGCGTGGAGCCGTAAAGAATAAGAACAAAGAAATCTTTAAGCCATATAGCGGGAAGCCCGTGCTTCCATTCCATTTGAACTGTCTTGCGTCAAGTTTTTACAGGCAAAAGTAAAACAAACTAGCTAACTTCTGCTGCGGGGGATCCTCCTCGTCCTCTGCCGCCGCCTCGTGGCGCCACATCCTCGGCAGAATCGGAGAACGCCCGGATGAAGCGCCACGTCCTCGGCTACCGCCTCGACACGAGGTTCTCCATCGCCCGGTGAGCCGCGACACCTTTCGGAGCGTCGTGGACTCCGCTCCTCCGCTGCGCCCGATCGCCTTGATCCAGGCCGTGGGCTGCGGATCGGTTGGGGTCACGGCTTGCGCAACAAGCGGCCACGTGCCAGCCGTGGCGCGCGGCTAGCGCCCCTCTGAGCGGACCTGGCGGCGAAGCGGCGGCGGCGTAAGGAAGTCTGCGATGCAGCGGGCGAAGGCATAGTGCCGTGGCTTCTCCTCCTGCGGACATTTGCTCCGGCCCTAACGAGCAAAGGTGGCCATTGCTCGGTTGAAGGCATGGCGCGGCATCTGCGAAGTGTCCACGTCTGGCCCAGGCCCTATCGGCCTTCTCCGCCTCGGCTCATGAGCCTCTCAGCGGCGAGCGCTTTGTTCCATTGCTCCGCTCGGCCAGCGACTCGCTCGATCCCGCCCCGATCGCGAGATCTTCTACCTCTTTGCGGAGGCGGTTAATCTCGATTCCGCCTCCGTCAACCGCTCCTGCTCGTCGCTAGAGCACGCGCTTATCTTTGGAATAAAGCTCGCTGAGAGCTGCCAGCAAAGCGTCTGCGTCTGCCGAGGGAACGGAGGCAGTGGGTGGATCCGGGGTAGAGGCGAGGCCGAGCGGACCTCGGTACCGAGCGACGGCGCCAGCAACCGCCGCTTGGGGGTCGCCCTCCCCTGCCCGGCCGTCCTGGGATCGGCTACCCGGATGGCACGACCCTGCAGCCACGGCGCCGGACCACCAGCGGCTTGGGCAAGCTGTCGGGACCGAATTTGCAAATCCGACCCTCTGTGTATTCAAAGCACTAGTCCAGAACGCGCTTAGTGCACACGATCTTAACATCGGTAAATATCACAATCATACCAATCGATACTATCAAGTACTTTATTAATAAAGGGTTACTTGACCTTATGGCCAAGATACAAATATATGCCTTGCAAGGCGAAATTTATTAAAAGAGAAATAACGAATGAAAATCAAATAAACTTAGTGGCGCCATCCAAGATACCACAGGCAACCGATCGGGCTCGCATCCCTAAGTAGACGGGTCTTCTTGGAGTTCCTCCTCCAAAGTGGCGTAATCTCCTCTTCAAGCGATATTGTGTTGAGGCAAGGGTGAGTACTTGGTACTCGACAAGTCATGCAATGCACGCAAAGCTAATATACTATATGCATGGCTTGGTACAAAGGAATAGCACAAGGTATTTTTGCGATGCTTGACATTTGAAAAGTAATATAAGTAGATTCGAAAGCAGTAGAAATGAGTAAAGCATAAATAACTTTTCAAGAAGTTTAACAAACATTTTTCCCATCCTAAACCATAATTCCATCATCTTCCTTGTTAAACCAACCCATCTTTTTCAAAACCAAGTTATTTTCGTAAAGTCTACCCCTTGATTTGTAATTCCCGAGCATTGTCGATCTGTGGACTCGGCTATTCAAATAGATTCTACACTCTGCAGAGGTTATGCACTTTACCCACAAGATACAGTCAAACACCACAAAGGCGAGTTCCCAGTAACAAAGCCTTTCTAAGCCTCAAACAACACAGGTGGTCCTCTCTGGTTCGTGCTCTACACCATCCCTTCCCTTAGCCAAGGCGAAGTATGGGACCAACACACCGTTAGATGGGTATCTGGCCACAGCCACGATACGCTCCCCCGTACAATCACACAAAAGGTGTAACTGACACCCTGAGGCTCCACAAGTGAGTCCTTAGCGACTTAGTCAACTAGGGCCGTCCCATTCCAGCCATGTGGTTGCAAGTATGACCAGTTCAAAGGCTTGCAAGGTTAAGTCCTTAGAGTGACCAGGGCAAGACTACCCTAAAACCAAATCATCATCCCGATTGCCACAGCAGCCCACCTGATTACTCTTGCCACATGCCCCCGAAAATCAGCGTTTATCAAACCCCAGTTGATTACCATGCACCACGTGCCATCAACTTCACATGATACTTTTCCAAAACAGGTTCAATATATCATTAAGTCCATATTAGCATTTGATTATCCAAAATCATGTTATGAGCACGTAGCAGGTCTAAGCAGCATACTACAACGATCTAAACCCATGTTGGCAATTTAATAATGTCCAACTAGTAAACCACAACTAGGGTGACAAAGGGTCATGGCACATACTTAAGTAATCAAGGTGTCATATAGCAAATTGGTATTTATCTAACCCCCATGTTTAAACAAAGTATCTTTCTAATTGAACTAGCATGCAATAGTTTAAATCAAAATAGATTTCGAAATGGGATCAATATGGTCAAAGCACAACTTGCCTTCAAAAAGTACTTGCTCTTGGTCTTGAGTTGGATCCTGAGTCAATACTTCTCCTTCGAATCCTTCCGGCACTTCAACGTCTACTCGTAAAGCGTGCAAATAGCAAATACACAAATGAACACTATGCAAAAAGATCCCAAAACTCCAAATAAAATCCATAAACAGAGAGAACATAATTTTCTGGATTTTTAGAAACTGGAATAAATCAAATTTGGAGTTAAAAGCATAAAAGTTATGATTATTTAAAGTTTAAATAATCAATTAAATAATTTTACAGAGAAAAACTTTAGTCCAAAAATTAAATAAAATTCATATTTAGGTAGATCTTAATTTTATACAAATTTAGAAATTTGAATCACTCAAATCGGAGTTGAAACGCAAAAGTTATAAGCGTTTGAAGTTTGAATCTAAATTTGAAATCATTATTCGAATTAATAAATCATTTTCTTTTTCGGAAATTAATTATTGCGTCAGCATGGACACGTGGCAGCTCCTGATTGGCTCTTGGCGTCGGCCCGATCCATGGGCTCGGTCCACGCTCGGCTCGGGTCCACGGTGGACTCGGTCCACGGCTCACGTGGCCCGACATGTGGGCCCGCTCGGGTGGCGTCATCGGCGTCGGCGCTTGGCTGGGTTAGCCAGCGACATGCGGGCCCTCGACACGCGCGGGCGCGTGTCGGCGTCTACACTGCCAGCAGCGTGGGCCAGCGACGCGTCGGTCCAACTTCCCGACACGTGGCGCAATCTCGTCCGTTGGTTTGAAAATCAACGGCGCGGATTGGATCCAGGGTTTAACACGTTGAAACTACTCGATGCTCGTGGCCGTTCGATCTAGATCGGACGGTCCAGATCTAATCCTATAATCGCCTTTGCTACGGCGCGTGGCGATTGTGAACCGTTGGATCTTGATCCAACGCCCGAATCTAATCGGGTTTGGAACACGTGAACTCACCTCAACCGTCCGATCCGATCCGACGGTGCACGAGCTCGCGAGGGTGATGGCTTGGTGGCGCACGGCTGCCGGAGTTGAAGACGACGACGAGCCCAACGGCGTTCCGGTTGCTCGGCGAGATGAAGGGTCCCTTGGTGCGTCTCGTCGCGGTGAGTCCGGATCTGAGGTCAACGGCCAGGGCGGCCAGGGCGGCGGAGCGAAGCAAAGACCGTGGCGGGCGGCCAGCGCAACTTCTGGCGAGCTTCGCCGCGGCTAAACGGGCGGCAACTTAGCCTCGGTGAAGTAGAGAAGGGAGGGCGCGGAATCACGGCGGTCCTCGGGGTATGCCCGGGCATTAAATAGCCTCGGCGTCCGTCGCGTAAAACGGAAACCTAACTTGCTACGGCTGGCGCGGCGGCGGAGTCCAGCTTCGGACTCGGTGAAGACGACGAAATCGTGGCCGTCCACGTGGCACAACCAACGGCCACGATCGCGCGGGCGCGACCGGTCCGGTCCCGACACGGCTGCCTGGTCGGCGGATCTCAGCCGTTGGATCTTAATCCAACGGTTGGGATTGATTAGGGTTAGGAGTGGGTTCGGTCGAGTCAACTCGCTCGGGTCGGACTCGAGTCCGACTCGGTCGGTTGAACAGTACGTGACCCGAGTTGGATTTTCCAGTAATTAATATTTAAAATAATTCCTAGTAATTCATTTAATTCATTAAAAATAGCAAATGACTCGAAAAATTCGGAAAAATTCTGGAAAATATTTTGGATCATTTTGGACTCAAATAAAATATTTCCAACAAAAATTTATTTGCAAAATTAAATTCTTTAATTATTTCAAAATGGAATAAATTCAAATAAATTCCAAATAATTCCAAATAAATTCCAGAAAATTCCAAAAATTCACCAAAGTGCCACATCACACATGAATTTAAGGAAAGCAAAATTTTGGGGTGTTACAAACCTCCCCCCCTTAATAGAATCTCGTCCCCGAGATTCAGGGCTTACTAAAGGAATAGGTTTGGAAACTCTTTCTTCAAATCCTTTTCGCGCTCCCAAGTCGCTTCACTTTCTTCGTGGTTGCTCCACTGAACTCTACAGAAACGGGTTGACTTGTTTCTAGTTTCTCGATCCATTGTGTCTAGAATCCTCACGGGATGCTCCTTATAAGTCAAGTCCTCTTGCAACTCAATTGATTCTAACGGTGTCTGTTCCTCAGGAACTCGGAGACACTTCTTTAACTGGGACACATGGAATACATCATGTACTCCTGCCAACGATTTGTGGCAACTCCGGTGATAAGCAACCGCCTCTGCGGCTCAAAATCTTAAATGGTCCAACATAGCAGGGTGCAAGTTTCCCTTTGGCATGGAACCTCTTAACTCCCTGAGGCGTAACTCTGAGGTATACACAGTCTTCTGGTTCAAAACTCAAATCTCGGCGACGATTGTCAGCATAACTCTTTTGTCGTGATTGGGCTACCTTCAACCTTTCCCTAATCATAGCGATCTGTTCCTCAGCCTCTTGAAGAATATCAGGCCCAAAGACACGGCGCTCGCCGTCTCATTCCAATTCAATGGCGTCAAGCGAGTCGACCATCTGATGCCTCAAAAGGTGACATCGTAAGCTAGCCTCGATAACTATTGTTGTAACTAAACTCGGCATACGGCAAACTCTTATCCCAAGAGGTAGCATAAGCCAATGCACAAGCTCTCAACATATCCTCGAGAATCTGGTTGACTCTTTCGGTCTGGTCCATCCGTCATGGATGATAAGGCATCTTGAAGTTTAAACGGGTTCCCATGGCTTCATGCAACTTATTCCGAACCTTGAGGTAAATTGGGTACCTCTGTCGATACAATCCTCTTTGGCACTCGTGCAAACAGACAATCCCGATCATGTACAATTCTGCTTAATTTATCTCCCGAGTAGGTGGTCTTCACGGGGATAAAATGGGCTACTTTGGTCAAGCGATCCACTATAACCCATATGGAGTCATAACCTCCTTGAGTCTTGACAAACCGGTAATGAAATCCATTCCGATTTCCTCCCACTTCCACTCGTATCTTCAGGTAATTTGTAGCAATCCTGTGGTCTCTCGATGCATTGCCTTGACTCTCTGGCATACGTCGCACAATGCAACATGCTCGGCAACTTCACGTTTCATACTCGGCCACGAATCTCTCCTTGAGATCCTGATACATCTTGGCGCTTCGGGATGAATCGAGTACTTGAGTCATGGGCTTCCTCGAATCGATTGCTTTAACTCCTTCTTGTTAGGCACACAAATGCGATCCTTCATCCACAACGTGCCTTGCTCATCCAACTTGAAGTCCTCTGCCTTGCCTTCCTCCTTGATGGACTTAATCCTGCGGATCTTGTCATCATCATACATCCTTCTCGGATCTGATCCTCTAAAGTAGGCTTTACTTCGGTCACGGCCAAGAATCCGCTAGGTACAACCTCAATCTTCATTTTCGAAAATCCTTACATAACTCATCCTGACTTGTGGCTAGCAACGTACTCACGGTATGGCTTTTCCGACTCGAGCATCGGCTACTCGTTGGCCTTCCGGATGGTAATGGATTCCAACATTATAGTCCTTGATTAACTCCAACCATCTCCTCTGCCTCATATTCAGATCTCGACTGGGTGAATATGTACTTAAGGCTCTTATGATCCGTATATACCTCACATCTGTTTCCAATCGAGATAGTGACGCCATATCTTCAAAGCATGCACTACGGCGGCTAACTCTAAGTCATGTGTCGGATAATTTTCCTCATGCGGCCTCAAGCGCCTTGATGCATAAGCGGCGACCTTTCCATTCTGCATCGGCACACATCCAAGTCCTTGGCGCGATGCGTCACAATAAATATCGAAGCTTTGAGCAACATCAGGTAGAACTAACACCGGTCTTGATGTCAATCGCTTCTTGACTCCTGAAATCCTTTCTCACATTCGGCGTCCATGCAAACTTCTTTTCCTTCTTGACAATTGCGTAAGAGGTTTCGCGATTGTCGAAAAGCCTTCAATGAAGCGGCGGTAGTATCCTGCCATTCCAAGGAAACTCCGAATGCAGGTCACAGTCCTCATTTGTTCCCAATGTAACACAGCTTCTACTTTGCTTGGATCTACTGGCGACTCCTTCTGCGGTCACTACATGTCCAAGAAACTCCACCTTGTCCTTCCAAAAATCACACTTCTTGAACTTGGCGAAAAGTTGCTTTGTTCCTCGACTTTTCCAAAACTTCGCCTTAAGTGTTCGGCATGTTCATCCTCTGTCTTGGAGTAGATTAGGATATCGTCTATGAACACGACGACAAACTTGTCCAAATATTCCATGAACACCTTATTCATCATATTCATGAAATAATTTGGCGCGTTAAATCGGCCCAAAGGACATAATGTAAACTCGTAATGTCCATATCTTGGCGAGAATGCGATCTTGAATATCTTCGATCGGATCTTCAAGCGATGGTACCCGATCTCGGATCAATCTTGGAGAAAACTCGGCTCCTCTTAAGCGATCAAACAAATCATCAATCCTGGGTAGCGGATACTTATTCTTCCACGGTGACTTCATTGAGTGCACGGTAGTCAATGCACATCCTGAAACTCCCGTCCTTCTTCTTGACAAACAAAAGCGGTGCTCCCACGGCGACGAACTTGGTCCGATAAATCCTTTATCCATTAACTCTTCCAATTTGTTTCTTCATCTCTACCAACTCCTCGGTAGACATCCGATAGGGTCTCTTTGCTATCGGTCTTTGTGCAGTACAAGCTCTATCACAAACTCTATGTCCTGTCTGGCGGCATACCAGGTAGATCCTCGGGAAAACGTCGTGTACTCATTCACTCTGGAACATCCTCTATGCCGATTGCCTTGATGCTGTTAACCATCAACTGTCCATCTCTAAGCTGCAGTGGCTTGAAATTCCACTTTCTTCCCACACGGGCTCTCAACGGAGATAGTCCTTCGTCCACAATCCAATACGACCTTGTGCTTGGATAACCAATCCATTCCCAATATAACATCTAAGGTGCAGGTCTCCAAAATTATAAGGTTTGCTAGGAACTCTATTCCATCTATTAGTATTCTCACCCGGAACATCCTACTTCCGTTCGGAGTTCGGAACCAGGGTTTGAACTAAAAGCATGCACTTAAGTCTTGCAATCCTTAAATCATTTCTAGTAGCAAAGCCTTGCGAAACAAGCGAATCTGAAGCTCGAGTCAAACAAAATCACTGCAGTGTATCGAGTTAACAAGTAACTTACCCGATCTGACGTCAGTAGCATTCTGCAGTGCATCTGCGGTGACATGGTTGACTCGGCCTCTCACCACGGTGCAGGGTGTGGCTCCTGATCTTTGGCGTCCTAGCTGGGGTGGTTCCTAGGTTGAAGCGGCCAGGGTCGCTCCTGCGTCTTCTTTGGACAAGCTGTTGGCAAAGTGTCTGGCTCGTTCTTGATTGTAGCGGCGCCTCACTTTGTTCCTTCTTTGCTCGAGTAGTGTTTCTAGCGGGGTGGGGTTTGGTAGTTACGATTGGCGTGTCTTGGTCTTGAGGATGGTGTCCTTGTTGCGTCTCGTGGTTGGAATCTGAAGAATTGATTTGGTGCAACTCTCAAGCGCCTATTGCGTTCCTGGCGTGATCCTTCTTTGTTGCATCCTGCGCTTCTGTTCTCATCCAGTTCCTTGCGCTTGTCCTCAAGAATAAGCGCCTTATTCACCAACTCTTGGAAATCTGGAAAGGTGTGGGTGATCAACCCAACTTGCAATCCTGAGTTAAGTCCCTTCATAAAATGAGACTATGCGGATTTATCTGTCGCTACATCCTCAGTGCGTAGCGTGCTAGCTGGGTGAACTTGTTCAGTAGTCGACCCTTTGGTGATTACCTTGCTTGATGCTCTGAACTCCTCCTTCTTAAGGTCCATGATTCCTTCAGGCACGTGATCTTGTCGAATGCATTTGTGAACTCTTCCCAAGTGATATCTTGAGGGTTCTCTGCGTGGCACGAAGTTCTCCCACCATTCGGTAATTGTTCTTCCTTCGGTGATGAGAAGCGTAAAGTACCTTCTCATTCCCTATGCATTGAGCTATGTGTAGCTTCCTCTCAATTGATCTTAACCAATCATCGGCCTCCAATGGATTGGCATTCCCGAAGAAAGTGGGTGGGTGAGTTCTCATGAACTCGACGGCCTTGTATTCTGGCGTGGTCCCCGATTAACTTGATTGGCGGTGGCACGAGCGGTGACGTCTGCATTTGTTGCATCATAGCATGCATCAAGCGAGTCCGGCAGCAAGAAAGGCTCCAAAACTCTGTATATCAAGCGGTGGTGCTGGTGCTCCATCATTGGGGTTCTATTTGGCGAGATCCACTCCCATTGCTTCCCAAGTTTCCACGGGTGTTCACCATCTGTCGATTTGCTCTAGGTTTAGAGATGAGAGGGACACAAGAATAGACAAGTAATATGGAACTTACGCGGGGCAAAAGGTGTAGCCTTAAGGTCCAACTCTATTATTAATAACTTGGTATGGTCGCTTACAATGCCTAAGGGCCTTGCAACACATCTTGCACACTCGACAAACAAAGCAAATCCAAATCGAACTAACTCACTGGAGTCTAACGCCTAAAGGTGACTCTTTATTCTATGACTCGACTCGTGAAGGAGTCTCACTATAGAACCTATGCTCACTCATCGAGAAAACCTCCACGGCACAGATGCAGGTCTTTGTGGCATAAGCGTAACTTGATTGCCATGTCCAAAGAATCGTGTGTCCTCTATGGTAGTCGAAGAAGCGGTGTCCTCATCGAGATCGACTCCTCCGGATCTGGCTCGTGTAGCTCAATCTTGGCTCTGGAGTGCAGTCCGTCCGTACAAAGTCATCTCCAACTCGTCAATCCTTCGCGAAGATGTGCCACATACTCTTGAGCTTCCCGCCATCTGTTCTTCTCTGTCGTGATCTCCTTGCGGGCCTTCTGTAGCTCCTTGCTTGTATTATCTAGTACATCCTCCTGGGCGACAATAAATCGTGCCAACTGTATGGCAAGTGGCATCCTCATCCTGAATCTCCTTCGGGTCAAGAAGGTTATCACTGCGCGGGTGAGAACGGAACACCGTGCTCTCCAACTCTCTGGCGTGGATACGGGTAATGTGCCGCATTGCTCGTCGTGATACTTCTTGGATACCCATCTGCATTGTAGATCTCTGGCGGTCTGGTGTATCGGGCGATTGCCTGGGCCCTTTTTCCTAGCAGGTACCTCAATCCTCACGTCACAAGCCTTGATCAATCCCGCTTGTCTGATCACTTCCACTTGGTATTGGGGCTTCTCAAAATCTCCGAGAGTGCAGAGCATATGCCAAAGTTCATGGCGTGACCAACTCCCAGATCAACGTAGTTGAACTCCTCCTCCATCTGTCACCAGAGTGCTTTACGTAAGAACTCGGAATTTTTAAATTGTGACAAGGTAAGGGAAAATTTCAGCAAGAGACAAGAAAAGAGAGAAGGGGATAAGTCGAGATGTCCTTTCTTGTCTTCACAAATTTTTAGCTTTAGAAAATAGGTTTTATCCTCACTACGACCATTCTAGCTTAGGGTTGAGCCTACAGTCAAGTATGGCTCTGATACCACCTCTGTCGGGACCCCGAATTTGCAAATCCGGACCCTCTGTGTATTCAGCACTAGTCCAGGAACGCGCTAGTGCACACAGTCTTAACATCGGTAAATATCACAATCATACCAATCGATACTATCAAGTACTTTATTAATAAAAGGGTTACTTGACCTTATGGCCAAGATACAAATATATGCCTTGCAAGGCGAAATTTATTAAAAGAGAAATAACAGCAGCGGAAAATCAAATAAACTTCGTGGCGCCATCCAGTATACCACAGGCAACTGACTGGGCTCGCATCCCTAAGTAGACGGGTCTTCTTGGAGTTCCTCCTCCAAAGCTGGCGTAATCTCCTCTTCAACTGATATTGTGTTGAGGCAAGGGTGAGTACTTGGTACTCAGCAAGTCATGCATGCACGAATGAGGCTAATATACTATATGCATGGCTTGGTACAAAGGAATAGCACAAGGTATTTTTGCGAAATGACATTTGAAAAGTAATATAAGTAGATTCGAAAGCGGTAGAAATGAGTAAAGCATAAATAACTTTTCAAGAAGTTTAACAAACATTTTTCCCATCCTAAACCATAATTCCATCATCTTCCTTGTTAAACCAACCCATCTTTTTCAAAACCAAGTTATTTTCGTAAAGTCTACCCCTTATTTGTAATTCCCGAGCATTGTCGATCAGTGGACTCGGCTATTCAAATAGATTCTACACTCTGCAGAGGTTATGCACTTTACCCACAAGATACAGTCAAACACCACAAAGGCGAGTTCAGTAACAAAGCCTTTCTAAGCCTCAAACAACACAGTGGTCCTCTCCGGTTCGTGCTCTACACCATCCCTTCCCTTAGCCAAGGCGAAGTATGGGACCAACACACCGTTAGATGGGTATCGGCCCACGACCACGATACGCTCCCCGCACAATCACACAAAAGGTGTAATCGACACCCTGAGGCTCCACAAGTGAGTCCTTAGCGACTTAGTCAACTAGGGCCGTCCCATTCCAGCCATGTGGTTGCAAGTATGACCCAGTTCAAAGGCTTGCAAGGTTAAGTCCTTAGAGTGACCAGGGCAAGACTACGAAAAACCAAATCATCATCCCGATTGCCACACTGCCCACCTGATTACTCTTGCCACATGCCCCGAAAATCGTTTATCAAACCCCGCTTGATTACCATGCACCACGTGCCATCAACTTCACATGATACTTTTCCAAAACAGGTTCAATATATCATTAAGTCCATATTAGCATTTGATTATCCAAAATCATGTTATGAGCACGTAGCGAGTCTAAGCGACATACTACAACGATCTAAACCCATGTTGGCAATTTAATAATGTCCAACTAGTAAACCACAACTAGGGTGACAAAGGGTCATGGCACATACTTAAGTAATCAAGGTGTCATATAGCAAATTGGTATTTATCTAACCCCATGTTTAAACAAAGTATCTTTCTAATTGAACTAGCATGCAATAGTTTAAATCAAAATAGATTTGAAATGGGATCAATATGGTCAAAGCACAACTTGCCTTCAAAAAGTACTTGCTCTTGGTCTTGAGTTGGATCCTGAGTCAATACTTCTCCTTCGAATCCTTGGCACTTCAACGTCTACTCGTAAAAGCGTGCAAATAGCAAATACACAAATGAACACTATGCAAAAGATCCCAAAACTCCAAATAAAATCCATAAACAGAGAGAACATAATTTTCTGGATTTTTAGAAACTGGAATAAATCAAATTTGGAGTTAAAAGCATAAAAGTTATGATTATTTAAAGTTTAAATAATCAATTAAATAATTTTACAGAGAAAAACTTTAGTCCAAAAATTAAATAAAATTCATATTTAGGTAGATCTTAATTTTATACAAATTTAGAAATTTGAATCACTCAAATCGGAGTTGAAGCATAAAAGTTATAAGCGTTTGAAGTTTGAATCTAAATTTGAAATCATTATTCGAATTAATAAATCATTTTCTTTTTTCGGAAATTAATTATTGCGTCGGCATGGACACGTGGCAGCTCCTGATTGGCCTGGCGACGTCAGCGGCCCATGGGCTCGGTCCACGCTCGGCTCGGGTCCACGGTGGACTCGGTCCACGGCTCACGTGGATCGACATGTGGGCCCGCTCGGGTGACGTCATCGGCGTCGGCGCTTGGTGGGTTAGCCAGCGACATGCGGGCCCTCGACACGCGGGCCTCCGCGTGTCGGCGTCACACGCAGCGCGTGGGCCAGCGGCCCGGCCGCGTCGGTCCAACTTCCCGACACGTGGCGCAATCTCGTCCGTTGGTTTGAAAATCAACCCGCGGATTGAATCCAGGGTTTAACACGTTGAAACTACTCGATGCTCGTGGGCCGTTCGATCTAGATCGGACGGTCCAGATCTAATCCTATAATCGCCTTTGCTACGGCGCGTGGCGATTGTGAACCGTTGGATCTTGATCCAACGGCCCGAATCTAATCGGGTTTGGAACACGTGAACTCACCTCAACCGTCCGATCCGATCCGACGGTGCCGCAGGCTTCGCGAGGGCTGATGGCCGTGGTGGCGCACGGCCGCCGGAGTTGAAGACGACGACGAGCCCAACGGCGTTCGGGTTGCTCGGCGAGATGAAGGGTCCTTCGCCGGGTGCGTCGTCGCGGTGAGTCCGGATCTGAGGTCAACGGGCGAGGGGCGGCGACGGCGTGAACGAAGCAAAGACCGTGGCGAAGCGGCGCGCAACTCTGGCGAGCTCGCCGCGGCTAAACGGGCGGCGACTTAGCCTCGGTGAAGTAGAGAAGGGAGGCGCGGAATCACGGCGGTCTCGGTATGCCGGGCATTAAATAACCTCGGCGTCCGTGCGTAAAACGGAAACCTAACTTGCTACGGCGGCGGGCGCGGCGGAGTCGGCTTCGGACTCGGTGAAGACGACGAAATCGTGGCCGTCCACGTGGCACAACCAACGGCCACGATCGCGCTTGGCGCGGCGGTCCGGTCGGACCACGGGTCGGGGTCGGCGGATCTCAGCCGTTGGATCTTGATCCAACGGTTGGGATTGATTAGGGTTAGGAGTGGGTTCGGTCGAGTCAACTGGCTCGGGTCGGACTCGAGTCCGACTCGGTCGGATGAACAGTACTTGACCCGAGTTGGATTTTCCAGCGAATTAATATTTAAAATAATTCCTAGTAATTCATTTAATTCATTAAAAATAGCAAATGACTCAGAAAAATTCCAGAAAAATTCTGGAAAATATTTTGGATCATTTTGGACTCAAATAAAATATTTCCAACAAAAATTTATTTGCAAAATTAAATTCTTTAATTATTTCAAAATGGAATAAATTCAAATAAATTCCAAATAATTCCAAATAAATTCCAGAAAATTCCAAAAATTCACCAAAGTGCCACATCACACATGAATTTAAGGAAAGCAAAATTTTGGGGTGTTACAGCAACGGAAGGGTCCGGGGCGGGAACCCTAAGAAAGAGACGTGAAAGGCGTAAGTAACGGCAAAATGCCGCTCAAAGAAACTTAAATTCCGTACTGTATGTGCATTTTTTGAATAAGTACCTAGGTGATGGCCTCGGGAACCGAGGCACGCTCGAGTTGACCAGCCCAGCGGTCTTTGTCGATCTTATCTGTCGGCCTAAGAACCGTATTGTGGCGGCGCGAAGCGAATCATGGCCATTGGCGGCGGCGGAGGAAGATTCACCGCCGCAGTGGTGGCGCGCACAGCCTGCCGGCAAGCGTGGCGGTGGTCTTGCCCCACCACCCCGATCGGCGAAGGTCGAGGAGGAGCCGGCGGCGGAAGGTTTGTTGTCCCACCGGCGGGAGCAAGGAGGGGCGGGCCCCGGTGGTCGGCAAACCTCCCGCCACTAACGAGGAAACGGCCACGCGCGAAGAAGTCCCGCGGCCGCCGTAGAGGTTCCGCCGGTCGAGCCTGTATGGCGGGGCCTGCGGAATGACCACCATTACCGTCATCATCGCCGTCATCCGGACGCTGCGCCTCCTAGGTGCCCTCCTGCCGCCACGCCGGAGGAGGGTCCGGATTGTCAAGGGTGCCCGGCGTGTCACGTCGGGCGTGCCCATGGCGTCCATCGACGGCATGGCACGGACTATCGTCGCGCGCTTCCCCGGCGACAACCGTGAGCGGGACCGCGCGCCGTCCGAATTCCGGAATGGGGCCGACGAAGCCCGATTCGCCATCCACTGTCGATCGCATCGGAAGACAGTTCCGGCGGCACACAAAAAAGAGGAAGGGAGAAGCCCAGAGAATAAAACACAACAAGACCAAAATTCGACCCATAGCGTAGAAGGGAGAGGATGGCTCAAGGTGAAACGAGTTACCTCCAGGAATGCTCCGGTCCGTCGCCGACGCCCATGTCTTGCCAGGTAGGCGGGCCAGGCGGCGAAGAGGGCACGACCTCCGGAAAGCGAAGTCCCGAATGACCATGGGCCTGTCAAACCCGCCGTCCGCAGTGGTCGGCCAGCGTGCTAGCATAGCCGTAAGCTTCGGGCGTCTCGCTCACATAGGCCCCCAGTTGGGGTTCTTGTGCCGGCCAGCGGAAGCTCCAAAGACTCAATGCCACTATCGTCCTCGGCGTACATCCAATCTTCACGCCCGATTCCTCGATTGGATCGACAGTCCGAGAGGAAGGTAGCGTGACAAGGACCCGTCAGCGAGCGCGGTGACAGCCTCCGTGAATAAAGCGAGTTGCTGCGTG
This sequence comes from Rhipidocladum racemiflorum, assembly GCA_036346355.1. Lineage (NCBI taxonomy): Eukaryota > Viridiplantae > Streptophyta > Magnoliopsida > Poales > Poaceae > Rhipidocladum > Rhipidocladum racemiflorum. The sequence goes on along the minus strand of CM070576.1, from coordinate 62,539,517 downwards.
GCGCTGAGGGTGTAGAAGAAGCGAAAAAAGAAGGAGGTTGGGGAGCACTCCTATGAACATTTCACAGAAGTGGGCGAAAGCGGCAAGGAGAACGACGGAGTTGGGGGGAAGATGGATGTGGTGAATAGCATAAAAGTTGAGGACGGAGAGATAAAAATCCGAAACCGGTGGCGGCAGGCCCGCAAGAAGTCGCCACCCGAAAGATCACCTCCCCGGACGGCACTGGCTCGACGGTCCCGTAGCGGACGAGAGATCCAGCAGTTATGTTCCGGGAAATGCAGGCGGCAATCTCCTCCTCGGCGGCCGACGAGGAAGAATAGGAGCCATCGGTGCGGAAGAATGTCGAAGTCCGTCGGCAAAGACAAAGGAGAAGGAAGCTCTAGAGCCGAGGAAGAGAGGCGAGGTGAGGAGAGTTAGAGGAAGGAGGAGTCCCCTCGGCCGCCTTTTATAAGGTCGCGAGGAAAGCCACGGCGGGAGAACCAAAAGGACGCGCGGTTCGGGAAAAGAGAGGAAGTTCAAAAGCCCGATTAAGAAGGCGTGTCCCAAGGATCGTCTGGCGATTGCAGGCGGGAATGACGGCCAAGAAACCGCTTCGGGAACCGGAAGAAGCGAAGAAAGTCTCCGAAGGCTGCGAGGCGAGTGGGCTAATTAATGGCCCCACCCGAGGTGAGCGGTTCTCCGATTGGTATTCAAAAGAGAGAAAAAGGAAGTTGGTAGGTCAAAAAGCGCTCCTGGGTGGACCCGGGGGCTACTGTCGGCGTACTTTGCGCCAGGGTCCCCACTCCCCCGCAGTTAAAAAGGTCGCCAGGGGCGTGGAAAGGTGGCACGCGGGCCACTCCCCCGAGGTCAAGGGCATTTAATGCAAGTTGTGCGCATTAAATGCAAGGCGTCTTGAGATGCGATCGACGCCCGCCTTCCCAGGCACGCATTAATTGCGTGACATCACGCAGCAAGACCTTACCCCTCGTAACGGGAAGCGTTGGTGGGCGGGGGCGAGGTGGGATTGTGACAGCTGCGGCAGTCATTAATGAAGAGTAAGAACGAGCGACGTGCGCAATAAATAATCCCATGCCAGTGTAATGATGGTGGCTGGGGGGTAAGCCACCCATGCGTCCCCGTCAGCCCTAGTATAAAAGGGAGCCAGGGTGCATGGGAGAGAGGGTTCGAAAGATTGTAAGGCTTTCATTTCCTTCAGCAAGAACACAAGCAATACCAAAAGAAAGCAGGACTAGGGCTATTACTCTTAGGAGGGCCTGAACCTGGGTAAATGTCTTGCGTCCCCCTATTCTCCTGAGCTTCCCGGTACTCCGGTCATCTTCTTCCTTTCTCCGGCGATTACCCCGAAAGCCCCCCGTCTGAACCTCATAAGCACCCGATTCGGAGGTGCCTGTTGGCTAGTACGCTGACAGCTGGATCATTACAATAAATTACAATTTTTCCCTAGGCTGCAGCAGTTGCCGTTCTGTATAACCCAGGCCTTTGTCCTGCATAAGCTCATATAATCCGTACGGCATCGGTTAAGCTGGGCATGCTGGAGATATGGGACACGCATGTTTTTATGGAACCAAGCGACTACTAATAACATTCCTCAAAGGGCAGACACGGCCATACGGAGTGCTTGGTAGTAGGAATGGAGAATCTAGTTGCCCGGTCCCCTTCATGGTCTTTTCTTTTCCTATGGTGCCATACCTATGAGCATTTGTATAGCCTATTAGCCTTAGGCAGTAGGGCATAGCATCTTTCTGTATGCAGTTTGGGAGAACACCGTGTTAAATCTTTGCGTGGCCTCTCTCCGGATGAGTAAATATTTCCTCTGCTCAGGAATATAAGGCTTGTTTAAAAATATAAAACTTACATGTAGATTTAATGAGATTTTTTTACTATACTTTTATTTATTCTCTCTGAATCATATATATTTATTCATTATCGTACACAAAGTATCATCTCTCATCTTCTAAGACAATTTAGTGGGATGTCTAAGTCATTTTCTGATAAATATTTCTCATTTTCACCGTAAACTTAATTTTTATGTAATGTCAAGTTATATTCCTGTTGGTGCACCTATTCATTGATCACTACTCCTTGCACACAAACTAAGAAGCGCACATGAAATCCATACCAAAACAGCATCACGTGAGTTTTAGACAGTACTCACATCAATCATACGAGATGACATACTATTAACAGCAACAGTTTGCAGGCAAAGCAATCTTGGCAACTGCATGAGAACTTGAGAAGGCGTGACCAGGGATTCAAAAATCGCAGAAAATCGGTAGAAAATCGTGATTATCGGACATATCGGTGGGGTAAGATATTTGAAATCGCTCGAAAAACCGGTCAAATTCAAAAAAATTCAAAAATTCAAAAAAAAAATATGCGATGTAGATATCGCGATAATCGGTGAAAATCGAGAGAAAATCGGTGAAACCCTAGAGAAAATCATTCCAAAAATTGTTTCTTGAGAAACATTGAATTGGTCTGTTAAAATATTGCGATAATGAGTGAAAATCGGGAGAAAATCGAGATAAAATTGTGATTTTTTATTTATTTTTTTCAAAAAATTGGATTCCGACACTATGCGATTTTTGGCGATTTTCGATGAAAATTGGTACCGAAGAATAGGGGAAAATCTTAGTTGAAAAGATAAGGTGAACCCTGGGTGCGACTACGATCTTGCAACAGCTATGGAGTGGGCGTCCTCTGCTCATCGTCAGAGTGGGTAAAGGTTTTGAAGAGAAGAACCCAAGCTTTTTGAGTCTCCTAACACAATTTTTATTTCAAATATGACCTATATGTGATCTTTTTTGTTTGTAAAAATCATCCTCTTCTCAATAAAAAAAGGTGCAGCAGTTGACATGTGTCATCAGCTACGTCTGCGTACCACGACAGTATAGCGATCGTGGCAGGAGGGCGCAGCTGAGCCTAGAGTGCTTGGCACTTGCTGTCGAGTCCGGGTAGTGCGATAGCAAACCTTCAGCGATAGGTCATCTACCTACTGGTACAGTTGACCAGTCTCTTGTAGGTTCAAAACTCTATCACGGTATACAGATGTAACATGTGCTTTCATAGTCGAGAAAAAAAATTATTTTTGTAATAATATACTATATATTAAAGGGGGAATTATATACACAACGGAGCGGATTAAGAAAAAATGCCAACCGAGCGAATTGAGCCGAGTCCTCTGAAAAGAAACCTGGCAAAGAACCTTTTCCCCCCTAAATCCTTCTAGCTTTTCCCACTTCCGGTGACTCGAAATAAACTGACCCAACTGGAGTAATCTAACCTAGTTACTCTTTCGTTAACTATGATTTACTTTGGGAACCAGTACTCCAACTTTCAATTTAGATTTCAGTATTAACATCGGATAAATAAACTATGTAAAAGCGTTAGTTTTGCATAAATAAGTTGCTGTTTGTCTGCTGAAATTCCAGCAGTTGTTTTGCCCAAGTAACTTCGTCTCACAGATCTCAGGAACAATGGTTTACCAGTTGTCGTGTTTGAAATCGTGAATTTCTAGCGAAGCGTCGGGCAGAGTTGTACTTTGGTCGTACCCAGTGGTAGCATCTTAAAACAGCTGTACCTTTATTGTAAGGAGTAGTTGAGATTTCATAATAACTAGGTAGAATATGCGGCGCACGTCGTACCATGTAAAATTTGATCTGTCTTTTTTTTTCTAAAAAAGATGCAGAAGGATCTTAACATTGTTTTTGGAGTGATGTTAACACTCTATACGATCACTGGTGAATAATATATGTTTCAAAAGATATTATAGATCGAGTTGCAAAAAAAACTATAGAGATACAACTGTACACACTCTATGTGTTAACCGGGTAATAATACATGTTCTAAAAAATATTAGAGATGCCAACATTCTTTTGTCGAGTTTAACACTCTATGCGTTCACCGAGTAATAATACATGTTTTGAAAAATATTAGAGATCGAGTTGGGAAAAAAAATAGAGATAGAACTGTACACATATTTCTATTGACGAAAATATTTTTTCCGGAAAAAACTGAGAAAAGACCTGGACACATATTTCTTTTAACGAATTTGGTTAACACTCTATTATTACCTAGTCAATCTTCTTTGTCTAGTTTAACACTCTATGTGTTAACCAGGTAATAATACATGCTCCGAAAAATATTAGGGATGCCAATCTTCTTTTGTCGAGTTTAACACATTATGCGTTCACCATAAATGTTTCGAAAAATATTAGAGATCGAGTTGGAAAAAAAAGTCCGGAGATTATAGATCGAGCTGGAAAAAAATCTAGAAATAGAGCTGCACACATATTTCTGCCAACAAAAATATTTTTTCTGGGAAAAACGGAGAAAGGACCTGGACGTAAGAGACGGGGACCTGTTTTTTAATTTTTTGAATCTAAACGCTACCATAAAAAATTAGAAAAGGGCTCGTTCGCGATTTGTATTTAACATGAGTTTTTTTTCGTAAAGTAATGAACGAGGGACCTAAACGCAATTTAGAAGTGGTTTTCTTACCCTCACAAAAAATTACGAAGGATCTTTTTGTAATTTTATAGGGACCTGTCCATAATTTAAAGAAAATGGAGGGTTTTTTTTGCAAAATGTAGGGAGGTGACGTGGAGGCCCAAATGGGCTCCAAAACTTCTAGGCATAAGAGGTGTATTATTTACGCAACAGCTAATCCAAAGACATATATGGAGGCTGTTTGGGAGTATGTTTTAACTGTGTTTCAGTTTTGGGCCAAAAGCCTTTCTAAACAGCTGGAAAGTTAAGCCACAGCAAAAGCACTCTCCAAATTTGCAGCTCCTGGGGAGGAGCTTTTCAGATGTAGCTTCGCTCGACTATCTCCGTCCTCGCCCCACCATCTCTCTGCCTTGTCGCTTCCCCAACTCCCTCCAACTCGGTCGCCGCTCTCCCCGACTCCCTCCTCGCTCAGGCTTGCCCGCTCATCGCCCCGCCTCAGAGCCTTTGCCTCCCTCATCGCTCCGCCCAACCTCGAAGCCCCACCATCTCCTCGCCCTGTCTCCTCCCCGTCTCCCTTCGGCCTCCGAGCTCCGCCTAGTGGCCTCATCGTCTGCCTCATCATCCCTCTCGGTCAGTCGCCTCATCGCTTGTCCCGATCGGTCGCCACCTCCTCGCCATCTCTGCAGCCACGCCTCGCCATCTCCACTCCGACCCCCGTCGCCCCGCCTTGCTGCCTCTGTGTCACCTCCCAGCTCGACTGCCCCTGTGCTTTTCTCAGTTACCCCCCAAAAGCTATAGCTACAGCAACCAGTTTGCCAAAACAGCATATCAAGAAAAGCCACAACCGTCAGCTACAACTGCTTTACAACGCAGTAAAATCAAAAACAGCTTTTCAGCCCAACCACAGCCCCAAACAAACCGCACTAAGTATCATAATTTTTCATCAACCCAACCGCCCTTACTGGAACCTGGATATGTATCCTTCAAGTACTCATTGTCGTATCATAGTGGGTGCTGCAAATGAAATACGACATGCATGTTGTCAAACCATGTTCTACAAAGTACTCGTATTTCTGCCCCCACATGCTGCAGTACCCCAAAACCCTGAAACCGGATCCTCTAGCGTGGTGAAGGAACTTTAGAGGAGCATAGTACGGAATAGCGAGATTGCAATTAAAGTTTTCGTGCGACCACTGTGTAATCCTACTAAAAAAAGTTTAAAAAAATTCTGAAAAAAATCATGGATGTACATCTCAATTTACCCCATCTACGTATAAAATTTCATGATCAAATATGTACTATGCTAGAAGTTACAAAATAGACAAATTTTCATTTGGAATCTTACTACAGTAGACATCACAAAATTTGTCTTTATAAAAATTAGAAATTTTGGCAGCATTTCGATTGATTTTCGGATTATGAGAGTTATAATTGGCAACAATCAATATATATTACCATCACAAATGATAGATATGAAATAAAATTAACACATAATTAAAATGAGTATATTGCAGTTAACGAAACAAAACTGATAGAAAAAACAACCGAACCGTACTAGCTCGTTTCATGCAGACCCGAAACACGACAGGACGCGGCCCAAGTCCCACCTCGGCGCTTCTTCGACCCAAAAACCTGAAAGGTTTAATATATAGTACCATGTACACTGGTCCGTACAACAATGGCAGGTGCATTAATGCACCTCGCGGCTCTATAATCTCCAGTTCCAGTACACTACTGACTAGTTAGATAATCTCTGCATACCACCCGGTCCAACATTACCTCGGCGTCGCTTGGATAGATATTTACACAAACCCACTGCGTCATCCAGCGGTAAAACCTCCCCGGCGGCAGCACCGATAAATACAAGCCATTGGTAACACAACCTGCAGCAGCGGAACGAGGAGGAAAGGAAACTCAGAAAAGAGCCGAGGAAACCCCACGCCCCAAACATGAGGAGAGAGTGAGAGACGCGGAGCAACACGCGGGGGCAATGCGCGACCTGGCACTGCCCCGCGGCCGCCCACGCACCACGCCCGTGTAAATCTCTTCCCCCACGCGCGACCCCCTCGCTACCACCCGCCGGAGAGGCGACGCAGGATTCTTTGCCGGCCACCGGCGAAGTGCAGGGCGGCGGCGAGGAGCAGCCATGGCGCCCGGAATGAAGGGAGGAGGCGGGGGCGGCAAGGAGGCATTCACTGCTTCCTTCCTCCGCTTCCTCCTGCTGCTGCTCCTCCCCCTCACGGCCGTCTATTTCTTTTACACGCTCCACCTCCTCCTCACCTCCGCGTCATCGGCCCCCTCGTCCCCCTCCTGCCCCCCTGACTCCACCACCTCCCTATCGGTCTCCCGTCTGTCCACCAACCGCACTGCCGCGGCGGTGTCCGAGAATAAGGCCCCCGCCGCGGTGTCCACGGCAACGACGCTGCAGCACGTTGTGTTCGGCATCGCGGCGTCGTCGCGGTTCTGGGACAAGCGGAAGGAGTACATCAAGGTGTGGTGGCGCCCGCGCGGCGCCATGCGCGGGTACGTGTGGCTGGACCGCGAGGTGCGGGAGTCCAACATGTCCACGGCGCGGACAGGGCTCCCAGCCATCAGGATCTCGTCGGACACCTCCGGCTTCCCCTACACGCACCGCCGCGGCCACCGCTCCGCCATCCGCATCTCCCGCATCGTCTCCGAGACCTTCCGCCTCGGCCTCCCGGGCGTGCGCTGGTTCGTCATGGGCGACGACGACACCGTCTTCTTCCCCGACAACCTCCTCACCGTGCTCAACAAGTTCGACCACCGCCAGCCGTACTACATCGGCTCCCTCTCCGAGAGCCACCTGCAGAACATTTACTTCTCCTACGGGATGGCGTACGGCGGCGGCGGATTCGCCATCAGCCGGCCGCTGGCAGAGGCGCTCGCACGGATGCAGGACGGATGCATCCGCCGGTACCCGGCGCTGTACGGCAGCGACGACAGGATCCAGGCGTGCATGGCGGAGCTGGGGGTGCCGCTCACCAAGCACCCGGGGTTCCACCAGTACGACGTGTACGGCGACCTCCTGGGCCTCCTCTCGGCCCACCCGGTGGCGCCGATCGTGACGCTGCACCACCTGGACGTCGTGCAGCCCCTGTTCCCGAACGCGCCCTCGCGCCCCGCGGCGGTGCGGAGGCTTCTCGATGGGCCGATGAGGCTGGATTCGGCGGGGATAATGCAGCAGTCCATCTGCTACGACGGCGCCAACCGGTGGACGGTGTCAGTGGCGTGGGGGTTCGCGGTGCTGGTGGCCAGGGGGATAATGTCGCCGCGGGAGATGGAGATGCCGGCGCGGACGTTCTTGAACTGGTACCGCCGCGCCGATTACACGGCGTACGCGTTCAACACGAGGCCCCTGGCGCGCACCCCGTGCCAGAAGCCTGCGGTGTACTACCTGTCGGCTGCGCGCGGCGGGGAGACCACGGTGACGCGGTACGAGCGATGGCGCCGCGCCAACGAGACGCGGCCCGCGTGCCGGTGGAACATCGCCGACCCGGATGCGCATCTCGATCACATCGTCGTGCTCAAGAAGCCCGACCCCGGGCTATGGGATCGGGTAATTCCTTCTCTGCCAATTCATTTCCTTTTCTTCTCTTGTACATACAAACAATGACAGTATAACACATGTCGAACTAAGGCATAAATTGGATTTATACTTGGTTATTACTGAACATATCCAACTCTTTTTCAATGTTGAAACAAGAATGTACTAGTATCCTCGGATTAATCTATTCCAGTTGTGCCATAAGAGTAGCATTGAGGCAGGAGGTGAATTGCAATTCCAAATAGTGATGAGCATCTCCAGCAAGAGTAGCACCACTTAACCAAGCTAGAATCGGCAATCGCATACTAGATTTGGTTGTTGACTATTAGGGGGGGTGTTATATCTAAATTGCCACTTGCTGGTGTTTTTTGGAGCTATTATGGTTGGTGTTTTACTAATACAATAGCTCGCATGGACTTGCAGTCTCCAAGGCGAAATTGCTGCAGGGTGCTGTCTTCGCCTAAGGTGCGGAAGAAGGGAGACAAGACGATGACAATAGACGTTGGTGTATGCAGGGAAGGCGAGTTCAACCAAGTAGTATAGTCTATTAGACACACAGGAAAAATAGAGGATGATTCATTTTTTCTTCTTGAACTCCATTATTGTCGAAAGAATACAAAACGAGTCTCGATTGGTGAAAGCCTGAGCTCCTCTAGCCTCTCACCTTTTTTTTTCTTTGCTTCGCAAATCAGAAGCTTCCTACGGAGTTCATAATGTCGTCGAAAATCACGAGAAATCCTGATTTTTCAGGCGTATCAAATGGGGCACGCGATTTTAGTAAACTGATTACATTTTTAAAACATTATAGGACAAATATCACAATAATCGATAAAAATTGAGAAAATCGCTCGAAAATCCGTTATTAGAAACATTAAACTGGCCAATAAAAACCGAAAGAAAATCGGTAGATTTTTATTTTTTATATTTCAAAATTTTGGATTTCAAAACCATACGAGATTTCTAGCAATTTTTGAGTGATTTTGAAAAAAAAAATCGCTCCATTTTTGAAAAACGGATAAGTTGAACCCTACTTTACAATAACTCTGTAAAAATAACATCTTTTCTTACCAAGGAATACATGGTAGGTGTCGCGCCAGAGGAGCTTAGTAGCTTTATGTTCTTATGGTGGGCTGGTCAACTACGGTAGTAGTGTCTAGCCCACCACCTCGATGAAGTACCTCTCTAGCTCAAAAGGAGCTTGTGCACCAGGTAGGTCTCTTGTCGCGCTCTCGACGCTCGTTAGCAGCTCTGCTAGCTCAAAAACTGTTTGAAAAGCAGTTTTTTCGAGTTTTTCAGATGTGGTAGCTGATACCTTCCGTCTCTCCCGTCTTCTGTTATTCCATTTCCCACGTCTTCTGTATTGGAGAGAGCATTTTTTTTATATAAATATGTGGAAGTAATCATATTTGAAAAAAAAAACATATTCGTGAGAAGAATAGAAAAAAAGCGAAGGGCTCTCGACGCTGCTGGTTATTGATGCCCCCTCCGGTGTAGCATCGTGTGCTCAGGCCTGACGGAGACGGGGCAGGCTCACTGTGCTTCTGCTGTAGTGGCGTGTGGGGCCTGGAGTTGGGCTTGGCATTATGAGTTCCGTGCGACCTCGGCAGTCAGCCATCACGGGGCATCAGGGCATGCCGCATGTGATATGGCAACAGTTCTGGTCTGAGGGCGTCTGTGTGTGTGAGATCAGATCCGCGCGTCGACTTGTGTGGAGCTACTCCCGTTCCCGCCGAGTATTTCGGCACGACGCTCGGTGTGGCTCTGGCGAAAGGGCCTACCTCATTTATCGGCCCAATGCTCCCGGTCGTTATGAGTGCGGTGTGATGTTTACTGTTGGCTCCGAACTGTCGGCAACAGAGCTATAAATAATAAATGTGTTAGACAACCTCGCTATCGAATAGTCCGGGGTTGCCTAATAGATCTAAACTGGAGAATAGACAGGGAGAAAGAGAGACACAATATGAGGAGGAACGGGTCTGCTTTATTATTCTGTATGCTTGTGTACAATGGGGTGACCCCCTGCCTCCTATATATAGCGGTTCTGCTTAGAGATAAGGAAGAGTCCATATCGGATACGAATCCGGTTTCCTAACACTCCCCCTTGGACTCTTCACTGCGAGATGCATATGCCTCATTAAAACTCTATAAAAACCCAGTGGGAAAAATAATTGGAGAAAGAGTACATAGCACACGCTGCGTGTTGCACTGGATTGCCTCATCAAAAACCTTATGTAAGAAAACTTCAATGAAAAACTTACTTAAGGAAAAGAGTACAATCCACCCAAACTTCAATGTTAATCTTCAAGATTTACGTTGGGTACTCAAGCTTCATGTTTGAGATTTATGTAGGAGTATGTGAAAAATCTCCTTGAAATCTGCACTTCTCTAAGCCTCATCATCCCGATTCCTCTAATACATCTTTCAAAGGAAGATGTGGGAGTGACTTAGTGAATAAATCTGCGAGATTTTCACACGACTTAGTATGCAGTATCTTTATCTCGTTCATCTTATGCATTTCATGAGCATAAAAGAACTTGGGGTTGATATGCTTTGTAAGGTTACTCTTCACATATCCCATTTGTACTTGTGCAACACAAGCTGCATTATCTTCATAGATAATAGTGGGGGTTTGTTCCATGTTCAGACCACATGACTTCTGGATGTGGTGAACCATTCTTCGAAGCCATGTACATTCCCGAGAGGCTTCATACAATGCAATGATTTCTGAGTGGTTAGTCGACGTCGAGACAAGAGTCTGCTTAGACGACTTCCAAGAAATTGCTGTTCCACCGCAAAGGAAAACATACCCAATTTGTGACTTGCCAGTATGCGGGTCCGATAGGTACCCAGCATCGGCGTAGCCAACTAAATTCAATTCATTGTTTCTTCTGTAAAACAAGCCGAGGTCTTTGCTTCCTTGAAGGTAACGGAAGATGTCCTTCACCCCTTTCCAATGCCTTTTGGTGGGTTACGCCTTTGTCTGCGCGCTAGCAAATTCACGCGAACGCAATGTCCGCCTAGTGCTATTCGCAAGGTACATGAGCGCTCCAATTGCACTCAAGTATGGGAATTCCGCTCCCGTGACTTCCTCCCCTCTTCTTTAGGCCTGCGGGTCTAGGTGCCTTGGAGTGACCTTCCGAGCCATTGGGGTCTTTGCGGGGTATGCCTTTTCAAAGCCAAATCTTTCCAACACTTTCTGCGTGTAGGATGCTTGGTGTACCAAGATTCCGCCTTGGACATGTTCAAGCCGCAAGCCTAAACAGAACTTGGTTTTACCCAAGTCTTTCATTTCAAACTCAGATTTCAAGTATGTGCATGCTTCTTCAATTTCCTCATCCGTCCCAATGATGTTCAAGTCATCTACATAGACGGAGATTATACAAAATCCATTCGTGGATCGTTGTATAAATACACATGGACAATCTTCATTGTTCGTATAGCCTTTCTTGCGAGAAAGTCACTCAAACGATTGTACCACATTCTTCCCGATCGTTTTAGCCCATACGAGTGATTTCTCCAATTTCACATCGTATAGGTTTCTGCTTGCTCTGTCTTGGTTCGGGATAGGATACCTTCCCAGATTTTCATGTATATCTCCGAATCCAAGTTTCCATACAAATATCTTTGTGACAACATCCATTAGCTTCATTTTCAACTTCAAGTTGATCGCCATTGAGATCAAGTATCTAAAGGTAATTCCGCCCATGACCGGAGAATAGGTTTCTTCATAATCAACCCCAGGACGTTGAGTGAAACCTTGAGCGACAAGCCTTGCCTTGTACCTTACAACTTCATTGTTTTCGTTTCTCTTGCGAACAAAAACCCATTTGTGACCTACGGGTTTATATGGGGAGGCGTCGGCACACAGGCCCAAACACCTCTCTTTTGTTCGGAGAGACTAACTCATGCGGTGATTGCCTTCTTCCAATCTTCCCAATCGAGCCTTTTCTTGCACTCTGCGAGAGATGCGGGCTCGGGATCATGATTAATGATCGTGGCAATCTTCTTTGCAAAGTATGCATCGACATTGGTCGTTGCTCTATTCATTGATTCTCCGTTATTACAAAGTTTATGGCCATTTCATCATGGGGTGCTTCGTGCACTTCTACTTGCTCTTCATTGCTATTTCCCATTCCAGGAGCAAGTTCCTTTAGTTTTTCTCCGCCAATGTGTGCGCACATATTATTTCCGGCGGCTTCTTCCAATGGAAGGTTCAGATCTGGAATTGCCTTTTCCACATGCTTCTTTCCAGTGCCAGGTCTCAACTGGCTCCCCTTCTTGCTTTGGGGCACTTTTGTGATTGGATGTGGTAAGTCCTCTCGCTTGATTTTCCCAGACGTCTCCGGTACTTTGGGTTTGAGAAGCCGATCTCCTATTCTTTTCTTTGAGGCCTCTGAACAGGATGAGGATACCTTCTGCTTTCTTTGGTATTTCCACCCTCTCTGGTGCATTTCTTGCTGGTACATGCGACTTAACCACGCTCTTCAGATCACAAAAATGATCAAGCAGTTCATTTGCTAAATTCTGCAAATCAATTATCTTACGGACTTCTTGATTTGCTTCATTAGTGCGAGGATCATGCGCTGGGATCCCAGTGGAATGCCATACTATTTCCGGCATTTTTCATCCAATGGTTGATTCTCTCCCCTAATGACGGGAAATGGTCCTCCCAAAGATGCAATCGAATCGAGTGTGTGCAAGTCTCGATCATGGGTTCCAAATACCTGATTATGGATGCACTCTCATAACCAACGTATATCCCGGACTTGCGGAGAGGGCCCATTGCAGTCCATTTGTGGGGGTGGTATAGGTACATATACCATACAACCAAATTTTCTAAGATGGGAAATCTTCGGGATGACCCCTTGCACTAGTTGCATAGGTGAATGGATGTTGTAGGCCGATGGTCTATAATTGATGAGTCTTCTTTGCGTGCGAGGCTGCGTGTCCCCAACAAGTGTTGGGCAAGTTACAACTCTGCAAAGCGGTCGGCAATGAACTTAATCCTTTTATTAGTGCTTGACTAGCCCATTTTGCGTATGGACGCGTGCGATGCAGTGCTCATGATTATTCCCGTTCTTTGTGCAATAATCATCAAATGCCTTGAAGTGAATTCACCGGCATTGTCCATTCGAATGGACTTCACGCGATGATCGTGAAAAGCATTCTTAATTACGATGATCTGCGAGATCGCTTTTGCGAATGCATGATTTCTTGTTGACAAAGAAACATGTATGCGACCATTTCGAGGAAGCATCAATGAGCACCATAAAGTATCGAAACGGCCCTGACAAGGGCTGAATCGGACCGCAAATATCCCCTTGAATGCGTTCCAGGAATGCAGGGATTTCATGTTGCACTTTCATAACAGAGGGTCTAGTTATTAATTTCCCGGTGGCACATGCATGGCACACAAAATCTTCGTGATTTGGGAAATTCTTAACATTAATGCCATGACCTTGTGAGTTGTTAACTATATTTCTCATCAATCTAAGACCAGGATGACCTAATCTACAATGCCATAAAGCAAATAATTCAGAGCTTCTAAAGACAGTCTTCAAAGAAGTATACCTTTGCGTGTGCATTGATTTTCGTGTAGTACAACCAGATTCATATGAGGACATTTTTCTAGTACCATCTTTCCATATTCCGCGTGCTTCACAATGCACAAGTGTTCTTTGCCATTTTCTTCATTGGTTTCTACGTGAAACCCATTGGCGCGGATATCTTTGAAACTTAAGAGAGTGCGAGTTGATTCAGGGTACAAGAGGGCTTCTTCAATTACCAAAGTTGTACCCATTGGCAATATAATTGTGGCTCTTCCTGAGCCTATTATATGCGTATCGCTTCCTGCGATAGTTGTAATCCTTCCAGCGTTCTTCGTGATCGTCTGGAAGTATTTCGACTCTCTTAAGATGGTATTTGTTGTGCCACTATCAACAATGCATATTTTCTCCATTGAGCGCTACACGATTTCTAGATGAAAAGAAAAATAATTCTAATCATAAAGTGGCTAAGTAATTCAAAAATTGCTTGTAAATAAAGAATACTGGAATAAAGAATAAATTGCAATTCTATTCATGAGAAAAAGTATGCTCTTCGAGAGCTTACTATTCATTATGCAATCTGATGTCTATGTGAGATAATTCTGACAATTCAGGTCAGTTCTTCAAAAACTCACGCTAGATAATGCCACACCTTTGCACATTCATAAGGTTCTTCCATTAGATTACTGCGTGCAATCTAATAGGAAATGGCTGCTAGATTCAATAAAATGCATAATTGAATTCTTATGAGTTTCCAGCAAACTAAAAGAAAGCAATAATATCAAGATTCATATATACAAAGATAAATGCAAAATTCATAAGTACAAGATTCATAAATGCAAAATTCATAAGTGCGAGATTCATAAATGCAGGATTCATCAATACAGTATTCATAACTGCAAAATTCATATATACACAGATTCATAAATATTCATAAATACGGAGAAAAGAAATCCCACATAAATTAAATGCGGTGTAATGCTAATTACAATTTATGTAACTCTCGTTGGTTGGGAGCGAAAACAGGTAACGAATATCTCCGTCAATTCGACTCTTGGCCAGTCAACTTGCCTAGGGCTCACATGAGGAGGGAGCACTTCCGCTTCCGGTGCCAATTAAAGAACCAAGCCTCATGTGTGTTTTCCTAGACACCAATTGTCTCATGTCTGTTTATTCATTACCAAAATCAAATCCCAACCACTCGCTTCTCATAAAATGCCGTATGAAATATTACGGAATTTTCCTAGCACTTTTCATAATTTACGCTAATTTCCAAGCAATTTTCGTAATTCTTGTACAGACAATGTAAAATTTTAATTTCAGCAAATATCAACATGACATAATTCATAAATTCATAAATTCGGAAAATAAATTCTCAGGAATTTCCGATATTCTAAACGGGGCAATTATTGCAAAAATTCATGCAAATATTCATAAATTCAGAAAATAAGACTAAGTGCAAATTAAAACATAGCCAATAAATTTTCTGGATTTTTCTAGATATTTTTTCATTTTTTCCTGGTAATTTTCGAGTTTTTCTGGAATTTCTAATCATTTTCTGGAAAGAATAAACAAATAACATAGAAAAACCTGTGGGGGTAAAGGGGTAATTTCTTACCCCGCGTTCGACGCCATTCATTAACCAAGGTTGAACGTGGACTACAAGTCCAAGTAGTAATGGACTCCATGTCTAAATTCAAAGACATATCCAAAGATCAGGGTACTTCATTCACGTGAGTGCGTGTGGCAGAGCGGCCACGGTGCGTGGATTCCAGCGCCCGTGCGCGCGAGAGCGGCGGGAGGCGAGGAGCCGGCTGCAGCAGGAGCCGGCGTGCAGGGCGCGGCGACGGGCCGTGATGCTCGGCGAGGCGGAGGCTATCGCTTCCTCGGCGCGGCACGGCCGAGCCGGCAGCGAGGTAGCGCGCTGCCGGCGGCACGAGGCTGTAAACGGCGGCGATGGCTACGTCGGCTTCGAGCGACGCCGTTGGCGCGATTGGTCGGCGCCGGTGGTAACGCGCGGCCACTGCAGCGGCGTGGTTGGCTGCGAGTCGTTGGCCGGACACAGGCGAGGCGGAGCAGGCCCGGCGCGCGGCGGGGCTTGGCAACTTCGAGGTGCGGGCCGTGCGGGAGACGAGTTGCCGGACGGCGGCGCCAGTTCATGAGGCGTGCCGTGGAGGTTCATGCCAGTGCAAGCCCGTCGGCAATGTTTCTTACGCGGGTCGGCGTCCTCGCGGCTTCGTGCCTCGGGGTTTCAGGCGGCGCGGTGTGGCTTCAAGCCAGCGGTGGCCGACGAGGCAGGGAGACGCCTTGCGCGCATGCGGTTGGTTGTTGGCGCGGCAAAGCTTCGGGTGCAGGCCATTGAGCAACGCGGCTCTTCGTGGTCGGAGTTGGGCCGACGACTTCTTTGCCGTAGGGTCGAGTGTGGTCGCCGGTGGCTGCTAGGATGGCTACGTGCCACGGCAGCCGAGAAGACGACACTTTGGTGCCAATCCGATGACGGTGGCCGGCGCTTCGTGCGCCGGACGGCTTCGTGCCGGGAAAAGAAGAAGAAAGTATACAGTAGCTCCTTTGTACAGTAGATCCATACCATGATCTATAAATAAATGCATAACGTAGCTTCGTGCTATTGATCTGTAGATCAGATGCATACTCGCAGCTTCGTGCCACGATTAGATGCATGCTAGAAAAAACAAGCGATTAGATTCAATCACTTGATTCTTACCGATTCTCAATCTATTCTTCGGTAGGCTATCGCGTAGGATAGAGTCGCGTAGGACTTTTCTTTCGGCAATCCGAGTGGATGCCGGCTTGATGGCGAGTTGATTGCAGATCGGATCGGGCGATCAATCGCCGGTAGTAGACGTTCGTCGTCGTCGATGATCCTTCGCTTCTTGTCTTTTCTCACCTTTCAATCTTTCTCCGGTAGAGCTTCGTGCTGATAACGTGTTAGACAACCTCGCTATCGAATATTCCGGGGTTGCCTAATAGATCTAAACTGGAGAATAGACAGGGAGAAAGAGAGACACAATATGAGGAGGAACGGGTCTGCTTTATTATTCTGTATGCTTGTGTACAATAGGGTGACCCCCTGCCTCCTATATATAGCGGTTCTGCTTAGAGATAAGGAAGAGTCCATATCGGATACGAATCCGGTTTCCTAACAAAATGGTCGTTGATGAGGGGCTTAACAGGTGGTATCCTCGCGCCGCGGCGCAGCGATCCGTTCGCGAGCTCAAACCTTTTTAGTTTTTTTTTTCTAAAAAAAATCTAACCCTTTCAGATTCGAGTAGAAAATAGAAACGGTTCCAGATTCTTGGTAAAAATGTTTCAGGTAGGATTCTGTGAATCGGATGGAACGAGGTTGAGACTGATTCGACCACAGAGTGGGAAAAATAGAAACGTCCGAGAAGAATCGTTTCGAACTTTAACCCGTTTGGTTAGATTTCTTTCAGAATATAGTAGAAACGACTCGGTTCCAAATTGCCAAACGGGGTGTTAATCTTCTTCTCACCGCCAAAGTCGTCTCCCATTCTCTCCATCCATGGTAGCCTGCCTCCCGCACTCCTCGGGCTACCGGACATGGCTGTCGCACTGCCCTATCGCTCCTGCGCTAACCTGTCTGGTTTCGCGGCTCGCTCACTACTGCGCCCCCCAGATGGAGGAACGGCTTGCACGATGAGGAGGATCAAATTTGAAGAAAAAAAACGATAGATTTGCAAAGATGACAAAAAGGATATTAGAAAAGGGATGATTTCTCCGTTCGTGGCACATAGACCACAATACCACATAAACTGCATAATGCAAACAGCTACTCCTATGTCTAGATACAACAATTTCATTTGCCAGCATGCACATGGGCAAGAAAAGGATGGTGCGATGCCAACGTCCCAGTGTGAAATTCTTAACCTCCGATCATGTTTCACAAAATCGATAATAATTATTTGAAAATCATGGTTTTTGAACGTATCGAACTGGTTCGATATTTGAAACTAGTCGCTAAATCGGTTCAGTTCAAATTCAAATTAAAAATTTCAGAAATTTTTAAAAAATTATCAAAATATGTTAAATTTTCTTAAAAATTCTAACTGTGTTATTGTCTTTGTATAAGTTCTTCAGTTTTTTATTTTCTAGGGACACTAAATGAAGTCTAATATTTTTGAAATTTTTTTGTGAGGTACGCTCTTCTGTTTTTTATTTTCTAGAGGCACTAAATAAAACTAATATTTCTGAAAAAAAAAATTTGTAAGGTACTAAGGCAATGCTAATGATTCTGTAAATTTTTTAGATGATGATTAGACGTGTGCAGTTTTTTATATATATATTCTTCTATTTCTTATTTTCTAAAGACACTAAATGAAGTATAATATTTATGAAAATTTTACTACATGATCCTTGGGTACTCTTTATGATACCATTAAAAGTTTAGAGCATTATCAAGCTTATAAATTTTTATAAAAATCTGACAGTATATCTATTCCTTTTCATTAATTATTTTTCATTTTTTAGAAGCAATAAATGCATTCAAAAATTGTTTAAATTTCTTTGAGGAGTTTTATATATTAATTGGAATTTATTACGATTTTATAATAAATTTTCTAGTTTTCTTTTAGTGTACCGATTTTTAGTGTAAACGAATGAAAACCGAGAAAAATCAAATGAACATCGAAATAAAAAACCGATCATTGAGTGTGCTGATCTAGCGGGAAAAAAAATGAGCAAAACCAGTTGATTTTCGAACAAAACCGATTAATTTTTTTTTCGCCGCTTTTTGACCATCGAATTTAAAAAAATTACTTCGCAAACCCTTACTTTCTTTCAATTTTTAAACGATTTTTGAATTTTGATTTTCAGTGATTTTGGCGGTTTCGATCTTATGAAGCCTGCTCCCGATTTATATCCTAGGCATGAATCAAAAGATGTCCCATGCTTCAGATTTGGTGCTGGTGATATCTCTTTGTTCCTTCCTGAATCCTGATATATATTCCCATAGAAGCAAACGCACAAGCTATAAACCTTTGCATATTATGAGCACCGATTTAACAGTACCGTAATAGCAGTGAAAGACCGCCTGAGGTCTTTGCTTCAACCAACGACGCGTGTCCTACCGACACACCGAATAAGGACAATGCTGCTATCAGGACCATCTACAAAAATTTTCAAATTTTGTAATGTGATTTGAACTATTTTACATTCGGTTGAAATTTACCAATCAGCCTTTTTACTAGGACAATCACTTCAGAATTTTTAAAAATTTCTCAAGCTTGATCATTATATGAAAATTTTATGAGAATATTATAGATATATTAGGACCATGATTAACCAAACTGAAACCGAAAAAACCGTTGAAAAATCAAAATAAAAAAATCGAGTGATAAATCGCTCGAAAATCATCATAAACCAAAGGGTTAGGAATTAAAAAAATTAAAAAAACCAAAACCCAATCAATTTTCATCAAAATCCGACCGATTTTGACCGTCCAATTGAACACCACAACGTTGCGACACGATTTCGACTTAAAATCGATCAAATTTTTACCGAAAACTGGTTAGTTTGTACCAAAAATCGAACGGTTTTACGTTGTATAAATTTTTTTAATTAGACCGATTTATTGACCGATTTTGATTGATAAACCGGCCTGATACGGTCGAAAATCGCAGTTTCGAGCAGTTTTCAATGGCTTTATGAACCCTGGTTAGGACCATCCATAAAACTTTTAAAAAGTTTCTAACGTGGTTTGCACCATTTTTCATTTGATTGAAATTTACTGGTTAACATTTTATTAGGATAAGAGCATTATCAGAATTTTTAAAAATTTCTCAGTCTTGATCACCATCTAAATTTTTTATGGGAACATTGATGATGTGTGAAGACCATCCAAAATTTTTTTAACGATGTTTGAACCATTTTTTGTTCGATTGAAATTTACCGAGATTTCGATAATTTCGAACGAAATTTCATATTTTTGGAGAAAATTTCAGAAATCATGACCAAAAAATTTTGGATTTAAATTTTACTTTTAAAGTTTTGTTCGAAACATGGAGATTTCATTGAAATTATTGATTTTGAAGGGTGACAAGATGTAAACCAAAAAGGAAATTTGGAACCTTGCTCGGTACACTAGCGTTAACTGGGCAAACTTTAGTCTATCAAACATACGAGGGTATGCTGAGTGAAACATGCATGGAGTAGAAGTTAGCACAAGTAGACACTTCACAAAAAGGGGATTTAGGGAGTGAACTACCCGCTCAGTACTCGCCAGAATGCGGAGAAAAATGGTTACCAGTGGACAGCGACGTTCTACAGTGCATGATGTATCATGTACAATTGAAGACGACGGTAAAAGAACTCGACCTTGCTTCCAAAGGAAAAGCCAGTAAAAAGTTTTCTTTTATGGAGTCGAGGGTCTGAAAACAAAAGACTCAAAGAGTCCTTGGCTCCTTCGTTCGCACAAAAAGCAAATTTTCCAATCCACCACGTATGTACTTCTGCAGACTAACGAGATGCACCTGCCAATGTGCAATTCCCTCGTCAAAGAATTTACAAAAATGAATTTTTTTAGATGATGGAAGATTATATCTTCCGGTCTCTGCATCGTAAAATGTACATAGCCAATCAATTATTACATGGTTACAATAAAAATGCTGTTGAAAGAAAGATGCAAGTAGGGTTCCGTAGTAATGATGCAACAAGGCAAATAAAACATGAGTAAGGACTCAATTTACACATAGCCTATTACTAGACCTTCATCCGTGCATGATGAAGGGATCTCGGACTACATTCTCCAGCAACCGGCATCCCGCGGACACCACGTCCCGAGCCTCTTGAAGTTGCAGTGCAAACCTCGAGCACAACCAATTGGTACATAAATACATAACTTATAACGGATTAGACATTTTTTTGTTATTAAAACCCACATCATTTCGACATAGTCAAATTGACCAACACAAAGCGGCAGCCCCAACTAAAACGTGAAACCTTAAGTCTTTTCCCAGTCCTGATAATCAGCTCCCAAACAAATTGATTATACTACTAAGAGGTGACATATTAAAAACCGCTTGTATGGCGCGCCATGCAAAACGTGCAAAGTGACAGTCAAGAAAGCTTGTATAATTTCCTCGTTATTACCAAAATAACATTTTTGACTACTATACCAATTTCTTTTTCTAAGTTATCCTTGGTCAAAATTACTCCACGCCGTAGGTACCACGATTTTTTTTATTTTTAAAGGTACCTTAAGTTTCCACAAATTGTGGTTTGTAACGGAAACATTTTGATACATTATGAAGTGATACATGGGCTAAACTGAAAGTTATCCATTCCGATAGAGATTCCATCGAAAAATATCTCTTTTAACGGTTTTAAACTTGTGATGGAATAATCGTTGATGCAACCATGTACTAGTTATAAGCCATGCGTACTGCATACAACATACCGAAGAAAATGACACCCAGTCTTGGCATGCAAATTCCATTTAATAGCCTCTGGTGTGTGCAGATAGAGAGAAGCCAGTACTAATCCAAAATGAAACAAACATGCACTCACATGTCAAAATTCGGAAACAGTCACATGCTTAATGTCCGAGAGCACTTTTACAGTTTTGTGAGAAGTTGAAACATAAAATGCTGTCACATTTGAGCAATAAATCGTAAGTGCAAAAATGTAATGCGTGAATGAAGGAAAGTTCAATAAATGAACATAGCAGTTTGGATGTAAGTTATGACAGCTATAATTGTGTTTTGGATAGTACTATCTACAGGGTACAGAAGCCAAATACTTAAATATACTTACCCTAGTTAGAAGTTTCAGATTGGATGTAAGTTATGACAGCTATAATTGTGTTTTGGATAGTACTATCTACAGGGTACAGAAGCCAAATACTTGAATATACTTACCCTAGTTAGAAGTTTCAGATTGGATGTAAGTTATGACAGTTATAATTGTGTTTTGGATAGTACTATCTACAGGGTACAGAAGCCAAATACTTAAATATACTTACCCTAGTTAGAAGTTTCAGAAGAATCAGAATCAACAGCACTGCACTGCATGGTGCTTCCCAGTTCAACGCCATGTAACTTGATAACCCTAGCAGCTTCCAAAAGAATGTCTTGTTGTGCAGATTGCCACTCTTCTTTTCTCTATAAGTATACATAAAGATTGTCATAAACAGCAACAAAAACTTGCACTAGTATGATAGGTTACAGGAAACTAGGAGCATTATTCTACGCCCCTGGTGATCTATGGGTCATTTAGGCCACTAAAGCCTCCTACTAGGAGTAAAGAGGTTGTTGCAGCGTAACTCTAGTACAACATCAAACTGCTAAAACGGACAGATTCAACACTTGTGATGTTACATTAAATCCAAGGGTGACACAGTATTTTGGATCACATCTGATGAGTCTTTGTGTAGCATAGCTCTAGAACACAAACAGCAGCTTACAAGCTGAATCAACAGAACATGTTGTTGCGATGTGATCTTGTAAGTATATACCATCAATTTATGCTGAAGACATTAATCCAAAGGGATCCACAGCTTCTGGTATTATATATTTTGCTCTACTTACAATCATGGACCCATGTCCAAGAGAAACTGTGACCAAATATGCACATATAATCGATAAATACCGCCAGTGTTGCCATGTTATCACCACATTGCATTTATATGGTGCTTCCCATGAGAATTAAATCAGTACCTTTTTTCACCTTGTCATCCAAAATAAATTGCCAAAAAAACAACCGTTTGTGTACCATAGAGCTACAAATGGCTTATCCAAATCTAGAACACATACACATGATAACTTGAAGTGAATAGAGCTAACGCACCAGATTTTGGAGATTGCACCCAATGGTGAGCTCTCCATATGAACTTTCCAATCTCGAGATATAGCAATAGGGAGCATCTGTTTCCAAGATTACTTTTGGATTGGACCTTAACATAATCTTTATCTCCTTTGATATAGCAGGAACCTTCTCGATATCCTCAATCCTTATAGGTATCTTTGTCACACTAGCTCGGCATTCGGCTCGTGTTCTGTTCACTATCATCTGCAAATTATTTTAAGAGTATCATGATACAAGGTAAGCCCCTTGCTAAGCCTATCCAAGAATAGTAAGACATAAAGAAATGCACTGAAGAAATCCTAACAGCGTTATTCTTGAAACACAGCACAAAGGACTTCTTTCTGAGGTTTTTTAATTGACTAATTGCCCAAAGCGTTTGAAGTTTGAACCAATGTTTTTACTCATCCAAACTTCTTATAGCACATCATTGCAAGTTCCAAAGGCTCAAATCATTCAAAATTCCTCTGTTTTCCTCCATTTCAACCGAGATTAAAAGTCTAAAAACTCCTTTTGGACAAATCCTAAAATTTAAATTTCAGTGAAAAAACAACAGTAAGCTTTAGCAGTAAAACTACTGTGTTGGCTATTGTGAATTTGTGATGCACGGACCATAGTTAATAGAGCTAATCATTAACAATGGTAGTAGATTAGATACATGTGCTAGAGGTGTCCACACTATGCAGTATCCAGATTTCACATCTCCTAGGCATTTTGGATGTCATTTACGGTGTGCCTAGTGATTGTCGCATTGACTGGTGTTAATATGCCTAGTAATGGAATATGGCATTTGGGATGGTTCCAGGATGAACTTGTATAAGACAAACCTCTAAATGTGCAAAGTGGTTCTAGGGGCCTTAATCAATCAATCTCCCAAAAAATTACAGCACAATTACACAATTACTCCCTCTGTCCAAATTTAAAAGGCTTATTTTTTTAATAGTCTTATCCATAAATAAAAGACGTATTTTATATTCTAATGCAAAATTAGTTTGATGTTCCCTCTATAACCATAATAAATATTCATCTTTACTTTATATTCTCTACATGCATGCATTGAGTATAGTGTTAAGTGATAATAATTAGGGGTAATCTAGTTATTTTTAATGTCTTGTTGGTCTATATGCCAAGAAGAAATATGCCTTATAAACTTATGGAGGGAGTACCACCTAGAGAAAGTCCAGCTTTTCTAGGTGTGTGATTTCACACCATCCAATGCACCCAGCAAAATCAGGATAGGACCAACAAAATGAACAAATGTCAAGGTGGTGTAGAAAGCATGTATGACTACATATTACATATGTTGTTATGTAGGTATAGAGTATAATTTGTGGGATTTAAAAATACCCAGTAATGGAAGCCACGATGATACCTGACTGGAGAACAAAGAGTTGGGTACTGTGACAGGAAGCTTTTCTGGATTGATCAATGTAGTAGAAGTGAGTCCTATTTCAACCACTTTGCCTTCTATTGGTCCTGCCTATAATGGAAATTTTTTTAGTTACCGAGATTCTGTAACTATAGTTTATAGAGCAAATCTACAATTAAAAAGCAATAAAGATAAATACTTTGTCAGCCAAAGTTCTGGATTTCTATGATTGTCTGCAAACACAAGCTTCTTTTAGAGACAAGGTAACATCTGACTCACAGTTACAACAGTATAGAATCTGTCTTTCCTCCTCAATTTTCGAACTTTAACTACTGAAAACGGATGAGATTCTTGCTCTTACAGACACATTTAGTACTATCAAGTGCTGAAAGCACCAATACCATGAGAAACGTTGCCGTATTAATAAACATAGCAATTGGGGAAAAGTGTATTGTGTTCCCTAAACAGAAATGATGCTCATAACTGTTAGTGGTTCCCCATGTCTATGTCTAATTGTCTACTTTTTCCTTCCTTCTTAAAGCTTGTTAACAACCATCACTTGGTATCCCTTTGCCTGAGACGTTGTTTCTAATGTCCAGCTAAGATGCTTCATTAACTGCAATGCTATGACACTGTAAGAACCGAAAATTTTCTGTAGATCATGCTCGAATCACAATATGTATACATTCTTTAAGATGAACTCATCCTAGGGTTAAGAATCATGGCTTATCCCACACGCAAAATACCATTCACTACATGAGCTAATTCTACTAAATGCTATTGCTTGAGAACCTATTGGCACAAACTTAGGCATCTATTGGACAGAAAACATTTGTCATTATTATCAACAAATTATGAAAAGCAGATGAATATTTTATCCACAGTCCCAAAGTCAATGAATTTTTGAACTTCATAGAATATACAATTAATCTCTGTGGTTCTAGCAAACATGTGCCCAGAAAAAGTGATCACATGTATGAGAAGGCACCTTTATGTATTCTCCAACTGAGAATGGTCTAGAAAATTGTAAGGAAAACCCAGTGAGTATGTTACCAAGGACATCTCTAGCAGCAAAAGCAGTAGCAACACCTACAGTATACAGTAAAAGAAGAGAATTTCAGTTTAGTTAAATGCATTATCTACTGCAGTCAAGAAATATCAGGAGCCCTAATACTGAACAGCAATAGTGCACATTTCCTAATTGCATTTTTGCATTTTAGCCTGCAACTCTATTTGAGTTATGCCAAATTCATATTATGCACCAACCAGAAATGTCCAACATGGATTCATTCCTCGTATCATATTATTCTAATAAATGCTCAAGTTTCTATTTGTGATAACTAATTTGGATAGCACACTAGGCAGAGAAACGAAAGGAGGCTTCGATAAAAGAAAAACCCGAGTAAGAGATTCTTATGGAAAGAAAAAAGAGGATGTCATATACACTGTCCACCCCCCAAAATAATGCTAATGCTAATGTATTGACCTATTCCGGTTCATGTCTTCCAAGGGTTAGAACTGAGAAGCAGTCGAAGAAACTATGCAAATACAATAGTTTACTGTTTACAAGCTCTGCTTGGTTATTAAATCTTGATTTTTGGAAGCAACAATGACTGTTGAATGAAACATCATATCACATATCATTCATCAAAACAGTCACGGAATTACCTCCCACACCACCAACAGTTAATATTGATTGAACAGCTACGCCACAAGCCTCAGCAAGTCCCATTACTCCAAGTGCAATCAATCCCAGTGACGACACCTTATCAAATGCTGATAACCTGGCTTGATCAGCACTTAAGGCAGCTTGGTTGGTCATAGCTTTAGCGATGAAGTTGGTTTTGCACCTATGAAGGAACCAGACAAAAGATAGAACAAATGCACCCCTCCATGCCTGTGGAAGAAAAGCTGATACGCTTGGTGCAATAACTGCAGCCCTGAGGAAGTGGAAGCATCAGAATAATGAATATGTCCATAATAGAATACAAAATCAGAAGAAAATATGTCACTTTCTGATCAGGACAAAACTTATGCATAAGTATCCATATAATTTCTAGAGAAAATGGATATTACACTATTGTACCATCAATAAGCAACAAGTTAAAAAAGCATCCTAGAATGTGACGGAACATTTCTCTTACAAATATTGAAGAAATATTGTCAACCTAGACTCCTACAGCATGTTATTTTAGTAAGTAGCAGATTGATGATACTTAAGATGCATCTCTCGAAGAAAATATTTCAGAAAGAAGAACATAGACAAATGCTGCAATCATAGTTACCAGAAACGCGGTTCGTCCGAGTCGCGATACAGGACTTGGGTTCGCGGTTCGCCACTTTTTCTTCCATTTTTCACTACGAACACGAACCCCATAACCTAAACCGGTTTTGGTTCAACAAATCCGATTTGCGATTCTTAGGGGTTTACAACGAATCCGGTAACTATGGCTGTGATAATAAGATCGTTGTAAGTTTTTTTTAAAAAAAAAGGTGTAAACTTGACAAACAATTAAATCTAAAATGATGTTTTCTAAAGACATTAGTTTAGGTAAACCGCAAAAGAAAAGGATATACTTCTCTCCGAAAAGTTAAATAGAACCTCACATCTCTGAAAATGCCATAAATGTGATGAGATATTTCGCAGGATCCTCCAATGCACTCCAGAGGCTAGTTTGATACAAAACATCGTTCTGGGTTGTGGTCCCCAAAAGCGCTGCTATAGGACTTTGCGATGCATACTTGTGAAGCCTCCTTAGAATGATAGGCATGACAAACCATGCCATCATTGTACCAACTAGCGTCCCGCCAAGTGGAACAACCACCTTTTCTAGATTTGGATTTGAATCAAACAACTGTTGGACATGAGGTGTAATTGCATCAGTCAAGTCCTTGACTTTCTTTCCTGCACCAGTGGTAGCATCTATAGTAGACTTGCGAGCATTATCTAAGATATCAATCCAAGTACTGCCGCCAGCGCCTGCAGTGCCAACCTCAGGGGTTTCTGTAGAAGGAACATTTGAGATGGTATTTTGTGAAACTTCTGGCTTGACTCCAGTGTCTGAGGAGTATGCACGACAGATGTTTGAAACACCTAAGGATCCTGGCAATGCATTAAATCTGGGATTTGAAGTGATCAACCAGTTAGTGCCCGTATGAGTTGAAAGGCGCATCCTACTAATCCTGGACACACCATTAACTGGAGAGTAATGATCCACTGGCTTGATATGGTGAAGTATGGAAGTGCCTGGCTTTATTGAGGGATTAGTACTGCCGCTGAACCACCTCAACGAAGCACCAGAAAATACACATGGCCCTACATTTGTCTCCATGAGATTCTGACCAGAGGCTGGTCGACATGATCGACGCAAAATTGCTGCAATCCCAGACATTGTGCACTACTTTAAAGCCAACCTGAAATGAAGAAAACAGAAAGAGTTCTGAAAAAACCAAGATGAGAAGAAAAATTCTTGTCCTCAAACGTGAAATTATTTAATATGCAGAACTGACATGTAAACATAACCAAGGCAACAGGAGACTCCAACAGTTTTTAGTAAAAATGAAGTTCATCCCACCGATAGAGAGATTAATATCACAACTCTGTTAATGATGACTCAAAGCGCAGGATGAACCATATTTCCCTCTCACTTGCCTTTTACAGTATCCCTAATTCCCTATACGAGAGACTGAACAGCAAAGCAACAAAGTATATGAAATTCTTGATTACCAACACACAAATACCAAACTGAAACTAGATTAAGCTTGTAGCACAGGAAATAATTCCCTAAATGCAAAACCCTAAAAAATTCCAATCATGAGAGCTGCAGGTCCGTGGTACCAAGGAGCCCAAACTGATCAAACCTGGGAGCAAATCATAGCTATACAAGCATCAAACAGAAAACTACAGCCATCAACTGCTTCTCTATCTGCGTTGGGAAATAATTCCCTAAATGCAAAACCCTAAAAAATTCCAATCATGAGAGCTGCAGGTCCGTGGTACCAAGGAGCCCAAACTGATCAGACCTGGGAGCAAATCATAGCTATACAAACATCAAACAGAAAACTACAGCCATCAACTGCTTCTCTATCTGCGTTGGGAAATAGGCACGGTCTCGCATTTCTCAAGCATTACAACAAATTCCGTGATTTGCATTTCGTTAGAGTTTCTAAAGAACAAACACCAGAAAGTAAAGTGCAGAGCGACCACGCAAGTGTACCCCAAATCTCCCAATAACGACAACCATAATTCATCAGCACAATCAAAGTCAGGTTAATCAATGCGGGGCATTTAGGTCTCCAACTAGGTCCACAACAGAATGAACTACATATCAACACTACAACTCGACCCGACTGCTATACTTTCATAAACCCTTGAATCAGGCGACACCAAGCCGAACCAGCGGAAGAGAACAATTCCGAGAGGAAAAAAAAACTCGCACCAAAACCGCAGGAAACGAAGGCGATAGCACCGGAAGAAGGTTATAGAATGAGCGATCGCAGCACCTAGAAGCAGTGGGAAACCACATCGTGCGAACGGAAGCTGTACTAAACGAACAAGCTTCTAGGGGGCGCCACCAAATCTAAGGGGAAGCGGGATGCTTGGGCTTACAATTTGGGGAGGCGGAGGCTCCTGAGGTCCAGCGGCTTCCTCCCCGCCGCCGCGCCGGCCGCGCCACCAACAGCCGGCCGGGAGAGCGTAGCTGTGTGAGGCGTGAGCTCTCGACGGCGACGGTCTGTGAGTCTGCGCTTTTGATTTTGCTTTGGCTTTTCTTGCGGGAGAGAAAACGGCGGTGTGGTAGTGAGGCTGCGAGCGGGGCCTCCTCCCTGCCGGCCTGCCCCACCCCCACGGCCCCACCCCCACCCCACGTCTTCCTGTACATGTTCTGGTCTTCTGGACCTTTACTTCAGAAATTCGAGTTCCACCGTGAGGCGCAAGTCAAGTAGTCCTAAGTGCAACTTTACCAGGCTTAAGCCTTTTTAAGGCCATGCTTTTTAAGCCTATAATTGTGGGTGGTGTTCCTACATCAATTTAGATTAGAGGTGGGTGTCGTGTAAATCTGGTCGATCCGTTCTGAGACCCATCGTGCTTCAGATCTGAATCTTAGAATCGTGGACGCCCGTCAGACGCCTGGCTCGCCTTCAACGAGTCTAGGCACGGCTCATTTGCGCTTCATGCCTGCTTCGTGCCGTGCCGGTCTAGGCCTGGCCCATTTGCTCTATTCTAACAAGAGGAAAGGAGCATCGATCGATGAGGTCACCGGAGTTGGATTGAAAAGGTGGGGTATCTGTGGTGGTTGACGAGGTTAATGGGGAGGGACGACGAGAGGATGGTGGAGGCAGGGAACGTGGTGTTGAGGGAGGCAAAGGGCGGTGGTGTAGTGAGAAAGACAAAGGAGGCTACCATGACGTGGGCGATAGTGTGGCACAACTAGCAAGAACAACAAAGAAGAAGCTACCACGACGTGGGGTGATGGTGCGGCACAACTAGCAAGAAAAGACAAAGGAGAGGCTACCATGATGAGAGAGAGAGAGAGAGAGAGTGATGAGCGAGCGAGCAGTGATAGAAGTGGAGTGAGCTAGGCGCGGTGCTAACCGAGGAGAGGGAGAGAGAGAGAGAGAGAGAGAGAGAGAGAGAGAGAGTTGGTGTTCTTAGCTTCTTGCAAACACACATAGTATTGTCCAGCGTAAACCCAGGGGTATATAGTATGTGTTTCTCAAGTCATGCATATAGAAGAGAGTATTAGCAACAAACTCCCAATACAAGTTTAGGTTGACTCCAACTTTGTTTGGTCATTCCCTAGCTGTAATACCTGAGGGTGGATTGAATTCCGAATGATTTTTGAAAATGGTTTAGTACAACAGATTTAATCCAATTCCTAATAAAACTCCATTAATGAGTTTAATTTACCTATAAAAAAAGGAAAAATTTACTCACGTTGAAATTTTTTAATCTTTTTTCTTCCTTTTCCTTTTCCCCTCTTCTTTTTCTCTTTTTTCTTTTCTCCCCTCCTTTCTTTTTCTTCCTCTCCTTCATTTCTTTTCTTCCTCTGGCGGTCTAGCCATCCTTATCCCTTCCAGCGCCGCCCTCGCCTCTTCAATGCTCCCTTCCAGCACCGCCCTCACCCCTCCGGCGACCCCGCCGCCTCCCCTCTCTGGCGGTCCCACTCCTGATTCGGCTCCTCTCCGCCTCCCTCCGCCCCCATCCCGACCTGGCTCCTCTTCGGGCTCCGGCACAGCGCAGGCGATGGTGCATCCTCTTCCCCCTCTGGCACCCTCTACCCCCACCTCCCTACCACCTCCCTCCGCCCCCACCTCCCCACAGCCTCCGACCCCCATCCCGGTCCCCTCCTCTTAGGCCTCCTCTACGGCGCGGTTGCCTTCCTACACCCCCACCTTCCCACCGCCTTTGGCCCCCTCCTTCTGGCCTTCTCCACGGCGCGTGCGCCCCCACCTCCTACCCCTATCCCAGCCCCCTCCTCCATGGTGCGGGCGCGACCACGGGCCACGATGCGAACGCGGGCGACGACGCGGGCATGGCACTCGGCGGGTGTGAGAGCCACGGCCAGGTACCTCCCCAACCCCTCCACCCTACTCGCCCACCCCTCTCCTTCCCCCGCCCCGCGCCTCACCGCTCCCCCACCGGCGGGCATGGGGCGACAGCGACAGCCGTGTGCGACGCGGGCACGGAGCGACTGTGGACCGTAGACCTTGGCGCGTGTCTTGGCGCATGCCGACGTGCCACCCGCGGATCGTGCCAAGCCGTGGGTTGGGCTGGGCTAGGCGTGCCTGCCCAAAATGGCATGGCCCAATGTCCACCTCTAATTTAGCCACACATTCAAAGTAAGGAAGAATTTTTTTTCTTGCTTATGGCTTAATTTTTGTTTTTTCAAGTTTGATCCCTGTCGAAATGAAATTGCAAAATCAGTCCATTATCGATCGCATCAAACACTTACCACATTCTCCAACTGTGGTAGGTCACCTACCACACTCCTACACTACGGGTTGAACTGCCAGTGACACACATATTTACAGTTTGTTTAGATGAGGGACAAAGTTATAAAAAAAATAGGTCAAGAGACCAAAAAACTCCCAAGAAATTCCAACGATATACCAGGCCGCATGGTGCATCCCAGCATGCCCACCGGCATCTCAGGGCTTGTTTTGGAACATCTATCCCGGTCGGGATCCTGACCAGTTCCCAGGGCGTTTGGTAGTTCACAGCACCGATTTTCCTGGGCCAATCCATGTGAAATCCTGGGGGGGGGGATAATCCCCTACCCTTCCATGAATTCTTCTCCTCGGCCCATCTCGCGACACTTGATCTCTCTCCATCGCTGCTGGCACGCGAGTCATCCTCTCCATCACCGCCTCATGACTCCTCCTCCTACCACTCCGGTGACACCTACTTCTGGGGTTCATCGACTACTCTCAGATTTGGTGCTCCTAGGTCGTTTTGAGGAAGCAAAGGAGGGGGTTCTTGTTTATGAGATTTTGTTGAGGCACGTGAGGTGGGAGAGCAAGGAATCACCGACCATCAGAGGTTCAATCACCGAAGCATCGTGGTTCACTGTACTCCTCTCCTAGCTATTCAATCACCGGTGTGTGCTAGCCACCATCACCTACCAACTCGGGTATGCCTCCTACTATTTTTGTTGCTCCTCAAGTTGCTTAGGGTTTTGGTTGTTAGTCGTGTTCTCCTAAATCTATTGTTCCCAAATCTCCCAAAGTTCAGCGACAGAGCCTTTCTTATTATTCACTGCCACATAGATTTCCCAATATTGAATGGTTAAACTGTAGTTTCCAAGCTAATTATCCTAACATACCATTACCTTTTGTCAAATCAAACAAAAAATGTGTTATGAAAAGGACAACTGAAAGTAATGATCTAAAAAGAATGATAGTTTTAAGTGTTGAAAGAAACTTATTCATTTTTTCTGGAAAAGGTTGAAATCTAAATAGTAAGCTTTGAATAAAAAAAAACTTGACAAAGGCAACATTAGTTCCCTGCTACCTACTGTAGGGTTCTTATGGTGAAATTCTGAAAGCAAATTGGCGAGAAACACATATTGCTGTTAAGCGCATTCTTCCATCGCTATCTGGTGACATCCTGGTGATGTAAGTAAAACTTTGTTCACATAACACTAATACTCCCATAATTTCAAAATAATTATCAGTCTTCCTCAAGTACTCCAGCTAATCGGCTAGGACAAGAATTTAGTATTAATTGTGGTTA
The DNA here is from genome assembly GCA_036346355.1 of Rhipidocladum racemiflorum. Classification (NCBI taxonomy): domain Eukaryota; kingdom Viridiplantae; phylum Streptophyta; class Magnoliopsida; order Poales; family Poaceae; genus Rhipidocladum; species Rhipidocladum racemiflorum. The sequence goes on along the minus strand of CM070576.1, from coordinate 62,507,520 downwards.
ACTAATTTTTTGCTCAAGGGAACTGAAGTACGGGTTAATGTAGAGTTAAGTACATTTTACAGGGTGATCTTCACCAATATCTGAAGGAGAAAGGCTCACTCGCACTGCTTACTAATGTTAATTTTGCATTAGACATAATAGGTATTCTTAGCTTCATGTGCTTAACTCTTAGTTAAGCTCACTTCAATGACAATAGCTTATTCTTGAAGCCTACATTGCTTGTTTGTGACTGACAACATCCAAGTGTTTGATTGCTTTGGGTTAAGAGCGAAATCTCTCTATAAGTAAGTTATGGATTTAATTCTTAAATTTTCTTCTTCCAACTATATTCAATTCAAATACTGTTAGATTGGGTTGAGGCGTTGAGCAAAATCCAAGTGTTCGATTGCTAAGGTGAGGTCTTCTTATAAGTCTCTTACATTTGGCTTGTGAAGCATTGCTTCTTATAAGTATGAGTTGTTATGTTTTTCTTGAATTATCAAAGCCATTGACCATTTCCATGTATAGTGCTGGTTCACTCTTGTGTTTTTAACTAGTTATGAAACAATTCCTTAATCAATTTTGGTCTCAAAACTAAAAAACTTTGCTTCATTCCATGTCTTACAAGATAGTCCTAAAGCAAATTGCCATAGCCTAGGGAGGTTAATGCTCTCTTCGCTAAATTTATGTCCAAGACGTGTTACACATATCTGTCGTAGGCCTGGAGACTCCATCCCCTTCGTCGGGCGGGGCAAGGCACACAGCTCCCCTCGGTCCATACAGGCGCGAGGTGTGATGAGCGAGTAAGATGGCGTGGGATATGAAGGCGACGGGGAAAACAAGGAGGGGAGGGAGCAGGGCAAAGCAGTTACAGGAGCTGTGGAGGGAGATACCCTCGTAGCTCATATGGACATGGCAGACAAGATGATCAACTGAGCCTGACGTTCTGCCATAATCTGCAAAAGGATGCCAGGCCGTTTTAGGTCAGTACGAAACCAAAAGAGACGCCTGTAATTCCCTTTAAGCCCCCAGAAAGAGCGTAGGACAAAAGGGCAAAGATGTAAAGGGAAAATGAATACTCCACGGTAAGAGACACCTGGCCCCTCGAAGAGAACATGTGAAGGGCGATGTAAATAAAGCCACTGTAAAAAGATCTGCAACCTCATGTCAGCGCTGGTCGGAAAAAGGCAAGCCAATGCTTGCCTTTGAAGGCAGTTTTCTCCGTCTCCTCTATATAAAAAAGAGGAAGATGGCCCAAGGGGGCTCTCTCTCTCGAATGGGAAGTAATCCCACTTCTGGGTTTTTGAACACGAGAGCCAAGGACACTACACGATTAGCATGGTGAAATCCCACGACAATATCCATCTAGGTACTATGAGTCCAAAAGGATATGTTTGGGTGTTTCAGTATTCTATGGCATTTCAGGTTTTTTTTTCACTTACCCATTGATTTCTAGATGTACAAATCCTACCAGGATACAAATGATTTATTTGGGGAGAAGTGCCAATTTGTCTCATGTAAGCCAAAGCTCAAGTGATGCTTATTAAGTATAGTCAATTGGATGGGCGTTTCCTGTTGTGAGTGTTGTCCTAGAAAATCTTCTTGTAGTTATGAACAAATGTTGACCCAGCTGTTTGTACTGCAAAGGGATCTTCTTGTACAACTGTAGACATTTGGTATGGCTTGAACAAATTCCAAATTAAGTAGTTTTGTAAGATGGTGAGAAAGTTATGGAATTTATCCGATTTTATCAAACATCATTATGCATTACAAACATGAACAAGATGTCATGTGTGGAGGATTCATAGTTAGAAAAGGCTAAAAAATTTTAGTCAAGTTTGTTAAGATACCTGTTGTGCAAATTGCAAACTTGTTTTATCAAGCCCCAAATGATGATGATGAGGGCCTCTATTGATATGTGACTTGTAGTCTTCTAAGCAAGGGAAGTTTTGACTTAAGTTGACATACTCGCCAGCCCATTGAAAGGAATATGTTGACATACTCGCCAGCCCATTGACAGGTTTGATTTGCCTGGTTGCATTTTCCATCAGAAACCTTGCGGTTCCGCACATTGGACTGCTAAGCTGCTGCCTGTAATCATTACCAGCAGAATATATGGTAAGAAGGATATGTTTGGTATCCCCAAACATGTCATAAATTAATTATCAAACTATAAAGAAAGGCTCGTCCACATGGAACAAATAACCTTATTCAGAATGCTACCTGGGATATCACAAGACGGACAAGGTTGCTGAAATTTTGATTGACAGTGCAGGGGTAGTTTCCCCCCCGCCCCCTTTGTTGCACATTCAGTCTGAAGCCTGAACCACATTTAAAACTTTGTGTGCATCTTAAACAACTTTATTTTGTTTCTGTTAGACTTACATTCTTCCGATCTTTGATTCAAGCCCAATCAGATCATACCATCAATTGTTTACTTGCAGAACATACTAACAGCGCATATCAGTTATAGTTTAGATATCCATGATTGCGAGGAACTTTCTTGTTTATGTAAACCACGATTATGTGCCGGACTTGCACAAAACCATGCCAAGGAAAGACCATTGCCTCGGTATTATTATAATGAACCTACGTATCAAAGAATACCACACTTTTACGGGCAATCAGAGTGGATAATACTTTTGAGTCTATGATTGTCACGGATATTCCTGACACCGACTATGAATTGGAGCACAAGATTAAGCTTTGGACACACCAGGCTACCGATCCCTACATTTTCTGGCTTCTAATTTCCACACGAGGAGACCATACATTCATCAGCGTCCTCATTAGGCTTGATACCTCGCCCATAAACACGCAAGCGAAGACCAAGCGAGATTTGAGGAAGCTAATCCCGGCACGAGACATACATCTGAGATGTCACAATTCTGGATCACCGAGGGAAGGTAACTAACACAGATGGGGAAAGATTAAGAAGCCGTACCTCGATTACGTTGCGCAGGATTGGCTTAATTCTGAGCGTACGTGGGAGGGTCGCCCTGCAGAGAGAACGGTGGCTGCTTGGTTCGTTCGGTTGCAGGGGATGGGCGAAATCTCCAGGAATTTCTGCGAGAACCATCGCATTCCTGGGAGAGCATTATGGGCTAAAAATATCTGCGTGGACGGCCCAAGATGTTGTCGTCTACTAGATTCCAAAGGCTGGGTCCGTATGCTAACTAGACCGACATTGTCTCTCAGACAGTATCCTATCATGGGCTGACTGCCGGCCCGCACTATAAGTCTAACCGTCGAGTCGAGCAGCCGCCCGTCGCTGCGCCGTGCAGTGATCGACCCCACAGGCAGGTCACCGTTTCCCAAACCAAACGCCCGTGAGGAGTCCACGAGCCTAGACACTAGTACTAGGCTACCTCACTCGGTCGCTAGGTGCTTGGCTAAGGCATCTGTAATGGTGTAGTCAACTATTTTTAGAGCGTATAGCCAAACTGGGATTGAGCTTATGAGTAAGGAAGAGACAAATGGTTACGTATCAGGATCGACAGTGAAAGTCCTTTTTCACCCAAGCAAAAGACGGACCTGAGAGTGTGCTCTAAGCTATAAAAAATGTACATGTCATCTATAGATAGCTAATAGACAACCTCTTCAATTGACTAGCTATAGCATTGTCTACAAAATTAAATATGGGCCCATATGTAAGAGGTGATAAATGCCTTGGAATCAGCAATAGCCTGACTATAAGTTACTCCCTCCGTCCAACTTTGATCATCGTATAAGAAAATGATAAAATTCCAAGATTGATTTTCGTATAACATTCGGGAGTCCGCTGTGTCTCGGGTAGGACGCGTGTATCCCTTTGAATCGCATGCCAAGTTAAATGCATCGCTCTTCTCCCGATCGTGGCAATAAAATCCATGCACGCAACCCTTCCGCGATTGGCCAAAAGCATGCCACGCTAGTGTGCGGGCAAGGACACGGCGTGATTATGCAAGTGATGCACGGGCAGCGAAGTGTCACTTCAGCTCCTTTGATGCGGATTAAATAGATTACAGGGGAGTTTTTGTTCTCCTTGGTATCGGTGCCCAGAACTAATACGATGATCAAAGTTGGATGGAGGGAGTAGTAGTCAGTCTGTATCTCTCTCTTCTTTTTCTCTCATCCACCTAAGCAAAATGTTGAGTTACCACCTTTATAGTAAGCTGAAATAGCACCATTGCAGGGACTCCACACGGCAGCGAAACCAAAATGCACGTTACGTTTTCGCACGAAATATGGTCTCAAATTCCGTCCCAATCGAATGAAGACACCCAACTTTTGCCTTGAACCGTGTGCTGGTTCAGGATTGGCGTTCGGCTGGGCCAATGGGCCGATGTACACTCAGGACCAACCACTAAAATATTGGCCGTCCTCGTCATACCTTCCCGTTTAGCCATCGCAAATTTGTCTGATCGCCGCTTCACATTTCCAGCTTTTTCGTGCCGTAGCCCGGGGCCTTAGTACCGAAAATCTATTATTTTTTTTTGAAAAAACTATTAAAAATTATTAAACACAGAGATTTAATTTAAGATTAGCTGGCCCAGCCCGGGGCTTAAGCCTGGACTGGCTCCGCCCCTGGCTGAGATGGTAGCCGAGCGCCAGGAACATGGCGCTCTCCATGTTAAGCATCTCCTACCTCGAGGTGAACCCACCGTACCAAGCTATATCTTCGGTGGTCGGCTTCCGCCTGGTGCGCTGTTCCTCGTACTTGGCAGCGAGGAAGACAGCCGCGACGCCCAGAAGGCGAAGCTCGTAGTCACTGTGGCTCGTTAGGTATCTAACGACAGGACCCGATCGACGAAGGAGACAGCGCGGCCTCCTAGCCTGAGATGAGCTCTTTTATGGTGGCCCGAGATAATTAAACTTCTGCCCTTTATACGAGTACTACTACCACTACTATCATAAGAAGTATAACTAAATCCTAACCAATCTGATCCGCTAGATGAAATAAAATAGACGGCTAATATTCAATATTATCCACCGTAAAAGAGCTCTTTTCAGAAAGTCGGAATCCATATGATATCTGATGTAGCAAAGCAATCGCGAGGAAAATGACCAGGGGATATAATTAATCCTGCGGCGTACGTGTGGGGGAGAGTGTTCGGTCGGCTTGCTTATCAGTGTTGCGCGTGCGTCTCTCCCTCTTAGCTTGCACCATCCGCAATATTTCATCTTTGGAGTACTTTCAGAGAATATTGGATCGAACCTAGAGTGATAGAGGTGGAGATGGGGGGACAGGAATCATAGTGTCTACGGATGACCATGGAGCAAGGAGGTTAGACTTAGAGCCTAGCTCAATTGGTAGAGAGCTCGGTGGGAGGTGTGGGTCTAAATCCCAACCATCTTGCATGGACAAAATTTTGGGAACCTCTCCATACTACTAGCACCTAGAAAAAAGCAGTACAACGAGTATGGACAAATTGTGTTAAGAAACTGTTGCAAGATGGTAGTGTGTACTACTGTACTAGTATTGGAGACAAAGCAAGGTGATTTTGTAAAAAGCCATTCTCCATGCACGGAGCACTTCTGAATGAGAAAACAAAACAGAGGAACTTATGAATTTTCAGCCTTGTTGCCAGCCACTGACTTTAGTTTCATTGAAGTGGTTCTCGATGTAAATATTCAGAGGCTAATGGGAATTGAATTGGAATCCAACACACCTCTCAGCAATGCCGTGAGAGCTTCTATTTATAAGTATGCTGAAAGTGAACAGTAGATCCGAAAAATACGAGGCACGTACACACGCATACACTCTTTAGATCCTAAAGACTAGGAAACACCAGAACTAACACACGCATGTACAGCGTTTTACATAACTGAAACTCAACGTTCTCAAGACTATTTCAACACACCCCCTCAATCTATACCTTCTGCAAGGTTGAGATTGCGCCTGAAGTAGCTGAAGCTTTGCACAGAGAGTGCTTTAGTGAAGATGTCTGCTGTCTGATCATGAGACGAAATGAATCTGATGTCTAACAATTTTCTTGCTACTCTTTCACGCACAAAGTGGAAATCCACCTCAATGTGCTTTGTGCGAGCATGAAAAATGGGATTAGCTGACAGGTAGGTTGCGCCCAGGTTATCACACCACAGAGACGGTGGTCTCTCTTGATAAATGCCCAGTTCTTTCAACAAGGATTGAACCCAGATTATCTCCGCTGCTGCATTTGCTATCCCTTTGTATTCAGATTCTGTGCTTGACCTAGAGACAGTATTTTGTTTGCGTGAGCTCCATGACACAAGATTTTCTCCAAAATACACAAAGAAACCCACCGGTTGACCTTCTATCATCACTACAACCAAATTTCAATCTGAATCAGAAAGCACTAACAAGATTTGACCTTGATCTCTTGAAGTGCAGCTCCATAGTTTGAGTATGCTTCAAATATCTTAGTATCCTCTTTACTGCTGACCAGTGAACTGAAGTTGGTGCTTGTAGGAATTGACATACCTTGTTTACTGGAAATGCTATGTCAAGTCTGGTTATTGTCAAATATTGCAAAGCCCCAACAATGCTTCTGTATTTTGTAGTATCTTGATCAGACAGTTGTACCCCTTCTTCTTTTGATAGTTTCTCAGAGGGATTCATAGGAGTAGAAATTGGTTTACAGTTTGTCATATTGGCTCTGCTCAAGATGTCTCCAATATATTTCTTCTGTGTGAGTGCTATGCCATTTGACTTTTGCACTACCTCTATGCCAAGAAAATAGTGCAGCTGTCCCAAGTCTTTGATTGCAAAACCCTTCTGCAGTTGCTTGAGCAAAATCTCTACAACTTGACTTGATGAACCTGCTATGATAATATCATCTACATATATTAGCATATAAATGAAGATCCCACACTGATTATAAATGAATAGTGAGGTATCAGCTTGTGATGCCCTGAAACCAAGTTCTTCAAGTCTTGTACTCAATTTTGAGAACCATGCTCTTGGTGCTTGTTTCAGACCATATAGTGATTTATCTAGCTTGCATACATGTTGAGGATACCTTGGATCTTCATAGCCAAAAGGTTGTTTCATAAAAACTTCTTCTTGCAGGTCTCCATGTAGAAATGCATTTTGGACATCTATCTGTCTTATAGTCCAACCTCTGGATATAGCTAGGGCCAAGATAAGTCTCACTGTGGTTGGTTTAACTACTGGGCTGAATGTATCCCAATAATCCAAACCATACCTCTGTTTGAAACCCTTAGCAACAAGTCTTGCTTTATACCTGTCAATACTACCATCAGCCTTCAGTTTCAGTTTATACACCCACTTGTTGTCAATCAAGTTCTGACTAGGATGCCTTGGAACAAGATGCCATGTACCATTCTTCATCAATGCCTCATACTCTAAATCCATAGCATTCTTCCAATGTGGGTCTTGCATGGCTGCGACAGGACTAGATGGCTCAATCATACTGGCTGTGAAGGCTTTTCTCCCCTTGATTGAGTATCTAAAGGTACCATCTGTATATTGCCGTGGCTTCTGAATGTTGTTCTGAAGTCTGGTCCTCATAGCAGGTGGTGAAGGCTGAGGTAGGTCCTCATACTCTAGGCTGTGTTCCGGTGACTGAGCTTCATAAATTGTACCTACAGGGTCAGTTCCAGTACTAGGAGCAGGAATACCAATAGCATTCATTTGATCAGTCACTGGAGATGAGGTAGAGATTTGTGGAGTGGAAGAAGTAATGGGTATGTGTGTAGGAAGAAGGATGTCTGAAGATTTAAGGCAAGGTTGTGAAGTCACAGATTCAGCAGCAAAAGGGAAAACATTTTCATCGAATACAACATCTCTAGATATATAAACTCGACCTGTGGATCTATGCAAGCATTTGTATCCTTTATGAGATGAGCTATATCCAATAAAAACACACTGTGTTGAACGAAATTGTAGCTTATGAGTGTTATAAGGTCTCAAATTAGGCCAACATGCACACCCATATGTTTTCAACAGTGTGTAATCTGGTTTAGATCCAAAAAGTTTTTCCATAGGTGAGGCATACTGGATCACTCAGCTAGGCAATCTATTAATTAAAAAGCAAGCTGAACTAAAGGCTTCATCCCAAAATTTCAGTGGCATAGAGGCTTGGGACAGTAGAGCCAAGCCAACCTCAACAATGTGTCTATACTTGCGCTCTGCTGACCCATTTTGTTGATGAGAGTGAGGGCAAGAGAAAAGATGTTGTATCCCATGTTTCTTAAGAGTTGTATCTAGTCCTACGTATTCTCCCCCTCCATCAGATTGAACAGCTAAGATTTTCTTATTTAGTAGTCTTTCTACATGCTGCTGAAACTGTGAAAACACAATGGCAACTTCAGACTTGAATTTAAGAGGATAGAACCAAACAAATTTTGTGCAATCATCAATAAAGCTTACATAATAACGATATCCTTTAACAGAAGTACAAGCAAGACCCCATACATCTGTAAAGATAAGCTCTAAAGGAGAAGAGGAAACATTATTTGAGATGGAATATGGAAGCTGATGACTCTTTGCCTCTTGACATGCATTACAGACTCGATGGACATCATTATTTGGAGCAACAGGAAGATTATTTGAATGAAGGACACGGTCCACAACCGGTTTGGAAGCATGCCCAAGTATGTAATGCCAGAGATCATGAGGCACCTTGACGCCAGTGAAAGCCCTTCTGCTCAAAGCGGAGGAGAAGCCCCTCAAAGGATAGAGACCCCTCTCACATTTGCCTTGAAGAAGCAGTCTCCTCGTGGCTCGGTCCTTGATAAGCAAAAAGTCAGGATGAAATTCTAGATAGACATCATTATCAGAAGCAAGACGATGCACAGAAATGAGGTTTTTATGGGTATTAGGAACATGTAGAACATTTTTGAGTTTCAGAGAATGATGAGGAGTAGAGATGTGACTGTGACCAATATGAGCTATAGGCATACCTGCACCATTTGCTGTCTGGACTTGATCCTTTCCCTGATACTTGTCACGAGTGGATAGCTTGTCTAATTCAGAGGTGATGTGATCTGTTGCCCCCGAATCAGTATACCAGTTTGTGTCGATGTCGTAGGAGGGAGTTGATGCAATTGCTGCCACTGGAGCTTCAGTTGCCTGGTAGGAGTGATCGAAGCGATGATAGCACCTCAGTGCTACATGTCCCAGCTTACCACAGACCTGGCATTGCGGTCTGTTTCCACCATTGTTGTTGTTTCTAGGCTTGTGACGGCCACCATTTGAGCCTCGTCCTCCTCGATTGTTTGGGCCTCCACGCCCTCTGAAATCCCCCCTGAAATAGTCTCCACCTTGATTGTTCGAGCGGATGGCATTGTTAGCACTAATCTGGAACGTTGCCTATTGTTGTTCCTTGCGCATCTCATGGCTCAGCATATGAGCATAGAGCTCAGTCAAGGAGATCGCTTCAGTCCTTGTGGTGACAGAGGTCACCAGTGAATCATAATCCTCACCGAGTCCGGCAAGCATATATGATCCAATCTCATCGTCTTTGAGAGGCACTCCAATGGAAGATAGAGTATCTGCAAGACTCTTAACCTTGTTATAGTAATCAGTGATTGAACTGTCACCTTTCTTGATTATAGACAACTGCATACGGATCTGCATGACCCGTGCCTTAGAACCCAGAGAAAACATATCCTCCAGGGCCTTCCACACTTCAGCTGAGGTGGAGAGAAAGAGCACCTGCCCAAGGATCTCTTCAGAGAGAGAGGACAAGAGTGCACTTAGGACCAATTGATCTTGTTGAAGCCACTGCTGGTAGTCTGGATTAGGTGTCTGCACTGCACCATTTTGTGTTGACTGCGTAATCATCTTCTCTGGAGCGACGTTGGAGCCGTCAACATAGCCAAGAGTCTGTTGGCTTCGAAGGTATGGAAGAAATTGAGCCTTCCAGAGCAGGTAGTTGGATCTTGTCAGTTTCACGTTGATGAGATGCCCAAATGACGGAGTGGGCAGAATCGCCATGGCAGCTGGAGTAGCGGAAGCGGCAGTGGTGTTTGTGGCAGAGGAAGATGACATGATTGGTTTATGTGGTGAATGGCTCTGATACCATGTAAATATTCAGAGGCTAATGGGAATTGAATTGGAATCCAACACACATCTCAGCAATGCCGTGAGAGCTTCTATTTATAAGTATGCTGAAAGTGAACAGTAGATCCGAATAATACGAGGCACGTACACACGCATACACTCTTTATATCCTAAAGACTAGGAAACACCAGAACTAACACACACGCATGTACAACGTTTTACATAACTGAAACTCAACGTTCTCAAGACTATTTCAACACTCGATCTTCTCTACATGCTATACACAGCAATGTAATTCTCGCAATAACTCATAAGAACAAGACAGGGAACGGGACACGCGACGTCTCCCCAAAAATGTGGACGCGGTGAAGGCAAAAAGGACCATGGCACATGTGACGACCCGCATAATTAGCTTGGGGTAATGACAGCCACAGTATCCTTACTCTGGGTTAATTACACAAATGTAAACATATTAGCTAATAAAAAGTCAAGCGAGCCTTACACTTTATTAGTAATACACAGTGTTGCAACAGAAACAATAATTAGCGGCTGAAATGGAAACTTCATTACGAATCTGGACATATTAGTTAATAAAATGTCAAGCGGACCTGACACTTGATAATTACACGAATATGGGCATATTAGCTAATAAAATGTCAAGCGGACCTGTCACTTGATAATTACATGAATATGGGCATATTAGCTAATAAAATGTCAAGCGGACCTATCACTTTATTAGTAATACATCGGATTCAGAGTGTTGCAATAGAAACAATAATTAAAGACTGGAATAGAAACTTCATTACTTTCCATTGCCACGCAGACTATATGTTCATTACTTTAATTATACATACGATCCGCGTACAATAAAATATAATACGTGGATACTAATTACCCAGAAGCTACCAACAACAAATGCACTCTTCTGGAGTTCATATCCCGATCAGATGCTTATCCACCATATCCAATATCTAGCAAAGGGAGAGTTATAAACGGTGAGTACAAAGATGTACTCAGCAAGTGTTAATAGCAACATAAATGTTATCAACCGGAACCTTCACCAGTTCCATCCTAAATTATTATTTTTACCAACCGGAACGTGCATCAAGGAGACTTGCTTTCGATCGCCGCGGAAGTCTCACAATCCTGGGGTTCGGCGACGGCGTCGACGGCTCCGGCGAGTTCTTCGGCTAAGCACAAAACGGAGCGACAGATAAATAAAATAAAATAAATAAAATCTAAAAATTATAAAAATAATTTTGGCAGATAGAGTGTGATTTTATATGAATTTACGAATTTGAATCACTCGATTCAGAGTTACGATGAAAGAGAACGAGCCTTTTGAACCTCCCGCCGGACTTAGAGAAAAAATGGCTGCTGGTGGAGCTCCGGCAATCAATTTAAAAATCTGATTTTGCTGGATGTAGGGGACACCGAGAGGGAGCTCCAGTAAAAATTTGAGGCCGAATGGAGGTTTGGAGTGACCGGGAGAGCTCGCCGAAAGTACGCCAGATTTCAAAAAGAACGGCTTCTACAAGGAGATCCGTATGTTCGATTGGAGAAATTCCAATTGGGTTGTGTGAGGAATGAGGGGAGGATTCTGGGGTTCAGTTTATAGAACGATCGGATTAGCGGATAGCCGGGAAAGGCTCGCGGGAGTTATAGCTGAAATAGTAACCGATGACAGGAACAGCCAACGGACATCTAATTAGGGAAAACATGAAATCGACAGATTTTTGCAAACAAAAGGGAGTATCACATAGAACGCGACGATACGAACCTAGGGATGTTGCTGGATTTTGGAGGAGATCGCAGGATTGGGAGAAATCGACGATGAACGACACTCCAATCGGAAACTTCAACCGCGAATTTCATCGCCGTCTTGCAACGAAAATCGAAATCGATTGAGGGCTTTTATTCGTGGTGACGATGCGCACACGGTGACATGAACGGATCTGCAATCACCTCACCGGATCAAAAGTTGCCGCGGCAATGTCGACGAACGGCGACCGGCGTTGGTTTCTTCGAGTTTCCGGAGAAATAGAGTGGAGAGGCAGTGGGAGTGAGTGAGCACCGGGTAGGGGGCGCCAAGACAAAGTTATAGGAGGTGGTGGCTCAAAGTTTGCTCAAGAAACGCCCGAGTAATGATCAAATTAGTGCATTTCAGTTTCCACTCGATTGTGCCGTTTCCAGCGGGATTTGGAACGATTAATGGTGGGGAATAGAATCCTTGCGACCACACCTTTCAAACGCAACCGAAATCACACAATTTGTTGGAGTAATGAAGAAGTCATGGAAGATTGAATCCTACGTGCCATGAACGGAACGATCGAGCTTCTCTGGACATTCCAAACAGGAAGACGATGCTACAGTACCTGGACACGTGTCATCTTCTCACTAGCAATGAATAGTGAAGGAACAATAGCGCATGGGATAAAATAGCAAATAGGGTCTAAAAATTCCTAAAAATACTAGGAAATATTTGGAACCCAATAAAATTTGTTTCACTATTTTTGGATGAATTTTGAAATTTAAATAATTCCAGGACGAATATAATGAGTTTGATGAAAGAGCGCGGGAGATAAAATACCAAAGGGATTCTATAAATCTTGAAAAAATTCAAAAAAATATTATAGAATATTTGGAACCTAATGCAACAAGTTTCGGGATTTTTGGAGGATTTTGGAACTCGGGTGAAATTTCGAGTAAGGACCGGAATTTAAAATTTCGATTCTGCGGACGATGAAGGATTGAATTCCCATTTCAGATGGACAAGGATGCCAGGTTAATTAGAACACCAAAGAGAATCCAAGTTTTTGAATTTAATTAATTTAAATTAGTTTTTGGCAAAAGATCAAAATTGGGGATGTTACACTTTTTTCCCCATATTCAGTTTGTATTGATTATTTTGCAATAAAAAAATCTTTAGTGATTGATTTAATTTAATCTGATGATTGATTTACTATTATTATCTTTTAATCACTCTGTTGATTGCTCAATTGATCGTTTTTACTATTTCAATTAGTCAGTTAATTGATCGGGTTATTTTAGCACAGTTAGAGATCTTCCTCGTGTACGAACTGTGCTCCATACAAATGTTTAGCAAAATCCACACCCCTTGTAATCAAATAATGGAGTGCTTCTCCACCATCACCAGATCATCAAATCGCTTCTGGTTCTGCATCGACAATTGAATCAACAAAGCGACCAAAAACAAAAAGTCTTGAAATGGAGCTCTGCTAGATCTTCAGGTGCTAGCTGCATCCAAATCAAACATCTCAGCTCTGGTTGATTCTCGCGAGCTACTTCTCCAGCTCATCCAGGCCACCAACCTCCTTAAGCTCCTACACTCAGCACAGAACCACAGTTACCCACGCATTGAGACGACAGTACAAGGAAATCGGAAACGCTTGTCCTGTGATGGTCATAGGCAAGCACAGGCAAATAGAGGACAAATGGATAGGCACCACTCACTCACCTTGGGTCCCAGGAACAGGCCATACGGCACGCCCTCGAACTTGTCCATGTGGTGTATCTGCTTGCGACATCGCCATGGAGCCAACCACACACACAAAATCAGAAAAAAAAAATTTAGTTCAAGCCTCCAAGTCGGAGTACCACTGAGGTCCCAATTGGATGGCTCTGGCAGATGGGCCCTACTGACCAAACAGAAACAGAGTTTGTGTGGCCTTGGCGGTGCATGGCAGGGCTTAGCGGTGGCGTACCATGCTGAAGCAGAGCCCGGGGAGGAGGCCACGATGAAAGAAGCTGTAGGCGAGGAGGGAGATGGCCGGCACGACGTTGATGATGGCAAACACGTCGTTGAGCTCGAAGGGGCCCTCGCGCGGCCGATGGTGTGACTCGTGCATGTGCCATAGGGATGCGTGCCACCGCGCCCGGTGAGCCCACCGCGCCCAGAACTCCATCCCAACTTGCAACCCGCGCGCATGTCAGAATTACCTAATCTCTTTCATTTTTCTCACGAATGTTAGCAAGACGCTTTCCGAGTGCCGCTTACCACCGCACCGACGGAGAGCGTGAAACGATCCTAAAATTCAAAATGAATTTAATTGGAGTTCTTTCAAATTTCAGATTCAAATTCTTGAATTTGAAGTTTGAATTTTGCTTTTATTTGATTTGGTTTTCGTTTTGGTTTTTGGGCCAATTTCCTCTTGGGCCCTCGGCCCGTTTCTCCTTTCCTCTGGCCCGTTGCCTCGTGCGGCCCAGCTCGCCTCCCCGACGGCCTGGCCCGCCTGCGCGACCAGCAACCCGTCCCCGTCGCCTCCGGCAGCGTCTGCCGCCGCTGCCGCCGGTCGGCCGCGCCGCCGCCGCTCGATCGCCGCCTCCGCTTGGTCCCCGGTCGCCTCGACCCGCGCCGCCGCCGCCTGCCACTCGCGCCGCCCCGCGCGTCGCCGCCTTGCTCGCCGCGACCGCCCGCGCCGCCGCCTCGCCTCTCTCTCTCCCGAGCGCTATAAAAGGGAGCCCCGAGCTCCACTCTTACTCGCCCCGCTCCCCTTGCCTTCCCACCGGTGAGCCCTCTCCTCCTCCCTCCGTTCCGGCCGTCGCGCCGCCGTTGCCCACGGCGAAGCCGCCGCCGCCAGCCCCAGGGAACGGGTTCCCTGCCTTCGCTCGCCGCTCCGCCTGGGCCGAGCCCAGCTCGTCGCCCGGCTCCTCTCCCCTCCCGCGTTTGGGGCGTGGCCCACTAAGCCCGCAGAAGCCAGCCCAAACACTGTGTCAATAGTGTTTTTGATTTTTTGATTTAATAATCTGTTTATTAAATCCGAAAATCGATTTTAAAAATCCAGAAAAATGCCAGAAGAATTCCCAAAAATTCCAGAGACCCCAGAAACCCACCAAATACACTACCCGAACCGTTTCGATCCACTGAGTCCAAAAATGCCCTCCGTTCCTCAATCCGGAGTTCCCAGAATTCCCGAAATGCCCGTTTCGCCCTTCGTTCTCTCTCTCGGCCCGGTTCCGGTTTTCGGTTTCGTTTTCAGTTTCCGTTTTTTTCGTTTTTCCGTTTCTTTATTGTCGTTCGTTCTTATCGCGCTAGATCCGGACGTTGGACAGTTCCAGGAGTAGACGCAGATCCCGGAGCAGACGTTGGACCAGACAGGAGCCCCGAACGACTACGTCGACTATAGTTCAGCTGATCCGATCGCCGAGCAAGGCAAGCCGTACCCCTTTGATCATGTTGATCCGAATCATGCCATGCTATATTATTAATTACTTTGTATCGCATTATTTTGCTGTATGTTGAATTATTGAAAACAGTATTTTAGAATGACATGATACCTAGGTAATGCCGAATTGCTCATAAAACATTCCTTGAAATATTGAACCTCATTATATCCTTTGTAACCCTAGATGTGGGTACTATTAGATAAATTACTGTTATTCCTGTAGTTAGTTCAAATGCTTTTGAAAATGGAAAATGGAAGTGTTGCTGAATCTTTGATTCGGAGGTTTTGGAAAGGTGTTGCAGTCAGGGGGACAGTATCGGATTAATCCCGGAGTGGATGAGATTCCGATCCCCGGCCGGTGTTTAAGCCGTGGTTTGTTTTCTGGCAAAGTAAGGTTAATAAAACCCCTTGAGCAAAGTAAATAACTTAAGTTTCCGCTCAACCGCAAGTCGGACTGATCAGTGGATCTGTTTCCGACATAACTAAGTAAATTGGATCATTCCTGGAAACTCATAACTAAAGTTGGTAGGACGATAGGCGCTCATTGGAACGAGGTTTCCGGATGGGGCGTTCAGGGCTATCGGCAAATAAACTAAAGCCGGGAATGATTCAACAAAAGGTTGTGATTATCTTGACCCGGCCGCATGCACTTAGGTTGCATGTTAATTCATGATTGGCATTAACGGTCATAGATATCTTGTGGGTAAAGCTGAGCACCTCTGCAGAGTTATTGATGGTATTCGAATATGCCGTACTTCCGGTTAATGAAGTTAAGTTTGATTTGGGGTGATACCCGTAACCAAGCTCAAGTAATTATTTCAGAATTTGGAGAAGTTGGTTAAGTGCTGTTGAACTTGTGGAAACACCCCCCCTTAACTATTATTTGTGGTTTGTGCTTCAAATGTAAAATGAGTTGAAAAATAAAACTGCATCCAGATACTTAACTCTACTGCCATCCTTTGGGATACCCCTACATATAGTATTCAGTAGTTCCGTACGACTTGTTGAGTACTCCCGTACTCACCCTTGCAACCCCCGCCCCTTTCAGAGTTTGAAGAAGCTGGAGCGTTTCAGGAGTGCGTAAATGGCGATCTCGTTTGGTTTTGAGGTCTTGGTCTTTTGCTCAGGCCTGCCTGTGCGGTGTTTTGGTAATGTACTTCGGGCCCTGCTGCGCCCTCTTTTGTAAAAACCCTGGCTGTTAGGCCCTATATTGAATAAAAAGTGTTGGATTCGCTTTTGCCTGGCAAATATACTTTTGGTTTCCGGCAGCTAGTCATCCTGGGTAGCTGTCGAGGCGTACGGTTCTGCCCCTAAAAAGGCGGTCCGTCACAGAGCGCAAACGTGCCGAACATCTCGGTCACAAGCACCTCGCCGCCCTGCACGGACGCATAAATTTCAACAATGGTAAACCATCGACATACTTAATTATGGCTACCGGGTTACGTCTTCGCTACTTACTAACGGTAAGCAGAAAATACGGTGAATGGTATGTATATACCTCCAGTTGCCAGGTGAAACGGTAGTACATGGCGGCGACAGCCATGGACGTGATGCCGAGGCTGGACATGACGGCTACCACCAGGTAGATCTGCCTCTCGGATTGCTTCTGCGCCTTCCTCTCCGCATGCGCCGTGCCGCCACCTCTTCCTCCAATGAAGGAGCAGACACCAGCACCAGCGCCGGGGCCGATGTCTGCGGATGCTCCGTGTCTTGCGGAACGAAGCACACCACGGTCTCGAGCCCGCACCGGCGTGGGGTCTGCGTGAGCGGAGAGAACTGCAGAGGGCAGCCGGCGAGGGGAGGCTGCGCCCGACGGCGCGTGGTGACCGTGAGGAGGGGGTTCTTGACGGCGAAGCTCGTCATAGTGGCGCCGGAGACTCCGGCGGCCATGGCTTAGCTCTCTAACTTAGAATACTACTGTCTTTTCGATGCACTCCTTGGGAGGCTATAAATGGATAGGGACGGAGCGGGGTAGTGTGACACAGTGGGAGGAGAGCACCCTCGAAGAAGTAAGATGTTTATGTATATATCATTATTTAAAAATTATATAGGGCAAAATATCTATTCTAAAATTATGTTATGGTCTAATCTATTTAACTTTCAATATGAACTATCCAATTTGAACACAACACACGATATAGAGGTGGAATGGACTCCCAACCACTTAAAATATTTTTGCAGAAAATCCCCTAGGCTCTCCAATCATTTTACAAAAACATCTTGGTTGAGAGTCCATCCCACCTCCCTTTATCCCGTGCGTTGAATTCATATTGAGGGTTGCATCGGTAACACCTTAAGGTGGGTTTGCATTGGATATGTTGCCAGCATATCACGTGAAAACCACTCTCATCATGTAAACTCTATGGAAATCATATATATATATATATATATATATATATATATATATATATAAGTTTTAAAAAATTCTCCAAAATTATCATATGTAAGGGAGGTGAGCTTCTACAACCCTATAAAAATTGAAGACTAAAATTAATCACATTTGAAGATATGAAAAAGACAAATTTAACCTAAATAGTAAATTTTCACTCTTCATCACTATTTTATCTAACTGCTTGATAATTTTATATCTTTCAAATGCGATTGAGTTTGATCTTCCCATTTTACAGATAGTAGAAGCTCACATTCCCTATGTATGGTAATTTTTTAAGAATTTTTAAATCTTGTACATACGGTTTCCATGGAGTTTGTACAATAAAGGTGGTTCTCCACCTAATATGTTATACAAACTAGCCAGGTGGTTCGTACATTGCACGTGCATCATCCTTAAGGCATATTTAAATGACTTGGCAATACATATTTGATTTTGCTATTTAGAAATAGATTGTTGCAGAACTCCATTTATAATATTATGATATTATATATTATAGGAGGGAATATACTCACTCCGTTACTCAATACTTGTTATATGTGACTAAAACTTTCTTCCCCAAATATTTGCATAGCAAAACAGTAAATGTAACATAACATAACATTTTTCATTTAAATCATCATATCATAATTTCATTATTACAATGCTTGTCTCTTTCTTTAATACTTCTTTAAATGCATATCATATCGCTTATACCGGTGTAGCTGAGTAAACACTTATCAATGTATCACCTTTTTAATCTCTTTATTCCGTGGAGGTCCACCAAAGAAAGTGTTAGAATATTTTTTTTTAGAATTTTTAGTATATTCTACATTTTCTTAGCGTCTTCACAAAAAATTGTCATCGACTTTTATTACATAATAATTACTTATGTGTACACACACACAAACACACACATCAAATTCCTTACCTTACCTTATTTTATTTCTTAAATTAGCATATTTTTGGAATTTAAATTCTGAATAAAACCAAAATTTGTATTTTTCACTTATTATGGGATTTAAAAAATAATCCTTAATTTCCTTTTATTTTTATTCTTCTATTATTTTGTTATTGTTATTTTTATTTAATGTCAAATTTTAAGTTTTAATTTAGAGTTTGTGTGAAAATCAAATGGCTAATTGTCTTTTATTTTTTGTTTCAAATTTCTGTTCAATTTTGTTGTTTAGAATTTCTATACAAATCCAATTGCTAGTTTTTATCTAATTTTTGTTCTAAATTTTATCTATGTACAAATTTTAATTTGGAGTTCGTATGAAATTAAATCAATTGATTCCCTTTTCCTAATTTTTATTCTAAATTTCATCTATGTGCTGGTTTTAATTTGGAGTTCATATGAAAATTAAACTGACTGATTTCCTTTAATTTTTTATTTTGATGTTTTTGTTATTTTTTATTTTACTTTCTTCTAATCTAAGCTACTAATTTTTTTTGTTATTTTTATTTTATTTTGAATATTAATTTTGGGTTAGAATTGATATACAAATCCAACTACTAATTTTATATATTTTTTATTTCAAAATTTAACTATGAACTTGTTTTAATTTGGAGTTCTTATAAAAATAAAATGGCTAATCTATTTTTGTTTTTTAATTATGAATTTCTATTATTTTTTTGTATTTAGTATGGACTCTTTGTTTTAATCGAAGACGTTATAACTCAAGTTCGCTAGATAGACGGTTACATATTTTTATTTAAATAATAACATCCAATAGCTACTATATGTTAGTTTAGTTAGAGTCCACTAGATTAAGTGCTATATGTTTTGTTTTTGCTTGAAAATTTCTAGCATATTTTTCTTTTTTCTTGGCAACTCTCTGTGAGTTTTTAATATATAATGGATATTAAACAGGGGTGAATCTACTGTTGCGAGAAGTTGTCGTGGCACCACCGGAGACCCGGACCGGAAGTCGAAGTAGAGGACGGGGCGTCGGGGGTGGGGGCAGGCAAGTGCGTGCGGCGGCACGGCCGCAAGGGTGATAGCGTCGGAGAGCGCCGTCCAACAGGCGGGGAACGCCGGCGGTCGGCAACTCCTCTCCTCACCTCGGTGGCTCCTTGGCTCGGACTTGGATTGCCGCTCGCCTGTCGCTAGAGGAGGAGTCGAGCCACGAGGTCCTCGAGGAGATCACCAAGACGCCAAAGAGGAGCGAGAGCGACCGAGGACGAGGATTGCCAAAGGTAGCCAGAGATTCGTTGTGCACCTGTGCCTCGATATAAAATTATAAATTGCCCCAAGCCTCCAATGCCCTCTTTCTGACATATTGACTGGTCTGGTTGATTCTTATTTGCTTTTGTGATTCAATTTGCTTTCGTGATTCAGTTTGTTTGATTCAAATATGATATTTATGCCATTCTATCCATTAGCAAGGTACCATACTTGTTATATTTTATTATTCACTTTGTTTTCTTTCTATTTATGTATGAATTTAAAATTTGGTTGACGATAGACTGATACATGTATCATTGGTATGCTTATTTTAAGTTAGAACTTTAACATAGGAGCCACTCCTCTGTTTTTATCCTGGATTCGCCACTGATATTAAAGTATAAATAAAACAGTAGCTATTGATATCTTTTTTAAATATTTAGATTAAAATATGCATAGATTTGTGTTTAAAAGAACTTTTATAATATTATAATATTATTAGATTTTATAAATATCTTATTATAGAAATTAGTGGTCAAATCTCTACTATTCTAAAGCAGCACTTGGTGGCAGTGGTCCGTTCTTCCCACGTCATTAATTGCCGCTTAATTGCCCTGCTTAATTACCCTACTTAATTGCCCTGCTTAATTGCCCTACGCAAGAAATTGCTTTAATTAGCCAACTTTCGCAAGAAACGAAGTGTTAAAGATAGATGTTTGATTTTGTGAACTAATTTTTTTTATTTTTTAATCTTTATTTTTCGTTATCAATTTTATTTTTCGTAGCAACGCACGGGCATGTAACTAGTTAGGTTTAAGAATCATATCAATGTCTGACATCATATTATTCTTTTGTGACGACGTCGAGCCGCGAGAAGTTTGCTTTGAAACGCGTGCATTGCGCACGGGAAGAAGTAGAGAAATTGGGTTGTGAATTCTGATTGGCTCAGAATGGTGCATGTCAGCGAGAGGTGAGGGATGTCTGCTTGCCGGTCGATTTGGATCGAGCGGTTGTGAACTAAGCTTCGGCGACTTGATGCAAGTAACCGCTCACATAGTTGCTTCGAGACGATCAAACCAATGTTCACTGCTACAGAATCGCGTTTCACAAGCGGTTGAAAACCACCTCCAGAAACGATTTTACAACCGCTTCTAAGCAACCGTGAGTGATACCCCGAGGGGTATCACAAGCGGTTCTAGGAACCGCATGTGGTGGTGCGACACCAAACGGTAAAATGCGGTAATAATATCGTGGGAATGGGATTCGAACCCATGACCAGCACTCCATCCTCGTGACCCGCCTCATCCATCTAGCCAACCAACCCACGCGTGCTCTCTGATAGAATAGGGCACGCATTCCTTTTATTATTTCTAAAACTGGATTTCTACAAGCGGTTCGTGACACGAACCCCTTCTGAAGGGGATCTTTAGAAGCGGTTCGTGGCACGAACCCCTTCTAAAGCCCCAACTTTAGAAGCGGTTCGTGACATGAGCCCCTTCTAAAGCTTTAGAAGCGGTTGGGGACACGGACCGCTTGTAAAGATCTTTAGAAGGGGTTCGTGTCACGAACCGCTTCTAAAGGTGGGGCTTTAGACGGGGTTCGTGCCACGAACCGCTTCTAGAGATCCCCTCCGGTCTGTTGCCACGAACCGCTTCTGGTGTGAGCATTACAACCGGTTCGCACCAAACCGTTTCTAATAGACCGGTTGTGATGCCCGGTTTTGTAGTAGTGGTTATTGCAGACTAGGTGAAGTAAATAAGCAGCCGCACCCGTACTTACTTATGGGTAGACCTGGGTATGTACCGAGCACCATAGGCTGTGGGTTTAGATCTTGTCTTGTGCTCAGCCCGTTATATATTGTCGTGCCGACCTAACTGGTATTCGGTGAGTTTAGGTACAGTCTATTAACACATCATGCTATTTTCTTATCGTGTCAATTTAGATCCGATCCATTTACAATATTGCAAGGAGAAAAAATGATCCAAAGATGCACAGAACCAAAACAGTAGACACAAATATCATGAAGAAAAAGAACTACATTTATTCATTTTCTGCAAAAGTATATGTCGAGATAGTGGTTGATCTCTATTCGTAATTCTATTGCGACCTATTCAGCGATTCATAGTCAGGCCCGGTACAACCTTAACAATCGTGACATGCCAGTCTAGACCGTGCACGTACCACACCTTGAATAGTGCACGTACCATATCTTGAATAGTGCCGTGCCACAAACAACCCAAAAAAATCCAGTCCAATGTCCACGTCAATCGTACAAAGCAATGTTTCATGGACTACAATTGCAATCCTGACTTGTGTCTTGTGAGTGTGAGCCATGATTTACCAGGTGGGTAGCCTTGCATGCAGAATTGCAGGACTTGACCGCACCAACACCAACGTGTAAGATCGGTTTGTACCCTGTACTAATTTTTTTTAATGGAGTGTATAGCTCGTAGCTATAACTCTATAATCTTGTATAATAATTTGGTAATATCTTAAATTTAACATATATATTTAAAATTTGCTAAAAATACAAATAGTGTAACGTCTTACAAATCTAAAACCACCAAAAATTGAAATCGATTCAATTAATAAATTTAGTCTAACGTCTTACAAATTTATAGGTCCCCAAGTTGAGTGCTCACAAACCAATAAAACACTCGAGTGTTACTTAGCCATTCTCAATTTTCTAATATTTGTCAAATTTTATAGGGGCGCCGGCATAGGCGGGTCCATCTCCCGAGCAGGGTGGATGACTGACTGGGTTCTCCGACGATGCGTTATGAAGGTGTAGTGTAGCTCCGTTGTTGCAAATACTATGAAAACTGCGTTTTTTCCGGGCAAATCTTCTTTGCCCGTGACGTTGAATAGCTAGATCTAGTGCCGGTATATACCCCGGTACTCTGATCCGCCTATGCGTGTACAGTGCAGGCTGGCCGCACCTGTGGGCATTCTGTGGCCAAGCGCAGTAACGCTGTCGCCTCCCCCCACCCTTCTCTCCTCTGGACAAAGACAATGCACGCAGTTGGATCGGACAGTTTGGTCCAGCCCCGTGAGGTCTCGTCGTCGCGGAAAACGAAGAAAAGCGGGAGAAAAACGATGAATAGGAGCAGCTCAGCCGGTGCAGAACGATGGGTAACTCGTACTTTCACCTTTGATGGAGATCCTTCCTTCCCTCGTGACTTTGCTGTTTCCCTGTAGCATCTCCAGCAAGAGCCCCTAAAACAGGGTCTCTATTTTGGATTTATGGACTCTCTCTATTTTTTGGGGCCCTGTTTTCAGAGCACAAGTCCAGCAACAGTCCCTAAATCTCAGCCCCTATTTTACTTTTTCTCCTATTTTAACATACCTGCTATGTATAATCTTCATTTGACACCACTAAAATTCAATCAAAAATATTTGTAATACATAAAACATAAGCATATTAACATTTACAATTTAAAAACATGATATTTCAAATTTAAATTTAAAATTTTCAAAACATGATAAAAATTTTCGAAGCCTCTCATGTATTTTCCTATCTTCAATAATAGAGGTTGTACTTGTGTCCTTGGGAATTGGGGCTGAGAATGCAAATTTAAGGGCCTCATAATTTTAGGAAATTTGAGTTGGGGTCCCTGTGAATTGGGTGAGACAAATTTAGGGGCCTCTTAATTTTAGGGTCTTGAGTTGGGGCCCTGCTGGATCTGTTTTTTTTACTACACCCCCTATTTTAAAGTTTAGGGGCTGGTTTAGGGGCTCTGCTGGAGATGCTCTTAACACGGCATGGGCTTATATTGTACTCTCTTCTATCGTTTTCGACGTAGGTTTAGTTAAAATTTTAACTGTTAATATCTTTTTAAATATTTAAATTAGATAAATAAAATTTATATACGTAGGTTGGTCTCGAAAAGTACTTTCATAATATTATAATTTTATTGAGTTTTATAAATATATTATAATAAAAATTAGTGATTAAAATTATGTTTTGGAGATCATGTCAATGTTTAAAATAATAACTATTTGTGACCGAATGGAGTACTCATCAAACATTTAATTCGAAATCACTTGAGTTTGGAAATTGACCAGACATTTACGTTGTGGGATAAGTGACACACATCGGACGATTGAAACAAATGGACGATTGAAATAGCCCATTGGGGCATTGGACGACAAACTTTTTTTTTCAAATATGGTTTTCTTTCAAATATAATTGTAAAAGTAGTTATATTTCTGACAGCAGAAGCGCTAATAGGCTATATATGTTACCAGCTGTGCTCCCGCACCGCGAAAAGATCTACCGAGCTTGCATAGCTCAGCAAGCCATTGGAACCACCAAGTTCCCGTAGCTCGGTAACTCCTTCCGTGGTCCGGGAGCGCGCGGCAAGTGATACATGTTACATACTAATGCTTTTATAGTTGAGAATGTGGTTATTTATGTAATTATGTTCGGGAGGAACTATGTTTATAAAAAAGTTTATCAGTGGATTAAAAAAGCGATGATTTCGCATTCATGGCCGTGTGAGTGTGTCCGTCCGTTTAGCTGTTCTCGCTTTTGAGTTTTCACAGCACCCTCTCGGCCCCCTAAAAAAAAGACAGTACTCTCCGGGTTCCCTCCTCTCAAAAGGTAAAATGGTAGAAAGTATCTTCTTTGTTTTTGACCTTAATTGAAAAAAAAACACTTGTTGGTTTTTGAAGGCAACGCAACAATTCGCTCGCACGCTAACTTTTGTGTAATAAAAAAAATATAAGTAACTGTACAAATATTCTCACCGACCAGTCGGCAATCCAATATTCTGTAGAAAAAAAAAATCGAGAATCCAACTACCATGGCATTTTTCTCAACGCATCGGGACTTTTTGTGATAGCGGCTTTTTATCGAAAATCCAGATTTCCTATATCTACCGACGGCTCTAGCACCCTAGATGTTGTTTTCATGTAGTGAATATAGCCATTTTCCCTTTAATTTGTCGTAAAGTTGTTAATACTTGTCGCGCATAGAATGACAAGTGGTAGTCCCAAGTGACTAAATAGAATGAGAGTCTTTAAAAAAATAATCCTTTCACTATCTGAACAGAAATTGTTGAAGATTTTAACTATCAAGATGTGCATGCTCAATTCACTATGGAAAAAAACCACTGGATATAGATGTTGATGGCATTCTGTAAATACACATGGTACATGTTTCGGCTTAATGATCTACGTCGAGTTAAACTGAGTTACGAAGATTCAAGTGGTGATGTGGTTTACTCGGTGTTTCATTCACAAGAGCACATATCATAATTCTTTTAGGATAAAAAATGAGGAGACAGATGGTTTCACTTGGATGTCATTGAAAACCAACCGTTTTCGCCTGGTTTCTCACATAATTAAATCTAGCCATATATATTATATATATGGATATATATACTTCCACAACTCAGTGAAAATATGCCAGAAGCAATCTCTTGAGAACCCAACCCACTTATTAGTTATTACACTAGGTACATGGTAGTATAGTAAAATATGTTTCGCAAGTAAAAATTCCTACGATCTAGCTAGGGCAGAAAGTGCCCACCGAAACAAAGATCCAATGCAGTACGTGGCGCGTGACTTTCTGTTTTGCCTATTTGTTTGTTTTTAATAAGACGTGCTTAAAATCACCATTAATCTGAATTCACAAATTAGAGATGCGAATTTTTCTTTTGATATTCTCCTGGACTATATATGGTGCCTGAATTTCTTTAATTACGAAGAGCTTAAATTAAATTAGAAGAGATTTTTTTTCTTTGATCACTTCGTTTACCCTAGACATAGCATACGTAGTACAACATCTAATTAACCTCATCATATCGGCTAAACAAATCCAATTACAGGCCCCAAAATTTCACCCTTGAAATAGCATATGAACAAGACCATTGACATGCATGGTGGTAGAATATTCCAACATTCAATTTTAACTTAATCCCCATATAACTTAAGCTCTTGATAACAAGTAGTTAACAACAAATTACAACAAAGATCTGAAACACTCCATGCGATACTGACAGACCAAGCAGATCGAGATACATAAACATGCGTACAGACCGAGCAAGCAACAGTACAGAGACCGTGCAAACACAAGCAGACATAAGCCACACCCAGTCTACGTAAATTAGACCACCTTTCCCATATATTGTTGGTGAAAGCATACATACAGTCATAAACTCCTGTAGGTTTTCACACTGTTCATCATCTGCCATTAGTTATGTTCGTCTCCGAACAGGAATCCAATCGACGACGGCCCTCCGGGCGCACAACGCACCCTCGTAGACGGTCGGTCCTAGAACACGAGTGAAGCACAAGTATGCAACTGATCAGGTTATATATATGCAAGTCTCCACATGCTTATTTGCTCATCTGAGCATGCATGATGCAAGTATGTTTATAAACACAAATTGACGACCTGAAGTAGTACTACTTACAGTGATATGAAGCCCGGAGTTCTTGCCTGATTGGTTAGTATGGTAGATGTTGGAAGCAGGTCCGTGAGACACTATTGGGTTCGAGTCTTCTTTCTTCGGAGGAGCAGGATACGGTTCTTGATGATCTGCTTCATCCCTGCTCATCTTGTCATACTGGCACTACAGGATGACCCATTGGCGCAAGCGGTATTACTGCTTCAAAAAATAAGAATTAAAAGCTGTCATACCGCTTGTAAAAAAAATTTAACTAAAAGCTGTAGTGTCGCTTTGAAAAGTAAGCTATCTAAGTCCGCTAAGACCGCTTGGAAAAGAATTGTAATTAAGAGCTGTCCTACCGCTTTGAATATATTTACCATGCTTCTAATAAAATTTTGGCAGCATACACGCCCAGCCCGCTATCTATCACGGCCAAATTAGTAACCCTAAACCTAAAGCTCCCTAAATCAACCCCGCCGCCAGAGTGGCTCTCTCCTCTCCCCGATCACTCGATCCCTCCCCATTCCCACCGCCGCCAAGGTTGCGGCCACCCGACCAATCCACCGCGCAGCTCCGGCTCGCTCTCCCACTCACACTGTAGCTCCCCACGCGCGTGGGAGGAAGAGGAAGCAAGCCGGGGGGAGCGAGAGGCCCCTCGGTTCTTCCGGCCGCCGCGGCGTGCAGTCCCCCGGGTCTTCCTAAGCCATCTCGCCCTCTTTCCCTACCCCGTCCATTTCCTACTTGCCTCGCATGCGTGCATCTCACGTTACTCTCGATCGCCGTGCTCAAGAACCTCCGCAGCCCGGGCCAAGATCTCCCCGTCGCGTTGCGCGGCCAGCCGCTACCATGTCGAGGTCGCAGCCAATTCACTCGCCGGCCAAAGCTGAGGATCGAGCCGCACGATGTCGAGGTTACCTGCCGAAAGCCGCTGTGGCCTGACTCCATGAACATCAACATCTACCGGTCCAAGAAACCGTTGTCTCGATGTGAGCATGCTCTACCTCGATAGGTTTCTTTGCTTTCTGCTTTCAGTTTTGTTCTAACCTTTAATTGTACTTCCATATGATCATGTTAAAATTAACTTCATTTTGTATTGCAACCGATCACACAGTACATTATCACTATACGCTCTGTTTGTAAAGCTTTAATGCAGAAAGTGAGTACTCAATTAGTAGCATTGTTCTTACCATAGCAGACATTGCAGGTGAAGAGCGGGAAAGGAGAACTGGAAATCAAGTCTGTTTCTTGATAGATGTTACTTGTGATTTATAAGAATGAATATATAACACCTTTTCTTGTATTGGATGCTATTTTTTATTTACTTTTAATCTTTAATTTGCAGGGTTCAAGGCTGGGTAACTCCAAACAATGTGTATCATTTTTTTTTGTCCCGTCTAAATTGAAATTTATAGGAAATTGAAATATCTTCCTTTATCCCTTATAAATCTTCTCCATATTTCTAAAGTTGACAAATGACAAGGTATTTGAGAGACTACTCTGAAGGAAGGAAGAAAATGACAAGGTATTTTGAAAGTTACTCTAATCGCTATTTGTCTATTTGATATCTTGGTTATTACAAAAGATAATTGTTATTTTTAGGAATTAGAGAAAGAGAGGGAAAAAACACTAAATCACAGAAATTTGATTTTAGGGTGTTAAGAACCAATGACACATGGGCTCTAGACTTGACCCTTCAATGAGTTGCTATGTATGTGTCTTGGGTGCATGGCAAATATTGGAGGGAATATAAGTGAAATTACATGGTAAATGCAGGAGTTGCCTCCTGTTACTCCTTTAGCTAATAGTGTAATACATAATTAATTATGTAAGATACTTTGGTATTTCCTATATTGTTTTCCTCCAATATTAAGGTGGGCCTAGCTGTTTGGAAGGTGACTCTTGATAGTTTCAAAGATTATTTTACGCAAGAGAGGCCGATCCGATAGGATCATAGGAAGTAGCCCCAAATTAAAGGAAATGTGATGAGAAAGGTGGTAATAATATAACTTAGTCCAACGATGCTTTTCAAGAATGTGTTTGTCCTAAGGACAAAATTATACATACTTCATTTAGGCTAGTTCTTTTTTTTTGAAGTAATTTGGTTGCAATGTGATATACATAACCGTAAAGTCTTATCACACATGTATATTTATACCCTTTATCATTCATTTTGTTTCCCATTATCTTTTCGTACAAACCGCCGAGGATTCTTCCTCGACTTGGTTTCAAAAGAGAAGCAATGTTTCCTTTATTTGCCAAGAGAACAAGAAAAAGAGGAAGGTTCATAAGCATGAAGTTCTTGTGGTACAAATCGCTATTTAGCCTTCCAATGTTTTTCAGCCCGTTTAACTTTTGTACTATTCATAACTTCCAATATTTACTGCCATTTTGGGATGCTTGGTTGTGGTGCATGTTGATGTCACAGTTTCATTTTAGATAAGTCCATGACATGTCTTGGGCTATCCGCTCCATCAACCGAATGGTTATATCATCCTGCTTTCAATCATATTTTTGGTTGACTAATAACTTCTCCTATGTGATTCAAAAGACCTGCTCTTGTTTTAAAAGCATGGATTCATATATCTCCGAATGATCAATGTGCCAGTTTTTAGTGTTTACCTATACCTAATAAGTACTAAAGGACCACATATTCTCTCAGTAATGCCCCTCATCACACAAATATTTCATCATGTTGTAATTCACAACCAACATATCTAATATTATGATCCCTAGTATAGATATTTAATATCTTAGTTTGAATGCACTTTCATCTATTATGCTTCTGAAGGTTAAAGTAAAGGACACCATTGATAAGGCTGTTGATATTAAAGTTTCAAAGAGGTTCTCTTTACTCACATTAATATTTGATTTGTTTCAAGATCACATGCATTTT
Source organism: Rhipidocladum racemiflorum (assembly GCA_036346355.1). NCBI lineage: Eukaryota > Viridiplantae > Streptophyta > Magnoliopsida > Poales > Poaceae > Rhipidocladum > Rhipidocladum racemiflorum. The sequence continues at coordinate 62,478,544 of CM070576.1, read as the reverse complement.
TGACAATGTTTTTCCTTTTGTGATATCTGTGATATTGTCGCTTACTTGTATAAAGTATTAGTTCTGATCCTTTTTTTTTAATCGTACTTCTTGTTTCAAATCAAATTTTTTGTATAATCTAAGAAGAAAATGCTACTTTTTTTACAGTTGAAAGGGTGAAGGAGAGAGAGTTAAAGATTTGAATAGAAAATTCAGGCCTTGTGAAAGTAGAATTGTTGAGTAGTTTAGTTAATGGGTATACTTTTGGTGATTGTTGAGTAGTTTAGTTAATGGGTATACTTTTGGTGTAAATATATAGGACATGCGAATAGATATGTCCATGTCTGTGGGAGGGTATATTTTGCACTCTAGTTATATTTTGGTATATGTCCATGTATGTGATGTTCACTTTTGGTGTACTTCTGCCTTTTATATATTTTGGTGATGTTCACATGTTGTACCTATGGATGATTTGTGATAATGAAACTTTGGTACGATGCTTTCTGTCAATTATATGTTATAGTGCTTGGATTGTATGTTATAGGTGCTTGATATTATTTTAAATTTAAGTACCATTCATTAACTGGATATATATTAAACTGATGTAATTATTTTTCCAAGCGGTATTTCTATTATTTAGTAATCAATTTTTGAGTTGCTTGAAATGCTAAATGCAAGCACTTGTACAGCTTGGAATTTTTGTTAAAGCTGTTCTACCGCTTTTAAAATTACCATACTAGCGGTAATAATCGCTTTTAAAACGGTTTTACTAAGCGGTCGACCGCTTTTAATGTATATACCGCTTTGGAATACTTTTAAAGCAATAATCCGAAGCGGTTAGATATTAATTCCAAAGCGCTCTCGCTTGGAATACCCTTATTCCAAGCGGTCCTACAGCTTGCAAGGACGTGTCATCCTGTAGTGTGGACACTGTTGTTTTCGGGGGACTTCTCGGTTTCTCGGTTGGACTTGGTCGTGTGATTCGGAGTGATCATCTCCTCCGGCTCAAATAGGTAACCTAGAGAACTCCGGCCACCCCCACTGCTCCCTCTTCTACTCATCTTCTTCTCTTCCGATCTTTCCCCCCTCTTTCCGTCGGTGTGTGAGTGAGTTGGGTGGTGCTGGGCTTGTGTCCTCCTGACCTCCAGTGTGGCAAGTTGGTGTGCGGATGTCAGCTACTTATAGAGCTTGATGTGAGTATGGGGACACTGCTGCACACATCATATGGGCAATTGGGCATATTGCTAAGTAAGCAATCACATTCACACATGAACTGAGAATATGTGAAAGGCACCAGGAGGCCATTTCATTATCTTTGAGACGCACAATTAGGACCACACCACAAAAAACCCAACCTTTTTTTCCCATTCAATCTCGACCCTCTGCACTGATCCTACGCTCAGAAAGGTTCAGTGTCGTTAAACTTACGAGTGTTTGCACAGCTAGCTATTTCCTCCCAAAGAGACGTTCGTTTACAATTGTTTTGGTGTTAAAAAGCTGGCAGTTTGTTCGGGCGCCGTACTTGGTGATCGCACAGACGTCTGATCGTGCAGAACTGCTTTAATCAGAAACAATTCATGGTCATTTTCCTGAAATTTTGCTCGGTCGGTTGGTAAGTGGGTCCTGCACTCCTGCCCTCATGGTGCCCGGAGGACTGTTCATGAACAGTTGTACAGAGAGCTGCTTATTGGCCAAGCGTGTGGATGTCTCTGGTTCTCACCGTACACGCACAGAAATATGTACTGTAACATCCGAGGATGAATAGTAAGACGTCTAAATCACCAATTTCGAATCATGAGAAACTAGCTAGTGTGACAGGATAGCTACTTTTGGGAAGCCTTGATGCAGTCGCGCGCGCTGTTACTTACCCCATCTACTGTTAGACCAGTGAAGTTTAAGCTCGCTGGATTCGTTGGCCCGTCTCCTTGCCAGTCTTTTTTTGGCAAATTGCTAGCAAGAGATGAGTTTATCAGATCATGGTGCGACTAGGGGTGATAATGGGCTGAAGTCTGACACAAGTCTAGTTCAAGTCCAAATTTTTGTTTCTTTGATCCAGTCTAGTTCAAATCTAAAACTAATAAGTCTAGGTCCAATCCAGACCCAAATAAAGGCTTGAACCTTGATCCAAGCCATTTACATGTACAATATTAATGTAGATGTGACCAAAATTAACACATAATACATGACATACCATGATTTAGTAGAAAAATGTAATGTCTAAGTCTGGTCCAATCTGGTCTAGATCTGGTCCAAATAGCTATAAATCCAAAATGAGTCTAATCCATTTGCAGTTTTGGGTCGGTCTAATCCAAAAGCCTAGACCGATCCAAGCCCATTGTCACCCCTAGGTGCGACTGACACGCGTAGCCTATCTACACCAAACCATTTTGCAGCTAGCTAGGCATGAAAAAAGATGACCAAATGGTGATAAACCTGAATTTGATGGCGACGTTGCAGTTACTTTGCCTTACATCAGTGGAGCGACGTCTACTTTACAAGCCGAGGGCGAGAGTGACCTCTGATTTCTGCCCGGCATCGGAAAGATTGCTTAGACTGGCACTGACCTGTTATTTGCCACCGCGAGATGTGCGACGGTTGGGCAATGGTGGGGGGCTTTAGGCCTGTAGCTCTTCCGAGGCCCGGCCACACCTCTCCCATCACGGGCAAATCTTGACCTAACGCTGTTTTGCCAGGGCACCTGTTCACGGGAACGTACCGTGGAACCCAACTTAATAATAGGGCCGCTAATGAAGCAACAGAGACATCAGTACTACATGAAACGGAACAATTCCGTTTCGTTTACGGCGTGTTTGGAACTCGGTTGTTCATAAAATAGTTTTTGATGAATTTAACAGGAAAGATTATAATTCTTGTAGGATTCCTGTAAAATTCAGGTAATGAAATACCAAATGGCGAATTAGCATAGGATAGTATTTTATCCCCCGTTTACGGAGACGGCTAATTGAAGATTTTTTTAAATAATCATATTTTATTCGTGAAATAAAAAATATACTTCGATTTAATTTTTTTAAAAGTAGTCATCTGTCGCGCCACGGTGGCACATGCATGTGATAATCACTACGATTTACGTACGTAGTGATAATCATGAAGTTGCACATCAGTAAGGGTGTGTGCGTGAATGGTACTTAATTAGCCCTGTGTACGATTTACATAAGATATGATTTACACATGTTGGGTTTGCTTACTAAGGTTACTGGATGCATCTACGTGCTTTTCACAATGATCATTATGACTTAAAACACTTTAGCTAAAGTTTTCATGGGCTTAACTATTCATAACATGAGTTGATGTCGACTATAATACTTAGGGTTATTCACTACTAGAATTTAGATGCAAAGCGAGGTGTAAATTACATATTTTTCAGAATATGGTAGTCCATATACTCCACCCAGTTTGCAAATACTTGTCGTTTTGGAGTTGTCCTAAGTCAAAGTTTTAGAACTTTATTTATAAATAAGTTTTAAACCATTTGGATTGAACACATAAAAGTTACATAAATAGATTTGTCATGAAAAGAGCTTTTAAAATATTATAATTTCAATGCATTTTATAAATAAAACGCAATAATTTTTAATGGTCAAAGTTGTATTTTGGAGACCATGTCGATGTCCAAAACGATAAGTATTTGCAAACTGGAGGGAGTATCAAAGAGCAGATCTAGTCCATTCTTGCTAAAAAAAAATACATTTAAACATGATATTTTACGGGCTGCCGAAAAGGCTTAAGCGTTTCTAGTATTCAAACTTTGACTACAAAAAAAATAATACATACGATGGCTAAACTTAATTTTGTGTGTGTATATTTGGGATCCTTGTTACCCCAGGAATACAACAAAATTGGTTTTACCAAATTTCATCTTCATTTTATCCATATTTTAACTACTTCATGTTGCATGCAAGAGATGATTATTATAGTCATTTGGTTTATTAAATTGAGTTCATTCCTAAATATTTTTGTAAAAATGGGATACTTAAGACCCCAGGAATAAGTGATATTTATTTCATAATTTTTGGAGCAATGGTTAGCATAGTTTCTTCATAATTCATAAAAGGGTCTTCAAGTAAACTTAATTCAAACAATTTATATCTGCATAGAACATAGTAGTTTTTATTATATAATCTGAATCCTTATAGTTTAATACAGATTTAGAAATTTATTTTGTTGGATTTGGAGCTTCCTAGCAAAAGATATAAAATATTGAATTAAAAGATTGAATTAAATTGAAAAAAAATTCCAATCGCTACATGATGGAGCGACTGGGAATTTTTTTTTAAAAAAAACAAGTTGCGCGTCGCGCCTGCGATTGAGCAAAAAAAAAAAAATGCCCAGCGCTCTGTCGCACTGCGGTGGCGCGACAGAGGACTACTTTTGAAAAAAATAAATCGGGGTATATTTTTGTATTTCATGAGTAAAATATGATTATTTTAAAAAAATCGCTAATTGAAATCCAAGTGAACATTGTAATACCCAAAAGGGAACGACCAGGAGTTGGACATCGGATGGGAACCTTTCCATCGTACATGTTAACTTAATATCTCTAAACAATATGTGTAATAATTGTAATCAATACATACAATAAAATAGGGAAAAAGTGCAATATACTAAAAAAATTGGGGGAACTACAAAAATTCTCATTGAAAAATAGATGAAAATCAGAAGTATAAAACTGAAGTATGGTTTACAACTAGTTCAGGTATCCGAATCAAACAAATTTGTAGTGTTACAATGTTGCAATATTTAAAAATATTGTGAAAACATTCAAAGATAATTGTAAGACAACTAATTCAATCCGGTGCAATAAAAAAAATAGAAACAGAACAATTAGTTCATATGTCAAAAAAATCTTTGCTCTAGGTGCAGCAAACACAAAATCAATAAACAAAAATTGTGCAATGAATTTGAACTACTGGGGCAAAAAATACGAGGACATATTACAAAAAAAATTATAACTTGTTGTAATAACAAAGAAACCATTGAACATCTACAACATTTTATGTTTCGTGTTGCAACGTTCGAAAATAACTGTTGCCACAACTCGACTTACTGGTGTCATCATTTCGAGATGAGCATAGAGAAGGGAACGAGGCTGGCCTACACCACTCGACGGTGTCTGCAGCACCGTGGCCATCGGACACCACACCGCAGTTGCAAGAACTAAGGCTGTTGCATCAGTTGATAACACTACTGCCATCGGGGCTCTCGAACACGCTACTGCCCGAGTGGGGCATCTGGTAGATGAGGATCTCGAGGAATGACTTCTCGATGGTGAGCAATGCGGCATGCCCTGGGTAGTGCTCGAACTTCTTGTCAATGTCCATGGCCATGAGCATGCGATTGATGTACCCAGCACAATGTTCGAGAATGCCTCTGAGTCATCTAGCTGTTCTGCCATCATCAACGCGGTTGAGACATCTCTCTTTGGTGACATGTTGGTGGTGGTTGCAACCAGTAGTAGGGAGCGGCAACTACTAGGTAGCCACCCCGTAACGACACCATTGTACATTAGTGGCAACATCAACTCGAGCTCCTCCACCATGAACCCATTAGTGGTCGCGATTTGGGGTGGTCGTCGCGCTTGGATCTTAGGCCACGCACAAGTCGTGTAGCCAAGCACCCATGATTAGCAATATGAGCTAACGATGATTCATTGTGGGTAGTAACTGCATAAAGAGAGTGAGCGCACCACACATACTATGTACATGACGTGATAGAGAAGAAGCATATGGCCAGCGGCTGTCAAGGCATGTGGAGCAAGCGTTGAGGAAGGCAGACGACGAGTTATGATGTAACACCCCGGCATTTAATATGCCCGAATGCTACCAAACATAAGCTAAACAACATCCAAATATCACATTTAACATAAAATTCCAGCAAAGGCGCATAGGCTAAAAACCGAGATTTCGGCAGCACCTCCTTTGTTTTAACATGAATTTAAGGAGCAACAATAGTATAGCATTATAAAGCAATATGAGAGACATCTAAAACAGCAATAAATAGAGTCTTAACGACAATATAAGACTAACATCAAGCACTCAAAGTATCCAAGTGTCAAACGAACAATAAATCTCTCATAAACAAGCTAAGACTTAAATCAATGACCATCACCCGCAATTTATTATCAAACTATTAGAATAACTTGGGGAAACAATATGGTGAAGCTACAAGTGGGCGTGTGACTATTCCCCTTTCCCGCATGCCGTTCTCATGGTACCTAAAACAGTAAAAAAAAACACAAGCGTGAGTTCGAAACTCAGCAAGCATATTGCAATGGATAACAAGAACAACAATATGGCAATAGCATCTCCCTTCATGTAAATCATCTTATTCATAAACACTTAACATTATCATCATCAATATGTATGCGATGTAATGCAATGCTCATGTCTCCTTGGAAACTCATACCGGTATGGTTGAGTACACACCCGTCGGTGTGCACCCTTTTCCCCCCTTCCATCCCGAAGATGGAGGGTGCCTACTCATCGCTTCCATTCACCACGTGGATGGAATCACGATGTAGGTCTTACTCAATGGCGTTCCGGACTAGTCATAACTTTCTCACCGACCTTGCCGGACTAGTTATGACTTTCTCACCGCCCTCGCCCTATCTCATGTCATGCATGCAACTATGCCAATTATCATATTTCACATGTACATAAACATATGGCATCTCATCATGACAAATATTAACACATGGCATCGAATCATGATAATCATACTCAATATATCATTGGAAAACAGCAAGCATGGCAAGTGATCATAGCAAGTATTCAATCTTTCATCTAATCTCCACAAGCAACCTACAATTCCGCTATTCATTACAACACACTTGCCTCAACCGCGGGCGACGGAATTGTGGGAAGTAGAGGGCACCCCCGGGGTCACACCACCTGCACAACGGCATCACATACTCTCAATAATGCCCACAAAACAGCACACAAATCCCCATCTTCCCGACATTGCCCACTACTCGCAAAACCTAAAACAGAGGTTCTGTCCCGGCGGGACAGCAGCTTTGCAAAGGCCACAACTTGAGTTCTGGGACTCCAAATCGAATAAACGAGTACACCGTCGCGAAGCTTAGGAAATTTCCCAACTTTTTCTAGTTATAGGGAAAGACTGATTCGGACTCTAATGTTGTTTAATCTAACGTTGAACACGAACTGTCTCAATCTCGTCATAGATTTGACAGCGCTCGGTAAAACAGCCATAACTTCCAAACGGCTGGGCGGAATTTCAATTTCTTTATATGCACGGAAAAATAATGAAATTATCTACAACTTCCTAGAAGTCCGTACGACCATATTCCAACTCTAAATTGGCGAAAACGCCTGCCCTAGCTCGGGTCCCCAATCTACCCGAACCAGAAACGTGGCAATGTCTAGATCTAACCCAAATTACTCCAATCCAGCACCACAAATTGATCTAAAAACTTGATAATCACCTTAATAACAGTACCTAGATCAATCCCAGGGAACCCCATGATCATACCTTTGCCCGACGCCCGAAAACTCCAATCAATCTCCTCGCTCCACGCTCCACGCTCCTCGCTCCACGCTCCTCGCTCCACACTCCTCGCTCCACGGGATGATTCCACGAGGTGCAGGGGTGGGGTGGCCACCCTAGGGCAGCAAGGGGTGGAGGAGAGGTGGTGTGGAGATGGAGAGGTGGAGGGGGGGGCGCACGGCTAGGGGGGGTGGGGCGGCTAGGGCTAGGGGGAAGGGAGAGGGGGCGCAAGAGGGGAGGTGGGGGCGCAATGAGGGGAGGTGGGGGCGCAAGGGGCAGCAAGGGGCGCCTAAAAGGGCAGGGGGAGCCCTCCCACCAGCCCACAACACGGAATCCGTGTCCGAGTAGGTTCCCTAATCCTTCCCACCAATGCCCACAACCCCACTTTAAGGCCCAAAAACCCTCCGGAAAGGCCCAAAACCCCGGAAACGGCCCGGAAACGTTATTAATCTCCAATTCCTATGGTTTTAACCTTATTTCCACATCTCATACTGTTTTTGACCATATCAAGCACGTTAAATAAAGTTACGACACTCCGTGGTGTCACATTCTTCCCCCCTTCAACAGGATTCGACCTCGAATCTAAACGCACCAACACGCAACCCAGCAAAACCGAAGATAGCTAGGTTTTCACATCACATACCTGAGGTGAAAAGCTCGGGATACTTCTCGCGCATGCGAGACTCCAGCTCCCAAGTCGCTTCTCTCTCGGTCTGATGTGACCACAACACTTTAACGAACTTGAGCGTCCGGTTCTTCATCACTCGCTCCGAAGTCCCCAGAATTTCCACAGGATGGGACTCGAAGGTGAGGTCCTGCTCAAGCACTAATGGTTCCAACGGAACCACCAACTCCGGATCATGCAAGTATTTCCTCAACATCGAGACATGGAACACATTCCGGTCCAAGAACTGCTCTCTCGCCCACTGCATCCAACAAAGCGGCGATCTGCACTTCCGGCCATACAGTACCTCATAAGGGGCAGCCCGGATGCTGGAATGATAGCTGTTATTGTAAGCAAACTCCGCAAGAGGCAAATGATCCTCCCAGCTACCTTGCCAAGCCATCACACAGGCCCTGAGCATGTCTTTCAAAGTCTGGATGGTACGCTCAGACTGCCCATCCGTCTGAGGGTGAAAAGCGGTACTAAGGCGAAGCTGCGTACCCAAAGCACTCTGCAAACTCTCCCAGAACTTGGAGACGAACTTCGCATCCCGATCAGAAATAATGGTCTTGGGTACACCATGCAATCTCACAATCTCCCGCACATAGATAGGAGCCAACTCGCTCGCTGAATTGGTAGTGCGGATAGGAATGAAATGCGCAGACTTGCTGAGACGATCCACCACAACCCAAACCGCATCCTTCCCTCGTGGAGAACGAGGTAGACCAACCACGAAATCCATGGAGATGTCATCCCATGGCCACACAGAATCTCCAATGGTCGCAACAGACCGGCTGGACGCTTTATGCTCACTTTGATCTTCTAACAGATCCCACAAGACGCCACATACTTGGCAATATCCACTCTCATCCTTTTCCACCGTAAATTCTTCTTCAAGTCCCTCGTGACATCTTGGTCTCCCCAGATGGACCGTGGTACGGGTGCGATGAGCTTCTTTCGTAATGTCTTCTTTCACTTGAGATTTACGAGGCACGCACTGCACGGCCCTGAAACCTCAAAACTCCCGCATCATCAATGGTAAAGTCTCCGGACTTGCCATCCTCAAGGCGTTCCTACTTTCTTTGAGCAAACGGTCATCTTTCTTTGTGCCTCCGCGACACGCCGGGAATCGCCGACTCAAGAATCAATCGAAGTTTCAGCTTGCACGGTCCCCGCAGCGAGAGGAGACCCCAAACGCTCAAAATCAGCAACAAGACAATCAACAATAGGGGCATTGTCTTGCGATCGAGAGCGCCGGCCACCACATTTGCCTTCCCTGATGATACCGATAGTAAGGTCATAATCCTTTATCAATTCTAGCCACCTCCTTTGCCTCAAGCTCAAATCTTTCGAGTAAAGATGTACTTGAGGCTCTTGTGATCGATGAAAATGTCACAAGATTCGCCGTCTGAGTAATGCCTCCATATCTTCAATGCAAACACCACGGCGGCTAGCTCAAGATCATGCGTGGGATAGTTCGCTCGTGCTTTTTCAATTGCCTCGACGCATAAGCAATCACCTTGCCCTCTTGCATGAGCACACACCCAAGTCCCAACCGAGAAGCATCGTAATACACCGTGAAGCGCTTCCCGCTCGGAAGGGTAAGAACAGGAGCAGCCACTAACTTCTCCTTCATAGTGCGTAAACCGTGCTCACACTCTGCAAATTAATCGAATTTCATCCCCTTCGAGTCACCGCGAAAGTGGCTTGGCAATGATAGAGAAATCCTCGCACGAAACGCCGATAGTAGCCAGCCAACCCAAGGAAACTACGCACCTCTTTGACATTGGAAGGCCTCTTCCAATCCAAAATCTTTGAGACTTTGCTAGGATCTACAGATATGCCCTCTGGATTGATGATGTGGCCAAGAAAACCCACTTCCAAATCCGTAACTCGCACTTTTTCACCTTAGCAAAGAACTGATTTTCCCTCAAGGTGCTCAGACAAGCCTCGAGATGTCACTCATGCTCCTCTTCGATTTAGAGTAAACCAGAATGTCATCGATGAACACTACCACAAACTCATCAAGATACTTGTGTAGCATAATGCTCATCGCCTCCATAAAGACAAATAGGAGCATTAGTTAGTCCAAAAGACATAACTTTAAATTCATAATGCCCATACCTAGTGGAGAAAGCAGTCTTCTCAATGTCCTCGCTTCCTCACACGGATCTCGATTGTACCCGATCAAGATCAATCTTGGAGAACACCTTTGCTCCCTTCGTTGGTCAAACAGATCCTCGATGCGAGGCAAAGGATACTTGTTCTTGATCGTCACTTGATTAAGAGCACGATAATCAATGCACATACGCCAACTTCCATCCTTCTTCGAGACGAAGAGGACGGAGTGCTCCCATGGCGAACGCTACGCCGAATGAAGCCCTTGGCCAACAGATCCTCCAATCGCTTCTTCAACTCGCCTTGAAAAGGACGAGCCAAGCGGTATGGGGAGATAGAAATAGGTCGAGTGCCAGGAACAAGATCAATACGAACTCCACATTCCTCACAGGAGGTAGACCGCATAACTCGTCGTGGAACACATCAACGAACTCCTTCACTACAGGAATCTCCTCAATGGAAATCAAGAAGATGGTTTCTCGAGATAAAGTCATGAGGAAACCCAACAGCCTCAAACGACGATCGTAAAAATGTACTAGTCAAAGCAAAGACGGAATCGAGGGTATACCACCCTGAAGGTCAACTCTACCAGGACGGGCCTGCAAGGCAACTGTCTTCCGTAAACAACAGATCTTAGCACTGCATCGATGCAGCGGTCCATGCCCAAAATGACATCAAAAGGAGCCAACTGGATCACCATGAGATTGGCAAAGAAAACCTCATTATCAATGGCAATGGTGCAACCAGGGCAAACCAAAGAACTAGCAATCAAACCCCCAGGAGAACTGACTAGCACAGACTCAGAAATCCGCTGAATTTCCAACTTAGCTCTACTAGCAAACTCAGACGACACAAAGGAATAGGATGCTCCAGAGTCAAATAGAACAAAGGCATCAATGTAATCCACGAGCAGCAGTACCGAAACCACCTCGATGCCCTACCGACTCGGCCAGGCAAAGCGTACACTCCTGGTGGCGCCGACGTATGAGCCCCGACTCAGTCGATGCCCCATCAAGGCTGGGGCGGAGGAAGCAATCGAGGAGGAGCAGACGGCCGCGGGCACCAAGACGCCGCTGGTGGCGCCCACGCAAAGGGCGATCGAGAAACAGGAGCAGCCATCATGTGCACCGATCCTCTGGAGGACGCCGCCGAGTGGGAGGAGAAGGCACCGCCTCCCACTTGATGATGCTCTATCGATTCATCCGGCAGACTCGCCCCATGTGGCCGGGCTTACCACGATGGTTGTAACTCCGGTCCAACCACACTCAAGCACGGTGCTCACCACCGCACTTGAAACACTTCATGCCCTGCCGGCACAGGCTAACAATGCCGTGAAGAAGACGATCAGGCGGCCCCATCTTAGCCCCGAGGAGGAGCCCTGTCCCCTTGAACTTCTTGAAGGTGGGTCGAGAAGACCCACCTCCTCCACCAAAGGTCCTCTTCTCGCCCCGGGGCCGCAGGAACCCCGAATCACCCGGGTTTTGCTTCTCCCGAGAGCTCCAACTCGAGCTCCATGCCCTTCGCCGCTTCCACCACGGAGCAGAAGTCACGAGGACGATCGCCCCATGACAACTCTGAACTCCGATTGAGGCCCCTACGGAACCTCCTCGCCTTCTCCCTCGCTGTCGGCCGCCACGGCCAAGACGTAAGCGCACCACGCCGTTGAACTCCACCTCATACTCGCCACCGACCTCTTTCCTCGAAAGAGTCGCCGAGTATGCTCCATCCTCTCAAGAAAAGACTCGGGTAGAACTTGTCTCTAAGCGAGCCACAAAGTCCTCCCAGTGATCGACCAAGATCGTGGGTTCTAGCGGCCAACCCTCCCACCAGATATCGCCTGGCCTTTCACCAAAGGCCACAAAGCGAGCCCTTTGGACCGAGGTCAACTCTAGGACCTCAAACCGCCTCTCCATGTACCGCAGCCAATCTGCGGATCGATCGGCGTGCCCGCTCCGACAAAAGTGTCAAGACGGAGTCACATCCACTCCCGAAGGCTCATCCACGGCTCACGGCGCAGCCGGGCAACAATCGGGGCCACGCAGGGGAGGCACAACAAACAGGGCTGCCCGCTTCGCACCGGGCGCAGCCTCCCGAATCTCCTTCCGCAGAGCATGAACTAAATCATCATTGGCGGTGGGCACCCCGCCCGATCAGGTAGCCGGAAGCTCCTCCCGAGCCGCCCACGAGCATTGAGCGAAACGCTACCCTCAGCAACAGACTCCGCCACTCCCTGGGAGCCTCGCCCCTGGCCTCCACGGCCACGGCGTCCACGGCCTCTACCCCTCGGCATGGCTGCTTTAGACAGACAACCACCCAAAAACATAAGCACAACATCAAACAATCAAGAACATAGATCAAACATCATCATAGCATAGTCTTCATCAAATAATTAAGCGCAATGCAATGATGAACCAAAACCCCATCCTACTGTGCAACCAAGTATGTCAAATTTTAGATTAGTTATACCACTTTTGCAAGTTTAATGTTGCTATCCTATAACAAAGTTTTAGTTAGAACCTAAGCCATGTTTCTAAGTTATTCCACATCATATTTTAGTTGCAACTTAAGGTATAACACTAAAATACTTGTTCCAAGGACCTACAAACCAGCTCGATACCAATCAGAATAACACCCCGGCATTTAATATGCCCGAATGCTACCAAACATAAGCTAAACAACATCCAAATATCACATTTAACATAAAATTCCAGCAAAGGCGCATAGGCTAAAAACCGAGATTTCGGCAGCACCTCCTTTGTTTTAACATGAATTTAAGGAGCAACAATAGTATAGCATTATAAAGCAATATGAGAGACATCTAAAACAGCAATAAATAGAGTCTTAACGACAATATAAGACTAACATCAAGCACTCAAAGTATCCAAGTGTCAAACGAACAATAAATCTCTCATAAACAAGCTAAGACTTAAATCAATGACCATCACCCGCAATTTATTATCAAACTATTAGAATAACTTGGGGAAACAATATGGTGAAGCTACAAGTGGGCGTGTGACTATTCCCCTTTCCCGCATGCCGTTCTCATGGTACCTAAAACAGTAAAAAAAACACAAGCGTGAGTTCGAAACTCAGCAAGCATATTGCAATGGATAACAAGAACAACAATATGGCAATAGCATCTCCCTTCATGTAAATCATCTTATTCATAAACACTTAACATTATCATCATCAATATGTATGCGATGTAATGCAATGCTCATGTCTCCTTGGAAACTCATACCGGTATGGTTGAGTACACACCGTCGGTGTGCACCCTTTTCCCCTTCCATCCCGAAGATGGAGGGTGCCTACTCATCGCTTCCATTCACCACGTGGATGGAATCACGATGTAGGTCTTACTCAATGGCGTTCCGGACTAGTCATAACTTTCTCACCGACCTTGCCGGACTAGTTATGACTTTCTCACCGCCTCGCCCTATCTCATGTCATGCATGCAACTATGCCAATTATCATATTTCACATGTACATAAACATATGGCATCTCATCATGACAAATATTAACACATGGCATCGAATCATGATAATCATACTCAATATATCATTGGAAAACAGCAAGCATGGCAAGTGATCATAGCAAATATTCAATCTTTCATCTAATCTCCACAAGCAACCTACAATTCCGCTATTCATTACAACACACTTGCCTCAACCGTGGGCGACGGAATTGTGGGAAGTAGAGGGCACCCCCGGGGTCACACCACCTGCACAACGGCATCACATACTCTCAATAATGCCCACAAAACAGCACACAAATCCCCATCTTACCCGACATTGCCCACTACTCGCAAAACCTAAAACAGAGGTTCTGTCCCGGCGGGACAGCAGCCTTGCAAAGGCCATAACTTGAGTTCTGGGACTCCAAATCGAATAAACGAGTACACCGTCGCGAAGCTTAGGAAATTTCCCAACTTTTTCTAGTTATAGGGAAAGACTGATTCGGACTCTAATGTTGTTTAATCTAACGTTGAACACGAACTGTCTCAATCTCGTCACAGATTTGACAGCGCTCGGTAAAACAGCCATAACTTCCAAACGGCTGGGCGGAATTTCAATTTCTTTATATGCACGGAAAGATAATGAAATTATCTACAACTTCCTAGAAGTCCGTACGACCAGATTCTAACTCTAAATTGGCGAAAACGCCTGCCCTAGCTCGGGTCCCCAATCTGCCCGAACCAGAAACGTGGCAATGTCTAGATCTAACCCAAATTACTCCAATCCAGCACCACAAATTGATCTAAAAACTTGATAATCACCTTAATAACAATACCTAGATCAATCCCAGGGAACCCCATGATCATACCTTTGCCCGACGCCCGAAAACTCCAATCAATCTCCTCGCGGATCGCTCCTCGCTCCTCGCTCGACGCTCCTCGCTCCACGGGATGATTCCACGAGGTGCAGGGGTGGGGTGGCCACCCTAGGGCAGCAAGGGGTGGAGGAGAGGTGGTGTGGAGGTGGAGAGGTGGAGGGGGGCGCACGGCTAGGGGGGTGGGGCGGCTAGGGCTAGGGGGAAGGGAGAGGGGGCGCAAGAGGGGAGGTGGGGGCGCAATGAGGGGAGGTGGGGGCGCAAGGGGCAGCAAGGGGCGCCTAAAAGGGCAGGGGGAGCCCTCCCACCAGCCCACAACACGGAATCCGTGTCCGAGTAGGTTCCCTAATCCTTCCCACCAAAGCCCACAACCCCACTTTAAGGCCCAAAAACCCCCCCGGAAAGGCCCAAAACCCCGGAAACGGCCCGGAAACGTTATTAATCTCCAATTCCTATGGTTTTAACCTTATTTCCACATCTCATACTGTTTTTGACCATATCAAGCACGTTAAATAAAGTTACGACACTCCGTGGTGTCACATATGAGCTGAGCAAGAACGCTCACATAGATCCCACAAGCCATGGGATTTAGTCGTGAAGGACCGGAATGCCGATCAGAAGGGGGTGAATGACCACAAATAAAAATTTTTCCTCAAAGAACCAATCAAGAACCTCACTTCATCAAAGCAAAGTGGAGAAAACACAGTACCAACATTTTTCAGCAAGGGCGACACTATTGCAGTTTAGCCCTGGTACTGCTAGATGAATAGTACCTTGGCACTACTGGGTTATTGTAGTGATAATGCCACGCTATAGTAAAATCAGGCGAATGAATAGTGAAATCAGCACGATCTCAAAACCAAAATCAATTATTCTTTTAATCAGCTATCCAAACTTCACGAAATTTTGTTGATCCCTTCCTATGGATGTCAGGAATTTATTCCAACCTTCAATCACAAGGATTGATGTTAAAGTTCCAACCTTTTTCAGTTCAATGAAGAACGCTCAAGAATGGGGACAAAAACCAAATCTTCACTCCAAGGTTGCTCATGGGTTTTTGATGATCAAAACGATCTTGAATATTCTCCCACTTGTCACAGCAAGTAAGAACACAAGAGACAAAATCCCCAAACACAATCTACAGAGAAATCATAAAGATTGAGCAAAAGACCGATTTCTTTCAAGGTTATGCAAAGTTTTGCCTAAATAATTGGGATATGATATGAGAAATATTCATCCATCAATCATTCATCCTCAGCATAAAATCCACAAGCATTTAGAAGGAGGGGGGCAAAATCCAAATGTGCGGAATATAAATTGTGAGAATGTAAATTGGTGAATTTAAGACATAATGAAAATACGGAAAGTAAATTTAGAATTGTAGGAAAATAAAATATTATTTCTTGGATGGAGGGTTTACAAAGCCTCACAATAAAGTAGGCAAAGCTCATAGTATCACCGAAACCTTCAAGAGGAGAGACACCCCTCTCCTCCTCTATTTATAGCCTTCATGATCATCCTACATCCTTGGATGAGTTCCTTCATCCATAAGGAACCCCATCAAGGATTATGATTGACTCAACCACTCATACATAGGCTAACCCAAAACCCACTAACATAACGAGTTTTGCATGCTTCTCAAAGCTAGCTAACTTGATCGCTACTCTATTTAACGCAATCCAGCGGCTCTTCTTAATCCGAGCAGCTCTAAGATAGCATCCAATCCATTCACTTGCCTTCTCGACCGGCAGCGACTCCGTCTCTGGTCATCCTCCGACGATCCCCGACCATATGAACCTTCAATGCACCTCGATTAGTCCCGGTCATCCTCCGCCACACCATGACCTAGCACCGTCATCCTGCAATCATCAAAGACAAGGAAACCTCACATAGTAATATCCAATAATTTATGCATTTAGTCATGCCAAAGAAAGATTGCAAAACTCAAATATCAAATTCAAACTTTTCAATCAAAGTCGTCACTACCGCCATCTAGGAGCCGATAGTACCGCTCGTTGCTCAAACCTAGGCGAAGACCTCTCTAGAAGTAAGCTACCACCTGTTGAGGTCAGTAGTACTGCTCGGGTGGTATTATCGCCAGCAAGGGACGGTAGTACCGCACCTTGGTACTACCGCCATTCCAACTGCTAGATACAGGTGCTACCGCTAGCACCGCTTGACCGGTACTATAGCAACCAGTAGGCCGGTAGTACCGCCTGAGGCAAATAACTTTCAAATCGATTCATTTTGAAATCCAATTCAAATCAAACTCAAACCTGAGCACGTCTTGCACAAATATTGTTAAATACTCATCACAAACATATGTAGACCTTCACATGGTCTTTCAATCTCCCCCTTGATGAGTATATTGACAAAACACACAAAAGCATAATTTTGAGTTTAAAAAAGATGGAAGAAAGCAATTTGATTGCAAAAACCATGCTTGGTCCAACTAAAAGTAAAAGCAAGATCATGAACAAGTAGGCAGGATGAGTTTGGAGCAATCCAAGAGAAAAGAACAAGTTTTCAATAAATGCTCTAAAAATCCAAGAAATCTTTCAAAATCTCAAATGAAACCAATTTTGCTCATGATACAAGTATAAAAACAATTTTTCACCACGATCATGAGATTTATTATTATTATTTTCTCCCCCTTTGAAAATGCATTTTCCATATTTTCTCCCCTTTTGCCAATATAGTCATCAAGAGAGCATATATGCATAAAATGCATCCAAAAGAGTTTTGAAGATTATCTAAGTGATCATTTGGACAAAGTATAACACCAAGCTACTTAAATTCAGATTATATCAAACTAAGTCATATCCAATTGCATATTTCAATATCCTTGCAAGCAAGCATTAAAATAAATTTTTGCTATTTTTTATGATTTCAAAAAGAGCAACGCTTGGCATAATTTCAAGACTAGAAATAAAGACAAATCATGAATTAAATGGATATACATTTTGGGAAGCTACAAGTGTATAAAAGAACCCTCTTGCTAAATTATCTTTTGTAAATGCAATTTTCATAATTTAACTCACAAAATGTGGTTTAGAGAGCTTATCATAGCAAAGCACATCCTTGACTAGGAGCCAGCGACAAAGGCCTCCTAGGCTTCACTCTCTTCCATATTTTTGTTTTCATTTGCATTTTTCAGTTTGATTGACTCATGCCATAATCGACCATCTCAAACATGATACTTAAAAGAGTAGTCTTGGTCATACACAATACACTCCAAGTTTATCCCAAGTGTAATGGAAAGCAGTCGCTTGAATGTAGGGTGTTGAGATTATTTTTTAGAACACAAAAGTCGATATTTCATCATTTTTTGGTACTTAGATTCATAAGAAGAAAGAGGATTTTAATATGAAACAATCTAGCTTAACCCAAGTTGCTCGAGGAACTCTAGTAGAAACCCAAGATTTCACACAACATGGCACAATCACCTAGTGATAAAATATAGCAAGTAAAAGCTACGGTTTTGTTTGGTTCATGGCCAACTTTGTTATAACTAAACTTAGGCAAAGTGTGGCATGCCACAAAAGTGTGGCCAACAAATTACTAGTCACAAGTTTGACAAAGTTAGGCAAGAATTTAAGTGTATGACATGTGGTCCATAGGTTTACAAATCACGGCAAACCATAATTGTGGCAACAAACCAAACAACTACCTAAGAAATTATGGCGTGACTAATGTTAGGCATGGCAACCTTAGGCATCAAACCAAATAGGCCCTACAAGTTTCATCAAGTTTCCATTAAAGCTCAATTTTAAATTTCAGCAACCTTAGCATGATAAATAAATACCAATTTATACATGATTAAGCTAGCAATGATCCCCAAAAGAGTAGCAAAGTGCATATCATGATAATTAATTCAAATGCATAATAGATAAAGCTCAGGAATAGAAAATAAAGTTTATATGCAATGCATGATGATTAGTTTCACAAACTCCCCCACACCACATGAGTCAAATTTTAAGCACAATTTTGATTCAAGTTGAGTTATTAGCAAAATTATATCTAAAATTTTCAAATGAACTCAACTGAAAACAGAGACAAAAGATGCGAAGAGAAGGTCGGCAAACTAACATCCTATGTGGACTATGAAGTATAGATAAGATGGTGAAGAACACTACAGCTCAAACTCGTTCTCATCTTTCCCATATGACTAACATAGAAAATCTGACACTATAGGCTCGAGCTAGGGAGTACACATAGACCCTACTTACCCAGGGGGCCAACACCGGCTAGATCTACAAGACTGTGAGGGAACTCAACCTAGAGAGAAGAGAAACAGCTAATTAAGAATGATAGCAACCTATAGCATATGATGAGAGTTCCATACAAAGCATGCTAGAAGTCTAGATGAATTGAACTCTAAAGCAAAGACTTAGCTCCACAACACCCAGAAAATGCAACAAAAGAGAAGTATTGAAAATAAACATATATAAAACATATAATACAAACCAACCCCCCATCAAGTGATGCCGTAAGGGCTCACGACTCCAAGTTCTGCTCTCAAGGCTACAAACCTAAAGCTATCTAAAAGCTTGGTGAAGATATCAGCTATCTGGTTGTCACTCTTCACAAACTGAAGCACTATATCACCCCTCTCCACATGGTCTCTAAAGAAATGATATTTAATGTCTATATGCTTGTTCCTGGAATGTTGCACTGGGTGTTTGGCAATATGAATGGCAAAAGTGTTATCACAAAAAAGTGGAACACTATCTATGTCTAACCCAAAGTCCCGCAAGGTCGATTTCATCCAGAGTACCTGACTACAGTAACTCACTGCAGCAACATACTCGGCCTCGGTGGTGGACTATGCAACTCTAGATTGATCCTTAGATGACCAAAAAACAAAAGAAGCGACAATGAATTGACAAGTGTCAGAAGTGATCTTCATATTTGTGCCACAGCCAGCAAAGTCTGCGTCTAAAAAGGCTATAAGGGACAAATAAGAAGATGAAGAGTACCAAATACCATAGTCAATTGTAGTTCGAAGGCATCTGAAGATGCGCTTCACCGCTTGGCGGTGAGAGGCACAAAAAGAAACCTATAATCGAGAACACAAACATACTCCGGCCTCGAGGCAATGATATATAAGAGGGAGCCAATCATGCTTCGTAACTCATTCTGATCAACTGGCTCACCATCCTTGTCAGGCTCGAGGACAGAAGTAGTGGCCATAGGAGTCATCACCGGCTTCCGTCAGACATGTCAAAGCTCCTTAAGAGGTCTCAAGTATGAGATGTGTTTCTATGCTCTTCCTTCTAGTACAAGTTGCACAAATCTTGAAGCAAGCGAAGGGGTAAGTAATCACCATCTACCATTCATTCATGCTTTAATAGTTGTGCAACTTTTAAAAGGAAGAGCATAGAAGTACCTTTCCTCAAGTATACTTGTCTTAATGCAAAAAAATACCCTTCTAAGTCTGCTTGATCTGAAAGATGAGGAAGTAGCTCAACTCGTCCATCATGCTCATCTCAAACTCAGTGCTCATCACATCTGAGAACTAATATGAGAATGCAAGGAGCTGCAAAAAATAATATCATTGACATAGATCTGGACGAGAAGAAAGTCTGAGTCTAAATGTCTAACGAACAAGGTCTTGTCCACTTTACCTATCTCAAAACCATGACTCAAGAGGTTAGAATTAAACCTCTCATACTAAGCTCAAGGAGCTTGCTTTAGTCCATAAAAAGCTTTAGAAAGCTTGAAGACATGGTTTGAATACTTAGGGTTTTCAAATTCTAAAGGTTGTGTGTCTAATATAAATCTCTTCGTCCATGAAACCATTGAAGAATGCACTCCTGACATCCATTTGATAAAGCTTGAATCTCTTGGATGCTGTGAATGCGAGTAGAATCCTAATGGCATCTAGTCTTGCTATAGAGGCGAAAGTTTACTCAAAGTCGAGACTCTTGATCCGAGAGAAACCCTAAGAGACTAGCTTAGCCTTATTCCTCATAACTACCCCATACTCACTCTGCTTTTTCTTGAACACCCATTTGGTCTCATTGATATTATAAGTTTATAAGAGAAAATTGTCATTCTGCCACTTTCGAGAGTTGGTTTCGCCCAAATGCCACTCTGAATATTGCACACTATAAAATGCCATTTTCAAGAGTTGTCAACTCGCTGGCATGCCATTTTAGAGTTTCCAACCCATTTTTGTGTTCAAATGACCGTTTTGCCCTTTTGTTTCGTTGCTCTTGGCTGATTCTTTTTTTGTTAGGTTCGTTCCGTGGTTCGCAGTTTCATCTTCTCGTTTGCTGTTTTCCGCGACTTGCGGTGCCGGCCGGTTCTTGTCCTCGCCGCGTCATGCAAGCTCTTGATCACGGTAACCATCACAGAACTGCCAAGATTGCAGCTTCATACTTCATCTCAATAATTAAAATTAATTATTGACAATATGAGAGAGACCTGCGAGTGGGCCCAAGGGCAAAATGGTCATTTGAACACGAAAATGGGCTGAAAATTATTTTAAAGCTCTAAAATGGCATGCCAGCGAGTTGACAACTCTTGAGAGTGGTATTTTATAGTGTGCAATATTCAGAGTGGCGTTTGGGCGAAACCAACTCTCGAAAGTGGCAGAATGACAATTTTCTCAAGTTTATAACTAGATGAGGGCTTGACAAGCTGCCATACTACCTAGACGAAGACCTCTCTAAAATAAAGCTACCACCAACCGGTAGTAACGCACCTTGTACTACCACCACTCCAACTGCCGTTGTTACAGCCTCAAAGCCTGCACCGACTCTTCTGGCCATTGACATCGCCGTAGCTTTGTAGACAAATTTCTCAAATTGCTTCATTTTAAAATCTAATTTAAACTCAAATCTAAACATATCTTATCTAAATATTATCAAATACACATTACAAACATAAATAAACCTTCCCGTGAACTTTCTAGCAAGTCACTAGCGTCGGATACCATAGGGCGTGTGAGTGTTAGCGACTCCCTGCCCAAAATAGCGATGACACTCGCGATCACAGCGAGAATGGCCGACAGCGGGGTACGGTTCGCTCTGGTCCAGTGGGCGAGCCACACCAAGGTCAAGTCGGGCCTTCGCAGGATGTAACTTCCCGACCGAAGCTAAAGGAAGGTTATCCTCTCAAAAACAAAATTTATAGGTGATTAAATCACCTTTCACTAATCTATCAGTAATTTGACGTGTTAATCATCTGCTCCGGAGTGTGTACTGGCCGGTAATAGTGGGTTAAAGAAAGAAAACACGGCAACACGGATGCTTTGCATAGGGCTGATGATTTGTGATTTCCGGCATACGAGTACTAAGATCAGCCAACGTTGCTGCAGATTATTGTCATAGGGTGCGTTAGTTACCTGTACATATATGAAATAGTTTTAAGGAAAAATATTATCCATACGTTTGATTGGTTGAATAGAACCAACCTATTTATCTAAAATAAATAATATAAATTTAAAAAATATTCTCTTTAAATAATGAACCATCTTATTTACCTAAAATAATAAAAATAAATAATACAAAATCATTCTATTCTATCCCATTCAACTTGATCCCATGGATCAAACACACCCTAAGGAAACCGGTTGTTCAGATCTGATTGTTTTTGGTGTTTTCAGGTATGAATTTAGGTTCTCCAATCTGTTTACCTGCTTACGGTTTTCTGCGTCCCAAGCGAACAGGTGAACAACGGAGAAGTGCCTCCGCGGGATTTCCGAACAGTGAGAAATCGGGCAAATGGGCACAACAGATGGCATTCATTGCTCAGACGTATGAAATTTCTTCTCATGGATGCTCAAAGCATCTCCGAAGTCTGACATGCGAAGTTTGTTCATAATTCATCATCGCAATGACACAAAAATCAGAAGACAAATTAAAAAGAAGCATATATAGGGTTTGACTAAAGAAAAGAAGCTTCTGTGTAGGCTCAGAAGGAAAATAAAGAGGGTTATCCGTCACTGGAAAATCAGAAACACGGACCAATCTTTTCTTCATCACATCCTACAAAGATCCAATTTCACAAAGAGAAGACAGAGAGAGAGAGAGAGAGAGAGAGAGAGAGAGAGAGAGGCAATGGAAAAGAGGCCATCAGAGACTTAAATACTGAGAATCACATCAAGGATCATATTGTTGCAGTTTTCTCTCATCATCTGACGTATACAGCGATCGCCCCCGGAAGAAAAACACCCAAACAAATAACGAAAGCTACCTAAGAGAAACAGGAATACCACGAAGAAATCAAGTATTCACATAGTCATAGCAGGAAAGATCAACATATAAAGAACTCTACGAAATAACAAGGAACTGGATGCCCAGGAGAGACGGCCGCAATTGCAGAATGCGGCCGACGCCGCAGTTACATGCCTCCTCCACTCTCCTTATCTCTCCTTATAAAGGCGTGGAGAGAAGAAACCCTAAAAGGCCGAACCTGTGTAAAATGGGCCGGGCCCGTTTACAGCACAGCACAGTACGATCTGATCGATATCAAGAAGATCCGATCAGTCAACGAAGGAGGGATCTAGATTCTAAAATCATGGCCGCCCATTTTATTTCAAGCGCTCCAGATCGTGCGTACTGTTCGGTTTCAGGTGCGGCGGCGGAGGCTCAAGGTAACTCCAATGCTGTGCCTGTACGCGTTCCGACAGGCCGTCTGAGATACGAGTTGTATTTGTGCACAGACTGTTCGTGTTTGAACGACCAGCTCGTCCTATCGCTAATTGGAACTCTAACCCCAGCAAGAAATCCAGAAAGTCCAATGCGATTTAACCTCGAGCAAATAGTGCCGCTCTGTACAATTGAACCCTCTAAAATTCTGATGGAACCTGAACAATTACACTTATATATTCTGTTTATTTGTAGTTTTTCACGGAGTACAGCGTATCTCATGGAACCTGAACAATTACACTTCTATATTCTATATATTTATAGTTTTCACAGAGTGCAGGTTCTGATTTATGCCAAACCAGCTGCAAATTATTTTTAGAGAATATAATACGTAGGACGCATACCCTACTCACACGCACTCATCATGTCCCTAATTAGCATGTGGTCCCTATTGTAAAGCTCTACGTACAACCTAAGCATAAGCATATATGCTGAGTCTTGGCGCTGCACCCTTCTAGCGTTTCTCCCATATCCATCGGCTCGGCCTGAAAATCTGCCGGAGGAGTGCCATCTTGGGAACGTTCCAGTGTTCGACATGCCTGAACGGCAACTGCATCCGTCAGTCATCACACGCACAACACATGGATATCATATACAGAGGCCAAATGATCGAGTACCTGCACACCTTCCCGGACTCAGCATCGAAGTAGTATTCCGTGTACCCGGTTGCTGAAAATACAGGGAGAGACTCGTGAAACTAGTTCAAAACACGTCTCGGGTAGGAGCAAATTTACACCGACGGAACAGGTCGGTCGGCAGCTGCCTGGACATGCTGCAGGACGGCGTAAAACTTACCGGAGAGAATAGGCCTCCACGGGAACGACATGATGCAGCTGAAACGCCAGCGCCCAATAGATTTGTCCTGCAGCCCAGCGGCGACAGCAGCAAGCATGAGCAACAGCGCCAAGCAGGGGTAGAGTAACGCTTGCAAAGTCTTAATTGCTACTGCTGTACAATTGGCACGGGAAATGTATCGATCGCACCTCGAGATCCTCCCATTTGGTGAGCTTCATGTTGGACTTCTCTAACAAAGACCCAAAGTTTGTGCAATTCCTCTTGAAGCGCCGTAGGCCTCTGAATGAACCCGCTGGATCGGCAAACTCGCAGTCCTCTTCGTACGCTTTGAGCGTGAGGGCCCCTGTAATTTCAGAAATTTTAAGTACATTATGTTGGTATTATATAATGGATAGTACAAATTAAATTTAACTATTAATTTGTTAAAAATATTTTCACTGCTATATTATCAAATAAATTGTTAATAAATATTAGTTAATCTGAATTTAATAGGTCGAAAAGAACAAACAGTTTATATTGAATTTAATGTACCATAAACAAATTCCATAATAAACATAGGGAACAAACATAAATGTGTTGCTATCCAGAAAAGATTTCTCTAAGCATTCCAGACCGGTTCAGATTTATAACCGAGAGTCAGAGATGCATCACTAGTTTAAGCATTCCAGACCTGTAACGAAGTATGACCGAGCGAAGTCATCCTTGATGGCGTCGGCCACCTGCGCGCGGTCCAGGAACTCCAACGCGCCATCTTCTGTAGCTCCGGCGTCTTCCTCTGGAGAAGGCGACGGCCGGAAGAACGACGCGGCGACGCCGAGGAGCTCGGAGCCGTACCACGCGGCCTTGAGGACAGCGTTCTCCGAACTGGAGGACATCTCGGCGCCCGAGCCAGGGGAGCCGGGCTTCTCCCCGTGAAGTCGGAAATGACGGGGGGAGTGGAGAGCTGACCGCCGGAGTAGCACGCCGGTGGTCCGGCAGTGATGGCCGGCGGGGAGGGTAGAAGGAGGAGCGGGTTGCAGCATAGCCATACCTTTTCTTGACGGCGCTCCGGCCGCGCCAACAAGGGACAGTGAAGTGGTGGCAAAGCCACTTGTTTGGCTTTGGCGGAGTACTGTATATTGGTCGTGTTGTAGTATGGGGTTCAGATTAATTGCAGAAGAAATGGATTTTTCTGAGGTTCTAAAATATGTGGTTAACAGCATGTAGAGAGTTAGAGTGTGTTTGGTTCATATAATGAGGTTGAATGGGATGAGATGGTCCTGAACCATTTGGTTCAGCATCTAAATGGAATATTCATCAAAATTGTATCACTTGATCCAGGATGGGATGGTTCCATTCAAGCAACCAAAAATATGGATGATTTTTTTCTTAAACCATCTCATAAATGTACCACTTGATACAGGCAACCAAACGCAACTCCACCGAGTTGTATTGCCAATTTCAGACCAAATAATTAAAAAAAACAATAAAAGGAGGAATACACTACAAAGTTATGCAAACTAATGTTAATAAATTATGAAACAATCCAGTTAAATTCTTTCTCTAAATGTATATCAAATTGGTGGAACAGACTATGAAATAAAGTTATTCACACTACAGATAAAGATATGTTCTTAGTATTTCGGCTTGCACCGTGTATTAATTCTTCATTTTACTTTTGCATTGTCCAAGTCAGTCCAAACCGGCCGGCACCGGCACCAAATGTGTTGCTCTGCAGCATTGGGCCGTCGAAACACGAGTACAATTGAACGTTGAACGGTGTATTGCTTGCCAGTATTAGTCTGCAAAAGCTTAAACACTTTAGGCTCATGGGTAGGGGTGGAAATGGAGCTAAATCATTGTTTTTTCGAGTTTTTTTTAAATTAACATAGTTTGATTTAATATGATTTT
Source organism: Rhipidocladum racemiflorum (assembly GCA_036346355.1). Lineage (NCBI taxonomy): Eukaryota > Viridiplantae > Streptophyta > Magnoliopsida > Poales > Poaceae > Rhipidocladum > Rhipidocladum racemiflorum. The sequence goes on along the minus strand of CM070576.1, from coordinate 62,452,587 downwards.
ATTTACAATTTGGAAGTATTTTTAGAGTCGAGCCAACGAGCCGAGCTAGAGCAAAAACCAATTTCATTCAAAATTAACCCATTCAATGATTAATCAAAAAACAAGTGTAATTAGAGCAATTTTGAACCGAACGACTTTTTTTTCCAGCCTTACTCATGGGGAGGTTGGAAACACGTTACAAACAAGAGACAACTAATTTCAGATCACTCAGTTCATTTGTACTTCGCCACGTATTCCATGAGTAATAATGAAAATGTGCGGAGACATCAGATGATAGTAGGTTGTACTGGCTGAGCTGTGACCAGGGTTCACAAAACCGACGAAAACCGCTCGAAATTCGCGGTTTTCGACCGTATCGAGCCGGTTCGAAATTCTAAACCGCTCGATAAACCGATTCAATTAAAAAAATAATTCAAAAATTCAAAAAAATTATGCGATGTAAATCGATCGAAAACCGGTGAAAACCGAGCGATTTTTTGAAAAAACCGACGAAAATCGCTTAAAAAACCGATCGTCCAAAACGTTCAACTCACCGATCGGTTTTTCGAGAAAACCGAATGGTTTTCGTTTTTTTTTAAATTTTGTTTTGAATGTTTTTTGTTCAAATGCTCGGTTTTGAAACTCTTCGGTTTCTAACGATTTTCCAGCGATTTTTGGCTCGATATTTTCGAATTTCCAATTTCGGTTTTCCAACGGTTTTTTCGGTTTCGGTTTGGTTAACCCTGGCTGTGACTCTTGAGGATGGTTGTTCGGTCAGTTCGACATGCACAGGCACATGCGAAGTTCAATTTGGTTTCACTACTATAGAGTAGTATAATACTATCATTTTATCTACATTGATTCTTATTTTTTTTAAAAAAAATCGATTATGATAGCAGATTCGACAAAGATGTTAAGAATTAGCGGAAAATCACCACAATCGGTTCTAATGTTAGAACCAATTGTCCTAAGAACCGATTGTAATGTGCATGGCACATCACAATTAGTTATTTTCTTCGAACCGAGTGCGATGTGAAAATGCACATCACAATCAGTTTTTAGGTTAGAACCGATTGTGATGTTAAAATCTAAGAACCAATTGTAATGTGCCTTGTTATGTTTTATATCTCGGGTTGAACTCTTCTCTGTTATTGTTCTAGAGGAAACAAATCGTCACCGCCCCAAAAACACAACAAACTCTGGTTGAAACTAGTATTTGGATGATAAAATATGAAATCATTGAGGATGGGTGTTAAGAGGGTAAGTTGAAGTCCTAGCTTGAGGAGATTTCCCCTCTATTTGCCTTCATTTGTGAGTTTCTTCAAAAGATGAACATTCCTTTAAATCCTTTCAAATTTGCACTAGAAAATTCGATTTTGATTTGGTGAACGTGTTGCATGTCATTAGTGATATGGTTCAAACCAATACTTGGGTTAGAAATTATGAAATCCTCGAGGATGGGTGTTAACAGGGTAAAGTTGAACCCCTAGTTTGGAGATTTATCCTTATTTGTGGTTTTCTTCAAAAGGTGAGCATTCCTTCAAATTCCTTTAATTTTGCACTAGAAATAAAATTTGATTTTTATTTGGTGAATGTGTTACATGTCATTATTATTGCTATAGTTAATATGATCAATGTTAGAGTTTAGGCTGTGTAACCTACGTCTCCCGTTCGAGAGTGCTTGTTTATAAATATGCTGAAATGGCATATTTATAAGCAAGCGGTCTCGAATTGTCCACGTTTTTTGGATAGTTCTAGGATATGTGGTTTGAGCAAGTTCCTAATGAAGCTGTTATACAACCCGAGAGAAAATTTCGACAGTATCTCCCTGGTGTTCTCCGGATACACACACTCTTAACCTTGTCAACTACATCAAGCAGACATTGCATGCTGAGGCAAAAAAGGACTTCATGCTCTTTTCGTACCACAAGGAGTAAGTACTACTCTAATGATTTTATCCTTCAATTGCTTGTACGCATGTAAACCATATATGAACTTATTTTCTTGCACTGCATACCATTTTAAAAGCAACCATTTGGTTCTACTCGTGGTCGCTCCGAGTGAAAACAAAATATACACTTTTAACTCGCTCAAGAAGAGACTAATGGCCTACATGATCAAGCCTATTTTTCAAAAGTAAGTACATTCCTTTAAACTAACACTTTCTATAATTAACCACGTTCATTTTTTTGTCTCAATAATATCTCTCCAATTTATGTAGGGCTTTCTTGTCGTACGTTATCGAAGGAGGGCTACACGACGACAAATGATGCGACCAACTAGAGTAGAAGCGTTTCAAGATACAAGTGCCTAGCATAGGATTTTTTTCCTGACATATATTTTTCATCTCCTAATTTGTTTTTCTTTGCTTACAGTGTCATCAACAGGGGTGCGATGACCTGTGTAGCTTCTACGTCATGCATCACATGCTGATCCTGGTCGGTGGCTCATACCTTTTCCCTAAGGTATATGTACATACATAATACACTCAGATTTTTACATGTTTATTTTAAAACTTAAATTAGTGCACTACTTTCTATTTTGTAGAAACTCAATATCCCCCTGAAGAGCTTAGACAATAAAGATCTCAACAAAATACAAGACCACTTATGCATGTGGTACTGAACAGAAGTTATAGCGGAGGAGGTAGGTATAAAAACGTGATAGGCTCGTACTAGTCTATATATGTAAATAATACTATATCATGTGAATATGATATGTGTACTGTGAATGTAATATGCTTGTGTTGTAAATGTTATGTGCTATGTAAACAATATTATCTATTGTGAATGTTCTGTGATATTATGTTAGATATTGGGAATGTATGTGTACTGTGAATGTTATGTATTGTAAATATGTATATGCTGTGAATCTGTGGCTGTTTTCAGATAGTGTACAGTGATAATATGGTCATTACAATTGGTTCTGAGACCAAACCGATTGTGATATCACCCTCATCGCAATCGGTTCTGACCTAGAACCGATTGTGATGACCGTATTATCACCATCGCGCAAAACCGACTACGATATAACCTTCTCATCGTTGTCTAAAGACTTTGTATCGCTACCAAAAACAACTGTAATGACGAAAAAGAATCGATTATGATGTATATTCCTATAGTAGTGTTTGGAATTGAAGAACATGTACGTAGTCTTGGACTTGCACTTGTATAGTAACAAATATTCTGCGACTATATATGAAAAGTTGAAAACGGGACTATGAATGTGGAAAGGAGAGACACGGTGAGACTGCTACCTGAAACCGTCCAATATAGAACTCTAATCAATTAACTTCGTCAGCTGTCTAGTAGGGCATGTGTTCTGACCTGTGAAGCTTGCTCCTCAAGTACTACTAAACCGCTTAGTTGTCTCATTTTCATTCGAAGTGTTGGACCTCATGCACGTTCTTCCCTGCCCAAGAACGCTGATCGCGAACTGTCTAAGGACGACTCAATTAAGCATGTTCCAAACATGAAGCAGTGCTACCGTGCATGCATGTGCGATGACCAACCAAACGATTACAATGGCAGTTTCGGGCAGCAATCAGAAAGTCTGACCGTGTAAGTGATGCCATTTGCCCGGCGATCTTTCAGGCCACCTCAGTTTAGGCTTCCTAGAAAGTAAATATGGATGCAGGCTGCAGATAATGGCCTGGCATGCGGCTATGCGAGCTAGTGAGATATAGTATGATTTGGACATGCTAATAACTGGGTACTAGTGTAATATTTGCACATCGCAAGAAGAAGGAGGAGGAGGAGGAGGAGGACGGCAAGCGAGATTGTTGGAGTTAGACTGGTTCTGTACGTGCACGTGAGCATGCAACTTTCTAGTTTCTTGACGAAAAGTGAAAGCATGTTGAAAGTTGAAACTGTCAGCTAATATATATGCGCGCACACTATTCACGTCCGTAATTCCAATCCTAATCGTTTCCATGGATGGATTGCTTTATTAAATGGCCATTGCCAATACGAATGTGTAATTAAGTTTTTCGATATGCAGTGTGATGTATGCAGGCAAGGCAACGGGTCAGCCTGGCCGGATGCCTGGCGTTTTGATGATCAATGCACATGCAGTCAAAGAACATATCCGGTGCATCTAAGTTATAGTGCATCTCGGTGCATCTTCTTTAAAATACAGTGCAAACAGTCATGAATATTTTCAAAAAAAAAAACTGTTTAGATAAGTCATGATGCAATCAAGTATTCTACAAAAATTCAACTAGAAATGCAACGTATATAAGTAGAAAAAAAGAGATAAATTTCAGTGAATAGTTGCCTTTTCTTTCCTTTTACTTTTGGATTTTATTTTCAGCATAATTTGTCTTTTTTTTTTGTTTCTCCATGTGTACATCAAATTTATATTTGAAATTTAGTGGCATGATATACTGATTTTGTGTTAATGTCGTTAGATTTTTTTCATAAAATTTACTCCGTTTTTTAGAAAGATACATGGAGATGGCACACAGACTAAGAAGATATTGAAAATGATTAGAGTACCCTTAATTATTATCACTACGAACTATATTCAATGTATGGATGTAAACAATATAAAGTAAAGATGGATATTTATTAGAGGTATAGAGGAAACATCACACTAATTTTACATTAAATTATAAAATAAATAATATATTTATAAACAAAATAAAAAAAATGCCGTATAAATTTGAACAGCAGAAGCACATTAACCTCAGTACGGTCATGCACTGTTGCCTTGTCAAACCACTTTACTAAGGTCTTGTTTGGCAAAGCTTCAGCTCCACTAGATCTGTGGATCTGATAGAGCTGGGTAATTCTAGCTCTACTAGATCCGTAGAGCTGGAGCTATGGGTATATTAAAAGTGTTTAGATAAATCATCTTATTTTCATTTTAGAATAAAAATTTAAATTTAATTCATTTTATTTTAGCCTACAAGTTTTGAAGGCATTCTTTGTCCTTGAGAATCAAGATGTCGTACGTCCCCACTGCTGGCTCTGTAGCTTCTCGCTTGTTCTATTTCCTTGGTTGTCCGGTGTTCGATTCTGTGTACTTGTTTTGGTCTTGCTGAGCTTACCTGTCGGAGTCCATTCGCTGGTCAGAGAAGTGCAGACATCTACGGCACGGGTACACGCGTGCTTATTTTAGACCACAGGCCAACCATCCGCTGAACGCGAGTTTCTTGGAGAATGTAAGTCTACATACATGTGCAACGCAAGCTGCGGATCAAGAAAAAAAAGGGGTCCCGTCATGCATTTTCTTCTGCTTTACACGATCGAGAAAATTGTGCATTCTCTCCGGCCTTCGATCACCACATCAGATCAGTCCATCGACCACGCACGCTTTTCTTCGACCGTCCACAAAGTTTGCATGAGAAACAAAAGCAACAGGTGCGCGGCCAACTGTACAAGTGCTGTGGTTAACTGCACTACAGCTTCACTTGGTGAGAGAGAGGGGAGAAACATTGCCGTCAAATCAACGATGATATGTCTTCACACACAAGACACACGAGAGAAAATATAATCAACTGTGATAAGACTGAAAGAGTGTTGGTTCCAAAATAGACCAATTTTAATAAGACTGAAAGGGTGTTGGTTTCAAAACAGATCGAAAGTGGCGAGCTAAGTCTAGCTCAGTCGATGGGATCCGATCCGATCACATATCTATGAAGGTTAGGTGCAGCATATGTGTAACGAGGCGGATGAGGGCTATCGCACGAAGAGATGCGAGCGGGCAGCGGTCAGGGCGACGCCCCGTCTCTTAAGAGAGGCGCGCCGTTGAAACGCGAACGCGCACGGCGCGAAAAATACGGAGAAAAAACGGGTCGATCGTACCGAGCGACGACGTGGCACATGTCAGGGGCCAAGAATATGTTCCCTATAGGATAGTTAATATATATGTATGTAAAGCGTGTATATTGATGTACATATATTTATAGTTTAGTTGTTGTTTTTATACCATGAATGCCACTGGCTAATTTTTTGTAAAAAAAAGAAACATAGACTGAAAGAGTGAAAGCTACTCGACACGCAAGCAAGCTGCCGTCCTGTCGGTGGCACAGAATTTTGGCGGCCGCTGTGTACGCCCGATCCCCCTGTCACGCAGTACGGATGATAGGCTCTGACTCGTCCAGATTCACGGTCTCACATCGTGCGCATAGCCGCAGGCCCATAGCAGCAACGCGGAACGTTGCCCCCGGCGCCGTCCTTCGTGTTAGCGCACCAAAAACTGGTTGTTTGCGTGGTAATGTGCTTTGGGAAAAAGGACGACAGGCAGTACTATCTCGCAACATAGGACGAATTTGATTATGAAATTTTATACGTAGGTGGGGTAAGTTGAGATGTACATCCATGATTTTTTCAGAATTTTTTGAAATATTTTTAGTAGGATTGCACGGTGGTTGCACGAAAACTTTAATTACACTGGATATATTGCCAACTTCTATCATTAGTATCTGTTGTTTAAATTTTTTTCTGCTTAGATATTTCTGCAATGATATTTACAAGGCACTATCAGTTGTAGATTTTGTAATTGAATATCTAAATATCATAAATGCATCGAGACAACAGTTTGTTCAATCAGGATCGTCTTAAAATATGAATATTTGTAGCGCTTTCATCTCCTTTTTTATTATAATGTTGATAGTTTCCAAGGCAAAATCTATTTATTTCACAGTTTATCCTGAACACTATTATACTCTGATTTATCGCTTCCACTTCATCCTCATCCCCGAACGAGAATACTATATGCATCCTATTTTCACTTGGTATTATGTAGGAATAGGATTATTTCGATGGTTCTCTATTTCGTCCAACTATATATTTCATGAAATATAGAACCATCAAAATAATCATGTTTCTGCACAAAAATCGAAGTGAAAATAGAATGCCTATGGTATTCTCATTCGGGGATGAGGATAAAGTGATAGTGATAAATCAACGTATTACAACTTTAAGGACGAATTGTGGTATGAAATGGATTTTACCTCGAATTCATCAACATTATGCCAAGAAGGGAGATGAAAGTGCTACAAAACTTCATATTTTAAGATGATCCTGATCAAATAAATTGTTGCATCGATGCATCTAGGATGTTAGATATTCAATTACAAAAATCTATAATTGGTTTTGCCTTATAAATGTCATTGTAGAAATATCTAAGCAAATAAAAATTTTGAACAACAGATACTAATGATGAAAGTTCTGTTGAGGGGTGTAGGAAAAATATTTGGTTCCAATAAGCAAGACACTATTAAGTTATTGCATTCAAGATGAGCAAATATTAAGGATAATATTATGTGATAATATATTGACAAGATATATATTTCATAGATCAAGACAAGAAGATCTCATAGCTTTTTCATGTCTACCATCATATGTGCCATAGTTTTCGCAACAGAGGCTCTTACCAAATTATATTTCCATTAATTTAGATCTGACACATATAGAAATAAAGAGAGTATGCTTATATAACATGATGACTGATGCTCATCATAAGTGCTGTCGGCTTACTAACCAACAGGCACCCTAAGGCCAAGATTGCTTGAGAGAGATTGGTTGGGGCTTTTGTGGTAACGCTCCAAAGGCGGAAGAAGCCCGGATGTTGGAAGCAAGCAAGAAGGCGATCGAGTTTACCGAGGTTAAGACCCTCGAAGGAGTAATAACCCTAGTCTGCTTGGTGGTTTCCTCTGAGTTCAAGGTTCTTACAAAATTTTGAGGAAGAAGACCCTCTCGAGGTTCTGCCTTAACCCAATAATCAACAACCATCTCCCATGCATCCTAGCTCCCTTTTATACTCGGAATTTGGTGGCGCATGGGGCTTACAAGCTAGCGTAAAGCAAGCGTCGACACGATACTCTACGGTGCATTTAATGCACCGTCATACTCTCTTACATCACATTTAATGTTTGTCCTAGGCTGACTTAGACTTTGCCTTGGGCCCGCTTTATCTGTCTGCATGCTCACTTGAGGAGAGAGGGGATGTCGATTGGCGCCCACCATCGTGTCTTGCGCCCTAGGGAAGGCCAGCGCCGCCACACCCATGACCTTCATACCACACCAGTGTCATGCGCCCGTCTAGCATTAAATACCCTTGACCCTTCGCCTGCCTGATTCTGGGGTTGATTCTCGGGAAATACGCCCACAGAGTGGCTGAGCATGCCATCCTCTTAGCGAGCACCTTGGTGATCGCCTCGGAGTGCACGACGCATCACATCACTGGGCGAGCACCTTCGCTGGTCGCCACAGGAGTGGCACGAGCCTGTCCTGGGCGAGCACCTTCATTTGGTCGCCCAGGAGTGGCTGAGCAGCCACGCCCTCTGGGCGAGCACCTTGGCTAATTAGTCGCCTCGAGGAGTGGCTGAAGCATACGTCCTCTTGGCGACAAGTGCCTTTGGTACAGTCGCCTCAGTGGCACAGGCATACGCCATCCTCTTAGCGGCGATGCCAATGCGGCTGGCATTAGGTACCCAGCTTATCTGTGTGATGGCCCGGGCCCACGAGGAGTGTCTTTATTCTTTCTTTTTCTTCGTCGGACGGTTCAATCTCGGGTGGGGCCATAAATGCTGCATGCCCGTGGTCTTTAAAAAGCTTGTCTCTTTTTCCGGTCCGAGGTGAATCTGCGGTAGTTCAGTGGCCGTGGGGGCGTGCCACCTCCCTTGAAAAATGCTTTGGTTTTCCCAGCATCCAGAACCGCGTCTCTTCGACTTTTTCGCCAGGCTCTCCCTTGAATTCTTATAAATAAGCGGCGGCGAGGGGCATGTTCCGTTTTCGCTTTAGCCTCTGCTCCTTCCTGCCAGCTTCCTTTACGCCTTAGTGACTCGATAGCCTCTCAGCTCTGTCACTCCCTCCTTCAGCTGTGGAAGAGAATGCCGCTAAATGCTCCAAGGTGATCGCTCGCGGCGCTCTCATGCCGCAGCGAAGCTATCGCTCCCGATGGCCAGGAAGTCATCTTCTTTGTCACAGGCGATGATGGCGGGCTTGGTCCATCCCATCTCGAGACTTCTACATCGCCGTCCTCAACTTCTCGACATTCACAACATCCACCTTCCACTAACTCCATTGTGCTCCTCTCAGTCTTTGCCACTTCAGTGAGATGTTCATAGGGGTAATGCCCAATCTTCTCCTTTTCCGCTACTTCTTTCGCTCACGTCGGCGAGGCTCCGGCATCTCGGGTCTTTGCCATCGCGACTAGAGGCGGGGCGTTGCGCTACATTCAATGGAGACCCGATCCGGTGGAAAATGTGGCGCCACGAATGGTTGTATGTTGAAAACCGATAGCGGCATTGAAATACAGGGCTTCCACCGAAGCGGTGGGCGACAAACTGCCCAGGATCTTGATGCGCCCGATCGCTCGAAGCTACTTGCAATGTTGGCTCGGGTTGATCCACTGCCGACGAACGAGGTGACGGAGGCATGGTTCTCCGAGGACCGTGTCGGAGGATTAATCCTTTCTTGCGCCGCCACCGTCGGCTGGCACTATCTCGGGCGTGGATGGCGGGACTCGGGCGATTCACTGGAGGTAAGCTTTATACCTTCCTTCTTCATCATCATCATTCTTTCATCATTTTTTTTTGTCGGTGTGGGGAGCTTTGGGCGCGCGTGATCGCTTCCTGGATGGCGGCCCAGGCTTGATTAGCAACGCGTTCACCTTCCAGAAATTGCGCTTCCACTCTCTGACATGCATTTCGGGATAGGCGAGAGAAGTCGTCAAGCGTGCCCAAGATGGGCGCCATGGGGCGCCCATCATCGTCCATCAAGGGCCTGATAATCGCGGCACTCTGAGCGACCGAGGAGGAACAAGCGTCTGCCGACGACACTCCCCGAGCGATCCAGTAAACCCGCGGCTAACGGGGGCCATCTTCGTCGGCCGGCTGAATCTCCCAGCAGCGGCCCGCGAGGACTTCCTCCTGTGCGAGGGCTCTTTATCAACGGTCGCGGCAACGCTCCGCCTCACCGCAACTAGTTGTTGGCGCCCGCCGTGACCACCGCGCGCCTTCCTCCGCACTTCACCGCCACATGCGGCGGCAAACCACGCCGGCGTTACGATGGCGGACCACCAGCGCGGCATCTCCGCCGCCATCGCTACCGCCGGCGCCGACCGCTAAAGCGCTGCGATGGCGGACCACCCGCCGCATCTCACGCCACCGCTCACTTGTGCCCGGCGACAAACCCGCAGCGCCGATGGCGACCCAGCGCGGCATCCTCCGCCGCCACCGCTACCGCCCGGCGTCGACCCGCTTCGCGCGATGGTGGATCCGTGATTGACCGCCAGCGCTTCCGGTGGAAGCGGTCCCCTCGGCGCCACCGAGCGCCCGGTGCCTCGAGGGGCTGATTCTCACTCACGGGGGTACCTCGGTTTAGAGGCCTCGGCCAGTACGAGAATCCTTGAAACACAAAAAAGGGCGGTAAAACTTTTTAACCTTGAATGGAGCCTTACCTTTGCTTGCTTTTGCTTGTTCAGGCACCCGCCATGAACCCCAGTAGCTCCTGCTGGTAGCAGCCGAAAGTGAGGTAGCCAGACGAGCGGCAGTGATCCGCCCGGGGCAGAAAAGCCGGCGATCGACATGCTGGCCGCTCGGTAGTGCTTCTTCTGTGAGGCCCAGGCCGGGGCCTGACCCTCGGATCCTCCCGCGGACTCCGTTCGCCAGACCGCAGATGCTTCTTGGCGCCCTTGGACGGCTCTACTCCACACCCACACGCCTTTCGTCGGCGAGCAGGTGGTAACGCCGGCCCGCCTGCGAGATCGGCCGCCTCGGCGAAGTGGCTGATTTATGTCGAGTGGAAAGGAAGGGCGGAGGCTGGTGGGGAAGCGGGAGGCACCAGCGCCGGCAAGCTCATGGAAAAAGCTCGGCGCGGCCAGACGAACCGCATCCGGTCAGGCCGAGACACTCTGCGGATCTTTGAGAGTCGCCTTCGGCCGGATGGAGGACAGCCTCGCTCGGGGGTTGGTGCGACAAAAGCGCCAGCGGAAGCGGCCGGCGCGCTCATATACGCCTCGATCGGATCGCGGACTTCACGCCCGCTTCCCGGCATACTGGCGACCGGTCCACCAGGAAGAATGCAGCGCGATGGCGGCGCTCTTTGCGGCGTTAAATTACGGCGTCTTCAGCGTCTAAGGGCGCCAACTTTGATCCTCATTGCCCGTGGATCCGAAGGAGAAAGCTGGCGGAGCGCGAAGCGAATGCGGCGGTGCCAAACCACGTGTCATTGCTCGGTGAGATAGTCAACCCCTTGTGAAGCAGCCAGGCCCGAGCGAACGTAAGCGGCGGGCGTCGGACCTCGCGAGAAGACCACTGCGATGCTTGCGCTTGATGGCGGGCGAGGAGGAAGAAGGATAGGATAGCCTAGACCCTTCTTCCCTTTCTCCTTTCTTTCTTTCTCTTTTTAACTTCTTTGTCAGCAACAACTTTTTGTAAAGCACTTTCATGGAATAGACATGACATTTTTAGACCTATTCGGCAATGTTTAACTTGTCTTCTTAGCCTTCCACTTCTTGATCGCGGCGTTAACTTAGATACTCTTTGCTCGGCTTAAGGCTTAGAAGGAAAGAAAAGGAGTAAACACCCCTTGTGTCGGCGATTCTTTTCTCGTTGCTTTCTGATCCTGCAAAGCGACCACGTACCCTTGTGGCCTCCGTGAAGCGGTTCTATGTAAAGGCAGGATGTAGGCTTTTAATGCTTGATGTTTAAATCGCCCGGCCCCGAGGACACGAGTGTCATGGCCGTCTTGGGGCCGAGTTCAAACCGGCCCAATTGCCCAATCTGATTCGCCGCGCCACAGTGGTCCCGCTTTGCCCTGAGCTCCGCGGTGGCGGACTAGAGTGATCGCGAACACTTTGCCATAAAACAGAACGAAAGGCATGAATCGCTAAAAAACAGCGAGCGTAATACTTAATTTGAACAACGGTATTCCCCGGCTAGTCGAGCCGGCCTGAGACATGATTCGGCCGCGCGAAGAACAAAACCTGAAAACTGTGTTCAAGGGTAGAACTTGCTTGAGTTCTCTATATTCTGCTTGAGTTCGCGATTCCTCCCGCCTCGGTGGCCAACTGACGCCGGGTCGGCGAAACCACCTTAAAGGGCCTCACTTTGGGGAAACCGATTTGTGCAACCCGACTGCGGCCAGATCTTCGCCAAGACGAGTCGCCCTCTTGCGATGTTCTCTCACGGCCGGGTGGCGTGGTACCTCACGAGGCTTTGCTGATAGCGGCGGGCCGACGATCCGAGCTTCTTCGAGGAGATTGAGCGTCGTCTTGGCGCATCTCTTCACGATCTTCTTCCATGAACTGGCGCCCAGCGGCGACCCAAATGTCAATTGCGAAGGGAGGGCGGCCTACTGCTCAGTAAACGAGAAAGAATGGAGTCTCTCCGTGGCGGTGAGTGGTCGGGGTGACCACAACTGCTGCCTGGGAGTTCTTCAACCACCGTGAGCCACCGGTGAAGTCGATCAAGCGCCCGAGTCTTGAGGCCCTTCATAGCAGCATTGGTGCAAGCTCAACTTGGCGTTGCTTCTTGGATGGGCAGCGGAGCAAAGCGGACAACCGTGCCCATTTCTTCGTAAAAGTCGGCGGCGGTGGTGAGCCGGGCGCCATTATGCCGGTGATGATCGGTTAGCGACCCGGCGAGGCGAAGATCCCTCGCATGAACTTGAGCCCGCGGCTGCGGCGGTAATGATTCTCACGGCCTTGACTTCCACCCACTTGGTGAACTTGTCAATGGCGGCGAGCAGATGAGTGTAGCCTCCACGTGGCGCGAGAGCGGACCCGAGGATATCAGCCCCAGACGCGAAGGGCCATGAAGCGGGATGGTTTGCGGCTTAGGGCTGGTTGGTGGATTTGCAGCGTGGAAGGCGGCGCCTCGCATCTCCTCACCGGCTGCAAGCATCCTGGAGAGCGGTTGGCCAATAGAACCGTGGCGGAAAGCTTTTCCCACCAGGTTCAGGCGGAAAAATGGCTCCCGCACGCCTCCATGGATATCGAAAGCAAAAATGCTTCCCTCTTCCCGAGTGATGCACTTGAGGAAGAACTCCGTTTCCACCCGTGACAGTCCCCATCTACCAGGGTGTAGCGCTTGGCCTTCGGCGCTATCTTCTCGTGGCGCATCATCGTGGGGCATACTTGATCCAGCGAGTAGGCCAGGATCAGGTCCATCCATGTGCCTTCCGGTCAAGCACGGCGACCGCAGTGATCGTCCGGGTACTCCACAGCCAGCGTTTCCACCCGTGCCACTTTTCCTCACACCGCGAATTGGTAGCGCCACCATAAATCCCGCGAAGCGGAGGTTGCGATAAGCGTCGCCTTCCCATCCGAGGTGAGGGCAAGCGACATCACCATCCTCCCCACGAGAGGCGAATTTGAGATGGGCCGATCGCGGAAGCCTTTCTTCAAAGACTCGGCCGAGCAGGGGGCTCTTGTCGGCGGCTGGCGAGCTCGTCAGCTTAAATAATTGTCGCGCCGGGGTATGTGTGTATACCCTAGCCCTTGAAGTGTCTCTCCATCTTTCTAACCTCCGCCCAGGTAAGCGCCATGGCGGGATCGAGCGGTGAAGTCCTTCCTTGCCTGGTTGATGACCCAAAGAATGCGCCTTTAATCTGCATGGCGCAGTATCTGTAGATAGGGCTCAGACCAGCCGGCAATCCTTAGTATTCCGCAACATTGTTGGTAGCTTTAAAGTCGAGGGCGACTATATATTTGAGGGTCCGGTCGGGAGACCAGAGAGAACCAAGCCCAGCGCCTTGAGCACTGAAGGATCCATCGAAGAAGGCGTCAGAAAGCGTGGGCACGAGGACTTCCTTATCTTCCCCCATCTATGCGGAGTCCATTCAACAATGAAGTCCACTTGATCTTTGACTCTTGATAGCGGTCTTGAGCAAATTTGACCAAATTCCCCGGCTACGAGACCACTTAGCGTCGACCTTGACTTCCGCGATTGTGAAGGATCTCCCTTGAAGGATACGAGGAGACCACGGTGATCTCCCTTCGCCCTTGGAAATAATGTCGCGACTTTCTTGATGCCACCGGCCTGGCATACACCATTTTACGGGCACAGGGATACCTAGTTTCGACATCATCGACACCTTGCTCACATAATAGGCCGTGCATTTGCCCTCCTCTCGCTCTGCTACTAGTCTGCACTCACGCCGAGGGCTTGCCGCTACATAAAGGAAGCGGCTCGCGAGGCTCGGGCGACCAAGCGGAGGCGAGAGAGATACTTCTTGAGATCTTCAAATACTGCTTGGGCTTAAGGAGTCCACTCGAAGAATTAGTCTTCTTCATCGGCTTGAACAATGGGAGACTTTTCTCCCCAGTAGAAACTATGGCCGTAGGGAGGCGAGGCGACCGACTAAGCAGCTAAGGCTTGCAGGCCGGACAGGTGGCTTCATTCGTTCAATTGCTTCAATCTTGTGCGGATTGGCCCCGATCCTCAGCTACGGAGACCCGGAAGCCAAGCAACTTCCCGAATGACACCCGAACCACGCACTTCTCGAGTTGACTTTAGCGGTAGTCATAGGAGATGGGAGAAAGTTTCCTCGGATCTTCAACCAACCCATCAGCCGCCTTAGCTTTTATCACCAAGTCATCAACATATACCTCCGAGTTCTTCCCAATTTGTGACTTGAATACAATATGCATGGCTCATTGGTAGGTAGATCAGGCATTCTTCAGCAAAAGGGCATTCGAACATAACAGTACACACCAAAAAGAGGTCACAAAGGCCGTCTTTTCTTAGTCTTCTGTACATTCTAATCGATGATATCCTGAGTAGGCGTCTAGGAAGCATAGAGCTTCACATCCTGCCGTAGAATCGACAGCAGGTCAATCCTCGGCGGAAGGTAAGGAATCCTTAGGGCGAGCTTTATTGAGGTCGGTGAAGTCTATACACATTCGCCACTTCCCATTGGACTTCTTCACGAGTGCAGGGTTAGCGACCATTGGGGTAGCGGCTTCCGCACAACTCCGGCTTGCAATAGCTTCTCCACTTCTTCCCGAATGGCTTCTTGTCGCTCTGGCGCTTGCCTCAGGATCTTAGCCGGAGGAGTGCGCTCCAGGTAAGCGTTGCCAATGTCGGTGCTTTCGATCACCTCCTAGGGACCCGGTCATTTGAGATGGTTCCCGAGCGAACACATCTAGATTAGGCAGGAGGAAGGTGACAGCGCGTCTTCCTATTTGGCGGCTGAGATGGCGCCAATTCTCAACCTTGCCGAGCCTTCCTCACCCGCAGGGACCACCTTCACCTCACCCAAGGGGTGGGTGAAGCCGCGAACCTTGGCAGAGGAGCACTCGAGGGTCTTACATGCAGCGGCGACAGCGGCTCGGCCAATCTTGCACTTGCTTGGCGCAAGGCTTGAGCTTGTCCACCTTTACCACAATTGGGCCCTCGGCCCGAGGATCTTCATCGGCAAATAAGCATGATGCGTAAGCACCATGAATTTGACTAGCGGCCGGCCAAGCGGGCGTTGTAAGGGAAGGTCGAAGTCGGCGACCTCGAAGTTGATGAGTTCCGTCCGGAAGTTTTCAGCGCTAGAGCGTGACGGGCAGTGGACTTGTCCCGAGGGCATTAGGCCCATCCGGGGCAATTCCATAAAAAAGCGGTCTTGGTATGATTCTTCATAAGGTATTTGGAGTGCTTGATACGCCCGGCCAATGACAGGTTGATGGCACTTCCTCCATCAACTAGTATGCCAAGCCGCATTCACGGACCGTGAGGCGACCACGATCGGGAGATGGTTTGGGCCTGAAGTGTTCAGCCGGGTGGTCGGCCCCGAAAGTGATCGATTGATCCGAGCCACTTGTGGCCGACTCGATCCGGGCTCGGCATGGTGGCACACACACATCTCGGCTCGCTTGTGCTGAGTTGGAAGAGTAGGTGGCGAACCCCCATGAATGTATGCCACGTGTGCTCGGCTTGTTGGAAAGCGGTGGGGTGTCATCTTCGTCGTCATTATCTTGTGATCCTTTTACCGCGGCGCTTCTTGAGCGCTTTTCCACCAACTTGGATACAACGACAATCTTCCAAGTCGTGCCCGTTTGTGCGGTGGATGGGGCGATGATGGCTTGCACCTGTCGTCTTCCGCAGCCCGGGGAAGCGGCGATCTGCGATTGTCTCGGCCGGTCGGCGATCTCTCCTTAAGCTCACGATCGTCGCGCGGCCGAGGCTTACGGATCGGCCACCAAAACCTCGGGCGGCGGCCTCCTTGCGCTTCTTCTTTTTACGGTCGGACTTGGCGCTCGACTTTCGTCGGAGTTTGAGGCTCGATGCACCGCCAGAGCCTCATGCCGGGCACGCTTGAGCCAGGAGAAAAGCTTCGGAAGTGGTAGCGGCAGTCGCGGGTAGCCATCTTCTCCGCATCTTACGATCCACTAACCCCCTCCGGAGCGCCAATAATAACCATTTGCTCGGAATGTCAGGGGATCGTGTTGCGGCAATGGCTAAACCGCCCGAATAAACTCCCTCGAGGACTCCCCTCCTCTGCTCCCAAAGCGTGGAGGTGGAGTCCTCCAGGTTGAGCGTAAGGCCACTGAAAGTTAGCGACAAAAATGTCGCCTGATTCCTCCACGAGTGTCACGAACCGAGGAAGGTTCACCCGAGGGCCGGGGCGAACTGTCGGCGACATCGGGAGAAGTAGTTAGCCATAACTCTATCGACCCCGACGCCACCGCCGTCGTATAAATCTGCGAGAATTCTTCAGGGTTGGTGGTGCCGTCATACTTCTCGATGGCGCGGGGCCGAAATCTTCACAGCCACGCCGATTGGCGTAAACGGAGAAAGCGCTGGCACCCAACATTATATGGGGAGTAAGCCCACCAGCCCCGACCCTGAGATGGGGTCGAAAGTGCGAGTCTACACTCTCCCCAGTCGGAAGGAAGCCCCTTCGTGGCCCGGCGCAGCGGGGGTTCGGCGCGTTGTTGCGGATAGCGCCTCAGAAGAACAGCGCAGATCATCGCCCGCTGGGCCGCCCCTCATTGGCGTGCCCTTAGATCCCAGCGGTTCTCCCTCGGCATGGGAATCTGGCGGGGAAGATCTGAAGCTTGTGCACGTCCCCCATTGCGAGAGGGGCTGCGGCCGATACTCACTTCCCTTTATCCGGCCCCTGCGGTGAGAGTCGCCAAAAGGCGTGGAAGCTTGTGCATCCACCATCACGAACTCCTTAGCGGAGGGCCGGAAGCCCCTGGGTGAATTGCCACGCAACAACTCTTTCTTTGGGCGGAAGTCCACTAGGCGGGCAATGTCACGGAGCCAAGGGTGGTAAAGTGTCGCCGTCAGTTGGGCCGGAGGATGATCCGAACAAGCCAGGGCGCATGAAAGCTTGCATTGGAGTATCTTCCCCAACGGCATAGCCGGACCGGTGAACTCCGGGCTTGGATGCGGCTTCAGCGCCCCTCCGCCGCATGAAGGACTTCCGGTGACCGACTCCCTTGCAGGGAGCCAGAGATCGGCCGAGTACTTTCCTCGGGGGGCGCTACGTTAGCGATGAGATTCCGCCATACCGGATGATCTTAGATTCTTGCAAACTCCTCAAAAGGAATGGAAGAAAGGCGATCTAACCACTAAGCCCCTACAGCGGCGCCCGCTGTACTAACCAACTTGAGGCACCACTAAGGCCGGGTGCTTGAGTCAGTTGGGGCTTTTGTGGTAACGCTCCAAAGACAGGAAAAAGCTGGATGTTGGAAGCAAGCAAAGAAAAGTCGAGTTTACCGGTTCGGGCCCTCCAAAGAGTAATAACCCTAGTCTGCTTGGTGGTTTCCTCTGAGTTCAAAAGGTTCTTACAAAGTGAGGGAAGAAGACCCTCTCGAGGTTACGCCAACCCAATAATCAACAACCATCTCCCATGCATCCTAGCTCCCTTTTATACTCGGTGTTGGTGGCGCATGGGGCTTACAAAGCTGCGTCAAAGCAAGCGTCGACATACTCTGATGCATTTAATGCACCGTCATACTCTCTTACATCACATTTAATGTTTGTCCTAGCTGACTTAGACTTTGCCTTGGGCCCCGCTGTCTGTCACCCCTGCATGCTCGCCCGAGAGAGATGTCGATTCGGCGCCACCCATCATGTCTGGCGCTAGGGAAGGCCAGCCCGCCACACCCACGACCTTCATACCACGCAATTAATGCGCCGCGTCTCGCATTAAATACCCTTGACCCTTAGCCTGTAGCACAGATTACGGGGTTGATTCTCGGGAAATCGCCACAGGAGTGGCACGAGCCACCTGTCCTCTTAGCGAGCACCTTGGTGATCGCCTCGAGGAGGTGGCACTGAGCATCACTTTGTCCTGAGGCGAGCACCTTGTTGGTCGCCAGGAGTGGCTGAGCATTTTTGTCCTGGGGCGAGCACCTTGTGAGTCGCCCAGAGAGTGCTTTGAGCATCACACGCCCTGAGGCGAGCACCTTAATTTGGTCGCCTCGGAGGTGGCTGAAGCCACTGTCCTCTTAGCTGACGATGCTGGTGATCGCCTCGAGGAGGCCCTGAACGCCATACTGTCCTCTTGCGGCGATTACTTAATCATTTGCGTGGGTACCCTGGGTAAGCTTGTCTGTGACAAGTGCTACTTGACTGATGAGCATAGTTCTTTTTTTTATAGAAAGTAAATGCATGTGTAATACTTCACACAACATGTACATATATAGTTTCCCATTCAAATCATACGACTTATATTTCTCACATAGTCTCACATTAAAACAACCATGTCGACATAGTCTCACATTCAAACCATATCGACATATATAGTCTCACATTCAAATCATACGACTTATATTTCTCAAATAGTCTCACATTAAAACAACCATATCGACATAGTCTCACATTCAAACCATGTCGACATATATAGTCTCACATTCAAATCATACGACTTATATTTCTCACATAGTCTCACATTAAAACAACCATGTCGACATAGCCTCACATTCAAACCATGTCGACATATATAGTCTCACATTCAAATCATACGACTTATATTTCTCACATAGCCTCACATTAAAACAACCATGTTGACATATATAGTTTCACATTAGTCTCACATTAAAACAACCATGTCGACTTAGTAGCACTGCGTAGCACTACAGGAGTAAGATCTGGTGTCATTTCATAGTTATCATCGTATTTAAAAAATGCTATTTGAAGAATGAAGTGAAAAATCTGAACTTGCTAATTTTTTCATCTTTCTTATGGAAATTGACAGAGCTAATTTAGGGTTAAAATCTCTAATTGTTCGAATTATTTTGCCTATAATCCTGATGCTCTTTGGCACAAAATTGGATTTAATTGATGGCATCAATATATGGATTTCCAAAGAAGGGTGAATTAAGTGCTTGCTCACCGAGGGGGACTAGGTCGCCGAGGGGGAGCTAGGGAGCAAACGGGGAGGTCACTGGGGGGAGGATGTCAAGGGTGAGGCCACCAACGTGGCTACCATGGGAGAGGATGTCAAGGGCGAGGTCGCCGACAGGGAGGATGCCAAGGGGTGTGGCCGAACGGACGAGGATGGAGACGAACAATTTTCTATTTTGTTTGGCTAAGTGCGACGAGCACAAAACCTAGAATGATATATATATATATATATATATATATATATATATATTAAAGGGGTGTTATCACATACGGTTCTTAGCACATGTAGCTTCTAACGGTTGTGGTGCAAAACCGTCTATGATTTGCTTTAATACATACGGTTTTCGAAAACCATCTGTGATGAGGCATCTTATATAGGCCTTTCTGTAGTATTATCACCATGACATTTCAGTCCTTATTATCCTAGGCATGATCCTCATCTGTACAATCTAACTTCATCTTTCTCACCCACAGAGATCTTATCCACCATTAAACTACTTTCCATCTCTCTCTCCATGCATGAAGTAGAAAAGGTAGTTATCCTCCTCTATTGTCATCGCCTCATCAGACAACTTATAGCAGCATGAGGCTTCATTAGCGCATGAATGTTGTGATCTGCCTCGTCTTTGTGCTGTAACGCTGCAATAAGGGTTGGGCCCGGGGGACCAATCGGTCGAGCGCCACCTTGGTTGAGACCGAGGAGGTCTGCTAACTCTACTACAACCACGTCTTCCATCGCGCGTACCTCAACATCTGGTTTGTCCACCCGCGTGCCACTTGCTCGCTATCTCATGACACCCCCTCCCCTTCAAGCACCTTGTGCGGAAGTAGGTGCAAATCTTGCGGCTTGTTGCCCTCCAGGTCCTTGGGGAGGACCTAGGGGTCGCGGTGGAGCTCCTTAGTTTTGTGGAGTTGCACCACTCTGGGGACATATATTGGTGTAGTGTCCACGCTTTTTGCACATGAAACAGGTGACATTTGGAGCTTGGGTTGTGCCCCAGTTGGATGTGCTCCAGTGTTACTTGCTAGACGAGTAGGGGACGGTCTAGGTCGAGGAGTGGGACCTTGGCGCCTTTGCTGCTGTGGCGGAGCAGGCGGTCACACATTGGTCTATGGTGCTGGTCGAAATCTTGATGATCCAGCACTTGAAGACTTTTGAGCCATCCATTTCCTTTTGCGTGACTCTACGTCGGCCCGAGTACTGTGCTCCACTCGGATCGCCTTATCCACCAGAGTCTGGAAGTCACCAATGTCATGGGCGGCTAGCGTCCATTTAATCTCCTCATTAAGATTATCCCTGAAGCGTTCAAGTTTGCATGCTTTGGGGGTGACTTCAGATGTGGCATAGCAAGACAAATAGTTGAATCGATGGAGATACTCCATCACCGTCTGATTTCCTTGACGAAGATCAAGGAATTCTCGCCTTTTAATATCCACCAGGCTCGTTGGGATATGAGCCCGACGGAACGCGTCCTTGAATGTATTCCATGAGAACTCTTGGTCTGGCAGAAGTATGGCCGATGACTTTCCCACCAAGTGGCTACAGCTCCTTGCAGCTGTTATGATGCATAGATAACTTTTTCCTGATCATTGCATTGGGCAATGGTCAGTTTGCTCTCTATTGAACGCAACCAGTCATCGGCGTCCAAGGGGTTGACTGAAGTGGAAAAGGTTGGGGGCCGAGTTTTCAAAAACTCGGTCATCTTGGATTGTGGGACGCCACCACCATTGCCACATCGGGCTGCATTTACGCCAAGGTTGGTGGTATTTTGCACCAGTTGCTGAAGAAGAAGGGTATTAGCCTGGCGATTCTGCTCAATCATTGCCAAGACTTGTGCCATAGTTGGCGGTCTAGGTAACTGGTGTTCTGAAATCTCTTCGTGCTGATCAGGGACTGGAGGTGGTGGAGTAGCGGTGCGATGCGAGGATGAAGCTCTCTTGGATGGATGCATTGGGCTTGGTTGAGCCGGAGTGGGAAGTGTTACGCGTGGAGGCTGTGGCTCCTGCGTAGCTTTGCTCTCTAGGATCTCACGGAGTGATCTGATTGTTGACATACTAAAATGTCAATCCAGGTAAGATATAAAATTAAGCTGACAAGATTAGGTGGTTGGATAATTTATATCTCGTTCTCTATAATGGTTACAAAGCAACATTTCATTCGCTAAAATTTAATTAATCTTGAAGAAATTCATTTTAAAGGAAGGTGCTCAATTATTTTGTTATGTTGTACTATTGATTAATGAATGCACAAGGATCACATCATCGTGAAGTTATAATTAAAAAATAAATAGTCACGAGAGGGAACCATAAGCACACAAATGCATACAACAAAAGCTTTTATTCGAACCATATAATATTTACAACAAAAGTTGGACCAACATCAAACCACACTACTACATAAGATACTACACACTACTAACTATTCAAGGGTCTCTACTCCAGATCTGGCACTACTGCGCCATCGTCGGTGGTAGGCTCGGCAGGGAAGGTGGGAGTGTGGTCAGTCACTGTGGCTGGGAAAGTACCACAACGCCAGCATACCTGCCTCACACGGGGGTGAGGTACACTAAAAGGTTCCTGCACAATCCTAACACCAGAGAGGCGGGGCGACTACCTCCTACCGACATCCTCGCCTGTCTCGAGCACCTAGTAGGCCTCGAATCCTAGATGTAGGGGCATCCGGCATCTTGTGGACTGGCAGCAGCGAGGTACCATCTCCTAAAACTGATCGCGATATCAGACCCATAGTAACATATGGAGCTATGATACCCTCCAAAAAGGCTACTCGATGACGAGTCTCTACAATCTCTACTATAGCCTACCGATGATACTGACTAGTGGTGCTAAGAAATCCTGTCAAAACTCGCTGTCGCTCATCCTGAACAGTACTGGGATCTACGTAGCTGACATCTCCTGTGGGCAGCATGGCGGGTATCCCTTGGTAAACTGCAGCAAGCTCGGGAAGTGCATGTCGCAAACGAACGAAAGCCACATAAGCGGCCTCGTTCAAAGCAGCGTAAATGGTAGCTCCTGGTCCATGAAAGGCATGCCTAGCTTCTCCAAATGTGCTCCTAGCGGGTATGTCCACCCTGGCGATGAATTCCACCGATATAGGACTAACCATTGCTTGGAACATGATGTATCGGGGGTCTCGAATCGCAAACTCCAATATCTGGGATAGAACACCCATCATGCCCGAAAATTCCCAATCCGTGGTGATGTAGCAGGGTGTGTATCCTTCCATCTGCTCATTTAATAAGGAATTGATATTCCAGATCAAATGTAAGATGCAACGATAACACTTATAGGAAAAGAATAGATGATATAACGGGAAAGGATAAATAACAGATATAGCAAATTTCATATTCCTAAATATAGAGTTGTCTATTTCAAATTTGAATTTTTAGCTTACAATTGTGCTAACTAAGGTTTTCCTACAGTCTGCATGGCTCTGATACCAAAAGAAAGGTTCTAAAGTGCATATTGTGCTACTCCCATGATTAGTAGCTAGCACGCACTGGCATAATTTGAAAACACAGCCATACATAAGTTGCAACATTTTAATACAGTGGAAGTTTAAACATAACATTACATAACCAAAAGTAGATAACAGCAGGAAATCCATCATCTTGTCGTATACCGACTAAGCCCAAAATCCACAGGCAACAGTCAAAACGAAATCCTTAGGTAGAACCATCATCATTAAACTCGTATTCTGCGTTATTGTAAGCGTCTTCAGCGAATTCTGTTCACCTAAAATCAACATTTATGCAAGTTGAGTACAAAAGTACTCACAAGACTTTTACAAAGCCTAATTACATGCAGGCCGAATCAATGGAAGGTTGCTAAGTTAATTTTTTTTTGCATAAAGTGGGAATTTGAAATGTAACACTGAATAGTAAATTGAAAGCATAAATGAAATAAAAACAATTTAACGGGTAATTAAAATAGCAAGTAGCAATTAACAAAAGAAGTAAATTACTCACATCCATTCGCGAGTAAGATGTAACAAATTACTCACAGTCCTTCGTGAGTAAATAATGATCATAAGAAAGATTCAATAAGAGAATAATCTCATTTTCAAACCATCTGTCCAAATTTTATGAAAACAAGAACCAGCTAACTAGTGTCAGTTCTCCAAGTTATCCATGATCGTGGATACGACTGATTGATTAGTTTTGACTCTGAAGAGTTGTACAACTTTACCCACAAGATATGTCCTCTCTCTTTGCAAAGCTTAATTAACACACTTCCTTTGTTATGCCGCAGAGAGTTCATAACAGAATCGTTACATTATTGAAACCTAGCTTTGCACCAGCCCGGTGATGTAAAACCTTCGCTAAGGTAGAAGCAGTCATATGAAACATAATAATCCTTTTGAGCTCAGTAAAACAACAACCGTTTCTCCCCATAGCCAGACGTACATCGTTGCACTGGTATGCATTTACCCACAAGACTCATGTAGCAGCCCCTTACAAGCAAACTCGATAGGATTTACTACTTGTGCTACATCAGCCTTCCAATGTGCAAAACTAGTTTCAAATAAATTAATAAGTTAAGTCCGTTTCATACCAGCACTTATGGATGTACGGTTATACTTGGATGATGCAACACTACGTTCGGTCCTTAATGTGACTTGGGTGATGAAACTCCCCCTATCTGCATGCAAGTTAAAGCTCGCACAACCGGCTATTGCCAACAATCACCCATGTCAAAACTGTAGTTTTATTTTTATTTTTAAAATATCTGTATCCTTTACTGTTATAATTAACCATTAGAAAATATATTAAGAAAAATGGGTGTGTGTGTGTGGATCCAAACCAGTTATTTGACTAAAGCGTGGCTAAGCATATGCAATTTAATAAGCGATTATCCCTAGTCTAGCTTAACCATTTCCTATGGTTGTCATGGATCACATCTCAAAAGGATTAAGGAATCCATCAGTGTAGGTTATAGCTACCAGAAATCACAAAATAAGAATTTATTAAGAATATAAACCATGAGGAAGATTCTTAATCACATTTTAAGTAATTATGAAAAGTGGGTTTAAGATGGTCAAAGGGGTGCTTGCCTTGCTCTTCGGGAATGTACTCGGGGTAGGAGTCGTCAACGACGGTGTCTACACATCGTCGAATAAGAACATAGCAAATATCAATTTTTAATAACAGCAAAAGATATTGAACAAAGAACCAAATAAAATCATCATATGTGTAAACAAAGCAACAGTCATGGTTTCATCATTTCATGTGACAGTAATATCGTATAGTTCTTTCTGATGTTGGTAGTTTTGGGTTACACAGCACACACAACTATTCTTTATGCATTGCTTTATTTCATTTTACGAATTCAAGAAGCTAAGATTGTAAATTTTATTATAATTAAATTTGTATTCAAGAGGCTAACATTGCTTGTACGAATATAAATTAGTACACAAAACAACATGTTGTGAGCAATTAAAAGTAGCATTGTACACCCTAAATATTATTTCAGAATCGTGTTCTCTTCCATCTAACTAGTGCAATGAAACTTGTTTCACCTTATTTGGACGTCATTTGCTCAAGTTACAACAGTCTGAATATTTTATATGTCGATATTTCAACCCTAATTAGAATATAGTGTAAACTAACTCCAAATTTAAGTTTCTTTCCATATTTAGAAAGCATTTGACACAAGGATTCTAATGAAACTAGTTTCATTCAATTTATACTTCATTTGAACAAATTTTATATCGAGCTAGTTTCTAACATACAATTTAAATTTGAATTCTGATTTAATATATAAATCAAACTTCACATATTTTTGCATATTATGAAACTATAGGATTTATCATGAATTTAGAAACTTCTTACACTTGATTTTAATTTATGGTTTAAAAGTTATGTTGGTTTGAATGGGTTTGGTTCCAATAAATCAGCATAAATAGAAAATTCGCTTTCCTTAAAGGAAAGCTTATTTTCAAAGTTTTGCGCACGCTGGTTTTGAACTCGGCCCACCGTCACTGACAAATCAGGCCCAATGGTTAGTGACTTCGGCACTTGAATGTGCGCGGCGTGGATGGCTGACCGGTGGGTCTGGTGTGTCAGCGACGTGGGCGAGCACGTGCGATTGACAGAGAGTCCCGGCTATCAATGACTCTGGGCAGAGCAGACGGCTAGTGGACCTCGTCAGTGGCGAACTAGGCCCGGAGGTGCATAGCTGTGGGCACCATGAGCACTAGCATGACGGTGTGATTCTAGGGGACCGATTGAACACGACCAAGGACAGCCGGAGCCAAGGATACATATCTTGTTTTGGAATAAATCTCGGAGGTGCCCGAAATCCGAAATCTCGGTGAGATTTCAGAAATTCAAATCAAATCGATAATCGGTGATGAGCTATGGTCTCGGTCGAAGCGAAGCCAATATAGGCCGAACTAAGTGTGTTCGGTATGTGCATGAGCATTAGGGCAACACAAGGAAGCTATTGCATTGGTTAACCGAAAGAAAGACATGGCGCAGTGCGTTCTCACCGTGCGGTGGCGGCGGCGGCAAGGGGGTGCTCGGCGCTGGAGTTCTCCGGAAGGTTTGAGCTACAAGGGAGGTGCACAATATGTTCATGAGTCTCCAAAGAAACTTAGAAGCCAAGGAATTTGGAGATCTCTTATCGTAGCTCAGCAATTTAAACTTTTCCCTTTCTCGGGTTCTTGCCAGAACTGAGGAAGAAGAGAGTACTTTCAGGTGAATCTGGGGTTTAGAGGAGGAATGGGTGTGAGCCTCGAGTTGAGGTGAGTTCGGTGCTTAAATAGCTCTTCGAGGCGGTGCTCCATAGGGTTTAAATGCGATTTATCCTTGTAGCCGAAGAGGATTGCGGCGGCGACAGTCAAAGCTCCTTCGCGAAAATCATGGGTGTTTGGACAGGAGGAGGTATGGGCAGGTTAGGGCTGTCGGATGATCTCCTCGAATGATGAAATCTCACAGTGAGAAGGAGACAAGGATCAAAGGGGGTAGCTCGATCTTTTCCTCAGCCAGACTTCGCGCGAGGGAGAGAACACAGAGAGATGAGAGAGGTGAGGGATGACAAATGGGGTTGGCGGCCCATATGTTTGAGAGAGATGAGAGAGAGAGCGAAGGGAGGAGCGGCTGCATGTAGGCCCAAAGCAAAACGGGACCACCTGGCAGTGGGTTGGAACAGGCTGGTCCATTTGGGCAGTAAATGAAGGGCCCACCTGTCAGAGAGATTAAACTGATCCATTCTAGATCCCACTATCAGACAGCAGTCAAAGCAAATTGATTGAGGGGCCAAATCAATTCATGATTTTTTAACATTTTTTGACCAGCTTGCCGGATAGGGTTTCTACATAATGTAAAAATTTTAGGTAATTATTGTAGGTAGAAATTTAGTTAAAATTCTGACAAGCCACGTTGAACAAAACTTTTATTTTTGGAAAATATTTATTTAAGCACCTAAATTAACTTATTATTTTTTTATATTTTTAAAAAAGGTTTAAAAATGACGTTATAGACCTCCCATAAAAATTCCAGGTCTAAATATGTTGTATAAATTTTCTTATAATTCTTTTTACTTCATTTCTCTAATTTTCAGTTTTGGATAAATTAAATAGGGATAAATAGTAAATAAAATTTTTAATTTTTATAAATTTTAATAAAGATGTATAAGGGGAATATGAACTTATGGTAAAAATTTTAGCCTCTAGAAGGCTATTCAAAAATCCACAAAAAGCATTTACTGTTTTGGTCAGATTTAATAATTAATTCTAAAATTGATCTTTTCATGGTTTTAATTGTGTTCACACCAATTTTGACCATCCAAACCCTAATCCTGAGATATCTAAGTATATTTACAGCCTCTTGGTAATTTTTCTCACTTTTCTCTTTTTCTCTTTTTACCATTTCTTTATTTCTAATTCCATTATTCAATTACTTTGCAACAAGAAATTCATTAGAAAGGCATAAAAATTCAAGAGATGCAACAATAAATTGAATGCACATTTTTAATAATGCATTTTATCTTCATTTAAATTTTGGGATGCTACATACCATATCTGGCAACACAAGTTTGTTGTCGCTAGAGATTACAATCTAATCTTGTAATTCTATCTCTTACTAAATATATAAAGACCAGGAGGCCAATTTGCTCCTTGTGCACTGCATATCAGTTTTATTCACATGGTATTAGAGCCAGGTTGGTAATCATGGCATCAAATTCAGCATCTACCACTGCCGACAACACATCTCTTGCACCACCACCACCACCAACAACAACAACGCATATATCAACTGGAGTCCTATCGACTCCCTCATTCAGCCACTTCATCAACGTCAAGCTTAATCAGGAGAATTATCTCCTGTGGATGGCACAAATCATGCCATATCTTCGTGGTCAGAATCTTCTAGGCTATGTGGATGGAACCATTCAAGCGCCGGCAACACACATTGTGGAGACCTCGAAGGTGGTGTGTAGCAGGTGCCCAATCCTGCTTATGCACAATGGTGCCAACAAGACCAACTTGTCTTGAGCGCCATACTTTCCTCACTAAGTGAAGGAATTTTTGGTCATGTCCTCTTCATGACTACATCTATTGTAGTTTGGGGCGCACTAGAACAACTATTCAACTCTAGGTCGCGAGCAAGGATGATGCAAATTAGGATGCAACTTGTCAATCTTCAGAAGGGTGAGCCAAGCTTCATTGAATATTTCTTAAAAGCCAAATCATTGGCTGACACCATAGCGTCCATTGGACGTCCTCTTGATGAAGATGAAATTGCTACTTATATGCTTGCAGGGCTTGGATCCTAATATGATTCCTTAGTGACATCAACGACAACCAGCACTAAAGTAGTCATCCTTACTGATTTGTATGCCCACATGATGGGTTTTGAGCTACGCATTGAGAGAAACAATGCCATCCTGGGCGCACCATCTAGGAATTGTGTGTCCCGTGGTGCACCAAAGACAAGAGGAACACCGTTCAAGTCCAATCGCGGTGGTCGCAGTGGTGTCTATGGTAATGGTGGGCAAACTTGAAAAGCATCAAACAGTCTAGTGACAGCAACAACTACAACCACAAGCTTACATGCCAGATTTGTGGCAAGTATGGGCATGATGCACCCAAGTGCTATCATCGGTTTGATCACAGTTATTAGTCTGAAGATACAAGGGTTGTAGCCATAAGCTCCTCATATAATATTGATACAAACTGGTATATTGATTTAGGTGCCACTGATCACTTGACCAATGACTTGGACATGCTGTCAATTAAGGAGAGATACAAGGGTAATGATCAAGTCCATGTGGCCAATGGTTCAGGTTTGCCATCTCATATATTGGACATTCATGCATTGCTGGTTCATCTCGTTCTTTACATCTTAAAAATATTCTTCATGTGCCTAGCATAGCCAAAAATCTTCTCTCAGCTTACAAACTTGTAACTAGTAATAATGCAATCCTTGAATTTCATCCAACCTTTTTTTGTCTAAAGGACCAAGCCATGAGGATGGTTCTTTTGAAAGGACAATGTAGAGGGGGACTCTATCCCCTCCCTGGTGCATGTCTCATTCCTGCTCGTGATCATGCGTCTTCCATTCATAATCACTCTTCAATAAAGAGACAACACCACTCCGATACCGTGTCCAAAGTTTTGGTTGATCAGTGGCATCACCATCTTGGTCATCCAGCTTCGCCCATTGTCATAGCAGCATTGCAGTCTCAATAGATTTCTAGCCGAGCCAATAAAACTCTTCATGTTTGTGATGCATGTCAACAAGCCAAGATACATCAACTCCCTTACACTAGCTCTAGTCGACAATCCAGTAGCCCTCTAAAGCTAGTCCGCTCCGATGTTTGGGGACCTGCAATCACATCTATAGGAGGTTTTAAATACTATGTAAGTTTTCCTGATGATTTCAATCGATTTACCTGGATCTATTTGCTCAAACACAAATCTGATGTTCTAAATATCTTTGTTCAGTTTAAACAACATATTGAATATCAACTTGGCACGAAAATTAAAACTATGTAAAGTGATTGGGGAGACGAATACTAGAGCTTGCATCAATACCTTGTATCCTGTGTCATAGGTCATCGTTTGCCATGTCCTCACACACACTAACAGAATGGCCTTATTGAGCGAAGCACCGCCATATTGTCGAAATGGGGCTTGCTCTCCTTGCTCAAGCTTTTATGCTAATGTGTTTCTCGGATGAGGCCCTACTCACAGCATGTCATCTCATCAATCGCCTTCCCACTCGAGTCCTTGATGGAGTATATCCTATTGCACGACTATACAACATAAACCCTGATTACACCATCTTCGTGTGTTTAGCTGTGCTTGCTAGCCTAATTTGCGCCCTTATAACACTCACAAGCCTTCTTTCTATTCTCGACAACGTGTATTCCTTGGATACAGTCAGATCAATTGTGTTGACCTAGAACACGGCTACAAATCAATAACTCCAGGCCCAGGGAATTTCATGATGACACCGTCTGATATCCCCTCAATCACCATGGCTTCATGGTCATCACTGAAACTAAACCAATATCCCACCATGATGCAATGAAGAGTCCCAAGTGGAAAGCGGCAATGGACACATAATATCAATCCCTTATGAGAAATGGGACATGGCAATTGGTTCCTTCTGATAAAGGTCAAAACATTGTTGGGTGCAAATGGATATTTAAGCTCAAACACAAAGCTGATGGCTCCATTGATAGGTACAAGGCATGACTTGTTCCAAAGGGGTTTCATTAGCAAACAAGGCCCAATACCACACATATATGTAGTATGAGTTTCAACAACATGCTCTTAAGAACCAAGAAAGATGAAAAAAAAAACAATACAAACACTAAAAGAAACAGGAAAAAAACTAACAAAAGCCTCTTAAGTCTTCACTGCCAAAATAAGCTTCAAAAACAAGTACATCAGTGGAGACCATAAAAGGAGCCATTATGTCTTTCACCCGAATAACAAACCGGGACACAATCACTCAATGACATAATCATAAAAAACAACTCTTTGGAGCATTTCTCTATGCAAAATCATCAAGGACAGTATCAAGATCAACATTGTCTAACGTATTTTTCTCAATACATAACATGGCCAAACCATTCGATCTTCCTTATGACATAGATGACCTCAAATAATTTTTTTCGGTAATTTTAATTTAGAAAAACTTCTTTCAACTAACTCAATGATCACAGGTTAGTTAAAAGGATCTGATAGGCAATTGAAACATGTAAATATCAATCTGCAGTTCTAACAAAAAGAATCTCAGCTGTTGACATCAACGCATCTGGTAAAGTCACTTGCAACAATTTTAATTCAGAAAAAATCATCTAACTTAACATCAGATGAGTTATCATGAGAAAAAGTCTTTACAAAATTAGTGCATCCAAGGGAAGAGGTCCTCACGCCTCATTAGTCTAGGTAAGGGTAATAGATATGTTTCTATAGGGTTAGAATTGTCTATTACCTGTATATACTAGTGAAGGATGCACAAGGTCTAGGCCTTTATTTACGCTAAGCCCTAGGCTGTCGCACTTATTTCCCTGGCTTAGAGCTGGCCCTGCTAGAACAGCAAAAAGATCCACTGCCCCACTCACTCCCTTGCTCTCCCTTTCCCTGTCCTCTAGCTCCCCTCTTTATACAACACATGTCATAGAATAGTGTGAATACTACGTATATTAATTCCGGAAAGTTTCTGGTGCTCTCGCGCGGCCACATCATTTGGCGTTGTCGTGTTTGCTCGGGAGCCATCCATGTCGCCCGGAATTGACCCAACCCGTTGTATAGCTTAAGAAATTTAACACAGGGCTATTACACATCCACCCGCACAGCACAGCGGTAACGCAATGGCCGTTCGCTCTGTTGGTATCGTGTTCGAGCCCCCGCCGCTCGATGCACGCAATTTTTGCCAGCACGACGGTGGCGCGGCGACTAAGGGGTGGGTTTTTTTTTGCGAAAAAGCCTCC
Source organism: Rhipidocladum racemiflorum (assembly GCA_036346355.1). Classification (NCBI taxonomy): domain Eukaryota; kingdom Viridiplantae; phylum Streptophyta; class Magnoliopsida; order Poales; family Poaceae; genus Rhipidocladum; species Rhipidocladum racemiflorum. The sequence goes on along the minus strand of CM070576.1, from coordinate 62,421,341 downwards.
AAACTTTTTAAAATTTTGTATTAGTCCCTTTTTCACAGGGAGATTCCCAAAACTTCTGGTATTCATTTTTCTTTGCTCGGAGGCCCATGAATAATTCAAAAATCTGTTTTCCCTTGTGCTGAGGTCCCTGAAAAGTACGAAAGACTTTTTAAAATTGTGTATTAGTCCATTAGTCCTTTTTTCATGGGGAGGCCCCGAAACTTCCGATATTTATTTTTATTTGCGCAGAGGCCTGTGAAAAATTTGGAAATCTGTTTTCCCTTGCGTTGAGGTCCCTAAAAACGACAAAAGGCTTTCTAAAATTGCGTATTAGTCTATTTTTTCCAGAGAGGCCCCCCAACTTCTAAAATTTTGCTTTTTTGCAAAGTCCCCTGAAAACTATGATTAGCTTTTTGAAATTACGTGTTATTTTTTCAGAAAAACCCAGAAATTCCCGAATATTGTTTCCTTTTGCGTGAAGACCCCCAAAAAACACAAGAAACTTTTTGGAGTTGTATATTATTTAATTTTTCCCAAAATTTTCTTATTTTTACCAAAGTACCAAAAAAACACGAGAAACTTTCCGGAGTTATATATTATTTTATTTTCTCCGCAAAATTTTCTCTTTTTTTTTTTTACCAACGTGCCCCAAAATTAGCGCAACTTCCACAAACAAAAATGGTTTTCGTTAAAAAAAATTTTACGAAACCTCCTAAAATTTTTATAGTTGTAAAAAGACACTAAATTTTTTTTATTAACGCGTGAGCACGTTGCGATGGGTGCCGTGTCCACGCATCTAGTTAGTTTGAAATATCACCCATCTAGTTAGTTTGAAATATCTAAGGTTAGGGTGTGCCTTATCTATAGCTCTGCCATGAGTACGTAGTCACTGTAGTGGCCAAATTGGCTGCAAATTGTTTTGGCAGCCCCGACCTACAAGCAGAAAATGCTCTTTGACAAGTTGACTATATCCACCTGAGAACAAACTCCGACTCATTAGTCATTACAACACACAAGGTAGGTAATGCTTGTGCATTACCACTGGTCGATCTTACGAAGCTCTTGGAACAAATGTGAATATATTTCAGATGACACAATTAATACTACATGCTACTACGTGCAACAGTGTGGACCGATGAATCGATGCTAGATGTTCAATCCCCCTGTACAATTGACTGCATGATCTTCTTTTTTTTCAGAAATACTAGTCCCTAATCAATCCCTGAATTTTCCCAACTCGTTCCTTGGCACATCACAATCACTAGTGAGGTAACGTGGCTAAATCATCTCACGTGACCAAATCGTCGATGTCCTTCGGAGCATCTCGCACGCAAGTGCTTAATTTTAGTACGATGCCTCGTCCGAATCGCGTCGAGATGCCTTAACGTTTCTAAGTTTCTTCCACTCGATTCCCTTCAGATGTCTCTGTAGTGTCTACGGGAAATTTTCAATCCCATTGACTACAATTAATTTAGTATTTGACCATATACTTTAGGCAGTAAAATTATCAGCAGGCCTAGATAATATTGTTCCATCAATCTCTTCTAGATTACAATTAAATGAGGAGCCTTTTTTTTCTGATAATCTTTTTTCTTGAATAATTGCACATACATCATTAGAAAATTTTCAAACTGCAGATGTATTACCTCGTATCACCATTACGCGCCAGCACAAATGTTTTAATTAACTAGCCGATCGACTGGCCTGCATAATTGTGCGATTTGGTGCAGTATAGTATAACTATACAAAATTCTAAATTTCAAAAATTATATTTTGCAATCTAAATTTGAATTTGTGATATTTGATTTCATATTTAATTAGCAATTTGTATTTTAAGATCTCTCTCCTTATGTGTGGAAGAGATGATTGAGAAGTGGATCCATCAAGCAAATATACACCCTCAACCTTTGAATTAAACATAACGCTACCTATTTCTTTTCTTAATTAATATATATCTAAACCAACTATTGAATTAAGTTATTAAAATTAGGATCCACCAAATTAAAGGTAGATGTCTTTTAGATATTTTTCAAATTAATATATCTTTAAGATACCATCGAATCTAAGCTTTTAAAATTATGGTTCACCAATTTAAAAGGTGGGGTGTATATCTTTTCACTACAGGAGAAACATCTTGTAGATGTATTTTGATTGTATAGTAGAGGCGTACTTTTATATCTCTATATGATTTTAAAGGCATTTTTTAAAATACCACAATAATGTCTCTAACATATAGTGTTCCTACGGTCAAAGATATACTTACTAAAATATCTTTATATTCTATATAAGATATTTTGTAAATGCACTTTATTATTTCTCTAACACCCTCTAGAGAATAGAATATATATTCTAAAAATATACCGGAACCAATCCTCAAATTTGAGACCTTGTGGATAAACAAAATTGCCTGACTAACCATCTTATCCTCACGTCACAACTTGCTTATGTTGACATTGTAATTCTTATGAGTACAAAACATGCCGTAAACATATAAAAGAATGTCTCTAAAGAATAAAAAGTACCTCAAATAACATCTCTACAACATGAGATCGATTTAATAAGTGTCTAAAAAAAGTCTTTATATGATTTTTGTTTTGATAATTTAAAAATACCTTAAAAACGTCTCTACCATCCATACTCCATGTTATTTACCTAAAATGTCTAAAAATGGTGTTACTACATTTAAGACACTCTAAAATACCGCAAAAAGTGTGATTACAATATATTATAGTAATTTGTAGAGTCAAATAAAACAATATCTATAGGAAAGTGTTTCTACGGTTTTTGTTGTTGTTGTTGTAGTAGTGTTTCCGTGATAATTTTTAGCATATTTTCTTTTTTCTTATCATTTGTAAAAGGACCGGCATCGATCTTTAAAACAGCTATGGAATCTAAGCCTTTAAAACTAAGACCCACCAATTTGAAGTTAGATGTTTATCTTTTTTAGAATTTTTAGTATATGTCTGTTTTTTCTTAGCAGCTGTAAAATGCCTGTCATGATTATCACATTTTTCATTAGTTGGGTAAATTAAAGAATGTGGTAACTGTAGTGGTCAAAGTGGCTGCAAATTGTTTTGGCAGCCATGCATGAGCCCATACCTACAAGGCTCTAAACAGCCAAGGTAGGAGATGCTGTTGGCAGGATGACTTCCCCCCTGAAAAATGAACTGCCCACTCCTTATTTACACCGGCTAGGCAACGCGTGTGCATATTTTGCAACGCGAATTCAAACGTCCGTACATCCTTTCCCAGCATTGCACGGCAAATAAATACTGCAACGGTGGAGCACCTTCCGTTTTCTTGGCCGGCGCCGGCCGTCGAACTCTTCCGGGGCGGAGTCGTGAACACCTCGTACGTCAATAAGAAGTCCACGTCCCGTCCAACCCGAGCTCAAGCCGCCGATAGAACTGGCGCCGGCACAACCCCTTCGAGCGAACGAATTACATGAGCGGTGACGAGAGTCCCACGTGGGGCGCCGTGCCCCCTACGTACTTACGAAGTAGTAGGAGGAATGGTGGATTGGTAAATATTGTCCTCGTTACATCACGTATCATTTACTGATACTATTCTTTATCTGTGAGTGTTATTCTTGCAAAGAAATAATTAAAATGATGTCTATGAATAACTAAGCTAAATTAATTTTCCAAAAAAGAAAACCCTCGAGGTAGCTGTCGGGGTAGAGCTGCCTTGCCGAGGCTAGGGCTTTAAAGCAAGTGTCGTGTCCCGCGGTGAAGCCATCATGGCTACTCTATCGAGGTTCTGACCTCTAGACAGGCGGTGCATAAAGGTGGAGTCGTTGGGCTAGTGCTGCCCTGCTGAGGTTAGGGCCTCGAAGAAGACAACATGTCCCACGGCAAAGCCGTCATGGTCGCCCTATCGAGACGGTAACCTCAAGGCAAGCGAAGCATAGAGGCGGAGCCGTTGGGGTAGAGCCTCCCTATCGAGGCTAGTGCCTCGAAGCAGGCGATGTGTTCCACAGTGAAGCCATCATGGCCGCTCTGCGAGAGGCTGTGACCTTTAGGTAGGCCATGTATAGAGGTGGAGCTGTTGAGGTATATAGATTCGCCCTACCGATGCTAGGGCCTCAAAGCCTGTTGATCTTCCCATTGCCTTTTCCATGGCCTAGTACCATTCCTCTTCAGCTACATTGGATTTCTTGCATGGGATAAGAACATCCTAATGTGGTGCAATAAGGCCACACAAGGGAAGAGGTTTGTCATCATCTTTCGCATGCAGAGGAGATGCTAGACTGTCGTTCCCTAATCTTAAAAAACAGTGCCCGCTGAGGGCGCACATCGATGATCTAAAGAACACACTGGCACGTGAAGTAAGAGGAGAGTCTAGATTGTTGTTCCACTACCGTCAAAAAATAGTGCCCATGGAAGGCACACATCAATGGCCCAATGAGGACATTGGCACCTGAAACAGGAGGAGAGGCTAGATCGTTGTTCCCCTACCTTAGAAAACAGTATCCGAGGAGGGCGCGCATCACTGACCTCGCGCGCATCACTGACCGAAGGAGGACACTGGCATGTGAAGAAGGAAAAGAGGCTAGTTCGTTATTTCCCTACATTAAAAAATTATGCCTAAGGAGGGCACTTGTGCATGCGGCAAGAGAAGAGGTGAGGTACCCTAGAAGCAGAGGTGGAACTAGAAAATGTGTAATGGGTGTGCACATTTAACATCGAACAGTTAACATACACAGTTCTGCAGCATAAATCCATCACATAGGTTCGAAATTTACCAAAAATACAATACATAATAAGGTCTTACATGAATAAAATATTATAAAATATGTAATAAAAATTAGAATTGTACTTTACGCATTCTCATGCCTTGAAAACGCTTGATTATAGATTCGAAGATCTAGGAAACCAACCGGATACTATAGACCAGAGAGTTTATTAGAATAAGTCTAGAGAGTATCAATTAACTGATTCGAGAATGTGAAAGGGGTTTGGTGTCACCAAACCTTGGACCATGAGTCTCAATTGCCGATAAAAGGTATAGTGCTTCGTTTCACTAACTAAACTCTCTAGGTAACAACATCCATAGCTACTTTATTCGCGAACAAGAGGATATAGCCAATCAAACAAGGGATTTGATAAACATCATCCATATGTTTTTATTGCTGAAATCATTCAAATCTAGGACCATCAGATCATTGTTGAGATTCGGGAGTATCGATTACATCCGATCCTATGATTTGATCTAACAGTCCGGTGATATCCGAGTGAGATATCCAACGATCCAAAATTTGGATGTTAGCTAACACAAAAATATCCGGATGATACCTATACACTCCCATCAAACAAATGCCACAATAGCCAAAGTTTCCTACTCCTTGCACAGCCACCCCAACTGAGGAACAGAAAGGGAGGGAAGAACATGGCAGGGTGGCCTCACCTGGCAGATGTTGCACTTGGGCATGGCTGGTGCAACGGCGGGCACGGGAGAGGTGCTGTCGGAGAGAAGCGGCACGCGCTGGTGCTTCCCGGCAGCTATTCGCGGCGTGCACCTCCTCGTTGCAGGCGATGAAGAGCGCGGCCCCGTCGACGCAACACAACACATGTGCCTCCGCCGTGCTGCACACCTACGCCCTAGCCAGCGGTCCATGGCTCCGCGCTACCACCTGCTGCACGTCCTAATGGCCGCACCTGTGCCTCATGCCAGCGCCGCCTGTGCCCAGTGATTAGGGATTTAGGGTTTGGAAATTGGGACACGAGAGGGAGGAATGACCGAACAGGGAGTGGATTTGGTCTCTAGACGACTGGTGAGTACTCAGTGATGATTAGGAGAGCAAAGGCACTTAGGCCTAGTTCGTTTCATCTTCTGGATTATGGATTCTGAATTATGGGAGAAGCTGCTTCTGATTATGGGAGAATCGGGTCGAGCCGGCTACAATTTTTAGGTTTTGAATCGAGCCGACGAGAATCAGGTTTCAGCCAGCTTCTGATTCTATATAGAAATCAGCTTCTGATTCTCAGAGAAGCTGTCCAGAATCCTCCCGTTCGGCAAATAATTCGCTTTTTTTTTAAGCAGAAGCTGTCCAGAAGCTGAAACGAACGGGGCCTTAGGCTTTTGAGTTTTGACCGGTCCAATCTATAGTAGTACTTGAACTTTTAGAATTTTTGAGAGTGACAATTGCAAACCCCTCACTTCCGCCCATGCCCAGCAGGTAGCAGCAACTACAAATCTATAAGGAATTCAGGGGGGACGTGCATCGATTTGAAAGCAAATCCAATGACCAAGAATTTGGATGATGGTTGGTAAAGAAAACATCCGGATGAAACTTATCAAAACCCAATCTATAAATAGGCAGCCCTAGGCAACTAGCTAGCTTACTCGATCATCTCCTTAGCTAGTTATCTCGAGCAATTTAATCAACTAGCTTAGTTCATAACACACTTTGCCTCTCTTCTTTGTCTGCCCATCCTTTAGCTAGCAGCTGCAACCTGCTTGCTGCATTAACTCTAGCCAGCTACCGGCCTTATTCTGATCCTCCGAAAACGGGACCAAATGACCTTCAAGAGTGAGCTTCTCTCGAAGATTGCCGCCGGTGATGGCCACGGCGAGAACTCGTCGTACTTCGACGGGTGGAAGGCCTACGACAAGAACCCGTTCGACGTGCAACACAACCGCGGGGGCGTCATCCAGATGGGCCTCGCCGAGAACCAAGTACACACACACACACAGAGATAACCAAGCATCGTTTTGTCGATCGATTGCTCATCTGTCGGTGTTGTAATTGTTACAGCTTTCGCTGGACCTGATCGAGGAATGGAGCCAGGCTCACCCGGAGGCATCCATCTGCACGGCAGAGAGCGCCTCGCAGTTCAAGAGGATAGCCAATTTCCAAGACTACCATGGCCTCCCGGAGTTCAGGCAGGTAAGCTAAGCAAACAGTATATAGTTGGCTAAAATAAGCACCCGATCGATCAATGACAATATTGCTGTTTGCGACCGCGAAAGCGACGGAGCAGCGTTCCCGACAGATCATTGCTGACTAGAATGGGATTGTGATGTTTCAGGCGATGGCCCAGTTCATGGGGCAGGTGAGGGGAGGGAATGTCACGTTTGATCCCGACCGTGTCGTGATGAACGGCGGCGCCACCGGCGCGCAGGAGACGCTCGCGTTCTGCCTCGCCAACCCCGGGGAGGCCTTTCTCGTGCCCACGCCATACTACCCAGCGTATGTTCCGTCATCCTTACGACAATTGAATATGATCCCTACCTCGTGGATGTAGAAGTCATCCATAGACACTTAATATTTGGGTCAAACGTAGACAAGATATGTAGCCTAGCTAGCTAGCATTAATTAGCGCATAACCGGTTTTCTCATAAGACCATTAATTCCAGTGTCAACTAGGAATAACTAGCTTGTTCTGTTTTCCTACAGACGAAAAAGGTAGTTCTTCCCGTAATCAAATTGAATCACGCAATCATGCAAGAAAAATGCATGCACGAAGTTCGCATCCGGGGTCTAGTCTTCTATGGCACTGGGTGTCATAGAGCATCTATAGCACCCTCACATGATGTATATTGATGAGAGAGAAGAAGAATTAACTACTTTGACATATCTAATTTTTAAAAGAGATACTATTTGACACCTGATGCCATAGAATTTTCGGTAGTGCTACAGTTCGGACGTCTGTTTTTTTCCGCAACATTTTTTTCTACGCATGCAACATTTTTTTTCTATGCATGCAACATTTCCCTTGGACAAACAGTAAATATTTCAAAAGCGGAAAAAATATTTCAAACGTTGACAAAAATGTTGCAGACGCTAAAAAAATGTTGCGCGGACGTCCAAAAATTTTAAAAAAATCAGACGTCCGGCTGCTAGTACTGCCCTAGAATTTTCCGTATGGCCATGGGACTTTCCGATGCATTTTACGTAGTTGAGCCCACGGTCAATTGCATCTAGATACGCAATGCAACGTACGCATGCATGCACGTAGATAGCTAGGTTATGCACAGTTTTTTCTCCGGGCCTCACGGTATGTACGCTTTCGTTGTGATCACAGTTTCGACCGCGACTGTTGCTGGAGGTCAGGGATCAAGCTGCTACCGATCGAATGCCACAGCTTCAACGACTTCAGGCTCACCAAGGAGGCGCTCGTGTCGGCGTACGACGGCGCGCGGAGCAAGGGCGTCCGCGTCAAGGGCATCCTCATCACCAACCCCTCCAACCCACTCGGCACGATCACGGACCGCGGCACGCTGGCCATGCTCTCCACCTTCGCCACGGACCATCGCATCCACCTCATCTGCGACGAGATCTACGCGGGTTCGGTGTTCGCCAAGCCGGAGTACGTGAGCATCGCCGAGGTCATCGAGCGCGACGTCCCCGGCTGCAACAGGGACCTGATCCACATCGTGTACAGCCTCTCCAAGGACTTCGGCCTCCCCGGCTTCCGCGTCGGCATCATCTACTCCTACAACGACGCCATCGTGGCCTGCGCGCGCAAGATGTCCAGCTTCGGGCTCGTGTCGTCGCAGACGCAGTACTTCCTTGCCAAGATGCTCTCGGACCAGGAGTTCATGGGCCGCTTCCTGAAAGAGAGCGCGTGGCGGCTGGCGGCGCGTCACGAGCGGTTCACGTCGGGCCTCCGTGAGGTCGGCATCGGGTGCCTGCGCGGCAACGCGGGGCTGTTCTCGTGGATGGACCTGCGGGGCTTGCTCCTGGAGAAGACGGCGGAGGCGGAGCTGGAGCTGTGGCGGGTGATCATACACAAGGTGAAGCTGAACGTGTCGCCGGGCACGTCGTTCCACTGCCGCGAGCCCGGGTGGTTCCGCGTCTGCCACGCCAACATGGACGACGAGACGATGGAGGTCGCGCTCGACCGGATCCGCGTCTTCGTGCGTCAGCTCCAGCAAAAGGCCAAGGCCGAGCGCTGAGCCGCCAAGGGGCTCCGGCCGCCTCAGCTTGCCGCGCCACGGTGTGCCGTACGTGCATTTGTATCTACGTTTCTTTTTTCGGTCGCATGGTTGCATGCATGCACAGGGGCATGGCCTTGCTGTTTTGCCACTAGTGCCTATGCGATTGTTGCATGTAGCAACAAGGTTACATATGCGGCACGTAGCGACGTTGCATTGACGTCAGATGTAGGTAACCCGTGTGTAACCAGGACATTAGTGTCGTCAATTCTTTCGTGTATGGTTTGATTTGATCAAGTTAAGTAAGATAGTATTGAATAACGATCGGATGCTAATTAAGGCCTCTCGATCAGCTGTTGTAATTAAACTTGTAATAATCGGATGCTAATTAAGGTCTCTTGATCAGCTGTTGTAGACTAGTAGTAATTGCTATCCTGTAAGTTGTCTGAATTTTTGTGAAGCACGGCTCGATTTTTATATTATTTTTGGTGTTACACTATAGCAGTATAGCCCACACGCTACTTGTGAATTCCAAACCTGCTTCAACAGGTTGAACTGTATGATCTTTACACGATTGCAATTTCGAAAGGAACATGATATATATATATATATATGTATATATATATATGTATACATATATATATGTATACATATATATATATATATATATATATATGTATATATACATATATATATATATATGTATATATATGAGAAGAATTGAAATTGAATAGAAATAGAAAATAGCTAATTAGGCATTATTTTTAGATGATGCATGGTGTAGAATCCGGTGCCTATAGGATTATTTTCGAAGGACATCATTTCGTAGCTAAGAATAGTATTCTTCAAATTGATGGCATTTGATAAATCGAGCGATAAGCTACTTAATTTTTCCTCTTAACTCCAGTGATGCACTTTATACTTTCAGCACATGCCCGTTTAACATCTAGCGCGCAGTTTGTGTAAGGCTTTTATTCTTTTTCAACTAACGTAATAGGATGATCTCATATATAGCTGGTACTGAAAATTTTAAACAGATGAGCTCATAGCTATGGAGAATAAGTCTATTATATTATTAAAATGAAAGAAAAAATCTCCATGTTCGCTTTTAAAGGCTAAAAATTCCCATATTAATTGGTGGAAAAAAGTGAAAGATCTACGCCATCAATTGTGGTGGGTTTAGATTATAACGATCTATATTAAAAGAAAAGTCAATATCAAGTATAATTTAAAATAACTAAAATATGGAATAAAAATAAAATAAAATTAGTAATTTAATTTCTATATGAATTCTTAAGTAACATACATAAATAAAAAAATTGGAATAAAAATTTGTAATTGGATTTCTATACGAATTCCAATAAAAGCTAAGATAAAATTTAGATTAAAAATAATATAAAATTAGCAATTTGATATCGATATAGATTCAAAGTAAAGCCCCTAATTACTATAATTAGAAATAAAAATTAAAATTGATTTCCATACAAATTCTCAAGTAAAATGTTCAAAATAAATATAATTTGAATACAAATTAAACCAAAATTTGCAATTAGATTTCTATATGAATTCCAACCAGAAATAACTAAAATTTATAATAAAAAATAAAATAAATCTAGCAATTTTATTTCAATAAGAATTCAAAAGTAAAATAACTAAATAACTATAATTCGGAATAAAAATTAAAGGTAAACTAGCAATTGGATTTGTATATAAATTTGAACAAAAAGTATTGAAATTCAGAATAAAAATGAAAGAAAAGTTATCATTTGATTTCTATACAAATCCCATAGTAAAAATATATAAATAGCTAAATTAGGAATAAATTAATTTAGCAATTTGATTTGTATACAAACTCCAATAAAAATAACTAAGATTTTGAATAAAAATAAAAGTTATAATAAGGATAGTTCGAATGGTGTCAGAGGAGACTACGAGAGAGTGCAATGGCATTAATTTGTCTTGCAAGAAGACATTAACCCACGAGAATGTAAAAGGTTGGGTTAGCAAATAAGCACAATGTCGTGCTACTCGCCATAGCCATTGAAGATAAAGTCTGGAGTCAAAGAAGCCAAGGGCCGTGAAGACAAGTGGTGAGCGTCAATGTTGTTGAAGAAATCAATGGCCAAAGAAGCTCGGCGATGGGGAAGCTCTAGCAGAGAGGATATGAAGCTTTGTATTGAAGGCGATCTACCGACGATATGTAGCCATTGAGTAGTTACGAGAGTGCCATCATTAGGAAGGGCCACAATGTCACCAGCAATGGTGAGACGATTCTCCATATCACTGTATAACAATTACAACAGACATGACAACATCAGTGAAGATGAGAGGTCCCTATGGACTATCTCCAGCAGCTTCCCTTCCCCTTCCAAATACCTTTGCGAACAGATCCCAAGTGCTCTAGCGGATTCCCTTCATGATTCCCTTCGGAAGGGATTCTCTCTAGGAATCTCTCTAGAAAGGGATTCTCTCTTCAATCCCTACACAAATCCCTTTGAGGGGATGCTGTTGGAGATAGTAGGAAATAAAGGGAATGAATATGGGGAAGGGAATGGAATGAAGGGAAATTGCTGGAGATAGTCTTAGTGAGAAGGATACAATGTTGAATTGACTAACGTCGAAGAATAGGTGTGACCGACACGAGAGAAGAGGACATCGAGTATGTATGAGCATCATGCATCTGTTTATACATGCATTAATCCATACGAATAGAAGCACGGGTGTACAGAAGCACAGGAGAAAAGAGCTCGAAGTAATGATGCCCTAACCATGGGGAGTAGGCTTGGGGCCGTTGGAGAGAGTGCGACAGGTGTCCCTAACAGGGATCGACGATGGTTGTAAATGTATATGTGTTGATATCATAATGGTCAACATTACCTATGTTGAGTATGATGACACATATCTAGTTTTTAGGATTTGGGAAGGTTGCAATAAGGAGTCCTAAATGAGTCCTAATAGGATTAGGATTTCTATTTCCTTTTGGAGTAGGATTTTTACTTCCCTTTGGAAGAGGACTCAGGAGACTATATAAATCGATAGGGGTGGTCATGGAGATCCCAAGCGACAAACCAATTCATCCAAAGCAAGAAACACACGAGAGGATTAGAGACTAGGTTATTCTTTTGCTCTAAATTCTTCTATAGGGAAATGATCTGAGGATCCTAAAAGGTTTGAGAGGGTTGTGAGAAAGCGACAATCACTTGTACTCTTTTGATGTTGTGCTAAAAGAAATTGTAGTCGGCTTCGCCTAATCTTTCTCTCTCGCTGTGTTGTGTTAAAATGATGAACTGTTATGCATATACATGAAATCATGAAAATCTAACCCTAAAAGCCATGCCTATTTTATGTATTAATTTGTTATTTGATTCTTTTATATGCATTCTTTTTGCCTTATTGGAGTTTGTTGTTTGCTATGTATCGACGTTCGATGAGTAGAACCTGACATTATAAACGCTATTGTCAATGAACCTGAGTTAAAACTTAATGACAACGAACAGCAAGGCAACCACCTCCTTGAACATATTGATCCCAGTTTTCGGAAATATTTTCATAAATATTTTCGAGCACGCGGTAAGATCTCCTTAATTAACTTTGCCATGTGATCCATTGATAACCTTAGACAATGGAATGGCATAAAAATGTGCAATGGGTATATTCGTTTAATGCTACGTATGCTTAGTTATACTTTAGAATGTAAAATAAACAAATGAATATACTGCTCGCAGAGAACTTAAATGTTGGACATGATAATTATGAATTTTGGACATGGACATGTTGGACTAGTATGATCAATGGTATGTTAATAAAAATAAAAATAAAAATATGATTTCAACACGGGTAAATATTGGCAATAGCCGATTATGCTTGTAACTTGCACGTAGTTAGAGGGAGATTTGTCACCTGAGTCAATATAAGTACCGAACTATGATGTTGTTTTCATGCTCCAAGATAATCATACAATCATAAGGGCTGATATGTGATGGCTATAACTGATTAAATTACTTAAAACTGACTTTACACATTAGAAGGTTGTAGTAGCACGGCTTGTTTCAGTTGGATTGCTTGTAGGGGTGTCCACATAGAGGTGTGGGTCAAACACATACCAATGTAACAATATATGCCTTATTATGGGGAGAAGTGGGACAGTGGGATGTGAAACCATTTGTCATACTTAGTGTACAAATATCTTCTGTAGTCATAGTAAGAGTTTGTCGGTACTGGGTTGGTGCAAAGTTAGAATTAAGTAATGTAAAAGTTATATATGATTTCTCTGTGACACACCAAAGGAAGCGTGTTAAATATGCATTGCAAAGCGAGATAATCATTCCCTATGGGTAAAGCTGTATACCACTTTAGAATTAAAATTAATCAATTAGTCGCGCTCGCAATTATGAGCATTTAGTAAAGTTATCACATATTTAGAATATTGAGATTTTCATGAAATGAACTAGAATTGAAAATTTTGGAGAAATTTACCCTACAAATGATTCAACGTTTGGTCATGTGTTGGCAATATTGATTTCAATTGTTATGCTATGTGTTGGCAAAAGAATGAAATTGTGCCATGTGTTGTTTAGAAAAATGATGCGATAAATGCTTATAATAATTTGATTTATATTGTTCTTTATGCTTATTATTTTACTTACTTGTCAAATTTCTTTACAAATTATGCTTTCAATTTACTGTTCAGAATTTATATTCAATTTAGCTTTATACAAATAACTGTAGTAGCCTCATTTGTGTAGGCCCCCGGATCGGCTATCCGGAGTCCTCTGTGTATTTCTGTACTAGTCCCAGATCAATAGCTAGTACACACAGTCAAACAGTGATGAATCAACAACCATATCACGAATACATATAACTAAATAAGAATAACACCAAATAAAAGCAAAGACCTTATGGTCAAGGTTTACCATTACGGCCTGAACAGGCAGAACAACCTGAACAACTGCAGCGGAAGACGAAAACACCAAGGCGAGTGGGGAGCGCGTCCTAGTCGTTGGAATTCCTTGACAGCTTCTTTCACTTCTGAGATATGATTAGAATGTAGCACGTGAGTACAAAAAGTACTCAGCAAGTCTGGGAAATTATGCATAATGTAGGCTATCCAAGGATGGCTTAATATGGTTCTTTTGCATAAAGCCAAGTTTCATCAAATCATACTTGTTAATAATTTTCCCAAAGCATATTTGAGCAATTATTTTTAATAATTGAATTATGTAATATTGTAGTGAAGGTTCTAACCACCACTCACTAATATACAGGCTCTATCCGCCACATCTCAACAAGATCAGGGTTCAATCCAATCACATGGCTCACATGCGCCACGGCTCACAAAATCGAGTTCCTTCCACCTACCTGGCTTTAGCCGCGTAAGCACACACGAGAGTTCTAATCGCTCCGGATCCCAAAACAAACATGTCGGCGATTGGAGAAGCAGGCTCCGTCGAGCTTACTTGTTGAATGGGGATCAACGAGCCGTCGCGCTGGATCGAAGAGGCGTTCGGCGGCAGGTCGGGAGAAGGCCCAGGAAAAAAGGGGGCAGCGGTATCTTTTATCTGGTTCGGGCCTCTCACGCCGAGATAATGACCCTACTCCGATTGTATTGTGTTCTATCTTTCGTGTGCCCCCACATTCTGAATCTTAGGGGTTTAAATACTATGACTAGAATCGAAAAAATGCTTGCCTCAGGATCACGCTATGCATCCATATCGTGATCTTTGCCCTTGATTCAGCGTTATTTGAATTCGGGTATGATTTCCCTTGATCTCGGTGATTGGTTGCCTCCTTCCTTCCTCGCGGCTTCGGCCCTCAGGCCAAGACACCGGCGGTCGTGGCCTCCGCACGAGCATGCTTGCTCGTGGGGGTGTGTTTGGTGTATGACGGGTATGCAGCGTATGCTTTCGGAGGAGAAGGAGAGGGCGCTCGTTTCGTTCTCTAGAGCATCTTCCCTTAGTCGCTTAGTCGGCGGGTTTAACTTTTCACGAGAGTACGTGGTCTTTTGCCCAGATAGCCAATCTGACAGCTAGCCCCGAGGTTCAAGTGGGGAACCCTCGGGCTTCCCCTTGAGCCTAAGAAGACTTGAGGATTGAATTTCCTTTGGTGCGTGGCTCCACGACCATTTACGTCGGGAGGCGAGCTTCTTTATCCGCGCGTGCTTGCTCTGGTAGCGTCGTTTGGTTGTTACTGCGGTTCCTTCTCAGAAGCCTCCATGTAGATGCGGTAGTTTCTCGGGAAGCGGCGCTTTCGGCCAGTGTTGCTTTGCTTGATAGTGGCGATTTTTATCCCGCCTCTTCACTATCCTTTTAACCCTTTCTCTGGGAGAGGTCGGAGTCCCATTGCGTCTCTTTGCTCGTCTTCGGCGAAAAATCTTCCAGAGCCCTAGCGCCCCGAAACCCTTTTCGCTCTCCTTCCTTCTTCGGCCATGGCGCGTTCAAGGTTAGCCGGATGACCGAAGGAGGCTCAGTAACTCACGGACGAGAGAATGCGTCGACCAGGCTGGTCGAGTGCCGAGATGATCTTGGCCCGGCACGCGAGAGGCGGAGATAAATCGTCTCTGCGAGTTATGCGCCATCAGCGACTTCGTCTGCCGAGAAGCGACTTCCTCGCCTCGTGCTTGCCTTAGTGCGAGATCTCTCATCTCCACCCCAACTCCATCCTTTCCCTCGCAATCTTCTCCACCTTTGCGAGGCTTACGTGGAGTGTAATGCCCACGGCTAGCCTCTTCTTTCACTTTTATTCCCCGCTTCCGCTTTTGGCCGGGATGGTTCCTTCACGTTTATCTTCGCCTTGACCCAGGCCATACAGTACCCCCTCGTTGCTCTGAAGGACTCGGTGTCGGGTTGGGCCGACCTCTATTCTACGGAAGAAGGCGGAGGGTCCCGATTGGTCTGCCCGGGAGGCGCTCCGCCCTCTTGAGGCAGCGCGCGCGGGTGCAACCAGGAAGAAGCGGGTGCTCGGGGACGTCAGTGAGCTTGCCCGAGATGGGGCTCGCGGTGGGGATATCGCCAGGGACTTTACCTTCAACCGGTGTCCCCCTGGCGCGCGAGCACCCTTCTTGAGGTGGCCGGGTGTACGACTTCACATGGACAGCGAGTATGTTCTGGACCTCTTTCAGAAACATCATTTGCTACGGTAGCTGCGTTATGCATCCAGTATATGCCTTTTGTCTTAGTCTTCGGTTGTAGCGACTCAGGGGGGATTGGAGTTGGCGATAGTCGTAGAGATGTTCGGCGCCAGAAGAGAAGGCGGCCTGTCGTCGGAGTCCCCAAGAATATTTTTGACGCGGCGGCGGTAGTACATTTTCCGCTTAGTTCGAGGGCATGTTTCGAAGCTCATTCCTCCCGATTTGTTGGCGGGAGAAGGTCGCCCGAGCTTGCGGTGTCGGTATTTGCCAGCCCATAAGCGACACCCCGACCAGGGTTCCGTAGAGAAGGCGGGTCGAGTCGCCAGAGCATCCGCCTCGCCTCAGCGCCAGCGGTAAAGCCGACCAGGACCCCTACCCGCTTTGTGCAAATGCGCCCGGCCGAGGAAGAGCGAGCTTTCCGCATTTGGTTCGATGACTTCAGCGGAAGCCGGGCGATGATGGCCTGGAGCGGCTCGCCAGAAGCGGGCGAGAAGGCCGAGGAGGATGCGGAGTCTCTCCCAGGCCAAGGAGGCGGTGAGAGGCGGATCAAGGCCCTCGGGACCGGCTCACTCGGGTGGTTGATGCCCCGAGGAGGAGGAAGAAGAGGAGGAGGCGCCTATGCTCTGGTTAGAAGGAAGCGAGAGTCGACCTCTCAAACCGCCTCGGCCCAATGGAAGAGTCGACATGGGCCGATGTCGACCGGCGATGTACCAGCGCCAGCCCGACCTTGAAGGCGCTTGTAGTGGTCGTGGCGAGGCCTCTGAGGCAGCTAGCGGAGTCGCCCGTGGCCCAGCGAGGCGAGAGGATAGCGCGCTCGCCCGGGCGAGAAAGTCGTTCTTCATTCTCTTATTCCGCTCTTGTCTTGCGACTTTCTTGGGCTAACCCACCACTGTTTGGCGTGGGCGTGATAGCTTCGGATATGCGTTTGGACTTCCGCCCAGGATGGTGAGATTATCAACTCCGCGATGGGCCGACTTCGGCCGCGTCGTCGGCGGGTGATGGCGAGGCAGGGAGAGCGGTGCTAACCGGACTCGGTGGAGCCGAGCTTCGCCGGCGGGACCAGCGCTCCCTTCGGCCGTGGAGCCTATCGGCCGCGGAGGAAGCGAGAACGCCGAGGCGAGACCAAAACGCCTTGGCCTTGGCCTTGCGAAAGATAGCTGCGAGCGAGTCAGCGCCCGAGCCAGGAAGGAGCTTAGTCGCTCGGACCAGCGACCCTTGGCCATGAGCCAAGAGAGGAGGAAGGAGGAGGTCGTCCCAGGCCTAACTCCTTCGGTCCGAGCACCAGCGCCCCGACCGCGGAGGTGCAGGCGGGAGAGTGATCGTATGATCAATCGCCTCCCGTGTGAACATCGGTCGCCTCCGACTATGGAGAGGACAAGAAAGCGGTGATGCCCTCGATCCAATGCCTTGATCGGAGAGCATTGGTAGCCTCGGTGAAAAGAGGAGGAGCAGGCGGTGGTTGCTAACGACCAAGCGCCTCGGTAGCGGAGCATGGAGTGGCGCTTCGTGGTTGGCGTCTGACCCGTGCCAGCGGTGGCGACCATGGGAAAGCGACCCTGGCGCTTCTTTGTGGGCGAGGATCGGCGAGCGACCGGGGTTGTCCCGAAGGTGGTAGCGCCGTTGCTCTCACAGGAGCAGGGTGCTCGGGAGAGCAAGACCTTGGCCGGCCGGGATGACTTGGTCAATCCTTTCTTTGGTATGGCCCGACCGGCCATGCGACCGGGACAAGGCCCAGTGTGTAGGGCTCTTACGGTAAGTTTCCATGTTTCTTCTTTTCTGCTGCGAGCGATCTTACGGGATGCGCTCGGCTCTTTCCCTTCTCCTTTCTCTTTACTGCCCGAAGTTTGCAGCGAAGGCTATGGAGGATATCGATGCCACCTCGGTCTCGTGGAAAATGCTGGTCGTCTACCACCCATGAGCAAGGCGCCAAGATCGCCGATCTTGGCGTCGAATCTCCGGAGTCTTGAGCCCGACTGAAGCGGTGGAATCGGCGATCGAGCCTCATCGCCAGACTCGGGACCAGCTCTTCAGGCGAGGCGGCGAAGAAACACTTGAGCGAAGTCGCGAGCTTGTGGTGAAGCTTCAGCGAGGACCTTGCCGAGCTCGGGAGGCGCGGAAAGCCAGCTCAAGGAAGCGCGGCGCCTCGGAAAGCTGTGGCCCAGAAGGTCGCGGCAGCGGAAGGTCCTGGACCTAGGCGGAGTCGACTCCCATAGGGGCGAGCTCGCTGCCCTCCAGGCGATGTCGTGGGACTTAGCTCTTTCTTTTTGTTTTTATCTTGTAAAACCACCTGTAAAAAAAACAGCGTTTTTGGATTAAATGAGCATATTCGCGAGGAGTTTGGTCCTTGCCTGTTTTTTTTTTTTTTTGCTTGAACTAAGCTTCGGCCATATGCAGTATGATCCGGTTCTGCGAGAAAAAGAAAGCAAGTTCTGCATGGAGGCGTAGATCTGAGCAAAGAAAATAAGTTCTGCGTAGATCAAATATCATAGACACGAGCAAAGGATCCTTGGTAAGGAGGGGCCGAACGTTCCTATCATACGTAACCCCCGCCATGGACAAAGGTCGTGTCCTCCTATTCTTGACGAGTTTGTTCATGGGAGTTTTTAAGAATTCGCTTTGGTGCGTAACGATTTTTGAATTACTCGAATAGATCGGTTGTGTTTGAGTGAGCTGTGAGCCTGGAGCGGGCGAGCTTTAAACCAACAATCACATAGAGCCACCATGCAGTGGTCAGACAGGGCTTAGAGTGGATGTTCGCGCCCGAGCCATGCATCTGGCGAAGAGCTCTTGTGGAAAGTGGGCGATTAGGCGAGCGACATCCGTGAGGAATAAGGAGATAAGCGCTTACATACTTGTTGGATAAGTTAGATGCAGTAGTCTTTGATGTAGGCAGCGATGCTCGTTCGAAATAAGCGAGGAGCGAAACTTCGAAAGAGGAAAATGATTTATTGGAAAAGAGCATAAGCGCGAGATAAGTACTCGTCTAACGTAGAATTTCTGCTTGATTGATCGATGTTCAGTGGCTTTGGTGAGCTCCCGACCATCGGCATCGTGAGAGCGAACAGGCGCCCAGCTGTAGACATGACCGTGTAGAGTCCTTCCCACCTTAGGAGTCGGCTTGTTGGCCTTCGACGAGGTCTTGAACTCTTAGTAAGACCATGTCGCCAGGACTTGTAGGAGCCCTGGAGGTCGGACTGCCTTAGTGCATGCCTCTGAAGAGCTTGTAGGTAAATTGGGGCCAGACACAGCGCCGTTCGGCGTGTAAACCCGGCGAGGTCGGGTCGACGAGCTCAACCTCTTGATCGATGGAATCGATCGGTTACCTGAGAACCCGGCCACGATTTCGGCGAGCCAGAATGGCCTCCCATGCAGTGAGCGAGTTGGAAAGGCGTCTACTTTGTGGCTCGACTTGTCGTGGTGCGGATAGACCAAACGGCGAAGCTCCTCCACCCTTTGCTGCTTGTCTTTGGTTGAGGTCTTAAAGACTCTCTTTTTTATGCCCTGGACTAGCTGCCCATTTGCTCGCTTTCATTTGCTCCGTTACTCGTGGATGTGCCCGAAGCGAAAGCAGACCTTGGTCGGACCTCCTCCGCGATAACTTTGGAGCAGTTCACTTTGGTGAAGCCGGGTCCCATTAATGTGATAAGGCAGTTAGGTACCCGAGCAGGGTTACCCGCGTTCTTTGCGGAGGAACCTCTTGGCGCTGGGCGAGATGGTGAAGCAGGCTCGACCTCTATCCACTTAGTGAAAGTGTCGATGGCCACGAGCAAATACTTGCGGCCTTTACGACCTCGGGGAAAGGGTCCAGGGCGTCGAGCCCCAGTCGAGAATGGCCCACAGCGGTATGGTTTGTAGGGCATATCTTAGGTTGGCCGGAGTTTTTGCGAGCATGGAAGGCGGCATGCTTTCGGCGGTCGTTCTGATTGGCCGTAGCGTCGTCAAGCCGTCGGCGATATTAACCCAATCGGAAGGCTTTGCTCACAAAGCGTTACGAAGAGCGAATGAGCTCCGCACATTCCTTAGTGGATATCCGCGAAGAAGATGCGGCCTTCCTCCTGGGAGGCGCATTTGGAAAGGATTCCTAATCGCCTTTCGATATAGGTAAGCCTTCGATCGATCTGTCTTGAGAAGATCGCCTTGTTGATGGCGAGGCAGCTCGGCTTCTTCCTCGAGGCAATGTCCCATGCGCATAAGGTATTGGATGAATGGCGTCATCAATTTGCGCTTTGCTCGAGAATGAGACCCTACCAGGTCTCTGGTGCCTCCTCTTGGAGGAATGGAGGGCTTATGTAGGTGCTCGGCGAGCACCCCGACGGCGGTTTGGGAGAACCGACCTTAGACATTTGGTCGGCCAGGAATTATCCTTCACGGGGATGTAGATTGCCGAAATTCTTGAAGTATTTCTCCATCTTCCCGCCCGGCGAGTGCACGCGCCATTGAGGTATCGAACAACGATACTCCTTGTTGACCTGGTTCACGACCAAGCTGTGAATCGCCCTTCCGCAGGTGAGCGTTGGACTCCTAGCGATTTGCATGCCGGAAGTCCAGGCCAAAAGGCCTTCGTGCTCCGCCGCGTTGTTAGTCGCGGCGAAATGTAGTTGGATGGCGTCTTGTAGCTGCTCTCCGTCCGGGAGACCAAGATGACGCCACCCACGGCGCTCGTATGCTCGAGATCGTCAAATACAAAGGTCGAGTTTCCCCTCGAATCATTGGTCCCCGGCTGGTGGTGCGGGCCGACCGATACGCCTTGAAATCAGCCAGGACTTGTGATTTTATCGCCGTGCGGTTTGAGAATACCAGCTCGAACTTCGGCGAGTTCCATTACCTGGCTATCGCGACCCGGCGTCTGATTTTTCAGATTTCCACTGAGTGGGAAGCCGGTGCCTGATCTTGTGTGCTTGAAAGTAGTGGCCTTAACCGGGAGGCCATCGATAATGAGTCTGCAGTGGTTTACGGACCTCGGGGTAGCAGCTCCTTTGGTCATGAAGTACTTAGTTGACGTAATAGATGGAGTCATTTGGTACCATCTCTTTCTACTGCCAACACCGAGCTCACCGGCGTCTCGGTTCTTTGCCCGGTATAATAGCAATTCTTCCCCTGAGTGGGTGTGTGAGGCGAGGCGGCTTGGAAAGGCTTGTTTTAGCTCTTTGAGCAGCGCGATCGGCCTCCTCGTCCATGTGAAGCCATCATGTTTGCGGAGGGCTTTAAAGAAAGGTAGTCCTCGCTCCCCGGTCGGAAACGAGCAGAGCTTAAAGCGGCCATCCTCGATCGAGCTTGTACTTCGCTACGCGTAATGGCGACCTCATGTTCTCAATAAGCTTCGATCTTCTGCGGGTTAGCCCCAACGCCATGTGGCTGACCATGTGGCGAGCACCTTGCCCGGCCTTCACGCCGAATACGCATTTTTACGGATTTAGCTTTATTCGATGCTTATTGAGGATTCTGAAAGTTTCTTCTAAGTCGACAGCGTGACCTGAAGTACTCTTGCTCTTGACAACTATGTCGTCGACATATACCTCAAATTTCGACCTATTTGGTGCGTGAAAGTCTTCTGCATGAGGCGTTGAAAGGTTGCTCCCGCATTTCTCAGGCCAAGAAAGACATGGTCGTATAAGCGGAAAATGCCGACGAGGGTGATGAAGGAAGTCTTTCCCTCGTCTTGGCGACAGTTTGATCGATGATAGCTTTGAATAGGCGTCTAGGAGCTCATGATGCATGACCCGCGTCGCGTCCACCAATTGGTCTATCGCGGCAGCGGATAGTTGTCTTTTGAGCGCGGCTGCGTTCAAACCCGTGTGATTCGGCGCATCGCGCCACTTGCCTCCTTTCTTCTGACCGGGAATTTGGATTGGCTAGCCACTCGGAGTGCTCAATCTCTCTCTGATGAAGCCAGCTTTTAGGAGTTTATCAAGTTCCTCCGGATGATTGCTTGTTTTAGGAAAAGCGTCTAAGTTTACGTCTCCTTTGGTTTTGTCGAGAGTGAACCACTTCTTTGTGCTCGACCACCTCCTTGGGACCCGGGCATGTCGGATGGTTCCCAGGCGAAACATCAGGCCTTGCTCGGAGGAAAGTGGCCAGAGCTTCGAGTTCCTATTTGGGATCTAGGAAGATCCCAAATGAAACGACCTGGCCGGTTCGACTCGTTGAGCGGAGCAGCCTTGGTCTCTCCTCCGAGGTTGGAGGGCAAGTTTAGGCGGGAATGCCCGGCTCTTGGTCGGGCGCGGCGAACAAGCGGCCAAACCATATCAGCGCTCTTTAAATGCCAATTGAGTGCGGACTTGTGGATTTCCTTTGGCCGGTTATGACTCCGTTTGGCGGGAATCTTTGAAGCGCGATGGCGTGATGCGGCGGCCATGAACTTAGCCAAGGCCGGCCTGTAGGATGGCGTTGTAAGCCGACTCGAAGTCTACCACCTCGAAGGTGATTAGCTCCGTTCTGAAGTTACTTGGGCCGCGAAACTTCACGGGCAAGGCGACTGCCCCGGAGGTTTGATCGAGGTGCCGGGACTATCAGAAGAAGGAGCGGCCACACTCTTGATTTTGGAGCGAGGAATGCGCATCTCGTCAATACCTTAGGCTGCAATAAGGTCAAGAGCTCCGGAGTCTATGAGGACCCGGCCAAGCAACGATGTATTCTTTGATGGTGGGGTTCACGACCATCGGAAGCCTGCAGGGTTTGGTCATCCCCAAGGGACAATCGTCTACGGAGAATGTGAGGATACCTCGACCATTTTAATTTCTTTGCCAGGAGGCTTACCCTGGGTAACATGGTGCACTTCCCTTGCGGCCTCCTTTAAGTCAGAGGGCGGGACTTGTAGGCGGAAGGCGAGATGACCGCTATGTGATTCCTTAGTTCTTGATATTCCATTTCATCCTCACTTTCCTCGGCGGGCTGTTTTCCTTTATCGTTTTCACCTGATGCAGGCGTCGGCATGGGACCCTGCATTGCATGCTCGGGCGGTAGGTCACGTTCGGCAACTTTCAGTGGAGTCGTGCCGTCGCTTGGTGAAGTGGGCTGATGAGAGTCGCCCGTCGGTCCGGCTTGGTCGCCTCGTCGGTCGCTTGAGTCGCCTCGTCCTCGAGGCACAGGTGGTTGTCCTCTTCCCCAGAAACATTAGGCCCATGTTGTGGGTTCAGGTTGCCGGTGTTGTTGTTCCACTGCGGCTACCATGGCCCGAGGGTTGCTTTTTCTTCTTCTTCTTGATCTTCTTGTCTCTGAGTCAGACCCTTTTTGCTGGGGAGTCTCTAGGCGGTGGCGGCGACTTCCTTCATCCGGCATTTTCTTCCATTGGGCGGCTTCATCTGCGTTGGCGTATCGATCGGCCATTCGGAAGACTCGTTATTTGTTAGATCGGGTGGATCTCCAGGTCTGTGTGAGCGCCGTCTCGTACCCCGAGCAAGCTTCGGACGGCTTGACCTCGTCGTCGATATGTTGAGATCGAGTTCGGACTGGATGAACCTACGGGCCAGAATTATCGCGGGGTTTCCCGTCGTGTATCAGCGCTCGGTCGCTCTTTCCCGAGGCGGATGTAAGCGACTCTGAAATTAGCTCGGAGTCTTGAGCTGCCCCGGGGACCGTATGGATCCTTCCTTTTGATTGAAAAGCCCGCGTCTGGCGACTCCGTCGGGACCGTCGGAAGGTAATTTGCCATTACCCCTCATCACCTCCGTGGCGAGGATGGCGGTAGTGTATATCGAGAGGAATTCATCGGGTTACGGGTCCAGTTGAAATCTCGGCGTGGCCAGGGCTTGAACTGTTTGGCCATCGGCGTCCGGAGGAAGCTCGTGAAGGCGGCGGTAGCTTCGAGGTTTGCGACGAAAACCTCGGTCCTGGCAGACCTCCACGGATCTTCCACCCAACGCCCGTCTTGTGGCGGGAGTCGGAGAAAGCGTCATCGTCGGTCGTCTTAGATGACCGCATGGTTCGCGGAGTGCTCTCGGGCGCTCGTAATGTCTGGCGATTATCTGAATGTCGCCAGGGTTGCTCTGTGGTATTCAGGGGCCTTTCCAGGATCGGGTCGGCGACCTGGGGCGATCTCGAGCATGGCTCGAGATTCATCTCTGTCTTGCAGCGCCACGGGGAAGCGTTGTGATGGTCGGGACACACTCCGGGCATCACGGCCATGGGGAGGATCCAGAACTTTTAGCTCGGCGGCAAGCCTCTCCAAATCTTCGGCCCGACCACGCCCTTGTAGCCTCTAAGTCTACTTGCTCGGGAAGCTGCGAGTCACGCATACGACCGCCGCCAAGGCACTGTAGCCGTTCCTGTTTACGAGTGAGGCGGCGAGCTTTGCGGCGCTTTCCGGGTCTTGATCGGGAGATTCCGGTACACGCGAGAGTTCCCTTTCAGGTGGCGCACCTCCCCTTTGCACAGCGGCGAATGCTGCATAAGCGTCTTTCCCAAGAACGCCTCCAAGTGGCGTCGGCGCCTCATGAGTGGTCGTGCCGGCGGCGTCCAGGGATCCTCTCCAGGGCTCCAGCGGCTCCGGCCATGTTGACTCGACGAGAAGGCGAGGCAGCGATAGGGACATCATTGTATCCCCTTGGGGCCGCGGTCTCTCGGTCGAGCTCTAGTCGTCTACGGTATGTCCAGGCCATCGTAGAGCTCGTTGCGAGTCATCCTCGGGGTCTCAGAGGGTAATGTCAGGAATGGAGGATCTGCCCTCGCATTCCGTGTCAGGAAAGGCTCCCCAGGCTTCAGGTGTGATCGATGGATCGGTCACCCAGGCGCGTTAATCGGCGTAGTACACGTCGTCATCCTCAGCGTGGTCAAAGACACAAGGTCCGAGTGTCTCGAGTTTGGCATCTCGAGGATCTTGATCCATACAGGAATCAAGCATGGTCCCCACCAGACGGCGCCGGTATGTCGGCGATTGGAGAAACGGGCTCCGTCGAGCTTACTTGTTGAATGGGGATCCATGAGCCCGTCGCCTGGATCGAAGAGGCGTTCGGCGGCAGTCGGAAGAAGGAAGCCCAGGAAAAAAGGAGGGCAGTGTCTTTTATCTGGATTCGGGCCTCTCACGGCAGAGATAATGACCCTACTCCAGTGTATTGTGTTCTATCTTTCGTGTGCCCTCCCCACATTCTGATCTTGAGGGTTTAAATACTATGACTAGAGATCGAAAAAAATGCGCCTCAGGGATCACGCTATGCATCCATATCAGTGATCTTTGCCCTTGATTCCAGCGTTATTTGAATTTGGTATGATTTCCCTTGATCTCCGGTGATTGGTTGCCTCCTTCCTTCCTCGCGGCGCTCATTTGGGCCCTCGACCAAGACACCCGGCGGTCGTGGCCTCCCACGAGCATGCTTGCTCGTAAGGGGTGTGTTTGGTGCTTACTGTGAGCGGGTATAAGCGTATCTTTCGGAGGAGAAGGAGGGACGCTCGTTTCGTTCTCCCGAGCATCTTCCCTTAGTGCCGCTTGGTCGGCGGGTTTAGCTTTTCACGGGGGGTACCGTGGTCTTTTGCCAGATAGCCAATCCCCGACAAAACCATTGTTTAGTTTGAAACCAAAAACCAAAGTCTACCAGTATGAAAGCATTCAACAAGCTTTGCCTTTGACCGTAGGCACGGCTATTCGAATAGTTTTAACTCTGCAGAGGTGTACAACTTTACCCACAAGACATGATATTCCTTTGATGCTAAGCTATTAGCACACTTCCTTAGGTGTGCCGGCAGGGATATCATGACAAGGCCTTTACAATGTATACGCCTAACCTGACCCACCCGCTGAGGTTTCACCGCTGTTAGGGTTATATCCACCCAGTATAGAAGCCCCCTCTTGCGCCGTGTGAGAAAAACAACAACAATGCCTCTATCCGGCGCTCACATTCCACCGTTTGGTGAGTCTAAGTTAGGTTTCTACAAATTATTCAGCCAGGTCGTGCCCACTTTGACACGTGGTTGTACGGTTATGCTTAGAATGGAGACAGTCATAAGCGTCGGTCCTTAATTGACTTGGGGCGGTACTTGCACCATGAAAACTAGTGCTATATCCACACCCGCCAAACAAACCACTCCACCCAAGTCCAAACCATTTTTCATTTTATTTTTATTTTGTAAACCAAACGGCAATACTCCTTGCCTATAACTTTCAACTCAAAGTTTCAAGAGATAAAAGAAATTTCCCACCCATAGGTGACTACCGACCGATTGCGATTCTAAGCACTTCTACCGAACTATTCTATTCCACCAATAGTTTATTTTATAAAATACAAACCCCCCGGGTTTGGTTATAATCCTTATAATCAATTTTGTAATTCTCCAATAATCCTTAAATTGCCATAATGGTACAATCATATGAATAATCCAAGTCAATACAGTATCCAACAAGTGGTAAGTACATCATGGTACTATCATAACTCCAAAATTATATTAACCCACAATCATGGTTGGATATGTAATCTTTCCCTTGAACTCTAACTTGTATTATTGATTTATCCATCACTCATACAGCAATCGATCTTATCATCCACTAAGAATATTTCATAACTCACCCATTTAAACCACCGGGAATACTTCACAATATCATCTCTAGTCATCTAGGATACAATCCACCGATAATACTTCATAGGGGCATGTATTTAATCCTTCACATTATCACCTCTAAATCATCTACTTTAATCCACCAAGAATACACACTATCATCCTTTACTAAACCACCAAATATTACTTCATAAAACTTAGGATTGTACCAATTCATCGTCAATAGTAGTTCCCGTCCCACTGATACTAAGTCAAATAAATAAATCACACATATTCCACATTATTCACAATTCTCTGTAAATGATTATCACATATCTATATTTCCATAATCCTCTATTTCTTAATCAGTCCGTTAATAATAATCCCCAATAGATGCTAATAATCCAACTAACTCTGATTCTCCTTTTGCTATTATTTTATCAAACCAAGAAATCCAAGTCAACATGTTATCTACTTGTAATAATCCATCTAATCCATCATGCATACTCCACAATATCATACGTCCTCCAAAAATTCCCCCAACCCATTATAATATGAGTTACTACCACAATCCAACGTTACAATATTCGATGACCACCATTCATATATCCATTTCCTATCACCAACCCTAATATCATCACTACTATTCATCTATTTCCCATGTACACTCCATACTAGGGATTCCATCGAAAAGGCCTCCCAAGCAGTCATTCCCCTAGTCAAAGATTGTTTTCCCAAAAACATTTATATTGGTGGATTACTATACTAGGGCGACAAAGGATCATGAATAACAATATCAAGGAGGGATGGACAACAGGTATAACTAACAACCTAACGTTAAAATCATTCTTTAATATAAATAGCGATGCAATTTATAAAACATGGTAAAACATTTAGAAAGCATAGGATCAACATGCATCAAGGAGACTTGCCTCGGTCACAGCGAGAGTGTTGAACACTTGAAGTCCAACGGCGGGATCGGCGGTCGCGTCGGGGTCGTCGACTACGCGCAAAACGAGACAACAAATAAATACAAGAAAATAAATAAAATCTAAAAATTACAAACGTAGTACTGGCAGGTAGGTATTGATTTTAGATGAATTTAGGAATTTGAACGGAGTCAATCGGAGTTCGGACGGAGAAGATATGAGCTTCCGAAGTTCGAAAACTCTGGAAAATGGAAAAACGCAGAATATTCTAAGAATATTCCTTGGTATTTTTAATGGAATTGGGTGGAGTGTATGCCATGTGGGGCCATATTGTCATAGAGTGGAGTCTTCTTCAACCTTGCTCCAAGCCATGGCAAAACAGGGGAGACCAAGGGGATTGGGGCGCCAGACGGGGCGCGCATGATCGGGCGAGGAGCCGGCCAAGACGGGCGGCGGCGCTGGCGCACCGCGGAGGCGACAGCGGGCCCGGAGGCGGCGAGCGGCGTCGGCGCAAGTAGGCGAGGCGTGCAGCGGCGGCGGCGCAAGGCGCAGGGCGGAAGCACCGCGGCGCGAGGAGGCGGCCGGAGGCGGCGACCGGAGCGGAAGCGCGGCGCGAAGGGCCGAACCGGCGGGCGGCGCGCTAGCGGCCAGGGCGGCGGCGCCAACGGAGCACGACGACGGGACCGAGGCGACGGCGGGAGCCGGCGGCGGGTCGGCCGGCGACGTGGCCGGAGGCCGGCGGCCACACGCGCATGGCAACGCCCAAACAGAGCTCCCTCAAAATGCAAAAACTTGGAATTTTTGCAAGGAATTTGATACATAATCATGCAATTGAATGTGGTAACCCCTAAAGAACATCTAGAGAGGCCTAAAAAAGTAAGGGATTGAATCAAAGCTCACCGGAAACGAAGAAATCCACGAAGAACACGAGTTCGGCCGAAGCGACAAAACCCCGAAATTGATCGCCCACACTTGACGAAACCTACAACCGATTGTTGAGTGAGAACCTAGACCTCCACACAATCACAATGAAACAACCGGAGTGGAGAATAACCCACCGGAGACGAAATGAGAGAGATGAACGCGAAGAACATCGAAAACCCGGCGTTCCTCGCGGTTTCTTCGATTTCCCGGCCGAATGAGTGGAAGAGGCTTTGAGTGGGTGCTACCACCGGAAAGAGGACTCCCACACGAAGCAAATGGAGGTGGAAGTGCGCGATTTGGTGAAGAAACGGCCGAGTTATGGCCATTAATGCTCTTTTCGGTTTTTGGGTTACTGTTCAAATTCCAGCGAGATTGGCGGCGAGTGATGGTGGGGAATGGCAAGAGGGCGACGCTACGGATTCAACGGAACCGGCCGTTCGCGTTTTGGAGTTGAAATGAGCGAGTTATGATTGATGGAATCATGAAGTTTTACTACGGAGAGAGGGTGTTCTTCTCTGGAAACTCCCCATCGTGCAAGCCATCCCAAGGTTAGGGATGACACTGTAGCGCCACGTGGCACTTCCTGATTGGCCGAGGATTACGCGAATGAACCACCCTAGAGAAAAATTAGGAAAAATGGTCTAAAAATTCCGGAAAAATTCCTAGAACCATTTTAGAATATTTGGGACCCAATAAAATTGGTTTCGCTGAATTTGGATGATTTTTAGGGAATTAAATATTCGGGCGCGGATCGCATGCATTAAACAAAAGCCGCGCGAGATAAAATAGGAACGGAGGTCCAAAAATCCGGAGAATGATTCCTAAAATCATTTTGGAATATTTGGAACACAGTTGAAGTGGTTTGGGGATTGTTGGAGCATTTTTGGACTCGGGTGAAATTTCGGGTACCAGCGGGACTGGAAAATTCGATTTTTCGATCGGAGGGGAATTAAATCCCGATTTTGGATGGAAAAGGATGCCAGGATAATATAAACACCATGGAAACTTCAATTTTTGAATTTAATTTATTTAAATTAGGTTTTCTCTAGAAGGCCGAAAACGAGGACGGTACATTTTGTATCAAGCTTGCATGTAATTAGGGCTTGTAAAAACTTCAAGTCTTGCTAAGTACACAATGTACTCAACCTTACTATTAACGTTGTTTTAGGTAAAGAAATAGATTATCCCAAAGACACTTGCGTTGACGCAGAATTCGAGGATAACGACTATGCTTTTATCTAGGATTTTACTTTGGCACTTGCCTGTGAAAAATGAGTAGTTAGACTTATGACAAGATAAAGTTATCTTTACTATATTAACTTTTTGGTTTGTAATAACTATATGTAAGAACTGCTTCCGCTGATAAATATAATAAAATGTGATGTATGGTTGTGATTATAATTTGTGCATATGCGTGCTAGCTATTGATCATGAGACTAGCACAGAAAGTATATTTACAATCTTTCTTGTATGATGCTCAGTATCATAAAAGGGACGTCGCACAACTCGGAAGTCTATCTGATAAACAAAAGATTACTCTTGGCAAGTCAATGAGTTCATTGATGATTACCTTTTGGTTTGAGTAATTTTTTTTCCATATTCTAAGGAAGGCCGGTTCAGACAACAAATTCACTGTTCATGCATGTTGATTTTATTGTTATTCTGACCGAACTTACATTAGTGGCACCCCCCATCCCCAAAACACACAAGTATCCTGTTTTCTGTGACTAAAATTAAGAAGCTGCATGGTCGGATCATTATCTCTGCCAACAAGCACTAACAGAACTTTCACGGCTAATTTATCTGGACAATATGGTTAATTTTTTTTGTAGGTTTGTTATCTGATGCAATCACCTGAGACGAAGGCAATAGGTGATGCTGTTGGATTTGGATCTGCCTCTGTTTGCCTGCGTATTTGGTACATTTCGGCTTCTTGTACTGCTTCTGTTTTCATGTCAAAACAACCAACCCTCCTGCCTTTTCAGGTATCAGGCTGTCCAATAGCCGGAAACTGGTACCATCTGGCCTTCTTTTAGTTCTCTCTCTTGGTGCCTTGGGTGTCTTTTAACTTGCATGACAAGGTGTGAACCAATCTGGTTTAGCAGCTCCAAAATTTTGTACTAACTGAAGCTTCCTTGAAGGTTTTCTGTATTAAACGTAAAATTTTGAACCAAGTGTCGGTGTTCCTTCCCTTGTAATCTCAACAAACAGCATTTAGTGTTCTGTACTTGTTGCCAACGATAATCGTGACCAAGCTTTCAGTCATGAACGTGCTGATTGCAATGTGCTTCGTGAACTAAATGTTTGAGAACTTGTCGGTATTCAGCCTGTGCTTGCCTATGCCGTCGGCGCAATGTACAGAGACGTTAGGCTGCCTATTTCATATCACTGCTGAATAAGTACATATATGCTGTGGACCGTGGACATCACTTTTTCAGGTTTGGATCTTTTCAACTTCGTGAAGGATCCCAAATAAGGTTTTGGCAAGATACATGGCTTGGGAACAATCCACTTTGTATTCAATACCCCCGTTTATTTAATATTGTTCAGAAAAAACATGCAACGGTGGCTGAAGTAATGAATTCTGCATATCCTAATATGTCTTTTCGTAGGGCTATTGTGGGACCGAATCTCCGAGCCATGCATAACCTTCTTACACGAATTATTGGAATACAATTGTCCGCTGAAAGGGATATTTTTCGATGGAATCTTCATCAAGATGGAAAATTTTCTGTTCATTCGATTTATGCAGCTTTATCATATCAAAATTTCCCAGTTACAAATAGGCAGATATGGCGGATCAAAGTACCTTTAAAAGTTAAAATATTTCTATGGTACTTACGACGAGGAGTGATATTAACAAAAGATAATCTCAGAAAAAGAAATTGGGCTGGCAACAAAAATTGTTGTTTTTGTCACAATGATGAAACTATTCAACACCTCTTTTTTGAGTGTCCGATTGCTCGATTTACATGGCATGTTGTTCAAGTGGCTTTTAATTTACCACCTCCCAATAGCATAACCCATATGTTTGGGAATTGGTTGTTGGGACTAGGAAAGAATATAAAGGATCAATGTTTCATTGGTGCTGCCGCCTTATGTTGGTCTATTTGGTTATATCGAAATGATGTTATCTTTGATAAAAAACAATTGACTAATTTGTTGCAGGTGAATTTTATGTGCATCCAATGGTTGCGATCGTGGTCAGTTTTACAGCGTCAGGAGGCTCGGGACATGATGTCAATAGCTTGCGACTGTCTACATACTGTGGCTAGAGACGTCTTTTTTGGACACGGCTGGCGATTTCAAAGAAGAATTTGTGCCACTTAAGATTTTTTATTACACATTTTTGTACTTATCGCAAAATTTTCTTCTTTCTTAAACTATTATGTTTTGCTTGACAGCTTTTTAGCTGAGAATCTGAACTTTGTATTAATTGTTTGGCTACGTGCATCTCAGTATGCAGAGGCCGGAAGTTTAATATATTCTTCCATTATCTAAAAAAAAAAATGAATCATGCATGCCACACACACACACGACTATCATGTATAGCTTGTAGCATCTGACGCGTCATTGGTTGCTACCTAAATCCGGGACTTGTGATGTAGTGCCACTGTGTCGATGCTAGGTGGCTGTCTGTTCTACGCGCAAGCGACATTGCCTATTGTCGTTCTTAGTTGGTGGCGCTGTCCCTGCTTGGTGCATTTCGGATTTTCGGGTTGTTCAATTGTTCGTCGGGCAATGCATTATCGCCCCGAATGTATTATACGTTAGAGAGAATTTATTACACAGCAAATAATTCCAGCTCTCTGGCAGAGCACACGCTATTGCACACTGCCTGCCTTCTGCCTCTGCTTCTGACAAGGCTTCATACAGTGCAGCAGCAGGCAGCATTTCACTTGGCCCAGAGGCAGCAGAGACCAGACCACAGCGAAGCACAGATGGCGGGTGCCCCATGCCCCCATGTGACTGACAGTATTATCCCATGGCCACTGAGCTCAAATAAAACCAACCGTCGCCGTTTAATCATGGCATGCACGAAGGAACTGATCCCATTGCTGGACCGAACTACTAGCAGCCTAGCACCGTCGTCTGCATGCCGCCCTGCACTGGAGTTTAGCTGTCCCAACTCTTACATCAGCCGTGGTGGCACTGGGGCGGATGGAAGACGGGACAGCCGCTTGCGGCCCAAACGGAATGGACCGGCATTGTCTCGTCGATCCCCTGGAGGAAATTTTCGTATTTGGTACAACTTTGGCTTCGTATTTACAATACGGTACACCAATTTTCGATATTTGCAGAAAAGACAGTGTTGGCCGGTTTCTGGTGTACCACTGATTGATCAATGGGTCTCAAGGAACCGGTGATGGCTATGAATGGAAATGTAGAAACCGGCCAAGGGATCACTGGGAATTGAGGAACCGGCCATGGCATCACTGGGAACTGAGGAACCGGCCATGGGGGATCCACGGCGCATGAGAAGCCGTCCAAGGCTTGGGCGGCATGTGAGCAACCGGCCAAGGGGTCCATTTCGCAGGGAGCCAAGCAAGTGAGCCAAGCAATTGAGTGAAGGAACCGGCCAAGCAATTGAGTGATCTTCCCATCGCAGGAAGGCAGGAGCATGTGCGAGAAAGGAGGAACCGGCCCTTCAATGGTTCCCCATAAACCGGTCATGGCATGAATGGGAGATGGGGAACCGGCCAAGCCCTTCAAGGGTTCCCCAGAAACCGGCCATGGCATGAATGGGAGATGGGGAACCGGCCAAGCCCTTCAAGGGTTCCCCAGAAACCGGCCATGCATCAACGGTACGCCAGGAACCGGCCATGGGTGACTTTTTTGTAAATACGTCAGAAAGTTGTATCGTTTTGAAATAATGAGTTGAAACATATGCTAAATACGAATTTTTCCTCCCCTGGACGATGCGCCAGCTGGACGGGCTTGTTCTGTTCCCGCCCGTATCGACCATTTCCACATGGCAAAACAACAAAACTGCATCGTCCCCGTGCAGCTAGCTAGCCGTGGATCGGATTGTGTTCGGGAGAAGACTAGCTGGTTAGTGCACCTTGCGCACCAGAACGATTAACCTAGTTACCGCCGGAATTGCGCACGGTACGTAGTCACTAGTGCAGTACGTACAGCTCCTAAGCCTCCTATGCGTGCGCAAAACTTAATTGGCTGCCTTTTTTGAGAGTGACTAGGGAACGGTATACCGTTGCAACGGTATAGCCATGAAACTTATGAAACTTATCAGTTTCAGTGCTGGTTTCATGAGTTTCAGTGTTTAGTTTCATCAGTTTCATGTTTTATCAGTTTTTAGTGCTAAGTTTCATGAGTTTCAGTGCAAAAAATCATAAGTTTCATGAGTTTCAGAGGTATACCGTTGCAACGGTATACCGTTTTTTAGTTTTTCTGGCCTTTTTTATGTCCAGAAGTTGTGGGTGTGCTTGGCTTTAGCAGACGATTAGAGGGTCTGTATGTGTATGTGATGCAGTCTTACGTGTTTAATAGCTCTCGAGTCCGGATGGTCCGCAGCTTCAATTTAAACAAAAACTTGCGGTGGATGCAATGACGTTTGGGCATTTCCACGGGGAGAAGCAAAGAGGAAAGGACACCAGAGAGGTTGCGCATTGATGGCGCATGTTGCCGCAGTTTTGGCACCAGTATCGTCCGTTCGCGCCCGGCTCTCCCCTCCCGTGCGTCACTTGCACCCACCACCACCTTAACTCAATGCACGGGCCCTCCATTTCCTTCCATCCAATCACCATTCCTCCTATGGATGTGATCGGATCGGATACGGTCGAATATCGTCCTATTCATATTCGTATCCGTATTTTTTATCGAATACAGAATCAAATACGAATAGTATCGAATACAAAATCGAATACGAATTATACAGGATAATATCGGTTACGAATACAGATCGAATACGGATCGGAATCAACATGGATACGAATAATATTAGTCGGATATTTTAAAATCCAATTTCAGTTTTTTTCCAAAATCGGTCCAAATTTAAATTCAAAATTCCAAAAGAAATATATTTGTATGTCTTTTTTTTGCCTGTTATCCCTAGCTTGTCATACATGTGACTGTGAGTAACAATGTACCCCATTGCAATAATTGAACCAAATGATTTGCAAAGCATATCTTTGTTGAATCCTAAGTAGCCCTCCTGAAACGCCACTTGCCAATTTCTGTACCACATTTACCCAAATATCTCCAAATTAGCATCTAGCACACATGAACACATTATATCTTGTCATCCAATGCAGACCCCAGTCTCTGAAACAGTGAAACATGTTAAATTGTTAATGTGTTATTCTGAAACGTATTCGGATAATATCCGTATGTCATATTCAGATATTATCCGGACAAAAACTCGGATATTCCGTATCCATCGGATAATCAGTGTTCCATATCCGTATCCGTATCCATGTAAATTATCTGTATCCATATCCTTATCCGAAAAATCAACTGAATATCTGTAAAATTATCTAAATCATCGTCCAAATCAATTCGGTCGGTCGGTCGAAAAATATCCGTAGCAGTTCCATCCCTAATTCCTCCCTCCTCCCCTCGCGCTCGCAGCTCCATCACAGCCAAGGCGCATCTCCGCCTCGCCTCCGCCCGTTCGCTGTTTTGCACGCACCTCGCCTTTCCCGTTCCAGCATTCGCGCAAGCGGCCACGGGTTTTACTTTACCTACTGCGCGCAAAACCTCTCGTCGCGGGAAAAAAGCTAATAGCTTTCACAAGATTGGACATCTCCGCTGTGTGGAAGCCTTACGGTGGGAGAATATTGAGGTGGAGCAGAAGTAAATCAGTGGACAATAGAAAAATGGGGAAAACGGGACGTACGGATCGGACACTAGCTAGTAGATACTCCGGTGGATTTGAATTGTGATCAAGTGAGATCAACAATTTTTTTGGAAGTAATCTAAGCTACATTGCAGTAATTAACCAGTACGTATGCTTTGCTACAGGCGCCATGCCGGCGGAGGGTGCCGGCGGCGAGGTGGTGTCCTCTGCCGCGGCGCCGTTGGCCTGGTGGGTTCGCTGTGGGGGCCGGCTGCGGGGGCGAACACCTCGTCCCAGATATCGGCGAAGGCCCGGAGGATGGCGTCGTGGTGGTGCGGCGCGTTCAGCGCCAGGAAGCGGCGGAGCAGCTCGCGGAGTTCGTCTCCGGTCACGATCCTGTTCTCCACTATCATGTTCAGCATCGACCGCCGGAAATCGCCGAGTGGGTCCTCCGACTGCTTCACCACAGCCACGCTCCCATCGAGCCTTCCGCCGTCGCCGGGGCTGTCGTTGTTGTCGAAGCTCTTCGCTTTCAGGTGCTTCGGCGCCTGTGGTGGCTCCAAGTGTTTGCCGTCTCCTTTGCTGTTGCTTCTGTCCACTGTCTTCACGTTCCGGGGCTGCGGCGGCGGCAATGGCAACGGCGGAGGTGGCGGTGGCATGAGGGGGACGTCTCCTTCCTGCATGTTGACTTTGTCGACGCTCTTCACCCTCCGATGCTGCAGGGTGGGAAACTGGAAAGACGGCGGTGGCGGCGAGAAGTTGCCGTGACCTTCTTTGCCGTTGCGCTTGTCGCCGCTGTGGACAACTCGGTGCTGCACTGGCCGAGATAGTGACGGCGGAGGAGGCGGCGGCGAGGAGTAATTTCTGCGGGGGCTCTTCATCCGGCCCCACAACATGACGCTCTGCTCGAGCTCGTTGAGCTGGCGCAGAAGGCCGGAGAAGCTCGGCGTGGTCGCCGAGCTCTCCCGCTTGCACTCGACCTCGTCGCCGTCGGCCTCAGCCTCCGTGTCCTCCCACAGGAAGGACGACGAGGCGGAGGGCACGGTCAGCGTACCCGTCGACGCGGACGCCGAAGCGGACGGGTGCGTCCTGGCCCTGCGCCCCGTCGCCGTGGTCGCCGTGGACGTCTCCGTGGCGGAGCACAGCGACGAGGCGGACACTGCCACCGCGACGGCCTTGGCGTCCTTGCAGCCGCACCCAAGCGCGAACCCGCCGCCCCCGCCGAGCCGCTTCCTGGCCGCAACGGCGGGGCTCATCCCTCGCGTGTACTCCACCTGTGTCACTCACCGCTCACAAGAGAATTGGACGGTGGCGGGCTCGGACTTATATTCTAGGCGTTGGCATGTGGCTCGCGAGTTATAAAGGGGCGAGACGACGCTAGTGGGCTAAGCAGCGTCGCGTGTGCACGCACATGTACGTGACGCGCGACACCATTCGTTTCCGTTTGCTTAAAGACAGGAAGCTGCTAATTCCACCGAACGCCGTCCATTAGATCTCGAAGCAACTGTTGTGCTGAACTCTAATACAGTATAAAGCTGATGTGCCCTCGTTACGATTTTGTCCTCATCAAGCTAGCTAGTGAACTGTGTCCTTCCGGGCCATTGTTTGATAGATACAGGGAAACTACTACTACTACTACCGGATATTGCATGCCCGCTCGTATCTGCAAATGTGCAATCATAGACCACACGCAGTGAGGTGGAGCAGAGCTTGAGATGGTCCCTGCAGCTGCAAGAGTTCAGCTTGCAAGCCGAGGCATATCTGCAGTAGTGCAGCGTTGTTTGAGGTAAAACTTGGGTAACTTTTGGGGTCAAACGGTGCTTCGATTGTTCCGTCGGATGAGGGAAGATGCCGCGAGTCTCGAGGCGCTTGTCCTCATTTGGAACTAGGCCATGCGTCCCGCCGGATTTCTGCGGGTCTCGGGCACTCTCATGCGCCGTAGGCCTGATCGAACCATGCAAGCGCGGAGCGTTCAGCCTATATAATCTGATTTTTAATGCAAGGGATCATGCTGTATGTCAGTATGTGGTGAAGAGTTTTGAGTAGTAGTACGTACGTAGCAAACGTGAACTAGTCAGACTGCTGCTTGTAGCAATTAAACATGCATGTACGTAGGTCCCATGTCACAAATCATGTTAGGATCATCTAATAGGACAAGGCATGTGCTTGTGGGTAGCAAGCATCGCTCTTGTGATATGATATCTCCTAATTAAAACTTGCGTGGAAGAGTGGAGATTGGCGTTACGGCATTTGTTGTAAAATCGCTGATTCCTTGTTTCAGGAATCCTATTTCATCCACATATTTCTCAGGAGCAGATGTAACTTGTACTAGTCTAGCTTAGAGGTGGGCGTCGTGTCGGATCAGGACGGCACGGCATGTACGGGGTCGTCGGGCCACGTGCCTAAACTGTGCCATGCCGCCACAGCCTAGCTGGCCCACCGTGCCGTACCGTTCCAGCCCAGCTCTCCTTCGGTGAGCCTAGGTAAGGTCCATTTGCGATTCGTGTTGGCTTCGCACTACTACAAAATGGTACAACACTATCACTTCATATATGTCGATTCCTAATTAACTTTTCAGGAAAAAAACCAATTGCGATATGTGTACTATAATCTATGTTTTCGGAAACGAGTCATCACAAGCGGCTCTAATCTAGAACCGATTGTGATGACACCCTCTCATCGCAATCAGTTCTAGCTCAGAACCGATCGTGGCGAGTGGAACCCTTATCATAATCGGTTCTAGATTAGAACCAGCTAGAATCGATTGTGATGAGGGTGTTCATCACAATCGGTTCTAGATTGATGGCAACCCTCATCACAATCGGTTCTTTTTAGAAATTGATTGTGATGTGTCTCGCTAGGTTTTATATACCTTTGGGATACACTCTTCTCTGTTGGTGTTCTAGAGCAAAAAAAAAAACTATCGCCGCCCAAAAAAACAGAACATACTCTGGTTGAAACATACACTTGGGTGAGAAAATAAGAAATCCTTAAAGATGTGTGTTAAGAGGGTAAACTGAAGCCCTAGCTTGAGGAGATTTTCCCTCTATTTTTTCTCATTTGTGGTTTTCTTCAAAAGGTGAGCATTCCTTCAAATCCCTTCAATTTTGCATTAAGAAATTTGATTTTGATTTGGTGGATATGTTACATATCATTAGTGCTATGGTTGAAATCAATAGGGATGGCAACGGGTCCGGGTACCTCCGGGTCCAACCTTCGTGGACCTGGACCCGGACCCGAAGTCAGTCACGGGTCCAAATCCGGACCCGGACCCGGACCCGAACAAAATTCGTGTGTTTCGAATGAGTCCAATGTTTTTTCTCATACTATTTTATAATTCATTTCATCAAAATAAACACTAACACAAAGTTAAACCTACATTTAATATTCTACAAACTGTACAAAAGCACTTCGGGTTTGGGTTTGGGTACCCATGGGTCCAAAATGAGACCCAGACCCGGACTCGAACCCGAACCTAGACCCACGGGTATTTTTGCCATCCCTAGAAATCAATATGGGTAAGAAATTATGAAATCCTGGAGAATGAGTGTTAAGAGGGTAAAGTTGAACCCCTAGCTTGAGGAGATTTCTCCTCATTTGTGGTTTTCTTCAAAAGGTGAGCATTCCTTCAAATCCCTTCAATTTTGCATTAAAAATTAAATTAAAATTTTATTTGTTGAATGTGTTGTTTGTCATTATTGTTGCTATAATTAATATGATCAATGCTAGAGTTTAGGTTGCATAACTTACGCGTCTCCCATTCGAGGGTGCTCCTTTATAAATATGCTAAAATGATATATTTATAATAAAAAAAATAGTATCAAATTGTTCAAGTTTTTTCGGACAGTTCGAGGATATGTGTTTCGGACAAGTTCCTAATAAAGTTATTGTACAACTCCAGAGAAAGTTTCGGCAGCATCTCCCTGGTGTTCTCCGGATATACCCTTTTGACCTGTTGTCGAGGCGTGTATTTGGAGAACAGCGGAGAGATGCTGTTAAAATTTTCTCTGAAGTTGTACACCATCTTAGAAACTTACCCGTACCACATATCCTCGAATGGGATTAGGACCTAACCTAATTAGATATTAGGAGTCATCATTGGTACGTACTTAGTTGGTAAATAGATAGATGTTTCTTTAAGATCATTCAATCTTCAACTTTGTTAATGCTTCCACCCTTATTTTCTTTCATTAAAGTCAAAAGAATTGCAAGCTTAATTATTGTATTAGGTATTTTGATATCATTATTGATGTTTTAAATATGCATGTCTTCTAACTAGAAAATTGAAAGCTCTTAACTAGGGAAGAAGGTATCGGGGGTAAAATTATATATATTGGAACACGTCCTCTATTTTACGATGGTAATTAAATAATATCTCGGTATTTGAAATAGCTAGTTGTCGTTCAAGTTTTTTCTTAATTTATTATTTGTAGTTTAATTGTAGATGGACCGTGAAGAATGGATGTATCAAAAAAGTCGTGAGAGTGCTGAATTTCAAAGGGGGTTAAGGAGTTCATAAAAATTGCAAAAGAAGATATGGTTAAGAGGGGTGTAAAGTTCATATATTATCATTGCATTGATTGCACCAATCTCAGAATATTTAACAACTCAACTCAAATTGAAAACCACTTGATTTGACGTTGCTTCATGAGGAATTACATATGTTGGATCCATCATGTGGAGACAGGTAGTACCTCTCCGGTAAGCAACGAAGACCGGATGATGAGTCGGAGCGTGATATATTTGAAAAAGACAATTTAGATCAAATGTTGCGAGATGTGGAGGGAAATTACATGGAAAGAGAGTTTGAAAATTTTAAAAGCTTGATGGAAAACGATACCAAACCGTTGTTTTCGGGTTGCAAAACGGAATACACAAAGTTGGGTTTAGTTCTTGCCTTGTTCGAACTGAAGGCAAAACACCGTTAGATAGATACAAGTTTCAATGCACTTTTAGTTCTTCTATCGGATATGTTTGCGGAGGAAAACGAGTTGCTAACAAGCATTTATGAAGCAAAGAAGCTACTATGTCCTATGAGAATGGAAATAAAAAGGATACATGCATGTCCAAATGATTGTATATTATACCGCAACATGCATAAGGAGTTTGTCTTTAAGAGGTTAAATGCAAACTGTGACCAATGATAATGATTGTTATAATTTTAAGGGGTTTGTCTTATGGAACATTTAAAAACTGGTCATATGTACATTGACATTTATTTGTATAGGTTATTCATATTTTAACTTTTTTTACATGGAAAGCAAGTTATTTAGGGACATAGCTCAAACTGAGTTAAGCATTAAATATTTTTGTAGGGTTAGATGATCTGGACCTATAGCATGTTTAAATAAATATTTCACATGAATAAGGTATACTTAAAATAACGGCTTTGCATGCTTAAAGACATAATAAATATTGAGCTTAATTAGAGTTTAATTAATTTAAAGTGTTGATGGCCGAATTCAACAATCAAATTGAGACAATAAGCTAGCTTCTGACTCTAAACCAATTTGCGTGTATTAAGCTAATTTATAATTAGAGATTTTAATTAAGCTAAACATAGTTTTGGACTTAATTGAGGTATGGGTCATTTGAACCTATTACAGTTTATTCTAACTCTAAATTTCAACATTTTATGTCGAGTGAGTCTTGCATATCATTTTTCTTATTTTTTTAAAACATCATCTTAATAAGAATTGTGATATGATATTCATGCATAAAAGTGTACTTGAGATGATGATTATTTAAGCTTAATCAAATACTATTTTAAGGTCTCAGAAATTTTTATGAAATTTCTATCATGATGTTTAGGCTTAGTATATAATAGTTGTAAATAGTGATTATACTAGGTTACATGCAAGTTTATATTCAACATTCTGAACCCTGTTCCAAAATCAAATTTTTTGCATATTTGACAAATTTTAGGATTTTAAGAGTTTAGAAATTTGTTTGACTAAATTTTAACTCATACAAGTTATAAGCATTGTAGTTGGCTTCAGGTTGTAAATTCTAGACAAAGAAAGAAAAGGGAATCGACCATCAACTTGTTGATTGACGAAAATGGGCAGTAAGTTATATCCAAGGGTCATATTCTTAAATCCTACAAAGTGATCCAAGGGTCATCTTCTTAAATCCAAAGCTTCATTTTAATTTGTCACAATTTCATATAAGGATTTATATATGCATAAATATATAATAAAGATTATTGGGGTTAAAGTTTACTTAATTTAAGCTTTTGACACTAGATTTCAGAGGTCACTTAAGCCAGATCAGATTCTTTAGTTGCAAAACTGATTTCAAATTGCAGGGTTCAAATCAAACTGTTCCAACTGCTTTAGCTAACATAAAAGACCTCTAAGCTTTAGCCAACCAATCATATGCCATATTGGTCCCACTTAACATAGAGCTAATGAGGCAACTAAACCACTAATTCACCATACCATCATTGAGGGCCACCAGACAGAGGGTAAAAGCAGAGCAGCCAGCCATTCCTCATGGTAGCGCCATGACTGAGGCTCGAGCAGATCCGACCAACAGTAGGGTAGGTGCATGGAGGAAGATGCAAAGGCCAAAAATAGATCCCTGGGGTTACGCTGATGTCATAGGAGGCGGCGACTGGAGCTATAGTGGTGCATGCTGGCACCCCAACAGAGCCAAGCGGCAGCACAGGGTGATGGTAGTGACGGCTCGTCAGT
Organism: Rhipidocladum racemiflorum; assembly: GCA_036346355.1. Lineage (NCBI taxonomy): Eukaryota > Viridiplantae > Streptophyta > Magnoliopsida > Poales > Poaceae > Rhipidocladum > Rhipidocladum racemiflorum. The sequence goes on along the minus strand of CM070576.1, from coordinate 62,379,548 downwards.
ATGGGTAAGTTGTAATTGAGTGGGAGATTTTATTAAGGAATGTATGGTAATTCTCTATGCGGTTTTAATTGAACAATGGAGCTTTGTGTGAGCAGTTAGCCAACGGAGGGGCTTGCGGTCGGAGTTGGGAGAGAAGGTAAATTTTGGCTTAATTGGTGCTTGCACATTGGTGAGGGACTCTAGCTCGGGTTGGAGAGATATGATAGAGAGCTTGGCTGCTTATATGAGCAAGTTAAATCGGTGCTCAAGAATGAATCAACTAGGGTGGCGTGACTCCTCGTCGTGGCATGCATCAGGGAGGCGAGTGCATGCACAGGGCGCGTGTGGACGAAGTCTATTGACGTGGCTTCGACCGGAGGGAAGAGCATAGGAGAGGAGGGGCGGTGGGATCTTGGCTTGGCTTGCGTGCGCAGTGAAGGCCAGTGGTTGTCTTGTGCCTTGCGTGAGAAGAAGGGATTGAAGAGGCAGAGAGGCAAGTAGCTGAAGTGTGGGGTCCTATTTACTGTAGCTAGCCCATATGGCAGTGTCAAACAAGGTGGCAAAATGATTTTTTTTAGTTTGGACAGGAAGTGTCGTGAGCATTAATTAAAGGGTCAAATCGTGTCTTAAAATTTTATAGATTTTTTTAGCAATAAGTGTTTTTATAAGCCTTTGGAAGTTTTTGGAAATGCCCTAGAGATGATTTGGGTTTATATGAATTTTTCCCGATTTTACTTCATAAGGGATTTAGACTTTACATTTTAAAGGAGAAGAGAATAATTAATTTGAAAGATTTTATTTAATAACCATAATTCAAGAAAAAGAGAAAAGATAATATTTTACATTAAAATCTTGGTTCTAATTAAAAAATTTATTCACCTTCATTTTAAATTTTTTATGTTTTTTATTTTTCTATTTTTTGGGATGTTACAACTTGCCGGTTTCCCCTAATCCACGTTAAGGTAGCTTGACCAACTCAAGCTAGCTCCTAGCGCAATTGAGCCTCTCTCGATCACTAGTGGTAGCTCTTCTCTACTCCGAGTAGGCGAGCTTCGGCCTTCACAAACCACCGGACCTCCTCACAAGCTTCCTTAAGGAGATCACAGGTTCCACAGGCCTACAAGCCGTCTAGGAGGCGGCAACCTCTAAGAGAATAGACTTGACATTTGCTTGAAGGAGTTTGAGTTCTTCTAATGGCTCAATTCAATTCAATGCACTCAATGTCCTCAATACCTCAAAATTTTGATATATGAATGCACTAGAGTGAAGAGAGAGTTGCAATGGCTCAAGATGTATTCAATAATGTTACCAACCATACCCTTGATACAGGTGGGGGTATTTATAACCCCACACCAAGAAAATAGCCGTTGGGGGCAAAATTCTAGAAAAACCAGACGAGTCCGGCACTACCAGCCTCTGAGGCCTGTTAGTGCCAGCCAGGACTCCAACGGTAGACCTAGTGCATTAAATGCACTAGGTACTGACCGTTACCCCACTTGCACGCAAAGTTCGGCACTACCGCCCTTTTCGACTAGTAGTGCCTCCTTTGAAATGGGGCAAAGTCAGACATTCTAGATAATAATAACTATAAGGGATATTTGGGCAGTACTATCGCTTATCCAGCATTACTGCTCCTTGGCTGCGGTAGTGCTACTCTGAGGCTAGCCAAAAGATATGCATCCTGTAAAATAAGTATCGCCATATTGGGGGCGGTATTGTCGCTCACCCGATAGTACCGCTCCTAAGGCGTGGTAGTGCCGACCTCAAAGAAATTGCAAAATCCTGCTTTCTGTTAAATAACTACCGCCACCTAGTGGGCGGTACTACCTCACATCCGGTAGTACTGCTCCTGGGAGCCGGTAGTGCCGGTTTTGTCAGACAAGCAAGACTTTGAAAAATAAATTAATACAAATGCATGAGTATGAGTTATCATATTAATTGAGCCATTAGATCTACTCATTTTCAAGCTATTAATCAAGTCCCCCTTAATAGTACGGCACCTAATCTAACAACCTGATTTTTTCTCCAAACAATAAGATCAGTAAAATGCTATAAAAGGTTCTTAATTCCTTTATACCTTGAGCTTGACTTCAAAATGTGGCTCATGACATTGCTTTTCATATTCCATGACAAGCACCAATCACCTTGTGCACACTCAAAGCAAATTGTTAGTCCAAAAATATTTATTGTCATTAATTACCAAAACCAAGCGAAATTGGGGGCCTAGATACTTCACCTCACCCCCCACCTCCTCCTCCCTCAGCACCGATGTCGCCAACTATTCCCCCTCCCTCGCCTCCTCCGCTTCCCCATCCCCTTCACCCTCTGGCCGCCTCCCCTTCCCCCTCCGGTGTGTCGCGGGTCGTGGCACAGTAGGAATGCGATAGCAAGGTACACTTCCTCCCCTTTTCCCATGCCCCATGCTCGTGCCAACCATGCCACGAGGCACTGTTGTGGGCTATGCTAGCACGAGCATGGGACACACTATTTTGGGTTGTGCTGCCCATCGTGCCTGATTTCTAGGCCCAGCACATCCCGGATAATCGTGCTATGCTGGGCCGGCCCATTCACCTCCGTGCTGGGTGGGTTGGGACCGTCGTGCGGTGGGTCGACCCAAAAAAGCCTGGCCCGTTGCCCACCTCGGGGGTGGCCGAAATCGAAATTTGATAAAAAAAAAAGTTTAGAATTTCCACTGAAATCCAGTCAAAATTCAAGAACTAAATTTTAAAACCGACATTTTTTTAGAACCCAAAAACCTAAATTTTGGCCAAAATCTCCAAAATTTCAATGAAATTGACTGAAATTTCGATGATTTTCAACCCCCTATGAAATGGCCTCCAAAGGCTAGGAAAAATTAGGGAAAAAATATGAAAAAATCATGCGAGCATTCTAGGCAGAGAAACACACGACCTCGGTCTAGGCAACAAAACACAACATCGTTGCGCTACGGTGCTATTGCATCCAACGGAGTGTGTTAAAATACTTAACCTGTATCACCGGGTGCACAAAGCGAGAGACGTGGCCACGCGCGAAGTGAGCACATCGGTGAAAATCGACGTGGCTCACGATGGGGAGACCGAAACTATCTAATATACGGAGTACTAGCCGATACGGTTTCGAGGGGATTGAGGCAGGACGTGGAGCCGGAGCTGCGTGGGCGATGGTGGAAGAGCGGCGCGGGTCGCGACAGTCCAGGTGAGGACGATGATGCCGAGGGAGCGAGGTGGATGAATTGAGCATGCGAAACCTCGAGCACTCCGCAAGGCCCAAATCCACGACCATTCACCGACTGCCGATTGGGACACGCGGCGAGGCGACAACGTAAATAACCGAGAAGCCTGACGGGCTGTGCATCGAGGGCCTACGCGTAAAAATGAGTAAAGGCAAGGATTTCTCCGCGCTGAACGCCAACGTGGCATACGCAAGAGGCCCGGAATTCCTTCCCTATAAGGAAGTTAATAGGTATGCTTGGCGTTTGGCGCTTACGGAGTTGATCACGCCATCAGGGCTAGGAAGGCTGAGGACTTCCTGAAGAGCAAATCAGGGAGTGCATCTGTAATACTTGAAGCAGTTCGATTGCTTAAGGATACTGTTTCACCGTCAGAAGGCACCGCACACCCTGAATATAGAATCAGCTTGGCTGTCAGCTTCCTGTTCAGTTTTCTGTCTTCCGTTGCTAACGACTTAAATGAACAACCAGCAAAGGCTAATGCTCCCAATGGGTCATGTACTAATGGAATCAAGAATGGTAGCACTGATTCCTTGCCGAAGATGAATATTAAGGTTGACAGCAATGATTTGCCAATTTGCTCAAGGCAAGAAATGGTTTTCACCGACGAATACAAGCCAGTCGGCAAACCGATCAAGAAAGCCGGGGCAGTGCTCCAAGCTTCTGGTATATATACTCTGATTCCAATGTAAAGGGCTTTAGCTCATAAGCATTTCTTTTGATTACTTTGCATGTTGGATCTTTGAAAACATACCTGATCTTGCAACTCTAAGTCCTTGGTAACTGCTTAGATTTCCATAGCCTGAACTTTTGAACATGTTTACTGTAACCTTTTCGCAGCATACTTCACAAGATGTGATTCAGCAGTACTGATCATTTTTAGTACTGATTATATCTTGTCTCAAGAAATGCGATGACAGCTTTGTTCTCCAGTCTGAACAGCAGGCGGTTTTAGTGACGAAAGAACAGACGATGGCATCGATGACCTTACGTTCTCAGACGCTGTATATATGCACAGTTTTCTTCTCACGATAAAAGGAAAAGGAGCGTACCTAGGCTACAAAACGCTCTTGCGTGTTGCTCTAATCCTCTCCTACAGTTGTACTCGTGTCCACATCTGCGCATTTCTCACGCGCCCTGCCCTTGCATGAGGCCGCCTGATCGAGGGGAAGAGGATAACACGATGCCGTTGGTAAATCAGACGAATCAGCTTTTGGCCAAGTGAAACATTAGCCTGTGGTCGTGTGCATGATTACTCCTGGACAGCTAGCCCTGTTGCCCCTGCATGATGGTGTTCAGCTGTTCAACAGTTGAAGTGATGTCCTAACTCCATCTCCTTGTACACGCACGTACAGGAATGGAACAGTTGAAGGTGCTCTTGGGGTCTTTAGTTTTGGGAGATCGATAAGTTGCAAATAATCTGCGAACTTTGTTTTTTCTGCTGAGAGGACGTGTAAGTAGCATGGGAATTGAAATGATCGTCTGTTACAGTTTCCTTCACTTATTAGGATCAGTCTCACCTTAACCCGCGCTTTGGCTTCGCTAAAATGGCTTATATACGGAGGAAAAATTGATAAAATGTCACTCCTAACAAATGGCTTCGCTAAAAATGCCACTCCGCTGTCGTTGACATGTGGGACCATCTGTGTCTATGACAGTGGACCAGAGTGGCATTTTAGCGATGCCACTTATTGAAAGTGGCATATACGCCAATCTCCCTCTACCACTCCCTGCCGGAGAATGCCCCCATTGCCATACGTATATGGGAGATCGCTCGTTTCTAGCCTTGACTCTGTCCTCGGATGCATCTTACCCGTTCATCGGCCTCGTCAGGGTATTGGCCCTCATGGGGATCCATCCCCGAATCGCGATAGCATGTCACAACATGGTGCATTTAGCAGCAAGCAAACAACAACAATACCACGACCAAATCAGCAAAAAATGAACAGAAGACTGTTGGTGGTGGTTTCGGTTAAGAGATAACTGATGTCGAGATTTTTGGATCTAAAAGGCCACCACCCGCACAATGATTGGGGGCGCACCAAATCCGTTGGTTTCCTAAAAAGAACCGACAGTGATAATGTATTATTAGTGTCGGTTAAAAACCGACTGTGATATATCTACCTTATCACTGTCGTTGGATTTTGTATCGCCACCAAAACCGACTGTGATGATAAAAAAGAACCGATTGTGATGTACGGATCTGTAGTAGTGACAGTTAGATATTTTCTTTTAAATAATTATATTTGATGGTAGTTGTAATTAATGTCCACCAGATTAAAGGTCAGATGTTTTGCTTTTTTGTAGAAATTTTTAGTCTATTTCTCCTTTTTATTAACGACTCTCGTGAGCTTTTAATATATAAAGATGTACCGTTGCAATGACAACTTCTTAAAGGAACACTTCATAACCCCAACAACAGACCTGTTAACATAGTTGTATCTCTGCAAGGATGTGATGTGTCAGCAAGTGGCAAACAGAGTAAGAGATGGTAACATAATTTGGTCCCTCTATATGGTGCTGATTCTTGCATTGAATGGGCTGTGGTTAGCAAGCAACAATTGTTCAGCAAGTAGAAAAATACATCACCCATACTGGAGCATCTAGACAAAGTACGTTCAGCTGGAACATGTATCGCTAGATGGTGGTTTAAAACTTTAAACGAAGTAGTACTATTCTGGATATGGATTGCTAGCTCATCGCATTCCAACAAAGTTCCTATTGCATCATCTGCCCTTGCTAGTACCACGGAAGCTCTATCGCCGACTAGTTGTGTAAGATGCCACACTGACTGGCCTAGGATTTTGATGGATTATTTGGTATGGAGTATGGTGAGTGGTGACTGGCTTCAAGCTGAAACACGTTATGTGCTCAAACAAAAATGACACGATAAGAAAAAGAAAGAAAGCGCATCGATTATCTAATGTCAAGATAAGTTTAGAGCTGGGTCAATCAATTAATTAACCTCGTTAGTTCACGTTCCAATACCTCAGTCGTATCGTTAATCTACTGCCTACCTAATATAATGCCCATTCTGAAAGAGCCAAAGCGCTGTCCGAGTGGGAACCATCCCTATCCTGCGAGAAACATCAATTCCCAGGCCCCATGCACACAGCACACATAATGCACGTCCACCTCCCGACGAGGCGCCGACCAATGGGCTACGACTCGGCACACGCTCGCTTTAGACTTTAGAAGCAGCGTGAACGAAAGTAATTCGCACTCGCCGGATCAACAGAGGGGAAGAACCCAAGGAAAGCTAGCTCGATCGTGCACAAAAGCGTGTACTTGTAGCATCTCACTCCATGAAGAACACTGCAAGGCACACTGAACTAACGAAGAAACAGTGATACTAAACATGCATGTATGTACATCTGATTCCGAAATGATCAGGAGGCAACAAACAGACTAATTAAACACGTACAAGCCACTGTGCATCAGTGCATGAGAAGTACGATCAGCGTAAGATGGTACGTGATGTAACAGGTGCGCGCGGCCAAAAAGCTAATCAAGCTCATGTGCGTGCACCGGGCGATGGCGACGCCTCGCGGCCGCGGCCGCGGCCGCACCGATCGGAGGCGCAGAGGGAGAGCCACGCGAGGATCGGCGTGCCGAGGAGGACGAGCCCCGCTGGCACCATCCAGAGGCGCGCGTTCGCCGGGTGGAACGCGAGCGCCCACCACACCAGCAGAGCGGCGCCGCCAAGGCAGACGGCGACGAGGCTCGCGGCCGCAGCAGCCAGGAACGAAAACGACGTCGCCACCGCCTTGGCCTTGGCTGCGTTGTCGGCGGTGGTTGTGGTGTGGTTGGGCTTTTGAGGCCTCGCGGCCGCAGCCTCCATGAGCCGGAGCTGACCTGAAACGGGCGGGGCGTCAGAGACCTATGTTTTGTATGCATATATAGTCCCGTGACTTGCACCGGCGGCGATCGTGCATATAGATTAGGCTGATTAGGTGTGCTACTTTGCCCTTGTTGTTCATACATGTTTTCTGCACATAGTGCGCTTCTGTAGTACCATTTGTTGGTCTGGTTTGCATTGCACCGGAGGTGTGTGTCTTTCTTCCCCCTCCTCACAGTCAAAATCTTCTTTCCGACCTTCAGAAAAGAGCAAAGAGAACGAGAATTCTCCTCACAAGAAAAGGCAGGGAATCTAGGCTCATAAAAGGTACCGCGCGTCAGTCACATTCTACACGTTAAAGACGTGCTGTCCAGTCTAATTAAGCCTTAGAAAAGTGTACAAGAGGGTCGATGAAAAATGCAGCCATCCAGACATGCATGTCAGCACACGGCGCTTGTTTCATTTGTATTGATACTGGAACAACTCGCGGACGTTGATGGGGGAAGCGGCAGCGGCGTTGCCGTCGAGAAGGTTATCGGCGACGACGAAACTGACGGCTTCGGTCGGGTGGAACGCGTCCCAGAAGGCGTGTACTTCGAGCGGTCCTTGCGTAAGGTGGAACTCGAGTTGGCAATGCCTATGCAGAGAAATGGAGGGAAGCTGCCTCCGCAGCAAGGGTCCAGTGCATTTCTCAATACCTGGCGATGCCAAGGAATCACGACTTCAATACGTTTACAAATGCAAGTCTCGGATCTTAAATCTCTGCTATTTTTTGCTCTGCAACACTGCATTTGCAGGAATTAAGTAGATGCACCAAGGAAGGAAAGCTTACCATACTGACGGTACTGTTGGATATTGGAATAAGACACCCAGAAAATTTTTAGGGGCAAGGATCTCTTTATTATTTTTTGTTTTTCTCTTGCTTGTAAAATAGATACAAAGCCTCTGCTTTTATAGGCTATACCCTCCGACTAACACACGTCATCGAACTCCTACTTGAACACGACAACCAAGCCAGACTCATCTATGCCCTGTTCATACGAACTCAACTTTCCTTACAAGATTAGTTCCAATATTCACCCCTCTAATCTTGTAACATCTAATTCCTAATTAACACAACCTTAACTCGTTAAGGCAATCGGTCCCATCTACAATTTACCCAACTTTTATTCGACACCGGATGGAGAACGCATCTCTTCGACAACCCCGTACTCAACTTACTTAATTCAAAATGGCCAACACATCTCTTCTACGTCTTGGACTCATCTTCAACGAACATGAGTTTGGACGGCGAACACACCTCTTCAATGCCCCTGACTCGATTCTGACGGACTTGACTTTGGAATGGCGAACGCATCTCCTCAACGTCCCGGACTCAACTCTCCTACTTGATATAGCTTCAAAGCAACCTCGGTTTGTTGTCACCTCGAGTTTCGGCAAGGAACATCTTTTCCTCCTCCTTTAGCTTGCGGCACTCTGAAGCAAAATGCCCATAATCACTACAATTATAGCATCTCATTTTTGCCTTGCCGAATCTCCGATTCTTGCGGCCTCGTTGACCATAGCCTTTCGAGCCACCGAAGGAGCCCTCGCCGTCGCGCCTCGACGATCGGGCCTCCCACTCGGCGCGCGTCAAGAGTAGGTGTTCTTCCTCGCCACTGTCGGATCCCCTAACCCGTTCCTCGTATGCCTTCAAGCGACCGATCAACTCCTCAATCATCATCACCTTGAGGTCACAGAACTGCTCAATGGTAGAGACGATTTGCAGGAACCTGTCAGGGACAGCACGAATGAATTTTCTTACCACATAGCTTTCCTCCATCTTGTCACCAAGCGTTTTGATTTTGTTGACGACTGTCGTCAACCGGATGGCAAAGTCGTCGACTGACTCCCGTCTCTGTCAGGCACAACACCACGAACTCAGCTTTCACGGTCTGTACCTTAGCCTCCTTCACACGATCAGTGCCAAGATGCATCGTCTTCAATGTCTCCCACGCAACTTTGGCCGTCTCCTTCTCGGCCAGTAGGAAGAGCGTTTCTTCTAGGATGCCTCTATAGATGGCCGTCAATGCCATCTGATACTTGCACACATCGACTTTGTCGTCCAAAATCACTCCCCACAGGTCTTGAGCCCTCATGTACACCTTTATCTTGATTGCTCATGCTGCATAATTACTCTTCATGAGCATCGAATAATGCAGCGACATAGCGGAACTCTCCTTCGCCATCGCACTTGATGTCGCCTGATCACCGGTGTCACCACTTCCCGACGATTTTGACATCTTCTTGGGCAGCAAATCAAGAACTCAGGCACTCAGGCTCTGATACCAATTGTTGGATTGAATCAAAGTTTAATAACACGATTGGGCCTCGGCAAGACGACAAGTTGCTTCTGCATGCCTTCGCCTGATCAAAGCATGGTTCTACAGGGTCGTCGGCGCAGCCAAATTAACACTGAGGAGCGCGTACAAGTCCATGGCAGCTAGATGGCCTCACGGACGTGGAGGAGATGAGCACGGACGCACGGGAGAACTTTGTTTTGCTGCATGCAACTATGAGTTTATTGCTTTGCTTGCCTTGTTCTCTCGTTGCACTTAAACCCTTCACCTCAAACTGATAGTGGAGCAAAAACTTCACTTTTAAACAGTAAAGCTCTAGAGAGTATAATGCTAGCTACCATCAGGTGTCATCAAATTCTTGAGAAGTATTGTTGCCAGCGCATCCATAATGATCATGCAAGCGATCCAAAATTACAACATATCCAAACGGTGATTGAACATCAAATTCAATTGTCTCCTCAATTGATATTGATTTTTTTGTTGTTTTTTCCTAAAGTTTCCTCGATCAAACGTAGCCCAAATTAAGTTATTATGTTGAAAGCCTGTAATTCCACCTTAGATTCTATATATGTGGATCTTGCCGCACTAATCCGTAGTAAACGACGAATCATCAAAGAATTTGTAAATGATTAGTCCCGCATTGATGTCGCCAATAATAGGCACAACAGCCCCAAATTGCAATAAAATCCACCTCTAATAGAAGCAATACGACGATCGATTGTAACAGAAAATTATCGATGGAGATGGTGTAGAATGGCGCCTAGACATGACGCCAGACGGCACGGGTAATACGGTTGGCGGAATTGGTGCTAGAACAGCCATCGGGATAAAGCAAGAGTCAATACGCAGTATGCAATCAAGTCGTGGAACAGTGATAAGATGAATTGAAATCACCGAGTCGAGGACGCTGAAATCTGTAGTAAGATTCCTTGTGTGCCTAGAAAGGGCTTGCGAATCTCTCGATAAAGTTTTGTGAAGTCGCAGCAAAAAAATGGCTTTGCAAGCTACCTGGTAGGCTTCTCATGTGCGTGTAGCAAAGCTGTTGGAACCTTTGGTGCCCATCAAGTGCATGCAGCTAAAATTGCCGAAATCATCAAAAAGAAAAATTTTGGATGACTGCTTTGCTTCTGAGAATCAATGTCGACCTTGGGCTCTGATGCTACTCGGGTTTTGGTGTTTGAGGACTGCTTCTAGCTCTGCCTTTTTTTTGACGCGTTTGTGTTGAACTGTCTGCGGTTTCAATGCGCAGTGGCGGATCCAGAAATTTTCTAGAGCCCGGACATGTTTAAAGAAGGATAATAAATTCACAAGCTATTTATCATTGATACAAGCATGTGGACAAGCTATTTGATACAAAATAATGCATTGATTCTCTCATTGCCAACGTACAAAATATTGCATACATGTTCTGACCTATAGGTGGATCAATGTCCATAAGCTATTTGTTACATGAGCCTGAGCCCGGACACGGGCCCAGGCTGGCCAGGTCTTGGGTCCGCCTATGTCTATACGCAATAGATTTTATAGGCAACTAATCGGCTTGACTCATGAGCGAAATTGAGGGGTGCCGAGTATATCTTGGCATCTTTAAATATTCTAAAAGTTCAACTACTACTATACTAGACTGGACCGATTAAAACTCAAAATCCCAAGTGCCTTCACTCTCCCAGATGTCACTGAATACTCACCTGCCGTCCAGAGACCAGACCCACTCCCCGTTCGATCGTTCCTCCCTCCTTTGTCCTAATTCCCAAACCTTAAATACCTAATCACTGTTAGAAATAAGGCCCAAGTGGCCCATTTATCTCTAATGCCAAAGCTACAAAGAATAGTACCATATTGCTAGTTAAGAGAGGAGAATACCAATTTAAAAGGGAGAGCTCCCACCATGCCTTGTAATAAGGCAGATGGAGGGTGAGGAGCATGGCTAAAGTCACACGCATGCGCGCGCGTATTTCTGCGTATTTTTCCCGCGTGACTTGTGACTTGTGACTTGCGACGTCGCGGGTCGCCGTGCGGTGGATTAAATCCTGGCACGTTTAAACCCTTTTTAAATTTCGGTTTCTGAGAATTGAAACAACCATGATAATGGCGTCAGTTTCTAATAGAAACAGTAATTTGATGACAACAGTTACTAGCGTATAATGGTGCTGTAACGGTCAATTTATTGACCGTTCGCGATCTTGAGCTATAAAATCTGGAGACGCCCGCATCGAATTGGAGTTTTTGCTCGGCACTCGCGTTCATCCACCGTGACCTGTGTTGCGTCTTACGTCTTTGTTCGTTCTTCGCCGACCTTCCTCTCGGCGTGCACCGCGAGGCAAGGAGAGCGGGATCTCCGAACCGCTGTGCAGCGAAAACCTGCACGAGGCGGCAATAAGGTTTTGGCGGCGCAAGCTAACGCGACCGCTCGAGCTTCCTCTGTGTCGACTACTTCCTCTCTGACGGTCGCTCTTCTTTGCTTCCATTTCGTCATCAAGCCCATCGTAAGAATTCTTCCCTCTGTTCATCACTTTCCAGAAAATATGTGGTATTTTCTAGATCTACTCTTTAGAAAATATTTGTGGTATCTTCTGTCTATCTTGTTGTGTTTGATTATTTTGGAATTATGTTTTATATTCAAATCTGTAATCAAAATAATACCTAGATGTTCAACAATCCAGAAACCTTATTGGTATTATTTGTGTGATTGTGATTCAGCAATGGCTGGTGCAAGTGATGCTATGAAACCTGAGAGGTTCAATGGTCAGAACTTCCGTAGGTGGCAGACTAGAGCCAAGTTTTGGCTCATGTCTCTGGGTATGTGGTGGGTGATTTTCCCTCAATACCCGCTTACGGATGAGGAGAATGCGCAGTTTGAGAATGCGAATAACACCGCATTGGGCTGCATTCTGACCATCCTGGTAGATCAGTTATACGATGTGTATATGAATTACACATCTGTCACTGAGTTGTGGTTGGCTCTTGAACAAAAATATGCACGGCGAGGTCGGTCATTGGTTGTATACATGCGAGCAATTATTCGATTTTACCATGGATGAGTCTAAATCGATTGTTGCTCAAGCGCATGACTTTCAGCTACTAGTGGGCGAGATTGCACATTTGGGATGTGCTTTACCTGCAAAATTTGTGGCTGCGGGTATTGTGGCTAAACTTCCCTCATCTTGGAGGAATTTTGCCACTGGTCTAAAACACAAGAGGGAAGAGATTTCAATTGAAGATCTCATTGCAGCCCTCGACGTGGAAGAAAAAGCCAGAGCCAAAGATGCACCAAAAACTTCTTCTCAGGAAACAAACAACGCAAATGTGATTGAGAAGAAGGGTGGCAACAACAACAACAAAGGCTTGAAACCAAACAAGAATACCAACTTCAAGAAGAAGTTTGAGAAGAAAAATATGAAGAACATTACCTGTTATGTGTGCGGAAAAGATGGTCACATGGCTAAAGACTCGTTTCATAAAAGCGAGCAAATGAGCAAGGCAAGAAAATTGCCAACGTGACCATAAGTGAGGGAACTACTTCAGGAGGGTATGGTAATTCTCCTGTTGTTTTTTCAGCATGTCAATCCACTGATTGGTGGGTTGATACTGGTGCAAATGTTCACGTATGTTCTGATATATCTCTATTTTCTTCTTACCAGGCAGCAGGGGCTTCCTCCGTCCTAATGGGGAACGGGTCGCATGCTTTTGTGCGTGGTGTTGGTACGGTAGAACTGAAGCTCACTTCAGGGAAGACTGTCCGTTTGAGAAACGTGCAACATGTGCCAACAATAAATAAGAATCTTGTCAGCGGTTCCCTATTATGTCGAGATGGCTATAAGCTAGTATTTGAGTCTAATAAAGTTGTAATGTCCAAGTTTGAAAACTTTATTGGAAAAGGTTATGAAAGCGGAGGCTTGTTCCGCTTAAGTGTACTGGAGTCTTGTTTAAATTTAAATGTTGCTACTCAAGTAAATAATTGTGAATCCAATGTTTGGCATTCTCGTTTATGTCATATTGGTTATGATACCATTGCTCGAATGTCCAGATTTGAAATAATTCCAAAATGTGATATTGTCAAAGAATCAAAGTGCCAATCTTGCGTGCAAGCAAAACAACCTCGAAAACCATTTAAGGGGTTAGAGGAAGAAAAGAATTTGGCACCATTAGATCTCATCCATTCTGACCTGTGTGAGATAAATGGATTGTTGACAAAAGGAGGCAAAAGATATTTTCTAACTTTTATAGATGATGCAACACGTTATTGTTATGTGTATTTGCTGAAAACAAAGGATGAAGTTTTAAACTACTTCAAAATTTATAAGGTCGAGGTTGAGAACCAACTAGAAAAGAAAATTAAAAGGTTAAGGTCTGACCGTGGAGGAGAGTATATCTCTCAGGAATTCTCCCAATATTGTGCTGAGCATGGTATAATCCATGAAGTGACACCACCATACTCGCCTCAATCTAATGGGGTGGCTGAGAGGAAAAACCGGACACTAACAGATTTGGTGAATGCCATGTTGGAGAGTGCTGGTATGTCTAAGTCATGGTGGGGGGAAGGTATCCTAACAGCAACCTTTGTCCTCAACAGAGTAATTACTAAACGAAGTGAGATTACTCCGTATGAGGGATGGAAGGGGAGAAAACCAAATATCAATTTTCTACGAACATGGGGGTGTTTGGCTAAAGTCAATATACCATTGCAGAAAAAGAGAAAGCTTGGACCTAAAACAGTCGATTGTATTTTTCTAGGATATGCACATAATGATCTGGCCTATAGATTTTTAGTTGTAAAATCATTTTCCACTGTGATTATTGCTAACACAATAATGGAATCAAGAGATGCTTCTTTCTTTGAGAATATTTATCCAATGAGAGCATCAGTCTTTAATGAAAATTCTAAAACTTCTTATCTTCCATCTACTTACGAGTTACCAAACATTGTTGAACCAGCTTGTGATGTCCACGAGGAGGATAACAATATTGTCACAAATGAGGCTCCTCGCGAGAGCAAAAGACAAAGGGTTGAGAAAACCTTTGGTGATGACTTTATTGTATATCTTGTGGATGATGTGCCAAAAACTCTTTCAGAGGCTTATGCATCACCTGATGCAGAGTATTGGAAAGAGGTCATCAGAATGCGAGATGGATTCCATCATGGCTAATGGAACATGGGAGATCATCGAACTTCCTCGGGTGTAAACCAGTTGGATGTAAGTGGATCTTTAAAAAGAAAATGAGGCCTGATGGTACTTTGTTGATAAGTATAAGGCAAGGCTTGTAGCCAAGGGCTATACCGAAAGAAGGAGAGGATTATTTTGATACTTATTCTCCTGTTGCGGATTAACTACCATTAGAGTGCTAATTGCATTAGCAGCTTCCTATGGTCTACACGTCCATCAAATGGATGTAAAGACAGCTTTCCTCAATGGAGAGTTGGAGGAAGAAATCTATATGGAGCAACCAGATGGTTATGCGATTACTGGACAGGAAAATAAAGTATGCAAATTATTAAAATCCTTGTATGGCTTAAAGCAATCACCTAAACAATGGCACGAAAAGTTTGATAAAACATTGACATCTGCTGGTTTTGCTGTGAATGAGGCGGATAAATGTGTTTACTATCGCTATGGTGGGGGTCAAGGAGTAATCTTGTGTTTGTATGTTGATGACATACTTATATTTGGGACCAACACTGCTATCATTGATGAGGTCAAGTCTTTCCTATCTAGTTGTTTTGATATGAAAGACATGGGTGAGGCAGATGTAATTCTAAATATTAAATTGATCAGAACCGAGAATGGGATTACTTTGAGTCAGTCCCATTATGCAGAAAAATTATTGAGCCGCTTCGGCTTTGAGAACTGCAAAGTAGCCCCAACTCCCTATGATGCAAGTGTAAAACTTCGCAAAAATAATGGATTAGGGAAAGATCAATTAAAATATTCACAAATTATAGGGTCCCTTATGTATTTATCTGGTGCAACGAGACCTGACATCTCATTTGCTGTGAGCAAATTAAGCCGGTTTACATCGAATCCGGGAGATGATCATTGGGAGGCTCTTGAGAGAGTGTTGCGCTATCTGAGAGGTACTACCTCTTATGGAATTCACTATACTGGATACCCTCCAGTATTAGAAGGGTATAGTGATTCAAATTGGATCTCTGATGCAGATGAGATCAAAGCTACAAGTGGTTATGTGTTTACACTAGCGGGTGTTGCAGTTTCATGGAGGTCATGTAAACAGACTATATTGACGCGGTTAACCATGGAAGCTGAGCTTGTAGCATTAGAAACAGCCGCTTTTGAGGCTGAATGGCTAAGAGAGCTTCTGTTGGACTTGCCATTGGTTGAGAAACCAATCCCGGCGATCCTAATGTACTGCGATAACCAAACAGTGTTGATCAAGGTTGAGTACTAAGGATAATATGAAGTCCTCCAAACATGTGAAACGCAGGCTTAAATCTGTCAGAAAATTAAAATGCTCCGGAGTTATAGCTGTCAATTATATACGCACTGAGAAAAATCTGGCAGACCCTTCTACAAAAGGGTTAACAAGAAATGCGATTTCTATTGCGTCGAAGGACATGGGAATGAGGCACATATGAGTTACTTCACAATTGTAACCCATCCTTTTGATCGGAGATCCCGTGAATTAGGTAATGGGAAAAACAAGTTGTGGTTGTAACAAGAGTACACTAAATCTACCCATGTTCTAAGTACTCTAATCTGTATGGAAGGCTGATTTAAAATCTAATGTATTCTAGTGTCCTAATGAGAGGAAAAGGTATCGGCCTACAGGATACCTGAAATGAATACACCTACTTGAGCCTAACTGTGAGGTCACAGTTCATGAGAAAGGGGGCATTCTCTAGAAAGCTCATGAGAAGATTAGGGAGCATGACCACTTAACTCTCCGTTGAGGTGAAGTTCTTTGGCAGCCTAGTATCAGTTAAGATTTCGGGTAAAATCTAACCACACAAAGCTGTGAATTCAAGGCTGAGTCCATTCATTAGCTGTGGAAGGATAGATCACGTTATTCTAGGTGAAAGTTCAACCCGTATGGGACTTGAACCGAAACACTGATATATTAAACGAAAATTCAACACAGTGATCAAACTTTTGAGTCTTTGTCTGCTTCGGCATTGGTGGGGGATTGTTAGAAATAAGGCCCAAGTGGCCCATTTATCTCTAATGCCAAAGCTACAAAGAATAGTACCATATTGCTAGTTAAGAGAGGAGAATACCAATTTAAAAGGGAGAGCTCCCACCATGCCTTGTAATAAGGCAGATGGAGGGTGAGGAGCATGGCTAAAGTCACACGCACGCGCGCGCGTATTTCCGCGTATTTTTCCCGCGTGACTTGTGACTTGCGACGTCGCGGGTCGTCGTGCGGTGGATTAAATCCTGGCACGTTTAAACCCTTTTTAAATTTCGGTTTCTGAGAATTGAAACAACCATGATAATGGCGTCAGTTTCTAATAGAAACAGTAATTTGATGACAACAGTTACTAGCGTATAATGGTGCTGTAACGGTCAATTTATTGACCGTTACTGATGCGAGGCTATAAAATGCAGACGCCCGTCGGTGAATTGGAGTTTTTGCTCACGGCACTCGCGTTCATCCACTGTGACCTGTGTTGCGTCTTCGTGCTGTTCGTTCTTCGCCGACCTTCCTCTCGGCGTGCACCGCGAGGCAAGGAGAGCGGGATCTTCGAACCGTTGCCGCAGCGAAAACCTGCACGGGGGGCGGCAATAAGGTTTCTGGGCAACGCAACTGCGCGACCGCTCGAGCTTCCTCTGCGTCGACTACTTCCTCTACGGCCGGTCGCTACTGCGCTGCTTCCATTTCGTCATCAAGCCCATCGTAAGAATTCTTCCCTCTGTTCATCACTTTCCAGAAAATATGTGGTATTTTCTAGATCTACTCTTTAGAAAATATTTGTGGTATCTTCTGTCTATCTTGTTGTGTTTGATTATTTTGGAATTATGTTTTATATTCAAATCTGTAATCAAAATAATACCTAGATGTTCAACAATCACTGGGCGCAGGCGGCGCTGGCATGAGGCGCAAGCATGGCCATCGAGTGGCGCAGCAAGCGGCAGCGTGGAGCCATGGACCGTTGGCTCAAGCGCACACGTGCGGTGCGGCGGAGGCACGTGTGTTGTGCTACATCGACGAAGCCGTGCTCTGCATCGCCTGCACGAGGAGGTGCATGCCGCGAACAAGCTACCAAGAAGCACCAGTGCGTGCCACTCCTCTCTGACGACACCTCCCTCGTGCCCGCCGCCCCACCAGCCGTGCCCAAGTGTGACATCTGGCAAGTGAGGCCGCCCAGCCCCGCCCCTCCCTCACTTTCTGTCCCTCGGTTGGGGTGGCTGTGCATGGAGCAGGAAACTTTGGCTGCTGAGGCGTTTGTTTTATTGGCTATGTTCTCCTATTTGCGAATACAATAGCTTTGGGTGTTGTTACCTGGAGAGTTTAGTTAGTGAAATGAAGCACTATACCTTTTATTGGCAATTGAGACTCGTGGCCCAAGGTTTGGTGACACCAATCCCCTTCTGCATCTTCGGATCTGTTAATCGATACTCGCTAGACTTATTCTAATAAACTCTCTGGTCTATAGTATTCGGCCGGTTTCCTGGATCTTCGAATCTATAATCAAGTGCTTTCAAGGCATGAGAATGCGTAAAGTACAATTCTAATTTTCATTACATATTTTATAATATTCTATTCATGTAAGACCTTATTATGTATTGTATTTTTGGTAAATTTTGAAGCCATGTGATGGATTTATGCTATGAAACTGTGTATGTTAACTATATGATGTTAAATGTACACATTCATCGTACATTTGTTAGTTCCGTCAATGGGCTTGACTTCCATTAAATGCATAGATGTACCTTCCAAGGTTAACCAAACCGTTTTCTAATTGAAAATCGAAGTCTCAACGGTACCGGTTTACCACAAAAATCAAGCGAAAATCGTCAAAAACCGAAGAGTTTCGAAATCGAGCGTTTAAACAAAAAATTCAAAACAAATTATGCCGTGCGGGTTCTGTCTCTTCGTTCTAGGAGCAGCGATTCAGATCTTAAACCTTATACTCTAATATTATTTATTATAAAATATATGGTAAAAATATAAAATCAAAGAAATGAAAGATAGAAAATTAACGTGAAAAACTCTATAGAAAAAACTACAAATGCACGAAAGTAAATATTACAGTATAAGAAAATGTTTACAATAAGATTATCTTTTTTTCTCTCATTTTGCTTGTCTTACTTTATTATATAGACTACAGGGATATGTTTATGGTGGAATATAAAGGACTCAAATTCGGATCACACTTTAACATTTTCAGTTTGTAGTAATCTAGGTAGGTAGTCAGATAGAGATGCTCTTATCATGTTTGGCTAACAGAGAATGAATCTCTTCTCAAAAAAGAAAGCAAATGCATTTACACAGCCATTCACTGACATAATTGTTTGTATCATGTTTGGATAATAGCTAGCATCCCTCCTGAAAAAAGAAAGCAAAAGGCATTTACACATCCATTCACTGACACTGGTTGTAACGGCTGGTAATGTTACACAACAAGATATCAGAAAGTTCGTGCAAGAACAACCTAGAGATCACTCACTAGCTTTCTGAGGTGTACAGTACAGAGTCCAAGTTCACCGTGGCTTCCGTTTACTCAGCAGGAACAACATGCGATGTCTCCAGACGCTTTCGTCAGAAGTAAACGATTAAAATATACACTCAAATCTGCAGTACCTACTGCCTAACAGGCTAGCCATTTCAACTCGCACAAGTTAGAGGAATGGCTGATTAGCTGAACACAAGCGAAAATAACTGCATCACCAACTGAATATACAATATCATTATCATATCATACCCAAGCTTGCCTTGCTTCTCCGGGAGCGTCAAAGACAACAACATCTGCAGACTTCTTCATGGACCTACTCAATTGGAACACAGGGTGCCTGCAAAGTCTCTCGACACCTTTCCTAAAACTAAATTTGTCGAACAAGCCTTCCACATTCCTATTACCAAATTCTTTTCCAGAACTGTTGACTTGGCTATTCGAATCATTGTGAAGAGGAGAAACTTCACCGTTGCACTTCTTGTGGTCCATATCACTCTTCTCTAGTCCTTCAAAACAATTTTTTTCACCATGATGGAGAACTTGTCCAGCTCGAAACAGGAGTTGATCACAAGTAGCTTTGTCAATCATAGGGTGATCAATGTTTTTCTGACTTGAACAAATGAATGGCTTCTTCAAATGCTCTGGCATCTGAGGTTTATCTTGGTCATTTGGGGAATCAGAGCATGACTGCAATATCTTAGGTGCTCCAGGCGTGTCGTCTCTTTCCTTTAAAGTCTTTCCAATTAATGTCTTAAGGAAATTCATCACCTGAACTGCATGTATCAGGGCAGTTAATGGATCGGCCATCTGGAAGAGAAATATCCTGGCATTAGTGTATGCACATGGCTGCCTTGTTTTTAAACAAAAGTACGCACACGGTTAAATCTGCAGATAAGAAGAAGAGATATTTCCAATAACCTGAGTCATGTTTGGTGCAAAAACCATAGCAATATTTCGAGCATTCATCTTGTTGTAGTTTTCACGCTCCACAACATCGGCCATCAGATTAATAGCCCAATCAAGTAATGCTGCTTCCACTGGTGGTAGCATAGAAGCAAGGAAAGCACACTCCTCTTCTGTGTTGCAGTGCATCACTTGTTCTGGTGTCAGTGAGTCCAATACTCCTGTTGGGAGTTCCCGAAACCATGCCTACAAAAAGGCACCACAGATCACGGAATGTCGTACAAGAAAATGTGAAAATAACATGTGTATCTAAAAATTCATTGGCCACAAATAGATTTTCATTTTTTACTTTCATGATATGTGTTCCTCGCACCAACTTATTGTGTATTCCTTCCTGACTGTTGATGTTTTAGGCTCTAAACATGTTCGAGTTGCAGAAAAAAAAGGTGAGGTCTCATACATGTAGCCTATTTTGTCTCAGTCCCATGTAATTCTTGACGCTGACAATTAAACAAAGCAAGGGCTAATTGCAGAAAGATTATTACTGGGGAAGTTCACAATACCTTTATCAACCCTGCAAGGCAGTGTAAGTCAACTTCATCTGGAACCACACCTCTGTTTAATTGGTCCCTGACACATACTTCCTGGCTATTTTCTGCATTAATTCTGAAGATCCCTTCAATCTAATAGTACAATGGACATATCAGAATTCCTAAGTCTTGAATACTGACATTTCATTTGCTAATTTATTAGCTTACAGCTGGCCATACCTTAAGTCCCTCTCTTGAATACAAGTTCCTCTGCATCATCAACAGTATTGTGGGCACACTATTTCCTCTATGATCAAATGAACATTGCAAAGAGGTTGGTGAAACGCCAAATACACTCGCGCTGCATACAAAATTAGACCTAGAAAACGTTAGCAACTAGCACTAGATAGTAAATGGGATGATCGTGTTTAAGGTCTTATGATATTTAGTTGAGGTGAATATACCAGATAAACTTTGAATCTAGAGCCACTATAAGTTAAAACAGAGAGGTTAGGACGTGACAGCAGTGTGACAAGGAGAATGTCCATATTCCTTACCTCATCTAACTCGGTTATAAAAGAATAATTGCAATCCTGATTTGATGTTAACAACCTAAAAATA
Source organism: Rhipidocladum racemiflorum (assembly GCA_036346355.1). NCBI lineage: Eukaryota > Viridiplantae > Streptophyta > Magnoliopsida > Poales > Poaceae > Rhipidocladum > Rhipidocladum racemiflorum. The sequence goes on along the minus strand of CM070576.1, from coordinate 62,358,478 downwards.
TGATGTAATGGCATTTGTAAATGCAAAAAGGACATTACAGACTATATCTGATGCAAGTACACTAATCCAAATAAAAGATAGGTTATGCTGACCAACCACCTCAAACAGCCCCACTGCGTCAAGCTCAAGCACTGAAGTAAATCAAGCCTGGCTACAAAATCCATTGAAGAGCACAACCCTTAGCCATGCCACAAGATTATACAATCAACTTATTTCTCCCGTATGTCCTCCTACAACTTCAGAATCGTATGTCCTCACATATCTTCATAGTATTCTCCATGGCACCTATGCCAGGAGCAAAGCAGCCCAAATCACCCAAAAATCACTAAAATTCTCACTTGTACCCAGTACTTGTCGTCATCGAAACTAACAGTATAGTATACTAAAATTAACTGGATTTTTTCATTCAAAAGGCACCACTTGTCCTTTTTTTTTGAGATCCACTTGTCGAATTAAATAAACATAAGAGAAAAACACAACTCAGATCATTTCCATCGTCCTAAAAACAGCATATTTCCATCAACTTTCTTACGAGCCTTCCCTGAATACAATACTTGTACTTAAATCTTCAGGTTTACTTTTTTAGCACTACGAAGTTGAATTGATTTGGGGGACACCGAAAAAAGGAAGAACAAAAAGGGGGGGAAATCACATTTTTCTGTCGAAGTAAACATATTTATTGGTGTTGAAAAAGTACAACTCGAACAATATACGGTCCAAATACTAGTAGCTAGCTAGCATCGTACGTAAGCATCTTTCGGTCTCCAAATCACGAAAACTATAATTCCCTCACTCACAGCAGCAGTGGCAAAATCATGCAGCACAAAACTGCAACGACAGAAGAAACCAAAGAGTAGGGGGGAAACAAAGGAAATTATTACACGGGAGAGTAGAGAGCTGAGAGCTCACCTGGCGCTGGGAGTGGGGCGGGGCACGTCGGGCTCGAGGTCGGCGGGGAGACCGAGGAACCCGCCGAAGCGGTCGAAGGTGACGTGGGAGACGTGCCGCACCTCCGTGGGCCGCCCAATCTTCATACCCTCCTCCCCCTCGCTGTCCCGCTCCTCCCCCACCGCCGCGCCGGCGGTGCACATCACCAGCGACCTCCGAAGCGCCCCCACCACTGCGCCCACCAGCCCTCCCCCTCCCCTCCCGCCCTGCAACATCATCGGTGGCGAGATCGTCCCCTCGCTCCCCACCTCCATGTCCTCCTCCTCGAACTCTTCCTCATCCTCCTCCTCTTCCTCGTCGTCCATCTCTTCCAGCTCGTCGTAGGAGTGCGAGGGGGAGATCTGGAGCCCGAACCTCATCTGGAACGGCGCCATGACGGAGTGGCGGGAGCGGGGAGGCGCGGGTGCCGAAGGTGGGAGCGAGGCGGGTGGCCGTGGTGGTTTCTTGCCGGGTCGCCTTTGCTTCCTGGATTTTATAGTACTTAGTTTTTAAACAGTGGTACTAATGCCTCAACTTTACCTTACTACCTGCTTACTACGTGAGATTACCTGTTTGTTTTTTGCTTTTCGTGTGCTGGGCTGGGCTTGTACAGTGACACGTATGAGCTGTTCGTAAATCAATATCATACAGGATTTTAGGTGACACGAGGAGAGAAGATGATGGGAAAGAAATACATTATCTACTACACCTTCAATTACAAATAGTTGTTGAGAGGTGCTTCTATGCTCTTCCTTCTAGTACAAGTTGCACAAATCTTGAAGCAAGCGAAAGGGTAAGTAATCACTATCTACCTTTCATTCATGCTTTAATAGTTGTGCAACTTTTAAAAGGAAGAGCATAGAAGCACCTCTCATAGTTGTTTTAGATATTTGCAATCAAACTCTCGGAATTTTTACTGTCAATATTGTTCTAAATATTTAAATTAGATACATCAAAAATCATATGTGTAGATCTGTCTCAAAATACTTTTATAATATTATAATTTTATTGAGTTTTATAAATATACTATAATAGAAATTAGCGCTCAAAGTTGTGTTTTGGAGATCGTGTCAATGCCTAAATCGATAACTATTTGTGATCGAAAGGGGTATTTAATAGATGGGTTTATATTGTATATACCATTATATAGATAATCTATTAAACATATGAGAGTATCAAGACCCTTTCTTCTAGCGTGAAATACCATATGGTCCCATGTGTATACTTTACTAGTTCCATGACCAATGGCTAGTACGCAAATTCACAACATTGCCACCATATCTATACAACATAATATTGATATAGTTTGTATTTATACAAGGGAGTATTGTTCTTACAACAAAAGGGGCATTTGGCCAAATAAAATATAGCGGAAAGTAGTAGGGTAAAAGTCAAGGTCTAGCGATATGCCTCATCTCAAAATATCCATAGACAACCGATAAGGATTAAGCGTTTAGAAAAACTCATCATTGTATTCCCCATAACCTACGGCAAATTGCAAATCTTTGGGGACCGTAGTTTCTTCACCCACTGAATATCGACAAGCAAGGGTGGGTACATTTGTACTTAGCAAGACTTGTAGTGTATCACAATTATAAATAAATGCTTTGATATGTCAAGGAAACAGCTATCCTACAATGTTCTCTTAACATAAAGCGAGGTTTAGTCGACAATAAAAAATAGTAGATTGCAAACGGAATTTGTAAAAAGCAGTTGACAAATACATAAATAATAAGTATATAACATAAATATGAGCGACTCACAATCCTGCATGATTGTCATCAACGATCCATTCCTTGCCATACTTGGCACGTTATCTGAAGCATGGCTACCCACCATTTTTCCAATGCAAGTTTTTGCGTAAAAGTTCAGAAGCTAACTAGTGTTAGCGCACCAAGTCTCTCATGACCATGAGCATGGCTTTTTAAAAAGATTTACACTCTATAGAAGAGTATAACTTTTTCACAAAATATGACCAACTCTTATTGTCGCTACTTTAACACTTCCTTTGGTGTATAGCAGAAAGATCATGACAAGAACCGTTATATCACCTAAACTTAACTTTGCACCAGCCCAATGATGTTTGACCCTTACTATGGCGGTGAAAAATATTTGTACACATAGTACCAATAATAGATATACATCATCGTGACCATTTCCTCCCATAGTAAGGCATGCACTGTTGTATCGACAAGTGTTATTCTCAACACCTTGATGAGGGCACCCCTTCAAGCAAACCTTCCCAGACGAGAAAGCTAAACCCAGCACCTTAATAGGTTAAGGCTACCCCATAATAGCACTTGTGATTGCACATAATGTCTTGGATTATACAATACTACATTCGGTCCTAAATCGACCCGGATAAGAACTCCTCGTACACTACGTGCAAGTCTATGTACTTCACAGATTATATAAATAATTTGTCTGCATCAAAACCTAGCTTTCATTTTTTTATTAAAATAACAAAGACAACTTTCTCAATATGTCAAAATTTCCATCCATGAACAAATGTTGTATCCGACTATTTGCTCTCCCAAGTCTAGAGCATGGCCAAGTTGACATCAATTATTGCTTAATCCCTACCTTATGGATCTCAATGGTGACATTTATATATCTATCAAGAAAGTTCTATGCAACAAATAGGAATATCTATCAATACCCATAATATAATAAATTTTATTAAAAGTGCACGTATGCATACATAAATTTGTAAGCGTAACATACATTAAGTGAAATGTTAGGATCAATATGATCAAAGGAGGTGCTTTCCTTGCTCGTTGGGTTCTTGAGTTGGTTCGGGGTTGACGAGGTTGAAGCATCTAGACCCTAATTTTTATTTGTTTTTTTGGCAATTAATGACAATCGTGTTAAATGACTAACAATTTCTCTTGAGTTTGCGAGAATAGGATTGTCTTTGGTTCGGAACTTATTAAAAGGTCAATAAAGAAGACTAAAAGCTCAAAGTCAAGGTAAAATTGAGTTAAGGATCTTTTATGTAGTTTTGCCGATCTCGGAGTTAGAAGTAAAAGATCAGATTGCTAGAATAGGTGATGTACTATCAAAGAGGGAGTGATGTATAGTAGCTTGAATATGATGAAGGTCATTTGGCTCAAACCCTTTTTCAAATCACCCCTTAGTTGCATTTGGACATGCTCTCCAAAAATTTGTTGTGCATGTTCAGAGAAGTCGGTACTACCATCATGTTAGGGTCAGTACTACTGCATGGGCGGTAGTAACGCAATATTCATGACAGTAGCTTTTTTCCAGAAAGTTCTTACCACATGTTTCTCTTAAAAGCTATTGACCGGCAGCACCGCCATGTTAAGGCCAGTACTACCGCAACTACGGTAGTACCGTATTTGAGAGTGATACCTTTTTTACAGAAGCATATATTCTGTTTTTTTATGAGACCGAAGCTACCGATGCGATAGCTCTAGAACTGTCGGAGTTCGGCAGTACCGAGCTATAGCTCCGGTACTTATTTTATAAAATGGGGTGTATCCTCTCTGTATTTTGAAGGCCGATACTACTACCGTGAAAAATAGGTACTACCGGACCCCGGCAGTACCGCAAAATACATGCCGGCACTTATTTTTATAGAGATGGTGTTTTTCTGAGCCGATCTCGATTCAAAAGTCAGTACTATTGCACTTTGTGTGCCAGTAGTACCAAACCTTATTTAATGTTTCTTACCTACCGCATTTAATGAACGAATACTATTGGACAGGGTCCGGTACTACCGGGTTTTGCAACCTAGTAGTACAGGCATTCCTGGATTTTTATGTCATTTGATTCCAACAGTTAGAACTGTGGGTGGGAGCTATAAATAACCCCACACCTGCATCAAGGGACCTTCTTGGACACTCATTGAATACTTTGTGAGCTCTAGCAAGTCTCCTCTCTTCCTTTGTCCATTAAATTCACATTTTGAGGGAGTTAAGAGCATTCAAGTGCATATTTCGAATTTGAGCCAATTAGACACTTGAACCAACCTGAAGCAAGCTCATCACTCTATTCTCTTGGAGATTGCCACCTCCTAGACGGTTTGGAGGAGGGAGAACCAATGATCTCCTCAAGAAGGTTGTGAGGAGGCCAGGTGGATTGTGAAGGTAGGAGCTTGCCTACTCGGAGCAGGAAAGAGCTACCACTAGTGATCAATGGAGGCTCAATTGCGCAAGGAGTTAGCTTGATTCGTTCAAGCTTCCTCAACATGGATTAGGAGAAATCTCCAATACCATGGGGAAAAAATCGTTGTGTTCATGTTTTGTTGTTTGCCCTCTTGTGTTAATTTGTGCAATTTACTTTTCTAGTGTATTTGGCTTCGATATTCTCCCTAGGATTGTTAAATTGTTTAAACTTATCTTGTTGGTGCACATTAGTGAGACATAAACTATTTAGGCTTTAATTGTTAAAATTTTTAATTCTAGTGTTGCTTGTTTAATTATTGCAATTAGAGCTGGGAATTTTAAAAACCTCCTATTCATGCCACCTCCAGTCGATTATCCTTGATCCTACAGAGGTAGGTTTCTGGAGCGTCGGTATCTACATATAGTATATCGTAAATAAATAATAAGAACTAAATGAATCCAAATAAAGATGAAATTCAAATATTTTTATAGAAATAGAAAGAGCATGATTTTATAAAAAAATTAGAAACTAGTTGAACTCAAATTAGAGTTTATTTGTGAAAGTTATGAGTATTTAAATTTAAATCGACTAAAAATCTCCTAAAATAAGAAAGAAAGTGACGTCAAATGAGTACTTTACGATAATACGTCTTCTCTATAGATGTATTCTCCTTTGAACTGAAACCATTTTCCTTTTTTTGGTATTTAAACTTAGTTTTTGAGAGACTGATGGGTGGGGCCCATATATATGGGTTTTATTTTATTTTATTTTTGAAATTGACTGACATGCGGAGTCCATGTGGCAATGACTCATGCTTAAATATCCGGTCAAATTATGAAATTTGTTATTATTTTTACTTGGGTCCACATGTCAGAGACTCAGTTTTTAAACCCGATTTTAAAAGTGTGCGGAGAGAGGGTTGTGTGTGTGTTTGACAAGTGGGGCCTGTCTGTCGGTGATTCATAGTAGAGCAGTGGCTCAGGTGTGCCTGCCGATAGCGACTTATGTGGTGTGGGTGTTTGGGATAGCAAGAGGGGAGGCTAGGGGAGTGGTTTGCGGTGGCCACGGATGGCCAGAGAGGGTTGGCGGGGAGCTCTGCGGTGGCGATCATGGAGGTAATGAAGCTGGAAGTGTGGGGGTGATGGTGCTAAATTAAGTGAGGGGAAAGTACCAGTGGGGTGATGAGGTCCTATTTTTGGGCTTGGTGGTGGGAGGAACCCATCGAGGAAGCTCGGCGATGTTGACCATGGCTAGGGAAGACGACGATCGTGGTTGTGCAGTTCTCAAAGACTTAAGTTGCAAAGGAAGTGGAGAACGTGCTCAAGGTACACAGAGGATGCTTTGATTTGAAGGAATCATGAAATTGCTCATCGAGGGGGACGACTGAGGTTGGCTTGCTCTTGCGGTTTTTGGCAACAAGAAAGCTCCTTGGGGGCAATGGCACCTGGCTTTCAAAGGCAGAGCAGCAGGGGCAGCGCAGGTTGGAAGATGACCAAGGTGTCCTTTTATAGAAACAGAAGGAGGGCATGTGTGGCTTGAATTTGAGCCCATGAGTAAGGTGTGGTGGCCAAGAGAAATAGGACAATGGCTATCACATTTCCAGGCTTTCCTAGTAGTTTCGTCGTGCACGCAGTGCATCAAGGAAGTGGCGGCAGCAGAGGGAGAGGTGATGGCTCGACAGAACTCTATGTAGGCAGTGAGACAATGCAGCAGACGGGACAAGGCATAGCCACGAGCCCTAACCATTGTCGCTACATGGCACGGCGATGGTGGTGACTGGTGACGAGCGGCTGGTCAAAGGCGGTGACATGCCGGTGAGGCGTTGCGCGAGCATGGGACTCACAGGCAAGCGTAACATGGTCTAGGCACACTCTAGGCGCGCACCAGCCAGAGAGGTGGCTAACATGTGGGATCTACGTGTCAATGGAAAAGAAAAGAAGAGAAGGGCCATGAGGGGAAAGTGATTTTTGGCAAAAAAAAATACACTTCCTCACTGGCCAAACTGGTTTTTACGCCAGACGGCTTCCATTTTTGGATTTAAAAAATGATTTTCAACTTGGCTTTTAATTACAACTAGACACTCTGGAATTTCTAGAACCAACAAATGAACTACAAAATTTATAAAAATTTTGAGGGTGTTTTGAGGTGGTACTTGTGTTTCTATAAAAATTTTAGAATATTTTCATCTCTAGATTTCTTTAAATAATTCTTTTAGTATTTCAGTTTTAATAAAGTATGCAGTATTGGATTTTCTAACAATAACATCTTACTTCAAAAAATCATGAACTTTTTTAGAGGGGTCCTCCATACCATTTGAGATTTAATCAAAATATTTCTAGACTTTTTGCTAATGTAAGTTTGAAATTTGGAAATTAGAAACAATAACTAGGTTATTGAAAAATATTTTCTTTAATACCAAAATTCCAAATAGACCAGAAAATCCTGAAAACTAGTAATAAACTCAGAAAATAACTTGGCAACTTTGTATTTTAAATAATGTAAATTTAAGAGGTTGCAAAGAGACTATTATAGACAACTATCTTTATATATACTTACTTTAAAAATTTGAAAATTAGTATTGGATTTTCTAACAATAACAACTTACTTCAAAAATTCATGAACTTTTTTGGAGGGGTCCTCCATACCATTTGAGATTTAATCAAAATATTTGTAGACTTTTTGCTAATGTAAGTTTGAAGTTTGGAAATCAGAAACAATAACTAGGTTATTGAAAAATATTTTATTCAAAAACCAAAATTCTAGATAAACCAGAAAATCTTGAAAATTAGTAATAAACTCAGAAAATAACTTGGCAACTTTATATTTTAATTTGGTGTAAATTTAAGATGTTGCAGAGAGACTATTACAGACAGCTATCTTTATATATACTAATTGGATGCCTCTTAGAAGCCCCCACGTTAATCCTAGAAATTCCCACGTTAATTTGAGAGAGAAAATTGCTAGAAAATCCCACATTATTCTAAAAAAGAGAAAATCTTGGTCGTCTAATCTCCTTAATCATTTTCATTCATGGCTTAGATCTATTTATCTATTCATAAGAGATATAAAATATACTTCTATTCAAAGGATACGCGATTAGAAACATTTCCATGTCTATGCAATGAAATTAAGGAGCTGATTTTCAGTAACACATGCATACTTTGGACATTGCTCGGAAGATGAACCATCACGCAAGGAAATTAAGAAGCGATCAACCTTTGTCAAAAATAAAAAGAAGAAGCGATCAACCAGTAAGCAAGGAAACTAAGATGCATAACTTTGCTTTTCAAGGACCAAAGATTCCAAAAAAAAAGAAGAAGCTGGAGGTGTTAGCCATACAAGTGTATACTATTCTATTCATTAGAACATCAAATAAAAAATAAATTATTAGGTTTAAGTAGAAAGGGAAAAAAAACCACTACGCTCATTATTTAGTGCTAGATTTTACCATATTAATAGACTAAAAAAGAGAAAAAACTATATATCATAGATTATGGTGGGTCCAAATTATAGTAGACAAGATTAATTATGTCTAAATAGATACTATTTAAAATTAAAATCAATTACAACTATGACATAAGCGTGAATCAAACACATCATTAAGTTGAGAAAATCCCTTCAAAAATAATATTTATAAGAAAAAAGGATTAGAATGTTGGTTTGCATATTAATCGAAAGAAATAATAATAATAATAATAATAATAATAATAATAATAATAATAATAGCAATTCCTGTATCAATCAGATAAAAGGAAAATAAATAAAAAGTTATGATTTCTATCGAACCTCTCAGTAATTAAACTAATCTTTTGAACCAATTCATGCATGGAGATGTCTAAGTCAATTAATTTAGAGTTTGACTTGGAGATGAGACATGCAAATTAAGTAGCGATGTTGAAAGATAAAACAAACAAGACTTGGATCGTCACAAAAAAAATGAAGATTCTTATATTGGTAACTCGATGGCATGCAGCTTAAAACAACAAGATATAGATGAACAAAAAGTTTTCGTATAATTCACCTATGTCATGTACTGCTAACAAAAGTTGGTGCTTAATTTTGAAGAGTACATATTAAATAAAAAAATTAGAATGGTAAAAAAATATAGAAAATCACATATTAATTAGAAATTTTTTTGCTGATCCATCACTAATCCACTCTCCAGTTACAATGGCTTGCTTAGAATTTTTAAAGATACTAGCTTGGATTAAGACCTAACATTAATTAAGAGTCTTATACGAATTGTAGCAAATAGTCTACATGACATGTTTGAAGTCATATGTACAAGTTTCAGGTAAAAATTGAAATTTAGAATTTAAAGTTATTATTGTAACATGACAAATTAGAAAAAAAATGAATTTTTCAAAATTTTGAACATTCAAAACTTATGAGTAAATTTTCAATACTGAAAGTTCTCATCCACATTTAAATAAATTTAGAGTTAAAAACTCAAAATTATTAGCACAAAAAATCATTGTTTCAAAACAACGATGCATGGGTTGATGACTAGTATAGATAATCTATCGTCTAAGTCCTCATTAGTCATGTCTATAGATGATATAGAGTTAGAGCATGTACAGTGGTATAGACGGCGGTTGTATGCAATACACATCTACATCATCTATAGATATGACTAAGAACAACTCATACAATAGACTGTCTATATAGCTGTCTGTAATGATCTCTCATATAGTTAATAGACTGTCTGTACAGTAGTATAAAGTATATAAAGATGTCTATAATGCCGTCTGTTAAATAGCAGATAACATCTTTCTCTCTCCTTCTCACTCATCCACATCATCTAAAATCTTACGTGGCATACTCTTATAGACAACTGACATGTACTATTGTACATGCCCTTATATTATAGATAACCGCTCTATGTACCGCTGTAAATACTCTTAGCGTGGGAAATTTTCGTATTTGATACAAGATTTGACCTGTATTTACAAAATGATACAACACTTTCGCGTATTTACAGAAAAATCATACCTGGTATTTGAAAATCCGGTTTTCAATATCCGTAATTTCAATTTTCGGATATTGCGTATTCGGATTTTCAAAAACCGAATTTGGCGTATTTTTGAATTTAAAAATCAATAATCAGTTTTTGAAAAACCAGGTATAGCATACCCGGTTTACTAGGTACTGGATAAACCATACCCAATTTTTCAAAAACCAAGTATGCGCTTTTTTTTCTTGAAATGACGGACTACAAAAAAGCAACAAACGCTAGCAATTGCTAGAGTTCCTAGTGGCAGTGAAGATCAGATGGGGACATGCAGCTCTAGCACATTCATCTGGTCTAGTTGCTAGTGGCAGTGAAGATCGCTATGTCAAGATATGGATAGCCACTATCCCCTAATCCTACTCATATCCGGTTTTTGGTATACCGTGTATAGCCCCTACCCCATAATCTATCATTTCAAGCAAAAAAAAAAGCCCATTGGTTTGATTGGATGCTTTCTTTTTGAAAGGAGCATGCAACCATGCAGTGCAATTTGCATTAGTTAGTTTCTTGTTGTTCTCCCTGACATATGTATTGTACATTCGGTACTTTAAGGCGGTGGAAAAAATGACAACGTTGTAGAGGTTTGGGAAGCTCACAAAGTTGCAATGCAAACTGTTTTGAAGCTGCCCCCTGGAGAACACTTTACTGGTAGGTTTATGTTATGTTTGCACATTGCCCATTTTTTACTTGGTTCTTGTGCTTATTTTCTATATTGTTGCACTGGTAATTTGTAATGTGTTAGTGTGATTTATTATTTTTAATTGTTTTCTAGCATTTTCATAACTGATCCAATGTGATTGGTTTAAGCTCTGTATGGAACTTTTGGAGTTGGATTCATGATTTATTGGAATTGTTTTGAAAGTAGTGAAAACTTCTGAGCAATTTAGGCTTCATTTGGCACTATGGTGGCCTTTTGAAAAAGCAGTTGGGAACCTCTATCTCAGAGCAAAGCAGAACAAAATTACTAGAATTGGTAAACATTGCCTTAACTAGATTAATAATTTTTCCTTTTCCCATTTTGTGTAGGTTCAAGTGATTCAACTATTAAGCTTTGGAAAGGAAGGACTTGTCTACATACATTCTCAGGACATGCAGGTTATTTTTTATCACTACTGCAGAAATCTCTGTTTATATTGTCTAGAGCATAACCTACTACAGACACACTTCTCTTGTATATTTTGTGGATGCACATTCATCTGGTCTAGTTGCTAGTGGCAGTGAAGATCGCTCTTGAAATAGCCCTAAAAATTTCTAAACGAATTTAAAGTTGGAGTTCTTTTTAATTTCTTTTTGAATTTGAATCTTCGGATTTGATTTGCTTTGAATCGGTTTTGGGCCATATCCCTTTGTGTTTTGGGTCGTCCGGCCCAACTTTCCCTTGGCCTTTCGGCTTGACTCACCAAGAAAGTTCTGTCCCTCGCCGCCCCGCCGCTCGCCGCAAGAATCGCCGCCTGCGCCCACCCGCGCCCCCGCCGCCTCGTGCCGTGAGCCCCGCTATCGTCGCCAGCCGCGCCGCCACGCCGCTTTCCTCGCGCCGCACGTTGCGCAGCCGCCGCAACCTCGCCTCCTTGCCTTGCCGCAAGGCGGCAATAAAAGCCGCGCGAGCTCCCCTGCCCTCCTCGCCCCACCTCACCAACCGCTCGGTGAGCTCCCTCTTCCCCCGCTCCGCTCGCCTTCCCACCCTAACCCTATGCCCCCTCCCCCGTGCGTCACCCGCATGGGCCAGGCCGCGCACGCGCGCGCCCCGCAGGCCATGGGCCAAAGCGGCCTGGCGCTGTGCGGCCTGTTCCTTTTTTGTCCTTTTTTTTCGGATTTAATTATTTCGATAAATCTGAAAAATCATTTTAATCCAGAAAATAGCCCAGAAAATCCCGAAAAATTTCGGAAAGCCCAGAAACCCCACAAGTACAAATTCTTGACTGTTTCGATCCACTGAGTCCAAAAATGCTCTCCGCTCTGCAATCCGGAGTCCCCAAAATTCCAAAAATGACCAAATTGCCCTCCGTTCTCTCTCTCGGCTCGGTTCCGGTTTCCATTTTTTTTGTTTTCGTTTCCGTTTCCGTTTCGTTTTTCGTTTGTTTACTGTCGTTCATCCTTTTCGCGCTAGATCTGGTCATTGGACAGTTCGAGGAGCACCAGCAGTACCCGAAGCAGGAGCCGGGGCCGACAGGAGCCCAGAATGACTACTTCCCCTATGATTCTTCCGATCCCGTCGCCGAGCAAGGCAAGCCGTACCCCATTGATCATGTTGAACCAAATCATGCCTGTCATATTTAATAACTATTTTCTATCGCATTATTTTGCTGTACATTGAAATATTAAAAATCGTTACTTTAGAATGACATGATACCTAGGTAATGCTGAATTGTTCATAGAACTTCTTTAAAAAATATTGAACCTTATTAAATCCTTTGTAACCCTAAATGATAACTTATGCCTTGTTAAAGGTAGTTACTATTATCCCTGTTGGTTAGTTCAAATGCTTTTAAAATGGAAATAAAGTAATGCCGAGCCGTTGGCTCGGATGTTTATAAAAGTGCTACAGTCTGGGGGACAGTATTGGATTAATCCCGGAGTGGATGAGAATCCGATCTCCGACTGATGAGTAAACCTTGGTTTGTCTGGTGGCCGATATTGTGAGTATCGGAATGGGTTTGTGGATTGGTAAAGGCTTGGTCTTTGGCAATATAAGGATAATAACCCCCTTGAGCAAAGTAAAGAACTTAAGTTCCCGCTCAACCACAGGTCGGACTGGTCAGTGGACCTGTATCCAACATGGCTCAGTAAATTATTCATTCCTGGAATAAAATTGATTAAATTGGTGGTACTATTCTCTAAGGAGAATAGGGATCGACCTCCCTGGTAGGGGAGTATACCGAAGGGGTGGAACAGGAATGGACCGAAGTGTCATTCACTGCTCTCACAACGGTAGATGCTAATAGTGACTTCGAGTCCAGATTAGCGTCAGGCCTATCGGAAACAACTAAACACAGGAATGATTAACGAAATGCTGTGATAGTCTCGGCCTGGCCGCATGCATTTAAGTTGCATGTAATTCAGCGCTTGGCATTAACGGTTGTAGATATCTTGTGGGTAAAGTTGAGCACCTCTGCAGAGCTAATCATGATGGTATTCGAATACGCCGTACTTCCGGTTAATAAAGTTAAGTTTGAACTGGGGTGATTACCCATAACTAAGCTCAAGTAATTTTGTTGAATTTGTGAATGTGGTTAAGTAGTGTTGAACATTGGAAACCCCCCTACTTTATTTTATGGTTTGTGCTTCAAATGTAAAATGATGTTACAAATAAAACTGCATCCAGATACTTAGACCCTATTGCCTTCCTTGGTTATCCTTTGCATATAGTATTCAGTATTTCCATGTACAACTCGTTGAGTACTCCCATACTCACCCTTGCAAACCCCCGAACCGTTTCAGAGTATGAAGAAGCTGGAGCGTATCAGGAATACGTAGATGGTGATCTTGTCTGGTTTTAAAGTCTTAGTCTTTTGCTTAGGCCCTGCCTGTGAGGTGTTTTGGTTGTATTATATTCGGACCCTGTTGCGCCCTTATTTGTAAAAACTTGGCCGTTATGCCCTATATTGAATAAAAAGAGTCGAATTCGCTTTTGTCTGGCAAAATACTCTTGTTTTTTCCAACAGTTAGTCTTCCTGGGTAGCTGTTGTGATATTCTGACTTGCCCTAAAAAGACGGGTCGTCACAGCTCTGTCAAGATATGGATAACCCCCTACCCCCTAATCCTACTCGTATCCGATTTTTGGTATACCGTGTATAGCCCCTACCCCCCTAATCCGTCATTTCAAGCAAAAAAAAAAAGCACATACCCGGTTTTTGGAAAACCAGGTATGGCTTATCCGGTACCTGGTAAACCGGGTATGCTATACCCGGTTTTTCAAAAACCATGTATTGAATTTTAAATTCAAAAACACGTCAAATCCGGTTTTTGAAAATCCGAATACGCAATATCCGGAAATTGAAATTCCGGGTGTTGAAAATCGGATTTTCAAATATCAGGTATGATTGGTTTTTTCGTAAATACGCGAAAGTGTTATATCGTTTTATAAATACAGACCAAATCTTATATCAAACACGAAATTTTCCCTTAGCGTGCGATCTGCTTTGACTTGAAATGGGCGGAGCAAAGCGGAGGGAAGTGGTTGGATTATGGCGGTATTAATTAAAAGCCGTCGTTGGTTAGTGGAGCGGCGTGGGGAGCAGCAGGTGGCTTCCCTGCCTGCGCGCGCGGTGCGTCTTTACAGCCTGGGCAGGCGGAGCAGCAGTAGCCACGGTTACAGACTTACCACGTGCCCGCGCGCGCGTCGTGCTCGCTCGGAGCACGACGGATTCAACCGGCCGCGCGCGCGGGGCGGGCGGGCAGGCCCATGCCGGTTTGGTGGCGGGAGTCACTGCGCGCGCGGCGCGGTTGTCGCTCTGCAAATGCGGTGGTCGGACATCTGCGCGTTCTCTTCCGTTTTCGCTTCGGGTCAGGGGAAGGAAGGGGGATCTACCCGTCTCTACTTGCTTGGGGTAGGTAGGTAGGGCAAGTACACGGCTTTCTGCGCCGGACACCGGCCGTGCGCGCGCTCCTGTAAAAAGATCAAGAGAGGTCTTACGCGACTTTTAGTCGCACAACTATTAAAGATAAACGGGTAGATGGTGATTACTTACCCCTTCGTCATTTCCAAGATTGCAACTCAGATAGGAAGAAAGATGTAAGCACCTCTCAAAGATCAATTGCATTTGCGCCGTGACGAGCCAAGCGCGTACGTACGTTCATGTCAAATACTCATTCAGATCATACGGTGCCGATACAAGTACGTGTGCTAACTGCTAAACGTCTATCATTTCCACGGACGGTTTCTGCCTCCCCTCTGTAGTTTCCTTAGCCTTTTTCTCGTACATGTTTGCTACTCCTTGATTCGATTGACCCCAACTTGCGGCGGCTCCAGGTCATACGTAGCATCTGGCAAAGCGAGGGGAACGCGACCTGCATGCCTCGGCGCCAGCCGCGCGCTCTCCAGCGAACAGAGGATACCCTGTTACAGGTAGGCAGAGATGTAGTAGTTGATCCATACGCTTCATGCTTGTTGCTTTGTGCGAAAGGCAACCGGGACCGCGACGCTCTCTCTAGCTAGTAGCTCGTATTTATGATCGCTACGTGTCTCGCGATTGCAATTGATGTCTTGCCTTATCTGGTCTCCTCTGGACAGCGCCTAGCACACACCAAGGACCACTTTCGCACATCGAATTTTATTTTAAAATAATATATTTTGTTAAATAATTTTATAAAAATAATACGTCGAAAAGAAAAATTACAAAAATACACCTCTGTTGCTATTTGAATTGGCGATATGCGCTATTTGAAATGGTAACAGGGCGTGCCGTCAATTCAAATGGCGACAGAGACCTCAATCTCATCGACTAAATGAATCAGCGACAAAATAATTCGTCGGCCAAATTCAATCTGCAACAAAAAACAGTCTTCGTCGCTATTTCAATTGGCTACAGAGACTATATTTTTGTAATTTTTATTTTCAACGTATTTTTTTTGTAAAATTATTTTTAAAATATATTTTTATTATTTTAAAAAAAATTCCTTCGCACTTCCATGGTCCTAAACTCATATATGGGGCACCTCAGCATATTTGGGAGTGGCCCTTGGTAGGCCGTGACAATCTATTTGGAATTTGCGCTTATATATCCAACGATCAGAATATGCCGAGCTTAACATCGCCTCCAAATCTGCAGCTTGTTAGTGAGTTAAGCCCTTTGACCGTGTGGAGTAGTCCTTTCTCCTCTCCCATTATTACTAGTTACGAGTACTGGTTTCTAATTAAGACCTAGCTAGCCTGATAGCATGCCAGCATGCATGACCTCGTGCAGCTGCACTTGCTATAATCATGTGGTGCGCGCACTGTTCCTGCTAAGATAATTACTACAAATTTTGATAGCATATGCACCATATATACTGGCACAACAAAAAAGACGGTAGCTTTTTTCCCATCTAAAAATAGGTGAGTTAACAAGGACAGATAGATACGTGAACTTTGCATGCATTTTTTTTCTTTTACTGAGATGACATTTCAACTCACCCATGCACATGCATGCATATCGGCATATCATATGTGCATGGTAGCTGCCGTTTGGTGCGCATGTCGTCGTACGTGGAGGTGGCGTGTCGCTTGTTTTCAGTTATGCCGATCGAGCGAGCTCGACAAGACAACTATAGTGTATTATACACATATTTATATATCCTAGCTAATTACTTTTTCTTTATTTAAGGGTAGCTAGCTCCTAATTTTACTTGGGTTCTAAGCATGCATGGCATACACCAGTCGATCGAGCTCTCTCTATCGGATCCCAAGCTTTTCTGCAATCTCACCCTCCATCACCTGCGCTTCGTCCGTTAGGGCATCGCTTTTGGACGAGAAAGAAGGCGATCGATATAGGCTACGTGTGTTTGCTTTGCGGTTTTCTGAGCTGGTTCTCTCCTCGATCGCTAGGTTTTGCTGCATCGACGGTGATGTCAAATATACAGGATTCGAGCTGCAGGTTATCTACATAATCCATTATCCACCATTAATCCAGTAAAGGAGTTTGATCGAGGAGAGTAGAGAGGGCATCTCTGCTAAAAATGAAGATGGAATCTTGTATCTCAAATTTCCGCTACATTATGATGATTGATGCATCACGTACGTACGGGTTTGACCAGGAGCGTGTTTCCAGCTATTGAGTATTGTTTAACCATTGAAAAACAATGGGTGTAGAAAAATAATGGACTGGTAGTCAAATATAGCAGGCAAACGTACGCCATTCAACAAGAAACTAGTACACCATGAGTCGTATATATGGCCCGTGTCGATCCGTGGTAAGCAGGTGGTTACATCAAATTTTTGGACACCTCACACCTGCATGATACGTACGACTAGACGTACGAGTAGACCAATTAACCAGGAGACGTAAGAGAGTGACCCTTTCGGTGAAGGTGTGGTAGGTCTGAAAAAAGAAGCGTGCCGACCGTGCAGGCTAATTATCACGGCAGTGCCGCGATTCAGAAAGCCTGTAGTGCTAGCTCCATCGATCAGGATTCAGGAGATAGGAGGTAATTAAAACTAACCCTGCTTTAGATGGTGGGTTAATACCTAATCCACCATTGCTGAAAACCAAGTGGACGAGCTCGAAAGGAAGAGGCAAAAAGAAGAAGAAGAAAAGTAAAGAAGCAACCAACGCCTACGTGCTACCTGAAGATGATGTGAACCTAAAAAAGACAACGAGACGATGTAAAAGCTAGTGCATGTTGCTTAGCCTCCAAACATATCGATTTCAGATTCTTGGTGCATGGCGCTTTTGGATTTGACAATTGATCACGAGCTTTGGACTTGTCAGCAGTCAATTCGACCGGTGGCCTCGCCACTCCCAAGTCCCAACCGCAGAAGCAAGGAACAGCTCGATGCAAGTCAGCAAATGAAACGAGGACGTCACAAGGACGTTGCCACTTTGCTTGCAATTTGGTATGCTATACTGCAATTAGATGGTGTTGTCCTGCAGTGGAGCACTCCACAGAATGATGTGCAATTTTGTTTGGGGGGTGGCAGCACTGTAGTCCTTATTGAATTTGATAGTACGCACTCCCATGGGAATAACACTGACAGACATGCATGATATGTTTTTGGACTTTATGGTAGTGGAGTAGGATATTGTTGTTGCTGCAGGGTTAGGTCAGAACTGTTAACTTAGAAAGCACAAAAGCTGTGGGGCACCGGTCTTTGGCCTGTTACTCCAGTCGTTTAAGAGCTAACAAGGCGATGCGATCATTTCCTTCACCGGGTGGTATCCCAAGAACTTGATTTTCCAGCGCTGATTTCCGTAGCCATGGTCAGAGAACCCCGTTCTGTGGCAGAAGACGCCGGTGTAAACTGTAAAAGTAAAACGGATGCAGATGCAAGGTGTAAAGCAGGTAGAAAATTGAGATTGGCAGCTGGTTGGTGATCGAGATGAGCTTGTTTAGTTGCTCCTGTATCGTCTTGGCCATGGCAGCAAATGCTCCTGGACCGGAGCAACCCTCTCTCGATGTACTGATGACAACTAGTCTGGACACTACGTATGCTGCATATATAAACATCAGTACTCCGTACCATTTAGGAAGGAAGCTGGGGGGAATTGAGAGGGTTAGAGAAGGTAGGTCGGAGATTGATAGCAAGTCGCAAAAAAAATCCATCGGTTATCGAACGTAGTGAACTTTACGACTATTACGCAGTTAGCACATTACTGAAGGGGAATTATGGCCTAACTACTCGTGTAAACATTAATCCAAAAGCATTTATACGGCATGCATGATGCATGGACCATGCACAAAAGTATTCTCGGCCGAAGGTTGGTAAAAAAAAACTCGTTTGCAAAGAGGCAGTACGTAACTCGTTTTAGAAGCTAACATTGAATCCGGGAAGAAAAAAGGGGCGCAAAAGAGCAGGAAGAGCAACCAAGGCAGCGTGATGAAACTTGATGATGGCCTGAAAACCCTGAACCCCTGCAGAATGTCGCTTTGTCAACTTCCCGAAGACACTCTTGTTTCTGTCAATAAAGACCACCGAAACCATAGAGTTCTCCATATCAATTCGGTCACCGATACCATAGACCTCTCCATATCATTTCAGCCAATATAAGGGGTATTGATGTCATAAACTTCATACCCATCACAGAGGAAGATATTTCACTAGAATGGGTTGAATCTCACCATCTGCTCCCAAACAAGGTTCCACTGGCATCCAGACACTACTACAAAGTCTACAAAAGCGTTCAATCAACAGTAATATTTGTCAATTACTCCATATAGAGCTAACGTTGGCCTGCACTTCCACTGACAAGGGGCCCTATACCGCTTACCAGCAGGAACAGGTTTCAAATATCGACGATGTTGTCTGTATCGGCTCGATAAACCGGTTCAATTCAAATTCAATAAATTCAAAAAATTTGAAAAAAAAATTCACCGTTGTTTGACCGCCGAGTTCAAAAAATTTGACTTCGAACTCGTTTGGTTTCTACTGATTTTCGACAAAAACCGATCACCAGGGACAAATTTCCGAGCTCGATTGGATAAGGTAAACCCTGAGCAGAGTACAGTATTCAGTATTCAGCAGGCTGGCAGGGTTTATCACTTTATGATAGGTAGATAACCAAACTCTCAGGCCCAACATTGATTGTTTGTCCAAAAAAACTTCTGGCCTGCGAGTGAGATCCGTAGTTTATGTCCCATCGTTGCTTTGATTTAGATCTAGAGAGAGGTCCTACACAACTGTTTCCTAGTAGTTACAATCTGGAATAAGGCTTTGAAGTTAATGCAGAGAACTACTAGCTCCATTCAAGTTTACATAACATATTTTTGAATAATCTTACCATTAATATAAACCGTATTTCATATTCCAATATAAATTAGTATGATGTTTCCTTTATACCCCTAATAAATATCACATTCATTTGATATTCTTTACATACATGCTTAGAGATAATAACTATAGTCTCATCATTTTCAATATCGTCTTGGACTATATGCTTAAAAATACACCTTATAAACTTGGACAGAGAGGGTAGATTAGAACTGAATAGCAAGACTTATACAGCACTGCCAAAGGTAATACTGTAGCAAATTGTTGAGTACTGTTTGTACTTAATAAATAGATGGCCATATTTCCATCAACCTAAGCATTTATACACTTAGTTTTGTATCCACATGCTGGTGATTCAGAGGAATGGAAAGTGAAGATACGCAGTTGTCTACAGCTTCCACACTAACCAGACAAACTCCCAAGACAGCGTAGTCGATTCCAAAGTTAACGTTTCAAGGAGTAGCTCTTTCCAGTAAACGCTTGGAACTTGGGCTCATCCTTCTTCGGAGGATCCTCCTCTTTAACAGGAGCCTGTTAACAGTAATTACAGAAATCAGCAACTACTCACATTATGTTAAACTAGAGCATATATAGCCATAGTTTTATATCACTATCTTATTGCAGGTAACAGAAACAAGTTAGGCTGAGCCAAGACTCTGCCCACTACAAACAACCCCATCTTCAAAATGACTGACAGAATTAGGAACCACGAAATGGATTCAGTTCTTGTACATACATGAATCTAAATCTTGTTATCATCTGCAATTTGTACTCAAATACACCGAACTTGAAAATGTCAACTCACCAAACTACTACAAATTCAGTAAAGAAAAAGGTAACATGAAAAATTGAAAAATAGCAGGGTGCCATTGCAGTAGGAAATACCTTTTGTGTTTCGTTGTTGTTGCTTGAACTTGAACCGAAAACAAGCTTTCCTGTTTTCTGACGCATGGAATTGCTAGCTCCTGAAGATGCCCGTGCTGCCGTTTGCTGATTTGCCCTTTTGTTTGAATCTGAACAGCGTGCAGCAGAAGGGACATCGGCTACTTGTTGTTTTGAGGCTCTACCATCCAACCGCTTTCCAGAACCAGTAAATGGTTTGAATTTTGGTTCATCCTCAACATTTGCATCTTGATCTGGAGTTTGCCAAAAACAAAAGAAGTTAGTTTTGAAAAGAGAATTTTATAAAGACCACTACTATACACCTGCATTTCATGCACTTGACAGACATAACCATAGAGTGACCAGCCTTTTGGAATCAAATGCTAACAATGCAGAATCAAAGAAAATTGCCATAATACCTTCAGCAACCTATAGAAAAGTAGCGCAAGATGGTCAACAATACTTTGAAGCAGATTTATAATAAAAATAAGATACAGAAGCATGGAAAAGGAATGTTGTAATAAGCAAATTGGTGGGAGGGCCTAATGCCTTTCTTGCATTTGTTCCCATTATGGTTGTTTTTTTTTTCATCTTATGTTGCAGTTAGTCCTGTGCAAAAAACTAACTTTCAGATGGCAACACCAGTGCACATAAATGCAGCTGCTAGAATCTAGACTAGACAGGAAGGATAAAATGTTTAATAAAAGCTAAAATCTCAATTGCATTCGTAAGTTACGATTTTGACAAAAGCAAAATACAAACCTTCAGCGGGTGCTTTTTTTCCAGGAACTATGGGTTGCTGCGGTTTTTCAGGTTCTTTATAATCGAGAGGAGGTGCAAAGTCCACCTCACAGTCCGTCTCAATAATGCTAACTGCAGAAGCAGGCTTTGTTTCAACAATATCAATATAATACTGCTTGTTGTTGTAAGCTACCATGATGCTGTCACCCGTGGTTAAACAGGAGAAATTTCTTAGAGTTTTCTCCAAGCTGCAAAGTTACACAGCAAGGCATGAGAATTATGAATGACAAAAGGAATGAACAGATTTTGTAGGCAAGTCTAGTACAATTTTATCAGTTACTGACATGGCTTTTGGATTTGAGATGTCCAGAAAATCAGTTGTGTGAGGTTGCAGCTTCACATATGTACCCTTGGGAAGGGTTGCATTCTTGATATGGACAGTGTCACCCTCTTGAAGAAGCATGTTTTGCATCATCTATACATATATAAAAGAGAGAGAAATTATACAATAAATCAGTCAGAATACGTTTAGATGTTTTAGAATGCGTGCAATCAACCTTTTATATCTTTGACCTCTAATATATACAAAAGTATTTGAATTTATCATTTAGAAATGATATTACTAGATTTTTCACCAAAAATGCTTTCATATCATTATATTTTTAGTAACATATAACCAGAAAAAGTAATGGTCAAATGTGTGTATTGGAGAATGCGTTGATGTCTAAAACGACAAGCAAAAAAGAACAGAGGTAGTATAACTGAAGAGAGCAGTAAAGAAAGTTAATTATGGTACATACCCAGTATGGCATGATAATCATGCCTTCTTCTGCCACAAATTCCAACACACCACAGTGTGAAATTCGTTGAGTGGCATCGTTGTGCAGCTCAAATAGCATAGGGTACTCAATGTGCAGTGAAGCTATTAAAAGGAACCCAAACAATTAGTGAATGCCCCTTCTCTAAGAATGATCAAGTCAACAATACGAAGCTATGAAGTTCAGCAAACGTCTAAGGAAAAACGATCTAATTTAGATTGAGCTTACCCAGATGATCAAGGGCAGATGGCGGCATTATTACTGCATTGACAAAAATAATATTATATCAGAGGTATGTCATATGAACCGTCAAATAGAAAGAGGGGAAAAAAGACCTGACGATTACCTTTGTCACCACCTTCCAGGTGTGGCTGAAGAAATTAAAATTTGGAAAGATGGTTAAATCCAATTCAGCATGTAAAAATGCTGGGTATGAGAACATGAAATTGATAGCAAAAAGGAACAAAATACCTTGTCAAAAAAAGATGCTGGATAACAACGGTACGTTTGCTCAAAGTTACTCCCATAGTAACCATATCCCCCGTAAAACTACATAAATAAAAAATAGGATTAGTTAAGCATATGCCACTTGCGTTATTCAGCGCAACGAGCAAAACATAACACATACGAGACAAAACACAACTACTGGTTTTATCAACGGCATCTGTTAAATAGAAAAGGCTGCTGGAAGCTAAGAATAAAAAAGGACCACAATACAAGAATACGAACACCACAACAATCACAGGAGAAAAGGTAAGAACACTTTTAACCTACGAAATTTATGTCCATATGCAATTCCTTTGTTGGTGTGAAGATCAAAAACCTTGCCATTGACGACTCAACTAGTCAGCAAGTCCCCCACCACTACTTTTAATCTTCAAACATCAACTCAACAAATACATGCTCAATTTTCATTTCAGAAACAAATTATCAGAGCTTCTCCGTGTAGGCTTCTTGAATTGATTTGCAAAGTGTTCAATACAAAGGAAAAATTACAATACAGGAAGGAAAGATCTGGTGATTAATCTCAGGACACTTCATAATAGTGTCATAATTCACTTAGGGGGTAACAAGTAACCTCAAGAAAACATTGTGTACAAAAATGTGCTCAATATGAAATTCATTTTTTAGGGGAGATCATTCTTAGTTTAGACTGTAGTTATCTAGGGGTGACCAAGCAGTTGGCTGTAGTTATCTAGGGGTGAACAAGCAGTTTTAACATATGATTTTCAAAAGAAACCTTGGAAGACTAGTTATAATAAGCTCTATCTATCAAATGCCTCACTTGATGATCAACTGACTTAGCATGGATAAACTTGTTTGATGTACAACTTCTGGGAGGTATAAATAACAACTTTGAACATACATTACATGAATTATATAGTCGTATAGAATGTCCGTGCAGAAGGTGCAAAACATAGTCATTTACAAACAACCCAATGGTCAGACGTAATACTCATGGCACTCAGTTTCATAAGAAATAATAAATAATTTACAATGGTGGTTCAAATGATACATACCATTTTGGCGTGAACCTTTGCTTCAACTTCTCAAGGATTTGTTATCTACAAATAACAACAGAAAGGCGTAAGAAGATATCTATTTAAGCTGCAGAAGAAAAGGTATAAGATCAACGTTTTCCCCCAAAGAGAGAACTAACTTGACAGGAAAAGTAACACTTTTAGCTGGCTATCCCAAAGGTCTCAATCAATTTCTCCAAAATCATCAGCAAGCTCGAAACTTTCCCCATGAAATACCAACCTAACGCCAACATCGATACTGTTATTCACAATGAAACGAAACCTAGAACCGAAAAGCACAGAAGCACAGTGGAATTTGATCAAGTTTTGCTTCCCATTTTCTTTGAAAATATCCAGTAGTCAAATATCTGCGATGAAAACATTGTAGGTCGTGTAACTGATTGCATGCATCATGCTGATGTTATAAAGAGTTTTTTTACTCCCAATTGAATACCGATGGAACTGATATTCGTTAGCCAATGAAAGCCAATAAGAAGCCAACAAACAGTATATGGAAGCAATTGAGCATCTACCACCAGAAATCTGTCGAGGGGGGATGTGAGAACACCTGCAGATTACACACAAACAAAAAATCCTATGTACCTCCTAGATTGTGCAGTTTACACGTCAACTAATTCTGCCGATTTCTTCACCTCCAGCCAGTGCTTGGCAGCAACGCTCGTCGTCAAGAACCAACCAGCCTTGTCAGGAGCCTCATGAAACGGTGCATCGAGCTCCTTCAAATGCGACTCAAACACCGAAGCCAGCCCTTTGTCCGAGTACATGTTCTTCCCCTGCCCTGTATGAATCCCCAGCAATGGCGGCAGCTCCTCCCCGTTCTGCAGCGTCGTGTACAGGTCGTTCATCCAGACGTGCAGCGTGGTCAGAGCAGCACCAACAGAGAGGCCCCTGAGATGCAGCGACCACTGCGTCTGAGTCCTCGTCTGGACATTGGTGTAGATCTCGAGCTGCAGTGCGACGTCGAGGAGTGCGCAGGCTTTCTCCATCTGGCTCAGGTTCACGCACAGGTCCATCAAGCAGTTGCAGTAAGCCATCTTCACCACACCGCGGGCGCTGCTCAGCAGGTCCCTGGTTGCTTCCCTGAAATATTCAGTTGAAGCATTCCTGTCCACCAGGAGCTTAACCACAGAGCCAAGCTGCGCATTGCTCCTGTCAATGCAGTCAACCACCTTGCCCAGCTCTTCCACCTGCGTGTTCGCTGCCACGGTAAGAAGGCAGCCGCAGAATCGATCGTCGGGGGTGACACCGAGGTCCTCGAGCATGCCAAATGATCTGACCACGTCGTCGGTGCGTCCCACTTTGCCGTAGCATCGGACGAGCGAGGTAAGGATGAAGATGTTGGGCTTGAAACCGGCCTCCACCATCTCATTCAGTATGCCCTCTGCGCCCAAGACGTTGCCAGTGCAAGAATGAAGAGTGACCATTGATGAATAGCTCCAACTATCAGGCTTGGACCGGGTATCCATGGACGCCTTCATGTCCCTGAAGATCTCCTCAGCCTCCTCGACGTAGCCAATGTCGGCGCACATTGACAGGAGCATGTTGTACAACATTACGTCGATGTCCATCGCCTCGTTCTTCAACGTTCGGTACACGGCCATCGCATCCTCACCGTAGCGCGCCCTGGTGTACGCCTGCAGAAGACAACAGTACGTCGCCCTGTTGGGCAGCACCTGATGGTTGACCATCTCCCTGTGGATGGTCTTCACTACCCACGGACGCATGGCGCGACCCATGGCGTCCAGAACGGTATTGTACACGACCAGGTTTGGCTTGACGCCGGCCGCCTTCATTTCCTCGAACACGTTGAGGGCGCCGTCGAAGTTGCCGCTGGTCGAGTGCACCTTGATCACCGTCGCGCATATGACAGGGTCGAGCTGACATTTCTCCGCGCGAGCACGATCGTAGAAGCGGAGGGCCATCTCGGCGTTACCGGCGCGGCCGTACGCGTCGATCACCACCGAGTACGTGAGCATGTCCGGCGAGCACCCGAAGTCCGGCATCTTCTCGAACCACTCCACGGCCTTGTTGGGCATACCGCAGGTGCGCGCGCAGCTGATGACGGTCGAGAAGGTGACGTTGTCCGGCTGCACGCCGTCCTGAAGCATCTCATCCCAGAGAGCCTCGGTGTCGCTCCAGCGCCGCCTCTTGCGCAGCGCCTTGAGCACGACGTTGTAGAGGATGACCTTCTTGCGGACCTCGGCGTTCTCGAGGAACCAGCGGAGCGCGAGTACGGCTGTGGCCGGGTTGGCGGCGGCCGTGTTGAGCACGATGACGGCGTCCTGCTCGGAGGGGGGCTCGGGGAAGGCGGCTTCGAGCGCGGCAGCGACGGGCGCCTCGTTGGGCTCGCACGCGCCGAGCACCGCGGCGGCGGCGGCGAGGCGGGCGCGGCGGCTGGACACGACGCGGGCGCGGGCGAGTCCCGCGGCGCGCGCACTGTTGGGGTTAACCCAGAGGTACCTCGTGTTGCTGGACTTCTTGGGATTCGGGTTGGGGTCAGAGGGAGGCGGCGGGTCACCGGGTGGCGGGTCCCGGACGGACACATGAGCGGTGGCCGGAGAAGAGGCAGGGTTCTTGGGTTGGAAGGAGAGGGAGATTGGCCGGTGCGCCCATGAGAGGAGGGAGGAAGGGGAAGAAGGGCAGAGAGGTAGGGAAGCCATCTGTTGCTGCGCTATGTGGATTGGGGGCGAGACCGGGAACTTCGAGGGAGTGTGACGACGCCAATATGTGGGGCCGAGATGTCAGTCACGGTTTGCTATAATTTCCTCCTGATGATTGTAGTTTTCACCATAAGAATTTTTTTTTTTTGTAAGATCCAAGGTTTCCCAGACATCGGGAGACCATCCTTTCACATATATAGTTCTAAAGATGGTCAAATCATTCAATTGGATGTTGCTTTCAGCATTGCTACATACAATTACAGACTCATTCACGAAGTTTCAGACGTATTCAATTACTTTAGAAAAAGAATTTAAAAGAAAACAAACAGTAATGATCTTGGTATTTCCATGACAGTTGGTACTCTCTCCGTTTCTTTTTATAAGACGTATTTGGTTTCGTTAGGACAAGACTTTGACCAATGATTACTTCATTAATATATCATTTATGCAATACAAAATCATAATTATATATAAGTACTTTTGAATACAAATCTGCTAATATCAATTTTGTGTCATAAAAATTATATACTAATAGAGTAATTGTTGGTCAAAACCTTGTCCTAACGAAACCAAATACGCCTTATAAAGCCTTATAAAAAGAAACGGAGGGAGTACCATTCATGAGGAGCGAGTAGGTGAAATGGCACCAGCGAGAAAGAGGGATGCCGCTTCGCGCCCCTCTGCCGCTGAAGCGGCTACTGCAATGGCGAGCCGTGGTGTACCTTGGGCTAGGCGCAGCCAAGCCCCGGTCGTAGCAACAGCGATAGCCGTAGCCGTGGAGGGGTTAGCACCATAAGCACACTCCACCGCATGGTCAGAGAAGACACACGGCAAGCCACCACACAGGGATCGCCCTGAGGAGATCAACCGGCAGGCGTGGCTCCCTATGATGTGCTAAGGCAAGAACCGGCGAGGTTGCAGGGTGAGATGAGGCCCTGCTGCAGCACATCGCGGCGGTTGCGCCCCCGTCGTGGGTCCTTTTGCCCTTGACAATGCACCCAGTCATGCCTAGTGCGGCCCCAGGGCCCTCGGAGGTGTGACCTACGACGACACCCAGAGATGTGGTCAGGCATGAGTGAGTTATCGGAGCCTCGGAGGGAACCTCGGGTCCCCCTGAGCATGGGACTCTAGCTAGCGAGGTGGCTTGAAGGCTTCAAGATGCCCGCCGTAAAGAACTACGGAGGGGATACAAAGCCATCGGAATTCCTCCAGGTCTACTGAGACTGCTGTTAAAGCCATCGGAGAAGACAACACAACGAAGGCGAAGGGCATAGTCCTCGTCCTGAAAGGGCTGGCGCTAACATGGTTCTTCACGATACCTATCAAATCCATATATGCCTGGGAGTATCTTCAAGATCAATTCCGAAACAACTTTCAAGGCAACTACGTTGAGCCGAAAGACGAGGGGCATCTGTTCGCGGTAAGGCAAGCCCCCGACGAGTCACTGTGAAGCTTCTTCAAGCGGTTGCAGAATTAAGTGTTAGCTGAAGGGCGTCGGTGACAATACGACCATCAACGCCTCTTGGCGGGTCCCTTGGCAGAAAGAATGGCGCGAATACACCCGAGCAGAGAAAGATAAGTAGAGGGTCACTTGAGAAGAAGGGGGTGGTACATATACCACATCGAATGGGGTACCTCGACAGGTGACAAGTGAAGCCTGCAATAGGGGTAGAGGACACAGGCATGACAGGGACCGTGGACAACACCGGGCCTGGACGCACCCGTCCAGTGGTGCGATCTGCACGGCGAAGGGTCCCATACCACCGGGCCTAGACGCACCCGTCCATGAGGCTCCTGACAAGGCTGGTTGGTTCTTGACGACGAGCGTTGCTGCCAAGCAAATGGCTGGAGGCGAAGAAATCGGCAGAATTAGTTGACGTGTAAATTGCACAATCTAGGAGGTACATAGGATTTTTTGTTTGTGTGTAATCTGCAAGTGTTCTCACATCCTCCCTCGACAGATTTTTGGTGGTAGATGCTCAACTGAGCATCCATATACTATTTGTTGGCTTCTTATTGGCTTTCATTGGCTAACGAATATCAGTTCCATCGGTATTCAATTGGGAGTAAAAACTCTTAATAACATCAGCATGATGCATGCAATCAATTACACGACCTACAATATTTTCATCGCAGATATTTGACTACCGGATATTTTCAAAGAAAATGGGAAGCAAAACTTGATCAAATTGCCAGATGTAGAACTATAAAAAGGGGATCCAAACTAACAGCACGAACGAATTACAAACCAAAGCAAGCCAGAGCTAATATGGTGGGTGGAGATATCTGCGCTTTGCTGCCAGTGGCAGAAAGCTGAAAGCTTATGACAAAAGGGAGTGTTTCACTTCATCAGAGGAACTACAAGTCTCACACAAACCTGCGATAGCTGAACACCTAATTTTCTAATATTTCATAGAAATACGATCACTCCCAAGGATGCCACGACCGAACAAGCTAAGCACAACACAAGCGGCTAGCCTACTAGAAAGTACAAGCACTAAGCCATCCACTGCAGCAAGCGAAATCCACGGAATTTTGCCCTGAGCACGCGGCTGCACCCCCCCCCCCCCCCCAAACCCTCTCAATCCACACAAAACTCCTCTCCACTCGCCGCCTAGATCTTATCCACACGAATCACTTGGAAGGGAAAAACAAACAGAAGACTCAGCATTACCCGAGGGGCAACCGGCCGATCAGTTCGCGGAGACGAGGCGAGACACCAGAAGACGGCCGCGCAATGCGGAAGCCGACGAGGGGAAAACCGCTTATGAGGGAGGGTATCCGACCGGGATGAGGCAAGGATTCCGAGACGCGGATGCAGAGAAGAGATTACCGCGAAAAAAGGGGCGGGTTCGGGGAATATTGGTATCGCGTGAGGCTTCCGCGGAGGAATCCAGAAGAAGCGGAGGAGAGCGCCGGTGGAGTTAAGGAGTCTCTCTCCCTCTCGCCTCAAGGAACTGAAAACGAGACGGGCCCGGCACGGCAGCCCAAGCCCTCTCGGAAATCGGCATCGGCTGTAGATTGTGGGCTGGAGGCATGAGAAACTCGCGCCGTCGCGGCCCAAGACTACAGGCGCCGTTACGGCCCGCGGGTGTGGATTGTGGCCTGGAGGCATGAGAAACTCGCGCCGTCGCGGCCCAAGACTACAGGCGCCGTTACGGCCCGCGGGTATGGTTGGAGAAGAGAGCAAAGGGAAAGCAGTACGTACGTACAGCGAGAACGTGCACAGGATCCCATGTCTTTCGGCCAGCGATCTGTGCTTCCGAGGTACAAATACCGATGGACGCAATCAAGTGGTGGACTGATTTTCTCTAGTACTTTTCTTGGGAGATTCCCAAGTTTCCAAGACGATTGATAGATGGATTAGGACGGCCTAGTGGTGGTTGCTCCGGGAAGGGGTCAAAACAACTGAAGAAGGTGGAGCAGCAATGATGCAGAACTGTATGCTGAAGAAGAATAGCCAATAATTGAGTATGCAACGAGGGAAGAAGAACTCGTACTGTGAATTAACTGCTTTACATGTAGTGCCTGAAGCGATTCCAACGTGAAACTTTCCGGTTTGGATCTGGACCGGGGCAACAGTCAAGACCGCAATGGATTGGGCAGTAAAACTGTGGCAACAAAGCACATGGAGAAGCTTAACGGCATCTGTAGTTTCATCCAGAATTGTATCGTACAAGTTGCAATCATGCAGAAAGCCAGCTGCCCTCTCCTGCAGTGAAAAAAAAACAAGGTGACAAGTGGTTCCACCAGCCAGTGAAATAACTCCACTCCAGCAAAAACCTACTACGCACCAGATGCTGCTCCATGAACCGATTGCCCTTGTTGGCGGTGCCTCCCCAATAATTCAGCAGCCAGCCTTTCTGAATTCTGAAAGCAAAATTGGCTGCATTCTGTAGAGCGCAGCACAAAAAATTACACTTAGTGTAGATGGAAGAGACAGGGTCCTCTGCAGTGGCTATGGGACAGTCGCAGTTCTTATAATCTTAGACCGTTCGATCGAGCCCACGGATGATTTGAATCGGGAAAAAAATTATAAACAATGCTTTAATACAGTATCAAAGCATAATAAAAAAACTGTACAATATTTTTAGTGAATCCGGGTCATCGATTTTCAATCGGTCCCACGAACATTACTAGTTAAGTTGTAGTCCCACGGAAGGTGCAGTTCCTGAACGACTGAACCGACCGCTCTTGCAGCCAACCACACGGTAAGTACTCCTCCATCCTGTCGCTGCTAGCTCTCCTAGTGCTATGCTATACGGTGATGGGATTTGGGATCCTCTGCCGTTACGGCAGTGCCGTAACAGTCACTGCACAGTGGGGCCAGCGCTGTGTGGGTCCCACTGTGCAGTGACTGTTACGGCACTGCCGTAACGGCAGAGGACCCGAGCCGCGGTGATGGAGTATGCAAGATTGCAAATGCGACAGTATTTCCAAGTTGCTGGTTGTTGGCATCGATTTGCGTATACATGTCACATGCTACTTGTTCAGGAATTCTTAGGTCTAGATCCCCGCCGAATTGCTACGCGCTAGATGCACTGTTGGTAGTTTGGTACTAATGCCACCTGGTTGACAAGATGTTCATAGGCTTGCACTCTCTCTCTCTCTCTCTCTCTCTCTCTCTCCTCACAGTCTCACTCCGATGCTAACTTCGAAAACTCACATCACTAATACATAAAAAATGTGTGGCATCCCGAGCTACATGCAGGTCTACTCGCTTCAAGACAAGGGGGGTCAGAGTCAGAGATCAAAAGGAGAGGAGTCGTAGTGCGTGCTAGTTGCGCAGTTCTTGCTTGAGCACCTGGAGCAAGTAGAGAAATACTATTTATATTTATTTTGTGTCTTATCTACATTGTCTAAAATAAACATTAAAGTCAATTTATATCATAGTTATTTACAAAGATTGAATTTAAATATGGTACAATAACTATCTCCTCTCTTGTATATAATTAATCTACCTATGTTCTCATACAAAACTAGCTCTATTTTCTCACTCTTTCACATAGGCCAAAGCTGATATGTTCATGCTAAAAGTTAGTAAGGTGGCTTTATTGTGTGTGAACCTAGGCTGGAAAAAAAAAATCTTCAAGGGTGTTCTGTGTGCATGGATGAATGATGCTGAATGACAAGTGCGCTGGTGATCATGGTAGTCTTCAGTTCACTTCGCAGAACATCATGCACGTTCAGACTTCAGTATCTGATAAGAATTTACAGCATGCGTGTACTCCAGTATCTGATAAGAATTTACACTACAAGGTCAAGCAAGCATGCTATGGGAAAAACTGTGGCTCATTCACTCTTGCACATTCATCTGTCCCACCCACAATGCCATGCGCTCCAATGCACCTTTAATTTCATGATTCATAGCCCTAAAGAAAGGTTCATGATTCATGCATTTACTGACATAATGTAGGCGCTGATTATGCAACGGTGCGCATGCGACCGTTGAATGAATTGAGGAGCTAGCTAATGCGAGGACAGTATTTAGGAGCTCCAGGGCTCAAGCCAAGTACAATGGTACCAAGATTTCCCATCTATTGCCAAACAAGCGTCCAGCATCGGTGCCCGGCCAAGCCAGTACACTGTACTCCAAGGCATTCCTTTCTCCAATTGCCGAAGGCAAACAAACAAAGCGCCCACAGAGATTGATAATGCATCCCTGAAGACAAAAAGATAAGCAGGGTCCCCCTCTGATTATAATTGGGATGTGTGTGGCTGTGTGTGTGTAAACTGCATAAGCTAACCATTCCATGCAGAGGAAAAAAACAAGCTTAACGGTCATGAAGCATCAGCCCACATCCTGCTGAACAAATTGGGCTAGCAAAACACAGACAAATGTACAGCACAACATTACAAACATAACGCAGCCCTGGTAAAAATGAGATTAAAAACAGGATCCCATGAAGCCAAGCAGGCCCCAAAAAAAATCAATTTCCTTCAGGAGGAGTACAGAGTAAAGAGCTGTCAAGAGATAGATGGCCAGGAGAGAGAGAGAGAGAGAGGGGACAACCGGGTCCTGCGTTTAGTAGCCGTTGCGGTGGGAACCCCACATGCACGAACGCCACTACCTGCTCCGCACCGCAACATGGCATAGCAGCATCATGCCGTGGCAAGAACCACATGGTTCTTTGCTTCCCGGCACTGACACGGTGACACCTCCCAGGCCACGAGATTAGAAGCCCCAACGGCTAGTTCTCCCCCTTGCCTGGGCCAGCCTCCCTACTTGGCGGGAAATGCCGGCGGGTTCGGGCTCCCGGCCCACATGTCAGTTTGACCGTCGACAGACGCACGCACGCTGCCTGAACAATTCTCAAGAAAGAAATAGCAAAAAAAAATGGAACGAGGTACTGGACTGAATCTGACTATGCCGGCCGGAGCGGCGGCGGAGATCACGCCGGGGATGGCTGGGAGGTGGGGTCGGCGGAGGACGGGATATCCGGGCCGACGCGGCAGCCCTCGAGCATGAACACCACGTCGCCCATCGCCGGCCGGTCCAGCGGGTCCGGCGCGGTGCAGAGCAGGCCGACCTTGATCCCCAGCAGGAACTCCTCCCACTCTGACGACTCCGGGTCGAGCTCCAGCAGGCCCGGCTCGAGCAGCTCGGCCACCGCCCCACGCTGCAGCTGCCGCTTCACCCACTTCACGATGTCCTCGTCCTCCCCGGCGAACATGCCGGGGCGCCGCCCGGTGAGCAGTTCCAGTAACACGATGCCGAAGCTGTAGACATCGCCTTCCCGCGTGGCCTGTCCAGCAGCCGCCGCGTCTGGGGCTACATAACCGAGCGAACCAACTTGTGTCGTGGCTGATGTGGATGCAACCGCTGCGGCTGCGGCGGCGCCTGCAGTCACCACCATTGTCTCCAGACCAAAATCAGAAAGGTGCGGCTCGAAGTCAGCATCAAAGAGGATGTTCTGTGGCTTGAGATCGCCATGGACAACACCGGACTGGTGGAGGAATGCAAGGCCACGGGAGACACCGAGGGCGATGAGGTGCCTCATTGGCCAATTGAGGATGTGGCCGTCTTGGTGGGACGCTTCTTGGAGCAACGTGGCAAGGTTGCCGTTGGGCATGTAGTCATAGACCAGCAGTCGAACATCTGGTGGCGGGCCGGCGTAGTAGCCACGGAGGACAGTGAGATTCCTGTGCCTCACCTTGCCGAGAGACTCAGCCTCTTTCCTGAACGAGCCCTCCTCAATAACCACGGCGCCATCAGTCGAGGTGGAAGGTAGCCGTAAGATGGCCAACACGGTGCCATCATTGTAGCAAGCCTTGAACATGAGGCCATGGCGGCCACGGCTAAGGACATTCTCCTCATCGAACTGTCGTGTCGCCTCCACTGTGTCAGCATAGGTGATCCGGGAATTGAACATGATCAGCTTCGGCTGGCTGACACCATTCTCCGTGCTTGTGCCGCTCGACCCACTGCCCCGTCCAGGGCTGCGTCGCCTCTTCTTGACACCATCGCGCCTCTCAATGAACCGGCGCCTCCACCGCAGCAAGCTGAACACACAGCAGCAGCAGAACAGCACCAAGAGCAGCACCGAAGCAGCCACCACACCAATCAGCAGAGCCAGGCGCTGCAGCCTCCGGCGCCGTCTGTACTCACTGCATTCACTCTCCAATGGCGGACCGCACAAGTCCGGGTTGGAAGCAAATGCTGAAGGGGTGCCAAATCGGGCGCCAAGAATTGACGGTATCTCGCCGGTAAGGCCATTGTGCGACACATTGAATGACAAAAGGCCTGGAATCCGAGCCAATGAAGCTGGAATGCTGCCGGTGAGATTGTTAGATGACAGGTCAAGTGTCTGCAGCTTTGAGAGGTTTGCAAGAGAGGCCGGTATATCGCCACCAAGATGATTGCCATCAAGCTTGAGAGTGGCAAGCGACGAGCAGTTGGAAATCTCCGGTGGTATTTTGCCAGATAGCATATTGTGGCTCAGGTCAAGCTCCTCCAATTCGCCAAGGTGGGAAAGATCACTCGGGATTGGACCAGTCAGCTGGTTGCCCAAGAGGTCAAGAACTGTGAGGTTGGAACAATTGGCGAGCTCTGCAGGCACCTCCCCGGAAATGAGGTTGTGAGAGGCTGAGAGCACCTGCAGTGATGGCAAGTACCCGTAGGTAACAGGGATCGACCCCGAGAAAGAATTCACCGAAAGATTGAGATGACGTAGGCTCCACAGGCTGCTGAACCCTTCTGGAACATCGCCGGAGAACGAGTTGTCGGCGAGCGACACATGCTGCAGCAGTGGCAAACCGAAAAGCTCTGCAGGGAGATTGCCTGAGAGGTTCTTCTGACCAGAGAGGTCAAGAACTCGCAGGTTCAGCAGGTTGCCGATGGTCGACGGAATGCGGCCGGAGAAGGCATTGCCGCTCAAATTTAAACTCTGGAGAGCAAACAGGCTGCCAATGCCAGGAGGTATCTCGCCGGCTAGCTTGTTACCGGAGAGGTCCAAGAACGTTAGATTCGCCAGCAAGAAGAGCACACTGGGCAGGCCACCAGCGAGCCGGTTCCTCGGTATGGACAATGTTTCCAGCCACGAGAGATTCCCCAGAGTGGCCGGAATCTGACCGGAGAAAGAGTTCCCACCAAGATAAACCTCTCTGAGCCGCCAGAGACCGCCAAGAGCGGCAGGCACCTCGCCGGAGAAGCTGTTATCCTCGAGATCAAGCACCTGGAGCGCGCCGCATCTGCCCACCTCGGCGGGAACGGTGCCGGTGAGAGCATTGCCTCCAAGGCGCAGCTCCTGCAGCGCAGTGAGCTGCCCGACCGCCACCGGCACATCACCGGTGAACGCATTGGCAGAAAGGTCGAGCACCGTCAATCCCTGAGCCCCAGTGAGCCACGTCGGGAACGGACCGCCCAGTTTGTTGCCACTCAAGTCCACCACTTGGAGATCCTTGCCGAGCCCCCCCGGCACGTCCACCTGCGGGAACTCGTTGCCGCCGAGCTGCACGATGCGCAGCGACGAGTTCCCCTCGGCGCCGAACGCCGCGGCCGGGATAGCACCGGACAGTCGGTTCCGCGATACCGAAAGAATCTGCAGCGAGGGGATCGCCGCAACCGCGGCGGGCAAGATGCCGCGTAGCGCATTCCCCTGCAGGCTCAGGTGGAGCAGCGCCGAGCAGTTGGCCAGTGCCGATGGGATGGTCCCTTCAAGAAGGTTCCCGTCCAGCCAGAGGAAATGCAGGTCCTGCATGGTCCCCAGAGACGCCGGCACTGTCCCCCGGAGGCGGTTGAACGACAGGTTCAAGAACTGGAGGTTCGTCGCCGAGGCGCTAATGTTGGTCGGGATGATGCCGGACAAGGCATTGGAGGAGAGGTCGAGGTACTTCAAGTTGGGAGGAAACGAAGCAGGGACGGGGCCGGACAGGAGGTTACCGGACACGTCGAAGGTCTGGAGGTTGCTTAGGTTGGCGAGGAAGGACTGAGGAATGGGACCGGAGAGGGAGTTGTACTGGAGGAAGACGGCGCGGAGGGAGGAGATGCGGGAGAGGGACGCCGGGATGGTGCCGGAGATCGAGTTGGACCGGAGGCTGA
This sequence comes from Rhipidocladum racemiflorum, assembly GCA_036346355.1. NCBI lineage: Eukaryota > Viridiplantae > Streptophyta > Magnoliopsida > Poales > Poaceae > Rhipidocladum > Rhipidocladum racemiflorum. Next base: position 62,322,825 of record CM070576.1, on the reverse strand, counting down.
GCTTCTCGAGATACAGGAGCGAGGCCAGCGCCGGCGAGATGGAGCCGGAGAGGCGGAGCCGCGGGAGCAGGAGCTCGACGACGCGGCCAGTGCCGGGCGCGCACGCGACGCCCCGCCAGGAGCAGGGCGCGGACGGCGAGGCCGCGTCCCACCCGGACATTGCGGCGTAGGGGTCGCGCAGCCCGCGGCGGAACGCGAGGAGCGCGTCGATCTCCGCCTGCACCTCCGCCGTCCTTGCCACCGGCGGCGACGCCGGCGCGGGCGCGGGCTCGGGCGCTGCCAGCAGCATAACAAGCAGGAACAGGAGCCGTGGCGACGGCATCGCGGGAGCCAAAGAGGAGGGGGGATCCTTCTTTTTCTGACGGTCTTATCAGCTTGACTGCGTTGGCATTTACGCTCTCATGGAGATGGAGAGAGTGAGGACGAGCGAGAGTTTGCGTTTGCGTTTTCAGGAGAGGGGGAGGGGTAGGAGGGAGAGAAAAGGAGGGGTTTGGTTGCGAGGTTTTGGACTGGTTTGGGTGGGTTTCGAGGCAGTTTTTTTTTTCCTTGTGCGCTTTTTTATGATACTAGGAATGGCGTTAAGGCTGGTGGTGCCGGTTAACGTTAAGCGCGCTTTTACGAGCGCGACCGCAGGCTCACGGCAGTTAATTCCTTTTCTTACTGGACATGGGCTCACACTGACAATGTGGGGCCCTTCCGCAACGCCGACATGTGGGGCTGGAGGCGAAGCTGGATGCAGGGTGTCATTGGCAGAGTGGGCCATGGGCCCGCCCGTTTCGTTTGTACTCCATAGTATAAGATCGATTTGTTCTGGATTAGAGCGCCTGATGGATGAATGGAAATTTCGTTTAAGCGGAGTTGGTGAGCGCTAGATGTTGACTGGGCTCGCTGTGCCACGTAGGCTGTGCTCCCTGGGAATTGCCATGGGCATGCTTGCATAATGCTTACTGCGGCCTGCCTGCCCAAGAGCAAGTATAATGGTAAATTTACAATTTACTTTAACTCTTATCTATATCGTATAGAGTAAGTTAAAAACTAATTTGTATAATAATTGTATTTAAAAGTTATTGAAATGACCCTAAAATTCAAAATGAATTTAATTCGGTGTTATTTGGATTTTTATTTGATTTTGATTTGAATTCGCATTTGAAATTGTATTTGAATTTAACTTCTATTCGTGTTTGGGCTCCTTTCCTTTCGATCGGGCGTCCGGCCCAATTCTCCCTTCTGCTCAAGCTCAGTTGTGGCTACCGCTCGCCCAACCTAGCCGAATTGCCTCCTGTTCTCCGGTCGCCGCTATGCTCTAGCGCCGCTGCCACACACCGCCGCCGCCCACCACTGATTGCCCCCGGTCATCCCGATCGTGGACGCGCGCCGCGTTGCACGCCAGCTCCGTCGCCGCCGCCCCACCGCTCTCTCTCCGCGCGGAGGGCTATAAAAGCCCTCGACCTCGCCTCTTGCTCATCGCCCCACCTCGCCCTCTGCAACGAGCTCCCCCTCCTTTTTCCCTCCAGTGACGGCCGCGCGCTCTGTCCAAATGCCGTCCCGTGCCCTTCTCCTTGGCCAGCCTGTCGGCCTCCCGCGCCTCGGGTCCCCACCCGCCAATCGCTAGGCACGCATGCCCGCCTGTCGCTGCCCTTGCCTCGAAATGGCCCGGCTCACTCGCCGTGACGTCGCGTTGGCCGAAGGCCAAGTCGGTTGTTTTCACTGTGTGGCCCAGTTTCAAGTTTCTTTTTGTCGACGATTGGAGAACGGGCTCCCGTCGAGCTTACTTGTTGAATGGGGGATCAACAGAGCCCCGTCGTACGGACCGAGGAGGTCGTTCGAGCGATGCCAGGTCGGGAGAAAGGGGGACACGTTATTTTATCCTGGTTCGGGCCTCTCTCTGCCGAGATAACAACCCTACTCCAGTGTATTGTGATCTATCTCTTCCCCCCCCCGTTACAGATCTTCAGGGGGGGTTTAAATACTACGACTATAGGTACAAAGAAGGCAACTACCTCCTGGGATCACGCTATGTAGCCATATTTGTGATCCGCCGTCCTTGATTCGTGCGCTGTTTGAATTTCAGGTAGGATTTCCCTTGATCTTCGGCTGATTGGTTGTCTCCTTCCCTCTTCGTAGCGCTTGCCGGGTCCACCGACCAAACACCTGAGTAGGTCAAGGTCTCCACGAGCATGCTTGCTCGTGGGGGTGTTTGGTATTGCCACGAGTAAAGGCGTGGACGCGTATGCTCGGAGGAAGAGGAGGGATGCTCGTTTCATTCTCCCGAGCATCTTCTTTCAGTACTGCCTGATCGGTAGTGCTCAACTTGCCACGGGGGCACCGTGGTCTTTTGCCAGATAGCCAATCCCCGACACTTTTATTTCTTTTTCAGAATTAAATAATATGAGAAAATCCTTTTTAATTCAATTTAATTCCAGAAAATCCCAAAAAATTTCTGAAAAATCCCGAAAACCCCATAATTCCAAAAATACATATTATGAACCGTTTCGTGCCATTGAGTCCAAAACTGACCTCCGCTCCGCAATCCAAAGCTCCCAAAATTCCTGAAATGCCTGTTTTGCCCTCCAACTCTCTCTCGGCCCGGTTTCGATTTCCGTTTTCAGTTTTCATTTCCGTTTTTGTTTCGTTTTTCGTTTGTTTATTGTCGTTTGTCCTTTTTGTGCCAGATCTGACCGTTGAGCAGTTCGATGAGCATCAGCAGGAGCCGGACCCGACAGGAGCCAAATACGACGACAATCTCTTCGATCGAAACGATTCTGCCGCCGAGCAAGGCAAGCCGCATACTATTGATCATATTGCGCCCATTTATGCCTGATATATTAGTATTTAATTTGCTAATGCATTATTTTGCTGTATATTAAAACATTGAAAGTCGATATATTGGAATGACATGAAGCTTATCGTCCTTAAGCCTCCTTGACACTGTTGAACCCTATTTAAAACCTTGATTTAACCCTAGGTGTTGATTTTGTAACTGTAGTTAATTATAAATTCTGTTAAGTTTAGTTCAGAACCTTTAAAAAGGAATAAAATGATGACGAGCCATCGGATCAAAGTTTGTGAAAGTGCTACAGTCAGGGGGACAGTATTGGGCTAACCACGAGGTGCATTTGTCTCCGATCCCCGGCTGATGATTAATGCCATGATTGGTTTGGTGACTGGTACGTGCAGGTACCGGATGGGTTTGTGGTGCATGGTATGGCGTGATCTTGGGCATAATTAAAGTTGAAACCCCCTTGAGCAAAGTATCGGCAGGGAAATGACCGAAGGGTTTGCTGGAACAGGAATGAGGTATCATACGCCGATTCACACAACGATAGGTACCCACTTAGTACTGAACGCAGCTCCTGTATTGGCCAGTGGGGTCCCAAGAACAGTGGGTCCAAGGACCTATCGGGTAGGAGCTACCATGGGGATGTTCAACCAAAAGGCTATGATGATCTTGGCTTGACCGCATACATTTAAGTTGCATGTGATCCGGTGGCATTAACGGTCGTAGATATCTTGTGGGTAAAGCTGAGCACCTCTACAAAGTCTTAATTAAAATGGTATTCGAATACGCCATGCTTCCGGTAAATGGAGCTAAGTTTGATTTGGGGTGAAACTCGAAACCTCGTTCAAGTATTTTGAAATTATTGAATATGGCAAAGTAATGTTGAAATTGTGAACCCCTAGTTACTATTATTTTATGGTTTGTGTTTGAAATATAAAATGAATTTAGAAATAAACTTGCATCCAAATACTCAAACCATGTGCCATCCATTATTAATCCCTTGCATATAGTATTCATTATTTTATGGTTTGTGTTTGAAATATAAAATGAATTTAGGAATAAACTTGCATCCAAATACTCACCCTTGCAAACCCCTGACCCTTTCAGAGTTTCCAAAAGCTAGAGCCTGTCAAGGACTCAAGAATATGTAGATGGCGATTTGGTCTGATTTTGAAGTCTTAATCTTTTTGCTGAGGCCTGCCTGTGCGGTTTTTTTGGTTGTATTATATTTGGGGCCCCGCTGCACCCTTTTTGTAAAAACTTAGCCGTTGGACCTTATATTCAATAAAATAGTTGGCGTTAATTCTTTGTCTGGCAATGAATGCTTGGTTCCCAACAGTTAATCTTCCTGGGTAGTTGTCGAGGTATTTGAACGTGCCCCTGAAAAGGCTGTTTGTCACAGTTATCTCTAGATATTGTGCAATAACTATCTATTCTCTCTTGTACATAAATAATCTACTTATGCTCCCGTGCTGGCTCTTATTTAACAGCTAGCTAGCTCTCTTCTTTCCCCTCTTCTCTCACTCTTCCACATAGATCAAACCTGATGTGTACAGGCTAAGAATCAGTTGAGATGATTTTATTGTACATACCCTGATGGTTAATAATGACATGACGTAGCTTCCATCTACAGTCCTATTATTCTTGCTAAACTCTGATGTGTTGAGGAGCAATGTTCAAAATCTCGTCGAGATCTGGCTTTCGGCCTGGGCCGAGATTCCAAATCTCGGTGAGATAAAAGAATTTGAAAATACTCAAATTGCTACAGTGATTTCAGGATTTTTCAACGAAAATTCGAGTTTTTTTTACCAGAATGATCACAAATTCAACTGATTTTCATGTTTGTAAGCCCGGATTTATCACTAAATTTTTTGTGACAAATTGTAATGCCTTTTTTTGAGGAATACATGTGAATATTTTGCAAAAAAAATACAAATACAAATACAAATTTCGATCATATTGATTGAAATTTTGGTTTTGCTGGCAACCAAAATATCATATTTGAAATTTAATTTTTTTTCAATTCGGCCAGATTTTGATTTTTGGATTTCGGTCGCCCGCAAACGTGGACCGAAAACAAAATTTGTAACATTACTAAGGAGTAGGACACTAGTTAGTGTGTAACTGTGTATATCACAACATGTGAATCATTGTCCGGGCTTTTTTAGAACTGGAGAGCTCTACGCGGAGGCTGAAGAGAATGATAGTGATGGAGCTCACATTTACCGGCGTTTTTTCGACAGAGTAGTAGTACTTGTCGAATGGAAGTTCTAAAAAAAAAGAATGGTCAAATAGAAGACTGAGATAAGCAAAAGGAGCTCGTATGGCCAATTTGCGAGGATTTATTAAAGAATACCTTATCTATTTATTCACCAATACATGTTGACAAATTCTAAGGGTGTGAAGACAAAAACGGGAGTAAATAAATACAGAAGAGCAACAGAATACCAATCAGGGTTTACGAAACTATCAGGGTTTACAAAACTGACGAAAACCGTTCGAAAATTGCCGTTTTTGACCTAGCAGACCGGTTCGGCATTCAAAACCGCTCTAATTAAAAAATTAAGAAAAATTCAAACAAAATCGAAAAAATTTATACGATGTAAAACCGACTGGTTTCGGTAAAAACTGACCGATTTTAGGTTGAAATCATATCGCAATGTTGCGATGTTCAATCGGCCGGTTTTCGATGAAAACCATCTGTTTTAAAAATTTTAATTTTTTTAAAATAAATTGAATTCTTTAACCCTTCAGTTTCTGGCGATTTTTGACTTGATATTTTCAAATTTCGATTTTCTATCAATTTTTTTTGTTTCGGTTTGGTTAACCCTGATACCAATGCAGAAACATTTGTGCTGCTTTATTGTAGAACACCCTGAATCAGTTGGAGTTATTCACTTATCAACACAGCATTCAATTGCCACTTGCATTGCCAACCAGCAGCTTTCGCCTTTGACATTTCATACTCCTGCTGCTCTCTATCGTTGTCAAGTTCTGAACAATGCTCATGAATAGGGTTTCACTTTTTATTTTGAACTCCAATTTTGACGTCTCGGTGGTATTAAAATTCGCGAAAAACCGTTCGGTTCGAAAGTCAAATGAATTTGAAATATAGTCAAACTGCCAAGAAAAATTCGATGTTTTGAACGAAAACCACTCGAAAAGGTTTGAAAACTGCTGACGGTTAAAAAAATTGAGGGAAATATAAAAAAAGAAAAAAAAATGTACAAAAATGATGTAAAATTTGTAAAAAGCCATTAAAGTCCAAAAATAATGTTTGAAGAATTACTTCAACAAATATTGCTACTATATATAATTGAACAAATATTGGCACTAAATATACTTCAATAAATATTGATATACTAAATATAATTCAACAAATATTCGTACTAAATATAATTAAACAAATATTGATAGCAAATATACTTCAACAAATATTGCTACTAAATATAATTCAACAAATATTGCTACTAAATATAATTAAACAAATATTGTTACTAAGTATACTTCAACCAATATTGTTAATAAATATAAGAGAGGTGCTTCTATGCTCTTCCTTTTAAAAGTTGCACAACTATTAAAGCATGAATGAAGGGTAAATGGTAATTACTTACCCATTCGCTTGCTTCAATATTTCACTGCTCTAAATATAATTGAACAAATATTGTTATTAAATATAATTGAACAAATATTGGTACTAACTATATTTCAACAAATATTGCTACTAAATATAATTGAATGGCTCAAAAAACATCTCCAAATATCTTTTTTTTTTCAAATAATATTCAGAACAGAAGTCATAAGGCTATTATTACTAATTATAGAAAAAATTAGGATAAAAGTTTCAATTTTTTTGAATTTAAATTTGAATTTATGCGGTAAATCGAACGGTTTTCTTTATCGAACCGGAACGGTAAGCTCAAAATTCGTAAAATTCGAATAAATTTTGTTGAAAAATGGAACCCTGCTCATGAACCAATTCAACGGAAAATGTTCTCTCGGCTCTTCCTCTTGATCTACAGCACACAAGTAGCAGTATATAGATAGATAGCATCATGAAGTTAATACACGACTTACAGTTTATACAATACTAACGCTCCCATTCCGTGCCAGCGTCGCATCGATCGCATGCGTGTTTCAGATTTGACTTTTTGAGTCCTTTTGTTCGTAGCGAGCAGCAAATGCGATGGAATAGTAGTAGTAGTACACTAGTACTCCAATTCTTGCGATTTGGGATCCTCTGCCGTTACGGCAGTGCCGTAATAGTCACTGCACAGTGGGGCCAGCGCTGTGTGGGGCCCACTGTGCAGTGACTGTTACGGCAGAGGGCCCACTTCTTGCAGGTACTGCCTTTGTACGTGTCCAAATCTCCCAAGTTGGACTTTTTTACCAGCTGATGGTATCAGGCTCCAAAAATGAAGCACATGCGTAAGATGGTACTGCTGCAGTGTAGCATGGCTGCACGGGAATATATCATAGAAGATTACTTTAGTTAGTCTGTTCGATGCCGGGGATAAAGGAATGCTTATTAGGGTATATATAATAAGATTACTTTAGTTAGTTTGTAGATATCAGTTTTGATCTACACGAAAGAATGAGAAAATATGAAAGATAAGAGAGCTAGCTCTTATTTAGAGCATATACAATAGTCTGTCTCTAAAAATTGTCTCTAAGAATTTTAACTTATCTAGAGACAACACTAGAGACAATATCCCAAATAATTGTCTTTAAAATCATTCATCTTCATTATATTTTGACTCTCACGTTTTATTATTTTTTGCGTTGATTTACATGATCAGATTATCTTTTACGTAAGAGACAGTACATTCTCTTTCCTCGTGTCCTCTCTTTTTTATATAAGATTTTGCTTATATAGTATAACTAAGAGACAAATGAAATGACACTAATGAAAATATTTGAAGTCAGTTTTGCATGAGAGCATAGGTAGATTATTTGCGTACAAAAAAAAAGAGAGTTATTATACAATATCTAAAGATAACTTTTAAGAATATTATTATACAAATTGATTTTTAATTTATTATTAGACTATAGTAAACTTTAATATTGTAGGTACTCTTAACTTTCGAATCAAGCACATGTGCGCACCACCGTAGGGCGCGTTTTACTGCAAATCTCTCTCTTTTTGCGCGAATCTTTGTGAAAAGATTGCGTACGTTGCCTTGGATGCTTTCACCTTTCAACTTTCAACTCACCCAAGCACGTTAGTCGACGTGAAGACTTTACAGTCTACTCCACTGTTTCACATTTTGTCAAAATTTCATTCGGTTTCGAAAAGAATTTCATTCAGTTTATTGTTTAAATTCAAATTCAATAAATTAAAAAAAGTATTCAAAAGTTCCCTAAAATAGTATTTTTGAAAAAAAAAATAAGTTTTAAATTTTACAATATTTTTACAACTTTTTCTGATTTCCCCCTAATTTTTCAAATTATCGCCGATTTTTGGGCGAAATCGTTTGAAATTCACCGCTTTTCGAGCGGTTTTTGACCTTTTCATTCGAATTTCGCCAGCGGTTTGATCAGATTTCAAATTTATTTGACTTTCAAAACTATTCAGTTTTTCGCGAGTTTCAGCACTATCGGCTCGTCGAAATCTGAGGTTGAAATGGTTTTCTTAACCCTGATCTGCTCTCTTTGTTCCCAATAGACGACGTTTTATGATTTTTTTTATTTCAACTAATACTACATGTGTAGAAGTAATTAAATCATCCTCTTTCATTAGCTCACTTATTATTCTTAAATGATGTGTTACTCTAATCTACAGTAATACATAACATATGAATATTGAATGATAGGATATACAAAAGGAAGAAATAGTTAGAAGTTATCTCAAAATTGTACAATTAAATATATATATATATATATATATATATGTCGACGATTGGGGAACAGGCCCCCGCCGAGCTTACTTGTTGGTGGAGGGACCAACTGTGACCCCTTCTTGCGTGAGGGATTACTCAAGGAACGGATCACCAGATCTCAACGAGCGTGGACACAACAGTTTACCCTGGTTCGGGCCTCTCAGGGAAGAGATAATAGCCCTACTCCAGCTCTTGTATACTCTTGCAAAGTGTCTGAGTGTATGACTCTTGTCTTACAATCGGTCTGTCTGTGTGTTGTTGTTGCTGTTGTGTGTCCCCCTCACGATGGGGACCCTTTTATAGCTTACAAAGGATCGAACTCCATGACCCCACTACCCGCACGTTTGGAGCAACTGGTGGATCCTATCTTTCCGCCACGCTCCCACGGGAAACGTAACGGGCCAACGGAAGTTACGCTTGGGTGGTTATTCCCACCGACCCCGAGACCGCGTAAGGTCGGCCGATGACCGGCACCGAGCTTGGACATCTTACCCGAGCTCGAGCTCGGAATCGACTGGAATACGTGGCATTCTCGGTCCCACCCGAGCCCGAGCTCGAATCGCCTAATGCGTAGCCTTCCAAGTTCGATTAGACAACCCAGGGTAACGACCTCCTGGTGGCTCGGGCGGAGCGAGCTTGGTCGTTGGTGGCATCCGAGGTAATTTATGGAAATTACCCGACCCCGGCAATAGCCCCGAGGTTCAAGTGGGAAAAGGTCTAAGGAAGGCCTTCCTTGGGCCTACTGTTTCTACGAGCATGTCGGTTTCGCCGCGGACAATCGCCGCGACCAACGAGCTATTAACCTCCTCCGAACGAGCTTGTTCCCCACTGCCGCGCCGAGCTAATGTAAGTGGGCCCTCTCGCCGTTCCTTCTCTGGAAGCCTGAATCGTCCTTCCTGGGAACCGCTTTTTTCGGGCAGGACGGTTTCGATTTGCGTGCCCACGTGTCGTTTTCAATGGCGAACGCCTCAATCGCCTCTGTGCCTCTAGGGCTTCCTCGACCATAACGGCGGGAAGTCCTTTTGCTTTCCCATTTCCTGGAGGAGCTTTTAAACACTCAAGAGAAAACCCTTAGACTCACTTGGCCGCTTTTGCGATCGGCTGCGTCTCATACTCCCTGCCGGCGCTCATCCTTCTTCTCGATCATCTTTTCCACCCTCATGGCGAGGTTCGGCCAAGAAGCTCGACAGCGCAGTTGGAGATCCTCCCAAAGCGAGGTACGTTGATGCCAAGACATGGAGAGTCCCTGGCGCCGAGGAGAGCCCACAATGGAGGAGGGGAGATCGTCTCCACCGAGCTCTATGCCATGAACGGGCTCGGACGCCCGAAAGTGAGTTCGTCGAGGCCGTGCTCGCCTCCTGCGAGTGCGAGATCGCTCACCTCCACCCCAACTCCATTCTCATCATGGCCATCTTTACCCATCTCTGCGAAGGGTTCGTGGGCGTCGAGCCCACTCCCGCCTCTTCTTCCACTTCTACACCCTTTCTCGCACCTAAGACGCCTTCGCAGCCTGCCTCTACTTCCGCCTGCGACCTACCCGACCATACGAGTACCCGAGCTTCACGCTCAAGGACTCGGTGTCGGGTTGGGCCGACTCTTGGTTCTACTTGAGGAAAGCGAAGGGCGGCACGCTTTCCTACTCCGGCGCCAGAGGTCGCGCCGTCGAGACGCCCCGACCGCCCGTGGAGCCCGAGGAGGAGAAGATCCTCATGACGATCAACGAGCTCACGTGCCTGGTCGACCGGCCGACGCGTTACCCGACTACGTCGAGGAACCGGATATCGCCCTTAGGAGGAGGGAGAATCCCTTCTTCAAGGTAGAGGGGTGGCAGGACATCACCCGGGACTCACGCTCATGTATGTCGTCGCCCTCGATCTTCTTTTCCGAGCAGAGGATGCCCCTTCTCACGACCTCTCCCTTGGCTGGTATGTAGCTCCGCCAGAGGACTGGGTGGATGTGAGGGTGTCCGAGATGTTCGGCACCCCTAAAGGCAAGGAAATCATCGAGGGCCACCAGATCCCGAACAACGTCCTTAACCGGACCGAGGCGGTAAGTCTCTGATTCGGACTTCTTTCGAAGCTTTCGTCCGGACAGGCTTCGCCAGGGGCCTTCCGACCTCATTTGAGTTTTTCTCTTTTTCAACAGGAGAAGGTTGCCCTCGAAGTCGCCGTGTCCCAGCTGGGATCCCAGTTGGCGGGACGGGGTCGAAAGACCAAGGGACCGGCGGGTCGCAAGCGCCGCGCTCGATCTCCGTCGGCCACGCCGTCCCCGCCCAGGCGCATACGCAGGCGTTCCGGCCCGGACGACCGCTCACCCCGCCAGCACTTGGAGTATGCGGACCGGCAGGAGGTGAGTGAACTAAGATTGTGGATGGATGAGTACACCCGAGACAATCCCGAGCTGATGGCTCGTTTGCGCCAGCTTGCTGCGCGGGCGAAGAAGGAGGCCGCAGCCGCGGCCGGTCCGGCGCGGAAGGTCGAGCTGGAAGGCCAGATCGCGGCCCTTCAAAGTGAGCTCGCGGGTGAGCTCGAGCTCGGCTCCGGGACCGCGAGGAGGAGAAGGGCGAGCCGACCCGCCCCTTGGTCCCGAGGTCCCGCAGTCGCCTGCCACGCCAATCAGCGCCTAACGCCGACCGCCTCCGAGGTCGGCTTGGGGAGGCCGACCTTCGGCCGCCAGTGGCCGACAAGGCGCGCGAGGACATGGCCGCCTCCTGCCCGCGCCGAGCTCACCTAGCGGACGCCGAGCAAGGTCGATCTCCGCTCCCCTCTTGTTTGTCTCTTTCCCCTCCGGCACCATACTAACCCCACATCGTCTATAGTGGGTGTGGCGGTTGGTGCGGAGTTATGGGATTTCGAAGCGATGGCTGACGATATTCTTGACCTCGTGCTAGAGAGGGAGCTTGCCCGGCCGCCGAGGCCGTGGCGACGAGGCGAAGTGGGAGCTGAGGCCGCGGAGGCCCAGTCCCCACGGGCCGCTGGTGGCGACGATGTCGAGGTGGGGGAGCCCACTGCCGCGGAGCTCCGGGACCCAGAGGTCGTGTCTCCCGAAGAGGAGACACGGAGGAAGATCGCACGCCGATGCCCGAGCCGAAGGAGGGCATCCCCCACATCATAGTCGTGGAGTCTGATGGTGATGAGCAGGCCGCTGAAACTCCCCGCGAGGATTCTTCCGGCGCCAGCGACATCATCACCGCGACTCTCCAGGAGATCGCCGAGGTCTCCCCCCGTGCTCGTGACGTCACGCCGGGTCCCAGCGCCGGCCCGGCGTCAGGGGACCCCATTCCTGGCGGGAGCTCGTCCAACGAGGAAGAGCGGCTACCCGCCGGTCGGGAGATGAGCCCGCCACCGTAGGTGAGCCGGGCAGCTTCAAGACGAAGGGATCTGCCGGCAGCAGAAGGCTCGATCGGGACCGACCTTCCGGCCGAGCTTCGGTGCCCCGTTGATCCGCGGTCGGGGGCTGCTGCTGCAGCCTAAGGGCCGGATGCCGACCGGTGTCCCGGTTGCTCCCATGGCCGTAGACGCCCGAAGGGTGGAGCCCCGGCGCAACCTGCCGGGAGGAAGAAGAGCGGGAGGTGATCCTCGCTCTTGAGGCCGTCCCTCTCCAGGAGGCGGAGGTCGTCCCCCAGGACAAAGCTCCTTCGCCCTCAGGGGATGAGGGAGCTCGGGCTCAAGCCCCCGCCTCCGATCAAGGAGAAGGGATCGAGGCGGAGATCCCTTGCCCGCCTAGGGGAACAGGGCGAGACGGAGGACCCGGCCGAGATGTTCAGCGAAGTGGAGGCTCGGCTTTGTTGGGTAAGTACTCGACTCATGTGTTTTTATCAAAAAAACTTCGATCACGACCTGAAATACCTTGTCGCGCAGTCCGGAGTCCACCATGAAGGACTTCCATGCCGCCACCGTCGCCGAAGTTGTCGCGAAGCACCAATCCGGCAGACGCCAAGATCGCGAGCTCGAGCGCCGGTTGCCGAGCCGACATCTTCGAGGCCGAGATCCGGCGGAAGGTGGAGGAGTCCGTGCACAAGCTCGAGGCGTCTCGGCCGGAGCGAGCAGCAAGGTCGGGCCTTGAGGCCACGGTGGCGACCTTGCGCGACGCCGCCCAAGCGCCGAAAGGACAATCGACCAAGAACGGGAGGAGTCCAGCGACCGACAGCGGCAAGCGAAGGTCGAAGCTTCGCCGGGTGCTCGACCTTGAGTCCGAGCTTGACTCGGTGCGGGACGAGCTCGTCGCTCTGCAGGACGAGAAGCGTGCCGGGCTCCTGTAATTTTCTTTTTCCTGTCTTTACCTGTAAAAAACTTAAGGGAAAAACCGCCCAGTTGAACATAGAAAGAGCGTTTATCTATCTCTAAACGTTTTTTGTTGTTTTGTCCGAGATGATAACGATTTGTTTGGTGTCGCGGTTCCTTGTTCGGCTTACTTACCTTACGTGACTTAGCGGTCAATCGTACTAGGGAGTAGCTACCTCGCGTGAGAGCTGCACGAGGTCGTGGCCACTTGGTACCCCTATAGCCCCCCGCCGCCAACGGAGGTCGTGGGCGTAGACTGCGAGCACGACCTCGTTGGCGGAGTAGAGTTCTGCGGGGACCGTGTGGCTCTTAGGGTACGGTGCGTCGATGCCGCCCACCGGCCGACTTAAGCTCGGAACTGCTCGTAAGGGTGTCCTGTGCGAATCTTTGCTTGCGGCGAGGTCTACCGCGAAAAGATGGTCGCCTTACGAGGAAGGAAGCCCTTGAGGTCGAGCTCTTGTCGTGCGGTGTTTTGCCCCGACGACCGACCGCCTCGACACTTTGTGCCGGTCGAGCTTAATCGTAGAATTTTTTGCGGAGGTAAAGGAGAAAGAGAGAGAGAAAGAACGAGAAGACGAGGTGACAAAATTTATTAGAAAGGTAGGCGAGTGTGGTTAGACATGGAACTTACGCAGTTGGTCGATGTTCCAAGTGCTAGCTAGTTCTCGACCATCTTCCATTGCGAGGCGGACGGCCCCCGGGCGTGCTGTTGAGACGACCGTGTAAGGACCTTCCCATCTTGGCGTTAGCTTGTTGGCTTTTGACAGGTCTTGGACCCGTCGCAGAACGAGATCGCCGACGTGCAAGGTCCTTGGTCGTACCGATTTAGCGGCGTGCCTGCGAAGTGCTTGCAGGTAGACCGCGGATCGCAACAGAACCCGTTCACGGGTCGCCTCCGCGAGGTCGAGGTCGAGAAGGCGCTCGCCTTCTGCGTCGATGCTATCGGCTAGGTTCACCCTTGGGGATCCTAGGACAACCTCGACGGTAGGACGGCTTCCGCGCCATATACTGGTGAAAGGGGTCTCCCCGTAGCTCGGCTTCGTCGTGGTGACCGATCGACCAGAGGACGGGGTAGTTCGTCCACCCAGGCTTGACCATGCCGACGAGGCTCTTGAAGACTCTCTTCTTGATTCCTTGGACGATCTGCCTGTTCGCGCTCGGCGCCCCATTGCTCGTGGGTGGGCCACGGATGCGAAGCATATCTTGGTCCCGACCTCCTCGCAATAAGCCTCAAACACCTCGCTAGAACTGAGTGCCGTTGTCGGTAATGAGGCGACTTAACGCCAAAGCGGGTTACTACATTATTGCGGAAGAACCTTTTAGCCGCTTTGTCCGAGATGGTTGATATAGGCTCGGCCTCGATCCATTTAGTGAAGGTGTCGATTGCGACGAACAGTATTTACAACCCCTCCTTCCTCGGGAAATGGACCGAGTATGTCGATGCCCCAAACCGAGAATGGCCAGGTTAGCGGCATGGTCTGTAGCGCGTATGCCCGGCTGATGGACCTTCCGAGCATGGAACTGGCAAGATCGGCAGGAGGTTACTATTGAGCGCGCGTCGGCCAAGGCCGTCGGCCAATAGTAACCCAACCGGAAGGCTTTGCTCACCAAGGTCCTAAAGGACGAGTGAGCTCCACACATCCCGTCATGGATATCCTTGAGGAGGTATTTGCCTTCCTCTTGGGTGATGCACTTGGAGAGGACGCCAAGCGCGCCTTTGCGGTATAAGAGGCCCTCGACCATTTTATAGGTCGAGGAGCGCCTCACTAGCCGGGATTTCTCGGCTTCCTCCTCGGCGATGTCCGTGCACGGCGTATTGGATGAATGGCGTCATCCAATTCGCATCCTGCTCGAGGAAGGAGACGGTACCACCTGCGTCTCGGTTGCCTCCTCCCGGGGTATGGAGGGCTTATAGAGGTGCTCGATGAGCACCACGAGCGGAAATCAGGCGGAACCGACCTTCGATAGATGGTCGGCCAGGGCATTGTCCTTCCTGAGGATGTATAGTACTTGAAGTTTCAAGTACTTTTCCATCTTCCTTACTTCAGCCAGGTAAAGCGCCATTGAGTCATCTGAGCAATCGATACTCCTTGTTAACCTGGTTGACGACCACCGCGAGTCGCCCTTCAGCGATTAGTCGTTGGACTCCGAGCGCTTTGCATGCCCGGCCCGGCTAGCGGACCTTCAGATTCGCCGCGTTGTTTGTTGGCGCGAAATGCAATTGGAGGGCGTCTTTGGATCCGCCTCCCGAGGGGATTCGAGGACCACTCCAGCCCGAGCAATCGTAAGCTCGGGATCCGTCGAAGCGCATGACCCAAATGACCGTGCTCGGCCTGGTTGGGTTCGGGTTCGGCGGCGGGGTTTGTCCATTCGGCTAGGAAGTCCGCTAGGACCTGAGATTTGATCGCGATTCGCCGAGAATTCGATCTCGACCGCGAGCTCCATGGCCCATTTCGCGATCCGCCCGCTTAGCCCCGATTCCCGAGAATTTCTCTCGGGGAAGTTGGTCGGGACTTGGATTTTGTGTGCCTGGAAGTAGTGTCTTAATTTCTTCGAGGCCACGAGGAGCGTATAAAGGAGTTTACGGACCTCGGGTAACGCGCTCCTTTGGTCCGTAAGACTTCGGCGTAGTAGATCGGGCGCCGCACCGATCCGTTCTCTACCGTCAAGACGGCGCTTACCGACTGGGGTGTGGCGGCCAGGTAGAGCAAGAGAACCTCTCCCATTCTTGGCGAGGTCAAGACCGGGGGTCTTGACAAATATAGCTTAAGCTCTTTGAAAGAGCGGTCTGCTTCATCTGTCCACGCTAAACCGCTGTGCTTCCGGAGCGCCTTGTAGAAAGGTAGGCCTCGGTCACCGAGCCGCGAGATGAAACGACTTAAGGCCGCCATTCTCCCGGTCAGGGACTGGACCTCCCGAGTGCAAGTCGGTGGTCGCATGTTCTCGATGGCTTTCTATCTTTTCTGGGTTGGCCCCGATTCCTTGTGAGCCGATCATGTATCCGAGCACCTTGCCAGCTTTGACCCCGAACACACATTTTTCAGGGTTTAACTTTATTCGATGCTTATTGAGGTTATGAAAAGTCTCCTCTAGATCGGATACATGGTCCGAGGCCATCTTGCTCTTGACGACTATGTCGTCTACATACACTTCCAGGTTCCGACCTATTTGGTTCGAGAAGGTTTTCTGCATAAGGCGCTGGAAGGTCGCTCCAGCGTTCCTTAGACCGAAGGACATGGTCGTGTAGCAGAATGTGCCAAACGGCGTGATGAAGGAAGTTTTCTCCTCGTCGTCGGGCGATATGCCGATCTGGTGATAGCCTGAGTAGGCGCCCGTAAAGCTCATCGCCTCGGAGTCGGGCCGCTAGGCGTCGAACAACTGGTCTATCCGAGGTAGCAGGAAATTGTCTTTCGGGCATGCGGCATTCAGCCCCGTGTGATCGACACACATGCGCCACTTGCCCCCTTTTTTCATCACGATAACTGGGTTGGCCAACCACTCGGAATGGTCGACCTCCCGAATGAAACCGGCTTTGAGGAGCTTGTCCAGTTCCTCTCTGATGATGGCTTGCTTCTCCGGGGAGAAGCGCCTGAGCTTCTGCCGCAAAGCTTTTGTCGAGCCGAATCGCTAGCTTTGTGCTCGACGACCTCCCTTGGGACTCCGGGCATGTCGGACGGTTCCCAGGCGAACGTGTCCGCGCTTCTCCGGAGGAAGGTCACGAGCTCGAGTTCCTATTTAGGATCTAGGGAAGCCCCCACGTGTACGATCTTGTCTGGTTCTGTGCCGCACAACGGGATGGCCTTGGTTTCTCCTCCAGCTTGGAGGCTAGCCTTGGGCCGGGAACTCCTCGGCTCTTGCTCGGGCCCGCGCTGGGGCAGTTGACCGACCATGTCTAACGCCCTCTCGTCGCAGTTTAGGGCTGCTTTTGGGCTTCCCTTGACCGTGATCACGCCGGGGCCGGGACCTTCAAGCATTGATACCCGTGGTGAGTGGCGGCCATGAATTTGGCGAGTCTTTGGTCGGCCAGGATCGCGTTATGCGACTTCGAAATCGACCACTTGAACGTGATCACCCGCTCGGAAGTTGCTCGGATTGCCGAACGTTACTGGCAGGACGATCTGGCCGAGCGGCCTGACCGACGTTCCGGGCACTATCCCGTAGAACGGGACCACCAGGCTTTTGATCTTGGAGCGAGGGATCTGCATCTCGTCCAAGACCCTGGCAGATATCAGGTCCAGGGAGCTTCCGCAATCCACAAGGACCCGACCCATCATGCGGTGTTGCATCGTTGGGCTAACGACCATCGGAAGCCTTTGGGGTTTCGTCATCCCCAGAGGCGATGCGTCCTTGGAGAAGGTGATCGGCGGCTCGGACCACTTGAGCTCCGAGCAGAGGCTTCCACGAGTGACACGGAGTACCTCGCGCGGCCTCCTTTAACTCCCGACGCGACCCATAGGCGGCGGAGCCCCGAATATCACGGCGATGTGGTTTCGGCTCTTGGTACTCCATGTCGGTGTCTTGCTCCTCGGCGGGCTTCTTGCCCTTGACGCGTCTCCTTCCATCTCGGGAGCGTGGGCATGGGACCCTTACCATTGTAGAAGCTGCTCAGCGGGAGGCCCACGTTACGCAATTCCAAGGTCATGCCCATGCGCCTGGTGGAGCGGGCGTAAATAGGCACTAGCTCGCCCGCGTTGGTCGCCAGTTCTTGGTCGTCCGGTTACGCTCGTTGCTCACGAACCTGGCCGACCTTTCCTTTCTGGCTCCCTATACGCATCGCGAGGTCGGCCGTTGTCTTTCGATGGTCGCCACCATGCCGAGACGGAGGATTTTTCTTCTTTTGATTTTTTCTCGATCGAGCTTACGCTCTTCGCTTGATGCCCCTTCGAGCCCGGCCGAGGCAGCTTTCCTCGTCTAGCGGCTTCTTCCATTGGACGGCCTCGTCGCGTTGGCGTAACGGTCGACCATGCGGAACAGCTCGTTGGTGTGATGTCCGTGGATTTCGAGGTCCTGAGTAAAGCGTCGTCTCGGACCCCGAACTTGAAAGCCCTGACGACCGCCTCATCCGAGATGCTCGGGATGGAATTGCGCACTTGCATGAAGCGGCTGGGCCAGCGCAGGTCTCGCCCTCGTCATGTCAGACGCTCAAGGTCGCGCTCCTTCCCGGCGACGTGCCTCTGGAAGTTGGCTCGGAGAGTCTTTGCTCACCGGGCCCAGGACCGGATCGAGTTCTCCTTCAGTTGAATAGCCACGTCCGAGCCGCCCGGCCCAGGATCAGGCGTAAAGTTGGCCATCACCCTTTCATCACCCCGGCACTAAAATGGCCGTGGTGTAGATCGAGAGAAACTTCGTCGGGGTTCTCGAGTCCCATCGAATCTCTCGATGTGACCCGGCTTAAACCTTGTCGGCCAGGTCACTCGTCGCAGCCGATGTCGCTGAACGCCCGCACCGAACACGGATCGTCGGGCGATCGCCACGAGCGCAGCGGTCGGGGCGATCCCCACCAGCCGAGCCCGAGGTTAGTGGGCCCAGGCGAGAGAAAATCTCCCTACGCCTGTAGGATGGGGAGTGGCCCGATGAGGAATGTCCGCCCGGTTACGCCTGTGGCTCAGATTCCGGCCGTCCCGAGGAGCCCGGAATTGCTCCGGTGCCCTCCCGAGCCTTGGCCTTCGCGCCACTCCTCTGGAGTGCGGCTGCGTGAGTCATCGGGGTGGTGGCGCTCGGACGCCCGGCGGCGGCGTTCCCAGGAATTGCTCTGGGCGCCCCTTTCCCGGGAGGCCTCTGCCGCCCTTATGTCTGTGGCGATTTCCTCGAGGTCGTCGGCCACGGCCGCGCCCATGGCTTCTAGGTCGACCTGCTCGGGAAACTCTCTGAGGTTGCGCACCACCGTGGCGAGGGCTTGAAGGCGTTCCCCGAGGGAACGCGGTGACGACGAGCTCGTTTCGTCGCCGCGAACTCGGAGTCCCGTCGCGTGGAAATTCTCACGAACTTCGGCCCTGGTCTTATCGGGCCAGGCCACCTCGGACTTGCCGGCGTAGTCGGTCGGGTCCGATTCAGGGATGCCTGCAGTGCTCTTTGGCCGCCGTAGCGATGAAGACGCGCTTCACCGGATTTGCTCTCGACATTTCCATCCTCCTCCGCAACGAAGGCGTTACGGGATTGGACGGATCGCGAGGGGACATCACGGTGTCTCCCGTGAAGCGGTCCTGGTCGAGCTTCGTAGAGGTCGGGATGTCCGGACCATCGTAGAGCTCGTCGTACTCGCCGTCCGAGAGGGCGTCGAGCCGAGCGAAAGAATCGCTCCGGTCAGAGCCGCTTCAGGAAAAGCTCTGGAACCGTCTTGATTCTTAATGCCGGCGATGTCGCCGGCCCCAGTGTCGAAGAACTGCTTGTCCTCTTCCCCGATCTCGGGGGCGTAGAGCACCTGGTGGTTCTCGGGATTCTCGACATTCTTCTGATTCCTCCACGAAAGGGAAAGTCGGTCCCCACGGACGGCGCCCAATTGTCGGCGATTGAAACAGGCCCCGCCGAGCTTACTTGTTGGTGGAGGGACCAATTGTGACCCCTTCTTGCGTGAGGGATTACTCAAGGAACGGATCACCAGATCTCAACGAGCGTGGACACAGCAGTTTACCCTGGTTCGGGCCTCTCAGGGAAGAGATAATAGCCCTACTCCAGCTCTTGTATACTCTTGCAAAGTGTCTGAGTGTATGACTCTTGTCTTACAATCGGTCTGTCTGTGTGTTGTTGTTGCTGTTGTGTGTCCCCCTCACGATGGGGACCCTTTTATAGCTTACAAAGGATCGAACTCCATGACCCCACTACCCGCACGTTTGGACCTCGTCCAAACGTGGCAACTGGTGGATCCTATCTTTCCGCCACGCTCCCACGGGAAACGTAACGGGCCAACGGAAGTTACGCTTGGGTGGTTATTCCCACCGACCCCGAGACCGCGTAAGGTCGGCCGATGACCGGCACCGAGCTTGGACATCTTACCCGAGCTCGAGCTCGGAATCGACTGGAATACGTGGCATTCTCGGTCCCACCCGAGCCCGAGCTCGGAACTGGCCGGAATGCGTAGCCTTCCAAGTTCTGATTAGACAACCCAGGGTAACGACCTCCTGGTGGCTCGGGCGGGAGCGAGCTTGGTCGTTGGTGGCATCCGAGGTAATTTATGGAAATTACCCGACCCCCCGACAATATATATTTAAAAATAAATTTTAAAAAGCTACGATGATGTATATTTAGGAACCGATGAAGTACCAAGACTACCGATTGACAACAAAGGATCGAAATTCCAGAGAAATTTTGATGAAATCTCGGATTTCACCCCGTAGAGATTCATAATCCTTGTTTAATAATAAATTTAAAAAATCAAATCGCTACGGTATTTTCAGACAAATTCACCAAATTTGACCAAAATTTACCTCTTTTTTGACCGGATGTCAGTTTTTGCGATCGGTTTTGACCGGAGTTCAAGTTCACATGTGCTACCTAATGCTCTTCTCCAAGTTCACATGTGGTTCACAGATGGTGGCAACAAAGTATGGTGAGTTTGTGCTATACATTGAAGCATGCAAGCTTATTTAAAACTGCTTATAGGTTCGCACCTTGAGTAGATGCTTCAGTGCTTTTTAAGGTAGCTCATGGAAACTGTTTATAATTGCTTACACAGATGGTTATCAATTGGATTGCACCAGTGCTTTGAAACAAATTGCAGGGATAACATAGTGTAGTCAAAGACCAAATTTCTGTAAAGCGTTCTTCACTTCATTGAGATAAAATTTCTGATGGAGCTTTTCACTTCATTGAGATACAATATGATTGATAATATTGTTTTTTTGAACTAAATTAGCTGTTTGATTGATAACCTTCTTCCTTTTTTTCAGTGCTACCTGTGAACCCCGCTGCTTTTTTTTTTTGGAGTCCAAGCTGCGATCCCTAGGATGAAATGCAGAAATAGAGGTGGGCATTTGGGCCGGCCCGAAGCACGATGGTATGACACGGTGCAAAGCACGGCACGGCACGGTTCCGGGCCGGGCCGGGCCAGGCCGGCACGCAACTGTAGCACGGTCCGTGCCGGGCCCGGGAACCAGGCACGACGGGCGGCACGACACGGCACGACAGTTTGGGCCGGGGCCGTGCCGGCACGGCACGAACGGGCACGAAATCACTGATTAAGGCTTAAAAGTTGGCAGATATTGTTGATTCAAGGCATCTTCAAGCATTGCATTTATGTTTGACATTTTGTTGATGTGATTAGTCTCTTATGTAATTAAAATAGGTAGTTTAGTAGTAGTGATTTGTTTTATTTCTTTGTTCGTCACAATAGTAAAAATGGGTCGGGCTTGGGCCGGCACGGCACGAAGCGCAAATGGGCCGGGTTTGGGCTCGCCAAAAGTGAGTCGGGTCGGCACGGTGGGCACGATGGGCCGTCGTGGCACGGCACGGTTTCGGCCCGAAGCACGATGAGCCTGGGCCGGGCCGGCACGGCACGGCACGACGCCCACCTCTATGCAGAAATGATGCATCCAAGTGCTTTTAGTTTCAGTTGGTAGAGATGAAGGCGCTGCCCATGTTGATATTACTTTTTAGTCTAATAAAATATCAGACTCATACCAATGATCTTAGTTTGTTTTTCTTTCGATATATTTACATACATGCTCTATAAATTTTGTAGGAGCGATGTAATAGAAATAATTTTTCTATCTATGATCGGTGTCCTATCGTATCAACCTTATCACTCACTTCTAACTTGTTTGCCATAAGACAGAAATCAGCTTGGTCGGTGTCCAGAGGTTAAGACTGGAAAGCCATATCCTGATGCATCACCTTCTCTTTGCTTGAGTTAAGCACACTCTCTAGGCTCTTTTCCGAACTGTCACTCTGTCAACGTACAATGCATTTTAGAGGAAGAATTTTTTTTCTTGTTTTGTCATCTAAAATTTTTATGAGAATATAGTAGATGTGTCAGGACCACAATAACATTTCTAAAAAATTTCTAACTTGATTTGCACTATTTTTTTCATTCGGTTGAAATTTATCGGTCAGCATTTCATCAGGATAGTAGCACTGTCAGAATTTTTAAAAATTTCTCAACCTTGATCATCATCTGAAAATTTCCCAATATGGTTTGAACTATTTTTCATTCGGTTGAAATTTGTTGGTCAATCTTCAGTAGCACTATCCAAAATTTTGAAAATTCCTCAAGGTTGATCATCATCTGAAAATTTTACGGGAATATTATAGACGTGTCAGGACCATTCACAAAATTTTTTAAAAGTTTCTAACGTGGTTTGCACTATTTTCTATTCGGTTGAAATTTGCTAATCGGCCTTTTATCAGGACAGTAGTACTATTAGATTTAAAAAAAATTTATTATGCTTGATTATCACCGGAAATTGTTATAGAACATTAGTGATGTGTCACGACCCTCCAAAAAAAATTAAAATTTTTTTGACACCTTTTGAACTATCTTTCGTTCAGTTAAATTTTACAGAGATTTCAACAGTTTCGAACGAAATGTTGGGAATCTCGGTCCAGAAAATTTCGTATTTGAATTTTGCCTTTTGAATTTCGTTCAAAACAATGAGATTTCATCGAAATTTCAAATTTTGAAGAGTAACGGGACGTTAACTTAAAAATGAAATTTGGAACCTCGTTGGCACCCCAGTTGTGGTCGAAATTTTACTCGTGGTAATTACCTCTCAAGTCTCAACTCAAGGCGAAAATGCAGGAGTAATTGCCAAGAGCGACGATGGCTAGCACCAGTGCACCCACACACGTAGCGCTGCTGCTGAGAACAGATACCTGTCTGCCAAGACAGAAGAGGCTCCAATAATTCATGAAACGGCCATATGGACTGGAGCAGCAGCCGAGCAGTGTCAGCTTTACTCCTCATCAGCGTGCGTGCGCGGTGTACTCCTCCCCTGCAAAACAACTCGGTAAGAAAACAATGCCCGGATGGGACCATTGGATCTTCAAAGTTTATGTACTGCTTTAACATGCCCTCTGCGGCGGCCTCCACCATCCCTTGTTCCATGGAACATACGTACTGCTATCCAATACCGGCGAAATGTTAGCAGCGTACCGTGTCCATGTCCATGTGTGCTACTGTTTGGGCCAAAACATTGCGGAATGCTAGTAGGTATTAAGAATGCATCTAGGCAACAAGTTTAACTTCGATTGAACAACCGTGATGAGTTCATGGCTGGTGAGCCGGTCCATGACGTCTCGCTTGGATGGTGAGGACATTATTCGGACGCTACTAATTCTGTTGGGAAAAAAAAACACAATAAAAGTCGGGCTGTACTCCGTCCGGTCGTGTAGTTAGGATTTTGAAACTTTGACTGTCGAGATCTTTTAAATATTTAAATTGGATATATGGAATTTATGTAGGTAGATTTATCTCGAAAAGTAATATTATAATTTTACTGGATTTTTATAAATATATTATAATAGAATTTAATGATCAAAATTGTATTTTAAAGACCATGACGATGTCTACAATAATAGCTATTTTTGACCGGAGATGAGTACATGCTTGTTCGAATCGCGCACAAACATAACAGAAATTAATCATGCCATTTGCACTATTGGATCCCTGGGTGTTGTGGCGTGGATGAGCCTCACACACTCCAAGTAGAGGCCTTGCGTGCAGTGTTCAACTTTTCGAACGAAATTTTGTGAATTTTCTTTGTACCGCTCGCAAACAAAAAAAAACGTTTCGAATTTCGCTTAAATCCAAATTTAAATTCAAAAAAATAAAAAAATATATCCATAATTAGTATTAATAGCCTTATGACCTCTGATGTGAATATTATTTTAAAAAACGAAGTTTGAAGATGTTTTTGAGTCATTCAATTTATTTAGTAGCAATATTTGTTGAATTATATATATTTAGTATAAATATTTGTTGAATTATATATATTTAGTATAAATATTTGTTAAGTATATTTAGTACCAATATTGCCTTGTAAAAACCAGCAGCATAGGGGCAAGAAGGGCATTATCCATAAAATCATGACCTGTATTCAGAAAGTACATCTGAGTTTTTTTAAAATCACATTTAACTGCTAAGAGATCATTAGATTAAATCAAAATCCCCGGTTTAACTTATCAACAATCAATATAGAATTATATGAGACTTCTAGTGATAAGCCGTCTATCATTTTTTTCCTATTATTTTGAGAGAGCCATGTCATAACTAAATATGCAACACGAATGCAAGTATTAAACAATCAAATGTAGTGCATAAAAAATAAATGGAAATACATTGTTACAGGATCTGCTACAGCCTACAAAAATCACTGATGATAAAATAAGTGCAACATTTGAATCAGAATTTTAGACTACACCTCCACAACACACTGCATGTTTCAATATTTATTCAATTATATTTAGTAGCAATATTTGTTGAAGTAATTATTCAAATATCATTTTTGGCCTTTAATGGCTTTTTCAAATTTTACAACAATTTTTTTTTCCAATTTTCCTCTAATTTTTCTACATTTCCTCCTATTTTTTTCTAACTACCATCGGTTTTTCGAGCTTTTCGAGCGAATTTCGCTCAGAGGTTTCGAGCTTTTTTGACTAGATTTCAAAATTTTTTTGACTTTCAAACCGAACAATTTTGAGCGAATTTCAAGCGAAATTTCGATACCGCTGGGATTTCGAAATTTGAGTTCGAAACGAAAAGTGAACTGCTTGCGTGTCCATTAATGTCCAAGTAGTAGTAGTAGTGGTGGATGCCAGGGTTAACCTTATCGTTAGGTGCGATTTTCGGATGAACAGTGAAATTCGATAATCGCAAAAATCGAGCCGAAAATCGCAAAAAATCGCGTAAAATTCAAAAAACAGTTTTTTTGAGAAAAAAAAATAATCAAAAAACGTGAAAAATCGACTAAAATCGTTGTAAAATCGACGATAATCGGTGGAAAATCAACAACCATGTTGATTTTTTTGTGCGGTCGACTTTTGTAGCGATTTTCGACGATTTTTGACGAAAATCGACCGATTTCCACCGATTTTCGACCGGTTTTTGACACGTAAATTTTTTTGATTTTTTTTTTGAATCGGATCGGTTTATCGACCAGTTTTTGATATCGAGCCGCAGCGATACAGCCGAAAATCGCGAAAATCGATTGGTTTTCGTCGATATTGCGAACCCTGGTGGATGCTAGCTTCCAACTCCCAGCCGAAACGCAAATGAGCGGGAAAAAGAAGAGAGGCAGAGAGCATGCGGAAGCCAAAAGAAAGTTTTGGTCGCTCTCTTGAAAAAAAAGGAGAGGGGTTTTGGTCGCATCTTGCTTGTCATTTGGCGACCCTTGAAGAATGAGGACTAGTGCCCGTGGCATGACCGTCCAAAACGGCAGAACTTGGACTGGTGTATACTTCAGCCTTCAGGCACACATCGCTCTCCTGATCG
Source organism: Rhipidocladum racemiflorum (assembly GCA_036346355.1). Taxonomy (NCBI): domain Eukaryota; kingdom Viridiplantae; phylum Streptophyta; class Magnoliopsida; order Poales; family Poaceae; genus Rhipidocladum; species Rhipidocladum racemiflorum. The sequence goes on along the minus strand of CM070576.1, from coordinate 62,297,460 downwards.
TCAAGCAGCTGAGCTTCGAGTTCAGTTCTCTTGTTATCTCTTCCTAAAAACCAATGTGTTTAGGCGCTACATGGGGTGGCAATGGCATCCAAAAAAAAAAACAATGCTGTTCGAAATGAAAGTTGGAACTGAACGGCGCATGCAGACAAGCTTCGTCCATAGGCATACAAGTGCTCACATTCGTTTGTTTTTTTTCCCCGCCTTCCAAGGAGCTAGTAGTACTAGTAAATGGATGTGTGATCGAGACATCCACAGCACATCCCGCTCAATTCGGCGGAACGACACCACGGAAGCGTCAGATTCCTTTATGCCTTCGCTCATCTCGGTTTCATGAGGTGTCTACTCTATCGACATTTCGCTATCATTCGTTGTTTCATTTCGGCTCACGATATGCAGGTACTAACTACCAACTCTTGGCAACGTCACCACGCTCCTTAAAGTACGGTACCTGAAACAAGCACTAGCAGGTCGCTAATAAAACGGTGGCAAGTTCAGTGCGAGTTCTTTGAGTTCCATCGATCCCCACCACCTCAATGAAAGTAAGATAGTTCAGCTCTCATGGTGTCTGCCGACCAGTAGGTTGAGCTAGTTGGCTAAGTGGCACACGCCATAATGCCGTTCCAATTGCAGGACGGCCAGGCAAAATAACAAGAACAATAAGGCCATAAAAAACTGTACTAAACAAGACTTGCAGAAAGTTCAGAAGGGAGGATTAGCGGGGGCCAAAGACAAGGAGCATGTCCCCTCTCGCGGATCCATGGATGTGCTTTCTGACCAAACGCCTCTCATATCCCGGCCAAGTGAGGGGCATGAGTGCTGTGGGTTGGTTGGTTTTGCTCACTTCCATTCCATCAGCTCGCCTTTGCTGCTTTTTTTTTTCTTTGATCGAAACTCACCTTTGCTTTTAGTAGTGATGGCGCGCAACGGCTTGCGTTCGTTCTGATGGAGTACTGTTTTAGAGGACGGTGACCTGATTACTGGTGTAATGGGTGTTCTAAAATTGGGAAAGGAAAAGTGCGCTCAGAGTAGCTTGGGATAGGTTGGTGACATCATAGGACTTCTTGCTAGGCGAGGCCTCGCCGCCGCCATTCCCTACCGGTAGGCCGGCTAGGCGCTCGGCCCGCCTAGGTGGTCTAAGGCGGTCGAGTCGGCGGAAATCACGAGGATCAATTGATGATTTGTTTTTATTTACATGTACTTCCTTTGGTCTGGTAATATCTGTCCTTTTGGACATCGATACGGTCTTCAAAACACAACTTTGACCGTTAATTTTTATTATAATATATTTATAAAACCCAATAAAATTATAATATTACGAAAGTACTTCTCGAGACAAGTTTACACATATAATTTTTATGTATCCAATTTAAATATTTAAAAATATATTGTTAGTCAAAGTTTCAGAAGTTTGACCATCACTATGACAGGTATTACCCAACCGGAGGGAGTACTATTGATCATTTGCTCTGTAATATCTTATTGACACGCGGGTCCTAGACCCGCATATCAGTGAGATACATAAGATAAATAATCAATTACACCATAAAAAACAGGACAAATAATCAAATCTCCCGCTTAAACCGATATGGGAAGGTATAACAGTGTGGTGTCTCAAATCAGTAACTGATATCAGATAGGTTGTCACGCAACTTCACAAGTTCCCGGCTCCGCGAGAACTTTTATTTTCAGTGATTAAAAATGCCAATAAATATAAAGCTATAGTAGACTTCCATGTAGATTCAGCAAATCTTCCCTACTATACCTCTATCTACATTTATTTATTACCATCTATATAAAATATTATCTATCATCTTCCAAAACAATTAAGATGGGTAGTTAAATCATTTTCTCTCGTCTTTTGTAATTTCACCGCAACTTATTTATCAATGGAGGGAGTACTATACATTCAACTATCCAAACATTTACCGTAATTTGCAACTGGAAATACATCCTTGTAAGTCAGGGTGGCCAACTGGCCACGATTACTAAAACAATACAACATTGCAAATTCTATGCTATCACGTTTACATGAATATCTCTTACATGTCCGCCTTGTGCATTCTGGCGAGAACACACGATTGTTTGGCATTTGCTGCTGCAGTGCTGCACACAGGGAATGCTTGAGCAAACTGAGCCATTTTGTTTTTTTGCCGGGCAACTAAGCCATTTTGCTTTTTTGCCTGGCAACTGAGCCATTTTGTAGACGCTAGCATACAAATGGAATGATGGCATAGCGAGAACGAGGGTAGTCCTCAAACTTTTGAAGGTACCATTTATGAGTTTGTACAGCTGCAAAGGACAAGTTTGTTATCTGCACAAAAAAGGTGAGTTTAGTCTGCTGAAATGAAAGAGAATATTGAAAGGATACCATAATCGCAAGTTGGTCTGATTCTGACGACGATTGGTGAAAAAAGTGAGGCATACCACAAATATGAACAGGAACCACACCGAAATGTCTGACCCACCAGTAGCTATCAGCATGCCCAAATATATGACCTATAAACCAAAACAACTATAAATGTTAATGCCATACTAATTTAAAACCCACAAGAGTTTTATCAGCCAGCAGCTTAGCACCCTAGTTTCAAGACAAACAACAGCAAAAATCCATTATGTTAAAAACACATCCTATTATGTTAGCCTGTTAGGCTCATTTAGTTACTCGACAAAGGTGAAACAATTTGCAAGTTCCTAAGATGATATATTATTTTACCATATTTAAGCTATGTACAGAATGTTTGCATTTCCCTGTATGGCTGACTACTCCTAAAGGGAAATTTATACTGTCGAATGTAGTTGCATTCTGCGAGCTTGGCTGGTAAGTTTGCAGTAACATCGAACAGCTTCAATGCAAAAATCAAAATTCTAGCATAAGCAACATAAAAGTTTTCTGTTTTTCACCCACTCGTGCTGGGGATCGAAGCCCAGTCAGGAGCTACGCACTCCCGCACTTCCACTAGTTGGAACCCATCCCAGCCCCCTTGAAATGATTTTTATTGACAAGTGTACTCTCAACATCATTAGTTTAGCAATGTAATGAAACCTTCTGCCATATTTGTCGGGATAGTATGTGTAGCATACTGAATATAAGAGAACAATGGAGGCACTCACTAGTTCAGCAAGGTAATGAGGGCAAGACACACGATTAAACCAGTCACCAGAAGGAATAACATACTCATCAGAATCGTTGTGTTCGCGCAATGATCCCTGTCAAAGTAGTAAACATATACAATGAAATCCAAAAGAATAACTGAATATAAAAACTGTAGCCCAAAAGTATGCAAGGAAAAGATGCATAACAGTGCAGTTTCTTGCCTAAAGGAACAGAGAATATGCATACTGAATAACCTAATAAACATGATTTGACACCTTCTGCCAATGTGTTGAAAATTGAAACTGCAAACAGAACTTGTTGGTGAAAAACTGAAGATCTGCCTTGTTGGAATTGTTTTGCTATTTGAGAGGTGGAGTCCAATGGGCAACAGAAAATAGAAATCCCAGATACAGAAACTTGTTTGGTCAACCAACATCATCAGGAACCCTCATGAACTTGGCAGAAGTGTTTTTTTTTTTGGAATATTTGTTCTGCTGCTCATATATGCAAACATCACGTTCACGTTTACAAAGAAGAAACCAGCTTGTATATCTAGGGTTCTCGGCACAATACAGGGAAGTGGATACTTACAAGAATTGCATGGCAACGGATCTGATGGAGGGAACCCCAAATGAATATAACAGCACCTATCCACTGGCACCACCCCAACTCCAGAAGAGGCATTAGGAGAGATGACGAATCAATTACTAGATCTGGCATTCTTGCACGACCCTTTACTATGAACTCAGCTATTTGACCTTGAAGATAATCAGTTGCTTCCGAAATACAAGTGCTAGCAAGAGATAAAGGTGCAGCCACATAATAGCTGGCAGGAAGAAAAACCAAACTATAAGTCAATCCAAAAATGCTATACAAGAAAATAAAAGGGCAACAATGATCGTTGTTCAACAAAATCCTCATGGGATTTTTTTGATGAGTAGCACGAATGCATAATCCTTTACCTAATATCAGCATTATGACAAAATGCTATTACTGTAAAAAAGTCAACTGTCAATCTTGATCCACAGTCAAGTGGTATATCTTATGGTAGTGCCAGGGCAAGGTCAGACCATCCAGTAAATTTAATTATACCTTAATTTATGCCATGTGATTGCATATTTTGTGGATAACCTATATGTACAAGCTGCAGAACTGCAGAGAAGAACATCCATAACAAGACGACCTAATTGCAAAAGCATGTGAACTTATAACAAAAGGAGCAAAAGGTAAAAAAAAAAGGAAGGAATATTTAGTCAAGTTGGCTTATTTTAGCAAGAAAATAACTATGCAGTAGAAATCTAGAACATAGTGAAAGTTAAGCAATATGGAGCTTACAAGAGACCCGTTAGATATCCTATAATGTGCATCCGAGCTGAAGGGCTGTAGTGGAACACATTTTCAGTCTCATACAGGCGTCTCAGTACCTGAATTTCCATCAATAGAAGTACAAATACAGTACGCCAGACACAATACTTGTGTTCCATGGTTCGTGACCGGACACTGCCAAAAGAGAATGAATTTGACCCAACAAGATGGCTAGCAATTGTGGAGTAAATCGATGGCTCTGGCAATAATGGCGTCATTTTCATATATGCATAGAACCATATTGCAAGCAGCAAGCTTGATGTCACCACCACTCCCACCACGTAAAAATGCAAGAAGTACTTCTGTGGAACGGTGAACTTCTGCAGTTTTTAGAAAGATTAATACGAGTTTCTGAGAATTATACAGAAGTTGACTCCGTGAGAAGTGTACTTGTAAATTTGATGTGCACTCTGAATACGTAAAGTATCATTATTTTGATGTAAAGCTGCTCCAGAAAGTTGATAAGAGGTCAATAATATCCTGCAGGCATAACTATATGATGACACTTTTTTCTCACAGAACTCATTTGGTATGTATTTTGAATATAGCCATCATAACCAAATCTCCAAAGTTCATGTAGAAATCATTTTGCCTTGTATTAGATTGGGGTGCAAACAAACACCAGTAGCCTTGCTAGACTCTTTAGAAGTCCTGGCCTAAGGAGTGGTCTAGTCCATAATGTTTAAGAAGCCGCTGGTTCAAAAATCCATCAACTTTTCAACACCAATCTACAATAGTTAAAAAATTCCATCAACTAATCAGTACAATACAGTAACTATCTTGCTGCTACAACGTACTAATCTACAACCCAATGCCAGCACGAAGATCTTCCCTCCTCCCATCTCCCATATTCTACAAGATGAACTATACTATGTGCTTGTACCAAATTAGCCACATGATTTGGGGGGGGGGGGGGAATCCCTGATTTAGCTTAAACAGTAAGAAAAAATTACACTAGCAAGAAACACCATTTGAACCCTCCACGGTAACAGTATTGTAGTTTCAGAATGTTACGATATGTTTCTGAAGGCAAGTTACAATCCACGGGGGAAGAGCGGGGAAAATAAAAGCAAGAACGAGGTGTCGCAACGAGTTGCCGCCGATCTTGCCTTGGAGGTGGAGGAGGGGGCGGAGGAGGAGGGCCTGACGGTCTTGCCGCGGGCGGAGAAGGCGGCGAGGAGGCCGTGGACGAGGCGGCCGCCGGCGGCCGCTGGGATAGGTAGAGCGGCGGCGACGATGGGGAGCGTGGCGGCGAGCCACGAGAGGCACAGCAGAGGCTGGAGGGTGGGCCCGCCCCCCGTCTCCATGGGAGGCAGCGGAGCAGAGCACCGGGACGCGGGGATTAGTGCGGCGGGGTGCGGGGCCTTGCGTTTGTGCGAGGACGCCGAGGAGTGGCCGAGTGGGAGGGAAGGAAGCGAATTGAAGGAAGGCAAACGGGCAAAGGCACGCCATTTTGGTTGCGTTCCGCTTCGCTTGCTTCCCGTAGCAGGGAGGTTTCCGGATCCTTCTGGAACCCGGGTGGCGTTCTCATCTATTCCCTCTGTCCCACAAAGAGTGCATTTCTAGGATTTTTAAGACAGATTAGTGTGCAAGGTAAATGACCAATGTGACCCTCATTACTCCATACACAAGCATGTTGGTGCTTCGGTTTCCACAAGCACTTAAATGAGCATGCATACACTTACAGCTGGGCCATACGGACTAGAAATGCACTCTTTGTGGGACAAAATTCGAACACTAGAAATGCACTCTTTGTGGGACAGAGGGAGTACCACATAATCGGGTGCCCACCTTCTTTCTTAGGAAAATTTGATCACATGTCAGTGAGACATCGTAGGGCAAATGATCAAACGCCTATGAACTTTAGGCATATGATGAAACACCCATCAACTTCAGGGCAAATGATCAAATGCCCCTCTTTCTTATAGATGTGATGGGATGGAATGCGTATCTCGGTTATCTGGTCGTCCCCGGTGTCGCCTCGAATTTCTTCGGTACAACTTGGCAATTGGCACATGAGCAAATTTCGATGTTGATTTATAGCCCCACTTAAAGTTAAAATGTTGATTTATAGCCCTACTTAAAGCTAAAAGATGTCGCTTACCCGTTAGCATTGGATGTCACACAATTCAGTGGCTATCTAATTGGTTCGGTTATGTTCAATGGGTCTTAACTTGAATGCATGTTGTTCTCGTCGGTATAATGAGGCGTCACAAACTAAGTAGATGGATAACGGAATGCTGTACGATATGGTCCGCTCAAACACTGATCTGACAGTTGTGTCGGATATGGGCCTGCCTATCAACAGTACTATTTGTGAGTAGTCTTTTGGCAGGTAGGCATTCTGGTAGCTATGCAAGAATCGGGATTGTTTGTCGTAGCAAGTCTAACGGCAAGCCATATTTTTATTCTATCTTAGATGAAAAAGTTTCGATTGTGCTTATTTCTCTAAGCAGGTGTTAATGTTCACTATCTCTGCGTTGTATGCTATGCTCATTGGATCAATAGGCCAGGGAATCGCTAATGGGCCTTGCAGCATCTGGAAAACAAAAGGCCCACATGAGATTTCTGGACTGAAGCAGCGCTCAGTTATAAAGGCACAGCTTGCCGTTACTACTACCACGGCAGACAATCCCGATTCGCTACACGATACCAACATCAGGCAACTCATTTTTAATGCGGTGTAACTGGTGTTAGTTCTTGGTAGCTAGCTGTCCATCAGGGAGACGGCAACCAGTCAATTTGTTGAGTTTGCAGTCGAAGCTCCGCTTTAGTCGACATCAGGTTAACCAAACCGATTTATAATTGAAAATCGAAGTTTCGACGGTACTGATTTACCATAAAAATTGAGCGCAAATCATTAGAAACCAAAAGGGTTTTGAAATCAAGCATTTTGGGGGGGAATTTTTGGGGGAAAAAAATAAAAAAAATTGATTGGTCAATCGATTTTTTGCGTCAAATTTTTTGAGCGATTTTTGCCGATTTGCGTCAAAAATCGCTCGATTTTCATCTATTTTCGACCGTTTACGTGACATAAATTTTTTGAATTTTTTTTATGTTTTAATTGAATCCGTCTACTGGCCGTTTAAGGTTTCAAATCAGTTCGATACGGTCGACTTTTGCGAAAATAGACAAAAATCGATCGGTTTTATGAACCTGGGTTGACATTGTGGCGTGTGTATCTAGCTAGGTGATATCTTCCTCCGAACAAAAAACGTGCAAGTAGTTTACTCTGTTACCGGGTTCAAAAAATCGATGAAAATAGTTTGATTTTCACAATTTTTGTCAGACCCTAAAAAAATATTTCTGAAATCCTATATATATCATACATTAGTCCAGAAAAACTAGTGCACACAGTAGAAAAGTTATTATAATATATCCAACGTGTCTTACGAATTGCACAAGACCTGATATTGTATTCGCATTTAATTTGCTAGCAAGACAATGCAACCTCAATCAAAAGTCATTGGGCCGATGTCAACACTTTACTCATATAACTCCAATGTACTCAAGATCTTGGATTGTTTTACTGAAAGTACCAAGACTTAACCATGCTGAGATATACGGATGTTGGCTATCTGTCTGATCCTCATAATGCTAAATCTCACACTAACTTTTGTGTTTCTTTGTGATGATTTAGCCATTTTTTGACGATATTTTAAGTAGACTTTGGTAGCTACTTCTACAAACCACACAAAGATTATAGATCTATATGAAGCCACATGTGAGTGTGTTTGCTGAAATATATAATTAATCGTATCTAAAAATTATGTGGTCGTAATACCGTTGATACCGTAGGATTATCTATAAAGATAATATTATTTGTGTTACACAAAAGTAAAATGGGTTATGTGAAGAGCAATATTACCGAAACTTTTCAGTCCACACGAACTGCAGAAGAATGGTGAAATAAAGATACTGCAAACTAAGTCATGTAAAAATCTAGCATATTTATCCACTTCGTCTTTGTTAAAATCTACTTTTCATATGTGCTAGTGGCATTGGAACAAGACGACTTAGAAATATGCAAAATTCAGGAGGAGTAAATTCTAAATCACGACCCTTTGTATGATCCCAAAGATAATAAATTATGCTCCGTTTCTTTTGGTGGGTTTTGTTGAAGTTCTCACATGAAAGGTTTTAATAAAGCAACTAACACCACATGAAGTGCGAGTGCAATGCACTTTTTTCCCCATATTTTTTTTACATTGGGTTTTTGAAAAGAGTTTTGGCAAGATATGTGCATTACACAGTATTCGTCCAAAGGGCAAGTGTTAAGTCCTAATATAATTGAACTCTATCTATTTTAGATAAATCTGAATCTATCTCCAACTAATTTTACTATATATTGACCACTAATTTGTAAAAAAAAAATCAATCTAATAAACAGGAAATTTTGCTCCTATGTGCTCCTGCTTTATTCGTATAATTCTATTAGCATACTGTTGATCGATGATGGTAAACAACTTCGTTTTACATTAGTATACATACGATGACTTGAGCATATAAAGACGTCACCAGTCACGTGTCGGTCATGTAAACATCAGCAAAAGTAACGTACGATTGCCGAAAGTAACGTGGACCGCGGCAACCCATAGTCCCATACGATTGCTTAAGCAACGTGGGGCGGCCGGGTAGTAGCATACGATAGCTGAAGTGTCGGTCCTGCGTGTTAACGTGGGCCGCGGCACAACCCATGGCCGGGCAACAGTTGCCTGGTAGGCCACTCCGAGACTGGCTTCCGCCCGACCCAACCCATGTGATCTGCGAAATACCGATGAAAACCAAGCCTATCAGTGTTGCACGGTGCCGGCCCTGGCAGTCAGAGAACGCTAGCTGCACGCCTCCTGTTCTTCAGAGCTCCCAGAAGGCCAGAAGCTATAACAGCTTGTGCGACAGCTGGCATTCCGCGGGTCTAGCCATTTGCAGCCGTTTCAAGATCGAATTAACGTTTGACAGGCGCAAGTCACGCCCTGACTAACGAGTTCATACACTGAAATTGGGATCATTACTTTCCAGATTGCTAATTAATTTCACACAGTAACAGATGAAAGCATCTCCATCTCGCCAAACACCACCACTCCTTACACTACACCGCCCGGGATACATAGAACTTGCCTAGCAGTAGCACAACCTAAGGGAGGACGACGCATCCTTTGTACAGATTGTAAACAGCAACCACACCCTGCAGGCCTAAACATATCACGACATCTCAAGCAGCGGCGACCTTCCGGGCCTTCTTGCCCGCCGGCGAACGGACGGTCTTGGGCTTGGCCTTCGCCTTGGCCGCTGGGGATTTCTTCGTCTTGGCGGCCACCTTCTTCTTCTCCGGAGCCTTGCGCTTGGTGCCCGCCGCCGCGTTCTTCTTCGGCTTGGTGGCGCCCTTGGCTGGCTTCGCGGCGTCCTTGGCTGGCTTCGCCGCGGGCTTGGCCTTTGCCTTGGGCGAGTCCTTCTTGGCGGCGTCAGAGAGCTTGTAGGATGCCTTGACCTTGACGAGCTTGCCCTTGGCGGCGAACCCGCGGAGCTGGACAGAGAGCATCTTCTTGAAGTTGGCCGGCAGGGAGGCGCCGTGCTTCTCCTCCACGTACTTGGAGATAGCTTGCGCGCTCGAACCGGTCCTGTCCTTCAGCGCCGTGATGGCCCCCTTGATCATCTGCACAGTTCAAATTCAGAACCCATAAGCCCCAATTCAGTCGAATCCAATCGGCCACAAAGATGAAACCAGAATACAAGGAGATCGCCAAACGCCCACCTCGAAGTAGGGCGGATGGGAGGGGCCGGCTGAGGCAGCCTTGGGCTTCGCTGCCGAGGGCTTCGGCTTCGTCGCCGATGCGGGCTTGGCGGTGCGGGAGGCGGGCTTGGCCATGGCTGGCATCGTGTTTCTTCTGTGCTTCTTTGCTTTCGAAAACACGAGAGCTGAATATCTAAGCCGGCCGGGTCGACGCTAATTTATAGCCTTGGAGGCGAGCGATCCGGTGGAATGAGAATACTGCAACCTGATTGGCCGGACGGTAGCGACGCGGATCGCGATCCGCGAGGGGGGGTCAGGCGCATCGCGGCCGTCGGATGGCGAGGTGGTGAGGGGCGCGAGGGACGGTGTGCGCCCCCCAGAGCGGGAACTCGGGAAATGATCTCTGTCTGTCAACAAAAACGCTGGGGAGCGGCTCGGTGGAACCCGTGCATAGTGGACCGATGGGACGACGCCCACGTTTTCGATGGGGTCGTTCGGGCCGGGGGCCTGGCACGATTCCCCGGTGCTCCGTGGAACGGGTGTAGGGGGGACGTGAGTGGCTGTTGATTTGCGCGTGGTTTCAGGCCTTCGGTTTCCAATCTGGATAGGGGTGCACGTGGAATTTTCGAGAGATTTCGTATTGCGTCTACCCGGGTCGTAAAAATTTCTTTGCGCCCGTCTTTTTGTGGCCACATGAGACTCATGCCTTTGGGCCTATCCAAGTTAGCTGCTCATGACCGGGCTGGGCCAGGCCTTGTCCTAGTTGATCTTGGGCCGCTTTCGAAGAGAGCATTTCGTTAGAAATTATGTTGCTCGAGCGCCTACAAAACTCCTATCAAGAAGCCCGATTCCAGATCTCGAAGACCCTTTGGAAGAACGCATTTTCCAGAGGAATAGAATCCTACGGTAGCTTTTACTATGTAGTGTTTCAAATCGAAGAAATGAACATGTATGGTATCTACAAAGATCCTAAACGAATTTTGGAGTAAAGCAAACATAAGTTACCTCATGGAAGATTTTCTTTGACTCTTGAGCAAGGCAACCGCTTCAATTTCTTGCGAAGCATCCAAACAAATCATTAAAAATAATTTGTTTGTGTTTGTTTTCCTCCGCTCGACAAGCCACCCTGATTTCGGCAGTTTCCGTATTCGTGTGTGTTTTTAATTCATGCGCCGCAAAACAGGCTCTAAAAGTATGTCGTAAAAACCTCATTGTGATACGTGGTCATATTAACATGATAATGATGTTATAAGTGGTACCTTTTCACCCACCTTCAAGCATTTTTGTTTAATAACAAATCAATCTATTGAAACTGACATGTTTTATTAAGTTATATTCAATAGTCTCATATTTGGATGGAAAATGGAAAACCCATGGTATGTATGCATATCCATTCTAGTATAAATTACATACTTTGGATTCAAGTTTAAGTATGAATCTCCCCATTGCATTACAATAAAATGTGCATTATGTTTTCCAATCCATATATTACATGGATGCACATATCTAGGGGAGTTCACACTTGAACTTGATGTATCAATGTATTGATCTATTCTTCATTCCATTTATAAAGGATCAATACATTGAAACACATCAATTTAAATGAATGTTTAAACTGAGTTCATTTGTCTTCTAATCGTCAAAGAACATTTCATCATGTGTTGATGGTGTTCTTGTAATTGATTAAGGACAAATCGAGAGTTCTTGAGTACTATGAAGCATTAGCTGCATCATGTGCTCAAGACACATCTAAATTCATTAGATTGATTTAGGTTGTGCTCAATCAATGTAAGTTGTATCCATTATGTGTTAATGGAGTGCTAGATGATTGAGACAACCATGCATCTTGGACTAACCATTTTTATAAGTGATGAATGAGCCAAGTTCAGTCCAAAGATGATTGAGATGATGAAAATGGGACAACGACGACATCATGAAGTGATAGACGTCAAGAAGAGATCCCGGAAAAGAGATAAGAGAGCCAGGGTGACGATCTCGAGGGAACAAGTGATTGAAGATCACAAAGACCCCAAAGGGATTTTTCTAGCTTTGTGTCTAGTTTTAGCGCCGTACTATTAAGAGGGGTTGAGTCTTTGCTTTGAGCTTCATCATGTGTTGGTGATCTCAATCCCGTAGTCACTCAAATCTTATTTGATTTGATTTTTGCATGGAGCTAGCCATTTGACATGTGTTGCGAATGGTGAAGCACGTGCTTGGATTTTGCATAAGCTCTATTTGGCATGTGTTGCAAAATAGGTCAAGCTTATGCTTAGAGTTTTCGCATTGAGCTTTGATTTGCATTAGTTGCAAATAGGATAAGCTAATGCGTTGGCTTGCATGAAGTTCATTCTTTGCATGTGTTGCAATAGATGAAGCTTCATGTTTTGTTTTTGTTTTCAAACAAAATCTTATTGCGTTTATTTGGTATTGCTTGGAGCTATGTTTGCACGGGTTGCAAAAGGAGAGAGCTCAAGCAAGTGTTTGGTTTAGTCAATGGAGCTAGAGAATTGCAGGAGTTGCAATTAGAGAGCTCATGCACTCTGATTTGGTTTGTTTGTTTGTTTGTTTGTTTGTTTGCGAGTTCGTTGTGTGAATAAAAGGGAGATCTATGAGTTCCAGTCCTCAAAGCATGTGATACTTGCACCGTGGTTTTTGCAAGTTCGTTTGGTCGTGGTTTGACCATCACATGGCTAGGAGGATAAACCTTATAGACTCCGGGATTTATTTGCTTAATACGTTTTTACAAATATAATCTTTGAGACGTTTGTGAATTGTATTCTTCGCAAATGATTTGGAGTTTGGTTGAATTCTTTGAGCATGGTTTAGTGGTGTTGCAAAAGTATTTTTGCAATTGAGTGTGATCGTGGTTTGATCACCATTTGGCTCAAAGAATTGTGGATGAAGTTTCGGAGAAAAGGGTTAAGTTTAAAACCCTATTTTCTCTATTTTGCCGGCACTACCGCAGTGTTATTACCGGTAGTACCGCACAGTCGGCAATACCGCCGTATGGGCGTTGGTACTACCACTGTTACAGTACTACCGTTAATTGAGGAGCGGTAGTTGTTTTTCCTCATTTGCGATGGACCAAATCTCACAGTGTACGCCAGACTAAATTTTCTGTCCGGTGCAAATGTGTTTTCTGGAAGTGGTTGAAGTCCGGCACTACCGCGGGTTTATTGACGGTACTACCGTACGTGCGGTAGTACCGGAGTTTTAACAGCGGTAGCTATTGCCAGAAGAAGTGTTTTTTTTGGAGTTTTCTAAGCTTCTGAGGCCGGAACTACCGCGTGTGAGGAGCGGTACCACCGCAGGTCTGGTAGTACCGGGTTTTTAGCGTCGGTACATATTTTCCAGAAAGGGTTGTGTTCTGGAGGTTTTTGGAGTCCAGCACTACCGCTGGTGTTATTGCGGTACTACCGGGTTTGCAGTAGTACTGGGTTTTGAATAGCGGTAGCTATTTTCCAGAGGGGTGTTCTGGAGTTGTTTGCTGGAGCAGCAGTACCGTGGCTTGAGGCCGGTGGAGCGGAACTACTGGGCTTTTGTCTGCGGTAGTACCTGGTTTGCCTACGGCTAGTTTTATAGCCGTTGCCCTGATGGCGGTAGTACCGCAGTTTTGCCGTCGGCATTACCGCATTTGCTGATTTTTCAGGGTTTGCCCCTCCAACGGCTAGTTTTGGAGTGGGGGCTATATAAGACCCCCTTGGAGGGCATTAGCATTAGGTTGCTGTTGTTTTGAGTGCTCTTGAGCTTTGTGTGTGTTTGTGGGAGGGTTTCACATGGTTTGCTTCTTCCCATTTGATTTTGAGCTCAAGAGTGATCCTAGTTGCATGAGTTGCATCTAGAGAGGATTGAGAGGACCCTAGTTGCATTGGTGGCACTAGGTGATCACCGGAGTCGCGGAGGTGTGATTGGTGAAGCTTAAGCGGAGTGCTCAACTTATTACTCTTGGAGGTCGGTGCCTCCTAGACGGCGTAGGTGCGTCGTGCGCGGGAGCTCTCAAGGTTTGTGAGAAGCCCCGGGAAAGTTTGTGAAGGTTGGTGCTTAGCCTACCCGGCGGGATAAAAAGCAACCATAGTGGATTCGAGGTGAAGGCTCAAATGAGTGGGCCGGTCCAAAGTGAGTTGGACTTCCTCAACGTGGAGTAGGAGAGAAGTCTCCGAACCACGGTAAAAAGTATCGTGTCTCTTGTCTCCTTTACTTTCAAGCATTTTCCTTATTGCATATTATTGATTGCTTGGTTGTGAATAGATTTGCTTAGTGTATCTTGCTTGATCGACATAGCAATTCTAGTTAGAGACATAATTTAGTTAGTGCACTAGTAAGCCTAGTTGATTTAGGCTTTAATTGTCAAAACCTTAGTCTTTTGCTTGTGCATATTCTTTGTGTAGGTTTTGACATAGGGGTAATTAGAGGCGATCCTCGATTGGTGAGTAGAAGTTTTTAAATCGCCTATTCACCCCCCTCTAGGCGTATGCTCGACCCTATAGCAGCCCAAGACCGCTGATCCCGCGGAGTTCTCCAACGGGGCAAGGGAGCCGGAACCGATGTCGCTCGCCGCGGAGACGCCTGCGATGGCGGAAGAGGGTGTGGAGCCAGAAGCGGACCCGACGATGAGAGGAGCCGCCCAGATCGTCCCCGAATTGTTGGATAAACAGTCGCTCCCGTCGGATTTGGATCCTAGCAACAAACCACCGGAGGTGATCCCGATGCTAAAACCCAAGCCCAAGCGAGACAACTCCACGAACATCCAAACGACTCGACAACAACCCCGGTATTCCCCCCGGTATGCGATCCGAAGCTCGCCCAGGATCCCACATACCGGTTCCCAATGCCATATCAACATTCAATTCGCACAAAGGGGCATCGAGCCCCCAAACTCGCTACCAGAGACGCAAGAACGCGGAAGCCAACAAACACACCACACGGCACAAAGAGTCCCAACAAAGACAACCAACAAAACGACCAAGCGAAAAGCAGATGATCCGATGCAGAAAATAAAAGTGTAAATTTACAACAAAAGTATTGCCGACTATCCTATACAACAAAAGTAAAACACCCTGGCAGTGTCATGCCCTGAACACTCCCGGACACACATACTTCGACAGCCTCTACTCGGTGCCCCTTGGTCACCGATAAGCGATGAGGGCAAAACTTCGCACCATTTGGATCCTCACCGCAAAACCACAAAGCGAAGCTTTGAGTACGGAAGGTACTCGCAAGTCTTACCCGTGGTCCATATATGACCGACTCCAAAGGACATGCATTTGGATGTAGCAAGGAACAAGCTAGAGGTAAAATTTGCGGAAATGCTTATGTTTATTTTTTGGTCACTCAACTACTCAATTCACAATTTTTAAGCGGTTGATACTGCACCTACTTCTAGCATGAAATTGTATTTAACAGAATGTAAAGCAAGTCATCTCAATTAAAAGTTAGCTCAAACCAAACGGCGAACCACAAGTTCAAGTTGTTTACTACGCAGAAGAAGTTCGGATCAAGCTTGCTCATATCCGAGAGCGCGGCAATTCGAATCACTTATTTAACCCTGCAGGGAAGCATTGATCGCACGACACTTACCACAAGGGCCTAGTGTCAACCCCCTCCCAATCATACCCAATCGCTGAAGCGTCCTCCTGCGGTCCGAAAACCTAGCACCCCCTCGAGCCGCCCTAAGCCCGGCTTGGCGCTCGAGAGTCGGCCTAAGCCTCGCCCTCAACCACGTCCAACCACAGGATGTGACACTACGGTTTGGTGTGACGTTATAGAAGGTGAAATTAGAGAATAAAACCTTTCGGCTTGAGGTTTACTCGCGTTTTTGGGCCTTTTGTAGCGTTGTGACACCACGGAGTGTCGTAACCTTATTTAACGTGCATGATAAGGTTAATAACATTATGAGATGTGGAATTAAGGTTAAAACTATAGGATATGGAGGTTAATAGCTTTTCCGGCGTTTCGGGTTTTGGGCCTTCCCGGGGGAGTTTGGGCCTTGGTGGGCTTTGGTGGGATGGAGTAGGTCTCCGTAACGGACTAGGATTGGGTGTGGGGGCTGGTAAAAGGGCTCCCCACCAGCCTTTTGGGCGTGCTCCCCCTGCCCTTGGGCGCCCCCACCTCTCCCTCCAAGCCCTAGCCGCCACCCCCACCTTCCCCTCTCCCTCTCCCTCTTGTGCGCCTCCACCTCCCCCTTTGCCCCATTGCTCCCCACCTCTCCACCACCTCTCCTCCACCCCCTTGCTGCCCTAGGGTGTTCTCCACACCTCTGCACCTTGTGGATCCATCCGTTGGAGCGAGGAGCGAGGAGCGTGGAGCGAGGAGCGATCCGCGAGGAGATCTATTGGAGATTCGTTCGTTGGGCAAAGGTATGATCATGGGGATCCTTGGGTTTGATCTAGGTACTATTCTTAGGGTGTTTATGAAGTTTTTAGATCAATTGGTGGTGCTGGGTTGGAGTTCTTTGGGTTAGATCTAGACGTTGCCACGTTTCTGTTTTCGGGCAGATTGAGCAGTCGGGCTAGGGTTCGAGTTTTCGTCGATTTAGAATCCGAATCTGTCCGTACAGACTTAAAATAAGTTGTATATAATTTAATTATCTTTCCGTGGACATAAAGCACGTTAAAATCCGATCAGCTGTTTGAAAGTTATGGCCGTTTTACCGAGCGTATTAAAATCTATGACGCGATTGGAACAGATCTCGGTAATCTGTAGATTAAACAACTTTAGAGGCCGAATCAGACTTTCCATATACCTAGAGAAAGTTGGGAAATTTTCTAAGATACGCGAGGGTGTACTCGTTTAATTCATTCGGAGTCCCAGAACTCAAGTTATGCCTTTTGCAAGGCTGCTGTCCCGACGGGACAGAACCTCTGTTTTTAGGTTTTGCGAGTAGTGGGCAATGTCGGGTTAGATGGGGGTTTGTGTACTGTTTTGTGGGCATGATTGTGAGTGTGTGATGCCTATGTGCAGGTGGTGTGACACCGGGAGTGCCCTCTACTTCCCGCCAATCCGTCGCCCGCGGTTGAGGCAAGTGTGTTGTAATGTATAGCGGATTGTAGGTTGCTTGTTGATATTGGATGAAAGATTGAATACTTGCTATGATCACTTGCCTTGCTTGCTGTTTTCCAATGATATATTGAGTATGGTTATCATGATATGATGCTATGTGTCTATACTTATCATGATTCGATGCCATGTGTAATATTTGTCATGATGAGATGCCATATGTTTATGTACATGTGAAATATGATAATTGGCATAGTTGCATGCATGACATGAGATAGGGCGAGGCGGTGAGAAAGTCATAACTAGTCCGGCAAGGTCGGTGAGAAAGTTATGACTAGTCCGAACGCCATTGAGTAAGACCTACATCGTGATTCCATCCACGTGGTGAATGGAAGCGAGGAGTAGGCACCCTCCATCTTCGGGATGGAAGGGGAAAAGGGTGCACTGCCAAACGGTGTGTACTCAACCATACCGGTATGAGTTTCCAAGGAGATATGAGCATAACATTGCATTGCATTGCATTGCAATACATATTTAATGATGATGATGTTGTTATGTGCTCAAGTATGAGATGTTATATGTGATGTAAGGTATTATTGTCTTGTAAATGATCTTGTTGTCCATTACAATATGCTTGCTGAGTTTTCGAACTCACGCTTGTGTTTTATGTTGTTTTTAAGTACTTTGAGATCGGCATGCGGGAAAAAGGGGTCTAGCTACACTTCTACACGTAGCTCCACCATCATAGTCCATAATTAATCACTTGGAGACATGATATTAAGAGTTGTGCCTTAAACTTAATGTATGGTTTAATTTAGCATCCTAGTGATTCCTTATTTGCTTCGTTTTAGTTTATGAAGTGGTTGAGCGTGGTATTATTGGCATAATTTGATGATATATCCATTTATGTTGATGTTTTAGATGTCGTGTGCTATGATATATCTTGCCATGATATTGATATTGTGTTAATTCATGGAAAAACAAAGGAGATGCTGCCGAAATATCGGTTTTTAGCATATGTACCTTTGCTGGAATTTATGTTTAAATGTGGTATTTAGATGTTGTTTAGCTTATATTTGGTAGCATTCGGGCATATTAAATGCCGGGGTGTTACAGTTACGGTCCATCGATTCCATATGAGAGAAAGAGTGGCTTACCGTACCATAATCGGGCATGCGACCAACCGAGGTGTGCTCAATCTTATTCCACTTACGGATCGGTCCTTAACTGACACAGACGGGGCTACACATTTGAGTCTCCGTACCCAAATGAACCAACTCCCCGCCCGGTCCACAATTCATTTCTTTCCAAAACCTTTCCCAATTCCAAGTCCGACATAATGTAGTATGTGTGTAATAATAACAACCGCAAGTGACAGAACCCTCCGTCACTTGGTCCAACCCCGACATCTAAGCATTCTAAGCACGGGCTCATTAATACCCATAGTCTAGCTCAAAATGAGATATTCGACAAATACAAGGGGTGTACGTGCAGCAAATAGGATCTATTCCTATCCCATATGGCAATTCCTAATGCAATACTTAACATTTCAATTAATCACATTATTCTCAAACATAACGATACATAAGGATAAACATGCTTAGGTGCTTGCCTTGTTCTTCTGCTGGTGGGTCGGCAACAGTCGGCTCTCCGGCAGTACCCTCAGTCACCGCGACGTCAGTCCCCGAGGGATCGCTCTCTACACGAGTACAATGCACAATAAGATGCATGAAATGCATATGAGAGAGGCACAAATGCAAAAACCACGACGAAACGACGCAACCGGTCAACCACACAACCCGGACAGACCAGGTGAACCCGGACAGTCCGGTTTAAATGTCCGGACAGTCCGGATAATTCGGATACTCCGGATGTTTTTGTCCAGACTCTCCAGATAACTCGGACACTCCGGACCGCCCGTCCGGACACTCCGGACCTGGAGCATTTGGCCCAACTAGCGCGAGGGATTGAGGTGCCGCCAAGTCCTACGACACCGCGAGAACCCGATCTACAATCCTTTCTACACGCGGTCGAGACGAAAAAGCTCCGAGCAAGCCCAAACCACGAGAAAACGATGCCACGAGCAAATCCCAAACCAAAACTAACTAGCCCCCGGGATGGTATCACCACTACCCGATCTACACTTTAGCAACCCAAATTTGCCAACCCAAGTCCCAAGTCCAACCCTAGAACCATCACACCCCCCCAAAACCCTAAGGCTCAAAGTTCAACCCTAAAACTCCCAATTCTAAACCTAAGTCCCAAATCCACCATGGATGACCCTAAGACCCAAGAATCCCGCGAACCTAATCCCAAAGGAGAGGACCTACCTCCAAGTAGGACGGAGAAGAGGCAACGCCGGGTGGAGGAAGAAGGAGGCCGGCGTGAGGAGGAGTTCCACGAGGTGGAGGAGCAGCCGGGGAGGTCACCGGCCGGTGGGGCTCGCCGGAGAGGAGCTCGGGGTGGTGGAGAGAGCACCAAGGAAATGGGGAAAACAAAGTGGAAGAAGAAAGAATGGAGGGGAGCCACGAAATGTGACGTTTATACTCCAACCCCCGCAAATACCGGACACTCCGGACGCTAACCCGGAGACTCCGGGTTGGGGTCTTCGGTAGGATTAACTCGGATACTCCGGATCTCTAACTCGAACACTCCGGGTTGGGGCCTTCGGCCAACCCGATCCGGACACTCCGGACATTTTGTCCGGATACTCCGGGTTAATCGGACATTCCGGTATGAAACCCGGACATTCCGGATTGTTCAGTGTTTAAAAAAAATCAGGGGCCTTGACAGATGAGATCGGCGTCATCTAAGTCTATGGAGATGGATGCAACGCTAGGCGCTGAGGGTGACGGCTCGCGACCCTTCCCCATGCCGGAGCTGCTGGGCGATCTCAAGGACGGCGGGGAGACAGCGGCCGAGAGATCCGCTTTCATGGGGGGGTAATGGGGTTAGATCCATCGACGCCGAGGGCTCCAGGTTAGTGTCGGCTCCCTCTTTGTCTCCTGCCCAGCAAATCGGATCCTAGGGAAGTGATTGAGCTATGATGCATTGCTGCTACATCCTACTTTCACCGCTTGCCGCGTTGGGTTGATTGGCTGTTGAGCTTTTGAGCTTCGTTTAGTTATAGACCGGTTAGGTGAATTACATTGAGAATGCTTGGCTCTGTTCGTTGCTGCATTGAATTGCTTTCTTCAGATGGTTGCCGGCTGCTGCTAGTAGGCATTGAGAATTTGATGCAGCAATGTAATATAGTAAGGATGCTTGACTAGTGCAATTAGTTGTCTTTGTTTATAGCCATAGATGCGACCCATGTGTAATCCATCAATATGTATGTCTCGATTTTTCTATAATTGTGCCTCTGTCTAGCTTCCAAATGGATTCCTGCAATGTCATGACTAGAGGAGTAGAGCTTGTTATATCCAATGTTGGCTGGCTACCTCTACAAGCCTACAATCCTCAAAATTGTTCGTTAGTATTTTTGGTTAAGATTGGCCATATTACGAGTTGATTCGCTCTCTTCCCATACATAGCACATAAAAGTTTTTTTGGTCGCCTACTTGCTGGATCTTCAGTAGCTGTCAAGTAATATTATGCTTGTAAGAACAATGAATCAAAAGGAGCTATATATAACAGTTCATTGTAAGATAAAATAGTTGATAACACAAAAATCTCTTTGTGATCACGAGGAAATTGTTTGGTAGCTGTAGAATCAGCGGCCTGACATGCAATACCTATTTCAGCTTGTTAAATATTGTTGCGTCAGATTTGTGTATCACCAATTTACCAAAGTAGACAACACGTCCAATTTATACAATATCAGAAAACTGAGCTCTGTTCAACTGAATATAGTGAGATTCTCTTTGTGATGTTATCATATGAATGTCACTATCTAAGTAGGTAAAGATGTAATTTACCATTTCATAGTTTGTAAATCAAGATGATGGCACGATGGTATGTCCTGAAAAACATTGATAAATATATGGGTATTGACATTTTGAATAGGTTCTTACTTTTGAATGTTGCTTGTCTCCATTTCACTACTTTTGCTCTGATCAAGTTGCAACTGCTCATGGGCTAATTAAAAATGGATTCGATGAGATAAATTTAGGATAATTTAAAGAACAAATTAACTACTGCAAGCTAATTGTTTTTGTAATTATCATTTTCTCCTGTTTGTGGGTCAATGTGCATGAGGTAGTGTGCGATTTACTCTAAAGAATTTCATAGACTATTGTTAAAACATGGTGTGATGCAACCATGAAATAAATCATATTGACATCCTGACAGCTTATATACTGTGTTGTGGCTTTTGAGCATAAATTTTGGTTGTTCTTTTGTGGACCTGAATTGACACAATATAACATCAATTACAATTAGTTAAAAGAGACCTGAGCGGAATGTATCATGCATGGTCTTGAAGTAATGAGTCAGGCTCAATTCCATATTATGCATAAATTGATACTGGTGGTATTCAAAGAAACTTAAACAAAGCAACCTGGAAAGTCATTTCCTCACTATCGTTCAACCCCTGCCATAGCAGTTGCTATTGCACTGCCTTGTTCTGCAGCCTTCTCCGTTCTTGAAATTGCGTCATAAAGGGACTTGGTGATGTCCAACATGGCAATAACCTCACCATGTCCCACTACTGGAAGGTGCTTAAATTTGCCTGTCAATGTAAGCCATGTCACCAAAAGAGTTATAGTCCATCTCTACTATGTACTAACAGGTCAAGAAAACATGATCTCGATGCACCCTTCGATTGCAACATTCAATTGGTTTTCCTAACAAATTTGTAAATATGAAGGTAAAAAAAGGATTGGGGTTTTGCATATGTACATTAGCTTTGATGTCAGCTGTGTGAATGGTAAACTACTACTGGATTCGTCGCTAGAGGAGAAATTTTTATTCTGTAGGTAGTAAGTTGTAAGTTTTAATGAGAGAGATCTTAGTATGATGGAAAATTGTGACATGTTTATTTGATAGGATGGACGAATTTCTTAGCACGAGTGTCAAAGATGATAGTGAATGTGGTGATTGTACTTCATATGACTCATTCACCAACAGTGTATCAAACTCAGATGATGCCTTCGGTCCAAGTAAGATACACAAGTGTTCCATTGCAGATGGATGCAGTAGTGAGTACAACAAAAGACATATGGAGGTTAGTTTTTTTATCCGAAATTAGCATATACAATATATTATATTCATCTTTTTAGAAGGAAAATATTGTTTTGAACTATAACCATATGGTATGTGGAAAGCCGGTAGTGAGTACTTCATTGTTTCTAGTTCAATCTAACTTTATGTTGGTGTGTTCCTGCGTTGCTACATAATACCAGCAAACAAAAGCTTGTGCTCAGTCTTAGCTCTTTTATATAAGAGAAATTTTTTGGACAAATTGGGATTTTGATATGGTGCAGCACTTGTCTCTTTTGTTTGCTGGTATTATGTAGCAACATGGTCTGTACTATTTTGTGGTTCGAATTACTTGTTTCGATGGAACATCTTTGATTAATTTCGTTGTGTGAGCTATATTGAGCTATTTTTACGTGCTCGTGTTATAAACTTCACTTTGCATTTAATAATTGATTGAGACAGATCATTTTTTGTTGATAATAGGAAAGCAACAATGTTCGTGAGTCTCATGATTCTATGAGAGTCTCATGATTCTATGAGAAGTGATGGTATGTGTTGCAACTTGGAGGAAAATAATGGAGCTCTAGATGAGTATCATAATATAGCTAGGATAGCTTTTCAAAGTGAAGACGATTATTACAGGTTTTACAATAATTATGCTAGAAAAAAAGGTTTCAGTGTTAGAAAGAATATCATGAGACGTGAAAATAGAGTTATAGTTATTTTCTGTAGACGTTATGTTTGCTCTAAGCACGGGATACGAGATGCAAAATTGAGTAACATAAATGGTCGGGTAAGGAGGGAAAGAGCACATAGTCGACGTAATTGTATGGCTCAACTCAACATCAGGCTTGATAAGGAGCGTGGAGTTTGGTTTGTGGATGATTTTGTTGATGTGCATAACCACCCGACATCTCTAGATGAAACTCCTTTTCTTCGATCTCATAGGAAAATAAAGGCTCATCAGAAATCTGAAATAACATTAATGGAATCGATAGGCATTTGAAAGCATGTCATAATGAATGTCATGGAGTGCAAGCATGGAGAATATGATAAGGTTGGATTTGTTAAGAAGGACATATATAATTTCTCTTCCAGGTATAAGAGGTGTTTGTACAATATATGCAAACTTTGTTAGAGGAAGATGATGAATGTAGGACATTAAAGTACATAGCTCCCTCTGTTTAAAAGTATAGTAGTTGCTTAGTTTATTAGGATTCGTTGTTTCAAACTAGCGGTCAATTAAGGGAATCAATGGTACTGCTTTGGTAGTTTTTCCACCATGTACCCATGCTTTTAACAACACGAAGGATGCTGAGTAGTCGAAATACATGAAGGATTGCACATGATATGTTGCCATTTAATTTTAGTTCCCGTGACTCCAACAATTAGACTAGAATGCATATGAACCATGTTTAAATTCAAGTCAAGCTAAAATATATGGGAAACTTGGGGTTGAGCTAGGGTTCCTATAGTCGAGTTCACCATGATGTTATCTCACTTCATACTGTAGGATATAGGGTTATAGACCTCGAGTTATGGAATACAAATGTAAAAAAGAGGATTATCGACGGATTTCAGGAACAATGGAAAAGGATTTCTGATTCAACACTCGACACTTAACAGCAGTACACCGCTGACAAGTGGGCGCACTAAACATCGTGGCCCCCACATGTAGCTGAATAATGGGATAGCTTCGTTCTTATCCCCTCAACCAACGGCTTCTCCACCGGTCAGTCACCACAAAAATTCATTAACCCGTCCATGGCTTACAGCATGATCGTAGGTGTAAACAGTTGATGGGGCAGCACCGCGACAGCGATCCGGTTCCCCCTGCGGCGGCCGGCATGCAGCCGCGGCGAGTGATGCACGAGGCTCTTCCGGGTCAAGTTGGGCTACCGTAAGATGTTAGCCAAATTTGCCAACAATAGGCCGAACCGACCAATTCCGGATGGAAGCCCACTTGCTGGTCAACTAGCCTGGGCCCTATCGCACGGGCGGGGCAGGCGATTTCTCCTGAATCCAGCGTAAGCGATAAATCAGCCGGGGCCGCACGACACGAGGCGCCTGCGCCTGTGAGTCTACCGTGGATAAGGCAGAGATGCGGCCTAAATTTGAAATCTCCATGGGATTTTAAAATTTTAAATAAAATTTAGATAAAATTTTAAAACTAAATTTTAAATCTGGTTTCTTCAACTAAAAAATCTGAGATTTCGATCAAAATTTTCGAGATTTCGGTCAACTTGTTTTGACCGAAAAATGATCAAAAAAATGTTAATTTTTGTGAATGGTCTTGAACCTAAATTCAATCAAATTTGGTTAAGAAATATAAAAATTCGATAAAAATACATCGAGATTTCAGCCGAAATTATCGAAATCTCGCTAAGATTTGAATGGGTATTATAGTATTTGTAAAAAAATTTAACTTTTTTATCCGATCAAGATTTAGAATGAATCTAAAATTTAAAATCTCGCCGGCGTTTGGTCCATGATCGTGGCATGAAGCGTCAAAAGTCCAGCCCACTCCAGACGCAACGCCAACCGAGTCAATACCGTCCACGGCGGCGCACGCACCCATCCCAAAAGCCGAAGCCCTCGCCCGATTCGGGAAAAAATGCCTAAATATACAATATATAAATCAAAATTTCAGAAATATACATCAAAAAAATAAATTTGCAAAAATACCAGCCGCTCACTTGCGCCACGTGGCGGCCACACACCTACACAGCGCCACACCACTGCCAGGCTACGCCCTTCTGGCAGCCAGTGTGTCTCACACGACACGTGTCTTTTTTAATTTTTTGGTTTTATTTTTCTCTAAACGATATTTTTTAAATGCAAATTAGTTTCCGTTCAATTCCAAATTGAATAAATTAAACTGTCTGAATTTTCGAAAAATCATTTTGATTACAAATTTTCGTAAAATCATGCTTATTAAGAATATACTTATTAATTAGGAAAAAAATACTCCAATTGTTAGACATTACCACTGTATATGACTTTACCGTCTGTTGTTGGTGTCCATATTCGAGCGGTTGGCCATGTCCGGAGGTGGAAAAATGCTGAAATATACCACTTGTAAATTAAAAATTGCAGAAATATACAACAAAAAATAAAAATAGCAAAAATAAAAAATTACAGAAAAATACACTTGTTTTTTGTTTCATTATTTCGCTGAAATTTTTGAGTTTTCTCCAGTTAATCGACCGGATCCGATTGAAATGCAAATAACTTTCGCTATACAACTCTAAATTTAATAAATCATATGAATTAAGGATACGCTTTTGAATTGTAGTTATAATTATTATTTGTGTACCTTTATCACAGATAATTTTGTAAAGATAATTTTGTAATAATTTTTTGAGACTTTGTGTAGCTTTTGTCAAAGTTGTGAAATATATATACAGTACACTCTACCGATAGATGGACGAGAAATAAGAATGTAATAAATTACATACGACTTACAAATGGTAAACAACAATGGCATGTACGGACTAAACCTAATATGCCTTAGGAAAAGTGAACAACAAAAGCGGCCCTTCTCGTACACTTTCTTGAGAGCGGCGAGGATATTTTCCCTTACGCAACCCTTCGCCTCCTGCCATGGCCCTAGCTGCCCTCTCACGCTTTCTCTACTTTTCGGCCTCCCTCTCCGCGGCATGGCGCTCCGTTCGGCCTCCCTCTGCGTGCAAGCATCGATTCCAGGCGCTTGCGCTTCTCCTCCTGATCCTGCTCACACCACTGCTATTCCACCATAGCCCTCCGATGCGAGTACTCCCAATTTCGCATCCTTTCCATCTCGATAGTTTGTTCCGCGTCGTAGAATCGGATGAACTCGCACAGTGGAGGCTGCAATTGGTTACATCACATGGTGTTATACGCTTGCAGGATCGTTGCAACAGTAACTGCGATTACGAACATACCGGGCTTCTCCGGCCGAATCCCAGCGTTGGCTCAGAGTCGTGGTTGCGGCGGCTCCAATACCTCATACCGTATGTGTATGAGTTGTCTATGGAGCCGGAGCGGCAAGGATCCCCGCATAGGCACATGGGGACCTCCGTGCCTTCGGGATGGTTTGGACAACGCTGTGCCTTGGGGCGAGGAAACTCCATTGTTCTTTGCTCGTTTGGTTTTGCGGGGATGGTTCTCTTTGTTGTATTGGAGCAGTCGTTCGGTTGATGCAATGCTGCGAAGCCAGGAAGGGGGTTAAATAGCTTGAATTGATAAAGCAACAGACTTGATAAAGCGAGCATCTGATTCGTTTGCAGCTCTGCCTGTGCTTGGAAGCGACAAATGCATGCAGCTTTGTAGCTGGTAGGGAGGTGCCAGTCAGGCTTTGGCAGCTATGCTTTGACAGGACGACTAAGGCATTCTCTGCCACGCATGCTTTGACCTGATTCCTGGGCCCATCGGAGTCTGGCATGCATCCATTTGTAACCCAAGGTTGGCCTTGCGAGTGGATGCACGTTAGCTTCATCGGCAGACCTTTGGGTAGTACCGCTTTGACACTCTTGGTCGCGCTATGGGTAGGTACGACCGGGACCACAATCAGTAGAAGCAGGGGCAACCTCCCATTATTGAAGTTAGGTGTGGCCGTGGCAGGCGCACACATCTCGCGATATGTGTCTGCGAGAACCGCCGAGCCCCAGTAGAAGTCGGTCTTTGCATCTTCTACTTTGCTCGGCTAATTCGGCGACCCAAATGAGGTGGGGCAACGGAATCACCATTTCCGTTTGTAAATAAAATTCTGCAAGGAGGAAATAAAGGTACACCTCGAAATGCCTATTTATCGACCAGGTCGGCGTTTTGAGACATGGTCCGACCTCAGGAAGGCTGTCGAGCCATGTGAAAGAGACTCCACGATCCACAGTTCCCGTGTACGTTGTGCCAAACCTGCATCGAAGAAAATCACATGTTAGCAAATCACGTTAGCTCCCGAGATAAGTGTGGTCGGTGTGCTTTCACAATTATTACCTTTCCTCTACATAGTTCTTCCATGCCTCTTTGGAGGGCTTGCGCACTCTGAGGGTTTCTGAGGAAAGTGGAAGGCCAAATAACATGGCGACATCTTTGAGGGTCACCGTCATCTCGCCGAAGGAGGTGGAAAGTATCGTCTCCGGGCGCCATCTGTCGACCAACGCGGTGATAAGGGCCCCGTCGATCTAGGCATCGGGGTCCACTGCCCCTTCCTTCAGAGGCTCCACACACCATGAATGCGAAAGCTAACAGGCCCGTCCGTCCCAGGCCGTATATGAACTGAGGGTCCAATGTCTTAATGTTACGGGAGCCACGCATGCGGAGAGTGTTAAGCTGTAAGGACAAAGCAAGTAAACGTCTTGAGCATAACGAAGGTGCGTGCGCTTGCGATCGTTACGACGATGTAGTAATGACGTTACCGTCTGTCCGGAGGCCCACTTCCGGCCCTGTGGTCGTCATCATACTTCGATCGCAATAGCGACTCGGCAACTCCATCACAAGCCTGCATAATTCTCCAGGGAATGAAACAATGAAATACAAAAAAATAACATCAGAAGAAATTACAAAACCACTGTACATACTCAAAGAAATTTAGGTTCATAAATTACATAACTGAAATTTCACGAAGAGAATGCAAAAGGAAGGTAGTAAGAAGATGTTGCATGTCTAATGCGTATAGTTGAAATATTACATTGGACAACATCACCCTCTGTTTGGGCAGCCTCTACGGTCATGCCCTGTCTGCCTGCAGATGCGACAACGCCGAAGGCCATCATCTCGGCCGAGACGCATCCATGTCACCCTCAAACCGCGCGCGGGCAGTCTACGGCGTGTCGCGCCTTAGTGTGGGGTACGGGAGCCACGTAGGGGGTTCGGAGGTCTTGTAGTTCGTGCCAATGTTGAACGGTTCGAAATGACCCGTCCATGTTGCTCTAACGGCATCCATACGGTAGTACGGTGTGACATATTGTGTGCCGTCGTTGCCCCCCATGTCACGGCACGCTGCTAGCACGCGTCGCGGCGGATGTGCTCTAAGCGAGGCTTGTTGCATGAGCGAGTCGCCTCATACGGGCGGTGGCATCTCTGGTTTGTGTCCCCCGCGGAGTATTCCGAACGGTGCTTGCGCTTGCACTCGACGAGAAAAATGTTCTGCGCAGGGTCCATCATGCGCGTGCGGTGGAATTGAGCTTTACGCCTCGACATTTGTAACAAAGCCTCGACACGGGAGCGAAGGTTGAGCGCGATTATGCGCCGCCCTTTGGCGATCAACAAAGTATTTCGCGGTCCTAAAAATGTGAGCTCAATGATTGAGCAAATGGGTAGGCAACGAGCCCCCGCGACATTGTTGTATGCGACTCGGCGAAGTTCGTCGTCATGATGGAGTATCTGCAGAATAGAAGCATACCGCTTAGGTGGAAAGAGTCTTTGTCAAATGATGTGCTACCGTACTAGAGAGGGCATTATCTTCACCGAGCACCATTTGTATCGTGCGCCCAGGCCCATCTCTCGGCGGGTTTACGAGCTATCCATTGAGCGAATGTCATCTTGCGCCGTCACGGAGACCTCCGAGCCACCAATTACACTGTGTGCCCTCCGTGGTCTCTTCGACCACCGATTCCTTTGAGCTGCTCGTTAATTTGGTTAAATATCGTATCGAACTTGCGCAGCTTGGTTTTGCATGCATAGGATTTTGAATAGCTTCACCATGTTCTTGTTCCTGCACATGGTGTACGAGGTTCGCCCAAGGTGACGCATGCACCATCTACGCTGAACGTCTCTCCACCGGGCAATGGCAATCTTCATCCTCCGCCATTCTATCGAGGGCGTTCAGCCCTGCATTACGGTCCGACACGACGCACACACCGGGCCTATCCCGCACCACACGGGTCTTCACCAGGGGCGGGAACGAGAACCGGTATCGTTGCTTTCGCCCTCAACCACGGCGAAAGCCGGCGGTAGTAGCCGGTTGTTTGCATCGGCGACTAGGGCGGTGAGTAGGGTGCCATTATCTTGGCCGGACAGAAATGTCCCATCCACGCATATAACGGGGCGGCGATTCTTTGAATGCCACGATGCACGGACCGAACGCCCGAGAACACCCTGAGGAGGTAGTAGTGTTCGAGCGATCGTTCCATCGGGAAGGCTGCGGGTTCGGACAATAGCATATTCGGAGCCGGGTTTGTTGCGACTATCCGCCTTAGTAGTCGTGGAGCCCAATTGAATGACTCCATAAAACTACCAAACAGCATTTTCAAAGCCATCCGCTTTGCTCGCCAAGCTTGCAAGTAGTTTATGGACATCCTGTCTCCTGCGCATCTCGGCAATTATGGTTGCGGGCCTGAGGCTAATGTCGGCCTTCAAAGACGTCTAACAGGATTTGCGCGATGAATCTTGATTTCACCACACCGCTTGTGTTCGAACAAGCGCCTGCGTATGTGTGCGGTGTGTACCGAGTTATAACGAAATGGTGTTGATGTTTAGGCGGTTCGCACGAACATAGTATTCGCCTTCTTTGCCCTTTCTTACATTTAAGCTCGGCAGTGCAGTCCGAAGCGATGCACCGCGATGGTCACGCCGTCGACCCAGCGTAATTAGTGCGAAGTGCATCGCCGTCCTTTGTGGCAAACTCCTGCTCGAGTTCTATATCGCTATGGTCTTGCCCACGCCTAGAAATATCCTCCAAGCGGGCCAGAACACAGTCGGCCGGGTTCAGCAAGTGCAAAAATGCGATTGCTGGCCCCGGGTCCTCATCTTCGTCGGGACCATCACCATAAGTAGGGTGAGGGTCATCCGCTAGGGCATCCGCATCAACCTCGAGGGCGGGCGCATCCATCTCGCCCGATCCTCGCCAAGCCCTTGAGCGGGGACTTGCTGCGAGCTCATCGCAATTTCCTCTTCGGGCTCGGGTTGTTCGTCCGCATTGACCCCCATGTCCTCCTCCTGGGCTCGGCTCGTCCTGCCTCCCGGGGTGCGAGGACCAGCTTCACGTGAACACCTAGTGCGAACCCTTCTGTGCGGCCTTCTCCATGTAGAATCGCCAGGCACTCGTTCTACTGAGCTCGAATAGGTTGTACACGTAAAGCAAGCTATTTGGCACTACATGGGGCCTAACCCCATCTACCACGAGCTTGTACAACGTCACGGTCAACACTAAGAGCGTGCGGCCGCTCTTGCTCTTTGCACGTAACTCTATCGGTGGATTCTGATTGTCTCTATGTGTGCACAATTATGCATCTTTGACAAATGGGCCACTGCAATTTTGCGGGCTCCCCATGCCATATATGAAGCGGGATCGCCATCGAGGACTCAGAGAATTACATAATTGTAGTCATCAATAAATGCACACACGCACCGCTAACATCTTTAAACATATTGGCATTACTCAAATTTTAATTACGAAAGAATTAATGTTATGGTTACGTACAGTTGAAATGTATGCCAACATATAATTATATATATGTTATATAATATACTATCACAAGACATATGCAATTACGAAATCCTAAAACCACATTCCACACTCGTAATATCATGTCAAATACTACTACACGTAAAGGCATTGTATACTTTACATTTCAGGTTTGTACAAACTAAGTAAAACAAATATACGTACCTAACAAATTAATTTGCTTTGTTTTTCGATCTTTTGTGCGCATGTATTTCTAGGTGATACGATTAATTCGCAATTTTATGGAATGCAGGATTTATCTACCAGGTTCACTCGGAGAAAGCATGCATACATACATTTCATCACAACAACATAAGTTTGGTACAAGTGTGCTAGCGACATGAAATAAGGAGATGCTTGCCTTGCTTTGAGTTTTCGAACGGGCGTTGAGGTCAGCGTGTGCGGTCTTTGCAAATGTCGGTACCTACACGAAGCAAGAACAATACAAAGTCCAATAAGTAATAAGGGAAAATAGCTTACAATGGTGCGGAACTTCGGCCCACCAATATTTAAGTCCGATTAAGTGGCTACTTTGGTTCGAGGTGTGAAGTTCAGAAAGGAGGTCAACTCCTTTCGGGTCCAAGTAGAGGTTACGTCCAACACAACAGTCCTTCGCTGCAGCGAATCATCGTCTTGAAATAAATACGATTACAACGTTCGAGTGGAAGCTTCGGCGGAGGGTCCCGACCTCTGCAGAGACTCCTTCGGTCAAAAAAATTAAGTCGATTAAGTAGCTACTTTGGTTCGAAGTTTTACATTCGAAGGAGGTCAACTCCTTTCGGGTCCAAGTAATGTTTACGTCCAAAAATAAGTACAACAATACGAAGTCGAATAAGTAATAAGGCAAAATGAATTAACACAGTCTACAACTTCGTGCAACCAGTATTTAAGTCAGATTAAGCAGCAACTTTGGTTCGAGTTATTATGTTCAGAAAGGAGGACAACTCCTTTCGGGTCCAAGTTGTCATTACGTCCAAAAAAAATAGTCATTCGCCATCGATTTGTGTAGCATTACGATACACCATAAATTTATTTTACTGCCTTTTTTTCCATATTTTAATTAAGAATGAATTAATCACACATTTCATCATAACAACATAAGCTGGCTAAAAGAAGGGGAAGTGCTTGCCTTGCTCTTGGTTTTCTGGAACGGCGTCGAGGTACACGTATGCGGTCTCTGCAGCGTCGGTACCTAAACGAGACAAAAACAACAATACGAAGTCAAATAAGTAATAAGGCAAAAATAGCTTACCCCGGTCCAGAACTTTCGGCCACCAATATTTAATGCAGGTTTATCAGCCACTTTGGTTCGAGTTATTAAGTTCAGAAAGGAGGTCAACTCCTTTCGGGTCCAAGTAGGGATTACGTCCAAAAATAAAAACAGTTCTTTGCTGGAGCGAATAATCGTGCGAAATAAAGATGGTCCGATGGTCATCGGAGGCTCCTGCCCCACGAGACAATTCAACATTACCTCGGCAGAGGGTCCTGACCTCTGCATACACTCATGGTCCCAAAATGATGTTGTTATTTTATGTAATACAAGCTAGTCGAACTTTTTATTCAATTAGAATCTTCTTACTTACGTACACATTTAGAGCTGTCACGGTAAATTCACGTTTTCTGCACATAATAGCATATATATTACTGCTACACAGAAAGCCATCACATACTTTACATTTCATTTCGTTCTAACAAAGTAAAAAAATTATACATAGCCAACAAATGAATGGTCATTTCATTTATCTATCTTCTTTTGCAGCATATGAAATAACACCTCTCCAACGTACCTTGTTAACAAAAGCAGGGCTGTGAACGTCTGTAACACACTGAACACCGGTGTCAGATCACGGCTGCCCACCAGTACAAATGGTCTGCAACAAAAATATACACACATAAATACTTCTCACCGTAATATAACCTTATCACCCATACCAAAAACAAATGGAGTACCAAAACCTTTCAATACAGCTCTACAAGCAAAAACCCGCAAAGCCTAATACCGAAGAAAGCGAGCACCACGAAGGGAGGGAGGGAGAGCACTACAAAGCCACAAGCAATAGCGTGAAGAGCCTACACATTACAGCGTGAGAGAGCGATGGACGCCCTGCCTTATATAGAAGGGGACGTCATTACTGTGACGTTTACAACAATCGCGATTATCTTATCCATAACGTTATCATTTATTTCATAACAATGGTATTTAGCATTACTATTAGTCGTAATTTAAAATTTCAGCGACATTGGATTCAGACACGAATGACTTGACGCGACTCGTCACCAACCGGCTGCTGTTCATCCACATGCGCGCGCCGAAAGCACTCCAAAGTGCATGCATTATTGAAGGGGAGGCCGGTTGGCGTGGGCGTCCAAGGGAGGGGGTCCTGGGGAGGGGGAGCCGGCGAGGTGGACACCTGGCTGCCGCCGTAGGGGGTGGCGGCAGCCAGGCATGCACGGCGGGGTCTGGGGCGGGCAGCAGGCGACACCTGGCTGCCGCCGTAGGGGGTGGCGGCAGCCAGGGCTGGGACCACGCGGCGTGGCGGCCGCCGTGCGGTGTGGCGGCCGCCACGTCAGATTTGAAATTTTTTCAAACAGATGTATAGTTTTGAAATTTATATTTAACTGTTGTATATTTCAGCTTTTTTTCCGCCCGATTCGCCGTTTTTGGCTGGGAACCGAAGGGTAATGGCGTCGCTGCCGGCTGCTAACCCGGGCGTCCGCCTCGGCTACAAGGAGGCCACCGCTCTCGGATCCGCGTCATGGTTGGCGCTTCCCCGCCCCACCGCGGCTGCGCTCGCGCCGCACAGGTCGCCGTCATCTCTCTGATTGCCGCCTTTTAGTTTTTAGTCTGGTCAATCTATTGCGCAACATGATCGACCATCCGACCCAGCTGGATGGAGTATGCTATGTAGTGTGAAATTGGGACCTGACGGAGGTCACTTTTAATCTGTTTGCTTACTCGAGCTGTGTAGTGTGTACTACTAAAATCAGAACATCGTGAGTCCATGATTCTTAAGAACAGTGGGCTTCTAGAGTAGCTCCCGAGTTCTTAATTGTGGCAACGCCATCTGCTCTTTTGAT
Organism: Rhipidocladum racemiflorum; assembly: GCA_036346355.1. Classification (NCBI taxonomy): domain Eukaryota; kingdom Viridiplantae; phylum Streptophyta; class Magnoliopsida; order Poales; family Poaceae; genus Rhipidocladum; species Rhipidocladum racemiflorum. The sequence continues at coordinate 62,263,632 of CM070576.1, read as the reverse complement.
TGATGTGCGTATTTCGATTAGTTGGGTTTTTTTTATATTTACGCGCTCCATAACGATACGGTGGCTATTAATTTACTTTGGGAACAAACACGTGGAAGTCTGTTTGGCATGAAAACTATTTTAGCGCGAAGAATAGGTTGCCTTTTTCCTATAGTGAAATGAAGCATGTTTTAGACTAAAGAGGATTAGGCAATGCCATCCTGTTTTCTGAGCCACAGGCATTTGTTTTTAGGTAACTCAAGAAATTCGCAGTGGCCCTTTTTTAAATTCAAGATGTTGGGTTTCTTTGTGACTGCTGTATATATCCTACTAGTTATATGCCCGTGCGTTGCTACGAAAAACAAAATTGATAACAAAAAGTAAAGATTAAAAAATAAAAAATACTATTTCATAAGATCAAACATCTATTTTAACGCTTCGTTTCTTGCAAAAGCTGGCTAATTAAAGCAACGCTTCGTTTCTTGCGTAGGGCAATTAAGCAGGGCAATTAAGTAGAGCAATTAAGCAGGGCAATTAATGCATCGCTTCGTTTCTTGCATAGGGCAATTAAGTAGGGCAATTAATGTGACGTGGGAAGAAACTCTCACTTTATATAGTAGAGACTATATGTACAGCTTGCCGTCACACTTCTTCAGGATTTCAATCGTTCTGCAGATATCCGTATATTCAGTTTGTCATTTCAATTTTTCAAGATTATTAGCTCATTTATTCTGCCTATATTCAACTTTACTTCCAAAAGCAATACACTAACACCAGAAGGTGCTTGTACAGGATTAGCAGAGGGAAGTTCCAAGTTGCAGCCATCACTCCAGATGACTATCTTCCGATGCGAAGTACTGAAGTGAAAAATCGGTAACTTGTTTAGTTTGAAAAGAAAGCATTGCTTCCTTGATTTTTTTATTTGATCGTAGACTTGCTAGTAACTTCTGCTTGATGCCATTGAACATGCTGTTTACTCGGTTGAAGTATGTCATCTCTACTATTCTAAAGCAGCACTTGGTGGCAGTGGTCCGTTCTTCCCACGTCATTAATTGCCGCTTAATTGCCCCGCTTAATTGCCCTGCTTAATTGCCCTACGCAAGAAACGAAGCGTTGCTTTAATTAGCTAGCTTTCGCAAGAAATGAAGCGTTAAAGATAGATGTTTGATTTTGTGAAATAAATTTTTTTATTTTTTAATCTTTATTTTTCGTTATCAATTTTGTTTTTCGTAGCAACGCACGGGCATGTAACTAGTATACCTCAAAGCTAACAACAATGAACTCTCTTTAGTACTTGTACTGCTCAATTTATTTGTATCCCTATTTCTGAATCGCCTCAGTTCATGTAGAACTTTTGTAATCAATCATTGATTCGTTTGTTGAGTTATGTCCAAGAAAGGTATTCTTTCTTGGATTAACATAGCTTGAAGTGATTTCTTGGACCCTTTCGAGCTTACATACTAACATGGTATTGGCATCATGGACCATGGATACGATCTTTAAGGCTAAATGCTTTACTAGCCAAATGCTGATCATTATTCCCTCCCTACCAATGGTTGTATTGGCTTAGGCATGTGAGGAATAGGACATGTGAACTCTCCAAAGCTACTGAGAAGTAGAGAAATGAAGTGAAATCTTGTATCAGAGACAAGGGAGGAAAATGGTAGCGGGAAAAGATGAGAACAAAATCAAAATTGCTGAAACTTGTAGAAGTGCTGTTGTGGATCAATCCGATTTCAAATGTCACCTGTCTGTATAGTTCTCATAGCTCCATACCTTGTACCAAATTGCCTCTGCTTACAACCATATTCATGTGTGTACTCTCTAGCGACGTGTCATGCGTAAGCTATGTTCTGAGGACATGTTTGATGAATGGTGATAAACTGATAAGTCCAGATCTAGTCCAGGAATAATCATTTACTCAATAAAGAAATATAAGATGTTCATGCTATTTTCCTCTATTGAGCCAATTCTGTGAAACTAACCTAGATTTGGTGAATCATCCCTTGTCTCTAAATCTCTACTATTATAAAGCATCAGTTGGTGGCAGTGGTGAGTTCTACCCATGTCATTAATTGCCCTGTTTAATTGCCCTACTTAATTGCCCTGCTTAATTGCCCTACGCAAAAAACGAAGCGTTGCTTTAATTAGCCAGCTTTCGCAAGAAACGAAGCGTTAAAGATAGATGTTTGATCTTGTGAAATATTTTTTTTTATTTTTTAATCTTTTTTTTTCGTTATCAATTTTGTTTTTCGTAGCAACGCACGAGCATGTAACTAGTCTCTATAAGATAGGAAATTTTTGTAGCTAGAAGAATCTAGTCAAACTAAACTGCCTTGGCTGGACAAAATATGCAAATAGCTGTGTGCTTGGTTAAGTGGTACTTGAATTGTAATTTCAGTTTGTTCTGCTAAACAAAATGTTCATGTATAAACCTGGTGATGGTAACCGCAAATTTCCTGTTTAGTTACATGACTCAGTGGATCTTACTGTTTTCTCACAATTGTATGAGGGCTTTGATACATATCTGCTGCTTAGGCCTGATCCTTCTCTGTCTGGGTTGCAGGACATCAACAGGTGATGTCAAAAGCCTCAGACTAATCACAGCAGTCAAAACCCCCTATTTGCCAGATGGAAGATTCGATATTGAAGCATACGATTCCTTGATAAATATGCAAATAGACGGTGGTGCGGAAGGTGTAATAGTTGGAGGAACAGCCGGAGAGGGTCATCTTATGAGCTGGGATGAACATATCATGCTCATTGGGCATACTGTTAACTGCTTTGGCACTAAAATTAAAGTGATAGGCAACACGGGAAGTAACTCAACCAGAGAGGCTGTTCACGCGACAGAGCAGGGATTTGCTGTTGGCATGCATGCAGCTCTCCACATCAATCCTTATTATGGGAAGACCTCAACCGAGGGATTGATCGCTCATTTCGAGGCTGTCCTCCCAATGGGTCCAACGGTTATTTATAATGTGCCATCCAGGACTGGCCAGGATATTCCTCCTCCAGTTATTGAGGCGGTTTCAGGGTATGCAAACATGGCAGGCGTGAAGGAATGTGTTGGGCATGAGAGGGTTAAGTGCTACACTGACAAAGGTATAACAACATGGAGCGGTAATGACGGTGAATGCCATGATTCTAGGTGGAAATATGGTGCCACTGGAGTTTTTTCTGTAGCTAGCAACCTTGTTCCTGGTCTCATGCACAATCTCATGTATCAAGGGGAGAATGTGATGCTAAACGAGAAGCTATTTCCTCTGATGAAATGGTTATTTTGCCAGCCAAATCCGATTGCTCTCAGCACTGCCCTGGCACAGCTCGGGGTGGCGAGGCCTGTTTTCAGATTACCATATGTTCCTCTTTCGCTTGATAAGAGAATTGAGTTTGTCCGGATTGTCGAAGCTCTTGGACGGGAGAATTTTGTGGGACAGAAAGAGGCGCAGGTCCTTGATGATGATGATTTCGTGTTGGTCAATAGGTATTAATAAGTGTGTTCTGAGGGTCCAATGTATGCTGATGAATGGCAGTATGGTAGTTTGCAGTTCTCCTTTCAGACAAATTCAGCACTTTTTGTTCATCAGTCGTAAATTTTATCCGTGTAACTGGAACCCGTTTGGTTTATGTATAATGCTTGTCTATCTCTACTGCTAATAAAAGGGGCAATAATTGTCTTTTTTGTAACTTCTAGCATAGGACGAATTTGATCATGAAATTTTATACGTAAATGGGGTAAGTTGAGATGTACATCCATGATTTTTTTCAGAATTTTTTGAAACTTTTTTTTAGTAGGGTTACACGGTGGTTGCACGAAAACTTTAATTGCACTGGATATGTTGCCTATAAAAGGAGTTGGTGATAGGTACTACGGAGTTTGTCCCCTCCCTCTCCTGAAAAAAACCGTGTCGACATGTTGGGCCTCGAAGAGCGTTCCTGTTCCTCTTCTCTCTGCAACGCACAGGAGTTGACATGTGGGCCGTGATGCGCTCCCGCCACCTCTCTCGGCTTGGCAGCTGCCCGCCCATCCCACGAGCACACCTAGGGTTTGACAGCTCGGCTACCTCTCGCCTTGCCAGCAATAGCTAGCGGCCGGAGTCGTCGTCGAAACTCCTCGTCTCTCCTAGCTACCATCCATGTTGTCTCCCTCGGCACCTCTCTTAGCCATGTGCCCCCTCTACTTGCAGAGTAAAGAAATCTGAGGAGAAAAAATTAAATTGCTACAGTATTCAAGATTTTGATAAATTTTATTGAAATTTCGGATATTTTAATTGAAATTCATATCTTTAAAGTAGATTTTATTAAATCTCACAGATATTTTCAAAAATACTATAGTAATTTGATTTTTTTTTCTCAGATTTCTTTACTCTACCCGCTCAAACTAACAAAGGCAGAGACTGAATCCCTCTCGATCCGATCGGCATGTGCCGTCCGACTAACTCCCTCATCCCCGGCAGTCCGGCACTGCCTCGCTTGATTCTTGTCTTCCCCAGGGTTCCAAATTTCGGTCCGAAATTCAAAATCCGGGCCGGTAAAAAAATTTGAAAAAAAATCGAAATGCTACAGTGTAAATGAAATCTCGAAATCTGCTTGATTTAGTAGAAATCTCGTGATTTCGGCCGAAATTTCAAATTTTTTTGCCGGATTTTTATTTGTTTTGGGCGGATATGATTGGATTTAGGTTGAAGATCATCTACAAAAAATTTCAGATTTTTTTGACGTGTTTTGACCATTTTTTGGTCAGTTGAAATTTTACCGAAATCTCGGATATTTCGGCCGAAATCTCGGGAATTTCGGCCGAAATCTCGGATTTCCCGGTAGAATTTGAACCGGATTTGAAATTTGAATTTTATATTTCGAACGGATTTTATTTGAATTTCCGAAATCTCGCCGAGATTTCGGATTTCGGGCATGTCCGAGATTTAGCTCAAAACGAAATTTGTATCCTTGGTCTTCCCTCGAACCAACGTCGTCTCACCCGACCCGGTGTCTTCTCCCTCCTCACCTTTGCCCAGCCCCCGGCTGCGTCGTCCCCAACTCCGGCACCGCCTCCCTCCACCAATTCGTATCGTCTTCGACCGGAGCTCACTGCCTCCCCTCTTCCCCGGATCTGAAAAGAATTCTACAATATCATTTTTAATCAATTTCTGGAACATATTTTCATAATATCCTATTTCGTATCTGAAACTCTTAGGTCATATATGGGATCCAACTATTGTAGGAACTATCTATCATATTTCTAATCAAAACAAGCAATTTTTCCAACCGAAGTAGGTAGCACTGACAAAGAAAACCAGGACATGCTGTTTGTTGATCGTATTCTGATGTAACTCTAGACAAAAAGCCACTTTTGTTTTTAAGAATTTAAATAATGTAAAACAATTTTTTATCTGTAGCAACGAACGAGCGTTCAGTCAGTTAAGTATAAGCTTAGAGATGTACAATATCCATGTGGTCCGTAAGTGTTATTCCTTCCAGCACAGTACGGACCTAAATCATGTATACATGCACCAACTCATGGTTCGGAAGTGTTGTTTAATTATTGCTTAATATTCTATTTTTTCTAAAATATTTAGGACTTCTTTCTTATTTTCAATTGGTGATTATATAGAGCCAATCCTTTGTGTACATATACATTACATTGAGCCAAATAGTGCATCTTTATTTCCCGTAATCCCCCCCCCCCGGCAAGGGTTTCCACCTAAAGTCTTGTGTTCCCGTTTTGTGCGTGTGCTTGTTTGATCTAAACCTAACAAGTGGTATCAGAGTGCACCTGGGATTTCTGATCTATTCCGCACGGGTCGTCATCGTCGTCGCTCGGTCACTAGCCGAGTAGCCGTTCTTCCATGTGCCAGATCCAGGCTGGTGTCGCCTTCCGGCGCTGCGCGAGCCATCTCCTCCGGCCGCGAAGTCGCGCCCTTTGGACTGCGCCCTGGCCGGCCCTCAGCGCCGACCAATCCCGCCTCTGCATAACCGGCCTTCGGCCCCTGACGCAGTGCCTCTCCGCGTCACACGACCACCGGCACCTAGCCGCCCCTCCCGACCACACCTCGGTCGGCCTAGCGCCCGTACGGGCGGGCCTTCGACCGCTGGCTCGTGACCGCCACCCAACCGGCTCCGACCACCGTGAAGTGCCACCACCAGACCGATCTCACCCGTGAACTCAAGCAACCGAGCCAAACTTCAAGTTGTCCATCCGGACTTCAATTCAATCTCAAAATCACATTGAAGTTCGGCTCCGGCTCCGAAGCTCTTCAGCATCCGTTTTCCAGCCTCTCTAGTTTTAATCAGCCTCACAGCTTGGCTCCAGAGCTGTTCCGACTCCTTGGTTGAAATAGCTACGTGCACCCGAAGTGTACCCGAACATACAGAAAAAATTGCTTTGCGCACCTAGAGCACATCAAGAAGTTTATTATTTATAATCTACCATGTTTTTTGATCTGTAATTTTATTCTCCATCATGTCATCCACTAAATTTGACATTGGGAAGTTTGATGGCAAGATTAGTTTTTCAATATGGCAGGTTCAAATGAAAGCTATTCTTACACAGGTGAGTGTCAGAAAAGCATTGTCAGCTAAACTGACGACAATAACAGATGAACAATGAGAGGAACTTGACCAGAAAGCCTTTTCCACCATTCAACTCAATTTGTCTACACATGTTCTGCGTGAAGTTATCAACGAGACTACTGTCGCAAGTCTATGGAAGTAATTAGAATCTTTGTACATGAAAAAAAACCTCGCCAACAAATTGTGCCTCAAAGAACGTCTATATACAATTCGTATAGTAGAAGGTACCTCTATTCAGTCTCATCTTAATGAGTTTAATTCACTCATCATTGATCTTGAGAAATTAGAGGTAAAAATTGATGATGGAGATAAGACTATTCTGTTGGTCGTCTCTTTGTCTGCTACTTTTAAATATTTCAATAAAATTATGCTTTATGGCAATTATGATACCCTTAGTTTTGATAATGTTAAATCAATTTTATTATCCAAAGAGAAATTTAATATTGATTCTCATCCTGAAGTTAAGGCTGAGGGTTTAATTGTTAGAGGTAGATCACAGTATAAAGGCAATTCTCATATTTCAAAGTCTAGATCTAAGTCAAGAGGACATAAATCTAGCAATTTTTGTCATTATTGCAAGACTCCTGATCATGATATTTCTAATTGTTTCAAGTTGAAAAATACAACAGATAGAGACAAAAACACACAATCGGATAAACTTGCTGCGGCTAGTCTTGTTGAAAATGAATCTGATAGTGAGACTCTAATTATCATTTCCAACTTGAAGAATCGAACTGCATGGATTATTGATTTAGCTTGCATTTTTCATATCTGTCCATAAAGAGTGGTTCTCTACTTATAATTTTGTTGGTAGTGATGATGTTGTGATTGCTCATGAGTCTCCACTTGAAATTATTGTCATCGGTTCTATTCAAATTAAACTCAAGATGACATTATTAGATCCCTTACAAATATTCGCTGTGTTCCCAGGATGAAAAAAAAACGTATTTCTTTAGGCACTATTGAATCTTTGGGTTATAAATATACCGGTGAAAATGATGTTCTTAATATTTTTAAAGGCTACTTTATTGTTATGAAAGTCAATCGAATTAATATTCTTTATTACTTGCAAGTCTAAAGAAATTCTTGATTATGTTCATTCTGATCTTTGGGGTTCTTCTAGATTTCTTTCTAATAGAGGGTGTAGCTACATGATAACCTTCATTGATATTTTTCTCACAAAGTTTAGGTTTATTTCTTCAAACATAAGAATGAAGCTTTTTTAATGTTTAAGAATCGAAAAGATTTGGTTGAAAATCAAATTAACAATGAATTGGAATTTTGCAATGGTGAGTTTAATCAATTTTGTGCTAATCATGGTATTGCAAGACATTTAACTATTCCAAGTAACCCTCAGCAAAATGGTGTGGTAGAGTGTATGAATTGCTCTTTTGAAAAGAGCACATTGCACGCTTTCAAATACAGGTTTATGGGACAAGCGTGTTTTGTGAGCTGAGACTATTTCCACAGCTTTATACTTGGTTAATCACTCTCCAAATTCAACCTTTGATTTTCATATTCTAGAAGAGGTTTGATCAAGTAAACCAGTTGATTATTTCAATTTGAGAAATTTTTTGTTGTTGTCCTGCTTATGCTCATGTTAGTGATGAAAAAATAGAGCCTAGAGCAAAAAAATGTATATTTATTGGATATGGTTCAGGTGTCAAAGGATATTGTTTATGATGTTCTGATTCTCGCAAATTGTTCATTAGTCGTGATGTTACTTTTCATGGGATGCTTTACTTTTATCTGATAGTGATAGTGATGGTTGTTCATCCACAAATGAATCTAAAATTTCTGAAGCTACTAAAGTAAATGTAGAATTTAAGGTAGTTTTATATACCATTGATAATGATTTTTCAAGTGGTTCTACTTTGCAACCAATTTTAGTAACTAGTGGTTCTACTTCACAACTAGTTTTAACATCTCCTAGTACTAATGATCATTGTATTGCTCGAGATAGACAAAGAAGGAATATTCAATTGCCTGCTAGATATCGTAACACTGATAATATGGCATGTTATATTCTTATTGCTGCTCAAGATATTTATGATACTTTTAAACCTTCTTATTCTGAAGCTATCTTGTGTGAAAATTTTTCTAAGTGATTGACAGCTAAGAATGAAAAAATTATGTGCCTTCATAAAAATAGTACATGGGATTTGGTTGAGCTTCCAAAAGGTAAAAAACATTTAAAATGCAAATAGATTTATAAAAAAGATGGGGTATCTCTGTAATTGAACCTGCAAGGTGGAAAGCATGTTTAGTGGTAAAAGGTTTTGATCAAAGGGAAGGTATTGACTTAAATGAAGTTTTCTCTCACGTTGTTCGCCACTCATCAATTCGAGTCATGCTTGCTTTTGTTGCTTTATTTGACTTGGAATTAGAGCAACTTGATGTTAAAACTGCTTTCTTACACGAAGATTTAAAAGAAGAGATTTTTATGACACAATCTGAGAGTTTCGCTACTCGTGAAAAAGGGAATTTAGTTTGTCATTTGAAAAAATCTCTCTATAATCTAAAACAAACTCCAAGGCAGTGGTATAAAAGGTTTGATTCTTATATGATTACACAATAGTATTTTCGTAATAGTTATGATAACTATATTTACTTCAAATAGTTTTTAAGTGGTTTTTTGTTTATCTACTGCTCTTTGTTAATGACATGCTTATTATTTTTCATAACAAGTCATTGATTAAACAGTTAAAGCTCAACTTAGTAATGAATTTGAGATAAAAGATCTTGGTCCAGCAAAGAAACTCTTGGGATGAAAATTCAACGTGATCGTAAAGTTGGTACATTATTTCTATCTCAAAAAAATTACATTGAGAAGGTACTTGGCATATTTAATCTCAGATATTGCGAACTTATTTCTACACCTTTTGTCTCACACTTTAAATTATCTTCAAGTTAATGTCCTATTAATGAAGAAGCCAAATACTACATGTCTCGTGTTCCTTACTCTAGTGCAATTGGTAATTTCATGTATGCTTTGATTTGCACATAAGCCTGTTATTAAATAGGAGGTAAAAGTATCATCAAATCTCATGTTTCTCTTGTCATACAATTTTCTCAATCATCTTCCAGCATTTCTGAATGAAGATGCATACATGTGCTACTGCAGTACTTGTAGTTGTATCTGTGGAACGGTACTTTGCCGGCCAAGGAAGAAAAACAGCACGAACAAGTAGTATCGGCTGCTGCTGCTGCTGCTCTCTGCATGGAGCAGCCTGCTGCCGCCGCCCCTGATGTGCTGGTTGATTGGGCTTCAAGAGCCGCACGTCTTCTTTCTGCTGCGGCTGCTCTTTTCTCTCTTTCCTCGGCTAGTTTCCGTTGTCGATCCTCCTAAGTAACAGGCACAACAACGTATAAATAATCATGTATGTACTTCGAAAATATATTATACAAGAGAAATGTTACGGTGCATTATACTGTTAATATGTAGTAGGTAGTAGAAATTAGATCCAACCGTTGATTTATTAAAGGTATTTTTATAACTCACTACCAAAGAAAGTATACATAAATTCTAGCTAATATGATCCATTGGATCGAAAAGAATGAACGGTTCATATTAAATTTTGTGTACCGTAAAAGAGCTCATTATACAATGTGCAAGTGAAGATGGTAGCCATTTTTGGAACATACCTCCTTTGAAATAGCAGTAGGCTGGGGTATCTGATGCTTTTGTTTCAGGCCTGGAACAGAAGCACCAAGTGAAGTGGCTTTTACATCATTTTGGGATTGTGATGCTTGTGCCTACAGTTTGAAAGGATCATGTGACAGAAATAAGGAACTGAATAACAAACATGCTTATGAAAGACAATGTAACTCCAACGACTCATAAGTAGTAATGTTTGCTATCAATTAAATACAACACATGCAAATCATCGGCTGAAAACTAACGAGCAAAACACCACGTTCGGGCAACCAGTGCATGGCACTTGCAACAGTAAACACAACAAACAGAGTGTTGCATCATGTGCAACCAAGGTGCATGGTATGTATGCAATCAGATGTACAGTACTCACAACAGTTATGGGATCAGTACTAACCATTGCCTTTTCCTTTTCTCTTGCTTTCTTTAGTTTCTTCAGTTCCTTTGCTCTGGCCTTCTTCTTGGCATCCTTCTCTGCCTACAGTACAACTAGATGTCAACTTACTCAGCCATATTCTTTGCATTCACTCAATGAATTCTACAGTAACAGCTTCTAAAGGGCAACGAAAAGGAGAACAGGAAATCTTTAGACAAGTCACATCAAAACTCACCTGCTTTGCAGATTGTGATTCTTCCATATCCTTTGTTAGGGCACTAGGCACATCAGCAGCATGCCAATCCCATTTGTCAAGGTTGAGTGCCATAAATCTTCTGAATGTATTTCTAACTTCCTTGTCAGAAGCCAGCATATAAGGTGTCTTTCCTCTTGCATCTTTGTTGCAAGGATCCAAACCCTGCTCAAGCAACTCCAGAGTTCGTTGAGCATTGCCAGACTTTGCTGCCTCATGGAGAGGTGTTGTTTCATTCTTAGATGATGGTATGGATGTTGCTTCATTCTTATTAGGTGAGTCCAAACTTAAGGATGAGACAGAAATAGATTCCTCAGGGTCCACAATTATTTTCTGCTTCGCTTCTTTATTTAGTTCAAAACTTCTCACATGTTCCACATGGGGTAAGTCTTCATCCATGCTAGAGCATTCCATCTCATAATAGAGCTGTGTTAGATTACTATATACCCGTTTTGCTTCTTTGAATGTGGGTCGATGTACAGTCAATGGGACTGGACGAATATCACATGCTTGCAATACCAATTGAGTCTTATCCCCATCAAAGAGCATCTGACGGTTCTTTGATGGAGCATATATAAAGACACAAGCACAGATGTCGAAGTATGACTTCCAAGAAACTATTAGTTCTTGAAGTTCCTGCAATAAGATCAACAAAAGAGAGAAAAAGACATGTAAAAAATGAGCCAATGTAGAAATCAACTTGTAATCAGCTGCTAATATCTACTGTACTAATTTTCCAGTGAACAAACACCAAAAATAATTTTTGCTTAAAAATGTAGCACCTTTCTCAATGCCGCTTCATTGTAGCGGCGAAGAGACGATCCTGCTGAGTGTGCAACCTTTCCAGTAGCATCTTTTCCAGACTGCCTCTTTCCAGCTTTTGCCCTTACAACATACCTAAAATATAAATGGATAACAATTATCAGTACTTATTACCAACATCTAAGTTTGTCAGCTACGAAGACACAACTATGCCGACTGAAAGAAGGAAAATCATTATGCAAAACCAATAGATGGGAAAAATTAGAGGCATAAGGAAAGTAATTTTTTTTATAAGCAAGTCTAGAAATTGTCTTCACAAAATATATATTTGCATTGGAAAAGGTTCATTTTGTGAAAGGGTAACTAGAAATTCCCTTAAACGCTCAGAACCCTCCTTTTTACAGGGTCAATACTGTATACAACACCAATTATGTAATCAATAGGCCGCCAGCAGATTATCAAATGCTGTTGTAACTTGAGACCTCAATGTTCTTTATCAAGTACAGGGTATACAGAAAATTCACCATGATATTATTCGAGAAGAAAAGATGGCAAGAACTTGGTGCCCATAAAACTTTAAACAGGCAATCTTGTTACCTATGAAATGTTTTATGGGCTATGATTGAGTTTCCATCGAAAACACATCCAGCAAAATGTCCACCACTTGTTAGTAGAATGATTCTCAAACGTGATGCATCACGAGGTTCACGTGTCAAATGCTTCACTCTATTTATCATCTCATCCTCCTGTACAAATGATGTAGATCCGTGGCTTTCGATCTGGCCAGACTTGCAATCAAAGTAAGGTTCTTCGTGTTCTTTCAACAGTATGCATCTCCAGATAGAAACCGTGCCGCAAGAATGGCAGTGAAAATAAAGTTTCTTCTTGAATTCTTCCTTGCTTTTAATTGAGAGTCCACGATTTGATGCAGTTCCATTTTCAAGCTCATCCTCTGAGCCAGATACACTAGATACATCCAAATTGTCAAACAGAGAATCAGAATCTTCTTTGTCTAAATCCTCTTCCTTGATAATAGTTTTACCAGCGATGCTCAGCTTAACCTAACAGGAATGCCACAAATAGATGCAAGAGGGTCAATGAGATGAGACACATGTATCATGTTTAGAGCTTCAAGAATGATATGCTACACAGACCTCTACAGTTATTGGACTAAATGAAACAATAACAAGAGGAGATTTGCGCTTTTTTAATAAATGAAACAGAAAAAGGAGGAAATTTGTGCATTTTTATCCAAAGCTCCGTGCAGTAAGAAAATTTCTCGTAGCACCATCAAAGCTCTAAAGTAACTTGAAACGAATATTACCCCTAAAGCTCAACTGTTGGTGAAGACTAGCCAATCAGTTTAATTAGTGAATCACCGAAGCTAGTACAGTGCAGAAAAACAAAAGAGAGAATGCAAAACGGACCATACAGTCATCAACAGCATTAATATTTCTGTTTGCAGGACATGATCAGTGAGATTTTTAGTTTGTGCCTTTTGCTGTTGGTATGAGTGACGCCATGGACAAGGCTAACAAATGCAATGATGCAAGAGGAAGGACAATGAGAGTAGCTTGTTGCCTATGGAGTAGGTCGATTCTGGTGAGAAACATCAACATTTGACAACCAAGTTATCCATAACAATTAAGAGAAACCGGTGAAAATCTTATATTTAAAACTCTTCAGTCTTCACTGTGTTTTTTTATCATCTTAGGACTTGATTGAAGCAGCTAGTGGAAGCGATATAATATGTGATGGGGCATCATTCATTAGTTATTTAAACAAATGCTATCTCCTTTTCAGAGACAAAACCGAAATATTCTGCTGAGTAAAGGTTCCTCACACAGGGCAGCCCAACACAGCAATGCTAAACTGACCCTCACAGAGTTTCGAGTGTTCAAAACTATGTTGTGAGGCTCCAATGCAATAGTAATGTGTTCTGTTCTATACTGTCAGGCTTATGATTAGCTCTTCCTGGGTGTCACTGTACTATGTCGTTCATCTAAGAGATTCAATTAATAATTTATCCGCCTAACCCTCATATTTTTGTGGTTCTCCGATAATTAATTAACCCTCCTAGACGGAAATTTTTTTAACTCCACTGTAAATCAAATACAATTGTGCATTCCATCTACTCAAGAATACCTCCCATGATCAGCAGTAGACAATAAACAAAGTTCAAAAAAAATTTCGTCAATCTATCTTCGTAAGAATGTATTCCGATAACCAAAGGGAGATGCAAAGCCAAGTGAGAAGGATAGATACGTTGAGGCAGTGGAGGTCGGACTTGAAGTGCTCCCGCTGCTCCTGCAGCGAATCGAACTCGGCGGCGCAGGTGTTGCACGTCCACCGGAACCCCCCAGCCTCCGACAGTTGCTGATGCTGCGGCGGCGGCGGCGGCGCCGGCCGGGAGGGTTCGGACGGTTCCGCTACTGAGGAGGCCGAGGAGGGGTGGGCCCGGAGGAGGACGGCCGAATCGAAGACATCCGGTGGAAGGTTGAAGAGCGAGCGAGGAGGCCTTTTCTCCGGCGAGGCCGCCGCCATCTGGGAGGAGGCGTGGCTGGGGATCCGACGTTTCGTGCCGTGGCGTACTGGCGTGCGGTATGTGAGCTTGTGAGTTGTGAAGGGGCGGATCCGCTTCAGTCATCCAATGCTAGGACCGCCGTAACGCCGTTAGATCAAAAATCGATGTCAGGGAGTAACAGCTGTGTTTATCAGTTTTCATGTTTAATTTTGACTTCACACCAGCAAAAGCTAGTTATCCTAAAATCAAGTACTACCAGTGCACTGCTGTTCATAAGAAGCTATAAAAAAAAAAGCTTAAGCTCGACAAACTACTTAGGACATGATAATGGTTCATAGTTAGCTGTCTATAAAGAATACCATATAAGATTTTAAGTGATGTGAAAAAAAAGAGAAGAATGAAAAAGAAGGTTGTTGTCTAATATTTAATAGGTTGAGATTTCAGTTAATCTTGACAAGATTTTGTGTTATTTTCGCCGGATTGCTATGTTTTTGTACCATATTTGGGATCAAATTTTTTTTTAGAGAATTAAAATACCACTTATGAGGAATACATGTAAAATTTTTGATATATATATATGTATGTATGTTTGTATGTATGAAAATTATTGTGTGTGTGTATATATATGCATGTGATGTGATGCGTTTTTTTGTTAATAAAGAGCAGTTACATGGTGTGTTTCAACTAAAAAATATAAATTCTATGACTTATGCTATCAAGCTATTTTTTTTTATGATTTTTAAAAAATTCCATTTTGTTTCATTTTACAGTATTTTATACTTTCATAATTTTTGAAAATTTTCCAATCTGAAATATCATCTAAAAATTTTATAGGAATATTAGTGATGCATTAGGACCATTCACAATTTTTTTTAAAATTTTCTAACATGGTTTAAACCATTATCCATTCAGTTTAAATTTGTGTGCCAGCCTTCAGTAACACATATTTTTTTTGGCAACGGTATAGTAGATCAACTGTTAATCAGAAGATAGCGAAAACAATCTATAGGATTTTATGTGGTTCATGTGCGATCACTTACGTACGGCTTGCGGTAGCGTAGATCGCGTGATGCAGGGATAATTTGATGCCGTGTAGTCTTGACACAGTCAGATGATCAGCGACTTGTCACGATCAAAGTGTCGATGCAATGTAGATCGACACCGTGTAGATGACCCAATTAGCTACGTGTAGAACGATCATGCTGATAGCATGTTGTGCAACGGAATCGTTCACCACGTCAATCAACGGTACACCAATAAGAAGCACACACAATGTAGGGGGAAGCTATCTCTTTATTAGATTGATCTTTCTGTACAAGGCAATGTCCAATATATATGAGAAAAATATCAAAAGTTTGATTCAGATTCGCCCACCAATAAATAGAACCTTTCATACTAAAATAAGGATTCTATCCGTATTATAACAAGTTACAAATTGATTTTGCTCCGCTTTGTGATCCGCCCACCTGATATCCCGAACACGCGAGCGCCGCCTGCCCATCTGATTCTCGGCGCGGCACACAAGGCCCATGAATGCAAGCGCGAGCGGACAAGCAGCGCACACGCTCTGCATGGATATTCGTGTGGGCCGATGAAAACGGAAGAGCCCAACTGGAGGGACACACTACTGGACCGTGGCTTCTCGGGCCGCCGGTTGTTTCGTCCCACATCGCCGGTCGAGCAAGGTGCTTGCAAAGGAGGCGAGTATAAGCTGGGGATGTGGGCGAACGGCAAGACTCATCTTTTCTGTAAGGGCATTCCCAACCCTCCACATCAGCTAGTGTCTATAGAATTAATTATGTTGCCAACTAAGCAAAAATCTGATGTGGCATAGGAATTAAGGAAGTGAGAGAAGGAAAAACCAAGAAACCATGTCTCATACAAGAAACTGGGTTGACACGGGCACCAAAGCGCAAGAAATCAGCAAAATCTGCATTGGACATTTCTGCGCGCTGATCAAGGTGTGTTTGTGGTGCATGCATTGGTTTATTGCTCATGCATTAGTTTATTGATCTCTCTCTCACCTCTAAACACTACTTATGAAAACTATGGGTTGTGAAACTATACATTGATTTATTACTCTTTTTTCCCTCTAGACACTGGTCATGGAAATTATGGGTTGGGACTGCCCTAAGGGCACCCTCTCTTCGGGGAGTGTAAAAAGCCCTTCTAACTAGGGCTGGAAAAAAAGCTCGTGGCTCGTGGCTCGGCTCGGGCTCGCCAGCTCGGCTTCGCCAGCTCGTGGCTCGGCTCGGGCTCGAGCCGAGCCTACTTTTCAGCTCGCAAAAACACCGAGCTCGGCTCGGCTCATGAGCCGGCTCATGAGCCAAATTGGCTCGGTGGCCCACCATGCGAATTTAGTATGATTAATGACTTATATTTTTAGGAAAAGATGATGTTGAGACAATTCCATGTCCTACAAGTGTGATATAGAGCAACTAAGCAACTACTATTATTTAGTAGTAACTAGTAAGTTAATATTATTCACTTTGCAAATATATGAATTATTGTATAAATACTTAATTTTTCGAGAAAATGTTACGGCTCGAGCCACGAGCTCATGGAGCCGAGCCCGAGCAGCCGAGCCGGTTTTTGGGCTCGCCTCAGGGCCGAGCCGAGCCTGGCTCGGCTCGCCACTAGACCGAGCCGCACCGAGCCGAGCCGAGCCGGGCTCGGCTCGGCTCGTTTCCACCCCTACTTCTAACCTCGGCACAAAAAATAAAGGTTAAGACACCTCACACCTGTGGACCTGGGGTGTTGGGAGAGAGGATGATACTGATTTAACAAGACGTGATCTACATCCAGTCGCAACAAAATGTCACTGATTTAACAATAGTAGCCCATTATACAAAGATGTTAGCAACGCCCCGTCCCAACTGATGATGCCTTCGTACCATCTCAGAAAAGAAAATTGACGGCTTTATTGCCATTGTTGCTGTCAAAATCTCGAGTGCCACACATGGGCATGAAAATATCCTTCGTATTTAAGTCCATGGTCATTTGGATAAAGCTTTTACTCCGTGGGTCATAAATAATGGTCTTTTTAAATATCGATACAGTATCTAATACATAATTTTGATCATTAATTTTTATTACTTGGATATCGACACGGTCTTCAAAACACAACTTTGACCGCTAATTTTTATTATAATATATTTATAAAACCCAATAAAATTATAATATTATGAAAGTACTTCTCGAGACAAGTCTACACATATAATTTTTATGTATCCAATTTAAATATTTAAAAATATATTGTTAGTCAAAGTTTCGGAAGTTTGACCATCACTATGCCCAAAACGACAGGTATTACCAAACCGGAGGGAGTATAATATATTTTTATAATACCTAGTAAAATTGTAATATGATAAAAGCACTTTTCGAGACAAATCTACACATCTCATTTTCATGTATCTAATTTAAATATTTGAAAAGATTCTGACAATAAATTTTTTGAAAGTTTGACTATATACCAATATTTAAAATGACAATTATATCGATGTTCAAGATCAAGGTGTCTCTAAATCGAGCTTACGAATATAATCTAGTTTGCATTTATCTAACAAATTAGATTAAAAAGAATAGGAAATAGTATTGCTTCTTTATTTAGTCACGTGCCTTGACAGAGTACAAATTGTTAAATTGGGAATGAAATACTAATGCTAATCTTATTCTTCCCCTATCTTATGTTGTCCTAAATCCTTGCATGGGTTTCCGATTTATACTTGATGAAGAAATGACAATTGTTATCTTTTAATAGGCGTCTTCCCGTCAAAAGATGTCTTTCTGACGAGAGGTGTCTTTTAGTAAAGTGGCATCTTTTCATAGGAAGTAACTTCCAATCAGTTATCTGTACATATTAGAAAGAATCTTCTGTGCGCTAGTTTTATGCGGAGGTAACCACTTCTTCAACCAGTTTCAATTCGGGGCGAATGCTATTTATTGCCCGACCAATTTGCTGGTCGGACCAACTGAATAAATTATTTCTGATCAATACATACATAGCTGATCGGGATAAACGAATAAGCTATCCCGACCAGTACTTAATAGCTGGTCGGGGTAAATAGGGTATACCTTATCTTCAACCAGTGTTAATGAATAGATTATAAATTTTTCTACGTAGCTACATTTGACTCTAGTTGGAATTGTAATCAGGTAATAGGTTTTATCTTTTCTTATGAACTCTTTTCATTTATGAGTATGTATGTAAAAAAGTAGAACATGACATACTAATCATCGTTAAAATTATTTATGATAGGAAGAAGTACTGGTATTGACTTCATATACAGATGCGGCTGGTAAACCTTTTGCTCTCGTGGGTAAACAAGGAAGGTAGTAAGTTATCAAAACCCATCTGTTGGCCTCTCACCGGTACCTGATCGAACTTACTATTAGAGCATGCCTGGAAATCATGGGCTCATTCGAAGGGATTTAAGCCATCATGTGTGATGATGATGATGATCTAAACTGTGGCAAATGTATACTTGTAAGGCCTGATCTCTATGTATAGGGTGCGCATTTGGTTTTTTCGATTTATTCGATTCG
The DNA here is from genome assembly GCA_036346355.1 of Rhipidocladum racemiflorum. NCBI lineage: Eukaryota > Viridiplantae > Streptophyta > Magnoliopsida > Poales > Poaceae > Rhipidocladum > Rhipidocladum racemiflorum. Next base: position 62,244,965 of record CM070576.1, on the reverse strand, counting down.
GTTTTTTTAGTTTTAAAATAATTTGGTTTTTGGAAATTAGCAATCGAATTTCTCAGACCAAGATGAAAAACCGAACCGAATTAACCGAATATTTCGAATCGATTAATTTGTTTTTTCGGTTAGCTGAAATATAAATAAATATTGGGTATATTAGATTTGATTTTTTTAATGTCGCAACACAAAGTAGCGATAAATCCACATAATATTTATATGTCATTACAGTATAAGTATAGTAGAATATATGAACATACCACACATATGCATAAAAATATTAGAACATGAAAATTATTTAGTAGCTTTATGAAGAACATTATAAAAGTAGTATTGTACATAGGCTATTCGGTTATTTTGGTTTCTGGAAGCAAAAAACTGGACCGAATACAAAAAATCGAATTATGCCAAAATAAAAACCGAACCGAAAGCTGTAAACTGAAAAAACCAAAATAATCGATTAATTTGGTTCGGTTTGGTTTAGTAATTCGGTTTCGGTTTAAAAATACCCACCCTTATCTACATAGTTGCCTATTCCAGCCTGCCTTTTTTTCGTGAGGCATATACAAGTCTGCCTTCTTTGTTTTTCGAGGAATATTCGAGTCTGCCTTTTTAACTATGACGAGTGATGATGTGAAAGCAGTGGTTGAACTAGAAAATTTTTGATAGAGGTGTACACTTCATTAATACACTATATAGTCTTGTACAATGATTTTACACCATCATAAATGGAACATATATATTTGAAATTTGATAAAAGTATAATGCAAATAGTTTTGAAGTCTTAAACATTCGAAATAACCAGAATTGAAACCAATTCAATCAACAAATTTAGCTTATTGAAAAGGTAAAATTTTGGTGTTTCTCAAATTTTTAGAGTGCCGGGCACCCTCCTAGTTCCGCCTATATGCAAAGGGTTATGCATGAGCTTACAAGCTAACCTTCCTTTCCTTGTTTGTGTTGTAAGAAAAAGAGTAGATGTGCTCATAAATAGGGCTTAGAACCACTTGTTTTTCATGGAAAAATGAGTTTATAATCTTGCAAGCTCCTAGTTCATGATTTATATAGCCAAATCTAGGTTTAACCCAATAAGAAAGAAAACCGTTTAATGTAAGTTCAATTTCTCAACAACAACTAGCTATATGACCTGTACCTTCTTTGTAAAAAAAGAAAACAAAAGAAAACAACTAGCTATCACCTGTCGATGAGATTGGAGAAATCGAGGCCGTGGTGGTGCGGCACAGGCGAAGGCACAGCGGTAGAGAACCGTTAGTTTGCCGCAGTATGACATGCCATGCCGCGGCAGGTAGTGGCAGTTGTATGTGCAACATGAATGCGTTACACATCGTGCGCTTTAAGGTTCAAAATTCCGGTGAAATTTTGGTAAATTCTCGGATTTCAGTCTCCTCCGAGGTTCATAATCCTGACAAAATTAAAAATTTAAAAATAATAAATTGCTACATAAACTTAAAATCTCGATGAGATTTCGGTTAATCTTGGTGAGATTTTGTGTTTTTGGCTGGATTGCTATATTTTTGTGCCAGCTTTGGGGTTAATTTTCTTTAGAGAATTAGAATGCCATTTATGTGAAATACATGTAATTTTTTTTGCAAAATATACATGCACAAATTATATATGAGCATTGATTCTGTGCTTTCATTCATAATACAAGTTACACAAATTTTGAAGCAACCGAAGGGGTAATAATAACCATCTACTTTTCACTCATGCTTTAATATTTGTGCAACTTTAAAAAAGAAAAGCATAGAAGCATCTCTCATTATATATATGCATGTGATGTGATGCATCTTTTGTCAATGAAGAGTAGATACATGCTGTGTTTTAATTGAAAATGAGAAATTTATGACTTATGTTATCAAGCTATTCTTTCATGATTTTTTGAAATTTTTTATAATATTTTGCACTGTCACAATTGTTGAAAATTTATCAAGTTTGATCATCATCTGAAAATTTTATAGGAACATTAGTGATGCATGACCATCTACAAAAATTTTCTAAAGTTTTTAATATGGTTTGGACCATTTTCATTCAGCTGAAATTTGTGGGTCAGCCTTCAGTAGCATAGTCCAAATTTTTTAAAATTCCACAACCTTGATCACCATCTGAAAATTTTATGGGAATATTATGAATGTATTAGGACCATTCACAAAATTTTTAAAAAGTTTCAAACGTGGTTTGCACCATTTTAAATTCAGTTAAAATTTACTGATTAGCTTTTTATCAAGACAGTAGCACTGTCAAAAATTTTAAAAATTCCTTAAGCTTGATCATCATCTGAAATTTTTATAGAAATATTAGTGATGTGTCAGGACCATCCAAAAATTTTTCAAAAATTTTTAATATCGTTTGAACTATTTTTCGTTTAGTTAAAAATTACTAAGAATTTTGCATTTTTGGTGAAAATTTCAAAAATCTCGGTCCAAAAAATTTCGGATTTGAATTTTGCTTTTTGAATTTCATACGAAGTACATTCAAAATAATGAGTTTTCATTGAAAATTTGGATTTCAGAAAATGACAAGATATGAACCAAAAAATGAAATTTAGAGCCTTGGTACACGTAGCTATTAGAACGGGCAAACGGGTGGAGGAAAGAACGTTCACACAACGTTCTTCCACTGTCATTTTGCCATCAATATGATGCCCTCCACCCTAAATGAAGCGTTTGATTGAACTTACAGAGGTAGCAAATTATGTCCACGAGATAAATGACTCAGATGTGAGATCCATACATCACAGGCAAGGATCCAAATCCTGGCGAGATTTCGGACACCCCACCAGAGATCCTAAATCTCAGCCGAGTAAACAAATTTAAAAAATTCAAAATGCTACATTAACTATTCAAATCTCGGTGAGATCTTGGTGATTTCAGCCAAAATCTCGTACTTTTTTTTAACCGAATTTTGACTTTTGTTGGTCAGATTTGATTGGAATTGGGGTCAAGACCATCCACAAAAAATTCAAAATTTTTTAAAAAGTTTTTTAACCATTTTTTTGGTTATTTTAATTTGAACGAAATATCGGTAATTTTGGCCGAAATCTCAGATTTCTCGATTGAAAAATGACCGGATTTCAAATTTGGTTTTTGAATTTCGTCCGAATTTCTCCCACGGCAGGGTGGGCTATAGACCAGGATGTGAAATTTTAGCTAGTATTTAGCCCAGATAGGCCCAGGTTGTAATAAATATATTAGCCCATGTTGTATAACCCCAATTCAGCCTATTATTCATCACCCAGTCCATTTCATAAAGAAGCATGTTTCTTTTCTATAGCCCATGAAGCAGCCCACAAAATAGAAAAGCACTAACACTAAAAACCTAGTCTCCAACCAAACCTCTTCTTCCAACATCATCAGCCGCCAGCTGCCCAGCCCTGCATAGTGCCAACGCCCGCCGGCCCCACGCCGCCCCGCCCCATGGAATCGCGCCCCCTGGAGCCGCCCCTCGCCCGCCACGCTAACGCTCCCCAGGCCGTCTGCAGTTGCCGCCCCGAGTCGGCCCTCGCCCGGCCACGCCGCCGCCCTTGCGCATACTGGCGCGCCACCAGCGTGGCGTGCATGCAGCGACCCCTCACCCTCGCCGGCCCGCCCCCTGGAGCCGCGCCTCGCCGATTCTCCGAATCTGCGCTGCCAACCGCCAGGACGCAGTACGGCATTACCCTCTCCCTCTTTGCTCTGCTCTGTCTAGCTCTTTCCGGTTCACAATTCCTTAGCATTTGAGCTAGTAACAGGAGATGAAGAGGACCAAAACATTAACATTAACATTTTTGTAAGAGATGAAGAGGACCAAATTATTAACATCTTATTTTTCCACACAAGGTCAATCTAGCCAAACCCCTTCATCTATAGAAACAGGAGATAGTAACACACATCAAAACAATCCTCGTATTGTACTTAGTCCGGATGACATTGTTGCTGATCCTGTGCTAAGGAAATCAATTGAGGATTTGGATGTGAACATCAAAGATGCTGCTAGAAGGGAGTATTTGTAAATGGGTCCATGTCAACCAATTGGTCATAAGTTTCCACATAAAGAGTATGGAAATCAGAGGAGGAGTTTTCGGGATCATGGTTCAAAATGTATAATTGGTTGGAATATAGCGTTGCTAAATATGCGGCCTTTTGTTTCTATTGTTTCCTATTTAAGCAAGCAAGAGCTAAAAACTATGGCATGGAATCCTTCACTAGGGTAGGTTTTGTTAATTGGAAGAATGCAATTAAATGTTTTAATTACCATGTTGGTAAAGTCAATAGTTTCCACAATAAATCAAGAAAACATTATGAGGCTTTCAACAATCAAAGGCAGGGTGTGGATTATGTGATGACTGCTGCCACCAAGAAGGTTGAGGAAGAATATAAAGCACGTCTTACTATTATGTTAAACATTGCAAGATTTCTTATTTTGCAAGCTCTTGCTTTTCGTGGACATGATGAGTCTGCTAGCTCAAAAATCAGAGGGAACTTTCTAGAAATGTTGGAATGGTATAAAAAGAATAATGTAAAGGCTGCAAAATTGCTTGACAATGCTCCTGCGAACCACTTAATGACTTCACACCATATACAAAAGCAGTTGTGCAAAGCTTGTGCAGAAGAGACCACCAAAGCCATTATTGATGATATTGGAGATAAACAGTCCGCCGTACTTGTAGATAAGGCTCGAGATGCATCTATCAAAGAGCAAATGGCTATGGTTTTGTGAAAGTGCATCTAGGCACTTATGTTGTTTTGGTGATTAATGACAAATGATTAATGACAAACGCATGTAATGTCAATCAATGTAATTGTACAAATTCTTAACTTAGTGATTAACAAATGACAAACATCTAATATGTTTATATTGTTATGAGACTAACATGTTTATTGCTTAGTTGAATATTAGTCTCATCTATTTTAGAGGAAAATCAATTGGGATGGTTAAGCAAAAATGAGGTATGCAATCTCGGTATTCCTTCCATATTTGTCATTGCATTCCTCTTTAGCAAATGCATATTGAACTCTAAGTAACTTGTTGATTTCATATGTGCACATTGATTCATGTCAAAATTGCTTGTGCATATATATATTCATTTGAGTTCATTATGTGCTTTGTTGTTAATATGCTTGTGTTAACTAGAGTTAAACTTCATTGCTTCATATTGACTTGGTGCATACATGTCTTAGTTGTGTATCTTCTAATGCATCTCTCTTAGTGAAGTTTAATCTAGAATTGGATCACATTATTTACTCTCCCTCCAAATATTGTTTGCACATATGTAATTCGTGTATATTCTATCATGTGCTTCATTTAAGCAAAGTCTGTGGTCCTTGCCATGATTTAATTGATTCTTCATATTGGCAATTATCTCTCTAGTGCAGTTAGATCAATCATATATTCATCATAATGCACTTAGCAGATAATATTTCTATTGTCAAGTGTTTCCATTCATATTGTGCTTCTTGATATAAAACACTTGTTATTATCAATTTATTCAACATATCTTTTAAGCTTGTGGGACTAATATGTTTGCTGAGTGCTTTGATAAGAGTTAGGTCCCAAAGCTGTGTGTATGATGACCAAGATGGTTTAAAGGATGACAAGCGAGTCAAAGTCAAATAAGACGGCGGTGTCACCAAGAGCTGATGACTAAGTCAAGAACGACTTGGCGTAAGGATCGTCTTGGTGATGATCGAGGTCAAGGTCGGAGAGGACGAGAGTCTCATGAGGTGAATCATGTCGAGGTTGACAAGACGAAGGGCGTCATCAATCTTTGTGGAAGCGTCATCATGCACCGTGCATCCGGAAGAAGTCGGCATGTAAGCTTAGTGTAAGACTTAGATTTTGTGTTAAATTTGAGTCTAAGGATTGCCGTACTATTAAGAGGGATGCAATCATTGAAATCACTTAGACAAGTCTCAAGTGCTCAAAAGTGGTCTATCCTTGTCTAAGGTTAAGAAAACCTAGTCACACTTTGTTCACCTAGGTGTAGGTGGGTTGGTGTGAGGGATAGAAGTGTTGGTGGTGCCGGAAAGTGAGGATTGTAGGTCTCTCTTGGATTCTTTGTGCAATCTGATTTTATCCCTTGGGATTTGGGTAGTGAGACCTTGTTAGTTGTGTAGCCCTCGTTCTTAGCTTTCCGAAAAGTCCGAATTCGTCGAAATCGGAGTCCGGGATCAAAAGTTATGCCCGTTTTAAATCAAATTTCTTTGCGTCTTTGCCTAGGAGATCCGGAGTATCCGGATTAATTGTCCGGAGACTCCGGATGATCCAGAGTATCCGGACAATCCGGAGTATTCGGATGATCCGGAGTGTCCGGGTTAAATATCCGGAGTCTCCGGGTTGCCCAGTTCTGTCCAAACGGCTAGTTTTTGGGGTTCCTCTATTTAAGACCCCCTTCTTACCCACTTCAAAGGAGCCGTTGGGGGATGTTTTGCTGGGTATTAGAGGTGTTCTTTGTGAGTGTTTGAGCCCCCAATACTCCTCCCTACTCCTTAGATCTTAGTGATCCCCTTTTGTGAAGGGTTGGGTAGTGGAGAGAGGTGTTTGGATTGAGGATTGATTTGATGAGTGGAGCTGGTTCCTTGGTGCTTTGAGGTGTTCTTCTTAGTGATCTTTAGCTCCCAAAAGCCCCTCCAACCCTAGATCTTAGTGATCCCTTTTGAGTGAAGGTTTGGGTGTGAGAGTGGGTAGTGATCGGATTGAGTGTGATTAGTGTGTTGAGCACTTGAGGTGGACTCTAAGTGAGTTCTTCGGGAGCATTTGTTGCTCTTGGAGGTTGAGCTCTCCTAGACGGCTAGGAGTTACCGGTGAGCTTCCAAGCTTTGTGTGGAAGGCCACCGAAGGTTTGTGAAGGTCCGATTCCGCCTCCGCAAGGAAAGGAATCAAAGAAATGAAGACCGGCGAGTGCATTGTGCAACACCGGGAGGAAGAGGGTTGAAAGAGACCCCGGCTCAAGTGTGACCGAGCCGCCTCAACGGAGACGTAGGATCCCCTCGAGGATCCGAACTTCGGGATAAAATCTTCATGTCTCCTTCCTTACTTCGGTTTACTCTTTTGCTCATCCACTTAATTTGCTTTCGATTATTGTGATTAGATCAATTAGATTGTGTCTACTGCATCTATTCTTGCTTGTATCCTTACTTTGTTGCAGTAGAGTAATTTGTATCTCTTGAATCAAAGAAGTAATTAATTTTGTTGCACTCTCTCTGTTCTAACCGAAACAGGCAACCCGGAGTATCCGGTATATTGATCCGGAATATCCAGACATACCGGAGTATCCGGACTAAATATCTAGAGTCTCCGAGTTGACTGTCTCGGGCTGAATTGTTTAAGTTGCAAAACTTAATTATCCCAATTGCTTCCGCATTATCTCTGACAGATTAATTTAAATTGGGTATAATTTTGTAATCGCCTATTCACCCCCCCTCTAGGCCGACATCCCGGTCCTTTCATTTTGAGGTTAGTAGCTACATTTATATTAAGTCTAAACTCTAAACTAAAGTAACTATGTTATCATATTCTATGCATGTATGTTAGTAAAGAAGGGCATGTGATAGAGAGGTTTCTTGGGGTTCAACATATTTCTGACACGACATCATCTTCACCAAAGCTAGCATTGGATGGTATGTTACAGTTTCATGGTTTATCAATTTCTAGAATGCGAGGACAAGGACATGATGGAGCACCAAAGCAATGACGCATATTGGATGAAAATCCATATACTTTTTATACCCATTGCTTTGCACACCAATTGCAATTAGTGGTTGTTTTTGTAGCCAAGTGCTGTTCTTCTGTCTTGGATTTCTTCGACTACATAACCATGATTGTCAAACTGTTAATGCTTCTTGTAATAGAAGAGATCAATTGGCACAAGATCATCATGGCAAAATTGTGAACAAATTAGAGACTGGTGAAATTTTTTTCGGGAAGAGGAAAGAACCAACAAACTAACCTTGTAAGGCCTGGTGATACTTGTTGGGGCTCACACCATAAAACCTTGTGTCACCTTCTTCTCATGTGGGATTCGGTCCTGGATGTATTAGAGAATTTAAGTGATGATGCCACTAATGCCACACAGAAAACCACATCTTCAGGATTATTGGAAAAAATGGAGAGCTTTAAGTTTGTATTTATATTGCATCTTATGATCAAAATTTTGGGCAAGGCTAATGATCTATCACAATGCTTGCAAAAGAAAGATTAAAATATTGTTCGTGCTGTAGGATTGATTGGGACCACACTAAAGACAGTTGAGATAATAAGAAATAATGTTTGGGGTGAGTTTTTCGAAGAGGCAAATGCATTTTTGTCTCCGACAAAAGATTATTGTGCCAAATATGTGTGATACAATACCGGTTAGAGGTCATTCAAGAGGTCGTTGTGGCCAAATGGTTACTTATTATGATCATTTCCATCATCAGATATTTATTGTGGTGCTTGATCAAATTATTGTTGAGATGAATAATCGCTTTGGTGAAAGATCTATACAGTTATTGCAATGCATTGCTTGTCTTGATCCAAAGAATTTTTTTGCCAACTTTGATGAAGACAAATTAATTGAACTTGCTAAGATGTATGCTGATGACTTCTCCCAATATGATTGTTTAGTCCTTAAAGACCAACTTGGCACATTTATTGCTGATGTGAGAGATGATCTAGATTTCACATAATGTACTGACCTTGGAAATCTTGCTCTGAGGATGGTTCAGATCGATAGACACATAGTTTTTCCATTAGTATATCGTCTCATTGAATTGGCTTTGATTTTACCGGTGGCAACTGCAACTGTAGAAAGAGCATTCTCAGCTATGAACATTATTAAGACTGATTTGCAGAATAAGATGAATGATGAGTGGATGAATCATAGAATGATATGTATATTGAGCGAGACATATTTGCAAGCATTAATGTTGAAAGGATTTTGGAGCGTTTTCAAGGGATGAGATAACGTAAAAAACAACTATCTTGTGCTAGTGGTGCGTTAACTTCTTACAAATGTAAACTACATATTCTTTGTATTTATTCATACACATGCAACATGTTTGATTTACTCTCATATGTTGTATTAATGTATTTGTAGGTTCTGGTTCTTGTCCTACTATTGATGAAGAAATAGTGGGATAGGATAGAGAGCAAATCTTTGTCATTTTGGTACTCAAATCATATTTCTATTATGCTACATTGTCTATGTATCACATTATCACTTATGATGTTTTATGTTGAAGAATTGAGCAAAATTTTCATATTGTATTTGTGATGTACTTTTGTTATGTTGTCGTATGGACATCAATTGATGTTGTTAATAGAATATTAATTTTTTAAAATTCAACTCAGGATAAGTTTAAATTCTAGATCCGCCACTGATAACCACATCCAAAGTTTTAGAGCACACACTCTCAACAAAAAAATTTTAGCCGCACGAGACATCAGTCATGACTCATGAGACTCATGACTCATGGCTGGGGCATGACCGCATGAGTGCCCCCTGCACAACCACAAGCTGCGCCTGCACGACACTGTCCTACTCATTCAGAGGCGTTGACAGGAGCCGTCGGTTACTGCGAAGGGATCTTCTGTAAACGTCAGCAGGAAATAACAGCCCAAAAACGAGAAGTCGTGAGATACAGCAGAAGGGCAGAGTGTATACAAAGAAATGGTCATTCGAACTTTTGAGAGCAGTGTATCTAATCAATCTCTTAATACTAGTTTTATGCCCGTGCGTTGCTACGAAAAACAAAATTGATAACAAAAAATAAAGATTAAAATATAAAAAAATTATTTCACAAAATCAAACATCTATCTTTAACGCTTCGTTTTTTGCGAAAGCTGGCTAATTAAAGCAACGCTTAGGGATGAAAACGGAGCGGATTCGGTCGGATAGTGACATTTCCATATCCGCTCACATTTTTTTCACCCGGATGCGGATACGGATACAGATAGTTTAAAAACGGATCGGATATTAAATCGATATCGGATAATAATAAAACGGATAGTAATCGGAGTCGGATCGAAAACGAAAACGAAACCGAATATTTAGTCGGATAATATGTAAACATCAAAACACAAGTTTCAACACATAATCTCCTTGCTGTAACCTGGCAAACGGCATGCCATAAACGAGCAACAAGTCATTGTACACCACTATAATTTCAATGGACAAGCAGATAAGTAATAGCGAGCACAAGTCATTCATGGATTAATGGACAAAATTAAAATCAGTTCAAGAACCGGCTGCCATGAATAACTTCCATACATTCTAATCACTAGTCGGTTCATGTACAAATACACGACCATATGTCAACAAATTCCAAATCTAGCCAAGTCCTACACATCACAACAAAAATGAGGCCAAATCCAACACATATTCCTACAAAATTTCATTTGATTTACATATGATCAAAAGAAGGAGAGAGGGCAAGAGGAGGGGGAAAGTTTGGCCTTACCTTCGTCGAACGGCGGCTTCGGCGGATGTCTAGTAGGTCTCATGCAAGAAGAAGGGAACAAGGGGTCAAGGGCGCCCATGGGAGCGAGTCGACGACTAGTGACAGCGGGGCGGCGCTTCGGTGGGCCGATGCGGCAGAGGCGGTAGTGGGGCGGCGCTGTCTGGTGGTAGGGAGCCAGAGACGTTTGGAGGCGACGGTGGGGCGGCGCGCCGGTGGGTGGATGCGGAGATGCGGCGGTGGGGCGGTGGCGGTGCCGTCCGGTGGAGGTGAGCCAGGGAGGGTTGGAGCCTGGAGGCGGCGGCTAGCGATTTGGCGTCTGGCAATTTGGGAGAGTCGCGTACTCGCGTCAGCTACCAGTGTCCACACTCCACAGTCCACGCATGCGATTTGGGGAGGCAGGCTGCGTTGGAGACTTGGAGTCTTAGATCGCTTGGCGCTTGGGCCTTGGGGTGGGCCTGCACTCAAGCACTCAGCATCCAACCGGCCAGCAGCCCAGCACCCTGCTCTGACATCTGAGTATACGGATATTCGGCATCCGGATATCCGTATCCGCTCCGTATCCGTCGGATATCTCCTCCCCCATATCCGCTCCGTGTCAAATGCGCTTCGATTCGGATAATTATCCGTATCCGTATCCGTATCCGTCGGATGTCAGATTCTTTTGCCATTTTCCTAAAAATGGATATCGGATACGGATACGGTCCGGATATTATCCGCTCCGTTTTCACCCCTAGCAACGCTTCGTTTCTTGCGTAGGGCAATTAAGCGGCAATTAATAACATGGGAAGAACGGACCACTGCCACCAAGTGCTGCTTTAGAATAGTAGAGATATGTTGAACTAAATTAACGTGAGACTCACGTATGCTTATCATCAACACCATTTCTTTGCGGCCTTCTCTTCCTTGCCTTTACTTCCTATGCCATTCTTCCCCCTCACAGGCTCACAGTCACAGCTACAACTTCGCTTCAATGTCGTCAATTTCATGGGCCGTATCCATTTCAAGCAATCATGTTGCGACCACCTCATCTCCTCCAGTAACTACGTACACAATATACTAGGTGATGTTTACAATTTGCTAGACAACTATTGTTTACCAGTACATTTCTTTTCTAGTCCCATGTATAACTTTTTTATAAAAAAGTTTGGTTTCCTTTCGAGATGTGATAGATGTCACTTTCCATACTTTCTTACCACGAAAGACGCTACCGCTAACATGTCACATTCTGAAGGTTTTGCGCATAAAGATAGGGCTATTATTGTAATTACATAGAGCTAGAAAAAGTGATGGTTTCATCATCCATGGAGTAGTGCTTCTATGTTTCCCTCATAATATAAGTTGATACATCTTGAAGCAAATGAATGGGTAAATAATCACCATTTACACTTTGTTTATGATTTAATATTTGTACAGCTTAAAAAAAGCATTGAAGCACCTTTCTTTTTTCACGTCTTCCTACATTAGTAAAAAATAATAAAGACCATAGAATTGACGCTTTCTCCAGCAACTTTTTTTAAAAGGCATAAGGTTAACCGCGATTATTATTTGCATGGATGTTTTAAAAATTTGTGTAAAAGGATAATAACAGGTATAGTTTATTTTAAAAAATTACCGTTCTATATATAAAACAAAAGTGATCCCTTATTTGGTCTTATAACTTTTTTTTTCTTTTGCAGATCTAATCCTCATACGTAGGGCTGGAAAAAAAGCTCGTGGCTCGTGGCTCGGCTCGCTCGAGCCTCTCAAGAGGCTCGTGGCTCGGCTCGGGCTCGAGCCGAGCCTACTTTTCAGCTCGCAAACACCGAGCCGGGCCTGCTCGGCTCATGACTCATGAGCCAAATTGGCTCTTGGCCCCATTCTGATGAATTTAGTATGATTAATGACTTATATTTTTAGGAAAAAGATGATGTTGAGACAATTCCATGTCCTACAAGTGTGATATAGAGCAACTAAGCAAATACTATTATTTAGTAGTAACTAGTAAGTTAATATTATTCACTTTGCAAATATATGAATTATTGTATAAATACTTAATTTTCTCGAAAATGTTACGGCTCGGCGAGCCAACGAGCTTCATGGCCGAGCCGAAAGCCGAGCCGAGCCGGTTTTTGGGCTCGCCTCAGGGCCGAGCCGAGCCTGGCTCGGCTCGCCACTAGACCGAGCCGCACCGAGCCGAGCCGAGCCGGGCTCGGCTCGGCTCGTTTCCACCCCTACTCATACGTACGAATTTTCCCGCGCTGAATCAACAGCTAGTCCAACTTCACACACAATCGTGTAGTCCCCAGTTGCAGAAAATCAACACAACTATCATGGCACCAGCCCATGCCCAGACTTTAGTACCCCTCACCACACTCCACCCCCAACATAACCACGGTCAAAACCCAACCTGAGCTCAACATCTCACCCAGAAGGGCAAAAACCCAAACCCAAAAAGCTAAAACCCCTACGCCATACCGCTCATCTACCTCCTCTCTCCCATTCCCCAACACCACCAGTCCACCACCGCCATGGCCGCCTCCCACCGCCTTATCTTCCTCCTGGCCATCTCCCTCGCCGTCACCGCCTCCCGCGCCCACAACATCACCGGCATCCTCGATGGCTACCCGGAGTACTCGCTGTACGACAGCTACCTCTCCCAGACCAAGGTCTGCGACGAGATCAACAGCCGCAGCACGGTCACCTGCCTCGTGCTAACCAACGGCGCCATGTCCTCCCTTGTCTCCAACCTCTCCCTCGCCGACATCAAGAACGCGCTCCGCCTCCTCACCCTGCTTGACTACTACGACCCGCAGAAGCTGCACTCCCTCCACGACGGCTCCGAGCTCACCACCACGCTCTACCAGACCACCGGCGACGCCTCCGGTGACATGGGCCACGTTAACATCACCAACCTCCGCGGCGGCAAAGTCGGCTTCGCATCCGCAGCTCGCGGCTCCAAGTTTCAGTCCACCTACACCAAGTCCGTGAAGCAGGAGCCCTACAACCTCTCCGTTCTCGAGGTCTCCGATCCCATCACCTTTCCAGGCCTCTTCGACTCCCCGTCGGCCGCGTCGAGCAACCTCACCGCGCTTCTTGAAAAGGCCGGGTGCAAGCAGTTCGCGCGGCTCATCGTGTCGTCCGGGGTGATCAAGATGTACCAGGCGGCCATGGACAAGGGGCTGACGCTGTTCGCGCCCAACGATGACGCGTTCCAAGCCAAGGACCTGCCGGATCTGAGCAAGCTGACGAGCGCCGACCTCGTGACGCTGCTGCAGTACCACGCCTTGCCGCAGTACGCGCCGAAGGCGTCGCTGAAGACCATCAAGGGCACCATCAAGACCCTGGCCTCGAACGGCCCGGGGAAGTTCGACCTCTCCGTCGTTGCCAAAGGCGACGATGTGTCTATGGACACCGGCGTGGACACGTCCCGCGTCGCGTCCACCGTGCTCGACGACACCCCGGTGGCCGTCCACACTGTGGACAGCGTGCTGTTGCCGCACGAGCTCTTCGGTGGCGCCCCGTCGCCGGCGCCGGCACCCGGACCGTCAGGCGAGGTACCAGCGGCGGCTCCTGGACCAGAAGCCTCCTCGCCGGCGCCCTCTCCCAAGGCTGGCAAGAAGAAAAAGAAAGGTAAGTCGCGGTCACATTCTCCACCCGCGCCCCCGGCTTCTTCGCCTGACATGGCCCCCGCCGACGCGCCGGTTGGAGACGAGGTGGCGGACAACGCCAAAGCCAAGAAGAACGGCGCCACCGCAGTGGCCATGAGCTTTGCGGCAATGGCGGCCTCTGTCGCGCTGGCCGGCGCGTCGTTCTTGTGAACGGCAGGTGTTCGACGTTCACCACTCGTTGTTTCCCTCTGGGCATGCATGATGTGATGCGATCCGGTGTTGCTTGTTACTTCGTGGGCTCCATTGATATGTTGCTTGTTACGTCGTGGGCTCCATTGATATGCTCATCCGAAGTTGTTCTCTTCTTCCTGGTTTGCTGGTTGGCAGGTTGTTTGGTAGGTTGGATTCGATCCTCAGGTGGAGACGGTGATTGTGATGCCTATTTTGGTAGTTTTAGAGCTCTCGGAACCAAGTCTTTTGAGTCCCAACTTTTTCTTATGATTGTGCTTGTGCTCCTCCAATTGCCTTCTTCTAGCTATCAAGAACTCCATTTCACATCCACTATCTTGCTCAGGTTATACTTGCAATAATGGTTGCACCTTCTAGATTCTACATTTCTACTCCAGTTATTGGCGATCTTATTGCATATGCGGTTGGAGGAATGGAATTGATGTGGCCAAAACTGTACTAATGTGTTTCGTTCTTTGGTAGTGAAGTAATCGGGGAAAAAAATTCATTACAACGGTGCTGTATATCTAGATTAGTGTTATGTGTCCCGTTACGTTAATCTTTATGTAAGAAGCAATTAAGTGATAAGGATTAAAGTGCATGAAAGTGTTTGGAGATCGATGGGTTGGGTTTGCATGAAAATTACGCAACGGAACGTTTGGCGCTAAGACTACGGTATGCACTGTTACATAGAATTTGTGGGCCCTTATTAAGCATGCATGCTACCTGGTGGAGGTTCGTGGGCCATTTAATCCCATATACGGCCACGAAATTCTCATTTTTTTGGCTGGGACTCGGGACGGTTCGCATTAGTGCCTCACGTGCCCAGGCGAACGATGTGACCTGTGTAAATGCAACTGCACGGAGTTTGGATTTTGGAGGCGCGCAATCGAGTCTTGAAATCGATCGCATTTTGAAGCCGTTCACCCCCTCAAATTTACTGCTTTACCTTTTTACCCAGTACACAGTACACACACGCGCGACAGTAACGGCGCTGGTTGGGGATGCAAGTCATGTGACTGCGGTCTGCACTGAGCCTGGCATCGCGGACCCACATCCTTGCTATGTGCATGGCGAACGCTGGTGGAGATCGTCAGAGTGCGGTCCCTATAAAGCTTGGAGAAGATGATGGCCTTGGCTGTATTCGGATGGCGACTTCAGCATATATTAACGTGGTTTCGTCCCGTTTTTTGCCATCCTTTTGGGGAATCCTGCCTGCGCGGCGCATCGTTTGTACGCTTCTTGGCTGGACTGCGGTGGCTGCTTCCTGCTTTATACAAGTTCCTTGCGTCCTTTGGCTTAAATCCAGGGCAAAGTAGCCGGTGATTTCCTCGCTGTGAATCTGTGATGGTACGTAACGTACGTCTACGGAAAAACTGTTTTTTTTTTCTTGATAAAATAGCCACAGCATTACCGTGTTTGTGTGTGTGTATATACACACGATTTGGGAGCGGAATTTGCTATCTATCAAATATAAGATACATAGTTATGGACCAAAAGGACAAATCACTTACCTGCTTCAACTGCGATGGCGGCAGCGGCGGTGGTGGGCGGTGACGGTCGGACAGAGGGCTGCGATGTGACACGACGACCAAGAGAATATTAGGGAAGCAAGGTTGGCACAACGGCAGCGCATGGCCAACGGAGAGAATATTAGGCCATCTCCAACAGGTTCCCTATCCCATTCCTCATCTCTCAAAATGAGTAATCCGTACAAATCTTCGTTTCTCATCTTGCTCCAACAGAGTACCTATCCGCTTCCCCATTTATGCAGAACGGAGAGAGGTTCTCGAAATATCGGGATTCCCCGTCCGTTCCCCATCGCATTCCCGAGCTCTGGTCGGTGCTCTCCCGCGCCCGTGAGGAATCTGCGAGGAGGCGACAGCTCTGGCCTCCGTCGTCGCCACCGCTCCGTCGTCGACCCAGTCCTCACCGCTTGGTCCTCGTCGCCGCTCCGTCGTCTACCCGGTCGTCGCCGCCGCTCCATCCTCGACCCAGTTATCACACCACCCAGACCGGAACGTGTTTCCCTCTTTACTTCCGCGTCGTCCTCGCCCCCGTTCCTCCCAAACACACCGAACGACCACCACAGATCGGATCTCCTCCGCTCGGCGGCAGCGACCTGCGGCGGCGCCGAATCGATCCGTTCGTCCATAGCCTCGCCATGGCCAGTGGGTGGCGGCCATGGAGGACTACCCGGGAGGAGCTGCGGACGCCGCCCATTGCCGCTCATGTCCATCGTGGGGTGCCCGGAGCCTGCACTCGATCTCGGCGGCGCTTAGCTCCCAACAACCGCCCATGAACACGCTGCCCTCCCGACGTCGCCAAGGCCTCCATCCTCGCCAGTAGTGCCAAGACCGGCCCGACCAGCCGCGCCATGACCCTCCGCCGGAATCCTCAAGAAGGATCGGCTCCTCAAGCACCGGACCCGAGTGCCGTGGCCAGATCCGCATGTTTCGGCCGTCAGTCTCCGGCGATCCCTCCCAAGGCTGCAGCCTGCTCGATCTCGAGAACCTCAAGTACCTCCCTTTATCCTTCGCATTATTGATCCCGAATTGACATGTGCAGATATTCAGATTATAGTTCTAATTATCAGTGCTATAATGCAAATGGGCAACCTTTTTCATCTCTTGGGAATTAAGGAACTCGGGGAAGCATCACGCAATGTGATAGACTGATAGCAACTAGTATAGAACTAGTTGGATTCACAAATGCCAAGTCATGTTCTTTTATTTGTGCAGGTCTGTAATTCAGGGAAGAAACACTAAATTAGTAGTGATCCAACACTAAATTAGTAGTGATAGACTGATAGCAACTAGTATAGAACTAGTTGGATTCACAAATGCCAAGTCATGTTCTTTTATTTGTGCAGGTCTGTAATCTCTTTTATCACTAAACCAATAATCAGCACTTCAACAGACTTGTTTGCAGAGCTCAGTTAAACATGTGCAGCCACATTAAAGTTTCTATTTTATATATATGCCCGTGCCCACGCCCTATAGAATGAAAATTGAGGGCTTGTGCTTGTTTGATGTTTGTCTATTCAAACCTCCAACCAACCTATGGCCAGTGGCATGCCAATCATTTTGAAGGTTTTAAGCACATACCCAATAATATTTTGCAGACGAATTGAGTGAGGACGTTACAGTTGCCATGAGAAAACGTGCGGAGATTGATTCTAAGCACCTGATTGTGTTGGTTGAGAACGATGAAACAGAATGGAATAAGTATCCTATCTAGCACATGTTTTGGTTGCCAACTAATTTGATTGTTACGCTCGACACAATTCACAATCTGCCATTTCGTGATGATTGATGTTGTCGTTAGAGAGTTAATACAACATTTGGACAACCCAAATTCAGATCATTTCTACTATGGACTTACACATATATTGTTGACTGAAGTATGTAGCTCTATCTCAGGTTTAGAATTAGTAAATTTAGGTATAAGTCACTTTTCATATGCAAGTAGTTCACTTGCCTACATATCAAAGTCGAGTGAACTTGGCAACTTGGTGGAGTACTGCTAACCAAAGAATCTCCGTGTAGAAACTAGAAGCACACCAAGCACAGCTTTTCTAGGTTACGCTACTCATTTCAAACAAAGATGTGGAAAAGATTATGATCACAGAAGTTTTCCAAAAGAAAACATGCACCAATGTACAATCATCACAAGAACAAGTAAGAAGTTTGTGAGATAGCTATACATACCAACTTGGAGTAGCCCTCACTTTCCTCTCTTAAAAGGTTGAATTTAGTTTCTTTGATAGAGAAGTCGTGTGTTGACTCGACCTATCACCAATTATTAGAAGCAACCATTAAACAACCACACTGCCAATGATTAACATAAACATTTTTTAAAAAAATCATGCATTTTAGCAAATTAGGTAACAAAATGAGTAGAAGGGCATTGTTCAAGAACCATGGTCAAAAAGCATGGTCATTGATGTGACACAACACATTTTATTTTATGTGAACACACAAAAGGTATCAGCATTAGATGATACTAACATGAAATCCTGACAATATGTATGGTATTAGTATGTGACACATACCTCCTTGGATTTTAAATCCTGGCCCTTTGCCTTACTCTGTTCAACCTCCCAGAGGAACTCTTCCTTCAAGTGTACAAGTAGAGGAAATAAAGAAAGCTGGGCCGTAGACCGGAGGATCAGCAAAATAGTCTCGGTATAGCCTGGCATGCCCTTCCTCTCTATTGCGATGTATGTATTGATGGCCAACAATAGAACCCCCATGGCGTGGAGCACTCACACACTTATCTTGTTGCTGTGCTAGATATGCTACTGTAAGAAGAGATTCATCGTCGTCATCCGACGATGAGTCTTCGGAGAGGAAATGATGAACTAAGTTCTGACGACTCATTGAGATATACTAGATAATGAACATTCAGATATGGGCAAGGCTTGGAAGTGTAAATGACTATGTATATATAGCCTCAAAATCTAGCCGTTACAATATAATTTGTCATACAATATAGCCGTTACGTTGACCGTTTGAATAAATTTTTTAAATTCCTGCAATTAAAAATAGTGAACAATTTTTTTTCGCTAGAATTTGTACGGGGCTCATACGGCGGTTACGAAATATCATTATAATATAGGAGTGACAAAATAGAGAATGATATTTGGGGAATGCTGTTGGAGAGGAAAGAGATATAGGGAAGGAATCTTTTTAGGGAATTCTGTATATGAGGATATAGGGAATGAAATTTGAGGAATGCTGTTGGAGTTGCCCTTAGGATAAACAAGGTTGAGGCAGCATGGCTTTTTTTTTCTAATTTGAAAGTCACAAACGATCCGAAGGCTGAAAAGAGAATGATTCGTACCCTTGATACAAAAAATTGTACAGAGGGAAAAAAGGTGCCCTCAGAGACGGCTGTTGGGAAAAACGAATAGTTTTTTTCGGAGGGAAAATATGATTTTTTTTGAAAAAAAAATAGATCGGGACGAAAAATAGACCAATACATATTTTTTAAATTTTTCGAGGGTCTTTTCGTCTTTTTTCTGAGGAAAATGGACCAGGACGGGGAAATGGGCAAAGATGTACATTCCAATTTTTCGGAGTGCCTTTTCCAACGGTGGAGGACCTAAGCATAATTATACATTTTAAGGGACTTTTTTGCAACGGTGAAGGACCTAAATGTAATTACGTATTTTTAAAGGGTTTTCACGGGAGAGCGACGCGTGGCATAGCTCGTTGAACTCCAAAGCTCCCAACTTTAGTATATAGGATATTTAGTCATAGAATAAATGTTCGGTAGATAGAAGCATCCTTACCGAGCATATGTATCTCACATAGAAAAATTGTACTCTTGTGAGCAGTTCTCGTCGGGTTGCTGCTGCTCCCCTAGATTTTTTTTGAAAAAAAATAATATTTTTTAATGAAAAACTATAGAAATAATATGCTGATTAAAACAAACAAAACTACCCTCTGTAGTCATTTGAAATAGCGACAGATGACTTTTCGGTAATAATTACCTTTCTGTCGTCATTCCAAATGGTGACAAAGGTATTCAACCTCGGTCATCGTAGCCAAAACGCCATTCACCGAGCGAGCAAACAAAGAAAGAAGGATAGAAGAGGGAGAGGGGAAAGAGGAGGAGGGGAAGAAGAAGAGGGGGAGGGGAAGAAGAAGGGGGAGAGGAGGGGAAGAAGAGGAAGAAGAAGGGGGACATGAGGACGGGAAGAAGAACGGGAGGAGGAGGAAGAAAAAGAGAAGGAAGAAAAGGGGGAGAATGAGGAAGAAGAAAGTGTCGTGATTTGCAGATAATTTTTTTTTGTTTATTTGAATTAAAATTTTAAAATATAATTTAGTGAGTAGATTAATTATATCATAAGTAATTAACTATGTAGAGTATTAATTGTTATTTAGATAGACGACTTAACGACCAGATTAATTAAGTTTGTAATTAGTTAGCTGTGCAGAATAGCAATATTTTTTTTAGATAGACGACTTAGCAACCAGATTAATTAGGTTGGTAAGTAGTTAACTGTGCAGAATAGTAGTAAATTTTTAGATACACGATTTAGCGACAAGATTAATTAGGTTTGTAGAGTAGCAATAGTTTTTTTGCATACATGGACTAGTGACCAGATTAATTAGATTCGTAAGTAATTAGCTGCATAGAGTAGCAATAACTATCTATATATAAAACTATGCAGGATAGTGTGTAGTTTAAAAAATA
This sequence comes from Rhipidocladum racemiflorum, assembly GCA_036346355.1. Taxonomy (NCBI): domain Eukaryota; kingdom Viridiplantae; phylum Streptophyta; class Magnoliopsida; order Poales; family Poaceae; genus Rhipidocladum; species Rhipidocladum racemiflorum. The sequence continues at coordinate 62,224,519 of CM070576.1, read as the reverse complement.
AATTTATGTATGCCTGAAGTAGTTGTTTCAAGTAGTGTAGAGTATGTCATCGTGTTACATAGGTACAGAGGTATTAAGAATTTCATGAAACGCTTGACATGTATGGATGAATGAGTGCAATTTAAAATACACTACAGAGAAGGAGTTCTGCATATGGGTGCACAAGGGGTGGAACTAAGTCATTTTTTAAATGCCGTGGCTAGCCTGTCACGTGCAGGGGAGCAATCCTAGAGCATGGTTACAAGATGTTTATACCTATGTAAAGCAAATAATGCTCGCTTGAGTACCATCCTCCCTAGGAAGCTGCACGGAGTAGGATGTCAGAGACAGGATTGTACGTACTGGGAGTTAGTGGAACTGAAGGGGCCGAAGTCGTGGAGTTCGTATGCAACAATGGTGATTGAGAAAGGGTGGCCTTTAGTGTTGTTGGCGCAAGCATTTCAGAAAACCAATGACGTTTATACAACACATGAAGATGTTTTTGGTGATGAACCAGAGGAAGTTGGGGAGAGCAGCTAAGGTTGAGAATGCTTAGTGAGGCACAATGTTAGTTCGAATCAGGAGGCAGTGCAAGGCGAGAAAGTTGATGTTCCAATGCCAGAGGTGCATGAACTAATGTGTGTGGCAGACGAGGGAGAACATATTGAATCGTTGGTGCAATCGATAGAGACAGAGAGCTAGGACTACGATGCTTTAAGTAATGATAAAAACGATTAAGGGTCTTTCCCTGGGGAGTGGGATGAGTGTCAGTTCGATAGGTTGGTGCTCAACGAGGGGGAAGGCTCAGGCTTTGTTGCGAATATAATATACATGGAGATTGTGGGCAACCTGGATTTAGAGCCACGTGCCATCATATTTGCAATATAGCAGAGGTTTCAATACACCATAAGCTATGCCAAGTCATAGAGAGCAAAACAGAAGGCATTAGAAGCACTGTTTGGTACGTATGAAGACTCATATTATAACTTACCAGGTATGCTTCAGGTGATTAAGGAAAGGAATGCTATGGCTTATGTCGATATTTGTGAGCAGCCTTCGCAGCACTTCCATGGGAAGATGGTACTCAAACGGGCATTCTTGGCTTTCGGCGCATGTATCAACGCGTTCAGACACTTCCATCTGTTGTTATGCGTGGATGAGACATTTCTTACTAGGAAGTACAAAGGCCAGATATCGACTGCATAGGAGTAGATGGCAAATCAGGTTCTCCCATAGAGCTCGCATTCATGGAAGGTGAGAACATTGATAGTTGACTCTGATTTCTAAGGAACATGAAAGCCGACGTCGCGGATCAGCTGTGGTCGTTCGAGAGGTTTCAAATAGGATGGCAAAAGATGGACTTGGCACCTCACAATGGAGACTTCTACGGGGCCTCCGGGGATGACTTTGACCGTCCTACCATGGGGATGCTGTGGTGTCATCGAAGGGTTAGTACAATCACCTTTATCATCAATTATATAATGATTTACCATATTTCATACTAACAGGCGCCTATTTCACTTTTGTGCAGCCGACTGTCACCCTAGTTACGTCGCACGCTTCATACCTGGAGTACGTAGCGATGTTTGACCAGCTAACGGATTATCGTATCATCTGGCGCATGTACCTCCCAGAGCTCGTCGGCGCGTGAAAACCTCAGGGCATCTCGTTGCAGTACATCAGTGACGCTGCCTTCTGGCTAACACGATGTCAACTAGTTTTCGGCGTGTTCATAGAGACCTACGTTGCCCACCGTGTTACGAGGCAGTTCCATCTTCGATAGGCATTTCCCGTCCTACTGGTGACATCGTCCCGCCGTGCATCCAGACATTAGTTCTCTTTTACATCATTTTTAATTGCATCATTCTTTGGGATGTTCTTACTAATGAGGTTATGTTGCGAATCTCTTTATGCAGACAGACACGCAAGGGCTTTGTTAGTAATGCGAGTTGGGCGACATGCATGTTGCCTCGTGCTCAACAGTTGGCGCAGGCGTTGGCAGACGTGCACAAGGAGGCCACTCCTTACGACCACAGCACGTATTATGGGTACATTCGGTGGTTCAGCCCACGCACATGCGTTCGAGTTGTGCGTGTCGTCGACTCACCTCCGAGGCACATGCCCTTCATGGCGGACACCTCCTACGCAGCCATACTTTGATTTTCACCGATCGGTTAGTACTTCTTTTTACATTAATGTAATGTAAATTGTAACAACTAACTAGCTTTAGAATGCGTGCACAGAGCGATCTTGCTAGGGAGGCTTCGGAGGAGCTGGTCTCACTAATGGCCAGAGTCGGTCGGGGGGACAAGTTGGAGGTCACTATGGACTACTTGCGAGGGGTGTTGCAGCGTGCTTACCAGAAGACCATTCGCATCGTGCAGGTTACGTCCTGTAGGAGGCCTAGGGACAACAACGTGGTACAGGTCCACGGCTGTTCCTCCACTGTACGTGGGCGCCACATGCTGCACACCGCACCTGGGACAGCGCACACGAAGACTGACCCTCCTCCTGACGTGCCAGGGGGCTCCAGCTAGCACCATTCTGCATCTAGTGCAAGACTTCATGGCAAGATCTTCATGGATGACTGGAATTTTGTTGTCTTGTTATGTTTTAGACCTCCAATGTTGTTTGCAATGCTTGTTACTTCCAGTTTGACTGGAGTTATAGTCTTCTACCCCCCTAAACGCTCTGTTTGAAACATTTGAACACCTCTAGGCTCTAGCTGAATGTTATGAATTATGAATTTCCACTTTCTAGTCATTTCTATCCATCATTGTTCTGCAGTAATCCCATGACAATAATCCCATATTTGAGTGTTTGAGGTATCTAATGCATGCTTTGTTGCTCACATTTATAACGATCTTATCGAGCCAACTCGAGTTTATAACGAGTCGAGCCAAGTTGAGTTTTCAGCTCGTTAAGATAATGAGTCGAGTCGAGCTGGCTTGTTATCTTAACAAGTTAACCGAGTCGAGTCAAGTCAGCTCGATATCCACCCCTATGTGGTAGAGTATTGCATTGAAAAGGGTAGCAGTTGAGAGGAATCGATTATGAATTGGGCTTGCTATTGGAGACTAAAGCAGAAAAGATGTGGGGTGATCAAGAAGAGATAGAACACACACAGTTTGGTTGGGCAGTCTATATGTGAGGAAAACAAGTTCAAGGTAAGTGTTCATAGTGCACTGGTGTATGCGTGAGCAATATACTCTAATACTATGTAAAACAATCAATGTATTGCTTGAGATTAAGTAGATGTACATGTGATGCATACGTCTTAAAAAAGTGTTATTAATGGAGAAAAATAGAGGTATGTAGCTACATGATTCATGTATGATGAAGAGTTGCTAGGTTTTTAAAAACCTTATTATGCTCAATTATTTTCTTCCATCAAAACTCATACTTTAATCATGTTTGTCAAGTTGTATTTTCCTTCAAACTTCTATTATTATTTTTAATGTGTATGCTGTCTTAAAAAAAATCTAAATTCTCAAACACATATGTAATGCCATTTGATATTACAAACTTTAAAGGGAATCTAATCGCGCAAATGGCGTGGCCACCCTGCTTGTTGGATTAGATGCCAAGAGCATTTTGATTATTTTAAATAAAAACAAACTACTAACAAGATAACCGTGTATCGGTCAAAACTGACAAATATTCATGGACAGATAGAGTACAATACTAATCTTCAATAAAACACTTTCGGGAGGTTTCCATAGAGCTCACGCTAGCCACCTGTCCAGCCCGCAGTTTTGCGCAAAAGCTCCTCCATTTCTCAAATTACGTATAGGTCCCTGCAAATGTACGAAAGGGTCCTTTGCGATTTTATGTTAGGGGGATTTTTTTTTCTCGGATTGCGTTTAGATCCACAATTCGTTGCTTTACAGAAAGAGGCTCCCGTTAAATGCGAATCGCGAGCGAACCCTTTTCTAATTTTTTAGGATAGTGATCGGGTCCAAAAATATAACAAATAGGTCCCCGCTCTTTGGGTCCAGATCTTTTATCCGTTTTTCCCGAAAAAAATATTTTCGTGCTCCGTTTTCCCGGAAAAAATGTTTTTGAGGTTCTACACGGCGTGCCGCCGCGTTTTCGTGTCTAGTAGATCTTGAAGAGTTTGAAGTCCCTGAATCCTGAAATAATTCAACTTACCTGCATTCCTTTTATGTTGTCAACACCTAATGGCTGAAACTTCTGGAATCTGAAATTCAACAGTATTGCATGTGGGATTCTCCTGCGTGTTGGACGACGTGGAAAGTGGAGTAATTTTACCTTGCATTATATTAGTATTGTCGGTGTTTCGGGCACCGGCAATACGAATTTATGGTCGGATGGGGTCGCGCGCTCCCTCTCCCCGAATGGTCGACTCAAGGAGTCAGATGATGTATACTGGTTCGGGCTGAATGTCCCTACTCCAGTTCGTTCGGTGCGGATGTATTGATCTTTGGGCGATGAACAAGGGGTGTACAAGCGGCGAAGTCGGTACCGTCCGATCCCCTTCGTGCTTTGGCTAGGGAGTCGTGGCTTCCTGGAGTGCCCCTTGTTTTTCGTCTCTCCCCTTTCTCTCGGGCCCCGCCTCTCCTTATATAGACGGAGGAGGCGGGTTACACGGGTGTTTAGGAAATCCACTAGAAAGGGGGCGTGCATGTCTCGGAGTCTGGCTCCTGTCTTGTCCGACCGTCCCCTGCTCGTCCTGAGGCAGGGTTGGTGGCTCTACGATGTGCGGTCTTGCGCGAGGATGCCCGGATGACGCCTTGCGTGGTGCTCCTGTCTGCCTCGGCGGCTTTAATGGCGCTTGACTTTGCCTTGGCCTCGGGAGTGGGCGCACTCCTCTGCGGTGTGCCAGGCGATGGGACAGGGGCTTGACTCCTTCGGTGGCTCTTCGGCGATCTTGGGAAGGGGCCGCCTACCCGTCTGACGGACGCCAGAGGACGCCGCGCACAAGGCGGCCGTCGACATCGGGCGTGGGCCATGCCGCCCTGTCGCAGTGGAGCTTGAGCTTCAATATTAGCGGCCGGAGGATGCCGACCGCTCGAACCGAGTCCGCCGACCGTTCGGTCGGCCTGCCTGTGTCGGGGCTCGCTCCCCGCGGCCCAAGTACCTTTTGGTGGTGCTGGGCCTTCGCCATGATTGGTCAGCCCGTTCGTGCTTCCGGGCTGATGGGGGTACCCATGGCATGGGTACCCGTCAGTAGCCCCCGAGCCCCGGAGCGGGTCGGAGAGCCGCTCGGGGGTTTAACCTGGCGGTGGTAGCTGTCGGCCCGGAGGTCGGTGATGCTAGGTCGGCGTATCGCACGAGCCGCGCCCGACCTAGAAGGGGCCGGTGTCTTGTGGCGCACCGGTGGAGTGTAGCTCAGAGCCCCGAGCGGGTCGGAGAGCCGGTCGGGGGTTTAGCCCGGCCGTGGTAGTCGTCGACCCGGAGGTCGGTGATGCTAGGTCGGCGTGACTGCCTGGGAGCCGCGCCAGCCTAGAAGGCCCGGTCGCGAAGACCCGGTGGGTGTAGCCTCGAGCCCCGAGCTGCCTGAGCCGGCTTGGGTTTAGCCCGCCGTGGTAGCCGTCGACCGGAGGTTGGCGGTGCTTAGGTCAGCTGATCGCTGGGGAGCCGCTGCCTGGAAAGAGCCCGGTGCGCACCCGGCAGTGTACTTCGAGCCCCGAGCGGGTCGGAGAGCCGGTCGGGGTTTAGCCCGGACCCTGGCAAGCCACGCCGCTCGTGGGTTTTTTCAGAGTCGGGTGAGCGAACGACGCTTGCCTTCGCCGTCGGCTTGAACGTCGTGCTCGTCGCGAGCTACTATTGGGTAATCCGAGTGGAACCTTGGCGATCTCCTCGAGGGATCGTTTCCAAGCCGACGTAGCTCCCGTGGGCGTCAGGCCGCCGGGCGTTCCATAAAAACCTTTCTTACTCATCCCGCATCGGGCTGCCGGGTCGTCGCCAACCGGGCGCGGTGGCCGCCACTCATCGATGAGCTCCGCGGAGAGTGTGAGGTATGGTCTCGGACGCGGGCCCACGTTGATTGGGTCGTCATGACCCTAACTAGGGGCCCTCTGGGGCTCACCGCGACCAGCCCCTCGCTCTCTTTTACGTGTTGGGCGGCTTTCATTCCACCGGCCGATTCGGCCTTCGTAACCCTCGACGGCAGTCGGCCTCGGCGCGAGCCCGCAGCCGCTGCTTTCCGAGGCCGGCGGCCCAAGAGGGCCGTTTTCATACCTTTCTTGGCGTAGCGCCTACCGATGTAGCCGGGCGAGGTCTGCGGTCTGCGTGGCGTCTTGCGCGAGGCGTTCGCTCTGTCGGGCGATTAATGCCTAGTGGAATTTAAATGGGCTACGGGACGCACGGGCGAGGTGACAGTCGATGGTTCGGCGATCGCGCTTGTCGCGAGGAGGCGCTGGCCATGCGAGGTTCGCCGCCCGTTTCGCCAGCGCCTATAAAGGAAGGGGAAGCGGCGTGGGGAGCAAAACCTTCCGCTCGTGCCTTCGCAAAAGGAAAAGAGAGAAAACGCAAGGGGAGAAAAAAGCTTCCTGCTTCGTCGCGCCGTCCCCCGCTTCCCCACGCACTTTCGAGGATGTCGCTGACCCCGCACTTGGCCGCGGCGGGTCGCTACCTCGGCTTGGAGAGGAAGGAGCTCCTCCCACCCGGCCGGGGGGCCCGCGTTCGTTCTGGACGACGAGGCAGAACGCGCGGATTGGAACGCTTTGGAGGAGGAGATGGAGAGGGTCCACGCCGACCTCACTCGCCGCTGGCGCCAGCGTCGAGTGAGGAAGTCCATTGCTCAGAGTCCGCTTGGTCGACGGTGAGTCGGCGGGGTTTTGTCTTTTGTGCATCTTTTGACCGAAAAGCGAGAGGCCCAGGCAGAATTTGCGGCGCTTGACATCCCGAGCGGTAGACAAGTCGATGTTCCTCCGGCGTTTGCACAGCCGGGGGAGTGCTATAGGGGGAGAGCTGCTCGACGCCCGGAGGGCGCTTGTTGCCGAGCAAGGGAGGGTCGCCGCGGCTGGTCAGCGGCTGGGGGAAGTCATTGAAGCCTTGCGGGAGGCTCAGCGACTTGCGGAGTCCCTGACCGCCGAGGGAGAGCGGGCCAGGTCGTCCCTGGCGGATGCTGAAGCGGCCAAGGCTTCTGCGGTCCGCGCAGAACGGGCCGCTCGGGCGGAGGCCACCCGCCTCCGAGAGGAAAACGAGTCGGCCCGCAGGGAGGCCGACCGGCTTCGCGGCGAGCGGGATCTTGCTCGGGGAACTCGCGACGGCGAGGAGCTTACGCTCGCGCCGCTTCCGATCGAGAGGCGCTTGCCAAGGTCGAGGAGGAACTTCGTGCCAAAGAAGCCTCCGTGGCTGGTGAGTTGTTCAATCCCTTGGGAGCCACTGCGACGGGCGTCTTCTGACACTGTTTTTGTTCCTGCAGGCCTGCAAAAAAGCCTTAGCGACGCGCTGGAGTCGCGAAGGGTGGCGGTGGAGAAGCGGGATGCGGCGGTTGAGTCACATGACTCGGCCCTTGTGGACAAGCGGGTGGCGGAGAGGATGCGGCGAAGCGACGGCCGAAGCGGTCCTCCGTGGGCATCCAGTATCTGCGGCCGGTGTTCGGACTTACTCCAGGCCCAGCGCCATCCCCACCATACTCGGATGGGTCCCCTGAGCGCGTTGAGGCGTCGGTGCGGGAAGCGGCGGTGCTTGGCGCTTCCTCGCCAGTCAACACCGTCTCTTATTATGACGGCGTCGACCTTGAGGCGGTCGGGAGCGGTGTTGCTGCTGACCGAAGTGATGAGGAGATCGACGCATTCATGGCCCGGGTCGACCCGTGCGCCCAAGAGATTGCCCGCCGGATCTCGCCGCGAGAAATCCTCCGTCGGACGGAGGGAGATGATTAGTTTCCTTCTCTTCTTTTTCTTTGTAGTGTATGTAATGAACGTGATCGCCCCAATCGGGCCCGACGTGTCGGGCTGCTTTTGCCCGTCTACCTCGTGCTTCCTCTGTGGTTTGGGCAATCTTACGACCATAGCTATAGGGCCCGCAGGGGCGCCCTGAGAGCGTAGGCGTTGCCCCAACTCAGTCTGAAGAAATCACGGGATAGGACAAGCTACCTAGAACGCTCGCTTCGCGGAGGAGAGGTGCCTAGGTCGGACCGTCTCCTTTGCGAAGGCTCCGCTTGGTCGGCTAGAACGTTGCCCTGAGTGGGGGTGCTTCGACCGTCCCTAGCGTCTCTTGCTCGGAGGGCTTGTTTTCCCCCTACAGAGTGCCACTTCGAAGCCGTAGCCGCGGGGGCGTAGGCCGTAGTACCTTGGTCCGGGGGAAATAGCCGCGAGGTGGATAGCTTGGTCGGTTGGGGTACGGCTCAGGGTAACGACTTGTGCGCTTTTTAACGACGACCGGGGTCGGTCTATGCTGACTGATCAAGTTGCCTTCCGCTTGGGCAACCTCTTTTTTGCGAAATGCTACTCGGGAGCCGTGGCCGCTGGGGCTTAAGCTGTAGCATTTGGTTCGAGGAGGTTGCCCCGAGGGAGTTTGTTTGATCAGTCGGCTTGCCGACCTAAATCGAGAAAGGCTCCATCCGACCGGCGCTTGGCCCTTCGCTCAAGTAGCCTCCCTTTTTGCGCAAAGTGCTACTTCGAAACCGTAGCCGCGGGGGCGTGGGCTGTAGCATTTTGGCTTTGAAGAGGTTACTATGAGAGAGGGGGGTGCAGCTCGGTCGGAGCGGTTACCGAACATCGATCTAGGTCACGACCCACAGGGTCGTAAAGGCAGCCCCGAGTGGTGCGTGGGGGCGAGGGTGCGATCGCCACGCACCGCTTGAGTTTTCACAGGTTTTTTGAAAGAGATTTATGTTTTTCCTTAGAGATAAGGGCGGATTAACTCGCCTTGGAGGTCGCGTCGTCTTTGGAACTGGGACGCTTCGGCTTCCGCTCATTGCGCGCGTTCTTGGCGCTTCTGTCTTCCGTGCCTCCCACATCGTAGGTTATAAATGGAGAGAATCTTTGGTGCGTTCGTTATTACGCCAAAGCTTTCACAACACTTCCTTCGCGCGCCATGGCGGACCGTTATGCTCGGCTCCACGAGGAAGTAGGCGCTCATCGAGCTTGGCTGCAGGAGGTGGCGGAGGTCGAGGCCGAGGTCGTTTCGCGAGGACATACGGCGAGTTGGCGTCCTTGTCGTGGGCGTTCCTCGGCTGCGGGAAGTGAGGGCGCCGCTGGTGCAGGCGCTGGTTGAGAGGCGCCGTGCGCTGTCCGGCTGGCGGGGTGCACACCAAGACAACGGCGGGCGGTTTGTTCTTGGTTGGGGTGATGCGCCTCCGTGAATGAATAAAGTGTTTCTTTTGCCCTCTGCTCCCTTCTCTTTTTTTTTCTTCCTCGAGGATTTTCTACTTTTGCGATCGGCCACATTCGTAGTCTTTGGGACATAGCGGGTCCGGTCAGCCGTGCTTGTCACCGGAATGGGTTGGTCCGACCAACCGTAAGTCGGTTATTCGTGGTTTTCGACATGGGTAGAGTACTATTTTGGGACCTCTGCTTTCGGGGCGGAGGTCATAGTACTTGTGGTAGATCAGGGGCGAGAGAGAGAGAGAGCACTCGGTCGATCTTTCGGCGATTCGCGACTTCTTTGTTTGGAAACTTATCGCATGGTACGTAGAGAAGGCGGTGATTAGGGATAGAACCTTCTCAACTTCTCTATATTCCACGCGTTTGTAAGGAGATTTCCTTCTGTCCTTGAGACGGAAGGTGCGGGCGAAGGACTTCCGCGACGGTGAAAGGGCCCTCCCAAAGCGCGGGAGAGCTTGTGCCTGTCCTTCGCGGATTGGACTTGACGCAGCATACCAAGTCGCCGACTTGAATGAGCGACCGCGAACTCGTCGGCTGTGGTAGCGGCGCGGCGCCTTTGGTATTTTGCCGATCAGAAGATCGCGACGTCTCGAGCCGTCGAGTCGGTCGAGGTCATCTTCTTTGTTCCTCGATTGCCCGTCTTGGCGTTGTAGTTCTCAGTATCCTTGGCGCGCGTACTCAAGGTCGGTCGGGAGGACAGCCTCTGCTCCAAACACCAAGAAGAAAGGAGTGAACCCGGCCGACCGGCCTGCGTGGTTCGCAGACTCCAAAGCACGGGTTGTAGCTCTGGCTGCCCACCGTCCCGCGAATTTCTTGATCGGTGAAGATTCGCGGCTTGAGTCCTTGGAGGATCATGCCGTTGGCTCGCTCGGCCTGGCCGTTGGCTCGGGGGTGTGCCAGCGCCGCCCAGTCGACTCGGATATTGAAGTTGTCGCAGAACTCGAGGAACTCCTTTCCGTGAATCGCGTCCGTTGTCGGTGATGATGGAGTTGGGCACCCGAACCGGTAGACAATATCGCGGAAGAAGCTCTGCCTGGGCCGACGTGATCTTTGTCAACGGCTTGGCTTCGATCCACTTTGTGAACTTGTCCACGGCGACAAGCAAGTGAGTGAAGCCCCTGGCGCCTTTTGAAGGGTCCGACAGGTCGAGCCCCAAACCGCGAAGGGCCACGTGATGGGGATCGTCTGCAAAGCTTGCGCAGAAGATGCGTTTGTCTGGCGAAGAATTGGCATCCTTCGCGAGTGCGGACGATTTGGGTTGCATACCTTTCACGGTCGGCGGTAGAAACCTTGTCGGAAGGCCTTTCCTACCAGGGGACATGGCGCGGATGGTGTCCACACACCCCGCCGTGGATGTCCAGTAGAAGGTGCTTCCCTTGGTCGGTCGGAACGCACTTCTGAAGGATTCCGGATGGGCTCCTCTTGTAGAGGGCACCTTCGACCAGGACGAAAGACTTAGCCTGCGGGCGAGGCGCCGAGCCTCGGTGGTATCGGCGAGGAGCGACCGCTTGTCAATCGATCGACAAGCGGTTGCCTCGATCGGTTTCGACGGTCGGGGCGCCCAAATCGACCCAGGCGGTGAGCATCTGGCGAAGATCGGCGGAGCGCCCGCCTTTGGGGTCGATGGCGCCCTCGGCGCTTGGGTCCAAGCGGATTGATGGGTCACGAGGTCGGAAACGAAGATCCCTGGGGAATCGGCCCTTTTCCTGAGGCAAGGTTGGCGAGGAGTCGGCTTCACCGTTGTAGCGTCGATATCGTGATGGAGCTCGAAACCCTTGAACTTCTCCTCGAGCTTGCGGACCTCCAGGCGATGGCGGCCATCCGAGCGCCACGGGCTCGGTGGCTTTCATCACTTGGTCGACAACCAGCTTGGAGTCGCCGTGAGCGTAGAGCCGTCGTGCGCCTAGGTCGGCGATTCAAGGCCGTTGACGAGGGCTTCAGATTTCGGCGACATTGTTGGTAGCGTCAAAGAGTAGACGGATAGCATACGGAGCTTGTTGCCGAGTGGGGAGATGATGACGATCCCGCGCCGGCCCCATTCTTGGTGTAAGACCCATCAAAGTACATCGTCCAAGACTCGGGTCTTCGACCCGCTGCGAGGACTTGCGCTGTCCACTCGGCGACGAAGTCCGCCAAGACTTGGGACTTGATCGCCGTCCTGGGACGTCACGATATGTCGAGGCCACCGAGTTCGAGAGACCACTTGGCGATTCTTCGGTGGCGTCGCGATTTGCGGACGACTTCTCCGAGCGGCATGGAGGTTACCACGAGATGGGGTGTCGATCGAAGTAATGGGCAAGCTTCCTCTTGGTGATGAGTACCGAGTAGAGTAGCTTCAGATCTGAGGATATCGGACCTTTGTTTGGAGAGCACCTCGCCGACAAAGTAGACCGGTCTCTGCACCTTGAAAACGCGGCCTTCCTCTCGCTCGCTCCACAACAAGTGCCGCTACCGACGACTGAGTCGTGGCGGCGATGTAGAGGAGTAAGGGTTCCTGTGGCTCGGGCGACCAGGACCGGAGGTGAGGTCGAAAGGCCTTTAGTCGACTAAAGGCTTCCCGAGCCGTGGAGTCCAGAAAAGTGGTCGGACTTCTTCATCGGTTTGTAGAGTGGCATCCCGCGTTCACCGAGGGATCTGATACGACTTAAGCGCCGTGATGCACCCCATCGACCTTTGAACTCCCTTGAGATCATTGATTGGCCCCATCCTCGCGATAGCGAGATCTTGTCGTGGTTGGCTTCGATGCCGCTCGGAGACAATGAATCCCAAAGAACTTGCCCTTGGGGACCCGAAGACGCATTTCGGGGTTGAGCTTTATCTTGCGAAACCATCGGAGGTTCGCAAAGTCTCCTCCAGTCGGTGATGAGGTCGTCGGCCTTCCTGGTTTTGACAACGATGTAAATCGGCGTAGGCTTCGATGTTACGGCCAATTTGGTCCGAAAAACACGCCGCATACATCGGATGCGTGGCGCTGCGTTTTCGGACCAAAGGCATCGTGGACGTAACAAAGACGAGCCGTACGGGGTGATGAAGGAAGTCGCAAGCTGATCGGACTCCTTCATTGCTATCTGGTGGTAGCCTGAGTAGGCATCCAAAAAAGAAAGGGACTCGCACCCGGCGGTGGAGTCTACGACCTGATCGATGCGAGGTAATGGGAATGGGTCTTTCGGACAGGCCTTATTGAGGCTCGTGTAGTCAACACACATTCTCCATTGCCCCGACTTTTTATTTACAAGGACGGGATTGGCGAGCCACTCGGGGTGATGCACCTCCCTTACAAAGCCGGCGGCCAAAAGTTTGGCGATTTCTTCCCCAATGGCCCGACGCTTTTCTTCGTCGAAGCAGCGCGAGGTACTGGCGGCCGGTCTAGATCCCGGTCGAATGCTCAGGGAGTGCTCGGCGACCTCCTTCGGGACTCCTGGCATGTCCGAGGGTCTCCATGCGAAGACGTCTCGGTTTGCTTGGAGGAAGTCGACGAGCGCGCCTTCCTATTTGGTGGTGAGGGCGGCCCCGATCCGCACGGTCTTGGCGGGATCTTCGGGATCAACAGCGACCTCCTTCGTGTCCTCCGCGGACTTGAAAGAGCTAGGCCCCGACTTGCTGGAGTCGGGGGCGGATCCGGAGACCTTCTCCCTGAGCTGGGCGAGCTCGGCGGAAGCGACGACCGCCGAGGCCAATTCACAGCTGCTTTGCTCGCAGTTGTATGCGAGCTGGAAGGATCTGCGACCCGCAGTGATGACACCTTGTGGCCCTGGCATCTTCAGCTTGAGATAGGTGTAGTTGGGGACTGCCATGAACTTCGCGTAGCAAGGTCGTCCCAGGATGGCATGGTAGGAGCCGGGAAAGTCCACAACCTCGAAAGTGAGGCTCGGTGTGGAAGTTGTCCGGCTCCGAAGGTGACGGACAGCCGACCTGCCGAGGGGATGGGCTGTTGGCACAGTGCGACGCCGTGGAAGGCGCCTGCTCGGCCGGAGGGCGGAGCGGGGGACCCCCAGGGCGTCGAGGGTCTCAACATACATGATGTTGAGGCTGCTGCCGCCGTCCATGAGCACCTTGGTCAGGCGTTTCGTCCCCACGATGGGGTCGACGACGAGCGGGTAGCGTCCCGGGTGCGGGATGTGGTCGGGGTGGTCGGTCCGATCGAAGGCGATCGGGCATTCCGACCACTTCAGGTAGGAAGGCACGGCCGGGGTCGCCGTGTGTACCTCTCGGTGGGCGAGTTTCAGCCGTCGCTTGTCGGCGTAGCACTCCGTCCCTCCGAAGATCATGAGGCAGCCGTCGAGCTGCGGGAACTCGTCGGCTGGCTCATCGCCCTTCGCCCCGGCGTCGGGTGTCGGGTCGCGCTTCTTCCCCTTGCCCCGTGATGTCGTGGGGTTTCCGGAGAGGAACCGCTTCAGGACTTCGCAATCCCGATACTTGTGTTTGACGGGATAGTCGTGGTTCGGGCACGGACTATCCATCAACTTCTCGAATCGGTCGGGCGTCTGCCGAGCCTCTTTGTTTGGCGGTCGGTCGGCGGCGGCGACCATTCGCCTTCAGCGACCTGCTTCCCCTTCCGCTTTCTTTTGTCGTAGGCGGTCGGAGGGTCTTGGCTCGAGGTGGTCGCCTTGTGGGCCGTCTTCCTTTCGAAGATGGCCCCCACGGCCTCCTCGCCGAGGCGTGGTTGGTGGCGATGTCGAGGAGCTCCTTGGTGGTCGGGGTTTCGCATGCCCCAACTTGTGGACCAGGGCCTCGCCGCGTGGTGCCGTAGATGAAACGCCCGACGACGTCGGCGTCGCGGATGTCGGGGAGCTCGTTGCACTGCTGGGAGAAGCGGCGGATGTAGTCCCGGAGGGTTTCCCCCGGCTGCTGCTTGCAGCTCTTCAAGTCCCAGGAGTTGCCAGGGCGTTTGTACGTGCCTGGAAATTCCCGACGAAGAGGTTCGTCGAGTCGGCCAGTGCCGATGGTGTCCATGAGCGGTACTCGAGCCAGGCTCGAGCTGAGTCCGCAAGGTAGATGGGGAGGTACTGGATGATGAAGGAGTCATCCGTCGCTCCCCCCGCTCGGAAGGCGAGCCGGTAGTCTTCTAGCCAAACACTGGGGTTGGTAGCCCCTGTGTACTTGGCTATGTTGGTCGGAGCCCGGAATCTGGTCGGGAAATCGGCGTTGCGGATCTGGCCGGGTGAAGCAGCGCGCCCAGGACCGTCGAATCTGGGTCGGGATGGTTGCGTCGCCCATTCTCGGCGACTTGCGAGGCACTTTGCATCGGTAGCTCTCCTTCGCGCCTCGAGGGTGGTGCGAAGATCATACTTATCCCCCAGGCGATGGCGCACCGGGGTGTATGATGCCTGGGGGAGCTCGTGGAGCGGGGCCGTCTTGGCTGGGCTCCGTCGATCCTGCGAGGGGGAGTGGCCCAAGCGGCCCGAGGTGGCGCCCGTCCGTCGGGAGCCAGAACCTTGGGCGTCTTTGAACGACAAAGACGTTCTACCACCGGAGGTTCGATAGGTGGCCTTGGCCACGGCTCCGTTGGCTCGAGCAGCCCTCGGGCGGCATTGCCGCCGCAGCAATGTTCTGGTTGGCGTGAGGGAAGAACGGAAGGCCGTTCGTCTCCTCGACCAATCGATGCACTGACGCCAGCGCCGCAGCGCCGCGAGACGGGTGGTGGGTTAGGCTGACGGCGCTCCAGTTCGGCCTGGAGCTTATCGAGCTCGGCCTTTCGAGCTTCTAACTCCTCGCGCTGTCGCGAAGGTCAGAAGCGTTATGAGTGCTTTGTCGTCGTCTTCCGCCGGGATTCCTCCGCCGCGCTTCGTCGCGGGAGGAGGGTCCCGAGGGTAACGGGGTGGAGGATGGCTCCGCCGCACCGTCATGTTGCACTCAGCGGAGTAGGCCCTAGGAGGGACACTCCTTGTCGAACTAGAGCCATGGTCGGAGGAATCCGCCAAGAGGTCGTGGAGGGAAGCCGCCAGAAGCCGGCCATGGCCACGAAGCCGCGAGCTCGTGGAGGGCGGCTCCGCCGCCGCCGCATCCGTAAGCGATGTCGCGCCGGGCAGCGCCGGCTACGACGGCCCGCCAGCGTCTGCAAGGGGCCTCGAGGCCGAGGTTCTTGAGGACGCCAAGAATCGTATCGAGCTAGCGAGGGCGCCGGTCCCGACGGCAGCGGAATGAGAACAAGCTCTCCGCTGGCGGTGGCAGCGAATCGAGGGCGCCAAAGCGGATCCGGCCCTCGACATCGGCGAATCGTGGTGGGAGGAGGCCATCGAGGAGGAGAAATGGGAACCCGAGGATGAGGATGTCGGTGAAGACGCGCGAGGGCCCCCACTGGCGCGCTAATCGGCAGTTTCGGCACCGGCAATACGAATTTATGGTCGGATGGGGTCGCGCGCTCCCTCTCCCCGAATGGTCGACTCAAGGAGTCAGATGATGTATACTGGTTCGGGCTGAATGTCCCTACTCCAGTTCGTTCGGTGCGGATGTATTGATCTTTGGGCGATGAACAAGGGGTGTACAAGCGAGGCGGGGAGTCGGCTGTCCGATCCCCTTCGTGCTTTGGCTAGGGAGTCGTGGCTTCCTGGAGTGCCCCTTGTTTTTCGTCTCTCCCCTTTCTCTCGGGCCCCGCCTCTCCTTATATAGACGGAGGAGGCGGGTTACACGGGTGTTTAGGAAATCCACTAGAAAGGGGGCGTGCGTGTCTCGGAGTCTGGCTCCTGTCTTGTCCGACCGTCCCCTGCTCGTCCCGAGGCAGGGTTGGTGGCTCTGCGATGTGCGGTCTTGCGCGATGATGCCCGGATGACGCCTTGCGTGGTGCTCCTGTCTGCCTCGGCGGCTTTAATGGCGCTTGACTTTGCCTTGGCCTCGGGAGTGGGCGCACTCCTGCGGTGTGCCAGGCGATGGGGCGGGGCTTGACTCGCCGGTGGCTCTTACGGCAGTCTTGGGAAGGGCCGCCTACCCGTCTGGGCGCCGAGGCAGCTGCGCACAAAGGCGGCCGTCGACCTTTGGCGTGGGCCATCTGACCCTGTCTTGTAGTGGAGCTTGAGCTTCAATATTAGGCGGCCGGAGGATGCCGACCGCTCGGAACCGGAGTCCGCCGACCGTTCGGGGTCGGCCCTGCACAGGTCGGGGCTCGCTCCCCGCGGCCCAAGTACCTTTTGGTGGTGCTGGGCCTTCGCCATGATTGGTCAGCCCGTTCGTGCTTCCGGGCTGATGGGGGTACCCATGGCATGGGTACCCGTCAAGTATATATAGTAGTAGTAAAAACTAGATCTAGCAATTTATTTGTTGATGATATTTCTATTATTTTACTATCAAAAGGTATAAATAAATACTAGTTAATTTAATCTATTGGATAAAAAAATAAACGGTCCATATATATTGAAAAGAGCTGTGAAAGAAAAGGCAGCTGTATTAAATCCCAATCTCTATTTCTTCAGTAGAACTAGGCCAATAAGCGCGGCGCACACCCGAAGGAACAAGGATGAGCCTAGAGGGGGGGTGGGGGTGAATAGGCTATTTTTGAAATTTTACACAAAAAAAGTGCTCTAGAAGAAATTAAGATAGAGTGCACAAATCTAGCAAGACGGAAGCTAAATATTTTAACAAGAAAAGCCTAAAAGATCTAGGTTCAACTAGTGCCCAGTCAGTTACAGAAAGATTAATAACAAATAACTAAACAAGCATAACAATAAACTGAAAAGAAGACAGGAGACACAAGGATTTTTCACCGAGGTTCGGAGTCAAACTCCTACGTCCCCGTTAGAGCACTTCTCAAGAAGTATAGCTCCGCCAAAAGCTAAAACCACTAGCTTTTGGGTATTTCACTGAGGTGACTCTTTTACCACTCCGACGAGGTGAGTCCCTAAACCTCTTACAACCAATGGTGGCCTTCCACAAGCTTCTTTGGAATGGTCGCACCAAGCTCTTTCTAAGCCGTTTAGGAACACAAGGTTCCAAGAGTAATAAACTATTCACTAGCTAAGACTCTTGGTTCACAAGAACACACTGGCTAGACTAAGCTTGGAGCAAAATTGCCTTTTGGAATTTGATCAACAGAGAAATTTGTCTCTTGGAAGGTTTTTGAGCTCAAGTATGCTAAAAATGGCAAAGAGATTCAAGAGAGGCTCAAAAATAACCTTTCTAAGGCTCATGTGATCCTTATATAGCCTTCCAATCAGAAAAAATAACCATTACAAGCTTTTACTAGCCGTTGGACATTGTGAGAATATCAAATTTGACAAAAATTTAGTTGTCCCCGGACTAAGTTTAATTAGCCCTCACAAAATGTTCAATGCACGCCGGACTGAAAGTGTCAAAAATCCCATTTGCGTCGGACTATTCCAATTGGTCCGGCGTACACATGCTTTGAGCAGAAACCAGTCCGTCGTGAAACAAAGAAAAAACAAATTTACGCCGGACTAAAAAAATTTGGTCCGACGTATAAGGTAAACTTACTTGTTTCAATCAGAGGAAAGCTTTGAGAAGAGAACACATTCCATTAAGTTTCAAGTTTACACCGGACTAAAAGAATTTGTCCGTCATGAACTATGAGATTTGGTCCGGCGTGAACGGCATATGCTTGGTTTGATGTTCAATGGAATTGAGCACATCGCCGGACTAAAAAACTGGTCCGACGTAGATGGCAAATTCTCGGTGCAAGACGAGTGAGGGATTTTTATCGCCGGACTAAACGGTTGGTCCGGCATGAGAGAGATTTTGGTCTTAGTGAATGAACGACTTGATTTTGATTGAAGGAAAAGAAGCGACTTTTACTCCAAGTAGTCTTGACACAATTCTTGACCTAGGAACCAAGGTGCTAACTTGTGTATAGTCCCTCTTAATAGTATGGCAAAACAAAAGAAAAACATAGCTATATGGCTAGAATCAACTCCCAAACCAAAACTTAGAACAAGAAATCCTTAGCCTTCATTCTTCAACCATATAGGCTTTTAATCCATCAGGGGTGATTTACTTAAACATCAACACCAAAACCAAGTATAAAGCATTAACAGGAATTAGGGGGCCTAGATGCTTTCAACGCCGCGCGCGTGAACGGAAAATGATTTTGTGTTTTTTTTTCGGAGAAAAAATTAGACCTAGATGCATTTTCAAAAATTTTGGAGGCTCGAGAAATATTAGAGACCGAGCTGCAAAAAAATACACACATTTCTGTTGATGAAAATATTTTTTTCGCGGAAAACGGAGAAAGGACCTGGATGTAAAAACCGGAGACCTAGTTGTTATATTTTTGGACACCACCGCTATCCCAAAAAAGTAGAAAAGGGCTCGTTCGCGATATGCATTTAACGGGAGCCTCTTTCCGTAAAGTAACGAACGGTGGACCTAAACGCAATCCGGGAAAATTTTCTTCTCCTCACAAAAAATCGCAAAGGATATTTTTGTAAATTCGCATGAACCTATCTGTGATTTGGATAAATGAAAGGGCTTTTTCGCAAATTGACGGGCTGCCATCTGGATGGTCTCATGGGGCTCCAAACCTCCCGGATATAATAGAGGTATAATAATAATAATACCCAGCGAATAAAAGTACCAGAGGACCTCGGAGAAAGCTTCTGTAATAAAAAGATTAACACTCGCATCAATTTGTTTTTATTTGTCGGCTGGATTAACACAGGACTAATGGAAAGAAAACAAGGCGGGGCATTTTATCGTGCCCTGCAAGGCTGCAACTGTAACTCGATGGGCTCGTGATGGTTTTTTTTTTGATGCAGCGTGCAATGATGATGAGGTTGGTAGAAGGAGTGGAATGAATGATGCAGCAGAGGGGAAACGGGAGGCGCAACAGCTTCGGACCTGTCGCTCTGCGCTGTGCCGGTATCTACCTTGATCTACGTACGCACGCACTCATCGGTCATGATCAGTGGTCGTGGATTGAGTGGTTGACGACGAGCTGGCTCTCCGGCAAAGGTGGGCGAGCAAGCTGCTTTCGGGCGTGCGCGAGAGGGGGAGATCATTGCCGGTTCGGAAACATTGCTAGTGCTACTCTCGCTCGCCATGGGTACAGACGATTCGTTCCTTGGAATTACTGCTGATAAGATTCGCGGTGGCACGGACATAGAAGACGCTGTGTGCTGGGATCTTTTGGGATGACTGGTTGCAGTGCCCGAGCGGTGCAGCCGCAAACGTCTTTGGTGCCTTTTCATTCCTGCGAGGACGAAACGGATTCCACGTCGAAATCCGACTTCAGTAGCGTCGATTTCAGTAGCTGCGAGTGCAACGAAACGATGTTTCACTTCCCAGTTTCCCAATAGAAAATGGTGTCCGGTAGAAAAGGCCCAAAAAGATTACAGCCTTTCACATTCTGTGTATCAGGGAAGAAAATGTGGGCAATTAGGCCCAGTTACGGAACCCAAAGTCAACCAATGAAGCCCATCAGGGCATCTTACCGTTACCTGGCGAAGTATCACCCAAATTAACACAGGACCAAATGAGCAAAAGTGAACATGCTAAATTTACAAGGAGGCCAATGTCACGCGAAGCGGAAATCTAACAGAAAATTGGCATTATTTATACGGAACTAATAATTTGAGGACGCCGATGTCTGGCAAGTGACAGTATCTCTTCACTACCCGTGCTTCTCTTCTCTCTTAAAGGATCTCTTGTCGTGATACTTACGCCATCCTCTTCATCTCCGTTTCCTCCCCAATCCCCTTCTCTCGAACTCAAAATAGTTTTTGTTTTTTAATTTTCCATCAGTTTTTTTAATAAGAAATATTGCCCCAGAAACATTTTCAAAAAATCTCATAAAATTTCAACTCAATTTGATAGCTCAATTAAATTCAAGAAAAGATCCTGCCAAATTAAAGCAAAAACTAAAATAGTAATTCGCCAAAAGGAAAAAGCGTCTTTCGGCTAAACCTGTGTAGAGTAAAAGTGTAAAATGAGAAGTGCGCTTTCCCTACTCGGCTCCCCCTCTCTCCTCCCTCCTTTTCTCTTCAGCCTTGGGCTTGCTCGACTAGCCAGCCCACCAACCCCAGCCTCCTACTCCCTCCTGTGGGAGTCGTGATGCCAGTACGCGCCTCGCTCCGCTCTACTGAAAAGATGAGAAAGTTGCCTAGAGGGGAGGGGTGAATAGGCAATTTAAAAATTAAAACTAAATTCGTCGCAGAGGAAAGAGTATCGGAACTTCCGGTATAATATCGGAACTTCCGACTAGATCGGAACTTCCGGTATTTGTTCGGAATGTCCGATAGACTTTGACTAAGAAAAGAGTCTACTGAAAGAAATAAGCTTCAAGAATAATCTTAGACGCAGTGAAAACATAATTGCTCCAGAAAAGAACAACACCCAAAACACCTTTCCTTCCGGAAAGCTCATCCATAAACCACAAGAGAAGTCAACTCTTAAATTCCCAAATGCCGACACGCAACTATTCCCCAACTCTCGAGATCAACAACTTCCACGAAGGAAGATGGTTGCAAGAGGGAAAACCAAGCGATTAACCAAAAAAAAAATTTAGGCCATAACCCCAAACTTCAAACTTTCACGAAACAAACGGTTTTTCAAAGATGAATTCCCAAGCAAGTCATCATTGCAATCACACACGACTTAGGCCCCGACAACAAGATTTGGCACAACACCGCAATAACTCTTTTAAACCTCGGAAAAAGACAACCACAAGAATAAATTGAAAACTTTCTCCATAAAGCAACCGATCAACCACATTCTTTCCGACAAAACCTTGACACCTAAATCCATGCGACTTAGATTTTTCATCGAACTTCAATAAATTCTTTTTCAAATTGGAGAATGGTAACCCAAGAATCAATCTATAAGTTTCTCTACAAGGCAAACAACAAATCGGCGTCAAAGTCGACCAGGCAACAAAAAGAGGCGCAACCCGAAATTCTTCTATTTCCATCAACCAAAGAAGACAAAACCAAAACCACCAAAAGAACCATCGGTGAGTATACAAAACAGAACATATTTATCATAAATTTCAACCAACCAAAACCATTCGTCAAAGCGGCAAAGGAAATTCGGAGGGTCATTCCACAACTCTTCTACTCGACTCCATCCAACTACCCAATCTTCGTCAGAAAGGTTAAGCACTCTCCAAACAGGAGGTTAAAATTCCATCGGTGATGGCACTAACCGGCCACACCGTCAAACCCATCATTACTACAAACAATGTAAGGTGACCGAAACCCCTTTCGCACCACAACCCACATAATCTCAAAAGTATCAACACAATCAATTCTTTCATAAACATAGCAACATATATTACCAAATGTAACATTCAACATCAAAGCTTAAATACAACATTTAAGCGTAAAACAACGATACCCATACCCATTCCTCTTGTGCAGCAGTGTGTCAAGTTTTAAATTAATTATTCCACTTACACAAGTTTTAATGTTGCTATCCTATGGCAAAGTTTTAAGTAAAACCTAAGCCATGTTTCTAGGTTATCCCACTTCATATTTTAGTTGAACCTATAGTTATGACACTAAATACATATTCCAGGGACCTACAGCCCGCTCTGATACCAACTGTAACACCCCAGCTTCTACTAAGCCCAGAATGTCACCAAACAACGTCCATAACACGAATAACACCATAATTTAAGATAAATTTCAGCAAGCACTCAATTAGAATAATTGAGAATTTTGACAGCATCTCCTTTGCTTATGCAGGAAAATTAACGACATAACAATATATCAAGAAGTAAGACAACCAAGGTATCGATAAGCAGTGATAACAATAGCTACTCATCATCTATGATTTCAACAAGTATCGCTGGCAATAGAATAAGCATCACTAAGTCTAATATGAAGAAACCATTCACTTCTCAATCCCACATGATACACATGAGGGAAAAACAACCAAATAATAAGACCCTACACCAAAGATTATTGTAGACTTAATGCCGTGTCTCCATAACAAGTGAATTAGCTAAATTATGATACTACGTGGAGGAGTGTAGCTAGTTCCCTTTCCCGCGCGCCGATTTCATGGTACCTAAAGAAAACAAACAACACAAAAACACAAGCGTGAGTTCATAACTCAGCAAAGTGTATTGAAAAGGTTCAACAGGGATCAAGACAACAAACCATCATTCCAGTCTCCACGGTATTATCACAACTCATCATATTTAACATTATATTCAACTTTTAAAACAACATGATAAACATCTCATGAGCATCTCATGAGTACCATCCTCATCATCTCATAAACCACTTCATTTTTGTATCTCATTCATGCAATGCAATGCACATGTCTCTGGAATACTCATACCGGTATGGTTGAGTGCACACCCGTCGGCATGCACCCTTTTCCCCCTTCCATCCCGAAGATGGAGGGTGCCTATCACTCTTCCGGTCACCTCGGTGATGGAATCACGAGGTAGGACTTACTCAAACGAATGGCCCCGGACTAGTCATAACGGTTCTCACCGCCTCTACCGGAATAGTTATGACTTAACTCACCGCCAGCCATGAAAATATGCCATGCATGCAAAATGGACAGTAACGTATTCATAAATAGAATATTGCATATCAACATATGGCCTCTCAACATGTAAGACCGTGATCAACAATCAGCGGTAACCTTTCAAAGACATGGCATGAATCCTGTATCAACGACAAGCATTTTAATCATAGCATGAGGACCCCATATCATCGACATTATTTCAATCATGGCCTAATGACATCCTATCCATTATAACATGTGATCCATGGCATGGCAAGACAACATGTTAACTATTCCAAGTACCATCAATCAATTCTAGCGAGACGTATAACATAAAACCCACGCAAAACACTTGCCTTCAACCGCGCAACGGAGTGACGAGAGGTCGAGGGCACTCCGAGGCACACCACCTGCAAACATGTGCTACACACTTAATTCGACTCCTCAAAACAGTACCCACTACACCTAATACGCTATATACTCCAAAACCCCGAAATCACAGATTTTGCCCCGTTCTGGACAGCGGCTTCGAAAAAATCATAACTTGAGTTCTAGAACTCCAAATTGAATAAACGAGTACACCCTCGCGTAGCTTAGGAAATTTTCAAACTTTTTCTAGTTATAGGGAAAGACTGATTCGGACTTTAAGGTTGTTTAATCTAACGTTGAACACGAACTGTCTCAATCCCGTCACAGATTTGACAGCGCTCGGTAAAACAGCCATAACTTCCTAACGGCTGGGCGGAATTTCAATTTCTTTATATGTACGGAAAGATAATGAAATTATCTATAACTTCCTAGAAGTCCGTACGGTCAGATTCAAACTCTAAATTTGCGAAAACGCCTGCCCTAGCTCGGGTTCCCAATCTGCCCGAACCAGAACGTGAATACAACTCTAGATTTCATAGATTCTACCCCATGGCAGCACAACCCTTGATCTAAAAACATGGTATTCACCCTCTACAGCAGCAAGAGGTCTACCCCAAAAGATTCCCCCATTACCTTCTTGGTGAATCACAAATCGACGGTCCAACCTTCGCGTTCCTTCCCCGACTTCCTTCCACGCGCCGTTTCCACCAATCCTCCTCGTCGCAGCCCCTCCCAACAACTTGGACAGCGCCATGGCAGCGAGGAGGAGACCTTGGGATGCGCCCACAAGGGAGGAGAGGGGTGGGGCGGCAGCACCTAGGGAAGGGGCGGTTGGGAAGGGAGAGGGGAGGTGAGGTGAGGGGAGATGAGGGGAAAAATGGGAATGAGGGGAGAGGAGATGGGGGCTGCGCATGGGGTGGGGAGAGCTAGGGCAGCAGGGTTTGCTGCCCCCTCACCCCACATGGGCCAAGTGGATCCCACCATCCGGCCCGCGAAGTTTCCTCAAGCCCAAAACCTCCGGGCGGCCCAAACACGAAAATGGCCCGAAACGCGTTAAAAGTGAAATCTCGGGGTTTTAGTTGCAAAATCCCCAACTTATCCCATTTTACCACATTTTAAAACCTATTATCATAAATTAGAAAGTCTCGACATTCCGTAGTATCACATTCTACCCCCTTAACTGGATTCGACCTCGAATCTTACACTTCAACTCTAAAACAATGTCCACTAGGGACTCATCTTCTTCTGAACTCCACACACCCACGCAAAGACTCAAACAGTGGCAACGACAACGCAATTCTCCAAATCCATCTATTAACAAGAGTAACTTGACTTAGCTTAACTAAGCACAACTTGACATGATTCATCAATTACTTCAAACGATATCATGATTCATAAACTAAGAATGACACAAGCATCCAGAAACACAGCCCTTTTTTACATTAGCATTAAAGCGGTCAACCGAGGTTCCAAACTTGAACCCCAAAAGACCATTTACGCCAAAACCCCATCTCTTCCAATTATTTGACCCCTTTTCACAAGGAATCAAAATTTACTAATGTCATCTTCGTTCATAGCCTACATCGACCATACTTTCTTTTATTTGCCAACCACGTTACACTTTTCATTCTATACTCTCCCAGGAATAACGCACACCCAGGGACATCTAGCTAAGACAATGTCCACGACAAAGTATTTTACATCACAATTTCTATAACATTTGCTTCCACCCAACGATACCTTCAACCAAATACAAACCACGACATCATCAACCTCCATCATCATCCACCCTCATACCACTAATGTCCAGACCTAGCCCAAGCTAGGACCGTAACTCATTACCAAAACTCAATTAGCACTTTTCCCAAGAGGATGTCGCACTCACAAACAATTCACACAAACAACGAAACCCACGAGTATAGCTCTTAGATTATACTCAACAATAACCCGAGACCCTTCTTATTCTCACTCCTATCAATAGTGCAAAAGAAGTACGATTCTTTTGAATCCAAGTAGACCACATACAACAACTCGAACCTCAAAGCGCCACAAATCACTTTGAAAAGAACCCGATAACATTGAAAGACCACCCTTTTGCTTTTCCTAAGTCAAGCCACAAAGGAAAACTCAAATCTCCAATCAACGTGATACAATTCGCATCGGGAGCACCCAAACAAATAGAGACTCCACACAATTCTCTTGTGAAGTTCTTAACAACTAAAGACAACTCGACTCGCTTTCACCACAGCCAAACTTTTCATTTTAACCAAAATCAACATCTTGGAAGAGAAGCGCCACGAAAACTCTCAAGAGAAAGGGAAACTCAAATCCCTTACATAACATAACCAAAATACCATTTATCCATTCATTCCTTTTCATGCTAGAGAGCAATGGAAATCTCGATTCATAACACGAATGCGAATTCTTCAAGAGCACTCCGGATTAGTCATATATCTCTATATGACTTTCTCACCGTCCTGGCTCAACAACTATTTTATGCTTATAAAACGATGTCATGAATCTTTTTCACCATTTATTCGTCATGTAACCACGATACCCATTAACCAATCACAAAGAGACTTCATTCTCTTTGTCACGTGATTGACACCCAACAACATCGATGGTTGCTCAAAATCGCATAAACTACGACGGCGTTAACCGAAAAATACCATATCGCATCACAACCCAACAACCACTACACGCAATGCGTGCAAAACATCGCACTTTAACCAAAGCCAATAACAGAAGATAGCATCAACTCTCAAATCAAACATCTACGTCTAATAACCGCTACCAATTCTCTTAAAGAGAAAGGAAACACATTCTCAGCAGGGAACATTTTACCCACAAAATCACTTATGAAACAATCATAAAACTCACCTTTTTGAAACGCTCGCAAAAAACCACACACGTTTCCCAAATAAATCCAACTCTAGTCACGATAAAATTACAATTTAAGCGCTTAACTCCAGTGTTACCAAAGATAAATCAGTTGAACGCTAAAGAGAGCGTCCCACTCCAACGCTTTGGGTGTTAACCCAAACTCATAGCATAGACTAAACAGATTAACCCAAATCCAATGATTGGCATGGTTCAATACCCCACCACATTTGGAACTCATAAGCCGGTTACTTCAAATACTACTCTTTCATCCATATTTCCAATCATCAGTCAAGTTTGTAACTTGACAAAATGCCACTTAATCGAGGAGATTTTATTGCACACTAATCAAGACGCCTAAACAAAGAGGCGGCACTCCCGAGAAAATTTATACATTCATTTGAATCCGTAAACCTTCAAAAGAAAGTTCGACTCAAATCCCAAGAAGTCCAACACTGTTGCACACAAGCTACAACATCTGCTCTTGATAAAAATCACTTTTCACTGTTCATATAACCACAATTGATTATATCACCAACGAACCGTAGACCATATCTACCGTATGACAACCAACAAGGAGAACCACGTTCTCACAACTCCAGCACAATTACCTTATCAGTTAATCCAACATAAGACGCATATCAACAACTTCTTTTGGTCTACTAACCATGACGAACCATTATGCAACTTATTATCCCAAGCGTAGCACACATCTCTTTACAATTATTCCGGCGTAATCAACAATTACCATGGATATAATCCCTAAGTCACATATTCCATCTCACCAGTTCATTCCACCAATAATAATACTACCCATGCGACACGATCTCCACTAGACATTCCTCATAAATACGGATCCCAGACAGACCTCTGTCAAGAATAATTCAACCTTTCCTACAATCATTCCATATATCCCCATTAATTGATTACACGAATTTTAAGTTATATTGTCGACCCACAATATTAACTGACCCACCAGCTACAATAGGCAGAATTTCACACCATCTTCTTGCTATAACAAGTTCATCAGCTGAGACATTCTATGCTAACGAATCTCATACATCCATTAGATTCCTTAACCCGCATCACTTTGCACACACCACTAATCAACTTTCACTTTGGATCACCCGGCGTCTCGTTTAATCATCTCTTATCAACACAATATTTTAGTTTATCTTTAAATCAACAACCAATTCACTTTAACCGAACCACTAGCTCATATCAACCGAAAACTCTAACTTCGTCATACACTTAACTTCTTAAACATTCGCGTGAATCACGCACCCAACTCTTAAGGAAACCATAATTGCTCGAGAAAGAACAACACCCAAAACACCTTTCCTTAGGAAAGCTCATCCATAAACCACAAGAGAAGTCAACTCTTAAATTCCCAAATGCCGACACGCAACTATTCCCCAACTCTCGAGATCAACAACTTCCACGAAGGAAGATGGTTGCAAGAGGGAAAACCAAGCGATTAACCAAAAAAAAATTTTAGGCCATAACCCCAAACTTCAAACTTTCACGAAACAAACGGTTTTCAAAGATGAATTCCCAAGCAAGTCATCATTGCAATCACACCACGACTTAGGCCCCGACAACAAGATTTGGCACAACACCGCAATAACTCTTTTAAACCTCGGAAAAGACAACCACAAGAATAAATTGAAAACTTTCTCCGCAAAGCAACCGATCAACCACATTCTTTCCGACAAAACCTTGACACCTAAATCCATGCGACTTAGATTTTTCATCGGAACTTCAATAAATTCTTTTTTCAAATTGGAGAATGGTAACCCAAGAATCAATCTATAAGTTTCTCTACAAGGCAAACAACAAATCGGGCGTCAAAGCTGACCAGGCAACCAAAAGAGGCGCAACCCGAAATTCTTCTTTTGCCTTCAACCAAAGAAGACAAAACCAAAACCACCAAAAGAACCATCGGTGAGTATCCAAAACCGAACACTTTTTTCTTTTATTTCAACCAACCAAAACCATTCGTCAAAACGGCAAAGGAAATTCGGAGGGTCATTCCACAACTCTACTACTCGACTCCAACCAACTACCCAATCTACGATTAAAGGATAAGCACTCTCCCAACAGGAGGTTAAAGTCCATCGGTGATGGCACTAACCGCCACACCGTCAAACCCAACATTACTACAAACAATGTAAGGTGACCGAAACCCTTTCGGCACCACAACCCACATAATCTCAAAAGTATCAACACAATCAATTCTTTCATAAACATAGCAACATATATTACCAAATGTAACATTCAACATCAAAGCTTAAATACAACATTTAAGCGTAAAGCAACAATACCCATACCCATTCCTCTTGTGCAGCAGAGTGTGTCAAGTTTTAAATTAATTATTCCACTTACACAAGTTTTAATGTTGCTATCCTATGGCAAAGTTTTAAGTAAAACCTAAGCCATGTTTCTAGGTTATCCCACTTCATATTTTAGTTGAACCTATAGTTATGACACTAAATACATATTCCAGGGACCTACTCCAGCTCGATACCAATCAGAATAACACTGGCTTCTACTAAGCCCGAGAATGTCACCAAACAACGTCCATAACACGAATAACACCATAATTTAAGATAAATTTCAGCAAGCACTCAATTAGAATAATTGAGAATTTTGACAGCATCTCCTTTGCTTATGCAGGAAAATTAACGACATAACAATATATCAAGAAGTAAGACAACCAAGGTATCGATAAGCAGTGATAACAATAGCTACTCATCATCTATGATTTCAACAAGTATCATTGGCAATAGAATAAGCATCACTAAGTCTAATATGAAGAAACCATTCACTTCTCAATCCCACATGATACACATGAGGGAAAAACAACCAAATAATAAGACCCTACACCAAAGATTATTGTAGACTTAATGCCGTGTCTCCATAACAAGTGAATTAGCTAAATTATGATACTACGTGGAGGAGTGTAGCTAGTTCCCTTTCCCGCGCGCCGATTTCATGGTACCTAAAGAAAACAAACAACAAAAAAACACAAGCGTGAGTTCATAACTCAAAGAAAGTGTATTGAAAAGGTTCAACGAGGATCAAGACAACAAACCATCAGTCCAGTCTCCACGGTATTATCACAACTCATCATATTTAACATTATATTCAACTTTTAAAACAACATGATAAACATCTCATGAGCATCTCATGAGTACCATCCTCATCATCTCATAAACCACTTCATTTTTGTATCTCATTCATGCAATGCAATGCACATGTCTCTGGAATACTCATACCGGTATGGTTGAGTGCACACCGTCGGCATGCACCCTTTTCCCCCTTCCATCCCGAAGATGGAGGGTGCCTATCACTGCTTCAGTCACCTCGGTGATGGAATCACGAGGTAGGACTTACTCAAGCGAATGGCCCGGACTAGTCATAACGGTTCTCACCGCCCCTACCGAATAGTTATGACTTAACTCACCGGCCAGCCATGAAAATATGCCATGCATGCAAAATGGACAATAACGTATTCATAAATAGAATATTGCATATCAACATATGGCCTCTCAACATGTAAGACCGTGATCAACAATCAACGGTAACCTTTCAAAGACATGGCATGAATCCTTTATCAACGACAAGCATTTTAATCATAGCATGAGGACCCCATATCATCGACATTATTTCAATCATGGCCTAATGACATCCTATCCATTATAACATGTGATCCATGGCATGGCAAGACAACATGTTAACTATTCCAAGTACCATCAATCAATTCTAGCCGTATAACATAAAACCCACGCAAAACACTTGCCTTCAACCGCGGGCAACGGAGTGACGAGAGGTCGAGGGCACTCCCGGAGGCACACCACCTGCAAACATGTGCTACACACTTAATTCGACTCCTCAAAACAGTACCCACTACACCTAATACGCTATATACTCCAAAACCCCGAAATCACAGATTTTGCCCCGTTCTGGACAGCGGCTTCGAAAAAATCATAACTTGAGTTCTAGAACTCCAAATTGAATAAACGAGTACACCCTCGCGTAGCTTAGGAAATTTTCAAACTTTTTCTAGTTATAGGGAAAGACTGATTCGGACTTTAAGGTTGTTTAATCTAACGTTGAACACGAACTGTCTCAATCCCGTCACAGATTTGACAGCGCTCGGTAAAACAGCCATAACTTCCTAACGGCTGGGCGGAATTTCAATTTCTTTATATGTACGGAAAGATAATGAAATTATCTATAACTTCCTAGAAGTCCGTACGGTCAGATTCAAACTCTAAATTTGCGAAAACGCCTGCCCTAGCTCGGGTTCCCAATCTGCCCGAACCAGAACGTGAATACAACTCTAGATTTCATAGATTCTACCCCATGGCAGCACAACCCTTGATCTAAAAACATGGTATTCACCCTCTACAGCAGCAAGAGGTCTACCCCAAAAGATTCCCCCATTACCTTCTTGGAGAATCACAAATCGACGGTCCAACCTTCGCGTTCCTTCCCCGACTTCCTTCCACGCGCCGTTTCCACCAATCCTCCTCGTCGCAGCCCCTCCCAACAACTTGGACAGCGCCATGGCAGCGAGGAGGAGACCTTGGGATGCGCCCACAAGGGAGGAGAGGGGTGGGGCGGCAGCACCTAGGGAAGGGGCGGTTGGGAAGGGAGAGGGGAGGTGAGGTGAGGGGAGATGAGGGGAAAAATGGGGAATGAGGGGAGAGGAGATGGGGGCTGCGCATGGGGGGTGGGGAGAGCTAGGGCAGCAGGGTTTGCTGCCCCCCCTCACCCCCACATGGGCCAAGTGGATCCCACCATCCGGCCCGCGAAGTTTCCCTCAAGCCCAAAACCTCCCCGGAGCGGCCCAAACACCCGAAAATGGCCCGAAACGCGTTAAAAAGTGAAATCTCAGGGTTTTAGTTGCAAAATCCCCAACTTATCCCATTTTACCACATTTTAAAACCTATTATCATAAATTAGAAAGTCTCGACATTCCGTAGTATCACATGGAGTCCTTCAACCTCCAAGAGTAATGAATGCGCTAGATTCTTGATCTTGAAGAGGTTCTCTAATGCTCAAGATGAATGAATACTTGGCTATTTGCTCTCAATCACACTTAATATTTCCTCACTCACTAGATGATCACCAAGATCAAGAGGAGGGCTCAAGAATGCTCTAGGGTGTGCTCAAGGTGCTCAAGTGTTCAGCCAAAAGAAGTGTGTAACCCACAAAAGGGAGAGGAGAGGGGTATTTATAGTTTTGATTCAAAACTAGCCGTTATACCCGCACTCAGCCACACATCGGAATATCCGATCCCAACATCGGAATGTCCGATGAGTGCAAACAACCAGAACTTGGAAAGCTTCCAACGGTCGAAAACTGCGTGCATCGTAGTGTCCGATATCAACTTCGGAACATCCGATGACGCCCAGAAAGATAACTCAACAAAACATTCTAAGTCCACATCGGAATGTTCGATATGAATATCGAAACATCCGAACCAAACAGAGAGTTCCCAAACTGGTAAACGGCTACTTCGGAACTTCCGAAACCAAACTTCGGACAGTCCCAACTCAACAGAGAGTACCCTAACCGAGAGACAACAAGCATCGGAACATCCGATATAAAATATCGGAATGTCCGACCCTAACAACGCACTACGGACTGAAGCACAACCACACATTGGAATGTCTGAACTTCGGAATATCCGAACTGACTTCGGAACATCCGATAAGAACTTGACAACAACAACATTCCAATGCACAGGTGAAGACTTGAACACACTCAAGAGACTAAACACCATTCATCTGAGCATATACACCATCTCTAAACCAATTTCAACGCACCCCTCTTGATAGTACGGCATTCCTATGACTCAACATATTAAAATTACATACGCAGTTGCCGTTTTTCTTACTCAATGACGTTTGAGGATGCCCGATGATCGTAGATGATCTCTATTTAAAACTTTCACCTATTCATAAACTAGTTGAACACGTTAGATTCTTTAATCGTTTGTCATTAATCAACCAAAACAATATTAGGGGGCCTAGATGCACTTTCAATCTCCCCCTTTTTGGTGATTGATGACAACCCGATTAAAGATAACCAAACTGGTTGCTCGACCTTATGGTCAAGTTACAAGAGTACGCCACACAGGGCGAAAACTTATTAAGGAAATAAATTGTAGCGGAATAAAAGCATCAACGTGGCGCCATCCAGTATACCACAGGCAACTGACTGGGCTTGCTCCCTAAGTAGATAGCTCCTCCTGAAGTTCTTCCTCCAAAGCTGGCGTCGCTTCTCCTTCAACTGATGTTGTATTGTGGCAAGGGTGAGTACTTGGTACTCAGCAAGTCATGCACAGAATGCAAACTAATATTCTATATGCATGGCTTATTACAAAGGATAAGCTAACAGGTATATTTGCAGTAAAACAGCAGTTAACAAGTAGCGTAAGTAGATTCGAAAGCAGTAAAGGTAAAGATTATATCAATAACTTTTACAGGAGTTAAGTAAATACTTTTCCTTTCTCAATCCACATTTCCATCAACGCCATCATTTAACCCAACCAAACTTTCCAAGTCCAAGTTGTTTTCATGAAAGTCTAACCCTTGACTGTAATCCCCGAGCAATGTCCAGTACCGCGGACACGGCTATTCGAATAGATTTTACACTCTGCAAAGGTTATGCACTTTACCCACAAGATACAGTCAAACATCACAAAGGCGAGTGATCGTAACAAAGCATTTCAGAGACCGCAAACTATACAAGTGAACCCCTCCGGCTTTTGTCATACACCATCCCTTCCCTTAACAGAGGCAAAGTATGGGACCGACATACCGTTGGACGGGTACCATGCCATAGCACTGGTACACTCCCGTTTCAAGCTAAACAAAAGGTGTAGTTGACACCCCGAGGTATCACAGGCAAGTTTTTAATTACTTACTCAACTAGGTCCGTCCCATTGTGGACATGTGGTTGCACGCTTGACTCAGATCAAAGGCTTGCAAGGTTAAGTCCTTAGGATGACCAGGGCAAGACTACCCGAAGAACCAAACGACGTCCCCGATGTCACTCATGGCCCACCATAACATTCTTGCCACTTGCCCTGGTCTAAATCTATTTATTAAACCCAGTTGATTACCATGCACCACGTGCCATCATCATCATCACAACACATGGTACTTCTCCGAAACAGGTTCAATATCTCATTAAGTCAAGATTAACATTTGATTGTCTGAAATCATGTCATGTGCACGTAGCAGGTCTAAGCAATATACTACGACGGTCTAAGTACCCAATGTTGGTAATTTAATAATGCGCAACTAATTATTCCACATCTAAGGTGACAAGGGTTCATGTCACATAATTAAATAGTTAAGGTGTCATACTGCAATTTGGCATTTATCTAAATCCCAGAAATAATTTAAACAATTTCTAATTAAATTAGCATGCAATAATTTAAATTAAATTAATTTCAAAAATAGGATCAATATGGTCAAAGCATAACTTGCCTTCAAAAAGTACTTGGTCTTGGTCTTGAGCTGGCTCCTGGGTCAACACTTCACCTTCGAAGCCCTCGGGTACTTCAACGTCTACTCGTAATGCGTGCAATTAGCAATAAATAAATAAAATAGTGGGCAAAAAGTATCCAAAACTCCAAATTAAGTTCATAAAAAGAGAGAGCATGATTTTACAAATTTTTAGAAACTTGAATCGCCCAAATCGGAGTTAAAATGCAAAAGTTATAATTGTTTAAAGTTGAAAGAATCTACTAATTAAATATAAACAGAGAAAATTTCATATTCAAAAATTAATTAAAATTCATATTTAAGTAGATCTCAATTTTATAAAAAAATAGAAATTGGAATCGTTCAAATCGGAGTTAAAACGCAAAAGTTATAAGCGTTTGAAGTTTGAAATTTCAAATAAAAGAATAAACCGAATTAATTTATTTATTTTTCTATTGAAAAATCCGGATTTATGACGTCAGCACGGGATTTGATTTTCCACCAAATTATTTTTCTATTGAAAAATCGAATTATGACGTCAGCATGACGTCAGCGGTTCCATGGACTAGGTCCACGGCTCGGGTTCGGCTCACCGTGGACCCGGCCCACGGGCACGTGTCTCACTGACATGTGGGACCCCTCGGGTGACGTCAGCACTGACGTCACCACACTTCGGCCACACGGTACTAACACGCGGGCCCCACCGTGACATCAGCGTGACGTCATAGATGACGTGATGTGGGACCCCTCGGGTGACGTCAGCACTGACGTCACCACACTTCGGCCACACGTTACTAACACGCGGGCCCCACCGTGACATCAGTGTGACGTCATAGATGACGTCATGGAGCCATTGGCCAGCCGTTGACACGCGGGCCCCACGCTGACATCATGCGTGACGTCAGTGGCGACCGCGAATGACCGCGTCGGTTCGGCTCCCGCGCACGTGGCTAGATCCCGGCCGTTGATTTGAAAATCAATGGCCCAGATCGGATCTGGACCGTGCACGTTTGGGGTAACGTGGCGCGATCTGAGCCGTACGATTCGAATCGGACGACTACGATTGGATCGGGTTTCACCACGTCATGGGGGCGACGCGGCATGTCCCGGATGGCGACGCGTGGCACGATCTATGCCATTCGATTTCGATCGAACGGCTGAGATTACATCTAACGCTTCAACGTGGGTTAACACTAACCGTACGATCTATATCTAACGGCTGAGATCTATCCAAGCACGGTGCGGTTACGGGCTACGTGGCTCAATCTCGTGCGTTGGATCTAGATCTAACGGCTGATATTGGATTTAGATATCGCAACGTGGATTCCGTTACGGTGACGTGGACGAACGTGGGTCGTTGGATCTAGATCTAACGGTCTAGATCTAATTTGGTTTTATATGGTTAAGGGGTGACGTGGACTCACCGTGGCCGTGCGATGAAGATCCGACGGCGGATAGAGCTCGAGGTCGACGATGGTGACGCGGCGGAGCTGGGTTACCGGCGCTGGGGACGATGACACGCCCAACGGCGTTTGGGCGCGACTCCGACGAGGTGAGTGGTACCCCCAGGCGTGGCTCGTCGCGACGGTTCCGGATCTGGGCTCGGTGACGGCAGAGGACGGTGGACGCGGCGGCAATCGGCGAAAAACCGCGGCGGATGGTGAATCCAACTACGGCAAGCTCTTGCTGGCTAACAGCGGTGGCTTGACCTCGACGGGTTAGGGCTACGGGTGCGCACGGAAGAGAGCTTCACGGCAGGGGTGGCGGCGCATTAAATAGGGGCCTCGCCTTCCGTGAAATTCGCGGAAACAGAGGTCCACGCGCGGGCGGCGACGAAGTCCAGCGGGGACTCGGATTGGGTGACGTGGACGCACGCGGGCTGTCCACATGGCACGATCAACGGCTCGGATCATGTGGGCGCGAATGGGTCGGGTCCGGCTCCCACGTGGGTGACGTGGCGCAATCGCGGCCGTTGGATCTCGATCCAACGGTCGCACGGGTTAGGGTTTCGTCGTGCTCGGGTCGGACTCGAACTCGATTCTGACTCGAGTTCGGTCGGTGGAACAGTACAAACCCACTCGGCATTTTCCAGCGTTTTAATTTTAAAAATATTTTCTAGAAATTCAAATAATTCGAGAAAAATAGCAAAATAATCAGAAAAATTCTGGAAAATACTTTGAGACATTTTGGACTCAAATAAAATATTTTCAACAAAATTTTATTTATAAATTTTAATTCTTTAATTATTTCAAAAGGGAATAAATTCAAATTAAATCCAAATAAATTCCAAAAAATTCACCAAAGTGCAAAAATTCATTTAAATTCATGAAAAGCAAAAATTGGGGTGTTACAATAAGACTAACGTGCGGAAGACACACTCTCTCTCTGATAGACACAGACAAATGATTAGAGGTTATTCCCTACAAAGAGTTGCCTCCTAATGAAAAGACACCTCTTAATGAGAGACGCCTCCCGGCGAGGAGACAACTGCCATCACGTCATCCAGTATAAATAGGAGGCATGCACAAGAATAGAGGAAGATCGCGGATACAAGAAATTAGCATTAATGATTTTAGTTGTCCATCTAGAAATCTGTACTTTGTTAAACATACGTGACTAATAAAAGAGTAATCCCATTTGCTGCTCTTTTAATTCCCTGCTTTCTTTATACAAAGGCAATCCAAATCATTTTCATAAGTTCGATCTAGGGACGCTGGGTCTTGAACATCAACATGGAGTATTATCTCTTAGCACCAAGATCAAAATCTCGACAAAATTTCAAGAAATTTTGATGAAATCTTGGATTTCAGCTCCATCTCAGATTCCAAATCCTAGCGGAATAAAAAATTTGAAGAAAATATATTCAAATTGCTACATTATCCCAATGAATTTCGGCAAAATTTCATCCATTTTCACCGATATTTCGCTCTTTGGGACTGAAATCGCTGCCATCGGATTTGGTATTTTTAGGACATATTTAAACCGATCTATAATCTACCTAACTGGTTAGTATGGTTGGCAGTCACCCCCGAGACCAGGGTTCAAGTGACGGCAACTGGATTTTTTATATTGCAGGGGATGATATGGTTATAACAGTATGCACCCAAGAAGTGACAATATAGCTCACATGATGCAGCGGTAGTGAGTTTGCTCTGCATACGAGGGAGGGGTGGATGGATCGAATCTAGACGCACGCACCATTTTTTTTCCTTGTAGGTTCCATTTCCAAATTCCAATTCCTAATCTGCCAAGATCTTTGTTGATGTTTGCCAATCCTGATGAATGCAAGTCCTGTGATGCTTCAAGGTAAGAGAAAATTGTAGAAAGAAAAGGTAAAATTTGTGTTGATATATAAGGTTTTTTGCAGTACTTCATGGAAGAAGATACAGGTATTCTAAGGTGTTGTCGTCCGATCTGGTTATCCTAGGACCATCTTCTCCCTTGGAAGAACAGGTGACTTACTGATGGGTTTGTATACCAATGCTAGGACCTTATCCACTGCCGAATTTGCCATGGCTGCATAGGATGGTGCAGGATCCAATAATTGGGTTAGGTGATGGAACATAGGACACATTGGATGAGATAATGTGGGGAAATTTTTTTAGCCTAATCATGGAATTATTTGGTATGTTAAAATATTTGGTATGTTGCATTCGAATATATAGGATCATATAGAAAACATTCCAAATAACTTGAACTTCATTTGTTACATTTTAAAAATAAAAAACAGAACAAACATAAAGCTTTTATCACGATATTAGCACTATCACCATTTTTAAAAATTCCTTAGGGTTGGTCATCATCTAAAAATTTTATGGAAACAGTAGTAATATATCAGGACCATCCTCGAAAATTTTAAAAAAATTTAACGTTTTTTGGACCAATTTTCGTTCTTTTAAAAATCACCGAGATATTGGTAAATTTCGCTGAGATCTTAGCGAGATCTCGGAAATATCGGTAAAAAACCGGATTGAATGTTGCCTTTTGGATTTCGTTCGAAATACTGAGATTTTGCCGAAATTTTGAATTTCGAAGGGTGATGAGATGTGAACCGAAAACAAAATTTGGAACCTTACTTAGCACTATATTGAATGCTTGTATATGGAGAATATAGATACTCCCTTCGTTCTTGAATATATGTGATTCTAGGTTTTTGCACTTCCACCAATGCACATCTACAGAAGACTGTATTACCCCTCTTTAGTATATATTTAGATGATGTGTCTTACTTTAATCTATATTAGTAGATGATATTATAAATAGCTAAAAGAGAGCGGTAAAGAATGAAAAAATTGTAAAAAGTATTCTTAAAATGTAGAATGATATGTATTTCAGAATGGTTGGAGTATTTATTAATGGTATAAAGAAAACATCACATTAATTTATGTTAAAACATAAAATATGTCTTATATTTATGAACAAGATCTTTTAAAAAATATACATTATACCTTATGAATTTGATAAATTTGAACGTAAAGTAAACATCACATTAATTTATGTTAAAACATAAAATATGTCTTATATTTATAAACAAGATCTTTTAAAAAAAATACCTTATACCTTATGAATTTGATAAATTTGAACGGGGAGAGTATTACCGGTACTTGACGGCTTCGTTCGGATTGATTAGTATTCTTCGCATTTGGTGCCAGGCTGTCAGCAGCAAGAGGTATTCCCTCCATTTCTTAATATTGGGCGTATTAGCTTTGAGGAGATTTTTCTTTTTGTAGGGCGTTTTATGGAGGGGAGTACAATAACTATTCCCATGAATCCACATTGAACACTTAACACTAAAGAGGCATGCAGGATTGAGGGTACTTTAGCCTTTTTATCCCTACTTTTCACTATACTTAGACCCTGTTTGGCAGAGCTCCAGATCTCAGCTCCATCTTAGAGCTGAAACTTGTAGACTGAAATAAAATAACTTAAGTTCTTAGTTTTATTCTAAAATGTAAACAAGATGACTCATCTAAACACTCTTAATATACCGACAGCTCTAGCTTCACAAATTTGGTGAAGCTAGGAATGCCCAGCTCCACCAAATCTAAAAATTTAGTGGAGTTTTAACTCTACCAAACACCCCCTTAATGCTCTTTATTTCATGAGCCAGGCTCTAATACGCCTAGCAAAAAGAAGAGGAGGGAGTAGTAAAAAGGAGTAACATGCTTATATCAGATCGAGGAGCCAACGACTATCTCAGATTAACGGTCAACTTTTGCTAAGAATCTATTCTGTGCAGTCTGTCTGTCAAACTGTGTTTACAAACTCGAATGTGCACCATGCCCCGCATCGAACTCCAGAGCCAGCACTAGTATATTCAGAATACACAAATTCATACTCACAATTGATTCTGTCAATAACCCATGTCGTGTATCACACCCCTCCTCACATCTACAACCTCGGGCCAACGTACTACTACAAAGAAGTAGTTGTAGTGGTAATCTTTTAATTCTTCATTCGCACAGAGAATTAATCCTGAAAAAAATGTAAAAGAATGATCAATTTGGTCCATTCCGGTAACCCAAACTACATCCTCCTCCAGCTCCGGCGCTGCTCGGCGACCCGCCGCAGCATGCCGTCGACCATGACATCCACCGCGTCCTTCATGCCGCCGCCGAGCCCCTCCTTGTCGGCCGCGGAGTAGACCAACCTCGGTATCATCTCCACCACGCACTTCCTCATCCACCGCACCCGCTCCTCCGGGATGGCCGCCAGCACGCCGCGCACGGTCACATTGCCGGCGCGCAGCTCGTCGCGGTCAATGAACACGGACCAGTCCTCCTCGCGACCGTCGCCCACCGGCACGTACCACCCGTACTGCCGGTAAGCGCTCCGACGCCAGAAGAGCACCGGCACGGCGCCGGCCACCATGCAATCGAACAGAGACCGCCGCGTGAAGCTGTCCCCGCGCGGTTGGAGGCAGAACCGCGCGCCCATGAACAGCTGCACGACAAGCGCGTTGTTCTTGATGCACTTGCCCTCCGCGCAGTCCAGCGCGCCGCACGCAGCCCCGGCGGCCTGGCACTCCTCGAGCAACACTGCGCGGAAGTCGCCCTTGATGGCCGAGCGCGGCGCGCCGGCGAAGGCGAAGAGCCTGGGGCGCGGGCGGGACGCGACGTAGCGCTGCCACGCGCGCACGTCGGCGGCGGCGCGCGGGTGGAAGCCTGTGGGGTACGGGATGCCGACGTCCATGGCGTCCCAGGGGTCGCGCTCGATGACGAGGCGGGTGACGTTGGCGACCCCGGGCATGGTGAGGAAGCTGCCGCCCCAGCCGCCGTCCGGCTTGCGGCGGAAGTCCCACGTGATGCGACCCAGCGCGATGAAGTGGTCCCAGCCGTGAGACCGCTTGTAGTACGGCTGCGCGTGGAGCCACGACAGCAGCGCGACGCAGTCCCTGTCCCGGTCGGCGTCGGTGGCGTTCGCCGCCCACAGGTGGCGGCCCACAGCCAGCCCCGCGTAGAACGGCACGAAGAAGGCCGCGGCGCGCGCCGGGTCGGTGGTGCGGCACCGGTGCGAGAGCAGGCGGCGGTGGACGATGTGCTCGAGAGCGAACTGGTCGGAGGAGTACCACGACCCAATCAGCTCGGCCGGCAGGATCGCCGACAGGTTGGTCCCTTTAGCCGGGAACCCGAGCCCATCATCGGCGAGGTAGGGGCACAACGAGTACCACGGCGCGAGCGCGTCGCACAGGGAGAGCAAATCCTCGTTGAAGACGGGCGGGAGGTCGTAAACGTACACGAGCCCGCCCCCGCAGCCGGAACCCTCCGCGTCGCGTCGCGGCGGCACCGGCAAGGAGGCGGCGGCGGTCGGGGAGGACACGGAGCGGAAAAAGAGCAAGACGAGGAGCTGAAGGGCGAAAAAGGCGCCGAGGAGGACCACGACGAGGCGCGGGCGGCGGGCGGCTAGGCTCGGCGGCTCGGGGCGATACATCGCGGCCATGGGGGTGGTGGAAGAACTGAGCTTAGCGGGAGATCGCGCGTCGGCGTGGGGGCGATTTGAGGCGAGCTGGCAGTGGCAGGACCGCGCGCGGGGAGATCGAGAACGTGGGGCGCAGTAATGGTGAGAGGAATGGAAGAATTGGAGATGCGGATGGAGACGGCCGGAGATCGTGCCGTGCTATGCTGGGGGAAGAGCAGGAGACTTCCCAATCTCGCCAGTAAAAAAGTGCAGATTCGTAGTGGGAAAGAACTGCCCAGTGCC
Organism: Rhipidocladum racemiflorum; assembly: GCA_036346355.1. Classification (NCBI taxonomy): domain Eukaryota; kingdom Viridiplantae; phylum Streptophyta; class Magnoliopsida; order Poales; family Poaceae; genus Rhipidocladum; species Rhipidocladum racemiflorum. The sequence continues at coordinate 62,183,883 of CM070576.1, read as the reverse complement.
CAGTGCTTTGGTCACTGGCTGCTCGGCGATGACACGCAAGAATGTATGCTGTTTTGCGCCCTGACCGCGGCGCAAGAGAATTCAGGCCGGGAGACTCCAGCTGCGGTTAACTTGTGCCTTGTGAGAGTGGAAATGCCTCCTTACGGCTTACGACCAGGTTCACTTTATCGTCAAAACTAACTCAAAAAATCACGAAAACCGATCATGTCAAATTAATTCAAAACCCTAAATCGATCGATAAACCGATCAAATTAAAAAATTTAGAAAAATTCCTAAGATACGATCATCATCTAACAGTTTTATGAGAATATTAGTGATGAGTTAGAAACATTTACAAAAATTTTCTAACATTATTTAAAATATTTTTCGTTCAGTTCAAATTTGTCAAGATTTTGTCAAATTTTAACGAAATTTTGGTTTTTTGGATGAAAATTTGGAAATCCCGGTTCAATTTTTTTGAATTTGAATTTTATCTGAAATCTCACTGAGATTTCGAAGGATAACGATATGTAAATCGAAAACATAATTTGAAGCATTGTGTATGATTGTATGCTGATTTTTATGGCTCCCAGTGCGCAGTTTGCTTTTTCACTACCTAGCGAACGAATCTTTCGGAGCACGTCTTTGTCCTCGTGAAACTTACTTTTTTCATTTTCCTTCTTCTGAAGTCTCACTCCTCGCAAAACTTGGCAGCATACGTTTCATTCCCTATTTCTCTTCCATTTCCTTAATTACAAACTAAAAAAAATTAAACAATTTCTCTCCTAAGTTTTTTTAATAGAAAGAATTTTTTATTGCTTTTTTAAAAGTTTTTAAATTAAAAGTTTTCAAAATAAAAATTTTACGAGTCGAAAGTTTTTGAGCAATTATTTGGTGAGCACGTCTTCTTGTTGTGATATGTAACGACACATCGTTCTTTCCCTCACATTTCTTCGTTTCTTCTTAGAGACTCTCGTCGTGACATTTGACGGCATCCATTTCATTCCTCTTTCTTCTCCTGTTATCTTCCTCTCAAACTCAATTTTTTTTTAAAAAAAATCCCCTATGTTTTTTTAATACAAAGTATTTCTTAGCTATTTTTCGAAAGTTTTTTAATCAATTTTTTTGAACCGAAAGTTTTTTTGAATCAAAAATTTTTTTAGTTGAAAGTTTTCGAACGAAAAGATTTTTTAGTCAAAAGCGTTTTGAATTGAAAGTTTCGAACCAAAAGTTTTTCAGTCAAAACTTTTCGAATCAAAAACTTTGAACCAGAAATTTTGAACAGAAAGTTTTCGATTGAATTCATCTTAAAGTTTCAAATTAAAATTTTTTATTAAAGGAAGAGGGGGTGATAAATGGGAAGAGAAGGGAGGGTGAAGGAAGAGACGTCCAGCGGCAGCACCTATATATTTATGTCCTCATTAAAGAATGAAAAAGTGTAACCTCAAATTAGCTATACCAATACGTGGAGTATGTACTCGGTACTCCACTAGTTTGTCAGGAAGAATGATGTATGCTGATTGATCACACAAGCTGACCTGTGCATACTGCATGCACAACCTTCCACACTTCCGCTTACCCCCACCTCGAGTTCATCTTTGCACGATCTTAACATATACAGAATTAAACTATCAAGCACAGAATAATTGCTTGTACCACCCCCCCCCCCCCGATTCTTCAGAAAGCTTAAGCTAGTGTAGTCTTGCTTCCAGCCTGAGGAAGATCAAGGCCAGGACAGACAGCCAACTCAAATTACCTGCTTAACCAATTGGATTGGGCAATGCCTAATTGCCCATACTCGCTACTCGGACTAATACGACAATGGGCTCGTAGTTGGATGCCTTGGGTTAAAGGGGCCTCCATGTTAAATTTGTTACGACAGGTTGGTCATTGGACCTTTGAACTCGTCACAAATAGCTGCTTGGATATGAGTTCTTTAGGTTTAAGAACAAACACATTTCGGTGCATCTGGGCAGGTTAAGGAGCGCGCCTAGCGAGGTACGTAGATGATCTAAGAGCAGCGGGGTACAGGGCAAACCATTCTTTTCCAGCTTTGGTTTTCGGAGGGCTCAGGTATAGGAAACATTGGCGATTCCCTGATCAGTTGTTAAGTACCATGAGCAGACTAATCAAGGAAGTCCACTTGCGTGCGGACTGTTTACGCCTCAGTCTATGACTGTGTCGACGGCCGACAGCCGAGAGTAACAAGAAAAAAAATGGCAGCGGAAGGAGTCGAGCGGACCACCGTGGCGCGCACACATGCAGCAGTTCAACTCCTCTGTTTCTTTGTACGCCATCTCGATTGTCGTTTGCTTCGTACTTACTCCAAGGCTGCGTCGATTCCTAAGCCCAGAATGGTAGTAAAATATTGTTTTCACAGGTTTCCGAGAAAAAACCCGAGGTCATAGGCAGGATTCAACTTACCGTTTTGATTTCAAAAATTACTAGAAATTATACGGTTTAAAAATCCAAAATTCTAAAATAATTAAAAAAATAAAAAATATACTGATTTTTTCTCGATTTTCACCGATTCTTTCCCGATTTTCACCTATTATCACGATTTTTTGACCCGGCAATTGAATGTTTCTCAGAGCCGATTTTTTGAGCGATTTTCTCTCGCTTTTCACCGATTATCGCGATACTTTATGCCGCATAAATTTGTTTGAATTTTTATTTTAAATTTAACCGGTTTACCGGCCGATTTTAGATACCGTACCCCACCAACAAGGTCGATAATCACGATTTTCTCGCGATTTTTTGCTATAAGTTGACCCTGGTCAATGGTTCTATTCCTAAACCCAGAATGCTAGTAAAATATTATTTTTTGGCTGGTTTTCTAGACAAAATGACCATTTAAGAAAACCGGAGGCCAGAACCAGGTTCCATATTTTGTTTTCGATTCACATCTCATCACTTCTTAAATATGAAAATTCGTCGAGATATCAAAATTTTGGACGAAATCCGAACGAAAGTCAAAAAAAAAAATCAATATTTTTTTCCACCGGGATTTCCAAGATCTCGATCCAAAAACCGAAATGTCAGTGGAAAATGCCGAGGTCTCGGTCAATTTGAAGCGAACGAAAAAGTGTTAAAATCGTGTTAGAAAATTTTGAAAATTTGTTTGTATGTTCCTTACACATCACTAATATTCCCATAAAATTTGGAGATAATGATCAAGTTTGAGAAATTTTCTAAAATTCCTACAGACAAAATACTGTAAAATGATATCCCACTACTAGAAAAAATGGATTTTTAAAAAAAAAAATCATGAAAAAAATTTATGTGACATTTCCTATCTATTTGAATGCAAATTAATAAGTTTTTGTACATAAAATACCATCCAACCATCTTATGACCTTCATCTCTCTTTATTAAAAATTACTAAGTTTTATGCGCTTAGGTAAGATTTCGGATACAAAGAGATGGATTGGTGTTTGTTTTAGCAAACCAGGCAATAGTTTCTACATATTCTAAATGAAAAATTGCTACTAATTAAAACTAAAGTATAGTAGACCAGGAATATGACATGCTCAAGAGAAATAGTTGTTCAGTTTAGTCATACAAGTTAACTGTTAATTTTATACTGGTGATCACATAAAACCAAGTATACGTAGCAAATTGACATATATACATAGAATTCGTGCGGTTCTTTTCCCGCAAAATTTTACCCACTTCTTAATTAAGAGACAAAATGAACTGTTGATCCTGTGTTCGTATATTTCTATATCTTTGTGTTGTATATTTGCATACATGATTCTCATATCTTTTGGTCGCTCGGGCAACAGTGTGCATGGTGCACAAGTGATAAGAGTGTCCATCCTTTTCGCATGTGCTTCTGCTAAAGCAAAACAAATAGTAATCCATGTAACGAATGTTTTGATAAAAAGATCATATGAAAAGCGATGCTATCTCTCCTGTACTATTTTTGTTCAATGGATTCGAATCAATTAAGCTGCTCTATAATTGTAAAGTTATTGTAGACTATGTGTGCTTCATTACCGTCAAAAAATATGGAGACAAGAGGGATCGATCCCCCAACCTTACCCATACAAACCATGTGCTCTACCATCTTACATAACACTGTATTGTTGTAAAGTTATGTGCAATAATATTATGAGCACAATAGGCTGCTATATAAAAAATTTCTCCAACCGTGACTCGACTTCTCTAATGCTTGCATTGCACATTAAATCCAGTCAAAATGAGTTCAAATTCAGTCAAAAAACCAAAATTTTGCCAAGAAGTAAAAGAAATTTCATAATATAGAAGAAATTTAATCTTAGATTGCTTTGAAAAGAATGCTTACAAAGCCACACTAATAGGTGAGCAAAGCTCACATGAGCACAAGAAAAACCAATAAATCCTCTCTTAGATGATCTTAGGGTGAGGCATCCCTCTACCCCTTTACTTATAGCACACTAGGAGCAATATTCACCCTTAGATAACCTTCTTGACCCTCAAGAAATCTCATCAAGGGTTTAGATTCACTCCCTCAGACATACATGGGATAATCCATAATCCAATAACATAACGAGTTTTATACACACATACACACTAACTTAGCCATTACTCTACCCACGAACTCTTGACAAACGATCCTCCTTTGCATGAGTAGGGCTCAAGTTAGCATCTCAACCATCCACTTGTCCTCTCAGTTTGCAACCACTCCTAGCCTCAATTATCCTCCGGCAACACCTTGATCGTCTAGACATTGGCTCTCCTAGTCTAGTCCCGATCTCCTCCGCCTCATCATGGCCTAGCTCCAAAGTCCTACAACCATCACAGACAAAAAAACACATCACATATCATTCCTCAAAATGATATGTAAATAGTAATCAACTTAAGCAACCGACCGTCTAAAAATCCCACCTTAACTCAGAATCACTTAAGGATGCTCCCGACCACTCTAGGTCACATCCAGTCAAATCCAGATCACTAACGGCTCCGATTAGCCAAGGCCCGACCTCTCATGGCTCCAACTTATCAAGGTCCGACCTCTAGTCTTGAACAACTCACAACAACTCAAATTACTTATTCAAAAGTAAACTCAAGCCTAATCACTAAAGACTCACAAACAATTAATTACTCACCATAAATATAAGTAAATTTTCACGTAGTCTTTCAGTTTTTTACTTCCTGGAATCGAATCAAGTCATGAGTTCGGTTCTAGAAATGTTTTGGTTGGAACTGATCCCTCATTCCCTCCAATGTATTGAATCGGTTCAATACCTTATCTCTCCTTTGAACCGGCTTAAACACCACATTTGAGATTGCGCCGTGGGTACAAAATTTCCGCAAGAAGAGGCTAAGCATGTATTCTAGAGCCTGGGTGTACCCCAAATATTAGCAACACAATAGCGGACAAGGTAATCAATACGGTCGTTTACCTGGATGTTGTATCCGTAGAAGAAGTAACATTAGCACTGCCACAGTGCTACCCAACTGTTTAGAATTCCAGTTGGTTCAAAACTACACGACCAATTTGGCTCAACAAAACAACCGACAACGGCATTGCCGTCTGTCGTGCCAAAGAACAACTTTCAAGGACATGAATATTGCAAATGACGCCGCATTCGCATTCCGCTCTTTTTCGTTCTGTAGTCAAAATTCGTAATGACACTCCCCCAAGTCGGTGCCTTAATTTGTTTTTTGAGATTTCCCTAGTCACTGTCTACTTAGCATGATCAACCAAGCAAAGAAGCAAGATTACGAAATACATCTATAATGGAGCTAGCGCCAAAACCCTGTACCTCTTGCCGGCTTTCTCCAGAATCATCTGCAGCACCTGATCGGATACGTTGCTTTGGATCCACTCCTCAGACGGGAATGCATGTAGCAGCTCACACTGCCTCCACGTGCCAACCTACTTTTTTTTTCCCCACCTTAAATCTCCTAAACACCGTCCAATTCTAGCACTACTGCCATTCCACGCTTGTTTGACAAGCTCCCAATGCCGGAGTCACCGACATCGCCGGCCAAGCCCTCCTCCTCACCAGGATCGCCGTTCAATGCCGCCGCGCCGTCCCCAGTGTCGGTATTGCTGCGAGCCACCGTGTTGTTCCTTGCTTTCCTAGCCCTCCAGCTCGTGCTCTTCAAATCGCTCCTCCGATTCCCCAGCTCTCGCTTCCTCCCGGCGCCGCGCCGCAGCAACAGCACATGGGCCAACGGTGCGGTCGACGCCGGCACATGCAAGGCCGGGCTCATCTACGTCTACGACCTCCCGCTGGAGTTCAACCACGACCTCATTGCCCACTGCGAGCGCCTTTGGCCGTGGTATTCATTCTGCCCGTACCTATCCAATGGCGGCTTCGGCCGCCCGGCCGCCACAATACCCTTCTTTTCCACCGTCATACCGAACGGGTCGCTGCACAACTGGTACAACACCGATCAGTTCCCTCTCGAGGTCATCATCCACCGCCGCCTCCTCTCCCACAGGTGCCGCACAACCGACCCGTCGCTTGCCACCGCGTTCTACGTGCCGTTCTACGCCGGCCTCGACGTCGGCAGCCACCTGTGGGGGCCCAACTCCACCGTCGCTGACCGCGACCGCGCCAGCGTACGGCTCCTCCAGTGGCTCAAGAACCAGACGTTCTTCGAGAAATCCGGCGGTTGGGATCACTTCATCGCGCTGGGGCGCATCACGTGGGACTTCCGCCGGTACAGCGACGACGGGTGGGGCACCAACTTCGTGCTCATGCCAGGTATGGCCAAAGTCACCCGCCTCGTCATCGAGGGCGACCGGCTGGACCCCATGGACGTCGGCGTCCCGTACCCGACCAGCTTCCACCCCCGCGCCTCCGCCGACGTGCGCTCGTGGCAGCAGTATGTGCTGTCCCATAAGCGCACCAAGCTCTTTGGTTTCGCTGGAGCGCCGCGGTCCGAGTTCAGGGACGACTTCAGGGAGGTGCTGCTGGAGGAGTGCGAGGACGCCGGGAGCGCGTACTGCCGCGCCGTGGACTGCCGCGGCACGAGGTGCAGCGACAACGGCGCGACGGTGATGGAGCTGTTCCTGGACTCCAACTTCTGCCTGCAGCCGCGCGGGGACAGCTTCACGCGGCGGTCCCTGTTCGACTGCATGGTGGCCGGGGCCGTGCCCGTTCTGTTCTGGCGGAGGACCGCGTACGACCAGTACCGGTGGTTCCTGCCGGCGGGGTCGCGCGGCGAGGAGAAGGAGTGGTCGGTGTTCATGGACCGACAGGCGCTGCGCGTGGGCAACGTGAGCGTGCGTGAGGTTCTTGAGGGGTTCAGCGAGCGACGGGTGCTGCGGATGCGGGAGCGCGTGGTGGAGATGATACCGAGGCTGGTGTACGGGTCGTCGTCTGACGGGCTCGGCGACGGCATGGCGGACGCGCTGGATGTGGCGCTGGGGAGCGTGCTAGAGCGGTTCCGCCGGCGCCGGTGGAACGTTGCGCGTTCGTGAAGGTGCGTAGCATCGGTTCTCTCTGTTCTTCTTTTATTCTACTTTCTCATTTCGTGCGCCATTTTTTATCCATGTGACCTCGTTTCAGGGTTCTTTTACAGCATCATTTCTGATCATTTATGCCCAGCTGTATTCATACTCCGTTCACAGATCATTGATACTAGAGAAAACTCTCTGTTTGCCGCTGAAAGTTGATCCGGTCCAAAAATATATATTCGAAAAAATATTTATTTTTTTGAGAAGTGTTTATATGCTTTTCCTCCTAATATAAATTGTACAATCTTGAAGTAAGCGAAAGGAACGATAAGTAATCATTATCTATTCTTCATTTATACTTTAATATTTATGTAACTTTAAAAAGAAAAAGTATAGAAGCACCTCTCTTATTTTATTGCCATTGAATCTCAACTTTCATCCTTTTTGACACATGTTTCTTTTTGTCATAAGTCAATTGTCTTTTGCCGCATTGGCCTTGTCTGATTTTTGAAAAATGATAGTCCTATCCCTTCATCAAAAAGCTCTTCTTCCTTCTCTCTTCCTCCTCATTCGTACAGAACACACACATAGAGAGAGAGTTTATTAGTATTAAGTTGCATGCATCAGCCGTTCACCCAAAAGTTTAAGCTGGTGAGAAAAAAACGAACAATTCACATGCACTTTAACAATTAGGAGCTAGAAGGCTAGTAGAGCTCAAGGCGGTGGTAATGGGGTAGACCTATCAGATCAAAATTTCCCAACCAAAATAGTTTCCCAATCAAAATAGTCATCCATCACTGGTAGGATCTCATATCTCACCTCCCATCTCCAAATCCCTGACGCAGAAGCCAGACGAAACAAAACCACCTACGGTTCCAGCCCCTCACCTTATACATTGACAAAATGTCCTCATACATTGAGCGATTAGATGATTCAGAGCTACTAAAAATACTAGCCATTTTGTTGGTGATGGAGGAACCTGCGGCGAGGCCACACGGCAGTAAGGGCATGTTTGTTTCAGCCGGGATTGTATAAAGCAACTTTTAAAATCTAGAATATTAACAAACAGGCAACTTTTAATCTGGATTGTAACAATCTGGGAGACAGATTGTAGCAATCCTACAATCCAATCTAGAGGAGCTAGCTTTCCTCAAAAAAAATTTTTTTGCAAAAGACCAAAATGTCCATCGAACTTCAGTCGAAATTACCCACCATTGCCACCCCCATCGTAGAAACAACAATCCAAACACACTATAATCTGAGTTGCCAAACAGCCATTAGTTTTTCAACCTCTAGTTTTTAACAATCCAACTTTTATAATCCAGGTTTTAAAAGCTGCTTTCTACAATCCCCAGTTGAAACAAACAGGCCATAAGACGACCCTCACATGCGTGCATGAAGATGCGCGTGGGGGGTACTTGTCGGTGGAGGTAGCGTCAACGACGCGAACTCCCATGGGTCCTTGGAGAAGGCGGCGGTGTCCTTCCAGGAGATGAGGCTGAGCGCCCAGGTGTCATCGGCCATGCGGTCGAACGCGGAGCGGTTGCAGGCGGCGATATGGTGGAGGGAGACACGGTTGTAGTGGTGCCAGAAGGGTTGGACCTAGAACAACGAGGTGGCGTTACTGTTGGATGAGGAGGAGTCGGGAGAGGCGGGAGGTGGTCGGAGGAGGACAGGGAGGAGAAGGCGGGGTCAGTGGCGGCAAGGTCAAGGACGCGGTGGAACTTGTGGGAGATGAGGAGGTAGATGGCCCCCGCCACGAGCACCAAGTGCGACGGCCGCCACCGCCACGCCATTGCCTTCAACCCTTAGCGCTTTCCCCCGCCGCCGACGAGGGCAACATCCTCTCGGTGCCCTCAGTGGAAGAAGAGAGCGCGGCGGCTGAAGGTTTTTGTATGGCAAGTTGGGGAGGTGTCGTAGCGCACTGAGTGTACGCTTAACATGAGGATAAGATGGACATAATCATCTTTCTACGTACAAGTTAACAATCAAGTAACGGTTTGTTAATGGGAGTAGAAAAAGGGGATCAAAATTAAAATCCGACGAAAATAAAGAGAGAATCAATTTTCCAATGGTATTTCAGGGACATGCTAACGTTTCCTAGCAAATAATGAATTTCCTCTTGAGACTAACCTTTTACCTTTTCCAAACCTTCTACCAGAGCGCCCACCTGGCCCATCCGTCGCATGGCGTCTCAACGGCGCATCGATGGCGCTTCCTGTTTCTAACGGCAAAAACAGATCGGCGATCGGTCGACGGCACGTCTCACGGGCCAAACCGACGGCAGAGTCTTCATCACAAATAAAAACCTTCCTTTCCGAAGCACCGGCACCAAGATTCAAAAGTATGCAGAAATCTTGACTAAGTGAAGACCTAGAAGCGTCTATTTAAAAAAATGCCTAAGAGGCATTACTGAAGTTTTGCTAGATCTCGGATCATGGAGCAAGCAAGGGGTCAAACTCAGAAAAGGTAACCCAGATGGGCGATCTGGTGCCTGTTGAAACTGGGGAGGTATGGGATAGTGCAGCTAGCGGTGCAGGGTTTAAGAAATGGTTAACTCGTTGTTTACTGCCACAGTGCCACGGTCGATGCGTCGTTGTTTCTTGCAGTTGACCAAAAGATTGTTGCAGGCTCTAGAAGGCGCGTCATGACCTCACTAACTGCGGCGTGATTTGTATACTTGGCACAAATTTCGACGAAATTTGTGCTAGTAGCCTAGTGCTATCTCTAACAGTCCATCATACAAGCTTTCTATTTAATCATATATTGTGTGGCTTCCTAATTCCCAGCGTTTGCGCTTGTGTGATTAGCAAGCCTTCACGGAAGAGACTGATTATGTGAAATACACTTTATGTATCAGCCAGAATCGTGATCTTGAATTAAATCGGATATACTCATCGTGTTGTAGATCAAATCGTAGAATCTAAGATCTTATATGATTGTATCAAATGGAGTATATATTTCTTCAAATATACCATGTATACCAATGGTGGTACCCTTTTTGAATTTGTACTTTTAAAAACTTTATTTAATAAAATATAGTACAAATGAAAGATATAATTTTTGTACAAATGATAGTATATATATGAGTGGACCAGGTGAAAAATTATAATTGGAAGGACTTATACAATTAAGTATTTATATTCAATTACTGGGATCGATAGAATCGGGCAAAATGGTATGTAAATGATGATCATGATCCTCCAATTTTTTTTTCTAGAGTACTAAGATTATTAAGATTCTATCAAAATAAGATCCTACAAAGGATCGGTATGCTAAATGTAGGACAGTAAAATCTTAAGATTTTAATACTCGAATCAAGATTCTGATGAGCTTGTGTATGCATGCCGTGATTTTCTCCTTATGTATCCAACGCAACGACGGAGCTGATGCATGTTTTAACCTTGGCGCATATTGATGATGTGTAGTCGGTGTCGGTCCAGGAGTAATTAGCCTGGTGAATGTCTAAGCCCACGTTGCGGCTTTGTTAGACCGTTCAGGCTGGGCTGGCCCAGATTCGACCGGGCCGTATTAGAGAGAGCCGTCGGACGAGAAGAGGTGCTGGATTGCTGGGTCAGTCTAAATTCAAAGTGACTTGCCAAAATACGTTCATTTCGTTTGGAAACAAGTCAACAACTACCTGCAATTTTCCTTTTGTGAGGTCAAACGGGTTCCTTTCGACAGAGGATAACTGAATCGGGACAAATGTGCATACATTTGGAATTTGGAGCGAGCAGTTAGGATTGGACGATTAGTAGTGCCACTTTTTTTGTACCTTCGACCACTTGTGTTGATCGATTTGCTCCTCCACTCTCTTAAAAAAAACGGAGAGATGGTACTGCAGTATAAATAAAATGTACGACTGATGAACCGTCCGTTATTGATTATTGAAAGCGACAATACGGTATCTACGTACCACACTATCGAAGCTACACAGCCAGAATGGCAAATTGCAACATGCTTTCACTTTTGAGTGACTCGTCGATATCGAACACGCTACCACTAATCGTCACCGTTGCATCGCACGAACATAGAGCGGACCATCCATTTTGAGCGTGAGCATAGGCCGGTAACCCACCGTGGAGCCGTCTTCCCACATCTCAAATCTGAACAAGTAGAGGAGGACAGCCGCGTATATCTTCATCTGTCTGTACGCGAACTCCTTTCCCAAGCAGATGCGAGGCCCGGCCTGTATCGAACAAGAGGCCAAAACAAGTCACGTCACACGTCCCAGCTGGACTTCACCAGGGACAGCCACAAATTGGATTGGCACTAGCAGCAAGGAGCACGGGAACGTCACCTGGAAAGCCGTGAACTTGAAGGGGCTCTCGGGGACGAACACGCCGTCGTCGTCGAGCCACCTCTCCGGCCTGAACTCCTCGGCGTCGTCGCCCCACAGGAACTTCATCCTGCCCATGGGATACGGCTGGTAGTTCACCATGTCCCCTTTCTTGACGGCGTGCCCGTCCGGCAATGTGTCATCCGAAAAGCAGTACTTGACATCCTAGTAGAAAACGAAACGCGAACGGCACAACAATGTAGCGCGAATCACAATCACCAACCAAACCATGGCGTACGGTGCGCAACTTCCAAGAAAAGACGCCACGCTTCGGGTCAACTCACGATGGGCACGGCAGGGTACAGCCGGAGGGTCTCCGTCAGTGCTGCGTGCAGGTACTGCATACTGTTGATGGCGTCTTCGGTCAGGCGCGCGGTGAAGTCTTGGACGCCGACGTCCCGATCGCCGGTGGTGGCCTTGCGCACTTCGCTCGCGACCTTGTCCTGGATGTGCTGGTTCTTGCAGAGCGCGTAGAGGAACCATGACAGAGTCCCCGCCGTCGTGTCGCGGCCGGCGATTACGAAGTTCAGTATGATGTCCCTCAGGTACTTGTCGTCGAAGCAGCCAGGATCTTTCTCCCTCTCGAGAAGAAACCTCGACAGTATGTCCTCTTTCTTGGCCTGCCAAAGAGATGTCACGATGTTACCATACTTACTACCGGCGCCGTGCATCCAGGCTCCGGCACAGCTAAGCTGCAGGGAAAGCTTACGAATTCCTCCTGCTGTCTACCCATCTGCTCGATTTTCTTGTCGATGACGGCGTACACGAAGTCATTGATGGTGCGGACCGACCGCTTCATGGCAGCCTCCGACGAGACGTTGAGAAACCTCTTGGCCTTCCAGAGCAGGTCGAAGAATCGGTACAGCACCTGCTCGCTCGCGTCGTCGAACGCCCTGGCGAACGCCGCGCCCTCCTCGTTGGACTCGTACAGCGCGCCCAGGTTGGACCCGAACCCGACCTTGAATATCGAGTCCAGCGTCGACCGCATCAGCAGGCCCTGCATGTCCACCGGCCTCTCCCCCGCGGCGGCGGCGGCGGCCACGACGCCCACGAGCTCCGCGGCCTTGTCGCGGAACACGGCGCTGCTGTAGTCGCGCAGCACCCGGGTGGAGAATTCCAAGCTCGCGACCTTCCGCTGGTGCCGCCACTTGTCGCCGTCCACGTTGAAGATCCCGTCGCCGAGGAGATCCTCCAGCACGTCGTGGGTCATCCTCCCCTTGCCGTAGTTGGCGAAGTTGGTCCTGAGGATGTACTCGACGTTGGCGGGTTCGACGGTGTAGACGTAGTTGCAGGTCGGGGTGAGCATGCGGAAGGTGCGGTGCCTGCGGGAGATCTCGGTGTGGTACTCCGCGAGGCGGCCGAAGTTGAGCAGCTGGTGGAGGACGGTGCCGGCCACGGGTGGGTAGTTCCGTCTCTTGCCGAGCAGGGCGCACCGCGAGAGGTAGAGCGCTAGGAGGAGCAGCGGCAACGCGGCCAGCGCGGGGAAGCTCACTGGCGAGTCCATGGCCGTGAGCTGCGCTGGTGTCACGGACTCACGGTGCGTGCTTGCCTGTGGAATCCACACAGTGGATCGGGGGGAAGTGGATCTTGGATGCTCTGTACATGGGGCACTTGATTAAATGCGTATTTTGGCTTCTTTAATGAGCACATACAGTGGACCTTGTGCCTGAATTCTCGTTATTTTTATTCGTCTGTGATTGCTCGAGTGGGACGCTTGCCACAGCACGCTGGCCGCCAGAGAGACAACAGATATAGATAAAAAAAATGTGTGGACTGCATCAAATAGATAAGAGAAGGTATTTACCTAGTGGATTTCGTCTCGAATGTTGCATAGCCTATCAGCATGCAGACCGTGAGATACTGTACCATCGAAACGGTACGGAGTAGGTCCGTTTGGAACCGACAAACTCAACCAAACGGGATAAATCTCGGAACGATTCTCCTCGAATCGTTTCTTCTTTTTCCACTTTGTGGCTGAATCGGTCTCAACCCAATTCCATCCGATTCACATAATCCTCCCTAAAATGTTTCTACCAAGAATCTGAAACCGTTTCTGTTTCTACTAGAATTTGGAACAGTACCAAACAGGGGCCTAAGTTTGTAGACTTTTTCTAGCTATAGACGGGTTCACATAATCGTCGATAATAGTAGGGATGGCAATTGGACCCGCGGGTTTGGGTACCCGTTGGTTTTGCACCCGATCGGGTCGGGTCGGGTTTTAATTTTTACCCGCCGGTTCTTTGAGTCGGGTACCCGAAATGGGTTCGGGTCGGGTACCCATCGAGTACTTGAAATCCCGTACACACCCATTGGGTAACCGTTGGGTTTCGGGTATCCGTCGGGTTTGGGGTCGGGTTTCGGGTACCCGCCGGGTTTGGCTTGGGTTTTTCGGTTCATGTTTCTTGTCGGGTCGGGTTTTGCAAAACCCACACCCAACCTAACCTATTACCACCCATACAACACAAACCCGTCGGATTCGGGTTTGGGTAGTTTTTTACCCAATAGGGTATTCGGGCTCGGGTTGGGTTTTTCAATTCGGGTTTTGGATCGAATCGGGTTTTGTAAAACCCGCACCCGACCCGACCCGTTGCCACCTCTAGATAATAGTTTGAATATCATGATTATCGACTGTATTAAGAAGGTTGGTATTTGAAACTGGTTGATAAATCGGTCTAATTAAAAAAAATTCAAAATTTTGAAGAAAAAAATTATACAACGTAAATCGGTCAATAATCGGTGAAAAACAATCGTTAATCGCTCAAAAATTTATTCTAAGAAATATTAAATTGGTCGGTACATAATTTGTGGAAATCGAATGATAATTAGTGAAATCGGTTGATTTTTTATTCTTTTTATTTTTTTCTAAAAATTTTATTTCTCAACCTTTAGTTTTTGACGATTTTCAAATGATTTTTGATCGGTTTTTACCGATTATCAAAAATAAAAAAATCATTCAAAAATCACGATTTAGTTGCTAGAAAGCACCACTTTTAGATATGTATACATTAGCTTTTAGTACATCAGCCTGACAAGAAGAGATGGCAACGGGGACTCGAAACTCGAAACCCGATTGGTATTTACTCCATTAAGAGCCGGGTATGAACCATTTTTCATACCCACGGATTTATTAACGGTTAAAAGTAACTACCCAGCGAGTAGATTTGATATGGATCCGTTCTGCTATTACCCGTACCCGTTCACCTGTGGGTCTGGTTTACTAACGATCTGACCCAACTACCCAAGGCCCAACTGTATAAGCTAGCCGATCAGCTCATCAAAATCTCTAAACTCTAAATATCTTATAAGATATACTGCCCCAAGGCCCAATTGTGCACTTTAGTATAATGTTAAAATTTTAATATGGTTATCTATTGCATTTCATTTAATTGCCTTATAATATATGGTGCTGCTGCTGCCTGCAGGGGTATCTGTCCATAATGCAGGTGTGAGTGCGGGTTACTCGCCGGGTCCCTGTTACCCGTATGGATACAGGTATGGATAAATTTTGCACCCGTGTGAGGGTATGGGTTTTGTAGCCGTGAATTTTACTAACACAGGTACAAGTACGGGATGATGATACCCACCGAGTATAGACCTGTTGCCATCTCTGCTGACAGGAAATGGCTACAGTAGAATGAACATCCAGGCACTATTGCACACATTTAAGAAAGGAAGCAACATGAGAGCGCGAGAACGGAACTGTTTTTCAGGGAACAGTCGTACAAAACTACAGATGGCTTTAAGATTGAACAATGAATAAAACTATTTTTTATTTTTATTTTTTTAAAAAAGGTAAGGGAAATGAACTAGGCGAGAGCATTCGGTTTTTTCGGTTTAATCGATTCGGTTTTTAGAAACTGGCTATCAAATTTCTCGGACCAAAATGAAAAATTAACCAAAATATTTCGATTTGGTTAATTCGATTTTTCAATTAACCAAAATATGAATAAACACTATTTACATTAGATTTTATTCTTCTCATATCGCAACCCAGAGTAAAGATAAACCCCACACAACATCCATAGATCATTACAGTATAAACATAGTAGAACATATGAACACACCACACATATGCATAAGATGTTAGAACATAAGAATTGTTTGGTAGCTTTAGAAATAACATTATAACAGTGGTATTGTACACAGGCTATTCGGTTATTTCAGTTTCTAAAAACAAAAAACCAAACCGAAAACCCAATTATGCTAAAATAAAAACCAAACCGAAAACTGTAAACAAAAAAACCAAAACAGTCGGTTAACTTAATTCGATTCGATAATTCAGTTTCACTTTAAAAATACCCACCCGAACGGACAAAAGAAAAGGGCGTGGTTCCTAATATTAACTCTCCCTATAGGGGAAGGAAATGCGCAGCTCGCACCTATGCCACGTCGCCGTTTTCTGCGCAGGGCCCCGGTGGTTTTGGTGTGTTTACGTGCGGGTCCTTGTTGCCGGCTACCGTCGATCTCGCGTGCCGATCGCGATCTCACCGTACTCGTGTCCCTCAGTTTTGCCCGATGCGTGGCCATCAAATCTTCGTCTGCGGAGCACTCGAGGGGACGAGGCACAGCCATCTACTCAGTGCCGTTTTCCCATCGCCATCGCGCTTCTCTTCTCCGTCCGTGCGCCTCCTTCGTCCGTGCCACCACCGTCACTACCCCTCACCCCTGCGCTCGTGCGAGTGTGGCCGCCTCCTCACCTCCGGCGCTCAGCCGCCTCGCCATCACGATCTCCTGCTCCCTGCCCGCGTGCCCCCTTCGACCGCGCCTTCCTCGCCACCTCTGCTCCCTGCCCGCGTGCCCCCTTCGATCGCGCCTTCCTCGCCACCTCGGCCGCTGCTCGCGCGCACGTGCGTCGTCCTTCGCTCACAGGAATGGTGGGAAGATCCACTGAAGCCGGAGAAAGGTGCCCTCCTCCTGAGCCACCAACCCGATCCCTCCCTCCTCACGGATTACGTATTTTCTTTTATTTTTGACCTTGATCCATTTGCGCATGATGGATTCTTTGATTCTTTGCCATTACATCCAGTCATTCCGCGGACCGATTTGTGTTCTACGTAGATCTTTCGCCAGGGCTTTTACCGGATCGAGATGTCGACCACGAGGATCGAGTTTTCCTCCTTCCCTTTTTCCCCCTTCTTCATTCCGGTGCTTCTTTTGCTAATGCTGCTTTGTTGCTATTGCTATTGCTTTCCGTTTGTTCTCCTTTTAGTGCCTTAATTCTAACAACCCGTTGCTGCTTCTTCGATCGTTGCTCTTGCTTGCTCCATCCCCATTCGATCGCCACTTTCGTTCTACTGGTATATATTTATCTCATAAGCTTCTATCGTTTTTTGGTCATCTATCGATTCACGCCTAATGCTTACTGTTCTGTTCGTCGCTCGGTTGGCTCGCGCACTCTCCTGGTCCGTCCTCCTCGGCTTGGCTTTGCTCCCCATTACGGTGGTCATGAGGTCTGTGTGAGTGATGCTCGTGGATTCTTGCCTTAGATTGTGCATAAAGTTTTGTTGGTTTTACCCTAATCTGTCAGGTGAGGTTTGCTATCTGAGACATGTGAATTAAAGGTTAGCTCTTGTTCTTTGTGTCTATGCTCATGCTGTTATACCTTTGTTGATATTGACTACGATATTTAAAGTTGTTGCCTAACCAATTTTATGATAGATGGCTTTCGCATAAGACCGGAAAGTTCGTGTAGTCTTCTTTGCCCATGTTTTGTGCTTTGCCCATGTTTAGTTCGATTAGACAGTTGTTTAGAGCAAGCGATGTTAATCCTTTGTGCAGCATGAGATGGCTTTGTTTTCGTTTGACAACTTATCAATCCCATCTCATCTGCGACTAATTTATTTTTAAATTTGGAATGTGCTATCACCGAATGGTTTTGGACTATTATATCAATGCTTTCAATATGTAAAAACCTGAAAGGAGGAAATTGTACAAAGAGGTTATTTTTGTTTAATTTCCTATGAGGATTTAGGTTTTTCTACATGGTGCTTCCTTTTCCGATCTATACTCTTGGAGTTACACTCGAATCAATATAGGTTAGTTGGATGCAGTGATTGAAATTATGATTGCCATAATGCTAACATTTGTTACTTTTTGACAGAAAAATTGAATACCGGTTAACAAATTGGTGGAAGCATCTGTACTGGACTATTTCTCATGTGTGCGCGTTCTGCGGATCTCACCTAAGTGGCTAAGTCCTAACATATCATCTCGATCTTTGTGCAGTCGCATCAGAGTGGCTTTTCATCTTTGCATCCGAGTGGCTTTTCATAGTCCTTGGAGTATTCAGCAATTATTGAAGTATATAGCAAAGAAATATAAAAATCCAGAATTTATGTAACGGAGAACTGAAGGTTTCTAATACGTAAAACATGGTACATTTGTCCTGCATTTATTGAGCTGTATATTTTCCTGCGGGTATGTGTTGAACTCCATACCCATGTTTCTGACTGTCTTCTTTACTTCACTGTTCATGTCTATTAGTAATTGTGGGATGCATTATTCCTTCATAAATCACTTTAGTAGTTAAGGCTGCTGTTACTTCATGATGCCTTAAATTCCTTAATGTATTATTTAGGAAAACCCACTGATATTTAGACACCATTTCTTTTAATGATTTTATTTAACGTATCCATCGGTGAAAATTGTTTCTATTGGTGCTCTTGTTTTGTTTATCGTGTTTACATTCTGTTCTGGTGGTTGAAGGGAGTGGAGGCGCGACCCTCAGGCTCCATTTTCCTATTTCCATTAGCATTTATGCTGATTTTACCATCTTCTTTGTTCTATATGCTATATACCTTTCAGAATTTTGTCCATCTTGAATATTTTTTACATGTTCCATTTATTCAAATTGATGTCTAACCATAACAGTTGTTTCCTGGATTCTGAAGCAAATCCTGTTATGCGCATCATCGGAATAAATCAGGCTTCCTCAGAAACTATTGAAGCTGGACAATTGATGATGTGCTACTTAGCGTTTTTTTTTCCATGTCTTATATATGCTTGAGCTATAGTACTTATTTGGCTACCAAAAAATGAAAGTTGGATTTGGAGGAGGAGCTCCTGTAAGGTTAATATATATAGATTTTAATTTGCTTTACATATTTCTTTTCAGTTTTTTTGTTAACGTGGTCCTACATAACCAACGTAATTTGTAGGAACAAGGTGACTATATCCTACTTAGGATTTTATTTTTCAATGCTTTATATGTGCTTGAGCTATAGTACTTATTTGGTACAAAAATGAAACTTAGATTTGGAGGACCGCAAGGTGAATACATGTAGATTTTAAATTTCCCTACACATTTCTTTCGGTCTTTTTCCCTGATTAACATGGTCTGCGTGAATGAGGTTCGATTTAGTTGTAACAAGCATAACTTTCTACCTTAGCAGTACATTTAATGTAATAGGCGATAGCAGATTAATAGTTGTCTTCATTCTTTAGTAATGGAATTTTATTGCTTCTCTTAATGTGCTAGCTTCGAGGATCCTTCTAACAAAATAACTATGGTATGCCTGATGATGATACGCGATAGCATCATTGAGGTTTATCCTTTTCGATAGCGAAATATCTTGTTGCCCCTTTTGTCGGCTATTGGATATATACTGCATTTTGATGTTTTAAATCCTAAATTACTTTTTGGTTGTAACTGGATTCACTAATTTCTGACTACTAAATGGGCTTATTAGGTGTTATTGGAATGAGATGGAGACACTACTAATAGAACTTCTGATTTCTACATTTTACATTACATAATTTATTCTAGGTCGCCTTGCTTGCTCAGTTTTCCCATTGATTTTGCGTTGTGCTGGATCATTGCACATTGATTTATATTTCAGCTTTCCACCATTGAATTAAATACTTGGTAAATATTATATTTCAGCTTTCTTTCATTTTTGTCCTCCAATTAAAGAGAATAAATTTTGTCTTTCCTCTTAGTTACCATGTATATAAAAAAGCTATACTTAATAAAGAAAATCATGATTGATATCGAACTAATGTTGATCCAAGATATGATATCTGAAAACTATCTGTATGTATAGCATACTTATAGCATTTACTATGGTCACCCCGTAACCATGAATGTGTCTCTCTTGATTACACTATTTAATTTCGTTATATTATTGTGTTTGTTATTCCTCAATTTCACGATGTATTTAAGATGAAAACCCACCTCTAACTGGTCAGCGACCTTTGTAACGTACCCCTAATCATTGTTCCTATATTGATTAGTATTACATTCGAATAAACTACATTAGTTTTGAGATGTATTAATGTTGCCTCAGTTATACATTTTCTATTAATTATTTCTGCCGCATGTGATTCCTAAATTATTTTATATTTGATCTATGCTAAACAAACGATATTATCAATACAGAGTAATCGCAAGTACGTTGGCCTTATTGTCGATTAAGTGTACCCCTCGGAAATCGTATGGCAACATAACATTTGCTAAGCACGCTTAGTGAAATTTCAAGTGTGTTCACTTTTGTGTAAGCCATGTTGGTCTGGTTGGTAGCGTTAGGTAAGATTCAAGTGCAAACAAGATCATAAGATATTGTTTGGTGCAAATCTTATAGAGATATCCATTATTTCTTTTACAGGTTGTAATGATTGTTAGGTCTACTGATTTGTATGCTTCTTGCTAATTTTTCAAATTGATTTTTGATGGAAGTAAAACCACGAGAAATAGAGGGGTATGAATTATGATATGCTCAAATGAACTCCTCAAGCGATTACTGTGCATTATGCGTTTGATGTAATCGCACAATTTCGATTAGATGGTTTGGAGAACCGCATATATAACACGATCACAACCTTCCTTATCAAAAGGAAGCTTGAGGTAAGCATTTTGACAGAAAGTATAGCGGTTTTGTTAAGCGAAATAGAGACACTTGCACCTACCTCGACACATACTTTCTACAAGCATCCTGTGCTAAGTCATCCATAGGATGAGACATGGTGCGTATCTAAACTAACGCAGAAAATTTTCCTTGAGGATTTTTGCTAACTTAACATATCAAAAGGGCCGACAAGTTCCACACTGTCTCTTTGGAATCTACTAAGACTTCCCTATGGACAGCTAGCCTAAGATGCCACTATGCCAATAAATTATTCCAGATAAACATATACGTATGTACTGTTAAGCTGCAATGTAATTTTGTAAGAATTTGTATGTCTATGTACCGAAGTAGAGTCCACATATTTTTATGTCCATTCATCAAACTCTATGCATACTAACTAGATAAGCTTATATTTTGCTTCTTGACCTTCTTTGTATTTTTATCTAGATGAGCGATGCTATTTCAAGATGTTTAGGTTATCTTCCATTTATTCTAATTTTAGATGGTCCTAATAGTTTTCAGTTTTGGATGTTTTGTTAAGGCCAAAGGCTTGCTAAATACTGTTTCTTTCTATTTACTCAGGGCAAGGACCTAAGCAGTATCTTATCAGCTCAAACAAAAAAATCAGCTCTATTGTAGGATGAATACAGTGTTGTTGAAGTAAGGTCTTGCATATTGTAGATTCTAAATGTTATTACTCTTATATGCATCTTGTTATCTATAGTAAGGAAATTCCTGCTCCACTCCTCAGACAAATATTGGATAATGTTTTTTTTACATTTTTTGCATAAAATTAAATTTGATTGTATAGCTGTTCTAAATGCTATCAAATAACTCCATTGTCTACTGTTCCTGATCAACTCCGTTGCCCTGTCATCTTAATGTCTATTGCCTGCTTAGGCCTTACGGCGCGGCGTAGCGCGCAAATCACACTAGTTTATCTGAAACTTGATTGGAGCAGTCCATTGGAAGCCCCTGGCGGCCTGGCCTCGAAAGTACACCGAATTGGGCTTTTAAGGCCTCAGTGGACGAGCAATCTGCTGTCGGCCTTAGAGTTACAAAGGCAGTTGATGGAACTTTCATGTCCATTTGCAAGCGCAAGCACGTCGCAACGGGCTTCATTTGGGCCTATCAATGGACTCGATGATGCATCGAATGCAAGCCGAAAAAGTACCCAAAAGGAAAACGTTTTGTGGGCCGCCCGTCGTTCTCAAACAGTGCAGCGCGTCCCTCCCAAAGAGAGAAAAAAAGAGCAAGCATTGCAGCGGTGCGTCCTCTCGGCTGGGGCAAAACGTCTCGAACGTGCTACCTGCACGGCCGCGGTCTTCTCCGCTTGGACTCACCGGCACGCTGCACCGTGCACGCTCGTCAGTCAATAAATTGGGGGTTGCCGTCGCGAGATTGATGGTTGGTTAAGCACTTACGCCAGCCGAGCGCATTGAAGAGTGCCCTGTGGGTGTGGCGGCCTCGGTCCGGGCATTCAAGTCTGGTTGAATCGAGTACTGTATTGAGCAACCGTGCCAGAGGAGGAGACGGCGAGGGCGTCAGGACGCGGGGGCCTTCCATACCAAGACCGGCTTCGAACTTAAAATGTGTTTGGTTGATGGGACGAGATTGAATAGAATGGATTTATATGGCCATCAATAATAAAGAGATCCTATTGATGGAGACTGGGGGGGATACAAACGGAGAGATAGTAGGACTCCAATTTTGAAATTTGCGTATCCTTAATCTGGCATAGTTCCAGGTCATACTCCGACTCCGTGTATTAGGAACGGAAGGTTTCCGGCCGGGCGTGCGTTCCACGTCGTTGATGGCGAGCGCTGAAGTTTAATTCCGGAGACATTCGTCGCTCAAGTTTTGAAGGCACTGAAGGTCCGACTGGAACTCACCGAGCAAAAGCCCTCATCACTACTTCATCGACCGCTCGCACGTACTTGCAGCAGGGCAGTAAGCTCGTATAGTCGTATGGCCTAACGGTCACTGGCAGTGGCAGCAACTCCTGTTGTCTCTAGTCTCCATCTTCTGCCCCGGTCTAGTGGGCTTAGATCATTCCCAGAGAGTGACAAAGGCACCAACGCATCCAAGGATTGAATACACACTGGCCGGTAGTGGGCATAGGCATTCCCGTTGGTTGGGATATATTTTTGGTGTTTTCCCCTCCTTCAGGTTTCCCCAAGCTAATATATATGTCTTCGGCGCTCGTGTCGTTCGTACTATACGGTGGTACAAAAACGCAGGACCGTCACGTGCCTGAGCTGGAGAAGAGACCATCGGCACGCAGGGCAGACGGATACATACGTACGTACGTACATGGCCCAAGCCGGGAGAGGCGTCCATGAGTCCATCTCATCGGCCGCAGCAGACCTTCGATCTACTTGCTGTCCTGTGTCCTCTCCTCTCCTCACTCGGACGTTACCGCTGTAACATGAGGTAACCCGTACTGTACTTGTACTAAAACAACTCCAACGCCGAAGGCAACGGAAAAGCATGCACGAAATCCGAGTCACCGCGTTGGGCAATTGGTTGTGGGCCTTGTGGCGCCCGTTGCATTGCCTGCCACGTACGGGTACGTCCCCATTTCAACGGTGCCCCTCTCCTCATGCTCGAGATAGGTGTGGTCCCCATTTCAACGGTGCCCCATATATATATCTCTACTAGGCCCTGTTTGGGGCTGTGTAACTATCTTGCTTGAAACAAAACTCACAAGCAGATGCAGCATTCTTGAGTATGCAATGGTGAACTCAGCCACAGGTGGTAGGGAGGTGCTTTTAGCGCTTCACTCGATCGCCTCACTGCTCGCTCCATCTCCTACTCTTCCTGTCGTATCCCCGTCAGTCACCTCCTTGACTCCTCGGCTCCAGCGCCACCTACCCGACTCCTCCTCACTTGGGCCCCACACGGTTGCCCCCAAAAGCTACAATTTGCGACTGTTTGCCAAACGATATATCAAAAGCCACTACACAAGCTTTCTGGTAACAAACCAAAAGCGACACCGGCCAGCTCCCCAAGCAGCCCTAAAGCAGTAGTTGGTGGCAGTGGTGAGTTCTACTCACGTTATTAATTGCCCTGCATAATTGTCCTACTTAATTGCCCACGCCATTAATTGCCTACGCAAAAACGAAGCGTTGCTTTAATTAGCCACTTTTCGCAAAGCTTGAGCGTTAAAGATAGATGTTTGATCTTGTGAAATATTTTTTTTATTTTTTAATCTTTATTTTTCGTTATCAATTTTGTTTTTCGTAGCAACGCACAGGCATGTAACTAGTATATATATATATATATATATATACTATTTAAATGATGTGGTTATACTTCTTTATCCTTTTGAATATACTAATACTGATTATAAGATACCCAAAAGTGAGTTCTACGAAAAATTTCATCAAAGTCTATACTTTATAGCATAATTTGTTTATATACTCTTTTTACATATAGAAAAGGGTATATAACAAAAAATAAAGGCATCCGATGAATTTTTTTTCAACAATATCGCATTGTAGTATATTAGAATTATTATTGAAGTATATTAAAAGTGATAAAAGAGTATAACACATTCGTTTAAGTGGTATACTTGATATAAGAGTACGTACTCCCAAGAGTACAGAAAAGGCTTGATATTTTAAATGTACGAATTCAAGTTAAATTTGGCCATTTTTTTTTTTTTGAAACTTTCAGTCTTAGGGAATAAAACACATACATTTGAAAAAATATATTAGAATTCAAAGATTTGAACGAATCACATACCTACAAACAAATTATCATTAAAAAATTTTAGTTCGAATTTCAGTTCAAACTTGTTTGAACTAGTTAGTAAACTGGTTAAACTCAACATCCTAAACCCTAATTTTTTTAAAAATTCTCGAATGCAAACAAATAAGGAAAATATCCATGGATCATGGAGACTTTCTGATCAAGATGAATCAGTTAACAATTTCCACTTAAAGAATATGATTCCACTTGCCTAACACTAACTATGTACAGGGAGTAAGAATTACATCAACCTGATAATAGCTTTTGTTTTTCTATATATATAATATTTAAATTTGGATGATAGACCGCACGTATCGTCTATTGTCCAAGTGCCACGGTAGGCATGGCAGGCCCTAAGCTACTGCACAACAGTTGAGTTATTAATTAATTAAGTCATTAACGAGTCTATCCACGCCTCCACGGTAGGTCAGTGAGATCCGTCTTGTCGTGAACTCGTGATAGAAAGCGTAGTGGATGACGTTTATTGTATTAAAAAAAAAAGCGCAAAGGAGGGAGCTGTTTTTAAATTTATTTGATAGAAGCCGGAATTAAAAAGAAAAGAAAAAGGAAAAGGTGTGCGGACGACGGACAGGATAGCGAAGGCTTCGACATAGGTTCGTGGCATTTGTGCTCTTCTTCGGATGCTTTTCTTATCCAGAGGCTCCGTCCAGGTGCCGGGGGCAACGCGTTGCTGGCTGCGTCCGTGATTCGCTCGAGGGATAAGAACAAACGGCTCAGAGATGTGATAACGTTGGGAAGCTGTGATGCCCGTGTCTGAAAGCCCACCACTCAAACCTAAGTGTTCGGCTAAATGTGCAACTCAACTCTGCTTCTTATGCATTTTTTACATTGATAGGATTTTGGTACGCACCTTAACAACATGTTCTTGTTTAGCCCATGAATTTGGTACGAGAGGAAGTGTATAATCTCATCAAAATATGTGTAGCAGAGCAGGTGGGATATGTCGGCCTGGCACAAACATGTGCATTGTTGCATGGGTCTATGGTCCACCTTAGGAGAGGTCATTATTAATCGCCTTCAAGTTCAGGTTTAGAATTTTAGGAATGATTTGTAAATTGCAATTTACGAAGGATTGACTGGTCTACAGGACTTCAATCCCAACCCCTATTTTAAAACAGAGAGTTAGGGACCATCGGTACGACTACGAAGATGGTTGATCAGGGTGCGATTAAAATCAGTGTGACACGCACTACAGAGAATTAACTACTTGTGATACAAATAATCAATCGCACACACTCGTCGTGTTATGTCGCCTTGCTCACGTGACACTTAGGAACTCGTTTTTTTAATAGTTCTTTCAGCCCTACCGTCCAATCGGAAGTTTATCCAATATTTCTCATGCAACCAAAATAGTAATATAAAATACAAGCTTATTTTTAGTTGGATCCGAGGCCACTTCGAAGTTCCAATTCGGCTTGGCCCAGCCGACTAGCCAACTTCACAAGTCTCGCCCAGGCGGCCAGTAGCCAACCCTAGCCATTCCATTTGGTAGGCGCCGTCCCTAGTCCCCACGCTCCCGCCGCCCAAACCGAGATCACACCACCGCCAGTGCCCACCCCCGCCCACGCCCAACCCAACGCCCACTCCCGCGCGGCACCCGCCCTCGCCCACTCTTGCCCTTGCTGGCGCTCGCCCCCCCCCTCCCCCCTGGTCGCTAGAAGACTGAGGCACTGAGGCAGATTTCGTCCTGGCGGCTACGCACCGCAGATCCCGGCGTCGATGGGACGCCAGGCCGTCGCTCGGTCCACCACCCCCCCCCCGCCCTGGCCCACCCGCCGGCGCCGCCCCCGTTGTCCGCCGCTCTTGCCCCGTAGATTTTCATCCTGCTCACACGCTGCTTGCTCCGTCGCCACTTGCCGCCGCCATTGGCACAACCTGCACAACCGTCTTCCGCAAGGTCAAGGAGGCCTCCGGCCAAAGCTGCAGTAAGTCGGCAAGTGGACAGGTGAAATGTTGAATAGGTGATGAATGTTGTTCCTTTCTTTTTTTTTCTTTGTAGAATCTAAAGCCGTGTAGATGATGAATTTGATAGGATGATAATGATTGATCATTTGATTGGTTAATGGTAGCTAGCTTTGGTTATGCACTTATGCTTTGTGAATTGTGAAGAATTGAAGAGTGTGGAGTGTGCTTTGTGCTTTGTGAATGGCTGTGTAAATGGAGTTTGTAATAATTGGTTATACTTATTGTTTGTCAATTGCATTAGGCATTAGCTATTATTCAAATATAAAAAATGGAGAGGTGCTTCTATGCTTTCCCTCCTAATACAAGTTGCACAAATTTTGAAGCAAACGAAGGGGTGAGTAATCCTCATCTACCCTTCATTCATACTTTAATATTTGTGCAACTTTAAAAAGGAAGAGCATAGAAGCACCTCTCAAAAAAAAAATGATAAGAACAATAATTTGATCAACTTATAAATTTCATGATTAATGGATTGGACTCAATTTTGTCTGCAGCTATCTCAGTGGAAACAAACTCTCAGGCCCCATACCTGACATAAGCAA
The DNA here is from genome assembly GCA_036346355.1 of Rhipidocladum racemiflorum. Lineage (NCBI taxonomy): Eukaryota > Viridiplantae > Streptophyta > Magnoliopsida > Poales > Poaceae > Rhipidocladum > Rhipidocladum racemiflorum. The sequence goes on along the minus strand of CM070576.1, from coordinate 62,157,045 downwards.
CATGCACATCTTAACTGCATTGTAAGCCCAATGCATGCCTGACTTGTTCTTGAACCATTCATTCTAGAATTGTTCTCCTTCATGATAGAAAGGCATCTTGATGGCAATCAGTTTAGTGGAGTGATCAAATCATTACTGGAAAAAACTCAATAGCCTAAAGGAGCTGTAACTCTGTAAGTGCTCAATCTCTTTTATGGTGTTTATCGGACAATAAATATGCCTTACTTTCTTTGCTCTGGATAAGATAGTGTTGCTGTTCCACTCAAACTATCTCTATGACTAAGATTTTATTGATGAAAAATAGTGAAGGTCTATGTAAAAGAAGAATGATAGCATAGTAACTCTATCTATAATGTTTAGCTCATCTATAGGCTGAAGAAAAACTTTATTCCTATTTTAACATTTGTGTGTTCCAAACCGCCACCTATTTGTATAACTGGTATCTTTTACCAAAGTTAGATCTTAGTTTGTTAGGTAGCTCTAAACCTCTAATCTCATTATGATTGTTAATTCTTAAAGCATTGTGCTATTTCAGTGATGTTTTTGTCCCCCTTTAGGCTATAAATTACAATAGTACAATGCTACATTTCGTGGTCAATTGATTAGACTCAATTCGATGTAATAGAAATATATGATGAAAAACTCAAAATCACTATCATCTTTAATACTAGTAATAATTGCTTATTTTTAACCCGATATTTATAAATCCTGACTTCACCGGGGAGGCCTAGCAAGTCGTCTTGAATGCTCAGGAAGGAAGGCATTTTTCTAGGAGCAGCAGCACCACCACCTTTCCACCCGTCTCAGACTACCGCAATCGTAGTACAATTCATTTATATTCCATCGAAAACGGATCTGCTGCTTTTACTACCTTTCATTGGAGTAGTAGGTGGTGTCGCTGTCGCTGGCAAATTTCTTTCAGTGGTATTCTCTTCGGACACGAATAATAATAAAAAAATTTAAATTTTAACTATTGATATATTTTTTAAATATTTAAATTGGATACATAAAAATTATATGTGTAGATTTATCTCAAAAAAGTACTTTCATAGTATTATAATTGAGAAGAGCTTCTATGCTATTCCTTTTAAAAGTTGCATAACTATTAAAGCATGAATGAAGGGTAGATGGTGATATTACTTAGTCCTTCGCTTGTTTCAAGATTTGTGCAATTTGTACTAGAAGAAAAAACATAGAAGCACTGATCATTATAATTTATTGAGTTTTATAAAATATTATAATAAAAATTAGTGATTAAAGGTATTTTTTAAGATCATGTTAATAACTAAAACAATAATTATTTATAAGCTGAGGGAGTTCGTAGCGTGGTAGAGTCACTGCTATTAACAGTGTCTCAATAAATATCTAGCACATGAATTGTCCCACGAACCCGAGCAACCGTGTACAGAGATGAATCAATGCGTTTAACGCCATAAGCAACGTGTGTGCCGTTCGGCTGGTAGGAGGTTGGATCCAGGGCTTTGATGTTTTTCTTTGAAAAATATCTACCTTGCAGATGGGGTAGAATAGAAGTAGTAGCACCAGAAACACAAGGGTCAAGAGAACCGTTGCTGAGTTAGCACGGATGCTCTCGTGCCGTCGTGCGCCTCAATCCGTTCGCGCTCGACTCCGGTCGACGTGCGCGTACTAATAAAAAAACTGGTACATATATACAAGTTAAGTGGAAAATATATTCCCACGGTTTGAAGATAGTGAAGGTTACGTTTAATTCTTTAGTGCAAGAGCAAATATAATAGCAAGCTTACTATACGCTAAAAGTCAACTTATACAATAACTATTTCTAAAGACTGTCTCTAGATGTTGTACAATAATCATTTCTTCTCTCTTATACATAAATAATCTATCTATATTTTCATACATAACTGGTTACTAAATAAGAGACAGCTCTTTTCTCTCTCCTCTTTTCTTACCCTTTCACAAAGAACAAAACATATGTACAGCTCTTTGCTCGAGGGGGTGTGCGCGTGTTTTTTTTTCTTTTTATGTTTGGGAAGGGACGATGGAAAACATAGACCATGTTCCGGTGAAGTGCACATAGTTAATCAAGTGTGGATGGCTGGTCTTTCTAAACGGAGAGGGATCTGATGTATTCCTGTGGGGATTATAACTTAAACAATCCTTATAGGACCGCTCCATCGAAAATGAACGGTTCAGATCGGCTAAAAGTAATATACAGATTGTTTTATTGTGCGAAAACACTATTAATGACACTACAACAAAATAGTGTTCACCCGATTTTTAGCTAATCCAAACCATTTGATGTTTCAAGCGGACAATTTACATCTATAAAAACTACTTAAATTACAGCTATACATTGGACTACACCGATTCCCTTTCCCTTCCTAAACTCTTTTAGCTGAAGCTTTGAACTCCACGAAAGCCAGGGGCCCACCCTGAACTGAAATATCTCCAAGAAACAGATGAATGTGACAAGCAAACCTAACAAGTAACAACAGCTCTCGGCGCAAATCCACCGCGCAGCCAAATGAATTCACTTCAATGCGGTCAGAAGCAACCACCACCATATTTTATTACTTTTACTCTCTCCTTCCACTCCACAAGGTGACAAGGAGACACCGCAGCACACTCCAGAGTCCAGACATGTCAGCTGGACTGGACTGGAGTATACATAAGCAGCAGACTGCTCCATCTCTTCTCTTCTCTTCTCAAATCCAGCCTTGCTCTCCAAAACCTTTCTTTGTATCCATCCAATTGTTATCGCCTCTTCTCCATGGATTTTTGCAATGCAAGATGGAAGGCTCCATCACTGTGCCTAGTGCTTGTGCTTCTTCAAGCAAGCCTCTCTGCCTGCGCGCCAACTCCCAAAACTTACATCGTTCAGATGACCGCGTCTGAGATGCCAAGCTCGTTCGATCATCGCCATGAATGGTACGCTTCCACGGTGAAATCTGTGAGCTCCGCGCAGCTAGAAGCTGAAGCGGATGACGCTTACAAGAGGATCATCTACAACTACGAGACGGCCTTCCATGGCTTCGCGGCTCGGCTCGACGAGGACGAAGCCGAGCGGATGGCCGAGGCGGCCGGCGTGTTGACCGTGCTCCCAGAGACAGTCTTGCAGCTGCACACCACCAGGAGCCCGGACTTCCTGGGCATTGGCCCAGAGATCAGCAACAGCATATGGTCTGCCGGCATCGCCGACCACGACGTCGTTGTCGGCGTGCTCGACACCGGCATATGGCCCGAGAGCCCCAGCTTCAGCGACAAGGGATTCGGCCCCGTGCCGGCCAAGTGGAAAGGCCTGTGCCAGACTGGGCGCGGCTTCACCACGGCGAACTGCAACCGCAAGATCATCGGCGCGCGCATCTTCTACAGCGGCTACGAGGCCTCGTCGGGGCCCATCAACGAGACGAGCGAGCTCAAGTCCCCGCGCGACCAGGACGGGCACGGCACACACACCGCCGCCACCGCCGCGGGCGCGCCCGTGCAGGACGCCAACCTGTTCGGCTACGCCGGCGGCGTGGCCCGGGGCATGGCGCCCCGCGCCCGCGTCGCGACCTACAAGGTGTGCTGGGCCGGCGGCTGCTTCAGCTCTGACATCCTGGCGGCCGTCGATCGCGCCGTGTCGGACGGCGTCGACGTGCTCTCCATCTCCCTCGGTGGTGGCGCCTCCCCCTACTACCGTGACAGCTTGTCCATAGCGTCGTTTGGGGCCATGCAGATGGGCGTGTTCATTGCCTGCTCGGCCGGCAACGCCGGGCCAGACCCGATAAGCCTCACCAACCTATCGCCGTGGATAACCACGGTGGGCGCGAGCACCATGGACCGTGACTTCCCAGCCACGGTGACGCTCGGCAACGGCGCGAACATCACAGGCGTTTCGCTTTACAAAGGCCGGCGAAATCTTTTGCCTCAGGAGCAGTATCCGGTGGTCTACATGGGCGGCAACTCCAGCATCCCGGACCCCAGGTCTCTGTGCCTCGAGGGGACACTGGAGCGCCGCAACGTCGCCGGTAAGATAGTGATTTGCGACCGCGGCATTAGTCCTCGGGTGCAGAAGGGTCAGGTTGTCAAGGACGCCGGTGGCATCGGCATGATACTCGCCAACACTCCGGCAAACGGCGAGGAGCTTGTTGCCGATAGCCACCTCGTGCCGGCCGTGGCCGTCGGGGAGTCTGAAGGCATTGCAGCCAAGAAGTACAGCAAGACTGCCCCAAAACCGACCGCGACGCTCAGCTTCGCAGGAACCAAGCTCGGGATCCGCCCGTCGCCGGTGGTCGCCGCGTTCTCGTCCCGAGGCCCAAACTTCCTCACTCTGGAGATCCTCAAGCCGGACGTCATCGCGCCCGGCGTGAACATCCTGGCCGCATGGAGCGGCGACGCTAGCCCGTCGAGCTTGTCCAGCGATCGCCGCCGTGTCGAATTCAACATCCTGTCGGGGACGTCCATGTCGTGCCCGCACGTCGCCGGCGTGGCTGCACTGATCAAGGCCAGCCACCCGGACTGGAGCCCCGCACAGATAAAGTCCGCGCTGATGACCACGGCGTATGTCCACGACAATACGTACCGGTCGCTGAAGGATGCAGCGACCGGCAAGGCGTCCACGCCATTCGATCACGGAGCTGGCCACATACACCCAGTGCGAGCTCTGAACCCTGGCCTGGTCTACAACATTGGCGAGGACGACTACTTGGAGTTCCTCTGCACGCAGAATCTGACGCCGATGCAGCTCAAGGCCTTCACCAAGAACTCCAACATGACATGCAAGCACACCTTCAGTTCGCCCGGCGACCTGAACTACCCGGCCATCTCCGCCGTCTTCACGGATCAACCGTCCGCAGCGCTGACGGTGCGCCGCACGGTGACGAACGTTGGTCCTCCATCTTCGACGTACCATGTCAAGGTCACGCAGTTCAAAGGCGCGGACGTCGTCGTCGAACCGAACACCCTGCACTTCACAAGCGCAAACCAGAAGCTTGCCTACAAGGTTACACTAAGGACCAAGGCTGCCCAAAAGGCACCCGAGTTCGGAGCTCTGTCATGGAGCGACGGCGTCCGCATTGCCCGGAGCCCCGTTGTACTCACATGGCTGCCACCGATGTGAGCTTTCTTTCGATTTTTTCTGCATTAGTCAAGTCTTGGAGCAGAAACATCTGCGTCCTGAACCCTGGATAAACGAGCCTGATATATCAGTTGCGTAGCAGCAGCACAGGACTTCCACTTACCGAAGAAAAATGTTGACAAGCTCCAAATCAAAGCAAGCTAAGCTTTATTCCTCAATGTATTCATGCTTATTCAAAATGTTCAGTAGCTGGTTGATTGCTTCTATAATACTCTGTGTACAACATGTTGGAGTGAAATAGTAGTATGTAAAACTCAATTGCCGCAGATTTAGCTTGATTCCCAAATGGTGACACCATCACAGGTGCAGAGCTTCTTGTAGTTCTCCCCAACCCCGGCACTTCTCGCAATCACAGCCGCTACAATGCCATTGTCTGATCTGTCCTCAGTTGCATACAGCGCAATAGAGCGGCCAATCAAATCAACAACTTTCATTTTCTCTCTTGATCCTGAAAAATGGCCTTCTCCGTTCTCTCCAGCTTCTAGTGTTCCCAGGTCACCAAGAGGCTGTTTCAAAAATTAATTCTATAGGATTAGAGGCTACTGCATAATCAAATACATAACTTGCTGCTATCAAATAGGCATTACGCAAAACAGCATTATTCTTGAATATCATATTAAGATGGTGGTTGAAAAGGTTGTGCTCGCCTCATCCAAAGTACGTTCTTCCAATCACCATTTTATATGTTATTTCTCAAAACCATTTTGAAGGATTGAACACTCAAAGCAACTACAGCATGATTCCTTGACTTGGTTAATCTTGCTGTCACTACTCACAAGCACTCCATTCAAACCTCAACTAAAAACAAATCCCGAGCTTCAGTTTGCAGTCAACCGTCATCTACTCATCTTCCACAAAGAAGTCTGCAGTGTCAAATCATGCAACACAGATCTAATGAAATAAATACAAGCAATACAAAAAGGCCCAGTCGACCAGACCCACCGGTGAGGTGAACTACAGTTGTTCAATTCCAATCCGCTATGTTCTGACAACACATGTGCTGCAGAAGACCAACGTGTACAGTTACTGATATTTAGAGGACCCATTTCGTTTGGTGAATTCGGCTATTGTATTTAAGATACAATGACTGCTTTGTTGCATAGTAGATCACCAGGGAAGGAAGCAGAATTTTTTCTAAAAAAAACTACTCTAGGTTGCTGTACAAGCTGTGACAATATGTACCGAATGGGATACAGCAAGTGCGAAAGAGCATGTAGTGTGGATGCAAAAAAGTCTCCACGGACACGAGTATCTGCTTGGAATACGCAAGCCTTGCAATAATACATGCAAGGAACCTATTCGATGTGGTGGATTTGGCAGTTGTATTTATGACACAATGAATGCTTTGTATAGTAGATCACCAGGGACTGTAAGAAAACAAATAGCCAATCTGGCGTGAGATGTAGCAGTAAGTTACCGCAAAAGCTGTGAACATGGGATACAACATCTGCAAAAGAGCACGCGTGGATGCAAAAGTATGGACATGACTAACTACTTGGAAAACTAGGAAGGTTAGCGTGGCGCACGTCGCGCACGCGACCGGTTAACTGAAACGGGAAAATTCATTTTTTTTACGAACGAAAAAACGGGGAAAAACGGTTTTTTCAGGATTTTTTAAGCTTTTTTTCGCATTTTTCGGGCCATCTGGAGCAATATTTTTTGGGGAAAAAAGACTTTCCAGTTAAAACGGATCGGAATGGGTAAAACGGAGCACAACGCAATTTTCCGGATTTTTTGAGGTTTTTTTTGCGTTTTTCGAGCCATTTTTCCTGCAAGGAGGGATTTTTTTGCAAAAAAAAAACAATACCACACGTAATTTCCAAAACACGCAGGGAGTTTTGGGCAAAAAACCGTGCCGACACGTGCCGCGCCCGCGCTGCCACCAGCGTCGTATTTGGAAAAAAGCAGCCTTGCTCGAGCAGCGCGTATTGGAAGTAACGATGTCACCGCTACGCTACGACGCCCGCTCGAGCGAGGAAACAACAGGTGATTTCCTTTTATGCTGTCGTTTGGCGCGGGGCGACGTGGCGCGATCTCGGCCGTCCGACGGCGCAATCGGACGACCGGGAAATGGAGGCGACGTCCACGGTGGGCTTCAAGGAAACCTTCCGCTAATGTTTTATCGAAGATGCATGCCTTCCAAATTGTAATACTGTATCATCGTAACCGATTATACCATTCTAGGGGTCAGTTATCCCATATCTTATTCTTTGGAAATCGAAATAGCAGATGAGAATTCCTAAACCTCTCCATGTATCCCACGTTATCAGGTGTACATATTTATTAATCTCACGAATGATTCTAAGTGTTTGAATATTACCTTTTCGGACAAATAACCAGGTGGATTATATACTTTGCCAGTACTTTCTGCACCTCTTGTCAAATCACCAAACTCATTTATTGACCATCCATGTTTACCAGGTGATAGACCACTAAAAGTGGCTTCAACTCTAGCCAATTCCATGTTAACTTGGGCAAGACGAACAACACCATATATAACCGGCCCTTTGAACTCAGCTACAGCAGCAGAAACTAAAAAATCTGCAAATGTTAGGTCACAATTAGTATAGAAGAGATGTGCATCACATAGGCAAAATAAAACAAGCGAGAAATCAGAAGATTGTCTTACATAGTATTTTTGAATGGAAATTTTAAATAATGCTTTCTCAAACAACTAAATAAACTCAGCAGGACCTGGTGCAGCTTAAAAGCATTTTGAAGACGTATCTAGAGTAGCATTGCAGTAAAATGCAGTAATCCCACGATGAAGCATTAAAATGCAGTATCATACAATTTAAGAACAACAATGCCAGCAGATATTCATGCTGATCAGAAAGATTTTAGAAAGAAAAACACGCTAAAAAAATATAGAAAGTAACACTAACCATTTGGGTTCCCTTGCCCAATCAGACGTGCATGTCGGCCCGTTTGATGTAGAGCATCTAACATTGTCTTCACTGGGAGAGGCCCAAGAACTCTAACAACCTGGTTATTCAAGTCCACTTCGATGTTTTTTATTCCTGTAGCAAGAGGCAGTCTTCATAAACAAAAAAGAAATGGCTGAAAGAGAAAGCATAAACAAAATTTTATTCAATAGAGCATTAAAATAATATGGTCCTGTACCTTCAAGAGTTTGAAGCTTGTTTTTCACTGCTGCCACACAGCCCTCACATTTCATGTCCACCATAAATTCCGTCTTTGGAACATAAAAGCAAGTTTATGATTACATAATTCTTTGCATGGAGAAACCAAACATTATCTCAAAAAAAAAAAACAAGAAGGAAACATGAAGCGACCTACTGCTTGTTTTTTCTTTTAGGATAATGTACAAGGAAGCACAAGTCAAAATAGTGTATTGTGTCAGAATTCAGAAAGACTACAGAATGCCTATTTTATAGAACTGAAAGAAGTGATATGTATTCATTACAGCCTTGCCTTTCTAGAGAGAATTTGAAGTTATATCCACAGTACACAAGAGCTCAAAATTATTGAAGAAAGTCAAAATTTATTCAGCGATTGAGCATTACGAGCATCACAATCCACCTGGAACATGTTATTCTTTTTAAATGAAGCAACCCCTTTTCGTGGTAGGTATTTGATCTGCAGATCTTAGTTTCTGAATTACCAAATATTACTTTATGACCAGAATTCACACATGCATGTTACAACTTAGCTAGTGAGGAAGAAATAACAATATGTTCTCAAGTCATATGTGCTGAAGACATTGATATTTATGAATATGGCATAGAACCTTAGCTAAAGCAATTTAGAACTGAAACCTTGGGCTTCCGAATGGTTTATATATCCAATTTGAGAATTGCACCAGCATTTGGATGATTTGATCAAATTTTCTTTTGTCCCTTCTTTACAAGGCATGTAAAATTAACTAATTAAGAAAACAGTTATCCATTTTAACTGTACTATTATTGTCTCCAACACTTTGTAATGAAAGTCTCCCTCAAAGTAACAGCCTGAAGACCAGATGGTCGGTATGAGAATAGCTCAATTGGGCTCTCCTCCTAGTCCTTCCAGGGGCGGAGCTGGGCCTCGGGCCACCGGGGCCTGGGCCCGAGGCCCAGTCTAAACAGTAATTAAAAAATTAGGGGTTTTTTAATCAGGCCCGAGGCCTGAGGCCCATTACCTCCATGGCTCCTCCATCCAAAACCAGTAGAGTTGCAAGGCAAGGAGAGCTCCTGCCCACGTCGCCGCTGCCCGCCGCCGCCGCCGCCAGCCGTCCTCGCCCGGCGGCCCGGCCGGCCAGCGCCCCGCTGGACCACCCGCTCGGCGCCCTCTCACCGGCGCGCGTCGGCGCCGCCACTGGCGCCGCGCCGATCGCCACCGCGGCCGTGGCGACCGCATGGCGCCACGCCGCTTCGATGCGCTCGCGCCGCCCAGCCGCCCCAGCGACAGCGTCGGCCGATCGGCCAGCCGCAGCGGCAGCGCCACTCGCCCTCGCCGGCTCGCCGACGCCCAGCCACCCGGCCAGTCGCTTTGCTTCAAACTTCAGAGGAACAGACAATACAGACACTTTGCTTGATTGCTTCAGTGGAACAGCCGACAGCGCAAGGTAGCTTCTTGCCTTCTTAGCTTCTACTGATGCACATTTTAACTCTCCATTTAATGCAATCATGCAACTGTGATGTACTGATGTGTGAATCATCTAATATGTATTACTGTATTAGTTGCTAGATATAGATTTGAATATACTGATTAATCAATTGGATTCAATTTGATGTAATAAAAATACAAGATGAAGAGGTCAAAAACATTGTCATCTTATTTTCCATCACAGTCACAGTCGAATCAATCCCCTCCGGAAAGGCGGAAACAATAGGAACTGGAGCTAGTAATACTCAACAAAACGATCGTCCTATTATGTTTAATTTGGAAGATATTGTTGCTGATCCTGGAAAATATGTTCTATTGTTGATGAAAAATATGTTAGTCTCAGATTCAACAAACATCCGTTGATTAGGTATTAACTTTTTTGCCGCTCCACTATGTTATATTATTTTGACATATTTTATCTATTTTATTGAAATGTTAAGCATGTAAGTTAAATTTATCTTTAATTCTCTATTTGCGCTGGTAATTTTTTACGACAAGAATAGTCGCTTATTTTCGGCCCGAGGCTTATGAAAATCCTAGCTCCGCCACTGAGTCCTTCCATATCCACAAATTATTTAAGCTTTTGCAGGTGTCCTCATGCAACATGGGAACAATGAAACAAAAATGTAGACAAAATAATCCTTTTGATTCCCCTACTACATCAAACATCCGCCCAAAAAGAAAACCATCACCTTCAGCTCAACGTTTGTGAGAACATCCAAAATTCTCTTATGCAACTCATCTACTAACATGCTAATAGCTAAATCAGATTGCTTGATTGCTGTAATTCCCACTAAGGCAATGGCTTAGCAGCGCTGGGAGGTGCAAAATACACACCAATCTCATAAAACAATCTATTCAGCCAATAAAGCCAACAACAGCTACCAGCTAGTCAAACATAACAGTATATCACTTTAAGCACTCTAACCAATTGCCCAACTATTCTAAACCTAGAGTGAGACTCTTCTAACGAAATCGCCCACTTCACAATTACCAATTCAATCCAGTATCTATCCCTCAGCAACTGATAAGGCGCTCTCGATCATGTTCCTACCGTAGTGGCGCCGCGGCCGGACTTATACGGAAACAAAATGTTCTCGTCAAGTTTGGGGCGCTTACCGTGAGCTCCGGAAGCGCGGTATCCTGCAACACACAAAAAGACAAGGCATGAGACCAAAAAGCTCAAGACCATAGGCGAGGCGAGCACGTATGGAGAGCAACTCAAGGACGCGGCCGAACCTTATCGGGGGCAGAGAGATGTGTTGCGGCGGCGGCCATCGGAGGGACGGCGTTCGGGGCGCGCACGGAGGAGGAAGAGGCGAACGCGGAGGACAGGGAGGGGAACGAGGTGGGCAAGGGGAAGCCGGGTCTGGAGGAGGAGAGGGCGTAGGCTGCGACGGCTGCTGCTGGCACAGCGGAGGCGGCGGTGAAGGCCCGGAGGAAGCCCACCATTGGTGCCCCCGCCTTTTGTCGCCTCTGCTACTACCTGCTGCGACGATGGGTCGCGGTTGTGTTCGTTCTGAGCTTGAACGTATGAGGTACGACTGGTGATCCGATTTTCGCTTCAGAACCGCAGGCTGCGTGCATTTGTTGTTCTCTCAAGAAACGTCGGGGACTGAAGCCCAGATCGAGCAAGCGGCCCAGTGGTGAATTCGTTTTCCACCGCCTCTCGCGGCACCATTGGGCCCTAGAGTTAAGCCCACATAAGTTAGACCGAGGCTACGTCTGTTACGCTGTTTTTTTATATAGTTTATAATTAGTCTCTCTTTTTTTACTTAAACAGGTTAAAAGTAATCCTCTTTTATATGTGATAGATGTAGATAATTTTAAACTAACTTCAGTGATATTGATCTGAAATCAACCCTCTGTAAGCGAAAAAAACATAAACATACCTCCAGTGACTTTATGTTATACGAAGGCTTTTGACTTTTAAAAAATCTCAGCTAAAAAATCACTCATTTGTTTAAGGCCCCGTTTGGCAATTTGGAACCGAGCTGTTTCTACTAGAATCTGGGAGAAACCCAACCAAACGGGCTAAAATTCGAAACGATTCTCCTCGGAACGTTTCTTCTTTTTCCACACCGTGGTTGAATCACTCTCAACCCCGTTTCACTAGTTTCTACTAGAATCTGGAACCGTACCAAACGGTTTGCAAAAAGTGATTCTGATTCTACCTGAAACGTTTCTACCAAGAATCTGGAACCGTCCCAAACGGGACCTAAGATTTGTCTTTTTGCTTCTTCCGTTCAGAAATATAAGGCTTTTACTTTACACTAGGATTAAAGTTACTATAAAATTGAGAAAGTTATGAGAGAAAATGAATTAGATACTCTACTTAGTTGTCTTGTAAGATGAGATATAATACCTTGTATGGGTGGTAATGAATAAATGCATATGGTTGATAGATGATAAATAAGGATATTGTAGGAAAAGCCTCATTAAATCTACACACAAACTTTATATTTCTAAACAAAACTATTAAAACAATACTGCTTACATTTCTGAAGAGAGTACCTCTTTAGGCTAGAGGGGGGAAATCCAAACAAAGGGAGCTTGATTTCTATTAGGAAGGGAACAGTGCTAGATATTCCTGATTCGGCGTGGCCCGGCCTGGTCTCTGAAATCAATGAGGGCCTGGTGGTTGGCCTGACTCTGTTGTGCTATAATATACTAAAGTACATCGGGCTAATCTAACCCAGCTAACTTCAGAACATAAACCCCCTAAAAAAACTCAGAACAGAAGCGAATAAACAGAGTCAGAAGCCAGTAGCCAGTGCAACTTCTTCAAAAAATAAAGGAGCTGCACCATCTGTTTCTTTCAGCACTCGGCGCATTGTTTTATTCAGTACTTTCCCGGTGTGGCTTCTAGTCAATTTCAGACTGACAAGCTTGAAAATGTCTGGAAACAGTTTAAATTTCAAGGAGATGACTCATGATAAATAGTTTACCTAACCCAGCACACCAAATTTACCAACAAAAATTCATATCAGCAGCTGATGCCTGGTTCATCCAGTACATAAACTCTTTTTTATTTTATTTTACAAAGTAGCTGTAAACAGAAAGGTTTTATACATTCAGCAAACCGAGAAGGAAGGTACACAAAGCAGCCGATTACCATCCACCTGACCTGAGTGAAACAAACAAGTAAACGGAGTACTACAACTCTACAGGAAATCCGATCAAATTACAAAAACCAAAGACCCCTGCATCAACATACGCAGGCACAACTCACAGTGCCTTACTCTGCAGTGAGAGCAGCGTAGGCGTGTAGCTGGAAGCACGAAGGCCTGAAACTGTCAAGAACGAACCTTCCAACCCTGACTGAACCTTAAACTGGGTCAAGTTACAGGGCAACTCTCCTTTGGCAGAGGGCTGAATAGAGCTACAAGAATTCACATGCTCCCTGCCAAGAAAGAGAAGCCCTGAAACTGGACCGCTTAGGCATTCCACTCTTGATGATTCGAACCGTCACCTCGTTCTTCCTCCTTACCTTGACCGTGCTGCTCCCTCCTCTCTGTCGCATCACAAGATTTATAGGGAACAAAGCCAGAAGAAGGCATATGCTTGCTATATTTTCTAAGGGTTTTAAACCATGGATATCCTCTTGGCATCCAACATCTCCTTTTCCCTTTTTTCCTTCATGGTTATGTCCCTCTAAAATTCACACCCCACTAGTTGGGATTCTCTTTCCTATTCGAGACCCTTCTTTGGCGGTTGGCACTTTAAGCGGCGACTATTTTTCTTTAATCCTAGAAGAGATGATCGAGTAGAAATATAGAATACTCCTACTTGAGTTATACCGTTTGAACGGCAAACGGTATACTGTTATATGGTATATTTCTCAACATGATATGATGTACAAAGATGCCCAAGAAGCAAGCAAGAGGAATTACCTACCGAGCATCATGACGATGGCCTACGGGTTTGTTCCCGGCGAAGCATTGAACGTGGAGCCATTGATGACGCGCAGCGCATAGACGCCAACCACCCGATCATCGGTGTCGACGACCCTGCCAACCTAGCAACCGCCGTGGTAATGCCAGATGATCACGACGGTTCCCTTGAAGAACTGCTTGGCAACTTGGAAGCCATGGAAAACTAATCCGGACCAGCTTTCAACTTTCAGCTTCTTATAGTACTAATGGGCTACTGGCTTTTGGCTTCCGGGTGTGGAGAAGTCTATCATTTGGGACAGCTTCCAGCTTTCAGAGGAAAGAAGCTGAAGTTGAAACCGTCCTAAATACTGATCAGAGGAAAGAAACTAAAGTTGAAGCTGTCCTAAATAGGGCCAAATACTCCCTCCACCCAAGTTTTATAGGGTATATTCTCTCTAGCACATAAACCAAAATGATTTTAATAATGACTAGACTACCTCTAATGATTAAGGGCATGTTTGTTTCAGCTAAGGATTGTAAAAAGCAGCTTTTAAAACCTAGATTGTAAAAGCAGGATTGTTAAAAGCCAGAGATTGAAAAGCTGATGGCGGTTTGGCAACCCAGATTATAGTGTGTTTGGATTGTTGTTTATGCGTGGCAAAAGTGAGGGGGTTGAGGGTAATGAGGGCCAATGGTGGGTAGTTTCGACTGAAGTTCAATGAGCATTGTGGTCTTTGAAAAAAAAAAGCTGGGAAAAGCTCCTCCCGAGTGGATTGTGGGATTGCTACAATCTGGCTTCTAGATTGTTACAATTCAGATTGAAAGTTGCTTGTTTATTGACCTTCTAGATTTTAAAAGCTGCTTTCTACAATCCTCAGCTGAAACAAACAGGCCCTAAGATTAGTTCTTTATATGCCATTGGAATCTGGGGAAATCCCTAAATGTGTCATTGACAATGAGTGGCATATAAGGAATGAGGCAAATTTTTAGTGGCATATAAGGAATCACCTCTAATTATTATCTCTAAACATTATATTAAATGCACGCATGTAGAGAATATAAAATAAAAGTTAGATATTTATTAGGGATTCAGAGAAACATCACACTAAATTTGTATTAAAATATAAAATACATCATGTATTTGTGCATAAGACCATTCAAACTGTGTGCTTTATAAACTTGGATGGAGAGAGTATAAACAAATTAAATACATCTCTTCAATGTGTAAAACAATACATTTACATCGATGTAATATCTATAGATTTAACAGATGATCATTTACACCGTTTATTGAAAAATTACAAACCACGAAAGCTACGGCGAGTACAGCGTACCCAATGTGGGCAGGAACGATTCAACTGGCTGTACAGTGTACAGAGTGGGGCTGCTTCCTCAGTAGAGAGTGTTGTATGTGCAGAATGTTGCAACGATGGAGACTATGCAGATCACAAGAGGTGGCAGTAGGGTGATGTTGAGGAGGAGGTCCGGGCCTAGATAACCCGCTGCAGTGATCGTCGCGTCTGCAACTACACGAGCCAACGTCCCGGCCTCCGTCGAGAGGAGGCCGCCGTTGTAGGTTCCTCGCGCCAGCCTCGACGACATTACTCGTGAGAGCAACGAAAGGTTCACTCCTGCATGGTTCATCAGAAATGGGGCGATGGTTATGGCCAAGCGCGCGCATACATACATACATACATATTACTTCCGATCATAAATAGTTATATATCGTTTTGGACATCGATACGATCTTCAAGATATAGTTTTGATCACTATTTTTTTTATAATATATTTATAAAACCCAATAAAATTGTAATATTATGATAGTATTTATGTTTTTCTTTTTGAAAGTTGCACAAATACTAAAATATGAATAAAGAGTAAATGATGATTATTTACCCCTTACTTGCTTCAAGATTTGTACAACTTGTGTTGGGAGGAAAAGCATAGAAACACTATGATTTTCATGTATTCAATTTAAATATTTAAAAAGATATTAACAGTTAAACTGAAAGAAGTATATTGTTTCAGATCTTGAATGTGCCGTCAGATCGTCGTGTTGATGTG
The DNA here is from genome assembly GCA_036346355.1 of Rhipidocladum racemiflorum. Classification (NCBI taxonomy): domain Eukaryota; kingdom Viridiplantae; phylum Streptophyta; class Magnoliopsida; order Poales; family Poaceae; genus Rhipidocladum; species Rhipidocladum racemiflorum. The sequence goes on along the minus strand of CM070576.1, from coordinate 62,141,397 downwards.
CTGAATGATATGGTTTTGAGCCGGTTACATTAACTTACATACCTTCGAGCACCTCAGCAAATACAAATGTGATGAGAGCTGAAGTGACGTATTGTGGAACGGAATAGTGAGGTGTGAAACGGAAGCTCATGATTATGCCAATCAGAACCAGGATTTCAGATGCCACCAAAACTTGCCTGCAAAAGAAGCATGTATCGGCAGCTGTGCATCATGGCTTTTTCATGAAAATATTTACAATGGGCCTAATTAGGGCCTTGACATCTAGTAATCTGAAATAATTGCAATTGCGATCTCCTGAACAGAAAAAACAAAACTGATTGACAATGTAAACAAGTACAATAGCAAAACTCACTACACGCTAATAGTAAGCTAAAAACCAGCTTGTACACTAACTATCTCTAAAAGTTGTCTATAGATATTATGCAATAACTACCTCTTCTCTGTTGTACGTAAATAATCTACCTATGCTTCCGTACAAAACTGGCTACTAAATAAGGGCATGTACAATAAAGCCACCTCCCGTATAAAACTTACTCAATATCTCATCAAATATCTCTGTTGTACGCATCAGTTTTGGTCTATGTGAAAGAGTGAGAAAAGAGGAGAGAAGAGAGCTGGCTCTTAAATAAGAGTCAGCTTTGCACGGAAGTATATGTAGATTATTTATGTACAAGAGAGAAGAGATAGTTATTGCACAGCATCTAGAGACAATATTTAGAGATACTTATTGTACAAGTTGGCTTTTTGCTTACTCTAAATGACATGGATGAGATATTGAGTAAGTAGTGAGCTTTGTTATTATACTTGCTTTAAGAGCCACCTTTTTTTCTCTCTCCTCTCTTCTCACTCTTCCACATAGACCAAAGTTGATGTGTACAGGTTAAGAGTTAGCTAAAGTGATTTTGTTGTACATACCCTAAGTGCATTGCATGGCTCAAAGCAATATGACAGTTATGGTACTTTCCACAAAAAGAGAAGAATTTCCTATATTCTAGTATCTTTTGTTAAGAGAAGAGATGCTACCTGTCCTCAAACAGATTTGTAATGTAGCTTCCAACAACGGCATTGACGGGAAGAACAGTCAACCCAAGAATAGCTAAAAAGATAGCTACATCACTTGTAGTCCAGTTAAAATAGGTTGTGGTGACGACACTTGATTCAGAGAGTAAAATTTCCATAGCATACTTGAGCATAAAGTATATCAATAGCTGGACCTGAGAAAAGATCGCTCATGTATTAGTAATGAAAGGAAAATTAGAAGACTTTACTTCCAACAGATAAACTAAACATAGACATGAGCATGCAACGGTCCAAGCAAAAGAGGGATGAGCACATCCAGTCTTTTCCTTATTTTTTTTTAAAAGAAAATCTGTTTCGATTGTGTACTTTTTTGGGCATGTTCGAGTTCAGAGCAACACAGAAGAGAAGTTGGTGAAGGGGAAAAAAATAGGAAACCTTCACAGATGGTGTCAGCAATTTGTATGCTGAAGCAAGTGATGTTGCTGGTTCATGAGAGTTTTTAGAGTCTTCATTATCATCATTATTCTCCGCATTCTCGTCCTGTCTCTCATCTGTACCTACAAGCAAAGGCTGTGCTAGACCTTCCTCCAAGTTAGTACTCCTTCCTTGATGACCTATTTTCACACAGAAGTTGACTTCATATTAGAACAACTCCTGATGATGCTAAAAATAATGTCAGTGTCAGAGCACACACCCTTACCGTACAACACAGATAGACTCAAGTGCAGTTTATTTTTCAAACAGAAACATTTTGCCACCAGCAAACTACTCTTTGGATGGAGAGCTTACCGGGTTCAGAAGGCTGTGTATTGACTGCAATCTTAGCAAAGTGTTCAGGCTCTTTGAATGAAAGCCACAGCCACACGAAGTAAACAAGCCAAGCAATGGCCATGACCCATCCAGGCAACGTGCTCTGATCAAAAGTGATCGAGTATATCCTAAATTTTATCTGGAGCAAACCAGCCAGAGCAGGGCCACATGCCATGCCAAGAGCACTTGCACTGACGAATCCTGCAGAGGCTTGTAGCCTGATTTTGAGCGGTACACAGTCGCTGATGTACCGACGGTTCACAGCTCTTGCAGAACCTAACCTGCATATTCCGTGTTTGCCAGTATGATCAAAGAGCACCTTGAGAAAAGCTCGAGCCTCAATGCTAATGCATATAGAGAGAAAAAAAGGTTTTCCATACCCGCATAGTAGCCGGCCAATCAGGAGAACTGTTAATGAATTCAGGTCATATGCCAATGCATATAGCAGGTTCCCCGAGAATAGCATAATGCTACTGAATACGAGAGGTCTGAAGTATGACCTATTTGACCATGCGCTGAAATAGACTGAAGAGAACACTTGAGCTACTGCCATTGATCCAATAATAATGCCACAAACAGTCGCGGCAGCTCCAAGGCTTACTGAATAGTCATCTGCAGTCGGCACGATGATATATGTATTCACCATGTAAAGAAACGTGTTCACCAGGTTGAGCAACAGGGACATGAAATGGTAGCTCTGTTCATGGACAAGATCCTCCGACCCACTTTGCGCATCCTCTTGCACGATAAGTGCGTGTTGTCCTAAGAATTGCATAAAATTCGTCGCATGTGTGAGCTTCTGTACTGCGTGATTTACTTGTTCTATGATTGGGTCCTGAATATTAGAAAAAAAAATTCACGTCACACTCTTAAACCATACAGGAAATACGTCGTCCAATTCGGAAGACAGAAAAAAATGTTGAACCGTAAGAGAATGGAGTAGCGGAGATGTATTACCTTCAACACAACTGATGGATGATCATAGATCGACAAAAGGTTTCCTTGGTGATCTTGCAGATATGCAAGGTTGCGTGACAAAGCACCTAAAACAGCTACAATTCCCTGTATTTGTACAAGTGCGTGATAAGTATTAGAAAAGTAGAACTGCTGACAAGCTGCGGAAAAGAAAGAGCAAAAGCAATTGTCTACGTAAAATGGAAGAAAATTACCACTTGCTTAAAGACTTGCTGAAGCTGAGAATAAGGATGGTTTGCACGACTGGAGACATAATAATCTGTAAACTTATAGCCAAAGCGTTTATCAAATTTCTTCAGTATCTTCCTAATACCGGTAGCATTCATGTCAACAAAGCGGAGAAGCTTGATGAGATCTCGCCCAACTTCTCTATAAGCCTCACGTAGTTGAAAAACTGGTGATATATCATTATGTTCCAGAAGAGTAGCACGCAGTTCTCCCAATTCCCCAATCCTGCTAGCAAGGTGGCCTTGTTGTTGTAGCAGAAAAAGCACAATCCTTTCAATCTGGAATGAAGCAATACATATGAATTTTAGCTAATCAAAACAATCTACGCCATTTCAGGCACTTAAGTTTGTGCCGCAAGGGACAACAAACGAAATGAACAGGTAGCTCCAAAAGATATGTCTATAATCATTTCAAGAGAGAGCATTCTTTGTATACCTGGTCATCAAGAATCCTTGAGAACTCTTTAAGAACTTGCTGGCGATCTTTGCCACCAAGTTGGGTCTGCTCAACGTATTGCTTTAACATTTTCTTCATCAATTTGTAATCAATATAGTATCTAGCAATAACCAAGACAAAAGAACTAATAAGATTTCTGCAGGAAATCTGTAAATATTGTGAACAAAATTGTGAGACACGGCGAGCTAGCCTGCGAAAATGTGTAGCTTTTTTGGATCTCAAACGCAAAGCTACCGGCTAATGTTCTGCTATATTAGCTACAAGCGTCATAACTAGCAATAGATCCGCTACATACCATAGTTTGTAGCTAGCGGTAACTTCGCTATCTTACACAGGTACCCACAGGCCGAAACATTAGGCTCATTTTGAAATTCAACATTACTAGAAAGCTTAAATGCATCTCTTATTAGCCTAAACTATGAGAAAACTTAGTGAAAGTCCTCATCTCACCCTTTTTCAATAATCCAGCTGTAAGCTCAAGCTCCTTGTGGTTTTGGTGATTGGTTTTTGTAAGTAATATTTAATCATTATTTAATGATAAATCTATTTATTGTGAGACTAACATTCTCATTGAGCTTAATTCTTATTAGTCTCATTTGGATGAAAAGATAAAATCAAAGGTATGTATCCAATACTTCAATCTTATTTCTAGATACATAATTTAGATTCAAGTTAAAGGATGAACTCCACCATTGTTTAAACCTCTAGATGTGCATAATGTCTTCAATTCCATATATACATGAATGCACACATTTAGAGGGAAATCATTATTTAATTTGATGTTTCAACAATATTGATTCCATTTATATTGCCACAAAAAATTAAGGATCTTTACTTTGAGACAAATCCTTGAGTATATATAAAACTTGTGTAGTTGTAGTATACTCATGCTAATATAGGATAAACTCTAAAATATCTTAAATTGAATATGTGCATATTGATTCAAAATTCAATTACTTATATGCACACATTTAAATGGAGTTTATTCTATGCTTGATGGTCACAAGAGTATTGATCCCTTTGCACCAATCAATATAATTTGAATCATTACATGGAAAGCCATCAACTTGAGTCTATGAAGTTTGTGTAGTTGATATATACTCATAACAATTCAAATGAAATTTAAGTTGTGTTCACTTGTTGTTTATTCATAAGGCTCTCCATCATGTGTTGATGGTATGCTTGCGTGATCAAAGGACAACCAAAAAGTTCTTTGAGTATACGAAGCATTAGTTGCATTAATATACTCAAGACAAATCAATATATTCATTCAAGTTGATTTGGGTTGTGATCAATCATCAAAGGAATATGTCGAAGGATCCCGGAGCATCCATTATGTGTTAATGGAGTGCATTGATGATTAGGATAACCGTGTTTGTTAAACTAACAATCTTTCATGAGTTGTGAAGTAGGTTGAGTCCAACGGTGATGAAGATTTGGATGGTATCATATGTTGATAGCCATCAAGTCGAGGATTGGGATAAAGGACATCATCATGTGGTGATGAGCTGCATAGGCGGACCCAGGGCCCGGGCTCAGCTCATGTAACAAAAGTCTTGATCATGAAAAATACAGTGTCCTTCTGTGAATTCAACAACAGACCGAGCTAATAACATTTGGTTTTAACAAAAGCCCAGTTACTGCTTGATAGAAACTTCTTTCAGTGATTTGGTCCCTCGTTATTAGCTCAGTAAATAGTTTGTGAACTTGTTGTCCTTCTTGTGTGCCCGGGCTCTAGAAAGTTCCTGGGTCCGCCACTGATGAGCTGCAAGAGAAGATTCCGAAGCGAAGAGCAAAAGGGAGTTCATCACGTGTTGATGAACAAGACCAGATCCGCACTTGGTGCAAGGATGGGGATCATCATAAAAGCTCAAGGTGGATGATTATCATAAAAGATCGAAGTGGATGTGCTAGAGGAAAAGTTATAAATAGTTAGGGCTAAGGATGTGTTCCTAATCTTTTACAGGTCTCAGCGTTTGGATGGGAGACCGGGTTGCTAGTTAGGTTTGTCGTACTATTAAGAGGGGTCGAGTCATATAGCTTGAGCTTCATCATATATTGATAAACTCAATCCAGTTCACTCTAGCTCAATCTCTTAAGTTGGTTTTTTGCATGGAGCTAAGCATTTGCATGTGTTGCAAATGGGAGCAGCTCATATATTGATTTTCTTATCTTGTGACTAGTAGAGTTTGCAAATATATTTTGCAAATTGCTAAAGATCATGTGTTGATCACCACAAGGCTAATCAAGTTTGATGCTTGTTGATTTGCTTTCATGTGCTTGAATTTTTTATTTGCAAATATGTTTTGCAAATAAGTTAAAAGTTTATGAGAGTGGTCCTAGAGCATGTGTTGGCATTTGTAAATGTGTTTTGCAAAGTGTCTTGATCATATATTGATCATTACAAGGCTCAAGTATTGATCTTGTAGGCTCTTGGTTTGTTATTTGCAAATAAGTTGAAGTTTAATGCATCTTCTTTGGAGCATGTGATGAAAATTTACAAATTGGTGTGATCATGTATTGATTACACATGGCTTAAAGAATTCATCTCAAGTGGTTCTTGATTTGAAAAGAAAATATTTTTAATGAAAAATTTGGTTTTCATCTGGAAAGTAGGTGCTATAGAAGTGTGAGGTTGGTAGTATCGTTGAGGTCGGTACTACTGCCCCCTAAGGCCGGTAGTATCGCTCGCCGGTACTACTGCTCCTTAGGGCTGGCAGTTATTTTTCAGAGAGCATCTGTTGCTCGGAGTTTTTAGAGGCCGGTACCACCAAGGTTTGAGGTCGGTACTACCGCTCAAGCGGTAGTATTGATCCCAGTTGGGCGGTAGCACCGGAGGTATTGTGCAATGGCTAGTTTTGAGCCTTTTTTGACCATTGGAGTTGAGGCCGGTACTACCGGCCCTACTGGGCGGTAGTACTGGAAAAGCTGAGTTTTGCCTGATTTGCCTCCAAATGATTAGTTTTCTTTGGGGGGGCTATGAAAGGAGCCTTGGGGGATGGCATTTGAATGTTACTGGCTTTGTTGAGCATTTGGGCGGAGCTGTGCATGTGTTGCACTCCCACATTTGGTTCTTGAGCTAAGAGTGAGTTTAATTTGCATATGTTGCAAATTAGAAGTTGATTAAGAACTCTTTGTGCATATGTTGCACTTAGAGGAGAGCCTTGTGCATGTGTTGCACTCGGTGATCACCATTGTGCATGTGTTGTACTTGGTGAGGTTTAAGCTAGAAGACTTAACTTATTACCCTTGGTGTTTGCCGACACCTAGACGACGTGGAAGGCATCGTGCGTGGTGACCTTCTCAAGGAGATTGTGAGAAGATCCGGCAAATTGTGAAGGTTAGAGCTTACCTACCTGGAGGGGGGAAGAGCTACCACTAGTGGAATCGAGGTGGGTGCTCAATTCGTGGAGCTGGTCTAATGTGTTTGGGCTAACCTCAACATGGACTAGGGGAGACTGAAGAGTCTCTGAACCCCAGGATAAAAAGTATCATGTCTCTTTGTGGTTTGCTTGTAATTCACTATTTACATTGTTGCAATTTACACTCTTAGAATTAAATTGCTTGATTGTCTTTATAATTGCAAATCATTATTTAGAGACTTAGATGATTAGTACACTTAGTGAGCCTAGTTGGTTTAGGCTTTAATTGTTAAAATCTTAGACTTTAGCTTCCACAATATTTTGTTCATGAAATCCGCCTATTCACCCTCCTTTAATCGGCATCCTATTCCTTACACCAGCATGCATATTTCGTAGTGATTAAGTGCTTATTGTTAAGAACATTATGATATAGTTATCAGGCATGGTCTTTGACATGTATTAGCATATTTGTTAATTCTGAACATGTATTAGCATATTTGTTAATTCTAAAGTTACATGGTTTAAAGATTTGTTTGAAACTGACTTATATTATATACCTATTTAATTTTTTAATACTAAAAGCGAGACAAATGATATCTTTTGAGATAGCTGATGTAGCTTTTTTGGATCTTGTCGTGAAGCCATGAAAATCGTGATTTAAAACCTTGATTGAGTCCGTCATCATAGAGCAACCTAACAGTTGGATGGCTATTGGATTTTTGTTTCATTTATAATATTGAAGCAAATGATATAGGAGGGATACAAACAACATGTTTTATATAGTAATATCTAATTAATTCAATTTTTAAAAATTAAAAATGCACATATTATTTTGTTCATGAAAAGATAAAAGAAAAAACATTTCAGAAGAACAAAAAAGAAAAACCATACCCTTTCCATTCGTCTACTTGATCTGCCGCCAACTTCTTTCCAAAATTAACCATATTGCTGTTTAAATATCTGAATCTAAAACTGAAGATAAATGGTTAGATGACATGGTAAAAATAAATTCAACACAATGGCATATTTAGATTACAATGCTATTACATAAGCAGATTTACAAAACTATTCCTCGCACTTGTTTATTTGGTAAAATAACTTATTTGCTTCTATCTAGCATAAGGAAAGATAGTGATGTAAGACTAAGGTTTAATCAATCATGCAGTATGTTTCACACGATTCAGCAGTTGTAATAAAATAAAAAACTAAATAAATGCTTGTTTATCACTGTTAAAGGTATATATATTGTCTTATATAGTTCTTATATAAGCTATTGGCCTCATATTGAATACAACAAATACTATTCATAATATGGTATCAGAGCACAGGTTCCAACACTAGCTCCAAAATCGCCTTTCGCTGCTGTTGCCTCCCAGAAGGAGCAATCTCCACTCCCGTGGGCGGTCACCTACTGGGATTCGGTTGTCTTCGAGGTCCTACGCCGCCTCCCGCACCGAGAGCTTCCATCGGCGAGTCGCTAGCTGGCAACCTCCTCTAGGCTGACGCCTCTCTCAATCGCCTCCACTCTGGCCTGAGCAAGGCATGCTGCATTTACACGCTCATCTTGCTGGTACTCGACGCCGTCAGCCTCACTTTGGCATCTACATGTGTGGGTTCCACCTCAAGGAGATCTACTACGGTGGCTCCTTCTGCACGCCGCCTCCACTCCTCTAGCTCATCTCTCCCGCGTTGGCCTCCACTCCTCTAGCTCATCTCACCCGCGTTGGCCTCCGCTTCGTTTCCATGAGGTGCGCCCTCCACGCCACCTCGTCTAGCCGATTGCCTCGTCGCCCCTCTCCAGCTCCGGTTGGCCCTGCCTCTGTGGCCAACCCCACCCCGTGTTGGCTGACTTGCTGACGCGTCGCCTGTCCATCTTGCTGACACAAGCCGCCCCACCTCGACGATGTTCCATGCCCGCTCAACCTCCGGCTAGTGCCTGCCCACCTTTTGTCTCTGCCAGCTTTTCAGCAACACGTCCGCACCGATCGATCGATCGGTTCGATTCGTGACCAAGTCACCCGAGAGAAACACCCACACGAGACGCTCTGCCTCTCATTTGGACTATAGTCGGATCTCACAGTTCAGTTTAATCCGATTTTGGGTTTCGTCTTGGCTTTCTGGGTTCCGATTTGGCTCTCGGTTCGCTCCTTTGGCAGATCAGCTTGCACTCGTTGGCTCCTTTGCGACTTGGCTCTCGGTTAGCTCCTTCATCGGCATGACTCTTTTTACCGGCTTTGGCTCTTCATTTTCAGCTCTTTGGCTCATTCTAATCGACTCTCTGGTTTCTGGCTTTTGGCTCGGCTCTTCATCTCGCTCCAACTTTTGGCTCTGGCTTTTCGGCATTATCTCGACTCGGATCGGCTTTTTTGCAGTCGACTTCTTCTTCGACATGGCTCTTTTTGTTAGCTTCAGCTCTCCATTTTTTGTTCTTCGACTTGGCTCCAATTCTTCGGCTCTCCTTTGAGTCTTTTATTCTCATTGCTTTCGCTGTGTCCATCCAAGTCCTTAACATCTTGGTTCTTTCGTCGGCTCAACTCTTTTATCGACTCGGCTCATTCTGTCGACTCTGATGCCGACTCATTAACTCGGCTCTTTTTATCGGCTTGGCTCATTTCATTGACTCCAATTTCCGACCGGTTTCAGCTTGGCTCGTTCTGTCAGCTTCGTTGCCTTTTTTTCGCCGATTTTGGCTTCTTCGTTGGCTCGGTTTTTTAAGAGTTGGATGCTATGATGACTACTTCAAATTTAGGACTTCGAATTTTTTCTATTTTAGTGTCGACCCTACCAAATGCAATGCTATTGCATACGCCTTGCATTTATGGGGTGTTAAGGGTATAGACATTATCTTATATAGACTTTCCATATATAGATTTCTTTATATAAGTTTTTCTTGTATAGGTGTTATCTTATATGAGCTTTCCTTTTGTACTCCTTGTAACTTTATATATTCTGATCGTTGGCCACATATTGAATACAACAAGTGCAATGGGTAACAAGCACAACCCATCCACACCCTTCCTTCAGAAAGGAAAAAAACATCCATGCCCTATGTTTTTTTTTTGGGTCATACATCACGCACTGAAGAGTTGATTTGATGGTCGATGCGTAGCTTCTAACTGTAAATATCAAGGATAATAGAAGAGGAACTAAAAAAAGTACACATGCCGTAAGTATCGTACTGACAAAACCCTGCCGAGAAATGATCCAGTCAGTTACTAGAGGATACTTTTAGTCTGCTGTAATATTTAGTTGGAGCAGACATGAAACTTGCTAAATATCTGTCCGATGACTTATCATTTAGTATAGCTAAAGCAAGTTGTAAGCAAAAGATAATTGGAGAGAACTCTGCGGTTCGAAGTAGGTAGGCACAGATCAATCAGAGATAATACTGACATTTGGCAATGACTAAAATAATATGCAGACGGTTCAACATCGGTAATAATTAATTAGTCACCAGATGTGGAAAATAAGCTCCAAGTTGATAAGCCAGGTAGCAAACACTGAGCCAGCATGTGGCGTGGCAACAAAATCATGGCCTACTCTGTCAGAGAACTCTTTTTTACTTTTGCTGGTTCACTTGTCCTGAAACGGTTGTCATTGAATTGAAAAGGTAAAATTTGTTCTCTTCCTTCTTATATTATGACCTTACAAGCTTGTTGGCACAGGAAATTAAAAGTTCACCGTGATGGGAAGCGAGAAAGGAAATCTTCATGAGACTAAAATAGAAAAAGGAAATTAAAAGTTCACCCTGATGAGTAACTGACAGCAATTTACATGATGTATGAGTAATTTACATAGTTTTTTTCCCTAAGCACAAAGGGTGACAGGCGAATAGGCGATCAAGAGACGGCCGATCGGAGACGGCGACGGCCAATCAAGACACGGCGTCTTCGCGGTTAGTTCAAATGACTGTGCATGGTTAGGTCAAAGAACAGTTACTTAGTTACCCATCTTTACAACGTGCAAATCAATGGTTGATTTTTTTTAAAGACTGGGTACCTGAGGTACCTTTCAAGCACCAGACGGAGTCTCTTTTACTTTTCAGAAAAGAAAACCAGGTAGTTCTCCTGCCATCGGCTAAAAACCAGAAAGAACTACTTAGCGAGGTAATAATTGGAGGAGCAATATGCACCTAAGCAGCACCTAGAAACAAGCATGCACCTAGACGTTGGAACGACTGCCGGCTTAGATCTTGCTTTCATTTGGCATTTCTCTGTAGATTTCCTCGCCGTCACAACTCGCATGTCGGATGAGACGGCCGGAGAGAGAGCAATGAAAGCAAATTAAGGACCAACACGGAGCAGGAGAAACACAAATTAAACAGCTAGTTACTGCTCTAACGAAAGGTAAAAATAAAGCATTGCTTAACGAATCACGGTTTACAGTACCCCTCAAACTAACACAAGCAAGATTAGAGAAGGAACTCACCGTAAGTAATGACCCAGTGATTCGAAGTTCGATCTCTTCTTCCTGTTTTCCTCCGCGGACAATTCTGAATTCTCCCCGATTAATTAGATGAACATCAGCAAACAGACTCAAACAAGCCCGTAAGCACCAAAACTGCAACCCAGCAGTTTCTGCATGCAGCACCAGCAAATCACGGCACTAGCTAGTCACGAAGAGGTCACACAAGAACACAAACCAAGAAATTAACCGGGATAGAAAGTAAGAAGCACACACACCTATGTAACCATGTGCATGGGTGGCGGTACAGAGATGGACTACTCACACATATGTATACCGCGATACGGGGACAGGTGTACGGACCGCGGAGTGACCGGGAAGCGTACAATGGCGTGTGCGCGTGCGATGGGGGTGATTGCTCGTGCGCTGGAGAAGAGACAAAGGGGGAGATGGGGGAAGGGTATCTATAGCGCGCGGCTTGTGCAGGGGAGGAAGAATATAGACGGGAAGGGAAGGCAGGGGGAATGGAGGAGGGGGCGCGAGGGAATTCGTGGCGGAGACGGCACTCTGGCTGCGGAGGTGTTGGTGTTCGCTTGCTGCGGATGCGGACGTGCATGATTCTATCTGGACTCTTGGCTCGGTTAGATTGGGACAGATTTTGATTGCGCAGATTCTGAATTATAGTTAGCTGTGTGAAAAAATGATTGCCTGAAGAATCTGCTGGCTAGAGAAGCTATTCTTTTTGGTAATCATGACTGTTGATGGCGGCTAGAGAAGCTATTCCTTTTGGCAATTATGATTGTTGATGGCTTAAAGGATGGCTTCAAAGGAGGACCGGGTGTGGAGGAGGTGGAAGTCAATTGAAGGATGAGAGGTGAATTGGTGCAATATAGCATCTAAACTTAATTTTTGTTTTTAATAATTCTATAAATTACTAAAATAATAATCATACCTAAAGAATTAATCTAGAATAATTGATCTAAGACCATGAAACAAAATTAGATCAAATATGTAAAAAAAGTACGTTCAGTCCCATCGTAGACCCGTCACTGGGGCATAACAACATTCAAATGAAAACGGACGGATGTTGTGGTAGCGGGTCAGGCTTACGGTAGCCTTGGTTGGGATCGTCACCTGACGCACGTCATTCGTTTTAAATAATCTTCCGGATTTTCAGCTCTGTTAGCAGGGCGTTTGGAGACCAAGGCTCAAGAGGTTGTTCCGGGTCGCACTCATCCGCCCGCCTGGGACCTATCGAGGGGAGGGAAGTGGAAGGTTGACGTGAGGTGGATGGCCCTCCTGATCTTCACCTAATTGTGAAAGAGGGGAGTATCAACTCTCTCGCGCCTTTCTTCAGCTTGCTTCTTCGTGTTCGTCCATTCGGGACGGGGTAGGCAGCCCACACACATGAAGAGAAAAAGAGGGGGCAATTATAAGTAAATAAGAATTAGTAGATTGAAATCTATACTCACTAATTTTCCTCAAAAAACACATATATAGATTCATTTACATAAAAGCATAAACCTCAAATGATCTCCTAAAATTTTCGCCTCTTTTTCTTCTCTTTCTTCTCCCTCTTCTTTTCTTTTCCATCTCTTCTCTCTGTTGCTTCTCTTCACTGTACATCCGCACGACTGCCTCCCGTATAGCGCTGCTACCTTCTTTTTCTTCAAGGCCGTACATGATGTAGCCGACGTGTTGCTTCACATTGCATCGAGAGCTTCTTGCTACTTGTTGCTGTACTTCCTCTGTGTAGATCAAGCACACCACCAGCACGCACAGCAGTCACACGACCGTCTGCCGTGCCACCTCGCTCTCCTTTTCGGTTCTTGCGCCATCCTCTTTTTCTACTACCGCCACCGCTCTTTCTTGTTTTCGTGAGGCCGCCCCGCGCTTTGATTTCTTTTTCACCCCGCTTCTACACATTTCGTCCCAGGCGTGGTGAAGTCTATCGTCCTCACGGATAGCATGGCCGTACAACATATCTAACTCAAGGAGGTGGTCAGCTATCTCTGAAACACGCGGGTCTGGCTCCTTGCGAAGTACAGAAACGATCAGTCCACCAGGCACATACGCATCATGCGGGATGAGCTGAAAGGGACTGCGGTCAAACTCCTTCAGGTAGTAGTTCCTGAGGTAGTGCACTGCCCTCATGGCAGCGTCCTAGATGGCGTCGTACTTGCGAGCATGACGCGCGACGAAGCGATGGAGCGCGTCGGGACGAAGCGGCAGTGGGTGAAGGGTCACTGACGCCCTTCACTGGCACCGGACGGCGCCGTGGAACTCCTTGTCCATGGTGAACACCGGACGGTACTAGTCTCCAACCCGCAGGTACTGGAGCATCCTCCAGAAAGTCGAGGCCCATCCGCCGATGGCGTCGGGGTCGCGGTGCGAGCGCTGAACCATCTGCGCATGTTTGATGAAATTTTGTACGCAAAATTCATTAAATAAAAGAAATAAATAAGATAAAAAATCAGTGGCCCATAAATCAGTAAAAAGTACGCATCATAAGAGCAGTATGCGACGTACGAAATTCCTCAGATCAGTTATATGACGTGCGGGCCCCGCGTGTCGCTAATATTTTTCTACACGTAACCTATCTAATATTAGACTCATTTGGAAGGGCTTGTCATAAGGAGTGCAGATATTCAAACGGATCACAAATCTGATGTCCGGTTTAAAAGATATGATCTTTAGAAGATTAGTGATTAACGTGTACAAAGCAAGGCATGCATGGTTTCCTTTTTGGCTGATTCGGTGGTTGGAGATCAGCATGCATGTATGCATGATTTCTTTCTTGGCTGGCTCGATGGAAGGAGACACATGGCATTTTCACATGAACATGTACCCAGTGCAGTTAAATAATCATTGGACCCACTTTGTATTGAGAGAAGTTCCTCAACTTGAGTAGTTCTGTGTGTACGTATAGCAATTTAAAGAAGGAATTCTGATTACATGCAGGATGCGGTACCGTGTGCTGCATGGAAACGAAAGATTCACAAATCAATTAGAGGATACTTGACTTATTTATCTAACCGATGGCATTGTGGCTCCCCATTATAAATAGGCCACCTGACCCTCTCGCCACAGGAGGAGGCAGACGAGACGCATACATACACACAGACAGAAAAACAGAGAGAGGGCAATACACACATGCACCAGAGGAAAAGAAAGGAGGCAGACAGGAGGAGCCAACACGCATGCATACACGCACCGACTAGAAACATATGAGAGGAAAGAGCTCTCAACGCATATACGCGTAAACAAATCAGGAGGCAAAGGGAGCGCAAGCAACAAAGGCGCACTTCTTCCTTCTTCCCGAGGCTTGGCCCTCACACCCAAGGAGGCGCAGACAGGAAGCCACAGTACTGAAAGATCCCCTCGCCTGGTAGAAAGCGCACAGGAAAGAATCAAAGGAGGCGATCTACTCAAGCCTAAGGCTATGGCGTACCAAGTACTGGGTAAGGATTAATGTCTATCTCTCTCGTGTGCATGCAGGTAAACGTAACGACTTTGTCGGCGATTGGCTCGACAATCATATAAGTCCGCAGTCGTTTCGTCGAAATCTCTGTGTTCGTCGTCATCATCGTCGCATGTAACATATATGCCTAGACCGCGCAGACGTTGGCACTCATCCCCACGACCGTGATGATGGAGCTGCGCCTTGTTATTGAGAGTCTCATCACCATGCTGTACGCCGAGATCGCCGAAGCAGGATACACGTCCATGCTGGCCTATCATGCATCGCAAATAGCCCGCCGTCATTCTGACTCAACATGATGATTTCCGCTTCTGTTCGCCAAATCTACTTCAACTACGATTATTGTCGCCACGTTCATCACTATCCAACCCGACGTGATGGTCATCATGTCTACCTGCTGTGCTTGCTTACTAGCTACAACAAAATGAGGGTGACTGGCTCTCAGGACAACAGAGTTCTCTGACATGTGCATCCATTGCATTGGAGTCGCACCGACGGTCGTTGTCGACTACATCGATTCCCTGGCATTCTTCTCCATCAACTTTATTACTACACAAAATACAACTATTTATCTCCTGACGCTGCCGCCGTGCCGTCGGATCCGTCTAGCTTAACGAGAACTATGCATACCTTACAACCAATTTATCTTCTATTGACCGTTCGTGACCGACGAGGCCGAACGGCGAGGGCAGGCGTAGCCAGTGCAAAGGCTATGCTTCAAACGGCCCCATAGACCGACGAGGCTATGGATCATACCACGCCCACATCTAGACAATCATTCATCACATGCATGGAGAATGTGAAGCGAAGATTGAAGACGTCGACCAGTGCGCAGCTTAATCGGAGGTTTCTTACGAGTCCACCTCGCGGGAGTAATTAACTGGGAGCCTTTCGAGGCCCTAGGAACCAGGAGACCACATCGCCAATTTTTTAGATCTGCTATGCCATGCAGGCTATGGAGCGCAACAATATTAAGGGAACTTGTAATTTTGTGATTCTCCGAAGAATTAATAAAATACATGTTTCCCTATCTTTGTTTTATTTATTTATTTTGTGTACGTTAGTACACTGGCACGCCCGCACATTAAACCCCACTTTAGAAATCCCGGAGCGATTTCTCGTGTCAAACAGCGCACAAAGTTTTGAAATTAGTTGAGAGAGAGAGAAACCAAAATAAAACAATAAGAAAGCGAAGCACTAAGAGAGGTAAGGTAGAAGAGGTAGGAGGAGATAGCAATAATACTTATATTTTTATAACTCATTTTATTTGTATGTTAAGTAATTTTTGCAATAGGTTTTCCTAAGCCAACCTAGGGTCTTAATCTATGGTCAAGCCGGGCTCTGATACCACTTGTGACGAACCGCCCTTTTCAGGGGGTGCGTTTAAATCCCTTCACGGTTACCCAAGAAGTTTAGCCATCGGGAACCAAGTCATACATTGCCAGCATAAGAACGAGACAACTGTTTTTAATACAATTAAGGCCTAGCATCCAAAGTTTTACAAAAGGAAGCGGCGAGCTCCAATATATTTCATTACCAAAAGAACCACACAGGCAAGGCCTGAGCACAGAGAAAGAACCCTAAAACCAGACCGGTTTGCCATCTACGATCTCCTGGAATTCTCTAGCGTCTTCAATCTCTAAAATAAGTTAAAAAGCAAGACTGAGTACACAACAATACTCAACAAACCGCACAGGAATTCTGAATATTACATGCGAGGATATTCTCAAAGGAAATGGCAATAAGGTCATTATGATTGTGGATGCAGTTTTATTTTCGAAGTCATTTTACATTTGAAACACAAACCATACATAATAGAACTAAGCAAATTTTGAGTTTTCACAAGTTCATCATTACGTCAAGTTGAGAATTAACAAGTCTACTTGGGTTAGGTTACGGGATTCACCCCAATTCAAACTTAGCTTTATTTACCGGAAGCACGGCATAATCGATTACCATTTAATTGACTCCGCAGAGTTGCTCAGCTTTACCCACAAGATATCATCAACCGTTAATGCCACACGTGAATTACATGCAACTTAAATGCATGCGGCCAGGCTGAGGTTATCAAAGCCTTTCATTGAACTACCCCTCTTTAGCACTTACCCGGTAGTTCTCAAAACCACACAATACTCGGGTCCCACGGGCCACGGCGGGATGCACGATCCGATACTGAGGGTAGCTACCGTTGTGACTTGTGAGAATCGGCAGGTGACTCCACCGGTCAACCTCCATTCCACCCCGTTCGCCTCGCGGGCATACTGTCTAACACACACAGTATGAAAGCTACATCCTATAAGTATTCCAAGGGGGACTTCAAGTACCGAGCTAGGTCGGATCGAGTCAACGAGGCTGACCGACCCAACTTGTGGTTGAACGGGATCTAAGTTATTTACTTTACCCAAGGTTGTGATTACTTAATTTATGCCTAAGACTTAGCCAAATCCAAACCAACCATCCACATCACTTCACATTGGCCTCGTTAACGGTCGAGGTTCGGGCACGTAGCTATCTAGTGGTTTTCCCGCCAAAGTCCTCTCACCGTGGCACATTTTGAACATATTCTACATTAAGCCTGCCGCTTGATGGTTTTATTTTAATATGCAAAACCTTTAATGTTCAACTAATTAATTAACTACTAGCATACGAGGTTCAGTAGCTAAGTATAGGGTTTGCAAGGGAAATATGCCACAACAATACAAAGTGGGTCTTTAATCAAGCTAGGTACTAACTAGGTCATCATGGCATTCTAAAATAAACATTTCTAGCATTTAACATACCAACATAATGCGATATTTAAATAATTATTACTACATTATTATCATGGGTTCAACATGTTCAAGGAATGCGACTTGCCTTGCGAGGGGGAATCTCTAGGTCATCGTCGACGTAGTCGATCTCGGTGCCGATCGCGTACTGCTCCGGGACGGGCTCGAAGGTCGGATCTAGCGTACAAAAAGTGAGCAATAAATAAACGAATAAAGCAATAAAGAAAATAAAAGAGAAAAACAAGAAGAAGGAGAAACAAAAAGGAATTGAGAGAGAAAGGACTGGAGAGGATTCGGGGGCACTTTAGGTATTTTGGAATTTTGTGCTTTAAACGGCAAAACGGAGACCGTTTTTGGACTCAGTGGTTCGAGACGGTCAAGATGGTGTATTTTGGCTATTTTGAGACTTTTCAAGGATTTTCTTGGATTTTTGGGAATTTAAAAAGAAATTTTCGGATTATTAAAATCTAAAAGAAAAGAAAAGGCAAAAAGCAGCACTGGGCTACTCTTCGGTTTAGATGCATCAGTAAAGTCTAGTAACCAATCATGGAAGACAAGAGGACGACTGACGCAGCCTGGCTAGATCTAACGAACAAGCAATTCGACATGGAAAGGAAAAGGTTTTTCCTCTTGTCGATCGTCCTAGCTAAGGTTAGCTAGGCTTAGATCGATCCAGCACACGCGAACAGATCGCGCCCCCAGCTACCTTGCACGTGTGATGCTTCTCATGACTTTTACTGACAGAAAAATGGCGGTGAAGCTATGCACGTTATGTTCTACTCCATTAATCGTATACCATCAAAAGCGACAGCTCCGCGACATGACATCGTCCTTTTGCCTTGCGACGGATTTGTCCACAATACAAGCTACCGTTGGACCAGACGTCCATATCTTCTGCTTCTGTTCAATACTCTTGATAGTTTTGTCATCTTCGTACTCTTGATAGTTTTGTCATCTTCAGACGGTTGGTGCTCAGATATCCGGTAAATAGTCCAGGCACAGCCGCACAGGATGGGCCTAGTATTACCTGTCCTGATACCAAGGTTCAAAATTCCGTTTTCCGTTCACATTTCGTTACCTTCTAAAATCCAAAATTTTAACGAAATCTAATCAATTCGGATAAAATCCGGACGAAATTCAAAAAGCAAAGTTCAAATCCAAATTTTTTCAGACCGCGATTTCCTAAATTTTGTTTAAAATTACCGAAATCTCGGTAAAATTCAACTTAACAAAAAATAGGTCAAACGACATCAAAAAAATTTAATTTTTTTTATTGTCTTGACACATCGCTAATGTTCCCATAAAAATTTAAGATGATGATAAAGCCTGAAGAAATTTTTGAAAAAATGGTGACCGATAAATTTCAGGTATTTGGTACAAGGTTCGACCCGTATTTACAAAAATGATACAATATTTTTGTGTATTTATAGAAAACACAGTGTTAACCAGATTTTGAAATTCCGTTTTTGAATACTCGGGAATTCAAAATCCATTTTTTTTTCTCGTATTTGGAATTTCAAAAACCGGGTATGAACGGGCATTTCATACCCAGTTTTTAAAATACCAGTAATATCATATCCAGATTTTTAAATTTCAGGTACGGGAGCTATAGCCGAATTTCTAAAATCCAGTATGAACACTGTCTGTTCTCCACTTTAGATCTATTAGGCAACCCCGGACTATTCGATAGCGAGGTTGTCTAACACGTTATCAGCACGAAGCTCTACCGGTGAACAGATTGGAAAGGTGAGAAAGGTGAGAAACGCGGGATTGATCTAATTCCCCGTATGAATCAATACTTGCATCTAATCTACGCATTATGTACTGTATTCGCCGTGTGGCACGAAGCTACGGCAATTACATGAAGACAGTACATGGTAATTCAAAGATTAGTGGCACGAAGCCATCTAATGTCGTGCATGGTGCCTGCGACACGAACCGCCGGCGACGCCCGAACCGTGGCTCCCTGCTCGAGCGCATGAAGCGTTGTTGCCTTGGCCGGCTCGTCGCGCACCATCCTGCTCGAAGTCGCCGAGAAGCACATACATCTAATTAGCACGAAGCTGATTTGCATAAAACAACAACAGTACAACGAATCATGGCTTGAAGCTATGTATCGCCGCCGGCTGGTACCCGCTGTACGGCACGAAGCCGTCATCGCCACGACAACCTTCCAGTAGCACGAAGCTACGATATGAAGTGACTCCACAGATCACAGCATGAAGTTCGTACAAAGAAATTACAGTGTTGAATGAATCTACAACACATTGAAGTTATTGTAGCACGAAGCTACAGAGACCCGACGATCGAAGCCGCTTACGGCACGAAGCCACCGACCCCACCGGCTGCCGGCTCGACAACGTCAACACACACGCAGTGCGTTGCCTCCTGGCCTTGAAGCGCCACCGGCCTGCGCGTGGTCCCGCCCGAAACGCCGCAGATCGAGGATGACCGGCAACACGGCTAGAAGGGGCGCCGCCTCGCTTGGCTCGCATGAAGCCGTCCAAGCCAACTCGCCGCGCACCGTCGCCACTTGACCCGGCCTCGACAACCGAAGCAGTCGCGCCGGCTTGAAGCCATCGGCTCGGCCCGGCCTCGAAGTCGTCGTGCTGTTGCCACACGAAGCGGCGCTGCCGCCCGCCCGACCGACGCCGGCTCGAAGCCGCGCACGCACTGGCCGCAGCAGACCGCCGGCTTAAACCCGCCGCCCGACGTTGCCTTGCGCACTCGGCCTGAGATCATCGCCGGCCCAAGCGGCTCGAAGATCGCCAGGTTCTCTTGCTGCTTGCTTGCGCTGGACGCCGGAAGACAACCTGGCCGCCGAGCCGATCTGAAGGGACCATCGCACTGAGGCTGGGGGCATGAAGTCCAAGACTCAAAGAACTGAGAGGGCGCTGGGAGCGCCTTTCGAGGTGGCGCCTGTTCTTCCTGCGGTTTTCTGACAGCATTTAACGTTTTGCGGGGGTTTGGTAACTGGCGTACTTACCGCGACGTGGATAGGTGGTCAGGACGTGCCGCTTTTCATGGTTGGCTTGACCCGCGTCCACTCGACTCCCATCGGCCCGCTTCTCATACAAAAGGAAGGGTGGGAGGAGTTGCGGTTCCCCCTGCCTTTGCCTGCAACGGGAGATAGATAGAGAGAGAGAGAGAAAGAAGAGAAGAGGTGTTTTACTAGCTTCCCACTGCCGCCGTCGCCTCAGCGTTTCGAAGATGTGGCAGGAGTGCTCCACTCGCTCTTCTCGTGCAGCCGGCCTGGAGAAGAAAGGCTTTCTTGCGTCGCGGGATGTCTCCGGGTGGCGGGTTCCGGCGGTGGGGTCGGTTCCCGAGCCTCACGCCGATGAGATCATGGCGCACGCCTGGTTTTTTGAGCGCGGGCTCGGGTTTCCTCTTCACGCGTTCGTCCGGGGGCTCCTTTTCTGTAATATCCCGAGTATTTCTATACTCAAGCAACTGTACATTTGTACTCAAACGCTGTTCAATAATACACTGTGCTTGTGTATTTCCGTATCTTGAGTGAACATACTTGCTTGGGATCAGAAAGAACCCTTCAACTTAAGTAATTTCGCTCATAAGTAAATTCGAATTAGGTTGGGCAAGTGCCTGTGACCCTATTAACTTCCAAAATACTTTGGGACAATTAGTAATCAACCCTGGAAGCTTTAGCCGTCAAGGCCCAAGTTCAAAAGTTCTGGGATGTCCGGAGTATCCGGATCCACACTCGGAGTATCCGGATCCAACCCGGAATGTCCGGACAAAGTCCGAGTGTCCGGGTTAGTGTTACAAGACCCCAACCCGAGTCTCCGGGTTGAGTCCGGAGAGTCCGGTATTGGCGTGGGGTTTTGTATAAAAGTCCCATTTCGTGGCTCCCTTCCATTCTTTCTTCTTCTACTTTGGTTTCCCCACTTCCTTGGTGTTCTCTCCACCACCCCGAGCTCCTCTCCGGCGAGCCACCGGCCGGTGACCCTCCCCGGTGACTCCTCCATCTCGATGTGCTCCTCCCCAAGCCGTCATTCCCCATCCTCCACCCGGCGTTGCTCCTCCTCCATCTTCCTTGGAGGTAAGCTTTTCTCTTAGGGTTTGATTCGCGGGATTCTTGGGTTCTAGAGTCGTTCATGGTGGGTTTAGGACTTAGGTTTGGATTTGGGAGGCTAGGGTTGAACTTGGATTCTAGGGTTTTGGGTGTAGTGGTTCTAGGGATTGATCTGGGGCCTGGGTTGAGGAATGTGGGTACTAGTGGGGTAGATCGGGTAGTGGTAATGCCGATCCAAGGGTTGATTAGGGTTGGTTAGTGGTTCCTCGGACTAGTGTCTTTTCTCGTGAAATAAGCTAGTTAGGAGCTTCTCCGGCTTAGCCGCGTGTAGGAAAGTCATTGATCGGGGTCTCGTAGTGCCGTAGAGCTTGGTGGTACCTCGATCCCTCGTGTTAGTTAGGTGAGATGCGATCGGCCGAGTGTCCGACCCATCCGAGTATCCACTTGATCCGGAGTATCCGGTATGTGTGGCCGGAGTGTCCGGGTTCCCCTGGTCTGTTCGGCTGAGGGTTTTGCAAATTGCGGTGTTTTTGTTGTTTCTTTCGCATGGCATGCATTTCGTTGTGCATTTAAATCTTTCTTTTGCTAAGTTGTATTTCTTTCTGTCGTTTTTGTTGCTTTGACCGATTAGAGGCTAGCGAGTCGGGCTTCGCCTCGAACAACCCGAACATCATCCCGGACATCACCGAAGTGCAACAACAAGGCAAGCACCTCCTTTGACCATCTTGAAACCTATATTTCACGATGTCTACTTTGATTTCTCAAACTATATGCATTGTTTATATTCAGTAAATTGCTAGTTTGTGGGAATGGTAGATATACCCTGATTTGGTGGTTTCCCTCAATTTAATTCCCTGAGATCATTGATAACCTTAGTAGGGTTAGACAATTTAATAAAATGTCACTTGGGTATAAACGATTTAGTAATTGCATAAGCTTAGACACTGCAATAGAGGTGAGCAAAGTCAGTCCTTACCAAATGCTCAAAATTATGATAAATGTAATTGGTTTTGGAAAAGTTTTGGAAATGTGAATCGTAAAGGTATATTGGTAAAAATGTGAAGTGTCTAGTTGGTAATTAGACTTGGCGGGAGGTATAATATGTGCTAGTTAAACATGGTGGCGATTGGTTGGCGAGTTAAGTGGAGTTCCCCGCTTGAGTCACTAGGCAAAAATATAAGGACCGAACTTGTGACGGTTTTTGAATTGAACACCGTGCAACCGCACAATGCTGGGATGGGGCAGCCTATTCTAGTACTTGAAGTGTGAGGGGATAGCCATGCCTGTTTGTAGGACGAAGAGTGGACCTTTTCCTGTGTTGAGCGATCCAAGCGCGGTGTGTGTGTCCTCACGACCCGCCGTATATGCGCCGTGTGTGCGCTTGTACTTTTGCAGCGAGGAATCGCTCCAGATTCATGTTTGTTGATACAACGGTGTACGCCTTGCTATGGGGTAATGCGCGGCCAACAATTCGCCGTCGTCACGATGAGTATTCCGTGGCCGCTGAGTGGTGGTTGGCCTCTTATCGCCATAGTAGTGGATTTGTCGTCACCGGTCTTTGGGGTGTGGCTATAACCTCAACGATGGGAAAGAATAGATCATTCTTGTATATCGGATACCTCGTGTATCGCGTGTACCCTGGATTACAGGGATGCAAGTCTGAGTTGTGTTTGGGTAAAGTGCGCAAACTCTGCAGAGTATCAAATAATTCTAATCGATTAGCCGTGCTCACGGTTATGAGCAATCTTCTCTAATCATATCAAGTATAGAGATTTGGTTTGGTTTTGAAAATGAAAATCTATTTCGGAGTCGGTATAAAGTATGTGGTGGAATGGTACTTGATGGAATTGTGGATATGTGTATATGATTCTCGATGGGATTATGTATGGATGTCGACTCGTATCCCAGCCGCGACCATGGATGGTGGCAGCTGTGGAGCTCAGTTGCTAAATATACTGTAAATATGTCTTATTCAAACTGCTGTCTTTCAAATTATGTATTACTTTTCGATGAACTGTTTCAAATGCAGCTTTCTGCAATTAACCCAGTGTAGAAGCTTTATCCTGTTGAATCAGCCTGCATTTAATTATATTTGCATACACTAAAGTCTTGCGAGTACATACGTGTACTCACCGTTGCTGCTAACCCTTTTTCCACAGAGGAAGGTAATGATGATGTCCCGGATGATGGCGAGCCCCTTTTACTGCGAGTGTTGCGGCCGTAGTCCCTCCCTCCGATCCGAGCTTTGTGGGGTGGTCAGGCCGGTGGGCTGGTTGTCTTTCTTTTGTTTCATTGTCGCTTTACTTCTTTTGGATTACGTAATGTACTCGTGTAAGATTTACACCCGCTATGTAAATTATCGTAGTTTATCCTTCCGTGCATTGATACTCGTGTTGTTGGTACAGCGATCTCGGGCTCTTGATCCAGGGATCCGATGTCGGATGCGTCTGAGCACCGGTCCGGTTAAGGGTTCGATCCCGTCGATCGAATTTTTAGATTCAGATCTCCGGTGTCGAGGCTTCCTGTTGCTATACGGTGCTATACGCTACAGTAGACGGCGTACAGTACGGTATAGGAAGGGGGGGTCCTCACATTTTCTACTATGGGGTGGAAGTGCACCAACTCAACCGGAACGGTGTGCTTCACATCGCGGTGTTCACGACGTTGTGCGAGGCGTTTCTTGGCATCGAGCCGCACTGGGCGTTGTGGAAGTACTTCTTCTCCTGCCGGCTGGTGAAGGACAGGGGGACGAGTTGGGGGGCACCTTTCGGAGGCGCCGCGTTGTCCCTGCGCTCCAACCGGGCGTTGGAGTATATTGACCTGGAGCTCCCTAAGTCCAATCGGGGCTGGCATTCCGAGTGGCTTTATGTCCGGAACGTGGGGAATGGCGCCCCGCGTTTCTCCGGCCTGCTTCCTGAGAGCAGGGAATGCTGGGCTTGGGGGCCTGATCGGAGGGAGCGGCGGAAGGTGGAGCTGATCGTCGGCCAGATCCGGGTTCTGAAGGCGCGCGGCTTGAACGGCGAAGCCGTTGTGCGCGCGTTCATGGAAAGGCGCGTACAGCCCCTTGCAGAGAGGGTGCGCCCCATGTTTGAGTACACGGGGGCGTCCGACCCTACGAGGATGCTGGGTCCCGTGCTTCCTTCGACAGAGGTCGATGCCCGGGTCCTCTCTGTCCTAGGTGGCGGTGCGTTGGTGGCGGTGTCTCGAGCTCCTGCTCCTTTAATGGCGGGTCGTGGCTCCGACTTGGTATGCAAATGGGCTCCTCTGTCTGTTTCTCCTTTCTCCGGCCGGTGTGACCGGCTCTCTGGTTTCTTTGCAGGGGCTGGGACGGATGATTTCCTACCGGACTTGCCGAGGAAAAGAGGCGAGGCCAGGCTCGGAGGCCGAGGAGGCGCGAGAGTCTGCCCGCAAGGAAGAGAGAGAGAGGGCTGCGAAAGCAGAGAAAAAAAAGCGGGACGCGAGGCGGTCCCGCGGTGAGGACGTCTCCGATACGACCGATGCGGAATCGGGCGACCCGGGGTCGTCCCCAAGCTCTGGGGGCGGAGATGGTGACGGTGGGCCCCTTGTGTCTGACACGGACGCCGGAGGTGGAGAGGTCGGGGATGACGGTGTCGCGACCACTGCCGAGCCCGCCGTGGGGGTGGCACCGGACGTTCGGGGGAAACGGAGGGCCGACGCATCCCCACCGGGGGGGGCGACGCGAAGGGCGAAAGTACCGCGCAGGCGTTCGACACGGTGAGTGCCTCCCCCCGCCTGCCGGTCAGCCTGCGGGTTTTAAGACTATCTTTGCCGTCTCTCGACTTGTCGTCGTGTGCAGGGTCTATACAGGGGCGGTCGCGGTGGTCGGTCTTGCATACTGGCCGCTCCGCGCAGAGAGGTCGGAATCGCCGCCGCCGTCGGCGGGTGCCTCGTCGGTCGAGGCAGACCAGCCGGAGGTCGTGGTGGTCCCCACTGGGTCGGGGGGTACCGAGCTGCTGGCGGCGGAGGCGGCGGTAGCCGCGGTGTCGGGGTTGGCGACCGAGCAACCGTCGGGGCCGCCGATCGTTCCGGCGACCGAGACGGAAGTGGGGCCGCTGGTCACGCCGAGGTCCGAGGAGGACCCCTGCGCTCCAGTCGAGCCGGGTCCGCTTCCGGAGGGTGAAGCGGGCGGGGAAGAGCTCCCATCGCTTCGACGGGACCGTTAAGCGCAGCTTCTGCGCCAGAGTTGCGCGCTGCCGCTTCGGCACTCCTTCCGGTTGAAGCTGCGGAGGAGACGACGATGGAGACGGTCGCCGGGGCGGCGCAGGAGGAGGTGGCTGTCGAGCCCTCACGGGTAGCCGGGGCGCCTGCTCGCGTTCCTATCCCCCCGCTAGTCCTACCAGGCTCGTCGCCGGTGGTTCTGGACGACGAGGCAGAGGGGGACGAGTGGACCGCGGTCGGAGAGATCTGCCAGCAGGTTACGGTGAAGCCAGATCCGCGAGGCGCCGATTCGCTCGATCCTTTAACGCAAGGCTGGGGGTTGTTTCTGGGGAGGCGCTTCGGAGAGTTGAGGTAATCTGCTTGTTCCGTTGCGTGTCTTCCCTTTTGGTCGGTCGGGTTGAGGGCTGATGGGTGTCTTTTGTCCTTAGACTCTGAAGACCCGGTCGGCGTTCAAGTCTGGGTACATCCGGTTCGTAACCGAGGGTCGTCTGGCCGAGCCTGAGTCGACGGCCAAGCTCCGAACTCTCGGAGGCTCGGGTGCCTTGGACCGCGAGCGATTTGAAGCGGCGAGGGCCCGCCAAGAGCGTGGACGCAAAGACGCTTTGCTCGGGGCGTCGAGCGAAGCGGGCTTCGGACGAGAAGGTGTCTGATCTTGAGTCCCTCTTGGCGGGGGCAAACCGAGCGAAGGGGGATGCTGAGTCGAACGCCGCTCGTCTCAGCAGGGAGCTTGAAGCGGCTGGGAAGCTTGCCCAGGACGCGGCTATCGAGCGCGACGCTGCTTTGGCGCAAGTCGAGCGCGATCGGGCGATTCGGGTACAGGCCGAGGAGGATCTTCGTAGTTTGGCTGACTCTGTGTCGGGTAAGTGCCTTAGCTTTGACGTCCTTAATTTTTCGGGTTGCTTTGCCGTGGCCTCCTGATTCCACTGGTCTTGTTGCAGAGTTGCAGAAGAACCTCGGGAGCGCCACGGAGGCGCGGAAGGTGGCGGAGGAGGCGCGTGGCAGGCGTTAAGTGGCTCGCGACGAAGGCTGTTGCGCCACGCGACGTGGCCCTATCCAGCGCGCCCGGTATCGGAGGAGGATCAGCCGAGCCGACGTCTTTGCGGCGGTGGGCGAGAGATCCGTGATCGATCTTTGGGTGGTGGACTCTCAACCAGGCTCGAGCTGTTGGGAGTGCCCTGGACGCGTGCCGACCACGTGGAGGCTTCGATGGCGGCCGGTCTTTGTTCTCGGGGCTGCCTCGGCACTGGTTTGTACGCTCTCCTACTACGACGGCATCGACCTTGATACTGTCAGTAGTGGGGTTGCTGCGAACCGGTCCGAGGAGGAAATCGACGCCTTGGAGCTTCGGTTCGAACCGCACGCCAGGGCGATTGCCGACCAGGTTTCCCCGACCGACTTCCCTTTGTCGAAGATGACATCTACGGCCTCCTCGCCCGAGGCGTGGTTGGTTGCGATGTCCAAGAGCTCTTTGGTGGTTCTGAGCTTTGCGCATCCCAGCTTGTGGACTAGGGTCTTGGAGGTAGTGCCGTAGATGAACGCCCCCACGACATCGGCGTCACGGTTGTCAGGGAGCTCGTTGCACTGTTGGGAGAAACGCCGGATGTAGTCCCGGAGGTTCTCCCCTGGCTGCTGCTTGCAGCTCTTCAGGTCCCAGGAGTTCCCTGGTCGCTTGTAGGTGCCCTGGAAGTTGCCAACGAAGTGGTGTTTGAGGTCGGCCCAGTCCCTGATGATGTTGGCGGGCAGGTATTCGAGCCATGCTCGAGCCGAGTCCGCCAAGTAGATGGGGAGGTACTGGATGACGAAAAGATCGTCTGTGGCTCCCCCTGCTCGGCATGCTAACCGGTAATCCTCCAGCCACACGCTGGGGTTCGTGGCCCCCGCGTATTTGGCTATGTTGACCGGCGCTCGGAACCTAGCAGGGAACCTCGCCGCGGATTCCTTGACAGAATGCCCGCGACGGCCATCGGGCTCAGCCGCGTCCCATCGTGGCGCCGGCGACGTACGTCCGGGCCGGGTCGTTCCCTGCCCTTCTTCGTGCCTGGAGGGTGGCGCGAACGTCGCGTTCGTCACCCAAGCGTTGGCGCACCGGGGTGCGTGATGCCTGGGGTTGTTCGGGGGGCGATGCCGCCCTTGTTCTGCTCCGGTGGCCCCGGGAAGCGTCGCGGTGCGGGCCGTCTGAAGAGGCGCCCGAACGCTGTGACTCGGAGCCATGCGCGTGTTGCGCGGCTGCTCGTTCCACCAGCGCTCGGAGATTCTGGTGGGTTGCCTTGGCCGCGGGATCGTCTGGCTCAGGGATGCCGCGGAGCAACATGCCGCTGCGGCGATGTTTTGGCCGGCGTGTGGAAAGAACGACGAATCGTCGGTCCCTTTGGCCAGCAGGTGGTGAACCTGGCGTGCGCGAGCACGTGCGCCGCTAGGTGCAGGTAGAATCATGGTGGATGCTGATCCAGATCGGCTTGGAGCTTGTCGAGCTCGGCTTTTTGAACCTCCAGCTCTTCGCGCCGTCGCTGAAGGTCGGCGCGGCGAGTCTGGTGGTCCTCCTCGGTGCGTTGGAGGAGAGTCTTTGGCGTGACCGGGGTAGCGGAGGGGTTGTTCGCGCCTGCCGCGGTGTCGGGCTCGCGTAGCGCGGTCTGTTCTTATCTCTCCCTCCGCTAGAGCCGTGGCCGGAGGAGTTGTCCGAATGGTCGTCGTCGGGCGCGTGGCCGACCGTCGCTACGAAGCGTGAAGGCGCAGCGGGCGCAACCGCCGCTGCTTGACGCCCCTGCGCGTCGTCCGGGGCGAAGGAGCTTTTGGCGTGCTTTGGCGTCGGGGTCCGTGTGGGGGCCTCGAGCCGAAGGTCACTGAGGACGCTGGAGACGGCGCCAAGGTCCACGGGGGGCGTTTGGCGCCGGAGCACGGCGGGGACGATCACCATCTGTCCCGCCGCGGTGGTGATGAAGTCGAGGGAACCGAAGCGGATCGATGCTATCGGCATGGCGGTGTCGAAGAAAAGGACCGTCGAGGAAGCTGAGCGGGAAAGCAACGGCGACGGCGTGCGCAGCCCCTACCTGGCGCGCCAACTGTCGGTGTTTCGGGCACCGGCTAGTGAATTTGTATAGGTCGACGGGGGTGCACGCTCCCTCTCCTCGAACGGCTTTACTCGGATGAGCACAAGATGTATACTGGTTCGGGCAGAACGTCCCTACTCCAGTTCGTGTGAGTTGGATTGTATTGATCTTCTTTTCTCGTCTTGCTGGTTCGTCTCTTTACATGCTCGCCCCTCCCCCCTTTATATAGGCGAGGAGGAAGGTTACACTGTTGGTTAGAAAAAAAGAGGAAAAGACTGTGCTCTCGGTCGTCCGAAAGTGGCAGGTTGATGGGACTGGCCGCCGACTCCCCCTGCCCTGCTGCTGGTCGCCGTAGTTGCTGCGTCGTTCGCAGTAAATGCGAGGGTCGGGAACTTGTGCCGCTACGTCATCGTTATTATGGCTGGCATTTAATGCGCTCGATACGCAATAAATGCCGTCGCTTCTCTGGGATATCGGAGACCTGGTCGTGATTTCGGATCTTGCCCGGCGGTCGTGACTTCGGGCCTCGACTGGCCTGGGTCGGCCCGTGCGTCCTTTTGGGCCGCTGGGGGTACCCATGGTACGGGTACTCGTCAACCCTGAAACCGCAAACCCCCAGTACAGAGCTAGCCGATCCTATGGGGAAAAATTCATAATGTGTTCTGTTGGCAAACTGAAAATAACTCCAGCCGGTCTAAACAAGTATCTCAACTTCTTTTTGAACCTAGACCGGTCTACTTTCGGCCAGCAGGATTTTTTTAGTTATATCGATGCAGCCGACCATCCATGGCCCTCCCTAACCTTAGACGCTGACAGTTCCCAGATGCCACAATCGACTTTGGACTTCTACAAGCTTTTCATCTCTCCTAGCATAATTCATGTCGGCTTAAACACCAGGAATCGGACATTTCAACCGTCCTACGAATTCTACCACTCCTCCGTCTATGCCCGACAATTGGGTTTTGGACAAGCCATCCCTTGCTTCCCTTTGCTTGATCACCTTGAGCGCCGATCTCGAGTGACCAACAAAACAGTTGCAGATATCGTGCTTGAACTGGCCGACGACCTGCAAGTTCTTGAGTTGCCGCATTTCTTCCTTAACTCTCGTCGGTCGAGCCCATTTTCGCAGTGGTGGTCCTCTGTGGCGGAGGCCTTTTTGTTGGATAGGACTCCGTCGGCTATCATTTCTTTGTTTTTGCCTGATTTCCATGAGCTGACGGTGGTTTCTACCAACAATTCCAGCGAGAGTTCGAGTTATACAAATTCTTCAGTAGCTGTAGAGGTATTGACCTCCCAATATTCCCTTTTTCCGAATGTTCTTTCCGCGATCAGCTTGATTGAGTTTTTATTGTTTATGGGACAAGACTGCGGCAGACGCCGGCGAGCAAGTGGCCAATCCCATGGTTCCCTCTGGCAGCGGCCGATAGAAGAGGTCAGGCTAGGCGACAGGCCTCACGGGTTATTCGTCGGGTACCCTGGGCATCCGTAGCCCATCGCTGTCGAACCTGGCTCAAGGACGACGTCCCGCAAGTAAGCTTTGGTTTTAATGGACTTTCCTCGCTTTTCTTTTCTAGCCGATATTTACCCCGACCGATCTTGGTATCCAGAGAGAACCAATACCCGAGTCCATATCGGCTACGATCCGATCCTTGGTTTCCAAATCCATCCCGATAACTGAATCTGCGTTAGTCATGACCTAATTTTCAGTCTCTGAATCCCAACCGTTAACCTTTTCCATATCTGGGCCGATACTTTCCATATGTGTCGAATTTTGGTGCAAACACCAAGTTAGAAAATTTTCAAAATTTTTGTGGATGGTCCTAATGCATCAATAATATTGTCATAAAATATTTATAGCATGATCAATCCTAAAGAATTTTTAAAAATTCTAACAATGCCACTGTCTTAAGAAAAAGCCGAGTACATGGTCTTCTGAGGCTTCAAATAAACTAAATGAGGTAGTCGCGGGGATTGGGGACAGGAATAGGGATCACTACTTGAAAGAATTGAAATACTATACATAAATTAAACCAGTTTTATGGATTTATTCTTTAAGTACAGATAAGAGCTAACAAAGAGACAATTTTTAGTTTTGGATTCTTGTAATGCAATCTTTTCACGGTGCATTGGGATGATGTATAAAGAAGTTACTAGTTAGAGCTGCGCCGTGCGAAATTTGATCCAAAAACGAGGAAAAGCGGGGAAAAACGGAAAAACGACGGACGAAAAACGAATTTACATTTTTTTTTGGGAAACGGCCAACGAAAACCTTTTTTCCATGTTCCGGAGAAAAAACGGTTCACGAAAATAATTTTTCAGGCAAAACGAAGAAAGAAAACGGCTTTCCATATTTTTTTTTGTGGGGAAATAACCACCGAAAACATCTTCCCCATGCTCCGGAGGAAAAACGGATCACGAAAACCTTTTTTCGGGGCAAAACGGAGAAAAGGAACGGTTTTCCATATTTCTTATCTTGGAAAAACGGGCAACGAAAACATTTTTCCCATGCTCCGGAGAAAAATCGGATGATGATTTTTTTTCCGGGCAAAACGGATAAAGGAAACGGTCTCCCAATTTTTTTTTTTTTTTGGAAATAGCCACCGAAAACATTTCCCTCATGCCCTCGAGGGAAAATTGATCACGAAAATATTTTTTTCGGGCAAAACGGAGGAAAACTGATCGTGAAAACATTTTTTTCGAGCAAAACGGAGAAAGTAAACGGTTTTACATTTTTTTTTGGAAAAACGGCTCCCGAAAATATTTTTCGCATGCTCTGGAGAAAAAAGGACCCCGAAAACATTTTTTTCAGACAAAACGGAGAAAGGATCCGAACGTAAAGCACGAGTATCTATTTTTTATAACTTTGGACCTATTCGTTATTTTGAAAAATTAGGAAAGGGCTCGCGCGCGATTCGTACTTTACGGGATGTCCTCAACGCAAAACGGCAAACCAGGGACCTAAACGCGAAACAAAAAAAATATCTCCCTCTCACATGAAATCGCACAAGGACCTGAACGTAATTTCGAAGAAACCGAAGGGTTATTTCGCAAAAACGCGGATGACACGTGGGGCACCCGGTTGCTCTCGGTTTTCTTCCCCTATAACTACTAGTATATTGCCCGTGCTAACGCTACGGCGATATTTGGTAATACAATTCAAATAAGCAAAAGGTGTTATATATTAGTAGGGTTGCACGGTGGTTGCACCGGATATTTTGCCTATTGGGAGAGCTGAGGCCGAGAATCAATCTACGCCTTTTAATTTGGAACAATGCTGAGAACTTTATGTCCAACCTTTGGATGCAACAATATATTATGCTTTGGAGAAAAAAAATCTACCATCAAGTCAGTATAAGAGAATGAAAGGAAATATACCATTTTGTTGTTTGCTCGCAGAAGTCATCAAGAAGATCCCTAATTTTTTCATTATAGACTTCCAAGATGCTCACTGAAAATGTGTACACAACCAATGAACTTCTCTCCTCAGACATCCTACAATTCTTCCAAAGCTCTAGAGTTAACGCCCCTATTCTCTGGAACCCCTTCCATGGTAAATGTCTTTCCTGTTCCTGTTTGCCCATATGCGAGTTGTGTTCCTTCCTACATCCCTACACCTTATGTACCCAGTCAATTTCTAACCATCAGATCAAGCACATCTAATGGCTCATATTCAAAATTGTTCCTGCCTTCTAAAATGCCTTGTGAAATCAAAATAGACGTTCCTCAACAGCAACATCCAACGGTTCTGATTAATGTTGATCCTGACTTCCCTCTAATTTAAGTAATTGATCATGACAAAAAAGACAGTAATTAATTACGGTAATTAAGTTCATCCTCACCTTGAACCCTGTGCACTTGAGTTGAGTGCGCATGTACATATAAACTCCTGTCCTTCACTTCACGAATGATTCAAGTGAGGGTATATAGGATCGATACGTGCACTCCCACTACAAGCACCTTCACTCTTAGGTTCATTTACAATGCAGTTCAGAGACACAAATTTAGGCAGTTTGCAGACAAATACTCGATTCCCTTCTTGTTGATGTTTTGTTCTACCCAGGGTGGTCATATCCTCTACTTGCTTTTTTCTATCAGAAAATTTTAATTCCCCAAGCAAAATGTCCTTGTCATATGATTGCTCATAATGACCTTTTAAAATCTTGTGATGGCTGTGAAGCCGTTTCACAGGCTTATTCAGATGCACGGTAGCATGTTTTCGCTTTGTTTTTGATAGCCTGCCAGAAAATGAACTATCATCCTTCTGTGGTTGAGAATCCCCCTTTTCGGATGACTGGAAACTAATTTTCCTAGTATAGTTATCTGATTCTGAATGTTTTGCAGAGCACCTCAAGGTTCTTGATTTCTTTGGCATTTGAAAACATGGTTCCTTGTTGTCATTTTCCTTCAGTGTACATTCATCAGAAATTTGATTACATTTTTGCTTCACTTTTGATGGGTCCAAGTGAAATCTAGAGAAACCATTTAGGGATTCTTCACATCCTGTACTAATAGGCACATAACTGGATGAGGAACATTTCTCAATTCTTGATCCTTCATCAAACACGAGATTTTTAGGTTCAACACCATATTTAGCAGTGCATGAGGACATATTGTTAAATTCAGGTGATGCCGAAAATTTTGTCACCACAGCGCTGGAGGATCCAGAAGAGAAACCGGAGTTTAGTTGTTCTTTAGATATTCCAGAATGTCTACAAGCACCCCTTTTCTCTATTACAGCTCCATACGGCCAACTGCCACCAGCCACTGATGCTTCTGATACATTCTTCAGTCTCTCCGAAATAGGAACATAAGGCTGGTTCATTACTTTATTGGAGACATCTTTCCAAAAAGAAGCTTGAGCATTGCTTCTTCGAGCAATTATATTGCTTGAGCATGGGCATATTAACTTTTCACTCTCTCCTAATGTGCAGTATCTGGCAGGAATTTGCGTATCATGCTTGCCTTTTGGTACAGTATGATCACTTTTGCCAATTCTGACATCAGAGTGTTTTGTAAAGCCACAATCTGCCAAACATTTTGGGACTACAGGGTAGCAGCATCTTCCATCCCAACAAGGACCTGGTTCTTTCTTAATAGAAGCATCAAGCAGAGGGCTTTTGGTCAAGCTGTTGGTTGTATCTCCCATAGAACTGCAAATAAATAAATGAAGGCAAAAAGAAGCATGGAGATAGCTGGAGCAGCACAATTTTCAATAATTATGAAATATGATGCATAATATAGAAAATAACCACAATTCTATTAACAGATGGACACATTTGTACCAATCTGCTAAGAAAAAAGAACACAAGTGCAGTGAAAGTAAAATCAAGAGGCAAGTACTCAAAGAACAATGTAAACAATATCAGAGTAATTGCCCCAAAATAAAGATCCATCTTTGCCTGGCTACAGTAAATCTGTCCTTGTATCCAGGAAAGAGCAGGATGGATCACCAATCATAAGGGATAAGTTAGATTAAAGAATTGATGTCTGTATGGAGTTTGCTATTACAAATAAATGCAAAAAAGATTACATACATTCCTGAGTTAACACCTGTCCTTCACTTTTATTTGTAGATTTCAAAGACAATGTGCTGAAGAAGCAGAGTTTAACCGAAACACATATACCATTAAGGAGAAAAAAAAGGGAAGAACAATCCCATGGATATGAACATATGAACAGTCATCATTTATCCCCCAACACTAAGAACCAATGAACACCAATGTCCTCTTCTTTTGTTTACATCAGAATTTTTTTTGCAAAAATTCTTTTCCAAATGAGCAGAAAATAAAAAGGAAAGAAAGAATGAACGCATGTATACACTCCGGTGATCGGCAAGGCGAGCCAATGCATCTCGGAGCTCTGGAATCTGAATCAGTTCGCTGCCGGAGGCGTCTTCGGCTGCAGTGCAGGATCAGCTCCGGCGAACCCCTGCTCGATGTCGCCCCCACGCGGGCTGAATGATGTCCCCACGACGGCCTGCTTGCCCCTGCTCAGAAGTCGCCGCAGCGACCGCAGCCGGGTGGACACAGGTGACCTCATGTCGTCGGCACCTCCCGGCATCTTGCTCGCCGACAGCGGCGTCGACGGAGACGACAACGTGACCACCGCATCCACCGCCACCGGCCGCATCGGGATGTCGATCACCAGATTCTCCTTCCTGCTCCCGGAACCCGAGGAGCTTGTCGAGGCGGCCGCAGCGACCATGTGAGGTGCCCTACACAGCGCTGCCTCCCCAATCTACCTTCGCCTAGTGCTGCAGCGAGAGGCCAGGGTGGTGCCGGCCGCAGGGAGGCGCTGGGGAGCTCGGCTGCAGGGAGGCGCTGGCTGTTCGATATATCGCTGAAGGCAGCTCGCCCTCCGCTCGGGCGTGACCATATTAATGAAAATCCGTGATGAAGCAGAAAGAATGGAGAAACTGAATGAGCTATGAAGCTATATGAAGCAGCCGTATGAAGTAGACCAACAAAGGAATCGCTGCAAAATGGAACCTTGCAGGGTTATCTTCATGGATAGTGCTAACTCCCATAAAAGAATAATAGTAAACAGAGTATTTTGTAGCAATATTTTTAAATGCAGAGAGGAAGTGATGTTCTACATTCAACTGTATTTTGTAGCTACCTTATTTGTGGATAACAACAAAGTATGTGAAGATGTTTTGGAGCATCTTAACAAAGCCAAAGTAAAACTGAAACCATATGAATCAATCTTGTCCGAAATAGACAGGTAAATTTGTTTAGCTTCTGTCTGATCTGTTTGTCCTATAATCAACGTGCAGAGGTAATCTATATGAAAGCAATATAAGAACAAAGGTAATTACTGCAATATATTTCTTCAGAAAATAAAATAAAATGTCTGACATATTTAATTGTTATTTGTGTTCTATGTTATCTGACATATTTAATTGTTATTTGTGTGTTATGTTGTTTTAAATTGTTATTCGATATATCGCTGAAGGCAAGATGCCCTCCGCTCGGCTTGACCATATTAATAAAAAATTGTTAACCTGAAGCAACCCAAAAGCTGAAGATGAGGCATCGATCAAACTTAAAGAAGCATCTTAGTGCTGAGTGCCACTACATCAAGAGCAAACAAACCAGTGGTTCCACCAAACAAACCAATGTAGCAAAGTGTTTCTTTTAAGAATCCATTTTTGTAGGCATAAACCATCACAGTTCAATAGTAAATGCTTATGGCTGGGAAAATGTGCATAGCCAGATCTATCACTACAAATGACAATAGATGTCTGACAGATTTAAAACCCAACGCATCGACACCACAATGGAACGATCTTGTTAACAACTTGTTTACTGCACATCCAGGTGACACTCAAAGATAATTAGAAAAAAAGAAATGTCAGATTTGCACATCCAGGTGACACTCAAAGATAATTAGAAAAAAGAAATGTCAGATTGAACCAATTGTTTCAGTTCCACATCAGCAGAATTTTTGTACTTATTACAAAAAAAGTATCTCTAATTCATCATGGTGTTAAGACAATGACATAATTGGTGATAAAATATACAAAATTCCTTAAAAACTATCAACCGAGGACTTACAATATGATATAACAGGCATCCTCACCTTGAGCCATACTTCTTTCAAGCATGGAGAGCTGACATAGTATTTTCTTGTCTACACCCTGCAAAAATGAAATTATGCTGCAGAATTTGGCAACAGAGGAAAGGAAAGTTAGTAAACTACTTCCAGGTTAAAATTTACTTTGCTTGGTGCTAACAAAAAGCAGTTCTTTGCTGAAGCTAGATCCCCCTTCTTCCATATGCAGTTACCCAAACATAGCCATGCATCTACAAGAGATGGATTCAGCTTTAACTAATATATCTATAGCAACAATAGTTATTTAAGTTTCGAACCAACAGTAAATGTATACAAGGAATTGTTTAGTGTTCTGCAACATACTGCTTTGGATAAATGATCTTCAGCCTCCTTATGATAATCAGGGAAGACATCCAGTATTTTGCCCCTCAAAGATTCATAAACAGCACGCTGCTGTGATGATTTCCTTTGCGCTGGAAGTACAAGAAACTAAAAATTCATATAGAGAAGAGCATGACAAGGACTTTTCTAAAAAGAGTGAGAACATTGACAAGTTAGCACGGGCAAATGTGACGGTTTTCTCACATTATCAAAAATACAGAAAATCAATTTGAATATACTACAGAACATTGACACTTAGCTTTTGCATGACCCAATCCATTAAACTAAAACCAAACGTTATAGCATCAAGTGACATTCAGTGTTTACCCATTGGTACCAATAGAGAATACTGTGACTTCAGAATGAATTTTTGGTTTTGGAATTATGATCTACAGATCATGCATCTTACGGCCAGTAGAGAGACGCAATGTGTGCTATTGCACTTCATGTAACTCATTACAGTGTCTGTACAACTCACAGTCCATCACCGGCCAATCCACAAGAGAAGGTAATTAACAAAAGACTCCGAAAGAACAGGGAGAACCGGAGAAGAAATTAAAGTTTGTGCAAGTCCCCAACCCAAACTAACACATATGCATGCAGTGCAGGTTAATACAAAGGAGAGAAATGATAGAACTCGACTGCCTCATATTCAGATAATTAACCTTTCCCATGGAACCAAAAGATCCCAGGAAATGGAGCACGCAGGAATTAGTGACAAGTGACAGCTTAGTGATATATATCATCGGCAACAAGCGCTGCAAGAATTCAGTACGCTTTTTTCCATTTGAGCTGAGTTTACAACGTGAGCGAAGCAAAACAAAAAAATCGTTAAATTTGTTCTGTTCAGGAAAATGCTGAGCAATGGAGTGCCTGTTTCAGGATGGCCTCGGCCATGTAAAGCTTCCGCACGGAACGAATCACATATTCCACTGAATATCACATCATCGGCCACCAAAAAACACGGGAATTGAAGTCCCTCCCCACTAATAAATGAAAAAAATTCAATCTGGTTGGTTTCATGAATGGAACCGGGACATCAGGTTTGATGTCCTATTGATCTAAAAAAAAAATAAATGAAAAAACAACAAGCAGCGACGATTTGTGCAAAACAACTCACAAAAAGCAAATAGATAAACGGGATTGATTGCCTCAACAAAGTGAAGAAAACAGAAGTGATAGGCACACATGGACCTACTGAGATCAGTAGTTCATTTTTAGACCATTTGCATCATCGGCAAGCAAGCAGAAGACATGCTAGTAAGAAACAAGCCTATATTATCTCTCAAGAAGCACAGAGCAGATGCTGTCTTCGGCAACTGATAAAACCAACAGACAAAATCTACATGGTAACCGCTCAAGACATTATACATCATTAATTCAAGAATGTGATTGTTGATTATTGAAAAGGGATATTATATATCATTAATTAAAGAATATTTCCCGTGCGATCGATTCCTTACGCTCAATCGAGCAGACCTCCAAAAGGGCCATTCAATTAAAACCTAAGCGCAAAGGGCCATTCAATTAAAACCTAAGCGCATGAAATTTTCAATAGCACCGCATCAGATGTTCGCATAAACAAGAAATAGAGAAGAGGGGAACCTAACCTGACCGGAGCGAGGGGAGTCCGCAGGGGAAGGAGATCTCCGTAGTAAGCGAGCTCAGCTCGCGACCGTCTCCGCGTCGTCCAGTAGCGGCGGGACGTGCGGGTGGATCTTGAGGGGCAGCGCCGGTGGAGGCAGCCCGACGCGAAGAAGAGACGGGGATAGCAACGCGAGGAGGAGGCTGAGGAGGGAGGAGCTCGCTCGCGCTAGGGTTTTCGCCGATGGATCGAGGCAGGCGGGCGGCAGAGCGAACGGCGGAACGGTGGCGGGTGGCGGCGGCCAGGCGTCGGCGTCGGCGTGGAGAGTCTGGAGTAGGGTGTCGGCGGTGGCGCAGGCGCGGCGCAAGTGGCGGTTGGGGGAGGTAGGCGCGATTATCCCCGCCCGTGTGGCCCTAATCCCGCCCGTGATGGGATGAATCAGGTGATTTGGTCCATCAGATATAATGAAGTGACGTGAGAAAACATCTTAGCGCTTGATTATGAGGAAATAGGATTTTTAGGTGGACGTTTTAGGGTGGACAAAGAGAAGGTATTAACTGGTGAATTAACTGGTGAATTATAAAAGGGTAAAGATTTAAGGTGTTTACGATTCGTGGGCTCGTGGCAAATAATGGATTTTTTTTCGTTTCTAATTTGCCAGGCCACGTGTGATTAACATGGACCGGCTGCCGGGCTGCCTATACAGCAGAGTGCGGACTTTGTCGGGCCCAAAGTGGGCTGCTTCACACCTAGTCCGCGATATCACCATCGCCGTGCGGGTTGTATTTCTGTGTGCGCCAAAATCTACACACGGAATGCGCCCAAATTGGGGGTTGTTCGGTCGATGTCCTCAGCTGAATGGAATGGAATTATGGAATTCGGTGACTGGTGGATGATCCGAATTACTAACAACTATTCAACTACCGTTCTAGTTTGTCATCCCTAATGGAAGATATTAGTTGGTACATACGCTACACTTTCAGCGCCTGTTGCTTTAAAGTTTGGCAGTCCCAATAGGTGATGTCTATAGCAGTATCTAGAGGATTAGAGAGGAGAGATAGGGCATTTATTATATGATGTTCATAGCAAATCTTCAATAGGTAGTGTGTATGTTTAGTAATCACTACAGGATAGATGACCTAAAAAGGCAGACAGAATAAGCCTCAGAAATAGCAAAGTTAGTCTCAGAAGACATTCTGAGGTAGGCGATGCTTGCCTCAGGTATCCCTGTCGCAAAAAATATTCCGAGGCTAACACTCTGTCTCGGAAACCTTCTGAGGCTAAATTGCTTGCCTCAAAGGAGCCCCATGGTAAGTATTCTGAGGCTAACAGACTGCCTCGGAAACCTTCTGAGGCTAACACTTTGCCTCAAAATATAATTTTAAGACAAACAACTATTATCAGCCTCGAAAACTCTGCCTCCAAATCCTTACCATATTGTAGTGAATCCAAAGATATTAATTGTGCATGTACTGTGATCACCCATTGGCTAGTATTATCAGTATGCAGGGTTATTAAATACAAAACGCGCTGTGGGGAAATCGCTCGGACTCCCAATAGCAAACAAGCAGTGTCTATTCTTCTTGGTCAAATACAAAAGGTGATGTCTTGCATGAGACACCACTTTCCTCTCTTTCTTCTTTTAATGACCATCCCCAGCATCTTTTTTCTTACATGGCATAATATAAACACTACTTAGACATCACCTACGTGGACCATTGGGAGTGCCATGCGGAAAGCACTTGTATCTAACCATAATTGAAGGACTCGATGTACTAAATCTATAGGGCTTTGTCTTGGATCGGTTCTAGTTCTCCTTCGTCTTGTCGACTAAAGTGTGTATGCGGTTCTCCAATAATTTAAACACTAGCTAGGTCTCTGCTATTTCGTTGAAACATATGAACGAAAAAATCGTGAAAAACGAAGAGAACACCGCATCAACTAGTCAGAATGAAAAAAAAACACTCAAAGCAATACACAACAAGCTAGAGCCGGCTCATTGAACTATACTTTCTTGTGTTCTTCTACTGTGTACAACTTACTATTTCCTCTCCTCTCAAGAAAGGAAGAAATCAAGGAGCAAAATAAAGAAATGGACAAAACTGTTTGATCGAGTTCTTGCTCATCCCCGGACGCGTGCATGGAAACCATGCCATGCAAATACCACACCACGGCAAATTAAAGCTGTGTGCTCTTGGTAGGCCTGAGCGCGATGACGAGCCCCGGGAAGACGTCGTCGGGGTCGTGTATGTGCGGGTTCCTCTCCACGATGAACGGGTCCCCGCACTTGTCGCTGATCGTGTGAAGCGTCTCGCCTTCCCCCACCACGTACACCTCCTCGCACGGGCGGGCCGCCGCGCCGCCGAGCCGCGGGCCCCGGAGCTCCACGGCTCCCTCGTCGCCCACGGTCTCCGCGCGGAGCACGCCCAGCAGCACGAGCGCGACGAGCGCCACCGCGCACCACCACGACGCCGCGTCCGCGACCGACACGGCCGCCGCGCACAGCTCCGAGCGCCGGAGGCTTGTCGCGGGCGCGGCCATGCGGGCGCGCACCACGGACTCCGTCAAGGCAGGTGTTCCGCTTGGTTTATATATTTTTTTTTTGGGGTTTTTTGTGCTTTGTGTTGCGTTTGCAGCGGGAGTTGCTTGGCGTTGGGAGTTTATAAACTGGAACGGCACGGACGTGGTGGTTTGGCTTGGCGGACTTTTGTGACGGTTTGACGTTAGAGCACAAGGGGGTGGGCGATAGTAGTCAAGTACGGCATGCCAATTGTGACAGGGATCAATTAGCCTTGAGTGATCATTTCAAGTACGACGTTCGTAATAATTTACCCTAACAATTTAACAATTTTTTATTCATAAGTTACCGTCAATTTGTGAGTCAGGTAACTGTAACAAGTTTTTTTTTTTCAAACAGAGGAGGTTAGAAACTTAGAACCCCCCCCCCCCCTCCGGCTTCATTATGGAAACCAGAATACTACAGAGTTCATTACAGCAATATAAGACAGCGTACTACCAGTTCCAAGCGTAGACTAAACCAGCTCTATGGATATAAGCTTATTCAAGCAGGCTCCATCAGGTAGCTGAAACAAGTAGACACTAGGGGGTAAAATCCTAGTAATAAACTAGGGGAAAAAACAGTGATCAGGAGCGATCATTACAGCTGGTGATATGTACTGTAGAGAAGTACATGATTCAGATTTTTGGTGTTGGTGTTGAAATGATAAGGAGCATTATGAATGACAATAGTTAGCAGAGCTGTTTTCCTTGCTTCATACCAAAGTATGAGTGGATCAACGCCACAGGATTTGTAGGCCGGGGCAGTCAGATTTGGAGCAGGGGGACCAAGCAACCACCGTACCATTTGGTAGGCTCTAAATACCCTTTCCCGTGTGGCCGTCGCACGCGGCGCCGGCGTGACAGTATGGCTTAGCGTCCGTCTTAGGAAAGGAACAGTGGCGTTGACGAGATTTTCTCTAAAAGTAGAATAATTAATGCAGTGTGTTATGATATGGATAGAATTTTTGTCCTAATATAGAAGGACTTTATTCATTGATGGGTGAATCAGAATTGATTTTCAATAGTTTTTTCTACTACATATTGGGTATTACCTTGTACAGAAAAATCAATCTAATAAAGAGAGAGAGCGCTTTCCCTTTACATTGCATGTGCTTCTACTTGTGCATCTACTTTTGCTTGGGTTTTCCTGTGGTCGTGCTGTTGATTGGTGCGGGAGAACAACTACGTTTCACAACACAATGGTTTGTTTTGTTTTGCCATGGTGATGGCATGATTCGGCGAGACACCCTGCATGCTTCGTTGCTATGCTGGAGATTTGGTTAGTCCGTGTTGAAGAATAAATTGGTCGTCTAGATAAATTCTAATACCAATCAAGAATATTAGGAATACCCGAATGATAATCACAGAATAGATAAACACAAAATATATACGATTTCAATTCTTTTATCTTTATTGATTGAATATTCATTTTTCTTACAATGGGGTGTTGTATTTATACCTAAAACCCTTTAGATGTAGTTTCGGAATTCATCCACCTAAACCAAAAGTCCAGCCATATACAGCAAACAAGAGTCCGATTATAACTCAGTCTGCACTGGGGTGCTCTCCCGACTCAACATCATCGATCATGCCCTCACCACCGTAGAACTGTTCACCTAAATGATGTTGCCTAATTCTGGTGCTTATTTGTGTTAGTTTCCAGTTGTTTTTAGCATCGGCAGCGTCCGACTTATGCGTCAATTCAACAGTGAAAACAACTCTACACTGGCCCGGAACATCCCAAGAAGGTATGGCAGAGCATGTGATATGCACGACAGGGACTCGGGTGGAGACGGGCGCGTCTGCTCTGCTCTTTCCGAGCGTCCGCTTTCGCGAGTCCTCCGGTCAGCATACAAGCGCCTTTCGAAACTACTGCGGCCGAGGGTTTCTTGAGAGGGATGTGTGAGGTTACCGTGTGTTTGGTTTATGGGATAAGATTGAATGGGATGTGATGGTTCTGTATCATTTGGTTTCATTATTTTGGGTGAATGAGATGGTTCAGCATTTAGAGGGAATATTTCTCAAATTTGTATCACTTGATCCAGGATGTGATGGTTCCATTCAAGCAATCAAACGCATGATTGATTTTTTTCTTGAATTATCTCATACATGTATCACTTGGTACATGCAATCAAACGGACCCTAAGTGATGCCTTTGGCCAGTTATATTACACGTTCCGGATAGACGCACACTTCAAGTGGCAAGTGGGCTCCTTTTTTCGAGGGAGACTAGCCAATGGTATACGTCAAGTTCATTAGTTTCAGTTATTGGTTTTATGAGTTTCAGTGTTTAGTTTCATAAGTTTTATGTTTTTATCAGTTTTAGTGCTAAGTTTCATTAGTTTCAGTGTAAAATTTCACGAGCTTCGTGAGTTTCAGTGCTATAGTTTTTCTGTTTTTTTTTTCGATAAAAGGACGTTACACCCCACTTTATTATTGACATAAAGCGGAAGGTTCAGAGAGTTACGGAGATAGATGCTGGGGAAATCAGCTTACAATAACAGAGATCAAGCCACACTAACAAACAACGAACAGCCAGAACAACTGAGCATTCGCTCCTCTCAGATCAGCGATTTTTATTCTGATAGCTGGGCAAACTTGGTCTACATGGCCACGGTCCTCGTCACTCCATAGCGGCTTCCATCGCTGAAAAAAAAAGATAGATTTGATTTTGCATGAATCCATCCTAGCATTCTTGAACTAAAGCTTTGGGATCTCTGAAAATATCAAATAGTTAGCAGAACCGAGTGGGACATCTCCTAACTAGTCCTCATCCCAAAACATTGTTCTTTTACCATCCCTTACTTGATGAATAGCTCCCCATTTGAACCAGTGCTATCTGATGCAGTCCTTTCCAAAATTGGGAGCCCTCCATTCCTATCAGTAATTCAGTACAGAAAAAATCACCATTAGGTATATATTTCTGATATATTAGTTTACTCCACATATCATCCTTGTTGTGCAACCAGGGGCGGATCTAGGCCTCGGGCCACCCGGGCCTGGGCCGAGGCCTGGGAGCCATAGCCCGTGGAGCAAGCAGGCCTAAGACCTGGTGGAAAGGGAGCTAGGCCTGGTGAAGAGTATGGCGGCCCGAGGCCAGCCCGGGCGCTGGCTCTGCCC
Source organism: Rhipidocladum racemiflorum (assembly GCA_036346355.1). Classification (NCBI taxonomy): domain Eukaryota; kingdom Viridiplantae; phylum Streptophyta; class Magnoliopsida; order Poales; family Poaceae; genus Rhipidocladum; species Rhipidocladum racemiflorum. The sequence continues at coordinate 62,097,438 of CM070576.1, read as the reverse complement.
CTGCGTGCAACAGTTTCCAAATCCATTTTAGCAGTAGGCACACATTCATTACCTTGGTTGGTATTTAGGATCCTCAGACCTCCAAACTCCCTTGGTCTGCACACAGGTCACCTTCCCATTTAACCATATGATATTTGAATTTGTCGTCGGCTCCCTGCCAGAAAACCTTGATCTAATTTTGTCTATCTCCTTGTGTGTTCCATGTTTCAAGTGGTAGAAACCCGTCATGCATATTGGGACACTTGATAAGCAAGAGTTGGTTAGAATCAATTTACCTCCAGAAAGACATCTGTGTTCTTTTCCAAGGTTCCAACTTCTCCATCATTTTCTGTATTGACAAGTGGGCGCCTACATGGTTCTTGTTCATCTCTACCTCATTCCAAACCTAAATCCGAGCAGAACGCAACCTTATTGTTTAGACCATCTCCAACCATATTCCCTTTATTTCATCCCCTTTCCTGTTCCCATTCCCTTTATTTCCCCTCATCTCCAACAGATTCCCTTTAAAGGGAATTGTATAGGGAAAGGAGAGAGAATCCCTTGCTGGAGGGAATGGGAGAGAGAATCCCAGGCTGAAGGAATCTTTGAAGGGAACTGTTGGGTATTTGAAGGAATAGGAATCCCTTCACGAAGGGAAAATGAGAGGGGAAGGGACATGGTTGGAGATGGTCTTAAGAGGTTCAGATAAGCAGCACTAAGACTGTTTCTAACCTACTCTTCCTTTCAATGGCGGAGCTAAAAAAATTTCAATAGATGTGCACATGGTTTCAAATATCGACAAAAATCATGATTTTCGATCAAATCGAGCCGGCTCGATAAACTATACCGGTTGATAAACCGGTCAAATTCAAAAAAATCAGAAAATTTTATGCAACGTAAACCGCTCGAAAATCAGTGAAAATTGCTCAAAAATCGGTTTCCGAATTGTTTCGCTTAGTTTGCTGAATTTTCGAAGAAAACTGGTCAAAAATCGGCAAAAATAGTCATTTTTCTTTATTTTTTTTATCGCCGAGTTCAAAGAGTTTGACTTTGAGACCATTCAGTTTCTACCAATTTTCGACGAAAATAGGTGACGAGCAATGGCAATTTTCGAGCTTGAAATGGTTTTGTAATCCCTTGATGTGCACACTTCATAGTACAAATCTATAGTCTTGTATAATCATTTTGTAATATCATAAATACAACATATATATTTAAAATTTGCTAAAAGTAATACAAATAGTTCTAAGTTTTTAAAAATCTCAAACCACCAAAATCAAAACAAATTCAATCAACAAATTTGATCTATTAAAAAAATATAAATATATAGCGTTTCTAAAATTCGGCACACCCCCTAGTACCACCACTGCTCAGTTTCCAAATACATGTCTTTCTATATTTCCAATTTGAGAGGTGCTTCTATGCTTCGAATTTTGTTCTTAAATACATATCATTTTACAAATTTGAGGTGATTTTTTTATCCCTTTTTTCTTCTATACACATCTCATTTCGCTATTTCTAATATATTTATTACTACAGACTAGAGTAAGATACACCATCTAAATATATAATGAAGAGAGGTAATACAGCCTTTATATATCTATTTTAGTGAAAATACAATAACATACAATAACATTTATTCATGAACGAAGGGGATAATGGATTAATGGGTAACAAGAAATGCCCCCAAAGCATACCGCTCTTAAATACCTCGAGATGACACTTCATTATTGCTCATAACATGGGCCGATCGAATGGATTCTCACAACAAAAGGGATGATCGATTGCAACAGACCTTGAATTGGCCGCAAGGTCACAGCTTCTTGATCATTATTATTCGTTCGACAGCTTGTTTCCAAAGACCAGGCGTACATTCTCACCGAACAAAGCTTCCTGATGGACCCTATGATTTTTAAGATGGAGGAAAAGGTCAGAAAGGCCGGTTTACTGAACTTGATCTTATGCATGTTTTGTTCCGAATACTACCCTACCATATGAGCGGAAGGATCCCGGCCTCCTCAAGCCCCCACGTCACCCCACCCTCTCTCTCTCCCATTCTTGCAAAAAAAACCTCCGGTTTTTTCAAATTACGGATAGGTCCTTTGTGATTTTCTGTGAGTGTAGAATATTTTTCCCCGTTCGCGTTTAGGTCCTCCGTTCGCTGTTTTACACAAAGAACCTCCCGTTAATACGAATTGCGAACTAGCCCTTTCCTACTTATTCGAAATAGCGAACAAGTCCAAAATTATAACAAATTAGTCCCTTGACTTTTCGTTCAGGTCCTTTCTCCGTTTTCCCCGAAAAAAATGTTTTCGTGCTCCGTTTGCTCTCCGGAGCATGGGAAAAATGTTTCCGTGGTCTGTTTTTTCTCCGAAAAAAAAACAAAAAAATTTTTCCGTTCACGCGAACGGCGTTTTTCCCGGAAAAATATTTTCGTGATCCGTTTGTTCTCCGGAGCATGGGAAAAATGTTTAAAGTGATGCTTTTTTCTCCAAAAAACAAAAAATTTTCGTTCACGCGCACGGCGTTTTTCTCGTATTTCCAATCCACCAGATAACGATGTGACGCCAACTTGACTCAGCTCCAAAGAAAAGGACGGTAATTTTGTTCTCTTATTTGGAGTGACTAGGAGTTGTACAAAACTGTCGTGGAAATCTAAGCGCTGGAAGAAATATTCTGCAGGTTCACCGTAATTTTGTGCTCAAGTCGGAGCCGGTCCGTCATGTTTGGCTTGTCTCAACGTAGATTAGGGGAGACCGGCAAGCCTATGAGACTACGGGAAAACGTTGGTGTGTCTCTTGTGCTCTTTTTCTTTTTGCAATTCTTATTCATATTGTTGCAATTTATATTCATAGAATTAAATTGCTTACTTGTGTAAAATTGCTATCTTGTTTAGAGACAATCATTTAGTGCACTTAGTGAGCCTAGAAGTTTTAGGCTTTAATTGTCAAAACCTTACTTTATCACTTTCACATTTTCTTTATTAGGTTTTTGACATAGGGTTGATTAGAGCATATCTAGTTAGCGAAACATTTTTTTATAAACGCCAATTAACCCCTCATCTAGTCATATCCTCGACTCTATAGCTTATAAGATCCCAAGTTGCTGATCTGCAAAAAGCTATTGCAGAAGGTAATAAGCCTAAAAAAATCTTTGACTGATTCTTGCATGGATCATTCCTCATCTGGTCGACGTCAACAGAGCATCGACCACCAATAGATGAGCAATCCACAAAGGAGAAGTGCTTTCGACAGGCTTGGTCCATGTGAAAAAATTAACCGTGATTGGCGACGACCTTGTTCTCTTCGTTATACAGAACAAGTAATTAACGTACGAACACATTTGGGATTGTATACATGATGCAAAGTTTTTTCTCTAGCGCTAAAAAATATCACCACCATCCAAGCTGTTGATGGCAATGAGGAGGTAATGGAAAATTATCTCCCCATTGTTCTTAAATGATCTGCAAGAACTTGATTATTTAATCAGCTAGAAGGATCTATTTTTAATTGGAAAAATTTATGCCATGCCATATTAAATAACTTTAAAAGTTGTTATGCAAAACCTGGTAAAGAAGATAACCTGCATTGTCTTCGTCAAACCTCTAACGAGAATATACGTCAGTTTATTAAGATATTTGTAGAGATCTGTAATACAATTCCTAACATATCTGATGATTCTGTGATTCGTGCATTCAAGCAGGCTGTACACTACAAGTTTTTTACGGAGGACCTCAACATTCACCCGCCATATATCATATCAGAACTCTTCGATATGGCAGAACAATATTTTGATGCACATGAGGCGATTGAATAGAACCGTATGGTCGACAAGGGTCATACTCCACCTCAACCAAGTTTGAAGATTTCTGAAGGTAATAAGCCTAAAAAAATCATAAAGGTAAATAGATCTCTCAAAGAAAGGTCGTCGGCATATCTAAATGATCTACTTAGTCCAAGGGTAAAATACCTTAGAAGAATAAGCTTGTTCGGACAAATGTCCAGTCCAACCCTAAAACTTTCATTTTAAATAGTGAGAATGAAAGATGGTATCCTTTGCATAATACACCAAGACACTACTTGCGCAATTGCCGAACGTGGCAAAGTCGCATGGATGAATTCTACTCTGGTGAGGGTCTTATGCCGACTTTGCCAAAAGGATGAAGTATGAAGGATGCATATAGTGATGAAGACATGGATTATCAAAAACCAAATCACCACATTAACATGATCTTCAGTGGATCATCTGTATATACGGCAGTTCAAGTCTGCCTATGGAGAAGTCAATAATATTGTTTGTGACTAGGAAAATTAGAATTTCCAAAATGATTGGATGTCATGATTACATTTAGCAAGGATGATTGTCCAAAAGATACGTCTACTTCTCGTAAACTTCCTTTAGTCGTATACCCTACAATTGGTAACTGTAATGTAGGGAAAATTTTAATTGATGGAGAAAGTTCTTTGGACTTACTTTTTTTTTATCAATACCCTTGATGAAATGCAAATTCCTAGTTGTAAAATTCGACCAGTAACAAATCCTTTCTTTAGAATTGTTCCCGATCCCTCGGTAACTCCAATAGGATAGATTGTGTTACCTGTCACTTTTGGAGATGCTCAAAACTTTAGAACCGAGTTAATTTTATTTTAAGTTGTTGATTTTGAATATGCATACAATGCTATTTTGGGTAGTCCTTTACTCAATAAATTCATGGCAGTTATTCATCATGTCTACTACAGCATAAACATGCCTAGTCTAAAAAAGCTTGATCAATTTGCAATGTAATCTAAATATTGCACTGAATTGTGATAAAAAAAATTGATTGAAATTGTAGATCAATTACCATTAAGAGATGCTAATGATGCAGAAAAATCTTGCAAGTCAGAAAAGCTGAAAGCAATCTTCAGCTAAAAGAACAAGTAAAGCATATTCCCATCGATCACACTGACCAGTCTAAGTTCGGATATGGTCAGCGATGAATGCTAAATAGGAAGACGCGCTCATTGCCTTCCTCCGGGCTAATGCAGATGTGTTTGCATGGTCTTCTTCCATTAAACATTCGGCCTTCAAGTTTGTGTGGAGATGGTGCCTCAGGCAGTGCAAAGCTATATACCTAGCGGCTTCGAGAAGAGTAGGGGTACCAGCTTCACGCAGGGGAAACAGTAGCTCTAAAAGATCTAGCTATCATATTAATCTTAATATTCATTGTCCGGGTAAGGAAATTGTAGCCATTCAAGACAAGTTCGATAAATTCTTTCTATGCGACGCTCAACATATCATATTTCTATTTATGCAAAATGACTTTTACTACTGGTAAAATCATTATATTTCATGCTCACTCTTCAATTAGTAAAGCTTAGTTTATATCTATTTAGTAGATAATTATCTAAAATTATTCAGATTTTTCCTAGTATTTTTCGTATTTTTGTGTTAATTATTAAGGAATTTTAAGAATTAATCACCAGAAAAATAGATTCTAACCTAAATTAAACATGGAATAATGCTAAGAAAATTAATCCAGAGACATGAAGCTCATAATATGCTATCTAAAATTTTCTAGAATTTTTCTACTACTTTTCATAATTTTTTTGCAAATTATTAAGCAATTTTAAGAATCAAATTCTAGCACATATTAAATATTAATAATGCTATATAATAAACCAAGCGTATGAAACTTCCAATGTGTGCTAAATATTAATTTTCCAAATTTTACGAAAGTCAATATAACTAAAAATCTAATTTTCAGGATTTAACATCAATTTTCTGGAATTATAAATCTATTTCAGAAACTATGAAATTCCAATGGGAAAAATCTAAAATCATATTTTTGATTATTATTATTTTTCTTTGAAAAAAGACCGGATGGGCCTGTTCAGCCCATTTGGACCACACAGCCCAATTGGGCCCACGGTGGACCGAACAGCCCACTATATGTAGGCGGCTAGGGTTTAACCCTAAAAACTGATGAGACCATGCTCATCATGGACAAAACTTACAATGCAAACATATGGTCATCACGAAGATGGTCAAAACCAAGTGTTACTGCAATTATATCAACTACATGGCTTCATCGACCCCCACCTTGGCCAGGACCATTAAGTTGGCGACACTTCACAGCATACTCTACTTCGTATACAACTACTACGATGGCTCCATCTACATGGCTTTATCGACCCCCACCTTGGCCATCCTTCTACATCTTCGTCGGTTCAAGGACCATTTACTCGAGCTCGAGCCCGTCAAATGAATTATCAGATCTAAAGACAAACTTGGGAGAAGATGATGAACTTGAGTCGAGGACGACTCAAATGCAAGAAGGGGAGGATGATGAGGACATCACTACCATGCATACGGCCATGCCTACAAACCCAATTGAAGCCAACAATGTAATACAAGGGCCAATTACTCGAGCTCAACGTCAATTCAATTACAGTGAATGCGTTCCTCGGGTTGCATACAGATAATTTAATGAATGGAATGCTATTTAATCCTCGTGATGATTTTATTGTCCTTAGGAACCAAGGAGAAGGACTTCCAAACATCAAGCATGAAGCCAATTCTTCCGGTGCACAAGTTATACTTGGATTCGGCCTCCGGGACAGCACCAACTTAAAATGACCATAACTTTTGATCCACAAGGGTGTTTGGGGTGGTCTATGAGTACTGGTTTGAAAGGTTTTGACGTCCTCTTTCCAACGGATCCGACCCCATCCCTAAATTCCGTCCGAGTCGACGGGAATCTGCAAAACAATTGGCGTCACTTTTCCAAATCGAGAAGACGTGGGCTTTGGGCCTTGTAATAGAGTTGTAGTTGGTATCCTACTGCTTTGGACGTGTTTCCCACGCCTACCTCTTATAAATAGCCGACATCGGCTCCTTAGAGTTTTGGGTTTTATTTGATTAGTTTAGCCAAGTGCAAACTTGATCCTCTGCGAGTTGTCTTTGGACGACCACCTTGTCAAGATCGTCAATAAGACTCCACTTTGTTTCGCTTCAGCTTTATCCGCAATTTTAGATTGCTTATCCTATTGTTCTTGCTTGTTCTTCGCTGCTTGCAGGAATTGAACTCGTGTTCAGGTTGATCGTGCCACGGCAAGATCAATAACCGAGTTGGTTTAGCGATTGCTAAGGCGCATCGTAAATGCGTCGTGCAGTCGGATCGTCAAAGTCGACTCTAACAAATCGATCGTGTGATTCTCATCGAAAGATCGGGACACCCATAGTGCCATCACGGCGCCATCAAGTGGTATCGATGGCGCCGTGATGGCACTATGGGTGTCCCGATCTTTCGATGAGAATCACACGATCGATTTGTTAGAGTCGACTTTGACGATCCGACTACACCGTACGACGACGATGCGCCTTAGCAATCGCTAAACCAACTCCAGCGGGTTATTGATCTTGCCGTGGCATCGAATCCTCATCACCTAACATGGTTAGTAGAAGAAAAGAAAACAATATAACAAGTATAATGTTCCTATCAACTACTAGGTGGCAAGTCTCTCAAGCGCTCAAGCCTATGACCCAAGTTCTTACAAGTTCTTACAATGCAAAGAGCGTTGTCGGCCACAGCGTTGTCAAAGGTTCTCCTGTTTGTGTAGAGCGATTGCCAAAGGGATCGAACGCCGCAGACGGGTAGAAAGTGGAGCTTGGACAGGCTTAATTTAGTAGCAAAGGTTAGCAATAATCCAATCGGTGAATGCAAAATTGAAGAATTGTTCAACGCCTAGTCACTAGTTCTTGACTCGAGGCTAGCAAGGATCGTGACTCAAAAGCGTGGTCGGCGACAAGATGTTCCACAAACAGATGAAAAACAGCGAAAAAAATTCGTGAAAGAAGGGAACTATCTCAAAAGATCGAATCTTGTGAAAACAGGTTTAGCACATAAAATTTTCTGATCTGTTCCGGACTCTTTTTTTTTTTTTTTTTTTTTTTTTTTGCGAACGATTCGACTCCTTTTTCTTTCAAGTGCTATGCAAAGTGAAGACCGATCACCAGGACGGCCAGGTGGCGACGATCGGCTATCGTGAGGGCGACGATCAAAGCGACGATGGGCTATCAGGTGGGCGACGGCGGCGACTGGGCTATCAAAGGGCGACTGGCGACGATCGGCGGCGATCATGACGATGATCGACGGGCGACCTGGGCTATCAGGGCGACGATCGGAGGCGACGATCAGCGGCGACGATCGGAGCGACGATCGGCCTAACAGAGGGCAACCGGCCTGACGACCAAGTGGGCGATCAAGCGACGATCGGATGAAAAGAAAACTTGGTCCTAACACCTTTTCTTTTTCTTTTTTCTTTTTCTCTTTTTTTTTTCAATGATTCGAGACCGAAACGGAAAACAACTCAAACCGAACACAACTGAACCGAATACAACTCAAACCGCTTCGACCTGGACTCCAACTAGACTAGAATTCAGCAACTCGACACGACGATGCAACCAAAAATTCAATAACGTAGTGCAATCGGAAAGGAAAATGCGAGGTTCAAATTGTTTTGGTATGGGGAGATCCAATCGATGGCGTTTCTCGGACTATAGGAAAGATATCAATCTACTAATCTAGGGTAAAGAATTCTCACCGAGCAACCTGGTTTGCTCGATACCACTTGATGGCGCCGTGATGGCACTATGGGTGTCCCGATCTTTCGATGAGAAACACACGATCGATTTGTTAGAGTCGACTTTGACGATCCGAGCTACACCGCATTTACGACGATGCGCCTTAGCAATCGCTAAACCAACTCCAGGGTTATTGATCTTGCTTGGCACGATCAACCTGAACACGAGGTTTAATTCCTGCAAGCAAGCGAGGAACAAGCAAGAACAATAGGATAAGCAATCTGAAATTGCGGATAAAAGCTGAAGCGAAACAAAGTGGAGTCTTATTGACGATCTTGACAAGGTGGTCAGTCGGCACAACTCGCAGGATCAAGTTTGCACTTGGCTAAACTAATCAAATAAAACCCAAAACTCTAAGGAGCCGATGTCTGGCTATTTATAAGAGGTAGGGGCGTGGGAAACACGTCCAAAGCAGTAGGATACCAACTACAATTCTATTACAAGGCCCAAAGCCCACGTCTTCTCGATTTGGAAAAGTGACGCCAATTGTTTTGCAGATTCCCGTCGACTCGGACGGAATTTAGGGATGGGGTCGGATCCGTTGGAAAGAGGACGTCAAAACCTTTCAAACCAGTACTCATAGACCCCAAACACCCTTGTGGATCAAAAGTTATGGTTATTTTAAGTTGGTGCTGTCCCGGAGGCCGAATCCAAGTATAACTTGTGCACCGGAAGAATTGGCTTCATGCTTGATGTTTGGAAGTCCTTCTCCTTGGTTCCTAAGGACAATAAAATCATCACGAGGATTAAATAGCATTCCATTCATTAAATTATCTGTATGCAACCCGAGGAACGCATTCACCTGGTAATTGAATTGACGTGCGCGAGCTCGAGTAATTGGCCCTTGTATTACATTGTTGGCTTCAATTGGGTTTGTAGGCATGGCCGTATGCATGGTAGTGATGTCCTCATCAAAAACCTTAGCTGTCGTCTGGTCATGTGGGTACACGGGAGGGGGGGGGAGGGGGATGCCACCCTCCGAATGGGCACCGCCGCCTTGCGCCACGGGCGTCGCCTTTGGTGGGCGATGCGGAGATGGCCGCCGTTGCTTTTGCCACGAGGAGACGTCACCTCACCTTCGTGTTTCGTGCACACCGTCGGTGAGCATCGTGGGCAAGCGTGACCTCCGGCAATGTGTGCGAAACCGAGTGACGTGAACAACTTTCGATGGCGCCAAAACCGAAGAGGCGAACACGACTTCCGATGGCATGGAAGTCGAAAAGGTGGGCATGACCCTAGTGTTGCGCCACTGCCATAGTTCCCACACGAGCACAGACGCCGGCGATAGCGTTGCGACATCGGGTACCGGTCGGCGGCCTTCTGGGTGGCGAAGGAGCGAGGTGCGCGGCTCCGGCGGGCGCCATGGTAGCCGTGGCTGACTAGTGCACTGCAGGCGCATGGCAGGAAGTGACCGTGGCGGCCGTGTCCGATGAGCACGTTGCGGGCGCGCGGCGAACGCGTAGGCGAGGGCATGACTGTAGTCGTGAGGTTGAACAGTCATGCTAGCACGTAGGTTGAGGTGCGCAGACGCCATAGCAATTTCGTGCATCAGTCGATGGCCTTTGGGGCCAGCCTTGGGTGCAGTCTCGGGGCTGGTGCATTTTTTTAGTGATGAACAGTAAATCAAAAATCAACATTATGATATGCGGGATCATACTTTTCATAGAAGCACTTACGTAGGGCTCGTAGCTGGTTTAATTGTGTGTCACGGGTTGATCTCGATGCCATGTAGATCAATCTCAATTAACCTTGAGCACGTTGTCCATGGCTGCTGTCTACTTTTCGCCTGATTGCTCGAATTCCATTAAGACCTTGGCGAATGTTCGATGCGCTTACACGGAGAGCTCCCCGTTGATGATCAATACCAATTTATTCATAGTACATGCACCGAACAGTGATCAAGTTGTGATTAACACAATGAAAACACAATTGATCTAATCACCAATGTATTTAGAATGACATACCCAGATAAAGAGCAGTCGTGCTGATAATGTGTTGTAAAATTAGTCGTTCACTCATGATCGATCAACAACACACCAGCAAAATCACACGAACAAGAATAGGGATCACACACAATATAGGGGGAAAAGCACTCTCTCTTTATTAGATTGATTTTCTCTGTACAAGGGGGTGTCCAATATATAGCAAAACCAAGAGGAGATAGATTCGGATTCGCCTACCAATAGATAGAGTCCTTCCATATTTGGACTGTGATTCTATTTATATCATAACACTTCCCTTAGACGAATACCGCGTAATGCACATGTCTCGTTAAAAACTCCTCCCAAAAACCCAATTGAAAAAAGGATGGACAAAAGAGTACATTGCACTCGCACTCCATGTTACACTAGTTGCCTTATTAGTATATGTTTTCGCGCAATATTCGACAAAAAATATTTGGTACTGTATCAATTTCGCTACATATTCGTTTTGAATTCGTGACCGATATTATCCGCGTCATATTCGTATCCGGTACTATACATATCCGAGTTCGACAAAAATATGATTTAGGCCATGTTTGGTAGAACTTCAGCTCCACTAGATCCGTGGATATAGTGGATCTAGGTATTCCTAGCTCTACCAGATCCGTGGAGCTGTAGCTATGGGTATATTGGTATTGGGGCCAGTGCGTAGCTAGCCTGAAAAGATGAGACAATTGCCTAGAGGGGGGGTGAATAGGCTAATCAAAATTTTAGACAAATTAAAGCTGCGGAAAAAGTACGGATATTCCGATCCAGTATCGGAACTTCCGATATCTTCGGAACTTTCGTAATCAAATCGGAATATCCGATTAACACTAAACAAGTGAAATCAAGATTAGGACAAGCAATTTAAACTACTTGTATTCGGCAACTAATATGAGCAACAAAGTAAATCCACGAGACTAAATAGACAAGAGAACACAACAATTTGTTTCCCGGAGTTCGGATCCTTGAGGGGATCGTACGTCTCCGTTGAGGAGGCTCCCAAGGAGCCGGGTCTTTTCCAACCCTTTCCTCACAAACCTCGGTCACACTTGAGGCTTGATTCCACTATTGGATCGTTTCCTTTCGGAGGCGGAGCCGGCCTTCACAAACTTCTCACGGCGTCCCACAATCGTCGGGGGCTCGTGAGCGACGCCTAGCCGTCTAGGAGTCCTTCAACCTCCAAGAGTAATGAATGCACTTGATTCTTGATCTTGGAGAGGTCCTCTAAAATCTCAAGATGAATGACTACTTAGCTCTTGACTCATACCCACACTTGACGATTCCTCACTCACTAAATGATCCCTAAGATCAAGGAGGAGGATGGCTCAAGTTTGCTCTAGAGAGTGCTCAAGAAGCTCAAGTGTTCAGCCCAAGCAAGAGTGTCACCCACAAAAGGGAGAGGAGAGGGGTATTTATAGTTTTGGTTCAAAACTAGCCGTTACTCCCGCACTCAGCTGCACATCGAAATATCCGAACCAAACTTCGGAACTTCCGAAGAGTGCAAACTACCAGAACTTGGAAAGCTTCCAACGGTCGAAAACTACAGACATCGGAGTGTCCGAAAACAACTTCGGAACATCCAATGACACCCAGAGAGGGAACCAGGCTAAACAACACTGAGTCCACATCGGACTGTCCGATATAAAATATCGGAACATCCGAAACAAACAGAGAGTTCCCAAACTGGGAAACAACCACTTCGGAACTTCCGAAGAAACAACTTCGGACAATCCGAACCAGACAGAGAGCACCTTTCCACATGACAGCACACATCGGACCTTCCGATACCCAATATCGGAACATCCGAAGCTAACAGAGAGCTCCCAAGCTAGAACTCAACAGGTATCGGAACATCCGATACAAACATCGGAATGTCCGACCCAAACAGAACACAACGGACTGAAGCACAACTACACTTCGGAACTTCTGAAACATCGGAATGTCCGATACTATATCGGAACATCCGACTTGAACTTTAACACAAACTCATTCCGAAGCTAGAGAGAACACTTCTAACCCTTGAGAGACTCGACTAAGTTCATCTTGAGTGAGGAGACCATCTCTAAGTCAATTTTAATGCATCCCTCTTAATAGTACGGCAAACCTATGACTTCAACAAATCGAAAATTACAATCGGAGATGCCGTTTTTCTTACTCTACGAGCTTGAGGATACCCAATTACATAGATGATCTCTTCTCGAACCTTTTACCTGTTCATGAACTAGTTGAACACATTAGATTCTTTAATCGTTTGTTATTAATCATTCAAAACCAATTTTAGGGGGCCTAGATGCACTTTCATAGCCGATGGCAGCGCTCGGCTAGGCGGTGGCCTCGGGCGGGAGCGGCAGTGGCCAAGGGGGCGCAGCGGGAGGCCAATCGGAAGGTCCAGATGTTGGACTTCATGTCCAGATCGAGGAAGGGGAAGGCCATTGCGCAACAGAGGCTTACTTCGGGTGCGGCTCAACGACAGAGCCGGCGGCGCGCGGTGACAGCAGGCCGTCGGTCGGGCTTCGGCGGTAGCCCGGCGAGTCGCGTTGGAGGCTGGGCTTCGAGTCGGGGCTTCTAGGCTGACGGGGAGCGACGGCTCCACGCGCTGCGTGCGCGGTGAGGCGAGGGTCCAGGTAGGCGAAGCGCCATTCGGCGGCGCGGCATGGTGGCCGGGTGGCATCGACGCGGCGGCTGGGCGGCTTTGCACCGAAGAAACGAGGTCAATGCGGCGGCTTCGGGCCGACGAACGACGCGACGCTTCGTGCGCCCGGGAATCGAAGCGCCGGTGGTGGCGCGAGTTCAGTCCGGCTTCATGCCGGCGGGGCGTCGCTGTCGGTAGTGTCACACTTGCGGCGGATGGGCGGCGCGCGGGTCGAGGTGCCATGCGGTCGGTAGCACGCTTCGTGCGCGGGTGAAGGCTAGCCGGCGACATCGTCATTGTGGGCTTCATGCTGATCTGTAGCTGCGTGCTACAATACATTAGATTGTAGATACATAGTATCTGCAATTTCTTGATTCGTTGCTTCATGCCACACGATCTGTACCGTAGCTACGTGCCACGTATCGAGTATAGAACGCGATGTGTGGATTAGATGCAAAATACAGACGAGCGATTATATTCAATCACCCGATTCTCACCTTTCTCACATTTCAATCTTTCTTCGGGTAGGCTTCGTGCTGATTATGTGTTTAGGTGGGTCATTTTGTTTATATTTTAGAATAAAAATATAACTTAATTCACTTTATTTTAGCCTAAAATTTTTAGATCTGGGGTGGAAATAGGATCTAGAGTTTTGCCAAAGAGGGTCTTAGAATACGGAAAGAACGATATCCGATCGAATCCGAATCGATTGCACCCCTAGTGGTAGGACACGAGTAGGAACAGTAGGAGTAAGATTAGGAGCACTAATGCATACAAGGCAATGGATTTGAAGCAGCGAGGATTAGGCAGGAGACGCTGGCTCAAACGAGAGGGAAGGAACTAGGCGGCGCATCGCCGCGTAGCGCAACAAAGCTAGCTCTCTTCCCCGCCTCCCCCCTTGTGGGCCAAGCGCGTCAGTCGCACCAAACAACGTGTGTGTGGTCTACCTCGAGATGATCCTAGATTCCTAGTTAGGAAATTTTAAAGCTTCTTTTGTTAACCAATTGTGTGCGGTGTGTTTGAATCAAGTTTGTCTCGTCCAGTTTTTTTTTTTTTTTTTTTTTTTTTTTAAAGTTTGTCTCGTCCAGGACTTTCAATTAAAAAAACAGAGATATCTTCCAGGTTTACTTTAGTTGAATTTCCACTTTAAAGGTTTGCATCAATTAGTTATCGAAGCTTAAGTGGTTGTCAACTTCTATCATACAAGCTTTTGAGTTGATCCTCCTGTGATCGGATCGTGAAAAACGTTACTGTCACCGAATTTCTACAAGGTTAGTCTGTGTGGGTTAGAGAGATTTCTGCAAGATAGTAAAAAGGTTAGTCTGTGTGTGAGAGAGATTTCTGCAAAGTTAGTAAAAGTAGGATTAACCTTGTTTTCATGAGATCGTGAAAAGCTTTGAGCTGCAACTCTGCTATGGCCTGCATCGTTGAAGCTGAAGCTAATGACCCATTTTAGAATTGTTAAGAGAATCTCAGAGCTGATTGGGAGATAGAGCAATGCTGCAATGTACTGTAGTACTCATGACGTGGACAATCATATTATTGAGATATAGCAGGACTCTTCGTTCTGATTGTTCAAATATGATGGGACCCTCTTTGTGGACGAATTCAAATATATTTCTAATAAATTTTTACTATAAATATGATACCTTATCGTACAAGAAAATAAATCCTATAAAGATAAGAGAGTTTTGTCTCCCTATATCATATGTGCTCTTTGTGATTGTTCTGATTATTCGATCAGTGTATTACGTTTAATCTATATCAGTCATCATCTTTACAACGCATGCAAGGAAAGAACACGAGGAAGAAAAATACTTCCATGTCATGAGTACAACTGTACATTGCAGCATGCCTCTATCTGCCCAATGAGCTCTGAGATTCTCTAACAATTCTAAAATGGGCCAGTAGTAGCTTCAGCCTCCACAGAATCAACGCAACTCCCCAGCCAATTCTCCAACCAAAGACCAGAATATACCGCCCTCCAAATCAATGACCAGTAGCTCATGCTCGTCCTCTCTTAAGCATCTCCACCTTCCGAGCCGCGCAATCTCCTCCGTCGTCTCTGCCTTCCCCTCCGATCCTAAAGAACAACCCTGTCCATCCAACCAGGCCTTTGCGGTCTCCAACAGCGATGTCGCTCGATCTGGACCGTCCGATCTTTCTCCGTGGCACGACGACAGACCATCGCGGAAGAAATCTACTAGAAGCTTCTGGAAGCAGTGGGTGGACCCCGGTGCGCTCGTTTGCAGCAGATCTAGTAGGCCCTGCACCGGCGTTCCTTCACTGTCTTCTCCTATGAAGCCCGATTCCGCCATGTGGCAGCTGATGTCCTCTGTGGCCGTCGTGGCGTCGTCCACTTCGGATGCGTCCAGCTCGGCAATCTGCTCGAACTGCCGGATTTCCTGCAGCAGCTGCTGACATGCTCCTGTACAACAAAAGTGTTTAACCATCGAGTTACGGTGATCGATGAAACGGTGCATCAATCGTATAATGAGCTGCCAAAGCAACTTGAATATAAAAAGGGCATTATTAAGTATATGTTCTTGCATGATGAATGCTCCGGTGAAATAATTAGCTTGGGCTTCGTTGATTGGTACGGCCGACAATAGATAAATGGTCCATCGTCATACAACAAAGCTTGGTGAATAGTGGTGCTAGTGAAAGCTGAAAAGGGCCAAAACATGGCATCATAGGCATCGCAAGTCACAACACAAGCCAAGACGTTGGGTGCAGCCATCAGTGGCCTTGTAAGCTTAACTGTCGCGTTATTCGGCTGTCCAGACTTCAGAGAATCCAAGTCTACAACCCAACAAACTAAGCTTAGGTACTCCCCGTATTACGACCAACTTTTCATCATGATGAACACGAAAATGGTTACTACTCCGAACTGAAACCAAAATTTCATTATGAACGCTATGAACCAATTATTACAAAATGGGGGTCTTGATATTAATGACACATATATCTAGCTAGTCTATTCCCTTCAATCACAAATAGTTATCCTTTTAGACATCGACATGGTTTCTAAAACACAGTTTTAATCATTAACTTTTATTATAATATATTTATATGAAAGACCATGTGGAGGTCTGTCCTTTTGTGTGATGAGTAATTGACAGTGATTTGAGCCGGTGGTGCTTAGGTTTGAGTTTGCTTTAGAATGGGCAATTTGAGTTGCCACAGGTAACCCGAGACCTTGGCTGGTCGAACTTTTGAAGTGTTCAGGACCTTAACTGGTCGAATCTTAGCTGGTCAGGCCTTTGAAGTGGTCGGGACCTTGGTTGATCGGACCTTTGAAATGGTCGGAACCTTAGCTGGTCAGACCATGGCTGATCGGACTTTTTAAGTGGTCGGGACTTCACTAATTGGGACCATGATTGGTCAGGACCTTGGCTGGTCGGACCTATTAACTGGTTGGAGCTTCACTGGTCGGAGCCTTGACAGGTCAGAGCGTTGAGTGGTCGAGACTTGACTGATCTTGGCCTTGAGTGGTCATAATCTTAAGTGGTCGGGGAACCCTTAGCAGTTTTGAGCTAAGGTGGGATACTTAGTTGTGTGATTGCTCATCTAATTACTAGCTGTATATCATTTTGAGCAATGCTATATGACGTGTTTCCTTATTTTTGATGGTTGCAGGACATCGGTACAAGGTCATGGTGATGTGGAGGTTAAACGGGACTAGGCGAGGTGCACTGGAGGTCCAGACGATCAAGGATTGCCGAAGGATGGCCGGAGACGAAGTTGCTGCAAACCATGAAGGCAAAGGAACAACAATGATGCTATCTTGGAGCTGCTCGGATCAAGGAGAGACGTTGGATTGCGGTTTAGAGGATGAAGTAGCAGCCAAGTTAGCTCACTTTGAGAAGTGTGCAAAACCCGTTATGCTATTGGGTTGCGGGTTAGCCCATGTATGAGGAAGTGAATCTAAACTCTTGATAAGGTTTCTTGAGGGTCAAGAAAGTATTAAGGGTAGAGATTGCTCCAAGGTTGCTATAAATGGAGTGGTAGGGGTATGCCTCTCCCCTCAAATCTTTGGATAAGATTTTGGTTGCTCCTTTGAACTTTGCCTATATGAAGTGAGGCTTTCTAAAATCTTTGAATGAAAAGAAAAGAAAAGAAAAATTCACACTCATCTCTCTGAATTTAAACTCCGCATTTAAATTATGTCTTTTCATTACGCAATTTAAATTCAGTATTTACATTACGCATTTACTTTCAAGCAATTTGGATTTGCCTCCTCTCCTTCTAATTGCTTGTGGATCTTCTTACTAAAGATGGGAGATTGATTGGATGAATCTTCTCTAAGATCAAATCCTAATCCTCTCGGCAAACTCGAGTTCTTCTTTGCGGGAAAACCGATCTTTTGTTCTTCCATGGTGAATTCTTGGTAGATCGAGTTTTGAAGTTTATCTTCGTGTTTTCTATCTTGCTGTGACAAGTGGGATCATATCCAAGAGCATCTTAATCATCAAAACCCCGCAAGCAAGTCTAGATCGATGATTTTGGTTTTTGCCTCTTTTTGGTGCACTCTTCTTTGGAAAAGTTAAAGGTCGAAACTTTGACGTCAATCCTTCATTGATTGTTGGAACAAGTTTATATTATCCTTAAGGAGGTGTCCTCGAAGTTACATGAGTTTTAGATTAGTAGACTAAAAGATCCATCTTTTTGGTCTCAAGGCAGTGTTGTTTTTCTGCCTGTTTAGTGCTCTGTTTTTGAGCCCGGCACTACCGCTGTTCACGAGCGGTAGTACCGGAGATCCAAAACTACCGCCCATACATATGCAGTAGTACTGGTCTGGGCAGATTTGGCTGATTTTGCTCTGATGTGCTTCATTGATTTTAGTGAGTTGTTTAGTTGGTTTGTAATTGTTCGGTAGGTCAGGAAAATTTTATTTTGGGATCATTTACCCCCTTCTAATTGTCATTCTGATCTTTCATTATAAAACCCAATAAAACTATAATATTATGAAAGTACATTTCAAGATAAATCTATACATATGATTTTTATGTATCCGATTTAAATATTTAAAATGATATTAACAGTCAAAATTTGACTGCACGTATGTCTAAAACGATAACTATTTATGATTGAAGGGAGTATATAAAATTAATATATTCATAGTATACTTATCCGAAGAAGACAATCATACGAGACGACCCGTAACACGTAGGGATGCGTAATAAGCTGCAACATATGTTGGCTTTTTAATACTGCCGATCTAGATTATTGTACTTCTTATAAATATGCCTTCAGTCTCCCTTTGAATTAAGAAATAATGTATCTAAAGCTAAAGTAGCGTGAGCACCAGATGGGTGGTATACCTTACATCCCCTGGCCGCAAGGTGCAATTTAATTGTTTACGTGACTATTTTGTGCTATCCTTTTCCCTTTGCGCTCTGCAAATTGCACTAGAAACGACATGCTCTGTACTTTCTGGTAGTATAGCTTGCGAGAATCAATTTTCGTAAGTTCTTACTTGTTTAATGTACTAAATACACAAGTTTACACGCAACCATTATTCTTTGAGCATTATACGTGCCGCTTAGCTATCAACGTCGCGTTTTCATCGTTCCTTTTGTTCACTACTTACTAGCACTAGCATCCAAAGGTTTGCACATGCGCAATGTCCGAGATCATAACGAGATAGCAACGGGTCACCAAAAATTCCTAGTGGCTAATACGCCGATAAATCGTCAGGCGCAATGCATTAAACTGTACGCGCTCAACTCTACTGCCCAGTTCATTTGCGCCCAGAAAAAAAAAATTTAATCGAGGGTGTTTAGTGGTACTAATCAAAAAGCAGTTTAGCAAGAGACACTGGACCATACATGGGAGATGACTGCAGCAAGTACGATTTGGAAGGACGAACCATGGTAGAAAAATGTTCTGTTACAAACGTGATCGAGCGGGCCTGCTTGTGCCTACTTGTGCCTGTCAGAGACGGTTTGCAAGAATATTTTACGAGTTATCTAAGCAGCTGGCCTTACCTTACGGACGTTAATGACAAAAAAAAAAATCAGGAAGTGAGGGTGCTTTGCAGATTGCAATTTGCATGGCGCTAACGAAGTAGCTGGATCAAAGCATTCACTTCAGAATGAAGCCAAATGAAATGCAGAAGGCTTACTTCGGCTGCTGGCTAGGCTTTGCTGAAACGTCGGCGACGCAATCTCATCGTCTCCATCGTCGTCACTATCACCGTTGCCGTCTGCGCCCTCGCCGTCATCTTCATCCTGGCTGAGGAAATCCATCACAGAAACTGGGCTCAGCCGCTGCTTCCGTTCCTGCTCCTCGTTCAGGCGCGTTGTCTCGCATCCCACGACCTATTTTTTACCAATTACAAAATTGGAATTTCGCGATCAATTACAACGTAAAAACCAGCTAAGATCAAGAACATACGCTGGATAGCAATATTTACAAGGAAGCAATCAAGATGTCAGATTGCTCTCAAGGAGAGAGTGCAGTACTCCTACCTCTCTCTCATGTCTCTGACGGCCGCCGACACCTGCACCGACGCCACCCGCATGGCCACCCTCCCAACTCCTCCGGTGTGGAGACATTGCCGGCGACGAACCATCCCTTCTTCCACTCGCTGTAGTCGCAGAGCAGCTGGCCACCCTCCTGTCCACTTCCTCCCCCTCCCCCCTCCGCTTCTTCCAGAACCACACTCGCAGCCTCCTCGATAAGCTCCTGTAGAACGCGGCCTCCCCCTCCCGTCCCAACGGCGGGAAAAGCGCGGCCCTCGCCGCGGCGAACACCTTCGCGATGACGTCGCCGTTCCTCCGTCTGCAGCTCCCGCTCCGGAGCTCGGCGACGAGGTGCTGGGGGTAGCACCCGAAGCCGTCGCGGGAGAGCTCCGCGCTGGACTCCAGCTCCAGCCACTCCCTCAGCATCAGCGGCGGCCCCGGCCTCTTCTCCAACTCCATAGAGCCGCGCTTTCCTGCACAGCCCCCCGACTGAACTGCGCCGCTATTGTTCCAGAAGAATAGTTCTCCTGTGCTGCTGTGCACCGGAGAGGAGATATTGAGATGTGACCTGTGACCTTGCGAGGATGGGAAAGAAAGCCGCAAACACAGGGAAATAAATTATGCGAAGGTTATGTAAATTTTTATGTTGATTGATATCACATAGATAATTTTGTAATTCAACGTCATGATTTAGGTCCCGTTTGGCAATTTAGAATCGAGCTGTTTCTACTAGAAGCTGGGGGAAACCCAGCCAAACGGGCTAAAACTCGGAATGATTCTCCTCGGAACATTTCTTCTTTTTCACACCGTGACTGAATCACTCTCAACCCCGTTTCTACTAGAATCTGGAACCGTACCAAACGGTTTGCAGAAAGTGATTTTGATTCTACCTGAAACGTTTCTACCAAGAATCTGTAACTATTTCCGTTTCTATTAGAATCTGGAACCGTACCAAACGCTTAGGCCCCGTTTGGCAACTTGGAACCGAGCTGTTTCTACTAGAATCTAGGAGAAACCCAGCCAAACGGGCTAAAACTCGGAACGATTCTCCTCGAAACGTTTCTTCTTTTTCCATGCCGTGGCTGAATCACCCACAATCTCGTTTCACTAGTTTCTACTAGAATCTGGAACCGTACCAAACGGTTTGCAGAAAGTGATTCTGATTCTACCTGAAACGTTTCTACCAAGAATCTGGAGCCGTTTCCGTTTCTACTAGAATCTGGAACCGTACCAAACGGGGCCTTATTTCAATGTAATTTTGGTTGCTTATTTTGATGTAATTTTGGTTGCTCAATTCAGATTGTCCACATGGCATCAATCAGCATCAGATATGCACGGGAAGAAATTTGTATACCAGCTCCACGAAATTTATTTCCGCATACACAGACGGCACTAGTATACTTTTCTAATGTGTGGGTTTAGGACACGAGGTGGACAGATTGAGCTTCTTTGGGTGGTAGAATTTGGTTTGGAAGCTGGAATTGAGCCGCGTCAGAGGGCCAGAGGGGATGTCTGCACTTCACAAACCGCGGTTAAGACTTAAGAGCCGCATGCATGTAAAATGGTTAAATGGTGGAGGGTTTGGGAGGGTTGCAGCTAGCTAGGCAGTGTCTACATCGGACGCTATATCGTTCTCACGCGCCCATTTGTCTTGTTTGACTGGGTTTATTAAGGTCTCATGTAAGCAATGAGTTTTGAATGACCGTCCAACCAAAACATGTCTGGCAAACTGTCGGTCGTAGTGCCGTCGAATAGTAGTGTTAGCATTTTAAGAGTGGCTGGTATAGTTTGTTTTGAAACAACCGAGAGCTTCAGAAACTTGATAGCAGTATTAAACTTGGTGTAATCCAAGGTAAAAAATAAAAAGGAACAGAAGTGTTAGTTTAGGGTCGTCCGTTCCGAGTCCTGCATGCGCTCCTTTGTCCGTTCTGGTGAATGGGGCTTCGGAACGAGTTCGTTGTCTCATAAAAAATTAACATTTCTGGTTTACGTGACCACAGTTCGGGGTGTCTCGTTTAGTTGCTTTTTTGAATCAAAATCTGAAAGTTTTGAATTTAAATTTTTCAGAATCGAAACTTTTCTAATTTGAATTTAGATCAAAACTTTTCGAACCGAAAACTTTTGAATCGAAAGTTTATGGATTGAAACTTTTCGATTTAAAATTTCTCGAGTTGAAGCTTTCCGATTTGAATTTTTTGATTTTGAAATTTCCTAGTTCAAAGTCCTTCATTTCAATATTTCTAAGTTGAAATTTTCCCATTCGAAAGTTTTCGAGTTGAAACTTTTCTGAGTTAAAACTTTTCTGATTTGAAAATTTTTGATTTAAAACTTTTCAAATTGAAACTTTTTGATTTTGAAACATTTTTATTTGAAACTTTTTAATTTGAAAATTTGCGATTTGAAACTTTCTGATTTAAGTTTGTTTGAGATGATTTTTTCAGTTGAAATTTCCTATTTTAAATTTTTTTCGGATTGAAATTTCTTCATTTAAAATTTGCCTGAATTGAATTTTTTATTATATAATTTGTGTTTTTCTCTAGAAATGGGGAAGTACAAGCAAGCATGGGAATGAAAATTTTCGGATGCCTGAAATCAAGGTTCAACTTACCGTTTCAAGGGAGAAAATCGAGTAAAGTTCGATACCGATTTTCTCCGAAAATTGCCAGAAAATCGTCAAAAACCGCATGGTTTCGAAATCCAAAATTTAAAAAATAAATTCAAAAAAAATCACAATTTTCTCTCAATGTTCACCGATTTTCTTCCGATTATCGTGATATTTTGATCGGCCAATTGAATGTTTCTCAAAAACCGATTTTTTGAGCAATTTTCTTCCGGTTTTCACCGATTTTCTCTCGATTTTCACCAATTATCGCGATATTAACACCGCATAATTTTTTTTGAATTTAACCGATTTATTAACCAATTTTAGATGTCGTACCCTACTGATATATTCAAAAATCATGATTTTCACACGATAATCACCGAAATTGTGAACCCTCTCTGGAATCGATAGAACATGTCACTTCGCGCGGGAAAGGAAAAAAAATTCATCTCCGCGTGGGAAAGGGAAGGACACCAACACCGACACATGTGTGATGTGTCTCACCAGAAAAGAGAGCGCACGAAACTATCCCTACGCTTGACCGTAGAATAAAGGTCCCAAAAAAGGATCTACCGAGCAAACAATTGCCTAGATATCATTTGTAATATGCATATGAATCTTGCCGGGCTGTACCTTGATCTTACCGTTTAATCTAATTTTATTACAAGAAGTGTTTCTATATTTTTCATTCTAATATAAATTATACAAATATTAAAGCAAACAAAGGGTAAAAAATAATTATCTACTCTATATTCATGCTTTAATATTTATGCAGCTTTTAAAAAGAAAAACATGAAAACATTTTTCTTCTGCTAGTCATTTTTAGGAAGTGCTCAATGCTGCTGGCTGCAGAGATTCACCTTTTTTTTTTGAGAAAATTCAACTAGGTCACAACGGAAATTGACCTATTGAGTTGCATAAACTCGATTCAGATTGTTAACTCGAGAGGGTACTACCTCCGTTTATCCGTGCAACTTACACCAGTACTCAGTTCGTGCTAATCGCCTGATGATTGTGCTAATCGAGGTTATCGACACGATAAGAAATTAATTATTGATCGATAGACTCAAAAAATTTAAACAATTTAAAAATTTAGAAAAAATTATACGACGCAAATATCACGATTATCAAGACATATCGGGTGATTATCGCCAAATATCGAGCGATTACCCTGGGGCTCGTCCACCTGCTCCCTCCATGACTCCATGTGGCCGGCTGCATTTGGGCAAAAATTGCTCGCGTGTGAGTGAAGCCGGCGCGCTAGCGGGCATGGAGATCCGCGACTCGCTAAGGTAGAGACGCGCTAGGAGAAAAAAGCGTCTGTACGTGCGTGCTGACCGGGGTGGGTGGGCGTGCACAGAGGTTAGTTAAATCGTTTTTGAATTGAAAATTGAGATTCTAACGGTACTGACTTACCGTGAAAATTGAGCAAAAATCGTTAAAGACCGAAGGGTTTCAAAATCGAGCATTTGAAAAAAAAAATCAAAAAAACAAAAACCGATCAATTTTCTCGAAAAACCAATAGGCGAGTTGAACCTTTTGGGCGGCCGATTATTTAAGCGATTTTTGTCAAAATTTTTTAAAATCGAGCGAATTTCACCGATTTATACAGGTTTACGTCACATAATTTTTTTTGAATTTTTGAAATTTTTTGAATTAGATCGGTTTACCGACCGGTTTAGAGTTTCAAACTAGCTCGATACGGTCAATTTTCGTGAAAATAGACGAAAACCAATCGGTTTTGTGAACCCTGTGTGCACTACGCACGCTGTGGTCGTGGTTTGTGGAGTCCACGACCAGCATCCGACAACCTCACATAGTCACATGCCTGTGTTTTAACTTCCGAGGCGCCCTTTTGGCTCAATTCGGTATGTTTACTGTACATCGTAAGAAATTTGTAATTGGGAAAGAAACCGTGGCGTTAGCCCGTGCTCTAGGGCTAGTTTGGTTGCCTGGATGTGATTGGATGATATATTACCATCTAGCTTGGATAAGATGGAGCCATCCAGGTGGCTGTTTGGTTGAGTGGATAGTGATGAACCAATTTTTTGTTTGGTTGGATGGATGAGGATAGATAGGATGAGCTAATTTTTTATGTGGTTAGATGGATGAGGACGGATGGGCTAGTTATAATTAAGGTTTCGAGCTTCGGTTTGATTTCTTTAAATAAAATTTAATGAAAAATTGAATTTTTGGACAAAATTTGATCACAATTTAAATTTTCAGTTAAAATTTGATGAAATTTGAATTTTTGAATAAAATATCATCAAAAATTGAATTTTTGAATAAAATTTGAATGTTTTGACAAATTTTGATCAAAATTTGAATTTGATCGAGTACACTTTGGCGAAATTTGAATTTGAATGAGTTCACCGCTTCATGCAGCAAACTGGATGAGCCCGTCTGCCCTTTTTTTGATGGCTCTATCCAGCATCTTGAGAGAATATTCCAAAAAACTGAACGATGATATCCCATCCATCGACCTATCTAAACAATTGGATGGCTTCAAATCCATAGATAACCATAACTCATCCACCCAACCAAACGCCACCTTATTGGATTCCAGTGGCAGCAGGTTAGGCATGTGCTTAGTGAGCTTGGCTTTTGTACAACTGGCGTTATTCTAGGTATCGTATACGGGATGGCGACAAATTTCGTCATTAAGATTTGGTAGCAGGTGATGTACTTTTGTGACATTATCTTCCAATTGATTGATTGCCCCCTCGAGTACCTCATTCATCACATTAGGCAAAAGTAGAGCCTTATTATGCCAGAAGTTCCAAGAGTGTCGTGTTCAGTGCTATGGTTGTTCGGATTAGAGAAGCACACAAAAACAGGACATAAATTTTAATGTGAAAAATCTTTACGGGAAAAAACCACAGGAGAAAATTCCACTTTTTGTTCAAGTTTATATGAAGATGTGGCTTATATAGCCAAATAAGAGTTCGATTGTTGAAGATTTGGACTAACAACTTTCTATTTGAATAATGGATATTGAGTTATCTCTAACAAACCTTCCCTTAACTCAAAATCCATAATAAAATTATCTTCGAAAAACCCCAAGGATAATTAAGTACCATGAATACTGTCGGGGACTGGAATTCCCTGCCCGGTCAACGGCATGGTCAGCGGACCCCAGCTCGAGCTCGACCCCGAGATTCTTGTCTGAGCGGCCAGGTCAAGCCCCGCGCGACCCCAAGCAAGGGGATTGGAGGTCGAGACACGACCAAGACCTGGAGCTCGGGGAGGCCTGGTTAAAGGCTCGACGATTACCAAGATCCGCGAAGATAGGGTGTGGGCACATCCCTCGGGGAACGGTTGAGATCCGGCTGAAGCGGATGTGGGCCCATCCTATCCGAAAAACACTCCTGGCCGTCCTTCGGTAATGGGAGGAAGAGACTTGTAACCTCTATATATGTATAAGTAGGGAGATCTCTCTCTCATAGAGACATACCGGCATAAGAAACACTCACTTTGTACTCATCCGCAATCAAATCCTTCGCCTCAGGGCAAGACTGGAGTAGAATTATTACCCTGCTCGGGGGCTCGAACTAGTATAATTCCCGGTGTCCATTGCTGTTTTTCGACTAATTTATAGCAAGCAGTGCCATCGATCTCCCGGGGAACGAACGCAAGTTCTCGGGTCCCTCACACGCAAACACACCCGACCTCATTTCTGCGGTTGACGATCCCTGATCGTCAACAAATACCAAGTGTGATAATAGTCCAAAGAATTTATTGAGTGAGAAAAACAAAGACTGTAATAGTCTTATTCAAACATTTCTTGCAAAGCAAAATTGAGAAAACCACCAATAGGTATTGAGAAAGACTGGAACAGTCAATTCAAACACACATCTATCAACAAGCAGACGAAGAAATCTGTGTCTTCAACAATTCATAACCTCAATAAAGTATGAGTCTGTGCAACTGACCTCTTGAAACAAATATTCAATCATTAAACGACATAAGTCAAAACATCACCTATGGCGCTTGATAGATAGCGAAAAATTCATATCATGAATATTTGATATACTCCACCTGAAACTCAAAATTCAGCAAACAATACTCATTGAATGAGCAACTTGTACGTGTAATCACCACGTACGACGAACTGTCAACTTTAAAGGTAATTAAATTCCATGACATAATTGAAACTGCTCCTGCAAACTTGTTGGGATGAAAGAAACTCTCGTGTTGTTGATGGAGTATAAATTGCAGTAGATTCCTCATATTTAGCTATGATAACTGAACAACGTTGTAGTATCTAAGCAGAAACAAACTCCTTGCACATAAATCATTCATCTCAAACTGATATTAGAGCAAAACCTTCACTTTTATAACAGCAAAATTCTAGGGAGTATAATTTTAGCTACCATCAGGATGTCATCAAATTATAAGAATTAATATTGCCAAAACCTCCATAATGGTCGTGCAAGTGATCCAAAATTGCAATGCATTCAAATGGTAAATAAACACCTAATTCAGTTGTCTCCTCAACTGACATTAATAGACGATGAAACATCAAAGAAATCACCAATGATTAATTCCCCATGAATACTGCCAATAATAAGCACAACGGCCTGAACTGCACAAGAATATCGCTAATAATAAGCAGAACAACATGACTTGCGCCAATAATAGGCACAACAATCTGAATTGCATATGAATACCGCCATAATAGGTATGACAGTTTGAATTGCGCATGAATATCGCCAATAATAGGCACAATGGCCTGAACTGCGCATGCATACCACCTCCAACAGAAGCTAGTGTTGACGAACTTTTGCACTCGAGCAGCTCTGCATGCTGCATCCTGCTTCGCATCCTCAGTAGTGTCACTATGTCCCTTGAAACAATGGCAAAGACCTCTATGCCTGATTGGTGTATTCAAAGTAGGTTGGCATTGCATCCAATGATTTCATCTTCGTGATACCCCCTTTTGATGAAATAAAGTAGTCGACGATTGGAGCCTAGGTGTTGAGTCAGTCTCTAGAGAACAAGTGCCCATCCAATGTCTTGATCAAGTAGATCATTAGCCATCTGACAGTTGATAAAACGAGAAAGTTAGATATAAGTGAAATATCCAAACTTTTAAAAAAGGATAGATAATGAATTTTTTTCATAATGAGCCAAGATGAGGATAAGATAGAATAAGATGAAAGTAGAGTTTTTTTAAAATACTTTATTTCAAAATAAGTCCTTAGAGCTAAACCAATCTAACTAAGACCACTCCTACAGTAGATATGTTTTGATACCACTTTGTCGGACCCAGAAGTAACACCTCCGAACCCTATGTGTAAAACACACTAATCTAGGATTAAGCTAGTGTACACAATAAGCAAAATTGATAGCACAACATATCAAACGTACCTTTATTCATTAACTAACATAGTATTTTACAATAATATTGGCTCGCAGGCCAAATACAAGTAAAGTAGCGAAAATAAGATAAACTGAAATAAACCCAATAGACTTGCTACTAGCAATCGACTGGGGTAGTGGTCCTAGTTATCCTGGTTCTCTCTATCATAGAACTCCTCTGAATTAATAGAATAAGCAAGGGTGATTACAAAAGTACTTCGTAAGTCACACAGGAGAGGCAGTGCTAATGTAAGTGTCGGTGTTTCGTGCACCGACAATACGAATTTTTGGTTAGTGGGGTCGCACGTTCCCTCTCCTCTAATGGCCTGACTCAGTGAGCCCAAGGTGTATATTGGTTCGGGCTGAATGTCCCTACTCCAGTTCGTAAGATGAGTGTATATTGCCCTTTAGGGGGATTACAGCAATGGCTTCCCTTGGAAGGAAGCGTGTGGGTGCTTTTCTTGTGCTGTTCGGTTGTTCTCTCTCGATCCCCCTCTGTTGGGGTTATGCACTTCCTTATATAGACGGAAGCGACATGTTACATGGGAGTTTGGAAGGAAAAAAGAAGAGGTACTTTATGCCTCGGTATCTGGTCTTCGGTCTTGTCGCTTGCCAGGCCTCCGCTTCCTCACGAGCCTGGTTGGTAGACTCGCCTGAGGGGGTCGGTAGCTGACCCAGTCGAAGAGGTGACGCATTGCTTCGTTCACCCGTCTGGCGCTTGCGTCATTACGTTTGACTTTGGTGCTGCCTCGAGAGGGAGCGTCGCACTCTGCTATGTGCCAGGATGATGGGACCGGTGTTTGACTTTTCGGTGGGTCTTCTAACATCCTCGAGAAGGGGCCGCCTACTCTGGTACGGACGTTAAGGGATGTTATGTCCGTTGGGCAGTTGGCCAAACGCTAGTGAGGGACTCAGTGTCCCGACTGCTGGAGAAGGCGACCTTGGTTGGGTCGGAGCTACGGGCGTCCTGACCAAGCGGGGTTGGGTCACGCCGAGTGCCCCGACCCAGCGGGTCGGAGCCAGCCGAGTGCTTTGACCCGAGGGGTCGGAGCGCGCCAGGCCTGGCCCAAGTCAGGGCCAGGCCTCTTTCCGGGCCCATGGACCCTTTGTCAGAGCTGGGCTTTTAAGAGGCAGCCCACTCGTTGTTCAGGGCTGCTGGGGGTACCCATGGTACGTGTACTCATCAGTAAGGAATAACAAATGATGGTTGTATGGTTATTTTAGCGTAAAGCAGCAAGTTCACAAACAATCTAAGTAATTTCTCTAAAGCACAATTTTAATTACATAGTAAATTCTATTATTCCAATATTTCAGAGTTCAGGAATCACTCCTAGAATCAGCTCAGAAATCCCTCCAAGAGCTTAACCCAAATTTCCATGATGGACTCACTCCATCCCCACTAAACACCTTCTCAAAACCATTTTTATAAACCATAAGATCTAATCCTTGAAAGTCTAGCTCGGCATACCCATGACCACAGGTACGGTTAATCGATTAGTTTTACACTCTGCAGAGGCTGTACAACTTTACCTACAAGACATGATTGTCTCCTTGTACCAAAATACAAACTTCCTTTGGTGTGCGGCAGAGAAAATCACGATAAGACCCCATATAAAACTCCATCTATGTAGTCATGCCCGCTAAGGTTTCACTACTGGAAGGATCGTCCTAATTCAGAAGCCCCCACTTGCGCCAAGTGGCAGCCTCACGCTCACACCACTTCCCACCTAATGGCATGATTGTCCATAGCAAGTTGCATTACGGATAACCAAGTCTGTCCCATACTCCCATACCAGACATGTGGCAGTACGGTAACGCTTTACATTCAACAACTCACAGACATATTCTTAATTGACTAGGCGAGCTTTCAACAACACAAGAAACCACCAAACTAGCCTGTGTCGGCCCATCTAAATCACATTTTCAACTTTATCATAACATAACATATAACTTCATGGCACACTTTTCAATGATCGTCAAAACATAGTTCTCAATTTTAATAAAATTCTCATTTGGCACAACATTACCAAAATAAACTATATTTAGGTCTAGCACATTCTTAACTGTTTTGATATACATCATACATCATAAATATATTCCTAGGGTGATAATGGCACAAGGAATTCAATTATCAAATGTGGCTTTAATAATCATGGTATAACTATTCAATTTAAAATTAGGATTAACATAATTTTATACAAATTATACATGCAATAATTTAAATTCAACATAGTATTTGAAAAATTGGGTTCAACATGATCAAGAATGTGTAACTTACGTTGCTAAAATCCTTGCTCTGGTTCTGGACTTTGCTCTTGAGTCCACGCTTCACTCTCATACTCGTCTAGTGTTTCAATGTTTACACGAATCGAAAGAAATAGCAAATAAATACAAAAAATAGAGAGAAAATAAACTCTAAAAATTAAATAAAATCCACCAATAAATAGTTCACAATTTATAAATTTTTAGGCTCTAGAATCACCTCAATCGGAGCTCGTATAAGCGAAAACGAGCTCTCGAAAGTTTGAAAATAAAATAAAAGAATAAAACCTAATTACTCAAATTATTTTTATATTAAAAAATAGGAATTATGACATCACTA
The DNA here is from genome assembly GCA_036346355.1 of Rhipidocladum racemiflorum. NCBI lineage: Eukaryota > Viridiplantae > Streptophyta > Magnoliopsida > Poales > Poaceae > Rhipidocladum > Rhipidocladum racemiflorum. The sequence continues at coordinate 62,067,203 of CM070576.1, read as the reverse complement.
ATGACACCATCATCTAATTAAATTTTAGCCGAATTAAATTTCTATGAAAAAACCTAATTATGACATCATGCTGATGTCAGCAATACTAATTGCTGAGAATAAAAATAAATCTAAAAACCTATATTACGCTGACAGGTGGGACCACGGGTCTATGGATTTGGTCCACAGACTTCGCTGGTTCATGGTGGGCGCGATGCACGGAAGGTTGACTGGCGTTTAACGCCAGGGATGACGCAAGCGGAGGCGTGTGGCGCTGTGCACCGGCAACACGTGGCACAATGCGGAGTAGGACACGTAGCGTGCATCCATTGATCCCCGTCGAATCCGACGATTAACATCTCGGCGAGTGCTGTGATGAGCTACGCGACGGTGCGGGTATCGGACTTGGGAATGAAGCCCTCAGTCGTAGCGAAATCCCAGCGGATCTTAATTGGGACCACTCGGATATGCAAGCACTCAACGTTGCGAACTCGATGCGACCATTTGAAACGGCATAGACCTACCGGCGACGGAGATTGATGGCTTCAAAGGCAGCGGCGGCTTCCAAATCTCTGTCGAGCTCGTTCTCAGCGACGACTGCAACACGGGCAACGACTCTTAGGGAAAAAAGGGCGGCGGAGAATGGTGAACGCAGCTCGGGGGTCGGGTCACAATAAATAGGCCTCGACGAATGCGTTTATTCGCAGCACAACCGACGTGGCGGTGGAGTCCAGGCAAGATACGGCTAGGCTACATGGCAAGATCTGAGACACACACGTGTCAGCCATTAGACGGTTCATCGCGCACGGCGACGTGGCGAGGTCTCAAGCATCGGATCATGATCCGACAGTTGGCACTCTAGGGTTTCACGAAAAAAATGGGCAGATCGGGCTGGCGCGGGTGTAATTGGGCTACGGGCTGGGCTGAGGCTAGCAGGTTTCGGCCCAAAGACTATTTAACAAACTTTTCTATTTAAAATAATTCTAAAATGCATTTAATTTAAAATAAATTGCAAAAATATTCTAAAAATTCCAGAAAATTTCTCAAAAATATTTTGAAACATTTTAAAATCAAATAAAATATTTTCAAACAAATGTTTATTTAAAATTTTTAAAACATTTAAATAAATTTTCACAATAGGCTTAAATAGAAGGTAATCAAAATAATTCAAATAAATTCTAGAATATTCTGAAAATTCTCAAAAAAAACCATCAATAAATAATTAAATTAAAATCCAAAATTTTAGTGTGCTACAAGGTGGCCAAAATGCTCGACCGGTGACGGTGGGTCGGCGGCTTCGCGTGATGGAGGTCGGCGGTGACTTGGGTAGTCGGGTGCGATGGAAGCTGGCACGCCATGTATATCGAAAATCGATACGATCTGATAATGTGCGATGGCCGCCCGAGAGTCTTCTCCTCCAGAGGCAGCAGCTTGAATCTTGAGCCCTAGTTTGTGACGTCACTTGTTAGGGTTAGAGAAGCACACGAAAACGGAGCACAGATTTTAACGTGGAAAAACCCTTGCGAGAAAACCATGGTAGACAAATCCACTACTCTATTTAAGTTTACACGTACAGGTGGCAGATGAAAATCCGGATTGTTGATTATTTAGACTAACAACCTCTTATTTAGATAATGGATATTGAGTTATCTCTAACAGTAATTACTATATTTTCTAACAGTAGGTACTATATTTGCATCAAAGTACTCGAGTACAATGAAGAATGGAGCGATGGTAAATTGGTAACCGTGTCATGTCTGTTGGATTGGCAGCCAATTCACGTGGAACCTTGATGCTGACCATATACTGAAATACAGAAAACTGAAGCTTCCGTTACTGTGTACTACTAGAAAGAGAAGGTAAAGCGACACCTCCATTCTCCACAGTCAGACCATCGGACCAGGTGAAGGGAAAGATCACGAATGGGCAAAGCCGTCATCCATCCGCTTTTTGCTCCAGCGGTGTCTTTCTGGGCAAAGTTAGAAGTGATGTGGAGAGTGGGCAGCTGGCCTTTTTCCGATGGTTGCTCTGCATCTGCGACTGAGACCTGAAAAGCTCTCCAGAAACTTCGTTGATAGTGCAAGAGCCCTTTACTCCGACCAACTCATCTCAAATCAGGAACTTCTCAAGTTAAGATCCTTTGCAATAACCGGGACTTCACATCCCAAACGTTTTTCTCTTTTGAAGCATAAGAAACATTCCAAATGCTGGACCAGTGGACTTGTTGTACCCGGATGATCCCAGTCGGAATTCGTCGATTGATAATAAAGCAACTTCATTAGCTCCCCTGAGGGTCATACCCATACCCACAAGATCAAAGATGCAGCAGACTCAGCTGCTTATTATACAAGGCCTTGCAGCTGTAGGCTCGTACGGAGTAGTAGCTACTACAACTACAAGGATAGCCCGTAGCGAGTACTATCTCTGGCGCCAAGCGTTTCTTGGCCCACATTGCCAGCGCCACATGTACGGACGCCCACTCTAAAACCTAAAGCACACTCCTCTGCTCCTTCTGATCGCATTCCATTTTCGTCAGAATAGCAGGGAAACAGTACGCATTAACACACGAGAAGTATATGTCGTACTAGATTACCATAATAGTAAGCTGTACATTGAGTCCTGCGCGCCAGAGCCGGCCCGGTTCAGATGCGCGGGCGATCATCAGTAGCTCCACAGATTGACCTCGGAGTCGTAGTCCTCTTCGATCCACGCAGACGACGACGCCATCGGCGGCGGCTCGATGAGCATCCCCTGCGCCATGTCGAGATACCCCTGCATTTCGAATTCCAGTCCATCCATCGGGTAGTAAGGGAGGTTGGCGACTGCCTCCGCGCTCCCCGCCGCTCCCGGCGAAACAGCAGCCGCCGCCTCGGTAGCTGCATTGCGCTGTCCGGGCGCCGGGCGGAACAGCTCGGCCGCCTCCACCGCGGCGCGGCGTATCTCATCGTGCCCGGCCCCCTGCGGCGGCACGCGGAGCCTGCGCGGCGAATCGGCGAAGTTGAGGCAGGCCGCGCGGCCGCGCAGAGCCAGCGCGGCGACGTCGTGCGCGCGCGCCGCCATCTCGGCGGTCTCGAATGTGCCGAGCCATATCCTCTGCTTGCCGTGCGGCTCCCGCACCTCGCAGACCCACCTCCCGGGGTTCCTGCTGCGCACCCCCTTGTACACCGGGTGTCTCGTCTCCTTGAACTTGGTCCTCCCCGCCCGTCGCTTGGGTGGCGCCGAGGATACCGTCATGTACGAGTCCTCGTCCCCATCGTCTCCCACCGGAGACGGCGTCCCCGACGACGAGTAGTCACTACCGAAGTACGCCCACTCCATGAGCTCACTCGAGAAGGATTTGAACTGACTGACTTGGTTTTGTTTTGGGAGGGAAAGAGGCGGGGGCGGTGGGTCTATATAGTTATGCACCTGGGCCACCTGGCGGGTTGCGATGGGAGCGAACGCGTGCGCGTGTACTGCTCCAACGCGGGGTGACACGAGGCGCCAGCCAGGTGAAGGGCGATGGGTGAGTCGGGTCCGCGCGGGAGAGGGGTTCGGCTCGCTCGGTGGGGGACTCGGTTGGCTGTCGGACCAGCTGGAGGCCGCATGGAAGCGATGGGGACGCGCGCGACGCGCAGGAATGGGGCTACCACGGGCTCGGCACGGTGGTGGGCTGGGCTGCGGCTGATGGGAACGTGTCTTGAAAGAAGCCTCGCGGAGAGGGATGGCGATTCATTACTCGCAACTTGGGCTTTAAAGCGGGCGGTTTGATGTGGACTCGTGTCAGTTGGAGAGCGCGTGATCCTTTGTCGGATCCGGGGTAAGGAACGGAGGAGGACGGGTGGATGCGCTCTGGGTGTGGGGTTTGCGGTTTTCAGTTGATGATCACGAAAGCGACGCCTTTTGAATCGTTCTAAATTCTACACTGTACTCATTAACTGCTTTTGGTAATGGTACGTTTATTTTTGTTAAAAACGGTGATACCTTATTTTATAAATATGGGACGTATTTCGACTTTGATAAATTATTAAGGCTACGGTGAAACTAAGAAAATTATAAGAGAAAAATGATATAGATGTGTCAACACTTAATTGTTTAAAAAAAATGAGATATAATAATTTGTGTAATGGTAATGAATAAATGCATATAGTTGAAAGATAATAAATAGGGATATAGTAGAAAAAGCCTAATTAAATTCATAAATAAACTTTATATTTTTAAATAAGACTATTCAAGCTGTAACACATATATTTACAAATGGAGAGAGTACAACAACGGAATATGTCTGGACGGGTAGCACGGACACAAACAAGTGTAATGCAGTGGCACAACTAGAGCTCCGACCGAACCTACAGGGTTTATTGCGTAATTATTATAAATGCCTATAGGGTCTGTTCCTTAACATTTATTTGCTTTTGAGAGGTTTTTACGCATCCTTAGGGTTGCAAAAGGTTATCCGGGTATAATTTATCCATAGTCTCGAGAGTATCACTTTAATATATTTATTCACGGAGGGAATCTATAGGATAATAGGACATCTATAAAGCTCCATCAAAGTAGTCATGCCCGCTAAGGTTTCACCGATGAAAGGATCCCCCTAATTCAAAAGCCCTCTCTTACGCCGAGTGGTACCTTACACCTACCCCACTTTCAACCAAATAACACGAATGTTTATGGTATGTTTCAATGCGAATAGCCAGGTTTGTCCTATACCAGACTAGTGGAAGACTAGTGGAAGTACGATAAGCTTTACATCCAGCACTCACAGACTGATCCTTAATTGACTCGGCGAGACTTATCACAAACCCAAAAACATAGCATAGCCACCAGACAACCGATTCTCGCCTGGTCTAAATCACATTTTCAATTTTATCATGACATGATATAGAACCTCAAAGTGTAGTTTTCAACTTCAATAGTATCATCATTTTGCATAAATTCCCAAAATAACCTAGTTTCAGGTCTAAGCATGACTAAGTATATTTTTAACTATTTTTATAATCATCCAACATCATAAATATATTCCCAGTGTGACAATGGCACAAAGGATTCAATCATCAAATGTGACTTTAACAATCAGGGTATAACTATTTAATTTAAAAGTAGGATTGAAACATTTATAGAAATTATGCATATAATAATTTAAATTCAAAATAACATTTCCAAAACTGAGTTCAACATGATCAAGAACGTGCAACTTTCCTTGAAAAAAACTCATACTCTGGATCTAGATCTTGTTCATGAATTCACGCTTCACTCTCGTACACTCCCGGTACTTCAACGTTTACGTGAATAAAAAAATAGTAGATAAATATCAATATTAGAGAGCAAATAAACTCTAAAAATTAAATAAAATTCATCATCAAATAGATATCAATTTTACAAATTTTATGAACTAGAATCACCTCAATCAGAGCTTGTACAAAAGAGAACGGGCTCATGAAAATTTGGAATAAAAGAAAAAGAATAATCCCTAATTACTCAAATTATTTTTCTACTAGAAATTTAGGTTAATGATGTCACGCTGATGTCAAGGGCTAATTAGGATTTCGGATGAATTATATTCATACGGGAAAATCTAATTATGACTCCATAGTGATGTCATACTACTAATTAACAAAATTAAAACTATTCTAAAAACTCCTATTAGACTGACACGTGGGCCCATCCATGGACTCCGTCCATGAAACAATATGCGACCATTGTGAACCCGGTCTACAGCACCTTGGCTTCCGCGCATGATGTCATGGGTGACGTCACGTGGGACGATGCTAGCGTGTACGTGCGGGGCAATGCGGACGCGACGTGTGGCAGAGTCTGGGCTGTCCAATCTGGATCCGACAGTGGGAAACATGACAAGCAAAGATGGCACCTACGTGGTGAGATCTGCATCGATCAATCCTGATCTAATGGCTGAGGAAGATTGCCATGGACGATGATGACTAGGACACGTGGCAGACGCAAAGCAAGGCTATGCGGCAAGATCTAGACCCTTCGCATAGGATCAAACGGCTAAGGTTCTATGAGTTATGATGGTGATGACACGGCGGCGATGGCTTACCAGAGAAAAGGAAGATGACACTTGCGACGGTGCTGCAGTGCTCTTCTCCGGCGATGAATCTGGGCGCACCCGACATGGCTTGACGCGAGGATCACATATTCATCCTCAATCGCGACAAACAAGGTTCGATGGAGCCAGAAACAAAGCAAAAAGATGGCGGCAGCTCCTGGACTAGGAGAATTCACACAAGCAAACAACGACAATTTGGTGGACATCGCCTAGGGAAAAAGACGCAACGCGACTTGGGCTTCTCGATGTGGTATTGCGGTGTAATAAATAGGCCTCGACAGCCGCGTTAGGCGCGAAAATCGCAGAGAGTCCAGTGCAATGGCGGAGTCCGAGTGCGATACAGTAGCGGCGATGTAGTAGCAGATCTTGGTCGTCCATATGGCGCGATCCAACGGTTCGCACACTAGGGCGACACAATCTAATGCTGATCGTTCGATCGAAAAGCAATAGCCACGGATCTAGGGTTTGCGGCTACGGTGGCTTTGCGGGCTGATCTTGGGCTAGGCCTGTTGGGTTGTGGCCCAATCAGCTAATAAAACATTTTTTTGGTTTTTCCTGTTTAAAATAACTCTTGAGATTAAACAAAGCCTAAATAAATAGTAAAAATAGCAAAAAAATTTCAAAAAAAGGTTAGAAAAATATTTTAGGGTATTTGAAACTCAAATAAGATATTTTTAATAAAACTTTATTTAAACTTTTTAAATTTAAATATACTTTAACAAAAGGCTTAATTCAAATAAATTCTAAATAAATTCTAGAAAATTCAGAGAAATTCTTAAAAATTCACAAATAAATATTTAAATCAAAATTCAAAATTTTAATGTGTTACAAGCCCTAATTTTTTTAAAAAAGTCTATTTAACAAACTTAACTATAAAATTGTGTATTTAACACCCCATATAAGACTGGCCTTAAGGCGGTGCTGAAGAATAGTTTTGCTGATAAGGATCCAACAAGGTGATTTTTGTGTTTTTTTTTTCTATATTGGCGGTCATACTATTGATTTTTGATGATGTAGATCTAAGTGAGAAAATGAATGACAATAAGGAGAAAGAGGATGCATATAGAGATAAAGTCTACTGTAGCTTAGAGACGCGTGGCAGGTGCGGCTGATCTCTCCAAAAATATTGATATCTATAGATATAGAGTGCTTCTAGCCCACGCTATACCGTTGGAATGCATTCCAACGGTATAGCAGTTTCACCTGATCAGGTTTTTACTTTTTTCCTTTTGGGGGATTTACCTTTTGTTTTGTTCCTTTGACGTTTTTTAAGCAACGTACTCTACAACGAGTCTAGTAGTTTAGGCAGTATTAAATCTAGTATTGCTTGAAATATGCTGAGCGACTCGACTTGAAATATGCTGAGCGTTTAGTTTTCATGAGTTTCAGTGTAGTTTCGGTGATAAGTTTAATCAGTTTCAGTGATAAGTTTCATCAGTTTCATTATAATGTTTCACGAGTTTCGGTGATAAGTTTCATGAGTTTCGGTGTTAGGTTTCATGAAACATTAGGAAAATTCATGAAACTTATCTCACATATAAGTTTCATGCTATTTCACGGATGAGTTTCATTCGGCTTCACATATAAGTTTCATTAGATTTCACGGATAAGTTTCATCAGGTTTCACGGATAAGTTCCATGCTATTTCATAGATAAGTTTCATTATGTTTCACAGAAAAGTTTCATTAGGTTTCACAGAAAAGTTTCATGATGTTTTACAGATAAGTTTCATTAGGTTTTATGGATAAGTTTCATTAGGTTTCCTATATAAGTTTCATTTGGTTTCACTGGTGAGTTTCACGATGTTTCACAGATAAGTTTCACGATGTTTCACAGATAAGTTTCACGATATTTTATGGATACGAGCTGCATCGTCACTCCGGCGTGCAACGTCACCTCGCTTGCTCGCTCGCTGGCTCCTTGCGGCCTTGCATGCCTGCGTGCTACTGCGTGTTACTGTATGTGGAGATGGCTGAGATCTCCACATCATTTGCCCCAAAATTATGCGGTTAGAAAGGAGCGAGGCTTTTACATACATACTCCATCCACCTGCTTGATGACCAAGCTTCAATGTTGACGTCAATCAATCCATCGTCCATCAGTCCTATCGTAATAATGTTGAATTTGTATGATTGCTTGAGTCGGTCAAAGACATTGATGCGTGCATTTCGGTCGCTGCGCTTGCGGGATCACAGGCTTTGAAACGATGCAGTGAGGCAATGCAACGATCATAGAGCTAGCCCGTTAAGAAGGACATAAACGGTATACCGTTACGTAGTTTTTCTGTAGATATATTAGGATTGTTCCGTGGATTCCTTCTACCGATCGGAATGTTAAAATTGTTTGTGTATACATTGCCACTCTTTGGGACGTGTAGACGCAAAGGAGATAACAGAGTGCAATTTGAAGAGTCCGTAACGTGTCAGGATCTCACTCTGGCCCTGTTTGCGGAGCTGTGTTTCAACTTTAGGTCTAAAGTTTCCCTAAATAGCCTAGCTGCAAAGCAGCTGCACAGCTAAGCCACAGCGGAAGCATCCTTAAAGGCCACAGCTAGTAGGGAGGTATTTTTCAGCTGTGGCTTCGCTCGACCGCCTCCTCGCTCGCTCCGCCTCCCTTCTCGCCCCATCGTCTCCCCGTCCGGTCGCCTCCTCGACTCCCTCCTCACTCGGACCCATATGGTTGCCCCCTAAAAACTACAACTATAGCAGTTAATTTGTGAAATGACATATCAATAAAAGTCATAGCCGTCAGCTACGATTACTTTACAGTAAAAAAGATAAAAGTACCTTTTTAGTCAAACCACAACCCCTCAAATAGGCTCTCTATTGTTACAAAGCAGTTATCATGGACTCGGTCTTGCGCAGTTGTGCGCCATCTGCCAATCGAGACGGATATCGACTGAATACGGCTGGGCTGCGCCTGCCTAGCTTGGGGAAATTGACCGTTGGTTTGGCAGCGACGTCGCATCTCGCAAGCTGGTTGCTTGCAGTATTCGAGATGGGAATTGGTCGCCTATGGGACCCGTACAAAGTGCAGAATTTGTCACGATGACAGTAGCATTATCCTTGGTATGTTTGTGATTTTGCTAGATTTGGACAGCTATTAATTCTGCTATCCGCGGTTTAGAGGATTTTGTCCACTAAAATTGAAGACTTGCCAGCTTAGAGATCTCTAGAAGAATGGTCTGGGTGTGTTTTTGGTAGAGAATTAGAGATCTGGACAAAATTATGTACTTGACTTTCTATATGGCTTCATGGAATTTCTAAGCTTCTGACTTCTAGATGGCTCCCGTTGAAAACATGAACTGGGTGTGCAACTCTCTCTTTGTCCCTGCGGTAGTTCAATCCTGTCCTTAGCTAGGATTTTTGACTGTTACTGGGCATATCTGAAGAGTTCTAACAACATTTAAACATTATATGCTTTTCGGTTAAAGAATTTCCTTGATGACTATACTAACGACAGAATGACAGTTTCATCTTACCACAATTACGTCGACTATTTGGCTGCTTGCTTAGCTATTTGATTTCAAACGGAGTAACTTCAACTATATTTCAGCATTACGACAAGTTCTTGCCTTCTGATCCTAGCTCCCCTGTTCTCTCTTCTTGATATACCACCTCTCTTTTTTTTTGGAACGACTAGGAATCAGACTTCCGATGAGAAGCTTCTCATCGGACACATCGGCACAATATCATTAGATAATTTATGTAACAATTGTAATTAACATTTTCAACAAATATTCCTGATTGCAACAGCAAAGTGCAACAAAAAACCGTTGGGTTGCAACACAACACACAACACTTAGGCGTTCTCCCACACGACAATTGAGATAGCTCATGAAACCTTTTCATTTCGATTGTGCAACATTGCTGAATGATTGTTGCCACATTGAAGAAAAAAAATCAACTCTCAACAGCACCATTTTAGATTGTGAAGTGCAACATCTAAAAAATCTAAAGTAAAAAAAATATAATTCCAACGTCTTAAATCATCTATCGCAACAAAAAAAAAATCTTGTAGATGCAACAAACTCCACTCACTAGTTTTTGACCTTGATAGCGGGAAAGGAAGAGGCTAGCTCTATGCCTCATCATCGGTAGGCCTAGATCTAATGAGAACGAGGCCTACTTGGTGCCTTGTTGCTAGCACTCCAATGTGGGCGACACAAGGAGGAAGATGAGGGAGCAACGCTTGGAGGAGAGCGAGGGAGCAATGCTTGTGGTTTGTCAGAGTTGACGAGGACAAACACCATGCCAGGAGCTCATCATCGAGGTTTCGGTGTGATTCTTGGCTGCGCAATCGTAACCACTCCTTCCTCCACGATAGCAGGCAGAGAAGGAAGATGCTGCATCAACGATGTGTGGGACGTCGAATGCTTGCAGTGATGGTGAAGGCAGACACGCCAATGAAGGACTGCCTATGGTGGTGATGAATCTGAGGTGTTTGGAGAAATGGAGAATTGGATGGAGGATAGATCGGGGAATGAAGGGAATAACTTGGAGGCGCCTTTGTGACTCGTGTGACTTTATGAGGATCGAAGCATCCGATGCATTTCATGGGCTTCCCATGGGTTGTGGCCTTTAGTTGCTAGTGTCTGATTGATCGGATGTATGGTTACTAGCGATTTCGCTCTTTTTTATGCCTTTTGATTAAGGAAATTAGAGTAATGAAGTTTATCCCTTCAAAGCCATTGAATTGGCATATTGTGGGAACTCTATATATTTTCGATTGTTCACCATGTTTCACCATGTTTCGATCGGGCCTTTCTTGTGTAGTATTGGGAGAAAACCTAATTGTAAGGTCTTTGTTGTGGGAGCAGCCTTCACCTTACCCCTTAGACAAGAAGGCATAACAAGTGAAGGCAGAATGATCAAAGTCAAAGGGTAGGGCATTTGATGTAGGGGGTCATATGAAAAAATATACCTCCTAGAATTTCCACAGCATAGAGACCAAAGTTGGTATTGTCCATCATTCGACACATTTGACAAAGGTAGTCCCTCCGAATGTCTCAGCCAAAGACCTTCACCATCTAGCTCAATGCACCAGGTCCATGGCAACCGCCACGGGCCAGGTCCACAGAGGCATTGTGATCGCCACATGGCTCAACAGTAGTGTAGAAAAGGTCCCTAATACCCTCACTATTGTAGCATTGGTGTTGATGTAATCTCTTACTTTACCACTAGGACACTGTAATAGGGTTCTAGCACCATATAAGGGAGAGTACAAAGTGGTTCAAAACTCATATAATACAAAAGATCTATATATTTTCATCTATTTCTGCAGTGTTTTGGCTTTGATGTTTCTTCCGAATCCTTTTAATCTTCGCTACTTCACTATTTGGTTCCGTAGCTACAACAAACTTAATACTACATAGGTGAACTACGTTGATAATAAGTTGTACACCAGTAATTTTTATCTTAAGCTTGGCTTGCCAAAGGGAAAAAGGACCGGTTACATAGGCAGGATTTATCGGAGTCCCTAAACTATTGTTCAGCCTTAATTTGGTTTTGAGGTGATGACACATAGAAGTTTGTCAACGATCATGATAGGGTCAGATTTGCGAACTATTAGGCTCCGTTTGACAACTTGGAACCGAGCTGTTTCTACTAGAATCTGGGAGAAACCCAGCCAAACGGGTTAAAACTCAGAACGATTCTCCTCGGAACGTTTTCTCCTTTTTCCACACCGTGGTTGAATCACCCTCAACCCCGTTTCATTAGTTTCTACTAGAATCTGGAACCGTACCAAACGGTTTGCAGAAAGTGATTCTGATTCTACTTGAAACGTTTCTACCAAGAATCTGGAACCGTTTCCGTTTCTACTAGAATCTGGAACCGTACCAAACGGGGCCTTATTTGTCGGTATACAAATCCTAATTACGCAAAACAAATGTCTATACCTAATGGTGTTGGTTACGCACACTGTTTATCCTACTTTCTCAAGTAAGCTGTGGATACCGCCTGTTTGCCTTCACAATGAAACCGCCCGGGCGCCTTGGAAGTTTGAACGACACTCGAACGTATCCGGATTTGGGCCTATAATTCCTTTTGTTCGACGCTGTCGATGCATGGTTTACACAAAATTCATCATCTGATGAGCAATTGAGCGTGTCATCGGAAAGAAATCCAGACTCACATCACAAGAGACTCCGTGTTTTTTGCGTTAAGCTGAGAGCGCACATCTGTGTACTTCTGTACCCATTCAATTCTTTTTAGATAATAAAAAATTAAATCCTCGGCCTCTGCATCAAGAGATGCATATAGCCAAACATTTATTACATGTACCCATTCAACTGTATACAAGTTTCTATATAAGGGTTTTTGCTGAGGTACTTCACTAAAAATACAGATCTTAAACCAATACAGTTCTGCCTAGTTTTCCCCCTAGAGGAACAAATGCTGGCTAAGGCTATTCCCAATGGGTAGTATCATACTCATTAATTAGATGCCACATAAGATTTTTTGCTGATGTGGCAAATCAATAAATAGGAGGGAGAAGAAAGCTGTATCTTGAGCAAGATACAGCTTTAGCACGATATCTTAAGACATGGCACAAAATCTAATGCTCTGGGTCCACTTTCATAGACACAACATCACACCAATTAATTATTTTAAATATATAAGTATGATACTATGTATTGTAGAGAGTATTTCTTCAATGCAGTATCATACTTTTCATTCTACGTAGCATTCTTGGATATTGGAGTATGACATTTTGCACTGGGAATAGCCTAATTGTACGAATACATCACCACACTCTGTCATAGGCTCCAAGCTGCTATTAACAATTGCCGGGTCGGTCTTGTCAGAACAGCACTAACCGTAAGACAGGTCAGCAGCGACCCAGGCTCACGGCGCTGGGCTAGAGATCCCAGATTCCCAGACCCCAGTGCAGCGCAGGGGCAAATGCACAGCGGGGCAATACGTCCGTGACGCCATGATATGATTCGAGCGCGGCCGCGTCGCGTTGCGGCTGCACAGGGACGATTCCGATGGAGTCCCGACGCGCTAGGCGCTCCGAACCGCGCTGGCAGCTGGGGCCTGTCCATCCGACCGTAGGCCTGGCCCCTCGCCAATCAAGCCCCGTAGCTTGCTTGGCAGCCCGCGCACTCAGGCTCGGGTGAGAAAATTGTCATTCTGCCACTCTCAAGATGCGGTTTCACCCAAATGCCATTTCGGACATTGCAATCGCCAAAATGACACTCCCTTCGATTTCACTTCATTTCCATACCATTTTGGTCTATTTCGGTGGATTTTCCTTGTGAAATGACACTTCTGCCCACGGGTAGAATCGGTAGATAGATACTTCCTCCGAGACCCTTTTTTTAATTCTACGTCTCTATTTATTCTCTTAACTATATTTATTTATTTATGAGATTTGATAAATATTATCACTACTTTGTGTTAGTGGTAATTAATAAATGCATATAGTTGACAGAAAATAAATAGAGAGATAAAAGAAAAAATTCGTTAAATAATATTTTTATATTTGTGAAGAAGGCCCTAACCAGTGGGCAGCGGATGAGTTATACATCAAGGCATGCACCGCACACCCAGACGAGAAAAGTAACACGAGAGAAGACCTGCGAGTAGGCCTAAGGGCAAAATGGTCACTCCAACACGAAAATAGGCTGAAAATCATTTTAAAGCCCCAAAATGGCATGCCAGCGAGTTGCCAACTCTTGAGGGTGGCATTTTATAGTGTGCAATGTCCGGAGTGGCATTTGGGTGAAACCGCATCTTGAGAGTGGCAGAATGACAATTTTCTCGGCTCGGGTAGGGATTCTAAAGATTAATTTAATAGTGTCCATGAACGCTGCAAACGTGAAATAATATATCATATGGAATAATGGTTTATAGGTGAGTTTCTTAACCTACTAGTACTACTACTACGTTATATCTAAGTCTAGATTTAGTCTAAAGAAAAGAGAGAGAGAGAGAGAGAGAGAGAGAGAGAGAGAGAGAGAGAGAGAGAGAGAGAGAGAGAGAGAGAGAAATAAGTCTATATTTCAACTAGGACACAGCAAGCTAAATAAATTCAGACCAGTACTCTATTTGTAAGATTAGAGGACATAGATGGTTTGGAGCAATATTTATTTACCATCACCAAAGGGAAGATCTTTAATACTTCCCCGTCCCACAAAGAGTGTATTTCTAGTTTTTTTAAGACAGTTTAGTGTGCAAAGTAAATAACTAATGTGATCATCATTACTCTATGCATAAGCTTGTTGGTGCTTTAATTTTCACCGGCACTTAAATGCGCATGCATACATTTACAACTCTGCATGCAGAAGATTAGTGGGATATTACTCCACACCAAGTCACTAAACATGTAAAGGAGTCAAAAATTTTCAAATCTTAGAGTGAAGTTATGTGAATTAATGGACTTTGGGTGGGCCCTACGGACTAAAGATGCACTCTTTGTAGGATAAATTTTGAACACTAGAAATGCATTCTTTATGAGACAGATGGAGTACAGTATATGAACTTAATTTATCCTTTCTTTCAGGTATACCAAAGCAAGTGATTTTCTGGTTGTACGTAGACACATGTACGAGTGGTTTAGACACACAGCTGAATCTACATTTTTGTTATAGTTACCTAGCTAGAAAAGGAAGTAATTCTCTAGCTACCTAGCCAAGTCGTTGCTCTTTCCATTTTTTTTCAACGGCCAACTATCCAGAGGCGCCAAAGATCACACATGACACATCATCATCCACACACTGCGCGCACATCTTAAAGCTAAATCCACCCGCAAATAATACTGTTGGCACAGTACAGACTTACACAATTCCATGAACATATACAGTGGCACACAGGTCTCCTCATGATCCACTTGGCAAAATATTAATTTCGTTGCAGTTATATATACTTCGAAGAGCTAACCAATTGAAACGGGACCCCTTCCCTTCAGGCTTCATCACACACATACACCATAACACTTCAAATAGAAGGGAGAAATTAGAGAGTTACAGAGGGAGGAGTGTTAGATCTGAAAGTAACATTTTCGAACTCTATGTATAAAATATACTGATTTAGGATCGAGCTAGTGTATACAATAAACAAAGTTGATAACACAGCATATTAAATGTACCTTTATTCAATAATTGACAGAGACTTTTATAACAATATTGGCTTGCAGGCCTGAAGTAAAACCGAATAGATTTGCCACTAGCAATCGACCGGGGTAGTGGTCTCTGGTCCTAGTTATCATAGTCCTCACCATCGTAGACATACTCCTCCTCTAAAAACAACAATAAAGTAATAATCAGTATTAGAAGTACTCAACAAGTTAAATAGGAAATGTAGTATTAATGTAAGGGGTGACAAAGAAAGGTTGAATGGTTAGTTTAGCGCAAAACAAACTTTCAAATACAATAAGTAATTTCGAAGGCATAAATGATATAAGAAAAACTAAATTTTAAACCAATTTTTAATACGAGATGAAACCTGGAGCTTACTAATTTCCCACATGGAATATCATTCAATCCCATAGAACACTTTCTCCAAACCATTTTTGGAACATCAAAATATAATCTGTGAAAAGGCCAACTTAGCATGCCTATGACCGCAGGCGCGGCTAATCGATTAGTTTTACACTATGCAGAGGTTGTACAACTTTACCCATAAGATATGATTTTCTCCTTGTGCCAAAATACACAACTATTTTGGTGTGCGACAGAGAAATTCACGACAAGGCCCCATATAAAGCTCCATCCATGTAGTCGTACCCGCTAAGGTTTCGCCGCTGAAAGAATCCCCCTAATTCAGAAGCCCACTGTTGCGCCAAGTGGCAGCCTATCACATCACTTTTCACCCAATGGCATGACTAACTATGATATGTGGCAATAAGGATAATTAGATCTGTCGCATACTAGACTTGTGGTAGTACGATAATACTTTACATTCAGCAACTGTGAAATCATGTGATGAAAAATTGGCTTAATGATGCATTTGGCATAGCAAAGTGTTTGTGCTCATGGCATCTGTGGTGATTGTGCATATGTTGTCTCATATGATCTTTTGATATGCTTGTGATAGCATGGTTAAGTCCTTTCAAACTACAAAGGTTTTTTCTCCTTGTGCTGGTCTGATTTCTTGAAGAGACCGAGTGTTGGACGTTTGCGTCGGACCAACTTTTCGATCCGTCGTGAACGACGCCGGACCAGATTTTCGGTCCGCCGTGAACATGAATGGTTCCTTGTTGAAGAGTTGGATCCATGTGTACGTCGGACCAAAGTTCTTGGTCCGCCGTGAATGACTCTTTCTTAAACGTTGAATTCTTATGTACGCCGGGCCAAATTTTTGGACCGTCGTGAACGGCGTTTTGAGGGTTGTTTTCGTATATGCAACGGACTGAGTTTTTTCAAAAACAGAAAGCTTTGCATGTACGCCGGACCAAAGTTTTTGGTCCACAGTGAATGTCTTTTGCGTCGGACCAAGTGGTAATGCAAACCAAGTGTAGCACATGTACGCCAAACTGATTTATTTTTAGTCCGTCGTGAACATGTTTTTGTTGGACTAAATTCTTCATTTAACCGAGAGTTTGAAGTGTACGTTGGACAAGTTTTTGGTCCGCCGTGGATTGCGTCGGACCAAGGTTTCGGTCCGGCGTGAATGGCTTTTTCTAGGGTTTATTCCCTGTGTGCGTCGGACCAAGGATTTGGCCCATCGTGAACGTGATGTGCTCGGGTTAGGTTTTTGCAATTTTGGAATTGAGTTGTTTTGTATGCAATGCTCGTGTGAGTAGTTGCATGGACTAATTGAGTCGTTGGGAAGAACTTGTGCTCGGAGTTGTGTTTTGTGTTTGTTCATGTGCAGGTGTTGCTCGAGGGCGAACGTTGTCGATGACGGAACCGGAACTAGGTTCATGAAGGAACTGAGGTTCGAGACTAGGTTCGGGAGGAATCGAGGTCTTGGTGGTCAAGGATGTCATGCGGGACGTTCGGGTTAGAGAACGGTGCACGTGGAGGCTGGTCAGTCACGTGAGTATGGCAGGTGAGCCATACATGTGCAAAGTTGTAATCGTTTGGGGTAGCTTGCATATATTGCGCCATGTTGGACCAAGTGGACATGCATGCGCACTCTGTTAGGTTTGCCTATTATAAATAGGGGGAGGTGTCCCCTGTTTATTTGTGTGCAATAGAGCAGTGCATGAGAGCAAGGGGCGCATAGCCAGAGCTGTGTTTTAGGGTTTGTACTTTTTTGATGGGAGTACTTTATACAAAAGAAATAAAGATCAATTTACTCAAAGTTCCTCTATGTGCTACAGTAATCTCGAAGCTATAGTGCACGCGTTGCTACAGTATTTTTTGTTTTGGCCTTTGTTTGCACATCTGTTCTGGTTCTAGATTGGTTTCTGTCTACTTTGATTCTTTGAGTTCCATGTTGATTTGATCCATCCAAAACCTTTCTGGGGTCTTGATTTAGAGTTCCTCAAAGTTTTGTTGGTTAGTCTTTTGAAGATCTTGTTTAACCTACAAGTTTTTGTTAGATCAATTCTCGTCATATTCTGTTACATCAAGCTTGAAAGGTTCATAACTTTTGATCCATAAGTCCGATCGAGCTGATTCCTTTTCTGTTAGATTCTTATTAGAATCTAGTTTCTTGTGTTCAAATTTCAGATCAATCCGACGGTTGGATCTCCAGTAATTCGCGATTTACCGAATGCATCTAATATGTTTTTGTTGAATACGAGGCACTTATTTGAATCTGAGTTGGGGTGATTTTTTAGTAGATCAAGAATTTGGTTTTAGCTTCCGCACAATCATTCACCCCCCCTCTGATTCCTATATTCGTATATATCGATCCTACAGCAACTCACAGACCGGCCCTTGTCGGACCCTAGAAAAACACTTCTGAAATCCTGTGTATCCTGTACTAGTCCAGGAAAAGCTAGTACACATAGTCAAAATATTATCACAACATATCCGACGTATTTTATTAATTAATTAGTTCAATGTACAGAACGAGTGGCTCGCGGGCTGAAAAACAAAGCAGTGGACATAAGGTAAATAAAATTAAGGCCAAAAGATTTGCCATAGGCAATCGACTGGGGTAGCGGCCTAGTCTGTCTGGTCTTCACCGTCATTATACTCCTCCTCTGAATCAACAGAGTAAGCAATGGTGAGTACAAAAAATACTCAGCAAGTTACATAGGAATGCAGTAATAATGTAACGGATAGACAGGAAGGTTATATGGTTGAATTTAGCATAAAGCAGCAAGTTTTCAATATTGTAAGTATTTTTAAAGGCATATTTTTAAGAAAGATTTTCTTTTTAAACCAGTTTCAACACAGAATCTCACCTGGAGTTAACCCAACTTTTTCCAATCAACAGAATCACTCCATTCGAAACCATATTTTTAAAGTCATTTTTGAAAACATTAAAATCTCATTCGTGAAAGGCTTGCTTGGCATGCCCATGATTGTGGGCACGGCTAATCGATTAGTTTTACACTCTGCAGAGGTTGTACAACTTTACGCATAAGACATGATCATCTCTTGTTTGACAAAATACACACTTTCTTTGGTGTGCGGCAGAGAAAATCAAGACAAGGCCCCTATAAAGCTTCATCCATGTAGTCATGTCTGCTGAGATTTCATCGCTGGTAGGGTTAAACCGCCCAGTCCAGAAGCCCCCTCTTGCGCCGAGTGGCAGTGTTACACCCACCCCACTTTCAACCTAATGGCATGACTGTCCATGGTATGTTTCAATACAGATAACCATGTCTATTCCATTCCAGACTTGTGAAAGTATGGTAACACTTTACATTTAGCGTAACACAGACCGGTCTTTAATTAACTACGCGAGCTTTTCACAAACCCAATTTTGTGAAGAGGTAGCATTCTGCAGCAATTTTGCTATATCTGCATTTTGCCGGGAGGGAGTGGGCCTCGTGCACGAGCGGCTATGCTTGGTGGCGGCGGCATTGGTAGTGGAGTTAGATTGCCGTATACGAGTAGATTTCTCGCTTGAGCAGACATGGCATTGTTATGGGCCATTCCAGGACGAATAGTGGTACGGCAGACATGTCACGATCTAAGACACAATATGGCACGCATGTCTACAGACAAAGCTGGTATGACACGATTGTCAGGGTCTTATCGAGCTAGTGGTCGAACACGATGGGCCGCATGGCACACCTCGAATGTCGTGCTTGAGCGGGTACGGCCAGGGTTAAAAATTTCGTTTTAGGGCAAATCTCGTCAACGTCCGAAATCCAATTTTTCGTCGAGATCTCGTTATTTCGGACGAAATCTGAACGAAATTCAAAAAGAAAAATTTAACCGAAATTACCGAGATTTCGGTTAAAAAACCAAAATTTCGGTCCATTTAGCCGAGATTTCGGTCCATTTAACCGAGATTTCGGCCAAATTAAAATGATCTAAAAAGTGTGCAAAATTCGTTATTTTTTTTTTGAAATTTTGGTCAAACATGGAAAACGACTTGAAGAATCCAATCCGGTCAAACTCCGGTCAAATCCGGCCAAATCCAGTCATTTTTTGGTCAAATTTCGGTAAAAAAAACCGAGATTTCGGTCCATTTAGCCGAAATTTCGTCGAGAAAATAGGATACTGTAGCACTTTTAATTTTTTTTGGGTTTTTTAAGTTTTGCCGGGATTATGGAACTCGGGGGGGGGGGGTCCGAAATCCAAAATTTCGGTGAAATTTCGTGGGATTTCGGCGGGAATTTGAACCCTGGGTACGACACGCTACAAAGCTGACGGGCACGACAGAGGCATAACATGGCTTTAGCATAGGTTTTTTTTTACAGTTTTTGATAAAATATTATAAAAGTTTGGCAGCGGAAATGAAATAAGAAGAACTGTCTTAGTAACGCAACAAGCACGAGACGGTCCGAGAGCTTCAAGCATGTGGAAGAAACTACAAGGCAAGTGTCTAATTCATCTTCTGGAGCACTGAACAAGTCGTAATAGAATCCACGAGTAATATCAACCACTATCTTGACACGCCTTTTTTTGTGGAGAATGAACAAAATTTAGGTCTTTTTCCTATATTTGTGTCCACTGTCTTGGTCTTGTGCATCTTCAGTTCTTTTCCTCTCCTCGCAATAGTGCCAATTGACCGATTCTAGATTGGTACGACACAAATCTAACATGATGTGCTAATAAACAATGCTTGAGCTCGTCGGATCGACACGGCACGGCCCAGCTCGGGGCATCACCCTGCCCAGTCTACTCTTGAGCAAGGATTAAAAAATCATCGATAATCGCCTATATCGTCGGGGCGCGCAATCCAAAACCGATAGAAAAATCTGTGATTTTGAAATTCAAATTCAAAAAATTCATAAAATTTGCAAAAATTTATCAAAATACCCCTAAATTAGTATTAATAAGGTTTTGATATGTAGGATGAAATTTACTTGAAATCACAAAATTTTTGACATGTTTTTAAGTCAAAACCGAATGTAGGAAAAAGAAAAGGCAAAAAAAAGAAAAATAGTGAAGCATGGCACTGTGTGGGCTGCAAAGCCCATTAGCCCATGCGGCCCACTAAAACCCTAGCCATTTTTACACTGATGTGTTGGCTTTTGACACCACTATTGTGCTGCATCCACTAAACTCTAGGCTCCCCTGCTGATGCGCTCTCCTCCAACTAGATCCAACCACCAATGACGCAAAAATCTCAGCAAAAATCGACGCTGCATCTGCGATTATCGCTATGGTTGCTTGCACAACGGTTTGGTCGAAAATCCGAGCAATTTTCTAGGTAAATCAATCAATTATCGATATGTTTCTTCGATTTTCGTTGCAGTACATGATGCATGGCATATGTGTGTAGTTTGTTGGCCGTTGTTGGAGACTTGGAGTGCACCAGCTAAGCTATGGTGACCATTGATGATTTCTGTCAAAAGTGAAGGTTCCATTCCATAGCTGATTGTCATACTTTGATTTATCACTTTATATGAAATGTTATAATTAGAACTATGAACTTGAGCACTTCACTATGTGAATGAGTAGCATAGAAAGCGATATTATTTATTGTTTTCATTTTGATCTGATTGTATGATTGCCGCCTTGCATAGTATGTATTGACATTAAGGGCTACGGTTAGGGTTAGTGTGATTGGAAGGAAAGAGTGACAATGGCATCCAACATGCACACTTTGTCGTGATTGGAATTGAACAAAAATGCAACCATAAATTAGCATATGTATTTATGCAGTACAGAGCACACTTTGTGTATTATGATTTTCATTTAGATATGCATACTTTAATTTATCATTTGATATGAAATATTACAATCAGAACTCTAAACGTGAGTACTTCATTGTGTGAATGAGTAACACAGAAAGCGATCTACTTGTTGTTCTACATTAGCAGATGTCAGACCAGGGCGACATTGTGTGGGAGCATGTTGAGAAGGTGGGGACCGGATTTTGATGATCCCTTACTTGATGAGGAGGACACAGAGGGGGACACCCCCTTCCCATCACACCTTGTGACAGACCTGGTTGACCCTATTACATTGCGAAAGAATACTGGCGCTGCAAGCATCCCAGAATGGGCAGACAAGACAGTGGGTGGTAGTCACACTCGAAAGAGGAAGCACCCAACAGTTGCAACAAGATATACCACAAAAAGGAGAGCTCCCTCCAAAGAAAAGGGGAAGTGTCCCACATATGTCGGGAGTGATGACTCGATTGATAGCACTCCTGGAGATTGTCGAAAGCCCCCGTACCAAGAGTCCAATGATAGCAGCTCCAAGTCGGACAGCGATGGGGGTGAGCCCGATGACGATGCCCCTCTCACTCTCACTTCCCACTCAGAAGGACAGCGTCCTATAGAATTTACAGTGGAGTCCCAGTACACTCATGCTACATAAGATAGAGACCGTGGTGATCCTCAATCACAAAGGACACTACTGCAGGAAAGGAACATCTGCATAGCCATGAGGCACCGCATGATAGTTGTAGCTCGTACAACGTCACTGAGATGCAATAGAGTTATGGCTCATATGGCGGCTATGACTACGCCATCCTCAATGTTCATGCACAACCTCCCACCTGATGGGTTTATGAGTGGCAAGATCCCGACTTTTATGCATTGTTGTACCAATAGTGGGGAACACTAGCCCATGGATGGGCAAAGCTGGCATAAATATAAGACGGAGTTGCTAGCTATACAAGGATTGCTAATGATGTCCACTTAGGAGTACAACATGGCCAACTAAGCGTACACTCAACAATAGTACACGTAGCCCCAAAGGTAATGTTTTATTTGTATGTTTCATTTCATTGCAACTCCATTTTTACTAATATAGCGTTTATGTATGTCCAACATGACATTTCTGTGACAATGGAAGGATGACAAAGCTATACCAATTGGAAACTTTCATTTTCTAAAATATAGGAAATGTCATGTCAATTTTTTTTTTCATATTTTACCATCATTGTGCTATTTATATTCTCCTATTTTTTATTTTTTATGTATCTATAACATTTATTATAATTTTTTTCTTTACCATATTTTTACAAATTTCTAACATGTTCTCACTTTTTTGTATTTTTCCTAAATTTTCTCAAATTTTCCTATTTTCCCTTCACGCCCACGATTTTCCACTATTTATCGTCGATAATCGCCACTTATCTAGCGAATTTCCGCGTTTTTCAATTGGTTTTGACCGTCCGGTTCATTTATACGATTTTTAACGATTTTTTGCTCGAAAAATGATGAAAATCGATACCAATGAAGTAGCGAATTTCTGATTCAAAAATGGTAAGGTGAGCCCTGCACTTGAGTAAGCTACGGTGTCACATGTTCCACGTTCAGTTGGCCGCGGCCCATCAATCCAAGCCCATAGCCATACGTGCCGAGCCATCCGTTCTTTCGGAGCGCTCGGGCGGACGGCGAGCCAAAGTTGTTCGTTGCGAATTAGCCATTCGCCCGCCGCTCGTTCCTGCCATCGCCCCAGATCTTTCCGTCGCCGTCGCAAAATTGTTTCTGCACCGAAGCGTCTTCCAGACTGATGGGCGCAGGCGCGAGCAGATCGCGTTCACCATGCAGGGAGCGAAGAGTTCGGTGGCATGGCAGTATCCCTATTCCCATTTCGTCCAAAGCAATTTCATTTGTTGATAACTGATTCACCGCAATGCTAGGTCGATTATTTCTTGAAGAAACGTGCCATGTTCCACTGCATTGGCAGGCATCCATGCATACATCAGTTTTTTTTCCTTCGAGGTGAATGCATGCATCAGCTTTATTACTGTGCACAGAATAATAAACCTAAAAGGTCTATACGTTTCACTTCGAGCACTACGGGGCTATTGCCACGGGCTCATAATCGATGTCTATTATCACATTATTTGCCTCTACATCAGACAACACCTCATAAAGCGATTTGAATTGGATTACTTAAAGATTCCGGCTTGGTGCTTGTTGTCCAAATCATATATATATTAATAAACCGATCAACAACTCCAATTGATGTAGTCTGCCATTAATATAAAAAAAGTCTTTAAACAAAGCCTAAAAATGGTCATGTAACCTTGCTGTCTCGTAGACTGGAACTAAACTAATATATAGATATTTGTTATTTTATACAGGATGAAGATGCGAATATTTAAATTTTACTTGATCATGAAATGTCATACGCCTTTTATAAGAATCGTCATGCCTTTTGTATTGCGTAAGCTTGTAGCCGAAGAAGGAAGGAAAACGGATATGGGCTAGGCAGTGGACTCTCAAGTTCTCAAACATTTGGGTTGAAAATGTGATACTGGGCTAGTTTCTAGATTTAGCAAAGACTTCTCCAATTGTAATCTATCCATTTAAAGTTTTCAACACTATAAATTCTCAAGATTTTTACATTGCATGAGAAGATGAGGTCTCGGGTTCCATTTGCCACAAAACTATACTTCATATTAGGAGTCAAACACACACAAAAAGAGGAAATTTTACAAGTCAACTTTCAAGCCACCCGAACTCTTTTCATGCTTTTGTCTTCTTGTGCGGTTCATATGTATCTCAATCTGGCAGTATGTAATTTGTCAGTGGCGTGAAGTGCACGTTGGATTAATTGTGATAATATTGTTTTACATTGAATTCGTATGGGCTTTATTAATGATCTCTCAACATATGTTCTTTGTTGTTCTGTTTAGCACTTTTTTCTTCTCTATCTTATTCCTCTTAAATAGAAAATACTGGACACAAAGGGCAACACCTTAATCCAAACTAACTTAAGCTAACAGACTAAATCTTATCCTCCTAACAACTCATCAAACCAATATAAACAACCTCTAAACTAAATGTGTCAAGATTATATCTAACAATTTTCCCTTTAATTT
This sequence comes from Rhipidocladum racemiflorum, assembly GCA_036346355.1. Lineage (NCBI taxonomy): Eukaryota > Viridiplantae > Streptophyta > Magnoliopsida > Poales > Poaceae > Rhipidocladum > Rhipidocladum racemiflorum. The sequence goes on along the minus strand of CM070576.1, from coordinate 62,042,867 downwards.
GGACTCATCGTTCTTCACACCATTCTTCTCCACGGCCACGCCCTTGTCCTCGCGACGGGTCATATCCCCTTGCATTGACTTCAAATTGCTCCATCCATGAAGCAATATTGACGAACTTGTTTGACATAGCTCGCAGCTATCTCCAAGTTATCAGATCTGACCAACAGACAACATGATCTCACTGTAAAATCGTTCATAGATTCCATGTCACGCATGCTAAGACCTCCAAACTCTGCAACTTGCATCAGCATCTCCTTGTTGATCGCTTAAGAGATGATCGTCAAGGCCAACTGATCATTCTTCTCATCAACGACCACCGTCTTACTCTTGGAGTCAATCACATCACATATTCCTTGTGCTCGCATGGGGATCTCCATCCTCATCGCCCATGGCATGCAGTTCATCCTGGACATCACTGCGTACTGGAGGGACATCATATCTTCTCTCATCGGCAACTTTGACATCATCTTGTCACCAGTGTTGCTACTCACAGTAACACTACTTGACGAATGCCTTGGAAGTAAATTCGCCGGCATTGTCCATTCGAATGGACTTCATGCGATGATCAAGGAAAACATTCTTAATTCTGATGATCTGCAAAATCAGCTTTGCAAATGCATGATTCCTTTTGACAGCAAACATACATGCGACCATTTCGAGGAAGCATCAATGGGCACCATGAAGTACCGAAACGGTCCCGACAAGGGCTGAATCGGGCCGCAAATATCCCCCTGAATGCGTTCCAGGAATGTAGGGATTTCATATTGCACTTTCATAACAGAGGGTCTTGTTATTAATTTTTCGGTGGCACATGCAGGTCACACAAAATCTTCATGATTTAGAAAAATTTTAACATTAATACCATGACCTTGTGAGTTGTTAACTATATTTCTCATCAATCTAAGACTAGGGTGACCTAATCTACAATGCCATAAAAAAAATAATTCAGAGCTTCTAAAGACAGTCTTCAAAGAATTATACACTGCGGGTGCATTGATTTTCGTGTAGTACAACCCAGATTCATATGAGGGACATTTTTCTAATACCATTTTTCCATATTTCGTGTGCTTCACAATGCACAAATGTTCTTTGCCATTTTCTTAATTGGTTTCTATGTGAAACCCATTGGCGCAGATATCTTTAAAACTTAAGAGAGTGGGAGTTGATTCAGGGTACAAGAGGGCTTCTTCAATTACCAAAGTTGTACCCATTGGCAATATAATTGTGGTCCTTCCTGAGCCTACTGTCGGTGTATTCTACACCAGGGTGCCCACTTCACCTCAGTAAGGCAGCCGCCAAAGGATGTGGTGTCCAGCCACGCCGGCCGGGCGGTCACAGAGTGATCGCCAATGGACACGTGGCGCCAGCCACGCCGGCGCGGTCAAGAAGGCAGACGCCCGCCCAATGGACAGCCATGATTAGGCCACGCTACCGGGCGGTCGCCAGAGTGATCGCCAGCGGCCGGTGGCGACGAGCCACGCCGGCAGCGGTCGATAAGGTGGTCGCCCGCGCCTTGTGCGCCAGCCCACACGTGGCGTCCAGCTCCCGAGGCCACCTAGTAACCTGTGCCACCACGCGGAAGGTCAAAGGCATTTAATGCGTATCGTGCGCATTAAATGGGGGTAATGAAGGTCACAGTATGACGGCGTGTGTTCCCAACGCGCGCCATTATTGCGAGTGACGTCACGATGCAATTTCCCACCCCAGCAGAGCGGGCGGAGCCAGCAGGCGCAGGGACCGAGGCGGGGGAGAGGATGGTTGTGCCAGGGCATTAAGTGCGCTGCGAGAACAGTGACAGGTGCATTAAATGCGACGTGGCAGTGTACTCATTGTGATGCACTATTGCAAGCCCCATGGGCCCCAGCCAGCCCGAGTATATAAGGCAGCTGGGGTGCATGGGAGCAGGGGTTCGATCTTTTAGATTGGTTCATCCTCCTTTGGGGTTAGAGTCCGGGAGTTCCATGTTTCTGGTTCTTTGGGTTTTCTCCAAGAACACAAGCAAGAATAACACAAGCAGGACTAGGGCTATTACTCATGAGGAGGGCCCGAACATGGGTAAACCCGAGTGTCTTCTTGCGAGCTTCGCCTCCGTTTCCTTTCCACCGTATCTCGAGCAATCTCCACGAAAGCCCCCCGTTCGGACTTCTTACACCCCGCTTCGGAAGGGGTCTGTTAGCTCATACTCTGACACCTATTATATGCGTATCGCTTCCTACGATTGTCGTAATCCTTCCAGCGTTCTTCGTGATCGTCTGGAAGTATTTCGACTCTCTTAAGATTGTATTTGTTGTGCCACTATCAACAATGCATATTTCCTCCATTGAGCGCTACACGATTTCTAGATGAAAAGAAATATAATTCTAATCAGACAGTGGCAAAGTAATTCAAACATTGCTTGTAAATAAAGAATACTAGAATAAAGAATAAACTGCAATTCAATTTATGAGAAAATTTGTACTCTTCGAGAGCTTGCAATTCATTATGCAATATGATATCTATGTGAGATAGTTTTGACCATTCGGGCCAGTTCTTTGCATATTCACAAGGTTCTTTCATTAGATTACTGCGTGCAATCTAATAGAAAGCAGCTTCTAGATTCAATAAAATACATAATTAAATTCCCATGAATTTTAAGCAAACTAAAAGAAAGCAATAATTGCAAGATTCATAAATACAAGATTCATAAGTACATGATTCAAAAATACAAGATAAAAACAAGATTCATAAGTACAAGATTCATAAATGCAAGATTCATAAGTATTCATAAATACAGCTTCGTGCATATATGTGATCGGCTTCGTGCATGCGATCGAATTCAATCGCACGATCGGCTTCGTGCGATCGGATTCATGCGCGCGATCATCTTCGTGCGATCGGATTCATGCGCACGATCGGCTTCGTGCATGTCGCACGACGCTGCTTCGTGCGCGTGATCGGCTTCGTGCGATCGATTTCGTGCGTGCCGCACGACGCCGCTTTGTGTGCTCATTGCACTTTATGGAACAAAACAATAATTGCACAGTTCATGAATTCATAAATGCGGAAAATAAATTCTCATGAATTTCTGTTATGCTAAACAGGGCAATTATTGCAAAGATACATGCAAATATCCATAAATGCAAAAAATAAGGCTAAGAGAAATTAAAATCATAGCCAAACAATTCTCTGGAATTTTCTAGGGATTTTCAGGTTTTTTCTGTTATTTTTAATCAAATTTTCGAAATCTTTATCAATTTTCTGAATTCTATAATTGATTTTTGAAAAAAGAAAACAGAAAATAGAAACCGGGGGCAAGGAAGTAAAACCACCCTCCCTGTGCCCCATCCGGATTTCAATCCGGTTATGAATCCGTCTCGTGCCCGTTTTGACTTCAAAGCAAAAGGAGCATGGAGGCATGGAGCATCTAGACTTTCTGTCCATGGAGGCATGGAGCGATGGACTTCATGTCCATGCGCAGCGGTAGTGCGTTTTCAAGCGCGGGTGCGGCAGCCGGCGTTGGGCGTGCTACGGGTCCGCAGGGCGGTCCCGGCTGGCGCGTGGTGGCATGGCAGAGGCTGACGGCGTGGTAGCGGGCTGATGCAGCGGCCGTGCCGCAGGCGGCCGGACTACGGGCGCCGGCGTCACAGTGGTACGGCGCTGCTTCTTGCACTACTTGCCGACGCTGTCGCTACTATTGCTCCCGTGTGCCGTATGATATTTGCTAGCCAATCACACACCTTCATGGTATGTATCGTATGCACTGCTAGCAATTGCTTGCACGATATGCATCTTACACGTAACTGGACTACAAAATGCACTTATGCATGCTAGCATGCATGAAGGGCAATACTTCATTTGCTTCATGGCGTCGCAATACTTATGCATGCCATGCATGTATACAAGACAAGTACTTTTGCATGCGCCTCCACCACCGGGCAGTATCATGCGACGCCGAACATGAAGTGCATGCTTCGTGCACGGGGTGGGCAGTACTGACGCCGCATATGAAGTACAAAACACACGGGCACCGGGCAGTACTTTGCATGCTTTGTAGCACAGTACTTCATGCAGGGCAATACTTATGCATGCGGCGTCGCGGCGGTGGGGCCGAGGCCGGGCGTGACGGTGCTGCAGGGCCCGAGCGAGGAACTAAGATGGCTGCGGCTTGGCACGCAAGGAGCTGCCGAGGCGATTGGGCGCTGGACGTATTGGACTTCATGTACAGCCGACGATCGGCTAGGCACATCGTGCACCTCTGTGCGGACGCGTGCCGGCGCTTCGAGCGGTTGTCTGGGACCAGACCGGCGGGCTAGACGGCTTGCGGCCTTCGAGGCCGCGGCGCTCTGCGGGCAACGACGGCGACTTCGAGTGCGCGTGAGCGACTGTCGGCAGGGCTGAGCTTCAAGCCCGGAGGAGCTTCTGCTTTATGCTCCAGACGGCTTCGTGCCGATATAGATGCAATCTACTGTGAATTGAAAATCATAAAAGAACATCGCGAACTCGTAGCTTCTTGCCATGTAGACGCGTGTTAGAAATAAAAACAAGTGATTAGATGCAATCACCTGATTCTTACCGATTCTCACCCTTCAATCTTTTCGCCAGTAGAGCTTCGTGCTGATAACGTGTTAGACAACTTCGCTATCGAATAGTCCGGGGTTGCCTAATAGATCTAAACTGGAGAACAGAGAGAGAGAGGGAGAGAGACACAATATGAGGAGGGACTGCTCTGCTTTATTATTCTGATTTCTTGCGTACACAGGGTGATCCCCTGCCTCCTATTTATAACCTATTGCTAGGGTTTAGGGAGAGTCCACATGGGCCAATGGGCCGAGTTTCCTAACAAAGTAAACTAATTTTATTAGTTAAGAATTGAAGATCGAATCAAGATCATAGTTCAAGTTGAAAAATAAACCGTTTTTTCTGTCCAAATAGAATTAAAATTACGTCCGTTGTGTCGTATTGCAATGTCAAAAAGGAAGAAAGCTAACCATTTTTCCTCTCTGCCAGTTTATTTGTCTAATTGTATACTTATTAGAAGGAAGACATGCCATTTTTCTTGTAAACATGTAGCCTCTCTAGTTCTTCAGAAGGATTACCACTCTAATGTTCGGCCAGCTTCTTGTTCAGTAGTTACCATATGTCCATTCCATCTCTCCTTATTCCATTTATGTCTTAATCTTTTACTAAGGAGTTTATCCATGAATCAAGAGTAAGAACCAGTTGTACGGCTTGTAGGCTAAATTCTCTCCATGCGAATTTCCTTTCTCTTTATGGTTCTGACGTTCTGTTCGTGGGTTTTCACAATTTATTAAGAAGAGGAAATGGGCATGGTGTGGGCTTATCAAAAGTGAGCCATTTTACTTAAAGCCTACACGTTGCACTGGAATCCAAATAAGGTTGATACATACCATCAAATGATCTCAAACCGTACTATGAACACCAACTTTTTTTCTCATACATATATCAAGCGAAATAATCATGGTATCACTTGCAGCAGCGTAATTCGCACTTAATTATCTTCTAGGCCCAACGAACAATTCTTTAATAAAAGGAAGCATTTTTGTTTGGCTCTAAAAACCAATTAAAACAGGAGAAGAACATCTAGTTGACTCAAACAAAATAGGACCAAAATGTTTACTTCTATATAAAGTTGGAATCACCAAAGTTACTACTATTCTCAGTAAAAAGTTAAAACTTCATATGACATTGATATTTCACAAATATTTTTGACAATTGACAAGTAAACTCATTTTTTTAGGAAAAAAAAAGAGTGGTATAATATCTTGACATAGATTTGAGTTATTCGTAACTACAATTAATTAACGTCTCACATAGTAGCTGTATTTAAGAAAACATCATGAAACTGGTATATGAAGTTACAACACAATATGTATTCAAACAAAGGATCACAGTCCTCTTACCACCACCACAATACCACCCTTTTTATTAGTCCAAGTAGATCCTAAACCCAAGTTAGAGCATAAGACATTCACGATTACCCCACCAAGTAGTAATACTCCTTGAAGTTACAAAGGTAGAAAAATTATAAAATCATCCTAATAATCAGTGTGTTGATTCCGTAGCTTGTATTTTACTTGCTAGATCATCTTCACCGCAAGAAATCCGGGTATATTTTCAAATCGTATAAACGGAAAAAAAAGTCTGGTTCAAGGTGTTACCAATACCTGATTGTATTTCCTCCAATTCTGCATTAACAGTGTATTTATCAGGGTACACTCCAATAAAAAGCTATATTGTTCATTTGTTTATACCTTACCAAGCATTGAGGAATCAATAATTCAATATGCTTGTAGAGACATAACCAGCCCAGCATTATCTGACATTGTACATAACCTCTACACAAGGAATCAAATCTTAAACACGGCGCGTTGAATGTAGATCACATATGTATGTTTGAACTGTTAGGTTGATCTCGCGCCCTGATCGGGGGCGCAACTAACCCTATTGGTTGTGCCCCCTGTTGCACGTGCGCTATATAAAGGAAGGGGTGAGGGACAACAGAACCCACGTTCTCTAAACCTTCTCACCCCTAACAGACCCGATCTGCAACGGTGCACGGGAGCAACGGGAAAGGCGACACCGCACCAATCTTTTCCTGCAGATCGGACTTCGCCGTCCTCACGGGAAGATCGACGCCTTCTACAGGCCACTGCCTCGACCGGGTCTTCCCCACGCTACTGCTCCTTCCCCATCTCCGGCAATGGCATCATCAAGCAACTCGAATCCCGAAGGTACTCCTAAGATCCTACCTCTAGGTGTTTAATCTAGGTGCTAAGATCCATAAGATCCAACAATGGTATCAGAGCTGTGTTGTAATGCCTAGATGCAACCCTAGAATAGATCCCTTCGGGTGTATGTGTATAGCAATTAGAAGATTAAGAAATCCCCAAAACCAAAGAACCCTAACCCCAAATCGTTAAGAATCAGAAGACCAAGAAAAGGAAAAGGGGGAGAAACTTACCGGCCGCTGCTCCATGCGAGCCGCCTGCCTCCAGGCGCGTCTGGGCGTCTGCATCCCTGCGCACGTGCTGCGCCTCCAGTGCCATGGTCGCCGCCGCTCGAGCGCCAGCCTGAAAGACGCGCCCATGCGCTGTCGCCTCCTACCGCCGTGGCGGCTCCTCCACGCGCCAGACGAGCGGCCGAAGCGCCGCTTCATGCGCTGTCGCTTTCCCGGCCGTGGCGGCTCCTCCACGCGCCGCGACGAGCCAACCCGCTCGCCACGCCCATGCGCCGTTGCCGCCTGGCCGCCGTGCCACCGTCGCTTGCCGCCGCCGCCGTGCCTCGCAAGCACGCGGCCTCAGATCCGATTTGCACGGGAGCAGTTAGGGTTGTTTTGGGGGCTGCCGATTTTTTCGGCCTTTTATTCCTTTGGAAAGCAATCACGTCCATTCATTTCAATCAGATGGTGCAAATGAATGGGTTTTGCCCTTTCCTGTATAAGATGGGCCGAAAGCAGCTGAAGGCTCACGTGGCTGTACTGCCCAGGCCCAGGGCGCTGGGACTTGGGCCGTTCGGGCCGAACAGATTAGCAGATTAGATATATATATATATATATATATTAAGTGTTCAATTTTTGCTATGCATGATTAGGTTAAGTATTAAGTTAAGTTTCTTTTCCGCTGCTAAAGTATAAGTTTAATTTCTTCGATTAAATTTGATCCAACGAGAAAATTTAAATCGGAAAATTGTATTAAGTTTATTAACTCATATTTAGTTTAAGCGCTAAATTGAGTTATTTTCTTCCGCTGTTAAGATTAAGTTAATTTTCTGATTAAATTAGATCCAACGTGATAATTTAATTAGAAAATTGCATTAAGTCTGTTCTGTTAGTATGGAAATTTTATCTTCTGACCAACGTTGATGATAAAATTTGCCAAAATTAAGTTTAAATTTTTTTTTGTTCTATTCTAATTCTGCCCAACGGTGATTTAGAAGTAGAACAATTTTTGATTAAGAGCATGTTATTAATTGAACCAACGTTAAATTGATTCATGCATTTAATTTAGTATTCTGATTAAGTTGTATTTTTTTTTCAAAAGGTTCAAATACTTCCAATGTCCTGAGTTTAATCTCTGCAATTGAGCCCCTGAATGGGGGGAATTATCCCTCTTGGAGGGAGAAGATTGAGATGGCACTTGCTCTCTCGGACATTGATTATGCAATTACGCATGATCGTCCCACTGAGCCTCAGCTGATCCCTGATGGTCAATCGGGTGCTGAGAATAATCCATCCATAAGAATGGCATACGACCTTGAGCGTGTGAAGTGAGAAAATTCCAATCGTAAGTGCATGATGGTAATTAAAAATTCCATCATGGAAGGAATAAGAGGTGCCATCCCAGAATGTGCTAGTGCTAAGGAATACCTTAGCAAAGTTCAGAGCCAGTTCACTGGCTCTACTAAGATGTACGCGAACTCTCTCAGGTGCAACTGTTCATGTTGCAAATTCTTTGCAAGGATTAAATATGAGGAGGATCCTGAAAAGAGGAGAAAGAAGCATTAGAGTCGCCAATGGCATCGAAGTTGAAGTCGAAGCTATTGGAGAACTCCCATTAGAATTAAATAATGGCTTCATTCTTCATTTACATAATGTTTTAGTTGTACCCTCCATGAGGAGGAATTTGATTTCAGTATCCTGTTTAGATGATGATGGCTATTCATGTCATTTTTGGGAATAAGAAATGTTTGATTAAATTCAATAATATTGATGTTGGTCTTGCTTTCATGCAAGACAAGCTTTATTTAGTCTCCCAAAGTAACGATGTGAATGTTGTGAATGCATCTTCATCTGTTAATGAATGTAATAAGCGTAAGAGAATATCAAATGAGATGTCTTCGAAATTATGGCATTGTCGTTTAGGCCATATTTCGAGGGGGAGGATTGAGCGATTAATCAAAGAAGAAATTCTCCACCCGTTAGACTTCTCGGATTTAGAACATTGCATTGATTGCATTAAAGGCAAATATGCTAAGCAAATTAAGAAGAATGCCAAACGAAGCACATGAATTTTAGAAATCATTCACACAGAAATCTGTGGTCCTTTTCCTGTGAAGTCAGTGGATGGTTTTGATTCATTCATAACATTCACTGATGATTTTTCGCGTTATGGCTACATCTATCCAATCAAAGAACGATCGGAAGCATTAGATAAATTTAAGATATTTAAAGCTGAAGTTGAAAATCAGCATGATCTAAAGATCAAAGTAGTAAGATCAGACCATGGAGGGGAGTACTACGGTAGACATACCCCTTATGGCCAAGTTCCTGGACCTTTTGCAAGGTACTTACAGGAAAATGGCATAGTGACCCATTATTCAACACCGGGCGAGCCTCAGCAAAATGGAGTAGCTGAAAGGCGTAATCGTACCTTAATGGATATGGTACGTAGTATGATAAGCTACTCCACTTTATCGATTAATTTATGGATGGAGGCATTAAAAACCGCTGCCCATATTCTTAATCGAGTCCCCAGTAAGTCGGTGCCTAAAACACCATATGAGTTATGGACTGGGAGGACGCCCACTTTAAATTATTTATATGTATGGGGTTGTCCAGCTGAGGCCAAAATATTTAATCCAAATATTGGGAAATTAGATGCTAAGACAGTCAGTTGCCATTTTATTGGCTATCCTGAAAGATCAAAAGGGTACCGTTTTTACTGTCCTAACAGACAGATTAAGTTTGTAGAAACGAGACACGCTGTGTTCTTAGAAGAAGATATGATTAGGGGGAGCATGGTATCCCGAGAAATAAGCCTTGAGGAGAAGCGGGTCTGTGCCCCAACTCCGATGATTCAAGAGCCCATTTTCTCGATACCTGTTGTTGTTGCACCTCCAGTGGTTGCAACATCTGCCGTCGGCTCTCCTAATGCAGCCATTGACATTCCTGAGGTTCCTGTTGTCATGGAGCCACATGAACCTGTTATAGCTGCACCTGAAGAGCCACAGCAGCCTCCTGTTTCGAACAACGAACCTCGCTCCAACCTCTCGTGAGGTCACAACGGAACAGAAATCAGCTATTTCGCTGATTATGAAGTTTATATAAGTGAAGAAGTAGAACAGAGGGTGATCCCACCTCATTTGAGGAAGCCATGAGAAGTCCTCATTCATCCGGACCGTTCGCAGCCATGGAAGATGAAATGAGGTCCATGAACACCAATAAGGTATGGGACCTAGAAGAAATTCCTAAAGGAGCCAAAACAGTAGGCTGTAAATGGGTCTACAAAACTAAGCGTGACTCCAGAGGGAATCTCGAAAGGTTCAAAGCAAGACTTGTGGCAAAAGGGTTCACTCAGAGAGAAGGGATCGATTATAATGAAACCTTCTCGCCTGTTTCGACAAAGGATTCTTTTAGAATCATCATGGCGCTTGTAGCACATTATGATTTAGAATTACATCAAATGGATGTTAAGACGGCATTCCTTAATGGAGATTTATATGAGAAAGTATACATGGCTCAACCCAAAGGTTTTGTCGTGGAAGGGAAAGAAAACATGGGATGCCGACTGAAGAAATCCATTTATGGGCTAAAACAAGCGCCTAGACAAGGGTACCTTAAATTTGATGAGACTATAAGAAATTTTGATTTTAAGGAAAATGAGGAGGACAATTGCATTTATACTAAGTTTAAGAATGGAAAATTCATTTTCCTAGTCCTGTATGTAGACGATATCCTGCTGGCAAGCAATGATAAAAATCTACTGGAAACTAAGAGTTTCTTGTCCTCAAATTTTGATATGAAAGATCTCGGTGAAGCATCCTATGTCTTAGGAATTGAGATTTACCGAGATAGAACAAAAGGGGTATTAGGCCTATCGCAAAAGGCATACTTAGAAAAGGTTCTTAAGAAATACAGTATGCATGCGTGTAAGGCTTCGCCTGCTCCAATAGTCAAGGGTGATAAGTTTGGGAATTTTCAATGTCCCAAGAACCAATATGAGATCGATCAAATGAAATCGGTTCCATACACTTCAGCTGTCGGAAGTATAATGTATGCTCAAGTATGTACTCGCCCTGACTTAGCATTTGTAACCGGAATGCTTGGCAGATATCAGTCAAATCCAGGAATAGATCACTGGAAAGCAGTTAAGAAGGCCTTGCGGTATTTGCAAGGAACTAAAAGCCTCATGTTAACGTATAGAAAGTCGAGAACCCTCGAGATTGTGGGATACTCTGACGCAGATTTTGCGGGGTGTGTAGACACTAAGAAATCCACATCAGGTTATGTATTCACCCTCGCAGGGGGAGCTATTTCGTGGAAAAGCTCCAAGCAAACAGTCACTGCATCGTCGACAATGCATGCTGAGTTTGTAGCTTGTTATGAGGCAACCGAGCAGGCACTATGGCTTAAGAAATTCGCACGGGATTGAGAGTGGTAGACAAAGATTGAAAGACCACTCACGTTATCTTGTGACAATGAACCAAGAAGATTTTACTCCTATAACAACAAGTCAAGTGGTGCTGCCAAACACATTGACATTAAGTTTTATGTTGTGAAGGAGAAAATCCAGGATCAAACTATAAGAATTGAGCATATAAGTACCAAGCGAATGCTTGCGGATCCGTTGACTAAGGGCTTACCACCACATGTGTTCAGAGAACACGTAGCCGGCATGGGTTTATTGGAAAGCCTATGATTCTGGATATAAGGGGTCAAATAAGCAACCATCTCCCACAAGATTAAGTTTCCGTTTTGAGATAGAAAGGTGTATTATAGTCATTGAGTTCAACAGCACGTAACTGGCTGTTGGAACACCTTGGTCTTAATGCACCAATCTATTAATAAGCGGATTTGATGTCTAGTCACACTATTTTAGACTCGAGATCAAGGGGGAGAATGTTAGGTTGATCTCGCGCCCTGATCGGGGGCGCAACTAACCCTATTGGTTGTGGCCCCCTGTTGCACGTGCGCTATATAAAGGAAGGGGTGAGGGACAACAGAACCCACGTTCTCTAAACCTTCTCACCCCTAACAGACCCGATCTGCAACGGCGCACGGGAGCAACGGGAAAGGCGACACCGCACCAATCTTTTCCTGCAGATCGGACTTCGCCGTCCTCACGGGAAGATCGACGCCTTCTACAGGCCACTGCCTCGACCGGGTCTTCCCCACGCTACTGCTCCTTCCCCGTCTCCGGCAATGGCATCATCAAGCAACTCGAATCCCGAAGGTACTCCTAAAATCCTACCTCTAGGTGTTTAATCTAGGCGCTAAGATCCATAAGATCCAACATGAACTACTTCAGTCCAGGATGTCTACTTAATACTCTGCCGGAGGAGGACAATGTCCATGGTAAGAACCACATTGATGCCCGAAGCATGCCATGACAGTCAGTGGAGCGCAGGCCTCCACCTCCTCTTGGATGTTACACTGCTGATGTTTATTAAGCGCAGTTTGGTCCTAGGTTAACACACATTACTTAATGGGCCAACCCACCAACTGTTGTAGCTTTGTAGCGGCTTGCTTAACAGGAAATTTAATCCAAATAACCTAAGTTGTGGCAAGGCATGAAACAAATGGATTAATGGAAACATGTATGATTTGTGGTAGCAAATTCTATCATTGAATGACATGGAACTGATTTTTTTTTTATTTTTTTTTTTTGCAAGAAATACATGAGGAAACATGGTCGTGCCAACTTAAAAATTAAAATAAATAGAGAAATTGCTAGAGGAAGTTAGGGCGATGACGGTTGTTTTTCCACTTGAGGTGTCGGGATGGGGAAGAAATTGCTAGAGGAAGTCACAACGGATAAGGGAACAATCGTCTTGCTGCACGAGAATAAATTCTTTTTATTAATTAAGATAAGATAAGAAAAGTGATCCTTTACCGAACTACTTTGGATATGTTCCAGTGTTCTGTAAGTGCGTTATGCTACTTTTGCTGTGTGTTGATAGATAGCACTTTGCCTTTGTCCATTCTGATATTCCCTACAAACAGATTCTTCGATGGATGACACAGTAGGAAGAACACAGTAATAGCACTGTGCATTAACAAAGACCACTGACACAGATATTCATATATATCTGCTATAGCTCTCACCACAAGAACTATAGCTCTCACCACAATCAACAGAAACACCATTGAAGAACACCAATCCGGACGGAATTCAGTGCGGGCTCCAATCGTATGAAACCTGCACTGCTGAACTATTGAACCGCAGACTCGATAGTCAACCCAGCACCTCCTATCGTCTTCACTAGCATCGTTTTTTTTTCTTCTTATTTTCTTCTCTTTCTTCGAGATTCTGATTCCGCGGTTGCAGTAATGGAGGCCTCAATTCTGTCCTAGGATGAAACCCTAATTGACGCGATCATGTAGTTTTACTAGCTTATCCGAACTAACATGCTAGAAGAACTTATCCAAACCAAGATCCTCACAAAGAAAAGCTTATCCATACTAATACATTACAATTTTAGGCATCTAACTGGTGTACAGTAGAGTGGCTATATACACTGCTACGGCTATATAAAATATTATCTCTGCAGGTCTAACTTTTGTTGTACCTTTTGTCGTAGGCCTTGGAATTCTCCAGCCCAGCCCAGCGAACGTGCGCCCTCAAAGAGGATGAGGAATCGGGAAGAAAGAAAAGCTATCTCTCCACCTCTTCTCTCGTGCTGTACAGTACCCGTCCACGGTTGACGAGGCGTGGCTTATGAGGTAAACAAAACCTGGATTCAAGCCCTAACTTATGGCCTAATTTGGGTTATGCACCGCAGCAACAGCAGCTTGATTTGACACAGCATAAAGTCAGCTTACGTGCGTACAATAGGCAGACATACAGGCACGGAAAATTAAACCAAGCACGTCGAACAACCAACCAGAGAGAATCGTAGAAAACGGAGACTGAAGAAGAAAATGGGAATATTTTTTTTTAGATCAAAGAAAATGGGAACATTTCAGGGTAGAGCGGATGACATGTGGATTAGGATCAGGTTCAGGTCCCCGCTTAGACATGTCCAAGTCTCCGAGAGAACTTATGCCCGGACTGGTTCATACGGGGGAATCATGTGATTCGCGTTAGGTTTAAGTTTCTTCAAAATTTTCGGTAAAGCTAACCCACGATTCAAGAAACGCACGCAGACGGCGCTGAATGTTTCCTCGGAAGGAACCAATTTACCGGTCCAGCTTTGCCGCAGCGGCCGCGGCCCGGCCGTTTAATGACCGCCCGGCCGGCCTACCCACGTTTACCCCCAACCACGCCCGGTCGGGGCCCGTCGCTGTCACGACTTCCACCGGTGCAACGCGCCGCGCCTCCCCCGTGCCGCGCCCCTCCCTGTATTGGATTCGCATCCGGCCGTGCTCCCCGCCACTAGACACGCCCGCCCGGTCATCCTCGCACCGACAGCCACAAACCCCGGCCTCGTCGGCCCGGCCGGTGCAAAAACCGCCAGCAAGGGCCGTCACGCTCAGCCGCAGTCCACACTGGACCCCTCGAGGCGTGCGTGATTTCCCTTTCACCTCGCCCTGTTCAAAGGGGAAACCAGCGCGGCGGTGACAGCCGCGACAAGGTAGGCACGTAACTGGAACTGGGGGCAAGAGCTCGCCGGCCCGGTGGATTGCCGTGGCGGAATTGACCACAATAAATTACAGTTCGTGTTTTAGGCATCAGTCTGTCTTAGACGGGTCGTAGCGTTTCGCTTGTTCCACTCCTCCACGAACATGCGTGCGTGCGTGCGTGCGTGCGTGTACTCCGCTGTTGCGTCCTAGTCCGAGGATACGTGTCCCGGAAGCTGAAACGGTCGCCCGAAGCGAACGATCCTACTGGTTACAAGCGCTCGCAAGGTTTTATCTCTCCACTAGAAAGCCGTTTCTTCAAGTGACGAGTAGCTGCAATTAGTATTCAGCTGCTGCCGGCCGTGCACTGGATGGAAGATGGTCATCAATTGCGATCGGCGTCGCTTTACAAGTCGGTGGGTTGGGCTCCGTGATTTTGACAAGTATTGCCCCGTCCGGTCGGGGTCTCTTGTATGACTATGTAAATCTTTTCCGCAGTATACTAAATTTAATAGAAATAGATATTTTTTATTTAATAGATCATATTAGCTAGTATTTAATTATACTTTCTTCGGTATTAGAGTAGCAAGAATACTCAACAAATCGATAGCTAGATCTGATTTTAATATACATTATATAGTTCTAATATAATGCGTATAAAACTTCTCTTATTGTAACAGGTAAAGCAGGTTTGTATTTGGTTTCCCTTGATATGATTCGTGGAGATGTCGACCTGCATTGCTTCATCTGTGAGGATATGCATATACACCGCAACTGGGACGTGGTCGTGAACTAAAATCAAAAGTAATTTCCTACGAGACAAACATGGAGTGTGAAAAGTAGTGATTCGTCCGTGTCTACATGTGGCTTACATTAAACCTCTCGGGCTCTCACTATATATATTATTGTTGTAAAAGACCGTTGATAAGCTAATAAAGATTGGCCGAATACGTGGTAGAGGACATTAGACATGTGCATGGGAAATAGTTTTTTTTGTGCCTCTTTTGGTCTATTTTATTTATTTTCAAAAGTGGTCGTGGAGGACAAACAACTTAGCACAAGTGATTATGGCGTTGAGAGATCATCCTCGCTGGCAACTGCTCGATGTTTATAAAAGTGCTACAGTCAGAGGGATAGTATTGGACTAATCACGAGATGGATGTGAGTCCGATTGTCGGCTAATGATTAATGTCTAGGTTGGTTTGGTGGCCGGTATGTGCAGGTACCGGATGGGTTTGTAAATGCTGTAAGGCTTGATCTTTAGCAATATAAGGTTAATAACACCTTGAGCAAAGTAAATAACTTAAGTGTTGCGCTCAACCACAAATCGGGTTGGTCAGTGGGCCTGTTTCCGACATAGCTCAGTACATTGGTCATTTCCTGTAAATTTGATTAAATTAGTGTTACCATTCTCGGTGGAGAATGGGGATCAGCCTTCCTGGCAGGGAAGTAACTGAAGGGGTGGAACAGAAATGGGCCGTGTCGCGCCATTCTTCGATTCTCACAATGGTAGGTACTCGTTTAGAACAGTGGGTTCTAAATGGAGTGTTCAGACCTATCGGTTAAGAACTGAATTCAGGAATGATTCAACAAAAGATTGTGATAATCTCTGCTCGGCCGTATGCATTTAGTTGTATGTAATTCGTACGTTGGCATTAACGGTCGTAGATATCTTGTGGGTAAAGCTGAACACCTCTGTAGAGTTAATTAAAATGGTAATTGATTATGCCGTGCTTTCGGTAAATGAAGCTAAGTTTGAACTAGGGTGATACCTATAACCTAGCTCAAGTAATGCTTTGGAATTTGGAAGATTTGGTTAATTGTGTTAAACTTGTGGAACCCCCACCCCATTACTATTATTTATGGTTTGTGTTTTAAATGTAAAATAAATTTAGAAATAAACTTGCATCCAAATACTTTAAAACCGTATGTCGGCGTATTTTACACCAAGGTACCCGCTCCCCCGCGCTACAAAAGGAATCAAGTGGCAACCAGGGCGTACTTGGGCCCGCTGCCACGGCAAAAGAAAAACCCATACGGTGGTTGCGCCAATGACACGTATGAGCCAGGCATGGCGACCAGCGGGTGATCGCCCTGCGGACACGTGGCGTCTGAGCCAGGCATTGGCGACCAAGTGGTCGCCCAATGACACGTGGCGTCTGAGCAGAGCGACACCGTGGTCGCCAGCCGGACACATGGCGACGTCTGAGCCAGGCTGGCGACCAAAGAAGGTGGTCGCCCCGGACACGTGGCATGCAAAGCTAGGCCGCGCACCATCCCCGGGATAGTCCTTGCCGAGATCGTGACATTAAATGCGAATCGTGCGCATTTAATGTGGAAGCATGGGAGCTGCAGCGTGGCGGCGCGCCTTCCCCAGGCGCATCATGGCTTTGGGAGACGTCACAACTACACCTCACCCCGTGACGGAACGGGCGGCGTTGGTGGACATGGGGCCCAAGGCAGGACTATGATAGATACAGCAGGCATTAATGGATGTAAGAACAGCGGCGTGCGCATTAAATGAGCCCACGCCAGTGTAATGATGATGGCTTGCAGTGTAAGCCTCCCATGCGCCCCCGTCAGTCCGAGTATAAAAGGGAGCCGGGGTGCATGGGAGAAGAGGTTCGGTTCGACTGATTGTGGGTAGGATTTCATCCTCTCCAGCAAGAACACAAGCAATACCAAGAAAAGCAGGACTAGGGTTATTACTCTTCGGAGGGCCTGAACCTGGGTAAAAAACTCTTCGCGTTCCCCCGTTAACCTGAGCCTCCCGGTGCCCGGATCGTCACCGTTTTCCCTTCCGAGGCGATTGCCCCGAAAGCCCCCCGTCAGAACCTCATAAGCACCCGTCTCGGAGGTGCCTGTTGGCTAGTACGCCGACAGTGGCGCGCCAGGTAGGGGCTATTGGTGGTTAGATTGCCTACTCTTTTTCACTCTCAGTTCGGGGCTCAGCAGGAGTAGGGGCGCTTGTCTGCATGGCGGAATCGCATTCCAAGCGCAGCAATCTGCCCGAGGCAAGGGGCGCCCGTAGCCGGTCCCAATGTTCGGAGAGGGGGCCGGGCCACCCGGGCCCCTCCGCCGCGGGAGCGGTACACTTGGCTCCCGCGCCCAGGGGTCACCGTCTAACGGCGCTTGGCGCTGGGGACGACACCGCCGAAGCCTTCAGCGGCCCGGCTCCTCCTCGATCATCCTCCGGTGATTCGGGACGACACCCCAGCCACTCCTTGGCTGCGGGATATCGTCCACCTGGTGGATGCCGCTCAGCAACAAGTTGAAGCGGCGACCCAGCCGGGGGCTTCCGGCATGAGGCGACAGGGAGCCCGCGCAACCGACGCGCCGGTTTCCAGCCGCCACACGACAATTTCTCCCGGCACCAAGGACCGGGGCAAGGGGAAGGGAGTCCTGGTTGCAACCCCCTCTGTAACGGGGGGATGGGCACGTGACTCCGCTTCTTCCCGCGGTCCCCCCGAGTCCAGGGGGAACCGCGAAGACCTTCGATCGCGCCTTGACGAGAGGCAACGTCAGCGCGACGGTGACCTGCGTCGTGTCCTTCGCGAGCGCCGTGAGGGTGCAAGACCGGGGGCTCCTCCCTCGGACTCTGGCGAGAGCGCAGAGTCACACTCCTCATCCTTTCCTCAGGATCGAGGGGCTGGCGAACGGCGCTCCCCTCTACAACGTCGGATGCCAGCGTTCTCTCTCCGCCTTCGACAAGTGCATGGCCGAGAGGTTCCGCCCGCCTCCTTCGAGAAATATGATGGTACCACCAACCCGGAGGAGTTCTGCAGATCTACACCACGGTGGTGCGTGCGGCGGGAGGATCCGAGAAAGTAATGACCAACTACCTCCCAACATCGCGACGGGCTCTGCCTTGCCTTGGCTGCTAACCTCCCGCGAGGCTCAGACACTCGTGGGAGGAGCTGTGCGACATTTTTGTCGCCAACTTTCAGGGCTCTTACGCTCAACCAGGCGTGGAGGACGATCTCCACGCTCTGGAGCAGAAAGAGGGGGAGTCCCTGAGAGAGTTCATCCGGCGGTTCAGCCACTGCCGCAACACGATCCCCCGGATTTCCGAGCAATCGGTGATTATTGCTTTCTGGAGGGGGGTCCGGGACCAGAAGATGCGGGAAAAGATGGCCACGCGCGTCATCTCAACCACGCCTCCCGGGTCAATGAGAGAACACTGGCAGCGGGCGACCTGGTCTTGCGAAGAATCCAGTCGCATGCCGGGTCGCATAAACTGTCTCCCCAGTGGGAGGGACCCTTCAAAGTGGTCTCAGTCTCTCGTCCCGGCGGTCAGTCAAGCCATCAAGACGGTGAAGAGCTAGCAAACTCCCAAAACATAGAAAATCTGCCAAGTTCTACCCCGACCGGTTGTAAGTCCTAGGTCTGTCCCCGACCGCCGGAGTATGTCTTCCTCTCCGCCGTGGGTCGTGGGAGACCTTATGTTTAAAGTTAAATATTCGCTTTCTTTATCTCGAAAGTATTAGTTCTTTCGCCCTCTCTTCGGTCTTTTGCCCATCATTGGCAGCGCCAAGGCACTGCCCTGGTGCCTGCCGCCTTGCAAATACCCAGTAGTAAAGACGGAATCGCTAAGTGAGAGCGGGCGCAGAATCAAGGCGGTTGGGCGGTGGCTCAAGACGACCCCAAAGACGGCCATGACACTCGGGTGTCCCCGTGGGGTCGGCGTCTCGAGCACCGCTACCAAAGCCCAAGGTCCCGCCACGACTCACTAAGTGTTCGTTCCCTAGAGGCTACCTGGGAGGTAAATTTTGCTAAGGCGAAGGGTTTGAGGGCCGAGGTCCCGCGGCGCAAGACTTGAAGTCTTTAAGCGATTATGTGCTCATTCGTGTGGAACCAGAAAAAATTACGGCAAAAGCAAGTTCTTAAGCAACCTGGCCAGAAATTTTACATTACTACTGCTCGAGATAACAGTGGCCCAAAGTTTTGCGGTGCAAGGTCACCACCGATAAAAAGGGAAGAAAAGCTATCGAGGGGCGCCGAGGGTCCTCCGGTCATCTGCCGCCTCCTCTCGGCCCGCCGCGCGTCTTCAAAGATGAGGGGCCACGTCCCGGCACTGGCGCCCGTCCTCCGCCACCGCCTCCATCTGGGGTTCTCCATCGTTAGTGGCGGCAACCTGCTTTCGGAGGCTTCGTGAACTCGCTCCTCCGCTGCGCCATCACCCTCCGGCCCTTGAACAAAGAATCGGATTGAAGTTGGCGTCACGGTGGCGTAGCAAGCCAAAGACGTACTTGGCCGTAGCTGCTGCGGCTAGCGCCCCTCTGGCGGACCGAGCCGAAAGAAGCGGCGAGGAAGGCGCGTGAGGAAGTCCGCGTTTGGCAGAGGCAAAAGGCGAATGCCGTGGCCTCTCTCTCGCGACCCGGCTGCTCCTCACAATGGAGCAAGGTCGCCATCGTCCGATCGAAGGCGTGACGCAAAGATCCGCAGCTGCCTCCACCTCCGACCGGGTCCGGCCTTCTCCGCCCAAATTGCTGGAGAGACGCCGCGCTGGCTGGTGCTTTGCTCCCGCCGCCCCGCTTCCTCCGCGAATCGCAGCCTCCATCCGCCCCGATCGCAGTCCGCCACCTCCTCGCGGAGGCGGTTGATTCGGCTCCGCCTCCGTCAACCGCTCCTCGCTCGTCACCAGGCGATTGCTCGTCTTTGAGTAGAGCTCGCCGAGGGCCGCCAGCAGGGCATCCGCGTCCGCCGAGGGAACGGAGGCGGTGGGAAGTTCAGGGGTAGGGACGGGGCCGAATGGGCCTTGGCCTTGACCGGCGGCCGCGGCAGCGGCTACCGGAGATGCGTCCGCCGGCCCCTGATCGTCCTGGGGTTCGGCGACCCCGGCTGATGCAGCCACGACAATCGGCACCTTGGCCGCCCCGTCACGAGCGGGGATGTCCGGCAGAACCCTGAACAAAAGAGGAAATAACGGTAAGGATTAATCTTAACGAAAGTTTTATTTTTGCATCTCCAGTGAATACCTGGCGCTGCCTTGGGAAGCGGGCACGCCGGAATTAGGACCAGCCCTCCGCAAGGAGGCGGAGGCGATCCGTCGCAGCCAATGAGGCGGAGGTAGACCCGCCATCGCCGGGCGGAGGCGAGGCGGAGGAAGGACCACCACCGCTATCGTAGCGGTGGCGGCACCAAAGGGATCGGCAATGAGGGTCCAGCGTCGCACCGGCAGGGGCAAGGGCGACGACCCCGGCCGACGAGCCCCGCCCGCGGAGGAACCCGCTGCCGCAGCCGAGGCAGCCGCGGCCGACGTGGAAGCCCCGCTGACCAACGTAAAGTCCCCGCCGACGGGCCAGAGGCGGGCCTCTCGGGAGGTTGGGCGGAGCCGTCGTCATCATCCGGCGCTGCGCCTGCGTTCGTCGCCCTCCCGACCGCTGCGAGAGGGATCTCGGATCGTTAAAAGCGCCTGGCGTGTCACGACGAAGCGAGCCCATGGCGCCCATCGAGGGCGGCGCGGATTATTGCCGCGCTTCCCGGGGACAGCCGGCAAAGTGGGACTGCCGCGCCACGGAACGGCGGAACGGACCGGATAAGCCGATTGCAGATCCACCGGCCGATCACGCTATCAGTCAAATTCCGGCGGTATCGGCACGAAGGAAAAGAAATCACAGGAGGAAAGAAACGCTGTAAGAATCAGTCTTGTCAAAAGAAAACAGTAGCAAGGGATGACACAGAGCGAGCAAGTTACCTCCGGGGATACTCCGGGTCCCATCGCCCACGCCCATGTATTGCCAAGCTGGGCGGACGCGACGGCGCAGGGGACACAGCCTCCGGGTAATAAAATCCCGGATCACCATGGCCCCCGTCAAGCCCGCCGTCCGCAACCGGTCGACGCGGGCCAGCATCGCCTGGAGTTCGGGCTCATCGCTCACTGGAGCCCCCGCTTGGGGTTGCCGACCGCCGCCGGGCGGAAGCTCCAAAGATTTCAATGCGCTGCCGTCCTCGACGTCTGACCACTCTGCTAATCCCTCCAATTGGACCGGCAGTCCAATGGGATGTAGCGCAACGCCGCTGGCCACGGTTGCAGTGACAGCTCCGGAATCAAGTGAGTACTGCGCGGCGCGAAGGGTGTAGAAATAGCGAAAAAGAAGAAGGTTGGGCAGCACTCCCACGAACATCTCGCAAGTGAGCAAAGGCGTAAAGGAGGATAACAGAGTTGGGAGGAAGGTGAATGTGGTGAATGGCATAGAAGTTGAGAACAGAAAGATAAAAGTCAGAAACCGGCGGAAGCAGGCCGGCAAGGAGCTGCCACCCGAAGAAAACCACTTCCCCAGGCCGACAGTGGGGCTCGACAGTCCCGGCGCGGAGGCGAAGGGCGCCCCCGGTGATGTTCTGGGAGAACCTAGCGGCTCTCTCCTCCTCAATGATCGAAGAAGGAAGCACCGGAGCCATCGGGAGGATGGAGATTTCGAAGCGCAACCGCAAAGGGGATGAAGCAAGGAAGCTTGAAACGTCGGAAAGATGTGGAATGCGGAGAGTTGAAAGGGGGAAGAACCGCTCCCCCTTCGATCGGCCTTTATAAGGCCTCGGAAGGCGAATCGGCGGAAAACCGAAAAGGCGCGCGATTCAAAAGAGGAAGTTTAAAAGCCCCATAAATAGGCGCGATCCCAAGGAACGTCTGGCGCGGTTACAAGGAGGATGTAACCGCGCAAACCGCTCGGGAATCGGAGAAGTCGGAAGATCTTTTTTGCAAGGCGCGCGGACCTTTGAAGGGTCCCACCCAGGAGCTAGAGCAGTTCTCAAGCCGCCGATTAAAGACGAAGAAGAGCAGAACACCGAAAAGCGCTCCTAGGTGGGCCCGGGGGCTACTGTCGGCGTATTTTACACCAAGGTACCCGCTCCCCCGCGCTACAAAAGGAATCAAGTGGCAACCAGGGCGTGCTTGGGCCCGCTGCCACGGCAAAAGAAAAACCCATACGGTGGTTGCGCCAGCGGACACGTGGCGTACAGGCCAGGCCGCTGGGCGACCAGCCGGGTGATCGCCCCTGCGGACACGTGGCGTCTGAGCCAGGCTGGCGACCAGCCGGTGGTCGCCCAATGACACGTGGCGTCTGAGCCAGGCTGGCGACCAAATGGTCGCCCAGCCGGACACATAAGCGTCTGAGCCAGGCAGCTGGCGACCGCAAGTGGTCGCCGGCGGACACGTGGCGTCTGAGCTAGGCGCGCACCATCCTCGGATAGTCCTGTCGAGATCGTGACATTAAATGCGAATCGCGCATTTAATGTGGAAGCATGGGAGCTGCATAGGCGGGCGCGCTTTCCCAGGCGCATCATGGCTTTGGGAGACGTCACAACTACACCTCACCCCGTGACTTAACGGGCGGCGTTGGTGGACATGGGGCCCAAGGCAGGACTATGATAGATACAGCAGGCATTAATGGATGTAAGAACAGCGGCGTGCGCATTAAATGAGCCCACGCCAGTGTAATGATGATGGCTTGCAGTGTAAGCCTCCCATGCGCCCCCGTCAGTCCGAGTATAAAAGGGAGCCGGGGTGCATGGGAGAAGAGGTTCGGTTCGACTGATTGTGGGTAGGATTTCATCCTCTCCAGCAAGAACACAAGCAATACCAAGAAAAGCAGGACTAGGGTTATTACTCTTCGGAGGGCCTGAACCTGGGTAAAAAACTCTTCGCGTTCCCCCGTTAGCCTGAGCCTCCCGGTGCCCGGATCGTCACCGTTTTCCCTTCCGAGGCGATTGCCCCGAAAGCCCCCCGTCAGAACCTCATAAGCACCCGTCTCGGAGGTGCCTGTTGGCTAGTACGCCGACACCGTACACCATCCATTTGATAAGACCCATACATGTAATATTGTCGGGACTCGAATTTGCAAATTCGGACCCTCTGTGTATTCAGCACTAGTCCAGGATCACGCTAGTGCACACAGTCTCAACATCGGTATATATCACAATCATACTCAACGAAATAGTAAAGTACTTTAATTAATTAACCAAGCTGGTTGCTCGACCTTATGGTCAAGTTACAAAGATATGCTACGTAGGGCGAAGAATTGTTAAAACAGAAATAACTGCAGCGGAATAAAATAGATTTCGTGGCGCCATCCAGTATACCACAGGCAACTGACTGGGCTCGCTCCCTAATTAGGCGGTTCCGCCTGGTATTCTTCCTCCAATGCTGGCGTCGCTTCTTCTTCAACTGATGTTGTATTGGGGTAAGGGTGAGTACTTGGTACTCAGCAAGTCATGCACAAAATGCAAGCTAATATTCCACATGCATGGCTTAATACAAAGGATGGGCTAACAGGTTCATTTGCAATAAAGCAGCATGAGTAAATACAATAATAGATTGCAAAGCGGAAAAACAATAATGAATAGAGTACTTTCACAATGATCACACAAATAAAGCATTTCCCAATCCTAGGTCCAATTCATCATTTCAAACCAACCAATCTCCCAAAGTCAAGCCATTTTTGTGAAAGTCTAACCCTTGACTGTAATTCCCAAGCAATGTCCAATACCGCGGACACGGCTATTCGAATAGATTTTACACTCTACAGAGGTTATGCACTTTACCCACAAGATACAGTCAAACACCACAAAGGTGAGTGTCCGTAACAAAGTCTTTCGGAAACCTCTAACTGTACAAGTGGGCCTCCCCGGTTATTGCACACTAACCCTTCCCTTAGCAAAGACGAAGTCTAGGCCAATCAACCGTTAGATGGGTACCTGACCGCAGCCCCGGTATGCTCCCCCGTACAACTACACAAAAGGTATAGTTGACACCCCGAGGTCCCACAAGTACATTATTAGCAACTTAATCAACTAGGTTCGTCCCATTACAAACATGTGGTTGCATGCTTGACTCAGCTCAAAGGCTTGCAAGGTTAAGTCCTTAGGGTGACCGAGGCAAGACTACCCGAAGAACCAAATCAACTTTCCCGGTGCCACAACTGGCCCACCCGATCATTCTTGCCACAAGCCCCGGTCGAAACTATTTATCAAACCCTCAGTTGGTTACCATGCACCACGTGCCATTAACATCATCATCAATAACACATGCCACTTTCCAAAATATGTTCCATATCTCATTAAGTCAAGGTTAACATGTAATTGTCCAAAATCATGTCATGTATACGTGGCAGGTCTAAGCATTATACTACAACGGTCTAAATACCCATGTTGGCAATTTAATAATGTCCAACTAATAACCCACAACTAGGGTGACAAGGGTTCATAGTACATAATTAAATAACCAATGTGTCATACTGCAAGCTGGCATTTATCTAATTTCCCAGAATTAATTAAAGCATTTTCTAATTACATAGCATGCAATAGTTTAAATTAAATTACTTTCCAAAAGTAGGATCAACATGGTCAAAGCATAACTTGCCTTCAAAAAGTACTTGTTCTTGTTCTTGAGCTGGCTCCTGGGTCAACACTTCCTCTTCGAAACCCTCGGGTACTTCAACGTCTACTCGTAACGCGTACAAATAGCAATAAATAAATAAAACAGTACATGGACATTGCTCAAAAATTCAAGTAAAGTCCATAAACAGGAGGAGCATAAATTTACAAATTTTTAGAAATTTGAATCGCCCAAATCGGAGTTAAAATGCAAAAGTTATAATTGTTTAAAGTTTAAAGAATCTATTAATTAAATATAAACAGAGAAAATTTCATATTCAAAAATTAATTAAAATTCATATTTAAGTAGATCTCACTTTTATAAAAATTTAGAAATTGGAATCGTTCAAATCGGAGTTAAAACGCAAAACTTATAAGCGTTTGAAGTTTGAAAATTCAAATAAATCAATAAACCAAATTAACCCATTTATTTTTCTATTGAAAATCCGGATTTATGACGTCAGCACGGTATTTGAATTTCCACCGAATTATTTTTTTATTGAAAAATCGAATTATAACATCATCATTGCGTCAGCCGGCCCATGGACTCGGACCACGACTCGGGCTCGGTCCACCGTGGACCCGGTCCACGGGTTCACGTGTCACTGACACGTGGGACCCACTGCTGACGTCAGCACGGCTCGGCCGAAGGACGGCTGACACGCGGCCCCACCGTGACGTCACGGATGACGTCACGGTGCCGTTGGGCAGCCGGTGACACGCGGGCCCCACGCTGACGTCACGCGTGACGTCAGCGACAACCGGGCGCGTCCGCGTGGACCGCGCCGGTTCGGCTCCCATGCACGTGGCACGATCTGGGCCGTTGTTTTGAAAATCAACGGTCCAGATCAGATCTGAATCTTGTACGCTGTGGACAACGTGGTTAATCTGGGCAGTACAATTTAGATCGGATGGTCCAGATCCGATCGGGTTTCGCCTCACCGTGGGGTGGCGTGGCATGACCTGAGTGGCGACACGTGGCTCAATCTACGCCGTTCGATCTCGATCGAATGGTTGAGATTGCATCTAACGCTACAACGCGGTTAACCCTAACCGTACGATCTAGATCTAACGGCTGATATTGGATCTAGCGCGGTGCAGTCTACGGCTACGTGGCTTAATCTAAGCCGTTGGATTTAGATCCAACAGTTGAGATTAGATCTAAAAACCGAAACGTGAAATCGAACGGGGGTGACGTGGACTCACCGTGGCCGCTGGATCCGGATCGGACGACTGACAGAGCTCGGGGACGGCGATGGCGACGCGGTAGCTTGCGGCTACCGGCGCTGAGGACGACGACCACCCGAACGGTGTTTGGGGCGTGCTCCGGCGAGGTGAGTGGGACCCCCAGGTGCGGCTCGTCGCGACGGTTCCCGATCTGGGCTCAATCACGGCGGAGGACGGCGGAAAACCGCGACGGGCTTCTCCTCCAACTTCAGCGAGCTCTTGCGGGCGAACGGCGGCGACTTGATCTTGGCTACCTAGGGCTACGGGTGCGCACGGAAGAGGAGGTCACGACACGGGTAGCGGCACATAAAATAGGGGCATCGGCTTCCGTGAATCTCGCGGAGACCGAGGTCCTCCTGCGCGCGACGGCGGAGTCCGGCGGCGACACGGAGAGGCGACGTGGCGCAATCCTAGCCGTCCACGCGGCACGATCAACGACCGAGATCGCACGGGCGCGAACGGGTTCGGCCCGATCCCCACGTGGGCGACGTGGCTTGATGCTGGCCGTTGGATCTTGATCCAACGGTCACGCGATTAGGGCTTGGTTGGGCTCGGGTCGGACTCGGACTCGAGTCTTACTCGGGCTCGATCGCTTGAACAGTAAAACTCACTCGGCATTTTCCAGCGATTAAATAATTAAAATAATTTCTAGAAATTCAAATAATGCAAGAAAAATAGCAAAATAATCAGAACAATTCTGGAAAATACTTTGAGACATTTTGGACTCAAATAAAATATTTCCAACAAAGTTTTATTTAAAACTTTTAATTCTTTAATTATTTCAAAAGGGAATAAATTCAAATTAAATCCAAATAAATTCCAGAAAATTCCAAAAAATCTCAAAAATGCAAAACAACATTTAAATTCATGAAAAGCAAAAATTTGGGGTGTTACAAATATTCAGCAATTTCCCGTGCGACTTGTTGAGTACTATCGTACTCATCCTTGCAAACCCACCCGTTTCAGAGTTCCAAGACGCCGGAGAGTACCAAGAGATCGTAGATGGCGATCTTGTGTGGTTTTAGGTCTTTGTCTTTTGCTCAGGCCTGTCTGTGCGGTATTTTGGTATTGTAATCTATTCGAGGCTTGCGATGCCTCTTTTGTAAAAACCCTCGGTCGTTATGCCTTATATTAAATAAAATAAACTGAATTGTTTTTGTCTAGCAATGTACACTTGTCCTTTTCCAACAGCTAATCTTCCTAGGTAGCTATTGTGATATTTCGACGTGCCCCTAAAAAGGCGGTCCGTCACATACTATACCTGCTATCTTGCTATAGTCTAATAACGTGGTTGATATAAAAACTTTTAAATGTTGAAAAAAATTTATTTAACATTTAACATGTCAGATCATCTGTAATACATGTTTACTAGCATAGCTTCCATGTTGCAACATAGTTTATTGTTCGATGGATGAAATATTTTATTAGAACTAACATAACATCGTCTTTTCATACCTGTTCTATATGTTTAGTTTAGGTAATGCACTCATGCGTAGCAATTCCTTATAATTTAGACCTAGATCTAATAGGCATGAAATTAGTCTAATCTCAACCAATAAATATTGCTTGGAATCGTCCAAGCACGATTAACAATTGACTCTAAGCTGACAAACAATGCGAGGTGCTTCATTAAAATGAGATCTGAGACCAATGGGATGTATGATGCATGTGTTGAGATCATGGAAGAGCCGTGATTCGCGTAGAAAAACGCATTTCTATTTCATTGGAGGCGCCTCGCGAGCCTGGCCAAAGAACCAGGGGAGACGAACTTGCTAAATTAGAATGATAAAACCGGCCGGAAACAATCATCGACTCAATCGGCCAGACGTAAACCACCCATTGGCAGATGAGCGCAGGCTAGCTGCCGTTTCATCTCAGATTCTATGATCCGCGGAGATAAACGGTTGACTCGAAACAACGAGAGATGATTCCTTCCACGCCAGCGCCAGGTGTGATTGGGCGGAAGTACGACATACCAACCATGTTGTTACCTGCTAGTGCACACAACGGGCGCTCATTAGTCAAGACTCCGATGCAATGCATTATGCAGCTCGAACTCCAACATCTCATGAACAGGAGCTGTATTTTAGTTTCAGTATAGTTTTTACTACCCCTCTCTCTATATATACATTAAGCAATGCTTCTATGCTTTTCCTCCTAATACAAATTGCACAAATTTTGAAACAAGCGAAGGGGTAAGTAATCCTTATTTATCCTTCATTAATGCTTTAATATTTGTGTAATTTTGAAAAAAAAAAGAGCACAGAAGCACCTCTCACATTGTTTATTTTGAGAAATACTACCTACATATATAATCAGGCTAAGGCTGGCTTTTGGGGGCCCTCGAAACAGTGCCATCTTCTCGTGGCTCCAAGGAAATGTGGCCGTGCCAGTGCGTGCTGCCGACTGACACCAATGCCATCCGTCGCGCGCACAATCTGATTCATGGGCGGAGCTAGGGGCGCTTCCAAAAATATTAAAAGTGCTACAAAATCACCTTTTTAATAAACCAAATTTATTAATTGAATTGGTTTCAATTTTAACTGTTTGGAATTTTTTAAGATCTTACAACTATTTGTACTGTACTTTAATAAATTTTAAAAATATGTGATTGATTTATGATATTACAAAATTAGTGTATAAAATTATAGATTTGTAGTGTAAAATATAACAGAAATACTATTCTACAGTATACCGTTGCCACTGAACCTCAAGAAACTCGTGAAATTTTTACACGGAAACTCTTAAAACTTAGCACTAAAACTGATGAAATATGAAACTAAACACAGGAACTTAAAAAACCAGATGAAACTCATCACTGAAACTAATAAAACTCATGTATACCTGCTCGAAATATAACCCAACGAAAATGCTGTAATTCCGTCGCTGTCTCGACCGATCGAAGACGCAGGAAACTCTGTAGGATGCCGGGCGGGTCTAATCATGCGCGGCATAGGTGGATCCACATGGACGCGGTGCGTCGCTCGTCGCTTGGCCCGTGCCCGGCCGCCCCTCCGCGGAGTGCCTGCCAGTCGTGCCGAGTGCCGACCCGCCCGGCCTGGAACCTAATGCCGGGAGCAGACGAATCTCACTTCTTGCGGTCTGCGGGTGGTAAATCAGCTGCTCCTTGTCGGTTTCTTTTTTGTTTTTTGGACGGGGAGTTGCATGTTACCCTCTGCATTTTAACAGGTCCTCAAATATCCAGCCCGGCGATCTACAAACAAAAAAGAAGAAGACCCAATCCGGCCATTAAATATGTTCGATTTTTAAGTGGCTGACATAGGAAGCCCATACGCCAAGCTTTTGAGGAAATGAAATATACATAGGATGGCCGTAGTCCCAAATTAAGGATACCAACCGTAGCATGGAAAGAGGTACTCTGTTGTTCACTTTTATAATTTTTATTTTTTTGGATAATCTTATTTATAAATATAAGGATTGTATGTAGATTTAATGAGACTTTTCTTTTCCACCTCTGGTTATTTTTTCCTCAATCATATGCATTTATTCATTACCATCCATATAAAATATATCTTTCATCTTCCAAGATAAATAAGTGAGGATATCTATGTTATTTTCTCTCGTACTTTTCTCAATTTCAACACAACATTAATTCTTGTGCAAAATCAAAACACACCTTATAAAAATGAATGGAGGGAGCACAATACAACGCAATATCACTACTTACGTTCCAAAAATAGATGTAATGTAATATTGCAATAAAACTTTTACAAAAAAAATTAACTACAAACGTACATAAGATTAATTTGATTTCTACGATAGATATAATGTTAGCATTTTTTAACTTGTTACTAACGTATAATTAAAAAATAATAGTCAGCGATATGCATTGAAGACCGTATCGATATCTAAAATAACATCTATTTTTGAAACAAGGCAATTCTCACTGACAGGTGTATTTCTTCTTCTTTTTTTGAAATTTATACAAGACATATTTCTGTCAATTGTTGTGTGGTGGACAATCTCATTTTCTGTAAAGAACAGGCAGGATTACGGTCTAGTTTTCAATTAATGGCAGGAGGAAATATCAAAGCAATAGTAGTAGAACCCTACTCGTTTGTATTAGGATAACAACGCATATGCCTTACGAGTCAGACTAGCCTTTAGTACACAAATCACGTGCTATAATTTGATTCCCTTTGCGCGATGGCATGGCCCGCCCAAAGTAAATCGCGGGGTCATTTCGACGGCCGACGGCTGCGAGGCGCGAGATGGCGACTCCCCACAGGATGGTTTGGCGAAGCCACGCGACTTTAGACCCGGTGCTACTAATGGCTGCCCCATGCCGGTGACTGGGTCGTCACGCGCCGGCCTCCCTGGACCAGACACTGACCGGGAGCAAGCGAAAGCGAAGCCGTGAACGGTTTGTTCCTTTGTCTGAAAAGTTCCTTGCTACGCCTTGATACTACTAACAATCCGCGAAATGTTAACATTGGCAAAATTAGCCAATGGCACCCAAAATTGTCACTCTGTCAGCTCTGGTTCCTCCCCCGCGA
This sequence comes from Rhipidocladum racemiflorum, assembly GCA_036346355.1. NCBI lineage: Eukaryota > Viridiplantae > Streptophyta > Magnoliopsida > Poales > Poaceae > Rhipidocladum > Rhipidocladum racemiflorum. Next base: position 62,012,255 of record CM070576.1, on the reverse strand, counting down.
AAATGTGGAAAAGGGGGAAATAATGAAAATGGTAAGAAGAAGAAAGAAGAGTAGATTACAATACACATGCGGCTCGCGCTGTAGCTATCAACACCGATCGGAGTGATCATTCGATTGCTTGATGTCCGTGTCGATAAGTAAGCGCGACAGCTCGTCTCCGCCGCCCGCGGCAACTCTGTCGTTGCTCTCCTTGGTGGCGACGTCTGCTCCGGTGAGCTGCTTCGAGCGCTTGGCCTCGGCGGCCCAGTCTGTCCGCCCGATGACCAGCAGCATGCGCACCATGCAGGTGGCCTGCGCCGCGAGGAGCCCGAACCACAGGCCCTTGAAGTCGTAGTGGAGCCAGAACGCCAGGACGAGCGCCACGGGAGTACCGACGAGGTAGAATGACCGGAGGTTGATGCTGGCGGCGTCCTTGGGCCGCGCGCTGCCGCGGAGCACGCCGCACCCCGTCGTCTGCGGGCAGTTGCCGAGCTCGCACAGGCCCAGGATCGGGAGCGCCGACGCGGTGAGCGCGACGATCGCTGGGTCGGCCGTGAACATGCTCGCCCACACGTTCCGCACGAGGAACGCGAAAGCGGAGGCGAAGGCGCCGAACGCGAACCCAAGCATGAGCCCCACCGTGGCGGCTCGGCTCGCCTCCTCGGGCTGGCCCGCGCCGAGCTCGTTGCTGACGCGGGTGGACACGCCGGAGCTGAGCGACGAAGGGAAGATGTATATAAGTGACGTGGTCTGGATCAGGATGCCCATGGACGCCACCGTAGCCTGCGGGTTCAGCAGCAGGCCGCACAGCAGGATCATGATCTCGTACCACCACCACTCGAGGCAGACGCTCACGCAGCTCGGCAGCGCGAGGCTAATGAGCTCGCCCCAGCCGCGAAAGCTTTCGGCGGAGAGCACGAATCCGCCGGTGCGCTTGTGGACGCCTTTGAAGAAGATGTAAGCAAGGAGTAAGAGGAGCAGGTTCAAGTTTGCCAACACGGACGCCAATGCCACCCCCCTGATGCCGAGGCCGAGGACGGTCACGAGCACGTAGTTGATGGGTAGGTGGATGGCAATGGCGAGCGTGGCGCACACGGTGAGAGGCAGGTTTATGGACTGCGTCCGGAGGTATATCCGCACCGGATGGAGGAATGCCTGGAGGACGAGGTCAGGGAGCGACGCGAGAATGTAGGTCTCGGCGACCTCGGCGATGCCGGCGTCCTGGCCACAGAGTAGGAGCAGAGGCCGCATGTGCACCCACAGGCCACCGATGGGGACGGCGGCCGCGATGAGGAGGAGCACCGTCCGCTGCATGGTGACGCCGAGAAGCGAGTAATTGACAGCGCCGAATGCCTGCCCGCAAATCGGCTCCATGCCCATGGCGAGGCCGGAGAGGACAGAGTAACCGGTGATATTCGCAAAGCCGATGGCGAGGGAGCCGCCGGCGAGGGCCAGCCCGCCTAGGCGGCCGAGGAAGAGCATCGAAATCATGGAGCGGAGGTAGAGCAGGAGCCCCGTCAGGATCATCGGGAATGCGAGGGCAAGAATGGACCGCGCCTCGCCCCGGGCTGCATAAGTCGACATCGGCGGCGTCATCGGGAACGCGACGCCCAGGGAAACGGACCAAGCTTCCTTTACCGCCTTGGCCAGCCGCCCCGGCGGCTTGCACGCGAGCACCGGCGCCGCCTCCTTCTCGTCCGCGGCAACCTGGACGACGACCTCCCCCGCCTTGGCGAGCAAGGGCGTGATGATGACGCAGCACCCATGAGACTGCGGGTCATCCGGGCAAGCCACCGTGGCGCCTGCGAAGTACGTCATAGCTGAAACAGAGGAGTGCTCTGCTTCGCTGCTCGTTGCCCTCGCGGCGCGTGCGTGCGGTTTTGGGAGGATGTTGCAGAGAGCTTTTACGACGCTTGTTGGTAACTCCCTGGCAATTTACGAGATGCTACTACTCCAGTACGTGCAGTTTTTATAAGAGAGAGAGAGAGAAAGAGAGAGAGAGGGCGTTTTTGCTTTGTCTCCCCTCTGGAAGCTTGGGTGTTTGGTTGGTGGACTTGTGTGCCGTGCGGGGGGATGTGAAGCCCGGCTAGTGCTTTATATAGGCGCGAGAGCGAGGAGGGCGCCGTGGTGGTATACTGGTATCGCACATGGTTTCACGCCTTTCTCCTCGTTAGTGTGGGCACTTTCATAGCTTCAGTCCTTTCACAGTTCTCGGATGGTTTTCTCATCGTCGTTGTCGTGTGCCGCCAATACGAATTATCTTCCATTTCCCTCATGAATTCTTGTACCTGCGCGTTCGACAACAGTACCAATTTAGAGCATAAATTGTACAAGATGTGCTTATACTACTAAACTTTCTATTTTAAAAAATAGCTTTAGGTTATCCGAGACAAATGGTGCTTGTACCCGCAGTACTAGTATTCCCTCCATCCAAACTTATAAGATATATTTTTTAATGATCTTGTCCGTCAACATAGGACGTATTCCATGTTTCGATAAAAAATTAGTGTGATATTTCATTTATACCCCTAATAAATATCTAGATTTACTTAATATTATCTATATGTATACATTGAATAAAAAATTAGTGTGATATTTCATTTAGTGCAATTGAGTATACTTGCATATGATCTGTACAAACAATTTCATATGCCCAAGATGTTTTGGTCGGCAAAAGCCGTAATAAGTCATATTCGGAGTGATCACTTAAAACGCTTTTTAAACCATACCTAGTTAGTAGTAGTAAAATTATACTAGTTGGAACATTTACAAAGTAATCAAGCTTAGCTAGCTATTTGAGGCTGTGAGCTAAGGTGCTCTGCATCTTGCCGCCCTTGCTGCAGTTTATCGTTAAAAATACGCAAGCACTTCTAATTAAGGCCCCGTTTGGCAATTTGGAACCGGATCGTTTCTACTAGATTCTGAAAGAAGCCAACCAAACGGGATAAAGCTCGGAAAGATTCTCCTCGGAACATTTCTTCTTTTTCCACTCTGTTGTTTAATCGGTCTCAACCTCGTTCCACCTGAAACGTTTCTACCAAGAATCTGGAACCGTTTCCATTTCTACTAGAATCTGAAACCGTACCAAACAGGGCTTAAGTCGGGAGAAACGGCCGAGAAGCATGTTTAAAACCAGGTGCATGGAAAAATGAAAATTTTCCTGTTCTGGCGCATCCGTGTTTTTTTCCCTCTAAAAATAGCCCTCTTGCGTTCAGAATTTCAAAAATACCCTATCTTCTACCGCGAAAAACCTGACAGGTGATATGTGTCACCTGCCACGGTCTCATAGCGCGGAAGGGAGTGGTCAGCGCGGGAGCGCAGTAGGTGGTCAGGCCCACCAACCTTCAGTGCACGGGGAGCATGGAAGCACGCAGGTCGTGTCCTTCGCCCTCGCGCTGCTCGCACGCACCGCCCGCCCCACCCGCACGCCACGTGCTTCGCGTTGTGCCCGCGCTCGCTAATGCTATCGTGGAGCCAGCCACTTCCTACACTATCAGACCGCATCATCTCCTGAGTCTTCTGCGGTGGATGCTATTTTTGAAAATTTTGTTATCCGGAGGATATTTTTAGAAGAAAAAAAAGCAAGTAGGTTTACTACGGTAAATACTTCTGAAAAAATAGGGACTCAAGTTGCAAGTGTGTGGTTTCACTTACCCAATCCAGCAACGATTTAATCATTTCTGCTTGGATGTTCTCCGCATCATTACTCATTAGCCTCACCCAACCTAGTAGCCGATTTTGGAGTACCCAATCCAGCAACTATTTAATCATTTCTGCTTGGATGATCTCATCAAGTAGCCTCACCCAACCTAGTAGCCGCTTTTGGAGCAGATGTGCACTATCAATAATGCTTATAAATATAAAGTCTATAGTTTAAATAATCTTATTTAGAAATATGAGGATTGTACGTAAATTTAATTAGCATTTCATACCATATCTTTATTTATTTTCTCAATCATATACATTTATTCATTACCATCTGGACAGTATTATTGCTTATTTTTTCAAGACAATTAAGAGGAGTATGTAAGTTATTTTTTTCTTACGTCTTTCTCAATTTTATTGTAACATTAATCCTTATGTAAAATTAAAAATACGATTTATATTTATTAAATGAGGAGTAATTGATCTGCTTATATGGATAGCATCATTATCTTGATACGTGCGTGCAACATGACATGTTACGCGTTAGGAAATCTAGGCCTCTGCCTTGCAAGTTGGGTCAGCAGCCAACATGCAGTCAGTATGTGCGCATCGGCTTGGTAAGGCACTAAAGGCATATATGGGGAATGCACCTTTGCAAACAAGCGGCCGTATACTACTAACCGATCACTGGGAATTTTCGGGGTCCATGACCAGTCTACTTGCAATAGCACCGGCCTTGTCTGCACCAATGACCAACCGGCATGGTCCATGGCCTGGCCAACGGCTGAGATTGGCCGATGCAGCGATGCGGTGGTTGTTAGGTTGTGCTCACAAAATATCGTAAAGGATCTTTTTGTAAATTTGTAGGAATCTATCCGTAATTAAAAAAAAACAGAGGGATTTTTTCGCAAAATAGGCTGGCAACACATGGGGGCTCTGCCGGCTCCTTTCCTCCGGAGCTTAATATACGAAGTATGTGGTCATTTCGGGTGGTTAAATGGTAGTCTCTGTCATCACAGAGCGATGTCAAATGAATGAACGACATACTGCCACGTCAGCTTAACACGATATCTATCACCAATTCAATTGACAACAGAAGGGACAAATCATCATTTGAAATGGCACAGAAGGGACAAATCATCATTTGAAATGGCAACAAAGGCCCTGCACCATCTGGCGCCATTTCAAATGGTGACAAACGTCAACATTTAACTCACACGAGTGGCCAACCGAATGGGGACTCACATCAATTCCGTCAAAACATAAAGAGAAGGAGAAGAGGAGAGGGGAGGAAAAGGGAAGAACAGGAAAAGAGAGGAGAAGGAGTGGATCTTTCTATTTTAGAGCTTGTGAAATCATGTGCTGAAAAATTGGCTCAGTGATAAATTTAGCATTGCAAAGTGGTTGTGCTCATGGTATGCGTGGTGCTTGTGCATGTTCAGTTTCAGATGATTACTTGATATGTTTGTGATAGCATGGTAATGATTTTGCTTGATGTAATGCGCTCATGTGAGTATTTGCATGAACTGACATTGAGTCAAGTTGGGAAGAACTTGTGCTCATACACGGTCTCGTATTTGTTCATATGAAGGTATTGCTTGAGGGTGAATGTGGTCGATGACGGAGATCGGAACTAGATTCTGGGATGAATTGAGGTTCGGACGATCAAGGATATCATGTGAAACGTTTGGACTAGAGAACAGTGCACGTAAAGTCGAGGACGACGCATCGTAGCGGCAGGTGGGCCGTACGCGTGCATATGAGTTTTGGGTTGTGTGCATGTATTGGATTATGTGTAATTGGGTCAGGTGGATATATATGCATATATTTAATTAGAGATAAGAAATTAGAGTTAAGTAACTATCTAAATGGAGTCGTACCCCTGGTTGAAAAAAAAGCACAAAATAGACAAAAATGCATAGGGCGACTTGCATGCTGCAGTACTCACGAATTGTTACAGTAATCATGAATTGCTAAAGTAATCATGAATTGCTACAGCGATCAGTGCGCGCGTAAGAGAAACAAAGAGGAGATTGAAGAGAGGAAAAATAGAGAAAAGGAGAAGAAAATTAAGGAAAATTTGGGAGATTATTTGAGGATGCTCTGGAGACATCTTGTGAACACATCCAAGCAATAAAGATTAAGTTTTGCAAGTTGATGTGTTGGTAATCTGTTCCTCTTTTTATTCTTCGTTTGCATGCCTGTTTTGGTTTATAGATTGATTCATTATTTCACTATGATAATTTTGATTTGATCCATTCAAAACCTTTTTAGGGCATCAAGTGATTGATTTGAAAAGTCTGATTGGTCAATTCCTCGTAGATCCTGATTAATCTCATAATTAGGGTTTGATCAATTTTCATCATTATTTGGTACAGTCAAATTGCGATTGATCCGATTGAGATGATTCTTGTTGGGTTAGTTGAAATTGAATATAGTTTCTATAGTCCAAATTTCAGGTCAATACAATGGTGGGATATTCAAAAATTAATGTTGCGGTGAACGCATATCAATTTGTTTTCGTGGAAATCTAAGCAATTTTTCATAATTCGTTTAGGGGTAAAGTGTATAACCTCTGCAAAGTGTCAAACCTATTCGAATAGCCGTGTCTGCAGTATTGGACAATACTTAGGAATTATAGTCAAGAGTTATATTTTTTGACAAAAAGAACTTGGGAATGGAGGCAGTATGCCTATGAAAATATGGAAATTGGTTAAAGGTTGTGGGATGATTTATTGTGAAATAAATGAGAAACTTACTAGTGTTAATATTTATTTTACTACTTTTCAATATATTTATGCTATTCATTTGTAAATGCTGCTTTATTGCAAAATAACTAATTTAACCATTCATTTGGAATAAGGCATGCATTTAGTTAATAGACTTGTATTCTGTGTGCAACTTATTGAGTGCTTTATGTACTCACCCTCTTTCAACAATCCAAATACCAGTTGAAGAAGAGTCTACGCTAGCTTTTGAGGAGGAGTCAATCAATTAGGGTGCAAACATTGTTAGTTGTCTATGTATCTGGACCCGAATGTGCAAATCCGGACCCTCTGTGTTTTCAGCACTAATCCAGGATCACGCTAGTGCACACAGTCTCAACATCGATGAATATCACAATCATACACAACGGAATAGTAAATAAGTCTTTATTATAACAAAAGCGGCTGAGTCAACCTTATAGTTAACTTACAAAAGTACGCCTCGCAGGGCAAAGTCTTTATTAAATAAACTGCAGCGGAATTAAATAAACTCGTGGCGTCAACCAATATGCCACAAGCAACTGACTAGGCTCGCCCTAGTTCGTCGGCTCCTCCTGAAACTCCTCCTCCAAGTTGGCGTTGATTCTTCCTCCACTGATGTTTGTATTGTGACAAGGGTGAGTACTTAAAGCACTCAGCAAGTCATGTACAGAATGCAAGTCTAATAACTACATGCATGGCTTATTCCAACAGCAGGCTAAAGGGTTCTTTTGCAATAAGCAACATTCATAAATAACAGTAGTAGATTGGAAGCAGTAAAACAATAATAATTTTCACAATTACTTTCTTAAGTAAAGCATTTCTCATCCTAAACCAGTTCATTATTTCCATACCAAGTATCCATACACCAAGTTCATTTTTATAAAATTCTAACCCTTGACTGTAATTCCTAAGCAATGTCCAATACCGTGAACCCGGCTATTCGAATAGGTTGTACACTCTGCAGAGGTTATACACTTTACCCACAAGATACAATCAAACACCACAAAGGCGAGTGATCGTAACAAAGCCTTTACAATGCTCCTTCTAGACCCAGTACTGCCCGCTGAGGTTTCAACACTGATGGGACTGGTTACCACTCTCAGGTAGGGTTATAAATTTCGTTTTGGGATAAATCTCGGAGGTGGCCAAAATCCGAAATCTCGGCGAGATTCGGAAATTTCGGACAAAATCTGGCCGAAATACAAAAACCAAATTTAAAATCCGTTTTTTTTTCAACCGGGAAATCCGAGATCTCGGGCGAAATCACCGAGATCTCGGTCCACATTAAACCGACTGAAAAATGGTCCAAAACATATCAAAAAATTTTGAATTTTTTTTGGATGGTCCTGACATATCACTAATGTTCCCATAAAAATTTCAGATGATGATCAAGCATGAGGAATTTTTTAAAAATCTAACAGTGGTAATATCATGATAAAAACCTTGTGTAAAGTTAGTTTTTGATTTTTAAAATGTAACAAATGAAGTTTTTGGAAACCTAATAGTGGTAATTTCATGTTTTTGGAAAGTTTTCTATAGATTCCTATATATTATATAGATAATACCTTATTAGGACATATTGAATGTCAAATGGCAGATACTGAAGTGAAATATCCTCCATAAGTGACTTGAATGAACAATTGGACTAATACCTATCCCAGGAAAATATTTCATGGATTAATGGTTCGTGGAATAAGATAATTCTTGTAGCATTTAAGTGCATCATTGCTTGTGGTTGTTCCTAGTTCTAGGATTATTGGTATACTAGGATGATCCCTCATCCTACCAATTTTAATGTCATTAAAAAAAGAAGCATAACATGGTTTATTCTATGTTCTTGTTGGAGATGTATGATGTATCCTGGTCACATACTGCTACTGTAGAAAAGGGGATTAATATTTATAGTTTTATATGGGTTTGAATCTATGATTTCATGTGGTTTGTAACCCATAAACAAATAGTAGTTTTTCATTCCCCAATCACTCCGGACTCTCATGGGGAAGAAATTAGATCCTGTCTAAGTTAGTGTGAAATTTTTTGAAGGCTACAATAGTGAAAAATTCTCTGTTGTTTCAATGCACTAGAAAAGTTCCTATGTATTAAAAAAAGTTCAAACCACTTTTAAAAAATTTGAAAATTTTTGTGAATGGTCCTAACACATCCATAATATTCCCATAAATTTTTTAGAAGATAATCAATTTTGAAAAATTTTAAAAAATTCGAAAAGTCCTTACTGACAAATTGAACCGACCAAAAAATGGTCAAAAACATGTTGAAATTTTTTGAAATTTTTTGTGGATGATCTTGATCCTAAACCCAATCAAATATAATGCATAAAAATGAAAATCCGGCAAAAAAACTACCAAATATCGCCCGAAATCTCCGAGATCTTGCCGAGAAATCTGAGATTTTGAATTTTTCAATTTTTTTTAATTCCACCGGGATTTTGAAACTCGTCCCTGGCCGAAATCCATGATTTCGCCGAGATTTCACCAAAATTCGCCATGATTTTAAACCATGCTCTCTGGCCCCCGTCTTGCACTATGTGAGTCTACCCGTACACCCGGAACCCACACCACCACGACAGTACCGAAATCTAGACGTCACAAATTAATCAGTTAGGTCTGTCCATTCCAGACTTGTGGTTGTATGCTAGACTCGGTTCAAATTCTTGCAAGGTTAAATCCTTAATATGACCAAAGCAAGACTACCCAAAGAAGTTCACAAAGTGTCAAAAATCAGCAAAAACCAAATACGACTTCCCATGTGCCACTCCTGGCCCACCAGAAATAATCTTGCCACTTGCCTCAGTCTAAATCATTTTATCACCCCGTTGATTTACTATGCACCACGTGCCATCAACATCATCAATAACACCTATCATATCTTTCATAGACATGTTCCATATCTCATTAAGTCAAATTTAACATTTAATAGTCCAAAACGGTGTTATCGACATGTTGCAGGGCTAAGCATACTATTTACGACCTACTTAACCCATGGCAATTTATTAATGTCCAACTAATATTTCATAATCTAGGGTGACAAATTATTCATGTCATACAATTATTATAGACAAGGTGGCATACAACAAGTAGGTCGCATAGCTAATCCCAGAATTATTTAAAAGCATTTTAATAAAACTAGCATGCACTAATTAAATCAACATAGTTTTAAAAAGTGGGATCAATATGGTCAAAGCACAACTTGCCTTGGAAAAACCGACGGCTCAGATTCAACCTAAACTCACGTGTATAGATCTACATGGCCAAATCCGATCCGTTCAACTCAGATCGGACGGCTAAGATTGGATCTGATCCGTGCGGCTTTGGCACCGACGTGGATAGTCCCGGTGCTTGCCACGTGGAAGCATCTGGACCACACATTACGGATCGAATGGCTACGCTTAAATCTAATGCTAACACGCGAATTAAATCTAACTGTACAACTTAGATCTAACGGCTGAGATCTACTCTAATACGCAACAGTTCAAACCACGCGGATCAATCTAAACTGCACGATCTCGATCCAACGGCCAAGACCTGATCTAACATGCTTCACTACGGATCTACGTGGCTCACTCTGATACGTTAGATCTAAATCTAACGGTCAAGATTAGATCTAAGCCTAAGTTATGAGAATCAATCTAAACCGTTCATCTTAGATCTAATGGCACAGAATGGATCTATCCTACGACTCAGGAAAGCGAACGTGTGGGCTAACCTGGACTGCACGATGGAGATCTGACGGCCGGTGGAGTTCGCTAAGGTCGACGAGGGCGCGGCGAAGCTCGACCACCGGAGACGAAGACGATGACTTGCTCCGTGGTGTTCTAGGGTTGCTCTGACGACGTGAAGACCCTCTCCCGAAGCGCCTCGAGGTGGCAGATCCGAATCTAGGCGCAAAAGCGGCGGAGACGGCTCAACGGCGACGCAAAACGCCAAAACCCGTGGCGGCTCCTCTTCCGACTCCAACGAGAAATCCCGGGTGCGGCAGAGCTCTACGGCCAACGGCGGCTAGGGCAAACAGTGAGAGAGGAAAGGGCGAACCTCGGACGACAACCTGGTCATTAAATACCGGCCCAGACGTCGAGATAGGTGCGGAAATCGCAGCGGATTCGGTTCAGCCGGCGGAGTCCAGCGCGGATACGAGTAGGCAACGTGGCGTCATCGCAAGCGTCCAAACGAAATCGATTCGATGGTTCACAGGCTTCGAACACGCGGCGAAACCTCGGCCAACGGATCAGAATCGGACGGTCCACACACGCACGTGACGTGGACGAGCCACGGCCGTTGGATCCCGATCCAACGGTGGATGCGATTCGGTTTAGGTTTGGGCGCGGCGCGGTAACGGGTTTGTGGGTTGGGTCCTGGCGGCTCAACCCGTTAGGGTTCCAATTTTAATTTTAATTTCTTTTTCTTTTTTATTCTTTAAATTAATTCCAGGAATTCACATAAATCAAGAAAAATAGCAAAATGCTCAGGAAAATTCTGGAAAATATTTTGAGATATTTTGGACTCAAATAAAATATTTCCAATAAAACTTTATTTGAAATTTTTAAATATTTAAATAACTCAAGAAAGGAATTAATTCAAATAAATTCCAGAAAATCCCAAAAATTGGGTGGTTAATGGTAAGGGACGTGGAATGATTTGCGAAGTTACAATCTACCCCTGTGAGAACGCCAAAGCAAGTCGTCCCATCAACATCTCGGTGAGGAGGTCATCTTTCGAGGTGGGGATCCAGGAGTCAGCACACCTTGCACTACGATGTATCACTCATAACTATGCCGATGAGCTACAGCAGGCAGTGTTCAGGTATCATCCCCAGGGAGGAGCTACTCGCAGAGACAGGATCAGGGAAGAGGAAGATGCTACCATCATTCATTTTTCTCAGCTCGCCACAGCTCAGGAGGACATGATGAAGACTACCACTCATAACTTATCGTTGTTGGCCTTCAACAAATTTGTTACTAAAGGGATAAGGTTTATTTTGAATTATGGTCGTAGACACGTTATGTTGAGTAGGCTTGTAATATATGGACCCAATTTTCATAGTGATATATTGACTCGGTCAACCGACCTTTTTAAGATAGCTCAATTAAGGTCGTTCATACTGTTAATTTCAAGAAAAATGTCAATGGACAGTAAGAAAACTACGTTTGACTGTAGTAGATCTTGCCATGATAAGCTGGTCGTTGAAAATCATATAGATTGAGAGAGCATGGACGAAGACAGAAAGCTTGAGTTTCAATTCAGGTAGCGTAAAAAGTATATGTTGAATCGTCGTGCCCCCCACATAGTGATAAATCAGAAAAATGAGGAGATATGCATAAATACATACACGTCAATGCTTGAGGTCTTCAGATAACCGGAATCTAGTCATATTAAGAAAAAGGTGGAAACTAATTATGTTGTCACTGCATGGTTGGTTAGTCTTTGAAAATCATCTTGATGTTATTTAAAGATAGGCGAAAACTACGTCCAGCGAATGCAAATAAATTTGGTTTGACCGTACCTGCTTTGAACTAAATAATGAATAGTGCATACTTAAGAGGAAAAAACATCGTAGTCAACACCACATTTTTTATTTATGTGATCGGAGTTTCTACTATTTGACATTGAAAAGGGTTAAAGGACGCACAGCGAAGTTGCACAAAACAGAGGATAACTAGGGCTCAAGAAGAGCTTTTGTAAGAGAAACATCACAAAACAGTTGCACAAGCCTCTCTCTCTCTCTCTCTCTCTCTCTCTCTCATCTCGATCTCGATCTCGAAACAACAGTTGGAAAGTTTTGCACAAGCCTCTCTCTCTCTCTCTCTCTCTCTCTCTCATCTCGATCTCGAAACAACAGTTGGAAAGTTTCGTGCTTTCATACTGAATTCAAGCTACTAGTCCACAGTCTTAAATTGTCAAAAGATTTATGGGTGTAGATCTAGCATTAACACGTACTCTGTACTCGTCAACCACTCATATAGACGACTTGCCGATGTGGTGTGAGACTTTTTTTTAATGACACAGTTACAATAAAAGAAAGGTTTTAGAGTATAAACTGTGTTAGTTCTATAATTAGTAGATAACACGTACTTTTACAAATTGAGATCACATCAATACACCATATATTATTATATATCATAGAGGAAGCAGTTATATATAATATTTTTTCAAACCAAAATGTACTTGCAGTGGAAAGCATTTTCAACTTGTAGTTTGCCTTTTTCCCAAGGGGCATTTGGATATTTGCCACTCTAGGAATTGGAAATTCGATGGCATGTTGAAAATCATGCCATTGAGTGGCATTTTTTACACATGCCATCGAATTTTTAGATTGAGGAGTGGCATATATCAAATTATTCCTTTTCCCAATGTTCCCACATGCAACTGACAAGGTAAATCCTAGAAGAATTTGTAGTCGTTATTCCTGTAACCTGCGTCAAAACGTAAATCCTTGGGGTATTCTGACTCATCACCTAAAAGCAACAATAATAGCAAGTTGAGTACAATTTGTGCTCGCAAGACTTTAGTAAAACCTATAATACATGTAGGCTGTATATCAAGGAAAGCTGCTACAGTTCTTCTGCATAAAGCTAATTTGAATTAAAGTACCGAATAATGGATTAAAAGTATAACTTAACCTATAATAGATTGATAGGTATATAAAAATAACAAGTATATAAGCATAATGTAATAACTCACAGTCCTTCGTGAGCAACTTATCATCCAGTGCCAACCATGGCATATCATCTGTAACAACTTTTCAAAACATTTCCATTATCCATTTTCAATTTGATCCAATCCATTTTAAGAAAAATATGAAAATATATAATTAGTGCTGACGCACCAAGATTCCCATGAGCGCGGGAATGGCTTTTCAAAAAGATTATCATTCTGTAGAGATATACATCTTTACCCACAAGATATATCCTCTTTTTTATATAGCTTTTTAACATACTTCCTTTGGTGTGCCGCAGAAAGTCTATAACATAACTGTTACATTACATATTCCTAACTTTGCATTAGTCTGGTGACGACAAATCATTGCTATGGCGGCAGAAAAAACACACCCAAGACAAGTCATCTCTTTTGTTCACACAGGAAGTCTGTCCCTTCCACACTCATTTCTCTACATAGTGAGGCGTACACCATTGCATTGGTATGTGTTTGACCCACACCTTTGTGTGAACATCCCTACGAGCAACTTCTGTCCAAAAGCCCGTGCTACTTCGGTCTTTCAATGTGTAAAGTTAGTTCTAAGTAACTTAATAAGTTAAGGTCGTCCCATACCAGCCTTGTGGTTGTACGGTAATTCTTAGATTTAACGAACACTTAGTTCGGTCCTTAATCGATCCGGGCGAGAAATCTCCCCTGTCTATGTATAGGTTAAATGCACTTCCGGCTATTGCCAATAGCCCGCATCAAAATTATATTTTTATTTTTAATTAAAATACCATTGATCATAATATCCATTATGTTCAACATTTATTTCCAATATGTCTAAAGTTTAAATTCATTACGAACAACAAAACCATCTGTTCGTATCCCAATCTAAAGTATGGCTAAATGAATATACCAATTTCACATTTTTGTGTGTTCATCCACAATATAGGATTATCAAGGTTAACGTGTCAACATTAATTAAGGAAATCTATCAATAAGGGTTACATCTACCGAGACACACAAAATAGTAATGTTTACAACATAGCGCATGCATGCAAACATTTGACAAACATTTTAAAATGATGTGATCAATATGATAAAGGGGGTGCTTGCTTTGCTTATTATTGTTTTCGACAAAGTCGAGGTCGTAATTGGTGTCGTCAACAACGATGTCAGAAGCATTTGTGGGTACACGTTGTTTAACGGGAAACATTACAAATAGTAAAATAACCACTTTTCAATAAGGGCAAAAGAAATCAAACTTAAAATCAAATTAAATTTTCTACATAAAACAAGTATGGTTTCGGGTTAGGGTTTCATGATTTATTCGTACTTATGAATAGTAGTCTTAAGTTTTGTTACAGTGAAGCTACTTGTTTTCGTGAATTATTTATTTTTATTTTACAAATTCAAGAAGTTAAAATTATATATATGAATATGTTTAATTTCGAATTAAAGATGCTAAAATTATTTAGATTGGAGACAATTAAACATAAAGTCACCATGTAGCATACTACATGTAATTTAACATTACACCCTAAGTATTTTTGCATATCTAGGTTGTTTATTACCTTAATGATATAAAAAAATTGGTTGCACACAATTTGGAGTTCAACTATTCAAAGTTATACATATTTGAAAATTTAATACATTGGAACTACCTTTTATTTAGAACAAAAATCTAAAATAATTTAAAATCTAAATATTTTTACATATTTGGGTTTCCTATGACCTATGGATTCTATCAAAATTGGTCTAATTCAATTTGGAGTTCATTTGCACAAAATCTGTGTAAAGCTTATTTTAAACCTTCTCTTTAAATTTGAAATTCAAAATTATACATTGGTCAAATTTAAAATATTTTTTGCATATTTGAAAACTACGTGATTAAACAAAAATTTAGAAATTAATTTTATTTGATTTGGAGCTAAAATACAAAGATACATGTGTTTTAGGTTCGAGGTTCCTAAATTTTTCCAAACAGGAAAATACATTTTCAAATGGAGAAAGCACATTTCCATTTTCAGAATGCTTTAAATCAACCACGCACTGACATTGGGCCCCATGTGGTAGTGGGTGCGTGTGGCGCTTGACTCTAACAGGCAGGGCCCAAAAGGCTGCGTGTGAAGGCGTGTATGTGCGGTTGCCGTGCGGGGTCCACATGGCATAGGGCCAAGGTAGTGGAGGTAGTAGCCGAGCATGCCAACAACGAGCCGAGGCTAGAGATGAGGAAGACATGCACCGTGGAGGTAGGTCTATGGTTGTTGAAATTTAAAATCACTTGGGACGTCTTGATCGGTTGGGTATGGAGATGCCTCGGTTGAAGGGAATTTAGGAATGGGGGCACATAGAAGAAATGAAGCTGAGATTTGGTGGCGGCGGTGATGTGGCCGGAGTGGAAGAAGAAAGTAGTTTAGCGCTTGGTTCAGGGTTGAAGAGGTCGGGAAGTAGGTTGCAACAGTTCAAGAGATGTGCTTTTCTCTTTACATAGCCGATTAGGGAGATTATGCTTGGGATTTCGTTGAATGTGGCCGGCGGCTGGTCGTAGCCATGGTGCGAAATTCAAGGCGTGACCACGCACGGCATGGGCAAAACAGCGAGGTGGAGAGGGGTGTCAGGGCTTGATGAGGCCTTGATTTGCACATAGTTGCACCAAGAAACAAACAAGAATTGGAGGCAGTGCGGGAGCTCGAAGCTTTGACCGGAGAGGGAGAGCGAAGAAAGGAGGAGGATAGGTGGGGGATGAAGAACTGATGTGTGGGCTGCAGGTCCACGTGTTAGTGAGAGAGATGGAGAGGGGTGGTTGTGCAATGGGTTCGGGCATAAATGGGGGCCACGGGTCAATCTGCACGGGGTCTTAGGCTGGTCGGCTGGGTAATAAATGGGGGGGGGCATATGTTAGTCAAAGCAATGAGCTCAAACTCAATTTGGTCATAAGAGCGTTAATTTGGGGCATCAAATCATCGTAAAAAATTTTATAACTTTTTATTTATGATCCTAGGTAAGTTTATTACTTTGTTTAAAATTTTGGGGTAAAAAATCCATGTATATAAATTATTAAAATTTTGACAGTAGGGATTGTTCCAGATTTTAGTTTATGTAAATGATTTAATTTAATATCTAGATTAAGTTAATAAGTTTTGAAACTTTTTTTAAAATTTTTAAATGACTTAATGATACTTGCATAAAAATTTCAGATTTAATACTTTAGTAATTATGTTCTAATAAATATTTGAAACAAATGTTTATAGTTAGTATATGGTAAAAATTTTAGCTACATTAAAGTTAACTAATATTTTATAAGAATCTTCCTTTATACTGTTGGTGGTCAAAACTCATTAATGAAAACATCTTTTCTTTAATTAATTGTGTTCACACACATTTTGACTGCACAATATTGTTTCCAGAGATTTCTATTAATTTAATAATATTTTTACAGATTTTTACTTGTACTTTTTACTAAGTCAATCGAAACGATCTTTCAATAAAGAAAACTCCAAAAAGCTAAGTAAATTCAGAAAATTAAAGAATAAAGTAATTACACATTTTTGAATTTTATTTTATTTTTTATTTAAATTTTGGGACGTTCAACGCCCGTTTTTGAAGTCATCGAAATGAACATTTGGATGTATCGACGACATACGCCCTCGAAGAGACAGAAACATAACATGACCGCCAAGAAGAATAGAAACGCCGCAAGCAACGTCAATCGGCTTCACTTCTGCAGTCAATGGAGTACGTAAAACGTGAGAACGAAAGAAGAAAACCTTTAATTAGCTAGGCGACACTACCATGGAGCCGGAGACTGTGGGTGTAGTGTGCTCCGTGGGAGGCACGGGCACAGTTACGGTCTCGGCGGGGCAAGCGACCGGTGCAAGTTGCTGCCGCCTTGCTGGTGACTGCACGCAGCAACACCGCGCGATCACGAACCCGACGTCGCTCGCGCGCGCACGCGACGGAGAGGGAAAGCGCCACCGCCCGACATCTCCCTGTCCCCGCGCCCACCACAGCTGCAGATCGCGTCGAACGAGCGAAGCCTTGAACCGTTCCGACCACCCCCAACTGGCGCGATCGTTTTTACCGCGCGACTGCCTTCCAAAAGTCTCGCCCGGCCGTGCCGAGGAGAAGACACGCTACGCTACAGCACGACTGTTTTTGCCTGCCGACATGGCGAAAAAAAGAGGGAGGGAGGGAGGCAGGCATGCATAGCACGACTGTTTTTGGAGACGAAGATTTCTTCTTCGCTGATGAACTGGTGTGATGGTTGCTTACGAATCACTCTTGGCACAAATGTTTGAAGATTTCTCGCTCAGTAGGCCGATATGTTCCGGTTACTAAATAGTAAAGGATACATAGACATGAATTTTTTTTATATATATATATATAACTAGCCGATTGGCCAACTGCACGGTTTGGTGTAGTATAGTATAACTTTATGCCAAATTTCAAAAATTATAGTTTTGCAATCTAAATTTGAATTTAGGATATTTGATCTTATATTTAATTAGTAATTAAATTTCATTTAAGATCTCTCTCCTTGTGTGTGAAAGAGAGGATCGAGAGGTATTTATTGAGCACATTTAGGCCCCCTTTGGCATCTTGAAACCGAACTGTTTCTACTAGAATCTGGGGGAAACTCAGCCAAACGGGCTAAAACTCAGAACGATTCTCCTCGGAACGTTTCTTTTTTTTTCCATGCCGTGGCTGAATCACCCTCAACCCCGTTTCATTAGTTTCTACTAGAATCTGAAACCGTACCAAACGGTTTGCAGAAAGTGATTCTGATTCTACCTGAAATGTTTCTACCAAGAATCTGGAACCGTTTCCGTTTCTACTAGAATCTGGAACCATACCAAACGGGGCCTTAGACTCTCAACCGTTCCATTATACATGATGCTATCTTTTATTTTGAATTAATATATTCTAAACCAACTATTAATAAGTGTAAGTTTTTAAAATTAGGATCGACCAAATCAAGCGTTCGATATGTTTTTTTAGATCTTTTTCAAATTAATATATCTCTAAGACAACTATCGAATCTAAGCCTTTAAAATTATGATCCATCAATATAAGAGTCGGATGTTTTTATTTTTACGATGCTTTTCAGCATATTTATCTTTTTTTTTTCTTAGCAGCAGTAAAAAGCCTACGGTCTACTTTTAATGTATAATAGATCTCGAAATTAATTTCTCCAAGGATATACTATTGAAAATTAACTTCAAACTGTTAAAAGACTACTAAATTTCAACGATATTAGCAAACTCATTTGACTTTTCAATCGTTTGGACAAACTTTAACTAGTATTACACTTGAAACATATTTTTCTTCTTTTTTACTATGAATGAAACATTTTTCAATGTAGGGTCATTTTTTTAGTAGTTTAGACTCGGTAAGTCCCGTAACTTCAACTAGTAATACTTGATATTGAATATATTTGGCAGTTTTTCTAGTTTCAATTGCAGTTTCTAGTGGGAATCGAGCATGAGAGTTCCAGCCGCAATAAACAGAAGTTAAAAGTCAAAATACAACGGTCAAAATCTAGATGTGGTTAGTGTATTTTTTAAAAAAAAGAAAAAGAAAAAGTCATATATGAAACGGGTCGCGTTAACCTTGCAATAAAATATCTCGATCTGATTCGGCCTGTCATTGGTCTTATATATACAGTACAGCATGGAGATGAATTTGGAACCAGATTATATATTATATTAGTTTGACAACATATTGTGTTCAATAAGCATAAGGTATGTTTAAAATGCAGGAATTTTTACAATAAACAGTATAACTCCAAAAATGTAGAAAAAAAATCTCATGTTAAAAAAAATGCTCATATAAATTTAAGGTTTTTGGTAAACTCAGTTTTGAGTCGACCGTGAAAACTTATTGCATTTGCTTCTTTGTAGAAGATGGAAGATGGCTTAATAACCTTAGGTGCGAATATATATATTTCAATGAGATCCACATAAAAAAATTGCAAGAAAGTATATAGTTTTTAGCGTATTTTATAAATTATACACGCACATAAAAAGGCGTATGTCTAAAAAAGTATACATATCACCTCTGAAAAAAAATTTAAATATCATCTCTGTTGCACGAGATACTCCCAACGTTGTGAGATACGGCATATAGAGTAATTACTTTAGGAGTAGAAAAAAGGCTTTCTATGTATGTGTGTATATATATTTTCAATAACGACTAAAGGTAAAATATAGTAGTTGTCTATTTGTTTGTCGTCTAGAAGACATTTGGCAGGAGGCCACGAAAGCCGACTTCTCACATAGCACCTGAAGTCCTGGAAGTATTTGGTATTATACATGCATGCTATGAAATTTGTTGTGTAAAGTCTAGAGTGATTAATTCTTTTTGACCAAGCTATGTCAGCACAGTTCGCTTTCGTTATGTGAACTGAGGCATGGCATGTCAAACAAAGCTAACGCAAGGCTGACCAAAGTAGACTTTAATTGCAATCTAAGCAAACTATATATGCACCTTGTTTTTAGATTGCGTGATGAGTTTAACAGCATATGCATGACTTACCTTTCGCCGACAGGGTAAAGCAATGCATTACCTACCCAGATCGGATCAGTGTTGTAAGATATTGCACAAGCATAAACGATTTCAAAGATTTAGATGAATCTCATAGAGATCAAAATAATGACGCGTAAACGATCATAACTAGAGACAGAGATTTAGCGCAGCTGACAACGGATTTCTTAAGCACGACCTCAAAAAAGTACAAAAGATAGTTATTCTCTCACATCCCTCTCGATCCTTTTAATTAGGACCATCGGAATCTTGCTTTATATAAACATATAGTGCTAAAGAAGAACCTAGCTTCTAATCCATTCATGTGTATCTTGTTTTGGATGAGTTAGTTTGTGGCTTAGGTTCTCCATGATTATCCTTTATGACTTTATATAGTGCCCCCCCTAATTCTCCACCAAAAAGAAGTCAAAATCTTAATCCTATTAGAATTCATGTAAGAATCCTTGTAGCATACCTCTCTAAGTCCTAGATTAGGATATAAGTCACCCTACTCAACAATAATATAAGTATGTAGGTACGCAGACACGTGGTTGGAGGTGATCTTTTGTTCATGTTAGTTATTAATTATGGTGACTCATATCAAGTCTTTTTAGGATCTGTAAAGGTGTACTAGATGAGTCATAGTACAATTAGGATTTCTACTTTCTTTTATAGTAGGATTCCTACTTGCTTTGAAGGAGGACTAAGGGACACTAATACAGAAAGGCTTATATTAGACGCCTCATCACAGATGGTTCTATGATAATGAACATCACTGATGGTTCTATAGTGGAACGGTTAGTGACATCATCGCAGACGGTACTTTTCATAAATCGTCAGTGATATACGGCAATATCATAGACGGTTCTAGTATAACACCATCAGTGATGACTCCTGTAGCTATCACAGACGGTTTTAAACTAAAATCGTCTATGATTCTACCCATCACAGGTGGTTCTAACTATGAACCGTCTATGATATGAACCGAGACCACTCTATAAACACACCAACAGATGGTTTGTCACGCAGACCTCGCCTCCAGCGCATTTCGCCTCCACTAAACCCTAGCCCCCAGCAACCTCCTCCCCATGACCTCCTTGGCGACCTCCTCCCAGCCGGTGTCCTCCCCGTCGGCGACCTCCTCCCCGGTGACCTCCTCCTCCTCCCCCTCGGTGACCTCCTCCTCCTCCCCTCGAGCCCGTGCTCAATTTGATTCGGTGAATCCTCTATGTTGTCGTGTCTTTATCATGTGATTTCTATGGATAATTGGTAAAATAGTATAAAAGATCAATCTCTACCTAGGGCATGCTTGTGATTGTGAAGCATCATCATGTGTTCATATTAAATATTTAATGAGTATGAAAAACACATATATCACCTTCTGCCTATGTTACTAATTAGGCATTCCATTAGAGAGAAATGGAGGTTGCCCTTTTTACCGAAGTATTTGGTAATTTAGGTAGCTTGTAATAAAACTTACTTTGTCAATAGTGACATCATAAGTTACTTTCTATTAGTTCTTCGTTTCAATTTAGGTTGAATTGATTTGAATGAGATTATGAACCAGAATAAAGTTTCAATTATTATTTATTATGTCATTGTCTGAAATTTGTTTAATCTGTGCAAGTTCCTTCTCTTGTATATATTAAAATGTATTAGGCCAACACTTATGCATTTACTTTCTATAAAAAAGAACTATGCGCATCAATCAAGTAGCACTTATGATGAGAATCAATCATCATGTTATATAAGCATGCTCTCTTTATTCCTATATGTGTCCGATCTAAATTAATTGAAATCTGATTTGGTAAAATAAACAACATGGAAAAGCTGTTATAAGCTAAACAAAAACTTGAGGTGGATATCGAACAACTGAAGGGTAAGTCTAAGTTAATAGAAAATATTTATGAGATAAAACAAGAGCTGAAAGGCATAGATGACAAATTGCAAGCTATTGAATCTCTTAATACGTTACTCATCATTAAGGGCCGCAGGGCGAATGTAGAGTTGGAAGAAGCTAAAGCTGAGCTTACAGAAGTAATATAAAAGTTTCTAGTATTTAATTCAATGTGGTTACCGATAATATACCAAGACACCCTTTTCACAACAAGATGGTTGCTTTTGTAAGGATTAAGAGATATGATTAGAATTCAATCGGTTATTGGTGTCAAACAAATGGGCATTGTGCCGGAGTTGTGGAACTTCAGGGAGAACCGAAAAGCCTCTGTTGCGGAAGCTATGACTCATATGATGGTAGACACAAAAAAGCCCTGAGGTCTTCTTATCTTGATCTATGAAATATATATCTTGTCAATGTATTGTCACCTCACATTATCCTTAATATTTGCTCATCTTGAATGCAACAACTTAATAGTGTCTTGCTAGTTGAAACCAAATGTTTTTCCTACACCCCTCAGCAGAACTTCCATCATTAGTATCTATTGTTCGAAATTTTCATCTGCTTAGATATTTCTTCAACTACATTTATAAGGCACAATTAGTTATAGATTTTGTAATTGAATATCTAAACATCCTAGATGCATCGAGACAATAGCTTGTCTGATCAGGATCATATTAAAATATAAAGTTTTGTAGCACTTTCATCTCCTTTTTTATTATAATGTTGGTGGATTCAAAGGCAAAATCCATTTCATTTCATGGTTCGTCCTCAATGTTGTCATGCGCTTATTTATCGCTATCACTTTATCCTCATCCCTGAGAGAATACCACACGAAGCCTATTTTCACTCTGGCTTTATGCAAAAAACAGGTTTATTTTGATGGTTCTCTATTTTATAAAATATAAAGTTAATTAAGTCATCGTATATCCGATGGCTTAATCAACTATTTATTTAACAAAATAGAGAACTATCGAAATAATCCTATTCCTGCACAATACCATAGTGAAAATAGGTTGCCTATGGTATTCTTGTCTGGGATGAGGATGAAGTGGAAACGATAAATCAGAGCAACGTTCAGGATGAACTATGAAATGAAATTGATTTTGCCTTGGAAATTATCAACATTATAATAAAAAAAAGATGAAAGCACTACAAATATTCATATTTTAAGACAATCCTCATAAGATAAGATGTCGCCTCGATGCATTTATGATGTTTAGAAATTCAATTATGAAATCTAGAACTGGTTGTGCCTTGCAAATATCATTGCAGAAGAAAATTTTGGAAAATAAATACTAATGAAGAAAGTTCTACTGATGGTGTAGGGAAAAAAGGGGATCACAAACAGTTCTAGATAAAAATCATTTGTGATATACAGCATCACAGACGGTTCTAGTTAAAAACTATCTGTGATGTCATAGTATCATAGACGGTTTCTAACCAAAACCGTTTGTGATGTTGTATATCACAGACGGTGTCCAAATCATCTGTGATATGTCATTAATTATATCACAAACGGTTTGGAAAATCATCTGTGATGACGGTTACAAACCTTCTGTGATGTTATAATCTGTAGTAGTGGGAGCTATATAAACCCATGAGGTGGTCATGGAGAACCCAAACAACCATAAAGCCACAAGACAACTTATTCAAAGCAAGAGTTGCATGAGAGGATTAGATGCTAAGTTATTCTTTAGCACTAGATTCTTGTATAGGATAAGGATCCAAAATAATGCGAACGGTGGCCCGATCTTCCAAAGGTAATAGTAGATCAATTGATGGAGAACTTGACGTTGATGATTTGGCTTCCAATCAGAACTGGTCCAAACCCTACAATCGCTACACCATGGCTCCGTTGGTTATCAACCATGCACAAATATGGTTGACCTTGCTAATAAGGCTTATCCCTACATGCAAATTGAGAACACAAGCAAGAACATAGAAGATGCAATTTGAAATCACAAATTATATTAAGCACACGAGTTGGGGTTCCACAAACTGATGTACGATGAAAAGCTAACAAAGTCTAGATATAATCTAAGCAAAACCCAAGTGTTTAAGGCAGCGGCTACTGAGTATATGAGAGGGAGGGACATGAGAGGAATGAGCTAGGGTTTTATGTGGCCAGGGGACACACACAAGCTGGGCTTGGACCCCCACACGCTTACAAGGCCCGAAACAGGCCAAAACAATGATGTGACACATTGTTTTAATGGTTTTGGCTAACCCACAATGAATCTAGGGCTGAAACTAGGTCCATTGGAAAGATCTCATTGTCATCTTTCTAACAAGCATAAAAATCCTCCATTGGACTCCGTATGAGGGAGATATGTCCATTTTAATGCAGTGCTATCTGCTGACTCCGAACTAAACACGAAGCCCGAATTGTGGACGACTTGGAGTCCAGCTTGATTTGGCATGGAAAGGGTGGAGTCCAGCTGGGGATGTGGTTGTGTGGAGGTGATGGTGCCCTTTGGAAAGTGCGCCAACTTGTAGTAGAGGTGGCGGGTTCGACTTGGCATCAATCTGAATTGCGCTAACAAACTGAGTGCCTATGGTTGTCCTAGTGGTGCTTCTCCCAAGTTCCTAAGTAGTAAAACATCACAAATATTTAGTAGCATCCCACCATCAATAATATTATTATGAACAGTGAGAAATGAGCTCACCTCATGGTTAAATTTACGTGCATGAGCTCCTGTCATAGGACCATGATGTATGAGCGTATCCAAAGAAGTGATGTCCTCGTCATCCTCCCCCTCTTGAATTGGAGTCATCCTCAACTCAAGCTCATCCTCTTCTCCCATGTACAGCTTTAAATTTGAAATGTTAAACACGGGACTAACCCCAGAATCTTCAGGCAACTCAAGGTTATATGCATTATCATTAATCTTTTCAAGTATTTTAAAAGGACCATCAGCTCGAAGCATTAATTTAGACTTTCTCAAATCTGGTAACCTATCTTTTCTCAAATATAGCCAAACAAGATCACCTGGTTCAAAAGATAAAAGTTTTCTACCTTGGCTACCAGCAATCTTATACTTCCCAATCATCTTTTCTGTGTTCTCCTTAGTTGTTTCATGCATTTTCAAAATAAATTTAGCACACTTCTTAGCATCTAAATTCACCTTTTCAGAAGTAGGCAATGGCAAAAGATCAATTGGAACACGAGGATTAAACACATACACTAACTAAAATGGACTTACCTTAGTGGTAGAGTGTACCGACCTATTATAAGCAAACTCAACGTGCGGACTCTTTCCACAACTTCAAATTCTTCTTTAAAATAGTCTTCAACATGATTGACAATGTACGGTTGATGACATTCATTTGTTCGTCAGTTTGGAGATGACATGTAGTAGAAAATAGCAGCTTTGTCCCCAATTTATTCCATAAACTTCTCCAAAAGTGACTCAAGAACTTAGTGTCACGATTTGAAACAATTGTGTTTGGCACCCCATGTAGGTGTACAATATCCCTGAAAAACAAATCAGCATTGTTTGTAGCATCATCACTCTTATGACAAGGTATAAAGTGTGCCATTTTAGAAAATCAGTCCACAATCACAAAGATACTATCACTCCCCCTCTTTGTCCTAGGCAACCCTAAAATAAAGTCAATAGAAATATTCTCCCATGGAACACTAGAAATAGGAAGAGGCATATAAAGACCATGTGGATTAGAGTGAGACTTAGTTTTGTTGCACATAGTGCTCAGCGTTGCATCTCATATTTGGCCAAAAGAAATGTCCGGCCAGTACATCTTCAATTTTCTTCACTCCAAAATGGCTTATGAAACCACCTCCATGCGTTTTCTGCAAAAACAAAAGGCAAATAGAGCTAGTTGGAACACATAGCTTGTTTAGTACGATCTAACAATCCATCATTCAACACATATTTATTCCATATTCTTCCTTCTCTACAGTTTTCAAGGGCATCTTTGAAGTCCAAATCAGTAGCATGTAACTCTTTTATTGTTTCTAAACCAAAAATTTTATGATCAAGTTGAGACAGCATAGTATATCGCCTAGATAATGCATCATCAATTACATTGTATTTATCCCTCTTGTCTATAATAAAATATGAAAATGACTATGAATTCAACTCATTTAGCATGTTGTTTATTAGTTTGGTTTGACTTCTAATATGCTTCAAAGATTTATGATCAGAATGAATAACGAACTCCTTAGGCCAAAGATAGTCTTACCATGTTTCTAATACTCGCACTAAAGCATACAATTCTTTATCATAAGTGGAGTAATTCAAAGTTAGCCCATTCAATTTCTCACTAAAATAAGCAACAGGTTTACCTTCTTGTAGCAGCACACCTCATATCCTAATTCCGCTAGCATCACATTCTAATTCAAACGTCTTACCAAAATCTGGAAGTTGGAGGTGCATGTGTAAGCTTCTCTTTCAGCATGTTAAAAGCTTATTCTTATGCTGGTCCCCATTGAAAAGGTATTCCCTTCTTTGTCAACTCATTTAGCAGGGCAGCAATGGTGCTGAAATCTTTCAAGAAACACCTATGGAATCCTGCATGACCATGAAAACTTCTCACCTGTGTGACTGCCTCGGGGGTTGGCCAGCTCTGATGGCTTCAATTTTTGCTTTGTTCACTTCAATTCCCTATAGAGTAACAACATAGCCAAGAAAAGGGACTCGAGCATCTCTCAAGATTATCAAACAAACGTGCATCTATCAAAAAATTAAAAACAGCACGCGAATGTTCTATGTGTTTTTTATGTGACTTGTTATAAATCAAAATAAACCACCACAAATTTTCCAAAGAAAGCATGTAGAACTTCATTCATCAAACGCATGAAAGTGCTAGGTGCATTAGTTAAACCAAAAGGTATAACTAATCACTCATATAAATCGAACTTGGTTTTAAATGCTATTTTCCATTCATCTCCCAATTTCATTCTAATCTGGTGGTATACACTAAGCAAGTCAATCTTTGTGAAAATAATAGAACCACTTAACTCATCAAGCATGTCATCTAACGTAGGAATAGGATGATGATACCTTATTATGATATTATTAATAGCTCTACAATCAACACACATACACAAACTACCGTCCTTCTTAGAAACCAAAAGAACAAGAATGGCACATGGACTAAGGCTTTCCCGTACATACCCTCAGTCCAAAAGTTCTTGGACTTATCGCTAAATTTTCTTAGTCTCCTCTGGATTTGTCCTATAAACCTCATGGTTTGGCAAAGTAGCTCCAGGGATCAAATCAATTTGTTGCTCAATACCTCTAATAGGTGGCAGCCGGAGGTATCTCAGCCGGAAACACATCCTCATACTCCTACAAAAGGTTAATGACAACATGAGGCAATGAGCTAGGTATATCATCAAGTGAAAATAAAGCCTCTTTGCACATTAAAGCATAGCACGGTGCATCATTCTCATTAATTTCAGCAAGATCAGACTTGGTAGAAAGCATAACGCCACCTTTCAATGTAATTCCGTCGGACCTAGAACTAGGTGCTTTCTTGTCTTTCTTGGGTGGAAAAATGTTCTTAGCTACTTGCTGATTTTCAGACTCTAGCGCACTCTCTTTTTTCTCATTTTCAGCTATCTCTTTATCACATTACATAATTTCAGTAGGTGTCATAGGAAGCAAAGTGATTTTCTTTCCTTTGTGCATAAGAGTGTATTTATTACTTCTACCATGATGAGTTGCATCAATATCAAATTCCCACAAATGCCCTAATAAAAGTAAACATGATTGCATAGGGACTATGCCAAAATCAGTAAAATCATGATATGTTCCAATGAAAAAAATGCACTCTCGCAGTTTATGTTACCTTCACCTTACCGCTGTTGTTGAACCATTGAATATGGTATGGATGAGGATGCACACATGTGGTCAAGCAAAGCTTCTTGACCAGATCTGAACTCAGCAAGTTATTGCAGCTCCCACCATCAATTATCACACGAACATGATGGTCCTGGAAGATGAGATAAATCTAAAACAAATTATGGCGTTGTAGCTTCTCCATTTGCTCCATTTGAGTACTCAACACTCGCTGAACAATTATGGTCCTGTAATTCTCCGTGGCTGCGATCCCTAAAATCTCCTCACCGTCACTGTCCATCTTATGGTCATCTTCATTATCTGCAAGGTTAGCTGCAAGAGCATATTAATCATCAACATCACTAGCACTAATGTACCCACCTTCTTCCGTTGCAATGTACGCTTGCCGACTTGCGAAATCCTTCATGACATGACCAATTCCCTTGCAACGGTGGCACACAATCTTAGTCGTACGACCCATGGAAGCAACCGATGAAGAGCTCTTCATTGGTGCATGCACACTAGTAGATTTACTCATCTCGGGTGTGCGTGATGGTGGTGGCGGTGCTGCTGAATGTGCCCTACTCGTAGAGAGGATAGTAGACCGAGTAGCGGGAGGCAGGGTTGATTTGGCTTGCCCCGACATTGATTTTGGTATAGATATACTACCAAAGTTGCACCTTGTCCCTTGTTGTCTTCCCTACAATTCTTTTTCCACCAACATAGCAAGATGGAACAATCTATTGATATCGTTATATTCTTTGTAATCAATTATATCCTGAATTTCACGTCATAAACCCCCATAAAAATGAGCCATCTTATCTTCTTCATCCTCAAATATCTCACAACACAACATGCTTATTTGTAACTCTTGATAGTACTACTCTACAGATTTATTACTTTGCTTCAAGGATTGCAATTTCTTACTTAAATCATGTTTATAAGGAGGAATAAATCTATTATGCATAGCTCGCTTTAATCTATCACATGTATCAGGTTGTAAGCCAAAATTTACTACTTCATTCCACCAAATGATAGTAAAATCTTTGAACCCGTTAGTAGCTTGTTCGAAACATCCCAAAATAGTGATGTGGCACATTGTTTTGATGATTTCGGCTGACCTACAATGAATCTGGGGCTAGGAATAGATCCATTAAAAAGATCTTGTCATTATCTGTCTAACAAGAATAAGAACTCCTCCATTGGACTACATTGAGAGAGAGATGCCTATTTTAATGCAGTGCTATCTGCTGGAATAGAAAATCTAATTTTTTAATGTGCTTAATTTTGAATTTTCTTGGCATTATTTGTTTTTCTTGGGTTTTTATTCTAAAGAAAAGTCTTTTATAATGAATTAGTAAAAAAGTAAATGTAAGAAAGTAAAAAATATAAATAAAAATTATATCAAAATATAAGAAGTCTCTAGATCCCTTTTTCTATAGTTAAAAGAAATATTAACACACTAATGAATGAAAAGAAATGAGAATTAATAGATTTTGACTGAAAATAGTAGCATGTAAGATTTTTGAAAAAACAATATACATAGTTTATCTCAAGCTAAAAATTTTACCATATATTTCTTAGAGTAATTTCAAACTCTAATAGCAATATCAAAAATTAATACTTAGCTTTACTGCCTTTTAAAATTTAAAAACTAAAAACTAGAAATTTTGAAAATTACAATATTATATTTATTAGAAAATAAATATGCAAGATCTCAATCAAAAAAATTTCCATAAGAACACTTAAAGCATAAAAAAACTTCCCAAAAATTTACAAAACTTCCTGATCTAATTTAGATACCCAAATAAATGAAAAACAGAGAATAGTGAATTGGACAGTCCAACTTGTTAGAATTATTAGAATTTCTATACAAAATATTTTAACTAGAAAATTTTATAGAGCCTAGAGAACTCTCTTGAGACTTCCTACAAAATTTTGGCAAAAATTAGGACATAATTTAATGGGAGAATTAAATGCTAAATCATGTGTTGTCCCATGGGAGAAAACCCGATTGCCCTTTTCTTTGCTTCTCTGACCAATGGGACCCACCCCTGGCTGACCCCTACTTGCCAGAGCCTTGCTCTCCCTAGCCCTTCTTCCCTAATGATCCTGCATAGACAAGTTGCCTCCAACTCCTCTGTTCTCGATCAAAACCAACCAAACCTTGCGTGAACTCGACGCACCGACTTCTCTCAATGCCGTATTCAGCCAAGAAGAAGGTCACCATCACCATTACTCCTACCAAGTCACAGTAATTCCACACAAACATGGACCAAGTGCGGCGCCACTGTTCCTTCATCGGTTCACACCCGAGCGCCCTGTTGCCATTGCCTCTCCTCTCTTATAAAGGTCGGCCCAGGGCTCCCCAAGACTTCTGCATACTCCTCCATCCTCCCCTACCGAACTGAACTTCAATTTTGCCACCAATCCCCAAGAAATAGCAAGAAAGGGGTAAAGCAAATTGGGCATCTTGGTGAAGTAATTATTCGATTCAATCAAGCCATAGCACATTAAGCACACACATATCATACTCCCCTACTCAATTTCAATTTTGCCGTGCCATAGCTTCACCGTGACCACCATCTTCTCCCTCCTCTCTAGCCACTCGGTGACAGACCATGTCGAGCAAGATACGCCATAGCCAATAGGTGAAATGAGTTCCTCTCGTCACCCTGATGCTCACCCCTATCTCCCCCTAGCTCAAATGCGCACCTAGCACCACCATGGCTCATCGTCGTCTCGTCCACTGCATGCTCGTACCGTCGCCTCTCCTCGGTGTGTGCTAAGCCCCGTTGAGTGGTGCCCTAGGTTCCCCTAGAGTTCCTCTTGCTCACATCATCCTCAGCCGCCAGCTTCCGCCCTCCTTTTGCTATCGGCGAGGTCCCTTGTGCCACCCCCGGTCTCGGGTCACTGAAGTGCTGGCCCCGTTCGTCAGCCACACGAACCTCACACTCACGTAGTCACCGACTAGTGGGGCCACATGATCAACCTCCCACTCATGTCCACACACAGTCACAGAGGCACATGCCCCATATGTCGGTACGATGATTCAAAGGGGCAGCCAAAAATGGAATGGGTGTTTTCAATAAGAGAAAGTGTACTTTCCCTTTTTGGAAGTTACTAAAACCTAGAGCACTAATACACGCATATATTTTGCATCGTAGATTCAAATGAAATAAAAACAAGTTTATAAATTCATGTTAAATCATGTAGATTCTAAATATATTAGAATATTTTGAATTTGACCATTGTATAAATTTGAATTTCAAATTTAAAGAAAGGGCTAAAAACATGCTAAACACAAAATTTTTGGCAAATAGACCCCAAATTGAATGAAACAAACTTTGTTAGATTCCTAAGATCATAACCAATCCATTTCTAGAAAAATATTTAGACTGCAGTGTAATATCGAAGATCTTTGTCTAGGATTAAAGGAAGCCGTAGATGGAGGATTGGACCAGTAGGGCCTTATTTTAAGGGTTTTTTTCTCTCCTTGCGTCGCCTCATCCCCCCTTGCGCCCCCTCATCTCCCTCCCAAGAAGCAACCACCTCCTCCTCTCCCCCTAGTGCCCTTCCTCCTTCCAAACCATAAATCCCCTTTTCTCTCCCTGCTGCAAGATTCGAGGGATATTCGAGTTCGTTGTCGGGCTCGTCGATCTCCGGAAAGGTGGTGTGACTCCAGGAGTGGCTCCAACTTCGCGCCACTCTGCTACTCGTGGGTAAAGGCAAGTGTATCAACTAGAATGATGCTAGTATGTTGGTTGCTTGTTGGTGATCATCAATATGATTATGCTAATAATTATAGTTATGTTTATGAGTATGTCTAGGATGATGATTATGTTTATGATGATGCAAGTGATATGGCGATGGATGTAAGTATATGATTAGTGTTTATGTTGAAGATCTTGAAATTGTTGTGGTGAATGCATGTTGCATTGCATAGGTAAAAGAGAAATGCTAAATGAACATGTTGCATTCATATCACGGATATGAGAGTATGTCAATGCTTATGATTATGATTATGGCTATGAGGGTTATATTTTGGATATGAGAATATGTCAATGCTCATAGATATGGCTACGAGGATGTTGGAAAAGAATGCAACTTGAAATTTGTCCATGTCAATTGCATATGTGCACTCATGATGGAAGAGGCGACCCATGTTGATACAGGCCTCTATGCTCACATATAGTGAGCATGAAAGACCTACCTCGTAGTCCCATCCACAGGGATGGATGGGAGCGAGTCAGTAAGAGTTGGCCCCTCCACAGGATGGAAGGGAATGAGAGGGTGCACATCGACGGGTGTGCACTCAGCTATACCGGTATAAGCTATGAAAGGTGCATATGAGCATGCAAGCATATTCGCATTGCATATCATTGGTAATGATGAATGGTTGTTAATGTGGTGATTGTGTTAAAGGTGAAAACTGGCTTGATATTGTTTCTGGTAAGCCTATTCGCGTTGCATAGCATTGGTAATGAGGAATGGTTGATAGTGTGATAAATGGTGAAAACAAGCATGATTAAAGGCAAAGAAATGGTAAGTGAATGTGTTTATATTCTTATGTGATTATCAAGATGTTTATACTCTTACATGATTATCATTCAATGTTATCAATTATCTTGATTATTATCGTGTGTGTTATATGCTTTGATATGATGCACTTTGCTGAGTCTTTGGACTCACGCTTGTTGTTTAATGTTTTTTTAGGTACCTTGAGCTCGGCATTTGGGAAGGGGATGTAGCATCATCTTTGCAAGTGAACTCACTCAATTTAGACAACCACATATTTAAGCTTCATATAATAGTTTCCTTCTAGTGGTTTGTGTCGTTGATTATACTTCGTTCATATCTAGTTAATGGATGGTTTGGAGTAGGTGGTTTGTCATCTTAATTTTTATCCTGTTAATTATTGTTCTCGGCGTATAGTGCTCTTTTGTGGTTGAATTAGTATGTCGTTTAGGCTTATTATTGTTATCTTTCATTGTTTTCCCTATGATTATTCTTTAGTTGATGAATAGTGATTAACTAGAAGTTTAAGATATTGCTGAAATTTTATTTGAGTTGTTTTGTTAATCATAGATGAATTACTTACTGAGAGTATGATATTCGGTTTGTGTTTTAGTGGTTTAAAAGTCTTGTTGCCGCTGAATTAAATTACTAGAATCTCATTCTAGTTGTTTTTATGCATGCGGTTGTTTATCTTCAAGTTGTTTAGATATTTGTGCTCATGTTCGTTACTCATAGTTTATTGTTGGAAATTGATTGGATATGTAGAATACTTAATGATTTTTGTGGTATAATTTTAGCATCTCTTAGCATTTGAACTTGTAGTAGTAACATTCAGGGCACGTGAGGTGCCGGGGTGTTACATGGAGTCTAGTTTGAATTAACTTTACAAATAGGTTACTTTTCAATGCATTAAAAACTCAAATAGTAATAATTATTATTATATGCAAATTCAAATTTTAGTAAAACCAATTCCTATGCCCTATTACGACCATGATGAACCTGATAATGCAAAAGTATTTCATGTTTGGTTAAGTTTGAATCAACTTATAAATTACCTTGCTTCAATACATATAATAGGCCTAACTTTCATAAATAAATGTTAACACATGTAAAATCCATTTTTAAACACTCCATAGGTCCATATTAACTAATCCTGCAAAAATATTTATTGCTTAACTTAGATTGAACAAAAACCCTAAATGGCTTTGCTCTCTATGTACATAGTTAAAACATGAATAATTTATACTAATATATATATATATATATATATAGAGCCAGTTTTTAAATGTCCCCTAGGGCAAGACCACTAAATATTATAAAAATCATTATGATTGGTCACAGTATGTACTTGGGATCCTTAATTAGGAAACATGCTTTTATGTAATATACACATAAGGATTCAAGATGTAAACAAACAAAATGGCACAAATAGATGTTAATATATATACAATTAGTTTTTTAAATACTCTTTATGTCAAGACCACCTAATGCAGTAAAGATAATCATATTTAAACATGCTTTGCATTTTATTCCTATTAGGAACCTAAATTCTTATCATACACACTTCAGGGTTTATAACATGAACAAACAAGTTTAAGTAATAAGAAAACAACCCTAGAAGTCATTTTATCACCAAAATCTTCTTAAAATCATAAACCTATGCCCTATAACAGGTAGCCCATTTGAGTTAACCATTTGTAGCCTTTTCTAAGCAAACATCACGAGTTGTAAAGATCAATGAATAAATCTGTTAAAACCTCGAGACTGCACCCTCGTGCAAATAATTGAACCTGAATCCTATTTTTATTAAAAGTAAAGCTAACCTCAATTGAAAACCCAAACCTAGTAATTACAAGCGACCCACAAAGACCATGACATCAATTCTTATGATCTATTAAAGTGATAGTCTATATGTTTGTGGAAAAATATTTAAGGTAAAGTACTATCTGCACATAACATACTATATGATAACTTATGTCTTAACCTTAAAAATATCCAAATAATTTTAGCCTCTTGAATTCATAAATAAACACACACACACACACACACACACACACACACACACACACACACAATTTTAACTTCTTGAATTTGAAAGAGCGTCAGCTGTTTGGACCAGGCATCATTAATGAAGTAAAAGAGAAAGTCAGACTTATACGAGGAAAGCTTAGGATAGCTCAATCTAGACAAAAGAATTATGCTGATAATTGCCGAAGGGAATTGATTTTTGAACCATGAGATAATGTGTATCTTAGAGTCACCCCTCTCCGAGGTGTAAAGAGATTTGATAATAAAGAAAAACTTGTGCCAAGGTATGTGGGACCATACCCAATATTGGCAAAGAGGGGAGAAGTTGCTTACCAGTTGAGTTTGTTAGCAGCACTATCGGGAATACACAATATCTTCCATGTATCGCAATTAAAGAAGTGCCTTCGAGTTTCGATAGAGCAAGCGCAGTTGGAAACTATCGATCTCCAAGAGGATCTAACTTATCAAGAGCATCCGATCAAGATTCTCAAGACAGCAGAGCGAGTCACCCGCAGTAGGATTTTCCGCTTTTGCAAAATTCAGTGGAGTAATCACTGAGAAGAAGAAGCTACTCGGAATACCCTAACCTCTTTGCTAGCCAATTCGAATCTCGGGTCAAGATTCTTTTTAAGGGGGATAGATTTGTAACACCCTAAAATTTTGAATTTTGATCGAGCTATTTATTTGTGAATTTTTTAGAATTTTCTGGAGTCTTTAAAAGTCTTTTCTTATTTTTGAATTTAAATAAATAATTTATTTAATATAAATAAATCTCAAATGGTGTTAAAAATATATGTTTTTAATTTCAAATATCTTAAAATATTTTTGGAAATTTTTGAGATTTACTTGCTATTTTCTGAGCTTGTTAGATTTTATGGAATAAAATTTATTGGAAAAGCTTGGAAAATGTCTTAAAGACTTTTGGGCCAAAATCCATTAGGGCCCAGCCCATACCTCTCCAAACCAAGCTCAGCCCAAATCGCAAATCCTAAGCCTTATGCAGCTGAGCCACCAGATTTTGATCGTGGGGCTGTGATTTCTTCGCGTAGCTGTGTGTTACCAGGCGCTGGATCACCGCCACGTGGAC
Organism: Rhipidocladum racemiflorum; assembly: GCA_036346355.1. Classification (NCBI taxonomy): domain Eukaryota; kingdom Viridiplantae; phylum Streptophyta; class Magnoliopsida; order Poales; family Poaceae; genus Rhipidocladum; species Rhipidocladum racemiflorum. The sequence goes on along the minus strand of CM070576.1, from coordinate 61,977,369 downwards.
ACACCGGATGAAGCCATGTGGCCCACCGTATATCTGCTGGACTCCACCACCACGTCGGTTACGCCACGAATACTGCGCCCTCATGCACTCGCCGAGGCCTATTTAAAGCACCACAACCCCTGAGCCGTGTTCTTCGTTTTCTACCAACTTGTTTGCCTCATTTTCCGTTGTTGGAGCTGCCGCAGTCCCACTTTAATTGCTCACCATAGTTTTCAAGTGCGTCGCCGTTGTTTTCGTGGGTTTTTGACGTTGTGAAGCCATCTCTGCCACGAACAAGGCCTGATCTTGGATCTTCTCATCAAGTTGCTTCGGATTTATGGGTCCTCGTCGCTGGGGAAGCTACTACATGCCATCAACCTCGTCTTCATCTTCACTACCAGTGAGGGTCTCGCTGTTAGGTTTGCCACCGTCCTTTGCTATAAGCTCCGCCGTACTATCCAACCAGATCTCTCGGATGTGTGTCGCGTGTCGCGCTTGTGTTGTGCCGCGCGTGCATGCTTGCACCATTTGCTCGCGTCAACATGTGTGCTGATCAAAGCCCCCAGAGACCGCACCCACCATAAACCAGCATTGTTCCGTGGACTGGGTCTATAGATTATGGGCCCACATGTCAGCTTGATATAGGTTTTTTGGATTTGTATTTAATTCGGGTAATTAGAGCAATGACATGATAATTCGAGTTTCTTTTAGAAAATTAATTTGGTTGAAAATAAAAATAGTTGCTGACATCATCAGTGGGCAATAAATAGGATTTCTAGTGCCATTGTAACCCTAGGAGTATGCTTATGGTTATGTGATGACTATGAAAACAGTTAGGACATGCTTAGTCATGCTTAGACATGAATTTAAATTAATTTGGGTATTCGTGCTAAATGATGATTATATTGAAATTGAACACTGTGTTTTGAGGTTCCATATTGTCGGCGTACTAGCCAACAGGCACCTCCGAGACGGGTGCTTATGAGGTTCGGACGGGGGGCTTTCGGGGTAATCGCCTCGGAGTGGAAGACGTAGATGGTCGGAGCCCCGGGAGGCTCAGGCTTACGGGGGGACACGAGGAGTTTTACCCAGGTTCGGGCCCTCCGGGGAGTAATAGCCCTAGTCCTGCCGTTCTTGGTATTGCTAGTGTTCTTGTGGGAGAGGATGAAAACCTTACAGCCAAAGGATCGAACCCCTTCTCCCATGCACCCCGGCTTCCTTTTATACCTGGGCTGCTGGGGGCGCATGGGAGGCTTACACTGCAAGCCATACTCATTACACTGCCACGGGCGTAGTTAATGCGCCCGTCACTGTTCTTATGTCACATTAATATCTGCCGCAGCCGTCACAATCCTGCCTCGGGCCCCATGTCCACCAACGTCGCCCGTTCCGTCATGGGGTGAGGTGCGGCTGTGACGACTCCCGCAATTATGATGTGCCTGGGGAAGGCGTGCCACCATGCTGCAGCCTCTATGCTTCCGCATTTAATGCGCACGATTCGCATTAAATGTCCTTGATCTCTGCAGGACTATCCCGGGGATGGTGCGCCTAGCCTGTACGCCATGTGTCCGCTGGGGCGACCACATTGCTGGGCGCCCAGCGGCCTGGCCTGTACGCCACGTGTCCGCTGGGGCGACCACATTGCTGGGCGCCCAGCGCTGCTCGCTCAGACGCCACGTGTCGCTGGGCGATTACATTGCTGGCGCCAGCTGCTGCTCAGACGCTTACGTGTTCGCTGGGCGACCTCATTGTTGGCGCCAGCTGCTCGTTTCAGACGCCACGTGTCGGCTGGGCGACCATTATTGTTGGCGCCAGCTGCTCGCTCAGACGCTTACGTGTCGCTGGGCGACCTCGATCTTTGGCGCCAGCGCTCGCTCAGATGCTTACGTGTCGCTGGGCGACCACTGATGGCGCCAGCTGCTCGCTCAGACGCCACGTGTCATTGGGCGACCACATTGTTGGCGCCAGCTGCCTGGCTCAGACGCCACGTGTGCTGGGTGACCACCGTGGGGCTCTTTCTCTTGCCTTGGCGGCGGGCCCAAGCATGCCCTGGCCGCCACTTGACCGCTTTTTAGTGCGGGGGAGCGGGTACCTTGGTGTAGAATACGCCGACAGTAGCCCCCGGGCCCACCCAGGAGCGCTCTTCTTCTTCTTTAATTGGCGCCTTGAGAACCGCTCCGGCTCCCGGGTGGGGCCTTTCAAAAGCCCGCACGTCCCGCAAAAAAGATCCTCCGGCTTCTCCGATTCCCAGGCGGTTCGCGCGGTTACTTCCTCCTCGTAACCGCCACACGTTCCTTGGGATGCGCCCCCTTTACGAGGCTTTTAAACTTCCACATTTTCGAATCGCCGCGCCCTTTCGGTTTTCCCGCCGGTTCGTCTTCCGTGGCCTTATAAGAGGCCGATCGAGGGGGGAGTAGTTCTTCCTCCTTCTAACTCCCCTTACTCCGTCTCTTTCCGACGTCTTAGGTTCTCTTGCTTCTTTCCCTTTACTGTCGCGCTCCGATACCCCTCTCCCCCCAATGGCTCTGGTACTTCCCTCTTCGTCCATCGAGGAGGAGAGGGCCGGCAGGTTCTCCCAGAACATTACCGGGGGCACCCTTCGCCTCCGCGCCGGGACTGTTGAGCCTCGCTGTCGGCCTGGGGAAGTGGTTTTCTTCGGATGGCAGCTCCTTGCCGGCCTGCTACCGCCGGTCTCCGACTTTTATCTCTCTGTTCTCAACTTCTATGCCATTCACCACATCCACCTTCCTCCCAACTCTGTTATCCTCCTTTCTGCCTTTGCTCACTTCTGCGAGATGTTCGTGGGAGTGCTGCCCAACCTTCTCCTTTTTCGTTTCTTCTACACCCTTCGCGCTGCGGGCGGTACCCCGCAGGTCGCCGGGAGCTGTCACCTGCGGCTCCGTGGACGGATCGCTGGCGCTACCTTCCATTGACCGCCGTCCAATTGGAGGGATTGGCGCGCGAGTGGTCAGACGCCGAGGACGACAATGGCATTGAAGTGCCGAGCTTCCGCCGCCCGGCGGGTCAAGAACCCCAACTGGGGCTCCAGCGAGCGATGCGCCCGAGCTCAGGCGATGCTGGCCGCCGACTACCGCGGCGCGGGCCCGACGGGGCCATGGTAATCCGGGATTTTATTACCCGAGGTCAGGCTCTCGCGCCGCTCCCGCCACTGGCAAAGACATGGGCCAGGGCGATGGGACCCGAGTATCCCTGAGGTAACCTCGCTTCCACTGCATCACTCCTTGTTACTTCTATTTCCTTTCCTAAGCAAAACCCGATTCTAACAAAGATTTCCTCCCTCCTGCGATTCTTTTTCCTTTTTGTGTTGACAGCTGCCGGGAATTTAGCTGACGACGTGATCGACAGGTGGATGTTGTACTGGTTTATCCTATCCGCCCCGCCGCTTTCCGTGGCGCGTCCCACTTTGCCGGCCGTCCCGGGAGCGCGCGGCGATAATCCGCGCCGCTTTCGATGGATGCCATGGGCTCGCCTGGCCGTGATACGCCAGCGACCTTAACAATCCGATCCTCCTCCGTGGTGGCCAGGAGGGGCGACGAGTGAGGCGCAGCGCCGGACGATGACGCACGACTCCACCCATCCTTCCTAGAGGCCCCGCTTCCAGGCTCGGTGGCGAGGACTTCCACGTCGGCCGCGGGGCTTCTTCTTCGCGTAACGGGTTCCTCTGTGGTGGCGGGGGCTCGTCGGCCGTGAGGTCGTCGCCTTTGCCCCTGCCGGGCACGGACGATAGACCCTCCGCCGGTTCCTTTTGTACCGCCACCGCCACCGGCAGCGGTGGATCTTCCTCCGCCTCCGTTTTCACCGCCACCGTGGGTCGGCCTGCTTCCGCTCCGCTGCCGCCACGGGCCGTGGGCGGATCCGCTTCGCTCCGCCGCCACCAAAGAATGGGGCCGCGCACATCGGCCGGGCTGGCCGCTGGGGTCGGGTCTCAGATCGAGCGTGCCCGCTTCGAGGCCGGCGCCTAGGTATTCACCAGGAGACGCAAATGCAATATAAAAGTTCAAAAAATTTTTTAAGACTGATCCTTACCGTTGTTTCCCCTTTGTCCAGGGTTCCTACTCGATACCCCGCTGCCCGGCCGGGACGCTTGCGCCGCTGGCCGTCAGGGCTGGCGCTGATTGGGGTCGCTGAGCCTCAGATCGCCAGGCCGGCGCAAGCGGAGTCCTGTGGAGCCGCCGCCGCTGCCGTCGTTCAGACTAAGGCCTGCTTCGACCCGTCCCTACCCTGAACTCCCACCGCCTCCGTTCCCTCGTGACGCTGATGCTCTGGCGGCCCTCGGCGAGCTCTACTCCAAGACGAGCACTCGCCTGGTGACGAAAGCAGGAACGGTTGACGGAGGCGGAGTCAAATCAACCGCCTCCGCAAGGAGGTGGTGGACTCGCGCGATCGGGGCGGGCCGAGCTGCACTGGCGAACGGAGCGGCAGAGCAAAGCACCCGCCGCGCCGAGCGTCTCCCGCGAGTCGAGGCGGAGAGGGCTGATCGGGCTCGGTCGGAGGCGGACACATCATGGATGCCGCGCCACGCCGATCGGACGGTGGCCCTTGCTCCACTGGGCCGGAGCAATGTCCGCGGGAGGAGAGGCCACGGCATTACGCCTTTTGCCTTTGCCAGACCGCGGACTTCCTCACGCGCCTGCCCGCCGCCCTTTCCGCTCGCTCCGCCCAGGAGGGGCGCGCAGTTGCAGCGGCCACGGTGAAGTACGTGCTGGCTTGCTGCGCCAGCCGCGACGCCAACTTTGATCCCACGGCTACTGTCCAAGGGTTTGAGGGCGATCAAGCAGCGGAGGAGCGAGTTCATGATGCCTCCGAGCAGGTTGCCGCCCAGCTAGCGATGGAGAATCCCCAGATGGAGGCGGTGGCGGAGGACGTGGCGATGGTGCTGGACGTGGCCCCCCTGCTGAAGACGTGGCGGCGGCCGAGGAGGCGGCAGATGACGCGGAGGACACTCCAGCACCCCCTCAGTAGCTTTTCTTCTTTTCTTTTTCGGGCGTGCCTGTAAAAGACTTTAAATGCAAGACGCTTTTTAAATGAAGCAGGAGCACCGGCTTCCCGCCAAGTCGCTCAGAGACTGCTCTTTACTTTAACCTTCTAGCCTCACGTCAACGAGCACGTGACCGCTTAAAAACTCAGAGTTTTGCACCAGGGGGTCTTTTCCCTTGGATCCCTTGCCTTAGCAAAATTTTCTTCCCAGACGGCCTCTAGGAGCAAAGGCCAAATGAGTCGTGGCAAGACACTGGTTTTTGACAATGGTGCTCGAGTCGCCGACTTTACGGGGCACCTGGAGTGTCATGACCGTACTGGGGGTCGTGCCGAGCTAGCCATTCAACTGCCCATTCCTGCACGACGCTCTCACTTAGCGGCTCCACCTTTGCCACCGGGCTTTTGCAAGGCAGGAAGGCTCCACGAGCAAGCGCCCTGGCGCTGCTCAACAGCGAGAAAGAGATTGAAAAGGAAAAGGGGCAACAAGAACAACAATTTCGGACAAACGGAAGGCGAATATTAATTTCAAACAGAAGGCCTCCCCCAACCAGCAGTGGAGATGAAGACACCCTCCGGCCGGTCGGGGGACGGAGCCAGGGACTTACAACCGGTCAAGGGTAGAACTTGCGCAGGTTTTCTATATTCTGGGAGTTCGCCAGCTCCTCGCCGTCCTCAGTGGCCAGCCTGACCGCCCCGGGGTGAGAGACTGAGACCACCTTGAAGGGTCCCTCCCACTGTGGAGACAGTTTATGCGACCCGGCATGCGACTGGATTTTTCGCAAGACCAGGTCGCCACCGCCGATGTTCTCTCATTGACCCGGAGGCGTGGTACCGCCCGAGATTTTGCTGGTACCTTGTGGCTCGCAGCCGCTCGATCACGCGCCTCTTCCAGAGGTTGACGCTGCCTCGGCGCAGACCCTCCTGCTCCTCTTCCGTGAATGCCGCAACGCCGGGTGACCCTGGCCCAATTCGAAGGGAGAATACCTTGGCCGAGACCAGGAAGAAAGGAGTTTCCGGTGAGTCTGGCTAGGAGTGGTCCGAAGTGACCACAACACAGCCGGGAGCTCTTCGGTCCATCGGGCGCCACGCTTGTGGAGTCGGTCGAACGCCCGGGTCTTGAGGCCCTTCAGCACCAGTGCGTTGGCCCGCTCGACCTGGCCGTTGCTCTTGGGGTGGGCGACCGAGGCAAAGCAGACCTTGGTGCCCATCTCTTCACAGAAATCTAAGAAGGCCGCGCTGGTGAACTGTGCGCCGTTGTCGGTGATGATGCGGTTGGCGACCCCAAAGCGAGCGAATATCCCTTGCATGAACTTGACCGCAGCTGCGGCAGTGATGGACCTCACTGCCTCTGCTTCCACCCATTTGGTGAACTTGTCGATGGCGACGAACAGGTGGGTGTAACCCCCTGTGGCCCGCGGGAACGGGCCCAGGATATCCAGCCCCCAGACCGCGAAGGGCCAAGAGAGCGGGATAGTTTGCAGAGCTTGGGCCGGTTGGTGGATCTGCTTGGCGTGGAACTGGCACGCTTCGCATCTCCTCACCAGCTCGCAAGCATCCTGGAGGGCGGTTGGCCAATAGAACCCTTGACGGAAAGCTTTTCCCGCCATCGTTCGTCCGGACACATGGCTCCCGCACACGCCTCCATGGATATCAGAGAGCAAACTGCTCCCCTCTTCCCGAGTGATGCACTTCAGAAGAATTCCGTTCTTACCTGGCGATGCAGACAGTCCCCGCCCACCAGGGTATAGCACTTGGCCTTTCGTGCTACCTTCTCTGCTGACGCATCATCATCGGGGCACACTTGATCCCGCAGGTAGGCCAGGATCGGATCCATCCATGTGCCTTCCCGGTCAAGTACAGCGACCACGAAGTGGTCGTCCGGCACTACCGCCGGGCGTTTCACGGATCCGCTTCCTCCGGGCGAGGGTGAAGCGGCATCACCATCGCCCCCACCGTAAACTGGCTGCGATGGACGGTCGCGGAAGCCTTTCTTCAAAGACCCCGACCGGTACAGGAGATCTGGTTGAGGCGAGCTGGGCGAGCTCGTCTGCCAGGTGGTTGTCGCGTCGTGGGATGTGGGTATATCCCAACCCTTCGAAGTGCCGCTCCAATTTCCTGACCTCCGCCAGGTACGCCGCCATGACGGGGTCAGGGCAGGAGAAATCCTTCCTTGCTTGATTGATGACCAACAGGGAGTCGCCCTTAACCTGCAGGCGTCGGACACCGATGGCTGCGGCGGCCCGAAGCCCAGCCAGCAAGCCCTCGTACTCGGCGACGTTGTTAGTGGCCTTAAAGTCGAGGATGACCACGTATTTGAGGGGGTCCCCGGTCGGAGAAACCAGGAGGACCCCTGCTCCCGCGCCTTCCAGCCTGAAGGACCCGTCGAAGAAGAGTGTCCAAGGGGAGGGCACTGGTCCTTCTTCAACTTCGGACTCTACCGAGTCCACTCGACGACAAAGTCCACTAGTCTCGACTTTTTATAGCGATTTAGGGGCTTAACTTGATGCCGAACTCCCCCAGCTCGACAGACCACTTTGCGATGCGGCCCTCCGCTTCCCGGTTGTGGAGGATCTCGCGCAGGGGGTAGGAGGAGACCACTGTGATCTCTCTCCCCTGAAAGTAGTGGCGCAGCTTCCTCGACGCTATCAGCACGGCGTACACCATCTTCTGAGCTTGAGGGTACCTCGTTTCCGCGTCATGGAGCACCTTGCTGATATAGTAGACCGGCCGTTGAATCCCTTCCCGCTCCGCCACCAGCGCTGCACTCACCACAGAGGGGCTAGCTGCTACGTATAACAGCAACGGCTCGCCCGGCTCAGGGGCGACTAATACTGGGGGGGAGGAGAGGTACTCCTTCAGATCTTCGAATGCCCGCTGCGCTTCTGGGGTCCATTCAAATGAGTTGGTCTTCTTCAACAGCTTGAACAGCGGCAGGCTTTTCTCCCCCAGCCGGGCTATGAATCGGCCAAGGGAGGCTAGCCGGCCGGTCAAGCACTGCAGTTGCTTGAGCCGGGTGGGTGGCTGCATCTGCTCAATCGCTTCTATCTTTTCCGGATTGACCTCGATCCCACGACTGGAGACCAGGAACCCGAGTAGCTTCCCGGACGAAACACCAAACATACACTTTTCGGGATTCAGCTTTATACAATATTCTCTGAGGCGGGAGAAGGTTTCTTCTAGGTCCTGAACGAGCTCATCGGCCTTTTTTGTTTTTACCACCAAATCATCAACATATACTTCCAGGTTCTTCCCTATTTGGGGCCGAAACACTATGTGCATGGCCCGTTGATAGGTGGCGCCAGCGTTCTTCAGCCCGAAAAGCATTTTGACATAGCAGTATACACCGAGAGGAGTCACAAAAGCAGTTTTCTCTTCATCTTCTTGCGCCATGCTGATCTGGTGGTAGCCGGAGTAGGCATCGAGGAAGCACAATGCTTCGCACTCCGCCGTGGAGTCGACGACAATGTCTATCCGCGGAAGGGGGTATGGGTCCTTGGGGCAGGCTTTGTTGAGGTCGGTGAAGTCGATGCACATTCGCCACTTCCCGTTGGACTTCCTCACGAGCACGGGATTGGCCAGCCACTCCGGATAGGTGGCCTCCCGCACAATCTTGGCAGACAAAAGCTTTTCCACTTCGTCCCGAATGGCATCTTGTCGCTCTGGCGCCTGCCGTCGGATCTTTTGCCGAACCGGGTGCGCTCCAGGGAGCGTTGCCAATCGGTGCTCGATCACCTCCCTGGGGACCCTGGTCATTTCTGATGGTTCCCAGGCGAACACATCCAGGTTAGACCGGAGGAAGGTGACAAGCGCGTCTTCCTATTTGGCGCTGAGGTCAGTGCCGATCTTGACGACCTTGCCCGAGCCATCCTCGCCCACGGGGACCGCCTTTGCCTCGCCCGAGGGTCTGGGCGGAGCGTGGGTCTTGGCCGAGGGGGAGACCGGGTTGTCGTCCTTGTCGCGTCTTTGGCCGAGGTGGTGCCGCCAAATCCTCGCACCGCTGTCGAGGCGCAGGGCTTCCAGTCTATCCACCTTCACCGTAATTGGACCCCCAGGCCCTGGGATTTTCACCAGCATGTAGGCGTAATGGGCCACTGCCATGAACTTGATCAGGGCCGGGCGGCCGAGCAAGGCATTGTAGGGGAGGTCGAAATCAGCGACCTCAAAATCCACCAACTCTGTCCGGAAGTTCTCCGAACCTCCAAACGTAACCGGCAACCGGACTTGTCCCAGGGGTAGGAGACCCACCCCGGGGGCAACTCCGCAGAAATGGGCCGGACGCAGCTCGTCAGACGGATTTGGAGCGCTGGTACGCCTAACGGATAGCAGGTTGATGGCACTGCCTCCATCAACCAGGACCCGCCCCAGCTTTGCGTTGCGAACCGTGGGAGACACCACGATCGGGAGATGGCCAGGGCCGGCGGTACTCTCCGGGTGGTCGGCCCGACTGAAAGTGATCGGCTGCTCCGACCACTTCAGTGGCCGGCCCGCCCCGGAGGATGACGTTGTGGCACACACCTGCCTCAGATCCCGCAGTATCATGCGAGTTCGATGAGTAGGTGGCGGAGCCACCATGTATAAACGCCACCGTGCGCTCCGCCTGCTGGAAGGCTAGCGGAGCCGCATCTTCGTCGTCTTCGTCTTCGCGATCTTTCTCACGGCGTTTCTTGAGCCGCCTGTCGACCAGCTTGGACACAACTTGGCAGTCCTCCAAGTCGTGGTCCGCTTGTTCGATGGATGGGGCAATAGGGCTTGCCGCCATCGCCTTCGCGGGCGAGGTGAGCGACGGTCCCTGCGGTCGCCGCGCTTGCCCGGCGCCGTCTCCGTCGGGTCCTCGATCATCATGACGCCGGATTTGGGCTCCGCTCGGTGACCAAGACCTCTAGCGGTTGCCTCCCTCCGCTTTTTCTTTTCTTCTTGCGGTCGGAGGACTTCGAGGCGCCAAAGATCGCCGAGTCACAGGTTTTGCCGCGCACTTCCGAAGCTGGCCGCCTGGCGCACTTGTGCGCCAGTGGAGAACAACTCAGACGTGGTTGAGATGACGCGCGTGGCCATCTTTTCCCGCATCTTCTGGTCTCGACCCTCCGGTGCGATAATCACCGATCGCTCAGAGATCCGGGATCGTGGTTTGCGGCGATGGTCGAACCGCCGGATGAACTCTCTCGTGACTCCTCCCCCTCTGCTGCTCCAGAGCGTGGAGGTCGCCCTCCACGCCTGGTTGAGCGTAAGAGCCTCTGAAAGTTGGCGACAAAAATGTCGCACGCTTCCTCCCATGAGTGCACCGAGCCTCGCGAGGTTAAGTAGCCAAGACCGGCAGAGCCGTCGGCCGACGTCGGGAGGTAGTTGGCCATGACCTTCTCGGACCCTCCCGCCGCACGCACCACCGTGGTATAGATTTGCAGGAACTCCTCCGGGTTGGTGGTACCGTCATACTTCTCGATGGAGGCGGGGCGGAACCTCTCCGGCCATGTGGCTTGCCGAAGGCGGAGAGAGAACGCCTGGCATCCAACGTTGTAGGGGGAGCAGCGTCGTTCGCCAGCCCCTCGATCCTGAGGAGAGGATGAGGAGTGCGACCCTGCGCTTCCACCAGAGTCCGAGGGAGGAGCCCCCTGCCTTGCGCCCTCGCGACGTTCGCGAAGGACACGACGCAGGTCACCGTCACCGACGCCGCCTCATCAAGGCGCGATCGAAGGTCTTCGCGGTTCCCCTTGGCTCGGGGACTGGGAAGAAGCGGAGTCACGTGCCCGTCCCCCCGTTACAGAGGGGGTTGCAACCAGGACTCCCTTCCCCTTGTCTCGACCCTTGACACCGGGAGGGGTCGTCGTGTGGCGGCTGGAACCTGGCACGTCAGGCGCGCGCGTTCTCTGCCGCCACTCGTCGGAAGCCCCCGGCTGGGTCGCTGCTTCAACTTGCTGTTGTGCGACGTCCACCAGGTGGACAATATCCCGCAGCCCACGAGTGGCTGAGGTGTTTCCCAGCCATCGGGGATGATCGAGAAGAAGCCGGCCGCATGAAGGCTTCGGCGGAGTGTCATCCCCAGCCGCTAAGCGCCGGCCGACAGGGTGACCCCCAAGCGTGGGAGTCACGTGCGCTTCTCCTGCGGCGGAGGGACCCGGGATAGCCGGTTCCCTCCCCGAATGCCTGGAGCGGCTATGAGCGCCACTTTCTTCAGGCAGATTGCCACGCTTAGAGTGCGAATCCGCCATGAAGACAAACGCCCCCTCTTCTGCTGAGCCTCTCGCCTGAAACGGAAGAAAGGGGGGCGATCTAACCACCAATAGCCCCTACCTGGCGCGCCACTGTCGGCGTACTAGCCAACAGGCACCTCCGAGACGGGTGCTTATGAGGTTCGGACGGGGGGCTTTCGGGGTAATCGCCTCGGAGTGGAAGACGTAGATGGTCGGAGCCCCGGGAGGCTCAGGCTTACGGGGGGACACGAGGAGTTTTACCCAGGTTCGGGCCCTCCGGGGAGTAATAGCCCTAGTCCTGCCATTCTTGGTATTGCTAGTGTTCTTGTGGGAGAGGATGAAAACCTTACAGCCAAAGGATCGAACCCCTTCTCCCATGCACCCCGGCTTCCTTTTATACCTGGGCTGCTGGGGGCGCATGGGAGGCTTACACTGCAAGCCATACTCATTACACTGCCACGGGCGTAGTTAATGCGCCCGTCACTGTTCTTATGTCACATTAATATCTGCCGCAGCCGTCACAATCCTGCCTCGGGCCCCATGTCCACCAACGTCGCCCGTTCCGTCATGGGGTGAGGTGCGGCTGTGACGACTCCCGCAATTATGATGTGCCTGGGGAAGGCGCGCCACCATGCTGCAGCTTCTATGCTTCCGCATTTAATGCGCACGATTCGCATTAAATGTCCTTGATCTCTGCAGGACTATCCCGGGGATGGTGCGCCTAGCCTGTACGCCATGTGTCCGCTGGGCGATTATTGTTGGGCGCCAGCTGCCTGGCTCAGACGCCACGTGTCCGGCTGGGCGACCTCATTCTTTGGCGCCAGCTGCCTGGCTCAGACGCCACGTGTCATTGGCGACTATTGTTGGCGCCAGCGCCTGGGCTCAGACGCTTACGCGTGTCATGGGTGACCACCGTGGGGCTCTTTCTCTTGCCTTGGCGGCGGGCCCAAGCATGCCCTGGCCGCCACTTGACCGCTTTTTAGTGCGGGGGAGCGGGTACCTTGGTGTAGAATACGCCGACACATATCATGTCATGATAAAATTGAAAATGTGGTGTAGATTGGGTGAGACAGGTTGGTTTGGTGGTTGTTGGGTTGTTCAAAGCTCAACTAATCAATTAAGGACCAGTCTATGAGTTGTTGAATGTAAAGCATTACCGTACTACCAAATGTCTTGTATGAGACAGACATGGTTATTTGTATTGCAATATACCATGTACAGTCGTGCCATTAGGTGGGAAGTGGTGTGAGGGTAAGGCTGTCAATTGGCGCAAGAGGGGGCTTCTGAATTAGGGCGATCCTTTCAGCGGGTATGACTACATGGATGAAGCTTTATATGGGGCCTTGTTGTGATTTTCTCTGCCACAGACCAAAAGAAGTGTGTATTTTGGCACAAGGAGACAACCATATCTTGTGGGTAAAGTGTACAACCTCTGAAGAGTGTAAAACTAATTGATTAGCTGCACCCACGATCATAGGTATGCTGAGCTGGCCTTTCACAGATTAGATCTTATTGATTCAAAAAATGGTTTTGAGAATGTATTCAGTGTGGATTGAGTGAGTTTATCATGGTAAATTTGGGTTAAATTCCAGGAGAGATTTCCGAGTTGATTTTAGGAATGATTCCTAAATCCAGAAATATTGAAAAATAGAATTGTAAAAGACTAAGTCAGTTTAATTTATTTCCACTGCTTTCTTTTTTTTGGAATGTGAGTCAATATTTTATTGTAAAAGACTAAATCATTTATTGAATAAAGGTATATTTGATATGTTGTGTTATCAACTTTGTTTATTGTGTACATTAGCTTGACCCTAGATCAATGTGTTTTACAGAAAGGGTTCGGAAGTATTACTTTTTGGTTCAACACTAAACAGGCAACACGGTGTACTGCAGAGCGAGCATGTCACCCAAGAATAATGTGGACGCGGTGAGCGATGCAGAAACCTTGCATCTTTAATACACATAGTATATAGTCAATATTTAGCATCATTATCCTGAATTTGGGGCTTTTGTCTCCTTGATCTTCTCCTTAAACTACTCCCCTGCCACTAAATATAAATCATTTAAAAAAATTATAATATTAATATTTAATAATAATACAGTGGTATATAAAAATAATAAAGATTACATATTATGAAAGTATTTTTCGAGACAAATATGATAATACAGTGTTCATGCGATAAATCCACATGCACATATACTAAGTAGTCATGGTGGAAAATCGCCCAGCACTACACACAGGAATTGAACCATGGTGGCCAATCAAAAAGCTAAAGTGTTACACTTTTGGGCTATGAAATTATATCTAACCCATAATTAGCGGGAATCGAACTCAGTCAATAGCTAAGATATCAGTGAGCTATGAAACTGTTGGTGAAATTGAGAAGTGTATAGGTATCATTCGGATGTTTTTGTTTTAACTAACATTTAAATTTTGGATCGTTGGATACCTCATCTGGATATCATCGGGCCGTTAGATCAAATCATAGGATCGGATGTAATCGATACTCCCGAATCTCAATAATGATCCGATGATCCTAGATTTGGGTGATTTCAGCAATAAAAACTTCCGGATAATGTTTATCAAATCCTAATTGAGAAAGGGAACACAAAAAAGTTTACTAAAAGAGGTGGCAAGTCAATGACAATCGACGGCTCGGCAAAGCAAATATAGACGTCGCTATTTGGAGCTTCCTGTGGGTGTCCATTCTAGAGGCACGAATTAGGACCTTGCTTATCATTGTCGTAGTCTTAATTAGACCCGGAATCTATCTAGCTATATCGGCACTAACGTGTGGTGTTTAGAGACTAGGACGACCATGCATCTCGCTCAGAGATGACCCATCGAGCGACATATTCATTAGTCTTGCATAGCTAGCTTGTTTTCACGGGAAAAGTATCTCCACATGCAAGCGATCAAAAGAAGTAAAAGAAACACCATCAGTGCCAAGGTGTTGCCAAGGACTTCTAGAAAGGCAAAAAAAAAATGTGTCTTAGTCTTTGATTTTGCTTAACGAGTCAGGACTAGAGATATACTATGCATGCCCACATGGGCCAGTTCGGATGAGAAGAATTGGACTGGGATTTGCATGGTAAAGTCCTATTCATCGATCCCAAGTCCCAACCGGGGTTAAGAGATCGAAGAAGCTAGTATAAGATTGACTTGTGATGCTGATCAAACGAAAATAATCTTATTTGTTGTATGAAAACAAGAGCACCATATTATTTGTTCTATAAGAATTTTATCTGTCGTTCCATCATAACATGGCCACAATGTTTTCTTTTCTACAAAAAAACGATCAGTAAGTAACTAATCTGAGCCCTAGCTATGATTATATTACTTGCCATTCCAGCGGCGAGCGACCACTGGAATTCCACTTCAGGTATAAGGTAGAACGCCGATATATATGGGAAGTACAATATAGAGGCGCCCTCAGATTCCTTATTGCGATGTTTGTCTGAGTGTTTGCAATCCAATGTAACTCGAAGAGATGTTCAGAGAGAGAGAGAGAGAGAGAGAGAGAGAGAGAGAGAGAGAGAGAGAGAGAGAGAGAGAGAGCGACTTCCGCGAGGCCAGTGGCAGATCGACACGTATGAGCAGAATACTGTGTACGCTGATGGCCCCTACTCAGGTTGGCAATGGGAAAATCCTCGTGAAGAGCGCCCTCTCATTTCTCATCGGTGATAATCAAAGTTTCTCCGTCCTCGTCCCATATCCCCGACGATTTTGGGGGGCTTAACGGGGACTAATCCCCAAAAATACTACATAAAATATCACATGCTATATGAGTGAATCACTAGAGTAATAGTGTATGTGTGATTGAACTGTAAGTGAATCACTAGAGTAATTCATATTTAGCACGTTTATTAATAATGACTTCACATATTTTTTTTAAGATTGATCATTTGCTTTCACCTAATAGTGATAATGCGGGGATAGAGACGGGGATCGGAGACATGGAACGGTGAAACGCCCTCGGCCCCGTGATCCGAACGGAGACAATATTTTTCCCGATAAATCTTTCCCAGAGAGAGATTTCTCCTTATCCTCGTCTCCTAACAGGAGAATTCTCCGCGGGGACCACGATGGGATCATTACCGATCCTACCCCTGAGCCCTGGTGCCCAACAGGCCTGGACTGTGAACCAAAGAAGCGAGAGCGCAGAGGAGTCGTCATTGCATGCAAAAGGTCTCGCAGACGAAAGTGGAGCTCCGGCCTTCTGGCTCTGCGACTGCGAGCAATAGCATCATGCAGTGCGGTACGGACGGTGCTCCACTTTCGTCGCGTCGCGGCAGGCCGTTCACTCGCCAGTGACGCACCACATGACGGCATACGTCGACGCCTCTATTTAGTTTGGCTGCTGGAGTGTAATGCATGCAAATCTACCATCATTTTGCTGCGAACAAAGTGATACACACACTGAGCCGTGTAGATGTGGGGACCTGCGTATACGATCGAGTGGGATACGATGCTCGTGAGCGATGTCATGCAAGTCGCCGGCTGGGGTCTCAGAGCTTGATTTCCAAACGAATTTTGGTCACATGATTTCCTCGTCCGTTCGGCCGTTGTTTAATTGTTTGAGGTGCACCGGCCACCAGAACGAGATCGAATAATCGAGCTCCAGAAACCGCCTAGCTGTAACCACGGTACTACTCTATCATCATTCATCAGCTGTCTCCAGATATTTTAAAATGGAATTGCTATACAACAGCTGAGGTAAGAATTTCCGGGATTTCAGTTAATTTTTGGGCGGCCATTGGATGTGCTGTGCTCCAAGATTCATACACCGGCAACGCCCATGGGTTAAGCTCTATCTTCGACGAAACTAAAGGCTCGTTTGTCAACTTGGAACTGAGCTTTTCTATTAGAATCTGGGAGAAACCCAGTCAAACAGGCTAAAACTCGGAACGATTCTCCTCGGAACGTTTCTTCTTTTTCCACACCGTGGTTGAATCACCTTCAACCCCGTTTCTACTAGTTTCTACTAGAATCTGGAACCGTACCAAACGGTTTGCAGAAAGTAATTCTGATTCTACCTGAAATGTTTCTACCAAGAATTTGGAACCGTTTCCGTTTCTACTGGAATCTGGAACCGTACCAAACGGGGCCTAAATGGCCCACTTCTCTCTATATAGATTACTCCACCCCTTCCAAATTAGCTTTTAAATTTTATTGTTAAATACATGTTATTTTACAATTGTAAGGTAAAATTTATTATTTTTTCCTTCTATACTCACACCTTTTTGTTATTTCTAATGTCATTAAGACACACAATTCAAAGATATAATAAAGTAAGATAATACAGTCTTTTGTATATTTGTTTTGATAAAAGTGCAAGAATATAGTTAGAGATCTATTCAAGGACGGAGAGTAAGTTTTTTTTGCTGAGGTGCCTTTCAATCATTCAACGTCCTTGTCATCTGTGGGAGGAGGTTGTAGAACAGCAAACTAGGTGTTAGATGTGGATCAAGGAAGCGGTTAGGGCTAGAGAGAGACAGAGGAGGGGGGAGTGATCTGAAATAGCATAATTAACGGTTTTTTTAATTTTTTTTAGATTACATTTTTTTATTCACTGGATCAACTCCCAATCATATAGCACATCAATCTCTACATAAATTCAATGACCACTAAAATTAGCTTAAACTTCAGAAAATTTCTGGCGACTTAGCATTTTAATCACAATTGCAGAGAGGACCCAAATCAAACTACTCAGGTGTATCGCCGGTGTTTCTTCCCCTGTTGTTGCGTCCGTGGGGAGCAAAGGGTGGTGTCATCCACGGACCTGGCGCAGGGGAGGGAGCAGATGCTGGCAGTTGGGCAACAGGTACCCCCCCACACACACACCTCCTGCCCGTATGCAGGGGCAAGGCAGGGATTCTCTGCACGACGAACGCAAAGCTGGAGCCTGGAGCTGGAATCATATCATGGCCGGACCATTCGTCTTTGTGCTTATCCAGCTGCTCTGCATGCTACCGGGCGAGGCCCTTGGACTCGATAGCACACTGGCTGCTGCTTCTGGATTAGACATGCAAGTTGTTGCAAAAACGACAGGAGGCGCAGCGCAGGCGTGCAGTGCCGCGCTTAGCCCGTCTCGCTGTCAACCTCCCACTATGCCCAGCCACTATATGTAACTGTGGCCTGTGTAGTCCGCAACAGTTACCCGTGACCGGTCGATGCCAAACCCGCCTGCGTGCCCTACCGCAATAGCCCAACGAAGCCTCTCGACTCGCCTGCAGAGCGAGCTTAATTTGTTTTTGTTGACCACCGCCTGCGGGGACGACGTGCCGACGACATGGGCGCGGTGCTTGGCGTGTCGGCACGGCCGTGCTGCGTTCATTTGGTAGCCGACCCGGCCCGCGCTATATGCTATACGATGGATCGGCAGAGTCGTCGTCGTCACCGGAGAGAGATATTATGGGCACGCACGTACAGGACACGCGCGGCGCCGCGCGGCGTGGCAAATGGTGCAACTTGTTCCGCGACTCGAGGGCAACGAAAGCTACCTCCTTTGACGTGCATGCCACGAGGATAGTGGCGCTTCCTTTTTCTTGGGTCAGTGGCCATGTGTGCTCTAGACTTTCAAACCTTGACCACAATCACAGGCTGTCCGAAATAAAACAAAAACATAAAATAAATAAATTGACCCTGCAATCCATGATTATTAGAGAGAAAGAGATCAAAATCTGAGCGTTAGTCTTGCATGAGGTTATGCTGGCGCTGAACGCCACAGTGCGCGCGCGCGCGCACACACTCGCACCCGACCTGCAGCAGCAGCAGCAGCCGGGTCGCTATTGTGACGCCGCGACGAGATGGACGCCAGGCCACGTCGCATCACTGGCCTCGCCTTTTCCCGCATAACACTGTTGTTGCAGAGTGCAATCCTATTATCCCTTCGCTGGTCACTCAGCCACGCTGGGTCCGGGAGGAGCTCGGCTCGGCTCGTCAGGCCATTGCCATTGCCAGAGCAAGCAGCAGGCACCCTGCGCACGACACGTTGGCACGTACTTGCCATTAGCCCATCGTACAGGAAGACCAAACATGAAGCAACCTGCAGTCCTGCACTGCAACAACCAGCACAACGGATTAGATTGGACCACCAGTAGTCGCAGGCAAGCAAATATCCATCACTCGTAAGGCCGGCCAGCCAAAGACAGGGAGGCGTCGATCGGCCGGGGCGTCAGATTCCAGTACCAACTCTGCCCTGTGCCAGTGCTCGAACGACTTCAACAACAAGCCATCATTGCCACCAAAAATGCATTCAAGCCTTCAAGGTGCATACCAGTTCGGTCACTCAAAACACGGTTGCTGAGCTCTCGGCCTAGCTGATAGGGTTCTCTTCAGTGGCTAACAACTAATACAGCCATGTCCATTGTCACATTTTCGTAATTCCATCTGGCTTCCACTGTAAAGGCGTTACAAAAGAAGGCACAGCACTTGACAAAAGGCAGATAGTCTAATGACGACAAGTGCCTACGGACAAAATCCAACGCAATCAGATGGAAAACAAACTTAGCTTATCAAGTTCTAACAAGGTTTTAAATCACGATTTCTATGGCTTCATGGCATGGTTCCAAAAAGAGTTATTTTACGGTGCACAACAATGAATATGGACCGTTCATTGCCTTTAATCTAAAGAGTAAAATAACACAGGATGCTGGCATGCAGAAAGTGGCAAAATGTACCCCGGGAGTATATCCAAAACTGTGCAGAACAATAATGGAATTACGCCTTCAGCCTTGGAAAGCAAGAGCGCTCGGCCTGTTAAACTTCCGGATAAACTTGACACCTACGCAAGATTTGGCCCGCCCGAGCCTAACCGAGCTTATCCCAGCCTTCTAAATGTTACGACGTTTCTACGTCATTCAAACCCCAAAGCAATTTCAGTACACTATTCTCTCTCCCTCTTCTTAAGTAGATGCTATTCTAGATTCTTGTAATTCCACCAAGACACATCTATAAAAAGATTGTATTATATCTCTTTATTATATTTTTAGATAGCATGTTTTACTTTGGTCTATAGTAGTAAATAATATTGAAAATAGCTAAAGGAGATATGTATAGAAGAAAAAATAGTGTGATGTTCCTTTTATACTCCTAACAAATGTTCAAATTTACCTGATATTCACTACATGTATTGAATATAGTGCTTAGAGATAATAATGAGAGATGGTCTAGTCATTTTTAATATTTTCTTGATTTATATAATAAGAGAGAATATATCCTATAAACTTGGACAGAGGAAGTATTTAGGACAAATTTGAAAGCAAAATGGATGACATGTATTCGAGAGCATAGAAAGTACATGCTTTTAGGGAACCACAAAAATAGAAGGTGTTGATTTATATTTTTTGTGTTGAGTGATTTGCCAAGTATTAATATTTATGATGGATTAATCTATTTGTGGAGAAGGAGTTGTGTTTGTTTGGCTGTTGATAGGATTGGGTTCAAGCATGCAAAGAAAAGGAGCAAAGCTATGCATTGGATGTGTTCTGGCTGACTAGAAGTGGAGGTGTGCAACGACTAGAAGGAGATCAAAGCAAACATGTTGTCATGCAATTACCACTTTGGGCTCAATTGGCTACGGCCAATATAAGGGACGGCTTCCGTGGACGTGTTCGACTAGAAGAGCAGGATTACATGCACTTATAAAAAGCAAGGTGAGGGCTTCCTGGCTGGGTATCCGAGCGGAAGCGGCGCACGTAGAGGAAAAGAAACAGAGAAGATTGGCTGGGGCTTCCGTGCGTGAGATCGCTGACTGAGTTTGGAGCAGCGGACAGAGGACAGCCCGTCCGGGACGCGTCGTCGCCCAGGGAGCAGATGGCGGCGCAGATGCGTAGCAAGCGGGCGAGCGGCAGCGCGCAGGAGCGGCATGAGGGTATAAATTCTAGATTGAATTTCATGTGATGAAATTCATATTTTGACACGTTGATTGATTTAATGCAAAAGTGTGATTTTCAGTTTAACTTATTGTGATTGATTATCTTAGTTTAGTATTGTTTCAATTTTGTCTCCCGCTGTTTAGTGTAAATTGGTGTTTCTAGACTCTGTTCAAGGGTATTTAGCGTCAACGATCCTTCGTAAGGCTACAGTCATGGGCTCTATGCAGCATGCATATTTCAAAAGACAGTAGAACAAAGTAACATTGAGCCTGTCCAACTATATATAAATAAATACAAGATCTCTGCATACAGAAGGGGGAAAATGTATAAATCTCACCGACACAGGATCCAGGAAAACTTTATTTACCAAAAACATCACTACACCAATGAAGAACAAATGGAACTGCTCTTTCTACAGATGGACACCAACCACTCAAATCATACATCACTACCTACATCTAAATCTTCCTGACCCCTACCTATTTAACTAGAACTACAAAGAATACAGAACAAGACTTCATGTTCATGCAAAACTTTTAGAAAAATAATATTCACACTATGCTTGGGCAAGAATGACTAGGAAAAACGCTAAGGCACCCGCTCAACTGCCGCATGGAGTGATGCGGCAGTTTTGCAAAAATTACTTGCAGATTATGTACTCCTCAAGTCGATGATCCTTGGGATATATAAAAACAGAATCAACACATAGACCACCTTTTGTATGGGTGCAATCTATCTGCATCATAGAGAACTTGAGTTTGGTCAACTCATCCGAACTTGATATGACAAAATCGCCGACGTGGTAAAGGATCCAGCTTCCTGGTCCATCTAGGAAATGTTGAGATGTAGTGTGCTGGTCATCCGAAGTTGAGAGCTGGAACCGTGTTGGCTTAATGTCCCAACCGTGGATGAGCTCAGAGCCACAGACCCGACGGCCCATGCGCTTGTGTGGTCGGCCCAAGTGTAGCCGGAAGAAAAGGCTGTATGAACCAGCAGGGAAGCAGAAATCAATCTCCCCAGCCACCTCAAGCCAGCATATTTGCTGAAGATAGGCAACATTATGGAATCTGTAATAGAAAGGACAGCAGTTTAGTCATCTCTTATTTGATGATTGTAACAATGACTATACTAGAAAAGGATAGCCCCAAACAGATCATGGTAAGATGGACAAAGTTAAAACAAGGCAGCATGCGAAGTGTTCATTTTCTAAAAAAAAAATCTGAGAGAAATACAGGTGTGCAAAACTATCAAGACAGTTATATACAATTCAAATAAACCATCTATCCAAGTTTTGAGGCTACATAACAACAACCTATAATGCAGTGAAGTTCTTATATGCATGAGCAGGACAAGGACAAAATGGACAACAAGTCATGTTGGCGCCAATAAATCAAATCACATCAGCATGTAAATCTTGAAGGTACAGTTTGCATCGGAAATTATAAGATTAGAAATAAGGGTAAACCCAGATGCTTTTCCATGAACTTCAGTGTGCAACATGATGATTGGCTTCAAGATTTTCTCTATCAGAAATGACCTAAGGACATATAGTAGCACAATCGATCAACCAAAATGGACCATGTGCCCAGACATGTAGTTCTGCCTATGAGCATTGTAACATTTGGTAGAATACAAACCCTGAAGAAAATAATAATCTCCAGTTCTCCACTCCCCCATATGTCAGCTACCAAACCCCATTAATTTAATCAACCACCAACATATGCCAATCACATTCCCAGTAACTTTGCTAGCTTGCAAAGTTGTGAGTTGTTAATAGCAGTTTGGAAAATTTGTTGGGACATGAGGTTTTAATAACATTGTCCATTTGTTCATAGCTACCATGATGCACCTTATGGGAAAGCAGCGCCATAAGAATTGAGGAAGGAAGAGGGCCTTTCTAATTGGCTAGGTATGCAAAAGAAATACGTATGTACTGCACATAAGAAAGTATGTTTCAACAGATGGCAAACAAACCCCTGTTTTCCTCCTGTTCATTAACAAAGAAATACTGTATATGGCCATACCATCCTGATAACAAATATATATGGTCATACCAAAGATAAAGAGCAGTTGATACTCGGATAATTGAAGAAAGGAAATGGTAAAGTAAAGCGATTAACAAGAATTTCCTATACACCATCGGGCATGGATATCCAAATGCTAAATGAGTGAATGTCCTGATCTTCATACAGTAAGACATCTATTATACTCCCTCCGGTTTGCATATATTCGTCGTTTTGGAGTTGTCCTAAGTCAAAGTTTTAGAACTTTATCTATAAATAACTTTTAAACCATTTGGATTGAACACATAAAAGTTACGTAAATAGATTTGTCATGAAAAGAGCTTTCAAGTATTATAATTTCAATGCATTTTATAAATAAAATGCAATAATTTTTAATAGTCAAAGTTGTATTTTGGAGACCGTGTCGATGTCCAAAACGACAAGTATTTGCAAACTGGAAGGAGTATGATACATGGTCAAAAGCTCTAAGAAAAAATATAGAGATTATCAGAATAAGAAAAGCATCCAACCCTTAATTTGCTGGACCCCAATTATGTTTTAACAAATTATAACCAATGGACGTTAGCTGAAAAGAAAAGAGAAACATGCTAGCAATTCCCACAAAAAGGAAAAACAACAGGCCCTTGATTTGGTGTACCCTTATTTTGATTAGCAAAGCATAACCAATGATTTTTGTCATACTATGGAAGTGTGCATGGGACACGGTAGAGACACAAGGTACTCATGTCATGAGGAATTTTAAATGAACTAATCCCTTGGTTAGATTTTGCATTATAGATATATGTCCACGAACTTTTCTTGTTTAAAAACCAAAACCTGATGTGATAAAATCATTCGATATATCTTTCCATTCTTTCATACTCAAATTTGCTATGCAAACAAAAATCTGAACACGCTTCTACAACTAACAGTTTGATGGAATTCAATCTTAACTTCCTAAGGGGTAACTTCACCCAAAAATATTACCACCAGGGAAGTACCTTGACTCCTCTGTGGAGAGGTGGCTCCAATACCTCCGATCGTCTATACCTGTAATCGACATAGCCTTTGAGGAGATGGACATGCAAAGACCACCCTTGTTCTTCTCCATCCAAAATTCCTACACAGTTGTTTCAGTTAGATCATCGCAGCACAAGTACTAGAAAAAGCCAAGAACAAGCACCAACCAACACATGAAAGAAATTAAACCTATTCCCTCTGCTTCCATACATTTGAGTCCTTATTTTCCTTCTAGCATCTCAATCAGCGGAATGTCAAATTGCTCTAGGTACTCAAGCAACCAAGTCATCCTCGTTCCAAAGTCCCCATCAAAAAACAGTTATAATTAACAAATCTCAATCAACACCAAAAATTGCTCGCTCACAAACCAAATCCACCTTCGAGGGCCCTCTCTTCCATCTAAGAAAGACCTCTTTTCTCCCATTCCAAGAATCCCATACATATAATCAACAACAAAAGCAAACTAATCACCATGCATAAAGCAAGCACTAAATTCAGTTAATAATAATCTTTCAAAAAAAAAAGTCAGTTAATAACAAGAACCATTCTAACTGGTAAAGATGAACTAAACTACCTTGGTGCCCCCGTCGAACGGGGTGGGCCGGCACAGACGGGCGTATATCTCCTTCTTGATCGCCGCGGAGGAGGAGCACCTGCCATTGCTCTCGGTTGAGCCGTCGCTGCCGCTGTCGTCGTCGGCCGCGGCCGCGAGGGCGGCGAGGTACCGGTAGTTGGCGGGAAGCTTGGCTGCCCAGACGCAGTCGGCGGAGGCGGCGCCGCGGAACGCCCGGTTGAGGCGGGCAACGAGGCATATCTCCGGCGGGTCGAGGTAGAGCAGCACCGCCGCCACGCAGCTCTCCGGCATGTCGCCCAGCGACGTCTGACCCCATTCCCGGCCGTACCCCTCGGGCCCGATGATGCTCGACGGCCCCGCCCCCATCTACGCTCCAAACTGCAATTCTTTAAGCGATTCTACTACGGATTGCTTCGGAATGCGGAAGAAGTTGCAGAGTTTTTTCGAATCCAATGCCTTTCTTCTCTGTCAGGACGGAGACGGTTGGAGAACAGCCAATTCCGCTTCAATTCAACCGCCTTGAAGCCAAGAAGACTTCATCCGGAGCCAAAACAATCGGGAGTTATATCCAGAACTTCGCCTCCCGCAACGCGCAGATCCTCGCCTTCTCGACCAGCTTTGGCATCAAATCGAGCTGAAAAAACAAATCTTCTCCCGCCGAACCTGACCCAAAATGCTCAGAATTTTCACGCAACAGTGATGGATCGAACGCCAAGATTTAACGGAGGCGAGAACGAGGTGCCGTTTGCTGACCTGGTAATGGCCGTGTAAAATACCGCGCTTTTTTTTGGTCGTCGGACAGTTTCCGACAATAAAATTGAAGTGGATATCGTTGTGTACTATTACCGCTGTTAGGTTCCCAATCTTTGCTCTGTAATGGATTAGATTGGATTTACAGTTATTTGTTTTCTAATCAGTTTCGGCTAAAGATTATAGATAGCTAGGTTTGGGATTTGTACGTGGCTTCGAGCTGGGGAACAAGACTGGTTGGGTATGGAGCGCAATCAGTTTGGTGTAATACGGATTCGGTTTTCCTAATTTGCGGTCAATGGCACGCATCTATTTTTTTTACAGTCGCACCTGCCGTATGGCATGTGGAGCGTATTGGCGCGATAAGCGTACTGCGATTTCGTGGAGAGAGAGAGAGCGCTAAGGCGTGTTTGGATCACTTGGGTAATTGGTGTTAATGGTAAAAATTAGTCTGTCTATCCAAACGGGAGGACTAATAGGTGGACTAATTTTTAGCTAACCCTCGGCTAACAATTAGTCATTAGTTGGTGGGAGGGAGCTAATTTGGACTAATAGCGAAGTAAGCGGCCGAGAAAAGTCAAATACCTCGCGTTGGCCTTATCCTCACTTCCTCACCCGTGCGTCCGCTCTCCAGTCCGTTATGAGGGGCAAACATGACTTTTCTAAGAAATTAACCCAACCATTAGTCATGTATCCAAACAGCCCTGGGCTAATTTTAGATGGACTAATTATTAGCTGACTAACAATTAGCTCTAGCCATTAGCCAACTAATAATTAGTTTTAGTCCATCCAAACATGGCCTAAAGCTAGCCAGCCTCACTTTTTTGTTGTTCTGATTAAACCGTCGAACAAGGTGAATAATTTTTTTTTTTCAAAACGAAAATTAGTTGAATAGAAACTTTTTTATCTGAAAATGTTTTATCCGAAAGTTTCTAAATTGAAAGTTTTTGGAGTCAAAACTATGTGATTTGAATTTTGTCGAGTTGAAACTTTTAAATTTTAAATCTTTTGATTTAAAATTTTCGAGTTGAAAATTTAAAATTTAAAATTTTTTGATTGAAAATATTCCGAGTTGAATTTTAAATCGAAACTTTTTGAACCAAAATTTTTTTAATGAAAAGTTTTTGAATTGAAAGTTTCCGAGTTAAAACTTTCCCATTTGAAACTTTTCAAGTTGGAATTTTTTGATTTGATTTTTTACGATTTGAAACATCCCGGGTTGAAACTTTCTAATTTAAATTTTTTGAGTTGACACTTTTCGATTTAAATTTTTCAGGTTGAAACTTCGTATTTAAAAAAAAATGGATTGAAATTTTTCATCTGAAATTTTCCCAAATTGAAATTTTTTAAATTTGAAATCCTCAAATTGAGTTGTGTTAAATTTTTTGACTTATTTTGTGTTTTCGATAGGAATGGGGATCTTGCATCGTGGAGGGTAGAGGGGGACTCCGGCGTCTATGCGGTGAAGGGACAGGCACCATGTGGTAGAAGTGGGGGCCCATGGTGAGTTCCATGGTTCATTAGTGGTTCCCATACTGATTTCATGTCCTTGGCCTTCTATTATCAGCTTTCACATAATAATACTCATATTATTACGGTAAATTTCCTTGCCATATTGGTCTTGTATAGAATAATTGGCAATAAAAATGCATACCCATATTTAGCTGGTTTGTGTGCATAACCTCAGTGATATGTGAAGTTAGCCACAATGGCATGGACACTTCTTTTTTGTTTCAAAAATTGTTCATATCCATTCATCTCTAGTGCAAATTTGATGTTGATCCAATTATGTTAACATGCTTTCGCTATGTTGGGATCCACTCAACGCAGCGTACGCTGATGATTGAACTGTTTGGAGACCGGCGTTTTTCCAATCAAAATAGCGCACTGATGGATATCATAAAACCGGCCCTTTTGGAGTAGACAACACTAACATTTGACAGTGTAAAGGATGAGAAAAAAAAAAGGTTATTAATATCCGTGGACCAGTGCTGAAGCAACTACGGATCATTATCAACATCAGAATCATCGGAAGAAGATATCCACGTCGGCATCTTTGCTGGGATCAACGGCAGTTTTCTACCAGCACTAAGGCGCCAAGATTTATTCGGGGTAGAAAAGTTGGAAAGGGAGTGTCTCTGATAATTGCATGCACCGGACAGAGATTCTAAAATATCCCCAATTAGTTGGATGGCTGATATCCTTGTGACTAGAGAGGAGGTGTACTTTTCGATTCATGCAGTAGCAACTGGGAGATATCGTGGGACGCTCGGTAGCAGTGTGGCAATGCCACTTTTGGTCAACGAAAACCCCCTTCTGTTCAATCAGGGTGGCAACAAATGGCACACAAGGGAAGAACTAATTTTGTTCTCTACCGGAATAACTCTGTATGACGCGGCTATCTATCAACGTTATCCTCGATGGAAGACGATAAGGCTCACAGCACAGGGCAACGCACACGCATGAGACCAAATCCGCGCAACCGGTTGCCATCCAAATGTTCGGTGCCGACTTGTCTTCAGTTTCATCCACGGATAAACTGTTAGACATAAATCTAAGTGCTAAGTCTTCTAGCCTAGATCATGATCACAATGAATAATGCGGAAGTTAGATCATTAGGACTAACCCGGAGATGACGAACCCATTAGGAGTCTCGGTTGGTGTTCTTGAGTGTCGGCGACTTGACTGATGGTCCTGCGCGATGAAGAAGAAAGGAGTGACACCGAAATCAGTCGGTGTGGGCTGAGTCTTCGGTTGCCTCGTGCATGAACCCAGATCGGTGGGATGTTCAGGAGAGGATGAACTTGTGCTAACCAAAGAAACGAGTGCCTCTCTCTCCTTCTTAGTCTGGCACTGGCAACCGGGACCCAAACCAAACATATATAGGTGAGCTCCCGATCAGAGCGCATGTAGTGGTCATTAGATCCGAAAATTTCGGAATTAGTTAGCCCATTTGAGATCACCACTAACATTCTCCCACTTGATCGAAAGGCTAATATCATAAGGCCATACTCAACAGAACAGCACACCAAGATAAAGTATTACAACAGTTAATAAGTCACCGTTGGAACCTCAGTATCTATAATGTACAATTCTATCTCAATAGAATAATTACTTATTCTTAATGGGAGATTGGTTTATTTCTTATGGTCCTTATTTCCAGAATCAGAGGCTTTCCAATAAACCCATGCCGGCAACATGCTCTCGAAAGAGACTGGGTGGTAAGCCTTTAGTGAGTGGATCCGCAAGCATAGACTTAGTGCTTATATGCTTGATATCAATTGTCTGATCCTGGATTCTATCTTTCACAACATGATACTTAATGTCAATGTGTTTGGCAGCACCACTTGACTTGTTGTTACTCGAATAGAAGACTGCGGCCTTATTATCGCAAAGATAATGTCGAGTGGTTTAGATATATCACAACCACTCTTAGTCCGGGAATAAAGTTCTTAAGCCATACAGCCTGCCCAATAGCCTCATAACATGCTACAAACTCAGCCTGCATCGTTGATGATGCAGTAAGTGATTGTTTGGAGCTTTTCCACGAAACAGCTCCTCCCGCAAGTGTGAAGATATAACCTGACGTAGATTTCTTAGTATCTACACAACCTGCAAAGTCAGCGTCTGAATAACCAACAACCTCAAGGTTATCAGACTTCTTATATGTGAGCATGTAGTGCTTAGTGCCTTGCAAATAACGCAAGACTTTCTTAACGGCTTTCCAGTGGTCCAACCCTGGATTTGATTGATATTTGCCAAGCATCCCGATTTAATGCTAAATCGTATAGTACAAACTTGAGCATACATAATGCTTCCGACAATTTGAGCGTAAGGAATCCCCTTCATCTCGATCAGCTTAATTGATTCCTTGGACATTGGAATGTTCCAAATTTATCGCCCTTAACAATAGGAGCAGGCGTGGCAGAGCAGTTATGCATATTATATCTCTTAAGCACTCTGTCAATGTATGCCTTTTGGGATAGACCTAATATCCCTTTGGACCTATCTCGGTGAATCTCAATGCCCAAAACATAAGAGGCATCACCAAGATCCTTCATGTCAAAATTAGCGGAAAGAAATCTTTTGGTCTCATACAGCATATCCATATCGCTGCTAGCCAACAAGATATCATCCACATAAAGTACTAAGATAGTGAATTTGCTCCCCTTAATCTTGATGTATATGCAATTGTCCACATCATTTTCTTTGAAACCGAAATTTCTTATGGTTTCATCGAACTTAAGATACCATTGTCTAGACGCCTGCTTTAGTCCATAGATGGATTTCTTAAGTCTGCATCCCATATGCTCCTTGCCTTCCACGACAAAACCTTCCGGTTGAGCCATGAAAACGTCCTCATGCAAGTCACCATTAAGGAACACAGTTTTAACATCCATCTAATGTAGCTCTAAATCATAATGAGCAACAAGCGCCATGACAATTCTTAGTGAATCTTTCTTCGAGACGGGAGAGAAAGTGTCAATATAATCTATCCCTTCTCTTTGCGTAAACCCTTTTGCTACAAGCCTTGCCTTGAATCTTTCGATATTTCCCTTAGAGTCATGCTTAGTTTTGTAGACCCATCGACAGCCTACTGTTTTGACTCCATCAGGAATTTCTACTAGATCCCAGACATCATTAATGCTCATAGACTTTATTTCATTCTGCATGGCCTCAAGCCACTTGGATGAATCCTTAGACATCATAGCCTCCTTAAATGATGTAGGATCATCTACCTTCCCTATGTCGCATACATCTTCATTCATGTATACAACATAATCATTAGGGATGGCTGATCTTCTTTCCTGCTGTGATCTCCTTAGTGGTTCATTAGTTATCACCGGAGGCTGTTGGAGGCTCATCATTAAGTGCTGTACTGTTGAAATCTGAATCCTTAGATGGGGGCTCAACTCCAGGACTCTCAGCTGGAGGAATAACTGTATGAGGTACCGGAACAATAGTCTCTTGGATTATCGGCAATGGTACATTAGTCCGAACCTCCTCAAGATCTATTTTCCTAGCCTCTGTGCTCCCACTGATTTCATCATTCTCTAAGAATACAGCATGGCGGGTTTCCACAAACTTAGTGATATGATTTGGACAATAAAATCGATATCCCTTAGACCTTTCAGGATATCCAATAAAATGACAACTTATTGTCTTAGGATCCACTTTTCCAAGATGTGGATTAAAGACTTTAGCTTCAGCAGGAAAACCCCACACACGTAAATACTTTAGACTCGGTTTCCTTCCTGTCCATAATTCATAAGGGTCTTAGGACTGATTTATCGGGAACCCGATTTAATATGTGCGGCTGTCTTTAATGCTTCCATCCACAGACTAATCGTAAACCGAGTAACTCATCATGCTACGCACCATATCCATAAGGGTGCGATTGCGCCTTTCAGCTACTCCATTTTGCTGAGGTTCACCAGGTGTAGAATATTGTGCTACTATGCCATTTTCTGAAAGAAACTTAGCGAATGGACCAGGAATATGTCCATAAGGAGCATGTCTCCCATAATATTCTCCTCCACGATCTGATCTCACTACTTTGATCTTTAAGTTGAGCTAATTTTCTACTTCAAATTTTAAAGATTTTGAATTTATCGAGTGATTCAGATCGATCGCGAATGGGGAAAATATAACCATAACGAGAGAAGTCGCTGAATGTGATAAGGAGTTATACCCATCAATCGAAGTCACAGAAAAGGTCCACATATGTCGGTGTGGATTAATTCTAAAACTCCCGTGCTTCGTGTGGCTCCTTTCTTAATCTGCTTTATATATTTCCCTTTAATGCAATCAATACAATGATCTCGAGTCGAGAAGTCTAGGGGTTGGAGTATCTCTTCCTTAATGAGACGCTCCATTCTCCCTTCAAATGTGGCCTAAACGACAAAGGCCACAATTTCGATGAAGTCTCATCACTTAGACTTCTCTTCCGCTTATTGGTGGCATCAAACACATTCATCGATACATGAGATTCAGAGAGATGAATCATAGAGTTTGTCTCGTCGAATTGTGACATTATATTCTCCTTAGAATGATTTTTTTTGTTTCTCCCGACGACGTGGCAATCAATTCGCTCATAGTCCACTTCTCATTTCTCGAGTCCGAGTGTCATAACTGGTCATGAAAGGACCAAACTCAGCAGAAGGGAAGTCATAATGAAGTGGACTAGAAACCTTTAGAGATTTCCACGACATGCCCTTAAGCTTTGCAGCCATATCAGTCATACCACGATATGCTCTCTTAGGCCACTTGAGTCATCATACTTGGAGGTGAGCATCCTCATAATTAAATACTGGCATATACTTTTGAGGAGCCCTTAAACTGCTCCTCGACTGAGGCCAAGTACTACTTAGTGTTGTCGGATTCAGGGATTGCTCCCCTTATTCCAACAGATATGGTGCTCTTCATTATCAGCAAGGACATGCGATTGGACCGCTCCCACTTCTCCATCGTTAAGTCATATATATATTTTATCGAAACTCTCATCATCGCCAGGAGCTATGGGAGCGTTCTCACGTAATGCATAGTCCAAGTCCACAATTCCAAGAACGATTTGCAATTTTTCTTTCCAAGAGGGGAAGTTAGTTCTAGAGAGTTGTTTAATGCCATGTAAAGTATTGACAATGTTGGACGTATTCATTATTGAATAAATATATACATGAATAAGGTAATGTCTGGCATGAAATTAACCCTACGTTGGTCTGATTAATAACATGCTAATGACGGGAAATTTAATAGTTCTAATTCGCATCACCGTTGGGCAGAAACGAAAAAGAACTAAATTAGCTTATGGGTAACACATGGTCATAAACAACGTTGGTCAGAATATGATCATGGTTATAACATACTCCCAGTTTTAATTAAATAGGTATGATACATAGTTATAATCAACTTTGGTCAGAATATAACTATGATCACAAAATAATCCCAATCATTTTTAAATCTCCAATTAATATTTCCCGTTGGTTCCATATTAATCAGAGACAATATTCAAAAATAGTCATCATAAATAATTAATTGTCACATTAATTTAATTTTGCTCAATAAAATTAATCATGGAATTAATATAATTAATGCCCAGGAAATAAACTTTAAACAACATTTGCTGAATTGAAAAAGGCATAATGAACAAATGTTGAAATGAGCTAAATAATAATCATCAAATAAAATTAATGGCCACATTATTAACTTACTCATAAAATTAGTCATGGAATTATGCCCAGGAAAAAAAAAAAAAAATTAAACAATAGTTGAACAATAATTATTGCTAAATAAGACATCATGTAGCAAATACTGAAAACATCAATTACCATCAAAAGTAAAGAGCCCAAACAGTAAAATGGCTCAAAAGTCTTGTGGCCCAAGACTTGTTGCCGGCCCAGCAATCGGAAAAACGCAAGCTGCAGCCTAGCCCGTGACCGTGGTCCACACGCATCGACGCGAAGCCGGCCCAAAACGCGAGGCTCGGCCGAGCGGCGGTCCAAAGAAAGTCCCAGGCCCGCGTGCACTGAATCCCAGCCGTCAAAACGATCGGGCGGACCAGATCTCTCCGGATCCGATCAAAAAGGAGTCGCTTACCGAGGAAACCTAACCCTAGACCAAAAATCCCGATCCGAATATTTCGCCATGGGCAAGGCGGCGGCGACGATGACCGAGCGCTGGCAATGGATGGCGGCACATGCGGCGAAGCCGAGGCCACGCTGCGGCGAGCCGAGGCGATTCACTCCTGCCGCGCCACAACCATCTCCGCGCGAATCAAGCCCGGAGGGAGATGGCGCACGCGCGACGCCGAAACACGCTCGGGTCGGCCGGCGGCGACTACGGCAAAGGTAAGCCTCTAATCCCGTTAGGCCATTTAGGTTTTCTTCGATTGTTTTGGGATTTAGGGATTTGGGTGAAAAACCGAATGGGAATTAGGGGCTAGGGTTTCTGATGCGATGGAGATTTTGGAGTTAGGGTTCAGATTTGCTCTAATCCCCTCCTTCTAATTGCTTAATCGAGGTTAATAAGCCCTAATCCGAACCAAATTAGACTCTAAACCGACGAATCAAGAACCGAAACCAGGCTTAAGAGGAACATGAATAGACTAGATGGCTCTGATACCAAATGTTAGACATAAATCTAAGTGCTAAGTCTTCTAGCCTAGATCATGATCACAATGAATAATGCGGAAGTTAGATCATTAGGACTAACCCGGAGATGACGAACCCATTAGGAGTCTCGGTTGGTGTTCTTGAGTGTCGGCGACTTGACTGATGGTCCTGCGCGATGAAGAAGAAAGGAGTGACACCGAAATCGCGGTGTGGGTCGAGTCTTCGGCTGCCTCGTGCATGAACCCGGATCGGTGGGATGTTCAGAGAGGATGAACTTGTGCTAACCAAAGAAACGAGTGCCTCTCTCTCCTTCTTAGTCCTGCACCTGCAACCGACCCAAACCAAACATATATAGGTGAGCTCCCGATCAGAGCGCATGTAGTGGTCATTAGATCCGAAAATTTCGGAATTAGTTAGCCCATTTGAGATCACCACTAACATAAACCTCTTGTTTCTCGACCCTACAAACATACAGGTGAATATTGGTTCCATAATACTCCTGCGTTTGTGCACCATCCATGGACGCCTTGCCTATCCACATACTCCTGCCGTGCGTTTGTCCTTGTGATGTTCAAATCTTCAGACGCTGGATAATCAGACTTATCACATCCAGGATTGACCACTGGGGGCCCACGTGCCGGTGTGTGCTCATGTGGGACCAGAATGTATTAACGTATGGGCCCCCGGAAAAGTTGAGCCGAGCCGAGCAAATATGAAACATTTTCCATGGGGTCCATGGGCGCGGATCCGATTCAGCAGCCAGGGGCCGGCCCATGCCATCCCTATCCACTCCGAAACGTGGCACCGCGTCGGCACGTTACATTCCTTCCAGACATGTCTCGTCACGCATCCCGGTTAGACATCTCTTTTCCGACAAACAATTGCTCTCCGGCCCCTAAAAAATTCCATCTCAAGTTTGATGCATTTTTTTATTTTTTATTTACGCATGTTTGTTTTCGAGGTTAGTCCCGGTTTAGAATACACGGTAGTTTTTTCGAATCCCTACAGAAATTAACCTGTATCGTATAAAATTCCTGCAAAACATTTTTTTGTCAAATTTCTGCGTTCAAAACTTACCCTGGCATCCGTAGCAGAATTACGGGCATAAAACTTGAGCTATAAAAGTGTTACGGAATATGGTAGGTACCCGATTAGCGGCGGATCTAGTATCAAAATTTAAAGATTACCAAATCTTCTAGTCTTCTTCTACCTCTGAATTCCAGATTCACTAACCGAAACTTGATATCATGCAGTCATAACGCCTTATAAATGGCTGGACTGGGGGTGCTAGCGAGAGGTACCCATGGACCGGCCAGCAATAGGGGTGTGTCAGACCCAGCTAACCCCCGTTGGGTCCTCCCCTGCTAAACCCCGTAGGTCCACCCCTGCCTCCAGTGGTTTTTGCTAATAAAGACATACTAATTTGACATAACTCATCGAAAATAGATTTGTGCGCAAGTGATTAGTGATCACTAAGCTTAATACTCCCTCCGTTCCCGAATAGATAACGTTTTCGCATTTTGCACGTATTGAAATGACTAGACTGCCCTTTTTCAATCCATTTATTAGCCTAATCAGTGTACACCTTGAGCTGGCAGCTGGCTAAAGCATCTAGGCCCATGATGTTTTTTGGGTTTTGGTAATTAATGATAATCGTATTAAAGGACTAACAATTTTTCTTGAACTTATGAGACTAGATTGGTCTCTATCTCAGTACATAAAAGAGAAAAATATTGGGAGGTAAAAAGTCAAGTAAAGAAGACTAAAAGTTTGAAGTCAAGGTATAATTGTATTAAGGATCTTTTATATGGTTTTACCGATCTCGGAGTTAGAAGTAAAAACTCGAATTGCTAGAATAGGTGTCGTGCTATTAAGGGAAGTGATGCCTAGTAGTTTGAATTTGATTAAGGTCATTTGGCTCAAACTTTTTAGAAAAACATCTCTTAGTTGCATTTGGACTTGATTCTCCAAAGTTGTTTATGCATGTTCAAAGAAGTCGGCACTTTCACCATGTTAGGGCCAGTACTACTGCATGACCGGTAGTACCGTAGTTTACACCACGACGGTCTTTTTCCAGAGAGTTCTTGCAGCATGTCTTTCTCAAAAACTCTGGACTGGTAGTACCGACGCGTAAAATCCGGTACCGAGCTCTTGCCTGGTAGTTATTTAACAGAAGCACATGTTTGCACGTTTCCTGTGGTCGGAGCTACCGATGTGAAAACACCGGGTCGGCAGTACCGTGACTTAGCTCCGGTACTCATTTTACATAACAGGTGTTTTTGTGCATCTTCTTTGTATTTTGAAGGCCGTCACTACCGCAATGAAAAAGGTGGTACTACCGAACTCCGGTACTACCACAAAATATATGCCAATACTTACTTTATAGATAAGGCGTTTTTCTGAGCTGATTTATATTCAAAAGTCGGTACCACCGCACATTATGTGTCGTTAGTAACGAACCTCTTTTAACAGCTCTTACATACCGCATGAATGCACTGATTCAACCGTTGGACAGGGTCCGGTACTACTGGACATTGCACACCGATAGTACTGGGATTGCTAATCTTCTATGGATTTTGGTTCCAACGGTTGTAATTATTAGTGGGCTATAAATACCCCTACACATACATTAAGGGAACTTTTTGGACATTCATTAAATACTTTGTGAGCTCTAGAAAATCTCCTCTCTTACTTTGTGCATTAAATTCACATTTTAAGGGAGTTATGAGTATTCAAGTATGCATTTCAAGTTTGAGCCAATTAAACACATGAATCAAACTCAAGCAAGCGTCATCACTGTATTTTCTTAGAGGTTACCATCTCCTAAACGGCTTGAAGGTGTGGAACCAGTGATCTTCTCAAAGGAGTTTGTGGGAAGGTCCGGTGGTTTGTGAAGGCCAAAGCTTGTCTATCCGGAGCGGGAAAGAGCTACCAATAGTGATCGAGGGAGACTCATTTGCGAAAGTAGTCGGCTTAAGTTGGTCAAGTTACCACAACATGGATTAAGGGAAACCGGCAAATCTCAGAGACCACAAGATAAATATTGTGTTCATCTTTGTGGTTTGATCCTCTCTTTTCTATTTGTGCAAATTTACTTTTTTTAGTTCATTTATTCTTGATCTTGTATTTAGAATTGTGTATTTGCTTAAACTTAGTTTGTTGATGCACTTTAGTGAAGCCTAAACGATTTAGGGCAAGTTTATTTTTGCTTTTGATTCTAAATTCTGACCCTAAAAGCTGAATAAAAATCAAACAATCCAATTCTAAAATCCGATTCTCCCAATCCAGTCCATCCATATACACTAGAATCTACAATCCACTTCATATGTATTTTTAGATTTCAGCTTTTAGATAATCAACTTCTCTGTACCCACAATCCAGAATGTCGTTTGATCTGTACTGGCTGCGCATTCCCTACAAATGCACACGTTGACTCAGGATAGGATACCTGTAGCCAGCAGTCGGCACGGCAGTTGCGTGCGTAGAATTTTCTTTCTGATGAGCGTGACGAATGTAGTTGCATTTCTTCTCTTTTTCCCCGGCATATTTGTATGTTCATTATTAGAGGTGGGCGTCGTGCCGTGCCGTGCCGGCTCGGCCCGAGCCCATCGTGCTTCGGGCCGGAACCGTGCCGTGCCACGACGGCCCATCGTGCCCACCGTGCCGGGCCGTGCCGGCCCGACTCGCCTTTGGCGAGCCCAAGCCCGGCCCATTTGCGCTTCGTGCCGGCCCAGGCCCGACCCATTTTCACTATTGTGACGAGTAAAAAAAATAAAACACATCACTACTACTAAACTACATATTTTAATTACATAAAAGACTAATCACATCAATAGAATATCAAACATAAATGCAATGCTTGAAGATGCTCTGAATCAACAATATCTGCCAACTTTTAGGCCTTAATTCGTGATTTCGTGCCCATTCGTGCCGTGCCGTGCCGCCCGTTGTGCCCGGTTTCCGGGCCCGGCACGGCCCGAGCTACAGTTGCATGCCGGCCCGGCCTGGCCCGGAACCGTGCCGTGCTTTGCACCGGACCATCCTATCGTGCTTCGGGCCGGCCCAAAAGAGCCCGGCCCAAATGCCCACCTCTATTCATTATACAAGGTGATGTAAGTATGTAACTCGCAAGTTTGTCCATGCATGGGTTGTTTGCATGTAGAATGCCCTGGTTCTGAAATCATCCGATCCTATCTATAATGTGAGAATAATCCATAAGGCTGTTGTTGCTTGCTGATCATAGAATGACGACTTGCAAACAAAACCAAAAATTCCTAGATAAGACGATAGTCCCATCTGGTTGCTCAGAAGTCAACCCAGCAATGTGACCATTGACCAATGCATAGGTTCCCAGACCATACAGGTCTGATTCCATCAAAGCTCAGATTTGTTTAGGCCATAGAACACAGAATACTGAGATGCAACCCCAGAGGAAGTATGACAATCTAATAAGGGCTAACATGCTGAAATTAATCATCGGTATACATAATGTACAATATGGTACAATACAGTGAGGCACCAAGTCTGAGAAGTCCCAGTGACTCAAAAGTCTCGAAACGGCTAAATACAGAACAAAAGCATCGTTATTTTAAACGATTGTTTATTTTGCTGGCGATGCATCACTCTCGTAAATCTTAAGATCATTAAGCAATGGAAATAGTGCATTGCATTTTTGTCACCAAGCTGCGTGCTAATAAAGAGATGAACAGTCAAGTAACAACAGCACTTCTTAAGCCTGTTGACACTGACCATCTAACCTGCGACGTTCACTTTTACGACCCAAAAACCTCCTTGTTGCATACAGGGCATACCTGGCAAAGGTAGCACAATGGATGACACTAGGTTGATCAGTGACCAAGCATCTCAGGATGACAAAATGTGAAAAAAGATCTTGACAAGTTTGCAAATAGTAGAACCATTCTTTTCTGAAAAACTTTTTTTTAGCTGAAATTGAACAAGAGAATCTATCAAAAGCTGGATGTGTGTGTGCCTGTGTAGTATGCTTGGGACAACTGTCCAACCAAATCTCAAAAGCAGAACAAGACATCCCCTCATCATTACCAATTTAAGTGTGACGTTTATTTGAGTACAGTCTTTGTTCTACTTCGACCTATAAGATTTCTAGCCAGATTCTCTTCCTATCTTGGTGAAAATAAACCACATTTGGCAAGCATATATGATAGGCAATACAAAAGGGATCTGAGCAATTATATATTTATATTTTTGAGTTTAACAACGGTGGAACTGTGAAAGGTCCAAGAAACAATTCTAAGGCAAGTAAAGTAGCAATCAGGTCACACTCACAGAAACTACAACTATCCCTAGAAAAAATGTAAACTACCAGAATGCTCACATATTGGAAATCTGGAAAGGCAAGATAGCTTACCTTATTGATCTTCAACCATTTGGTGACACAGGTTTGATGGTACTGATGCTCACAGGGCAATTTAGTCAGCCTATCTCGGTTCTTGTAAGCCATACAGCATATCACGCATCTGTTTGTGTAAGCATTAACAGAAGTGGGTGTTAAAATAATTTGCTACTTAAGATCGCCTATTGGCACAATGTCATCCCAAAAATGCTACACAAATAAGCTTAGACAAGATTAATCAGTAAAGCAGGATGTTGCCTAGGTGAAATGTTTATAGGTTATCTGTTTATAACTGCCCATCACACTTGCACACAGATATATAAACTTGTTCAGTGCGACAAAGGAAGAATTGAGTGATCTAATTGGCCTGAGAACATACTCATCATGTCTTTCCTTTCTAGAGAATATCCCAATTTTGAATGTTGAAGACGGCAAGAGTGCTATCATATCTTCTGGCAACCCTTTGCTTTCAGTACCAATAGCTTCCCCTAATTGTTGTAGCTCCTGAAATACAGAAGGAATTCAACAAATAAAATTAGAGGCAGTATGTAGCATCCTGTTTAACATAGTATATATTCCTGAATTATTAATGGCAATAAATTATTGCCAATAATCCCTTAATGCATAACTGCACAATTTTGATATAGTAAACACAGTTAAATAAGCGTGTAAAACAAATGGAGTCCATTTTATTAGTACTCGACAACAAATATATATAATATTGTTATCCACAATATTACACACTATACAAGTCCGTTCAGAAATGTTAGATTATAGAACCAAAAGTTAGCTGCAGTGGCACATGCCCTTGACAAAACAATAGGGAATGTACTGGCCAAACAAATTATTTGACGGTACGCACCTCATAAGTCATATTATCTGGATCTATGCCATCCTCCATTACTACCTGTACATTGGCATGATAGATGAAAGTACGTATTGAATGAAAATATAATTGCCAGAAGCAAATACCTGAGGAGATCTGCTTGCAGAAGTATTGCCACTGCTGGATGCTGAAGAAGCTATTGGCTTTCTTCCTAAACAGGTGTTTTCAAACAACATATTAGCATTTACCAGAGGAAAAATATTGACTCGTGCAATATAGAACAGTACCAATAGAACCAATCACCTTCTGATATGTTATTGTGATCAACTGATGTATTGGCTAGTTGGTCCTCTATCTCTTGCAACTCTCTAGCTAAAGCTTCATCAACGGCTAGCTGAGACTCATAATTTGCAACTCCTGATGATTTTCAATCGTACAATATCCGTTGATGACCACAACTAGAACTGGGATCTGGATGAGTTCTAGATGCACCACTACCATTATTTCCTTGAATTAATTCATATACTATTTCCTGAACAGGGTGCCAGAATAGGCAAATCAATGAGAACCTTTTGTCATATTTTGTCCTACTCTGTTGTACTACAAAAGAGAAAACATATCAATCCTGCCTAAAAACTTTAACAAACAAAGGGTACAAATAATTGTTGAAATATGATTATTTGCATCGTACAGCAATGAGTGTTCAGTTTGCAGTTTTCCAATGTAAATGTCATGAGAAGTACTCTACATGACATGAATGTGTTCTTAAAATATCATGAAAAGACGAAACATTCTTCTTATAATGTATGCACTTTTGTAAAAAATATGATCCTGTGTTATTTAAGTATTTTAAAAAAGAATGGTAAGTTAAGTACCCAGATTTCAAATTTGATTGCATTTGATATAAGAAATGTTTTTGAAACATTGGTCACTCGCCCACCAGAAAAGGTCTGTATTATTTTATTAAACCTGGTCATGCTTCACATAACAAATGAGCTGCCTAAATGGAATATCTGATTGAGATTGCTATACACAACACAATAGAAACTACAGTATCATAGCCTCTCCAACAGACAATCGCCTAGGATGGAAAATTTGGTTGAGACTTGAGATTTGTATATACAAACCAACAGCAGCAGCAACAAGTGCACAAATCAGGATTCAGGAACGTAGGCACAACCAAATAAGAAGCGAATATGTGATGGCACCAAACCTGATCTTCAAGAACTTGTGCAAGATCAACGTCATCGTCAAAGAAGCATCCCCCAAAATTCTCTTCAATGACATATGGTACAGGGGCATTCATATAACACACAACCACTTCTCTCTTTCCTGCTGTATCATGTAGAACCTCCATGCTCATGAACACCTAACAAGGAAACACGTAGAACATTGCCGGATCATGCCAGACTAGCACAAACACACCACACTACTATCATATTATCGCATTACGCATACAGAAAGCAGTCACTACGTACCAACTCGTTGCAATTATTCCAATAATTGTACTACCAACTAAACTTGCTATTTTCGCACATTACGCTACCTCATTGATCAGCTATAAGAGCACAACTGCAACCCCCTCTACAACTACAAATGAATATCAAAACCCTTCTTTCGGGGTTCAAATCTAGAGCAAGTAAATAGCAGCAACACTAGTGCCAAACCGCAGGATTCTAAGAAAACAGGCAAGCTCTCTCAGATGAAGGACCAAACAGACAAACAAGAGATCGGCGAAGTGTAAAAGGGCTCCACACTTGCGCCAATCCATGCCCGCAATGGCTCGGATCTAGCACTACAAACCCTCCCCACAAGACGCAGATCAAGCACCTGACACACGTTTTACTACCCGAAACACAAACATTTCATGCGCGAACTTGCAATTGAACCGGCGAATCTGCAAGAACTTCGGAATTCGATGTGGGAAGTGGGAACTTACCCAGTATACAGAGAGATCAGATATCCCCGGCTCCGTGCACGGATTGTAGTGGTTATTTGGGAAGCCGCAAGGAGCCGAGTGGGGAGTGCGAGGGGGTGGAGGTGCGGTCCACAGCTTTGCTCGGTGGTACCGTACTGATGACCTATCTAGTCACGGTCTTGGTGGACTGACTCCACCTTGCGCCGGCCGGGAGGGGAGGCGTGCGGGCGTGGGGCTGCCTTGTGGGGCCTGCAGTTATGAGTGGTTCACGGGCCCGCGTGCGGGAGTCTAGGCGTGGTCGTCGGCTGCTTGGGCCCGGGCCGTCCGCCGCGCCTCCATTACGGCCCAGCTGACGTACTTTGACACGTCTCGCCACCGCTGCCGTTCGTGTGATGAGGCTCCCATAAAATAAAAGAAAAGGAGGAGGAAAATTTAGCCCAAAAACTAACACATTTGAATATTCGGCCCAGTTCCATCTGACATCTCCTATGTCGGGCCCGGTATACATTTGAGCATTATTGAGGGTCCAGTCTGCTACTACTAAGCAGTGGGCCGCAGCTCGCCCAGACTATGGCCACTGGCCATGTAGCTGCAACATTGGTACACAAACTACAACTGCGACAATTTGATAAAATTCAAACCAAACTCAAATTTAATAGGGGTTTACGTTTGAATCTAAAGTTCCATTTCCGAATCTAAACCTGAAGCTTCACTCAATTCTGAATCGCAAACTTAAATTTATTTTTTTAAATGCACCTTTTTGTGTCGGAAAATTACTTGTTTTCGGGCACTGAAGGAAGGTAACGGACCGAGCATCGTGCTGGAGGGTCTCAGGTAACAAGGCGAGCAATGATGAACAGTTTGGATCCACGATGATTTTATCCTGCTCTTTGCCGAGCGCTGAAGCTACGTACAAGATTCATTCCGTCGTGCAGTGGGAAGGTGACTTGTCTTTTTTGTCTCCTCTGCACGTTCCCGGCTACCCAATACTCCGTAGGCTGGCATTGCAAAACTTTTGGCGAATGCTGCACGGCGGTGCGTGTTTGTGGCGGCGCGCGGCGGTGGTCATTTGGTCGCCGTCGTCGTCTCCTTCGGTGTCATGCACTCACCTTCGTTACCACGCACAAGGCATTCATTTCGTCCCCGCTGCAACGCATCCTCTGTTCCGAAACCAACATCTTCGGAGTTGTCTTGTGAAGCTGGCGATCCGCTACCGTTTGATCTGACCTTCCCGACTTCCCG
The DNA here is from genome assembly GCA_036346355.1 of Rhipidocladum racemiflorum. NCBI lineage: Eukaryota > Viridiplantae > Streptophyta > Magnoliopsida > Poales > Poaceae > Rhipidocladum > Rhipidocladum racemiflorum. The sequence continues at coordinate 61,935,512 of CM070576.1, read as the reverse complement.
TTACTTGTTTCACTGGCTCGCATCGGTTCCAAGCTTGAGATTATATTTGCACGCTACCAACACTACAACAGATCTAGTCATCAATACCGGTTCGTAACTGCCATTAGCATCGGTTTTTGAACCGATACAGGTCATCAGGGACTGATTTGCCGGTTCCACTAACCGGTACTGATGGATGGCACTAAAAATATTTTAAAATATGTCGAGAATGTATGGAAAAAGTCGGAGGCAGAGAGATCATTGCGTCGCTGTTGCTACCGAAGCCCATGCACACGTGAAGCAAGACTGCATGTGAAGTGAACGTGAAGAGTCAATGCGTCGGCGGGAGGAACTCTTGGAACTACAGTAATTTCTGTTGCTGCTACAGTAGTCAAGTTTGTTACGGTGATTCTTTTCGTTTTTCTTGGTTTGTTTGAATGATTTGTTTCTAGATTGAATCATTATTTCACCGTGATAATTTTGATTTGATATAATTAAAACCTTCGTAAGGCATCAAGTTAGTGATCTAAAAAGTTTGATCGGTTAATTCCTTGTAGATTTTGTTTAATCACAAAATTAGGGTTTAATCAATTCTCGTCATTATTGATACAGTCAATTTGCGAAGCTTATTACTTTTGAGCTGGGATTTCCAAGATCTCGGTCGAAATTATCAAAATCTTGACAAATTTTAACCGAATGAAAAATGATTCAAACAATGTTAATTTTTTTAAATTTTTTTGTGGATGGTCTTTATGCATCACAAATGTCCCCACACTACTACAAAAATGACTATTAGATGCCCCATTATAGCGGTTTTCAAAAACCGTATTATGGTGTGTTCGTATCACATCACAGACGGTTGGTGGTTAAAACCGTCTGTGATGTGATATGAACACATCACAGATAATTCTATTTTAGAACCATGTGAGATCACAATGCCATAAAGCTCTTTGAGCTTGGCCAGCCCTTAGCACCCAGCTCGTTTTTTAAGTCCCCGAACTAGCCACCCGACGTCCTTGTCATTTCCTCCCTCCCCAAGTCCTCCGTACAGCACAAGCCCGTCCACGCCCTCCTTCTCCCCAAGCTGCCTCCTCGGCCCTCCCTGCTTTTGTCTACTCATCGGCCCGCTCAAGACGGGGAAGACCACTATTACAGAAAGGCCTATATAAGACACCTCATCACAGACGATTTTTGAAAACCATCTGTATTAAAATTAATCACAAATGGTTTTGCACCACGACTATCAGAAGCTACATGATGTGCTAAGAACCATCTGTAACAACACTCCTTTAATATATATGTCATTCTAGGTTTTGTGCTCGCCACACTCAACCAAATAAAATAGAAAAATGTTCGTCTCCTTCCTCGCCTGATCAGTTGCACCCCTCAGCGGCCTCCCCGTCGGTGAAGCCTCCCAAGCCAGCGGCCTCCTCCCTCCCCCCACCCCCCCCCCGCCCCTCTCTCCTCCCCCCCCCCCCCCGGCCTGTTGCTCCCGTGCCAACCTCCTCCCTCCGCGGCGACTCCTCCCGCGGTGATACTATGTTTACTGAAAGTTTAGTAGTTTTCATGTTCTCGTACTAGCCTTTTAGTTTATTCTTTAACAAATAAGAAAATGGATATGGAATGTTCTTGTTTGGCTAGCTCCAATTTAATGCTTTAACATATATACTTCAAAGTTATCTCCTTCATTTCTCACTTTTATTTTGGTGACAAAACATGGAAATTACAGTGGCCATCTGACTTGTATGTGCTGATGAAACTGCCACTGCATGCAAATTATCTGACTATACATAACCCTGTGACAAGGTTGTTGTCTAAGACCATTGAAAATATATAGCCGGGTTAAAAAGGCTCTTTTATTTTTACAAAGAAAAAATGAAAGAAGAGGAAAATTTCAACCTAGATGTCGTCACATTATTTCTGTTTTGGCAAACATTTCATCAAACACTTTATGACTTGTTTGGAAGGTCTAAAATTCCATCTCATCTATCTTAGTGGTTGTTTGGCTCCAATTCAAATAATTTATTTAGCTCGATATTCTTAAAGTGGTACTGAGCAATCATATGGCTTATACTTGGCATTCTTCACCAGATGTATACAACTCTTTTGCTTATCAATGTAAGCAAACAAGCTAGCCATATTCATCTCAACTTTTTATCACTCGTGCAGTCTCACCTACCATTGGAGATAAGCTAGCACTGGGCAAGTCGTTTTTGACAGAAGGGCTAGCCCTTCAATATCCAACACTTTGTAGCATACAACTATACACAAATTAGAAAACTTGCTCAAAGGTTTCTAGTATTTAATTCAACGTGGTTATTATAAAAGCCCTAAGGTTTTTGTCAATGTATGATGGCAGACATTATCCTTAATATTTGCTCATCTTGAATAAAATAACTTAATAGTGTCTTGCTTGTTAGAAGCAAATGTTTTTCCTACACCCCTCAGCAGAACTTTTATCATTACTATTTATTGTTCAAAATTTTTATTTGCTTAGATATTTCTGCAACTATATTTGCAAGGAATAACCAATGATATATTTTATAATTGAATATCTAAACATCATAGATGCATCGAGGCAATAGCATGTCTGATCAGTATCGTTTTAAAATATGAAATTTTGTAGCACATTCATCTCCTTTCTTATTATAATATTGATGGATTCTAAGGTAAAATCCATTTTATTCCACAGTTCATCCTGAAAGTTATCATACTTTGATTTATCGCTTTCAATTTATTCTCATCCCTGAATGAGAATGCCATAGACAACCTATTTTCACTTTTTTGTGCAGAAAACAAGATTACATTGATGGTTCTCTATTTTATGAAATATAGAGTTGATCAAATCATCGTATACCCGATGGCTTGATCAACTCTATATTTGACAGAATAGAGAACCATCAATATAATCCTATTTCCGCGCAAAACCAGAGTGAAAATAGGCTGCCTATAGTATTCTCATTTGGGGGATGAGGATGAAGCGGAAGCGATAAATCAGAGCATGACAGTGTTCAAGACGAACTATGAAATGAAATATATTTTGCCTTAAAAACCATCAATATTATAATAAAAAAGGATAAAAGCGTTACAAATATTCATATTTCAAGACAATCTTGATCAGACAAGCTGTTGCCTCGATGCATCTATGATGTTTAGATATTCAATTACAAAATCTATAACTGGTTGTGCCTTGTAGATGTCGTTGTAGAAATATGTAAGCAGAAGAAAATTTTGAATAACAGATACTAATGATGAAAATTTTGCTGAGGGTGTAGGAAAAAAATGGGATCACAGATGGTTCTAAATAAAAATCGTTTATGACATACAACATCACAGACGATTCTATTTAGAAATGTTTGTGATGTTATACTATCACAGACGGTTTCTAACAAGAACCATCCGTGATATTGTATATCACAGACGATGTCCAAAACCGTCTATAATATGACGTTATATCACTTACACATGGTTACAGATGGTTCAAAAAACCATATGTGATGATGGTTCCAAACTGTCTGTGATGTTATAATTTGTAGTAGTGGACGCTGCTCACATGTGCCATCACAGGGAAGGCCGGGGTGCCCTTCTTCTCCTGCGTGGTGTCTGAGTTCGTCGATCGGCTCGTCTTGACTCCTTGCCGTGAGTTGAATGATTATGCTTCTCCCTCCCGAAATTCCCCGGAATGTCGAGCAGGTGGCAGGTTTGGGTCCATGGCCGACACAAGAGGAGCTTGTCAGCTGCACCTCACAGAGAAGAGGGGTGGCCAGGGAGAAGGCGAATGGCTTCAACGTGATAAGGCAGAGGGGATGACGTGGACGACAAGGTGTGGAACGACTAGAAACAGCGGGACGGCGAGCCAGGGTCCGACCATGGAAGCTCAGCGATGGCGTGCTTCATCTTTCATCATTGGCACAAAATCCAAAAACACTTAGAAGGTGGGGAGGCATATCCAAAATGTAAAAATTAGAGATGCAAGAGCTAAAATAAGTTTCAGAACATGAAAAATAAATCTTGCAACACTTAAGGAAAGAGGATTTCAAAGCCACAAAATTAGGCGATCAAAACTTTTATTAAGCAACCAAAGAATCTTCTCTTACAAGTTTGGGATAGGAGCATACTCCCATCCCTCTATTTATAGCACAATAGGAGTAATCTCCACCCTTAGATGATCTTTTTGACTCTCAAGAAACCTCATCAAGGGTTCAGATTCGCTCCCTCATGCATAAATGGCCTAACCCGCAACCCAACAACATAATAGGTTTTATCCACAAACACACACACACACACACACACACTAACTTAGCTACTATTTCACCCATGAACCCTTGATCGAACGATCCTCCTTCGCTTGAGTAGGGCTCAAATTAACATCTCATCCATCCACTTGTCATCCTGATTCGCAGCCACTCCCCGACCACAATCATCTTCCGGCACACCTTGACCGTCTAGAACTCAGCTCTCACAGTCTAGTTCCGATCTCCTTCACCTCACCATGACCTAGCTACAAAGACATGCAACCATCACAGATAAGAGAAAACACATCACATAGCATTGCTTAAAATGATATACAACTAGTAATCAGTTGAGCAATCATACAACTAAGGATCCCACCTTAGCTTACAACTACTTAAGAGTGCCCCAACCTCTTAAGAATAAGAGCACATAAAGCTCCAACCAGCCAAGACCCCGACCACTTAAAAGGTTTGACCAACTAAGGTCCCGACCAATGAAGCCCTGACCACTTAAAAAGTTCAACCACTCAACGCTCCAACCTGCCAATGCTATAACCAGTCAAGGCTCCAATCTCTAGTCCTGGACTACTCGCAGCAACTCAAATTGCTCATTTCAAAGTAAACTCAAATATGAACACTAAAAACTCAAAACACAGCCAATTACTCATCAGATATATCTACACATGATCTTTCAGAGTTCTCAAACAAGTTGCGGAAATTTAAATACTAATACAATAAAAACTGTCAAGGTCGTTTAGCATAATATGCCTGAGGATAACTTTATGCATCATATATTTACATATGGTAAACGGAGATTTGCACCCAACACTCATATACATTTAGTAATTGAAAGATTGCGTTGATGAATCAAGTTGAGATCAGCCAATATAATATTGTTTATTACTAAAATAGTATCAACAATATGTAGTTTATATATACGAAAATAATTTTAGCAAACTTGTCATAAAAATACTTTTCACACTTTATAACCTTTTCAAATATTATAAACATAGTAGGCATCTTATTAACTTTAGCAATTTAAAAATGTCACCTTTTATTGCTGGAGGAAGTATTTTGGAACTCCTTAATCCATATAATCCGAAATAGCTATAATTAGTACTAATTGGTTATTGGTAGGACAGTGAATCAGTAACATCAGATTTCTTTTGACAATCAAAACATTTTTTCTTATGTTTTCCTTCACAACAAAGACGGAAAAGAAAATGTACCCTAACAACGTGGACATAATAATAACCCCTTTAAAAAAACACTGAATTTTTTTCTTACAGAATATTACCTTTTTTTGTTAAAAAAAATTGAGATTGAGAGTACTGCTATGGAGATTAAAAAAACTCTAGAGATCAAATGGCGAATAAAGTCCAAACCCATGGCCGAGTCCAAAGGCTTGTTTGTTTCAGCTGGAGATTGTAGAAAACAGCTTTTAAAATCTGGATTGTAAAAGCTAGATTATTTAAAAGTTGGAGGTTGAAAAGCTGATGGCTGTTTGGCAACCCAGATTATAGTGGGGGTAGTCTCGGGCGTGAACAAAACAGGAGGGCTCGAGCGTGAATAGTGTGTGTGTGGGTGGGTGGGGGGGCAATGGTGAATAATTTCGACTGAAGTTGGATAGGTATTGTGGTCTTTTGCAAAAAAAAAAAGGCTAGGGAAAACTCATCGAGAGTGGATTGTAGGATTGCTACAATCTGACATCCAGATTGTTACAATCTATATTGAAAGTTTTCTTTTTGTTAACCTTTCAGATTTTAAAAACTGCTTTCTATAATCCGAGCTGAAACAAACAGGTTCTAAATGTGTGGTAGTGTACATCCTTGCGCCATTTTTCAATAACGCCAAGCAAGAATGAGGTATGAACAAAAAGATTTAGTAACTCCACCGAATTAACGCTTTACGAAAACTGCAGCTGCAATACAAACACACACCTGTCAGGCTGTCACATACAAATATCTCCTACTTTGACACCTAATGGCAGACCGGAGGCCAAACACATCCCAGTTGCCAAAATTCGAAAGATCACCGGAGCAGAGCAGGGGGTTCCAAAGCACGACTCTTTGCATACCAAAATTTAACCAGAAACAGCCTCCGCTGACCGCACCTAATCAAATCGAACGCATATGCACCACCCTTTCATGGCCCCTCGGCCTCCCCCCGTCTCCACCTCCACCTAATCAATCCCCAGTTCCCCACACCCCATTCGGAAGGAAGCGAGCGCTTTAAGCAGCTCACCACACAGGCGCGGGGGTAGTGGTGCAGAGGCCAACGCCCAACCCAGCGGAGGCAGAGGAGAGCTAGCGCACAGCAGAAGAGTCGCCATGGCGGTGGGCGCGCCCGCCAAGAAGCTGCACCTGTCGTCCGTCGCAGCTGACCGGCGGCCGTCGCTGCTGCGCCTGGCAGCCGTCGCAGTGCTCTGTTCGGTGTCCTACCTCCTCGGCGTCTGGCATCACGGCGGCTTCTCCGCGGTCCCCTCAGGCGGCGCCGCCTCATCCGTCTCCATCGCCACCACCGCCTCCGTCTCCTGCGTCTCCCCCACCCCGAATGTCCTTGGCGGCGGCTCGTCCGCGCCGCTCGACTTCGCGGCGCACCACACCGCGGAGGGGATGGAGGCGGAGGCCTCGAAGGCGCAGCGCAGGTACGAGGCGTGCCCGGCCAAGTACTCCGAGTACACCCCGTGTGAGGACGTGGAGCGGTCGCTGCGGTTCCCCCGCGACCGGCTGATCTACCGGGAGCGGCACTGCCCGTCGGAGCGCGACCGGCTGCGGTGCCTCGTGCCGGCGCCCAACGGGTACCGCAACCCGTTTCCGTGGCCGACGAGCCGCGACGTCGCGTGGTTCGCCAACGTGCCGCACAAGGAGCTCACCGTCGAGAAGGCGGTGCAGAACTGGATCCACGTCGACGGCGACCAGTTCCGCTTCCCAGGCGGCGGCACCATGTTCCCCCACGGCGCCGGCGCCTACATCGACGACATCGGCAAGCTCATCCCCCTCCACGACGGATCCATCCGCACCGCCCTCGACACCGGCTGCGGGGTAAGTCATCTCATACATAACACACATCCCGTTTGCTTAAGATAATCACATGCACAAAAAAGAGCTCAAGCTTAAGGATTGTTTCGTCGTAGAATTTGGGGGTTAAATTTAATTGGAGATGATAGAACAGGAAACGGATATCTCGGGATGCCGGCATGGGATTTGCTTTGCGGGTATTGGAAGTTTCCAATATCGATCTTGCATGATCGTATTCTGGGCTACACAGGTCAGGGTGGGCAAACGGGTCTGGCCCGGGAAGGAGCTGCTGCTCAGACCCGGTCAGAGAGCATTGAAACCTCTAGCTTTTTGTAACGTAGTACTAGTCAAGCTGTAGTGATCTGTAGCACACTGTCTCTTCGAGAGACTGAACCAGAGCACGGTTCAAGTGTAGGGGTAGATTTGTAATCTTTTCAGTAATGCTGCTGATTACTTGAGTAGTATTTACGTACTAGTCCTTTTATACGCTACCCCACGTGCACAGAGCCCACTGCTCGACATGTCGATCCTGGTATCTGCAATTGCAATCTGACGGATCAAAATTTTCCAAGTGGACCGCCGGAAGGTGGATCCGCTTTGTGCAGCAATGTCGTTGAAATGGATTTGCCTTTTAGACAGTGCCACTGTCACTCGTAATGGCATCTTCACGCGTACCCCGAACAGTAGCAATAATAGCCATTTTGACCTGGGCATTTTGATCTGCTTGTTTGGGAGATGGTACTATTCAAGCGCACCCTTGTAGGAACTGTATTTCCGGTTGCCTAATGTGGTGGCATTTTGATCTGTTTGATTGGGTCTTGAAGGAACTGTATTTCCGGTTACCTAATGCGGTGCATTGTGTTGCTCTGTGCAGGTGGCAAGCTGGGGAGCGTACTTACTGTCACGCAACATCCTGGCCATGTCCTTCGCCCCGCGGGACTCTCACGAGGCGCAGGTGCAGTTTGCGCTGGAGCGTGGCGTCCCGGCCATGATCGGCGTGCTCGCCTCCAACCGGCTCACCTATCCGGCCCGCGCCTTTGACATGGCGCACTGTTCCCGCTGCCTCATCCCCTGGCAACTCTACGGTATGTACCATTGTGATTGCCCCCAAACTGCCAAGGGTTGAGAGTTTTCAGTTGATTACTTGTTACTTAATGTGCACATGAACATTTTAGATGGACTGTACTTGATTGAGGTTGATCGCATTCTGCGGCCCGGAGGTTATTGGATCTTGTCTGGACCACCAATCAACTGGAAGAAGCACTGGAAGGGATGGCAGAGGACCAAGGAGGACCTGTATGCAGAGCAACAAGCCATCGAGGCAGCTGCCAAGAGCCTCTGCTGGAAGAAGATCAAGGAGGTTGGCGACATCGCCATTTGGCAGAAACCTACTAACCACATTCACTGCAAGGCCTCACGCAAAATCGTCAAGTCCCCACCATTCTGCTCGAATAAAAATCCGGATACTGCCTGGTAGCTACATAACTTACAGCACGATAGTATCCATTTTGAAGTCCCAACTCCTGTTATGATTCATGATAAGCCGTATTTTTGCCAATGATTGTAGGTACGAGAAGATGGAAGCTTGTATAACTCCACTCCCGGTGGTTAGTGACATAAGGGAGGTTGCCGGTGGTGAGTTGAAGAACTGGCCACAGAGGCTCACTGCCGTGCCACCCAGAATTGCCAGTGGTAGCGTTGAGGGGGTCACTGATGAAATGTTTGTGGACGATACCAAGTTATGGAAGAAGAGAGTTGGACACTACAAGTCCGTGATAAGTCAATTTGGGCAGAAGGGCCGGTACCGCAACTTGCTCGATATGAATGCCCACTTTGGTGGCTTCGCTGCGGCATTGGTTGATGACCCTGTGTGGGTCATGAATATGGTCCCAACTGTTGGGAATTCAACAAATCTTGGGGTAATATATGAGCGTGGGCTCATTGGAAGCTACCAAGACTGGTGAGTTCTTATATTGCAAACATCACCCCTCTATGACAGTAATGACCATCATGTATTTTATGGTATGTGTAACCTTCTCTTTCTGTATTCGCCGCAGGTGCGAGGGCATGTCAACCTATCCCCGGACCTATGACCTCATTCATGCCGATTCAGTGTTCACTCTGTACACGGACAGGTAAAACCCAGTTGCCGTAAAATTAAGTCCATTCAGTTCAGGACTGCAAATTTTGTCCTACTTAGTTGGTTTCTGTTGTCCTAGATGTCTATCCTAACCAAACTGGCCTGTCCTTATTCAGTAGCTGTACCATTCTATGGGTGCATTCATAAAATCTAGTCCCATAAAAATTTGGCTAATTGGAATTACACTGTTTTACCCCCCAGTTAAGACTGATATTTTTCACTCCTGCTTGCAAGATGTGAGATGGAGAACATTCTGCTAGAAATGGATAGAGTCCTAAGGCCGGAGGGCACTGTGATAATCAGAGATGATGTTGACATGTTAGTGAAGGTAAAGAGCATCGCGGACGGGATGAGATGGAATAGCCAGATCGTGGATCACGAAGATGGTCCGCTCGTCCGGGAGAAGCTCCTCCTTGTTGTGAAGACATACTGGACTCTAGGGGACGAAAAACAATAGCAATAACGTGAAATAAAGCATCAGAACGATGGACATACTGGGCAAATATCATAATTGGCTTACAACCATCTGCCTGTGATTTTTTTTTTTTTTTTGTGGGAGAGGGGCGGGGCGGGTGTTGGTTATTCTTTGGGTTAATAGTTCACATAATGGAGATCCACCCTCTGTTAAGGTGTAAAAGAGGGCGCACATTAGAAGGAAACCCTGCAAAGATGTTGACATGAAAAGACGGCCAAATTATGCCAAGAGGGTAAATAGAAATTATAATTATGGTGTCATTTTTTTTTGTACCAGTGCACAGTATTTTGTTTTTGTTACTAGTGTTCAAGACAAGATTCCCATTTATGTTCTAGTGTCACACAATCGGATCCAAAACTGGAGCACACCTCTCTCCTATGAAGCTATTATTAGCTATAGAATGAAATGCCCCAAAAATTTCAAAACCCAAATTGAAAAAAACCCTAATCGAGCTTAATTGGAGTTAATCGCGTTCTTGTTCTTAATCCTGTTCTTGGATTCTTGGAGAGATGGGATGGGAGTGGGTAAGGTTGGAAAACTTACCGTTGCCTCGCTCAACCGGTCGTTCGCCGAGCCGTCCCCTCCGATCTGCTCCCGTCACCTCTGTCGCCTCCGCGTCGTGTCGCCGGTCGCTCCGCCTCGTCAGCCCTGTCGCCATCCTCGCCTCGTGTGCCGCCTGCTCCGCTCCTTGCGCGAGTCGTCGCCTCGGCCTCCCATTGCTTGCTCCGTCGCCTCCACTAACCCCGCCATCTCCGCCCGTCTTCTCCGCGTGCATCGCCAGCGCCCCCGCCGCCTCGTCACCTCACCGTCCCTCCGTCGCGGTCGTCACCCACGCCGCTCGCTCACCTGCTCCCCCGCCGTGCCCACGTCTCCACCTCACCCGCAGGTATAAGTACCGTGCACTCTTCGCTTCCACACGCCGCCTTGCCCTTCGCCTCCCTCGGTGAGGTTTCCCCCTCCCCCCTCGTCTTCCCCCCTCCCCGCTGACCCCCGCCGCCAACCCCTTCGTCTCCGTCTCGTAAGTCGCCTAAAACTCCTAACCCTAGTCGGAGACACTCCGCCTCTTGTCTTCGCCACCAAGCCCCGCCGCCACCCTCATCTCCTCGCTCCGATCGCCTCGCCTCGCCACTCCGCTCGATCGCCGCCGCCCTCGCCCCAACCCTAACCCTCTCCTCTCGATCTCGCTCTCTCTCGCTCTCTGCCTAAGCCGAACCCCGCTCGGCCTCTTATCGCGCCTCGCCGCGCTCACTTGGTCCACGTCGACCGTCGCCACAGTCTCGCCGGCGATCCGCCGTCCAGCGACCCCGCTGTCGGTAGCCGCTCGTGCGTTAGCGCCCGACTCCTCTCTTGCGCGTGGTCACTGGCTGTTTCGGCCGATTGACTCGGCCAGTCGCGGCCAGCACTATTTTCCAGTTTTCTTTTTCCTTTTTGGATTTTAATTAATCCAAGAAAATCCGTTTAATACTCCAAAAATCCAAGAAAATCCCGAAAAATCCAAAAATAATCCAAATATACCATCTTCAATCGTTTCGAGCCACTGAGTCCAAATATGGTCTCCGTTTCTCCTTTTGAAGTCCACAAATTCCAAAATACCCAAAAAGCCCTTCAAACCCCTCTCCGGCCCTTTCTCTCTCGGCTCCTTTTCGTTTTTCGTTTTCTTGTTTTTCTCTTTTCTTTTCTTTGTTGTTTTAATCGTTTATTTATTGCTTGCTTCTTGTACGCTAGATCCGACCTTGGAGCCCGTCCCGGAGCGGTACGAGGAGCCGAAGAAGGAGTCGGACGTGACCGTCGCCGAGATCGACTACATCGATGACAATCTAGGACTTCCCCTCGCCTCGCAAGGCAAGCCGCACTCCTTGAACATGTTGAACCCATGTTAATATTGTAGTATTAATTATTTTGCTATTGCATTATGTTATTATGTTAAATGCTAGAAATGTTTATTTTAGAATGCCATGACGACATAGGTAGTACCTAGCTTGCTTAAACACCCACTTTGTGTTGTTATGCCATATTTCCGTTGAAAACCCTAGGCGTAGCTATTGAACCTCGTATGCTAGTAGTTATTAATTAGTTGAACTTCAAAAATGATTTGTGTATTAAAATAAAACCATCAAGCGGGAAGCTTGATGTAGACTATATTCAAAAATGTGCTACGGTGAGAGGACTTTGGCGGGCAAACCACTAGATGGCTACGTGCCCGAACCTTGACCGTTGATTTGAGGCCAATGTGTGGTGTGGATTGTTGGTTTGAAGTTGGCTAAGTCTTGGGCATAATTTTAAGTAATCACAACCTTGGGCAAAGTAAATAACTTAGATCCCGCTCAACCACAAGTTGGGTCAGTTGACCTCGTTAACTCGATCCAACCTAGCTCGGTACTTGAACTTCCCCTTGGAATACTTATAGGCGAGAGGTTCCATCTTGTGGGCGTTAATCGGTATGCCGCGGAAGGAATGGGGTGGAATGGGGTTGACCGACGGTGTCACCTGCCGCTATCCACAACGGTAGATACCCTCAGGGATCGGATTGTGCACCCCGCCGTGGCCCGCGGGACCCGAGTACTGTGTGGTTTTAAAACTACCGGGTAAGTGCTAAAAAGGGGAATGTTCAACGAAAAGCTTTGATGGTCTCGGCCTGGCCGCATGCATTTAAGTTGCATGTAATCGCGTGGCATGAGGGTCGTAGATATCTTGTGGGTAAAGCTGAGCAACTCTGCAGAGTCATATTTAAATGGTATTCGGATACGCCGTGCTTCCGGTAAATGAAGCTGAGTTTGAATTGGGGTGAATCCCGTAACCTAACCCAAGTAGACTTGTATTTACAATTTGGCGTAATGATGAACTTGTGAAAACTCAAAATTTGCTTATTTCTATTATGTGTGGTTTGTGCTTCAAATGTAAAATGACTTCGAAAATGAAACTGCATCCATAGAGATAATAACCTTATTGCCATTCCCTTGAGAATACCCTCGCATGTAATATTCAGAAATTCCCGTGCGGTTTGTTGAGTACTGTTGTGTACTCAATCTTGCTTTTTAACCTATTTTAGAATTTGAAGACGCAGAAGAACTCCAGAAGATCGTAGATGGCGGAGTAGTTTGGTTGTAGGGTCCTTTTTCTGTGCTCAGGCCTTGCCTGTGTGGTCTTTTGGTAATGTAATTTATTGAAGCCCGCCGCTTCCTTTTGTAAAACTCTGGCCGTTAGGCCTTATTTGTATTAAAACAGCTGTTTCGTTCTTGTGCTGGCAATGTATGACTTGGTTCCTGACGGCTAATCATCCTGGGTAGCCGTTGTGGATTTAAACGCACCCCTTGAAAAAGGCGGTCCGTCACAAGTGGTATCAGAGCCTGGCTTGACCATAGATTAAGACCCTAGGTTGGCTTAGGAAAAATCTTTACCGAAAATTATTTTGACCAATAAATAAAACGAATTATGAAAATATAAGTACTATTGCTGTCCCTTTCTTCCTTTTCTTCCTTACCTTTTCTTAGAAACTTATCTTCCCCTCTTCGTGATTTGTTTTAAGTTTTTCCGTGCCCCATCTAAATTCAAAATCTTCGTTGTCCGTAGTGTGGTTCGCCGATCTTCACCAACGGCTTGAAGACGATGCAGTCAGCTATAGTTAGGTTCGATAGTTGTAGAGCTGTACCCTCCTCGTGTTAGGCTTTTTGTAATGTAAAATGGGGTGTGCCGAACCTTAAAACGGTTTTGTGTACATTCCATGTTCTATGTTGTTGCTATGTTCTCTATCTCTGACGTATTTTTGTTTGCCCTAATTATCTATATATTTCCGCCCACTCAAAAGAATTCCTTCCCTTCGTCTGAGCCCTCATCTATTCTTGCTACTCCCACTTCATGCCCTAATTCTTACTTGTCTTCTACGTTTCTCAAAACCTGCTGCAGACCGAAAAGAAAGTCAAGATTGAGACCATGAGTAACTCTGGAAAAGGATCCCAGCACAGTCAGCAGAATATTGATGAAGAGTCAATTAATAAACCAGTCAACCCGGTCCAAGTACTAGCCATGGTGGAAGGAAGCAGACGCCAAGCAGAAAGGCATCATACACAGTTGATGGAAAGGATTTCGGAACAGCTAGCTATGGGACCTCAAGGATATGCCCCAAGGAAATTGAACGGACAGGAGGAAAGTACGGTAATGGGATACCTGCACCAATCCAACAACTTCGCCCGTTACAATCCCAAGGAAGTCAATACCAGAGCCAAAAGGATAGAAGGATTCTTTGAAGAACTGCAGTAAAGCTTGAAGTTCCACCTCTCCGCCATTAAAGACCTGTCAACCATAATGGACAAGATGATAATATTGAAAGAAACCCAGAGTGAATTGGAAGTGGTTAGAAAGAGGAAGAGACAGGCCTTGGCAGTGAATCTGAGACTCAGTCAAGATCGGAGAAAGTACCCCAGCCCTTGCTCATGGGCCCCATAATAAGAGACCAGTAATAGATAAACCGCAGTCAGCCATTATTACCACTCGGACCAGGGCAGTAAGATGTTTTGTGTGCAATGGGAATCACTACGCCAACAACTGTCCCACGGGATTTACTGGATGTTTTCACTGTGGACAAATGGGGCATTTCCGGCCTCAGTGCCCAAAGAAGTATTTACCGACTTTGGTGGCCAGGACACAAGTGGCAACTCTCACCTCCACCAACCGACAAGCTGGCAACTCATCCGCCACAGCAACCGACACGAGGATGCCTGAAGGAGAAAGAACCAATTCGGACGGAAAGAGACACAAGCAACAGAGGCCAGAACACTCCAACACACCTCCAGAGAAGAGTTAATCACGACGCAGTCAAGGAGACAATAACGACAATGGACACCATAACCAGTGAGCGTCCAACTCAAGAGTTAACGCCATGTTTTGCGTTATACCTCGTTACCCGCACCCTATGTACTCCAGACGCCCGGAAGTTAGCTAATAGCCAGACTTGAATGTAATCACTTGGAGCTGAAAATCCAAGATATTAAGTTGGAGTCAACTTGTTATCATTGTAAATGCAAGGTTCGAGCACTATTTTGGGAATAAATTGTTGTCCCGGCACAAGACCATGTGGTTTGTGAACAAAAGAATGTATTACCGACTAGAGATGGATTGTTCGAAATTTTCAATGGTCCCCTTTTGAACTCATAAATGCCTCAGCTTATTTCACGACTCCGATGAATCAAGTGTGCACGGATTTCTGGGATTGGTTTGCCATTGTATTCATAAACGACATCTTGACCTAATCAAAGAATGAAGAAGATCACCAAGAACACCTGCATTTAATCCTGGAAGGGCTTAGAGGACACCAACTCTATGCCAAGTTGTCTAAATATGATTTCTTGTTAAGTAAAATATCCTTTCGTGGACCTATTATTGCAAAGGATGAAGTGAAATAGGGATGGAATACTGTTTGGTCTATTAGGACAGATTAAGCTAACTCAGCAGTAGAACAAGCGAGTCAAGAGGTACAGGAAAGAAATGCGTGAAATCAACACCTCATAAATTCATGGAAATGAGCAAGGCGTATTGTGATTGCATAATCATAGGTGTGCCCTAGACAATAAGGATGTGGGAGGATCAATTTTGACAAAGAGCTCGCTCGACTTAATTATTGACACACCCGAGAAGCACAACAATGTGCTAAGAAGTGCAAAGAGAGTATGGGTGAGAAGTAATGAAGAAATAAGCGGACAAACACATTGTATGCCATGACGTGAGTCGAAAAAAAAATGAACCATTAAAGAGACCGACAGGTTACTACAAACACTCCCAGTGCCAGATTAGAGATGGAAAGAAATTAGAAGGAATTTCATCACCAGGATTACTTAAAACACAACAAAGGGATTGATGCCAGTTGGATAACGGTTGACAAATCGATAAGAGCTTGCTCATCTTCGTACTCATCAAGAAGACATTCGGAGTAGATAAGTTAACAAAATTTGATCCAATTATTAAAACTGCATGGAGTCCCTGGAAGATTGAGTCAGATCAGTGAGCCAGTTCACTTCAATGTTCAGGGAAAGTCTACATGAGACTATGGGGATAGACTTAAATCTCAGTACAGTATATTACCCCCGACGAATGGACGGACAGAAAGAGTAAACCAATTCCTAGAAAGCATGTTGAGAGCCTGCGCTCTATCTTATGGAGTCTCTTGGGTCACCTGCCTACCTTTTGCAGAAATTTCATACGACGACCGTTACCAAGCCAGTTTGGATATGATACCGTTTGAAGCTCTCTATGGGAGAAAGTGCCGAACCCCTCTAAATTGGACGGAAACAGGAGAAGACAACTCTTCGGACCACAGTTGGATTCAGGACGCTGAAGCCCATGTTAAGATTATCAAGGAGGACTTGAAGAATGCACAAAGGACTACAAAAGAGTTACATAGACAACAGGAGAAAAGACACTAGTTACCAAGTTGGTGGCCATGTCTATCTAAAAGTGGCACCATTCAAGCCAGTCCGCAGGTTAAGGAAAAATTTGGCACCCTGGTATATTGGACCGTACCAGATCCTAGACAAGTTGGAGAAGTAGCCTACAGACCACAGCTAAGATCGGAACTATCCAAAATGCACAATGTGTTCTACGTATCGTAAGTTGAGAAAGTACCTCAGATAGCCAGCAGAGCAAGTTCAGTTAGAAGGATATGAATTGCAAAGAAATCTAACCGACACCGAGGAGCCAGTCAGGATTGTCAAGACGATGAAAAAGGGAACTCAAGAATAAGAATGTCAGAGTTTGCCGAGTGTTGTGGAAGAATCACACACTCGAGGAAACGACTTAGGAAAAAGGAATCGGAATTGCAGCAGCATTTCCCAACCGCCCCAGGAGGAGTAAATCTTGGGGACGAGATTTATTTTAAGGGGGGTAGGTTGAAATGCCCCAAAAATTTCAAAACCCAAATTGAAAAAAACCCTAATCGAGTTTAATTGGAGTTAATCGCGTTCTTGTTCTTAATCCTGTTCTTGGATTCTTGGAGAGATGGGATGGGAGTGGGTAAGGTTGGAAAACTTACCGTTGCCTCGCTCAACCGGCCGTCTGGCCGAGTCGTCCCCTCCGACCGCTTCCCGTCACCTCTGTCGCCTCCGCGTCGTGTCGCCGGTCGCTCCGCCTCGTCAGCCCTGTCGCCATCCTCGCCTCGTGTTCCGCCTGCTCCGCTCCTTGCGCAAGTCGTCGCCTCGGCCTCCCCGCTGCCTGCTCCCGTCGCCTCCACCAACTGCCCCGTCTTCTCCTCGTGCATCAGCTTCGCGCCGACCCCGCCGCCTCGTCACCTCACCGTCCCCTCCATCGCGGTCGTCACCCACGCCGCCGCTCACCTGCTCCTCCGTGCCCACGTCTCCACCTTCGCCGCAGGTATAAGTACCCGTGCACTCTTCGCCCCCCCCCGCTCGCCTTGCCCTTCGCCTACCTCGGTGAGGTTTCTCCCTTCGTCTTCCCTGGGCCCCGGTGAGCCCGCCGCCAACCCTTCGTCTCCGTCTCGGCCAAGTCGCCTAAAACTCCTAACCCTAGTCGGAGACACCCGCTCTTCGTCTTCGCCACCAAGCCCCGCCGCCACCTCATCTCTCCTCGGCTCCGACGCCTCGCCTCGCCACTCCGCTCGATCGCCGCGCCCGCCCAACTCCTAACCTCTCCTCTCGATCTCGCCGCTCTCTCTGCCGAACCCCAGTCGGCCTCTTATCGCGCCTCGCGCTCACTTGATCCCCACGCGTCGCCCACTGCCGCTGGTCGCGGCGATCACGCCGATCGGCCCCGCTGTCGGTGTGCGCTCGCTGCGTTGGGCGACTCCCTCTCTTGCGCACGCGTGGTCACCGGCCTGTTCGGCCGATTGGACTCGGCCCAGTGCGGCCCAGCACTATTTTCCAGTTTTCTTTTTCCTTTTTGGATTTTAATTAATCCAAGAAAATCCGTTTAATACTCCAAAAATCCAAGAAAATCCCGAAAAATCCAAAAATAATCCAAATACACCATCTTCAATCGTTTCGAGCCACTGAGTCCAAATATTGTCTCCGTTTCTCCTTTTGAAGTCCACAAATTCCAAAATACCCAAAAAGCCCTTCAAACCCCTCTCCGGCCCTTTCTCTCTCGGCTCCTTTTCGTTTTTCGTTTTCTTGTTTTTCTCTTTTCTTTTCTTTGTTGTTTTAATCGTTTATTTATTGCTTGCTTCTTGTACGCTAGATCCGACCTTGGAGCCCGTCCCGGAGCGGTACGAGGAGCCGAAGAAGGAGTCGGACGTGACCGTCGCCGAGATCGACTACATCGATGACAATCTAGGACTTCCCCTCGCCTCGCAAGGCAAGCCACACTCCTTGAACATGTTGAACCCATGTTAATATTGTAGTATTAATTATTTTGCTATTGCATTATGTTATTATGTTAAATGCTAGAAATGTTTATTTTAGAATGCCATGACGACATAGGTAGTACCTAGCTTGCTTAAAGACCCACTTTGTGTTGTTATGCCATATTTCCGTTGAAAACCCTAGGCGTAGCTATTGAACCTCGTATGCTAGTAGTTATTAATTAGTTGAACTTCAAAAATGATTTGTGTATTAAAATAAAACCATCAAGCGGGAAGCTTGATGTAGACTATATTCAAAAATGTGCTACGGTGAGAGGACTTTGGCGGGCAAACCACTAGATGGCTACGTGCCCGAACCTCGACCGTTGACGAGGCCAATGTGTGGTGTGGATTGTTGGTTTGAAGTTGGCTAAGTCTTGGGCATAATTTTAAGTAATCACAACCTTGGGCAAAGTAAATAACTTAGATCCCGCTCAACCACAAGTTGGGTCAGTTGACCTCGTTAACTCGATCCAACCTAGCTCGGTACTTGAACTTCCCCTTGGAATACTTATAGGCGAGAGGTTCCATACTGTGGGCGTTAATCAGTATGCCCGCGGAAGGAATGGGGTGGAATGGGGGTTGACCGACGGTGTCACCTGCCGCTATCCACAACGGTAGATACCCTCAGGGATCGGATTGTGCACCCCGCCGTGGCCCGCGGGACCCGAGTACTGTGTGGTTTTAAAACTACCGGGTAAGTGCTAAAAAGGGGAATGTTCAACGAAAAGCTTTGATGGTCTCGGCCTGGCCGCATGCATTTAAGTTGCATGTAATCGCGTGGCATGAGGGTCGTAGATATCTTGTGGGTAAAGCTGAGCAACTCTGCAGAGTCATATTTAAATGGTATTCGGATACGCCGTGCTTCCGGTAAATGAAGCTGAGTTTGAATTGGGGTGAATCCCGTAACCTAACCCAAGTAGACTTGTATTTACAATTTGGCGTAATGATGAACTTGTGAAAACTCAAAATTTGCTTATTTCTATTATGTGTGGTTTGTGCTTCAAATGTAAAATGACTTCGAAAATGAAACTGCATCCACAGAGATAATAACCTTATTGCCATTCCCTTGAGAATACCCTCGCATGTAATATTCAGAAATTCCCGTGCGGTTTGTTGAGTACTGTTGTGTACTCAATCTTGCTTTTTAACCTATTTTAGAATTTGAAGACGCAGAAGAACTCCAGAAGATCGTAGATGGCGGAGTAGTTTGGTTGTAGGGTCCTTTTTCTGTGCTCAGGTCTTGCCTGTGTGGTCTTTTGGTAATGTAATTTATTGAAGCCCGCCGCTTCCTTTTGTAAAACTCGGCGTTAGGCCTTATTTGTATTAAAACAGCTGTTTGTTTCCTTGTCAATGTATGACTTGATTCCTGACGGCTAATCATCCTGGGTAGCCGTTGTGGATTTAAACGCACCCCTTGAAAAAGGCGGTCCGTCACATAGAAAGAAGCACATTTTGCCTCTTTCCATAGTGCACTTCTAGGAAGTTAAGAACATGATGTTGAAAACGGAAACCCAGCTGTTAATTCCCGCATGAAACACACGCCGTGCAAAATTCATGCACGACGTTTTCGCTGCTCGCTCATGCTACTGTATTGCTGAACTTAACCTTTGCCTTTGACTTCCCATTTGGTTGAAAATTTGGTGTCCCACACGGACGTATCATGCCTCAGTCTGCACTCTTAACTTCAGGTGGATCGTGGTTAGAAGTGCAAAATTTTGACAGCATAGCTGAATAATTAGGCACTGTAGGCATTACAGCTACTCCTTGTCCGGCTAGTGTTCAGAGGAAAAAAGGTAGAACTGACTAGGAGTTTTATAAATGAAATGAAACGGGCCAACGTCGGCGTCGGTGCTGCAAGTGGAAGAGGAAGAAAAGCCAAGCAAAATATCAAAATAATTTGACAAAGAGTCAGCTCTGTTGAAAAAAGGGTGATACACTCCTAACCACTTCAATCAGCGTCCGTAAACGACACTGGCAATACAGCACCAATTTGTTCGTCACGCCATACTCTTTTGTCCTACTAGTCACATCAGAAGCTTGAACTAGTTAACCAGGGCATGCATTCGCCATAGAAAAAAATAAGTATAGCTGTCAAGTTCCAAAATAATAGGAGAAAAAGGTAGATCTTGCAAAAGTAATGACGAGTACATCTCCAATTCTCCTTTGGCACGCCCAGGATTAGACGGAGGAAAAAATGCAATGCAACGGCCATAAAACGGACTGGTCCCTGACAGGAGCAAGGAACAAACACTGGTAGGCGATTGGGGCATGCATTGAATTGAATTGATAAAGACATTTGGACAGAACAGGAGGTCCCCACTTCACCAAGGCTCATTTGAGATTTTTTCCCACTATCTTCCGGCCAGAACAGGGATGTGTCCTAGCTTACAGCTAGCTAAAGTGCTAATCACACCTAACACTGCATAATAGAGCTTGGAACAATGACCTCTCTATGATCTGCACGCAATAGGCTACTGGTGTGGTTAGTGGTTGAGCAATGCCAATTATTTTCCAAGATCTACATAGGATGCATGCTAGTAGCTGTTAAGAATCTTTGTCACGATGCACATGAAAAATAGATAATGTATAATAATTACCTTCAACATTAGTGTTGTTGGTGGCAATGTTGTAGCTAGCTGATGGTGAACTTTCATCATTGGAACTTCATGAATGGGGTATGCAGTATGATATAAGCTTCCGGAGTGATTAGCTGCTGCC
Organism: Rhipidocladum racemiflorum; assembly: GCA_036346355.1. Lineage (NCBI taxonomy): Eukaryota > Viridiplantae > Streptophyta > Magnoliopsida > Poales > Poaceae > Rhipidocladum > Rhipidocladum racemiflorum. Next base: position 61,914,601 of record CM070576.1, on the reverse strand, counting down.
TGAAAATTAAGAAGGTATAGCAGAGCAAGGTGTTTTGACGAGGGACCAGCTTATCCCTGGTGCTTATAACTTCTGGCAGAATACGGTGGGTCCTAATGTGAGGAGAAGTACTCTTTGATCGAAATGGGCGAAGCTTATGAGGTAAATTACCTACAAGGCTGTAACTGTACGAGGGAATGTATGCAGGTAGCGAGGGAGTTCACTCGGTTGTCCTGTAAGAAAAGGTTGTGTGGAACTAAAAGAAAGTCATCTTTGCAACAACCTTAGTACCGGCGGGCCTACCGGGGATAGCAGCTTTGTGCTGGGGACGTCCAGCGGTGCAGTGCTATTTCAACAACCCTACAAAATAAAGGCTGCCAGTACAAACCGGAACGCATGCAGGGGCACGATTGGAGGCAGGAGACGAGAATCCAAGCATTGATCTGCTCCGACAAACCTGAAATTTGGATCAGCCACTCGCCCACTCGGAGTCCACGTGCCGCTGTACGAGTGCAGAAAATTCTCCGCTCCGATTGGTGCCCAGCGGCAAGATGAAAGCTACCAGCAGGACAGAGGGAAGCAAACTCCTTTTCGGTGCCGAGTTAATGCAGTTATGCAGCGGCCGGTGAGTGTTGGTGTGTTACTTCCATCCGGTACTTGGAAAAAATGTACAGTTTAGTGTTCAGGCTTAGGTTTACTTTGTTCCAACAAAGTTGGCCCGATCTGATCGCACCCGCCAGCCAAGGCCCTCAGCTTGTTCTGCGATCAGCATGCCACGGACGGACCTCGAGGGCGCACCGTGCTTTTGTGGCTGGAAACCTGAAACCGCCACTATGGCAATAGTGGCAGCCTGAAATGGCCTAGCGCTCATTGCACGACTTCCGTCGGCACCCCCTGCCATGCCACCGCCCGCCGGCCGGCAGAGGTTCCTGCACGGCTCGGCTGACCCCCATGCCGCTCAACATGACACCCACGAGCCACGCTTTTTGTGGCTGGAAATGGCTGTCAAGGCAACCGAAATCGAGGTACACCAAAATTCACGTAGACCTTGCTGACTAGGGTTGTGTTCTAACTTCTAACTCGAGGCAGATCGTAGCTTCGCCTCGCGGCCCACCAGGTGCGTACAAGGTTCGATTCGACCTAGGGCCAGCCGATCGAACTGGCCCAGCTCCGAACGAGAACGCGAGACCGGCAGTCCGAACAAAACCAAAGCTATCTCTGCGTCCAGGGTGCGTTTCCCACAGCGCCTCACTGCCCCGATCCCGTTCCACTGATTCTAAGGTCCGTTCGTTTCAGTTTCCAGACGGTTTCTGTTTAAAAAAAAACGAATTATTTGTCGTGAGGATTCTGGATAACTACTTTAAAAATCAAAAGTTGTCTTTATACATAAAATCAGAAGCAGCTGGAATCTCGCTTCTCTACCGATTCTACGAGCCTCCTCCTCCGCTCAAAGGCCCTGCGCCCGAGCTCCTCCTCCTCTGCGCCGGCCCGAGCTCCTTCGCCGCCAGCTTGAGCTCCTCCTCCTCCTCCTCCTCCGTCGGCCCGAGCTCCTCTTCCTCCGCGCCAGCCCCAGCTCCTCCTCTGCCACGCCCCTTTGTCCAAACAATCAGATTCTTAAGCGGATTACCAAATGACCAGATTCTATAGCCAGTAGATTCTTCAGACAACCACTTCTCTAGACAACTAGCTATAATCCAGAATCTGCACAATCCATAGAATAAACCTCGCCAAACCACGAACGTACAGAGCAGTGGAAGCGCCATTCAGCCACGTCCCCCCAACGAGGCAATGTGTGTCCAGGCAACAGCATGTACGTGACGCGGATGATCCCGTGTCGCCACTCGTGTGACTTGGGGTCTGTGTTTACTTACTGAACCAGCTCAGAAATCGTCCCTTCTCGGTGGTATCAATTTTTTTTCAATCGATAGAAACCGAACGAGCTCAAAGTCAATTTTTTTGAACTCACCGGTCGAACAACGACAAAAAAAATCGAAAATCGGCCAATTTTACCAATTTTTGAGCGATTTTCACCGATTTTCGACCAGCTTACATAAAAAAATTGGCAAACTAAACGAAATAATTTGAAAGTCAATTTTCGACCGGTTTACGTTACATAAAATTTTCTAAAATTTTGAATTGAACCGGTTTATTAACTAGTTATGTTTATCAAGCTGGCTTGATTCGATCAAAAATTGATATTTGAAACCCTACCGGGGTAGCCGAGGGAGACCGCTCATGCCACCGGCCTCGCGGAGCCGGGCGTCTCCGGGCGCACGCGCAGTTTTTCCGCCGGCCTCGCGGCGCCACGCTAGGTTTCCTGCCGCGCGCGGCGGAGCGCCCGTGCTGATCAAGATGGCGGAAACCAGATGTTGTTCCGGTCCCGGCCCATGCGGTGGGCCGCATCGTGTCGCACAAAACAAGCCACGTCTGTCCGTGGCTACAATTTCATCGCCAGGCCTCTTTCAAGGGTTGCCTGGGCCTTGTCAGCGGCGCCGGACTTCAACATGAATCGTTCAAAACTGATCTCAGCGATCGCGTCTCAACTCACAAGCAAACCAAAATATGCTAAGGCCGGTCGTAGAACATTCGAGCCTACCAAAACTGATCTTCTGTCCTACATTCCTTGTGCTGTGCACTGCTACTGCCATCACTTTCTTTGTACAGCAACCTTACGGGACGTGCTACTGATGCAGCCGCACGCAAGGTTCAAAATATTGATGAAATTTTGTAAGGTTTAAAATTCTGATGAAATTTCGTTCGAGATTTTGGATTTCAGCTAGGGACAAGATCGTAAATCTTGGTCAAATAAAAATTTTAAAAAAAAATTTCAAATTGCAACAGAGATTTCAAAAAATTCAACAAAATTTTATCAAATTTCGCCGAGTTAGTCCTAGGACCGGATTTTAACCGAAGTCACATGTGAACATTGGGTAGGACGATTGGCTTTCAACCAAGCGACTTGGGCTCAAATCGGTCACTGCTATTTTTTATAAAAAATAGTAGGCATATGCTCCAAAATTAACTGCACCCATAATATTTACGGGGTCTTTGGCGGGGTTCACCTTCCCGTTCAATACACAAATTTCGCTACTGCGTCCGCACCGAAAATCGCAAAAACTCAAAATTCATTTTTTTTGAAAAAAAAAATAAAACAACATTGATTATCATGGAAAATTGACAAACTTGTTGAACTTTTTTGCGGCCGATTTATTGGAGCAATTTTTGACGAAAATCGAGCGATTTCCACCGATTTTCGATCGGTTTGTGACACGTAATTTTTTTCTTCAAATTTTGAATTTGTTTGAATTGGATCGATTTATCGACCGGTATTTGATACCGGACCGCGGCAATACGGGCGAAAATCGCAAAAATCAAGCGATTTTCGTCGATTTTGTGAACCCTGGTCCTTGGTTTGATCCCCCATGCCAAGGCTATATGGTATCAATATTTAAAAATAAGCTATGTACTTTGTGCTTTAATAAACATTTCTTCTTTGTTGTGAAGAAAGTTGCTTGGTTGGTTGAATCGTTTTATTTTGGAAAAGGGTTTCTTATTGTGGTATTTTTTAAAATAATACATTTTAATTTTTTTTTACAAAAATAGCATGCCGAATCATAAAATTACAAAAATACCCACCTGTCGCCAATTGAAATGGAGATAAGTCTCTGTCGCCAATTGAAATGGCGACAGAGTAATGATAGTCCTCTGTAGTCATCCGTTTGAATTAGCGATAGGTGGGTATTTTTGCGATTTTTTGAATCGGTATGTTATTTATGTAAATTAAAAAAAAACATATTATTTTGAAAAAAAAAATTGATGATTGCTTCTTTGTTGGGCCTCACGTTTCCATGGTAACGTGGGAAACAACAAAAATAAAATAAAACAAAAGAAACAGAGCAAGCTCTCGGAGATTCGATAGAGAACCACTGGGAGGAGCTGCCTTACCCACTTAGCCATCAGCACTTTCTTGCTACGTGAGAAGAACCGAATATTTTTATGCCTTAGGGGGTGCTTGGATTAGGGGTATTTCATTGGAATGTTTTAGGATTTAGTTCAAATTTGAACTAAATCCCAAAACCTCCCAAGAAATTACCACTCATCCAAGCAGGGCCTTAGTAGTCTATTTGATAGGGTTTAAAATTTACCGTGATTTCGGTAATTTTATCTGAAATTTCAGAAATTTCGCCAAAATTTTAGAAATCCTGGCTGAAAAAAAATCTGGATTTAAATTCTATTCAGATTTCATCCAAAATTCCGAAATCTCGTCAAAATTTCGTATTTCTGTCCCATACAAGATATAATCTAAAAACAAAATTTGAAACATGATGGCCTCATGCACTCACTCGATCAAGCTCGGCAACCACCCTCGCGTTGCCTAAGGGCATGTACAATTAGGGCACCTCAGCTGATTATTAGTCTGTACACATCAGCTTTAGTTTATGTGAAAGAGTGAGGAAAGAGAATAGAGGAGAGTCCAGAGCTGATACCCGGACTCGTTCTTGGAGATACTGTGGCGTGACAACGTCGGGGAGCAGCAGGGCGCCATATTGAAGTACCTCAAGGACATGGTACTGAGAGCCTCAAGGCGGCCATCCTCCCGAGACGTCGAGCGCGCGGTGTGCAGCTCTCTGTGCACCTGGTCGGCCTTGCCGGGCATCGAACTGACAGAAGCCGTCTCGACCGTAAGTCATGTCCATGTATGGTCTTCTTGATGTACAAACAACATGCAGGTCTTGCTGCCTTTTTACGCTCACAAGCTGCTCATGGGTTGGAGCCGTCGAGGTCAAAAGATTTTACGGAGGAGCTTCTTCGACCTCGTCCGAGGGCTCATCTCGTTCCCTCTCTACTTGCCAGGAACAGCTTAGTACTCATGCATGCAGGATCGCAGGTGATTAAACTATACTTGCGGTGCTGTGCGTATCACGAAAGTCTGCGCTCTGCACAAGTTTGAATACCTGTTCAGTTTTGATGATCAATTTTGAGTCACTTTCAGGGATGGAGGAGTGCAATGGAGGTGCTTCAGGAAGTGCTAGACGAGAGCAGAGGTCAGGACAACAACAATAGACGGTGAATTCAAGGGATTAAATTAAATTAAGATAAATATATTAAACAGTTTGTGTGTGTTCTCATTGGTTCGAGTGTTCGAGTATTACCACTAGTACTTCATTATTTAAGAAATACTCGTACAATGTTCACTTGTCAAACTGTTGAAAATCTATAAATAAGTTAACTCCAATCAATCAAATAAATCGGCTATTGTATCTATTCAACTCATTAGCACGGTTGCAATGATAATATATATATATATATATATTAGAAGAGGAACTTGCATTGCTTATATATTATCGTGGTTGGCCCACTCAGCTGGTTAGGCACTTGCCAACTCACACTGCCCTGTCTTCCCTGCCCCCTCGCCGTCGCTGCGGTGGATTGTTCGTCTCCGCATGCCCGCGTCCTCGCCGACTCCCCGACCACTCGAGGTCCTCGTCGTGCCCTCACAATCACCGACTCTCGACGACGTGCATCAAACGTCCCTGACTCGGTGGGCTGCCATGTTCCCAAAAAGGAGAGGTGTGGAGCTACACCCCATCTCTATAGTATATGCGTGCATCTATGGTTCAAATCCATTTTTGTAGGTAACAAGCAAAGCTACCCTTTGCTAAATTAGGTCTTTAATAAGCTACTCACCAAGCCAAATAGCTCAAAAGGTAGCTCACCACCTAGTAAAAATTCTTCTTCCTTCATGCACGTGTGAGCATGGTATATTCGCTGTTGCTCTACCAACAAATGAGCGTCGGCGCTAAAGAAGGTACTTAGGACCCGACGGCCGAAGGATGGGTTCGAGTCCAAACAAGTCTCCCTGTTGGCTTCGCCACTGGTTGGAGTAAAGGAGAAGATTAGTAAAATTGTTAGGACAAGGAGGAGGGGGAGCAATGACTCCTTGGACTACGTCATCCTAGAGATTACAAAGGAGAAGCCACTCACGATGAAGAAAATTGCGCTCGACCTGATGTTTGTCCTCCTCTTCGCGAGCTTCACACTGTTTTTTACAGATCTAGCCGGCCGTCTCATGAAATTGCAAAAATAGCCCGTGAACAGTACATTGTCGCGGAGCTCGGGCGCGGAATTTTTTTTAAAATTTTCTATTTAGAATCCCGCGATGCCGGAGCGCGATTTTTTTTAAAAAAAACATAAAAAATAAAAACTGTTTTTTTTAGAAATTTTTTTCTCGTTTTTTTAAAAAATCCCGCGGGCAGGGTGCGCGGTTTTGAAAAAAAAATAATTAAAATCAAGCGCTAGGGGAGCGCTGAAATATTTTTTCAAAAAATTTTTGTTTTGTTTTTAAAATCCCGCTGTCTGGGACCGCAATTTTGAAAAAAAAATTATTTTTTTTAAATCAAGCGCTCGGGGAGCGCGGTTTATTTATTTTCGAATTTTTTTCCCCAAAAATTTTGTTTTGTTTTTTTTAATACATGCTTTAAAAAAAATTTGTTTTTTTTAAACATCGCAGTCATGATTCGAATTTTTTTTTAAAAAAAAGTTGCGGTTAGTCAAAGAAAAATTTTATATCGGTGTTTTTTTAAAAAAGACCGCGACCGCTGGTTTCAAAAAAAATTTATTTTTTCCCGCTGGATTTGAAAATTGTATGTTTTTACTTGTTTTTTATAATTCACGCGATGGTTGCATGCGAGAAACATGGGGGCATACTGCATGCATGCCTGCTCCCTTTGGATGCTTTCATGCTTTGATTCTCTTAGCCTGCATACCTAGCCTACATAGGATGCTTTGATTCCCTTAGCCTACATGTATGGTGCTTGCTTTCGGCGATAAAGTGAGCGACGTGACGCCGTGATATGACGTGGAATAATTGTTTTGTCTCCTTATTTGCCTCCGTAAATTAAGCGGGAGAGCTCAGCCTGCGTTCCTTCTCTATAAATCCTCACTCTCTGATGGTTGCGAGCTCGCGCAAGAACGAAACAGCAAGCACAACAGCAAGCAGAGAGGTCTGATTCCTGGAGAGCAGAGAGGAGTGATTTCACAATAGCAGAGGGGTTTGAGTTCACGAAGGAGGCAACAGTGCGGTGTTCATTTACTTTTCTGTAATTCTTCTCTGCTTTCTGTATTTCAATTAGTTCATTTCGATTTGTATTTTGCAGGCATTGCTCTGGAGTTTTGTTGATCTTTGATACAACTTCAAGAAGGTTAGTTAGAAATCTTCATGAGTATTAGTATATTATGGACAATGCAGTATTAGTGATTAGTGTAGTAGTGGTTGTTTTAATAATGTATTGTTGTGGACAATGTAGTAGTAGTGACCAGTGTAGTAGTAGTTTTAATGATCTACAGGTGTCAACAGTGTGGTTGTAGTGACCATTGTAGTAGTAGCAGTAGTTTTAATGATCTACGGTAGTGGACATTGTAGTTGTAGTGACCAGTGCAGTAGTAGTAATAGTTTTAATGATCTACGGTTGTGGACAGTGGATTGTAGTGACCAGTGTAGTAGTAGCAGTTTGAATGATGTAATGATGTCGAAAGTGTAGTAGTAGTGTCCAGTGTAGTAGTAGCAGTTTTATTGATCTACTGTTGTTGAGAGTGTAGTGTATTGTTAGGCTAGGGTTAATTGTTCGGTTAGAGTTAAGTATTTACTTTTTTGCAAATAAGTACACGTATTTTCTGCAATTTGCTTTTATGTATTTTAGTGCAAGTAATAATATACTGGTAAAATTGCACGCCATGAACAAATTAGTACGAGGTCCATGTTTAATTACGCAGGTTATTGGAAACTATCAATTTTAGTCTCTTTGAAACTAGTAGAATCAGTCTGGATAATTGAAATATGTTTAAAATGCGAAGTGCACCCCGTCGATCATTTTAGTACAGTGCGATCATACAAAATTGAGTGAAGGCCTATAAATCGCAAAGTATAATTTATAAATCCTACAATAATACGATAAGCTCGTTGGGCACTTGAAGACATGCAAAAACTTCATGGTCACTTAATAGGATTTAATGCCTAAAAATTATGTAGAAAAGAAGGGAAAAGAAAAGTAGAGAAAAGAAAAGAGGAAAACTATAAAAACATTTAATTAGGCAGGTTATTGGAAACTATCAATTTGAGTCTCTTTGAAACTAGTAGAATCAGTCAGGATAATTGAAATAGGTTTAAAATGCGAAGTGCAGCCGGTCGATCATTTTATTACAGCCCGACCATACAAAATTGAGTGAAGGCCTATAAATCGCAGTAAAGAACATGATTTTGCATAAATAATTATGTTGTACCATTCAAACTCAAGTGTGGTGTTTAATGCGCGTGCTTACGTCTTTATTGTGGTAGGTACTACATGGCAGAAATTTTAGAGTTGTGCGTGTTTTATGGTGACGATGTTGTTCGAGAGGGTCCATATGGGGTGGACCTTTCGAACTGCGAAAGGAAGATGATCCGGGCTCCGGGTGTAACGGAGATGAGTCTGAGCGACCTCCGTACGTGCGTGAGAAGCGCATTCGATCCATTGACTGCCCAAAAGAAGCTCGTAATCGAGGCGATACATGCTAGAGTTGTGGAAGGTTCCACCAACTACGTGTGGGAGCTTTGCAAGATTGTGGGAAGCGCAATGTGGGGGGAATACATGCAAGTTGTGATGAACCCTAAAGCGCTGATACACCGTCGGCCGATGGTGTATGTGCGCTTCCTGGATAGAGGCCAAACGTCTAGTCCCCTCGGTGGCGGTGGCAGTGGCGGTGGCGTCGTCGTTGAAGAATCATCTGGGGCCATCGGTACCGATGAATTTCAGGCGAATGAAGACATCGGCCAGTGGTGGTTCGCTCGCATTGACTGCCAAGAGCACCTAGAAGGCATGGCGGAGGAGGAAATATCTGATGAAGACGACGAAGTCGACACGGATAGCAGTGAAGACGACGATGGAGCTCCAATCGGTGGCATTGCCCCTCGTACACATGCACGACTTACTACGACACCTCCGTCAAGGGCCGAGGAGGTCACCCACGCCGAGCAACTGGCTCTCGGCCACTCTCTGCACTGCGCAGCACGGCAGGATGACGCGGTACGAGCATACATTATTTTTCAATTCACATTTCATTTACTAATCATGTTGTCGTGCAGTTCGATCATGCATACCGTATCATCGAGGAGGGTTCGAGCATACTACAGCCTGGGAAGAGGGCCACTATTTCCGACTTCAAAGCGGCTGTAAGTTCTATGGTGAACCAAGCGAAGGGAATCGTCAAGGCATTAACATGCGATCGTCACAGTGACGTTGTCGTGCGTGGTGCTGAGGGAGGCGCTCGTCCTCCATCTCCCAGGTCATCACGTCCCAGCATGGTCGAAAGACAATCGAGCTTTGCACGAGCGTCTTCATCCCATGCTGGCTAGAGAAGATGATGTATGTAGTTATCCTTGTGATAATTTTGTCTGCAATTGCGAACTAGTTCATGCTGTATGCGTCACATATGTTAACTTCTTTAATCTATGTCATGCAATGCAATCGTTCCATTTGTGTTATCTATTTTCTCTCATTTTTTAGCACAATATTTTAGTATATTCTATATCTATCATATTCTGTATGCGTCACATATGTTAACTATTATTATTTTGAAGAATGGACCAGATTTGCTCTATGATATACGGACTACCATATTGTACAAAAATATTTCATTTACACCTTTCTTTACAAGTAAATTGTAGTAGCGCGATAACCCTAAGTATCACAGCCGAGAACCACATTTTTGCAAAACGAGGGTGGGAGCGGGAAAAACGAGAGGGTGAATCACAAGTAAGATGTCACTGCGAAAAATAAGTTGTACCACACTCTTTATCACGACTTAAAACTTAAAGGAGTACAACGAACAAGGAAAATAAAAGTTACAACTAGACGTGTACTCAGTACATCGAGGCCACTTCCGCTTCTCCCATGCCTCTTAATATATGGACCATCATGTTCTGCAAAAATATTTCATATACACCTTTCTTTCCATGTAAATTATAATAGCGAAATAACCCTAAGTATCACAAGCTACACGACCTGTCACCCGAAAACAAAGCTGCACAACCTGTCACCTGCAATCAAAGCTGCACGACCTGTCACCCGCAATCAAAGCTGTATAAATCATTCTGGCAGACTATGGGAGGGATTCCCTGTCTAAAGCTGTGGCCATAGCCAGCCTCATTTCCCATCACATGCAAAGTTGCAGAGGAATCCGATGCTAACGGATTTTAACTTCTCTTAAGTCCGCCACTCTCTCGTATGGCTGGCTATTTAAGCCCCAGTGATCGCCTACTAATAATCACACCAACCAGGCAAGCAAGCTTCGGGCCAAACGGAGGGAAGACGAAACACGGAGCACAAGTCCGCTTAGCCGACCAACCGATTGCCAATGGAGTACCCCTCGCCCCAAGGCACGGCCTTCTCGAAGACTTCCCGAAGATGCACGCAGGTCTCCATGTGCCTATCACGGGATCCTTCTTTGGTTCCAAAAGTCTTTAGACAACTCGTACACCCTACGGTATGAGGTCTTTGGAGCTGCCGCAACTTCGACTCAGAGCAAGCGTTGAGACGCCGGATGCGACAGAAAAGCCCGGTAAGTTCGTACTCGCATTTGATGTTACATCAAACCGTGCAAACCTTAATACTGTAATACCATCTGCTGTCACCAATCGCAGCCTCCATTGTGCGAGTTTATCAAATTCTACGACGCGGAGCAGACTCCTGACATGGAGAGGACGCAAAATTGGGAATACTCGCATCGTAGAGCTATGGTAGAGCAGCAGTGGCGTGAGCAGGACGAGGAGGAGAGGCGCATGAAACATCACGAAGAAATGCGTGCAAAGAGGGAGGCCGAACTGCAGCGCCTTGCGGTAGAGCGGGAGGCCGAGCGTGAGAGGAAGCGCGAGAGGGCGGCTAGGGCCAGGGTGGCAGGCACCGATGGGTTGCGCAAGGGGAAATATCCCCGGTGCACTCGATGAGTGTGCACCAAGTGCCCTTGTTATTTCGTTTACCTAAGGCATGTTCAACTTTAAGCCATTATTACCGCCCATCTGTAACCCCGATGTTTGTTTCCCGTAATCTCTCAACTATCATATGGAGCGATATGTAACGATTATTTGCATTTCAATCAGCTCCGGTTATATGCATTTCAATCATGCGATATGGAGCGGTTATTTGCATTTGAATCAGCAAACGATTTCTAAATTTTACAGAAAGAAATATAACTAAATTGGTCATTTTCATTTGAATCAGTTCCGGTTGAAAAATCAGAAAAAAAAAAAAAAAACAAAATAAAAAATCCTTAACCGATGTTTTGGGATTTTGGGTATGGCATACAGGTATAGGGTAACCCGAAATTCCAGGTTTCGAACACCAAAATTTTCCAAAGTTTGGTTTCTTAAGAAGCGTTTTGCCAGATAATTCATCACTGCTTTTTTTACATTTTTCAGAATTTTAATCAATTAAACAGTTAAAACAAAACAAAAGAAAAAAGCAATTTTGTTAATTACAGCGGTCCCTGACCATTTGTTTTTTTTCAAAAAACAATTGTTTTTTTTAAATGGAGGGATCTTAAAAAAACTTTATTTTGAAAATCTGTGATTTTTTTTAAAAACATTTTTTTTTGAAAAACAGCGTTCCCAGACCGCGTTATTTTTAACAAAAAACCAAAATATTTTTTTTTAAAAAAACTAAGCAGTCCCCGACCGCGGTTTTTAAAACAAAAAAAACAAATTTTTTTTTAAAATACACAGCGGTCCCCACCGCGGTTTTAAAAAAAACAAAAAAAAAAATTTTGTTTTTTGCAAAACCAGCGGTCCCCCACCGATGGAATTGAAATTTTTTTTTTTTTAAAAAAAAATGTCGCGCTGTGCCATCGCGGGATTTCAAATAAACAAACTGAAAAAATATTTTCGCGGATCCCGTCCGCGGCATTTCACTGTTTAGAGGCCATTTTTGAAATTTCACCCGAGAAGCGGCTAGATCTGTAAAAGAAAAGTTAAAGAAGGCCAGATTAGCGAAAAATTCGCGACCTTCTGCATGACGTCACTGGCGCTCACCCTGGTTGTCAAGCTTCTCGCCGACCACCCTTGCGTCCAAGGTTTTAAATTTCGTTTTCGGATCATATCTCGACAGCGGCCGAAATTCTAAATTTCAACAAGATTTCAAAATTTTAAATCCAGTATTTTTAAGGCCGGCAAAACTGAAATTTCGGCCGAAATAACCGAAATTTCAGCCTTTTTGAACCAATGTGACTAAAGTTTTTGAGCGCAATACGGATACCCATTTCTTAAAAGCTCATCGGATTATCGTGAGGATACTAATTTATATAATTTGTATTTGTATCTTTTTTTTTGCAAAATTTTCACATATATTCCTCGGAAAAGGCATCATAATTTTTCATAAAAAAATTGGTGCTAAATTCAGTCCTACAGACATGAAAATCAGTCCAATTTGTGATCACCTTGCCCTAAAAACCAGATCTCTAAAACACTGTAGCAATTTGATATTTTCATTTTGTTAATCTCGCTAAGATTTGAAATCTTGACTTTGACCAAAATATCAAATTTTGGAATCTGGGCGAGATCTTTAATCTTGATCGTGTCTCGCACGCAGGGAATGAAATCTCGCCAAGATTCTACGAAATCTCGGATCTCAGATCCCTCCGAGTTTTATTATCCCGGTGAAATTAAGAAAACCCTAAAAAATTCAAAGTGCTACAGTAACCTAAAATCTCGGTGAGATATCGGTATATTTACCGAAATTTGAGCAAAATTTGACCGAATTAGATTCTTCACATCGTTTTCCATGTCGAACAAAAATTTCAAAAATAAAAAATTGACAATTTTTGGACCAATTTTCGTTCAGTTAAAAATCACCGAGATCTCGGCAAATCTCGCAGAGATCTCGATAAATCTCGGCGAGGTCTCGGTTAAAAAAGAATCGGATTTAAATTTTACTTTGTAAATTTCGTCCGAAATAACTAGATCTCGTCAAAATTTTCGATTTTAAAAGGTGCCGTGATAAAAACCTAAATCTAAATTCGAAACCTGCTCGCACGGTTGGCTTGATTTTGACGTGCATGCCAAGCAGCGAGCAAGCGATACGTTCTAAACGTGCGGGCATCGATATCCGTGATATGAATCATATGACTGCTTATTCGCTTGTGGTTTGGCTTCTACGTAGGTTGAGCATCAAACGATTCTGAACGGCCGTGACGCGCGCGGGCAAGTGAGTCTGGTGCAGTCACATGTGTTAGGAAACGGATTCGTATCCGATATGGACTCTTCCTTATCTCTAAGCAGAACCGCTATATATAGGAGGCAGGGGGTCACCCCATTGTAACAGAAGCATACAGAATAATAAAGCAGATCCGTTCCTCCTCATATTGTGTCTCTCGCCCTCTCTTTCTGTTCTCCAGTTTAGATCTATTAGGCAACCCCGGACTATTCGATAGCGAGGTTGTCTAACACGTTATCAGCACGAAGCTCTACCGGAGAAAGATTGAAAGGTGAGAAAAGACAAGAAGCGAAGGATCATCGACGACGACGAACGTCTACTACCGGCGATTGATCGCCCGATCCGATCTGCAATCAACTCGCCATCAAGCCGGCATCCACTCGGATTGCCGAAATAAAAGTCCTACGCGACTCTATCCTACGCGATAGTCTACCGGAAAGCAGATTGAAAAAGTCACGTTGTATGGAACTACAGTACATGAAGTTACAGATCGGCACGAAGCCATCACCAATCGCATCCGCGTCGACCCGAAGCACAGTAGCCGGCTTGCCGGCCAGCCCGCGCAAGAAGCCCGGAGCACCCGGAAAAAAAAGTCGACACGGCTCTCGACGCCAGTAGCATCGACCATGGCCGTCGGGCACAGTTGAAGCGCAAACACCGTCGACAACTGGCGCACAAAGCCCCGCGCGCGTCGCTGCTACCGCTGCCGTGCCGTCGTTCGGCTGGAACACCAGGAAGCAAGTTTTGCTTTTGGACATGAAGTCCATAACTGCAATCCAATTTTGATTCCAAGCGCACACCAACCGGTTACAAAACTGGAATGAAACGGTGACACCGCACGGGGGTGCAGCCACGCGACGCTGTCCTGCCGGCTTGGACAAGGAGTTCAGAACTTGAAGTCCATGTGATCCAGGACATGAAGTCCAATATCTAGTGGACATGAAGTCCATGCCACCGCGCCTACCGTGCCTGGAGCCGACCGGATCTGCCCGACGCCGCCATTTGCGTTGCCGCCCCATCTGGCGCCCGGCCGGCCTTGTTGTTCCGATCGGCATGAAGCCACGGAGCACTTGTCCTCAGGCAATGAACTCCAATATGGTTAAAAGGCATGGAGAAGAAGTCAATGCACCGGCTTGGACAAGAAGTCCAATGCTATGGACGTGATGCATTTAATCAGGAAAAGAAACTAACATGCCACAACCCTCATGGTGGAAGTGTGCAGGATAGATCGATCCATGGCAAGTAGCAGTAGCATGTAGGATCGATCTACGGCAAGTAGCAGTAGCATGTAGGATTCACATTGTTCTTGCAGCCTCGGGAACTCAAAATATCGAGTTGCGCATTAAACTGGATTGAATCCAGCTGTGGCGCACGGGGAGGAAAAATTACCCCATTGCCCCCGCTTTAATTTCTTTATATTTTCTATTTTTTTTTCTTTTCTGAAATGATTAGAAACTCAGAAAATTGATTAGAAAATTACAAAAAATTCTGAAAAATTGCCAGGAAAATATGAAAATTCCCAGATAATTGCAGAAAATTAATTGGCTCTGTTTTTAATTTCTCTTAGCCTTATTTTCAGCATTTATGAATTTTTGCATGAATTTTTGCAATAATTGCTCTATTTAGAGTATCGGAAATTCCTGAGAATTTATTTTCCGAATTTATGAATTTATGAATTATGTCATGTTGATATTTGCTGAAATTCAATTTCCTGTTGTAAAGTAATTCTGAAAATTGCTTGGAAATTAGCAGAAATTATGAAAAGTGTTAGGAAAATTCCAGAATTTCTCATACAACAGTTTATGAGAACATGAGTGGTTGGGATTTGATTTTGGTAATGAATAAACAGATATGAGACAATTGGTGTCTAGGAAAACACACATGAGGCTTGGTTCTTTAATTGGCACCGGAAGCGGAAGTGCTCCCTCCTCATGTGAGCCCTAGGGGCGGTTGACCTGGCCAAGAGTCAAATTGACAGAGATATTCATTACTGTTTTCGTTCCCGACCAACAAGAATTATATAAGTTGTAATTAGACTTATGCCATGTTTAATTCATGTTGCAATTTATTTTACATTATCAAGTGATCTTTGGAAAATTGTTTGTATAATTAACAGAAAATTGCCAAATACTAAGGAAAATTCGGAAATTTCTGAGAATTTATTTCCGCATTTATGAATTTATGAATTGTGCAATTATTGTTTATTCTGAATATTTATGAATCTGTGTATATATGAATTTTGCAGTTATGAATACTGTATTGATGAATCCTGCATTTATGAATCTCGCATTTATGAATTTTGCATTTATGAATTTCGTACTTATAAATCTTGTACTTATGAATTTTGCATTTATCTTTGTATATATGAATCTTGATATTATTGCTTTCTTTTAGTTTGCTGGAAACTCATGAGAATTCAATTATGCATTTTATTGAATCTAGCAGCCATTTCCTATTAGATTGCACGTAGTAATCTAATGGAATAACCTTATGAATGTGCAAAGGTGTGGCATTATCTAACGTGAGTTTTTGAAGAACTGACCTGAATTGTCAGAATTATCTCACATAGACATCAGATTGCATAATGAATAGTAAGCTCTCGAAGAGCATACTTTTTCTCATGAATAGAATTGCAATTTATTCTTTATTCCAGTATTCTTTCTTTACAAGCAATTTTTGAATTACTTAGCCACTTTATGATTAGAATTATTCTTCTTTTCATCTAGAAATCGTGTAGCGCCCAATGGAGGAAATATGCATTGTTGATAGTGGCACAACAAATACCATCTTAAGAGAGTCGAAATACTTCCAGACGATCACGAAGAACATTTGGAAGGATTACGACTATCGCGAAGCGATACGCATATAATAGGCTCGGGAAGAGCCACAATTATATTGCCAATGGGTACAACTTTGGTAATTGAAGAAGCCCTCTTGTACCACTGAATCAACCCGCACTCTCTTAAGTTTCAAAGATATCGCGCCAATGGGTTTCACGTAGAAACCAATGAAGAAAATGGCAAAGAACACTTGTGCATTGTGAAGCACGGAATATGGAAAGATGGTACTAGAAAAATGTCCTCATATGAATCTGGTTGTACTACCACGAAAATCAATGCACACGCAGTTGTATACTTCTTTGAAGACTGTCTTTAGAAGCTCAATTATTTGCTTTATGGCATTGTAGATTAGGTCATCCTGGTCTTAGATTGATGAGAAATATAGTTAACAACTCACAAGGTCATGGCATTAATGTTAAGAATTTCCCGAATCACGAAGATTTTGTGTGCCATGCATGTGCCACCGAGAAATTAATAACTAGACCCTCTGTTATGAAAGTGCAACATGAAATCCCTGCATTCCTGGAACGCATTCAGGGGGATATTTGCGGTCCGATTCAGCCCTTGTCAGGGCCGTTTCGATACTTTATGGTGCTCATTGATGCTTCCTCGATATGGTCGCATACATGTTTCTTGTCAACAAGGAATCATGCATTCGCAAAGCGATCTCGCAGATCATCGAGAATTAAGAATGCTTTTCACGATCATCGCGTGAAGTCCATTCGATTGGACAATGCCGTGAATTCACTTCCAAGGCATTTGATGATTATTGCACAAAGAACGGGAATAAGCGTTGAGCACTCTGCATCGCACGTCCATACGCCAAAATGGGTTAGTGAAGCACTAATAAAAGGATTAAGTTCATTGCCGCATCGCTCTTGCAGAGTTGTAACTTGCCCAACACTTGTTGGGGACACGCAGCCTCGCACGCAGCAAAGACTCATCAATTATAGACCATCGGCCTACAACATCCATTCACCTATGCAACTAGTGCAAGGGGTCATCCCGAAGATTTCCCATCTTAGAAAATTTGGTTGTATGGTATATGTACCTATACCACCCCACAGCGGACTACAATGGACCCTCTCTGCAAGTCTGGGATATACGTTGGTTATGAGAGTGCATCCATAATCAGGTATTTAGAACCCATGATCGAGACTTGCACACGGCCCGATTCATTGATTGCATCTTTGACGAGGACCATTTCCGTCATTAGGGGAGAGAATCAACCATTGGATGAAAAATGCCGGGAAATAGTATGGCATTCCAGGGATCCCAGCGCATGATCCTCGCACTAATGAAGCAAATCAAGAAGTCGAAGATAATTGATTTGCGTAATTTAGCAAATGAATTGCCTGATCATTTTGTGATCTCAAGAGCGTGGTTAAGTCGCATGTACCCGACCAAGAAATGCACCAGTAGAGGGTGGAAATACCAAAGAAAGCGAAGGTATCCCTCATCCTGTTCGAGAGGCCTCAAAGAAAAAGAACAGGAGATCTGGCTTCTCAAACCCAAAGTACCCGAGACGTCTGGGAAAAGCGGGCGAGAGGACTTACCACACCAATCACAAAAGTGCCCCAAAGCAAGAAGGGGAGCCGCTTGAGACCTGGCACTTTGGAAAGAAGCACGTGGAAAAGGCAATTCCAGATCTGAACCTTCCATTGGAAGAAGCGCCGAAAATAATGTGTGCGCACACATTGGCGGAGAAAAACTAAAGGAACTTGCTCCTGGAATGGGAAATAGCAATGAAGAGCAAGTAGAAGTGCACGAAGCACCCCATGATGAAATGGCCATAAACTTTGTAATAACGGGAGAATCAATGAATAGAGCAACAGCCAATGTCGATGCATACTTTGCAAAGAAGATTGCCCACGATCATTGATCATGATCCCGAGCCCGCATCTCTCGCAGAGTGCAAGAAAAGGCTCGATTGGGAAGATTGGAAGAAGGCAATCACCCAGAGTTAGTCTCTCTGAACAAAAGAGAGGTGTTTGGGCCTGTGTGCCGCACGCCTCCCCATATAAACCCGTGAGGTCATAAATGGGTTTTTGTTAGCAAGAGAAACGAAAACAATGAAGTTGTAAGGTACAAGGCAAGGCTTGTCGCTCAAGGTTTCACTCAACGTCTGGGGTTGATTATGAAGAAACCTATTCTCCTGGTCATGGGTGGAATTACCTTTAGATACTTGATCTCAATGGCGATCAACTTGAAGTTGAAAATGAAGCTAATGGATGTTGTCACAAAGATATTTGTATGGAAACTTGGATTCGGATATTTATATGAAAGTACCGGAAGGTATCCCTATCCGAACCAAGACAGAGCAAATAGAAACCTATACGATGTGAAATTGGAGAAATCAATTGTATGGGCTAAAACGATCGGGAAGAATGTGGTACAATCGTTTGAGTGACTTTCTCTGCAAGAAAGGCTACACGAGCAATGAAGATTGTCCATGTGTATTTATACAACGATCCACGAATGGATTTTGTATAATCTCCGTCTATGTAGATGACTTGAACATCATTGGGATGGATGAGGAAATTGAAGAAGCATGCACATACTTGAAATCTGAGTTTGAAATGAAAGACTTGGGTAAAACCAAGTTCTGTTTAGGCTTGCGGCTTGAACATGTCCAAGGCGGAATCTTGGTACACCAAGCATCCTACACGCAGAAAGTGTTGGAGAGATTTGGCTTTGAAAAGGCATACCCATAAAGACCCCAATGGTCGGAAGGTCACTCCAAGCGGACCTAGACCGTCTGCAGGCCTAAAGAAGAGGGGAGGAAGTCCTGGAGCGGAATTCCCATACTTGAGTGCAATTGGAGCGCTCATGTACCTTGCGAATAGCACTAGGCCGGACATTGCGTTCGCCAGTGAATTTGCTAAGCGCGATGCAGTCTGAGAACCCACCAAAAGGCATTGGAAAGGGGTGAAGGACATCTTCCGTTACCTTCAAGGAAGCAAAGACCTCGGCTTGTTTTACGTAAGAAACAATGAATTGAATTTAGTTGGCTACGCCGATCTTTGAGTACCTATCGGACCACATCTTGGCAAGTCACAAAGCTGGGTATGTTTTCCTTTGCGGTGGAACGACAATTTCTTGGAAGTCGTCTAAGCGGACTCTTGTCTCGACATCGACTAACCACTCGAGAAATCATTGCATTGTATGAAGCCTCTCGGGAATGTGCATGGCTTGAAGAATGGTTCACCACATCCGTAAGTCATGTGGTGCGAACATGGAACAAACCCCACTATTATCTATGAAGATAATGCAACTTGTGTTGCACAAGTACAAATGGGATATGTGAAGAGTAACCTTACAAAGCATATCAACCCCAAGTTCTTTTATGCTCATGAAATGCATAAGATGAGCGAGATAAAGATCTTGCATACTAAGTCGTGTGTGAAAATCTGCATGATTTATTCACTAAGTCACTCGGCATCTTCCTTTGAAAGATGTGTTAGAGGAATCGGGATGTTGAGGCTTAGAGAAGTGCAGATTTCGAGGGAGAATTTTCACATACTCCTACATAAATCTCAAACATGAAGTTTGAGTACCCAACGTAAATCTTGAAGATTAACATTGAAGTTTGGGTGGATTGTACTCTTTTCCTTAAGTAAGTTTTTCATTGAAGTTTTCTTACATAAGGTTTTTGATGAGGCAATCCGTGCAACACGACAGCGTATGCTATGTACTCTTTCTCCAATTATTTTTCCCACTTTGGGTTTTATGGAGTTTTAATGAGGCATATGCATCTCGCATGTGAAGAGTCCAAGGGGAGTGTTAGGAAGCAGTTTCGTATCCGATATGGACTCTTCCTTATCTCTAAGCAGAACCGCTATATATAGGAGGCAGGGGGTCACCCCATTGTAACAGAAGCATACAGAATAATAAAGCAGATCCGTTCCTCCTCATATTGTGTCTCTCGCCCTCTCTTTCTGTTCTCCAGTTTAGATCTATTAGGCAACCCCGGACTATTCGATAGCGAGGTTGTCTAACAACATGGAAGGATTACAGATGCATGTCATCCACAGGCCAGGTAGTCGACGACCAGGACAAATTGGTCACAGTGTTAGGAATCTTTACGTACGTGGCAGTTGGCTTTATACACAAACTACTCTGTGCACTGGGCCCTCCTAGAGCAGGCTATCTGGCCATGCATGTTTCCTCTGAAACATGGGTACTGTCAAAACAGATGGCACCAAACACGTTTATGCTGTTAAGAAACATATGTCCATGCATGTTTCATCTGAAGCGTATGGTTTCCCAACATATCATATGCTACGGCCTGCGATAAACACATGCATACGCCTCCTGTTTTATTGGTCCTAAACGAGACGGTCGGATTGAACAACGTTGCTCCTGGCATTTTCAGAAAGAGTACACTGAAAGATACACGGTTCAAAGGTGAGGCCGTCCTATGTATTGCTCAAAACTGATCATACGTACATCCAAAACAAAACATGATATCCTGCTGTTACTATCTAAAACCTTAGCTATGAGAAATCAATTGATAAATCATGCATCCTGTCAAGATAGGAGGAAGAATAACCGAATAGGTTTGTCTGCCAAAATATAGCTGAATAATTTTCCAATTACAAAACAATGGTGGCAGGATACACAATTCCAGCGGGATGGGGAGAGTGATGGTCTGCCATCCAGCAGTGCACTTGAACCCAAATATTTTACCCAGATCCCCTAACCTTCAAACCCGTCAAGGTTTGTCGATCTTAATGTTCAACTCATGAAACATCAAACCCCCGACCCTCACACACCCCGATGTATGCATATACAGGGTATTGATGGTACCAATTTGTCCAGTAAAATATTGTTTGGCACATGGAATTAACGCGTGTGCCACAGGGTTTTAAACCGTCGGTTTTCGATTGAATTTCGTGAAAACTAACTTTATTGAGCCGGTTCCATAGTAAAAATCGATCGGTAAACCGGTCCAATTCAAATTAAAAAAATTACAAAAAATTGTTATAAATTTTTCTAAAATTAGTATTAATAGATTTATGACGTTTGACATCAAATTGATTTAAAAACCAAAATTTTGAGATATTTTTGATGTAAAACCGAATTTATATAATTGAAATGAGCAAAAAAATAGAAAATAATACTAGACCCATTAGGCTCTATTTGGCCCGCTTAAAGTTCACATACTATACACCCTGTTCTGTGAAGCTTCAGACACATTCCTTGTACTTCCGACACTCCTCACGCTAAGCTCTCGTAGTCACAGGTGTCTCCATCCAGATACGTCCGCCGCCGGCCATCCTCATGCATGATGTTGCACAAATACTAGATAATAATTTAGGTAAGGATTATGGACACTTTTATTTGTAGCATTCACTAATGTAATGCTTTTTATTAACTAAAATTTGGAATAAAAAACCCCGAGTCATAACGAATTTTATTAACTAAAATTTGAAATAAAATTTAGAATAGACAATTAAAGAAAATTAGCAAATTGACTTCCATACTATTTCCAAAGTAAATGCATAAATAACTAAAATTTATAATAATAGTTAAATAAAAATTACAGAGTCTATATCAATTATAAGCTAAATTAACTAAAATTCAGAATAAAAAATAATCGAGCTATAACGGTTTAGATTAAAAGAAAGAATCCATATTAAAATGCTAAATTGCAAAAATATTAAAATTCGTAAAAATATCTATTAGCTGTACTAATTATAAACTACAAAAACAATTTCAATTAATCAAGAAAAGGAAATTATTTGGCGTCCAACTATCAGAACCAAGTTATAGTATATATCATGTACAACCGAGTTATGGTATTGAAATGAATGTTATTAAAATGTGGACTTGTTGGATTGAGTTATCAACAGTATTAAAATGAAATTTTATTTATTGATATATTATTGCTAAATTCCTACTTTACAAATTCATATTGTCTAAAATATAGCAAAGGTCATGCCGATTTTTTTTTATTTTTCATAGTTACGCTACTATTGCTAAATATGTACTTTACAACGTGTTACAATTTTTTCTATAATTTTGTGCAATTTTTCCCATTTTTCTCTATTTTTTTATTCTGTCACCGGTTTTCACGGTTTTTTCTTAAAAACTACTCGATAACTTCGGCCAGAGTTTTTAGGCGTGCAGAGATATTGGGATTCGGATAGGGCAACTGTTGGAGCGGTAATTTTTTCATTTGTTCCTAAAAAATGATTTTGGGAATAAGTTTTGGGAACTGTTGGAGATGCTCTTAGATCTCTATACTGATCCAGACAATACTCCATAAAACAAAACCGGAAGGTTTCCTGCCTCCTCCCCATACCCACGTGTCCACCCCCATTCTCCCTTCGCTATTTGCACAAAAACCCTCCAGTTCTTTAAATCACGGATATGTCCTTCTAATTTGCGCAGAGATCTTTTGCGATTTTTTGTGAGGGAAAAATTTTGTTTCCTAGATTGCGTTTAGGTCCCTCGTTAGTTACTTTACGAAAAGAGTCTCCCGTTAAATACGAATCGCGAGCGAGTCCTTTTCTCATTTTTCGGGATAGTGATCATGTCCAAAAGTATAACAATCATGTCCCCGTTTTTTACGTCTAGGTCCTTTCTCCGTTTTCTTCAGAAAAAAATATTTTCGTCGTCAGAAAGATATGTACTTTTTTTCCTGCTCGGTCTCTAAGGTTTCTCCAGCCTCCAAAAATTTAGAAAATGCGTCTTGGTCTACTTTTTCTCTGGAAAAAATAACAGAGGAGTTATTTTTCGTTCGCGCGCGTGGCGTGCGCATTTAAAAATACCCCTAGATTTATTTTCCCTCCGGGGAAAAAACGCAAAAATCATTTTTCGTTAACATGCGCGGCGTGCGACGCATACTTTTTCCACTAGTGCGGTCTCTAAGGTTTCGCGAGCTTACAAAAACTCTAAAAATACGTCTAGATCTATTTTTTCTCAAGAAAAAAACACAAAATCATTTTCCATTCACGCGTACGGCGTGCGCCGCGCTAACCTTTCTAGTTCTACAAACTTACGTAGGATTGGAACTTAGGATGCAAAGTTTTACTAGACTTATGTAGGAGTTATTTGGCTACACTAGAAAACATATGCATGAGCTAGAAAAAAATTAAAATTTTAATTTAGCCATTAACAAAAAAAAATGCTAATTCACTTCGAGGTATGTTGCACCAAGCATATGATGGGAAGTTTCCTATCACAGATTCACATGTCACTTCTGATCATGTGTATCGGATGTACCAGTAAGAAATGATCAGTCAAATATTTTGTGCAGTTTGACCAGTAATCGGCATTCATGTTTCAACAAAAAAGGAAAGCTGTTCTTAATCAAACAAAAATCTTTTTCTCAGGTTTCTTGTTGCAATTAAAAGCGTCACAATAATAACGATCATAATAGCCAAAACCTTTGCACAATAATGCAGGTCAGAATAATGCTTCAACTCCTGAATTTTTTTTTCCTAGATTAAAAAGTGATTTCCAACACAAATATAGATGTTTTATTGACTGACGCAGCTTGGAATAGTGATGGCGCCACAGGTCTACGAGTCCTCATCTTCAACCTGGAAGCTTCCCATCCAATTAAGATAGCTATACAGCGAAGGCAACCGAAGTGGATTCATCGCTCCAAGCTGAGATTTTAGCTGTCATGCTTGCAGTATTCTTTGCAGGAAAACACCTTTTGTAACCTATATACCTGGTGACTAATTGCATGGTACTGGTAGAAGAGGCAAATATAGTAATATAGTATACCTACAAAACAAGACAGTACATTGGAACATCTAGCCAATTCTAGCTCAAATATTCAGCAAAACGAGCTACCACAACACCGGCTAATGCATATTCCAAGACAAGCAAAAAAAACAATCTTTTGTCTGTAGTGAAAGCCTTAGTTAAAGGCCGGGGAGCATGAGTTAAAAAAAATCAACGTGAATTATATAAAACCAGGGACCCGGACGACGCACGGCAGGGAGAGCACTTGTTGCCTATATAAACACCGGCCGACAGCTCTCGATCTATCTATACTATGCGTGCAAAGCTAGAAGCTACTCTCATCCAGAATACATATCACTAGCTTGGAGATGGAGGGTTTGCAAGTGCCATATGCATCTCTCTGTGGTTTTGCTGCTCTTGTTGTAGGGTGGCTGGTACACTGTGTATACAAGTGGATGAATCCCTCGTGCAACAATGGGAGGCTCCCTCCTGGCTCCATGGGTTTCCCTGTTGTCGGTGAGACCTTCCAGTTCTTCAAGCCAAGCCCTTCTCTGGACGTCCCAGGCTTCTACAAGCAAAGGCTGAAGAGGTAATTAAGTTGAGCTAGTACATCGTACCACAAAAGTAGACTAAAAATGAGTAGTACAACACACACACACAGAGAGAGAGAGAGAGAGAGCTTACCAAAAACCACAAAAATGGTTGGTTCCTAGCTAGCTAGGATAGCTGCAGTGCATGACTTAATTAACAGTGATCCACCTCAACCATGCAGGTACGGCCCGTTGTTCAAGACCAGCCTGGTGGGGCAGCCGGTGGTGGTCTCCATGGACGCCGAGGTGAACCGCTTCGTCTTCCAGCAAGAAGGCAGGCTGTTCCGGAGCTGGTACCCGGACACGACCAACAGCATCTTCGGCAGGGAGAGCATCGCCTCCAACCACGGCTCCGTCCACAGGTACACCCGGAGCTTCGCCTCCAGGCTCTTCGGCCTCGAGAGTCTCAGGGACGCGCTCCTCGCCGAGATGGAGCGCAACGTGAGGCAGAGCCTGGCGGCGTGGGCCACGAGGCCTAGCATCGAGGTGAAGGACGCCGTGGCCAACGTAAGTTCAGGCTAGAGTAGGTAGTTTCAGCGGCTGTTGCGTACTGCACCGACGCAACGCATGCATTGATACTAGGCAGCTGCCATGCGTCGTGACACCAAAAGCGTCGATCGATCTCTTTGCCTTCCTGCCATGCAGATGATCTTTGATTTGACGGCCAAGAAGTTGATCGGTTTCGACCCTGAGAGGTCAAGGAAACTGAGAAAGAACTTCGATTCCTTCTTCCAAGGATTGATCTCCTTCCCGCTCTATTTCCCTGGGACAACTTTCTACGGATGCATACAGGTATAAATACCATTAATTTATATGCACATCATCAAACAGATTGAATCTTAGGTACCTTAACACAAACACAGAGGATGCCAATCTTTTGCACTTGATGCTTCTGTAGGGAAGGAAAAACGTGCAGAATGTATTGAGGGACTTGCTGAAAGAAAGGCTCAGTACACCTGAAAAGCGACACGATGATTTCCTCGACGAGGTGGTTGATGAGCTACAGAGTGGAAGGGGGATAATAGAAGAGAAATTTGCTGTAGACTTAGTGGCCGCGCTCTTGTTCGCCAGCTTCGCGACTATATCGTCATCTCTCACGGTCGCTATGAAGTTCCTCACCGACCACCCCAACGTAGTAGAAGCACTCGCGGTTAGTAGTTATTTGTGCCACGCTCACAAGTGAATTTTACTGCTTGTGACGCACTTGCTCGTATGAACCTCATCAATCTTGTGCTCATTGTCAGTAGATCTAACTAGGACAAATACTTGAATTTGAATGGTCAAACTGCAAAGATAGTATAGCAGTAGATAAAGCTTTCCTTCTTGCAGGAGGAGCATGAAGCAATCCTGAAGAAAAGAGAGGATGAGAGTTCTGGGATCACATGGGAGGAGTACAAGTCCATGAAATTCACTACTCAGGTTTTAGTTCATTTGTACCTTCAATTCACTACTCAGAAATCAGGTTTTATTCCTACAAACATGGCACAACAACCAGACCAACTCGTTACAACATAAAGTATACGAGACAATTTGTGTTACATATTCTCTTGTGCCTGCACCATTTCCTGCAGGTTATGAATGAGATAGCTCGCGTCAGTAACGTGGCCCCTGGAATTTTCAGAAAAACTATGACAGACGTGCAAGTCAGAGGTACTCTCCGCTTAGACAATTTATCGTCTGCTCCAAATATATAAGCTAGCAATATAAGCGAGTTTTATAGTACATCAGAGAACGTAGCTAGTCATAGCTTTGGAACATGTCGCGAGATTGTACTAGCTATTGAACAATTCATCCATGATTCAGGCTACACGATCCCTGCCGGTTGGCTGGTCATGATCAGCCCCATGGCAGTTCATCTGAACCCAGAATTATTCGAAGATCCCCTCACCTTCAACCCATGGAGGTGGCAGGTTGGTGACAAATTCTTCAATTTCTTCTCCATCCTGCAACGTAGTAATAGACAAGTAATAGGCAGGGTGCTATATATATTCAGAAGAAGAAGAAGAAGAAAACTGACTGACGTCTCAAATAACACAGTGACTGAGATAATCCAAAATTGCAGGATGAGGCAAAGCGGACAACTCTGCTGAAGAACTTCATGCCATTCGGAGGTGGCATAAGGCTTTGCGTGGGAGCAGAGTTCAGCAGGATCCAGATCGCACTTTTCCTCCACACCTTGGTGACCAAGTACAGGTAACCGTTGTGTCAAAATTTTCGCATCAATTAATACGATGAATCAAAATTTGCTCCCTCCTGCGGGCAGATGGAAGGAGATCAAAGGAGGGGACGTGCTACGCATATCGGAAATCGTGTTCCCGAAGGGCTACCACATCCAGGTCATCCCTAGGGCCGGATAAACCGATTTACCCATGGAAGAGTACTCCCTGTTGGATATCGGTACAAGAAAGCACGGCCTTCATGTGTAACTTCTCGCAAGCAATTTGCATGTCTAGTGAATAATAAAAGGCAGGCCGAATTTATGTATCAGCCTGTAATAATGAGTTCCGGCGCTCATCATCGATCAGAATGCCGCAGAGAACATCACCATGCAGTTTTATTAAGAAAAAGAGGAGTACTTCTTCTTTGTGTCGCCATTGGTCATTGCCGGGTTGCAACCTTGACGCGGCATGCATTATGCATTGATGCACACCCACGCCACGACGCTTGAACACCCCTCGTGGATTTCGTCAGGACGAAGCCCTAAAATTGGGCTTCCCGTGAGGGCCACTCGTGCAGAACGGCCGAGTACAGTACTCTCCAGCGTGGCGCGCGGATCCAATGGAGCATGGGACAACTTGAGCTAACACTCGAGATCAGTTCTTGATTCTTCAGTGGCAATGTTTGACTCGGTTTATTGCACTTCTCCTAGGAAGTTGGTTTTCAGCAATCAACCAAACAAATCTACATCTTTCCAAGAGATTTTATGAGTTGAGTTATTTATAAGGTATCGCAGACAAGAAAGGACTTAAGGATTTTGCTTGTAGTGACAACTAGAACAGGAGAATGCAATCCTTTTTATGGCAACACGCCATATAACAATCGGCATCTTTTGTTGCTGCATTTAGCCTCCCAAAAAATATCAGAAATACTAGGGAACGGTAGCTTTCCAACGGTACAATATGCCATGCCCTTGGTTCAGTTCGTTTGCCACCACGTGCACTGTTTCGAACCAACCGTTGAACTTATCTTCAAAATATTATTAAACTTGTATGTGAAACGTAGATGGAACACTATAAAACTTGATGAAAAATATGTGTGAAACTGGTTCATAGAACACTAAAAAAAACTGGTGAAACTTATCTATGAAACATCATGAAACTTATATGTGATACATCATGAAACTTATATGTGAAACTCCTGATACAGCCTGGTTGATGGAAACACTATGAAACCTGGTGAAACTTATTTGTGAAATATCATGAAACTTAACACTAAAACGCATGAAACCTTTGAAACTTAATACATGAAACCTACTGAAACTTAATGAAACGAATGAAACACTCTGAAACCTCATGAAACTTGTCTGTGAAACGTTGTCAAACTTAACACTGAAACTCATAAAACCTTTGAAACTTAACACATGAAACCTACTGAAACTGGTGAAACCTAATGAAGCCTATATGTGAAACATTGATGGGACACTATAAAACTTATTTGTGAAACGTTGTGAAACTTAACTCTAAAACCCCATGAAACCTGTCCGTGAAACGTTGTGAAACTTAACTCTGAAACTCATGAAACCTTTGAAACTTAATACATAAAACATGTTGAAACATAGTCGTAAAATCTATCAATACCTGATGTACACGTAGGCAAGCAAGGAGGAGGCCGACAATGAGGCTCCACGCGCGCCCTGCATGCATGCAGATGATTGCAATTATACAGTTGATATGATCCTGTAGGCTGTGGCTATAACATATACCGTTCATTGCCCTCACGACGGTATAGCGTAGGCTAGTTGTACTCAAAAATATACCCCCGCGTCTCATTCGAACGCTTCTGTGCATGTAAACCAACTCATCTAGTCATTTTAAGAGATGGAATCACCTACACCCAGGGTTCACTAAATCGTTCATGCGATTTTCGCATGAACAGTAATTTTTGATAATCGCAAAAATCGAGTAAAAATCGGCCGAAAATCGTTAGAAATCGGATGAATTCAAAAACCAAATTTTTTCAAAAAAAATTCAAAAATCGTCAATTTTCGTGGAAAATCGACCGGTTTTCGTTGAAAATCGACGATTTCGTGTGGAAAATCGACGAAGTTGTTGAACTTTTTGTGCGATCGATTTTTGTAGCGATTTTCGATGATTTTTGACGAAAATCGACCGGTTTCCACCGATTTTCGACCGGTTTTTGACACGTAAATTTTTTCGAATTGGATCAGTTTATCGACCAGTTTTTGATATTGGGCCGCGGCGATATGGGCAAAAATCGTGAAAATCGCGCGATTTTCATCGATTTTGTGAACCATGCCTACACCATCATACACACGCGTCTAAAAATTTATCGAAGACACCCAAGGTTCCATAGAGCACGAGCATACACTTTTTCACTGAATGTGCACGCATATGTTTACTTCTAAAATCAGGAAGACTCTATATACAGCCTATAAAAATTCTAGCGAATATGGCCTATTATTTAATAAGTAGTACTTAGAATAACACGATGCAATTGGCTATTTGGATTATCCATTTCTTGTGCAGGCTATACAATGCCAGCCAGGTGGCTAGTCATGATTACTAGGAAAATACGCGCGGCACATGCCGCGCGCGTGAACGGAAAAACGAATTTATGTGTTTTTTCCGGAGAAAAAACAGACCAAAGAAACATTTTTTCCTTGTAAAACGAGAAAAAACGGGATACGAAAACATTTTTTCTAGGGAAAATGAAAATGTTTTTTTTCGGAGGGAAAACGGATTGTTTAGGAAAAATGGACAACGAAAACATTTTCCCCATGCTTCGGAGAAAAAACGAACCACAAAAACATTTTTTCGAGCAAAAAAATATTTTTCTCATGCTCTGGAGGAAAAACGGACAACGAAAACATTTTTTCCGGGCAAAAGAAAAAATTGTCCCATGCTCTGGAGGGTAAACGGACAACGAAAACATTTTTTTCAACAAAAATGGAGAAACGGCGGACGAAAAACAAATTACCATTTTTTTTGGGAAAACGGCCAACGAAAACATTTTTTTCGAGCAAAACAAACATTTTTCCCATGCTCTGGAGGGACAACGGACAACGAAAACATTTTTTCCAACAAAAACGGAGGAACGACGGACGAAAAACGAATTACATTTTTTTTTTAGGAAAACGGCCAATGAAAACATTTTTCCTATGCTCCGGAGAAAAAACGGACCACGAAAATATTTTTTCCGGGCAAAACGGAGAAAAGGACCTGAACGAAAAGTGCGGGGACTTTTTTGTTATAATTTTGGACTTGTTCGCTATTTTAAAAAATTAGAAAATGGCTTGTTGGCTGTAAGATTCCCATGGCAGTTCATCTAAACCCAAAATTGTTCGAAGATCCACTCGAATTCAATCCATGGAGGTGGATGTTCAGCGACAGCGCTTCAGCAGTTTCATTCTTTAGCTCTCAAATTAGAATTATTATTGAAGCTGCCGATTGTTTTATACTTCAGTACACCATAATGTTTTCATTTTAACATACTAATGCCAAAGGCAAATACAGGATGAGACCAAGCGAGGCACGCTACCAAGGAATTTCATGCCATTCGGAGGCGGCATAAGGCTTTGCCTCGGGGCAAAGTTCAGCAAGCTATTCATTGCACTTTTCCTCCACATATTGGTGATCAACAGATCAAGTACAGGTTTTTATTGCATATGGTGATCAACAGATCAAGCACAGGTTTTTATTGCATATGGTGGTTTGTATCTGTTGCTCGTGAAGCTCACTGATATGCATTTCTAATTCTCTGAGTAGATGGAACTAGATCAAAGGAGGGGCCGTAATGCGCATTTCAGAGTATGTTTCCGCAAGGCTATCGCATCCTACTCGTTCCTAGGACCTAATAAAATTATGTATCTGTCAGATATTCCATTACTGCATCAAGTATAGTGTGAGCCCATGTCTTTCATGCGTGTACTATAGGTGTGTAGGAGTAACACATCATATGGCTGGCCTCTGTTAGTTTCTGTGAGCCTGAAAGTATATCAGTGTAATAAGAGCAGTCATCAGTAGCACCACATTGACCACAGTATATACATGTCTACATTAGAAGGTAGCCCATTATGATAACAAAAGTAATGCTTCCTCTGCGCCTCCATATCATGAACATGCACCCTTCATATGTAGATTTGTAAAGCGAGCGATCTGTAGGACATCTTTGGCGCGTTCAGTTTGTACAAATATGACGTATATATAAATTTGATACATTCTGTGTACAGCGCGGTTGCTGTGGTGCAGCGGTTATCACTTCAGTCTAGGGTTGAAAACGGAACGGAAAGTTTTCGACTGTTTCGGAAAAAAACGAAAACAGAAGGTCTTTTTCAGAAACGGAAACAAAAAAATACTGGTACGGAAACGAATTTTTTTTGTCAGAAACGAAAACGGAAATTCCGTATAAGTGAAACCAGAAATTTAAAATGGAAACGGATCAGAAAGAGAAGTGGGCTTGGCCCAAAAAAGAGAAAAGAGAATTTACATTTATTTTTGAATTAAAATAATTTTATAAATACAAATGGTTTTATAAAAAATATCAAATGGGGTTCAAAAATTTTACAAAAAATCTCAAAAATACTTTGAAACATTTTGAACTTTAAAAAATTATTTTTAGTATAATTTTATTGTTATTTTTTTATTAATAGATTAATTTTATAAATCTAAAAATAGCAAAATAGTATTTATAAACTCCAGAAAATCCATGATAAATCTCAGAAAATCGTAACTGAACATCAAACAATAATATACAGATTTTAAAGCATTACACATTTGTAGTTGGTGGAGCAAGAGGATGTCGATAATAATGATATGGAGGAGGACATGATGATCTGATATGGGGGACAAATAACGAGCCTTCAACTGACAAACTTGAGAAAAAAATCTTTCTAATGATACCAGTGAATATAACACTATTCTTGTGTCCGCCTTGAAGGTGAAATGAATTACATTGTTCTTGTGGTCATGGGTGTTATGATTCTGTACTATATTCTTGTGAAATTTTTCGTTTTCGTTTCCGCATCCGCTCTGTTCTGTTCTGCATTCGTTTCCGTCACTATCCGTTTCTGGGGTTTCTGATTTCATTTCCATTATCGGTAAAGAAAAATATAAAAGTAGAAACAAAAGGATCATTTACCGACCATTTTAGTAAGATTTTATCCCTACGTTAGTCTTTCACACGGAAAGTCCCAGTTCGATCCTGGATTCCTGGGGCAGCAACATCATTAAACACTCTCTCTGCCAGGCCCAATGGAAGCCGGCTCCTTCTTGGGCTAGGTGTGTTAGGGTCTGAAAATTAAAACGCTGGTCTTTCTATACAAAAAAGGGGAGAGAAAATAAAACGCTGGTGAGACAAGGAAGTCGGAAGGCACACGCGCACGGCCGTCCACAATAGACCACTCCGCCGCACAAGCGCGTCGGTCCCGACCGATTGAGGTGGCGTCCAGCGCGCGCAGCACCGCGTACTCGCGACCACCGACCGTGGTTACGGACGCCGTGTGACACTGGCAGTGCCGGTGCAGTTGCGGTGGGTGGAGAGCTGATCCTTCTACATGATCTCACTACAATCAAGAGAAATGGAGAGCTGATCCTTCTACAAGATTCAAATGAATCCAGAATTGAGTTTTGTATGAGACTTACATGATCTTTAGCACGTTTACATTGTCGAAGCACCAAAGCAAGATTGAAGAACAGCTAGTTAGCAATAAGAAGCAGTGGAAACGAGTGCAACAATGCATCCAGTTCGCAGGGCGTGCCCGACGTGCCCCCCACGAACATTAGCTTGTTGGCGTTGCTAGCCTTCTTCTGCAAGGAGCATGATGACAACAATCGCCAATGCTCGCGGCGGGAAGATGTAGCGTGACAACACAGCCGCCGCACCACCCGCACGGGGACTCGTCGCAGTGGATCCGCCGGCCGACCGCGGCCAGGAAAGCGAACATCACAGTGAGGTCCGGCGACCACAGACAAGTCGCACTTCTTTGCCCCCACCTGACCTCCACGAGCAACGCCTTTACCGGATCTGCCACCACGTGAGTCGAAGAAGATACGATTGAAACATGGGGATGTGATGTCTACCTATAGATTAGAATTTATCACACAGTAAAAGATTACGCGAAGGTTTACTCGTGTTTATGATGAGTATTTGATTATGTTTAAACTTGTGGTGCTCATATTTGAATTTGAATTGAGCTTGCCTTGTTTTTGAGTAATTTGAGTTGCTGTGAGCTGTCCCACGATCATAGGTCGGAACCTTAAGTGGTCGAGACCTTGAGTGCATGGATAAAGCCCGTTATGTTTTTGGGTTACGGTTTAGTCTATGTACGAGTAAGGGAATGAATCTTAGCCCTTGATAAAATTTCTTGAGAGTAAGTGGTTATCTAAGAGTAGATGTTACTTCCAGAGTGCTATATATAAAGGAGTGGAGAGATGTTACCAGCCAAGAGTTTTAGTTGTAATTGTGAGAAGGATTTTAGTTTTTATTAGAGTAGTACTTACTCCTCGTGGTATGAAAAGAGAATAAGCTTCTTTTTCACCTTAGCATTAAATGTGTGCTTGATATAGTTGGTAACAAACTCCGATTCAAGCATAGCCATAATTTAAATCCTTGTATTCACCGCAACATAACAAGCGCAAACGAAACGAAACGTCGTAATAGTACAATCCGGCTTCAGTTTAAAAACACCAAATCAATATGAAATTCCGAAAGAAAATTGACAGTGATTGACCAACTACACTCTGAATGGCTGTAGGAAAGGCAAAGCGTGTTGCGCCTTGGAGCCCATACAACGCACGCACGCTCCGCTAGGTGGTGGATTGGGCTGCCTCTGAAGGCCCATCTGATCGATGTTTATATCAGCACGGCAAAATCCTGGCCGTCTACAGCCTACAGGCAGGCTCCGCCCGGGCCCACAGGTCACCGAGCGCGCGCAGCGCAAGCACGAATCCGGCAGTTCGGTCCGGCCACGTGACCGTCCTTGCGTTCCTCACTAGCCTTTCCTGTGCTCACGCCACCGTTCATGTCAGGCTAAGAAAAAACCGATAGGCCTGCGAAACTTGTGCACTTTTGGAGCCCAGGGCTTGCCCCGTCACGTCCCAGCGGTACGAGCCCTCTCGTCAGCTTCTACGGTTTTGCAAACAGGTCGCGGATGCAGCAGGACACACAGAGCTAGGCTGGCGCCTGCGCCGTCGAGCCAGACGCGGCGCGCCGATGCGACGGTCGCGCTGGATCCGACGGACGCGAAGCCGTCCGCGCCTCGGGACGGATAATGATGCGCTGGGAGGGAAGGCGTCACGGAGGCGGGGAATTTCTGTTGCTGTGGTGGACCGTCGAAGAAATGTCCCTGCCCCGCCGATCTGAGTTCTCCGAGGGAGGAACAGTAGTGATGTAGGATCTTGTGAGGCGGACGACTCAATGGCCTAGTAACGCCGCAGTGGTCCGACACTATGTAGGATGCACGAGCGCGTATACTGTGCCTAAACGATTTTTTTTTTAAATAATTTAAAGAAATAATATGCCAAACTAAAACAATTACACAACTACATGCCTGTCGCCGTTTGAATTGGCGACAAGTCTCTGTCGCCAAATCAAGTGATGACATGTGGGTATTTTTGCGGATTTTTGATTCGGTATATTATTTCTATACATTTAAAAAAATATTATTTGAAAAAAATAATTCGTACTAAAATATTTTCATGATTCTTGTACCTATCAATCTGTTCACCGCTTCACCTCCCTCGTGTGAAAATATTGCTTAATTTTATATATTAAAGCCTAATGAAATTGAGCTCCCTTGAACATCTTACCAAAGCGTTGCCGCCTTAAAACAAAACAAACATGTTTGATAGTTTGCGTCACAAACTAAATGGAAATTTTTGTATTTGATACAAGATTCGACTTGTATTTACAAAACGATGTAACGCTTTTGTGTATTTACAGAAAACTCAGCCATAAACGGATTTTGAAATCTCGTTTTTCAATGCCCGAAATTTCAAATTCCGGTTTAGCTTTTCCTGAAATTTCAAATCTCATTTATTGCGTATTTGGATTTTCAAATGTCGATTTTAGGGTATTTTGGAATTTTAAATTTTGGGAGTGTGATACACGGTTTTTGAGATAATCCGATAATGCATACCCGGAATTTGATAATCCGATAATGCATACCCGGTTTTTGAGGTTCCGGGTATGGTTCATTTTGTTTTTTCGATTTTAGCTAGTGTTATTTTGTGTTAAAGAACGTATATTTGAGTTGATTTTATGCACTTCTTAGCATGTTATTTCATGCCACCCATACCCGGTTTCTGAGATTCCGGGTATGCATTATCGGATTATCTCAAAAACCGGGTATGCCACTCCCGGAATTTAAAATTCCAAATACCCCAAAACCAAGGTTTGAAAATCCAAATACGCCATAAACGAGATTTGAAATTCCGGGAAAAGCTCAACCAGAATTTGAAATTTTGGGTGTTCAAAAATGAGATTTCAAAATCCGATTATGACTAAGTTTTCTGTAAATACACAAAAGTATTGTATCGTTTTATGAATACAGGTCAAATCTTGTATCAAATACAAAAATTTTCCAACCTAAATGTTGAGAGACTTTTGGTGTGGTACTAACCATTATTGCATACATTAGCATGCACATGCTATGTGGGCGAAACTAAGTCTCCGTTCATTTTCATTTCCGTTTCTAAATTATATATTTTAGATTATGGGTAAGCTATTTCTGATTATGGAAGGCCGGCTACAATTTCTAGATTTTGGATCTGGTCAGTAGAATCAGTAAGAATCATCACTACTACAGATCCGTACATCACAATCGGTTCTTTTTGGTCATCACAGTCGGTTTTGGTGGCGATACAAAGTTCAACGACAGTGATAAGGTAGATATATCACAGTCGGTTTTTAACCGACACTAATAATACATTATCACTGTCGGTTCTTTTTAGGAACCGACTGTGATATTTACACTTATCACAATCGGTTTTCGCTTAGAACCGATTGAGATAAGTATAATATCACAATCGGTTCTTTTTTAGAACCGATACAAATGATTACATTATCACAATCGGTTTTTTTGTTGAAACCGATGGGGATAAGTATAATATCACAATCGGTTCGTTTTTAGAACCGATTCAAATTATTACATTATCACAATCGGTTTTTTATTGAAACCGATGGGGATAAGAATATTATCAAAATCGGTTCTTTATGCAAACCGATTGCGATACTAAAAATATCCCAATCGGTTCCAAAGAAGAACCGATTGTGATCTTATACCTATCCCAATCGGTTCCAACCAAGAACCGATTGTGATGATGTTACCGCCCATCGTCAGAAAATGGCCTCGCATTGACAACATGACACATTCATCACAATCCACAATATCACGTAACATATACATCACAATCTACACACATTACATTGAAATTAATATTGTTTACAATCTGTAACAGATCACATTCACATTCAGATAAATTTTGTTTACACTTTATGGACTAGTATTTGCTTGAATGGTCTCTATATCTACCATCATCCGTTATAACTTCCGGCCCAGACCACCGCATAAATGGTCTCGTAATTTCTTGAGATCAGCGTTGGTTAGGCTCTTCCGGATGATATCAAGGTCCTGCAAAATAGATAGTAGTGCACTAATATATTTAAGTCTTAAATTGGAACAAAAACATGCTGATAGTATTATGCTTGTAAACAAATATCACATAGACAGTAGTGCAAATAATCTGCTCTATACCTTAGGGAAAAGATGTGAGCGACCAACCAAAATCAGCATGTGATGCATCACGTAAAAGCCACACAGATCATCGCACCCTTGTTGATGACACTGTGAACAAAGAAACTTAAATTAGGAGACGAATTAAAAATAGGTGTAAGAAAAAAATCCTATGATAGACACTTGTACCTTGAAGCGCTTCCACTCGAGTTTGGTGCCTTGTTTATCATTGTGTCGGCCACGTTCAAAGAACGTAAGACATGAAAGCCCTATACATTGGAGAGATGCCATGCATTGAGGTTAAAAATACCTAACGTAGTTCATTATGTATTGTGTTAGGTTAGTGGAATGTTCTTACTTACGCAAAAGCAGGCTCGATCGCATAGTCCATCGGTCTATTTTTAGTGAGTTCAACGTGTAGACCTTGTTTTGACTCGAACAACCACAAGTAGAACCCAATGGTTGCTTATTAAAGCGGTACACAATGCAAGACAATAAGTAAATACAAGGTTGAAGTGTGTACATGTAATTGAATTGTATAGTAGTACATACTCCTGGTGGTATGGGAAGAGAATGAAGTCCTTTTTTGCCTCCTCATGCAATGCCTGCTTGATGTATCCTGCAAGGAACTCCGATTGATACTTAGCCATGGTCGCAGACACCATCTAAAGTCGACAAACCCGACAGGGTGTCGACCGCCACGCTTCATTGCCTCATGATCCTGCGATTCATGTCAATTGTTAAAAAATATAATACAAAATCAATAAATAGTCATCTGATTGAGTATGGTGCGAGACTCACAGCGTCCAGGATCGTATGGTAGAAATATCGACAGCTTTCAAGCTGTACATAAAAATCTGAGATCCTCAAAAGCGACCGAAAGGTCCCATCCTCGTTGCGGTGGAATTGGCCCGCTCGATACTTCACTATGAAATCGTGGCGAGGCTCGGCCTCATGTGACCTATCGATGTACCATCCATGTAGGTGACGAGTGAACAAGCCCAAAGAATTCAATTCTTGGCTTGGGAGAAAGGGATTTCCATGTATGTACCGCTTGTGATCATCAGGGTGCTCTGTGCCCTCTGACAACTTTGCCTTCTTCACGGAGGGACTCTCTGAACTCTGCTTTGTATCTTTCGTCATCGTGGTAGAAGTCCTTTTGCGCCCCTGCGCAAAGATTTGCAGTGCAGCGTAGGTGCGAGAGGTGCAGCCGCAGCGTGAGTGCAGGTTGTGTAGCGAGGCGAGGAGCATGTGCGAGAGCGAGGAAGCGGCGATAGTACCAGCAGATAGCGATAAGGAGGAAGCAGCGATAGGAGGAAGCGATTCGCGAATGAGGAGGAAGCAGAGGAGGAGGCGATAGTACCAGCGATAGCGATGAGGAGGAGCGGCGATAGTAGGAGGAAGCGATTCTGCGATATGAAGCGGCACCGATGCGCATGCAGTACTAGCGATGCTTGAGTAGTAGCAAAGCAATAGCGATAGCAATAGCGATAGCGATAGCGATAGCGATTGTACCAGCGATGGCGAAGTGGTAGCGATGGTACCAGCGATGCCGGCAGCAGGAGGAGGTGCTTACACTACGACACCCGTCGCGGGCCACTTGATGAACGACATCCGTGCTTGCCCGAGAGTGGTGATATCTTCGTTCGGGGGGAACTCCAGGGCATGAGACATGTAAACATCGTGGACATAGTCCACCTGCAACCTCATGTAGCCCATCCCCAAAGGTATACCATGCACCGTGTCATCCTCCTTGCTTGGAAATGCAACCCGCGCAGCCTCAATCAGTATTCCGTCGTCGATCGGGACTAGCCGGCACTTGGCGGGACCACGCAAGAAGTGATCGACATCTTCATCATAATCTGTGTTAAGCTTACTCATGTACCTTTTGGTCTGAAACAGCTTATTACCTTGAGGTGTGGAATGCACACTTCCTTATTGGAAGCGCAATGCTAGGGCGTAGCATAGGCGATGGTTGAGGAATCTGATTCGGGAGAACATCGCCATCATCTCAGCCATCATCTCAGCCTTTAACTCCTCCTTCAACTCCTCCTTCATATGCAAACGGATCCGCGCCTCACGTGCTTCCCATGATCTTGCCCTGGCACTGGACACGCTCTCCTCTACAAAGAAGGACCTCTTCGTATACCCGCACTGCGCAAGCACCGCCCCTTATGATCGGGCTTCCGATTGCCGAACACAGGATGTCCCGTGACCCTTGGCTTTCAAATGCTCCTTGCTCTTTCTGCAGCTTACCTCCTCCTGCAGTCGCAAATATAAATTATTACTAAAATACAATGGGAATATAATATGCAATGTACTATGTTAGATATCTTACGATGGTCGTGACGATGCATGCGGTCGCGAGGTTTGGAATGACAATATGACCGTCGAGGTTTTCTTCGTCCTCGCTAATACCCGATCGCGTGCCGCTCCTCGCATATGTGGGAGTAAGGCATCGTTGTCCCAGAGGTTGCACACTCAGAGGCTAGTCGCACCCACTCTGCCTTCTTCCCTACGTACCCACCGGAACCGAGGTGGCGCGCGTGTGTGTTACGCCTCTGTATAGCGATATTCTTCTCTCTCAACTCCTCCGCCTCGGGCGTACTCCTCATCCTTGCGAACTCCTCCCAAACCTCGGGTGTAACAAATGGATACCTTTGGAAGGGAGTACGGTCTTTCAACACGAACTCGGCATGCATGGTCACCCTGAAATGCCTCAAAGCCACACCCATTCTCTTCAAGGCATACCGTCTCGCATTGATTTCATCTTCCTCTGGTATAATCCATTTTCCCTTAACTTCGTCCCACAGTCGGTTCTTCTGCTCGTCGCTTACTTACTTACTCCAGTCCTTAATTTTGATAGGCACTCGCTCCCACACCAATTGGCCGATAAAAGAGGAGTAGCGCCCCTTAAACGGGCCAGGACCCGTGCAAACCCCCCTGGCATTGAAGTGGAGCACTTGCGGCGTTCTCCTTGTGGCTCCTTTATTCGGTCCTCTAGCCTTTCTAACCTTCCTCGATGGGGTAGCAGGACCTTCTTCTCTCTCTGGCGTTGAGCCGGTGCTCTCTCTTTGCGACATTTCGAAGTAAGTACGTATATTGTCAAACCTAAACTTCATGAGAGGAAGCAATTCAAATTTCACATAATAGAAAGCAATTCACATGTCTATCTCAGAGACCGACTAAGTACGTGCATTACCAACGATGACTCCTAATCTCTAATTAGGTTAGGTCCTAATCCCATTCGAGGATATGTGGTTCGAGCAAGTTCCTAAGTCGTTGTACAACTCTAGAGGAAATTTGGCAACATCTCACATGTTCTCCAAATACACGTCTCGACAACAGTCAAGAGGGTGTGTATTCGAAGAACACCAGGAGATCTTGTGAAACTTTCTCTAGAGTTTGTACAACAACTTAGGAACTTGCCCGAGCCACATATCCTCGAATCATCAAAAACGTGGACAATTCGAGATCGCTTATTTATAAATATACCATTTTAGCATACTTATAAACAAGCACCCTCGAACGGGAGACGCATAGGTTACGCAACTAAACTCGATAATAAAGTGCGATAATATAGCATGTGTTACAAGTTTCAAATTGCAATGATGGATTGCTCTCAGTTGCTATAGAAGGGTTGCTAAATTAATTAGTCATCCAATTTCTAGATGGCCAATATATCACCTGGCTATTACATCTAAAAATTTAAGGATTACACAACCCTAGAACAAAGATCCTTTGCTCTAGCAGAAAACAACAAGTACAAAGATAATATCGTAATGAATATAGCACTAATCTAACCCTACCACAATGCATTAAGAGCAAGTGCCACCAAATTGTCACTAAGAGCATAAAGGAATAAGCACAAGATCGCTTTGCTCGACCCTAGAACAATGCATTA
Organism: Rhipidocladum racemiflorum; assembly: GCA_036346355.1. NCBI lineage: Eukaryota > Viridiplantae > Streptophyta > Magnoliopsida > Poales > Poaceae > Rhipidocladum > Rhipidocladum racemiflorum. The sequence continues at coordinate 61,874,435 of CM070576.1, read as the reverse complement.
AGAGCAAGTGCCACCAAATTGTCACTAAGAGCGGTGTTGTTCTAGGTCTAGCAAGTTCCTTTAATGATCAGTTAATCAAGCCTCATTCAAAAGCAAGCATCATCGAGCTATGTACAATCCATTACAGCCCACGATCCAAATGCATCTTCACGGTCTGCCGAACCGAAGTCGGCAATGGGGAGGAGCCGATGGGGGACGCCAGATGGGGGGACGAGCCGGAGGGGAGGCGCCGGGGGGGGAGGCGCCGAGGGGGAGGACCCAGAGGGGGAGGCGCCGGGGGGGAGGACCCAGAGGGGGAGGCGCCGGGGGGGGAGGCGCCCACGGGGTACCCGCCAATGGGGAAGGAGCCGGGGAGGAGGCGCCCACGGGGTAGGCGCCGGTCGGGGAGGTGGTCGAGCTAGGGTGTGGGAGGAGCTGGAGGGGGAGGCGCCGGGGGGGGAGGAGGCGGAGGGGGAGGCGCCGGTGCGAGAGATGGTGGAGCTAGGGTTGTGGAATGAATTGAAACGAAATCAGTGCGCGCTGAAATGAACTGAGTGTGCACGCCAAAATGAAAATGCTCTGGGTTTTATCACGATCGTTTCTATAGAAAAACCGATCGCAATTATACTAAGTATCTGTGTCGGTTCTATAGAAAAACCGATCGCAATATGTGGAGTATCTGTGTCGGTTCTTTAAAAGAACCGATCGCAATTATACTATCTGCTTAGGTTTCCTAAAGAACCGATTGTGATAACTATGATCCAATTTCTAATTTTTTTTAAAACAGAATCTTCATTCAAAAGAGTCGAAAAGTCAAATCTTTTTCAAATTTGCTATACTATAAGATCCATTTGACATATATATTCTACAAAATACCACATTATACAGGGAATTCTTACAACATAATTTATTTAAAATACAACCCTTCTTGATGATCTACACGCATGTAATGTGTTCCATGTGTGCCGTCGTCACCGCTAAGACATGCCCCATCTCGCAAGCGGAGGTGTTTCATCACATTGGTTGTACTCTTCTTCATCTACGACATTTTCAACTCCAACAATCCTCCTCTTCCCATGAAGTACGACGTGCAACCTCGGATTGGCCGGATCACGCACGTAGAAAACTTGAGTTGCTTGCTTTGCGAGGACGAACGGTTCATCTCTGTAGGCGATCTATTCAGATCAACAAGTGTAAAACCTGTCTTGTCGACCTTAACTCCGTGAGGAAGTCTCACCCACTTACATCGGAACAATGAAACTTGGTATATTCCGTAGTCGAGCTCCCATATTTCTTCGATCATCCCGTAGTAACAGTTCATTGCAGTTGACGATCCTCTAATTGGATCATCGGACAAAGCATCTATGCTCACACCACTGTTTTGCACTTTGTACTCTTTGCATCTTGACTTTCGATATAAAATGTGTAGCCATTAATATCGTAACATTGCCATGTCTCAGATATTAAATCTTGGTCCATCACCAACCATTTGACATCCTCGGTACTAACGGAGACCTTCACCTTTTCTTTGAACCATGTGAGGAATCGATCGTTGTGTTCTCGTGTGATGGAAAGCTCATCCATAAGTGGATTCTCTTCCGCAATATCAACTTGTCTTTGTTGGATGTATGGATGAACTTCTGCATTTGTGTTGCAAGACTGTGAAATGCGCTTTACAAGACATATCAAATTGTGGGCTCATTAGATTTGACCCAATGGTTCCTTTGCCACCAAGTCTGCCCTCATGACGAGATATAGGAACACCAATCGGTTGTCTTTTACCTAGGTAGTCCACGTAGAACTCAATAACCTCTTCAGTCCCATAACCTTCAATAATACTACCCTCAGGCTTCGACCTATTCCTCACGTATGACTTTAATATACCCATGTACCTCTCGAACGGATACATGTAACGCAGGAATGCGGGTCCACAAATCTTAATCTCTCTAATAAGGTGAACAATGAGGTGGACCATGACGTCGAAGAACGACGGGGGGAAATGCATCTCAAGCTGACAAAGAGTCTGCACCACCTCACTTTGTAAGTTGTCCAGTATATCGGGATCAATAACCTTGCATGAAATCACATTGAAGAAATAGCATAGCTTCGTGATTGCCAACCTGACGTCATCTGGTAGGATATTTCTGATTGCAACAGGGAGCATTTGGGTCATAAAGACATGACAGTCGTGGGACTTCATACCGATCAACTTCAAATCATCCATAGACACAAGCTTCTTAATGTTTACGGAGTAGCCCGATGGAACTTTAATATCGTGGAGACACTTGCAGAGGTCTTCTTTCTCTTTCTTGGATAAGGTGTAGCATGCAGCAGGGATGTACGGCCCTTTTCCATCCTCCTCCATCATTGCAAGCTTGGGCCTGATCCCCATGTAGGTCATATCGCGGCGAGCATTCACACCATCCTTGGTCTTCCCAGGTATGTTCAATAGGATGCCTACCAAATTATCACAAACATTTTTCTCAACGTGCATGACATCAATACATTGACGGACATCTAACTCCTTCCAATATGGTAAGTCCCAAAATATCGACATCTTTTTCCAAATGGTCCTAGGACGAACAGATTCTGGCTCTTACCATCTTGAACATCGATATCCTCTCTGGCGTGAATATACTTGCCTTCCAGTCATAGGTTGCGGGCTGCACGAACTTCCCTCTTTCCATCAAATTTGTCATCCATCTTACGATATCGATGACTTTGGGGTAGAAACCTCACGGTGACCCATGTACACCGTTTTCCTCGACCGGCAGACCACAAGCTATCGGTGTCCTCTTCACAAATTGGACAAGCTTTGGCTCCTTCGTGCTATAGCCCGCCAAATTACCAAAGGCCGGAAAATCATTTATGGTGCAAAATATCATAGCCCGTAGGGTGAAGTTCTCTCTTTTGTATGCATCCCACACCTCAACCCCCACATTCCACAATTTTACCAAATCCTCAATTAGTGGTGATAGGTACACATCAATATCATTACCCGGTTGTTTGGGTCCTGAGATTAGCAACGACATCATGATATACTTCCGCTTCATGCATAACCAAGGAGGCAAATTTTAGATACACAACAAAAGCGGCCAAATCTTGTGTCGATTGCTCATATTACCAAACGGATTCATACCATCCGTACTCAATCCAAATCTTATGTTCCTCATCTCGCACCAAACTCCTCATGTTCCCAATTAATGTTTCTCCATTGAGCCGAATCGTGGGATGTCTCAACTTGCCATCTTCCTTTCGAGATTCATAATGCCAACGCAACAATTTTGCCTCTTTAGGATTTGCAAATAACCGCTCTAAACGGGAATGATGGGCAAATACCACAACACCTTGGTGGTGCCCCTTTTTCACATCTTCACCGTGGTCAATTCGGTTCTTACGCTTCTTGTCATTACGCTTCTCATTTTGTTTGTATCGGGTACACCACAAGCAGGACAAATCTGCGATTCCTTATGGACGTTGCGGTATAGTATGCAATCATTTGGACATGCATGTATCCTTTCTATTTCCATTCCCATGGGACATAATAGCTTCTTCGCTTCATAAATACTTGTTGGCAACTCGTTTCCCTCTGGAAGCATATCCGAAAGAAGTATTAAAAGTGCATTGAAACTTGTATCTGTCCAACGGTGTTTTGCCTTCAGTTCAAACAATGCAAGGACCGAACCCAACTTGGTGTATTCCCTTTGCAACCTGAAAACAATGGTTTGGCATCGTCATCCATCAAGCTTTTAAATTTTTCGAACTCTCTTTCCGTGTAATTTCCCTCCACATCCCGCAACATTTGATCTAAATTATCCTCATCAAACATATCACGCTCCAACTCCTGATCGGCTTCAAAGATATCTTCGTTGCATATCACAGGGTACTACTGTCTCCCCATGATGGATCCAACACGTGTAATTCCTCACGAAGCCACGTCGAATCAAATGGCCTTCAATTTGAGATGAGTTGTTAAATCTCCTGAGATTTGTGCAATCAATACAAGGACAATATATGAACTTTACACCCTCATAACCATATCTTCTTCGCAATTCTTATGAACTCCTTAACTCCCCTCGAAATTCAGCACTCACACGGCTTTTGTGATACATCCATTCTTCACGGTCCATCTACAAGTAAACCGCAAACAATAAATTAATAATGCCCTAATCAATGAATGATCTTAAAGAAACGTATATCTCAGAGACCGACTAAATGCGTATGTACCAACGATGACTCCTAATCTCTAAGTAGGTTAGGTCCTAATCCCATTCGAGGATATGTGGTTCGAGCAAGTTCCTAATTAAAATGTTGTACAAACTTTAGAAAATTTGGCGACATCTCGCTGTTCTCCAAATACACGTATCGACAACATGTCAAGAGGATGTGTATTCGGAGAACATCGCCAGGGAGATGTCGCCAAACTTTCACTACAGTTTGTACAACAAGGAACTTGCCAGAGCCACATATCCTCAACTATCAAAAACGTGGACAATTAAGATCGCTTATTTATAAATATGACATTTTAGCATACTTATAAACAAGCACCCTCGAACGGAGACGCATAGGTTCTGTGACCTAATTAACTATTATATATAATTGATCATATTAATAATATTAAAACAATTAATTTAAGTCCTACCGCAATATTGAAGAGATTTCTAAGAATTAATCTTTGGTCACCTTCGAGGAAAACCACAAACGAGGAAATCTAGCTCTGATCAAGCTAGCACGGGTTTCAATTAACGGAGACCTTCAACGCACCGATCTCCTCCACCATACACTCTGCTAATGAGACCAAATCAAAATCGAATAATGTACGTTAATACAACATTGAAGGGCTTCGAAGGACTCGGGCCCACCTTGAATAAATCCACAGGTAAGATAGGTGGAAAATAGAGAAATCGCCTAGCAAACTAACTCGACGAGAGTTAATAAGTTCATTCCGAGTCCAGGCGGTACATATAAAACCTAGCGAGCCTCATCACAATCGGTTCTATAGAAGAACCGTTTGTGATTAATTAGTTATCACCGTAAACATATGTAAAACCGATCGTGATAATTTGATTCTCAACAACTCGGTTTCTTTATAGAACCGAAACGAGATAATATATCAGTGTCGGTTCTCAAAAGGAACCGACTGTAAAGCAAGTCAACATCACAGTCGGTTCTTGATAAGAACCGACACGGATATCCATTCGCCCCCTCGTCTTCCCCGCCATTTTGACGTTCAAACAATACTTAACTCCTTTCGTTCTCTGCATCCTGGTCACATCGGTCCATATAGCTCCTTTCGTTCTCTGCATCTTCGACCGGCAATGGCAGCGCCACCACCATCTCCGGCAAGTTCTGACGACTCCGTGGAGTCGCCTCTCTTCCATCCTCCTCCACCGTCCTCACCGCCGCTGGTAGCGCCGCCGCCTCGACCTCGGCGCCTCACTCGGCGTGGACGCCAGCGCCACCTGTCTCCGTCGTCCCTCCGGCGCCTCACCCCATCCGGCGCCTCAAAGGCAGCGAGGAATAAGCGCCCAGAGATGACGGCATCGGCGATGACGAGGAGGAGGACGCATTTACGACTACGAGGGGGACGACGAGGAGGACAACGCATTTATGAGGAGGAGGACGACGAGGGGGACGCATTTAATTTACGACGAGGAGGAGGAGGAGGAGGAGGAGGAGAAGGAGGAGGAGGAGGAGGAGAAGGTGGAGGAGTACTACGCGCCGATCACCATAGGGACCGGCGCGTCTTCTAGATCGGGTTCATCATCGGAGGATGAACCATCACTAGTCCGCGTTGTCTCCCGACTCTGGCGACTCGGGTGACTCGGAGTCACTCGGATGACTTCGGTTGACTCGGGTTACTCGGGCTAGAGCGCGAGTAGTAAATTTAATATATTAGGTGTAATGCAGCCCCTTTATATGTTTACTAATTATAAACAATGGATGTGGTGATATATTGTAATGAAATACAGACTTGTTTAATATATTAGGGTTGTTGGCCTAGTGCAGATGAAGTCTATTAATTTGCCTTTACACTCTATTTTGAATCTCTTTTATATTTTTGTGCATTGTATCTTTCTAATGTTCTCGTTGTTCCAAGTCAAAATGTTTCATGTCCTATTGATAAAAAACAAGTATAATGTGTGGAATGGTATATATATTATTATTATCTGCTGCATGCATGCTACTATATTGTTATATATAATTTGCATCACTACATGTGTCTATATAAATTGTCTGAGAGTTGAACCGCGAGTTGGAATTCTAACAGATTGGTACTGTTCATCGTCCGAAAATACAAGTTTTGCACAAATATTAAAGCATGAATGAAGGGTACAAGAGGTTTGTGTTGGGATTCTAGCAGAGCGGCCTGTGTTGGAGTTTGTTTTTTTCTTCTTCCCTGAAGGGGAAATGTGTGAGTGGAGGATCTCACAAAAACTATGTTTCTAATGAACTGTTCTTGATTGCACCTGATGGTGTTGCCAAAAAATCATCACAATCGGTTCTGGAAAAGAACTGATTGTGATAACCTATGTGCTCATCACAATCGGTTTCTTCCCAAAACCGATTATGATAATACCTTCTCATTACAATCGGTTCTGGAAAAGAACTGATTGTGATAACCCCTGTGCTCAGGACAATCGGTTTCTTCCCAAAACCGATTGTGATAATACCTACTCATTACAATCGGTTCTAGATAAAAACCGATTGTGATAAAAAAATTATTATCACAATCGGTTCTTATCTAGAACCGATTGGGCTTATTATCGTATCACAATCGGTTCTCTCTAAGAACCGATTGTGATAACCTGTTACCAAGATTTCCAAATGGAATATGCTTATCACAATCGGTTCTGAAGTCAAAAGTTTAGAACCGACACAGATGAAGCGATAGTAATGTGTCATTCTGTAGTAGTGCATATTCCAGCCAGATTATTATTCTATGTAAAGAACAGTTTCTGATTGTATGAGAAGCTGCCCAGAATCTTCTCGTTGGGCAAATAATTCATTTTTAAACAGAAGTCGTGCAAAAACTAAAATGAACAGGACCTCAATAGTCCACACGTAATATTTTTCCATAAATAGTACTTTTTCGAACAGGTGCTACTCAAAACCATATGACTACACCCCTACTCATATGTTCATTTGGTATTTGAAGTCGACCATAAATATAGCTACACCCATCGCATATAGTCCATACTGAACTGGTGTTGTAATATTCTTGTCTAAAATTCGCTCAATCTAGTCCACTTGTGATGCAAGTCTACACATGCATTGCAATCCACTTACATTTTTATCATCGTTTCGTGTAAAAAAAAGGTTAACCCAGAGGTACCATATTTGTACCTAATCCCACCACCGTTTCATATGGGCCACATGGACCTTCACTTAATGGCCTAGAGTATCACATTCACCCCATACGTCCAGTGCAGGTATATATGTCATGCCGTATGGCCACTCTCGGCCCACATATATGCGCCATATACCCGTGCCCATGTCCCACACGCACATGTGCAGCAAAGGTTGATGCTTAGATACCATCTGTAACACTCTAACCCAAAATTCGCTCAAAACCTAGACATCCGTAGAACAGACCCACATATGCATAGCAACCCACTTGCATTTTTTTATCTTCACTTCATGTAAAAGGGTTAATCCGAAAACACTGTGTTTAGATCAAACAGTTATTATATACTACCATAGCTCACTTTAGACAGGCAATACAGGACTATTCCCACCACCGTTTCGTATGGACCTTCACATTAACGAACTAGAGTATTACATATACGATAACGATTGGAAAGGCTCATTCATTTATTTTTGGGCCCACTTTCTGGATTAATTGCGGCATAAAAGTTACTTGCTACAAATTTAACATTTTTTATTTTTGTTCTATGTGCATATGTGCAACTAAATTTCAGGTTGTCAATTACTCCCTCCGTTTCTTTTTATAAGGCGTATTTGGTTTCGTTAGGACAAGACTTTGACCAACGATTACTTCATTAATATATCATTTATGCAATACTAAATCATAATTATATATAATTACTTTTGAATACAAATTTGCTAATATCAATTTTGTGTCATAAAAATTATATGCTAATAGAGTAATTGTTAGTCAAAGCCTTGTCCTAACGAAACCAAATACGCCTTATAAAAAGAAATGGAGGGAGTAGTTAGAAGTATGACATACTACTCACCATAAACCTATACGTGTAGAGGGTTAAGCGTCTGTTTGTTTGTACCTTTTTTTAGATGAAACAAATGGGTGACTTTTTAATTGGGCATTTTTCAAAAACCCTAAACCTCTGTATAACTAAAAGTTAAAAATTACTAGAGGGGTGTTTTTTTGCTTATTGATGGTTGATTTTAGACTAATGATATTAAAGTTATGATAATATTATCCACATCTACCATATATAAAAGCATAGTGGTTTTAAAGTACTTAAGCTAAAAATCAGATTTTAAGCTATAAACGAAATTAACCTAAGTCTAAATAAACCGGATCTAAAGGAACCTACTGCATCACGTCTCTGACAAGAACTGTACCACAGTCGCGTCTGAAGAGTGGACCATTGACAATGGCAGCCGACAACGTGCGCCAATTCCTGAACGGACGAGCTTTGTTGTCCGTAAATTGGGTTGTAACACATTCACAATCATTAGACCATCTCCAACCATGTCCCTTCCCCTCTTATTTTCCCTTCGTGAAGGGATTTATTCCTTTGGCCAGCTCAACGGTTCCCTTCAAGATTCCCTTCAAATGATTCTCTCTCCCATTCCCTCCAGCAAGAGATTCTCTCTCCTTTCCCTATACAATTCCCTTTAAAGGGAATCTGTTGGAGATGAGGGGAAATAAAGGGAATGGGAACAGGGAAGAGGACAGGGAAGGGAATGAAATGAAGGGAATATGGTTGGAGATGGTCTTATTCTTCACGATTATTGGATAGCTCTTGTAATAGGTTCAAGCCAACAAAGACACTTTGTTTCCTTCCGTGTAAAATCGATCGTAGCCTCCCGAATTTATTCTGCAATGTTTTGACTACTATATTATTGACAACACGCTTGTAAGTTGCCACCGATTCAATAAGTTTTGAATTTGGGCAAAATTGACCTCCAATGTTGTACTCCCTCCGTTTCTTTTTATAAGGCGTATTTGGTTTCGTTAGGACAAGACTTTGACCAACGATTACTTCATTAATATATCATTTATGCAATACAAAATCATAATTATATATAAGTACTTTTGAATACAAATCTGCTAATATCAATTTTATGTTATAAAAATTATATGCTAATAGAGTAATTGTTGGTCAAAGCATAATGACTCAAAGAAATGATATGCTTGTGACCAATTCGGCAATTTTTGAATCCACGCTAGATAGACTTCCGATTTTGCATTAAATAATAGAGTGGCTCAAAGAAATATCGTGTTATCTGACTTTAATGCCGCATAGTCTAAAACTACATAACATACGATTCTTTGGTGTCAAGATTGCTTCAACAGATTAAATATATTGCATCTAAAATAAAATGTACTATTTATGTTATCTCTACTATTCTAAAGCAACACTTGGTGGCAATGGTCCGTTCTTCCCACGTCATTAATTGCCGCTTAATTGCCCTACTTAATTGCCCTACGCAAGAAACGAAGCGTTGCTTTAATTAGCCAGCTTTCGCAAGAAACGAAATGTTAAAGATAGATGTTTGATTTTGTGAAATAATTTTTTTTATTTTTAATCTTTATTTTTCGTTATCAATTTTGTTTTTCGTAGCAACGCACGGGCATGTAACTAGTAATATATTAAATGCAAGACCGTTAGTGATGCATTAGCACGTGCATACTATGTGAACATGTAATTAAAAGAATGTGTTCATTTTGGTGGTGTTCCTCTCATAAAATCACATCAAACAATTGCTTCGTTGGTTAGATTTACATATAAACAAGGAGAAAACAAATATCAACCAAAATAGACAAAAATAAGCAATGATTATAGTGGAATTGAACATTTTAAAACCGAGAATACAGAACTAACTTTATAGTCAGAAAAAAAAACACACATTTTCTAGTAACACCGCGTGCTCAAGAAAACAGTCAAACGGCTACGCGGCCGGCGGAGCAGATGATCAACACCTACCACTTTCCCCATACCACCCTCAAACAAGCCCAATTGACAGTTGAGGGCGTGAGGCTCACCGTGAAAAACGTTAGCCGTGCCTTGATGCCTTCTCTGCTTCCTCCTTAAGACAATGCCCCTCTACTCTTCCTCTCCCTCCTAATACTCTCCTCTTTTCTCGGTGTATGTAAGCGTGTGCGCGTTTCACTGTTCTGGTTTCATCTCCCGCTCTTTCTGTTTTGCTGCCCCGGCGAAGTGCTGGAACCAAGAAAGGGCCATGCCCATGCCGGAGGCCGAGGAGTAGTAGTCGGAGTAGATGGGGTGGGCTTCCAGGTGGCTGCGTGGGCTGCTCGGCGGCGGCAAGAGGGCAAGCTCCGCCTCCGGCGAGCCGAAGCCGGGGAGGGAGAAGAAGGGCTGGGTGTTCGGGAAGTCCTTCCGGGAGAAGGCACCCGTGCGGCGGCCGGCACCTCCGGTGCAGAGGGCGGCGACACCCCGGCGCGCGTACGCGGCGTCGGATGACGGGGACGACGAGCAGAGCAAGCGGGCCGTTGCGGTGGCTGCGGCGACGGCGGCGGTGGCCGAGGCCGCCGTTGCTGCGGCGCAGGCAGCCGCTGCCGTGGTGCGATTGACGAGCAGCGGAGGGTGCGCGCTGGCCGCCGCGAAGCGGGAGGAGCGGGCGGCTGTTCGGATCCAGGCCGCCTTCCGTGGCTACCTGGTTACCTTCTACCCTCGACTCTTCAGTTCCTAATCAAAACTCCAAAATCATCTTTTGGGGGGGCTTAAGTTGGCGAAAACGTCGTTTTAAAAAGCAAAAGGGGACACTTTTTTGTTGCAAAAATCTTATCTTTTGCTTCTCGGAAAGAAATTTCCGTGCTCCTGTGTACAACGACCAACGAGTTGCCCTGGTCTCGTCTCCAGCTAACAGAGGCCACTTGGTGCTGTTGCTCTGTCATTCCTATGTCTTTACTGCATCTTAGTCTCTATCTAGGCTTCTTTTATGGAAGCAAGGCATGGCCTTCGCCGCTTTAACTCCCTTTCCTTCTCAAGAACAAGGAGCCTCTTTTTTTTTGGGTGGGGGGCGGCGCAGTTGGCGCATTGCTACGTAGGTACTGTTCTTGGAAGCAGCTAGTGCCGTAGTAGTAATGGCGGTGGTGGTTGGCATGTCAACCTCTAGTCTACAATGCAGATGCCCATGGTCGTGGGACCACTACTGATTGACCTCTCTTGCTTGTCGTTGCGTGCGAAGGCGAGGCGGGCACTGAAGGCGCTCCGCGGGCTGGTGAAGCTGCAGGCGCTGGTCCGCGGCAACATCGTGCGCCGGCAGGCGGCCGAGACGCTCCGGTGCATGAACGCGCTCGTCCGCGTCCAGGCGCGCGCGCGCGCCATCCGCTCCCGGCAAGTGGCGGCGCACCCGGTAAGTGAAAGGATCACGCACGCCGGGTTGCACGCTTCTACTTGCCTAGTGCCACGTCCTGGACGCGTTCTTACGGCTGTAGGATTTGCATTGCAGGGGCCGCCGACTCCAGAGAAGTACGATCAGGCGGCCCACGACGGCGCGCCCAGGCACGGCCGTCCCGGCTCTCTAAAGGTAAACTTCTTGCTCTATGTTACTGTTTGCGTTTGTGCATTTTTCATGGGCATAACAGTGGTACGCCGATATGTGCAGGGGAGCTCATCGAAGACACTGGGTGGTGAGAGGCTGACCAGGGAGAGGTCAGAATCTTGCGGGAGGAATTGGCTGGACAGATGGGTTGAAGATAGGCACATGGATGACGAGAAGAACGCCAAGATTCTCGAGGTGGACCCCGGTAAGCCGGGCCGGTATGGTTCCAAGCGGCGGAGCGGTGGCGGCGGCGGCAACCATCACCAGTCGTCGTGCTCCACCAGGACGTCTGACCAGAACAGCCGGAGCTTTGCAACCATGCCGGACTCGCCGTCCAAGGACTCCACGACCGCGCAGCAGTCCGTGCCCAGCCAGTCGTCTGTGGGCAGAGGCGAGGCCCTCAGTCCGTTGCGCATGCCCGTGGACATTGCCGAGCTCTTTGACAGTCCGCAGTTCTTCTCGGCGACGTCACGGCCAGGGAGCTCGAGGCGGGGGCCGTTCACACCGACCAAGAGCGAGTGCTCCCGCAGCCTCTTCGGGGGCTACTCCGACTACCCGAACTACATGGCGAACACGGAGTCGTTCCGTGCCAAGGCGCGGTCCCATAGCGCGCCGAAGCAGAGGCCGCAATACGAAAAGTCCAGCTCTCTCCGGAAGGCGTCGGCGCACGCCTTCGCGCTGGTGCCGTGCGTACCGGCGGCACAGAGGTCGGCTTCCTTGCATACCAAGTTCACCAATAGGGCGTACCCTGGCTCTGGCAGGTTGGATCGACTCGGCATGCCTGTCAAGTACTGATCCTACCAAATTCTCCAAAGGTATCGAGATAAAAAAAAAAGGTCTGTCTGTCTCAAGCAATGATGGAGTAAATCTAGCTGCTGCTTGTTAGGTTTGTGCTTTTGTGGTGCTATTACCGTCACATATTTTCTTTCTTGTTATTGACTAGTTAAGTGTAAGTTGCTAGTAACTGTTTAGTAACAGTATCTCTGCGTGTTTTAACTCCCTGACAATTCCAGTCATGTTCCGTATAAATATGCCGTTAATCAAGCCTAAATCAGTACGTGCATAAGTGAATGTAGTTTTGCACTTGTCTGGTGTAGCTATAAATACGGTAATGCTATGATGCCGCAACTTGCAAGCACCGAACTTGAGACGAGGAACGGCCAGCAGTTCTCTGTTTTTTTTCTCTCTTATATAAATCTTAAAACAAGTAAAATGATAAATAAGTATTACATATCTTTTATTTATGTTTTAATATTTAAATAACTTTTAAAAGTTTTTAAAAGCATGGAAGCACATCTTGTATTACCTGCTCAAAATCCATGAAACAGCGACATCCTAGCCATTATGCCCATGGTTCTGCTACTCTTGATACCTTTGGATAGGGAAACAATGATTCGGTGCATGACTGCATACCATGGTAAGAAAAGATGGCTACTGCTAATACTAGTACTGTTCATTAGTACGGGCATGAGGTACCTCACCTCCGCCAGGCGCCAGCATATATTAGCAGCCGAGATTCCGAAGGTGGCCTGCTTTGTCCATTGGTTGTCCGTTTGGTATGTTTGTACTGGCCCCGAGCCTATCTGGCGAGCTATGGCTTTGTTTTAATGGCGTTTGCTGTCTCGTAGCCATTGGATCTACTCGCATCTGCGATAGGTTGGGTAATCGGTTGCCTTTGGTTCGTACCAACCAAGGGTGTGCTAGTACAGCTTTCTTCTCCCTCCTATTTAACGCTTTGCCACATCAGCAAAAAATCCTATGTAGCATCTATTTAATGAGGATGATACTATCCATTGGGAATAGCGTAAAAGAAAACCATAGCACCATGCCACCATTACTTACATGAGTGTGGACACCGGAAGGGGGGGTTAAGCTAGGACTCCCTGGAAAAGAGATCAAGTAAAGTAAGCAGCCTAAGACATCGTAAATCGCTGGTCAGCGTGCAGGTGACGCAATGACACTGCCAAAATTCCGAAGGATGAGCAGTGTACAGCACGGTTTTTGTTCTTTAACAGCACGGTTTTTGTTCTTTTAACACCTCGAAAAGAAAAGAATCCCCGAGTGGTACCGTTTCGACTTTCGAAGCCTTCGAGAGCGTTTTGGGAGGGGTTTTGTGGTGACGTTGAGAGATGGGAGGTGTCGGTGCGCAGTGACTGACTGGGACTGGGAGCAGCGGTGAGGCAACGCTTCTGTGCTTATTTTTTAGCACTCCCCGCCCCGTTGGGAATGACCGGACGCATGGCATGGGCCCCTGGAGGACGGCACGAACCAGCATGGAAATTTTCATGTGTTCTTCAGCTCTTCTTGCCTTTCGCCGCCCTTACAGTAGTGCCGTCTCGGACCCTCGTCTTGCGGCTTTCGGCTCCTTTGATAATGGAGGCCGAGCAAGCAAGCGGAAAGGTTACAGTGCGGGGGTCTGCTGCTAATCCCACTTCAAAGGATTCGTCATTGGATCATCTAATCTCGTAGTACTCATTGAAAACGTATTTTTTAAAATAATTAATAAACATGAGGCGTATTTCATATTCAATATAAAATTATTCTGATGTTCTTTTTACACAACTAATAAAATATCTATATTTGTTTTATATTTTCTACATGTATATGTTAAATATAGTGCTTAGTAATAATTAGGATAGTATATTCATTTTTATTTTTTTTGTTTATGTGTTAGAAAGAAATACAACTTTAAGGATTATTTCGAAGTAGTGTGGATTTCATTTAAGCGGTGCGGCAGTAGTCCTGGACCTCCTGGTACAATTGCATAGTGCAGCGGAAATGAGAGATCGCGATTGTCAGAAAGAAATGTCCGGCTGTCTCCGAATGTGGTCAATGTGCACTCCTCCGTACAGGATAATGTTGATCCATCGAGTCGGCGATTAATGTGTGACCAAACAAGAAAAAAAAATCGAAGCTTTCGTAAGAACTAAGGACTCTTAACTGAAGAAAAAACCAGTATGAAGCATCGACAGATTTATAGTTCCAATTTGGGACAATTTGCCTTCTCCGTGAAAAAAAGCACATATATTTAATGTAGGTTCGCGAAGGAAGTCAAGGAGAGAGGATTCTCATAAATGTACTGCAATAGTACCAAACAACGAAACAAAAACAAAGCGTCGGAGATGTTCGTGATGCCAGTTTGTTTAAGGCCATGCTCGTCCTGCAAAGTTGTTGGGTGGTCAAAACTCCGATATTTTTGTTGCCATCTTCTACAGCAATCTAGCTATGCTCCTATACATCCACATAGTTGATGATAGTACATGGTACCTTCCTCGAAGCTGTCGCTAGCACTTGCTGCGCTGTGTGGATGTTAGTTCCGTTCTTCTTGTATCCTGCACACAATTCCTGTACGTCCTAATTAAGCCGGATTTGGTGCCTTCTGTACCAATACTAATAATCTAAGCACCCAGGTCCCACGCACGGTGGCTAGAGAAGTGGAGATAAGAGCGAAAAGAGAGGGGTTAGCAGCAGCCGAGGGGGACCGTGGAAAGCCTGGCATGCATGAAAGTGCTATACTTTACTCCTTGTAATAATGTTATGATCAGAGCTATTCTGGAAGCTCCATGGCTCCATCTATCGCTCGCCCTCAACTGACGTTTTGGCCTTGCAATGGAGGCAAACACTGTTTAGTGATTGGTAACGACCGTTTTTTCCTTTCCTCTCCCCCTTCTCTGGACCAATTATGTATACTGAGAACGTTGAAACTCTACCAATTGTAATGATGGTGTATGATCGCTGAGCTCATTTGCTGATTATGGTGTTGGTGTGATCCACCAATGGATTGCTCTGGCCGCATTTATTTGCTTCAAGTAGGGGTGGGTATCTTTTAATTGAAACCGAAAAACCAAATCGAACTGAATTAACCGAAAATTTTGGTTTTTTGGTTTTCGGGTTATGATTTGGTTTTAGTTTCGACATAAGCTGGTTTGCGGTTTTTGGTTTTTGGTTCGGTTTAAGTGTATAAGTGTATAATAATAGGTTAGTCCTTAAGTTTGCTCACGAAAAAGGAGGAATCATGAAGCAAGATGTCTATCATGAATTCAAGCTCAAGGTATGAAAGAATTAAAGACATTTTTATAGTTTTAGTTGATCTCGGCATTTTGTAGAAAGATCAGATTGCTACAATAGGTGTCGTACTATTAAGAGAGACCATTGATTAGTAGCTTGACAATACTAAGAAATCATGGCTCAAATTATGCTCATACTTAGACATGTGCATCCGTTGACAAATCATTTTCAAAGTTTTGATGCCATGTTAAAATCAGCACTACCGACAACTAGATGTCGGTACTACCGTCGGGTCGATAGTACCAACCTCTAGCTGCAATAGCTATTTTACACAAAGGGATGTTTTTGGAGTTCCTTGATGACTGGCACTACCCGGCCAGAGGAGCGGTACTACCGCAAGTCTGGTAGTACCACCCCTCGGTGGCGGTGGTTATTCTCGAGAGTCACAGTTTTTGTGCTTTTTCCTCAGCCGGCACTACCAGAGCATTGGGTCGGTACTACCGCGTGTTCGGTAGACCGCTCCAATGTTGCCGGTAGTTATTTTCCAAAGAAAGAATTTTTGGGCAAAATCCTTGAGTTCAATAGCGCCAGTACCAGAGCATTAGGCCGATACTATCGCAAGGGCGATAGTACCGCGTCTCGATGTTAGCGGTAGCTTTTTTCAGTGAAGTGCTTAGGGGATAAAATCCAAAATTCAAAGAGCGGTACCACCAAACCTAAGCTGGCGGTAGTGCGGGGGTACTGTAGCAACGGCTATTGCTACCAACCACATTAAATGCAATTTCGATCATTGCTCCTTGTGGCCGGCCTACTGACCCCTACATGGCAATAGTAGTGCCGGATTTGGCAGTGTTGAGGGATTTTGTCCCCAACGACTAGACTTGTTGGTAGAGGTTATAAATACCCCCATACTTGCACCAAGGGCAAGGTTAGAGACTTCATTGAACATCCCTTAAGCCCTTGCAACACTCTCATAACTCTAGGGCATTAAATTTATCATTTGTAAGTAGTTAAGAGCATTCAAGTGTGAGCATTACATTGAGCCATTAGAATACTTGATCACCTTCAAGCAAACTCCATTGGTTCATTCTCTTGGAGTTTGCTTGCTCATAGACGGCTTGGAGGTGGAACCGGTGATCTCTTCAAAGGAGATTGTGAAGAGACCCGTGTTCGATTGTGAAGGTTGGAGCTCGCTTACCCGAAGCAGAAAAGAGCTATCACTAGTGATCGAGAGAGACTCACTTGCATAAGTAGCCGGCTTGATTCGTTCGAGCTTCCTCAACATGGATTAGTGGTGACCAAAAAGTCTATGGGACTACGGGAAAAATCATTGTGTTCATCCTCTTGTGGTTTGCTTTATTGTGATCAATTTAATGCAATTTACATTCCTAGTATACTTAGTATTTGATCATCTCTCTAGGATTGTCATGGTTCCTTAGACTTAGCTTGTTGGTGCACGTAGTGAAACCAAGCTCATTTACGCTTTGATTGTTGTAGAATTGTTAATTGTGTCATGCTTGCTAAATTATTAAAAACCTCTTATTCACCCCCCCTATAATAGGTTATTCTTAATCCTACACCATCTACAGACCAGACCAAACCCCGTAATTCCCCATTCCCCCATGCCCTACCGATGAAGATGCCAACTCCTGATCCCGTTCCAATGGCGTCCGTCACGTCCAGACCGCCCGTCCCATCCCCTAGGCCTCAGACTCGAGCGACATCCACGGTTCCTCCGCCTCCTTAGCGATCCACCGCATCCACAGCTCCCAACCCTACCCGGGCGGCATACATTGCTCTTCCGCCTCCTCCGCCACATCCTCCGCCTTCTCCGCCACATCCTTCACCTTCTCCACCGCATCCACGACACCCCGAACTAGCGGTTATTGACTAAACAATGAGCTCTATTAGGCCCTAAGCTCTATGGTTTGCAATTTTTCCCATTGGAAGCAGTATTGAATTTTGTTTCAAAAAGTGAAAACCAATGGATGAAATTAAAGGTTTCAAATGCTTGTTTGCTGTGATCTGAGTAGCCTTCCTAGTTATTGATCGAGAAGCCTTTTGCATGTTAGCCCTTTCATGGTATGACCTCAGCTAAGAATCGCCCTAAGTTTATGCTAATCAAATGGAACAGTTCTTTGCGCGTCTTTATTACTCTACCTAAGTTACGGTTGTTATTATACACTAGCTACTAGCTAGCTGAATGACACTAGCGAACTGCCTGTTCCAGTCGAAGCGTCAGAACC
This sequence comes from Rhipidocladum racemiflorum, assembly GCA_036346355.1. Lineage (NCBI taxonomy): Eukaryota > Viridiplantae > Streptophyta > Magnoliopsida > Poales > Poaceae > Rhipidocladum > Rhipidocladum racemiflorum. Next base: position 61,856,481 of record CM070576.1, on the reverse strand, counting down.
CAGGAGGAGAAAGGGCACCGCCTCATGCTACATGCCATGCGCCACATTGTTTGGCCTGCCGCCGACTCGCCGTTTGCCGCACTGTGCAACACGTAGACGCAGGAAGTGCAACGTCATCAGCAAGCAGCAAGGGTCTCCAGCGACGACACGACCCTGAAATGCGACGAGGGTCGCTGCTCGGTCGGCAAGCACATGGCCGGCTGAGGCCCCGGCCCCCGCACCTGCCCCCATTAGCCGAACCGATCGGGCCATTCGGCATTTCGGCGTGTATGTAGTGGGCAAACGAAGCAACGGCTCGCCCGGAGGGCGATCTGGGAGACGAATCTGAACGGTCGGTACAAGCGTCCATGCCGGCTACGCGACACTGCCGCGCCATGCAAGCCCTTTGCCGTCGTCGTCTCGATCGTCTGCTTCTGCGCGCGCCAGCCAACCCGCTGCTTCTACGTACCTTACGGTGTGTCCAGAAAGGGCCAGGCCAGCATGTGCTCGCAGAGAAACCCCACAAAATGCTGCGTTTGGCAATGTGGTGTTTGTCGCCGGCCAGAGGCCAAGAGCTGACTGCCTCAGTCTCCTGCGCGCGCTCTCTCTCTCTCTCCCCCTCCTCTGCGTCATGCATCTCGTTCCATGTGTCTGTCAGCCTACGCGCATGTGCAGTGCAGAGGTGGTGAGTTTCTCGGTTTGGTTTTGAGTGCGGGTCTTGAGAAGGGGCTAGCGACCTTGTGGTTGTCTGTGCTCTTTGATTGGGACTGACATGCCTTATCATGGGCAAGGAATGGGTCATCGGCACTAGCGGCTTGCCTAAATTCTTCTGCCCTCTGCGGGTAATTTGTGAATTTTTTAAATAATATTTTTTTTACATAAACAGTACGTCAAAGCAAAAACTTATAAAAATAGATATCAATGGCTATTTAAATTGGCGACAGTCTCTTACGATAGAAACTTGTCGCCATTTCAATTGGCTATAGATACCTATCGCGCAATTCAAATGATGATAGGTGGGTATTTTTGCAAAACTTTGCTTTGGTATATTTTTCTGTAATTTTTTAAATATATATTATTTTTTTTAAAAATGAATAATTTGTCTTTTTCGCCTTGTCAATTTGCATGCGTCCTTTGTCGAGTCACTTTGTAATTCCATTTCTCCACGGCTGAGGAATCTGACCTGTTTTCTTTGATACTGCTGATACGCGGCCTGAGTACCGTTGAAAGTGAGCCACAGCTATCAGATGGCGTCAAGAAAATCTCTCAGAAAAATTTGCTGTGGGCAAAGACAAAGTGCACGCATGTGTGTTGTCTAATTACAGTTGGCATATATCTTAGCGGAAGATTTAATCATCTACTTTTTTTATAGTGCAATGTCTCATATATCTCACTGATACGTAGCCTTAGGACCCCATGTTAATAAGATAACATATGGTAAATAATCAATATCACATGTAAATAAGAACAAATTACCAATTATTCCTAGAGCAATGCTTCTATACTTTCCCTGCCAATACAAATTACATAAATCTTGAAACAAGCAAAAGGGTAAGTAATCATCAGCTACATACTTTAATATTAGAAGCACCCTCTTGTTACTATCTTAGGGCATGTTTGTTTCAGCTAAGGATGGTAGAAACCAGCTTTTAAAATCTAGAAGGTCAACAAACAGAAAACTTTTAATATAGATGGTAACAATCTGGAGGTTAAATTGTAGCAATCCCACAATCCATTCTAGAGGAGCTTTCCTTAGTTTTTTTTTTTTGCAAAAGACCACAATACCCTTCCAACTTTAGTCGAAATTACCCACCATTGCCCCCTACTGTCCACGCTCGAGCCCCCTGTTTTGCTCACACCCAAGCCTGCCCCCATTATAATCTGGGTTGCCAAACAACCATCAGCTTTTCAACCTTCAACTTTCAAACAATCCAGATTTTAGAAGCTGCTTTCTACCATCTCCAGCTAAAACAAACAGGCCCTTAGCTGCCTATACCTACTGCTCTTGCTAGTGCGTGTCAAACTGTCAATAGAGCCGCAAGTGCAACTAGTGATGCACACTAGTCCGGAGTTTTTTTTTAAACAATATTTTTTTATTCAAATTGCAAAAATATACCTTCATTCAAAAAATTTACAAAAATATACCTTTGTCGCCATTTTAATTGGCAACATGGGTCTGTCGTCAATTCAAATGGCGACAGAGACCTCAACCTTGTCGACTAAATGAATCTACGACAAAATAATCCGGCTTCACTAAATTCAATTGGTGATTAAAATACTGTCGCCAATTGAAATGGCGACAGAGTCTCTGTCGCCATTTCAATTGGCGACAGAGGTATATTTTTGTAAATTTTTTGAATCGAGGTATATTTTTGCAATTTGACTAAAAAAAGATATTATTTTAAAAAAAAATTCCACTAGTCCGCCCGATCCGATCCGATCGGATGGCGCCTGTGGGATCGCTGGGCTCGCGCAGCCCGAATCATCCCGAAGACTTCTTTCTAGCTTCAACATACTTCATTTTTGAATATGAACTAATTTTTAAAAATAGTGTTTCCTCAACCATAGAAGGTTTATCTCTACTATTCTAAAGCAGCACTTGGTGGCAGTGGTCCATTCTTCCCACGTCATTAATTGCCGATTAATTGCCCTACTTAATTGCCCTGCTTAATTGCCCTACGCAAGAAACGAAGCGCTGCTTTAATTAGCCAGCTTTCGCAAGAAACGAAACGTTAAAGATAGATGTTTGATTTTGTGAAATAATTTTTTTATTTTTTAATCTTTATTTTTTATTATCAATTTTATTTTTCGTAGCAACGCACGGGCATGTAACTAGTATTACGCTCATGTGCTACGGCAAAATGCCCGTCGTGCTCCTCTTCCTCGGCACATTCGTGCCATCAAAACCATTGAATGGTCAATTTTGATTAATTAATCACGTAATTTACCACCCCAATTAATTAATTAACTCACATATCTAACACCTCCGATGTAGGGGAGCTTGGTATGTTCTGTTGTTGAGCTCAGGCCATTCCGTAACTCTATTACTAAGCTTCTATTACTGTAACGGACCGCCTTTTTAGGGGCAGTGCGAAACCTCACAACAGTTACCCAGGAAGACTAACTGTTGGAAAAGACAAGAGTATATTGCAAGGCAAAAGCAAATCCAACTCTTTTTATTCAATATAGGGCCTAACGGCCAGGGTTTTTACAAAAGAGGGCGCAGCAGGGCCCGAAGTACATTACCAAAACACCGCACAGGCATGCCTGAGCAAAAGACTAAGACCTCAAAACCAAACGAGATCGCCATCTACGCATTCCTGAAATGCTCCAGCTTCTTCAAACTCTGAAAGGGGCGGGGATTTGCAAGGGTGAGTACGGGAGTACTCAACAAGTCGTACGGAACCACTGAATACTATATGTAGGGGTATTCCAAAGGATGGCAGTAGGGTTAAGTATCTGGATGCAGTTTTATTTTCTAACTCATTTTACATTTGAAGCACAAACCACAAATAATAGTAAAGGGGGTTTTCCACAAGTTCACAACACTTAACCACTTCTTCAAAATTACCAAAACAATAACTTGAGCTTAGTTACGGGTATCACCCCAGTTCCAACTTAACTTCATTTACCGGAAGTACGGCGTATTCGAATACCATCATGATTAACTCTGCAGAGGTGCTCAACTTTACCCACAAGACATCAGCGACCGTTAATGCCAAGTGCTAACAAACATGCAACTTAAATGCATGCGGTCGGGCCGAGATTATCACAGCATTTCGTTTAATCATTCCTGTTCTTTAGTTGTTAACCGATAGGTATAAAGCCACATTGGACTCACAGTCCCCATTAGCACCTACCGTTGTGAGAACCAAGAATGACACCACCGGCCATTCTTGTTCCACCTCTCCCCCGGTATACTTCCCTGCCAGGAAGGCCGGTCCCTATTCTCCCACGAGAATAGTTACTACCAGAAGTCCAATTATTATCTCAGGAATGATTAACCTCATCGAGCTATGTCTGATACTGCCCACCGACCAGTCCGACCTGTGGTTGAACGGGAACTAAGTTATTTACTTTGCTCAAGGGGGTTCATTAACCTTACACTACCAAAGATCAAGCCTTCATTCACTACTTATTCCGGCATCCCATACTACCGGTCATCAGTCGAACCAGGCATTAATCATCAGCCGGGGATCGGAGTTATATCCACTCCGGGATTTATCCGATTCTGTCCCCCAAACTGTAGCACTTTTCACAAACACCCGAATCAGAGATTCGGCAGCACTTTGTTTCCATTTTCAAAAGCATTTTGAACTAACTACAGGAATAACAGTAATTTATTTAATAATATCAACATCTAGGGTTACAAAGGATATAATAAGGTTTAACATTTTTCAAGGAAGTTTCATGAACAATTGGGCATTATCTAGGTATCATGTTATTCTAAAATACAGTTTTCAATAATTCAACATACAGTAAAATAATGCGATAGAAATTAGTAATAACTATAGCATGGCATGATAGGATCAACATGATCAAGGGTGTACGGCTTGCCTTGCTCGGCAATCGGATCAGCTGAACCGTAGAGGAAGTAGTCGTTCTGAGCTCCTGTCGGGTTCAACGTCTGCTCCGGGATCTGCGTCTGCTCCTAGAACTGTCCAACGTCCGGATCTAGCGCGACAAGAACGAATGACAAATAAACCAACGAAAAACTAAAAGAAAACAGAAATGAAACGAAACCGAAAACCGGAACTGGGACGAGAGAGAGAGAACGAAGGGCGAATTGGGCAATTTGGAAATTTTGGGGACTCCGGATCGAGGAACGGAGGGCATTTTTGGACTCAGTGGATCGAAACGGTTCGGATAGTGTATTTGGTGGGTTTCTGGGGTCTCTGGAATTTTCGGGGATTTTCTGGGGATTTTCTGGATTTTAAAACGAATTTTCGGATTTAATAATTAAATTATTAAATCAAAAACGAAAAACACTGTTTTAAACAGTGAGTGGGCTGGCTTCACGGGCGAAATGGGCCGGGGCCCACTTGGCCAGCCCGACGCTGGGCGAAGCTGGCTTCGCCCACTCAGCGCCGCGAGGGAGGCAGGGAACCCTAGGGTTCTCGGGTCGGCGACGGCGCTGGCCACGCGGCCGCCGGAGCAGGAGACGGAGGCGGGGAGGAGAGGGGCTCACCCGGGACGAGCGAAGGGGAGCGGGGCGAGGAGAAATGGAGCTCGGGGCTCCCTTTTATAGGCGCGGGGTGAGGCGACAAGGCATGGCGCGGGCGGTTTGCCGCGCGCGCGAGGCGGCGGGTGGTCGGCATCGAGCGGCACGAGCGGAGGCGAAGCGGCGCGAGGCGGCGAGCAGTGGCGGGCGCATGGCGCAGCAAAGACGCGGCGAGGCGAGGCGCCGAGCCGGACGGCGGTCCGGCCTGGGAGCTGGACACCGGCTGGCCGAACGGGCAGCCGAAGGCCTAGAAGCTAAAGAGATTTGGCCCAAAACCGAAAAACCAAACAAAAGCCAAAATTCAAATTCCAAATCCAAATTTGAACTTGAAATTTGAATTAACTCCAAATAAATTCATTTTGAATTTTTGGATTGTTTCAATTACGCAACAAGTTGCTATAGTACAAGAGTATGATAGATAATATTAACTATATTATAGAGGAAGGAAATGGCGAGCCCTCACGAGCCCCACGTCAGCGTTTCCCGCAAAAAACCCCCCGTAATTTTTCGTATTTGCGTCCGGATCCCATTCCTGTCTGCCTCCTTGCCTCGCTCGCGTGTCCCATTCGCCGCCACAAGCATCATCGCTTTGGTGCTCGCGTGAGCCCTCGAGGTCGCATCCCATTCTCCCTCTCTTCCTTCCCACCGGCCACGCTGCCGCCTCCTTCCTTCACCATCGCGCCCATCGCCCCATGAACTCCCCGTCGCGAGCCTCGCCTCCCGCCTCTTCGCAACGCGACTTCCTTCACCGCCCACCCCACCGTGCCTCCCGCCGATTCGGGTCCTCGCGAGTCCTCGAGGTGCACACTTTGGCGCATGGGTCAAGGGATTAGCCCTTGGGGAGCGCTTAGCCTCGCCTGCCTCTCAAGATCGGCTTCCGCTTCACACGCTGCAGCTCGCCGGCCTCCTTCGCCCACCGCTGTGCAATCGGTGCCCAAACCCTATAAGCGGCGGCAAGGCTCCAATGACGCAGCGGAAGCAGCTCAAGCTACCTGTGGTGCTCCAATCGCAGCTGGCCTCCGAGTACTACTTGGGCGATTTCGATTGTTGTACGGTGGCGATGTTGCTTAGAGTTTGGGATTTTGTTCGCCATGCTTTATTGGGGTTAAATTTAGATTTGTTTGGTGCTTCGTTTGTTTGATCATTGACTTGTCCTAAGATTAAGGATGGGCGCTCTTGTTTCCTATTTTCGCTAAAGAGATTATGGATTTGTTCAAGATATGACTTCGATTTGTTGTTTTTGAGTTCTTACCGTAGGGCTATGGGTTTGTAGAAATTTGGGTATTTTCCTTGGGTTTGAGATTTATTGGGTTTGCCACCGCGGATTAGGAATCCATCGATTTTACGTTTAGCTGCTTCGCTTTGATCCGAGTTATGGTTCCTTCATTGCTTGTATTTGCGGTGAGGCATACCACTTTGTCGTGAAGATTTTAAGCTCTTAACGATGAATCGCTAGAAGAACAAGCATGCATGTATTTTTTGGCACATGATATTCGTAATGATGAATAGTACATTATTGGAAATTAGTGAGGCATGCATTTCGCTTTGCACACCCTAACCGACGATAAATAAGATATTGCACATGCTTATAGTCATTCTGTTAAATTAATCCATCACGCTTATCATAATCGAAGGGTGTAATGCTTGGTACCGTATATTGCTTCGAGCTCAATACTTAAATCGATCACTAAGCATAGCTTCAACATTATTTTTCTACTTTTAGTTTGTTGTTCCTATCAAGATGTCAGATGTAGGCAAACAAAGATCGTGTATTCTCTCGTAGTTTGGGTCTTTCACCCTCGAGGAACTCTCGTGGCCGAAATGTGAGCAACAAATTCGGCTTTGAGTCAGATATTTTTGTGAGGTCCTGATTAGTGTTTACTATTATTTCGACAACGAATGAAAGAAAGAAGCCATGGATTTTGCTCTCAAGTGATGGCTTAATTCGTTGGAGCCTGAGATGAACAAGGCTTAATGTGATATTTTTGTCCCTTTAATGTTATTAGTTCTTTTCTCAGGCCTACACATTTTGTAACAATGTACTATGTATTTGGAGTACTCTGCTGGTTACAATATATTTTGTGCTGGTGTAGGAGTCAAAATTTGAGATATAAGATTCGCTTTAATTTGTGACCATCTTAAAACTTTTCATTTGGTTATTCATGGGCAAACATCGCCTCAATTGCTCGCGTGATGCATGTGTTGTTTCCTGAATATTCATTCTCGAGAGCAGGGAAGGATAGGAAGATAACGGAATATGATTTCTCATATTTTGCATGCCATACAAGATTGTTTGCCTTAAGGTTATTTATTGAGATTCTCCTTTATTGTGCTACGAAGATGTGCATTCAGCATTAATTGAGAAGCTTTTTACTTCAATGATGCTATCACATATTTCGTTTTTTTCTCCATATTATGAAATAATTAGGATGTCAGTGAATGAGAGAGAGGACGATGGAGAGGCAGGATGCGAGGCGATGTTGCTCTAATTCTATGTTCTATGTCGATTTGGAGATGGGCCGAGGCTCACTGTGAGTTCATCCTTCTTTCCCTCTCTATTTTTTTCTCATTCTCTCGTTAATCTAGAGTTCAGTTTGCTCACCCTCCCGCATTAATGTATACATTGATTCATCTCGGCTTATCTTGTGTATGGCCTTCTTATTTGTGCAAACTGCACATGGCCTTCGAGTAGGTTAGTTATTTCAAGCATCATTCATCTTTTGTCCCACTCTTTTCATGTTGTATTTATATCATGATTGGGTTAGATAAAATTTGTTGAGTCAAATTTTTATTGATTAGCCGAAAAATTTGTTTAGCAAACTTTTGGTAATTGCCCAATATTCTTATACAGTCTGATTCAACTTTGGTGCAATTTTCACTCCCAAAAGATCAAACTTGCCAAAATTGAATAAGCTCAAGATGTCATTATACTTCAACATCTTTATCTACTGTTAAGATGTTGGATGATAATGTACATGTATCGCTATGTCGCTTTCTATTTTGAGTATGACAGATATTGATTGCGGTGTAGGTCGAATTCAGATCTCTTGATCTCTTTCCTATTCCTTAGTACGACACAAATTAGCTTGAGGAAACATCTTTATTTTGTGTCTTTAATGTTCTACATATACTTAACATAGACTAATTAGTGTCTTTTACCATACAAGATTGTTTGCCTTAAGGTTATTTATTGAGATTTTACTTTATTGTGCCAGAAGATGTGCATTCAAGATAATTGAGAAGCTTTTCACTTCAACTGGTGGTAATGCTCGTGCAAGAACATGCCTTCTCTGATTAGGTTTCATCCAATTCTTTGCCCGACTTGTTTACGCCTAAATTCTGGTTATCATTATTAATGAAGAAAAAGGAATTTTGGTTAGTGGTAGACTCGGTAGTTAGCTCTTTGTTCATAGCTAAGTTGTAGTCTCTGGATTTATTGAGGGATTAGACTGTTAGGTTATTTATGTTGTGATTCCATATCTACTACTTGTGTGAGCGTTGTAGATGGACTTGCCTCGCTTGTATTGGGCACAAAGCTAATCTCCTAGATGGATCCTTCTCGAACAAATCCAGTTGATGGGTATGGAGTAAACCACATTCGACTCATCAAGATATGATGGTAAGGAAAATAGTTGAGGAGAAAATTTTCCATAACTTGATCCAAATTTCTCTTACTAAAGGAAGGTTTTTGGTGTAACAGAGGAATTTTGATGAAAGGGGTAATTCAGATGTTCACAATGATTCCAAAGCAAAAGGTGGTCCAATGTTGAGGAAACGTAATATGGATGTTAAGAGTTAGTAGTGTAATCAATTTAGAGAAGGCAGCAAGATCAGATGATGAGGTGGAGATTGTTTTTTTTTGTGGCTTTGGCAACCTTGCCTTGTGAATGGTATGAGTGCTAGCATACATGTTTTCGCTTTCAAACTACAAGCCTTTCTCGATTTCAAACTACAAGCCTTTCTCGATTAAATATTGAGTATGTTATGGCCTCAACCAGGTTAATTCTGTTGTTAAGAATTTGATTTACATTGACTTCCCTCTTTAGAACTATTAATAACATAATTGCTCCTGAATGTTGAAGGCATGCGCTTTTGTATGAAGCCACCGTCAGACTTAAAACATAATGTCATAGTTGCCAAAGCCTCTATTCTCACCGCCGATACTATACTTTATATTTGTCCGCCTAAGGATAGCATATTAAGATAACCGACTTAATCGCTTCTTGCTAATTTCTTAAAGTTGCTGATCTTCCCATACATAATACTAAAATGCTTGCTTTATTTATAATACCATGCATGTATAGCCCTATGGGAAGGAAACTTGTTTTTTTTATCCTGGGAATGTGCTTATGTTGCCATGCTTAGCAATTTTCTGTTGTTTCATGAATTATTGATATCAAATCAGAGTTACAGGCACACGTGATTAGATATTATGATAATACAACGAATACTTGGTGACCAAAGCCAAAATAGATAACTTAGATGTAAGATTAGTTTTGATAACAAATACTCACCCACCATCGAATAGATTGTCTATATGTATACTTTACAGGCAACCTTTTTGGTCTTGATTAGCATACGTGGTACAATATTTCTTTTTTCTTTTAAACATGCACAACACTCCATCAAAATATTACGGCGCAGCGTAGCGCGCAGTCCTCCCTAGTATATATTATGTGTCGGTGCTTTGGTGGTCGACAGGTAGCTATCTATGTAATTGTCTTTGTCTGAAGCTAGATTAGAAAAAAAAATGTGTAAAAGCGTTGAACTCGATCGTCCCGGGCTGGACAGTTACACACTTACACTATCGCGCGGAAATCACCAACTGGAAGGCGTACGAGCCTCCAGTACAGGGCGAGGCGAGCAACGATCTTGTCACGCCGCACGGCCGACGACCGTGCATGCACCCGCGAAAAGCGAGACACGGGCCAAGAAAGAACGGGGCCGCACGGCACGTAGGCGCGACTACGAAGGCGGCAGCCCGGCACGCAGCTACTCACGGCACGTGATCCCTATGGCTGGCTTGCCGGCCGGCTATACGTGACGGCTTTGACTAGAGTAGGAAGCGGACGGCAGTACGGCACCCTTAAAGCCCGCGAGAGGGCTGCGCTGGGGAGGTGGACGGATAGGTAGTTGTGATTAGAGGTGCGCGTCGTGTTGTGCCAGTCCGGTTCAGGGGTCTATCGTATTTCGGGTTGGAATCATGCCATGCCACGATGGTCCATCGTGCCCACCGTTGCGAGCCCAGGCCCGGCCCAATTGCACTTCGTGCCTTCTTCGTGCCGTGCCGGTCCAAGCCCGACTCATTTTCACTATTGTGACGAGCAAAGAAATAAAACACATCACTACTACTAAACTACCTATTTTGATTACATAAGAGACTAATCACATCAACAAAATATCAAACATAAATGCAATGCTTGAAGATACCATGAATCAACAATATCTGCCAATTTTTAGGTTTTAATCCGTGATTTCGTGCTTGTTCGTGCCGTGCTAGCATGGGCTCGGCCCAAACGATCGTCAGGTCGTGCCGCCCATCGTGTCTTGCTTCGTGCCCAAAGACACCTCGGTACATACGCTTATGCGTGCCGAGCTTTGCACCGGGCCATCCCGTCGTGCTTCGGGCCGACCCAAATGCCCATCTCTAGTTGTGATTAGGGGTGGGCAAATAAACTGGAAACCAAAAACCGAAACCGTTAAAATCGGAACCGAAGCCGAAAGAATCGACACCGAATTATTCGGTTGTTGATTCGGTTAGCTGTATGGAATAACCGAACTTTTTTCGGTTAATTCGGTTTTAACTCTCGGTTAACCGAACTAACCGGTTTTTGTACTTTGATGTAAATATGTAATGCTTCTGCCTTTCAACCCTATATTTAGTCACTATTACAAAAGCTATGTTTTCTCTTGCCCACATTTATTTTCTTCTGTTTTAATATTTTATATGCTTACTAATTGCAATCGGAATAGCAAATTGATGACAATATCTTTTGAAAAAAATACATGTTCGTTGTGAATTGTCTTTAGGTACTTATCCTATCTTATGAGACTTTCCGCATGCATTCTTCAAAATTTGAAAGACCGGGGAGCTGTGACCTTCTCATAGTGATGAGGCTCACATGCTGAAAAATGATCAGACACTAATGAACAAGGTATATTAGTTTGCCAACTTAGATACATTTTTATACACATGAGTTGTTTGCACTTGGATGCCTCTCTGATTTTTGTTCTGCCTGAACTCATCAAAACACTTAATGTGGTAGGCCTTGGCTGCCCTTCCTTGTACAAGGTGCATCCTGTTGTCAGGTACCCCAATGCAGGTAATTTTTTTGCTTTCCTGTTTATTTTTCTTTTTGTAAACGGAACAATCATTTTAAACTTTTGGCCAAGTTCGGTTAATTCGGTTAAAACCGAAACCGAACTATCGGTTAACCGAAGTATCAGTTACCGAATTTTTCATACACAATTTGGTTTCATTTTTGGAATAACCGAATTTCCAAATAAACCGAAACCAAATTTTTTTGTTTAAACCGAACGCCCAGTCCTAGTTGTGATTAGGGATTCAAATCTCGGTGAGATTAATGCCTATCCATCTACGACCGCGAGAGGGCTAGGCTGGGGAGATAGACGGATAGGTAGTTGTGCTTAGGGATTCAAATCTCGGCGAGATTAAAGCCTATCCATCTATGATCGTGAGAGGGCTGGGCTGGGGAGATGGACGGATGGGTAGTTGTGACCAGGGATCCAAATCTCAGCGAGATTTTGGAAATACCTCGGCCGAGATTTCGGATTTCGGATCACCCCGAGATCCTAAATTTCGGTCAGGTAAAAAAAATTAAATTGCTGCAGTAACCACTGAAATCTCGGCGAAATCTCGACAATTTCGGCCGAAATCTCGATCATTTTGACCGGATTTTAATTTTTGTGGGTTGGATTTGGAGTCAAGACCATCCACAAAAAAATTTAAATTTTTTAACATGTTTTGAACATTTTTCAAAAGTTTAAAATTTGACCGATTTGTTTTCATTTTGTGATAACAATGACTACTAGTAATAAAATGGTAAGAATATATATGAGATGAGTTAATAATTAACAACAGATGTTAGAAGTTTGAAAAGAAAAAGGTAAGAGTTTTAATTGTGCCTCTGATTGTACATCCAAATTTGATGCAAAAGGCCACAACATATGTTTATCCATTATTAATATTTCAGTGCCATGCCTATGGCTTTGATAACGCAAAACCTAGCCAGCACTAAAATATAATAAACTATGATAAGGAACCATTTTAATTTGGTCTACATCCCACAATCCCCACAGTAAGTAATAAGAAAGGGATGATCATGGATGTTTGGCACTTTCTTCAGTTGTACTTGCTTTTGCTGTGAGTATAATAAGTGAACCACATAGACACATGTGAATGAGGCATTGATTGGCATTTTACTAAACCAAAAACTATTATGTACCATGTATCTAAAGGCCCCAGGAGATTACTGTACAAGTCCAATAAGAACGACATGGAAACTCTCTTTCAATCGGACAAAATACATGCTATCTATATTTATCTTTGAGGTAGCACATCATTTTTTTTAAAAAAACCCTCAGGCTTTATCATCATCTCAAAATTTTGTAGGAACATTAATAATACATCATCCACAAAAAATTTCAATTTTTTTGACTTATTTTTGATCATTTTTTGGTCGGTTGAATTTGACCGAGATCTCGATGTTTTTGACTAAAATCTCAGAAACACTGGTTGAAAAAAATACCATATTTGAAATTTAGTTTTTGGATTTCGGCCACCTCTGAGATATACACCGAAAACGAAATTTGGAACCTTGGTTGTGACCTGTGAATACTGCAAGTACATCAGGACATGCTAAGAACCCTTATATGAAATGTTTACTGTACTAGGCATAAGATGTTTTGAAAATAGTCTTCGTAATAGTTAAATAACAAAAATAACATCGTTTCGTGTCTTCACGTCGCTGCATCGCCTCTAGCCGCGTCTACAAACCACTGCACCACCCATGCGGTTGACGTTTATCCGCGTCATTTCTAGTGGTGTTAGCATGTTAGCATGCACCCACTGGTCCATTAGCACTGGATATGCTGTCTTTGCTGAAATACTTGATTATGAGCATACATACTCTGATATTGTTGAAATATCTTGTTTCAGTATTTTTGTTTACGATTTGTTAACAACGATCTTTCGTAGTTATTTAAGATGTTTAGAATTAATGTCTTTTCATAGAAGTAGCGATTCACACTTTTCATAGTTGGCTGCTAGCTAGAGTTCACACTATCACGTGATGGCCGAAACTGGGCTGAATAGCGGGGAGCAAGGTCCTGTCGTTCATACTTCGTTCGACTGGGAGGAGGAGGACACTGCAGCATCTGCTACTTTAATCTGTATAAAGTAGAGTAGTTACTGTGGCTCAAGGCAGAGTGAACAGGAACGCGGTCGAAGCTGATAACTTTTCTCTTCGGACGCGATGTGCTGTGTCACTGTATTACAAAGGCCTTGATGAGGAATCCAAGCCAAAATGATAATTCACATTTATTTATTTTTTGCACTGGACTTCTTTTTGATACTTGCTTTTCGGAGATTCTTTTTCACGGGGTGTTCTTAAACAAAACTTTTCAGGGGGGCAGATGTGCCGCAACATTTAGGACAGAAAGTACTTCAGGTCTCCATCAGCTTCAACTCGCCGGATCTGCTGCCCTGTGGAGTCACCGAGCAAAGGACTAGAAAAATCTTGCTCCCCAAATTTCGCAGTGGGGCACCGTGCAGTCACGGAACATGGCTTTGCCTAAGCAGTCAACACATTACAGGTGTGGAAGGAGATCGTGTAGCGTTAGTCAAACTCACAAGCTAGGTTGGCTTGCCCTGGATATTTCGTGGGAAATCCTGCTAGACTCGACCTCACAGCTTTACTTGGTCAGTAGGGTGCGGAGAGCTGTACATCCAGATATGCAGTTCCGCGAATTTTTTGTTATTTAATATTTATTTTAAATCTTTTTTTCAAATCTAATCGATGGAAACACAAAATTGCAAAAATAGGCATTGTCGCTTCAATATGGCGATCGCCCCATATTGAGGCGATAGGTACTGGATGTAAAAAAGCACTTGTAAAAATGAACACATGAAGGAGTAGATTTACCAACATATTTTGCATCCAGTACCTATCGCCTAATATAGCGATCGCCCATATTGGGGCGACGGGTGCCTATTTTTGCAATTTTGTGTTTTCATCGATTAGATTTGAAAAAATGATTTAAAATAAATATTAAATAAAAATAGATTCTCCCAAAGCTGTTGTTTACACCACGGGCGTGACGGCCCATCAGCTGGAGAGACCGAGGGAGGGAAAGGACAAGGTGAAGCCCACAGGTGAGTTTAACTGTACGAGACGCGAGCGTGTAGGGGTGAAAACGGATCGGATACGGTCGGATATTGCTGTTCCCGTATCCTAACCCATATTTTTTTCCCGGATTCGGAATCGGATACGGTAAGACCGAATACGGATACGAATATGGATATTTCGGAGTTTCGGATATGGTAATGTTGGAGCGGATACATACCGGATTCGGTTCGGAAACGGATAATACAAACGGATACATACTTGTTGAAACATTTGACAAGCAATAAATTCATATATATTACATAAATCTGACAACTCACACAACACAAGTATAACAAGGTATCAAATTCATACATAACTTGAACAACTAAGTCCCGTCCATTCAACAGCCAACACATCGAATTCATGCGGCGGCGTGGCGGAGGCTCAAGCACTAGGGTTAGTTTTCGTGTTGGGGAATCGAATGGGGAGGCAAAGACTGAGGCTTGCAGGAATCGAATGGGAAGCCTTTGACTCTTGAGTCTTGACTTGAGTACGGAGTACCCTTGTTTTGTTGATTCGGATATCCGGTCGGATAATATCCGGTTACCATATACCGCAGCTATTCGGTCGGATATCTCGTCTACATCAGATCCGCTATCAGATCCGGTAGCAAGTATCCGGTACCGTATCCGAATCCGGCCGGATACGGATTTTTTTTCCCGGATACGGTTTTTAACGGATTCGGTACCGGATCGGTCGGGATTAACCCGTACCATTTTCACCCCTACGAGCGTGTCCCATAAGGCCTCCAGGCTCCAGGAGCCTTTTCGGGATTAGGGTTTCAATTACCGATTTGTGGATAATAGTGCGAAAATCGAATTTCGAAAGTCAGTAAAATCGAGCTAAAAACCGATCGAAAATCGTCAAAAATTGAATAGTTTGATAAATCAATTTTTTTGAATTTTTTTTTTCAAAAGTCGCTATATGGCTCGATAATCACGATATTTTTCTCGAAAATCAGCCGGCCACACAAACTTCCACTCGGTCGATTTTTAGAGTGATTTTCGCTCGGTATACCTCGATAATAGCGATATTTGGCCGCATATTTTTTTCTTCAAATATTTAATTTTTTTAAAAAAATTAACCGGTTTGCCAACCGGCATTTTATATCGTACCAACTCGATAAGAACGATTGTCGTGAAAATCCACCAATTTTCAAAGATATTTGGAACCCTGGTCGGGATAGGCTAGAGGCTCGGAACCACATGCCAGCCACCGCATGGGCTAGATCTGAGCTTCTCTACCGTCTTCAACAGAAATATGAACACCGTCACCTTGCAGCCAAGTTTAATCTAACCGATTTAGGCTTAAAATGGGCTAGATCTGAGCTTCGCTGCCATCTTCAACAGAAAAATGAACACCATCACCTTGTAGCCAAGGTTAATCTAAACGATTTAGGATTGAAAATTGAAGTTCTAATTTTACCAGTTTATCGCAAAAATCAATCAAAAATCATAAAAAACGATCGGTTTTGCCCGAATATTGAGCGGGTTTTTTTTTAAGAAAAACCTGTGACATAATGAAAAATGGAGAAAACAAAAGCAAGGACAAATGGGAAAAATTGCAAAAAAAATTGTGGAAAGCCAATAATGTCACAAAAAATCTGTGGAAAAATTTAAAAAACCGATAAGGTCCCAAAATTTTTAAAAAGCTGTAAAGTACATATTCAGCAATAATAGCACAATTATAAAAAAAATAGGAAAATTTTGATATAACCTTTGCTATATTTTAGATAATATGAAGTTGTAAAGTTGGCATTTAATAATAATATATCACCAAATAAATTTCATTTTATACCATTGACAACTTAATCCAACAAGTTCACATTTCATAACATCGTGATGATGATTACTATATTCTATTATATTTTTTGGGCCTACGGTCTCAAAAGGAAAAAGAGTCTATAAATAATGACAATGTCCATTACTTGGTTATGATTTTAACCAGAGTTAAATTTAGTCACGTCGAAAGACTCCTAACCAGTGTCAAAGCATTAGTTGAAGATAAGGAATATCCTATTTACCCCGACCAACTATGTGCACACTGGTCAGGATAGTTCCTATAGTTACTCTGACCAGCTATAACTTATATTGGTCAAGGATATCTCTTTCAGTCACTCCAACCAACATAAATGTCCGTTATAGGATAGCCTTCGCTCCGACCCGGTTGAGGTCGGGAAGGAAGTTACCTCCGCATAAAACAAACGTGTGGAAGACGCTTTCTCCGATATGTACAGATAATTGTTTGGAAGTTACTTCCTACGAGAAGACGCATCTTTATAAAAAAAGATACCTTTTAACGAGAATACGTCTTTTGATGAGAAAACACCTTTTAGCGGGAAGATACCTTTTAGAAGATGTCAACTGTCATTCATTCGTCTGCTATAAATAGGAGGCTTCCGCAATGATTCAAATGAGACATCAGGATCAAGATTAAGTACATGATATTCTTTACCCCTTTATAATTCACCAGTTAATTCTTTTCTACATGCACACCCTTTTCTGCCCCCACAGAGAATAATTTTCCTTTGTTCACCCCAAAACGTGCAACCAGAAATCCTATTTTCTCATAATCAAGCGCTAAGATGTTTTAGAACATCACTTCATCAAATCTGATGGACCAAATCACCCGATTCATCCATCATCCCACAGTCGCGCCTAAACACCCGCGCCCCAATCGCCGCCGCCTCCCACTACTCCCGTGCGCCTCCCGTCGTGTTCGGGTGGCTCACGCATTCTCCAACCATTCCCACACCAATCTCTTCTTTTCGTTAAGGTTAGGGGAGGAGCGGTGAGGCGAACGACGAAGAGCATGGCCGGCGGGCAGGACACCGACCCCTTCCCCGATGACGACTCTCCAGATGGGGAGGAGGAAGGTGAACGGGAAGCCGGTGGCGGCGAGGAGGAAGAGGACGACGACGTCAACGGCCTCGCCAGCTTCCTCGAATCCGAGATCCTCTCCGGATCCAGCGCGGACGACCCTATCGATGTAAGCGCTCTCGATCGATCTCTCCCATTATTGCCGCAGGCGAATCTGGTGGTGATTGGGAATCGATTGCAGCGGGGGCAAGGCCAGGAGAAGGAGAAGCGGGTGGAGGACGATGATGTTAAGAAGAATAAGAGGAAGCAAGATACGCAGTCTGACGGAGATGGCAGCGGAAGCGGCTGCGGCAACGATGAGGAGCAGAACAAGAGGGCGAGGAGGGGGAAGGGGAAAGGGAAAGCTGTGGTGTCCGTGGAGCCTCGGATCGATACGGGCATGTTCAGCAATATCCCGCCGGAGCTGTTCCTGCAGATCTTCAAGTTCCTCTCCTCGGAGGATCTCATATCCTGTGCACTCGCCTGCCGTTTCATGAACGCCGCTGCATCCGACGAGACCCTCTGGCGCCGCCTGTAAGATATACAAGGCTTCCCTTGTGATCCAATCTTTGCATTCGGTGCAATTCCCTTGTGAGTAAGGTTTTGTTTCCTTACTCAGGGATCCCGCCGGACCAGCAGCGGCTGATCTTCGCCGGGAAGCAGCTGGAGGACGGACGCACCCTGGCGGATTACAACATCCAGAAGGAGTCGACGCTTCACCTCGTCCTCAGGCTCCGCGGAGGCATCATCGAACCATCGCTGCAGGCGCTCGCCCGCAAGTACAACCAGGACATGATGATCTGCCGCAAGTAAGCAACCACCTACGCAATGCCTCCGTCTATACTCTTCTGTAGTTCGCATAGTGACTTCGCTTTTTATTAGGCCATTGAATATAGATAGCGGCGTGTTAATGATTTTGTTAGCTAATGCGATTTCCTTGTCGTGTGTCATCTATCTTGGTATATATACAACTGCATTAATCAGAGGAGGAAGAAAGTCCTACGAGTTCTCGGAGTAGATTTCTTTTCTTTTTCTCTTGATATTTTTTCTAGGATTATACCCTTCTTGGTGCACTATTCTAGGTTAAAAGATTAACGCTTGGGTCGCCATTAAGTGGACCAGAAGCTTTCTTTTGTGAAGAGATGCAATATCAGATCTGAGGACCTCTGGACATGCGGCTTCTTCATGAGTGCCTTGGTTCGTTTATTTTTGTTTATTTATATGGAGGGAGAGCTATTTCAACTAGCAGGAGTGATGAAAATCAATTAGATGTGTGAAGCAACCTTATGAACTAAAATTTTGAGGCATACTTTATGTCTGACCTGCTGATTTACTTACGTGTATATAACTGCCAAGTCTGCGGTGCTAGCTTCCTTCTTTTTATTTGCCTTTTTTTTTGCATCTCTATATCCTATGCAATCTAAATAGTTCAATTGCTAGCTGGGAATGTTCTATGTATGATTTTACTCATTGTTAGGTTTTGAGGTGTACTGAATATTGATATACTAAGTATGGTGCCTGAGTTCTGTTTTTTTTTGTTTGTTTGTGTGGAGAGGGTGTTCTTTTAATGGCAGGAGTGATGAATCAATTAGATGTGCGAAGTGACCTTATGATCTAAATTTTTGAGGCATATTTTCTGTCTGACCTGCCAATTTGCTTGTTTGCGTTTTAGTGCAATTCTTTGGTGCTTGTTTTAATCGCCTCTTTGCACGTCTACATCCTGTGAATAATTATATTTTTTTGGTAGGGGTGTTAAATCAATTACTCATGTGAATTAACCCTGTGTGCTAAACTTGTGATTTCTAAGGCATGTTTATTTGGCATAGCAACTTCTCTGACTTTCACTTGATGTTTTACGATCTGTCTACAGGTGCTATGCAGGCCTTCACCCCAGGGCTGTCAACTGCCGCAAGAAGAAGTGTGGTCACAGCAACCAGGTGAGCTTTCATTATTGAGTGCCATACTCATATCTAGCGTAGCATTCTGCTTGTTCTTGTTCATGACATTTTGCAATCTTAACCAAGGTTATTAAAACGTAAAACGAGAACGAAACGACCCACTACCTTTTTAACTTTTAAACGTTTAAACGAACGTTGAAACGTAGTTTTAGGCACTGTTGTAAAACGAATATGAGAGCAAAGATATATCACATATGTACCATGATTTTGTAGTCTTTTTCCATATAATTTGAGGCCATATGCCATGCATCTTTCTCCCATGTATGATGTATCCATTTCCTTGCACATTGCAACATATGAATTACTATAACAAGAAATTATAATTCAATTTAATAAGTAAATATGGTTTGTAGCTTTGTATCACATACCCTTTTGATGATCCCCCTCCTCTCTCCTTCCAATCCACAAACTACAAGACAATTGCACATAGATGAAATGAATTAATTGAAAACTAAAATTAAAGACAAGATACATTACAACATGAGTTCACATCCGCATAATAACATAAGTTCATACAATAACATAGACGATAGTTAACAAATTAACTAAATAAGTCCACACTCCACACAAAAGCATAAATCCACATAATAGCATAGGTCCAACTCTCATCTCTCAATATCCATCATTCAAATCATCCAAACTATTAGTAGCATTCTCATCTTGATCATCGCCATCTTCGTGGTTGCTTGAGCTGTCATCGTCATCCACATCAAGATCATCAAGTATGAGCTCATCTTCTTCCTCTCCATTGCTTGAGTCCGAATGCGATGCCTCCTCTATGACTTCATCTTCTCTTCTCACACGACGTGTATAGCAATGCTCAAAATGAGCTCTCCTAGGAAGATTGCGGCCTCGAAGGTTGCTTGATGCACCAATAGCTTCGTCAACTTGGTCCCATGTCAAGTCACCTTCACCCCTTATACACCCACTTTGAGTTGGATTGACCGATGGATTGACCCATTCATTATCCCAATCAAAGTCTTCTAAAACCAAAGGATCAAAGTTTTTACCATCCTCACGTATTCTTTGGAACCTACTAGCCATCTTTCTATTGTATGAGACATAGACCAAGTCATTCAATTTTTGGTGCTCCAACCGGTTTCTTTTCTTTGTATGAATCTACAAGTGGAATACAAGTGAAATAAAAGCAATTAATTAGAACCAAAATAAAGGAATTACAATTTACATAATTAGATGGTTAAATTCACTTACAAATTCAAATGCACTCCAATTGCGCTCACAACCGGATGATGAAGCGCAAAGACTAACTATTCTTCTTGCAAACTTGTGAAGCTCAACGGTTCGACCACCATATGCAAGCCACCAATCAACTAAAAGAACAAATACGGTGAATTTTACATGGCGAAAAGTAAACAATTACTTGCTAAAATTTAGATTACTTACTTGGATTTCTTGTGTGTGCGTGCTTTATTGCCATTTGGTTTGCAAATACATCTCTTTGATTCTCATATAGAACAGCTTGGCTATCAATCTTATCTCGAAGAGCCTCATCTTGTACCATTTTTACAAGCACGTCATTGAAGCAAGCTCTTAGCTCTCCAACACGTCCTTCATCATCACCCTTCTTGATGTTATAGAACTTTCCAGGGTTCAAGTAGAGAGCCGCTCCATATAGTGGGGTGTCCATTTGCCTCGTCCAACGTCCATCAATAATCCTCATGAGGCGATTAAGCAAAGGTTGTTTGTTTTGAGTGCAGAACGATGAGGTGATCTTTTCCTTTGCTAAGTTCATGGCCGATGCAACCTCCGGCATAGCTGGCTTTTCATCACCATCAACCAACCTCAGCACAACAAGGAGTGGAAGCGAAGCTCTTAAACAATCCTCAACTGAATTCCAGAACTGTCCCAAAATAACAATGTCATACACTGCTCTTCCTGCCTCAGTCTTAGACAACTTGCTCCTAGTGAAGACATCACCTGTCACTAGGAGCTTCAATGCTTCTTTGTGCTTGTGCAAACTACGCAACGTAAGGAATGCAGTGGCAAACCTAGTCGCTGCGGGCCTCACAAGATCCATCCCACCTGTTTTCTCCCTCATTTCACTAAGAATCCTCCCATGTCTATAAATAAAGGTAGTGATTTGTCGAGCACGTGAAATTGGTTTCTTGAAATCCTTTAGCTTCCCTATGTCTTCCAACATAAGATCCAGGCAGTGCGCAGTGCAAGGGGTCCAGAACAAGGTAGGGATCCTCTCCATTAGCAGCCTGCCAGCTGCCTTGTAGTTAGCACCATTGTCTGTGACAACCTGAACAACTTTGTCTCTGCCAATCATCTCAATCATTCTCTCTTGCAAGTTAGCAAGCATCATGGCATCATGTGATTCACTAGATGCATCAACTGACTCCAAGAAGAAAGTCCCTTCAGGACTATTAACCAGGAAGTTGATCAACTGACGACCCCTCCTATCAGTCCATCCATCTGACATGAGAGAGCAACCATATTGCTTCCATGCCTCTTCATGCTTCTTCTTCTCGCCATCTGTCTCCTTAACTACCTTCTGAAGCAATGGCTCTCGTAGTTCATGGAAACTAGGAGGCTTGAAACCAGAACCATACTGTGCAATGGCCTCTACTGCTATCTCAAATTGTCTTGAATTTGCAACATTGAATGGTACACCACACTCATAGAAAAACTTGGCTATCTCTATACGCATGCCTTCTCTTTTCTTCCTTGGTCCTCATGCCGCCTTCTATGGAAGTTTGATGCCCCTTTGCATGTCTTTGCTCTACAACCTCTCTGGGCGTTCGTCGAAGCATAGCAGTAATAGGTTTTTTTGGTGCTGGCACCTTGAACTGAAATGCTGCCGACTTCATTTTTTTGGAGGCTGTCCCAGAACTTGGATGGACACTCACATTGCTATTAGAGGCTTCCGACTCCTTGCTAGATGCCTCTATTGCCACATTATCATCTTGTTCATCATCTAGAAACAGTGGTCTACCCCTCTTGCCCTTCTCTAAAGCCTCTTGCATCTCTTTCATGATGGATGAGGTTGTTTTGGGACACTTCACACATCTCCAAACTCCACCCGCGAGATGTTGTTTCACCCTCTTGATTCCTCCTTTTATCTTCCTCTGACAAAGATTGCATTGGATCAACTCTCGCTTATTAGGCTCTGCATAATATGCATACTTCCATCCCGGATCATCGGACTTCGGCTTTCGACTAGGATCATCCAATGGATTATAATTTGTGGGAGGGGGAGGTGCACTGCCACTTGCACTTGAATTTGCACTTGCCATTTCTTCGATTTAGATTTCGGCTGCAATCAATTCAATCAATTCAATCAATTCAATATACTACGATCAATTCAATCAATTGAGTATTCTACTATTCTACCATCAACATATGTATGCATCATCTATCCATCAAATCTCGGGCTACCGAGTCTTTGGATGTAAGAGAGGGGGCCAGGGGGCGTCTCGCCTCGGCCCTACCGGGACAGAAGAGAGAGCGAGAGACAGAGAGGTCAGAGGAGGGCGTCGGCAGAGAGAAGAACAGAGGGGGGCGTCGGGCGTCGGCAGAGAGGAGGGCAGGAGGCATGGGGGCGTCGGGCGTCGGCAGAGAGGAGGGTAGGAAGCATGGGGGCGTCGGCAGAGAGGAGAGCAGAGAGGAGGCACGGCTGCACGGGGAGGAAAGCAGAGAGGGGGGGGCACCCGACCGGCGGCAGCAGCGGCGACACTGGCGGCGGCAGCGTGCACGGAGACCGCAGTGCGAACACGCGGAGATGGCGGCGCGGCGCGGCGCAGCGTGGCACGGAGACGGCGGCGCGGGAGGCAGCGCGGCGCCGGCGGCCGACGGCGGCGGATCTGCGGGCGGCGGCTCGGCGCGCGTTAGGGTTAGTCTCCGGAGGCTCTGTCTTCCCTTCCTCTGGCTTTCCCCGATCCGGTCCGGTCTCTAACTCTCCTCTCTAAATGTCGGGTCCTTGGGATGTTCTTCGCGGCCAAGACGCTCTGGAACGCGCGTTTCGTCCCTTGGGGACGTTCTTGGCGATAACGACGCTCGGCCGACGTTCGGCATCGCTTTTACGCCGTGCGCCAGAACGACCCGGACGTTCTCCTGCTGCCGCCCGTTCTGGCGTTTAAACGACGCTAAAACGTCGTTTAAACGACGTTTTAATAAGCCTGATCTTAACCAATGTAATTCATAAAGCTTGTGTTTTGTTATGTAGTGTAGTTATCATTGTCAACATGGCTGTGCGGATATCACAGGATATTTTGTAATCAACTTCATGCGCTCTTAGGATGGTATAAAATTACCATCAAGTTGCACTGTGAGTACTATTATCTATTTATTATACTTTGTCTTACTGTAGCACAATTAATGTTTTCTGATTATGGTTCATAATAATGCATGTATAAGATGGGAAGCTGTTGAGGGCTAAGTTTCTCGTAAGCCTGTTGAACTACAATAAAGACAACATTCTTGAAGTTATACAGGAAATCCTAAAGCGTATCAGGGATTAGATGGTTTTTAATGATAAACCGTTGCTATGTTACTTTATGCACTTGCTTCTGTAATCAACGATATAATAACTCTCTTTATCTTTCTTTTGTGCACATCTTACTACACTTGATTACCAAAACATATAACACCTTTTGCTTATTTGAATTGTATTACCAAATATCGCCGTAGCGTTAGCACGGGCAATATACTAGTATCATTAGTTTTTTAGTTCTTCATTCAAAAGTCCGTACTCTGTAAAACACCCGTGATTAAATAAAAGATATAATCCCATTTCCTGCTTTTTCTATCTCTGGTTTGTTAGATAATGGCAACCTAAATTATATTCGTAAGCTCGATATAAGGATCCTGGTGTTGAACATCGACACATTCATTTCAATACCATGGTATATGACATTTGAAATCAATATTCCTTATCGAAAATGAATGTTCGCACTTTGCATAGCTTCGTTGTCCTTCCATTGCCGCACAGATAAAGATGTTGGACTTATATGAACGCTATGTTAGTAAAAAACCGAGTTGCAATAGAATAAAACATACAAATATGCTTAGCTAACATCAGAACAACAATAAATATGCTTAGCTACCGTTTAACTTATTCCAAACTTAAGCTAATTTAACAACACAATAAGAACAAGCTATGCCTCATAAACGTCTAAAATTTTTGGTTTTTCAAACAATGTTGATGAGGTCACATCGATAATAATACTAATTTTAGGAAATTTTTCGGAAATTTATTTTTAAAATTTAATTTAAATTGGATTTGTTTGCTGTTTGGTTTCACTAGCCGAATTAGCTCAGTAAAGCCGATTTTCACGATTTTCAATTGAAAATAGATGGTTTCGTCAACCCTGTTTGCAGCTACATCTTACATGTGTCAAAGTTTGAAAATAGACTTCGTGACTATTGGCTAAATTTTCTACAAGAATAAACTGGAGTGCTGTTGTAATTGAAAGCTTACTACAATTTTAACAATCAGCTAAATACACACCGAATTTAGTCGACTCCACCGACCATTGTAGGTCTAAAAAAAAATTGCTGACTAAAATTTGACTAGAATCGTCTTTAAACTAAATAGCTCCGGCTACAACCAAGGTTCCAAATTTTATTTTCGGTTCATATCTTATCACCCTTCAAAATCCAAAATTTTACCAAGATCTTGTTATTTTGGACAAAATTTAAAAAGCAAAATTGAAACCGGTATTTTTTTCCACAGAGATTTACTGAGATCTGGAATTTCGATGATTTTTAACCGAACGAAAATTGGTCAAAAATACGTTAAATTTTTTTGGTGGATAGTCCTGATATATCACTAATGTTCTCATAAAAATTTTAGATGGTGATCATTATGAGAAATTTTTTAAAATTCTAATAGTGCTATTGCTTGATAAAAGGTTGATCGGTAAATTTGAAACGAATAGAAAATGGTGCAAACTATGTTAGAAACTTTTAAAAAAATTTGTAGATGGTCCTAACACATCCATAATATTCACACAAAATTTTCATATAATGATCAACTTGAGGAATTTTTAAAAATTTGTACAGTAGCAGCTACTGAAGGCTAACCGACAAATTTCAACCGAATAAAAAATTGTTTAAATCACGTTAGAAATTTTTTGTGAATGGTCACGATACATCACTAATGTTCTAATAAAATTTTTAGATGATGATCATGTTTGTGGAATTTTTAAAATTCTGCCTCGCAAATTTTAACTAAATAGAAAATGGTGTAAACCATGTTAAATTTTTTTGAAAATTTTTATAAATGGTTCTCACATCCATAATGTTCCCATAAATTTTTTATATGATGATCAAATTTGACGAATTTTTAAAATTTTAAACAGAACTACTGAAGGATGATGATCAAAGAAAAAAAACTTGTGATCATTGTGTCCATTGCTACTTTGCACGTCCCACCAAATTTCAGTAAAAAAGCTGAAAGTTAAGTTACTGTAGCATTCAAACTTTTATATATTTTTATTTAACTAAAATTTAAGATCTTATCAATGACTAAAATCTAAAATCTCCGCTAAATTTTGAACCTCGCCCCCAACACCACCCCATCTTTTGTCTGTGGATGATCACTCACCCGCCGCTAGAGTCGCAGATCTCACGCCCAGGGTTGACAAAACCGTTTTGAGGTGGAAAATCGAACCCAGCTCGGCTTCGGTTTTTCGCGAAAATCGGTCGAAAATCGTCAAAAACCGAAGATGTTCGAAACCGAGCGTTTGAACAAAAAAATTCAAATCAGATTAAAAAAAAAACAAAAACCGGTCGATTTTCTCGAAAAACCGCTCGGTTTTCACCGGTTTTCGATCGGTTTTCATTGCATAAATTTTATCAAATTTTTGATTTTTTTTTAATTGAACCGATTTACCGACCGGTTTATAATTTTGAACCGACTCGATACGGTCGAAAATCGCGATTTTCGACCGGTTTTCGACGGTTTTGTGAACCCTGCACACGCCCAAAGCACCGAAACAATCAAACGAGCACACCAATACAAACAGAATTTTTTTTAAAAAATACTTTTTTTAAACCAAATTGCGTTTTTAATATACGGAATAAAAAATTTGCAAAAATAATATGTGGTCGCCAAACCGCATTTGAATACCCTATTTTCAGCAATGCGGCGAACACCCTATTTTCGCCACACGGTTCGGCGAAAATAGGTTAATTGCGCTATTAACCGGCCGCACGGGAATGAAGGGTATTTTCGCCATACGGTACGGCGAACACCCATTTTTCGCCAAACCGTGTGGCGAATACATAGTTTTCGCCAAACCGTACGGCGAAAATAGGTTGTCGCCGCACGGTGTGGCGAAAATAGCCCGGTAAAAATTGGCCCACGCCAGATCGATCGTTCTGTTCTCTGCCGCCGAAACCAGAGAAGAGAGGGAGGGCGCCGCCGGCCGGAAGAGAGGGAGAGAGAGGAAGGGAAGGAGAGAGGGAGAGAGAGGAAGAGGAGAAGAAGAAGAGGAGAAGGAAAAGAAGAAGAAGAAGAAGAGGAGAAGAAGAAGAAGAAGAAGAAGAAGAAGAAGAAGAAAGAAGAAGAAGAAGAGGAGGAGGTAACCTCGCATCGCATTTTCGTTTAATTTCGTGTTTTTTAATTTAGAGTAGTGCAATTTAGAGTAGTGCAATCTAGAGTAGCGATATAGATCAGTGCAATCTAGAGTAGCGATATAGATCAGTGCAATCTATAGTAGCGATCTAGATCAGTGCAATTTAGAGTAGTGATTCTAGTTCTTTAATTTAGAGTAGCAGTTTTAGTTATTTAATTTACAGTGGTGAGATTAGTTTGCATATGTAAACGTTTTTAAATTTACTGATAATGAAATTTACTTATTAGCATTGTTGAAGAAATCATTAATCGGTAACTAATTGGTCGACCTAGGATTAACTGAAGTAATCGGTCAATCATTAGTCGGTAGGTCCGCAAGGGCAATATATCGATGTAATTACAAAAATATTGAAAAAGTGATTAATCCTGTTTTATCGATTGGTCGGCCACGCTTTATCACCGTAAACATAAAAAATAGAATCTTCTTCGATCACGAGCCAATCGGACAGTTAATCGGCTAATTGGACCATTTTTTCGAACATTTAGCAAATAGACATATTACACATGCGCTATAATATTATAAGAATATAGTATCGAGAAGCGGGGTAGTTAATTAGCGTGGTTGAAATTACGGTTCTGATATTACATTTTAAGTAGGGAAGAAAAAATTAATTATGTCTATGTCTATGTCGTCGCAGTGATGTCGGAACCAGTGAAATTCAGGGTATATTATGGCGATGGTGAAGTAAAAAATGGGCAGAATGGAGTGGATTTAAGTCGCTGCGGTCACCATGGCCGAGCACATGTCCCCCGATACTGTTAGCATTCGTGATATAAAACTTTGGTTGACCCAATTTTTTTTCCCTGGATCCAAGTGTTTATTCTGTTAGCATCCAAATCGTATACACGCGTAGCAAGGGTGACCTGGCTGTGTGGGAGTTGAAGACAAGATGGTCGAACACGCTTGTGGCGAGAAATGGTTAAGATGGTGCAAGGGATCTAGCCTCGATTGTGTGATGCTTTGGTGCAAGCTTGCCCTAGGGAAGAGGTGAGTACTCTTGGTGTGAGCGAGAGCGACACATCGACTCTGGTGAACAAGTTCAGCCACGGTGTCGGTTGAGGCAGCGGCGGCGAGGATGATCACATGGATGCAAAGCAGCGCAAGGTCGGGTGATGAAGGAGGATATCGATCAACTTGTAGATCAATTGGATTGGGTGGACCGCATGGCGGCAGTAAGAGGAAGCCGAAATGTTGGACCCAATCGATACCATCGGCGAAGATGATGACCGGAAGAAGATGATGAAATGCATGGTAGCACTCGCTCGGAGGTACCCATCCCCGATGAATGGAACAGGCAGAGCAAAGCTGGTATGGAAGCTTTGTGGGGCCATGATTCGCATTAATAGTATGGTACTGGTGCCATTCGGTTGAATCAAATGTTCCCGAACAATTCAGAATTAAAGTTGGTAGTGAGCTTGTGGGCACTATCGCTGCAAAGAGAGTTTCGGGTTGTCTGTCTAGCCCGTATAAGTACACAGTGAAGTGCGTGTCGATGGTTGTGAATTTAAAGTACATGCATACAAGCCGAAGTGTGAGACATATTGGATTGCATCAAGAGTGGACGAGCACACATGCAGACTAGAAAATGTTCTTGTCAAACACCGTAACTTGAATGCGGCTGTAATAGCCAGCGTGATGTTTAATGAAATAATTGAGAAGCGGGATATCGAGTGTTCGTATATTCAGAAAGCAATGTTACGAACATTTAAGTATCAGATAAGCTACTCCATGGCCTGGCGTGCGAAGCAGAAAGCATTAGAGAAGAGGTTTGGCACATACGAGGCATCGTATTGCAACCTACCTCGTGTGCTTGAAGTACTGAAGCAAACCAATCCTGGCACCTACACCGCTTTCAAAGAAAGCGAAGCAGATGCAAATGGGATCTGTACATTTCGTCGTGCTTTCTTTTCATTGGGGCCTTGCATTGCGTCATTCAGGTACTGTCGTCCATTGCTTTGTGTTGATGGCACATTTTTTACTGGAAAATACAAGGGGCAGATTCTAACAGCCATTGCAATTGATGCGAACAACCACATACTTCCATTGGCCTTTGCTTTTGTTGAGGGTGAGAATCGGGATAGCTGGCTGTGGTTTTTCAGACATCCAAGGTGGGGGTAGTTGGTGATCGGCCCGACATGTGCATCATTCATGATCGTCACAAAGGTATCCTCTCGGCAATCAAGACTCTACAGAGGACCGAGATGAACCATTTTCGTGGCTCGACCTGCGTAAGCAGGTGGTGCATGAGACATTTGGGTGCCAATTTCTTGAGGCTTCAAAAGCAAGAAACTGATGAATCTGTTTAAGAGGTTATGCAAGCAGAATCAGGCACGTAAGTTCAACGCGCTATTTGCCGAGTTGGATAAGCACACCAGTGCGCATATCGAAGAGATGAAGAAACAACCACCTACGCCGAACGAATGTCCACCCAAAAGGCTAACACCCCTTGGGGAGCTCGATCCTCCTAATATGAGGAGACGAACGTCAAGGAACATTAAGTGTTTCTCGCACTGGATAGAGGCTGAGCCTCTAGAGAAGTGGGCTTTGCTCCATGACACCGGAGGCTCCAGGTTACTATGGTACATTAAAATATCAAAACAGCGCTAAACAATTTGGCCTGTTGTTCTAAACTGTTTTGCGTTGAACAGGTTTGGCGTGATGACAACGAACATAGCCGAGGTTTACAATTGGGTCATCCGAGGCCTCCATCCGCTTCCGCTTGTGGCCATCCTTGAAGGCATGTTGCACGGCATCGTTAGCTACTACCAAAAAAGGCATGCGGAAGCGGTACTTCATGCCTCCACATTGCAAACGCCGTATTGTTCGCGGATGATGACCTACATGGAGGTACGAACCATGAAAGCTTCGACATATGGTGCGTGAGCTACGGGTCATCGAATACCGCCGAGGTGACTCTTCGGTGCAAAAGGGGATTGGGAACGGACACAGCGGTTATTACGCATACGAGGTTAATCTAGGCCAAGGGGCATCTGGATGGTGTGAATGCACCGCAATAAGCCAAGACTTCTCCATATTCCTTGCTCACACGTGATGGTCGCTTGTGGGCAAATTGGGATGAACACGCCGCAAAGACATGTCCCCTTTCTACTTGAAGGATCATGTTGTCCATATCTGGTCGGGTGAGTTTCGTGGTTTTGTGCACACGGTGATTTCACTTTGCGATTAACAGAGATGAGGGCATCTTTTGCCGGATCCAACCTTACGGAGGTGTGCGCAAGGGCGATCTGGTCATCCACGGACTAGGCGCATTCGCAACGACATGGATGAATCTGAAGTGGGTGGCCCTCTTAGGAGGTGTTACGAGTGCGGCGAGTATGGCCACAAGGCAAACCAAAGGCACGTAGGGTGTAGGTTCAAAGTGGTGGTGGCTATGTATCGAAATATGTTATTATATGCACGTTGGATGTCTTTTATTGTAATATTGACGCGATTGGGTGTCTTTTATTGATATATGTTGTGTCTCTCACATGTTGTGTACTTTTATTTATGTTCACCCTTATGTCTTTTATACATATATGTATTGTAATATTGACGTGATTGGTTGTCTTTTATTCATATATGTTGTGTCTTTTATTCGGATATGTTGTGTTTGTCACATGTTGTGTACTTTTATTTATGTTCAACCTCGATGTCTTTTATTATTATACGTTGTGTACTTTTATTCACATATGCCGTGCTTGCCGTAAGTTGTGTAGTATGATTTATGTTGAAACATTTCTATGTGCGAGGATGGAGCAGGTCGACTCACTCCTGGACCCTGTCTTGGATGCGCGCACCGTGCACGCCGTTCACGACAGCAGAGGAATGACAAGTTGCCCTTCATCGCGGATTCGTGTGCCTAACAAGACATGGTGCGTTGACGCCGCTTCCACACCAGGTTAGTTGCAAGATATGTACATGTTCCATTGTTCGTACAATTAGTGTTCATCACATTCAATTCATTCAACTCTATGGTTCCTCGTTAGGCTTGCACGTCTTGGGCGCCTTCCGCTAGTCCGCATGGTGGAGGGTTCACCGCCGACCAGGCCACAGGTGACGACCAGCAGTACAGTGGTGACGACCCCAGGCACAGGGTGGCGACCCGCGTGATCGCGGGCGTTTCCCAGACGACCACTCATTTGTTAGCGTGTTTGGTCGATCGGAGGCCGGAGACGCACACTTTTCACCGCCTGTCGGGAGATGGCGGTGGCCAGCGGGGCGTCGCCATGCTCAACTGGATTGCCGATCGCCGGGCAGCGATCGGCCCCTGGTGGCTCCTCGGGTGGGGCCGGACTTCTTGCTGCGCCACGGGTCGCGGAGGTCGACCCACGAGATACCAGTGGCGTGAAGCACGGGCCATCGAGGAGGTGGTTGGCAGCCTGAGGTTAGTGATTGTACATATTACTATGTTACTCCAGCTTTGCATAGCATTAACGTGATATCACATTATTTCAATTGTTGCAGGTGCAGCAGATGGCGGCCGAGCCCACGGACTACCAGGTTGCTAGGCACCTCGAGGCCTATCTGTTTTGGTTGTTCGGCTGGGTGATGTTCACGTCGAGTCACTGGCGACACCGTGGACGCGCTGGATAGCCTACGCACGCGGGCTATTGTGACTCGTAGCCTGACGATGTACCGGCGGTATCCTGGTTCGGCGGTTCTTGCTTCCACGCATCAGCGCCCTTTGCGACGCAGCGTGCGTGAAGAAAGCGAGGAACTCCAATCGGCCGATGCCGCTTCTTCTTCGACTTTGGTCATTCGGCGCTTCTCGTGGGTCGACCCTGGTCGACTCGGCACCTACACCGCCGACATGTACTGCGGCGGTGATGCTACCGGACCGACCGACGATGGGCTCGCTCTGGACCAGGCGACGGGTACATGTTCTTACTCATTAATGCAATTGTAATTTCAATGCCATCTGCTTACAGTTATTTCTACTCTATTGCAGCCACAGTGGGCAGGTGTCCAGGTACGTGCGGCGTACCTCGCCTTCACGGAGGCCTTCGACCACCTGAGGGACGGGAATGTCGTCTGGGACCCCTACAGCGACGAGCGTGTAGGAGAGAGAGCTGCGGGGGGCCTGTCCATGCTCTGTGACAGGGACCAGCCTTACTGGAAGACGAGGAGGAAGCTCGTCTTCGACGTCTTCGTAGAGGACTACGCGCCGCACCGAGTCCTCAGGCAGTTTGGACTACGCCCAGGTGGTCCCTGTTCCTTGGGGAACGCGTGCCGTAAAGTGCACTCGTGAGTTACTCGCCACTACAGAATGCTAAGTGCTTACGACATATTTGTAGTAATGAGGTCTTTTGTGCAGTACTCCACCCAGGGGACCCAAGAAGGCCATGGTGACCTTGCTGCAGAGGATGGCGCCGTGGCTTGCGCTGTGGGAGGGGGCGCCGAGGACGTTGTCGAGGAGGTCGCGCCCTCGACCCTCCTCCTACCAGAGTACTTGTCCTGGCACGTGCCCCGACCCATACTGCCTCTCTACGCGAGGAGCACCGGCCCAGTGTTTCTTCGCGGCATCGCAGACTTGTACCAGATGGTAAGTCTCGTTGTATTTTTACTCATTAATGCAATTGTAATTTCAATGCTATGTCGTTATGTTTAATGTTTGTTTGTACGTGATAGGTGGACGAGGCGAGGGCTTGCGTAAGATGTGACTTTCTCTAGAGGCTGCAGGGGACCACTTTCACGCAGAAGCTATCGTGAGGCCATGGGGCATGTCGAGCTGCACTCCCGACGGATCGTGGAGCTTGGTGTCGCTTTGGCGAGCCCGGCCCCGATCAAGCTTTGGTGGCACCTCGTCTAGGCCGCCACCCGGTCTCGGCTCACGGACACCACCTTCTCGACCACCGCTTCTGACCAGGGTTCGGCTTCCACACCCAGTGCCTCGGCTCAAGCACTACCGAGGATCCAGCTGGCGACGCCACCACGCGGGCCTACCATGGTCCCCACACCCGGTAAGCCGATAAACATTGATTGATCCCGCTTTGAATCTAATCTTCTCAATATAATTAAATGTTAATGTCTCAGATCGTAGGCCTCGTAGGACATGCCTCTACTTGACACCCGGTCGAGGCGTACGACGCCCCCGACCATCGCCCGACCGATTCTTCAGGGCTTGCTCACGCAGCCTCCACCACGCAGAAGACACGCCGCCTCCTCCACCACGCGAGATCACGCAGCCTCCTGCAGACCCGTTGCCTCCCGCTGCGTGTCCCGCCGGTTCGGTGCAGCCCGCCGGACTACGGCCAAAGGGACCATCGCTGGTGCTTCGCCACGACCTCTCGACGATGCACCCCTTCGGCGCGTCCGCGAAGGAGAGCTAGGGGTCGTGGCCAGGGTCGTGGTCCACCACCGGGGTGATCAGCTTAGGATGTGCGTTATTTTTGGGTACTTTGTCCTATTATGCTTTACTATCTATTTTGTGTACTTCCTCATATACGTGGTCTATTATATATTTACATCATCTTTAGTCATATCAACCGCGTGTCATTATTGCTTTTTCACTTTTGTCATATCAACTTTTCGGCCTTTGTCATTTCAATTTGCATAATCTTTGCCAAAGGCCAGACTATGGCGAGATTCCCTGTTTAAAGTCAGGCATAGCCACGCTCGTGTCAACATGAGTCGCGAAGCATCCGATGCTCAGCGGATTTGAAATACTCTGAAGTCCGCGAGACTCTCCTTTGGTTGCCCTTCGCCACTCTTTATAAACCCACCGAGGAGGGATATGTGCATCACACGGCCCGAAGCACCATAAACTTTAGTCTGCTTTTTCCCACACACACGGTAGGCCCACGATGTCGTTCTCTACCGTCGCCTCTTCAAAGAAGCGGGCTAACTCCCCCAATACCCGGATGAGAGTAGCGTTGACGCCTTGATTCTGCCGGAGTTGCCACGCCGAAATGTGACTGCAACCTGGTGGCGAAGGTTACGCATTTCTGATCGCGACGGAGATACGGCCTCCCGCGCTACTCTTTGTTGTGCCGCGGCTTGATAAACCAAATGTTGTCCATACCCTAATTACGGTAACCGTGCCATTTCATGCATCGTTATTTGTTTTTTTAGGACGACGACCGTTGTTGCTTTTTCCAATGGATCGACGGGCCGGAACGACGTGATTACGAATTTCTCTACAAGCGCCACGACGCCTACCCCACTTCGCCAGAGAACTTCACACGGTGGGAGAGGTCACGGATATGTCCCCTACCTAGATCGACCGGAGTTAAGGGCCGGTGGGCAAGGGACGAACCAATCGGTCAGTTTCACGTGCCTCATGTTTCAGCTACAATGTACCCATTCTAAATCAATTCATCGCATACAGGACTTTAAAAAAGAAGTTTGCAAAATGGCTCAAGTCAAGGCAAGAAAATCCTCCTCAGGGGCCAACGCAAAGCCAGGAACTGTGCGACCACGGCCTCCAGGCAGTGGTTGATACCGGCGACGAGGATCTAGCGGATAGAAGATTCTACCGGTGCCCTTTGTCCGAGGATGCATGGTGCTGGTACTTCAACTGGGTGGACCCGGAGACGTACCACCCACATCTCAAACTTCCCGTATTTGATAACTAGGGAGAGCAACCCTCGCCGTGGTGCTACTACCTCCCGTAAAAGCCAGGACCCGAGTACGCATAAGCGGTATTCTCCAACCACCACAACGGGCATACTGCATTGACTGCAGGGCACGTTTTCGATTGTACAACAAGAAGCCCAACACACACCTCCTGGACCATATCGTGGAGTGCGAGCCAAAACAGAGGAGGCGTCTCGGCAAGTCTCCTGGAAGGGCAAGAGGGTTCGCCCTCTCGAATGGTACTTGGATAAGGAAGCAATGGCCGAGGTCCGCGATGACGCAACAAATCCTTGACGCATTACAAAGGCCATCCGCAAGCCGTGGTATTAACATAGGGGCGCGGAAATCGGAAGGCATGCCCATATGGGAGGGCAGGACTCCACGAGAATGCACACAAAAAGTTACTTCTTACACCCCGAGGCGTATGGCATAGGCTACCCATTCGGCGGCAATTTGGGAAGCACTTGCGGCCATGGAGCTCTTTCATAAGAGAGATTGAGCGGTGTCCAGAGAACAAATCGCACAAGATTGACAGTGATGTAATATGTAGAAAATGTATGGCATCATTCCCACTCTCTTAACATAGGCGAACGATCACTTGTTCCACCATTACAATCGATGTTATTGGCACTTCTCCTAGCAATGCCGTCACCGCTTAATATCCGTTGTATCTGCGTACTAAGGTTGAGTTTGCGTACTAAGATTCTTTGGTGCATCTACATGCTTTTGTTATTGTCCTTTCTCATATTATGTCTTACCAATTAATTCTATCAGCGTAAACAACGGCGTAGATGAAAAATTTTCCCATAATATGGTACTCCATATATCAAAGAGCAAATCTGCGGTATTCGTCTTGGAAAATACATTCGAACGAGACATTTTACAGTCAGAAAATGCTTAAAAGTTATTGTTGACAATAGTACTTAGGGTTATTGTGGCGGTATATTTTTGTAGTGGACAAAGGCGTAGATGAAAAATTTTCCCATAATATGGTACTCCATATATCAAAGAGCAAATCTGCGGTATTCGTGCCGGAAAATACATTCGAACGAGACATTTTACAGGCTGCCGAAAAGGCTTAAAAGTTATTGTTGACAATAGTACTTAGGGTTATTGTATGTATATTTTTGTAGTGGACAAAGGCGTAGATGAAATATTTTCCCATAATATGGTAGTCCATATATCAAAGAGCAAATCTGCGGTATTCGTGCCGAAAAATACATTCGAACGAGACATTTTACAGGCTGCCGAAAATGCTTAAAAGTTATTGTTGACAATCGTACTTAGGGTTATTGTGGCGGTATATTTTTGTAGTGAACAAAGGCGTAGATGAAAATTTTTCCATAATATGGTACTCCATATATCAAAGAGCAAATCTGCGGTATTCGTGCCAAAAAATACATTCGAACGTGACATTTTACAAATGGCAAAGATATATTTTGCGATGAACAAAGGCGTAGATGAAATATTTTTCCATAATATGGTACGATACCTACATATTTTTGCATAAATGGAACATCCAACACTATATGCATGTGGTATAATTATTTTATTCCATATTTTATACATTTTCGTAAATGCGACTTAAGCGACTACCTATTTTCGCCATACGGCTTGGCGAACTATATATTTTCGCCGTATACCATGGCGACTACCTATTTTCGCCGAATGGTGTGGCGAATACCCTATTTTCGCCACAACGTACGGCGAAAATACCCTAACCCATGTTTCTGAACAATTAATAGCGCAATTAGCCTATTTTCGCCGAACCGTGTGGCGAAAATAGGGTATTCGCCAGACGGTACGGCGAAAATAGGGTGTTCGCCATACCGTTTGGCGACGGCATATTATTTTTGCAATTTTTTTATTCCGTATATTAAAAACGCAATTTGATTTAAAAAAAATATTATTTAAAAAAAAAATTCAATACGAACAGCACCAGCCCAAACCCCGAAACGGCCTGGTCCAATCGATGGAACTGGCACACCCTCGCCGCCCCCTGCTCCCTCCCGATGGGCCTCCTCAGCTCCCTGCGTCCGCATCGCTGGGGCACCCTCTCCGGCGGCGGCAGCGGGCAGCGGAAGTGGTCGTTCCTCGACGCCGTCTGGGCGGTCTTCCTCCTCGCCGTGGTTATCTTCCTCGCGCTCGTCTTCATCCCGCGCCGCCGTGCGCCGCCTCGGAGGTGGACCTCCTCCCCTTCGAGGACCCCCGCCGCAGCTCCCGCCTTAGCCGCGAGATGAACTACTACAGCGAGCGCCATTGCCCCGCGCGGGACGAGGCACCGCGGCGCGGCTACCGTGTGCCCGTGCCCTGACCCGAGAGCCTCCACAAGGTCCGTGCTGTCGGCATTGACCGTTCCACTCAAAACCAAGCCCTAGTTAGCTGAAGCATGGTGCTCGTGTATGAGTAGCTTCTGCATCTCATGCTCTCAATGGTCAAATGCGCATGACTTGCCGATTCTATGCGTGTTTGAAACGGGTTTTCAGATGTGTTATAAACTGAGAGTTACTGGATGATGTTAAGAGTGCTAGAATGCTAGATTGGTTCAGGATTTCTGGAATATTGGTTTGTTCTTAGTTTAGATGATTTTTGGGATTAGGAGTTACGACTTAGGAGGTGAAATATTCGCTCTCATTTTAGGTAACAGTTCTAGTGGGGAAAGATTAAGCAAGCTATCAGGCACGAGGTGTGATGGCATCTCATCTAGCAATCTAGCATTATCAAAGACTTCAAAATTCAAGTCTAGCTCTTGGAACTGTTAGTGTCGTGCTGGTTACATTGACCCTATTCGAGGGATGCACAACTGGACTGGAATTTACAAATTAGATCGAGTATTTTGGTTTACTTTGCATGTGTTAACAGGTTGTAGATTAGTTATATGTCTCTTTCGTTGAGGCTTATAGCTCGTAGTTATTGTTCCCCATGCAGATATGGCATGGTAACATGCCTTATGGTAAGATTGCTGGAAGAAAAGGTCATCAAGGGTGGATGAAGCAGGAAGGCTCATACTTTATTTTTCCAGGTGGTGGAACTATGTATGTTTCCTGATGGAGCTGAACAACATATTGAAAAGCTTACCCAGTATGTTCCCCTAAAAAGTGGCCTCCTGATGACAAGTCTTGATATGAGATGTGGGGCAATAAGTTAATCTTCCACACGAAACTTCCAATGCTTTCCTTTTCAAGGGAAAAAAAATGGCTATAGTGATATTTTCGTCTCTGATGGTTGCTAGTTTGGTGGGTTTTTGCGCAAAGAGAATGTCATGACACTTTCCTTTGCCCCAAGAGATTCACATAAGTCTCAAATACAATTTGCGCTGGAGAGAGAGAGAGAGAGGAGTTCCTGCATTTGTTTTGATGTTGGGGACACGCCGTCTTCCATTTCCATCACAGTCCTTCAATTTTGTCCATTGCTCCCGGTGTTTGATACCTTTTACTGCCAATAGTAAGTAACACATTTCTTCTGCATTTTACATGCTGCATGGACATGGACATCTCTCTCTCTCTCTGTGTGCGCGCGCGCGACCTGTGTACACTGGAAGATGGCAGTTATTTGATCGAAGTTGACAGTTTACTTAGACAAGAAAGATATCTGATTATATCAGAACCCCCTGCGCGGTGGAAGAAGCAAGAGAAGGGACTGTCGACAGTTATACTGCCATATGGAAGAAACCTGCTCAGGCTTCATGTCTTCCTAACCAAAATGAATTTGGCCTTGATTTGTGTACCACTGATGATGATCCAGATGAAACATGGTAATTCTTTTCCTGAATTAATTATGTTTCTGTGCTTGCAAAGTATATGTTTAGCTTGAGTACGCCAGAAAGCCTTTTGTATGTTTTCATCTGTTTGATTATAAGTTTACCATGCAGGTACTTCAAGTTGAAGAAATGTGTTAGTAAAGTTTCTCTGGTGGAAGAAGTATCTGTTGGTTCTACTCCTAAGTGGCCAGATAGGCTGTGTAAACCTTCTGCTAAGGCCTCTCTTATGGACAATTGATCAAACCTGTTTGAAGTAGATACTCAGAAGTGGGTCAAACGAGTATTGTATTATAAGAAATCACTTAGTGTGAAGCTTGGGACTACACGAATACTCAATATCATGGACATGAATGCATTCTTTGGAGGATTGGAAGCTGCTGTAGTGTGACCCTGTGTGGGTTATGAATGTTGTTCCTGCTAAAAAAACCGTTGACACTTGGAGTAATTTATGATAGGAGTCTTATTGGAGTTTATCATGACCGGTAATAAATCCAATACTTAGGGGGTATTTGGCAGGGCTCCAGCTCCACCAGATTCGTGAATCTGGTGGAGCTGGGTGTTTCTAGCTTTACCAAATCTGTGGAGCTGGAGCTGTGGGTTTATTAAGAGTGTTTAGATGTGTCATCTTGTTTACATTTTAGAATAAAAATATAAACTTAATTCACTTTATTTTAACCTACAAATTTCAGATCTGAGGTGGAGTTGGGATCTGGAGCTCTGCCAAACAGAACCTTAATTGCCTTGCTGCTCATGTGTTTGTTTCCCTCAGTTGATTAATGACTACTACCATGCTCAACTTAAGTTGCCACTTTTTTTTTTTTGTTTTAGTCCAACTTCTCTTTTTGAGGTAGTTTATTAAATTACCATGTTCATTGTTCACTTACTCTACAGCTGCTTGCTTGTTATTCCTTTGCAAACATTACTTAGTTCAGATTTAATGGTTGTTAATCAAACCTTTTGCAAGTTCGCAACAAGTTTTTAAGTCGTGTAGATTGCATATGATGCTGGAAAAATGCTCGTGCCTGCTCTAGCCACGATGGATATTTGTCTCTTCTAAGTTCTAAGTTGTAATAGATTTCAGACATTTTGTGGCTTTTATGTTGGTACTTTGTGCAAGATCTGGTCACTTTACTGTCCATTAAATTGAAGTCTTACTTGTTTGTTCAACTACCAAGTATACTTTGTTTAGATGACCACTCTACCTGTTAAGGCAACAGATGGAGGAAATATTTGATAGACTAATAGTTGATATGCTTGCATGTTGATGCATACAATTATGATTCTGAAATATGCTGATTGTATGCCTTCGGTTCCAGGTGTGAGCCTTTCTCAACATATCCTCGTACCTATGATCCCATTCACACTGATGGAATCAACGCTTTAATAAGAGACCCGATTTCTGGCAAGAGCAGGTACACCAACCATAAACTTTGGCGTGTTCTAGTATTCTCAACTTGTTCCAATTATCAGCATGTTTAGAGTAGTCTAATTTATTCTTCAAATACTCAGCATAACTTCAGTGCAAACCAAGTAGCGTCATAAAAAAAATTTCATAGTCCATTTAGAATGTTTGGCCTAAGTAGTACCTATTTTCATTGGCCCTTATTGCCTTTTCTTGGCATGCAGCAAATTTCATGATTTGTGTCATATAATGGTATAAGTTAATTAATTGGTGAATTCTGCAGGAGCCTGTAACTGTATAAATATCATTTAAAGCACTGAAAGTTTCTACAAGTAAATCAGTAACCCCCTGTGCTATACATTTTGTCCTTCAATTAGAAAGTGACTCCAACTGATCTATATCCATGAACCTGTTCACAATCCAACTCCTGCATATTCTTACTTGGCATGATCATAAATGTCATAAGATGCCTGTATTGTTAAAGGCAGTGTATAAGTGTATTGGTGCAAACATCTGTGCTTACTGCTGAATAAATATACCTTCCAGAGGCCATTGGCATGTGACCACCCCCGACACTTAAATGAACCTTCTTTTCCCCACGAACCCTTAAAACTTATTACTTAATTTCAAGTCCAATCATTCATTTGTTTTCTGTGGTGTCTACAATGTTTTCCAGGTTCCAACTTTCGAGTTGATTGAAACTCGAGTTTGGATTGCTAACCTACATAACCTTTGAGCATTTTTATCCAGTTACAGTTTAATTCAGTGAATGACATCCTGTACTTAATGTATTCTATTAGGGCTTTAGCAGCATAGTATATGTATATGTATAATACAGATTATCATTTTCTTTCTGTAATTTAAGAACATCTAATATGCAAGATTTTTTAGCAAGCTTTACCTTTATTTGATGGGGTAAGCACTACTAAATTCAGGGGCGTAGCCAAGGGTTGGCACGGTTGGGCCATGGCCCAACCAATGTCAACCCGGCCTACCGAGTATTCTTCATATCCTCCATGCTAATGGTAATATTAAAAACCTTATTAGTATCTTCGTATATATTTAGCTTTTGATACATTTTATGTTTATATATTGCATTGTTACTTATTTTTCTTAAATTGGACCAACCTTCTCTAAAATCATGACTACGCCACTGACTAAATTAACCGTGAAAAGAGCTCTACCTGATTCCATTTCTTTGTTAGCTGTGACCTGTTTGATGTCATGTTGGAGATGGACCGCATACCGTGCCCAGAAGGAATTGCTGTTATACGAGATTCCCCAGATGTGATCGACAAGGCAGCATAGGTTGCTCAGTCGATTCGGTGGATTGCCCAGGTGCATGACGGTGAGCCTGAATCAGGTAGTACTGAGAAAATACTTGTGGCTACGAAAACATTTTGGAAGCTACCAGTAACATCGTCGTGTGTCTTCATTTTTTGTTTGCTCTTTAGTGATAAGTTAGGTAATTCTTTTGTTGACGTTTTCTGGCTCTTCCCTCTTCCGTTTGACAACAGAGTTTTGTTGATATTATATAGGCTGTTTGTATTGTGAAATGATTTGGTTTGTTGTATGGTGGTAGATCACGATCCTAGGTTGAATCGTTTTTGGTCTCACGGGATCGGATCATCGTAGAATCACGATTCTACCAGGTTTTTAAAAGCATATATATTTTATATGAAAATTGAATTATTTCCAAATATGCAAGTCTATAGTAGAATTTTTTTAATTTAATTTTGTAAATTTGAGTACCCTTATTCATGTTATATTGAATTAAGGTTGATTTTTTAAACTTATTTAATTATTTTCTAATAAACTAATAACAGAAAGTCCAATATTTCAAAGATAATACTTTTTTTTTTACCTTAGAATAACATGCAAACAACAGAAACAAAGAAATTAAACTAGTGCAACTTAAATTAGCAATAGATAATATCAAATTTTGTATGCTAATATAGTTTCTTGTTAGGATCAGGATCCTACCTGATTCTAAGCACACGATCCTAACCATTCTACGTTCAGGTTCACGATTCTATGAAATTTTGATCAATGTACCGATCCGTGTCATTGTCAGCTCTGTGGGATCATAGGATCGCCCGATTCCACGATTTGTACCGTGGTCCTGACAATCTTGCGAGACCAACCATTCTAGTTGCATAAGAAATTACGTAAATCCTGATAAGAGTTGCATACCAACTATATATGTTCCTTGCGTGTGCAAGATGGCTAGCGAGATATTCATCGCACTTATCCATTTTTTTTATGCAAAATGATTCATTCTTGAAGTGTAATGTCTTAACATTGTAAAATCAAGGAATAAAGGCATTAACAGCAAATAAAGCAGGGTAATTTACAGATTTTTAACATACAACAAGCACAATTACTAATTAACACCTATTGGAAAAAGGATGCACAAGAATGCAAAAGGGGCAAGCTTAAAGTTCTATAGTACAACGAAAAGCGCATAAAAACCAGACTCAAGCAATCATCTCGATGGCCAGCATGTTCTCTCCGCTGCTGTGGGAGGCTGGCATGCTAATGCGCCATTGATCTCTTCTGTTCAATTGTCACACTTCCAGCTCGATGTCGGCACGCAGGTGAGGTAGTGGCACCAGCCACAGTGATCGTTGCCGTTCTCCCCCCGGAACACCATGACCAATCCAACAGCAAACCTGTGCACATACATGGCCTCAGATTAATCACTAGACACCCTTTTCTGTATCGGATTATATGCACTTCGAGGATTTGAAGGTGCAAGACTAGCTAGAGAATACGCTTACCCTGCAATCACCAGGATCACCGCGACAACCAGGAGAACGATCTGATATGGCTTGTACTTGGACTTGGACTTGCCACCGAAGGTCTGCTCCAGCCATCCGAACTGGGGCTGAATCAGCAGCACGAACCCGAGGAGGAAGCCGGTGGCGAACCCCCCGATGTGCGCGAAGTTGTCGACGTATGGGAGTATCCCCAGCGCCAGGTTGATGGCGGCGATGACGATCAGGTTCACCATAGCTGCAAACTGCAAAGGATCCATTCGGCGTCAACACAATGGCAAGGTGTTCCTCCGTTTCCCGAAGCAAAAAAAAAAAGGACACTGAGATCAGATGTGAGGAGGCGCGTACCCTGTTGGTGTAGATGGTCCAGTTGGTGATGAGCTCCGAGAGCATCGCGCCGAGGAGCCCGAAGAGCGCGCCGGAGGCACCGACGGAGATGCCATTCCTGATGAAGAGCACCGAGAGGACGCTCCCGCCGAACCCCGAGACGAGGTAGATCAGCCCCACCTTCCCTACAGGAAGAGAGCGAGCGACGAATTCCGGTCAAAAAGATGTGTACAAGCCTCGTTCTAGACAGAGTCATCAGTTCAGGTGGGTGGTTGGGGCTTACAGAATCCAAACTGCTGCTCAAGGCGGACGCCGATGAATATGAGGCTGATCATGTTGGCGACGAGGTGGATGAGGCCAGCGTGCAGCCAGGTGCACGTCTCGAGCCGCCACGCCTGGTTCCCGTGCACCACCTTGTACCACTCGAGGCCCCCGTAATTCCGCAGCCTGCCGCGCCATGATTTGCCGATTCGGGAGGTCACAAACCAGACGGAAGAGAGAGTAGAAAATATTGAGCCAGAAATCTCTCCGCGCATGCTGCTTACGTGGTGGCGGAGGGCCCGAGGAGGGGATTCTGCTTGAGCGGCTGGAAGGAGAAGCGCCGGAGGAAGCCGCGGCCGACGCAGCTGCCGCCGTTGCGCGGGCAGTTGTTGTAGTACATCACCACCAGGAACATGACCACGTTCGCGAGCACCACCAGCGGCACCAGCCACGTCCGGTGGTGCCGCTCGTGCGCCGCCGCGTGGTCGTAGTAGAACGGCGACGGCGCCACGTACTGCCCGTTGCCGCTCATGTTGTACCTCCCCGGCGGCGGCTTGATCCCCGTCGTCGCCCTCGGCGGCCCGCCGGCCTCCACGTCGGCGTTCGACATGACCGACGGCTGCGCTTCTTGGCTGGTCAGTTACTTCGGTGCAATGGTTCGTTGGGTTCCTGGGGAGGAGATGGGAAGGGAGAATGGGAGATGGACGCGGAGACGACGACCAGAGACTTGGTGTTTGAGGAGGTTTTAATCTGTGGGCTTTTACGTGTTTCTTGTTTTGTCCTTTCTTTTAAATATTTAATCACTTTGTATTATTGGATTATATCTGGTTGTTGGAGACCAGGAGTTGGCGGGAAGTTTTCCATGGAGGCTTTGTGCGTTGGAGGAGTTGAGCATGCAATTTGAAGTTGACCCGTCGGCTCCCAATGATGGTATGGTGTAGCTGTATTTGAGGTAGTCCGTTGCAGGGTATTAAACCGTTTTCGAATTGAAAATTAAGTTCTCGACGGTATTTATTTATCGCGAAAATAAAAAAACGTTAAAAACTAAAAAGTTTCGAAACTGAGCATTTAAAAAAAGATTCAAAACAAATACAAAAAAAAAGAAAACCGCTCCGTTTTCTCGAAAACCGAGCGGCGACGAGTTGAACCTTTTAGGCAGCCGGTTTTTGGAGCGGTTTTAGTTGATTTTTATCGAAAACAGGTCGGTTTTCACCGGTTTACATCGCATAATTTTTTAAAAAACTTTTTTGATTTTTTTAATTTAACCGGTTTACCAATCAGTTTTCAAACCGATTCGATACGGTCAAAAACCATGGTTTTCGAACGATTTTCGATGGTTTTATGAA
This sequence comes from Rhipidocladum racemiflorum, assembly GCA_036346355.1. Classification (NCBI taxonomy): domain Eukaryota; kingdom Viridiplantae; phylum Streptophyta; class Magnoliopsida; order Poales; family Poaceae; genus Rhipidocladum; species Rhipidocladum racemiflorum. The sequence continues at coordinate 61,812,006 of CM070576.1, read as the reverse complement.
CCCTGATCGGTTGTCACCTGTTTAAATTTTAGCTTAAACAAAACATTGATTGCTCTTACCTGCAAACCAGTTGACCTCAGTTTTTTTTAATCAACTCGAAGCTTGCACTGGTTTTCTTAAAGTTCTCCAGATAATAGGACGTTTAGTCTTTTATAATTTGAGAAAAAGTTAACCATCCTTTACAAAGTGAGTTATAACAGGCTCCTCTTGATTATTAAGGCACAGGACGCTTAATTTTTTTTATATATATCTTGAGTTTAAACACGTCTCCTGGAATTTTAGTACTACTAGTCGGCAATTCGTGCATTTGCACGAATTAGCTTTTCAGATAAAGTTATTTTGGTCCATTAATTTAGATTATACATGATAGCCATTATAACTTGATTCTATTAGATGGATGCCAAATCTTTTCCTTTTCTCAATTAATATGTAAATTTTCTCGCAGTTTATAATTAGTATAGGTTATAGATCTTATTAACAATTTTAATATTTTTTAAAATTAGCATCTAAATTTGCATACAAATCAAATATCTAACCATCATTTGATTTATTAATAACTTGAATATTTTTGGAATGTACTTTAGTTGGTTTTTGTTTTCAGTTTTAGGTTGAACTTTGTATAAAAAAACCTATTTTCTATTTTTTTTCTTTATTGTACTCTAAATATGTTTAGTGTTTTTTTAAAATTCATATAGAAATCAAGTTGCTTATTTGTTTTATTCCGAATTTAGTTAATTTAGCCTGTACTTGACAGAGACTCACTCTGTCAAAAAAACCACTTCAGCTTACTTTTAGCATGTACACATCAATTTTGTTTTATATGAAAGAGTGAGAAAAGAGGAGAGAGAAGAGAGCTGATTCTTATTTAGTAGCAAGCATTGCACGGGAACATAGGTAGAATAGTTATGTACAAGAGAGAAGAGATAGTTATTGCACAGCATCTAGAGCCAACATTTAGAGATAGAGCTATTGTAGAAGGTGGCTTTAGTGCTTACTCTATATGACATAGATGAGAGACGGAGTAAGTAGTGGATTTTGTTATTGTAGCTGCTCTTATGGTTAACTCTAGCCGACTTAGCCAATGATATGAAGTAGTTCTCATCCACCTTATATGTATGCTATTGCTCTTTGCTTGGTTTCTTTCCTAACTACTGCATCCGTCCAAGTTTATAAGGATTATTTTTTTGAATGATCGTGTACATAAATATAAGGCATATTTCATGTTCTAATACAAATTTAGTGTGATGTTCCCTCTATACCCCTATAAATATCTATCTTTACTTTACATTATCTACATTCATGCATTATGTATAGTGCTTAGTAATAATAATTAAGAGTAATCTATTTATTCTCAATATCTTCTTGGTCTACGTATCAAGAAGAAATACGCCGTATAAACTTGGACGGAAGGAGTATTATTTATATCGTTAAGCTTGAAAGCTATTTTGATGGCGAGTGTGATGTGAGGGCCGCGATAGTTCTAGCACTACAGGAAAACCATTATTTTTCGGAGCAGTGCTTCTATGTTTTTCCTCTTAATACAAGTTGCACAAATCTTGAAGCAAACGAAGGGGTAAGCAATCAACATCTACCTTTCATTCATGCTTTAATAGTTGTACAACTTTTAAAAAGAAGAGCATAGAAGCACCTCTCTATTTTTCGTCGTCCAGAAACCGACAGAATGTGTCTAGTGGAGTACAGGAAGCACAGAATTATGAAACCACAGATGAACAGAAGATCAATGCAATTCATCGGCGCACCACACCAACACTACCAAGTGAAGTCAGACTCTCCCTACCCAACGGTTCAACCAAAGAACAAGAGCAATTTGCATATCAAGTTGATCAGGAAGCAAGCGTTGTCACAGTTGGCAAAAATCCTGATAAGGATTCTTATGGGAGGGTGACCCAACAAGCCGGCATACCACTTATCGGTATTTTTTTTTCTATGGTTTATTGTCAAAATGGTGAACTAATAATACTCCTATCGATTGCATTTGCTATCAACCATGGACATGTTGGGTATATTGTTCCTTTGTCCAAATATCATTTGCCGATTTTAGGATGCAAAATGAAAGAAAGAACCGATCCCATTGTACCTAAATACATTTTCCCCCATCCAGCATCTGCGCTACACTAAGGGTGTGTTTGGTTTATAGGATGAGGTTGAATGGGATGGGATGGTCCAGTACCATTTGGTTCCATTATTTTGAGTGAATGGAATGGTTCAGTATCTAGAGGGAATATTTCTTAAATTTGTATCATTTGATCCAGGATGGGATGGTTCCATTCAAGCAACCAAACACATGGATGGTTTTTTTTGAATCATCTCATCCATGTACCACTTGGTACAGCCAACCAAACGCACCCTAAACGTTTGAACAATATAAACATTCATTTGTTCAATTCATCAATGACCCAATTTGCATCATAGAGCAATAAACAGTTGCAACAAAAAGAGAGGACAATACAAATTTACTCACAAAGGAACAAGATACTCACGCGGCGGGGGCGGCACGCGGCAGAGGGTAGGCGTCCGGCGACGGCGTCCAGTGACGATCGTGCCCGGCAGAGGCGATGGCTGGCTGGGGAGGCGTCGGCTAGGGGAGGTGGCCAGCCGGGGAGGCGCCGACCGTGGGGGGTGAGGTGCTGGCCATGGGAGGTGGCGGCCGTGGGGAGGCGGCGGCGTCCGGTGGGGAGGCAGCGACGGGCGCGCAAGCGCAACGCGCGCCAGTAGGGCTGGAGGCGGCAACGGCCGTCGGGGAGGCGCGCGGCGCCGCGAGGCCGGGGCGTTGGGCGTTGCGGGCACGGCGGGGTGGCGCAACGGCGGTGGCCCTAGCGGACTGGAGGGTGGGGGCGCGGGGCGGTTTGTGTGCGGAAGCAAATAGGCAGGTTTTTCCCAATACTTACCTAAACCCAGTATTTTTGTCGGCTTATATTTTCGTCGATCTGGAATCAAGTTAACGAAAATATAGGGAGCGTAGCGGCTGGGCCCTAACCCTAACCCTCCAATTTTCGTCGGTCTGGACTTAAGCCGACGAAAATACAGGGAGCGTGGCGGTTGTGCCCTACCCCTCAAATTGTCCTCGGGCTGGACTCAAGCCGACGAAAATATAGGGAGCGCGGCAGCTGTGCCCTAACCCCTCCAATTTTCGTCGGTGTACACATAGACCAACGAAAATACGGGGGCTCATGGAACGGTTTCCCCTAAACCCTTGATACTTCGTCGGTTTATACACCGGCCGACGAAAATATACGTATGAATCGTCAGCTTTGTTCAGGCCGAAGAAAATACATGTATTAATCGGCGTCTTTGTTTAGACCGACAAAAATATATTAAGACCGACGAAAAAAAATAGAGACGTGCTTCTATGCTCTCCCTCCTAATACAAGTTGCACAAATCTTGAAGCAAACGAAGGGGTAAGTAATCCTCATCTACCCTTCATTTATGCTTTAATATGTGTGCAACTTTAAAAAGGAAGAGCATAGAAGCACCTCTCAAAAAAATATGGTTTTGCTGTAGTGAAGTTGCTATTCCAAGGAACCATTTCACGCGTTTATGCTATTTCCTTTTCGCTTTTTGTGAACCATGATTTCCCTTTGTTTCCTTTTATTTCTTTGGTGCGGTTAAGCTTTCATAGATTGTCAATTTTGCACCCATCATCGGTGGAGAGGTTGAATCCGATATTGATGCACGCCCCCAAAATTGGTCCATCTATATTTTTTGTTTCTCAACATTGTCCAAAAAAGCTTTTATCTCCTCATTTGCCTCTCAAATGCTTCTTTCATTTTGTTTCTGACGCCCTGGCATTTTTGCCGGATGTTCTTGCTTGCATCACGCCATTGCTGGATAGTAATGCTACAGTTGGCTCTATAGGATTGGCCGCATATTGGGATCCCACTTATCGTCTTCTAAACTAAGACAAATGCAACAATGCCTGTCCTCTCTGCCCAATTTTAGGTTTTTGGTGCCGAACAAACAAATTGCCAGATGTAAGCAATTTTTTCTCAATTCTAATGGAAAACGTGGACAGGTGCGCAAAAATATCTCTCTTGATTGTGCATTCCTTTATGCATAAATGTAGCCAAAATGCTGCTGCAATTTCGCTGGCTTCGGTAACAGATGATGATTTGCAGCTTGCGACGATGTTGACGGCTTCCTTGCTTCGCGCCGACTGTAACGTCGGAAGACACACGTACGATAACGCGGTACAGAACTGGGTCGCACAAGATGGCTGAGCAACACAGAAATAATATTTCAGCTTATATTTCAGACCGAACCGGTTTATTAACACGTCCTAAAGAGAAGTCAAAATTGCGTCAAGCAGTAATAACATCCGGATGAAGTTTATCAAATCTCTAATAAATTACACGCAGCCAAAACAGGCTTGGAATTTCGAAATCATGGTTTATACCTCACTTTTTTTTTTACAAATCTAGCTTCCTGTGAATGCATTTGTAAATTTAATCCCCTTCCTCACCACAAAAGACGCGGAAAACGACATGTATCCTCTTCCGTACCCAGCGAGCGTTGTATGCCAACGCCGCGGCAACGCACGCAAGCACAGGAGCAGGTGGCCGACAGCGGGAGCGCACGGGCGAGTCACACTGCCGTAGCCGGTAGTGCGGAAGCCTCTGCCACAGTGGGCCACGCTGTTCTTACCCTCGCATGCGCTGCAGCGGTATAGGTAAGCTTCTACGGTGATAAAAGACGCTAAATTTTAAATACATAATGAGCTGAATTTGTAAAAAAAAAAAACAAGGTACACCAGCTAGATAAGCGGTGAATTCTCTAATTTCAGTGTGTTTTTACGAAATGGAACGACTTGTTTGTCCTCGCAGTGTCGTTGCTTTACTGCTACGTCTGTAAGAAAATAGGCCATCACCGTCAGTCCCTTCGTGCGTCCACCACAGCATCCCCGGCCCATTTCTCACCTAGTTTTCGTGCACCCACCACAGCATCCCTTCGTGTAATCTATGTTGATGCCGCAACCGATAAAATCGTCCAAAGGTCCAGACGCTCGCGCTTGCCGTTTGATACGGCAGTGCACACACGCACGAAGCAATCAATCATGCTAACCGAAGAGTGAATGTTGTACTAGTACGGTATACTAAAGTCAACACAGCCAGTCGTACCAATTTGTGTACATGCTGATCATCGTCTTAGCTAAATTGTCGCCGTCTGCCAACAAACTGCCTGCAGGCAAAATGTCCCGTGCATAGGGACGTATGCTCTCACAAAAAATCGCAAAGAATCTATTCATAAACTAGGAGGATTTATCCATGATTTGAAGGAATAGAGGGGCTTCTTCGCAAAAATGTATGGAGGACAAATGGATACCTTGAGGGGGCTGGAAATCTCCGGAGTTTAATTGAGGTATGATATGATGATATGATATGGTGTGGGCTTCATCCGTTCTGATCTCACCATACGAAAGAAAGGAGGAAAATAAGCGTTCCCTCTGTGTGGTGTGTGTGTTTTTAAGTACTACTACTAAAAGCTCAGTTCCAAGTCTCGGTTATCTCAATTTGTGTCTATCATGTATGAGAGGTGCTTCTATGCTTTTCTTTTTTAAAGTTATACAAATATTAAAACATGAATAAAGAGTAGATGGTAATTACTTATCCCTTGCTTGTTTCAAAATTCGTGCAACTTGTATTGAGATGAAAAACATAGAAGTACCGCTCTTACTATGCACAGTAAACCAAGTACAATTCGCGCGGATAAGGATGCTAGCTAGGGGGTGGAAGTGTGGAACACCGCAGGGCTGCGTAAGTGCGGATTGGTGGAAGCGGCACGGGTAGCGCTGGGGAACGCGCAACTCGGGGAAGCGGCCTATGCACCTGCGACCTGCCGGTAGAAGGCTAGAAAAGCTCGTCAAGACGTCAAACGCGAAGCGGCGAGCCGGCAGGTAGAGCGCGGCTCGCACTGGAAAAAGGCCGAAGTGCGTACCGCGTACGGCTGGGAGTCCGCCCAAGCACCCAGCAATTCCCCGTCGATTTCACTGTGCGAGCCAGGACATTGGTGAGTGCTTGGCACGACACGATCACACGAGCGCAGAACAGAAACCGGCGAGGGCGATCTGCAGGCACGTCAGGGTACAGGAGAGACCTTTTTTGTGTGCTGTCCCAACGGTTGGGCGCCTCGAGCCGTCCTGCGGCCCAGGAGAAATGCCCTGTACGTCAGGCTACAGGACAGGAGGGACTCGCCTAGTCGCCTGCACGCGGTTCCACTAGTCGCACGGTCACACCTCTATTTTCCATTTGACCGGAGAAATGAAGAGATCGTCGGTCGTCTTAACCGAACCTTTGTTTTCGCCACCGGGCGCTGTTCCAGTTTTAACTCGACCGGGGACATACAACCTTGCGAATAATAAATACTGAACACTTTGTCCCCAGTGCGCCAACAGGCATCAACCAAAAAAGATCACGATAATACAAGGCATCGTATCCTTTCCTGTTACCCGTTTACCATTTTAACAATGTAGCCAGGTCTTGTAACGTGCTGTGTTGGATCCAGCTAGCTGGCGGTTGTACACTTTGTACTTGGGGGGTTGTTTCAAAAAGGAGGCCCATTTTAGCTCGAGAGAGCACAAAAAATGGTTATAGCTGATAGAGTATACAACATCACACCTGATCTGAGATTTTTTTTACAAAATATTACAAAAATAATATGCTAAAATGAATAATAGTAGAAAAACCCATATGTCGATATTTAAAATATCGACAGACTTTTTGTCGATATTTCATATGTCAATAGAGAATCTGCCGCTATTTAAAATGTTGACAGACTTTCGTTGATATTTGAAATGTCGACAGAGGCCTATCGACAATGGTTAAGCTTTCTGTCGACATTTGAAATGGCTACAAAGAGCGCATTTTTTTTAAAAAAATAAGGCAGGAAAAATAAAAAATTACAAAGATAATATGCCAAAAAGGGGAAAAAAAAAGATAGAAGTATACTTATGTCACCATTGTAAACGGTGATAGAGTTCTATCACTAGTAGAAATGACAACTTAATGATGTGGATGACAAGGAATTATTTAAAACAACACACAAAAATAATATGCCAAAATAATATGCCAAAATAAAACGTGACATAAGTAGAAGGGTGATTTTTTTTAAAATAATATAGCAAAAAACAACAATTACAAAATTACCATTTGAAAACAGAAATAACGTGATTTGATTGCTAATCTTCAATATGAATGGAATAAATGATAGATACCATTTTATAATAAACGTGGAGTACATGGCGCTATCTGATTTGGTTCGGTGCCCATATTCACTTGGACGGTACAAATGGTGTCATGGACAAGCTACGAATATCGGCAAAAGTACGATAGAAGGATGCCTTTTAGAATTGTAAAAGGGCAGGAATGACTGCGCATTATGGACAGAGAATGTTAAAGCTCGAATGGGTAACCGTACGGTACTCACATGGAGTGCTGATCGTCAGGCCGATATGGATGGGACTGCTGGCCACAATAATGGCAAGCACAACTGCAACTTGTATTGCCGCAGCAGCAGTAAGTGTGGTAGTCACTGCTAAGTTAGATGACCTCCTTATTGTTCTTCTCCCTGAGCATAGGAAACTGCTAAGTTGCACAACCGCATTATGGACAGAGAATGTTAAAGCTCTAAAGATTGGAACAAGGCGCGAGACTCATCTGAATGTGAATTTGTGAGAGCGCCCCCTGACTAGGAAACTTTGTGTCGTAAATAAAAAAAAACTAGTTAGACCATTTGTGTACCGACTTTGATCTCTACCAGAAGGGAAAATAAAGAGGAAATCAGTTTCATACCATCATAAAGATGTATAAATTAAAAAATTATCACACGTGAGGCTAACATATGAGTCTTGAGGCTATATCTGTGACGTATGGATGGTATTTTTCAACTCAAATGACGTTTGTAATGTTATGACTTATGAAGCAATTCGCTCCAAATTAAAAGGTCAGAAATGTCGGGACGGACCGCCGCCATGAATCCTCTAGATAGGCTCAGGCCTTTCTGGCCCAACAAACTGGCTGGCCGTATAAAGTTGGCTTTTAGTTATTGGTTACCCTAAGGGCCTGTTTGGATCCATTAGCAGCTAATAGTTAGCTAGCTAATAGTTTCTAGCAAATATTAGCTAGCTAATTATTAGTTAGCTAACTATTAGTTGAAGGGTGTTTAGATCCACCAGCTAATATGTGGCTAATAGATGCTATTGTCCAAAATACCCATGCTATTAAATGCTATTGGTGGTAGACGCGAAGGGTATTTTGGTTAAATGCCACCTATTAGCTGCTATTAGCTGGGTTTAGCTAGCTAATGAGATAACCATTAGCTGGGCGCCCAGCTAATAGTTAGCTGATATATTAGCTGGGGGTGTTTGGATCCCCTTTAGCTAATTTTTAGCAGCTAACTATTAGCTGCATGGATCCAAACAGGCCCTAACTCTTTTTTTTTATCTTTATTACAGTACACTACATTTAATATGGATCATTCATTTTTTCTATCTAATGGATTATATTAGTTAGTACTTATTTATACTCCCTCGGATAGTATGATAGTAAAAATACTTTAACAAATCAATATTTAGATTTGATTTTTACTTATATATTATATACTACCAATATAACCATAAAACTTCTATCTTTTTTACCTTTTTTCAGCATACTACTCCATTGAAGGCCACGTCCTTCCACTGACACTGCCATGCTACGTGCTTCGATCGGTCAGACTGCAGCGGCGCCTCCCATCCCATGTCAACAGCGGCTAGCGTCACGCCGTCACGCCGGGCCACCATGCGCTCACCAAACGGCCGGCGTGCGTACCCGATCCCCGTGCAGTAGTGCCGTGCTGCGAGCATCACGCCGGGGCCCAAGCGTGTGCTGGCTACTACGCTACTCTCGGGGGTAGTCTCGCCGAACGGCCAGGCGTCGAGCCACATATCTTGTGCGCGCTAACTAAGCTAAGCTTGTCTTGTGGTGTCGAGCGCGCTCTGCCCACGGCAGCGGGCCGCATCCACGAGTAGTCCAGTACCCACCGTAATTTGCCGATCGATCGACTGCGTAAGTGCGTATCACGTCCGCCGCTAACCGGCCGGGCCGGCTCACTCTCTCGCGCTCAGCGGTGCAAGCTAGTTCGGCGCTGCTCGTCGTCGTTAGACGGTACGTCCGTTGCAGGGCCGCGCCGCATGGCATGCATTTCCAAGACCGGGGCAGCCCGTGCTTCGCTTCCCTCGTCCCAGCCGGTTAGTTATTATATAACCGCGCGATGATGCCATGCATGACCTGCGTGGCCGCGGTACACCGCCTGCAGCCCGGGCTAGGCTCTCGTCGACTTGAACAATGCATATATGCCCGTCGCTCGATCTACTCATCGTAGACTGGAGGATGACGAAAGGGGTCGGTACCTTGGTGCATGGCGTCAGTCCAAAACGACACAGACGCAACGCGACATGTAGACCCGTAATTTTGGAAGGACAAGATATCGCATTTTAATTCTGATTATGACATATTACTCCATATACCTTGTACTAGTAGATTGGTCTTCACTTGCTGAATCTACCATGGCGATGTTTTCCTCAAGGAAAAGAAGAAGAAGAAAGAAACACGCTGATCGATGCCCTGAACTTTATCACGGAATGAATGGGAGTAATGCACACAACGTAAAGCTGTGAGTACGCTTGCTCTGAGACACTGGTAAACATAGACGTACGATGTTGTATGCTTTGCGAGGGATTGGAAGTTTGGAACCATCTTAGCACCTAGCTAGCTAGCTTCTCGATCGTTTACTATGTTCTTTCTTTTCGGAAGCCCAGCACAGCAGTACAGTCGCGACTTGTGCGCGCAAGTGACAGTCTGAAAGAAAACCCTAACCCTGACTTTTGCGAATGGCATCATTACTATAGGAAGACTTACATTGAACGTCTTATTACAGATAGTTTTAAAAAACCGTCTGTGATGAGAAACACCAGCAGCGGTTATATAGTGAAATCACCAGTAACATCGTCATAGACGGTCGTAACTACGAATCATCGCAGACGGTCGTAACTACAAACCATCTGTGATATGGTTTTAGTAGGTACAAAACCGTCAGTGATGACTCATATAGCTATTACAGACGGTTCTATCCCAGAACTGTCTGTGATATCTATCCATCACAGATAGTTCTAACTACGAACCATCTGTGATATCAACTGAACCACTATATAAACATACCGATAGAGGTTCGTCGTACAAATCACCAAGTCCCAGGGTGTTTCTCCTGCCCTAAACCCTAGCCCTCGGCGTCCTCCTCCACGGCACCACCTCCTCCGCGGCATCCTCCTCCCCAACACCACCTCCTCGACGTGTAGTACCATGAGGGAAAGGTGAAAAGAACCCCCAGTGGGTAGTGAAATAGAACGTGAAACCGCGTATTTAATTCGATGTGGTTAATGATAATATACCAAAACACTGTTTTGACAACAACATGATCACTTTTGTAGGGTTTAAAAGATATGACTAGAGATCAATCGGTTATTGGTGTCAAACAAATAGACATTGAACTGAAGTAGTAGAACTTCAGAAAGAATCGAAAAACCTCTGTTACGGAAGTTATGGCACATATGATGGCAGATATGAAAAGGCTCTAAGGTCTTCTTGTCAATTTATCGTATCATATTTTGTCAATGTATTGCCACATGACATTACCCTTAATATATATTTGCTCATCTTGAATGCAATAACTTAATAGTGTCTTACTTGTTGGAACCAAATATTTTTCCTACACCCCTCAGTAGAACTTCTATGATTAGTATATGTTATTCGAAATTTTCATCTGCTTAGATATTTCTGTAACGACATTACAAGGCATAACCAGTTATAGATTTTGTAATTGAATATCTAAACATCCTAGATGCATTGGGACAACATCTTGTTTGATCAGGATTGTGTTAAAATATGAACATTTGTAGCACTTTTATCTCCCTCTCTTATTATAATATTGATGGATTCTAAGGTAAAATCTATTTTATTCAATAGTTCATCCTAAAAGGTATCTAAAAGGTATCATACGCTGATTTATCACTATAACTTTATCTTTATCGCCGAATGAGAATACCATAAGCAGCCTTACTTCTTGAATTATAGAGTTGATTAACTCATTGTATAGAGTTGATTAAGTCATCATATAGAGTTGATTAACTCATTGTATAGAGTTGATTAAGTCATCATATAGAGTTGATTAATTCATCATATATAGTTAATTAATTCATGAAATAGACTTTATACAATGACTTAATCAACTATATACGATAAATTAATCAACTCTATAATTCAAGAGGCTAGGCTGCCTACGGTATTCTCGTTCGGGGATAAGAATGAAGTGGAAGCAATAAATCAGTATGACGTCTGGGCGAACTATGAAATGAAAATAGATTTTGCCTTCAAAACCATTAACATTACAAAAAAAGTAGATGAAAGCGCTACAAATATTCATATTTTAAGACGATTTTGATCAGTCAAGTTGATACCTCGATGCATATATGATGTTTAGATATTCAATTACAAAATCTATTACTAGTTGCGCCTTGTAAATGTCGTTATCGAAATATCTAAGTAGATAAAATTTTTGAGCTATAAATACTAATGATGAAATTTCCGTTGGGGGTATATGGAAAAAAAATAGACCACAGACGGTTCTAATTATAAATCGTATGTGATATTGTAGTATCATTGTGATGTTTATATCACAGTCGGTGATCAAACCATCTGTGATATGCTATTATATCATCGACATATGATTACGAGATAATTGAAAAATCACCTATGATGACGATTTCGAACCGTCTGTAATATTATTATCTGCAGTTATGCATCACAGTCCAAAGGAGTTTTTCGCTATCCATGTGCTCCTTGAACTTTCTTCCCCTGTTCATGGCATTTCTCCTCCAACTATGTCCTATGATTTGTCAAGTCTGCCAATATTTTGACGTTTGCACATATAAACCCTTGCGTGGCGAAACATTGGTCCCTTTCGCATTGAAGTGGCCAATTCGCATCATTGGACTTGCTGTGCAGCGCCACAAGCCCACAATCCGTGCACACGGACTTTCTTCATGAAGCTTAGAAGAATCAACGTTCTTTGAACAATTCTGCTTAACACATCTAGAAGCCACTGTACGTACCTGTTGAGGATTTGAAGGTCCTGCAAGGTAGTACCTTTTGGACCATGTCGATCAAGTTTCCCTATTGAATAAAGTGGCAAAAGGAGATATGGACGAATAATTTAATGGTTTTTATTTCAGTTTTTAACTGGCCAAATATTAACGCAAGGCAATGCTGAAAATAGACGTTTCCACAGTCATGAAACTTTATTTCAGAATTTTTTTTGGTTATTAAAGAAAACACATGCAACTTAGTACACAAACATCTAATGTGCAATTTGTGCCCTCACATATTCTATACTTTGTGCAGCTGCGTGGTGATCACAAAACGAACTATTCTTTTGGCTTATACTTTGAAATTTGATTCTAACATGCAGGGCGAACTCAAACAAAGAATTGATCTATTATCATGGCTAGACACGATTCTAATGAAAGGGATAGGTAGCTGCATAGCATACTATCTATTCAAACTAGAAAAATGACCTTCAGAATCGATAGCGATGGGATATAGACGCACCAGAAAAAGAGAGAAGGAAAATTTGACTAATTAAGATTGTGAACAGAAGAAAAAGAGGGGTGATATTAACATGTGTTTCTCGCAGGGAACAACTCGCAACAGCACATATACATTGATATACAGTCTTAAATCTTCAGGCCCTATCTGACACTTGGATTTTATAGAAACCTCGTCCTTCTTTTCAGATTCATGTGAAATAGTATGTGTTGCAGGATGCTCTAAAGTCTAAACCCATCCGCGTCCGTGGAAGCGTAAGCTGTGTAACAGATTACAGATGTGTGGCAGGTTCGGTTCCACTTTGACAGAACGGGCAGAAGGTCGTCGTGCTGCTGTGTGCACGAGGACCAGGCAGAAAACGACCCCTGCGGAAAGGGCAAAAGGGGTCCCGGGCTTTGCGTAAAACTAAAAATTTTAGTCTCATTCCTGGTTTTTTTTTTTTACAAATTTAGCTCTTATCTAAATTAAATTATAAATCTAGTCTCTTTTTCACCGTGAAAGGCGTGACAAATGACACATCTCCCCTGCCGCGTTCGGAGAGAACGGAAACCAACGATGCTACGCTCAGGGAACGCGGCAGTCGACAATGGCAAACGCGGTAGAGGAGGTGCCGCGGCGGTGGCGTGTGAGACAGTTTTCATGATGAGAAGGAGACTAGATTCATAATTTTATTAAAAAAACTAAATTTAAAAAAAATGAGAAAAAGAACTAGAGAAATGATCAACTCGCTAAAACTAGCTGCAGTCTTGAGCGCCATCGGAAACGGACCCATTCCGCCGTTGAACCTGCCTGACCTGGTGAGGCATGGGCGCATGGCCGCTAGTGCTAGCTGCTGCGTCTGCATGAACGCATTTACAGCTTTACATGTTTCGCTGCAGGCCAGAGTGCTCGACTGGGAAGCTAAACTAAAACCAAGTACAGTCTTGAGCGAAGGTACGTGGCAATGATTATTTATCTCATGATTGAATAACGAGAATATGGAAATAAATGCTACTAGACTGAAAGGTGCCAGTGATGGAGACGAGTGGCATGAGACGATTAATGGCAAATGAAAGCAGTAAATCATCTGTTTTTTTAGGAAAATTTCGTATTTAATACAACTTTTGACTCGCATTTACAAAACGATACAACAGTTTTCCAAAAATGCATGTCCAGTTCTCCAAAAACCAAAGATAGCTTTCATTTTACATTTTTTGTGGCAAAAGGCAAAAGTGGAATTCTCTTAAAAGAATAATGAGCGGTATCCCTTGCAGATAAATACCATATGCTACTTTAGCGAGAGAATATAACCAAAATAACCAAACGGGGCATGAAATTTTAATTTCAAAAATACGCAATAACCGGTTTTTGAAAAATCCGAATACGCGATAACCGGTTTTGAAAATCCGAATTTACCGACTTGGACATCGTTTTCTGCACAATAATCAAAACTATTTTTTTACATACTCATAATCTAAATGATTTTACACAAATTTAGAAAATTATTTCATTGAATTTGGAGTTGTATAGCGAAAGTTATTTGCATTTTTATTACCCCCTTTTTAAAAAAAAACACAAAAAACAAAAAAAAAAAAAAAAAAAAAAAAAAAAGAGGCATGGCCGGTTTCTGGTGGTTCCTGGGAACCGGACAAGCCATCTTCGGTGTTTGGAGAACTAGACATGAATTTTCTGGTTTTCGAAGCCGGACATCGTGATTTTTTTGTAAATACGTGAAAGCTCGTTGTATCGTTTATAAATCTGAGTCAAAGTTGTATTAAATACAAAATTTTCCATATTTTGAATTACTAGTACTAACACAAGTACTTGTTCATAAGGGTGCAATCGGAGCGGATAATTTCCGACCAGCCAGGCGGATAATTTGATTCGGATTCGGATATTTTTTTCTGATAGTTTTAGGATTCGATATTTTGTATCGGATTCGGATTGGATTTGGTAGGTTACTATCCGTCGGATCGGTATATTTACGTAACACCCTGGCATTTAATATGCCCGAATGCTACCAAACACGGACTAAGCAACATCTAAATACCACAAATACAAGTAAATTACAGCAAAGGCACGGATGCTAAAAACCGAAATTTCAGCAGCATCTCCTTTGTTTTAACATGAATTGAAGAAACAACAACAGCATAGCAATAAATAGCAATATAAGAGGCATCTAAAATAGCAATAATTAACGGCATGACAGCAATATAAGTCTAATTCCAAGCATTCAATGTCTCCATGAGCCAAACGAACAATAAGACTCTCATATCGCAAAACTAAACCATAAATCAATAAGCATCACACTTAAATTATTATCAAGACCCAATTGAATGACTTGTGGGAACAATGAGTGAAAGTACGTGTAGAAGTGTGACTATTCCTCTTCCCCTCATGCCGGTCTCATGGTACCTAAAACAACAAGAAAGCACAAGCGTGAGTTCAACACTCAGCAAGTATATTGCAATGGTACAAAAGAACAATTACATGGCTACAACAACTCACATCATGTCTATCATCTCATTCATGATCACATATCATCATCATCATCATCATGTATGCAATGCAATGCGATGCGATGCGATGCACATGTATCCTGAAAACTCATACCGTTATGGTTTATTACTCACCCGTCGGTGTGCACCCTCTCCCCCCTTCCATCCCGTAGATGGAGGTTGCCTACTCATCGCTTCCATTCACCGCGGTTGATGAAATCACGATGTAGGACTTACTCATTGGCTCTTCGGAATAGTCATAACTTTCTCACCAACCTTCCCCGGACTAGTTATGACTTTCTCACCGCCCGGGCCATGTATCATGCCATGTATGCAAACATGCCAACATCATGAATAACTTGTACATTAACAGATGGCATCATAACATAATAAGAATATTCATCATATCAATGGAAAACATTAAATCATGGCATGTGAACATATCATATATTCAATTTCAATTTCAACCAATCTAGCAAACTACAACCCGCTACCCATTCCAATACACTTGCCTCAACCACGGCGACGGATTGGCGAGAAGTAGAAGGCACTCCCATGGTCACACCACCAGCACATAGGTACCACACACTCATAATCATGTCCACAAAACAGTACGCAAACCCTCTTCTACCCCGACATCGCAAACTACTTGCAAAACCCAAAAACAGAGGTTCTGTCCCGGGACAGCAGACTTACAACGAGCATAACTCGGGATCTAAGACTCTGAATAGATTAAACGAGTACATCCTCGTGTAGCTTAGGAAATTTCTAACTTGTTCTAAGTATATGGAAAGACTGATTCGGATTCTAAAGTGGTTTAATCTACAGAATACCGTGATCTGTTCCAATCACATCACAGTTTTTAATACGTTCGGTAAAACGAGCATAACTTTCAAACGTCTAGGCGGAATTAGATGTTCTTTATACCCACTGAAAGGTATTGAAGTTACCTACAACTTCTTCAACAGGCGGACGACCAAATTCCGACTCTAAATTGGCGAAAACCCAAACCCTAGGTCGACTGCTCATGCTGCCCAAAACAGAGAACGTGGCAAACTCTAGATTTCATCTAATCTACCCAATTACAGCACCACCAATTGATCTAAAAACATGATATTAACCCTTAGAACAGAACCTAGACCAACCCCAAGGATCCCCGTGGCCATACCTTCGCCCAACGAACGAAAACCTGCCGGATCTCCTCCCGGTTCGTGCGATCTCCTTCCTCGCTCCAAATCCACTGGATCTCCTCATTGCGGAGCGCTCAATGGACGTATCTTGGGGGTGGTTTGGTGGAGAAGCTCCCCTAGGTCAGTGAGGGGTGGAGGGGAAGCGCACAAGGTGGGGAGGAGGCGTGAGGGAGGGAGGGGCGCAAGGGAGGAGAGCAAGGGGGGCGGCTAGGGTTTCTCCAAGTGGGGGGCGCAAGAGGCAGGGGTGGGACGCACATATGGGCTGGAGGAGGCCCCCAACCAGGTCTCCTACTCCTAAATGGACTCAAACTCCTTCCCACCAAGGCCCACGACCCTTTCCCCTAGGCCGAAACTCCCCCGGAAAGGCCCAAACTCCCGGAAACGGCCCAGAAACGCAAATAAACCTCATACCGTATGGTTTCAACATCAAATTCCATATTTCATAATGTTTTTGACCTCAACATTCACATTTTATAAGGTTACGACACTCCGTAGTGTCGCAATTTCGAAATTATTTTCGGATATATCTGAACTATGCTCCTCGGATATCCGAAAATAGCAAGCGCCCTTTAGGACGATGGGCTGATGGCCCATATGGCCTTAGCCCTTAGGGTTACCCAGGCAGGCAACTCCCTTAGCCCTCACTCCTCAACGCGTTGTCCTCCTGTCCTCCATCTCTCCCAATCCCTTCGGTATTCCGCCGCCCCCTAGGCCGCCGCGCCCTCCACCCCCAAGTGCCCTCCTCCGCGTCGTCCTTCCGCCCCCCGAGTCCCGCCACCGTGCTCTCCACTTTCCCGAGTCCCGCGCCCTCGGACCCCTCCGTCCGGCGCAGAGCTCGTCCGACTCGCGCCCTCGCTCTTCTTCCCTTGAGTCCCAGCCCTCCGACCCGAGGTGCCGGTAGCCGAAACTCAGATCCGTCGCTCTTCTTGCGCACAGAGGTGGTGGTTGGCTCTTCTCCTTCGTCGTTCACCCCCGCCGGTCTAACTATCCCAGATCCGAGCCTCTGAGGTAATGTCGACGCCAAGTCCCAACCGCCAATTGTTGTATGCCTGTGATATCTTGATATATGTATGTATGAATGTATGATCATCATCTCAAATATGAATAATATGGGGTGATGATTTTTTTGGTCATGTACTCATGTATGATCATCATCTGAAATCTGAAATATGTATGATTGCTTTGGGCTATTTTCCTCATGTGTGCAGTGCTTGGAATTCTTTGTGTGATGAACTGATGATGTGGACATGAGGTGATGATTTTTATTGGTCTAGTATGAATTTTCTTATGTTGTTGGATGAATTTCCTTATCTTTGTTGTTAGTGTTGTATGATACTATGATCTCGGTCCTTATGCTTATGTTGTTGTATGTCACCTGATGCTTATCTTTGTTGTATTATCTCGGTTGTAATATTCTTGTTGAATGACGATGTACAACAAGGGGTAATGTTCTTGTCCTTATCTTTGTTGAATGATGACGTACAACAAGGGGTAATGTTACTGTTGAATCATAAGTAATATCTTTATGCTGTTGTATGATCTCGGTTGTATGTTACTGTCCTTATGCTTACAGTGGTAATGTTTTTTTGCTTGTGTTAATCTTGTGTTCTACAATTTCTTTAGAAATAATGATTGTGTTTTTGTTGTGTTAAACCCGGTTGCTGCATTGTGATGGAGTCTGGCAGTGCTAACACAAATTTGTGCTGGAGCATCACCTGCTGCCACAGTTTGTACGAGTCTATCTGCACCGAGTGATAGCGCATTAGTTGTGCGAGAGGCTCATGCATCAGAAGCCGAAGGAACTCAAGCTGAAGCTGAATGTGATATCACTAAAGAAAATGAGCTTCCTAACAAGAAGCAAAAAAAGTCCATCTCTAAGGTATGAGAGCACTACACTAAGGATCTTGATTTAAAACCGATTCAAATGGTGTAGTTACAAAGGAACATTGGGCGAAATGCAAGAAATGCACTTATAAAGCCCGATGTGAGACAACAAGGGGTACTTCATGCTTTATAAATCATTTGAGAAACAAGCGTTCTATAACTTCAGGACAACAACTAATCAAACTAGAAAAGGGTGAAGATAGTACTGCCAATGTTCAGACATATAGGTTCGATCTTTGAAACTAGCCTTAAGTGGCATTTAGCACTTGTTATGCATGAATATCCCTTTAATATGGTTGAGCATGAGCACTTGTTGACTCCAGGTTCTAAGGACAAGATTGCAACACTGATTGATGAGATGGACATGGAGTATAAGGCCAACGTATGTGATTCACCTATAGATATGACTTCAGAGGTTTGCTTATGGAATTTTATTTGTTATCTTTGTGTTAAAATATCAAATATTTTACTTCATAGTAGTATAAAATAGCAAAACAACATTTCTTATTCATGTTAAACATGTCATACACTGTTTTCTTACCTATAAAGGCTATTATTTTGTAGGATGGTAATGACTAAGTGCTTGTCAAGGGACTCGAGGACAAGTAGCTATGGTCATGACTCATGAACTCGTTGTCTCCTTGTGAGGTTGCTAGAATGCCAACCTGCCTTAGCCAATTGTGTCTTTAAACTCTCATATAAGATTATGTCACTATTCAGATTTATATTTGTATTTCTATGTGATGCTATGATGTAATCCAAATATTATCGACTTGTCTTATTGTCTCTGTTATCGTGATATTATTTACGCATCATTATATGTTTTGCTACTCTTCGTATGCGTACCATTTAAATTGAATGTTCTTTTGCAACTTTGTTGGACTACATATATCTTGTTGCATGTTAAACTCATATCATACGATTGATTAATTAGTGTTATATGTGTGCTTTATGCGGTATTTGTTTTCGCGTGTTATCCGATAAAAATTATTCGATACCGAACCGATTTCGATCTGTATTCGATTCGAATCCGTGGATCGATATTATACATGCCGTATGCGTATCGACACTATTCGAATCGATTCGAATCCGACAAAAATATGGTTTAGGATATGGAAAAAAAAGCGATATCCGGACCAGAATCCGATCCGATTGCACCCCTACTTGTTCATGGCTGTTGCTACTTTTTCTTTCTGGGAACTAAGGATTAGTCGTATCCATGATGTAATGTTGTAGTAGCTCTTTTCATATCGAGTGGTAAGGCCAGATTTGGAACATAAAAATTTAGTAAAGGTCCTCCTCTTTATATGATTATATTGTTTTCTATGCGACTCTACACAATTCTTAAATTAGAACTTCTGACCAAGGTCATTATAATCGTGATCCTGCTAGTACGATCCTACCAACAACGTTAAGACTCAAATCGTACCTTGATTAAGTAATTATTCTGTGAGAATCGTGGTAGGATCGCGCTCCGAGTCGTAGGATTGAAGTAGAATCGTGGTAGGATCTTATAAACAAGGTAGAATATGTGGCGCATGCCGCACCGTGTAAAATTTGTTCTTTTTTTTTAAAAAAAAAGATTGCAGAAGAATTTTAATATATTTTTTTCGGAGTGATCTTAACACTCTATCGTTCACCGGTGAATAATACATATTTCGAAAGATATTATAGATCGAGTTGCAAATAAAAACTATAGATACAACTGTACACACTCTATGTATTAACCAGGTAACAATACATGTTTCAAAAAAAAATTAGAGATGCCAACCTTGTTTTATTCGAGCTTAATACTCTATGTGTTCACAAGTAATAATACATGTTTCAAAAAATATTAGAGATCGAGTTAGGAAAAAAAGTATAGAGATAGAGCTATACACATATTTTTGTTGACGAAAATTTTTTTTCGAGAAAAACGAAGAAAAAACCTGAACACATATTCCTTTTGATGAAATTGGTTAACATTCTATTATTACCCGATCAACCTTCTTTGTCTAGTTTAACACTCTATGTGTGTTAATCGAATAATAATACATGCTCCGACAAATTTTAGAAATGCCAACCTTCTTTCGTCGAGTTTAACACTCTATGCATTCATCGAGTAATAATACATGTTTCAAAAATATTAGAGATCGAGTTGGAGAAAAGTCTAGAGATTAGAGATCGAGCTGAAAAAAAAAGTCTAGAGATAGAGTTGCACACATATTTCTGTTGACGAAAATATTTTTTCCCGAGAAAAACGGAGAAAGGACCTGGACGTAAGGGATAGGGACATATTTGTTAATTTTTGAACCTAAGCGTTACCCTAAAAAATTAGAAAAGGGTTCATTTGCGATTTGTATTTAACGGGAGCTTTTTTTGTAAAGTAACGAATGAGGGACCTAAACGTAAATTGAAAGTGTTTTCTTACCCTCACAAAAAAATTACGAAGGACCTTTTTGTGATTTTATATAAACATGTTCGTAATTTAAAAAAATAGAGGGATTTTCTTGCAAAACGTAGGGAGGTGACGTGGAGGTCCAAATGGATTTCAAAACTTCCAGACAAAAGAGGTGTATTATTACAAAAGAATTAGGAGTTTACATTATAGTTGTATCCAAGCCGTCTATTTAAGTTGGATGATAAGTACTAAGTAGTCAATTGTTTGCACATTTTGATCTAGAGGCTTAGAATAAAAAAATTATTTCGATTATTTTCTTTTTACCCATGTTAGTGTAAAATGGTCCGCTGCTAGTATTAACAAAAAAAAAACTAAACCTCAGAGGAAAAATGCTTAGAGCAAGGTTAATAAGAGAGCTAACTACAAGCTTTATCTCATTATACAGCCAACCTAACAGCCCACCTATATAATAGTTAGCCATACATACACACAAAGTAATTAATACTTGGCCCACATTCATCCTCTCACTCTCTCAACAATTTTCTTGGAGCCCGTGCTGCAGCCCGCTTCTCTCCTCTCTCCTCTACTCTCTCCTCCAACTTATCATAAATCTGATGTGGCAATCCTTACAGCCTGCTTACATCACCTTATTATACTTGCTCTTATGGAAGTTAGTCTGACTCTAGCTAGGAGCATCGAGAGAAGATTGATGCTAAAAAAGCAGGATAGTAAAATACATCATTATTTAAAAAGTACCAACTCCGTGCTGAATAGATGATCTGTTAGGATTTTGCATTTCAATCAAAACATGTGTAGAAATGATTAAATCGTATTCCTTCGTTAGCTCACTTATTATCTTAATGGTGTGTGTTACTTTATTTCACAATAATAAATAACATTGAACATAATAAATGGTAAAAGTACGCAAAAGGGACAAAAGTTAAAAATTGTCTCGAACTTTACTACTACAGGAATATACGTTGCAATCGGGTCTTTTTCGTCATCACAGTCGGTTTTGGTAGCGATACAAAATCTTTAGATAGTGATGAGAAAGCTTTATCACAGTCAATTTTTTCATAATAGTGATAATATGGTCATCACAATTGATTCTGGGCTAAGGACCGATAGTAAGTTACATCCTTAGTTTATACACGAATCTAATTTCTTTGTTTTAGCTGTAACTTTTTATTGACAGCTCCGATTCACAAAAGGTTTTCACCATTAGTTTACTGGTGACGAGAGCAACATAATGATATAATTCTCACTAATAAACACCACGTTTATCGATAGTAAATCTATATATACTGATAGTAAAATCTATATTTACGGATAGTAAAATCTGATTCATGAAGTGAGACTAGTAGGTGAGTTTCTTTATTTGTACCTGAATATGATTTTTTTTGTTTTAGATATACAAATAAATACAAATATACGAGCTCCTTCACCACTTCAGTAAGAACATTCTTCTACATACTAACGCAACTTAAAAAAATTACAAAAGTTACTGTATGAAGGATTTGAATACACCATATTGAACACACGACATTAGATACTCATATTCGGATTTTGAACTTTTATTCCACATAATGCAGAAATAAGCTGTGAAAAACATAAAATCATATATCGATTCAATATCAACTGGATTTTCTAATAATATGATCTTTGAGTATTGCTTTAGAAGAAATTACATTCTGAACTTAATATAGGAGTATGGATTCCATCTTCAACAGCTATACAAGTACCAATGAGAACAAGAACAACAAGCCGATTCCTTTTATACATGTGTGCCTCTAGCCATATCTCTTTTTTTGGATGCCACTGAATCCTTCTCATAAGTTTACCGACTACTCCCTCTGTCCCACAAAGAGTGCATTTCTAGTATTCAAATTTTGTCCCACAAAGAGTGCATTTCTAGTCCGTAGGGCCCAACTGTAAGTGTATGCATACTCATTTAAGTGCTTTTGGAAACCTAAGCACCAGCATGCTTGTTTATGGAGTAATGATTGTCACTTTAGTAATTTACATTGCAAACTAATCTTTCTTAAAAATCCTATATATTCACTCTTTGTGGGACGGAAAAGAGTATGTCATTAGGATGTCATCGATCTTGTGTTGGTTGGGTATAGTGATAATCTTTGCATGATGGTATAGTAGGAAATAAAGAGCAAAGGTACCACTTGTGAGAAAAACAAGTAAGTTGTTATCTCTTAAAGTATGCAAATATGTTATCAAGCGAAGAAGAGAAGCTTGGACCTTTAACATGTAACTAACTAAAAAAAGAGAAACTTGAGACCTTTTACGTGTATATAATCTTCAATCTACTTGCTTGCTCATGCATGGACTTATCAAGGTTTTGATATAATTCCTTTTCCATGGGCAAGTGAGAGGAGGTGACCAAGTGGAGGAAATGAGTGGTGAGCACAAGGCGTGTATAAATATACAAGGGATGTGTGCGGTGGCTTTTCTCTTTTTGTTGGACCCAACGAAATTATTTTGAAATAACACGCTCGGCACCCAAATTTCACTTTGGCCCTCCAAAAGTCAGAGCACATCACGATCGGTTCTTACTTGAAAACCGATTGTGATGTATCATCTTGCACATCACAATCGGTTTTAACATTGGAATCGATTGTGACGAGGGCCACATCACAATCGGTTCTGAGCTAAGAACCGCTAGTAAGTTGCGTTCCTAGTTTGTACATGAATCTATAATTTCTTTGTTTTAGCTGTAACTTTTTATTGACAGTTCTGATTCACGAAAGGTTTCACCATTAGGTTACTAACGACGAGAGCAATATAATGATATAAGTCACAAACATAAGCGACATGTGTATCAATAGTATAGTCTATCTACACCGATAATAAAATCTATATTTACGGTGGTAAAATATGATTCATGCGATGAAACTTATATCGATTAATGTTTCTCTCGTTGTCAGTAAGTTACTAATGAAAATCGTTCGTGAATCGAAACTATTAATAAAAAGTTAAGGCTAAAACAAAAAAGAACATATTATAGTTGAAGGAAACATGTTACTGGTTACGTTGCATGACCGAATAAGTGTGTTTCTTTGTTTGTACATGAATGTAATTTTTTGTTTTAGCCATAACTTTTTATTGACAGCTCCGATTCATGAACGGTTTTCACTACTAGCTCAGTGACGACGAGAGCAACACGCTGATATAAGTCTCACTGCATAAATCAGATTTTACTATACGTAAATATAGATTTTTTATTATCAATATTGATAGATTTTACTATCGATACAAATGGCGTTTATTAGCGAGACTTATATCATTATGTTGATGTCGTTGTCAGCAAGCTATTAGTGAAAACCGATCGTAGATCGAGTTGCCAATAAAAAATATAGCTAAACAAAAGATAACAAAATTCATGTACATACTACGGGACAAATTTACAAGTCGACCAAAAGACTATCCCGAGCACCAATGTCTGAATCGATTGTGATGATTCACCACCATACAAGTAGAATTATCTATCACAATTGGGTTTTTGAAAAGTTGAGAACCAACCCGGATAAAGCGGTAGTAATGATTGTAGAATGATATATATTTAGAAACAAATTTGAAAGCTAGAATGACATGTATTCAGGAGCGGAAGGATTAGCAATTTGTATATTGAGGCATCATTTGATAGCAGTTGATTTAATGTGATATCTTGTGAAAAAAATTTCAACTAATATTTGAGATGGGTTTTTGAAGCATTTGGGGACTCAAATAGATGAGGGTGATAACATTTATTTGTCAAATGACCAACTAAACACTAAGATCACTTGTGAAATATATAAATGGTAGACGTAAATAATCTCTTTCTTTTTTGAACAATGGGTAAGATATAAGATTCAATGCTACATCTTCAATTCGATTCAAGATTAATAACCTGACATGCTTCTAACCATTACAATATTTTATTATTACAGGGTTTTAGGTACACAACATTTTACTAATAAGTTATTGCTCCTACAGTCCTACGCATATCCGATATACTTATACTATTACTACAGTACGGCTCCTCCATATTCATTTTTTACTGAAGTAAGCCGGAAATTAAATTGTTCTCGATGACAATGTAAAACTGGAAACGGTGAAGCAATAGGGATAGCAGTATAGCACAGGAAATCCGCAAAATGTTGCATGTTTACTTCCTCCGTCCAATTTTATAGAGCATATTTTTTCCTCAAACCATAGATCAAAAAGATATTGAAAATAACTAGATTATTCATAATTATTATTTCTAAACACTATATTCAATACATATATAGTAATTAATGTTAAGTGACGACGATTGATATGTTTGGGGCCCATAAATAGTTACAACTTTTTTTAAGCCGATCATATGCTCGTAAATGTAGTCCACATTAAATGCCTCACAGTCATTCGGTTAAAATTATTATTGACTACGTAAATAACTACCTAACCTGCAATACAAATCGGACGAAAACTTGTCTTGATCTAAGCCTCTACCTGATCGGGAACGATCTGACCTGATAATACTTTGTAGGTCGGACATAATTGCACCGATCTAGACAGGATTGGGCAACTTTCGCCACGACACGATTCAAGTCAACAAGGAATCTCTACGTAGAGATAACGTGCGAAAGAAACTTTCTTTGATAGAGTGTAGACAACCGTTTGGAGGTTACTTTCTATAAAGAGGAGCCCCTCGACAAAAAAAAAACATCTTTAATGAGAAGGCATATTCTAATGAAAAAGACACCATTTCACGAGAAGACACATCTCCAAGACACCTACCATCCCTTCGACTCTATAAATATAATACTTAGTAATGATTCAAGATATGTTGAGAATCATAATCAAAGTGTGTCAAATCTAGAAATATAATCTGTATATTGTAAAGATAATTGTGATATAATACAATTTTTATTCTTTTCTACCTTTCTATCTTTGTTTAATAGACAAAAGTTAACTTAAAATTACATTCATAAGCTCGATCTAGGATAAAACTGAATATTTATTAAAAGTATAAAAAATATAAAATACTTTTTCTTTGTTAAGGCCGTAAACAACTCGAGACGGAATGAGTAGTTGCGTACAATAATTTTGCTATTTATGACGCCACCCACCAGGTTGTGAGGCAGAGCAGCGACTTGTGCACGCTGGCGCCAGCGACCCCGTTCTCCCTCCGGCTTCAAGATCGTGCAAAGCAGCGTACTCCTCTGTCCCACAAAGAGTGCATTTCTAGGATTTTTAAGGCAGTTAGTGTGCAAGGTAAATGACCAATGTGACCCTCATTACTCCATACACAAGCATGTTGGTGCTTCGGTTTCCACAAGCACTTAAATGAGCATGCATCACTTACAGCTGGGCCTACGAACTAGAAATCTCACTCTTTGTGGACAAAATTGAACAGCTGAAATCTCATTTCTTTGTGGGACGGAGGAGTACGTCACATATGCCTCACCGCCGGATCCCACCGGACCAGTCCAGTCACAGAGCTGACTGGAGGCCCGCACTCCACCACCCACGCCTCGGCTACTCCCCGAGCGCATTTATGACGCTCATATCCTCTCGCTTCCCTTACCAGCAGGGAGTACATATCGTTTTACTTGAAAGATTGTCCATCTTCCGTACCGATTGAAAATTAATAGGAACCGAAGATTTTTGAAGTTATTTTTTAAAATTAGCGGTTGAAAAGCGATGAAATTTTTAAAATTGATTAGTTTTACTAATTTTTGACTAGTTTTTATAAAATTTTTTGGCAAAATAAGCAGAAAAAACTTTTAAAGACCTATTTTTGATCATCGCATAAAATTTTCTGAATTTTTAATTTTTAAATTAGATCAATTTATCGACTAGCTTCTTTTATCAAATAGGTTTGATAGATTAAAAAAAAAGATTTTCATCCATTTCTGAAACCATGGTTCATGGTCTACACTATACACGCATCTCAAATGCACCCATTGGTAGCCATCGGACCCATACTCCTCATCACACCCATGTCCCGTTCCGTAAGCAGTCGTTCTCTCTCGATGCCCATTCACAGGCACGACACATACTCAACCAACCCGCCCAGCGGTACAGTATTTTCTCTTTTGACCTCGCTCACTTGAGCGTGCGGCCGACCACCACATTCTCCATCCATGCCCAGAGAAAAAACATTGGGGAGAGGCTGTTGTGGCGAAGAAACGGGAAAAAAGGGCCAGTGAGGCGAGCGGATCTGAAACTAAGCGGCCAAGCCGAAGCACGGCCAGCGAGGATGGGATCGAGTTCAAAATCTTAGTGAAATTTCGGATTAGGGCCTCAGGTTTTATAATCCGACTAAATTAAAAAACCTAAAAAATTTTAAAGTGCTCTGATGCATTAATATACGCCGAGATTTGATGAATTTAGCGGAAATTGACCGAGAATTGTATAAAAGTTGGCCGGATTCTAACCGGATTTGATCGATTTTATTGGATTGGGTTTCTTCACGTCATTTCCCGCGTGGGACGATCGGTAGATCATAATTTCCTTGAAGTTGAAAAACCCTAAAAATTTGAAAGTGTGATAGTATCGGGAAATTTCGCCGAGATTTCGGTTAAAAAAAAACTGGATTCAAATTTTGCTTTTTGAATTTTGTTCGGATTTTATCCAAAATAACGATATCTTGACGAAAAATTAGATTTCGGTGAGTGACGAGATTCACTCTAAACCAAAATTTTAAACGCTGTGATGGGAGGGGATGTGATCCGCCGCGCCATGCAAGAAGCCCCGGCAAGCGAACAAGAAAAAAAAAAAAAACCCACCCCATTTGACCGCCCCGTCCGTCCGTGCGTCCACACTCCACACCGCTCCACATCCTTCCCCCGCCTGCCCTGCTCCCCCTCCTTTGACTCGAATGCTTCCTGGCTCTACACTTTGGCCAAGTAAGGACATGGTGATCGGCATTCTAAAAAAAAAAGGACATGGTGCTTGGCTCCTGATCCGTCCCATCACCATCACCACGGTGTTTAGGGTTTTGGGTACGAGTCTATACTCTACTTGAGAGAGAGAAAGGGAGGGGACAGAGAGAGACATGGGTAAAAAGGGTGAGGAGCAGAAAAAACGGCAAACTTTCAAGCAAAAGATTTTTTTCTTCCGACTTGTGTGACTGTGAGAGGTGAGCAGAAAGGCCTAGGCAGATCCAGGCATAATAGGCCTCCTTGGGGCTAGAGAAGAGGAGGCTAGATTAATGAGTATTTTTAATAGAATTATTTTAGCTATTTCTTATATAAATAAAATTCTATGTAAAAGAGATGATACGACAAAAAAAAATAGCTGTCTCTTACGTAAAAGATAACTTAATTAGTAAATCAATGCAAAAATTTATAAAGTGTGAAAGAAAAATATAATAAAGATAAATAATTTTAAAAATAGTTATTCAAGATGTTATTTTTAGTATTATTTTTAGATAAATTAAAACCTTTAGAGATATACTCCTGCTGTATACGGTCTACTATTACACACCCGCTGTTGCACTGCTGCTGCTGGGCTGTTGCTTGTGCAGTTGTGCTTCTCCTCTCCCAGGACAAGGGAAGTGAAGGGAGGTCATGAACTTCGGGGGTCTCTTCGACGACGGCGGGGCCGCGGCCGGCATGCAGTTCCCGTACTCCGGCGCCGTTCCCGGCGTCTTCACTTCCTCGCCGGCTATATCCCTCGCGCTGGTACGCGCTGCGGCGTTCCTTTGTCTACATGTTGTGCAGTGGCGGTTCTATGGTGCGGTCGAGTGATTCGGGAAGGTGTGCGCCATTTTTTGGTTGATTGCAGGCGGATGCCGCAGGCCGAGACTGCGGCGGTGGGCCGGATGGTTTCCGTAGTCCACGGCAGCGGCGCCGGAGGAGGAGGTGGGAAGGTGAGGACGCTTCGGAGGCGGAAGAACGATAGCCGCTCGGGGAGCGAGCACCTGGACGTCGGCTCTGGCGGCGACTTCGGCGGCTTCCGAGGACGACGAGGACGCCGAGCCCGACAACCCCGCAAGCGCAGGAAGCGCTACCACCGCCACGCCGCAGCAGATCCAGGAGCTCGAAGCGTAAGCGCGCCGCCGTCTATGAGACCTCTTAACAATTCGTCGCGTTGCTTGGTCACCTGTTTGCTCATGCATGATGCATGGATGGGTTCTTCGGTGCAGATTGTTCAAGGAATGCCCCCCACCCAGACGAGAAGCAGCGGGCGGAGCTGAGCAAAGCGGCTCTGCCTCGAGCCGCGCCAGGTCAAGATTCTGGTTCCAGAACCGGCGCACGCAGATGAAGGTAAGCAAGCGATCAGAACGCTCGATCACCTTTACCTGCTTCGGGCCGTTGGTGCTGTTCTTGACACGGGTCGTAGTGATTTATCTTGGCAAGATGCAACTGGAGCGGCACGAGAACGCGCTACTGAAGCAGGAGAACTACAAGTTGCGCGCCGAGAACCTGTCCATCCGGGAGGCCATGAGGCACCCCGTGTGTGGTGGCTGCGGCAGCCCGGCGATGCTTGGGGAGCCGTCCTGGAGGAGCAGCACCTGCGCGTCGAGAACGCGAGGCTCAGGACGAACTCAGCCGAGTGTGCTCCCTCGCTGCCAAGTTCCTTGGCAAACCGATTTCTCTCATGGCGCCACCGCAGATGCATCAGCCACATCCTATGCCAGGCTCTTCACTGGAGCTTGCAGTCGGTGGGATTAGTTCGATGCCGTCGACCACAATGCCCATCTCGACGATCACCGAGTTCGTCGCTGGCAGTGTGTCCAGCCCAATGGGAACGGTGATCACGCCCATGAGGCTGCACCACTGGCCATGGTTGGCATTGACAAGTCTGTGTTCTTGGAGCTTGCAACGAGTGCGATGGATGAGCTTGTCAAGATGGCGCAGATGGAGGAGCCGTTGTGGATTCGAAGTGTTTCCTTGCCTGGCTCGCCTGCCAAGGAGACGCTGAACTATGAAGAGTACTTGAACACCTTCTCACCATGCCCAAAGGGTGAAGCCTTCCAGGAGTTTGTGTCTGAGGCCTCGAGGGAGTCCGGCATTGTTATCATTGACAATAGTGTTGCGCTTGTGGAGACCCTCATGGATGAGGTTGTGCTCGTCTCACCATGCTTCTTCATGTTGCTGTTTCCTGTATAAACTTACATTGGTTGTTTGAAATTTGCAACAGAGACGGTGGTCCGATATGTTCTCGTGCATGATTGCCAAGGCATCAACCGTCGAGAGATCTCTACTGGTGAAGCAGTGAGCATAAATGGTGCATTGCTGCTTGTGAGTGTTGAACAGTTTACAGTGTCCATCACACGCATATCTTGTGGTTAAGCATAGTCTGAGCGTTTTTTTTTTCTATCATTGCAACAGATGCAGGCAGAGCTGCAGGTGCTTTCACCTCTTGTCCCAATTAGGGAGGTGAACTTTCTCAGGTTCTGCAAACAGCTGGCCGAGGGTGCATGGGCTGTAGTGGATGTTTCCATTGATGGATTGGTGAGAGATCATGGCCTAGCTGTAAACATGAATTGCCGGAGGCTGCCTTCTGGTTGTGTGGTGCAAGACACCCCACAATGGCTTCTGCAAGGTAGAATAACCAAGAGCTATTCACTTTATTACCTCCTGTTCTTAAGAAACTTTTAGGTAGAGGTCTTAAACAAGACAGCCTCGACCAGTTAACCTAAAAAATGAGTGGTTTTACGTACACAGCAATGTTTAGCACGTAATGAATAATGGACCTGAAACTGATCTGCCTTCTGAGTCACAGGTTGGTGACTTCACCACTCCTAGAAAGCCACCGTCCAAAACCAACCATATAGTTCAATGGTTGCTGCTCTACTCATATGATAATCATACATTTGTTGATAGGTGTATGCATCTTGGTTGCAGTTCTCCATGACCACCATGACACTCATGGAACAGAGTGCTGGTAGTGTTTCAAGTGATTTTAGTTAGTTTAATGTGTCATCTAGTGATCACCATGCTGCATAGTATTCACTAGTCATGGGGTAGGCTCATGTCTCCAATAGAATAATTGTGGTTACAGGCCACCACCTAAAATTAATTAATGGATTGGTCAGCGGGGAGGGGATTAAACAAATTATTTCCAGAATAATTAACTGCTTTTGTAGATCCAACACTTTCCCCAAGCATGCTCGCTTGCGTTTGTTTAATCGTGAGTCCAATTCCTCAAAGGGGATTAGATACTTCTTCTACTCCTCGGGATGAAGCCCCTTGGGTAACTTATTGTCTGCATTGTAATCAATGTGTCTCGTCGTAGAAATTTTGACCACTCCCTCTATTGTTTATCTCAATGAGAGGTTTTTCCTCCTTGGGTTTTACACCTGAGCTTTATATAATGAGTATTTTATCTAAATTGCCCATCTCGTTCGTACATCAGTGGTTCTATTTCAAAATTTTAAACTTGACTATTGAGAGAACTAAATCTAATCCACCATTGATACAAACATCATTTTAATCTTTAGACGAGCTGACAATGGCTTGCTACTTTGGATCCTTGAGAAAAAAAAGGTTCAGCTGTTTTTTGCACATCAATTCAAGTGCTATCAATTGCATTGTATCAGCTGTATTATATATCCGTAAGTTGATAATGGATACTAGTTACTTATTTTAAGGGTTTCAGGAAGGAAATAATTTAGAACCATATGTATGCCATTCTTGGGGCATATTAAAAGGCAAGGTTAATAATTAAGATAGTAGAGATCAGAGTGATGTCAAAACTTGTGGCCAGGCCATGTGCAGACAGATCAGCTGTTCCTAGATCAAACTAGAGATACTGTCATCTTACCGAAGATATCAAGTTTTCTTCTGTTGTGTCAGTCATATGGTTTGAGTTCCTCTCTCCTCCCTTCGATGGTACTTCTCGATGTTAAGATGCAAGCAACTAATGTGTCAAATTATAGTCCTATTGCTCTCTTACATTGTAAGCACTGAATTTACGTCATGCCCGTGCGTTCTTCTGAAAAACAAAATTGATAACGAAAAATAAAGATTAAAAAATAAAAAAATATTTGCAAGATCAATACATCTATCTTTGTAACCGTTTAACTGCTTGAAAATTATTTAATTAAAGCAACACGTTTTTCGCGTGAAGCGATTAAGCGACGATTAAGTAGGGCCCGATTAATGGCGTGAGTAGAAGCTGTAGCTGGCCTTAGCTTCTTCTTTATAATTGTAAGCAGTAAGCATTAGAGTGTGGGGGCCATAATAGGTTAACATCTCGAGAGTAACCTTTGTGGTCCTAACTTCACTGTGCACCTTTTCATACTCCCAAAACCTGGCCAAATATCACAGCAAGATGGTAATAACATGGTTTACTGGCTGGTGCTGTTTAACCAGTAGCTACAGTTGTGCACTCTACTAGAATTGCACCGCAGAGCACTTTTGGTATATGGCATTTCAGAGACATTTGCACGTGGGCATGCATTTATACGCTAACAGATGCAGCTGTGTGGACACTGTAGGTCACATGGGTTGAACACACCGAATACGATGAAGCATCCGTGCACCAGCTCGACCGGCCTCTTCTCCGATCCGGCCTTGCCCTCGGTGCAGGGCGGTGGCTCGCGACGCTACAGCGCCAGTGCAAGTGCCTGGCCGTTCTCATGTCATCTGTCGCGTTGCCGGGCACGATCCAGCAGGTACACGAAAACGATAATGTTGCAGCGCCTGTGTATGTTGCATGGGATGCGTCCCTGGAAATAAAATGACGATGCACCGCGTTTTGCTACAGCCGTCTCGCCGGAAGGAAACGGAGCTTGCTGAAGTTGGCAGAGGATGACGGAGAACTTCTGTGCAGGGGTTGGTGCATCGTCTGCTCGAGAATGGAGCAGACTGGATGGGTTGGCGGGCAACATTGGGGAGGACGTGCGTGTCATGGCACGCAAGAGTGTGGATGAGCCTGGGGTGCCACCGGGTGTGGTGCTGAGCGCTGCCACATCGGTTTGGATGCCTGTGATGCCCAAGCGGCTCTTCGACTTCCTGCGCAACGAGGGGCTCCGTTTCGAATGGGACATCCTAAGCAACGGTGGCCCTATGCAGGAGGTGACGAACATCGCCAAGGGGCAGCAGGATGGCAACTCCGTATCTCTATTGAGGGCCAGCGTAGTATTATACACCACAGACCATAGCTGCTTCTCTTTCTATGCTTATTACGTTCTCAACCACATGATTAGCTGATGACAAGTAGGGGGGAACCAGTTCATTGATGTAGAAGCTGAACATCGTGTCGTCTTGGGAGTAGAGGTGGGCGTGCGTGCTTGCCAGGCTTGGCCAGGCCCATCGTGCTTCGAATTCGAAAGCAGTGCCGTGCCA
Organism: Rhipidocladum racemiflorum; assembly: GCA_036346355.1. Classification (NCBI taxonomy): domain Eukaryota; kingdom Viridiplantae; phylum Streptophyta; class Magnoliopsida; order Poales; family Poaceae; genus Rhipidocladum; species Rhipidocladum racemiflorum. Next base: position 61,779,143 of record CM070576.1, on the reverse strand, counting down.
CGACAATGCCGACTCGCTTTTGTGAGCCCAAACCGGCTCATTTTGCGCCGTGCTGCCGTGCCGTCTTGACATTAAGCGGAAACCCATTTTACTATTGTAATGAACAAAGAAATAAAACAAATCACTACTACTAAACTACCTATTTTAATTCACATAAAGACTAATCACATCAACAAAATGTCAAACATAAATGTAATGCTTGAAGATGCTGAATCAACAATATACGCCAACTTTTAAGCCTTGTCCCAGTGATTTCGATGCCAGATTCGTGCGGAAATCGCGGCTTGCGTCGGCCGCGAGCGACCAAATCTGTCGTGCCCGTCTTGCCGCCCATCGATGCACAGTTCAGGGCGACGTAGCGCCAAGTGCTACTGATTCGCGATGCCGGCTATTCGACCCGACGAACCGTGCCGTGCCGTGCTTTGCCGTGTAAATCTTAATACCATCGTTAACCCGGCCGGCCCAAAAAAGCCCGGCCCAATGCCCACCTATACTTGGGAGTTGAGATACAGCGCATCGCTTTGAGCAAGAACATATCCATTTTTGTAGTTTTCACTAACATATAAGTAGAAAAAAAGGATCAAAAGCGTGCAATGGAGACATGTAATGAACGAACAAGAGAATAAAGGTAGTAAACTATTATGCATTCCAAACAACAAAGTTGCATTCTGAGATGGTGACATTAGAAGAGTGCACAGGAGATTCCATAAAAAAAAATAGAAAAGCGCAAAGGGAAAAATGAGTAAACTTCCCATCTGAAGTATTTGCTGAAGTCGTAGGAAAGGTGAAAAGGTGTTTAATAATGCATTAGCCGTCTGAAACAAAAGAAAGCGATTGGTTAGCAGAACCACATTTTTATAGAAAGATCCGCGAGGTCACTGGGTAGGAGCCAAATCAGAAGTAACAGATCTGCTAAAAAAGCTGTAGTAGTAGCTTTGACAAACTTTGACACAGCGCATACAAACAAACAAACCCAAACAGTGCATCGGTCAACATCGATTTGTGCCATTGCAGGGTCCTCGATCATAGACAGCATCACTTGTTAGATAATATCATCATTTTTTCTGACCCCAGGGTATTCTTAAGAGTGCGTTAATGGCGTTATCTGTCTCTTCCTGTCCCTCGTATGTTTATTAACCCTAATGTCTTGTGGCACAGCCGACGGCAGACACCAACCAGAACAGCATGTTGATCCTGCAAGAGACGTGCACCGACGCATCTTGCTCGATGGTCGATGTACGCCCGGTGGACATCCCCAGCAATGCAACTTGTCATGTCTGGAGGGGACTCGACGTATCTCCTTGCACTGCTGCCTTCTGGTTTTGTCATCCCATGCCCCTGTGGCGGGCCCTGGCGACTCAGTGGCACCGAGCACCAAGACAGGCGGCTCGTTGCTTACAGTTGCGTTCCAGATACTTGTCAACAGCCAGCCCGCCGCAAAGCTCACCGTGGAGTCGGTAGAGATCAAAGTAGGAACAACCTTATCTCCTGCACCATCAGCAAGATCAAGGCACTGGCTGCTGCACCTGTGGATGTCTGAAACTTGGGAACGAGAGACTTTTGGCCTGGTAGAGAGAACAGTTGGCGACGAGCCTGAGTCAAGAAATCAGACCTTCAAGTATACAGGTGACCATTGCTAGGTGTTGAGAGGACCGGACAGGGGCAGGTCCGCTAGCACAGAGCGATGGTGAGGTGGTTCGGGTAGTGACTTGGCCTACCCCTATGCCGTTCTCTCCCGTTACCGCTGAATGCGAAAGTAGATCCGTTAGCCTGGGAAGCTTCTGAAGCAGGCAAATGTTATGCTTCGTTTGTGGCATTGTTACAGGAGTCCGGAGTCATCTGCTTTTTTTTGTTGGCTGACCTCATGTGGTGTGAGGCAGGGTTTCACTCCGTTTGAAGCCAAATTTACCGACATCCAGGCGTTATCGAAATTCACGAAGTCAAATCGAGAGTCGCGAAAAAAAAAGCGCTTGGTTGAAAGCCAAATGAATTTGAAATCTAGTCGAAAAGTCTCGAAATCTCCGAGCCAATTAAACGAAAGGCTTGAAATTAAGCTCGAAAAGCTTGAAAAACATTTGGGTTGAAAAGCGCTCCGAAAAGACTCGAGAATTATTTCAAGAAAAAACTTCGAAAACCGCTGGGATTTAGGAAAAATGGGGAAATAAAGAAAAAAATTTAGAAAAGGCCATTAAAAGTCAAAAATAATATTTGAAAAATTACTTGACAAATATTGCTATTAAATAGTAATTGAATAAATATTAAAGCGTGCGATTGTGTTTGTGGAGGTGTAATCTAAAATTACTGGTCAAATGTTGCACTTATTTGATCAACTATAGATTTTTGTAGCTGTAGCAGAGGCATCCTGTAACAATGTATTTTCATTTTACGTATTTTTATGCACTACTGATTGATTGTTTTATACTTTGTATTTAGTGTTGAATATTTAGTTATGATATGCACTCTTTTCTCAAAATAATAGAAAAAAATGATAGACGGTTTATCACTAAAGGTCTCATATAATTCTATATTGATTGTTAACAAGTTAAATCGAGATTTTGACAACTAAATATACTTCAACATAATATTATACTAAATAAATTGAATGGCTCAAAAACGTCTTCAAACTTCATTTTTTAAAATAATATTCACAATGTAGGTCATAAGGCTATGTACTTCAATTATGGATAAATTTCTGGATAAATTTTGGATAAATTTTCAAATTTTTGAATTTAAATTTGGAATTTGAGCGAAATTCAAACCGGTTTTCCATTTACTTGTCTGAAGCCAGTGCAAACGTAAATCCGCATGAAATTTCACAATTTAGATTAGAAAAGTTGAACCCCTGGGGGTGCTAGGTATCCATGTGGACCGTGTGGGTTTCCTAATTTTTGGTATATTCGAGATGTGATGTTCGCATTTAGCAAATCAATTGATGTCGATGCATCATAGTGTTTTGATAGGGTCTTAGTTTGATAAGGTCTCGAGCTATCGATTGATGTGCTTAAAAAAAAGGCAAACATTGAAGAACCTAATGGCTATTAGGGATGAATGATTTTAAATAAAATTTTATTAAAAAATTTACAAAATCTTTTTGAGATTAAAGAAGAACAAAGAAAAATAAATTTTGGAGCATTTAACTCAGAATCAGGTAAGAAAGTTGAGACTATCAAACCATGCCATCTAGGCTAGGAGCAGTAGGATGGATCTTATGCTTGAGCTGGGAAGATTTAACATGCCTAATGTTTAAGATAGAACATATTTTAGATTATATTAAGTGGTTAGAGAAGATTGTGTGGATGGTATCTTTGGTTGGTACTTTATGCTATAATTTCAAACTAATTTGTTTCCTACAAAGAGATTAAGTTGCTTTTGGATGCCATTTCTAGTAGTGTAATAATTATGTATTCAGCTGATGTTTATACTAACGCCATTTCTAAGTGGTGTAAGAAATAATGTATCCAGTTGATGCTTATCATGCTATGCCATTTTATTCCACGTCTGATTGCCATGTAACTCTTTGCCTTCATTCCATTTCTACCTAACATTAAATGTCAAACTTCTATAAAAAATTTCTTATTAATTTCTCTACCTTGCCACTATTTCCTCCTAGAAAACTTTTTCTCCCGAATTCCTTGTCAACTTTTGTTAACACATGCATTATTTACGTAATTTTCCTCAAGTACGTATATATAATAATTTTTTCATATGAGCTTGACAATACGACGCTAGCAGATTGTCAACCTAATTTGACAAAACACCGCCACTGCTTTCTTAACTATGATATAACAATTTTTTAGTGTGATTTGACAACACATATAACAGCTTAATAAATCCTACCGATCGACAACATTTGCATCACAGCCTTTCTCGTAGTAACAACATAATCAATACTTTATCACTCCATTTGACAACACATTGATAAATGCTTTTTTTAGACTAATAATTGACAATACAATCACATGTACTTTGTCAGATCAATTGAATGAACTCATAAGTGCAGCTTTCTCATGCCACTTAGAACAAGAACACCACATCAAAGACTTGCTATAAACACTTGAGCCATGCCCAAAGATATATATTCCATACTACACCAAGCCAACCCTATAATTAACACCATGTACTTCCCAAACAACTACCATCATATACCCTTTCACCTGTGGGTTCACGATGACCAATTACTTGAGCGATTCTTCTTAAGCTTCATGGCTTATAAGAATCTAACTGAATGAATGTTTCTTGCAAGGATGCACTTGCAAGGCCACCAGAGTTTCTCACCAAACTCACACCACGGTGCTCGATGTGGATAATACACCTGTGACATCCAGCCCAACGGGCTGTCAAAAATACCAATGCACAACAATCTAAAGGATATGTAGTTAATGATATGCATGTCACATTCTATATTATGTTTTTCATACTTAAATTTGATCTACGTATGACACCAATGTATTTATAAAAGGTGCTACTTCTTTTAATGGATTGATGGCCGACAAGTACGATGAGTAGGGTGCATTTTTATAATAAATTAAAATTGCATTTATGTAAAGCTATGCTTTGAGCACTACACCGTGGAAATCTTCCCCAGATCACTTTAAGAGAAACCAAAACACCCACATACCACCCAGAGATGCATACTGAAGTTCTCATATGGAATAAGAAAAGAAGCTCATGGAACAAGCCGAGACAAATGCTTCTGGATTGGAGATCACCGATGAATAATTTGGTTGGTTGGTGTATGAAATGGCCTAATTGGAAGAAAGCTAACGCCAAAAGCCTCATCTGATTGCTGTGGGAAGGCACCGAGTGAGATCCTTCCGTGTACAGTCTACGACAAGCACCATGACTTCTTTATAATTCTAAAAGGCACATATGTATTGTAGTTGTACTTCCTGCTCATTATTCATTCCTAGTTGCCATTTGAAAATTGCATAAGAACGAAGACCAATATAGGTTCCGAATCGAACTCCATGTATCACATATGGGCTTATTTATTTATGCCATAAATACAACGGTGCCATATGCACTCATCTATCTTATCTCACTTATACGCCTTTTGTGTATCTTCATGTTTCATCACGTATACATCGATTTGATTATACTTTCATAATTTTAGAGTACAAACACCTAAATAAAAAGTAATTACTATCAATTAAAATTTCACAATTTTATAGTACACTGAATTTTTTTTTTTGAGAAAACTAGCTTCCATCTAAATTCCTTAATTTTATAGTATATGAGTGAGCCATAAAAATTCGGTAAGATATCGATTTAAATTGCGAATTTCATAGTACATCAATTAACTCCAAAAGTTTTCTGCCTATTCAAACTCCACAATTTTATGCAAGTACATCAATCAACAAAAAAAAAAACTATTGATTTAAATTCCACTTTTTGCTATTCTTCATTCAATCAAAAATTATTAAACCTGTTTATTTAGATTCAATAACTTTGATACTCAACACTAAGTTAAATTAATTCTAAAATGATTAATTAATTGGTACACTTGAATCATAGCGCTAAATAAAATTAAAAATAATAAATTAAAAACTTCCCGCGCCACGCTGCTCCATTTTCCTCCGAACTATTTTCCATATTGTTAATGCTGGGGAAAAAAAAATCAACATAAAAATAATACTCGAGGGTAGTACCTATTTTTTTACAAATACATCACATAGGAGGGCCATTTCTATTAAAAAAATATCTGAGGTCCAAATAGATGAACAGTCTAGTTTGCTGTTGTGGTCAATACACAATGAACCTTGCCAACTAGGGACATGCTCACAAAGTTTGGGAAGTTGCTTACTGTAGTAGTCTTGGCATTTTTTTTTCAAAACTAGTTTCCATGCTAGACTGATTTTCAAAAATACCTCTCTCCATCATCATGAAGGCACGTATGAGCGATACTTGTCATGCCAGTTATAAAGTCAAGGAACTTAGAAATAATGCTGAACAGTAGCATGGCCCACCATGTAAAGTGGATCCCATCGCCGGTAGTGTGGAAGTTGCACTTTACGCATGCAGCATTTATCTCACGCTACACGCCGCTTTTTGCGCAGCCTCGATCGCCTCACCCCTATTGGCCTGGGTTACCTCTGTCTCTATTGTATGCGGGATCGTTACAATTACGTAATAACTCCTCTCAAAGGGCCGCCAAGCCATGCATGCTTAAACACCATTTTTCTCCCATGCTTTGCATGCGCTAAGGCGCTCCATGCTCCCTGGGCCTACGTAAGACTTAGTGGCTTCACATTATGCCCAAACTACTCTCTCAAGCGCTTATCGATCTTATCACCCGCTGGTCTTCCATGGGAAAAGGAGTCATTTTTGGAAAATATTTCATACGGGGCTAGCTTTTTACACAGGAAAAAAACACGAAAAGAAGCTGCCTGCAGTAAAAAAATTCGCAAATTTGAAATCACAAATACTTCAACTCCTATTATGTGTGGAGATTTCTGTAAGGCAGATAGGCTACTGCGCCAGCCTCCATGGTGATTTGCAAAAAGGCTCTTCCTTTTCCTTAAATTACGAATATCCCCGTGTGATTTACTAACAGGTCCTTTATGAATTTTTAGTGAGTATAAGAAAACGCTTTTGGATTGCAAGTGATATCCCTCGTTCTTGGCATTTAATAAAAACCCCGCTTAAATACAAATCTCGAACGAGCCATTTTCTAATTTTCTGGTGAGATAGTGATCAAGTTCAAAATTATAAATAAATAGGTCTCCGGCCCTTATATCTGTGCTTTTTCTCCGCTTTTCTCCGAAAAAATATATGTTTAGCTTCTTTGGCGCTCTTTTATAGATGAAAACAGAGTAAATTTTAAACGGCACGGCATACCGCACAGCAACTGCCTAGTAAGATATTATGTGCAAGGGACAGCGACTCGCCGATGATTTTGTGCCACGGCTCTGCACAATCTCTATCTTTACTACTTCTACTTAGAAGTTGGTGGCGGTAATTCCATTCTTCCCACCGGCCACCAAATCACCCAACGTCACGTATCTTCCTCCGAGCCTCACCCACCGCCGCCGCTCGTAAATGGTAAAGTGGGCAATGGCTTCTCCAAAGTATGACTGGAAGCCTTCACTCCAGGAACTAGATTGGTTGACACCTGGCCAGGCGGCTCCAGCCACAAGTAGGTAAAATGCTGATAAGACCAAAGCCAACAGCCGGGGAGTGCAACAAGCTCTAGCACGCGACTAGGGATTAGTGAAATCTACATCATCTACATGACTACATGC